>CM076599.1:82440000-92440000 GCA_038502835.1 Octonoba sinensis | reverse complement strand
ACAGAATTAAACATTCAAATCTCAAAAATTTTACGTAAATTGTTTCTCTATGACCATGATAATAGTCTAAAATTTGTGCGAAAGCAAAAAGTTTGCGTTATTTGGATTTAGCAGAAAACTCTTTTCTACTAAGGCATAATTAGTAATAGGCTTTTTATTACTTATCTTTATATTTGGAAATTTAAATTTATATATATACACAAATTTATAAAAAATGGCTTCCTGAGAATGTGCAAGAAAATATTAAAATTAGCTGAAACCAATACTCAAATATCCAAAGTTGGGTAATCAATAAACTTATTCACATTTGTAGGTTGTTCTTACCTTTTGAAATTTACGCATTGCATTTGCTACAGAGCAAAATTAATAATAATAATAATAATAATAATAATAATAATAATAATAATAATAATAATAATAATAATAATAATAATAATAATAATAGTAATATATAAATGAAAAATAAATGAAATGTTGCTGAAAATTATTATTATTTGGTTACAATTAGTATCTCATTTCTAAAATCTCAGAATAGCACATGTGATCAAGGATTTTTCGCTATAGGGTGCTTTCCCACCAAAGGCGACAAAGACAATATTGCTGTCTTTTCTCTACGCAAGCGCAGAGCGTATTTTTCGCCGTCAAAATGGGTTCTGCGGCTGCGCATATGAGAAAAGAGAAGAATATTTTCTCTGTCACCTTTGGTGTGAAAGTACCCTTACACGATTAAAGTTTTGTTAGAGAACATCTAAGTTTTTTTTTTTTAATTAAGCTAAAATCACTTCGGCGATAGTTATTCTCTATTTTGTAGTCTGTACAGATCCAAAAGAAAAAAAAAATTTACAATTTTTTTCTGTTGACTTTCGATGTTATGTTATTTTTATATCAAAGTTTTCCAGTGTTGAGCTTTTTTTCAACTAATTTAATTGCTAATGTGCAGAAATGGTCTTATAAAGTAAGATTTATAAGTAAGACATAATAATAAAAGCAATAGCAACATTGAAAACAAATTATTGTTATTTTTCAAGTGTATAAATTTTAAATACTTTTCTTTATATTTATTATTATTTTACTTCTTTACTATTTAGTATATTTTTAGCTCTCTGAAGAATCAGTAAACAGACTTTGGTAAAATAGAAGCTTTATAATAATACGTTATAATGCGTTTCATATCTGCAAAACATATGTATAATGCGCAAGCATGTATTTTATCTTATTTACTAAAGAAGGAAACTAGAATAATTGAAGACTTAAAATTATTCAATATTCGTTTTTGAAGAACGCTAAAAGCGTTTTTCATTTTAACAATGCTTCATATTCCCCAAACGCCTAGTTTTACTCTTGTTGGAATGTTTTACATAAGCGTTTTCTAGATCATTTATTTATAAAGTTAAAATTTTATTATATTACTTCAAGTTCTGATTCTGTAAGGCGGAACCACCTTTTCGTAAAGGAAAACTAATACTAGTTTTATTTTACAAGATTTTGTAACATAAAATTAATAGTAGTACTAAGTTTATTGCAACAAGAAATTGCAATGATTTTAGTTATCTGATATTTTTCACTCGCGTCAATTTTGTTAATTCCTTTCCTTAGTTTTATCAAATTTTTGGCCTCTTAATTTACAATGATACTGGAAACTTCTTCACTCATTCATGTATGCTTAAAAAAGTTTAGAAGAAAAGAGGGAAACTTACTTTGATTATCTTAGGTTTCATTATTATGCTGAAAAAAAGCTTGAATATTTACTTAGTGTATTGTTTAAGAAACGAAAAATTTATTGTTTCTTATTTATTGAAAGTTTATCTTAATAAATTTTTTTTCACCGCGTTTATAACTACATCGTATTGAACAACACATCCGTTATAACGTTAATAACTCCCTGGGCCTACCAGATCCCCTTAGTTGAGCCACCACGATAAAATCAGACTCGTTTATAACGTCCCCTCGGTTTTAATGTCATAAATACCACGGATCCTTCGATGTCGTTATAACCAAGATTGACCATATTTAAAACATTTGGATAAAATACAAACTTATACGAGAAACTTTATAACATGCAATTCAAGTGTTTCATATGGTGTTTAATAAACAATCAAGAAATTACATGTTATCGAAGTATTAAATCGTTTATAAACACTTTGTGATATTCTCTCTCAAGTACTCCGCAGTAAGAGGAAGAAACAAATAACAGCTTGTTCCATCCTATACAAGAAATGAAGTGAAAGACACACATTTAAATAAAATACTCTACTCATTCAAAATTTTAAACACAATATTTTAAATTTAAGCGTTATTATAAATAAACTTGTCAGACAATTTCCTGAATCCATTTCAAAAGTTCTAGAAAATGTTCTTTTAATGTTTGTTACATAAAGAAATTCTTGTTTTCCTGACAATTATGATTAAGGCAAGCGGGTCTACAAAATCGCTATTTTTGGCATAGCTTTATGTAATCTTTCTGTGTTAACATATATACTGAGAAAATACATCATTTATTTATTTGACTTGTGTTCAAAAGCTAAGCACAGTAGTTCAGGGAAGAAAAAAAAAACTCAAAGAAAAATGCATTAATTCTTTTTTAGTTGGATAAAATATTTTGCGTGGTAAGCTTAAGGTGCCTAAATGAGGCAAAGTTCTTTCATTTATAATCTCATTGTGAAAATGATTCACTAATGTAAAATTGGAATTTAAGGCGCAAAATGCGGAACTCCTTGGCATTAAAATAATTTTTTAGGGGAACTTCCCACTGAGCAAAATATTAACTTCTCCTTACATTCCCTAAATGCATCGAAAGTCCAAATGAGGCAATCCAAAATGTCTGTTGCCAACAGGTCAAAAAAAGTATTTTAAACATGACTACTAGATATATTATTTAGGTATAATATACTATTATTCATATTTCAAAGTCCTATAACTGTAAAAAGAAGATTCACTAAGATGCATAAAAAGCATTATTTTGTTTAGGACCATCATTGTAGCAATTAGAAACATCATTTAGGTAAAATACCTTAACTGAATAAAAAAAAGACTTGATTGTGATGATGAAGATATATATTTTTTTATTTTACAGTTAAAAACTTATTTTTTAAAAAAAAATTTAGTTTGGTTCCAAAATAATAAGCACATTGACTAATTATTTCTTTCCTGATAATGTGCCCTACATGTGGAGAAACAGTTCCAAACTTATGAAAAATTGCGTCTCAGCCGGGCACATTGACCTTAAACAATGAAATGTCGCACTACGAAAAGCAAACTAGCTTCCCAAATTTTAAATTTACTGGATTTACTACTTTCACAATAAATAAAAATATGATTTCCTTAATTATTTTTGTAGAATCTAATATACGATAACTTAATTATTCTTCCTACAAAACAGAAAAAACAAAGAATAAATAAATGAATAAAATTAAATCAATCATATAACAATCATAATGATAATTTCATGTCCGAAAGTAATAGTGTGTAAAGATCAGAAAGCATGCTTATAAACTGCAGCACATATTTATTCATCTGCTTCGATATTATGAATTATCTAACATTATTATGAGTTACCGAAATGAAGTTAGGAAAAATTTGTTGATATTGCGGATTTCTCTATGAAACATACACTTTATTTTCACAAGCAATTAAGCAAGTTGATATTCGACGAAAGATATAGGAACCAATTTTGACTAGACAGTGAACTTTTATTATTCTAAAGTATATAATTATTTGATTTTAAAACGCGAACAAGTTTTTACTTTTAAGTATAAATAAAGTAATTTCGCCCAAAAAAGACAGTGCTAAAAAATAAAACATTATATCAAACTAAAGATGTATAACTAATTTAAAAAAAATCCTACAAATATCAAGATAAGAGCCTTTTTTTCTTTTCATTATTCGATAAAATGATTATAGTAATTACGGAAACATTGAAAAAAAGAAAAAAAAATCAAATTTTTTTTAGTATCATCATCAAATTGTACTGAAATTAATACTTTAAGAACTAAAATAATTTAAGAAATAAATAAAAATTATTTTAAAATTATTTAAAAAAATGCAATTTTTATGATTTAATAGCAGCAAGAGAGGCTTTTATAATTGTGTATTTCACAAAAGTATCGCAGTAATTCTTTTTTTTATTCATACCTGCGCATGCGCGGTGAGAGCAATCCAAAGAGCGTCCGTCTCGTTGTAGAATGATGAAATGGAAGATAATTTGTGCAAGTGGGATTCCGCCAAATCTTTATATAGTCGGGTGAAGGAGAACGCAATCTTTCCGTTTTTCCTGTCGCCCTCCAGGCATGAGGAAAGAAAAAACCCTAATCCAGGCCGTGATCGCTCCAGCATTAAGTCAGAAAGAAGAAAAGGTACTTAGAAGGCCAGAGTGTTTTATGGGCAGAAAGTTTTACTTTTAGATCTAGTGGCATCATTTGTTCCTGTTCTTTTTTAAACACTCATCCGAATCAAAACGGACTAGAAACAAAGTAGTTTTTTTTTCTTCCTTAGTTGTAAGGGCATTTTGTTCTGCCTTGTAAGTTTGATGGAGGACAAGATGAATACGACAGATTTTATCAATAATTACGTGATGGTGCAAACTAAAATTTTCAAATGTTTACACACACACATATGTATATGTATATATTTTTTCCCATGAGATATTAACTACTGCGAGTGAAACTTTCTTATTTCAATGTCCCCTAAGAATTGAATGGCACATACTTAATAAATCAATGAATAATGACGATATTTGTTCATTGCTACTTCTAATTTCCTTATAGGGATATGAATATTTTTTATTTTTACAATATCTACTTATGTTAAAAACGGCTTTTGTTTAAGTATTTGTCGTTCTGTAAAATCAAGTTAAAGTTTTCATCCATTTTCAAAATTGGAGCCCAATGATTTATGGAAGTTCTTTCAGTATCTGTTGCCTCTTTTCATTGATCTTCGGAAGTAACGTGCCTTTAGTGTTGACTTTAATTCAAGAAAAAGATCTGAAGAGACAAAATATAAGCTGTAGGGCAAATTATCCAACCGACCCAGAGTCTGGGGACAAAATTGATTACTAAACCTTACAAAGTTTTTGGTATTAGGGGCAGATTGCTGCCTTAGATTACTTTTTGCAGAATATATCTATAAGAGTGAAACATAGAAGTATTTCGTCTTATCCTTTTGGACTGTGTCATGGCCTTCCGAAGGGTTCCGTTGTAAGCCCTATACTATTCTCATTATACAGGTATGTTACTGGTCTGAAAGACGTAGTCAAAAAATAGTGCAAGACTCTTTGCCAATGATATCCTTTGGTCTTCTGATTCTGACTTTGGAAAAAATAGAGATAAATCTTAATTGAGCTATTTCTGAGGCCTGTACATTTGCTGAACTGCATAAACTGATTTTTAATACCTCAAAGTCAAAGGTTACCTATTTTACCACCAGAAGACATCTCTATTATTACCAATCAACTGTTTTCATGATAAAATAATTTTTGAAAAAAAAAAAAAAAATAGAACCGACTTCAAACTATAAATTGCGCTAAAAAGTAAAAAATAAAACTATTCTTTAAACAACTTCGATACGACTTTTAAACATACTTTTGAAGTCGGTGCAAAATTATGAGAGTCTAATTATCATTACGCCATGCATTATTTTTACTGAAACCGTTGCAAACTCTACGCCATTTATATTTGTAGTTGATTTATAGTTACAAAAGAAATCATGTATCAAAATCCATCATAATTTTGCGCTGACTTCAAGAAATATGTTGAAAAGTCGTATCGGAGTTGTTTAAAGAATAGTTTTATTTTTTACTTTTTACCGCAATTTATAGTTTGAAGTCGGTTCTATTTTTTTTTTAATTATTTTATTTCATTCTTTTTAGTGTAAATGCATTTTTATATAAATACTCTATTTTAAAAAAATACATATCAAAGGGGAAACCTTTTTTGATCGAATGACACTAAAAAATAACCATTTGTACGATACATTTCGTTTTGAAATCGATTTTAAAGGGTCACTAGAGCAAACAAACTGATAAGATTTAATTTCTTCTTCAGAGAAGCCTTTAGTCTATTTCTTGTTATAATTGCTTTTAATGTTACATCTCAATGGCAACAAGCTCTTTTTAAACAATGAATTTCATGTTAACAATTTTCCCAACAAAGAAAAATCAAGCCCAGCCTTTCCAATTAAAATGAAAAAATACTTATTTTTCACCCATACCGTTTTTTTCTAAAAAACAAATGTAGTCAAATTGATGTGCGATATTTGATTTAGACGACCCTCTATCGATTAACGAAAAAATCATCAATATCGGTTCATTTAGTCAAAAGTTATGGATTAAAAGAAAAAGATGACCATGTTTCAGCCCATAACTTTTTTTCTAATTATCGAATATGGTCAAACAAAGGTATGGGACCTATGGGAAACCACCCTCGATCGATTAAAAAAATGAAAATCGTTTCATCCGGTAAAAAGTTATGAGTGGACAAAAAAAAAGGGAAAAAAACGACATACATACAATATGAATGTATAACCTCCTTCCTTTGTGAAGTCGGTTAAAAAGCAGTCAATTAATTTATGCAAATATCTGGGTTACATTCTTAACAAGGAGATTTTGAGTAACAAATATATTAAGGCTCAGGCAGATAAAAGTAGAAAAAGGCCTAACATCTTCAAATATATTTCCGGACATGACTGGGGTGCAGACGCTAGGAATAATTTACATTTCACTGATCAGGCCAATTTTGGAATATGGTTCCTTTTTTGGTTCATTTCTGTAGCTTAAGCAAACTTGAACGCGTACAATTAAGCACTGCAAGAATAATTTGTCTACGTAATAGCTGCCATATTAATATTGTAGTGTATTGTATGAGAGTGATTTACCTCCATTCTCTTTGAGATGAAGTTACGGCCTGGTGAAATATTACAATAAGCTATTTAGTTACAATGATCAGCACATAACTTCTTCCTATCTCTATTCTTGGCACAATAACATGCACTTAAAGAAACATAACCCTTTTTCCTTGGCACATGAAATGGGCCTGTTTATTGGTGATGTAAATCCTCATTCCTTTTCACATTTTAGGCTTGATTATGATCTAATACACTTCCTGACTGAGATTTTGACCAGAGTGTGTAAAAGGTCAGATATACCAGATTTCACTAGGCTCTAGGAACGTTTCAGGTGGCTATGGGAACGTTTTATAGCATCCCTCATTCTACATTGAAAATTTATACTGACGGCAGCCAGGGTGAAGGTGGTATATCTGCAAGTAGCGCGCATATTGACACTCCTAATGGTGCTATTGATATAAAGATTAAAATAATAACTGCTGTTCCGCTTTTATATCAGAACTTATTGCTATCTATGAGGGTTTGCAATTGATTGACCGGGCCTCTGAACTTGTCTTCATGGACATCTGGATGTTAACAACCAGTGGTGCATCTATACAGCACCTTTCTCATTGGACGAAAGCTAGGTATAAGGCAAGCCTGATTATTTTGGATCTTTCGATTCGGCTTTCAACTAGACACTCTATACGTTTTCAATGGGTTCCCCCTATGTTGGATTGAATGGTAACGAGATAGTCGATAATTTTGCCAAGTCTGCCACCGCTGACACTTTGCAGGGCAATGCTAGTCTAACTTGTTCTGAAATCTCCTATATTAAAAGGATGGAGTTAAACGCACATTGGAGAGATCCGCCTTGCCTTCTCACACTTGGTATTTGGGAAAATACCTAGTTGTCGTCATTAGTTGGTGGCAACATCTTTACCTTTTTTCTAATTAGCCAGCATTTGTTTTTATCCATCTCATGAAACTAATATGTAGTTTCAAGGTCAATCCCTTAATATAACCTGCCCTCGACCAATATCTGCCCGCGTCATCATCCCACCAATAAATAAAAAGCAAACAAAATGTTATAAAAAGCAGCTTCTTTCTCGCTTTTGCCAGTTTTTCTTGTTTTTAACTTTGGAAACACAACGGTTGGAGGTTTTAGTTGTGTTTTCAAATTCAAGAGAATATAATTTCTCTTCGTAAGAAGAACAGAACACAAATGTAATAAAGTCAGAATTTATTTACATTTAAGGGCACATTGAGTATTAAAAACTCATACATGCAAATAAAATGTGCGCGCATTTTTAAATAACTTTAAAAAAGTGTAAATTTTGAAATCGAATTATGAATCGAATATGGTGAAAATACGAAAAACAAAGTATGCATAAATCTATAAAAAATTATGCAATGAACGGAATTTTATTAAATAAATAGAACTCATTTTCTCAACAGCCTAAAAACATTTTCATTCTTAACAGTTTCAAACTAATATTTTAAAATTAATTTTGTTATCATCGAACGTTTTTCGTAGTAGTTCACAATTATACTATTATAAATTTTTTGACTACTTTTCCAGTCGTATCATTTCACATTTTTAATCTAGCAAAAATATATAGCACGAGCAAAATTTTCTCCTAAGGAGAAAATTTAAAGCCATTTTCCTGTTTTTCAATTTTCTTAAGTGAAAAGCAATGTAAGTACTAAATTGGTGGAACGTAAGTGTAAATTGGATGTGGTTTCCTGCTTTCCACGAAATGTTTAAGAAAGAACTTAGATATCTTATACAATTTAAATAAATAAATAAAAAAATAAAAATAAACATTCTGGTTAGTTTATAACTAAAGTAATTTGGAAAATAAAAAAATAAAAACGCTCAATACAATATTTAGAAATAACTTTTAAGTTATTAATCTTTCCATAATTTTAACTAGTTAAATTTTTGGATTGTTTCTGTTTAGGTATTTGCAATAGCGAAATTTGTCACGTCGATTTCAGCTGTTACCAGAATCACACGGAGTAATGAACAATTGAAGTTTCGTACTTTGTCTTTGTAGGTAATCTTATGTTTATTTATTAAAGATTGTAAGTAGATCAGGGCTGGAAACGCACTGTTCTTGGTTAAGAACAGTTACAGTCTTCATATTCTTACTGAAAAATGCTTTAGCAATGTGTTCTATTTCTGAATTAAACAAATCTGTTTGCGAGAAATGTAAGAATTGTTTTTTAACAAAGAAAACGAAATAGTATTATTATTATTATTATTATTATTTGTATTTTTTAATGTTAGAGAATCACGAAATTATCACAAAATATTCGTCATAAGATTGCTGTTTGCAATCTTATTACTGATATTTTATGGGAATATTTTGTATAAAATGTGTGGTAAGTTTTCTAAAAAGTAAATAATTTTAAAATAGGGTTTTAAATACTTTCCTTAGCAATATGTTGCTGTGAAAAAAAATATCTCGTTTCTCCCGTAATTAGTAACATTTTAAGTTAATCGTTTAGATAATCATGATTTTAACATTCTTGTGTATAATTTCGAGCGAAAAGGAAAACATATGCGTTGCATGCATTTAATGGATGCAATTTAATTAAAAAACATTTTGTAGCAACATAAAAAGCTACTAAATTTTTAAAAAAAAGGTAACTATGCCCTTTTTATGACTATAAATACTTTCCATTTTAGCGCCATTACAAGTTTTCCAGAAACTTTTGATTCCACTGGTTTTAGATAATTCTATTTTTAAATACTAAAAACGCTACTTTCATTTCCTTTCTCTCATAATCAGCTGCATATTTTATGATAATTATAAATGCATTTTGTCCCTTTTAGCAATAAGTTTCATTTATATTCAAAGGACATCCAAACAAAATAAAAATTTCCTTAAACCGACAGTTTAAAATTCTTAGTTGAAATAAAACTTCATTCAAAGATTTCTTTAACTTTAAAGAATTGTTCCTTGAATAACGGATAGCAATATTATTTAGATAGAAGAAAACAGAAGAGGAATATATTTAAAACCAGGGCTGCGGAATCGGAGTCGTACCAAAACATTTAATATTTATCTTATTATCTAAAACATATCCAATATTTTATTGTGTGTCGATTCAACTTCGTTTTTTTTTTTTTTTGTTTCTTTAAATACTTGCTGACGCCGCTTAAAATTTTTATTTTCATCATGTGCCAGAATAAAAACAGCCAGCATAATGAAAATGGTTTACGTCAATGAAGAACTTTCTACGTTTTTAGAAGCTTTGGGTTGTTTAAGGAGATGTAACAGGTTTATAACTTTTTGAGCTTTAGATCTGGCTAATTGAAAAAATCGGTCGGATATCCGATGTCTTCTATAATGGACCGATCCCGTTCGTCAGCCCCGGGCGGTGCGGCCTCTGCATATATATATGTATGGGCGTCGGAGTCCAGGTCAGAGTTTTAAAATTCTAGGAGCGGACATCGGTTAATTTTCACTCGACTCCGCATCCCTGGTAAAAATGCAAAATTAGGTTATTTTACTACACAATTTTACCTTCCATGTTATTTCTATTCTTCCTATTTTAGGGTTATAGATTCATTGATAAATTGTATAGCTTCATGATTATTAAAATAAAGGATTTTTGAGCAGATATGGGAATAAAACCCAGCAAAAAACCGACTTTATTGGAATAACGTTATTCGTTAAATACTTTAAGTTTAAATTTAGAATTTTTTTAAGGGTGATTAAAAATATTATATACCCCTTCCCCTCAAAAGTAAAGAATTGTAGAAAAGTGCCTTAATTTTGCTATTAAAAATTGTTCAGTGTTTAATGTTTGTGTTTATTTATAAGTGTTTAGTATCTTCATTATCATTTTCACACTTTTCATTCTTAAACTTGAACTATTCACTTTGTTCTTCACCTGGATTTCTGGATGTATTGAAATCTGTAGAAACACTTTATTTTTAAATTCTTCTAATATTTTAAAGTATGAAGTTAAACTGCAAAAACTGAAAATTAAAATAAAGTAATAAATAATATAATGCTGCAGTAATTTTAACAGGTGATATGCAATAGAACTGCAATAAGTAAAAAATAAAAATTAATGAAGCACGAAATCTGTAGAATAAATTCTACAGTAATTTCAAGCATGGAATGTGCAGAAAAATTGTAAAAACTAAAAAAAAAAAAAAAAAAAGAAATAAAGAAATAAAGGCATTTGAGACACAGAAACTGCAGAAAAAATACTTCAGTAGTTTTAAACACATATATTTACAGATTTATTGCAATATTAGGGTGTAGCCCCACCAGATAGGCAGGGACAACATTCCTGTCTTTTCTCATGTATGTAAGCAGATGAGTAAAGACAGGAATATTGTCTTTGTCGTTTTTGGTGAGAAAGCACCCTTAGGTTTTCTTTTCTGTAGTTTTCGTGTTCCAAATATCCTTAATTTTTTTCCAAACATCAACTGCAGTTTTTTTTTGGCTGAGAAACTTAAATATTTCGTGTACATTTTTAATTCCTTTCACGTAGGGGGGTTATAATAATTGCCACTCAGGTACTTATGAGAGATTTGAATACAGTTCAAATCAAACAATGCAGAATAACAAAAAAAAAGTGTTACTTTAGTTTTTGTAATCTGTGCATTTTTGTCATTTAGTCCTAAAAAAGTCCAACTATTTGCAGAAAGTAAACACTTCATATAAAGTATAAGCAGTTATCTCCGTTCGAAAGAGTGAGGCATGAGTTTTAAAGACTTTATTTTATATATCATTTATAACTCTGTGCTTCATTTTGATTATTAAATAGTCAACGCGGAAACCTACAGGAATTTAATTCCAGTACTGGAATATTTCATATTATTTATACTTTTAGTCATAGTTTCTTCAAACGTAAAACATGTTAATGTGTTTTAATGAAAAAAAAATAGCAATGAATGGTAACCCTTTCGTATTATGCCGCCAATTTCATATTATTCTCAATTGAACTTGAATAAATACAAAATTTGAATAAACAGTTAAAAGGTCAGTAGAAAATAACATTTTGGAGACATTTTGATTACAGTTAAGTACATCTTCTTTATATAGTAATTACTTTATTTCGACCGGATAAAACATTGTTGACTATTACTAGTAGGCAAATGCGTGACCTCTAAACGCTCAACCAGTGAAATTCCCTTCATTATGTCCGCTTGTATTGTTCCATAGATTTTACGGTATTTGTGCACGGTTCGAACATAATATTTCGCTTCAAGTTCCTGCAAGCTGAAAAAGTATAAATTATTCTAGACCTTAAAAAAAGCGAGAGATTTTTAAATTTTTAATTTTTGCGGAGAAAAAAAGGAATGTTATCCATTGAGGAAATGTAAACTAGGTTCTTCTATACGTTTAAAAAAAAGTGTTTTACAAAAATTTCAAAGTTAGTCATGCGCTGAATTATCCTTAGAGAATTATTAACATTTTCAGATTTAACTTTTGAACACTTTCAGAGGAATATCGCATAAGTTACTATGGCGTTTTGTTTTTAATGCATTTACTCTTTTTACGTTTCTTTTTTGTTTCAGTTAAATATTCTTCTTAGATGTTTTGTTTTTAGCCAAATCAAATTCCAATCAATAGGACTATATAAAAAAGGCTTTATTTTATCATTTTTAAATGCGAAAATTATTGAATCAAAAGTTAATTTGCTTCTGAAGTCATTGGTTTTTTTTTTAATATTTGTGATGGGTTTGAAGAAGCGTGTATCAGAATTGTAGCGTCAATATAAGATAAGGGGCAGTTTAATGGAAATAGTGGCACGACAGAGAAAGGGCATTAATAATATCAGTAAAGGGAACGTTCCTTTTTTTAGAGAACAAAATACATGAGGTACATTTTGTTAAGATTGCCGAGTTATTTTTAGATCTCTTGAAAGTGTAATATAGAATCAATCCACATTTGCGAACATTGTCATTATTATGTGTATCGCTGTGAATTAGCAGTAATAAACAAATATGTACCAAAATATTTAAATATTTTATATATAAAATACTATTTATCTTATTATCTAAAACATATCCAATGTTTTATTGAAATTTCAATGAGCCAAAGTTTTTACACAAATTAAAAAGAAGGAAAAATGCATAATTTATCATGTAGCTCTTTTATACATGTGCACTGATTATTTTAGGCAAGGTTGTAAATGGTGCTATACGCTTCTAGATGTGTTTTTAGCATTATTGCTACTTTTGGTATTAGAGCACAATTGTTTTAGAAAACGTTATGATCAAAATTTCAATTTTGCCTGAGTTTAAAAAATTACATTTTTTTCACTTTCTTACGCGCTGGAATTTTCTCAAGGAAAGGAAGACACTATCTCCCAGTGAGAAACAAAACCTTGAAAATAATCATCTTAAAAATAGGTTAATTGAATATCTTACTATTTTAATGATTCTAGAAGATTGATACTGATCATTCTTTCTCTTTAAAAGTACTGGAAATATAGCACGGACATTTTGAGACTATCTGAAAGAATCTGAACAAGGGGTTAATCGAGTATTTAATGGATTCAGTAGATCGTCCGATATACATCCCGATATTCATCTAAGGTGCTTGAGCTTGGCAGAGAGTGGCGCTACAACAATCGTTTGGCATTAACGCTCTGATTCCATGTCCAGACAAAAAAGATAGAATATTTGGAATGCCTAATTAAGTTTCGTGAAGTAGCGAAATTAACAAGGAAATTTGTTTAACAACAATTTGTCAAGAAATAATGTATAACATCGTTAATGATTTTTAATTGAAAACAATAAAAACACTCTACCCGGCAGAAATATGAGATGGTCGATAATCCTTTTTTACATTGCATTAATACACATGCATTTGTATGACACGTTTGCTATAATTTGCATTCTTCAACTCCCTGTGAATATCTATAATTGATTATAATACGATTTTTGTTTTAACGTGAAGTATTTTTCAAGGATTTCCTTTATTTCCAATTATTGATTAAACCCCCCCCCCCCCCCAGTTCATTAATAAAAAAAAAACGCACAAATTGTCTCGCAATTTTTCATTTTTATACTATTCGAAAGAGAATTCGTCTGCTCCAAATGAATTTTCTAATGCACTACGAAATACAGAACACACGATCTGATACAAAAGGGCTGATGCGTCGTCCTGTCTATTATAGGGGTTCTAACCCTAGGAAACGAGTTATATATATGTACATGTAGAGATAGATAGATATATATTACCCTCTATGGATTGACACGTTGCATTTAAAACCCATGCAGCCTAGCACATCAGCTAGAAAAAAAAAGAAAGATCATTATTATTATTATTTATTTACAATTCAAAACATTTTCAACGATTGCAATGTTTCTAAATAACATTTTCTTCTTTCTTTTATGAGGAAGATATGGAGAAATTAAAGAGTAAGTTCATCATTTCCTTTCCTTTTCTCCTTTTGTTCCATCAGTCTCTTATCACCCCGGTCTCACCTACTCAGGACTGTTAAAATATGATACCTTACTTTCTAAGGGACTTAACCTATGTTGGTTGTGAAATATCTAAAAGTTCTAACTTTTATGCAAAATATATGATTACTTTTACTGTTGTTTCTGTTGTTTTGTTTGGAAATCATTATCATTTCCAATTAATAGGGACGTGTGAGGTAATAATGAGTCCAAGTTCTATGACGACAGAAATTAAGGTTGGTGCACGGAAAAAAATGTCCGTTTGATTCGGGATAAACTCAAAAGTTTCTCTCTTTTTTTCAGGGTGCCTGTCATTTCAGTTCAATTCATTTGTCAGCTTTGATCGTCAGGTTTATGAAAGTTGTATTTACACATCATTTCACCCGTAAATTACGAAACATAAAGCTCTAAATAAAGGAGAGAAAAAGTAAACAATTTTACATGCATCAATAAAAATATTCGTCAACAAGAAAACTAAGCACTGAAATTACTTTTTAAAAAAAGTAAACATTTTCAAGCATCAAAAAAATATACGCCAAGAAGAACACTAAGTACTGAAATTACTTTGAAAATTGCTGCGAAAGGCTGTTCAGCAAAATTCAACTCTTAATGTAATGCAAACTGGTCTACTTGCAGAATCTAAGTAGCCATATAAAGGACGCACGGGGGAACAATAAACACTTGCCACATTTTCCTGTAAAAAAAATTTGTATTCTTTCCTCTTTACCTGTCTTTGAAGACCTCTTCCCCATCACTACTGTAGGGGTGACTTTTCGTGTTCATTGATAATTTCGTGCTTTAATTACTTCGCATCTTGCAGCTGTGGCGTTTTTTCAAATGCCATGACTCAAAATCGAATGCTTCTCAGGAGAGACATTTGAAAATTTTAACCATAATCTTAAAATCTTGTATTTTTAATCCACATTTATCTGAGGTTAATAATTGGTTTGGATTGTTACAACGTTTTGTCTGTGTACTGTTTTTGCATAAAATTATATGTAAAATAATTATGGAATTATCTCATAATTTAGTTTCAGCTACTCTTTGAATTGTCTTGAATAACTTGTAGTTTGATGCAAATAAAGACATGTGACAAGTACACGAAGAAGAACCGGTAAAACGCACTTCATTCTGAATAGTACTGCTATTTCCCCTTTTTACTTTCTTTTGTATCTAATATATAACAGAAAGTATTGGATTCGTGAAAATTTTCGAACTTCGAAGGATTTATATGTTTTGAGGTCTGCTGAAACCATTTTGACCATAAAAATAATTTAACTTTGTGCAAGTAAACAATAATAATAAAATTACACGTTAATTTAAATCACAAATGAGCAATAAAATGCAGACATATGTTTCGGGATTGCTTGGAATCACTTTTTATTATAACTTATTCCTAAGTTTATCACCTTGAAGTGTAATTTACCGCGTTCTGTTAGGGTTGAAAAGGTAATTTTTCGTTCTAAATTAGCGTTACTTAGAGCTTCTATCCAAGAAACTAGGAAAAAACTTTCGTTCATAGAACGTGAACTTTATGATTTACATCTTTCTGTATCTAATTCTAATTTTGATTTTGAGTCTATTGATAGAATGTCATGGGCAAGAGCTCTTCGTTCATCCGACAGTCACAAAATCACTTTAAATAAGAAATTTACTAAGTTGTGTAACGATTCAAATGTTCCTGTTCCGGCTGATTTGCCTCTTGTTAATAGGAACACGGTTGTAAATCTTTCAAAATTTCCTTTGAATAGTAATGAAATCAATGCTCTGAAATGTAATAACAATTTTGCTTTGGCTAAAAAGCCTTCTTTTTCTGAACTTATTGCTCCGGTTGAAAAAGCTTTCAAATTTAGTGCCTTAACTTCCACTCAAAAAGAGTCGGTTCGGCATCTTATTGCTTCCAATGTTGATTTCAATTCAAAAGTTCCTAATACTGGTTTTACCCATTCTGTGAAACGATGTGTCAATAATTTAGTTTCCAATTCTGATTTGGTCATTACCAAAGCAGACAAGGGTGGTCAGATTGTTGTTCTTAATAAATCATCTTATGTTGAAAAAACTGATGACTTAATTGCTTCTGGTCCTTATTCTGAAATATATAAAGATCCTAGTGACAAAGAGTTAAAAGCTATTTCTTCTGCTGTTAAGTCTGTTCATTCTATTCCTTTGATTGCTAAACGGTCTGTGATTCCTTCTGTTGCTAATTGTGCACGTTTTTATGCTTTACCAAAGGTACACAAGGCAGGTATTCCTTTCAGACCAATTGTTTCCAATATTGGCACTGCTTCATATAAACTTTCCAAGTATTTAGTTTCTGTGTTTTCTCCACTTAGAAGTCAGAATGTTTTCACTGTTAAAAATTCCACCGATTTTGTTAAGAAACTTCATAACTTCGTTCCGAATAATTCAGTTATGGCCTCTTTTGATGTTAATTCTTTGTTTACTAATGTTCCTGTTGATGGCGCTTTGACTTGCCTCAGGAAAAGGCTTTCTGAATTCCATTTTACTTCTGTGGAAATTGAGGAATTAGTTTTCCTTACTCGTGTGTGCTTGCAACAGAGCACTTTTGTATTTAATGGTAAATTCTATGCTATGGTAGATGGCCTGGCTATGGGAAGTCCTCTTAGTCCTATTTTAAGTGATTTCTATATGCATTATTTTGAGGAAAAACTGTTCCAGAAATTGCAATTTCAATTTTATGTTCGTTATGTGGATGATTGTTTTGTCCTAACGGACAGTAACTTGTTAGGTATTGATGATGCTCTTTCTATTATGAACTCCATTGATCCTAATATCCAGTTTTCTTGTGAGAAAGAACTTAATAGTAGCCTCGGGTTTCTTGATGTCTTTATTTCTAAGAGTGAGTCTGGTTTCACTACTTCTGTCTATCGTAAACCTTTTGCTGTTTCTTTACCTCCTCACAGACTGTCGTCTCATCCTCCCAACCAAAAATATTCGGCTTTTAATGCTCTGGTCCATCGTGCTATTAATATTTGCTCTTCTCCTGAGCTTCTCAAGATTGAACTCAACTATCTGAAAGCTGTAGCTGTTGATAGAGGATTTTCTCACTCTTTAATTGATTCTATTCATAACAAACTTTCTAAGAAAACTTTTGGTCCCAATAATGTGGTTTCTAGAAAGAATTTGGTTGTGTTACCATTCTTTCATTCTGTCAGTTTCCGTATTGCTAAAATCCTAAAAAGGTTTCAATTTCAAGTCGTTTTTGCTCCTAGTAACAAACTTTCCTTCTCTTCTCTTAAGGATCCTGTCGATCAACTTAACACTTGGGGTATTTACCAAATTAGTTGCCGTTGCGGCCTTTCTTACATTGGGCAGACAAAACGTGCTCTGAAAATTCGCTTAAATGAGCATAAAGGTTATGTACGAAAGCAAGAGTTAAATAAGTCTAGCATTGCTCAACATTGTTGGAATTCCAACCACTCTTTTGATTTCAATTCTGGTAAAATTATTCAAAAATGTTCTTCCCCTTTAGAGCTTGACTTTTGGGAAGCTTATCATATTAACAGGAATAGTTCTAATTTGGTTAATGATTCTTCCTCAACTCCTTATTTTTCACAGGTCTGGCATAAATTTCTTTAATTTGTTGTTCTTTCTAGGTTTTCTTGTTGTTTTCCTTTTTTGTGTCTATTTTTCTCCTTCCTCCCCTCCCCCTCCTTTACATGTGTACTTTGTTTTGCATTTTGTTTTGGTTTCTGTACTTATTTTTATTTCAATTTTATTCTTTGTATTTTATTTTATTATTTTTGCAATTTTTATGCATGCTGTCGTCTTTTTTGCTTTATTTTTATTGATATTCCTTTTTACTTCCTGTACTTTCAACTGGATTCGTTTGTTGCTCTCTTATTGGTGTCTTCCTGCTGCTTCTACTTCCACTTCACGCTGCCTTTATTCTCATTGGTTTACAGATAATTCTTAGGCTATATAAGCTTTGTTTTTGTTGTTCTGTCTGCTTCATTTGGATGTTTTGCATCTAGAAGCTCCTTGTCGCATTGAAAAAGGGATTCCAAGCAATCCCGAAACATATGTCTGCATTTTATTGCTCATTTGTGCTTTAAATTAACGTGTAATTTTATTATTATCATTTTGACCATTTTTAGAAAATATCTGTGTGTCTTTTTTTTTTTTTGTTGACCGCTGTAACTCAGAAAGTAATGCATAGAATCGGACGAAATTTGGCGCATGCTTATTTGGTGGACCCTGATGGGAACTGGATTAGTTTTTGGCGCGAATCCATTCGAAGGTGATGGAGCAATCAAACCTTTTTCTCGATGAACGTAAGTGCTATATCTCAAGAATGAATGAAAGAATTCGAACAAAATCTAGTATAGAAAAGGACCTCATAGGAACAGGTGCTGATTACATTTCGGCCCAATTTGCTGCAAAGGACGTGAAACAATTGCACTTAAAAAAAAAAGAAAATAAGGACACTAACTCAAGACGTAATGCATAGAATTGAACGAATGAAGTACACTAGCACATCCTGATAGGAAGTGGAGTTAGTTAAATTCTGGCGCCATTTGCTCCAAGGGGGGGGGGGGTGGATAAACCGAACGATTTTCTCGCTAAATGTATATCTCTAAAATGCAACAATTCAAGCAAAATTGTAAGTGCACCTCAATGGGAAAGGATGTTAATTATATTTCGGTGCCATGGGAGCATATATTTTGTTTCGTACTGTATTGTATTGTTGCCATTTCACCTGCACACAAAATTCTTATGAATATTTTTAGCATTTTGAGGATCCACTGGTAGCATGAATATTATAAGTAGTTTATTTTTGGTTTAAATTCATTATTTTTACACATTTTTTTTACAATAAGGATTTGTATCATAATAGGAATATTTGCCGAGTATTAATATTCAGATGAAAGATATAGAAGAAAGTTCCGTGATTGCCACAACAAACTACTTTGAGTTATGGCAAGTTGCACTAAAGGTGCGATTAATTTAATTCGTTTTAAGTTATAAATTAAAAATAAAATCAAAGAAAAAAGTAAAATGAATTAAGCGTGATTGTTTGATAAAAGTAAAGAATGGGGGTGGGCGCAGAGGACAATGCAAGTTTGGAACAAGTTTTGTAAGAGGAACAATTAAATGAGTATTTTTTTTCCTCGGAATCCAGAAGAAAAAGTTAACTAGTCATTAACAGTAAATAATAATTTGTCATTTTTTTAATGTGAATTTGTTGCAGAATGGAATTAACACACCTGTTTCACAGTTGTCAACTTCACTGCGACTAAATTCAGCTATCTAATAATAACAGTTAGATCCAAACTTTACAAAAATAAATAAACAAATATATAAAAAAATCTTATACTTCCAATTATCATCTAAACAAGAATGAGAATAATTTTTTTTACAAAACCTGTGTAAAGATAAGGAATGTGTTGTATTTTACTTTAAAAAGTTTGCGCGTAATGATTAATTAATATCCAAATAAAGAGGAACCGGAAATAGTAATAATTTAAGTTAACTAATTCCTTTATTATATTTTATTTCCTTTGATTTTTGTTTCATAGTTGTTCTTAACTTTTTTTTTTTACGAAAACATGTTGACAAATTTATAAAGAGATCCAACTATCTTTTCTTACGCTTCGTCTTGGTAGTATTATAAAAAGAAAAAATAATTAAACAAACAATATTAAAACAAATAAATCAATCAATAAATAAATACATTACATTTAATGTATCAATTAAATTTCATGTAAAATTAAAATTGAAAAATATGAGAGAAATGTATTTTTAAATCGTTGATATGAAAAAAAAAAAAAAAACATTTTTACTTTTTTTTTTGTAGTTAGACCTTTTTTGTCGTATTGCTATTTAAAAAGTTTCTCGTACTCTTGGGTTTATTTTTGACCAACACATTTAAAGTTAAGTGCTTTGCCATTCCATTTTATAACAAGTTATGTGTTATTAAGTTGTTTTAAATTTTTCAATACGCGAAAAGCTCTATTATGTTTGCGTAATTATTTGACAAATCGTTTGCAGTCGTTTTTCGTTCTTTCCCAGAGCATTTTTAGCTGAAAATTTCGTTCGTGCCTGTGTGAATTACTCTGCAGGTAACAAGTGCAAAATAGCAGACAATAAAAACAAAATCTGCCCCAATTTCGTAAGCAGTATAATGTGATGCACCTGAAATCATTTTCAAGACCACCGTTCAAGTGAGGAAGAATCACCTCCCCAATCATTCGTCGCCACACTCCACTTCACGACCTAATATTCGAGTCCGAACTGAGGTTCAGTGAGATCGCGTTCATGCAGCGTGACCACAGCGATGGCCGCCGACTTTTTCTCGGTTCTTGTTAATCCATAAATGTTTCCTTAATGGGAAACCATAGCTAAACCATCTGCGCTTGCCTTTTGGAAATGTTTCTGTGTAGATGGGTGTCGGAAGAAAGATTCCTAGTATCTTTCGATGATCATTGACTAAGGCGATCTGTTCTGAAATAAGAAAATGATACCTGGACTATTAATTTCTTTTTTATTGCTTTCTCAAGGGCTAAATATAGCTTCAAGTATTCCAAAGGCTCATTTTATGTTAAATCGCTTTGCATTCTTCTGATTCGCTATGCAACGATGAAGCGACGGGGTATTATGGCTTTTTTTTTATGGTTGCGATCATATGAAACCCATTTAGGTTAACTATACGCATTGAAAGGATTTACTTAAGGCATCAGAAACACAAATTGCAGTAACATCAACAGACAGTATTACAAGATGTTTCTTATTTTCAAAAAAAAAAAAAAAAAAAGAAAGAAAGAAAGAAAACAAAAAGCTGAAAGTTATCTTTTTTATAAGATGTATGTATATAAGATGTATGTATGTATTTATTAAAGTACATTTCATAAGCTTGAAAATCATGTCTTTTCCCTCCCTCATTATCACCATTGGGACAAACATATTTCACCCAACGTGCAATAACCTTTTCAATTTCGTCACTGGAAATTTATCTCTACTTTACTGGAATCCACAGAATGCGAAAGCTGTCTTCACATCTGTGTCCGAGGCATAGAGATTACGCTTGTGTATGAGGTAAAAATAAGAATTCCAAGGAACAAGGTCAGGCGAGTAAGGAGGGTATGGTTTGTCACTGTACACTTTAATAAATTAATAATAAATAATCTTCATTTTACATTTATTTTAATGATTGTAAACGTTATAAACTAATACTTGGAAAATGAACTATATCAATACTAATCTACATTTTATCTTCAGCTTTGAAACTGCGTACTTATTATACATATATCTCTCATTTTTCATCTATTCTGTGCTTGTAAAATTTATAAACATATAATTAGAAAATAATTACGTCATTAGTTTATATTTTACGTTCAGTTTTAATACTGCATAGTTATTGGGGATGCAAGGAATAGTGGTTTGGCCGAATACCGAATATTCGGCCACTTCTTCCAGGCCGAAGCCGAATATTCGGCCAGTTCTTCTAAGTCGAACAGGCCAAAGCCGAATATTCGGCCAATGTCTTAGACCGAATATCGAATATTCGGCGGCCGAATATTAAAATTTCTAGAAAATCGTTGTAATACAAAGTTTTTGTCAAATTTAAAATTATTCACAAAGTCAAACACCAATTACACACGATCTATGATTTATGATTTAATTCTGTTTATTAAGAATTTAATACTATTTAAAATTAATCTATTTTCTCTGTTGTTTTGAATGTAATAAAACTAAGAATTTCACCCAAACGTGGAATGGAAATGGCAGGTTTTATGGTAGTATGCATTAGCATTATTTTACTAATTATTTAATTCAAACGAAAGAACTACTATTGCTTAGTGAACTTTTACTTTGCTCAAAAATGTTTTATGAAGTTATTTTAAAAGTTATAAAAGTTAATATTTTTATTTTATGGGGTTTTTCACATACCTATTTTTAAAAGATCTATTTAAATTTAATACACTTAACTGGAATATATTTTCATTTTCAAAAACACTAATAACTTATGCTATCTAAATATTCATGATATATTCTAGGATTTTTACATTTCTCTCTTACCCAATATTCACAATAAATCAGTCTACCCAAACAAAGTCTGACTTCCACTTTGTTAACAATAACAAAATTAATTTCTCATATTCTCCATTATAATTCACTATTGCCACTTTTTGGGAGCAAATGCTGGAGATAAAATACAATATTACAGCTTTAAAATCTGTTTTTGCTCAGTCAAGCCTAAAACAAAGTTTAAAAAAAGTAGGTTTTTTAAAAATTATTTTTATTTATTAAAACTACATAGCAATGTATTCTTTTTCAATAATTATAATACAATTTTAGATGTTTAAAAGCTAATTTCTTTATTTTTTTACATTTCTACTGTAGCAGAACTATTTGGCCGAATAGTCCATCAATATTCGTCCAGTCCGAAATTGACCTTACTCAGTATTCGGCCAGGCCGAATATTCGGTTTGGTAATGAAATGGCTATGCGGCCAAAGGGCCAAATAGGCCGAATACCGAATAGTGGCCGAATATTCGTTACATCCCTAATGCTTATTACATATACTTATCTTTTATTTCACAGTTTTTTTATTGATACTAAGACTTGTTAATATGCAATTGAAATGGGAATTACATCACTAGTCTACATTTTGTCTTACAATTCGGCACTATATACTTATATATGTATTACCTTACATTTAACATTTATCCTAATGACTGACTTATAAATATGTAATTAAAATTTTAATTTCGCCATTACTGTAGATGTAATCTTCAGTTTTGACACTATATACTTCTACGCACACACACACATATATATACTAGTAAGCCCGGCGGTCATACGAAATGACCGCTGTTCTAGATATTATAAATTGTAATTAAAATGATTTGTGCAAGGTGTCTGCTAATTCAAACCCAATTCCAAGGTCAGGCGGTGAGGATGCCCCTTTGTTTACTGCCCCACACTACTATATATTTATTTACTATATAATCAAACTGTTTGTGAAAAAAATATATTTATCACCGAAAGAACTTATTGAAAATTTTATTATGCTTTTCAAAACAAAAGTTTTAATGGAATTGGGAAAAAGAGCGCTGCCACTCTAATAAGAAAAATATTTAAAGCGCAGACAATAAATAAATTAATTAAAAAGAAAGAAAGATTAAACAAAATTCGCGTACACATTAATTTTTGCGTAGATTGCAAATACAGCGAAGCCTCACTCAATATGCTCGAGAGAGGTTTTGATTATTATTAGTATATTTGTTACAACAATGGCAACTGCATTGATTTGTTTGTTCACACAGCAACTGTAATTATATGGTTGGAAACGACGGCAACAATGCAAAAATAAAATAAAACAGCTAAAAAAAAAATCACTGAAAAATTAAAAAATAAAAAAATAATAATAAAAAAAACTAATTGAGTCAACCCTTTCACTTTTGCAGCGATGAGTTTCTCGGGTCGTAAACATTTTAAACCGTGCCGAATGTGGTCCCGATCGGTAAAACGGCCTGGGATTCTATAGCGGACAGACAGACAGAATAAGCCGCTTATATATAAGATGTATATATATATATAAACTTTCAATTCACAATTCTATGATCATTATTTCGTTATTCATTTACAGTCGAGCGTTATTAATGTAATAGCCAATTTTCCACGAAAAAAATATTCTAATACGCGGGATATCCCATTATCCGGGATCACAGAATCATTATACTATAGCTTGGTACAAGGAACATTTACTGCATTACGTGGGGTATCCTTTTAACCGATACTCCATTAAGGGGGTTTGACTGTATTTACTTTTTAAACTGATAGTGCATAAGTCTAACAAATATAACAAGAAGGTAACGCATTAATATTTTTATTAAATTTAATCAAAGATTAAGGCTATATTTAAGAAATAAAAAGTGTTTTTTTTTTTTTTTTTTTTTTAAGGGGGGAAGAAACATTAGAAATGGAAAACGGATTCTCTGGGATCAAGTGCCAGAGTCTAAAACGTGCTTCCACGTATATCTCTTTTCTATTTCGGAAGAAGACATCATGCTCCATTGAATTCAGACTCCCAAGTTAATCCCATAATGAACAATGTCATTCGAAGCGAGCAGCTCTAAATCCCATTTTATTAGACATAAGTGTTTCCTCCATTTTCATGTTATTTCGAGATAAACTTGTGCAATAACGGAACGAATATACTCTTAGCAAGAGAGAGATAAATATAACGGAAAGAATATACCTCAAGGAAGGAAGGAATAAATATGACTAAAAAGAGAATAAAATATCATGCTTGGCCTTACACTTCGAATGAGAAGGAAAAAAAATGATCGGAGGAAGCGTTCAAACATTGGATTATGTAAAATCCTTTTTAAAAGTCAGAGTGCATAATTATGATTCAATAAATAGAAGGAAATTTTTTTGAGTTAAGGAGTGTAATTTCCATCAATAGTTATTGCACGTTTAAACCTTTTTGTTTTTAAAAATAATTTTTATCTTTTCTTATTATAGAGTAGATAATTATTTATTATTAATATTCTGTCTTTAAATCTACGTTGTTTATCGGACTGCTTTTGAGTTTCATTAACATTTTTTGTGTCTTGCAGCGATCTGAGTTCCATTTATTCTGCAGATATGCATTATGAGATCCACCACTCATGCTGCATAAATTTCATAAATGTTCGTTTCAAAATTGCTCGCTAGTCTTTCATTTAAATTAATATCTTACAAAGATAATTTTTAATATTAGATCATTTTTAATATAAGATATTCTTCAAACTCTTGTAAAGAAAGTAGTAAATTCTGTAACAACACCGTAATATCAAACGTATTACATAAACACTCTTAAACGACCACCAGGTTTTCCTTGTGAAATCAACAAATGCTCCATACATTAACTAACATTGGCTTTATGCATATTTTACAATATTTGACATTTTTGTAAACAATATGAGAAATCTTTAATAACATCGCCATGTTTTTTCCACCGAAAAAATTCTTTACGCAGCTTTAGAAAGCAGATTTTCCTAATTTTGAAAGTATTGTTCATACTTGGTAAATTTTCTTTATTAATTTTACTATAAGCCATTGTAAGCATTATACATAAAACACTCTCAGTAAGAACTACACACAATTTGTGTACCAGTTACTCCTCTATATATTTTATTCCGCCTTATGTTGGATTTTAAGCACTCTTTTTACTAGAATGCACAAGCGAGACCTTGTATATGGTCCTTTCTCTAAACTTGTAGTCCAGTAGTTGTGCAAGCAAGTTTTGAATTTAATGTTTTTGGTAAGAACTTTTTCGTTGTTGAAGCCATGTTGAGAACTGAAAATATGCTGTTAAGAATAATCATGCACCTGTATTTATGTCTAACGCTCATCAGTCTACCTGAAAAGAAAAACCGTTAAAGAAATTCTCCGAATTCATAAGAAATGAAGAACTGAGATAACGAGTGTTATAGTGATGAAAGTTATATTCATTTCGAAAGTTTATTCATTTGTAGTAATCTTCCACTTGCCTGGTAGGGATTCTTAAGGATTTCTTTTAGTTAATGCGAAATGTAGTGTCGTAACGACTTTCGCAGGTCTACTCAAACGGTCATTGAATTGCCTAATATGTCGTTTTAAAGTTTTCTAAATTTAACTCTGGGAGCCATAAGCAGAGAAAACCTTCTAATATTCCAGGAATGAGTTATTTTGATTAAGATTAATAGGGGCCTTGATAGAATTCATAAATTTGCATCCATTTCCACTATTTTCGCCTCTTTATAGAAAGAAGAGCCGTTTTGAATAGATCAAGTAAGACTAGTGAAAAATACGTAGCTAGGCTGCCTAGAAAATTTCTAAGCACTAAAATATTTTCATATTATGCAATTTTGCCTCAATTTTGAACACAATTATCTCGGCAAATATACAGTTACTCCTCTGTATCTTTATTCCACCTTATGTTGAATTTTAAGCAATCTTTTTACTACAATGCACAAGCGAGACCTTGTATATGCTCCTTTCTCCATACTTGTGGTCCAATAGTTGTGCAAGGAAGTTTTGAATTTAATGCTTCTGGTAAGAATTTTTTCGTTGCCGAAGCCATGTTGAGAACTGGAAATATGCTGTTAAGAATAATCGTGCACCTGTATTTATGTCTAGCGCTCATCAGTCTACCTGAAAAAAAAAAACCCGTGAAATTAATTAAGAATAAAAATGTTTAAAAAAATACTGCAGTAAATGTTTAGTGCATCATTTTTCCGTTAGAGATTAAACAGCACCATATGAAATTTAAATGATCATGTTTTCAATCTTAAAGCTGACTAATTCATTCTTCCACAGAAAATATTTCAAGAGGCATTAGAAGTGATTATTAGTAGTATTGATCGTTCGTTGTGAAAGATGCCTATATTAAGCACAGAATAAATTTCATGACACATTAGAGGTGAACTAAAATGAAAATTTCTACTCCTTGTAATTTGTATCGATAATCTTTTTCATGTTTTAGTTGAAAAATATATTTCGTGACTTTGGTATCACATATCGTCAAAAACTTCAGAGATAGTTGCAACAAAATATCGTCTGTCAAACTAAAATCGTGTTACCATGATTATAAATGAGGAGCGCAAAATAAAGTAAGCAGGGTCTACTTTGCAGTTCAAATCCAAATGCTGGTGTGCCTAGCTTTGGTTACAACAAAACTCAACAGTTCTTCGCAGATGGCACTTTAGGAGACACATTGGGAACATCTTCGCCAATCTTGAAAATGCCTACTACAGATTAAAATCCCAGTGTCAAGATAAGTCAAAACACATTCAACAGTTGTGCAACAACGGGAGGTAGTCCTACGTCAAAAACAGGTCCTACAGCAGAGAGATATAAGCCTGCGTCTTCTCTACATCAAATACAGATACAATGTGACCTGTGTAAGCTGACCACTTGTGATTCAGAATTTTAGTGGTCAACTTCTAGAGGGTTAGGTAGAGGATGAAGGGTTCCTGAGAAAAGTGGTCAACTTAGACAGGTGGTCAACTTTACAGGTTTTACTGCACTACTATATTGGTACGGGTAGAGGTCCATGACAATCCGCAAGAAATAAGTACACTTCCCATAGCTGGCAACAGAAAACTGATCTGAAAGCGGGAAACATATCCTGAGTGCTATTGTAACAGATTCAAGCAGTCGAAAGTGATTCGAAAGTAGAATTCAAGAAACGCCAATCAATGAAGAGAAAGTATCACTCACTAAAAGGGAAAAAGTCGTAAACATAGAGGATGAAACCATGAAATTTCCATCAAAATAAAACGAAAAAAATTATACTTACTCACAATCATGCTAGACCTATTATTATTAGTTTGTGCAGCAGCTTATGTGTAACAACAAGCCCCGTAGGGGGGGGGGGGGGTGCAATTTCTTATAAAGTGCATGAAGGCGTATAATTGTTCATAAATTCAATTATCATTATCTAATCCTATTTGAAAAATATGCTACGAATCTGAAATAGTTACAGTAAACTTTAGAGTAAGTTTCACGAAAATATCCGCAGTGGCTACTTCTAGAAAAAGTATTATTATTTTTTAAACTACTAATACCGGTTTCCCTTATATTTCCCTATTGAAGAACCACTGAAATATCTGAAGGTCAATTTCATTTTCGTCGATTTTGTCTTAAATGAACGGCCCTAAAAGACCTATCGTATTCTTCGTAAATTGGTGATGGAAAATTCACTAATTTCTAAAATTTCTTTTTTCTTTCTTTTTTATCCTCTGTTTTTTCACTGGATCTACTTCTCTTCAACTGATGGCTGAGGGAAAGCTTTGCCGTTTATCACCATCATCATCGTCCTCGTCATCATCATCATCAGAACTATTATTATTAATGTGGTAACCTCGATTTTGACGTTTTAAAATTTGGACTATTGTAGTTCTAAAATGCATGTCTCATTTTCACAGCATATTTATACTTGGTGCTGATTGAAAATCTAGAAAGTTCTTCCAACGCATTTCTACTTTATGTTCCCCGAATTCTAAATTACCAAGGAAAGAGGTAATTTAAAAATTACACTTTCGTGCTTTTGAAAACTCCTTTTGATATCTCTTTGTGTCCTAAAAAAAGGGTCTTCGTTTGCTTTGTAATATGAATTAACGGAAGATTTTTCTTTTTTCTCATCTGAAAAAGCACTCGAAAAAAGAAATGCGAAATGTTCCATTTCACGCTTGCATGAGTATAATTAAAGAATTTGATGATACTAGGAGGACTTTTTTGACACATTTAAAAATTAGAGTTCTTATAACTTATCAATACGCATAAATGCCTCTTTTATTTTAATTGTAAAATCGCTTGAGTTATAACTACTGGCTTACTTGAATTTTTCAAAAAAAAAAAAAAAAAAAAAAAAAAAAAAAGAAGAAGAAGAAGGAGACGTAGGGCAATTCGAGGAGAGATGCCCCAGGTCGTATATTTATATTAGAATATTAATTAAGAAAACATATTATGTGGATTGTCTCCTTATAAACTGAATGTGCTGCCCCGTAGGAAATGTGTTGTTTTTGTTGTATAGGAATAGAAGATATTGGAGTATTTTGTCAAGGAACCTAATATTTTGACTTAAATGCAAATTCGGGATTTTTTATTTGTAACGTGAGCACAAGTAATTAGGTTTATATAAAAAAATTGTAATGTAAAAGTAAAGCTGAGTTTATTGAAATATAGCACGGTAAAAGAAGATAGCTGTAAGAGTTGTTTTAATAGAAATAATGTAAAGGGGCACCGTTCCTTACCAAAAAATCTCAGATGCTCCAGGTAATAGAAAATATGGCCTTACTATGCATGATATAGTTACAGATGCCTCGCTGTATTCTTAAATTGTTTTTAAAAATTTCTATAAATACATTAGTTTGATAAGTATTGTTATTCAATTTATTGTATGTAACATACTTTTTAGCTCATTGTATACATACAGTGTTTATTTGATTTATGAACTGTTAAATTATTGCATATGCAGAGTTTCTTAATTTATTTTATACATAGTTAAAGAATTTAAACTATATATAGTGCTGCGTGATTTACTGTATGCAGAGTAACATATAATAACATAATCTAAGGCTGTGAAAGATAAACAACTTAGTTTAAAGTGTTTTTTTTAATCGTGTTTGCTTGAAATCTGTTAAGCAACTATTCGTAAATACTCATATAATTAACCATTTAATAAACCGTGTCATTATCCATTTAATACTTATATAATGAACCATAGAAACATCTTCATGTACTAATTACTTTTTTTTTAACATTAAAGTCCCTCAATTCACTGCTTTCAGGGCTCAATGAAGATGATTTATAATAGAAAAGTTCTGGTGAAAGGAGAAGATGTTGGATTGCAGAAAACCCTAGAGAAACAATCAAAATAGTTAAACCAGGAGATGTTGATTATAATAAATACTTAATTAAAATGTCTGTAAAACCAGTCTAAGTAAATGTCTAAAATATTAATGTAAAACCACGGTAAGTATTGAATGGTTTGACTGCATTCATTGTAAAAAGTGGATGCATTAAAGATTTACTATGTATGGGTAAAATACTAAATATTTGTGGAAGAAAGTATAAAGTGAAAAGTTTGAAGATGCAATTTTACATTTATGCTACAACTTCAAAGGAGATTATAACTTCACTTTTATGTCATTTTCATAATTTAAAGATTCAACATGTTTAGTGCTATTTTCAAAGTTTAGAAATATACCTTTATTTTTGATGGAAAGGTCTCGGCAAGGACATCTCATTTTCATCCTTTACTTCTTGATTCGAACAATTTTTAGTTCAGTTTTGAACAGCTCAAAAAGTCTTAACATTAGCGCCTCTGGGCAAAAAGAAGCAAATTGTGTAAACTCTGGGCGTAAGATCCAAGTTCTTTTGAATCAGTTTATTGGAAGAAGCTCTCAACGGGTAACATTTTTTGATTTGAATAATTTCTGTTCAATTTTTTTCTCATTCCGTGGATTTTTTTTTTAAATTCGCATTCAAAATTTGTGACTTTAATACGCTTGAAATGTTTCTTCCCTATAACTTATTCGTTTTTTTACTTATACTATGCATTATTATGACTAAACTGCTTTGAAGTAGTTTACCAGAAGCAACGGGATAAAAAGTTTTATGCGAGCTATTGATCTTTGTTGAAGATTGATAAATGAACCAGGACTAGCTTATACTTCACCCAATTTTCTTTTGACTTAAAACGGCCTGAGTTTCAAGCAGTAAATGCAAAGACAATTTTCCTCTTCAGTTAAACCACTTCTTACCATTGCGACGAAGAATAATAGTGTAAGACTTACATTGTACGTTAGTTGCAAACATAAATTTTGAGTTACGTAAAGAAATATTCCTTTTTTTATTGCATGCAATGTCGATATAGTAAGCTCTGCGCCAGAGTGTTTAATTTAAATTTTACTAAAGAAACTCTATGCCAAACTCCAGAGGTAATGAAAAGATTATAGCAAAGTAATATTGATTCAGTTTAATGAAACAAATAATAGTGGAGGGAAAAGGGACTAGATCAGTTTCCAAATTTTTCAGAATAAAATCAACATTTTTAATGCTAGTTCGTGACAATTCAAAGTCGTCGTCATCGTCATTTGAAAAGTAAATATTTCTCTCTCCGTGAACTCTCTTTCATTTCTTAAATCTATTAATCAATCCTCCCCACTATATGTAATTAAAATTGTATGCTAAGTATTTAATTGACCCAAACTAGGAATATTTTGACGTTATTATGGACAAGAAAATGTTAATCTTCAAGTTGGTTTCAGAGAAAAAATGTTATATCCAGTTTAATTTTGTTGGTTTTGCATTAACTAAAATTAATTTCAGTTATAAGAGAATAAATATCAGTTAGTGAGTGAAAAAAAAAAGGGCGAAATATCTTAATTTAGGGAGGGGGATGAAGCATTAATACTATTATTGGCATTGAAAAGGAATATCGGAATATCGGTAAAAAATTATTACACTTCGGTCAAAAAATATTTTTACAAATCTAAATATGTCAGATTAAAAAAAAAAAAAAAATAACAACAACAACAATAATAATAATAAACTGGAAATTAAGGAGTTTAAATGTTACAAAATTTGAACTTGAGTATTATCTACAACAAGGATTTTTGGATATTACACATAAATGCGAAATGGGTGCATGTGGAACACTGTTTCAGCAGAGATTGCAATATACTACAGACATAATAAAAACTTTTTCAAAAAAATTATATTTAATAAACTTCCATTTGTACTTAAGTATTTTGCCTCGTGCTGTACTTGAGTATTAATTAACAGTATATTTTACCTATAGTATTTTGACATGATCTTATAGTTCCTTAGGATATACGAAAAGGGGTTTTAAATTCATATAAATTAATGCTCACCTTACTTACAAAATTTATGGCCACGTTCCCTCTGCTTCTGTGCATTTCTGGAAATTTTAATGTAATTCTACATTTTTTTTTTGTTTTAATTTAAAAATTTATTTACGTAGAAAGTAAAAATAAAAACCCTTGCAATAAACTCCTTTTTTTCTGAAGAAAAAATCCATTTGTTTGTGCGAGAAAAGATTGTAGTGCTGCCATCTATTGAAAACAAATTCAACCATATGAATAGTTGATATAGCTTCTAAACGTTTCTCATGTGCTTTATGAATAGCATAAATATTAACTATCATTAAAATAATTATGACAAACAAAATTTATTTAAATCTGCAAGGCAAAAAGCGTGAAAACTTCAATTAAAGAAAAAGTTGGAAAATGCATAAAAAGTGTAAATGTAAAATAATATCGGTACTAAGTTATCAATTAAATAAAAATAACTCAGTTTCAACTATACTTAAGGTCAGTGTGGTACGGCAAACTTTTTTCTTACAGGAGAGCAAGCCCAAAAGCAGGGGAGAGGAGATTCATTAAACCGTCGCTACCATCATGCTTTGTTCTTCAATAGATCTGGAAAGGAGGGGGATGGGGAGGGAATTGTCCAGAAAAACGCTTGATGAATACTACTTAATACAATTGTGTAAAGTCATGTTTTTTAACATTACCTTTGATATTTATGCATTAAAAATTTATGCGTTATTTAAGGCTTATTAAGAAAATAATATTGAAATAAAAATAATACTGTATTTCGTCGCCTAGCACTCGTTTTAAATACATACAGCGCATTGAGCTCAAAACCTAATATATAACAAAAAAAGTACTGGGGAAGAAACATTTTCTACATTCTATCTTATGAGCCGTCCGTAAAAAATAAATAAATAAAATAAGAGGATTGCGAACCAGTATTTAGCCTCTAGAAATTTTAAGGAAAAATTTAGTAATTGGAAGAGACCTTGAGTACATCGGTGTGAAGAACGGACGTAATGGAGGAGAGTATTTCTCAATAAAAAAGTGGGAAAAAACATATTATCAGGAGTTTTGCTTTTGTTGGAGTGTTTTACTGCGCTAGCGTTTCCGTCTTTATCATCATTATTTTCGCAATTTAACACAACGTTAATCAGGATGTGGTATGAAGAACTTTAAAAAAAAATCCATTTTAGTCAGGTTAAGTCTTTTGTAGATAAATTTTGGTTTTCAAATAAAATAATTGCTGCTCAAAATAACACTTCGGTGCTGCGTCATACTGGGGGGGGGGGGGGGGGGGAAGAGTCATTTTTTTATAGCAGATAAGAAATAAAAAAAATGCAAGTTCAACAAAAATTGACGGAAAGACCTGAATATGAGGGCCCTCTTTAAAAAATATTTTTTTTGTTACCATAATCAGTCACTTCCTACGAACTGTGCAATAATTACTCCATTGACGATGCGAATAGCGTTTATATATTGGAAGTATGAAATTAACATTATTTTTGAAGTCCTCTTGCAAATTATACGTCATTTGTACAATATTATACACGAATACACATACTCTCACACACATACACATATTTTCGATGTTTAAACTAAAGTGGGTAAATTTAAAAGATAAACTATATACAAAATACATAAAAAAATATGAATAAATAAAAAGAACGGGTGTTTTTCTGTGAAAAGGAAAGAGAAATCGTGTTGAAAACAAGAGGCTGTCTTTCACAGATTTTCCAAGTGCTCAGTTTCCCTCTTTTTCTAGAATTTCGCGTGTCTTAAAAGCTACCTTTTTGTTTTTGAACTCTAACTGTTGTATTGCGGGAAAAACGTCTGGGAGTGGAAATCTACTAGTGATGGCACTGACTTTTCTTCCAATTTCACGAAATGAACTTGCATGAATTATATAAAGGAAGTACAACTACAACTGCATTATATATATGTATATGTTATAGAAGAATTATACAAACATACAAAATGTTTAAAGATGAATGACCATCTGTAATAACGTTTGCATTGTATAATTTTAAACAGTATAAATTTAATGTGTAAAAATTGTAATGATTAATTTTATGACAATGTATTCGTATTTAGTTTGTCAGCATATGCTTCTTTGGTAATTGCAACTTAAAATCTGTAATGATTTGAAAGAATTACACCTGAATCAAAAGTATGTGCCATAGTTTATACTTAAGCAAGTAAGTGTTCCAAGAAAATTCAACTTAGTTGCTCAGTTTGTAAGTCTTTGATTTTATACATCTGTCTGTTTCTGTAGACGATTGATTCTAGATAGCATTTGCTGTTTTTGATATTTCTTTAACTGCTTTTGAATTTTAATGAAGTTATGTCATGTATATGACACTTCTGTAATTTTATAAAAATATCCCAAGTGTTTCTTAGTAAAACAAGTGGTTGCAATAAAATAGTGTATGGTTACAACTAGTTTTAATATTTTCTCTGTATGGGGTCTGTTCTAATAAGTATCTTTAATTTTTATTAAATAGTACTCTATATTCATTATTTGTTATTGTAATACAAGTGCGAGGTATTTCTTGTAAAAAAATTACTAAAAACTACGCATTGAATAAATGACATTGTAAAGAAGGAATGGAATTCATATTTCGTCATTATTGTAAATTGATTACATATGTTTCATTTTAATATCATGTACAAGTAAGTTGTGTTAGGCTCACTTTTTGCGAAGTTTAACTGTTCGGTACAATATGTGATCGTACGGATATAATAATGAGGTAGATTGCACTCTACTGGTTAAGATGTTCTCTACTTAAATTATGTATTGAAATGCGTGTATTATAAAGTAGCATTACCATATTAGAACTTGTATACTTAGATCTGTAATTAAAATGTGTATATATACACATGTATTAAACAACATGTACGAATCATGCGCTTGTACCCCCAATTAACTAACTGATTTACTGAAAAAATTAAGCAATGTACTAAGGTATTAAAAATACTTCACTTTGCGGTTATATTTCTGTAACAAATAATATATTCGCTTTTTGTAAAGATAACTTTAAAATTATTTTCTCTATTTGCTTAGTATCTTTAATGACTTAGAGTTAAAGTTCCTGAAAATTAACCATTTTCCAGTTTGTTCGGTTTATTTCTGAGAATTTTAAATCTGTAATGATACATGTACGAATTTCTGCTTTGCAATTGGTTTTGTCTGTTGTGTAAATATTTTATATTGCATTTACTACTTTCAAACCTTGCATTGTCTTCTGATGAGTAATCTTGCTTACCTTGTGCAATTTCATAAACTAAACTTACGTGAACTATAGAAGTATGTATATGTGTATTATATATATGTTATAGAAAAATTATACATACATACAAAATGTTTTGAGGAACATGAGTATCCATAATAAGGTTTGTATTATAGCATTTAAAATTTTTATTATGTATAAAATTAATGTATGCATCTTATCAAAGAAAAGTCTTTCAAAATTTGTTGAATGAACATTAAAGAACCTAAAATTATATGAAAATTAATTCGTATTTAATTTGTCAGCCTATACTTTGGTATTTTTAATTTGAAATTTGGAAAGATTTGAACGTAATTACACCTGAATTAAAAGTATATGCTATTTATTATTAGTTTATACTTAAGTCTGTAAGTATCTGAAGAAATCTCAACTTTGTTGCTCAATTTGTCAGTCTCTGCTTTTATGCATGTTTCTGTAGAGGATAGATTCCAGATATGCATTTTCTGTTTTTAATATTTATGCAGTTGCCTTTGAATTCTAATGAAGTTAAGTAATGTACATGACCATTTCTGTAACTTTATAAAAATAAATCTAAAGTGCTTCTCTGTAAAATATGTGGTGTCAATAAAATAGTGTACGGTTACTGATATTTTCTTCTTGTTATTTTTTTACACTTACCAAAGTGATGCGCTCAGAATTATCTTCACCCATTGGATATATGATACTTTAATCTTCAGAGGACAGTAACCTGATTATGTAAGTATCATACCCTTTTAGCAATTGACTCTTGTTTTTCGGTTTTGAAAGTTTAATCCTTTGACTGGTTATCCAGCGATTTTCACGTGCAACGTAAATGTAACCAAATTTGCTCATCCCGCGATTTCCCCGGGCATGACATTTTTAAGTGTATTTGAAGTATTATTCCCGCTATTTCATCGTTAAAACGCAAGTAATTCCTTTTCTCATGTTGTTTGGACATTAATCAAGGTTTAATTCCAGAGATGTCTTTTGTTGCATAAAGTAGACCAATTTTTAGCGAATCTAATTCCCTAAAAAAAGCAGTCTGAGGGTTAATGCTTTGATAAGGAAGTTACAAATGTATCTTTCTGTAAACAAATATCTATAATAAGTTTTTTCTTTTCTTACAAACTGTTAGTTCAGCATTCTGACTTATAATGCCCTTTCAACCTCCGGGCACGTTAGCAATTTTTAGACACTGAAACACAAAGAATTTTCCCCCGCCTTCGCTGCCAGTCCCTGAATTCCTCGTCCCTGTCCACACTTCTAGGGAGGGGGGAACTTTCGCCATTCGGACGAGAACAAAGGACAAGTTTTCCCATCTTGTCACGTGACCATTTGCTGACCAGACCAGAGGAAAGAATTTCATTCGAGCCTTTCTCACTCTCATCGTGTCATCATGTCGGCAAAGAGAAAGACGTTGACTCTAACAGAGAAAGAAAAAATTGCTGAAGATTTTGAAAATTCAAATTTATCGAAAGCACGTTTTGCCGAAGAACGTGATATACCACGCACCATCTTAAACAATATTCTGTCTTCTCATCGCAATGGAAATGGGAAAAGAACAAGGATGCGTTTTTCCCCTTATGAGAAAATTGAAGAAGCCGTTCTCCAATGGATAAAAATGGCTAGAGCACAAAATGTGCCAATATCATGTTCAGTACTGAAAGAAAAAGCTCTGCAAACAGCCACGGAATTGGGAGAACCTGATTTTATGGCGAGCAATGGATAGATTCAGAGATTTAAAGTAAGACATGATTTAACTTTCAAGACAGTGTGAGGTGAAGCTGGAGATGTTGACGAAACTGTTTTAAGTGACTGGAAGAAATCTGTGTTAGAAGATGACATTTTGAAACGGTATAAGCCATGCGATGTATTCAACGTCGACGAATGTGGTCTTTTTTTTCCCGAGTCTTGCCTGACAAAACTCTCGCATTCAAAAATGAAAAATATGTAGGTGGCAAAAAAAGTAAAGAAAGAGTTACAGTATTTTTAGGGGCCAATATGGATAGCTCTAAAAAATTGAGACCTCTTGTTATTGGTAAATTCCAAAAGCCACGTTGCTTTAAAAACGTTAAATCTTTACCCGTGGATTACGACGCTAACAAAAAAGCGTGGATGACCGTCACCATTTGGGAGAAAACAATACGACGTATAGACAGGTAATTTGTGAAGAAGAAACGAAAAGTTGTTTTCATAGCAGACAATTGCACAGCTCATATCAACAACCCACAGTCAGCCTCAATTTGAGCTTGTTTTCTTGCCTCCTAATGTGACCAGCGTTCTCCAACCACCAATCAAGGAGTTATTCAAAACCTAAAAGTGAACTATCGTAAGCTCCTCTTGAAGGACCTTATCGCTGTCATCGACCAAAAAAAGAAGTTTCACGTTACTGTCTTGGATGCCATTTTTTATGTGTACAAAAGTTGGAACATGGTGTCCATCACATGCATAGCAAATTGTTTTCGTCATGCTGGTTTTGTGGATTCTCTGAGTATCGTGGATGACGAAACCGAAGAAGAAGACGATATTCCTCTATCTGTTCTGATGGAAGATCTGAGAAATCGTGGCCATGCCATTCAAGGGGAAGAAGAATATGGTTTGGTTGATGAGGAAACTGCCACCACTTCTGAAGCTACAATTTCTGAAATTGTTTTACAAGTTTCACAAGTTGTGGACAGTGAGGACAATGACAGTGATTCTGAGACTAGCTGTAACCCAAGCGAAAGCCTTCAATGCAATAAATGTCATACGCCATTTTTTTACAAACCATGAGGGAGTTGACGAACATTTTGAGAAGTTACAAAATCTAGAAAACATTGTTCGAAAAATGAAACCAAAAACGAGACAGACCTGCATGAATGATTATTTTAAATAAGGTAAGATGTTATGTATGTATGTACACTTTGAGTAAATTTATAAACAGCTTTATTTTAAATTAAATTTTAAAAAAAATATGTAACTTTCTTTAATTCTTTACTGTTAAAATTTATTGACTTAAATATTTACCAAATAACTGATGTTTTCGTTTGCATTAGCATTTTTTAAAAAATCATAATGTGTATTTACGTATATTTAGTTATGAACTGCTAATGAATCGGTTAAAAGGGCACCCCGCTTATAAGGTCACTTTTGCGATGTCCCTTAACGTGACCTTATATCGAGGTCTGACTGTATTACTAAATTAACGTTCCGGAATGGCGTTCCCCCAAGTAAAAATATACCGGAACGCTGTACCGGCGCGTTCCGGCATCATTTCACTCCTGACTAAGGTGATGTTCTAAATTCATTTTTAAAGAGTGAAGGTTTATCACTTAATAACTAAAAGAATAAACACTTTTATAAAAGAACTTTTACATTTGAATGATGAACAGCAAAGTTTAAACGTCAAATTGGAAATTCATTATGTGAGTATATTTTTGATCTACGAGTATTTGCTATTTTTAGAGATTTTAAAATGATTTCGAAACTCTGGTGCAACAAAACAATTTCTTCAAATAATGTAATCAAAGCTCATACGTAAACACCATTCGATTAAAGAAAATAGAACCTTCCATTTCTTTTACGAAAATACGTTCCTGTAATATTGCTTACAGTGCAATATGTACTTTATCATAAATTTATTTTTGAAAAAAAATTAATATTAAAAATTTTATAGTGTGAAATTACGGCGTACGGTCGAATAAATACATCAAATGCTAGATCTTGCATGCGAATTGTTTAAAACTAATATCGCATCCTTATTTAACGCTTTGATGTGCTATTTCCGTAGTTTTTAACTATTTTTTTTTCCTGATTTTGGAATGTCGCTTTTGCTCTTCCAAAGCTTATTTGTAAGTAAATATAGAGTCAAGCGACCGCTAACTTCCAGAGAGTTAGAAACCATGTGGTTACATTTTAACGAGGGCAAATGTTAGGAAACTGAACATTTGAAACTAAAAAGGTATATTTCACGAAAAGTGTGCTCTAAAAATGCAAGAAGAGGCATATTAAGATATTGTATTAATGTACATATTTTTGTAATTTTTGAAACTATTTTCTTTGCTTGAAGTGGAATAAATAATTTCCCTAAGTGTGCATGACCGAGAAGGTTAGTAGAGTATCAACCGCAGAATATTAACACAGATTTAAAAAATACATCTTTGTACATATTTTTATACGTTTTGAAAATATCTTTTGGTTTGGAAGAGAATACATTATATATATATATATATTCAAACAATCTATTGATTCATAATTTTCCTAGTAGATGTCGCTCTCGTTATTCAGCAGATGTGAAATAAAGGTGAAGTCACGGAACCATGAACTTTCGGGATGTTTTAGACAAGCGACATTTGAAACTCACATTGAACAGTATTTAGTAAGAATGTGATGGAATTGTCTAAGCTAAATACTGTTCAAAACAGTACTGTAGTAACTTGACAATATATAAAGTGCTGCGTTTTATTATGCTGTGAGTATTTCTCGAACAAATCAATGTCATTCTTTTATTTGTTATTTTTCACCTCGTCGTTCTGTCGTTTTTTAGCCTATTTTCCCGTAAAAGTAAAAATAATAAGAATAAAGCATGAAAGAAGGCTTAATGTATCGTGAAAATATCGTTAAAAATAAAGAAAAGTCAAGAAAAAGTGAAGTAATTAAAAAAAGATTGAAAAATAAAAAATTTGAAAGTAGGGTTTTGAGATGGGGGAAAATGTGTGTCTGTCGGTCTGTCCCTCCCTAATAACTTTTGAACGAATTGTGCGATTCGAAAAATTCTTTTTGTATTCGAAATATCTCGGCGAGGACATCTCATTTTTATATTTTACTTTTTAATTCGAACAATTTTTCGTTCAATTTTGAACAGTTCAAAAAAATTTAACATTAGCGCCTATGGGCGAAAATGAAGCAAATGATGTAAACTCTGAGTGCAAGATCCACGTTCCAGTGAACAAGCTTACTGGAGGAAGCTCTTGGCGTGAAATATTAATTTGATCAGTTTTTGTTCATTTTTGAACAGTTCAAAAAATTAACATAGCGCTTACGGAGAAATTTCAATACTATATAAATCCTGATATAACGGGCCGATTTGCTTGGAACAAACTTTATCGGAAAGCTCTTATAACGTAGAACATATACAAACAGAAAGTTCATCCAGAACTAACGAGCCTATTTTCCTCTGAAATGTTTTTATTGGGATTTTTAAGTATATTTCTCTTGAATAAATGAAGGTGTGAAAGAATGAATAAATGACAGAGTGTAAGAATGAATCAATGAATAAAGGAATGAGGAAAAGAATGAAGAAATGAGTGAATAAATGAAAAAATAAATAAATTTGTGAATAAATACATGAATGAGTAAATGAAACAATAAATACATGAATGAGTAAACGAATGGCTGAATAAATGAAAGAATGAATGAGTGAGCGAATGAATACGTATTATCCGTCGAAAAACGTATATTTGAGAAAAAATAATTAAGAACTATTGTTAAATGAGAAAGAGAGAGAAAGAGATAGCTAGATTATAAATTTGAATTTGGTGTATACGGGAAAGTAGGCTCGTATAGTTCTAGACGGAACTTCTTGTTTTTTCTTTTTTCTGCATTGATTAAAATAGAGTTAAGCTTTTGAATTTTGAACATCAAATAGTGTGCTAAGATATTTCGATGAAACATAACATTTATATATTGAAACATGATCATTTTAGTTTTTCTATTTTTCTCGGCAGTTAGTACATTAATTCAGTGCATTTGTACTTTCTTTCCCTCTTTTGATGTTGCTGGTTTTAAAGAGCCCAGGAGGTAAATATGTTGTGGATATGATTCTTTAGGCGTGGAAAAAGAAAGAAAAAGTTCATTCGTTAATAGTAGACCAATGAAATAATCGGGAATGAAAGTAAAGGATAGAGGTTGTCATAAAAATTGTCTCAACTTTTTTAAGGGAGTGTTTTGAATTTGGTCAAAATGTTTTGATTTTGTCTTTGAATGTCAAATTTTGGAAAGGAATGTTTTTGAATCAGATCGGAAAGAAATTTTAAACGTTGTTTCGGTGCTCTTTCAACAATTTTACATATAAATTGCAGTATTCAGCGATTCATTATGACTTGCTTATTTATCGTCTTTCTTAACACTCACAGAAGTATCAAAATAACAACTGTACTAAATATTTCAGTTTTATAAAAAACTTCAAACAAATTATATATATATATATATGTTGGAAAAGTAGATTCAGTTATACGTTTCCAGTGAAAATATATGTCAGATAAATGTATTCTATAACACAACAAATGAACCAATTTCAAAGCATAATCATTGATAAAAATTAAAATATGAAAAATAATGATGCAATCAGTAAACCTGTGCGTAAGGTAACTCCTAAATCATTCGCGGTAGCCTCCTGCCATTCATGAGTTTCTACTCTTGTAATGATTTTTCTATGGTTAATTTTTTTTAATCATTGTAAGGTGTGCCCATAATAATAAATTTGTCTGCTAACCTCAGTAAAAAAGAAAAAAGAAAACCGTACATACTTAGCTACAAAATGTTTTCTACAATACTCTTCTTCTGTGTTCCTTGAATTAAATGAGAGTATTTTCATTAAGTGATATGAAAACGAGGGCTGAGCTATGCGATCGAGCAAATATTGACACGACGCTAAATGTTTGAATCAATTTTGTAGTTTAATTTCAAAGAATGTAATTGGATTCAGATTTATCAATCCAATTTATTCATATTTTTTAAAAATTATAAATATATTCTTGGATCAAATTTTAAAACAAAACCCATTTGTGAGTGACATACATTACGACGACAAACATTAATGAAAACCGTACATACTTAGCTACAAAATGTTTTCTACAATACTCTTCTTCTGTGTCCCTTGGATTAAATGAGAGTATTTTCATTAAGTGATATGAAGACGAGGGCTGAGCTATGCGATCGAGCAAATATTGACACGACGCTGAATGTTTGAATCAATTTTGTAGTTTAATTTCAAAAAATGTAATTGGATTCAGATTTATCAATCCAATTTATTCATATTTTTTAAAAATTATAAATATATTCTTGGATCAAATTTTAGCACAAAACCCATTTGTGAGCGACATACATTACGACGACAAACATTAATGAAAACCGTACGTACTTAGCTACAAAATGTTTTCTACAATACTCTTCTTCTGTGTTCCTTGAATTAAATGAGAGTATTTTCATTAAGTGATATGAAAACGAGGGCTGAGCTATGCGATCGAGCAAATATTGACACGACGCTGAATGTTTGAATCGATTTTGTAGTTTAATTTCAAAGAATGTAATTGGATTCAGATTTATCAATCCAATTTAATCATATTTTTTAAAAATTATAAATATATTCTTGGATCAAATTTTAAAACAAAACCCATTTGTGAGTGACATACATTACGACGACAAACATTAATGAAAACCGTACATACTTAGCTACAAAATGTTTTCTACAATACTCTTCTTCTGTGTCCCTTGGATTAAATGAGAGTATTTTCATTAAGTGATATGAAGACGAGGGCTGAGCTATGCGATCGAGCAAATATTGACACGACGCTGAATGTTTGAATCAATTTTGTAGTTTAATTTCAAAAAATGTAATTGGATTCAGATTTATCAATCCAATTTATTCATATTTTTTAAAAATTATAAATATATTCTTGGATCAAATTTTAGCACAAAACCCATTTGTGAGCGACATACATTACGACGACAAACATTAATGAAAACCGTACGTACTTAGCTACAAAATGTTTTCTACAATACTCTTCTTCTGTGTTCCTTGAATTAAATGAGAGTATTTTCATTAAGTGATATGAAAACGAGGGCTGAGCTATGCGATCGAGCAAATATTGACACGACGCTGAATGTTTGAATCAATTTTGTAGTTTAATTTCAAAGAATGTAATTGGATTCAGATTTATCAATCCAATTTATTCATATTTTTTAAAAATTATAAATATATTCTTGGATCAAATTTTAGCACAAAACCCATTTGTGAGCGACATACATTACGACGACAAACATTAATGAAAACCGTACATACTTAGCTACAAAATGTTTTCTACAATACTCTTCTTCTGTGTTCCTTGAATTAAATGAGAGTATTTTCATTAAGTGATATGAAGACGAGGGCTGAGCTATGCGATCGAGCAAATATTGACACGACGCTGAATGTTTGAATCAATTTTGTAGTTTAATTTCAAAAAATGTAATTGGATTCAGATTTATCAATCCAATTTATTCATATTTTTTAAAAATTATAAATATATTCTTGGATCAAATTTTAGCACAAAACCCATTTGTGAGCGACATACATTACGACGACAAACATTAATGAAAACCGTACATACTTAGCTACAAAATGTTTTCTACAATACTCTTCTTCTGTGTTCCTTGAATTAAATGAGAGTATTTTCATTAAGTGATATGAAAACGAGGGCTGAGCTATGCGATCGAGCAAATATTGACACGACGCTGAATGTTTGAATCAATTTTGTAGTTTAATTTCAAAGAATGTAATTGGATTCAGATTTATCAATCCAATTTATTCATATTTTAAAAAATTATAAATATATTCTTGGATCAAATTTTAGCACAAAACCCATTTGTGAGCGACATACATTACGACGACAAACATTAATGAAAACCGTACATACTTAGCTACAAAATGTTTTCTACAATACTCTTCTTCTGTGTTCCTTGAATTAAATGAGAGTATTTTCATTAAGTGATATGAAAACGAGGGCTGGAGCTATGCGATCGAGCAAATATTGACACGACGCTGAATGTTTGAATCAATTTTGTAGTTTAATTTCAAAGAATGTAATTGGATTCAGATTTATCAATCCAATTTATTCATATTTTAAAAAAATTATAAATATATTCTTGGATCAAATTTTAGCACAAAAACCATTTGTGAGCGACGTACATTTCGACGACAAACATTAATGAGCGACTTTTCATTAGCTTCATTTGAGACATTAAGATTAGAGAGCGAAGAGATAAAATGGACAAGTATTCTGATTTACTTTTTTCACCAAAGTGTGCAAAATTTTGCTTAGTTTCAAAAGTTATATTTTTTTAACTAGTAGCGGAAAAATCGAAAGTTTTTCAACACCTGCTAACTCGAAGATGCTTCTATTTTAAGAATTTAATTTCATCTTGATGCATGATGATTTTCTGCGCATGAACTCTTTTGTCAGACATCCTGTTTACTCAAATAATTTTAACGTCGTCGTGACAGCTTTTGCGATTAATGTTCTCATTTACATTTTATTATTTTGCTGCAGGAACTTTCGGAGTGATTTATTGCCGAATAAGAGAACCATTTAAATAATTTTACGCGGTGTAGAAAAAATGCCAAAGTTTTGCTCTAAAAGATAATTTTAAGAGAAAAAACACGAAGAACACTGCATTATTTAAATCAGTATGATTTAAAAATAGAAACGTTCACTGTTAAAACGTTTCACTGTAAATAACGTTCACTGTTAAAACTTCAAGCTAACTTGAACCTTTTTTTGTGGTCAATTTTCTTCTTAAGTTCTATCTTACAAAAATACTGAATCAAATATTCTGGTAATTGTTTTGTATAAAAAGCTGAGAAGATTATAAATTTTAACATACTGCTCATTTTCACGAAAGGATGGTACCATTTCAAAATAAATTGGTTAGAAATTTATCGAAACTATTATAGCATTAATCACTATGTTATAATCATTTTTACAGATTATAGAGTATGTTTGCTAAAATGTTTCTATGTGCAACAACACCATTATTTCCAGAATACAGATTTAGAAAACTGCAGATGGACTGTTGCAATTAAAATATTACAACAAAGATCTGCTAGTAGACGCAAACTAGATCACTTAGAACTTGCTTCCATTGGAATTAGAGTAACGTGAATATTCACCATTTATGAAGATATATGGTAAATGAGTTATTCAAAAAATTGTTGAATTCATAAAATATTTAATAGCAAAGAGTCGGTGGCTTCTTTTCCTTATTTAGAAATCAGCAAAGTAAGGAATTTCATTTAGAAACGAATGAGATAGCAACAAAACTCGAAAACATTTAATATACAATGACAACACAAATGTTAAACATTAATTTATATTGTTGTCATTCATATTTCAGAACCCTATTTTTAAAGGTACAATGGATTGCATGATAAAATGACTAAATGGAAAGACCAAAAGCATGACAACACAATATAATTCAATAAAATATAAGAATGGAATAGGTTAATACAATGGTTTAATAAAATACATGAAGGAAATGTGTTTTTGATTTGAAATTTCTGAGAAAAAGGACTTAGCGAGGTTTAAACATATAAAAAAGCCCATTTTTTTGTGTTAAAATCATTAAATATATATTTAAATTGATTAATTATTAAAAGTTTTTGTAAGTTTTAACTGACGCTTCTATTTTAAATTTTTAACAAAATAGCTACGACCGAATTAATTTTGGTTTTAATTTTAGGAAGTGATTTTTGCTTTGGACCTATATGGCCAATGCATAAGTAATACTCTGACATTGAGAAAAATACGTATGTTACTCATTTTAAATTTACATGCTTTCCTAAATTCAGACAGTTTATTTTTCTTTCTTTCTTTTTTTTTTTTTTTTTTGAAGACAAACAACATGTACTGACAAAATTGCACACTGATCACGTCTTATTTCTTTTTATTCCTTTTCCTTTTTTCCCCTTAATTTCATGATTATTTTGCAGTTTTTTTTCAGTTTATATCGCTGTTCTATAAGTTTTTCTATTTTCTTGAAAAAATTTCACATTTTCAAAAAAAAAAAAGAGCTTGAAGACCTGTTTACCTGTTTTAGCGCCAGAAATCAATAATTGCAAAATTTCACATAAAATAACGAGACAAATATTTATAAAAAAATATATATTTATTATGTATGGTTATAAAATACATATAATTTCTATAATACATCACATTAGTTACTTCAATAAGAATTTTTGCTTTGCTTTCAAAGCACCATGAATGGCAAATTCTTTCAATATGTTTTGACCCCAATTGCCTACAAAATGTAAATGCAAATCTTATCGTCTGACAAACATTAAGTCTTGTTAAGCCATTCAATGAAAATGCAGATTTTCACGCATGAAAAACTGCATGTTAATGAGCTTTCTTTTTCGCACTTCATAGTTTCGCATTCAAGTTCATAGGACTTTCATGAAGGAAAATGCTCGTTTGATGAAATTGCACCTATTTCACCCAACATATGCGTTCAAAGCCCCAAAGAGGTTCAATTGAACACTCTTGGGTTTCCCTTTACACAAAATAAATCCACATCAGAAAGTTTTGGGGGGGGGGGGGGCGGGGGGAATGAACAAAGTGTAGAGAGACTCTGCTTTCCCCCGTCAGTTAAAAAAAATTATAAGGTGCTCAAAACATTTAATCAGCTACTGAAATACAACTACGGCTCACATTTAGCATTCTAGCTGGAGAAATATAGCTTTTTCAATTCGAGTTACATTTTTACCGGAAAATGAAAAATGATACAAAAAACACTGATTGATAAAACTCTATGACTATAGCTTTTGTCTAAGTAAAATATGAGTTCGATTTCGGTACGCTAAAAAATATTTTACCGTGAAATATTTACTTTATTCTGTATAAAAAGTACTTACAAAAAGAGAATGAAGATCAGCATATGACAAATGAAAAGGTGCAATAATTAATATAGCACAGAACATTTTCCTTAATTTGTTGAAGTTTCTAGTTATTTTAATAATTTTTGACATAGATACCACACCGAGATCTGCAATGAACTCCTATATGTACTTAAATTGATGTCTGGCAATTAATTAAAACTGCTACCTTTACGCTTTCCTCTATCTGCCCTTTATCTTAGAGTTTTGCTTTATTTAATTCGTACTAAAGAATCGTTGTTCATTGTCCATAAAATCCTAATTTCAAGAAATGACTTACATTCACTTCAAATTCTGATTTGAGAATAATTTTTTGCTTAAAGCCTCCATAAATCCGTAGGAGAAGGATAAAAATATGGGTGGTTGTAAGATTCAAGAACCGGTTCGTTGAATTGAGTATGCGCGTAGCCGATTTCTAAAGGCGTCCTAGGTGCCCAAGATCCCCTTCCATAGGAGGCTTCCGTCTGCAGCCTTTGTTCTTCTATACCATTATATTCATGACTGAGATAGGACATAGGTTCTTCTTCATAGGGCGAGGCATGTCGGGATTCGTGACCGTGACCGTGACCGTGATGGTGATGATGATGACCTCCATGATGTTTTCCAGCTGAAGACAGCAGTTGAACTATCAATCCGGCAGCCAGAATATGAGCCAATCCAGATCCTCCATGGTTATGATGTCCAGCCTGAGAAATTGTCGCTAAGTTTTGGAAGAGGACGACCAACAGAAGGATAGCCCAACAGGATTTCATTTTCAATAACTAGAAGAATTGAAAAGAAAAATGTACAAAAATAATCTATACGATCGGGTTTTTTTGCTGAACTTTGTCGGATGTTTTTGCCCTTTTAAAAATCTTATATATATATATGATAATACTTTTTAAAGAGTATTGTATTTTTGCCCAAAAGCTTTAGTAACATAGAATTTCCTCAGACCGTTTTAAAAATAACAGTCACAAGTACATTAAAATCTGTGGTTCAAGAAAAGAAATAAAATATACAAACAGTGGCGTAACAAGAAGGAAACATTTTCCTCTGTACGTATGTAAAACTACGTGTGTATAAATGACAACAACGTATTGACGTATAAATTGCAAGAAATATTGCAGAGTCATGTTTCGGGTAGTTACACTTAACTATAACTGAGGTTCACCCCTAGAATCTAAAAATACTTCACTTCTCTCGAAGGGTTCTTAGTCACCCCGAAACACGTTCATGCAATATCGCTTGAAATACGTTGTTTTCTCTCATTTGTAGATATAATCAGTAAGTCTCTTCATTAAAAAAAGTCTTTGAACACGAATCGCCAATACACAGACAGTCAGTTCTTTCCAACTTGAAACTTAAAGTATCCGTTACTTTTACCACAAATCTCAAAGAGACATTATTTGTCAAAATAGATACACATTAAATTTAGAAAATGAATTTAAACATAACTGTACAAATTGAACAAATTGTTCTTTTTGGAAAAGCGAAATTACTGAAGCTTCAACTGCTTCAAAAATCGCTGACTATTGTACTGAATTAAATCATTAGCAGCTGTTAAAAATTAGAATTAAATTGTTTGTCTAAACTTAAACTCTAATTAATTGTCCAAGAATGGCTTACATTTCCATCAGTTGAGAATGTTAAAAAAAGCCACTTCCAAAAACCAATTTTACGCATGGTTTCTTGCGAAACTACGATGGCGAGTTAAGAAAAGTTAGATTTGAGCATTGCACTTTTCCTCAATTTGCAATAAACTGTATGATGGAAAGTACTATCCGGAATATGCTTTCACCGAATTCACATTTTCTAAAATCAAAAACACCTACTTGAGGAAGACGGTGAAAGAAAATCTGCTGAGTTTTGCTGAAGGTGTTCGAACTTTGAAAATGTGTTTAACCAATTTTGAACAAATAGATGATTGCTGTTGAGACATATACTTTAACGCCCAAGCGTTTTCCCTTTCTTTAGAAAGCTGCAAAATGATGTAATTGCCTCTTTCTATTTCACATCATGTTTCAATGTGCCACTTATTTCTTCGAGAAAGTCACCCAAGCAATAAGATATCATTGTTTTCCTTTTTATGACAAATTACTTCTATTTGCACAAAAATAGGAGTCAAAATCTACATGCAATTTTAAATTAGCATTTTTATCTTTGAAGCATGTTTTCCCGCCCTACGAACAGTTTATATTTCCGTCTTTTATACGGAAGAAATATAAATTGGAGTTTTGGTGAGGTGTTTTGGGATTTTTCCCCTTTATTTATAGTTTTAAAGTTATTTATTTCTATTTAAAAGCAATTTTGCACTAAAACAACTAAACTTTTTGTCCACGATATGTCAACATTTTTTTATTGTTATTTCCTTTCGCCTGTAACTGCCACTCGCCATGTTTAATTTTTCAGTTATTGATTTCTATCCAGCTTTCAGTTAGGAAACACAACTATAAAATATGGATCTTACAATAAATCTTAAGTATAAAATCATGTATATATTTGACTCAAATCTAGTTAATACTTGCTAAGTGTAATATTTTCCATATTTTTTAAAATAAATTCATGTATTTTTAAAATTTATGGCACTTCTTTTGTTGTACTGTGTACAGCTTATTTCTGCCAAATAGACGCACATTTTGAAACATTTTCCAACATTTATTTTATTGTAAAACGTTTCTAAAAAATTTGTTAAGTTCTGTGATGATTTAGTTCAATATAATAGTCAGAACTTTTTGAAGAGTTGAAGCTTCACTAACAGCGTTTTCTGAATCAAACATTTTTTTTTTCAATTGATAAATTTGTGTTCAAATTCAGCTCTTACATTTCTAAATGTCCCGCAATGGACCAGTCGGTAGAAACTCGGTTCCCACAGAACACCGAATGTGAAGCAACATTGACTGAAGTCAGTGTTTGGGAGGGTGACAACCTCTCGCTGCTGGTTGCTGCGGTCCGTGTACGCTAAAGGGAGCGGTGCACGTTAAATAGTTCATGGCTCCAATGTACTCCAAGTGAAACGAAACCTCTTGGGGTGCCAATCTCAGGTGACGGTCTCTCATCTGGGAGCTGTTTCAAAAAATTAAGAGACTTTCAAACGGGCGGAAATCGGACTCCTGCCTACAAGGGGCCAGTTAGACTCAGGAGCAGCGCACCCATTCTTCCTCACCACGCGCGAAGACACGACAACAACAGCAACATTTCTAAATTTAATTTATTTTTAGTTTGACAAATATACTTTCATTATTATCAGGTCGTGATTTGCGGCAGAAGTAACGGGTGTTTTATGTTTTAGCTTGGAAGAATGCAGCAAAAGAAAAAAAAAAAAGAATCCTAATCAAGATTTTACATGAGCGTTCATATAAAATTGTACTTTCTCATAAAACCTTCACAATGTGAGGATTTTCCTTATAAAATCCTATTTTTTTATATTCATTTGCAACTGATGGCTTGTAAATACTGTAGAAAGTAACTATCCAAAAAAAAAATCTGAAATGCCTTGTTGTGTCAGTATTACCTATTTTTTTTCTTCAAAATCCACTTTTTGTGGAATTCCTCTTGCTTAACTTTTATATTTTGCTAGTAAATATATTTTACACGCAAGTCTCTTAAATTTATCAAATAAATAAAGCGTTTGCGAAAAATGCAAATTTGTAATAAATAACTAAATAAATAAATAAAAAGGCATTAATTTATATTAACAATAAAATATAACAAAAAATTATAAATAAAAACATAAGTTTTCACTTTTAAAATAATCCTTACGTAGTTATTAGTTACAAAAAGCTTACTTTTCTAAAATATGGATATAAAAATTTTTAGCAAATAAAAATTAACAACTAGATATCGCTTTTAACTGTTACATGCTGCAATTTGTGGTGGATTCTTTAACATATGCAAGGTTGAGAAATTTCCCACCTATGACGTTGAACAGCTCAAATTTTACTATCTCTGGCACATCATGATCTCTTTAGTTTTTTCACCTGTAATTGAATTACGCTCCCAACAACACCTATATTCAAACCACGGTAATTATTGTAGTTAAAACTACACGTATAGGAGAGGTATAAAAGGAGAGATGCAAAAGAAACACAAACAAAAACAAAAACAAAAAAAACATTGATTATGAGATATAGTAACAAACCCAAGAGCTTTGGTAAATAAATCCGCAATTTTGTGGAACATTGGGAATTTTGCAAGTATATAAACTAATATTTTTAACGTTCAGATTAGGCCTAATACACGAGCATATGTATTTTTCTTCAGGTGTTGATGTTTCTTTACTTAAATTGTTATTTGGTAAGGCAAAATTCAAATTTGTAATTGAAGTAATTTAGTTAATTTGAGAAATGTTTACAATCAATTAATAAATAATAAATGAATTAATAAGATAATTTAGCAAAACTTTTTTACTTAATCATTTAATCCAATAAATATTGTAACACGCAATTCAGCTAGCTGTGAGGGTAACCATATAAAGTTCATTATCTTTCACCTCACATAATATTAAAGTAAAAGTTACATAATTTGCATTTACATTATTAAAAAGCGCTAATATGGAAATAAATACCGAAAATATTATAAAGTCAAAAATTTATTTAATTGGAAATATTGGAAAATTGTCTAGAATTTTCAAAATTTCTTTTCCAAAAAACACGGTTTATTCTTCTCTTTGCAACACTATATAGAGGTGTAAAAAATTGGCGGACCATTAAATGGCGCAAATTTTCTAGCTATAATGTATGGAGCTTTATTTTGCTATACTTTTGTGTAACATCAGCAAGTAAGCGCCAAAACATAAAAAAATAAGCCCTATTTTTTGAAATGAAGAAACTGACACTCTTTTTGTAGCAAAATTACACCCAATCTTTTCACAGTGGACTGGAATCCATATTTTGATTAATTTGTACTCATTAAATGAAATTGAACAAGATATATCGACTGGAATCTGTCAAATTGTTTTAATATAAAAAATTTGCCTTCTACATCACCATAATGACCGATTGTTAATCTGTAAAAAAATGTTAAAATTTAGGTTTAGAGACCTATCATTTAATATTATTCTTTAAAGAAATTTCTTCAATCTCAATATTTAAACTATTAAAAATGTGAAGCGAGAGTTAAGCTTTTAATTTTGAACTAAAACTTTAATCTTCTATACCTTATTTTTAAGTACTTAATACGCTCCCAAAAAATTCATTTCCTCCTAATGCGTTTTTTTACACATTATAAATTTTATCACGCCCTAAGCCCCGAGGATATGCAACATTAAATCGAGTTCAATTTTTTAAACAAAATTTAGCATTTGTTTTCATAGTGGTATTATCAATATCTTATGGCTTTGCTTGTTATGTCTGTGTACTTTATCCTTAACTGTGAAGCTACTCGATCGAGAAGTAAGATAATGCGCAAATTTTCAAATAAAATTGCAGGCACATGCTTTGGCGGAATAAGAGATATAATCTCTTTCGTGCAAGGGGGTACACTTATTAGCGATAGTACACTTATTAGCGATATTTTCTGACGCGTGAATTGGGAGAATGATTTAAATAATGTACAGTCTTTATTATTATGTAACTGATACACTGCAGTAACAAATTAAAAATACGAACTATAGTTTTTGCATAAAACAGAAAAGATCCAAAAATAAAGTGTAGAGCGATCGGGAAAGACATTTAAGTAACATAAACTATTATCATTATACATTGTTTAAAATATTACATCATCGAAATAGAATTAACGCGCATACACAGGACCAGCATGAAATTAGTCAACTAGTCCTAATCTTCACATGTTCAGTAAAAGACATATGGATGGCAAAACGCAATTAATATTTTCGCAACAAGGTTCTCGTTAAGATATAGCTGATTAATTTCTATCAAGAATTTACAATTGTAAGATACACTGCCCACTAACAAAGTTGCTGATGTTTACATTTTAATTGCTTCCTATATGGCATGTTATGACCGGTGTTAAAAACGCTGACCTCGAAAATGAAATTAAAATTATGGGAGATCAAAAAATACTTGAAAATGAGAAAACTGCAACTTCAGCCTGAATGAACGAGCTAAAGCCCTTCTTTTCCGAAAGCATTGTCACTTTTTGAAACAAATATCCCAAGTAAAAAAAATCTCTAATTTTGGGGCATGTGAGCTTGACAACTTGAGCAGGGACAACGTTGACATTCTTTTTTTTTTTTTTTTTTCTGAGGTGATACTTTGCCACTATTTTTTCCATGATTCATGTCCTTTACAAATATATTTTCAACGGTTTAAAAAAAAGAAAAAAAAGAAGCTTAAATTACTAATTGTTTTATGCCACGGTTCATCAGAATGTGAAAATAATAGCTATGAGACAAGGCATGTGAATGACTAAACACTGAAAAAAAATTATTTTAAATGGAAATAAAATTTTAAATTTTGGCCGTGTTAAATATGATAACTACAGTATAATAAATAATAATAGTATAATAAAAAACGAAATAAACACTAAATTCTTGAAAACATAAATTATCAGAATAAACGGTAGAAATATATGTAAAAATAATAATTTTTGGTTGTAGTACATGGTTGCGCATTGAACAGAACGAAGCAAAGTTTAATGCAGTTTAATATAAAAATAAAATTATTTACGTCGCGGAAAGCATCATTAAGCTAAAGCTGCAGGCTAGTTTTAGCTCATTTTGTTCTCCATCAATTAAATAATAACTAGAAAACAATTCGATCCAAAAACTGACGGAAAGAACCGTTTTTTAAAACAAATTAGCTTCCTCTAAAATTTGAATGAGATTTTATCCGTTCAATTGTAAAAGCTGAATTATAGTTTATAAGAATACGATTGTCTTTAATGATCCTGCGCAAATTTCTTATCTCCTATTTCGGTTACTTTCCCGAAAGCACTAATAAAAACCAAATTATTTCTAAAGCAATTTAAACAACAATCTCTCATGTTTAACACCAATGCATAATGGTTAACATATGTTTTAATCAAAAATACACATGAAGAGATTTTTTTATTTATGAATGTTAAATTATTTATTAAAAAGCTCGTAGCATATCGAGCTACAAAGACATCGAAATAATTGGGTGTGTCAATAGATCTATTTCGAATACATTTTTAAAAGTTATTTTGCCATTATATTGAAGTTTGGTATGACTTCATTTGGAATATTTTGCTCAGTTTTGGGCTCCTTATTTAAATAAATAGTATTACCTTATTGGGACGGGTTCACAGAAGGGCTATCAGATTGGCAAGTAATACCACACTTAAAAAGCATAATATCTATAGTCTCAAGCAAAAGACAGTTAGAAAGGACATGGTTAAGCTCTAATGTGCTCTTTTACCAAAATTAGCTCAATTCATTAAAATGGAAGATGTTGATGAACTACGTTTACTGCATAAAAGGCAGGATTAGAGGTCAATATTTTAAGCTTTTCAGATCTCAGGCTAATATTGAAATTCGGAAAACTAACTGCTAGGGTTATGGGCATTTCAAAGAGTTTACCAGGAGCAACTCTTACTTGCAGTGAAGTAAATTGTTTTAAGAGTTCGTTGATCTTGAATGGGATTGATAAATTGATTAGGATCAACTCTAGTGAGCCCAGAGCGTATTGGTGCTTATTTTTGTATTCGTATCTACAATGTTGGGACATAAAAGCATTAAATACTACAGGAAAAACGAGATATTTAGAAGCATTTTGGATCTTGATAGATTTTCATGTTTCGAGCAAGGAAAAAATAAGTTGTTTTTTTTAAAGGCAGTCACTAAAAGTATTTTTAAATGTTTCCTAAAGCGAAATAATTCAAAGTATTTTTCAATATAATTTGCTTAAAAAGTAATTAAAAATAATTAAACCGTAATAATTGCTATTACTAATAAAATAAAGTACACGAGTACTAACATTTTATGCAGTTGGAAGATCAAATAAATATAAACATTTGAACTTTCTATTGAACTAATGCAAGTAGTTTAAAGACATGGTATGCTTTACGAACTACCTAATTAATTTTTATTATTAATAACTATATGCTCTGACCGGCAAAAGTTTTACCTGCAGTGTATACTTTCTAAAACTGAATCAGTAGAAAACAAAAGTTAGAGGGAGGCTTAAGATGCAAAATAACTTGCGCAAATTTGTCATTTGTGTGATAGGTAACAACATTAAAAACACGAGTTTTAAAAATGATTTTTGAAGATAATTTTTTCTGCTCACATAGTTGAAGTATGCTATAAATTTTGCATTAATCGAGGAGCATATATTGCGTCATTTTGAAAAATAATTTTACTCACAAAATGAGTAAAAAATTTTAAAAGAAGTCGTTATCAGCTTCATTATTTTTAAATTAAACAATTCCTGCAACAGGTAAAGCATAAATTAGTATTTTCAACACACAATTAAATTTATTCTCACCTACTAAAGGGTGCGTAATAAAAGCATCCATAAAAAGAAAAATGGCTATTTATTTTTCTTCTTCAAAGCTTTGCATCTTTTTTCTTTACTCAATTAGTTTAAAAGGAGACTAGCTGATCCCCCGCAGAACATCTACGGACTGTAACAATTTTAAAATCTTAAAAAGCGCTTTAAAATTCTAAAGGCGTAAGAAAAGATCGCTCGACATAAACAAACTAAGGTGCTGCCACTCCAAAGAATAGGAAATTAACCATTTTAAAATCGTAAAAAAAAAAAAAAAAAACTCTTGAAAATTCAAAAGGCTTAAAAAATACGTTCCTAGATATAAACATGAGAATGATCACTTCATGTAAACTAACTAAGGTGTTGCCAGGTCAAAGATTCGGAAATTAAAAATTGAGTTATGAATGCAAATACTTTCTAAGAGGTAGAAATATATTTTTTAAAGTCCTCGTAAGTTACGAGAATAAATACAAATATTATGTTACTTTTCTATGCTAATAATTTAACAAATTTTTAAATATCGTTTAACCATTTGTTTGTATGATGCTAGTATCGTATCGTACCCGCAAAATTTAATCGTAACTGGTTGAAATGTATACATAGATATTTTCCTTTCCTTTCTGAGTTAATAATAAAAAAAGAAGTTCAAGAGAAATAGTAGTGTTAATTAATTTCTTCATAAATCCTTTTTCACGTGTTCAAATTTAGAAATATAAAATTTGAATTAAATAGAATTTTGACTATACCGCAAAGCTTTTTAAATTTCCGAAATGACTTTTTCAGCGATTTCCAACAACCGAAATGTTTTATCCACACAAAGCATTAAGCTGAAGTGTTAACAGTAGACAAATATCTTCACTTACTTTGGAAGGAATCCGAGAGAATGAAGAAACCACTTGAGCTGCTTAGCTCCTATATACGACACGCCTTCCTCCAGTCTATTTTCCCTGCCCAGCCAAGCGTAGCCAACCTCTATTATCAGCTAATCCCGTCCAATTTTTGATTATGGTGCCTTTTCATTTTACTTTCTGCCGTTATTTTCCCACTTTCGCTTTCCCGGAATCCACAAAAGATGAAAAGTGAAATTTCCTCCCTCTGATATCCTGACTTAGGTTACATGATCTGATGTGGAATCGATATGGAATCACCCTAAGTGTGTTCTTAATGGGTTGCCGATTTCATTACGAAGTTCGATTTTTCCTGCCTATAGCTGTTCTCAGTTGCCTTTCTGTTACAGGATCCTCTGGTTTTGATTTGGATAAAATGAATACGTTTAAAGAGATTAACTGCGCTAATGGAAAAAAAGACTGGAAATAAACATTTTATGCAGACAAATTCGATTTGTTTATCATTGGAAAATCGTTTACTCGAGTAATAGGTTTGTAGGATATATGTATGTTTATGTAGGAAATGTGTTACATGCATTCAAATATACCAAAACAGAAAAAAATATATAAATATATTCCTCAAACTTTTTTTTTGGTTAATAATGCGCTTTATGAAATAACTCAAATTAATGATGAAAACTAAATCCGTGCTGTTTGATGCAATGCTCATAAATATAATTTCATAATGCCAAGAAAAAGGTTAGATTTCATCGGATTATTTAAATGATTTGGTTGAAAATCTTTTATTTACTGAAAATTCAGATCGTATTAAGAATTATATGTAGTCAAATTTGAATCATAGTGTAGAAATTACCGGATTTGTTAGCTGTAATTTTTTGCCGGCTTTCTGTAGAAAATCTTTCACCTTTTTTTTTTTGGATAACTATGACTTTTGATATTTGAAATTTCATTATATTTTTTATTATATTTGCGATAAACTGATATTTTCTCCAAGTTTATCTTTTGCGTAAATACCTTTTCTCCTTAACTTACTACCTTTTAGCGTTGAAGTTAAGATTAGCATGAAGCAGAGACTGACTGATGGAGCTGATCATTTTTCGGAGGAATACAGTTATTATTTTAGAAGCATCACTAAAGTAGCTGAAATCTTTGATATTCTATTACCCTTGTTCAATTCATTTTCTGAACTCTGTAAGACCCTAGTGCTGAAAATTGATGTTCCCTTGCTGAGTGTTTTCCCTCATTTCCCCCCTCCCTCTCCCTAAGCACGGCAAGATGGTCTACAAGGGAAAGTAGCGAAGACCACGACATTTCATAGAACCATGTAAGGGGAATTAAGGGAATTATGAGAAAATTAGGGCCTTTTGAAGCTACTTTTCCATAGTTGCTTACACAATTCAGAAATTAATGTTTAAAATCTAAAAACTATTTTTTTTTCTTTTCTTCAATTTTTGATACACTTAAAAATTTCTGTAAGAAAATAGTAGTATAACCACTTATTTGATTAATATTTTACCATATTTAATTACAACAGTTGAATAACCATTAAAAGATGGTACTCAAACCGCTGGTTGTGAAAAAAATCGTTCATTCTCTGATTCTCCTCAAGAACGTTTAACTAACCGTAATTTACAAGCGCCATTAGGTCTCGTAGTCAATAAGAATTGGGTGTCCATCTTGGTTGCGAAACCTTACCGATCGTACGTTGCTGTTAAAATGTGAATAAAGATTTATCAGTGCAAATCTGCATGTGTATACAAAAAAGAAGAAAAAAACTGGCTTACGCAGTGGTTACAAAATAGAAACACATACACACGTAAATCAAAAATTGGATACATCGGATTCTCGAACTGTTTCCGAATGAGCAAACCCATAATTTGAGCTGCTGAAGCTTGTTTCTATTTTAATTTTTGCAGCAAATAAAATGATTTCCGTCAATATACAGTAAATTTAGACCAAAAATGACTTTGGATCCAATCAAAAACTGAAATCTCAATTTTAGTGCAGTTTGCCTGTTGAAAAAGAAGATTTATAGATGAATAAACGGCCGCTTTGAGTGGTGTAGGTGGCCAAATGATTAGAGCGCGAAGTTGGTCTATCATACATCCGGGTTCGATTCCCGTACGCTTCGTTTACGGTTTCTACGCCTCGAAATGGTTAAAGAATTGTAAACATTTAGTTTTTAAACCATTTTTGAATGGGTATAAAATCGTAAACTTTTGTATTTACGGCTTTTTAACCGAGCTGATTTGGAAATGGTTTAGGTCCCGTAAAGATATAAAAATTTTCCAAATTGTAAATTTAACGGTGAATTAGATGGACAGACTGCAGCCGGCTATTTAACCGTAATTTCATGATGTAATTTATAACAGTGATTGACAGCTGTTTTTATATCATAAGTTTGCGTTGTTATTTCTGTGATAGAACTACTTTTCGTAAAATTTCCGGGTGAGCTGATTTTCATGTTTCTACCACTACTTTTTTAGAGTCTATCAGTCGTTGTGGGTTTCAGCATAGAAATAACTTTTACAACAGACCAAAATCACGACAGTTCATTAGGGTCTTAGTAGGAGTGTGTTGAAAATGTATGTGTGTAGTACTTGTTTTAGTCTTCCCGTTTCCAAGGCATGTAGTGGTTATTATTTTTGGAGTAAAGAAATATACTTTGGTTTGCAAATATTGGACGTCAAACTTTCTCTTCGAAATTAATTCGAGCATTAAATTGTTTTGCAATTTTTGCTACTATCCTTATTTTTATTTAATTTATCATTATATGAGAATCCTGAGACAATCATGAATCCCTAAATAAAATTTTATGTGCATTGAGAAAACAGTAGTAAACTCTACGGAAAATAAAAAAGATTTAATGCCATAATTAAAATAGTTGGCAAAATTATTCTAGTATCAAAGCAATGCCGCAACTTGTTGACTTTGAAAAACATTATTCAAATGTTTCCCCACGAACATGACCACATTTGTGGTTAATGTATATTTTAAGGATTTTATTGAATTAAACTGATTAAAAATACATTTCATAATTTATGTTAATGCTATGCGAAATTAATTTTCTTTTGCTGTCAATCCACTAAGATGTAGACATATAAAAAAATCATTGCTTTAAATTAGTTGAAGAGGTGAGGGGAGGAAATATTTGGAATAAAGAAGATCATTTGATGCGACCTGTTTTTTTTTATAGTTTTTGGAGAATGACCCTCTTACGTCAGATGCCAGTTCTTGCATTTTGAATGTCCATTAGAACTTTCATGCTGGCATTAATGAACTACAGCATGCAAAACATACAAATTGTGATAGCAATATGAAGCGTATTCTTTTCGATCGAAAAAAAAAAAAAAGAGTAAGGGAGTGTGAGGCAATGTAAAATGGTAAAATATTTACTCCGTTTCGCAGGGAAACCAATTTGTTAACATTTTAACTATATTTCATAACATGCAGTTAATGCCAGTCGAAAAAAATTCTAAAGAACAAGCCTGTATGATAATGCAAGCCATTTCAAAATTTAATGCTCATATTGCAGTATTTTGTGTTAAGTCAAAAAAAAAAAAAAAAATCCAATTTTATAATGATAAAATTTCCGTATTCAGGTGACAGTAAAGTTTCTGATCGGGCCGCGTCACCCGTATTGGGATGACGCTTATTTGTCTACAGCGGTACGCGAGGCCTGAATGAGATTTCAACTCTAAACGCTCGGTAGTCAACGTGTTAATAGTTAAACTTACCTCAAAGCACGAACCATACCAAAGGTAAACAGAGGAAATAAAAAAAATCACCGCTATGTTCAAAGATATAAAGAAGAAAATAATTAAAACTGCAAAAAGGTCCACATATGCTAAGAGAGTGAAGGATATTAGTGCTTCTTTGTCTATATTGAAAAATTATGGCACCAACAGGCCATATATGATATATGCAAGAGACGATTGCCTGTAACACAGGAATTTTCAACTGGTGAAGTTTGATATGTGCATTATAACTGATTAGTATGAGATTTTTTAAATTTTAGTACTGGATACGTTTTGCTGTGGACACAATATTTTTACTGGTTTAAAAGATTTTAAAGGTTTCAATTTTTTTAGTTACTAGTAAAGTTACTGTTTTACAACGGTTAGATAGCAAGATAAACGTACGGTTTCTAATTGTAAGTGTATAATTTCATTCGCTGTCCGTGAGGCCAGTTTCCTCCTTTGCAGGTTTTCGTCACGTTATGAAACGAATGCTTGTAATTATTTCATAACGGTTTATTCTTGGAAATTCCAGCCATTTTGTTCTTTTTCGAAATACTACATTCACAAAACCAATTCGCAATTTCGGTGTCAATAATGATATGAAATGAACTAAGAATAGATTTTTTTTGCTCGTCAAAGAATTATGTTTCATCATTATTGAATGCTTGCCAATTTACAACTTGAAACGTGATTCTACAGTAAGTTCTTAGTTAGGATTACGAAAAGATTAGACAAAGTGTTATTTTTTTCTAATAAGACTGAGGGTGCTTTCCCACCAAAGGCGACAAAGACAATAGCCCGTCTTTTCTCATCTGCGCCGGCGCAGGACATATTTTTGCCTTCCAGAATATGCTCTGCTGTTGCGCAGATGAGAAATGACAGGAATATTGCCTTCGTCGCCTTTGGAGTGAAAATACCCTGAGGTTGTTTCTTAACTCAGATGTTAATGTTCACCTCTATTATTATTAAAATTGATAAATGACAGTATTTTGTGATTTATCTTATTCGAAAAAAATATCCAAGCTTTTTTTTATCAATGTGTTTTAGCATTACAACAGGCCTCAATTGTTGTTACAGCTGCCTCTAGTACGGAGATTCCTTGAAAATATTTCCTTGTTTGGTTTAAATTGTCTACAAATATTTTTGTAATGAAAATTGACACAACTTCATGTATTCTTGTCTTGATAAGTTAAGGAGTAATCTCACACGCACTAAGCTAAATATCTTGTGACAGAGCAGAAATCGAACTTGTCGAAAAAAGTTCAACCATCCGTGATTTATCTGACTATTGGCATTTGTTAAAATTTTTATTTTCTGCTCTTATTACAATTAATTTAACAGAATATATAGATTTATAACAAATTCAAAGTTCTCTTTCTGTTCAAGGGCATGACACTGCTATGGAAATGAGACAAAACGTCTTTTGGAAAAACATGTGTCTTAAAAATATGTCTTCATCCATTATCAATTTCATTTCTTTCTTATCGAATGCATTTGCAAAACATCCTATTACAAATGAATGTAAAAATACTGCATAAAATAGCAGAAACCGGGGCTAGTTGGAGCAGTTTTTAGTTATTGATTTTTATTAATTTTTTGCTCAAATTATTGAATAAAATTTAACCGCGTCTTAAAAGCAAATGTATTAGGCTATAAATGCCTAGGAGCTCTGAATTTGTAGCTTTTGTAGTTTACATATAATGTAATCCTAAAGTAAAAGAAAAAATATTCGTTAACTTATCCCCTTATGGGGCAAGTTGATTATACGCATTGAGTAAGTTGTCGCATTCTTTATAAATTGTTAAATGAATTTCAAATAATACAGTAATTTAAAAGAAATCAATTTTGCTTTCAACAGCAAATTCAAGCAAAACAGTTATCCTCTTAGTGTAAATTCTGAATTAAAAATGCATATAAACTAGGTTTATGTTGTCATGCGTCGCCATTCAAAGAATCTACAAGAGTTTGTACCAGCTTTTTCGGTTTTAGGGTTTTTATTCCAAACTCCTTATCCATCAACGCGTTTTTCATATTGTCCATCTATTTCTTTTATAATCTTCCTTCTTTCAATTTTCGATTTGTTCTGTAATTGAATGAAATTTTGGATAGTCTTTGATCGCTCTTTCTTTTAATATAACTATATTAGATAACGTTTCTCTTTGAAAATCATTCAGTGCGATCTCTTTACCTTCATAATTTTTCTAATTCTTTCATTTCTTATTCTTTCTATTCTTAATAACCTAAATCGATTTACTGCATCTTCGAAGTGCAGCCATCAAATTATGATGTATACTGACATAAAAGTAACAAAAAGAACATTAGCTTTGAGTGACGTACATCCTACGATTAGATATCATAGTCAGAGTTAGTTATCACAAGTACAAATTATTGTGTCTCGAGTGATGTGAACCGCATTGCCTTCATTGCACTCTTTTGTTTACGTTTGCTGTTTTTAAAGCTGCCAACAGACTTTGAAAGGATAGGTGAATCATCATCACTCAGTTGAACTTCATTCTTCATGATTTGGACAGATTGTGTCACACTTCCCGAAGGAATATTAACATCTATAGCAGCTTGTCTAGAAGATCTTCTGGTTGTTGATATTGTCATCTACAGTATTTCCTCCAACATTCTTTTGTGTGTTAGCTAGTTCAGTTTTTATTTGTAAATTGCGCATGGCACCATTGAAAAATAATCAATTCATTAGACAAGATAAAATAGCAGCAAATATCACGAAACAATGTAACGGGGATAGTTGACTTTGGGTGCCAATTAGCCACATAATACGTTTGTTCATAAAATGGGAGGCGTCACCTTAATGAAAACAATTCTAATAAATCACGCATGGAGTAGATAGAGGGAGTCATAACCTTTGGAAACTATTCAAGTTAAACCGCAATTGTCATAATGAGTATTAGAAGTTATTAAAAGAATGAAGTAGCAAAAATTTTCTTAATAATGCGAAAAGAGGGAAAATCGTCATAAATGCTTATGCAAGGCTACCCAATTACAATGGCAATAGAAGATAGGAAGAAGAAAGGTTCTCTGTGACTGACGGCTTCATTTATCCACAAACCGGCAAATTATTCTGACTGTGCCAACTTACCCCTGAGCCAACTAGGTCCGGGCTCTCCTACCTACTGAAAAATTGAGTTATCTGTGTTTGTGCAAAGAAAAAAAAATCGTTTTGTAAAGTTAGGAATATTAAAGCTGATTTTACTGGAGAAAAAATATTATTTCTGCCCAAAGGTAGCAGATTTGGCATGAAGGTATTGGATATTTAATACAATTTTACTAGACTCAATTATTAGTTTCAGCTGTACTTTGAATAATTGGACTATTTCGTTTTGCCATGATGGAATACGTCACGTACTACCAAGCAAAAATGAATTCATATAAAAATATTACACCCGAAAAGTTTAAAATGTAATTATGCAAAAATTATATGCTGCAAAGAATAATTCCAGTCAAGCTCCTACGTAAAAATGAACTAATATGACATTGAACTTTTGTTCAGTCACTTGAGACTACGACCTGAGGCTGAAAATCGTAAACGTATGGGATTAAGCTTAAGGAAAACCCTTTTGTGCACAATAACTCCTTCCTAAATGGTGTGATTAGGATTTTTGACTCATCATAAACATGCATTTTCACCACCAGTAGGTTTAGTAGTGTGCTTAGGTGTCATTCAAACTTTAATTAGGAAAGTAAACCTACTTTCGAAAAAGAAGACAACACTAATACGTAGAGAAAAATCGTCTATTGTCTCGTTAAACATGGATGGGAACTCTAGAGAGCTTTTCGCGTTTTATTACTGTAATTTTCTTTTATTCAAATTTTGAGAAAACTTTCACTTCGTGAGGTAGATTTTTAAAAACTTTTTTCTGTACCATTTTTAATAGCTTTAAACATTTCTTGCATAAAAAAAACTTATTAAAATCCATCGTAAGATAAATGAAGATAACAAATCCAAAAACATATGTTCTGAAATAAAACTACTAACTTCAGTATAGATTAAAATTTTAAAGTGAAAGACATTTCTGTTTAGAACTTGTAAAAACAAAAAAAATGGTTTATTGTTTCTTAAAAAGAAAAAAGTAAAGTTTTGATAAAAGGTTTTGTAACATGTAATATAATATACCCTTTGTTAAAACTTTGATACATATTTTTTTGACTGTTTCATAGTTTATGTATTTATTTTCCTATTTATGGTTCTTTTAATCACAACTTCAGGTGATGGCTGCCAATTCAAAAGGAAATGTATGCATAACACCATTTAGAGTAGGAAAAAGCTGTAATGTGATTCCTATTAAAGAAATCAAAATAGGTAAGGTTCAACTTAATAATAGAAATTGGATTCCCGTTGGCTTCACTAGCAAAATTTTATCATTTCGCAAAGTAATAACCAACAATGTAAGATGTTTGTGATTCTCTCCATTTTGTTTCACTATTAGAAGAACACGTTTCTTGTGACTGTAAAATACGTATATGCCGTATTTATTTCAAAAATTACGCGTATTACTAGCTTGCATTTTTAAAATTAAATAGTTGTGTTATTCAAAAGCAAAGTAAGTAAAAATTTAAAAGCAAAGTGTCTCAAGGGTGTAAGGAACTTCTTTTTAAATGCAAAAGGCAAGGATCTTTTCGATGAAAAAGGCATCTGACAAAACTAATGAGACAGAACAATAAATGGTTTAAAAAGAAAAAACATAATATTTACCGACATCAACTGAGTTGTTGACTTATCATGTGTTTTACTATTCCCAATTTCACATTTTAATTTCGCATAGTGTAGCCAACGTAACAGTTTAGAAAATTGACCTTTTTATTTTTGGTGAAAATGTATATAAATCCAACAAAAGAAATGAGACAGAACAATAAATAGTTTAGCTAGTAAAAATATAATTTACTAACATACAATGTTACTGACAGTTATGGTGACATATTTATTGAATTTATATGCATTTTCAACAAAAAGTCATTTTTGAACCGTTTTTGGACCAACTGCATATAAAACAATGTTCACATTTTTGCGACAAGGAATACCAGTGACATTCTGGAGAAAACAACTGCAGGTTTATTTTATTGATTGGTTGAGTGATCTACTTGTTACAAAGAAGGAAAAGTTGTTCTAGCTTCACGCACCGTTGATTTTTTTTATGTCATTGTCAGTTGTCATAAATATACGTAATTGCTTCTGAAAATTCACGCTTTTGAGCACTTAAGAGTTCTTAATTTATAATTACAACGTTAAAAAGTTCTGCCTCTAATTGTGAATAAGAAATTAGAAGCAAAAACGTAATAGACGTGTTTTCCATTTCACAAAAATTACATAAACCATAACTAGAGTAGAATATTTGTTAAAATTTGGTGCAAAAGAGGAAAAAAAAGAGGAAGATAACAGACAATGTCCAAAATTAATTGTCTCAGGCGCTCCTTTTGGGAGAATTTTTTTAAAAATTATAACTAAAGAGTTTACGAAGGAAAAGGGTGTCAGAATATAATAAAAATTTGCACTTTTTATACAGTCTCTATCCAAATTACGCACTACAAAGTTTTCACCACTTGTGAAGAATTCCGTACTATTTCGTACCATCCATTTGAGTATTTGTGAAAAATTCCGTACCATTTCTTACCATCCATTTGAGTATTTGTGAAAAATTCCGTACCATTTCGTACCTTCTATTTGAGTATTTGTGAAGAATTCCGTACCATTTTTTACCATCCGTTTGCGTATTTGTGAAGAATACCTTACCATCCTTACCAAGAACATGGATGGAGAGGGTTTGTTCACAAAAATTCAGTTTTTTATCCCAAATCGTGGCATAAATGCACTGAATGATTGCAAGCACTTGCGACTGATTTGTGAACATCCCCTTAAGAAAATACTACTTTCCAAAAACATTTTAAAATACACCTTAATAAACTGCTGGTATCTTTCTGAATTTTCAAGATGTTCAAATGATTTTTTTTAATGAGTTGCTTGGGTTCTAAATTATCACAGTTAAAAATTGCTATCATTCGCGCATGCGCAGTAAAAATTAATTTCTTTAAATGTCCATAATTTATCAACTATTCAACAGTTTTATTCCAAATTTCTGCTTCTTTTGTATGCTGGCCTTTTCTGAAAGTTTGATAATGTTTCGAGAAACACTTTGCGTGTTATAAGCCAAAAACGTGTGAAGGAAATTGTAAAAATGCCTATATCTTCGTGAGTATAAGTATAATTGTTACGAAAATGCACAGAATAATTGAACATGGCCATTAAACTACTTTCTTAAATGTACAGCTTATTATCAACTTTTTACGATGTAGGATCATCGAAAACATGTTTTTCCATTTTCAATTTATTAACGGTCCCCTAAATTAGTTTTTTACACGAAAGTGTTACCATTGTTATTAAAACAAAGCCTAATAAGTAAACGGGTTATTGCAACACTGAGTGTTAAGTATGAAAATACGAAAACCCTGTACTGCGTCTATTAATTTAACCAGGGACTGTAAATAAATATTGAAATAAACATGTTCAAAAACAGGTTTTTAAAAGTTATTTAAAATTTAATTTAAACAGCATTAAATCATATTAAATAATTCTATATAATAACACTTCAAATATTTAATCGCAGTGAACTTTGTTTTGAAAATAACCATGTTTCTTCCCCATTAAGTATTAGCATTTCTTTCTTTTAAACAGAGTTCGCCTACTTCTGCAGGCATTCTGAAATTCATAAGCAGGAGGACCTTTTAATTCAAAAATCATTAACTTGTTGCATTCATCTTTGTACAAGTTTGGAACTGCAACATATATATTTCAATAATGATTCTCTCTTGCAATAATCTAGCTTTCGATAATGATTCAGTACAACAGCAGTAAACGTGAGGGTGGGAAAACTTATAATTTGAAAACTAGGTTATATAGTTGGGACTTTTATTTGCTTTTATATGCACTTTCTAATACATATAAATGCATCAGAATTGTAATGCATATAGCAATACATTAGATTTCAAATGCGCAGGCATTTCTATTGCAGTGAAGCATAGTGCCTGCTACTCATGAACTATCTGCTTGTCCATGTGTTTATCGCTGAATGTAAGCGAAAAATCTTAGTAAAACTAATTCTCAACAAAAAATATTATAAGCGAATTATAAATTTGAAATTATTTTACGTGGAGGATTTTTGTCCCATGTAAAATTTTAACCGAACTATCAGTATAAATGTGCATGTTTACACGGCGCAATAGCATTCTGAGATGAAAAAATGGAGGCATGAAAAATATTATTGTACACCATTACATTGTTCTAAAGTATTAAAAATACAATAGGTTTCTTATTTGTTTTTACGTTGCTGTTAGGTAGTTTTTATTTACAAAATTTTAGTGCTTTAATGAACTTTAAAGAATCACATATGTTATATATTTTTTAAAATCGTCTGTAGGAGACATATATATCTTAGAGAAGACTCAGTGGCTTTTTCTTTGTGTGAAAACGTGTAAAATAAATTTTTACTTCTTAGCTCTAAGATTTGAAAATACTTCATATAAGCGATATTACAACATGAACAATAACTTAATGGTATGCACGGAATTTTATTATCATTTTTTTTTCAACCGATGATCACGGTACGAAGACTTGCAAAAATAACCTCGTAATTGAATTTAAGCCGATTTAGCAAATGAATAGATTAAGAAAAATTGGAACAACTTAAAATTGTAACAAGGCAAAAAAAGTTTTAAAATGTTTTCAATGTTTTTTTTTTAATTTGACTGTTTATTTCCAATTTATTCTGTTTATAAATAGTCGTTGAATATTGTTGCCGGAAATAATGGTTTAAATTTTTTCAGAACATGGATATTCAACCAAAAATAGAAATAATTTACAGATACGATGATTGATAAAAATCGGGTTATAGGAGAAAGTGCGATCTTTTACTTCAGATTTAGAAGTATCGAAAGACTCTTGCTTAAGAGATTAGAGAGCAATTTTAAGATAAATTTCTTCAAACGTTTCGAAAATTCCAGTAATTACTCCAAAATGGTGACAATGGAGAGGAAATGACAAAAAAGAAAGCTCAATTTTTTTTCTTCACACTTTCTGTTCTTCCTTTTTCCTAAAGATGCCAAGATAAGATGAAACGAAAATTAAGAGAATGTTAAAGCTTGCGGAGTAGACCCAAACCAAATGTAGGCTAATCTGTGGAGCTTGATCTAAGTTGACAGGGCAGCTTCATGCTCTTTAGGTTGGTTCAAAAGATTTTATCCAAGGTATTACTTTTCTCTGATTGACGTTTGAGATATTTATAACCTTAAATATTCCCAACTGTAATTCTCTTTCGAGGCAGCATTTTACCGACCTTTATTTCTCATACCATCGTTTCGCCTCCAAAACCCACTAAGTACAGTATACCCGTTTTACACTTTATCATTGTTTCATGATGATATACAATTTCAATTTTTCCATGGACTGGTATGTAATGAAGACCTTCTGTGCTGGCATATATTATTCGTTAATCAGCATAGTTTGCCCACATTCAAATGCAATCCGTTGGATGTGGTTTCTTGTGTGAAACGCATTTATTCCAATAGATAATTATTCCTTCTTATTTTTTTTTACATAATGCACCATACAGCTATTTTATGTTTGGAAATAAATGATCTGCTCAGGAGAAAAACAGTTTAAGTCATGTTTTAGTCCCATTTCATTGATGTTGAGATATTTAAGGCTTTGAATAAATGACTGCAATAAGTCATTAATATAACTCTGATTTGTTATGTTATGTAAGTATTTTATACATTTTTATTATAAAAGGTTCCGAAGATAGTGTGTAAACTAATGTTAGAATCCGAAAAGATCAAAAATTCCGAAACTGAAACAAACTGTTTGGCTTCTGAAAATTTCAAATGTACTTTTGTTACTTGTTACAATACTAATCCTTAAATTGATGAAGGGACAAAATTAAATATGAGTGATATCTAGCAATAAAACGATCTAATGACAATTGCCTGTAGATTTATATTGCAATCTATCAAGGAATTTAATGATATCATATCTGCACTAATGCTATTATAAATAAAATTCGATAAGTTCATAAATATACTTTCAACCAAATCGGACTAAGTCAGTTTAATATGTCAAAGTATTTAAATCTATTGCCTTCGTACTCACTTTATATTAGAAAGATATAAGCAACTAATAAACAAAAAATTACATTTTCTTACTCTTACTTATTTTCTCTGTCAAAATTGGAGAGGATTATTTTCGCATTAATGGACGAGCGTTATAACGTTACGCATTTGCTTACTGGCTCTTTTGATTAAAAAAAAAATGCCAGTGTTGCAAATTAAAATTTGAGATTCATTCAAGAGCTCCCGAAAGTAATTTAAGTTATTAAGTTTTCTCTTTTCGATGGTTTTTTAGGGTTAGAAAAATCCGAAAAACCCAATTTAATAGTTTTTTTTTTTTTTTGGGTTTTATTATTTTTTCTAATTTATATTTTTTAATTTTTAACGGCACTATTTGATTTAGCGGCGCAGCTCTTTTTTGAGTCGGTTAAAGAAATATTTTGTTCAGATCAATAACGCTTTGGTAATAAAAATATTGTAAAATTCTTCTAAATAAACTCTAAGGCATAAAAACCAACTGCAAAAGTGACTTTAAAGACTTTTTTTTTCTTTTTAAATTCTATCAGAAACATGTAGGGTAAAGCCACTATTTGTGTATCAACCCATGTTTCTTGGTTAATAACGGAGCTAGAAATTGAAGTTAACCATTTATTCTGCCAGAAACATTTTAATAATCAAATTAATTTTTAAGACATTTGATTTTAAACATATTTAATTTACTATGCTTTTTTCTTTCTTGGTGAAGCGAAAAGTGCCTTTAAATCTATAATTAGCAGTTCGGTACTAGTTTAGAATCAGTCAAAGAAAAAAAAAATCAGTTTTTTTACTAATAAGTAACAATACAAGGACCCCATAAATCCATGGCACATGTGCTTTTAATAATCCACAGATAAGATGCAATGTAATCCGAAACTAGTTACCGGTACTAGTTGAGGATCAAAACCCACAAAAATATCTGTATGCTCAAATTATTGATTCAGAATTACATGATTGTCGGAAATTCCACTCTAGATCATCTTGAAGGAAAAGTGAAGCAAGGCTGTCAAATACAATATTAAATTTCCCCATGGAAGCAAAAAGGGCTGCTAGACTTCTTAAGACTTCTGTTGTAAGCAGAAGGGTAAAAGAGGGAGGAGAAGAAACAAGAGGGAAAGATTTTTCCCTCTCGCTGGAGAAAATGTTGCACTTCGTGCTTCTACGTATTCTATTGGTTGAGTTGAAGCGAGATTATATTATACAAAATACATTATACGTTAGTGTTTTCTCTGCAAAAAATAGAAATCATAAATAACACGTGGAAAATATTGTAAAATTCGGCACTCTTTCATACTATTTCAGTATGCCTCACGTTATATTGGGTTTCTACTGTTTTACAGTTAAACTTCAGTCCTCCCAAGGGTAAATTCGTTTATAACTAGATTTTGCATTTCAAATCTCAAAAGTTTCCATTAAAATTCTTTAACGACATCACAGCTGAAATTTAGTTTACAAATGAAAATGCAGCACATTAGAGCATGTACAAAGGGATGCAAACTGGTATTCTGAAGCCTAATACAATTTAGCTAATTTAGCATTTTGTTAGTATTTATTTGTTTGTTTATTTATTTATTATTAGTATTATTAATGATATTTTTTTGCTTTTTTGCTAAAAACACTTTTGGAATCAGGCTAAACTCTGGCCAGCGCATTATTTTCTTACATAATAAAAACTAATTAATACCACATTTTATGTAACTTTAATGAAATAGTAGATAAACATCAGCTGATCAAAAGGACATCATTGTAAATTACAAAACTGGATAGAATATAGGTGATAAATACAATAAAAAAATCCCAAAGAGCAAATATTAGAATAAAAAATATTGAGATAAAATGTTGGAAGAAAGTTTTTTTTCTTCCTTTTTTAACGTTAATAATAATTTACGTTTTCAAAATCATTTCGTCTGCTTATGGTAACTGTTAAAAAAATATCAATAGAAGCATATTTTACTTTAATGACATAATGTAATTTAAAAGAAAACGAACCGAAGGTGTTCTCAGAATTCATTTTCCCCCGAATTCCCGTTCGCCAAGTGGAGGAAACGAACATTTGGAGCCGAGCACGAACTGAAGAGGCGCGATCGTGATGGTCGAATGCATCTTTAATGGAGTCGAAATTTCTTTTATGTTTGTTCTTCTCGCTTTTCCTATTAAAACAAATGGCGCGAAAGGAATGTAGGAAATTAAAATCCGGGAAGCAAGATGGAAGGATTGTTTCTGGGCTTCCTGATTTGATTAACTTGCTCTAGTCGTAATCACTTCAGTTTGGGATAGTTATAAATAACGATGAGTGAAACCGCATGAAAGGACTTTAATTGAAGGGAAACATGCTAAAATAGGAAAGCAACATCAAGTTCTATTGGTGCTGAGCGTCTTTTGAAATATATGTCCTTTGATTTGAAACTTTCAACAAACTCTAAACAGAAATTAATTAAATCTGAAAACGGGCTATGTATACTACGGCATTTATGATTAGTATAGTAGGTTGGGTAAGAGTTCACAATTATGAAAAAATAGACTTTCTCTGCCGCTCCTGTTTTTCTTTTCTTTTTAAGTGGTTTATGCTCCCCCCCCCCCCCCCAACATCTTTCGAGAAGCAGTTTTTCACCTCAACAACTTTTAGCGTTGCAACTGCTAAAACTTTTGCCAAAGGAATCGGTAGTAATTTACAAAACACAAAGAACAGCTAAGAATGAAAAGTGGACTGTTAATATTATGCATAAATTTGTTATTTTTTAATACTTTTGAATACATTTCATGCTAATATAGTAACGGTTTACAAAGTGTCAAATTCACATTTTGTGACTAATTTACCAAAAAGCCTTTTTCCCTAAAATTCTGACGAACGGTTTCTTTCTTTTTTCTTTCTTTCTTTCTTTCCCTTTTTTTTTGGTACCATTAACCGGGGGACTTTGCCCCCATATCTAATGTGACTTTGCCCACTCTTCAAAGGTTAGTTTGTATCATTTCTGACAAAACTAACCTAATAACAAACATAAAGGATAAACCTTTCCTTCAATACAACTAGCAACCTTTTGCGATGAAGTTGCCAAGCTTCAGAAATGGTACAAACTAACATTTGAAAAGTGGGCAAATTTACCGCGGATATAGCAATGTCACTCCGATTGGAAGTACTTGTTAGGTGCATAAACTAGAACAAGACAAAAAAATGTAGTACACCTGAGTAAGTTTTTAGCTTATTGAAAACAAACAAAAATGACAAGTTCATTTTCGCTAAAAGTATACAAAGTAACCAGGAGGATTAAAACTACCAACAATGACACTCTTATAATTAGTGAAAAATCCTTTATTAGATCTTTAAACCTAAAACACATAGTCGAGGAAGTAGATGAAGAAAAAAGGGAATATTTTTTCCTAGTGCAAAAGTTTCGTAGACATTGCATTCTTCGCAACAAGATAATGCTCTATATCAGTCGATGCTTCCGTAATAATGCTAAAGTCCGGATATTAGTTTTGGCAGAGAATATTACAAGCAAAACTGGAAAACAAACTTCTTCATTAGCCTGGTGTAACGCCTATTTATAAACTAAGTAACTCAATGCATACGAATTCATGATGGACAACGTGGTAATCTATTTTTGTCTTGTTTCAAAAAGTTTGATTACTAAAGGAAATGAATAATCAACGTAAGTAAAGCGCAAATCGCCCACCCCTGTTTGTGCTGTAAATTACGTTAATCGTTAGTTTTATTCATACTTTAGGACAATGAATTTTTGCTCATTTTTCTCGTAAGTTAGCTTTTTACCTCGCTTGTTTCCTAGAAAATTAAGTAAATAAAAATATTTTTAAGATAAAAGTTTTTAAAATATTTTTTAATGTTTATTTATTTTATTACTTAACGTCCTTATGAAGATGGAATGTAAAACATCTGCATCACATTCTAATGCAAAGCATATTTCACCGATTATAGACATCAACCGTTTCATAGAATCGTGATGTGATTAACTGATACAATCACACTGAAGTGGTTAGTGAAACTCCATTAGAGTTTAGGAAGATAGTTGATTATCAGGCGAATATTTTACTCCTTCGGTCTTGAATTTTGGAGGAAAAGTTTTTCGAGCATGGGGGTATGCCCGTCGAAGCGGTTTTTCTAAAATTTAATCCACTCTTTTTCAATCAAATTTTCAAAAAACATTTCTCCATAAATTGAGTAATATGGAGATATCAAAATTTCTGAACATTTATTATTTATATACGATTCAACAGTTCCGATTTGTCAGAATATAATGAAGTTTATTTGAAGCTTCTAAGTTAAATAGAACGGGTATAAATGTTTTTAACAAACTCAAATTTAAGGCTCACCTCAATTTGTCCCTAATGTTTAAAGTTCTTTTTTTAAAAGTAGAATATGTATAAAATGAATATATATATATACTAGTAAGCCCGGTGGTCATACGAAATGACCGCTGTTCTAGATATTATAAACTTAAAATTCTCGATAAGACATCGCCAAAGTTGAGGAAACTGCTAATTGTTATTTTTGGGTCAAGGTAAGCCTTTAGAAATCGAACTAAAAAGCTTATAACTGGCGTTCTTATCGACTTAGAAACTTAGAGCAAATATCATCTTGTGCAAAAAAATCAGCGCTTTCGATCGATATGTTACATTAATATGTACAATGTTTTTCCACCCCCATATTGGGGAATTTATGTGAAAAATTGCGTAAAGTTGTAATAAAAAAAGAAATACCCGTTGGACTTTTTTCTAATGGGTCTATAAACCTTCCTCTTGAGCCACTCTGTCTATTGATGATAACCGCATTAAAATCCGTTGCGCTGTTTAAAAGATCTAAACGTAGAAACAAAATCATTGAACAATTTTAAAAATAATGGAAAAAAAAACTAATTGAGTCGCAACTTTCATTTTTGCAGCGGGTCGTAAATATTAACCGTGCCGAATGTGGTCCTGATCGGTAAAACGGCCTAGGATTCTATAGCGGACAGACAGACAGAATAAGCCTCTTAATATATAAGATATATGTGTATAAATAAAAAAATTTAAAAAGGCATTTATAGATAGAAAAAACTTTTCTTTTTCACAATTGAGGTTGACATTTTATTGGCATAACGCTTTTCCAAAGTTGCACAACAGGGTGCGAACTCGTGAAACATAGAGACTAATATAGAGACTAATTTTTATTGAAAACTCCTTCATTATTCGTACGTAGAGAGCTTCCACATTTTTCACTTAAAAGTAAAAATATGGCCCTTTTTTCTCCATAGGAAATTATCAAGTCTTATCTGTAGCTGCGTGCAAAGGATCCGATTCCGCACCTTTAAATGTAATAACAACTATATCTATGAACAAACCACGACAGCAAAGCCTCTCGACGACAAAGTTTTTCTAATTTGGAACCCCATCGACAAATTGGACCTGTTGCTCGTGATGTGTTCAGATCTACAGAATATGTTGCTACAGGGTTTTCCCTGCATCTGTTGTGGTTTCTCATCCTCTGGAGTTGAATTGCTTTCAAAGTTCGAGAAAAGTCAAATCTTTCGAGCAGTCATTAACAACTAAACTTTCACGTTGTCTCATCGTCTAAATACCGGTGTCACAGTAAAAACTATCAATTATCAATAACAATGCATGACGCTCAATATAGCAAAAATCCTCATATGAAACAGTTTAAAATAAAGTGGATTGATAAAAGTGCCATGACTACTACTGTTAAGAGATTTATTATTACTTCACTTATTATTGTGTTAGCATACATTTTTCTTAAAAACCTGCGATATCATTGCTGAAATGAACAAAAATTCGTTGTTGGCAATTTTAGAAAAAATAGTTATGTTTGAAAAGTGAAATTTAAGACTTTTTTTAAAATCCACTTTTGTATTTTTATAATGGTAGAATTAATTAAATTTTGAAAACGTTCTTCGTACTCTTTCTTATTTTATAGTTAATTAAATTTTATTTAGTAACGCACCCAAATTTAGTTTTTAATCTCAAATTTGAGTTGTATAAACCCAATATTACTCATCACTAATTTAACTCATACATATACAGGGTGGGGCAGAAGCAATGACCCGGTATTGAGGGGGTATTAAAAAAACTAATACAACTTGAGACTGAAAACTTTTTATCTGTATATAATCCCATTTTTTTACATTAAGTTTTGAATACCACTTCAATAAGATGGCGACCTTCAGCAGCAATACACTGATGCAGTCTATTTTTTCACGCAGAGAGAATAGACTGCATTTCAATATTGCGCGTAATATTACGGTCCCTAAGCATTTTTATGTAGGGTTATTTGAAGGATAAAGTTTGGAAACATCAAGCCCATACTTTAGAAGAGCTGAAGGAACGAATTATCGAGAAAATATCCGCTATACCCCTTGAAATGTGCAGAAAAAATTCCCAAAACTTCAGAAATGGACTGCATCAGTGTATTGGTGCTGAAGTCCGTCATCTTGCTGAATGGTATTCAAACCTTAATGTAAAAAATGGGATTATATACAGATGAAAAAAAAAAAAAACGTTTCAAGTCTCAAAGCATTATTTTTTTAGTACCCCGTCGAAACCAGGTCATTTCTATTGCCCCACCCTGTAGCTCCAGCAAATTTTTTAAAGATGTTGTGTTTGTTTCTATCTTTTATGATTTTAAAACTCGTTACACCTCTCCCTTTGGGCGTTTTATTGCGCATCGATAGATAAAATTCTTCCTAAAAGTTTAAGTTTGTAAAATAACGGTGCTATTTTTCAATCTGCTTTTTCTTTCCTCTCAATCGAATTTGCTTGCAACTTGGCTGAATTTTTGCGCTTGCAAAAAGCAGAATTTAAAAAATGAAGAATCGGTTTTTGGACGTTTTAGGATATATGTGAAATTGCAGTAAAGTGTGAATGCAAATATGCATCGTGTCAAAATTTTGCTTGTTTTCTATTGTCCCAATGAAATATCATTGGCTTAATTTGAATATTAAGAGCGTTGTAAAACTGCAAATGAATAATTTGGTTTTATTCATGCTCCACTGATTCGGATAAAAATCTTCTCTCCCTCTGATTCTTATCAATGAAGATAAAATGACAAATGATGTTGATAAAATGACTATCATTTGTCACAAGTGACAACGAAGGAAAGATTGTATTCAAATGGAGGATTTCTTTTTACTTGTCAATGCCCTGTAACTTCATGCATCATGATTAGGATTAGGTTTTTGTAACTAAATATTCAATGTTTGGCGGTTCAGTTAAAAATGTCTGGAATCCTAAAATGAGAAATTTCGTAGATTTTACTTACTAATTTATTTATTTATTTTCAATATGTATATAATATTTTTTTTTATTCACGCTAGGGCAAAATCTAATTAAAAACGCAACAAAGCTTTTACCACGAATTTATGTATCTTTTTCCAACAACGAAATATAATTTCTACATTGGTAATCATTCCTTCTTTTATGTAAATTCCTATATAATTCCTACTTTTACATAATACGTAATTTACTCTAAAGTAAGATTATGAGTCCTTTTTTGGGGGAGGGGAAGGCTCACCGCCAATATAATTATTAAAAGTCCAAGTATTACTAAGAGTAAAAGTATTGCTGAAACAATCCAGTCTTTTTGATCTCTGTTTTCGCTGTAAATTTTTACATGTCCGTCAATGTATAATAAATGCAAAGATGATAAATACGGGGTAACTAGGGATCAGAACTGAAATCGAAGCATTACAATAAATATTTTGCAATTAAAACTGCATGTTTTTTTTATCTTCTTTATCTGATAAATCTTTAATGTGGTTCTCATGTATAAACCAATACAACTAAAAAATCTGATCCTTTCCTTTTCCCCTTGTGTAAGCCACTATTATTTCTTTTTCCTTATTACCTTTTATTCAAGTACTGCAGTAAGCTGGAATATCTTTGAACATAACCATAATCATATACGCTCCTACAGAAGATGTGAAATCACCCTCAATACACTTTCTCCTCCTTATACTTGAAAACAGTAAAGGAATCTGTCATAATAAAAACATCAAACATCGTAATTAATGTCAATATCTCACTTTCCGCAGCCTTGAATCGAATTACTTCTCAGTAATTAAATGTCTATGTCTTCTGAATTAAAGTTTTTAGAAAGTTTGAAATATACTGATAAATGAATAAAAAAATAACTACGGTGAATTTTTTGTGAATGGAGAGCATTATTTTTGCGCCTGAGGCTTAGCTTACGGCTCTGATATTTTTGAAAAAATTAAAATAATTAATTAAAATAAAATTTTAAAATTATATATATATATATATACGTTCACTCCACTTTTTGAATGTTTTATCTTTAGAATATTTTAATTTATTTCAACAATTATCCATCTGTCATTTATTTGCTTGTTATGACATCGTTTTCTAAATTTATGTGACAAATAATTTAAAAAATAAAATAATAGAAAAAAAAAACAATGCATGGACTTATATTTTGTAACCCATACCTATTAGTCCAGCGTTTCTCAAAGCATTTTTGAGAAACGTTTTTCGTTTCAGTATTAGCGGCCCAATTTTCTATCATAATTTTCATCGCGACCCCCACTTACCATAAAATGTATACAACAATAATGTATATTGAGTACTAATTCTGTTTTTGAATTATCTTTATTTATTTGCCAAAACAAGAGTAAAAACGAGAAATTTAGTAATAAAATTAATTTAGTAAAAAAATCACTATTTGAATTTTCGGCTGAAGTAGAGGATGATTTTTCTGCACTAAAGACAAGGACATTTCACATTCTATTACAATTTTCAACATCCTACTTTTTTGAAACGGGATTTTCTGCTGTGGCTTCTTTGAAGACAAACCATAGATCTCGGCTAAATATAGAAACAACTGAGAGTGGCTGTTTCTAATATCAAGCCTTCCTTCGAAAAACTTTGCTTTGAAAGACAGGGGAAGACCCAAGGAAGTCCCTAATAATTATTAAGTTTGTTTTTAATTTAGTATGTTTTGAATGAGACGGGGGAAAGGTTGAATTAGATTTTTTTGCAGTGTAAATAAATGTTTCCCAAACATTAATAGTTGTTCTTGTTCTTTTTATTATTGGCGAAAAACTTTCAGTATGATCCTTAAAATATTTTCTTTTGACATTTCCTTTTTTCTTTATAATCGGCATTATTAATCGCACGAAAATCAACGCACTTATTTTTCATCCGCTTAGTTAAGCTTAAAATAGTTTAAAACTTTTTAAAAACAGGCTCGTTTCCAAAAACCAGCTAAGTAAATCATAGAAATCGCTTTTCATCAACAACAACGAAAGATGACTATATTTAAATCAGCGTGAATAATCCGGTACGTCAATTCATCCTGCACGGAGAACCGAGAATTGAAAGCATTCCCGTTTAAGAGGTGATAAACTTTCACTTGGAAAAACTCTCACGCCCAGGCAATCGATGATCACCGAAGCAAATCCTCAGTGGAGGAAATTCTGCCAAACTTGTCATTATGAAGGATCAGCGTCGGAAAATTTATTGTTGTTGACCCGCCTGATAAAATATTCAACTTTGAAACACAGGCTTCTGTCAGAAACAATTCATGAGTTTAACTTTTGGCTTTGGGGTATCGGTTGAGCTTATCGGTTATTTAGCAGTTCGAAAAACGTTATTTCAGAGATGCGATCGGGATAATTACGGTATTTTTTCGAGTTTGTTGACTATTAGTTTATGACTCACTTAGTTAATGGAATATGATTGCTGAAAAACAATGTATTTAACACAATTTTGAAGGTGCAGTAGCTATTTGAAGTTTGTTTCAAACTTACCTTAGTGAAAGTGTGTTACAGACAAAAAAATATATATTGTGGAAAGTGGAAACGTTTCAGTGAGGTTTATTATTGCAGTTAGCAGCTCACAAATTAGTGAATTAGCATTTTGAACATGTTATTGACATTTTCATATGTTAACAGTATAGTTGTACACAAATCATGAAAATCTATTAAACTTTGTAAAAATAAAAGAAGTTTATTTATGGTTTTGTGTGATTTCATTTCAGTTCTCACACCACTAAGGATTGCGATTGACAGGCTCAAAAATTAAACAAACAGTAGCTCTTATTGTTGATGCAATTAGTTACGATACAGAAATTAGGAATTTGTTTGCGCTAGTAAATGATAACATTAAGTACATAGAATCACGAACGTGATCATTAAATCGTTGTGAAAATTTTTAACTATGCAGTGACATAAACCACTCAACAGTTTTCAAATGCTCCAGGCTAGAATTACATGTCGTCGACATACAGAATGAAACTAATATATATACACGTATACATCCAAACAATTTACTAATTATTTTATATTTATTTTTACCACTAATAATCTTAAAAGCGTCGTGCTTTTATTTCTTTTTAATCATGAGCAGACAAAACATTCCGGCTGATTTTCTTGAAATTTGGTACAAAATAGTTTTGAAATAAGAGTACATCAAAGCTAATTTTTAAGTTCTTTGTATCCATTATTTATTTTGATTTTAAGTATAATTAAAAATTTGGAAGTGAGGAAACTTCCTTTTTCACGCAATTTTAAACCCTTGAAAAATAAATGAAATGAACTTCATCCAAAGTTTTACTCTAATTTATTACATAACCAGTTTTGTAGTGCTGATTTTTTTCTTATCGGAACGCATGACGAGAGACGTAGGGGTGAGGGGGACTTGTTGAATAATCTTTGTCGTGTTGCTCTGTTCATCGATCATCGAGAGGGGGGGGGGGGGAGGTTGCTCAGAAGCAGGTCCGAACTCTACATGATACAATTGCGCAAAACCACCTTTCATTAGTATTTTGATATTAATGTATTAACAAGTTATGTGCTATTTAATAGTTAATAAGCAATTCTACAATTAAAATAATGCAAATATTATCTGATGTAGTAGGGGTTCCCAAACTTTTCCAAGTCCTTGCACCTTGGGAATAATTAGGATGTTCTCGCTGCACACTGATCGAATAATAACTTTTTTATCTTTTAGAATGGCAATTCCTTGCACTCGATTTAAATACATACATCATATTAAGCTCAAAATACAATAAGGATTGCAAAAACTGCTGGGAAAAAAATATTGGAAAGTTTTGCTTTTGTTGGAGTCTTTTACTACTGTAGCGTTTCTGTCCTGATCAACCTGGCTTTCATAATTTAAGATAACGTTTTTAGAGTATGGTAAGAAAAGATTTAAAACAAAAAATCCATGACGTATGTTGTGGAGAGCATTTACGATTTTCAAATAAAATAAGTGTTACTCAAAATGATGTTCCGCCTACTAGAAATATACCGGATAGCCGTACCGGCGCGTTCCGGCCCCACTACACCCCTGGAAAAATCAGCTTTTTAGTCTTTTGCGTCAATTTCATAAAAAATCAAGTAATTCGATTTTATAATTCACTAATCACTAATAGAATTCGATGGCCACCTGTACTACCTTTTGATTGGGGGTAGGGGCACACTGGAGCAAAAGTTACAATTTCACAAACGCTACAAAACAGTTCAGAATTCAAACCAGCCAACTTCCGCGTGCACCAACAGTGAAATTTGCAAATCAATTTCTCTTTCTCGCGATCTCTCTTTTGTTTAGTACTTAAGTTCTGAATTAATTACTTTTTATTACGAACTTAGCGAAACATAAAATAAATCATCGACATAATAAATAATAATAATAAAAAAAAACTATTACCTGCCATGCATTGATGGCAATTCCTTATCTCAAATTCCTAGGCACAATGTATTTAATAGGATTTTTTTTATAGTGAACTGAAGCAGCAACTTTTTCATTTCCACTCCAGTTCCGTTAATGCTTCTGTGCACTTGTTCCTGTTTTACCCTAGTCCACTCAGTGAACTGAATGCATATTTAAAAAAAAATCATATCGCTTTTGTTTATTTAATTTATTAACCAAATTATTTATCAGTCAGGAAAACTTGCTTTTGCTACATGCTTACATGTCTTGCTAGTAATGAATGAATGGGGTATCCATTCATTGAAGAAATAACTTCTAGTGTTGTTGGTTACTTGCACAAGCAAGTTTGAATGTCTCCCGTTGGAGATGTTATTTAAATTGTTATAATGTTATAAAAATTGTATTGGTTGAAAAACTGCCTCGAAAATGCAGGTTATTTTAATTAATCAATTAATTAATTAATTTATTTATTTTTGTACATGTTCTACGCCGTAAGTTTTTCCAACACAATTCGTTCCAAGCAATCCGTCCATTCGACCAGGATTTATGTAAGGCTTAAACTTTCCAATAGGCTCTAATATTATTTATTTATTCGAAATTTTCAAATTTGATCAAAACGAAAATATAATGAATGAATGAATAAATAAATGCATAAATCGAAGAATAAAATATGGGAGTGATGCGTCTCTGACATCTTTGGAACAGTTTTATTTTTGCCCCGAATAAAACTATTCCCTTAAAAGCGATTGAAAGGGAGAGGGGGGGGGGGGAGGTGATCGATACATATTTTCCCATCTAAAAACTTGCTTTCCATTTTTTCTTTTAATTATTTTTCAATCATTATTAATTTATTTAGTTCATGTTTTATTTTGTTTTAACTGACTTTTTCCTGAAGTTAACAGTTTTGAGGAAATGAAGAAGCAAACAAAATGCTCTTAGTTTAGTTATTTAACGACATTTAAAACGAAAATTACCACAACATTTCATTGGATCAAAGTATTACTTTAAATCATGCAAAATATAAGTATGTAAATGCGTATCTCATTAATAAATATAATCTCCGCTTTTAACTCTTTCAAAAATTTGTTTAATGGCTATCGAGGAAAAATGCTTACAAGCAATGGTAAGCAATGACATACAAAGAAGATTAAATATGTTATCACGTGGACTTAGTTGTGTTGAACGATAGGATCAATGAAGCAAAACAAAGGCTTCCTTAGCTTATCAAACAAAGTAGCTTTGTAGCTTTAAATAAACTTATTTCAAATGTAGTGTAGCATTCTTCAGAGTGGTGTTGAAGGAACATGTGAACTTATAAGAGTGGACATACGAAATAATATCATAAAATAATTAACATAATGGTACTAAATTTCTACAGCATATTTTTAAAAAAAATCTTTTCAAAAAAAAAAAAAGAAGGCAAGAAAGATAACGAAAGGATATTAAAAGTCGTAAAAAAATATAGTAGTACAGTCGAACCAGCTTAACGGTATGTCGGTCAATAATATATCCCGCTTAAGGGGGGCGATACATGTTACCGCCTGAATTTTGACCGTTTTTCAGAGGCTTATTTAAAAGGGAAGGAATAAATGAATCGTTTTGAAATTCAGTATGTTTATTCATTATATATTAAAATACAAGAATCAGATTTTTTTTTGTTTTTTTTTTTTTCAAAATGGCCGCCGTAGTAACTAATCTATTGAGACCCTCGCAGCAAGAGGTATCAATCGGCGGTATTTTCAGCTTCTTCTACAGTGATCTGAAATCAAAAATTTTGATTTGAACGTGTTCATAAAACATATATCTTCTAGTTAAACCAATAAAAAAACAAAAAAGTTGAAAAATTGTAAATTGGGCACACTTCAGATTAAAGTTCGATTTTTTACTTTTTTTCAATGGTTTTTGAGTAAAAAACGGAAATTTGTAAAAAATATTTTGGCATTTTTGAGGTTCAACTAGAAGCTAATACTATAGAGAAGACGTGTGCCAAATTTCATAAGAATCGGTTGAGAACTTATAGTTACTTGAAAAACTTATAGAACTTGAGTTATCTTGCCCGCCAATCCAAAAAAAAGGAGTTTTGTGAAAAACGCGCTTAAAGTTTTGACACACAGAAACTAAAATAACTGCAACACTAGTTTTAAGTACTTTAGAGTAACTATACAATTATTGTTTTCATAGAATTAAAGAACAAAAGTGTTTTTGAACGTCTGCTGACCCGGGTCATACCATACAATAGACCCCCAAGGTCAGAAATTTGAAAAGCAGGTGCGAGAGGCGAGCGCTCCGAGTTGAGGTGGAGCACATAAATGAGTTTTAAAATCGATAAATAATGCGAATTTCATTCTAAAAATTAACAGGTATATTTTTGAGATGTTATTTTAACTATTAATGAAGCAAAAAAAAAAAAAAAAATCGATTTCTTTTTCACGTGTATCGTCTCCCTTAAGGTAATAAATTTTTAATGTACCAAACCATAGTGTATAGTTTCTGTGATCCCGGATAATGGAATATCCCGCTTATTTGAATAAATTTTAGTGTCAATTATTCTTTTAAGCGGGCTCGACTGTATTACAAAACAAGGCCGTGTTTTTTTTTTGCGACTGGTGCAGCCGCCCTGGATACCTTGCAGAAAAGAAAAAAAAATCACTATAAGTTTTAACCGTTTTTCCCAGTTTAACCTTTTTTCAAATTATAGTTTGCTTAATGAAGAAGAAAAAAGATTTTTATTAATTACATTAAAAAACGGTTACTTATTTGTAAACTGAAAGGTAATAAACTTGTTGCTACATACCAGCAAGATTAAGGAACGATAAATCTAACGATATTCTCTTTGAAAGGGATGATACTGTTCAAAACTACTTTTCAAACTACTGTTTAAAACTGTTAGAGTTGGCCTTGATGTGTATTTCCGCCATCATCATTTTAACGCGAATAAAACTATTCCACGCTTACAGAATCGAAATTTTCCAAAATTGCTCATTTCGCCACGAGTTGTATTAACACATGTAAATATGAAAATCTTTGTATAGGATAGAAATTACCTTGTTTTAATTTTAGTCTAAATGATTCGATTTATTAGTATGATAAACAATGAATAAAGAAAGTACAACGAAAATAATTTCTCTGCATTAATTTCACATTTAAACCGAACAATTTTGGGCTAAATTTATATTCTTATATTTTTGTGTCTCGTTGGCCTTGAGGTATATATTTTTCGGAATGCTTCTGCTAACTTGTTGTCTCTTATTTGCTGTTGTTGTGGTGATTATAATTTTTAGAATCATAAATTTTCGTTTGAGCTTTACGCATGGAATAATTTTGTTTCAAGAGTTTTATTTCATAGAACCTCTTTTTTTGCTACTTAATTTTCCAACTAAGCGAACCTACTTCTTTGCCCAATTTTTGTGCCTTTTAAAGATTTTCGCGTACAGAATCTGATAACTGTAAGTAACTATAAAATTTCACTTTTCTTCATTTATCTAGGAGTCACGCTTTATTTATTTATTTATTTATAGCAAAATTCAGAATGAGTCAGCTATAAAACCTTATATAAAATACAGAACATACATTTCGATATTTTTTCAAAAGAGAAAAACATTTTAGGATTAACTTTCTACATGAACGTTCTCTTCAGAACAGGAAATGTCCAGGGGCGAATTTGCAGGAGGGAGCAGAAGCTCCCTCAAAAAGCTAATTTGTTTTTAATGATTTTGGTCACCAGTTTGAAAAATATATGTTGCTTTTATTCATTAACGAATGCCTTAGTTTATTATTCTTTAAGTTCCTCCTCAAGCAGCTTTTCTTCTTTCACTTTTAGTGTTTTTTTCTTTCTTTTCAAAACGTGTTGAAAGAGTAAATCACAAAATGTAGTTTTAAATCCCTTCTTTGTATTATATTCTAATTTGAAAGAGCATCATTGTCACTACTACTTCTGCAATTAATTAATTTCTAGAATAAACTATGCTGAACATGTTTGCCTGCTTTTTAAAATACCGCGTACGTCAATAATAACTAGAATGAGTCATAGATGGCAGCACCACTTAAAATTTACAATCCGCTCGAATACAACTGCGGGAAAGGCACGAGAGATAAAGCGGGAGCATATTTTTTCGCAAACCAGCAGTACCGATTTCGGAACATCAGCTATGTGTCTCTTATTTCTCCTATTTGGCTTAAATTCAAAATTAGTTCAAATAAATCTTTTTAAGAGCTTATCTTTTATGTAAGTTTACACACTTAAGCCAAATAATTTTAGAAGTGAATGACAACACAAAATTTCACAAATTTAAATTTTCGTTACCAATAAAATGAGGTGGGAAATAAATAAAGAAAGTCAGACAATTTTTATGGAACGGTTTACAAAATCACGTAATTTTAGGTAGGTAGTTTTAAAATTACAATACTGTATTTCCATGCTTTTTTTTTTTTTTTTTTTTGTGAAGGCGTCCTGAAAAGTAAAACACACATTTTAGTTCATTCTCCTTGTTACCGGATCTTCTGCCCCACAAAAGGTAACGTATTTTTAAAAAACTAATAGAAATTTATATGGTTCTATCGTATTAAATTTTAAAAAATAAAATATTTTCTTGAAATTTGTATTATTTGTGGTATAGTTGAAAACTTAATTTGCTTTTTAAAATTTACAGCTAGTAGTTGATTTCCTTTTTAAATTTGTTGAGCTTTGAAACATAAATTTATATATGTTTATTATTACCATTTAAAAACACGTTCTATTGCTTTAATTTTTAAAAATTTTTAAGCAGGCGTCTTTATATAGACAGTTCCTATTAACCGAAATAGTTATAAAATCTAGAACAAAAATGCATATATTTAAAAGAAAAAAAAACTTAAAAATGATTTAAATCAAAAATAAAAACGATTGCAGCTATTTCTTTTGTATGAATTCATTACTGAATGTGGAAATAAATCAATCCCTTACAAGCGTGAATGTTAAAGTTACGGAGACATTTATTTCGAATATGGATAATATATATTTTTTAAAAATTATTGAAAAGAGAAAAAAAAGTAAACTAATAGAATAACGATTTTTGAAGCTAAACTATAAGTTTTCGTGCCAGTGTTTTTTTTCCTTTCTTGTCATTTATAAATCTTGAATTTCTCATTAAAGTTCTAGTTCTAAAACATTTTAAAAAGTTGTTCTAAATGATCAAAAAATTTCCTTAAAATATTCAAATCACAAAACTATTTTCTTTCTCCTTCTTCTTTTTAAAATTTATATATATATATATATATATATATATATATGAGGCTGGGTCGTCTAGGGGGGTGGCCATGAAGTTACTAGACATCTTCACAAACACAACATTTATTATTCACGATAACACACACTACACAAAAACACAATCTATATTTAACATCGACGTGAAGACACTTCCGTCTTCCTTCGCAGCGGAGCTTCATCTGCTTGCGCGCTGCCTGCGCTCTGCCGCGTCACTACATACATCTCAGTGACAGTGCGCGGCGGTGATATATAGTTCTTAGTTAATTGAGGATAATTGTGGGGGAAATCCCACATATATATATATATATATATATATATATATATATATTAATACTATTTTTATAGGGTGTTTTGGGGTAAGCGCGTACCCAAATCTTCAAGAATCACATCCAGAAGGTTCGTGCTTAGCTAGAAAATGTTTATGTTGGTCATAAGGTATAGGGGAAGGGCACAAAGAATAGGCATAAGTATTTTATTCATGACTTTTGTGACATCAACTTCAAAGTGTTTCTCCATTTAAAAACAATATCATTGATTAATTATATGTGAACAAAAATCTATTGTGGAAACTCCTCTCACTGTAGGTATCCTATTTGCAATGTCAAAAACAGTCTGAAGAATGTGTTAAATATTAATATTAAGCCAAATTCTTGACGATTGTAGAAAAATAGTCAATAACACTTTGAAATTCATATAGTTTCAAAGTACTTATTTAGCACAAATGTGTTGGAAATTTTGTACATATTTAGTGTCAAAAGGTGGAAAAAACACAGTTAGATGTATTAATTCAGAAGAAGATAATTATAGTTTGGTACAATGTCCTTTTTCTTGTAGATAAATAGATATTTTATGTAAATATTTCAAACAAAAAGATTATTTATATTCTAATATTAAACAGAGAGAAAAACTGCTTTTGAAAGTGATTAAAAATTCTTTCTCTCTCTGCTTTAATTTAAATTTTACTTTAACTGCAAACGCTGGTTATGTAATAACGAGGAAATTATATTTTATAATTAAATTTATTGTAATGATGAAAATGGTTTCGAGAGAGACAGTTATTTCAAATTGGATTATTTCTTGTAACTTTCTGTCTTTCGTAATTTTTTTTCTCAACATTCTGTAATTTTATAATATGTAATCTATAACTTCTTAAAGTATTTGGTGTATGAAAAATACTTTTCTTTGAGCTATCTGCTGTTTTCTTTCTTTAGAAATAAAAAATTAGATTTCATATAATGTTTTTGACCTCTCCTTGAACTTCTTTCAATCTGAGAACATTTGAAGAAGTAACGTGTGCCAACTGACCCCGCAACCGGGCCAAGCTACTAGGTGTCAGTCTTTGCCTCTTAACTATTACTTCTAATTAAAATTTTCAAGTTTTACAATGAAAATTTCTTTCTGAAGGTACGCAGATTGTGTTGGTTTATTATATATTCTTTCAAATCATAGGAGAAATAGCGGACCAACTAGTTCCGGACTACCCTGCATACACTTGATTGTATCTCCTTAACAAAATGAATAAATTGATAGAAGTAAAAAAAAAAAGCCTTCATAAGTAACACCAGTGAAATACTTTAGAAATCAAACAATCAAAAAGTGAAAATATCTTCTCCGGTACAGAAAAAGAGATTGAGAGAAAGTAGACACACACATCCTCCCAACTGGCCCACCTTTTTTCAGGAAAATTTGATCTTTAGCTCATTTTTTATTTCTTCTTTTTTCAGTTTTCTGAGACCGTTTGAAAGTGCGCTTCAAAATTTTTCAAAAAAAAAAAAAAAAAAAAAAAAAGCTTAGCATTTTTGAATAAAAATTTCGTTGTAGTATTATGAAGTATTACTCTGCATCTGTATTTTTTGTATATCTTTTATAAATGTATGTATTCATGTATTGCAGAAAAGTATATATGATATGCTTTGGGAGCTGATGAGAAAGTAAATTCTGTAAAACAAATATTCCCGTTACTAACGTGTTAAAAATTACAACAACACATTTAGATGCTTCAAAATATTTTATTAAAATAAAATAAATATATTTATATTTCTTTTTATAAGATGTATACACATTGCTCCTTCACATATATAAATAGATGTATAATATGTGTATGTAAATAAGCTGGAAGCAACGTATTTCTCTTACAGACTAATTACATGTATCACAGCTCACAACGTATTTTCTTGGCAGTTCTTTTTTTTACACATCTGAAAATATGTTCTTTAAATCTCTGCTGAAGGAAACAGATTAACCACTGAGTTATGAGATCTTCTCAATTGTTTACTCATGAAATTATCAACAATAACGAAGTAAATTCAGGAACTTAAACCCCTGTGAATAGTTCGTATTCTATTGCTCTCGATTTTAGATAAGGGTTAGGTTATACGTTTAATTTAATATTTTGAAAATAATTATTTTTCTCTTGTACATATAAAAAAACAGACTCAGAGGAATATTAGATTGTCTGAAATCCTAATATGAATATTATATAGTTTTGTGTTTGACATTTTAAGAAATGTAAATTATTTTTGTATTTTGAAAATAATTATTCTTCTCTTGTACATATAAAGTAAAAACAGAATCAGAGGAATATTTGTTTTTTTTTTTTTTTGAAATCCTAATGTAAATATTATATAATTTTGTGGTTGACATTGTAAGAAACATAAATTATTTTTATATTTTGCAATTTCGCATAAAAAAATACTTGTTCATTTATGTCTACAGACAAGTGTTTAAACGAAAAACCAATTCGTCTTTTATGTTTTTCAAAATTTCGCGTAACTTTTATTTGAGGTTCTTCTACTATGTATGACTTTCATAATTATGACATTTCTGTATTAAATGTCTTTAAAAGCTTTCCCTAGCCTCAACTCCCCGAATTACTCATTACTATCTCTTGTCTGCTGTTAAACACAGTAATTTTTATCACCTACATATAATTCTGAACTGTTACAGATCTGTATCATGTAATGTGCGTAAAATCGGCCTTGGAATAAAACACATAGGAACTTAATATTGAGCAAGTGAATTGAGCTTTGAGAAAAAACATAAAATATTTTTTCTCAGTATCCTTCAGCAGTAGGTTATTTGATACTAAACGGAAATGGTTTGCACCACGTGACTGCCTTGGAAACTCGGATACGAATTATATGTCATTGGCTGACCATATCCTCCAGGGGCAGCATATGGCATGGGTGCGGCAAAGGGCATGGGAGGAGGCATCCCATAAGGCATCATAGGCATTCCATAATGGAAAGAAGGAGAACCATGATGGTGTTCTTCGTGATCATCGTGGTGATGCTCCTTGTGGTGATGCTCCTTGTGGTGTTCCTCTTTGTGGTGCACCGGGACTGGGATGTAGATGGGTTTATGGTGGTGTCCTCCACCTCCTCCACCTCCTCTCTTTTGCAAGACGCTGGCTAGCACACCAGCTGTCAGAAGTGTCTCCAGGCCACCTCCACCATGGCCACCTTTGTTGTGGCCTGCAAGAGATGTTCTGGGCAAAGAAAACCAGCAGGCGAAAAAGAGTGCCGCAGTCAACAGAAGACTTCGTAAAACAACCATGTTCACTATTGATTCTGGAAAATATTTATTTATTAAATTTTGATGCAAAATGGATGTGAAATTTATTGAGTTCTAACTCTATGTATCATAATGCAGATTGTAGAAAATATTTCGATCTATCGCTCCTTTAGAAATTTTCCTTATAAAAAAATATATAAACTTCTAAAATTCGTGTACTTAATTTTTTCCTTATTATCTCCAATCCAAAAAATCATATGAATCTGACCTTATGACTGGAAGAGGATTAATAATGATATTAATAATAATAATAATAATATAAATATTATAACAATAATAATATCGTTTAAAAATTAAAATCTTGAAATACGTGTATTTTAATATTTCATTATTATTATCTTAAATCCAAAAATAAAATAAATCCGAGCTGTTGCGTAGTAGTGTTAATAATTCGAGCACAATAGTGTAGTAGTCAATGAAGTTCCAACCAAAGCTCCCCCCTTCCCCCCCCCCCCAATTGTTACAAATGTGGGATGTTGTAACGATCCGATTACGTTACCTGCGCAACCTGTTATGTAAAACTGCCTAACACTTTGGAATGCTAACTTACATAAAATTTTTCACAAGCTTTCTACCTAAGAGTAAGTATTTTACGTAGTATTTTAATGCAAGAAAAGGTTATCAATGCTGTGTTTCTCCTATAATTTACATTTTTCAGTTCATTATTTTATATTACGAAAATGAATAATTTTCATATTTTAAAGAAATTCCTATTTTTATTTCTAATGGGTTGCATCTCAAATTATCGCCATTGCTGACTTAGTGCGTTCCCCAGAGATTGTTGCCATACCTTTCAGAAGCACCACAACGTGTGTGGTACCATCGTCGGGTGATAATTTTGACACCCAGTTTCTTCACTTGAAACCGAAGCCCCCTGGGCTCTGTTGATGCGAAATTGCTCTAGGAAAAAAATTTAGCTGAGAGTATTCAAGCCAGATAGATACTAAAAGGATCTTTTACATGCCGCATGTTCAAAAGACGTGCCCTGAGTCGATTTTCTGCATCTTGAAAATCCATCGACTTGTGCGGGCTTAAACCCGGGATCTTCGGCGTACGAGCTTTGAGCTATATGACGACGCCACCTTGCCGGCTTTAAGAAAATATTCTAAGTTATAGAAAATAAAAAAAAGGTGCGTTTTACTTTAATCTTGTCGGACAAAAACAAAACAATTTGAATATGAAAATAATTATACCTGAATTAAAATTATACTTTTGCAGAGACTCTATGCAAAAAAAAGCATATATATGTTTGCATGTATTATAACATCTACAAGCAAATAATATCTATAGATATACTACAAACAGGGCAAATTAATTTTTTTCATTAAACATCTGTAATTTTGTTTGTAAGAAATAAAAATACGAACCTAAATTTTTAACTATAAAATAAATAGCAGATTTATTATACAGTAAAAAATGCAAATGATTTGTTCCGAACTAAACGAGCCTACTTACTCGTTTATCAACATCTTTGTAATGTTAGCTATGAATAGACCTTAAGTTTTAAGTTATTTCAAAAGATTCTTTAGATTGATTAAAACAATTATTTCAAAACCATCGCACCACTTTTAAGAAAAATTAAAAGTAATAATCATGGTAAAAGAACGATATTAATCTGAAATTATTGGTTTTAATTATATGTTAGCTAGTTAGTTCCAAACATCAAAAGCAAACACCAAATTTCTCGTAAAGTTTAGTGTTAACTTTTTTTAATTGTTAAAAATTTTACGAAATAATGTTCAAATAAAAATCAAAGTGTTTTGGAGACGCTCATTCGAACTAAAATAGTTTTGCTAGAATCATACTATTTCCCTAAAATTAGTTAGACAGGGGAGGGAAGACAGACGCACCTTCGAACTAAGCTCATTCCCTCCTCCTCAGAAGTCTATTTTCTGATTACTTAAATTTTTTACCTTAATTTTGAGAGCCTTTATTCATCTTTTATTTAAATTATTATTTAGTTATTTATTTATTTTTGACTGTTTAAACGAATCTCGGCTGAAAAATGCTACATTAAATTATATGAAGATCTTTAATAATATGTGGAAATTTTTGAAACGTAGGATAAATATGAAATATAAAGAAAAAAAATGGTATTACAAAATTTGCGCAGCAACATTCATATCTCTTGTAAACCTTGTAGGTTCTGATGGGCGAGATTTAATAGCCAAACATAAATCTAATTTTGTAAATGTTTGTAGTAAATAGATTTGTTATTAATCAGCTGAATTTATTTCAGCCCAGAAATAAATAAATATTGATATAACGATTTAGAAGAACAGTCAATAGTTTGAGTTAGCTCCAAAATAGATTTTAAAAATCCAAACTACTGTTTCAGTTGTTACACTATAGTTTAAATGTATTAAAAAAAATATTTTTTTTCCACTTCTTAATACTTAATTTAATTTCATTGTAATTATCTCGAACATTTTTGCATTTAAAGAAAAATGAAACAGCTAATGCTAAAGAAGAAAAAATCATCGGTATGCAAATGGTACCAAACGCACGTAAAAACATATTTCATAGAAATTTCGTTTTGTTGAAGATTTCTTTTTAAATCATTTCAAAAAAAAAAAAAAAAAAAAGAAAAAAAGAAAAAAGAAAAAAAAAGTTGCATAATGAAAATAGGAAATCATTAAAAGTTAAGTATTTTTTCTTCCATTTAATTTATTTAAAAACATCTATTCAATAATTAAATGTTAATTTTTTCAGAAGTATTAACGACTCCCGCCACAAGGAAAATAAAAGAAAATTTTATTATATTTGTGTTTTATGAATTCAGTATTGTATTTAGATGATGATAAAATTTGACTATATATTTAAGGTCTTTTTATTCCTCATTAAGTAGTTTCATTTCCTTTAACTGTTTCATTAAAATCATTCTACTATCCAATCCCTCAAAATTTAATAGCTTTAAAAATATTAGTGAGCACTTTACCATACAAAGTATTTCCTCATTAATGTTTTTGCACCATTCCCATATTAAAAATATGACTTTTCTTTAGCATCTTTAGAAATTTTCATTAAAATCGCATCATTTACAAAGAACCTCTACAGCCTTTACAGCGAAGAAATTTGGAAAGTACTTACCGAATAGGATCGTATAAGATTCGTTTCCAACTCCTGCTCAGTCTGTGAAATGTTGCAAAAAAGTGATATCACCTCAGTTTTAAAGAAGTAAATATTTCCTCTTGGTTTACATAATCTATCCCCGCCCACAAAAGGGAGTGGATCACTATTACTAGAAATTAATTTATTTTTATCTCCGTAAGTCCCGAAGGAAATTATCCGAGGAAAACAACAACTTCATAATCAAAAGCAAAACAGAGAGGTCCTTCTCTCTAGTTCGAAGATTAAGCAGTTTTTCCGAACAAACAGGAGAATTCCGACTTTCCGTGACAGAAGGCAATAAGGGATACGTTTCGGTAGCTCTAGTGAACAGCAGGTGATATCATTTCCTTTTCCACAAACGATTTAAGAGGCTAAATATATTTCTGGGAGGAAGCCTAGTAATCGTATTATTAGAACAAAGATTTTGGTTTGCAAATTCCTTCCAATACTTCGAGAGAAAAAAAAAAAAACAACGCATATTACTCAAATATCTATGAAAAACGATCCCTTTCAGAAGGAGATCATCTGATCGATCGTATGAATTGTTTTGCGCAAGTCTCAATTAAAAATTTGCATTCTAGAATCGACATTCAAGTATCTATCTACAAATTCAAGATAAATATAAGCTTCGGAATAGATTAACTAATCATAATATTGGGAAAATAAAAGAGGTAAAACCAGTGAAATAGCCTTTAGCTGATTTCAAATGCTTATTTAATTTAAATAATTGATTATTTGCAAAAAGAGATCGTCCGATCAATCGTTTGAAGTTTTTTGCGCAAATCTCAATTACAAATTCGCAATCTAGAAACGGCATTCAAATATTCATTTATACATTCAAGATGCGCGTAAACTTTGGAGTAGATTAACCAGTCATAATATTGGGAAAATAAAAGAGGTTAAAGCAGTAGGCTAGCCTTTAGCTGATTTCAAATGCTTATTTAATAATAGATGATTGCTTATTTACAAAAAGAGATCATCCAATCGCTTGTTTAAATTTTCTTGCGCAAGTATCAATTGAAAATTTGCACACTAGAATCGACATCCAAATATCTACCTTGAAAAAACAGTAGACAAGCCTGCAACTGAGTGCAAATGCTTATTTAATATCAAATGAATTTCTTTTCGGGGGTTTTCTCTTTTACACAAACATTACCTCGTTGTCGTTCTATTTAATGTCACTAGTCCATAACTCTAATTGAGTCCCGTTGGGGGCTCAATTAGAGTTATAATTATCTATTCAAGAGTTATAATTATTATTTAATTGTCTATTTAATGTCACCAATCCATAACTCTAGTTGAGTCCCATTGGGGGCCATGGCTTACTGTGCTCATCCCAGTTTTCGAATCCGGGGGCCTTGGGGTGCAGAAACAGAAATTCCAGTCAAGTTGTCGGCCTGACGTGGAACCCCGAGTGTTTAGTTCCCAAGCAATCTCGCTATATAAGTCCATTTCTTAGATATTGGGAATTTGAACTTACGAATTCCCAATAATACGAAAAATATTAATCATTTAAAAGACGTCTAACTCCTACAGTAGATTTACTTATGTAACTTACAAATTGTGTAATCGGTTTGTGAAACAAATTATAGCAAATTTAAATTCACTTCAGTTATTTTTACCAGAATCCGAACGATGTATTCTTACGCTTATAAAACTGATTTTTAAAGTTAGCTTGCGTGAAACATTGTTACATACAAGATTAATTTTCAATCTTTGACTATGGGTTACTTGCATTATAGCCAATATTTTCTTCTCGCATAACAGTTTGTTGGGTAACAAAACGGGCTAAAATTTAACTACATTAGTTCAAAATGAACATTTCGAGCGTATGTTAGTATGAAGAAATTTATCTCATGCTCATATTTAAGCTCAAGTAAACCATTCAAAGTCTGATAAGCATGGGCCCCATCTCGTCTAGCTTCATTTTCTTAATCCAACGCTTTGTAGGTCAGGATTCATGAGTTTCCTATTTTAATGTATCGTTTGACATATACCTATAGTTAAAATGTTTTGTAAATGGTTCAGTTGTTGTCGAATAGTTAAAAAAAAAAAAAAAAAAAATATGTATGCAATTTTCACTTCCGTTTTGTTTTGCATACGTTTTTATTCAAAAATTTTGCACAAGAGTGACTTGGCCTATCCATTTTGCTGTCTGAGAAGTAATTTTTAAGCTTCTAACGTCATGATTTACTGTTTCGACAAAATCATAAAATTTTGGAAAAAAAAACAGTATAGTTCAATATCTGATTAATCTATATAAATGAAACCGAAAGTTTGTGTGTGTGTGTGTGTGTGTGTGTGTGTGTGTGTGTGTGTGTGTGTGTGTGTGTGTCTGTCTGTCTGTCGATCGCCTCTTGGCGAGATGGAACGGTCCAGAAGTACGAAATTTTGGTTACAGGTACCTTGGGTCAGGTCCTCGTGCACCTCGAAGCGTTTTTCCCAAAATTCGAATTTGTTCTTCTTTTATTCCAATTTTAAGCAAAACTGTTGATTTTGGGTTTATCTCATCGAAGAAACATCCCACGTTTTCGATTTTTGCAGCATGTGAATGTCCGTAAAAAACTGCATAAGATGCTTTTTTTGCAGTTCGTAGGACAAATAGAATACGCGCAGTATTTATTTAAAGTAGTTTTCGAACTTTAAAGCAAGGCTTACCTCTGAATTTATCTGCTCAATTTGCGTGCTTTCGCCAAAATAAATATTACTTTTGTCGCCAACTAGATGATTTCTGTTAACGTAAGATTGAAAAAAAAATGCTATTTTATCTTTATTCAGGCCGTTTTATGAGCGAAACAAATTCTAAAAATTCATTTCATTTTTTAGAGTACTGCAGACGATTTGTAATTACTCCTTGAGGTTGATCCTTCTTTGTTTTTTGGCGATTTAGTATTATGGTACCAGTTCAACAATTCCATGAAACATATTATTTCTCATGGTAGAGTGTCCGTTTTATCAACGAAACAAGAATTCATTTCATTTTTATGCATATTGTGTGGATTATAAACTGCAGACGCACGATTTTCAATTACTTTATCTTGAGGTTGATTTTTCCTTCCATATTCTACTCAAGTGTTTTATTTTATAAAACATTTACTTAATTTTGTTTATTGTATATTTGGCACTATTTGGACAGAATTTAGTTACTTCTTTCTATCAACTTAAATTTCACGAGTCAGGATTGGTTCAGTACTAAACATTTTCTAACTTAAATGTGCATTTGCCTTTGGAAATAATGCTTTCCTTTCTTTTGTTTTTATCCGAATTTTATGAAAGTGCTATTTAATTGAATTTTCAGGAAATTCTTTGACAATTTCGCATTCGGGATTTATAGGAACTGTCCTTATTTTGATGTGAAATTTAAGATGGACCGTTAGTAATTTTAGGAACAGTAGCTCTTGAAGGTCAGTATTATAATGGGTATTTTTAGTCACTGCCGTCTTTATTCTAATAGAGATTTTTTGAGACTAATGTCCTTATTCAATTAGGGATGTTTAAGAATAGTTGTCTTTATTGAAATAGGGGGATTTAAGGATTTTTTGCTTTATTGTAGCAGAAATATTCAGTGACAGTTGTTCTTCATCTGATTTACATTTTAAAACAGAATACAGCTCTGATGGGAATTTTTAGATGTATTGTGATAGATATTGTAATTACGATGTTTATGGACTCTTGATATCATTTTGTCACAATTATCTCGCTGCATGCGCGTATTTTAGTTACTGTTGCAATTACTCTAACGGCACTTTTATGAACTGTTGCTGGCATTTTAATGTGGATTTTTATGGACTATTATTCTTGGTCTAAAATTAATTTTTCTAGACTGTTCGTTTTAATACAATCGTGTTTTTTAATTATTTTTACTGTTTAAATAAGGTTTTTAAAGCATGTTGCCCATCTCCTACTCTTGGATTTTTTAAAGAAAATTTTTCCTTTCATATATGCAACAGAATTTCGGACATGCATCACTTAGCCTACGAATGATGCAATGTTATCCCGTGCAAAGCCGGGCATGTCAGCTAGTGACTAATAAATTGAAAGCAGTTAATATTTTCAAACAGTTCTTCTTTTTCTCTTTTTCATTTTCTTACTTTTTTTCATTATGTTTTTATATCACAGGAAGTGTAAGTAAAATATAGTGTTACATTAGTTTATATGGAGGTAAAAGTTTTTTACCCTGGTTCAAATTTTCGCGAAATCTCCAGTAACAAATTTGCTGATGACAAATGTCATGCAAAAGGGCTTTAAACTCATTGTACAGTAATTTAAACATTTTATTTTTGCAGACGAAAACATCTCCCGTGCGTAAAAAGTAGGGTATTATTTATTCCCTTTTTTTTTTTTTTCAGAACAAGAAAACACAGCTTGGTACTTTTAACTTCAACTGATCATGCGTGCATAACTGTTTATTAAGCATGCAAAGAGTTCATTGATATGTTCGCAAAAACTATCGGTAAACAAGCTTCAGAAATAAGCGTAATTTTATGGGTTTATTTGTATCGATGCATTTTTCTGAGTTATTAATGTTGCAAAAATGAAAAAGTAATTCTGCTGAAATGATTAATTCATGATTGTCAAAAATCCTTCATTATTTTTTAAATGATAAGTGTATATTCACGCAATTTTCATGGTCTAAATAACCCATAATAAGACGTGCCGACTAGTACTATACAAGCCTACTTGCCGGGGTATGAACAAAGTTTCGTTATCTTTCTCCCATTTTCACCGAGCAGTGTTTGTGTGAGATTTTTTCCAAACAAACAAATACTTTGCAATAAAACATTAAAAAAAATGTTAAAGAGCTACGGTTAAAGAAATAAAATCAATAACGAAGAAACTGTCTTTCATTTATTTGTATTTATTTATTTTCATTACACTTTACAATCTATATATGTATGAGTGATTCTTGCGAAATAGGAGGAAGCAGCTAGAGAAATCTAATGTCACAGTTAGAGAAATCTAATACTGGGCCATAAAATGAGAATTGTTTTTAAATTTTTATCAACAACATTGTTATTAACGCTGTACAATGGTAAAATGAATTTATACCGGTGATAAATTTGTTCTATTGTTAGAATAAAGTTAAATTTTAAAATATGACATGTCTCGCATGTCATGAACAATGTTTGCCATAACAACTTGCTTCGATACCCACCGTACATTTATCTCTGCTTATATTTTAGCATTTTAAACACTGAAAGAATCTCTATAGTATATTAAGAGGGCATGATTTCTAAAGTATATTTTCCTTTTAGTTTTTTTTTTTTTTTGTCAATAATTTGCATAACACACTAATAAAATGACTTTCTTGACCACTTCTTTTTATTTTAAATCGATTAGAAAGTACACCTGAGATTAATATTATTATCAGAGATCACCTTGTTTCCACCACTAAATCACAATTTTAAGACATAAAAGCAGAAGAAAAGTCGAGTAAAGGAAACAGTTAAAAATTGACAAATTGTCATTATCCTGCCTGTCATTGTTCAGGCTTTTGAATGACTAATAAAAGATCCAAGCGCAAGAAAATTGACAAAAATGTAGAAAGAACTAATTTTGGTTTAATATTTTTCATTAATGTTTATTGCATAGTAAAAATAATATATAAAAAACTCAGGTGGAGTAATCGGGGAGCATATTCCTTATATTTAGGCTTTATTATTTCCATACATATTTTTTTATGCTGATGCTAAATGTTTCTTTACTGTTTAAAGTTATAATAATTATATTTTAAGGGCTTTATCTATTGGTATCAACTGCAAATGATTTCGTTGGTATTATTTTCATGACGGCAATTTATTATCGATTTTTTTCTGTCTCGCTTTATTTGCTCGAAACCTAAATATTCTCCATTTGCTTCTGGAGTAATTTGTGCTATTAATTCTAGTCCACGAGATGCCAAAATCAACCCATCACTGCTAAAAATTTCATCGTGAAATTACGGTTAAAGAGCCGGCAGCAGTCTGTCCATCAAATTTACCGTTAAATTTATGGTTTGCAACATTTTTCTATCTTTACGAGACCTAAGCCATTTCCAATCAACTTGGTTAAAAAGCCGTAAATACAAAAGTTTACGGTTTCATAACCATTTATAACTAGTACGGATTCAAAACTGTAAACATGTTTCCGCGGATTTTGAACCATTTACAACTCGATTAGTAGCACTTATGATAACAATAATTTAATAATGATAATTTATACGGTTTTTAAGCCCTTTTGAGCCGTAGAATCTTCGAGGTATATAAACCGTAAACGAAGCGTGCGGGAATCGAAACCCTGGTGGATGGTATACCAATCCTGCGCTCTCGTCATTCGGCTATCTAAACCACTGAACGCGGCCCTTTATTTATCAATAAATCTTCTTTTCCAACAGGCAAACTGCATTAAAATTGAGATTTCAGTTTTTGATTGTATCCAAAGTCATTTTTTGTCTAAATTTACTGTATATTGACGAAAATCAGTTTATTTGCTGCAAAAATTAAAATACAAACAAGCTTCAGCAGCTCAAATTATGGGTTCGCTCATTCGCAAACTGTTCGGGAATCTGATGTCTCCAATTTTTGATTTACGAGTGTATGTGTTTCTATTTAGTAACCACTGCTTAAGCCACTTTTTTAAATTCTTTTTAAAATACACATGCAGATTTGAACTGATAAATCTTTCTTCATATTTTACCAAAAACGTACGACGGGTAAGGTTCCACAACCAAGATGGACGCCCGATTCTTATTGACTACGAGACCTAGTGGCGCTTGCAAATTACGGTTAGTTAAACGTTCTTTAGGAGAAACAGAGAATAAGCGATTGTTTTCTCAATCAGCGGTTTGAGTACCATCTTTTTACTGGTTATTTAACTGTTATAATTAAATATGGTAAAATAAAAATGAAATAAATGGTATATTGCTATTTTCTTCCGGACATTTTTAACAGTGCAGTTAAAACAACAGAATTCAGCTAAGCGAACGCGTGGAAATTAATCCTGACGAGTTAACTCCTAGTTATAGAAGACAACTGCTATCTACTTTCAATACTGTGAAATGTATCCGTATCAGATTTCAGTTTTTATTATTCCTTAAACAATTATCCATATGCTTAACTCATGTGTTTTTCTTAACTGTAATGTTGACTAGTTAGTTTTGTTGACTTTAGTTAGTTACGAAAGACAAGCGAAGCAAGTAGGGTAGAGCGGGGTTAGTTGAGCAATTTTTTACTTGATCAGTCATAGCTTCTAAATGATAAGTCAATAGTGCTTGCAATGTGTTCTGGTAGACGGGTAATTTATTCCTTTCTAAAATTCTAATAGAACATTTTTCCGCAATAAATTTTGTTAAAGATTTACAGTCCATTTAATGGAAAAGTTCAAACATGCTCAGCCTACCCCATAGGTGGGGTAAGTTGAGTAAGGGTATGGGGAAAATTGAAAATCAAACCATGGGAGAACGTAACTGTGTACTTGACATTAGGGATGTAACGAATATTCGGCCACTATTCGGCATTCGGCCTATTCGGCCAGGCCGAATAGTCATTTCGTCACCTAGCCGAATATTCGACCTGGCCGAATACTGGGTCAGGTAAAATTCGGCCTGGCCGAATATTGATGGACTATTCGGCCGAATAGTTCTGCTGCAGTAGAAATGTTAAAAAAATAAAGAAATTAGTTGATTTTAAACACTAAAAATTATATTGTAATTATTGCAAAAGAATACATTAGTATACAGTTTTAAAAAGTAAAAATAATTTAGAAAAAAACCCTGCTTTTTTTAAACCTTGTTTCAGACTTGACTGAGCAAAAAAAGATTTTAAAGTTGTAATATTGTATTTTATACTTAGCATTTTCTCCCAAAAGCTGGCAATAATTAATTATGATGGAGAATATGAGGAATTTATTTTGTTATTATTAACAAAGTAGAAGTCAGATTTTGTTTGGGTAGACTATTTATTGTGAATATTGGGTAAGAGAAATGTGAAAAGCGTAGAATATATCATGAATATTTAGATAGCATAAGTTATTGGGGTTTTGAAAATAAAAATATATTCCAGTTAAGTGTATTAAATTTTAATAGATCTTTTAAAAATAGGTATGTAAAAAACCCTATAAAATAAAAATATTAACTTTTATAACTTTTAAAATATCTTCATAAAACAGTTTTGAGCGAGGTAAAAGTTCACTAAGCATTTGTAGTTCTTTCATTTGAATTAAATAATTAGTAAAATAATGCTGATGCTTACTACCATAAAACCTGTCATTTCTATTCCACTTGTATGTGAAATTCTTAGTTTTATTACATTCAAAAGAATAGAGAAAATAGATTAATTTTAAACAGTTTTAAATTCTTAACAAACAGAATTAAACCATACATAGATTGTGTGTAATTGGTGTTTGACCTAGCGAATAATTTTAAATTTGACAAATACTTTCTACTACAACGATTTTCCAGAAATTTTAATATTCGGCAGCCGAATACTCGGTATTCGGCTTAAGATATTGGCTGAATACTCGGCTTCGGCCTGGAAGAAGTGGCCGAATATTCGGTATTCGGCTATTCGGCCAAATCACTGTTCGTTACATCCCTACTTGACATGTTTTAAAAACGTAATTTTACAATAAACTTTTTACTATTATCTCTAACTTATATAATAGTGAAACAGAAAGTATTCCTTTTTCCGAATATTAATCATGAAAATATAATCAGTGCAGAGTAAACATTTCTTACGATTTATTTTCTGAATAGACTCCAGTTTTCCAACTTCAATCATACTTTTACAGTTATGTGATAATCAATTGAAACAGAAAGTATTCATTTTTCCGAATATTAATCATCAAAATATAATCAGTGTAGAGTAAACATTTCTTACGATTAATTTTTTGAATGTTTTTTCAATGTTTTTTAATGCTTGCTCTAACATACTGGATTACCACTGAAGTAAAATTTAAAAGTATTCACCGCAAATTATAATATAAACTTATTTCTTATATTTTAGTGACGGGAAACAAACTTTGAAATTTAATCATCTAAAATAAAAGGAATTTTAAAGTCATATAAAGAAAGGAGTTTTTTTATCAAATAATGGTACAACAAATACGCCCAATTTCTATTATTAGTAGACATATCAGAAATTTCATAAAGCAACGATTACATACCTGAATTTACCATTATTAGTTTTTAACCGTAATTTACCGCCGAAATATAACTTTTGGCCAATTGTTTGTACACAAAAAGAAAACGTTATTTATATTAACGTGATGACAAAATTTTCTGTTGGATATATTTTTGTCTTAGGGTGCTCCGTACCGTATTTTAAAAGACGCTACCTATAAAACCTGTACTTTTAAACAACTCGATACTGATACTATTTTTTTACATTCAACAAAAGAAAGCTTATTTTGAAAAGTTGCAAACGAAATTTTTCGTAATATTTAGTAGGATTGCTTGCGCACCAGGGGGGGGGGGGGGGGGCAGTCCATGGTTCGAATTGCGCTATTGAATTCCAATTTGGGGGAAAGAAGTTTTCAGGGTGTTTTGGCAGATCTTTTTATCGGGTGTAGCTGTTTAGGGGGCGTGCGCCATCGCTCTGAGTGGGCACACCCCTGCATTCAGTTCCCAATTCATAATTCCTTGATCCTAATATATTCAGTTTTCTCAAGTGAACATTTTCCCTTTCCGTTTTTAACAGGTGCGCACTGAACATCGGTGTTTTGCACTCTGCAGCTGATAAGTAGTGCTGCCATCTATTGGTTTAGTAGGGAACATAATTTTTTGAACAATATTTTAAATTAGAGGAATTTATATGCTTCGGGAAAAATTTTACTGCTTTGAAACAAATTATAATCAGATAGGTTACTCAAGCTTTTCGAAGCAATTTTTGTTACAAACAAATTCATTAAATGCAAAGTTTTATTTTCTTTAGCCAAAACTGCCTTTATTAAATGAGGTAGTACTGTAGCACAAAAATTTATATTGTAAAATGTTTCTTTGAATTCATGAAATACAGATTTATATTGTTGTTAATTTGGCGTTTGCGATAGTAGTACGTTGTTTATTAAATCTGACGTACTGTAGCATGATAATTATTATTTAATGTAAAATGTTTCATTATACAGATGCAATGGGACTGAAAATAAAAAAGAGTCTATGCTCCATGAAAAACAATTTCAATAACACAATGTAGCATAGAATATTTAGTACTTAAAATTTATAAGTCATTTTATCCCCAATGTTGACCAAATATATGCATAAAAGCAATTCCACGCGAAACACTTTTGGATTTGGCGGACCACCAAACATACATTTTTAATTGTGAAGAATAAGAGGGCTTTACACGGTGTTATAATATTATAAAATTTTATATTTTTTAATTTTATTATTTTGTATTTAAATCGAAGTAGAAATGAAATCGTTTTGTCCATGAAAAAATAAATTTTTGGTTTATTGCACAGGAATTTTAATAACTTTTGTAATAATGTATTTATATTACACCAAAGTAAATAATGTGTTTACTCTTGAATAAATTTTGTTTTCTTTGCAAAAGACTTTTAAAAATTCTTTTGTGAAATTATATTTTTATCCAGGACTGTATGGTCAGCTAGGAAACAATAATACAAGAATGACTATATTTTAAAAAAGATATTTTATTCACAGAGTTAAAATTTAAAAAAAAGTGATGCACAGGATCAGTGGCTCAAAAATTCAGTCTAAAAAATGCAGTTTCAGAGGAAGCAATATTTAAAATTTATTTTAGGGCGATTAAAAGAGAACCACAGTATTATAGTCTGTGTAATTAAAATCGGCGTGTCAAGGTCACACAACTCTACCTTTTTCCCTTCTGTTCGTCATGGTTTCCGTGCTAGAAACTTTTTCCCCACGTTAGTTCGGCGAACATAATAACTAAGTTTGTTGTTTTAGATAAAACAATAATAGACAGATTCAAATGAGATTTATTTTTCAATGGAAAAAAATAGATTGCGTCAGTTAAGGTATTCTAATATTTTGAACCAATCTAAGTCTTATTCTAATACTTTGATGTGTTTCAGAAAGCTATTGTATACCTAATTTATCGTATTTTATATTTTGTAAATTTTAAAATTTTATCTAAACATTCCAGATTCAATTTATGAGAAATTTAATTTCATTTACTTAGTATAAAAAATAAATAAATGGAAAATAAATTCTTTCTTATTACTTTTTATAAATTATTCTAATATTTTGAACCGGAGGTCTAGTAATGCAATTTCCTTAACTGCAGTGCAAATAAAAGTCTGGCGCTGCTATTTTTCTCGCAGTTACCATGGTAACGAAGCAGGAAACGCGACCTTGATGCGCCTGTTTTAATTACACAGACTATAGTAAACATTGAAGCATAAAAAAAATACCCGTGAAAGTAAAAGCATGAAAAAGTCTTTGAAGGCATTTGACTGCATAAAGAATGAGTTCAGCTTGTTGTTATTATAATTAATACTGCAATGTGAAATGACAATGCAAGATGTAATCATGTTTTATTGGCACTGATAATTTTTATCTCACTTTTTTAGTGAAATAGAAATGAAACTTTGACACATAAATTCATTATTGTATTATGACATTTTTTGCGAAACGATCATTTTAAGACGAATCTGATGATTCACAATACTCTCCAACACAAGGATTTTCAACCACTCTGGATTAAAAATGTGTTAGCTTTAGAATATGCATTACCACAACATTATGTCGTTAACGTTAATTAAAGTGGATTTCATTGAAAATATGCTTCATTGAAAATTATTGTGTTAAATCATTTTTATGCAATTTTATAGATACATCAGTAATTACTTTGTAAAACTTCTTTAAATTTGTCTTACTGTTAGCGTGCCTTAAATTTTTTTAATTACCAGTGAAAACCCGATTTAACGTCCCCCCAATCTACGTTTTCTTCGCATTGTACGTTTTTTCCATCAGGTCCCAGTTTTTTCGTATACTAATTAATGGTAAAATAACCCGGTTTCTACGTTTGTTATTTATTCAATTCCCCGCGTTTTACATTTTCCTTCGAAAGTAAAAAAAATAAAAAAATTTTTTCTAAAATTAGCAATATTTTTCCTTTTGTGCTTTTTTTAAAGCTACTCCACGCTGTTTAAAGTTACGTCTCAAAAAAAAAAATTACAGTACAGGAATGTTTTTGTTCAGTTTGAACTTTATGACTAAAAAGCGATCCACTATTACGGATTATTTTCAACCTAAATGCCAGGATTTGTAATTAAATGTATTAAAATGGTATTTATAATAATTTCTTTTCGAAAATATTACTTTTTGAATGAGTCATCTTTAGTTTTTTCTATTTGATTTTTGCTTGTATTTCCCGTATTTTACGTTTTCCAGTATTTTACGTTTTTTAAATGCAGTCCCTTGAGAAACGTAAAATCGGGGTTTCACTGTATAATTGCACCGAAACGAGAGAAAGGTTGAGACACATTGCTGCAGCATGGCATAATAAGTGTTCATATCACCATTCTTTTTCGGCACCAATTACATCCGTTCTCACCTTTCAATATAAACAAACTGAGCTTCAATGCGTGAGCCTGAAGAAAAGCATATCAACCGTGATGATGATGATGATGGCCGTGATGATGTCCACCATGATGATGCACAGGAACGGGAATAGGAATGGGGATGGGATGCGAATGATGGCCATGATGATGCTTCTTGCTCAATAACTTAGCTAAAATTCCGGCGGCTAGAAGTGTTTCTAGTCCGTGGTCACCGCCATGATGATGACCCGCCATTACACCCCACTGCTGGGGAGAAAGGACGCCTAATAGAAGCGACAGCACTGCCATGGTGCACAAGACTTTCATCTTAGTTGAGATGTTATCGAACATGATGTTGAAGATTCCTCTGAAAAGAATATTAATAATGTTAGAGAGGGGAAAAACGAATTGATGAAATATTTCTTCCTTAGCTTCTTTTTGGAATGTTTAACGAATTACTTATTTTAAGCCTTACTTATCTAGAATTTAAAAAAATGTATCATATCTTTAATTTTAATGGTTTTTGTAGTTTAGGTAACGTAAAGATATGCTTATTTGCGTAACTGTTATATCATTACGTAATTAGCATATGCACTTAGTAAATATTTGCTTGGAATTATTCCGAGCATTTAAATTTTTCAAAGGAAACTCTGTACTGATTAATACGAGCAGATTTAAAAAAAATAAATAAATAAATAAAGTTACCCATTTTATTAAAAAAAAAAAGAAATTAAGGAAGGAAGAAAAGAAGAAAGACATGCAAAAATATAGTGTTTTTCTGCGAAGTAACGTCTTCTCTGCACAATATCAAATAAAGTAAAAATAATTAGGTCAAATTCGTATAATACATGCATTGAGCTATTATTATTATCTCATTAAATGTACGGTAATCAAGTCCAGTACCTGGAAAAAATCAGTTACAAGGAAATTAATTGAGAAGCATTATTTGAAAATAAATAGGCGTACACAAATCGTTCTTAAACATCTATTTAAAAGATTGAGGTTTTCCTAGCAGCTTTATTGTGTTAGCTTGGTAATGAATGAATACATAAATAAATGAATAAAAATGAAAAACACAATGAAGTAAATATTATATTTCAAAAGATTTATCTTTAGAGTAATATTTCCACTGTGGACAAAGTACATGCGTACACTGTAAAAAAGATTAAAAAATCAAAATATATAAAGGAAACTGCGTATGTATTCTAAGTTACGTATAAGAACTTGCTCAAAATGGTAAAGTTTGATATCAGTTCTCCGTAAAATTCTTGTTTTCGAGCAATCTGGGCAAATCAGAGAAAGAAGCAAGCATATCTGTTAAGTTACGTAAGTATTTTTTCAAAAGACACGAATCAAGATTCAGTGACAGATCCATGGAAAACTTTCTTTTTTCTCACTGCAATTATTTTCTGTAAAAATACATAGGAAAAATATTACCATGTGTCTAATGCTCCAGAATCACAAGAGAGTGGACTGAAGCTCCAAACCCTAAAACTTACAATGAAAAACATGGACACTTGCTCCATGTCACTTTTAAAATGCTTTATACAGTTTCGTGCAAAAGTTTCGGGCCATCCTATTTTTCATACATATTGCACATAAATACGATGGTGAAAGAAATATATACGATTGATTATAGCATATATTCACTTATATTTGAAAAGAATAAGTTATATACATTGATATTACTTTCAAATAATTATTTGTTCAACATTTCTTGATTAATGACTGTGCAAAAGTATCGGGACACATAGTACCTTTAAAAAAATCAAAAAGAATAAAGGAGAATTGGGGTTAAATGTCTTGTACTTCTTCACTCGACTTAATACTTTGTTGCCATGCCCTTAGCAGGAATGACTGCAGCACACCGACGAAGCATTGAGTCGATTAACCGCGAGATTCGTTCTTTTGGCAATTTCTCCCACTCTTGTCGGAAATAGTTCCACAATTCCGGCTTGTTGGAGTGTTTTTTGTTCCAATACGAACCTTTAGGTCTTGCCACAAGTGTTCAATGGGATTTAAATCCGGTGACTGCGATGGCCAGGCTAGGAGGCGGTTTTTTCGGCTCTGAAGAAAATTTTTCACACGACGCGAAGTTTGTTTGAATGGTTATCTTGTTAAAAAATCCAACCACGAGACAAATTTTTCGTTGCAAATGGAAGCATATGGTCTAGCAGAATGGTTTTGTACATTGCAGCTTCCATATTGCCGTGAATTTCCACCAGCGGACCAACGCCATCAGCAAAAAATGCTCCCCAAACGTTGATGTTCCCACCACCGTGTTTAACAGTAGGAGTTTGATACCTTACTTTATATCTGGTACTTGTTGGAGGTCTTACGTATTTCCCATCATCTCTTCTAAACAATTGAAATTTCAGTTCATCAGAAAATAGCACATTCCGCCCATCTGATGCCGTCCAATGCTCCTATTTTTTCGCAAAGTCCAACCTAGCCTTCTTATTCTTTTTGCTAATTAATGGTTTCTTGACGCCAATTCGTCCAATCATCCCTACAGCCTTCAGACGTCGAGACACTGTACTCTAACGAACATCGGGTAGGTTTTCACTTAATAATTCTCGTGAAATATCGGCTGCGCTTATTCGAGGATCGACAACATACATTCTTCTTAAAAATTTGTCGACACGACTCAAAGTTTTTCGCGGCATACCGCTCCGTTTTTTATCACGCGATTAGTTTGTTGTTTTATACTTAGAAATAATACGATTAACAGTACTTTTATAAATAAAGCCCTTGCAATGAAACGTGAACTTTTTCCTTCTGAAGAAAGTATCTCCACAATTTCACGAACCTGAATATTCGTGTGTTTCGGCATCGTCGCCACAAGAAGACTAATTTTCCTTTGTGTAGCATGTTTTGAAACCAGCGAGCCTAAAATGTAAACAAACCGGGAGTACAGAGCCGCGGCGAGAAGTGGCCCAATATTTTTGCACACCGACGAAAGTCATTTTACGTAGTACACATAGAATATGCTGTGAACCAATGTAATATTTGATGTTTCTTTGCATATTCTAACTTTCTCATATATTTCGGACAACGAACGAGTGGAGAAATAAAACATTTTATCAAATCAATGGAAAAATCAGGGTGGCCCGAAACTTATGCACGCTACTGTAAGAGTATAACAAAGCAAGGTTACGTTTTCCCAAGACCCTCGGTTAAGTGCAACCTCGAAATACAAAATTTTGAAAAATATCATTTGACTATAAAAAATTCTGTCTGAAACAAAGAACGCTACACTTACGTTCTCGCAAAAAAAAAAAAAAAAATTTCGAATGAATCAATTAATACTAATTAGTAAACTAAATTTTTAAACAGGTGTGGAATAGTACAGTTTTGAAATCCCAAATTTTATTTTAACAAAATATAGAACAGACTACAACATATGAGAAAGATATTTGCTTCCAAAACAAAGACTACCAATTTAACAATTATGCTTCCTTTTTAATCTAAGAGAAGAAAGCACCTGAGCCACGTGTATAAAAAAAAATTACAGATTCATTCTCTATTTTGTGCATTTCCTTTGATTCCAAAAATGCGTACAACTCTTTCAAGAGTACTTGATAAACTTTTATTGTTTGATTTTTTTTCTTTTCCTTTCTTTTAAATATTAAATAGAACAATTATATTATAGCATAAACATGAAATATTTTAAATTTCTGTTAAAAGAAACTAATCATTGATGATAATTTCCTTCGAAAAAATGGCCAGAAATGGAATAGTTTACCAAATTATAATAATTGACTTGTGATTACTCCCACGACCCCTCCCCCCCCATCTCCCCCATTCTAATACTACTTACCCTCTACTTTCCTGTATATTCCTGCGAACAACATGGGATTTATATGCGTCCCATTTAGAACCTTTGGTCAAAATCCACGTCGTTTCTATCAGTTAATTGCCATATATACTTTCCTACTTAGCAAAAAAGCATTAATACTCAAATGTAATTACAGTAAAATTTTACCAGAAAATATAAATCGTACTTAAAAGTTAAGGCATTCTTTATTTTTCTTCAATGTCAACTCAAATTATTATTAAGATTGCAAAAAATAAAAACTACATTTTTTTTGACATATTCTTGTACTGAATTTTTTTAATCCGATCAATAACTGAAGTGACATACACATACTGAATCAGTAACAGAAATTGAATTCTTACTTGCAGTAGTGTTTTCAACTGAAAAAGTATTCCAAGCGTCTTGTAGCAGGTTTTCCTAGTTAATAACACAGGGCAAACCACAATCATCTTTAAATAGATTTTTAAGTCGGCACTTGAAGGTACAAATTATTCCTTTCCTCCCCACTGCCATCACGTTTTGACATCCACTTTTTCTGCATGTAAAAGACCCCCATTTGTGAGAAAGCGATGCGTATCTTTTCCTGTTAGGGGTTGCCCAAGACTCTTCCCGGCAAACCTGCAATTCTTCGTCTCGTCTTAATGAGCCATGCGCACGATGATAAATTAAAAAAGATCCTGATGATAGTTATTTCTTTTTAGCTTTTGTTTACTGATTTACATTGCAAATGCAATTGCCGACTACACATCTCTAAAGTTAATAATTTTTGGCTTATCTACCAAGCTTTTTAAACATGCATTTCTAACGGTCTAATGGGGGATTAACTCTGAGCCTGATAATGAATTTTTATTGAGCTTTTCAAACGATGAAATTTAAATATGAGATACTTTGAAATTTAACTCCGAACACTTTTTTGGCGATAAGTAGGGAAAAATAATATTTTTGTCTTAAGCATTAATTAATTTTCCATTTCAGTGTAATTCTTTTCTAAAGATTATTATTTTTTCTTTTTAATCGCCTTATATATATTTACCTATTTTTAAATTCTTAAAAATCTGGTAAATAATTGAACATGTTACTGAAGCGAAATTGAAACGAATTTTCTACGTCTTGTTAGTATTCTCAAGAAATGTGGACAGATGAATCTGAAAGATGGACGAAATCACACTGACACAAATTTCAAGTGTTTGCACTAAGTTTGTAAAACTGGATATGTCAATGATTTCTCAGATTATAAGAGGTTGGTAATTTGGTGGCTTGAAAGTGTTTTCATTGATTAATGTATTTCAACTGATGCTTCATTTCTGAAGTTTGCTTGAGATTATAAATTGGGAAGATTGTGATATTATTTGAACCATGTGAGAATTTCGGTATTTTTAACACAAATAATGCTGCTTTAAAATGATTAAAATAAACAGTTCAATTTGTGCAAAATTTAAAAAAAAATCAGTCTTTGGTAATAATAACAAACATTAAAAAAAAAAAGAAAAGAAAAGGAAAAGCGATTCACCCTTCTTGAGTATGCATAAATCCATTGTACATATGGCGTTATTATTATTGTTACGTTTGTTACTGTTATGATTATTTATTTATTATTATTATCATTTATTATTATTATTAATGTTAACATTATTGTTATGGTAAACCCAACGCCCATTTTCAGCATTTCGGCCATCATTTGACAAACAGTACAAAGAAAAAAAAAAACCTAAAAAAATAAATAAGAAATTCGTTTTCCAGTTATAAAGTCATCTTGTTTCATTTTCTTCATTTTCATGTAAGGATATTAGAGAGAATACAACTACTGAACGGCCCTTTGAGTTATTCTATATGGTGTTATATGTGCGGAGGAAAGGGAAGTATCGTAATGTAGGGAGAATTAAAGCTGAGTTATTGCTAGAAGAACCAATATAAAAAAAATTCTCACTTTCTCACTAAAAAAAAAAAAAAAAAAAAAAGAAAGAACCAGCTTTAAAATTTAATTTACAGTATTTAGACATGGTTTTCATCCTCAAAGTCCCGATGCGTGCCCCATCAGTAACGCATTTGGATGGGAACCAAAAGTCTCAGGGGCCAAGTGAAGAGAAACGAGGAGCTATGGTGGCTGATTTGCTATGTTGTTAAACACTCATACTTCCCTTCTTTTCCGATATTCAGTAGCAAAAATGTAAGACAGTGGCTGCCTTATAGAAGGCTGCTATTTTTGAAGGTGCTCTTCACGAAATTTGGAGATAAATTTCGTTCGTCGTAGTATATATATATATATATATATATATATCTGCTGAAACTGTTGAGTTATTATTTAACACAAAAATGGCCAAAGCTAGCTAAACTGATTCTGAATTAATTTATGAGAGCAGAAAGAGTGGGAAAATGGTAAGAATATTTGTGTTTCACTGAGACTAAGTAAATGATACCTATTTTTATATGTCGGTACAATACTTGTGAACAAAATGTAGATGCATGTACTACAACTGGTGCAACCATGACGAAGAAAAAGTCTGAAAAATTCAAATGATTTAAAGTATTCATCTGCTGATCAACTCAAACTGAATAATCATAGAATAATCCACGATGTCGCGCTTATTGAACAATTGCTGCTTTACTGACGGTGAGCGGAAAAGCACCGATGATGAGTTTCTTAATCTTGAACTGGCACGTTTTGCTGAAATCTAGATGAACGGCATGAAGAAAGCAGCTTTGATTAACGGCTTCAAATCCATAGATATCTATCCCGATTTTGAAAGCGCACACTACTATTTTGATGAATGGTTTCTTCGCTGTCTCGTGGGGTTGGAGTTAATTTTTAAGACCATTAGTGTCTAGCATTTAAAATATGCACCAAAAAAAAAACTATGGTCAGAATGCTGTGATCATATTTGTTGGTAATACTGACTCACAGAAAAGTTCTAAAATACAGCAGAAACCAGTCAAAGATGATCCTGTTGCCTTTGAGTAGCACCCAACATTACTTGAACTGATTCTAATGTTATAGCTATTCTTGATAGGTTGTTTGAGTGCTAATTTGTTAGTAATCATGAGAACTCGAACTCTTCGAATGAAATTCGATCTGTCTTGGTTACTAAACACGAAGGTTTTGTTCCTGAAGAAAGGCAAAATGAAGGAAAACCTATACTCGTATAAGAGAGCGTCGTGCGTCTTAAGGTCATTCGGACCAAACGCAACAACGACAAGTTACAGCCACGAAAACTTTCAGGGCGTTTCATTGGTTCTACATAATTAGTAACTACGTACTCGTATTGACTTATTGCCGTTTTTTATTGCGTTATTGAAAGTGACTTTCCTTCAGACGATCGTGATTCGTTGATTACTCAATTCAAGAGATACGTCATCTCTGTTCGTTGAATAATTATAGCAACAGTCTATTACGTCAACCAAACAGAGGGGGGAAAAAACTACAAAATGTCGTTTCTCCGTGTTAACAATTCCATCCAAAACCAAAAAAGTTCCAAAATCCGCTATCCTTTGTCCATTCACACTTTGTTGAGACCAGTGAATGAACAGTTTGTAACTCTTTCAAAAATAAGGCTTTAAAAGATTTTTCTATGTGAATTAACAACAATAGTTGCCATCCATGCAACTAAAGTGTCACTTTTTATTTGCACACCCAAAAACACTTGAAGCAGTGCCATTTAAAACCCCCAAATTACACATGCACATATCAGTAAAACTGTTTTTACTTTCATGTATCAAATGCTACGTATAAAAAAAACCCAGTTATTCTTTCTAATGGGGCTGCTAGTAAAAGAAAACCAAAAAAGCCTCTTATGTCTTAAATCTGCTTGGGGAGAATCCGTGTTGCGCTCTTCAATTAAAATCAGCTTCATCCAAAGCGATGCATGGCCAAAAAAGTAAACCCAAATTCGCGTTTTTTAACTAAAAGAATCCAAACTGAAAAACAATTGTTGTGCTATTATTTTTTGTTTCCTCCAATGAAAAAAAAAAAAAAAAAATGCTGGTGTACGACGCCCATCTTCCCAATCTACGTTAGTAGCAAGAGCGGAGCAAGGAAACTGCTATCAGACGGTGTTTCCTGCAGAAGTTTCAACCGAAACTAAAGGAAAATGCAGATTACGCTGATGATTCTTAATTGAATTCGCAATGGCCGACGCTTCAGAAGCTACTTCACTTCATAATTGCATTGTCTATAGCTTAAAGTTTGAACGACGTAGGACTAGATTTTCGAATCAAAATCTGCTTTTCGAACCGCAAACAAGATATCTCATATAATACCTTATTCAAGTTTTAAAAAGAAAGGAAGAAAGAAAAATAAAAAAATAGAGGATGAAAAGAAAAGTTTTGCCGCTTGTTTTTAGTATATCCTTCAAACTCAGGCGAGCTCGTTTTGAAAAAAGCGTAATAATTTAGTAACAAAATGGAGTAAGTCTGACTATTTACTGATATAGAAACAGAAAACAAGTCAATGTAAAACTAAACTGACTTAGACTTTCTGTCAACAAATCAGAACAACTACTAAAACAGGTGAGCCTATTTTAAAATTAAAAATTTTCGTTAAATATCTCATATTAACCTAAATTAGAAAACCATACGATTATAAAGAAAGTACATTTAGAGAGCTATCTTAATAGTCACAAAGCGAAGAAAATAAAACTTTTGTTTTCAATGGCAAACAAGATTATTTTTTTCCTTTTGGGAAAAAAAATATACATATATATCCATACATCATAGGGAGATAAAAAAAATCCCCCTTAAGTTTAGAACGCCTAGTTACATAGCCCACTCGCTTAATGAAATAGCCCAATTTGCGACGAGAAATTATTCTAATAAGCGAGATATTCCATTTTACGAGACCACAGAAACAATGTCATATGATTTGGTACATTGAAAATTTATTACCTTATGTGGCATATTCTTTTTATCAATATTTAATTATGCGGGTTAAACTGCAGTAAAATGAAGGGATTCACCTAATATTTCCATTTCGAGAAAATGTCTTGCAGGGTGCTTATGTTCCTTAGTATTTCCTCTGGATACTGACATACATTCAACATTGAAGATGCAGTTTGAAATTTCGTTCGAAATTGATGTATTTTGGAGTGTATTAAATGGTTTTTTTTTTTTGGAAATTCAAAACTTTTTGTGAATAAAAATTTGCCCCTATAAATTCAAATATACCCACTCCTTCCCCTAAAAAAAAAAATCTCCAGATTAAAAGATATTTAGGTCTCCTGCCCAAAGTCTAAAATTTATGATTTTCTTCAATTGTTTTTTCTATATTAAAAAAAAATTACTGATACATTTCTTAAAAAGTTCAAGTTGAATAATGTAAACTATAAAGTACGGAATCAATGTCAAAAATAAGTTGTTGCACTAATGCAATATTAATCTTCCCCCTTGTACCCCAAAAATAAGGATTTTTAAGGGTAAACTTGAATTTTTCATTACATATATATTTTTATTGTTATTATTTTGTAAATGTTGGTAAAATTTTTTAAAACATTTTTTGAAACCTTCGGGACATCTGTAACAACTTTTCTCTGGTCAGCAAGAGGTGTGGTTGCTATAAATCTGCATTACCAATTAATTAAATCTACTTTAACCTTATAACCCTTGGCTTCAAGCCATCCTTCCAATCCTAGTATATTAATATCCATAGGTATAGCGGCATTTATGAAACAATATAAATAAACATTCGAATAGATCATTAGGAAAAGGCCAGAAGTACTCAAAAAATTTGTAATTTATGTTTTACTAAAAAGGGCCTGTCTCTCATTTAAAATTTTCGAGAGGGGCATCTGCCGTGGTTACGCCGATGAAGTCAACGTCTATGATTCATGATATTAAATACCTCCACGTATTTCTTGCTGCAATTAATTTTCACTCGCAATTTCAATAGCAGATGGCGCCACTACGAAAATGAATGATTTTTTTTTTTTAAGAGAGTCATCATTGATATACCAGAGCTTTTTACACAATAGTACCCCACCTTCTATGTACTAAGTTAATCAAACTAAAACCTCACTTTTTCCATCTTTTTCTTTTGCGGCATGCGCTTAAATGATTTCAAGGAAGAAAGAATAAAAATATTTATTTTGCATGCATTTTTTTTGTCCTTTGAAAGCCCTCTAGGACATTTTAATCAATTTCTTTTGTTATTAACAGAGCAACTTTTTTTCCAAACAGATAAAATTACTTTGTTGAAATCTAAAAATCTGCTAATGTGCATTTATACTATGTTTCTGCAATGCCTGCTGAAATTGCCTGTACAAAGTTCAATGAATATGTCGAAGAAAAAAGAAATTTTTAAGTGAATCTCACAGAGTAAACATGGAGAGCGCATTTAGCATTCATATAAAAGGTGATTGTTTTTTTCAGTCAGTGGAGTTTTTTTTAATGCGTGGAATATACTTACAATGTTAGAAAATGCCTGTCGTTGAATATGTTGACATCTAATACGTATAATCCAGGTTTAAAACTTATAGATATCCGTTAAATAATTATTCAACAAGCACCATGTTATTTACCGAGAACATCTTATAGAGTACAGGAAAATTTTGTGTGTAATTTATGGAGATTCTACTTTGGTACACTGCAAAGCAAATTTAACTCTAACTCTATTGATAACACATTTAAGCTTATCTATTCCTTTGCATTGTTTATGTAAAAAAAATGACGAGGTGCAGCATATTTTGAACAAATTTAAATCTGATTTAGAAACAATATCTTCTACTGCAGATGTAATACAGTCACGACGAATTAGTTTTATTTTTATAAGCGAGTCAAGAGAAATGACGTAAGGTCTTAAATTATCTATACATTTAAAATCGCAGAAAAAGATTGAATGTTGAGTTTTTGAAGCGCGTACATTCTCGTTATAGTATGTACATAATGTTTGCAAGGACTGTTTGCTCATAGAATACAGGAAAGTTTGTTGTAGAATTTATGGAAGCTTTAGTTTGGAAGTCTGCAAAGTAACGTTGATTATAAGTTTAGTGAAAACATATTTATTCATATCCGTTCCTTTGTGTCGTTTATGTCGAAAAATTGACGAGGGACGACATATTTTGAACAAATTCAAATTTGATTTGTACACAATGGCTTTTGCTGCGGATGTAATACAGTCAGAACGATGCGTTAAGAGCTGGCAAAATTTCTAATAAACATATAAGTTTAGATTAGAGTTTACACTTTGATACATGAAGATTTTCAAAAAAAGTGGTAGTTAGCTCATTGCTGATTTATTTAGTTTTATTTTTCAAATTTTCGTAGCTTTGTGCCGTAGCACGCACTGGATCTATGCAGTTCTACATTAGTAAACATTTCTCCACAGACTATTGTTACACTTACAGAGCCAGATAGGTACCTAGGTTAGTTTGCACAGTTGCAAGCTGAAAAGGAGCTAGGCGTTTCAAGTAAATGAAACTTGTCAATGACTATTTTGAAGTACTTCAAACGGAAGAACAATTGCTATTCAATTCAGAATTTTAATTATGCTGTTATAAGAGCATATTTGCACTTTTAAAATCTATATAGAAATTTGCACCGAGTAAATTCAAGTCTTCCCTCATATATGCAACAACATGTAAGTATTTATAAAGTAGAAACTTCAGGAGTCACTAGAGCGCCATGCATTATTAATTATCATAAGGCTTTGCATTGTGATTAAGGATTAAGTCATGTACTAAATATTGTTTTGCCAGTCGTTATCGCAGCGCCGACCCTAGCCCTTGATCAGGGTAGAGCGAGATTGGCTTTCGGCGCCCTTTGGTCGACGTTTTCACTTGACATAAATTCTACTTTGGTTTTATGTTAAATAAATAATAATTAACAAATTTTCAAAAATGAACTTTTATTGCAAATATCAACATTTATTGACACTTTAATATTAAGAAAGCTTTTACTGCTATATAATTAAGTTAGTCTTTGGTGTGAATTTCAATCAGTTACTAAATAAATCTGTTACCTATGTAGGTATTGTAATAACTAATTAAAAGAAAACATTCCTTATGTCGATCTAGATTTACATTAATCTATACAAATTACCTTTCTTGCTTTTGCACTGGCAAATTTTTCGATTAAATTATCTGTAGGTATGGATTGAGCAATATCATTTTCAATTGAAAAAATTGCCAGGTTTGACAATTTTTCCTGAGCTAGGGTCGGTCTTAGGTAGGTTTTTATCAGTTTAAGTTTACTAAAACTTCGCTCACCTTTTGCGACACTTACTGGAATAGTTTGCAGTATCCGAAGGGCAGTCCAAGTGTTTGGAAACAAATCGCACCATTTATTTTTGTTCAAGACATTATGAACATCTTTCGGTTGTCCTTGGTCTGTGTCTAAGAATTGCTTCAGGCTTAGTATTTCTTGAGCCAGATCTGCTCCAGAAATATCGCTGTGTGAATCATGTGTCAAAATATTCATTCTCTCAAGTATTGCTCTCCACTTCTGTTTTTCTTCATCTATTTGTTTGATTAAATGTTGATCTACTCCAGTTTGCGTTCCTAATCTTTTCGTAGCTTCCAACCACATACATGTTGCTGAATGATGATCCTTAGCAGTCGCATGGTTTCGCAAGGCTAGTGCAATATGGGCCAAATCATCATAACCCTCATTTGCTAAAGTTGATATTGAATTTCAGTGAAATAAATAACAACATAAGTAAAACTCTTTTGAGGAAGATTTTGAATAAACAAGCCATTTCCTGGCATATTTTTCTTCATTTGGCATAATTCGTTGGAAATGTTTGTTTGGAAAATGGCAACCTTTTTCATTGCGCGGGTAGTCTTCTTCATTGCCATGTTTGCCATTATTACTATTATCAGACCATTGCAGTACTATTTCATCAACTACCCTATTTAGCAGAGGATTTGGCCATTTGGATATATCTTCTGAAACTTTTTATGGTAAAGCAGGCTGAGGAGTCATTTCTGTTTGCCAACTGGAAAGTCCTGGTATTGATTTATATGAATCATCATGCAAAAACGGAAGTAATTTAATTACGGGCTAGGTTAGGATTAGCCGCTCCAAATAGTCAGATTTAGCTTTAAAAAGGGCAGGGATTTATCTGATCTGGCAACACTGTTACAGCGCCTTTCAAAAGGCGCCATATTTTTTTTTTTTTTTGCGCAGGAAACTGTTTTTTGCATTTGGCTTTTTGGCGGCCCTTGCCATCTAGGGGCCTAGAACGGCCGCTCCACTCGCTCTACCCCAGATCCGGCCCTGCGTTATCGTTTTATAAAAACGACGCCATTAATCGATGGACATTTTTACTGTTCTTTGTGTATTTGAGACATAAAGTGTCATTTATCATCCATTCAAATAGCTGTCACGCTCTTCAATGCTCAATCATGTCTACAAATTCGGGGAAATAAATAAAAATCTTCTTAAATGGAAGAACTTGAACTGTTAGAAACTTGTAGAAAATTGCAGCAGCTCATATTTGTACGGAAGCTTTTTTGCTTCGCAGATAGATGGGGGAAAAAAAACTTTATTCATTTAATCTTTCGTTAATGGGAAATAATACCAAAATGATTCATGAGTTGAATGTGAAAACTTCCTTTTGTAAAAAAATTCCAGGTAGAGTGTGGTGGAAGAACAAATCAAAAGAAAATTTCTTCCAATTGTTTCCTGCAATGTCTGGATTTAAAAAAAATTCCGCCATAAGAGAACACTGAAAAGCGTTATTTAAAATATTATTGGGTGCAGTGGTGCAGTGGTACACCGACGGGGGAGGACACCAGCGGGTCCGGTACATAAAGAAAACATCGGATATCCGATGTCTGACATTTTTTTAACTATCTGGAATCCGATCCTGCCACTGCACGAAAAAACCGGATGTCATGAATATCAAATTTGATTGTTAAAATTCAATAAATTGGCATGTTTTGAAAACTTATGTAAGTTAAACTTACTACCTATTTGAAAGCTATAGTACAGTTGCAAATCTACATAGAATTATCTGGTTTCAAACATCATGGCCGGATATCCGCCCAACTTGTCATGGCATTTTTCTTCTACCAACTTTGGGGGAAAATATCATTATATTTTAAAGAAGTTTCTGCATCGAACTGTCATAGAAATATTCGCTCATTAAAGTGTAGATGCTTTGAAACCCATTCTCTTATCCACTTTTTTACATTATTAGAATTTGTTTTTCTATTGCAGCTTAAAACTTAAATACCAAGACAGGTTTTTAATTTAAGATTAACTTATACTCATACATAACACACAAGTTAACCATCTCAAACATAGAGCTAAAAATGTACAAAATGTGTATATTTCTGTACAAACACATCTACTTGACATCTACGCTTTACAAATGGTTCCGATTAAAATACAAATCCTAAAGTTCCAGGCTAATAGATAGGGAGCTGTGAGGCGTAAAGTACTAGAACAGTGGTTCCCAACCACTTTGTGACCCCTCCCCCTACAAGATATATATATATATATATATATATATATATATATGTGCCCATATTTATATATGTATACATATATATATGCCCAAATTTATACAAATATGTTAACACAAATAAGAAGCCTCAGACTCCGCCTCTGAATCTAACCCGTGTAGTAAGTTCATTTATTTTACAATATTAAAAGACAGTTTAAAATAAACAACTTTACAAGATTTATAGGAATAATGTAAAATTACAAAAAAATACAGAGAGATTAGACTAACAGACTGCATTTTTGATATTGAATACGATAAATGAACAACTGCCTTCTTATCTTATTAATCTCTTTTTTTTCCACCATACTACTCCCTCAGCGAACACAAGATCCTAAAGTGCAAAATGAATTTTTTTTATTTTTGTGATGAAAAAAGTATATATATAGTGTAATAACGAAACTCCCAATTTCGGCACAGCCTGGATTACAGAAAATAATTTTAAATGGTGAAATTGTCCAATTCATGATATCCTTTTTGCTTTTTGTCTCCTTAAATTATATTGGCAGTTCCTTTGTTTGATTTCTTTCTCGAAAAAAATAATAAATCTAGTTCATTGGTAGGTAATTACACTGCACGCCTACCAGATCTTGGTACGCCAAAATGAGTAAATGAATAAATAAATAAATAGTAGAATAAAATGAAATATATTATTAATAAGAATAACAACAAGAAATACCATGTAATTTTAAAAACGAAGCTTGATATTTTTCTATGTCATAAAATTTTGTTTTGGTGATCTATAGTTCTTTGAAAAAGTAGAAACCAATTGTCAGACTCATCAGCATACAAATGACATGAAGCAAAAAAACTTCTTAAAAAACTAACCGAGCAAAATGTTTCAATTATAATTACCACTATTTTATTATCATTTTTCAAATATTGTAACTATTTTATGATTTTCATCCCTGTTATTTATTTATTTGCATTTGTAAATTATTTATTACAAATAAAAATTATGCTATTACGATATTGGCAATCCAAAAAATAGTGCATTTGAATTTACGTCAATTTCGGCAGTTTTATTTCCCTTTTTGTAGATATATTTTTTTAAAATTGAAATCGATTCATTTCGTCTGGTGCCCTAAGTGCCTTGAAAATAGTTAAAAATTGATAATGTTATGAAAACCTAAGAAAACTTTCTTCTTCTTTTTTTCGAAATCATTTTTATCGTGTGAATCGTTCGTATCGAGGGAACATTGTGATTTTACATAACTGTTTTTTATTGAAATTCATTCGTATCTTTCGGTGATCGAACCAGTCCAAAATATGTGAAAAATCCATTTTTGGTGAAATTGCGGGAGAAAAAAAGGCTATCTTTCTTTCTCGTGAAGTATGCTCTTCAACCCACTTTTTATTCATTATTTTAAATTCGAAATTTTCATAAAAATCGATTTTTAATTGTTTTGGGGCAAATTAATTAAAACTGAAAATATTTCGAGTGCGTGCTGATATATTTAAAAGACAACTTCTGCACCCCGCACCAATTCTTTTATCCACGCTGCGATTTCGCAATACCCTGGATCATAATCTATTTTATTTTGACAACCTTATAATGAAGGTACAAACTAGATAGCTTGACCACGTCATTTCTCTTCTTTCCTCCTTTTCCACTTTCTTTCCTTTTTTTCTTTCCCACTTAGGTCTCAATTTTAAGCATCCAAACTTATACATCACTTCCGATTTCTACGTCACAGTTAGGGTATGTTTACTGTTGTACTCTAATTAAACTAAACTAAACACATTTTACCTTAAGAGGCGTGTAACTAATTGATTATCGTTTGTTAGTTCAGGTAATCATTTTTTTTCTTGACTTACTTATTGCAGAAATTACTTGACCATAAAGACAGACAATAAAATATGTTGATAAAAATCTTTTATTATCAGTCTGTATTATTTTCAAATACATGAAATTGATAACATAGCGAAACATATGAACGTAAATACTGGACACAAGAATCCGACATAATATGCACAGCTATATTGGGGATCCTTTTTCTACAGCACAATTATTCGATAAAAGAATAAAATATACTTCCTTGTAGTAACAGAAAGAAGAAGGACAGTTCGTAGGGGCATTATTTACAGGGGACTAAATCGCTGTGTGGATACCTCTTCACTTAGGGATGTTTCTCTGAGTGATTGCTGGAGTTTGTTCTGAGGAGATCGCATTGGAATTTATTCAGCTCATTTCTTCAAACAGCAACTTGTGAATAAAATATTTATTGTTCTGGTCAAACAAGGACTTATTGATTATAAAAAATCGTCTGCTTTATGTAAGGGTCTCCAAAAAGGAAACTCTTCGGGCATTGAGTTAGCAGTTCTGAAAATTAATGACAGATGTAATTTTATGAATTAAACCAAATCATGAACTTGGACGGAAATTATATCTGAAATGTTTTATTGAGAAGTGGAAAGAAAGGGGTTCGTGCTGATTTTAAAAAGTGTTAGCAGTGAGAGAAGAATTCGAGAGGTAAACTACTACGCAACGTACCATATCGCAAGCGATTAGCATTTAAGAACAAGTGCTAGATAAAAAAAAGTCACAGGTAATGACAGTTGAAGAATACTTCCGAAAGTGATGTCTTTTAAAGTTTTAACAATACCAATTCAAAATAAAAATGACAAAGCATTTTCAAGCAAAGTAACACTGTTAGAGCATTTAGATGTAGAATAGCTTGCTAAAGGAAGTTATGAACAATCAAGAATGCGTATGTTCAACACAATTTGAATAATTTTTCCAGTGAGGACACACTTTGTAAATCAATATTACTATTACTGTTTGTCAAAGAGCTCAAAGAATACCGACTCTCAGAATCCCATCCCTGGGCTACGAACTCCAGCCGACTAGGGAACATGATTGTAAAGTAACTCTTTTGTCGGAACATGATTCTCTAGTAGGCGGGATATCCACCATATCCTCCATAACCTCCAGCTGGGCTAGCGAATCCTCCATAGGCAGACGTTAGGCCTGGGTATCCACCGTACAAGGAGGATCCAAGACCTCCTCCATATCCAGCGGCACCGTATGAACCATAAGGTGAGCTGGCAGCTGCATATCCACCATAGGGGGGAACAGGCATGGGTACGTGCATGGGTGCCCTCTGCTTGTTTTGGTTCTGGGATTCCTTATGTTTGGTGATGAGGGAAGCGAGGATAGAAGCTGCCACCAACATCTCGGAAGTCTTCTTGCCGCCGAATCCTTTTCCGCCGAGTCCCAAGAGTCCACCAATTCCAGCTTCCACTTGTTGAATGACCAATCCACTCAAAACGAGAATGGAGAGTGTAAAGAGAGTGAAGCGCCTGTGGACGGCTGCGTGTGAGATTGAAGCAGACATCTTCAATGAGTTATCCCTTTCCTGAAAAAGAAAATGCACTTAATGTGATATTTGGCGTAAAAATGTTTTGTTTAATGGGACTAGAAAATTTTTGCTTTTATAAGCTTAAAGTAAAACGGAAAGGTAGAATTTTTTGCTCAAAAATTAAGTAAACCTCGCTCTTTTATGCGAAAAAAGAGCTTATGTTCTCTTAAAAATTCAATTTGCTACTTTTACCCAATAATTTGGATCTTTTTGGACATTCTTGGAGAATAGTTTTTTTTTTTTTTTGAAGTTTGAAACATTGTCACGATAACATTTTATGACATTTTGCTATTATTTGGAAATCCTTTTTAACCTAAAAGTTCATAACCGGAATAAATTCAACTGCTTTAACATTTCTCTACATTTTACTCTACATCCTTAATGCTGAAATTTGAAGCTTAAACAAAGTTAAATTTCTTATCAAATGATGCTTGAGAACAGTTAACTAGGTCCATGTGTTGAATGTACACACAAATACATTTTGTTGTTAATTCTATCAACAAAGTCTGCCATCATATTGTTTTACCACTACTTAAATAGCATAGGTTATCATTTACATGCATTATTTTAAATCATAAAATAGGAAAATTCTTCAGGAAACAGCTTTTAAAGTCTTCCTTTCTCTCCAGTGAAATTTACTTCTAATAAAACAAATAATAACTCAGAGGCCTTTTGTAATTTAATCCCTTTAAACATGTGTAGAAAGCAGATGAGTGTATACAAAAATTTATGCTTCTATAAAATGATACATGAAGTGAATTAAAAATTCCTATTGAAAAACGAAATATTTTTCCCCTGAACGCAATACGCTTATTATTTTCTATACTTTTAAAACTGAAAAAAATATTTTAAGTTTATCAGATTGTATTGATACATGTTGTGTAAATTCCGAAATAGTACAGTATAATTAATGTTGCGAAACTGAATAAAAATAATTATGGTTTAATATTTGAGGCGAGGCAAAACTAATCGAAATAATTTATAATTCATTTCAAATTAAAATAAAACGAGTAGATAACTCAAAACATGCCTGGAATTTATTATGTGTACATTTATTTTCCATTATGATTTCATTCAAGGATTTACATGGTTTGACACCTCTATTGGTTTTATAACATTGTGTTTCAAGCGTTACATAAACAAGGAATGTAAATTTTGTAAAAGTAACAAGAACTTAAAATTTCTTGAATATTTTAAAGAAAAAAGTAAATATACTTCCATTTTTATAACTTTCGGAAACATAAACAAAGCAAAATGTAATTCTTGAGCAGATGGAAGCATCTTTATTTATGCAAAACGTAATCAGAAATTGATCAGTATGAACTTGCTCTAATTACATTTCTTCACCGAATTAACGCGTTCTAAAAATGACGATTTGTTTAAAGACAGAAAGTTTGGCGTAAATTTGCTTTTTCAAATGAACGAAATTTTTCAGTCACATACAGGCAAAAATGTCACTAAGGTATTAAAAAAGGAGCATTTCGCTCTAGGTCTAGAGAATATGTATTTTAATGCTAATTAGAAATATCAGAATAAAGTAAAGTTAATAACGGGAATTGATCACCGTTAATTAACAAAGGATAATTTAGTTTAAGAAAAGAAAAAAGAAAAAAACGAGTTATAAGCCAAATAGTTCTTAAACCAACTTATGTTAACCTTTTGGCTACAATCTCTTTCATTAGCTCTTGACTCTTGGCGAGGCTTTGTTAGCATGCTTGTTGTCTGCGCACCATTTTCCAGCTGTTTAAAAAATGTGTCAAGAAATTGTAGATCTCATCTGGCGTTGGAGTTATTCTACGCACGGTGGCTTCAATGGACCATGCAGCAGGATGGAGGAATTCTAAAATCCATTAACTCGTTTGTCTGTTTTCGGCACCGAACAAAACGGATCAGGGTGATTTAATGACGCTACAAGTGGGGAATCCCCGCGGCTAGTTTTTGCTCTACAAATCAGTGCCATTTTCCTTTGTCTTGGAGATCCTGATGGGAACGTAGTTTAACCTTAATTCTTTGCCGATGTTCCCTTGCTATTAAGGCAAAAGAAAAATTTTGCTAACCTGCATTCTTTCTCAACCAACAATGGATCTTATAGAGTTAAATCAAGGTCACAAGTTGAAAGAAATGTGATAATTTTATCTAATATTCCTCGCCATTAGCTTTAGCCGGATTTGTGCGTCTAATCATTATCTAACTTTTTCGGAATTGCGTCTGACAAACACATTTATGCTTGCTTAAAGTACTACGTAATGAGTCTCTCAATGTAGTTTGAATCACCGATATATTTCTCAGACACATACTCTGCTCACAAGCAATTAAAAGAATGAAAATCGGGAAATTTTCTTAGAAATGTGATGCACAAGGGGAATTAAATTTTTCAATAAGTCAGTAATCTTTGCAACTGTAGTAATTTTCTTTCGATAATTTGCTCATTGGTTTTTTTAATACGGAAGGCATAAAATTATTAAAATACACTGTACGAAAATGCAGTTAATGATCCAAAATTGAATTGACAAAGGGCAATGAGATCCCAAAAATCCAACTTCTAACTTTTTCAAAGGAAGCGATTGTTCTCGGAAGCAACTTAATGTAACTAATAATTACCGCAAAAGGCTTTCAGTGACAATTATATTTCACAGGAACCGATTAATAATAACAGCTTATTAGGTTAATTATGTATTGTCAGTTTATATTTCCCATGCCTTTTTAAGCCCATATGTTGGCGCAAAACTGTAAGCCCTAATTAAATAAAAACAATTTTTTTTCTTTGTGTGACTAACTGTTAACCGACTGTGCTAAGTGCTATCTTTGTGATCTGAACTGGGGAAAATATCTCTTAATGTTTATGTATATCCATAGAACGTCCAAGCTTCTTAAGTGGGACACGTTTCGTGCTCCAATAATCGCAGGTTGATGCTCTAAAGGTCATTGGCAAGGAATTGAACTATTCATAGAAGGGTTGACCGACACCTTTTTTTCCCCCTTTTTCAATCACGTTATACTCAAAGCGAAGTTCATTCACGCTTTTTTGAAAGATTTGCTCCGGCTTGAGGTGATCGCTCGTTGAGGCGGGCTCTTTGGAGGGGTTATTGGCAACAGACTGAGGTTGTCGTGGAAAGGAAAGTCGAGGGTGTGGCTGCCGCGGTTCTTTTGGTTCTTTTTTAGTTCATGGAGGAACAGCTCGAAAGTGATTTCTTCCTTTTTACTTTCAGTCGTTTGTATTGTGTTCGTAAAAAGAAAAATGTTGTCAATCTTTCCTTTTGTATGTTTTCGGCAGCAAGTGCAATGTTACAATGGAGGAAAATGATGCTATAATGAGTTCAATTTTCCCTTTCGGTTGAAGGAAGATGAATGTATTATAGTCAATTCTCTTTTATTCCTTCTATAGGACTTTTGAAAATGCCAATTATAGAAGTACATCGTTGCCAATTTAGTATTTAAGATTGCAGGATACATTTCTCTGTAATCACTGCTTCCTAAAATAGATTTTAAAATGTATGTCACATCTACTAGACGCTTATGTTTAAAAAAATACCTGTAAAAAGACGATTCGTTGTTTTTTCTGTTTCAGCAATGTAAGTTAAGCTACTATAAGTACAATTATTTGACAAGAAGAAAAATAAGTTAACCCTCAAATCCGACGTAAAAAATACTTTTTGCTTTAAATGTACCTATATAACAATCTGAGACTGGAAACATATGAATAAATCTTTATGTAACACTGAAAGTGCAATGGAAATTTTAAATGTTAGTGATAATTAAAATGATTTAATTGACAAAAGATAATTTTAATTTCAAATTATATTTATCGTTAGAGTACAGTGGGCTTCGAATTAATGTGGGCATTGATAAAAAGAAATGAAATGATTTATGAGAATTACCGAGGTTAAAAGATCTTTATTTCAGGTAAATTAATGTCCAATGTGAAAAATTAACAAACATTTAGCTAACATTTAAGTAATTTTTATAAAATATATAATTTCGTATGGTTTAAACCACTGTAAACGTATGTGATTTTCCATAATAATTTGGTAACCCACTGTATTTTGTAGAAGTTTAAAATTCACCGCATAAAACTAGAAATTTAACTACCTGATAATGTCAAAGTGAAAAACTGTTTCAACGATTGAAAATCTTGGATGTTATCTTATGTTTTCCAAAATATTGTTTTAAAAAGTTTTAATTTTAAATTTATATTTTAATTTTAATATTTCCCCCCAAGTATTCGAGTATCTTAAATGAATTTCTGCAAGTGCAAAAAATTTGACCCAATACAGAATCACTTGCTCATTCAAATCGTATGTCAAAAGTTAGATCATTAAAATATGAATACAATTCGAACGGTGGTGTTAAAAATTGTGATAAGATAAATAATAAAACGAATGAAACTGATTAAAAATAGTAATAAAAAATAATGAAAGCAACTATTAATAGAGCTGATAAGATCAGGAAGGAGGGAAAGTAGTAAGTAGTTGCTCTTTGGAATTAAGGGGAGTCGGCACCATGAGATCATTTTTTCTCTATGGTGTTTATATTTACAATTTTTGTCTCATATTATGTTATATCACTTTATAAGAAATTTAATATTAACAAAACTAGCTTTCTGAAATGTAATTTGAAAATTTTAATTTTTAAAATAAAATTTAGCAGTTTTTAAAAATGCATGTTTTTTAAAAAAAAATTGGCGTTGTCTCAACCTTTTTTTTATTGATTCATTACTCATAAAGCAAAACTTTTATGCTTTGAATTTTTTATTAGTCAAATACTTTTTGAGAAAAAAAAACTGAGGTAACACAGAAAGAACAACGAAAAAAAAAAAAAAAAAAAAACTACAAAAATATTTTTTTTTTTTTTTAAGTGCTTAATTTATCATAAAAGTAAAGCATGAATTTGTTATGCATAGTTTCAGGAACATGTGGGGAGAAAAATCTACATTATAGATACAAATTTAAGAAAGTCTTTGCATTTAAATTGACATGAAATGCGCAAAAAACAAGGTGAGACAAAAAAGCGTTTAAAGTTTTCGGCTTGCAATATCTTAATCGAAATTTCAAGTAAGGAACTTTTGTTTTTCAGTTATAATCACGATGAAATTGCTTCTTCTCGCTTTTTTTGTTCAAAAAAATAAATATGTGGCTTATATTCAGCACAATTTTGGTTTCGGAATGAAAAGGTGGCAAATCACACCGTAATAAAATCAATGATAAATCAATAAATGTTGCTTCAATTTTTCTGAAGCTTTTCAGGGAGCATTTTTAAAGATTTATTTTATGACTTAAGCCAAGAAAAAGTGTTTCGGTTTTTTCGACATTTTTGGGTGCTGGCGCTTAAAACTATATAATTCGTAATAGTTAGTAACTATTCAACACAGTTACCGGAAAAGGTTTGGCATAAGATAATATTGCTTTTCGAAATTCAGAATCCTATTCTGTAGCACGAATTTTTATATTGAAGCGAAGTTTGAAATTTTTTTCACAAAGCGTTGTATTTCAGGAAAATAATTCCCCCCTTTTTTTTTTTTTTTTTTTTTTGTGGGTTGATTAGGGAATTTTATCTGGAGTTTATCCTAAAAGTACATCATAAAAAAAATCTTAACATTTGGACATTTCCGAGTATTTTGTAATTTTTTCGAATTCAGAAAGAAGTTGATTCTTTCCACCTTGTTCCTATTTTCTAGATAATATGAAAATAACAAAACACCAGCGGGTAGAAGTGATTGTATTTGATTTAAGTACATTACTTTTGTTACATTGTATGTCCTTGAAGTTTATGTTTAATACATTTGTTTCAGAATAAATTTCGAGTTACATCTGAAGTGCGTGACCGTACAGCTTTCTGTTTGCAAAGATGATGTGCAAACTAGAACAAGCGTGGTGGAGTGGAAAGGACAATGCCATTTATACTTTTTATTAGACAGGAATTAGAGTGATCATACAAATGCGGTTGCTATTTCTTGACTTTCATGCACTATTGTTATCTGTTGCATTCCTAGTAAAAATATGAGTTGCTTTTGATCATTAAAATTGTGGTACGAGATGTTTTTCATGTTTTATTCAGGCAAACAAATGCAAATGGGAAAATCTCATCATATATCTGGTCGTTTACATTCGAAAAGATTCTATGTAAATTTTACGTTTTCTAAAATTATTGTACATTATTGTTGAATGGACACTACACCTTCAACTGCTTAAATGTATTTTTATGAATACTCACAGTAACATTTAGGGCATTTTTTCTCACTATTTTAACTTATGATTTATCAGATATTTATTAGTATATTCTACAATGTAAAATTTACTTCTCTATTTTATTGTAAAAGGAAATTAGTTGTCCTTAATTAAACTTGTTGTTTGAAGTTATGAAGGTTTAACATTGATGTGGCAGTGTCATAGTAGTACTTTTCATTATTTGAAATTTTGTGACAAAATAGGTAATTTTTTAAAATGGAAATAGTTTTTGTTGCCGAGGTTAACGGAACAGCATTACGCAAAACGTTTTCTTGCCTATACTGTTGAGCAATATTTGTGCTTTCATCTATTTGTGCATGTTTTACGTTTGCCCCAAAATAGGAGACTGTTGAATATAGGAGCTGAATCAACCAGCCTCCTGGTCTAATTCACCTGAAGATAGCTATGATCAAACTAAGAAGAAAAACATCAAAAACCAAAGAAAAGAGAAAATCGACATTGCTTTGATAAAATAATGTGCAAATCATTCAATGCTGGTTGCTAATGGAAATATTGAGAATTACAAGAAAGAAAAAGCGAATGAAGAGAGTAAGAACTCTTGAAATCAATCAATATTTATACGTGCTGAGACACCTTTTAAAAATGAAAAATCCTCAAGACTGTGTTGTTTTATCTTATGTGTGCTTTTCCTTCTTGTTTTTTCAAATATTTATTTTATTCATTGTATCCTAAGCTTTGCGAAAGAATAATTGGCGTTCCCAAGTTATATTCACATTTCTCTGCATGAAAACCCTCAAAATTTTAAGTATACCACGTTAGGGTAGTGATATCTAATTTGGGCCCACGAATATTTCATTATTTTCATTTTAATGGACATACCTTCGAAACTCTACTTTGTTGTTTGGTAAAATAGTAATATTCTACCTAAAGATAGTCAATTTAGTTCAAATATTAAAATCCTGATTAACATGCTATTTTAAAAGTCAAAGTTCAAAACTGTCCCAAGTTTGCATTTTACCATAAAATTTCAAAATTAGTTTTTACTAATTTTCTTTTGTACTGTTTAAGCGGAGTTTTATTCTCAAATGACATTTTTAATTTTGATTTTATAAAATATTTCCTCGATGAAACGTTGGAAGTTTTAAAAAAAATGGCCTAATATTTTTAGCAAAGAACGGCTTACTATTGGCGGATACCAACATAATTAAATCATCAATATTTTTCAGATGCCATAACACGTCATTAATCAGTCTTAGGTGTAAATTTAGTCACATTATATTATTTTTTACAGTAAATTTTCACTTTTCAAATTTATGTACTGTATCATTCTCTTGAAATATTCTCGTGTCACTTTGCCGTTTTTCATTAATATAGCTTCCTTGTTTGAGGATTTTTTTAACCTTTGAAAGTAAAGTTACGTGACACTGACTGGGAAAAGCATTTTTACCACATAATTCATTTTTCAAAAACAGAAACCTTCCCTGAACTGAATCAACAAAGTAGAGCGGAGAAATATCGAAAGCAAACAACTCTACGTACCTGAAGGAATTTTTTTAACATTTCTACTACATAGAAATCAAATGAAGTTCAAACAAAAGGGTGTACATATATATATATACATATGTGTATGTCTGTGTGTAAGATTATTTGTATTTTTTCCCTCAAAAATATGCTCTGCGGTTGCCTAGATGGCAAAGGACAGGAAAATTGTCTTTGTCGCCTTTGGTGTAAAAGCCCCTTTTAGGCAATAAATTATTACGCACCAGTCACTTCCCTCAGCCCATTTGGTATTATCACCTAGATGAGCAGTTTGTATTTTAACAATATCTTAATATGGAATAGGAGCATTTCAAATACAGTGACAGGTTCATTTAGCTTTTTATAACTGCACATATACGGCTCCTTTAAGCACTAACAAACATAACACTTTAATTACAGCTTGTCTTGACCCTGTCTGAGAATGACTTTATAAACAGATTCACAGAGAGTACTGAATGAACCGGCGAACAATAACACGTCCTGAAGACATATGTTTGCAACCTAATTCTACAGGTGTTTCTGTGGAAGAACTAGTTTTGAAACTCTGTTTTAGAAAGCAAATACAACTAGCTAAGAAAAATAAATCCAAAAGAGACAAGGAAAAACATGCTTTACATGATTCCTCAGGAGACTGTTTATTAATAAGCATGATACTTTACCAATTAATCATTATTATGTTTGGGATTGCTGGCTCAGAAAAAAAGGGATTAAGTCTTAATGATTGTTGATTCGAATTATAAGTAACTGAAAGTTGTAATTGAAATAACGATGTTTTCGTTTTCCTTCTTGTAACACAGCTCTGGTACAAAAACACAACAGTTTTTTGCAAATTTAAAACCGTTAAACTAAATTATAAATTAACGAATAAATATGTTATAAATAAATTAAGCGAAAGTTGTCTAAATTACTCAGTAAAATTTGAAGGGAGGTTTTAGTTACTGTAAAACTTGAGTTACTCGAATTGCAGTAATTTGGACACCAAACCCCAAAACATTTCTTTCTTTACTTTCTTTTAATTGATGAGTAAAATTTCATGAATGAAGTGAATAAGATTAATAAATATCGTTTCCACACATGTAATACATTTTTTACTGTGTTTCTTTACTTAGTCACGTCTTTGATTGATCTTATTTCTTAACCGTATACTAAACCACCGGTGAACTTTTTTTAGTATTACATATATATGTGTGTGTGTGTGCGTGCTACACACGAAAGGCAGGCCAAAATTTCCCACACACACACACAAGAAAAAAAAGGAGGTATTAAAAACAGGTTTGAGTCAATTCCTAAAAGCCACATATTTTTGAGCTATATAGCTTTAATACATATCTGCTCTTGAGTTTACTAAAACCTTGTGATAAAAAAATATCTTTGCCTTTATTGACATAAACTTTTTAAGTTATGTTTCTCACAAAAAAAGTCAGTAATGTTTGAACATAGGAAGCTATATTTTGAACACTTCTGTCAGTCATTTTATAAATAATTCTTTCGAGTTCTCGGGATGGAACTTTACAGAAACTTTAGTTTCGAGCAAACGTATCGCGCGTCTTAACAGCGGAAGCGTTCAGTAAATTTCAGTAAAGCAAACCCTAATCTCTCTATTTCTTATTTTTGACCGATAACATATTTAATTTTAGAATTTATGATAAGAGCGACTTTTAAAAATTAGAGTTGCAACAATTTTTCCATTTTGAAAATTGACTTTATGGCGTGCCAAACGGAAACTTAAATAATATTCCAGACCTTAAAACAAAGTTAGAATTTAGGGTTTGTTTTTAAATCTAATAAAATATTTTTTTTTATCCAATGTAATTCATTTATTTTGCCATGATTTCAATAATTTTCAAAAAACTGTTTAAAAATGAGCTGAATATGATTAAAATTGTTAATTACATATTATCTATTGATAATGTTATAAATTATGGAATTTCAGATAAACTGTATAGAATCTAGACTACAATCAATATTAATCATATAATAATAATAACTTACAGTAGTACTGTAATTTCAAGGTCAGCTTAATTAAATTCAAACTGTATTGTTAAAATAAATGAATTGAAATTTGAAATAATTTTGATTTTAAACTTATAGATAATCTTATTTTACTGCAAACATAAATGAGAGAAGTGCCTAACTTTATCGTATTCTAGATAATAAACTGTTTAGAACTTTCGGTTGGGGGGGGTGATCAAAAACAGATTTTTAAAGCAGTCTTTAATTTTTCAAGCAGCATTTATTACTCATTCATTCATTCATTCAATCAGAAATATTTTTAAAAATTCAGATAAAAAAAAATTCATGGGAAGATAGTCTCGTTTAGTTCTGGAGAAACTTCCTATCTGTGCATTTTCTACGTCTTAAAATCTGTCCGATAAATTTTGTTAAAAGAAAATCTTTCGGTTAGATATGGATTTACATGGGACTGAAATAAGGCGATAAAGCTAATCTTTTTTGAACTGCTTTAAATTTAACAAAAAATGTTAAAACCAAAAAATATTTCACGTCGAGAGCTCCGACGAATAAGTTTATTTAAGAGAACTGGTACTTATGTATAGCTTTTATATAATTTACTTTACATTTCCCCAATAGCGCTAGTGTTAAGTATTTTGAACCGTTCAAATATGAATGAAAAGTTGTTCAAATCGAAAAATAAAATATCGAAATTAGGTGTCCTCATGTTTTTTAACTTAATGGGAAAGTGGGCCAAAAAGAAAGTAAAAGTACATTGAAAAATGTTTTCCCTTTAGGTTATTTAGTTATTTTATCCAATTTTTAAAGCAACTATGAAAATACTTTGCAAGGATAATTTACAATCATTTCCGTTCATCATTCTAAACGTTTATCGAGTAAGAAAATCTTGATGAAGTTAAAAAATTAATGTCATCATGTAGTATTTTTTTTCTGTTGTGTATGAAATTTGATTTTACGTGGAAAACAAAGTACTGAAATCCACTTAAAAACATTTGCACAATTTACTACTTATTTTGTTTTTAATTATAAATATTAAATACTTCATTCACTTTTAATGCTCATTAGTTCAGGGAATATCACGATGAAGATAAAACGGGCATCGCCTCATCCGAAATAATAGTTTTCATTTAATGCGAAAGAATCTTATAATGTTCGAAACTCGCTTAAGTATAAAGATTTTCGAATTGCATTGAATTTTATTTGTTTATTTATTAGATTTTATTTAATTGTTTTCGTCTGTTTTATTTATTTATTCAGATTTTAATTCAAAATCATGTGCGTAACCTGTCGTTCAAAGTGAGTAGAAAAGCTTCTAAGATATTTTTATCTCTGTATTATGTGCATATGCCAAATAGTAGTGCGATGGGTAAGGACAATTATGACACAACTCATACATTCAACCTTTACCAACTGGTATCATGTACATAAAAAATGAGGACATTTTGCTTTATTTCATTTGCATCATTTATCTGTTGAAGAAATATTATTGTAAAAATGCCTACATTTACTTGTTATTGTAATTTAGAGTGTTATTCTTTATTTAAATTTTAACTTATGCGTTGGAAAAGTGTTTCGGAACTCATCAAGAAAAAAAAAGTAAATAAATGAATAAATAAATAAGGTAAAGCAAAAATTCCATGCACTCCCCCCCCCCCCATGAATTTAAGAAATATAACTTCAAGCACACGCACATGAGTGCACGCATCCATTGTTTTTAGAAGCTGAAAAGCATATTATTAACTCGTATAAGTGGTATACGTATGTATTGCATAGTAGGGAGCTCTATGGTCCCATATTAGATTTTGAAAGTACCATTCAACTCAAAATTTTGTTCATCTTTTTTTTCTTGTTCATAAAAATTAGTTCTTTATTAAATCCCAGCGAGGGTGGGGGTAGCAATAAATCACATTTATATTGCATTCTTGTTCCTTTTACGTTCATTTCAGTCGCTAACCAAAATATTAAATTTCTTTCCAATCAAATTTTATTTAATCTTAGGAATTTATATTTACTGCACAGTGAAGAAGAAAATTCAAAATCCTATTTCATTTTTTAAAGGAACGCAGCATAAAGACATAAATGATTTTCAAATGAAATAATAAATCAGTATCAACGTAGATTTTGAGAGTCGTCAGCATACTATCGACGTATTCAACATACCATTATGAAATTTTAAAACGAAATATAAGTTGTGAAAAAGTTTTTTTGTTTTCTCAATTATTTTTAATATAACTATTGGTTGTAGAATTCCAAAAGTTAAACAAATTTTTTACTTGGATTCATGCTCACAAAAAGAAAAAAAAATGTTATAATTATTAAGAAGCTACCGGCTTGTAGATTTTTGAGTCATACAGTGTCCTTTAACTGGAGTAAAACTCCTGCTTTCAATAGATAAATAATAAATTTTGTTTCAAAGGATATTTTAGAAATTGTTTTCATGCATTCTAATTTTGAGAAAAAAAATCCGTGCACCAGTTTTATCCATATCAGCATAATTAAGTTGTTAAATCTAATTTAAGCAATTTATTGTTTTGAAAAATATTTAATTCAGACTTTCTTTTGTGCTGCAGTTATTTTTTCCTAAATTTAGGAATTTACTTAAACTTTCCCAGACTACATTTTTAAGCGGTAAAAAATTCCTCCTCTAGATTCGACTGTGTTAATAACGGGAATTAATTAATTACATTGATCAACTAGTGTAGTTTTGAGTGTAAAAGATTAATTTGACATTATTATTACAACATTACAGTAATACCATAGCAGTTTTCTAAAATGCAATTCTGAAAAATACATTGTTTAGACCCATGAGTAATTTCAAAGTAAAAATTCAGCATTACTTATTCATTTAAAAAAAACATCTTGAACTTTTTACAGTTGAAAGGAACTAATAAAACGTCTTACTGAAGAAAATGGATGTTGTTCTTATCGTTTCTGTTTTTTTTTTTTTTTTTTTTTTGATAGATTGTAGTAATAATTTAAACATTCGTAACAAACAATTTATGTGTTGCAAAAACGGAGACACTTATTATTTTTTTTACTGCGTTACAAGCCTATTTATAGCTTATGTTTTCCAAAGTTTACAGCAGACTAGCTTCTAAGTACAATGTAGAACACCATACGGTGTAGTTAGTTATTTTTACGAAGTATACCTCATTTGAAGGTTACTTTATTCCTTTCTATAATATACATAGAAACCACTATTAAAAATTATTTAAAAAGTTACATTTAATTTTAAAAAATACCTAAAAGAACTTTCATTAAAATAATTTATAAAATTCCGTTTTTTCTTTTCATTTCTTTTTATTCTGTAATTGATTTGTTTGAAAACTATGTCAGGTGGAGAAATGTAAAGATAGATTGTGCTACTAAACCGCTCTCTATTTTCTTTTAATTTGTTAACTCTAAGACCTATCTCTTATTTCATTGTCAGAGTGGAAATATGAAACTTTTCGCATTAGCCAAACAATTGCTTAAAATGTAAATGTAATTAAAAATATATATAATGTGTACTTTCAGTACTTAATTTACTGTAAAGTTACCAAATTTATTAAAGCAACTAAATTCCTACAATGCTCTGCAATGCATTTGAAGCCCGTTGAATTCATGGGAATGAATGATTATGTTTCTATCTTTTCTTATACAAATAAAAATTCAGAAAAGGAAAATTCAAAAAGTTATTTAAAATCAAACGGATGCTTCAGTTAAAGAGTCAGGCCTTTTAAAGATTTTTTTAAACACTTCTTTTGACTATCAAATTAAAGTATAATCGAAAATTTAAATTTGAAAAATAATTTCATAAACATTTGATTATAATTGATGTAAAAAAAAGTTTTTTTTTTAATACTAATAGTGTGAGCACTTGAAAAAAATTGAAAAGTAGATTTCTGTAAATCATTATTAAGATGATAAATTAAAATCAGATTTCATCCAGTTTAAAATATGAAAGATGTGGGTGCTCCTCCTTACCTTGAAGTGGACCTGTAAAGGATCGTCTCGGTTATCCCTGGCTGAGTGTTGGGAAAAGTGAAAGATCGGGCTCTTAAATAGGGGTCGGGAGCCCGAGGCTCACTTTTCTAGGTCAGCAGACTCCGATCTTGAAGTAGGGCAGCCGCTCAAGTTCATTGCTGTGCTTTACTCCCCTCAGAAGAACGGGGGCGGTCTGCATATCTAAATGGAGAGAACGAAGGATTACGGAGAACACGGCACACATTTGACCTTTTTGGGACTTGCCCTGAACAGGACTGTGGAGTAGTTAGTGAATGCAGTGAATGAAGTAGTTAGATAGAGATGCAGTAAAGTTAGTCGCTTTATTGGAACAGAGATTAAAAGGCGCCAAACAAAGAATTTTGATTTAGCAAGAAGTTCGCTCAGAATTAAACAAGCACACTTTTATGTATATCAGCATCGATTTTTATGCATCAACTCTTTCAAATGGTTTAGGCTCCAAAAAATTTCAAATATTCATTTGTAATAGTTAAAATATGTGTTTGAAAAAAAAATGTCTCTTTTGTGTAATAAAAGGATATTAGTTAATATAAAAACAATATTAAATCCATTCTCTTAAACATTTAGGCTTTATGTTTCAATGAAGTACAACAATTAATGCTTTTTTTTAGTTGGAGCGTTTTGAATCTAAAGTTTTTTTTTTCATTTATTTTCTCTTCTTCTTTTTGTTAAATATGTTAGAGTACAAAAAATGGAAGAAACAATATGTTGAACTGAATTACAAAAAAAAAAAAAAAATCCATCAATGTAAAATGCCGAATATGAAAAGATTGAAAGAAAAATAATAAATATTTATTATTCAATACTTTATTATTAGAAATTAAGAACTTAGAACAGAATACAATGATGCTCTTTTTTCCTTGCACATTCAAAGCTTTAATTTTTTTCGGAATCCGTCAAGATAATTATCTAAAATAACTAGGATTCTTCTAAATACTATTAAAAATCATTAATTACGTTAGTAAACTAAATATCACATTTTAATTTCCCATGAATATAGCTTTTTTTTCAGAATAATTCAAAAAGAAAATAAGTCGGTTGTTTTTCAATGTATAAGTAAGTAGAAAAGGGAAAATATTTACATCGACTTCTGAAATTATAATATCATCGTAAATTATTGGTAGATAAAAAGAACCAGCTTTTGAAGGCATTTATTTATTATCTTTTTGATAACTCTAGTTTTTCTTATACTGCATAATGAGAGCAAACCCTCATTTCGTATTATTTATTTTTTATATGTACCAGTGAACTTAATAATTTTGCGTTAAATATATTAAGTACATCATAAAAAATCTTAGCTGCCTGTGTTGTAACGTTAACAAAGAGCATAATTAACACACGCACACATTCTCAAATTAAGTTTCAAATCGCATTTTGAGAACCCGCTCTTCACTACTTAGAAGTGATTCTATACTAATACTGAAAACATTATCCCCCCATAAAGTTTGTGCGCAATGGGAGAAGACTTTTTGAAGTATCAAAACAGATAATTTTATAAATTTTTTCGCTATTGATTGTATTTCACAATGTGATGTACGTAAATTGCCCTAACTTTAGCCTTACATGTTAAAACGGGGACAGCTAAATCTATTTACCTGTAAAAATATTTTTTAATGAAATTCGAGGTGTCGTATATATATATAAATATTGGGATTATTTACTGGAACAAAGAGTTAGTTAAAAAAAAAAACGATCAGTACGGGGAGCCTAAAATCTGTATAAAAAATGTAAAAAGTAGGAGGACTGCACAACTTTTTCGACTAAAGAGCACTCCACGTTTTCAGTGTATAAGAGATTGTCTGGTGCTATTCATCATCATAGCAGGTCATTCTATGTTAGCATTAGTAATTGACTACAGTGTACACACCAGAACGTGAAGTACTATACTGTCATCTTAAACATCAGATCCAAATCTTATGTTTTAAGAACAAACCAGTCTTGGAGATTATATCCGACGTAAACAAGATGCATGGATTCAATTTTCCAATTATAAAGGTCATCTCTCCCTAGGAAAATGCCTATTGGTGATTCTGTCCTGAGAAAAGTCAACTATCCCTTAAAAAGCAGCTGAAGTATTTAATATACTTTTTAAAGCATGCTTTGACATCACATAAGAAAACTTAATGTGCGTCTTGAGCACTGAACGTCCATAAACGGACCTCCGATGTTCCTTCATGTGTATGTCTCTATTTAATCCGCTACCTTTTTTATAGCCATTCGTTTCTTTTCTATTATTGATGCCGCTGCTTCAAAATTGAAAAAAAAAAAAAAGATTTTTTAATTCCTATAACTGGGCAGAAACTTTTTTAGAACCCAATAATTAAAGAACAAAATGATCTAGATGCTACTGTAGTAGCATAAGAGTTCTTGTAAAAAACATTTTAATCGTGACGCATGTCTGATAAAATGTATTTGGCGTAATACAAATAGTTATAATTCATGTAAACACACACACATATGTATATATATACAATGTGCATGTATGTATGTATGTATACCCATAGAGATATTGTCAAGAAGTAATGATGAAAAACATTCAAACGAAACATTCGACTGCAGGACCCTTCCCTTAATAAAATTTAAAAATCACCTGTTTCTATAGAGACCCACCTGCGTACCAATTTTTGTTCTTGAAACTTTAAATTACTTCTTCAGATAGATCAGTCACGCTAAGAGAAAAAAGTTTCATTGCGCTCTTGAAAAGATTGACTAGCAAAAACTAATCAGCACCAATTCTCATTACGGTCCATGTGTGCACCAAGTTTTATTCTATTCCATGCATTACGAGATCATTTTGGTTTGAGAGGCCACAAAAATACTCCCATTCACTCAAATATCCACACAAATTATAAAACAATGGTCAAAATTGGTTCAATATCCTTTAGAACGTTAAGTCCGCCCAAATTTGGATATCGGACATTTTTGCGAATCCAATAACTTTCTTCTGTACATTGCATGTAGTAGAAAGTAAAAATTGAGAAACGTAGTAGTGACATAAAGTTGTTAAAGTTCAAAATATTTAAGATAAAACTTTAAATAAACTCTATGGAAAGAAAAAAGAAGGAAAGAAAGGATAGATTTAAAATATATTTTGAAATTCTTGTTAGTCTAGTCGAGGTTGTAATGACGTAATGATAAAATGCACGCTGCTTATTAGATACAATTACATTGCCCATGGAAAAAAAAGTACCAGAGCAACGAACAGCGAGAATTTTAAACACAAACAGGAAAATTGTTATTATTGATATTTTTTGTTCTTCATATAAAATAAGATAAAAAAACCTTAAGAACAGTCTCGTAAATAAATCAACCTTCATTCAAAATCCTTTTATTTTGTTTCAGCATTCCGTCATCCTTAGATGTCTGAAAAATGATTGGGACTCCGTCTTTTACACTCTCGATGTCCATAAAAGTTTGTTTAAAAGGATGGAGAATTAAATTTTAGTCAATGTTCTTTGAGGATTAAAATGCACTTGTAATTAGTTATGGAGGGCTCGAGTAGTTATAAAAGTTATAAATTCAATTACTAAGGTTTTTATGGTAATAGGAGAGTGCCAATTATTCAAGTGATAAAAAAAACGTCGTAGTTTATTTTTTTTCCTCAAAAAAGTTTTTCACTTTGACGTGTCTGTCAAAAAATTGTCTCAGAATTCCATATGAAAACTTTTAAAGCTTGTAAAAGTAAGGGTTCTAGTAATTTTGCATAGCTACAAGGAATAATGTCAGATTTTGAGCTATCATATTAGCAGAGCGGAATGTTTAATGAATTTCTAGTTGATAATTTCTTGAAAAAGAATAAAAAGTGAACTAACTTACTTAAATCTAAATGCTCAGCAAGTGCAGTAAAATTATGTAAAATTATGACCAGTGTGCTCTATTAAAATGGAAAGCTTATATGCTTGAGTATACAGGAGCACAAACCTATATATTACATCGGAACGCTCAGTGTCAAGTAAGCAATCGTGCTTAACGATTGGAAATTTTTTATACAAGACCCCATTCCAAAATATACACCGTTATAGATGGGAATTTGTAGACGGAATTTGTAGTATTAGGCTTAGCATGTATCACTGTTCTAAAATTATTTAATTTTGATTTATGAATAGACTAGGTCTTAACATACACAAGAATTTTCAATTTTATAGACATTTTTGCTTTCTGCAAGGAAATCTGGCTAATTACGCATGGAAATAAGTTCAGAAGCCCATACGGTTCAGCCCTTCTATTTTTTAAATCAAGCCCCGAAGCAGAAGTTTGTTAAATATAAATTTCACTAATGCTGTGTTATTTTTATAAGTAAACAGCATCAAACACAACTGAGCTCAAATGCAATTCAGACTGAAACTACTTTGATGCAGTCTCCTGACAATGTGATGTTAAGTAATGTCGAATTTTTACAAGCACTTTTTCTGCAGCACAACTTTCAAGTTATCCCAGTGGAATAATTCCTTTCTAAACATAATTATAATAATTACTATTACTCTGCAAATGTTTAGAACTAGCAGTACCTGGAACAAGAACGATACATGAAAGAGAGAGAATTAAAAAAATGGCTATGTTAAAATATGCATTTTCTCTCCATTTGATTTTTAATAAATTATAGTTATCTCAGAATAATTTCTTAAAATGAAATTTAAGTAATTTGTTCATTCATTAAAAACTATTTGTAATTCTTTTCACGGAACTTATTTTGAATTTTATATTTATGTCTTATTATATTAAACTAAAAGACAGACTTATAATTAGGGATTAAAACAGAAGAATACCTATTTATAGCGCTTTTGGTGTGTGTCTTTAAGACTCTCTATGCAGCAGTTTAAGAGACTGAAATACTTTACGAGACGCTACAAAGATGGGGGCCAACTTGTCACTACAGAGGGCTTTAATTAATTCAACTTGATAAATAAAGCTGTTTTCCTTCGAAGATGAACCCTTGTTGAGTGTTTTTAATTATGATGGTCATTTATAATACGTTTACATGTTCTTTTCTTTAATTAGAACCACCTTACTTACATTACTCACATTAGCCCGACCCTCGGTTTCCCGACTTTGGGATGTGTTTATGACTACTTCTCACTTTTGGGAAATACAGTTCTGCTATCATCCAGAGCAACCTGCCTGGCAGAGTGCCAAGAAGAATCCATTTATGTACAAAGTAGGAACTTCTGGTATATGAAAAGTGCCGGCATGTTCTCGTTCTAGTTCGTTTAGAATACTTGATTTCTTCCGAACTGATGCCATTTGCCAGTTTATAAATTTAGTTGCTTTCAACAAACAGTGAAACAAACATTCTGATTTGGGTACTAAATAAAAGCGGCAAAACGAACTTTCCGAAAACTCGAATGGATTCGTTTTTTTCTGCCATGCGCAGAAGCGTCCAAATATCAAAAGTCCGTGGTCGAACTGTAGTCATAAGCACATCCCAAAAAGATGGCGCCACAAATTAGCTTTACTTTTTTGTGACGCCTTTTTTCTTTCGAAAATTAACGCAATGTGTTCTTTAATATTGTAATGCGAAATATCAACCAAAAAATCTGTAGTTTTTGAACTATCTCTTGGTATTTATTAGCCGCCGAAGTTGAATCATATATATTTTGTGAACCCTTTATATCACTTTTCCTTAAATGTTTTATATTAGTATAAGTGGATTGTTATTGGTTCGTGTTATCATTAGATTTGTATAACATGAAATAATTTTAACAGTAGTTTTTTTTTACCCCGTCCATTAAAAAATATTGCAATCACTCTGAATTCCTTATCATTTGCTAGTTTACCATTTTACATTCATCACTAGTTTACATTTCCTGTAAGTTTGATCTCATTAGCATGTGTCCTTCATGGTGCTGCAATTTTCATAAATAAAGGTGTATGAACTTAAAACAGCATGCATGTGAAGATGAATTTATATGAACTCAAAGTTAATGCTTGTACAAATAGAGAGAACGTAGTATTAATGCGTTAAAGATACTGATTTTGAAACTTAGTTACTGACAGCAAGCGAAACATTGTTACAAATTTAGCTCAATATCAAGTAGGTAATTTTAATACATCTACGCAGCTGCTAGCAAACAGTGACATATGTTCACCTCCCCCTCCTTTTTTTAAAATTTCATCCCAAAGTAGTTGCGTACATAGATATAATATAGAAAAACCTTTCATTCAAAAAAATGTACTGAAATCCTTGCAAATACAACTGATTATATTTCAAAGCGCTCTCTTTTTTTCATTTCTTAAATCTCAGAATATAGATCATTTTTAATTTATGTGTTCTTGAGTTTAAGTGTTCATGAAATGAAATATTTTTGATTTATTATATTCTGGTTTGGATATAAGAAAAATTTCTTTGTAATTTTTGCCCTTATGCTTAGCATAAAATAAGTCAAAATGACATTTAGTGTAAGAAAGAATCATTTTGTCTATGTGATCAAATTTTTCAGTCGCATGGGGAATCGCGACCCACAGGTTGAGAACCCTTGCTTTTGGCAAATGTAACATTTTATTATATTTAAGTGCATTGTATATGCAATAGCTATATTTTACACTTGACGCGAGAACTCTGTTGACCTCTCAAGACATCTGTTGTATTACGGAGATTTCGGTGTCAATTATTGTGAGAAATATTAAAATTCAACTTTAAACCGCAATCACGCTCGTTAACATTCAATCACATTCAATAGCAATACAAATTTCTAACACGTACTTCAGAATTACAAGAAGCACCATTTTCAATGCAAAAGAAGCTAACTTATAGAGGGAAAAAACTGACAAAATCCCGAGAAAAAGCCTATTGTGCGATGTCTTTTCATCCATAAACTTATATTTTTGTTTTGAAAAAGAATCCTTTGTAATACTGAAGTCCACATCCGCAATTTCATTGTTATTTTTGCGTGCAACGCTAATTTTGATTTTTGAAGCTGCTTTGCCAGACAACAATTTATGCTTCTTTTAAAAAAATTCCTCCCTCTTCATGAAAACAACATTTTACCTCTATTGAGAGTTCGGTTTACCTTAACTAATCATAAAATCATTATGTGATTTTTTAATGCATCCATTTATAACCCTTTTTACCCTACTTTCCCGTTAAAGTTAAAAACATAGAATGAAAGAAGGCTTAATGTATCGTAAAAATATCGTTAAGTACAAAAAAAGTCAAAAATAAGTTAAGTAATTTGAATGTAGAGTTTTGAGATGGGAGAAAATGTTCTCTATTGGTTTGGCGGTCTATCTGCCCCCACCCAGCCCCCTAATAACATTTGAAGGATTCAAAAGATTTTGCAGTCGAAAGATCCCAGAAAGGACATCTCATTTCTACATTTTACCTTTTGATTTGAACAATTTTTCGTTTAATTTGGAACAGTTCAAAAAACATTAGCGCCTATTGGCAAATTGAAGCAAATTATGTAAACGCTGGGCATAAGATCCAAGTTCTTTTCAACAAACTTATTCGAAGAAGCGCTCTAAAGGAAACCTGTTTTGATTCGAGCAATTTTTGTTCAAATTTGAACAGCTCAAAAAAAATAAAATAACATTAGCGCCTACTGGAAGATTTCAATCCTATGTAATTCCTGATTTAACAGACGGATTTTCTAGGAACAAACTTTATCTGAAATATGTTATGACGTTGAACATGTTCAGATGCGAAGTTCATCCAGAACTAAACGAGCCTATTTTCTCAGGATTTTTTTTTCTTATGAATTTTTAATTTTCTGAATGAATAAATGAGTTAGTGAATGAATGAATGAATGAATGAATATATATAAACCGTTGAAATATTTATTTTTATGTATTATTTCTCTAGCCTGTTTTTTGCCACTACGCGATATCTCCCTTATTCTTTTATCAAATTCCATGATTTACCCCTCATTTTTAATATGTTTGACAGGATTTACCCCTCATTTTTAATGTGTTTCATATGATTTAGCCCTCATAATTCTTGCTAAAATAAAAAAAGCCATGGCTGAGAACTGTGATAAGAAATGTGTAATTATTAAAAGGTTTGTTATTTTTGGTTGGAACAAACAGGTAGATTAATAAATATCTGTAGAATGTTTTGAGTAACTCAAGTAATAATTTCTTTCATCATATGTTTGTTGTAATTGTGTTTTAAATTTTCTGATAATAAAATATTTAGCTATTGCCACTATGCTACTATTATTTCAAAAGTTAAATTCTCTTTTGGATTGAAACACAAAGTGATTTAACGATATTTTTTTAAAGTTTCAGGTTGCACTAGTTGTACGTTTTTATTTAAACTTTGAAATCACAATTTTATTTAAATGAAGAAACATCTCAATTCAACTTCTGTTTGCACTCTTTAATCGGTAAATGCTCTCTCTCATGACACAAAATCTTGACAAGAGAGAAGTCCCAGTTGTGCGTCGGAGAAGGAGTCGAGGAAAAAGTGAGGCCGCAAGTGTTGGCCTCCGGTGATGACATATAAGAATTTTCTTATTTCACGGTCGCTCGACTCCCGAGCTTTCCCCCATTTTCCACATCGACAGAGACTCGATTCAAACTTTCGTTTGTTTTGCATCTTTTCATGGGATTTTCGTACATTCTGCTTCTGATTATAGATGATTTCCTCTAAATCTCTTATTATTTATTTCGACGAAAGCTTATCTTTTTTAGATAAAATATTAACTAATTCAAATTCACAATTAAATTACAAAATGAAAATATAAAAAAATTGTTTAAGTAATTTTTAAAATTAGTGAACACATGGCGTTTTTTCCATATAACTTTTGTAGTTCCCATACCTCTCTCGGATTTGGTGCTAGTGAGGTATCGGGCAAGAAAGAATTGGAAACAACTACACAAATCGCTGCATTTTCAACAAACAAAGAATAAGTAGTCTATAGCTCTTATTCAACTGTTAGAGAAAATTTCAATCCGAACGTCTTACTGATAAAGGTTTACCGTTTTACTGACAAGATGCAGATGCGTAGCAGATTCGCTCCATAGATGTCCTCTAGCATGGCATTTTCTCCAAGAGACTGGGTACAATCTCCACTTTCGCCTTAGTGAAAATTACCTACGGCATTTTCTCCACATAATTTTCATAGCTCTTATACACCCCTATGGATTTGGCACTGGTGTTGTAGCTGACAAGAAAGAATTGGAAACAACTACAGAAATAGTTGCAATTTCAATAAATAAAGAGTAATTATTCTATCACTCCTGTTCACTGTAAGTTGAACGAAACTTTAGTTCATATGTTTTACTGATACAAGTAAAATAGGAATTTCATTATTTTCTGTAACAATGTTCTTCTGAGTCATATTTTCAAGCAGTATCCACACGTTTTTATCACTTCGGCACATTTCCCAAATTTTTTGAGTGGACTCACTGGTATTGGGGCTGTAAAGATGATGATTCGCGGGAGATTAAATAAATTAATTGGTAATGCAAATCATTAGTTTTCAACGTTGGAAAGAACTTTATACCATTTAAATATGAAACACATCATAAACATCATAATACCAGTTATGGTTTGGACAGTAAAAAAACCAAGTCAATTGAACAAATATTGTGGCTTATTAGATGCAAGGGAGAATTTTTAGTAAGCACAAAGAATTGATTCTTTAACCAGTAATTAATTTTTTGTTCTTTTTACTTACACATTTTATCGCCATTGCATTAAAAAAAGTTTCTGAAACCCTGAGCTCTGTAGTATATAATCTTAGATTAAGATTTTCAAATGTAACATCCAAATTGTCAAATTACATGCTTTCACTCATTCATAATACAATTAGATTATCTGTAGGAATTCAATTGCACAATTCAATTGTTTTCCTAATTTTGAACTAATTTAGGCTAATATTAAGACCATGTGAGCATTATATTTTTTTATATTTATTTAAACAACCAAAAGGTGATATTTAAACCCTGTAATTATTATCTGATTAAGCTATATACATTTTTTTTAGAAGCAATGATAAAAATACTTGAATAAAAGTTTGGCGAGAAAATTTTTAAGCAAGGCAACATTGAGCTGCACGTGTTTGGAATTTTCACGCCTTTTTTTTCACATAGCAACCTATGATGAAGGGGGTGGGGGAGCATCGGATATACTCCCAAAAAGCATCGGATGTACCGAGCGAATTTTTAATATCGGGAACCGATCGGGCCCCTGCACGAAAGAACCGGTTACTTTACTAAGGTCAAATTTGATGCATCAAATTAAATTAGCATATTTTAGAAACACGTATAAATTGCAAACTACGACGGATTTCGAAGCTGTTGGATGGTTAAAAATGTGGGCAGAATTTACAGGTTTCGGACATCGGATCCAAGTATACGTACACTGTTATAAATGATGTAATTAAAAACGAAAAAATATATCTGCTTGTTTTTCAAAAGTAATTTTGGCTTAAAAATGAGCTACTGCGGACCTCAGCTGTAAGTACCGATGTTTAGTGTGGTTGTTTGTTATGGGGCTGTGGATATTAGTTCCTTACCATTCGCAGACAAAGTACATTCCCCATGAACTGACAACCAGTCTTTCCTGTGGCACCACTATTGACGGATACCATAACCACTTGAGAATTTCGACACTCAGATGTCGGCACCTGAGCTGTAATGATGCAAAACTGCACTAGGAATTTAATTTAGCCGAGAGTATCCATGCCGAATACGTACTCAAGGGGTCTTTAACAAGCCGCATAATCATACGAATTGGGCGCAGACGACTTCCCGCATTTTGAAAATCCACCGACTTGGGCCAGGTTTGATCCAGCAAACTTGGGCGTACGAGGACAGCGCCTTACCACTACGCCACTCTGCCGGGAATCGATGCTTACTTAGAGATTGTAGCTACAGAAAGGGCTAGTATTAACTGCAATAAATTTTTAAAATATCGAGCAATACGTTCATAATTAACACATTACGTTCCTACTAATTTTTTTGATTTCTTCTTCAGAACAATAGTATTTGTATCAAAATTAAGGATCTGTTTACCGCGCGAGACGTCAGAACGATTCAATAATGTAAGTAGTCTGTTCGTCTCTTCAGATTAGGAATATAAAATGTATAATTCGTCGGATTCGTATTTTACGCAGTAACATAAGAAAGCAATGAACGCGTGTATAATTAACGCTCTTCTGGACTGGGCTGTGAAGGAATTTGATACGGAAGTTGCAACTTGCACGGAAGCCAGCAGCTGGTACGTTTGGAAGTTATATAATCCAATTGTCCCATCTGTCATTCGATGTCTTCTTGGCTCAGTGTAATTAACATCGGCGTATCGTCCAGACCCCCCCCCCCCCCACCTCTCTCTTTTTCTTTTTAGTGGTCTCAAAAATGAGATCGTCCCGGCTCATTTTTGAGGAAGGGTTACTCAAAAATTAAAACTCGGTTTTCCAAATCTAAGCCATTTTGATTCGGAGCTATTCCGAGAACACGTCGTTCTCAGGCCATTTTATCCCAAAAACGAGAATTATGATTTAGCAGTGTGTCTGTCAGTTAAGGGACATCAGATGTCCGATAAAAGGAGTATCTGGTGTATCCTTAATCCTGAACCTGCCCCCACCCCTTCAAAGCAAAATCCTGGGGGCTTTACTCCATCTCTCCCTCTCTATATTTAGTTTATTTAAATTGCTTTCTATAAATTGATGATTAATATTCTTTTCAAAAAGTATTAAAAAACCAAGTTGCCAATATTTTCATTTCTATAGTTTCAAGCTTAAAAAATGTGAAATCCAACGGAGGTTGTGAATCTAAAACATAATTTTATATATTTGGACTTAAGGGGAGTCGGCACCATGACACCATTTTTTTTTTCTCTATGGTGTTTTTATTTACAAGTTTTGTCTCATGTTATGTTATATCACTTCATAAGAAATTTAGTATGAAAAAAAACTGGATTTCTTAAATATATTTTGAAAATTTTAATTTTTAAAACAAAATTTATCACTTTTTAAAAATGCATCTTTTTTTTCAAAAAGTGGCATTAAGTTTCAAAAATGTTTTTATTGATTCATTACTCATTTAAAATTTTTATAAGTCAAATTCTTTTTGAGGAAATAAAATTTAAAAAAAAACTGAAGTAACGCAAAAAAATAACAGCAAAAAATTCAAAAAAACCTACAAAAAGATTGTTTTTTAAGTACATAAGTTATCGTAAAAGTAAAACATAAATTTGCTATGTATAGTTTCAGGAACATGTGGGAAAAAATCCACATTATAGATACAAAATTAAAAAACGCCTTTGCATTTTAACTGAGATGAAATGCGCAAAAAACAAGGCGAGAGAAGCCAGCATTTTACATTTTCGGCTTGCAATATCGGGGGGGGGGGGGGGGGGGAGTACTACAACTAGATAATCTCGCTTATTTTATTCAAAAAAATAAATATGTGACTTATATTCAGCACAGTTTCGGTTTCGGAATGAAAGGGTGGCAAATCACACAGTAATAAACTCAATGATAAATCCATAAATATCGCTTCATTTTTTTCTGAAAGTCTCAGGGGACATTTTTAAAGATTTATTTTGCTACTTAAGCCAATAAAAAGTTTTTCTTTTTTTTTCGACATTTTTGGGTGCTGACTCCCCTTAACAAAGAATAATTTTAAATGAGAGTGAATGAATGTCTGAAGTAGCATTTTTTCAATTACGTGATTAATTAGTGCATATTTGATACGACAGCATCATTTTCCTTTTAATCCGTGGAGTGTCCACATCCTGAGGCGCAACCTCAGGGATGCAATCTCGAAGGTTGATGACATTGCGCCTGAGTTGGACTTTCAATTTCTTATGTTTTTCCTCATCCCGAGTTAGTATTTGAAATGCGTAAAATGTTTCTTCCCACTAGCAAACATTCAAAAGCGAGGTAAACATTTATTTACGTAAGATATTTATGCATAAAAAATTTATAATTTCTATGAATAATATTTATTTTATTTTACACGTGCGTAAACACAGATTTAAGGTAAAGTAATATTGGTTAAATTCTTAGCGCTACAGTTGTTGATTTGCACAACATTTTGAAACGTGGCGAAAAACACTATATTTGAGACTAGAATTCATTAAATGTAATATAGTTTCAGCTGCTGTTTATTTTCACTATGTTGATTTATAAAATGGCAATCATATTTTTTAAATCATTCAATTAGGAATCAAAATATTTGGCAGTTTTGAGTAATTTTTGGAAAACAGTTAACGTAAGCAAGTTCCAAAGCTTATCCCGCAGTCAATAAACAAAAACGAATCTCAGTTTAAAATTAATTAACTCGTTGAGGGGGGCTTTGCTAAACACTTATAACTCATTGGAATTTTTATTACATCATTAAAAACTGCTTCGACCCCAGAGGACCATGATTTTTTGTTTGTACCAGTTGGTTGTTAGGAACAAGAAAAGTCCATGCAGTTAGCTTGATAACAAAAAAAAAAAAAAAAAAAAAAAAACACACACAGTGCTTTGCGATACATGTATACTTTGTTGCTGTTGTAAAACACAATACACATAAGAAAAATTAAAACTCAAAACGTCCTAGCATTCAAATTGCAGAAGTAAAACGTTTATTATTAAACAAAAATATGATATAGAGAGAAATGTTATTAACGTCCATTCTCACTACAAACGTTTTGCCAATATAAATAAAGATTTTCGTTGGTAAATAAATTAGAATAATGTAAATAGAGTGAACAACCAATTTATATCTTTCTGTAAGAGAATAAACTAAAAACTTATTACTATATAAATGGGTTTTCTTTAAATTCTTATTTATATTCTTCTTTGGCACCGATACATGTTGGCTTGTATTTTAAGAGAATGTACTCAGTTTTATCTGCTTTCTCAGTACTTTCAAAAATCGTTACGATTTACACTTGCTGTATAAAAGCAAACTGCACCAACGTATCAAAAAATTGTAAATTTTAGAATGAAACCTTTACTTAAAACGAATTTAACATAAATCAATTTGAAAGTGGTTTTTTTTTTCCTTTTAATTTATTTTAAATATCAGTTCACATTTTAAAATTGTAAGTAGACATTTTGTAGATAAATGTTTGAGCGTTTATTACGTTGAATTATTTTTTAACATATTATTACTTCACAAAGATAAATAATTTACTTTTTACACTGTCATCATTCTTACCGCACATAATAAGTGGTAATAACAGTATAAAATGTCAATTGTTCCCTATTGTGTGAGAAAAGGGACAAAGGAATCATGCGCCAAAGAAATTCTTATAATGTCGATACATATTTTTTTCTTTCTAAAGAGGCTGTGTATAGGCATATCTCCATTGGCGACTTTTTGCATTTCTGAGGGATTAGTGACCAACCTTTTGATTAGCACAACTATTGGCGAGTACATTCACCGCATGAGAATTTCTAAGCCCAGTTTTCTCCCCGGTGTGGGAGGGGGAGGGCACGTAGGCTCTATTGATGAAAATTTTGCACTCGAAATTTCATTTAGATAAGAGTGTAAATACCCAAGGGATCTTTAACCTGTTGCATTCTCATAGGACATGAACACTCTTGATTTTCTGCATCTCGAAAATCCACCGACTTCGGCAGGTTTTGAGCTCGCCAACATGGGCGTAATAAGCCTGAACCAAGCCATTATGACACCGAGACTTCATTCTTATTGTATAATTCACAATCTTTAAGAATATCATATGTGTTTCTTATTTGAAGATTACTTACTTTTTCAGAACTTTTCTACTATTCGTACTTAACGGATTTTTCTTACTTAAATAAAAAGTTTGGTATTTTTTCCAGTACTATTGGAAGAAAAAGTAAATAAATAAACAATCGTGTTCCTAGACTTTAAAGGAGAAAAATAAAGGAACCTATTTTAAACAGTTGACAGAAAAACCTTCTTATTATTTTCCTCACTAGCTGACATGCCCGGCGTTGCGCGGGATAAAATTGCATCATTCGCAGGCCAAATGACGCTTGTCCAAAATTCTACTGTAAATGTATAGGGAAAAAATTTCTTAAAAAATCCAAGTAGGAGAGGGGCAACAGTCCATAAAAATCCTATTTAGACAGTAAAATTCATTGAAAACCCCGATTGCATTAAAACGAACAGCCTTGAAAAATTCCTTTTAGACCAAAAATTAGTCCATAAAAATCCACATTAAATTGCCAACAAAAGTTCATAGAAATTGAAATTAGAGTAAGGGAAACAGTAACTCAAATGCACATATGCAGAAAGATAATTGTGCCAAAATGATATCAAGAGCCCGAAAAAATCACAATTAAAATATCGACCAAAATACATCTAAAATTTCCCATCAGAAAAAGAGCAGTATTCTCTGTAAAAATGTCCATCAGATCAAAAACAACTCTCACTGTATATTTCTGCTACAATAAAGAAAACATTCTTTAAAGCCCCCCATTTCAATAAAGACAACTAAGTCCATTCCTAAACATCCCTAATAGAATAAGGACATTAGTCCCAAGAAATATCCATTAGAATAAAGACATCAGTGACTGAAAGTATAATACTGACCTTCAAGAGCTACTGTTCCTAAAATTACCGAGCAGTCCATCTTAAATTCCCCATCAAAATAAGGACACCCGTTCCTAAAAATTCCACTTGAAAACTCGTCAAAACATTTTCTGAAAATTCAATTGAATAGCACTTTCATAAAATTCGGATAAAAACGAAAGAAAGGAAAGCATTATTTCAAAAGGCAAATGCTCATTTAAATTACGAAATGTTTAGTACTGAACAAATTCTGACGTGTGAAATTTAAGTTGATAGAAAGACATAACTAAATACTTCCCAAATGGCGCCAAATAGACAGTACAAAAACTAAATAAGTGTCAGAAAATAAATCACTTGTGTAAAATATGGAATCAATAATCGCTACGAAAAAAGTTAAAATGAAGCAGAAGATCGCCAAATTGTACTAAAGTATTATGGAAGCATTCGGCAAATACGCCATGATCCTACAGTGTAAATCACGTATTGAATTAAGTAAGAACAATATTATTGATAAGGATTATTGGGCGCAGTTTGGAAAAGTAACGAAGCGCAAAATAATATATTGAGAATAATTAACAGGATGGAGGGCGAGTAAAATGTTATCACCACTTGGCGGAATTTTAAATTTCATCAAAAATAAGCGATATCGAAGACCTTCCAACCTAGTTTTTATCGAAGAAATGAATATTAAATCGTCAAAAAAGAAAGAAGAATCAACATTTAAAATCGCATGCAGTTAATAATCCACAAAATATCCATAAATATGAAAAGAATTTTTAGAATTTGTTTCGCTGATAAAGCGGACACTCTACCATAAAATTTCATGCAATTGTTCAACTGCTACTATACTATTAAATCGCCAAAAGAGGAAGGAGAGTCAACCTCAAGGTATAGTAATTAAGACTCGTCTGTAGTTCTACAAAATATGTATAAAAATGAAATGAATTTTTAGAATTTGTTCCGCTCATAAAACGGCATGAATAAAGATAAAATAGCATTTTTTCAAGGTTACGTTAACAGAAATCATCCAGTTGGCGACAAAAGTACTATTTATTTTGGCGAAAACACGCAAATTGAGCAGATAAATTCAGAGGTAAGCCTTGCTTTAAAGTTCGAAAACTACTTTAAATGAATATTGCGCGTGTTCTATTTGTTCTACGAACTTCAGAAAGAGATCATCTTGTGCAGTTTCTTACGGGCATCAATATGCTGCGAAAATCTAAAACGTTGGACGTTTCTTCGATGAGATAAACCCAAAATTAACAGTTTTGCTTAAATTGGAATAAAAGAAGAACAGTTTCGAATTTTAGGAAAAACGCTTCGAGGTGCACGAGGACCTGACCCAAGGTACCTGTAACCAAAATTTCGTACTTCTGGCCCGTTCCATCTCGCCAGGAGGCGATCGACAGACAGACACACACACACACACACACACACACACAAACTTTTGGTTTTATTTATATAGATTACTTGAAAATTTGAACGTAATCCGTTTAAGGCTCATAAATGAAATATCTGTTGAAACATTTGTGCAGTTCTACGACAGTCTTGTCATTCTACCCACTTAAATCATCTCAATAAAGCTGAGTGGAGAAAGTAAAAATCCTTTGCAAGACGTTCTCTCCTTGATTCTTCATTCCAGAGGATCTTCACGGCTCAGACATTTTTCTTGATCGCAAAACTAGTTCACTTTCCCATCTCAAATGTATCAATAGGTTAATAGACTGTTTTGTGACGTCACGAACGACTGCAGGGAAATTACAGATTAGAATTCGATTTGGGGACAGCGAGATGCGTAATCTGTGAAGGAATCACATGCAAAGATGCATGGCTGCAAGCTACAGTTCGAAAGTAGAGACCGAATGTATCTTTTGACTTCAGTTGAGCTCCTATGTAGTCTGGTTTTAATTGAGAGACGTTACCATTTACTTTATTTGCAGATTGCAAAACATTAGTTGAATGACCTTTAGACTGATCTAACGGAAATTTATTCACAAACTCTGAATGTAATCGAAAGTTGTATGAGTAGTTCGCATGACGATTTTGAAACGCATGTGAAGGACTTGGCGCTTTATGCCTTCTTCTTGCTCAAACTTATGAAAAATAGAAAAATGAAATGATAAACATTACAAACAACGTAGATCACATGACTTATTATTATAAAAAGAAAAAAGCTCCAATTGCGTGTTATGAACAAGGGGTGTTCATTTGCATCATTTATGTAAATATATGATGAAAATGCTTAAGAAGTGTACTTACGATTACTGTGTAAAATTTCTCAACATTAATATAAAGAGAAACATGCTGCTTATATGATAAAAACAAAACTAGTATTCGTATTAATTTTTACCATTAGAACATGATTTTCACTCCTGTGATTAAAGGTTGAGACTAGCGGTCTGGCGACCGCTAGTCGCATTGGCGACTATAAATTTTTATTTGGCGAGAACAAAATGTTATCTCGGTTGACAAAACCGCGAGTAGGAAAGGTTTGTAATTTATTATTATTTCTTTAAAAATAGGGCTTTGTGTAATTTTGTGACAAAGTGTAGTTTGAGGTATACGTATGCGAATGTTTGTAATGCAAAATGAAGCAGCGGTTGGGGAAGGGGGGATCAGTTTGAAACTTGGTTCAAAGTGGCGACTAATTTTTTTCGGTTTACCGACGACTGGCCGCCATCAAAATATTTATTCTCAAGCTTCACCTGTGAAGTACCTAAAGTTTAGTTAGAATATCTAATACGTTATTACTTTCTCTTGCAATAAATATATTTGTACGCTTGTCTGAGATTGAGCAATAGAAGATATTTGGACGACATCAGACAGAGAACAATAATGGACAAACTTGACAAGTGATCATTTATCGATCTTTTGATAGTTTTTCATATTTTGAAAAAGCTGCAAAGTTTGGGAAATGGTCAAACAGCTATTCCTTCTTTCGAGAAGTCCCTTTTTGAGTCATTGAAATGTTTTTTACTTTCCCATGCGATACACATGTTTCATTTTCAGCCATATGTTTTTTGTAAGGAGAAGGACACCTACTCGACACTTACTTTCACTTGGAAATTTTGTGAATTCTAGTACATGCATAGAAATTCAAGAATAAAATTTTCTGGGCTCACTATAAGATTTATTTATTTTTCATTTTCACGGAAAATGCCCGTGTCCGCAGGCTCTTCTCCCCCGCGGTGGTGTTACCGTTACGGTCCCGCCTCTTGTTCTTGAGAGAAACGAGCATGCGGATGATTTCGCTTCAATGCATCAGCTGTCGGTCGACGATCCTTGAACCAATTCTTCGCAATTAATTGATCTGTCTAAACTCTATATGTAGATGAAGAGCGACCTTCTTCCATATCGCCTCGCTTTCCCCGATGTAACAATATCACTTTCAGCCATTAAAGTGGGGCATAGCTACCCGGTGGTTAAAAGACCATACGTTCTTTTTGCTTATCACGTACTATATGAAACTTCCTGAAGAAGCATCCGCAGTGTTAGATCACAGATCGGAACGTTGAGTAATCCATCAATTTGATGGATAACTCATATCAGTATCACTTTCAATTATGAAGCAGAAACATTTGATTATAAAACAAAAAAGGAAGTGTTCCAATTTCTTTTTTATAGCAAATCCATTAGCATCGAAGTTTTCTGAGCGTAGAATTCGAACCTATTGAACTGCATATCGCATTCTTTCAAAAGTAAAATTATATTATGAATGAGTAATAAATTACCATCTTTACTTTCAAGTAGGATTTTTTTTCGTCTAATTTAGGCAGGTAAAAAAAATATGGTGTGCTTTGTGCGTTAATTCTTGATTTTCATTTTTTTTAGTAATTTAAACATAGTAAAGCACTGATAATGAGAGCGGAAAAATAAACAAGCGCGATTAATTTATACAAATAAAATAAATAATAAGTAAAGTAATTAATTAATTAATTTAACTTAAGTACATTTTGTATTAATTTCCTTGGCTCATTTTGTGATTTAATTTATATTTTTTACTTTATTTATTTATTTTTGCATAAAATATTTAGTTAGCTTTTCCCACATTAAAAACACACGTTTTCTCAACATTTTTTAAATATAAATATTTCTATTTATAGAAACAATTGCTTTAGTTTACATACAGGAGATCCATTAACGCAGTAAACTAATATTTTTTTTATGTCTGCATATAAAATAATGATAAAAGATATGAAATAGATTTATAGATTTGACTCACTGTAATGCAAATGAAAAAAATCGAAATCAATCTCATATTTTGCTTTGAATTTAGAAATCATTTTAAGTTGATATTAGTTTTATAAAATATATTAAGCGCAGCTTACACGGAAAAAAAATGTTTGATTTTTTTTTTCAGAGTAATTTTAACGAGCATATAACATTTTGCTTAAGGTTGAAACAAGAAATTACCAAACAGAATTATTCCGGTAAACATCATAAAGATACATTTCCATTTGAAAAAATACTGAAAAAAAGGAATTGCACACTATCCATAGATAACATTTAATTGTGGATAAATATCCGATAAAATGAAAAACGGGTTGAATCGAAATAAAAAAAATGTTGAATTTATGATAGAAAGTGAATTATTGACTATTGGATGTAAATTACAGCTGGATAGTTTGTCACAAGCAGTTTGTTACTGCAGCGCGATTCGGAAAGAAAAAAATGCTGTTGCTACAAAGACTTTTAGACAAAGAAACCTTGAACACATAGCTCCGGTCTACCTAAGACCGAAGTTCTTCTGCCTAAAGACCGAAAGTTGCCAGAGCAACACTACCGACAAACCTTCGTCCACGATTTACAAAGCCTATTGTACCGGAATGTATTTTGCTTTGGATTGTGCGAAATTTACATTCGCATTGATGCTTTTTTTTCATGTCTAAATCAATTATTACCAAAAGAGGAAAAAAAAAAAAAATTTTTTGTTTTCTCCAGCAGTTAGTGCGGCAAGTTGCACGCTTTAATCAAGCAATTCCTGTGTAAAATGTTAAATCCCTGAAATAATTGTACATGTTCAGCCAAATGCTGTGAATTTTCGGAAACTTGGTTCATTTGGCTAAAGAAAATGAACCACCAAAATTTATTATTATTATTATCAGCAGGCCCCAAATGCTGATGATAATGCATTTTTCTGCGTTTTTCTTGTTTAAGAGCATTTTTTGTAGATTTTTCACATTTTAAAGTATTTTTCAGAGCATCTTTCTAAGTTTTAGATCTTCCCACCGCCCAATTTTCTGATTAAAATTTAACTTGATTTATTCATTAAATTTTACAGAAAAAAGTTACAAGGCTGGTCAACAGACAACTGGGCTAGTGAAGACAACTTGAAGAAAACAAACAAGTTTTGACGCTGGTGTTTTAAAAGGAAGAGATTCAGTATGACTTTGAAAGAAATATTTCACTATGAATGTTTCTGTTTATTTATTTAAAATTTGTATTAACATTGAAAGACATTTTTCAAGGTACAAAAGTTTACTTTCAGATATGGTCATTGATAATGTTAAAAAATAGTCTTAATGATTCAGAGTTTTTTAGATTATCTTTTAATTAAAATTGTCAAAACTCATGTTTCCCAATTATTGCCTGTATTGTTTTTGTTTTTTTATTCATTTATTTTTAGGAGGTAATTTAATGATGGTGTTGTTATTAATTTTCAAAAGAAAAACCACATTTAAACTGCTCCAATCGAATTTCGACCTCAGATCTTAAGTGCATTTCTCAAAAAATTTATGTGCATTTTCTGAGTTTTCATGGCATTTCTTGTGTCATTTTTGTATTTCATCCATCTTCCATTTTAGATGTTTGAAAAATGATCATGAACAATTCTCATAAAAATGTAGGGCACGTTTTCATTGTTTAAAAATAAAAACATCGTTTTTTTCTAATAATTTTGATTTACATTCACCTTTCATCAATGCAATAAACACAACTCACCCTGTAAAAAAATGCTGTGAAAGCACGGAAGAGAAACAGCGTTGCTTTAAGTTTACAAAGAACTTGTTGTAAATCAAGCACTCAAGCATCTTGCTAACAGTTTCTCAATAAAATTCTTGTGTTTCGGCCCTCTGTGAAGTTACAGGAGAAATATGTTAAATTACGTAAAACTGAACACTTGAAATCTGTGACAAAAGTTTAAAAGTTGTAAACAAATGCAAAAGTATTGCTGTTGTATAATTATAACTTCAGCTCTAATGAGCAGCCTGCTAGCCGTCGCTGACCAACCATCCCGACACCAGAGACATCATTGGCCGAGCGGCTTAAGGCACAGGAACCAGAGCAGCGTGGGCTCAACTGATCTCACCTTCGACTTCACCAGAAATAGTAATTCAGCGTACTCGCAGATAGAGCCACTGCGGCACATTTTTTTTTTGTGCAATCAATTTACCGAATATTCGCTGTTTTTTATTCGCTGTAATTCCTTCTTTTTAAGACTTTGCAGTTTCTTGTTTTTAAGTCCCTGTAATTTTACGTTAGACTCCGGATAAATGATTTCCAGGGGAATCTCATGTATTTTCTAGCTAAAATATTTTAAAGGGCATATTGTATAAGCCATTTTCTGCTTCAGCAGTTAATCTATAGGGCGTTCAAATTGTATTTCCAGTTTAGTACTAATTCAAGAATACCTTCAATATTTCCAAGAATGCACTTTTTTTTCTAGACAAGAGAATCATAGCTGCTATCTAGTTTATTTAGTCACTTTAAAATGTTCTAGAATGTAGTTACTATTTCAGAAAGACGTCACAAAATCAATTAATCAGCGTTATTTCTTTTAGGACATCACTGATCTCTAGGGAAAATGCATTTAATAAATGTTTGATGTTTGAGTGATTGAGTACATTCTTTTTCTTCAACCCTTTGTTGCACATTTAGACTAGGGACAAAATACCGTTCGAACGCTGTTAAGGTAATGAAAATATGGCAATTTTATTTATTTATTATTTTTCTGACTGTCTCGAAACCCAAAAATTAAATCAATTTATGAGTTTGGATGCCATGATTTTGTATTATCTTTATAATTAAAAAATACATAAATACATAAAATCTGAAACACTTGTATTTTGTTAAATAATAATTATTATTTCTATTGTTATTATTGTTATTATTATTTGTTATTATCTCAAACTGTAAAATCAAATAAATACGAGTTTATAGAGTGTAAAATATAGAAAGCACTCAAACGGTTTTTAATTCATGATTACCACTTATAATCCTTGAAGTTTTATGAGCTACAAACGTAATGATATTCAAACGTAACTCCCAAGAAAAAAAATCAAGAACAGAAACCTCTTTGAGTTATGTCCATTGGATTTTTTCTTTTCAATCATTGTTGTTGCTACCTTACTCTGGAAAAGACACCTGTTAAATAGTATCTGTTACATATTATCATAATTTCAGCTCAATTTTTTAAATTTAGAAAAGAAACAAAACAAAAGGCGCTTTTTTTAATAAAAATATATTTATCTTTCATATGACACAATTATCAATAAAATATGTACAAACAAGTTATTCACAAATTCATGTAAAACATGGTTGAATTCTTGAAGTTATTTTTAAAGCTTTGATTCATAGAAAAAAAGCTTATATTAGAATCTATAAGAAGGTTTTAGACAGATAATTGTTTCATGCTAAATGGAAAGCCACGTTTTTAAAAAAAATATTTAACTAAATATTTTTTCGACTAGAAGACTTTTCATAAAAGAGTACGTAATCATTTAAGTTTAACACTTAAAAAGATGTTAAACTTGTTTTTCCGTGCAAAATCATTTTTCAAAAAAAAAAAAAAAAGAAAGATCTTAAATTTTAACACACAAGCTTATTAAGCAATCATCTTTCTCAATAGTATCAAATATTCTTTATCCACAGCAATGAATTTACTGCTTGAAAATACAAGCGTCGAGCAACATCAGTCTTAGATGTAAAAGGAATATCTGCTATAAACTAAACTTCCCACAGACTAGTAGATACGAAATATCACAAAAAATTCTCTGAAGCATGTTTTACAGAATGTTACGCGTGAAACTTTCCCAAGGCAGCAAGGATTTTCTCAATAAAATCTCAGAAATATCAAATATACATTTTCATTTGTTCGTGGCGCAGAGCCATCACAATTTCAAAATAAATTGGCATTTAAATTAGTATGGCATAGAGCTAGGATGAAAACTGGGTGCAGGTGGTGCGTAAACAATCCTGTTGATATATGGGTGGGAATGAGCACCCATCATTGCCCCGCCGTACAGGTGGTGGAAAGGTCCTGGGTGGTGAACGAAGACTCTGGTGGTCCCAGCTCCAATGTCGTGCCCATGGTGCCCATGGTGCTCATGGTGGTCATGGTGATCATGGTGATCGTGATGGATTGGAATGGGAATGTGGTAGTGATGGGATTCATGTTTGTGGTGGTGCCTCAGTATTTTTGCTAACATACCAGCAGCTAATAGCACAGCTAGCCCGTTATCTCCGTGCCCATGGTGCCCACTTTCAACAAGTGGTAGCAAAGTCTGGAAAGATAATATTCCAACAGCTAGTAGTAAGGCGCAGTATTTTGAAGAAAGCATTTCTCAGGAATTCAACTTTCTGGAATAAAATTTCAAGAATTTCATTACTTTGCTCTAGATTTATTTACTTAATTTAAAATTGCTAGGTAAGATTGTCGATGATAAAATTTTAAGTGTTACACATAAGCAGTATAAAGTTGGTTTTTTTTCTACTTTTCACGAAAAAAATTTCTTATTGAATATTTGCCATCTAATTTTCCACATTACAAGTTTTGCTTCACAGCAGGGTATAAGGTAAAATGTCCTAACCCTTACTCTCATAAAGTAGCATATATGCTACTTTATGAGAATAAGGGCTAGCAAATAACAATGCAACACACGTGCTTACATCACTTAATAACTAGAAAGTAGGGGAAAACTCCAGGTAGCATATATGCTACTTTATGAGAATAAGGGCTAAAGCTGACAACCTGAAATAAAAAAAATACATTTAAATTATTTCCATTTCCTAAACTAATTTAAAATGAGACTTTCTTTCTTTTTTAATGGCATCACTTCTTAAATCCCTTCACTTCTTAAACCCCTTAAAATTGGTAATACTTTAAATGTTTTTCTATTTGAGGTTGTCAGTTTTAGGAAACGTGTTTTGGGTGACAGCTTTAGTGCACTTTACCTTCATGGTGATAATGCCATAATATGCTTTGTGTTTGAAAGAGGGGAAAAATCAGCCAAAAGGTAAAAATATAGTCTTTATGGAGCACGTGGGACATGCAGTTAAAAATGCACTAAATGCAAATAAAAAATTAGGTACGCAAGTAAAGAGTATTTCGACTAATGGTGAAAGAAACTTTCATTCGCAGTTTCAAAAGTTTACTCAAAAGTGTGAAAGCTTCTTTTGATGATAAATATATTTCTTAGGCTGCCATAACGAATCTTATACGTACGAATATCTATGATGTACACGAGGCCGTCGATTGTTATCGGACTTTTTGTAATACCTGAAATTTATATTCTTATTAAAATCAGCTCATGTGATTACACTTCGGAGCTTAAAAGGGACCAAAAGGCCAAAGTTTTGTACAATATAATAATAAGCCTTATGGTAAGCCTTAATAAATCAAATATGCCTTTTTAGAGGAAAATGTTTTTTTAAAAAGATCGAATTTTGTCTCAAGTTGTAAAATGTAGGAAGGAGCTTCTAAATACATGAATCGTAAAATATTAAAACTTTTGTGTGAATGTTTTTCTCGTGAAGAACTATAAACGAAGACTCAGAAATGAGAGGACATTTTCAGACATTTTTTTAATAAGCAACAGAATAAAAAACCTTTAACTATATGTTTCTAATGCAAGCTGCTAAACCAATTATTCATAATAAGTTTATAATAATTCAATAATAGACCCTGCATTTAATTCTATAATGCGATTGGAGCAAGACAAAATGCAAAATAAGTTGGTGACAGAGCATTAATGAAATGTAAATACATAAAATAACTAATATAATTACAATTATTTATTAAAAATTTCCAGAAAAACTGCTGTTTACAGGTTTTCCTTTCAACGAAATATATATATATATATATTAAACTATTGAAAACTGTTAGTTTACTGTTCTTAAAGGTTATATGATTATTTTTATAACTATTTTCGAGCTAAAATCAGTCCTTTTTATACTTCTACCAAAAAAGTATCCTTGCTTTTTTTAACACTGTACACTTAGATTTGTGAAACTCCTGTGGGCTTTCAATAAAACAGTTTGTAATGCCTATTTACTTGACAGTAGTCTTATATATTAGAAAAATACACAAAAATTTACTACTGTATTTTAACAATTGTTTTCAAAATACGTCTTACAATTTCTATACAATACAATTTGTGATTGTTGTGAATTTAGGTGATTCGCTTCCAGTTTGTTAAGAAACAATATTCTAATTCCTCTTATTTTCTATAAATATCTTCTTAACTCTAATTCTTCTCATTCACCCTTGGGTGTCTGGAAAACGGATCTCAGACATACGTTTTCTCCCGGCTCAAAGTTAACTTTAAACTGAGGAAAAATATTTCTTCTCCGGATATTTTTCTATGTAGCAAATAGCGGAAAATAAAGCGTTAAACTTATGAGTGCCGATGATGACATATTCATCTAAATGTGAAAGCCGGATGAGCCGACTAACAAAAAAAAAAAGCGATCTTGCATTTTGCTAAGAAAAAAACAGATTTAAAGGATTAAGGAGACCCCGATTCGGTGTGTGACGCCGCTTCTTTCTGCTAACTTCCCCCTCTTCTATTAGAAGATGGAACATTTTCCGTTATCAGTTACCTTCGGCGCATTTTTTCCTGAACTCGAATTTGGAAATTAATCGTCCAAGACGTCTGAAACTGAGTTGTATGGCTATTGTGGCAATCGTTAAAAGAGACGCGCCTCCGCATATTGTCTGATTTTACGTCGAATTTCTGTCTGATGTTGATCTTATAAATAATGGTCTCTCTCTCACACGCACACACATATATACGTCCACACATAATATATAATATATATAATACAGTATACATTCATAGGAAAATAATTAGTCTACGAGCTTCTAGCCTTGGAAAAACCCTTTATAAGAAAGGAATCAACAGAGCTTCTAAGTGCAGAAGAAACAACACATTCAGTTTGAATCACCGGCTGAGGTTCGCTCTCAAGAATTCATCAAATAATTCAGAAATGCTGAATTAGCTGTTTTACAGTTCTAAAGAATAACATTTTTTTTTTATTTGTTCAATGCATTTGAAATAAAGAAATCTTCAAGATATTTGTTTATTTATTTTTTATACTACCCGTGAAAGACGTATATTTGATGTGTGCAGGAGAATGCGATTGTTGATCAAACCATTCCCATTTGTGTCCAGCCCTACGCATATTTTTAAAATGGAAAAATGGGTGTGTCAAGGACATTTTCGTCATCCCACTCCTGACATCGAAAATCTAAAATTTAAAGAGGCGAGCAAATTTAAAGGACTCGGTCATTGTGGAAGAAATGTTGTGTTTTGGCCTTTTGAACACTCTATGCCTGACGTTTTAAAACTTTTCCGGGGGTTCATGGAACGCCTCTGAAATAGGAAATTCAACATAGAGCACTAAATTTTTTTTTTCCACTCTATAGAGAAGACTGAGGCAACTCCGACTTTTTCTTTTGTTAATTAAAAGAAAAATATTATTAAACATTTAGACAAAATGCTTGGGCTAACCCTATCAGTGCATCTTCAGATAGAAGCTTTTGTTGTAAAAATTAAAAATAGTTGTTACAAGTGTTAATTACCTTTTCAAAGCGGTTATTAACAGAAGCGGTTAAGGAAAACAAGTTATTTTGAGGGCTACCGTTCCATAGGTGGAGGTAAATTGAAATAAAAAGACAAAGCGTCCACACACTCGTTCTCGCGACTGACTTCACTCCCCCTACCTAGGTGAAAAGTGTTAAGAGACCCCACAGAAAGTCATTCACCAGTGCGACAACATATGTCCCAGTGCCTGGTAAAAAGTATTAATTGAGACACCAGTCCCTTATTTGTTCTTATACTACAGACCGTTAAAGAAACCTACGTACCTTCACCAAATCTTTTTTTACACTTTCTATGAAAAGAAAACACAAGACAGCTTAAGAAAATGTATTATCTTTCATACGTAATGCCTTCCAGTATTTTAAATACTAATTATTATAAAACCACAAAATTGTGTCAGCGTAAAGAACAAAAAAAAAAAAAAAAAAAAAAAAAATGGCAAGAGTTAATCTATTTGAAGTTAGAATTTGAATTAAACTCTTTCTCTCAACATACACGACATAAATATTGCTTTCTCATTAATACATTATTTCTACGCCTGGTGTTTGCTCATGAATTAAAATTTGAAACTGAAAGAAGAATAATTTAAAAAATGATTCAGAACATGTCCCTCAGACGCCTCTTTTTTAACACTAGGTTATACATTTGTTTGAAACATTTAAAAAAAAAACATTTACCAGCAAGCTAAATGTAATTTTCTTTGTAATTAGAATATCTAAGCGTATGTTCTTTCCACCTTTCAACATTAAATATATTTATTTCGTTCAAAGTTACAAGAAAGCTTATAAATTTCATAAAATTCTAGCTGGGCCTGTGGACCAACTTGCCCCGATTTGCAATGCTTGATTTTCACGAGTGTAAAAAATTATTCAGAAAGCGTTTCAATAAACAAACAACTCCTACTATAATGACTTCGCATAGGTAGAAACAGTAAATAATTTTACATTTTAATTTTCAGATCAAAGCAAGAAAAAAATGCATTATTTCAAATAAGAATTTTACAGCAAATGTTCAACTTGACTTGTTTAAAAATAAGTTTAACTGAAATACGCAAGGAAATTAAAAGTTATTTATCCTAATTTTTCACGGTAACTGTCGAGTACTTCAGCAATTTGTTTATTTATTAATTTACTTATGCATCGAGCTACCCTGTACTATACCTCTCATGCAATGACTTAGACAGCGTAGGGTAGTCGCGGGACGACAAAGGAATTTACATTCCTAAGAATATGAGCTTGCGTGTTTGGCGAAGAAGTATTATATTGCATATAAGTTAGAAGTGTAACTTATATTCAATAAAGAGTAAGTTAGAGGTACTATATTCAGCAAGATGAAGTTACTGATAAGTCGTAAATGAAGAAGAAATTTGATAACTGATATAAAAAGCACTAAAGTTAAATAATTAAAGAAAAGAGATATAATTTTCAACTTGCACACAATTTCATAAGGTTCAGGAAACAGATAATCATCTCTATCTTAATGCCACATTGTTAAAATACGTTTAATGGTTGCGGTCCCTAAGTCAACTCACAAAATTAAATTTAAACTAAAGTCTTTAAATCTAATAAAGCAACAATGTGATGCACAAAATTAAAAATAAAATGCACGCACATTTCACATGTTTGGGATAAGGGGAAGGAATCCCTTTATTAAGATTAAAATTTGTTAATTTCAAATAAGATGAGAGACGTCATTATTATATCCCAAAGCTGACAAATTTTTGAAAAAAATTTCTTGTAACTATGAAGTATTTTTGCTTAATATATTTTAAAAATTTTTTGCTTCATAATGTTCTTACATTTAGTTTCCGCACTAAGATCTACGATTACAACGGATCTCTTCCGCTGACGATCAAGGAATTCTCTCCGACATGGGGAGGGGGGGGGGGGAGTTTTCCGAACATTTTTAATTGATTAATTCAAATACTCTTTAACAGCTGAAGAATATATTTCCTACACTGTTGTGATAAAAAAAAAAAAAAAATAAATGAAAGCGATTCTTCTTTTTCTCAAAAAATTCTCAATGACACGACGCGAAATTTTTGGAATGAAGAACACTTTTGTTCTTATTTAACGACCATTGCCCGTACTCTGTGATGCGTGAACGGAGAAAGCGTGTGTTTTTTATGACATATTAAACGACCATAATTTTCCTCTCAGAATGGCAACAGGTTTGTTAAAAAGAAGAAATATCCTCTAGTTTGTAACTATGAATAGAATACGTAACGAGGCGTTGTTTCTTATTCTTATTTTACGGGTAAGCAATCAAACGAAGTACGTAAATAAAGTCGCTTTTCCCCCTCACATATCCTTAAATTAAATATTCAGTTTCTTAAAACTAACAAAATATAAAAGAATGTGTATGTAGAAAACTGAAATCGGCTGTTCAAGTTATTTAGGGAAAAACTGGGAGCCAGGAGAATGTTTTAAAATTCTTGTTTAAAATCATGATATCATATTCTTACAGGTGGTTAAATCTATTATAACAATCATTACAAAAATTTCAATACAAATTTAAACAATGCAAAATAAAATGTAAAAGAAAATTTTGTGTTTTTACTTTAACTTAATGAGAATAAATGATTTGCTACACTACGTTGCTACTGCGTAACAATAATAGTTTGAAATTAACAAATAAATCAGCAAATAGAATGAGTAAACATTTTTTAAACGAGGAATTCACTAAAGCGTTGCAAAATTAGTATTTAAGTTGTTATTATGCATTTAACAGCTAAGTACATTATTTCTTAAGTAAATTGTTTTTTAAAAAATAGCTTTTGTTTTTTAAATACCTTGATTAAATTAATTGACAATTGATCCATGTATATACACTTATATTGCCATATATTCAGCTTCTTTCATTTACTATCACTCGTGCTACTCAAGTAACAATTACTATGGAAGTACAAAACATGTATAATTTTCTTCCCTTTTTCGAAGATGAAATTAACTTTTAACAGAATACTATGTTACCACGCTAATAATAATATCTTCTTTTTCTTTTTTTTTTCTTTTTTCTTTTTTTTTTTTTTCTTTTTAATGTTTAAAAAGGAAAAATCGAGATTAACTTTTTGGAATTTTTCATTTTACAGTTTTAAATTGTAGGAAATTTAGTAATCTTAGAAAGTTGTGGCTCATTTAAGTTTTTGTGGATTTCTTGAATATGATTTGAACTTAAGAAGTATATTTTAGAACCAAATTCCTTTAATGAGAATATTTTTTTTTTGCAAAGTTTAATACAATAATACTTTTAACAGATTTTTTTAAAACCACGACTTGTATTTATAAAACAGAATCATACTTACAAGTCCAGAGATTTAAGCGAAGTATATCCTGATGAATTAATTAAATGTGTTTGAAGTAATTTTAACAATAAAAACTATTTTTCTTAACTTGTTCAAAAGTTTAAATACGAATACTTTGGTAAAATTTAACTTTTCAAAAAATATAAATGTTATATAACAAAACAATGCGGCTTTAAAAAAGTTAAAAATTTCAAAAATCAAATTTGAAACAAAGTGTACAATGAGGAGTATTTAAAACAGCATTGTCTAAAAATTTTTTTTCAAAAATAACATAAAGGGGTAACAAGCTAACTCATTAACTTTCTTGTAAATGTTTGAATTCATTTGACGTACTTTAAATACATCCAACTTTGAGCAAAAATGTTTATTTATTGAATTCAAGGCCGCCCACAAATACTAAATGCATCTCCAGCAAAACATTCAAATGAAATGAAAATAGAAAGAACATAATGCATTTAAACGATGTCACCTTTACTTATTCTTTTGCTTAAAAAGTATTAAAGAAAAATTACTTTTAAAAGTTTTTAAAAAAATTGTAAATTATTTAAATAAATATTAATTAAATATGTGATTAAGACATTTTTTTCCATAACAATGGCATTGCTAAGAATTACCTGTTTCGAAGATGAAATGAATAGGACGTCAAAATCTATTTAGAATGAATGAAAAATAATTTCCTTGGCAATATATATACGTGTCCACATCCCTCCCACCCACTTCACTCATTTTCCTGTGCGATCAGACAGACGGAATCCTTATTTTCCTGAAAAAAGTTATAAATACAACATTCCGCCGCAGCTTGTTTGCACCCCTTGTTTTGAAGGAAATTCAATGCTAATTCCCCAAAATCTGTTACCCGAGCGTCTAAAGGAGAAAAGTGCACCTAATCTCGCCTCGATAATAGAAACGGAATGGCTTCCTCCACGTCAATTGGATCTTTGCGCAACGCTGATTATCTATCGTCCGTGTGATTGCAATTCAATAAGCATTTATGCAATAAAAACGAAATTTTGATCGTTTTACATCGCTCTGCTTTCAACAGGTGGGATTAAAATGTAGGCATGGGGGATGACAGAATTACATATGCATGAGGAAATGGAACGTTTTTAATGAGCTGAGAAGAATATTAGGTGATTATTTTTATTTGAGACGTAGTTTTGTTTTGAAAAAGTAGGTAACGATGTAGTAATATGCATAGTTCGTAGTTAGGTGTTTTACTTTAGACATTATGCGTCTGCAAAGCATGACAATTTTCTATGTAAACCATATGAAAAGAAAAGGAACGTTCAGATACGGTAGGAGTTGAAAGAAATCAACAGCAGAGTCTCAAACATTTGTGTGATATGCTGGTTTGTCTCCTTCCATGGGCGAATCTAAATTAGGAAGATTTGGTTTCTGTAGTGCAAAAAGAGTTAACACAGAAGGAACAAATGTTGAACTAGAAGCTGTAGAAAATAATTTTACGTGTTGCAAAGGTTTTAAAACTGAAGAAGTGTTGGCATGTGATTCAACAAAGAAAAAACCCGATAGAGACTATTGTTGCATTTCTTGTTGATACTTTCTTTTCCTCTGCTTAGTTTAAATTTCTTAATTTTTTTTACATAAACTCCAGAAAAAAAAAAGAACGTAGATTTAGAATTAAAAAAAAAAAAAAAAAAAAATAGTCCTAAAAAGTTAGAAATCTATCAAGTTTTAGTGGATATTTTTAATTTCGCGAGAGCAAATTTTCATGTACATTTTACCCCTTTTGATGGTGTGTTTTTTAAAAATTGTTCCGTAAAAATTACTTTAAGTAGAAAGATAGGGCTAAAATGGCTAAAAATAAATAAATAGATCCATATAAAATAGTATAATATATATATATAGAGAGAGAGAGAGAAAGAAACTCCGATTATCTGCAACTGGTAAATGTGGGAGAACGTCTTCACCCCTTTCTGTTCACAGAAACAACAGATGAATTATTGCAATATAAATTAGATAGAGACTTCCGTGATGCGTTCGTTACATATGAGCCGAACTGTAAAATTTAACATCAAAGGCAAGTGAAATATTGTATTTTAAATAATGTAATAGGAGAATGGAGTTCATGTTTAAATTTTATTTGTTACTTCTGTTGCAAGAAATACTTCTCCATCCTCAGTTTCATCATCATGGTGTCTTTTTACTACAAAATAGCATTGATAATTATTTATTAAAAAAATGAAAAAAATGTTTCTTTTTTTTACATTATATTGATTGCGAATTGCCAGATTCTAATTATAAATTTTCAAAATATTTAAAAAAAAAAAACTTATTTATATATATATATTATTTTCTAGTGATTAAAACGTAAACAATTTGTCTCTGATGGAATAAACTGATACAATTTCATTAATTACTCAAAGTATTGATTAAAACTTGTTGTTTCTTTATTTATTTCAAGGTTCTTACCTTTTTATAATTCTTAAATTGTTATTTTAAAGGTTCAATGGGCTATTTGACGGTTTGGAGTCAGGAATGATTAGTAATGTTGCAATATCGATGTTGATAAACGGGAAGTGGGTTAGTTTAGATCTGGACAAGAACGTGATTTTTGTCTTATTTCATTTAATACCTAAGCACGTAGTAATGAATTCTTTGTTAAAATTCATTATTCATTTAAAATTCATTCTTTGTTATAATTAATTATTAATTTTCGGGTTTTCGTATCATTACTGTTATCATTAATCATTAATTATTATTAATGTGTTGCAAGAATTTTTTTTATATATATTTACTTTAAAACAACTAAAATTTAATGGTTTGGCGCCCTTCAATAACTATAGGCAATTATTCGGGGAAGAGGGAGTACTTTAAAGAGTATTCAAGTTCTGGTTACAGTTACTCCTTCCTTCATTTGCTCCTCAATTCCTTTTGTACGAAACAGTTTTCACAAGACAAAAAAAATCAATCAAAGCTGCTGTCGCCATCTGCTGGGATTCTATTAAACAAAAACCAAAAAGTGTGTAACTGATTAAAGTTTTTAAGATAGAATTAACAAGCAAAATAGAAATAAAAGTAGTTCATGTAGACTCGAATAATTTAAGAAATACAGACAAATATTCTATTTCCACTCAGTTTTGATGTTCTTTCGGTTAGAAAATCATTCTGTAGTCTCGAAACGAAATTTTAAACTTTCATAAAACGGTTCAAAATACTTTTTTTTAAAGAATATTTATTATATTATAATTTAAAGTTAGTGTTTCCTCGTGTTGTGTATGGAATTTTATGTTATAATTTCAACATCCCTTCTTTATCGCAAAGCAAAGTGTGAAAAGTAGGGTTCGACCGATGGCATTTTTTGGCCGATGGGCCGATGCCGATTGTTGGCCGATTGTTCCGAGATCGGCCGATGGCCGATTGCCGATTATTTTCCTCTTCCATCGGCCGATGGCCGATGGAAAAAAAGTCGCTTTAAACCATTAAAACGGGTAGAATGCTTGTCAAAAATGTCATTTACATCATTTACTACTTTTTTTTATGTTTATAAAAGCCTTAAATGCATTATTCAAGCAGCGTAAAATTGTTTGGGGGAAGTTTACATAATAATTAAAACTGAAAGAATCACTCGCGATTCTAGTAAAGTAATTAAACTATTTGGAGGTTAAAAAAATTAAAAAATGCTATATCAGAGAATTTTCAATTCTTTTTTCTTATCTTTGCAAAAAAAAAAAAAAAACTCAACAGCTATTGAATCGGCTCGGGTCTAATTTCCTTTCCTTCAACATTTTCTCTTTATAACACCTGCACTGCACTGCAAATGCCAATTGCAGCTGCCTTTATTTTCTTATTTTTTTCATGGAGAGGAATGCAGATGTTATGACACAGACTAACAAATAATGTGGGTTTGTGTTTTTAACGAAACTGTCAACCCCCTCCTCTCAGATTTTTTCATGATCCCTCCCCCCCTCCCCCGTTTTTAAAAGAAAAGCGAGAACGATTACATGTTTATTTTTCATTAAAAAAGTTATTTTAACCCCTTTTTCTGAAATAAAAATAAAATATTAAAAAATTTCGCTCGCAGTATTATCCCTTGTATAGTATATCCCTTGTTCATAACCAAGAAATACTGAATATTGCTTTAAAAACATAGGCGTGAGATTTTTTTGTCATTACAAATGAATGCTGGGTCTAACCTTATTAGTTAGAGAACTAATCTTATTAGTTTTTTTTTTTCTTGTGAGTTGAAAATTACACTGAAATACTTGACATGTTCTTTATATTTTCATGAGCACAATGTAAGGTCACCGAAATAAAACAATATTTTGAGCAACAGCAGTTTTCTGTTGACAAATAATCTTCTGAAAACCCGTGATCGTTTATAAAAATTAAGATGTATTTGAAAATATGTATATATATATATATATTTTTTTATATACGTTGACAATTTTTGAAATTAATGAAAGTGTAGCATTTTTATTAAGGTATTGTTCCATCCTGTAGCCCAAACTCGTTTTTAAAGAATTAAAGTTTTGAAAATTATAAGTCGAACTAGGACACATAAAATTTCGATCAATAAACATTTATACTGAAAAATTGATTCATATTTTTTATCAATACGTTCTGTGTTGTAAGAGAAATATTCTAAACTGAAAGCAGATGCAACGAGATTGTTGTACAATAGCAGAAAAACTGTCAACTGTCTAACACGTGGCATCAAAGAAGCCAAAAAAATGCGCTAAAAAAATAACTATAAACGGGGAAAAATTAAAATAATTATCCTATAAAAAATGTTAAGATGAATTTTGAAAAAAAAAATATGCATTGATCAATTTTTGAAAATAAAGAAATTTTAGCATTTTTATTAAGATGTTATTAAATGCTGTCGTGCGAACTCGCATTTTGAAAATTCAATTTTTAAAAATTGCAAGTCGAACTTGGACACATAAAATTTCAATCAATAAATATTTATACTTTAAAGTGTTTCTTATTTTTGACCAATCTTTTCTTTGTTGTAAACTAAAAATGAAATAATGAGAGCAACCGTACACTAAGAGCTGATGCAACAAGATTTTCTGCACAATTGCAGAAAAACTGTAACACGTGGGATCGAAGAAGCAAAAAAAAAAAAAAACGCAAAGAGAAAATGTTTACGCTGGTAAAAATTAAAATTATTATCGTACTTTGATTGAGTTGACTTTTTATTGTTTACAATTTCGGAATAATAAGAAACATGACAAACTAAAAGCAGATGTTATAATATTATTGCACAATGACATCTAATGCACTAAGTCATTATTAAAAGAAAAACGGACAAAATGAGGCAACTAATCTAGTGCGAAAAACAAATAGCACTCATAAGACGCCTCTATGACTTTTACTTAAAAATATTCTATTTCGCGAGCATTCTGCTCAAAGAGAACTATTTTAATAATGAAGGGTAGCGATCGCTTAAATTCGGGTAGCGATCGCTTAAATTAGTTTTCCGAATTTTTTAGCAAATGCTTTATAGAATGACATTATTTTTGTGTGTGTGTGTTTTTTTTTTAACTTATGTGCTGCCTGTTATTGTATGGAAATAGAAATTGAGCTATGGAGAAAAAAAGAAAGTGAAAGACAGAATGTTTTCTGGAAAGTTGTCACTGCGAAAAACATCGGCCTTGCATCGGCTTTTAGATGTTTTTTACGGCCGATGGGCCGATGTTTTTCTAAAGTTAACATCTACCGCCGATGCCGATGGCCGATGGCAACTTTGTTGAACAATCGGCGCCGATGCATCGGCGAGGCCGATGCATCGGTCGAGCCTTAGTGAAAAGTTTACATTTTGCGAATTACCAGTACATAAATTTAGTTACGCTTTCAACTTAATTAAATTTACTGCCCATTTTAAAAGATTCCTTGATCATTCTGAATAAAAAAATTTTGTTTTTGAGAATGTTCTTAAAATTTCTAATTAAATATTTTTTTTTTTTTTTTTGCGTTTAAACAGAATTTTATCGTTTCTACTTTACTCTATTTCAGCACATACGCATGTAAAATAACAAAAACTGAAGCATGATGGGGCGAATATATATTGAAGGGATGTTATTATCGCAGCTACTTGTAAGAAAATTGAAATATCTCACGTAATGATTTTTTTTCTCTCATTCGTTGAATTACGTCCATTAAGCTTCCTATTATATTTTAACTAAGGTCTCGTAAATTTTATTTTGTAATCCAGACATCAAAATATTTCAAAGAAATGTAAAAAATTATGCATGAAGTTCTAGAAATCATAAAGAAAAAAAAATAGATCCGAAACATTTATAGCGTAATTTAAAATGTATGCATAAATTTATTAATTTATTAAACCATAAATTATATTCAAATGAGAGTATATTATCGTGCACCGTTCATCCTTTAATTTACAAGTTAAATTCGCAATTAAGTTTTTTTTTCTAGTCACAAATTTTAACTGTGTTCATTCTCTTTTATAGCCATTTTTAATTGTCTTAAATCGGAAGAAAACCAGAAACGTACTCAGTGAATGTAGATTCCTTTAACATTTTAATTACTGGATTACGCATGTAAATCAACACACAAAGAAAAACACACTCACCTTCTCTGATGTTCTTGAAATTTAGCACATGTGTACTATCACTATAAACTTGGAAAAATATTAAATTTTTACAGAGATGTGTGCACTTTATTTTTCACAGCGGCTGTATTTCTTTATTTATTTACAAGGCTGCAAAATTCGAAAAAAGGCTGCTACAAACAGTGAATGGCAGTTGTCTGAATTGCTCCAAATTCTTTCCTAATTAAGATAAAGACATCAAATCGGTCTCGTTGTACAGCATTTTCTATACTCGTTCTTATAGTATGATACACTATACTTTAAAATAGAAAACATTTTTCCAAAATCTAATTAAAGATTTAAATTTAGTTTTTTCGCGAAGTACATAGCTAAAATTTTTCAAATTACTTTCAATAAAATTCTATCGCATTGAAAAAGGGATTCCAAGCAATCCCGAAACATATGTCTGCATTTTATTGCTCATTTGTGCTTTAAATTAACGTGTAATTTTATTATTATTGTTTACTTGCACAAAGTTAAATTATTTTTAAGCTTTAGCAGCTCGAATTATGGGTTCGCTCATTCGCAAACAGTTCGGGAATCCGATGTTTCCAATTTTTGATTTACGTGTGTATATTACATGTGTTTCTATTTAGTAACCACTGCTTAAACCACTTTTTTTTTCTTCTTTTTTTATATACACATGCAGATTTGAACTGATAAATCTTTATTCATATTTTAACAACAACGTACAACCGGTAAAGTTTCGCAACCAAGATGGACGCCCGACTCTTATTGAGCGCTTGAAAATTACGGTTAGTTAAACGTGCTTTAGGATAAACAGAGAATAAACGATTTTTTTCACAATCAGCGGTTTGAGTACCATATTTTTACTGATTATTCAACTGTTATAATTAAATATGCTAAAATAACAATGAAATAAATGGCATATTACTATTTTCTTACGGACTTTTTTAACAGCGCAGTTAATAACAACAGAATACAGCTAAGCGAACGCGTGGAAATCAATCCTGACGAGTTATAGGAGACCACTGCTACCTACTTTCAATATTGTAAATTGTATGTTTATCAGATTTCGGTTTTTATTATTCCTTAAACAACTATTCATATGCTTAACTCATGTTTTTTTCTTAACTGCAATGTTGACTAGTTAGTTTGTATCTATAAAGTTCAATACGAAAGACAAGCGAAACAAGTAGGGTAGAGCTGGGTTAGTTGAGCAATTTTTCACTTGATCAGTCATAGCTTCTAAATGATAAGTCAATAGTGCTTGCCTCGTGGCCCTTGTAAATTATGGTTAGTTAAACGTTCTTTAGCAGAAACAGAATAAACGATTTTTTTTCGCAATCTGCGGTTTGAGTACCATCTTTTTAGTGGTTATTCAACTGTCGTAATTAAATATGGTAAAATAACAATCAAATAAATGGTTATTTTACTATTTTCTTAGGGAAATTTTTAACAGTCAAGGAATCACTGAATCTGAAGGAGAATTGTCTTTACACGAAAGCATCTTTTAGACGTTTCGCTCTGGGATAAATGAAAGAAATAAAAGAGAAATCCATCGAAGAAATTCCTGATGAAACAGAAACAACTTGAGATTTAGATGGAATTTCTGTAAAACTTTTATGTATTTCTGTATAGTATTTCTGTAATTTTTCAATAATTTGATTTTTTTCCACATAAGATTTAAATTACTTAGTTTAGGATATGACTGAATGATTTTTCTATAATTAATTAATTAACTGCTGGTTTTGCTTTTATATGTTTAAAAGTCCTACTTTATTTAAAGGATTAGAAGTACTTTATGGCATTTAATTTCATTTTTTAATTTCTGCAGAAATACTCATCTTAAGCAAAGATACGCATTACAGAATATTGTTTCATTTTTGGGCCAAACACTTCCCTCTAAAACTTAAATACCTAAGTAAGTAGCTGCTGAATTCTTTTGATAGAGGCAGTGGCTCGTACCTAACTTCCATATTTTAATAACCACGCGGAAATAGGCTTTTTTCTTTACCCTATCACCGAAAACCCCAAAAACGAAGAGCCGCATTTACCCTACATCTTCTTAGTTTCAAACAATTTAACATTCAAACATGTATAAAACAAAAGACATCAAATACTTTCCGGCAACAGTAAAGTCTCGAAACAAATAACGAAAATTATCATGGGCAGCAATTAAGAGTTTTATCAATGCTTACCTCAACTATAAACCTCTCTCTCAAAAAAAAAAAAAAAAAAAAAAAAAAAAAAACTGAAACAGTGTAAAAACTCACAAATTAAGCAAATGATTTTCAATGCAAAAGAATGAGCTTCTAGATGAAAAACATCCGATTGAGCTGCATTTGGATGTTTTTTATCAAGTAGCTCCTTCTTTTGCATTTTCTTCTTGCAACATCGAAACACGTGTCTGCAATCTTTTGCTTAATTGAAACGTTTTTAGATTATATCGATTGTCTTTATTGTATAGTACAAAGGTTTACTACTTTTATCTTATAAGCCTCTCGTTTAAAGAGCTTTTGTTCGTCGCACTTGTTTTGGACATTGTGTCTAAGACCGACAGAAACTCCGCCGAGAATTTGATGTTTCAATTCCAACTGTAAAATGTCAAGAAATTCTATAATTTTAGAACATGCTTAGTAATCAGCATCATACTAAATTTTTAAATATTACTTGAGCATATGAATAATCTTTGATATTCATTGCATCATCTTCACATATAAACAAATAAAGAAAAAATATTTCGGCTGAATGAAATTTATTAAACAACTTATTATAAGTAAAATTACAAATGAAATTCTAACAACTTATTGTGATTATCACAAATTCATATTACTAATCACTTAATTTACTCTTAGTGATACAATGTTATCAATGTTTCAACATTCGATATATATCACAATGTACTTACTGCCTGTGTGCGATTTCTAACAAACTACTTTTCACAGATGAGAATTAAGTCAACAGCAAAATATTTAGAGAAATCTCTGTTTAAATCCTTAAATCTGTTTAAATCATCAAAGAATCTCTTCTAAACATTCTATTGTTAAAAGAAAACAAAATCAAAACTTTTGAACAATTTAATGTCTGACAAAAGTGAGAGTATCATAGTATATAGAATATACCTTCAATAATAGCAAAATGTATCATAAAATTACTTGTTGCGAATACTAGTCGAATATTTTCTTGAGTAGGTTATTCCTGTACTTCCTATTTATAATGATTAGCAAGAAAAAATAAATAAATAAAAGCCCCAATTTATAAGATAAATTCAATTTTCGCGTAAGAGGCAAATTGTCTAAAATATTTTGAAATTTGTAGCAAATTTACCGAGTGGTGAAATAATGAATTATGTGATTTGTTTTGCACTGAGTTTTTCATGAAACTAGCCATAAAGTAACCTAATAATAACACAATAATTTAACTAGTCATAAAATAATTTAAACATAAATGTTTAAACATAAAATCAAAAAATACTTTTGTTAAATTGCGACTGAAACTTTTTAAAACAGTTAAGATTTATGACGAAATTTGCAAAAACTACTTCAAGTAGGGGCACATTTAAGAATTATAAAATACCAAAATCTAAACAGGTGAAGGAAGCGTTACATTCTGTACTCTATTTGGTTTTTCTCGGTGTTTACATCTTTTGGATGAAGATATTGCATTTCGATTTTTTGATGTTTGAAAACACTTACGTTAAAGATATCGTAATAACCAAACTTGTGTTAAATATTTTAGTCAATTGAGAAAAAGTGCAAACTCGTTTAAACTGGTTCCTCATTCAGATTTGCACAAGCCATTCTTTACCTTGAGTATTTAATGTTCACTTCAAAACTTTTGGGAAAATTAGGCTCAATAATTATTAAAAATTATATACTTGGCTTTTTTAACTACTTATGTCTTCCCTATTATTCTTCCACAGAGATATTATATATTTATATATATGTTTATCCATAGATTTCGTTTTTAATAGCGTAAGAAAATGCATGAGATATAGACGAAAACAGGAATATTGTACTATCTTTAAAAATAGTTCCTTTTCTGAAGTTTTTGATCTCAGATTCAGTTTATTTAAGCAAATAAGATTAAAATGATTGAATACGTGATAAATTGCTAATTGAAACTGTGTGCTTACAATGGGCGTCACAAAATTAAGTAGCTAATTATTGATTCCTTACAGTCTACAAAATCAATTATATTTTGCATATATGATGATTAATTTATATTTGGTTACGAACGATTTTCTATTGTTTGATATAAGTAGGCACCAGTTTAAAAAGCGTTTTAAAGCAGCCGCTTAAAAATGTAAGAGGTTTTTTCTTAAACTGTAACGTGTGTTAATGCCGATTCAAAAATAAATGAGATTAGCAAGTTTTATTAGTTTTAGAGCACAGATTTAAAAAACAATTTATTACGTTTAATGCACTTTATTTTGTATGTTTTTACTGCTTTATCAATTAAGTGCCTAATGCAAAGTTATAAATAATTTTAAAATATGTTATTATTTAAACCTTAGATTATTTAAACGAATGAGAAATGCATTATAAGGATTGACACTTTTTTGAAAAGTCGGTTGAAAAACTTTAATTGCACGAAAGTTGCATGTTAAAATGAGACGATTCTCGCATGACTTCCTACCTAAAAGAAGAGGTTTCTTGTAACTCCGAAACACATATACAATTTTTAACTGAAATTTTTCTTACAGCACTGAATTTCATCAAATGTACAAGTCGCTTACGAAAAACAATTTTTTTGTGCATTTTCATTAAGTAAAAATAATTTTTAAGTTATTGGTTTTTTTTTGGTATCTAACTTTTGCTGCGAAATTAAAATTTTGAAAGTAAAACGTTTTACGATACATAAACAAGTTTTTAAAATCTAGAATATTAAAGAAGGAGACGTGCAAGTAGGCTTAAGCATAAAGTATTTAGACTTCTGAGGAGCATGTAACAGGATATATGTATATATGACTTAAATATACGTATTCAATTCATATTTTCGATTTTAGCGATGTTTAATTTGTTTCAGTAGATTTTTTATGATTTATTACGCAGGAAACGTTAAAGTTTACTTTTCATTTAGTGTGCAGGTGCTAGCGTAGCTGCAATCAGAATCTTGTTTGTGGCCCTTTGTTTAACAGTTAATTCATCTGATTCATATGAACATCAAAGGTTGAAAAATACTTGTGAAAAAACTGCATTGTGCTAAACCATTTATCTATCTTTACTTTTTCGACATCGTCGACAGGGTGACGTAGTGGTAAGGTGCATGTCTCGTACGCCAAAGATCGCAGGTTCAAACCTGACCCAGGTCGGTGGATTTTCAAGATGCAGAAAATCGTCTGCTTCCATGTCGTATGATTATGCGGCCGGAAAGGATCCATTGAGTAGACATTTGGCTTGGATGCTCTCGGCAAAATTAAATTCCTAGTGCATTCTTCATCAATGAGAGCTCAGGTGCCGCCATTTGGGGGAAACTGAGCGTCCAAATTCAGTGATAATCGCATCTGCCGATAGTAGTGCTACGTGAAAGAATAGATGCCGATTTTCGGGGAATGCACTAGGTTCGCAAAGGTTAGTGATCATACGCAGCCCCATTAGAAAACAAAAATCAACATTCATCAAAAGTGCACCGTCTTTTTTAGTTCTAAGAAAATTTACACAACACCTTTATGCATTGCTCTGCAGTAATTTTCTTTACCGAACACATTAATATCATTACTAGGAGGCGAACACGAACTAACACATTACTAGGTACTGTCCGTAATGCTAAAGCAGAGCCATGAAAGGATCTACGCATGCGTCAGGTCTGCTTCGATTTTATCGAAATAGGGGTGATCGGTTGATATGAGACATTACAATGAGTGTTTATTTTTTTTGTTCTTTTTTTTTCCCTTTATTAATTCAGCCTAACATGCGGATGTTTTTTTTTTTTTTTATTGGTTTATTTTTTATTTCCCTTTCTAAGCGGATCTTGGAAAATTAAATAAAACTTTTCAGCAATGCTGCCACGATGCATTTTCTTAATACATAATTTCAACTTGAACTTCAAATATTTATAATCTTTTTAATGGTGGGAACTGAAACACCGGAAATTTTACTGACCCGTTTTGTATGAGTTACCGGAGTATCAGTGGCTCAAACAGAAGAAGGCCCAATGGGGGCCCGTGCCACTCGCTCTGACAATGATGATTTTAAATTCCTTCAAAACTGTTTTTGTAAATATTTTAAATTTTTTTATTAGACAACAAAATAAATTAACTTAAAAAAGAAGATAAATAATACAATCTATTTAATTTGTTTGGAGCACGGCTCAGAGCGGAGCTGGAGTGGTGCCGGACCAAATATTTATAAGTTGGAGTGGAGTGACTGATAAAAGTGGGCTGCCCCAGATCCCTGATCAGCGGTCCCCTCCCCCCCTCCTCCTATCCAGTTCAATGACTTTTCTGTATACTGTATTTTCGATATCCTCTTGCCTAACGAACATATACCGGATAGCCAACTCTAATTTTTGAAACCTGTAAATTCTGTACATATTTTTGAAACCAAAACCGCACAGCCCACAGCTTGCAAATACGTAGTAAGTTCGTAATTTAGATACATTTTCAAATCATGCTAGTTAACTAATAATAAAATTTAGCATGGCGGATTGCCGGATATTTCGTGCAATGGCAGAATTGGATTCTAGTTATTTAAAATTTGTCGGGTATCAGGAATCCGGTTCATACAACAAATAATAATTTTCCAAAAAAAAAAAAAATTTCCTCAAAAATTCTGACGGCACCAACTTGCACCATGATCCAGCTCCCCCCCCCCCCCTCGCAGGCACTACTGTCTCTGCTCAAGTGAAATTATGTAAGCGTGTTGATAAAAACGGATAATGATAAAATAAATGGATAATTATCACTTGTCGTGATAGCTGGATTCCTAAAGAGAATTTTAAAAACTGTTTCGCAGTGAAGAGGCAACGAGTTCGATTCTCGTCCTGTGCCACAGGTGCATTCTTCCAATTTCGCTCTTTGTGTTGCATCTTGTATTTTCCTGTACTGTCTTTCATATTGCACGAGAGTTTAAAGTTTGTCCTTAAGATAGCAACTAAACTCGCAAATGTATATGTCTGGAAGTGGTATGGAATAGCAGAAATAATAGCGTACTTGCTTTAAGTGAAAAGCATATGCAAGAAAGTATTGAGCTTGCGAAAATCTCCGGTGTTCGATTTTCGGAATCCTCGCAGATGATCTGTCTCGTATGAGCCGCTAACGGTATAGGAATAGGCTGATGAAGTCTTTTTTTTTTTTTTTTTTGAGGAAAGAAGGAATAGAGGAAGAGAGTGCTCAGGTCCAGTTTTTAGAAGATTCAATACTAATTGTGAAATTCCAGCTACACTTTTTTTATACAACTGCAAAATCCCCCATTTGTCTTTTTTTTTCTTCGACAAATGGAATAACTGAAATTTTCCAGAAGAGTCAACCCATCTTGAATCTATGTGGCTCTATGTCTACTCTGTTGGACAAAAATTATGATTATGATATAAATAAAGAACTTCACAACATCTTTTTTTAATGATTTTATTACTGATGAAATATGTACATTATATACAGTTTCAGGTAGAATCTCTCCTAAAATACCACAAAACTTGATTCCATAAATATTTCTGTCCATTGACAATACACAGATGAACATCTTAAACATGTTAACTTTGACAATGACAACTATTTACAACACACACTTGGCTTTAGACAAATCAAAATTCAATGAATCCTTACAACACGTGCACTAGCTGCACGTCTCAATCTTTTCCCAGGGAGTTCTAGCAGACAGTTGAAGTTTCCCCATGGGAAATTAGAAAAGTAGACGCTTCTGTACATTTATGTATTTGAAAAAAAAATCGAAATTACTTTGGAATTATTCATAACTACATACTAATACACTTCCGAAGTTCAATTAAAGCTTTTTATTTCATGTTAAACATCATTTATATGCGTCACTTTTGCTAATTTCGCAAGTTGTCTTCAAGTTTCTAATTATAGACTAAACCTCAATGTGAAGTGAAGGTTCCGACTATTAATCTTTTACGCACACCTCCCTCCATCTCTTGATTCTGTATTAATGAGCTCTCTTGTACCAAATTCAACAATAAAATTTTGAATTAGGACTTACATAATGAATCGTTGATGACAATCAGAAAGTACCCTTTTTATCGCTGATGAGGTTGGGGCTGTGACTCAGGCATGGGTGGACCATAGTTGATGGGCTGGGGCTCGTAACCAATGAAAGATGCTGCAGATGCAGGACCTCCGTAAGGCATGTGATGCAATGGCAGAGGATGAGAGGCTGAGGGCATAAACGGGTACTCTACAGAAGAAGAAAAGGAAGTAGTGGCTGCTCCAGCCATTCCGGGGTAGGAAGATTGAGCGGTGCCTGGATAGTGAGAGGCAGAAGTTGGGTAATGAGAAGAATATCCTCCCATGGGTGGTGCCAGATGAACTACTTCAACCATTTTCGATTCATGATGACCGTGATGGTGGTGACCGTGATGGTGATGTCCATGATGGTGATGATGGTGACCCTTTTTTCTCAGCAGTTTAGCGAGAATACCAGCAGCGAGAAGGAGTTCCAGTCCATGACCACCTCGTCCATGATGACCGGCTAGTACAGCTGGAATCAGTATATCTACTGACAGCATGCAAGAAATAACCAAGAGGGCGAAGAATTTGTTGGAATTCATTTTGGCTATGACAAGAAAACACATTAAATACTAGCACAGTCAAAATGTGTATCATTTAAATGTTTTTATTTATGCATCAATGATTCAATTCAAATTCTTGAGTAAAATATTTTAAACTACATTTCACCTTCCCTATTCTTTAAATGAAATATTTCGCTTTCTAATGTATTATTATTGTAAGAATATACAATTAAACGGAAAGATGACTTTACTTTTGAAATTCTGTCTTTTAACATGAAGTAAAATTTAAAAATTTCGAACTCGCGGAACAATTATTTCAAAAATGTATTAGAGAATTAGAGTTTTCATTCTGAATTAAAAATGTTTTCCGAGAAGCACAGTTGGGGCGTTACTTGCAAGCAAGCACAACAAGATGCTTTTGGTATGTTATTACCCATACCTTTCTCCTAAACGTTCCGAGTTATAATATGAAAAGGGGCTTTGGGATATTTTAATACAATATTAATATTGAAACAAAAATATATCTAATGTACGTAGCAAGGGACAAAGCAAGGGCACAACTTAGAAAATTGATTTTAGGAGGGAAGTTTAGAATTGATGTCCTTAAGAGTAATCGACTGACAGTGGGAAAGCTCACTCACTTTTAGAACAATTATTGTAATCGAAATATTATCATTGTAGTCCACGGTGTAGTAACGCAGTAGGTAACGAACTTGATCACGAGGCACACAGCTTAGGTTCGTAACTTTTTTTTTCTTACAATAAAATTTGTTACTTCCTAAAATATGCATTCATTTTCGAAATTTTCAAATTTAGATATTATTACAGCCTTTTCTAATAACGGTTCATTATTATATACTGAAATTATGTAGCGTTTTTTAAACTGTGAAACAATTTTCAATTCGTTTGTGGTTATCCGCTCATCCCTGCGACGTTTAATTCTTCAAATATTTAAAAAAATAATTAATTGTTTCAAAAGTTTATCTTTTTAACTTTAACGTGATCAAGAATGCATTTCCTTTAAAATTGCATGTAAAAACAACAAAATGTGCATATTATCACAGGCTTTTTTCCTCCTAATAATAATTTTGCAAGCTTAGTGCGTTTTGATTTTTTTTTTTTTTTTTTTGCAAGCGAGGAAGAGATGTTTTTAAATCTTAATACTTTTTCTTTTCGATAAATTTGTTTAAAAAAAAGCATGTTTTTGTAAGTATTTTTTATTTTGTTCATTTAAGAAAATCTCTTATTTGTTCTTGTAAACATCCATCTCTCATATTAATTCTCAAAGGCGCCTTTTTTTAGAATGTTTTATATTCACTAATGAATGCTCAAAATATGTAAATTGTAAGTAATTTTATACATAAAAATATTCTTGGATTTTTTATTTAATAAATAGGTTCTTTCTTGGCCATATTTTGAAGCGCAAAAATTCGAATTTTTGAAATATTTACATATTGAAACTATGTTAAATGATATAAATGGTAAAATTTTTCACTTTACAATATTCAGAAATAATTTCTTTATGATCTTTTGTAACGAATAAGAATAACCGAACAAGAATGCATTGCACCTCAGATGAATGGCTATATCTAAAATAGCTTAGCTGAAAAATTTGATATTTTTTTCATCTGGAATAGGAAAGAATTACAGTCTTTTAAAGTCGCCTTTTTTCTCATTAGTGTTTAAAAATGAAAACCAGTTTTTACATATTGAGGATGAACAGAAATACAATCTTTCTTACATATGTTACGCAAATTTAGCTGAACTGCTTTAATTAAACATTGAAGCGCAGCATTCTAAAAGATAAAACTAACATTTTGGCAACTATAAAAACTTTGTTTTTTTCTCCAAAAAAATTACTCGATAAGGTTGTTTCTTTTAGGTCTTGAACTTTAACTCTTTGCATCTTTTCTCTAGGGCAAGTGCTCAAACTTTTCCAGTGACAGAGCAACTTTCAAATTAGAAATTCAATTCAGAACAGTAATTTTTTTTCTAATAGCTACATTCTGTATTTAGTAAGTAAAGCGACGAAACAGTATTGAAGAGATAAGGCAGGTTCGTCATAAGGATTGAAATACATTAGATTTTGCCTTTTATGTACCTATTACTTTTCTGCATTAATTCCCCATCGAATACAGGAAAATATATATTCATGAAAAAATGAAAATGCACGTTAAAACATGCTTAATAAAAATATTTTTAATTTCAGTTACGTCCTTCTGCCTAGCACTGGTAGTTTTTTTTTTTTGTGAAGAACACTAACGCAGTTTTAGCGATTCTGCTCTAGAATATGAACATAAGGAGATAATGTTCTTCACGATCAGCTCATAATATAGAAAACTTTATTGCGTTGGCAGTAGTTTATTCAATAGTGTTAATTTAGAATCATTTGTAAATTGCATACACGGCTTTTCAAACAGAAAGCTGATGTGGAAGATAGTATACTGTAAGCTGACTTTAAAAAAAATCAGCTAACTAGATATTAATCGAGAAACAGCCGCTTGTTTCAGAAACGACATGTTTAAAAAGTTGATTCGAAACGTAAAACTTTTTAAAAATTATAGCATTGTGAGTTTGAAAGCAGGATCCTTGAAAAACACAAGAATTACTAAACAATGCTTGTTTAAATTTAAAATGCCAGATATAATTTTTTTAAGTATAAATAGATTTGAATTTAAATTCTTTTTTAAGTTAAATTTCCGCGTTCAGCAAAGGTTTAACCTTAATATTTCAAATATTTGCATGATGCACAGATTTCTCATGTTGAAAAATAGACATATTTGCAAAAATCATATATATATTTTTTTTTACTTTTTTAGTCAGATTCCGATCTTTTTTATACCTAAGCACAACGAACGATTCACTAGTGTACTCGTTCTGCAATTAACACTTTTAAAGCCTCAAAATTGCATTTTTTAAATATAAAATATTTTAGCAGGCAATCAAGCTTAGAACGCAAATTACTTCATACCCGCAAAATTTATAAATGCACTTTTATACCCCTTTTTACATCTACTTAGCATTGCGTGTTATCCTGTCAATATTATGTGGAAAATTTTTTAAAGACCACCGAAATATCATTCCAGCTCTTTCTTTTAGAAACAGTTTATTTTCTACGTCCTATTAAGTGCATTGGACTACCGAAAGTTTCGCAATAATATGACAGCAGAAATAAAGGAAAATGTAAATCAGAGCATTTTTGGAACTATTTGGAATCTCTTCTACTACTATGAATCTCAGAGCTTTTAAGTGAAATACACGTTCGTTCATAACTATGGAAACGAATTGGATCTACTTCGAATATGATGAGAGTAACGGAGAACGTTTTGAAGATATATCCATGCGCTCACCTGATGGAGTAAGTAATCCAAGGCACCTAAACCAGGAGAGGAATTTTTTCTTCGTGTATCCAAATGGAAAGTGAGTTCGTGATATGAGTGTTCCGACATGAGTGACAGTTATTTATATATGAATACACGCGAAACTGCTTAACCCTGCAGATGAGGAAGCTGAAAATGATCTTCGGTGGGTGATTCGGTTGGAGAGGATTAAACATGGAGGTTGCTATTTAGCGCTTTTTAGGAACTACATTCCTCCGCCCGCGGGCTGTAAAAATGTTTGCCGTTCCGAACGGGCGAACGCAGCTTTATTTTAAAACTCTCCGGATTAAAACGATACAGGCGGGAGTGGGATCAACTCTCACTTTCTCTGCTGAGCTTCCTGTAACTGCGAACACTTGGGTGCGGCGTAGGAAATTGCCTTTCGCTTTCATTCTTCTGCGCTAAAACATAACTTTTGGAAACTAGAAAAAAACGTAAAGAAAAATAAGTACAATGCAAGTGCTTATGTGTCTGACATCAAAGGAGATACAAGAGAGTTCAATTTAAAAAGATCCATTAAACAAAATAAAATATTACTTTTACTTAAAATAACTTACAATTTTTATTTTCCGTTACATTTTGCGAGGTTTAACTTAACAATGTTGCAACACCTTCACTTAATTTAGAAAATAAACAAAGACTTTTGCATCCATTTTAATACTGTTAGGATCCATATTTCAGAAAGAACTACCTTAGAATATATTATGAAAAAACCCCAGAGAGACCGGAATTTTGAAAGTAAACAAACTCCATCACTTTTTAACATTGATGATAGGATTAACACATGAGTATATCATTCTTCAGATACTATCATTTTTTAAAAATTCGTCCCTGTTTTCAATAGAAACTGTAAAAACTGTTCTTAAGTAAGACTTAATTAAATGTTGAAATTTGTGAAGCAGCGTTTTTGTGCTTAGAAACAATAATTCATGTCTGTGGTTGATGCCAGAATGTAAGTAATTAATTTAAAAGGAGAAAATCTTTACACTGTTAAAAATTTTCGTAAAAAAATAGCAATATAACAATTTATTTGATAGTTATTTTATCATATTTAATTACAACAGTCGAATAACTATTAAAAAGATACCTCTCAAACCGCTGATTGAAAAAATATCGTTTATTCTCGATTTCTTCTAAAGAAGATTTAACTAACCGTAATTTATATGTGCCAGCTAATTCTCGTAGTCAACAAGAATCGGGCGTCCATCTTGGTTGTGGAACGAAGAAGTGTGAAGATTAGAATTCCGTCGCATAATATTGTGTAGTTCCTTTTTTATCTGAAGGGGGGAAATGAAGAGAAGATGAAGTTAGTAATAGTCGTAAAAACTGGTTGTGGAAACATATCCCATTTAATTATTTTTTGATATTGTATTTTTTTCTTTCTCAGAATAAAATAAACTTCTCAAAATTTTGGACATCAACTATAACATTGGTTCAATGTTTGAATCTAATAAACTCAAAAGTAACTTTTTCACATATTGTGATGGTACGATTCGACGCCTTCATAAGCTGATTTCTGTCCTAGCCGACTTCTGTACCTCTTGGCAAGTCATGGAAGTACTGGCTTTCTACTGTGGAGGTCCGGGGTTCTATTTCCGTCTCCGACAGACCACCTGCTCCACCGTGTCGTCGCACCTCGTCGTCCGCCGCAATATAATAGCTACGAAGGCTTGCTACGCCTTGCAGATTTTACGCATATTTTACGCTGTTTTGTTTCACATAAAATTTTATGGAAACAGGTTAAGGAATTTTCATTTGCAGCAACAAATATTAAAATGTAAATCGTTAGAAAAATAGAAAAAAAAAATTGCATTTCTTTGAGGTGTTTGAAAATTTTTAGGAACTAACTTTAAGGAAAACTTAGCCTTACTAAAAGATTCTGTTTTTTTTTCCGGGAATAAACTTGATTTTCTTTCCTTTACAACTCTATCTGAGCAGAAATAACAGAAAAATGCTTATTAAAGTTATAATGCAAGAACAGCAATACACTTCACGAAAGCAACAACCTTTTTGATAGTATTTCTCGACCTAATCTCCTTAAATGTTGAGATTTTTATTTGTTTGATGACACTAAATGTGATCATGCCTTTATGATACTGCTGTTTGTCAACTTTCTTGTTTCATTCTAGAATGGTGTCAAGCAAGTCCTTCTGTAACACAAAACGATTTTCTCCTAAAAATTCCTTCAAAGGGTTTGATAAATGAAAATCCGAGGGCCCCGAATCAGGAATGGATTCTGCAGGAATTTTGAGCAGTTGTCATTCATGATTGAAATCTTTGGCCTGCTTCTTTACTTCTCTAGTTAATCCGCCAGATCCGTTTGTCCATCCAGGCAAGGCCGTAGCCAGAAATTTTTTTCGATGGGGGTGGGGGGCGGCTGACTTTGAAACACTTATGTTGAGGGAAGTTTCAGGGAGGAATGCATGCTACATTGCGAAAAATTTCGGGATTTCGGGGGAGGGGCGTGGGCCCCCTCTGGATATGACCTTGCATCCAGGAGTGGATACGGAGGATTTTGGTAAGAAGGGAGACATTTTTTGCGATTTACCTATTTTCCGGAAAATGTGTTCCAAAGAGGAGAAGTTTCAAATTTAACATTCGTTATTCATAGTATCTTTAATAATATTTAATCAGAAAAAGGTAACTACCCCACTGCTTGACTCTTGAATAGATGCCTGTTTCAATCTCTAAATTTTTAGTGTCGTCTACTGTTTTGTTTAGAATGTTCAGCACATAAACGCACTGCAATATATGCTGAATTTCTGTTTAACTCTTAGCTAGCAGAAATATGATAAATACACGTACCTCAAGCTTTACACACTGTGCACCTGGACTCACCATGTTTGTTCCGGGAGAGCCTCCAATTTCGTATTGAACAAACTATACTTCAGTATAATTTGCTATACCCCTAAAAGTATCGAGTGCTATAAATTTGCGTAAAAATTGCCGATGCATGCTTTGTATAATAACCACCATTACCTTTACCATCAAAACGCCCTTGTGCAATGCTCCATCTAGCTAAAGAGAAAAAACGGCACCGGTACCTATTTGAGCAAAAATGAAATTTGATGACGCTACACGATAATAGTTCGAAATAAATATCAATAAATTTGGCATAGTAAAATGAAATTGCACTCTTAGAAATTTCATTATGAAATTACGGTTAAATAACCAGCAGCAGTCTGTCCTTCTAATTCACCGTTAAATTTGCGGTTTGGAACTTTTTTCTATCTTTACGGGACCTAAACCATTTCCAATCAGCTTGGTTAAAAAGCCGTAAATACAAACGTTTACGGTTTTATAACCATTTAAAAATGGTTTACAAACAAAATTTTTACCGTTTTTAAACCATTTCGAGGCGTAGAAACCGTAAACGAAGCACGCGGGAATCGAACCCGGGTGTATGGTATACCAACCTTGAGCTCTAGTCATTCGGCCATCAACACCACTTAAAGCGGCCGTTTATTTATCAATAAATCTTCTTTTCCAACAGGCAAACTGCCTTAAAATTTAGATTTCAGTTTTTGATTGGATCCAAAGTCATTTTTGGTCTAAATTTACTGTATATTGATGAAAATCATTTTATTTGCTGCAAAAATTAAAATACAAACAAGCTTCAGCAGCTCAAATTATGGGTTCACTCATTCACAAGCAGTTCGGGAATCCGATGTCTCCAATTTTTGATTTACGTGTGTATGTGTTTCTATTTAGTAACCACTGCTTAAGCCACTTTTCTCTCTTTTTTTTTTATATACACGTGCAGGTTTGAACTGCTAAATCTTTATTCATATTTTAACAACAACGTACAACCGGTAAAGTTTCGCAACCAAGATGGACGCCCGACTCTTATTGAGCGCTTGAAAATTACGTTTAGTTAAACGTTCTTTAGGATAAAAAAAGAATAAACGATTTTTTTCACAAACAGCGGTTTGAGTAAAATCTTTTTAATGGTTATTCAACTGTTGTAATTAAGTATGGTAAAATAATAATCAAATAAATGGTTATTATTTTCTTACGGAAATTTTTAACAGTGTGCTCTGAACTTTTTTCTAAAATTCACTTAAGCACTTTAAAAATATTCCTAAAGGGTAGTAATTCTGCTTGCAAGGAAATGCGTCATTAGCTAACGATATAGAAAAACATCAATAAAATCAATCAATTAAAAATGTATGATGAAAGCAGATTGCTGTGTAAAGGAATCAATGTCATTTCTGCCAGGTATTTAATGACAAAGCAGAAAATGCTCTTGAACAATACTGAATTGTGTATTCATAACTACTTAAAAGATCTTTCATCCCGAATTTTTCAGAATATATATCGAGGGAAGATGCCACACTTGAGGGTTTTTCGATTAGTACATCGAAAATTGAAATAACAAGATCATGAAAAAAATGCACTTTATTTTTCAATGTTTAATTTGTTACGTGCACAAGTTAATTCTCTTCTCAGTATGAAAATAAAGGAAAAGTTTAATGTTAAAAAAATGTCACTCAATTGATATATATGGGAAGTTGCAACAACACAATAAATACAAAAATAAGATAAACATTACAGAATAAAATGTGCAGTAACAATGACTATAGAAAAACAAAACAAATTAAATTCTTTTATAATTAGTTTGCTAAAAATAATAACAGCACAGGTCGAATGATAGCTTGCACAACATTTCACTCAGTGCAAATGATCATCATTGCAATCTTCGTGCAACCATTTGCATTCGATGCACTGAATCCAGTCACACTTGGGACCTATTTTAGCATAAAAGTACCCTTTACACATAGCACAAAAATCGTCATTATTATCCTCATCAAAACTGTCACCACTGGTATCTAGAGGAATTTCTGCACTTGAAGATGACAAGCTCACACGTCTCTTTTTTCTTCTGTTTTTTCGAAAGTTTCTTTTTTTTTTTTGTTTTGCCCTTACCCGCCCTTTCCCCTGGCCTTTAGTTGCTCTCCTCTCTGATTCAGTTAATATTTCTGATTTTTGTTTTTTACACTCGGATGGCTTACGTTTTCTGATCTGAGGAATAGGGTTAGTTGCTTCTAGACAGGAAATGCCTTGTTCTGTGCTGGTGGAGGCAACCGATGATGATAATCCACGGCCACTAGCTCTGCTGGTGGAAGCAACTGCTGATGTAGGCATGTCACATGCTCCACTTGTGAAATCCAGAGCTGTATCATTTCTGGAACCAGCACAAATAGCAAACGCATGCTGTGGGATTGCTTGTGGGTTATAGGGGTAAATCCCAGTAGCTGAAAACCCAGAAGTACCATTTCCTACTGTGGCTGCCTTGCTCCAAGCTGCATTCAGAAGAGATGCAAACTGAAGTCTCGACAATTTACAATTTGGCTTCTTGTGTATCCAGGAGTTCTTAGAATGTCACCGATATGTTTTCCAATGGTTTTAAAAACGAGCGATCAATTGGCTGTAAATACTGTGTGGTGTGGTTTGGAGGACAGAAAAGAATTGCGTCATTTGCTCTATTATAAAATAAAAGAATAAAAAGCATATTTTAAAGTTCATTTCATTTATTTCTGAACTATGTGGCGTCTTCCCCCAAGTATAGGGGGAAGATGCGACACACGCTTATTTCTTTATTGCTACAGTGTTATGGCCGCTTCTACATGCATCGTATGTGTAACATATTGCGTAATTCACTTATATTGCTAATATCTTATTAAAAATAACGAGTACGTTTATAAACTTTAAATATGAGGAACGGAATATTATAAAAGGGTTATCACCACGGTTAAATGCTCACGAGATCCAAAAATAACGCCGATCAAAGACGGTTAATTCTGATAAATTTACAAGCCACACCTCATGTCGGACCAGACTCTTCACACAAGTGGCTCCTCTGTTTTGCAATCTATCGAAAAATAAAAATACTATTAACGAATTGGCGTTTTCCAACACACACACACACATATATATATATATATAAATAGAGTTGCGTCCATTGCCACCATTTGCAAATTTAGTGAATTTCGCAAGGATTGGTAACCATCTCTTACAGAAGCACGGAAATCGTTGCGGCACCTTATCGACACATGAGAATTTAGACTCAAAGCCTAAATATATAAATAAGAATGACTAATTATACATGACTTTCAAATCTTTTTTTTTTTTTCAATTGAATAAAACAATTGAAATATAAACGTTTATACATTAGTATAATATATTGTATAACAGCGAAATTGACAAGCTAATCCCAGCTGAATAACAAGGAGGAATGAATTAATTAATTGTGTATATTACTGTGAAACACCGATATCTGTTAAATGTCGACACTCAACGGTGCATGTCAATATTAAGATGCCAAATACGTAGTAGAAAAATCAAATAATAGGTAATACTTGTGTACATCCAAATGAGAATGTTGACATTCTCCAATTTCGTTCTTTCGCTGTAACATATACATAAAATAGAAAGATACTAATTTTAGCTATCAGAGACCCTCGCGCTCTCCGATAGCCATCTATTTCAATCATTAGGAAATACTCTTATTGGAAAAAACTTAAACGCTTTTTTTGAGGTAAAGAAATCATGTATAAAAGGTTTCCGTTGAAAAATCTGATAGAATCGGGAAGGACTGAATTTTTAAGTTGCCGGGAAGGGGATGTAGAAAGGTTATAGAGCATAATTGCACAAATATATTTTTTTAAAATGTCTACTAAAATTTAAATTTTGGAAATTTCAGTTTTCCTGCAAAACCGACACGGACAGCTCAATACTTTCTGGGAAGGTATCTTGCTTCTACCCCCTAAATTCCATCCAAATATCCTTATCTTGCTTCCTGATTTTCCAAGATGACATGAATTGGATATTAACGACAAAACTGCCATGGTCATTATCCGTATTAAATTTCATTGAATTAACGAAATTGCGATACAAAAAAAAAAAAAAAAAAGAAGAAGAAGAAGAAGAAGACGGATGGCAGACTGTTGTAGAACTTTGGCGAGGAATGCGGGATTTAAACCCTTGTAGCCCCTATCAACCTATCAACTACAGCCATTTCTATACCCAATTTTCGTTTTGTGAATCAGTACAATTTTGAATAGTTTAAGAAAACTTGACTCTAAGGAAATGAACACAATTCCATGTAACTCTATGCAACAGGTGGACTTTCTTAACCAAACCTTATGAGAAAAAAGCTTTTCGCAGAGCCTGAACATATAGAAGGATTGTGTGCTCTGGTCATTTTAAGCAAAATTCAGAATTACTTAACACTAGCTGATGTGCATGACGTTCAAAGGTTCATAATGCAGCATGATAGTCCCAAAAACATGAAGGTTTTCCAGAATCAAAAAACCGTACTTCATCGTATACCACCGTCGTCTTCGTAATAGTATCATTCCTTTCTCTCTCCCTCTTTAAGCATAAGTTGAAAATTTAGTTTGCTCTTCCATTACCCCAAATTTGGGCATTTCGGTACTGAAAGGTCTAAGAAGAGTTTATTTTCTTAACTATTTGGTACCTGTACCGTACCAGTTATTTCCAGAATGATGTAATAGAAACAGTTTTAAAAAATATTGACGTTACTGCGCTCTGTTTTGAAAGCGTAATACATAAACTCACGTCATAACAAAAAGTTCAGTCTATATCTATACGAGCCTACTTTTCCGTGCACACTAACATCAAATTTAAATTCTAGCTATTTCTCTCGTTTTCTCAGTTAGCTTTAGTTCTTATGTGTTAATTACTACAAATGTACCTTTTTCAACGGTTAAAACACATTCATTCATTTACTCATTCATGTATTCATTGGTTTATTTATTCACTCATTTATTCATTTATTCTTTCACTCCTTCATTTATTCATTCATTAAATCAGAAATATCCTTAAAAATTCAGATGATAAAATTTCAGGAGAAAACGGGCCCGTTTAGCTCTGGATGAACTTCGTATCTGCGCACGTACTACGTCATAAGATCTTTCCGATAAATTTTGTTCCAAGAACATCTGTCTGTTAGATCAGGATTTACATAGGTTTGAAATTTCCCTGTAAACGATAATGTTAATTCCTTTTGAACTGTTCAAAATTGAAGAAAAAATATTTCATGTAGAGAGTTCCTTCCAATAAGCTCGTTCATAGGAACTTGGATCTTTTTTACAGGGTTTATATAACTTGCTTCGTTGTCCTCCATAGGCGCTAATGTAAAATTTTTTTTAATTGTTCAAAATTTAACGAAAAATTATTCAAACAAAAATATAAAATATGGAAATGAGATGTTCTCTCCGAGATCTTTTGAATGCAAAAAAAAAGAAGAAAAGAATAGAGGAGGAGGACTGACAGATGGACAGACACACATTTTCCACTTCTCAAAACCTTACTTTTTTATTTTCAATCTTAATTTAAGTATTTCACTTAAGTATTTTTTATTATTAAGTATTTTTTATTTTTCTTTATTTTTAACGATATTTTCACGATACATTAAGCCTTCTTTCATACGTTTTTTTATTACTTTTACGGGAAAGTAAGCTAATACTGCTACGCACAACAAAGTTTTCTTTTTTTCTTTTTCCTAATTATATTAGAAAATAAATTTAAAATACCACTTCGTCAACTAAACTGAGTTTCTGCCCTTCGATGAGGACACGAAAACATCCCTCTTAGAAACAAATCGGATCCAAAAAGATTATTAAGTGTCATGAGGATTATTTATTGTTGTTTACTAAACAGCGACTTCAAGTTCAATACTCTGTAATCATATTAGATTTAGAATTATTAAAATCTTTTTATTTTGAAACGCCAAGTGAATTGAACGTTGATAAGAGTTTATTTCAATAAATATAGGCTATCTGATGTTAGGGTCAAGACAATTATAAACATTTTTACATACATGCAAATTAAAGTTCAGATTAGTGAGTTGTATCGCTAATTTATTACTTGTAATGAAATTTACAATTTTCTGCGGAGCGCATTGTTGTCATAAAAATACTTACATAACTTTGTATTTTCTTTAAATGCAGTTGAAATATTATTTTTTTTTTTTCATTTGTATGTATGCTAGACTTTACTTTATTATTTACATTCAATTGTATTAATGCAGCTCTCTCAGTAAAAATTTCCACAAGATTATTCAAACGATAGAATTGAGGTAAGGTAAAAACTCACCAATGACGTACATGATTTTCAACACAGATGCTTCAACTGCATAAATCTTAAACGAAAAGTTATCTTAACGTGTAGCATTGCTAAATTGAGCATCAATCAGAATTTAAATAGAATGTGTAATTAGAATTTTAAATTTTTAGCCTGCAAAGTACAATGGATTTATCGAGACAATATTGTACACATAAACCCTTTAACACGTCTTGAAAAATACTATAGAGTTATAGTTGATTAATTGCCACATTTATGGCCGAATTTATCACAGGGGACGTTGGTCATTAATAAACACACTCTGCCCCACCGGATACGTCTTGTATACAACCAACAACCAAATGAACAACTCCTTTACAGCCAAACAGAACTTAACAGACTTTTAGCAACTACTGTTCAACTTTTTTTTTGCTTTGGATTTAAAAACATTTGTTCAGCTACGAAATACTATGGGCTGGGCGAATTTCATGCTATTGTTGTTTTTTTCCTGGTGCATATATGTGTATACGTGTTTTTCCCCTGTTGCATATGTGTTTTTTATTTTTAGTATTCCTTTTTTTTTTTCAATAGAATATATCGTCGGTGATCTGGTAAATGTTGGTAAGTCCATAGCCTCCAGTTATGTTCTTTATCAAAAATAGCAAAAATCATTTTATCAGACCCTTTACTCCTACAGTAAGTTTACTTTCGTAATTTTTAACTTGTGTAATTGGTTTACATTATGAACTAAATATTACAACTTTTAATTCACTGCAGTAGTTTGTTAAAAAAATTTGTGAACTTGGTTCCGATTTACCAGACTGAAACACATATTAGAATTATTAAATCCTTAAATCATCTGAAAAGCTGACTTTTTTTAAAGAAAGTTAAATTTAGTTTAAGATATAAACAAGAAAAAAAATCATTTTTTTTTGGAAATTGAGAAATAGAATAAGATAAAAATATTTTTGTATATTTATGCCTAAAAGTATGTTTTAAGTCTCAAACATATTCCCCTAACATCTCCTCTCAAAAAATAATTTATAATCTAAAACTTACATAATTCTTCAAATTTCACTGCCCTATCTGGAATGATATTTTAGTCTGCAACCATCATGGTACGGAATATATTTTTTACCGTTTGACAGTTAATAGGTAATTATCTTAACCTAAATGTCTAATTGCTCTTATTATGAGGTTTTAAATAGAGTATTCATTTATATTTCGAATAAATAGTTTTTTAATCAAATGGTTAACGAACTGTATATTTGCTTTCACAATACACTCGCACCACCGAATGCGAATTTTTGTACATGACTTCATCTCAGAGCCAAACTGCGACAATTTTATTTTCAAATACGTCTAATGTTCTATTTTTTAATTGTCAAAGACAAGTGATCTTTATACCTTTTGAGCATCTCCGATTATAGGCAATTACAATGCTTGTTTCAAATTATTGTGATCTTTTATAGAGAAATAAGAGCTTCTCGGAGTGTTTTCTTCTTGTTGTTGTTGTTATTATTATCATTAAGAATCGAATAAGCGAAGCGTCAAAATTGATTCCCTAATCTGGTAGCTGAAGCATGAAATATCCTTTTAAGCATCTTTCTAAAAACAATTTTGCTAGCTCAAAATGTGAAAGTTTTTAGATCTCTAATAACCACTTGTTTGGAATGATCTAGGGTTATCTAGAGCAATGACTTTGATGTTATCTTCATATTTTTGCCTTCATCAATAATTTTGGAAAAGATTTGAAACCGTTGAGACATCAGAAATATTTTAACAATCCGTAAAACAAAACATACATTACATGTATACCTATTATGCAGGGTAAAAAAGTGACTACAAAAACAAAAACTAACTTTTTATTACGAATTGCTGCAGAAATAAATTTTAGTATCAAAGAACACTCTTCATTTTCAGTTTTGTCATAATTTTAAAAAAATATTACTGACAGTCAAATGGTTTTAAATTAGCGATACTCAACTTGCGGCCCATGGGTCACTTGTTACTAGCGTAGCTTTTTTTAGTGGCCCAGTAAAGGTAGGGGACACCAAGGCGGAATGGGGTACTTAATCTAATTCATCAAAATTTTTTTTATTGATATTGGTGTTAATTGCACCAATATCAATAAGAATTGAAGCAAGGTTTTAAGTTTAAGGTACTAAAAATACCTATATTAAAAAACCTATATTAAAAAACCGTTTCTTTATACATTTTGAAATAAACTTCCCTATAAAAAGATGTAAAAAAAAAGATTTAATTCTTAAAATTAAAAAAAAAGTAACTCGATCAATACCATTCAGCCCCTTGCATGGGCCTGAATGGGATACAATGGTTTTTTGAATGTTACAGATATTTTTTTGCATTTAAAGTGTTTAGTAGTTTACATATCAGTTCTGAATTTAGTTTTCCCTTTTTTTTTTTTTTTGTTGGTCCGGGGGGTGAACCTTTTATGGTCACTAACTTTTATAAATTAATAGTGAATGCGACTCAGACAGAAGAGGGTAAAAGTTTTTTTTTTTTTTTTTTTAATTTTAAGAGCAGTTTGGTTCAAAGTGGAGAAAAAACTCCTTATTTTGAAGAATAAAATTAAGTTTATTCACGACGAATTCACAAAGTATTATGTTATATATTGCTTATGGCTTGCAAAATTTACAAACGAATATTGATTCATTATCGTCTCCTTCAATACCTGCACATGAGTTGTGTGTCCCCTTTTTGCATTTAAAACAAACCCAACCGTCATTTGATGTTGAATACAGATCATCGCAATACAAACGTGACGCTCCTTCATCCTCCTCAGAGCTGTCCTATAAACCCTCACACTGTTTGTTTGGTCTCTGCTTACTGCATTTAGGCTTTTTTCCTAAACTTTTCTTTTTCTGAAGTGACTATTTAAGGTAAATGACCCGGTAGTGGACACAGTTAAGAAAATTTTCGTACTCCTTTATGTGGCTAAATTTTTTCAAGGGATTTACATCAATATTTGCATATTTAGCCTTATCGCCAACTATTTCTCTAAAAATTAATTACCTATAAAATGTCATTTGATTAAAAATTACGATTTTTATGTCAAATTTACTAAACGTTTAATTTGTATCTATAGTGGATATTTATAAGACGCGTATTTGCATTAGTAGTGGACAGAAATTATTATCATCTATTTTATGCTGTTAACTTGGAGAAATAATTTTAAAAATGACTAAGGGACCATTCATAAATGATGTCTCGCTTTTTCCCCATATATTTTCCCCAAATCCCTAATCTTCTTATTGATCGGATTAAGTAAAGAGCAGCAAATGTGACCGTTGTAGAGGCAGCTATTATGATCCATGTACTTGCATAGATGCTCCACGACAACTTTAGTTCTATTAACCAGCACTAGGAATTGTTCGCCATAGGTTCTGACAATTTCATTCAAGTTTAACGTTACATTTGCTTATTTTAGGAGCTTAAAGATCTAAGTGTCCACTACTAGAGCAATGTCCACTACCGGGTAATTTACCTTATATAATATATATTTTCTTCTATCTTGAGCGACTTTTTATATATTATTATTGTTTAGATAAACGGGGAGAAACATCGGGGTGGAACGGGGTGCAAACCAGTTCCGCCCCATCTCGTTGTGCCCCGAGCGTTAAAATATGAAAAACTTACTCGACTACCATTAACCTTTGATGTTTTGTTCACTGCGTCATGAAACAATATATTTAAAAGGGCTTATTAGGCTTACCTTGCATCGACATTTTCCCAAGCTAAAAGTTGCAGTTATAGCTAATTATTGCAACTATAGCTAAAAGGTTTCAAGATAAAAATTTATAGCTAGATGTGAGTTATGGGTTCAGGCAATCAGACAGACGCTACTCATTAACGTTATGCATGCAACTAAGGCTCTTGAAGCTTGGCCATGCTGCTCTAGTGCCACTGGCGGGAAATAAATGCCGTATCCCTGTCTACTCCGGTACTCCATTCCACCCCTGCGTCCCCTAATGCAGAATCTTGACAAACTGTAATATAAACTTATTCTTGTGCAGATACATCCTAAAAATGCCAAATTCCTTTTCGTGAACAATCGCAACTTGATTTGGCCATTGAAAAAGACCATTTCTTAGAAAATGATCAAAAGAAAAAAAAAAACCCCGCACATTACTTTTTATGTATTCACCATGTGAAAACACAAACACATTATGTGTTTGTGGCCATTAAGTGTTAAAAAGGTTAAGTACATTTTTAAACCCTGAAAAAAAATTTAATCTTTGTTTTGTTTTTAGAAGTGTTCAAACTGACAATAAAGTATAGGATGTGTCCTCGATTCTGTTGTAGAGAGTTTAAGCAAAAAGTGCTAAAATTCAAAATGTAAAAAGAAAAAAAAAATAGAAGAAAAATGTCATGAAGGTGCTCTTTATACCGCTCTGAAGTATTTTTGCTCCAAATTTACTGAATATCGGTCAAATGAGACCTGCGTGGGACTTACAGATATTCAAATAGAACAATATCTTTCGTTCTAATATTTGGTTCGAAAAAATTTAATTTCAAAAATCCCATACAGTTTCTTAACTATTTATTATTTAAAATACAACGAATGGTAACGAGAAATAATAATTTGATATTAATCAGATTATCAAGCTGATTTCTGTAACGAAGGACTAATTAAATTAAAAGGCGCTGCATAGTGCTCAAAAATAATTAAACAAATAGCCCTAAAGTTTGTTCACTGTTAAAAGGACATCGTTAGTATCGCACGAGTCATAATCTAGATTTTTGATTTTCAGCCTTATTTTTCTCCCCTGTATTTTTAGGGAAACGCGGGACATAAAAGGTAGCTCGGAAACTCATCAAAATTTAATTTTTTTATTGATATTGGTGTTAATTGCACCATGTAAGGTGATTTACAAATCCGAAATTCCACGCTTTTATCACTCTGTATATATATATATATATATATATATATATATATATAGTAACTAGATAGCACAAAATACACTCTCAGTTTCCGTTAATTGTTGAGAAAAAATTTTCAAAACCTCACACACAAAACCTCACACATTTTATATAATTTGAAGATCGATGTATTGTTAAGTCTAGTGGCTGCGACTTTTCCTTCACAATCTTACTCAAGCAAAAACTTTTCTTAGTTCTACAACCTATTAGAATCTTTGCTTTAAGGAAATCGTTTTTTTTTTCTAATTTATGTTAAAAATTTCTCTTCCTAAGTTATCGTGCTTTCTTCTTTTAAGTGAAGAAAAAGGAAACAGTCTCCCTCATAAAATATCCTTGGTATAAATATTTTAGCTTAGTGGATCAAATAGTTTCTATTTGGAAACATAATTATAAAAAACTAGCAATGATGACAGAAGTATCATATTTCAAATGAAAAATAATCATATTGATTGTTCTAAAATAAATGTAAATCTACAAAGTACTCTTACGATTTTCTTTTTTTAAAGAAATAAGTCTATTTTTTAAACTAGAAAATAAAATATAAAGACCATCTTTGTTGTCAGTATTTAGTTCATAAACAATACTCATGTGTACACATAAGAACTGAGCAAGGCTTTATTCTATGATGGCTTTTGGTGAGTTGATCCTAAAAATTCCCCTCTAGTTGCCTACCTGTTCGTACCACTTGCTCAGTTCTTATGTGTTCACATAAGAACTGAGTAAGGCTCCAGGCTATAATGCCTTCTAGCGAGTTCAGCCTAAAAAATCCCCTCTAGTTGCCTGCCCGCTCTCTCTGCTTATGACCCTTAGAAATAAAAAGCAAATAATGATAACATTTTCGACTAAAATTATAGACATGGGTTTCCCTTCTGAACTAAAGAAACCAATTTAACTTGACAGAACAAATAATGAGTTTTAAAGATTTTTTTTCGAGAAAACTTATATCGGAGTATTTCGAATTAATTCTACGCAGCTCATTTTCTTTCGTGCTCCCTTACATATTTTCAGGGTACTTGGTACCCTTTACGTGGCGAAAATAGACAAAAACATCGCTTTTCCAATTTTTTCCTTAAATTATACTTCACTATCTCTAGTATATTCTGGTGTAGTTTCGTAAAGATCCGAGTATTATAAATATAGTTAAAAGCGATTTTATTGCATCACTGTCCCTTTAAATGACACGCCCACTTCACTGTTTACATAGCGATTGCAGCTGAATACCTATTTTTATTTTTAATATATCACCGCCAGAAGAAGCGTAGCGATCTTCTTTGCATGGGACGCAAAATGCAAATGAACGCTTACACAATATGATATGGTCAAAGTGTCCTAAAGAAGCATTTGCATATAAAAAAACGTGTAAAACGTTGTTTAACGGAAGCTGGGTGGGAATACAATAAAGGATCTGTACGCAACATAAAAGAAGTTCAAAAAGTTTTGGGTGTAAGTCGTCTGAGAAAGTGCTCTGTGAATCTCGGTGTAGTGCTCAATTCTCGGAGAAAAGTGTTTCGACACAGACGAAGAAGTGCAAAATTCCAACTTGCACAAAAATTAGTAAGAAAAGCTATTTTAAAACGAGATATGTTACATAAAAAGAAGGAAGGAATAACATATGGTGCAGGATGCTTTTAAAATTAAAATCAGGTCTAAATATTGCTTGTTGTGGAAAATAACCACATGTACATATATAAAGGTGTGTTTTTAGGTAATGAATATGTTTTAAATAATAACTTTTTATGATATATGCATCATTGCAGTAAATTATAGTTATTCGTTTTCTTATTAAAATAATTTAATTATGCTTTATCTACTAAAAAAGTAATTCATGTTTGTTTATTAAAAATTTACATTTTACTCGATTTCTGGATCAGTGCTGTGCAACTAAGGTCTGACTGACTGAAGTACATTTATTTTCCAGTTCGTGTGCTTAGTCTCGGGACTCGCTTATGAACTGTCGTCCAATATGACAGATAGCACAAGACAATACATGAAAGATTTTATTACATCACAAAGAGAGGAAATAACAGAAATACACCCAGGGCAAGGTGGGAATCGAACCCACGACCTCGTTACTGCGCGCAAGCAGCGGGCGGAAACTGGTATTAAGACCGCTTGGCCACCGAGGCACCAACAACTAAGGTTTTGAATAAAAGCTACTATTCAGAGTAAACAAAGCCAAATTTAATGAAAATATGTAGAATATTAAATAAAAATGAATGATAAGTAATATAAAATGCTGTTTGAAGTGAAAAAGTAGGTTTAGAATATTTATATTTGAAGTTGAAATGTTAAAAGTGTTTTTTCTCTCAGTTTGTGTTCTTTCAATGAGTTAGCATGTTCAAAGTGATAAAAGTTTTTTGTATATGTTTCATTTGACTCAAATTTTTTCCTGGTTGTTCCTTATGATCTGTTTGATAAAACTAAGTATCGGATTTACAATAAAGTGAAAAGTTTTTTTTTTTTTTACACATGAAAATGTAAAATAATTTTTTTACTGTAATTTTACACATATCTGAACATTTTATTTTTTTTTCTCCTAAACTAAGTAACTTATGATAAATCCGATACTTAAAATTACAGAGAACTCTGCTAAGAAAAGTTATAAAAAAAATAGCTCAAAACGTTCAAAATTGTACAAGAAGATACATTTTAAAATTTGCTTGATTTTTTTTTTTTTAAATCAAATTTTTCAAAATTTACCATACGTATTGAACAATTTCTTCACACAACTATTTTCTTTTATTAAGATTTATTATTATGCCAAAAATGTATCATAAAATGCTTAAATAAAAAAAAAATGTTCAAAGCGTACCAAGTCCCCTTAACTATTCAGTTTTAAACTGTTTAATTTTCTTCTCAGCAAACTAGTTCTTTATATAAAAAATTGATAACAATTGAGTTATTCGTCTCAGTATTGTTTTTTTTCCTTTTAAATACCGTGTATGATAAAATTAAATGTTATCACTACAGACGATAACGAGAAGAGGCATGTGAAAAGTAAAGTCTCTCAAGGAAAAATACATCTGTCAAGGTAAAGTAGATTTCCTAGTTTTTCTGCTGTGTGTAGTAGAAGTTCCTCTTTGCAATTATTCCGTTTTTAAATTAAAACTGAACGCATGGCTAACTAACCGGCGTCGTAAGCTTCTAAGAGAAATGTGTCATGAACGCCAACATAGTATTTGACTGAACTTTAAGATGCGGCTCGTTATTGCACACAATGAGCCTTAATGAAATCCTAGATTCACACAATATTTTAGCTATTGACCGTTTTATTTTAGTCTCTCAGTAAAGAAATAAGAAGTTCCTTACAGAATTAAACAACTTGCTTTATACCATCAACGTTTTCTTGTATTCTCTGAAACGCTCTCATTTGGTTTTCGGCTCAAATTACTTTAAATGTACCTATTAACAGATAAAAAATTATCTGAATACTAGTTATGCCTATTTTATGTTAAAAGGAAAAATATTAGTTACAGTTACAACTACATAAACTACCTTCTTTCAAGCTATTAGGTGTTATACATCAGTAAATTGCAACAATCAATTGTTTTTAGTAGGAAATTTTCAAGCACAAATCAATCTTCTATGTTTCCCATAATACAAACACTTACAAACGATAGGTGAAAACTTTCAAATTTGGTTAGTCGCTAGTGGCCAGTAGACTCAGTTTTGTTAGTCGCCACTTTTTGAAATTGCTAATAAGAATTGAAAACTAACTCTAAAATCGTTTAGAAAATAAATAAATTATTGAAATAAAACAAGAAATATACAGATTTGAATTTGCACATGCTAAAATTATTTCGAACTTTAAATATTATTTAAATATATACAGGATGCTGAAAGATTGAAAGTTGAAATGCGACATGAAATTTTCCGCGCGAAGCACGTGTTCAATATTGGCAAGTTTCAAGGAAAAGAAGGCGATTTGCTCATAATAAGAATTAGAAAATGAAAATTCAATTTATCTTTAAGATGTTCATTAAATTATTCCAATCTTCGAATAAATAGATAAAAGTACATAAAACGTTTACAGAATGAGAATGAAAATGAAGCAGTTAGTTAAGGAGTGGAGGGGTGGCGATCGATTGTGCATTTTTTAATCTGTACTTTTACTACTTTAATCCTCACGTGGAGAGTGGCTGCCGCTAATTTTATTTATATTATAAAAGTAGGAAAACCAAAACCAAGCTGTCAATCTGAATTACAAACAAAATTCCTTTCAGTGTAGAATAACAAATGTAACAAAACCCATAAAAACAATTCATACTAGACAAAACTTTACAAAGGAACTTAATTCTAACCAGAATATAGTTATGTACTTCATAAAAAAAAACTTTATTACATTCTTTCTGTAATATAGCTGCATCGTTATCTGTGCGATCCGTTTCGATACGTCGTCTGATAGAACCGGTTGATACTTCAGCAGTAAGAAGGAAAAACTCCGAAAGCAGGATCGAGTCCTCATTATTAAGTTTATTACTCAGTAATGAAAGACTAGTTAAATTTTGTAAATTTTCATTTTTTTTTTCTTAGGCAAACTTGAGCGTATTTGATGCACAGAAACTTGTAAGACTGAGGAAACTAGTCAAAAGCTTTTTTAAAGATACGATATTATAGGACTCCTTAAATGTAAAAAAAAAAAATGGTCTGAAATTAAATAAAGTATAGATTCTACGACATTATTAAATTTAAATATATATATATATATAGATAGATAGATAGAGAAGAGAGAGAGAGAGATACAAATAGGTATTTCTTTTGCTCATAAACTGATATTAAAGGAGGCAAAATCACAGGATTAGGCTAACTTTGGTACGTAGCCCAATCCTGTGATTTTGCCTCTTTTAATGTAATGACTTAACCTGAAACAATGTATACTAGCATGATAATACTTATTCCTACTTTTTCTTCCTTTATATCTGATAAAATACTTCAAAGAAAAATTTGAGAAAATGTAAACCACTAGGATTAATTTGAATATTTTGAAAAATGTAATTTTGTAATATTTCCAATTTAAACCAATAAAATCAAAATTAAAGATCGGAGGTAGAGCATCTTTCCTTACATGCATTTTGTCTAACAAGAAAGTGATCCCAGCTTATAATGTTAATTTCGTGAAGTTCTGAGAGGTGACCTGATATCGAGGTTTTACTGTACTATTACCAGAATGTTTTGAATACTGTCTAATGCGCAATATATTTATATATTATTTTTTTGTTGCTATTTAACATGAAGTATAATAGGACGTTATACTTTAACATTGGAAAATTGACAAAAATTGATATATTTCTATCCTTTACAAGAAGTTAGTCGCTTTTATGATATAATTTTCCTTGCATTTCCCTTTTTGTTGCGCATGCCTTTTTAAATGATCGAAAGAGCTCTCATTTTTAGGATACTGGATCCGTTTTTGTGCCGACAAACTTTGCTCTTGCATTGAATCAACCTTTTTCGTAAATATGGATGGGTTTAGCAAAACATTTTTTACAAAATCGTTTAAAAAGAAAGAGGAATAAATTTATTTTTCTCGTACCAACTAATAAATAACAACTACTTTATTTACATTTATCATAGTACATAACACACATCAATTCATGATAACAATAATTTTTAGTATACATTTACCTTCTACAATATCTTCACAATTTATAATACATGAGTATGAGATTTCACTAAATCCTGTATCTTTTTTCAAGGCAAAAATTACCAAGTCCACACAGCGTATATAAACTCTGATAGTCTTGAGAGATAATTACAAAAATCCCTTCGGGAACGTTCATAAATGCTGTAACACTTTTTTTCAATATATTAGACACCCCCTCAATTTTTCACAAAATGTCACACTTCGACCATACCACCTTATCCCCCGTGTCACATGTTAAGCTATATTACATAAGCACATGAACTTGCATTTCAGAAACAAAGCACTACGTTATGCATCACATTTTCAAATATATATATATATTTTTTTTGAAATTTTAATGACATTTGTGAGCATAACAATAATAATTATTTTGTGTGCATTTAATTTGTATGAATAGAAACTAAGGCTTTACAAGATATAACGCAATTTTTATTCAATTATAAAAAATATTAATTCTTCGAATTCTGCAAAACGTACCCCCGCTAGTTTGTTCTTAAAAGTACTCTTCCAAGAATAAGCCTTAATAGATTTGAACTTTCAGCTGGAGGTTAATTTAAACCTTAATCAGCATCGTTGTTTTCGGTACAAAATGAAATTAATGTGAATACAAATAATAATACTATTAATAATAATAATATAAAAAAATAAATTTTCAAAAAGTATTTCATATTTTGATTTTATATATTTTTATTTCAACCCAAATGTGTAATGTCACAATTTTTTGAGCCCCCTTTTCTCCGCGAAGCGTGACATCATTTGTGAACCCCCCCCCCCCTAAAATTCCCTATTGAAAGAGGATGTAGCAAATCGCTTAGTGGACTTAGTGGAACGCGGACAAATACTTCTAGGAAAGTTGTCTTTGTAAGTCTCAAGTAAGCTTTACAACTGACTATTGTCACTAATTGGAATGTTCGCTTAATTATTTTTCGGCATAAACCAATCATCTAGTTATCTGTAAAAACTTTTTCAGCAGTTAAAAATTCTTAAAATAATTTTTACTGCTTTTTAAACTTATCCAAACATTGTCTTTGGCTATGCATCTCAAAACAGTAGCAAATATTAAACTTCGTGACTTTTATCACAAAGCCTACGAAGTTATTAATTGCATAAATTTCAAACATTTATTGACACGATTATAACCCAAAATGTTTACGTGACTGATAAAATGATGCAAAAAATCTTATATTCAATATTATATTCATCCAATTCTTCATAAAATACTGAATTTGTGAAGCTTAAAATTGGGACATTCATTAATGTAGAACGGAGGTTCTCAAACTTTTTCAGTTACGGAGTATCTTCGAAATTATAAATTTAATGCGAAACACTAAATTTTATATTGCCAGAATACCCTATATTTAGTAAATGTATTGACAAAATAGCTTTGCCAATACAAGATCGTTTCGTAGCTTATAGGGAATAAAATCTTGCTATTTATTTTTTTCTGCACTAATTTCCCACTGTAGACGGAAAATAATTTTGTGCTTAAATTTTCAGCGGAAATAGGTTTAATTTCAAGCATATCATTTTCCGTAGCACAGGGAATTATTTTGCGGATCACTACAACATAGTTTAGGAAGCCCTGGAAGGTCATAGCCTACAACATAGTTTAGGAAACCCTGGTGTGAAGGTTTAGTACTTTATAATATTTTGCTTTAAACCATCATAAAATTACTGATTGTATTTTTTGTGTTCTTGAAAATGCAGTATTAAAAAAGTTAAAACTATTGCTATGGATCATGAAAACAGACATTAAACATAATTTAAAATGTTTTCGAAATTAATTTTTCCAAATCCAACATTCCTGAGAAACTCTTAGTTGTTTTAACGTCAAACTTGAAACAAATTACATCAAGAATATTTGCATGACGTTGCCACACGAGATAATATCGAGCAGCTGTGTTCGCTTATCTTGAAGTCCAAATGCATAATCACTGAAACGTGAAGTTAATGAAGCGTCATTAGTATTGCTGAAAGAGTACAGCTGGAACTTCTGCTGTCTTTTTGTGTTCAGTTCTTCCATCGTTCAGAGGCATGGTCAACCGCCTCGATATTAAAAATGAATTTCAGTCAATTAATAGTTAACATAGATTTGGTCATTGATAGTAATATGCTGGCATTTCCATTGAAGGTGCAGCTGCATAGTAGGGTGCTGGCACGTAGTTTGCATAGTTATAGTACGCCTGGCTTCCATGACCATGATGATCATGGTGATGTCCTCCGTGGTGGCCGTGAACAACTACTTCATGTCCTCCACCTCCATGGTGCACAGGAACAGGAATCGGGATTGGGATGTGATGGCTCTTTTGATGGTGATGATGCTTGTTGAGAAGTTTTGCTAAAATTCCAGCAGCCAAAAGCATTTCTATTCCCGAGTTATGGTTGTGATGATGATGTCCGGCTAGGGCGCCTATCCACAGTTCAGCCGCCATTATGAGAACGCAGAAGGATAAAGTCAGCAAAGCTTTTTGAGAGGCCATTCTATAATTGAAAGGAATTAAGTATAAGTTATATGCTGTTTTAAATAACTGGTCTTATTTGCAATTGAGTCGTCATGGGAGATTAGTCAATCATATTTCATTCACTTCACAGAATTTTCATAATATTATACTTAAATACGAAGCAAGATCTCAGATCTTGAAGCGTAAGGTTGTCTGCACACATTTTAACTTCCGGAATTGTTTTCAGATGTTTTGGTGTTATCAATCGCTAGTAGCATTAAAAAAGAGAGCAGTACTTATAATAAAGCCTCGGATGTTGATAACCTAAAAAAATTCTGAAAATGCTTTAAAAACACACCAACAATAATGCCATTAAAGTTGAAAAAATGCACTTAACATTTTGAGGAATACACTTAATATGTGAAGTCGAAACTCTATTAAGGCATTTAAAATATTTGTTTTTTGGAAAAGTATAATAGCAACGTCATTTAATGGCTTTCTATAATAAATAAATAATATAAAATAATAAAACAAGTCACTAATCAATGTTAAACATGTGTTTTGATAACTTTACTGTCTTAAAGGACAAAATCTTAATTGCAATGAGTAATTAAATCTTTTACATTCTCAATGACCGCTTACGAAAGTAAGATTTTTGTTTCTTGAAAGACCTTTTTTAATTCAGTTACAGTTGGAGTAAATTGAAAATAAATGAGATCACTCATGAATCAATTTTCTTCAAACTCATACACTGTATTTTCTCCAATTATAACACCAGTAACTTTTTCCAACGTCAAAAATTCTTTGTTTTCTTCCATTTTTCTTCATTCAGTTCTGTGCAATAGATTTACAGTTCTACCTTTTCGTGTTTCGTAAAATTTAGTGCATTCCTCAAACTAAGTTTTAATAAGAAAATTTTTAAAAAAAGAAAGATAAAACATAGAAAACTGCTCTCCAAAATAGAAAACTACTTAAAAATGCAAAAAATGTTGTAATAATCTTTTAAAAAATGCACAAAACCAGGAAAAACGTCGAAAATGAAAAAAAAATCAGAAAAAAAGCATTATCACCAACGTCCGGGACCAGCTAATAAGAAACCATCTAATTTATTAAAACTTCATGATAAATTAATAAATATATTTATCTGTCCTCAGCAATTTGAATGACGAAACAGAAGTAAGACAAATGAAAATGCTAGCATTTCTTAGGAATAACTTTTCGATGTTGTTGATCTCAGTTATTGTTCTTTGCGTCAGAAATTGAAGAAATTGTTTCACAAGCTTAAAAAATATATTTTGCTATGCTTCAGTTCATTATTTCTTAGAATTTGTATTCTTCCTTTATTTTAAATAAAAATCTGAGAGAATTTCAAGCCCACGAATGCGAACTCGCTTAAACTCTCGATTGCGTTTAAAGTATATTCATACGCCGCTTTTATTTCATCAGGATACCTTCGTAGAAATATGTTTACTTAAAAACACAGTTAATTTTGAAAATGCTAGTTAAAGTATTTTTTTTTTTTTTTTTGCCGTGATACCTTTTTCTTTTGTAAAAAAATTTCTTATTTGCAACTTTTGTTATGATAAATACTTGTGTTATTGCAAAAATTCCGTTAACTAATTGATTCTGATAGCTTATTTATTCTAGTGTTATTTTTTCCTAGAGATCAACACTTTTACGTTAATCATAAACCAAAAATCAGTTTACTGCTAAAGGAAATATAAAATTTTTATCATTAATATAACTTTTTCCTCATCCTAAAAAATAATGTTGTGTATGGTTTTTCGTTTTCATTACAGCAATGTCCAGTGTTTTAAAACAGTATTAGAAGCCCATGCAAAAAATCTTCAAAGCACTATTTTCCTTTACGTCCTGGTTGTAAATGAAAATGTCAGATGGAATTAAAATGAAGTTAAACAATAAATAAATTAACTTCAATCGCAAATGAAACAAGAAAATGAATTCGAAAATTAGCTAATCCGTAAGGAAGTGAAGTAACAAAGCCAAGAAACTAATTTTGGCATAAATGAATCATTTATTTTGAGAAGAGCCTTGTTATATTACCGTATGTTTTCCTAGTCAATTAGCTTCCGCATAAAATTGCTCACTTCGGAAAAGTTTCCTTAACTCTGAGAAACCCATAAAGACTAAATAAGAAACAAGCAATCATTGGCGCTCAGATCTCATTTGAACAGCATCCGATTGTGGGCGTTGACCCACCTCACTTTCCACTTACACAAAGAAGGAAAGAATAACCACATCAGAATCGAACTACCGAATTCACTTTCGAAATTATCCTGCCGCGGACCGGCGGGAAAAAGAAAGGCCAATCAACTTTCGTGTTGCCAGTGACAGCAAACGCGCTGCAAATGGAGTTTTTAGGAAAAAAATGTCCTTTCTTTCCTTAAGAAGGATGTTATTGAAATCAATGATAAAAATTGGAGCCCTTTTTGAGTGGGAAGTGGTTGTTGAAGAGTGGAATTATGTTTGCGAGAAAGACCGTTAACCTGGATTGAATAGCGCTTTTAAGAAGAAGAAAAACTTGTTAATTTTTTTTTCCAAACTAGGTTCGTTATAAGATTAGACTACAGTGGTAGCGAGGGTTATTTCAGTGTTACTGATAAAAGCATTTAAACCCTTATTATGGTTTTAGACACTGCATCTTAATAGGCTCCAAGAAGATTGCAGCCATGTCAAACTTTCTACACGTCTTTGTCTAATCTGATATGATTTTAAGCTCCATAACACAAGATCATGATAAGTAACATCATACACAGGAAAAAAATTTAATGAGAAAGCGAAACGTTTAAGAAATATACTTTCATTCGTGGCTTGTTTTTTTTTTTTTTTTTTTTTAATGTTTTGTTTCATTATTTATTTATTTATTTACCTTGAAAGAGGAGATTTAGAATAAAGTCAAATAGGAAAATACATCTGCTAAAATTGACTTCTTGAATGAAGATACTAAAATACAACATTGTTTCGATAGAACAAACATCGGTTGAACCAATTTTTCAAAATAATCATTGCTCACAGAGTAATATAAAACCTTATTATTATTATAAAGTTAAATCAACTGAAAATTTTTACTTCATAAATAAATTAAAATGAACAAAAATTCATCAAAAAGTTTGAAGTTATTGCTAAATTCAAAATAGTAAAATAATCAGGACAGTAAATACTAGTTTTTAACATTTAACAGAAGGAAAAAAAAAAGATAATTGAAAGAATAAGCGATCATAGTTTCTGTCGTTACAAATCCTGTTCTAAATTCTAAACGGTAAGGTTCTGTTCTCAACATTCTGTTCTCTCATGAAACAAACACTATAATGCAAAAAAAAAAAAAAAAAAGAAAAAAAAAAAAGCTTGGTTTGTCCTTGTCATTTGAAAGGGAATATTTGTCTCTTATGAACTTTCACATGAATTATATGCAACTGAAATTCAGGGTAATAATGATACATTAAAATTACTAATTCTAAGAATTTTACAAATTAACGTTTTAGAGAAAACTCCCAGCTTAATTTCAGTTTGTACAAAAGAATAAATATCAGCTAGTGAGAAAAAAGTTTAAAAGATATGTTAGATATTTTACTAACTTGATAAAAAAAAAGTTTAACAAATATTTTTCCGTTACATTTTTATGAGAATAATGCATAAACAAGAACTCGGTGACTTTAATCATAAGTAAAATGCCAAATTTCTTTAATTTCAATTAGCATAATATTGCTTTGTGGACATTGTAAATACAGTAAAATTCGCGGACACTTGTAGGACAAAAATATGTGTCTGTAATTGCAGGGGTGCCTACTAGCAAGTTGGATGGGTCATGGCGCACCCTGCGCCATTAAGGGATTTTTGAGGGGGAGGATTTCAGGGAGGTTTAGCTGTGTTGGTTGATTGTTTGACCGATTTGGGGGGGTCCCCATTTTTCGCGGGGACCGTAGTTTTTATGGGGATGGGCCATCACTCTGAGGGGGTGGGCATCCCTGGTAATAGAGAGCAGCCCGTAAAAAGGGGGTCTTCCAGACTCAATGATTTGCTCCCGGGAAATAAAAAACTTTCCGCCTAAGAGAGGTGTCCGTTAGGAGGAGAATTTTATATTATTAAGAATGACAAAGAAAAACTTCATGTTTTAAGGAATAAAATAACACATTAAATCAAGATACATATATACATAGGTATATGAAATTTTTCATTCAGGTATTGAAGTTTCAGATCTCGAGAGCTGACAGCATCTATTATTTAAACAACCGCAGTGTTAAGCAGTCACGAAATGTGTTCTTTGTTTTTTAGTATTATACAAAACAATTCTTATTAATCTTTTTACAATATAGAGGGGAATTCGATTTTCTACCCCCTGCGTAATCATTTAAAATATTTTGCTACACCAACCAATAAATAATTAATTGCCATATTCATTACATATAGCACACAATGTATATCAACAGGTACTTTTATAAGCTAGACAATCACATCAGCTCATTTTTAGTATTTTTTATGCAGTTTATAATATTGACTAGGGTTATCAAATATGTTCTTCTGAAAAAGAACTTTCTTTTTTAATGAAATTGATGTACTGAAAATAAGTTCTATCTAAGCCCTCAAAATGAATTTAAGCAATGTCTGGTATTTACAAAAAAAAAAAAAAAAAAGCCAAAGCCGCTGAAATATACATGAAAATTATTTTAAATGAGACCATTTTGAATATTCTAATGAATAAATAAATAAAATAAAGTAATAAAATCATTTATGAATTAAAATAAACTGCAACATAGTTTTATAAAACTTTATGTCTCGAAAACAAAATTTCTTGCTCACATTAGAACACGTTTGTATACATGCACCCTATCTACAATGCTACATTCCACGTTTTTGTTTTCTATAATCAGGTACAGAACAATAGAGATGACTTCATTTACATTTGATTTTTATTTTAATATATTTACTAACTTATAATTTTTATTGCTTTTTTTAAATTTTTAACTAGATTAATTTCACGTTCTCCACTGATATTAACTTCCACTAAAATAAGCATTGTGGTTTGCGATTTTCAGATGGAATACGTCACGTACGCACACACACAAAATAAAAAAAAAAGGAGCAGAAAATAATGGAAAACGAAAAATGAAAAGAGAAAAAAGAAGGAGAGACATAGTCCATGTCAATTCAGGGCAGGTAAAGAAAAAATTTTACCTTCATAGTCTCAGAAGTTTTTGAATTGAACTTATGTTAAAATTTAGTTCAAAGTGAGTTATTAGTATGTTTTTGTTTTTCCCAAAAATATTCTTGGTCCGAGATACAGGCCGCCAAAGATGGCGCCTCCTGCGTAATTTTTCAGTTGCAATTTCCAAGTATTTAATTAAAAACTTTCAAGTGCTCTATTTCCTGAACGTTGCAAGATATTTTGATGCAGGTTTTTTTTATTTGAAGATAATTAGATTATGTTTAAGATGATATGCAGAATCTTAAATTGTTTCTAAAAACAATTAAACGCAAAAGTAGAACCTCTTCGTTTCAGGGAATGTAGTACTCAGTGATATTGACCAAAAGTAAAAAAAATGAATTTTTTTGTGATTGGCGTTTTTGAACAAAAACATTATAAAGATTTTTTTTTAATTTCAGAAGCTGCAGCAAAAAAAGTTGAACAGATATTTTAAAATGTATCCTTTCAGCTAAAACAATACAATTGTCTTTAAAATAAAAAGAACCGCATAAAAATATTTTGCACCGTTAAAGAAAAAGAGCTCTTGGAAATTTTTGTCGAAAATCGCAAGTGAGAAATTTGACGCCATCTTTCGCGGCCTGTATCTCGATCCTGGAATTTTTTTGGGAAAAACAAAAATATACAAATAACTCATTGTTCTAAATTTTCACATATATTCAATTCAAGATTTTCTGAGACTATGAAGGTACTCCCCTGACTGAATCGACATGGATTGTACCGAAAGTAAACGAAAAATAAAAATATTATCGCTTTTTGGTAGTTTTATAAAACTTTATAGCAACAAAGCAAAATTTCTTGCTCATATTAGAACACGTTTTAATACATACACCCTATCTACAATGCTACATACATTTCTCGTTTTTTCTATAATCAGTTTTTCTATAATCAGAACAATAGAGAGGATTTCATTTACATTTCATTTTTATTTTAATGTATTTATTAACTTATGATTTTTTTGCCTTTTTTAAAATTTTAAATTAAATTAGCTTTATGGAAGAATTACATTTTTGTTCATTCTAAATACTTTAATCCTAGCAAAATCCACGCGTTCATGCTATCGCAGCTTACAACTGCGCAGCGTGTGACTTAGTTTAGTAGAATTGCAATAGATGGCAGCAGCAAAATTCTTCTCAGGGTATCCCTCCTTTATTAGACGTCAGTCGCATCGTTCTGGAAGAAGTCCATTTAGTACAACATTCATATTTGATAGCGTTTCAATCAAGTCCTTCTAAAACAGTTCGGAAAGATAAAAATGTATATAAATTACCGTGGGCCGTAAAAATTAGATTATTTTTTTCCTTTGCTTGTCGTGATACCGAGGAAAGTTACGAATTGAGAAGACTAAGAGAAAACTGAGAAAGAAGTAAAATCGGCTTTCTTCTTCCGGTAGCTCTAAGGTTTGCCAACACTAGAAGAACATCTAGATTTCTCGATACTTTTTAATATATTTAAATTGGCCTTTTCCTGAATGTATTAGCTCAAATTGTTTTGTTTTTGAACCAGAGAAAACGTTCTTTTTTTTCGGAATATTATTTAAATCCATGAACACATTCCGGTGTCGTGTTGTTTCTAAAGTTAATGATATTTTGTAAAGAAATTTGCAAAAAAAAAAAAAAAGGGGGTGAGGGGTGTGAGATGACGGTTCGACGGGGAAAAATAGTTACAACTTCCTTGCATTTTTCTTCAATCAGGCCCAAATATTTGGAAACCATTTCTTTTTTGGCTATCAGTAATACTTACAAACTTTTCCTTAATCAATTTTTTCCAAATTTCGGCAAACGTTAGAGTGCATGCGCGAACGGAAGATGTGAACAGATGTCATTTCTTTATATGTATATATATATATATATATATATATAGTATATATAAACTACATATTAGCGTATTGTTAACGTGTTTTTACGATTTGTATACGGTATTTCAAAACTAGAAAATAATGTCTCGTGCTCTGCAGTTCTCAGGGGGTGATTCGTCGCTCGTGGGGTCAAACATCTTATAAGTCCTTTTCCTCTAAATCAACACATCCGGTTGGTACGGTGGTGACTGGTCAGATATAAATTAATTAATAAATGAAATGAAAACTTTTAACTGAAAAGAAAGAAAAATCTTACTCAAAATTCGTGAACAAAATAACATCACACACAACTAAAATCTTGCTAAGCTAGTCTACTAATACCTTTGACAATCCAAGAATACGTGTGTCATAAGTAAGTATTTTAATTTAACCTGGAAATAGTTTTAAAACAAATCATGCATTTAAAAATAAATAAAATAAAAATATTAAGACACAATTTTACATAATTCTATGTAAGTTTTTGAATTCATCAAAAATAAAATATTTAATCAGAATAAGAAGGATTATTTAAGACCGACTTGATACAACGAATTTAGCTTTCGTAGAAACGACATTCACTAAACCAACTTTCTGTTAGTACCAGTATATCCCCATGTTAAGTCGCATTTTACCCCCCTGTATCTCGAGAGTAACTCCATTATGTTGAACAATTTATCCATAATATTGCATCTATGTCATGAGACATTTCTCGATAGCAACAAAACCCATTCACTTTTTGTTGATAGTTGGATCAGACCTAAGATTTTAGTTGCAGAGACTAACCATTCTTTTACGAAAAGGTAAGAGCTAAATATATCTTAGGAACAGATTTTTTTTTTTTTTTGCATATTTCTTTTATGCAAATATAATTTATTTTCACTGAATTTTACTGCTCGTTATACCCCAGCTATAAAGAGCTATAAACTGAAAGAACTGTGTGCAGTTACGCATATAATCTTTTTTATTGCCAGAAAAATTTGATTCAAAGCAAATAAAAATATGATGCAAATAGCTAAAATGCTTAGCTTACAACCGCCTGCTTTATCAGAAAAGACAGTTGCAAATTTTTACCACACATTTAAATCTAGTTTTTTTTTCTTTTCATTTATCATTTATATGATGAGAGTTAACATTTTGGATTGTAATTTTACGCCAGAATTTTTGTTTTTAAAAGTAGGAAGAATTATGTTGTAAGTAAGGCATTTTACTATATAAAACCTGTGCATTTCTCCGTCAAATTTAAGTTTTCATTAGTAATTGCAGTGAAAAGGTTGTAAATAAAAATGTTTAACAGCGGAGTATAGATCACTTAAAAGAAAAAAACAAAGAAAGGAAAATATACGATTGTTTACATTTGAAAAACATTTCTCGTTAATAATCAATGCAAAATTTTCAGTTAGTCTATTAAATAAATACAAATGTAACTGCTTTTTTTCCCCAGAATTTATTACGAATTTACAATCAATTCAGATAAAAATTTAGTACGGTTTTCATTTTAAAAATTGGTGTCATTTTATTGATAAAATTGTAGCTCTTACTAAGAAACTAAGAGAAAAAGCACAAATAAAAGAAATTGATTTAATTTTTTCAATTAAACTTTTTAAAAAAAATTTAGTTAGTATTCGTCACTTAGGAAACGAAAACGTTTCAGAACTAATTTTTTTAAGGAATCATTCAGATCATAAATTTGCACAAATAATGAAGTACAATTTTGAACAGTTTTGAAAACAAAAATTTGAGTCCATTCATTAAAAAAATTAGGGATTATTGTTTTTTTTATTTTTTTAAGGGTTAAAAATGAAAGGACAATAAAAGGTTCTAATTCTAAACCAAGAATATTTTCAAAGTATAATGTGTATTATCTGTAATATACTTAAAACTTCGGCTCAAATATGAGAATACTTAAAATGTTTATAAAAATATTAATAATTTTTCTTAAATATTCATATGAACTTGTTTTTTATAAGCTGATAAATAGTGTTCGAAGTAACCTTTTATTTAATTTCTTGTTAATGTCTTTATTTATTTGAGAAGCGTATACAGAAAAATCAAACGAGGTGTTTTTTACATGACATGACAGCATTCTGACAAAGAAATAAATAATATACATACATATATATATATATATATATATACACTATCTACCAAAAAGTATTGGGACACTTTGGATTTTAGACATGTTTTAAAAATTCTGCAGAAATATTAAACTTGTTGTTCTGTATTTTGCACCATGGAAAGAACATACTTAAACTCACATTTAAGAAACAAAATTCAGGCTTAGGGCAATTAGGGGGCGGTCAAAAAATTAAAGCAGGGGGAAAAAACACTTTTGAACATCTTGTATCAAAAAATGATTGAAATGTCCTGTAACTTCCGCAAGACATTTTTAATTATATACGCAATGCTTTCGTCAGAATAGCAGTAATATTCATGAAGATATGGGCATTTGTTTTAAATATTCGAAAATTTGGAGAAAAAAGATAAGGGGTTTTCCACAAATTTTTATATTGCATGATAATTTTGGCAAAGTAAACAATAGCGTTCAAATTCAGACTCCATAAACACAAATAATGCAATTTAATTCAGTTTAACATCTGTCAATTTTCCAATTTATCATGCAACATAAAAATTTGTGGAAAACCCCGTATCATTTTTCTCCAATATGAGAGCTTGCTAAATACGGCTCACTGTATGGTGTATATCTCTTTGAAAAATATCAATAGTCAACTGAAACTTTTACCTAAGTTGCTCCATAGATCTCACTACCAAAATGTTTTTAAAAATAATTAATATCTTTGGCCCATGCGCAATCACATTTGTTTTAATAAAACTGCTCAAATCTCATCGACTATTTATTACATTTTCCCCACGTTTTGGTACCATATTTACTTTTTATTTTTTCAAGTTGTCTTCAAGTTTCATGTAATTTGAGATAGAACTTAGCGAGTTATAAGCAAAACACTTGCGAACATTTTCGAATATTTAAAATAAGCGCCCATATTTTCATGAATATTACTGCTATTCTGACGAAAGCGGGTGTAAGCATTGCGTATATAATAAAAATGTTTTGCGAAAGTTACAGGACATTTCGATCACTTTTTGATACAAGATGTTCAAAAGTGGGTTTTTTCCTTCTTTAATTTTTTGACCGCCCCCTAATTGCCCTAAGGCTGAATTTTGTTTCTTAGATGTGAGTTTAAGTATGTTCTTTCCATGGTGCAAAATACAGAACAACAAGTTTAATATTTCTCCAGAATTTTTTTTAAATGTCTAAAATCCAAAGTTTCCAAATACTTTTTGGTAGATAGTGTATATATATATTTTTTACTACATTAATTTTTTTTTTGTTAATATTTTTATAAGTGCTTCACAGTAGAATGTTTGTGTGAATTATGTATGTATAAATTATACAAATTCTTCTACAGTAAAGAAAAATTTTAGTATTTAATTTCCAATCAGTTTACAAATCTGAATTGACCACAGAAGATCTTTTTTGATTTGATTTTTTAAATTGTGTTTCATTTTTTTCAAACTGAAACCTTAAACTCATTAAAACAAGGGTTCATTTAAAATGCACATTAAAAACTCTTCTTGAACACAGCAAGCTTTATATTTTCACTATAAGAAACTGTTTGACGAAAATCCTTCAAAAAAATAAATAATAAAATAAAATCAGAATAAAACAGAAAAAAATTCTTTAAGTAATACAGTATAAATCAAGATGGAAGTTAAGAATTAAGTGTAATTCCTTACTCTAAATTTCAATTTCAAAAGTGTTTTAACTAGAAAAAGATTCATACTTTATTATTTTTAGACTACAGGCTACACAGTAGGAACATTGTTAATTTGATAAGGTTTGATTTTTTTTAAAAAAAAATCGAGGGTATAATGTTTATGAAAAATATGTAGTATTTTGCTAAACAAATGAAAGAATAAAAACATTAATAATGCAATTTGAATGATTAATATATCTGCCTACGTTTTATAAATTAGTTCAGAACCATCATTCTTGTGAGGCATCAAAATAAAACGTAAGCCAAAATTTCTGAAATGACACAATCTATCACTAGTCAGTGAAATATTATTTTTATTGCAACCAAATGGTCTTTTTCTTTTTAATTCGTGAAGCATTACTCTCGTAAATGTCAATACGTGTGTAAGTCGATCTCCTCTTCCTTAAGTCCTTCTTAAATAGGAAATAGGGGGATGGGTTGAATTCCCCACTAACTCGTGTATAGACCAGACCCTTCTCTTCTGCTTCCGAATTTTGTCAAAAGTGCGGCTGTGTGTACATGAGTACATACCATAGTATATTGAAAAAATCCAGTATCATTATTGGATTTGTGATCTACATTACATTTTTAAGGACAAATCACTTAGAGAACTCTTAATAAAGCATTAAAATGTATACAATTCCTATATCTATATTAAAAAGTTTTAATAACATGTTATTAAATCGACTAAAATATAAGATGGGTCTTTCTTGAATCTTGATGCCGCTTATATATGTTGCAATCATTTTCGAATAAATGCCTGGTCGTAATTTATTTAAGATAAATGAACTTTTTCTAAAATGTTCAATACTACTGCAACTTTACCAAAAAGGATTTAATATCAAACATGTGTACTTACTGGGATCCGGTATCGGAGGATATACTTTCTGAAAACTTCGCGCCTCAAGACGATGACAAAAAGTGCCGGCCTAAGGGAGTGCGCATCGTTTTAAATATGTCGAAGGGCAGGGATGAAGGGAAGAAGCGCTTTCCCATCATCATTTGTTTTCTAATGATGTCGGTACAAACCCCTTCGACAAAAATAAAAATAGACGGGTTGAAAAAAAGTCTGATTTTCCTTCTCGATGGTCGTTGATCCGGTACTTTCTCTGCGGAAAGGCGCATCTTCGAGTCCATTCATTAACCGGCGGAGACACAGTAGGAAAGACCCACCGATTCGGTCCAACAATATCCCGCGCAAACATCCAGCTGTCATCGGTATCCGCCACGAGAAGGTGTTAAGTGACGGGTGGCGAGTATCTCCAGAAGTTCCCAAACTTGTTGTGGATTGTTTTTTCGTCCGCTTTTTGTTGCGGGAAACATCACAAACATGTTTGTCTGTACAACAATTTGAAAACAGTCATTAATAGTGCAAGCTGTGATTAAAACTATTAAATCGGACAGGCAGATATTTATTCACGCGTTTCTCTCTCCTGATTTTCGCTAAATTATCTGTCACATAAAACTCTTTGGAACGAAGCACTTTTTTTAAACAACAGTATAGATTCATTAAGATATGCCTCAAATAGAGAAAACAAGATGCATTATTTTTTTAGTTTTATTACAACAGAAATTACAGAACATAAAACTAAACTGTTTTACAGCTCACAGTATTTTGATTTTTTGAGCTGTCTTCTGGGGAGTCAAGTCATATGCAATAAATTTTCAAACAAAAACAAAACTTGTGAGCACAACATAAAAAAGCACAAATTGTCAGAACAAAACTTGTGCGTTATCTGTTCTGACAATGTGTGCTTTTTTTACGTTGTTTTTTCCTTGTACTCATATTTTGGAACAAAGCATTTTTGATCATTTGTTTTATAAGAACAAAACTTGTTGGAAATTACTAACATTTTTCCTTTTATGATAATATTGCTGATTAAAATTTCCCCCGTTCATATTCTTTTTTTTTTTACTTTCACAAGAACCTGTAGTAAAATGCACATAATAAATAAATTTTATAGATGTAGGCGTATATAATGTATGTATACATATAAATAGATAATCGACAGATAGATAGATAGGTAGATATAGATATGTATCAGTTTTCTATTTAGACATTTTTTGCAAGGACGGTAATTGCATGCTCCTTTATGCTCATGAATTTGGGTAAGAAAATTTTAACATTAAATTCAAGGTATGAAAATTCAAATTTTGGAACTAATCCTCCGCCCTGCATGCCCTTTTTCCAAATAATTTCGCCTTTCCTGTGCCTGTTGAAAGGTAAATTCATCTTTCTTGCCCTTTTGTGCAAAAATAACGCTCCCTCTTATTGGCTTTATTACTAGAAAATATGTCTCCTTTTTTGTTTTACTTAGGTTTACTAGATCACAACACAGTTTTTTCTAGGTATTTTTCTTAGTTATTAGTACGCCCCTAAATTTCTAATGGTTTTTACCTTAGGTCGGGGAGTGTAAAAGGTATGGATGAGCCCTGCGGTGAAGATTTATACAGAACCTAGCGAATGTTAAGAATGTCTCTGCACTAGTGTTCAGCAACTACTCCTCAAAAAGTAGTTAACTACTAACTACTAACTACTCTAAACAAAACTAGTTGCAACTAGTAGTTAACTACTTTTTTCTGAGACTAGTTGTAACTAGCAGTTAACTGTTCTCCAAAAGTAGTTAACTACTAGTTAACTACTTTTAAAGTATAATTCATTTGAATTTCCAGTTTTAAGCTTGTTCTGAAATATTTAATCCGAAAAATTCAACTCAATATTATTTTTAATCATTCGAACAATTTTAAAGAAATTCCTGTAAGACATTCAAAGATTGAATATTTCCAAATGACACTGAACAATTAATATATAAAGAGAATATGAATAAAGACAAAACCTTTTTCTCTAAATTTAAACTTTTATTTTAATATGTATTTGTTTAATAAAGTTAAAAATTTATGTTTTTAAGAAATATCAATTTTTCGGCAGTTGTTGTAAAGTAAAATAAAGGGATTTACCCTTAATATCAATTTAACATTCGTCCTCTGCCCAACCCCCATTCATTAACAAAATGTCTTTCTAACGCGCATGCTTTAGAATTTAGATTATATTACTTCAAATTGTGTTGAAGGCAAGGTTGGTAATTTTTTTTTATTTAAAAAAAAAAAAAATTGAAAATAGCATTTTTTAAAATTTAAATCAGATTTGTTGGATTTTTTTTAGCAAAATATGTATGCACACACAAATATAGTAACAAATTCAGTTAATTATTTATGTCTTCAAAGAATTATAGGATATTTCAGTTGAAATAATTATTTATTACTAGTTCAAAATTAATTATTAATTAATTATATTATATAAAAAATGTATGCTTAATAAACAGAGAACAACAAGAAACAGAAGAGAAAGCTTATATTTATGAACTGGATTTCGATAAAACTTTTATTTCTGGACTAAATGTATTATAATTTCTTGAATATATACAAATAAGTTGACCGGACTGTTATAATGTTTTGAGTATATACAAATTTGTTGAATATATAAGCAGAGATGGCAAATATCACATAAACTGTTTACTACAGCTTATTCATTTCTACTATTTAGATGTTTCTTCAAGAATACAAGTTTTGATGACTTATCAACCCCAATCTGTTTCTTAATTTTGAGTGCACTATTCCAAATTTAGAAAAAATCCTTTCCAAAGGTGCTGTTGATGCTTTTGCTGTAGTCAGCATGTCCAAAAACTTAATGTTCTCTTGTAAAATGTCATTCTTTGACACCCTAACCCTCTCATGCATGCATTTATTTATTTGTGTTATAAACAAAAACTTCATATGCCGCAAACTAATTTAGCATCTCTGGATTGTTGTGTAATGATTTGTTTTTAGAAATTTTGTCCTGTATTTTCAAAAATTCGTGCTCTTGTATGAAGACGTTTTATGCTTTTTTGCCATATTTATTCAATATAATAATAAACGTGGCAAAATTTAATATTAAAACTTCATTTAGAAGGAATAAGAAGCTGTAAAATAACAACAAACTTCCCAGTAATGTAAGACACGCTTCAAACTAACTAAACAGAGTTTGATTCGAAACTACGATTTTCTCTTCTTTCTTGAATCCTCCATGGACTCCCAAAGATATCTTAATCTTTTAACGATCTTGAATACCCTATGGAACATTTTGTGGTTTCTAAGAACTGTTTGGAGTGTCTAGATGAGGACGACATGCAAATTGCAGCACAAAAACGAATCTGCATAAAAATTTGAACCAAAAATGTATGTCACCTCATACGAGGCTTTCATGCATGAGAGGGTTAACGAAGCTATACCACCTTTCCCTAGAGCAGCGGTGCGCAAATCGTTTCTCGTGACCCTCGGAGGGGTCGCCAATTTTAAAAAATCAAATTTACAAAAAATCTACAATGATTAATTTCAAAGAAAATTTTTTATGTTGTCAAAGATTGGAAAAGAGAGTAACTGGCGAGAAAATATTTGAAATTATTGATATACGAGTATATTTTGAGGAAAATGACATTGTGCGTCAGGGACAAGCTGTGTCGCGGTTTGCACTAATGGTGCTGCAGCATTAACAGGCGGTAACAAAGGACTAAGAGGGTTAATAAGGAAAATTGCTCCCCATATAGTATTCAACCAAAAATATTGCGACGAATTTTTGATTTGAGAAAAGAAGTTTACATATTTTTGGTGGAAAGGAAACATATATTGGCGCGTTCATTCATTAATGAAGATTGACTCAGAAAACTCAGTTACATGGTTGATATTTTCGAAAAAATGAACGATATGAATATGAGGGTACAAACATTTTAACGTTAAGTAGTAAAATTGAAGCTTTTCAGAATAAGATGATACTTTGACAAGGGGAATTGAACAAAAACATGTTTCCGTGCTTTTCAGAACTTACTAAAGAAAATAATATAGAGGTCTTGTTATTTAAAAACATCATCTCGCGTCATTTGATAAAATTGGTTGAAAACTTTACGAAAAGGCACGAATATTTTCCGGAAAATGAATTCCGTTGGATCCTTGATTCATTTTTGTTTGGTATTATTAATTCAAATATCCCTTTAAATGAAAAAGAGTAGTTAATTGATGTTTCAAGAGACGAAACACTGCGCATTCAATTTAACTCTTTGACTTGCCAAAAATTTTGGTTATCAGTTTGGAAACGAATATGCCAATTTGAAAGGAAATACAATTGCTATTTTGATTCAGTTTGCATCGGCCAGCTCGTGTGAATCTGGCTTTTCAAAATCAGTTTCCATTAAAACAAAATATCGATCTCGATTGGATCCAGAGGATGACGTAAGGCTTGCGATTTCCAATACAGATCCGAACGTAAAAGCAGTCATGAGCTCTTTGCATGCACATACTTCATATTGACTTCTTACGATGTAAAGTTTTTTAAAAGTGTATTTAATTAAAAAAGTATTAATACTCATATGCATAAATAAAGTATTGTTTCATAAAACTATGTGTTGATTCATTAACTGATTTTTTATGATGTTACAACTTTTATAACAATTTTGTGATGGTTTATGAGTTTGATACGCTATTCTAAAAAGGGGTTATTTCAGTCGATGACGTCACGACATTCTTTTAAAAACACAGAGCAAATCGTAGAAAGAATTTCAATGTAACTTCTTTGACGATTAAACGAACCGTCTACTGTCTATCCAGGGGTCGCGACAAGATTTTACACAAAATAGGGGGTCGCAAATGAAAATAGTTTGCGCCCCTACTGCCCTAGAGGACCAGATGCATTAAGGCTACCATAGAGTGAGTAAAAATTCTAATGAATTACTTGAAGCCAGAATATATTAAAACTTTCAATAAAAAATATCTATATTTTAATAATTTATAAGAAGCTGATAGAAATATATATCTTTTTAAATCATAAAAATTAATAGTTTGTCTAAAACAGTGCTTCCCAAACTTTTTTCCTTGCGAACCCCTTTTAAGATCCGATAGAAACTGGCGAACAGTTTTCTGCAGTCATTAGTAACAGGTTACAAAACAATAAGATGTGGTGCCACATTAATTTTCAGTCTTACATAATTGTTCATAACAAGAAATGGACATATAATGGCAAAACATCTAAGTTTAAATAAAAACGAAAATTACATATTTAATATTTGTTCTTTTTGAATTATTAATAGGGTAGTAAACACATATATATACTATATATAATAGGGTAGTAAACGCAAAAATATTTTAAAATGTTTTTCCAAGTACTAGTGCGAAAAAGTTGTGGAGTGGCATGAGAAAAAATATACGTACAAAATTTTGAACCAATTAATAAGTATCGTTCGGTCCAACTTTCGGGATGAAATGTACAAAACTTTCAAATGTTAGACTAAAATGCTATAAATGAGAGTGCAAAATGAAAATAAATGAATAAATATCTTCCGGTTCTACTTTGGATTGTGTATAAAAAAAAAATTCTGAAAGTAATGCAAAAATTAAGCGCTCAGTAAATTTTCATATTTCAACTTTTTTTTTTTTTTTTTTTTACGCTAATGAGGAAGAAGTGGAAAATGGTTGGAGAAACATACGCTCAAAGTTAAAAATAAATCAATGAATATTTTTCGATAATACTTTTGACATTCAAATTTTTGAGATCGGGTAACAGTAGAAATTTCTATGCCAGACCACAACTTTTATGTATTATCACGAATTTATTTTTTAAAAAATCGTTTTCGCACTCCGCCCTAAATGCCCACACAAATTTATTACTTCGCTTTTGTTTTACATTAGCAATTAAAAATTCCGCCAATGCAAGATTTGTTTCGCGAACCACTTTCGACACCACACGAACCCCTGGGGGTTCGCGACCCACCGGTTGAGGGAAAAGCTGGTCTAAAAAAGAATCATAAAGCTCAGTTTTTCCTAAAAAATCATTATTTTGCTAAAAAGAAAATCATAAAAATCTGTATATTTTTCTAAAAAGAAAATAATAAAAATCAGTATTTGTTTCAAAAAAGAAAATCATAAAAATCAGTATTTTTTTTTTCCTAAAAAGAAAATGATAAAAATCAGTATTTTTTTTTCTAAAAAGGAAATCATAAAAATCGGTATTTTCTTCTAAAAAATCCTAAAAACCAGTATTTTTTGGCCCAAACGCATGCATGGTATTGGAGTAGAGGTAAAGCTTCCCCATAATGAAGATTTAATCTTTAAATGAAACTTCATTGTGCAGGTGCGGGAGCTATTGATTGATTATTATTAGAAAGCTCTTTCTAACTTGCGTTAATACTGCAATAAATATTATAATTTTTTAATAGTGCTTTTTCATTATGTAACATAATATAAAAACTACATTTGTGTGAGTAATATTCATAAGCTAAAAATGTAAATAATTTAATGTGTAAGAAAGTTATTTTATTTCAAAAATTAGATTTAAAAAAAAAATCGAAAGTAGTTGGAATTTTGAAAGTAGTTGTAACTTGTAGTTGGGAAAAAAGTAGTTTAACTAGTAGTTAACTAGTTCAAAACAAAAGTAGTTACAACTAGTAGTTAACTACTAGTTAACTAGTAGTTGCCACTAGTCGTTAACTACTTCTAGTTAACTACTGGCGAACGCTACTCTGCACATATGTGTATACCAGAGTTTCTCAAACTGTGTTTTCTAAAGAGCTTAATGCTCCGCGAAAAGACATGTTTAAGATTAAAATTATTTTTAGTCACCGGCATCTAAAAGAAATATTCATTTATTAATGCTTAACGAACTTCTTTTTCTTTAAATAACTTCCAAAAAGAGGCCCATTTATCAATTCATACAATATGTATGTTGTTGTTTTTTTGGTCCACCGATAACTTCTTACTGGATGAACAAATTTAGATGATTCTTTTCATAATCGACCGAGGGCGGCGTCCCTTAGGTTCTATACCATCGTTTGACGACATTGAATAATTGGAAAAAAAAGTTATGAGAGTACATTTAGTTTTTTTCTTTCTGTTTTTTCATCCATAACTTTTGAGTAAATAAAACTATTTTAATTACTATTATTTTTTTATCGTTCAAGGGTCGTCTGACTTAAATATCGTACACCATCAATTTTACTACAGTCGTTCATTGGAAAGAATGTTACGGGTGAAAAATAACCACTTTTCTTTTAATTAAAAAGGCTTAGCCTGACGTTTCTTTGTTGAGTAAATTATTAATAAATATGAAATTCATTTGCTAAAAACAATTTGTTGCCGTTAAGCAGCAACGATAAAGGCAATTATAATAAGAGCTTGCTCGAAGGTTTTTCTGAAACAAAAATAAACTTCTTTCAGTCTGTTTTATTTCTGATGACTTTTTAAAATGAACATCAAAACGGAATTTATCATGAAAAGGATTAGTTTTGATGATTAGTGCCAGTCACTGAAAGTGGGTGTGCCTTCTGATGTGTTTTTTCCCCTTCAAATAGAGTCTTCATAAGAAATATGCATTTGCACTAAGAACAATAAAGTAAAATAATTTTTTAAAAAAGAAAATAAAACCGATTTCAAATTGTAAATTACGTTAAAAAGTAAAAAGTAAATTAGTAGTAAAAAGCATATAGCGATATGCACAACACATCGATCGTCGTACAACTGTGCTCATCGTTATGTAATTGCAACTGCAGCAGTCAAATGAATTATCGGGGTGGGTTATTCTGCAGCTCTACATTCACTTCTGGGTCGCAGCTGTGTTTGGTGATTTGGTTCGAGGGTCGTGGGTTATAACTTCCCCAATCCCATCCAAGAGACATTCCTAACGTGAAGGCAATGCTTCCATAGAGTTGTGATAGGTAAATGACAACTCTATGTAATTCTTTTTTTCTATGCAGTCCGGTTACTATTCGTCGTGTATATGACCATAAAAGGAGAGAAAAATGGGTGTCCGGCTATGCTAAAAATAGGACCCACTGCTCTTTCCTGCTGTTAGAATTGAAGCTATAAATGTTGTGCAAGACTATGGGTAGAAAATTTCCTTTTTGTTCAAGCTCTTCTGGAAATGACTGATCTCGATGTGGACTGTAAAGCAGCTTGTTTCTTAAACAAAGTTAAAACGGAAAAAAAATGAAATCGTTTTTTCCGGATGAGTGAAAGACAATACACATATTTGAAGTCGTTTTGAGCTTAAAAAAAAAACAGGAATTTTAATGAAGAAAATCACAACTTTCACTTTGAAAGACTTTTTTTTTCCTGCTGGACTTGAAATAAAATACAAGTCACGCATGTGCACTCAGGTGGTGCAAAGGCTGCTAATTCATTAGAAGAAAAAAAGTTTCTTCGCGATTGTTATAAAAAAAATTCTGGTGTCGTCGCAAAAACGAAATAAGTAATCAAGCATGGAGGTTTATTTTTATTACAGGAAATAAACGTTGTTTTACACCAAACATCGGCGCAGTTTGAAAGCTTTAATTTCCCTAAAATGATGTTTACGTTAATGCACAAATGTCATTTTTTAGGCTAAAGTTGCTTTAAATAGCGGAAGAAAAGAGTTTTCGGACAAGATAGAGGAGCGTTTAAAAAACAATAGATGCAATCGAATCTTTAAAACGTAACCAAGTGTAATTTTAGTAAGCTATTTGATGCATGGTCATTAATGTTATTTCCTCTACAATTTCCTCGCAACACTTCCCTAAATAAATCCTTTAGTTAAATTTTTTTCAGGTCGTGTGACGAAATACTGCTTTTAATTTTTCACTCGTTTATTCAACAGCAATTTAAAAAGAATCCTCTAACAAAGTGCATTTTATTATCAGGATTATATTATAGAATACAATGAAATGGGGAAAAACAATGTCAAAAAAAAAAGAAAAAGAAAAAGAAAACAAAACGTTAGTAGTTTAAAGTAAAATAGCAAAAAACGCTCCGATGCAGAAGAATGATAACAGAAAAGTTGTGAAGTAGAGAAGAAATAGAAAAAAGAGTAAAAGAAAATAAACAAGGCACTGATTAATCGGCAGTAATCGGTACTCATCCACTTAACCGATTATTTATAATCGGTCAATTTTTCGATTTATCAGAGATTTTTTTTTGTTGTTAAAATTACTTTTAGTATGCCCAGAACAAGAAACCAGTATTTATTAACAATAATCAATATATATATATATATATATATATAGAAGAGACAGCAAAGGAAACAAAAATTTACAAAATCACTGTTTAGATTGATTTTACATCACCGCCAGCATAAAATTTTAAATGGCGCAATCTGCGCCATGATCCCTCCTTCTCGTCTTCACCACTGCAATAGGTAATGTAATTTTCTAACCAAATTAAGATCTCATGTAAATACCACACACACACGTTATATTTCTCAAGCCTAGTGGGAGGAAATTTTTCCGCCCCCTGACCTCCTTAAACAAGTATTTATGTTATATGAAGATAAAAAGTTCTACTTTGTAAAGTTAAATAGAAATTTTAGGGCGCAAATGCATAATACCCGATCCCACGCAGTAGTAGGTTTTGGCCACGCCTCCTAGTATTTGAAGATAACAGATATTTTCTTATACAAAGAAAAATAATTGTTTTTAATGATTACTAGTTTTAATCATCTGAAATATTGGAGGACATTTTACACTGAAGAAAATAGTAACTGTAAGCACTTGGTGCCAAATGTGCATTTTTGAAGGAAATATAATTTACTTTTATAATTTAGACATTTCAAACAAGCATACATAGTACAAAACCACAGACAGCTGTGAAGTTTAAAAACGGAAAATCTTCAGTATGGCTTGATTGGTGCACAAGAACCTAGTTGGCAATTAGGGATCAGTGCATATTTCTAGCATATTCACTTTGCATATTTCTATTATATTCACTTTGTATTTTATTTTATGCATACCAGGGGAAAGAGCAAGTATAATAAATTTTTATACTGTAGTTTTTTTTTTTTTTTTTTTTGAGAACATCATCAAAAATTAGTACGAGATGCATTTTGTAATTTTTTAATTACATGATCTGAAAAAAAAGAAATAAATAAATATGCATGCATATGTATACTGTATACAATACATAATCAGGGATATTTGAACAGTTTTTCAAGTAGAAACTAGACACATTTTGGGAGCATCATTAATCAACAGGAATTCAAGAAAGTGCACACAACGCATGCATCACTTTGCATACTATGAACTAGTAGTGTTCGGCAACTACTTGTCAAAAAGCAGTTAACTACCAACTACTAACTAGTCTAAACAAAACTAGTTACAACTAGTAGTTAATTACTTTTTTCTAAAACTAGCTGTAACTAGTAGTTAACTATTCTCCAAAAGTATAATTCATTTGAATTTTCATTTTTAAACTTGTTCTTAAATATTTAATCGTAATAATTCAACTCAATTATTCTTCGAGACATAAAGAAATTTGTTACGTTTCTATTTTTTTTCGCTGTTTTGTTTGTTGTAAAATAAAGGGGTTTACCCTTTATATAAATTTAAAATTCCCCTGTGCCCAACCCCCATTTATTAACAACATTCTGTTAAAGGTTTGCGTTTTATGGTATCCCAAACATATGCACGGAATTAGAGTAAAGGTAAAGCTTCCCCATAATGAAGATTTGGTCTTTAAATGAAACTTCATCGTGCATGTGCTGGTGCAGGCGCCATTTACTGACTATATTAGAAAGCTTTTCCTAATTTGCGTAAATACTGCTATAAATATTATGTTTTTTTTATGAGTACTTTTACAGTATATAACATAACATTAAGAAATACATGTGTGTGAGTAATATTCATACGATAAAAACTTAAATAATTTGATGTTTAAAAAATAGCTATTTTTTTCAAAATAATGGAATTTTTGTTTTCGGAAGTAGTTGGAATTTTGATAGTAGTTGGCAAAAAAGTAGTTTAACTAGTAGTTAACTAGTGCAAAACAAAAGTAGTTACAACTAGTAGTTAACTACTATTTAACTAGCAGTTGCCACCAGTAGTTAACTACTATTTAACTAGTAGTTGCCACCAGTAGTTAACTGCTTCTAGTTAACTACTGCCGAACACTATGAACTAGTAACTATCGAACATTTATTAAATAGATATGTGTTGTGTATGTAAGTGTAGAATTGAAGCTATGAATGTTGCGCAGGAAATATATGTAGAAAATTTCGTTTTTGAGCAAAACTCTTTTTGAAATGACTGATCTCAAAATGGACGGGAACGCAGCTTCTTTCTTAAATAAATTTGAAAAGAAAAAATGAAACGTAATCGGTTTTTCCGGAGGAGTGAAAGGCAATGCGCATGATTTAAGGTTTAAAAAAGGCGCGTTTAAAGTTTAAAAAATGCATTTCAATGAACAAAATCACAAGTACTTTGAAAGGCTCTTATTTTCCTACAGGACTTGAAATAAAATGCAGGTCACGCGCCTGCACTCAAGCGTTGCAAAGGCTGTTAATTTATTAGAAGAAAAAGTGCTTTCGCTATTGTATAAAAAAAATATTTTGTTGGCATCGCAAAAACTAAAGAAAAAGTATTTACGTTTTTTTTTTATTAAAGCAAATAATCATTATTTTACACCAAACATTGTTTGAAGTTTGAAAGCTTTAAATGATGTTTACGTTAATGTGAAAATGCCATTTTTAGGCTTAAGTTGCTTGAAATAGCTGGGAAAGAAAAGGTGAAGTTTTCGGACAAGACAGAGGAACGTTTGAAAAACAATAGATGCAATCGAATGTTTAAAACGTAATCAAGAGCAATTTCAGTAAGCGTGTTATTTGATGCAAGTTGATTAATATTATTTCCTCTTTAAATCCCACTGCATTTCCCTAAATAAAGTCTTTAGTTTAAATCATATCTGTTTAGTATAACGAAAATTCTGCTTTTAATTTTTCATTCGTTTATTGAACTATAAATGTTAAGAAAATTTAAAAATATAAAATGAGTTTTGTTATTGGGATCACAATATTAAATACAATGCAATGGAAAAAAAACGATGCCCCCCCCCCCCAAAAAAAAAAAACAGTCAGTAGTTTAAAGGAAAATAGAAAAAAATGCTGCGATGCAGAAGAATGATACCAGAAAAGTATTGAATCAGCAGAAAAATAGAAAAAGAACTGTGAAACAAAGAATGGAAAGGTAGTATTTTCTCATACATTAATTTGTCGTATATAACGTCTAGAATCAGCTCTAAATTATATATGAGATTTGCAAACACCTTGGTCAGGCTTTTCTTCAGCCTGATCATCTTTTGTCTTGAGTGGCAAGATGCTGGTCAGGCTTTTTTTTTTCTTTGTATAAATTAATTTTTCAGTCTTAACTGAAAACGTCATTTTTTTTAAATTTCCATAACAGTCGTGGATTATTTTTATCTTGTCGCCGAATTTTTTCACGCCAAATTTGCGAACCATTTGTAAAGTTTTTGGCTTCAAGCCCTTTTTTCTTTGACATATCAATTTAAACAACACAACGTGCTAAAGTGATTGTGCGTGAATGAGATGAAATTTCCCAATGTGCATTCGATTATATCTCGGCATAAAAGAAGGAATAAGGAATTAATCTACTCATATTGTTAAAATTAAAATTTTGTTTTGAAAAAATTAATCTTTCTGCTCGTTTATAAAATTTTCGGGAGCTTGATAAATTGCTGAGTTTTACTTTGATTGGGATTTCCCGTACAAGAAAGGCTTTAATAGGGTGGAAGGGTTAGCGGATTTTTCCTAAAATTTAAATGTTTCAGTACGTTACGCTTATGTACCACTCTTACAATAAGATATTTTTTAAAAAAGAAAGAGAAAGTCACTTTTATGGGTCTTACGTTTATTGAAAAGGACCTCTTTTCTTCTTATTACAAGTTGCTGAGATGTCCGGTGTTGTGCGGGGTGTCTCAATCATTACATCATTCCCTGGGGGAGAAAAGAAGTGAAGTTATGCGGCACTTGCCAGACTGTCAATAAATAAAAACACATTAAACTAAAAATTCCCATTCGAAGACAAGCAAGTAGTGCTTAAAAATCTACTTTGGAACAACAAAACTTCTTAAAAATCCACATCATATATTCTCATTAGGAAAAACTCATTAGTCTACAGGCAGGGCTCGATAATTATATTGCCCGACATGCCCTTGGCATGAAAAAAATCCGATCGGGCATCAATCTTCCACCCTTACATGCCCAACAGGGAATGTAATTTTTTAATCAAATGTTTATTTCCAAAACCCTTTTGCTTTAGAATTTATTGAAAAATTACCACATCCTTACCGGAGTTCAAAATTTATATGCTGACAGACGTGCATCTCAACAATAAAATTGGTAATACAAATTAAATTTTGCAAATTTTGACTAGTAATGATTTATTATGTAATATTAATTTGTAATGTACTTTTTTAATGATTTAAATAAACGTTAAAATTATACTTGATTCAGATATGAAGCTGTTAATTTAATTTTTTGTCTGATTAATGCTATACGACAAATTCAAACGTTATTATTAATGTGCAATAAAACAACTTCTGCGAACGTAAACATTTTGTTCGGGCTTGTAATTTTTTTAGATAAACATGCCCGTTCGGGCATGCAAAATTTTAAAGATTTTTCGAGCCTTGGTCTACAGATAACAGTTCTTAAATACTCTCAACATTTCCCCTCAAGATCTGCATCAGGATAAGGACTGTAGTTAATAAAAACCCTCTTACCCCACGGTTAACAGACTCTAAAACTCACCTTTAGAATATGAAAATTTCTTAAAAAATTAAATTATAGGGTGGTTTGATCAAATAAATAAATATTAAGCTAAAAACAAAAGACGGAGTAAAAGCATCATTTCCAAAGGAAAATAGATATGTATATTTTAATTAGCGAATTTTCTGGTTAAGTCCTTAACAGTTACTGATACATAAAAATATAGTTTTAAGGAAAAGTGGTTCACTAAATTCGGCCAAGTAGTCCCAATAAAGTAAAATTTATTTATGAACGCAAAATGTTTCACTGCAAATAGAAAACAGGTTGTACACAGGCTTTCATATTGCTTGTATTCAATGAACCAACAAGATGTTTAATATTATAAAATTAACAGTAGAGAATCGGCAGACATTACGTTTTCATAAAAATACATTTTGCGTATTTTCCGTCGTAAAAAAATTAACTCGCATCACGTTCTGAAATGGGAGTATAAATCTCACAGTTACAAGAACTTGTGCAATAAAATCTAACAAAAACTGAAAATTCAACGATCCACCAGTAGAAGACAAGTAATTAAACAAAATTATGATAAAACAATAAATTAATAAAAATAATAATAAGCGTAATTTGTATTATTAAAGAAAGTTGCTCATTATCTCCAAGAATGAAGCCCTTGAAGCCCCCCCCCCCCCCAAGAATGAAGCCCCCAAGAACTAAGCCTACACGGCGCCGTAGTACGAATGCCTATTGATCACCTTTTTTAGGGTTTCAAAAAATCCCGGGTTTTTTTCTCAAAAACCCCAATTTAATGGGCGGTGGAAAAGTGGGGATTATTGTTTTTTAAAATTTTTGATGGGGGCCTTATGGCCTATTGAGTGTCTTTTTATGGTTGAAAAAACCGGGGCTTTCCGGGAAAACACAATTGAGCGCTTTTCTGGGTTAATAAACACAGGATTTTTGTTCAAAAAACCCAACCTACTGGTGTTTTCGGGTTTTACTGGTATGTTTAGGTTTCGGGGTTTTAATTGGAGGTTAATTGCTTTTTGAATGCCTTTTTTTTTTTTTTTTGAGTTAAAAAAACACGGATTTTTTTCCAAACACCCAACTTAATGATTCTTTTTTAGATTTTGTCCTTTTTATCGGGCTTTACTTTTTTTTTGAGGGGGGGCGGATGAATTTTAAGAGTAGAGGCTGACGCCGTCGTGTGCTGTACGACCTTGCACACACGGACTGCGCGGGCCTGCCAACAACAGAAATATTTCCCCCCCCCCCCAATTTGTGATAAGATAGAAAATATTTCATTGTTGAACAGCGTCTTTTCCTTCTTAAGTTTAGTAATTATTAATATAATGTGATGTGCCATATTTGTAGAAAGTAAACTATAGCGATTACAAAGCGTAGAATTATTGCCAAAACGTTCATGGATGAATAAATTTTGCTGCACAGGAGTCTTGAAACAGAATGCTATTTCTTTCCTCTAAAAACACATTTTGACAAGAAAATAAAGGTAATGAGGTGATTATCCCATATTTTGTTTCTTTATCCTGCACATGAAGAAAGCCTTATCCAGAGATGTCTTTGTCGATCTCTAAAACAAAACTAATTAAAACGCATTAGAAAAATTTCTTGTCCTTAGAAACGTCACTGATAAATGGAAAGTTAAGCACAAACACTGTTTATGAGAAAAGATATCGGTAATTGTAGTTTTAGAAAAAAAAACGTCTAGATTGGGACTGGTTAAATACTTTAAAAGCGGATTTGAAATATAACAACATGATTTGTGAAATCGTAAAACAAATCACACATTAAACGTTTCTTGACCTTTTTTTCCGAATTCGTTGTCTTTATTTTTCAAACTAATATTTTTACAGTAGAAATGGGTTACATTTAATGCTGCACATACTCTTAAACCAAACTGTCCTGACTATTTTACGTGTAGGTACTTACGAGCTTTTGCTAAATTTGTTAAATTGTATTTTAAATAAGGTAGCTGTACCAGAAGTTGGCCACTTAAGCTACTATTTTTCGTATTTCCATGATTATTATCTAAACTTTATAGAATTTTTGCTAATGTATATTTTTTGTGGTTCTCTGTACTATCTTGAAGTAGTCCCAGATCTAAAAGGACAATGACCTGAAATATGAAAATAATTATACTATAATTTTTTAAAAAATGTTAAAAACTTAGATTGCTCCGATGCACCAGAAGTGGACATGCAGCTTTTTGAATGCACCAGTAGTGATCATGCCAATAGTGGGTGTAGGAAATTTTCATGTCCCAGTTGTGGGCATACCAATAGAGGGTATAGAAAATTTTCCTGTCCCAGTAGTGGGTATACGAATAATGGTTATAAGAAACTTTCATGTCCCAGGAGTGGGCATACCAGAAGTGGGAAAGACATTGTAACCCTAATGCAAGAGGACCAAAATTTGAAAGAAAAAAAAAAGTTAAAATGGCGGTAAATTTACAATTGAGTACGTTTTAATGAGTTCTTCGAGACGTATTCAACAAAATTGAACTCATAGATAGAACTAAAGTATGAGATATTTTTATAATTTCTCTGCAAAATTGTACAGGCATTTACAAAAATCAGTACCGTCATTACGAGGGCGATTCATCTCGGGTGGCACACTGTTGAGGGTGTTGGAGGGTGACACCCTAAAGTCACTAATGAGTTAAAAAAAAGCTTTTGAAAAATACTTTATTTATTTTGCTGATAATATTTCAACGTATAATTGAAAATAATAATAAATAATTAATTAATAAAATTTATTGAAAATGTAGTTAACATTGAATGTTACACAGAATAAATAAAATATAGTTTCTTAAGTTTATTTTTTCCCTTTTTTTTTCACTACTAAGAATAATGTAAACTGCAAAACTAATTTATACCGCGTAACAAGTTTTTTTTGCAGGGTAGTGACACCACACATAACTGCCCCAGGTGATACCCATAGTAGGATCTCCCCTGCATACATTCATTACGTATTAATAACGTACACATAAAATTACAATATTTACTAATTTGACTCTTGGCGACGACAGGAAGAATTTAAAATTTCAACAACACTTTATTGCATATTGTAAGCTTTTTATGAAGACGTTTTCCAATTTGGTGACAAAGCAATCGCTTTAAAGCTGTAATGTTTTCCTTGGCGAAAAGATAATCTATATAAATAAAACCAAAAGTTTGTGTGTGTGTGTGTGTGTGTGTGTGTGCTGTCGATCGCCTCCTGGCGAGATGGAGCGTTATAGAAGTACGAAATTTTGGTTACAGGTACCTTGGACCAGCTCCTCGTGCACCTCGAAGCGTTTTTCCTAAAATTCGAATTTGTTATTCTTTTATTCCATTTTAAGCAAAACTGTTAATTTTGGGTTTATCTCATCGAAGAAGCATCCTACGCTTTAGATTTTTGCAGCATATTGATTCCCATAAAAAACTGCACAAGATGATCTCTTTCTGAAGTTCGTAGAACTAATAGAACACGCGCAATATTCATTTAAATTAGATTTCGAACTTTAAAGCAAGGCTTACCTCTGAATTTATCTGCTCAATTTGCGTGCTTTCGCCAAAATAAATAGTACTTTTGTCGCCAACTAGATGATTTCTGTTAACGTAAGATTGAGAAAATGCTATTTTATCTTTATTCATGCCGTTTCATGAGCAAAACAAATTCTAAAAATTCATTTCATTTTTATACATATTTTGTGTAATTACTGACGATTTTTAATTACTTTACATGAAGGTTGATTTTCCTTCCTTTTTTGGCAATTTAATAGTATGTAGCAGTTCAACAATTTCATGAAACATTTCTTTTGATGGGGTGTCCGCTTTATCAACGAAACAAATTCTAAAAATTCATTTCATCTTCATGCATACTTTGTGGATCATTAACTGCAGACAATTTTCAATTACTTGATCTTGAGGTTGATTTTTCTTTTTTTTTTTTTTGGCAATTTAATATTTATTCTTTCGCTAAAAACTAGGTTGAAAGGTTTCCAATATGGCCTTTTTTTCATGAAATTTAAAATTTTGCCAAGTGGTGATAACTTTTTTTTTCGCCCCCATCCATTTAATTGCTCTCAATATATTATTTTGCGCTTCGTAACTTCTCCAAACCGAGCCAATAATCCTTATTAGTAATATTCTCATTTAATTCAATATGTGATTTACACTATAAGATCATGGCGCATTTGCATTATGCTTCCATTTCTATAGTGCAATTTGGCGATCTGCTTCATGTTAGCTTCTTTACGTAGCGGTTTTGATTGATTCCATATTTTACTCAAGTGATTTATTTTCTAACATTTATTTAATTGTTTGCACGGTCTATTTGGCGACATTTGGACATAATTCAGATAATTCTTTCGACCAAGTTAAATTTCACATGTCACTATTGGATTAGTACTGAATATTTTCTAACTTAAATGTGCATGCTTAATTGCCTTTGGAAGTAATGCTTTCCTTTTCTCCGTTTTTATCCGAATTTTATAAAAAAAGTGCTATTGAATGTTCAGGAAATGACGATTTTGCAAGTGGGATTTTTAGGAAATTGTGTCCTTATTTTGATGAGGAATTTAAGCTGGCCTTGGTAATTTTAGGAACAGCAGCACTTAATGGCTGTAGCTTAATTTGTATTTTTCGTCACTGACGTCTTTATTGTAATGGAGATTTTTTTTGACTAACGTCCGTATATTTTAGGGGTGTTTAAGAATAGTTGTCTTTATTCAAGGGATGACTTTAAGGAATGTTTTCTTCATTGTAGCAGAGATATTCAGAGTTGTTATGTTGTCCTTCATCTGACGGGCATTTTAAAGAGAATACTACCCTTATTCTGATAAAAAATTTTAGATGTAGCGTTGTCGATATTGGAATTGCGATTTTTACGGACACCTGATACCATTTTCGAACAATTATCCTGATGCATATGTGCATTTTAGCTCCTGTTGCCCTTACTCTGATGGCAAATTTATGAAGTGTCTTTGGTCTTTTAATGCGGATTTTTATGAACGGTTATTTTTGGTCTAAAAGGAATTTTTTCGAGGCTGTTTTTTTTAATGCAATTGTGACTTTTAATGAGTTTACTGTAAAAATGGGATTTTTAAGGACGGTCGCCCATCTTCTACTTGAGTTTTTAAGAAAATTTTCCCTTATATATTTACAACGGGATTTTGGACATGTGTCACTTCCCCTGAGAATGATGTAATATTATCACGCGCAACGCCGGGCATGTCAGCTAGTTTAAAATAAGAATGCATGAGAATACGTTAGCTCCTTCGGAACGATTCGTGTGTTCGAGCTCGCTTCTCTCGCTCATTAGAAGCTAAACTACTTTAGAATAGCTTTATGGAAAGAATCGGTTATCCGTCAAAAATAACGTTCTATATTGCACACAACTTTTTGGAATCAAAGCATTGTAGCTACGATTTGATAGGCTCCGCCGACACCATCATTGGATATTTATATGTGTTTGTGTATGCATATTGATTTTACCTACTCAGTTGTATGCTTTTTGTAATTTCAAGGGTTTTTTGTTAAAAGTTATTTCCGCGTTTTTTTACACATTGAAACATTTTATTTACTTTTCAAAATTCTCTGACTAAAAATATAATTAGAAATTACTGAAATGTGATGTCTAGGAGTGACAAAATTAATTTGATAGCATATACATAACAGGTAATTTATTTTTAATTAATATAGATTTAATTTATTTTAACATTAATTGAAAAATATTTGAAATAATTATAAACTTAAGCTGTACGAGAGAGAGAGAGAAATAACCAAACTTGCAAACTTGATCTCGGTAAACTGTATACTTTAAACCGAAACATCTTATTGCGCTATCGGGAGAAGAGAAGGATGAGGGCGGCGGTTTATAAACTCAATACTATATCATTTTTAAAAAAAGCAGTAATAAGATACATGCTCATACACATGATTCATGTGTATGAGCATGTATCTTATTCATGTGACATGAATACATTATCTTTCTCAAGGCGGGATTGGGGTGGAGGCGGCAGATGCATCCTTCTGATCCCCTATATGAGAGGCCTGGTGCTTAATTTTACACTAAGGATAATGGTTCCTGAAGCTGAAATTAAAATCTTCAATTCCTTATTACGAACAAATTCCTTACCATGCTAAATTACAAAAGTTATAGTGCTGCCATCTATCAATATTTCTCAGAGATTTTTATTTTTCTTATTTTTAATGCTGAAAAATTACCTAATTAATCATAATTACAGAAAGTTTTTTTGTTACTATACTAGTAAATAATTTCTTACGAATATAAACAGTTTCTTCTGAAAAATAAAAAGAAATGTTTAGTCAAAGTAACCAAAGTAATTTTAAAGATCTGAAGATTTGGCTAACAGGTTTGCTACCGGGAAAACATGAATCTAAAAGTTAACAAGAAGTTCCGTCTAGAACTAGACAAGCCTACTTTCAGATTGATAATCTAGCTATCTCTCTCTCTCTTTCTTTCTTATTTAACTTTAGTTCTTTATTGTTTAAAATATACCTTTTTCAGCGTTTTATACATATTCATTAATTAATTCATTTATTCATATAATCATTCATTCATTCAAAAATATCCTTAAAAATCCCGATCAATCCCCCCTCGTTATTTCTGGTTGAGCTTTGTATATGTACATGTTCTACGTCGTAACATCTTTCCGATCAAGTTTGTTCCAAACAAATCCGTCTGTTAGATCAGGATTAAAATAGAATTGAAGTTTCCCCGTAGTGGCTAATGTTAATCTTTTTTTGAACTTTTCAAAATTGAACAAGAATTGTTCAAATCAAACAATGTTTCCCGTTGAGAGCTTCTTCTAACGAGCTTGTTCAAAGAAACTTGCCCAGAGTTTACGTAATTTGTATCATTTTTGCCCATTTGTATCATTTTTGTTGAGGTTTTCTGAACTGTTCAAAACAGAGCGAAAAATTGTTCAAATCAAACAGTCAAATATGTTAGTGAGGTGTTCTTACCAAGATTTTTCGAATGCAGAAAAAAAAATCTTTCCAGTCGGCCAATTCTTTCAAAAGGTATTGGGGGAAGAGACAGACAGACACACATTTTCCCTATTTCAAAAGCCTACTTTCAAATTTTTTATATTTCAGTATTTATTTATTTACTTAACTTATATTATAACATAATAAATGTATTTTTAAAATTTGTTTACATTAATTAATTTTCCTTTAAAGGGTTCCTGTTTTATTTTAAAAGAAACACTTAAAAAGTCAACATTTTTTTTCCTAAAAATGTAGCCGCCTGAAAAATATTCTGTGAGTGCCAATGAGTCGCAATGCTTTTCCTTTTAGTAAACGTACTTCGAATTTTAAATTAAATTTCTGATCTTAATGATGGCAAAAATCCTTCTTAACCACTGAATTATTTATGCTTCTAACTCGTATCATATAGAAAATATTATGTTTATGGCTTAAGTAACAATTGGTATTCTACGCTTAAAAATACTGCTAGAGAACCTATTATGGAATGTACTGTGGACCACGTAAAAAATAAGGTACTTTTGTAGTTGAATATTTACAGCATAAAATCCTTTCCTTTCGGTTGCACGAATGCTAAAAGTAATGCTTAAGAGCAACTGACGAAGTAGCGAACCTCAAACAGTTATGACCCATGCTGTGTTTCTTTTTTCTTTTTCTTTTTTGTCTTTTGTTCAACATTAAATCTTTGAGGAAATTTTGCTATCAGGTCAAAAGCATTTCGAGGACTTTTCTCTGACAATTGTAAAAAAAGCTTAAAAATTTTTCAAAAACCCCGACATCTCATCAAAATAGAAATAAAATAAAAATGAACTTCTAAAGCGCGTGAGAACAAATTGTTTATATTCAAATGAATTTTTACTGATTGCATTAAATATTTTTCTAATCACAGGCCATCACCACGCTTTAAATTCGGTAGTGCTGCCATCTATCCTTAAAGTAAGAACATGTTTCCTCTAAACATCATTCTTTTAATGTTGGTAGCTGTTTCTCCACCTGTACTCACGAATGTGCGGTCCAGGATCGCCACCAGGGTATCTAAGGAAAAGTATTTTTTTAATTTTTATATTATACAATTTACTTGTTTTCTAATTTTTTCCTTCGCGAAAGAAGAATGAAAGTGCAAATTCAAATACGTAATTTCTTTTTCTATCCAACATGTTTTCCTGCAGTGCGAGGGGTTCATCGAAAAAACATCGACACTGAAGAAATTGAAATTATGTATAAAGCTTTTAAAGATGTAACTATTTTATTATTGAAAAAAATTATTGTATGAGAAAAAGTATATTGTTACAAGTCATAAAATGTTTGAAATTAAAGTCGGAAAAAATTGAAAGTTAAACATATTCAGAAAAACTTTTTCGGCGGCGTAATTTTTATTCACTCGATATTTTTATTTAATATTAAATACTACCAATGTTTTCTTTTCTCGTTTGAATACCTAAAAAATGTCTAATTAATTTTTCAGTTTTATTTTTCATTGATTTAATAAAATATATCGAACAAATTATCTTCTTTTCTTTGTATAAACCTACTGCTTATTTCCCGATACGTATCTTGTTTCATAAACTGCATTTCTTCAATTTTTCGTAATATCGAAATGCAGTAAAACCTCCCTTAACGGACACCTCCAAATAGCGGACAATTTTGCAAGTTCCAGTCCCTTGATATAGGGTACCTAATGTAAAAATCTCCAAATAGCGTACACTTTTTTTACCAAAAAAAAAAAATCTTTTCAAGTGAAAATTCAGCCAAAATAAAATATTTTACTGAAAGTTGACATGTTCGCATTTTCTTACCAACGAACAGTTCTAAAACGACCTCTTAGTGACCTTTAGCAACCTTGAAGTGACCGTTGAAACTTAACAAAGGGTGTCATCCTCACCGTAAAATTCCACCTAGAAAAATTTCGGACACGCTACAACATTTCTTACAAAGCAGTCTACGGTGAAGAAAAATCAGTCAACACCAGCCAAGTCAGCGATTGAATCAACAGGCTCAAACCATTATGTGAAGGCTATAAATCCAAAGACATTTTTAATTGTAATGAAACCGATTGTTCTACCGTGTTCTACCGGACGACTCTTTGTTTTAAGGGAGAAAAGTGTAGTGGAGGTATAATCTCAAAAGAACGTTTAACAATTTTGTTGTGTTGCAATATGTTAGGAGAATTTGAAAAGATATTGGTCGAAACTTTAGCAAGAGTTGATTGCCTTCTTAAACCTAACAAGGCACCAACCCATTTTACTTTTTTAAAAGTATTTTTTTCTAAACGTACATCCATTTTTTTATGTTTACGCATTGTTTTAGCATATAATTTTTATTGCTTTATAGTAATACTTTGTTTATTTGCAATTATCATTCTGACTGCATTAATTACAGGCAAAAGGTTTCCGATTTGCTAAAACTTTAAAATTTCATCGGTGTTTATTTTTCAGCTGAAGAACCGTAGCGTAACAAAAAGAGGACGTGCAGAATCGATACGATCTTGTAAAATACGTGTGAACTGTATTTTCAACTAATTGGATGACAGACTTATTGCAAAGCACTTTGGTGACATTTTCGAAACAAGGACTATTGTAATGGAATAAAATAATAAAAGATTTTGAAATAGAGTTCATACTAAATGAGGGGCTCTTCTCTATTTTTTTTTTTTTTTTTAGAGAGTGAATGAAAAGAATTTGTATCGTGTCTGAAATGCGGAAATCAAAACTATTTTATTTCACTTTGTGGGAATTGACTATATTAAACAGGAAAACATGCTGGATGCAAAAAGAAATTACGTATTTGATTTTGCACTTTAATTCTGCTTTTGCGAAGAAAAAAAATTAGAAAAAAAGTAAATTGTGTAATAAAAAAATATATAACTTAATTTACTAAAGTGGGCAAAGTTTCTCCTAAATTATCATTACATGCAAACGTTGATAAAAATAGTTATAATAACAATGATAATAATAAAGTGAAACAATATTTTAAAAAACCAAATTCTTAAATAATAGTGCAGAAAAGGTGCTCACTGGTTTAAATAAGAAAGGTGTAAAATATTTTCCCAACGGAATTATATCTTTTTTCCCCGCATAGCAATCGAAAAAGTACGGTTATTTACTGCTTCTATCTGAGTGGAAGTGAAAAGGGCAAGGGTTTTCCCATAAAAATTCTCTGTCCTTATTTGCTTTGTTCTGGTTATATTATTATTTTTCATATTGTTGTGTCACATGATGCTTCTGAGTTATTTACAGGGTTTATCAGCACGGGATGGGGGTATGCTCCTGCCAAAAAACATCATAGTGCTTTTTGGTACAGTCCACTACAAAAAACTGGCGAGTTTTTAAATTAAGTTCTTCGTTTTCTACTTTGGTTGTTTTTTTAAAAATAGACATGGCATGAAAAATCAGTGCTCAGAACAAATTTAAATTCTCAATATTTAGGACTTCTAAAATACTCTCGAAGATAAGTTGCGTTGCCGCTTCTTTGAGAGGTTAAATCTTGCATCCAAAACTGGGAACAAAGAACCAAGTTTCTCGAGAACTGCGAAAAATGATGCGACTAAAATTGGGTCTATATGGGCAAAAGCAAGCACTGCAATTCCCATTGTGAACCGTACTCGAATACTGTAAGCAATCCAAACCTATCATGCAAACAATACCAAATTAATATATTTACATAAAATAGCGCGCAAGCAATGCCTAACGCAGGGTGTGTAGATTGCGAAGAAACGAATTGTTCAACTGATATAGGGAAAGAAGATTTAAATTTGAACATTTAAAAACCGTCGACATCGAACCTCTTAATGTAACCTTACTGTTTGGACCTAAATCATGACATACGCGACTTCGTTTCGCTTCAACTGCTGTGGTTGTCGTCAAGTTTAGAGTCTCGAACCGGGCTGTGGCTGCAATTGTTTCAAGTGTTCTTCATGATGTCAGGTTCATAACTAGCAACAACTTCGGTTTTATTTTGGATTAAAGCAAGCTTCAAGGAGAAAAGACTAAAGTTACAAAGTATTTAAAATTTAAAGCTTTAAGTAAAACTCAGGCTTTTCCGTTAACGGAGCTGTATTTCCATGGACGTAAAGATTGAGAGAAGATAGAGTAGGTGCTAAAAGATACACGGGAAAACTATTAAACAAACAGGTTTTTTTTTTTTAAATTGAAAGAACCTTTTTTTATTTTACGTTACTCATTTGAATCTATCATTTGGCACCGGAAAACATACGTCCGAGACTATTATCTGGTATTTTGAAGTGTTCACAAGAGATCTGTCGTTGAGACAGACTCACTCTCCTAGCAAATGGTTGTGACGGTACATTATTTCCGGAGTCATTCGGTGTTTGGAATTGAAAGTTGGGGAACCTCTGCAGTGGGTCTCCAACATTTTCATGAATTATGAGGCATTTGTTTGAAACGTTGGATAAGCCAATAAATAGACCTGATATGTTGTCATGATTTCGTTTGCGACAATAGCGAACAGAGTGCTGAGACTATATGTTAAATCACCGGCCCCTTCGAAAGTGATACAAATTACTGTTTGTAATGGAATTATAATACATTCTAAATTGGATTAATATAAAATCTAAACACATGCTTAAAGGATCTAAAAATAGTGTGTCCTGCTGGAACATTATCTCTAGATCCAGGTATTTATATCAAGACATTAATAATGATGTTGACATGAGCAATTTGTCAAAATTCGTTGTTTGCTTACCCAAGAATATATTTTCTGTATGCTGAAGGATGAAAGACCGCTCATCAGAAACGTTGCTGCTTGACATATGGTTAAGACTATGGAATCATCTTCCAATGTGAAGTCAGCAGTTATATTTATCCCACTAAAATTAAATTCCAAAATGATTGGCTGGCCATCAGTTATAATTACTTCTCCACCAATACTCTGTGAGGTTGTATTTAGCTATATTGTGCGAGATAAGAAAATTCCAGAATGGGACTTAGTGCATTTCCCATGTCTCACACAAAGACGAAGAAATATACGTATTGACTTCCCATTGGAAGGTAATTCTCTAGACTAAATTATACGTCCCACTTTAAGTCAATGTTATAATCGAGACGTGTTCATTAGTTCCACATTCATTTCCCGATCAAGTTTGCTCGAATTTGACTATAATATTGATTTAACCCACTTCCTGTTGAATATGTGTAAGTAAGCTTTTGGTATTTACAGATTATAACATTATGTGACAAAAATATACTTCATTAATATTGCAATACTACTCGCATATTACGTCTTAATTATTATTTAATAATTTTCAGGAAGCTTAATCAATTCTACATTTTAATGCAGTATTAAACAGTGTTAGTACAGTACTCATCTAGTTTTCCTATTTGATATGTTTCTATAACACATTTAAAAAAAAAAAAAAAACCCTCAATTTTCTTCAAAAACGGCACAATTGCAATGCGGGAATGGGAACAGAAGATATTATTGGGATCTGAAAAATATTTTGCACCATTCTTATTTAACGTAGCGGGAACTTCTTCCGCACTATCAAGATAGTAACTGTGAAAAATCGTTACGATTCCTACACTGAGGAAAATGTCCCCGCCCCGTTCTTCAAATTACACGCATACTCATAACTATACCATTGATAAATTATTTTCAATTTCTAAACAATGAGAAAAACTTCACAAGATTTCGTTCTTCAAAAAACATTTATTCGTAAAAAGACACACAATAGTAGACGCAAACAAATAAATCTATTTACAAGGTCATCGGACTTTTCAACCGATGGTTTACATAAGGTTCTAGTTTTTGATTCTCTGTACAGAATTGTCACTCAGATACATTTTTTAAGATTAAATTCCCTGAATCGGATATTTAAGAAACATTGCAAACATTGCTGAAAAACTCACGATTTGATTAAAAATATTTTTACGTTGACACGAAAAAAATAACAATATACTTCAGAATAATTAAGTATTTATGAATCAAGAAGAAAAAAAGAATTAACTTTCATTTAGAGCTAATGACAAAATGTTGTTCTAATGAAACCTTTGGTCTTCCTTTTAGAAGTTTAATAAACATTTTAGATTATTTATAACAATGCAAGCACTTTTAAAATCTATACAGCACTGTTATTTAGCCTTTCATTTGGTTGCAATGTACTCAATAGACAAGACACAGTAACTTACAGTTCTAAACATTGAAATAACTTGGCTCGTTTTTAATGAAACTAACAAACAATTTCAATTTATTCATTCTTTAAATGTGAATCATTCAAAATGGATTCACGTGAAGTCAACTAAGTTCATTGAAGGTAAACAAAGAAGATAGTGTTTTGTTTCATATTTACGAAGATACGATTAAATTAATCCCTTCGACTTTTTGGGGTGTTGAGAAAACTATTCATTAATGCAGAATTTTACTTTATGTTTGAACATTAACTTGAATTACTATTGCTTTTGTTCTGTTTTCTTGAATTTCAAAAAAAAAAAATGAAAAGCTAATAAGTAAGTACCCGTATTTCAATTTCAAATGGAAGTTTCATTAAGGCACATTTTGTGTAGCATCAATAGATTCATTGAGAGAGCACAGTAACACATTAATTAACAGCAATGAAAGCAAGTTATGTAATCGTAACAGGAAATAGATGTGTAAAACTTTGAGCATAAAAAAGGTACTCCCTTTTTGATATCGTTGCTGATGGGGAAAATCTTTTATGTGATAGAATGTAGTCACTTAGTTCAAGGTTGCAAACTTTGCATTCTCTGCCAAAAAGTTTGGTTTTAAATTTAATTGCATTTCTAAAATGATTACATCAAATGAATTGACGATCTTTCAGTCACATAAAATATTTTCCCCACCAACAGTGATAGTTTTTCCTTTGACTTTATTCCTTAATTTGCATAAAGAAAAACACCTGTCGAATAAAGTTTCATAATGCTTGAAGTGTATTTCTCAAAGCATGGATATGCATGATTTGTGATGATGCGGGCTGTCCAGCAGCTGTGGTTCACACTAAATGCAAGTTGGCGAGTATCTGTGCCGCATCGTCTTCATCCAGTCCTGGATTAAGGGCCATTAATTCGTCTGCTCGTGCAGAAATCGCCCGCATCTGTTTTGAGGCTTCGGCTGCCATCTGATTGGATGTTAGCTGTTGAGCACCGACATTTTGAGCTTGGTGATTTTGAGAATGGTGTTGGACCATCCTCGGTGGGGGAGGAGCTGATGTCAAGATCTGAAAGAAAGAAAAATAATGCAGTTGTATGGAGAATCCCGTTGAATAGTACAGTTGGGCAAAAAAGAAAGAACATTCAATGTAATTTGCAGGAAAAAATGAAAGTACAGATCTTTGTAAGATAAAGAAGTCGTCCAAGTTTATCATGATCACAAATGTTTAATGTAACTTTCTTTTGTTACTCTGCACATGACCTTTCGGTAAATCAGTTCCTGCCACAGCATGTTTCCATCGATCAAATTAGTTGCAGTGCTGATTTTTGGTTTTAGCTCAGGAATGGATGCAGGAAATGGCATAATGTACACCCGACAATTTGCAAAATCTCATAACCGAAATCCAGTGAAGATTGATCTGGTTATCAGAGACAGCATTTCGCTTTTTCAGCACCGTTGTACGTCTCCATTATCGCAATGACGAACACGACTGATTACTGCTCTCTCATTGATCACTTTCACCAGATATCACACATTCACACATAACACCATGAATGAAAAAAGTTAGGTAATGTTACTAATATTCTAACTTTCTACTGATTAATTTCATTTATTATTTCGGAAGATCTTCACTTTTTAAATTGCCCAAGTAATTTGTAGACGCCCTGTATTAAAATACATTGTTCTTGGTTTTCTGACGGTACGGATGATTTCGGAACATTTACATCAAATGCCTTCGTAAATTTTACTATATAAAGCGGAATATATGTGTTCAACTGCAGCATTTCTACGGAAATATTCATACTAGCATACTAAAATTAGGGTAAAGTCACATTAGTAGGGGAACGGGCACTAGTTATGGATCAGTGTATTTGTACTCTTTGTTTTCCTGGTTAGGAAAACTTGGTTATTTTAGCATGTCTATTGCGAATACGTGCAGGCGATTTCATCATTTGAAGATGAGAGATGCCATTCTGTATGACAGAAGAAAGAGCGTTTGAAACAATTTTTACTATTTTGAAAAACAAGTTAAGTAAAATAAAGATGAAAATAAGTATTGCTTTTTTTATTACTTGAACATTGAGTACAAGATATAGCTTTCAAACTCACAAAATAGAAATGCAAAAGCATATGTTTGAAAATGCGTCAAAGGATGTCATGTAAAATACATAATTTCATCAGCATTCAGTTCTTGCTTGCCCGCCGCTAGTTTACTGCCAGTACGAAGGGGCTAATTGTGTATTAAACGTACTTTTCTTTTTCAATAAAATTACGCACTTTGTTTTGTAACTGCAAGCGATCTTAGAAGAAGGCCAACAAGTTAATAACAAATTAAATTCTTAATTTTTATTCATATTTCCGCAAACAGCCAGTACGGTTGGGTAAATGAACAATTACTGCCATTACCCTCTTTACTGAAAATCCTAAAGCCAATACTGTATCAAGAAACTTTTTTTGCTTTTTCTATGACAATGCTGGACTGATGCATTCATACCAACATAAAGGAATGGTAAAAAAAATGCATTCATTATTCAAAAACACTCATTCTCTAAATGATGAAATGAGGGTAATTGCATTGACTTTAAAACAAGCGGTAGAATGAATTTCGCGAGCACTATAATAACAAATTTCTTGAAATTACTTAGTGAATATGGGTGACGCTACTCGATCGCTTTGAAATGTTGAATAAAATTAGTAACAAGTGCTTAATAAGGTCAAAAACGAATTTTGTTCATCTCAATTTCAAGTATCGATTCTTTAGTTTTTAACTTAGCCTGAGCAAAGTTTTAAATGACGCATTAATTGTTTCAATGGTTTAGGAAAGCAAAATGATGCAAATATGACAAAAAAGATACTCTTATTGTTGCAATTAAGAAAACGTTGCATGTCGTGCATTCCATTATTGAAATTACCGAGAATTCATTTAGTATAAATTGTTATGAGAAGATATATGCTAAAACCAAAAATGTATGATTAGTTGAGCTTAAAACGCAAACTAGTTGAAATGTAAATATCGTTAAAAGCTCCTTCAAATTTATTTAAAAACTGCACATTAGATGAAATTGTTCTGATATATTTCCTGGGAAAATATGAAATCATTTAGTTATGGACTGTAACGGAGCTATTTTTAAATAAAAAATGCTATATTCCCCTGAACGTAAAAACCATATCCTGACTTTCAGACTTCTGTAAATTATACTAACTATATACGGCAGCTTCAAGCACTGGAATATGTTTGGAAAGTTAATTTAATGAGTTAATACTTTGTTCCAATCAAATTCAAAAATTATTTTTGAACTTCTTGTAGTTTCTTCTACGAAACGACTGCAGTTTTCCGACTGTAGTTTTACACTTATAGAGCACTCATTTGAACAAGATGAGAAGTTGATTTTTTCTTGAATTATACACTGTTAGAAATTTCGACATGAAATTACGGTTAAATACCAAGCAGTCTGTCCATCTAATTCCCTGTTAAATTTACGGTTTGGAACATTTTTCTATATTTACGGGACCTAAACCATTTCCAATCAGCTTGGTTAAAAAACCGTAAATACAAAAGTTTACGATTTCATAACCATTTATAAATGGTTTCAAAACTGTAAATTTTTACGGTTTTTGAGCCGTTTCGAGTAGTAGAATCTTCGAGGCGTTGAAACAGCAAACGAAGCGTGCGGGAATCGAACCCCGGCTGTAGGTGAATCAACCTTGCGCTCTAACCATTCGGTCATCTGCAACACTCAAAGAGGCCGTTTATTTATCAATTAATCTACTTTTCCAACAGTCAAGCTGCATTAAAATTGAGATTTCGGTTTTTGATTTGATCCAAAGTCATTTGTGGGTGGTCCAAATTTACTGTATATTGACGAAAATCATTTTTTTTTTTTTTTTGCTGCAAAAATTAGAATACAAACAAGCTTCAGAAGCTCAAATTATGGGTTCGCTCATTCGCAAACAGTTCAGAAATCCGATGTCTCCAATTTTTGATTTACGTGTGTATGTGTTTCTATTTAGTAACCACTGCTTAAGCCACTTTTTTCCCTTCTTTTTTATATACACATGCAGATTTGAAATGATAAATCTTTAGTCATATTTTAACAACAACGTACGACGGTAAGGTTCCACAACCAAGATGGACGCCCGATTCTTCTTGACTACGAGACCTAGTGGCGCTTGTAAATTACGGTTAGTTAAACGTTCTTTAGGAAAAACCGAGAATAAACGATTTTTTCCACAATCAGCGGTTTGAGTACCATCTTTTTAATGGTTAGTCAACTGTTGTAATTAAATATGGTAAAATAACAATCAAATAAATGGTTATATTACTGTTTCCTTACGGATATTTTCAACAGGGTATCAAGTTTATTTTTATTCCACTTTGCTGCTTTTTCTCCCCTCACCTATGCCACCCCTTTGTGGTTTGTAAAAGGCAAAAGGATGTTATGTTATTTTGAGAGTAACAGCTTCACTATATCGTTCTTGGGAAATGGAGATGTTAACAATAAGTGCTTTTCACAGTGGAATGTTTAAGGAATAATTATTTTATAATGTGAAAAGAAATCCGAACATACCTGACGCGAAGGATGAGCTGTGAGAAGAGCTGATGTCTGGAGTGCCTCCTGCGCCGCTAAAAGTTGTCCTGCTTCCCTCTGTGCTGCCAATATATTTTTGGCTTCTTGAGCAGCCAGTAATTTTCTAGCCTCAATCAACTTTCTCGCTCTTCTGGCAGCCATCAGTTGTTGACCGAGTTGAGCCTCGGCCAGTAGTTGACTCTCTGTCAGCAGTGGCATGGTGGGCATGAAAGTCATGGGAGCTTTGGCAGAAAAGAGGGCGCTCTCTTGATTCAACATGAGATCAGCATCGGGAAGAAGTGGAAATGCCATGGAAGCGTGTGGCTCCAACAGATCCTCCTGAAGTAAAGATGGATGCCCTCCGCCGGGGATGTCAACTGGGAACCTGGAATATTCCACATAATGTCTCTAAATACAGTTGTTATAACGTGAAGGGGCAACATTGAAATTAGGCTCACCGAAACTATAATAAGGTATCACAAGACGTTAAAAGGTCACAAAAGAGATAGGAGACTTCTATTCAGTACTCGTAGGGTGCATTCAGACAAACACCAACGACGACCAGCACTTTTCAGGATGCTTCATTGGTTTGACTTAACTTAATAACCGTATTGAAAGATTGGCGGCTTTTATTGTCTCATTAAAAACATTTCCTTCTACGGACCATGAATTGTTGATTGCGCTATTGAAGACATACATCACTGTTGCGAGTCTGATAACCATCATGTAAAATCCGTAGACCCCACTACCTCTCCCTGTGCGTAAGCAATCCTAAGGCCTCGGCTAACAGGTAGGGGGTCTGGTGGAGAAAAGTCTGATAACCATAACAAGTCTATAACGGAAGCAAAAAGTTTATGTCGCCTGTGCAGTGAATGCACCCTTAGAATTAAATTATTTTATGAATGATCAAAAAAGAAAAAAAAAATGCATGGGTACCTTCCATAGGGATGTCTTGGTGGATACCTGTGTCCACCTATCAATGCGTGTAATATATGTCTTCCAGCGGCGCTGGCTCCATGTTTTGCTCGATGGTTTAAAAGTTTGGCTAAAATGCCTGTAGCTAGTAGTAACTCAACAGCACCCGTTCCTCTGTTGTGATGATGTCCTTTAAATCCACCCATCAGACCTTGGGATTGAACAGTTGCAAAAGATGCTATCAACATGACGACTGTCAGTAGTGGTAAAGTACGTCTGTCTTTCATTCTGCTGCTTTTTCTGCAAGATATAATTAAAACTTACTATAAGAGCAAAAAGTTTTCGAATGTCTGTTGTTTGTGAAATAATCTGATAATTGCAAAATACTGGTGTTTATTCCTTTGTTATCTTCGGTTTCATATTAACTGAAGTTTTTGTTCTATTATTTTGTATGTTTTTAGCTTCATAAAAGTTCAAATAAGATTTTACATTTCGTGCACTACAACCTGATATAGTGAAGTAAAATTTGTAAAATATTTTATTTGCTAATACTGCTAAATCATATAACTCCCTATTTCTACGCAAATGTCCAGTACGATATTATTTAATTTGCGGTAAAATATCTTTGGCAGTTGTACCATGAATAAAATTTTAGAATAATAGAGAGGATGTGGGGATAAATAAAGCGATTTTAAATCCGTTATTAAGCTTATTGGACGAAAACATTAAGTAAATACAAAGAATTTTCTTTCTCACAGATTTTTTTTACTGCACGAAAAAATTTCTTTAAAAACATATCGGCTTTTCGATGACCAGCATTACTCAATGTATGAAGCAAGTCTTAGGTTAGTACCGCTCATTACCCTTTCTAATATTTTGCAGGAATTTCATTTCCTCTTGATTTTAATTTTTCAACGGAATCATTGAAGTTTTATGACTGAACAATTTAAATTGCATGTAAGTTGAGCAAAACCAAACCGCTTTGAATCTTCAATGTGTTTCGACTCGTTCTGGACAGTGTTTTTTGTGGAAACAACTCGACAAGCAAATCATCACTTTATAGGATTGAACTCTTTTTCTCTCATATTATTTCAACTTCGTTCTTCCTTACTCTTTGCATCTTCGTATAGCGTTTAACGAATTGCGTCTTTCATTCTTCATGAACAGCAATTATACAAGCAAAATCAATTTTTCGCGAAAAAGAAGAAGAGAAAAAAAGCAATTTGTTCTCCAAGTTCGAGTCCAACGACTGGAATTGTCGCAGAGCTAATTCAAGCATGATGTCTGAGATAATTCCTTTCTCAGGATCAACAGAGACATCCCGCTCTTTACATTAGCCTCGCAGATGCGGCATCATCAGACCTTGAAGTTATGAGTTGGAAAGTGTCTCTCCCTTGAACGCTCCATTTAGAAAAGATGTTCTCAATCCTCAAAGCGGCCTATTGCCACCGTTTTTCGGCCTTCGGGCTACACCCAAAAACTAATGACTCATATTTTTTCTGAAACCGAAATCCTCAATCCGAAACAGATTAAATTAGTTTCACTGGTTAAGCTGCGAGTTTTCCATATTTTATGCAAATAAAAGTAAAAGAATAAACATTCGCATCTTTAGGCGAATATGATTACTCTTTGAAGATCACCCCGTCGGTTATAGATTAACCTAGAAAAATCAGACGGAAATACTCTTAATTTTGTAATAATATACATCATATTTCTGCTCAGCTGATTTTATAGTTTAGTGAAATTAAATCGTTACATCCCGCACTACTGGAATTTTAATCTCTTTTTGTCTCATGTACTAATTTCATCCTGAGACAAACTTGAATTTTAAGTTTGTGCTCTTTTTTTTTTCTTTTTTAATCAAATTAAACGATTCAAATTTTAAGGTAACGTAGCCTAATTTGAGGGGAATACGACACAGCAATAAAAATTTTGAAAGTGATCATTACTGACATAAATAGGTCAGAGAAAAGAGCGATACTTTTATTTTGACATAGTGGAAACCACAACAATAACCTTAATGGAACCGGTTGAATCTCTTTAGAACAAACTCATATTTTTGTTGACTATATACTTGCTGTGAATTTTAGAATTTAGTAAAACATGAGGTACGGAGAAACTTAATCCTTCGCCCCATGATTGAATATTTGCTTTTTTTTTTTTTCTTTTCTTTCTTACTCTCCCACCCCCTGTTTGCAAAAACATGTTTTCAATTAAAATACTTTCTCTACCTAAAGATTTTAGTTACCACTATCTTTTTCACAGAATCATTAAAATTCAGTTTGATTTGTTTCTGAATATTGAAAAGTTATTTTCGTTTCTTTTTTTTTCTTTTTTGTTACATATAAATTACCAGCATTTAAAAAAGCTAAATGTAATCTTTCTATTTTTGCTCCTGAAAAAAATCTCACAGAACTTATATTATCAATTAATAGTATAGATTACTCTAATGCATGTTTGCAGTTATACTAATTCAAATCCGTTTTTCTTTTGTATAAGTATAATTTATTTGTAAAAAATAGTAATAAATAAATAAATAAATGTATGAAACTAAGTTTGACATCCCGTAAAATTTACTCTAAAAAGGGAAATATATAACAAAAAGTAAATTAATTCAATAAATAGTTAAAAATTAAAAAGTTTAAAGCAAGGTTATAAGCTGAGAGAAATACAAATACAAAAGTCACGACCAGCAACAAGCTCAGGGCCCATCTAGGCTGGTCCTAGTCAATTTCAAAAAGCATTTATTTTTTCATTAATCTAATGAAAAAACAAATAGATAAATGTGGACACATTTATATCAGTTTACAACCTTACTGCCTTCAACAGTCCTTTGGACTTCGCTTTGTTCTGACAGTGTGTTGGTCTTTCGTACCAGCCAATGAAGGAGTAATCGGACTAGAACAAAACATTATTTCAAAGAGTTTGGTAGAGACTACTGTCGGCTTTTGCGCAGAACATGTACGAGAATGGTTTCTTTACTTAATCATTGTAATGGTATTTTTTGAATAATTAAATTTATTTTTATGAGCGCCAACGATAGAAGTTCAAACTTACAACAAAGATATAAAAAAAAAGGACCCCCCCCCCCCCCAAAAAAAAAAAAAAAAAAAACCGACCTGAAGGTTCTAGATATATTTTCAGTTTGCTGCTTTACAAAGTAGAAATAAAAAGGTCAAGGATAAAGATTGAAATAAATTTTCCCAAAAGCGTAACATCCCTTGTCGTCAACGATGGTATGTGATTGATTCATGAATCATTAAACCTTAAATACTTTAATTTTCTCAAAAAAAAAAACCCTGCTGGTTGTAAAAGATTTCATTTTTAATACAAATCAGAATTAAGATGTATATGCTTTAAATCATGGAAAACTAAAGTTTTGTTGTGGATAGTTGGAGTTCATAAAATTAATAGTTTAAATTAAATGAAATGTAGCACTTAATACATAGTTTCATAGAATGAATTTGATATTGTACTTTTTGTATTAATTCATAATTTATTTTACATAAACTGGACTGCTTTTCTTTTCAGAAAAAGCTTTTTACCTGTTAAAAAGTATTATTTGAAGTAATTTAGAGCCTAATACTATACTAAAGAGATACAGCTGATATTAGAAAATCAGTGTTAGTACACAGACAAGTAAGCTCGTTCAGAACGAAATTCTTATTACTTATCCATTTCTGAAAGAAACATCATATAATAAATGTTGAGAATTAATAAAATATACATGAAAACTAAAACACAGAAAATGAAAGCAGAAATACCGTTTGCTTTCTATTATATTGGTGAGTTTATACGTAAAACATAATCATTTTCCAAGCAACGCATGCAGTCGATCACTGAAGCATGAAAAATCCTAAAAGGATTTTTTTAATCTTTTACCAAGAAAGTTTCGTATGATTCTTCCAAATGTATCATCCGAAACGTCCACGCGTATGTTTTTCACCTTTTTGAGTAATGTTCAAACCAAGTGCTCTGCATTTCTATCAACTATTATCTTTCCTTTTCCAATTTTCTTCCATGTTTAAGTTTGTGCGATTAAACCAATTACAGCTATTTTTTTTCAAAAGAGTTTACCGACATAATAGGCATAGTTTAAGCTCCAATAATTTAAATTATGATCTACATGTTTCTTGTCTACGGGCGTGTAACTTGCAGAAAATATGTGCTCTTTTAAAAAACGTCGAGATTGTATTTGGCAAGGGAAATCTAGGTTTAGGAGAGCAAATAATTCTTTCCTAAAACGTTAACTGATATATGACATAAAAACCACAATGAAAATTGAAATTTTCATACAGAAGAAATTAGCAGCAGCAGCATATTGCACAAATTTGGGGAAAAAAATATATATAAATGTTTTTTTCTTTAGATTTTATGAAAGTCTATTTCTTTTAACTCTACATAATTCTAGTATCTCTACACATTTTTTGATACGTTTTCAGTCTCCAATGCTTTTAGTTAAAATATTTTCTATACCTAAAGATTTTCACTGCTACAATGTCTTTCAATAAAATTCACTTTAATTGTATAAAATACTAATATTAGTTGTGTACATGTAAATTACAAGTATTTAAAACAGTTTAAAATAATCTTCTTATTTTTGCTCTTGTAAGAAAATCCAGGACTTTTAAAATCAATTGCTCTATTGCATGTTTGCAATTATAGTAATTCATATGCGTTTATAATTTCTATTAGTCCCATAAAAGTAAAAAAATAATATCAGTTAATATTACTAACAAAGTAACAATGAATTTATGTAGTATCATCATAGTACATCAATTTTCTCGATTAATTTACAAATCGCAAAGCCTTTTTATTTCTTGTAGATTTTATATTTTTATTTAAGTTACAGGTATAAAATTAAATATGTTATTATATGATATGTAATATTATATAATAATATGTTATCAAATGATAACCCTCGTATTGTATTCAATGAAAGAGTACTATATGAATGTTTCGAACATAACATTGGTTTTTAAATAATTAACGCTTTACCAATAAATTTATGTATCTGCAAGAACTCTTTCAAATGCAAAAAAAAAAATAACAGTGTGAGATCGATTTACATGCACTAAAATGTATTTGACTTTTCTTAAGCGAGATATAAAACTCATTTTTGGTCGCTTTATAAAATGTGAGTAAGGTGCTGAAATAGTTAATGTAACACTATTGTTAGGTTCAAAACATTTTAGTAACATTTATAGTAAATAACATTTTGTAGAATTGTATACGATCTTAGAAGCTCTTTTCATTAAGCATAAGCACTATTAGTACTAATAAATTCTTTTCCACATAACATACTATATAGATTTAATGCACTATTTTTAGTACATATATAATAAAGTACAGATTTTTTAAAGAATTTAATTGAATTGGCATTATATAATATTTATCAAAGTTCCTAGATTCAAAAGATCTACATCCATTTAATATTATTAGTTGAATCGTATCTCCGCCTAAATATCTTAAAAGTACATATAATGGGGTTTTTTTCTTTACGAAAAAATAAATACATAGAAAATACTTATTACTTATACAATAAAATTTACTTCTGTGTCTTGTTTCCCCCATTTTTGTTTTATTTTACTGTTTTGAAGTTAAAATTAAAATAATATTCTTAAAATAATTAACGTAACCAAAATGTGATCGGACAAAATTTTAATTAGCGTTTATCAATCAAATTTTCTTTTAAATCTCTCGTAATATTAAGATTCTATCCGTCCAACTTTGACTATCAGACCAATTATTCGATACATTTTTATGCAAATTTAAAAGTTTTCTTCTCTTCCTCTCTCTCTCCCCCTCTTTTTCGAAATTAGAAAAATGATTTTATTAAAATGTATGAAGTATATTGCATTAGTTTATACTCGGATCTTTAGAATAATTTTTAAAATATTTAACAGCCACCACATACGCTCATTTAATTGTACTAAGCCATAACAATTAGTCTTATTTAATTAGAATTGAGAACATCTTTTGATAGAATTAAACAAGTTATGTGATTAGAAAAACTCCTTGTCAAGGGAAGAAACGTATTTCTTATAACAATATTTTAAGCTAATTTTCAAAATGAATCACCGGCAAGAATAAATGCATTTTGAATTTTAAAACGATTAAAAAAATTAAAAATACCGAACTACTAAGGAAATCATTCTTGCAGAAAGTTTACTTTTTATCATATATATATATATATATATTATAACGTCAATCATAATACTATATATTACACAAGATGTACACATTTAAATTTTAGTCCATCATTCATTTTGTTTTCATCAAATAACAGTAAAGCAATTCACAAAATCATCAGATATTATTATTAATAATATAATGTACCCTTTTAAATGTTAGTTCTTCATTCAGTTTTGCTCACCAAATAACAGTAAAGCAGTTCACAAAATAACTAAATATTATTATTACTATTACTTTAATTTGAATCAAAACTTAATCTGTCATATTTTTCTCGAAGGTATTTAAGTAATAGTAGTGATCGAATTAACAGTTTTTTTTTTTCGAAAATATATCATAGTTTTTTAGTAAATGTATGATAGTTTTAAGAAAAAAACGCAATTTTAATTACACTCAATAGTTTAGCGTATTTCTTCAACGTAAGTTTTCCTTTTCAGATTAAAAGCTGTGAAAATGGTTCTTGCAAAAATTGAAATTCTCTATTAGTGCAGCAATTTTATTCTGTGATAATTAAAGGTATTATTTGAAACGTTCCGATTTAGGGGGGGGGGGAGAGTATTTTCCGTCTTGTATCTAGCATAAATTTAGCGATAGCTTGACTCATTGATGTATCAATCGTAGTTTGACAAATTACCATCAAATAACTTTCAAATGTCGCAAATAATCCATCAAAAGAGTATCCAAAACAAACAGAGGATGAAGAGAAGGGATCTCTTGAATGCTGTTACTCACCCTATCGCGCAGCTATGCTTGGATGACGTCTCGGATGGAAATTGGTTCGTTTTTTAAGAAAAACACAACTCAGCCCGAGTTTTTAAGTCGCCGTTCCCCCTTCTGCTATCCTCTCACGTGGTGTACCGACGTCACACCACAGCCCGAGGCGCGATTTCTTCCCTTGAATTTGCTTTTCCCCTGGGTTGGTTGAAGCACCAAGTGAAGCCGGAGGCATCCCTCACTTTCCATACGCTTCGGCAGTTTCTTTTAATCCCATTTTTCGTTTGACCTCAATCGAATTTGCCGAACGAGAATCAAGTTCAGTGTCGCGGCTTGATCTTTCGGAAAACTTTCGGAAGTTGGCGACAGATGACTTTTCACCTTTTCTGAAGCTTATTGATGCAATGATGTAACAAGGCACGTTATACATTGCACACTATTCGTCCAGAAAGAATATTTTTAAACACAACATGTCCACACACTGTGAAATAAACTCTGTATTAGTCTAGGCATCCTACTGTGGGAAAAAGTCTTTTTTGAGTGGCATACTTATAATAATAGTATTACAGAAAAAAAGGGAATTTCTTCTGAGACAATTCTTGCTCCGACTGCGTACTGAAAATGTTAAATGAACGAATTGCTGTTAGCCATTGAATTTAAATTATATTAAAGATAAAAAATGCTTCAATTTTTTAATTGTCCAAGGACATGTTCAGTTTAGTTACTTTTTTAAATGATATTTTAATTCATAGAAAGAAACAGGCAAAGCAGTTTTAAACAATTAAAATATTTATTGTTGTTAATTAGTTTATTATTTTTTAAAAAAGAGCTTTGAAATATTTATGAAAACCTGTCAGAAAAATTGAAGAACAAGATGAAAACAGTACATTCTAAAACTTGAGTTTTACTAATCCATATCATTCTATTCCATTTGAAAAAAAAAAAGACTTTTTTTAAAAATGTATATAGTTTTATTGTTCAAATGAATTTGGAAAATGAAAAACTCTTGTTTCATTGCTTTTTTTTACAGTTTTTTAGCTCGAATAGAAAAGTTATATTATTTTTCTGTTTCATTTTAGCACAAAAGCAAAACACTTAATTTATTTATTTATTTGTAAGAGTCTTTCAACGTGTGCAACTGCAAGTTTTAAAGTACCTGCAATGGAAAAATGCTTAACGTTTTTTCGATTGTTGTGTTCTTGTTCTGGCTGTGCTATGTACTTCATTTGCAATTATCATCTTTAGCAGAATTTTATTTCAATAACAGAGCACGTTTTGGTTATAGAAAATTTTATAATTACACGATCATTGTTAGATAAAAATAAAGAGCCAAAAATAGGAAAAGGAAGAGAAAAGAAAGAAAGAAAGGAGAAAAATAAGAAGAGAAAAAAAAAGAATTTTCCCTATCCCCCCCCCCCCCCTATTTACGGGCGAGTACGACAATGAAAGGACAAGTGCAAAAGAAATTCAAACTTTTTACAAGTGTTAAAAGAAATTACAGATATGATTTCAGCCCTAGGTGCGAATGATTTATTTTGAGACACAAAATATTTCCTTTTTTTAAAATTATTACTATCATCCTTGATTATTAGTTTTGTTCTTATATGGTAATAGTAAGGGGATAGTTAATAAACTTTAAAGACACTTGATCCCTACATTATTGAATATAACGTGATTGAAAACATGTTATAAGATTGAAATTGGCTTCTTTGATTTAATACCTTATTTTAACTGGCGGAGAAAAACGTATTAACAGAAACCTAAGATTATCATAATCTATATAAGGAAACCTCGATTTGCGAGATAATGGACTCGTTAAGATCTGGAAGATCATCTTGTTTACTATGACGTTGTGCTTCTTAAACATTTTTTTAGATATTAGAGCTGATACGTAGGCTGGCTGTCAACTCTATCTCGTGTTAGATTTCCAAAATTATTCCACCAAAAATATTCCGTTTTATGTGCAGTATGATTTTCTGTGATTATTTATTTCCTTAAATTGGCAAACAATCAGAGAAAATCTCATTTGACTTGTTTCTAGGTCAACCGACTTCAAAAATCTGAGATATAATCCTTTCAGAGCTCTGGGTTGTATTTCAATCCAAGTCCTTTTTCTCTTTTTTCCGCATTCCAGAACATATCTTCATTCTCTGTAAACTTAACCCTTTCAGGTGGAATTTTGAAAACAAACGTTAAGTTTTCTTCCCTTCAAGATATAGCTTCGTAACACATCCAATATCAATCACACAAAATTTCAGGCTTTTTCCAAGCGTAAATAAAAAAGTTATGACTTGTAGAGTCATAACTTCGTGTGCATCGTGTCGTCGAAGCGTGTCGTCGTGTGTCGTGTCGTCACGTGTCGTCGTGTCGTCGAAGCATCGTGTCTTGGCAGACACGATGCAAAATATTTAAATTTCAAGACAAAAAAAAAAAGTTCAAATACAAATATTTTTGCTTGTATTATATCCTTACACTACATCAATTTAAAGTATTACTAAAAAGGACATTAAGTTACAAGTATTTTTCAAAATATAAGTGTTTTCATTATTTAATTTTTTGTTCAGCCGATGCAATTGAAAATTTACAGTAATGGAATATGAATCATTATTAACACCTGTTGAAAAAATTCGAACACATATCATACAAAAAATTCTAAAGACTAAATTAATTGAATTTGACGACCGCAGCTTGAATATTGCAGATCTTGTTATTGTTGCTGCCGTGCCCTCGCGCGAAACGAGGGAGAATGAGTGCGCTGCTCCTGAGTCTAACGGGGCCCTTGTAGGCAGGAGTCCGACTTCCGCCCCTTCGAAAGGACTCTTCATTTTTTGAACCAGCTCCCGGATGAGAGACCGTCACCTGGTATTGGAACCCCCAGAGGTATCGTTTCACTTGGAAGACATTGGAGCCACGACACCTATTTAACGTGCATCAGCTCCCTTTAGCGCACACGGATCGCAGCAACCGGCCGTGAGAGGTTTGTCACCCTCTCAAACCACTGATCTCAGTCAGTGATGCTTCACTTTTGGTGCTCTGCGGGAACCGAGCTTCTACCAACTGGTCTACCATGGGAAGAATACTATAGATGCTGCGCCCGTTAAAGTTAATGTCCGGCTACCGAACCCCACATTAGAAAGGGTTAATATATCTATTTTTAAACACTTTCCTCGTTCTTAGCATCTTCATTTTTTGAGAGAAATAAAATGTTTTGTTTGTTTTTTTTCTCTGCTTCTCACTGATTTTAGTTTCATCTAATCACTTTTCTTTCTAATTATTCTTAAAAGGTTAAAAATTTTAAAATAAAATTTTAAAAGGTTAAATATTCTTAAAAGGTTGAACCCACGTGATTATTAGGCATTCAAGAAACGTATTATCTTAGAAGAACTACAGTCGGACCTCTATTTAACGAAGTCGCAAAATCCAGGGAAAAAGTTCGTTAAATGGAGAAATTCGTTAAACAGAGATTTACATTTTTTATAATACTTTGCTGCATGAGAGCTCATTTTAAACTAATAAAAGCTCTACATATCATGTAATAATAATTATAGCAGTTTACTTTTAATTTTTCACTTAAGAAAGGATAAAACATAAAGAATAACCATTATAATCTAAAATTAAACTTATTCACTACTCTAAAAAAAAAATGTTTATATTTATTTTAACACATAGTGCGCAGAAGCTTGAGAAAAGTGTTTAAAGAAAGAAATACTTGAAAAATAGGGTGGAACTTTTTTTTAGATTATCAGAAAATTTCGTTAAATAGAGAATGCGCTTCGTTATTTGGAGGTTTTTTTATATGGAAAACCTTAAATATTGTTACGGCCGAGAAGAAAAATCGTAAAATGGAGAAATTCGCAAAATAGAGGTTCGTTAAATGGAGGTTCGACTGTATATATCATTGATCTTTCTTTGTCGATTATTGTTAAATATACCAAAACATCTTATCATTTTCTTCTCCCGGCTAAATGTCATTTCAAAACAGTTTTGCAGATGCATGTAAAAACCAAAATATTATTGGTTAACTTACAACATGATATTATTCCCTTAATATTAATCAAATAGGAAACAACGTAGAGCTGAAGTCTTAACTTGAAATCATAATTAAGAAAATATTGATTTAAGTATTATTTTTTTAAATCTTTTCTTCGCCAACGCTTCACACAAAATTTCAATGCTTCATTTTCAACTCATTTGCTTGCAGCGTGATAGATATTGCAACCTTTTAGCGAGAAAGTTTAGAATTGCGTTACGTTTTTTCCAAGACAAATATCGAACCTGAGTCAAAAACTGTTTCTATCCCCTAGACCACTTTAGGTCCATTGAAAGTAATACCCTCCCTAACCCCAAAAATGGATTTTACCGTAACTATCATTTAGCATTTAATACATAAGTACCATACCTTCATCCTAAATTTTCACAAGGGTCGTTGCTACGTTAAAAATGTTTGTGAAAAACATAATTTTCTGAATTGTATAATTTTTGCCTACTATTTCGGTATTTTTTCGTACTATACTAAAGTAACGGGGAAAAAGAATGACTTTTTTTAAAAATGGCTTTTACTGCGGAGTATAGAAGTCGGCGGAATGACTGTGACCACGCATCGCTGAAGCTACGGCGCCATTTCACTGCATGCATGCTCTACGTACAAAATGCCTATTTCCTTTTATAAATTCTGTAGAAGTTTGATAAGAATTTCTGATATAACTATGCCTTTCCAGAATTCAGAACATGAACTGAAGAATCTACCACAAAAATAGATTCATGAAAAAAACCTTTAATTGGATGGGTAAACGTTTTATGTCTCTGAAATTGATGAGCATGTTCTGACTTCTAAAAACATCATTCATTTGTACTTATATTTTTAAGCAACAAAGATGTTTAAGTTACAACCTGGGTTTATTAGTGTTTGTGGAATGGAATACTATGACAAATGTTTTGAAATATGTATTATGCAAATTACACAACGAGCTATTCTCATATAAATTATATTGCAATCATAGAGGTCATATTTGATTTATATCAAAAATTTTATGCATGCATAGATAAATTATGCTTTTATTTGATGATGCGTTTATACATATATATGTTAAGGTGGGCCAAAAAAACCTTTTTTCCTATTTCGAAGTTGTAATAGCGCGCAAAACTTGCGATTTATATAGAAAAGAAAAATATAAAAAAATTATCAAAATCGGTTGACATCTTCCGGTCGCGCATAGGCCCTAAAGTTTGACAAAATATGAAAAAAATCTCATTTTCACTATATTTTTTAAAATTTTTGAATTACATGTTTTCGTAATGTAATAGTTTGTAACGTCTTCAAATAGAGCTTAAAAACAATGCGTTTTAATTTGGTTTAGATAAGTTGATATCTTCCGGTCGCGCACAAGCCCCAATATCAGCCAAAATATTGAAAATTTCACATTTTTACGAATTTTTTTTACTATCTTTAATGTACTTAATTTTAACGTACTAGTTACAGCATTTTTAGTTTTGAACATAAAAAAATTGTATTTCATCATAGTGTGAATAAATTAAGAACTTCCGGTCGCGCAATGACCCCAATGCTATACGAGAACAGTACCCAAAAAAGTGTCTCTCAAATTCCGGCGCCCTCTCCCCCAGTTGCGGGATCTGCAAGTCGCTAGTTACACGACTGACATGCAGAACCAATCATTACATAAAGCATCACAGTAATGTCAAAAATATCTGTTAAATTTCAAACAAGAATTATTTATTAATTAATATTGTTAGAAATGAAGGCTGTTCAGCATCACAGTACAAAGAAAATCAAATTTGGTCAAAAAAGCAATTCAGTAGAACAAAGAATTTGTTTTTAAATGAAAAATTTGAGTAATTTGAATAACATTTAACAAAAATATGACATTCAGATTTAGTTTTCAACCTTGAGCTAAATTTTTAATTGATACCTGCCACCATGAGTTTATAGCGTTGATGAGATCAACCATTAAATCCAGTTTTCTATTTTGCTTTTAGTTTCTAATTCAAGATGTTTTCAAAAATTATTTTAACTAATATACTACATATTTACCCCTGTCTCAATTTTTGCACTGGGATATTGAAATTTGTAGGGAATTGTTTTCAGGTGTTCTCTTAGCTTTTAAGCCGTCATTGTTCTTGGGGCTCCATAGCTTTCTTTGTGTATGCGGGATGGGAAGAGTATGCAATCGCTTTTAGAAGGGTATCCTGTTGATACTAAAATCAATTATAAAAATTATTTATCTATTTCAACATTCAACAATTAAATGTTTAAAATAATAAAAGAACATTATGCACAATGAAACTGTAAAAAGTAATCGAACGTAATTAATGCATTTTAATGCTCATTTGTGCTTTAATTACGTGCAATTACTTTTTACAATTCAATTAAATGCTTATTATGAATTTAAATTTTTGTATGGTAAATATCAGTGTTAAACTTCAAGTGAAAAGTATTTAAAAAATTAAGATTATTGGAAATAAAGGGCATTTAATGTTACAAAAGCAGTCAAAAAAATCTCAAATTTTGTGAAAAAAATAAGAGCAACAAGAATTTCTTTACAAAGTTAAAAATTTGTGTACATTTAAAGAACAGTAAACAAACATCTGGCAGCTTTTTTATATACCTCATTATCAGTTCGTGTGAAAAAATGCTACGGCTATTGCATTTAAATAATAATTATTTATCAAGTAGCAAAAATGCGTAAAAATGTAAAATGTTCAATATTTTGGCGAATTTTGGGGCTTATACGCGACCGGAAGATATCAACTGGTCTAAACCAAATTAAAACACAACGTTTTTAAGCTCTATTTAAAGACGTTACAAACTATTACATTACGAAAACATATAATTCAAAAATTTAAAAAAAAATCGCAAAAAGGAGGTTTTTTCATATTTTGTCGAATTTAGGGCCTATGCGCGACCGGAAGATGTCAACCGATTTTGATATTTTTTTTTTCTTTTTTCTTTTCTATATAATTCGCAAGTTTTCCGCACTAATACAACTTCGAAATAAAAAAAACAGTTTTTTCGGCCCACCCTATTCTGCATGTCAGTCGTGTAACTAGCGACTTGCAGATATCGTAACTGGGGGAGAGGGCGCAGGAATTTGAGAGACACTTTTTTGGGTACTGTTCTCGTATAGAATTGGGGTCATTGCGCGGCCGGAAGTTCTTAATTTATTCACACCATAATGAAATACAATTTTCTTATGTTCAAAACTAAAAATGCTGTAACTAGTACGTTAAAATGAAGTATATTGAAGACTAGCTGACATGCCCGGCTTTGCGAGGGATAATATTGCATCATTCGCTGGCTAAGTGACGCATGTAAAAAATTCAGTTGTAAATACGTAAGGAAAAATTTTCTTAAAAAATTCAAGTAGGAGATGGGCAACAGGCCTTAAAAACATTAAACAGTAAAAATCATTAAAAAAACATGATTGCATTTAAACGAACAGCCTAGAAAAATTCCTTTTAGACCAAAAATAACAGTCCATAAAAATCCACATTAAAATGCCAACAACAGTTCATAAAAATTACCATTATAGTAATTGCAACAGTAACTAAAATGCGCACATGTAGCTAGACAATTGTGCCAAAATGATATCAAGAGTCCGTAAAAATCGTAATTACAATATCTACCACAATACATCTAAAATTTCCCATCAAAATAAGAGCTTTATTCTATTTTAAAATGTCCATCGGATAAAGAACAACTATTCCTGAATATGTCTGCTACAAAAAAGAAAAAAATCCTTAAATCCCCACATTTCAATAACGACAACTATTCCTAAACATCCCTAATAGAATAACGACATTAGTCTCAAAAAATCTCCTTTAGAATAAAGACGTCAGTGACTAAAAATACCCATTATAATACTGACCTTCAAGAGCTACTGTTCCTAAAATTACCAACAGTCCATCTTTAATTCCCCATCAAAATAAGGACAGTTCCTATAAATACTGCTTGCAAAATCGTCAAAGAATTTCCTGAAAATTCAATTAAATAACACTTTTATAAAATTCGGATAAAAACGAAAGAAAGGAAAGCATTTTTCCAAAGGCAAATGCATATTTAAGTTGGAAAATGTTGGATACTGTACCAATCCTGACGTGTGAAATTTAAGTTGATAGAAAGAAATAACTGAATTCTGTCCAAATAGTGCCAAATAGGCAGTAAAAAAAAATAAGTAAATGTGTTATAAAATAAATCACTTTAGTAAAATATGAAAAGAAAAATCAACCTCAAGATAAAGTAATTGAAAATCGTCTGCAGTTTATAATCCACAAAATATGCAAAAAAAAGAAATGAATTTTTAGAATTTGTTTCGTTGATAAAACGGACACTCTACCAGAAGAAATAATATGTTTCATGAAATTGTTCAACTGGTACCTCAATACTAAATCGCCAAAAATCGAAGAATCAACCTCAAGAAGTAATTAAAAATCGTCTGCACTATGCTAAAAAATGAAATGAATTTTTAGAATTTGTTGCACTCATAAAACGGCATGAATAACGATGAAACCTCCTTTTTAGCCTACTTTCCCGTAAAAGTAAAAAAATTAATAATAAAGCATGAAAGAAGGCTTAATGTATCGTGAAAATATCGTTAGAAATCAAGAAAAGTCAAAAATATTTTAAGTAATTAAATAAAGATTGAAAAATAAAAAATTTGAAAGTAGGGTTTTGAGATGGGGAAAAAGTGTGTCTGTCGGTCTGTAACCCCCCCCCCCCCCCTAATAACTTTTGACCGAATGGTCCGATTGGAAAAGTTCTTTTTGCATTCGAAAGATCTCGGCGAGGACATCTCATTTCCATATTTTACTTTTTGATTTGAACAATTTTTTGTTCAATTTTGAACAGTTCAAAAAATTTTAACATTAGCGTCTATAGGTGAAAATGAAGCAAATTATGCAAACTCGGGGTACAAGATCCAAGTTCTCATGGACAAGCTCACTGGAAGAAGTTCTTGGCGTAAAATATTGATTTGAATAATTTTTGTTCATTTTTGAACAATTAAAAAAAAATTAACATACCGCCTACGGGTAAAATTCAATTCTATATAATTCCTGATCTAACGGACCGATTTGCTTGGAACAAATTTTATCGGAAAGCTCTTATGACGTAGAACATGTACAAATAGAAAGTTCATCCAGAACTAACGAGCCTATTTTCCTATGAAATTTTTTGATCAAGATTTACAAGAATATTTTTGAATTCATGAATGATTAAATGAATAAGCAAAAGAATGAATTAATAAATGAGTGAATAAATACATGGATGACTTAATAAATGAATGATTGAATGAATATGTAGTGAAAAAGGTATATTTGAAGCAATTAAGAACTAAAGCTAAAGGAGAAAGACAGAGAGAGAGATAGCTAAATTATAAATTTGAATTCGGTGTATACGGGAAAGTAGGCTCGTATAGTTCTAGACGGAACTTCTTGTTTCAATCTTACGTTACCAAAAATCATCTAGTTGGCGACAAAAGTAGTATTTATTTTGGCGAAAACACGCAAATTGAGTAGATAAATTCCGAGGTAAGCCTCGTTTTAAAGTTCAAAAGCTACTTTAAATGAATATTGCGCATGTTCTATTTTTTCTACGAACTTCAAAAAGAGATCATCTTGTGCAGTTTTTTACGGCCATTCATATGCTGCAAAAATCGAAAGCGTGGGATGTTTCTTCGATGAAATAAACCCAAAATGAACAATTTTGCTTAAAATTGGAATAAAAAAAGAACAAATTCGAATTTTAGGAAAAACGCTTCGAGGTGCACGAGGACTTGACCCAAGGTACCTGTAAACAAAATTTCATACTTTTGGACCGTTCCATCTCGCCAGGACGCGATCGACAGACAGACAGACACACACACAAACTTTCGGTTTTATTTATATAAATAGTAAAAAAAACTCGTAAAAATGTGAAATTTTCAATATTTTGGCTAATTTTGGGGCTTGTGCGCGAAAGGAAGATATCAACTTATCTAAACCAAATTAAAACACATTATTTTTAATCTCTATGGGAAGACGTTACAAACTATTATATTATGAAAACATCTAATTCAAAAAATTTTTAAAATATAGTGAAAATGAGATTTTTTTCATATTTTGTCAAACTTTAGGGCCTATGCGCGACCGGAAGATGTCAAGCGATTTTGATAATTTTTTTAAATTTTTCTTTTCTATATAATTCGCAAGTTTTTCGCGCTATTACAACTTCGAAATAAAAAAAAAGGTTTTTCGGCCCACCCTAATATATATAACATATATATAGTGATAGAGAAAAAGGATAATGTGAGTCGAGAACATTTTTTTCTTAAAAGCAAATATATAATTTTATAATCATCGTTAAGAACCTTCAATTATCTTTTTAAAATCATGTAAATAAAATCCTTTTTGGGTTAATTTACCGTTTACCATGATGATTTCCATAAATTATTTTTCACTAACATTCTAGTTAATTGAGTAAATGCTCTGTTGTAAAATTATCAATAATAAAAGTATTTAAAAAAGCTGTAATTAAGAAAGATAGATACAAAACTAACAAAAAACGATAATTTTGCATTCCATTTAACATAGAAATACATCTTTAGAATCAAATTTTGCAGAAATATAATATTTTCCCACGTTGTGAGTCTAACAATAAACCAAAACTCCCCAAGACTTACTTCCCCCTCCAGAGACTTAGTTTTCTTCATTTGAAAACTTTTCTGGCTCTGATTTCTACCTTTAGAAATCAGAGCCAGAAAGAATAATAATTAGTACCAAATTTACAAATATGACAGTGATTGCATCTGATGACAGAGAGTGTGTGTTAATGATTTCTAAGGTTATAAGAAGGGAACTTGTCAAGAAGGTTTTCAATTTTAAATGCTCATAGTTAAAATTTTCTTGAGCTCTGGTCTAGATAGTATATTTTTAAGACCGAGGAAAGACTTCTCAATACCGAATACGAGTTTTTAAATTATGGAAACATATTGCCCATTTGCTCTTCCGTAAAGACCTATTTTATTGAACTATTTTATTGAATCGCTTATTTCGAAAATGAAACATCTCCGTTTTGAAAAAAGAAGAACGCGCAGTATTATTTATTCATTTTTATTGCACGATTAATTGGAAATGCATTGCTATTACCTACTAAAATAAAATAATAAAAGATCAAACCCGTAAAGGTTTTCCTACTTTTCATAAGCCATTTTTTTCTATCTCCTAAAAAAAATTTGGTTTCTAAGAATTGTTACCTTTTCGAAATAAACGATTCATATATATATATATATATGCAGTAAAACCTGTAGAGTTGGCCATTTTGTAATCTGACTACCTGTCTATGTTGACCACTTATCTACACCAAAGTTGGGTGGGAGTATCGCAAACAAACCTTTTAAGTTGACCGCTTAATTATTACTATATTTATTTGTTTATTTGCTTTTGCAAAGACAAAAAAACTAAAATAACTTCTCCAGGACGTTTTTCATGCTATAATGTTAGACCAGTATTTGTCTGAATAGATGAAATATCATAATATCATTATAAAGTTTGCCTAAACCCCTTTGTAAGTTAACCATACGGGAAAACGAATATGAGCCCCCTTTTCTTCTTGAAATAAGTTTCTTCGAAATGATCTAGCCATTTTGAAAAATGATGTATTTTACAGAAATATTTACCATCATATAACTAACTTACATAATAAGTAAATATTTGTCTTTATTTGAACTAAGTACTTTAGTTTTAAAGTTGCGTAGTATACATTGTAAGTCATTCAGGGAGAATTCTCTAATGATATTTTAGATAACTATGAAGAAAAAAAACCCAGATAATTACTATTTTAAAGTAACGTTAATAAATGAAGCTGTATTTTAATTTGTTACAAATGAATAAATACAACGTGTAAGAAGTGACAAAAAAAAAAAAAAAAAGATCGCCACCCTCTATAAATTGTCCACCTGCTTAAGTTAACCACTAAAGTGCTGCGCTGCAAGTGGTCAGCTTACACAGGTCTCACTGTATACATATATTTTGATACATATACTATACATATTATATATTGGGGAAGTTGTTGTACATTGGGTCAGCTTTTAGTTAAACATTTTCCCGACAGGTATTACGTAAACAAGGATTGGTTTCAGCTTGGAAGTTGCATGTCCATACCTTTTAGAAACTTATACCTTTTTTACATCATTGTACTGTATATGTTACATAGGGGGAGGGGGACTAACAGTCTATTCCAAAGCTCCCAAAGTACACCAAAATAAATCATTAAAACTCTTTGTTAAGGAATAATTTGTTTACAAGTCAATTGTATTCCAAATACATAAAATATCAATGAAATATTACTTTAAACAAAATTTAGTTAAAAAGAGGCAGTTTTTAAATTATTAAAGTTAAGTTCATAGGCATTTCAGGGGCACTAAAGTTAACTTGAAATTTAAGCAATTTCTTTTATCTTTGTGAAGTTCCTGAAATAATTGGTGGTGGTAGTTTGCAAAATGGATCTTCATCAATGTCATAAACTGTGGCTTTTTTTTAACAGAAAAGTATTCCGTCTAGTTTTAACAGGATATCTAACTTGATGCCGAATGTCTTTCTTCTGATTCACAAACTTTTTAATTAGTTTATCGTGGTTTAAAATAACTTTTTTTTATATAATTTCATTTTTTTTCAATAAGGATTTGTATCATAATAGGGTTATTTGGCGTGTCGTAATATTCATATGAAGGATATAGAAGAAAATTCCGTGATGGTAACAACAGACAAGTTTTCTGTGTTTCATGTATGTAGGACAAATATAGTGATTGCCATACCGGTACACCGGTGTACCGAATACCGGTTTTTCTTGCCATTTTTCAATTTTGTGAAACAGATATTTAATAAGGCAAAATTTCGTCATTTTAAACATTAAATGTACCTGCAAAATATTTTCGCCTAATGAAAAGGTTTAATCAATACTATTGGACATTTATTGTTATTTGAAATGTATAACTTTCTTCGTTGTAGGAACATCAAAATCAATTATTATTAGCTGTCTGACTACTCAGCCGACGTCCTTTCTTTGTTGACGTCAAGGACAAACGAATTCATTGGTTTTAAAAAAAACAATCAACTTATGACCAAAATTTTACAAAAAGTTTATTTTTAAAAATAGAAAAAAAAAACATTTCCCTCTATGTCTTGAACTTATATGATATTAAACTAAATCATTGAGAGAAATCTTTTGAATTGTATGTCATGTGATACTGTAAATAGCATACTAAAGGATAGTAAAAAGCTTTTAACTTCTTTTTTAGGTGTAAATGACACTTTCGTTGTTTTGAACGGTTTCTTTACGGTTTCAACGCATCAGATCACCTAGCTGTCTTAGAAGTGGCTGTGCACTACACTTTGCAGTTATTAACGGATTACGCGGCTTTTCTTTGTCATTTGTTACTCTTAACGTCTGGATCATTACTTTTGGGTGGAAAGTCTAAATACTTCCTTTTGAGCCTTGTTTTAGGTTTCTTTTATTATACATGAAGTATTAAGAAGAAAAAAAACTGTGGTTCTGTTATAAATTTTCCCACTTTCCCTACACCAACATCAATTTTTGTAGCTTAGCGTTGTCTCTGTTTCTCTCTCATTCTACTTTAACTATAAAAAAAATCTATACACACACAGCACACATACCTATATATAAATATATATGTATATATATATATATATATATATATATATATATATAGGGAGACTGGGGTAAAATGGACTAACCCCCCCCCCCCCTATTATCTATGTTATTATTTTCTTCTAATGTTTCATTTTTTGGTACATAGATGGTCGCATTGAAGTAGTAATAATCACTTTGCAACTGTGTATCTAAGTGACAATTTACCCGTTTTGTTCCGTTTTGTTTGTTGTTGAAAGTTGATTTGTGGTTAGCAAAAGTAAATATCTTCATCAAAACTTATATTCTTTTCTTCATTCGAGAATTATAATTTGAAAGATATTACAAATCACAATAAAAAGATAAGATCATATATTACTATATGCAATGTCACTAAATTAGTTTAATAAAAGATTTGTTGAAAATTTTTTATTAGACTTCCACATGGGGTAAAATGGAACATGGTCCATTTTACCCCATTTCTGTATTCCATATACGTTTTCTAGTGGATATCATGTGTGGAATTACGAATTAATAAATTATTTATTTTTAATGAGTAAATCAATCAATGATTCATGTAATGTGCATATGGAAATGTTATATGTGTATTATACTTTCAAATTTCAAAATTAATTCTAATTAGACCTAAAAGAAGAGTAAATATTCATTTAATTTTAATCCAGATTTCTTCTGATTTAGATTTCATTCAGTTGACTTTGAATATTTATACTTTTACAAGTATTCAACTATAACAGGCTATAATTGAATATTTCTATAAAAAATTATATGTCATTTAGTTTATAGCTTCATATATTGTATATAAATTGAGATAAAATTAATTTTAAAAGGTACAACTGCAACACAATAATTTCACAGATCATGTACTTAAAGTAAGCAAAAAATTTTCAGATGATTTAACTGCAAAGAATATACTTTATTTTTTCATTTCATCATCAAGTAAGTTATTACAAAGAATATATTTTTTTATTTTTCATTATTTCCTCTTGTACATCTGTGCCACATGAAGTTGTAGAGAATGCAGTAAAAAGTGTTCAGGATGATAAAAAAAATCAATTCGTTCAGTCAGCCCCCACGGTGCCACAAGAAAAGACTTTCAGTGAAACAAAACTCTCTTAGTGTACCATTTGCAAATTTCAATATGCGTTAATTTTATGTTTGATCTGTATAAACCAATATATTTCTTTATGTTTTCTACTGTTAAAGAATGTACTACATTAATTAATATTTCAAAAATTTGCCTGTGGTCCATAGCAACCCATGCCATGGACCATTTTACCCCGGGTTCGTGATAAAATGGTCTACTTTCTCACTTCTATTAAAGAAATAATATTACAAAAAGTATGCACAATAATTAATTTTGATTGAGTATATTATAAAACCTACGATATAGGTAATGTGCTTGGATATTTTCAGGCTTAAAAAAACATTGTTGCTTTGCAGGTTATTTGAAAGAATACTTTAATCAGAGGAAATAATTACCATTGTTTCTGCCGCGCACATAGATTATTGTGCTTAATTATTTTAATGAAACTTTACCTGATAGGTGAGCTGGTCGTGGCTCTCAAAAGTTTTATGCTCCATAATCACCACTTTTAACTCCCCTAGACTTTTTCGTATGGTGTTTTGTCAAATTCAAAATATAGGGAGTGAAATTGACGGTATTGTGAAATTAAAGCATCAAATAATGGCTCCAGCTGTTGAAATTACACCATCAGCCTTACGGAAGGTGTTTTGGAGTGCAGTGGAAAAATGGTGACTGTGCCTAAAGCCTCACGGGGGACACGTTGAACTGTACTAATTTAATGTTCTATTATGCTGCGTGTTCACGTAACTTACATTTCAAAATAAAGCCTGTTTAAGCAAAAATGTATAGAGACTTTATATATATTTTTCATAAATGTGGGTGGTATTTGAGATTATACGGTAAGGCCGTAGACATCAATAAACGCTCCGAAACTCTAACATTTTGTACAATGGAAAAAATTTCAACCATACAATGAATCCCAATTAAAATGCCGCGAATACAAAAATCAAAAATGTATTTGAAAAAGATTTAACCCTTTAACTACGGGAATATATTCATAAATCTGTTTGTCTGAACGCCAAAAATAATATCCAAAAATTGTATAAATGACGATACATCTATTTCTTATGTATATGTCATTAGTTTCCTACATGAAAAAGGCAAAACTGAAGAGTTCCAATCAACATTAGTCGTACACGCCCCATTTTCGACCTATGGCGATTTTTTGAGAAAAAAACGCTTTCGCCATAGCAAGTTTTAAATTCATCAAATCGCTTATTGACGTTACCCGTACCACACAGGAAAGTTTCGCCAAATCGTCTATTGACGTTACCCGTAGTTAAAGGGTTAAAAAAGAAAAAAAATAAGAGCACAGCACTTAAAGATATTAACCATATTTTCACCAAGTAAATATTAATCGAGTTCGTCTTTAATTACTATGCACATCAAAAATTAAAATGCCTTATTATTTATCATTGAAAATGAAAAACAAATAATAGTAGACTATCTGAATAAAAGTAAAATAGTCTTTGAATTTCCATGATGACAATTTCAAAAAAAGAACATCTTTTATGACCATTTTCTTCAAACTGAAATTCAGAGTATAGTTAATGTTTCTACTGATTTTATGTTAAATTTATATATTTTGCATATGAATGCTTCGTATAGGAGTATTTATTAATGTATTGGTTTGTTTGATTTAATTCATTAATTTTATTTATTTGTTAGGATTATTATTAATGGCAATATTGATTTTTTGATCATTTCCTTTCTCCTACTACTTTCATGTTTTTGCGTTGATTTATGGAGTGCCGTGAATTAATATGAAAAAGTGCAAATCTAGACACACGGCAATGCGTCAGTCAAGTTCAGAAACGGTGGCAGCAACCAGTGTGTATTTTACCCTAACCATTGCGAAGTACTTTCGATCCGGTCCTTATTCAAAAACTATTAGACCTATATACTTGAAATTTTGTACGTCTAAGAGAAATTCCTTGTAACCCTAGAATATTAAATTTCATTGAAATAACTCTTATAGTTATAGAATTATTAAAGTCTGAAATGTGTCATTTTTATCACTGACTCACTGACTGACTCTAAAGTTCTAGGGTCCACATGGACCCCATGTCACCATGATAGGGTTAAAATATTAGTTAGAAACTATGCTTCTCCTTTTTTGGAGTGCCAAAGTTCAAATAGAGCAGAGTATTAAAAACCACAATGCTTGTCGTGTAGTTATCAATCTCAAATCGCCGTTAAACCGAAGTCAAGTGCTTCCTTTACTTTCAAAGAAAACAAACTTTGTCGAATCATTGTTCCTACATTGACGTTTCTTTATTTTCTTAGTTGTACAAAAGTCTAATCAGTTACCATTGCGTGCTGAATTTTGACTTTCTAAAATAAGTTAGAGGAAGATATTCCTTTAAGAGTTTCGCATCAGAAAACCAAAACTATGCTGCGCAGTAATTGGGGAAGCGATTGGGTGTAGGGAAAGTATGTAAGTGTACCCAGAAGTGTGTGACAACCTCCCTACCTGCGTGCTGTTTCTTGGGGAAAAAAAGCAGTTCGGAGAAAGTTCCTTCAAGAGGAAGAAAATGTGTTGACACAAGTTAAATAAACAGAATTAAGGATCTAAAGTGATATCGTTTTTTATATCAAAGTCAATATTAAAATTAGCCGTGCATAGATATGCCGCGATTGAGGAAACTGTTAAACTATTTTTTTTCATCTTAGTATCAAACTTCATAACATCTTCCAAAATTTTTAAAATTTTTGTTTGCTCATATGTGTAAGAAAATTGAAAGTATTAATAATAATAATAATAATAATAATAATAAAAATAATAATAATAATAATAATAATAATAATAATAACAATAACATAATAATAATGATAATAATAACAACAACAACAACAACAATAATAATAATAATAATAATAAAATGGAAAAAAGAGGGAGAGAGACAGATTCAAGCAATTTGGGAACGGGGGATGTATTTTAAATGAACTTTCAAACGGTTGTATAATAAAGAAACTGTAGGAACATTTCACTTGTGTTCAAAACTATTGCATTTGTCAACAAAAGTTAGTTTGAATCGAGATCTGATAAGATGGAAGGACACCCAATGGAAAATAAGAAGCTTCAAGTCTTGCTCAACTGAATACAATTCAATCTAGTTGATCAAAAAATATAAACAACTTAAAGTAGGGTTTTACTGAATGATATACGCGTAACATTTCGGTGGAACCAAAGTAAGACAACTCTGAGAGAGAGTTTTGAATTAAACATCATCACTTTCAAGTCATGGAACGAATGCCCATTGATGGAAAGATCTGTTTGACCAGACCCGTCATTTCAAAGTATTTCGGCGGACAGGGGGAGGGGGAGCGGGCCAAAGATACATTGTATATTCAATGCATATTATAGGTAGAAAATTACAAAATGCATAGGTGCATGTACAAATACATTGTGTTTCTAAAACTGAGGGAATGGCTAGTTGCCCTCTCCTAATCCCTCAAATGATGGGCATGTGTTTAACTCCGCTGTAAACGTCATCCTCGAAATCCTAACACTTACATATTCCTTGCGCTAGAAAGAGCTCATGGGATGCAGGGGTCCCCAACCCTATGACCGCGGCCATCATGGCGCCCGTCGATCGGTCTAGGTGCGCCCGCTGCTTGTGCCAACAATAAAATATTTGAGTTTTCCATTTTAAACTGGAGAACGTTTAGAATCTAGAGTATATGAATAAAGGACAATATGATGTACATATAGCAAGAAAGATTGATGCTATAAACTCGTTCAGAGCTAGTTTTGTGGATATCACATTTGAAAATAAAGGCTCTTATGCATTTTCCAAACATGAAAAAATGATCGGCGACAGTGAAATTGACTTATCAACATTTGTCATCAACCGCCAATTGCTTCAAGACTAATTTGAAAAGCGCTTTCAACAATTTAATACCATCGAGTCCATAGTCACCTTATTTATAAATCCTTCTACAAACCAAATAAACGTAACCGAACATTTCAAAATTTCTTCAAGTAAGGCGAGAAAAAGTGCCGATAAAAATTTTGGAGTTTCAGAATGACATTATCATCATAGCTATTATATCAGATGCGAAGTTTTGAAATATAGTTGACAGAAATAAATTTTCATTGTTAAAAAGAACAGCATACAGAATAAAGTCGTTTTTTGGTTCCACATACTTGTGTGAATCATTGTTTTTGACAATGAATATCATAAAATCAAAATATGGATCATTTACAGATGAAATCCTTGATGATTCCTTGCGAGCAAGAATTCCATCATTTTCTTCGAATTATGAAGCGCTGGCCAGTGAAATGCAATGCTAAAGATCACATTGAGTGTATTTTATAAGTAATTTTTATACTTCATATGTTTTGCCAGCAATTTAATAATCATTTATTTTAAACAAGAATATTAATACTAGTTATATTTATATGCTAAATTAATCTTTAAAATTAAATTTTTTGTGCCCTATTTGTAGTGTGTATTATTAACTATGTCCAGAACAACTATAAATTTATCTTGAAAAAATAAATGGTGTCCGCCATTCGACCGATATTCGTGTATGTGCTCTTAGGTGCAAAAAGGTTGGGGGTCCCTGTGATAGACAGTAGAAGTGATTTCGTAACAAGTCACGATTACATCACGTTTCATATCAGACTCTATAGAAGACCCATAAGAGGTTTGTCTCAAATACAGTAAAATTGTTTTCGTTTACACAATACGAAGTGTGGACAACCTTTTTCACGTTCAACACAAAGATATAAACACTAGGCCAAGCGCGTATACAATATTTTATTGAGAAGGAAACAATTTCTTCATAATTTTACGTATTTCCCGTTTTTTTTTTTTTTTTTTTTTTTTACAAACATGAAAAATTATGAGTTTTAGTTCGTTATCCCTACAATCTTAATTAATACTTAAGTCTCAGGAAGAGCAACCCACTCCCGTTCCCCTCCCTCCACGCGTCCGCGCCAGACTTACGCAATGCAGTGCAGTGCTTTTTAGGTATGGGAATTTTGTTTCAGAATAAGCATTTTGCAGAATTATACTTAAAACGTTTTTACCAAAGCTAAAAATAAAATCTTTTCTTTTGAAGTTAAGAGTAACCTACGGTGAAGGAATCCTAAAACTAAAAACTTTGAATGAAAGAAAATGAACCTCCTTTCTAAAAACGAGCTTTTTTCTGAATTGTTCAAGTATATCTTTTTCCACTTTTCCAAAGAGTTGCGAGAATTGCAAAAGTCTACAAATCACTTTTTGATATTTTTAATCCAAACGTTTTCAAGAGAAAACGTTTGATTTTTGTATACATTCTTAACATTATAAAGCAATCAATTAAAAATCTGACAAACAGCGCATAGTTAATTACTTATCCAAAACAGATTCGTACTTCAGAAAAGAAAACTTTTGACATGTTTAATTCAGTCATTAATACGTAATTTTCTATAATTCAGAATATTGATCAACTAAAATTTTGTTTATTTGACTTATGATAATAGGATGTAAAGAACAAAATATATTGTAATAAATGTCTTATTTTTTCTACAGTATAATTGGAGGAACGGAAATAATTCAATTACTCTTACAACTCCCCTTTTTATCTAATGGAGTAGCAGTCCTCTTTCCCTTCCAACCTGCATCCGAAAGGATTGATTTTTTATTTTTTTTAACTTTTCAATCCAAAACAGATGTGAAGAGAGAACTTTTAAACATACTTCTTAAGAGAGGCGAAATCAAAAATCATCATTTCAGTGGCAGAAAAGACACGTTTTTGCTTTATTCTTACTACTAATATTCGGATAACAAATCCTCCATTAAAAGGTTTTGATATCAACGTTCAAATCGGGATAACGCTAAAATTTTGGCATAAAAAGGGACTGGACATTGGCAAAAGTAACCACCATTTCAATATTCTTTACCGTATGTCAGTAAAAAGAGGGAAAATATTTTTAAGCGGATTCATTTTTCTTGCTCATATTGCTTCAATGTGTTACTTTTATCGTGGGAACTTCTCCGAGCAGATCCCTGTTTGGAAGATGTACAAATCTCGTCATCCGCTCAAGTCAACCGATAAATAGACCTTTAATGGATTCTTCAGTAAATTGAGTTAGTAAATAACAGAGCACATACGAAGCCTCGTAACAGATCCCATTTCCTGCTGCTTTTACTCAGCTGCTTCGAGGGAAGTTTTTCTTTTTTTTTTTTTACTTACAGCCTTTAGCTGCCGGATGGGCAACACCCACTCTTCCCCTTTTGCGCCCTATTTGCTAGAATTATAGCATGAAAGAAATCTGCTGGAAGTTGTTTACGAACATCGAACATTTGCAGCGAAATGAGGCGAAGTTGTGCAGACGAAGATGAGTCTTGTTCAAATATGCTCTGATAAAGTTGAAAAAAGCTGACTAATAGCATAACGAAGAACAGCAGGTGAGCTTGATCACAAATTGTAATTGATCCAAGAACCAAATATTATTCGGAACAGTCCACTTACTGCTTCAACAAGAAATATGGCCCATTTTTTTTTATTCTGAAAGGAAAAATGAATAGATGAAAGAATAATCCAAAATCAGCTTAAATGAGTCTGACCAGAGTGGGGAAAAAACCTCCTCGGTACAATCACACATTCTTCAAAAAATATTTCAGCAATTATATTTTTTGATATTCTCTTAAGATAATTGTTCAAAGAGTCGACCACCTTATCAGGACATGTCATATGATTTAGTCGTGATAAGATATGGTTTTCAGAAGTATGTAAACCTTTATTAATTTTAACGCAACATTGATAGGAGAGGTAAACTATTGCCACCTGATTACATGGTAAACACTTGTTTCAAATTTATTATGCACAATATTTGATCAGGCGAATTCAGGATTTTTCTGGTAATTTCTTTCATTTTACTTGTCTACTGAAAAATTTCTTAAAAAGAGGGAATACTACAAGTTTTAATTCGCTATTCATATCATCTATTTCCCTTTTTCCCCATATTTTTCCAAATAAATAATGCCGAAGTAGTTAATGAATATATTTTAACACTGCGGGATGGTGCGTTTTCTAAAAATTGTTTTTATGAAGGTGGTGTAGAAAAATATTTCAGATACTCATTCAAAAAAAAATGTTTAACTATATGGGGGAAATTTCTTGAATAAAAACTGCACAATTAAGCAGCTTTTTGATTAGTAATGAATGCTTAAAAGTTCTTTTAAAATACATTTTTCACATACTTACAGTTACAGGAAAAAATATTAAGGTTAATTATTGAGGTTACATAATTCAAAACAATTTGCCAAGGGAAGAAGTACTGACTAGAAAAATTAATGATCGTAAAACTAAACTAATAATTTTTAATTTTATTTTTCACTATTAAATTTACTATTTTTTACAACTTCCCTATTTTACCAATTCATTTTTTTTAATTTTTAAGAATGCTTGACTCATGAAGAGCTAGTTATCCCATTGCCTCTCCCATGTAGTCACACCTGTATTTGATGCGCTACTGTAATTAAATATCTAGAACTGGTTAGACTGTTAGACTAATGCAATTTTAAACATGGAGTAATAAATCTTGCTAATATTTTTGCGTCTCGGATAAAAACAGATGTATGAGCTTAGCTGAAAAAAAAATTTGAATTTGCAAATCAAAAGTTACATTAGTAGCATTTTAGCCTCTGAGATAAAAAGTGTATTAAACAGGGATGACGAACCTTTTTCGATTAGTTAGATTACGGTTTATTATTTTCAGGTATCTAGCAAGCCCGTCATTTCAAAATTTTCCAAAGGGGGGGGGGCAAAAAGTATATTTCCAATGCATAATATAGGTAAAAAACAGCAAAATACATAAAAACGTGTAAAAAATCAACGTATTTCTACAAGTCGAGGGGAACGGGTGGGAATCCCCCCCCCCCCTGATCGCTCAAATGGCGGACCTGGTATCAAGTGTGCTATTTGGCTCTTTGTTATCTTCGTTTTGAAAAATCATTTTTAAAGACCATCCATAATAGCAAAGTTTCAGCTAGCCTTGATAATGGTTTTAGTCTTAGACTCTTTTCCCCCCTTTATTACTTTCTTTTTCTTTCTTTCTAATTTTTTTTATAAATTAATACTATTTCCAGTGAATGAGAGTGAATAAAAGTAACTTATTATGCACTTATGGCGTCCTACTGAAATGACGGTTGGGTGCCATTTAGTGGAACGCGTGTTATAGATTCGTCACCTCTAGCATAGAGCAACTCCAAATGTAACTAAATGAAAATACTTCACTGAAAGTCTTATTGCTTTATTTTGGCATAACGTCGGACCTCGGAAGGGAGTTGAAAGAAGCAAGTATGACCCTTGAAATTGTAAATTTTTTAAATTCGGGAGTGAACAAATAACTATTATAGTAACATACATCGCTTTAAACCATAGGTTCTCTACGTGAGCGATAACGCCCCCTTGTGGGCGGTTGAGACTTTCAGGGGGGCAGTAAAAGACCCAGAGAAAACTAGGGGGCGTTGAAATGACATGGGGGGGGCGTGGGCAGAGTAAATAAATATTCTCTAAAATAGACTAAACACGCTGATTATGTACTAACAAAAGTATTAGGTTTATGGTCGATTGTTCAACGATTTCTTATAGCATTCCCATCTTCATATTTAGCTGAACGCGGCTATAGTGCTGTAGCAACATTGGTAACCAAAAAGAGAAATTGGCTCCATATTACTGAACGTGGAAAATTACGATTATTTTTAAGTAAAATCGAGCCTGATATTAGCAAACTCCTTCAAATGCATCAAATTCAACCTTCTCATTAGTTAAGTTACGCATTCGATGTCTGAAAATTTTAATAAAAATACTTCTAAATATAATTAAATGTGCATAATTGATTGTTCTCATTAAAATAGTGTTCCTTAAAAAACAGAAATAGGATGGGGTCATATCCTATCTATGAATAAAATGTATGATATTACACATTAAAAAATATATTTGTGGGAATAGCTATTTCAGATTCTCAAGTAAAAAAAAGGGGGGGGGGGAGGAGGCTTTAGAAAAAAATATTCTCAAAGTGGGCGGTGGGCAAAAAAAGGTTGAGAACCTATGCTTTAAACGAACCCTAACAAGAACAATTAAGTAATCGGAATGCAATTAGAGGAGTACTAGACTTCCGCAAGAAACCTGGAGTTTTTAATCTATTCTGAAAAAAAAAATAATAAAAAAATTGTCTTTATCTATGGAGAAGTAAAAAAAAGAAATCGATACGTAGCATATTCTTGTTCTCAGAAGTTTATGAGTGTAAATATCAAATAACTTTTACCTAAGGAATTAAATGCTTCACAAACCACGCATTTTGGATATTAAGATTCAGTACGGATAATCATACCGATTGCCCAATTCGATAGTGCCTTCAGGAATTATAACCTCAAAGTAGTCAAAAACATCTTCTCGTTCTTCTTGATTTTCTGCTAGAAAAATTACTAGTATTCTTACTAAATTGTTTAAAAAATGCAACAATTTACTGTTTTCCTCGCACAATTCTTTTCCTTTCTTTCTTCTTATTATTTTTTAAATCTTAAATTCAACTTAGCATTATCAGCTAAAGTTAAAAAATAATAAAAATAAAAATAATAATAGATAATAATAATAACTATAAAACATAACAGGGATTTTGCCCCAAGTCTGGAGCAGCCACTTTCATGAGCTGCACCGCTCTGGCTTCTAAATATTTGCTCCGGTTACCCTCCAGATCCACTCCGTACTCCAAATAAGTTAAAAAGATTATATTATTTATTTCTCTTTTTGATACTTGTTTGTTGCTGCTCAAGTATCCTTGAGAAGCGAGGAAAATGGGATGCGTTACTCCGGAGTGATGGGGACCTTATAGGCAGAACGACTTCTGCTCCAGCCGGTAGGCGGCAGCATCTACTATCCAGCTCCACAATTTTGGCATAGCATTGAAGGGGGGAGGGAAACTTTCTCCAGCACTCTGCACACATGGTAACTGCAAGCAACAAACCACAGGACTGTGGGATCAACGGACTTAGTGAGCACGTATTCCTCACGCAATCGGTGGGCATTTGGTGGCGGAAAGAATCGAACCGTTGACCCTCCACCTCTGAGCCCCAAGCTCACACCACCAGGAATTTTTTTTACACGATGAAAAATTGTATGCATATAAAGAAAGCGGAGCAGTTGAGCTCAACAATTTTCTTTTGCTCCGGCTCCGCCTTAATTTCGAGGAAAATTTCATTGCAACACGCACCAGCTCCGCTTTCCGATCCCTAGATTTTGATCGACAACACTCTGAATTAACTTCTAAAACCTTTGCTGATGGGAAGTAAAACGTTTTTATTGTATTTGTTTCGTCTTTGTACCGTTCGTTTGGTGCAATCTGATGTACACTTGTGTATGTTGTTGTCGTCGTAGAAGTATTTGTTTACGACAACACATTCTTTCGAACAAACGACGCTAATGGACCGCTATTAAAGCGACAGCCTTCCTCAAAAGCTGATGTTGAACGTTTGCGACTTTAAACAACAGAACTTGTGCGTGATTTCCTGCTAATTGTAATTTTGCTCAGTTCGTACTTTTTGAAATTTCTGTGGATAAACATTAATTACTTTACAAAAATATTTATATTTTTTATACGTTCATTGGTTGTCAGAATAGTTTTTACTTTTGAATTTACTCACTAAACAAAGATAAGAAAAATTGGAAACAATTTAAATTGGTACGTTAATTTATTTTCATTTCAATATGTTGAGAATTAAATAAGATGGCAGCATACATTTTTTAGTCATTTATTTATTTATGTTTTTGAATGTGTAAACTTTTTAATAAGTGATCTCTGCAGTATGTAAATAGAGCTTTATGCAACTTAATTCACGAAAAATTTTCCACCTCGTTGCGATAAATATGGACGCGGCTATGTTCTCACCCTCTGTATCTTGCACAGTCCGACCACGAAAATTTGACTCTTGGGCGCTTCTGCGCATGACAGAAGAGGATGAATCCATTTTAGTTTTAGGGATGTTCGTTTTGCAGGTGCGTTGATTAGCATGCGAATCAGAATGTTTGCTTCGCTTTTAAAAAAAAACAACCACATTTATGAACTAGCATATAACATCAGCTCCGAAGAAGTAAGATAGGCTGAGCGAACTATACCGAGAATAGAATACGGTCTATTCCTTATACCGGCAGTTTCTCTCTTGAACGTGAATATATTTTGCTTAGCATTCTGCCAAATATAAGTCTTCGCTTTCCTGCAGAGCTGTATATTGTTATCACTCAAGTAAACAATTCGGTCCAAGTCCAAACCAAAAACATTTTCTTGATCATTGGATTTTCTGTTAAAATTTTGGAGCTGTTAGTTAACATAATCTTTATTGTGATTCTGCTGTTATTCAGCATGTCCAGTTTCCCAAATGTCAGAAAAAACCTTTAGAATTTAATTTTTCTGATACAATTTCTATTCTTTCTCGCAATCTAAAACAGAACCTTTTTCGTCTTTTACTCAAGTATTCCAGGAAATATTACAAATCGTTAGCTCCAACCATAATTGTTGAATATTTTTAGAAAGGGTATCATTACGAGAGTAGAAAAAAAAATGTTTTATCGGGTGCTTTTCCTTTGCCATTGGGTTTCTCACAGTGTGATCACTCCGCTTCAATATCAAATATTATGGAAAGCCATTATATGAGCCTCTCATTATCCGAAGTCGTGCTGTACGCCAATGGAAAGGGGTCGATGAGTCCACGCCACAAGGTTAACGTTCGCTTTGTCGGCAAAAACGCTCAACAAATGAAGCCATTGCACTTTAGATAGCACTCGGAGACTTTTCCCCTCACACTTTTTGGGAGCCATTCGCGACAATCCGTCGAAAGTTGATTCGCGTCACTGCTTTCTGCAACTTTCTGATGGAAAAGGGATTGTCGTTTTGTTCCTTTCCTCAGAGATAATGAAGTTCAATATGTACAGCAAAAAAAGTAAATAAAAGCAGAAAAAACATGAAGCATTTGTTTGTTTTTTAACCTTTGATGGTGAAAGTGGAACTGAGTTTCGTTTTATTTGTTTCTCTTCAACACTTCTCATCAAAATTGTGTCTGTCTTGGGAGGAATCTGTTTCGTGATGTTGTCATTTATTGCGACACCACTATAAGATTAAATATTTCACCTCTGAAGTTTTATTGCGGGCATTCATGTATAATTACTTTTCATTCTATAAGCACCCATGTAACTTAGCTTTTAATTTTTACAAATAGTTTAAACTGAAATCTAAAATTCGATTTTGCATAAAAATATATACAATGTATTTTTTAAAGGAATCAATGTAATAAATGCTATAAAGTATTTTGTCGTGCATAAAATTGTTAATCAAAACACAAAAAAGGAAAATAAATAGCAAATACAAAATAAACGAAAAAACGAAAGAAAAAAAACGTCCAATTTTCTTGCCAAATCAAAGGAAACATAAATTTGAATGAAATTAATACTTCAGATAGTGGCATGATTATTAATCTCTACTCTAACAATTAGATTTCTTTTCAAAACAATTAAAGCATAGACATTTATTAGCTATCAAGAGCATTTCACTATGCTTAATCGCAATTGCAAATATTTTAAAACCCATAAGCTTTATTTATATTCAAAAGTCATTCCATTGTTGGTGTTCATAATTACTTTTACTTTATTTGCTATGCGTGCGTTAAAACAAAGGTTAAATAGTTTTAGTTTGCAAAACAGCATCAATTTTGATTACAGAGCAGATTAAATAGTTTCAGTGGCTAAAAAGCATGAGTTTTTATTACAGATTACAGAGCATACTTCAAGTAAAGAATTATAGAAATTTGACCCAGTTGAAAAGCTAATGCTAATGAGTTTAGAAAAACTCAAAATGCCTGCTTATTTTTTTTTTTTTTAAATATGAGTCAGAAGTGACCATAAACGCTTTAAAAGTAGATTTTACCTTTTAGGTTTCTCTTTACACATTATATCTTTGCTATTACTGAGCAATAATTTTTAAACTAGCTTTGAGACAATAATTTTATAATCTCCATGCTTTTCTTTGGAAAATCTTGGAACGCAAACCAAATTCCTTTCTTAAAATATTATAATGATACTGATTTTAACTTGCAATTAATGTATACGCACTTTAGAAAGAATCTTAATACTACATTTTAGCTATTCTCTTCTAAACAAAATTTTTCAAAATCATATTAAGTTAAATTTAGCTAGTGTTTTTCGTCAGAAACTAAATTTGGCCACACCACATAAATTCTAGAAGTAGAGACGATACACATTAAAATCAGTGAAATTAGATTAATTGAATATATATTTTAGGAATTGACATTAGCAAAGAAAAATGTTGCTGATTTTGAATTCAAAAGAAAAGAAATGAAAGACAAAAAAAAATAATTAAGTTCAATTAAGTATAAATTCGACATCAAAAATTCTGTTACCTTATACACTCAATTTAGCTATTCCATGTTATTAACTATTGTCGCCACATATAACTGGGAATGAATTGTTGTCCAGAGGATAACACAAAAAAATCACTTTGGGAAGGATAACTAAATCAAAGTTCTTATATCGAAAAAACTTTCTTATTTTCCTTTTTCTTTCTTTTTATAAACTACATAAAATGCTGATATGTGTTCCTATTAAAAAATATATCTTATCTTCGTTTTCCTCTTGTTAATCAAAGCATTGCAAGGTGTAGTTATATTGTTTAGATATAATACAAAAAAAAAAAAAATCTTTCTTTTTCCTCTAAAAAATATTCGTAAAATGTTTAAGATCGTCCGAATACATTAAATTGAATATCGTGTCTATTAGCTCGTACCCCCAACCCCCTCCCTCTCACGTCCTCCCACAGAAACGGCACTTTTTTAATCATTTAATTGCAAAAAAAGTGGTGCGAAAAGCAGACGTAAAAAGTATCAAGAATGAGACGGAACTATTTGATACATAATCTGAATTTCTTTATTTAAAAAAAATCAGAGATGTCATCAGATTAAACCTTGTATTTATAGGAAAACGAAACTTCTGTTATATTTTACCTAACATGCGAAAATTAAATTTTAATACGTAGAATAAATTAGAGAAATATAATACTTTCCCATAAAAGTATTTAATTATTTATTTTATTCCTTTTCAACATCCAAAAATAAAACTGGACACTTTCAGTTTTCTGTTTAGGAAACTTTTATAATGGTTTCTAGAGAGCCTCATAGCCTTTACGTAACAAGGAAGCATCTTAGAAATAATAGCAACTTTACAACTGTGCATAATTTTTACTTATCAATAAAATGCACCTTATAGTATAGTTTTGTCTATCAAATCCGTAGTATGCAGCCCAACAGCAAGATCCAACTAGCTCCAATGATTTCTAAGACATTTCTAAGTCAGTTTTTCCCGCTTCATTGAAATTATTTTCGTTTAATTTTTTTAAAGGAATTTTCAGTGTTAATTTAGGATTCCCTAAATAAATGAAGACTCATGGCAACTACATCGTCTCTCGCGGTAATAGTCCATTTTTTACGAAAAACATTATTGCTCCGAAATATCAGCTCATGGTTTTGCTTTTCCTATTTGAACACAGATGGCAGCACTACGTTTTCCATGCAGGTGTTTGTTACTAAATTAGTAATCTTCACCTTTTAAGAGATTACAAGTTATAGCTTGATTTTCCTTCTAGCTCGAAGTACAATAAAAGTAAAAATGTCTTTTCGTAAAAATATATTTCTTAAATTTATATGCACAATTTTTCATTGCAATTTGCGATGAGTATAAGTACGTACTGTACCTACATGAGATGAGTAGGATAAATCACACTCAATGCTTTAAAACTTGTCATCGCCCCGTGTTCTCTTCATTTCTTATATCACACAACTGCAGGGTCTCCAACTGAGGGGGGGGGGGGGAGTCATCGCGTAGACTGCGCCATTGAAATTTTTAGGAATACAGGAATAATTTTTGGAGGGGGGCACCAGGTTGTAGCAAGTGGTTCTCCCTCGTTAACTTTTCTTGATCGAATTCTCATAAGAGTTTTTATGTATTGTTTTTATTTCTTTAAAATAATTTATCGACTTTAAAGTACAGAAAATTAAGTAAAAAGCATTTAATGGGCTAATTACATATTTGTTATGCTCCTTTGGGAGTGGCGCGTGACCCGTGTGCTCTCCCCCCCCAAAAGCCGCCATTGGTCGATACAGACCTCCCCGTCACTGGTCAGGGGTGTCCGTAGCTTTTTAGGGTATATGCAGTCGTTCTGAGTGGCATGGGCAGCCCTGGCCATCTTATATATAAGCGGCTTAAGTGTCTGTCGCCGATAGCTTATTGGTTGCTTGCGTAACTGTAATGCAGTTGCCATTGTTGTAACACATATCAAATATACTAATAACCAAAACATTTCTCTAGCCTTTTGAGTGAGGCATTACTAGATTTGCAATCTCCGTTAAAAATTAGCGTAAACGCGAATTAAATTTAATTCTTCTTTCTTTGCTTTAATTTTTTTATTGTCTGCGCTTTTTATATATATTAAAGTGGCAGCGCTCTTTTTCCCAGTTTCGTTAAAACTATTGTTTTGACGATGATTATGTTGGATATAGATAAATATTTTTCATAAACAGTTTGATTATACAGTAAATAATATTTTTATCTTACAGATTATTATAACTTAAATGGTTGGGGTTTTTTTCGGTAAGAATATTTTTTTCCGAAATTAGTATGTGTTTATTATTTATTCAGTAAGCTTCACTGTTCTACCGGATAAATATCTCTTTGACTTGATGTGCATTTCCGGTTACAGGGAGAATTGTATATTTATAATATCTAGAACAGCGGTCATTTCGTATGACTGCCGGGCTTACTAGTTGTTAATATAAAGAAAGTTAATTAGTTCAGTTTAATTTGGCAACGCCCAATACAGGTGATATATATTTCTATCATTCGCGCCGAGCTTCCCAGTAGGAAACTGTGATGTCTTCTTTAGGTGATGTTAAGGCCTGACAGATCAGTGTTTCAGATGTTCACTGTGTCATTCAGCACAGGTTGCGCAGGGCCGATCTCGTCAGCTGCAGGTTTAATGATCTGGAGATAAACTTGCAAGTAATCGTTTCCTGCGATTAGCCGAAGTCAGGCGACGGCTAGGGCTCTTTCAGTTTGTCTTAGTATCACCGAGGCAAGAGTTTCCCACTTTTTGCCAATACACCTAGAGGTTTCAAGCGCTCTTTGAGTGAAGAGGGTGAGTGGTACGTCTGGCGGGTCCGCTTCTGCTCCCTCCTTGGACATGAAGAAAGTTGAATGGACACGAAAGAATACGAAGTCCGAAGTTGAGAAAGTTTGAAAATTAAATTATTTTTTAAATTCGCTTAAAGTTTGTGATGTGTAGTTTTTGTCCTGCGGAAAGCAAAAATCCGACAACAACAGAATAAAAATATAAACAATTCCTATTTACCAATAGGACAATTTATTATGAAACTACGATAGAGAATGATTTAATTGACCTTTTGAGGTCGGTGCATGTTCTACCAACTTTGCACCTTTTTCTTGTGTGCCGTTAAAACTTTTCAGTCGACATCGTATGTTTTTAAAAGCAGTTCGAACCTCCACCTCTCCATGTCGTTTGAGGGTATAAGCGAAACATTAGTAACGCACTATAAGTTTTGAGGTTTAGCCAAAAACAATATTTGGATCTTTTTAAAACCAGAAAACTTTTTTACCGATTTTTAATAGTTGCAGTAGGTTTACAGACAGTTACTTATTTGATTATTCCGTGTTGTAATTAGCGGTGATAATCTGTTGAACAAACTGTGAAAGGATAAAGAGATAATTATAAAAAGACATGGCGAAATCTAGACACCCCTGTTTCGTAGAAACGACTCATCAATGGCTATTTTCGGTCAAAGGTGCGTCAAAGCACCAGTTCAATAAAAATTATTTTATTAACAATCTGTCATACATTCTTTACAAATTTTTTTTTTTCTGCTATTTTTAAGGATTTTGAAGAAATCTGCAAAATATTAGGAAATTAGAGTAAACACTTTCTGTTGAGACATTTTCGAAATAGTTGTGGGTTGTGTACGAAAGCAGCTCAGAGGCTTTATAAGTTTGGCGTCCACTGCATAGATGACATAAAGTGTTCAAAAACCACACAGTTTATCTGTGCCTCGCATGGAGGCAAAAAGTTTATTTACATTCAAAATGTTTCTAAAATTTCCATTAAGAAGTATATAAAAATACTATAATACAAATGCTCAACTAAAGGGGCATAAACTATGTTTACTGCACAAAACTTTTTTTTGTGTCTTAATGAATGTAATTTAAGTATATTTTAATGAAAATAAATAGCACCACATTTTGTAAAATTTCCATGTAATGGGTTAATGACGTTTTGTTAGACATCATTTTTGTTTCTTGATGATAAAATATATTTATCTAATAACCAACGTTGGACGGATCGGGGAATTAATCAGAATGCCGAAGACATGATCATTTCTTTATGTTGGAATATGTTATGTCAAATAAGTTTTATTTAGTTTGTTTCTGTGTGTGTGTGTTCATTCAATTTCGCTTCAGATGATTTTATGCCAGTCCCAAAACCGTCTTCAACGAAACGAAAATTGTAGCACAGTTCTTTTTTACAATGAAAAATTTATTTTTTCTTAAAGCTCATTATAAAACGAGGTTTTCATTTATTTCATTTATTTATTTATTTGGACTAATTTTTTCATCTTCAAAGCTTTTTTAGCAACACAGTAAATTCCAAACAAGAAACAGATTCCCACGCAACGTAAATAAAAATATCGCTCAGAATGAGCACAATCATAACTATAGTAAATAAAAGCATTGAATTCTTAAGAGATGAGCAGGTTCTGTATTATACAACTGATCCAAAGACGAAACAAATCCCACATAATCTTCTTATTTCTGTCGTCTTTAGGAGAAGATAACAGTGAATTTCCCTTTTTATGTGTTTATGCACTGATTCGTGCATCCCGAAGACAAGGAATCTCTTCCAACGTTTTGTCATTATCTTCCATTTTACTTAATATTAAATGAAAGGATTGGTTTTTTTGGGAAATGGCAACACTTTGGTGGCATAATTTTGAAGATTATCCTTTGACATCTTAAACGACAGGAATAAAGAAGGTCAACAAAATTGTACAATGTAACTCTTTTATGGAAATTGCTTTTCATCGAAGATTGTTATCTTTCTGTTTGATATTATGAGCATTTATGTGATGCGAAATGCATTCTTTAACTCATTATCGATACATTTATTGTTTTCGTCAGTTTGTAGGAGTATGATAATCATGTTCAAGATAAAGCCATTTGTTGACCTTAGATATTGGGTTGCTAAAAATGGATAGAACTCAAAATAAGTAGTAATTTTGTTATTGATACGGTCCAATGAATCTTTAAATTGTTGTATAATTGAGGGGAGGGAGGCGTGCATATGGATATAGATTTTAAAATTTCAGGCTACTTTTTGAAATTGCTATGTGTCAATAGTTTGTGATAGCGGCATTTATTTAGATGATTATTTGTTTCTAATTTTTAAAACGCTTAATATGCATATAAGTTTTTAAATATTGTTTATAATGTAATGCAATGCAGTAAACAACTACTCAAAAAAATTCGTTTAGTGTTTTAAAAAGATCATTCATTAAAAAATGCAAATATATGCACTGTTAAATCTTAATATTTTAATTATTCTGTCTTCCGCTCTTTCGTAAAAAACTTTTTTTGGAAATTGTTTTTGACTGAGGGCTGAAAAGTTGTGAGGTGGCATGAGAAACATACACACAAAATTTTAACTTAATCAATTAATATCTTCCGGCTCCAATGTTGGGTCAAATTACGTAAAAATTAAAGTAAAATTCAACAAATTTGCACATTTTCAAAATTTTAATTTTCTCTTTTTTATAGTGACGAATATTTAACAGAATGTATGAAACACATAATTAAAACAAAATTAATTAATCCATCAAAACCTTTCGGCTCCACTTTCAGGGGTAAATGTGCGAAAGTATCCGAAAATGAAGTAAATTTTGACATAATATTTAATTTTTCCGTTTCCGATATTCCCTTAGCAAAAGTTTGAAAAAGTTGTGTAATGATATGAAAAATTAGAATTAAATTATAGATGCTAATAATCAATACTTATCTTTGGGCAACTTTTATTTCTAAATTACCGAAATCTGGTGGAAATAGAAAAAAATCACAATTTAATAAACAATGATAAATTTTTGCTAGAGCATAAATTTTTGAAATATTTAAACATATATTTTGGAAAATTTAGATGTTTGAAAATAAAAATAATGAACATCGAACAGTGAATATTACTAACAAAACACCATTTTCGTGTAACTGAATGAATCTTCAGTTCCAGAGTTTCAAAGGTGCGTTGTAACTTCATTCTCCAAAAGATCTATATTTTTCGCTCTGTATTTCTATCTTTTCTCCACCAGACCCCAACCTCTTCGCCCAGCGATTATCAACCTGTGAGCCGTGACCCCCAAGGGGCCGCGAGCACACGAGAAGGGGGGCGCAAGAATATCCAAGAGAAAATATTACTTTAAAAAATTGTGTTAACTGACTGTAAGGAAAACACACATACACATAGAAAACAAAATATATTTCGACATATTTTATAACTTATTAAAGTCGCTGCATTGCCTTATCTCGGGAGGACCTATTGCGTAACCCTAGTATTGTTCTGGATAGGTTGAAGGCGGAAGGACTCATGGACCTGATCTGATTCTGATCAGGGGGGATAAGAAAGAAGAAGACTTATTAAAGTAAAACAAATTACTAAATTAAAACTTTCTCAATGAAAACATACTACATGAAAAACAAATTTAATAATTTTTAGGGACTCCTTGGGCCTGTCTTGCAAAGCAAAGTTTTTCGTAGGAAGGCTTAATATTAAAAATAGCCACTCTCAGTTGTTAAAGTAAAACAAATTACTAAATTAAAACTTTCTCAATGAAAACATACTACATGAAAAGCAAATTTAATAATTCTTAGGGACTCCTTGGGCCTGTCTTGCAAAGCAAAGTTTTTCGTAGGAAGGCTTAATATTAAAAATAGCCACTCTCAGTTGTTAAAGTAAAACAAATTACTAAATTAAAACTTTCTCAATAAAGAACATACTACATGAAAAACAAATTTAATAATTTTTAGGGACTCCTTGGGCCTGTCCTTGCAAAGCAAAGTTTTTCGTAGGAAGGCTTAATATTAAAAATAGCCACTCTCAGTTGTTAAAGTAAAACAAATTACTAAATTAAAACTTTCTCAATGAAAACATACTACATGAAAAACAAATTTAATAATTTTTAGGGACTCCTTGGGCCTGTCTTGCAAAGCAAAGTTTTTCGTAGGAAGGCTTAATATTAAAAATAGCCACTCTCAGTTGTTTCTATATTTTGCCGAGATCTATAGTTTGTCTTCAAAGAAGCCACAGCGGAAAATCCAGTTTCACAAAAGCAGGATGTTGAAAATGGTAATAGAATGCTAAATGCCCTTGTTTTTAGTGCAGAAAAAGCATCCTTTACTCCTGCCCAGAATTCAAATAGTGGTTTATTACTAAACTAATTTTATTACTAGATTACTCGTTTTTACTCCTTTTTTAGCAGTTAGGTAAAAATAATTCAAAAACAGAATCCAAAGTACTCAATATACATTATTGTTGTATACAAGGGTGGGTCGAAAAAAAATAATTTTTTTTTCCGAAACGCTATACCGCGGAAAACTTGCCTCTGGGGTAGATAAGTAACATGCAAATTAAAAAACCGATTTTTATTAAACGCCTAGCTAGCGCATTGCACTTAAAATTTCGATTTTTTTTCGAAAATCAAGTCATTTTACAAATTTTTTCTCAGAAGTCAGCCATTAATATTTTAAACTGCTATAGCGAAAATCATTCATTTAAAGGGTTGAAAAGCATACAAAAAAATTCAAACAGTCAAAATCTTCCAATTTGCGGTGGCGTAAAAGACTCAAAAATCGGTAAGTTATTGCATGTAAGGTGTATACTAACACCTTATGTGAAAGGCATAGCCCAGCATGCTGAGTTATGTGTTAATAGCCCATTTCTTTTTTTTTTTTTAACTTTACACTTCAATTCATTGTAAAAGAATAGCGGTCCCCAACCGGTGGTTCGCGTGGTATCGGAAGGGGGTCCGCGAAAATAATATTGAAATGGCGGAATTTTTTATTGCTAACGTACACGAAAAAACTAAAAAAAAAAATTACATACGTATTAGGACGGAGTGTACAAATGATTTTTTTTAATAAAATATTTTCCCGATGATGCACAAAAGTTGTGGACTGGCATAGGAAGCATTCGTACAAAATTTGAAATGCTCTTATTTCTACTATCGTCTGATTTTGAAAACTTGAATCACAGAGTGGTATCGGAAGAAATTAATTGATTAATTTAAAATTTTGAACGTATGTTTCTCCTAGCGTTTCCCACTTTTTAATCACCAACGCGAAGAAAAAGTCGGAAAAATGAAAATTTTCCTAAATGTAAAATTTTGCATTATTTTCGACTAATTTCTCCCATACAGACCTTTTGTTCAAGCGAAGATATTTAATCATTTATTTTTTTTAATTTTGTATTCGTATTTATCACAAATTATTCCAACTGTTCTGCATGTTCGCATACGTTGTGTACGTATGGTTAGTTCTTATGATACTTATGTTTAGTTCTCATGACCCTCTACTAACATTTTTTTCGCATTAACGGTAAAATAATTTTTAAAGATTTTTTTACTGCTCTATTAATAATTCAAAAAGAACACCTAATAAAAGTAATAATTAAAAAAAAACATATGTATTTTTTTGTAGCTGTATTTTTACTTTGGTTGAAACTTAGATATTTTGAAATTCCTTTTTCTTTTTTTGTGATTAACTATTGTACAAAAAGGGTAAAAAGATGTGCCAGCAAATTTTACAGTTTTATTACCTGTTACTAAGGTCTACAGAAAATGGTTCGCCATTTTCTTTCGGATCTTAAAAGGAGTTCGCACGAAAAAACAGGTTGGGAACCGCTCCTTCATATAGTCATTCTATTACAGTGGTTGCCAACCTTTTTTGTAAAACATCTTTTACTTTTTCTTCACGTTGGTGAGGAAAAAGTAGGAAATGGTAGGAGAAATATACGTTAAAAATTTTTAATTAATCAAGGAATTTCTTCCGATACCACTTTGTGATTCAAGTTTTCGAAATCAGACAATAGTAGAAATAAAGGCATTTCAAATTTTGTACGAATGCTTCCTATGACAGTTCACAATTTTTAAGCGTTATCGGGAAAACAATTTATTTAAAAAAATCATTCTTACATTCCGTCCTAATACGTATGTAAATTTATTATTTAGCTTTGTCTTGTACGTTAGCAATTAAAAATTCCGCCATTGCAACATTATTTTCGCGAACCCCCTTCCGACACCACGTGAATCACTGGGGGTTCGCGAAACACCGGTTGGGGAACGCTATGCTATTACAATGAATTGAAGTGTAAAGTAAAAGAAAAAAAAGAAATGGGCTATTAAACTCAGCATGCTGATCTATGCCTGTCACACAAGTTGTTAGTATGTACATGCAATAATTTAACGATTTTTGAGTCTTTTGCGCCACCGCAAATTGGGAAAAAATTTTGACTGTTTGAATTTTTTGTATGCTTTTCAGCCCTTTAAATAAATGGTTTTCGCTATAGCAGTTTAAAATATCAATGGCTGACTTCTGAGGAAAAACTTGTAAAATGACTTGATTTTCGAAAAAAATCGAAATTTTAAGTGCAATGCGCTAGCTAGGGGTTCAATAAAAATCGGTTTTTTAATTTGCATGTTACTTACCTACCCCAGAGGCAAGTTTTCCGCGGTATAGCGTTTCGAAAAAAAAAAAATTACTTTTTTTCGACCCACCCTATTGTATACAGGGCACGATGAAAATTATGATGGAAAAAAGTTTTCAAAAATGTATGTTTTTAAATACTTCAAAAATTAATGTTCTAGCAAAAATTTATCATTTGTTATTAAATTGTGATTTTTTTTCTATTTTCGACAGGTTTTGGTAATTTAGAAAAAAAAAAAGCGTTGCCCAATGATAAGTATTTGTTAGTCTATAATTAAAACCTAATTTTTCATATTGCACAACTTTTCCACACTTTTGCTAAAGGAAAATCAGAAACGGGAAAATTAAATGTTATGTCAAACTTTTCTTCATTTTCGGATAATTTCGCACATGTACCCCTGAAATAGAACCTGGTAATATATACTGATGGATTAATTTAAATTTTTTTATCTATGTTTCTTAAGCATTTTGCTAAATGTTCGTCAAACAAAAAGAAAATTACAATTTTGAAAATGTACAAAATTGTTTTACCCTAGTTTTTACGTTTTTGCGCTTTTTGACCCAAAACTGGAACCGGAAGATATTAATTGATTAAGTTAAAATTTTGTGTGTATGTTCCTCATGCCAACCCACAACTTTTCAGCCCTCAAGCAAAAACAATTTCCAAAAAACGTTTTTCACGCTCCACCTTAATATATATATATAGGGTGTAACAGTACAGTGTTTACAAACTTTGAGGGGTGATAGTAGACATGAAGACAAACGTTATAAAATAGGAAACCATGGGGCGCAAACGTCTTCTGTAGTAGCTAGGGGCCATTAAAGTTTAAGGTTCAAAATTTCAAACAATGATAAAAAACGGAAAAACCGGTCGATTCGTTTGCGGTTTTCGCTAAAATGATTCTTTATATCACATCCAAATTTTTTTTAAAGGAAACGTTCAGAAAATGTCGATAGAGGGCACTTAAGACTTTAGAGTAACGAACAACTATTTTTACCGTTGTTTTTTGTATGGAGTTAAAATTATTCTAAAGTTTAGACTTTAACTTAAATTTAAAGCCCAAAATCGAAAACTTTGGGATCGGGTCACTAGCGAAAATTGAACTGTGAACAGGGGAGGGGGATTTTAAACTACCATAAGCAATTTACAAAGTTATCCATTTTATTGCGGTTTGCGTGTAGATCATTCCCTTGCTAATTATTTTCTTCAAAATGACGTACAGCATGGCTGGAAACGCTTTCCTGGCGCGGTAGTGGCGACACTACCTCGGCAGGGTTTGCGCCCATGCTTTCCTATTTTATAATGTTTGTCTTCATGTCTACTATCACCCCCTCAAAGTTTGTAAACGCTGTACTGTTACATCCGGTATATATATATATATATATATATATATATATATATACACATACATTTCCACTATTTTTTCATTTATGTTATAAATGAGGACAATGAAAAGTGAAACAATTAAAAAGGAAGATTTTTTTAATTAATTTTCATATTAAATATTGAAAAGCACAGTAAATATTTAAGTATCTTGTGTAGTTAATTCCATACCTAATTCACAAATCCTACACCATACAAGATAATTTTGTAAAAGCAAATATATAAGATAAATTAATTCCTCTGTTCAATTATGAAAAGAATTATTTTAAGCTAAAAATGTACCCTTTTATAAAAACTGATCTATCTTTGGAGATTTATTTAATACGAAATTTGCTCCAACATTAATGAAAACTTTTAGAAAACAAATGTTGCAAATGCCTTACTATTGGTACATGAATATCATACAAATAACGATGCGCAACAATACTATGCTGACAAAAAATTGTTTTAAATTGTATAGAATTTTTTCGTGGATACTCAATTTTGCTGAACATTTTCAAATTTTACGTTTTATTCGTTTCTGAAAAACTTTCTTTTCTATTCATTAAGAATTTGTCCAATCAATAAGAAACATTTTCAAATGTCTTAGAAATAGTCATCCTTAGTATTCCGTTTGATTTTGAAAAGTAAAAGTAACCAACCACACCACAATTTATCTATTTAAGTTATAAAAATTATTATGATTCGGCAAATGTTCTACAAACAATATGTGTAATGACATGATGGCATGTATATTTAATTAATGATTCAAATCTATAACGCATAAATAAGACTACGAATTATTTATGCGTTATATATTGGCATCCTCGCTCTCCAAGAACGTTCTCGATTTACACCTTTAACTGATAAATAGATTTATTCATGTTCTTAAACATATATTAAGGTTTACTGCATGGACATAATCCCAATGAATGTAGAAAGTTACAGGTGGCTGTGAAAAATTTTGTTCCCAAGAAATGTAAGAAGCGCCGCGAGAATTGCTAAGTTCTCATACATGAATGGACTTTAAAAAATACGCCAATTTGTCCTTAACTCTTTAAAAAGTTGAAGAAAAAATTGTTTTTGATACAATTTAAGGTCGGAAATTTCAGGAGAAACCTAACATTTTACTCTTAGTCATTTTCATTTTTTCAAAAATAAGTGTGAAAGAAAAACTATTTAGTGATTAACATGTCTGAGTTTATTTGCGAGTTCAGATACATTTTTAGAAATACATGCATGAAGACGTTTAGATATATGAAAACGCTATGCAGGAATGTTCGTCATTTTTGGGGAATAGATGAGTTTTTATAAGTCCATTGATGTCAATAAGTTTAATTAAAATCAATTATCGATGATGTGCCATGTATGGTATTGCCAAAATGTGGTGATGATGATGATGCACTACTTTATGATGGTCATTTTGAAGGATTTTAGCAACCAGTCCCGCTGCTAACAAATCTTCAGTTGCTGTGCTTTGTCTTCTTTCTTTGTGAAAACGACTCTCAACTTCATTTACAACACATAATGTTAAAAATAAAACGAAGATTCCAAATACTAAGCTCCATTTAGGTTTTTTCAAGCCTGTAAAAATAAATAAAATAAGTGTAATATATTATAACAACACATACAAACTTACTTATAGATTTTTATATTAGGGTGAGGTGGAAAAATGGAACCTTGTATAATTGAATCGTAATTTCGAGGAAACATTGCCATTGGTAAGAACAAATATACTCGCAAAATATTACATGATTCTGTTAATAATAAACACATATCTTTTACTACTCTAAGAGAGTCAAATTAGGTGAAAATATTTAAAAAAATAACCTTTCGGGATTTTTAAAATTATTGTTATGGGTTAGAAATTAAATAGACACTTGTCAGTTTTTCGCCATTTAGCGTCATGTTCAAATGTTTAATTTTTGCACGAGAGGAAATTTCTTATATCGCAAAACACAAAAGCAATTTTTTCTCTTTAATTTCCTGTTTAAAAAGAAAACTGAAATTAGATGCTAATTTACTGCAAAAGCATTCTCCAAAGCTGCATAAATTTTATATTTTCAAAATTTCTTTTATTCTCTATTGTCTTGAAATCTCCATATGGAACTATATTGGCGTTTCTCTGAAATAGTTTTCTAGATATATGTCTTTACTACCAAATATATATATTAGTACAAACTCTCGTACACTTGTATTCGTGGCACTGCAATAACACGTTTAAAAAAAAGAGCAAAAAAAGATAAAGTAACAGAAGTAAAGCATTAAAATTATATTAATAATGTAATAATTAATTTACGTGCACATAAACTCATATGTATTTAAACGTTATGTAAATAACATTTAAAAATGATTGTTGAACAATGAAATATAATTATTCATCGCCTACCACAAATTCGAATTTCTTTTTGTGCACATCCTTAACCTTGACTAATTGGATTAAAATCACGAAAATATTCAACTCCCATACACACACACGTACACAAACGAACAAGCAGTGATTCTTATAACTTCTCCTCTAATAGTTCCGCTTCAGCAGCATATTGAAACTGAACTATAAGAATTAATATGATGCTTTTGATCCACATGTCGTGCTTGAAGGGTCAGGTGCGAGAAAACCTATGCTTATTATCACCGTTACCTCTATTCTTTCAGATTTTTGAATGATGTCACTCATTACCATTTTGTATCTCTCAGTGCTTCTCGTTTTAACTAATATAAATATATATGCGTTTAAACGCCGATACCACATATCGTCAAGGCACTTTTCCCAGATGACGAATTACACTTCCATAAAATTCTTACACTTTCGAGATATATTTACTTCTCCTTCCAAGTAATAGACAACAGTTTGAAAATAATTTTATTCTTAATGGAGAACAACAGCAAAATGGTGAATAAATAATCGAGCTCTTTTCCACTAACTATTCTTTCAGAATACAGATGGCAGCACCAGCAAGCGATTGATTATACTGTGCAACAAGTTTGAACTTTTTTTTTTTTTTTTTGTCCTTTAGATAAACTATGTGATTCTATATATTAAAAAAAAGCAAAAGGTGCTTAATTTATATATCCAAACCAAAATGGTCCATCATGTACCGTTTTTGCTAGACACCCACATCTCGTATTTAAGCAACTTGGTTACAGAAGAATATAACCGAGGCTTATTAAAAGCACAAACACTAAACTGATTTTTTCTTTTAGCCGTTTCATCTTGTGCGCATCTGTTGGTGTGCACTGATATCAGATTTGCAATATTAAATTCGTATACTTCCATTCCATTGACCGCTGAAACGCTTTTTAAACACAGAGATAACCTGATGAAACCTTTCCCAAAGCTCATCATTAATTGCTACAAGGTTTTGAGAAAAAGAGTTCATATGGGAGCCAAAAAAGTGTAGTTTTAATGAAATATAGCAACCTAATAATACAAAAGCATTTTATCATGTCCCCAACAAGATTTTCATAGTTTTCAGCTTTCTCATTTCCAAGGAAACGTGAGCACACTGATTTAAAGCCCAGCCAGGCGGATTTTTAGGCTTCTGACTGCTTGTTTTCATACTCTTCATTTTTAAAGGACTTCCTTAAGTTGTAGGCCAATAAAACCCTTTCTTTTACTTTTGCCTCAATTAAATTTTTGAATTTGTTCCTGAGATGCAAGAAATCCTCCTTCATTGTCCAGAGCTTTTACGAATATTTCGATAAACCAAGTTTAATGTGCAATTGTGGAAAAGAGGCACATCGTAGATTTACAAGTGGCTCATTTGATGTGTTTTTGCCACTCATAATTTAGAAATTTCCTTTGTGTTTGCAGAGTATGCTACAGGAACAAATAGGAAAAAAATACTTAGATGGAAGAGCATTTATAAACAAGCACCACTCTGCTGAATTGTGCTCATATCCGAATGCTTGAAATAGTACATTCACATCACAGCAGCATGCTATTTTTTCTTTCTCCGCAAAATAGTCTACAAAATGTGTTTGACGTTTTGTAAATGACTCGAAGTTTCGATAAAGTAGATAAAGCTTTTATTGCCAAAAATGTCGCAAAAATAACCCAAGTTCATTTAAAAGGTTTCTAGAATGGCATCGACCCCGCTGTCAATGAGAAAAATATAATTCACAATAAATTAAGTCGATAAATTACGAAAATATGCACATTTATCCAGAAAATACGTAAAAAGCTCAAATGGAATTTTGGGAATATGGTACGTGACAGGCAAAATATTGAAGAATCGTAATTTTCAGACAGAAATAAATAAGAAACAGACATTTTCATCCAAAAGACATTTCTCGTGTTGCACAGTGTTATTTTAGGTCAAAAATAAATGAACCGCATCTGCACATTTTTTTTCCAAAATAAATAGAGGCGCTGTTCTTAATCGAGAATTTAATATTACGCTATCCTATTATTGTTCCGATCACAACCAACTAAGTTTTTTTACTGCCAATGAAAATAAAATAAAAAGGGGGAGCGGATGGGGGGTGTCGTTGTTAGTCTGTTTAACATTACGTGGCATTTTTCGGCAAGCGGACTAACTGATACATGGCATGGTAATGTATGGCATACTTCAGAAAGTATAAATTTGAGAGAGCCTGCCACAAAAGAATCCAGCTCTCACCGATTAAATACTCTGTTGTTGTTGTTTCTTATCACACTTGGCAGACAGTAACACGTAGACCAAGTCCATAAACCTGTGCGTTTTTAAACTCTCTAAAACAGCCGGAGTGGAGACCAACTGGAACTTAAACATCCAAATACAAGACAAAATATGAGCAGGAGCAGCCTGATACACATTGCATTTTGGACAAAGAGGATAGACTTTAAGACCAGATACGTGTTTCGGGATTGCTTAGAATCCCTTTTTCATTGCGACAGGGAGCTTCTAGAAGCAAAACATCCAAATGAAGCAGACAGAACAACAAAAACAAAGCTTATATAGCCTAAGAATTATCTGTAAAAAAATGAGAATAAAGGCAGCGTGAAGTGGAAGTAGAAGTAGCAGGAAGACACCAATAAGAGAGCAACAAACGAATCCAGTTGAAAGTACAGGAAGTAAAAAGGACTATCAATAAAAATAAAGCAAAAAAGACGACAGCATGCATAAAAATTGCAAAAATAATAAAATACAATTGATATAAAAATAAGTACAGAAACTACCAGAACAAAATACAAAACAAAGTACACATGTAAAGGAGGGGGAGGGGAGGGGGGAAGGAGAAAAATAGACACAAAAAAGGAAAACAACAAGAAAACCTAGAAAGAACAACAAATTAAAGAAATTTATGCCAGACCTGTGAAAAATAAGGAGTTGAGGAAGAATCAATAACCAAATTAGAGCTATTCCTGTTAATATGATAAGCTTCCCAAAAGTCAAGCTCTAAAGGGGAAGAGCATTTTTGAATAATTTTACCAGAATTGAAATCAAAAGAGTGGTTGGAATTCCAACAATGTTGAGCAATGCTAGACTTATTTAACTCTTGCTTTCGTACATAACCTTTATGCTCATTTAAGCGAATTTTCAGAGCACGTTTTGTCTGTCCAATGTAAGAAAGGCCGCAACGGCAACTAATTTGGTAAATACCCCAAGTGTTAAGTTGATCGACAGGATCCTTAAGAGAAGAGAAGGAAAGTTTGTTACTAGGAGCAAAAACGACTTGAAATTGAAACCTTTTTAGGATTTTAGCAATACGGAAACTGACAGAATGAAAGAATGGTAACACAACCAAATTCTTTCTAGAAACCACATTATTGGGACCAGAAGTTTTCTTAGAAAGTTTGTTATGAATAGAATCAATTAAAGAGTGAGAAAATCCTCTATCAACAGCTACAGCTTTCAGATAGTTGAGTTGAATCTTGAGAAGCTCAGGAGAAGAGCAAATATTAATAGCACGATGGACCAGAGCATTAAAAGCCGAATATTTTTGGTTGGGAGGATGAGACGACAGTCTGTGAGGAGGTAAAGAAACAGCGAAAGGTTTACGATAGACAGAAGTAGTGAAACCAGACTCACTCTTAGAAATAAAGACATCAAGAAACGCGAGGCTACTATTAAGTTCTTTCTCACAAGAAAACTGGATATTAGGATCAATGGAGTTCATAATAGAAAGAGCATCATCAATACCTAACAAGTTACTGTTCGTTAGGACAAAACAATCATCCACATAACGAACATAAAATTGAAATTGCAATTTCTGGAACAGTTTTTCCTCAAAATAATGCATATAGAAATCACTTAAAATAGGACTAAGAGGACTCCCATAGCCAGGCCATCTACCATGGCATAGAATTTACCATTAAATACAAAAGTGCTCTGTTGCAAGCACACACGAGTAAGGAAAACTAATTCCTCAATTTCCACAGAAGTAAAATGGAATTCAGAAAGCCTTTTCCTGAGGCAAGTCAAAGCGCCATCAACAGGAACATTAGTAAACAAAGAATTAACATCAAAAAAGGCAATAACTGAATTATTCGGAACGAAGTTATGAAGTTTCTTAACAAAATCGGTGGAATTTTTAACAGTGAAAACATTCTGACTCCTAAGTGGAGAAAACACAGAAACTAAATACTTGGAAAGTTTATATGAAGCAGTGCCAATATTGGAAACAATTGGTCTGAAAGGAATACCTGCCTTGTGTACCTTTGGTAAAGCATAAAAACGCGCACAATTAGCAACAGAAGGAATCACAGACCGTTTAGCAATCAAAGGAATAGAATGAACAGACTTAACAGCAGAAGAAATAGCTTTTAACTCTTTGTCACTAGGATCTTTATAAATTTCAGAATAAGGACCAGAAGCAATTAATTCATCAGTTTTTTCAACATAAGATGATTTATTAAGAACAACAATCTGACCATCCTTGTCTGCTTTGGTAATGACCAAATCAGAATTGGAAACGAAATTATTGACACATCGTTTCACAGAATGGGTAAAACCAGTATTAGGAACTTTTGAATTGAAATCAACATTGGAAGCAATAAGATGCCTAACCGACTCTTTTTGAGTGGAAGTTAAGACACTAAATTTGAAAGCTTTTTCAACCGGAGCAATAAGTTCAGAAAAAAGAAGGCTTTTTAGCCAAAGCAAAATTGTTATTACATTTCAGAGCATTAATTTCATTACTATTCAAAGGAAATTTCGAAAGATTTACAACCGTGTTCCTATTAACAAGAGGCAAATCAGCCGGAACAGGAACATTTGAATCGTTACACAACTTAGTAAATTTCTTATTTAAAGTAATTTTGTGACTGTCGGATGAACGAAGAGCTCTTGCCCATGACATTCTATCAATAGACCCAAAATCGAAATTAGAATTAGATACAGAAAGAATGTGCTTTAAATTAACGTGTAATTATATTATTATTATTGTTTACTTGCACAAAGTTAAATTATTTTTATCAGATACGTGTTGTTGTGCTCGGGTATGTCCACTTCGCAACCTTGCAAGTGCTGTTTTAATCACATCTATTACATTCCCCAAGTAAAGAAGCACCATGGAGGACACCTTCGTACCCCTCTGTGCTGGGCCCGTCTCCAAGTAGAACTTGTGTCCCGTTTAATTTGCGTTGCAATTTCTGTGAAGGCGAGGCATCCATTTGGGGAGATCCTCACGGCTCCCTTCACGAGCCAGCCGGTCAGCAATCTCATTTCCGAAAACGTTTACATGTGACGGTATCCATTGAAGAGTAATTTTTTTAATTTTACTCAAAGAATTCAAAAGCCGTACTATACTCAAAGTTGTTTGGTCGCCATGCCTCCACCATTCAGAAAGATGCTGAATAGAGCTTCGGCTATCGCTCAGAATACAAATACCTGTATTGATACTATATGTGATGCAATAATTTAAAGCCTCCCTAAAATTTAATTCTCTAAAATGATCTTAATGCTTTTCCTATAAATGAAAAACTATATTTGTTCTAAGTAATTAATTGCGTTTTAGTTTCATTTCTAATTTGTTTCTGTTTTTCTTAGCTCTTGAGTGTAGCGTCCTATTCTATTAGCAAATGAAGCACAAAGGTTGGCGGAAACTATGCTTCAATCTACATTGTAAAATATTACTAAATATTAACTATGAATACATAATAATTTTATCATATGCCTCCATAAAATAAAAGAAAAAAAAGACTTTGGATTTTTTTATCAGAAAAATGAGGAAAGTGCTTTGTGTGAGCGTGGTTTGAATTTTGAAAAAAAAAAAAGAAAATCTTGAATGAAATTTAACAAAAGTCAAGAGAGTATGATTGTATATGGTAGCTAGGAGAAAGGCGTATAAAAAATGAAATGAATTAAAGGGTTGTTGACCAATAATCTCATTTAGCTTTGAAAAAAAAGATAAAAATGAAAAAGTAAATAAACTTGTTAATATTTTTCAAATAAAGAAAGAAACAAACAAAAAACACGTTTGATAGACATAGGGCGTTTCAATATTCCATTACGAGCAGGATTTGTGCTATAAATTCTTTGATTCAGTGATATTTATTATATAACAAAAAAAATCATTAATAAAAACTTCCACAAATGTAACTTTTTGAGTATTCTTCTTGTGTGCACATGTATATACATTATAGATAGATAGATAGTTGCATAGATAGATACTAAGACATGTATAGTAGAGATACAGATATAAAGTAGGGTGTATAAAAACACGTTTTTTGAAAATTAAAAACTTCAAATTGATAAAAAGTTACCCTACATACATTGATTGTTAGTTGACTCATGCAATATTCAAGTCTCCGGCATGGTACTCAAAACTAAGGATTTTTTAAAGTTAACGTTAAATTTGTCATTATAAGCGTAAATTACTATTTTGTAAATGTTAGTTTGAAAATTTGTCCGAAAATATAAAAACATAATGCAAATATTATGTTTAATTATGAATAAAAACTTTGAATTTCTTTTCCAATACATTGTAAGACAAATTGTCAGATTTCAAAAGGGATGAAAGCTGTAAATATACCAAATACTATTTCCATGCTATTAAATTAAGTAGTGATACATTATCACAAGAATTAATGTGGGAATTGTGTAGGCGTCCTTTCCAGTCTGAAACAAATGTTTTTGTTTAACATTAACTACCGTTGCATACAAGCCATGAAAACTGAAGCGAGATATTCTTTTGACCGATGTTCCACTAAGCGGGCTCGACTGTGGGTATATACTATATTCCAGAGTCGTGAACCGATGGGGTGTCCGACGAATGAAACTGACCAACCCCAGAAGTCATAGGATATCCGGTAACGATCTGGTAACCGGTTAATTCTTAAATATCCGGAATCCGATACAGCTATTTCAATTGTAGTATCATCAGGCAAGATAAGTTGTATATCCGCCAGAATATATGGAGAAGAAATGTAGACTTAAAGTGCCCACTCAAACGGAAGTTTATTTTTTAAATTTAATTAATTTTGAAAATATGGGTAAATAAAAAACTTACATTGGGATTTGGAAGCATTGAGATGTTTAAAAGTATATTTAAAATTTACAGCTTTTAAATAGCCAGCTTAAAAAGAACCTCTTCTTTTTAAGCAAACATGGGACAAGCAAACATGGGACAGAAACAACAAGGGTTATTAGAAAACATAAAAATTCAAGACAATTTAACGGAGAAAAAAACTTTATTAAAAATCAGATTTACAGATTTGTGGGAGGGAAGAGAAAAATGGTAATTTAATATCCTGTACCTAGACTGTCGATGGTCATAAAAACAATTACAATTACGGTTTTTAAATTCATTTACCACAAAATAAAAAAAGAAAGCATAAAAGAAGGTTTCATTTATCGTAATAAATCATTAAAAGCAAACAAAATACTAAGTAATTCAACTAAATAATTACGTAAATATTTAAAACTAAATATTTTAATAATAGAAAAATATCCATCTGTCGATATGCCCGTTTGTCTCCCAATTCACCTTATAACTTTTTAGGCAATCGATCAATTCGCATTTAAGTAAAAAAACGCATAAGGCTCTGCGGGGAATATTAAATCATATAAATTCTAACTATCATGCGAATTCGCTTTAAACAAACTTTGTCGTAACGAGCTTACTGCGATAGAAATTCGGTAGCAATCAATGGTATATTTGCCTACAGTCTACACTTTATGCGACATAGGTTAACTACAAATACTTTGAGAAAAGAAGAGGTAACTAGATTAGAAGTGACGGAAATGTGATTTTTTTTAAAACCAAGTCAAAAATTTCCAATCTAATTGCAGAGCCATATAGATGTAAGATCGGACATGTTTGTTCGAGTGCAACTAAAATTAATATATGTAAAAGAACATTTTGGTCAAATTAATCCCCGATTTATTATGCGATTGAAGAGGAGAAAAATGAGCAAACTAATTTCCTTAGAGTTTTAAAAATCACACTTTGAGATATAAGACATTTTGTCAATCATTTGTCTTAGTCATTAACATTTAAATTATTTGATACACGGGAAAAACAAATGCTGTATATTTTGAAAAAAATCATTATTCTAAGGAATACCATAATTAATAATGCTTACTTGACATTTTCGGTCACGAGATTTGTACACTTTTTGAGGCTTCTGCACGCAACAGCTCTTCAAATGACAAGAGTGGGTCTATTTATGTCTCTTTACAAACTCGGAATTTTGATTAAAAAAATGTTTATCCCTTAACACTTTCATCCTTAAGTCCGAGAAACCACGCCAACTATTGAACCGTGCATGGTAATAGAAAGGGTTCCATAACAATGTTCTATTTTAGAAGTATTTATTTAGATTGCATGTTTCTTCCTGGTGACAACAGCATAGTCTTATGTAATTTGTAACTGTTATTTTAATTAGAAGTGCAATTTTGATAATGTATCTTAAGGAAAGTTAGGCTGTAAAATATTCATTGTCGAAAAAAAGATCATCAATTTAATGTTTAATATAAAGGTACTTTGACAGATTCATTTGTTTGCACGATCAAGTAATAATGCGAAAGAAAGAAAAAAGAGACGAAGAAAAAAAACTTTCTTGATGTCGAAGTTCTTCCTTATATTCTTCACATTTCCTTAATAAATTCAGAAGAAATACTATATTCTCTCTGAGAAATAAAAGTTTATGGTAGAGTTTTCCAATTTAGTTTTTGTATTTAACGTATAAAGATATTTACGCGCGTTTTATGTGTTTATATTTTAAAATTATCCAATTTAAAGTTATCCAATTTAAAGCTATCAAACAATCTGTGTTACCACTTTGCCTTTCTTTTGTCACATGGGATTTTCGCCCTTTTATTTTAACTGTATTAGTTGAAGGGCGTTCTCCCGCAGGAGAAGAGGGGCTATCTTTTGTAACCAAGCAATATTTTAGACATCTAACAGTCTAAAATCCTTAACGTTCTTGATTATCTTCCGTAAGTAGCTTGTATAAAATATAAGATTTCACAATAATGACATCTTAAAAATGAAAAAAAAAAAAAAAATCTTATCACCATTTCCGACTTCTCCTATATCGATTGTGTTTGAATGATACCCTCCTAATAATTTTTATTCAATCGTGCTTTAAGAATGCATAATTTTCCCGTAGTCTAAAGCCGAATAAAGAGTCCGAGGAAAAAATGGGAAAGAGACTTAATAACAAAAATGTATCTTCTTGCTAAAAAAAATATTTATTAACTATTTACATTTAACATGAACCGAAAATCATAAAAACATAAAAGCGGCCTGCCACCACTGCCGGAAGAATCAAGCAAGAGAGAGCTAGTATTCATTTCATTCACGTTTTAAACACATGCTCTACTATTGCCACACACTTACTGGTAAAAAATTTAATTATTTTATCACCACATGCAAATTTAAATCAGTAACATAAAATAATTATAATAATCTCTTCAATAGTTTTGTAATTCTAGAGAAGTGTAAAGCATTTTAAACGAATTTAAAAGCTATAAATGCATCACGAAAAGAGAATATATTATCAATGGCTGAAATTAAACTAATACAGAAAAGGTACCTAGATCACTTCTCATAGGAGTTCTATTGATCTTCATCTTAATTACGCTATTAATTAATTAATGACTTCCACTTAAAAAGCAGCTTTGCATAAGATATTTTTTAGAAGTTAGAAATGAGTCTTTTTGAATGGAGGTGCAAAAAGTATATCATTTAGTTAATTATTGATTCATTTCTCTTTTAATTTTTAATACCGAAAAAGGGAAGCACCCCTAAAAATGCTAGAGTACATCATCCTTTTATTTGGGAGAGTGCGGTTAGAAATATTTAATATCTTCTTTATGTATAAATATCTCTGAACAGCAAAATACAGGCAAAAAATTCTTTTTGTCACACCTAACAATGAAATAAGGTGAAAAACAATAATGAAACTTCGCGACAGGAGCGCAACCCTAAGGCATTATCTAACCTCTGTCGAATTTTGCATATTAATGAAACACTTTTAATTTTTCATCCAACGCCTGAAGAGGGACTGATGAAAACTGATCGAGCGAGAGAGAGAGAAAGTGAGAAAGACGGAGACCACATGGTGAAAAACTTCAAGTTTCGTGAACCGTCATAAGAAATTTAACGTTGTTACGGTTTTTGATGGGAAAATTACTTTTTCTAAATTTCTTATTCCAATCAAACACTAATGCAATTTCGTTTATTAGACTATTTTCCCATAAATAAAAGAAAACGTATGAAAGAAGTTTTAATGTATTGTTAAAAATAAAGAAAATCAAAAATTAGTTAAGAAATTAAATAAAGATTAAAAATGAAAAATTTGAAAGCAGGGTTTTGAGATGGGGAAAATGTGTGTCTGCTGGTCTGTATGTCTGTCCCCGTAATAACTTTTGAGGAAAACGTCTCGACGAAGGCATTTAACTTCTACATTTTATTTTTTGATTTGAACAACTTTTCGTTCAATTTTGAACGTTTAAAAATTATTACATGAGCGCTATTTGAGAAATTTAAGACACATTACATAAACCATGTACATAAGACCCAAGTTTCCTTGAATAAGCTTATTCGAAGAAACCCTTAACGTAAAATATTTTTGGATTTAAACATTTTTGCTCAGTTTTGAACAGTTCAAAAAAATGTACTACGGGGAAATTTCAATCCTACACTGTAAAAAAAAAAAAAAAAAAAAAAAAAAACAGTTCAACATTGCACCATAAATATGGTGAAAACTGAAGGGCTGCTGATGATTGAACCAAAATCATGGTTCAAGCAGAAGTGCGAAATCTAAAGTTACGCCTTTAACCATAATTTCGGTTCAACCTTGAACCAAAAAGACGAACCCGGCACCCAGCCGGAAACAGAGAGCCGCCATCTTGTCAAGCTGTGACTTGAAGCATTTATTTTTCACAACAGTAAAAGGTAAGTAAACTTCGATGTATGTATCTAATTTTTTGTTTGATATTTCTTGATTTCTGTGTTTGTATGTCTTAATACGCACAAAATAGGTTGTAAAGCCTATTTCAAAAACGTTATTATCATATACCGATCCTGTCACCTTTAGTGTTAAATTGACTAATTAACTTTGTTCAAAATTTTAAACCTGTGTATATTTATTTAATTTAGCTTCAATATTAAACTTTTTTTTTTACCTGATCATTCACCCCCATACATTTTACTTTTGGTTCCCCTGATCTACATTTAAAGTTGTAACGTTGACTTGTTTACATTTTAAAAAGTGCGTCTATTATCGGAATTTTTACTCTAAATCATTTATTTTTTTCATTTTTATTTCCAAGAATACTTTTCTACGGCGTTACCTTTCTAGCTGAACCTCTTAATTTTTATTTAATTGCCTGTTGCTGTCTTTTTAAAATTTATTGAACTTATTTGTTGTTCGACCCATTTTGCACAATTTTTACCCGTAGTTTTTATCAAAGGCGTAGCCGGTGGAGGGGCGAAGGTTCGAACCCATCTCCACTCCCGAAATTTTTTGAAGTTTCACATGCTATATGACAATTTGAATACTCTGATAAGAAAACCTCATTTGTATAAAATTCAGTTCTTCTTCTTATTTCCGATCCCGTAGCTGAAGGGGTGAGAATTTCTAAAATTTTGCATGCTATAAATGAAAATTTGAAAATTAGTGAGTAAAAGATAGTATGATGAGAACACACTCATTTACATAAATGTAGTTAGTTGAATTTTGATTCCACGGCCACAGCCAGGAAGTTAGGGGGGGGGAGGAGAATCCCTCCTGCCCTGAAATTTTTTCATGTCTGAAGGATAATTTGAAAATCAAAAATATTCTGAAAAAAAAAAACACTTTCATCAACTTGACCTATGCCCCCCCCCCCCCCTCGAAAACCGATCCAGGTTGTGGCTTTGATTTGTAATGACTTTTATCTTCCTAATCATTCGAACTAACTATTACGCCAAGAGCATGTAAAACCAGTTTTGTATTCAAAACATGTCTACTGTAGGAATGTTTTGAGAAATTGGGTCAACTTTGCGTGATTTTCAAAAGCAGTTTCGTTGCCTTTAACTTTAAATTAAATTTTTTCCAAAATTTGCAACCTGTGCATGTTTACTTGATTTTGCTTCAATATATGTTTGCTTCTTACCTGATTTAATACTCCCCCCCCCCCCTGTATTTTACATTTTGCTCCGGCTCTACACTTACAGTTGTAACAATGATTTGTTTACGTACTGAAAATTGCGTGTTTTCTTATTACATTTATTGCAACATTATTTTTTCCCTCGTTACTACCAAACCACTTCTCCGAGCTGTTACCTTTCTCTTTTCTGCTCTTTAGGTCTATATTTTTTAATTAACTACTACCAGTGGTGTATTTTAGACTACCTTTTACTTCCCTGGTGTTCTCTCAAGAAATTATTCCTGGATCCGACCCTGACTACTGTTGTATTTCAAAATAATTGAACTTTCATTTTTCGACACGACTGCCATTTTACAGAATTTCTTCACTCATAATTCCTTCTAAAATTTCGTCCCAATCATTCAAACAAAATTAAACAAATGAACCTATTTCAATAATCGAGTTTTAGAAATTAATGAAAAAGTTGCAATCGGAGATTTCAGATCTCCAAATGCAAAATAGATGTTTTATCATCAAAAACGGTGCATTGCACAACACGGTTGATGTCAACAGAACATTGAATAGACGGCATACAAATCAGATACGCTTTACTATCAGTTCTTTTATATCTTTACAGGGTGAAGTCTTACTCATCTGGGCGGTCTTAGCCTGAAGTGCCACGAACTACTGCACATTTTAGCCTTGGAGTAACATCAGTCATCTTTGTATGCATGTAAATAAATTTAATATTTTTCATGTATTTAAAGAGTGTTGAAATATATTTTTGAAAAAAAGTTACATAATTCAGAAATTTAAAATCTTCACTATCAATTAATTATTAACTTATAAGCAAAATTTCAAACGCCATTTTTGTTAAAACTATCCGTTGACGAACATAAAAAAGTGTACATATATTTGCAAAGGCCTTCCTTATGGGAGAGGGCTTAAAAATTTTAACAGTGACTTATATTGCAATTTTGAAGAATATAACTAAGTAACATAGTTACTTAAAAAATACAATTAGTTTCTGATACAGTGCATTGGGATGTTCATATATATAAATAAATTATTGAAACGATGGACTTCCTAATATCAATGAATCTGTTCTTAGAATTAAATCAAATAATTAGCAAAAACTCAAGTTAAACTTACATATTAAAAAACAGAAAATTCGCTTTGCAAATTAAAATTGGTAATAAGCTTGTTACCTGTCTTACGCTTGAACATAAAAAATGAAAGTATTTATGTTAAAAGTCACTATTGCAACATAAAATGGTGCAGTTCAAACTTCACTTTCATGCTACAACTCTGAGCTATGACAGTGGCTAGTAGGAAGTCCATCGTCATGGTTCAGAGTTGAACCAAGGCACCAGTTAAAATAAAATCTATGGTTAAGGTTCAAGGTTGAACCATAATACTGGTTAGAAAAAAATTGTATATCATGGTTCAAAGTTGAACCGTAATACTAGTTAGAAAAAATTCCGTAATCATGGTTCAAAGTTGAACCGTAATACTGGTTAGAAAAAAATCCGTACTCATGGTTCAGTGCTGAACCACATTCATGGTGAAACTAGTAAACCATCATAATGGTTCAAATTAGTACCAAATGTTGGTTGCAGCTGCATTTCACCAACTTTTAGTGAAAGGTTGAACCAGAATTTTTTACAGTGTATAAAAATCCTGATCTAACAGACGGATTTGCATGGAACAAAATTTATAGGAAAGATCTTATGACGTAGAAAATGTACAGATACGAAGTTCATAAAAGACTGAAGGAGTCCATTTCCTCATAAATTTTTTTCATCTGGATTTTTAAAAATATTTCTGATTGAATGAATGAATAAATGAGTGAATAAATGAAAGAATGAAGGAATACAAGAATAAGTGAATGAATGAGTAAATGAGGGTAAGAATATGTATCAACCTTCGAAACGTGTGTATTTGAAGAAGTTAGGAGCTATAGCTAAATGAGAAAGAGAGAGAGTTAAAGCTAGATTATAAATTTGATGTGGGGTGCATACGGGAAAGTAGGCTCGTATAGTTCTAGATGGAAGTTCTTGCCAGTTATATCGAAGAATTGAAAGCGAGAAATCACTATCGTTACTACTACAACAGCAGCATTAGAACTAAAATAAGATACGTATATGCAAAATATTAGCTAAGAATAACAAAACCCATATCTGAAAACTGAATTATTTTTCAGCTGTCGAAATTGCATGTAAGAAGAATCCGAAGATCCGAATAAATCCTGATATGTGACAAATATCACTGGAAATATTGCTTAAAAAGTTAAGCAGTAAAATGAAATGTGTTAAATTCAGGACAGTTATATTATAATCCGTCACACACAAAATGCATACTATTTTATACACTTAAAAATGCCTAGTATTCAAATTTCATGTTGAATGTGTGTCGCTATATGCATGTCTGTAATACACGCATACATACATACATACATATACTTTTTTTCCTTTTCTTGCATTGCCTTATTTTAAATTAAGATCTTTGAATCGTCCATATTATATAACAAAGAATTTTATTTTAGAGAAGAAAAGTTTACATTTAAAAAGCTTTTTCATTCCATAAATACTGCTTCTTATGATGAAAATTTTTCCTGTAAGCTAAAAGTTTTCATTTCGAAACATAAACATATATTTTGAGATGCATTTCCTCAATTGAAGTGCATATTGATTGTTTGTCAATTTGAAAATGCACGATGGTAAAATAATGACAATAATGAGGTGCGGAAGAGGAAATCAACACATCTTCTAAAGAGCCATTATTTCGGAAATCAGGAAACAAATTTCTCCTAAATCTCACAAGATTTGATGTAGATAAACGAAATAAGTTTACTAAAACGTTATAACTCAAATTTCTTATCATTAAATGCAATAAGAACTAAGATGGTATATTAAACAAACATTATATCTTACTCATAGGAAAATGCATCAATAACGATCAATAAAAAAATATTTTTTAATCACAGACGATTTCCTCCGATGGTAGCGGAAAAATCATCTTTATAAAATAAAAAAAATGGCATCACGTAAAACAAATCAGCCACGTATACAATTATCGTGTCCGAAACGCGAATCTATTTATAGCAGTCATTCAGTCGTAAAACTCTAGAAAAAATCATTGAAAGTGGAGTTCTATCTCTGCTTTAATGAGTTGGCTCAAATGAGGATGTTTTCTGGCAGATGTGGAAAGTTAAGCGGTAAGGAAAAGTGTGAAAAGATGAACGGTTTGAAAAAACCGCTGATATAAAAGAGAATTCTGTTTAGTAGTAGGGTCATTTATTCGGAAGTACATGAGAAGTCGGAATTCCTTTTGCTGGTTTGTAAAATTTTAGAAACTTTTGTTTCAGATATTATTTTGATTGATTATTTAAATATTGTTCCACGAATTGATGTTTTTTTATTTATTTATTTAAAGTTTTCTGTAGCTTAAAAATTTAATATTTTCTTTTCGTGATCTTAGGGGGAAAATATTTCTTTCTTTTTTAATTATTTTTTTTAAGGGTTGACTCCATTTTTTTTTAGGATTTATCTGAATTAAGGAAAATAGTATTTTCCTTATTTATTTATTTATTTTTAGTTTAATAATAATGACTTTTTTTTATAGTATTGTTATTTGAAAAAAAATATCTTGTAAAGAATCAGATGAAGGTACAAATTTGATTTGAAAAATAGACTACCAAAATATTTTAACATACGACGAAAAAGCAAATGGTACTTTTTTAATACAAAAGGAACTTTAAAGTTTAATTAATGGATATATATTTCCGTTTAACCCCGTTAAACCTTGTTGATAATGAATCAAAACCTTAAGAAAATTCTTTCTATGTCCATAACGTTTTCTAAATATTATTTTTTCTGAATAAACAACTGACAAATGTCCACATGCTTTTGATGATGATGATGAATAGAAATATTTTTTGATACGTTAACTGGCGGTTTTGTCACATATTTCTGTCTCTTCTCGATTTTTCGTTCGTGACCGTCCTTGAGCTTACCTATGCTTCTCGATATGCAGCGGCGACAGACTGAATGTATTAGAATATATTAAATGTTTGAATTTTTACCAGAGCTTATTTTCACTTGACATACACCGGCGGTGATCTGAATGTATCAGCATGCGATTACGATTATTTGGGGGTTCACCAGGGCTTATCTTTATGCTTCTCGAGGTACACCTGAAATGGTCTGAATTTACAGGAATATGACAAAACGTTTGAACTTTCACCACAGCTTATCTGTGCTTGCAAAATATACCAGCGGTGGTTCGAATCTATAAGCATGTGTAAATAATATTCGGTTTTTCAACGATACATTTGGTATGCGCTGATATTCATCGCAGAATGTTCTTCCCTAGTTTTGACCTTTCACGGCATATATATAAATCAAAATTCTTCAATACTTTATAATACTACTTAAAAATTATCTGAAAGTTTTATTTCAAAGACATTGCTATACTTTAAAAAATGTACATTTTTTTTAAATAAGGTATTTTTCAAGGCGACGGTGGACCTTCAAATAAAACTTTATTTCTTCATGAGACGCTTTGAAATTTTCTGTACTTGCGAATCACTCAATGAATATACCGAGTATTTAGAAAAAAAATATTGAAATCTTATTTTAAAATTTTAAAAATTTATAAATTTTTTGATGAATCTCTAAATGTTCCTTGTGCTATAATTTTTGATATCTTTTGCCTTAAGTTGTTGGATAGTGAATAAATGGAACATTATACAAAAAATTCACCATTCATTTAAGAATCTGTTGGTAAATTATTAATTATTTAATTTTTTGTGTTAGTGACCTCTAAATGTTTCGCAAAATTTTGCATTTTTGAACCAGAATTAATATTTTTAAATTACTTGACATATTCCAATCGCATAATGGATGACGAATTTTGTTTAACTATAGAAAAACTAGGAAATCACGAATTTTCCTTTTGAAGAAAAATTAAGCAGAAAAAAACATTTTGAAATCTCAATTGGCAGAAATATTTGGTTTCTAGAAAAGGTCGTTTTAAATGGCCATTCGTATTCAAATCACGCCCACTTTCAAACTTTAACCGTCAAAATTAGCTCAAATTTATGCATAAATCAAATTTTCTTTTCGTCACAGGGGTCTGCAATAAAAATATGCGTGGAAAAAATTCGATTTTCCTGCCGATTTTTCGAAAAGTACAGTTCACTTTCGCCTTAAATTAATTTCATTCATTTATAAATAAAGGGGAAATAAAAATTTTTATCTCTTACATAGTAAGTTGCTGCAGTATTTAAGATTTTTAAAAAGTGAAAGTTAATCGAAATTCATAATTTCCTACGTTTTTCTAACTTTATATTAAAGCTAACTGAAATTGTAGTTTTATATGAAAATTTTTATAAAATAATAACATGAACATTCCGGAAAGAAAGTTGGGCAAGTAATTGTGATTTACTGAAAGCTATTCAGTTCGTTTTTCGGAGAAATGTTTAGAGCTTTCGAGTTAGAAGATTATCAAACAGTTTTATGCTAATATTATTTATCTATTTATAAATAACTGAACTCAAGAATAAGATGAAGTACTAAATATGATTTTATAAACAAATACTGAAATTGGGTGTAAAGATTAAGCTGCATTAAACAAAAGTAATATTCAGTACCTGAACAAGAAGCAGAAAATCAAGATTTAAGAAGTAGCCATTGAGGAATTATTAAGCTATGTGCATTTCAGTCGAAGAATTTCATAGGGTGGCAGAACTAAGAAAGAAGCCAATAGAGGGGTCAAAATAGAATGGAGTGTATATTAGAAAAAGCAGCGTAGCATTGAAAAAGTACATGCCCCTCAATGAAAAGAAATTTTCTTTGACAATCTTTTCCAGTTTGTATGAAAACAAAGCAATTAGATTTATGTTACGTGCTACAGCACTAACGAGTGAAACAGAAACATTGATTTTTAGCAGCAGAACACAGCAGAAGCTTCAGATTACTCTTCGATACATTTAGATAGATGTTAACTGGGAATACAAGGACATTTGAGCACAACAATTGATTGCAAAAACTTCAATCAACCGGCCGATAGAGTATTACATCGGCACAAAATGTTCGATTACTTTCGATGCAATACTTAGAGATTTGTGCTTCTGCTGTTTATTTTGTTGATTGCCTTTCAGACAAGCAGCTATTTAGTACCAAGTGGAATTCTTCCGAAAGAATATCGATTGTAAGAGCATTAGCATATTCTAGTTCAAGAGTTACAAAAACTAAAGTGAAAACTATGGAACAGACATCCCATTACGCTAAACTGCTTCAAAAATAAAATCAGAAAAATACTAAATCGTTTTGTTTTCTCATTCCAGCATTGTTTGAGCAGTTACCTGTAAGCTGCAAAAGTTAGTTGAACTTTTACCATTTTACTGCTATTTGTAATATATCATAAACAACACAAGAAAAGCATTTTTCCTGGAACAAAGCTTTTTAGAGAAAACAGAAAAAATGAAGATGTTTTTCATCGCAAGCAACGTTTCCTTCTACAATGTAGGCTAATTAGGCCAAGTCTCCAGTTTCCATCTTCATTAGAAGATGAGACATAAACTTTACCTTTCCCAACGCGGAACCAAATCCCAAGTAAATATTTCCTTCCCTGGAAGGTAAAATTCCTTCTTGTTGATGTTTAGCCGGACACGGCTTTCCGCTTCGCAGGCGATAGGGAAATAATTCACTGCGCATCAACTAAAGTGAAACTTTCTCCGGGAAAATTCTACTTTTAATAGAAATGGATGAGATAGGGAGACATTTGCAAACCTATGAAGTGCTAAAGCTGTAAAAAAATCAATTTATTTCTCGATTTAAGATACAGATTAAAAAAAATCTGAACATTCGCTTCGATTCAGCTGTAAGAAATTTAATGAGCATTCGGATGTATGCTCATTAAATTTCTATGTATTTAACCAGTGTTTCATGTTTCACTGATTTGTCAAACAGTCGACGCTGACCGAAAAACAGGTTATACTAGTTACTAAAAGAGATTTACTTAATGTACCAGAATTTCATCGAACGTTGTCTTACGTAACAAAGAGTAATAATTATTTATTGATCGCCTTAATATTTTCATTATTCATCGGTTGAAAAGTGTACCTATCGTAATTACAAAATATTTGGTATTTTACCGTCTTACTACTTTTACTTCTTACTACTTATGCTGTACTACCTTTAGTAACTGTCTCAATCCTAAGCAAAATATTACTCTCTAGTTTCGTAATATGGACTGTTCATATCTTCCAGCTATGTTTTTGATTATATTTTCAAAATGAAATGATTTTCTGAAACGGGAAATTTGCTGAAATCCTAGAGGGCGCTATTTAATAGTAATATAGTATTAATTACAATAACAATAAAAATAAGAAGAAGAATTATAGTAACAAGAAGAAAAAGAAAATAACTTTAATTGTATTAGTGTAGAAGCAAGGGTTCTATATATATATATGTATATATTAAATATGATTTCAACATTTTAACTTGGAAAATTCAAAGATCACTTTTCTCTTTGACGGGACTTTTGCTGTATCCTTTGTTTCACTTTCGCACTTGATTTTTGCATTGAAAAAGGAATTCCTTGTAATTCCGAAACACGTGTCCATATTTTATACCGCAATTTTGTGCATATATTTGTTGCTTTTTATCTTATTTCATCTGTCGCACAAAATGTAAACCTTTTATGCTCAATGTTATGTAACCACAAATTGAAGTTATTATTTTTCTTAACATATAACTCCAATGAACGATTATTAAAGAAACAAATGATCAGTTGCCTAGAGCCCTTTAGTAGGGTATAAGAATCATTTCATGTTATATATTATTTTACTCGATAAATCTTTCCTCTTTTCCCTGCATTTTTTCTGTATGTTTGTACAAATGCGTTTTTATTAATGGAAAATTGTGAAAAACATGTTTGTGTTTCCATTTTACTGTCAAAAAAATGCCCATGTCTGAACAAACTCATACTATCATACCCTGTTAAAATGTTAGAAGTAATTCTTAGCAGTTCTTGGATTAGCTCAGAATAGATTGTATGACTTGATTAACTCGTATTTCATTCGGAAAGAAATATTTGTAAACGTTTTAAAGTGCCATTGTTTTCTGATAGAGGTAATATGCTAAAATATGTTTTGGATTTTTTAAAAAAAAATGGTTTTAAAAACGATTCATATACGTCACGAAATAAGACTAACACAATTCCTTCCACCCTTTTTTAAGTGCAAATCTTTCTATAGAATGCAGATTGTCGATTAAATTATCCTATTGTATTGTTTTTTACGAGGCTTTTATGTAAAATATCTATTCACACATATATCGTGCTTTTCTGTTATATAGACTGAAAAGCACTTACCAAAAATCAATGTTTTTAATTCTTATGAAAAGACTCGTGTAGCATTCAATTACTAATGACAATGTTGGGTTCAATTTAACTATCAAAGCAAACATGAGTATTGTATTATGCTTATGTATGTCGCGCTGTTTTGTTTTAAAAACTGGAAAACATTTAATGAAAATAACTGGTTTTATTTCTTATTAGCGTTGAATTACTAATGACTATTTTGTTTGGTTGGATTTAGCAAACAAAACACGCAAGAGTAACACGTTTGCCGATACTTTTGTCGTGCTTTTTCTTTTACAATACGGGAATTATTTGACAGAGATGAATAATCTTAATTATTTTGAAATTAGTTTTGAATTAAGTTGAGGTTTAGGAGTAGTGTTATTCCTAATCAGTGTTTGATTAAATAAATTTTAAGTGTATGATGTTTATTCAAAGTTTGCCGATGTAATTTGAGCATTGTTCATTGCCTGAAGTATGAACTGAAATGCATTTGCTGTTTCTTTTCCAGACCATCACTATGATTTCGAGTGCAAAAGTTATTGCCCTCTGTTTTGTAGCTTTACTGTCCACGGCCGGATTGGTTCACGGAGGTCATCATCATGACAATCATGGAAATCTGGGGCAAATTCTCGTTGCGGGCCTCATCGCTAAAATGCTGTCAGAGCATCATCACAAAGGTCATCATCATCACCAGTCCCATCCCATATTCATTCCTATCCCTGTTCATCACGGACACCATCGAAGAAGGTGATGAAATAAAAGCTTCATGACATTTGTATATAAAAAATACATGTACCTTCACCAACACAATACTATGTAACTTATCAATATATACTAAATAAAGATTGAACAAACTAAAAACCTAGTAGCCATTTTCCCCTTACACCCACACACACACACACACACACACTATATATATATATATATATATATATATGTGTGTGTGTGTGTGTGTGTGTTGGTACCTAAAAATATGGAATACGAAAGAAATTTAAAGTATGTACTACATTTGGCTAACTATTTACTAAAATGTATTTAGTTCGTTCGAATACTTAAAACTGTAAAGTTATATCACAGAAGTGACTATGGAAATATTTCACGTTTTTTCTTACTTTGTGAAATCCTTTTTCCTACATTTTTCTATGTGCATCTTATGCATCTTATATTTACAAAACTTTCACTTAAAAGCAGGTAGGAAAAAAAGCGAAAAAATAAAGTTAGAAAAAAAAATCTTTTTTTCCACAGAAACACTTTTGAAAAAATACAATCACATTATCTTATTTCCGATTTATTTCTGTTTTTTCCAAGAACAGACCTTCTACAATAAAAAAGGAGGGTCCCATTATTATAAAAAGGGATTGGAAATAGAACGAAGGTTCTACCACCAATCCTTTTTTATAACGGTGCATATTTTTACAATAAAAAGTAGCTTTAATCGTATATGTTCTTCCTTATTTTATACCGCACTTCTGCTTCGTAATAGTTATGTTAGTTAGAAAAGCTTTCATTCTGTTAATTCACTGCTTTTTTAGAAAGGTGTTTATTTCAACTAGCTTTACACAAGTTAACGAAAATTCTTTTTAAAACCCGTTTAATTAGTGAGGTAAGCTAGAAAGTTCGAAAATATAATATTTTTTATAAACTGAAACATACTTTTTATGATATAAAATAATTCATTTTATTTTTGTTGAAATACTGACAGAAGGCACCTATGAGTGAAGAATTTTCTTCTTGTGACTACATGCGCACGATAAGGTCATAAAGGAGAAAGAGAAAAAAAGTGACTAATATCTGACGGCCAAATTAACTTTTTTTTTCGTCTTATAGGTGATAATAGAACAAGATGTTTAAAAGAAAAACAAATTTCTTAGCATGAAAGTATTTTCATGCATTTAGAACACAAGTGCCTTTTCGTTTTCATTTTAATTACCACACATCTGTAATCAAAATTTTCATCACATATTTTTTTTTATGCATTCTATATTTTATCTTATGCATTGTTATTTAATAACATTTTCAAAAATAAAAAAAAACAATACACTAACAAACAAAAAGTTCAAAGTCCCTGGAAATTATATTACTGGCACTGTAAGAAGTATATAAGATATATAAGATATATAGATTTATTATGTCTTATGACATAAAAAATCTTCGCTGCCTTAAGAACGACTATTGTGCAGTTCAGATTTTATTTGTCAGTGAAAACAGGAGACGACTTTTTTCTTTCTTCTATTTCTTTTCTCTTTTCATTTTTCTTTGTATTAAAAATGCTTACTTAGCACATTATTAGCTTTCTGATTACCTCAAATACAAAAATAAAATAAATACATATAGCGGAGAAGTAGTTAAATTTCGACTTGAATTTTTACTGTGAAATTAAATAAACGTTCGGAATGTGTAATAATAAACAATAAGATATATACCAAAAAAGAAATCCAGAAATTTTGCAAGTTAACTAGAACGAATATCACAGAAGCAGCCGGCCAAATGCTAAAATGAAACAAAAGAAAAAACTAAGTTGATCTCATTACATGTAATGTGGACTTCTTATACCAAAGATGTTTTTCTAAACTATCATCCGTCTGTAGCTCTTTAGCTTATTTTTTAAAAATGTGAATGAACTGTGTAAAAAACATAGATTTAAAAAAATCATGAATATGTTTCAAGATTAAATTAGCCTTTTGCTGAATACGGAGAAAAAATTTCATATAATCTTGGAATTTTCCGAATTTTGAAAATTTGTATTGCTCTCAGACCATTCTCAACAATTTTCTGAGTTCAAGAACGTGAATCATGTACGCAATGTCGGTGTCATTTTCAGTGGTTCATACTTATGAAAATATGTTCGGATAATAATGTTATGAAAAGTAAAATAATTTTCATATCTCTTCCGTATTTATGCTGTAGATAAATATTAAGTTAATAATATACAGATGTAAATGCATAAAAAGTTCTTTATGTTTACATTATATACAAAGATTTATTTGTGGATCGCTATTTTACATGAATGTTTTTCTACATCTAATTTCTTTACCACTGCAACTGATAATGTTCTTCTCGTGTAACACTACCTCTGGTGCACAACACAGAAGGTTTGATATTCGTTTCCGTACTTCAGTCCTTCCAGCCATGATGAGAACTGTAAATCGGAATAGGAATCGGTACGGGAATTGCGGAGTGATGATTGTGATGTTTCCTCTCAGATAATAGTTTGGCTACCAAGCCGGCAACTAAGATGCTAGCGAAGTCATTGTCGTCATCGCCTTTTCCGCCTCCTCTCACGAACGAAGAGAGGGTTATCAAAATTGTCACGAAGATTATAAGATTTTTCATCTGTAAAAAGAAAAGGAAAAAATCAAACATGAGATTGTTTTTTCTGAAAGATTATTAATAATAATAGGAATTATGGCACGAAAAGCTATCGTAAAATTTTATTACTGCCTTTCCTACCTTTCCTTCGTCTTAAATGAATACGAATAAACAAATATAGATCATATATTTGTTTATTCGTATTCGTATAGAACGTATTCGTATAGAACAGTGGTCGGCAGCCCGTCGATCGCAAGCCCATTTTCGGTCGATTGCGACAGCATTTTGGACAGTTTATAGTTTGAAAAAATAAATAAAATGACTTTTGAATTGGATGGTGAGCTTATTATTATTTTTTCCTTCTGAAAATGTTTATTAGTTTGTCAGACCATTCACCGGACCTAAAAAAACTTCCCATAATATGGATTGTCAGTCGTCCCTTTAACTATGCTCTTGGTGAGAGTTAATTCAAGAATGTATACACTTCACATGTGTGTTTTAGTTAAAAAACAAAACAAAAACTAATTAACTTTTATTTTTTATCAAATTCGAAAGAAATAATATATTTGTATTGTTTTGATGCGAGTTAACGGTGTTAGCAAACCATTATTTTAGAAATTTTAAAGTAGCTGTTTTATAAGCATCAGAACTTGTTCTGACAAGAATTAATCTGCAATTTGAAGACAGGCGCAGTCCCAACATGCCCTGTCAATAATGCATACCCCCCCCCCCCAACCCCCTCCCCGGTCCTCAGAGTCGATCTTGGTGTTCGCCGAACTTGAAAAGTAGATCTTCAGTCAGTTTAGGTTGCCGACCGCTGATGTAGAACCTTTAATACAAAATATACATTTTAAGCCTACTTTCCCGGAAAAGTTTTAAAGAAAGAAATAAAGAATGTAATGTATCGTTAAATATAAGAAAAAGTCGAAAATAAGTTAAGTAATAAAATAAATATTGGAGAAAAAAACTTTTGAAAGCAAGGTTTTGAGATGGGGAAAACGTGTCTGTCGGACTATCAGTATGTCATTGCATCAATTTCTAAAGGCTAGAGATGAGTCTTTGTTCTGAGAAACACGTCTAAACGACTTGTTACTTCTACTTTTTACTCGAAATTATAGTTCATAATGAAGGGAATCGTAAATGCATTTTCCGAAACAGATTTTCTTAAAAAAAGGGACTGAGATGTAAACCGGAAGATTTTTGACCATATTTTTAAAGACGAGTTTTCGTTTCATTATCACGCTCATAAAATGTTGTATTACTCTCAAGTGTTACCCCCTCCCTTCTTTCTCCCCCCGCCCTTTTTTTGCATTATTGTACATATTGTAATTGACTTACGGAATTTGCTGTTGGGTTTTAATGAAACCTGTATAATTTTTGGTTAGAACAAGAAGGTAAAAAGCTCAAATGCAGCGAATGTGCTTTGTTTATTTTGATCCATTCAGCATGATGTGTCTTTTACAATCAATTTAATATAGATCCTAGAACAGTCCTCTTAAATTAGAAAATATTATGTAAGAATGAGAGGAAATCAATTAAAAGCTAGTTTGTTGTGTCCTACAATATGTGAAAAAAGAGATTCAAATAAACATTGATTTCGATTTTTAGAAAAAAAAAAAAAATTCCAATTTCAGTATTTAGTGCTGCCATCTGCGCTCAAAGAAGCCAACTATTAAGAATATGTACTTAGCTCACTATCTTCTGAAGCATGATTTCTACTAACTATAAGTCAAAATGACCACTAAACGAATAACTTACAGATCCGATTTATAGTTTCTAAGGAATAAATTAATAAAGTACCAATTTTTTTTGTAAATATTTTAACCTTAATTTGTATCTTTCATACAATTATGTTTCTTCCAAAACTAAAATGTTATTTTATGCGTTATTTTTATTACTTTATCCCTTAATACAAAGCCAAGTGTTTCAGAAAAGAAGGGTTTCACAACAGCAACAATAATAATAATAACAGTAACAACGATAACGATAAGAATAACTATAACAATAATAACAATAACAATAATAATAACAACAACAACAATAACAACAACAACAATAACAATAATAATAACAACAACAACAATAACAACAACAACAATAACAAAAACAGCAACAATAATAATAACATAACAAAAACAACAACCATAATAATAATAATAATAATAATAAGTTTGAAGCAACCCTTAGAGTATTATGTGAGCATTATATCCCACTTTTTGTTTAGTAAAATTGTATTTTTCACGCAGCTATCAAACACAAAATGGCTCTTTTGCACACGATACTTATGGGAGAATGAAATGTGTAAAGTTGAATTATATTTAATTTGATGTAATCCATTTTCTTACGTTCTGTTTTTCAAAATCCTACGAATTTTTTCGATTGTGTAAGTTTTACTTTTTTCCCATAAGGAGAAACTATTTTAGCTACAGAAACCTTTTTAATTTCTTTCCATCCTTCATTCATTCATTCTTTCGTTATTTTTTTTTTTTTTTTGTGTTTAGCGTTTTTTTTATTTTTTTTCTTTAAAGCTTTCTTCTGAAATGTGTTAAATTATTATTATTATTATTATTATTATTTTAGGCTTTTGATATTGAGGCAGTAAAATGGTTATAATAAGGAAACGGTTATTTTTTTTCACTGCTTAACTTAAATGGGTTTCTTATGGGAACTCAGAAACTCTATTTTTTTTCCCTTGTGAATGTCTACATATCAGACGGAATTCAGGAATTTGATGTTAATAAATATAAGTTCATTAGGTTTTTAAAATTTTTTTATTTATTTCAATTTTCCTTTTTTCAATGTCTTTATTTATTTGAAGATAAAAAAAATCGCTACGTTTGTTATTTCAAACAGAACTGGTCTTCATCAGTTGTGCAGCATCTGGATAATCACATATTATTTCTAGAAGCGGGACTTTCCTAGCATGGGTGTAACCCAGGGCGGTAGTTTGTGGTGTCACTCGCTCCTCAAAAGAAAAGAAAAAAACCTTTGTTGAGTTATATAAACTTGTAGTTTTGCAGGTTAAATTATTTTCAGGTGAGCAAAAAAAGTAAGTAAAATTGTTTTATTTATTTTGGGTAACTTTCAGTAAACTATATTTATTTTCGACTATGACAAGCTGAAATCGCCAATAAAATTGCATAATTCAAGTAGTACATTGATCGTTCAAACTCATTTGGTTGTCACCCCCAACATCCCCCAAAAGGTGCCACCCAAGACAGACCCCAGCCCTTCCCCCCTTCCGGTATTGACGCTACTGCTAGAACTATTAAATTCTACCCCTTTTGCACTCGTAAAACTGCATCTAGAAGCTCCCTGTCACATTGAAAAAGGGATTCCAAGCAATCCCGAAACATATGTCTGCGTTTTAATGCTCATTTGTGCTTTAAATTAACGTGAAATTATATTTCTATTACTGAGCGAAGCGTGTTCAGTCGAGAGGTTCCTAGATGCTATTTAATGAAACAATTGTTAATGTTTACTGAGACAGGACCATTTGAAGAGTTTGTGAACAGACGAAAAGAGATAGAAAATATACATACCATGTCCTAGAACTAACTTATTGGCTATGAAGACTGCTTTCTTGATTTGATTTAATCCAACCCTGAACCATTTTATATATATAATATCGGTTTTTCCGCTTCACTTAAGAATATTCCTCCTGTCAGTGGAAGCTTCATATCCGTAAAGAAACTCTGATCATTTCAACTATTTTGAAATGCACCAGGAAAGGATATTTCATTTCGCAGACGTCTTGTCACAGATCAAATTTAATTCAACCGAAACAACACAGAACTAAAGGCATCGCAAATCTAAAAAAAAAAAATTATACAGCTTGTAAAAGGTATGAAATATCCTCTATTACTTATCAATTTATGGTTTCGTTTCAAGTGGGGAGTCATGTGCTGACAGAGTTGTTGCCAAATTTGATCGGATGTTTTAAACAACGTTTTATGTGAAATGACTTTTTTTTCTGTTTTATAATATAAATAGAAAAAAAGTAAAAAGAAAGGAAAATGTTGGGTTAAATGATGCAGGTCATTGTATAAGAGTTTAAAATTATCAAACTCATTTTATAACCTTAAGTTTGATTCGTAAGTAATGTACCTAATTTTGTTTTGGCCTCGATCATATTTCTATGAACGTACACAATTTACACGTGTTGTATTTCTCCTGTAAAAATTGGTGATGTTGCCTTTTTGTTTTAGCGAAGTTTTTTAGATGGATTATTTTACTGACTTTTCGCTGTTCAAATATTCTTCATGGAAATTAAAGTCTCCATACTATACTTTAATTTCATATGCGCATTCAAGTATATAGGCAGTGATAATCTTTTCTTCTTATTTAGTAAAGTAAATTATCGTCTTTGAAAAAAATTCCAGGGAATCAAACGCCTTCTCATTTTCATTTTTGAAAATTTTTGAAAAATATATAAATTTTTTAAAAAATTCTACATTTTCTTCTTTTAGTCATGTTTCAGGGATAACAATAAGTTGAAGTCAAATATTATAATTAATTATAATAGTATCAGTAAAATTAAAAAACTAACCATTTTAGAGCTTAAAATTTTATTAAACAAAAAGCTTCATTTTAATGTTTTTATTTTTTTTTTCATTTTCTTACTATTGAAAGAAATAGTTTTATTATTGTCAGTATGTTTATACGTAAAGAAACGAGTTTTTCTTTCCAAAACCACGATAAATTGGATAAATGCTAACATAAAAAAAAGAAAAACTTTGTTCCGCATAATTTTCATGCCGAATGAAAACTCTGCAATGAATATGATCAAACTGTGTACTTGTATCAAATACAGATAAAATATAGTATACTTCAAACTCAGATAAAGCTGATTTTACGATAAAACTCTCAATGTAAAAGAAGTAAGTTCATTAGTTCAGAGAAATTTATGGCACTAAACTATTTTTATCAACGTTTATTTTAGTAAAACAAGACAATAAATACATAGAGGAAAAATTTATTTCATTTTTCATATTTCAATTCAAAGTCGTAATACATTTAATATGCTAAACACATGTGCTTATAGACATTATGCTAAAATATTGACAGAAAACGAATATATTTTTATTTTCATGTAGACGTCACAGGATAACAAAATAATGACAAATTTTAATTTCAGGAAGTTTAGAAAGAAAAAGCAATGGCGTGATTTTCCATATCTGACTAGGAAACGAATTCATCCAAGACTACATCTAATGATTCGTTTCATAACATTAAAAAAAGAAAAAAAGACAAAAGCTATTCTGATTCATTTTCTGTAATAAAATACTGCAGTACAATCGCACAATTTCTTTTCTATGAATGGTAAGATTATAAAGTCATGATCACGTCGTTAAATTTAAGGCATCAAAATTGCAACATTTAGACGACGCATTACAATTTGAACAATTATAGCAAAAATTGTTGCAATCGTAGTAAGTAGTATTGTACATAGGGTAAAACCATTAGTTGTGGATCGGCCACTAACTGTGGATCAAAGTATCTGCAGGGAAGAGTGCATATTGGGACTAAGGAAATGGTCGACAAATTGTGGCTCTTTGGCCACTTGAATGTGACTCTTCACAATTGTACTGAAATTCAAAATTAAGAAACAGAAAAATGCACTTTGCTGTCCAAAATGCAATGTAAGTATATACTTATTATTAAAAAAAACAAAAAAAAAAAAAACAGATGAAATTATCTTCAGTATCTATAGTTCTAATTGATGAAAACATGTTAATGTTTGAAATTAAAAACAAGTTACGCATAGTGATACTATAATTTTTTTTAAATATGTAGCTTCAAATGGTTGCTCTCATTATTAAAATGTTTACTACCTGCACGCAAATTGTTCACGAATATATTTTTTCATAATAAATACGATAGTGTATTGATGATTCAATAAATTATATTCAGATATTTATGAAACTATAATTATGGATTTTACAAAAATTTCCCGACTGCTTAAACGGCGAAACTGGCTCTTCAGTTTCTAAAGTTTGCAGACACTGGTCTTAGGCTATGATTTCACTGTCATTACAAAATAAGACTTATAAAATTCCCACAAGCTGGTATACATAGTACTTATAACTGTGGCTGTAATTTCAGGGGATTTTATGAAATCTATTTTTATGAAATAAGAAAGTTAGCTTCCTGTTATGATAAGTAACATTTGTTGGTTGGTTAATATTTGATAATTTCCTTGGTAAAAAAAAGAATATTTTTATTTGACTTATATTCCATGCTCTCTTAAACAACTAACGGCCTTGTTCACCAACCGATTTGAACCTCTGTCAGACACTCGAACCACTGATAAGAGCTTTCTGATTCGTTGAGGAAGCCTTTGATCTTCAGTTCGAAAGTTCAAATCGGTTAGTGAATAAGGCCGTTAGCCTTCTTTTAAACTAGATATATTATAGGTCCATGCGTTCTAAAGTATTAGGTCTGGTCGATTTTATAAAAAATAAGCTAAAGGGGCACATTTCGACGAACCCGAAGCATGAAAAACGTTTGTAATATCTATTTTTGTGCGGTAAAACCTTTTTATGTTACATTTATTCTTTATTTTATGGTAATAGGAGTGGCAGACAATAAGTTTTACTTTCTTGCTTTTTCAATGTTTTTTTGTGCGTCGCTATTTCAAGCATGCAAATTAATTATTTTTTATATACATCCTACTCTTTTATAACAAGTAACTTAAAGATAACTCCGTATACAAATAGATTATTTCTGCATATATGCGTGCACTCACAAAATAATTTTTGCGGTTAGGTAGTCCCAATGTGCTCTATAGTCAAATCAATGTTTTCCCACTGTACCCCATGAGTGGAGCATATTGATAGATTTTGAAACAACTGTTGTTTATCGTTTCTTTCTTTTTCTTCTTTTTGTTCTTTAATTCTTTTTTTTTTATATTAATATATTTATTTATTTGTTTGTTTTGAATTTCTAAGTTTTAGTTTGATGCTGACTTAATATTTGGGAGGTGACCAATAGTATGTCATACACAATAAAATAAAATCTCAATAAAAAAATATCTATTAAGTTTGCAAAAATAAGAACTTTTTAAAAATTGTCACAGTGTGTTCCCTTTCTCCCCCCCCCCCCCCCTCTACTTAGCTTTGGAAGTTAGTGAACATTTTTTCTTGTAACCTTATTTATTAAGACTGGACAGTTCTTTTTCCATCAAATCACCCGGATGAGAGCAGTCATAATTCCCAACGGGAGAGAGTTCGACAGAATTATTTTTAAAATTTGAAAAGGAAATTAAACAATACATTATGACTTCAGCATGTAACTTAAGAGATTTTAGATTCACAGGATAGCCGAAAACAATTTGTTTTCCCATGACTTCATCTAGCGCATTCAGTTTTGCTTTAAGACGAGTCATTTGCAGCCAGTATCTGGGATATAATTCTTAACTGAATACAACGTTACACGTTGCCTTTTCAATAAAAATTACGTATTGAATTAAAGTTATTGTATATGTAAAGGGAATTTTTAAGGATACCGAGGGTTAAATCAAAAGCAAGGTAAAATAGATAGTTAGTTTTAATTACAATTTTCGCCATCAGCCAATGTAAGTCTAAAACCGGTGTCCTTACCCTGGTTTTATTTCATTCGCTTAAACTCCGGTTACCACAAATATATTTCTGTTAACACGGATGACCGTAACATTAATTATAAACATCACACTGCAAGTAGTAAGCACATTACTAATTATTTTACATTGAAAGTAAGTTCAGTATCATGTACACAAAATTGATTCTTCAATGGCTAATAGTTTCTAAATGAATAGAATTATTAACCACAACTATGTCCTTGTCCCTCTGAGAGTAATTTTGCAATGAGTCCAGCCACTAAAATTTCAGATACTCCAGAGCTCCCAGATCCTCCAAAGAGAGCGTGCTTGAGATGAAAGGCTTCAGCCACAGATGCCAGGAAAAAGAGATAAGTTATGGCAAGAGCTACAATAACCAGTTTCTTCATGACTTTTGTTGGTGTAGTGGAACCTCTGCTTAGAAAAGAAACAATTAAAGTATTTTAATAAAAATTATATGCAACGATCATTTCGTATTTAAAAACTACAATTTAATGATATTACATAATCACTATTTATGAGAACCCATCACGTTACATGGAGTCAAGTGCAAAAGAAACCGCAGGATAAAATATGTTATTCTATCTGTAATAACAACAGTGTACAACACTGAAAATGGAATTTATAACAAGTTGCTACAGCGCTGGCAAATTCGAACGTACTCTACTGTTCGAATTAATTGGGACAAACATGTTTTTTTTTGTCTGAGTTGATGACCCTTCTAAACAGTTGTTTTGGGTTTTTTCACAGCAAATGGCACTGGAAGCTTAGTTCCTCTTAAAGGCATGATAAATTCTGTCAAATGCATATAAATATTGCGCAGTAGGATTGTTCCATTCATGAAAACATATGGCGGAACATTTCAGCATGACTTGGCTCCTTCTCACAATTCGAAATTCGTCCAGACTTTTATGCGGGAAAATAAAATAAAAGTAATTATTGACCTGGTAATTCACCAGACCTAAATCCCAATGAGAACTTATGGCATATTCTCAAGAATCGCTTATCTAAGATGAATTGCACGACAACAGAAAAGAGTGCCATACAAGTGTGATTTCACGATGATGATGTCAAGAACATGTGAGCTACACTAGTGGAGTCAATGCCAAGACGTGTTGAAGAGGTCATTTCTGCTAAAAGAGACATACATCATACTAATATAGAGATTTAGCAGTCTACTTCATGTGTGTAATGATTAAAACCTAAGTTTTTAGACAAAAATCGTTTTTTTTTTTTTTTTCATTTGTCCCAATTAATTCGAACACTATAGTAATATGGAAGATCAGCGAATCCAATCACGGCAAAATGTTCATACAAAGCAGGCCTGCATCAACTCATGCTCCAGTATTTTTGCTCTGCATAACTTTCCCGTAACTTCTACTAAAAACAACAATGCATAGTATTTGTAAGAGAGAAATATTCAAGCAATTTATTGAAACCAAAATTCGTCTTCAATTGCTTGAAGCAGAGGTAGGGTAACAGTAGCACCTCTTTTGTACCCGCCACAGTTTAAAACAAATCTGAAAGGAGAACCAGAACATGGTCTTTTTTTTTAAGTACAATTGTTTCAAGACCAAGTGCAGGATGCTTCAAACAAGTTTAAGGGTTCACAGTACCTCAAAATTGTCCAAAATATCGAAAGAAAAAAAAAGAAATTTATTACGTATTTCGATAGATAAAACTGTTTTAAAGCCTCAGGAAAAATTTCAAACTTATGCGAGCAATACTTTAAACGATATTCCAGGTTTTGTAAATGACTTTATCTGCTTTCCTTCTACATTTAAAAACTTTAAACGCATTTTTCTCTGCTTTGTATTTCTGACCGATTACGTGTGGTAAAATTCCTATGGCTTTTTTTTTTTTCAGCTGAAGATACAGCTTTGAAACTTTGTATGTGCATTCCATGGAGTATGTTTAACAAATATTAGCATGGGTTTGACTCTAAAGTTTGTAGTTTGTTTTTATTTGACTGTTGAATATGACTTTTTGGATTTTTTGTCCTTTTTTCCGAGATTTTAACGAAAAAAAATATTAAAATTAAACTAAGTTTCAGATAGTTAATTCCATGCTAACTTTCATTCTGGAATGTTTCCAAAGAATTATAAAGAAAAAATCTTTTGAAAAAAGATATAATTGAGAAAGTTATAAGCAATTTAAAAAATTGAAAAAAGGTTGATCTCTTTTAAATTTTAAAATATTGGTTGATCACAATGAGGTTCTACTTGCAAATTTCATTTTTGATCATAATTAGAACTAAATGCATGCGTTATTTTTCATCTGATTGTTAAACGGAAGAAAATTTGAAAAGTGGTACAGCCTTAAAATATAACTTTGGCATTTCTTTCTTTTTTTTTTTTTTCTTTTTTGCCAAATAATACTTATATATTGAAATGCTCATAAGTTGAAGACGAACTATATATAGGTTACGTTAAAGAACTATATATAGGTTACGTTAAAGGACTGTATAGGTTGCGTTAAAGAACTATGTACAGGTTATGTTGTTCATCACTACTTTCCTTCAGTATATTTGTAGACAACTTTATTCCGCATTAAGATTTGTTTAAGCATAATTTCTTATAATTCCATTAATTTCAATTGGTTCAACTGAATTTAAATATTATAGATTAATAAACAGTTATTTCTGAACGCATTAAATTTTACAAAAGAGTTAATCTCTTAAAATTCATGCTCATTTAATAATAAATGCGTTATAAAGTCACGGTACTTACAAGGTCACTGCGGCCACTGTCGACTAAAAGGTCACTGTGCTTATAAAGTCAGTTTCGCGAAATCCCAAGGGGTGACCTTGTGTCGAGGTGTTAAAATGTTAGACAATTTTGGCATCAAATATAGATTTAGAGCAAAAAATAAAATGTTAAGATTGTTATTTTCCAAATCATAAGAATTTGGTTTGAAAACATGAAACTTCTATTTGGGCGGCAATTTCTTTAACAATCAAGCATTATCACGATATTTATTTTATTTGTCTCTGGGCTTAATGCTTACATGCCATCTGTTATTCTTATGAGAACATTCGTAGCTCATTCTACAGCATTTAACATGAAATAATCTAACACTTAAACTAGGGCCAAAACACGAAAAGGGTGTATATTTTTCAAAAAACTTTTACCGGGAATTTTCTTTAATAAGTTTGATAGAATAGGAAGGAAAGTGAAATAGATGAGGTAATCGGATTTTTTCCCTCCTCCCCTCTTCACACCATCAGCTTTGCATAAAAGAGTAAATAATTGGTATTTGAACAAATACAAAATAAATTTACAAAAAAAAGGGGGGGGGGTGAATAATTAGGATATTTCAATGGACCAAATATTTGCATTTTTAAGAATTGTTTAAGTCCTTCAAAGCATGGTACCACAGTGCAATGAATGACATAATGTAATATTTATGAAGAGATATTTTTAAGTTACTCTATTCAGAAGGGTATCAAGAACATCTCGGTTATAGTGTCAACAAATCGCTGGGCCCTGCATTGAAAAAAACGAAATCACCTTGCACTTTGAATAGCACCCTCTATTTTAACGTTCTTTTTTTCGATTTCATCGTGTTTCGATAAAAATTCTAAGAATTTAAATTGAAAAAAAATCACGACTGGAATTCGCTCTTAATATTTACTGTCCATTTTCATGTGGTTCGATCGTGACAAAATTAAAACTCGGGTATTCAATGGTTCAGCAAAATAATGGTTCAGGTGATACAGTGGGCGATATTTCTCAAACTGGCACAGGCATAACACATTTTTGATATCAATTACGAAGTGAAATATTTTCACGAAATCTGCAGTACAAACGAAGACCCTGACGGAGGAATGCTCTGCTGTTAGAAATTTTGAACACTTTAAAAATACCATCACAGATTTTACAAAAACATCAGAGAAAATAATTTACAATTATATGAATACGAAATATAAAATTGAAGACGATTTGGTACAATAATATTGTTGTTCTAGACTTAAACAGTTAAATAAAAAAGGAATCTTTTTTCTAAAAACCATCATAAAGTTTCATAAAGTTGACGTAAAATAATTTTGATGTGAATAACACAAGGTTTTCCGTCATATACGTAAGGTTTTTATCAGGGAACTAATGTGAGAAAGTTTTCGAGGTTCCGCTCCGATTGATAAATATTTTCTCCATATCTGCCCCGCACTCTGAATAGTTTTAACAGGAATTAAATTAATCATATTTAATTATTTAATTTAATAATTTTATTTCTGTTAATAATAGCGGTCATCACGGTGACGTCGAGGTAAGGCGCGTGCCTCAATCGTCCCAGTTCATAGGACCGAATCTGGCAGTGTCGTTGGATTTTCAAGTTGCGAAAAATCGTCTGCGCCCATGTCGTATGATTATGCGACGTGTAAAAGATCTTTCGAGTAAGCATTGGCTTGGGCACTGTCGGCTAAATTAAACTCCTAGTGCAACTGAGTTCTGGTCCTCACCCATTCAGGTGAAGAAACTGGACGTTAAAATTTGCATGCGGCGATGGTACCACACTCATTATTATGCCGCTGAAAGAGAGGGTTCCTATCTCTGGAGAACGCACTAGTTTTGTAATTAGTAGAAGCCAACAAAAACCGATTAGAAATAAAAATCTTGGGGATAGCAAATAAAAAGTTATCTAAATCCACTTTTCTTTTCATTTGAGCAACTATTTTTCGTTCTTTCTTATTGTTAACTCAAAACTAATTTTGATGTGGTAAAACGTACTTTCTAAATTCTTAAAGACGATAAAATCCTCATGAAAATCTAATTTTAAAAAATTTCAGCAGCGGAGCACGACAACGTTCCGTGTTCTGACTGCGCGCTTGCTCCAAGTAAAAACTCGTTACTCCACCGCTCCACTCCTCTCTGCTTTAGATCCCTGATTTCTATCGAATTACATGGGGAAATGTTATTTATATCCTCTAAAATCAACAGCGTTTCTTACGTCACTTGGGTTTTAGCGTCATAAATACCGTAACCCCCCCCCCCCCTTCCCAGCAAGTCGTTTTAATGGAGGTCGACTATTTTTCAAGATGCTTCTAATCAATACGCAACAACATATCGCTTTCAGTTTAATGAGTAATTAAGGGGAAAAGTTCAATAAACGAGTATATTAACTCACACCTTGTGAACGCATAAACTTTATTGTAAAACTAAATTGAGCGTCAAACAGTACCATCTTCATTACTTGTAAACTAACTTTTCTGTTTGTGAGAATGTCGACATTTTCTGCCCTAGACAACCCCACTTGTAGTATAGAAAGAGAACAGAATCAGTCCCTAACGAAATTAAATGAATTAATATTTCGAAACCAAAGCATTTTTTTGTAAAATAACAACATCAAAAACAATAATAAATAATAGTAATAATAAAATAATAATAAGCAAAAAGTTTACATTTTTTAGCTTTAACATGTAAGCAAGTATTCCTTTTATTTTACTTCTTTTACTTCGGGTTTTTTTTTTTTTTTTTTTTTTTTACGTTCATTCAATAAGTTATTTCACAGATAGAATATGTGCTAAGTAACAAGCCTTTCGTGGTAAAAGACTAAAAGACAATTCTTAAAAGCGCATCAATGGTTCAGTTGTTAGAATAGAACTTATTAAAATCATACAGATGCAATTTTGTAAAAAAATAAGGATAGAAAATATTTTTGAAAATTACAGCGAATTCATAACGAGACAGAAATGCCACATGATAGCTTTTTCCTAAAATATACTTTATCTTTAAATTAACAAGTATCACATTATTGCAAAACAGTATTGACCTCAACTTAATTCATACAAGGAATATCACTAGCTTCTGACATTAAAATTAACAACGATCCTGAAATATTCACAAGTGGTTTCATAACGTGGTTTCAACCTGGCTACATTATTTATTAAAACAAAAGAGAAAACGAAAGAATGATAAAATAAATAGAATACAGCAATTTCTCTGGACCTACCGTATCCCGCTGGTTGTTGTCGGGCCACTTAGAATTTTGATTTTTGAAACATCCTAAATGCTCTTTATATAGCCGAGCTTCGAGTTTGGCGTGCACGTAATTATCAGAAACTGCGTTCTTGAAAAAAGAAGAGAACACTTTGTTTTAATTGGTTAGCGCATTCACAAACCACTGACCCATAACCATTGTCGATCACTCCTATGGCAAACAAATCGAAATTCTCACGCAAGCTGGAGAATTATATCCCTAAATTTCCTTATTTACAAGTTTCGCACTCTTTTCTTGATATAAAAATTAAGTATCTTTAAGGAATTTTCAGAACCTGATTCGAAAGAATTACCGTACTAAAAGTGGCAGTTTTTACCAAACATGGGGATAAAATAATAATAGGTAAATGAATGATGAGCTTCAGCATGGTTTCTTCAAATAGAAAGTTTAGCAACGTGAAAACAATTTGAAAACACGGTCAGTTTGATAATAACAAACGCAGGAGATGGTTAAAAAACCGACCAATCAATGCAAACACATTAGCAAAATTGTTCAAATATTAATTTCCCAAAGTTCATATTCACATCTAATTTTTTGTTATTATTATTAACATCCTCTCTTGTATTTGAGCATTTCGATAAATTTGAATTTATTATAGGTTATACCACACATTAAATTACATTCAAGAAACTTAATAATTGATATTTATAGGTACTTTCACTTATTAAAGATTCACAACCGTTTTATATTACTTTACCAGATTCTGTTTCAAATTGTATTTATAAGATTGAAAAGTGTATTGAGGGTCATTCCACAGTAACGGACGTTACATTTACACAGAATTTTTCAACTTCAACGAGCTTTCTAACGAACTTCTTGGGTATTTTTTAGGTTTTTAAATTTTGGCTAGTAAAAGTACATGTGTTCTCTGTATGCAAAAAAAAATTTGAAAATATATATGTAGTTGCTGACTGTTAAACAAATTTTTGAAATTTCGTTACGTGTGTTACCCGAAGAGTAACACACGTAACGAAATTTCAGAAATTTTTTTTAACAGACAGCAAATACATATATATCTTCAAAAAAATTTCTTCATTCTTAGAACACATGTACTTTTATTAGCGAAAATAAGAAAAACTCCGTTACTGTGGAATGACCCTTGTCTCAATCAAAATGTACTTGAAACCAATCGGAGGGAAGAAGCATAGCGACATTTTAACCGACTTCACAGAGGAAGGAGGTTATACGTTCGTACTGTGTGTATGTCGTTTTTTTTTAGTGTTTGTTTGTTTGTCCACTCATAACTTCTCAGCGGATGAACCTATTTTCATGGCCTTTTTTTAATGGATCGAAGGTGGTTTTCCATAGGTCCCGTACCCTTATTTGACCATATTCAATAATAAGAAAAAAAATGGGCAGAAATGTGGTCATTTTTTTGTCATTTTTTGCCAGTAAATAATTATCATGGAATGCTTGAATCATGTATTTAAATTCATGATTGTCTCAAAAGAAACGATAGAAAAAGTAACCTATCACTCAAAATATTTGTAATAAAAACTAATTTTGAGAAAGAAGATTCAATTCATTTCAATTCAAGCAATCAAGTACAATCAATATGCTTTTCAATATGAGGAGGTTTAATAGTAAACTATTAGTTACGAAAGAGTGTTGTGAATTAATTCCTCAATAATAACAAACTGACTCAGAAAACTCATCTCATTACTATTTCTCACAAAACGCATTACTATTTTCATGATAAGTTTGAATAAATTCGAGGTCAGAAAGTTACGTTGACCTATCTTTATCTGTGGATGACAAAAGCACGAACTAGACCTTCATAATTGAAAATATTTGCTTTCTTTTTTTAGCACGCAGAACAACTTATACGTTTTATTGCCTACAATACAAAGAGACGAGGTTCAGGAAGGAAAACAAAACGAAGTCAGTGGTCCTTCAGCACGCAATCCGAAGAAAGTAAAGCGCTAGGTCCCAAATTCTTCATGGGGAAGTGCACCTTTTAATATATGACCAGAAAATAGCACGATAAGTTTAAATGCATTGTTTGAGCACATGAAAGTGCAAACAAATCCATTCAGCGAACGTATTTTTCCTTGATTTCTTTAGTTGCATTGCTTTTGGATCACTAAAAGTTGATAACACTGGGCAACAATTTGCGACAAAGTTTGTGTATCTAAATTGAAAACCCCCAATTCTTAATGAATGCAGTGTGCTGAACACGAATATCACCATGAAAACTGTGGTTTGGCTCTTGTTTCTGAGATTCAGGGGTGCAAAGATATAATGCACCTAATGCATTAATTTCACTTTTGTTAAAACATTTTTAAGAATAAACTGATTTATTGTGCATTATAATAAGTAATATTTCATTTTTAAATGTCCCTGTAAATATATGAATTAATAAAACGTGTAGTAAAATAATCATTTCGAGGAAAAAACAAAAGAATTTGAAAAAAATAAACAAATATCATAGGTAAAATGCAAGAATTTGTTCTCTATATTTCATTTGCCTATTTTCCAGTGTATACCACACAGAAAGTATTGCACAACTCTTTGCAACCTGTTAAAGTGACATCAGATTTAATACGTAACAGCCTGGTGTATTTTTTGATAAAGAGAGTATAGGTGTTCGCTTTCTCGTCAGTGCGGTACATGACTTCGTTGAAAACTGAGCTTTTATTTAACGTGTAGTCATTTCATAATTTCATTTGAAGCAATGTCGCGAAAATGCATAAATGATCCCAATAATTTTGTTACGTTTTCGGTAACATAACATTTGAATCATAGAAAAAGATTATTACTGACGCAATCAAGAAAGCATATTTTCTCTATATTGGTTGTAAAATAGGCGACTAGATCAAAACAATCGGCGCGCCACGTATGCTGTATCACCTGTGCAACAACACTTTCTCTGTGGGGGACTAGTAAAAGAAAAGTAGGCTATTTGTGCCCCCATGATTTGGAGAGAGCAGAGCAATGACGTAAACGAAACGATTTCGTCAATTAACTTTGTAAGACTTTACTTTATGTTGTCCCTTTTGTTATGTGCATATTTATTATGTACTGTAAGTATTGGTAAGACTGTATGTGTTGGTACTTTATGTTGGTACCTTTATTTCTTTATAAATTAAATTGGAAACAAGACATACAATGCACTATTATTGTATGCTTTTATCCCGATCATACAAAGTAATATCTCAACATAATAAAAAAACTAGCGCCAAATTCCCTTTTTAGCCTACTTTCCCGTAAAAGTTAAAAAAAATAATAATAAAGCATGAAAGAAGGCTTAATGTATCGTGAAAATATCGTTAGAAATCAAGAAAAGTCAAAAATAAGTTAAGTAATTAAATAAAGATTGAAAAATAAAAAATTTGAAAGTAGGGTTTTGAAATGGGGAAAAAGTGTGTCGGTCGGTCTGTCGGTCTGTCTGTCTGCCGGTCTGTCTGTCTGTCGGTCTGTCTGTCTGTCGGTCTGTCTGTCTGTCTGTCTGTCCCCCCCTAATAACTTTTGAACGAATTGTAAGATTGGAAAAATTCTTTTTGCATTCGAAAGATCTCGGCAAGGACATCTCATTTCCATATTTTACTTTTTGATTTGAACAATTTTTTGTTCAATTTTGAACAGTTCAAAAAATTTTAACATTAGAGCCTATGGGGGAAAATTAAGCAAATTATGTAAACTCTGGGTACAAGATATAAGTTCAAATGAACAAGCTCACTGGAAGAAGTTCATGGCGTGAAATATTGATTTGAACAATTTTTGTTCATTTTTGAACAGTTAAAAAAAAATTAACATACCGCCTACGGGGAAATTTCAATCCTATATAATTTCTGATCTAATGGACCGATTTGCTTGGACCAAACTTTATCGGAAAGCTCTTATGACGTAGAATATGTACAAATAGAAAGTTCATCCAGAACCAATGAGCCTATTTTCCTATGAAATTTTTTGATCGGGATTTTCAAGAATATTTTTCAATTAATGATTGATTAAATGAATAAGCAAAAGAATGAATGAATAAATGACTGAATAAATACATGAATGACTTAATAAATAATGATTGAATAAATATGTATTAACCGTTGAAAAAGGTATGTTTGAAGCAATTAAGATCTAAAGCTAAACGAGAAAGACAGAGAGAGATATATAGCTAGATTATAAATTTGAATTCGGTGTATACGGGAAAGTAGGCTCGTATAGTTCTAGACGGAACTTCTTGTTTATTGCTATATTCATGATTAGCAAGTTAAATTAATAAATATTTCGACCCTTTTATTCAAGATACATATTCATTGTTGTTCAGTGTAATCAAGCCCTATTAAGTGTAATGTTTATTTTCAAGAATTTGAAGTCAGTGTGTGTAGCAGTTAATGAAGAACATACAATAAGCAGCTCAAGTCAAGCCAACATTTGACGTTACGCGACAACAACTGAGATTTCATTATGCGAAAAATTTGCGGATGCAATTTTGGTTGTACTTGTTTGATAAACTACCTATATGCAAATATTTGATGCGGTGAAAATTTCGTACTAAATGAATAGTTATTAGAGATGAATCTACGATGTAGGACTATTACACATGGAAAATGCTGACGCCCTACGCAAAAAGGCAGTATCTCCATTTTTGTTTTCGCTTTCATCTTTATCAGGATCCTTATATTTATTATATGGTACCTTACGAAGCTAACAACCCTTCATTGGTCATCCATTGGTCTAGTCGACCGTAAAATTTCAATTACTGGATTTGTTATTGGGTATTCATAAATTAAATACATGACGTTCCCACGGTAAAAGGCAGTTAAAAAGCTTCTACTCTCCACACTAATTGCTTTGTCGGGCAGAATTAGAAGCCAAACATTTGAAATAATAAGCAACCAGGTGTGTAGTTTCTTGTAACAGTAAAAAGTCATACTGTATACGGGCTTGCTTTTATAGTAAAAAAGTTTCATTTTATCCAAAGGCAACGAAAGTTATCATGCACTCCGTCAAACGAGCTGCAAATAAGAATTGCCAGTAAAACTAATCCATGATGAAAACCTAAAAATAAATTACTTGTAGCATATTGTTCATGAAACAAAAAGTTATTAATGAAATCTCACTCCGCATATTTTTAGGTCTTTGTTCAAATACATTAGCCGCCATTAGCTGCTAGCTGATTTGGGAGGATTCAGCCGGCTTTATCTTCTCCTCCACGCATCTGGGCGATATTTACTTTTAAAATAGATAATTATGGGAGCTCCGGTCATATAAAAATATGTATTCAATCGCTTGGTTCGATTATATATTATTCGCACTACTGGTTAAGCCTTTAATATGCTGCAATAGATTCAATGTACGTCAGATGATTGTTCTAAATCTGATCATGCAGAATCATCTCAGCCGAGATTATTGAAAAAACTTATTTCTAATTCAATTTCAGAAAGCAATTTCAATGTCAAAGATTATGTTGCGCAATTTTCTCCCATTTTAGTTGCCTAAAAAGTTGAAATTATATTAGTTCTTTAATTCTCGCCGTTTCGTTTTCGAGAAAAGTGCTGAAATCCAGCTGACCATCATATCATAAATTTTTCCTCTCTTTCTTTAATACTCGTTGATTACTTCATTTGGAGGAGTGGCACCGGCATTTATCTAAGAGGTGCAAGATGGGGGCTACATTCTCTCCAACAGCTACTGCAATTGTACTACAAGTTATATAAATGTACTAAAGTAACGACTGAAAGAAAATTGCGATCCTCAATATTACGTCTATCAATACTACAAATTTGGGCTTTTTCCCCCCTACGGATTTAACTCTTAATGTATGCGTTTTAGTTAGGACTCTTCCAAATTACAAAGTGATAAGAATACGCACACCTGGTCAAATCTTACGCTTTACATATGGCGTTCTGATTTTTATAGTTTTTTAACCTGCTGAGACCTGGCATTCAATAAAATGGATATTTTGCTTTTTCTCCCTGTTGTGACAGATTTTATTTTAGCAAGCAAGACCTGGACTAAAATTATAAAGGAGGAATAGGAAATCACTTTTTACATTTGAGAATTCGGAAACGGTAGTTCATTTGTTTTTCAATATGGCATAGAACACGAGTCAAGTTGGAATTCGGCGCTCTCGCGGTTGTTTTGATTTTCACATTATCATTTTCTTTTTTAATATTGTTCTAGGATTTTTATACAAGTTCGATCTCTTTTCTTATGTTATAAGTAATGAATAATTTTTTTTTTTTTTTTTTTTTCTCTATTTTTGTGTAAGTATCGCATAGTTCTACTGCAGTTATGACCTCAGCATGCATTCAAACGGATGTGCCCCCAGAAGAAGTTAAAAATTCAATTTTATTCATTTTTTGAATAAACTTTCTCTTTTATGCCCAATTGTTCAGAAAAACTAATAGTTGAGAGAATACGTGTATTTTATTTTGCTCGGGTCTCAGGAGGATAACAATGCGATTTACGGGTTTAAAATATTTCATTTTAAACAGATACTTCTTTCGGAAAGAAGCGAGCCTCTATACTATTTTATTACTGCTCTGCATAAAGCCCTATATCAAAGCATTGTATTAAGTGTCCTTAGAAGTTCCTTAATTTTTAAAGCCCTTTATCAAAGCATTTTATTAAGTGTCCTCAGAAGACACTTAATTTTTATTGTATCAATCCCAATATATCAGCAAAAAGCCCTACTAAAACAATTACGTTAGTATTAGCATCTTGAACTATTGATTTTGGTCAGAAAAAAAGAAAAAAACGTTTTAATATAAATATTTAAACAGCGAAAATTGCCCTCAATTTCAGTTGCGAACTTATTCAGCTAACAGCGTTCAAAATACACAAAAATATTATTTCTCTTTGAGAAATGATTTCTTTGTGAGAGTTTTATAAGCAGAGGCATTTATTTATACATAAATTACGAAACGAGCAAATTATGATTATATCCCAATATTTCTGTAATTGATGTTTTATACGCCAGATGGCAGCACCATTAAATCTATTACGTTAATCATGGGAATCTCTTAGGTTAGCAATTGAGAAGTCAAGAAAAGCAAGTAGTCGTTAATACCGTTCAATAAATGATGTCAAACTTTTTTCTATATATATTTGACCCCCTCCCCTCTTTGTCACACTTCAACATACCCTCCTCCCCCTCTTTGTCACATGTCACGATATGTTGCAAGTTGCATAAATAAGCATGATGTCACACTTCTTGTTCCCCCCTCCCCTCCCCTTGTCACACTTCGTTGCAATTTCACGAACGGAGTGTTCGTGAAATTCCCTCTCCCCCCTGGAAGCGTGACATCATTTATGAATGATCCCTTATTCGCTTCTCAGAAAAACCTAGTAGCCCAAAGCACTGAATAGTGTACAAACGATAAGGAATTCAATCATCGTCGTTATTGCCAAAACACAGGGTTGGTCAAAATATGTGAATATTTGATTTATGACGTTCTTTTTCTTTTTTTTTTTAAATTTACCTTTAAAAACAGTATTTAGCAACACAGGTTCTGCACTTGTGGATAAGGTTGCACCAAGTTATTCAAAAGTGATGTCATAAATTTAATTTCTACTATGAATGTTCAAAAGATCTTTCGTCACACTTCATGCCTCTGTAAAAAAAGTATTTCTTACATTCTAAAGCAGCGGCCGGCAACCCATAGATCGCGAGTAAATTTTCTGCTTTAGACAATTCATATTTTAATTTTTTTTTTGTTGGGGGGGGGGGGGGGAGTATTGAATAACTCAATTTAGAATGCGAATCTCTTTTTTTTTTCTTTCAGAAAATGTTTATGAATTGTTGTAAGATACAGCAAAAACCAATTTTAAAACGAATAATGCAACGAATAGTTAGCCACCTTCCCCTTTATTTTAGTCAGAGGGTGCTAGAGTCTTTGTAATAGAAGCAAGGAAACTTTGTAAAAAATGAAGTGAAGTGAGGTGCGCGCAAGCGAGCAGGAATAATAAGATGTGTGTTCGGTCTCTCTTCTGTGTTCTGTATAGAATTGTTCTTGTCCTTATTGTGAAATTTATGTTTCACTGAATAAAATGTGTCATTAATTAAAATATGTGTAGACCTAAAATTAGAGCAATATATTAGTGTCTGAAGTTGTTTTGGTGTGAGTTAAAGGTGATAATATAACATAATTTTCGTAATTTTAAAGTAACTATTTCATCTGCGTCAAAACCTGTTCCAATAAGAGCCAAGTGCACTCTCAACACAACCGTGAATGTATTATTATTCGTGTGTGCAACTCACCCCCCCCCCCTTCCCTAAAAGTAGATCGCCAGTCAATTTAGGTTGCTAATGGCTGTTCTCAAGGAATATACATTGAATGAATGTCTGTTTTTTTTATTCACGTCTGCATAATCAATGATCAACGCAAGTAAAATTAATTGTTAAAAAAATTACAGCGAACAAAGGGGGGGAAAGGGGTGGGGTGAAATGGGTAATTTAGTGATTTTTTGTCTAAAAAAAAAGAAAGTTAATAAAAAAATAAAATAAAAGCACTCATGTTATTTATATTTAGTAAAGCTTCATTTTATCTCAAGGAAATATTGAATGTCAACACTCGAATTGGTGTCAGCAATCTTTGAAGTCGCACGTTAAAAATCAGCAAGAAAAATCATCTTTAAAACTTTGTTTTCCAGAATTTATTCTGATTCGAATAACATTCTTTTCCTATTATTTTCTTTCTAGAAAGTCTACTTTGTCTACTAAAAATTAGGTAAGAAAAATACCTCATAGTTTATTTTAGGAGCTATGTTTAAAATTTAAAGTCGGGGGAAATGGGTATAAGGATACTGTAGAATTGGAATTTCTCTTATATATATATATATGTATATATATATATACAATTATTTTTTCAGTAGGTTGAAATATTTATATATTATACATTCTAAAATGCTTAAAATGCTTTTAATAAGTATGAAACCTTAAGAAAACATAATTGATTTATAGGTAGCAGCTCACTTGAAATCAGAGAAGGGAGAAAGGAAAATAAAAATGATAAAAACACGTGGAAACAATTTGAAGTGAATCAGAAAAATTGTAAGGCAGGCTGCTCAATAATTTAATCTACATAACTTGTGTAACAATATTTATCCGATTTTTTTATCCTTCGAAATGATGAAGAAATGGAGATCGAAAAAAAAAACCAGCTTGTCAAAAGACTGAGTAAGCTAATCCTCAGCAATTGTGGGCACTATATTTTTAATTGCAATAAAATTACAGACTATGTTGTCCAGCAGATGTGTTAATGTAATTTTTTGTGAAGAAAGTAAATAATTAATGTTTTTTACTATGAAATTCAATTTAAAATAGCACTACACCTTTTCACCCCACCCCATGGGGTGAAATGGGTATGAATACAAATTTTGAAACAGCTGCTTTTTCAATCAATAATAGTATTATTTTAGCAACAACAACAGTGTATATGGGGAGTGCGTGGTTGAAATGTAAAAACTCAATCATTGTTTTTTAATTGTTTGCTATCAGTTTTGAATAGTTTCATATTTATTTCAAAAACGCCTGTTTTTATACCCATTTCACCCCACCTGACCCATGTTATTTCAAGGCTGCAACGGCCTTTCTTGATCAGTGCAAATGCTCTCAACATACAATTGCCAAGAGCAACATGACAAAGAGTAAACATGACAAAAGCAAGCCAGACACAGGCATGTATGCTATATCCCTAGTTACAGTCAATATACAGTAGATTATTTATCTTATTCATATTTTGACACAAAGAATTCTTGTTATTTTTTATACATTAACTTACATATGACATGTTTATTATACAGCAATGCAACACCATTTCTAAGAATTCTCTTCTGCGAGATTTGCATTTAGACTTAAATTTTATTTTATGCAAAAACAGACTCATTTTATAGAATTAAGATCCTAGAAAAATGTGATAGACCAAACAAACTCTGACTATAATAAATAAAATTTTGTTTTTAATGCCTCGAATGTATCGTGAAACTTTTTTTCCTGGGATTTTTTTTCCTCACGTTCTGAAAGAGGAGACCTTTATACCAAAGAAGAATAAGGATGACTTATCACAACCAACAACAAAGCGTTCGAATCCAACGAACCAAGTCGTTGAGTTTATTTTGAGCTGGGCATCAAAACAAAAGATTATGTAAAACGAAGAACATGTTTCCTGTATTTTTTGTTTTCCTAAACAGAAAGTAACTTAGTCACACCGAAGGGGAAAAACTAGCTGCAGGTAAAAATACGCGAGCTTTCTTGTCATGCATCGATAAGGCATTGTTACCAGTGCTCCTTCCGATATCACTTCATTACAAAATACCTCATGCATGGACAGATTTAGTTAGAACTAAGGAACCTAGAAACAATCCGAAAGCGGTTGCGGTTTGCTAGAGCTGGTTATACCGTCAAGTGGGGGGGACTATGTGCCACTTTTTGACGTTTTCGAGTCATATTTCCTCTAATTTTTCACCTATCGGGTTGATTATTTAATGCAACATAATTACACATCTTAGCTTTCAATTCACATATTAAAAATGATTCTAAGATATCATGGAGGGGAGATATAATTTTTTTTTAGTGGCACTTACTCACCCCGCACATGGGGGTGAGTAAGTGCCACGCATGTATCCTCCTCTTAAATCTATTAGAAATGTTCGCTGTCAACTTCTCACCTTTCAGAATTCATCTCCTTGTCATTTTAGCAATTATAAGTTAATTTTTTTATGAGTAAACCTTCAAATTCTAAAATAAAAAAGGCCATTCATATGGAAAAATGCTATTTATTAAAGAAACTTTTCAAAATGTGTTTCAAAATAACTCAATTTATTAAACGAAACACAAACTACAAATTTAAAATAGAAATTATCTCTTTAGTTGATCCAAATTCAGAATAACCTGAAATTTGTCGCCATTTGGTAGAGATTCGAGAGGAGAAATCTTTAGGATTTGTTTCTTTTTATACCACAAAACTTTAGGGGTCTCTGGCTACTTCCAGAATTTTCCACTTTTCTCCATGCATTTCTTACATGCCTCGTTGCGACTGTCGAAATCAGAAATCATTTGACCAGGGTACATTTTTCTTTTATATTTTACTGCAACAGTCACCTTGTACAGGGCCAGTGGTTTTTGCGTCATTGACTGACTCACTGCTTGTCAACGGTTGACCAGAGACTGTTGTAGATGGGTGGTTAACATCTAGGACAGGGGTCTCCAAACTACGGCCCGAGGGCCACATCCGGCCCGCGGACAGATTTTGTCCGGCCCGCGGAGAGCTAGCATACTTGAAAGAAAACTCCTTCTAGAGAACATATTTATTTTTTATAGCAAATTAAATTAAGTTTACTGAAGTAATCTATTTTTATGTTGAATAATTATGTTGTAGGGTAATCAATATGGCCCTAAGGCTGGAAAGTTTGGAGACCCCTGATCTAGGACATCAATGGCACTCTAGAAACTTAAAAATAACCAAAACACTGCAAAACAAGATGACACCTAGTCACCCCACATTTCATCGAAAATTGAATTAAGGGTTATAACTGGTAAACAAAAAATCATTTTGAAACGTCGAAGCATGTAGAACTTCTTTGATAGTATGGTAACAAAAAACTGAACTTACCTTTTTTCTGGCTGCTTCCGAAGTATGATTACCAGACCACACTTCTTTTCCAGATCACAACGTCACAAATCCACGTCGACACAAACAATGGTAGATTACAATTTAGGTTATAATTTGATTGGTGTAGTACCCCAGTTAAAATCGCCCTACTATCCCACTACCTAGTGGTAGTTTTCCTTTTTCGATCGGTTCCTTCCTCTGGGGCCAAGGGCCGCTTGAGTTCGAAAACCCAGGATGGCACCGAGTCACCCCGTATGGAACTTAGTCACCCCGTTTGACGGTATGTGATATTTTTGGGCTTCATTACTTTTGAATGTTTGTTGATATTGACCACATGTGGATAAAGAGACCTTTCCTTTTAGAAAAAAAGCATTTCCCCCAGAGCTTAAAGAAACAATTATATATAAGAAAATTTAGGAAGGTTCAAATAATTATTTTCCTCGGATAAGACAATTATATCAACACAAATCATATATCTTTTATGTAAAAGGGAAAACTATTCAATTTTGGGAAAGCAAAATCAAATTCGCTTTCTCAGCTTGCTTTCAATGATAGTTATTTCAAAAATTATTATTATAAGTTAATCGTCAAACAGTACAAATTCCCAAATCCGGAATTTTCTGGTCTTCGATTTCAGACTTTTCGTAATTTTAGATCATTAGATAATATATCCTCGCTTCACGAATGAGCCCACTTGTTATTTTACTTCAGGAGCACGTATGCGATGCTAAAACAAAAGTTATTTTGATTAGATTTTTTCCTTTATGGCTGTAAAAAAAAATAATAGGAATTCAAAAAGAAAACTTTTTGCACATTGCAAAAATTCTCTGCTTTCAAATTCTTAAGGTATTTAATTTACGCATCGTTTCAAGTAGTCGTACCAGAAATGTCCGTTATTTTGCGTTGCTTCATCAATTTGAATTTTTTGGCAGTAATTTTTGTCTCTATTTTGCTTACGGATTTTAGTACTGCCGGTTAGCAAAACATCCAAATTTTGGGGAACTCCGAAACTGAGACTTGCTACTGCAGAAATCATTTACTTAATTTTTCATATTTCGGAGTTATATAATTTTTAACTCAAGTAACATCTTTAAGTATGATTTGATTATCGTAAAATCTCTGCAGTTATGTTGCCACAACAAAATGTGTACCACTTGTAAGAAGTCAGGCGTTTGGGGGGATAATTTTTATGAACGCGTTCGGGGAAGTTTTACCATTGATACGTTCAATTACTTAAAAATAAGCCATTATATTACATTTGACTTTATTTTTTGCTTATAAAGCATTGAAGTTGTATGGTGAATGGACTAATTTGAAGAAACTGATGAATTGTTCGTAACTAATTGCGTAAATCACTTTGAGAAAAAGAGGTAGAGAGGGAAGAAAAGGAAAAGAGAAAAATTTAAAGGAAAACAGGAGAAACAAGTAAAGAAATGTGTCTGCGTTAAAAAAAAAAGACTTGGTTGAGTGATATATTTTGCAGTTAGGGGCCGTTAATAAATGACGTCACGCTTTTTCCCATATATTTGACCCCCTCCCCCCCTTTGTCACAATATGTCACATTTCAGCGGAGCCCCTCCCCCCCCCTTTGTCACGCGTCACGCTATGTTGCATGATGCATGACGTCACACTTCTTGTTACCCCCTCCCCTCCCCTTGTCACACTTTATCACAATTTCACGAACCCCCTCCCCCCCTCGAAGCGTGACATCATTTATGAATGATCCCTTATGGATTTTAAAAAAAGTATATTAATACCAGATCATCAGAAAATCCTTTTGAAAGCAGTCATCATCACGCAGATCCAACCACTTGATAAGATTTTTTCTTGTATTCTCCTGATATAGATATGGGGGAGCAGCAAGAGGTCTTCACCTTTCTTTAGGAAAATAGCAGTACTGGACTCCAGGCCTAATGGCAAGCTGGAATTGTCCTCATTTTCCTGTAGCTTTTTGTAGACTTCCAGAATGCTTCTGTTAAAATAGATTTTCAAACCGGTTAAAGCTGAAGGGAAAACAAAAAAGTAGAGAAAGGGAGAGAAGAAAAGAAAAAGAAATAGGCACTTGCAATTTAGCTCAGATACTTTTTAGGGAAATTACTAAAAGAAGCCTCTTGAATAGTAAAAGTAATGACAGACTTGTGCTATCATCATAGAATGTTAAAAAGCACGTCGATTTGCTGGCAACTAGTTGAAAAAATAAAAGATTTTTTTTTCTTATAAGGGCTCTGTAGAACATATATACGCCCTGAAGGAGAAGTTGATCATAACTTCATAGATGAAGATGTGAGCAAGGAGATCTATAAACACTCGTATGGCTGAGTTTTCATTCATACCAATAGTTGTGACTGCTCAGTTTGTATATAAAATGACAAAAGAAAATTGTAATGCATTTATGCTAAAAGGAAACGTTCAATAAAAATTGCCGTCCTAAAAGCGTTTGTTCATAGAACTACACATAATAGCATCACGCCTCATATAACAAGGCTCCAACATGATTTCGGAGATATGAGAAAACTAGTTTAAAGCGTAGGTGCATCAATACAATGGCAATCTCGCTAAGCTGGATAATTTTGAAGGAAGGATCAAAGTTTTCACCCGTCTCTCACATTAAAACTTCTCCCCTGAAACATTACGGTATAATCTTGTATTAAATAACTTTTTTATATTGTGTTGCAATTCAGTCGTGAGAAATAATTGCTGACATTGTGCAAGCCTCATTAGCTCTGAAATGATCTTCGTCTCTGATTCTTAATAAAGGGAAGCTCCGCTTTTGAAGAAAGAAATTTTATTACTGTATTGCTGGTATTTGTTACAAATACGCATGTACCAGGAAGCATTTGGGTTTTCAATATTGTTTAACGATCGATTAGAAAATATTCGTTAGTTGACATATTTAGTAATCTTATATTAATGCATGCATTTCTTGAATTACCAAACGTAACTAAAAATGCTATTACCATCTCTTTGGAAGCAAAATATATGCTCAGAAATGTAACACAATGTAATTAATTTTGCCTTGAGGAGTTTTTTTACGAATATGAATTATCATTTCAAGTCATAAAAGGAAACGTTAATAAAACCTTTTGCAAAACATGTGAGCAAAAATGTAGCATAATGTAATTAAATTTGCCTTGATGTGTTTTGTTTGGGGGGGGGGGGGTTTGTTTTGTATTAGGAATATCAATTATCATTTCAAGTCATAAAAATTAACGTAAATAAAACCTTTTGACAAAACATATGAGCCGAAATGTAGCACAATATAATTAATTTTACCTTTAGGTATCTTTTTATTTTGTTTCATGAATTTGGAGCACAATTTTGAGTAGTTAAAAGTAACTAAGTAATGAAATTTAAAGTAATGAAATTAATACTATTGTAAATGAAAGTTATTTAAAAGATATCTATTTTAAAATTTTTCTCAAAGAAATCCTTTTGTACTACTAACTGCATAATTAATAATCTCAAACTATTATTTATAAGCAAAACAATGACCAATATTAGTAGTACAAAGAATAAATTTACTGCTTTAGCTAATCAGAAGAAAAACAAAAGAATAGTCTTAGAAACACATAAAATATCTAGAATTAAAGAACAAATGCAGAGTCTTTAAACATTTCCTTTAAACTGAAAAAATTAATAAAAAAATTTATTATTTGAAGGGCCAGAAAACTAAGTATTAAATGCATATTGAATAAACATAAACTGAAACTCATTGTTCACACTTTTATGAGGACATGACTGTAGTGGCAGTGTACTTAAATGCTTTGGGAAAAACCTAAAAATATTTAGACATCTTAAATGGTGTTGTATTTTTTGAGAGCGGAAAATAAATGATGATAGCAAAATAGTTATGACTCAAGTTAATATAGAAGCCTTATGTACAAATGTAGTTCTTATTTACACGATAGTTAAGTTGATGAATTATATAATGAAGTGTACAATAATACCTACCACGAAATTTTGAAATTTTGAGGAGAAAAATATAAGTAAACAAATTTATTCGAAACAGAAGTAATAAATATAAAAGTATAACCATAAGGTTGTCAAACTAGCTACCCAGTTAGTTAAAGGACACTTATATAGTTCAAATATTTTTCAAATAAACTAAAATTTAAAGAATATTTAGGGAAAAAAAGTAAGGAAAAGGAAGGAGATAGGGGGAGTATTATAGTTCACTGCCCAAAAAAGTAAATGCAGAAACCAATAAATTAGTTTGAGAATTATTCTTCCGTTTGTGAAACATGATGAACAGTACGTAATTATTTAGTTTTGTATTAATTCTCTATTTTTTCTGTAAACCTTTAGTAAATTGCATATTATTATTATATTTGAACTCTCTAGTTTATCTATTTCAATCTTGAACTTATTTTAGAAACTACCGGTAAGAAAATTCGTTTCTTTTTAATATCAGCCAAAATTGGTTTCGGATCCTCTTCAACGAAACAGCAGCGAAGTTATTATTTTCTTCTAATATTTCCCATTGTATTAAATTTAAAAAATCTGTATCTGTCTTTCTTACGATTGCCTTTTTTTTTTTTTTTTTTTTTTTTTTTTTTGCAATTTCTAACATTTTTTTTTTAAGTCGAAGTTTTGCGAAATGAGAATAAAAATTTCTGTTTCAAAATTTTGAGTTTTTAATTTTATTCTGCAAAGGGGTAATTCCATGGCAGCGGACGTTACATTTACACAGCATTTTTCAACTTCAACGAGCATTCTAACAAACTTGTTGGGTATTTTTAGCTTTTCAATTTTGGCTAGTAAAAGTACATGTGTTCTAAGTATGCAAAAAAAAAATGTGAAGATATATATGTATTTGCTGTACGTTAAAATTTCAGCACTTTTTTAAACAATCAGAAAATACATATATATTTTCAAAATTTTTTTTGCATACTTAGAACACATGTACTTTTACTAGCCAAAATTAAAAAACCTAAAAAATACCCAAGAAGTTTGTTAGAAAGCTCGTTGAAGTTGAAAAATGCTGTATAAATGTAACGCCCGTTGCCGTGGAATGACCCACAGTAGGTTGTTGTTTTTGTAGGCTGCAATGGGCTAAGGATCGATTGGAGTTTCGGATTACGTTTGAAGTAAAAGTTCTTAGCTACGTTAAGTCTGCACTATTAATAAAAGCGGCAAGCTTTTATAAAAATGCAATATCTATCTCAGAGTTTAAAATGAATTTATGTATCGTAATGATTACTAAATAATTTGCAACAAAATTAATATGTTTGAATAATAGTTTTCGAGTAATTTTGCAACTCAAATTAGAAGTTAATAACATATTTCTGCCCTTCTTGCAAGCTACATCATATCTTCTCCAGGACTGGCTTATGTAAAATCCTTTAAAACTTTCAAATAACATTTTCCTTACAATACCAGTTTCCACGGAACAATTTTCCTTGTTTTAGTTTCAAGCTTTTAATTTTACTACACGTTGTTTTAAATATTTATAAAATGCTTTTAATGAACATTTTTAACTGAATTCTATTGAGCATGCAGAGGAAGAACATCCTTCAATTTATTTTCGGAAATTCTATACTTCAAAAAATAATTAGTCATGCCCTGTTTGGTATGATTAAGAAACGATAGCGCTTGTTCATAGGCGTTGATTAATTTCAGATAAGCAACTCTGTGTGTTTATCACAGAGTTGCTCTGTATATTATCTCAAACCAACACTCAGACTAATGATTTTATGTTTTCTAAGATAAACTTTCCTTGACGGGAATTTAACACTAACAGGTTGGCAAAAGAAAAAAAAAACTTCCTTACACACAATTTAGGATTTATTTTCTGTGATAGGGATTCATTGCTTATTAAATCGAATTTCTTTATTTTAAAATACTTTCAACTTCTTTTTTTATAGTAATATGAATTTTTTTCTTCTTTTTTTTAATGAAATGAATTAAAGAGATTCCCTCTTCTGGTGGAGATGAAGTAGTAAAGGAGAGGAATTCTGCCATTGGCACGGAGCCAATAACCAACGTTGGAGAGCTCTATAGAAATTCTTATTGTCAGAACCGAAAAGTAGGTAGGGAGCTCAAAGTAGATTGGAAAGTTTGGTTTTTTTTTTTTTTTTTACATTTAATTAGGTTTTTTTCCTTCCTCTTTTTGCCCTATTTTTGATTTGCAATGAGAAAGCGCCACTCAGAAGATTAACTTTGGATTGGGGCTTAGTAGGATTGCAACATCCCCAAAAGGTCATCAATAATCAATGTAAGAAAACGCACTAGCCAACAAATTCAGAGAGAAAAGACCAGAAACTTTTCAGAGCAGTTTTTATTTGGAATTTCAAGAATATTTTCAGTTCATGCTATAAACGCAGAGAGCTTGGGCTTGATGTTACATTCATTTAAGTTCTTTCTCTATTTTGATCAATAAATTGAATTTCCCTGAATACTATTTTTAAAAAAATCTATCTCCTCCACTACCCATCAGTTATTATCATCAAACTTTGATAAAAGGATTTGATGACCTGGCACACTTCGAAATGGTCAGAAGAAATAAAAATTAAACGTAACTGAAGTTTGTTTTCAGATAGCTTTAAAGTTGCTTTTGTATACAACTGTCATTTGATAGTTTTTAGAGAAGCTAAATTATTTTTTTTTTACTTCGAATGATTTGACATTGATATCTAATTTTTTCTTGTATGTAATTATAAGTAAATTTCTGAAAAAAGCAGTCATTTAAAAAAATGTTTTATGAATTTTTTGCAATTATTTAACAATTAGAACTAAAATTTCATATCAATTGTAGTTTACACGGTTTAAAAATCTTTTAATTTTTATAGTATTCAGACTTTCAAATGCATTAACAGTTATTTTTCATTTGAGAAAGAAGAACACAGTCAAATAAGTCATTACAAACAGCTAATTGATGATTTAATATCACTTATTGGACCTCTTTTTGTTGCAATTTCGTTTAAAAAATTTTAGAAGAAGAAAAACATTAAGATATATTTATATATATATATATACATATACATATATCACATTTATATTTTTGCTGTTGGGAATTCTATGAAGACTTTAAATAAATTAATTGGCTTCAAGTCAGTTTTAGAGCTTCAATTTAATCTTAATTGAAATAATTAACGTTTGAGGCTGAAAATTTTTGATCAAGCTATTTATTAATAATTTGCCATCTTATTTTCCTTCATGTCGTTTACTAAGAAGTGTTCTATTGATCAGCATTGGTGATGGCTATGTTGAAATGTCAAGTTTTTTTGGTTTTTATTTACATAAATAAAATACGTTTGAAATTGTTATCATTTTGCAAACAAAATCCATTTCTACATTAACAATTGGAAATTTCACGTGGTAAAAAGTCCAGTGCTCGTCTGCGAAAAGAAATTGTGACGTTATAGGCGTCATTCCATGGGCGTTCATAATGATATCAAAAAGAATTTCACCGATGGAAGTCGCTATTTGAAGCATAGTCAAGAGTATCTGATCTCTGATCAGAATCTCCCGTTCCATGCAATGTTGAAGGAAAACCCATACCGAAATTACGGAAAAGTCCCTGAAGCGTGAGGTATCAAGAGCAAATGACTAATTCCGACAAGCCCATTTGGAACGCCCCATTACCTAATCATTGTTCGAATTCTGCATCTTTACAATCTATTCCGTACTCATCGCTTGCTTCCTTAAAGCTTTCACCAATCAAACGCTAGGACCGGACAAAGTTGAATAACTTAACTGCCAAAACTGAAGGCATGAATTGAAGTTGTAATGTATATTCCTTGAAGCGTAATTTTCGGGTTTTAAAGTGGCGTATAAAAGCAGAGCATTTAACGCAAGCAGCTATTGAGCTTTTGAACTTCAGATACACAAGTTACATTCTCTTGGAGTAAATATATTTTTAATTTTCAAATTACTATAGTTTTTATTTAATATATATTCTAAACTATATATGTAAGTGAATAATTTTAATTCCTCTTGTTGTCATAATTGATTTTTCTTACATCATTTGTACTTACTGAATAGGTTTTATAATTTTATACTTTCAATTGAATGAGATTTATACTTTTACTACATCGCAAATGATTTTCATCTTATTGACATAGAGTTTAGTTATTCATTAATTTATTCCGCGATACATTATGTACTAAAAAGTTCCAAAATATCATCATATTTCCCAAATAATATTATTTTGCAATATTTTATTTGATTTATTGTAAGAAAATCCTTTAATTACATTTACTAAAACGCAATTCAGTATCATTATGTTTACCAATACTAAATTTCTTCCATTCTGTAGAAACAAAAGAAAATAATAAAATATTCAGTTTTGTGCGCTGTAAAAAAAATTGCTTATTTCCAAAGTATTTTACCACAGCTCAAGAATTAGAGCTTGCCCAGTGAAAATAAGATAAATAAAAATAAGTATTAGATTAAAAGTTCTTATAATTCACAGAAGTGGCCTTCACATTTTTGTCACATTATTAACAAAATATGTGAAAATTAAAGGTAAAACTTCAATTTGATTCTGCGGGGAAGAAATTGTTAATGATTCTTACTTTTGAATTCAAAAAAATATCAGATTTCAAGAAGATGAAATAAATTAAACTGGATGCTGCTAACTAATTTAATAAATTTACTTTTTCATTAAATTGTACTGTCTTAGATAAAATTAAAATTTTTTTCGGACTATATTTGGAAACATTTTTTCGAAAGTCATGAAAGGTACCAGAAAAAAAAGTATATTTTGCCAAATGCTTCTTTGAAATATCGCCAAGTCAAATGTTATTTTTCGTGTCCAGTTAAAAAATATATATTTTGGTATTTTAAAAACAAAAAAAAAATTAATAAGTAAATAAATAAATCCTAATAATAATAATAACGATAAATAAATATGTAAAATAAATAGATGAAACAATAATAATAATAATAATGAATTATTACTGTCATATTTATGCATATTTATAAAATGAAACATATGCGTTTTACTCACACAATAGAATAGAAAATGCGGCAGAAAAATTGTTTATTTGTAGCATACATTTTAGTTTTTGCTAATTATTTTTATTCGCAGCATCGTGGCGAGAAATCGCTCAACGTAAGTTATTGTCTAATAGAGTATATTTCTGCTGCGATTTAAATTTCCAAATAAATTTCTTTTTTTTTAGTCGAAGTTATGTTTTTCGTGATTGCTGATATTTTATTTGTTGCTATTTTTACCCAAACATGTACTTGTCTGGTTAAAGGCATACAGTTTGCCTTGGTACACATACTAGCAGAAACAATATTAAATGAGTGGAAAATATAGAAATGAAAAATATCACACACAGGCGAAAATTAACTTCATGACAACTTTTTCGAGAATTTATGCTGTACTTTAGGATGCTGGTTCTGAAAATTAAATTAATTTTCTTCCATCAATAAGCATTTTTTCACAATATGTAACCATACTTGAGCCACATGGTGCGCTAGATGTCGCATTAAACGTCTTATATCTAGACCTATAAAGGCTCCCTTTTTTTTAGTTTCTATGTATTAGATGTAGAAAAAGTAAAAAGGAATGACTGAGAAAAGCAAGCAAATAAAAGTCGTTCACCCTTTTTAGCCTACTTTTCCGAAAAAGTTTTAAAAAGAAAAAAGAATGAAAGAAGACTTAATGTATCTAACAAATATCGTTAAAATAAGTCAAAAATAAGTTAGATATTTAAATAAATATTGAAAAGTAAAAATATTTGAAACTGGGGTTTTGAGTCTACCACTAATAACATTTTAAGGAACTGTCCGATTCGACATTTTTTTTTTTTTTTTTGCATTCGAAAGGGCGAGGCCATCTCATTTTAATATTTTAATTTTTGATTTGAGCAATTTTTCGTTCAATTTTGAACAGTTCAAAAAATTGTAACATTATTAGAAATAATAGAAATAAAATTTCACGTTAAATTAAAGCACAAATGAGCATTAAAACGCAGACATATGTTTCGGGATTGCTTGGAATCCCTTTTTCAATGCGACAGGGAGCTTCTAGATGCAAAACATCCAAATGAAGCATTAGATAGTAATTTAATCATTACTATCTGTAACACTATTGTCTATGGGGGAAAATAAAGCAAATTACGTAAACTCTGTCTTACGTAAAATCCAAGTTTCTTTCAACAAGATTATTGGAAGAAAGGGAAATTTATTTTTTAGCCTACTTTCCCGTAAAAGTAAAAAAACATAATAATAAAGCATGAAAGAAGGCTTAATGTATCGTGAAAATATCGTTAGAAATCAAGAAAAGTCAAAAATAAGTTAAGTAATTAAATAAAGAATGAAAAATAAAAAATTTGAAAGTAGGGTATTGAGATGCGGAAAAAGTGTGTCGGTCGGTCTGTCGGTCGGTCTGTCTGTCGGTCTGTCCCCCCCCTAATAACTTTTGAACGAATTGTCCGATTGGAAAAATTCTTTTTGCATTCGAAAGATCTCGGCGAGGACATCTCATTTCCATATTTTAGTTTTCGATTTGAACAATTTTTTGTTCAATTTTGAACAGTTCAAAAATTTTCAACATTAGCGCCTATGGGTGAAAATGAAGCAAATGATGTAAACTCTGGGTACAAGATCCAAATTCCCATGAACAAGCTCACTGAAAGAAGTTCTTGGCATGAAATATTGATTTGAACAATTTTTGTTCATTTTTGAACAGTTCAAAAAAAAAAAATTAACATACCGCCTACGGGGAAATTTAGATCCTATATAATTCTGATCTAACGGCCCGATTTGCTTGGAACAAACTTTATCGGAAAGCTCTTGTGACGTAGAACATGTACAAATAGAAAGTTCATCCAGAACTAACGATCCTATTTTCTTATGAAATTTTTTGATCGGGATTTTCAAGAATATTTTTGAATTAATGAATGATTAAATGAATAAGCAAAAGAATGAATGAATAAATGAGTGGATAAATACATGAATGACTTAATAAATGAATGATTGAATGAATATGTATTAACCGTTGAAAAAGGTATATTTGAAGCAATTAAGAACTAAAGCTAAACGAGAAAGACAGCGAGAGAGATAGCTAGATTATAAATTTGAATTCGGTGTATACGGGAAAGTAGGCTCGTATAGTTCTAGACGGAACTTCTTGTTATTTAAACAATTGGTTGTTCAATTTTGCACAGCTCACAAAAACAAAAAATATTAATAATAACATTAGCTTCTACGGGGATATTAGAATCCTATATAAATCATGCTCTAAAAGATGGATTTGCTTGGAACAAACTCGATCGAAAAGATGTTATGACGTAAAACTGGAACAGATACGAAGTTCATCCAGAACTGAACGAGCCTTTTTTCCCACGAAACGTTTCGATCTTTATTTTTGAGGATATTTTCAAATGCATGAATGAATAAATGAATGAATACGTATAAATCATTGAAAAATATATTTGAAGTAATTAAGAACTAAAGCTAAATGAGAGAGAAAAGGATATATACCTATATTATCAATTTGATATTGGTGTATACGGGAAGGTGGACTCGTATCGTTCTAGACGGAGCCTTTTATCCAAGATAGGAAAAAAAACTGCTAGGATGCTTGTTAAAAATTGCATTTTTTTTGTTGTGTGCCATATAAATGTTAAAAATAGATTTTGTTGAAATATTTAAAATTAGATAATTAAATGCCACCTTTAAAATGGAAAATACACCAATTAATTTAAAATGTGAAAGTAACTAAAAATGGTGTGTCCATGAAAATGTTTATACATGAACATGCATTGTATATACAGGAAAAAAAAATACATAAATTTTCATAACTTACCGAATTGATTTATTTCCGTAATTACAGACAACAATTGCAATTTGCTTGGCCAAGCTGGATACGTTGATAAATATGAAAATGTGAAGAATTGAGCATAGTTGGTGCACCATACTAAAATCGTATTAAAATTGCATAAAAATAAAACAAATATATTAAAATTCTTGATTATGAAATAAACCACAATGAGCGATGAATTTCGTAAGTGGCGATGCATTATCAAAGATGGATAGAGTTCCGGATAATCTGTTTTAAATTTCTAATACAGTTCAAAAATAATAATTAAATATATTGTAAGATATTTTTTTTAATCTTCTTATGAGAATCATATCTTTAGATGAAACTGTAATTATGAAAGATGGCTACAATACTTCCTTCATCAAAAGATAGACGAAAACTCGATCTTGAATTGTTGCACCACGTGCAGTGAGCTCATCATATTTCTGTTTCAGAAAAACATACTTGATCTTCTTCCAAATTTTCAATCTTGAGGCATCGGTCTATATTTTACTCTTAAGCCGAAAATCGTTTCTATTTAATTCTCCTCAGCAACGCCTTAACATGTCCATATACTCATTTTCAGTTCATCGAGGCATTTTTTGAAGACATAATCGACTAAAAATATTTCTTCCTGCGTCTCTTACAAGCAAAACTAGGAGAGCATGCCATTTTCACCCCTTCACACCACACAACAAATCGGGGAGAGTCAAAAAAGATTTCGAAGTTCCACGCTATGACGTGTTAGTCACGTGCTGTCACGTAGTGCAATCAGGAAAAAGACAAATTGTCAATCGTACTGCCCTCTTGCGGGAGAAAATGTGAAGTATGTAAAACATGATTTACAATGCTAATGAAGGTAAGGATAATATGTTACATAAATTAAAGTAGATGTTTTCTGCATTTATAGCGAACAAAAAAGTGATTTTAAAAAATTTCATTTAGTGGAAAAATGTTGCGTGACGGAAATTTATTATTATTTTTTTCGAGTTTTGTACTATAAAATCTATAAGAATCACGTCTTAATTCACAAGAGAGTTTTTTCGTCGCAGAGCTGTTATAATTTAAGAGTGGGAGTGGATAAAAAAATACAACAGACATAGATATTTTGTTTCTTGAATCTTTTGTGCTTTGTTCTTTCTTCAAGAAATATTTTTTGATTGTCATCCTGCAAATCGCTCAAATTGTAATGATGCAGTTAAGGTATTTCAGAATTCGGACATTCAAACTTACCGAGCCCATTGTTGTAAATTTTTAAAGTCACGAGTTGAAATGATTGCTTTTTCGCAGATTGTAGACATTCATAAATCCAATGTTTGGGAAATATCTGAATCGAAAATTGCATGCACGCGGTTCGGAACCCATTCTTCAGTCTTAACTGTACTATAAATTGGAAAGGGGCTTCTTCTAGGAAGAATATCTGTGTTTTAAATTTCTTTCATTTTTTAAAATTTAAATTGCAAACATCTTGAATATTGAATTTTTTTATTATTATCTAACAAGTATAAGCATACTTCCTTTTTGCGCATTGCATCTTCTCCTTATTCTTTTTTTTTTAATCAATTTCTGTTCTTTTTCTTTTGCATTAAAGAAGGCAAGCATTTGCAACTCCTAAACACGGGCATTTAATTTTAATTTCAAACTTGTGCCAAACGACGTTTACTTTGTCAATAAACATAATATTATGGATGACTTCAAACTGAAGCCTAAAAAAGTATATACGTAAATACGTCAAATAACCCTTAAGGAAGCAACATATTGCTTTCAATTAAAGCATTTCACTAACTAAGCATGGCACAAGAGAATGTTTTGACAGAACGTTTTGAAAAGTAATCTTGAGATCATTTCCGGAGACTGAAAAAAATTCAGGAAACCGAGACGAAATTTTGTGACCTAAAATGTTAAAATTTGTGATATACCCTTTGTTTAACACAAGTCTTAACCTTTATCCCACTTTTTCAGATTCAATCGATGAATTTGTGTATGATTTTTCTTTTTTTCTTTTTTAGAGTCCATGTAACTTTCTGAAATTGTAGATATCGCGTTTTTAAATGCTATAGGTTCGCACAGAAACGAAACTTAATAAATGATATGAAAAAAACATACAAAAATCTGAGAAATATACAAATTTAATGAATAAATGCCGTGGTATTTTCCTATGTAATTCTAGTAGTTACTTTTTATTAGATATGCATGAAGATACTTTTATTACTTTTCTATTAAATCAAAAATTGATTTGTTTAAATCAAATACATAGTACAGCCTGAAATTATAAAATTAATGATGCTTTAAATATAAAGTAATAACGCTCCCAGTAGTGTACCACTCTTCAGCTGTAAGCGAATCATTTTCGATTTTTAAAAAAGGGGAGAGAGAGAGAGTTCTTTATATTATAGTGTATATTACGTTAAACATTTAATAATTTTCTATTTTACACGGATAATATAGACTCTATTGTGTGAATTGTCTTCTTGTTGATATTTCTCGGTAGGAATGTCCAATACAGAAGTTGTTTAAGATTACATTAAAAAAAAGAAGTTCCGCCTAGAACTATACCAGCCTAATTTCTCGTATACACCACCTTCAAATTTATAATCTAGCTATCTCTCTCTTTCTCGTTTAGCTTTAGTTCTTAATTGCTTCAAATATACATTTTTCAACGGTAAATACATATTCATTCATTAATTCATTTATTCAGTCATTCATGTATTAATTCATTCACTCATTCATGTATTTATTCACTAATTTGCTTATTTTTTCACTCGTTAGCTCATTTTTTCACTCGTTAGCTCATTTATTCACTCGTTTCTTTCTTTTTTATCATTTATTTACTCATTTGTTCAACCATCCGTTCACTTATTTATTTAATCATTCATTAATTCCAAAATATTCTTGAAAATCCCGATCAAAAAATTTCATAGGAAAATAGGCTCGTTAGTTCTGGATGAACTTTCTATCTGAACATGTTCTTCGTTATAAGAGCTTTCCGATAAAGTTTGTTTTAAGCAAATTGGTCCGTTAGATTATATAGGATTGAAATTTCCTAGTAGTCACAATATTCATTTCCGTCTAGCTCAAGACAATTTCCAGATATAGAATACAAAGTCTACTACAACAGTGTTAAAAGCATTTCCAACAGTACATAGATCAAACTGTATATAATTCAAAAAACATGTAGAAGATATAAAATATACGCGCACATATTCGGTCAACTAATATACGAAACTTAATTTTTAAGAGTAGAGAAAATGACGTTGTGAAAAAATTCAGGCATTTTATGTATTGTTGTTTTAAATTTGTAAGCGTTGGGAAGTAAGTAAATATGTTCAGTTCATTTCTCTTAAAGAAACCATGCTAGCTTCAAAGAAATGAATCGGGCTCCTAAATTCTATTTTTGTTATTTCATCAATTTACTTTTGATGAAATTTTATTGATATCGAATTCACCTACCCTTTACGCATGTAATGCAAATAAGAATTCGTTCTTTCAGTTTTGTGGACAACATGCAGACCCGAGTGTTTTTCGTCGCATTGGTTGCTGTCCTATTCCTTAGCTGCATACTCGTCGAGCAGGGAACGATGATGGTATCAGCGGGACATCACGGTGGAGGGAACAACATCATGGAAATTCTAGCCGCTGGACTCATCGTAAAATTACTCCAGGAGATGCATCACCGAAGATAGCTCCTGACAAATGCAACATAAATTATAACATATGGTAGAATTTACTCAAAGTTATATTAGATTTAGCGGCATACCACTGTGCAATACATTATAAGGATGGCTATATATTGTATATTGTATTTTAATGACAAATAAAGGGTTTTTTTTTTATAAATGTGTTTTTAACTCTCTACGCAGTATCAAAATATTATCTGTTCTTATGACTAATAATGTCGACTAAATCATCAAAATCAGTAGAAACAGACTCTTAATATTTGAAAATAAATGCAATTTTGTTTAAGTACAAAAATATGGCATAAAAATAATTTGATGTATTTCCATAGCATAGCTTCTGTCGCAAATGCTTTAGATGCATTTCCTTTATATACATAAATGTCAAGCAACTATGTAAGCAAACCACTTGATTAGTGATTCGTAAAAAAGTGAAACTGAACTACTTATTGCAGATTCATTTTGCGTTACGTTAAAATCTATTCTACTGTTTATTGCAGAATGAAAATTAACATTAAAACCAATTCGTGCTCTTAAGATAAAATTTCGTGTGAACCTAGACTTTCAATGACATATACTGTTTTATGTATTTTAAAGTAAATTTTTCATTTTTTAACGCCAAAAACAGCTGTAAAAAAAATTTCAAAGGCATCATTTCTACTTTTAAGCGACATTCATATGCTTTGTTTGCAGCGCAATACATTTCACATTTTTGATTTGCAAAGTTAAAAAAGGAGAACTCTTTTGTAATATGCATTTCTGATACACTAGCATGTTGTATCATTAACAGGGTTGCCAAATTTTGACAGCCCTTTATTTTGAGAAACTGTCCCGCGTCCTGGGGAATTTTAATCCGGGACGACAAAATGTGTGACAGATCAGTACTGGATATCCGACATTGATGTTTGAAACCTGTAAATTCCAAACATTTTTTTTAACATCTCACAGCTTACAAATACGCAACAAGTTTTTAACTTTGCACATTTTCAAGTAGTGACTGAATTGGATCCCAAATATTTAAAAATTGCGAGGATACTGGATGTAAGCCCCCAACTCTCCTTTCTCCCCCCCCCCCCCCCTTCGAGGCCTTTCCGCTGTCCTATATTTGCAGTTTTCAAATTTGGCAACCCTTCTCATAAACGAAACAACACCTGAAATGAAAAAAATCCAGTTAATAGCAGAAGAATGTGTATGAAACAGAGGCGGTAATATGAAACAACGTAAAAACTTTGTTCGACTCCCACCCCTCGCAAAATGAAAGCGCCCCCTATCAGCACAGCAAGGCAAACTTGAAACATGACCCGTCGCCAGCTAGCTACGCCTCTGCTCTGAAGCAATTTTGGAGTAATTATCTGAAATACACGTATTTATCTGTTTACACGTTATATGTGTTTCATTGATTACCAGTTAAACTACATATTTTGCTACGGAACTGTTATCTCGCTTTAACTCAAAAACTAATGCGAAGAATAATTGAAGAAAATTCGGTATTCAGATGATCCATGAGAAGAACTGTTTTAGCACCATTTTCGTTATTAACCATTACATATTCAGAAGATAAGGTTTTCCTCGTCGAAACTCAAGCTTAATAAATCCGCTAAAACACTACCTACATACAACGCTAAGAAAAGGGGGTTAATTTCTCCTCCCCTTATGTTACTTCTTTTTTTTCCTTTAAGAAGAAAAAAAAGTAAAATATGCTGATTTAAAATGAAAAACAAAGTCAATTTTATTTCATTACCCTGGAGTTTATTTCTGGTATTTCATAAAAGGTTGATAAAATTTCAACAGCATGATGATTGAATCATGAAAAATAAGTAGCTAAAATATGGCCCTAGTTTATAAATATTCAGTATTCCATTTTCTTTCATAATGATTGAAAATGTATATTATTACTCCATCTCCTGTGACTGATAAAATTTCTAATACAAATTTTGATGCAATGTTTAGTGTGTTTGTAAAATATTTAAATAACATATTACAAAAGAATACTTTTCAAAACATTTTCCATTTTTACCCCTTTACCTTTTCTATTTCATTTAACAACATCTTTTAATGTGTGCAATATAAAATAGTTAGCGCAATGAATATTATAATGACTTTTTTTCATTAGATAGATCTTTTTGTTTTACATTTCAAACTAATCAGAATCCATAATTCTATAAATGCAGTGTTTGATAATTCAAACCTATGAACTTAAAAAAATCATTAAAGCCCCATACGATTTCCTTAACAAACTCAAAAACTTGTCATACCTTTAATTTACATAATTTTTTTGTTAGAATATTCCTCCTCTTTCACGTGGGGTAAAAAGAAAGAAGAAAAAGGAAAAAGAAAATAGTTTCCGCCGAACGGAACTGTAAGGTTTCGATTTATTATTTAGCCGTTAGATGGCGACACAGCATTTTGAAACCATGGACGCAAAATATTTGCACGAATTTCGCTGTTAGCGAGTATAAGGCTTTATTTTTGCTTGCTATATTTTTTTAAAGTAGGGATTGAAATTGAAATCTGCAAAAATATCTATTACAAAGCGTAAGGAACAATATGAAAGCGGAAATAGGAGAGTAGCTGAGAGCCAGAATAATGAAAGTGAAGCTGAAGTTATTATTCTTGACATATAAACATTTCTCCTCCTCTTGAAAAAAACTTTAATACATTCCTTTTCACCCAATGAAAAAAATCATCTCAAGTCCCTATAGTCAATCAAGATGCTTGCTCTTCTCCCAGGACTGTCTTTTTTCCAATCGTCTGAAAAGAGGAATGTATTAACATTTTTTTTTCATCGCAGGTTCAAACCTGGCCCCAGTCGGTGGATTTTCAAGATGCAGAAAATCGTCTGCGACCATGTCGTATGATTATACGGCATGTAAAAGATCCCTTGAGTAGACATTTGGCTTGGATGTTCTCGGCTAAATTAAATTCCTAGTGCAATCTGCATCAATTAGAGCTTAGGTGCCACCATTTAGGAGAAAATGAGAGTCAAAATTCTCAGCGTGGTAATGGCATCCGCTGACATTGGTGCTACTCGAAGTAATGGATGCCGATTTTTGGAAAACGCACTAGGTTTGCAAAATGGTTAGCAACGATATGCAGCCCCGTTGGAATAAATAAATAAAAAATAAACATTTTTTTATCGCAGAGGAAAAATGTTTACATGACAAGAATAATAGATTTAACTTCATTTGTTACTTATTATTGAGATTGTCAGGGCATAGCATTGTTTTTAAAGTAAATTGAGTTCTTAAGATTTCATAAAAGAACATTTTTCCTTGTATTTCTGACATGCAATTAGCTTGTGATCCATACTTTATTTATACCTTTTTATTAAATGTTTGTTTCTTTCTTCATTTCTTCTTATTATTTTTTTTACTTGAATTATTTTTCAATTTACTCCCTCGCACAACAAAATAGTAATAGAGCGTGGTTTAGTTGCTACGGAAAAATGGTTAGTCTTCGCATTTTTTTATAAGCTTTGTAAAAAAGGAAGAAAGAACGAAAGAACTGCAATACATACAATTTTTAACACATCAATCTTTTTTTCTTACAAAAAATTTGTTTGCGTCCACATTTTCCCGGTGGGGGAGAGGGGTAATGTGGACAAGTTTGGATTTTCAGATGTAATACAACTCCTAAGCTCGGTGAAAATCGTAATATTAAAAAATCTCAACCTAAAAAAATATTACTTAATAAATATTTATTTGATAAAACATACTTTAACATTTTCTACACATTTTTTTGCGAAGGATTATGTAAGCTATGTTAAGAATCTATTTTGATAGATTAGATTTGCTTAGCATGTAAGTTTCGTTTAACTTACATGCATTACAAATTCTCAAGGAAAAAAAACTGTGCAAAATTGAACGCACAGTATATATAGATATATAGATATGTGTGTGTGTAGCTAGCTTTTTGCTTCAGACACTGAGAGAGAACGTGGAACGATGTATGACGATGATGGTGTTTGAGGTCAAGGTTTTATTTTATGTTTAACATAATGGGTTCTCCGTAAATTTGGCGTACATAAGTGGTCAGCATAGACAAGTGGTCGGCTTACAAAGGCGGTCAACGTTACAGCTTTTCCTGTATATATATATATATATATATATATATATATATATTTTAAATGATTTGCATTTTAAACAAAACAACGTGTTCAATTTAAACTGATAATTATAAAATAATGAGGAGAGAATGTGGATGCCAAATTTTGTCTATTCATCTGAGATGATTTGACAGGAAGAAATTATAATCGAAAGGTCAATGGAGTAAAATTGGCAACAGCAGTACAAGATAGAAGCATACAGTCAAGATTTAGAGGAGATATCAAAGCTATTGCCCATAATGAATATAAAAATACCAGCATTAAGTTAGATGAAGCCGTGTAAGTTCCAAATTTGAGGGGAAATGTGACGTACAATTGTATATTCTATGACTGATGAAAAAAAAGCAAAGGAAAGTTGCTTAAGATGAAAAGGAGGTGTTACGATATTTATGAAAAACGGAATGGAGAACTAACTGATCAACAGAGGAACATTTCAAGACAATGCATTTTTGATAAAAGATGTTAAAAAAAATAACAATGAGAAACACAACAAAACAGCTGAAATAATTAAAGAGATTTTTTAAAAAAAGATTAGGGCTTATGAGTTATAGCTATGAAGACAAAATGACGAATAGAAATCTTATCAGAGGAATCCAAAATTTAAAAGGTGATGAAAAATACTGATGCACCCACACAAGTCAAATTAACTAGGTTTCAATTGAAGGACAAGAAGAAGAGGAGGAAGAAGATGAAGATCAAGCAAGAATTTTTCATTAGTGAAAAAATGTCATCTTTTCACCAACCTTGTTGGGCCAAGTGCCTGTTGTTGATGTATATTTTGTATTGTATTGTATTGAACAATAGAAAAGAAATTAAAGCAAAACTTGGACAGATTACATTATGATGAATTATGTTAGCATATGACCGGGGGGGGGGGCTATAAATATTCAATTCTTATCCAGAGGTAATAGTGCATTGTTGATTATTGATGAATTTCGTAGGCATACAGTTCAACTCAGTTATTTCGAGCCTGGATTTAATGAGAACCCGGGTTTAACGAGAGCAAATTAAAATAAATGCTTGATTTAATGTTAATAGGCCCTTAGAAAAACTGGTAGTACATGCGTGAACTCGATATTAGCGAATATTATCTTTTATTTTCATGATCACATCTTCAACTTTTTCTCTTCTTTCTGCGAAATTCCATTGCTATTTTGTAGACCAAAGTTTTACAAAAAATTGATAAAAGTTCAAAAAAAGGCAATACCCGATAGAATGAAATACTTGCTCAATCCCGTTTTAAACGTTATGTATTATGCTGTAATGAACATACCGTTACAACAAAATATTTTCTCTGATCCTTTGGATTTTGTTGTAACGAAATTTCTCTTCTCGGATGCATTTTTAAGGTGAATACGTCTTTAAATTTTCTACCATACGAGAGCAATTCGAAAAATCGGGGGATACAGTTTGGCGTTGTAGTTTTGAATCTATCCTCTACTTCCAAATTTAAATAACACAACTGGTTAGCTAAAGGATCAAATAATTCATTACGATAAGCGGGAACAGTGACACATCGCGGGAGGTAAAGAGGGAATCGCCGCCATTTTGAGGTTATTTTGCTGCGTATCGAAATTTGAAATTAGTATAGCTTTTGACTCAAGGAAGCTACGATGTTCGTTTAAGTGTTAATCATCACCTGTCTTCAAAATCTATCGAGTGTATATAAAACATTAGTTTAAAGTTGTGACAGTAACTATAATAAGTTTAAATATGTTTTATCAAATAAATATTTATTTAGTAATATTTGTTTACGTTGAGCTCTTTTATAATTACGATTTTCACTGAGCTTAGGAGGTGTATTACATCTGAAAATCAGTATCCAAACTTGTCCACATTACCCCTCTCCCCCACCGGGAAAATGTGGACGAAAACAAGTTTTTTATAAGAGAAAAGATTGATGCGATAAAAATTGTATGTATTGCAATTCTTTCGTTCTTTCTTCCTTTTTTGCAAAGCTTATAAAAATGCGAAGACTAACCATTTTTCCGTAGCAACTAAACCACGTTCTACTACTATTTTGTTGTGCGAGGGAGTAAATTGATGTTCGGTTTATACGCGTCGAAAAGCCAAAACTATAAAGTTATTAATTAATAAAATTATATTGTAACACAATGATTATTTGTTTCCTTGCTTTTATTCTAAATACATGAATAAAAATATTTTATTTAAAATATATAACCCGTTACATAAACGTATTCATGTACAACGCACGGCCGTGTCCATGACATAGCCATACCCCACATTTTTTTTTATCGATGTTGGTAGTGTCCAACGTATTCTTCCGCCTCATTTTGTTTAGAAGGAATATCTAAATAAGTAATTAGCAAGCAATATTCAGGCATACAGTAGTCGGTCTTAAGAGCAAAAGTTTTTTTTCCTAATAGCTTTTAAAAACATGGGCAGCCTTAAAATTTTTCCCAGCTTTTTTTCTCCTTAGTTTTCTTTCTTTGTGCTTTTACGTCTTCCCATTTTCATAAAGACTTTCACTCTGAGAACCAGGAAATTCTTTTTGCTCCAGTAAGAACCGTCTTGTACTAAGTATAATCCAAAACAAAACATGAACACATTACATCAAACCAGAACCCTTATTTAGAATAAAACAATGTAGCCGACATGTTTTCTTCCACTAATCTAGTTGGAATGTTCCGGTCACTGTATGTCTTCTCGTTCCATATAAGTTGACATAAATCCGTTACTGTCAGTTTGAATTCTCACCCATTGTACCAAAGCATTTCCTTCTCTTTTAACTGCAAAAGACATGATTCTTTGTCACTCCATAAATTTTCCTCTTATCCGTTCCTCAACTGCGTGTACTCTAAAAATTTCAAATCTGCAACTTTAATATCAAAACATTGTTAAGTACAAAAATATATTTCTTGGAAGAAATATAAGCATGAATGCAGTACTTGAAGAGTATCCTTCTTTAATTATTATTAAAAATAAATTGTTTATTCATTTTTTAAATGAATAAAGTTAAGAAATGGGATAGAAAAGCGGTATCATAAACTAATTAGCCAGACCAATTGTTGAACAAGTTGGAAGCTTCTTTGAAATAAGGGTCCAAGGAAGGAGATGCGGATGTCTAAATAAGATTATCTCGCTTTAAAATTAAATGCTTCGTCTCGCAGTGGACCAGTCGGTAGAAGCGCGGTTCCCGCAGAACACCGAAAGTGAAGCAACATTGACTGCGGTCAGTGTTTGCGAGGCTGCGGTCCGTGTACGCTACAGGGAGATGGTGCACTCTAAATAGGCCGTGGCTCCAATGTCCTCCAAGTGAAACGATGTCTTTGGGGGTACCATTCCCAAGTCACGGTCTCTCATCTGGGAGCTGGTTCAAAAAATTAAGACACCTTTCGAAGGAGCGAAAATCGGATTCCTGCCTACAAGGGCCCCGTTAGACTCAGGAGCAGCGTACCCACTCTTCCTCACCACGCGCGAGGACACGACAACAACAACAAATTAAATACTTCGTTTAAATTTCAGGAATGCTCGAGTTTTATGACTTTTATTTCACATCTCGATTTCATATTCATTTATATTCACCCGGCGGATTTATGACAGCTCAATTTGTTATATAAGAATTTACACATTGAGAGTTAGGCTTGTAGATGCCAAAAAAAAAAAATTCAAGTGATATGTAAAATCTTTGAGAAAGGAGCCCTTGAGGCTGCTGAAAAGTTTCTTTTTCTAAGGATTTCTGGGGTAACAGATTAGGGAACAGAACATTTTTTGTTCGGAAGATCTTGCCACGATACCACATTGCCATGCTTAATTCTTTGGTTTGAGCAATAGTCTGTTTAAGCTCGTTTAAGTAAAACTGTTTTAGGATCTACGGAGAAATTTGAATACTATACAAATCTTCATCTATCAGGCGGTTTTCTTTCAAATAAACTTTATCGAGAAAAACGTTTGACGTAGAAGAGGCACGAAAAAGGTATTTTTGAGTTGATTATTTTAAGAATACTTTAAAACAATTTTAAATATAATGAATTCAATACGCTTTATCTTAATAACCAATAAACATTTTAAAAAGTTTTGACACAATACTCAAAAAGCGGCAGATTTTGAATATATTTACGGCTCCCCCCTCCCCTAGAAGAAAAAGCGTTGCAAATAAAAATTGAATTACATTTTCTCCCGCCTTTTTTACTTGTTATTTAGTTTTATTATTCTTGTTCAACACTTTTAATATAACTTTCTTTTTGTTTTGCAGCGATTAAAGGTAAAAATATTTTCTTATAGGATAAAGAATTTCAACTTCTGTATTATCTGATCCATTAGTAAGAACTGTTCTCCCTTTTGTTTATCAATATTTCACCTAATGATATTGGAAATAGTATGTTCGGAGAATTTTTTGTTGAAAATATCTTGTATAATTTGTTTCTTCTATGTTTACACACTTACATATTGAACAAAAAAATGTTATTGAATATAAGTGTTTCTATAAGAATTACATTATCATAGCAGAAATTTTCTGAAACATAAGAGTTTAATAAATTAAATTACGTTGTCTTCATTTTAACTCATGATTATCTTATACATAAACGGGAGATATGTTTTTGTAGAATTGTTTCAATCCTTTCATTCAAATTAAGATATATATTTGAAATTATATTTGAAGCCTGATTCAATTGAGAGGGACGTATAGTCGATGATGGAAATTAGATGCTAGTACACGAAAAAGTAAGTTTGCTTTTTTCCGGACAAATTTAACTGAGGAAACATTAGGTTTGTGCTTTGCATACATGCTACATTAAAACGCCTAACGTTTTTGTTTGTATAAAATTCTATCGTAGCTTCATGATATCACTAATGCTCTTTAAGTTATGTGATGTTCATGTGTATTAGTAGTAATGAAAGTTATGCTAAAAAATATTTATTACTCAAGAGCATAATTTGTGATGATTGGGCAAAAATGGAACTCTTTACCCTTTTCGAATATCTGACGCAAGGTCAGATATTCAGATATTGGAATTGGCTCTCCTACTTTCATATTTGTTTTGTGACCCTCAATTTTTTCCCTGTGTGTCCTAAAGTGGTTAAATGGCCTTTATTGCATGTCCCCGATTTATTGATATGGTACTGTACAAGCAACCATAAAAATACCTAGCTGAACCCTAGAGTCTGTTTGTTATATGACTTGTTGGAAGCTTTAAACCAGAACCTGAAATATCGAACCTCTGCTAGCCTCATTTACCAGGTGAGCAAAAAGTAAGCAGAAACTATAAAAATATAGTATATAAACCAGAATAACGGTAGTAATAAGAAACAGTTTTGAAGATTACCATCGATAGGTCATTGGAGCTGTTTTAATAAATCCGCAATTATTTTACATGCTAACAGATTGCGGATTTTTAGGAACGCAAGTTCTCATTTTCATATTTTTACCGAAGTCACTCGTATTAACACCATCTATCGGAAATTTTTGACCGTGACATGACAATGCTAACCGTGCAAAAATTTTATTATGCAGTTATTTCGGATTATGTGTTTCTACGGACTTTTTACTCACCCAGTATAAAATTAAATTATTGAGTTTGTCAGAATGCTACAGTAGTAAAAAAATATTTTCGATCAATTCGAGGAAAAAAACTTCCAAACCTAAAGTTTTCAGGGGAAAAAAACTGGATGGATTATTGCGATAAGACATGAAGCAAATATTTCAGTTCAGTTATTCGCTTGCTTATTTGTTTCATTTCTAAATTTATCGGATTTTTCAAGCCTGTTCAGCAATCGTGTGTAGTACATGGATAAAACGATCTGAAGTACTTTCTGATCTCATGTCTTAGGAACACTTTCTTTTCTCTAACCTTAAAGGAAATGAAATAACAATCGCCTCAATGAGAAGAACAAAGAAAACATCATTGCGTGAGCTCATCTTCAATGACTGAAAAATCTATTTATAGAAATATATCAGATATATAAGATTTGAAGAGAAAGTGGAGCTGAACATTCAGGTTTTTTTTTTCTGTGATAAACAGGGCTTGAAATATATGCTGGACCAGTTCGTTCTTATTCATCACTTTCTCTAAAGGATCTGTTATTTGACAAGTGCTTCAAACTCAGTCGCAAAAAGAAAAAACAATTAAGCTAGGTAAGTATATTCTTCTGCAAAGCATTTCATATTTTAAAGTTTGTACATAATTTTTTGGAGTCATTATCTCTTAATTTAATTATGTAAGAGATAAATGCTACTTTTAAGAACAATTTTGTTTGCACAAGTGCGAATCTGGCTTTATTTTTCATTCATTTGTGCGCTTAAGCATTTTTAAGGAATGCTGAAGCAACTTGAAACGATGTAAAAAGGAAATTTAAATTGAGTCTGCAAGGAATTAAACGAGCAAAGGTAATTTAAGGTTGTACAATGTTATGATTACATATTTATATACATTATTTTTCTTAGTTCTTTCAATATACATGACTTCTTTTTTTTTTTTTCAGAAAAATTGAAATAATATCTCTATTAAAAACTAAAAATCAATAATAACGAGGCACAAATAGTAATAAGAATTGCAAAATTATTATGAGCCTAATTTTCAAAGAAAAAGAAATAATCTCAAGAGAAAAAGAAAAAAAGAATCTCAAAGAGTTTATAGATGATAATACATCGGACAAAAGCTATACATGCGTTTGTCGGATGCTTTCTTCTTTTTCGAAGAAAATACGGTTCCTTATAAGCCTAAAACACATGTGTAGGAGTTTTTTATTATTATTATTTTGCTATTTAGGAACTTTTTATGTTGTTTTCGAGTTTTCAGCCTATCGCATGAAGGCAAATATTTTGTATTAGTATCGCTGTGTTGATAGAAAACAATCCTTTTTACTGACAGAGAACTTATATGTATAAACTGTAATACTTATGAAAGCAGTAGTGCTATTAAAAGAAAATATTTTCGATGAAAAATTTAGATTAAAAAAAATTATATGTGCAGTTATTCTCTGTGTGTTAAACTTACTATAAGTATGTCAGATTTTAGCATTCTATTGCAACAAATGTCGGAAAATCTATGTTCCCACAACTGTATGATCGCTGCTCTATATATTTCTTAAAAAGGCAGTCTTTTGTGTGTTTGTGTGTTGATCGTAAACGTACCGCAAATTTGACAGGTTTCAACAGTTTTTATTGTATCAGATGTTCGTATCACCCTTTATATCTAATAAAATTGTTTTTCACTTAAGATCTAATAAAATTGAATGCATACTTAAACAAAAATAATTTAAGCATTTCTGCTAATGTATAATTACGCTTCCACTTCACACCGCACTCTTTATATAAATAAGCATATTAATTTAGTTGTTGAATTTCTGATGAATTTTTAGCACATTTTCTTGCTTTTAGTAGACTTAGTTCATACGAATTATATGTACTGTAAATGATGTTGATCTTCTATAGGACTTCCACGCATCATTTGTAAAAAAGTAAAAACATTTATGTTGTTTTGAATGGGATACGTATGTGTACTTTTTAACCGACTTCACAAAGGAAGAAGGTTATACATTCATACTATATATATGTCGTTTTTTTGTTTGTTTGTTTGTCCACTCATAACTTCTCACCGGATGAACCGATTTTCATGATTCTTTTTTTAATCGATCGAGGGTGGTTTCCCATGGGTCCCGTACTTTCGTTTGACCATATTCGATAGTTAGAATAAAAGTTATGGGCAGAAATCTAGTTTTTTTTTTTTTTTTTTGTCTTTTCATCAATAACTTTTGACTAAATGAACCGATTTTGAGGATTTTTTCTTGAATCGATAAAGGGTCGTATAACTCAAATATTGCAAATCAATTTGACTACATTTGTTTTTTAGAAAAAACGTTAAGAGTGAAAAATAAGTATTTTTTATTTTAATTGAAAAGGCTTGGCTTGATTTTTTTGTTGGGAAATCTATTAATAAATATAAAAGCATTGTTAAAAACATGTTTGTTGTCATGGACTATAATATTAAAAGAAATTACAACAAGAGTTTGACTAAAGGCTTCTCTGTGGCAAAAATTAATCCAATCAGTTTGTTTGCTAAAATAGACTTCAAAAGGGAATTTATCATACAAATGATTAGTTTTTATTGTCATTCATTCAAAGAAGTTTTTCCCTTTGATATGGATTTTTTAAAAAATAGAGTATTTATATACAAAATGTATTTACACTAAAAAGAATAAAATAAAATAATTTTTATAAAAAAAAACAAAACCGACTTCAAATTAAAAATTGCGCTAAAAAGTAAAAAATAAATTCCTTCTTTAAATAACATCGATGTGACTTTTAAACATAGTTTTAGAAGTCGGTTCAAAATTATGGGTCTAATTACACTGTGCAACAAATTTGAACTTTTTTTTTTTTTGTCCTTTAGATGAAACTATGTGATTCTATATAAACAAAGCGTGCTTGATTCAAATATCCAAACCAAAATGGTCCATCACGTACCGTTTTGGCTGGAGACCCACTTCTCATGTTTATACAATTTGGTTATAGAAGAATGCAACTGAGGCTTACTTATTGAAAACACAAACACTAAAATGATATTTTTGGCCGTTTCATCTTGCGGGCATCTGATGGTGTGCCCTGATAACAGATTAGCAATATTCAATTCGTATACTTCCATTCTATCGACCGCTGAAACGCTTTTCCAACAGAGATGTCCTAATGAAACCTTTCCCCATGCTCATCATTAATTGCGCCAGTTTTTTGAGAAAAGAAGTTCATATGGGAGTCCAAAAAGTGTAGTTTTAATGAAATATAGTAACCTAATAATACAAAAATATTTTATCATGTCACCAATAAGATTTTCGTAGTTTTCAGCTTTCTCATTTCCAAGGAAACGTGAGCACACTGATTTAAAGGCCAGCCAAGCTGATTTTTCGGCTGCTGACTGTTTTCATACTCTTCATCATGAAAGGACTTCCTTAAGTTGTGGGCCAATAAAAATCTTTTCTTTTACTTTTGCCTCACTTTAATTTTTGAATTTGTTCCTGAGATGCAAGAAAGCCACTCCTTCTCTGTCCAGAGCTTTTACAAATATTTCAGTAAAAACCCAGTTTTATTTGTAATTGTGGAAAAAAAAAACATTGTAGATTTAAAAGGGGCTCATTTGATATGTTTTTGCCACTCATAATTTTAAAATTTCGTTTGTGTTTGCAGAATTAGCTACAGGAATGAATAGGAAAAAAATACTTAGATGGAGGAGCACTGATAAACAAGCGCTACTCTGCTGAATTGTGCTCATGTCCTAATGCTTGAAATAGTATATTCACATCACAGAAGCATACTATTTTTTCTTTCTACGCGAAATTGTCTACAAAATGTTTTTGTCGTCTTGTAAAAGACTCGAAACTTCGAGAAGTAGATAGACCTTTTTTTGCCAAAAATGTCGCTAAAGTAACCCAAGTTAATTAGAAAGGTCTCTAGAATGGCAACAATCTCACTGTTAATGAGAAAGATATAATTTATAATAAATTAAGTCGATAAATTACAAAAAAATGCACATTTATCTTAAAAATACGTAAAAATCTAAAATGTGGAATTTTGGGAAACTGGTACGTGATAGGCAAAAAAGAATTGAAGATTCGTAATTGTCAGCCAAAAATACATAAGAAACAGACATTTTCATCCAAAGGACATTTTCCGTGTTGCACACTCTTTAACCATTAAAAAGAATGTTAATGGTAAGATGGTTATGTAAAACCATCATACCATTTGCTACTTCATATTGGAACTGTTGCTAATTCTGCGGAAATATATATATTTCTAATTGATTCATGATTACAAAAGATTTTATCTATCCTAATTTTGCACCGACTTCTAAAACTATGTTTAAAAGTCACATCGAAGTTGTTTAAAGAATGAATTTATTTTTTACTTTTTAGTGCAAATTTTTAATTTGAAGTCGGTTCTGTTTTTTTATAAAAAATATTTATGTTATAAAATGGTCAAAATTTTGTCTTGGGTCGTAATTGAAAATATTTCAAAAATAAATAAAAATGGAAGTTTCTAAAATGCAGAAGGCAAATATAACCTAAGCATGTTCTTTTTTCAAGCAGAAATACAATTTAAAGTCTTAAATTTCTCTAAACGATTATCACAAACAACTAGAGGAAACACCGATAGCTCAAATTTTTCACAAGTAGCTTGTCATATTTTTAAGGTTTTCTTCCGCTTCAATGTGTTTAAAGGTACTGATCGTTTTTATGACGGAAGAAACTTCTAAGGCAAAGGTTAAATTTTAAATTTTAGATGAAAGAATATTATTTTAAAAAGCACATCTAAAAAGAGAATTTTTTTAAAAATAGGAAAGATTGTTCTGTGAAACAACTGAAAGGTTGGCAAATCTAAGCCAGGGTTAAAAATCCTTTATTGCATGCATATATTGTATATGTATATATATTGTGCAAATAAAAACATTTCAAGTACAAAAGTTTGCTTGAAAATGGAAATGGCTAACAATCATTTGCACTACCAGCATTATGATGCTATTTATAAATATAAGATAGATATAAGTAATTTACGTATGAATCTCAGTAAAAAGGCTTTGCTTAATGCAGCATGAGACTGACTTGGCATATTAAAAATTGTCAATTTAAAGAAAGAGGGGAGGGGGCAATGTCTGGACATATATGGGATATATGTGTGCTATTCTATTATGTTATGAAACTTACCCGGCATTTCCTTGGACAATAACAATATTGAAAAATTAGATCAGTTTAAAACTGCTTCCAATTTATGAAAAGGTATATAAAAAAATCATAAAAAATAGAGCCAGTGATATGCCTCGTATCATAAGTGATGATGTATAATGACCATTTCACAATCTGTAGATGGCCAGTCGAGTTTTAGTAGATCGCGATACTCTAACAAACAATCTCTGTAAGTTTATAATTAAATAATTGCTTCGCAACTACATTCTAAGAGCATTTTATAATATAAAAATATCATGAAAACAAGTGAAATTCCAAAAACTTCGTTTTGCGTATAAAATAAACACAATTCAAAACAATTCATTAGGCTTTTAAGTTTCAGAAGTAAATATTTAATGATGAGTATTTTTAGTATGATCATCCTAACTGCGTTTAGAATGAAAAGTTAAAATAAAGGAATGGATCGCAATGTTTAAAAGTATGAGAATCTCTGCAAGATTACGAAACATGTTTTGCGCGTTATTCGAGGACTGCGGGGGGGAGGCGAAAAACTATTGAAAAAAGCGTTTAAAAAAACACACACACACACACACATCTCACATGGTGTAGATTTAAACAGCAGCCGTATACACAGCCACGCATTTGAAGTCGAAAATATTTTAACTCCACAAGTTTATAAATATCAAATGCGCAAATGAACAAATACGAACAAGTTCATTAAGACGAAACTACGTACAAGTTTAAATCAAAACTTGTTTTTTTTTCCATTCGAATGATGATGATAATAATAATAAAAGATTTTTTGAAACTTGTGGCTTACAAAAAAGAAATTACCGGAATAACTTCGTTCTATTTCTCACACGATTTCCGAAAAAAAAAATTTCATCCTGCGCAGTTTTCTCAAAGCTGTTATCTGTTGTAAAAATTTAAAAAGCTTTAAAGGATTTCTTCATTGCTTTCTTGTGTAAATGCTCTTAAAATCGAAATAAATGATCATATTAATTGAGGAACCGAAAATTGCTACTGTCTCTTTCTAGAAGTAATAGAATTTTGTTCCATTGTTTTACAAACTGATTTCTCATATGTTTCAGGACTCTCCTGCGCACCATCATGATGACCCTCCGACCTGTTTCCATCCTGCTAATGGCTTTGCTACTTTCAGCATCTGTTTGGCTTCCGACATCAGTAGAAGGCAAGATGAAGGGCATGATGGGCGGCAGCCAACAAAGCGGAGGCGTCCTCGAAATGTTGGCAGCGGGACTCATCGCGAAGCTGCTGGGAGAGATGAAGCACCAGCAAGGCGGCATGATGACCACAAAATATGTGCCTGTGCCCATTTTCGTCACAACCGGGGGACACATGATGGGCAACATGGGAGGGTGGAAGGGCAACATGATGGGAGGAGGTGGCATGATGGGCGGAGGTTGGGACTGAGCAGCAGAATGAGACACGATACCTATTTGTGCTTTTATGCTATCCCAATGTATGTGGTAATTTTCACTCATTACAAATGTGTGAACTTTTTAAAGACTGCTTAAGATTATTTAATAATATGTAAATAGTTCGTTCCCGTATTGTTTGATGTTGTGTTCCCTGTTGTGTTGTGTTAGTATTTATCATTCGTTTCATTCATCTTTCTTCACATAATTCCTTAAGTGTGGTTCAACCTTTAGATACCCGAGGGCCAATCAAGCTTTGGTAGAGGGATGTGAGGGCCAGAGAGACATTCCATAAAGATAACTACTTACATATTTTATTCAGAAACTTTTATTAGAATTCGTACTAAAAAGGAAGTTTAATATATCACTTCGTTTTAAAATCGAGAAATCAATGGGATAACTGGCACTGCTTTGCTGATATATGTTTCAATCTCAATAAGAAAAGAAGAACCAACAAAAATAAGTGGGTGGGCTGCACAGGGCCCACTAGCTGAGGGTTAGACCACACTACCTTAAACTATAAGAGTAAATAATATTTAAAACCGCAACAAAGCAAAAGGGACGAAAAAGTACTTAAGAAAGTAAACCGATTGTCAAAACTATTTAGAGCTTCAAAACTTACGTCCACCTTTGAAAAGTCTACGTATGAAAGTACTTCATCAGTTATGTAGTTTTTTTTCTGAAATACAGGATGCAATATCAGATGAAATTACTAACCTGATTGTTATTGCTGAAAATAAAAATATTTTTTCATTACATTTGTCATTTAGAGTACTTTATGGATTTATTGATTTCTTTATATAAACTTATTTTAAAGTCATTAACTCGCATTTCACATAACATTCATCATGTTTAGTACATGAACATGTTTATAAACATTATAAAGTGCATAAAATACATTCTCAGTTACCTATTACTCACGGTTTTTTGTTATTGACTCTTCGTCAATTATTGCTGGAGCTATAACACATGTATAAAATTTCGTTTACTCACGTTTAAATTCCCTTTTTTTAAACCAAAGTTTCAAAAGAAAAGAAAAAAATGTCTGAGAGTTGCAATTAAAACTTCAAGGGAAGTACCTATTATAAATTTTCTGACTATGCGTATTTTAAGTTTAATTTACATAAATTGAACTGAATATTTTCTTTATCTTTCTAATGCATCAGCAAAATTATGCTACTAATTCAGATGAACATCGTAATAAAATGTGTCACACACACGTTTCCAGGTTATAAGAAATCCTTTTTCAATGCAAAACAAATGCTGACGCTGAACGGTAGTCAGCAAAAAAAAAAAAACACAGAAATGGTTGTATTCTTGCGACTTTTGTGTTTTACTTCATCATTGGTTTGTTCTGAACAAAAGTAAAGGATTTTTCTCAAGTTAACCGTCTTGAGAAGAAAAAAAATGCTTACTTTTGTATTTTTTTTTAAAAACATATTTTGTTCACGAAGTTATAATCATTCATGCATAGTATGCATAGGGAAAAAAATCAGTCTCCTTAGACTCCAAGCTTTGTGAAATTACTTTTAATGCACTAATTTTTTTATGAACTATCATATATCATTAAGCTTTTAATTGGCATATCACTCATATATTTGCTCTATTTAACTACATTAAGTTGGACAACAGAAGCGAAGCTTAGTAACATTAAATTTGCCTACAACCTATCCTTAAAACCGGCAAACTGTTTATCACGAGGTTCAGGTGGGGGGAAATGGATAATTCAGTATTTTTTTTTTTCTTATAGCATGAAAAAGTTAATAAAAAATATTATAAAAACTCTCATGTTAGTTATATTCAATAGAGCTTTATTTTGTCTCAAGAAAATATTGAATATTAACACTCGGATAAGTGACAGCGATCTTTGAAGTCGGGCGTAAAAATTAGCAAGAAAAATCATCTTTAAAACTTTGTTTTCAGGAATTTATTTTGATTCAGAGAACATTCTTTTCCTATTATTTCCATTCTAGAAAATCTCCTTTGTCTACTAAACAAAATAGGTAAGGAAACTCTTCATATTTTATGAAATATGTTCAAAATTTAAAATGGGGTTAAATTGGTAGAAGATTAGGCTTAGAAACATTAACTGTGGAATTGGAATTTCTCTTATACTTGTACTTGATGATCATGCCCAAGTAAACAGAGCACAAGTAAAATGCAGTCACCATATAAGGATCTGAAGCAAGCAATCCTAAACGTTATTTTTTTCTCTAAACCTTCAACTTTAACTCAGAATGCATTGGAAAAATCCAAAGTAAAGAGAAAAAGAGTTAAAGTTAAATCCTAAGTTGCCTTAGCTTTGGAAGTAGCAGCTCGCTTGAAATCAGAGGAGGGAGAAAGGAAAATAAAAATAATTAAATCACATAGAAACAAGTTGAAGTCTATGATCAGCAAAGTTTTAAAGCAGTCTGCTCAAGAATCAAATCTACTAAGCTTAGGCTCAAGTGTAAAAATATCTACCAGAAATTGAATGATTGTCAAATACCTTGCAAAAAAGTCTAAAAAATACTTTATAGCTGAAGTAATAGAATATTTAGGTACTTGTACTTTCATTGTAAGATTTTTAAAGAAATTTATGGGAATTTTTTCTATTCTTCTAAATGATGAAGAAATGGAGATCGAAAAAACAGATTGTCAAAAGACTGAGCAAGCTAATCCTCAACAATTGTGAGCAATCTAATTTTAATTACAATGAAATTACAGATCATGTTAACGAGTAGTCTTTACTTAAGTAATTTCAATATTATTGTTTGGGAGACAAGTAAATAAATTCATGTCTTCACTATGAAATTCAATTTTAAACAACACTACCCATTTAACCTCACCCTATGGGGTGGGATGAAATGGGTATAAATACAAACTTAGAAACTGGCTTTTTCAACCAATAATGGCATTATTTTAGCAATAACAACAGTGGATATGAGAAGTGTAGGATTGAAATGTAAAAACTCAATCATTGTTTTTTAATTGATAGCTATCAGTTTTAAATAGTTTCATATTCATTTTAAAAGTTCCCTGTTTTTATACCCATTTCACCCCACCCGAACCTATTCGTCTGAAGTAAAAAGAATGAAAGAGGGGAAAAAGTTACTTTGGGTGTGTGTATGTGTTTTAAAACTTCTATTTCAAAGCTATAAATACACGAAGGATTTTCATAAGAGCAAAAATGTCCTTTTTAAACTTGAATAACAACACATTAAAAGAAAGATATTTTTAATTCTTAATTGAAACGTATACTAGAACTTAATTGAAACATACTGTGTTTTAAATAACAACTCAAAAAAAAGGAGTCGCTATACTTCTGCGCTTATTATAGAGTAAAGAAGTAAGACTGTAATGTGTTAAAAAACGTTCTCTGCATTCCAAAACACTGAAAAAACTGTTATTGTCATGCAAGATGACTTACTCGCCCAAAAGAGGAAAATAAATCAAACCAAGCGTGAGTCGAAGGAGAAAAAATGCTCTTCGTTACCTGCGGCAGGGTGATCATTCCCTTGAAATGAGAGCCTCATTAGTGATCTGTATTTTAAGACAGCGAGAGTTTCCGTTTTTCACTCTCCCATCCATCCATAACGCTCTGATTCCTACTCACACCGATTGATGTCTTTCATTTCTATGAAAGGAAAAGTGTATTTGCTGAACTTCTAAACTCATTAACAAGCGAGGTATTGTTTTCGGAGTAGTTGAATAATTGGTTTAGAATGGCTGATATCATATACATAAACTGTTCATCATGTTAATTGTCTAAGAAGGAAAATGGTAAATGAGTTATTTAAGTGGATGTCTTTGGCTTGAGTCCGACTTCTAATTTACCTTTTGACTACTGAATAGGGATGTAACGAATATTCGACCACCATTCGGTATTCGGCCTATTCGGCGCTTTGGCCGAATATTCGGCCTGGCCGAATACTGGGTAAGATCAAATTCAGCCTGGGCGAATATTGATGGACTATTCGGCCGAATAGTTCTGCTGCAGTAGAAATGTAAAAAAAATAAAGAAATTAGTAGATTTTAAACATTTAAAATTGTATTATAATTATGCAAAAGAATACATTATTATATAGTTTTAATAAATAAAAATAATTTTTAAAAAAAGAAAATAATTTGGAAAAAAAAAACTTTTTTAAACCTTGTTTTAGGCTTCACTGAGCAAAAACAGGTTTTAAAGTTGTAATATTGTAATTTATATTTAGCATTTGCTCCCAAAAGCTGGCAACAGTTAATTATGATGGAGAATATGAGAAATTAATTTTGTTATTATTAACAAAGAGGAAGTCAGACTTCGTTTGGGTAGACTGATTTATTGTAATCATTGGGTAAGAGAGAAATGTGAAAATCCTAGAATATATCATAAATATTTAGATAGCATAAGTTATTGCGGGTTTTGAAAATCTATATATATAAATCTATATATATCACTTAACGTGGTCCAGCTACGATTAAATTTTGCGGTACGATACGATATATTCCCATGCATAACTCAATTTTTAATTTCCGATTCTTTTGAGTGGCAACACCTTAATTTGTTTATACCAAGCGATCATTATCATGTTTATATCTAGCGATCCTTTCTTTCAAACTTTTCAAACTTTAAAGTGCTTTTTGCGATTTTAAAATTTCCCTTAACGAGGACCAGTTACAATTGAATTTTGCGGAACGATACGATACTGACATCATGCAAAAAAACAAACTATGGTAAAACGATATTTAAAAATTTGTTTAAAGATTAGCATAGAAAAGTAACATAATATTTGTATTTACAATCGTAACTTAACGGTCGTTAACAAATTTGTTTCTATTTCTTAAAAGGTATTTTCAGTCATAACGCAATTTTTAATTTATGATTCTTTGGAGTGGCAACACCTTAGTTTGTTTATATCGAGCGATCATTATCAAGTTTGATTGTTGAACATATAACCCGCAGATGGTTCTGCGGGATATCAACTAGTGGATATATAATACTCATCTGTGTATTACCCTATCAATTTATATCCAGTTATGTTGAGTTATATTGTTATAGTGTGGTGCGGCTTTGGTTGTGCGCAAATGCTCAATGATACTAATGCTTGTAGTGTAACAATTTTTGTTATCTGATGTTGATTTACAGACACTATGCAATCTTTCGTATTCCGCACCACGCGCATTATGACTTTTAGAGTTTTGCAATGACCTGTATTTTTTTTTAATGGTTTTCATAAATTTGCGGTTGGTCGAGCTCTCCCGGAACCCCATTTGCCCCCGAGGGCTTGCACTCGGGGGCATCTAAAAATACGATAGGCCAGAAAATGGCAGGTGCGAGGGGTTTCTGGGCGCACTTGTAGTAAAAATATATTCCCGTTAAGTGTATTACATTTCAATAGATCTCTTAAAAGTAGGTATGTAAAACCCCCATAAAATAAAAATGTTAACTTTTGTAACTTTTAAAATATCTTCATAAAACAGTTTTGAGCAAGGTAAAAGCTCATTAAGCAATAGCAGTTTTTTCATTTGAATTTAATAATTAGTAAAATAATGCTAATGCTGACTACCATAAAACCTGGGATTTTTATTCCACTTGTGGGTGAATTTCTTAGCTTTATTACATTAAAAACAATAGATAAACTAGATCAATGTTAAATAGATTTTAATTCTTAACAAACATAATTAAATCATACATTATAGATTGTGGGTAATTGGTGTTTGACTTTATGGATAATTTTAAATTTAACAAATACTTTCTATTACAACGATTTTCTAGAAATTTTAATATTCGGCCGCCGAATATTCGGTATTCGGCCTAAGACATTAGCCGAATATTCGGCTTCTGCCTATTCGGCCAGGAAGAATTGGCCGAATATTCGGTATTCGGCCAAATCACTATTGGTTACACCCCTACTACTGAAGTATAAAAGAACGCTGTAAAATAATAATGATAAGAAGAAGAAGAAGAAGAAATAAATAAATAATATATGTATGTATGTAACGGATATATTCAACAGCTCCAAATTTGTGTTTTACCTCCATAAATCGCAATAAACTAAACAAAAAATAAATTTTATCACTGGAAATTACACAATTTTAGGAAATTTGAGGTACACAAATATGTAAGTGGGCTTTTAACTAAATAAAAATACTTAAATATTTCAAATTGAAAACAGCACCTCAATTAGATACAAACATGCACATGGGTAGTCCATCATCCACGAATTTTGTTTGGTGGAGGGGGGGGGGGCGAGGGGCAAGGTAAGGATTAGGGACAAGCTGGAAATTGATTTCCCCAGCTATCGGATATCCGGTCTCTAGTGTGACTTATCCGTGCCAGTAACCCGGGTCTGGTTTTTGAGACCTTTAAATTTTATATATATTTTAAACGTCCCAAAGCTTCCAAACGCATGACGAGTTTTTAATTTACATATATTTCCAAAACATGCAAATTAATTAAATTTTAAAAATCCAATTTGATATGACAGATAACCGGATCTTTCAAGCAGTGGCCAGATCGGGTTCCTGATATTTTAAAAATTCATAAGATACCAGATGTCCGATGCCTTTCGAGGGGAACCGGTCCTGTTACCGCGCAGCTTGCTTTTCACACAGAACGCAAAATATGATTACGAAGCTAATGTCTTTAAAGCATAATCTTTTGCACAGTTTTTTTTTAAATATACTTAGCATTGCATCATTTTTTACATAAGGCATACATACATAAATAAATTAAAAATAATTAAAAAATCCTCATTCATGTTATATAAAATATAAATAACAACTTATGAGGCAAATACTCATAAAATATAATTTAACATCATTTCGCAATACAGTTTAAGAAAATGCTTCTTTCTCAAACTTGACAAGAAAGTAAAATTGAAAAAGTTGGTATGTAGCAGAATATTCAATTTTAACATGAGCTAAATGTCATAGCTTCGTGAGGTTCGTTTAGACGTCAGATTTCTGAAGCTGAAAATACGTTTTAAGTATTTAACACCCCCTCCCCCCCAAAAAAGAAAAATATTTCGAGAGCTCTCATCAAATATGCATAAACCATTTCTACGTTAACATTCAATGCAAGAGATGAGTTAAAAAATCCTAATGATTACAAATTTTAAAGCATTGTTGTATTCTTTAATCTAACTGGCTTGTGAGTCATTCTGACAAATCAAAACATAAAATGAATTAAAAGAAAAAGAATGAACTACGGCCCATCTGCAAAAGTCATAATCTAAATTATCCCATCATGTTCGTGATGCAATGCATGAAAGGAGAAAAGGTTTCAAGTGCAAACTAAAAATTTCCTCTATTATCTAACTGTATTTCGAACTGCTATAATTTTTATCTTCCGGTTTCAATTTCTTCCTATGTATATTTCTAAAAGTTAAAATATTAATGGATAATAATAAAATATATTTTCCTTTTCTAAAATAATTATGACAACACTCGTTCATCTGAGGGAATTCCCCGATTCATAAAATTAGATTGGTCATGCCAGAAAAAAAAAATTCAATTCTCACCCCCATCACATGTAGACCAGAGCCCGGGAAAATTATCGGACGATTTTTCCTTTAAAATGTTATGACTTCCGAAAACAAATTATTTCCTCCGTTCCCCATCGTTTGCGGCGTGCAATTATACACCCGAAAAAGGGAAAGTCACATCTGAATCGAATGACAAGAAGACATTCTCGCTTCCGTTCGGAACAAAACGTTTCCTGTGACGTCACATGAAAAGACGAATGGATGCGGTATATATACGATTGAAAGAATGGCGGTGCCAACCGATTCAGCTTCTGATAGCTCAACTCAACACTGTCAGGATTAGTGTTTGTGGGTAAGTATCGAACTGTTTTCTTCTTTTTTCTGGGGGATTGCCACCAAGAAACACAGTTAAAAATAGCAATATGATGTTTTAATAACGGCACAAAAAAATAGTTATTTTAAATAGTATTGGCTTTCCTAAGAAATAAGACTCTAAAATTATTTACGAAAAAAGTCAAAAAATATTGTTCTTCCAACTAGTTTTTTTTTTTTTCTTAATTTTCATTTCAGCATCATGTTAGGTTTTAAAAAGAAATTCTTCGTGAGTTATAGATATTTTCCTTGAAGTATCCATTATTCTAGTATTATATTTGGTAATTACCTTTTTATTCAAACGATATCAATTGTTTGAGTGTTTGGTAAGTAATTTTTTTTTTTTTTTTTTTTTTTTTTTTTTTTTTTTTATAAATAGCATTGAAGAAAAAAAAGTAAAAGTTCGGAATTCGTTAAGAAGTTGTTTACAAGAGCCGTTAAGATAACACGCTAAGAGATATATATTGTTACAAACTAATAAGTTAACTACTAAAGATGTTTTAAGTTTCAAAAGAAGAAAAAAGTTATTTAATCTGATTTGCAATGTTTAATGCAATTTAATTTAAAAACTACTTTTTTATGCAATTGAACAATGTGTTATTTGTGAACTCTTTTATGTTCTCTTTCCCCCCTTTTCATTGATTTATAATTATTTACTGGTATGTTTTAAATCGAATATTTTTTTAACTCAAATGTTAAATAACTGAATTTATTTAAAGAACTAACGCTGAATGCAATTACAGAACTTTGTAAAAAATTATCTTTCTGACTCGGCTATTTTACGTCTAACCAGACACTTTGCAAAATAACTGTACGGTAAATCATTGCAATCGTGGGATTAATTTTTTTGACAATCTCTCCAAAAGAGGTGGCGCAATCGAACGTTTTATCTCGCGAAACAAGGCAGATATAGAATTCAAGAAGTAACGCAAAGATTCCTGAACAAAAACTGGTATAGATAGTCCCCGATGAGCGTTGATTTTTGACTCCGATCGCTCCAAGGGGGTAAGCACAATCGAAAGTTCCTCACTAAGTTAGATTGTTTTAGCTCCAGTAGTGATGCAAGAAATTAAGCAAAAGTTTGTATTCAGATAAATTCAGTAGGAACTAGTGCTGAATATCTTTTGGAATGAACCTGCCGAAGATGGTGAAGAAATCGAGCGTTTTAATAGTTAAACTTGATTGCTGTACCTCAAGAAATAAAATGTATTCAAGTGTCAATTGGTATACAGGTGGACTCTGATAGGAAAAGGTGCTGATTCGTCTTTGAAGCACTTGGATCTAACTGGGTACTGCTCTATTTGAAGTAAAAATGCAAGAAATCAAACGAAAGTTGTTTTAGATGGCTCCCGATATGAACTAATGCGGTGATCAGTTTAGAAGGTCTGAGTATTCATCTGAAAAATGTGGAGAAAAGAGTGATGGGGGGCACAACATAATAGCTTCGGGATCGTTCATAAATGATATCACGTTTTTTTTTCCAGATATTTGACCCCCTCCCTCCCTTTGTCACAAAATGTCACACGTCAACAAATCCCTCCTTTCCCATTTGTCACATGCCACGCTATGTTTCATGAGCCTGATTTCACACTTCCTTGTTACCCTCTCCCCTCCCCTTCTCACAATTTGTCACAGTTTCACGAGCCCTCCTCCCCCTCGAAGCGTGACATCATTTATGAATAATCCCTTAGTTCTTATTTCCAACTATGCTTTGACGAGAAATTACATCTACTTTTACGTTATAATTTCATTTTACCAACTTCTTTTGTTTCATTTTATGATTTTATTATTTTTCAGGAAAATAGACTAAAAAGTAATTTTATAAAAGTTTTACTAAATAAATTTATGAAAAAGAAAAATGTAATAAAAACACAAAGCTTTATATTCATGCCTTGAAATTCACTAACTAATGAAACTCGATTCCAGTTCCGTGCAAAATTAATAATTTTTATTTGCCTTTTCCTACGCATGTCTAAAATATACGTATTAGTGCGATTTTTTTTATGTACTTTCAGTGATCACCTCAGCCCAGCCATGAATTTCGCCAAGCCCAGCATGCTGAGTTTATTCCAATTGTTGGTTGCTTTCCTGTTGGTTGCCTTCATGTCGAGTCCTGGTGATGCCATGCATGGGCCCATGCTCCTCATCAAGGGTGGTCATGGGCATGGCGGGGGTGGCATGGGCGCCGCTACCATTCTCGCTGCAGGACTGGTGGTCAAGCTTCTCAGTGAGATCCACAAGCACAAGAAAATAGGTGGTGGTTTCGCTGGAGGATATGGAATGGAAGGACACGGCATGGGCCATGGCATGGGTTACGGCAGTGGCATGGGGTATGGCAACGGCATGGGACATTCCTTCCAGAGCCACGATACCCATCTGGGACACTATGGTTACGAACCTCAGAGCCATGGTATGTCATGGGCCAAATAGTCCGCCTCTGGTCATATATAATAATATTGTGAATAATTTGTACATTTGTGTATATTCTTGTACATATTCTCATGCTCATCATCAATAAACAATCTTTTTATTTATAGAAAAAGAATTCAATTATTTTCGTTCTAAAATCTGAAAATGACTATAAGATAAATGTTCTGCTTGTATAAAAGAGAATAACTTAAAAACACGCACAAAATAAAGTACTAATTAAAATCTTTTTGAACTTAAAAAACTTAATGTTAGCAATGGGAAATGTTGTGTTTTTTAAAGATACTTTCCTCAGAAGATCGTCCTTCTTTTTTTTTTTTTATTAGCCGTACATCAAACTCGTTCATTTCAACGACTTCGTTCATTCTCCGAAAAAAATGCAGTTTATTGCTAAAAAGCAATAGGCGCTAGTTCGCAATGCAAGGAATTTTTATTGGGCAGGTCAGCTCATAGATGTAAATAGAAAAGAAATATTCTAACTGCGCCCCCGAAAAAACGCGGAATTTTTATTATAAATTTTGCGCAGGAAACGTATTCTAGAAATCCCCCTTCTTCCGAAAAAAATCCTGAGGTAAGAGTTTAAATCCTTCCGCCCCCAAAAGATCTTAATACATAACAATTCCTGATCACATGAAATTGCTGTTTTTTAAGAATTAAAATTGTGTTAAAGTATTTTTTCTTGACTGCAAACGTTCTTTATTCAAATAATTAGATCAATAAAATGTACATTAAAGAAATTAAATTTTTTAAAACTTATATTTAACTTCCCTCGACGATTTTTATTTAACCAATATTGTACCTTAATTTATTTTATTAAATTGAAAAGTATTAATCAGCAAAAATATAAATAAATAAAAAAAATATTTTTTGAAATTAGTTTTATAGAATATCAAAGACATCAAAAGTCACAACACGGCTATCATTATGTATTTAGAAAATTATGTATTTTCTAAATACATAATGTATTTTCTAAATACATAATGTATTTTCTAAATACATAATGTATTTTCTAAATACATTTAATGTAAACGTGTACAGCACGTTTGTTTCACGTAAAACAGAAGCAAGATCAAAATTCAAAATAATTCGAATTTTTGAATGGGACTACTTGAGTTAGATTTTCGGGGTGTGCTAGAACTTTGCGTCAAATTTCGTTCAATTCCGTCAATTAGTGGAACGCTTTATAGCGAACATAAAAACAACTTTATATAAAAAAAATGTTAGTGCTTCTGAACAGATAGTGCTAAAATCTCAATTTGGTAATAACGTGGAGTTGGTACTTTTCTTATTAAATCGACAATATACACTTTCAAATTTTCAATAAGGATAATCAAATATAATAAAAATTACAAATTGAATTATAAGTAATTATCAAAACCCAAACAGTAGGCTATAAAAATAAAACCTAATTTATTAATTTACAAAAAAAAAAAAAAAAGGTGGGGCTGAAAAGCTGAAGAGCAAGTGATTCCGAATGCTTTATTGTAAAATAGAAAAGAGAAGCAAAAACAACTAACTATATTTTTACTTGAGCAGTATAGCTTAAAGAGAAGACTAATAAAAGTAAAAATGTACGAACGAACGAACTGAAACAAATGTACTTCCAGTGCAATATTGTAAATAGTTCACTGATAAAAAGGAACGAGCGAACGAATTGAAACAAATGTACTACCAGTGCAGTGTTCTGAACGGTTCATTGCTAAAATGAACGAACGAATGAATTGAGACAAGAGTATTTAGTACATCATTTCAATGTTCCAAATTGTCCATCGTTCAAAATAACGATCGTTCATTTTTTATGAGATCGTACTGTTCCGCTCATTTTAAGGTTTCGGTCTTTTAGATCCGTTCGTTCATGAATGACACATCCCTAATTAACGTTGACGCCAAATTATACTCCTTTACTAAGAGTTATTAAGTGTATTAAATTTAAGACTCAAAAATGAAATGAATAGTATTAATTGCACTATACAACGTTTTAAAACTTTTCATTCAACGTTACGAGAATAAGTTAAAAAATGTCTTTTTATGTTCATTCATTCTCTAGAACACCCTGACAATATTTTATTAACGCTTCATGTCTTTTTTTTTTTTTTCATTCGACGTTTTGCAAGCTATTAAGAGTTGTAAAATATTAAAACAATTTTCCTTTCGGAATTTCAACCATCTATAAATTGAAATATGAAAACTTTTCATTTATAAAGGAAGAAAATTTATAAGTTGAAAATATTGGGTGTTTAATTACTCCACTAAAGTGATGATTAAACTCCATCCCTTAAAACAAAATACGAAACTACAAGATGTACAATGCAAAAATATTTATTACAGGCTATATCTCATTCTTTACCAAATTAAAAAAGAACTACCATCATACTTTTTTTAACACACAGTTCTTGACGAATCAAGTAACCGACATTTTTTTTTACATTTATTATTACAGTAAAAACGTTTCTAACGTTTTCCCCTCAAATGCGCCCTCCCCCCCTTTTACAACGCGGACAGTTTTTAAGTCCTGGCAGCAAAGCGTTGAACCCGATACATTAAAAACCTCCTACGGGCACCTCGATTTACGTCGCTGACACTATTTTGTAAGTAAACTAGCTCTGATTGCGAACCCTATTGTGGAAAAAAAATTTAATTCGGCAATTAAATGACTAAATCAGTAAATCAAAATTTGAAGCAAATTATATGAGTAATTAAGGAAGTAAACTAATTTAAACATAACTTGACACTTTTAGTTTTCATCATCTATATAAAATAATGTTTTAAGCTTTGCAACAAAAGAAATTTTTATTATCAAGTATTCCCCCCCCCCCTTTTCTTTTCTGTTCTCCCCCCGTCTTCTGCTGTGGCCTTATTCGGTTCTTTACTACTGATAAACATTTTTGAAGTACTGTTAAAAAATATTTTCATAGGGCCACCCAATACAAAGCCCGATTTAAGAGCAAAATCTGTTTGCATTACAAGTGCGCTGTTAATGTCAATTCTAAGCGCTTGCATCCAATTAATCAGTTCGAAAATAAATTTGTCGGAATAATTTTTCGAAAAAGCAGCAACAACATCAACAACAACAATTAAAAAAAATAATACAGATGTAAGGGACATTACCGATAAATTTGATATTGGATAAAGAGACAACAATTGCATCTAAAAACAAATGCATATTTTTCTGGTAGAATGGTTGATACATAGACACTACAAAGAAAAACCCGAAAATGGATGGATTTGTTGCTGCATCGGAAAAGCAGTTAATCCAAAATTCTTTAATATTTAGAATTTAAAAAAAAATCCTCTAAACTGGTATCCGAACAAAAAAACGTGGATGACTAGCATCATCATGTTTCGTTGTCATGGCTTTGGATAGAAAGCTCCTGAGATAAATTTTTCATTTTTTTTTTGAAAAAAAATTATTTAAATGTTAATTTAAAGGTTAGCAGATGCAAAATATACCTACATTGAGGCAGATTTTCTGAGCAAATCAAAAACAAAAGACCCCTGTTTTGAGGACAGCGCTTAATTATGGACAAATAATTTTGTTCAACTGATGTCCGCTATAGATGGGATTTACTGAAAAAGCAAAAATGAAATTCAATCAATGAAAAGTAAAAATTAAAAAAGAAAATCTTGTACAAATTGAGAAAAATTTTCTTTACATAAATACGGTAATATTCAGCTACCTTACGAAGGTATTTTCCATTAGTTGTTCATTATATGAGCACAAATTCAATTATTTGTTTTTATTAATTTAATTGCTTAATTATTATATCTTATAAAACATAATTATTGCTGATAAAACAATCCTCTCAATGGCTGTAATTAGTGGTATTTTCTTTCATTATAATCAGTGCAAATTTTAACAACACAAAATTTTTGAGAACAAAAGAACCGGCTTTAAAACGAAATTGAGAGAGAACGTATGTATAATTATTATTGATATAAATGCAAATTGCCTTGAAGAGTTAAAAATAAATTCATTCTCTAAAAAGCATTAATTCTACTAAACATAATTTTTGAAGTCGAAGCGAAATTACAAACATACTGTATCACTATTAATGTTACATTAATATGTCATTATGTAACGTAATGTAAATATTAGTTAGATTACAAATTATTATCAACTACGGAATAGTTCGGCAAATTCTGGGCTATTTAAATTTGCAGCTGGGATTGATACATTGATATTAAATACACTGATAAAATTATGGGTTTAAAAATGAGAATTTTTAGATATTTTGCTTTAAAAGGAAGTAAGAGCTGTCCTCAGTTTGAAGTATTTTTGCTTCAATTTTCTTGGGTCATTTTCAAATAGTGTTATCCTATAAATGAGTATGCCATTTGGAAATATGCCATTAAAAATGAGTACCTTCATTTATGAGTGTAGTGGTGTCTCGGAGCGGCAAGTTTCAACACTAATTACAAATCTGCGATCAAGATTACTAGTTGTCATTTGGAATTTTAAATTAAATAATCATTTTAATATGAATAAAACAGGTTATGAAGGCTTTATAAGTGATATTTTGTACAGTTTCATTTGGAACGCATTTAAAAAAAATTTCGAACATACATGAGAATCTCGTTGAATTATCATTTATCCGGACTCTGACGTAAAATTACAAAGACTAAAAGGCCGGAAACTACAAAGTATTTTTTAAAAAGGAAAAAAAAATACAGAGAATGAAAAAGAGAACATTCTGTAAAGTGTTTGCAACAGATAATGTGCCGCAGTAGTGACGCCATCTGCGAGTACGGTAAATTACTATTTCTAGCACACACAAACAGTTGAGCCCGTGCGGTCACCAGGTCCCAGGAGGTTGCTCACTCGAGCAGAAGTTAAGTTATACGTCAACAATATATAATTCTTTTGTTTACGAATTTTAAACTTTGTCATAGAACTCAAGTGTTCAGTTTTACGTAACGAATCGCTCTCTGTAGTTTTATAGAGTGTAATTCAAAGCAAGAATTTTATTAAGGAACTGCTGTCAAGAAACTTCATTACTTTTTTTTTTTTTTTTTTTAACAAAAGTGCTTTGTAAATCTAAAGAAACAATTACTTTCCCTGCTGTGCTTTTACACAATTGTTTTTTTTTTTTTTTTTCTCATTTTAATATGAAGACCAGTTAACAAAATATTCATAATTGTTATTTTTTGCAGCTCCTTATTTGTTGTTTAATTTCTTATTTTCTTCCATATACTGTTTTTCGTTCTTTTTGCTTTCAGTAAATTTACAGAATTTTTAGTTATTATATTTCTGTATTTTTACGCCTGTGTTTGTTTTCAATTTTTTGTACATACAAATATTTTTCTTGTGAGGAAAAACAGTCTTAGTAACATTTACAACATGCATACATATATTTTGAATAAACTTCTACATGTCTAATCAAAGTAAAACAAAGCGCTTTTTTTTAAATTTGCATCGCCAGATTTTGTGCAACTATTGTTGTTCTAAAAAGCACAAGTTGAGTAATATTTTTTTAATCTACTTATGCATCTTTATAATACAGAAAAGTAATAAATTACGACGGATTTGGAGAAAAAATATTTATTCCGTAAAACAAATTTAAAAAGCCTTTTACTTTTTATATTATTCACACCATTTTTTCAAACAAATTAAAATAAAAATTTTTATTTATTTAAATATTTAGTTTAAAGTTTTTTTTATTTCTTAGAGCTCTTTGTTTAAATCTTTTCCTTTTCCAAATTTCAAATTTTGTTTCTAAAAAGAGCTTGTTTATGTACAAGTTCGGTACAAGGTTATATACAACAATTATATACAAGTTTGAACTTGTTGTTGTTGCTATGAAATGACGGGAATGAATTTATGTCACCTTTTAAGCTCCTTTTCACAATTCAGAAAAAAATTCTAAGAATTCTTGCTTCATTTTAAGCTAATGAGTTATTTATCTCATCATAAATTTTAATAGGATTATGCCTTCTTCTTAGTAAAACATTGGACTCCAAAGGCTTCTAAAGCACAAGATATTTTTGGTAACTAAAGTTCTAACTAATAACTGCTGAATAATTTCTGCAGTTTCAAGTTGTAATAAAGCATAACAGCATACTATGTGTCTTGCTGAAATTCGTCTCAGCCACTGGTCTGTTTCAGACTCATTAACTTGGGGTTGTTAGTACAATAGACCTGAGGTCGTAATAATAACCATTCATTATTAAAATAATAATAAAATAGTAAAATAACCATTCATTGTATTGTTATTTTACCATATTTAATTACAACAGTTGAATAACCATCAAAAAGATGGTACTCAAGCCGCTGATTGCGAACAAAATCGTTTATTCTCTGTTTATCCTAAAGAACGTTTAACTAACCGTAATTTTCAAGCGCTCAATAAGAATCGGACGTCCATCTTGGTTGTGAAACCTTACCGGTCGTACATTGTTTTAAAATAGGAATACGGATTTATCAGTTACAATCTGCATGTGTATATAAAACAAGAAGTTCCGTCTGGAAATATACGAGCCTACTTTCCCGTATACACCGAGTTCAAATTTATAATCTAGCTATCTCTCTCTGTCTTTCTCGTTTAGCTTTAGTTCTTAATTGCTTCAAATATACCTTTTTCAACGGTTAATACATATTCATTCAATCATTATTTATTAAGTCATTCATGTATTTATTCACTCATTTATTCATTCATTCTTTTGCTTATTCATTTAATCATTCATTAATTCAAAAATATTCTTGAAAATCCCGATTAAAAAATTTCATAGGAAAATAGGCTCGTTAGTTCTGGATGTACTTTCTATTTGTACATGTTCTACGTCATAAGAGCTTTCCGATAAAGTTTGTTCCAAGCAAATCGGTCCGTTAGATCAGAAATTATATAGGATTGAAATTTCCCCGTAGGCGGTATGTTAATTTCTTTTGAACTGTTCAAAAATGAACAAAAATTTTTCAAATCAATATTTCACGCCAAGAACTTCTTCCAGTGAGCTTGTTCGTGGGAACTTATATCTTGTACCCAGAGTTTACATAATTTGCTTCATTTTCACCCATAGGCGCTAATGTTAAAAATTTTTGAACTGTTCAAAATTGAACAAAAAATTATTCAAATCAAAAAGTAAAATATGGAAATTAGATGTCCTCGCCAAGATCTTTCGAATGCAAAAAGAATTTTTCCAATCGGACAATTCGTTCAAAAGTTATTAGGGGGGGGACAGACCGACAGACAGACAGACAGACAGACAGACCGACAAACCGACAGACCGACAGACAGACAGACCGACAGACCGACCGACACACTTTTTCCCCATCTCAATACCCTACTTTCAAATTTTTTATTTTTCAATCTTTATTTAATTACTTAACTTATTTTTGACTTTTCTTGATTTCTAACGATATTTTCACGATACATTAAGCCTTCTTTCATGCTTTATTATTATTATTTTTTACTTTTACGGGAAAGTAGGCTAAAAAGAAGAAAAAAAAAGTGGCTTTAGCAGGGGATACTAAATAGAAACCCATACACACGTAAACCAAAAATTGGAGACATCGGATTCACGAAGTGTTTGCGAATGAGCGAACCCATAATTTGAGCTGCTGAAGCTTGTTTGTATTTTAATTTTTGCAGCAAATAAAATGATTTGCGTCAATATACAGTAAATTTAGACTAAAAATGACTTTGGATCCAATGAAAAACTGAAATCTTAATTTTAAGGCAGTTTGCCTATTGGAAAAGAAGATTTATTGATAAATAAACGGACGCTTCGCATGATGTCGATGGCCGACTGGCTAGAGAGCAAGGTGGGTATACCGTACACCCGGGTTCGATTCCTGCAAGCTTCGTTTACGGTTTCTACGCTTCGAAATGGTTAAAAAACGGTAAAAATTTTGTTTTGAACCCATTTTTAAATGGTTATAAAACCGTAAACTTTTGTATTTACGGCTTTTTAACCAAGCTGATTGGAAATGGTTTAGGTCCCGTAAAGATATAAAAATGTTCCAAACCGTAAATTTAACGGTGAATTAGATGGACAGACTGCTGCCTGGTTATTTAACCGTAATTTCATGATGAAATTTCTAACAGTGTAATTTATAAAAGTTAGAGTAAATACCATTACAAATTAAACATTTTTTTTTATTATTCTTGTATATTTAAGGCTTTATTGTGCTTCCCACAGAATTTCCCCGATCCGTTTTTCTTTAATAAATCATAATAATATCCTTCTTTAATAAATCATGTTCTTTGTGCTCAAATAGTCCACTGCAGTTAATACAGCAAAGTTATTATACATTGTCTTACATAATTATTTTTGTGAAACCTTTTATCAGAATGAATGACATGAAATTAATGCATGTATATTTTCCACGATTCGTTACATTTATAAAAACATTCTTCCGGTTGTTCCTCTAATAAGTTGAATCGGAAACAATTTCAACGTTCCGCATTTGTTCCGAAATTATCTTTAATTCAAAATATCTATATTTTATCAAATCACGACACTTTTTATCCTCCTCTTGTCTCAATTGGCTGAAACAACAAAACAAAAAGCTGGTCACGAAGTTATGACATGAAGTCGAAAGAAGAAACAAGTACCTTAAAAAGTTTTGTTTTTCTTTTTTACTGTTGCATAAAATTGGTTGAAATATCATTCCGAAGAAGAAAACGGAAGTGATAGTTTAATGTCGCCAAAGGGATGCCGCGGTTTCCTTCTTAGTTCTCTAATCACTTCCTGTGAACTGGAAACGATTTCACAGCCAACAGGTCGAAACAGATAGTTCATCTGATTTCTCTTCATAACGCCAATGATTCCAGCTGACTGGGTTTGTAGGAAGTCTGAGTTCTCAGTGACTTAGTAACATTGAATCTATTATTTTCCTCAAAAATAACAACTTTCCAACACGTGTTCTGTGTATTATCTTTGATCAAATCTGATTGAAATTCTCCAAGGTTATTTATAAAAAAAATCTATGTCGGTTTTTCCTTAATTTAGAAAACAAATTAGTACACACAGGATTCCGGTTTAGTAAGTATATAACGAAAGGAGTTTTTGATTTCGGCAACAGATGATTTTTGTTCTTATATCTCTTTTCAAAGAATTTGGAGGGTTCCAAGATCAGGTAAAAATTCTTACATGATAATAAATTGTTTTCTGAAGTGGAATTCATAAAATAATTTTGCTTTAAATCGCAAATGTTTTCATAGAAACGTTAAGCTAAGTTCACCAAAAAAATGTGTTCAACAGAATGTTGCACTTTCTTTGCTACTGATGCTGATGAATTTGTTGCCGATCAATCTATTTTATTGTACCTAATTAAGCCAGAATACCCTGATATCCAATTAACTAGACACGCCTACAAAGAATTGGATAATAATCCCATTAATCTTAAAATCAGTCTTTTTTTTTTTCACTATGTTGCTAATTTCGAACGTTCTAAGACTTATTTGACTCTTCGCAGAATTAAATTGATGCAAACATTTTCCCATCCTATTTTCATTTAAGTTTCAAATATTTCAAAATAATAACGAAATGTAATAGAAAACAAAATTTCAAAATAAAACTATTTTTAAATCTAAATTTATTTTATAAGGTTTATATATGTTTCTCCCTCACTGGGTACATGAATATGAATAAATCATTAAGTATATAAATAATTCACTGATTTTCATATTTGTCTACTCTCCAATGCGGATTAACCCGTGAGCAAAATATACACGGGCTCTGCCCCTCCGAAAAATTGTGTCCATTTAAAAACCAAAATTAATTTAATTTAAGAATTTTACAACTTTGGGATAAAATGAATAAGCTTTGTTGATCTAAAACATTCTGTCTTATCTCATCATGTTCATACTGCCAAAAAAAAATGCACATGCCTATTCCGATTTTATTTACATGTTTGAAGCAGTGCAAGTGAGAAAAATATTCCTGTTAAATGAGGTTACAAGCCTACATCATGTTTTCAAGATCTCATGCCAGAACTATTAGGAGGAATTAATCAGAAACTTTACAAGGAAAATTAGTAAAAGATATTATTCATCTTAAAATGTAATTAAGGTACACAAGCACACTGAAATGACCATTTTTGACTAATTTTCATAGCATATGTTTTTCAATTTATTTGATAAATAATTTCTTCGATTTTACAAAACCTGTATAGCTTACGATTAAAGTGTATATTTTCTTTGAATGTGCATAATAAGTAGCAAAACAATGAAAAGTTTAAACTTAAGAAACATTTTTATTAAATTAAGTTTTTACACAAATTTTGGCCCACTTCAAGAATGATAACCTCAAATATTGTTCTAATCCCATCTTGATGAAACGTTGCAAACTTTGTCTCTATAGCAGTTCATAGGAGATATAACAAAAAATAATTATTTTATAAATTATAGTCTACTCTTTAATATTTTCGTAGTTAATTTGGCAAAAACTTTACAATAAGATTTGATGAGCTCTAAAATAATGCTTGATATTTTTCAAACCCATCCTTAAAATTTTGGTATAGTCTCTAGGTAAAAGTCAGTATACATTACTTTGGTGACATTTTTATTCTAATTTGTTGAAAAATTTATTTTATAGCATTTCTGAAGTTTCTGCAAAAATTCTTGAATACTCCTCACATAGGTCAACTTTTTGTGAAACTTTCAACTACGCATTTTGTTATCAGTTCCAATTCATTAGATTTTTTTTTACTAAAATTACATTGAATAATATAGTTTCGTTATTTTTAGACATTTTTTAAGTGCTTCGAACGTGTTCGGAGAATTTAATCTATCAGAAATAAAAGCTAATTTTGTTTTAAGTTAGATTTTTAACGTTCTATAAGATTACCAGTTTTTAACTGTTTTGTCTTCTTTTGAATAAGTATGGGAGCACCAAACTATTTTAGTGCTTAGAGCATCTAAAGGTCTTAATTCCGCCTTGCTACTAGCGTATGTTTTAAAATTTTTCACCACTTGTTTTACACGCTCAAGGTAAACGGTAACACTTTTAAGATACTTTCTCTCGTACTTAGGAAAATGAAAAAATAAATTAAATCTTTGCTTGTAGTCGGTTGTACAGTCTATTTTGGATCGTTGCTGACTACTTGATGAATTTGTAGACTAGGCAACAATGTTGCATATTGCCATATATCGAGGTGTACATTACATTTGCTTCAGCATACAATGATGCTACGTATTATTTCAGATTTCCAGCATGTTCAACATGAAAATTGCTTGCTTCCTTCTAGTCTGCTTGATTTTTGCCACAATCTTGGTGCAAGAAGCCACCGCCATGCACCTAAAGCACCGCCGAGGAGGTCACGGTGGCGTCGTAGAATTGTTGGTAGCTGGACTCATCGCCAAACTTCTTCAAGAACATCATTTCGGTTGAGCAAAGGACGATTCCTTTTGCATTGCATCATGTACAAAGTTATCATCCAAAGATGCCATCCTATATTTTGTAATTATTTTCAAGCAGATTATATTTAAAGTGTATAAATAAATCAGATTTTTATTAGTAAAGCTTTGTATTTCTTAATCAGTATTTCAAAACATCAAAATTTTCAACACTTTATTTGTAAAAATATAAAGTCCATGGCTTGTAATAGTTTTCAAGTAACGGATACCATAAGTTTGATAGCTTAAGTTGGGATCAAATTTAAATATAACTGGGATGTATAATGATGGATAATAAAAATGTAGATTTTAGTTGAAAAAAACAATCTGCAACTCACAACGTTTGTGCATATCGTAGCAATAATATCGGGTTATGATTTAAAATAATAATAGTTAAAAATATCTTACATAGAAAAACAAAAGTGTTTGCAAATACGTGCTAGCTTTCTTTTTTTCCTTTTTTGTCATAAATAAAACAAAATAACGATATTTCCTTTAAGTTCATTCGTAATAACTTATTTAAAAGAAAGACAAATTCGTATAAGAATCTATAAAACTGAAAAATGTATTTTTATTTATTTATTTATTTATTTATTTATACTTTTGTTTATTAACAAACGTCAACTAACGTCAAATATGAGCTCAGCAAACATGAACTAAGAAAAAAAGCGCAAAATTTTCAATATTTTATTGCGCGTTCGACATAGGGTCAGAAAAAAATGAACATACTAATGTTATAAATTGAAAAACATCAAAGCTAACTCTGCCTCTCTTCTGTAAAAGTGAAAAAAAAAAAGAACTCGCAAAACAAAATAGTAAACGTCTTGTAGAAAGAACTGCTTTGGAATGCATTAAAATTAGTCACACCTTGTGTATTTAAAGTAAAATATTTATTTATATACTTATTTAGATTAAAAGGATTACCACGATCTCACAAAAATTCGGCGAAAATGACAGACGCCAGTGACGATTGAGCATAAACTAAAAAATAGCAGCCGACAGGAAAAGCAAATCTTGCTTTAGAATGAATACAAAATATCTTAAACCAATCATGAAGAAACCTAAAAAACTAAATTAATAATTACAATATATTTCAGATAAACTTGAAATCATAAAAGATTTTTCGTTTTTAAAGTGCAATTTAAAGACAAATACATTCATTAGGATTCAAGAATGAACTCAATAGTTGAAATAAAATGTGCTCAAGGTTTCAGTTTAAAAGAATTCATTTCGTATTACATTTGTACATCCCATTGTTGCAAATATTTAATCGCATTTTAAATATTTGCAAAAGGTATACCTAATCCCTCTTATTGAATTAGAAATATTGTACTCAAAGTTGTAAGAGGCCAGTGGCTTAGAGAGAGCTTTCAAAACTGAAGTCTTTAAGATATAGTATCATTCCTGACTTATTAGTTTTGATGTATCCCTTTTTTAGCCTACTTTAACTGACTTCATTCCTGACTTATTTTTTGTTTTTTTTTTAAAAGTATTCCCCTTTTTTAGCCTACTTTAACTGACTTCATTCCTGACTTATTAGTTTTGATGTATCCCTTTTTAGCCTACTTTAACTGACTTCATTCCTGACTTATTAGTTTTGATGTATCCCTTTTTTAGCCTACTTTATCGTAAAAATTATTTTAAAAAGAGGAAAAAGGTATGAAAGAAAGCTTAATGTATCGTGAAAATATCGTTAAGAATGAAAAAAGTAAAGAATAAATTAATTAATTGAAAGAAGATTGAAAAGAAATAGAAAGTAGCAGTGGCGGATCCAGAAAAAAATTCTGGGGGGGGGGGGGCACAATGTGGCTGATGTGCGTGGTTTCAGCTGAAAAACAAAATAGGGGGGGGGACACAACTCCAGAAACTGTGATCCGTTTTAATTTCCAAATATAATTTAATCAATTATTTAATTAAACTTAATTGATTTATTAAATTTAAATTATCAATAAAATTTTAATTAATTATTCCCTAATTAAATACAAAAAAACACATTTTTTTAAAAACTGGACATATATAATAAAGGAATATATACTGTGAAAGCCCTTATTTTCTTGAGCACTTTTTTTTAACTTTTGGTTTTGTTCATATATAATTCGCGAAATTTTCAGCTCGCAAAATCACCAATAACTTCTTTTTCGCGAAAATTTAGGGGGGGGGGGGGTCAAATGGAGTCTTCTTCAAGTCTATTGAAGATTTAACGTGAGCATAAATCAACTGTCTAAGTGATTTTGCAGGTGTCTGCTTCTTTCTGTCTTAGCAATTACCCGGTTATCTCAGTTTGTCACATAGAATTGAAAGAATAGAAGTCACATAGAATAGAAGTTTTATCGCTCCATCTGCAAAATAGTTTCTTTTTCCTCGTTTTTAGCGTAAAGGAAGAAAAGAAAGTCAATTCTTTCTAGTCCTTACCTAAAGCGTCTGGAGGGGGCACGGGCCCCCGTGCCCCCCCCCCCCTCTGGATCCGCCACTGGAAAGTAGGGTTTTGAGATAGGGAAAATTTGGGTCTGTCGGCCTGTCTTTTCTGTCTGCTATCCTCCCCCCCCCCCCCCAATAACTTTTGAGGAAATTGTCCGATTCAAAAGTGTTTTTTTTTTTGCTTTTTTTTTTTTTGCTTTCGCAACAGTTCGGCACGGACATCTCATTTCCCTTTTATTTTTTGATTTGACCAATTTTTCATTCAAATTTAAACAATTCAAAAAATCCCAACATTAGCACCTATGGGGGGAAATGAAGCAACTTAGTCAAACTCTTGTCATAATATCAAGGTTCCTTTGAATTAGCTTATTGAAGAGGCTTTTAACGGGAATCATTTTTTGATTTGAACCATTTTTTTTTTCCATAGGCGGATAAATTTAAATCCTACATAAATCCTGATCTAACCGACGGGCTTTCTTGAAACACATTTTATCAGAAGGAGCATATAACGTAAAACATGTACAGATACGAAGTTCATCCAGAAATAAACGAGCCTATTTCCACATGAAACGTTTTGATCTGGATTTTTAAGCGTATTTCTGAATGAATGCATGAATAAATGAATGAGTGAAAGAATGACTGAATGACTCAGTGAAAAAAAATGAATAAATGAATGAGCGAAAGAATGAATAAAGGAAAGAATGAATCAATAAATGAGTGAATCAATAAATATTAATCGTTGAAAAAGGTATATTTGAAGTATGAAAGAACTACTGCTAAATGATAAGCAGAGCTAGATATATGTATAGTAAATTTGATGTTGATATGTATGGGAAAGCAGGCTCGTGTAGTTCTAGACAGAATTTCTCATTGAAAAACAAATATTGAATCGAAACATCCTTGATTTCAAATTCTGCTACTGAAAAAATAGAATTCCTTTGACGAAGTTAAATACAGTACAAAAATGACCGCCATTAAAGAAAAAACGATTCCAAATATATGTATCAAGCAAGTCCTGTTAAATATAAATCAATTATTAATGACATTTTCTTTTATGATCATAATTTTTAATAATCATTGCTTGAAGTTGACAGCAATATGTTTTATCCTCATAAAAAAAGCGCGATAATTGTGATGTTTTGACGAGTTTAAGAATTTTTCAGAAAAAAAACGATGTACTATTGCTATTACAACCGAAAATAGTTTGCGGCACCTGATCGAATTAGGTATTTGTCTCATGTCATCAAAAAATTCCAAGTTAATTCTGGATTTTATCAACGGCCCAGATAACTGCAGATGAAAAATGTACAACTTTCAGCAGTTGAAAGTGATTGTACAATTTATGATAGCAAATTAAATAAGTGGCACCAGGGGATATCCACCACTCAAATTATAGATGAGAACACAGTGAATTGTATTTCAAAGTTGAAAATTAAAATTAAAGTAGAAAATAAAACGGTTCTTACTTTTGTGTTTAAGAAACGGTATTTTTAAAACAGCTCACTAATTTGCTTTTCTTTTCAATTTTTTTCCCTTTAGAATAAAATTATTTCAAGTGCATGTTACCATTACTTTAGGTTTTTAAAGTTGCTGATCCGCTTACTCTGAATTCATTAAGTTCTGAATCACAGCACGACACATACAAAAGATTTATTGTAAAACCCTATATTTTTATGAAATCATATTTTGATAAATTTTATTCTCATACTTTTCTTAGTTATGTTTTGGAGGGAGTGCACCCACACTACCGCTCTTGGACATCGCACACTACCGCACACACGCCCGCTCCCCCTGATTATTGTTAACAAAATATTTCAGCAAGGTTTCTTGTTTTTAGCATACTAAAAGTAATTTTATTTTTTAAAAGATCTTCGCCGATTAATCGGCAAAGAGGCTGATTACCGATTATTGCAGATTAATCGGTGCATCAATAGTTTAAATTGTCAAAATTGGATTCTAACTTTATCTATTTATTTAACTAAATTTATGGTAGTTACTCTAATATTCATTAATTCAAGAATTTCCCGTATCTGAGTTCGACCTATGAAACTATTTTTGAAAAGAAATGTGTTAATAATAGTGTTCGGCAGTAGTTAACTAGAAGTAGTTAACTGCTAGTGGCAACTAGTAGTTGTAACTACTTTAGTTTTGAACCAGTTAACTACTAGTTAAACTACTTTTTTTCCAACTACTAGTTACAACTACTTTCAAAATTCCAACTACTTTAAAAAAAAAAAAAAAAAAAAAATTTTAAATCTATTCTTTGAAAAGAATAACGATTTTTAAGCATTAAATTATTTAACTTTTTAGCTTCTGAATATTACTCGCACAAATGTATTTTTTATATTATGTTATGTAATGAAAAAGTACTCATTAAAAATCATAATATTTATTGCAGTATTTACGCAAATTAGAAAAAGCTTTCTAATATAATCAATAAATAGCGCCCGCACCAGCACATGCACAATGAAGTTTCATCTAAAGACCAAATGTTCATTATGTGGAAGTTTTAACTCTACTCCAGTACCGTTTAGGATACCATAAACACACAAAGAAGAAAAAATACTGATTTTTTGGGACTCTTTTAGAAAAAAATATTGATTTTTAGGATTTTCTTTTCAGAAAAAATATTGGTTTTTGATTTTCTTTTTAGAAAAAAGTACTGATTTTTATGATTTTCTTTTAAGAAAAAAAATACAGATTTTCATTATTTTTTTTAGAAAAAGCTGATTTTTATGATTCTTTTTTTAGACAAAATATTAATTTTTATGATTTTAAAAAGAACTATTTATATCAGTTTTTTCCAATTTATTAAAATATAGATATTTTTTTATTATAAATTTTAATATATTCTGGGTTCAAGTAATTCATTAGAATTTTAACTCACTATATGGTAGCCTTAATGCATCTGATCCTCTAGGGACCTGTGGAATAGCTTCGTTAAGGTGTCAAAGAATGACATTTCAGCAAAAGCATCAATAGTACCTTTGGAAAGGACTTTTTCTACATTTGGAATAGGGCACTCCAAATTTAAAAACAGATTGGGGGTTAATGAGGCATCAAAATTGGTACTCTTAATGAAACATCTAAATAGTAAAAATTATTAAGCGTAGTAAAAATTTTATGTGGTATTTACCATCTCTGTTTATATATTCAAGAAATTTGTATACTCTCAAAAATTATAATAGTCCAGTCAAATTATTTGTATATATTCAAGATATTCTAACCAATTTAGTCCGGAAATTTAAGCTTTTTCTTCTGTTTCTTGTTGTTTTCTGTTTATTAAGCACACATTCTTTATATAATACTATAAACAATTGATAATTAATTTTGAACTAGTAATAAATAATTATTTCAACTGAAATATCTGAAAATTCTTTGAAGACATAAATAATTAACTGAATTTGTTTCTGTATCTGTGTATGCATACATATTTTGCTTTAAAAAATCCAAAAAATCTGATTTAAATTTTAAAAAATGCTATTTCTTAAATTATTTTTAAATAAAAAAAATCACCAACCTGCCATCAGAAAGAATATAATCTAAATTCTAAAGCATGCGCGTTACAAAGATGTTTTGTTAATGAATTGTTGGGCAGAGGGAGAATTTTAAATTGATATCAAGGGTAAACCCCTTCATTTTACAACAACTGCTGAAAAATTGTTATTTCTTAAAAACATAAATTATTAACTTTATTAAACAAATACATATTAAAATAAAAGTTTAAGTTTAGAGAAAAAAAGGTTTTGTCTTTATTCATATTCTCTTTACATCTTAATTGTTCAGTGTTATTTGGAAATATTCAATCCTTGAATGTTTTACAAGAATTTTTTTTAAATTGTTTAAATGATTAAAAATAATATTAAGTTGAATTATTAGGATTAAGTATTTCAGAACACGCTTAAAAATGAAAATTCGAATGAACTATATTTAAAAGTAGTTAACTAGTAGTTAACTACTTTTGGAGTTAACTACTAGTTACAACTAGTCTCAGAAAAAAGTAGTTAACTACTAGTTGCAACTAGTTTTGTTTAGAGTAGTTAGTAGTTGGTAGTTAACTACATTTTGACGAGTAGTTGCCGAACACTAGTTAAGAATATGTATAAAAAGAAATATTTTTTAAATCAGGGAAAAGAAATAGAAATATTTTCTAATTGCCCTTGTTCCAAATAATGTCATTAGCTGTAACCGATTCTTACGCAGTTTTCATTTGCTATCCTACTTTTGTTTCTCGAAAAGCTTTACTGATGTTCAAATCCTGAGCTGGCATTATATGTGACGCTTGAAAGAACTCTAATTTATCCTCTCGTCAGTGAATTGCCCAACCGTCACGTTTCAGTTCTCACTCTTGACCGCTATCCTGTCTAATGATGAATCGGGTGTGCTTTATAGCAAAGGAAATGTCGGCTTGATTTAATCGGCACAGTTGAGTAGCTAATATCGCAAAGAGAGATTTTTATTTATCTCTCTCTTTCTTTCTTTATTTATTTTATTACTTTTTAAATAATAAAATAAATACAAATAATTTATAATTACTTGGTTTATATTTAATAAACACTAAATTAAAATTATAATTTGGGTGCAAAGCTGAAAATAGGAAAATATGCTGAAAGTCATGAAAGAAAAAAAAGTTGCATCATCGGACAAGAATGCTAATTGTTATGTTCATTTAACGTTTTTTAAAGGGAAAGTGAAATTTAGTTAAAATTTGATAGCGTTTTCATTCAGTGAAGTGTTATCAAGTTCATTTTTTACGGGAAATTGACGCCATAGGTGTTTAAATGCTTCAGAAAAGGGACTGTTAAACTTCATATACATGGATGTATTCTATTATCCCTTATGCAGGGAAAGACAACAACTTTCATTCCCACAGAAGGTAAAAACACTAACAAAAAACATATCATATTATAACTCAAATTTTTTTCACAAAATACCTTAATAATGTTTCATAAATAATTTGAAATAAATTATATGCAAATCAAATTATTTATTTAATAAAGGCCTGTTTGGTACATGTATTTTCCTTTCTTTCCTTCTTTTTTTCAAATTCGTATTTGTACGGATCGCGGTTTCCTTTGTACTTGAACGCTACATCTGAGGTACCGCCATCTTTAGGCTCAGATATTCTGCTGTAATATCAACGTTATTATCTATTTCCTTTATTGATTATTCAATGATGATTACATTTAGGAAGCTAACAAAGCATACCTCCAAAAATATTTCTTTGATGATGAAAACTTCAAAACAAATGCTTTATTTTATGCTTTAGTAATTAAATAGCCCAAATTGTTGCAAATGTTTGCTATTATCATCCTATAATCGTCGTTATGCGACCATGTATCCTAGCGGTATTGTAAAATCTCAGCATATACAGAAGTGTTATCATTAAAATATGGCTGATCACCAATGGAAAGGATTCATGTTAACACCATCATTATTTCGGTTCAAAACTTTTATTTGAAAATGCTTCTGAGACACATAGCGTTAAAAGACGTGAAACTTGCGTGACAATGAAACCCATTATTTTCCTGCATCATCAAATCTCTTTTGATGTAGAATCAAAATTATAATATATTCTCACCGTTGCTTCGTATTTATATAAGTATCTACTTTAAATTACCAACAGCCAAAAATTACAAATCAATTTTGGTGATAAAAAGTAGTTTTTTGATTTCAGTGCACTTAATAAACATTTTAACAAGAATATTTTTTTGACAGGACTCGTACTTCGTCATCCTGCGGAAGCGTATCTGGCATGAAGGCCCTGAAGTTGCAATTTATCCCGTCATTTCCAATTTCCCATCAATGCCACTTTCTGAACCATTTAAAGGGAGAGGGGGGTCAATGTATATTATATTGGTAGAAACACAACATAAATAGACCAGGGATGGGCAATGGTAACTTTTAAGCCCTCTAAATGAGAGTTCTGTTTGCAGTCGCAGCTTCAAGGAGCTACGCGAAGAAAGTTTCTCGAGGTAGTGAGATTAAAAATCTGAAAAATTATCAAAAGTTTATCAAATTGCCAAATAGAATATTTATTGTTTTCTCCTATTCAATACGAAAGTGCTGCGCAGCCAGTGGTGTAGTCGGTCCACTTTTTTATTTTTGCTCATACTAAAGCGTCCCCTCCCCTCCCCCTTCCCCAGTTTTTTCACCAGGACTACACAACTGAAGGCCTGAACCTTAAAAGTCCTACAAAAGTCATGAAACAAACTTTGTTTGGCGCAGTATAGCCTATTGAGGTTCGTGAATCCTTGGACGTAAAATAAACAACGATATTTTCTCTTCACATAAGCGATATTTTAATTCAGAAAAATTCCTTTTTCAAAACCATATCTTATAGAATGGTGGTCTGATACCTTCAATGTGTGTGTGATACAGGTGATTTACGAAACAACTCGTAAAGTACATTGAATTAGGTGCAAAATTAGGATTTGCAAGTTTTTATTTTTAAACATAATTTTGACATTTCTTACTTTTTTGTCTTACGGTGTCTCAAAATACCGCTTGCATTATTTCACCCAAATAAAGTAGATAATAACTATAATCTTCGAGATAAGTTAAAATTACTTATTAACACTTATATTTAGCCTTAATAGAACTGCAGATAGAGGAAAAACTAAAGTATCAATGCGTAAGTTCTTTCAAGAAAATAAAAACGTTATTTTTGTGTCTGTGTGAATAATCTCTTTGACAGTAAGCAAAAAAATTGTAGAGAATGCTAAAACGTTTTTTCTTGGAAAACAAAAAAATTGCCGATAACAGGCAAAAATTCGTCCCAAACATTGACAGCGAAAAACAATTCACAAATCATTGTCAATCAAGATTAGAAAAGATCTTAATTATGATATCGAAATCAGTATCCTAGTTGAGGAAGCAGCGTCCGATTCTTCCTCGTATTGCAAGTGTGAAACGGGCGTTTCTCACTATTCTCCGCGCTCGGTTAGCCAGGGATCCCACTGGACACGTGAAGGATTTGAAAGCGAGAGGAGATTATGAACACGAATTATGCGTGTAACCTATCTAGGTTAAAGACACGATATGTCATCGGAAGTAGCCGTTTCCGGTAACTCACTTCCTCCAAGGGTTGCGGGTGGGGATTTTAGAGGCTAATTATTTCTCGGGTGGTGCTCCCATATATAAGGGCGCTCCGTGCTCCGTTGAGTTAGCAACAAACGGGAACTCCGAAAGAAAACACTGGTAAGTTCATTATTTTGGTTTGACTGAGGCAACAACAACGGAATAATTTTGTTACTACCAATCCGTGAGGAATTATTATTTAAATGTGTTATAATTATTATTATGGTTATCATTATTATTATATATATGTTTGTGTGTACCTGAGAGTCATGGTATCTTAAGTCCATTCTTCAAGTTTTTGCGAGGAAGTTAAAAAATAAAGATTTGCATTATTATAAGACTAGACTTATCCATGCGAACCTTAGAATAATGATGTTTGATGGGAGCTTTAAAAGTTCGGAACACTCATGTAGCTAGGGGCTTTGGCGTCTTTACTCGCAAGACTAATTGCGAGACTTACTTTACTCGCAAGGGCCATTAAGTGCAAACTCTCAAAACCACGAAAGCTGGGTTTTAGATACTGCGACTCTCAGATACATGAATATATTTGGAAGAGATGAAACCAAAAATATGTTCACAAATTAAATGAAAGGAAGGCTGAAAAGATTCCAGTAGTTTGCTTAGTCATTTTTAGACTAGTTTCTCCCCATGTTCTAATCTCTATTTTAAAGTATGCAACGCCATACTTTTACATGGCGAGTTTAGTACACTTGCAAAAAATGAATTAATTCCCAATTAGAGGATCTAAATTAATTCAAGTACTGCTGATTTTGATTTCCAACGAACTTAAACCAAATCCCATTTTGTGTGTCTTGTTAAATTTAGAGACACTTTCTGAACCATTGGACTGCATGCAGATAACAGTTCAGTACTGCAGAGATCCACCTATTGTCATTTCTTTAAGCTATACATAGCCGACCCAAAGCATAGCTTAGTTTCTTATTCATGTTACTCTTCATGCGCATATGTGCATAATTAATGCACACATGTTCTAAAAAACTTCTGCTAATTTTTCAGTTCGTTATTTTATCATTAACTAGTGTTTCATAAAAATACAAATGTGCTGTTCAATAATTCTGAATAGGTGGCATTGCGTCAAATGTTATAAATGATATTTGCAAACTATAGAAAAAATTTGAATAAATAACTCTAATATTCATTTTAAAACTTATCTAATATTATAGGAAAAAATAAGTTACTAAAACTAAGAACTTACGTTTTGAAGTACAGAAGTAAAAATTACAGTTCCGATTAGCTGTGGCTCAAGCAAAACATTATCTTATAGAAAATGTATGCTAAATTATGTTTTCTCCTGTAATAATTTATAGCGCCCATTTATAGAGCTTCAACCCGTAAATATCCGTCCGTAATAGAGGGGTTGTTCACAAAACGGGTTTTTTATGCACGAAAATTGATTCCGAAATATGTTTACATTTTTCATTCTCTGTTAAATAGTACTACATTTGCATATGGGGATATAACAAAATCAAATAAAAAACAGAGTTTAAACAAATCAACGGGAATATTGTATTCCCGTTGATTTGTTTAAACTCTGTTTTTTATGTAAACTTGTTTCTGTAAACTAGCAATAAAATACGTCATCTGCGGGAAAGAAAAGTAAAAAATCTTGTAAACATATCTTTCATTTGTTACACAATAAAGTTTTATTTGTTTTAGAGAAGAAAATCTTACTCATTAATTGCAAGAAAAATCAATGATAAAAATGTAAGCTTTTTTTTTTAATGATAAGGTTCATAAAACCTTTTACGCGTTTTACGTAACCAGAAAAAACTAATTTCGGTCCGAAACTCGCAGGAGGGCTACCTCCATCCCCGTCAGAGTGATGTCACATTCCCCTAAGAAGCTACGGTCCCCCCAAATGATGACACCGAAAATCGACCAAACAGTCGGCTACGCCCCCTCAAAAGCTCCTGAAAACAATACCTCCCTAAAAATTTCAATGGCGCAATTTGGGCCGATCCACAGAAAGGTAAAATTATAATCTAGCCGGCGAAAAACCAGTTTCACAAGATGCAGCGGAGGTGGGAAAACCCTATCGAATGTTCAATTGGAATAGTGGGGGATTCAAATTAATCGTCTAAATCGTTTCCCTGGTTGATCGAATTAGAGGAAAAACCCGTTTGAACTTGTCTGTTGTACTACTTTTATTTTGTTTCGCATCAAAACTAAGTTCATGGGGGCATAGTTCAGTGCTAAATGTTACCGAACAAATTGTTATTATACCAACTCATTATGGATTGTTAAAGACCAGGTATGTACCTATGTTACAGCATAATATTATTAATTAAAATATAGGATAAGGCAATAAAAAAATATGAAAGATGCTCTTTATTTCTTGCGGTTTGTTATTGTGAATTTCAACATTCGATAAGGATTTTGTTATGCTTCCCGATAACTTTCTTAACATGATTGGTTGTTCAAGTTATGTGGTAAATAAATATTAAACCAATAGCCGTCAATAAGCACCACTCTAAGAAAATATTGATTTATTTTTCTCCTGCAAATCTAAATAAAGATGCGATTTTTTTTTTAATTCTGAAAAAGGATTTTATACATATTTAGCTATTTTATTACTTAAGGGTAAATGTTATTTTAGGGCCATCTGGAGTGAAAATTCTTATAATGCGAGACCTTTCTGACCTTATGGATAGCCAGCAATTGCCCAGTTTCGACAAGAAATTAGAATTCAAAACCAGAGGACCTAGATTTTTTAGAATATTTTTTTCGAAATCAGCAGTCTAAAATTAATAGAAAATGGTGATAAAATATTTTTGGCTGGCTAGACCTGTCAATTACCCCTCTGTGCGATCCTTCCCTCCATACACACCCTGGTTAGTACCCTTGAAAGTATATAGGAGATAGCTTCCTTTCTGGAAGACTTTTAAAAGTTGTTGCCATAAATTTGAGTAAGATAAATAGGGAAAATCCCACCATGCAACGCGAAAAGGGTTAGAGAACTTGTCACAACAAGCGCCTGAACTATACTAGTTTTCAAATCAGCGACTGCAAAACCGAGATCAGAATTTGAGACCTGGTCATTCCAAATCAAATGCGTTACCGTTGGATCATAAGTCGCTATTGAATACCATCACTCCTTGATAATAATGTAAAATCTTATTTGACTTCTCTCTACCAATGAAAAGTATTTTTATCCAAAAATCCGCTGTCTCGTTAACAAAATTCAGCTAGCAAACAGAACCTTTAACATAATATAATGCCAAATTCCCAGTCTAGGATATTTTTGATCATATTAAAATTTTGATTATTTGGGGCTGCTTGCTCCTTGATTTGCGGGATTCGTTAATTCAAAAAATAGCTTGCGTTGTTTACGCATCAAACCAGACTTCTTGCCTCCGATAGATGCTCATACATATATATTTATAAAGAAAATAATTTCTTAAGTAAAAAATATTGCCGAATGTCTTTACTGCTTGCTGCAAAGTAATCCAAAACTTTAATTCATATCGTTATAATGGAAAAATTGTCGAAAGAATGTCAACACAGAAAATAACATCTAAATCTGAACTTGAAAATTTGAAACCGGAACTTAAAGTAAACTGTTTCCAGTTTAACATATTACTCAATATGCAAAAATTTCAGCCCGAAAAAAAAAAATAATTGAACAAATTTGCTAATAACATAAATATGTTGCTTTTTTTACTGCATTGATGCCCGGTTTTTATATATATAGTACATACATGCATGGAATCGTTTTTTTTATTGTATTTTATATTTTTATTATTATTTAAGTAGGAGTGCCAAAATATTGTTCGCTTTCTAGAAGAAAGGTCTAGAACCGGACCAGCTCAGCACTTAAGGACAAAACTTGCGCACGGGACAAATGGTAATGCGAGTCTGAGTAGTGAAACACTGTGACAATACCATAAAGGACGGGTGGCAACCTATGGATTCGAAATTAAACGAAATTAAAACTGACTGCTTCGACCCAGTTTTATAAACAAGATAAGAGTACCGCGCAATATTAAATAAAATCATCGAAACTAAAGTAACAAATAAATAGATAAATAAGCAGTCCTGACGACATCCATTGTGCTTCGCAATTTTGTCTTTGTCTTTACCGTTGAGGAAATGATGTTTCTTTTTCTGTGGTAGTATTACGGCAGTGGTAATTAACCTCATTATAACGGAAAAAATTGATAATAAAAATTTCCTTTCGTGTAACAGCTACAGCTAAAAAACTTAATAACATTATGTATTTTAAAAATTGGAATACCTTAGCTACTCCAAAAGATCTGCCTCGCGACGTCAAATGAGGTCGTCACCCATGGGTTGAGAATCCTTGTCTGCTCTGAATAGTAAACTAGGGATTCCCAAGCTTTTTCAAGTCGGGGAACCCTCGTCAAATTTGAAGCATTCTCACTGCACCCTAGTCAAATAATAATTACCTGTCATATAAATCCAGCATAGATAATATTTGTATATTTGTAGCATTTTGAAGAAAAAAAAACAAAGTAGTATGTGGTAATACATATAAATAATGATTATAACTCGCATTTAAAATTTATGAAAGCACTTAACAACATGTAACATACTACGTTTGTTTGAAGAAAGTTTGATATCATAAACGCCTCGCGGCATCTCTCACTTTTCTCAATGGCACCCCACAAGGCCGCAGCACCTCGTTCGGGAACCACTGTAAACAATCCTTTATATAAATTAGAAATTATTTTTTTTCTTTCATGTCTGAATTTTAATATTCACATTTTCCTTTACCTCTTTGGCAACGTTTGAAAATTATTATTTTTTTTTGGGGGGGGGGGGGAGGGGGATAAAACAATAAAACGACGGTCGGTTTTATATATTCGGCGAAACATTTAAAGCTTTTCATGGTAGTTTATAAACACCTTTTTCTTCTTTTTCTATCCATTTATTTGACTTTTTCAAATCTCTGTTTTTATATACCTGAAAGACCTTTTGAAATTCAGTTCTGTGTTTCCTACATATTGAAAAATTCTCTTTGATTTAAAAAAATATCCGAGAAATATTGATAGTGGCATAGGAAATTACAGAAAGATAACGCCCAAGAGTCTAAGGGAATGAACTTTATGTCGTTTACATAACAGTAAATTTTTGTTTTTTATTATTAAGTGATTAACTTTGTTTTTATATGAAATGTATTATAACCGTTGAAAATTTATGTTTGAAATAATTTAAAACTAAAGATGAACGAGAGAAATAATAAATGATAGCTAAATTTTCAATTGTAATGCTCGTGCATTGGAAAGTAGGCTTGTATAGTTCCAAACGGAATTTCTTGTTCTGATTGTAATTTTTCCTTTGAAGTCAAAAATCAGTTTTTTTTTTTTTTTAAATTTTTAAAACTTTTAGTGGAGATGAAGTTTAAATGCACACAGTAGGAAAATCATAGATTGTGACATATTTTTTTTCATTTGTTGTTTAAGAGCTTTATTACTTCAATGCTTTGCCATTTGATTTCTTTCGATTTATATCGTTATTATATTCATTTGTATTTTCGTAATGATCTTAAATCTTTAACTAAAATGCACCAACTTCATCCACGTCAGATAGAGCCGTTGAAAGATAAGTACACTGAAAAAAATTTTTAATTCTAATGTTGCCCCACAGCCCACACACAGACTGTGCTGCTACAAACAAAATTAAATTTTTGCTGGCTGCGGATTTTGAGTAAATTCCGAATTGTAGTGCTGCCATCTATTTGCTATTTTCTGAGCTACGTAAGTCTACAAACTGTTACAAGATGGCAGCACTGAAAGCCAAAGGGGCTAGCCACAGCAATATAATTTATTACTTCTTATAAGGGGAGAAAGAACGCTAATAGATAATTGTATGCAAGCCGGCTATATTGATGTATCTGAAGGAAATTTCAAATCTACAAAAAATTAGTAAGTAATGTGTTTAATATAGAGTTCTGAAATGGCTTCACCGTACTACTTCGTAAATTTAAAGAATTAACTGAAAAATATTTTGTTCTATCTTTTAAACGCGTGTCGGGTTATTCCCTCATATATATCTAGTATCATCTAAACATATAAAACACACCAGTTTTTGCCGAAACACTTATACTTTTATATCTGACTTTTATGTTTCGAAATTCACACTTTAAGAGCTATTCTTACGCATTAGATTTTTTTTTTTTTTTTGCTTTTAACAAGACTTTTTCCTAGATCAACAAAATTTCGTAACTCAATTATGTTTCGAATCATTCCCTTACTCATTGTAATTTGGGAAGTTTCAGTTACACGTAGGAATACTTATACAAGTAAGAATCCTAAAAATGTATGAATGGTTATATGGACATTTATTTATTCCTAAAAGAATAATTTGACATTCTGTACATATGTACATATAGAATATATATATATATGGGCACGAGTTTCAGAAGTTGAAAATGTTAATTTTATCATTCCTACACTGGTAATTTCCTCATGTGAGGGAATGATACTTCTAAGAGGGAGTAATTCTATTGTTTCTAAAGAGTTGTTATACAGATATTCGTGTTGCATTTTTAAAGTATTAATTAGTATTTGATTTGCATTAAGATATCTCAAACTGCGTTCACAAATAAGTCGAAATACATTTTAAGCATGTTTTTTTTTTCTTTGCGTATGGGCATTTTCTAGAACCACAAAAATGGCGGCTTGGAAGCGAATGTCCCATATGCTTTTAGTTTTTCTAGTGCTAATTGCTTCGATGACCTGGAGGACAGAAGGAGGAGGGCCCATGATCCTTTTCAAAGCAGGAAAACGTCATGGCGGCGGGGGTGGTGGAGCATTAGCGACATTACTTGCTGCAGGAGCTGTTGCCAAATTATTGCAAAGCAATCATGGTAGGTTAATTCTGTAAACAGTAGACCAACTCGACATTTTTGCATTATTATTATTATTATTATTATTATTATTATTACTATTATTATTATTATTTTAAAGTATCAGAATGCTTGTTGGGCTATTAAAGTAAGAAAAGAAAAGTTGATTGTTATAGAAATATGATTAGTGGTAATTATAAACACACCTATTCATTAATTTTGAGTTTAGTTTGGTAATATCATTTTTGCAATTCTGATTACTTTAGAAAAGCCAATGTTTTTTAAGAGGAAATTTACCAAAGCACTTTCATCTTCCCCATCTATTCTACAACCATCCTATAAAGAGAACTGGACTTCTAATTCATAAAATATCTTTTACTGACAGGTTAATAAGCAAAATAATGTGCATCATATGCTATCGATACGTAAAACATGTTCTATAGAAAATTAATAGTGTCAGTTGAGTCTACACTTAGCTAAAACGCTTCTGGGGCGATAGTTCTAATTCGAAAATCGAAAATACTTTTAGTGCAGAACGAGAAAAGTATATATTTTAACAGTTCGAAATGAATTGTTCCTAAATAGCAGAGAATAACAACGCTTTTCAATGCTATATCATAGCTACTTATTTCAGGAAGTTCTGTACAATTCTAGAAAATGGGGAGTTTTACTCTTCGCTTGAATTAAACAGAATGAATAAAAGAAATAGTATCACTAAATCTGGTTTCAGAAGAGAAATTCTAACGTTTAAATCAAGAATTGACATATTATTAAACATAGAGACGGCATGCTATAATGCCTAATTTACGGCCGAAAATAACGGAAAATAGCATTGTTCTGCCTTTTTCTCTTTTTGAAAAATTAATATTTTGATTGTCAAATTAGAACTATCGTATCTTCATTTATGAATTTTAATACGTCCATGCTGGCAACATTAGATTATTTCCATGTACGTTCTAGCTAAGTAGACTGAACTGAAACTATTAATATCTAATAAGACATGTTTTACGCATAGGTAGCTTATGTAGCACGGTCGAGAATCATTTATCCTGTATTCAGAAAACCGGAAAATATTTGCTTGATTTTCTCACCATTTTTTATATCTTTTTCGTCTTTTTCGGTAAGAAAAGAACACTCCCGTCATTTTACAATAAATACATCGCTATACTTTAATACTTTATAAGTGCAATAAGTTATGTCATTTTTAGGCCTTAACTAGTTCTTTATTTTGATCTTTTCAAATTTTATAAGCATTTCTTCAAATAAGGAATAAATTTAAAGAGCTTTTCCTTTCAATCTAAAATGCATAAATAGTAATGCATTTCAAAATAGAAAGTCATTTGTTTCATTAATGTTTCGAAATGCATTACTATTTGTTGTTGTTGAGTCAGCTCGGTGGCGAAGAAGAAATGGGTACGCTGCTCCTGAGTCTAACGGGATCCTTGTAGGCAGGAGTCTAATTTCCGCCCCTTCAAAAGGTCTCTTAATTTTTTGAACCAGTTCCCAGATGAGAGACCGTCACCTGGGATTGGAACCCCCATAGGTAACGTTTCACTTGGAGAACATTGGAGCCACGACCTATTTAACGTACACCATCGCCCTTTCGCGCACACGGACCGCAGCAACCAGCCGCGAGAGGTTGCCACCCTCTCAAACGCTGACCTCAGTCAATGTTGCTTCACTTTCTGTGTTCTGCGGGAACAGAGCTTCTACCGACTGATCCACTGCGGGACGCCTTACTATTTATTATCTTCATTTGAGTTTGACAATCTATTGATAGACGGCGTGTGTTTTTAGCAATCCAAAAAACCGGAAAATTCAGCTATTCGGGATATTGAAGGTCCCAAACCTTCCGAATCATTGGCTTTCCACTGTTTTTTAATAAAATTACAATACAGAAAATAAAAAAAAACCTTTTTTAATATCTCCAAATGTAGTTTTACATGGTTTTTCACTCATTGGCTCATATGATGAAAACTTCCAAATATTATGTGTTCTTAAAAATTCAATTTTTAAATTAATTGACGGTAATTCTTTCTATTTCCTTTCTGTTGCCACTAAATAGCTAATTGTCGTACATTAGGTGCATGTCTATGCATTTCCAAATTTCAAGAACTACAACGCTTTTGGTGTATTTTTGTTTTGCAAACCTTTTTCTTGGCCGGTACTTATGCATTTTTTGTTTTTCTTTTCTTAATTAGAAATTATCTCCCCCTCGCCCTCTTATTCTTTAATTGGAATTTTATTCCAAATGTAAAATATGCTGAAGAAATCTAGTATTATGTCTTCAATATCCTCAATATATATTTCTAATGCATCTGAAATTTTTAGTGTGGCTCTTAATACAGATACCAGTTATATTTCATCGAAAATTTTACTACCTTCGTTTTAGCAACAGCGAAGGAGAAAAGTTTTTAGCAATTTACTCTCATGATGATAGTTACAAACACAAAGACAGCAAAAACTAAATAATGAACACTGTATAAACCCTTGAACTTGAATAAAATGATTGATGTGATTATCAATGATACAAAATTTCAAACTAATGTTTTTGATGCGTTTTTCTGCAGGTGCTTCTCACGCTCATGTGGAACCGGTATTCGTGCCAATTCCGGTGAAAGAAATGCATGGAGGAGGTCATATGGATTGGTGGTAGTAAACAAATTGTACAGCAGCGGAGTTGCTTTCAAATGTGTACATAATTACCATTTTGTACATACGCACCAAATACAATTTGTATAAATATTCATTAAAAGCGAAACAAACTGTATATGGTTCTCATTTACCCTAAGTAATTAAATTGTATTTATTAGTATTATTGGTATAATATTAGAAAAACTTCATTATGCAATATTATTACAAATTCATTATTTAACTGAAAATAAATGATAAATACGTTATCAATAACAGATTTGAAGTAAACTGTTTTGAAGAAAACAAGCATACTTATGAATCGAACACTGCACCAGCAGATGACTGTAGTTCTCGTGTGTTTTTAAGATTGTATTGCACGTAAATAGTATTAGTACCTATCTTTCATTTCTGAACTAAATAAAATTTTCATAAAGTTTACTGCTACGTAATAACTAAAGTTCCCAATATCGCTTAATTTCCTACCTTACATTTTATGTTATTCACATAATCAGTCATAATTACCAAATTAAGGGGAAGGGAAGTATTTTCACAAAATGGCCATCTCAATGAAATAAAATTTAAAATGTTAATTTTTAAAACAATTTTTTTTTTTCAAAAATGTATAATCCTTTGTTTAAAAGTCTGCCCTATTAATTTCGGATTATATCCCCGATTAGATAAAGTACCAACAACATCGTACAACATTTTTGTTTTTTGTAGCATTCATTTAAAACATTATTACCTGAATTATTTTTACATAGTTTCTTCCCATAAAAGAAATTGAAACAATTTTGTCTAAAATATTTACATGTGATATTTAATAAATTAATTTACACAATCGGGAGTTTAGGAGTTTTAATTGAGCACACTTTCACATTTGGCGCCAAAAATGAGGTGCCAAATCTAGTGTCAGACAGTCGATTTTTGCGATAATTGACAAGATTCTCTTGGAACAAAATGGTAAGCAATGCTACGCGACCGTTATTGTTTTACAATTACAGGTTTCAGTAGGGAATATGTGAATTGCACCTCTTAATTGGCGAATTCTCAAATTATAGAAACAAGCCTTACACCACACCTCCGTTTACGACAGTTATAATTCAAAATCGACTATTTTCTCAGAAGAGGGACTTGAAAACTTTCGCCATTACCTTAAAATCTTGTTTTCGTTTTACTCCTTATTTATCTGAGGTTAAATAAATGAGGGATAATTTGGACTGCTATTATCTTATATCGGCATCATTGTTTTTAAAGTTAAAGCATGATTTTTTAAATAAATACGAATAAGAATGGAATTATTCAATTCTAACATTAATTCAACTAATAACGAATAACTTAAAAAGCAACGTAAAAGTTTCCCTTTCACTTTTTTGAGTTAAGTGCCTCTTGCGTTTCAAGCCGAAACTCATATTAAAATGCAATGTTATAAAGTATCGCATTGCCAAATAGAGTTCCAAGCATGCAAATTAAATAATGATGTGATATTATAGCTTTAAATATTACAAGAGTTACATTTAAAAATAAAATAAAAGCCTTGCATTGCTGAATAAATACTATTCAGCAATGCGAGGCATTAGCAATATAAATTATGTAACAGAAAAAAAAATAGTTTGCAAACAGGTCAACGTAAAACTGAATAAAATCCAAGATGAACTTTAACTACACCAGCCAGTAAATAATACAAGACGTCGCTGAAAAATAAAAGAAAAAAAGTACCTATGTGTAAGGAAAAGGCTTTAATATCTGAGACAGAATACGGTTACCATTTGGTTTAAGACGTTAAAAATTTGTGCCGGAATTCGTCTTCGTCATTTCAGATGCCAACAAAAACATTGCATTCCTTTAAGCTTCACGTAAGTAAACTACATTCTTTATATCTAGTACACTATATTTTTTAATTAGGGGACATAATATGTTATAATAGATACTCAAATTGTTCTTGAAAATTACTTTTTCAATACCATCTAATGTAGCGTAACTTCGTTTTTTAAGGACGCGCTCAACGTTGATCAATTTTTCTGAATAATACATTTCTACCTTTTATTTCAACAGCTTCTTGTTGCATTTCTATTTTTGATTCTTCTCCCGATAGTTTATAGTTTATTTTTATCTTTTTCTTCTTTTTTTGTAAATTGCCCGTACGTCAAAACTAACGCTCGAAAAGCTATTTTTGTATTTTGAAAATATGGGCCGGATAAGGCGAAGGCGGGTAATCTGTGACCGGTTATTATTTCAATGAAATGACATACCGACATTTATTTCAATCAAATGACATAAAATGTGTCTGAACGTTTTGAAAAGACAAAATTTAATTATGTATTAAAAACCGTCCTCCAAGAATAAAAATGTTATGCATTTGCAATTGAAAATTTCATGAAATTACATTGCAATATTTCTATTCAAAAAGAACGTGCTTTTTGCACAGTTTTAGAATGTGAATTTCAGAAATGAGCAAGCAGTTGTATTTTTAAATTCATTGCTTTAGTTATGCTGGTTGTGCGTACTTCATTAAAGCAATTTAGTTTTAAAACTGAAAAAAAGACTAAAATGTAGGTTGTTGGTTTTTTTTTTTTTTTTACTTTTTTTTACTGTTTTAGTTTTGAAGTTTTGAAGAAAAAATACATGTATGTTTTTGTTAAACACTTCACACTATTGTTGAGAATCTTTTGTGATTATTTTTATCTTTTCATTTGAACTAAATTATGTAATTCAATACTTTTATATAAGCCTATCGAATAGTTTAATATTTTGAATCATCTTTGAAAAAACTGCGTATAAGTAAACTTTTTTTTTTCACCTTAGGTTGCCGTTATACTTAACCGTTATTGTTCTGACTCTGCACATGTCTTTTTCAGTTTGCACCTCAATCTCACTTGAGACAAATATAATAAACTCAGCACAGGTAGATGTTCCTTACATGAACGGCAAAACTACCGTTCTCCTTTCGAAATGTCAAAACAAAAGTAAAATTTCAAATAAGTATGATGTAGGTAATAGGGAAAGGGAAAAACTCGGCAAATTTCTTCGAATCAAAAAGCTGTAACGACGAGGAAGCAGGAACGGGAAAAAGCTCGAAATTGATGCAAAGAAGAAGAAAACGGGATCCCCGTCCTTCCAATTAAGTCTTTCCTTCGTACTCATTTCGGAAGAGCATAGCGTGGATAATGATCGTTTTTAGGGAATATGTGGAAGGTTTTCCCCTGCAATTGCACCCAAAACACACTTCCGATCCACAGGCATGCCATTTAGAACAATGGAGCAATTTGGGAGCCGTTGTTGTTTTTCTGCCGAATGACTGTAACTGATTTATGTTTTAAATGCACAATGATTCGTAAATTGGGGGATTTTTGACTGAAATCGAAAAGAATGATATCACTATCAAATGTGACTATAAAATGAGTCTAAAAATACATGACCGCATTTCTTTTTTTTTTTTTTTTCCTTTTCTACGGCGTGTATAAGTATTGTCCACCATCCCATTTGGTTTCTTTCAATACTATTTTTTCTTTAGCCGTCATACTGTGACAAAAGGATTTCGCTAATATTTACGTTCTTTATGATGTCTTCATCATTCAAATGAAAAGGAATTGCATATTTACTTTAATATTAGTTCTCTTGGGTGCTGGTGTGCAACTAGTACGGTGAACTGTATCAGTCAAAATACTGATAGATACATTTTATAGTTTTTTAGATCTAAATTAACTAAAATAAAATACTTAGTTGCTCCACAGTCCTGTTTTGGTGTATTCAGCAGGGATCTGGAGCAGTTCCTTTTCTGAGTTGCTCCACTCCAGTTCTGCTTCGACTTCTAAGTACTTGCGCCGACTCTAAATACAGTAAAGCACCGTTTATACGTTTTTCAAGGGACCGAGCGAAAAAAACGTATAAATGAAAAAACGTATAAACGAAAATCACAAAATAAAACGAACATTTTCGTAATAGAAAACAAAACAGTAACTTAAAATATTATGAAAAGTAAATAATGAGTACTTTTAATAATACATTGAATTACAATCACTACGTTTCATATTCATGCAGTATGTACATCCACATTAAAAACGTTCTTTGGTTCATATTCTTTTAGCAGTTCTGGCAGTTGGTTTTAAATCCAATCATCCACTGTTTCACAATCAACATGTCCTGACTCTCCACTTACAGTTTTGCCTGTTATGCCGTGTTTTAACTTAAATTTATGAAGCCATCCCGAGGAAAATGATGCATCGCGTTCTACATTTAACTTCTTCGAAATTTCTTTTGCATTCTCCATAAGCAAAGGACCACTGATGGGAAATTTTGCACTACGACACTGATTAAACCACTGTAAAAGCACTTTCTCTACATCCGAAAATTTTCCGCTTTGAACTCGAAGTTTTTTTGAAGCACTAGCACCACTTTGATTATAAGTTTCCTCGATGATCTTACGCTTATAAATTATGGTGCTTAAAGTTGAAACTGGTAAACCTAATTTTTTGGCTAGGTCAACTCTTTTTAAATGTTGGTTTTCATTCGCTTGTTTTAAATGCACATTTTTTCTTTCAGAGACAGAGGTTTTCTACTACGCGAGCTCGAAGCCATCGTGAATGCTAGTGAACGATAGATCCCAGAATTTTATAAAGTTGGTAGGAGCAGTGTTGCTGGGTTGCCATAAAGTCCCCAGGCTACTTACTGAAATTTAAGGGCGCCTGCCGTGGCAACACTGGTAGGAGAGGAAAAGCGCTTGTCACCTGCTATTTCTAGGTAGCACCACAATCAGGATGCTTTTATCTGTGAATTTAGGATATTCGCATTCTTCCGGGGTATGTCTTTTGTTCATTTAGGCAGGTGAGTGACCACCGTAAGTGGTCACAGCAGGTGTGGGTCAAGGTCAAATGGGATTTCTAAACTGGACAATCGCTAGCGTATAATCACGTTAAAATGTGCGTTTTTTCTTTGACTTGGGGAGAAAAAAAAACGTATAAATGAAATGTGCAATTTCAGGAAAACGTATAAACGAAATTATTTAACATTAATTTGTATGAGGTTTCGCCGGGGCCGTTCAAAAAAACGCATAAATGATAAAAACGTATAAACGAGAAACGTATAAACGGTGCTCCACTGTAGTTTCAACAGGAACCATTACTTGTCGCTTTTATTTAGATCAGCGGTTCCCAATCTTTTTTTTTTTTTTTTTTTCGCGTACCACCATATGTCTTGCAAACCTTTTGCGTACCACTGCTAATGTAACTTTGCTATATAGAATAGAACAACACTAACAGATTATAGAAAAATACTACGACTACTAGGTTATTTCAATCACACCATATTTTATAGATAACCCAGGGAAAAGCGGTTATTAAACAAAGCTGTATCTATAAAGTAAAATATACGAAATATACAAAATATATTTTTCATACGTACTTCCTAAACAGCATTAGAAATACGTCTTTAAGTATAAAATACCAACCATGTAAAAAAAGGAAAAAACAAAATGAATGAGAAGGTTGCAGCAGTATGGAAGATACAAGCGAGGTAATATATCGTTCCGTAGAAGTTAGTTTTAATCTCAAATTTGTGCCGACATTTAATTTGCTTCTATATTTATTTTTAATATATATCATATTGGAAAAAGCAGTTTCACAAAGATGAGTGGTTGTGAACTGAATTAAAAATTGCAATGCATTTCTTGACAATTAAGAGAATTCATTTTTAACTTTGAGCCAAAATTCTCCCAATGCTAATCGGGCAATTTTGATCATCAATCCCGAGATTTTGTGTCTTAACCTCTTTTTCTTCTTCTTTTTTTTGCCTCCACGCGTACCACCTAGAGAGGCTTCGCGTACCACTGGAGGTACGTGTACCACAGTTTGGGAACCGCTGATTTAGATAATTTATTGATAGGTATATATATGATAAAAAATTTTAAAAGTTATTTCTAGGTTTTATTTATCACTAAAAATATAATGTTAATAACACGCACTCTGTTGCGGAACAATTATGCACCTAAAGGAGAAGGCGAAAATTTGAAAGGAGAAAAAAATATTTTATGTTTCTGAGGGAAATTCGAAAAAAAAAAAAGGAGAATTGAAACACAACATTCTTTGTAAAATCCAACTCCTCTCCAATTTCGAGCAAAACTCGTTGCTCCACTCCAAACCCCTGGTGTACAGAATTCGCCGGATTGCAGGTGCTTAAACAAGGGTTTGAAGGTCTGTAGCTGTCAAGATATTTTGTAGAGCACCCATTCTTAAACAAACCTTATATTCTCTTTCAAAGTATTAAATTACAGTTAATAAAACAATACCACTGATAATTTTAAAAATTCCTATAAAACTCTCAATGGGTGAGCTAGTTCCTTAAGTTAAATTTTGTATCATATTTATAAGAGTATGAGATCAGTTATAGTCACGGCATTTCAAGAAAACCATAATAAAGATCCCGCAAAAGCTCCGCAAGCGGTCGACGACATTAGAATTCCAAGCTTCAATGCAAATGACTTCCATTAAAATCTGTAAACTTACCTGAAGAAAATAAGGAAATTGCGCTTACTTTTCTTAAAGAAACGCTTCTAAAAAATGCAGGCATGAAACACATTTGGGATGATCAATATAAGTAAAAAAACGTAAAAAAATTGCAAAATATATTTTTCTTTATCATTAAAACGAAACTCTAAAGCTAAGAAAACAAGGTCAATACGAATGAATGAAATCTTTAATTATAGCAAAACTTTAAATAGTTTGCATTATTTAGCTATTTACATTTCAAGTGTTTTCAACTGCATGAAAGTACTTTTTATAAATGGGTTGTCATAACCTTTTTTATCTTTGAAAACAGTATAGAATTTTTTAAATATTAAAGAAAAAAATGTTTATGTCGGCAGAATGCGAAACTTTTTTCCCTCGTTAGGTATTGAATGGGAATTCCGAATCGATGGGAATGACGAAAATTTGCGTCAACATTGGCCAATAAATAAATAAAAAACGTCTTTCATAAACATTTCTCACAGCTAATAAATATTTTAAAATATAACGTAACTTTAAGTTTAAAGCTAGAAGAGTTTGTTGTTTTGATACTCCTATTTGAAAATCGAAAATGAGAGGAAAGAGTTAAAATGAGAAGAAAGAAAATTCAGTTCTACTTATAAATAGGAATGAAACTTACAAAAAGAACATTGTTAGACATTCTACGAAGTTGAACGTTCGTAGGCATGGTAAGTTCTTCATTTATGAGTTTAAATACGTCATCCCAAGCATGCTTACAACATTAGATTATTTTAATGTCATTCTTTGTTTAAAAATATGAATCGTATACCTTGAAATCAAAGGAAAAATCGTAATTTTGTTTACTGTAAAGGTTAGGCAGTACCAAAACAATACCAAAGGTTAGGAAGTACCAAAAACAATACATTTATTTCAGTTAACAATAAGTTTTTCAAAGTTTCCCCAGCTGCCACAAAATTTGAAATGCTAAACCGAAATATCGGGCAAACCTAAAAATGTATCACCTTTCTTCCAAGAACTGAACAATTTATTGTTAGCCTTTTGTAGAATTTTATCTGGATATTAGCTCATTTTAGAAAATAAGCAGCATTGCCAGCTTTTAGGTATTAAAATTTGTTGTCGCCTTCTAAACGAACGACACATTTTATTTAATTGTCATTGTAGGAATTAAAATTTGGTATCACCACCAAGTTGGCGGTAACGGATCGAAATTCTTAATTGTTATTTTTCTATAACAAACTAAATTCGTAAAAGTTATATTTCTTCCCCACAGTTTTTTATATGCTGAGATATAAGGCGTATTTAGAAAACCTAATTTTATAAACTCGTGCTCTTATTTCTCGCATTTCTTAGGTTAGTTCTTGGTGCTTGCTCTTTTTTTCTGTTTTTGCTTGCGAATTCAGGTTTGTCTTGCCAGTGGTAAGTGTAATACTACTACTACTACTACTACTACTACTACTACTACTACTAATAATAATAATAATAATAATAATAAAATTAAAAATTATAGTAATAATGGAAAATTTTGAATTTAAAAAAAATAATTGACAGGTATGAAAAGAAACATTGATTGTAGGAACAACAAAAAGTTCCTCCAGAGATTATTGGGTACATTCTCTCTCTCTCTCATTTAGATTTTAGAAACCCAGTTATTCCACACAAAAAATGGGACTCTTCAACTGTTGAAACTATTACCTGAAAACAATTTTTTTTCCTTGAAAAAAGGAAACTACAATTTATTGGGAAACATCGCCAAATGCATTCTCTCTCAAACTGTCACTATTTTAAGTATTAGTTTTCTTTAATTTAGCTTACTGTTTCTTTCTTTTCACGTGTTTTGTATTTGCTTCTGTAAGCCTCGTCGTGGTACACGGAGAGTTTTTATGCGTTTGATAGGAAAAAAAACTATTAGGAATGATATTTCAGAAATTTTTAACTACAATTACTTTTATGCGAAAAATTAGAAATCATTTTTTTATAAGAAAGCATACAAACACTAAAAAAATACGCAGAACGGAATTACAAGGTAAAAAAAAAAAAAACCTAATACGCATTAATTTCAAAATTAAATAGTGGGGATGCACCGATAAGCAAAGTGGCCGATTACCGATTACAAATTAATCGACCAAAGAATAGTGATGGAGAAAGTACTAAAACAAAGTATCATTAATTATAATGATACTATGTTTTAGTACTTTCTCCATCACTATTCTTTTGTTTATAATTTTCAACCTTACTAACAGTTAATTAATTAGTTAACAGTTAATTTCTGTGACTAATGGGTTTGTGAGTAATGGTTATTTAAAAAATATATGATAAGTTGGCCTTCGTCATCAGCCTTCACTATGATAATCAGCCATCACTATAATCAGCCGTCTTCATCATATTTTCAGATTTTATTAAAATTCTGTGAGCCTTTTTTTGTGTATATATGATTGTTAATAAAGTCAAATTCTGTTAACAAGCCTATTTCGTCCTGTTTCCCTTGACTGCAATTTCTTTATTTTATTTTTTTATTTAATTATTTATTGTAACTTCTAAATTGATTATACAAAAATGAATAAATATATAAACTGGAGCAACAAAAACAAAAGAAAATTAAACAAGAAGTTTATCTTGAAGTAAATAAGTCTTTACATGTATCAATATTAATTTTGGCTCCTCATTATTCATAGATTATAATCAGTATAAAATAATAAAATATGTTTTGTAATTAAAGTCATACAGTGGTACCTCGAGATACGAGTGCCCTGAAATACGAGTGATTTGAGATACGAGCGCTGTCGAGCAGCGAAGTTTTGTTTTGAAATACGAGCGACATTTGAGATACGGAGAACGGCCAGATGCGACTCCACGGTTCACCCAGTTTGCTGCGCCGTAAATTGCTTTGAGATACGAGCAAATTGGCATACGAGCAAGGTTACGGAACGAATTAAACTCGTATCTCGAGGTATCATTGTATATGTTTTGGCATTGTAAAAATGAAATCAAATCCATTCCTTTCATTTTATACGTGTCAGGCTTCAGCAAATTCCAACTATTAAAACATTTAATAAAATGTGTTACATTAAAGCGTTGTATATTAATTTGCATACGCATTTACGTAGAACAAAAAGCACGTAAAATGAATTACAGTCGAAATACTTCCAAAGCAATTTCAATATTATGCTGCTACGAAGAATAATAATAAAAGTGATTTTAAGACAGCATTTTGTTTACGAAGTGTATAGGGCAGTAAATGTACTTTAAAACCAGTAAATAATGAATAGAATTAGTGCATTTTTTCAGAAAAAAGTGATTATGATCGTTGCCAAGACAGCCGAACAAAAGAAACAGTAAAAAAAAAAATTATGTGGAAAAAGTATATTTTCAACAATTATTTATGACAATTGTAAAATCAATTGTGGCTCTTTTTTCAGACCAGAATTTAATATTTTCACACATTTTTCAGAAACGCTAATTTGAATGTTGTGTTTCAGGAAGTGACGAAATTGTTGCACATCACCCTCTTTATCGGTTTTCTACTCCACAGCACTGACAGAACTGAAGCGGGAACAAGCTTCTTGGAGTCTCTTGGGAAAGGTCTTCGACACGATGACGAAATCCTACCCATACTAGCCGCTGGATTAATAGCAAAACTTCTTCGAGATTCACATCATGAGCAGGAATCAAGCCATGAACTAAAATTCATTCCCATACCTTTCTTTTTGTCCTCTCTTTAGTATATATTTTTATTGCAATAGCTATTCCGCATCACCAACAAGACAAAGCGAGAAATAAATACTGTGTATCATAGCAGGAATTTTTATGTGTTTGACTTAACTTTAAAGAGCGGTTTTAGACTACTGTGTATATAAGTTTTCATGTATGCTACCAATTAAATTGTTAAAACAATCCAATTTGCTTTTGCCTTTATCTCTAAAACTGCTAAGACAAATTCAGTCAAGACAAGTTAACCCTTTCTAATGCGGTGGGTAGTATGCTTTCCACTAAATTCATCAAGTTATAGACGTTTATACTAAGCTATTTTACTCTTTCTAATTGGTAGACTCTTGCAAAGACTCTGGGAAGCATATTTACCACCACATACATCAATATTCACATATTAGAAATCTCCCTCCCCCCCTTCAAAGCGGGTAGAAAAAATCATGTTAATTTTATTTAATGTCCTATACAAATTTCTTAATTCAATATCTGAAAAATATTTTCATATATGATACTGCGAAATATGGCCCTTCAAAGGGATAAGTTAAGACGAAGTATCATATGACATAAAATACTGAACCAGCAAAAATTCTCTTATGGTGGATAAATAAGCAATACACATTAAATGCCTTATTTACATAAGGCATAAAGTGTTACTTTCAGCAATTCAATCTACTTTTCTTTCAGAATGTCACACGCAAAAACAAAATGTGAATAAATATCAAAAACCAATTTAGAAAACAGAAATGAATTTCATTTGTGCTTCTAATGTTTATGTTTAATGGTGCGTATGTTCGAGAAACACCATTAAAAGCAAAGAGAAAGAAAGAGTTCTACGAAGAAAACTTAAGTTAAAAGTTAAACCATTGAAAATAAACATTTCATATGAAAGAAATCGTCAATACTGTCTGTAAGTAAATACATTAATTATTTTTGAGCGTATTATTTAACTCCAACATTTTCTTCTTTGCAAATGATAAGAGAAACGAAACGGCATCCACATATTTAATATCTTAAATTAAACATTTTTATTTAATTTGAGCCGCTTAAATAATTTAATTTTAAATTCTTTGGCAAAAATTTATTCTTATAGTTTCTTAGTAAATGCAAATATAAAAACAAATAATTTCATTTCAAAAGGTCCTAGAAAAAAATCTGCTGACAATGCAAAGGCTTCAATTTATCGCATTACTACTGTCTCGAAAACATATTTTATTTATTTGTTTATTTTTATTTAAATTAATGTACTCAGGAAAAATTTTGGAAAATTTTTGAATACCGATGCTGGCTAGAAATAAAATTTCTGTAGCTAAAAGTTTAAAAAATAATTCAAAGATTTTGAATATATTTTTCAATTTACTTCCATTAAATATTTAGGGTAATTAAAAATATAAAATAAATAAACGAACTCCTTTTACCTTTTACCTGGCGAAATAATTTTGTCACTGCAAAACGTTTTTTAAACTTCTAATTTTGGTAGGTTCCCAAACCATAAATGCTATTAACCGTTTTGAAAAATACTAACAAAATACCTTATGTGAAGTAAAAATTAAACTTTATTTTTTCACCAAAATATTAGATGCCAACCTCGCACAAAAATGATAAGGTTCCTTAATTTATTCCATAAAGTGTAACTGAGGAAAAAGAAAGAAAGAAAATATAGAATAATTCTTTCTTATTCAAAATAGCATGACTAATGTTTATCATTAACATCATAACATCATGTGCTTATATAAGTTATATAATGCATTTCCATCGAGTCATTAAATTATTTAAATTAAATTCTAATTTTACTCGTACATCAAGGTCTAACTTTTGGACTCACTTGTTATTTTTAAAAGCTCCCGAGAAACGTATGTAGAAGTCCAAATAAGATACTATTTTTAATATCATGCACCCAGATTACATAAAGGATTTTTAGAATTGAGTGTTATACCCCATATTTACATTTTAGCACGATTAACTAATGAGGACTTGCGCAATGCGAATGTAAATTTCTCAGTAGGCAACATTTAAGGGGGGAAATACGTGTAAAGGTCTCAAAAAATTAAAACAAATTTTCTTCATAAATCGATTCTACAACTATTCAATAATATACCCTGAAAATTTCAAAGCAAAATTCCAAGTCGTTTAAAAGTTATAAACATTTGAGCGAGCGCCTCTTTTGGAGCAGTTGAGCAGGTAGTCCCTCATGAATGACGTGAAGGATATTAGAGAACGTTAGCAGGTGTCTTTTTATTTCTTTTAACAACTGAGACCTAGGATAGAAATTTCTATAAGTATTAGTATAAGTATAATTTACCTTCAATACCACGCTTTCTTTCAAACGCGTTTTTCTCGAAACTACTTTTTTCGAACTTGCGTACACTCTAGCTCGTAGAGTTTTTGATCAAACCTTATCAAATTTAGCACACATTTTCTTTATATATTCAAGCTTTGGTTGAACTAGAATCATAAACATATCTTTATTTTACCTTTTTTTTTTGCAAAAAAGGAACAAAAAAAAAAAACAGGTGAAAATCGTACTTAATTTTCCCATTCTAAAAAAAAACAGAAATTTTCAATTTTTTGTGATGATATTAGTTCAACTAGAGGAGACATAAAAAAAAGTAGGTTTTAAGAAAAAATTGATTTCAGATAAAAATTGTGACCTCTAGGATGTATGCAAACGGCCGACCCGGGTGGCGACTTACAGTGTGCAGCAGCCGATATGTCCGGGATTTTTCAAGAAAAATGTTTGAAAATTTCAGTAAATGTTCTTCAATATATATATAAAATAACCTCAAAATATCAATAAAATACATTTATTCTTTCTTATAGGAGCCGATAGGCCAAACATGGCGAAACTATGGTACATGTGACAGTAGGTGGAATACAACAGGCATTTCTGTGGCACACCTACAGGGCAACAAGTGCATATTAAATTACTTTTATTCATTCACACTCACTGAAAACAACATTTCAAAACAAAAAAAAAAAAACAAAGAAAGAACGAAGAAGAAAAAACCTTCCAAGACTAGCGGCCACTTTGCGAAAATGTATGATCTTAAAAGATGATTCTTGAAAATAAAGATAACAAGTGGTACACTGGACACTTGAAAGTAATCATTTGCAATTTACCTGGCACACTAATCAAAAAAGGATTGCCATGCCTGCGGTAGGTGAATTCACGGGGGTAATTGTTATGCGTGAATCGAAAAAATGGCAAATTATGTTATCAAAAACATAAATAACATTTAATAAAACAAAATAAACATACCAAATACACATTACAAATATAAGAGCACACTACTATCTTGAAAATCCATTTTCTATTCTTTTCATATTTTAAACAACGTATAATCTCGCGAGCTGATTAAAAGAAAAAGTTAAAGTTATTATTCTCAACAGAAATATATTTTTCGCTCGTGAGAAATATTAACACATCCCTCCTTTCACACGACGGGAAAAATGATTCCAAGTTTCTGCAGATGAGTACTCATCTTCACTTGGCTCACATCTTTAGTCATCACATCAGCATCCATTTCCGTACCTGCTATATGATGTAGGTCAAATTCTTTATTTTCCACTTCTTCTTTTATAAAATGGTATTTTCTTGATATATGCTTATTTCTGTTGTTTACTCTTGGGTTATATATCCAATCTATTGCGGATTGGCTGTCTGTATATATCTTTATTGGACGATGCACTAATTCCTCTTGTCTCAACTCTTCTAATAAATCTATCAACCACCGTCCTTCACATACTGCATCGCATAAACTAACCAATTCGGATTCCATGGTTGACAAAGTTACGATCTTCTGTTTGTTACTCTTCCATCCAATTAATGAGTTTCCTATCTTAACGGTATAACCACTGAATGATTTTGAATCTTTACTGGTACACCAGCTTGCATCAGAATTAATATGTAGCTTTTCTTTGCATTTATCTATCTTTAACTTGAATTCTTTAGTACCTTGTAGATAACGCAATACTCTCTTCAAAGCTTGTAAATGAATTTCTCTAGGATCTTTTGAATATTGAGATAACTTGCTGATACTGTATGCTAAATCTGGTCGTGTCCCAGTAACTAGATACATTATACTACCCAACATCTCCTGGTACAATTTCATGTCCACTGGTTTGGAATTTTCATATTCATCTAAATTCATTCCAACAACTCCTGGTGTTTTCACAGAGTTACAGTTTTGCATATCAAAACGTTCTAAAATTTCTGTTATGTATTCTTTTTGGTTGAGCATAGTTCCTTCTTCATAAAAGTCTATGTCGATTCCAAGAAAGTTGATTTTATTCTTTATTTCTTTAATCTTAATTTCCTTTCTTAAATTCCTCAAAAAATCCTTAATGAGATCTTCAGATTCTCCAATAATGATCCCGTCATCAACATACATTCCTAAAGCAATATATTTATCAGTATCTTGGCTGATAAATACAGATGGATCAGATTTGCATTCTTTCATTCCTATTTTGTTCAATATTTTCTTTAGTTTATCATACCAGCATCTTCCTGATTCTGGGAGTCCATACAAACTTCCAGTGACTAGTAATACTTTTCCACTTTCAATATCAAAACCATCAGGAGGATTCATATAAACAGATCTTTTTAACTTACTATTTAAATAAGCAGTTTCCACATCAAAAATTCTAACTTTGTAATCATTTATAGATGATATTTTCAATAGCGTTCGAAAGGATTCGGGTTTCATTACAGGACTGTATGATTCTTTGAAATCTCGACCCAGTTTCTCTCTTGAACCGCCAATAACTAATCGAGCTTTGTATCTTTTATTTTCACTCTCCTTTTTCAGTGTAAAAACAAATTTGCTTCTGAGAATTTTCGTATTCTTAGGTCGATCAACGATCTTCCATACGTTATGTTGTTCCATTGATTTCAGTTCCTCTTCTATAGCTTGTGTCCATTTTTGTTTCTCTTTGGAATTTAATACATCTTGATAAGTCTTTGGAATATTTTCTAAAGTGACATTTGCTGAGTATCTTGTGATAGGTTTCTTTTCCCTAGATCAGGGGTCTCCAAACTTTCCAGCCTTAGGGCCATATTGATTACCCTACAACATAATTATTCAACATAAAAATAGATTACTTCAGTAAACTTAATTTAATTTGCTATAAAAAATAAATATGTTCTCTAGAAGGAGTTTTCTTTCAAGTATGCTAGCTCTCCGCGGGCCGGACAAAATCTGTCCGCGGGCCGGATGTGGCCCTCGGGCCGTAGTTTGGAGACCCCTGCCCTAGATGATCGTCTAACCCCTCGATCTAGTAATGGTAGTTCAATTTCTTCTACGTCTTCACTTCTTCCCTGAATACTACTTTCTTTTGAGTTACCAGGTGAACGCCCTCTTTTGAGAGCATTTTCTTTCGGGTCCTTTATTCCATTTGGATTATCTTCATTATCTTTGGGAATGCTCACTAATGATTCTTTATTCACTGCATCATGCTTTTGGCAGTCATTTACGTCACTTGATTGAATTGTTATGTAGTCAAGTTCTTCTATATTATAATTACTGTCATTTTCCTCTACATATCCCATTTCATTTTCTATAAAAATTACATCTCTACTCTCTTTGATTTTATTTTCTTCCTTATCATAAACCCTGTACGCTTGGCGATCTTTGGAATATCCTAGGAACACACCTGGTCTTGCTCTAACATCGAACTTCTTCCTGTTCACTTGATCATTCCTATAAAACGCTTTGCATCCAAATACTTTTAGATGTCGTACTGTAGGTTTCTTATTACTCCATAATTCCATGGGAGTTTTCTCTCTTTTCGCAGTCGGCGTCAAATTATTCAGATATACTGCGGTCCAAACTGCTTCTGCCCAAAAACATATAGGCAGACCTGCATCAACTAATAAAGTCCTGGCTGTGTCAATAATAGTTCTATTCCCTCTTTCAGCTATTCCATTGCTCTGTGGGGAATAAGCTGTAGTTTTTTCAACTTTGATGCCTTTCCTTTTGTAATATTCAAGTAATGTTTCGTTTATGAATTCAGTTCCGTTATCTGAACGAATCGATTTCACTTTCTTCGTTGTTTCATTTTCTCTCCTTTCAATAAAGTCAATAATTTTTCTCGATACTTCACTCTTTCTTGCTACAAATTCGACAAAATATCTCCTACTAAATTCATCAATAATCAACAACATATATTTACTTCCGTTTAAAGATTGAATATTCATAGGTCCAGATAAATCAACATGTAATCTGTCCAGAATTTGTTTTGTTTTCTCTTCAGTTACTTGCTGAAATGGGGACCTAGTTAATTTACCTTGAATGCATGCTTTACAAGTTTTCTCATCACCTTTTATATCTTCAATTCCTCTGACAAGATTTCTATTTATCATTTTGTCTAAATATTTATAATTCACATGTCCTAATCTTTTATGCCAAATCTCTTTAGTTATTTCTTCTGTTTTATGACATTTTTCATTCATGTTTTCCTTCACCTCAAGTTTAATCAAAAATGCATCATCTTCAAATGTTCCTCTGGCAATTAGTTCTCCACTTTGTTTTTCATAAATAGTGGCACCTTTATCATCCAAAATAACTTTCTTACCCTTTTTCACCAGACTTGGAACTGACATCAGATTTCCACTCAAATTTGGAACGTATAGGACATCCCCTAATTTAATATTGGTGTCTTCATATTCATTGTGTGCAATAGCTTTCACATCACCTCTAAATCTTGACTGTATGCTTCTATTTTGTTCAGCTGTTGCAATTTTTACTTCTTCGACTTTTGGATTACTTACTATTTCTTCTTGATAAGTCATATGAGATGAACATGCTGAATCTAACATCCATGTTGTCTCTTTATCATTTTTATAATTATCTGATTTATCATGCAGTTTTGTTTGAAGAGCAAATCCTTTTGAAAAACAAGAGTGTTCTTTCTTTTCTTTGTGAACATAGCTACCTTGCTTGCCATTGAATTTCTCATTTTCAAATCCTCTGTTTCTATTCATTAGTCCTTTTGCATTTCCTCTGTTTCCATTTCTTTCATATTTCGAAATTTTCTTCTGATTGTTCCAACATTCAAAGGATTTGTGCCCGAATTTTCCACACGAAAAACAACATCCCTTTTTTCTGTTAAATTCATTAGATTTAAATGCTTGAATTTCAGTCTCAACTTTGTCATATTTTCTTTCATATGTCAACAAAGTTTCTCTCATCAATTCATAAGATATATCAGGATTTGAAGAAACAGCTGTAACAACTTCGCTATATTTCTTCGGTAAACCTTCCATAATATATCCAATCAGTTCATTCTCTTCTATTTGAGTTCCCAGATCAGAAATTTCATTTGCAATTGTCTGTGCTCTTATTAAATATTCTTCTACTGATTCTCGGTTGCTTTTATCAATCTTCGCTAATCTAATCTTCAAATTAATCTTTCTGTGTTTTTCTACTCCTTCATGACGTCTTTTCAATAATTCCCACAGTTCTTTAGCTTTAGTAATTCCTCTAACAGTCATAACTTGCTCTGCGGACAAAGTCAAAATAATTAATCCATACGCTTCATCGTTTCTTGCAGACCAGTCATTATATAATTTAATACTCGATTCATCTTTTTCATTTACTACTGGTTCTTCTTGTGCAATTACATCATACAAATGCTTAGCTTTAATGAGAGCTCCTACTCTTGTGCTCCATAAAGCATAATTTTTGCTATTTAGAGGTTCAATCCTCGAAATTCCGACACTAGAGTCAGCCATATTACAAATCTGAATTAGCGGTTAGTCTAATCTGCATGTAATATAAATATTTCTTTCATTCATTTGCTTAAGAAAGCTAACCCTAATGAGGAAATATCAAATTGCATTTACTTCACTTTTTAGCAACCATTAAACCACTTAACCACGCTCTGCTACCATTTTGTTATGCGTGAATCGAAAAAATGGCAAATTATGTTATCAAAAACATAAATAACATTTAATAAAACAAAATAAACATACCAAATACACATTACAAATATAAGAGCACACTACTATCTTGAAAATCCATTTTCTATACTTTTCATATTTTAAACAACGTATAATCTCGCGAGCTGATTAAAAGAAAAAGTTAAAGTTATTATTCTCAACAGAAATATATTTTTCGCTCGTGAGAAATATTAACAGTAATCACATTTAATCTATCAGTTTTGTTACACGGGAATTTAAAAGAAAGCTGAATTTAAGATGTCCTCATGGCACTTCGCAATTTTTGTACTACTAATACTGTACATATTAGAACAATTAATAAATAATGGACAAAAAATAATTATAGTCTAATTGTCGGAATATATACTAAGTACGACTTAATTAATATCATACAACCTAACTAAAGAAATTAACTTTACAAAAAAAAAAAAGCAATGTATTCCAATTTTCTTTTTTTACTCTTCATTGAAACTCCTTATTTTACTTTTTATGCTTAATTATGGTATAGCACAACTAAATTTAAAACAAGAATTATTATAAAAATAACATAGTTGTAAGAAAATTATCCCAGAATTACGAAATTTGAAATAACCCTAAAGAATATTTATGAAGTGAAATCATTTCTCGCTAGGAAAGGAAGAAATAATAATTTGAGACAACGAAAATTCGAATTATTGAGGAAAAAAAGAGAGAACTACTTCAAAAAAAAAGCAAGTGGCAACTATCTACTACGTACATCATGAAAAAAAAACAGCATAAAATAACCACTTACAGCAGTTTACTGAAAATATCTATCCCCGTTTGGCATCAATTATTTTGCAAATATGAAACTGCCCGAAATGTTTTTGCATGGTCAAATTTCACCGCAATTCAATAAAAGCTTTTTTTTTCTTTCTAATGGGGCTGCGTGTGATCATTAACTTTTGCAGACCTAGTGCGCACCCCGGTAATCGGTATCCATTTTTTCAAGTAGCACCACTGTCGGTGGTGCCATTGCCACTGAGAATTTGGATATTTAATTTAGCCGAGAGTATCTAAGCCAAACGGATACTCAAGGGATCTTTAACGTGCCGCACAATCATGCGGCATGGGCGCAGACGATTTTCTGCATCTTGAAAATCCAACGACTTGAGCCAGGTTCGAACCTGCGATCTTGGGCGTACGAGACCTGCGCGTTACCACTACGCCCCCCCCCCCCCCTGTCGACAATAAGAGCCCTGTTGCCAATAAAAGCCCGCATTACATTCTTACCAAAGTTTAGACTTTAAGATGTCTTAGAAAAATTTCGGTACTTGTCCTGTAGGTAGACAATGAAATGTGACAACTGAGTATCAAGATTCAAGACAGTTGATCTTTTGAGAAACGTATTTTTGAAGGACTTGAAATAAAAAGAAACGGAAGGAAGAAATTTGAGGGGAAAAAAATCCAGTTATCGAGAGTGGATAAGAAAAGCTTTGAAATAAAGAGACAAAATTACTTGAAAAGTAATGAATGTGATAGGAAAAGTGGAAATAACTTTTCGCGATATAACGAAAAATTTGAGTTATAAAAGTCGGAGTTATTGCCAGTTGACTCTATTTATAAGCATCGTATTTTCTAAAAACGAAAGTGTGTGTAAGTATGTACCATATGTAATTGTTTTAACATTCGTAGTAATAACTCTGAGTTTCCAACAGCAACAATTTGTAGGACAGTATCGCCAGTTAATGCGTTTACACCAATAAATGTAAACGGATATAGCAACAACATATTATATCTTCCAGAACTTAAGGAAGATTGGCTTAACTAAAGAACAATATTGTTATTTATGCTTAAAATGAACAAAATGAAAAACATGAAACGAGTCAACATTTGATGGAAAATCGGACATTTATGCGAAACATCCAGAATTTCCTAGTCTCCTTTTTCTCACTGATAAAAAGGTGAGTTGTTTTTTTTTCTCTCAAGCATCGCCAGCAGAGCACATCCGATGTCCGATCACAGTTTGACTGCTGTTGTCAAATGTATTTTTAGAATTCAGACCTGACCATAAAAAATGTCTTGTTTCCAGACAAAGAGATGACTTATTGGGATTAATCATTTCCTCCCTTTTTCCTCCGTCTCACTTCCGATTGGGGAACTAGTCTGTTTCGGAAGACAGATAACGTGAGGGGCTGGGTCAGAAATTTTGTAACTACATCTATCAACGTAAGAGGCTTATTAGACAGTGAATACATATATAAGTTCAAGAATGAAATGATCCTTGAGACGCATGGTTATCCTCCAGACTGAAGACAAGCTAATTTGAATGCTTTCGTTGTACTACGAGGACGTTTTGGTGAGTATAAGTAAATCTGTTTAACCATACCTTGTCCTGTTCTTTCTCTTATCAAGAAATAATATTTTCTAAACGTGTAAGATTTTTGCCATTTTATAAAACGCTGTAACATTTTCATTACGTTATAAGCATTTTGAACCTGTTTCAAATACGAAGGTCACGTATCGGGAATACTTGTCATTTAGGACACTACATTAACTGTTGTGTATTGACTGTTAACTCTTTGTACAACAAAACATTAAAATTAAAAGGATTACAATAAGGGATCTAGAGAAGTCATTTTTTTATTTTCCCCTCTCCCATTTCTAAGTACTTTCTTCGGCTATGCTCCATCCCCTCTCAGTGCTCCAAGTAGTTTTCATCGAAAACTTATTATTTATCGCTTTTGTTTTCTTTCTTTTTAAGTACGTGTGTGATAAAAAAATTTAGAAAGTTACTGTCAAAAATATTATTTATCAACAAATATATATTGTTCTTTAATATACCGTACGTTGGTAAAAAAAATAACACACCCCTCCTCCCCCGAAAAAAAAGGATTGGTTGTGTTTTGTTTTAAAAAAGACTTCTTTTTTTTTTGTAATACAAAGGGTATTAAATTATCTCTTCACCGCACTTGACCCTAGCATAAAGAAATTGATAATGAAATTGGCAATGTCGGTATTCGTGCGTCTCCATCTGTAGAATAGGGGAAAAAATGCAAACATATATGTAGTTACTAAATGCTTTTCAAAAATATTTACGAAGAATTAACTTTCATTGCGATCATGAATATGCTTAAAATAAGCTTTCTATTATGTATGCGATTACATTCGGCCCAAAAGCAAGAAAATACATGTTGTAAACGTTTTTAATATGTTTTATTGAATTTAGTATGTAAATCAGAGACAAAGAAATTTGAGCAATTACATAACATGCACATGTATATCACGGTGAATTGCTGGTGGATCTTAGTACTTTCCTATTTATTCTTTTACGTTAGTACATTTATCTCCATTAATACGACAAATCTCATCTCTGTCTTACTCCGTTAGGTCATTTATATTGCTATTTATTATTTTATTTCAATAGTCAAAAAAAAAAAAATCGGTTCCTTCCATCTTTTCACGAGATCTGCTAAGAGAAAGAAAAACAACTTTTCTTTATTTTACCACATTACTGTTCTTAGACATGTATACACAAAGATATTTTTGAGAAAAAATTTTTTCACTTTCAAGAAAAGTTGTTATGAAGAAAACTTTTTATCTGATTTAGAAATTATTTGACGGAAAATACAAAAAGTTTAACTATTATGATATAAGCTCGATTCGCGTAAATGCGACTCGATTCCCCCTAAGTTTCTCGCATTTAGGAAGTTTTGACCATACTTATGGCATATTGGCATGTAAGAAAATAAGGATTGAATGCACTTTTTCATTTGATGCTAAACTAAGTTTGTATTAAAGAAATTGAACTGTAATTATAATTATAGAAATAATTTGTATCACTGTCACATTTAGGACGATTTTGTCGCATCTAGGGTAGCTAAAGTCTAAATGCGACACTCAAGTACCTAAATGCGACAGTGCTACTTATGCGTGACAGTTACTGGTTTTTATCAGTTTACAGTATTACATTTTTCAGTGCACTTAATTTTATAAATCAGAGGTTCTCAAACTGAGTGCAGCAACACCCTGGGGTGCCCTACCGAGTGTTTAGGGGGATCGCCAGGTACCCTTGAAATCATGTTACTCCAAAATCGTAAAAATACACAATTATCACATACCACAGATAAGTGTTATATGACTAGGGTGCCAGGATTAGCAAAGTCTCCATCTCCAAAATCCCCTTTTCATGCTAAATAAGTTAATCGTTTTTCACATTAATTCTTCCTATAGCGACCGACATAATGAATTGATTGACAAAATCTACATTAACGAGAGCAAAACAGTGGGTAAAAACTAGTTCAATCTTAATATTTATATTGTAATAGTATTTAAGAAAACTCGCTGTACGAAACTTTGTTACACACTTTTTAATCATTTTGATTTTTTGAAAGCGGTACTGTTTTAAAAGATGCTCATCCTCGATTTTCTTGCCTCTGATGTTTATTATTCTTTTATAAATATCACCACGATATTTAGAAATTTTGGTCTACAATTATAACAGTATCACGCAGCATTTTGCAGGGAATTGTCACATCATTTTTATTTATCAGTTCATTGTTTGTTACAGCACCTTGGCTGAGTGGTAGCCTTCCGTGTTACCATGGCACAGGTTTGGGGTTCAAACCCCGAGCTGGGCTAGATCAATTCAGACCTTCTTCAGTGGGTCGATAAAATGAGGATCACGCATGCTGGGGTGCTAAACACTCTGGGCTCCGTGTCAGGCTGATCAGCAGACCGGAACATCTGCTCCTGCACCCCAGGGCCTTTGGTCTCGTAAACTAGGAAGGGGACAGCATGCCTTGGCCCTCGTGATATGTCGCACCAAAGAGTTCAGCTTAGTTTATTCATAGTATATTGGTTGTATACTTTTTACTTAGTTGTAAAAAGAGGCACTTGGCCAAATTGAGCTCAGGCAGTAATTCTTGCATTATTTTTTGAAATTCACAGATGAATTTACATAACACTTTCACGTCGGTTTTTCCGTTCACTTAAAACCTGAATATTTAGTCTCGCATTTCTCGTTTCACTCATAACAGCTCATGCGATGAATCTCCTCACGTAATCGTTCTAAGCTCCAATGATTTTGAAAACAACAATCCAAATACATCCACTGACCAAATTACTTTTCATTCTATTTGTGGAAAGCAACTCTTTAACTGGAGGCACTTGAACAATTTGGAGCAAATATTCCGTGTCTGTGAAGCAGCACTACCAAAACAAACGCAACTTCTAACCGAGAGTAAGAAAAATAGTTTATCACCTATTACGAGTCTTCTGAAATCATCATTTTGTCATCCAGTTCTTTAACCTGCCTTGTAATCGTAGCGGGATGGATCTGTTCGCAGATAATCGTGTACGTGACCGTAAAAGCAATTTGATTTGTGAATGAAAATCTGAGATATTCTGGGATTTACATCCGTAAAAGTATACATTTCAGTTATGTAGGTTAAAACAGTTGTATTTCTTTTTCATTTGAGATTCACTTACAAGATAGTATTATGAAAACGCATAAAACTTTTAAATTAGCCTGTCAGAATTGATTGATAATCACGAGACTTCGCTCTAAATGCCTAGCAAATATTTATCCCCTTATTTTTTGATGCAAGAAATTAACAATGTATTCATAGGTATGAGCAATTTTGTACAATAGAAAAGAATCAAGATCGTTAAAATAACCTAATTTTCAAAGAGAATAACTAATCTTCAAGGATTAGTTTTATCTCCTAAAATTTTGCACGGCTCGTTCTTATATGTATCAATATTCTTATGAACTCTTCTTTCTGGCAGCTGTTCGCTGACACTTAACTACATTTTCGCTAAGTTCTTTATGCAAGAGTATTTTAAGAAATGATTTCCTTTTTTATTTTTTAAGATTTTATTGTTATTATTATTATTTATGTGTTTCTATTATTGTTCAATTTTAGCCTACATTTCCGTAAACGTTAAAAAAATAAATAAAGTGTGAAAGAAGGTTTAATGTATCGTAAAAATATCGTTAAAAATAAAGAAATGTCAAAAATAAGTGAAGTAATTAAATAAAGATTGAAAAATACAGAAATTGAAAGCAAGGTTTTGAGATGTGGATAATGCGTCTGTCGCTATGTCTGCCCCCTTCCCCTAATAACTTTTGAGGGAGTTGTCTGATTCGAATGATTTTTTCTGCATTCGAAAGATCTCGATGAAGGAAAGGCCCTCATTTCCGTATTTTACTTTTTGATTTGAACAATTTTTCGTTCAATTTTGAACAGTGCAAAAATTTTTAACATTAGCGCCTATGGGCAAAAATGAAGCAAATTATCTAAACTCTAGGCTTAAGATCCAAGTTCCTCTGAGGAAGCCTATTGGAAGAAGCTTTCGGCGTGAAATATTGATGTGAACAATTTTTGCTCATTTTTGAACAGTTCAATAATAATAATAATAATAATAATAACACATCGCCTACAGGGAAATTTCAATCCCATATAAATCCTGATCTATCCGACGGATTTGCTTGGAACAAAATTTAACGGAAAGATGTTACGATGTAGAACATGTACAGATACGAAGTTCAACAAGAACTAATCGAGCATATTTTCTCATGAAATTTTTTCCTCGGGATTTTTTCTCAATGAATGAATAATTGAATGAGTAAAAGAATTAATGGATAAATAATTGAGTGAAAGAATGAAAGAGCGAATAAATAAATGAGTGAAAGAATGAAACAATAAGTGAATAAATGAAAAAATAATTAAAAGAGTGTATAAATACATGAATGAGTAAATAAATGCACGGATATATGAGTGAAAGAATATGTATTAACCGTTGAAACGAGTATTTTTGAAGCCATTAAAAACTAAAGCTAAATGAGAAAGAGAAAGATAGCTAGATTATAAATTTGGAGTTGGGAGTATACGGGAAAGTAGACTCGTATAGTTCTAAATGGAACTTCTTGTTTTTTAATCTGTTAATAAATCCTTTAAATAAGTAGCATACTACAATTGCAAGATCACTAAAATTTGAAACAGTAAAGAAACATATATCAGCACTAACGAAATATACATTGAAATGGAAACTATAATCATGCAGTTTAAATGTAAGAAAACTATCCAGCTTATCCCACCTTTATTATATCTATCTTCTTTAATGAAATAAACTTTTGTACAAAATTTAGAAACTAAAAACAGAGATTTCCACCTTTTTGTCCGTTTTCTGGCATTTGGGTAATTTACATTGCGTTTCTATGCGTTATATTAAAGTGACATCCTGGATAACGACAGTTTGTCATTTTTTAACTTATTTTGCTGTTCTTCATTGTTTTGGCCCTTTACTTGTATCACAAACAATATGCTTTTTTCTTTTTTTTTATAACACACAAATCTCATATAGTTAATTTTTTATTGATTTAAAGAATCCAGGAAGACAAGAAAAAAAATCTTTTAATATTAGAAAGAAATTAAAACAAACGAAAAATTTTTACACTTTAAATACTGTTGAACGCTTTCTTGAGACCCCTTATCAGTACTAAAAAAATATTATAAGGCTTTTCGAGCACAAATAAAAATAACTAAACAAATCTGCAACATTCGTAGCAAGTTATGTACATTCCATTAACTTTCAAGATTTACCACTTGTTACCCTGCTTAAACTTTTAAGTAGAAACAGGCCAATGAGCGTTGAGATGTTTTATTCTCTCCTAGACTTGAATCAAACGTCGGAACTTGCAGCCTGCCAGAGTTAATGATGCCATGCTTGTTATACACAGTGTGTCAAAGAATTTTTAAGGCTAGGTTTATAAAATAATTTTTAAAAAAAATCTAGAAATTATCTTTAAAAGTATTTTTATTCAAAATAAGATCATTCGGCTTCAATACCTTTGTTACAGCGGTTTAACAAAGATTCGAATGCCTGTTTCAGCTCACATTGTGGGACTGTCTCCAAAGCTCGCGTCGAAGCTGTTTGTAGACAGTGTGCCAAAGAGTTTTTAAGACTACAGCTGTGACTAAGCTTACAGTGGCGCTATCTGTGTTATCGAGCATTCGTGAAACTCCTTAACCATCAGCGGATCCACTGCCAAAACCTCAGTTCATTTGTTTCCTTTTTTTACTTTGACGACTGACACTATACGAACAGCTTCGACGCAAGCTTTGGAAGTGGTCCCACAATGTGAGCTGGAACGAGCATTTGAATCGGTGTTAAACCGCTGTAACAAATGTATTGAAGCCGTAAGAGCGTATTTGGAATAAAAGTACTTTTAAAAATATAATTAATAGTGTTTTTTTTAACTATTTATTCTATTTAAACCTAGCCTTGAAAATTCTTTGACACGCTGTGCATTATGAGGAGCATGCATGTGGCGGATAATCGCCGAATGCGGATTGTTTTGAGAAGTCTACTTCTAAAAACTCACAAAAACCGAACAATAGTGACTCAAAAAATTAAAACTCCAAATCATCTTAAAGCGAAACCAAATCCACGTGATATTAAACAGGAGGGGGGGGGGGGTTGCTTATAGCGACACGATTCAGTTTTTGTGTTACGGAAGGGGCTCTAAAGACGAAGGAATCAAGTGAAGTTACGTTTCTTGTTGATTTGTTTAAAAAAGTTGCTCTAATTTTAATCTTATTTAAGTTGTAATGCAGATATTTCTGAACCACCTCTTTTTTATTTTAATTTAATTTATAAAAACCTTATCCCCGATCAACAAGAACAAAAATGTGCAAAAAGAACATTAATGTCTTTTTAACTCTATAATTTCGATTTCAATTAAGTGACAAACCAAATGCAGATATTTTTGGTGCAAAACTCAGGGGTCTACCCCCCTTGAGAGGATGGCGCACATCCCCTAAAAAGCTACGGACTCTCCCCCCCCCCCAAAAAAAAAAAACTACGACTTCTCGAAATTGACCAAACAGTCGGCCAAACCCCCTTAAAAATTTCAGCTGTGGAGACTGCGCCATTACCTCCCCCCCTCCCTTGCGAGCACCTCTGCAAATCTTAAACTAGAACAAAAAAGTTAACTGATGAATTTTTTTAAAAAAATCGAAATTTTCATGTTTAATAAACTTTTAAGTAAGTTAACAGGCTTTTTTTTTTATTAATAATGTAAGTTATTTATTTTCATTATTATATTTGTCTGTACATAAAAATAGCAACTTTGCTTGAAAATTTTCTTTTAATAGTTTTGTTCCGAACTGAAGATGGGAATAACATTTGACATTTTAAGTTTTTGGGGGACATAATCATTTTCATGTTTTTTTTTTTTTTTTTTTTTTTTCAATTTTGCTCTCTTCTAAACCATTTTCACTTGTTTCTTTTTCTTTCTTTTTTTCCTCCAAAACCGACAGGGGCAAAAAATAAGCCTATTCATTTTTATATAAATTCTAAAATTAAAAGTTTCGCTGGCCAACTAGATTGATGCCTATTTAACATTAGAACTTGATTTCAATAAGTGTGCAGATCTTTTGGATACAGTACAAAGTAAAATAAATAGATAAACATAATTCCCGAACAAACAAAGAAAAACCTGTACACTATTACTCTTAAGAAAATTATTTCCTTTTATTTCCATGAATTTAAAAAATATACGAGTATAAAAGCTAACCAAAAACAAAAAATTCTTATTTAATTAAAATATGATTAAGTAATTTACTTTGAAATGGTCTTTGCAACAGAATAATGAATAAATTGAAGAAAGTTTTTTTTTTTTTTTTTCATCGCGCTTGATGTATTTTCACCAATCTTGTCTTTTTCTCCTTTTGGGACGCTAAAAATATTTTGTTTCGTGTATTAAGTGTTGAACTATTGCAACGTGGTATAATACAGTACTTGTAGCTGGTGGATGTGTGTGTGCAGCCATTTTTCAGCATGCTGGTGATATTCTACTTGCGCCACACGCGCTTTGCAGTATCAGTAGGGAAGGCAAATCGTAGTGGTCGTGAATCGTGACGTCATGAAAGGAGTTGGGGGGGGGGGAATTACCTGCGTTTAGAGGGCGAGGCTAATACAACGATTTTAAATATTAGTTTCAAGATAAATGATAACACTATTGAACCGAAATTGGTTTCTTTCGTTATAAAATGTTATAAATTCTCATTTAAAAAAAAAAATTAAAAAGGCATGCCGATTCCACATTGTTTTCCACTTGAGTTGCAAAATCAAACTGGAGACTCAATTACGTAAGCCAGTTTTGTAATTACAATAGTAAGTACAGTCAATAATCGACAACAGAGCAAAACCTTTTAAACTGTGATGAACAATTTTAAAATATAGCCACAAAAACACGAGTCCAAACTGTATTTATTTCGTTTTTGAAAGTCACATTATCATACTCTGCATCTGCAGTTTGGTTTAAATCGGATTGAAAACCGAATTCGCTGCCCCAATTGAAGTCATTACACATATTTTCATCAGTCACTATAGTTCACAGCCAGTTGTGTGTTGTCATGAAATGGTGCTCCACAAACGTATTCCATACTATCCACATTTTACGAAACAACAGTTTTATAAAAAGAAGAAAACTGAGCTTCAATAAACAAGAAATTCTGTACCAGTAAGAAATATTCTTTTCTACATATACTTCGCATCATCTTTCCTTCTTCTTCCGCTTAGTAGAATTTTATTTTCTAATTACGATACTCAAGGCCGGAGGTAGCGCCAATGGCGCCCTGAGGCAAAAGAAGTTTTTTCCGCCCCTACTATATATTATGAAAGAATAGAGATTAAAAATGATTGATATAAATTTTAATTATAGATATTTCAACTTTCAAAAAGCTGAAGGAAAACAATCGCTGATCAAAATGAACTGAATAAGGAAAGAAGAGAAGAGAAAAGAAGAGAAAACGCAATAGATTGCGTTTTGCTCGTCATAAAATAGAGAAGACACTTTCTGGAACTGCAAACACTTATAAAGCGCCCCCTCTGAATACATTGAATCCGCCACTCGCTGTGGAGAAGAAAAAGATAACGAGCAAAACAAGAAGTAACCCAATAAAAAATACATCCTTTCAACAAAGGATAGAAAGAAACGGAAACGTTTCAAGATGTTACTGATGCGTTTCTGTATTTGATTTTCTCAAAATTAAACGTGTAATATATAATGAAATTAGATGAAGTTTTGATGCATCATTTGCAAAACTAAATAGTTAAAATAGTATTTAATGTTTTTGAGATAAAAAGTATTGTTTGTTACTTAAAACGATGCAGTCAATATTTTTGCCCATGCGCCCCTAAGTAAAACGCGCCCTGAGGCGGGTGCCTCACCGCCTCAGCCTAGCGCCGGCCCTGACGATACTTCATTCTTGTGTTTTAAATAAACCGATTTTATATTCAGAGTACGAAAATATTATATAAATAAATTTATCTCTCTTCAAAAACCAAAAAAAAGTAATTAAACGATTGACCCTTTTGAATTAAAAAAAGAGAATCTTCAACAATTAAATGTTTTGTAAAATCCACTCATTTAACTTAAGAATTTACAAAAAAAAAAAAAAAACAGTTGTTGCAAGATCTAAAATCATTTACTCAAATTTTTATTCAGCTCTAGTTTTTGGCCTTGAACAGAAATTTTGCTTTTGGAATTTTTGAAACGTTTAATGGGGTCATGTTTTATCAAATGAATATCTCTATTTGAAATATGTAGCAATCAGGGAGCTTCAATATAGTATATATATAACTCAGTGTTCTTCTAACGTCAATATCCTTTTCAGGTCAGATAATCAACGATGTCATCCAGACTCCAAAACAAACTCATTTTCGTCATGATTTTCATGACCATGATCAACATCCTGCACCATGGGGTGTTCGCAGGATCTATGATGAGCGGTATGATGGGAGGCGGCAAAAAAGGGGGCGGAGACAGCAGCGGTGTAGAAGCTTTGCTCGTCGCTGGAATCCTCGCCAAGCTCTTGGGCAACAGTCACAAGGAAGAGAGTCATCAGCCAATCTATATCCCCATGCCCGTTGGGCATGGCATGGGCATGGGCGGACACGGAATGGGCGGATGGAGATGAAAGCAGATACATTGTTTGGAATATTATTTGGAAGTGTGCCAAGTAATCAGTAAGTGATTGCCGCATGTAAAATCAGCGAGCAAATCCTCCTTATGTAGGATCACAGTTATAAGGAACGATATTCCCCGTGCAAAGTGCAACGTTTACCGAGACGAAATGTGATAGTGCGTCATGAGAACTTTTTCATCAACAACATGTAAATAGTTAAAAACTGAAGTGCAACCAAGACGCGTACAGAATTATGTTACTTTAGCCACTTCTTTGCATACAGAACAATGGCATTTATTGTAAAAACTTTTACGATATAATAAATAATTTATGCTGTAACACAACTCATAAATTTTAATTTGAGTACAATAAAGAAATACGTCTTTCAGTTTTTACTTCAGTATACATATCTTTCTATTTCGCTGTTTTTTTAACGCATAAACGTTTAATGAAAAGTTCTAATATGAAAGAAATGTAACTATTAATTTTCATGCATAACCTAGCAGCACTCATGCATTCAGACACTTCTCTTCTGCATCATATTTAGTCTGAACGAGAGTTAAGCTAGAAATCTTACAACAAATTATGCTTTTATCAATGAATTCTATGGCAATTTTAAAACTCAAAACTTTTTTCTATCTTTGAAAGTTACTTTGCTTAATTACTTATTATCTTTTAGTTACCTTTATTTAGAGCGTTTTATAACTAGAACCTTCACTATTAAAGGGAAATGAAAAATTAAGCATAAATGACAGTTAAATTTGAATAAAGATTTTTTTTAAGTAAACAAAAGCATTAAATTAGGAAAACATTAGTTTTTTTTAACTTACTTTTGCACTTTTATAAGATCTTATGGTGTTAGTACAACAGATGTTCTTTCAGGAAGATTATATAATTTGCAAAATTTGTCCATTATTTGTAATAATTCACTTCTCTAAAGAATGCTTTTCAATATGTAAATCACACATTTATTCAATAACACGCTGTCGTTTCTGAAGAGGAGGTACTTACCTTGTCGGCACTCGCCCTTTTCAAAGCCACAGAAATTGCCTCCCATTTGTAAAGGCTTTCATGACCACCACCATCATTAAACCTAACATGCTATAGTCGGATGACACCAAAGGGTGCTACTACGCTACCTCCCTTTTTAGAACTGAGACTGAATGGGAGGGAATATTTTCCAGCCTCCGGTACTCTCGTAACTACCCAGAGAAAAAAGTAGCAGCCCATGGCAATTTTTAAAGCAATTTTTCCACGGGATTATTCTCCAGCAATCTGTGGGCTCTGAAATGCCAACTTCAGGACCCACGGATTTTGCATGCACGTATCCCCTAGTGTACATGGAAGACACTTCAGCACGATCGGGTTCCGAACACCATGCCTTCCGTTTCGAATTCCGATGCAGTACCGACCCCCAAGCTTCCGCGGCCTCCAATAACAATAGCTGAACTGAAGAAAAAAACTGCCCTTCCAATTTTTTTTCCTAAGAAGATTTCTAAAGAAGTAAAAAATTCATATAATAATGACGCGTTTCTTACAGTTCTTCACAGAGACACTTCAGAAACCGTTTATCCCCATCAGAAACAAACTGTTTTAATTTTTAATCATGACACAGAAAATTAAAAAAAGCGTAAATGCTCAAAATTAAGAAACAGAATTATATTTACAACCCAATATTCATTTATACTAGAAAATAACGTTCTTTGTTTTCCGGGGGGGAGGGACGCTTTAAATTAACATAACTCGCAAACTGAATCAGGGCCCATATTAATCAATCTTTATCAACGCAAAGTTGCAAAAGGAGTTTTTTCCTTAAAACAAAAATGAAATAATAATAATAATAAATAAAAATATTTATTATTATTATTATTATTCAGAATTTTCGAAATCTCCTTAGTTTGTTGCCTTTCAAAGATTATATATTTCTATTGTTATGTGGTTTTTAGATCACTACAAGTATTATTTCCTGTCGTAGATAGTAATGTTGAATTTTCTTGAGCAGTTTAAAGAATATCATTAAAATAATTTTTTTAAAAAACCTTCTTTTCGTATTTTGTGCATCTTCTACTTTAAAAGTTCTTTCCAATAAAACTCGCCCGAAGCGAATCCGCCTGTTTGATCAGGATTTAATTTCTCCGTAGACCCTAATGTTAAGTATTTTTTAGCTGCTCAAAACTGAACGAGAAATTATTCTAATGAAACTTGGGTCTGAGGTGTCCTGACAAAGTTTTTTCCAACAAAACTTCATCAGCATATCAGGAATTTAAACGTTTCATTGGCACTAACAAAATACTCACATATTCTACTTCAGCCCAAAACGTTCTGTTTTTTTTCTTCTTCTGTTTTACCGTCTTCTCTGTTTTATGCGCTAAATAAAAATATTCTTCTATTTCTACCATTCATGCTCTCATTAATATGTGATAAACCTCTTGGGTCACCTCAAAATTGCCTATTTTAAAAATGCAAATGTTTTAGTAATACGAAAACAACTTCCGATGCAAAATGTTACGCACAATCTGTCTAGATTATAGTGTTTAATACCTTCCGTAAGGAAGCGATTTAGTCAAAAGTATATCTTTCTTAAGTGAACGGAAATCTCCAGTTCCGCTGCAATATTTCCAGGAAACATGAAAGCTCGTCTACGATATGTCTACCACCTTAGATCGGCCGCCATTTTTACCCACACATTAAACTTGATACATTATTTGCGAAGCGTCAATAAAAATTTTCTCCGTGAATATGGCCAGACTCTCTTGGGAAAAATTAGAGGAAAAATATATTTTTTTAAGTTTATTATTTTTTTCCGATCTGTATCAGGTGGATTTCGTTTGAGTCATGCTCTAGTGGAGCCTCTCGGAAAAGGAAAGTGCGGAGCCGCATCGCTTATCTCACCCTATAAAAACCTCTGCTACTGATATGCAAAATCATTCTTCTGCATTCTATTCTTTGTAACTAGTTTGAGCTTCAAATTCACAAGGTAAGTTCGCTGTCAATGGTTTACTTCAAGGATTTTTCTTCGTCTGTGGATTACAATTTATTCATTTTCATTTACTTATTTAGCAGTATCTAAACTACAAGTAAAGTATTAGTACATGCCAATACTCAATTAGTGAAATGGAAACAGAACTCTAATAGTACAATTAAACTAAGTGAGTTTCCAAGAAATTGGTTTTTTTTAACATTTATTTATTATGAGCATTAATTAGTAATGTAAACAAATCCAATTTTGAACTATCTAAACGGAACAAAGAATGAATACAAGTTTATTTAATTGAAAAAAGCGTCATTTTTCACTTTATGCTTTTGATTGAATTTTCTTCATGAATTGCAACCGATGTTATCACTAACGTCAAAGTTATTAACTTTACAAGATGACAAGTTTATTTCGCTCCTTAAAGTAAACTTTTTTAATTATAATTTAGGTATGCTTAAATAAAACCAAGCACAAAATGCAATACAATAATTTTAAAAGAACTCAACTTTTAATATTTTTATATTTATCACATCATATGTCTAGTTATTATTATGCTCTGAAAGCATTAATTTGCTTAATTTTAGTCATTAAAATGCATAAAAATACATTTGTTGAAACTCTTTTAAGTGTTGTTCATTTTTTATCATATCTTTTCCAAATTATTACTAATGCAAAATTTACGGATTAATTCGTGTACATAAAAGTAATATATTTTGGCTACTTTAGTTCTGTAATTAGTCACGAAGATTTCAAAATTATATAAAAAATGATACTGATTTTATTAAATATATCTGTTTTCCGAAACTCCTTACTAATTATTACGTTACAGATATAATACTTTTGCCTTTTATTTTACACTTGCTAAGAAATAATTCGTAAACAATTTCTTTAGTTCTCAAGGCAATGTAGTTGTACGCTTGGATTTTTTTTTTTTTTTTTTGCCATTGCACTTTGTGATAAATAAATTTTTAAAATTTATATATTTCTTAATGTTGAAAATATTTGATTTAACACCATTTTTACTTTTATGCTGCTTCCAGCTTAGCAGTTAAGAATCTACCTAAGTTTAAAATTATTGATACTAATTCAATCTTATGTTTTAACAGACCATGAATTATGTTTTAACAGCAGCCTGACTTGAATTACTAATGAATATAACATTTTTAATTTCATAATAAAAAACTACGTTGTTTGAAAATTTTCCTGCTACAAATCGATTATCTGGAGACTATCTATTATCTTAAAGACGAGAAAAATATAATTAACAATCTAATAATTAGGATCGAATACCATTTGACTCGTTCATGGTACAGTGCTCAGAGAATAATTATGGCCTTTTCCAAGGAAAGACGATTAAAAATGTATGTTGATGATAGGTACCATTGAAGAATTCAGCTTTAAGTCATGTTTAAAAATATATATATTCATGAAAGGCTAACTCATCTCATTTCTTCTCATTCTCCTCCGAAAGAAGACAACAACTCATTAATGGAAAGGCTAAATATAGCCTACATAAGAGCTGCTCATCCGCGGTTAATGAGCAGCGTGATTTCGTGCGTGAAATTGGCACTAGAAAATAGCAAGGTATTTTTACTGTCATATGTGTATGTGCCTTCAAAATTATTACAGCCACACACACATATTTCTAATAAATACAAGGCATAAAAAGTTATCAGGAAAGTTTAAGAAGGAAAAGTACATGCCCTGTTTTTGTACTAGTTGTTATTTTTATTTTCTGCTTATATATCTGTTGAAAATATTTACTTTTAATTAATCAATTTCCTTTTCGAGGTTGTTTTTTTAATTGGTTATATAGTAAATTTTAAAGAAACTGAGAGCCTTAGAAAAAATCATAATTAGCAACACTTCGAAAGTTTGTATTTTAATTATGCATAATATTCATTAAAAATAGTTGAGACTTACAATTCTGTTAAAATCTTTTATAAAGAGAAACATTTTCTAAAAAACGATTTTAATTTTTAATCAATACAAAGTTTTCCTGTCTATTTCATATATTTATATAAGTATATATATTTCAATGCCAAATTTCATAACAAGGAGCCATGTTACGGAAACTCTGTAACAGAAGCTAACTTTGTAACTAAATTTAGGCAAGAATTAGCTCTTGTATTATAAAATCTTTCAGACACTAAACACTTTATAATGCTTAAAATTGATAGAAGAGATACTGTATTTAAGATTTCAGGATTTATTTTATTAATACATCAAAACAAATTGCACATTTTTTTTTTTTTTTTTTTGCACCGGTAATAATGTATGAATAAGTTTTGCATTTCGTATTATTCTGAATATTAAATGTCTCATTAAGAACCATGGGTTTTCTCTATTTTTCTCGTCTATGGTAGCAAATTTTAAGAATATATGTCTCGAGAACAGAAAGTCGAGGAGTAAATGATTTATGCACAAAAAAAAAAAAAAAAAAAAACTATTTCACTCAGCTGTTTTGATAATGATTTTTTTTTTAATGTAGCATTTGCTGGTAAGTATTTAATCTGACCGTTGGTGCTGTCACAGTGATCCATTTGCGTGAAATACATAATTTTTAAAAAAGTCCATTAAACTTCAAAGCACGATTTTCCATTGCACCTATATTTATTAAATTTGGTCCATGATACACACTTTTGTCACTTGTAGTTTAAAAAGTGTTTTGGTTTTGTAAAATAGCAATTCGGTTAGAAATGTACTTCGTTTAATTTGATTTGCAAGATAGGAAAAACCATTCTCTTATTACCTCTCCAACTATTTTAACATTGCCATCATCAAACAATTATTCTAGCCTCTTCTCTGCAAAATGGTCGCCTCCAAGAAATTGACAGCTTTCTTGATGGTCCTTGTTCTCGGACTTCTCGTTCCTGGACCCCAGATGACAGGAGTGGAAGCCGGACACCATGGCGGTCATGGCGGTCATGGCATTGAGGCTCTTCTGGCTGCTGGAATCCTCGCCAAGTTGCTAAGACACCACGGAGGTCATCACCATCACCACCATGGGCACCACCACGGATGGGACTGAACATGAAGAACTGAGATTTCCTCAAAACTCATAATATATGTAAATATGTGATGTAAATATCATTCTCACTCATCATATAATAAAATCATGGTTTTCATAAAACACCTGTAGCGTTTTCATTGAAAAGATTCGGCTTATGGATAAAAAATAGTTATTTTTCATAAGCTTTAAAAGTAAAAACAAGCCAACGTCAAAACATGTATATTAAAAAATAATAATAAAATTCACTGCATTCAATTTGGTCTCAAAAACGCAAAGAAACCTTAGAAACAGACCTAATCACAATATTCGTGCAGTTAGGAAAGACTAAGCAAACTTTAGTAAGACAGTAACTGAATAAGAGAGATATTATGGCAGTAAGTTAATATATCAAACATGTATATTAAAACATGTTTAATGTTTTAATATACATGTTTGATATATAAAACAAAACGGCACCCCAAAAAAAAAAAAAAAAAACATATAAAAAATATACTATTGGATTTTTGAATAATTAACAATTGATGAAACAACCTCTGATACTTAAAGTTTCATTCGTATCGTAATAAATAGGACAAAATTTTAGTGCATTTTATGCACGTACTAAATATACTTTATAGTGATAGGGCTTTGTATATGTACAGAGAACCCCCATGGGGAGAATAGAAAATCATGGTTATAACAAAAAATTTTAATTTTGGGCTTTTTCGGATTAAACATTTAACTAAATTTTCCTGAAATTAATGCTTTAATGGCAGCTTGTAATAAATTTTTCAATTTAATTACCCTTGGCAAAAAGGGAAATGCGTTTCCATTTTACATGTGCCTAAGTACACTATGGGATCATGCATAAATGATGTCACGCTTCGAGGGGGGGGGAGGGTTCGTGAAATTGTGACAAAATGTGACAAGGGGAGGGGAGGGGGTAACAAGAAATGTGACATCGTGCATTTGCAACATAGCGTGACATGTGACAAAGGGGGGAGGGGGTCCGCTGAAGTGTGACATATTGTGACAAAGGGGGGGAGGGGGTCAAATATATGGGGAAAAAGCGTGACATCATTTATGAACGGCCCCTATCATGGTATTTGAGGAAAATGTGATCCAAAGTTTAATTAATTAATTAAACTTTAGTACAGATTCTTCTTCTTAAATTCTTACAGGAAAATAAGAATGTGCCTTTACTTTTAACGCTCCATTTGACTTTTTTATAATAAACTTTAATAATTAAACAAAATCTTTTATCCATTTTTAAATTAGTGGGAAAAGAAATATCTCTGTTCATAACACTATCAACATAATTTTTGAATCTGATTTTGTAAAAAGAACAATCAAAAGAAGAACAGTTTAGGTACAATACTTTATAAACACATTTAATTTTGACCTAGTTGTTAAAAAAAATATAAACCATTTCCGTTGAAAAATTAATATTAGTTGTTAATCGTTAAAATAATAATAATAATAATAATAAAGTATTTATTTATCAGTGAATATATAATGTTTCATGGCAGTGTTGCAAAAAAAATATAAATAAATAAATAAATAATAAACAAAATAAAATAGAAATTAAAGAAAATAAATAAATCAACTCATTCATATAGTAGCCTCCGCTTAATGCGATCGTGGTTCATGTTATCATTCGCTTATTGTTATTAAAATTACTTTGGTGCCGATTTTCTCTATTCATTTGCATGTTAAAAATATTGCTTTTTGTGATCATTACATCGCTTAGTTATCAGTTTTCGAACACCATCTTTCACCCTAGGGAAATAAAGAATGCCCGAAGGAGTGGGGAACGACACATTCCAAGAATTCGAAATGATCTTTTTTAGCGACAAGAAGGCAAGAAAGAGCGTTTGGACATCTTATGTCATGCTCCCTTATACGCAGGACAGGATATGGATAACAGCAAGCGAAAAAAGCAAAAATAAAACAAAAGATCGACATTTAAAATATGTTTGATAGATTACCAGAACATGGATTAACGCGATCTGAAGCAGTTAAGCATTTCTCAGCCTTATTGCAAAATTTTCAAAAACTGATTATCTTAGGGACCGTCCATAATTGACTCACGTTTTTTCCCATATATTTGACCCCCTCCCCGCCCCCTTTTTCACAAAATGTCACATTTCTTGTTACCCTCTTCCCTCCCCTTGTTACAATTTCACGAACCCCCCCCCCCCCTCTCTTCCTCGAGGCGTGACATCATTTGTGAATAACCCCTTATTAGAAGAGGCAAACAAAGTGGAAACACATTAGTGCAAATGAAATAGATCCGGTAAAGATGATTTTGATGTTAGCCATCTCCTACAAATGCCGAAAGGAGTAATAGATAATGTGAACCGTGAAGAAAAACACCGCTGTGATGACTTTAAAAAACCTTATGATGACCAATTTATGAATGAGTTCTTTAAGAATATTTTTTTCCAAACTGTGTATAATGTTTTTATTTTAAAGAAAATATGAAATACAGGACTGTAAGGGGAGTCTTTTTGAATTCACTTTGAAAGTGGGTGCGGTAACGGTGCGAATCGAAGCCTTCAAGAGCCAGCTTCTTCCCTGGCCATCAGGTACCTTTTGGCAAAGCTTGGACTGACAGACCTGCTGCTTCACAGCACCACCGTGTCCTCGCCACGTAGACCGCCACAGTAATTAATCGGTTATTGTAATAAAAATCATTGTATCTCAAGTGAACACATTAAGCAAAGAGTACTGTATTTTTAAACTTATGAATGTAATTCCAAAAATAAAAAAATGGAGCAATACAAAACACGAAGTTTCTTTCCTCTGGCTCCGCTCCTTCGATCAAAATCTTCTTGCACCAGCGCTCTGCCCTCCTTCTCCACGCTCCACTCAAGATCCCTAGTTACACTGTTAAAAATTTCCGTAAGAAAATAGTAAAATAACCATTTATTTTATTGTTATTTTACCATATTTAATAACAACGGTTGAATAACCATTTAAAAGATGGTACTCAAACTGCTGATTGAAAAAAATCGTTTATTCTCTGTTTATCCTAAAGAACGTTTAACTAACCGTAATTTTCAAGCGCTCAATAAGAATCGGTCGTCCATCTTGGTTGCGAAACCTTACCGGTCGTACTTTGTTGTTAAAATATGAATAAAGATTTATCACTTCAAATCTGCATGTGTACATGAAACAAGAAGTTCCGTCTAGAACTATACGAGCCTACTTTCCCGTATACACCAAATTCAAATTTATAATCTAGCTATCTCTTTCTCTCTCTTTATTATTTATCTTTAGTTCTAATTATTGAAAATATACCTTTTTCAACGGATAATACATATTCATTCACTCACTCATTCATTCTTTCATTTATTCAGCCATGCATTTATTCATTCATTCGTTACCTCATTCAAGTGTTTATTCATTCATTTACGCATTCATGTATTTATTCACTCATTTATTTATATTTTCATTTATTCAATAATTTATTCATTCATTCTTTTCCTCATTCATTTATTCATTGATTTATTCTTTCACTCTTTCATTTATTCATTCATTCATTATTTCACTCTTTGAGTCACTGAGAAATATCCTTGAAAATCCCGATCAAAAAATTTCATAGCAAAATAGGCTCGTACGTTCTGGATAAACTTTCTATTTCTACATGTTCTACGTTATAAGAGCTTTCCGATAAAGTTTGTTCCAAGCAAATCGGTCCGTTAGATCAGGATTTATATAGGGTTGAAATTTCCCCGTAAGCTCTGTGTTAATTTTTTGAACTGTTCAAAAATGAACAAAAACTGTTCAAATCAATATTTCACGCCGAGAACTCCTTTCAATAAGCTTTCAATAGGAACTTGGCTCTTGCGCCCAGAGTTTACAGAATTTGCTTCAATTTTGTCCATAGGCGCTAATGTTAAAATTTTTTGAACTGTTCAAAATTGAACAAAAAATTGTTCAAATCAAAAAGTGAAATATAGAAATGAGATGTCCTCGCCGAGATCTTTCGAATGCAAAAAGAATTTTTCCAATCGGACAATTCGTTCAAAAGTTATTAGGGGGGGACAGACCGACAGACCGACAGACAGACAGACCGACAGACAGACCGACAGACAGACCGACAGACCGACCGACAGACAGACCGACAGACAGACCGACAGACAGACAGACCGACAGACCGACAGACACACTTTTTCCCCATCTCAATACCCTACTTTCAATTTTTTTATTTTTCAATCTTTATTTAATTACTTCACTTATTTTTGACTTTTCTTGATTTTTAACGATATTTTCACGATACATTAAGCCTTCTTTCATGCTTTATTATTATTTTTTTTTACTTTTACGGGAAAGTAGGCTAAAAAGAGGGAAAAAAAGTGGCTTAAGCAGTGGTAACCAAAAACGTAAACCAAAAATTGGAGACATCGGATTCACGAACTGTTTGCGAATGAGCGAACCCATAATTTGAGCTGCTTAAGCTTGTTTGTATTTTAATTTTTGCAGCAAATAAAATGATTTTCGTCAATATACAGTAAATTTAGATCAAAAATGACTTTGAGTCCAATCGAAAACTGAAATCTCAATTTTAAGGCAGTTTGCCTGTTGGAAAAGAAGATTTATTGATAAATAAACGGCCGTTTTAAGTGGTGTAGATGGCCGAATGACTAGAGAGCAAGGTTGGTATACCATACACCCGGGTTCGATTCCCTTACAGTTCGTTTACGGTTTCTACGCCTCGAAATGGTTCAAAAACGGTAAAGAATTTAGTTTTGAAACCATTTTTAAATGGTTATAAAACCGTAAACTTTTGTATTTACGGCTTTTTAACCAAGCTGATTGGAAATGGTTTAGGTCCCGTAAAGATAGAAAAATGTTCCAAACCGTAAATTTAACGGTGAATTAGATGGACAGACTGCTGCCGGTTATTTAACCGTAATTTCATGACGAAATTTCTAACAGTGTATTATAATGGTAAATTAAAGTTTTTAAATTGTGATAGAGATTACTGCAAAAATAAGAAGTATAATTTAAGAGGAAGAATCATTATCTGCAACTGTCATTGTTAAATTGAAAAAGTCTGGATGATAATGATGATGCACAAACCTATCATATGCTTGTCAACTTATCAGCTCTCTATTTTTCCTTTGCCCAAAAATGCATGGTGTCAGGAAAAGGTTCCTTTTTAGTACCAAACCTACCAGAGCGGTCAAATGACCGCTTTTTAGACTGTACAAAATATTTAAATTATTTTATTTTAACTTATTGCACGACGTTTTCTGTAATGTATAGCTAGTTAGGTAGCTATATATTATGCCAATATTCGTGCAGTATGTTCAAGAAAAACGGAAGCCTGGAATTTTGAAAAGCATTTTAATGCGCTGGTAGGTTTAGCCTTAAAGAAAAAGTCGATTTTATAAGAAAAGCATTGCAACTACTTTAAAATACGAATGTATTTTCTTTCTTTCTTTAATCTTTCAACAATCACCGAATCAATCGCAAATTCGCGGGACTCAACGTAATTAAACTGCCTTTATGATAGCCATTTAAACCTTTTAAATTTCTGATTTGAATTTTCATTTTAGTAACATTTATTTTAGTCTACAATGTATACATTAATATTCGAAGTGTGTCCTTTCTGTGGTTATTTCGAAATTATTTTGAAGAAAGGAAACTGCTACTACTTAAAAGACAGTAAAACGGTGAACCAAATTTAGAGAAATTATTATTGATGAATGCAATTGGAAACAGGGTTTTTTTTCCTTATTTTATTTCTAAATCATTCAGAGACAGAAAAGGAAAAGGACTTTGTAGCTTTTATAACAGGTTCATGGTTGATCGCATTTTTGGTGATAATCATTTTCTTCATCATTTCCTCTGGATTAAAGTTATAAAGCGTTTCGTTCAATTATTCTTGATCTAAGAAGAATATTTTGAATGAAGTATGAGAATTAGGCATTTCGAATGCGTTTTATGTAAATGAATTTTGTACATTTGGTTCTAAATCTTGATTATCCACAAGATACAAGATAAAATTCGTTTAATAAATAAAAACGTTTTTCAATGTGCACCAGTTTTTAGTATTGTGCAAGCAGAAAAACTAGCTTTTTAAAATTTTATTATGTTTTAAATTATTTCATTTTATTCCTTTCTTCTTCTAGGTCTCTCTCTCTCTCTCTCTGCTGATGTCTCTTTGAAAAAGTAGTTAATTTTTTGTGAAAGTTTTGTTTTTCAGTGAAAGTTTAAATAAAATTGCAAACAAGGAATTTTCGGAAGAAAATATATTTTTCTCGTTTCCATTCTTAAAACACTTCTCTTTTCAGATTTCACGTTAAATTTCAGAATCTTTCATTTAGATTAACGTTTTGCTTCATTGATGATAATTTTTACATCTATCAAAAGGATTTCGCAAATTATGCAGATATAATGCTCTCATTCAGTAAACATTGTGTCTCTGAAAATCTAAAATAGGTAACAAAGAGACATTTAACATCTTATTTCCAACAATCAGTGACAGTTTTTAAAATGCTGAAAACAAAAGAGAGATAGCTATTGGCGCATTAACTTTCATAGGTTTTATCTGAAATTCAACCCCATTTCAAGAAAGTAAAAAATATGGATGTCAACCGATTTTTGAAATAATAAAAATAGATAAGTTCTTAAATGAAATGAAATGTCGCAATGAAAGACAAATTTAGACACATCAAGACATGTTTTTTAATTATTATTATTACAAATTATATGTTTTAGGCCTTCTTTTCAGTGAATTTTAAAGCGCTAAGCTATTTACAGAAAGAATTACGAAGTTTAAAATTTACCTTTCTCCATTTCCTTCGCACATTTTTGGCAAATATTATTACAATACCTCTTCTTTCTCTCGTAATGGCTTCCCTCATTCCCAAATAATCATTGATGCTCAAAAAATTTTAAAAACATCAGTTCATTTTCAGCTTTAAAATTAGAACATTAAGAGCGAATTCTTAGTATTTACTCTTATGAGTCAGTAGAATGTCCTAATATATATCAATGACTGTGAATGAGCATCCTTTAACAAGTTTAAAATATTAAAATAGATGTTTTATTTTCGTCATTTTCCTTTTCACATGTATTGCAAAACATCAATACTCGATGTTTTAAAACTTTTGATTTGTAAGACGAAACAATTCCTAATGCAGCATTTATTTTCTATGTGATTTTTCGCCTTGTATTCTTTTACTGAAGAATTTTCCTGGAGTAATAGTTTAGACACAAATATCTTTATGATTTTCCTTAATTAATCAAAGTCACATAAACCGTGACTGCTAATGTATATCATCAGAAATTAAAGTGTTCCGAAAAAAATTTGCAAATGTTAATTGCAGATATGTATTTAGAGACGCTATGTTTCCAGCCGATGTGTAAAAGGGAACTATGTGAAATACAGCCATATGTCTCTGAAGGAGAGATAGGATTTTTTGTTATTTTGAAATACCTGACAACTTTCCTTGTAATTTTTTTGATTCGGTAAAAATCAAAGACATGATCATGTCAAACATGATCATGTTCCACTAATAAATATGACAATTTTGTTATTTGCAGTAAAGCGTATTTCGTTGTAAAAAAATATTGTCTTCATTTCGTTCTAGAAAGTCTGATCTTTGGTAGTCTTAAATTGCTAAAACAAAGGAATCTATTTTGCTTTTTCTTACTGAAGCTATACAGTAGCGGTGCTGTTAACTTGGAGGCCCACCCAAAAAATGCTGAATGCTTAGAAGAAAAAAAAAGCCAAAAATAAATAAATACATAAAATAAACAATGCTTCATTTTTGGTTACGTTTGGGAGGTTTCCCTAAAGCTCTGCCGCCTTTACAGCAACAGGCAGCAAAAAGATAAGACAACAAAATTAATTACAATTGAATAAAATGAATAAATAAATAAAACGTCCACTGATGCTATATGACCGTTTCCCAAGAATTACACATGAGTAAGCAACTGTTTTGAAATGTTTGGCTTTTTAACAACTTTATTGTCTTACATATGATCAACTCAGTTTCAGAGTTAAACGTTTTTTTTTTAATGTTTTTAGCTTTTTTAATGCTTAAAATAATAAGAGCGTTCAAAGATGGCTTCCGCCTCTCTAGAGTATTTTATTTATATAAGTGATAAACTTGAATAAGAAAAACTGAAACTTTCAACCTATTTACAATCGCTAAATAAACCCTGATTTTTAGCTGTCAGCTATTTTGTAATTAAAATAAGCAATTCGAACAATTTTTAAAAGGAAATCAGAAGAAAAGTGGTGGAATACATAAAAGTAGAATACGAAAGGAACAAATCCTATAAGTAATTAACTTGGAAAATGTTATTTAATGACTAAATTAATGTTTAGAATTTGATATTAAAAAATCTTCACAAATGAGTATTATACAGGCATTCTGTCGAGCCTACAAAATATGCATTTTTCGTTTGCGTATTTTTATTTTTGTTCATTAAATAAAACGGTAAGTGAAAAGATACATAAAGTGCACTTTATACACTTAAATTACGTACACCACTACAATAATATTAGACTCGATACATCGTTAAAAAAAAACATTCTTGCTCCAGTGAATTGTACTCCCACAGGTTGCGTGCTATTGCATAACTTCCGTTTCCAAAGGCGGTAAGTCGGTCCAAAAAGTGATAAAATTTCTCTCGCACTGCTGACTCGAATGAAAAAATTTGACCCATAAAAAAATTAATTAAAGATCTTCATTCCAAATGATCGTAGAAGGATAATCTTTCATTCCTGTAAGGTGGGTCATTTAAAATGCATTTTCCAAATTTGATTTTACTCTTTTAGTAATCAGACGTAATTTGCGTTACATTTAGGGAAACTTCTTAACGAATGCTTTAACACAAGGAAAGTGGGATTTCAGCCATGCCTCAAAATAACTTCTTTTGTTTGCGTAACACAAATAACTGGATGGAAAATGGAGTTTTAATTGGAAGAAATGTATTTCTATTTCAAAATATTGCAAAGTTTTTCATATTTCCTCTGAAAATGTAGCATCTGTTTACGAATTACTACACAATGTATTGAAATAATTGCATTAATTTTTTACATACAGGATTGTATTGAGCTTTACTGTCTGAAAATATTTCTTTGTTTACTATAGGCTCTTTCAAATTTGAAGGAATATAGTTTCTTGATTTTAAAACTAGGATTGCCGAACCGGTTGTTGAATTTTCTAAAGTTTTGCCAAGTTGCACCAAGCTGCTACTAATTATAGTATAACTTTCGGTTGCATTGATTTTTCCTACTTACTGTATGTTATGAAAAGTCAATACAAGGGAAACTTTTTCGATAACACTGTGCAACATGAAAAATGTCCTTTGGATGAAAATGTCTGTTTCTTATGCATTTTTGGCTGAGAATTACGAATCTGCAATAATTTTTTGCCTATCACGTGCCATTTTCCCAAAATTCCACATTTTAGCTTTTTACGTATTTTCTGGATAAAAGTGCATATTTTCGTAATTTATCGACTTCATTCATTATAAATTATATCTTTCTCATTGTCAGTGAAATCGTTGCCATTCCAGAGACCTTTTTAATGAACTTGGGTTACTTTAGCGACATTTTTGGCAACAAAAGCTTTATTTACTTCTCGAAGTTTCGAGTCTTTTACAAGACGACAAAAACATTTCGTAGAGTATTTTGCGGAGAAAGAAAAAATAGTATGCTGTTGTGATGTGAATGTAGTATTTTAAGCATTAGAACATGAGTACAATTCAGCGGAGTGGTGCTTTTTTATCAGTGCTCTTTCATCTAAATATTGTTTTCCTATTCATTCCTGCAGCATATTCAGCAAACACAAAGGAAATTTCAAAATTTTGAGTGGCAAAAGCATATTAAATTAGCCACTTGTAAATCTACAATGTGGGTTTTTCCCCAATTGTATATTAAACTTGGTTTATCGAAATATTTGTAAAAGCTCTGGACAGAGAAGGAGTAATTTTCTTTCATTTCAGGAAAAAATTTAAAAAATTAAGTGAGGCAAAACTAAAAGAAAGGATTTTTATTGGCCCACAACTTAGGAAGTCTTTTCATGATGAAGAGTATGAAAACAAACAGTGAGAAGCCGAAAAATCTGCCTGGATGGCCTTTAAATCAGTGTGCTCACGTTTCTTTAGAAATGAGAAAGCTGAAAATTACGAAAATCTTGTTGGTGACATGATAAAATGCTTTTGTATTATTAGGTTGCTATATTTCAATAAAACTACACTTTTTGTACTCACATGTGGACTTCTTTCCTCAAAACCTTGGCGTAATTAATGATGAGAATGGGGAAAGGTCTCCTCAGGTTATCTGTGTTTTAAAAGCGTAACAGCGGCCGATAGAATGGAAGTATACGAATTGAATATTGCTAATCTGTTATCAGGGCACACCAACAGATGCCCACAAGATGAAACTGCCAAAAAAAATCTTTTTTGGGTTTGTGTTTTCTATAAGTAAGCCGCAGTTACATTCTTCTATAACCAAATTGTATAAATATGAGAAGTGGGTCTCCAGCAAAAATGGTACGTGATGGAACATTTTGGTTTGGATATTTGAATTAAGTAACCTTTGTTTATATAGAATCACAGAGTTTCATCTAAAGGACAAAAAAAAAAAGTTCAAATTTGTTGCACAGTTTAATTAGTAACAAATTTGTGTAAAACTAAAGTTGAGCGGCGAAAGTGACAGCTGCGGTTATTTACATAAAGCATGTGAAAATTCCATTGCATTTGAACATGCAAGTATACACTTTTTACAACAAGGATACCATGTCTTATTCAGCAACTAATAAATTTCTATATGAATTTTACCCCGAATTACAAAAACAGAAAAAATAATAAAGAAAAAAAGAATAGAGGAAAAGAAGTAGACATTGTTTCAGTCATCCCATCTTTTTCCAACCTCTAGAGTTGTAATAAGTACTGTTCTAAACCCTCCCTCTTCCCTCTCTGTTTTGATCTCAAAATAATAAAGTAAATACTGTCACCTTCTTAATAAATCGCAAGTATTCTGTATGCTACCGGTCCAGAAAAAAATGCATCAAAGTACAGATGACTGATCGATAACGTTTAAAACTAACGTTACGATAACGGTTAAACCTGACTTTAACAATCAGGTTTAAGACATTACATGGCAAAAACTTTTATGGTCGTTTAATAATATTTTTTCCCACACAAGAAATGAATAAAAATTTATCAGTACACACTTTCTACCTCGTCTTTTATGGACTCAATCGCTTTGGCAAATGAGCGGTTCACATACAATTTACTTATGCATAAAAATACACTGATAGGGCAAAAGGGGATTGTTGTGAAGAATTTTTATAATTTTTTTTAAAATATGCTAAATAAAATTTTTTACACATCACATTTGATTTGGTTGATATATGAAATTTTTCGGCTGTACTGCTTTTTAATAATAACAAAGTGTTTTTGTCTACACTGCCCCATGTGTTGGAGATAGCGGGGACAATCTACAATACCAATTCAGACAATATAATACAACTTTTTAAAATGTATGTAAAATTTTAATAAAGTTAATTTCAACCTAAACAACATGTTCCTTAGCACTATATGGGGCACTTCTAGAGCGTCGCATACTGAAAAAAAAGAAGAAAAAATGCGACGCCGCGCAAGAGGACTCAGGACCGAAGAGACCTGCTACACCCGAACTCAGCAAAGGACACGCTGGAAAGGCAAACTAAAAAATAACATTGCCTCAAAAAATAAACATAATAATATAATGAAGGAGATAAATAAATTAAACATCAAACACGAAACTGTGTGAACCCATGCTATTTTTTTCTTTACTGGATAACAGGTTAGAGAGAAGGGGGCTAGTGTAGACAATTTTTATATATTTTGTTAAAAAAATGTGCTAAATACAAGTTTTTTTACGTATCAAGTATGTTTTACAGTCGACAGCGTGGCGTAGTGGTAAGGCGCATACCTCGTACGCACAAGATCGCGGGTTCAAACCTGGCCCAAGTGGTGGATTTTCAAGATGCAGAAAATCGTCTACGCCCATGTCGTATGATTATGCGGCATGTAAAAGATCCCTTGTGTAGACATTTGGCTTGGATGCTCCCTGCTAAATTAAATTCCAAGTGCATATTGCATCAATGAGAGCTCAGGTATCGCCATCTAGGGGAAACTGAACGTCAAAATTCTCATGTGGCGAAGGTACCACACTCATTGTGGTGCCGCTGAAAGAGGTGGTACTAATTACTGGGGAACGCACTAGGTCTGCAATGGTTGAGGACCAATACCGCAGCCCCATTAGAAAGAAAAAAAAAGTATGTTTTACAGGAATTTAGACTTTTGCTTTTAATTTGGCTGATATATGAAATTATTCGGCTGTACAGTTTGTAAATAACGTATTTTTTAAACTGGTTTTTGTCCACACTAGCCCCATGTAGTTACTATTCTACTGGTCTACTATTCACATTTCCTGAGATGAATATGTTACAACTCTTAAAACGTATGCAAAATCTTAATAAAATAAATGTCAACATGAACAGCATGCTCCTTAGCACTGTTAATCTTAAAAAAGTATATTTTAACCCTTTATCTACTGCATTATGATCTGCAGTAAATTTTTTTACAGAAATAGTTTGTCTAGGTATTTACACTGAAAATTAAGGGACATAAATAAAATGCTCAGTCTATAAGTATTTATTTCTTTACAGCTAATAAGTGCCACTGACTATTTATCCTGTGAAATTAATTGCATACACTTTTAATCAAAATATTTCGTCAAATAGTTTTCTAAGTTCTTAACTAACACATTAAAAAAAATCAGTGACTTGATTCTTGAATTTTACTACTTTTCTGGAGCGAAACTCTAAAAAGGGGAGCAAGCTGAACAAAATGGCAGTTCAAAACAGAGCATCGGTTTCAAAACTATCTATGTTCCTTTCCTCGCTAAAATACTCTTTATAGAACCCTTGCTGATATGTATCCTGAAAAAGGGGAATTTAAAGACTGTCCCGGCAAAGTACCATCAGAATATTGGTAAAAATGGTTGCTGCGATGGAGTTTATAGAGAATGGTACTTATAAGTACCGTCGGTAGATAAAGAGTTAAATAGTGATTTTTCTAATATGTCTTTGTTATGAAAGACTGCAGTTGGGTTTCTCAAGAATCTGTTTTTAAGACAAGTTTAGGCGCATTGCAAAATTACAAAAGAAAAAAAAATGGGGGGAAACCGGTAAACTACAATGTGAAAATAAAAATACTGGAATTTATTTACTAATCTTTATTTTTGTCAATTGAGGAATAGTTTAACTTTATAATCGGTTTTAAACTGTAAACATATTGTACGAATACTTAATTTGTGAAAACAAAATAAACCTTTCATGTGTGTTAACATCATCGTTTACACACTTAAAAAACTACATGGTAAGAATAAGGCCTTCTTGAACAATATCTGAAATGTGCTTGGCCTGGACATCTTGCAACGTGTCAAGAAAACTGAGCAAAAAAATCTCCTGCTTTGATTTCTGTTTTTTCACTCATTTCTGGTTCTCCAACTTTTAACTCATCAGTTTCCATGACAAAAAAGGTTTCTTACACTGTGTTACTGCATGATCTTCATATTAAATGAATATTTTTATTACTGAAATATGAATAAAGCTGATTTTAAAATATCCACACTATCCTCCACCACAACGTATCCATGATGTCAATTATAAGTTATCGCGTAGCGTTGGAAAATTTAACCCTTGCGAAACGAAAATGAGTTAAAACATGTAGTGTTATTTGCACATTCACCCCCTTTTGTTTAATATTTTTAATCAAAATGCCCAAAATTAGCAGGTTAAAAACTAATCATGAACTTACTTTTACACCATAAAAACTACTTTATTAATTCCGAATGAACTAGCAAATGAAATGCCACGAAACTTCACATGGAAGTGTGTTTCATTGTTTCAAAACTGCAAAATTTACTCAGAAACTTAATCTGAAAAATAACAGAATTATTCACTATCCCCCTTCTCCCTATAGATATTTAATATAGGTTTAAAATAAATAACTGGTAAAAGTTAAAATTTTTTACTTCTCTTCAAAATAAACAAATAATGAAATAAAAAATTTTTGTCTCATATTTTACTGTGTTATGCGAATCTCTTTCAGCGTGATATACGAGTAGAACACCAATTTTTTGCGTTCTACTCGTATATCACGCTTTCTAATCGTTTTATATGAACTTGTCATAGGGCCTGCTGTAATGATACTTGAAAGCAATCCGAAGAAAAATAACGACGTATAAGCATTGCAATATGCAAAATTTTTGCAAATAGCAGTTTTTTATTTATAATTTTTTTTTCTCTGTATCCTACCGTATACGTTTCATTCAAAGCATTAGATATCTGGAGTGTGAGAAAGAAATCAATAAAAAAATCGGATCTTCAAAAAAAAAAAAAAATCTAAGTTTACAAAAAAAAAGGAATACTATGTTCTAATTTTGAGTTTTCAGACAACAAGCTCGTCTGCACTTTGCGTTAAAAATTGAAAGTCCCGTTAAATAAAGTTTTTGTAATGATTGGGCTGTATGTAGGAAGTACTTTTGAAATAGTTGAAAGTTTGAGCTGGAGTCCAATTCTAACAATGGGTAACACTTCTTAATAAGTAGATCCGATTTTAAACATTTAACAAGCGAAATCGGTGTAAGAATATAGAATCACGTTAAAAGTAAAATTTCTCATTCGAAATAGGGTAATTCCTCTGTAATTATCGTAATCTGTAACTGCATGCAATACTGGAAAACTTCAAAAATCATCAATTCGTACAATCCAGTTGAAAATGACACATAAGAAATGTAGTTCATTGAAACGGACATTTCTAAAACGGTACTTCTAAATCAGCAGTTTCCAACTAACCAAAGTGTAATAGTTGATGGTTAAAGGCTGCGATCTGTAAACTTGGGAAGTAATCTGGGGAACGAAAAGTCAAAAAATTACATCCCCCCTAAAAAAAAGGCCAAAAATTACATTTTAACTATTTGTTTAACATCAACTAACGGTTAACTACAGAAATCAGACTATTTGAGCAACTTCTTAATTACGTAGTACGTAAGCTTGAACGTAATCAAAATTGCAATTGTAATATTGTTTCACTAGTTTACATTTTAATATCCCTGTTTTTAGCGTCTCTCTTACTTAATTTAAAACTTGACATGAGAAAGAAATTGCTGCGCTAAAGATTTTAATTATTAAATTGCATCAAAGTGTGGAATTAATTGAATAAAAAAAGATTAAGTTACGAAAAGATTTTCTATGAGTTGAAATATTTTTTTCCCATAACAGCAGTCAAATTCTATATTATCAGAAAATATTCTTTGCGTTTATTGTAAAAATATATCAACATTACGCACTGTTCTAGAGTTGGAAAGCGGAAGTGTTCGTTTGATAGAGATACATCAAAGGACATGGTTCACTCCATTAATAAACAAAGAAGGGAATTAAAAGATAGAAAAAAAGGAGTAACTCCTAATTTTGATAAATCTTTGAGAGATTGAGAAAATAAGAACTATTAGTAAATTTGTTCAGGGGAGGAGTGTTCCCACAGTTATTGTATGTACCGTTTTATAATTTATCATATGCCACAGAGCCGCCTTTAAGCTTTGATCTCATGAGATACAATCTCATTCAGCTAATCCCTACAAAAACGCCGAAGCGAACAAAAGCTGAATGTCAATTAAACGTAATCCACGCCGAAACAAAACGTTTGAACAAACGAGGAAAACGTTGATTTAGTTTCTTCCTTCCACTTTTTACTATCTCATCACCTTTTGACGGTTGGCTGCCTGCACCAAAAACATGAATATGCGGAGAAAAAAAAAACCCAGAAGGAACTCGTCCCCCACAAATCCCTGCCGGCCATCGTAATTAGGGGAATGGTCCTCTTTTAGGAAACGACAAGCTTCCTCAGGAAGAAACCTTAAAAGAGTATAAAAGCGATGGTTGATTAAATTGGGCAGAACTATTTCGAGAACACTGTTCTGCTTTCTTCAGTTCTCCGAGAAGAACAGTAAGTTATGTCATATATAATATTTACTTGAAGTTTCGGAAAAGTAAGAAATTTACTATGGTTTACTGCATTATCTTTGTAATGTATCACTCTAAAATTTTATGTCGTACATCAGTAGCAACTTCTTGAAATAAAAAATTTTCAATTTTCTAATTTAAGTAATTTCTTTAAAAATAATTTCAGCTAATTTTTATTGTAACTGAAGGTTTTCTTTTAAATAAATTGAGATGTCGAAGCTTCAAAGTTGTATTTGTTAAAATTTGCAAAAAAAAAAAAATAATAACTAAATAAATAAATAAATAAAATCCTCATTTTAATATGCTGTTTTTTAAATAGGTAGAGTACAAAATAATATATCTAATAATTTAGATGTGTGTGTTTTTTTTTTTTTTATGTATATATAAGAATCACTCAGTCGCCTTTCCGTTTTTTTCCTTAAACAAATAAAGATATAAAATATGCATTTTCTCAAATCTTATCCAATTCTTAAAAGCAACTAATGTTTACTATTAAATGCATTTTATTTCTTTTATTGAATTGTCTATTTCATTTAAAGAGAAAAAAATGTTTATCCAGAAAACAAGGCTTACGATACTTACGCATTAATTCTGTACAGTTCGTATCACAATTTAAAAGCATCGAATGTTTAAAAATATTTCTAAAATTTTCTCCATAAAGTTAATAAAATTTAATGTAGCCTGAAAGCATATAATTTATCAACTTGTTTAACCTTGAATAAGTGTTGCTCTAAATTTCACAAATTTCGTATTCTGCCCAAATATTTTGTTTCTAGCACCGATTTCTACAGTGCATTATAAGCGGAGTTACATATTTTGTTTTACTCTTAAAAACAATAACACGAATGCACGTGAATAATTAATTCATGGGAAATCAGGAATTATAATAGTTAAAATTGAAATTTGTATTAAAAAGACGAAAATTTCATTTTTTGATTTAAGAATTAATTTATGATGTTTTGTTTGATAATTAAAAAAGAAAAATAATATTTTAGTTACGTTCATAAGCATGAAACTGATGTTAAATGGTTGGAACGGTATGTATAAATTTATTCATTTAATGGAAATTTATGGTTTATTTTAAATGCTCAATGTATACATTTTAACAAATTCAACTTAGAAAAGCTATAAGCTCTTACTAGTAATAATTTCTTACTAACTATCTCTATTTATATCAGAAAAAAGTTTTTCTAACTCATCCGAGAGAGTACACAACTTTGAAGGACGCGAAACTTTCCTTAACGCGTTGGTTTTTCCCAGAAATGTATACAGTTATTTAAACGTTAAGCTGGTTTTCTAAAATCGATATTATTTTTGTGCAAAAATAAAAGAAAAATGTTTTAAAAGCTAAAAAAATGTTTTCCTCTTCTTTCTTTTTTTTTGTCTTCTTCTTTTCTGCGTTTATTTATTTATTTATTTTTTTTTTCCTTTTTCCTAATTCACGTTTGTTATTGATAAAAAAAAACGCCTAGTATAAAGAGTGATACAATATATAAAAGGAGAAAGCAGGAAACTTGTGTTTATTATTAAAAATTCCCAAAATTGATGATTTTATACTGATTTTGTGGAAACTTTTTTTTTAATTTATTCTAAGTTTACTGTTTGTTCCGAAAACTAGCACATGCTTTATTGTATACACATAATTCTTCCTGAAAACCAGTTAGCATGCTACTAGTTGGTGCTTTACTCAGGTGTGAGGTCTAATTTGCTATTCCATTTTAATCTTATTCAAAATATTTCATCAACCTTTCTTTTTCTTTTTAACGTGTTAATCCCTAAGCACAAGCACATTATAGTTCTTCAGTTTGTACTTTAATTTTCAGCAATCAGATATTTCGTGCTATTTCCTTTTTATCTCATGTATTCATGCACTAAATTAAATTAGTTTTATTTATTATTATTTAAGCTTTATTATTTCTGTTCTTTAGTTTGCCATTAAAAAATCCTTACTTTTAAAAATATGATTTGTTTCAAATGCTTTTCTACATGCCATATTAAAAAAATTCTATATGTAGTTAAACCCCTGGGTACTTTTTTCTTTCTTTCCTTTTTTTTTACAGTAAATATATTATTTATTAATATTTATGCATTTATTCGTGTCAAACACATTTTCAAAAATATTCGTTTAAAATACTCGCTTTTCGTTAAACGTTACCTTTCTTCTCTTGTTTTTATTTCTTTCCTATTTTTCCAATTTAATTCATTGTATTTTTCATTTCTTTAAAATTATAGTTCGTGGCTTATTCGGTTCTTTCATTTATTACGCGCTTTTAGAAACTTGCATATAAAACGGAGTTAGTTTCTTGGAATAGAAACGGATATATTTCTTGCACTTATTGGATTATGTTTGACAATTGCGACCACATTCGAAAAAAAAAAAAATTATACCCTCTCCTACAGGGTCTCAATTAAGAAGCTTGTATCAAGAAACAATTGTCATTCCAAAGTCCTATAACCCCCTCCACAGTAAATTCTACTTGACTGCGTTGTAATACTTGGGAAACACTTTTTTTTTTTTTTCTTTTGGTCGAAGGGAAAAAAAAATTCAATTCAAGGTCATTTAACCAGGATAAGTTTCAGATGCTTAATGTAGCCGAAAGATGGCGGCACGAATATAGCTGTTTGACTTTTTCTTTATTTTTTCTTCTCCTCTCTCGTTAAAAATTGTTTTCCATCATTGAATTTTTATTATTTGTACTCATTAATTTAAATGCCACGCAAAATGTTCTTGCATTTTAAATGTTTGAAGTAGAAACTTTCTTACAAAATGATATATACAGTGAACCTGCTGTTATTTCATTTATTTATTCATTTTATTTGTTGATCTTTAATTTTATATTTTCCCTTAATTTTTTCTCCTTACTTACTTTCCTTTTATTATTCTGAGTCGAATAAACGTCATGTGGCAGTGATTCTGAACACTAACTTATATAATTACGTGAACTATTAGTCTTCATGAGTATTGATGCTTGAGAATCATTCATAGGTTGCAATCCTTTGTTTATTTTGAGCTACAGGTTTACATTCATTAAAATTAACATTAAATTAATTCTCATGCAATTTTGTCTCCGATGCCAACATAGTCTCTAAAACATTTATTTAGAGGTGTGAATTATAATTTTTAAAATATATTAATTCTTTTTTTTACATTTAAGAGAGAGAAAGTCTATTTCTTTGACATCCCTCAAAATTTATATTTACAGTTCAATTAGTAATTTCGGTATGAAATTATGTTTTTTATATAGTTGGCACAGTATTTATAATTTTAAAGTTCATAAGTGCAATTGGTGTAGTCCTGAAAAAAAGTTGGGGGGACGCAATATTCATACGAAGATAAGCAATTGAAATCAAAAGTGAGGGGACGCTTATTATATAAATATGTAAAAAGTACGGGGGGACGCTTGTATTAAAATTAAAAGGTAGGGGGACGCAGTACCACTGCGTCCCTCCTCGATTACATCACTGACTGCAATATTTCTGTAATGCAGTTGATGTGGGTGTATATAGTGACCATACAAGTAAACATACAAACATACAAACAAATTAACTCATAAATAATATATATAAATACTAGCTGCTCTCTTTCAGAACATCTGCGGGCTATAAATTTAACAATTAAACTTGAAAGTGATGTCTCGATGTAAACAAACTAAGGTGTTGTCACTCCAAATAATCGGAAATTAAAAATTGAGTTATGAATGGAAAATACTTTTTGAAAAATAGAAATAAATTTGTTAAACTGCGTAAGTTACGATAATAAATACAAATAGTCTTACTTTTCCATGCTAATCATTAAACAAATTTTTGCACATCGTTTTACCGCAGCTTGTTTTTTGCATGACGTCAGTATCGTATCGTACCGCAAAATTTAATCGTATCTGGTCCACGCTAAGAGAAATACATATATAGATGTGTGTGTGTCTGTGTGTGTGTGTGTGTGTGTGTGTGTGTGTGTGTGTGTGTGTGTGTGTGTACAAGTAAAAGCTGTAAAGTTGACGGCTTTTAGCAGGAATGGACCCAACATTATGTAATGTAGGGAAACCTTTGTAACTAAACCACCTATTGACCACTTGTCTATGTTTACCACTTTTGTACACTAAATTTGGATGACAGTATTATAAAAAAAAACTATTTGACAGTTGACCACTTAATTGTTATTATGATATTTATTTATCTATTTTTGGAAAGATAAAAATAACTAAAATAACTCTTCCAGGATATTTTTATGCTATGATGTTACACCAGAATTTTGTCTGCATGGATGAAACAGCAATATAAAGCTTATCTAAACCAATGGGGAAACTACTATGAGTACTCTTTTATTCTTTAAATAAATTTGCTTTTTGCTCCATAAGAGATAGCCATTTTGAAAAATTATGTATTTTTAGGAAACCTGTACCATCAAATATGTAGCTTACATAATTAGCAAGATATTTGTCTTTTTATGATTAAGTACTTTAATTTTCAAGTTGTCTGATAAGCCATTCAGGTTAAATTTCTCTAATGATATTTTAGATCAATGTGAAATGAAATAGCTCATTAGGGGTCATTCATAAAAGATGTCACGTTTCAAGGGGGGGGGGGCGGTTCAAGAAACTGTGACAGCTTGTGACAAGGGGAAGGGAGGGGGTAACAAAAAGTGTGACATCGTGCATTTTAATTTTTTCTAAAACATTTAAAAGCAGCAAATTAAACCTATTTTATGCTAATGTAACATAGCGTGACATGTTACAAAAGGGGGGAGGGGGTATGTTGAAGTGTGACACTTAGTAACAAAGGGGAGAGAGGGGGACAAATATATTTTTAAAAATTGTGACATCATTTATGAACGGTCCCTTACTAATTTAACGTAAGATAAATACATGAAACTAAACTCAAAAGCCTTTTAATTAGTTAAAAAATAATGAATGCGTTGTGAAAGTATGACAGAATTTAAAAAATCATCACCAACCTCTATAAGTTTGAGTGTCTAAATTGATGCCTAAAGTGCTGCACCACAAGTGGTCAACGTATGCAGGTTTCACTATATATATATATATATATATATATATCAGTTATTTTCTCGTTATCATTAATATAAGTATGAGCCCTTCAATCGTCTATCAAAAATTAAAAATACTGCATTAAAAGGAAAAACTATTCTTTTGGATCAGATAGCAATTAGTGTACAATATCCTGAGCTATTACAAACGGTTAAATAAAACTGTAAAATCCTTCTTTTTTTATTTTTTTTCTTTTAATGGTTACAGCTATTACGTAAGAATCAAATTCTGATCATTTATATTCATTTTCAGCACCATAAAACCACAAATTAGGATGGCATCTTTCAAGAAAATCGTCTGCCTGTTCTTGAGCAGTCTGTTGTGCTCATTTCTTCTGACAGCAGAAGGACATCATGGCATGATGGGAGGCTTGCTCGGTGGAGGTGGTGGCGGAAAGCACGGTGGTGGATACGGAGGCGTCGAAGCTTTGTTGGCAGCTGGCATTTTGGCAAAACTCCTCTCGAACCACCACGGTGGTGGAGGACACCACCAACATGTAGAGTACGTCCCGTACCATTACTCTAGCCATGGATGGAGAAAGTAACATTCGTTAAGGAATTTTAGCTAGCATGTCCTAAAAGCAACACATGCTTCGTGTGTATAATCATTTTGTAATATAAATTCATAGTATTTGTAAATAAAACTTGCTTTCATTATACAATTATTTCATTTGTGTTTAATGCTGCTTCAAATTGAATTCGGTAGGCTGTAGAGCCTAAAGCATGGACATTCTTAATTGATTCCACAAATTTTCTTAGTTGGATTTTTCAGGCACAATCGAACCCACTTGATGGAATTCCCGTTAAAAAAATATCCCGCTTAATGTAATGAATTTTCAGTGTATCAAGACATTGTATATTGTTTTTGTGATCCGGGGTAAAGGAATATCCATATTATTAGAATAATTTTTCGAGGCATGTTGGCTATTCCATTAAGCGGGCTTGTCTGCACAACCTATCAAGCTGCTTTAACTAATGAGATAGACGTACTACCTTCAGCAATTTTTCAAATGATCCCAAGTAAAAAGCACTGAGAGCATTTATGCCTCATTTAATCTTAAACTTAATTCATAATTTTAAAACTGAGAGAGAAAGAAACGAACTGATAGTTAATGTATACCTTTAAAGTATTTCTTTTACTGTGCGGCACCTCCCAGCACATTTCAACTTGAAGACATGAAACTAGTTTCAGCATCTTGCTGATGAGTTCATGCTACAAGAAAAAAAGGGCTGCTGATTTTTTTTTTTTAAATATTTTTCTCTGAAAGAGCATAAATAAAAACGTAGGTTGATTCTTTCTCGTATATATATTTATATACATATACATAATTTAGACTCAATTTCTTCTAATATTGTTCATGAACGATGCGCAGTTGGTGATTCATTTTCACTGCTACTACGCATTATATCACAACTGACAATCGTTCATAAAAGAACCAGAATCCTCTCTGATTGCACGGATATTCACGATATATTTATTTTATACTGACAGTTAGTTAATTTGCTTATTTGAAACAAATAAAAGCATTGCATGAGTTGCTTTATGAAGTATCAAAGAAAAATGTTTAAAAATGATTCTAAAATTGTTTAATTTCCTGAAAACATAATGATTTTCAATGATATTCCACTTATTCAAAGAAAACCATGTCGGCTTTTAGACCTTCTAAGAAATATTTTGCCTCTAAAAATGTATTAAAACGTTTTTGGGACTCTAGGAATAGTCAGATTTTTATGTGATTTACTGCCGGTAATAGTGTTAAGTTACATCATTGTTTTTTGGAGATTAAGAGTGCTCATTAAAATTTTAGTAAAATTATAAGTAATGTCGACCATTTTTAGCATAGAAAAATAATTTGCTACGTACAATATGTAGATCCCAGATAGCTTTCGCCGGCCTACTTCTGGGGATCAGTTACCTCAGAAAAGTTTAACTTGTCAATATTTGATCAGATATTTTGTTTTTAGTTCACCTAGGAAGATTATTTCCATAGTTGATTTAGAGAAATAAATCTGTTAAGTTTAGTAAAAAAATTTAGATAAATTAAAACATTTATTCAGAAAGGATGCTTTTTAGTATGTGTGAAAGTAGTCAATTAAAGTTATTTCTTCAAAAATAATGAGCTAAAGCTTTATTATTTAATGGGAAAGTTATAAAAGTTATTAATGCAAAAAGTAAAAATGAAATGCAATTTCAATTCATAACGCTAAATACATTGATGGATTATTGTAATCAATGGTATCGTACAGTCTTATTTGTAGTTTTACGTAAAGAATACAGGGAAATAGCTCTTCATTTTTAAAACATTTTTAAACACATTGCATTAATTTCAGTTTGAATGTTTTAGTTAGTTCTTGTTTTAGTTTTGTTGCAAAAGCCGTCGATTTTTTTAAATGTAGTTATTTTTACTGTTATTATTATTATTATTATTATTATTTTAATTATTATATTTTTTTTTATTTAGGAAATAGTAATAATAGAATATTTAATCAAATTTAAAGATCTGACAGTACACAATTTAAAGGACGTTTGCACCTCTGAAGAAATTCATTTGCTAGGGTTTCTGAAAAAAAAATAACATAGTAAATTAAAAGTTCTCTTACTTAACATTTATTAACATCAGAAAAATTCTGCCTAAACTAGGACAATGAAATATATAAAATAGAAGAAGGTGTTTCAAATACCTCTTTACTCCTTAAATTGACAATTTAATTTTTACAATAATTATGTGAACCTGAAAAAGAAATATTGAATGCTATTACGGAGGAAGAGATAATAACTATTTTTTTTTAAATATAGATTAAATAGCTTTTCACGAATATAAAAAATTGAGCCATTAGTGTATTTTTATATTTATTGTCAGTTTCTCAATTTCAATTGATTTTAAATGCAGAGAGTGTAAATTTCATGATATATATGTCATTTTTTATTAAGAATACACATGTTAAAACTACTAGAATCAGTAAGAATGTACACGAACATTGCGGTGCATAAAATAGAACACGCGAGTGTTGTATTTCATGCACCAGTATTGTACACCGAGGCCGTGGTAGCCTAGTGGTTAGAGCATCCGACTTCTACCTGGAAGGTCGCGTGTTCGGTACGCACAGAAGACCCACCATGTACACTTGGGGATACGTGCACGTAAAATCAGTGCACACCTCGCCCCGTGCGTAAGCAATCCTAAGGCCTCGGCTAATAGGCAAGGGTCTGGTGGAGAAAAGTGTTGTACACCAGCATTCTAGTTTATGTTTTGTATGCACGATTTTTATATACTTAAAGATTAAGCAGAGATTCATTTTGAATGTCATTTTATTTCTTCCTGATAACTCATTAAAGCAGATGCCTTTTTTATGAAAGATAATTTTTTTCTTATGTCTCAACGGCAGAAAATATTTATGATCTGCATCGTATTCGTAAAAATTCCCGTTTTATCTGTGATAATTACGTACTGCCGTTTAAAACTAATAATAAATTTTAAAGAGTAAGAATTCGAATTCTAGAAACGAAAATACAGGGATTTGCTTTACACACCCAATGAAGAAAAAGAAGTCAATTGTGACGTCAAAAAAAACCACTCTATTTTAAATGCAAGGTTTTTAAAAACTCGGCCAATTTAAAAAATAAACAGTTAAAAATACGCTTAACAACATCCTTCTCATTGTATAAGAAGATTAAATATTATCGTTTCTTGAGAGAATGAGTGGAATTCCGTGGTGATGTTTTAGCTAATGCGTCATCTTAACACTTGTTGATGAGGCTCAGTTTAATATACGCAGTTCATCATGCGTCAAATAACGTCTCGAATGAAAGATTGGAAAACATTTGTAGTTTCTTACGTTATATACTTATAGCTTATAAAGGAAATAAGTTGATTTTTCTTGCGTTATATAATTCCTACCTTCCTATAGGAAAAACGCTATATGATGGTAGGGTTTCCTTTGATCATAACACTACAAACTGAAACAACATTTTTTAAAAAGGTATGCTTTTCTTCTTTGCATTCAGTATATTTCTGTTTTTTTTTTTTTTTTTTAAGTGCAATAAGTAGTTTTATTAAAAGCGTTTTTAAAAATTTTTCTAATTTGCGTAAAGATCTTAAATGTATCAAATGATATTCAACTTTCAGCAAGATGAAACAAAACCAATATATTAGGCTTTAAAATTTTAGCTTGGAAAGCCTTAAATATAGCAAGAATACACAGTTTTGCTCATCCAATGTTTTTATTCAACGCTTTCAGTAGCTTCTTAATATCTACTTGTAAAATTTAAAACAAAATATATTACAGGCATGCAGTAAAAAATACAAAATATCATAAAGACTGAAGACCAAACATTCAACGGAAATAAACTTTAGTAAAGCTTAATATTTTTGATCATTGTAATAAGAGGCAATACACATTATTATCACTGTGTATGAAAAAGGGGAATTTTCGTGTTTTTCATAATACACTTACATTTATACTACCTTTTATACAATATAAATAAAAATTTTCAATATAATACATAGCAATAACACATGGTACTTTAGTTTGCCCAACAGTCGAAATGCGACCGTAATAGTTAAATTTAGCATTGAAAACATTATGATATTTGTATAATTATGTAAGTATTATTCGTCGAATTTGACGAATCTAACGTCGAGTTTATTTTGATCACCCTCACTTGAAGCAAACGTATTTTTAAAAAGATGTCGCCGCAGGACAAATTGTGCTCATAATTGTAGCGCTTGTACTTTTACCGATTTCGTACTAAGTTGAGTGTTAATTGAATAGAAGTTAAATGTTTGTTTCTATACACTATTCTTATATTTCATTTCATTGTTTTAGAGAACAGCCTTCCCACAAACGCTCATTATAATTGCTTAGTAATTTACTCAGCCAAGATATGTTGCCTTCTGCTAACTATAACAATATAACATTACAACTATAAATGAGGCTTGGCTGACAAAAGAAAAGGGAGAATAATTAACTAATAATAAGCTGTTTCCAAAATTTTTTAATTGATATCACTAAAACTTGTCAATAGCTACTAAAAAAAAAAGTATTAAGAAAATCGGTTGAAAAACAGGAGAAAATGATTCTTAACTGATTTTTCTTTGCCTATTTATATATATATATCTATATATTTAAGCTGTGTGCAACAGAAAATGAAGTTTTCTTTTATTACCTTTATCATAAAATCATTTCATTCGAATTTTTCATCTATCAGTAGCATCATAATATTACATTACTACTAAGTTGAGCATAACGGAAATATATTTTTCGTTCACTTCCCCAGTTGCACTAGTATACTATAATTACTAATTTTAGTGCAACAGAACTGGGAATTTTCAGCCGGTCAACGTTTTTAGGTTATTTACAGCAGGCAAGAATTTTTTTCATTCATTATTTTATGCATATATCCACAGCTGAAATGAAAGTTTTCGTCCATTATTACCAGTATAATGTCACATTACTATTATGTTAAATGTAACTGATGTAACAAAAAATCTCACTATTATTTTTATTAAATTGTTACCCTTTCTTTAAACTGTTTCCTTGACTTGTCTTGTTTTATTATTGTCATGATTCAGTCTTTCATTTAAAATATCCAAATGACTCTGCTCCCCCTTTCCCTACTCCTTTTTTAATCCACGACCATCGCCGTTCTGAACTTCATTCATTGTACCGGCTGTTTAGTGTTAGAAGCTACTAACTTGTTTCGCATTAAAAAAGGGGTTTCTTGTGAACTCAAAACAAGTGTATACAATGCCTATGTATGTGTTAATTTCGTCATTTATTATTTATACAGAAATGTAAGCGTTTCTTTTCTTGGACAAGTAAACGTTTAGAATAAATTTTTTATGTGCGTAAGGAAGTTGAAGTACCCTTATCCCAGAAGTTCAAGAAAATCATTTGGAAACGACCAAGTTCTCCGTATCTGTAACTTTTAAGCAGTTCTAAATTGATCAAAAAAGATACATAAAAATATTTTCCTGAAATGTGACAAAAATGGAATCATATCAGTTTGAGTTCCTTTCCCTTCAAAAACGCAACCTCCTTATTCTGTCATTCTAATTGAGTTAATTTTGTAACAATTCGCACGTAAACAAACACAATAAACATCCTGAAGCAATTATGTAGAACAAGAAGTCACGGATACAGTTAATTTGCAATTTCCTCTGGCCACAGATTTCAGGAAAGATGTTAGTTCTCTTCTGCTGGCAAGAAAAGGAAGAAAATGTTGCGGTGGAGGAAAGGAAAATTAGTGTAATCGCTTCCCTATTTTAAAGATTCATAAAGCTGGATACCGGATCAGACGAAAATCATTTGTCACAACAGCTAAAGACAAGAAGGTAAGTTTAATCTTTACTATGGATACTTCTTTATGTTCAGACAAACTAAATTTTGTTAAAATAAAATATATTTATTTCTATTTGAAAGCTACATATATATTTTATGTACGTTGTTTTTTTTTTTTTTTTTTTTTTTTTTTTTTTTGTTTTTTTTTTTTTTTTGTACATTATTTACATGATTCGAGATTGCATGATCAATAGGTTTTAAGACACACTTATGTGTCTTTGTGACTTTTCTTTTTTCTTAATAGACCGCACCTCCAAACTCAAAAAAAAAAAACAAAAAGAAAAAAATGATGGGGGGAAAAGAAAAAATAGAACAAATAAATAAAATGGCAGTACATTTAGAATAGAGTAACGTTTTACTGAGTTCTTTGTGCACAAATGGCATGTCTTTATTTGCTTTCGTTTTTACATAATTCGAGATACACCCTTGTATGACAACAAGGTCTTTCCACCTGCCACGTATCCAAAAAAGTGAGGGCCGCTTAATGGATTAACATGAGAATTCAATTATGGACTGGTCAGTTACTCACTTGACATGAACCCTATCACAAATTTTTGGTCAATTATCAAGGAGGGACTTATGTAATGTGACTACACCTCAAAGAAAAGCTTTTTTCAGCTATAATTCGCATTTGTTTTCATGATGATAGTATTAAAAAATTAATTTAATTAAAGCCTAATAGACTTTAATTGCTGATAAAAGATAAAGCAGGCCATATTAAGTATCAAAACTAACTTCTGTATTGACTTTTTGCTATATAAATGGGCTTTGTATACAATTTCTCTTGTTCTCATTAGTTTTCTGAAGTGTTATAACGCAAATACTGTTTAAAACTAAATTATGAGATCCTTCCATAATTATTTCACAAAATTGTACCTGTATTGAAAAACAATCATACTCACACATGATTATAACAGTACAAAACATTATTTAACCTCAGATAAATTAGAAATGCAACCGAATTATAAAATTTTTACATGTTTTTCTTTATGATTTAGAATTGAAATTATTTTTTTAATAATAACAATTTGCTGTAACAAATACAATTTCGAGTTCTCCTAGAAAAACAATTGTTTCGCGTTCTAAATATTTGTGCTAGTTACAGATTTACCTTTAAACCAGAGATTTCTTTATTAAATTTACAAACTTTCTTATAAGTTTTTATATCTGGTGCTAAATGAATCCATTCTTTTAAGATCGTTTCATATTTCTATGTGATTGAAAACAGTTATAAGTCCTATATTTGGCTAAATCTTGTTATTCAAATATGTTTAAATTCATTTTTAATGTTGAACATTTCATATCGACCGTAACTGAAAGTAATTTTACTCAATGCAACTTAACGTTAAATATCGAAAATTTCTAAATTACATATTGAGTTGCGTAGATTTATTTAATTATTAATTGTAGCTTAACTTCAAAAATAAACACGATAGTTTTTATTTAAAGCAGATGCAGCATGAAAGTGTGCTAAGAAAATCAGCCTTTCTGACGTAATTTCGTGTTATTTATGGACTTAAATATTTTTATGAAATACTTAGCGCGATGAAGTTGAGGATGTTCAGAGAAACAACAATGGTCGAAACGGCTATAAATTTTATTTATAGTATGTTTCCAATTATTCGTGAAATTGATTTCTGTGATTGTAAATTTCTTTTGTGTCAATAATAAATATAAATTTTACCAGTTTTATGTCAAAAGAATCATTACATATATTATTTTCATACATTAATAAGAATGTCAAAATATTGTTTTTGAAACAATAACAATTGTTTTGTATGTTTGTTATACAGAGCTTAGTTTTCAATTCGGAATCATCCCAATTTCGGAAGTTTCAAATTTTAATCTGTTTCCACATTTCAGATTCTTAGGATATTTTTCTACTTTTAGAAAATTAATCTAACTTCGCCCCACGAATTTGTCTTAGTGTTGCTTACTGAAGGAGCACGTTTTTAATACTAAAAACGTAGGTATTTTAATTGGAATGTTTTTCTAAAAGGGTGTTTAAGAAAACGCATCACAAAACAAAAAATTTACCTGTCAATGTTTCATGAAACCGGTTGGCCATTTTTTTTTTTTTTTACTTCCGCCTTTTTACGTTGTTGTTTTTACTCATTCTGAATATATGCGCAAAGTGAATTTCTCTCTTTTAAACAATGTTTCGCCTCTTTATACAAGAAGAATCGATAGCTAGGATTCATGGTAAAATCTATACATAGCATTGGGAAAATACTTAATAAGGAGAAAATAGCAGCTACGGGGAAATAGTATGTAACCAACTTAGAAAATATATATACATATAGTATTTAACGAACTATAAGGTGCGCTTTTTTCTTCAAGAAATTGCCCAGTGTTTGATTTAAAATTCCGCCCAATCTTAAAAATTGCCGCATGTTCGATGCCGTTTGAAGCAAAGGAGAAGAAAAAAGTTGATTTTCTGGTATTTTAAATGTAAGTTTGAATTTAGAAAATAATTTATAGGAAAAATTAATATTTCTTTGCAATCTTTGATAAATGTTATTTTCAGGAAAAATGCTCAAATAGTAAAATTTGTCTAAATTATGGTAAATTCTTTCTTGTAAAAGAAATATTTACTACATAATTTTTCAAATGTTAGTTTTCAAAATGTTTGGATTTTGCAGAGTTCTGAAAGCTGGAAGGCGAATTTGAGAATTTATACTGTATTGCGTTCGTAAAGTATAAGAAAGAGATAGAGTATGTATTTATTACGAGGAAAACAATCAAGGCAAGCTATTTCAAAAATCGATTTCAACTCATCACACCCACAGAAGTAGCAACGAAATCCTAACAACAGTTCTATAAATTATTAATGTTTATGGGAATTAGCTCTAACGCCACCTAATACTAGAAATTTATTATGCGTATTTACAAACACAACTCCATGTCTGATCTTTCCCCTTCCCAGAAAGTTAGCAGTTCATCATTTGAAGTCGATTTTTTCCTACATACTTCAGTCAATATTTTGGATTTCACAGTAAGTCGCCGTCCAAATACTGCCCCTGTTGAGTACTGGTTATCATTTTCCCTCTATTATTATTATTATTATTATTATTATTATTATTATTATTATTATTATTATCTATTAATATAAGCATGCAAAAACTCTATTCAGCGATTTGCCACTTTATGTATGCTTGGAAATGGAGATTTCATGTAACCCTCTTACAACAAAGCCACCTAAAGCACAGTTTAACACTATACGGTAAATTCCGGAAGTCCTCGTATGCCACTGTTTTGCTCGAACACGATAAGAAGATTTCAAAGACCTTAGTACAACACTTCTTCTGTAGCTCTAAATAAAATTATCTTTGTTTGACATATTTTAAAACTAAATTACTTTTATCAAAGTCGAAGGTTTTGTGGATATGGCTACTGACCAGTTCAAGGTGTAGTTAAGCGGAAGCAGATGACTTTTAGACTAAGAGGATTCGATGTAAACGGCACCCGAACCTGTAAATTAATTTGATTCTGAAGACAATAAACGCACTGATAAAAACTGTTAAGTTAATACTTCAGCTGTAAAAAAAATTAAAGTCCTAAGCTAAACGAAAATTCTTGAACCAAGTTTTCTTAAATGCATACTTTTCCTCGAAAAAAAAATCAAGAGCTGCAAAATTAATGAGCTTCGTACCGTTAAATCGACAATGATCTTGTAAAAACCTAGCAATTAAACCAAAAATACAGATTTTTTAGAAAGAGGGGGAAAAGGTGCAAAAATCCTACATGAAGAAAAGATTCAGCAGAAAGTTAAGGTAATATCGTTCAATCAAAAAAAAAAAAGAACTCTCTCGTTTGATTATAATGAGTAATGATGTGGAAGAAATTTATAAATAAAAAGGTGCTTACATGGAATTTGAAAAAAATATATATATATTGAGTTTTTGGAACCCTTTTAGCATTAGCTTTGGGACTCACAAAACACGATTTCCCACGCAACGACATTTATTTCCTAGGAATCTATCTACAGTCTTATGGAAGAGTTTCCTGTCTGTAACACATGCAGGATTTCCGTCACATCATTTTGTTTCCAGGCACTGACGAATGGGTCCTCTCTGTCTCCAAAACACCTGCACGTATCTTCCGTTTAAAAGTAAAAAATTACCATGTTGTTTCCTCCAGTAAATTCCCCAAAATTTTCACTGTACTGTGCAACTCAGAAATTTCTACGAATACTGAAAATAAAATTCTTGCGAATCATATACTTCTTGTCATAAAATTTACTCGCGTAAAATATTAGTAATAAATTAATAAATAAATAAAAATAAATAATCATGAATTCAAAATGAATGACATTTCCATTTACAACCAGGATTTTACCTGAGCTGAATATCTGCATATTATGATCGTTAGTCACGGTTTAAGATTACGATTGGTAGGAACGCGCGCGAAAAATCTCTCTTACTTATTTGCGTTAATCTGTAAGAAAAAGAGGGAAAACAGCATTCGGAGTTGTCTAGTTAAAGTTTCAAAAAAACAGAAGACTTTAATCGAAAAATAAGATTTAGGATATTTTTTGCAAAACTTAATCTGCTTCGCATGAAATTTTTGTTCAAAAATAGAATGAAAAATGATTTTAAAGGCTTTTTATCGGCTATTTAGCATTTTTGATGTGGAGTCATTTTTTCCTGCAGATATGAGTCAACAGTTTTTCAGTCTTTCAGTATCGAAGCAAACTTATTAAAATTATCAATGTGTTTTTAAAGTTCTTAACTTACTTCGGCTTCTTAGTTATGTATTTTTTAATTTTTTTTATTATTATTTTGCCTTAAAGAATTTACTTATACTTTTTAATTAGGCTCAGGTAGGGTAAAGTGGTCAGAAAATCCAGGTTTTTCAGTAAAAACAAAAGTAGCACTTTATAATCATTCTAGCTCATAATTCTACTCTATTTTCAGAAATATTGTTAGTTGCAATATGTTCATTTAACAATGTGTTTCGTTATGAATAGAATAATTCAGATTCTTTAGAGTTGAAAATAAAGAACTGCTATGACGATACCGTGTGAATTTTATGTTATTTTAGAACGAGTCTCACTCACAACTATTGTCAGTAAAAACAGTAAATTCTAATAAATTCCATTTAATAACGTATCTCTTTTAATAAGTAGATTCGTGTAACATTTGTTTTCGAATTGCTCCATTAGTCAAACGCAACCGAAGTTTATGCCTTACTCAAATACTTCATATTATGTCGTATGTTTCATATTATAAAATTTTTGATCTAGGTTTTATAAATTATTTATTTTGATATATTTTAACTTATTGTTTAATCATTTATTGATGTTTCATAGACAGTTCACTTAGAAAATATAAATAGCTTTCCTAAAGCGAAACAATATATTTAAAAAATACTGCTCGAGAAATTTATTAATCTTATGTACCGATTCAATGAAGGAAGCTTTAGGTTATCTAAACATGCAAAATTCTTTTCAAAAATTTAAATTATTGTGTTAAATCATTTGAGAAAATATGGCAAAGTCAAAAGGTTTTTGTATTAATTCATGGCGCAGGGCACTGATCTGAGCTCATGGCGCAGATTTCGCCATTGCCATTGAAAATTTCAGAGGGTTTTCACCGATTCTATGGTGGGGCTTCGTAGCTTTTTAGGGTGTGCGCCATCGCTCGGGGTGGAAGTAGGCACCCCTGACATTACTGTAAATTAGATTTGGGATTTCACTGTTAAAGAAAAAAAAGGCCCAAACAGAATTAAAGAATGAAACCATCACTTGAAACATATCATTTTTTACTTCTGTTATGAAGAGTGAAATATTATTTGTCATGAAAAAACAATAATAACAAATTTCCAACTTTTTATAAGTAGCAATTTTCCAGTGAAAAATATTTATTATTATTTACAGTGTTCCCTCGCCACTCCGCGCTTCATGTTGCACGGCTTCAGTGCTTCGCGGGTTTTTCCAAAATATTCATCAAAAATTAAAAATGAAAAAGTACAACCATGTCGGCAGCCACATTGCGGAAAGCAGCGTTGTTTTATGTTGATGCGCTAGAGAGAAGGATCTCTGCATGTCAAACAAAGAGATGAGTAACTCAAGTACATACCACGGCTCTCAAAAGCTCCCACCAACTCAAGACTCTTCGCCTCTCTCAGAACGCAGTGTTGATTAATGTTTATTACTGTACTAGAACGTTTTGTGATTAACTTTATCAAGTAGCGCCGACACGTTTAAGTAAATACGTGTACTGTTGTAATTTTTGTCCTAAATGTCTGAAGTTTAAATACTGTTTACATATTTAAAACATTCGTGTACCCGCATACACGAGAATTCTTAGGGGCAAATTCTACTTCGCGGTTTTTCAGTTTTCGCGGAAGGTTCTGGTCCCCATTAACCGCAAAAAACGAGGGATCACTGTATTGAGAAAACGGGAAACTGCGAGAGAATTTTTGAACGATCAAATCGGAGTTTATTCATATTAAATGTTACTGCGCAACAAATATTCGTACAAAAAACTACTTTTCATTTGCAATTTTAGGATCAGGTTTTTTTTTTTTTTTTTTTTGATAACTGAAACGCACCCAAAACGTATACAAAAAAGGGGGGGATAGTGTTTCATTTTAATGTGAAACAACTAAACAACTGAAAAATTGAAGCGTACATATTTTTATCAAACAATATATAAAAACTAGTCGACCCGTGCGGAATTCCGCATTTTATGCAATGAATATTTAGTTTAATAAATTATTTTAATAGTATATTTTTTAATTTAATGCATGAAAATAAAAACACCAATTAAAATATAAAGGAGCGTTTTTTTAAATTTAGTTTATCAAAAATCAACGATCCATCAAAACAATTAATTGGAGAAAACGTAAATGAAATGCGGAACTCGAACCATGGGTGTTAGGTATACCAGCCCTGCGCTCCTAACCACTCGGCCACTCGACCTCTAAAAAGCAAACACAACACCAACTTGGCATCCATTAAAGGACCTCTTCTTAAATGATTTTAAATTTCAAATTTAAGAAAAGCGGTACATTTTTAGACCGCGTGTCTATGTTTTCGGTGCAGCGGTTAAGGAAAGCTTTGAAGTGATGCCTCATTCATGAAATTTGATGAAGTAATAAGGAAGTTAGGGCGTACCTAGCAAAAAAAGGCTTTGAGAAATAATCCAGTGATCCCTCGTTTTTCGCGGTTAATGTGGACCAGAAAACTGAAAAACCGCGAAGTAGGATTTTCTCCTTAGAATTTTCGTGTATGCGGGTGCGCGAATGTTTTAAATATGTAAACAGTATTTATACTTCACACATTTAAGACAAAATTACAACAGTATACGTAATTACTTAAACGTGTCGGTTCTAATTAATAAGGTTAATTACAAAACGCTATAGAACAGTAATAAACATTAATCAACAATGATTTCTGAGAGAGGCGAAGATTCTTGTGTTGGTGGGAGCTTTTGAAAGCCCGTGGTATGTACTCTGAGTCAACTCATCTCTTTGTTTGACATGCAGAGATCCTCCTCTCTCGCGCATCAACATGAAACAACGCTTCTTATCGCAATGTGGCTGCCGACATGGTTGTATTTTTTTTTTCATTTTTATCTTTTGATAAATATTTTGGAAAAACCCGCGAAGCACTGAAGCCGCGAAACATGAAGCGCGAAGTGGCGAGGGAACACTGTATATATGATGATAACAAAAATCGCAAAAAGGCTAACATTTCTTTAAAAAACCCTTGTGCAGAATTGTAATTCGTTTTGAAAAAAGAATAATCAAAATCCAAATAAATAAATAAATAAATTAAAAATCGGCTGCTCCTCAAAATGATAAAACCGCGAGAAATAAATTTTAATTCGTTAAAAAAGACTCAAAATCAAAAAAATTAAAAAATAAATTAATTAATTAAATATCGGCTGCTTCTCAAAATGATAAAAACCGCCAAGAAATAAATTTTAATTCGTTAAAAAAGAAGAGGATCATAAGCCAGTCGGCATAGTAACAATTCAAATAAAATTCAAGTTAATTACCGTGAAAAAATAATTTCGAACTACAGAGAAAAACGCCCGTAACTTCTTTTCTAGTTAATTTAGAGACTTCGAATTTTAGCACGTAGCAGGAAACTCTTTCTGAAGTAGTTTTTTACGCGCTTTTCAATATTATCAAGCTCGAAAGGCTGCGACAATTTCTTCCCATAGAAAAGGATTACTTTATGTAATTTTCGGAATTCGGTATATTTTTTGTATATTTCCGTATAATTGTATATTGTATATTTATCCGGTGTAGCGGTTAAGGAAAGCTTTAAAATGCTACCTCTTTCATGAAATTTGATGAAGTATTAAGGAAGTTATGGCGCACCGTCCAAAAAAAAAAGGCTTTGAGAAATAATATATGAAAAGATACTGCAAATAATCGATTTGACCTTAGAGCTTTCAGAGTAAAAAGGTTTGAATCATTTAAATACGTTTCACATGTGCATGGCACGTTGCGCCATCTACTGATATAAGAAAACATTGACACTTTTCGCACCTATTTCAAAAAATAATGTATTTTACGAAATCGTTATTATATAATATATCTTATAGTGTAGGAGCATTCAGCCATCTGAAAATGCAGCAAGAATCGTACTGCATATAAGTATACAAATTTTATAAATTGCTGTAGAATCTCGCCCCAAAAAATGCTATTTCTAGTGCTGCCATCTTTTGAGTGTAGACCAAATCTCCTCTTTACCTGTACGCGAAGTTCAAAATAAGCTAATTTCCAATTAGTTAAATTCTGTTAACCCATTCCAACTATGTAACTATGTTTGCACCCATGCCTTTCCTTTTTATTGAACATTAGGGTTGTTGTACAAATTCTAATACCCAATATGAGAATTACTGTGTTATTACTGACAGAGGTAGAACACAGTCGCTATATAAAAGTTTCCATCTTATTTCAGATCTGCAAGCTTAAGAGTTGTTCCGACAAATTTTAGATGAATGTATCACATGATTGGAAAAAAATTCATACCTGAGAATTTCAAATTATTCAGTTTACAAAATTAAACGAGCAAACATTGCTTTTCCTATCTTTTTGTCCAAAACCATCAACTTATAAAAGCACTAGAAACCACAATTTGAGGAAAAGATTTTTTTTTGTCGAAATTTTTCATAGATGAAAACTAACATTTCTTCATATTAACCGCATATAATAAGTTGTTTAAGCCTTAACATACAGTAGTGAAATCTCAATTTATTACTTTATGAGTTTATAAACTTATGAGTTTATAAAATTCAAATTAAACTGTAGTTTCAATTTTCTTTCTCTCATTATTTATTTAGTTAAAATTTCTTTTTTTATTTTTTAAAATAATGTTGCATATAGGAATGGGGAAGGGAAAAAAGTATTTCATTTTCAACCGAAATTTTTTTTTTTTTTAATTAATTCATGTCTATCAGTCTTTGAATCTACGAACAAGTACAGAGAGCTTCTACATATAGTCTATCCTACGAATTTACCACTGACGATCTCCGCCAGTTTCAGAAATGAGTAGAAGGAGAATGTTACACAAATGAGGCAGTAAGAAGCAAAAGGACGTAAGTGACAAAATTGAAAATTTGGAGATAACTGGTGCAAATGATAGGGAAAGCACCATTCTATATTGGGACAAGAAATGTTAGTGATAGCTCTAACAGGTGCTCCACTTTAACGTGTTTTAGGAATAAAATAATTTAAAAGGTCAAATAAGATCCAAACTTTGAACGCGTTTTTCTCAAAATCGTTTGTTGATCACTTTCATCCCTTTGCTTCTCACTGCCTCAACTACCCTTTCAGATAGGAATGGGGACAATTTTCATTTATATATCATAAATTGTGCTAATTTTCATTTGTTTGTTCTAATTTATCTCGTAACCACCTAATCTCCACCATTTACACCAACAATGGCAATATGACAAAATTCAGAGCTGAAAATACATCATATTTTATTTCCCTCCTTTTTTACTCTATCCTCTATGTACATTTACAACTTTAATATCCCTATAAATATTTGTTTTATTATTTATAATAAAACTGCTATACGCTATGGGAAAACTAGTACATTATATTTCGTTAGTTAAATTTGAAGAAAAACAAGAAGTTCCGTCTAGAACTATACGAGCCTACTTTCCCGTATACACCAAATTCAAATTTATAATCTAGCTATCTCTTTCTCTCTCTTTCTTATTTATCTTTAGTTCTAATTATTGAAAATATACCTTTTTCAACGGATAATACATATTCATTCACTCACTCATTCATTCTTTCATTTATTCAGCCATGCATTTATTCATTCATTCGTTACCTCATTCAAGTGTTTATTCATTCATTTACGCATTCATGTATTTATTCACTCATTTATTTATATTTTCATTTATTCAATAATTTATTCATTCATTCTTTTCCTCCTTCATTTATTCATTGATTTATTCTTTCACTCTTTCATTTATTCATTCATTCATTATTTCACTCATTGAGTCACTGAAATATTCTTGAAAATCCCGATCAAAAAATTTCATAGCAAAATAGGCTCGTACGTTCTGGATAAACTTTCTATTTCTACATGTTCTACGTTATAAGAGCTTTCCGATAAAGTTTGTTCCAAGCAAATCGGTCCGTTAGATCAGGATTTATATAGGGTGGAAATTTCCCCGTAAGCTCTGTGTTAATTTTTTGAACTGTTCAAAAATGAACAAAAATTGTTCAAATCAATATTTTACGCCAAGAACTTCTTCCAGTGAGCTTGTTCATGGGAACTTATATCTTGTACCCAGAGTTTACATCATTTGCTTCATTTTCACCCATAGGCGCTAATGTTAAAATTTTTTGAACTGTTCAAAATTGAACAAAAAATTGCTCAAATCAAAAAGTAAAATATGGAAATGAGATGTCCTCGCCAAGATCTTTCGAATGCAAAAAGAATTTTTCCAATCGGACAATTCGTTCAAAAGTTATTAGGGGGGGGGGGGACAGACCGACAGACCGACAGACAGACCGACAGACACACTTTTTCCCCATCTCAATACCCTACTTTCAAATTTTTTATTTTACAATCTTTATTTAACTACTTCACTTATTTTTGACTTTTCTTGATTTTTAACGATATTTTCACGATACATTAAGCCTTCTTTCATGCTTTATTAATATTTTTTTTTACTTTTACGGGAAAGTAGGCTAAAAAGACCATAAATGTAAATTAAGATTTTTAACTGCACAAGTAATTTTAACGATTTAAAAGATTGAAATTTAATGAATTTTTTTTTTTTTTTCGTAAGATTTACACACAAAATAAATATGTCTTTTTTTTTTTTTTGCTTAAAAGAGAGCTTTTAATTTTTTATTATCAGAAACAAAGGATGAAGTGGCAGGCCTGTCATTTTGAATTTTTCGAGGAGGGGGGGGGGGAAAGAGAGCAAAGGGTATATTCTCCTTGTAAGTTTTCATTAAAAAAAAAAAAAACATGTATGCTAAGTCATAAAAATCCAATATATTCTCAGTTGACCCCGCCTGGTCTGTGGTAGCCTAGTGGTTAGCACGTCGGACTTCCACCTGGAAGGTCGCGCGTTTGATACCCGCTGAAGACCACCATGTATACTTGGGGATATGTGCATGTAAAATCCGTAGACCCCACTACCTCTCCCCGTGCGTAAGCAATCCTAAGGCCTCGGCTAACAGGTAGGGGTCTGGTGGAGAAGAGTTGACCCCTCGTGATCCTCCTAAATGACGGGCCTGTAGAGAGGTATAAATTATCGCTTTAAAAAATCAGTTCTTTTTATTCAAATATTTCAGGACTTTTTTTTTTTTTGAAGTTTGAACATAATTCGCCGGCAACATCTGTAGCTTTTGTCCAATTTGAGTTAGGTCTATGCTATTTTGCACCGTATAAAATGCATTTCCTTTTTTTTCTCTCTCTCTGCAGGAACTGTCAGGATGCAGCGTTCGGTGCGTTTGTTGTTCCTGCTGACTGTTTTGACTCTGAGCTGGTCTCTCTTGGCGGAATGCAAACACAAAGGGCACGGCTATTCCAACTACGATCTCATGATATCGGGACTCATCGCCAAGATGCTTCAGCAAAATGGCGGTGGTGGGGGAGGTGGCGGAGGGGGATTCTACCCCGTCTACATCCCAATCCCGATGCATGGCTAGTCCAGAACTGTTCCAGTCTGTTTTTAAAATAAAGAAATGTGTGTTGAAAGTACCTCAAGTCCTTAAAAAGAAAGTACTGAAGGAAAGAAGTAAATATGAACTATTTAAAGGCCTTAACAACAAGATCCCTATCATAATGCTATGAATGACAATACTGTTCCTGCTGAAAAGTAGCAAGAAGAAATCACGCCAACAATGCCATAAAACACATAAAGTTTAGGGCCCCCCCCCCTAAACTTTGGGAAAATTCGACGCTAAGATGTTTAACAAATAACTGCTCTAAATGCACATTTTTATTTTAAAAAAAAGCATAATGTTCTTTGTTACACTTGAAAAAATACAATACGGAACAGCAAAGGAATACATTTTAAAACCAAAGGATAATATACCATTTTTCAGTTGAATATATTCTATAAAAAAAGATAATGAAACCATCCTCCCCCACTTACAAAGAGAAATATTTTAAGCGTAATTTAAGAAATTATTTAATATTTTATTGCATATTTTAGCTTTTTAAATTGAATTTATGTGCCAAAAATTCACTTCTACCATCCTACATATTTTATACCCTGGATTTCAGTTTTTTTTAAATAGTCAAGATGACAAGTTTGAGACACTAGATTTGAAAAGATAAACAAAATTCTATCCAAATGCATCTGGTAGACATTTATTCCTTTTTTCTTTTCCTGTCTTATCACAAGCACATGCCCTCTAGCACCACGAAATAAAACAACATATAGTATGGAACCGAAATTCATCTTAATATACGCAGCCACTTTTAGTTTGAATTTATCTTAATATAAACAAATGTGAGTATAAAAACTGGAAACTTGTATAAGTTTTTAGTTTTGATGCTCACATTTGTTTATTTATATGACGCTGAGACTGAAGTACTTTAATTTTGCCTTATTATGGTTACTTGTAAAATTAAATTTTCTTAAATAGGAAAACTTTATTGTTTTAAATAGAAAGTATGAAATAAAACTTATCGCACATTAAGAAATTCATTTTTCAATATTTCGATAGTAATATTTAATCAATACTTTTGTGCAAAATTATCGATATTATTGGTTCATTCAACTATGGACATCTTCCTATCACTACCACAAAATAAGATACTATCTCCTTTCACTAGGGACTTCTATTTCTTTATAATACGAATTTATTTTTTTTTTAATTTCATTTACTTACCATGATTTTCCCTTTTTTTGGATAATTAACGTTATGTGAAAGTTATTTCAACTTGGAAAAAAATACAATAACGTACACCCGGGAAAAGTTTTTTTTTCCGTGTGAATATTAATTGTAATAAAAATAACATTTACTACACATTCTGCATATCATAGTTTTTCCTAACGTTTTTCTTTCATTCGTTGCCCTAAAATTGCCAAGCAAAATAATAAATAAGTAAATAAATGAATTCTTCGCGGGCAGTTAGTGCGAGAAATGCAACGTTATTGCAGAAATTTTCACAAGAACTTTTCAGTGCACAAACTTACTTTTAAAAATTTGTAAAGAGTTTTGAATTGTCATACGGTTATTTAAGGAGAAACAATAGCAAAAATATTGTTAAGAACGTCACTGTTACAAGAATACACAATGTAAAAATGTCTGCGAGTGTATAATGTGTGCTCTCATATGGGGAATGTAAATAAATGTACATACTTTGTAAGCCATCGATCAATGTACTTTGTAAATAAATTTGTACTATTATTATTTGGTGTGCTCTTTTCTCAGAATAGCATTTCAACATAACTATTATTCTTTCTTTTCTTTTCTTTTTTGCGAAGAACAATTCAATTTTTTGCCCATTGAATAAAACATCTATTTCATGTTTTCAAGTAAAAATGATTTTTTACGAAACTCAGATTTACAAAACCAAAATTGAAAAGAAAAAAAAGAAAAACGGGATCACACAAAAATAGGAATCTTTATATACACTATGTTAAAGCTTGATTAATTTTTGAATTTAAATTTGTGTCAACTTCAGTAATTTTGAGTAGTCAAGAGAAGAAGAAAAATCATTGAGAAGTTTTCCTTTTCAATTTGAAGTGAACACTCGCTTTTTATGCTCTGAATTAGCATTCTTAACATGTAAAATGTTTTCGCCCAATTTGCGAAAACGACTCCTGACTTTTAAGTTGAACTTGTTTGCGATTTGTTGATAGTATTTAGCGAAACATGAGTTCAATACTCGCAGAAAGAAAACCTTCTCAGTCACATATAAAGTTTCCCAAGCATAAAAATGGCTGAAAACACGCAATTTCATTTAGAACTCCTTTCGAAACAATCCATCCAACACGGAAATTCTGAAGAAAAGAATAAAATCATACACAATGAGACTTCGAACTAAACACGCAATTTCTACAAAACAAAATGCTACGTTCAAACAACTCTTCTGTGTAAATGAAATTTACACACAGAAGAGATTAAATTCCTCTCTATATGTTTGTTGTCTTATTTCGCTTGAATGATCTCAGTTTACTGAGTAAGTATCTACTATATTTAGATACGCTTTGTTTCCATCGTTAGCAGATCTTGAATGTTTTAACAAATCAGTTTTTACTATGAGACCTATAAATACAAGAACGAGAATAAATATCAACCACATTTAGAGGAGAAAAGGGCTGATGTGGACAATTTTATTAAATTTCGCAAAGAAAAAGAAAATGTACCATTTTTAACGCAACAAGTTTTTTTTTAATAAAAATTTACACCTTTACTTTTAATTTAGTTGGGTTTATTTGGCATTAAGGTTGGATAACTTTTTGAGCTAGGGACGTGCTAAAATACTACTTTAGACAATGTAATTCATCTTTTAAAATTCATTGAAAACTATATTGATATAAATATAAGTCTGAACAGCATGTTCCTTAGTAGGGATGTAACGAATAGTGATTTGGCCGAATAGCCGAAGCCGAATATTCGGCGATTTCTTCTAGGCCGAATAGGCCGAAGCTGAATATTCGGTTCATGTATTAGGCCGAATACCGAATATTCGGCCTAATATTAAAATTTCTAGAAAATGGTTGTAATAGAAAGTATTTGCAAATTTAAAATTATTCACGAAGTCAAACACCAACTACACACAATCTGTGATGTATGACTTAATTCTGTTTGTTAAGAATTTAAAACTATTTAAAATTAATCTATTTTCTCTATTGTTTTCAATATAATAATACTAAGAATTTCACCCACACGTGGATTTCACCCAAGTGGAATAGAAATGACAGGTTTTATGGTAGTAAGCATTAATTAGCATTATTTTACTAATTATTTAATTCAAACGAAAGAGCTGCTATTGCTTAGTGTACTTTTATCTTGCTCAAACTGTTTTATGAATATATTTTTAAAGTTATAAAAGTTAATATTTAATGGGGTTTTTTACATACCTATTTTTAAAAGATCTATTAAAATTTAAGACACTCAACTGGAATATATTTTTATTTTCAAAAACCTCAATAACTTATGCTATCTAAATATTCATGATATATTCCAGGCTTTTCACATTTCTCACTTACCCAATATTCACAATAAATCAGTCTATCCAAACAAAGTCTGACTTCCACTTTGTTAATAATAACAAAATAAATTTCTTATATTCTCCATCATAATTAACAATTGCCTGTTTTTGGGAGCAAATACTAAATATAAAATACAATATTACAACATTAAAATCTGTTTTTGCTCAGTCAAGCCTAAACAAGGTTTAAAAAAAGTAGTTTTTTCTAAATTATTTTCATTTATTAAAACTGTATACTAATGTATTCTTTTGCAATAATTATAATACAATTTTAAATGTTTAAAATCTACTAATTTCTTTTTACATTCCTACTGCAGCAGAACTATTCGGCCGAATAGTTCATCAATATTCGGCCAAACCGAATTTGATCTCACCCAGTATTCGGAAAGGCCGAATATTCGGCTAGGTGATGAAATGACTATTCGGCCAGGCCGAATATTCGGCCAAAGGGCCGAATAGGCCGAATACCGAATAGTGGCCGAGTGTTCGTTACATCCCTATTCATTAGTAATATTAGTTTTATTAAAACATATTTTTATGCCTCGCAAGGAAGTTTAGGACAACTTGAAATAGTTTAGATAAATTACATATTTCAAAATGAACAAATGGAAATTTATTTTGATAACAACAGTAGCTACATAAAGAGAGAACTGAGAATTTTATGACAGAACTTGCATTGAAATATTATTTTTCATTTTAGGCAATAAATTTGTGTGTTAAAATAAAAGTGGGAAAATTATCACTTTGCACCATATATGGGTCAAAGTGAAAAATGGAAATATTTTCCTAATAAAATTTTGATGCGATAATTAACCCTTTGCATTCGCATGTCGCCTTGCGATAGTCCTAATAACATGTAATGATTTCTATTTACGATTACAAAGGGTTATAAATACTTTTATTTAATTTTTTATTAAACATGAATAACTAAATAGATGAATGATTGATAAAACGATCGAATGAATAAAGGAAATAAAATGTAAAAAAATAAATAAATAAATAAATAATTAAATGAACGAAGGAAAAATCTTCTTAATATCTGATTTTTTTTCTTATTTTGTCAAAAAAATCCTCCCAAGTTCTGGTTCAACAAAAAATATTTTGTTACTTTAAAATTAATTTTACTAGAAAATTGATTAGAACGAAGTACCAACACAAGACAAAGAGTTGCAATAAAAGGGGAGAGACACAAACTATTTCCCATAATTTACCAATCTTGAAATTTCATGTCGAAATCGCAATAATCAGCCATATTGTCTTGTATTGGTAAAACACGAAATGAATTTAAAGCACTTTCCATAAAGATCACTTAGATTTTAATGAAAAACTTAGAGTACTGAATGCATCGAAGTTTTCCTTTCAATTATCGTAATTGAGAACAAAAAACATCAAGACGTAAATTACTTCTCGCTGCATTCTAAACAAAAAAAAAATGGCAAGAGGAAGCAAATAACAAAAGTAGTGACTGTTCTGTTCTTTATCCATTGCATAATAATTTTTAAATAACACCAAAATAAGTCAATATTAATAGAGATGTCAACATTGAGAAACAAATCCTGTCATACATCTTCCTTATTTTACAGTTCTGAAGGAAAGTTCATGGGAAAAGAATTAACTTATTGAGTAATTTCGCCTCATTTAATACGCATTATGTCCTGTTTTAGCAAAATTGACAAACTTTTAAAGGGGAAAAAAATTTAATTTCGGTTTCTTAATTCTTGACTGCAACAACTCCGCTATAAACTTTCGAAATAAACATAATTAGAAGAAGAATGAAAATAAATACTCAGGATTCAACAAGCAGTCGGTCCGAAAAGCTTTTATCTGGATGTGCTTGCTGTGAATTTTTAATTATTTTTGAAAAGGATATAGATTTTGTATAAATACTATTTTCTGAGCATTACGTGCTCTCTTTTTGAAAAATTTCAGAGATGACTCTATATATAAATAGGCAAACACAAAACAGCTACGTGAAATTTTCTCCTCTATTTTCTAACTTTTTCTTATTCAGTGACTATTGATGAGTTTTTGTGTTATCAATTACAAAAAATTTGAAATAGTTTTTTTTCCCCTCCTAATTTCCATTTAGATTCGAAACCTTTTTCGAGAAGTGCTAATCTTAAGGTGTCACTTGATCCATTTCCAAAATATAAATATATATTAAAAGTCAGCCAGGATCTTTGTCCAGTACATTATCAAACAAAAAATAATACAATTTAAAGATAACAATGTCTAATATAATATAAAGTGAGATAAAAAGTGCGGTAACGCGTATTTTTCCTTCGAATCAAAGTTTCGTGTTGATTGTCATTAGCGTTTTGAATGCTTCAGTAAATTGAAAGTGAGTGTTTGTAAGGAGAAGGAAGGCTAAAAGATAAAATGTATGAATAATGTGTGTTGCAAATGCGTTATGTTAAATAACCAACTCAGTGGTCAATCGGTCGCACTGAGGAGAGATTATCTCTAATTGAAATCTCTATCTCTATCTCTATCTCTCTACTAATAATAAAGCAGCAAGTATGTGTGTGTGTGTGTGTGTGTGTGTATGTGTGTGTGTGTGTGTGTGTGTGTGTGTCTGTCTGTCTGTGTCCGGCGTAGGGCCCAGACCGTCCAACGGATTTTCATGAAATTTGGCACGAAATTAGTTTGGAACATGGGGGTGTGCACCTCGGAGAGTTTTTTCCGAAATTCGAATTTGTTCTTTTTTTATTTCAATTTATAGCCGAAAGTTTCATAAAATAGTCATTTTCTATATGAAGGAACTATCGCATCGCTTCGAGCTACATACCGTTGAAAAGCGCGTAAAAAACTACCCCGGAAGGAGTTTCGCTCTGCGTGCGAAAACTCGAAGCGTCTAAATTACCTAGAAAAGAAGTTATAAGCATTTTTCTCTGCAGTTCGAAATTATTTTTTCACGCTAATTAACTTTAATTTTAATTGTTACCATGCCGACTGACTATTAATCCTTTTTTCTTTCAACGAGTAAAAATTTATTGCTTGCGGTTTTTAGCATTTTGAGGAGAAGACGATTTTTAATTTATTTATCTCTTTTTAGCCTACTTTCCCGTAAAAGTAAAAAAAAATAATAATAAAGCATGAAAGAAGGCTTAATGTATCGTGAAAATATCGTTAGAAATCAAGAAAAGTCAAAAATAAGTTAAGTAATTAAATAAAGATTGAAAAATAAAAAATTTGAAAGTAGGGTTTTGAGATGGGGGAAAAAGTGTCAATTCTTATGTGTGTCCTTCTTATTGTCTGTCGGTCTGTCTGTCTGTCGGTCTGTCCCCCCTAATAACTTTTGAACGAATTGTCCGATTGGAAAAATTCTTTTTGCATTCGAAAGATCTCGGCGAGGACATCTCATTCCCATATTTTACTTTTTGATTTGTTTGTTCAATTCTGAACAGTTCAAAAAATTTTAACATTAGCGCCTATGGGTGAAAATGAAGCAAATTATGTAAACTTTGGATACAAGATATAAGTTCCCATGAAAAAGCTCACTGGAAGAAGTTCTTGGCGTGAAATATTGATTTGAACAATTTTTAGCCTACTTTAGCGTAAAAGTAAAAAAAATAATAATAAAGCATGAAAGAAAGCGTTTAATGTATCTTAAAAATATCGTTAAAAATAAAGAAAAGTAAAAAAAAGTGAAGTAATTAAATAAAGATTGAAAAATAAAAAAATTTGAAAGTAGGGTTTTGAGATGGGGAAAATGTGTGTCTGTCGGTCTGTCGGTCTGTCGGTCTGCCCCCCCCCCCCCTAATAACTTTTGAACGAATAGTCCGATTCGAAAAATTCTTTTTGCATTCGAAAGATCTCGGCGAGGACATCTCATTTCCATATTTTACTTTTTGATTTGAACAATTTTGAACAGTTCAAAAAAATTTAACATTAGCGCCTATGGGCGAAAATGAAGCAAATTATGTAAACTCTGGGTACAAGATCCATGTTCCAATGAACAAGCTTACTGGAAGAAGCGCTTGGCGTGAAATATCAATTTGAACAGTTTTTGTTCATTTTTGAACAGTTCAAAAAATTAACATAGCGCTTACGGGGAAATTTCAATTCTATATAAATCCTGATCTAACGGATCGATTTGCTTGGAACAAACTTTATCGGAAAGCTCTTATAACGTAGAACACGTACAAATAGAAAGTTCTTCCAGAACTAACGAGCCTATTTTCCTAGGAAATTTTTTTATCGGAATTTTTAAGGATATTTCTCAATGAATAAATGAGTGAAAGAATGAATCAATGAATAAATGAATGAGGAAAAGAATGAATAAATGAGGGAATTAATACATGAATGAGTAAATGAATGAATAAACACATAAGTGAGTAAATGAATGAATGAATAAATGAATGGCTGAATAAAGGAAAGAATGAATATGTATTATCCGTTGAAAAAGGGTATATTTGAAAAAATTAAGGACTGAAGCTAAAGGAGAAAGAGAGAGAAAGAGATAGCTAGATTATAAACCTGAATTTGGTGTATACGGGAAAGTAGGCTCGTATAGTTCTAGACGGAACTTCTTGTTGTTCATTTTTGAACTGTTCAAAAAAAATTAACATACCGCCTACGGGGAAATTTCAATCCTATATAATTTCTGATCTAACGGACCGATTTGCTTGGAACAAACTTTATCGGAAAGCTCTTATGACGTAGAACATGTACAAATAGAAAGTTCATCCAGAACTAACGAGCCTATTTTCCTATGAAATTTTTTGATCGGGATTTTCAAGAATATTTTTTAATTAATGAATGATTAAATGAATAAGCAAAAGAATGAATGAATAAATGAGTGAATAAATACATGAATGACTTAGTAAATAATGATTGAATGGATATGTATTAACCGTTGAAAAAGGTATATTTGAAGCAATTAAGAACTAAAGCTAAACGAGAAGGACAGAGAGAGAGAGATAGCTAGATTATAAATTTGAATTCGGTGAATACGGGAAAGTAGGCTCGTATAGTTCTAGACGGAACTTCTTGTTTTAGATTTTGATTATTATTTTTTTTAAGCGAATTGAAATTTATTTCCTGCGGCTCACAGGCGGTTGATAGTTTTATTTTGATTTCCTTATTTTGACATGTATTTTACGGGACCATTTTCCATACTGCACAGGGGTTTTTAAAAGAAATGTTATTCTTTATAGCGATTTTTGTTATTCCAGCTTATTACTATTTATACTTTCATTTTTTTTTTCGCCTGTGAATTAGCACATATGGTATTTTCCTATTTGAGCTCGGATGAAAGGTTCATTTCGCTTTCAAAGCTTTGCTTGCTGCAGCTTGTTTCTGCAAGCTACAAAATTTCGTCATTCTGTTTTAAGCCGGGTCCCGAAGTTACGTTTTGCACAACTTTTTGTCTCCGCAGTTCAACACGCTGCAGATAAAACGTTGGGTATAGATTAGAAAAGTGTGCAGTTTTGAGTCCGGTGCGAAGACTGTACAGTTGCAGCGATAACTGAGCTAGAAAGCAAAGATGTCTTTGTCTTTGAACTGTGCAGACAAATCGGCACATGTAGACGGCAGCACCCTGTTCCGATTCATTTTGTTTCTCAGTTTCAATTCGTCAGGCGACAATGGCCGACTTTCGGCAATGTTCTCGGGAGTTTCTCACAAAATTTATTGCATTATGCGAAAGTTTCCCATGCATTTGGCGTGTCAAATCCAAGGAATATAGTGACAGGGATTAAAAGGGGGGCGCTTATGAGAGTTTAGTGGAAAAATTCAAAGAAATTGATGCAACCGCATACAGAGAAACAGTTGTAAATAATTAATTCTTTGAGAAGTGTTTACCGTAAAGAATTGGCAAAAGGTAATAAATCGATTCGATCTGGGGCTGGAGACGATATCTACAAGCCATCTCTCTGGTATTTTGATTTGTTACAGTTCCTAAATGATCAGGAGACACCAAGGGAGTCTAGGAATACCATGGATGAAAATAAAGAGATTGCAGTTGTCGAACCACCAGAACAGGCAACAAAAAGTATTTATTTTATGCAATCATTTGACCACTTTGAACGCCGGGTACTTCTGACACGTTCCAGCCTTTTTTTTTTAACGTGACACCTTGCCAAAATTGACCAGAGTAGTACCTCCTTCATGACGATATCACACAAAACTGAGTGAAATATACAGATATCTCTGCGCCATGTAGGCGCATAAAAAACTGCAACGTTTTTATTCAGTACTAAAACTGCGTAGACAAAAGGTTGTACAAAACGTAGCGTCTGGACCCGGCTTTAATGTCAATTAATAAAAGATAAAAATTAATTATACTAAAAATTTATTAATTAAAACTATTCTAATTTATTATAATCGTCCTTTTTGAGTGGGTATTTGACCTAAACAAACAAAATGAGTTTTCTTTCAAATATTTTCTTTTTTGTTTTGTTTCGTTTCTTTCTTTCCTTTTTCCTTTTTTACTGTGCGTGTTTTGTAAAAAAAAATGTTTAAATGTGTAGGATCTCTGGCTGATTGCCGTGGGAAGCTAATTTTTAATTATGTGGAATGCTATACATTTTAATAAAATAACATAATTTACACCTAAAAAAGTTATCCATATATACATAATGGCAAACCCACTGGTCTTTTCATTTTTTAACACGGGCATAGCCGTGCGGGTACCGCTAGTATTTAAATAAAAACAAACTGTTGTCGAACAGAAAAACTAAAATGTCTTAAAATCGTTAAAACGTTCAAGGCTGAAGTTCAAAATTTAATAAATAACGGTCGAATTTCGACGGCTGGGAGAACTCTAGTTAACATAAAAGCAGAAATATAGACAAAAATTTGTCCCAGTACGAGCATAAATTTCGTTTAATGATTTCTTTTAAGCAAATGAATACTAATTTTTTGAAGTTTTATTTATTATTTTTTTTAATTTAGTTATTTGCTTAATTATTTATTTGTTCAATCATTCATTACGTTTTACATATTTATTTATTTTAATTTATTTACTTACCTTAAAAAATTTTTTGTTTACGAATTTTTGCCAAAATATTCTCTTGTGGGGAGTCGTGAAAAGCTCTAAGCATACCACAGTAAATAAGCGTTAAAAATACAAAAAGTTCATTTATTTCATGTTAAATTTTCTTTTTTACGAATTGTAAAAACGGTGAACGGAATTTGAATTGTGATTTTGAAAAACGGATAACGAAAGGTTTGTTTAAGGCTACAAGAAGTCGTTTCCTCCATGTTCGAAAAAGGAGCTTAGCAGACAATGAATCTGAAAAAAGAGAGAGAGAAAATGTGCACAAATTTAAGTTACATAAGAATGTTTCTTTTGCAAAATTTATTTGGGTTTTTCTTCCCAACTAGCAAACGTAATATTTTTCGGGCTTATAGGCCGTGGTCCAACCAAAATGTTTCTGGCTGACGTTTCGCCTGTCATGTTTCAGGCTTCTTCAGAGTGGAAATGGAATCAAGGCAGAGGTCTGGCAGTCAAGGCAGACCTTTGCCTTGAACTGCCACCGGCCGTGAAAGCCCAAGTTACTTTCTTCACAACTATTTCGCTCTTTGTCCGCAATGGCGAATTGGACGGTAAACGGACTACGCGGCTGCGTATGGCCTCAGGACACCAAAAGATTCAAATTCAATTTTTCTGCGGGGAAAAAATCAATTGACTTTTTTAAAAAATAACTCTTTTCTTTTTGACAGCAGAAGAAAAAAATGAGATATTAAAGGGGTTCAGGAAAGTGAGCGGGAAAAGGGAATAAAAATAGAAAAAAAAACTGTAAAATGTTTAGAGCCAAAGAAATTACATAGTTGTTAAATCATTGCACAAATTTTTATCATTAAGTTCAGAAACAGAGTTACCATCAACCTCTATGCTTGTTCGATACCTTTTTCTGAGCTACACAGGCCTATAAGTAAGAAAGAGGTAAAAGAATCTGAGTATTGTGGGGCTAATAATGCTACCGAATGTACGTAGAAAATACATGAAGTTCCTAGGATATATCCTTCAATATAGACATCCAAGTAGCTTTATAGCCAATTTTTTTTCTGATGCTAAACTGTGTTCCTAAATACAAAATAAAAAATAGCTGGAATAGATAGAATTTGTAATAAATGTATAAAAAGGTGAAGTTTATTACACACTGTAAAAAAATCCCGTGAACTTTACAGCAAATGTGCTGGCACCGTGACTGCCAGCAATTTTTGCTGTAAATTTCACAAGGTGTTGTTTCTGACAGTGCTGTAAAAATTACAGCATACTGCTGTAAATTTCACAAGGTGCTGTTTCTGACAGTGCTGTAAATATTGCAGCACACTGCTGTAAGTTTCACATGGTGCTGTTTCTTACAGTGCTGTAAATATTGCAGCACACTGCTGTAGATTTCACAAGGTGCTGCTTATGACAGTGCTGTGAAGATTACAGCACACTGCACTATTACAATACATTACGTATCTTAATAAGTACTAGTTAAATACCGGTTATATTTTTTTATTTCGGAATTATCTAATAAAAAAAATATTTCACTTTTTTTTATGTTTATAATTATGCTGTCAAGTTGCCTATACATATTTGGGATACAGTCCTAAGTTGTGAGAGAGAAAATTTGAAGAAAATTGCGAAATATATCTTGCATGTGTTTCGGCATTATACACTCTAAAAACTGTATCACTTAAATAGGTGGCACATTAAGAACAATTTTGCCTCTTAATTTCAGAGGCACATTGTGCCTCTGATTTTAAGAGGCAAAAATGTCGTTTTTGTGACTGTACATTGTGCTTTTGAATTTTCAAATGCAAAAATTAAATATTTTTACCTCTTAATTTTAGAGACGCATCATGCCTCTGAAATTTTAGAGGCAAAAAGTGGCTTCGTTTTATTTCGAAATTAAAACTTTTAAAAGCACGATGTAAATCCCGCACTTATTCCTTTTCTACAGAGGTATAAAAATATGTGCTTTTCAGCATTCCAAATTGTTGTTTTCTGTCTTGTCCTGTACGCAAATGCAAACCTATGTTTTACTTAAAGGAATCTATCCTAAAAGTCAATCAAAAACGAATGCCTTAAGTATTCACGGTCAAACGTAATCAAAAGACCATTAGGATTTCCCCCCCCCCCCCCCCCCATTTTTTTTTTTACAGTCCAAGATTACAAGTCTTATATCAGTTCATTTGTATAATCACTTTTAAACAAAAACAATTTAAGACCTTAATTATATTTTTTTCTTGAAAAATATGTAATACTCAAATTAGCTTATGTGTCATTTTAAATAAAGATGAAATTTCTGTTAATCATTATAACAGTAGTGTCCTAAGTGATGTTCAGTAAAGTACCTTGACCAAATTTCTAAAAATTGTCTACACTAACACCACTCTGCCTTATAACAGATGGGGGGGGGGGGAGGGCTAATGTGAAAAGTACAATGGTATGAAAATGTATTTATATTTAAAAAAGAACAAATGCTATCTCTTCTAGTTATGTCTTTTTAAAAAGTCAATTTTTCTCTTTTTATGTACATAAAATAGTTGTACAGAAATTCGTCAAGTTCATTTTAGTTAACTTTATAAATATTGTCTCATTAGCCCCCCCCCCCCTCTCTTCTATTTCATAGCAGTAAAAAGTGAATCAAAAATATCACCAGTGCATTAAACACATTACAAAAGATTATTTAAAGCTATACAGCAAATCTGATAAGCTATTAAGATAAAGATAAAAATTCAAATTTTTATTTAAAAGAAAAAGTGATGTTGAAAATTTTAAAATTTTTGGCTAATTTACAAAAAAAAATAAATATTCTCTAAATTCCCTCATTTTATTCTCAAAAACATCATTTGATAAATTATGTTCATTAAAAATAAATTCAACATGAACTTGATAGATTAATTAAACCATAATTTAATAAGTTCTATTTCCATTTAAAAATAAAGTATTCAACAAATTATTAACCTTCATAACATATATATAAACATACAAGACCGTGGAAAAAACGTTAACATTTTAGAATAATCCTAAATTCTATTTAATAAGTTCTTAGTACATGTTTGATCTTAATGAATAATTATAGCCCCAATTAAACTTAGATATGGTTTGCATTTAAATTTACATCGAATTTACATTCATATCCTTATATTGTTAGTAATTCCAATTTTGCCTCGTCTTGAAAAGCCATTTTATTAAATCAAATAATCAAACATATAATATACTTTATATAAAAAGGGTTTACTAACCATCTTTCTACGTGTTTTTAATGTGTTGTGTCGTCGCAAGTTCTTGTCTCTCAGGAAAACACAGATTTGAAGACACAATATTTAATGATAGATTGATATAAAGACATTTTATGTTACAAGCAACTACACTTCCGAAACGATGAGGAAGTATTTTCATTATAAAACAGTTCAAAAGTCTACAGTTGGCAGAAACTGCTTTCCTATTGGCTCTGATGACACACGTGATAAAAAAATCCGATTTCACAGCAGAAAGTGCTGTGAAATGAGGTTACAGCAGCCGTGATTGGAAAAATACAGCAAAAGATGATGTAAAAATTACAGCATTTTTTTACAGTGCAGATTTCTTGATGAACAACACTATTCATACTTAAACAAGAAAATTTGGAAAAATAGTCAAAATTAGAACACATCTTAAAAACTGTCATGAACACTTTTTTTTTAACAATGTTTCAAATCTCTCCGGAAAATATACTTAGGTTGGCCAAGTACGCATTAAAGAATAAAGTACAGGAAATTTGAAACCTAACTGACCTTGCAAAATAACTGACGATTTCTTAAAAAATAAAGCAAGACAGAAAATTTTTTCTCAAAAAGCTTATCAGAGTTCCTGCAACTGTGTTACTGATGGAGAATCGTGATGGGGGATTCCAAAAGGCAATTGAGTTTCTCGCTAAAACCCTTACAATTCTGAAGGTTCTGTAAGTTCACAAAATTTAAAAGCTGTGTATTGGATGTAAAACGTAGGTTCAAAGCGAAAATTTTCTTAAAATGCAAATTGAAAAGAAAGGAAAAGCCAGCTGTATAAACATGTGGGAAATCTTTTTAGAAAACATAGTTGCAAAAATTCCTTTTTTCCCTCCTAAATCGATTTTGCTCTTGTAAATGGAAAAGAAGAAAAACTCATTTTACCGAGTTGAAAAAAAATCACTCACAAGGAAACAAAAGTCTTAAATTTAAAATCCACTGACGACATCACATTATTTCAATTAATAAGATTCTCCATTATAGTCACTGGTTTAGCGAACTAGCCATCTCACTCAAATATTACATAACACCTTTATAACTGATCTGAAACGAACGAAAATGAACGAAGTTTTCTTCACGCATTTCCAGCCATATATATCGATGTTAGGTGGGTGGAGACGTCTTTTTTTGACAGATTTCATGTTTAACCACAGGTGCAAACATCATCAAACCGTGAAATATAATCAAAAAAGGAAAACCTAAAACCATTGCGGAACTAATGAGCTTTCGAATATCACTCAAAGACTATTTCTACCTTCGCTTTGGGCATTAAAGGAAAAACGAAATCTGTCTAAAAATGATCAAGAAACAAGCAAACGATGTGCGTAATTTTCGAAAATAACTTGAATTCCACTTACTGATTTAGTAAATGAATTTTTCCTCGCGGTAGTGGCAACCACATGGAACGCTATACGAATTTATTTGATGAAATGAAAAGTTTGTTTTGATAAGTGTTGCAATCGCATTTTCTTTGTCACCGGGCTGCATAAAGGAAATGTGTTCCCTTTTGATGGCAAGCAGTACATACAATGTGATTTCGTTCCTTTCAACAGATGTAAGCCTTCAGCTATTAGATAAGCTGTACTTATTGAGATGGAAAGAAATAAAAATTATATCACTTCAAATCATCTGAACAAAAATAGTATTCTTGAAGATTAAAATATTTTCTTGAATGCCTTCAATCGTAAAATATTTTTAGATATCTTTGTAAAACTAAACAGGTTTTTTGGATGTTTCATTTCAATTAAAACTCAAGTGGTTAATGTTTGTAATAAAGTTAAAGCAATAAAGTAATAATACTACATTCGCACATTGCAAGGAAATTTTTACAATATTCTTAAAGATACCGATTTTATACGATTTTACTAAGAAAACAATGATACTTTAAAATAAGTATTCTCTTATGGTAATGTCAAATCATTTTTTTCTAAATTTTCTTTTTAAAAATACGTTCTGTGAAATTCATGTAAATTGGTTGTATTCGTCGTAATTTCATTATTATTTTGAAGACTTAATTATACTAACTTTTAAAAAATAAAAAAATAATAATATTAGGCATTATATAATACAGTTCGACCGCTAACTTTTGATAGTTGGACGCTTCTGCGCATGGCATAAAAGAACGAATCCATTCGAGTTTTAGGGAACTTTGTATTGCCGCGTTTATTTAGCACGCGAATCAGAATGTTTGCTTCACTGTTTGTTGAAAGCAACTAAGTTTAAAAACTGGCATATAGAATCAGTTCGGAAGAAATCAAGTATTCTAAACGAACTAGAGCGAGAACAAAAACGGCACATTTCATATACCAGCAGTTCCTCCCTTGAACATGAATGGATTCTTCTTGGCACTCTGCCAGGTAGCTCGCTCTGAATTACGGTTGAACTGTACTAATCTATTTAAATAGGAGGAAAATATTTTTGCCGTGTTTGACTAAATTTGTTTTCGATACAATGACAAATATTTTGGACTTTTGAAGGAAAACGGTTCTACATTATTCGTCTTTTGTTAAGAAACTACAGCTCTATTACAGTATAGCTGGATGATTGCCAACTTTGGTTGCATCCCTAGTGCAAACCTTAGTCAACGATAAAGCTGGAATGGCACTTCTCCACAACTGGTATTTCGAGACCATAGATAGTATTTTCGAATTTGTGCACTAATTTGATCACGATGAAAGCAGCATGAACTTAACATAAACTTAGGAAGCAAAAAAGGAAAAGGCTACTAATAATTACATTAACACTTCATTATTCAGACACATATTAGTTAAGAGAGAGGGGAGGGGGGTATAGAGGAGCTTTAAATGAGGTCTTTGCTTTATAAGGTCTAGAAAAATTTCACTTGGGCTGATACTTGTTAAAGTGAACACTATTATAACATAGTTTATTGTTGCTCTCAAAATAAATGCCCTTTAAGAATCTCCATTCCTTTTTATTGTATCTGCTTAGATGCACGAACAAGGAATGTCATTTGGGTTACCTCAGTAATGTTTACATTAAAAATATGCGATTAATACGAAGAAAAGAAATAATGCCACAAACAGCATCTTCGAAAATGCATTTTATAACATGCTGCATAATGTTTCAGTTTAAATTTCATATATACGACGATCGCCCAATTGTACACGCCTGCAAAGAAAAAGTGCCGAAAAATGTAAGAATTATTTCTTATGTATTTTGTTGGAGTGCTGAGTTCAAAAAGGGTGTTTAAACAATTTTCAGCACCCTACTGTTTTTTTACAATTTGTAATGATTAATATTTAATGTTAGCATTCAGTTACTCTAAAAAGAAATTAAAAGACTGAATTGTTTAATGTTTTCTATTAATATTTATGTTGGCATCTAGTTACATATACTTTAAAAGGGCAATAAAAAGAACCTTTTTTTTTTATTTTGAAACACTTGAGAGATTACCTGAAAACTAAACAGAATTGAAATTCAACGGGAAGTATGAGTGGAAAAAACAAAACTACTATACCTTTCAATCTAAATTTGCAAACGCCAATAGGTTATTCCGTTCATATAGAAGAATGTTATGAAAACATAGCGCTCAATCTCGAAAAAATAATAATTACAAGGAGAACGTTGCTCATGGTTAATTAGTTTGAAGTGATTCGAGAGTCATGGCGATTTTTTTTTTTTTTTGCCAACAAGAAAGCTACAGGAAATATTCACGTTTTTTATACAATTGAGATACATGACATTAGATTATAAAGGAAACACTTGAGGGGATGTCCTTTTTAATACTCACCGGAGTATACTTATAATTTGCAGATTTGTATGGTCGTGGAAACAGCAACCTCTTAACTGTAATAACTAACATCCATTAGTTGTTATTTAATGGCTGTAAAATCTTGATATAAGTCAACGGGAACATTATCCATACGGCCCGTACTTTAGTTGAAAAAATACATATTTGCGGGATTGCATCCTTAATAAAACCTACTAAAGCGAGCGCTGTTTTGCAGTTGTTGTCGAGTGCCTCTTGTTCGAGTGGAACTCGGAACAAGGCCGCCAAGCAAGGCGAAGAGCGAAGGAGAGAAACAGCCATTTTCGATTGGGCCCAATTGGGAAACAGTGCGACTTCTGCCTGAGAGGTATCCTAATTTTGAGGTAGCTCCCAGATGAGAAAATGTTACCTAAGTAGACACCCCCCAGAGGTATCATTTCAAACTTTGAGGACATTGAAACCATGGCGGATTTTACGTGCATCAGCTCCCATTAGCGTTCACGGTCCCAGAGCAACCAGTCGCGAGAAGTGGTCACCTTCCAAAGCACCGACCACAGCCCCAGTGCTGCTTCACATTCCGTGTTCTGCGAGAACCGAACTTAACCGAATGATCCACTTCGGAGCAGAAGATGGATTATTTTGCTAACTTAGTGACGTCATAGTTAGGCGGCACTTGAATTATTATGAGAGAAGAAATTGAATTTCAAGGATACCACATTAAAAATTAAATATGCTTATAATTCTAAGAAGCATAAATGGATAAATCAAATGTCATACACGTTTTATAGTCAACAATTTAATATTTATAAGGATGGCGCGTTCCCTTCCACCCAACTAAAGCACTGCATGCCCCAGAAAGAAAAAAAGCCTGGTTACGAAAAGTTAAAATAAATTATTGATCACGCAACAAAACTCATTTTGTTCTGATTTTCATCCAGAAGGAAAAGTTGAGAGGAGAAATTATTTCACATAAACGCAAATTTACAGCCATAACTTCAACAAAACTACTTAAACCCTTCCCCAGCACTTATGGCAGTTGTCTATCTGAGACAGATGTGCACGAGGTGATTTATTACTTATTATGTAATGATTTTAAGTAAAAGTCAAGTAAAACATGCTTCCGGGAAAAGTTTTTCGATGACCATATAACACAAATGACCATACGCAAGACTGACTTGGCATTCATAAATCGTCACGTGTTCTACAGTCATATTCGTCTCGTAATCATCATCTATAAATGCACAATACTAACTTCCACTTCCTCCTGTCACCGAAATAACCAAACCGACAACAAACGGCTATTTCCGAATGCATTCGCCGGAGCAAGAAACGAGAGATTTCCTTCCATTTTCCGATATTCCCGCCTTTTCTCTTTAGAACGAGTTATCCTGTAAAAAAGGAAATAGCTTTTGTCGCCGTGAACGAGCTCAATATCTATTACCTGGGTGCTTAAATATTAATTTCTTTATCCGTTTCTATCATGCAAAGTGTGATTGGGTAGAAGATTAAAAGAACGGAATTCATTTCTTTTTCCTCGTGAAGTCGGCTCCCTGCTCGATCATGCATTTTCCCTCTCCATGATGTGACTTAAGAACAGCCACTGCGACCGTTTGAGTGTCATTCTTCGGGTCGCTTGAAGTGAAAAAAGTGGAGCAGCTTGCATTTGCTATTGTTATCACGAGCAACAGTAAGTGCATTTTTCAAAGCATTTTTCAATTATTTTGCAAACAGCATATTTTTAAAAAATTTTATATTTACTCAATTAATTGCAGGTAAATACATTTACTATTGGACCCATACGTTTCCAAAATATTTTAATTATTAATTCAACATGTGTACCTTAAAAACTGTTTTTATGTTGTTGTTTTTTAATTTTAAAATATTTTACTACCCAAGCATAATTATAATTATGTTTAATTCATATTAGGTTGGATGTTTTTTAATATCACACTCAGTATAAGCATTTACAACTGGGGCAATTTTTATTTATTTATAGAAATTCCTTTTTAGAAATTTGCATTTTAATTCATCGCATATACAATAGTGTTCTCTTTTTCTAGAAAAAACACTTTTTACTTTTAGATGTCTAAAAACAAGAATTTTTAACTTCTACTAGAAAGAAGTTTCTCATGAGTTTCTTAAATGTAACTGTCTAGGTATAAAATAATCTATATTTAAAATGCATTAATTGCGTAGGTGAAAATATTAAATGCGTAGCAATTTATCACTTCTGATAAAAAATGTTTTTTATTTTATTTTAAACCAGTCTGCTGCTAGTGGCGCCTTTGGCGCACACAAAACGATTTCGACGATTGCTGTAAAAGCTTGTGGCTATCGGTGCCTTCAGCGGACACGACACGATTTCGGTGGTTGCTTACACAATTCCTGAACATTGTTAAATTTTAAAGAGTTGTTGCATTTGAAAGCATTTTTGTATCAAAGTATTGTTACAACATAGTTTGCATTGCTTAAGGTATTGTTTCAACATGCAAAAACACGTTTGTTAGTTGCAAATAAAACCGCTAGATGGCAGACCTTTTTTTTTTTTTTTTCTAAAATTGGCATAAAATAAATACTAACTTTTTTCCGATTAATTTATCAAAATTTGTACTCCGCGGCGCACAACTACAACAAAAACTGGACCTGTATAACAAATTTCATCTTTCTAGGCCTTACGGTTTTTTCGGAATGGGCGCCACAAACAAACACACATCTGCTATTTTATTACACTTTCACATTAGCATTGAAAGTGGGAAAAATACAAAAAAAATATTAATCGTAGCTTTTATACATATTTTTTTTACACAAAAGTCGTAAACACAAATTTTCCAGCAAATCTACAGATAGTATTTTTTTTTTTAATCTAAATTCTGAAAATTGCAACTGGACTAGTTTTAATGCTGTACTACATCAGGCTCAAATATAAATTAACATTTCTAAATGCTCTCAACAAATACTTGATTTGAATTGTTTATTTGTGGAAAGATAACATACACGGGAATACCTTGGATATGTTTGCTGATTTTTAAAATGCAATGAATGAAACTATTCAGCAGCGTTTGATTTTCTCAACTTGAAGGGGTTTTTTGTTTTTTATCTCGCCATTTAATGGAGCTTAAAACAATAGATGAACGCAATTATAAAATCAAGAATTGACACTAGTTAACGAAATCCATTTAAAAAGTGAAGAGAAAGAGTTTAATGAAATAAATTATAAATCTTTATGGCCACAAAGCAAAATGTAAAATACGACGCACAAATTACGTACAAATTTTCCTGAAGATTTCAAAAACGTGTTTCGAGACCCCCCCCCCACGCCAGGAACCCCTTTTTCAATCCAAAAGAAGTAAACTTCCAGATGAAAAACATCCAACTGAATATTACAAAGTAAAATTCGTCTACGTTAAACAAGCAAATATACTTGAATAATATAGCATCAAAATTTTGCCTTAATTCTGAAGTGTGCCTGTTGGTAAGAAGAAATAAGAAATGAAATTACACCATAACAGTCCAAAAAAACTCCGAAGAAAAGACAGAATATTCATAATCAGTAAAATAAGACATTTATATTTTAAGTTACAAGACCCGTAAACTAATCGAAAAGGGAACAAATTGCTCTACAATTAGCTTCGTCGCCAGCTGATCACACCTTTGGTGCATACATTTCCCTTTAATTTTTCACCTCTCCCCTCTTTCTTTCTTTCTCTTCAAAAAATTTTAAACTCAATTTTTGTGAAAGTAGAGAAAGTTCTTTGTAGATAATACTCTTACATTTATTGTGATGCTGCAGTCTTCTATGTCCTAAATTTCTGAACCTCTTTTTCTTTAATTTTTTATTCATTCACTATTTTAATGTATAAATTTGTTTTTCTCCTCGATTTTGAGCGAACGAGAAATAAAATAATTGGAGATTTCAGAAACAAGACATAAAGATTAAAATATTTCTACTTCCAGAAAACATCCTGCAAAAAAAAAAAAAATAAGCAAATTAAAGTTAGGTGTTTTGCACAATTGCATCATCAAAATAATTTAGCTCCTACATCTATTTATTTTCTGCCCATTGAAGCTGATGAGGAGTAATTCTTTTTAATATTTCTGCGAAAGTGCTTTAAGGTAACATCCTACACTGAAAAATTTCTGCGAAAAGACAGAAAGGAAACTGCGTGTTTCTTTAAAGTTACGAAAAACTTGTTTCAGATGAAATAATCAGATTTCTTGACAACAGTTTCTCAACAAAACTCTTGTTTTTCCGCACTCTGTATAGCTACAGAAAAATATCTGTTAAGTTACATGTAAATGAACACTTGAAATATGTCACTACGAGTTTAAAAATTGCTGACGAATGCTTTGTATGTTGTTGGCGTACGGTTTACTTTAAGCTCTAATGAGCAGCATATCCCTCGGCGGCGCTAGTCCTTCGAGCTCCGGAGGCGTCTTCGGCCAAGTGGCTTAAAGCACAACATCAACAGTGTGGGCTTAACTAAACTCACCTTCGACTTTGGGCATCATAAATAGTAATTCGCCGTACTCACAGATGTCCCCTCTACTGCTGCACATCATATTTTTTTTTTAATGTAGTTTCATGTGTTTATAGTTCTGTATAATTTAACGTCAGACTCCGGATAAATTATTTCCAGGAGAATCTCATGTAATTTTGAGTAAAAAATTTTTGCAGTGTACAGTTTATATAAAGCGTTGAAGACTTTGCTCTTGAGTTACGTTTCTATTCCTTATATGCCTTTAGTTGTAAAGAATGCAGTTGTTAAAAAAGAAGGGGGAAAAGAGAAAAAAAGGAAGGAAGGAAAAAAATTAAGAATTTTCGAATCATTTGTGGATTTTAAATCGGTTGACACTTGCAAATTGATTTATTAGATAGGAGTGAATCTTTTTTCTAAAACGTTTAACTACTCTCTAAATTCTTTAGTCGCGTTATTAGAGTGGTAAAATAGTGCTTTTTTTAACTTTGTTTTTGAATATATTTATACATGTATATATACCGCTCACCGGGGAAAGCAGTGTCCAAATCTTTAAAAAAATAGCATTAGAGAATATCAATGTTTCAGGTTGTACTAATTTTAAGAGACTTAGGTAACTGCAACTACTGCACTTTAAAAAATTATGGTATGTCGCTAATAACAAGCTTTACCCCACTACGCAGTAGGCAGAGCACTAAATTCAAATTTTGAATCAAGAATTAGTACGCTTTTTGAACATTTTGAAACAGGCCACTATTGTTATCGGTGAGCGATATACTATATAATCTAATGAGAAATTTATTTACAAGCCTAAAACTGTAAACATTTACCTATTGTAGATTGTTTGGCTTTTGAGGAAAAAAAATTATGATATCCTAGAAAGTTTTTACCATATGGTAACACTAGTCCTCAATGACTTAGGTGCCAACTGAAATTCAAAAGACACACAAGAAGACTATTAACGGCCGGCCAGTATTATCAAATTAAAATTTTCACTCTTGTGCACGGTACACCTTCTTTACACACACATTTTACCTATCCCCTATAATTACTTGTAATTTTCTTTTACTGTTCAACTTATTGTCATTATTTTTTATCATAATTCCATATAATTTTGTTAAATAATAACAATATTAACGAAAATGCTACTTTTTAATCTACTTTTCATTCCTTGAATAAAAAATCTTTTTTTTCTTTTCGTTTTTTAGAGAGGAAAGAGAACATGGGTGTCAAGTCTTGGAGTATCTTGCTTTTAGCCGCTCAGCTGGTGCTAATCCCTCAATCAGCATCTGCTTTTGGTGGATTGTTTGGTGGCGGACACGGACGTTCTGAAGTAGCAGAAATATTGGCAGCAGGAATCATCACCAAGCTTCTGATGGAAGAGTATGCACCAAGGCCATCCGTTATGCATGCGCTTGGTCATGGAATGATGGGCGGATACGCATTACAATTGCCACGCCCACCAATGCATTCCATGATGATTCCTCGCATACCCATGATGCATCCTTACGCTCTCTCTCCCATGGTGCCCCACCCCAATCTCTACATGCAACAGGCGACTCTCATGCACGAGGCTCGTAAGCAAGCTCTCGAGTCCAGCCTCAAGGAAGAAATCCGTGCATTGGAGGCCTCGGAAAGTTTGCTGGATGCTTACCTAGCCAGCAACGACGATGGAGAAACTCCGTCCTTGGAGCAACTACTGTCTGAAGAAGAAGCTCTGCCAGCTGCTGCCTTGCTTCTGGAATCTGCAGAATTTAGCGACCAAGAAGAAAAGTTGAACGTCAAAACTGATGTTCCCGTTCCTGACGCCTTTGAAGCTGCAGGAAGCGAGACAGAATCTAGATACATTTTACCAAGAATCGCTCGATATTTTGTTCAAAGGCTGCTCAGAAGGGCAGAAAATCATTAATTTACTTCATTCAGCTACCACCGCTGATACAGTGTGATAAAACGAGCATACACTTTTGAAAATATTTTCACACTATTTCCAACGGTAACGTTTCATACAAAATCGCTTTTAATGCTTTTCGAGAATGTTTTTGGCAAAACAAATGCCCGCATTTTTTTTACCGAAAATTTTTTTATGTACTTTTTGTTTCATTTATTCTCGATTCAAAAAAAATCCTATAGCTGTCATAGTTTGAGATATTCACTGAAGTTTACCTTTGGTATGTATAAGTGAATTACTTAATACTGTTTTCTCTTTTTTTTTACTCTTGTCATTCCAATGTTTCAAGCAGTTTCTGATTATTCAATACCCGTAAACCGATCGTTTTATATCATATTAACACACAGAAACACTATATTTCAGTAAGTTTTTTCCTAAAGTTACGATATTTTTAATTGGGACTGAGCAAACATTTTTCAATGCTGCCACTTATAACTGTATTGAAAAATTTATTTAATTTTCTTAAACGTTAATTTTATGTAAAAAAGAACCCTTACCCTAATCTTAATACCTGACTCTATAATGTTTTTTTTAAAAAAAAACATGAAACTTGTAGTATTTCTACTGCATTCTTTCATCAAAAGGCATTTACGCTACTTTCATTTTAATTTACACTGTTTTTCGTTTTTACGCATTTGCATTTACAGAACGGCGCACAGATAAAAACGTACTCACTCTTTCGATCTCATAAATATCATAACCTTCATGTTCAGTGTTTTGAGCATTCACCTCATGTAAATATGTAAATATATTTATGTATAAATGTATATTATAAAATAGTTTATGTAAGTTGAAAGTTAGAAAATAAATGTATATTTATTTTATTTTTGGTTTCTTCATTTCCCTATTTACGCAAATCATTCATTTTAATTAATTTTCAATAGGGTCAGGTGGGGGAAAATGGGTCACTTTTTAGCTATTTTCATATTTAAAGTTTCATAGCAACAAAACCAGAAACATTTCCCATTTCTTTTCAATTGCATCTTAACATCGAACTCTTTTACATTAATTTTATGTAATTTTAATATTTATTTTTTAATTATGAAATAGTTTAACTGAGCTTATAAACTTGTGACCTGATTTACTCCATCGTGGGGTAAAATGGGTCATAATGCAAAATAATGCTGAAAACAGTTATTTATTGCTTTGAAATTGAAAAAAAAAAAAAAAGTCAGTAACATGTTTAGCAACACTTTGAATTATAATTACATTGAAATGTTAAAACAATATGATCCTTTTTAGGGAAAACATAATTTTTTTTTAAATTTAATTTCAATAAAATAAACAACCTACATTATTTAAATTTAGGAACTTACTGCAGTGAGGTACAGTAGAGTAAATTTTAAAAATAGAATAGAATAGAACTACTTAAGCCTAACCATGACCCATTTTACCCCATCCAAGAAAATCTGTTGTAAAAAAGACAATATTTAATTTTATTTATTTTTTTTTTACATGCTTTGCTGAAATTGTTCACCGAAGTTTCTTAGTGAGGAAATCCTTCAAATTTGGGCTGTCATTTGATAAAATATAGAGCTTTTCAGAAGTTGGTAAACCATGTGTTGAGCACACTATCATCCATAGTTTACAAAGAAATTTCCTTGTGGTTCCATATTTAAGAACCTAACTTTTTTGAGAATGAAAAATGTTTCCAACACATTGAAATATAACATTAAAAATATTGGTTTAAAAATTTCAATTTCAAGTTCTATTATTTTGGGTTTTTTATCAAGTGACCCATTTTACCGCACTCTCCCCTACCAGGTTTACATTGCTTGCACTTGCTAAATCGTCAAACGAAGCAAATTGATTATATCGATTGTAAAGTTATACATGAAATATATCTTGCGCAAAAGAAGAAGACTAAAATTTTAAATACCGCATATTAGAATGGATGAAACTGTATTTTGAAGAAAAATCCAGCAATATTTTACTGCTGAAATTATATTAAGGAATTTTTTTCGAGAAATGTTCAAAAATTTTCTGTATTCTTCAAAATCATTTCCCCTAGTTACGTAGAACAATTTCAAAATAGAAAAGGAAATAAAAATGCTTTTCAATATATATATATATATGTATACAATTGAATTGAAAATAATTTTCAAGCAATAAGGCTTGTCATTAACACCTGGAATAAAAATATAAAAATAACCTGCAGTTGTATACATACATCTATATCACAACACTATGTAGTTCTAAAAATTAAATTGCAATTAACATTTGAGAAGAGATATTTGACCTTAGTTTTATTTTGGAGTAAACCTTTCCTAGAAATGTTTTCAATTCTTTAAAAAGCAATTGCTCCAATGTTTAAATCATAATATTTGGGCATTACGAATAAAAAAAATGCAGACATCATATCGCATATAAATATATTAATTATCTGAGGTTAATTCCGAAAGGATATCCCTTTAAGGTCCGAAACAATGAAAGGCATATTAAGGAAAGCATAAAATATTGCAAAACGGCCAGGTTGACACACAAATGAGAACAGTGGTTTTTTTCTTTCTTTCTTTAAAAGGAGGAGCGTTAATTAGCGTAACATTGGTAGATGATACATTTTTTAAAGTTGATTATAACTTACAAAACAAAAAAACAAAAAATACAAGGGAAATGATGGTATGACTAAATGATCAATAACCCACATATATCTCAGGATGATTTGTTGACCAAACAAACGTACTTTCGGACGAAGTGATCTTTATGACTATACAGACTTGTGACAAAGTGATTTATAGCCCACGTGATATCTAGACACTACCTGTAATAAATATTTTAAAGATCAATAGAACAGGTACTACTTAGATATTTGACACATTTCTCGTGATAGATATATATAAATGTATATATGGCAAGCAAATACACGGGTAGCAAGTACTTAATTTAGGAACTTAGGGGCCGTTCATAAATGATGTCACGCTTTTTTCCCATATATTTGACCCCCTTCCCCCCTTTGTCACAATATGTCACATTTCAGCGGACCCCCCCTCCCCCCCTTTGTCACGCGTCACGCTATGTTGCATAATGCATGATGTCACACTTCTTGTTACCCCCTCCCCTCTCCTTGTCACACTTTGTCACAATTTCACGAACCCTCCCTCCCCCCCTCGAAGCGTGACATCATTTATGAATGATCATTTAGGCCTTCACGGCCGGTATCCATACCAAACATAATATTTTCCGGGCTTATAGGCCGTGGTCCAACCAAGATATTTTTGGCTGACGTTTCACCTGACACGTTTCAGGTTTCTTCAGAGTGAAAATGAAGACAGGCAGAGGTCTGGTCCTTATATATCAAGCATCACATGTGCTTAAACCTCATTGGATAAGCCACCAATCTCAGGCTTGATGGTGTAGTTCTTGGCATTGATTGGTATATTTTTGAAGCAGTAAAACTCATAAATTGTTCACTTTCAAAGTTTCTTCTTTTCTATTTACGTTGTAAATATGTTTATGCATTTCAATAGTTTCTCTATGAAGGCGAGCAAAGTAATGAATATTAGTAGACAGCAATTTAGTTTCTTCAAACATGAGCTGGTGTCCCGTAGCAATAGTATGCTCAGCAATGGCTGACATCTGAGAATATTTAAGGCGGCAGTGTCTCTCATACTCCTCATAGGCACCAACCACAATGAGGAGTATCAATGCAAGAATAAAAGAGCATGAGAGACAATGCAGCCTTAAACATTAAGGGAAGCTGGAGCTGTTAAAGTATGTTGTGATGTAGCTCTTAAAAGTGAATGAAACCAAATGATTTGTTTGGCCGCATTGACATTAAGTAACTGTTTGGATATTTTAGACTCATGGCATAATAATGAAGATACTCTGAAATACGCTGTTTTAAAATCGTTAATTAAGGTATTAAATTTCTGCCTACTTAAAAGTTTCGCCATTATGTGCTAAAATCAATGATACCACTTGTCCATGGCACCAATGCAGATGTAATGCTAAAATTGAATTCTCATCATGTTTTGATAAATCATTTGCAAGAGTTCATTGGTTGCGATAATTCTACTGATATGACAAAGTTTCACTTTCAAGGTCTATCGATAGAAAGAAATTTGCATAGAAACATCCTGCAAAGTACTGGCGAAAACTTGGAAGCATGCGTAAAAAAAAAAATTAATTAGGCCTTTCGAAAAGTGGATGTTCATGTGATTTTGGTGGATCTCCAAGGACAGTCTCTCTCCAAGAGACAGAAGCATACATTTTTAAAGAAATGGAAAGACGTCAAGTGATGGACGAAGTAAATACGCTCTATAGTAGGGAATGGGGCCAAGGAGAAAAAATGATAGAGTTTAGAATTAATACAAGTTCATATTTTAAGCCTGGGTTTAGTGCAAAAAACTTGAAAAGATTAGATTTTGCCAATCTTTTCATGGAATCTCTTTTAATTTTGTTGACATCACATGTGAAAGAGGTGTAAACGTTTTAGATGCCAGGTCTTATTTTGCTCTATGTATTCCTTATAAAATTTGTATCTCCCTCGGTAGGGGAAATGAAATTGTTGAATCAAATAATGTCCGTGTTGACAAATTAAAAACTCCAGACAATCCTCAAAATAACGTTTCAAATGATACGCAATTTCTTACAGTCGATACTGATAATGAAAGCTACGAGTATCTCCAGAAAGTAAAATACAAGACACACGTTGAGACAGAGAATTTCCCGCAGCAGTCAGAAAAAAGATTGCTTCAAAATGAAATAATGACTACATTTTCCCTCCGAAGAATTAAAGAAGTTTTTTAAAACGAGATCATTGATGAATCCATTTCGCTTATGATGTCGAAACTGACTTATTTATGGTACGATATGTGCTATCGCCCATGTGCCGAAGAAGAATTCTTTTCTACTGTAATGGATTACATATTAAAAGCAGAAATGCCTTCCCCCAAAAGCAACATTCGTTTTATTGACAATTTTGCGCTCTTTTTTTAATTTTGAAAAGACTATTATTAATGATTTTGTTAATGTTCTTGAAGAACAGCTCTCTCCTCCTTTTCCAAGTTCCGAAGTTGAACTTGCTTATCATGTGGTTATATCTGCTGGTAGAGAGAGGAGAGAGAGAGAGAAGCTCCGGAGAAAGCATTTTCCCTCAAGCTGTTCTATGTCATACTTTAACTGCTTATGATGACGATTCTGTTAAAGTTAGCGCACTTTATGCTGCCTCAAAGCTAGTATCTGATGGACGAACACTGTTTATGATATGGTACGAGAAAGGAGGATTTTCATTGATTGTGTTGTGACACTCTTAAGTAGTAAATCTGAATTTTGTCAAGAAAAATGCATTTTTTCAATACGTGATATTTATCAAAATATTAAACAGCAGAATGAAGCTTAATGAGCTTAATGAGAAATCAGCAGAATGCTTTGAAGATTATAATTTGGATGTAGAATTTTCATTGGGAGATGGAAGTAAAGCATCGGGATACCGACAAAAATTATGTAAAGAATCGGATTATTTTAAAGCCTTGTTAGAAGGAAAGTTCTTGGAAGGAAATGAGGATATCATACATCTGCCCAATATAACGCGAAATACGTTCTTGACAATTTCGCATTATCTTTAGACTGCAGAAAAGAAACATGTTCATTCTTGAATGATATTTCGGTTTCTGGACTGAAGGAATTATTAGCAAAATGCAATGAACTTTTATTGTTTGAATTGAAAAAGAGCATTGAAAAAGACTTACTTTTGCATTGATCTCCAGAAACTTTTGCCGAAATATATAATTTTGTAAAATTAAATAATTGTAACAAAATTTGTCTTGAAGCTACTAAATTTATTCGGACCATGTATGTTGCAAACAAAAGTGTTCTGCTGAATTGCTTTAAAGAAATACTGTGCAAAGAGTTTTTGGAAGATTTAAATTGCGTTATGAAGAATAAATTCGTGGAGTATTTTTCAAATTAGTCTCCTTAGACGAATTTTATGTTTGCCTTTGGCTTGAGAAGATTTTTTTTCTTTTTCCATATTTGAAAACGTTTTTTTTTCCCCATACTTAACTGGAAATTCCTTTTGTGGAACATTAAAATTGTAAGTCTAGTACAGGGTCTTATGACTTATAGAAAGGGATTAGATTAATCAGCGGGAAAGCGATGCGTGGATGACCTTAAAAAAAGAGCGAAAGATAAATATCATATTCAAAAATGTTTTTTTCCCCGGTTCCCTTGAACTCCAGGTTGTACATAAAAGAATTCCGCAGTTATACTTTTGATTATTATCATGCATGCGTGCCGTATGACTAAGCGTACGCATATTCAACACATGTGTGAAAAAATGCTAATTTACCTTCAATTTGATGTTCTCAATATTCAAAATTAAATAATTATAATATGCTATTGAAACTATTCTTTTACATATGTCCCGCATTATACGTCCCTGGTCAAGTATTGATTTGATTAATTATTCATTTTAACTGGCATTTTTTCTGAATAGTTTTAATGAAAAGTCTTTAAACACTTTTGAATAAAACAAAAAAAGGTTACCTCGCTGTTTGATCTCGAATATTTTGACTGAAATATTTCGAACAAAGTAAAGAGCCTATTTTACAGCTTCTTGAAAAAAAAATTGAATTTAAATCTTTTGCAGAATCTGCAGTATCTTTTGTGAAAATTTTCAAATAAATTCATTCAAAAACATTTATGAGCGAAAGAAATCAATTGTAAAGAAGATACTTCACACTTAAGAAAATGTTTTATTTTTAATCCAATAATAGCACATTTTGCATTGGATCACATAATATCAAAACTTACATAAAATCTTAATTACAACAAATGCTATAAAAAGTAGTAAACACACATATACATATTGAATAGAATGATTACAAATGAATAAAATGTAAGAATAAAAACTCGTTTTCTAACTTACAAGAGCTTAAACATTAAAAAATGAAAAGCATTCTTTAAACACAAGTGTTCAAAAATATTCCTGAGAAAAATGAAGAGCAAAAGCTATGTAAGTAAGAAAACCGATATAAAAATATTTGCTTTCTGATGTAGGAAAGCAAGACTGGCCTCAATGCAAAAATATATTAAGATTTGGTACACCGTAGTCACGCAAATATTACCTTATGCATGAATGCATCATTTACAGTGTAATCACTTTATCAGCTTTGGTCTTGTGTGACTGTTCTGAAGAATATTACCTTTAATTATGCAACTATTCTTCACTTTTTAGTAAATTTTTTATTCGTCTTATGATGAACATCTGTTGGATAAAACGTTTTTAAATTAGGACGAAATTGTGGATCATACTTGGTAGAAAATCATCAGAATATGCGGTTTTATTTATTTATTTATTTATTTATTTTTTTTGTTTTTTGTTTTTTTTTAATTAATTAATTATTTTTGTCATCAGGATTAAAAGCACCTGATGAAACTATTGGCTTTCTTGGCGACTATTGCGCCTTTAAATGCCGCCAATTAGTATTTCTACGTTCATGTTATACAAAATTGTTTCAGAACATAAATTAAACTAGTTGCTAATTACTGAAGAAAAAGAACTAGTTGCCATTAAGCTAGTTCTTTCACTTCAATTTTCCAATTTTGATCTATTTTCTGCTCCTAATTTACGTAGTATTCATTATCATCTTTTTTTCTCTTTTTTTTAGTTAATAAGCGCATATAAAAATTTATTCCACAAAACGAAAAAATGTTTCAAATGAAATATTTGCATTGCAAAATACTTTAATAGCATATTCTTCAATAAACCTTTTTAAACGGTTCCATCCAGCCTTGGTTTTGTAACGTCCGGTATCCAACAAGCTTCAAAAGAGAAATCAGTATTGCGATCCAACAAAATTATGAACTATTTTTGATACTTGGAGAAAACGGCACGGCCCTTTGGAAATGACCTTCTCTGCAATTGGGATTTTTTTTTAAAGGGCTAAACAACGGACTCTGCCCAAAATTTTTAAACGGTGAATCGAAGTTTTTCCGCTCATTAGTATAAAAACGATTTTCTGTAAAAGAAGTGTTGATAGAGTAGTGTTTGAGGAACGGAAGTGGAATGTAACAGCTGTTGAAATAAGGCTGTAGGGTGTTCTAAAAGGGCAACAGGGTGAATTAAGATCCCAGCAGGGAGCTACGCCCAGTCTAATAAACCTGGAGTCCTCAGCAAACTGCGTAGAGTTGGACTTCAATGTCTCGCTAGTTTTCAAAAAGGCTATTTAGAATGATTTCGAAGCTACATCACGAACTGCCTGCTTACATAAAACACCTTTCTATACCCATCTGGACAAGTTTTTCAGAAATAAAACAAAACCTTTATATTAATTGTTATTGATAAATTATATATTTATTGTTTTTTATACAACAGTATATCTGAAATGTCAAATGAATTCTCCGATAAGCGTGTTACATTTAAAAACATATTAAAAACAGGTTTCACTTGTTTCCATTTCATTGACTTGCCGATTTTATTTAGGGTGGAAAAATAGAAAGAGATGCACAAGCTAACACAGTGTTAACTCTCTCATGAATCACTTATACAACATATTCATTCTGTTGCGGAAATTTAAAAACGAACTTCATTAAACAGGGTTGAATAAAGTATAAACAGGTTTGAAAAATTCAAATTTTTAACGCTATTTGTACATAAAGTTAAGAAATTAAGATGAAGTGTAACAATTATAAGTAACTTTGTGTTTAAATACAGTACGCAAAAACAAGATGCTGATAATTTTTTTCTGCTTAAAATTTCTCATAAATGCACCAATTCTTGTAAAATTGAAAATTGAAAAGGCAATTCCTAAATTTTCATTGATGAGCAAAATGAAAAGGCACACCTGCGACAACATTAGGCCAAAAAAAAACACGAAATATACACAAAAATATTGCTGCGCAATAGTAAGAGCAAAATAATTTTCAGTTTGGATTCACAATGTGCAATAAACTAAGTCTTAAAATGCTTTTTTTTTTTTTTCACGTTTATGACGAACCAAAATAGTACACAAATCCCAATTTAATTTTTCTCTTGCGGTATATTCTGTTAAATTTCAATTATAAAGGAAAAGTTAGTGACAATGAAAACATTTAGAAAAATAGTAACTTTTATGTCCTTAAACTTCCCATAAATATTGTTTTTTTTTAAACTGCCTACAGAATGTGCGTGCTTTTTCAAGAGATGTTATAATTTTTATATTTATTCTCGAATAAAAGATAAAAACTAAAAAAAAATAATTTAAAATACTCGGCACCTTAAATATTAAGTTACATGTGTTACCACAACGAAAAGAAAAGAACTATGTGTTAAAAAAGTAAAATTTAAGGTCATAATATTTTTGACCTGAGTGTAAGCGAACAAAAACGAAGGTAAATTGTAAGGAAAATGTTGTTTACTTGTACTTAAGACGACATCATAAAATATCTTGATTTTACGCACAGTTTCTTCATTTTATGCCATAAAATTACTTGGAAAAAAACCTGAGTTACGGAGAGTTTCGGTCACAAAACGATTCAAATGGGTTACAAGTGAACAACAATAAAAGAAAAACTTATTTGCAAGATATTATAGTTTTTGCTGAAATACTGATGCATAAGAATAGAAGTTGTATAACCAAGTTGCATAGACGGAAAAAAATTTTAACTCTCGTTAAATACAGGGATCAACTATACATATACATGTACGCTGTTTTTACTCTAACAACTGTAAAAATGAATGTCTTACATCTTTGTTCAAAACATGCTTACAAACATATAATGAGCAGTCACTTTGTAGTGTTTGCAATCGCTGAAAATGAATTAGAACATTTGCACTCTCAATCAGCGATATGTCAACCTTTTATTTCTTTTAAAAGCAATTTTCTCTCATTCATTCAACAAAAAAAATTAATGATCTTTCGTTGATTGAGAAAACACAAGAAAAAATCTCACACTATATCTTATACTCTGATGAAATTTTTCTCTTTCGCAGCTGCTAAAGCCCCTGTTCTCCAGTTTTATTTTACTCTATAGCTTTTCATGCGTTAAATGTTTCCTACGTCAAACGCAGAGAATTATTTGTGATGTACCCTTCAAGAACACCGAATTTCGGAAAGGAAATTATAAACATTGAAAGTCATGATTTAAAAGCTGAAAAGCTACATTTCTCCTCTAACCCCCTTCCCTGTCAGCACGAGTAGGGGGGGGGGGGGTTGCGTTGTAACAACTAAGGCAAATATATTCAACGTTTCTTTATCTGCATCAATTTGAACATTTGTCAGTCTTATGGCACCATTTTGAAAATGCAACAAAATAAGCAAGATATCATTTAGCACTATTTGTTGTATCACACAGATCGTATTACGTTACGTTAGATTTCTTTCGAGTTCTTATGCTTCAGAATCCACATTTTCAATCGTGAGTGAGGAACTTTTTGGAACGTCATAGGCTTCTTCTGCAAATGATCTATCTTCTGATTTTGGGTGATCTAAGCATTCAACCGCTAAATAACACATACAAAATTAATTAAGAAATAAAAACATGAGTCAACTATTATTTTTCATTTCATTTTAAATACAATCATATAATATTTTAATCTTATAGTTGTTAAATTTAATAGTAATTCTTTCTTGTCATATTATATTGCTATTTTATTATTTTTGTGCACAATATGAGAGCCTGGAATTAAGAATAAAAGCTCATAAGACATTAGTAGGGCAGCCCATATTCACTAAGGAACTTATCCAAGATTTTCAGTTCATTACGAATTATGAGATGTATTGGATTTCTACTCGGAAAATTGTGTAATACGACGCGGAATAGTAATGTCTGGTAGAAATGTTTTCATGTGATTCCCATTTTCAATTCATCCCATGTTGCCATCTAACAAGTTTCTGAGGACATTCATGCTCGTTGCTAGTTACAATATATCAATCAAAAGTCGAACGGACCGAAAACACGAAGTTATTAACTGGAGTGACATTTATTTTTATTGCCGGATTTCTTAGACTGTTATTTGCTATTCTTAACAACATAGAGACACTACGTCCAGAGTATTCTATGTGAAATGGTCTTTTTGCGAAACCTCAAGTTTACATTTCAGCAAAACCTTGCTCAAATTTACATGGCAATTGTTTTCTTTTTCTTCGAGCTTGTCACAATCCCTTCCCAATTCGTATATTCAGATACAGAGGCGTTTGAAAATGCCAAAGAATGTCGTCAATCTTACTCGAGGGATAAGAGAGTTCATCAAGAAATTGCCTCCCCTCCCCCTAGCATTCAAAAAATTTACCAAAAAAAAATACCTGATAACAACTTGCATAATGGTCACACATTGATCAACGCACTAAGGATTTATCTCTCAAGGATAATGCATTCAATTATTTTGTTTCTTTTTCTTTCCTCTATGTATGCATACTATATATCCCACACAGTATTGTTATTGTTTATATTCACCTATACTTTTACGCGAAACTAACCGAAACCCATGAGAACATGGCGAAGTTTGTAAGCGTTCCAACAATTGAAAAAACTTTTTCTTTATTACTAATTCACAAAATGCACACAATCACAATAAACGGCTTTAAAGAATAACAAAATAGCTTACATTCGTGAAGATCAGTAGCATCCTCGTTCTTTCTGGGTAATATTGGTGCTCCGTAGGTTGGGTTATGTTGCGTGTTGCACACCACATCATCTAAAAATTGAAAAAAAAAAATGCAAAACAGTACTTACATAAATATCATATTAGAAAATGTCGGACAAAAACAAAACTATTGTTATTTTTATTATCGTTTTAACTGCTTTTTAACAGAAGTATCAGTTAGTATATTGAATTTCTTTTTTGTTTATTCTCCCACGCCAGGGGCTTGTAGGCTTCCTAAGTACCGCTTCTTTAAAAGCATAACTTCTCTTGGTGTAGTTGATAAGCAATGGGGAAGGAATGATTGGAACTTAACCCCTTCCCTCTTGTTCCGGTGAACGTGACGGGCCTAGTTTCGCCTTCCATTTCTCGCTCCCGTGAACGTGACGGGCTGAGGTTTCGCCTTCATTTCTCGCTCCCGTGAACGTGACGGGCTGAGGTTTCGCCCTCCATTTCTCGCTTCCGTGACATGTTCGGGCTGGAATGTTTAAAATTTCAAAATAAAAACAAATCAAAAATTAAAAATGAATGCATATATTGTTCACTCACATATTTTTATGTAATTTTCAGGCATAAAAAAATAGGAAATTTTATGACCGTTTCCTTGAAAATTACCCGACCGTTATGGGGTTAAAGGAGAAGCTTTTTCGGCCTGGTGTAAAATGATTTGATTCCTTACGTGGGTTTACATTAAGGCGTAACGACTGTTATGAGAGGGCGGTCAATAAGCGAGTAAACAAACGGTTATGTAAGAAAGAATTTGTTTACTTGGCTTGTTTTGTCAAAATAAGGAAAATGCAAAGACATAAAATTTCTGATACATCAATTTACCATTTTCGTATACATTATCTTCAGGATGCAAATTTACTTCCTTATAGACAATATCTTCATATATATTTTCAGACTCCACAAAGTAAGTGCCTGAAAAGCAAAGAAGTGTTAGCGTTAAAAAATGATGGAAGGAAAAATAATCAAAACTCAATATATTTTATATTTTTGTCATTTAGTTTATATATGACATATTATCTCAGAATTGAGTTGAGTACTATTGAATTATATCCTAACAAATCTTAATACACAATTCGAGGAAGTTTGTTTCATGTTGGCGTTAGAAACATGGAAAAAAATAAAAATAATAACTAAGAACACAAATGCTAGGAGTTATACTATGCTCATTAAATTTACGAGATGTAAAGTAATAATTTCATGGCTTCACTGCACTATCACAAGGTAAGATAAGTAAATCGTTTTCATTGTACAATTTGCTTAGTAGGAGTAAAAGTTGAACAACTACCATATAAAGTTATATTTTCATTTAAACGCAAAAAAAAAAACCTTTACTACTACATCATGGGGTCATTCATAAATGATATCACACTTCGAGAAGGTAGGGGATTTGAGAAATTGTGACAGTTATTGAGAAGGGGCGAGGTGGGGGTAACAATACGTGTGACATTACGCATTTCTTATAAAAACATTTAAAATCAAATAAAGTTTATTTTTAAAGCTTTTTTAACCAACTTCACAAAAGAAGAAGGTGATACGTTCATATTGTATGTATGTCGTTTTTTTTTTTTTTTTTTTTTTCTGTTCTTCCACTCATAACTTCTCACCGGATAAACCGATTTTCATGATGTTTTTTTTAATCGATCGAGGGTGGTTTCCCATAGGTCCCGTACCTTCGTTTGACCGTATTGGATAACTAGAACAAGAGTTATGGGCAGAAATAGGGTCATATTTTTAGTTTTTCATCCATAACTTTTGACTAAATGAACCAATTTTGATGACTTTTTCTTTAATAGATGGAGGGCCGTCTAACTCAAATGTTGCACATCCATTTGACTACATTTCTTTTTTAGAAAAAACGTTACGGGTGAAAATTAAGTATTTTTTATTTTAATTGGAAAGGCTTGACTTGATTTTACTTTGTTGGGAAAACTATTAATAAATAAAAAACTCATTGTTGAAAAAGTTTTTGTTGCCATTGTGCTATAATAATAAATGCAATTACAGCAAGATTTTGACTGAAGGCAAGAATTAAATCCAATCAGTTTGTTTGCTAAAATCGACTTCAAAACGGAATTTTTCATACAAATGATTAGTTTTTAGTGTCATTCATTCAAAGGTTTGCCCTTTGATATGGATTTTTTTTAAATAGAGTATTTATATGAAAAATGTATTTACACTAAAAAGAATAAAATAAAATAATTTTTGGAAAAAAATAGAACCGACTTCAGATTATAAATTGCGCTGAAAAGTGAAAAATAAATTAATTCTTTAAACAACATCGATGTGACTTTTAAACATAGTTTTAGAAGTCGGTGCAAAATTAGGGTAGATAAGATCTTTTGTTCATGAATCAATTACAAATATAAATGGCCCAGAATTAGCAACAGTTCCAATATGAAGTAAAACATGGTGTAGTGGTAATTAGGTTCATAATTTTGCACCGACTTCTAAAGCTATGTTTAAAAGTCACATCGATGTTGTTTAAAGAATTAATTTATTTTTCACTTTTCAGCGCAATTTATAATCTGAAGTCGGTTCTATTTTTTTCCAAAAATTATTTAATTTTATTTTCATAATTTATTGTAAAGTTTCATTGATCATTTTGAATTGTAAATACCGATGCTGATTAAGGCTTAAATTTACTTCCTGTTAAAAGTTTAAAAGGAAAGTTTCTAAGGCATTGACACATTTCAGATAAAATTTCGGGAGTCATTTTTTCAGAATTCGAACAACTAATACATTTTGTGTTGTAAACCGTAACCTCATCTTATACAAATTAAGTACACGTGTAATCATCATTATTATTATGCTCACAAATGTCGTTAAGAGTTCCAAAATAAAATCAGAAACGGGATCTACCACACAGTGCTTTGTATCTGAACTGCAAGTACATATGCTTATGTGATATAGCGTGACATGTGACAAACGTAAAAAAAGATCTCACTTGGACTTTCTCTTGCCATCATTTCTGCCAAAGATTCTCTTTTCGCTTTTTCATAAATGTTTTTTCCTCTTTTGGAAACATTCCAACTGTCTTTCAGCGCATGAGTTTCGGATTCTGAAACAAATAAGACAAATTAACAGGATGTAAAAATGGATTAACGCGAATTTCATAATTCTGAGAAATTCGAATTTATTTAAATTCAGAAATCTTTTTCCCGATATATATGTGTACGTGCATGAGTATTTTTAAAATGTTATAAATACCACACTCACAGACATATAATTTGTGGTCAAAGGTTTGCATTTTCTACAGAAAGAATTTCTTAATTCTCACCACTTTTCGGAAATACACAATTTTGGAGGAACCAAGCCTGTAAACGCTAATTATCCAAATAAGTAAGAATGTAACCAAGTTTGACTCACTCCTCCCCTCCCTCCATCACACACACACAACGGACATAAAATTCTTAAAAGCAATCGCCTAACGGGCCGAATCTGGCTGCAATAATAATTCAGAACCGAATTTCCTTTACAGTTCTCTTAAAATAAAATTTAAACTGAAAAATAAATACGTTGCTTCAAAGTATATATATATATATAACGACACAATTGTGTAGATAACACTCCGATGTGTATATAAGTCTGTACACATCGGAGAATATCGACCACCAAATTTCGCCCAGCAGTTATATTTACAATCCAGAATCATTCAACTATATTCTTTCCTAAATTTAGAATAAGATTTAAATTATTATTCTTCTGTTCTATTCAAAAAATTATTAAATGCATATTTCCTCCTTGGTTTACAAGAAAACAATAAACGGCAACAACTCTTGTTCTATTATCAGCGGCTTCAATCATGTAGAAAACATTTCATTAGACTTTCATTTTAGGCTATTTATCGAATTTATTACCATGATAACAAAGTCAAAGGGTTGTTTTTATTTGCAGAAAAACTCTTATTAGCCATCTTTCTCTGACTACTTTTACGAATTTTTATTTATTTATTGTCAATTGTCTGGTATACTTAAATCTGGGTAACTCTTGGATTTTTAAGTATTAAAAAGTGAGTACTTGGCTATAATAACACATCGAAAAATTTTCATCCTGTGTTTTCCCCCATCTCATCATTAAATTCTTTTAAGCCTTTAATTTCTGATGGCACTTATAAGTACCACTACCTTTAAAATTCCATCAAGTCCCACTTTACGAATCTTTTGATGATACTTTGTTTTTCACACACTATACCAGTTTTTCAGGAATGGTTCTTTCTATATAGAGTATTTTAGCAGAGAAAGAGGACAATTTTAAATCCGATGCTGGGTTTTGAACTGCCATTTTGTTCAGATTACTCCACCTTAATAATTCAGGAGTTGAATGATTTTTATGCCAAGTCATGTTCGAGTCCTTCAAGGAGAGTTGATTTCAATAGCGTTCAAACAAACAAACATACATACATTAAAATTTATAGCTGCTGAATTGTTCAATATACATTTTTAAACTAATACTAATTGTGCATTAAAATTATCATCAAAAAATTAATATCCACTTAGTACTTCTTTCGTTTTTATGTAGCTGTTAAGATTAAACTAAAAACTGAGCTTACCCATTTTAGAAGTTCTGCCTGGAAACCTAAAAACAAAAGATTAACGTTTCAATCCACTATTACTGAACAATGTAAAGTTATAAATTCTCATAACGTGCTTTAAATAAAAATATATTTTACTATTCTAACGAAAGTCAAATGCATTTTCTATTAAACCTTTTGCAGCTAGGAGTATTCATGGAAAATTCTCTGCTAATCTACTTATGAACCCAGTTGCTAACTAAATCCAGAAGCAAAAATAGCTGATGTGTGCACATGACTTCCTTATACTACACTAAATAGAATATACTTTTTTAAGAACTAAAAAAAATGGGTGCGTGTATCATATACGCACGTTAAAAGTTATATTTCCAAGTTTCATTATTTTGTAAATAAATTTTTAGTTCATTTTTACTTCCCTATATACCTATATAGTATAGTAAATATAGAGAGTGGCATTTTCAGGATTAATGGGATCTGTTATTTTTATTGCCACTGAGAAATCTTAAAAGAAAACACAACAGTTACTGAGCGGAATTTGCAAAGGGAAAAAAATACAACGTAAGCGTGCTTTAGGAGTGAGGCGTGAAGAGCATTTTAACCCACTAGTTTGTTGAGAATCAATGAGGAGGAAAGACAGTATTACGAGATCTAACGGGAAAGTCGACAAAGAACGCACCGAAACGACACCAGATTTGGCTTCTTTATTTTGTCAAGATATCGCCAAAGTTGGCGAAATATCCACAAATTGTCACCAAATTAGCGCCAATACCAATCTTGGAACAGAAAACGACTGGAAAGTTGAATGAAATTGACACAAAATCGCATAGAAAAACCTCTTTTGGAACATCCGATTGCAACCAAAAAAGGATTTTCACAACTAGACCGCGTTCAGGTCCTACATACGAAATTTCAACCTTCTATAATTAACTGTTTTTGAGTTATGCGAGATACGTACATACGCACATACGAACATACAGACGGCACGACAAAACTCGTCAAAATGGACTCGGGCACGGTCAAAATCGATAGTTCAGTGGTCCATACGCACGTGCGTATGTACATACTTACGGACATTGTGAAAAAACTACCCAAACTGATTCATTTGTGATTAAAATGAAATTTAGGCTGAAATTCAAGTGGAAGATTTTTTGCGATTACAATATTTCCTGTACTTTGTACAAGGAAATATAAACACCTATGAGGGATTCCCCCCCCCCCCCTTCACCAGTAAAAGTAACATATTCATGGTAAAACCAATATATATATAAAAAGGGACTTTAACCTGTATGAAGGATATGTAAACTATATTTTGCATTGCTGCAAGATAAACAATTATCAAAATCATTTCATGCACAACATATAGATGATTTCTTGCAATGTTTTTCTCTCTTCTAAAGTTCAAAAGCTATTAAAAATAGAACGTTACGTTTAAACAGAAAAATATACTCTTTGTTTTTTCAAATTTATATTCAAATCTGTTGTTTTTTTTTCACTAAGAATTGTCACTCCACAAGCATGTTACTGTTAAAAAAAATACATGTTTCATAAGCAAAGGATCATATGATTCTAAATCACATTTCTAAGCTACGCGAAAAGTAATTAACTTCAAACGTTCACAATTTCAAACGTTCCTTTAGTGCATAAGGTAAAATTAGATATAAAAAACAATTATAATACAAAAATTTAAACATGTTGGAATAAAAAATGTATGAACACTCACAATGATTCATTAACTTCCGATATCTCTTTTGGCGCTGACCTTTTCTTCTTTCGTCTATGTATTACAAAAATTAATAACACCACAGTGATAATAATCCCGAGAACTGCCACGGAACTCCCAACTACCACTCCAACACTTCTATTGTCCTTGGAAATTGCTGAAACTTCAATGTTGTTTATGTTAATAAGAAACAATCAGTTAAATTATAAAAGAACAAGAGAAAGAAAGAAAAAGAAAAGTAGGTTCACTCTATTAACAAATATTTATAATACAGTAACCCCTCGTTATATCGCGCCTCGTTATATCGCTCATTAGGATATATCGCGCTTTTTCTATGTCTCCGAAAATTTTTTGCAGAACGATTCTACTCAAACCAGCTTGTTCCATTACTGTTGATCCTAATGCCCATTGAATGAAAGATACAGATGTCTACTGCCCAAGGAGGAAAAATACTCTTTTCTGGATATTTTTAATACAGAAAGGATTCGCACTTGACTGCACAAATCCAAATTATACAATCCCATTAACCAAGAAAGGGAGAGTGATAGAAATAGGAAATTTTCAGAAAGAAAATGGTTGCCTTTGTCTTTGGCATCGTTTTCACACCATACTCAGGTGGCATGAGCAGGTCCACTAAATTTACACGGACCTTTTGAGTAATTTCTAATGGCATCGTTTATATCGCGCATTCGGATACATCGCGCTTTTTTGCTGCCCCCCGACAAGCACGATATAACGAGGGGCTACTGTATTAGTATTAGCGATTGTTCGTATTATAGTCGTAGCTTTAAAATCAATAGTACATAACCTCTTGGTGTAGAAATTAGGCAACTGACACCAAGTTATTTATCAGATGCAACTAAAAGTTTATTGTTGAAACTTTAAACATTATTTATGTCCAAAAATTCGTTGTCTTTTTTTTTATACCATCATATTATTGAAATTACAAGAGCAGGCATGCGTGACCTGCATAATTTTGGTTCTAGTAATGACCTGCGAATACGAATTTTGACTAGGAAAAGTATTTAATTTGATTGTTCGTTTAGGTTTGATAATGACTGATCATGATACAAAAATTTAAAAGTTTGCCTTAGATATATATATTATTTACACAAAAAAAAGAATTTGTTTCATTCGCAACGGAAAGGTGATCATGATTTTAAACTACGCAACCTTGACGTTCATACTTACTAATGTGTGATAGTTTCCCGAGGCATACGTCACCAGTCGAGTTTTAGTGATTCTTCTACCCTAATAAATATTATAATTACATTTAAAGTTAGAGAGAGGAGTGTTTTGTGAAAAACCCTTTTAAAATGACTCTAAAAAATTATAATAGCATGAAACGAAGCGAAGGTCAAAGTTTTGTTTCATAATTTCAGAGAACTTCGATTTGCCGCAATAAGGGAACATATTTCAATAAAAATCAGTCGATTTATAAAGTTTAGAATTAATTATTTGATGATAAGTATTCTTTTGTCAAAAGTTTCCCTTTTAACAGTGAAAACCTTTTTCATCAAAAGCATGAGCTGTTTATTGGCGTTAAGAATGTGCTATTAAAATGACTCTAAATAATGGAAAAACGAAAAAAAAAATATCTTGCAATATGCTCATCTAATTAACTAAGCAACTAGCAAAAATGTTCAAAAGTTCAGGTGTCCCTGATCTATAGATGTATCGCTCATTTGTAGCAACAACATCATAACACGAAAATTATAATTTGTAAGTTTTTAGTTAATAATACAAGATAATTTCAATGATGATCATGCATTCACTGTAGTATTCACTTAATGATCATTATAGTTTTAAAGTTATGGCGTTGTTGTCGCAAGTGAAAGATACGTATTTCTCCTTACGGCTGAAATTCTCACTGTGCATCGGCAGTGGAAGAAAAATTTACTTGAGTTTAGGGTAAAAGACAAGTCAGCCTGCTAGATTATAAAGGTGCAATAATATTAGAGGAGCATAATATTAAAGGTAAGGGAGCCTAATATTAGAGGATCGCCATGTAGCAATTTTGTCCGAAATTTTCACATAAATTCCCCAACATGGGGACAAAAACCCTCTTGCATATACTAACATGATATTTCAATCGAAAGCTCTCATTTTTCTTCACATGATGGAATTAATTTGAACTTTTTAAGTAAATTAGAACACGAGCTATAAAATTTTTAGTTGGATTTTTTAACTTTTTTCTTAACCTAAATCGTTTTTAAATTCCCTCTCAACACTTTATGAATAGACGGCATTATGAATAAAACTATCTTTGTTTCTCATGAACTATTTGATTAAGACCCCTCTCAGTCCAATACACTCATTTCCACTGTTTACTTCATTGCATGAAGTAAAAGAAATATTGTACTAACGAAACATTTCCTACTCAAATTAGCAACCAAGATTTTTATTTTAATCACCCATGAACGAAATTAAACTAGATGTTTTTTTTTTTTTTTTTTTTTTTTTTTTTTTTTTTTGTGTCCGTAAATACGCCAGGCGACAATTTAATTTGGAGTCATCAGCTAAAATGTTACTCAACATTAATGAACATCCAAGTTCATTGTCACACATGAAGACTCGCTTGTTCGCATTACTTATATGTTTAATTTTGTTTTAACGCTAAAAAAGGAATAATAAATTATATTTTTAAAAATCTAGAAAAAATACGCTTTTGGAGCAATATGAACTCCAAAATTAAAAATTATTTTTGAATATAAAATCATATTCAGTAGCAATGGGATGTCACACAACTGAGTATAACCTGAATTTTTGAATGAGCTTAAAATAATCAGAATAAACCAAACGATCAATTTCAATATAACAAAAAGGTGGAGTTCTTAATACCAGTTGATTTTAAATTTCTTATTCCTAGATATTCATTAATGTGGAATCATTATGAGAATGTAACAAGAAAAGCACCCCATGCTCTTTTTTTAATATTGCAATGAATAGTTTAGTCAATGATTTTATTCGGATTATTTTAAGCTCATTCAAAAAATCAGGTTATACTTAGTTGTGGAACATCCTATAGCTGCTAAATATATTTTTACATTCAAAAATTATTTTAAATTTTTTGGTTCCTAATGCTCCAAAAAAGTATTTTTCCTTAGTTTTTTTGCACTATAATTTTTGGGGTCAAATTGAGAATCAGTCTCTTATTGTTCCATTGGATAACAAATACCTACAATACAAAAAGTCTCTAAAAAATACTAAAATGCAAATGCAATTGTTTAATAAAATAAACTCACGATTTGAAGAACTAGTTCGGTATCCCTCAGGTTCGCAAACGCATTCTCCAGTCTCCATATTACATGTTTTTGCTTTGCAATTGACTTCGCATGGTGCATTGTCACACTGTAAATCCCCCTCATTGCTCATATTTCTTTGATCACATGTTTCACCTAAGAAAAAAAATAATAATGCACTTTACAGCTACGTTACACTCTAAAACAGAAAAAAAAAAAAAAAAGAAAAAAATCAACATACCAGGAAGGAGCAATCCGATTGTAATGAAATTACGTAAGCAACGACATTTTGACCGAATATCCAAGTGACTAAATTTTGGCTACCAGTGATTCAATTGCGGGTGCTTCAGCCCTTCAGAACTGTTATGGAAAGTTAAGTTAATAAAGTTTTTTTTAGTATCTTTTTCTCTGGAATTTTCCTTACTGGCATTATGGTAGAACATTTTTAAAAAGTATAGAATACCCACGGTCTGTAGTGACAAAAGTAAGAATTACCAGCATAAGAAAATTAATGTTAACCCAAATGGTTGGCAGAAACTACTTTTGTGTGACGGGACTTCCTGCTAAACCCGAACGTGTTGCAGTCCTCACGCCGCTTTTCACATTTATTAAAATGACGTTAACCTAATGAAGTTAATTAAAGAGTTATTTCTTGTGAAACGATCAAGAAATAAAATATGAAATAAATTACCATTCAGTATTAAAGTAGGTTAAGGTTAAACTTCCTTTTCAATTGCGTACCATGTTCTGAAGAATCATTTTCCAAGACCCCGCGTGACTTATAGATAATCGTATCTCATACAGGCCTAATGACATTTATATTGTTTCGAAATTAGGGGTACTGATGTTGTTTCTCGCCAAATCCTAGTTTCCGCTGGAACTTTCTGTAATATTCTTGTCACGTGATCCGCGATGCTCTATAAGCAGCTTTGGTGAGAAGTAAAAAAGTTCAGTTTAGTTTTAGACTTTGGCGAGTGCATGTCAGTCCGTGCCGTTGTGCTGTAAAATTCATACTTGATTCCTTTCGTATTTAGGAAATAAATACGAGATTACCGTTGGTTTTACACTGATGTGTGAACTTCGAGAGATATTTTGTGCGCTTAAATCTGTACATAGTATAAATATCTTGTAAATAAATTAATCTTTGCACAAGGAGTTGGTCATTATGGTTTAACGTACGACGAACCCGTAACAATATGTAGGTAGTTTACCAATCCAGCCTTCAAGGCACTTGCAAGATCCATTTCTATGGTCACATTCGCTTGTGGACTTATTGCAGAAACATTCTTTGGCACACTTGTGTCCGTAGAAGCCAGCCTGTAAAAAACAAAAACTCCTTTTATGTAATTACGTTAAAATCGCTTTGAAAACATACTTTTTTTTTAACATTTTTCCACATATCTTATTTTGCAAACATTTATTTAGCAATAAATCATTTTACGTAAAATTTTCCAAAGTATTCTTTTAAAAATTGCTCGAAAATTTACAAAAGTGTTTAATTAAAGTTTAATGTTTTAATCCATTTAATATGAAAGTACTGAATTATAATTCCCATCCCCTCCCCCCATGTCGATCGGTATCGCCTCATACTTTTTAGATAAACATCTCCCTTCAAAATTAAGTAAACATTTTTAAATATATGTCTTATCTCTGGTCAAGACTTTCACATTGATTCCCAACAACTCAAACTCAATATGCGACCAAAATGTAATCTATTTAATTGTACGTTAAATACAACAAATGGAATACAGTGTGAAGATTTTATAGTTTTATAATTTATCTTAGAGTATTTTTACGTTTTCTCTTTTATCGCGTTTTGGTCACAGGAAAAGGTTACAATTAATCAAACATTGATTAATCTGATATACTTCAAATTTTAGTATACTTAGGCAAATAAAATTATAAGTATACATAGAAAACAGTCACTAGACCTGACATCTCGGCAGCTGTAAACATCCTCAGCTGAACGAATGAAAAACCTAGAAAGAAGGATTGGGAATATGTAAAAAGAGAGTGATTAGATTACCTGCAGACAACTATAGAATATAAGTTGATTATAAATAAAGATATAAATCCCATCTTAACAGCATATGCTGGTGCAGACTGGGCTGGAGACAAATCGGACAGAAAACCTACCAGTGGAAACCTTTTTAAACTGGGTGACTTTCCTATTCAATGGATCCCTAAAAAAAACTAAACTCAATGGCGCGTCAGTACTTTTGGGGGCCATGGCCTACTGTTCCAATCCCAGTTTTCGAGACCGAGATCTGTGGGGTGCAGAAGCAGATGTTCCGGTCAAGTGGTCGGCCTGACGCGGAACCCGCAGTGTTTAGTTCCCAAGCAAGCTTGGTCCTTATTTTATCGACCCCACTGAAGGGATGAAAGGCTGAGTCGAACCTGCCCATCCCGGGAATCGAATTCCGGACCTGTGGCATAGTAGCACGGAAGTCTACCACTCAGCCACTGGGCCTATTCAATGGATCCCAAAGATACAAAATTCAGTCGCTCTTTCATCTGCAGAAGTAAAATATGTTTCAGCAGCCAATACTGCACAATAAACAATCTGGTTAATTAATCTTCTAAATGATTTGGATTTGCCGCAAAAAACTACCAATAGTTTTGAATGATGACAATCAATCCTAATCCTGCATAAAAATGATTCAAAGTGACAAGTATCGCGTGAAAACCAAACACATAGACATTAAGTACCAGAGCATCAAAATCTAAAGGAAACAAGAATTGTTAACTTTGTCCAACCAAAGAAATGATAGCCAACATCTTAACTAAACCTCTTCCTGGACCCTAATTCATTTTTACAGCTCCTAATGCTATTTACATTAATCGCGAGACGGCGCTGTTGTACCCGAAACTTTATGCGATAAAAAATACCGCTCTCTCTCTCTCTCTTGCTTTGTATATAATTTTATTCTTTCCTAATGAAAGTCTTAGAATTCGTTTCAGTGTCATGTGGCTTTTTAACATGTAATGGCAGAAGCTGAACTATTTAGCAAATGATATTATCTTCAGAATAATAGAAACAGATGTAGGCGAGCTACATGCTTACTTATATTTATATTTACAGAGTTTTTTTATGGACATTTACTGATACTACGAACATGTTGCTTACCTACCTGGCATTTGTTCTGACAATGAGCACCTATGAAGCCTTCGGAGCATTCACAAGTGCCGTCGACGTGGCTGCACGTGCCGCCGTTTTCGCAGCTGCACTTCTTACCACACTTAGGACCGTGCGTGCCAGTCGGACATGGCTCAGTGCAGCGAATACCCTTGAAGCCTAAAAGAGTGATACATGAGAATGCAAGAAAAAATGTACTGCGCAAGCACAGAGTGGTTATTACTAGTTTTAGCAGTTAAGCATTTTAAAAGACACTCAGTCCCGCAGTGGACCAGTCGGTAGAAGCTCAGTTCCCGCAGAACACCCAAAGTGAAGCAACATCGACTGAGGTCAGTGTTTGGGAGGGTGACAACCTCTTGCGGCTGGTTCCTGTGGTGCCGTGTACGCTAAAGGGAGCTGGTGCACGTTAAATAGGTCGTGGCTCCAATGTCCTCTAAGTGAAACGATACCTCTAGGGGGATGCCAATCCCAGGTGACTGTCTCTCATCTGGGAGCTGGTTCAAAAATTAAGAGACCTTTCAAAGGGGTGGAAATCGGAGTCCTGCCTAAAGGGCCCCGTTAGACTCAGGAGCAACGCACCCATTCTCCCTCGAGGATACGACAACAACAAAAGACACTCAGAAAGCGAAAGTGGTAATTTGTATTGCATATATTAATACTGCATTGTTAATACTTTGTCTCTAAGGACTTCTAGACATCTTTAATATCAGAATATTATTTCTTTCCTACCCAACATTTGCAATGGATAGGAATATTTTTACTGAACTCTTCATTAAAGAAAAAAATCTAATTTTTTTCCTACGTTGAATAAAAACAAAAAAGTAAGGGAAATTTTGAACTAATACTAAATGATAAAAATAATTTAACTTTGTGCAAGTAAACAATAATAATAAAATTACACGTTAATTTAAAGCACAAATGAGCAATAAAATGCAGACATATGTTTCGGGATTGCTTGGATTGTACCATGGAATTGATTCTACAATTGTTTTTTTTTTTCTTTTTTTTTTTTTTTCATAAAATTAATTGTCCAAAGAAGAGAAAAACTGAAGTCAGGCTCAGAAAATTTGTAAAAATTTCAGAGGACAGTCGAATGGTTAATCAAGCAGATATCCCTTTTCATAAAGAAGTTGATGATTCCTGTGTATCTATCTATGGATATATCTTTATACTTGAAGGCCTTGTTTGAATAGTGGGCAACTCCCATTTTGCGCATTTTGAGGCACAGAGCATTAGTGTCTAATAATTGCAGATTATTCTGTGGTTACAGCTGTTTGTGATACCCCTGCGAGAAGTGAAAAAAAATTGGAGATGCATCAATTTTAATACATGATAGAAATGATTTGTATGAACATGAAAATGAGGCTAACTCGATTTTAAGTAGAATTGGCCCAGTATTCGAATAAAATTTTCAGATATAAATATGAGCATACTATTTTTTGTGGTACATTAAGTGCAACAAACAAAAGATCTGAATATGCTTGAAATTCGTGCAGTTCGCAGCGTACAACCGTGAAAATCTACAATGAGGAAAGAATCTAAAAATCAGCACCCCTGCTGCACTTACCGTCTAAACAATAACAATGTCCTGATGCAGGATCGCAGCCATCAGAGTTTTCGCAGTCGCATTTCAGTGAGCACCGAAAACCATAATGTCCTTTTGGACATGCTGAAGGAAAAAAAAAATTCTGTTATGTCGAGCAATAAAATTTGTACTTTTTCTAATGCTACCTTTAGGACAGTTAAAAAAATTTAATGACACGCACATTCCTTACTTTCATTGCAGATTTTTCCAAACCAGCCATTTTCACATGTACAAGTATCAGGAGAAGTGCACACGCCATGGTCACATGCTACAGTACAAAGTGCTGAGAGGGAAAAAAGGGCGAAATGTTGAGACTGATAAAAGAAAGTTATTATTTTACTTTTAACTGTCAAAATGAACTTCAAAAATACTTCTTACAGCGTGTCCCTAAGTTTACTATCTTAAACAAATTCGTTTTTTAAAAGTTGATTATTTGGGAGTCGGGGAGGATAATGATTCTTCATCGAGTATACTTCTTTGGAATTCTTTTACTAGAGCATACATTCGTTGCGATACTACTACTCAGAGAAAATTGACGAAATATTGCTGAGAAAAAGTAAGTCGCATGCCCTCTAATGTAAAGAACATAGAGGAAAGAGTTACATTCAGTGGGTTTTTTTTTTTTTTTTTGGTGATTTTTCAATAAAAATTAACGTGGAAACGAACGGGGAGAGACAACATGTAATGTGCTTAACAAACCTTAGTAAGACGTTTGTCATGTACTAAACGAGCTGATTTTCCGCATAGTAACATCAATTTTTTATATTAGCTAGTATATCTCTGGCTTTCATTTGACCAGAGATATCCAAATAAAGGTTATCAAAAAAAAATTTATTTTATTTGGTAAGAACTGATAACCAGAGGCATCCAAAACGTGGTTCCAAATTACTTCCAAATATTTGTTTGGGAGATGTATTTTAGTGTCTGTAGTAGAAATATAAAACCGGTAAAAACTTTTTTTTTTTTTTTTTTGTTTTGTTTTTTTTTTTTTAAAACACAGATGATTTTTTTTTAATCCGCTTCCTTTACTGTTGAGCAGCGATTAAAAAATTTTTCTGAAGAAAAAAACTTTTTGATTTAATAGTTTCAATTTCTTGAAACAAACCGGTCAACAGTTTAAGAGAGTTGAGATTTTTTTTTTTTTCATAACTTTTTCCTTTTTCACATATAAGAGACACCATCTATGTCTGGAAAATTATTGAAGCTCTTAAGAAGGTGTACTTGAAATGAGTTGGAACCTAATCTGAATGAAAGAGCAAGATATAGCTAGTATCACAAAATCGATGCTTGTACATATGCAAAATCGGTTAGTTTAGTTTAGGAAGAACGAGAACTTCTTGTTAAGCGCATTATACTGTTGCCAAACACCTGTTAACGATTTCTTTTTGTTGGGAAAAAGTGCTAATTCCTTGATTGGAAGTTAACCCTTTTAACGATAGCATACTTCAGTTTTCTTTTGTTCCGCATATTCCAGCCTCCTACTGATGAATAAGAACGTTCAGCAATGGACTTGAACTTAGTTTTTAGTATCCTGCAGTATCTTTCTGTTTTCCAAACATGCCAAGAGTGACAATTCATTTTTGCCCATTTTGGACTTAGCACTCTTGACAGAGCAAATACAGATTTATCTCGCGAACGAAATCGAATCCAAACTACTTTTACACACTCACAAAAATCTTTCTTAAAAAATGCAGATAAGAATTCGAATGCAAAAAAAAACGAGTTTCTCAGCTTTTTAGAAACATACTAATGTCGGTACGGATAACTTTCCAAAAAGCGCAAATTTTTAAGAAACAAAAATAACGAAAAAATGTTATGTTAACATGTCGAAACTTTGGTCTTTAAATTATACAGTACAATGAAACAACAATATCTGACAAGATCGCACAGCTTTATTTTTTATTAAAACCAAATTAAAGAACATTCTTATTCGCGGTTATGACTATCTTTCACAGACATATTAAGTTATTAATATAAGAAATGCATATTTATTGACAAAAATAAATATGTAATTGGTGTAACTCGATATTCCTATGGTATCAGTGTTATGGAAGTCAAGTTTATAGTCTAATCTTACTTAAACGTTTCTGGATTCTTTTTCAATTTATTCTTGTTGTTACATGCACTAAGGAACTTAATAGTAAAAAATTCTAATTCATTCCTTCACCAAAAAATGGTAAATTTAGCTGCAACCAACGTTTTGTAGGGGAGACTGGGTACGGTTGAAACGATTTAGCTTATATCGCCCATAGAATAGCTGCTAATAAACTTAGCGATGAAGGGGATATGATAAATACAAGAGCTCGATTATGTCTAATAATAGGTAGAATAGTTTGATTGTGCGATGCCTCATTTTTAGTATAAGATGAATTTTTTTTTAAAAATCACATTTGTTTCAATCGTCCCCATAAGAGGGGCGATTGAAACATATGCCAAAAGTACGAAATTTAATATTTTAACATGTTTTATTTATTCTTTATCTCATTAAAACTATTAAACAATCATAAAAATCAAATAAAGGAACATTTTTAAAAACAAAAAGTGAACAAAAACTTAACTCATGGCACTTCGACTGGAAAAATAATTGGAAAATGAACTAAAATTAAATATCTAATTATAACTTTTAGTTTTCGAATCAATCAGAGTCAATTGGGACAAACATAACTAAAACCACCTTCTGAGCACTCTTCATGAGCCCACAGTTTACAATTTGTGCACTTTTTCCATTTTTCTCCAGGTCTGCTCTCTGAATACTGCTACATACAAGCAAGACAAAAGCACTCCTCTTCCTTTGATGAGGCTTCTTGTTGTGTCTACTTCCTATTTGTGGTTTTTCTTTTACCGTTACCCCTATCGAATCCTTTTTAAGTTGCTTAGCTTTTGCACGCTTTAATTTGTCCTCATGCATGTTTCTTATCTCTTCCTTCTCTGGTGTATCTCTGTAAACTGTCGACTTCTTGGTTTTCCGACCTCTGTTTGCTTTCCTTGGGCTTTGAACAAGCATAAATTAACCTGCCCCCTCAAAGTCTTTCTTATACGATACTTATATGTTGGTTGCAGCTAAATTTCACCATCTTTTCTATTTTGGGGTAAAATGCTGAACTATAATTTTTTAACAGTGTACTTTAAGGAGTTAAAATAACAAACCGAACCAGGGAAGTCCATCATATATTCTCGGCATCTAGAAAACGCAAAATTTAAATAAATATATTGTTTCAATCGTCCCCATCCCTACCATTCAGTACAAAACCATTTTTATGAATGGTTACAATAATTTTATATCAAAACTAATGACGCTACCATATTCAACAAGCTTCACTTCAAATGGAAAAAAGTGCTCAATACTCTTACTTTAAGAAAAGCCATAATAATTACGAAAATCTTTGAACAAAAATACTTACTTTTGCTTATCAAAGCACAATAGGGCCTCTTATAAAAAACTTTTTTGACTGAGATCGACGCAACAATGAACCTCGTGTTCAGACTAGCTTTCGGGATCGTTCATCTTGCACCCATCACCATACTGCACACTGCGCAGGAAATATCAACCTTGTTTCAACCGTCCTTTGTTTCAAACGTACCCAGTCTCCCCTACTATAATTGAACCATTATAATATGGTTCCTAGTTTCACATTCATGGTGAAACTAGGTAAAACTACACCATTATAATAGTTCAACTTAGTACCAACTGTTTGTTTCAACTAAATTTTACCCTTTTTTCTTTTTCATTTTTTTGGTGAAAGGTTGAACAAGAATTTTTTAGTGTAGGGTACTTTTGCTGCTGAAAATAATCAAGGGTTCCAGAATTTCCAAAGAGTTGTAGCTTTATGTTCTGCAAATATTCGAAGTTTAAATTTCAGTCAGTTTCAAAAGTCGTAAAATTTACCTTAATAATACATACAGACATATGCGTGAGTGTGTTACGTAGTCTTTCAGAAGTCTTGTTGTGAAGCTCAGAAATTTTTTTGGCACCCAATCGTATCTCCATATAACTTTTGTAGTTGAAATAAAACAGTACGGTGATTCAAATTATGATTAATTGTTTTAGAAAAAATTTGTTTTGAATACATTGGAACATTTCATAAAATTGTTTCTAAAACTACTAAATATATATTGATGGCGATTGCTCACAAGTGAAGTAATCATAATAAGTTAAATTTATAATTTCAAATATCGGAAATTAACGGTATGATAAAAGAAAGAAAAGCCTAATATCTAAGAATGAAATTCATAATCTTGCGCTTTAATAAAATGCTTTTATTCTTTTCATTCTTACCAAAAACACACATACTAGTAGTTCACTAGAAACTATTAGCTACTAATAATGTTTTGTCAAAAATGTTTAAAAATGTATAACTTTTTGTTTTTTTTTAATGAGATTTGGTTTTATACTAAATGATAAGAAAACCATTAATGAAAAATCTGCAGAAAGTTCCGTTTTAAAATTTAACTAATAATATCACATTTAGAGAGCAGAAAAAAAAATCATTTGATTTAAAAAATGTAAAAAAAATTAAAGAGTATAAAACAGTTTCTGTTACCAAAACGTTAACTATAAAAGCTGATTGTCCTTTAATTACTCTATCTTCTAATATATCAAACAGAATTACAATGAATATTTACACATGATTACATAATTGTCAAAATCGATTCCTCAAATTCAAAGAATTATGCAGTGGTGATTTTTTCTTTCTTTCTTTTCTTTTCAGATTAAATTGTCACAATTCTTCTACATCCAACAGGTTTATAATAAACTCCTGAATTTTTATCTTAGAATTCATGAATGGCAGTTAAACAGAAAAGAAAACACTCTATTTGGTATAAATTCATCACATACTTACGAATATTACACGAGTTTCCCAACCAGCCTTCGTTACAAACACAAATATCAGGATAGGAGCACCTGCCTTGGCCGCAATCTTGGTTGCAGATAGCTGTAAAATGTAAAATAGCATTCAATAGTACAACAATGCTACTACTATAAATAAACATGTGAAGAAATTCTCCAAATAAATTGTCGAAGATCTTTAGCGCCCAAACAAATTTATAATTACACTTCATCATATTGGAAATATAAGAGTCATCAAAGATATTTAACTAGAAAAGGATGCAATCTACGTTGTACTCAGCCAGAGCTCCTCTCTTTCCTGAAAATTGCTGCATTCAGCCAGGGAATAAGTGAAAGCAATGTCATAATGGTCCCAACATCCCCGATATTTGACAGAACGACTTCAGATATGATCCCCTGGGACTAAGAGCCAGATCCGCTTAATGTACCCTTTCGTATATCCAGGTGAATCAAGGCCGAACCTGATAAGTTAGCGCGGAATCAGTCAATGTAACGAAAATTCTTCTATACTTACGGACACTACAATTGTTTCCAAGCCAACCTTCATTACAAGTACAAACATCAGGAGAAGAACACTTTCCATGACCACAATCTTCGTTGCAGATAGCTGTAATGAAAAGAACTTATAAAATACCATTAAATGCAACTAAAATTTAATAATATATAAAGAAACATGAGAGGAAATGCTTTTCGTCGTAATTACTCTGTATCCAAACAAGCTTACAATTAAACTTTTGCATATTATCACCCAGCATTCATCGAAGATATTCAAATAGAAAATTAAACAATCTATGCGGTACCCAACAAGAGCTCCGCGATCAATTACGTCTTTCGAGATCCAGCCAGGGAATTAGCGAAAGCTAGAAATTCAGCCATACATTCTCAACATATACGACACTACCATATTTGGCAGAACGAAATCAGGTGATTACCTGGGCCGAAGAACCATACTCGCTTAATGTAGTCCCTCTGTACGTACATCCGGATGAGTCAAAAAAGCTCAACCTGATCAGCTAGAGATGGAAAGTGATATAAATTCTTCGCATACTTACGAACATTACATGAATTTCCAAGCCAGCCTTCATTACAAGTACAGACATCAGGAGAAGAACAGTTGCCGTGGCCACAATCTTTGCTGCAGACCGCTGTAATAATACGAACTTGCTTAAAAGAGCATGAAATACTACTACTATTCAGTATAAATAAACATGTAAAGAGATACATAAATTAAATTTCCATAGCTTTTCTGTGGACTAAAAATTTTAGAATTATACTTCTGCCTTTTGTCAGCCTACCGTTCTTAAAAGACACTGAAAGAGAAAATAAAACATTCTATGTGGTACCCAGCGATAACTTCCCGCCCTGTTCTACACTAAAAAATTCGAGTTCAACCTTTCACCAAAAAAAAAGAAAAAAATTGTGAAATTTAATTGCAACAAACATTTATTACTCAAGCTGAACCATTATAATGGTTCCTAGTTTCACATTAAAGGTGAAACTACACCATTATAATGGATCAACTTAGTACCAAATGTTGGTTGCAGCTAAATTGCACCATTTTTTTGGGTGAAAGGTTGAACTAGAACTTTTTATAGTGTACTTTGGAGTTAAAATAGAAAACCAAACCGGGGAAGTCCGTCGTATACTCTCAACATTTACGACATTTAACAGAAAAACTTCAGGTATGATTGTCTGGACCGAAGAGTCATACCCGTTTAAGGTACCGACTCTATGCATGAAAGTGACTCATAAAGGCTTGGCCTGATCAGTTAGGCATGAAATCATACTGTGTGATACAAGTTCTTTACATACTTACGAATATTGCAGGTGTTTCCCAACCAGCCTTCATTACAGGTGCAAATATCTGGAGAAGAACACTTGCCGTGGCCACAATCTTTGTTGCAGATAGCTATAGGATTAAGAAGTTTCATAAAATAGACTTCAATACAAGTGCAATATACTAATATATATATTATCCTCATGAAAAAAAATATTTGAGGCTTATAAAAAGCTACGAATATATTTTGAATAAACCTAGGAATCCTGTTGTTACCCTGTGTATATTTTTTTTAAAAACACCATCTTAAAAGTTTCCGAAATTTAAAATTTTGTGAAAACAAAACTAATGAAAGGCATATATTCGCCTTTTTAGAAAAAGACAATATTTTCACTGCACTTTTTTTGACCAGAAAAGATTACTTAACAGTTCTGTTATTTACTTTTTTTTTAGAACTTCTTTTTACTTACGTGTCGAGCATTTAGGTCCTGTCCATCCGTCATGACAGGAGCACGTTCCGGGTGCCGAACACACACCAACGCCGCAGATATCGGCACAAATAGCTGAATTGGATGAAAAAAATTTATGCCACAATTTTTTGCATATAATGATAGGAATTGAAATATAATGCATGCATCATATATTTCACTCATCACAAAGGAAAAAATGCCTTAACAAGATTTCTTTTCATCGACTACCTTATCATTGACAGAATTTCATCAGCAACAGTTTTCCTTTAGCTTTTGCTGCAGTAAAAAGCAACACTAAAAGTGACACTATACTTTTGCTGCAATAGAAAAGCAACCCATTCGTAAATCAAGATGATATTAGTTCGTCCATAAAAAAATAAAGAATAGAATCTTTATCAATCATTTATTTGTTTATTTTATAATTTTTCCAACTAAAAAAAGTTTTGCATTATTCATTTTTTTCCTCAAAGAATGAAAACTATTGGAGCTGTCAAAAACAGCACTATTTCACATGACTTATTGTTGAAATTCAATACAGTAAAACCCTGTTATACCGCGCCTCAGTATACAGCGGAATCGGATATACCGCGGTGACTATCATGTCCCCCGACGTTTAAACCACCCTTTATCATTGCCATAGGTGATTCCTTATTTACCGCAGGAAATAAAGCCAGCCCGAGCACACAAATATTCTAGTCAAACAGCTCCCTTCCCCCACCACACACACTAACACAGTGATGGGGAAACTACGGCCCGCGGGCCAAGTCCGGCCCGCGGAAAGGTTTAATCCGGCCCGTTTAAGAGTGCCGTCGTGAGAATGTTTGAACGCGTTCTTACTTCGTAATGTGACGACCCGCATAAAAACTACCTGCGGCGATATCCAAAACACAATAGTATTAGAGAAAGGTAGTATAGGAGAAATCCATCCGGCCTAAACAGATGACTCATCTTCGCTCGAAACTTCCAGACACTCTCGCATTTTCGATTCATTGTTCTGTTTTCTCGAAAGAACCGGAAAACTCCAATTCCTACACTAAATTCATTTTATATTTTGTGCTTATAATTTTCTTACCTTTTGCTTTTTTACTATTAAAATAATAAGTGTATGTAATAATATATGTATATGTTTATAGAACACATAAATTTTTTAACGATTAAGCATTATTCTTTGGCCCGCTACAATTGTCTAGTTATTACAAATGGCCCGTCTTAAAAAAAGTTTCCCCACCACTGCACTAACAGATAAAGCCCTGTGATAAGCCTGATGTACACCTTTTTCACGCTTTTTGTGCCTTTGAACCTAGGATACTATATAGCTTGATTTCAATATCGGGTGCAATCGCACTGACTGGGTCTTATTGCGCAGTTGAGATGTGTGCTTCTTGTACAGCAGTTACAGTGAATAAAATGGCATCAAAGAAGAAAATATATATATACTATAAAAGAAAAGTTATGAGTAATTGATAAAGTTAAAAATGGTGCAACAAAAAACGAGTATTATTTCGTAATATGGTTCCGCAGTATAGTTTCACTATACCGCGGTTATGTTATAACGCGGGTACCAAACATGTCCGCCAACACCCGAGTTTTAACGGGGTTTTACTGTACTTATTTTCACTATTTTTCTTCATTGTTTCATGCGCATGTCAGTTATTCATATTTTCCTCCCAGAAGCCTTTGCGCTGTTGTCGAGCGCCGATCACTTTGCAGATGCAACGATGGCTGTACTGTACTTTAGTTCTGTTATTGTATCTTTGTCCATTATCGTAGTTACTTTAATAAACGTGTTTGTATAAAAGGACTATCTTTTACTCTGCCAACACTAATTTTTACTCAGAGGAGAAATGGTCCTCCATAAGCTTCAAAACCTATAACTCTGAATGTCTACTAGTGCTTTAAATAAAATTTTTAAAAAAACAGGAGACAAATAATGATCATTGTACTTTTCATTTATAAATTACACTATTATTACTTTTACTTATTTATTTACTTCACAGAAAACAAAATAAATAATTGTGTGATGAAGGAGAATGCTGATACTTACGTTCACACCTTTCATTTTGTTCTTGGAAACCATCACAGCAGACAGGAGTCGTCTCATTCTTTATTACATATTCCGTGTGATATTCAGTAGCGTATATCATTCTGTTGATTAGACAAATCATTATGTTATTGCATCGTATATTCAAATGCTTATTCAGATATAAGAACTGCAAAACGGTAACAAAAAACACCAATGGACTGGTGTTCCTTTTTTTTTTTCTTTGAGAGAAATTAATTGAATCACGGGGAGAAATCCCTCAACTTTTTATCAACTTGAAATTTTGAATTTCCAAAAAAAAAGCTTTTTTGATACACCCTAGAGTGCAGCTTCTCATAAATATATTTTTAGCCATGGAGCAAGTTCGGATTAATTTTGATACAAATACTATTTTTCTAAAGAAGTAATCGTTAAAAAAAACCCTAAATTAATTGCAAACGTAAAGTTTATCAATAAATTTTTAGCTTATTGTGGTAAAAATAAAATAATACTTTCCCTTTCTGTAACTATAATTTCTAAGTAAACATCGGTACGTAAAACTGAGAACGGTGCTTACTCATTTTTAAGTCAAAATTACTTTTAAAAAACATGCAGGTTCTCACTTTTAAGCGCATAATTTTTCGCAGTGTGGAATTCAAAAAAATGAGAACAATAGCAAAAAGAACTCTTTTAAGGTTCTTTCATAACAAACGAAACATCGACGTACGACAAAGACATTCTTTAAGAGCATATCATTGATTCCTCTCTTCATAATTTCATAACCACACCGTCGCGTTGACCGATTAGCATCTTTCAATGCGTCATTAAAGGGACTTTCCGCCGGCCGACAGTGATTGGTTAATTGCGTTATGGAAAGCATGTGTCATCGCTGTTTCTTTGATAACTATAGTAACAGTCTGTTACGACCGAGACAGTCTTTGTCGTCTTTAGAGTGAAAGCGCTCTTACACTTCAAGGCTATGCAAAAAGAGTATCAATACGTACTTGTAGCGTGTGCAGAGTGGTGGTACAGCAATACAAGGTTTATAATAGCGGTGCAAGATTTGCTTCACGCTCGACACTACAATTGGATTTTTTGAACTGCGAAAAGAAAAGAAGAAACTGGTATAATATTTATGTATATTTTCCTTAAGATACAATTGCAAAATATATAAAATTCCTAAAGATTTGTTCGTAAAAAGTTTATTATTTAGGCAGTATACTGATATATTATGCGATTTACACCATAAATACTTCATGGCATCTGTCGTGGGTACCTTTCATATGAAATCTCTTCTAATAAACAATGACTATTTTGAAGATAAAGGCACCCTATAACTAAATTTAACTAATGACGCACAGATAACAGATTTTTCAACTTCCTACTCAAAATTGAAACATGTTATGAGAATACTTATTTTAAATCCATAAACATCAGGATACTTGCACTGAGTATTCTGTTACAATTTCGCACATTGCGGTAGCTCATTTCATTACAATTCATTTGAATGAATTCAAAATTTAGCAAATTATTATTATTATTCCTTAAAACAACTTTTCTTAAATCTCAATAGAACCACATCAGCATTTTGTATAGGATTATATTTGTAAAACAAAATTTTTGAAAAGGAAACAAAAAAAAGTACAGTATAAAAACGCATAGGGGCCGGGTAGCCCAGTGGTTAGGATGCTGGACTTCCACCTAGAAGGTCGCGTGTTCGGTACCCAACCCGCTGAAGACCCACCATGTACACCTGGGGGTACGTGTATGTAAAACCCGTGGTCCTTGCTCCCGGGGGAGGGCATCCCTGAGGCCTAGTGCTAACAGGGAAGGAGGTTGGAGGCTCGGAAGTTGACATTATTGATTTGGCTAAAATTTTCAGTATGTGTTTTTTATGTAAAATAATTAGAAACGAGTTGTTTTTTATTTTTTCCAAAAAAAATTTTTCTTAAAGTTTTAGGAGGTTAAAGTTGAAGTTAGTTTCGTTTTGGAAGAGAAGCATAAAAATTTACATAAGCTATTACTGTTTGTGCTAAGAGTGAACCATGCCACTGACAATTATTTTGTGTTCTACTACATCCACAGTAACTCTTAGGATATAAATAGTTATGGTTGACTGTTAACACAAGGGTCAGAAGTCATTCAAAGTTGTTAAAAAAAAGTTTTTTTATGCAACCTTGACCGTCGAAATATCTTTGAGCCAACAGAGAATCGCAAAAGCGTACATTTCAGTTACATACCAAAGAATAGTATCTAAAAAGGGTAAGATATGTGTGACAGACTTTTGACACACAGAAATATTTGATTCTGAAATTGGACGAGAAAACAAAACTGCATGATTTTTCAGGTCATTTACTGCTTGCTCCAAAAGTGACCACGTATGAATTTATAGCTGGAGAAGAAGCCTTTGATATAGTAGAAACACATTCAATTCACAGATCTATGGTAATTTATTCAACTTTTATAAAATATGGCGCTAAACTTTGCTGCACAAGCGTGTATGGCACTTGTTAAAAAATGCCGGAACCTCTTACTTTTATATTATTACAGTTAAATCACATTAACAGTAGTTGAAATATCACATTAAGCTTTCTTTAACTAAATTGCGTTCTAAACAAAATTTATTCTCCGAAGCTATTGATATTTTATCACTACGATTAAGTTTAACGGCAGGAATGTTATTGCTCGATATAGGAAGTCCATCCGATCATGTGCTACTGGTACGGAATCCACTTAAAGCTGTAGGTCCACCAGCGAATCGTAGAAGCACTTCGGGCTCGGCCTGTTCAGTCAAACATAGCGAACAGGACCATAAATGGATTGGCTTGCAACTAAACAACCAAAGTACGAAAGAGTGCTACAAATACTCATAGCATGACAACAACTCATTTTAAAACTCCAACGAATACTTCGCTTTCCCCCTCCCCCTCCCCCCAGAAGAAAACAATTTTAAAGTGCTGTTTTCAACTATCGCAAGAATCAGCATTGGATAAGCATTTTTTTAAATAATTAAACTTTTTAAAGCATGTTTTACAAAATTTGTGAAATAAATTTTCTGATTTTTAACATAATTAACCAAAAATTATTTTCTAATACAGATGTAACTAAATGAATGAACAGATTTGCAGTGGTAGTAATAGTGATCATTCAGGAAAAAAATTTTTGAAAAAATTCAAAAATAAGAAAAAAACTAAAATTGTTAATTGAATTTGTCTTTAATTTTTTTTAATTAAAAAAACGGACAGTATTTTTATTTATGAAAATAAACTATTGATTGAAAAATGGGAAGGCATGCAAACGTTTCAAAAAATTCTTCATTTTACCTTGGTTTTTAAAACTTTTACCCTTTAGTAATGTGACCCCTTAAGCAGTAACGCATAACGCAAGTTAAATTACATTAATTTTCTTACTTTTAGTCAAGATGTGAAAATCAACGTACACTTGAAAGAAGCCCATAAAAGAAGCAACGTATAGGGCAGTGATGGCGAACCTATGACCCGTGGGCCAGACACTTGACCCACGCAAGATTTTTAACTGACCTACGATTGCTAGGCAACCATTTGTTTGTTTACGCGGTTTGTTTAAATTTTCTAATTTGTGGATAGTTTGTATTTTATTTGTTTTGTTTTTTTTTTTCAAGCATTGCATTTATCATTCAACACTTATTGCCATTTTCACCAAATACTTACGAATTTTTAACCCCACTAAAAATTTTTAAATCGTCAAACCACGCCCGTTTTTACCAGTTCAGCCAATTGAATTTTAAAGATATTTAGTTTTAAAAATACCTAGTTAAAAATTTTTAAACTTAACTTCGGAACAAATGGGCATTTGTGACCCACGAGCTAGTACTAAAAAAATATGAACAAAATTTGACCCACGTCTCAAAAAGGTTCGCCATTCCTGGTATAAGGGAAGGATTTTTTTGTGTGAAAAAAATTCACTTCTTCACTTCTCTTCTTTACAAAAGAGCCAGTAAAATTATAACTCACCTCGAAACTTTTAAGCAAATTCCAGTGCCTTGAGAAGAGATCTTCGCTTCACCAATAAGTGCCAACCCAAGTATAAAGAAGACAATAGTGAAGAAGAGCATGGCCCTCGGAAGACACTTCATGCTTTAACAACCAAAAAAAAGAAGAAACTGAAAGGATTTTTTAACAAATTCTGTTGATGTAAATGATGTAGTACATAAATAGATAGATAGATAGATAGGGGATCACTCATAATTGATGTCAAGCTTCGAGGGGGGAAAGGGGTTCGTGAAATTGTGACCAAGTGTGACAAGGGGAGGGGGTAACAAGAATTGTGGCATCATGCATTATGCAACATAGCGTGACATGTCAAAAAGGGGGGAGGGGAGTCCGCTGAAGTGTGACATATTGTGACAAAGGAGGGAGGGGGTCAAATATATGGAAAAAAAGCGTGACATCATTTATGAACGGCCCCTAGATAGATAGATAGATACATGCATACATATATATATATAATATTATATATATATTTTTTGATATATATACATATATGCAAGTATGCAGTATACATATGATATATATATGCTGCACACTTGTCTTCATTCTTAATTTTAATAGAAATCCTAACTTACTTTCTCCCTCCCCCCCCCCCCTTCAAAAAAAGAAGAACAAGAAGAAACAAACATTAACTGTTAGAATAGTTACATTTAGGTCGAAGGAATTGTCATTGAATATTGGCATATATTTACTTGAAAAATTTAAGACCATTGATAATTGCATTTCTTAGATTTTTTAAAACAAATTTTGCATGATTGAAATGTAAAGCAATGTTCTTCCCGTTATACTACACCCATAAATCAATGTCTTTATATTAGGGTGGTTCTTATTTTGGAAATCGTAGCAACTTTATGCAACGCCACCGTAATTTGTATCATCGTACAAATAAATGATTTGAGCAAAAATTTAACTCAATCCATGAATGCCCCTGGGAGCTCTTTATTTTGAACTGAAATAAAGAACCGAACTTATCTACATAATTAAAGAAAGCCTTAAGGAAAAAGACAAAAAAAAAGCAAAGAAAGTAGAGGGAGAGCCCAGTACCGACCGTAAAGTATTTGTTAAATTATCTTATTTTTTATAAAGGGCATAATGCATGATAATCCATATTACATTATTGTACTATACAGGAAACAGTTTGAAAATTTTCCTTTTTTTTGTATGTGCAAATATTCTGAATCCTTCTTCAAAGGCACTATTACAAATTCTCCTGTAGTGTTCAATGTTATAAATTACACGGAAAAGGCAAATTATAATAATTTTCTGACTTTAAAGTATGAATATAATTAAAAGGCTTATACTATTTTTTCAATGTCCAAAACATAAATATGAAATGAATCCTAGATCAGAAGAATATTTTTTCCCCCTAAGTGCACGTGTAAATTTCAGTACACAACTCTGTATTGTCATAAGATTTTTATTGAGATTCAGAAGATGCAGACATCGAAAATAAATCTTCTTTTAATGGATCCTGTTTTAGAGTTAAACCTTTCTTCTTTATCAGGACTTTCACATCGCAAAAGAGGCGCTAATGTTACAATTTTTCGAGCCTCTCAAAACTGAACGAAAAATTGTTCAAATCAAAAAATAAAATATGAAAAGAAGGTGTCCTCGCTCAGATCTTTCGAATGCAAAAAAAAAGTCTCTCTTTGGGTACTGTTATTTTCAAAATAAATTTTTAATTTGTTTATTTTGAGAAACTGTAATTTTTTTTAACTATTTCACCTTACATTCCCCTGTCGCGGAGCAATTGAATCAGTTATTTAAGAAACCCCATAAGTCACATTTTTGGCGAAAATGAGTTTTTATAAGAAATCGATTGCTATGATGAAGACTCATCGTTTGATAGAGAAACCACATCAGTTTCGGCTGTATAAAGCAGTCTGTATGAAAAAGAATATTACATGTATTTGAAAAACACTATAAGTCAGTGAGTTACACTGTTTGCACGCTAGGAACGCTAGTATACATGGGTCGCGATGTAAAGAAACACAACCCAATGCATTCTGTGATCTCCCAGAAACTGACCATTCTTTTCAACAGACTCACACATCTTTTTCCTAATGAACTCAACTTCCCGCATGCGCAGTTAAGATTTCCGCAGACAGCCGCGTTGTATTACGTCATAGATAATAATGTTTCACTTTTGCCCCAATTACTTTTATATCATTTATTTTAAGATAATTCATGCACTTATCATCCAATTATACCATATTTTGCACAAAAACAAATTATTTTCATCGCAACTTTTTTTTTGCAAATTTGAGAAACCCCATCAGTCAAAGAAATTTAAAATTCAATATAAATTCAAGTATATGTAATCCTGGTAATGAAGAATATGGACAGTGTATCTGACATAGTACTAACGGTTAAGACAGGAAAAATGTCCATCTCATGTCATTATCAACTTTTATTCGGTTTTTCTCTATTTTCCAAAAGTTGCTGAAGCTTGACTTATGGAGTTTCACAAATAACTGATTCAATTGTAAACGGCAAAAACTTGTGTGGTTGTGAAGCTTCTGCTCTTTAGTTTTATCAATGGACATCGAAAGGAGCAAAATATTCTTTTATTTTAATGTTTATATTTTTAAAAATGATTAAGAGTGGGCTTATTCACAACGCAGCAAGAATCCACTTGCAGCAAGAATATTAAAACGGAAATAGTGTTTCAGTTTGGGTCAAACTGAAAAGGTGCAGCGTTATTAGTCGTAAAATTTACCTCAGGAATTTTCCTAAATAAAATATTTTAGTAATAAAAATGTGAAACAAAAATATTTTTTTTTACTTTTACAAGTTTTAAAATTCGAATTGACTCTCTTTTTCTGCCGCTTCGTAGCGAAGCTATAGAACTAATCTTTGGCCACAGAAAAGAATATAAAAACAAAGGAGCAATACATCTCGAGAAAGTCGTTACTGGCTAGTTATTTCAAACTGTTTGAACCAGAGATTGCGAACCTATGGCACGAGTAGAGGAAGGTGGCACGACGCAACAGGCATTTCAGTGGTACGCCCATAGAGTCATATTGAATTACTTTTTTCACTTCACTGAAAACAGCATTTAAAAAAATGGGAAAAGAAAGAAAAAGAAAGAAAACCTGCAAAGACCAGCAGATACTTTGAAAATGGATGCTCTTAACACTATATTTACCAGACCAGTCATTTTGACTGTTTCGAAGCATCTATTTTGCATAATTTTTACTAATTATAGTGAAAGTTTTAATTGCATTGGCTTTTTCTGACACACGGTAAGTAGGAAAAGTTACTGTGACGGAAAGTTTTATTCTAATTAATAGCAACTTGGTGTAAAGTGAAAGTTTAGAAATGTTTGAAAACGGCCTAGAGTTAAAGATCCTTTTTAAAAAGAAAGATAACAAGTAGCGCACTAAAGAACTGAAAATAGTAAACCGTAATTTAACTGGCACACTATTGGAAAAGGTTCGTCATCCCTGTTTTAAATGTTTCATATCAAAAATATTACATATAATTATGTCCAAATTTCTTACAGACGTATTGTTTGAAAGAAAAAAATGCATTTGAGAAAAACCTATCGCAAAATATTCTACTTTCTTTAGTTAAACACGACTCAAAAAATACTTGTCTCAAACAACAAGTCTTTTTTGAAATAACAATCCCAGGCATGTTTTGCAGTTTCAATAAATGCGTTATGCACAGAAAGAGAGACTCCTATTAAGCCCCGAATTTCCAATTTACTTTTGAAAAAAATGCTTTTCTTTGGGAAAAGAGAGGGAAGACGGTAAGAGGGGGAGGGTCATTCAAAGCAAAAAGTGATTCATGAAGCTGTATTTTATTCCAAAAAATTTTAAAAAGGTAATGAGGGCGGAGGGGAAATTGGCATAAGAAATCACATCTGTTTGAGTTCTTCAGCAATTTTCTTTTTTTCCGTTGCTTTTTTTATTATTATATTTGAAGGGAAATATATTTATAAAATGGTACTTCTTCAAAACGGAAAAAGGTACAATATCATTGAATTCGTTTCAGAAACAACTTCTACTATAATTAAGTAACTGTTTTATTCTTCTCAGTTTTTCTCAATAACTTATTCCAAATTTTGTGGTAATACACTTTTGAAACTTTATAATTGTATTTTTTCTTGTATTTCCATTTGTAATTAACTTTTATTTAAAAGTTATTTTTAAAAAAACTGAAAAATACATAAAAGCATGAAAGAATATTTAAAATATCCAGTAAAAATTCAATTATAAACAAAATAGTCGTAAATGTATTATGAATTAGTTAAACACACATTTAAAAATAAAAATTTTGAAAGTAGGTCTATGTGGTGAGGAAAATGTCTCTTTTTGAAAAGAACATAAAAAGGATAAAAAATCAAAGTTAAAAATATTAAGGACTGCATTGTAAGCAATATTCATATTTCAAGAACATACTTAAAATTCAATAATTCTATTCAAAAATTTATATTTATTTTTATTATTATTTATTTATTCATAATTTAGTGTTCAGGAGGCTTTTTACCTTTTAAAGAATTTGTCTGGTTTGTAGTTAATTTGATGCAAGTTGTCCTCCCCTTTTTCAGCGTTAACTACTATGTTTTTCATGGTTTTTAACATTCATTATGTGTTATTTTTTATAATAATTTTCTCATCGTTTTTGCGATATTTTACATGTTTTTCCAATTATTAATAGATAGTCAGAAGGTCTTCAAAGAGTTTTTTTTTTCTTTTTGTCCCAAACCCCTACTTATGGAATTGAACAAAAGGTCTTGTGTCCGAAATATTTTTACAAAAACTTTCTTTAGAAACATGTGCATTACGATGCTAATTTTCCTAAATTATAAATTATCCTGTTAAACTTTTCAATGAAGTTGTTTGCTCTCAAATTACAGAGTTTTTTTTTTTAAAGGCCAATTTAAAAGTTATTTTTAAAAATGCAAATTTAAAAGCTATTTTTCTAAAATGCAAATTTAAAAGTTATTTTTAAAATGCAAATGTAAAAGTTATTATGAAAAATGCAGATTTTTATTTTTCAACAGAAATAATGTAAAATAGCGACTCTCGCTTTTTGGACCAAAAATCTCTAACGAAGAGTGCTGATCCAATTTTAGAGCTTTGCGCCTGTCGGACCGCATACACACGGAGACACATAAATAAATTATGTATAGTCATACATATATGCATACGCACAAGGGGGACACAGCCAGATTCGATACTTATAAGGGGACCACGAGTTGAAAAAGATTGAGATACCCTAGTCTAGTCAATCTTTATACAAAAAAATGAGTGTGTTCGTGAGTGTTTTTTTTTTCTTTTTGAATGACACAAAAAACCGTTATGCAATTTAGAACGCCATACAAAATATGAACGTCCGTACCTGTTGACCGACTCGAACAGCACTACTGAACTCAAAACTAATGTAGTTTGAACTTAAAACATAATTATCTCCAACAGTATCAGAGTTATTCCACATCACATAGCAGTAAATAAGAAATGAATATAATGTCAAATTATTATTATTTTGAATTTACAAATAAAAAAATAAAATAGTACCTATATCTTTGTCCCTCTCGCTCTTCAAGTTTAGCAAAACAATACTTTCAGAATGCGATTGTTAGAAGAATGGTTTGTAACAGTCACAAAACAATATGAAAAAACCGTAACTTGAGCAACCATTTCTTCTTCTACATTGTAACTCAGTAGCATTCACAACATCATCCCATCCAACTTTTGCATGAATCACCTACGCAATCTCTATCGTCTATCTTAGAATGTCAGCTAAGGAAGAAGAAAAAAAAATTATAAAGCTTCGCAGAGCAACCGACGGAGAGCAACGCATACATTGATTTCATTTATCACCGTCTCTGATTATGAGTAAAGTATGAAAGAAAAAAACAACGTAACTCCCTGACTCATAAAGGATAAGAGAAGTTTTGACTTTCGTTTTGACAATTGTTTATTCCAGTAGCGCGGGGCTTAGAAAATCAGCGGTGGTGATCGAGTACAAGATCGAGGGATGTGAGGATCGAATTTCAAAATTTAACACTCAGGAAAATATGTTTCAACGTTCCTTAATGAGAAATACTTGATGGGAACTATCTAATAAAATTGTAGTAAATAGTGTTTTCCCCCACAACAAAGATTAATTAGTTCAAACAAAAAAACTCGCGTGAGAAAAGATATACCAATTAATCGGCAATAGGTCACTTTGCCGATTATTTATAATCGGCCAATTTTTGACGATTAATCGGCGAATATTTCTTTAAAATTGAAGTTACTTTTACTACGCCAAAAACAATAAACCATGCTGAATGAATTTATTAACAATGAGCAGGGAAGACCTTATTCTAAGAGCGATAGTGCACCTCCCTACCCCTCCAAAAAATAACTATGTTGCAACATTTCTCGTGTATCAATTAGGGATGTAACGAATATTCGGCCACTATTCGGTATTCGTTCGGCCTGTTCGGCCCTTTGGCCAAGTATTCGGCCTGGCCGAATACTGGGTAAGGTTAAATTCGGCCTGGCCGAATAGTTCTGCTGCAGTAAAAAAGGAAAAAAATAAAAATAATAAAATATAAATTGTATGTATATATATAATTATCAGGCCTACAGAATTGAACAAATTGCGTTGTGTTGGCATATTTTAACTGAAAATATTAAATTAAGTATTATACTCTAAAATACTGAGATTAAAGACACTTTAACCAAAGGAACAACATTATTGAATTCTTAAAACCTCAGCACAAAAAATTACTACTTCGTTCGCCAATGAAGTAAAAATATTAAATTTATGATTTTTTCAAATTAAAGTTTTAAATTAAAAGTCCCTTTAAAAGTTTAAGAGAAGAAGAAAGGGGCAATGGGATATGAGAGCTTAGAGATGTACATACCCTTTCAGGGAATTACAACATTCGCAATCAAGGGGTCCAAGTCTGCGGAGGTCTATGCCTGTCTCTGAGTGTGTGTCATGTTCGGGGCTCTCTCAGAACATCTGGGTTCGGGGCCGCGCCTTATCTGTTCGAGGTAGGAATGTAGAAAGGTCAAAGGGTTGAACTGGGGATTAGGACTGAGATGAGGGGCCTACAAATTTATATGTTTACTAGTGTCAAAATAGTGCCAAAGACGGAAAGTGGGAGGAATTCCTGTCGAAGTTTATTGCTGGCTGCCATGTGAAATCATCCAGGCTATGTTGATCAATGTTTTAGATTTGTTTTATTTTCAGTTCTCTATATTTTTCTTAACCTTAAAATTTTAAGTTCAAGAAAGTAAGACCCACACCTACTTTTTTTCCTTGAATAGATATCTTATAATACTTTTCACAGGAAAAGTATAAAACATTTGGAAGCTTTCCTTCGCTTTGTGTAATTAGCCAAACTTGGCATCTCGTTGTTAAAATGCTAACTTTGAGACCTAATATCTACAAAAGGACTGAATGAAATTTTATAAAGTTTTATGAAAATAATCTCCTTATAGACATAAATATGTAGAAAAAATATTATGAGTGATATGGATGTCGTTTTAAAAATTTAGAGCCTCGAAATCGTCTGAACATTTATTTACATACTGTTTTCACGTCTACAAGTAATCATACTGCGAATTTTTTATTAATTTCACCCAAGGTTAGTTTTTAATGTTTTAAACATAGTAGTATTACAATACAAACCAATCATTTCCCAAGTCATGCCTGTTTTGTACATACTATGATCAGATAAGCATATCTGATTTTAGTTGTTTTGTTTCATTGCTGAGTTCCTGAGTTTGTACACTGACGTATTTGTTTATTTATTCACTCATTATCTTAATTTATTCTTTATTTAATTAGTTATTTATAATATATATATATATATATATATATATGTAAACACAAATATTTTATTTGGGACTGATAACTAATGCAAATTTTAATCGAAAGGTTGTAATTTCTGTCCTGCTCACTTATAGCGAGCCAGTGAACAATTGCATCATGTTTTAACTCTTGCTTATTACTACCGTTATGGTTAATTATTAGAAGTATTATTAGTTATTCATTAACGTTATGGTTCATTATTAAAAGAGCTAAATTGGTGATTGCCTATTCTAGTAAAACTGTGAGTACTTTTCATGTTTTTGATAGATTTATTAGTTTCAATTATTTTTAATTATTGACTCTTTTTTGGCCAGTTTTGTTAGTGAGCAGTGCCATAAACAAGGTTATCAATTGTGCTCAAGGAAGTGACTAAACCAAATGAGTTGTCAATATGTTATGAGATGTTGCTTGGGCTTTAAGAAATAAAAATAAAAGTTTGTTGCTTATCCCAAATATGTCCTAATAAAAGGTCATTATATTTTTAGGAAAAAGTGTCCTAGCCTATAAAAAACTATTAATAACTAAAAAAATAAGGGATGGATTGAGAAAAATTGCTCCCAATCGATGCTCCAAAATTCTAAAACGACATCCATATCAACTCATAATATTTTTTTCTACAAATTTATGCCTATGAGAAGATTATTCTCATAAAATTTCATTCAGTCCTTTAGAGATATTAGGTTTTAAAGTTAGCATTTTGACACCGAGATGCCAAGGTTGGCTAATTACACAAAGCGAAAGAAAGCTTCTAAATATTTCACTTTCCCTGTGAAAAGTATTATAAGGTACCTATTCAAGGGGGAAAAAATAGCTATGAGTCTTACTTTCTTCAACTTCAAATTTTAGGGTGAAAAATGCAATTTTTCGTTATTAAGATGGTACTTTCAAGCTCTATTTTGGTAAATTTTAAAGAATTGTCAAAAAGGAAACCGCAATCAAAATTTAGGTCATTTCTTCCAGAATATAATGGTTTTAAAACCATTTTAATGCAATTAAAAATAAAAAAGTTTGGCTATTTTTATAAAGTAGTATTTTCACGAAAATACACTTACGATGCTACTGAAAAGCGGCTGTAATAAAAAAAAATTCAACGATTTAAAAACTTTTTAACTCTTGTTTTGAGGTCTCAAGGTAACAATAAATTGACTGGAAAAAAATGATAAAAATCAAAAACATTTTTCCTTTTTCTGCATGATTTCACGTGGATTAATCCTTCTACAAAATTGTCAGAATGAAGAAGGGACTAGCCGAGAGAGAGTAAGGGAACACCATATTTTGCGGTGTTATAAACGAGAATGGTCACAAAGAAGCGGAATGGATACTTTTTTTATCGAAACTCCCTCACCCAGACAAGATGCTAAACTCTACACCGTATGTTTTGGGGGACCCGCGAAGCTACACCATATGTTGTGGGGCGCTTATCTCACAGCCCCACAATATATAAATTCGCTTAAGACGATCCCCTTCAAACGGAATTTAAAATTAGACCCAACAAAAACAGTTCCCCAATTATATATTTAATTAAAAATCAACGAAAACATAAATATAACTTGACTTCAGCCGTCTTATAAAGGTACATCTTTTAAGAGAAATTATCAAATGTTATTTGAAAAATATAATCATATCATTGAGATGCATTTAATTTATAAAAATGTAATTAATAACTCCTTTTAAATTTAAAAAATAATAGCTAACAAAATAACTTAAAAAATACTGACGAATACAAGCCTAAAAACCTGCCCAATATAAAATTAAATTATTTAACAGTATTTAAAATTTTTTAAATCTATAATTCATTGTAAAAAACAGAAAAAAACTATGCAAAAAATAATAGCGATTCTTAAATCAAATAATTACATGGAATAATAAAGTAAATGCAAAACATTAAATAGCTCTTTGTAAAAAATCAATTTATCAAAATAGCGAACAATAAATGTAAAAGTAAGATTTAAAAGTAAAAGCGAACGTAACATGAAAAAACTAATTTATCAAAAATCGTGGTTCAGGTAAAATAAATAATTACATTCAAATAATACTACAGAAAAAAAAGCAAGCCTTAAATTTATTTATTAAATAAACAAATAATTTTTGAGCTGTACTTCTTTTCAAGCTACCTGCGTGCCAAATTTAAAATCTGTACGCGCGATGTATTTGTTTGGACATTGCTCACATACACAGACATACATTAGTAGTAAGGGCCGTAAAGTTGGTGGCAGAAGGAGGGAAACAACTCAACAGTCAGAAGGGGGCGTGGTCGTCACGTGACTTTCTCGTGATCTTGTAGGAGGGTTGTCCGCCATGTTGGATGACGTCATCTTGGATGGTCATGTGACTTTCTCGTGATCTTCTACGGGGTATTTTTTGTGACGTCATTCATCTTGGATCCGTAATCTTGCACGTGGTGTCGTCCGCCATCTTGGATTATGTAATCGACTCATTTTAATTACTTAATTAATTTTAATGACTTAATTATTCTAATTACTTACTGAGTGAATCATTTGAATATTGGATTTTTATTTCAGTCTAAAATGCATTTTGCCCCAGCCGGGAATCGATCCGACGACCCTTGGATTCGCAGGCAAGCGCGCTAACCACTAGACCGAGAATTACTTACTACGAATGGGGAAATAATGTCTTAAAAAGATAAGAGTAGTCTCTGGTGAATGTTAAACTTCTAAGAGATGCGGTATAATACTCTTGGCGCCATCTAGAGAAAACTTTGGGCGCTAAAAGGGTAAGGGGATTTTCGAGCGAAAATAAAATAAGTTTAAAAGCGAGGGAAAATAATAGTGGCGCCATCTAGTGAGAAAAATATTAATTTAACTCCTTTAAATTTATTTATTATTTTTTTTTTTTTGAACTTGGAATACTTTCACTGTATCGAAAACTTTGGGCGTAAAATGGAAAATGGAATTTCGGAGCGAAAATAAAATATGTGGCTTTAAAATAGTGGCGCCATCTAGTGAGAATAAATGGGAAAACATTTGGGAATTTATTTTAAAAATAAGATTATTTTTGCGAAAATTATATTTCATGGGATTCGAACCTATAAAGGATTCATAGCTGGCAGTTTTGTCAACGCGCAAGACCGCTCAGCTATGAATCCTCGGAATAGAAACAGCATTTTAAAGTTTACATACTTATAATCATGTTTGCTAATAATTAGAATTTGATTTTAATGAAAGCTCATTAAATCAGGCTATATTATTTTTAATTATGAATACGCAAATATTAACGAAAGTAATGGATTATTTATGAATTAATCGTAGTATTAATAATAATTAAGAATGAACGAATTTTGAAAGCGAATTGGTTATTAATTGTTCTGGTTCCAACCTGTTTTTACGGCGGGAGTCATGTATTGCAACAGGATTTAGAAATGAGCTGGACGTCAGAGAAGAAGTTAATTACTTGACCAATCAGGGTACTGATTTCTAATCAGATACTTATTACATTTCAAGTTTTCTTCAGTCGAGACTCCAGTTTGCACCCTACGTTTGAGTTACGGACTTTGATTTTTCACGATGAACTCCAAAAGCCGGAGACGAAAATGTGAGGAATCGCAGAAAACAGCAAAAGTGGCAAAGATTGACCAAATAAAAGTAAGTATTGCTTTTTTATTCTACTCTATTTATTTGCTGTAAAAAAAGAAAAATCAGTTTATAATATGATTAGTGGTTTTGTCCCCCTTTTCTTAATTATTTTTTTTTCTTACTTTTCAGCCAGGAACACCATTTATGCAGAAAGAGGTGCCTGAAGGAGTTTTTGCCATTGGAGACGATGTTTACGTTTATGCTTCTACGTTCCGATGCAAAAACGTGAGTCTGCACATAAGAAAATTTGTCAAGCATGGAGAGAAACTATTTCCCACGACTGAAGGCGTAACTCTGCGTCCGTGGTGGATTCCCAACATTCTTGGGAGAAAAAGTGTGCCGCAAACATCTAGGGAACTGCAAACATTATTTGAGCATGAGTTGACCATCAAAAGTTCTGATTTTGTGAATTTCAAGTTCACCCGTTTAGCATCAATAAAACCAGGGGAATCGAATTCCCGATGCATTACACTGTCTGCCTCGCAGTGGGCCGAAATGATTCGGTTATACAACCCTACTGCAAACTCTCTTCTGGATCATGTTTTCGGGGTCATGGACTTGTTGAGCGCTTACAAATCTATCGCTGAAGAAGTGATTTCAAAGACCAATTTGTCTGTATCCTTAGATCACAGTTTAGGTAAACAGTACCTTTCTAATGCGCTTGAATCCGTCGTATGTGAATTATTAAAAGACAATGGACTTAGAGATCCAGAAACATTAGCTGAAGAACTTTGGGGAAATAGTGTGGAAATGTTCAATTCTCTTGCATTATCTCTGGACATTTCAGAAATTGCAGAAGCATTTCGATAGAAATTGTGGGAAGAACAGACATTTTTGTGTATGAAACCGGCAATGTATGTCACTGAACCTTTTTTAAAACATGTGCAATTAAATAAAATTCTCACATCTGTGAGAGAAAAATTATGTCTAGCGGAGGCTTTTGAGCACTTTGAATAATTTTCACTTTTCATGTATTTTCAGTTGTATAATAGTAAGCTATGTTTACCCAAATGCAAAATTGAAGATTTTAAAATAAAATGTTATTGCTTACAAGAAATGTCTTTTTACTGTATTACAAGTTTTTTTTTTCAAAACAAGGGAAGAAAAATACAACATGGAAATCAATTTCAATATTTATTTATTTATTTATTTTTTTAAAGACCTTGACTAAACTTTACTAATACAGAAAATGTTCTTAATACGTAGCTAACAGTTTTTGAGTTTTAGCAAGTATCTTCTCTTCGGTATATTCTGTGGACAAAAGTATTGTTACTGTTGAATACTTTTTCCCAAATACGCAGAATCTGATATGTAGAATTTTTAAGCCATTGAATCAATAAATTATGTTACATACAAATTTTACAACTTAAAACTTAATGTCACTGAAAAATTACTTTGATTTATTTTCGTAAATATAAAAATTAGAAGTAAATGACATTCACAAATTACGTTTTCTAAAAGTAGATACATTAAAACTCTGAAAATTTTCTTGATATGTTTTATGAAAGACATTATTTATTTATAGTTTTGAATGCTTTTCACAATTTCTGACATATTTAAATGTGAAGTTCTGAAATTGTTATTACTATACGCATTTAAAAGTAAAAATGTGTCCTTGATGATACTGATAAAAATAAGTATTATTTTCGTTATAAATGAAAAAAAAAATAATAATAATATAAGTTATAATTTACGATTTGAAAAATATAATGTCATATAAAAAATGATATTGCAGCTTTGCAGATGGTTTTCTCCATCTTCGCTACAAGATTTCAATATCTTACGTGAATCAATTGTACAATATGAAGTTATGCTTAACGATATGTAAAATTTAAAATTTTCAATTTAAAATGTCATTGCTATGAGAGAAATGGGTTTTTACAGCATTATAATGTTTTTAAAACAAAAAGAAAAAAAACGTACAACATGAAAAATTCATTTTCAGATTCGGCAATCATCTTCAGTGTATTTTATGATTTAAAAATGATCAAGTTGAATTTTTGAAAAGTACTACTTTTCGGAAATTCAAAACAACTGACATATTTAAAATGGGGAAATTTAAACCATTGAAATAACAATTTTATGTTGTATACAAATTTTACAATTAAAATGGTATTCTTAATTTTTTTTCTTGAAATGACTGCGATTTATTTTTCGTAAAAAATAAAAACTCGAAGTAAATAACATTTCTTTTTTGGGTTTTCTAAAAATATTAATACATGAATTCTCTTTCGGAAATTTTTCTGAACATGTTTTATGAAAGAAATTATTTAAAGGTGTTGAATGCTTTTTGCAAGATCCAAATGTAGTTACAAACTGCGAGAAGTTCTAAAATATCATTGCTTTTCTTCCCCCATATGGAAATAAGTAAGTATTCTCAGTAATATCGACAAAAATGAAGTTAGGATTATTTTCGTAACAAAAAATGAAAAAAGCATAAGTAACTATTTACGAATTGAAAAAAATAAAATAAAATAAAATAACAGGCTCATATAAGAATGATAATGTAGCTTACATTTTCTTTCCAAGCGCGTTTTCTCTATCTTAGCTACATAATTTTAGTTTCCTTCCCAAGCTAATCAAACAAGAATTTCTGTGTTTTGCAACCCCATGCCCCAGCGGAAGTGTGGATGAATGACGTCAAGAGCGCGACTCATGTATTCATGCTACGGCACACCTTCACGGATTTAGGAGATTTTAACCAAAACATTATCACACGGAATACTCTTTGAATAATTAAACGTTAATTCAATAACCGGACTCGAGCAATTTTCACCACGTCAAAGGATCAAATGCAATTCGAGGAGGCCTATTTTTTTTTTGGCGAAGTCAGAAAGCGAAGAGGGTATCGGATTCAATAGTTGATCACATAAATACCTTTCCAGAACTTAGCCTCTCCATTTTTCTTAAAACAGAATCGACATTTAGATGTAGGATGTTCGAGATAGGGTGCAACTCGCGATTTACCACTGGTGTACCGCAGAAATCGGCTCTTTTCAGGGGCCCCCTTAAAATTTAATACTTTTCAGCATGCTGAATAATCTAAGAAAAATCTTATTTTTTTCCAGTTACTATTGTATTTATCTTCTCTACTACAAACAATAAAACTAGTTTTCTTATATCGTTAAAAATACACATTCAACGATTCAAAGTCATTTTCATTTTTCAAAAACTAGCCCTAATTAGAGCTAGAAAGTTAAAATCTCCATTTAAGCGTGGAAAAACAGGAAAAAATTCCACTTAAATAAGTTTCCTAATGTATGATTTTAAAGTTAATCATTTAGTTTTCGCAACTAAGCTTTCGGAGTTGATACAATTTTAAGACTTATTATTTTTTGAGTACTCTAGGCTGTCGCAGAAAACACCTTTTTTTACTTTCCTTTGTATGCAAATAAACTGAAAAAAAAGGTTTTGGAATCGTGAAAATGTTGGAATTTCGATGAGTTTGTTCAGTTAAGGTTCTGTTTTTATCCTACTACAATCTATAAAACTAACTTTTCATATTATTAAAATACAATTTGTTTTCCTCATTCTCAACGAGCAATTTAATTTCTGCTTTCAAAAACTAGCATTAATCTTGAACTAGAAAGTTTAAGACTTTACTATAATTCTTACAAAGCAGGGGGAAAAAAACTTATTTATGATATTTTAGAAATTAACTAGCATTTTCTTAGGATTTATGCATAATTCATATATATTCGTATTTTTCTATTTTGAATGATTTCAAGTCTTTTCAAAATTAACACTTGTTTTGAACTATAAAGTTACAGTCTTCACTTATATGTTTCGATATAAGACAAAATTCTACTTGAATACGTTTCATAATAATTCATGATTTATTTGTTAATTTAAAGAAGTGCATTTAAACACACAGTATATGTTTCAAAGACAAAATTTTAGAATCCCATCTTGAGTGCTTGATTGATCAAAGAAAATAAAATCTTATGCGGAACACCTTTTTCAATTGAGTTTCTACGTTTTATAATATAAAAACACACTTACAGTCCAAGTACTTGAATACTTTTACCATATGCCAAAAAGGTAAAAGGAAAACTAAATAATGCTTTCCTGCTAAATACATGTTCTTGATCAAGTTACAAAAAACCTTTATTTTGCCGAATTTTCGATCTTTGCATATTTATCGGCTCTGAAAATCTTATTTTTGAATATCTTTCCCACTGAATTTTCACTGCAATGATCATAAAATAAATCTCCCTTTCATTCTTAAAAATTTACGAAATTCGTAATTTTCCACTGAAATTGCAAATCTTGCACAGGAAATTTTAAGTTATAATTAATTTCAGTACTTTCACAAACACAAGCTTAAAAGTTTATAACGTATTGTTTATCTATGAAGTTCGTGTGAAGTTTATGCGTTCAAATCATTTTATGGAAAAATTCTAATTTTACCATCGTTTTAAATGGTATTCTCACGTAACATATACTTTTTTAAAAAAAATCTTGATTGCGATGTACTCATGATAAATTTTTCTGTCACTAAACTTGTGTTATATTTATCCTACACTTTTATTTATGGAGTTTTCACATATTTTTATTTTCAGTTATATGTTTTCTCTTAAACTCGTGTGCTCTTGATTTTTTCAGTTAAAATAAAAGAATAAAGGCAATTAATGTACACGATTTCAAGATAGTTCAATGGTAAGGCTTCATTACAGTTACCATTTTGTGTATTTGAAATATTCAAGAAGGACATTCTTCGTAATGCTTCTTAACTACTAAATCTATCTTTTCTTTGATCTATGAATCACATATGATTTAATTTATGCTTGTACTCATCGCCTATAATGTCCCAGACTTTGTAATTTTACTCCTAAGGAAGATACTTTTCAATTTTGAAAGCGATTCTGCTTCCAACGGTTCCATTTGCTTTCTAAACTCATGGCTTCAATCCACTGGTTCATCAGCTTGGACCAGTGCGTCAACTCATAGCAAGCAGGGAGCAACCACCAGATTAGTTAAAAATTTCGAAGCCCCTGATACGGGAATCATATCCTCTGATGGTGCTCCCTGTTTGCTATGAGCTGACGCACTGGTCCATGCTGATGAACCAATGGATTGAAGCCATGAGTTTAGAAAGCAAATGGAACCGTTGGAAGCAGAATCGCTTTCAAAATTGAAAAGTATCTTCCTTAGGAGTAAAATTACAAAGTCTGGGACATTATAGGCGATGAGTACAAGCATAAATTAAATCATATGTGATTCATAGATCAAAGAAAAGATAGATTTAGTAGTTAAGAAGCATTACGAAGAATGTCCTTCTTGAATATTTCAAATACACAAAATGGTAACTGTAATGAAGCCTTACCATTGAACTATCTTGAAATCGTGTACATTAATTGCCTTTATTCTTTTATTTTAACTGAAAAAATCAAGAGCACACGAGTTTAAGAGAAAACATATAACTGAAAATAAAAATATGTGAAAACTCCATAAATAAAAGTGTAGGATAAATATAACACAAGTTTAGTGACAGAAAAATTTATCATGAGTACATCGCAATCAAGATTTTTTTTAAAAAAGTATATGTTACGTGAGAATACCATTTAAAACGATGGTAAAATTAGAATTTTTCCATAAAATGATTTGAACGCATAAACTTCACACGAACTTCATAGATAAACAATACGTTATAAACTTTTAAGCTTGTGTTTGTGAAAGTACTGAAATTAATTATAACTTAAAATTTCCTGTGCAAGATTTGCAATTTCAGTGGAAAATTACGAATTTCGTAAATTTTTAAGAATGAAAGGGAGATTTATTTTATGATCATTGCAGTGAAAATTCAGTGGGAAAGATATTCAAAAATAAGATTTTCAGAGCCGATAAATATGCAAAGATCGAAAATTCGGCAAAATAAAGGTTTTTTGTAACTTGATCAAGAACATGTATTTAGCAGGAAAGCATTATTTAGTTTTCCTTTTACCTTTTTGGCATATGGTAAAAGTATTCAAGTACTTGGACTGTAAGTGTGTTTTTATATTATAAAACGTAGAAACTCAATTGAAAAAGGTGTTCCGCATAAGATTTTATTTTCTTTGATCAATCAAGCACTCAAGATGGGATTCTAAAATTTTGTCTTTGAAACATATACTGTGTGTTTAAATGCACTTCTTTAAATTAACAAATAAATCATGAATTATTATGAAACGTATTCAAGTAGAATTTTGTCTTATATCGAAACATATAAGTGAAGACTGTAACTTTATAGTTCAAAACAAGTGTTAATTTTGAAAAGACTTGAAATCATTCAAAATAGAAAAATACGAATATATATGAATTATGCATAAATCCTAAGAAAATGCTAGTTAATTTCTAAAATATCATAAATAAGTTTTTTTCCCCCTGCTTTGTAAGAATTATAGTAAAGTCTTAAACTTTCTAGTTCAAGATTAATGCTAGTTTTTGAAAGCAGAAATTAAATTGCTCGTTGAGAATGAGGAAAACAAATTGTATTTTAATAATATGAAAAGTTAGTTTTATAGATTGTAGTAGGGTAAAAACAGAACCTTAACTGAACAAACTCATCGAAATTCCAACATTTTCACGATTCCAAAACCTTTTTTTTCAGTTTATTTGCATACAAAGGAAAGTAAAAAAAGGTGTTTTCTGCGACAGCCTAGAGTACTCAAAAAATAATAAGTCTTAAAATTGTATCAACTCCGAAAGCTTAGTTGCGAAAACTAAATGATTAACTTTAAAATCATACATTAGGAAACTTATTTAAGTGGAATTTTTTCCTGTTTTTCCACGCTTAAATGGAGATTTTAACTTTCTAGCTCTAATTAGGGCTAGTTTTTGAAAAATGAAAATGACTTTGAATCGTTGAATGTGTATTTTTAACGATATAAGAAAACTAGTTTTATTGTTTGTAGTAGAGAAGATAAATACAATAGTAACTGGAAAAAAATAAGATTTTTCTTAGATTATTCAGCATGCTGAAAAGTATTAAATTTTAAGGGGGCCCCTGAAAAGAGCCGATTTCTGCGGTACACCAGTGGTAAATCGCGAGTTGCACCCTATCTCGAACATCCTACATCTAAATGTCGATTCTGTTTTAAGAAAAATGGAGAGGCTAAGTTCTGGAAAGGTATTTATGTGATCAACTATTGAATCCGATACCCTCTTCGCTTTCTGACTTCGCCAAAAAAAAAATAGGCCTCCTCGAATTGCATTTGATCCTTTGACGTGGTGAAAATTGCTCGAGTCCGGTTATTCAATTAACGTTTAATTATTCAAAGAGTATTCCGTGTGATAATGTTTTGGTTAAAATCTCCTAAATCCGGGAAGGTGTGCCGTAGCATGAATACATGAGTCGCGCTCTTGACGTCATTCATCCACACTTCCGCTGGGGCATGGGATTGCAAAACACAGAAATTCTTGTTTGATTGGCTTGTGAAGGAAACTAAAATTATATAGCTAAGATAGAGAAAACGCGCTTGGAAAGAAAATATAAGCTACATTATCATTCTTATATGAGCCTGTTATTTTATTTTATTTTATTTTTTTCAATTCGTAAATAGTTACTTATGCTTTTTTCATTTTTTGTTACGAAAATAATCCTAACTTCATTTTTGTCGATATTACTGAGAATACTTACTTATTTCCATATGGGAGAAGAAAAGTAATGATATTTTAGAACTTCTCGCAGTTTTTAACTACATTTGGATCTTGCAAAAAGCATTCAACACCTTTAAATAATTTCTTTCATAAAACATGTTCAGAAAAATTTCCGAAAGAGAATTCATGTATTAATATTTTTAGAAAACCCAAATAAGAAATGTTATTTACTTCGAGTTTTTATTTTTTACGGGAAATAAATCGCAGTCATTTCAAGAAAAAAAATTAAGAATACCATTTTAATTGTAAAATTTGTATACAACATAAAATTGTTATTTCAATGGTTTAAATTTCCCCATTTTAAATATGTCAGTTGTTTTGAATTTCCGAAAAGTAGTACTTTTCAAAAATTCAACTTGATCATTTTTAAATCATAAAATACACTGAAGATGATTGCCGAATCTGAAAATGAATTTTTCATGTTGTACGTTTTTTTTCTTTTTGTTTTAAAAACATTATAATGCTGTAAAAACCCATTTCTCTCATAGCAATGACATTTTAAATTGAAAATTTTAAATTTTACATATCGTTAAGCATAACTTCATATAGTACAATTGATTCACGTAAGATATTGAAATCTTGTAGCGAAGATGGAGAAAACCATCTGCAAAGCTGCAATATCATTTTTTATATGACATTATATTTTTCAAATCGTAAATTATAACTTATATTATTATTATTTTTTTTTTCATTTATAACGAAAATAATACTTATTTTTATCAGTATCATCAAGGACACATTTTTACTTTTAAATGCGTATAGTAATAACAATTTCAGAACTTCACATTTAAATATGTCAGAAATTGTGAAAAGCATTCAAAACTATAAATAAATAATGTCTTTCATAAAACATATCAAGAAAATTTTCAGAGTTTTAATGTATCTACTTTTAGAAAACGTAATTTGTGAATGTCATTTACTTCTAATTTTTATATTTACGAAAATAAATCAAAGTAATTTTTCAGTGACATTAAGTTTTAAGTTGTAAAATTTGTATGTAACATAATTTATTGATTCAATGGCTTAAAAATTCTACATATCAGATTCTGCGTATTTGGGAAAAAGTATTCAACAGTAACAATACTTTTGTCCACAGAATATACCGAAGAGAAGATACTTGCTAAAACTCAAAAACTGTTAGCTACGTATTAAGAACATTTTCTGTATTAGTAAAGTTTAGTCAAGGTCTTTAAAAAAATAAATAAATAAATAAATATTGAAATTGATTTCCATGTTGTATTTTTCTTCCCTTGTTTTGAAAAAAAAAACTTGTAATACAGTAAAAAGACATTTCTTGTAAGCAATAACATTTTATTTTAAAATCTTCAATTTTGCATTTGGGTAAACATAGCTTACTATTATACAACTGAAAATACATGAAAAGTGAAAATTATTCAAAGTGCTCAAAAGCCTCCGCTAGACATAATTTTTCTCTCACAGATGTGAGAATTTTATTTAATTGCACATGTTTTAAAAAAGGTTCAGTGACATACATTGCCGGTTTCATACACAAAAATGTCTGTTCTTCCCACAATTTCTATCGAAATGCTTCTGCAATTTCTGAAATGTCCAGAGATAATGCAAGAGAATTGAACATTTCCACACTATTTCCCCAAAGTTCTTCAGCTAATGTTTCTGGATCTCTAAGTCCATTGTCTTTTAATAATTCACATACGACGGATTCAAGCGCATTAGAAAGGTACTGTTTACCTAAACTGTGATCTAAGGATACAGACAAATTGGTCTTTGAAATCACTTCTTCAGCGATAGATTTGTAAGCGCTCAACAAGTCCATGACCCCGAAAACATGATCCAGAAGAGAGTTTGCAGTAGGGTTGTATAACCGAATCATTTCGGCCCACTGCGAGGCAGACAGTGTAATGCATCGGGAATTCGATTCCCCTGGTTTTATTGATGCTAAACGGGTGAACTTGAAATTCACAAAATCAGAACTTTTGATGGTCAACTCATGCTCAAATAATGTTTGCAGTTCCCTAGATGTTTGCGGCACACTTTTTCTCCCAAGAATGTTGGGAATCCACCACGGACGCAGAGTTACGCCTTCAGTCGTGGGAAATAGTTTCTCTCCATGCTTGACAAATTTTCTTATGTGCAGACTCACGTTTTTGCATCGGAACGTAGAAGCATAAACGTAAACATCGTCTCCAATGGCAAAAACTCCTTCAGGCACCTCTTTCTGCATAAATGGTGTTCCTGGCTGAAAAGTAAGAAAAAAAATAATTAAGAAAAGGGGGACAAAACCACTAATCATATTATAAACTGATTTTTCTTTTTTTACAACAAATAAATAGAGTAGAATAAAAAAGCAATACTTACTTTTATTTGGTCAATCTTTGCCACTTTTGCTGTTTTCTGCGATTCCTCACATTTTCGTTTCCGGCTTTTGGAGTTCATCGTGAAAAATCAAAGTCCGTAACTCAAACGTAGGGTGCAAACTGGAGTCTCGACTGAAGAAAACTTGAAATGTAATAAGTATCTGATAAGAAATCAGTACCCTGATTGGTCAAGTAATTAACTTCTTCTCTGACGTCCAGCTCATTTCTAAATCCTGTTGCAATACATGACTCCCGCCGTAAAAACAGGTTGGAACCAGAACAATTAATAACCAATTCGCTTTCAAAATTCGTTCATTCTTAATTATTATTAATACTACGATTAATTCATAAATAATCCATTACCTTCGTTAATATTTGCGTATTCGTAATTAAAAATAATATAGCCTGATTTAATGAGCTTTCATTAAAATCAAATTCTAATTATTAGCAAACATGATTATAAGTATGTAAACTTTAAAATGCTGTTTCTATTCCGAGGATTCATAGCTGACCGGTCTTGAGCGTTGACAAAACTGCCAGCTATGAATCCTTTATAGGTTCGAATCCCATGAAATATAATTTTCGCAAAAATAATCTTATTTTTAAAATAAATTTCCAAATGTTTTCCCATTTATTCTCACTAGATGGCGCCACTATTTTAAAGCCACATATTTTATTTTCGCTCCGAAATTCCATTTTCCATTTTACGCCCAAAGTTTTCGATACAGTGAAAGTATTCCAAGTTCAAAAAAAATAAAATAAATAAATTTAAAATAGTTAAATTAATATTTTTCTCACTAGATGGCGCCACTATTATTTTCCTTCGCTTTTAAACTTATTTTATTTTCGCTCGAAAATCCCCTTTCCCTTTTAACGCCCAAAGTTTTCTCTAGATGGCGCCAAGAGTATTATACCCCCTCTCTTAGAAGTTTAACATTCACCTGAGACTACTCTTATCTTTTTAAGACATTATTTCCCCATTCGTAGTAAGTAATTCTCGGTCTTGTGGTTAGCGCGCTTGCCTGCGAATCCAAGGGTCGTCGGATCGATTCCCGGCTGGGGCAAAATGCATTTTAGACTGAAATAAAAATCCAATATTCAAATGACTAACTCAATAAGTAATTAGAATAATTAAGTCATTAAAATTAATTAAGTAATTAAAAGGAGTCGATTACATAATCCAAGATGGCGGACGACACCACGTGCAAGATTACGGATCCAAGATGAATGACGTCACAAAAAATACCCCGTAGAAGATCACGAGAAAGTCACGTGACCATCCAAGATGACGTCATCCAACATGGCGGACAACCCTCCTACAAGATCACGAGAAAGTCACGTGACGACCACGCCCCCTCCTGACTGTTGAGTTGTTTCCCTCCTTCTGCCACCAACTTTACGGCCCTTACTACTTACATTGCCTGCTATATAAGTAGAGACATATATATCATGGAAGTACAAATATTTTTAATAATAATCTAAACAAATATTGTAAACAAATTTTTACTATTTGTCCTAAATATTTTTTATTTGTTTACATAAAATTATATGTAATCCATCTATTTTTATTTTTCACAGAAAGTAGCAAGTTGAGTTGCTTATTACCAAACCTCAGATATAGAATAAACCTATATTTTCGGGACAGCGAATGCGGCTGGTTCGTGCAGCATTATACAATACGCACTGTTATGTTGAGACGAAAGAAAGTAAAATGACAAAGAAACGGTTACTGGAAACTTTACAAATATGAATCTATAAAATATCATCTTTGAAATCTGTATGAGACACGAGTGTATATATGATTTTGAATTGAATAAAAGTCGGGTTAAGAAGTTATATCGGACGCTTCCGTTTATCAAGAGCATTTTTTTTTTATCTCGTAATCGGCATTAACAAACAATGATACATCTACATTGCATTTGCAATTCAGTTTGGAAGTTGTCAAAACAAACAGAAGTCATCTTATTTCTGAAACATTTTACGGAAAGAAATTCCTGTCGTTATATAAAGAAACCAAACACGAAAAAAAATGAGGCGTTTAGCTACAGAATGGGGATCGGAAAAAATGCCACATCTTCATGTGTGACATTATTTCCGGGGGGGCGGATAATTTTTTCATTACAAAAATATTTACTTATTTATTATATTTTTTATTTCTTTTTCCTCTTCTTTGAAAGCACTTATTTAAAAGTCACTAAATTACTTTTTAAAAGATGCGTTTAATGCAACGGTTTTACAATGAAAAATTTTCAGACTATCCCCGAAAGTTAATTGCAATTATGCCACTTTGGTGCTTAACGTCTTAAATTTACTGCTGTATTTTCGTATTATATTACGTATCATAAGCGATTATAGTCGACCATAAGCGATCTATGATTGTATTTTTAAACAACATTTTATATTTTAAACGATGATTTGTTTAAATACCGCAAATCAATATTTCTTTAGCTTTTTATATCATCTTTTAAAAAATGGCTCCCGAAGTTCCACGACTACGTACAAAAAATTAAATTTAAAATATTTTTGACACTTAAATAAACAAACGTTTACATCTATGTGGAAAAAATTTATTACTAAATTAATGTTTGACAGCACAAATAGCAAATATGTTGTATGCACGAACGAGTTTGGTAAGCTCATAATCAGGAAACCTTTTTTTTTTACAATACCTAGAAAATGTTGTGCGTCCGGGTGCTAAGCAGCTATCACAATGAAGCCTCAGTCAAAATTAATTTCAAAAGGGTTTAATTCAAAAGCAAACTTCATTCAAATACAATGTTATAAAAAAAAATTTGAAAAAAAAATTGAGCCGGCTTCAAGTTGAAAATTGCGCCGCTGAAAAGTGAAAAAATAAATTAATTCTTTAAACAACATCGATACGACTTTTAAACATAATTTTTGAGTCGGTCCACTTTTTTTGTTTTCAAAAAAATGTTTATTATTACTTTTGCAAATTTAAAAGTAAGCATAAGTTAAAATACAATAAGTGTCGATGGATTGAACTTCAATCAGAAAATCTAAGTATATTTCTTATGTTCATTTTCAAATAAATTTCAACCATGTTTCAGACAAATGTATTTTTGCGGCAGAAGCAAAGGTATGTAAGTGACCAACAAATAATGCTGAGAAACGAGCGTTCGAAGTTTGGATGTTAATTTTTTATGTATCACGTTGAAGCGGAGCACCTGTTAGAGCAATTATAACCATTTCTTGCCACAATATAGAATGGCGCTTTCCCTATCATTTGCACGAGTTACCTCCAAATTTTCCATTTTGTCACTTACATCCCTTTGCTTCTGACTGCCTCATTTCTTTTTTAATAGATTTTAAATGGATGTATTAAAATAATGAAAAAAGGTTCTTCGAGGTAATAGACGCATGAAATTCATTTTCAATTTGTACCCTAAATATATTTTTCTTTATCAGTTGCAACTACGTAAAAGCACTCCATCCCTACCCCCTCCTTTAATATAAAAGAGTTCTTACTTACTCCAAAGATTTTCTGTTAATTTGCAATGAATGTTTCATAGGAGTAGAGATGTAAAACATTCAAAATTCATTTAACCATATCTTGAAGAAGAATTCTGAGAGAAACACAAAGGGCAAAAAAGCCCATCGGAAGTGCAATAATCAAGCCAGCAGGAGGAAATGAACAGACCGGAAGTTTCTAATATGTGTTAGCCATTTAGACTGCAGCAATCTCTAATAACATCCCTTTCTTTGCAGTAAAACTTCAAATGAGTTTGATTTCTGATTAATTAAATCTGTATTTTGTATGAGAGAATAATGACAGATTTTCCTGACAGAACGAAGTCTTTTCATCTTTCACGTTTCGTGAAAGTTGAATATTTCCAAGAATGATCGATTTAAAAGTCATTTTCGACATTTCAAAGTTTTTTGCAATAACAATTGCTTCAGTGTAATTCTTATTCGTATTATTAGTTAAATGAAATAAAAATGCACTAATATCAGATGTTACGCCAGCGTTTTGTGCTATCATAGAAATAAGATCTGAATCACGTAATAACTCTGATCCCTTGGAAATTCCATGAAATAAAGAAGAAAACAGCAACGAATATCCGCATAAAGAACCAACACCTTGGAACCATAATAACTAATGCGTTCAAATGCTCCCACTCGCTGTGCTTTTTGTTCTTTCTGTCATTTTTACTAAATAAACCCACAAGAACAGCGATAAATCTTAATATTTCAAAATATCGAATTGTGGAATTGAATCGCCAGTACTGACGTAGTGCTTCCAAATCTCTGAATTGCGCCTCACAGATTTATCGTGTCTAATTAGCTACTTAACTTAACTGTTGGATTGTTGTTTCGCAAGTGACATTAGTTAGAAAAAATATTTTTGAAAAGAAAAACAACATAAAACTTTTTTCAATTTTAATGTAGGGTGTAGGTAAATCAATGACCGAATAAGAATTGGCTACGTCTAGCATAGAATAAGTAATGGGTGATAGATTTTGGATTCCAACACTTAATTTGTATAGCAATTTATAACTCTCTCGCACAGTTTTTTTTTAATTGAAATTTTTAAAGGTTGGAAAGTTTAAGACATTAATATTATTATTTAGTTTTTAACAAATATTTAAATTGAGCTTTACGAAATAAGGAAAGTTGGATATTTTGCATTTTCTCCAATATTCCTCGAAACTCAATCAATAAAACACGCTTCTATAACAAAACAAAATTAAAGGGAAAGAAACTCAAACAAAATGTCGTTGATTTTTCTTATGATTTCTAAAATACTGTAACGTAAAATGGTGGCATTTCAGGATTAATTCGCCGTATCCGTTTCTTTTTTGAAACATTTAATTGTTAACACAATGCACACACAACTACAAGACTATTCACAATTTACACACATATATACATGCATTCAAAAACCCGAGCCGTGGATCCAGAGGCATTTTTCACAGCTGTTACTGGCAAAAGCATCTAGTTTTATCTCCTGGTGGCCCATCGCCGTCCCTCTTTCATGGGCCCAACCACAGTTTTTGATCCCCCAAGTCGAGAATGTCTTTTTTTTTATTTTTTTTCTCTGCTTCATTTTAGGAGGATCTAGTGGGCCGAATGCATTTATGGTTCAAGTTCGCTCCGATGCTCTGGGGGCAATTTTTTCTTTGAAGAAAACTATTTAAAATGTTCTAGTATTTTTAATTTTATTAAGTTCTCCAAAAATTACTTGGCCATAATTTAATAACAAGAGATTTCCATTTGCACTCTTTTTTCCGAAGTATTCGTACCTCCAATGAAATCATCGAATTATTTTTTGCTTCGCGAAGCTAACCAATCGCGCGGAATGTAGCCTCAGTCGCTTACTGCATTGTTTGTAAACAAGTTTTCGACCCTTGCTATCATTCTATTTTAAACTTAATTTTTAAAAAGGCTCTTGTAATCAATTCTTGTAACCAATGTATTTAAATATAGATAAAATATATGCACTGGATTCAAAAGCATAGACTATTTGTAATATCAAACAGCATCAACGAGATTATTTTGTTTGAAATATAGCACTGGTATGGACCTTTTAAAAAAGGTATAACTTTTGGACACGATCTGCTTTCAAAATGTTTTTGTAGTAGTAAGTAAAATATTTTTTCCTCCAAACTTTCGGCAAATCTATATTTTTTTTTTTTTTTTGCATCGTGCACAATAAAATAATAGAAACATATATTATTAGCACATGTGTTGAATTGGTATTCAACGTGCGTATGAAGCGCTTGCTTTTTGTGTTATATTTATATTGCACATTTCTAATTGAGCAGCAATTTAAATAGTGGGTACGCATCAGAGAACTTACCTCACAGTTGCCTCCGTCCTTGTTGTCTTCCAGTTAAGTATCCATTCTGTTATTGAGTGAAATAATGCTTTTTTTTACAGAGAGGAAGAAGAAATTTAATAAAAATACTTTGTACATTGCGAGCTAAATTTTACACTACATTGTTAAACGAAAATATGTTAGCAAGAGAAAGAGTTTTCTTTTAAAACATATAAATATACACGCATTTGGCAATGAAAATGGGTGGGGGTTTCCCCATCTTATTTAAGGCACTATTTACAGCTTTATGTTTGACACATGTGGTATCAAAGCAAAGTTTATTATTGTTCATGTCCTTGAACTTTATTTCTGATACCACTAATTCACTTATCGAGGCGAGGAAGAAATCTTTTCTTCGAACATGAAATAGAATAGTTAACCTTACACTGCACTATGTTATTTTCAAACAACATCTCTAATTTTCGTTCATTAAGCTCTTGTTTCGTATTGTTTTAACAAGTGGTGCATTCTTTCGTTTTATTTTGTATGTAATTTCATATTATTTAATATAGTTTCCCCTAGATCTTGTAAACTGCGCTCAAGGTTCATCTTTTTTCACAAAATCATAACACATGTTGATTTTGTAAAAAAACAACAAATTCTTATATTTTTTTTTTACAAATTTTAAGCAACAATTTTATTTTAAAGAATTTTTTTAATTGCTTACATCAGCGGTCGGCAACCTAAATTGACTGAAGATCTACTTTCCAAGCTCGGCGAGCACCAAGATCGACTCCGAGAACGGGGGGGGGGGGGGGGTTCATACACTATTAATAGGACATGTTGGGATTGAGTCTGTCTTCAAATTGTAGGTTAATTCTTGTCAGAACAAGTTTTGGCGCTTATAAAATTCCTACTTTAAAATTTCTAAAATAATGTTATGTTAAAATTATTAACTCGCAACAAAATAATATTTCAGAAACTAATATAGTGTTTCTTTTAAACCTGATAAAAAACTTAATTTTTGTTATGTTTTGTTTTTTAAATAAAACATACATCTGAAATGCCGCTACATTTTTCAATTAATTCTCACCGTGAGCATAGTTAATGTGATGACTGACAATCCATATTATTGGCAAGTTTTTTTAGTTACGGGGAATGGTCCAGCAAACTAATAAACATTTTCTGAAGGGGCAAAAATGAATTCGCCTTTTAATTCAAAAGTCATGATTTTTTTTTAAACTATAAACTGTCCAAAATGCTGTCGCGATCGATGGGTTGCCGACCACTGGCTTACATAGTGTTAAAATAAAATGAATATAAGCTGTCCGAAAAACTTCGTGAAAAATATATATTAAGGCGCCTTTTTTACTTGTTGTTTCAAAACAACACCTCGCATTCGGGGGTACTTTTTATGCTCCTGCATTATTTGCAGTGTAAACAAGAACAGATGTCACTGGTTGTTCTATTTCACTTTATTTGGTATCTTTTGGAAGATTATTGTTATAATTATATAACAAATTAGTGTAAAGTGGTCGACTAAATTATTTTTTAGGAATTTTGTTTAAAATCAATTGACGCTTAACCAAAGAAGAAACAAACATTATTGCATCAGACCCCCTACATATGTTAGGTTTCTTGTTTAAAATCTTTTAGTGAAGTTATTAGACTTTATTGGTAATTCAAGTAAAAGTAATAATAAAATTAATTATTTTAATAAATTTTACTATTTTATTGCTATTTTATGATTATAATGCATACCTATTTATTATTAATTTTGTTTCATTTATTAAAATGATTATATAAAAAATTATTATTGTTACCCCGAAATGCGCAGTGTTGTTTTTAAACAACATGTCAAATTTTCTCTGATTCTATTTTTCCGCATTAAATAAGATTTTAAACTAAACTATTAAAAAAATTGATTAACATTTTTTATGGATTTCATTATTTTTCCCTTACAGAATTCAAAGTTTAAATGCTAATATGAAATAAATCATTGAAGTTGCATGAAAAACTCGAAAATTACTGTCAATGAACTACCATACACCCTTACATTAAAACTGCAATTGCCAATTTTTTTAAAGCGTTACCATAAAAATAAAACAGCGTGAAAGCAAAAAGAATTGTATAATTCCACAGAATCAGAGCCGTGAACGCTACTAAAAAGATTTTTTGATTGGTCAATTTCTTTCTTAGAGACGTCACAGTGCGATCTTTTTCGGATATTCATGCGCTAACGTGAAAACAAAATAGTTCCTCATAATTTTGTTTATTGTGAATTAATGGACAATCATATTTTGGAGAACTTTATGAATTTGCATTTACCAGCCAAGATTATGCTTTATTTTGGCAAAATAAAATTGCCTCTCAAATGTCGGAACGGAAATTAATTTTACGCTCTTTTTGAGACTTCGGCCCACGGATTAATCGTTACAATACCCACTTCTACACTGCAAGAGTAAGATGTAATCAGATTGATAAGGTCTTGACAAAGTGCAGAACAAATCTTTGTTTATCTATGACAAGGGTGCTATCGAAATTAGAATGAACTCAGTTTACGCTCTTTTGAAGATTAAAAATCACCTCGCACTTAGGCAAGCTACCTGTTTGCACTAAAAACTCAATTTCGCAAAAAAAAAAAAAAAAAAAAAAAATGTAAATTAATATAGTTCCCGAGTTTGAAGCACTTAATTCTTCAGTTAAATATAATTCGCATTCACCGTGACGTACTAACAGCTCAGTCAGTGGCGGATCTTACGGTAAGCAGACTAAGCGGCCGCGGGGGCCGCGAAAGTTTCCCCCTTTTAGTTTTTATTTATAAATATTTTTATTTAAAACATTTTCTAACGATTTACAGTAAAAAAATTTCAACTATTCAACCAAACGACTTAAAAAGCCCATCAAAGAGGTGGTGATTTTCCTCTTTCTTTTGGGAGATTAGATAAGCCCATCGACGACGGCTATGTGACGATGATGGGTTCCATGAAACTTCACGCTATGTGACGATGATGGGTTCCATGAAACTTCAGGGACGCCCCCAAATAAGCGACACGGATGCAAATCCATCCCCGACCAGACTATGTTCTGTGTTTTTTGTTGTAGATGAAAGTTAGAGACACCGATTTATGGCCACAGACGATAATTGCTTCAGTTATCTTTTCCTTCAGGGGGCTTTTGACGAAGAAACTTTTACTTTACAACCCAACTCAAACTCCTTCTCTGAATCTCTCCTCTGCTCTTGTGCAAGCCTGATGTCTATTATTGATTATTGTGCTTTCTGAAGATGATTGAAGACAAGCAATTTGTCTGCATTATGAAAGTCTTAAATGAAATTCGCCAAAAGGCGATTGTGGAGGCCACTTCTCTTTTTTAAAAAAATGCAGAAATATGAAACTGTGCTAATGACTGTAATATGGAATTCAATTTTACAGTCATAATTAAAAAAGAATTTCAATTAGTAGAAAAGGAGGCAAAAAAATAATATCCAGTCTGCCATTTCATATTGAAGATGAGCAAAGTCGGAGGAAGAAAAAAGGAAAAGTCTTTTTTGACGAAACAAATGAAGGTGAAGTAGAAATAAATTTTAAAATTGATTCATCTTACGTAATTTTCGACATCATTAAGTCACAATTATGCCAAAGAGCTGAACAGTATAACTCTGTACTAGAATCTTTTAGTATTTTTTAAAAATCAGGTTTAACTTTAGAAGAAGGAAAGGATTCTCTTCGAAAATTGAGAGAACATTATAAAAATGATATTAACGTTTTAACTTCAGAGTATGAAACTGAACATTTCTTACTCTGTTAAATGTGACTAACATTTCTTACTCTAATGTTAAAATTGAGAGAACATTATAAAAATGATATTGACGTTTTAACTTCAGAGTATGAAATTGAGCATTTCTTAATATTTTAAAACGAAAATGAAGATTCTAATAAGTCTGCCGACGCATCTTCAGGTAATAATGATGTGGATTTCAATTGCAGGTATGTTCCGCAAAAAAAAAAAAAAAAAAATTACATGCACGTTTCCAAACAGAAGCACTAGTGAAGATTTTTTTCACGATTCCAATCTTCAATGCGTCAGGAGAAATGTTTTTTTTCTGTGTTAAAAAGGGTGCAAAATTATTTAAGAAATACAATGGCGGATTAGAAATTAAATAACCTAGCAATACTATACATAGAACAAAACATTTTAAGCAATGTAGATTCTGGCAACATAACTGATGGTTTTGCAAAAATGAAAGTTAGAAGGAAATTTTTGTAACTATAAATAAAAAATTTTTAATGTGTAAATAAAAGTAAATATTTTTACTATTTGTTTTGTTTTTTTTTAAATTTGCTTATAATTGTTTTACTTCAATTTTTGACTTGTGTTTGAGGGCCCCAAAATGTTCTACCGCTTAGGGCCCCCAAATGGCTTGATCCGCCACTGAGCTTAGTACTATAATGGCAATTATGCTTTGCTCATAATTTTGCGTCAGAAATTCTGTTTAAGTGAAGAATTCCTGTAGCTTAGGGACTGAATTTCAATTGGACAAGCAAAGCGATTGGTATCCATACCAATGCTTTTCTTACTAGTACTATCGAAAAGCTTTGATCTTTAACTTTTATGTCCTAAATTGCTTTGTTTTTCGAAAAAATAATTGGAACTTTTTTATTATATTTTTTATGCAAAAAAAAAAAACCCATCTCATATTATTTTTATTCAATTTCATAATTTTTAAAATCATTTCAGTGGGACTTAGCAATATCACAAGAATATTTCTTTCCTGAAGAAAAAAAAAGGTTTGCTCCCATTTTTTAACATGGATAACATATTTGAAAGATTTTCAATACTTTTTCCAATTGTAAATAAGCAGAGACAATCAGCGAATTACGTGATTGTTTTGATAGCATCAAAAATCATGCCTTTCGGCAAGTCAGTCATTTAGGGGGGGGTCAAAAGAAACCAATTGCCCTCCCTCCCTGGAAGGCAATTGTTCCCCTTATAGAATACTATGTGTTCTCATGAATGAGCATGTATTTTGTTATTTTTGTGTGATATATAAGAAGTATCATACTAAGACAATAATAAAATACTACCTCAAAAGGTGAGGAAATCCTTTGCTTTCTACCCCCCCCCCCCCTCGGGCAAAAATAAGAAATGACAGAATGTTTTTCGGACAATTAAGATTAGAAACAACTCATAATTTTCTGTTTTCATGGAAAATTATTTGCTTACTATATCTGTATAAATTGCTCGCTTAGGGACCGTTCACAAATGTCGCGCTTTTTTTCGGTACATTTTCCCTCCTCCTTCCCCCTTTGTCACAAAGTGTCCCACTTCATCATACCCCCTACCCCCTCTGTTACATGTCACGCTATATTACATAAGCGTATGTACTTGCAGTCCAGAAACAAAGCACTGCACTATTGATCACGTTTTTAATTTTATTTTTGAACGTTTAATGACATTTGTGAGAAATAATAATAATAATGATGAAATAATAGTAATAATAATGATAGTTACATGTGTACTTAATTTGTATGAAATGAGTTTAAGGTTTATAACAAAAAAAATAATTAGTATAGAACTGTAAAATGTATTAATTGTTCGAAATCTGAAAAAATGACCCAAGCAATTTTATCTTAAAGGTGTAAATGCCGAAGAAGATTTCCTTTTAAACTTTAACAAGAAATGAATTTAAACCTTAATCTGCATCGGTGTTTACGATACAAAATGATCAATGAAACTTTAAAATCAAATTATAAAAAAACCCTACTTTTATATTTTTTATTTTTCAATTTTTTTTAATTACTTTACTTTTCTTTATTTTTAACGGTATTTTTACGATTCATGAAGCCTTCTGCCATGCTTTATTATTTTATTTTTTTACTTTTAAGGGAAAGTAGGCTAATAATAAAAAAAAACATTAAAAGTTACTTACATAAAATTGCAATAAACAAATTTAAATTTCTTCAAAAAAGATGTAAAATTAACACACTAACCAGAGAAACTGTGTTATCCCTCTTGCCAAATCAGTAAACACAGAAGTTCCATTGACAATAACACACTCGCGCATCTCATCTGATCTAGAAACTTTTTCAAAGATTGATCTTTTAAAGAAAGAAAAATCTTTACAACTTAGAATCAAGCAAAGGAGCTAGAGCAACACACCTAAGAATCAACCGAATCGCAATGTTGTCATTCTTGAAGCCGTGCTTCCGTTCTAACGATGTTTAATCTAATGAAGAAAACCTCGTGATGTTCGAGTCATAGCGGTGCTCGGAGGAAGGGAGGGGTAGAGAGAAAGAAAAGATCTTATTATATCTTGTGGCGGGGGTGGTACTCACAAGAGAGTTTCGTTCCTCTGTTTTCTTCTGAACGGATCGGGAACAGGTTTTGCGAATTTAATGACGGGATTGGAATGCCAGGCCAGATCGAGATATAAAATGATGTTCATCCCCACCCGCAAACTTTAATTAGTTTCTCTTTCGCCTCGTTTTTTTTTTACTATATTCATAAACATTACGGACATCATAGGCAATTTTATACGAAACACATTTTGTTTGGAGGCAGGAGATATTGGATTGCTTGTACCACAGCATGTAAAAGTACTGAAATGTATGTACATGAATTATTATGAAACCATGACTAATTATTTAACTCAGCTTATTTTGTGCTTTTGCGACTCTAAAAGTGCTCGTGCACATTTACAAGGCACGATTATTCTTCAATAGTGGATGGATTCCAAACAAATTCCTTATTTACACTAAATGAGACTACGATTCTCAAATCTGATTAATTTCAGTCAGTGGGCATATTTGTACATAAAACAAACTCGGATGATATCAGTAAAGATTATCCCATTGGCGTGGAGTATTTATCAACTCATTTTCTTGGTTAACTATAGCAGTGGTTCCCAACCTTTTTTTCTTTGCGAACCCCTTTCAAGATCCGAAAGAAAATGGCGAATCCAGTTCTGTAGTAACGTGTAACAAAAATACAAAAATTGTTAGTATATTTATTTTCCGCATTGCACAATTGTTCATAACAAGAAATAAATATATACAGTAAAACCTGTAAAGTTGACCACCTTTGTAAGCTGACCACCTGTTTATGTTGATCCCTTACGTACGCCAAATTTGGGTGGGAGTATTATAAAAAACCCTTTGTAAAGTTGACCGCATAATTATTACTATATCTACTTGTTTATATATTTTTGGAAAAATAAAAAAAAAAACTAAAATAGCTTCTCCAGGATAATTTTAATGCTATAATGTTAGACCAGCATTTGTCTGGATGGATGAAACATCAATATAACGCTGCCTAAACCTCTTTAAATTAATCAAACGGGAAAACGACTGTGAGCACTCTTTTATTCTTTAAATATGTTTCTTCTTTTCTCTTTGATCTGATATAGCCATTTTGGAGAATATATATTTTTAGGAAATCTTTAGCATCATATAAGTAACTGACATAATTAATGTGCTATTTATCTTAATTTTAACTAAGTACTTTACTTTTGAAATTGTATAGGATACATTGTAAGTCATTCGGGTTAAAGTTCTTCAATGTTTTAGATAATTGTGAAAAAAAAGCTAATAACTATTTTAAAGTAACGTCATTACATGAAGCCATATTTTAATTAATTATGAACGAATAAATGCATAGTGTAAGAAACAGAAAAAATAAAAAATCTCCACCCTCTATAAGTTGACCACCTGTCTAAGTTGAGTACTAAAGTGCTGCACCGCAAGTGGTCAACTTACACAGGTTTCACTGTATTTATTTAAACTTAAGATATTTTGCAATTACAGTGTAACCTGTGTAAGTTGACCACTTGCGGTGCAGAACTTTATTGGTCATCTTAGACAGGTGGTCAACTTATAGAGGGTGGATTTTTTTTTTTTTTTTTTGTTATTTCTCACATTATGCATTTATTTATTTATAACTAATTAAAGTATAGCTTCATGTAATGACATTACTTTAAAATAGTGATTAGCTTTTTTTTTTCACAATTATCTAAAATATCAATAAAGAAATTTAACCCGAATGACTTACAATGTATCCTATACTATAAAACTTCAAAAGTAAAGTACTTAGTTAAAATTAAGAGAAATGTCATATTAATTACGTCAGTTACTTATATGATGCTAGATTTCCTAGAAATATATATTTTTCAAAATGGCTATATCAGATCAAAGGAAAAAGAAAAACTTTTTTTAAAGAATAAAAGAGTACTTTTCCCATTTGTGGTTAACTTACAAAGAGGTTTAGGCAAACTTTATATGGATATTTCATCCATCCAGACAAATACTGGTCTAACATTATAGCATAAAAAATATCCTGGAGAAGCTATTTTAGTTTTTTTTAATCTTTCCAAAAATAGATAAACAAATAAATATAGTAATAATTGGACGGTCAACTTACAAAAGGCTTTTTATAACACTCCCACCCAAATTTGGCGTACATAAGTGGTCAACATAGACAGGTGGTCAAGTTACAAAGGTTTCTCCACATTATATAATATAGGGCTAATTCCGTTCCTGATAAAAGTGGTCAACTTTACAGGCTTTACTGTACTAAAATTACTTTTTATATAACTTGTTCTCTTTGACTAATTAATAGGGCAGTAAAAATATGTATTCGCAAAAAATATCGTTAAAAGCTATTTTCCCGATAGTGCGAAAAAGTTATGGAACGGTATGAGAAATAAACGTTGAAATTTTTGAATCAAGCAATGAATATCGCTCGGTTCCACTTTTGGGTTTGAAATACAGTCAAACCTGTCTATCTCGAACCTGTAAATCTCGAAAACTTCTATATCTCGAAATTTCTGAAATTTCCTTCGCATACTATCTAAATTCAGTGCATTTTACATTTTTATCTCGAAAAAATTTTGTTCGAAACCTGTGTTTCTCGAATTTTGGGAAATAGGGTCAGTTACAGAAAACAATGAAGCCTCTTTTGCAAAAGAGTTTAGGAAAACATAAATTCTGTGGCCGCACAGATAAAGGAAGCTGGAGGGGACTTTTCCTGGAATTCTGGTCACTATCGCTATTCTACCTCTCTCCTACTGTCATCTCTCCCGGGACGCCTCCAGTCATCATTGTTTAGCGTTTCCAAGAAGCGAGAGTGCAATGGAGGGTTTGGTTAAGCAGGATGTGACCACTAGGGGGTCAGCTTCCACACACATAGATAAGAAGTCTGGAAAGTTGAAATTCATTCCTATTGTTGATTTTCTTCCGTGGTACGTGGTTGGCAAATGCGAATATGGCAGGAGTAAAAAGAAAATTGAATGTTTTAGAAAATGAGGATAAAATGAAAATTCTGACATTTTTAGATGAGAACCCGTTGATGAAAAAAGGCGAAATCGCTGAAAAGTTTGGCGTGCCAGCCAGCACTCTCTCGACAATTATCAAAAACCGTGAAAGTATAGAGCAAAAGTTTCTAAGCAACAAAAAAGGAGAAAATGCAATTTTCCGGATGTAGACGCATGCGTTTTGAAATGGTTTACACAGTGCAGAGACCAAGGAATCCCTATCAGTGGGCATGTGATACAGAAAAAAGCAGAAGATTTCGCTAAAGAGCTTGGACATGATTCAGAAGAATTCAAAGCCAGCAATGGATGGCTCGAAAGTTTCAAAAAGAGGCACAACATTGTTTTCCGCAAGCTTTGTGGAGAAAGCGCATCAGTCCCAGAAAATGTATGTGAAGAGTTTATAAAAAATATTCCTCATCTCGTAAAAGGATACAAACCAAAAAACATTTTCAACGCTGATGAAACAGGGCTATTTTATCAGTGCTTGCCAGAAAAAACTGCCATGTTCAAGGATGAAGAGTGTAAGGGGGGGAAACAAAGCAAAGTCCGTTTAACCCTGCTGTTAGCTGCAAATGAAGACGGCTCAGAAAAACTTCCACCGCTGATGATCGGACGCTCAGAAAAACCTAGGTGTTTTGCTCAAGTTAAGTCTTTCCCCTTCAAGTACAAAGCAAACAGAAAAGCTTGGATGACTAGTGAAATCTTTGGTGAATGGTTGAAATCTTTAGACAAATCTATGTGTGCCCAAAAGAGGAAAATTATACTCTTTGTAGATAACTGCAGCGCACATAACAACTTGCCTTCTTTGAAAAACGTATGTGTAAAGTTCTTCCCTGCTAACACGACTTCCAAACTACAACCTATGGATCAAGGGGTAATAAGAAGCTTTAAAGCGAACTATAGAAGACAATTAATCCGTAAGCTAATCGATGCTATTCATGAGGGAAGTGTTCTTCCAAAGGTGAACGTGCTAGACGCCATAAGAATGACCGATTATGCATGGAGATGTGTCACAGAGAAAACAATCCAAAACAGTTTCAAGAAAGCGGGGTTCGATAATCAATGCGAAGAAGAGAAAGAGATCAGCGATGAGCACGGAAAAGAAGCTGAAGAAACTGTTGATGAAGCGGTGGAAATTAATTCTCAAGAATGGAGAACCTTGAAATCAGGATTGAATGTTGACATTTCTTTAGAAGAATTTTTGCAAGTGGATGATACACTAGCAACATGTGGAACCTTGACAGACGCGGAGATCATCGATAATGTGAAAAACATGTCAGAAGACGAAATCGAAGAAACCGAAGCCGATTCACCTAAAGTGACAGCGAAAGAAGCTGAGAAGGCCGTGGAACTCTTGACAAATTTTCTTGAGGCTCAGGAAAATGTTGGCTCTGACAGCTTTGCAGCTCTTGCAAATATTAAAAAGTTAATTGAAGTGAAGAAAGTTAGGCATCAAAAAACTTTGAAGGACTATTTTCATTGAAAAATCATTCAGCAGTATGTATTTATCTACAATAAAAGTAAGTATTATTATTTTTTTTTTTTGCATTTTTTTGTGAACCTGTATAACTCGAAACCTTTTTATCTCGAATTTTTTTCCCTTCCCGTGAGATTCGAGATAGACAGGTTTGACTGTATATAAAATTCTAAAAAGTTGGAAATAAAGTGTGATAAATGTGAGTATACATTTTAAAATTAATGAATAAATATCTTCCATTTTCACTTTGAGGTCTGTATATAAAAAAATAGCCGTAATAATGATAATTTTCATTTTTTCGACTCTTTCTTCGCGCTAACGAGGAAAAATAAAGCGAAACATACGCTCAAATTTTAAAACAAATCAATGAATAACATTCGACACCCTTTAGCGGTTCAAATTTTCGATATTACGTAGCACTTAAAGTAAGTATATTTCAAATTTTGTTGGTATGCGTTCTACATCAGCCCACAACTTTTACACCCCATTATCGAGAAAACAATTTATTCAAAAAAATATTTTTTGCAGTCCATCCTAAATATGTATGCAAATTTACTACTTCATTTTTTCTTTTATGTCAGCAATTAAAAATTCCGCGATTGCGATATCATTTTCGCGAACCCCCTATCTACACCCATCGAACTCTTAGGGGTCCGAAGGGGGAAAAAAACCTAATGTTAACGACAATCTAATATTGAAAAACATTTTTAATTGCATGCAAATAAAGAAGGGGAATTCTTCTTCTAGCAAAAATATTTTTTAAATATATTCTTAATAAGCCTTCAATATTTAATAATTATAATCAACTGATATGATCACTAAAACCTTAAGGCTAAAAATGAATTAAAAAAATTCCTTAATTTGATTAAATTTCGAGGGGGCGTAGCAAAATGACGTCCGTGCAAGTTCTTTACTACAGTAGTTGAAACTTGAGAAGGATTAAAAATAATGGTAAACTCAAAGTTATTGATGTCCCAGAGGAAGAATCCGATAGCAAACCAGAACTAGGAAGTTTTACCGAAGCCGATGCAACTGGATTTTGAAATGCGTAAAAAATCGGTATTGACCCTTGAAAGCGCGAAAAAACGGACTAATTTTACTCGTGATTTGTAATATTTGGCAAGCATACACGTAGGCTGCGTTAAAAAATTTTCATAGAAAAGAAAAAATGAGAAAGAAAAACTTCCAAAATTACGAATTTTTGCGAAAATGAAATTTTTAATTTCCATTTTCACCGAAAATACCGAAAATTCACGTCTGATAATACAAAATTGTGGAATGATTTATACCATATTAATCAACCCCACTTTCATTTCTAAAAATAGCTGCTACACGAATTGTGGCGATCATCGGGCAGAAAAAAAAAATTCAGTGCCGTAGAATTTTTTCGTGACTGCTTATTCAGTTTTGTTACTTTATGGGGACTTCCGTGATCTCTTTTCTGATTTGGTGACTTTTTGGGGACTTCCGTGACTTTGGTAACCAGTACCTTTGGTGACCCTGTGTAGTTAAAAGTCCTTGGTTAAGTGTCTAGAGAATATAAAAGTGTTAAAATAAAATCGGGAAAAATCTAGATTTCTCAAAGTTTTGCCTCAAAATGGAAGTCGACCCCTTGACTCCTTACTTGTTTCCTTCTGTGCTAAATTCTTCACTTGTAAGCGAGTGTAAGCGATAATAAAAAATGCTATAAATGAATGAAATGCTAAGGGAAAATTCTAAAGCAAATTAAATGGGTTCTGATGTTACTTACAAAATTTTTGGATAAAGAGTCAAAGTCTGGAAAATTCCGAAATCAGGAAAGATTGCGGCCCCGACTGTTCTAAATTTAAGGTCCCGTACTGTTTTACTTCTTAGAAATGTGCTTTTTAGTAGTAATAAATCAGTAAACATATGTATTTGAAAAACTTATTAATAATTATTTCCCCAATCGTGTGAAAAATTTGTGGATGGTAAATTTGAAATAATTATCTTCTGGTTCCACATTGTGATCTATACAAAAAAATTAGCCAAAAAAAAAAAAAAAAAGCAAAATTTTAGTTTAGTAAATTTTTATATTTTTGACTTTTTTTTTTCTTTTTTCACGATAGCACAGAAAAAAAATGAGAAATGTTAGGAGAAACGTACTTTCAAAATTTAAAATAGATTAATGAATATCTTTGGATTAATGAACCACTTCATTATCCAAATTTCCAAAACTTGGCAAAAGTAGAATTAAATGCATTATGTATGCTTCCTGTGCCAGTTCACAAATTCCCCTTATTATTTGGAAAACAGTTTACTTCAAAAATCATTTTTATGCCCTGACCTAGTACGTATCCAAATTTATAATTTTGCTTTTCTTTTTACCTAATTTTTGGAAAATATTTTTGTGAACCTCCTTTCAAACTCATGTAAGCCTTGGGGGTTTTCGCAAACCACCAGTTGGGAGATTATTTTATTTCATCTAAACTCTATTGCTATGGCCACCATAACTAGAAGCAGTTTACTTATATGAAAGTGGCCAAAACTTAAATCACAAGTTGTTGCCCTTTTTCAAAACAATAACAACTGAAAAGTGAAGGAAAGTTTTATTTAACACAATGATGGTCTGTACATGTGGCTATTGAAATAGTAAAACTTAAGTAAATTTTTACATATTAACCACATTTTTGGAATCTATTTAACTTATTAAGACAACAAATACATACTGAACTGCTCAGAATTTACATGCTTAATCATTCTGGTTACATTTAAATATCTTAATCAGATAAAAAGAAAATAATAGCAAGCATATAAACTTATTGAAATTCTTAAAATGAGATTTATTTTCTATCTATTAATCAATAAAATCTCCTTTTAAATAATGAAAAAGAAAAGAACATGTACCATAAACAATATTTTCCTCATTTCTGTTGAACAAATATTGAAACTTTTTCAATTTTACTTTGTTGAAAGCTCACATAAATATGGCCTTAAAATCATAGTAGTTTAACAGAGTTTTACCTTTTTTCTAATTTAAAATACTTAATACTTGCTGACATTTCCATTAATGAATAATTATACACAAAATTTACATAATTGTAATGTAGATGGACCTTTCAAAAATTAGTTACTATGTTTAAAATGCCAAGTCTAAGGACTAGAAAATTTATAGCAATTATGAAAAAAAAATCATATCCATATAATTCCCAGTTACAGTTATTCTACATATTTTATTAATGTTTCATGCTGAGTAAAATATGACAGAACAAAATGAGTATGAAACAGACCAATCTGTGTTTAATAGAAAATTTCATGGTCACATTCTATGAAATGAAAGATTTGAAAATTTGGTAGTAAATTAATTCACTAGTTACTTTGGGGAATATCAAAATTGCTAATAACAAAAACGGTTTTACAGCTACAACACTGCAAATTAAGTATAATATCTGATGTTCAAATGAACAACAAATTGACTTTATTAACAATGTAACGAATACCAAAGAGCTAGTTTGCCTCAAACTAAATCTAAGGCAGATATGCTGATTGACATAAGATAGAGAAATACGTTACAGAAGTTGACATCTTCATGATGTTAGGAATGTTCTAAATCAAGTGTCACAGGGTAAAGTTATACATATATATATTTATTTATATATTTATATTTTTACACAGGGAGAGAAATTCCATTTTACAAGTCTTTAGCCTTTACTTTTTTCAGGCCATTTAATTTAAAGTAACACACACAAACACACACAGTTAGGCATGAGTACACACCAAACACATAAAAAAAGGACACAAGATAGAAAAAATGCTAAACTCTCATGGTACAATCATTGTTGAATCAGGCTGGACAAAACTAAAAATAGTTGTACAAAGCCTCCTCGGCTTACTATCCATTTCAAAAATATTAAAAGTCTTTTCATTGTAGTCTGTTCTCTCAATTTACACTCTGAGCACCTAAACTTACTCCATTTTTAGGAGACCTTGACAAGGAAAGAAACACTAAAAAAGTCTGTAGCTCAAATAACATTTTCGGTCTTACAAAATTGTAAGATCTTTTCAATATCACAGTTTAACACGCTTGTACATAAGAAGCACACACAAAAACAACAAATAAATTCTTATTCTCTTTCAATCAAAACAAACTAGAAAACACTTTAAACAGGTAAGACAGCACACACATAAGACATCACAAACATGTACCTAACCATAAAATAGTAACTCTGGGAGGCCATGGTTCTTATTCTCATTTACTAAACCAATATATCTTCAGATTTATGTTTCCTTATTTTTACACTTCAGTTGTGGACGACTGTTGATTGTTGCTGCTGCCTCTCTACTTCCTCTACAAGCAGCGCTTTCTGATGGGACATGGGAGGCATTTCAGGCATTTTTTGTTTTAGGACGTCATTCCCAAACCATTTTGCAAGATTACCGGGATTGGCAGTAAGCTTGCTTGGGGATTGACTGTTTGTGGATGACTGGTTGGATAGTAGATGCTGATGCTTGGTATCTACAAACAATTAATGTACTTCATTAAACATACACAAGTTTGAAATGCTTATAAATGAATGTAGATAGCATGTTAAAGACAACAAATGTTTCCAAGCTCATTAATTATAAGGTAATTTGTTCCCCCCCCCCAGGCATACATATACATATGATTTGCCATTTTGCAATTAGAGAACATATTTTTAAATTTAGAGAGGCACAGAATTGTCAATTTTTATCCTACCCCTACCCATACTTGCCATCTTTTGAAAATGGTCATCAGTAAAACTTTTATGTGAATGCAATTACTTCGTCAACGCAGTATTATCATTCACGACTTAAAAAATAATGGTATATACTACAATAACTAAAATATTTCTATTGATCCCATTAACATCAGTATTGGTTTCAATAAGTTTACTTCAAAGAGTAGTCGCTGTTGGCGTAACTAGATAGGCCTAATTAATAATATAATTTTTTTTATAGTGAAGCAACTTTTTCGGAGCACAAAAACTTCATCAAAAAGAACATTTCCACCCCCACAACTGAAACAACTATTTATAAATAACCATTTGCTGGTCAATAATTACTTTGATTTGGTATGTACAATTTATAGTTTCATACTTAAAAGAATATAAATTGTTTTATATCACATTCTCAGGTGCAGCTGGCAATTTAACTTCCTTATGCTGCAATTTTTACAATATTTAAAAGAATCACTTTAATCTCGTCATTAAAGGACATTCACAAGGAATCTGTACAATATTATTTTTGAAAAACATAAGTTTTGAAAAGAGTAGGAGAAAACAAAGTACAGTGCAAAAGCTTTACCAACAAATAACAGAGATACCTCAGAATCAGCGACACATTAATGATAGTTAAATTACATTAATTTTTCAACAGTTCTGGTCAAGAATTTAGAAAATTGACAGCCAAATGAGAGAGACAAAAGAAGCCAGATTAAGCGAGAGATTACTGTATTAACCCTTTGCCCTCATAAATAAGTAGTATTACATATTTTTGTGCATAAAAACTATGGACAGTAAACTGTGAACAGTCATGCATTCTTAGAAATTATTGCATCAGGGTATGGCTTACATAATTCTTAAGTAACAAAAGACTCATTTCAAAGCTTTGATTCGTCAGAAGTTTTTTGTTTAAACAAAATTAAAAGTAAATTATTTCAAAAAATACATTTTATTTGGTTAAAAAATAGGGGGTTTCCCAAAAATAAATTATTTACCACGATTTCCAGGAAAACCAGAAACAACTTGAGCCTGAGCAGCTGTGACTTGATTTTGAGAATTAAGCAGGAGTTGCTGCAATGCTGCTGGGTGAAAGCGCTGGGCCTGTGCTAAAGCTTGGAGTTGACGACTATCAATGGCTCCTCTTTGTTGTAACTGAAGATTGGCAAGATGCTGCAAAGGGTTGAGTTGATTGATGGGATTGTTTTGAGCTACAAAAAAAATGGAGAAAATATCTCACTTTTACAGAAAAGAAATCTTGATTTATCAGGAGACCAATGCTTATTAGATATAATATGAATGATAAAAAGAATGCCATAATGTTTGCAAAGCAAAAAAAATATAGGTATAAATTCAATTATAAAATGCAAAGAAAATATTAACTAAGATGTGTTGACAAAAAAAAGATGAAACAAAAAGCAACACATCCTTTACTTTAACATCTTTCCTAATTGAAACAGTTAAGAAAGTACATCAATTAAGTGTTGTTTAAATCATGTGAGTTTTCTAATAGGATTAGTGATTCTTAATCCATTGCCCTCAGGATACAAATATTTGAAACCACTTTACGTCTAACTCGATAAAATTAAGTACATAACTAAAACTGTTTCAAAAGAAAACATTACAATTTCTTTTAATGAGCCACTTCATAAAATGCAAATACTATGATAATTATGCAATTTCAAAAACGCAATTCCCTTCAAATTTGGAGATTCAACATTCATGTAAATACGTGGCAGCAGCAGAGACGGATGTGAAGCCACATGCAGTTACAGTTCACATTTGGGTCAGTCCAAGTCAACCGGGACCAATTTTTGAAATCATCCATGCCCAACCATCTTCGATCTTTTCAAATTTTGCACTTTGCAGTTAGTATATATGAAACGAAAATTCACTTCTACAAATAAAATCTGGCCTTCAAAGTGCTGTAACTCGGTAACAAATTGAAATTAACTAGTTGTTGCCGAAATCTGTAAGTTTCAGACCTTTAACCTTAATGTAAAGCTAGAGTTGCTCAAAGTTGCTGTAAAAAATTTGAGGGCAAACTTTATACCTATCTTAAGCACTCCTATCTCAGGGAGAGCTGAATCGACTTTAATGCTGTAACTTGCTTTTATCAACTTTGAAATTTTTGTGATGGTGTGTTTCCCTGCTGAGAAAACAAAGTTCAAACTTTTAAAAATTGCATACAAATAAATGTGAGTGTTATAATATAAATAATCTGTTAATTTAACTTTACAAACATTTATATTGGTTCATAGTGATTTCCCATCTACAGTTGATTTTTTTTAACCAGAAACGCCATTTATGCCCCCCTCCCCCCAATAGAGGTTATACCCAATAGTTGGGCAAGTAAAAGTAAAGCTATGAGTGCAGATATCTTTCCCTGAGCAAGGTTACTGAGAGCCTAGGCGGTTTTGTCATGTTGTCACCCATGTCAGTTTTGTAGCCGAAGTCCCTCACTAAAGGACAGGCCCCCTGAACCAGCCTTGGCTGACATCCCCTCTGGACTGCCCTGTCCCTTGCCTTATAATTTCGAAACAATTTGCGAAGAGAGCTCCTAAATTTCCCTTCCTTTACTTCAATCAAAGAACAAAGATGACCTGAAATCGCACTTGTTCCCAAAAAGTTTAGGGGATGAATCTCCAAATCTTAAGATCGTAAAAGGAAATGTTTGAAACAGGGTTGGAAAAAAACCTGATTTTTTTGGTTTAAACCAGTTTTTTTTGGCTTAAACTGGGTTTTTTTGGTTTAAATAGGATTTGTAGACAAAACAATTTGACTTTTGGAAAATCATGGAGATTTTAGATCATTAATTGTGAATAAATATAATTAGTAATAAATTTGATCATAATTCATTAAATAACTAAGTTAAAACCTGGAATTTTAATTATGTAGTATTTATTTTTTCAGAAAGTTACCTACAGTGAAACATGTGTCAGTAAAGTGAAACGCGTACTTACGGTGCAGCACTTTAGTGGTCAACTGATAGAGTGGAGATTCTTTTTTTGTCATTTCTTACACAACACGTCTATTCATTTGTGAGTAATTAAAATATAACTTCATGTAAAAACTTTACTTTAAAATTAGTAATTGGCTTTTTTTTCGAAATTACCTAAAATATCATTAGATATTTAATCTAAATGACTTACAACTTTAAAATTAAAGCACTTAGTTAAGATAACGATAGTGAGTTACTTATTTGATGGAAAATATTCCCTAAAAATACATAATTTTTCGAAATGGCTAGATCAATTATAAGAAAAAGAAGAAACTTATTAAGGGAACACAAGAGCGCTCATAGTAGTTTTCTCGGATGGTTAACTTACACAGAGGTTTAGGCAAACTTTATATTGATGTTTCATCCATCCAGACAAATACTGGTCTAACATTATAGCATAAAAAATATTATCCTGGCAAACTTGTTTAAGTTTTTTTTTCATCTTTGCAAAAATAGATAAAAAAATAAATACAGTAAGTATTAGGACATCCAACTTAAAGTTTTTTTTTTATAATACTCCCACCCAAATTTGGCGTACATAAGTGGTCAACTAACTAAGGTTTCCTTACATTAAATAATATAGGGCTAATTTCATTCCTGACAAAAAGTGGTCAACATAGGTGGCGAACTTACGAAGGTGGTCAACTTTACAGGTTTTACTGTATTAACATATTACAATACTCTACTTATACAGACCTTTCAGCAAATTATTAAAGAAATAATTATTTTGCGGGTTGAGTTTTAACAAAAGCATATTTTACTAAATCAATAAAAAATAAGCAAAAATGAAAGAAATATTAAAAATAATGTGTGTTGATTTACAGTATTATTAATATCAACAAATGATTACAAGTTTTTTACTATTGATATATTTTACTTTAAAAGTAAAAAAAATCAATCACTTACCGGATTTAGCAATGATAACACTTATACAATTCAGCAACATTGGCTTAGAAATTTACACCATTATTTTTATTTTTTTGAAACAAACTTTATTTTTCCTGATTAAATATATTTATAAAGACAAAAATAATTTTATAAAAGTAACACAATGTACAAACTTTATTTTCCTGAATAAGATTAAATATTCTTTTTTAAATAAAAGAATACTTTAGAGAAAAAAAAATTGCACTGATTAAAAAAAAGGTTGTTAATTTACAAATTCAGTAATTCATTATTTATCTAATGCTGTGCTTATAATTTCTGCATAAATTGGATTTTGCAATTCTTTATAATGTGTAAAATAAATGAAAAAAGTTTTGGTTATTTTTAAAGTATTATTTGTAACATACATTTGCAAATTGATTATTATGAAGATACTTTATTATTTCTAATATATATTTTTTAACTCGAGGAATTACAATTGCAATATCATTTAATTTTTATAATGACTGATAAGAGTTTCTCAAATTAGCTTTCTCAGAGCTAATTTTAGAAAAACCCAAATAGTCTGACATGTAGATAGGTGATGAGAAAAATTAAAAATTAGCACTGATTAAAAAAAAAAGTTTGTTAATTTACAAATTCATTAATTATCCAGTGTTGTGCTTGTAATTTCAGCATAAATTGGATTTTGCAATTTTTAATAATGTGCAAAATAAATGAAAAAAGATTTGGTTTAAACCAAGTGGTTTTTTTTAAAAAAAAACATTTTGTTTAAACCTTGGTTTAAACCAACCAACCCTGGTTTGAAATAAATCCCCCTACCTAACATCTCCTGCTGGAGACCAAGGACCTAGTACTTATACATTGGCGAATGAGAATCTCTCAGAGCATTTTTTAAGGGTTTTTCACCGAGTGACAGTCATCTGAAAACAAAGCCGAAAGTCGAGGTTTTAGACTTCAAATTGTCTACCCTAATTGAAGGTCCCTTAATTTCCCTCTTCCCCTAACACAATCAAAAAGAGAAAAGAGACTTCCATTTGGAAAAAATTGTGGGAGAGAGCCCTTTAATCTCTCTATCAAAACGTCAACAAAGATAGCCTTGAATTAATCTTGGAATTTCGGCATACAGTAAAAAAAAATCCTTAAAAAATGTCTCCAGCATCCCAAAAGCATATTTGCCTCTGGTACAGAATATCTAGACTTATAAAGGACCCCATATTTCAAATAGCTTAGGTCCTCATCTAGCCTAAATACAGCCATGGGTCCTTGAGACAGCATATATCGGGTTTTAAGAAAGGTTAAAAATTTATTAAAACAAAAGAAAAACAAAGAACATTTTTAAATTGTTGAGATAAAATACCTCTAATGGGATTTTGCACTGCATTCCTAAGCAGTGGAAAATTAATATTAGATGCAGGTACATTGCCAGGAGAGGCCATATTTACTGGTCGCAAAATGTTTGGGTGATGAGGATTAAGAGCTGGTGGAGGACGATGATTGAGAGCTGCATATGTAGCTGCAGCCATTTGTAGTTGGGGCACTGATGATGTATTTTGCTGACGTGAAAGCTGCTGCTGCTGATGCCACTGGAATTTTCCCATTGAATCAAAGCATGGATCTTCATGATGAATCGTATTAGCTGTACAATTAGATCAAATCATGAAATTTTGAAAACATGCTAAATTTCAACATGCAATATAAATATTATAATAAAAAACTGAACACTATTTCAAGGCCCTCATTGGACAAAACTATTTAAATAAATTGTAGAGTAAAATGAAAATTAATACAACATACAATGAAAAATGCATACATTAGTAAAAGTCGAGAAATAAAATGGGCTAGTTCACTAAAAAATATGCAACATTATTTCTACAATTCTTCCACAGGAGTCAAATTTTACCGAAAAAAACTATACCTAAACATGCAAGATAAAAAATATCATACATTTTAAAATCATAATTATTATTGAAATGCTATTAAAGATGAAAATTATTTTTTTTTATGGTTTATATTTAAGAAAATTAGTAGGTATGCACAAATTTATAATGAGAATGCCAAATTTGCTTTGAAATTATGTAAAACTCCGACAAGATGCAAAAGTACAACTATATTATGAATCTTTTCCTTTTTCTAATGGTTATTTTTTTAAATGGTTTAAAAAAAGGTTTTTTTTTTGGGGGGGGGGGGGATTCAGATTCTTCAAATATTTCATTTTATTCATAGTTGGTTATTTATTATTGCTTATTAGTATTAAATGAGTGCTGACCTACAAGGTCCTTCAGAATCAAATGACCCTACTTTTGCATTTACCAACAACCTTTGCATTAACCTTTAGCATTAGTTAAATATATATTTTTCAACAAGCATATAATACCTATTTCATTTTCACAAACAGCTAAGTAATATGTTACAAAAAATTCCCACTAATAACATAAAAAAAAGAAAGAAAAATTCAATACAAGAAAAATTGTTTTAAAGCATGCAAACACAAGATAAATATATAGAACTGATTTATGACAAAAAAAATTATAAAATTTTGAATCACAACAGAAAAAAAAAAAATTCCCTCATCTTCTAGCCTTTTACTTTTTTTTAATAGCAATCAAATTATTCCATTTTTAGATTCATTTTTGTTTTAAGGGATATTTCTGCAAAATTTCTCTTAAACCTTGTTTTGTGCTTTTGTTTACTTTATAAAGGCTGCTTATGAAGCTGTTTGACTTGTACTGTAAAAGCAGGGGAAAAATCATAAAAAAATAGATTGTGAGCACAAAATTGCAAAAGCTGACTAAATTTCATATAAATTCTGAAAAATCATAAATGTTGGCAGGTAAGGTTATGTATCATAAATTTGGTCGTGGAACAGTCCAAAAATTGTAGTATCCCAAAAGATAAAAACAGGATTATTAATTCACATACTTTTTTTATAGTTACAATTTTATTTTATATTACTTTTTTTGCAGGTGTAATTTAACCTCTGCCTTTGGAGATAAAGTATTGCTACATAAATTTCCAAGAGAATTAACTGCTATTTTATCACATCCCAACACTCAAAGGAATGGAAATATTTACTATCTTTTGTGATTAAAAGATTCTGCCAGAAATTCTTTAAGAAATCTAAAACATTCATTAACACTAAGAGAATGTTTCATGTAAATAAAGATGCTAACACAAATCCCAAATTTACATATTTCAAATAAAATATTTCAAATAGTATAATACCTTGATTATTATTAGACATAAATGATTTATTATGCCCAATGTTTGCTTTATTAGCCACAGTACTTGTTCTTGATACATCACTTGTGGAATTCATACTTTGACCTAACCCTACTTTAACAATTGGACGTCCTTGCCCAGGAAGAATCACAGGTGGTCCAGAATTCATACCATGTATAGACCTGGGTTGATTGAGTGTTTGGCCATGAACTGCTCGAGGTACCTGATTTAAGTTGTTACCAAGAGAAGTTGCTATGCTATTAGAAAGACCTAAACTACTGTCAATTGATGTACAAATCCCAATTGAAGTAATTTTTTGAATATTTTGTGAAGAGTCGGCAACTCTGATCTCATTAGCACCTAAAAACATTAAAAGTAAAATCAAACAAATGTAAGATTCCTAAAACAAAAGCACTCATTTATTAAGTTATTATCAAAATACCTAGGGCTTTATTTCCATTTTGAATAGAAATCTTTTGTTCCTTATTTTCAGTCTTTTCTGAATGGATTTTCCTCATTACAGAAGTTGGTGTGAATGCAATAGTTGGACTTAGCCCCTACAAAGTACATATTAGACTTATCAGATAAAAACATACATTTTTCCTCAGGTGCATAAAAGAAGAAAAACACTTTTACAAAACAAATTAATTTCAAAAATGTTCAAATAAGAAAAAATTTAAATCTAATTTTATTTAGAAACCTGTTAATGATACAGTATGTTATTTAAACATTTCATCATTTTTTTCATATCTACCCTTAAAAAACTTTTATTTATAGTTTGCATATTTTCTTACCTTAGAAGTGCATGTTTGGTAAATGTATTTGAACAGTACCTACATATGTAGAAAATTTGATGAATTTCAATGTTGATAATGAAAAAAAGCAAATATTATCCCACATAAACACTGCTTCTCTTTTTGTTTTTGTGGTCTGCTTATATTCTCAATGTAAAATGATCCTTTAAGAAGTTTTAATTTCTAACAGTTTCCCATTTGAAAAGTTTCCTATCGCATCTTAAATGTTTCTTAAAACCTGATTGACATGCAGCTGCTTTCCTTTTTCTACGTGTTTTTCTTATTTAGTTGCTTTCTGTGGTATCTTTCTGGACAATACTTCAGCTTTGGGTGTCATTTGCCCATTGTTGAAGTTTAGCACCAACTATGTTGATTTAAATGCATAAAAGAAATGGGTTGTTCTGCAAAAGTGGACAAATTTGTGTTCCATGCTAATATTTTAATTTTGCCTTGTATTTCTTTTTACTTAATATTTTTATACTTATTTAGCACTGCAGTTCTCATACTAAGCTTAGCCAAAATTTAAATTTTTATTTCACTAAAAATAAATTTTATCAGTAAAACCTTATCCACATGCCCTGTCCCATACTTGTAATCTTCACATTTTAAAGAACCCACACCTGCAATGAATAGTGAATCAAGCTCTATTTTTCCCCTACCATATGTGTGTGTGAACCATAAAATATTCAAAACAATGTAAAAATGTCTCAAAAAATGAATTGAAAGATTCTCTACTTATTTTACAAGGGGAGTGTTTTAATCTCTATCATTGTTACATGGCCTATTATAGAAAGAAACTCAAATGTAAATATGACCAAATTTTTATTATGTACAGTGAAAAGTCTTACAATTGTAACTTCTTGGCAGAAATTAATCCGAGAAAGCTTCACAAGTAACTTGTTGAGAAAATATCAATAGTGTTTTATCATCCATATGCCCTTTTTCTGAAGACATCTACACGCTTCTCATTCAACATATGATCAAGATACGGATTTAGTTGACTAAATCCATGTTGATTCTGTGCATGTGTAAATTTTAGTGATGAATTATTTTAAACAATGTACGAACGATGCATAAAAAATTCATCATTGGTAAAATGAGGCAATGATAATTATTTATGTCACTTAAATGTATTATATTTCCAAATCTTCCTACACTTTGTTAATAAATCATTCTCACAATTCACATATTAAAAAATCCGACGTCCATTAAATCACCAAGATGTCTATTATGTATTCCCAATTCACACGTCCATGAAAAATTCAATAGAATTAAATAGTTAAGCTCTGCTAATGCCTTATATTAATTACGAATCTTTGCAACTATTTTCCCGATTTTTCCCTACATATAAAAATAAAAATATATAATTATTCATAACAAAACTGGTCCTATACATGTTCTGATGTCAAATGAGAAATGCATTCAACCACCGAAAAATTACTTAAACAAAAACTTAATTAGTATTTCAAAAAATAACTAGGGCTACCACACCGTTTTTCCGTCAGTGCACACCAATGTAATATTGTATAGCGAACATACAAACATATGCACAAACAAAATATTATACATTTAGACAAACAGGTAATATTTATATAAGCATACAAACAAATTTTAGATACAAAAATTATCAATCAAATTAAAACAGACCTTCAGCGGAGAGACAGTTGCTCCATTTTTGGCACTTGCAATAGGAGAACTAGTCCTATTAAAAATAAGTTTGCATGATTAATTGAGCCTTGCAAAACAGCATGACTTCAACCATCCAATTAATAACTACAGAAATTAAACAAACCTCTGAGCCTCTTGTCTTTTACGGAAGTTTTCTTTTTGCTCTTCTAATTTTCGTTTAATTAATGCATTTTGCAAAATGGATTGTGTATGAACAGCAAGTTCTTGAGGTGAAGGTACACGTTGAAGAACAACTGGGTTCTTAAAAAGAAAAAAATTCAAATGTTTAAACTGAAAAATGATATGCAAAAACAATTTCAAACCTAAAATCATTTTAGAAACCCAAATCGATCAAATAAAACATTGCAATGCTAAAATTTTCAATAAAAATGCATACAAGTCTTTCAGAGTTCAGGGCTAAAATTCAGTGAGAGATGGTGAGACAATTGCTCAGATCCAGTCCTTGAAAATTGAGTGATCTCCAAAGCAAGTTCAAGCAAATTATTTCTATTTCCAAAGAAAACCTTATTTAGGAAATGTAAGTAACCAGCATTTGCATGACTGAAGCATCAAACTCCACTGTAAGCAGAATTTGATGCTTTACTTCGTCAACTTAAAAATACATTTAAAGAATGAATTTTGAAAGGAAAAAAAAAAAGGATTGTGACAGAATTTTTAAAATAAGTTTTGTGAGAAACCATAAAATATTTTGATTTACTTTCTTAAATTTAGATCATAAAAACTCAATTGTAATGATCAAAACGGAGCATGTGTGACAATTAGCCGAGTCATTCCATAAAGAAAAAGAAAGTTAAAACAACTCTGATGGTTTTGAATACTGTTGGCATGATCTCCTGAAAGAGCCAACAAATATTTCTAGTAGAAACACAGTACTGATTTAATGGTGTGTACAATTAGTTTTCAAGATCAAATATATCTTTAATTTATCAACAATAGACTAAACTCGGAAGCATATCAAGCAGGGTTGGCACGGTTTAAACCATGGTTTAAACCAAATGGTTTTTTTCAAAAAAAACCACATTAATTTTTTGAATATTTTATAATAGTTTTGGTATTTTAAATAAAACCTTTTTATTTATGAACTTCTACTCTCATGAAACATCTCAATTCTACAAGAACATGTAGTATTATTTTCAAACAATTTCCATCCATTCTATGTTCTGAATCAAATAGCCATGGGTAAAGTATTCGGTCTATTGACGGATTTCCGTCTCTTTTTTGTTTTTGTAAATTGTTAGATGGAAAAGGACAGAATACTTAGAACTAAAGTATTTTAATACAGATTTAAATGTGCTGTAAATGTTTTTCTGATTTCTTCATTTAAAAGCTTAATATGTTATAATGTTGCTAATTATAGTAAATTTAGTAATTTGTTAAAATAATTGAGGACTGATTTTTAAAATGTTCAACTTGAGTTCCCACCTTAATTATTAAATATTGTTATTGCTAATATTAATCTATTATTGGGGGTTTGGGGGAGATAATTAATTTATATATGCAATGCAAACAAAATTTCTAGAAAATGCATGTTTTTGGAGTTACGGAAATTTATTTTCACTTCTGTCCTTTGAAATCCTCTTACTTTCACCCATGCAAATAGCTAAATTCACAAAGATTAAATTATAAAAATGTCTGGGTCAGGCAGGAAAATACATGAAATTTGGATTAATTTTATTGAAATAAAATCAGATAAGAGGAAAGGTACAACAGCAGTTTTCAAAGTATGCAATAAAGAAATTGAAGGCCAAGGTTTTGCGAATGAAGAAACACATGGAGAAATGTTATGTTCCCGATAATTCCAGCTTGAATGAATATTAAAATGCAAGTTAAAACTAGGGATGTAACGAATATTCGGCCTGGCTGAATAGTCATTTCACCAAGCCGAGATATTCGCTAAGGTCAAATTCGGCCTGGCCAAATATTGATGGACTTTTTGTTTGGTAGAATAGTTCTGCTACAGTAGAAATGTAAAACTTAAAGAAAGTAGTAGATTTTAAACATTTAAAATTGTGTTATAGGTATTGCAAAAGCGTGCATTAGTACATAGTTTTAATAAATAAAAATAATAGTTATAAAAATATAATAGTATATAGTTATTTAAAAAATACTACTTTTTTAACCCTTTGTTTTTGGTTTGATTGAACAAAAACAGATTTTAAAGTTATAATCAGGGTTGCTACTCAAACAACAGAATGAAATTCCCTGACTTTTCCAGGTTTTCCAAACATATATTTAAAAAATTCCAGTCTTAAATCCATGGCATCAAACCAGTAAAAAACATACATTTGCCCCAAAATATTCTGTTTAAAACAATCACAGGGATGGCTAATCTTAAAAATAATTTCTGAAAAATTTTGAAACAGTATTCAACTAAGTAATATAAGGGAACAAGCATTTCCATGAAGTAAAAGTAGGCACTTTGCAAAATGTTTTTTTTAAAGGTCTAATAACTCTGATTCTAAATGAGAAAATGGATTGCTAACAAACTTTGAGAGAGAGGGAAAAAAAAGAAAAACTACATTAGTTACTTAGTGTACAAATATGAATAACAATAATAAAATGTTAGTTACTTTTAACTATTTAAAAGTTAAACTTAAGAGTTGAAAAAAAAATTCTGATCAAATCCTTGGTTGAATCAGGTTGCGTCAATCTCTGCAGGTTCCTCTGAATGCTGTACTTTGAGTGAAGCAAAAAAGAGTTAAGGTCATTTATATTGAACTTTCTGTGTCAGTGCTTCAAACATTGGCTAAAATTCCCCGACTTTTCCAGATTTTTGATAAAATATTAAAATTCCCTGACCTTTCCCTGACTTTTTCACTCAATTTTAAAATTCCCTGACTTTTCCAGGTTTTCCCTGTTTTCCAGGTAGCGTAGCAACCCTGTATAATATTGTATTTTTATACTTAACATTCGTTCCCAACAGCTAGCATTTTTATTATGTCATTTTTAACAAAGTGGAAGTCCGACTTTGTTTGGTTAGACTGATTTATTGTGAATATCGGATAAGAGAGTGTGAAAAGCCTAGAATGTATCATGAATATTAAAATAGTATAAAATATTGGTGTTTTTGAAAATAAAAGTATATACCAGTTCAATGCATTAAATTTTAAAAAAACTTTTAAGAACACGTATGTAAAAAATCCCCATAAAATAAAAATATTAACTTCTATAACTTTTAACATATTTTCATAAAACTATTTTGAGCAAGGTAAAAGTTCACTAAGCAATAGTATTTCTTTAATTTGAATTAAATAACTAGTACAGTAATGCTAATGCTTACATTAAAACCTGTCATTTCCATTCCACTTGTGGGTGAAATTCTCAGTTTTATTGCATTCAAAACAATACGGAAAATACATTAATTTTAGATAGTTTTAGATTATTAACAAACAAGAACAGATTAATGTGTGAAATGGGTGTTTGACTTTGTGAATGCTTCTTAATTTGACAAATTCTTTCTATTACAACGATTTTCTAGAAATTTTACTATTCTGTATTTGGCCAAATCACTATTTGTTACATCCCTATAGTTAAAACTGAAGTTTAATAATGAATAATTATTTATTTATTCCTAGTTTCATTAATCAACATTCACTTTTAAAATATTACAAATTAGCTATCATTGTTATACATAATTTTTGGCTTGGTATTACATAAAGTTGATTTTTTTACTATATTGACAAGAAATTAATTAAAATTAATTGATATTTTAAAGAAACATTAACTATATATTTTAAATAGTGACAAATAGAACAATAATACACAATAACTAATCTTTTAAATAATTTCTTTAAGCTTTAAAAGTGCTGCATTAGTTTAAACCAAAAAAGATGGTTTAAACCAAAAAAAACCAGTTTAAACCAAAAAAACCTGGTTTTTGGGTTTTTTTTGAAAAAAAACCCCCGGTTTTTTTCCAACCCTGATATCAAGATGCTTGCCTTTTATTTGCTTCCTGTTAGTGAAATTTTAGTCAGAAGAAATATAAATTTTTTAAATGGGCAATACTTTGATCCATACTTCTAGTTGAATTACGCAGTGGCTTGGATCCAACTAAACTTAGTTTTGAGCAAGAAAGCTCTCAATCATGACTCAAATCCATTGAGAATGTCTGAGATGAGAGTTCACCAAAATGGTAAACAGGGTACCGCACTTTAGGAATTGAAATCTGTTAAATAAAAAGCTTGATTTGAAGCTCTGGTCTCAAACCAGAAATAAAAAACTGGCTTAATCAATGGAACGCTATGAATTTCAGCTTATTAAATGCAATGGAGAAATAATTAAACACTAACTATTCATAATTAATCTTCAGTACAAAAAAGAAAAGAAAATTGCAAAGTTTTAATATGAGCATTTACGTTCCATGGTAAAAACTATTAATTTAAAACAACATTTTATTTCATCATATATATTTTAAAAATCAAACTCTTTTAACACATATGAAAGTTGAATACATGAAAAGTTTCATTAAAAATTAACCGAGATAATCATTTGGCATTTATTGCATAATTCATTTAAGAATTGCTATGACTTCTCTTTCACTAATGAAATGTTGTTCGCATTTTTAAATTGCATATGGGAAAGAGAACATACTAAAACCTATTCAGACTTAAGATATACCGTAAAGTACCAAAAGAGCCCCCCCCCCCCCCATTTTCGCGAAAATATTGGAGGGGGCGTTTAAACGGTACAAGTGAAGAAAAGTACCAAATAAGCGCCTCCCCCCTCCCTCGCCCCAAATAGTGCAGGGAAAGTCTTGCACTGATGCCGCAGACTTGCTATAGCATGTCAAATGTGCAAAAAACAGAGGTGGGGATGCAATAAAAAAATATATATTACTCGTAACCCGAGACGCTCAATTTTAATAGCGGAAAAATTAAAGTCAAGTAAAATCCATAAAAATCTATATGCAAAAATATTTTTGCATGACCATTTTTCTTTCAGCTTTTTTTAGATGAAGAGCGAGTAGGGAAACGGCGCCAGCTCACATTGACGCCCGTTTCCCTTTCTGAACTTCCCTGTTGCAGCGGCTCATCAGATAGACAGACGGGCGGCTCTGAACAGAACTGATTTCTTTTGAACAATACATAGATTCAATGCCCAAAAATTTTTTTAAGGATATAATCAACTTGATGTTTAATAAGGTCGGAAATATGAGGGGTTTTTAAAAAATACTGTAGTGTGAAAAGATTTTGTTTTTGCGACAGCAAACTTTCGTAAAGCCTTCGTTTTCGCGATTAAGATTTTTGCTTAGCTTTTATTTTGAATTAAATAAATTTTTTTGAAATAATAAATAAAATTTTCCTATTTAATTTGTTATACCCTTACTGCCTTCCCTATTTACTACTGTCCAAGTAATCAATATTGCAAAAAATTTTGCGAATCTGACATTCGGCCAGGTATTAATCATTTGATTTTTGGCTTTTAAATATGGGATTTTAGTTTTAATTCTTCGTCAAATTGTTATTGAATCAATTGTTAATTGCATTGAAAAAAAATGTCTTGCCATAAAAGAGAACCTCAAAACACCTGTCGTCACACAAAGAAACCCTTCCATTGGGATAAGGACAAAGGATGACCAGTATTCTTTGGCTGTATAAGCGCATATGGTCCTCATAAATGACCCCCATAAAAAAAGGCCAAGCAAGCCTTGAGGCAAGGTTAACTGATGTGATTACCGGAATTCAGACAAAAGCTTATCGGAACAAAAGCATGTGTTCAATGTTTTTCCTGAGTAGCCACTGGTGAAGTCATTTTTTGTCCTCCCCTCCCCTTCCTGGGTAACTTAACAGGGAGAGCTTTTATTTAGTCTGCAATTCCTAGGAAACTTATATACCCTTCTGGGAACTGATAATGGAAGGCATGAGTTTCTCTTGGTCAGCGAAATGAGAATCCAAGTTTAGAGGGGTTGCGCTTATTCCGTATTTTCACAGAAAGGAAATTGAAGAAAATCAGAGGGCTTATTTGATCAAGGGCTCTTGTTCGGTACTTTACGGTACATCCTTTTTCTTCCATATGGACAGCTTTTATATAAGAATTGCAAGCAACCATGGTTAGTTCAGGATCGGCAAGAATACACACTTTGGATTTCAACGTAAAAAAGCAAAGATATAAACTATGAAATTATTTAAAACAAACAACAAAATATGGATGGAATGTCATTCTTCTCTTTGAAATCAGGTCCTTTTGGTTAAAACAAAAACAGATGATAGTACTGACAGATTTTAAATATTTTTAAGGAAGTAAAAAAAAACTCAATCAAGAAGAAAAAAAAAATTCACGTGAATAACTTAATACAATCTTTTATTTATTTCAATTATAAATACCTGTACTTGTAATGTGTTAGAATTTGCAGCATTTTGTGCCATAGCCTGGACTAAAGCAGCAGGATGTATTGGAGCAGGTGCATGACTGAGAGCAGGTGGTTGTTGACCGAAAACTATAACAAAGCCAGATTTCTTATAATAATATATATATAAACACAAATTTTATACATGAATATAAATTTATTATGATAGATAAAAGTTTTTCTTTAGAAAGATTACTACCATGATGAAGCAGAAACTTTTGTTTTATGTTTTCAAAATTTAATCATAATTGTTATCAGTTTCATTCTTTATCTCTCTTAAATGATCAGAAATATTATTTATGTACTGCAGACCTCAATAAAAATTGAAAGAAATAAAATCAAACCAGCAATTTAGCACTTAACTTTACGACATTTGAAAGCCTACATCTGAAAGATTGAGAAATTTTGTTTAAAAGTTTTAAAACTATAAGGTTTTAATTTAAAAAAAATATAGAAAAATTTCTCTTACTTGCATTTTAACAAAACTTGAAAACATCAGTAACAAAAAAGGTTTTTTTTGTTCACAATGTAGGCATCAAAAGTGTAAAAAATGGCATAAGGAAATTTTTTTTAGAATCTCATTTTAATAAGAGTGAAACTATCAATGCTCAGGTGATGTTGAAGCTTGGATAAGTTTAAAATAATTAAAAAAAAACCCTATTTTGAATCTTTTCAATTATTCCAGATTTACCCTTGAGAATATTAGATTCTTTGCAATGGAGTAGAATTCTGAAACTTCAGGGCAGGTGCAGAATTTGACGCCCCTTCCCACCTACATAATTTTAAGCAGAAAACTTTTTTTAAAGTGAAAAAATTTTTTAAGATGCTTTAGATATATATGCAATAGAATTCTGATTTAAAGTTTCCTCTCATTGATTCCGCATTTCTTGAATACTCTCGGTTATTTCTTCCCATACATTACGTTTCTGTACTCACTGCATTCCCGCTTTTAACGTTTTTACTACAAATAATGCTAATTTTTCTTTCTCATTTTTCTATAACGTCTTAAACATTACATTCATTTTGAGACCAGAGCCATGATTCAAACCTTTTTTCATTGCTCCATTCCTTTAAACAAGAATTTTCTTTGAAAGCAGGTGGGAATGAAGGTCATCAACTTAAAAATACATTTAAAGAATAAATTTTGAAAGAAAAAAAATAATCGTGAAAGAATTTTTAAAATAAGTTACGTGACGAACCATAAAATATTTTGATTTTCTTTCTTAAAATTAGATCAGTGATTCCCAAAATGGTCTATATAGACCCCCAGGGGTCGACGACAACCTGCAAGGGGTTCATGTCAAGTGAAAAAAAAAAATTGGGGGTTCATGAAGTGAAAATCTGAAAGTAGGGGTCAACGATTACTCCTTCACACTGAAGTACGCTGGCTGTCGAAAGGCTTAGGTTTGACAAGATTTCGCGATAAAGTTTTCAATTCCTTTTCCAGGGTTTCGCGCTAGGCCGCGTGATTCCCGCAGTATTTTTTGAAATCCCACTCAAAAAAAGTTTGTTTGCTCGCTGTTCCCGCAACTAGCGGACATGCGTTCAAAACATCGCGAAATGAAACTACTATTCTAAACTGCTAATTCAATACAAACTAAATGGAGTTTGTTATTTTTCAACTGCCATCTTATCCTCATTAATAAAAAGAAGAATCTAGGAACCCTATTTATCATATATAATAACATGGGGGAAAGATAGACAACTTCTTCATTCCTTGGGATTATTGAACAATTTAAGCCCTTTGTGAATGCAGACTTATATTCATTCATTCTATTCATAGAGGACAAAATCAAAAAAATGAGTGGAAAAAGGGAATCTTCCTTGGTCACAAGGTTACGAAAGAATGCTGGTTTCTAAAATATACTGTTTTCATTAAAAAACATCAATAGATAAAATGACATATGATCTGAAAAAATAAAGAAAATATTAAACTAATTTTTAGGATTTTTTTGTAAAAATCACACAAAGAATTTTGGTTAAATAACCAAAATACCAGAGGATCTTTTTCATGCTTAACATTTTATAAAGCACCCATTTTTGTGATCGCGAATTTTGTGAAGGATCCGTTTTGTGTGAACCTTGTTGATGTTTATTCTTTCTTTGTGAGCATAGCTTAGATAATCATCTTTTATTACATAGTTTATATTTGATCATGATCGGACAATTTAGTAATATTTTTAAAGACAAAAACAAAAATTCTCACTTAAATTTTAAAAATCCCACTTAAAATTTTGGTCCAGGTGGGAAATCCCACCTTGTATTTTTCCCCAGTGTGAACTCTGTTTTCTGTCATCATACCTAGAGGAAAGGGGTTTCAGTTGCCTTGACAAATGCAGGAGTCAACTGACAATTTTCCTTTTCTTTTGTTGTAACTCAACTAGACCGTCTTCACCCCCCAGTCTCGATCAAACATAATGATGGTGTATGTCCATGCTTTTTTTTTTTTTTTGCCCTGATGCCCAGTCAATGGGTAAAAAGTATAAATTCTGAACTTTAAAGCATCGAGGCCTGGCTACTCTCCCAATGCAGCAACAAGTTTATCAATTTTCCGAAAATTAGTCATCTTCTTTTAACAACTGATTGACCGGCCGTTCTATTTGCAAAATTATTGTTTTCTATTTTAAGATGGAATCAATCTGAGCTTATCAGTAAAGGTTTCTAAATACTTGACAATATATATATATATATAGATATATTCTTTCCATTTTAACAAACCATAAAAGCCTCCTTCTGTAAGAACGTATTCCGATTATTGGAATGGCTTTTAGTGTGCAATGTTAAAGTGAATAGAAAGAAAACAGAAACCAAACACAAAAAAAAAATAATTTTTTTGGAATGTTTTTTATTAATCAAAGATCTAAAAAATAAATACTGGAGATATGGAAGTGGGTTGCTTTAGATTAACAATAAACTAAACTGAAAGTGGGGTACAATATTTAAAAGTGAAGTGCTGTGAAAAGTTTACTGTCAAAAAATTTCGCTCCATCCTTCCATAGGCAGACCTAATATCTGTTGCTTAAAGGGAAGGGGAGAAGTAAATTTGCCTTGACTTTGGAAATCCAACTATTGCCTCTAAAAGGAACGTCCCCAAGATGGAAAAAGTCCAACTTTGGATTAAATGTGCCGACTGTTTTTAGTATTTTATTTATTAATAGTACTTTATTACTGTGATGGCAAAGGCAGATCTAAACAGGTTATCAAGAAATTGACTATAAAAATAAATCTCATTTTCATGAGATAGATGAAAATTAATGCTTTTTAATACAAGAAAAAGGTCTTGTTATAGAAAAAAAAAATTTTCTGACATTTACTTTTCAAGGACCGTAAAAATGTTTCGTTAAAAGTAAAATTACTGCCCCTAAAAACTTGCAACCCTACGCAATTACCTACTATACCTATTTAGAAATTTGAATCTGGCCACCGTGCTAAACAGATATAACATTAACAAGAGTCCAAGAAGAATGGAAATAAATGAAATTCTAGGGACTCTCTGAAACAGAACAAAATATTTTTTAAAATCTGCTTTAAAAAAAAAAAAAAACTAACTTTGAAACAAATTTTTAAAAATTACTTAGTACGGGATCACTTGAAGACTCCTTAATACTAATTCAATGATACGGAAACTGCCGCCCCTAGCAAACTGTCGCCTGGGGCGAACTCCCCTGTTGCCCCCTTCTTCCCCTAAGCTACACCACCGATTCCTTGATAACCGAGTTCCCAGTGTTCTTATCCCTCAGAAAAGCTGTGGGATAGTTGAAATTTAATGTCACAATGTCATCATGAAAAGAAATGAAAGTAGAACTTAAAGAAATAGTAAACATCTTTAATGAGTTATTTTTAACAAAAAAAGTAAGAATTATCAGACAGCTGTGATCATTTGAAAGCAAAAATGTGGAAATTCCACCATTAAAAAGGCCAATTTTAACCGAAATGCCCCCCCCCCATTCTCATCTACTCTTTACTTTTGAAATAATTGGGAGAGATTTTATGAATTAGTGCTCAATGGGAAAAGTAATAACGTAAAGGTATTTGGAAGAGGATAAGAAGTCCCAAAATTTTCACTCATTTAAAAAATATAATAAAATTACAGAATCTATAAAATAAATTATAATTCTTGTCCTTACCAAGAGGTGATGGTATTCGACCTTGGCTTGATATTGCTGAGCTGATAGCATCAGGAGGCAATGGAGATTGACGAGGGCTTATTCCTAATGTTGGTAACCCCAAAGTCTGTTGAACAGGAATTTCTTTGGCGGACGGACAACGACGCTGTTGAATAGTTTGTAATAGATTTGACTGAGATAAATTTGAATTATTAGAATGTTGTTGCTGCTTCAATATTGAAGACAATAACTCTCTTTGTCTTTGATATTGCAGAACAGCTAGAATTAAAAAAAAAAAATTACTAAATTTAAACTTTACATAAAGACCTCAATTGTAATCAAGGGTGTCGTTGAGTACCCAGAAAACTGGGTACTTTTAAAAAGAGTGAGTCCTATCTTGAACATTGTGCGTCCCCAATGTATTTTTAAATAGCATTTTTATATGTTGCTATCAGTTCAATTTGTAAAAGCATAGTAACAATAATGCCATAAAAAAATATATTCCTTAATACAGTGTTCCCTTGCAACTTCGCGCTTCATGTTTCGCGGCTTCAGTGCTTCGCGGGGTTTTCCGAAATATTCATCAAAAATTAAAACTGAAAAAACACAACCATGTCGGCAGCCACATTGCGGAAAGGAGCGTTGTTTCGTGTTGATGCGCGAGAGAGAAGGATCTCTGCATTTGAAACAAAGAGATGAGTTGACTCAGAGTACATACCACGGGCTCTCAAAAGCTCCCACCAACACAAGACTCTTCGCCTATCTCAGAAAGCAATGTTGGTTAATGTTCATTACTGTACTCTAACGTTTTGTAATTAACTTTATTGATTAGCACCGACACGTTTAAGTAAATACGTATACTGTTGTAATTTTTGTCCTTAATGTCTAAAGTATAAATACTGTTTACATATTTAAAACATTCATGTACCCGCATACACGAAAATTCTTAGGGGCAAATCCTACTTTGTGGTTTTTTAGTTTTCGCGGAAGGTTCTGGTCCCCATTAACCGCGAAAAACGAGGGATCACTGTATAGTCCTAAAAACAATCCCCCTTTTATAACAGCAGATACAAAAATTCCAAAACCTGCAGTTTTGGCAGACACAATATTATTAGGGAAGCTAAACGATTTTGCAGCAGGAAAATTAAGCATTAAATTATTTTTCAGAAGTTTTATAGAAAGATAAAATGTATTTATTAGCAATGTGATCAATTTAATGTGCAACTTTTTATATTAAGTTGCGGTTTTTCTCTTAATTTTGTTCGTAATTAATTTTTGGATAAAGGGGTAATGCCAATGAAATACTTAGCCTGAAGAAAAAATCCAAAATGTGTGTAGCTTTCAAAATTTGCCTCCGATGCATTTAATTTAACATGTGTTTTAAAAATTATGCATATTTTAAAGCTCGAAGAAACATTTAATCTAGATAGCAAATAGAAAGTTCTAAATAAAACTTTTGAAAACAATATAACTAGTTGTAATTAAAAAAATTTTAAATCTATAGAATGAGAATGCATTCCAAGATTTCACATATTTATTATTAAAAATGTGTGCTAAATGAACTTTCATTTTTAAATTAATGAAAGTTTTTTAAATGGAATTTAGATAATATATGTTGGAAGTGCACTATCAACTTATTGTGATAAATAAAAGGTTTGTTAACGGTAATTATACTTATAATAAAGCAGCAAGGTGTACATAACACCAACTTTTCAGACTTTTTCAAACGCAGTATTAACTTGTATGAGTTTTCTTCATTTGAATGTCTTTTGAGCGACTAGGACATATGTATATATTGCAAAACTTAAAATTATTGAAACAAAATAAAACTAAACCTGCAATTCAGCATTTATTTTTTTTTACTTTTGAAAGCTTGCATTCTTAACGAGCACAAAAGTGTTTAAATACCATTATATTATTTTAATGAAAATAAAAAGAAATTTCATTAATTTGCATTCTAACAAAGCCTAATAAGCAGAAAAAATAAAAAGTTCCAACTTTCAGAACGTATGCAAAAAGGTTGCATTTTTCAAAATGCAATCGTAACATAAAAACACCAAATAAACTAATTTCAGAATTGGACTTTAACAAAAGTATCTGGTAATGAGTATCAATAATTATCGACATGATCATAGAAAATTTGAAATGTGTTAATTTTTTTTCATTAAGAATCTGGAGTTAGTGTAAAACTGGAACACAATTTCCCCCAATACTCAGTTTTTAAAATATTAAAGATAAAAATTAGTGTTAACATGCAAAAACGTTTCAGCAGCATGTGTAAAACACTTGCGCATGTCTGACAGTCAGCGACCGACAGGGGCATGTCATAAGGGGGTCATTACCTTTGCTTTGATAAAAATTGAGGAGATAAAACGTTGCAGGGTGAGAAGCAACCACAGTGAAATTCTAGTGTGGGGAAAAAGCCCGAGTCCCCTGTGACAGGTATGTTCCTTTAAGCCAGCTGTGTAAAGTGTGATTGAATGAAAGAAAAATATGGATAAGGAAGGTTGGTAGGGAGCTTGTTCCCAATGGATAATGGATTTTCTAATAATCCTTTCAGGTGAAAGTAACTTCTATTCCACTCTGGTTTAACTTTTAAGAAATTTGAAAGAAAGTAATGAAGGGCGAAGGGTGCTCCTTTATCTGTGAATATCATGCGCCTCTTACGCGCTATAGCATATCAACAACACAATGTGCAAAATATAACACTCTGATAACAAAAATGCTTTAAAATTGGTTATTACTGCTGTTTCCTTTGTATCCTGATAATAATTTTACATTATTTTCATGTTAAATTGAGCCTTTTTTCAAGTATTTTAACGAGAAAAAGTCTAAATTTACAGCTGTTTGAACCGTTTTTGATTTCATTTGCTCTTGTACCACAATCACCTATCATATTACTCAGCTTTAAGTGTCATAAATGGTCTGTTCCTTTGAATGATGTTACTGCAGTTTCATTGCAGATCCCATTACCATAAAACATAATTTGATATATTAACATTTTAACAGTACAAGTTAAAGCTTTAGAAGTTGCAAATTTGTAGACCCATTTTTTTCTTTTGGCTTATACCCCTCCAAAACACTGCAAAATTCATATTCCTCTCCTTTATGGTAATAAATAATTCAGGTTATTAATATTACTCACAAATACTACCACATGTTGATCACTAACAATTAAGAGTAACCATATAATTATAGCCAAAAATCAGTTGATAACATAAAAAGAAAATTATCAAAACTTACAACAGAAGGAATGTCTCATGTTGGGAAACACTGCTAGGAACTTATTTGATAGTTGGGAACTGTATACTGTTCTTGATGGGAAACTAAGGCCCACACATATAAATTACTAGAAATCAATTTGATAAAAAAAAATTCCTATGGAGCTTGATGCCATGATAAGAATGTAAAAGCCTAGAAAAGGTATTTATATTGCTTTAACAACTTCAGACCAAGAGAAATTAAAACGGAATCCCAAGAGAAAATTCATGGCAGATTCCACATATAAATATGTCTAATCAGAATGCACAACTTTTCATTAAGTTTCTCAAATTTCTACAAATTCAGGTATTTTTGACTGAAGTAAATGTATTTCCTTACAAGATAACCTTATGACAAATGCATTTGAACTTAAGCCAAAGAAAATCTTAAGTACTTGTTTTTGCTGAAACTTGTCAAAAATATTAAAATACCTCTCCATGAGAAAGGTCCTCAATAAACAGAAAGTTATTTTAGGGGACAGAATATTTGTTGGAACAGCATTCTTATAACAAGGTGCAACTATGCTTTCATTTGAAATTTTCATAGCAATTAAAAATAAATTCTTTAATTAGATATTGTATGGAAATGTAAGTAACACTGGGCATACATAGAATAGTCTAAATAATAAATTACAATTCAGCATTTGAGGGTCATTTCGAGCAAGAGATGGTGCAGATGCTGATTGCTGAAGACCAGGTGATACAGGACTTAGAGGAGCTTGAGAGGAAGGGCCAAGAATTTTCGCCAACATATCTACAGTGAAACCCTGAACATTTTGTGGCTGTTGCACTTGTTGAAGTAGATGATTTTGCATTTGCTGTTGCTGAATTTGTTGCTGTTGTACTTGCTGTAAATGCTGTTCTTGTTGTTTCTGCTGTTGAACCATATGGGCAAGCATTTCAGATCTTGCTTTATTTGCAGACATATTATACTGTGAACGCTGTCCACCTAAAAAGACATTTTTGTTACCAATTTCATTTTTTATCAATTCAAATCAGCTACATGCTGTTAATTTTTTAAGATTTTTAAAAAATTAACTTTTTTAGCTAAGAAGAGTAACATTTTAGCTGTAAAAATGGTACCTGCTTTAAAATTAAACCAATATTTAGCACACAAACAGTACTTCTGCCACAAAATGCAGACATAAGTAGTAAATTATTACCATTATTTTCTCACACTTAATTTTGACTCAAAATTGTGGCACTCAAAAATTCAAAACATTCTGCATACATGTATTTCAGGGTTTCAAGTAATCTCAAAAAAAGTAAACGTAATATATTTTTTACATCACACTTTGTTCTCTCACATTTGCGGAAATAATTATTTTTCCGACATCATTTAAAACTAATTTACACAAAAACTGATTTTTGAACCTCAAAAAATTTATAATAATTCTCAATCATTGAGAATAAGAAAGTAAAATGTTCAATAATCACACTGCTAAGTCGATTGCAATTGCTACTAAGTTAGGGCGCTTTTTCATTGATCAACACGTTACCAACAAAACGGACGGGATTGTCGTTGGACAATATCAGGTAACGTTAAATACACACAAACAAGCTAAGAGCATTTTCACTAGCCAATCCGACTGTAATTATATTGTTTCTGACAGAGTGATTTAATTTATCGGAATGGAATGCCATCGAACTAGCTTGCGTCTCACAAAATCATTCCGATAAAGCAGCATTTTGGTTCTAATTGGTATTTATTTGCGTGTGTGTGTGCCTGAAACATAATTAATTTAGAGAATGTGTCAACAGCAAATGTAACATTGACATTCTTTGCAAAAGGGTACAAACAAGACATAGCTTATAAAAAAATTTTAAATCTAATGTGATTGCTCATGGAAGGAAGTTAAGAGTTTGGAGTGTCAAAAGAAGGAGCAGAAGAAAGAAATAGTTAAAAATGCTCTACTTAATATTTTTTAAATATAGTTTGAGAAGCTAAATTTTATGTTATTTTTTTATTAAGAATAATGCTTAAAAACTTTATAAAAATGAGTGCAATATCATTTTTGGTCAATTTTGAAGTGCTTGCATGCTTTAATAAATGCTTTTATATAATTTTGTTTTAAAATCTAAAGATATATGTATGCAAAAACTATTTCTGTAATTTTATATTTATACTTTCTAAGACAACTTTCTTTCAAGCGCTTTTAATATGTAACATAAGACTGGTGGCGTTAATCTGAAACATTCATTTTTAAGTTTCATGTTTAAAATATTTATCATTACCTGAAATATATATATTGATTACTTTCATATTTTTTTTCCTTGAAGGATTATTAGGAAAATAGTATCTATTTTTTACTAGGATAACACAATTGGAATGCTTTATCTAAACAAGTACTCTTTTTTTTTTTTTCAATCATTAATAGAATATTTGAGGAAGAATCTTAAATTCTCTATTGCAAAATATAGCTTTTATTTAATTATTTAAATTTTACTACTGAAAATATATAGAGAACAATGAAAAAGAGTGCTATTGCCATCCCTAGTGGCTTTATTACAATCATATGTTGATTTGTAAGGCCGTAGAAAGCAAAACTTTTTGGGGGCTTACCTGTCCAGAAAGTTGGCAAACATGAACTTAGATTGAACATTTATTCAACGTTCAAAAGGATTATTTTTTCATTACTTTTTTAAATAACATAGGATAAGAGTGAGGGGGAGGTTAAAATGGTCATGCATCAAGTAAAAAGCTATATGATTTTTATACAAATCTGGTCTGAATTAAGTAATGATTCAATCTAAATGCAGCAATTAGTCTTTTTTTCCAAGTGCAATAAATAGTATAAAACACATAGTAAAGTTGAAAAACAGATGGAATATGTAATTAAAAAGCAGAACACTTGAAATTTTTTATAGCTGCAATGGCAAAACACCTTCTTTACGCTTCAGAAGCAAAATGCCAAATAAACAAGAAATTTGAATTTTAACGAACGATATTGGTGAATGGAAAAAACATCTGCTTGAGCAATCCGAAGATGACAGCATCATTCATTTCTGGCCATCTCATATTAACAGTATCGTGTTGTTCAATGAAAAAGCATCCTTAGGATTTGGCAGCCTCTGACCTGTGAGTCACAAGTGCCCCGTTTCCTATCCTCATGCGACAAACTAAAGTATTAAAATTAAAAGGTAATGTATAAAAATTTATTTTAAAACAAATATGAAACATGCACTAGACCAAAACATAGTTATTTCTTTTAATTAAAATATTATAACAATCACAAAGATGCAGAAACAAACACAAATGTTTATTTTTTAAAGTAAAAATTCTAACATAAGGAAGAAAGGAGCAACAAAAAGAAATTGATAAGTTCCCAAATCCCTTGACACACATCTGGTAATTCTGCTGTTCACTCAGTTTACTCTCAGCACTTATTCAAAAGCACAAAAACAGTGAAATATAATTATGCAGTAAAATAATTATAAAAAGTAATTATAAGCAATTTTTGAATTAACAAAAACCAAAACGAATACTTTAAGATGTTTGGAAAAAGAATTGATGGATAAATATGTACAATTTAACTTTCCCTTCTTGGAGCATCCCACAGCTGAAACTGTTCAATAAAAATAAACATGTCAGATCTCCATCATATGATTTTATCTCTTTTTTTTTTAATGTCAATTTTCAATTCTATTTTTAAAGCAACATGTTTTCAAAATTTACAAAGCAAAACATTTAGGCTCCCTAAAAGCCTTCCAATTTACAAATTCAAATGAAAATCTTTGCTCTGAAGTGAAGGAGTTACTAAAAAATGCAAGGTGTGAAGTATAAATCAATATAACTTATGATGTATTCCATCAATAAAAGTTCTGTTATAACCCTATGAAGTAATAACAATTTTAAAAAATGTCATTATAAAAGAATTTGTATGTAATTATAATTACCTGCTAAAGGTTGAGTATTATTTTTGTCATCTTTGAACATTTGAAATTGTTGAAGCATAGGGGAAACAGAACTTTGATGGCCACCCAAAATATCTTGAAGAATATCTTGTTCTTGCAAAGCTTTCGATTTATCTAGTGGACCCATACTCATTGAAGCAGTAGGTGAGCTTCGTGAATCAGACATGTGCCGAAGCTGAAATTAGTTACTTTTGATTAGATACTTTTGATAAGATAAACCGATTTGTCTGCACATAGATTGCAAATATAATAAATAAATCATTTTTGACTTTAAAGTCCACTTTTTTAAATAACCCTATACTTTTTTTTTTTTTGGAAATGTTAATTGATTATAGTTTATATATATTCTAGTATGTTCATTGGTGACAGAAATAAACATTGATTTATTAACTTAAATTTCATTGAGCGTAACACAAAAGGCACACTGCTAGACTTATAACAATCAATTTATGTTGGAAAGTGCAACGTATCAAATCATACACTGTGCCAAAAATATGTTTAATATAGCATGTGAAAGACATTCATAATGTTTTTTAAAAGATCTATATATATGTACAGATGATATGAAAGCATAAAAGCTGGTAATGAAACAAAAGTAAGTACAGTGGAATCCCGCCATTCGTCTGCCTCGCTATTCGTCCAACTTGTTCAATTAAAATTCAACTCACCATTCGTATTTGTCTCGCGATTCGTACGGCGCCAGAGGCCAATTGGGTTGCCAGTTTGGCTTCTTTAAGAAAACAATCGAGAAATTATGCTGATTTTGAGCTCGTGTGGAAATAATATGCTTGGCGTTTTGGTTTTATTTTTTTTCTAATTTTAATACTTTTTGAGATTTTACTGGCAATTTAAACTTTCTAAGGGGGCAGCAAGAGGAAGTGGTTTAAGAACTTTCTATTTCAGAGGAGGAAAGTAGTAAGGAAAGCATTTCCTTTGCGGAAATTAAAGAGCTGTGTCACCCCTGCGAGAAAACACAGAAAGTGGTGGGAAAATGGCATCTCAACACTGCTGTGGTCAACAGCATTAACCTGTTCAACAACAATGTTATTGAAAATTTTAGCAAAATTCTGAACAATCGTTAAAGGCAGGCAACATTGGACAGGTTTTAGAGAAAGAAACTCAAGATTCTTCTAGGGCAAAAAGACAGAAAAAAGAAAGAACAGCAGAAAGGGAGAAAACACCTAAAGAGATGTTACCTCATGTTCTTATAGAAGAGGACTCCTCTTCCAACCATTTCTCTTCCTCCTCTAAACATTCCACTTATGTCATCAGCTCACCTCAGTATAAGCAAAGCACAGTAAAATTTTTATTTATCTATAATTTCAGGCACAGTACTGTAAATTTGTTTTTCATAGGTTTAAATAAACAACCATCTGTGGGTCTGGAATGGATTAATCCAATTTACATTGAATCTTATGTGAAAAAATAATTCGCCATTCGTACAACTGGCCATTCGAACTGTCTCCTGGAATGAATTGTGTACGAATAGCAGGGTTCCACTGTAATAAAGAATAAAATGTCTACCTTTGTACAGTAGTCGAGTGTAGGGAAAGTATGCTTTATTCCCCAAACTTATAAATTAAATTTCATACCAGGCTTGGAGTAATCACGATTACGTAATCGTAATCCGCTGTAATCGATTACATTTTGACAAAATCGTAATCGTAATCGTAATCTGATGATGGCATATTCTCATAATCATAATCGAAGTTGTGTAATCCCGTAATCCTTTTTCTCCCGTAATTTTAATCGTAATCTTAAGGAAAAAATCCGTAATCTGCTAGTCCTGCAATCGTGTAATCTTGACCTGCTGAAAGCTGAAATTTTTAGCGCTACCCTTGGATAGAAGAGATAAGATTACAAGAAAAAGGATTCAAACTGTGTACTGAAGTCCTATCCTAAGCGGTCTGTAACCTACGGGCGATCATAATATAAAAGGTTCCGTGTGGCGGTCGCAGAGCCTTGATGGCAGGACCATATAATAGTCTGCTAGAGACGCTTGTTGTCCTACTTGTTGCGGTCTCTCAGAATTCTTAATTGCGGCTCCACTCTCCACGGGGAATGGCTGGAGAGCCCGAGAAGAAAGGGAGTCTGGTCTGGATATGTCACTCGCATCGCCTTGGGGCTCTCGGGGGGGGGGGGGGGGGTGTTCTCCGGTCTCCTCGCGTCGTCCAGTTTCGGTACAAGAGCGGTAATCTGTCCGCAAGTCACAGATTTCGGGGTAGATAAGAAAGGGGAAGGTGTCTAGAGAAGGACCAAATGCATCGGTCATTTGCTTCCTTAATTACCCCTTCAAAACATATTCAAACGGTTGAGCAATAGGCGAGAGTCTGGACGGGACCGCCGCGAGTAAAAGCGAGTTCCCCCTTTCTTCTCTCCGCGGGGGTCCCGGTTTGGAGCCGGCATTAAGAATGTGCGCCCCATTTTCCCTTTCAATAATCGAAGTAGACTGCCCCCCTGAAAATCTAGTGTTGGTACTATCACCTACACACATAAAGAGACATGAAATGACTTTTGTGTTTTCGCCTTTCTTTAACAGCAGAAGTGAAGAATTTTTCTAAAGAATAGCACATTTACACTTCAGCAATTTATAGGAGCAGGCGTTACATGATGCTCTATGCTTAAGATGCATGAAATCTTAACCCTGGTACGTGTGATTATTATTATTTTTAAAAATATGTTCTTCGAATATTTAAAAAAGTACATACATTTAAATCTTAAATTTATTTATATTTTAATGCTAATATTCTTTTTAATTAATAGGTATGTAAAAGAAAATGATATATGTTCAGACATTTTCGAATTGTTTTTTACATGCATGAATTAATATTTAGGAATTATTTTAAAAAATTAATTATCTTTTTCTTTTTAGAATTACATCAACAGAATTTTGTATTTCAGTTGAATCTTGTACGTTAAATTTGTGTTGTAAAATTACTTGCACTTTATTTTTTTATTAAAACAGTTAGTACATGGAAAAAAAAATTATGCTCGTGCATGTTAAAAAAAAAAAAAAAAACACAACAATCATATTAAAATATTATAGTCATTCGTATTATAATTATCCTTCATATTACTTTTTAACGATTACTAATTTTGCTAAGAGTTATTTGAATGTTCATGTTCAAATTTTTTGAAATTATTCTAAAATGCAGCATTTATTTCCAAAAGATTATTTATCTCTTACACTATCTGAATATTTTGTTATCCCGTGCAATTCATGCACATCTTATAAGTGATTTCATAAAGAATCATAGAAAATTATTATTTTCAGTAAACTAATTGGCGTTATGTGAAATATTTGCACAATTTAAACTAGAAAATAAATACAATGGAGAAATATACATTTTCAGAAATTGCGGCCAACTAAATTTTGATTGTATGCACACAAAATAACAATGAACCAGGTAAATCACTTATGCATTATATATACATTTAGCGCATCGTCTTTGCTTATATACAAAATGCGATCAATGTAGTTATTCCTCACATGAGTTTTAAATATTCGAAAAATACTGAATGTGCCTTTCCTGATTATACATATATATATATATATAATGCAAATTTTTCATTTCTGCAACGACGTCATAATTCCAGAACTTTGATGTTGAAATTGTTTCATTATAATTGCATTCATCATCATTTCAGTTATCTCTAATAAAATCAAAAATTTAATTAAAAATCATAACTTTTTGATTTATGACACTATTGTGAAAATGAGAGTTGTATGCATAAAATCGGATAATTTTATGCTAATCTAATCGTAATCAAAATCGTAATCGGATGTCATAATCGTAATCGATTACATTTTTCAACGACTGTAATCGCTGCCGTAATCGTAATTACTTTTTGGCAAAGGATTACAATCGTAATCGTAATCATAATCTCTCAATTTCTCCCTTTGTAATCGTAATCGTAATCGATTACGTTTCTTTGTAATCGACTCCAAGCCTGTTTCATACAAATGTTTTCACCCACAATGTATCCCTTTCCTCCCTTGTCAGGTATGACTAGATCAAGGGATACTGAATCTTGCAATCAATTTGCCAAGTTATATATTTGATAAATGTTGTGTCTTTGCACTTTTACATGTAACCCCAGCAGCAGAATTTTCTGTATCAATCTGCAGCACGAGTTTCAGAAGTCAAAATTTATCCGTGGCACCAAAATTTACAATCATAAAAAATAGCAAACTATGCATTTTAAATTAGTTGACATAACAGTAATGCATGCAGACAATAAATAAAAATTATAATTATTCAATTTATAAATAAATTAATAAAATCTAAAATTGACTTACAATTAATGCAAGTTAAGAGAAAATGAAGTAAAGACAATACAACACAGTTTAATAGTTGAAAATTATTTATTATATAAGGTAGTGAAAAGAGGCGAAACATTTATCTAAATCATTAATACTTAACTAAGGGTCGTAGTAGCAAAAAACTAACTGGTAATAAAATTTCTTTTTGCAAGGTAGCTCATTAATCTGCAAGCTTTAAGATAAATCTGCAGCGCTCGCTGCCGCGCTGCGCAATTTCTGCTACCGGGCATGTAATATTGCAGAAAAAATATCTTATTGAATTGATTTAGATAAATAATATGATATTGAAAATTATTATTTCATTCATCATCAAGACAGCTGGAATTGGGTCATCAATAAGATGTAACATTACGCTTAAGGGGAGTCGGCACCATGGGACCATTTTTTTTCTAGTGTTTTTATTTATTTTTTGTCCCATGTTATGTTGATATATCACTTCCTAAGAAATTTAATATTGAAAAATACTGGTTTTCTTAAACATAATTTCAAAATTTTAATGTTTAAAGCAAAATTTAGCAATTTTTAAAAATGCGTCTTCTTTTTTAAAAATCAGCATAAAGACTTTTTTTTTATTTTATTGATTCATTACTCATAAAGCAAAACTTTTATGCTTTGACTTTTTCATAAGTCAAATACTTTTTAAGAAAAAAATAAAAACTGAAATAATGCAAAAAAAAAAATTCAAAAACTTAAAAAAAAAAAAAAAAATCCTTTTGTAATTCATAAAATCATGGCTGTAAAAAAGCCGGCTTTTTTAAAAAAAGGCCAGACTGGCCGGCTTTTATTAAAAAAGACCGGTCTTTTTAAAAAAAGGCTGGTCTTTATTGGCCTTTTTCAATTAGACACAATACTATTTACTATTTGCACCTATACTATATCCATTTATTATGTTGCTACTCTTAATTTGTGTAAAATGAAACTCAAATCTTTCTTTTAATGGAGTTAATTTAAAATTAGATTCAGAATTATTTTGTTACACAACCTGAATGCATTTTACAATACTGGTTACCATTTTCGTGTTTGTGGGCTTAATTTTGTGAGACTCTCATTAAACTCTTGCTTAATATTATAGCTATACCGAATCGATTTTTTTCAACACAACAGAAACAACAGTAGACGGAAATTAGATCCAGGTTGGGAGAGGAATCAAATTTGTTTCTTCTATAGTCGAGCACAATACTTCATCTTAATACATATGAAAAGCTATCCTATTACAGATTCAAGTACAACATACTTTTCTTAAATTGATATTTTAATGTTGAGAATTTAGTTACTTTAAAATATTTCAGAATACTGAAACTTGCAATAAAGAACTATATTCATTAATTTTTTTCTATCACATTTTACACTACAAACAAAAAAGTTTTTTGCTCAAGGCGAGAAGAGTAGGAAAATGTGATTTGAAGTATCTCCTTTCCTTTAACAAAACACTACTTGCATAATCCTAATTAGCTAAACTAGTGTTTACCTACAGCACTACTCATGTCAAAAATTTAAAAGAAGTTGTCTGTGGTGAACAGTTGGCTCGCTTTTATAAAAGGTTTTTTTTATATACATAACATTAAAATAAGGTTTTTTTTAATATGCACATAACATTAAAATTTTTTAAGATTAATATCATTCTAGTGCAATTAACGTTGACCAGCTGATCTGCTTCAAGATGGGCATCTTTTAATTTGACAAATAGCTATTATTTTTATTTTGATCAGAGAACTAGTTAAGGTTCTGAAAAAAGTTAAAAAAAATAAAGGTGCTTTAAAATATACAAAAGATTATGAGTTAAAGACTAAGGCAAATGATTGGTAATCTCTAGTTCATATAGTAGTGTCAAGTGAACTTTTGAATTCTTAGTAAAATTCTTTAAAAATAAATAGTTTAAATCACATTGAATCTAAATAAATTTCTAATAAGCAGCACTTTCTTTTTGCTATTTCTGTAATGTATCATTCTATTAAATAATTTTAATTCTTATTTCAAGTATTTTGCTATTACAGTAATAATTTAATTGTATAAATGATATAATGTAATTTTTATTTAATAATTTTTTGGAAAAAAAATGTAAACATATTTTTTAATAAAAGCCGGCTTTTATTAAAAAAGCCGGCCTTTTTAAAGTGGTTTAAACCAAAAAAAGCCGGCCGGCTTTTTTTGGCCTGGCTAAAATCCGGCAGACCTGCATAAAACTAAAGAATAAATTTGTTATATATCGTTTCAGGAACATGTGTCAAAAAAATTCATTATAAACACTAATTTAAAACAGCCTTTGCCTTTTAATTGAGATGAAATGTGCAAAAAACAAACCGAGAGAAAACAGCATTTTAAGTTTTTGGCTTGCAAAAACTTAAATCCTTTCTTTATCAAAATTTCAGGTAAGGAACTTTTTTTTTCAGTTACAGTCACACTAAAGTTGCTTCTTCTCGCTTATTTTACTTTAAAAAATAAATATGTGGCTTATATTCAACACAGTTTCAGCTTTGGAGTGAAAAGATGGCAAATCACACCGTAATAAAATCAATGATAAATTAATAAATAATGCTTCAATTTTTCTGAAACTTTCAGGGAACATTTTAAAGATTTAGTAATTACTTAAGCCAAGAATTTTTTTTTTTTTGAGATTTTTGGGTGCCGGTTCCCCCTAAGTAATAAGCTTACATTTTAAAAAACTGCAATTGCTATTCCACCATTCACAAGGTGTGATAAAATGCTCAGCTATTTAAAAATATTAAACAAAATAAGCTACATTAAACCAAAGAGAATAAATGTATTATAAATATACATATATGCCCATTGCACATATATATAACATACCAGCACATATATATATGTTTGTGTGTGTGTGTATATAAACATATCATTTCAAAATCTTTATCTCAACAGTGAAATGAAAAATGAAACAATTATTTTGATTGGTAGTCTCAATTATAAATATCTATCCATACTTGAACTCATTTACAATCCATACATAAATAACGTAAATGTACATTAGCTTTGATGAACAAGTGTACTAAAACAGTACTTTTGAAAAATTTCAAAGCAGAAGATATGCAAAAATAAAAAATTTACTTATATAACAAAATGCAAAATATTTTTTAAACATTAAGAATCAAGACTTGCCAATTTATCAAAGGCAGATCTTTCTTCTTGCTGGTTTTGCTCACCCAAGACTATTCGCTTCAAATCAGCTTCAAGTTCTTTCACAGATCTGACAGAGCCTTCAAAAAACAAGCATAATATTAATACACACACACACACACACATATATATATATATGTGTGTGTGTGTATATATATATATAAAAAATATAATACATATCAGATCAAATAGAAGAGAGAACTTTCAACAAGTTCAATAAATTTATGGTTTGCAAGTGATTACCGCAGTTTAAAGTTACACAAATTAACTATGGGGAATCAAAATGCTGTTTATATTAAATAAAAATATTTTTGGAATTCCTCTTACTGCAATTGTAGAGATTTTTCCTAGTTTGGAACATAAATTGACATTTCAAAAAGAAAACACTAAAAAATTAGTAGACTTTCATCAGCTTATTCCTACTTTTTTTCTCTAAGAATCTATAATAATAATGTCTTGTATAAATGCTACATTCATAAATTGCTATAATACTTGAAATATAGAGAGCACAGATTAAATATACACTCAGAAAAGTTTACATAAAATTACTTGAAAGCAAAATTTTCTTACCTTTCGGTCCTCCTTCACCTAAAGAATCCCCAGTGTTTACAGACTGTAACATCTTCATAATATCTTTATTATTTGGACACTTTGATGTTCCAGATTGTGAGACTGAATAAGTAGAAGACTGAGATATAGCTGGACTAATAGGAGCAAAATAATTATCAGAAGAATTTGGAACTGGAGATGGTATAATGATTTGAGGTTCTGCAATACCTACAAAAAACAATAACTATTAAAATCTAGAAATTAATTATAGTACTTAAATCCTACAACTATCCTTACATTTGGTAAAATGAAATACAAAACATTTTACATATGAGAAAAAAGTTACACCAAAGTGACACCAAAATAGCCATCTACTACCGAAATTGATTTTTCCTGAACTATAACAAAAAATTGCAACGTTTTGCTCTCTCTCCATTTCCTTCCACGATCAATCGGAATGATGTCCCTTTTTAAAGAGGAAACAAGATCTGGTTGGTGAAGTACTCATTAAGTCATGAAGCATATTACCATCAAGACCTCATCAGGTCGTGATGAAAATGAAGTTCAGGGTTTTCATGCTGCAAACAACGTGAATTTTGTAATTTGTTTTGTCTAAAACTATAGGGGGCAGGGGGAGATACAGAAGATGCAGAAAGCTTCTGCAATAAGTGGAAAAGTTAGCACCTATGCCAGTAGCATCAAAATAATGAGTCAAACTAGAGGGGGGGAATACAGAAAGTGGTGCCCTTTAAGTTCACTATAGGTGCCCTTTTAAAAATATCTTGTGCCCAGCTGCCCTTTCATTCTAGAGTCGCCGCTATTAATAAAAACAAAACTGAATAATTTGATTTATGTTCAAATAGCCTGTAGTAAGTAAAATTTTGAATTTCTTATTTAATATTTGAAAAATTTTAAATTGCTATTAAAGCAGCAGACAATTAACCGCTACATTTAGGTACTAAGTTCATAGATGGCCCATTGAAAAATTCCATTCCTACAAGCATTCTGTATCAATTCCTGTGTGCTTTCAGTGAGTCTTTATAAAAATATTCACAATAGTAGTCATCTTATTACATTAAGATAAATTTTGGTAAATATTGCCTTTCCTTTATTTTTTGACTTGAAAAAATTGACAGGGTTTACACTCTCATTTCATAGTGAAATTTAAGTCCCTCATAAGGCAGAGTAACTTTTTTAGGGCCACATAACCATAACATTTAGCAGCTTTGTAATATGTGTCTACAATTATTTGTAAAATTTGCATAACACATGCTTAATTTTACCTTTTAGAACTATAGAACAAAGGCTTTTAAATTTAATAATATTTGTCTGTTATGACATTATTCGGTTAAGAGATAAAGTCTACTTTAAAAGAAGATACTAATTCAAGTTTTGGAAACATGACTGAGATTCAAAGTTTTCATAATTTCCATCAAGATAATAAATATTCAAACTGAAAATATCTTATGTCTAAATAAATCAATTATATGTTATGCATGCAGAGTTTGAAAAACCTAACATACTTTGAACATTTACACTAATTTAAATGCTTTTCCGATGCATGTAGGGAGAAAAGCAGGTTGAAAATAAAAGTATAAGAGAAACACGAAATTAAAACAAACCAGTAAAGAACCAAGAAATGTGTAAAAGTTATATATACAAAGTAAAAAAAAAGAGAAGAAAACTCACTATTTAATACATTTGCAATGAGTTCTTCGTGAAGAGATGATCGCCTACTATTGTTCCCAGACCCTGGCAATGGGCTCTCACGACGAAACCATTGACTAAAACGGCTACATCCAATTTCATTATTTACATTGTCTGGAGGAGATTCATTCTACAAAATCATGCACAAGATTTAACACATTGTGCTTCAAACTGCTATACACATAGATAACTCAGAACTTTAAAATGTTTAAAAATGTACTTCAATATTAAACAAACAACTATTTTATGGTTTCAAGCAATGTAGTGATGAATGCTTGAATAGAAAAGGTACTTAAAATCAAGAAGTTGAAAATACTTTCACAGTATTTTGTTATTTTCATTTAACAATTCATGAACAACACATGTCTGTTATTTTTAAAAATTATATTTTTCTATAAGAAAAAAAAATTACGAGACGGAATTTAGTTTACCTAAATGTTTTAATAACATTCATCCTGATTTAACTGAACTTTTCTGCTTATTTAATGGCAAAATGAACTGCTTTATATCAGTGTTTGTGGATTTACATCAGCTTGATTTAAATCATTTTGAGCAAAACTTCACAAGTCCTCTGTGTGTGTGTATATTATGAATATATTTCTTGACTTTAAAACTAATTTTTTTTTAATTTTATAGTATTATTCTTACTTTTTTGACTTCTTAACATGAAAGCTAATTCATTGAACCATTCACTCCATTGCAATTCATAGTAATCACAATCTTTTTTTCTTTTTTAGTTTTAATAGTATTTCAGATCAATTTAATGAATAACACATAATAAATAATTAAGAATGATGGTGTTTAACACAATCATTTAGGATTTAGAATATGTATCTTAAACAGGAATGCACAAACTTTTTTCGGTGAAGGGCCAAAAAATTAAAAAGTATCAGGTTGGGGGCCAAAGTAACGTAATGTTTTATTCATAAAAATACAGGGTGTATTTCCATTTTTATTTAGAGGTAATATGTACAAATTACATGTATTAATAATTACTGTACTTGGGAACAGATTATTAAATAAAAGTTTTAAAAAATTAATGTAAATGAATTCAAACAAAATGAGGTATAAGATTTCTAAACAATTAATTGCACAACATTTATATATATATATCAATAAAGTGATTGGTCAAATGGCAAAAAAGATGAATGGTAAAATTTTTTATATAATTGTGTGCAAATTATGAAAATGAAACAAATGGAAAATAAAAAGGTAATTTAAACTTAGAAAAACACAGCATTATTCTCTAAATTATAACTTTCTTTATAATTTAGATAATTTTTTTTAGACATTTTATAATGTAAAATTTAAAAAATACATATTAAGAGTTAAAATGAGAAATTAATTAAAAGTGTGAATATAAATATAGAAGAAATAAACACACATATATTAAATAGCAAAATCCAAATGCTATGAGTCTGTACATCACGTTAAACCCTTGCAATTCAGAATTACTACTAGTCAAGTTGGCTGGTAGAATTGTTTTTTTAACTAACTATTTACAAAATCTTATTAGTTAAATTGGCATAGTAATATTAAATTTATACATTGCTTGCTACATGGACAATTAAAAAAAAAGTTTAACTGATTCCTTTATTAAAAATCAACATATCATTATTTTCTTCCATGGCATATAATTGCATTTAAATCCTTTAATAACTAGTTTTCCTGAAGATTAGAAATTGATCTTTGTGAATTAATGTAAAAAATCGTTCTTTATTTATTTCCTAAATACATATCAACAATAAAATTTTACTGAATATATATCAACAATAAAATTTTAAAATTTTGATGATAAATTACACTTTATAAAGTAAAATAATTATACATATTGATATTATTCATTCTGAAAATTAATGTTTAATTAATAAATTTTTATTCATTCATTAATACTGGTCAATTTGGCTAGTAGAATTGTTTTTTTAGCTAACCATTTACAAAATCTTATTACTTAAATTGGCATAGTAATACAGTACAGAACCTCTTATCCGGAAACCAAAAAAACAGGAATCTTTTCATGAATTTCCCGCCATTTTTGAAAAGTTCGCGTTTTTTTGCCCATTTAGTAAAAATACGATTTTTTAAAAATGCCTTTAAAAATACGCATTTTCCCGTTACAAGTAACATATGCAGTGTTTATAAGTCGAACAATTTAATCTAAAAACGATGTCTTTTAAGGGGAGAGAGGCGTCAACTTACTTGCAGATGAAAATTAGAAAAAAAAAAATCTCCAAAGATACTTGAGAAAAATTAGACCTTTTCTCTATTTTATTTCAATAATTAAACATGAAAGAAATAAGTAATTAGATTCTTATACATTTATTTAATTGTCTCGTCAGTATTCGAAGATGAATGGCAACAAAGTAGAACTATACGAAAGTTAGGAAAATTTCTAATAACGATAGATTCGCGAATTTTCCGCAATAGCTGATCGTGTGAAAATTAAACCTCGTTTATTTTTGCTTTATATATTTTTTTATTTATTTAAGAGCTGCAATAAGGTAATAAGAATTTAAAATTGATATTAAGGCAACAAAAATTGCAACTGTGAGAATGAATTCTTTATTAAAATCGAGTTCACAAAAGGGAAGTTGTTTTACACAAGTATGAAATTTGCGCGTTTCTGCCATGTAACCATGCTTCTTACATTTCGTTTTCCTAATTTTTGAAATCATTTATTACTGTAAAAATGATTAATGATCGGATTTTACGAAATTAATAATTTGATAAACAAGATGTCCGATTCGGAAAGCATCCAAATGGTGCTACACCCGAACGTTAACAGAAATCATAGCAGGAATGATACAAAATTTTTTTATAGACCAAATAACGCACATAATGGTTGTTCGAAAAATCCAGCAATTGAATATTCGACCATTTCCCGATAAGCAATTGTTCTGAAACTTAACATATAGCTCAGAACCAAATGACAATGCAATATTCTACCACTTTTATCATGATTTGATTAGTTTCTGAAATATTTCCAATAAAATAAGATTAAATATGGCGATTATTTCCGAAAATTGCGACCAAAATTCAGTAGCGGCGTTGCAATCGTATTTTTTTACTATGATTTTTCGTAAGCTTTTTTTTTACAATTATTTTTTATTTCGTATTTTTTTTTTAATTTTATTATAATTATTCTTTTTTATAAACTATATTAGCGGGCCAATTCAAAAGGCTCGGCGGGCCAATTTTGGCCCGCGGGCCATAGTTTGTGCATCCCTGATTAAAGATGTTTCATCATGTTCCATAACAGACCAAGGTGTCTTTTTTCCCTGTGAAACATTTTTTCATCTTAGAGAGTTTAAATAAATACATTTGATTAAAACAAAAAGTTTCAGTTTTTAGTAATGGAGTGAACATAATGATTTTACTAAATGGGTAGGGGAAAAAAATATTTCAAGTTATTTGGTTTATAAAAAAGAAAAATGAATTATGTGCACCCAATGTAATATTAAGTGCACACAATAGTTTGATTTTTTCAGCTTTCAACGGCAAAATAATTCTGGTTAACTTTGTTAATTTTTTCTTTACTTAGAGTGAACAATTATTCCTGGTAGGGATAAATATTATTTGAATCATGAATTTGCATTAAAAAATTGTTCATCTTCATTACTTTTAAACAGGGGGCAAGGTTTTGGACACTTTGGTAAAAACCATGGTATTTATAATCCTGTCCAAAACCCTGATTGTGTCCAAAAAGTGTCTAAAACTATATTTTTAGTGAAGTCGCATTTTGTGACCAAATATCAAAAACATAAAATGTATTAAAGTAATATTTTATTAATATTAAAATTTAAATAAAGAAAATAAAACTCGTACAGATCATTTTAATCTGCTTACATAAAAGTTCAATAAGAATTACACTGGTCAGTCTACATTTACCAAGAAAATGACTATTGCCATTTCATGTTCTGACACTAAATTTCCACCAATCTACTGTAGGAAAAGCTAATAATGTTTTCAAAAAATTATTAAGTTACTATTTTTGTTTATTCCTGTCAGAGAATACATTATGTTAAAAATAAAAATTTTGCTAATTTAAAAATATAAGTGCCAACATTTTATCATCAATTTATTATTCTTTAATCTAGGATTTAAAAAAAGAAGTTTTATTAAAACAACATGTAAAATATTATCACATAACAATTTTTTTTAATTTTTAAGTTTTTTTTTTTCTGTTTTAACTATATAATAGCATTTAGTAACAATTATGAGTCATAAATGAAACTGAAATCAGTAACTTTGGTAGTTCATTTCAGAACACTACAAACTCTACAAAAGGGAGCTTTTCTGTAATAGAGTTATTAGCATTTTCTTTTTTACATATTTTTGTTAAAATTTAAATTCAGAGAAAAATATTATCAAATATTTATTAAACTAATTAATATTTATATTCATGCATTTCTAATATTGCATTATATATAAATCAATTAGATTGGACCCCTTTAGTTTTAGGACAGTTTAGAACATTTTTGGACAGTAAAAACTACCTGTCCTGTCCAAAACCAGTTTTGGATATCCAAACCCCAACCCTGCTTTTGAAAAATATCTATTGCAGTGAAAATAGCTTAAAATGTGTTTTTACATAATGTTTAACATGTCATATTATTTTTTATAAATGTAAAATAATAACTATCTAAAGTATTTAAGGTCTATTTAAAAAAAATAAATAAAACTCCGAACTTTCAGAGGGGCAGTAAAAGACCTAGAGAAAACTAGGAGGCGTTGAGATGACACGGAGTGGCGTGGGCAGATTAATTAAATATTGTCTAAAATAAACTAAACACGCTGAGTATGCACTAACAAAAGTATTAGGTTTATGGTCGATTGTTCAACAATTTCTGTGCTATTTAAAAGTGATTCCTTATTTACCTTTGTAAATAGAGCCAGTCCGAGCATACAAATATTCTAGCCAAAGTGCTCCATCACACCACCACAAACACAGATTTAAATTTTAAAAAATTATAAACCCTGCTTTATATACAGGTTTACAGAATAGCCAGTACCATTACCAAACATAACAGCAGACACAGCAATGAAATCAGCATTTTCAGATTGGATATGATGTATCATAAATATGCTTTTTAAAAAATCCTTTGAATGTACATAATTGAAGAACAAATTAATGATAAGTGCAAATACTACTTTTTATGAGACAGACTAACGTAACTGTAACCAGTTATACTTACATTAACAAGTTTATATAATTGAAAAATACTGAACGATCATTCAAGACTTCCACTACTTTTGGGGTGTAACTTATATAAATGTTCAGGAGTGAGGGTGGTGGCACAGATTGCACCATTGAAATTTTGCGGGGGAGGGGTGGGGGGGAGGGCGAGAGGTGTTAGGGCGATTTTTGGGAGTTCGGTAGCTCTTTACGGGAAGCTGTATCATTGCTCCAAGGGGAGGTGGGCACCTCTGCAGAAGAGCAAGACCATCCACTCTTGTACTCCCTGTAAAGTTTCTTAGACACTATTTTAAAATACTTAGTAAAATACATTGATTAGTCGTTGGCAATCGTCTGAGGCAACACCCAGGTCAGAACACAGTACACACTTCAAAGAGTTTAAAGCAGTCCTCCTCTATGGGCCATCCATCAATTCCCAAATAATATCAACAACTGCATCACACAGACAAGCACTAGGTCAATGTAGTGAAGCGAGATCCAGATCTTTATAATGCACCGAGCTACATTTATGCATTTATAATTTTATGACCACTATTTAACACATATTGACACTAGGGATGTAATGAATAGTGATTTGGCCAAATACCGAATGTCTTAGGCCGAATACCGAATATTCGGCGGTCGAATATTAAAATTTCTAGAAAATAGTTACACAGAATCTATGATGTATGATTTAATTCTGTTTGTTAAGAATTTAAAACTATTTAAAATGAATCTATTCTCCCTATTGTTTTGAATGTAATAAAACTAAGAATTTCACCCACAAGTGGAATAGAAATGACAGGTTTTATGGTAGTAAGCATTAGCATTATTTTCTAATTATTTAATTCAAATGAAAGAACTACTACTGCTTAGTGAACTTTTACCTAGCTAAAAAACTCTTTTATAAAGATATTTTAAAAGTTAATGTTTTTATTTTATGGGGTTTTTTACATACCTATTTTTAAAAGAGCTATTAAAACTTTATACACTTAACTGGACTATATTTTTATTTTCAAAAACCCCAATAACTTATGCTATCTAAATATTCATGATAGGCTTTTCCCATTTCTCTCTTACCCAATATCAGACCTGCCAACCTAAACAAATCAAAAAGCCCGAGACTTTTTCGTCAACACGGTGTAGCGCAATAAGGGGGGGGGGGGGGGAGTAAAACAAAATTGAATTTCTTTTAATTACATTTTATTTACCTGTATAACATTTTAATGATCACAAGTAAACTGCCTTGGAGCAATTGAACACTGAATTTTAACAAAAAGAGAAAAAAATAATAATCATCCTGTGGCAATTAAGAAAAATGTAGAAAAAAAAAAAAAAAACATATGTTTAACACTTTTTGTACACAAATGTGAAAACTTCTAAGTAATGACTATTACTCACAAGACATATCACTGTATTTTAAATTTAGTAAATACAAGTAGATAAAATTAATTGCATTTCAAAATGTAAAATTTTTCATCAGTAAGGAAATTACACAAGACAAATACAATGCAACAAAATTAATACAATTTAAATGATTTTAAATTAAAAAAAAGGTTTTGGTCATTTTATTACCCAGCCGAAACTTCAAAACTTGGATGGCAAAGACAAACTGCTTTAAAGTCGAGTTCGTTGATTTAAATCAAGTGATTATTTTTTTAATCATTTATGAAATTATTCTGAAAAATTGATTTTAGTGTTAGAAAATATCGTTATAAAAATGAAATATGTTGCATTTACAGCCACGGTTTCAAAAAAAACTTGATGGGTCTTTCTATGTGTGTGCATAACAGTTCATAAGTTCAGAAATAATTACTATTTTTTAAATTTGACAATATTACTCTTATTCTTCAGGCATCTTAACAGCAAAGCATAATTCAGTCAATCATTTATATTGCAACTCATAATAATCATGAACCATTGTGTTTTTTTAATTTAAAAACAGTATTTTTGATCAATTTAACGAATACCACACAATAAATAATTGTGTTTAAAGCAAAATTTAGAATATGTATTTGTAAAGTTTCATCCATGTTCCACAACAGCTTAAGGTGTAAAATATTTTTTCATGTTGGAAATGTTCAATAAAGATTTTTCATTTAAACAAAAAGTTTCAGCTCTTAGTAATGGAGTTTGCATATGATTTTACTAGATGGGTGAAAATATTTCAGGTTATTTCATTTACAAAATAGAAAAATAATTAAAGTGTACTCAATGTAAAAATTAAGTGCACAGAATTGTTAATTTGTTTTCAGCTTTCAAGAGCAAAAGAATTCAAGTAAAATTTGTTCATTTTTTCTGTATTTATGAATGTAATATTACTCCTGGTAGGGTTAAGTTTCATTTGTATTAAAATTAGTTCACCATTATTATTTTTAAAAAATATTTATTGCTGTGAAAATAGCTTAAAATGTTTTTGCAAATTGTTTAACATGTTATATTATTTCTATGAATGTAACATAATAAACATGAAAAAAAATTAAGGTCTGTTTTTAAAAAAAATAATAAAAGAGCTAAATTTTTAAAATCACGAACTCTGATTTAAAGCAGCCACAGTTGCCGACTTTGCCTTTTTTAAAAATTCATTGTCCAAATTATTTTGAAAACATAATTCTTTTCGACAACGTGATCGAACCATCGAACGATCGAAGTTCGAGCCTCACTTCATTTCAGTTCAAGGACCGGAGAGCTTAAGCAATATGCATACAACTGCAAGCGCTAAGTGGAGCGCCTCCCAACAGAAATTCAAATTCTGATTGGTGCCTCTCTCCTCCTTCGTTCGAGAGCGTAGGGTCACGTAATTACCTCTACACCCTTTGTGGAAGCCGGAAGCATATACGCTCCCTACACACTGAACGCGCAACGTCACGCACTTACCGAACCGTTCGGAACGCGTGTTGAGATAACCGATTCGCTTCGCGCATTCGCTCACTGCTTTTTACGTTTTGTGCGCAGATATCCTGCGCGCTCTACGCAAACCTCGTTCCGTTTCCTACTTTGTGTATGGCACTTACGGGCACGTATCCAAAGTGCACAAAGGTAGTGAGCTCCCAAGAAGTGAAGGGGAAAAGCCGGAGATTACAGAATGACGGACGGAGGCTGGAGACTCGACGAAAAAGCAGTAGACTCCGGCTAAAACCCTGAGAGTAGGCAGGTCTGCAATATTCACAATAAATCGGTTTACCCCAAACAAAGTCTGACTTCCACTTTGTTAATAATAACAAAATAAATTTCTCATATTCTCCATCACAATTAACAATTGCCAGTTTTTGGGAGCAGATGCTAAATATAAAACACAATATTACAACTTTGAAATCTGTTTTTGCTCTGTGAAGCCTAAAACAAGGTTTTAAAAAAGTAGTTTTTTCTAAATTATTTTTATTTATTAAAACTATATACTAATGTATTTTTTTCAATAATTATAACACAATTTCAAATGTTTAAAATTTACTAATTTCTTATTTTTTTACATTTCTACTGCAGCAGAGCTATTCGGCCGAATAGTCCATTAATATTGGGCCACGCCGAATTTGACCTTACCCAGTATTCGGCCAAGCCGAATATTCGGCTAGGTGATGAAATGACTATTCGGCCAGGACGAATACCGAATAGTGGCCGAATATTCGTTACATCCCTAATTGACACACACATACAGCAAAATAATTAATACACACTCACTGGTAAAAACCCTGGTATCCAATCCATTCTAAATAATTCATCTAGATCAAAACCTGTACTTGCTTTGTTTTGAACTTCCTCATCTTTCGAGTTATTTTGCACTATTTTCTTTGGTTCTTCAGGTAAGGAATTTCCTGAAAATGAAAAATTAGGAATAATTTTAATAAATATTAATCTATTCAGCTTAAAAAAAAGTTATGCCTTTTAATTCTGTACAACTATTTGAATATTTTTTTTTTAGTATGGAAGCTAAAAAAAATCAGTTAAAAATCAGTTATCTGAAAATAGTACATCAGTTTTTGAGTTAATTACATCAGCAGCAAATAAAAGAAAACCTGTTCTCAGATTATGTTTTTTTAAACTTCATAATAAATCTCTGTTACCACTTAAAATTGACAAAGGTTACGAAATTTTACAGAAGTTAGATACCAATACATTACGCATAGTTGTATAGTACAGTACTGCAAGGACAGGGAACCTTTTTTGCATGAAAGGCCAATTGCATTAAGCAGCTAGTCAAAAAACCCTCACAATGATTTTTATGTGATTGCACATTTATACAAATTGGTACTTACTCTATCAAATTAATCTTTCCTCCCTACAATGAGCATTTCTGCTAGAGGTTACTGAAAAGTTTTAGAATATTGCATGTTAAAAATAAGCTATATTCAGGTCATGGGTGTTTCAAAACATCCATGCTTTTGTCAAAGTATAAGAAACGATGTTTTAATATTGAACAAAAATCTCCCGTCATTAATGTTGCATCTCTACTCCTAGTCCTAGCAATAGAATTTTTTTCTCATAATGTATTACAGTACCGAACCCCAAATTCGGCATGATTGGGACCGCCGCCATGCCGAATTTCGGAATCCGATCCAAAATGGCGGATTTGCGGGACCAAAAATGGCGGACTTAAGCATACAACACTAAACATAGGCAATTTCCATCAACTTGCAGTTTTCTCAACTGCTAGATAAATAAGCAGGGTTCGCGCTAAGCTGCGCGATTCCCGCAATATTTTTTGAAATCCCACTCAAAAAAAGTTCGTTTCCTCGCTGTTCCCGCAACTAGCGGACACGCGTTCAAAACATTGCGAAATGAAACTATTCTAAACTGATAATTCAATACAAACTAAATAAAATATGTTGGTTTTCAACTGCCATCTTATCCCCATTAATGAAAAGAAGAATCTAGGCGCCCTATTTATCATATACAGTATGGGACGGCAATTTCGGAATCCCGAAATCCGGAAGACCCAAAATGCGGAACTTTTTCCGAATTTAAAAAAAAAAAAAAAAAAAAAAAAAAAATCGGGAAATATTTTTTTTCGTTGTTTTTTCGAAATGGGCATTTTAAAGAGAAGGAAAATAAAATGTAATGAACGTGTTTAAGATCGGAAATGTGTCGTTTTCAAAAAAATTATTTCGCGGTTTTCTGAAAAGGGTTCGTTTTTCTGATTAGAGTTTTTATTAATTTGTTGCTTTAATTCTGAGTTAATATCATTAAATTTTGCTTTTTTTTTATTTCTTGTACTTTTTTTATATTCATTTCTCAAAATGAGCTTTAATTTTCGCGTGATACAGAACATTCGCGAAATTGAAAATCCGCGTTTCTCGCATTTTCCCCGATAGTCTGATCTTTTACTACAGTTAAGAGCCAGCATCAGTCAGAAATTTTCCCGCTCTTCAAGTTTTTCTAGTAGATCTGAAAAGTTTTTCTTCCCCCTCACGATAGACTTTCCACGACTGCCGACACAAAATTTATTGGTTGGGGAAGAGGTTGACGAGAACCCTTCGAGGTGTCTCACTACACCCTCCTAGGTGTCCCATTACACCTCGAACGAGTTGCCTTTCGCACATTATAACTTGGCTTTCTAGAAGTACTATTTCGCAATCAGTGTTTTATGCCCAATATTTCTTAGATAACTAGTAAATTTTGTTAATTCTTATGTTTTTCGTTTTCTGGATTTCGTTTATAAAGTGCGCTTTCATCAGATACTATTTTAAGAGTGATATACTATGCATGATAAGCATTATGATCATAAAAATTTAATTTCCTTTGAAGTTCTCCACCAAAAACCTATTCATCAAAAGCAGATATTTGTCAGTCCCTACAAGTTTACAGGAACCCCCACCCCTGTCGCTGGGCCGAATAAAAAAAAACTAAATGAACTAAAAATATTTCAGTTAGTTTTAATGAATTTTAGTATCTATACACATTTTTCTTTAAACAAAATATTTATACCAGAAGTTATAACTACTTTTCTTAGGGAATACTACGGGAGCAGAAATATTGGGGTGATGCATAAGTTCCCGCGTTTTTTTAAATAACTTTATTTTTTGAAATAAAATAAGAAGAATTTAATCAATAATGTACTCTCTGTTGTTGTTTACGACTTCCTTCCAACGTTCAACTACTTTTTCGAAGCCTATATGGTAGAAATCACATATAAGCGTCTCGAAAAAGTCGTCCAACCAAGCCCGTAATTTGACGTCATTATTGAACGAAAAACACCGTGTAAAGCATTTGAAATCGACTATCAGTGGCGTAGCTAGACCCGGATTTCAGGGGAGGATTCTTCGGGAAAAGTCGGCCAATTTCATTGTTTTCCAAGAAAAATCGGTCAAATTCTAGACAATCTTTACCATTTCAGGGGGGCTTTATCCCCAAAACCACCCCTTATCTACGCCAGTGTCGACTATAGCACCATATCCATACACGGCACAAAAATTTAAGTCAACAAAAAAGTGAAATACACTATTTTACAGAGCGAAACATCCTCTTTCGAATTACACAAAAACATTTCATTTTCAACGCAAATTTGTTAAATTTAAAAAAAACGCGGGAACTTATGCATCAACCCAATACATCAGACTGATTATTTTAGTATAACTGTTTATTGATTATGTTAATATGTAATGCTTATACGTATTTCAAAATTAATTCTTAAGTTTTCATGAAATTTATACATCATGATAAATATAAAATAGCGTTCTCGGAAAAATTGAAGCTCAATAAGTTATTTTTTGTTTTCTCAAATTACATACATGTAAAGCACAGTAGTAATAACTCTGCCAAAGCCGGTCCCAAGCCCGGTTGAAAAAAGAGGAGGGTGCCAAAATGTCCATGGCATAAACCTGCTCTGTGTCAGAATGTCTAGTGGTGTCCTGGGCTTGCCCTGTGACTCACCGGACAGGACGGCTGGAGTGGGTGAACGGCAACCTATATCCAAGGTGTTAGAACCGTGCCGAAGAGAGTGTGCGTCGCACATGGCAACCGGGGTCAAAGGTTGTTGCGAACGGTTCACCTCGTAGAGTGGCGACCCACGTTGTATTTTTTTAGCCTTCCACCTGTAGAGAGGGTCCATGCAGGTGGTGACATCTCAGACCCTCAGTAAATTAACCGTTTTTATGAAACCTAAAAAATTCAAAAAACCCGGTGGCAAGACACCTAAAAATCCTACTGCTTCAGATGCTGTGGTGCCCAAACAGGGTCCCTCATCTGAAGCCAACAAACCAACCTCTTCAGTTCTTGTTGGTGCCACTTCGGTGGCTCACAAGACTGAAATCAACGATCCGGTTCTCGAAGACATCGTCTCGACGGTCCAAGAGACCGGAGCTATCTCCAAAGCATCAAAGTCTTCTCCTGCTGGTACTGCCTCGGCAGCCGGCGGAGAAAACCCTCAGAAGCTGTCCAAAAGACAAAGGAAGAGGCTGATGAAGGCTGCTAGGGACGCACAACATCAGGACCTAGCAGATAAAAAACCTGAAGCCACGAAGAGAGTAAGGGTGTCAGAACCCGAAACTCCTTCACCTTCCGCAAAATTGCCTGTTGTTAAGAAGCAAAAAACATCTGGTCCATCCTACAGTCAGGCTCTCTCTGGAGTGAAGATGGCCGTCATCAAGACATCTCATCCAGAGGAGAAACTTGCAAAGAAAGATGTCAATGATATCTTCCGTGACATCGACGATGCAATTGACGAAATGCAGGAGGGTAAGGGCCCCCAGATCAACTCTTCGGAATTGGCTGGTGGTGCCCTTATCATAAACTGTGCAAATGATGCCACTGCTACCTGGCTAAAAGAGTTCTTCTCTGGGAATAAGTGGCGCGAGCTGGGGATAGAAATATTGCCAGCTTCGCAGCTACCAAAACCCGTGAAGATTCTCTTCAAGACCCGCAATACAAAGATTGTTGAGTCGTCCAAATTGTTCAACAGACTTCGTCTGTGCAATGAGGGCCTCGACACATCTGAATGGCGTGCAAGAGACCAGGTCAATCTCTAATACCATTGCAAAATGGATCATAGAGATTGACCAAAAATCTGCCCAATACATCAAGGATAATGACATGGGGCTTTATGCAGGTGCTTATGGCAAGGGTCTTGTTAAGATCCTTCATGACCCTCAAGCCCCCAAGCCAGCTGATGCAACAGCCAAAGCCACTACAGGGACCGCAATAACATCCGTGGAAGACCCTGCAAGTGTTACAGAGACCCCCATGGAGGAGTCCTCGTCTCTTCTACTGAAACAGAAGAGACTACTATGACAGAAATTTCGTCTTCCGAAAAAGTAAGTGCTCTTATTCATACAGATCCTAGTGTCTCCCCTAGGAGTATTGCTAGCACCTCTGATGAATCTAGTGTTTCACTTTCCTCACAAATTCATCTTCTAGGTCTTATGGAGTCTGAAGATGATTCCGATTGCACCCTATAGGGTAGCCTCTCTCCCAAGGTTGAAACTCTGCCTTCAGAGTAACCTTGTGTGTCTTGTGTCTATGGCTTGTGCTATTAAGATTGCACAAATCAATCTGCACCACAGCCAGTCGGCTTCTGCCCTCTTAAATAAAGAACTGGCCGAAGGAAGAGTAGATGTTGCCTTAGCGCAGGAACCCTGGACCAATAGAGGTAAAATTCTTGGTTTAGGTAACTGCGGCAACCTGTTTTTCGATCGCTCTTGTAGCAGACCTAGAGCTTGTATTTTAGTTAGCAAAAAACTAAAAGCTCTTTGTATGGTGGATTATATGGATGGGGATAACGTTGCTGTTCGGCTAATTCACAATAATGAAGATATTTTTTGCCTAATGTCGGCATAGCTTCCCTATGAGGATGAAATTCCTCTAGCGCCTCACGCCAGGAATTTTGTGCATAAATGCACTAAAAATGGCTGGAGGTTTATCGTGGGATGTGATGCAAATGCACACCACGTTATTTGGGGCAGCAGTAACTGCAACAAAAGAGGTGAGGAATTACTAGAGTTTATTCTTTGTAATAACCTATCTTAAATTCTGGCAATAAGCCAACTTTTGTAACAAGCAGCAGAAGTGAGGTCATTGACATTACTTTTTGCAATGACAAGACCTCTGCTTGTGTTAATGATTGGCACGTGTCCGATCAGATTATTTTATCTGACCACAAACTAATCAAAATGACACTTACAGGTCCTGCAATAACATCCCAGCAGCACAAAAGGAATCCCAGATTCACCAATTGGGATTCCTACAGAGAAGACTTGGGACTTCTCCTCAGAGGTAATCTTTTTAATCTTAATTCTTTGATTGACATTGAGATGGCCGATGACTTCGTGCAACGATCCATACTTCAAGCATATCAAAATAACTGCAAAGCAGTCACCACTAGTTTACCAAGACGCGTCTCTTGGTGGAATAAAAATCTTAGTGGTCTTCGCAAGAACTGCAGAAAGCTCTTTAACAGAGCCAAAAAAAAACAGGAGAGTGGTCAGTTTACAGAGCTGCTCTTACTAGTTATAATAACGCCATCAAGAAAAGTCGACAGGATTCCTGGAGGGATTTCTGTGGCCAAATTGACACCCTGTCAAGTGCTGCAAAGCTCACAAAAATCTTATCAAGAGATAAGCTCTGTCAACTTGGTTCCATCAAAAAAGAAGATGGAACTTATACTGAGGATGGTCGAGGTACGCTAGAAGTAATGTTCAGGGTTCACCTCCCAGACTCAACTATTGTAACAGATGAGGAGTTGGGCACTCCTCAAATTACCCCACGTGACAGAAAGACAGACTGGCACCTAGCTAAAAAAATCGTAACATGCGATAAAATTGCTTGGGCGATCAACTCGTTCTTGCCTTTTAAAACTCCTGTAGTAGATGGAATAATACCTGTCTTACTCCAAAAAGGAAGTGACATCATTATACCATACTTGAGCAGGATATTTAGGTCCTGTCTAGTATATAGTTATGTTCCTACCGCTTGGCCCACCTGCAGGGTTGTTTTTATACCTAAGCCGGGTAAACCTAACTACAATGAAGCCAAAGCCTTTAGGCCTATTAGCCTTATGTCTTTTCTTCTAAAAACCCTAGAGAAGTTGATTGATAGGCACATCAGAGACGAAGTGCTGAAAGCCAACCCACTCTCCAGGCAACAACATACCTATCAACCTGGCAGATCAACTGACACTGCTCTCTATGAATTAATCACAATTCTAGATGGAGCTGTAAACGGTAAAGAATTGGCACTTGCTGCCTTCCTGGATATTGAAGGGGCCTTTGATCGTGTGCCCACTCATGTTATTCTAAATGCTCTTATGAGAAAAAACGTCGATCATCTGGTGTGCACCTTTATTGGTTGCTTACTATCTACTAGATCAGTACAAGCAACTCTTTTAGGAGACACACTTGCCGTTACGAACTGCAAAGGCTGCCCGCAGGGAGGTGTACTTTCACCTCTTTTATGGAGCCTTGTTGTTGATGAAATATTAAATAAAATTAATCTCTCAGGTGTGACTTGTATTGGTTATGCAGATGACATAACCTTAGTAGTAAGAGGAAAATTCCAGGATACTGTGATTAGCCTCATGAAATCTGCCCTCAAACAGGTTGAAAACTGGTGCAAGGAAGTTAGCCTGACTGTTAATCCTGGCAAGACAAACCTTGTACTCTTTACTAGAAAAAGAATAAAAAATGTGCAAAGTATAGAATTTTTTAATACTAAACTTGCATACCCTAACGAGGTTAAATACCTTGGTATCATTTTTGACAAGACTTTAAATTGGAACAGTCAAGTCGAATACAGCACCACCAAGGCAAAGAGAATATTCTGGGCCTGCAGACGTGCAATTGGTCCCAATTGGGGCTTTTCACCTAGTATTGTCCATTGGATCTATACTAAAGTAATCGTCCCCATTCTAACTTATGGATCTATCGCATGGTGGAACAAAGCCTGCCGTGTAACAACAATGAAAGAGCTTATTGGTTTCCAAAGAATGGCAACTATATCAATGACTAGTGCCATGAGGACAACCCCCTCTCAGACCCTAGAGTTATTACTAGGCATTCTACCACTTTATAAGCAGGTAGAGATGGAAGCAATCCTTTGCTCCCAAAGAATAAAATTTCTAAAACTATGGAAATTATCTTCTGAGGGATCCTAATATAAATTTGATACACTGATCAAGGATCACCCATTGCTTTCCATGAACTTGGACTGGATGCTTAAACGCTTTGACTTTGAGTCAAAACACAATGTTGTATTCCCTTCCAGAACTGATTGGGAAAATCCTATTAAGCTTATTGGCCACGCCAATGAAGTATGGTTCACTGACGAATCTAAGACTTCCCATGGCACAGGTTACGGTGCCTTTTGCCCAAATGATAAAATTAGAATCTACTCTTCTTTGGGAAGACTAGCAACGGTATACCAGGCTGAAGTGATGGCCATCCTGGCATGCGCAAATAATTGCCTAAATAGATGCATCTCTGGCAAAACCATCAAAATCTTCTCTGATAGCCAGGCTGCTCTCTTGGCACTACAAAAACACTGCTTCTCTTCAAATATTGTTTGGGATTGCTATAACACTATTGCTGAATTGGCCGCAATGAATAAGGTGACTCTTTATTGGGTGCCTGGTCACCGTGGCATTTTTGACAATGAAATGGCTGACCAACTGGCTAAATTGGGCATCCTTTCATTGGCCCAGAACCTGTCCTTGGTCTGCATTACAGTGCATTAAGGAAAACAATCAAGGAAGTCCTCCTAAAAGAGGCTCACATTGCCTGGCTTAAAAGCAATAATTAAAGACAGGCGAAAGCACTTAACCAAAATTACCCTTGGTTAAGATCTAAGGAACTGCTGAAACTCGGTAGAAATGAGATTAGGGTGATCATTGGTCTCTTAATTGGTCATTGCAATCTCAAGAGACATCTTAACATCATGGGAATGATTGCTGACCCAATGTGTAGAGGATGTGACGATGTAGAAGAAAACTCCACACATATTTTGTGTGAATGTGATTATTTCTCAGCTCATCGGTTTGAATATCTTGGTTATCACTATATCAAACCCTGGGAATTACCCAATTTCCCTGCTAAATTATTGCTCAAATTCATCTCAGCCACTGATCTGTTTCAGACTCATTAACTTGGGGTTGTTAGTACAATAGACCTGAGGTCGCAGTGCTAGTGCTCCTTAGAGCCACCCCCTAAACAATTCATTCCTTCATTCACAGTAGTAATTGAAGAAATAAAAATAAACGACTTAAAATAAGTTATCATTAAAAATCAAAGTAAATTATTAGACAAAGAAAAAAATTGCCGCAATACGTAGGGGAAAGTTGGATAAAACCGGGACCCAGCAGTTTTAGCTTGATTAGTATTGCTATTTGTCGGAAAACGCTTGAAAAGTGTTGCAAACAAGCGCTATGTTATTTGAAGCTAAATGAAAGGCAGTGTTGTTTATTTGTTTGTCAACGCCGATGTTTTGAAAAATTAGAGTGGAAAAGTTTTGATTTTTACACCACCGAGTTCACTTTGTAGTTTCTAATTGCTTAGAGATTTATTTTAGGTAAGTACAACATTTGATAACACCTTTTTCAGCAGTTAGTTTAAATTGTTAAACCAGGTTTTGCATCATGTTTGAAATGTGCTAAAGCAGTCTTTTCTGATTAATGGCGTTGTCGGATAAAACCGGGACCTTTTTTTTTATTGTGTGAAATATAAATAGTTTAATTTGTAAAATATAAATCTTAAAGAATCATCTCATAAACGGTATGAAATTAAATATTTATTACTTTTTAGGAGATACTTCGTATGAATATAGGCTACTATATTATAGTTTCCCACTTAGTACAAATATAAAATTAGTATTAACATTTAAAATAAAAATTATTTTTTAAAAATTAAATCGTGTTTGTCAGTTTATTCCAAAAAATGTTTTTTCTTCTTTTTTTTAAGTAGGGTAGAATGAAAAAATTAATGCTTTTACAAATTTATAATGTTAGAATAAAAATTGCACCCATAAAAATTAAGGCTGCTCGTCAGTCACTTTCCGAATTCAGCTCACTAATGTTAAGTTTGGGCGTGTGATGCTTTCGTATTTTTTAAAAATATCTGTTCGGGAAATTAATTAAAAAGAAGACATCTTTTAAGAAGTCTACATAGAAAAAATAACTCAAAAATACAATTTTCCAAAGAGATATTTTTAACCCACCTATGTTTCTCAGTATAGGACGGCCATTGTACCAATTTATTGTTATAAATAAATATTTTAGTAGTAAGACAACAGCATTTTTCAAGTGTTCCTAAACATACCCGGTTTTATCCAACCTGGTAGGATAAAACCGGGTACTTTTATACTTCCAAAAAAAATTTATTTACCCTTCAGAATATTGTTCTTCCACATTGAAAAATATTCATTTCTGTAACTAAAGTACTAATTTGTCATTCAAATAGAAATTTAAGCAATTTTATTCACTTCTTCGCTTAGGAAATAAAAAAACACTTTGAGACCCGGTTTTGTCCGACTTTCCCCTATTCATTTAAATTTGTTAACCATAAATTAACACATTTTCTTCTCAATGAAATGTAGAATTAAATGATCCACATGGTGAACGTGAACAGTATTCAGATAGCAAGGTAATAGAAAACAGTATTCTGTTTGCAGAACTGCATTAAAAAATATTAAAATATATTCAACGATCCGTCTACAACGGAGAGTAAGGTTAAATAAAGTGATCACTATTACGTGAGATTAAACTGAGTAAAATTTGAAAGAAATAATAAAATAAAAATAATGATAAATAAATAAGTAGATTGAATGGCTCTGAAACTGAATACAAAAGAAATAAATAACCACAGCAATTATGCATCATGAGTGCAAGTTCAAACGGAATCCTTCTACAAAATAAAAAGTACACAGTGAAACAATAAAATATTATCTACAGATTGTTGAGAGAAATAATTACATTTCTTATGCAGTCAAGAAGGTATACAGAAAAAAATTATTTCCAAGAGTATAGCGGTCAACGCCAAAAGCGCAAAGCAGAAAAAAGAAATATTTAGTTCCTGAACTGTTTTTACATATATAGAAATAAATATTACTTTCAACCAATATGAGACGCTAAGGTTGAACAAATGTAATTACAAAACGTTCTGTACATTATAACGATTTAGAATCTGAACATAAAAAATATATAAAAATCGATCCCTTTTATTTTGACATTATAGCATTTAGAAATGTAACTTTGGATGAAGGCAGATTTCTTCTACTAAAAGTAATTGCAAAATAAAACAATAAAATATTATTTACAAATTGGTGAAAGAAACTAATTACATTTACTTATAAGGTAAAGAAAGTACTTTCCACTACATGCAGAAAAAGCTGAATTATTTTTTTGAGTACATAGTCCCAATTTTGTGCTATGTATATAATTTAACAGAAAAAGCTAAACAGAAGTATTATTTATTTAAAGTAAATCAAAATGAAAGTACCTACAAGAAGCATAAACATATATCCTAGTCTTTACCACAGTTCTCAAGTGAAGGAACTCAAGATGCAGCAGGAAGCTGGTGGTAGATTGAGGGGAGATAAGAACTCGGGGGAACTGACCCTTTCTGCAAAAAGAGCGGGTGTTGCTGGGGGAGGCGAAGTGTCAGCAACTTCGCCGAGGGGGGAAAGAAATTTTAAAATTCTGAATCGGAATAGATTCACTTCTGAAATAATTTCTCTTGTTCTAATAAACCTACAAAAAATATTTTAATATCTTTAGATAGCTGAGATAATGCGCTATGATTCGCTTTTTTTTTAAATCTGAAAATTCCACATGGTTCATCAAAAAACCACTTTCTTTCGCTTCGAACTTTACATTTCTTTTTAAAAATTTAAAAATAATTTTAAGTAAAAACTATAAAGAGCAACGCATAGATTTGTCGTTATAGATTAAGTCCAAAAAAGAAAAATTCGAAAATCTTAATTTGCCGATAAGATGTCGATTAAATGAGAAGACATTCTGACTCATTCGTTAACATAGGGAAGGAAAACCGGAAATCTGTCTGATGCGGGCTCTTAAGTGGCTAGGAAATATAAAATACTATCAAAATTTGACAGAATTATTTTCTTTCATTGTTTAATTAAAGAGGCTTAAATAACATCGGGGAAAGGCCGGATGTTTCGATGCTTTGCGTCGAATGTAAGCCTACTCCAACTTCGCTTTTTGTGCTAAATTTCGCGACTTATAGGCGAGAATATACGATAAAGAAAATGCTATAAATAAGCAAAATGCTAATAGAAAGTTTCAGAGTAAATTATATGGGCTCTGATGCTGCTTACAAATTTTTTTGAATGAGGACCCAAAATCCGGAAAATTCCGAAATCCGGAAAGATCGTGGTCCCGGAACGTTCCAGATTTGAGGTCCCATACTGTATAATAACATGATGTTGTTGTTTCTTTCTAAAGTTGACCTTAGAGCAAAAAGGTGGAATGCATACACTTTTTTAAATAATCTTCTTCTCCAAAACCCAAAAGGGCATTTTATTTATGTTCTAGAGTAAATTCGTTTCAGAACTTACGATCGCAAAAAAAAAATCTTTCCATAAAACCAGGATCGAAAAAAGATTCATATGAAAGTACCAACGCTCATTAGCATACCTCCTATGTCCGAATTGATGAATTGATTTTTTTTTCCTTACACGTGTTTCATGAACAGACATTAAAAAACCTTTCAAACTATTTCAGAGGGTTGAAAGAAAAAAAGATGATTAACAGTCATGTACTACAGTCGAACCTCGTTAATTCAAACATGCTTAAAACGAATTACTGCTAAGACGAACTACATTTGCGATCCCCGTCTTAATGTATTAACACATAACGCTAATTTCTTCGTTTAAGACGAACAAGCCTAATTCGAACTATCGGATAAACCAAACTCTTATTTGTGGTCCCTACCGTTCGACCTTCAATTCAATACGAAACAAACGTAAGTCATTTTTCGCATTACCAAACAGAGGAAAAAAAATAATACATCAGAATGTCTAAACAAGTTAGATGCCAGTGAAGACTTCTGGAGCAATTGTTCAGAAAAGAGTAGGAAACAATGTGTTATAACTTAGTATTTTAAAAAACAATACGGTATTTTTGATACAAAAATTTTACTACGATAATTGAGAGATTTTCTCTTGATATGTAATTTCAATTAATAAGCGTTTAAGGTTTTTGAATTTTTACTTTTAAAACTTTTTTATTTGAGAACCAGAAATTATTTTTTTTCTTATGACAAATTCAATATCTATAGCATTGATTTGTATTGTGCATTAAAGACTTAAATCGAGCATTGTGTACTGGAAAATAGAGTGAAATTCCTCTTTTGCTATCTAAAAAAGGGATTTCATTGTTTTTTGCGGATAAGACGAACTACGGTTAAGACTAATTTATTTTAAAAGACCCTTTGGGTTCGTTTTAACGAGGTTCGACTGTATTGCATATTAAGCTACAATTACATTACAATTTTAGAAAACATTTTCATACAAATAATAAAAGACGGTATTTCATGTTTTAAAGTTGAAGAAAGAAAATGCTAAGAACAATAAAATCTATTTTAATTTTACCTTTCCTCCCAGAATTATCTTCTTGAACAATCTGCTCTGCAACCTTTTCGCCTTCTTCAGATTTCAAACTAGATCTTCGCGAATTTTGTTTTGCTCGTTTACTACTTTTCTTGGAAGGTTTGCGGGTTTCATCCTCATGATGAGGATCTTCAAAACCAACAAGCTCAATTGTTTCTGACTGACTAGTAGGACCTCCACTAAACCATTCTGGTTCAACTTCATCAATGCGATCACGACCTACATGTTTAAATTAAATATTTACAAATTAAAATTTTAATAGTAAAATTTAGTTTTAAAAAGAGCAAGTTTGATAAATAATGAAAATAGTAAAATATCATTTAAAAGGCAAGTTTGATGATCAAATGTACAAAATTGAAGTTTATAATTAATTTCGAAACAATATTAATACCTCTTGATCTTCTGTCATTACGATTGTATCGACTCGAATAACGGCGAACATCTTTTTCACTATCTTCTTGATCAAATCTATCTCTACGCTCATTTCTTCCACTAGTGTATCCATATTCTCGATCACGCTCCCAGTCTCGTTGATCTCTATCTCGAGTCATAATACGACCACTACCAATTCTTCTAGAAGTATCCCTGAAACTAATTAGTATTAAAAAACTAAAAACAGAGCTTAAATAAAAGTATAATTAAGGAAGAAAAACAGAAAAAGAATAAATTTAAATCACAATGCTAGGAAAACTGCCAGAAGTAGAAATGAAATTGAAATGCTCTTTAAAAAATTTCATTTGGTAAGCAAATGATCTAGAACCTTTCTTAGTTGAGCAAGAGTGATAGAACAAGTGTAATTTAACACTTTAACAGTATTTTTCATCTGGCCCTAGAGTTTGGTTATAAAGTTGAGAGAAAAAACTTTATCAGATAAATTTCTTGCAAGTTTATTTAATTAACTTTTGCTTAAAGTTATTTCAAAATGTGAGCAGTCGGAGATACAGAAGAGCTAAATTTTGTGCCATTTCTAAAGAATCATGTATAATCTTGAGTACATAGACAAAATCTTCTGTATCTCATTGTTTGACTTAATCAAATAACAAGTTAGGATCCTTAATCTTATTAAATTCTAAGTAAAAATTTAAAAATAAGAACTGCAAAATAATTTTTTTTTTAAATTCTAATTTAAATCATCATTTGAATCAACCTGAATTTAATTTGACAACTCTGATTTGAACAACTTTAATAGCCCAACAATTAAATTCTCTGCAGATGCTTTGGAAGGAAATATGATCGCTTTTAAAGAAATGAAAATTCTCCCTTAAAATAATTCATTTCCGAGTTGTTTGGTTTAAAAAAAAAGAAATGCATTCAGATAGGAGCAAGGAATTTTCGTATTACTACATAAAAAATCACCTTTCTAAATCTCTAGAATCAGTGGGACTGCCAGGTCTTCTAGCTAAAGATGATTGCTGAATCACATGACAACCTGTTCCAAAACTCCTCCTCTGAGGACTCAGAACAATGTCATCTTTCTCCTCTTTGATCCGTTCCTTCGGATCGGAAGACTTTCGTTTATGGCTAGCAACGCTGTCATCTTGTCTTTCTCGCTTAGATCTTGTTTCTTCAACTGGCCCAACACGGTCACTTCTATGGTTCATGAACCAACGTTCTGGGTCCCATTTTCCAGTTGAGCTTAAATTTAAAATACGTATTTGAAAATTTGCAATATACACTAGCTTCAAAAAATGCAACACAACAGAGGTAAAAAATAGGAATTTACAAAACTGTACACATATCAATAACTTAGCCCTTAGAGAAAAACTTATAAGACAGAAGAACAAAATAGACATGACATTACATCAATAAAAAGAATATTTTAACCAAATGATTAATTATATCTTCTAAGCATTGAGTGAGCATTTAAATAATGTCCTGTGGTATTATCAGGGGCGGACTGGAAGAAAATTCGACCTGGGAATATATCAAACAGACCTGCTCTAGGGGGGCGGGGGACACTACCAAGGAACGGAAAATGAACGCTAATCAGATATCAAGCACCCATTCCCCCCCCCCCACCCCGGAATTTTTTTAAAATGTACTCGAAGACAACAGCGAGTTTTAATAGCATATTTAAAAATAATTTTGCCTTTCAAAATTGCAGTAATTTACACGAAAAGAGGTAGAGTTGAAGAATAAACATGAAAAATTATGTACCAATCGTATTCTGTGTATTTAGTGTGCTACAATTAGTAAGTTAAAAAATACTAATGTGTAAATTTTACTGGAGGTTCCCACAGTGGCTCTTTATTACCCTTTAGCGTGGACAAGATCGGTACTATTACTAATAGTTCATGATGCATACCAATTTTACTGCATATTGTTAAAATTCTATTATGCGTTTTATGTATTTATTATAAATAACTAAATATTTTGTTAAAAAATGCTTTAAACTACAAAAAAAAAAGCACTTTTGACATTTGATTGCCAACTAATCAGTATTCACCCAAAGAGAAATAATACAGCTTTGGTTTTTGTTTTTGTTTTTTTGTTTTTGTTTTTTTAAAGGGCGAATATTTGGTTAAAAAATTCAGCCAAATCACTATTCATTACATCCTCAGCATTCATTATACAGAAATCTGAGAGCTTTCTATATACAGATCAATTTCAAATTACTTGTTGTAAGCAGGATCCAAACAGGAAGGCCAATTCTGAGAAAGTGGATAGGTAGAAAACTTCATCAAGTCTTCCTGTAAAAATCATTAAAGTAATTGTTAATAAAATGTATACTCATGAAAGTAATAGAGTAACAGCAAACCAGCATGGAGCATATACTTTCACAAAAATGTTTTTCACGAACCACAAATAAATTTTGTGGTATGCGATGAGCTTGAAATAACCGAGTCTTCACTACTTCAAGATCTTAACTCTGATGAGTTAAATGAACTTACTCAAAAAAGAAATATGTCAAAATACTTTTATTCAACTCCTTGCCATACTCAGGCTGTTGAGAGCTGTGTGCAAATGGCAGGGTTGGCAAGTTTTTGTCATAGGCGGCAAAAAACCCTGGTGAAAACTGCCCTGGAAAATAAAAGTTTTTGCTACCCAAGTGGCAAAAATAAGATTCACCTTGTCTGTATCATTTTTTTCCAGGTTAAAAGTACACTAAAACATCAGTTAAAAGATTTTAGCTTCAAATCAATGTTATTATGTTATTTATATTTAATTTCAACACTGAGTTAGATGAGTATAATTTATGCAGCATAGTATTAGAAATATGCATTTTCTGAAAAAATAATCTTTTAACAAATTTAAAAATGAAACTATATACAAAATTTATAGTAAATAAATAGAAAATTAAATGAATTGTTCATTTTCTTTTTGTGCAGTTACCTTTCCACTTTCAACTGAACAATTTCAAAATGGGGTGCATTCTTTGGGGTTGGGTAGACTATTGTATTTTAATAACTGTTGTTATGAAGTAGGCATTTGATGATGCCATTGGTGAATTTCAGGATCTGAATAATAATAAAATTGATAGTAGTAACTATTTGTTCTTCTTTCCAAAAGCAAATAAATTCATAAAGTTACCTTATAAGACATTACAGAAGATGTAGACTTTCATTAAATAGTTGTTTTAATTACCGCATTTATAAATTAGAAATATAAAGGTAGTCTATAATATTAAAAACACATTTTAACTATTTAAGTTTTTATTAAATTATACACCTTATAGCACATTATTTAAGTACAGTAAGTAAGTCTGCCACTTTTGTGGTTTTTTCCCATTATTGCCCTGGTTTTTTCCACCGTTCCGCCAGAAAAAACACCAACCCTAGTTGGACCCAATGGGTTCTTTTGAAAAACACATTTAAAAAAACCCAATGATTGCGCCCACTTTTGGGTTATTTCAAATTTTTAAGAAGTGTTAAATTAAGTAAATCAAACAAAACACTTTTATAGTTTTAACTCCCCCCCCCCCCAAATCCTTTTACACAACAGACAATCAACACAAATTATCAATTTTTTACATTTTAATAACCTTTATCAGGGATGCACAAACTTTTTTGGGTGAAGGGCCAAAAAATTAGAAAGTATCAGGTTGGGAGCCAAAGTAACGTACTGTTTTATTCATAAAAATACAGGGTGTATTTCAGTTTTTATTTAGAGGCCCAGTAGCAGAATTTTCTGTAACAATCTGCAGCACAAGTTTCAGAAGTCAAAATTTATCTGTGGCACCAAATGATGTGGAACCAAATTTACAATCATAAAAAAATAGCAGACTGCCTTTTAAAATAGTTGAGATAGAACACTAATACATGCAGTCAATAAATAAATATTATAATTATTCGATTTATAAATAAATTAATAAAATCTAAAATTGAACATGCAATTAATGGAAGCTAAGAGAAAATGAAGTAACAAAATTTTTGTAAGGTGGCTAATTAATCTGCAAATTTCAATATAAATCTGCAGTGCTCGCTCCCACGCTGCGAGATCTTTGCTACCGGGTTTAGAGCTAACATGTACAAATTACATGTACTAATAATTACCGTACTAGGGAACAGATTATTAAATAAAAGTTTTTAAAAATTAATGTAAATGAATTCAAACAAAATTAGGTATAAGATTTCTAAACAATTAATTGCACAACATTTATATATATCAATGAAGTGATTGGTCAAATGGAAAAAATGAGGAACACTAAAACTTTTTACAAAAATGGGCGCAAATTATGAAAATGAAACAAATGGAAAACAAAAAGGTATTTTAAACTTAGAAAAACACAGTATTATTCTCTAAATTATAACTTTCTTTATAATTTAGATAATTAAGATTCTGAATTACTACTAGTCAATTTGGCTAGTAGAATTGTTTTTTTAACTAACCATTTACAAAATCTTATTAGTTAAATTGGCATAGTAATAAATATTAAATTTATACATTGCTACATGGACAATAAAAAAAGTTAAACTGCTTCCTTTATCAAAAATCAACATATCATTATTTTGTTCCATGGCATATAATTAAATTTAAATCCCTAATCACTAGTTTTCCTGCAGATTAGAAATTGATCTTTGTGAATTAATGTAAAAAATCGTCATTCATTTATTCATTTCCTAAATACATATCAACCATAAAATTTTCCTAAATATATATCAACAATAAAATTTTTAAATTTTGATGACTTCATAAAGTAAAATAATTATTCATATTGATATTATTAATTCTGAATATTAATGTTTAATTAATACATTTTTATTCATTCATTACTACTAATCAATGTGGATAGTAGAAATGTTTTTTTACTAACCATTTACAAAATCTCATTAGTTAAATTGGCATAGTAATACAGTACAGAACCTCTTATCTGGGAACCGGAAAACCGGGAATTTTTTCAGGAATTTTCCGCCATTTTTGAAAAGTTGGCGTTTTTGCCCATTTAGTAAAAATATGATTTTTTTAAAATACCTTTAAAAATACGCATTTTTCCATTACAAGTAACACATTCAGTGTTTATAAGTCGAACAATTTAGTCTAAAAGCGATGTTCTTTTAGGGGAGGGGGACGTCAACTTACTTGCAGATGAAAATTGGAAAAAAAATCTCCAAAGATACTTGAGAAAAATCAGACCTTTTCTCTATTTTATTTCAATAATTAAACATGAAAGAAATAAGTAATTAGATTCTTATACATTTATTTAATTGTCTCATCAGTATTCGAAGATGAATGGCAACAAAGTAGGACTATACGAAAGTTCGGAAAATTTCTAATAACGGTAGACTCGCGAATTTTCCGCAATAGCTGATCGTGTGAGAATTAAACCTCGTTTATTTTGTTTTATATAATTTTTTATTTATTTAAGAGCTGAAATAAGGTAATAATAATTTAAAATTGATATTAAGGCAGCAAAAATTGCAAGTGTGAAAATGAATTTTTTATTAAAAGCGAAGTTGTTTTACACAAGTATGAAATTTGAGCGTTGCTGCATGTAAACATGCTTCTTACATTTCGTTTTCCTCCTTTTTGAAATCATTTATTACTGTAAAAATGCTTGATGATCAGATTTTATGAAATTAATAATTTGATAAACAAGATGCCCCATTTCAGAAAGAACCCAAATGATGCTACACACGAACGATGACAAAGAGCAAGATAGCGATGAAGACGAAAATAATGACATTTTGCCTCTATGTGTAACGATCGTTGCTTTGAATTAACTAAAGAAATTATAGCAGGAATGGGACAAATTCTTTAATAGACGAAATAACGCACATAATGGCTGTTCGAAAAAACCAAGCAATCGAATTTTCGCCCATTTCCCGATAAGCTACTGAAACTTCACATATAGCTCAGAGCCAGATGACAATGCAATATTCTACCACTTTTATCATGATTTAATGAGTTTCTGAAGTATTTCCAATAAAATAAAATTAAATATGGCGATTAGTTCCGAAAATTGCGACCAAAATTCAGTAGCGGCGCTGCAATCATATTTTTATACTACGATTTTTCGTAATGTTTTTTTTCACAATTATTTTTTCTTTCTTATTTTGTTTAAATTTTATTATAATTATTCTTTTTTATCAACTATATTAGCGGGCCAATTTTGGCCCATGGGCCATAGTGTGTGCATCCCTGCCTTTACAAATGCATTGTACTTGACTTTTATTCAAATACACCTATTCACTTACTTCTACTGTCTTAAAAGAAAGAAAAAAATTAATCCAAAGGTAATAACTCAAAGCCACATTTTGCTTTTTCACTATAGCTGATCGTGATCAAGAAATAATTTAAAATACCTTGTTTGAGTCATGGCATATCCAATTTTCTGAAGGTTTGTAGATAATATAGGAAAATCTACACTATTTAAAAGCTTTGATGTGACTTATCTGCTCCCAAACCAGGGGATACCACAAATCTCGGCTAAACAAAAAGTAGTTTTTTTTTTTTCAGAAGTTTTAAAAATTAAGAGAATTTTATAAACTGTGGGGCTGAAAACTGAGCATATGAAGAGCATTTCTTACTATCTTGCAACTTGTTTAATATCTGTTACTTATAGCCCCCCCCCCCCTCAAGAAATAAAGAAACAGATAATTCAAATTTCAAAAATAGTCGTGTATACATACATGAATGTATTTTAATCAAGTTTGTTGTTATTACCAGGCCTGGAAGTTTCAGGCCTAAAAAATCCCCGAAACACACCAAAAATAACCCAAAAAATGGCATTAAAGTTGAAAAAATGACTTAAGATCCGAAATCAAAAGTTCATCAAAGCATTTAAAATATTTGTTTTTTGAAAAATTTTAATAGCTAGGTCATTAAAAGACTTTCTAAAATAAATAAAATAGTAAAAGCAATGCACCAATAAATGGTAAACCCCATGTGTCTTGATAACTTTACTGTTTTAATTGACAGGATCTTGATTGCCCCGAGTAATTAAATGTTCTTTTACATTATCAAAAACCACATACGAAAGTTAGCTTTTTGTATTTTGAAAAACTTTTTCCAATCCAAACCAGGGTTCACACACAAGGTGAAATTTCCCACCTTGACCAAAATGTTGAGTGAGATTTTTTTTTAAATTAAAATACAAACTTTTTTCTTTTTTAATTTTTTTACTAATTTGTCTGATCTTTTGAACATGATCTAACACTAACTATATGTAATAAAAGATGATTATCTAATCTGTATTCAGAAAAGGAAAGAATAAACATTAACAAGGGGTTCACACAAAACGGATCCTTCACAAAATTATACACGTCAAAAAAGATTATCTTAACCGACTTCTTTTATATGATATGCGATTTTCACAAAAATTTTGAAATAAATGAATGGTTTGTTTTTACAATCGTGGTTTCTGCAACGGATTTATTTTATGATCACGATGTTTAGAAAATGCACAGCTTTGCATTATTTAACAATTATCACTTTAAGTTCGATTTGTTGAAACCTTTCATTACATTCAATATTTTAAAATGGTGCTCAAATTCTTACACGCTCAATCTGGAAAATTCAAGTATATGGAATTCGGCCTTCTCCACTTTCCTTTTAATCAAGATATTTTAATTCGTATTTTGATAATTGGTTAAACACAGCTGAAATATTAGTCCATTATAGAGAGACAGAACTAAATAACAGGATAAAATAATGTAGACATAGGAGATACACTTAATGAGCAGTAATACTTTCATAAGCATCTTTTTTCATTCCCGAGTTTCCTCAAGAATGAATTCTTGCGACCTTAAACTTATTTTTAAAAAGTATTTGCTACCCTCTTGTTCCAAACTCAACATTAGAAACAATAGGCTCCCTAGCAGTTTCAATTTGTATCCCCCCCCCCCCCACAAGCTCTTCAATGACCAAGAAAGATTCCCCTTTTCTACTCTTTTTTTCTTTTTGGTTTTCTCAACTGAGAAAACCAAATCTTTCTCAATCGCACAGCCTAGCGAGCCCTGATTTAGACATAGTTGGGGGTAAATTTGAAATAAATAGAATCACTCATGGATCAACATTTTCCCAACTGTATCTTTTCCTATTATAGCACCAGCAACTTTTCTCAACGTCAAAAATACTTTGTTTTCTTCAAGTTGTTTTCAATCAGTTTTGTGCAATAGATTTACAGTTCTACCCTGCCTCAACCAACTCTTTTAGTATGTTGTAAAATTGAATAAATTAATCAAAGTAAGTTTTAAGCAGAGACTTTGAAAAAAAACAAAGGAACTAAAACAGAAAAATGCTCAAAAAAATGCAAGAAATACTTTTAAAATGCAAAAAATTTTGTAAAAATCTTTTAAAAATGCTCAAAAACAGGAAAAACATCTGAAAATACAAAAATTGCAGAGAACTTCCGGGACTTGGTTATTACTATTACAGGGTTCCTACCATGGTAGACCCTCAAAAACAGTTGCTTTAGTTGCCTTAGAATAAAAAATAGTTGCCAAAATAGTAGCCTTTAATTAAAATAGTAAAAAATTGAAGACATAAAACTTGATTATTTTGATAATAAAATAAATACTCTTACCATTACTTTCTGATTATACTGCACTAATAACAAACTTCAGTAATTAGAAATGAAATTCAATGAAAAACAAAAGCTTATGTAACTTTTTAAGCAAAAAACTGCAATTAAAATTAGTTTTTTGAAATTCAAGACTTAAAATTGCATATTAGGCTATCTTCGGTAACATTAAAAGACAAGTGGATTCAGGGGATTTCCACTGGAAATTGTTCGAAATTGAAGTTCTAAGTTTGCAATTTTATGCATACATTGATGACGTAAGAGAAAAAGGGGTTTTTTCATTTTTTTTTTTTTTTTTGAATTTCAAGTCTCCCAAACACACACCACCTTAATGGCGCTTCTGATCAAGAAATAAAATATTGTGTCAGTGTGTGTGGAGTGGAGGGCAGGGGGAGTTCAGACTCTTCTTCAAATCACCTTCCACCCTTCTCCCTGCTTTCTTTCACTTATTTCAAACAAATTGCAAAATAGTAATACATTGCAAAATATATATACTGCAAAATATTTCTTCATCTTTTTCTTTTCATACACTTACTTTTTTTCATTATCAAACTGCAATTTTGGCAGCCCCTTTCCTGAAAAACTCTCCTCCTCCCTTGCTGATTGCCTTTTATTTAAGTTTAGTTGCTGTTAAAAAAGTGACGGTCATCTGTTTGTCGAAGGTCATGTGTGTAGATGCATAGCGCACAGCCGGGTCATTCCGAAGATTTGTTTTTCATGGTTTTTCAGCAGCTGAGGGAGCTTTGAAAAGTTATATAATGATGGGAAGCACTGCCAGGAGGCACTGTGACTTTGATTGCCGAACAAAATTTATTTTATTCAAATATGTTTTTATTTGCATAATTTTTTAAAAATTTTGTTTGTTTTAATATATTTAACAGGAAAAAAAAAACTTTTTGTGGGGGGGGGGAGCACGTGCCCCCTGGGCCCCTCCCTAAATCCACTACTGTAAGGGTCCCTTTTTCTAAAAAGCGGGTCCCTATCCATAAAAACGCATATCGTGATTTTACAGATATCAGGTGTGGTAGCAATAAGGATTTACATTTTCTGAGCTTTCAGAAAAAATTCTTAACCTTGATTCCTTTTAATAGGTACCAAGGTACTGTATTGTCAGGCATGTAAGACGAAATGTGATTTATTTGGTTGTACTATTAGACAGAAATGGATAAGAGTACTTATTTTAACAGGGGTTGCAATGGAAAATATATAAAATATACAACAAACAAAACAATGGTTAAAAAAATTGTGTACTATTTTAATAAAGTGTATGGATTATTAAAAGAACTAATACAATAACATCTAAATAATCATCAGAATGATAAAGAAACGTTATTACAATTATTTACATGAGTTTAATTCACCTCTTTTGCACACTTCAGTTTATTTCCTGCATCAATTATGGCTTTTGCTGCTTCAATATATTTATAATAACAGTTTTTCGTTTTAATACTGTTTGCAATCTTTTGCTTTCTTCATCTCCTATGCAAAAAGTGCACAAAACGGGGAAATTCGGATTCGCAAATTTTGCGTAATTGATCAAGTGGAAATTAAGAGCTTGTTGTAAAAAATAAATCAAATAATACTGCAAGAAATTAAAGCGCAGAAACTTATTTTTATTAATTTAGAATAAAAGCAACCATTAACAAAAAACATAGCTGCAAAGACGAACCCTTTACAAAAGTCGCGATCGCAAAAATGTACATATTTCTGATTGCAATTATATTTCATTTCCCTTCTTTTTAAATCATTTATGTCTAAAAATCCGCGGAAAAAACGTTATCGATTTTTCTCTGAAAGTAGGGAGGTCAACTTAAACAAGGAGGTCAACTATTTGTCTGAAAGTTTGTGGTTCGGCTTACATGCGAATCAACTTATATACGCAAGTATATACGGTAAGATTTTGATAAAAATAAGAAGAAATTTTACTTGTTTACTTCATAAGTAAACCTAAAAAATAATTGAAATTTAAGAAAAAAAAGAAGATTATTTCCGTAAAGATTGCAGAACGGTTATGCAAAGAAAGGAACACATGAGTTTCTTTGCTTGCACATGGAAATTAGGCCTACGTAATTTTAAAGTATCGCTGCAATTAACCAAGAAATACATATTGATGCAATTGAAAGGGGAAAAACCAAAAGGGGCTAAAAATTTTTGGTGATTGAGCAAAAACATTTCCGGTTATTTGCTGTGCTCTACCACTCCTGATATAAACCTTTTATGACAAGAAATTTTTTCCAATACAATTAGCAATTGATTCAATAACAATTCAACCAAGAATTAAAACCAAAATCCCATATTTAAAAGCTAAAAATCAAGTGATTGATTTTTGGCCGAATGCCAGATCAGCGAATTTTCTGCAATGTCGATTACATGGACAGTAGCACTCTTCTTTAAATAGTGAATGGAATAAGGCTATAACAAATTAAATTTATTGATTATTTTAATTCCAATAAACCTAAGCAAAAATTGTAATTGCGAAAACGAATCCTTTACAAAAATTCGCACTCGCGAAAACGAAACCTGTTATGCAAATTTGTTACCAAATTTAAAAACCATTTTACCAAACTTATTAAACATCAGGTTGATTATACCCTTAAGAAATCTTTGGGCATTAAACCTATGAATTGTTCAGTATAAATCAGTTCTGTTCAGAGCCACCTGTTTCCCCTACCTAAGCAGCAGCAACGGAGAGGTACAGGGTAGGAAACGGGCATCAATGCGAGCTGGCGCCGTTTCCCCACTGTTTCATATAAAAAAAGCTGAAAGAAAAATGCTGGTCAAAGACAATCAAAAAATATTTTTGGGCATCGATTTTTTTATACATTTCACTTAATTTTTTTCCCCCGCTAGGAAAAGCACGCGCCCCAAAGGAAGCGTAATATTTTTTTTTCTGCATCCCCACCTCCGATTTTTGCGTATTTGACGTGCTATAGCGCGTAGGCGGCATCGCTGAGCAGCCTTGTTAGTATCGTAGAAATTAAAGATAAAATAAAATAATATTTTTTGTTCAAAATAGTAACTTTTTCGAAACAAAAGTTGCTGTTTTAGCGAAAACAGTCACTTTTAAGCCAATTTTAAGATACAATAGTAGCAATAGCAGCCCAAGGCTGATTTTAGTAGCAAAGAGTCGCTTTTCAGTCGCCAGTAGGAATCCTGCTATTAGGGACTAAAAATTTGTGCTTAGTTACGTCTCAGTTCATAAACGCATCATTTTTCAAACACAAAGCATAGCAGCATTAGCAAATGAAACTGACATTTGTGTAATGACTCCAATCAATTATGGATCACACTTTTAACTGGAAAATAAATTGTCTGCGAGGAGAAATATGGGATCATTCATAAATGATGTCATGCATCGAGGGGGGGAGGGGGGTTCGGGAAATTGTGACAAAGTGTGACAAAGGGAGGGGAGGGGGTAACAAGAAGTGTGACATCGTGCATTATGCAACATAGCGTGACGGGTGACAAAGGGGGGGAGGCGGGTCCGCTGAAGTGTGACATATTGTGACAAAGGGGGGAGGGGGGGTCAAATATATGGGAAAAAAGCGTGACGTCATTTATGAACGGCCCCCATTGTACTAATATCTTTTCCAGCATGGCTACTCTGATTTTTGATCAAGTTCTTCAGTTTTCAACACAAGTTAGTATATTATTAATTAAAGGGATGGCAAGACATAGCATAGTTGAATTGTGACTAGTCAGGGACTAAAACTCATACTTTCAACTGGAAGGCATAGTTCTTTATGGAAGGCAAGTTTCAGTATTATGAATTATTTTAAAGTAATTAAATACTTAACATTAAAATATCAATTTTAAGTGAAGTATGTACTTGAATCTATAGGATAGCTTCTCATATGTATTAACATAAGGTATTGTGCACAACTATAGAAGAAGCTGAATTTAATTCCTCTCCCAAACTAGATTTAATTGCCTTCTCCTTTTCTGTTGAAAAAAATTCATTGTGTACAGTGGCGGATCCAGAAAAAAATTCTGGGGGGGGGCACAATGTGGCTGATGTGCGTGGTTTCAGCTTAAAAACAAAATAGAGAGGGGGGGGGGGGACACAACTCCAGAAACTGTGATCCGTTTTAATTTCCAAATATAATTTAATCAATTATTTAATTAAACTTAATTGATTTATTAAATTTAAATTATCAATAAAATGTTAATTAATTATTCCCTAATTAAATACAAAAAAACACATTTTTTTAAAAACTGGACATATATAATAAAGGAATATATACTGTGAAAGCACTTATTTTCTTGATTACTTTTTTTTAACTTTTGGCTTTGTTCATATATAATTCGCGAAATTTTCAGCTCGCAAAATCACCAATAACTTCTTTTTCGCGAAAATTTAGGGGGGGGGGGGGGGAGGTCAAATGGAGTCTTCTTCAAGTCTATTGAAGATTTGACGTGAGCATAAATCAACTGTCTAAGTGATTTTGCAGGTGTCTGCTTCTTTCTGTCTTAGCAATTACCCGGTTATCTCAGTTTGTCACATAGAATTGAAAGAATAGAAGTCGCATAGAATAGAAGTTTTATCGCTCCATCTGCAAAATAGTTTCTTCTTCCTCGTTTTTAGCGTAAAGGAAGAAAAGAAAGTCAATTCTTTCTAGTCCTTACCTAAAGCGTCTGGAGGGGGCACGGGCCCCCGTGCCCCCCCCCCCCTCTGGATCCGCCACTGATTGTGTATAGCTATTACATTAGGAGAGGGTTTAATAAGAGAGTCTCACAAAATGAAGCACACAAACACGAAAATGGCAAACAGTATTGTAAAATACATTCAGGTTGTGTAATAAAATAATTCTCAATCTAGTTTAAAATAAACTCCATTAAAAGAAAGATTTGAGCTTCCTTTTACAAATTAACAATAGCAACATAAATTGACATAACATAGGTGCAAATTGCAAAAAGTATTGTGTGTAATTGAAAAAGGCCAACAAAGACTGGTCTTTTTTAATAAAAGCCGGCTGGTCTGGTCTTTTTCTAAAAAAGCCTGCTTTTTTACAGCCCTGAACATAATAGATTTCGTTTTCTATATTATTTTTAAAATATGCATAGTTAAAAATTTTTAGTTTGTTCATTAAATTACTATTTGCTATATAAAGACTTACCAGATATTTTGACTTTCAAAATATAGGTATTATGTAAACATAAAAATTATCCCCATTAAAATAGTTTGGCAAAATAAACTTACTTTTGAGTATTGTAGCTGAGGCAAGCTATTAGAAGGAGAATCTCTTTTACTTCCTGATGAAGCACGTGATTGTGGGCGGCTAAAACATTCCATATGCTCTGATGAATGGCTATCATCTACATAATGATAGTAATGTTAAGCTTTAAGAGAATATTGAAAGTAATCATAGTAATCATACCAAAATGTCAATTCTATGCCTTACAATTATTATTCATTATCATATTACTTAACAGGCCTGTTTATAAAGGCAATGGGAAAGCGGGTTAAAGGTGAGGAGTTTTCTTCCTACGGTACTGGTTTCTACTGCAATGCAATCCTTTTTTAACTGCCCTAAGTTCCTAAGCACTCTAGGTCTAGAGTATGTCTACTTCCCCCCACATAGGGAAAAAATGGACAAGCTGGTTTGTTGAGGATTTAAGGTAAAGTGTCCTAAAGCTGACACCCAAAAAAGTTTCTAAAGCAGACACCCTCAAATAAAAAAACATTTAAAGTATTACCAATTTAAAGAGATTTAAGAAGTGATACTATTCAAAAAGAAAGAAAATCCAATTTTAATTTTTTTTAGGGAATTGGTAATATTTTAAATTTTTTTTTTATTTGAAGGTGTCAGCTTTGGGAACCATTTTCTTAAAGTGTCAGCTTTAGGGCACTTTACCTTATATGACCTGGCTTTTAATCAATGTAAACAAGTCCAAGCAGAACAGGTGCCACTTGAACCCACCAGAAGGTTTTGAATCTGCTTTTCCAAAAGAATAATTTCATTTAAGTAAAAATATGTTTAAATAATTTGCCTGATTTTAATTTCAATAATAAGCACTCTTAATTCTTTTATGAATCATTTTCATTCCTACCATTTCTACTCTATGATTGTTCCATGCTTTCCTCAAATTTTTAGAAGGAGAGTATTTTTCAGAATGCAATTTACAAAGGAAATATAATTATAATTTTCAATTTGCATTTTTTTATGAAACAATGCATCAAACTGACATTCCTTCACATGTCTCCACACTCTCTTAAGACAAAAATATTTTTTTTTTAAATATTTCTATGAAAACAAGCATTAATTTTATAAATTAGTTTTTTTTTTCGGATATTGAAATGTAACCCATTTTTAATTTAATTAATTGTTAAAAATATAGTCACAGGATTATTATAAAGCATTCCCTCACAATATTACATAATATACCCCTTACAATCATATGGTGTGAAATATTTTTGAAAAAACATTTACAGATATAAATAAAAATAGATTATACCCGACAACACAGAGCAAAATTTCAGCATGCTTTCAACTTCTACTTACTGAAATTTGTCACAGGAATGCATTTGAATCTATTGAATGGTGTAACATTTTTTTGCACTGTGTCAATTTGTCATAACTATTTTCAGAGGAAGATAAAAGAAAATATTTAAAGAATGAATCTAGCCTCCTCAAAGCAAAATCTTGGGGGCAGCAAAATCATGTGTGGTGTTTTTTTTTTCTTTTTAATTCTAGATAAATCTTTAAAAGTTGACTCACCTTGTGAATATTCTTCACAAACAGAATATTTTAAATATAAGTCTTCTGGAACCAGATAAAAAAAGCTTAAAGTCAATGATAAGGTAATTCTTTAAAAAGGAAACTAGATTTTTTTTAATTTCAAAAATAAGTAAAAATGACCTGCCTTTTCCACTATTAATCCAGCTGTGAGTGAATTAATTCACTCACAATAATGGTCTAATGTTGAGCATCTTAGAATGCTTGCTGTTACTGAAGGGGTTTTGTAAAACAATTTAAAGATATGATTAGTTTAGAAGCCTTTTTTCCTAAGCAAAGGAATTTTACAGAGCCTATCAGTGACAATGCTGTAAAATACAATTAGAGGTAGAACTATTTACTAAATACTAAATGGTGCGACAAAAATTTGAAATAAGGAAACTCTTTGGGAAATCGAAGTGGCTGGACACCCCTGAACACAATGTCAATACACTTTTTTTTTTTGCCAAGTTTTTTTTTCATTCAACGCATATATAGTACATTTTAATTCAAGTCCAAAAAATTGTAAGCTAACAATCATAATGAAATACTACATTTAGATATGTGAATGTAAAATTTTGGAACTAATGCACGTGAAAAAAAATTTGACATCGGAAAGATATTTGAAATTTAAAAAAATGAACTTATAAATGGGTGTTTTCAGTAGTAACTAAAAAATAACTTTTTAAAATTTGCCTCTTTTGCCAAAGACATTTTCTTATAAAGAAAATATATTATCTTATTTTTCAAACAACAAACTGCAAGTAAACAACTTTTTCTAATTTAATAGATTTATTTTCAGTTCTTTGTATTAATTACTTAGTAGATTTTGTAAATCACTGAATATAGACTCCCAAAATATTATAACACTTCACGGTAGGTCCTACCGTGAAGCAGGGTTTGTGATTTTTTTAATTTTTTTTTTTTAAATAAAAAAAAATTTAAAAAAAATTTAAAAAAAAAAAAAAAAAAAAAAATCGGATTTTTTTTTATTTAAATCAGATTTTTTTTATTTAAATCGGATTTTTTTAAAAAGACCCCAAATATTTTGGATATTTATTATGCTGCATTCATAGAAACAATTGGCATCTTAATCAATATGCAAAAACACACTTTAAGCTATTTTCACAGCAATAAATATTTTTTAATAGTAATAATGATAAACAAATTTTAATACAAATGCATGACTCAAATGAAACTTAACCCTACCAGGGATAATAGTACACTCATAAATACAGAGAAAATGAACAAATTTAATAAAAATAATTATTTTGCTGTTGAAAGCTGAAAAAAAGTACCAATTGTGTGCACTTAAGTTTTAGATTGAATGTCTTTAATTATTTTTCAATTTTATAAATAAAGCCTGAAATATTTTTGCCCATTTCGAAAAATCATATGCTCACACCATTACTAAAAACGGAAATTTTTTGTTTTAATCAAGTATCTTTATTTAAAACTTCTATGATAAAAAAAATATTTTAGAAGGAAAAAACCTTAAGCTATTAGGGGAAGTGGATGAAACTTTAAGGATATATATTCTAAATTCTAACAATTGTTGTTTTAAACACTATCATTCTGAATTATTTGTTGAGTGACATTGATTAAATTGATCTAAAATACTATTTTTAAGACAAAAAACAGAATGGTTCATGATTATGTATTATGAATTGTAATTTGAATGATTGAATGAATTATGCTTTGCAGTTAAGACGCTTGAAGAATATTGTAAAATTTTTAAAAATATTGTCAAATTAAAAGAATAGGTATTCTAAGCTTATAAAATATGTTATGCACACAGACAAATGTACCTAGGAAGTTTTGTTTGAAACAGTAGTTGTAATTGCAACATATTTCATTTTTACAACACTTCCTAACATAGTAAAATCAATGATTTTTTTGAAAAAAAAATCACTTGATTTAAATCAATGATTTTTTTAAAAAAAATCACTTGATTTAAATCAAGCTGATTTAAATCAACGAACCCTGCCGTGAAGTGTACTTCATCACTCACCATTGGTATGTTACAACTTACAATCCAACAGAATCACATTAGAATCAGTACCTTAAAGATCCTAGACCTTACAACATTTGGCAAGAACTGTGGCTGTGGATGGAGTCAACAGCCCACAAACAATTCACATAAACTAGAAAATTAAAACAAAATGCAGTGGTTACAGCTCCGACTACCGGGAATGCATTCTGGATCGATCAATAAGTTTGCATATGCGCTTCGTGAATTGGTCGGCGATGGTCTGTGATCCATTATATGGGCCGCAGTAAGTAATTTCGGCAAATGCATAAAGGAATTGGAATTTCAAGGGAGAAAACTCATTCATTAAGTCCAATTATTAAATCAGACCCTGTCGCCGTGCCGCTCACACTGGAATATTTCACTTCATAATTCAAGTTCAGATAGAATTTGCAATTGTACAATGCATTTCTTTTGTATAAGAATTTCACTTTTTTTCTTCTGATGAATTTAGCGCCTGGTGTATTTCAATCTGATATTCTGCATGTGATCTGCCATATCTTATTTTTTTTCAAACTCCTCATTACAAGTCACTAAGTTGAATAAATTGCAATTATACATGTCGCATTTCACTTTTATATGAAGTTAATTATGTTTCGATGTATGCAATGCCTAATGTACTTCAATCTACAGTACATAATTTGTCCAAACTTCTATAAATTCATTAGGTCGGTTCTCTGATTCAGATCGAAACCACTCGAAAGTACCATTCTGTGTATGCCCTGGCTGTGGTCGGAGCTATATTTTGTATACGGTGGTCGGGTCTGTAACAACTGCCAAAAAACAATCTCTGCACAAGAAGCTACCAGGAGCAGAGAGTGCTCTAGCGGCTCTTTTTTTCCCATGGCCAATTGGTCAAAGATGAATGGCTCTTGTCATACTATGTAGCGTTTCTTGATCATTAATCAGGGTTCATACTCAAATAGCCAAAAAAATTTCCATGACTTTTCCAGGTAGATCCCAAACGAGAATTCCAGATTAACGTTCCAAGTAAAAATATTCATTAGCAAATGCAGTACTTGTACATTAAATACGCCCACCATAACATTACATACCATACAATTATACTAACCTTATATTAAAAAATTCCACAGATGATCATTAAGATAACAAACTTATACTATAGAATTTCTAGTCAATAGAATTTCAAAAGCAAAATTTTATGACACAATATTGCCAAAAGATATCAGCTTTTATATTTGCATACAGCTTTTTATATTTTTTTTAAATTTAAATTTTAGGAAGCTAATTTAAAACTATAAAACATAAAATATAAAAAATAAATAAAATAAAATAAAAATTAGGATGATCCCAGTGGAGACAAATCAGCTTTTTAAATCTATAATGACGCATGAAAACAAATATTTAAATGATATAGGCACTTTTATAGGCATAAAAGTGCCTATATAATAGCTGATATAGGCATTTATGCCATGACAATATAATAAACACCATTATATAAAGAAAAAACCTATATAGGACAAGGAAGGCGAGTTAATTCAGGATCTGACACCACGAAGAGCGTAGGTTTCCTCCAAGGAGTCCCTGGTAGGGGGAAAAAATCCCTGACTTTTCCAGGTTTTGTCAAAAATTTACATTTTCCCCTGACTTTTCCAAGACTTTTGCAAAGGATATCAATTTCCATGACTTTTCCAGGTTTTCCATGATTTCCAGGTGGAGTATGAACCCTGATTAATGAAAGAAAAGACTTGAATGCAAAAGATTTGTTTAAAAATCCATGCTTTGAGTAATATTTTCATAACTTTTTATGCTGTCAAACTGTTTGGTTTGCCTTGCTGCTTCAAAAATTAGTGTTTTCTTTTTTGTTAAATTCCGAGATTCCACCCGAGAAAATTCGGGCCCACTTTCGGATCTCTCACAAAATTTGATTTGATTTGATTAAAACTGACCCTTCACGAAATTCCAAAATACCAAATAGTACTTTTCACAGAATTTGTAAAATAAGTCCAAATAATAGTTTTAAATTATAACTTATGAGCCCAGTAGCAGAAATTGAGCAGCACGGCAGCGAGCGCTGCCGTGCTGCACTTACAGCTTGATGATTAATTAACCTCCTTACAAAAAAAATTTTTAATACTAGGGCCATTTCATAGTATTTTGTCCAAACGTAGAGTACACAACATGACTTTTTTTGTTATAACTACATAATTTACAGTTTAATTATTACTAAATTTTATTTTCATATAATGTGTTGAACACATTATTTGAAAATAAAATTAAGTGATAATTAAACTGTAAGTTACGTAGTTATAACAAAAAAAGTGTCATGTTGAGGACTACGTTTTCAGAAAATACTGTAAAATGGCCCACTAGGTTTTTTATTACTACAACCCTTAGTTAAGTATTAATGATTCAGATAAATGTTCTCCGTTTTCACTAACTTATATAATAAATAATTTTCAACTATTAAACTGTGTTGTATTGTCTTTACTTCATTTTCTCTTAGCTTACATTAATTGCATGTCAATTTTAGATTTTAATAATTTATTTATGAATTGAATAATTATAATTTTTATTTGTTGTCTGCATGCATTACTGCTATATGTCAACTATTTGAAAATGCATAGTTCTGCAGCAAATTCTGCTGCTGGGCTTATGTTACATGTTTTGAAGTTTCACAAAATTATTTGATTTTTCACAAAATTCCTTTTAAAATTCACAAAAGCAGGATCCCGTTAAAATGCTGGATCAACCCCTGGAATCATAGGGTAAATATTGTTTTCTTACTTTTGTTCAAAATTTTGAGCCAATGTACTTTGCTAAGCTTTGTCTTAATTATATTAAATATAAAATGAATTCTTAATCATGTTTAGACTACTTTTAAAAGTATCCCAAAAATATTAATTGTAGGAACAATGCCTGAAAAAGAATAATTTGATTTAAGTAAAAATATGTTTAAATAATTTTCCTGATTTTAATTTCAATAATAAGCACTTTATGAATCATTTTCATTCCTACCATTTCCACTCTATGATTGTTCCATGCTTTCCTCAAATTTTTAGGAGGAGAGTATTTTTCAGAATGCAATTTACAAAGGAAATATAATTATTATTTTTAATTTGCATTTTTTTATGAAACAATGTATCAAACTGACATTCCTTCACAGGTCTCCCCACTTTCGTAGACAAAAATATTTCACACAGCAGCCGATTTAAAAGGGCAAGGAAAAATATCTTAAAACTCTTTAAAATTTAAACCAACAACATTAGTTGAAAAAGTATCTAGCACAGTTACTATATAAGCGAAAAGCCACTAAGTAAAAAGTTAGTTTATAAAACATATGAAGAGGAATTATTGGTATTTAAAATGAAAGTTTAAAAATAATGCAAAATTAACATGTTTGATTAGGTACTATTCAGTGGAACATTGAACAACAATTCACAATGTTTTGATGTGTATTATCACCTTTTCAGGTATTTTTTTCTAAAAGAAAAATCAAATGAAGATGCAGTCTAAGTTTCTCAGATAGTTTGTCAAATTAGTGTTTTAAAAATTTATTTTTAACAGAACAAAGCTTTCAGGTTTTTAAGCACCATAATCCTTTTAAAAAATACCAGTAAGAATTTTTTTTACATAGTTAAAGGTCAAAATAAGTAACTCTAGCTCAAAATAAGTAATTTTTTACGAAAGTACATTTTCTTAACCTTTAGATTACGGCGGTACAGCATATGTACCGCAGAAAAGTTTGGCCTTCCTTACGGCTGCGGTACAGCATATGTACCAGACCTTTCGTCCCCTTCCCGGGCGGAAGGAAATCAGCAGGAGGTGTGAAAATTACTGAGAGTCATTAGCATTTCCTGTCCTCGTGAATACTCTTGGCGAAATACGCTGCGTTGATTTACTGTCTGGCGGGTATTTGGAATTTTTTTGGTTTAGACACGGATATATTCGTCGGATAACATTTATTATAGTCATATAAATACTCACTGAAACAGAGCCAATCACTTGAATGATCTCGAGGGGGGGGGGGGGCATGGCGACCTGAGTTTTAGATATATAATGTATTTATACGTGTGTTTACGTATTATTATGTGTTGTTGCTTTTTATCTATAAATTTAACATATTCCCTTTGCTCAAAATGCGAAATTGCTGCGAATTCTGATTATCTTCGGTGAATGACCACTTTCCAGTTACTATACAAGTAAATCAACAAGTCATTGTGGTGAAAATAGCAAAAGAAAATTGTCTATTCATTCCTGCAATTTTTAAGTGAATTAGGATACAGTAAATCCGTTATTTTGATTGCCTTATTTGATTTGCAAAATTTTTTAGACAAACATAGGGAAACTCCCATTAGACTTCAATAATAAGCTGTAGTTTAAATGCAGAAGAAAAATACTGCATGTTTCCAAATTATTATTATTAATTTGATATCTTCATTTTTTACTTTCTTTCGGAAATTAACTTTAGAAATCATATAATTACTTCGAATTGGCGATTATGAGCAAAAAAATAGCAACTGACTAAGGAAAGTTTCTATTTCGGCAACCCTTCTAATGAAGTCCATCACACTCAAAAGAGGTATAATGGGAGTTAAGGACCCCCGTGGTTACACTGAGGGGAAAAAAATTCCGCAGTTTTGCCATTGTATGGATGAATTTCGGGAGCTCGAGAGCCGTAACTCAAAGGTTAAAGTAACCCAGTAGTGAAATGAAATATTTTATTGGTGAAATAAAATGCCCTTTCTATATGCATTTTCAATTGAACTAATAAATTTTGACTTCGATACAAGCATGTAATTCTACCGAGTCACACATCACATAACGTTGAAAGTATAAAATAACTAGAAGTAAAATTCAAAAATTGCATTATTCCCTGAAGTAAACAAACAATGAAAACATCATGATGGGAATGTAGAATTTCTTTTGAAAAGTTTACATTTTTCGAAAAAATCTTCAAGTTTCAAATGAAGTTCAAAACATTCAACACGCTTCATATGCATTTAAGATGAAAGACTGAGCATTTCAACTACGGGAAAATATTTGAACATGTTTACAGGATTTGAAAAGAACGTTTCAAAATTTCCACATTTATGTTCTCACGTTTATCAGAGAATTTTTTATGTCTTAAATGAAGATTCATTTTGCAATAGCTGCAAAATTGTAAGCAATGTCTAAAAATTTATAAATTCGATTTTTAAAAACATATAAACGTATTTGTTGTTGAATATGTAATTGTACAAGATATGTGATTATGTTAAGCCTATTCTACACAATATTATACGATACATATTTATCCCAAGAGACTATTCAATTAATAATACACTACCAGCAAAATTCAAATAAACATTTCAATCGATCTTGACACATTGATACTTAGCAGTGCATACACGCTGTTCCTTCTTCATAAAAACTTTACGAAATTACATTTGTTTAAATACCCCAAAGTATATTACAGTAGAACAAATTAATGATGAGTACATGTTTAAAAACATAAATGCAGGGAAAAAAATAAGTTATATATACCTTCCGGAGTACTACCATTTATCAGTTCATTTTCTGTCAGTTGACGAACCATGGCCATCTTTCGAATGTAATGAAGTAAGAGGTCGCTTAAAAAACTCCGTACAGACACAAAACAAAGAGGAAATGACGCAACAGTGTATTTACAGCATAGAAATTTATGTACACTATACAATTACTCCTCATACAGAATTACACGAAGACACGCACCATATCATAACAAATAACAAAATACGCACACTATTTGATGATGCAAAAATAGAAATGTCGGAAGGTGTTGGGAACCCGGATGCTAACCAGCTGAGCAGTCTCAATCTGAAATTCTCAACCTGTAATAAAAGCTGAAAGTTTCGGAGGTTTCAGAATTTGCCTTCTTCGAAAACACAATATACAAGTAGCGCCACTATCGCACTACCGTTACATTTTACACATTTTACTCTTTGAAAGAAAAATACTTTAACAACTTCTTGCATTATATTTCAGTATCATAAAGTTTTTAACTGAAATTTATGAAAATAAAAGTTTGTGAGGCTTTCTTGAAAATGCAAAAACTAAGCCTTCCTTTTTGTGTTTGGAAAAAAAGTGTTAATAAACAAGTCTAAATGCATTTTTGTAGCTTTAAATAAATATCCCCATGCCCATTGTGGTTGCTTATGGAAGATCAAAAATTTTTTTTTTTTTTTTTATTATTATTTTTAGTAAAAAAACTTAAAAAGACTTTTTAGAAAATACCTTGAGAAAATGTTCTACCTTTCTTGAGTTTTCAGTTGCCTATTTAAAAGGAGGAATAATAGTTTCGAATCTAATTGCCCTAATATACTAGTTTATTATTTTGTATTTTCTTCAAACTATGACTGCGAATTCACTGTTTTGGTAGGCTGTTGTTTGTTTTTAACGGTTTGTTGATAAGTTTGAAATTGCCTTATACTAGCACTCACACACGCTTAAAAGTACTTTCTTTTTTGGAATTGCTTTCTCACTGATTTTTAGTTTTGAGATAAAATGTCTTCCAAAAGACATCATACGGACTCTTCAGATGAGTCCAATGATGACGAATGCATTGGACCATCATTGTCGGAAGCTACTTCAAATGAGAATTCTTGCCCCAGTTCAGAAAGAAAGAAAAAATGTTTGCAATTTGAACACATGTATCTTAAAAATATTCCTGATAAAGAATCATATGAAAAAAGTTATATGCATCGAGATGTTATAACACATATTGCCGTTACGAAGACTGATTTCATAATAACTGCCAGTTGTGATGGTATCGTGAAATTTTGGAAAAAAACGGACGAAGGCATAGTTTTTGTCAAGCATTTTCGTGCACATTTAGGTAATATCAGTTCAATTAGCGTTAATACTTCCGGAACTTTGTTGTGTTCTGTATCTAATGACAAGACATTAAAAGTTTTTGATGTGTTAAACTTCGATATGATTAATATGATTAAACTTAGCTTTTCTCCTGGATACTGTGAGTGGATTCACTGTGCGGGTGATGCAATATCTGCTGTTGCTGTTTCTGTTCGAGATTCAAAAGAGATATATATCTATGATGGTAGAGAAATAAATGAGCCACTACGTATTATTGACAAACTTCATTTGACTACTGTAGCTTTGATAAAGTTCAATCCTGTTTTTGAGGTTGTAGTGTCCTGTGATCGAAATGGCATGATTGAATACTGGTCTAGCATTAAAAATGAATTTAAATTTCCCAAATGTGTTAAATTTGATTCAAAACTTGATACTGATCTCTATGAATTGGTAAAGCATAAAACGTACCCAACACATTTAGCATTTTCACCTAAAGGCGATCAATTTGCAATGCTGTCAACTGATAGGAAAGTGAGAATATTTCGCTTTTTAACTGGTAAAATGTTGAGGGTATATGATGAAAGCTTGCAACAATTGTCTGAGCTTCAGCAAACCCATCAGCAACTTCCAAACATGGAATTTGGGCGTCGAATGGCCATAGAAAGAGACTTGGAGAAAACTGATGTGTTTGAAACTGCAGGAATTGTGTATGACGAAAGTGGATATTTTATTATGTATGCAACTATGTTGGGTATAAAAGTTGTAAATGTGTATACTAATCGATGCATTAGAATGATTGGGAAAAATGAAAACATCAGACCACTCAAACTTGCTCTGTATCAAGGAGCACCAAATAAATCAAAAGCTGCTGTAACTGTTGAAATGAAAGCTTCTGATAATCCAGCTCTACAAAATGTATCGAATGATCCAACTATCTTTTGTACCGCTTTCAAGAAAAATCGTTTTTATTTATTTACAACTAGAGAACCAGAAGATACAAAGAGTATAGATGCTGAGAGAGATGTTTTCAATGAAAAGCCTTCTAAAGAAGACATAATAGCTGCCACTGAATCCTTAAGTCAACAGCTAGTGTATCATAATTGTGTGATCCACACAACCATGGGTGACATTCATTGTAAACTATTTCCTAAAGAATGTCCTAAAACAGTCGAAAACTTCTGTGTTCATAGCAAAAATAATTATTATAATGGACACATATTTCATCGTGTTATTAAGGGCTTCATGATTCAGACTGGAGATCCCACTGGTACAGGTACTGCAGGTGAATCTATATGGGGTGGTGAATTTGAAGATGAGTTTCATCCTTCACTAAAACATGATCGACCATATACTCTAAGTATGGCAAATGCTGGGCCTAATACTAATGGCTCTCAATTTTTCATTACCATGATTCCTACACCCTGGTTAGACAACAAACATACAGTTTTTGGTCGTGTAAGTAAAGGCATGGAAGTGTGTCAAAATATTAGCACTGTAAAAACTAATCCAAAAACTGACAAACCATATGATGATGTCAGAATTATTAACATTACATTGAAATAAGCATTTTACTTGTCCTTTTTTATAACAATTTTGCATTAAATTGATTAATTTGATTGCTTATTGTCTTTGTTGTATTTTCTAACTTTTTTGTGCAATTGGTATAAATTATTTTGAAGTACTAGAGAGCTCCCACTCGCTGTCCCTGTCCAACCCCCAGAACTGCCTTTTAAAAAATACCTTACAAAACGAAGCAATATCTGATAATTTCATAAGTTTGAACTTGCTTCGCTCACTGATTAGAAACTAAAATATTTTAGAGTAGCTTTATGAAAAGAATCAGTAATAATGTCCTATATTAGACACAATTCTTTGGAATCAAAAATATGTATTATGTAATGTACATAGGTTTTACACAGTGTCGGAAGCTTGGCGAGATTATGAATGTTGCTGTTAATACTCTTATGCTGTTTCTTATGAATTCAGGCTGAATTGGGGGAGGAAATGCCAGCTAGGGACAAAGAAGGCAGTTGTTCCCCCTCTCCAGGAGAATTACTTTTTTTGCGAAAGAAGTGCTATTATCTCAACACAATTATTGTACTAATAATTTGATGAAATATTCCTTTTTGTTCCATGTTCATTAATAATCAGTAGGACAACACATCCAAGTTCAGTGGCGCAAATCCCCCACCCAATTCAACTTTTTTGGATACCGGGTCAGGGCTGATTCTTATCCGAAAAATTCTACATTTGGGCAAATTTTTGAGTGCCTGTTCCGAAAAATTTTCTATTTATTAATCTTAAGATTTCTTTGCCTAAGAATACTTTTTACTTTTAGCTTAGTTTTTGTGTCTCTTTGATGCCACCTGTTAAGAACAATAAGAGTTTTGCTGCAATTGTGTGGCAATCTTTTTGCATCTGCTTTCATTTTACAATATTTCTTGTTATTTTATTAATAATTCATAATATAAAGCATATTGAGCAAAGATGCAAATCGAATTTTCAGTATAAGCATGTTTTTGGTCGAAATTTTGCCAGTCAAGGTTTGACTCGAATCTTCCAAAACTAAAACTTTTTTTTTTTCAAAGAATATTGCTTTATGCATCAATTGTGAGTACTGGCGAGCCCTGCAGGACCCAAGAAAAGTCTCTTTCCTTTTGAATGTCAAATAAAACACCGCAAAGGCAATATTAAGGCTACTAATGTGCACAGTCATCATGGTTTTTATCTCAAATTTGAACTTTTTTTTTCTCTACCTTACGGAAAAATACCTTCTCAAAAATTTCAAGTTTGGTGGAGAAAGCTCCATCGAATGTAAGTTGAACGAAGAAAATTCATTAAGTTCCCCCTCAAATATGATCATTCAAAATGGTCAAAATTGGCCATTTTTGAAAATAGCTGCATGTTTAGGTAAATAAATCAAAACCTAACAAAATTAATTTTTTTTAAATTTTCTGAATATGTTGACAAGTAGTTGACTTAGATATATATAAAGTTACAAGTGCACAAGTCTAGTTTCTGATGAGTTAGAGCAGTTTAAATTTAAAAAAAATATTTGGCAAATTGAATTTTCAGCCAACTTTGACTGAACAAAATAGAAAGGGACTTTCTTGGTGGCCTTTTCAAAACTTTGCTATTAGTTTGAGCATTAAAAGTTGTCTAGACAAAATAAATTTCGGGGTTGTGCTTTGATTATGTGGCTCTCCAGGTACATGCAAATATGGCTACTTGTTTCGTTCGTCAATGGCAGCCATTTTGGTCCCTAAACTTAGACTCCTCTGATACATGAGTTTTTACTTTTGAGGTCTAAAAATTTGGCTAACTTAGTTCCATACCTACCAGAAACTTTGTGCAAAATTTTATCAAAATTGGAGATGGTCGAGTGGGGATGATTTTTAAAATTGGTCCAGTTGACATGAAAACATGAAATGACCCTTCTTCCTTCAGACAAGCAAAATATTTTGTACTAACTAAACTTTCAAGACTATATAATAACGTTTCCAGGGCCAAAAAGACTTTTCGTATTAATAATTAGACTTCATTTAATTTTTACTTAAAGTATTTTTTTGAACTTATTTATAAATATGGAGTGTTTGTATGTGTTGGGGGGGGGGGGGGGGGGTCATGGCGCAGACTGTACCGATGAAATTTTTGAGAGGATTGTCTTCAGGGGCTTATGGGGGGTTCCATAGTTTTTTGGGGGTATGCCATCACTCTGGAAGGTAGACCCCCTGCTGCCATTTATTCCACCCTACATCTGCGACAGCGGCATTATTTATGAAATATATTGCTCATTTAATAAGGGGACCGTTCATAAATGATGTCACGCTTTTTTCCATACATTTGTCCCCTCTCCCCCCCCCCCCTTTGTCACACGTCACGCTATGTTGCATAAGCCTGATGTCACACTTCTTGTTATCCCCTCCCCTCCCCTTGTTACAGTTTGTCAATTTCATGAATCCCCTCCCCCCTCGAAACGTGACAACATTTATGAATGGTCCCTAAGGAGCGTGTTTGGGTTTCCTAGTGGGGTATAACAACAGTAAAATTAGAAATATGAAGGCTTTGTACAAGAGTGAATTTTCGTTTTGCGATTTTCTAAATGTAAATTTGTTTCTTTTATATTTTGCTGTTTCTTAAATTTCACTCCAAAACATCGGAAATTATTTTCCCATTGGAGACATTTTTCCATTTGAGAGTAGACGAAACAGTTGAATACAACTACCCACTCCCTCCATTTCCAGAGGGAAAAAAACTTGAGATATCGCAGTTCTACTTTTCGGCGCGTTTGTTGGGAAAAGATTTCATTTTTACGTATTTTGTCAAGGGTCCGCGACAACCATTTTTGCTCAATTAATAAAAAATTTTATCTCAAAAATGAATCTTTTATAAAAACTTCGCAGTGTTTTTATTATTAATTTCAAAACTTACAATTTTGAAATCAACTGAATGAAAACCCAGAATTCCGGTTCTCCTCACACTTTCTGGGTAATGGATCTTTTACTGTAATTAAACTCCATTTAATTCACTCATTCAATTTAAAATTGTATTAGAATACGTTAAATATAGTTTTATTGGTGTTTAGTTAAAGGGGCTGAACTTAACTCCGGGAGGATGTTCAGATATTCTGGTTGCTCCAAATCATTTTTTAGTGTATTGTCGCGCATACGCTACTTCCCCCTCCTCCAATTTTGTGCTTCATTTTTTTTTTTCCTTTACTAAATGTTTCTATTCGAATTAGAGTATGAACAGTAATTTCATTTTAAAGTTTCACTTATAGAATATATATATATATGTGTAGGGTCGGAAAATGAACGAAATACCGAATTTTTATAAATAATAATAATATAATAAAATTAATTTTGGACTTGAGTATATACTGTAAAATACTGAACAAGTCAGGTCAAATAAGTGATCGCTCAAAATGTATTCTAAGGAAAATATGAATTAAAAACAAAAGAAACAACTAACAAAATTCGTTAACGCAAAACAAACTTTTAGAAAAATAGCGATCGAAAATATAAATATTAGTCGGAGAATGAACATTTTCGATCTTAAATTCATTCATTGGATTTTATTTACCTTCTTTTTAAAGTGCTTATTTCTAATTCTCCCGCTATTTCAAAAACAACTCCTTATATAAACAATAAAGTAGTTATGTTTATTAACCGACTTCACAAAGGAAGGAGGTTATACATTCCTTCTGTATGTATGTCTTTTTTTTTTTTTTTTTTTTTGTTTGTCCACTCATAACTTCGTACCGAATGAACCGATTTTCATGATTTTTTTTTAATCGATCGAGAGGTTTTTCATAGGTCCCGTACCTTCGTTTGACCATATTCGATTCATAGAACAAAAGTAATAGGCAGAAATGTAGTATGTTTTTTGTTTTTCCATCCATAACTTTTGACTAAATCAACCGATTTTGACGATTTTTTCTTTAATCGATAGAGGGTCGTCTAACTCAAATATCGTACATCAATCTGACTACATTTGTTTTTTAGAAAAAAAAGTTGCGGGTGAAAAAATGATATTTTTTATTTTAATTGGAAAGTCTTGGCTTGATTTTTCTTTGTTGGGATAACTATTAATAAATATAAAAGCCATTGTTTAAAAAGAGTTTGTTGCCATTGTGCTATAATATTAAAAGCAATTACAGCAAGAGTTTGACTGAAGGCTTCTCTGAGGCAAAAATTAAATCCAATCAGTTTGTTTGCTAAAATCGACTTCAAAACGGAATTTTTCTTACAAATGATTAGATTTTAGTGCCCTTTGGTATGGATTTTTTTTAAAAAAAATAGAGTATTTATATAGAAAATGTATTTACACTAAAAAGAATAAAATAAAATAATTTTTATTAAAAAATAGAACCGACTTCAAATTATAAATTGCGCTAAAAAGTGAAAAATAAATTATTTTTTTAAACAACATCGATGTGACTTTTATACATAGTGTTAGAAGTCGGTGCAAAATTTTGAGTCTAATTACCATTACACCATTTGCTACTTCATATTGGAACTAATGCTAATTCTGGGAAAATATATATATTTGTAATTGATTCATGATTACAAAAGATTTCATCTATCCTAATTTTGCACCGACTTCTAAAACTATGTTTAAAAGTCACATCGATGTTGTTTAAAAAATTAATTTATTTTTCACTTTTTAGAGCAATTTATACTTTGAAGTCGGTTCTATTTTTTAATAAAAATTATTATTTTTTAGTTATTTCTTCAATTTGTAAAAAAGAGCTTGTAATTTTGATATGTAGAAACACAGGGTGGGCCACAAGCAATGACCCGGTTTTGAAGGGTTATATAAAAAAAATTAATACAGTTTGAGACTAAAACCTTTTTTTACTTTGATCTGTATATAATCCCATTTTTTTACATAAGTTTTGAATACCACTTCAGCAAAAGAGCGGTCTTCAGCAGCAATGCACTGATGCAGTCTATTCTACCAAGCAGAGAGCTCGAGCTTTTCGAGTGAACTTCAGTATTCCGTGAAATGTTACGTCCCTAGCGGAAGCTTTTTTCTGTAGGATTATTTAAAGCTTGTAAACACCACCCCCAGACTTTAAAGGAGCTGAAAGACCGAAATATCGAGGAAATATCTAGCGCGTACCTTGAAATGTGCAGAAAGTTTCCCGCAACTTCAGAAATAGACTGCATCAGTGTATTGCTGCTGAAGGCCACCATCTTGATGAAATGGTATTCAAAACCTAATGCAAAAAAAATGTGATTGTATACAGATTAAAATAAAAAAAAAGGTTCTAAGTCTCAAACTTTATTAGTTTTTTTTATATAACCCTTCAAAACCGGGTCATTACTTCTGACCCATCCTGTATAAATTCATTTTTTGGTGAATTGAGAGCATGTGTGATTCTTATCCGAAATTCGCAGACATTTCAGATTTTTTTAAATTTATTAAACTTAAGATTTCTTTGACAATAATTATATGTGCTTTTCTTTCTACCTTCAAACAAGTGCAAGTCACTGAAAGTGGGTAGGCCCTTTGATATTTAAAAAAAAAATCGTACTCACATTAAAAATGTATTTACACTAAAAAGAATAATAGACTGAAAAGACTAGCGTAATACACTAAAAAATATAATAATTTTTGGAAAAAATTAGAACAGACATCAAATCAGAACAATTATAAATTGCGCTAGAAAGTAAAAAACAATTCATTCATTAAACATCATCGGTACTACTTTTAAACATACTTTTTGAAGTCGGTGAAAAATTATGATGGATCGCGCTGCCTCCGTTATTTTATGGAGAAAGCGGATAGATAAAATCTTTTGTAATTGTGATTTTATAAATGTACAGGGATCGAAGTTTGCAAGAGTTCCTAGATAAGGTAATACAATAAAACCTGTAAAGTTGACCACCTGTCTATGTTGACCACTTTTTTCAGGAACGGAATTAGCCCTTCACCCCTACCTCTCCCGCTATGAGTTGACCACCTGTCTAAGTTGACCACTCAAGAGCTGCATTGCACCGTAAGCACCTTACATAAGTTTCATTGCACGTGCTGTATTGTTATACTATTTCTCCGACTTCAAAAATTACGTTTAAAAGTAGTATCGATGTTGTTAAAAGAATGATTTAAAAAAAAAAACTTTTAGAGCAATTTATAAAGTTAATAAAATGTAATTTTAGTTTTTAGAGCCAATCATTCAAAGAAGGTTTGCCCTTTGATATGGATTTTTTGAAAAATAAAGTGTTTATTGAACAAATATTTGCACTAAAAAGAATAAAATAAAATGATTTTTGAGGAAAAAAAATAGAACCGACTTCAAAGCAGAACAACTATAAATTGCCCTAAAAAGTAAAAAATAAATTAATTCTTTAAAAAACATCGATGTGACTTTTAAACATAGTTTCAGAAGTCGGTGCAAAATTATGGGTCTAATTACCATTACACCATGTGTTACTTCATCTTGGCACTGTTGCTAATTTATATTTGTAATTGATTAATCATTACAAAAGATTTTATCTATCCCAATTTTGCACCGACTTCTAAAACTATGTTTAAAAGTCACATCGATGTTTTTTAAAGAATTAATTTATTTTTTACTTTTTAGCGCAATTTATAGTTGTTCTGTTTTGAAGTCGGTTCTATTTTTTTCCTCAAAAATTATTTTATCACTTTATTTATCTGAGACTAAATAACGTTTTGAATGTTATAAATCACCTGTGGGCATAATGTTTTTTGAATGTATATACAATTTTTCGGAATAATTATAGAATTATTTCATAATTCAGTTTCCAGCTATACGAGTAATTTTAATAGGTCTAATGAGACCCGGACTGGCTCCCTGCGGGGCCCTCGGCCAGGTACTGAAACGGGGTCCCCTAGCGGGGTGGGTTGAGTGGGGGTCTGCGGGTCTTACCCGGAAAATTTTCAAAAATTACGCTTCTGGAAACCGTATTTTAATCCGTTTTGGGTCTTATACAGGAGTTAAACAAAAGCTACATTTTTATATTAAATAACAAAAAAAAACGAAATTTGATATTATTTTTATTACATCTCAATTACGTAGAAACTGGAGAAATTATAGTAGTATTAAACCAGGGATGCACAAACTATGGCCCGCGGGCCGAAATTGGCCCGCCGAGCCTTTTGAATTGGCCCGATAATATAGTTGATAAAAAACAATAATTATAATAAAATAAAAAAAAATACAAAAAAAAAAATTTAAAAAAAAAAGCTTACGAAAAATCGTAGTAAAAAATACGATCGCAGCGCCGCTACTGAATTTTGGTCTCAATTTTCGGAACTAATCGCCATATTTAATTTTATTTTATTGGAAATACTTCCGAAACTAATCAAATCATGATAAAAGTGGTAGAATATTGCATTGTCATCTGCTGGTCCTGAGCTTTATGTAAAGTTTCAGAACAATAGCTTATCGGGAAATGGTCGAAAATTCGATTGCTGAATTTTTCGAACAGCCATTATGTGCGTTATTTCGTCAATAAAAGAATTTTGTCCCATTCCTGCTATAATTTCTTTAGTTTATTTAAAGCAACGATCGTTAGACATAGCAGGCAAAATGCCATTATTATCGTCTTCATCGCTATCGTGCTCTTTCGTTCGGGTGTAACACCATTTGGATGCTTTCCGAATCGGTCATTTCTTGTCTATCAAATTATTGATTTCGTAAAATCTGATCGTCAATCATTTTTACAGCAATAAATGATTTCAAAAAGGAGGAAAACGAAATGTAAGAAGCTTGTTTACATGCAGAAACGCGCAAATTTCATACTTGGGTAAAACGACTTCGCTTTTGCGAACTCGATTTTAATAAAGAATTCATTCTCACAGTTGCAATTTTTGTTGCCTTAATATCAATTTTAAATTCTTATTACCTTATTGCAGCTCTTAAATAAATAAAAAAATATATAAAGCAAAAATAAACGAGGTTTAATTTTCACACGATCAGCTATTGCGGAAAGTTCGCGAATCTGCCGTATTAGAAATGTTCCGAACTTTCGTATAGTCCAACTTTTGTTGCAATTCGTCTTCTGACAGTACTGATGAGAAAATTAAATAAATGTATAAGAATCTAATTACTTATTTCTTTCCTGTTTAATTATTGAAATAAAATAGAGAAAAGGTCTGATTTTTCTCAAAAATCGTTGGAGATTTTTTTTTTCTAATTTCCCTCTGAAAGTTGACGCGCCCTCCCCTAAAAAACATCGTTTTTAGACTAAATTGTTCGGCTTATGAACATTGAATATGTTACTTGTAACGGAAAAATGCGTATTTTTAAAGGCATTTTCAAAAATTCGTATTTTTACTAAATGGGCGGAAAAACGCGAACTTTTCAAAAATGGCGGGAAATTAACGAAAAAAATTCCCGGTTTTCTGGTTCCCGAATAAGAGGTTCTGTACTGTATTACTATGCCAATTTAACTAATAAGATTTTGTAAATGGTTAGTTAAAAAAAAACAATTCTACTAGCCAAATTGACTAGTAGTAATTCTGAATCGCAAGGGTTTAACGTGATGTACAGCCTCACAGCATTTGGATTTTGCTAATATATGTGTGTTTATTTTCTTCTGCATTTATATTCGCACTTCTTTTTAATTAATTTCTCATTTTAACTCTTAATATATATTTTAAGTTTTACATTATAATATGTCAAAGAACAATTATCTAAATTATAAAGAAAGTTATGATTTAGAGAATAATGCTGTGTTTTTCTAAGTTTAAAATACCTTTTTATTTTCCATTTGTTTCATTTTCATAATTTGCACACATTTTTGTAAAAAAACTTTAGTATTCCTCTTTTTTGCGATTTGACCAATCACTTCATTGATATATATAAATGTTGTGCAATTAATTGTTTAGAAATCTTATACCTCATTTTCTTTGAATTCATTTACATTAATTTTTTAAAACTTTTATTTAATAATCTGTTCCCGAGTACAGTAATTGTTAATACATGTAATTTGTACATATTACCTCTAAATAAAAACTTAAATACACCCGTATTTTTATGAATAAAACATTACATTACTTTGGCCCCCAACCTGATACTTTCTAACTTTGTGGCCCTTCACTCAAAAAAGTTTGTGCATCCCTGTATTAAACTATAAAATACAACGAGAAACGAAACAGTCATTAAGTAAACCAAAATTACTTACTATATAATAAACCTCTACTCATTAAATCAACAATGTTGAGGATGGCTTATTTTTCAGTATTATATGAAATCGTTTAAATATATTTTCATTACATTATGAACCGAAAAATCTGTCCTACTGCATGATTTGCAATCTAAATGAAAAGTCAAAATTATGTTTGTTAAGAATCTTTTTTAAAAACGTATACATTATCTTAAAAATATTATCAAACATAGATTTCCTCCAATTCAAAGTTTAAAAAATATTATTAGATTGCACTTACAAAATAACAATAAAATGTTCATTATTTTATTTAAATCACAAATTTGTATATCACTCCTTATATTTTTTACTTGCTGAAGCAGCGTTTCTACAAAGTCCAAGCGAAAGAGTAATAGGAACATATTAAGCAAAACAGAAATAGCTTTTAAATTTAAACCGTTGACTGATAAAATTCTTTGCTGTAAATTTTGATTTGCAGTCAAAATTTCTAACAGATACATCTTTAAAAACAGTGTATGACATTAACTAATTTTGCTTCGTTTTTATCTCCTTCACTGCTCAAAAACTCTTCATCAACAATTGCTGAAAGAGTTTTCTTGTTGCTCCACTGTCGTTGCTCATATTTTTTTTTTTTGTGAATATGTATAGTTTATCATAGGCAGTATATTTTCTGTTGGATTCTTTCTCTCATACAGCCAATCTTTTATAAGACGCGCTCAGAAAACGCCGATTCTTCTATTAACCGAAAGGGCCCTAAACTTTATCGAGACTTAGCATCCTTGGAAAATTACTTTCTCACGGTACCTTAGTCGACTTGTGGTATAACTTGTCCTGTCCATTATACTATCTATCTATTTATACATACATACCGTGTTTTGCAAAGTATAAGATGGACCTTTTACTTTAAGCAACTTTTAAGAAAAATAATTTTTAACACTTATTATCTTAGCTAAGATAATAAGTGTTAAAAATAGTGTCAAAGATAAGTGTTAAAAGTTTCTAGTATTTTTCCCCGATTGTCTTCTCTATTACAGTAATTAGAAGTCTTTAGTAAGCGGCTAGAAAATATAAAAACATTTAAGAATTTCGCGGAATTCTTTTTGTATAATTAAACTGGTTAAAATAAAATCGAAAAAAGTCAAGAGTTTTCAATGTTTTGCGTCGAATGTAAGTTAACCCTTACTTCCTTTTTTGTTCCAAATTTCGCGACTTATAGGCGAGTTTACTCAGTAAAAAAAAAATGATATAAATGAATAAAATGCGAATGAAACGTTCCACAGTAAATTGTATGACTTCTGATTACTGCAGGATTCTGATTACCAGCTCTTACTGCAGTGTTCGAATAAAATAAGCTACGTATCTGTGTAGAAGTTATCCAAGAACTCACTGAAATCAAAGACCTTTCTAAAACTGCCAGTGTCAGGTGGTCTCTATTAATTGCAACGTTAGCAGAAAAATATTCTGATTCGTGCAGAAGAATGCCCTCCACTTTCCTCGTCCTCATCGGAAACGTATGTCGATTTTGTCAATTTGTCCCCTACTTACATAATATGGATAATTAGTTGACGAACGTCATTTTCAAGAATGCAAACTTCGGGCAAAGAAGACATCACGCAAAATGAACAAGAGTTTTAAAAAGAGGGATTTTGTCGTCCGATAAAGGTAAAATAAATGTCGGTCCCTTAACCAGTAAACCGTTTCCTAAATTGAAAAGAAAAGGGCCTCTAACCGTTAGGCCGAAATTTGCCTGGAAGTTATTTTTCTTACAACACTTCCACCCCCTTGCATGGGTGTGTCCAAAATTTCACGCCTGACAATCAAAGCACCTGCTGAATAGAAGCGCACTTTGAAGAAGGAATGTCCCCTTCCCATTCATGGATGGATTGTGGGGTTTCTCTCTGGGTGAAATGGTCATTCACGGATGAACTGACCACAAACGAGTTTTCAAACATGTTTTGGAAGCAGCTAAAAGGCTAAAACGGAGATTTCATTAGTTATTTGCTCAGGTTTCGGAGTTGCTATATCTCGTTATTTAATTTTTTTTACGTATTACCATAACCCTATACAACATGTCAATTTTTCTAATATTTGAAAGTCAAAATTTGCAGTAAAAGAATAACGTTAAGTGAAATATCTATGCAACTCACCCATTACTTCACAGATAAAATATGCTAGATTTAGAAAAATAAGAAAACAAATTTGAATATTTAATTATTCCAGAATTGCGAACATTTATACGAAAAGCGATGACAATGGTTCAATTCATTAAAACATACTTTTTAACACCATATAGTAATTTTAATATTTTCTGATTAATCGGGGTTGATCTATGAATAACAACTAGTCTGAAATATAAATTAAGAAAGAAAAAGGAAAAGAAAAGCAAAAAAAGAGCAAAATATCTAGAATTTTGTTTTAATCCTACCTTAAACTCAAATTTGGCATCGATATGAATTTTAAGAAATCATATGTAACGGAGTCTTGACATTTTTATGATGTAATTAGTGCTTTGCATACGTTATTTAGCTGAAAATATGAATATAGATACTCGTATAACGCATTACAAAAGATTTGAAACTTATTTGAGGCACTTGTAAATTAGGAACATCTTGGTAAAAAACAGTTATTCACATCTTAGTATTTTGATACAATGGCGTGCCAAGACTATTTAAATATCGCTCCCCCCCCCCCCCCCCAGGTTTTCTCTCGCAGGAAAAATAAGATTTATTCCTTCTACTTATGTTCAAAAAAACTTCATCATAAAGTATAAATGATTGTATCTAAACTATGTACAAAAAAAAGAAGTCTTTGTTGTCTCTGAAATCAGAGAGCAAAGGTTCCATGTGTGTCACGTGTTTTGAGCCGTGTGTGAAGAGGAAGGGATAGCATTCTATACACGAGATTCCCCTCCCTGTAATATTTACAAAATTGATAAAATTTATTTATGATCTGAACAATTTTAAACAGGAGAAATTAGATTGATGTAGTGTATTCCTTAGTTTTTACCACGTTGTAAATCTGAACTACAACAATAATTAAATACTAATATTAAATATCGCTTCCTTTTTTTATAATAGCGATATGTACTTTCCAAAATTAATTCTTTACGCCACTGCGGTTTTATGTGTTCCTTGGTAATACACCTTTTAAAAATGAACTAACTTTCTACAGTGTTATGTTTTGACGGTAAGATTGCGGTAAGAAAATTCACTGTAAAAAGTTAGTTCATTTTCAACTTACCAAGGCGGAGGGTGGGATATGTAAGTTCCCCCCCCCCCTCCCATCTTTGGTTCTAAGCCATATTGTCAGTTCCAGTACAAGAACTGCTATGACTAAAGAATAGAATTTTGGCTGATCCACTAATTTTTGCTAATATCTCCTGAACTAAACGTTTGAGGCATTTTCTTTTTGGTTTTATCAGTTATTAGAAAGCAACTTTTTGTTAGGATCCCTTTTTTATTTCCAAAAAGATGCTGGTGTGATTGTCTGCTTTCATATATTTGTATGGCATGCTTTATGAGTAATGTGACCATACTTTTAAAACTAACACTCAGGACGTGTAACGGGGAAGGAGCATACATATATTTTTCAGAGGTTTTGTATAGCACACAAACGAAAGAATTCCAGATTTGACACACGAAATGAATTGACATGAGACCCCCCCCCTTTCTCCCCGAATTCACCTTTGTTTTCGCCTACTTTCAAAAATAGATATTTTACCCACCTTGTATCTTGCGGGAAAACCAACGCAAATTAAACATAGAGTAAAAAGTCAAAATTTCAACATTTCATTTCATTTGGCGGATTTTGAGTAAATTATAATGAGAAACGTAGGGGGACGAACTCTTGGCTTTTCCTCTTGATTACAGATGAAGATCAACGATCAACATGCAATAAATGGTTTATTAATGAAAAATATTTGTTTGTTTATGACGTCATTGCGTTTTTTGACAATGAACTTCCACAAAAATCACCATGTGAAAAAAAATTGGTGTATTTATATATTTCTCGTTTGGAGTATAAGCAGGGCTTTGGTGGGGCATATGCCCCGTGGGACAGTGTGAGAAAGGGCGGAACGTCTAGTCACTGTATATATGATTGGCCCATTACATATTTTCAATGAGCCTTTTCGAGATAAAACACCGTAAAATAGGGCGAATCGAAACACTTTTCACTTTTCAAGGTTAACAAAAAGGTAACTGATGATTTTTGATTTTTATTTCGTTTTTATATTCTATTCTTAATGTACCGCATTTCAATAAAATATTTTGACATTTTTCTAAATTTAATTTCTCTTAATTTAACATGGCATAATATAATGTATATATATATATTATATACATATAAAATTATTTATATTTTTAAGTTATAAATTTTCAGTTAGCTGAGCGCAAAATCCCACCAGCTTAATTTCTTTATTTTTTGGCTAGGTTTCAGGATTAGTTGCTCCACAAATGGCCCGGCAGAACCGAAAAGTATCAAACATATACAATACATATATATATATATATATATATATATATATATATATATATGGGGAGGATAGAAAAGGTGGAAAGAGGAAAATTTTTACCTTGTACTATTTTCGTCAAAAGTTTCAGGATACTAGGATAAAACTTTATGTTCTGACAATGGATGTAAAATGTCAAATTATTCTGATTTTTTTTTTTTTTTGCTGTTAGTTGTCAGTTATTTAGCTGCAAATTGAATGAATTTTACATGATGTCTGAGACTGATAGCATTGAGGAGAGCTCGTATGGTAACATTCTTGGTTATTCTGGTTTTCGTTACTAAGTGCACAGACGATAATCTGGAGCATTGTTCGATCAGCTCATACTCTGCCTCACACACATATATATATCGACACAATAGACATATACATAGTACATAGACATATATATATCGACTAGCGAAGTCGTATTAAGTGAATTTACGGTTATAACGTCCAATCCGCTTCTCTTTCGGGGGGGGATGCATTTTAGCAGTTTATTTATAAGGCAGTAAAAGTTACTTTTACCGATGTAAAACAGAGAGTTGCTGCATGCAGAAAAAAAATGATAAACACAAAATAGCAAGAAACACGGAACAAAAGGAAGCGTGAGATATTTAGTGTAATTAAAAAGTAAACAAACTTGTTAAAGAAAATGGTCGTTTTAGCCGTGATATCGTGATAACCGTGTTCGTATTAAGAAAGTTCAACTGTACGTACAGTTATTTATATAAACTAGGGATGTAACGAATATTCGGCCACTATTCGGTATTCGGCCGAATATTCAGCCTGGTCGAATCGTCATTTCATCACCTTCCCGAATATTCGCCCTGGCCGAATATTGATGGACTATTCGGTCAAATAGTTCTGTTGCAGTAGAAATGTAAGAAAAAAAAAATGTGTGCGTGTACTAGCGTACACTCGTAAGAAGTGAAACTTCTTTATGACGTTATTTTTCAAAAAATAATTTACTATATGCAACTTTACAGAAATTGGTTAAATAAAGTTAAATTAGATAAAGTTTAATAAAAGGCTTTTATTATCATAGACATAAATACAAATTCTACAATTATTTCATTTTAGCTTATTACTACAAAGATTATTATTGAATTTCATTAATTGTAATAGAATTATTACTACAGTCGACGCTCTTTATAACGACCACACATTATAAAGACCATTCCATTATAACGACCAGTGGTAAGAGTCCCAACTTCATCCCTATGAACTCTACGTTAATTTGCTTTCGGTATAGCGACCTTTCTGAATCGTCTAATCCAGGGGTCTCCAAACTTTCCAGCCTTAGGGCCATATTGATTACTCCAGTAAATTCCAAGGGCCAAAACCATATTATCATTAACTGTTGCCGGTGGTAAAAAGTTGAATCAGTCCACTAGTGGTGTAAAATATGATTACTTTTTTGCCAGATGCCATTAGCGACGGGGAAGCTGATGTGTCCGCGGGCCGGATGTGGCCCGCGGGCCGTAGTTTGGAGACCCCTGGTCTAATCCAATACAGCGACCGTACTAGGTGTCATGTGAGCTCAGAAGCTCTGCTTCCAGATGTGTGAATGTAAATTTTTCCCTATATTTTCTATTTTAAAATCTGTTAATATTTGTTCTAATATTTTGCACTGATAATTTTTTTTAAAAATTCCAATGGTTAAAAATAATTTCAGCATTTAGTTGGAATTTTATTTAAATTACCAATTTTAATGGAACTACTGAATGCATGGTGCATGTATATTTTTTAAAGAAAATTCTACCTCTTATAGCGACCACTCGTTATAAGGACCTTTTTCTGTGGGACGCAGATGGTCGTTATATCGAGCGTCGACTGTATCATTGATGTCGTTATTATATATTTGTGTTATTAATGGCTTATGGTAACTGAAATACGAAATATATTGTTTACATTCCACAAAATTTAGTAACCGAGCGAAAACTCCATCAATTGTAGTGCCGGATCTCGTTGTCGACGTTTGAGGATTGTTTTTCATGGATAAATTAAGTTTATCTTTCAAAAATTCAATTAGTTTCAAAGATTTTTCTGATGAAAAATTGATATTAAAATCTCCACTTAATATCATCGGTATTTTATCATTATTGTTGCCGAGTAAAGAGGCACCGCCACTTGTGTATGATAACAATGAATGGTGAATAAAATCAATAATATCGTCCACCTTCTGATTAGGAGATATATATATTGCAACAATCAAAATTTTTATCACATTTACCATTGTGCATTGAGCCATACATAAATCACCAACTGCTGAAGTTAGTGACCCATGAAAGTCAGGAGAAAGAACAGAAAAATCTATCGATGAAGTTACAATGTTAGCAACATCTTTAGAATTATGATATATTCCTACACCTCCTGCTCTTGTGTTCAGCCGTTTAAATTGTGCAATGCATTTGAAATCAGTAATGTTTATTTCACTGTCATTGTTTAGCCATCTTTCAGACAGAACTAAAACATTCGAATTTTTCACAATTGAATCATCCAGGTCAGCTACATGAGCTCTAAGACTTTGACAATTGAAAGTAAAAAGTGACAAACCTTTCCTGTTATTTATAAACTGAAACAATTGTTCATTTATAGTATCTACTTTATTCAGAGACAATCGTTTAAATTCTGCTTGTAAATCGATGGTGGACGTTGACGTTTTTCGGCCATGATAAAATGTTTTATCATTATTGAGAGTAGTTATATACAATCCTTCAATACTCGTTACCCGGGATAAAGCAACATATAACAAGGATTGGCTGTGATGTTTCTCATATTCATAAACAATTTCCGGAAATGTGCTACCTTGTGATTTATGAATGGTAGTAGCACAAGCACAAACTAACGGAATATGAGTACGTTTAACAACGTTTTGTTATTATTGAGCGGAATTGTAGAGGATCTTTGTACAATTGGTACAGCCATTCGACTGATATTATTTTCTGCTGCGTAACCTGCTGCTTTACGTCTCAATTTTTCACCAATTCGAGGTAATTCTGGAAACTCAAGCCATGCTATTTTAACTACTCCTTCGATATCGGTTTCTGCATGAACTAACTTCCCAACAGCTCCATTTGCTAATCCGTCAGATACATCAATGTTTGTAGTAATCATGTAATAAATATTTATTACAAATGTTGTTTGGTAAGGCAACCCATTTGTATCAATCAAGGACATTTTATGTAGTTTTTGGTGCACAAAAGTCTCTTGATCCTTGGTAGTACATCCACTATAAACATCATTAGCAGTTGAAATTATTTTTTCTGAATAAGAGTTTAATATTCGATTATTATACTCAGTGACTGCGTAATTTGTATTAAATAAATAAGCGTGCAATAGAAAAACGGTCAAGTATAGTAATAGGAGTAAGTCCGTTAAAACGATATGCTATTGGTAAATGGCAATTGCACGACACCACCTAGTGGTCAAAGTCATCACTACTCAAAGCGGGTCATGGGCTTTTATGGAAGTCGATGCAATCGCCACCTGGATTTCAAAAATGTAACTACTCAAAACGGGCCGCAAAATACATTGGAGACCACCAATCCCTACTCCGCTGGAGAAAGTATACTTCGAATCACGCGTGGTAGGGATAAGAAAAAGATGGCGCGTAACGAAAAAATGTTACACTAAATTTTTTTCCAACCCCGATAAAGAAGTTTCACTTCAATAAAGAAATTTGTAGATTTTAAACTTTTAAAATTGTATTATAATTATTGCAAAAAAAAAACATTAGTATACAGTTTTAATAAATAAAAATTATTTAGAAAAAACTCCTTTTTTAAATCCTGTTTTAGGCTTGACTGAGCAAAAACAGATTTTAAAGTTGTAATATTGTATTTTATATTTAACATTTGCTCCCAAACGCTGGCAATAGTTAATTATGATAGAGAATATGATAAATTAATTTTGTTATTATTAACATAGTGGAAGTCAGACTTTGTTACGGTAGACTGATTTATTGTGAATAGTTGTATGAGAGAAGTGTGAAAAGCTTAGAATATATCATGAATATTTAGACAGCATAAGTTATTGGGTTTTTTGAAACTAAAAATATAATCCAGTTCAGTGCATGAAATTTTAATATAGGTATGTAAAAAACCCCATAAAATAAAAATATTAACTTTTATAACTTTAAAAATATGTTCATAAAACAGTTTTGAGCAAGGTAAAAGTGCACTAAGCAATAGTACTTTCATTTGATTTAAATAATTAAGCCAGTAATGCTAATGCTTTCTACCACAAAACCTGTCGTTTCTATTCCGCTTGTGGGTGAAATTCTTAGTTTTATTACAGTCAAAACAATAGATAAAATAGATTAATTTTAAATAGTTTTAAATTCTTAACAAACAGAAGTAAAATATGCATCATACATTGTATATAATTGGTGTTTGACTTGAATAATTTCAGTTGTAATAGAAAGTATTTGTCAAATTTAACAAATACTTTCTATTACAACAATTTTCTATAAATTTTAATATTCGGCCTAAAACGTTGGCTGAATATTCGGCTTCGGCCTATTCGGCCTATAAGAAATGGCCGAATATTTGGCTTTGGCTTGGAAGAAATATCCGAATATTCAGTGTTCGGCTATTCGGCCCAAATCACTATTCGTTACATCCCCAATATAAACATGTTCTAAATATATGTAGCTTTTGCGACAGAATCTGTACGTATTCATTAGGGAATCTTTTCCCCCTCTTAGGTTTCATTTGCTTGAAGAAATTATAACCAATTCTAAGTTCATCCTTAATTAGACCTGGATATTATGTCTAAAATGAAGAAAGCAAAGTAGCAACGATCAAGAGCGGAACGTGAATCAAAAACTTTGTGGTGCTCCACTACTCCAATTTTTAAACTTTAATTTTTTATCATTTAAAAAATGAACAAAAATATACAAGAAATAATACAAACTATTCCAATTATTCGGAGCATGGTGCGGAGCCAGAGCAAGTGTTTAGAAGTCAGAACGGATCAACTCAAAGAAAATGGTTCCCCAGATCTCTGGTAAGCACCCTCTGAATTTAGTATTCGAAAAAGTGAATTCAGATTTTTTTTTTCCAAATGTGAGAGAAGCGGGTCAAATATACTGAAAAAAAAAAGTGATATCATCTATGAACGGTCCCTAAGATTTTGAAGAATTACTTTGTATGTAGTTTAAAGTATGTTAAGCAAATACTTTACATATTGCAACCTTAATACAGTGTGTCAACAATTGGAGCATAGTGTGTCAATTACTGGTAAAATAAAAAAATGGTGGTGTCAATTACTGAAGCATTAAGTGGGCATAAAATAAAAAATCATTGAAAAAAATAATAATTACCAAATGGATGACCTTTAATATGCAGATGGTCCTGAATGTCTATTAAAACATATCAATTTAAAAACCATGTAAAAGCAATTTTTGATTATTAAACTATTAAAAATGTGATAAATCACTCTAAAAGTATTAATTACTGGTGCCCTAAACCATTTTCAGTGGTTCATTCATTCTTTCACTCATTCATTTATTCAGAAATATCAAGAATCTGAATTAAATCGCTTCATAGAAAAATAGGCTCGTTTAGTCCAGGAAGAACTTCGTATCTGTATATGTTCTACGTCAAAAGATCTTTTCGATCAAGTTTGTTGCAAGAAAATCCGCCAGCCAGATCAAGATTTATATAAGATTTAAATTCCCCCTTAGGCGCAAATGATAAATTTTGTTGTACGATTCAAAATTGAACAAAACTTGTTAAAATCAATAAAATATTTAGCTTCTAGATCCTCTTTCAATAAAAAACTTGAATCTTATGCTCATACTTTGTTTTATTTCTTCCACATGCGATAATTTAATTTTTTTTAACCGTTCAGATAAGAACAAAAAAATGTTCAAATCGAAACTTAAAATACAGTTGAACTTTCCTAATACAGTCGAACCTGTTTATCTCGAACCTGTCTTTCTCGAAAACCTCCCTATTTCGAAAATTTATATTTTCCCTGCATTTATACCCTAAATTCAATGTATTTTTTCATGTTTATCTCGAAATGTTTTTCCCCAAAACCTCCATGTCTCGAATTCTGGTTTTGCTGCCATTTTGGAATTCGAAGCCGAGTGACCTTTCGGCAGCTAACAAAATTGATGCGGAAATCGTAGAGAACGTAAAAGGGGATTCGGAAGTAGAAGAGGAGGTTGAGAAAAACAAAGATGTCGCGAAAGTCGCTGTAAAAAGAAGCAGAGAAAGCTATTGAAACATTAACTTTCCTCGAATTTCAGGAAAATTTTGGTCAAGGTGGATTTACAGCGTTCGCTACCCTCAAAAGCATAATCGAGTCGAAAACAACCAGACAACAAAAACCCCTAAAAGTCTATTTTTGCTGGTACTTGCTAAAAAAAGTAGTAGTAATTGTCTTGTTTTTGAGAGACTTGCAAAAGGGTATGCTGAATACTATTTCTTTATTGTCGATGCTATTTATACGAGTATAAAATTCGTTAAAAAAAATTAGTATAATATTACAGTAAAATGCTTAATAAAACTAAGGCAGAAGATTTTTAACCTACAACATATAGTCTTTGTTTCAATTGCAAATTTTAATAGTTTTATCAAAACCTCTTCATCTCGAATATTTTTTCCTTCCCTTGAAATTTGAGATAGACAGCTTCAACTGTACTAGCACGGTTAATATGAAATCTCGGTTTAAACGAGCATTTTGTTCATTCAGTTTGGTTTACTATTTATTGACACTAAATATCTCACGCATATTACAAAGACTAAAATACAAATTTAGGCTAAGACGAACAAAATTTCTGACGTATTCACGAAAAATTTCTCGATTGCATATAATTACCGTAATTATTTGTGTATAGCCCGCGGGCTACTTACAAAAAACTTTTTTTTTTTACTAACTGCGGGCAATACATGAAATTATATAAAAAAGTATAATTAACAAGAAGTTCCGTCTAGAACTATACGAGCCTACTTTCCCGTATACACCAAATTCAAATTTATAATCTAGCTATCTCTTTCTCTCTCTTTCTTATTTATCTTTAGTTCTAATTATTGAAAATATACCTTTTTCAACGGATAATACATATTCATTCACTCACTCATTCATTCTTTCATTTATTCAGCCATGCATTTATTCATTCATTCGTTACCTCATTCAAGTGTTTATTCATTCATTTACGCATTCATGTATTTATTCACTCATTTATTTATATTTTCATTTATTCAATAATTTATTCATTCATTCTTTTCCTCATTCATTTATTCATTGATTTATTCTTTCACTCTTTCATTTATTCATTCATTCATTATTTCACTCATTGAGTCACTGAGAAATATCCTTGAAAATCCCGATCAAAAAATTTCATAGCAAAATAGGCTCGTAAGTTCTGGATAAACTTTCTATTTCTACATGTTCTAAGTTATAAGAGCTTTCCGATAAAGTTTGTTCCAAGCAAATCGGTCCGTTAGATCAGGATTTATATAGGGTTGAAATTTCCCCGTAAGCTCTGTGTTAATTTTTTGAACTGTTCAAAAATGAACAAAAACTGTTCAAATCAATATTTCACGCCGAGAACTCCTTTCAATAAGCTTGCAATAGGAACTTGGCTCTTGTGCCCAGAGTTTACAGAATTTGCTTCAATTTTGTCCATAGGCGCTAATGTTAAAATTTTTTGAACTGTTCAAAATTGAACAAAAATTTGTTCAAATCAAAAAGTAAAATATAGAAATGAGATGTCCTCGCCGAGATCTTTCGAATGCAAAAAGAATTTTTCCAATTCGTTCAAAAGTTATTAGGGGGGGACAGACCGACAGACCGACAGACAGACAGACCGACAGACAGACAGACAGACAGACAGACCGACAGACCGACAGACACACTTTTCCCCATCTCAATACCCTACTTTTAAATTTTTTATTTTTCAATCTTTATTTAATTACTTCACTTATTTTTGACTTTTCTTGATTTTTAACGATATTTTCACGATACATTAAGCCTTCTTTCATGCTTTATTATTATTTCTTTTTACTTTTACGGGAAAGTAGGCTAAAAAAGACAACTACCGTTCAAAAATATCGAAATCTGTTTTCCTGCAAAACAAAATGCAGAGAAATAAATTGTAGCTTTCGAAACAATGGTCCAAAGCAGATTGGGGCTCGGGCACTACAGGGAATGCATTGTTTTCTAGGGTTGTATCCCATTTTTTTTCTGGGGTGCGGGTTATACAACGATGCGGATTATACACCAAACTTAATTTTTTTAGAATGAATTTTTCTTCCTGCGGGCTATAGAACGATGCGGGCTATTTACCGATAATTACGGTAATATTTCTTTTTTTTACAAAGTGTTGGTTATTTGGAGTCCTTGTAAACCACCAAGTACGTATTTCGAATCATACGTTGAATCTTTCTGGGTAGAGAATAAAGCTCCTGCACGTGTTGGCTTTCGGACAGGTCGGTCTGCTCAGGGATAAATCCCTCCGTCTTCGAATCATTCTTAAATAGTAGTAATTTTTTTTTAATATAAACATGCATTTCTAATACTTTTTTGGCACAATTTAACTTATTCACGGTTGTTACAAAAACAGCTAATACGAACAAATTCGGGAATTTTTGGCACTTCGTATTAAGCGTTCAGCTGTATTAAAATGAGATGTCCTCTGGGAGATCTTTCAAATGCAAAACATGTATCGAATCGGATAATTCCTTCAAAAGTACAGACCGACAGACACACATTTTCCCCACCTCAGAACTCTGCTCTTTCAAGCCACTTTTCACTGAAAAGATAAAGCTCGAAATAGTTTATACTAAAGTAAACTGGCGATATAAGTAGCGTTCTCTTTAAACCTCCAGATATTGGTACACACCAACATTGATAGATAAAGCTCAGTGGCTCTTAGAAGTGATATACATAAACGTGTGTAGACAACGAAGTCAAATTTAAACATTGGCAAAAGAAGAAAAAACATAACTTAAATAAGACAAAATTTAAAATTAATGGAATTTACAATTAAAAAAAACTGAGAAAGAAACGCATTTGATCAAAAATTAAAAAAATAAACTAATCAGTTTCCTTAAACTGCTATTTTCAGAATTTCATTTAAAAAAATATCTTGATTTTCGCAAACTTTTCAAAAACTAAATACAAATATCTTATTGCAAAGGAAATTTTCTTAACCTAGTATTCAAAACACTTAGATTACGTAAGAAACAGCCGGCCACCTTAAAGAGGAAACTGCTAACTATATATTTCCGGATAACATGACATTTTTTTAAAACTCCCACAAGACTTACAGTTCAGAAAAACATTAAGCCCCTCGCCTCGCCCCCTCCCCCCAAAAAAATGCTTAAAAGCTTTTTATTATAAGTTTCTATAACTCTTCATGCATTGGTAAAATGATTCCTTATGTTTTCGAAACTAGTGTCGGTAATATTACATTGCAATTTCGGCTTATAAACGTCGGTTTTTTTCATCGTTTCCCCAAACGTAAACATTTAACTCCAGCAATTTAATGTAATACCATAATGTACCTTTTTCCAATTGTTTTTTTCGTTTAGGAATCACATAAATACATGCATTTAATTCCAGTTATAATTATGGATAAATTTGAAAGTGGAAACTTATTGGGATCATCCTATAACTTAACTTTAAAAACCTTAAAACTTTACAACTGTAGTTTCTCCAAAAAATATTTTGATGAATACTTCTTAAATATTTTGAATAAAATTAGTAAAGAATTGCCAGTCAAACTTAATTGAATTGAACTTCTTTCGTTAGTTACCACGCGTGAGAAGAACAGGAAGATATTCAAATGTCAAAAATCAAGATTAAAAAATAAAAAAAAATACTGATTTTGGTTAAACAATCTATGGAGTTTACATGTTGTAAAATCTTTAAGTTTTTTTTTTTCAGTTAAAAATATAGCTTTTATTTTTTTGCGTACAAAGCACTTGGAGATTTTGAACACCGAGCAAAAAAACCACCGTCATTTACAAAAACCCGGAGTATCTTTGAATCCCTTAATGTTTGACTTTTAAGATCTCAGTAGACAAACAAACCCATGACTCAAAAAAAAAAGCGAGTCTTTATCTCTAATACGGAATTATAAAATAAAACTTAAAGGCGTTATCAAAACTAAATTTTAAGATCTCAGTAGACAAACAAAAACATGACTCAAAAAAATAAAGTGTATCTTTAGCTCTAATAAGGAAGGACAAAATAAAACTTAATTGAAAAATCATGACAATCCTATTATCTATATAAATAAAACCAAAAGTTTGTGTGTGTGTGTATCGCTCGCCTCCTACCGAGATGGAACGGTCTAGAAGTACGAAATTTTGGTTACAGGTACCTTGGGTCAGGTCCTCGTGCACCTCGAAGAGTTTTTCCTAAAATTCGAATTTGTTCTTTTATTCTAATTTGAGCAAAACTGTTAATTTTAGGAATATCTCATCGAAGAAACGTTACACCTTTTCTATTTTGACAGCATAGCCCGTAAAAAACTGCACAAGATGATTTTTTTTTTTTGCAGTTCGCAGGACAAATAGAACATGCGCAATAGTCATTTAAAGTATTTTTCGAATTTTAAAACGAGGCATACCTCTGAATTTATCAGCTTAATTTGCGTCTATTCGCCAAAGTAAAGAGTACTTTTGTCGCCAAATAAATGATTTTTGATGATGTAAAACTAATGAAAGTCTTTTTCGGATTAAATCGCAAAATATACTTTTCTCGCCAAGAAGAGAAAACTTTTTTTCGTGTAGTTACTAACTGTTTTTCATTTTTAGCCTACTTTCCCGTAAAAGTAAAAAAAAATAATAATAAAGCATGAAAGAAGGCTTAATGTATCGTGAAAATATCGTTAAAAATCCAGAAAAGTCAAAAATAAGTGAAGTAATTAAATAAAGATTGAAAAATAAAAAATTTGAAAGTAGGGTATTGAGATGGGGAAAAAGTGTGTCTGTCGGTCTGTCGGTCTGTCTGTCTGTCTGTCGGTCTGTCTGTCGGTCTGTCTGTCTGTCGGTCTGTCGGTCTGTCCCCCCCTAATAACTTTTGAACGAATTGTCCGATTGGAAAAATTCTTTTTGCATTCGAAAGATCTCGGCGAGGACATCTCATTTCTATATTTCACTTTTTGATTTGAACAATTTTTTGTTCAATTTTGAACAGTTCAAAAAATTTTAACATTAGTGCCTATGGACAAAATTGAAGCAAATTCTGTAAACTCTGGGCACAAGAGCCAAGTTCCTATTGAAAGCTTATTGAAAGGAGTTCTCGGCGTGAAATATTGATTTGAACAGTTTTTGTTCATTTTTGAACAGTTCAAAAAATGAACACAGAGCTTACGGGGAAATTTCAACCCTATATAAATCCTGATCTAACGGACCGATTTGCTTGGAACAAACTTTATCGGAAAGCTCTTATAACGTAGAACATGTAGAAATAGAAAGTTTATCCAGAACTTACGAGCCTATTTTGCTATGAAATTTTTTGATCGGGATTTTCAAGGATATTTCTCAGTGACTCAATGAGTAAAATAATGAATGAATGAATAAATGAAAGAGTGAAAGAATAAATCAATGAATAAATGAATGAGGAAAAGAATGAATGAATAAATTATTGAATAAATGAAAATATAAATAAATGAGTGAATACATACATGAATGCGTAAATGAATGAATAAACACTTGAATGAGGTAACGAATGAATGAATAAATGCATGGCTGAATAAATGAAAGAATGAATGAGTGAGTGAATGAATATGTATTATCCGTTGAAAAAGGTATATTTTCAATAATTAGAACTAAAGATAAATAAGAAAGAGAGAGAAAGAGATAGCTAGATTATAAATTTGAATTTGGTGTATACGGGAAAGTAGGCTCGTATAGTTCTAGACGGAACTTCTTGTTTATTTTACGTTTCGTAATTTTTTTGCAGAAGATGCCCAACTGTAATTTTTTAGCATAACTGCACAAGATGATATCTTTCTTAAATTTGTAGAACAAAAACCCGCGCAATATTCATTTAAAGTAGGTTTTGAATTTTAAAACGATGCTCAAGTTACCTCAGAATTTATTCGCTCAATTTGAGTATTTTCACCAAAACAAAGAGTACTTTTGTCACCAAATAGATTACTTCGTTTAACGTAAAGGGAGTGGAAATTATTTTTGGATTAAGTCGCATACTTTTACTTGGTTGGAAGGCTTTCGATATCACTGATTTTTGATGAAATTTAAAATTTCGCCATGAGGTGATAACTTTTTCCCCCGTAAAATTAATTGTCCTCAATTTTTTATTTCACGCTTCGTTATTTTTCAAACAGCGCCAAAAATCCTTATCAGTATCGTTGTTCTCATTCAATTCAATACGTGATTTATTGTAGGATCTTGGCGCATTTGCGTTATACTTCCATCACTGCGGTGCAATTCGAATCTTCTACTTTATTTAAGCTTTTTTACGCAGCGGTTTGATGTATTCCATATTTTGTTCAAGTGATTTATTTTATAACATTTATTTATTTTTTGTACCACTTATTTCGTGCCATTCGGACAAAATTTAATCTCTATCTTTGAACTTATATTTCACACATTATTGGCTCAGAGCTAAACATATTGTAACTTAAATGGACATGCTATTTGCCTTTGGAAATAATGCTTTTCTTCCGCTTTTTGTCGAATTTTATAAAAGTGCTATTTTATTCGAATTTTCTGGAAATGTTTTGACGATTTTGCAGGTGGGATTTTTAGGAACTGGTGTCTTTATTCTGATGGGGATATTAAGATGGACTGTTGGTGGTTGTTATCAGAAACACTTTGCTGTTAACAGCCAACATTTACCCTTATGTTTATTACCCTTGCCGGTTAAGGTAAACCCTCACCCTATCCCCGCCCCAAGAGAAAGTTCTAGTTACACCACTGCTTTTACCGAATTAGTTTTGGCACGACATTTTTAACAATATTAAAAGTTTATATTTTTATTTTATGCCTTTCTTGTTTATTTACATTTAAATATGAAAAGCTAATAGTACATTTTATGTATTATATATTAACTAGAATATTATTCATTTTAAAAAATCCTGATTCCTGATAGGTTCTAGGATCGCAATTTTTCTGCTTTATTTAATAATGAAAAATTAACCTTTCACTACATAAATTCATCAAAAAGTATTTTGGTCATTAAGGATTTCAAAGAAAAAAACTTTGTCAAAACAAAATTGCCTACAATATTATAGAACAAAAGCTTAATCACCAATCGATTAATATAACGTCTAGTGAAATGCGCAAGTAGTATTCAGAACTTTTTCGCAATAAGCGCAATCGGAAATTTTCAAGAAATTGCATGGTAAAATGATTTAGTTTTTGTTAAAAGGTTTTCTTCTATTGGAAATTCATTTTTTAAACTCTTTTTACAATAAAAAAATGTTAGCCCACTCCCCATTATACTGATTAAAGAGAAAACTGTTTGGGAAAATGCAGCAGCATTTAAAACTTGAAAACTGCATTAAAAAAAGTTCCCGGGTAATTTAGTTCGAAGTCGGTGCTTTGCAGAACCATATGAAACAGTAATTACGTATCGAAATAAACAAGTAAACAAAGAAATAAATAAAATAAATAAATAGATAACAAGACACAGAAAATACAACACAAATTATTTATTGTTCAATTAATCGAAGTGCAATGTCAATGTAATAAACAATTTGCACATGATTTCAAACATATATACAATTTAACAAAACATGTGCACGTAAAAGCTAGCAATGAACAATAAAGTTAGGAGCTCCTTTTTCAAATAATATGTCAAGACACAAAATATCAAGGTAATAATAATAAATTTGCACATTATTTCAAACATATATACAATTTAACGAAACATGTGCATGTAAAAGCTAGCAATGAACAATAAAATTAGGAGCCTCCTTTTCAAATAATATGTCAAGACACAAAATATCAAGGTAATAATAAATTTGCACATTATTTCAAACATATATACAATTTAACAAAACATGTGCAAGTAAAAGCTAGCAATGAACAATAAAATTAGGAGCCCTTTTTGCAAATAATATGTCAAAACAAAATATCACGGTAATAATAATTAATTTGCACATTATTCGAAACATATTTACAATTTTAAGAATATGAAATATGTGCACTTAAATGCTAACAATTGTCAATAAAATTAGGAGTCTGTTTCTCACAAAATAAGTCATTGCACAAAAGTGCCAATGTATTCAAAATTATGATGTTTCTTTCATTTCTCGCTTTAAAGAATACGCCAGTTACTCCTCCACTTGATTTTTGGAGCAGCATGAGCCACATTCTTTAAAGAATTTTCGTACCCTGAGCACAAATCTAAAGATCTTGTTGGACTTAGTTTTTTGAGCTTTTAAAGTCCCTTCTGGCTCAGGTTCACTCTCAAGGGAAGGCACGCGCATCGAGTCGCTGTCTTTTTCTTTCAAGTCTGCGCACACAAAGTCATGGTTTTTTTCATGTGTTTCTCTTTTGCAAGATGAATTCTGGTGTCCGTTTTGACTAGATAATGCACGATCGCTGAGTCTGGAAAATTCTTTTTCTTTTACATATTTGATGGCTTTTTTCTTTCTTGATAGCTTGCGTTTAGAAGTTGTTTGAGGTGTAAGCCAATAAGAAAACCAAAAGATTGTAGGAGAATCAAGCATATCTTTAATCATTGAAGAAAAATCTATTTGAATGCCAGTAGGTTTCTTTTTAAGTATTTCCTTTTTCTTGTTTTGATTGACATCGGTCGGAATGTTTTCCAGAAAGACGTTTCGTATGGCCGCTGAAGGTGTTGGAGGGAACAAGTCGAGAAGCTTTTCTCTAATACTTTTGTGTCTATTTGTCACGGGTGCTGATTTGGTGTGATCTACTGGAAACCATACTTTCACTGCCCAATCGGGTCTTGATTCAAAATTTTTATACTCTTCTTCTATTGATAAGTCTCGTTTTCTTTTGTTAGAGGAATTCTGTTTAGGTGTTTGAAAACTATGTGCACAATCTTTTGACTGAGTATGATGATCAGAAAAGCATTCGATACCTTCGATTTCTTCCCTGATTGGCTCAGACCTTCTTTCCTTATCATAATGTGGAAAATGTATTTTCGACTGCAAAATTGCGTTTTTGACTTCTTCACTCACGTTCCTTCGTACAAACGGCTCCAGAAATTCATCATCTTCAAGTTCCTCATCAGTGTCACCCAAAGATTCATATTCGCTTTCTTTTGCAAACAAATCAAAATCATTTTCATCCTCTCTTCTTTCACTCTCATCCATTAACTTCCATTCGAATTCGGCATCACTCTTTTCACAATTTTCATCCAAAAACTCCGATTTATATTCACTCTTAATCTTTTCACAACTAGTATCCAGCATGTCCAATTCGTCTTCACCCTTAATCTTTTCATTACTTGAATCCAACATCTCTAATTCCTCTTCACTCTTAGTCTTTTCATTACTTGAATCCAACATCTCTAATTCATCTTCACTCTTAGTCTTTTCATTACTTGAATCCAACATCTCTAATTCATCTTCCCTCTTAGTCTTTTCATTACTTGAATCCAACATCTCTAATTCATCTTCACTTTTAGTCTTTTCATTACTTGAATCCAACATCTGTAATTCACCTTCACTATCAATCTTTTTAGTATTTTCATCCATATTCACAAAATGTAAAATTTCTTCATTTGCAATATTTAAGCAGCTACAACTTCAGAAATTCAACTCAAAATGGCAAATGCTTCATTGTTGCGAAATGATTTGTTTTGCTGTTTTTAACAACAATGCGAAATTAAAATTTAAAGCAACAATGTCTTTTGCACTATTTCACTATTCAAGAAGTCTGAACAATGCTTTTCTGAATATTTATCTATACACAGTTGCAAAATGGTTGCCAACACATATATTTGTGAATTTTAAGGCAAACAATTGAGAAAGTAAAGTTCTTGCTATCAAGGAATGTATTATTTTCTGTTTCTTTGATTTTATGATTATGGATCACACAAACTTCTCCTTGGAGTCGAAAATATTGATTTGCATTACTTATAAAATATAAAATAAAATACCTTTTTAAAACAGAATTAAAATTTATTAAAATCTCGCCTCATTATACTGGTAGAAGTAATTTGAGTGTCTACATATTTTCATTTAAACGTATATGTAATGAATATTAAAAAAGAAGTCCCGTCTCAATTGTGTGACAATCTTCAAAATAGAAGGGTGGTCTTTATACACTGCTGAGTATTTAACGAAAGTTTTTTTGGGGGGAAATTTGGGAATAGAATGCATATTCAGTGATAAAACATTCCTGCTTCCCGTGTTTGCTTGTGTGTCTACTAAATTTTTGTGACCAACCGACATCATACACAGTATAGGGATTATTCATAAATGATGTCACGCTTCGAGGGGGGAGAAGGTTCGTGAAATTTTGACAAACGGGGAAGGGGTCAAATACATAGGGAAAAGAGTAACTCATGTATGGTTCCACTCTAGATCATTTTTAACATAGGATTTAGAATTATTAGGATTAAACGGGTTAAGGGGTCATATTATCGTCAGGAGAAGTTCTCCAAACGATTTTCTTCGGAAATAACACTATACTCATAAAATGGATGTCATTTCCTAAGCTGATTGTAATCAAAACAAGTCTAATTGACATTATATTTGGTTAATGACATTACGCATTCCCTCTGTGTGTATGATTTTGAAACATGAAAATGCGGACACAAGCGTACTACGGTACGTATATTGCAACAAGTGGTCTACATTTTGTATCCTCACTTTCTTCAACAATGTCAGATCTCGAAAAATTACGTTTTCCAAATTAACGATACATTCCTATTGCAATCATTGCAAAGCCTCAGTCATAAGGAAAAAATCATATTTTTTCCAGTTTCGGCGCTGCAATTTGTTCTGCTGATATGCATACAAAATATCATAGAAATGGTACCTGCTTAACTTATTTTTTAAAAAAAGCAATAATTTGCAATTTATGCATCTTAGTTCGATACTACAGTATGTACAGGGCTTAATGTGGGTTTTTTCTTTTAGACCTCTTTAAAGTGCTTAATTTTACCTTAAAGAGCTCAATTTTGTCAGATATCGTACATCCGATGTCTCTTATCCGACGGATCCGTATATATATCCAGTTGATGTTTGAAACCTATAAATCCTAAACACATATTTAAAATATTCTTGAAAACATTAATGTGAGTGCCCAGCATTGGAGTTGCTCTTGTTTTCATCCAATTCCTATTCTGTACAATTTGCATGAAACATCATTTATTTAGAGGCCCTAGCTGAATCCTTGTGGTCTGCAGTAGGGGGGGGGGGAGAGAAAATTTGAAATAATGAAAGCGCCCCTTTTCAATTCGGGGCCCTTGGCGGCCGTCAGGTCCATCCACTCATCTTTGAACCCGCTTCTTGAAATTGGCTTGTAGGCCGTTATAAAATCATTTCACGTTAGCAGCTGCGAGACGCGGAAGCAATAATATTTCATTTTGAAGTGCCCCATTTAACTAGCTTTGACTTTACAAGTTTGTACAAAGAAAGTCCAATTGGACCCTCGACCACTGTCATGTGTAAAAGTCTTAAAACGTTTGTAAGACTGCGATGTGAAGCATCCAGGGAAAAAGTTTAATGAAGCTGATGCAAATAGTTGTAAAAAAATTAAAGATCTATAAAAAAAAAAATTCTGATCGAATTTTTTTTTCCTCACTGTTTGGGGGCCTCCTAGTCCATGGGCCCTCGGCGATTGCCGACCAGCCGACCCGGCCAGTCCGGGCCTATAATGACTTAAAAAGTATTGCAAATAAAGGCGTGTCACATGTCACTTACAACCGAAGAAGTCAGTAAAACATGCTTTTTATTCTGTATTTATTGCTTTTTTTTTTGAGTTACGGCCCACTTGCATTGCGGGTGTGATTAAATAAATCATGCATCCTGTGATTTGAGCACGATTTAGTGTATAATTAATAAATTGTGTCAAACAAAAACACATAAAAGACATAATTTTGAAAAACTACAGTATGTGTTTACATGGAGGTACATTTTACAATGCTTAAATAAAAGTACTTTTCTTTTATTTCTCATATACGTTTCTGTGTACATTATTTTGCGTAATTGCTCATAAGTGTTGTTGATTTGTTAAAAATAATACCTGTTTTCTTTTGCATATCAACAAAATCTTAGCAGAAATTTGCGCTCAAAACGTTATTAATACGGACTGAAAATGTTAGGAAATTTAAACAGGAAATAGCTGAATTCATACATTCTAACTGTTAAAGTTTTGAAATAATTTTCTTAAGAAGTTGTCCTGATATATTGAAGCAAATCGCGCATGCTTGGAGACAACTCAATGCCATACAGCTTCGCTTCCAGAGCATAAAAGTCGATCATTTCAAAAGGATTTCTCTTGTATCCTTGTGCTGGTCCTCGTCTATAAAGAAAGATGAAGGTAGACCATTTTATCACCAAGTTAAAAAAGAAAATAATTTCATATTTTCCTGTCCAAATTAATAAATAAATATAATGATGCTCCCTTAAAAAGGTTTATTTTAAATCAAGGCAAAATGAAGCAACTGTAAGAATTTATCAATCGTTAAAAAGCTTCTATTGAGCGTCGATTAAAAAAGTTTATTAGTAAAAATTCCAGGTAGCTTAGAAAAGTAGCACCACTTTGTTACGTCTGTGTCAATTATTTCAAAGTCAGATTAACTAGGGACAATGTTGATCTCTTGTGATACGTTTTTACAAGAGATCTGCATTGCATCTCAAGAGGAGGATCAGGTTGAGGTTGAAGTAGCAGAATAAGATCCCGATAAAATAAAAGCCGATTATTCCTTGGGGATTTTTTTTAAGCTTCCTCCGACAAAGTTATAAATCTTCTGTGTCTGTGTGTCTATCTAATAAAGCTACATGCCTTGTTTTATACATTTATTCACCACTTAAGTGCCTCAGACCAACCGCAACAGCGAAAAACTACACCAACGAAACCTTTCAATGACTTTCATTGTTTCTACATAACTTATTAACCACGACCTCGTATCGAATGATTGGCGTTTTTTATTGCGTCTTTAAAAGTGACATTTCCTCAGACGATCGTGATTTGTTGATGAGCATCTGAGGAACTTCGTCGCTGTTGGTATGATAACCACAGCAGCAGTCTATTACGACAGATACAAAAGGTCTTCGTGGCCTTTGGTAGGTGTGAAAGCAACCTTACTCCCGAAATTTACTCTTGTTCCAAAAAATATTAATAAAAGTTTTTAACGATTTACGTTTAAAACCAATCTTACTTCTAGTTTTTTTTTACAGAATATAGAGAAGATGGACAACATCCGTAAACAAGGCATTCACAAGCAAATGTATTTTTTAAGGATTAGATAGAACCAGAGCAATGTACTCTTTCGAATGGAAGCGGTTAAATAAATTTGTAGTAAGAAGTAGAATTAGGCAGTTTTAAAATTCAGCACCTTTAGTGTACCGTATTTAATACAATAATGCATACATTTTACTCATTTGAGTTGCAAGTCTCTCCTGCAAGAACTGTCGACAGACAGTACACGATCCGAGAGTAGCGCGTTGCATGGCCTTGGCCTCCCCTGTAAAATGTAAGTGGAAATAGCAGTTTCCGCTTAATATGATGCACATTTGAAACGTAGCTATTAAATGAAATTGCTGTCATTAAAATTAACAGGAGGCGGGAGGAACATATTTCTTTTTTTAGAGACAGTACAAAGAGCTTCACAAAATATACCGTTTCCCTAAACAAACATTTTCCTGAAATTTAATGTAATTCTCTTGTTTTAAGCGATATTTTTACAACACTTTAAGCCTTTTATCTGCTTCGCAGTATTATTATAATTATTATTAATATCATTACCATAATTTTTACAGGACAATATAGGCAGATAGGAAAAAGAATGACAACAACTAATAGTAATACATAGTAATAAAATGGAAATAATGCAGTAGAACAGAGCATTTTCTGTCGTAGGATGAAAATTAATTGTTTAGTCTTAATAAACTCGAACTGCTTCTTAGCTAAGTTTCTCTTGAAGAAAACACCGTCATGGGAGCATTGCTCCCTAATTAGTAAAGCATTTTCTCTCTGTTGTCTACAGGTGTCAATCGAATCTTGGATCATGCTTCAGAAACTCGATTTGGTTGCGTTATTATTAAGTTCAAAATAATCCCGATACTTACCCTTGACGCTTAAGAATTATTCGCTCCATGAGACATGAAATTATGACGAATGTCTCAATATCTAGCTCCATACTTAACGGCAACTCTAGGAGTCTCCTCAAATGAAGAATTTCATCGAATAAAACAGGCTCATGAAATATACTTTCATATATTTTCTGAAGTTCCTGAAATTAAATAATAATGGAGAACAATTAATCATTTTACATCGAAATAAATCAGTTTCATAACCTTACTTACATCCATATGGCTTGTAAATAACATGCATGAAAAAGCGATTTACGATAGACCGCTAAAAGTATGAAATAGAAATAAGACTAATATATCTAAAAATATGAAGTATACTACACGCAAAACTAATACCTTTCTTCCGTGGTACTACATGATCGAAGCAGGAGTGCCCACCGGAGGGGGGGGGGGGGTAAGGGGAAATGGCGCAGACTACCCACTAAAATTTTTAAGGGGTTTTGGGGGTCATCGTTCTGGGGGGTTTCCGTAGGTTTTTAGGGGATTCCATTGCTCTGAAGGGGGGGGGGGGAGAGCCCTAATTAAAGTAGCCTCAAACAAATGCTATGTTGTTTAAGAATAGTCTGTTGAGAATATCCGGCTAGAAATATACGAGTATGCTTTCCCCGTATACACCCAACATCAAATTTATAACCTAACTACCTCTCCTTCTCATTTAGCCATTACTTCTTAATTACTTCAAATACACCTTTTTCAACGGTTAATATATATTAAATGACGTATTCATTTATTAATTTATTTATTGATTAACTCATTTACTCATTCATTCTTTCCTTCATTTATGCATTCATTCATTTATTTATTCATGCATTGATTCAGAAATATCCTTAATTCAGATCAAAACGTTTCATGGGAAGACAGGCTCGCTTAGTTGTGGGGGCCGTTCATAAATGACGTCAAGCTTTTTCCCCATATATTTGACCTCCTCCCCCCTTTGTCACAATATGTCACACTTCAGCGGACCCCCCTCTCCCCCTTTGTCATGCGTCACGCTATGTTGCATAATGCATAATGTCCCACTTCTGGTTACCCTTTCCCTTCCCCTTGTCACACTTTGTCACAATTTCACAAACCCCCCCTCCCCCCTTTGAAGCGTGACATCATCTACGAATGATCCCCGTGGCTGAACTTCGCATCTGTACATGCTCCACGTCATAAGGTCTTTTCGATAAAGTTAGTTCCAGGCAAATACGTCTGTTAGATTAGGATTTCTGCTGGATTCAAATTTCCCCGTAGGCGCAAATGATACATTTTGCTGAACTTTAGAAAAATGAACAAAAATTGTTCACATTTCACACCGAGAGCTTTTTCTAACCCCTTCCCGTGAAAATGACGGGCTGAGGTTTCGCCTTCTATTTCTCGCTCCCGTGATATTTCCGGGCTGGAGTGTTTAAAATTTCAAAATAAAAGCAAATCAAAAATTAAAAATGAACATATATATATTGTTCATACACATATTTTTATATAATTTTCAGGGATTAAAAAAAAAGCACTTTTATGACCGTTTTCTTGAAAATTACCCGACCATTAAGGGGCTAATAAGCTTATTCATAGGAACTTGCATATTAAGCCCAGAGTATACATAATCTGTCCATAGGCGCTAATGATTTTTGAACCGTTCACAAGAACTGTTCAAAATTAAACGAAAAATTGTTTTAATCAAAAAATTAAAGATGGAAATGAAATGTTTTCGCTGAGATCTTTCTAATACAAAAATGAAAACTTTCAAAACGGACAATTCCCTCAAAAGTTATTATGGGGAAACAGACAGATCGACAGGCACACATTTTCCCCATATCAAAACCCTACTTTTAAATCTATTATTTTTCAATTTTGGTTTCATTACTTAACTTATTTTTGACCTTTTTCCATCCTTCTTTTTTTAATGACATTTTCACGATACATTCAGCCTTCTTTCATACTTTTTTTTTCATTTTTACTTTTACGGGAAAGTAGGCTAAAAACGAGCGGATAAAATACATAATATATTTTGTGCGCTTTTTGGCTCATTGGTTGTTCATTTTTAAAGTTAACACAGTTAAAACCATCCTGTCTACTGTTATTTCACACCTTAAAACCGATTTTCAAAGCGATTTATACAAACAATAAATTTTGAAATCATTACCATATTTCCGAAACAAATTGTTTTGCATAATCAATGAACAACTAAATTAAATATAAGCAAAGTATTTTTATGTTCTTTATGCTCATTTGAAGAAAAATCAATTAAAATAAACCTTTCTAATGTCATCTCCTTTCCTTAAAAGTTTAAATGTTGATCTTTGATAAGTTAAACAGTATTTAAAGAGACGGTGTAAAAATGCAATTACCATAACTAAGATAATTTTTTGGCCTTTCTCTTTAGTATGTTTTTCATATTTCTCAGCATAGATTGATTTTCTTGTTTCAGTCACGCGACAGTATTTCAGAACGTAAGATAAGGGTGATTCATCTGCAAAAGAACAAATGTTAAAGCATAAAAAGTACTGCTGGAAAAGTCACTTTGTAGCCTTTTGAACTTATTTCAAGATCAGGATGCAAACAAAACAAAAATATTAAACAATAAAAGTAGTGTTTATTAATTTAATTAGGTTTGACTTGTCTATAGAGAAAAATATTTTATTTTCTGCTGTATGTGTTTAAATAGACGTCGTTAAATATACCGTTATTTAAACTTATTTGATTTTACATTTATGCTCAAGAGAGCAGTCTTCTTTGTATTAATTTTAATTTCATTAGTGGTTCGGATTAATTTTAATCTGAAAATTACTATTGCGAAGTTTCCTAGAAATTTCAAGTTTGTAGGGTTCAGCTTCTAAAATCTGATTTAAGTTGTAGATCAGTATTTGGCACTAGCATTTAATTTGTAACAAATACCGCCACAAAAATCAGCGTTTCCCAACCGTTTCCTTCTTGCGAATAGATCCTTTTTGCGAATGTCAAAGTTCCAGGGAACTATATAAGGTCTCTTTTTGTGAAGCAGTTTAAAAACAGTATCACGAGACAAAATTTAGAAAAAATATCAGAATTTCATTCTTCCTTGCAAGATTGGATCACGTAATGGAAAAAGGCTTAAATGTTCACGGATCACTGTCGAAATGTTAATTTAAATTGTATATTATCAGTTAATATAAGTAACATATGGCAGGCCCGTCATTTAAGGGGGTCAGAGGGGGGGGGGAGTCAATTGTCCATCACCTTTGCTTGGGAAATATTTATATGTATGTACATGTTGTTTTTTAATAAAATATACGTTGAGCTTATACCCTTTGCACAGGCATTGACTATCGCACGGGCACCCGGGGCCCGGGCCCTGGGGAGGAACTTCCTAAGGGGCAGGAAAGTTTTCAATAATATCATTTAAATATCTTTTTAAAAAATTGTAATATAAAGTACTCGGTTTAGTTCATAATAACTGCTTCTAATTTTTCATAGCAGGTTATTATTAGTTAATTTCACATTGACGGTAGTACACACATCTGCATATATATATATATATATAAGTAAGTGAACAATTACTAGGGGGCAGGAAAAATTGAAAATACCCGGGACCCTGAAAACATGCAAGTCGGGCCCTGCCTTTGTTCCCCCCCCCCCCCCGGAAAATTTTGAAAGGACGGGCCTGGCATATGGCTTTAAAAATAGGTTACCACATTATTGACCCAATAACAGTTACCAATTAGTGTTTTTTTTTTTTTTACTTTAGAGAGAACTTATGCCATCAAGACTCATGATTTTTGCGGAGCCCTTAATTGCGGAACTTTCAGCTAATCTTTCGTGGAACAATGATTAAGAAACAATGTAAAATTGCCTGAAAAACATGAAAACTTCACGCTACTTTCTGCTTTTTGTCATTCAATTTTTATTTTATTTTTTCTAAGTTAGACGGGTCAAAGAAAAAAGAAAGAAATAATGTATCAAGAAAGAAACCTTTCAGTCTTGTCATGTCCCCTGGCAATTCAAAACGACAAGCATCGTTACTGGGGATAAAACGTATGTCTAGATCTTCTTCTTTAACTTTCTAAATGAAAAGTGAAAAAAAAAAAAAAAAGATTTTAACATTGAAATAAATTAAGGTTCATTTTTAAAACTTTCAACTCTAAGAAAACGCAGCCGTTTATTTGCATGTTCAAAAACAGTAAGAAAGTTTACCATCAAGGATCTTGGTCAAGCCCGCCCCCCCCCCCCCCTCCAAGGTGAAGTGTAAGTTTTAGTTCCATCATGGTGCAAAACAGAGGCGTACGCAGAATTTTTTTTTAAGGGGGGGGGGGAGTTATAATTTTCTGAAACTACTAAAAGAAATTCGAGTGTGTAATAAAGCATTATTATTTCCCTAATTCAGACAGCTAGATAATTTTGACTTGAGCTCAGGGGGGGGGGTTAAACCCCTAAACCCCCTAGACCCATTATCCCACGTTCCCACGACTGTTTAAGGGGACTTGGCACCTTTCAAATGTAGAAAATCGATGAAAATACCGATTTTTCAATTTTTTGCTTAAAATATGGTTTGACGCTCCTGGTATATCTGAGCGAAGTTTTGAAGCGATACAACCAATATAAATGTAGTTAAGTAAGAAAATTCAAATATTTCTGATGTTTTAGTAGGGTTTTGAATTCTTTAAACTGCGTTTTCTCGGTTTGTGCTTTTTCGCAATATTGTAGTACTTAAAATGCAAAAACGTCTACATATATTCATGCAGCAAATTGAAATTTTTTGTGTGTGTTCAATATGATGTGCTTGATAAAATTAGGGATGGATTTTGCTATATATTTGCAAAAAAAATTTTTTTTTAATGAAAATGTAACAAAAGTCGCTATTTTTTTCGGTGCTCTACCATCGATGTAACTTTAAAAAAATTTTCTCAAAAACTAATAAATTAATAGCATAACCCAAAATTGTAAACCATACTATAATAAGTACTTTTTAAAAATTTGGTAAAAAAGAATCAAGAAATGAAGAAGAAGAAAATTTAAAATCGTTAAATTATTTTTTAAAAAATTAAATTTTAAAATTTTCGGTTCGCTGAATTTTGATTTTTCACGTGAAAATCACTTTGTTGAGCAATAGCACTTCATAATATACAAAAGAAATAGGTAGAACTTATTAAATAAAAAAAAAATGTCAAAAGGTGCCAAGTCCCCTTAAGCCCCCCCCCCCCCCCCTTGCTTACGCTCCTGGTGCAAAATCTCTGTTGGGAACCCTGTTTCAAACTTTTACCGTTTCATTGTTCTATTCAAAGTCTAATAGCACTAGCTTGAACACTCTACTCTATAGATCAAATTTCTATATGAAATAATCTCGGTCACCTGAATGTAACGTTACTGGAATGATCTGTCAAGCCAAAGAAGAGAGTCCTTTCTTTTAAGAGACACATCATTTATTAATCAGTTTTTTTCATTAATTGCAAATAGCTCTGAATTTTGCGAATCCCAGTCATGTATTTATGGTCAAATAGAAATTGCTTCCTCCTGACGTCTATCCCCAGCATCTATGTTTTAAAACCCAATTCTCGGTTTTTCAACACTTCTCTGAGTTAGGTTTTTTCACAATATTTTGTACATGATTTCCTTTCATTATTAGTGTTGTTTGCTGCTAAATTAAGGATGGGTTTCTCTGGGGGTTTTAAAAGTTGCAGTCCAGGTTTTTCTTAAATTTGGATGGAAGCACCACTCCAGATAACCGAAATGATGGTCCTGTAATCCGTAATGTGAAGTTAGTGTTTGAATTGACCTGTAACGGACAGGATTGTTCGTCGTGACCCGGTGTTAAGATTACAATACGTAATATATTGCTTGTGTGTACTAAACCAATGTCAAAAGCTGGTAGTGCAAAAGAATGGATGCATGTTATTCGTCTTTTCCCGCAAAATGTCGGTAACTTGTTACAAAAGAAATTATATATGTATATTTTTATATATAGATAACATTGAAAAACAAATAACTCTATTAATCCCTTTTTAAATTCAGTTTCGATTTTAAAACACAAAAACTAAAGTGACCTACTTTATATATTTTCCCTTTCCCCTTTTGTTCATGGCGGGAAATAACTTACGTAACGTGAGCAAATTCTGCAAGAAGGAACCAATCAAAGCAGTTGCATTCGTCACGTGACCTGACACCTCGGAAGATGCATCAAACATATATATTTTATTAAAGTATTTTTCCAGTACTCACTTTTTTCATATCTGCTATAAATTTAGTAACGTCCTTCACTAACAGCTGCGATTTTATGACTGATTTAGGTTTTTTAGGAAATGTTAAAGCCTGTAATCAAGAAAAGTTTAATTCAGTAAAGAAAAGGGAATCATTCAATGAAAGCGATTAAAGTAATTCAGTTTTGGTACAAAGTGATCGTTAAATGCATTGATTCAATAAAAGAAGAATATCATTAAAAATTATTTTTATGCATTGTTGTAAAGTTCACTTAATTAAGTAAAAAAAATCGAAGAACAATTTATGAAATATAATAATATGAACATCATGTAGATCATCTGCGTCAATCGAAATTATTTATCCTAATACTAAGGCCACTATGATCCGACGCTTTAATAATTTCTGATCAGATGTTCCTTTATTGAAAAACTAGAATTGTTACCAGAGCGATGGCATTATGTCACATTACTAAAATTCACCAAATTGGCGAAAGTGTAAATGCCAGGGAGAGTGTGAAATATGGGTAAGAAGTGATAACATGCCAGAAAGAACAAGGAGCGTTTTAATCCAAATATAAATTCATGTTTGTGAAAATTGCAACACCATGCAGGACTTACGCGAGTAAGCTGAAATTTTCAGGAAATGCAAAGTAGCGCCATGATATGCAAATGATTAGAATTTCAAATCCGTAGCGCATGTGTTTGCTGAGCAGCGCCCTCTGAACGGCGGATGTATCCGAATAAATAGACGGCTGTGGCGAGGCGTGTATGGTTATCGGTGGTTATCTGCTAGTGGTAAACATTACCTCAATCTTTACTTATGCCCCTTCGACGAAAGAGAGCGAGATTTGAACAACTTACAGAGTTTGAACGGGGGAGAATCATCGGCCTTCGTGAAGCTGGATTGTCGTATCGTGCAGTAGCCGCTCGTGTGCAAAGCAACAGCAGCACAGTGATGCGTGTTTGGAAGCAGTGGACGGACGAGGGTCGGACAACTCGGAAATCCGGGAGTGGACCCCGAATTGTGACGTCAACTCACGATGATAGACACCTGGGACCCTACCACGAAGGTCTCGGAAACCTGTCGGAAACAAAGTCGCTAGGCGAAAAACCAGTTTTTCTCCCCGCGTGACGTCACATTCCGGGATCCGCAAGTAAACGCTACTATGAAGCTCACGGGAAGCGTCTGGCTGCCGACTAGTGCTCCCGAAAACTTGTCGCCTGGGTAGGAGCGGGTGAGTTCGCATTGTCGGTAGCGAGTAGATTTGCTATTCACGCGATTTTTGAATTTTGCGGCGGAAAATTGAATCTTGAAGGCGCGGAAAAACTGATTATTGACTTATACAAGAAGTGATAGCGTAATATAGATCTAAGTATCGAAATTTATTTACTAGTAAGAATTTTGTACTTTGAAATTAAAAGATTTATTTATATGCAACAACGAAAAAAATGATTTTGAATGAAGTTTTATTATTTTCGAACAACAGAACGTATTCATTAACGAGAATCAATGCATTAATTGAATTGAGTGCCGCAAGGCTTATAAAGTTAAAAGATGAAAAGAAGCTGTGGTGTGTATTCAATGAGCTGTTTGATTGATCAGTCGATGATTTGATTTTAATATTTCCTATATTTTACAAAAAAAAAAAAAAAAACTCGCATTCGCCGTACTGAAATTCATCAAAAATACCAAATTTGATTAGTTTCCAACATTTATATTCATTCACTAATTTATGTCTATATCGTTTAAGGTGTTTTCTGCTTTAAGTAATACTTTTCGTTCAATTTTTAATAGAATCAAGTAGTATCGGTGTACGTGCTATAAATTGGTAACTTTAGGATCGTAAAAGACCTCCCTCTTTCCCACTTCGATATTAAAATCTTTGCTCAAAGTAGCTTGGAACTTTTAATATTTTTATACTACAATAGAAGTGCATTTTCATAATCCCTTCCAAATGTTCTAACACTTTATAAATAGTTTTCAAATCACCCGCCGCACAATTTGAGTGGGGGCGGGGGGGGGGGGTCGAGTACACGCCTTCATTTTGAAACTGATTATTCAGCTTCAATGTTAAACGATTTTGATTTTTTCTATATCGCATATAAAGTACATTTCTATGACCCGTTTTATATGCTCTAATTTGAAAGCTTTCTTTGTTTTCAAAATATGTGCCTCGCATCGGCGGGAGGAGGGGGGGGGGGCGGTTATTCCCTTTTAGAAATTTAGTTCTCCCCGTATTTCTTCTAGGAAAAAGAAACTGAAATAATGTCGAGTAATACAATTATAATGAAATATATAATTAAGATAATTAAATACCTTTTTGTCGGATGAACAACATACCGAGTTGATAAGAGTTTTATGCTCCGTGCTAGCTCTAAAATTTTGAGTTTAAAAAGTCATAGCCCCCTCATTAAGCATAGTCAAGTCCCCCCCCCCCCGGCTGTACTCAGACTTGCTTATGGCAACTTTCGATCTTCAAATATCAAAATTATTTCCATGTTGCACTTACATTATTTTTTTTATTATCTGCTGCAAATGTTCTAATTTTAAAATTTTCTATTGTTTCCAAATCATGAGTTTCCTCATGGGGGATCCCTCTTGAAATTCAGTTTTTCGATGCTCCTTCAAGGGAAAAAAATGATGACTCATGTAGCAAAGCACAGCAAAATATTTAAAAAAATTATGAATAATATAATTATAATAAGCTTCTTCCATCACTAACAGCAGTTAGATGATGCGGTTTGTTTAATGTGCGAATTAGAAATGAATTAGATCACAGCCGTTACAAACAATTTCCCAGATTAATTTTTTCCCCCTTATTCGATACAAATTTAAATGTTTAATATCAATTTACTTTAGGCTGTTATGAATATTTCTGTAGTCAGATGGCAAAATGTGATCTGAGTTTTTGCTAATTTTAGAGGCGAACAATTTCAAAGTTCTCTGCACAAGGTAAAATCGGGTAATTTATTTACGTTACGGCTACCTTATAGTATATTATACCCTATATTATACTTTGCTACCTTATAAATTTCATTAAAATGTCCCCAAGACCCCAAGTACGTAATTATATCATTTGCGCTAATAAAGTGAGTATTGCATTTTTGCCATCTGACTACAGATTGAACATAATTCATTAACAAATTTTTCCTTCTGCTGCTTTTAGACCTGTTGTCACCTAATTTTGAGTCTTTTTACGCCTTTTTAATCGCCCCAAATTGTAAATTTTCCGTGGTATTAAGACTTGATAAAAACATTTTTGCAATCTTTGATGCACTCTAATTGATAATTTATACAAATAAAATGCTATCTTTAGATATATCAGAGATCGTTAGCAGGCTTGCTCTCCATTTCATCTAAAATAATTAAAAATTAGTATTTTCTCCTTGATATATAAGCGGAGCAGCGAGCGAGCGCGCACGTACAAATATATTTCCGAAAAGGCAAGCGAAAACACCGTTGACGGAGCTATCATTTGATTGGTCAACCGCTTTTCACTTTCGAGGACGCGAGAGCAAGGGAGAAAATGGTCACTCGAGACCGTCGTGGTAGGGTCGAATGGAGTCAACCGACTATTTTCTCGGTGTATCTCGGATTCCGTGAGGGAGAACTAGACGTCACGAGTAGTTGACGGGACCTTCATGGTAGGGTCCCTGGTCCGCATGGCGCGGACGGACCGTACAGCTTCCTCTAGACAATTGGCAGTACAGTGGTCAATAGCTACAGGTGTTTCATCGTGTGCTTCATCAATTCGTAGACGTCTGCTGCAGCTGGGCTGCGCGCAAGGACTCCTTTATACAGGATCCCCCTCACGCTAAACCACCGCCGCCTGCGGCTACAATGGGCCAATCAGCATAGTGACTGGCGTGCTGATTGGCAGCATGTCATATTTTCTGACGAATCCCGCTTTAATTTGTGGTACCATGATGGCCGCATTCATGTCAGACGCTATGCCGGTGAACGCCACCTTCCGGAGTGCATTATCGAACGCCACAGTGGACGAACACCCGGAGTTATGGTCTGGGGCGCCATAGCCTATCATGGAAGATCTCAATTGGTACGAATTATGGGTAATCTGAACAGCAACCGGTACATCAGTGAAGTTCTACAGCCCCAAGCTGTTTCCTTCCTTCAAAGCTTGCCAGGCGCTGTATTTCAACAGGACAATGCCCGCCCTCATATTGCTAGGACTGTTCAATCCTTCTTTGCAACGCAGCAGGTACCGCTTCTTCCTTGGCCTGCGTATTCCCCGGATATGTCGCCAATTGAACATGTGTGGAATTTCGTTGGTCGGCGTCTCGCTCGTGATCCTCGTCCTGTTGCTTCTGTAGACGAACTTTGGGTACGCATACAAACAATATGGAATTCTCTTCTTCAGGCAGACATTCAAAATTTGCTTGACTCCATGCCACGTCGTGTAGCAGCACTTATTGCGGCGCGTGGTGGCTACACAAAATATTGATTCCGATCTCTTGTTATTGTTTGTTTGCTTTGAAAATTTAATCATTTATTTGTACCACTACCACTCAACTGTGCATTAAATTTCATTCAATTATGACGATTCCTTCATGGTGTTGCAATTTTCACAAACATGAGTTTAGCAGATGAAAAATCGCCATGAACTGTTAAAAATTTTCGTAAGAAAATAGCAATATAACCATTTATTTGATTGTTATTTTACCATATTTAACTGCAACAGCCAAAACCATTAAAAAGATGGTACTCAAACCACTGATTGTGTAAAAAAACATTTATTCTCTGTTTCTCCTAAAGAACGTTTAACTAACCGTAATTTACAAGCGCTACTAGGTCTCGCAATCAATAAGAATCGGGCGTCCATCTTGGTTATGGAACGAAAAATAGGAACACATACACACGTAACTCAAAAATTGGAGGCATCGGATTTCCGAACTGTTTGCGAATGAGCGAACCCATAATTTGAGCTTCTGAAGCTTGTTTTTATTTTGGGGGGCTTGTTTTTATCCCGGGGTTCGATTCCCGCTCGCTTCGTTTACGGTTTCTACTCCTCGAAATCGTTCAATAACCATAAAAATTTTCATTTAGTTTTGAAACCACACTAATTATAAATGGTTATGAAACCGTAAACTTTTGTATTTACGGCTTTTCAACCAAGCTGATTGGAAATGGTTTAAGACCCATAAAGATACAAAATTGTTAGAAACCGTAAACTTAACGGTGAATTAGATGGACAGACTGCTGCCGGCTATTTAACTATACTTTCGTGATAAAATTTCTATAAGTGTAGCAACACAATCTCATATAAAACCAGAAAATCCACTATCTCGATTTTAAATTGTTCCATTTATCCTATAAGAAATTATATTTCGAACAAATGATTAAATGATTAATAGAACTACAACAACAGCAGGATGGATAAAATTCTTTTGCGTAACAGCAAATTAGAAATGTAACGAACTTTTCGAAGTTTATTTTCATTTGAAAGGCAATACTAATAATTTATTTTCCACTATTAATGAAGCTTCTAATCTGAACTGAAAATCAAAACTGAAGCCAAAACCCCAGAGTCAATAAAAATATTTTCTAATCCAATACTATTTTTGTATATGCTGCGATCACATAAGCATATCACATCTTCAGTTATTTTGTTCCTTTCCTGAGTTTTTTTACTCTTCATTGCTTATTTTGCTACGAGATAAAACATCTTACAACAGTTTTCTTCCCTTTCATTCTTGTTGCACACTTCTTTCACTTTACTCTTAAGGTTTTCATATTCCTCCTCAAGTGGTATAGATGCACCAGGTCAATACTTTTTGGAATTCGCTGTAAAAGTGTGAAAGTATTGTTACAATATTATGTTTATAGATGCTGTTTTTGTATAAAATGTGTCTTCATGTTGTTTTACTTTGGTGTTAGTCGCATTAATTTCCATGCTTAAACGACTTAGTTTTAGAATCTTTACTAAAATGTTGTTTTTCTTGTTGAACTAGATTTCACTCGGGGCAGAGTGGAACATGACACAATAACTATTTCAAATTTAGCGCTATTTTTTTTTCTTATATTGTTGGCATTGCTGCTCTATAGCCATGCTTGCTATTGTGTACATCTTGTTAGTTAATGTTTAAAGTGTTTTCTTTTTTTTTACAAATCAAATAATTTTTATTTGAGCATAAACTAACATTTTTTACGGTAAGTAATATTTTTTATTCCGTAAAGATATTTTACTGTTCTTACAAAATTTTTGATACAGCTTATTATCACTAATGTTTCGGAAACATGATTCTTGTATCATTTATTCCAAAATGGAGTTTGTGTTGCTGAGCAATTTTAAGTTTATACTATCATCAAGAAGAGTTGATCCCATGTTGTAAGAGAGACTTGATCACGGAATCAAATCTCTCTTATGGCTTTTATAAAGCGATTTTTAGCTTTAATTATGACACATTTTGAGAGGAAAAATTTTTTACAAGTTCTGTGACCGACAGGCCAAATCTCGGAGACGAAGCAGAGCCAGACTCTGCAGCCTGGTCCTTCCCATCAATGCCTTTTAGTTTCACCAACTGAAGTTCAGCCCTTTCCCAATTCACCTCCAAAGGTTGAAGGTAACAGAGTACAGAAGAGAGGCAAGAGTCGTATACTAACAGACACTCCAAATTAAAAAGAAGTTAAGAGGTAGGAGGAAAAAAGTCCAAAGGGGAAAAAAAAAACAATTTCATACGAAATCTTTTTTTAAAAAAGAAGGAAAGCAAGAAAAAAAAAGGGTTAGCAGCTCAGAAGAGAAAAAAAGTGACGTTTGACAAGAAAGTAGCGATAGTTTGAATGGCGTGAATCTATTAGAAAGTGAGGAAGAATCAGAAATGGATGAAGTAAGATTTCATTAAAGCATGTGACCCTAAAGTGAGCAAGTATGTGTTTGTGTTGTTTGCTGGAAAGAAGACCGAGACTCACTTTGTGGGCCAAGAAATGGACAATAAACAATCATTTACTGATGGCACTAGTCAAATTTATTGAAGAGAAATAAAAACACATTTGTTTTTCCTTGAATCAAGGACGAGGGGCTAGTGTAAGAGACGCTAAAGAAAATTCTACCGGCACCAGTTATCCGCCGTGCACATTACTCATTTCTTTCCCCTCTTGTAAATATTGGGTAGCCCTATGTAGTATATTTTAATTTTATGTGGTAGTTTATTCATACTTACTTCTGCACAAAACTGGAACACAAATCATTGATGTTACGTAAGGGAGACATGATCACGGGGTAATCAAGTCTTCCTGGCGGTAGAATTCCCTCATGAAGGAATAATTGATCCTTATGCATGAGCTCACAAAATTGGCTATCTGCAGGTAAGTAATTAATATTTTTAAATTTGAATATTGACCATATTTTTAACAACAATGCAAGAATAAACTTTTGCAAAAACTGACCGAAAAGGACTTTAACTTTCCTGTGTAGAAAATATAATATAAGCAAAAGTTCCGTCTAGAACTATATGAGTCTACTTTCCCGTATGCACCAACCTCTAATTTATAATCTCTCTCTCTTTCTTTTGGCTTTGGTTCTTAATTACTTGAAATAGACCTTTTTTTACGGCTAATACATATTTATGCACTCACTCATTCATTCATCAATTTATTCATTTATTTATATAGAATTGAAATTTCCCCGCAGGTGCTAATGTTAATTTTTTTAACTGTTCAAAATTGAGAAAAAAACTGTTCAAATAAAAAATATTTTACGTTGAGAGCTCCTTCGAATAAACTTGTTCAAAGGAACTTGGACTTTATATCTAGGGTTTATAGAATGCACTTCATATTTTCCCAATTCCGCTAATGTCAAAATTTTTTCAACTGTTCAAAACTAAACGAAAAGACGTTCAAATCAAAAAATCAGATATAGAAATGAGAAATCCTCGCCAAGATTTTTCGAATACAAAAAAATAAAAAATAAAATAAATCTTTCGAATCAGACAATTCCCTCAAAAGTTATTAGGGGGTGGGGGTAGACAGACAAACACACATTTTCCCCATCTCAAAACCTACTTTCAATCTTTATTTAATTACTTGTTTTATACACTTATTTTTGACTTTTCTTTATTTTTCACGATTTCTTGACGATAAAGTAAGCCTTCTTTCATACTTTATTATTTTGATTATATTTTACTTTTACGGGAAAGTAGGCTAAAAAGTGATCAACTCTCCCCATTCTCCTCTATAAGTTTCTATTGCTTGGCGAGAATTTGCCATTTTTTTGGCGATTAAATTTTGATGCCAAATTGGCCATTTCTCACCAAACTTGGTGATTTGTCATACCTTCTAGACTAGATAATTATATCTTACAGCAGCCAGTGATTCAGTCTGAGTTTCAGAATTCAGTTAAAAGTTCTTTAACTGTGTTACGAAGACTTCGGACTGTGAGCTGTGCGCTTGATTTTTTTTATGCACATTCGTACTTCAGAGTAAATACTTGACTATCGTTGTTTCTTACGGTGTTTTTATACCTGTGGCTTTTCTGGAGGATTTAGCATTTGTACAAAACAAGTGTACACTTATAAATGAAATTGCTGTGTTTTTTACAAGAACTGAGTCATCCTTACAAGAGCAAGTGAAGTAGTGAAATCCGGAGAACTCGTAACGATTTGGCGCCCAACTTGGGGCTTTTTCTGGAAAGTGGTCGATATTTCTCGAATTAGTAACTCTTTGTATTTTCTGTCCATTCTAAATATTTTTTTAATTAAAATTGTAACTTTTTATGAGTACATCGCCGTATTCTTAGGTTCAAAGAGAAAGGGAAAAGCTTCTAGATTATATATTTGTCGCATTATTATTTATTGGCTTAAAAGTATACCAAACGAAGTCGAGACAAATTACTTCATTATTTGACCCCTATAAAATGCACTACTGTGAAGTTCATGAAGACTAAAGATGGAAGTAAAAACGCAAATGCAACCTCAAAGTTTAAGAAAAACAATTAGTGAATTTCATGCAAAATTCTTGTATATTTTTAGCATTTTTCTTTTAAAGCTTAATATTTTTACCTTTGGCTTTTTGATTTCTGCCTCTTCTCCAGCTTTCACATCTTCAACCTCGATCAGATCTAACTTTTGAACATTTTCACGGCTTTTGGGCTCTTTTTGGACGATATTTGCTTCTTGAACAGCATTAGTATCTTGTTCTACATCATCTGCTTCTGTTGCGTTTTCTTTTGGTTCTTGTACGTCACCTTCTTTTTCCTCTATATCGTCAGTTTTCTGCGACTCTCTTGGCTTGATTTCCTCCTGAACCTCTAATTCATGGTCTTCTTTCTGTTTCGATATTTCAGCATCGGCTTGATATTTTTCATTCATTCTCTTTTCACTAAAGTAAAAACTAACTTTTATATGGACATTTCAAACAAATAAATAAAAACTGTTTCATACAATAGTATTTAAAGTAAATTCAAAAAAGAACATATTTCTATTTGAACATGAATGTAGCATTACATATGTACCACAGTATATTTTATGCTGACTCTTACCATTATTACATTTATTTGTCGCCATGCATAGCATATAATTATATATATATATATATCTATACATGTATATTTGTATATATAGTCGAAACTAAAATGCAAGAAGTAAAAATAGGATCCACAACATACCTTTGGGATTTTACAACATACCTTTTTTCTCCTAGGAAGAATGTGGTGAAAAAATAAATAAATAATTAGAAACCAAGATGAGTAAATCGGTTTTTAAAATGCAGTGAACCACTAATTACCATTGACTCCTTGAGAGGCAGTCCCCCCTTTTCTGTTTTTGCTTTTCTTTTTAAAATAACACATGGGTTATCCCTTATTAAATCAACCAAAAATAAATAAATAAATAAGTAATAAAGTAAAACAAATAGATATTTTTGAACCTTAGAATCTCAGATATTGATAATCGTGGCGTACCGGAATTGTCAAAATTATTTTAATTTTCTCCAGCCATCAACGAATCTTGAAATAACTTTGTTCAGAAGAACTCGGATGCAAAAAAATACACAGGTTTAATTACAAAATAATAAATAATAAAGGTAAATATTTCACAAGGTAAAATATAAACTTTTTCTGAAAAAAAGCTTTTTGTCTTTTAAAATTAATGAACTGTACAAATAAATTGATGCCAAAATAAAAAGAGGAAAATTAAAGTATACTTATAACAAAAAAAATTTAAATGGCTGAACTATACTTATAACTTTTAAACATTTTTTTTGAAGTCGGTGCAAAATTATGATAGATTAATAAGTATTTTCGTTTTTAGCACAATTTTTAATTTGAGGTCGGTTCTATTTTTCTTTCTTTTTCAATTTTTTTTTTATTATTATTTAAATATTTTTTACACTAGAATCACATGAAATGTGTAAATTTATCCGAAATAATATACAGCTTTATATAATACTACTATTTTTTTGGGGGGTGGGGGGGGGGGGGGGCTTTCCAGTTCAAAATGACTAGTATCTTCGAATTTGAAATGGCAACCAGAAATTTTTGCTTCAAAACTTTGATCAAGATAAAAATTTAGTCTTCTGTGCATTTTTTTATGTAGTATGGTTCGGTCGTCGTTTTCCAATAAAATTGAGAAATATCCACTTCGTCATGTTAAAATATTTTTTCTTATTTTTGTGTGTAATCTCAAAATAACCAGGGACGGAAAGATACGGTTACAGCATTGCCATTCGCCGTAACGAAACAAAATCCGTCAACTTATACCTGTAAGATCGCTTCACTTTATCAGAACTGCCTCTGCAAAGAAAACCGTTCTACAGTATTTAATGGATTAGTTCTAGTCACGTAATTTTAAATGTTATACCAAGGCTGAACTTGATCGTTAACTGTTTTGTTAAATTTCAAATGAAGATATATATTGTTTCATCGCCTAAAATAGTACGTTGGGATAAGTTTTTTAATCACGAAATCTCTGAAAGAATGAATGCTAAACTTTAGAATTTAGCAGGTACACTATTCATGGGGAGTAAGCATTCTCCAAGAAAGGATTTTACAAAGTTCTAATTAGTTTTTTTTTTAATTTTTTTGTCATTATTTTTTAAAAGAATAATTTACATAAATTGCCTATTTGCGGGGGGGGGGGCGAGTGAAAAAAATCTTGTACGCCTTAATATTATAAGCAAAAGATAAGAAAATTATAAGCACAAAATATAAAATGAATTTAGTGTAGTTCTTGATGTGAAGTATTATCACTTTATTTTATGGTGTCATTACTGGTTGATGGTGCATGAGAAAAATGAAATTGAGACTGTTTCATCAAAATTTCATCATAGTCCGGTTCCATTTGCGAAGCAGAGATTCTTAAAACTGATGAAAGGTGCTCATCTGTAATTCTGTTTCTTAAAGAAGTTTTCCTAAGCTTCATTGTTGAAACGATTTGTTCGCATATATAACATGAGCCGAACATTGTCATTATCTTCATTGCATGAGTAATTAGATTCGGGAAATTATCTGGACTTAAATTTTTATAAAATTCTAGAAATGGTACTGTATGAAAAGTTTGTTTCAGGAGAGTATTACAGTTCAGTTGTATTAACTCAAGTTGAAATTTTGCATCAACTTCTTCGTAATTAACATTGAATGGGGTCGCAAAAATGCTAAACTCTGGTTCCATTTTTCTAAACTCCTGAAATCTCCTTTCAAATTCTGAAGATAGTTTTGTCTGGAAGTTTCGAGCGAAGATGAGTCATCTGTTTAGGTCGGATGCATTTGTCCCGAATACTATTGTGTTTTGGATATTGCCGCAGGTAGTTTTTATGCGGGTCGTCACATTACGAAGTAAGAACGCGTTCAAACATTCTCACGACGGCACTCTTAAACGGGCCGGATTAAACCTTTCCGCGGGCCGGACTTGGCCCGCGGGCCGTAGTTTCCCCATCACTGTTCTAAAACGTTCTTTTTTCTGCACAAGAGGAAGTTTGTTGCAAACCGCTGAATTAATTATAGCCGATTATATCAATTATAAGCGTTTTTAAAAGTAGTTCTTTACGGTAATTAGGTTAAATTTCTTTCTAACAGACGAAATATATATTTATACAAAAGCGCATAGAGTCCTTTTCTACAGGCAACGCCATGGTTGGAGTTAGTGCTTTTCTTGAGCATCAACACAGCAGGCAACGCTCTTTAAACTCTTATCACGGGCATCGTCGTGCGGATACTGCTAGTGAGATTAATTTCTAAAACTAAAAAAATAAATAAAGGAGAAAAAACAATGATTTGAAACCATACTATATTTTAAGGGGAAGATTAAGTCAGGAAGAGCTTTTATATTGTGGAGAACTAAAATTTTAGTTCAATAAATACTTAAACATTATTTATACTTTGCTTAAAAATACATTTTACCTGCGTCTTATGGGACACTATTGCTAATGAGATGAAGACATTAGAAAAGCGTTACGTGCTCATTTGTTTGCTTTTCATCCTTAATGGCTGGCAGTTTAGGCAGGCTATATAAAGCCTTACCTGACTTCTAAGCTAAATTAAATAAATAAAAAAATATGTAAACAATACATTTAAAAAACTCTCTACCTCGTATTGATCCCCCTTTCTTCCTCCTTTACAAAGTGCTTAAAAATATTGCATATCTTACGAACTAACAACGTCTTTCAAGGTCAGGGATGGCGAAACTTTTCGATTAGTGTGACAGTTAAATTAAAGTTTATTATTTTCAAGTGCCCAGTGTGCCACTTGAAAAAAAAAAACATTCTTTTCAAAAATCAACTGTAAACCCCTGCTTAGATTTTAAACTATCGAATTATATTTTGTAAGTATATTTGCTATTTAATTATTAACTTGTATGGAATGTTAATTGTCTCAACAGTATTTAAAAAATATTTCAGGACAATGTTCAGAAGGTAAAGTGTCCTGAAGCAGACATTCTTTATTGTAAGTAAAAAATCAAATTAAAGATAATTAATGTTAGATGTTTTCAACTGTTCTAGGGTGAAACCTTAGTTAATATCAATACAATTCAAAATGAATTATTGTCTTTGTCCCTTAAAAAAATTGTGTCCTCTTTTAGACCCTTCACTTTAATATACTTTTTACTTTTCAACACCTGAAGGCACGCCGCTGAAATGCCTGTCTCGTGCCACCTAGTGGCACGCATGCCATAAGTTCGCCATCTCTGTTCTGGGTATCAGTGGGTGTAAACACAAAAATACATTGACTTATTTATTTATTTCACATTAAATTTCCGTGTCTCATTAATTAACTATACTCTATACAGCAACAAGCTTGAATCCCAAAGATAAAACCCGGCTTCTGCTGGGTTATTCGGATTTGAAAATTTGTAGTGTAATGGTTAAGGTATCACTGTAAAAATATGTGGGAATTTCAAAAATTTGTACCTAGCATCAACAAAACGAAATAATATTTTACTTCTTTTAAATGCAATCAAGCGAATTCAGCGCTTAACTATTTATTGATAATTGCGTTGAATTTATATTACTCTTAGCAGAAATATCTAAATGGTTATTAGAGATTAAAAATTAAACTATTTACAAAGAACATTTTGTTGTAACGGTAATTGTACTCTCCTCAGAAAATAATTAAATACATTATGCTACATAACGCAAAAGAAAAATAAAATAATAATAATTTAATAAAAAAAGTACCTTAAAGATTCTAAAGGTAACCTGGATGATTTTTCTAATTCATGTACATCTTCATTTTCTTGGTCAATAAAAGGATCTTGCCAATCATAAGGAAATTCTTCATCACTAGGAGTTTTTGAAACCTGAAATCATCATTTGGTGAAATAGAGTCAGTTTCAGAATCTGAACTCTTTTTTCCAATGAGTCATATGACATTAACATCAGCTAAAGTATGCTATGATGAAGGATTGAAATAAAGAATTTGTAATTTTAGCAGAATAGTATTCTCGCAGATTTGAATATTTATAGTAGCATCAATAAAAATAATATTAACGAGTGAAGTATAAAAAGAGCAAACCGAGTAAGAAATAAACTCATAGGCTAAAAATTAAACAAAACTATAAATAATAATAAAAGCAAATGCTATTTATTCATTCATTTATTTATTAATCTTGTATAAAAAGTTTTAATGTAGTTCTCCGATTCTCTTTCTCTCATTTTTTATGCAATATTTAATTTTTTAAAATCGTTCCATTAAAAGCCCAAAAACTATTATGGACAATCAATCCGTCAAATGAAAACTTCATAATGACTGTAGATTAAAAAAAAAAATTATTGCTATTATTGTATAACTTGGGGGTGTCTAAGAGATATGATCATCCTAATTTGAAATTTGTTTTTGCGTTTGACAATTCTCGTTATTCATGTCTAACATTAAACGCATCGTTTCATTTTTTCCCCGATTTTCTCACCCGCCCCCCCCCCCCTTTTAATTTATACTTTGAATGTTTGTTCAGTTGGAATCTATATATAAATAGGCAGAGACAAAACAGTTAAGTGCCGTTTTCTCCTCAGTTTGTCAACCGATTTTCTTACTTTTATTTTTATTTAGTAGCTATTGATGAGTTTTAGTGTTATCAATAAAATATATTTTGGAAAAAGTTTTTTTTTCTCCACCTTTCGACGTAGATTCAAAGCCTTTTTTTTAGAAGTATTTATTCGTCATACTTTCATACTAACCCTTACATCTACAAGCTACAACATTTGTACAATACTCAATGCCTTTTTTACTATTGACGATTCAAAAAAAAGAAGAAATGTCAAGAACAAAATAATACTGACCTTAAGGTGTCAGTTAATCCATTTCCAATCAATATATATATATATAATATGCATATTAATTTATATATATATATAATATGTATATTAATTTACATATATATATATATATATATATATATATATATATATATAATATGTATATTAATTAGCATATTAAAGTGAGGTTATAAGTGCGGTGACTAATTATTTTATTTCGTGAGTTTGTTGATTTTCATTAGCGTTTTTAACTCTTGATTAAAATGAAAGTTAGTGTTTGGATTTCTAATTTATTCAATAACAATAGGGTGGCATGAAAATTTTTATTTCTTTTTTCTTTACAGGAAAAACAGGGAAAGATTAAAGCTATGCATAATATGTGTTGCAAATACATTAAATTAAATAACATACTCAGTGGTCAATCAGTCGCACTGAGGTAATGCTATCGCTAACTGAAATATTTAAACAAAACAAACTGTTGTCAAACAGAGAAACCAAAATGTCTAAAAGTTGTTTAAACGATCGAGGCTGAACTTGAAAAATTTCATGAATTACGACCGTTGGGAGAACTCTAGTTTACTGAAATTGATATGCTTTGGAAAGTGACCTATCTGCTTGGTAATATAAATCGTTCTGAGTCATTTGCGACTGAAATTCTGCACAAAAAAGAAAAGAAATTTTTTTTTTTTTTTTTTTTTTTTTTTTTTTTTTTTTTTTTTTTTTTTTTTTTTTTTTTTTTTTTTTTTTTTTTTTTTTTTTTTTTTTTTTTTTTTTTTTTTTTTTTTTTTTTTTTTTTTTTTTTTTTTTTTTTTTTTTTTTTTTTTTTTTTTTTTTTTTTTTTTTTTTTTTTTTTTTTTTTTTTTTTTTTTTTTTTTTTTTTTTTTTTTTTTTTTTTTTTTTTTTTTTTTTTTTTTTTTTTTTTTTTTTTTTTTTTTTTTTTTTTTTTTTTTTTTTTTTTTTTTTTTTTTTTTTTTTTTTTTTTTTTTTTTTTTTTTTTTTTTTTTTTTTTTTTTTTTTTTTTTTTTTTTTTTTTTTTTTTTTTTTTTTTTTTTTTTTTTTTTTTTTTTTTTTTTTTTTTTTTTTTTTTTTTTTTTTTTTTTTTTTTTTTTTTTTTTTTTTCTGTTTAATCACACCAGAGAAATGAAAGAAAAAATAAAGTCCGAGCCATAAGTTGCCCACTTAGAAAGTATTTCAAGCGGGCCAACAAACATAAAAATTATATTATTAAACATCAATTACAATTTTTGCAACTTTCAATAAAATCTAATGGTAATTATAGGTTAGGAGAGATGTTAAAATTCCCACTAGATGACGGTACTATTAAATCAAGGTCAAAGTTTAAGCAAATTTTCCAATTTACTCGGCTCAGCAGTCGGTAAGCACAATAAAATTAAATTATATCTTTTTCAAGTATTTTTTGTTGTATAATAAGTAATTCATATTTTCACCTAATGACAATCACATTAAATAGCTTAACTAAATTTTTCTCATGAATAAATTTTGTGAACAGTATATTTCTTTTTTGCATGTTTACATAAATGTGTGCCTCCAATAATCATAAAACCATTTTAATATAGAACCGTCCAGTCTTCTTCAGACTATAGATGTATAATTGGACAACCAGTTAATAAGACCAAAATGATCATGTCCCGATTAACCCGAATCGACTGTAGAAGGTTGCTAAGGAAAAAGTTCGGTGTCTTCAGAGAAATTCTGCTTCGCAAGCTCGAGCTCTTACTAGTCGAAAACTATTCAATGAAAAAATTTTAAAATCTCATAAATTAGAGAACTTTCTGGCAAACACGCCAATGTAAAACATTTATAGATTCGAACAGTGTTATTGAATTATTATGTAAGTTCAAACCATAAGGAGTTTATTTTCTTTCTGTTCTCCAGGGCTCAATCGTAAATGAATCAATGATTTTCAGATTGCAAAGAGAGACACCTGCATATTTATGCATAAAAAAAATAATATATAAACACAAAAAAACTTGTATTCTTATATTCTGAAGAAATATGTTTTTATGTACTTTAAAGACAAATGAAATCCTTGGAAAGATCTTTTAGAATTAGTTTGATAACAATACTGAAGAATTGTAATTCTATTTACAACTGCGTTTTTTCCCCCAATTCTGAAGTTATGCATATCAGTATTGATCCCATCTAGGATGCATAGCATGTGTGCCACAGAATTTCCGGAAAACGTATGTGCAGCAAAAATGTTAGATTTTACTCTGAAAGCACGGGGAGGGGGGGGGGGGACATGCAAATGTCCGATAACAGGTATATACTCGAGTTACATTGACTATTTGAATACTGGTTGGGTTGGAATGCTTGTTTTATTGCAACAATCTTGACAAATGACTGATTTTAAACAACAAATAAAGCACTAACAAAAATGACAGCAGATTGTATTTATGCAACATGTTGGTTATTTAAGTATAAATTTGAAAACAAACCCTAATACAATGGAACAAGCATGAAAATATAGGATATACGACACCCCTTAAAAAACCTACAGCCAATTATTTTCAAAATTTCAATTCTTTTATAAATTGCATCTTGAAACTCTTTCTAAACCTATACATCAATCAAGACAAATGTAAAGTCACTAATTGCATAGAGATAGTACTAAGATATTAGAGTGGTCACCACTGCTGACACTGTAATAACCCTAAAGAAATCTTGAGCAGGTCAGACTGATCAGGAAGAAAAATTCAGGAGAGGAATGAGTGGCAGATTTTTTTTTAAACAACTATACAGCAAAAATTAAAAAACCTTCATCTATAAAACTCTGCTAATTTGAACTGTTGTTACTTGTAAGCAGAAGGTCCATTAAGATGGAACAGAGCCTGCTTTGCCTTCAACAAACTGACATCACTATTTCTGCAACATCAAGGCATGGACCACTGAGGCTTGAGGAGACAGATAATTTTCATAATTTGCATAATTAAACAGGTTGAAAATTGTACATCCAGTGTTAACAAACAAAGGAATTGACCTGTTCAAAATTGCTCCATGATTGCAAAGCACATCTGGGGGAAAAGCATTGTGGAAGCACATAATGGCTACTGTAATACACTTCACTGGATGTGTTTAACTGATACTTACAAATGTCTATCAATTTTCTTAGCTTCTCGATATTTTTTTAGCAATCTTCTCAGAACTCTCATGCGTCGAATCCACACAACTTTTTTTGGCATTCGAGCATTGGCTGTACCCTTCCTTTTTCCAGGACCGCAATGGCGCCCTTTTCTTCTAGCCTCCTTATTTTTACGTACTCTTGCACGTGAATGCACAGCTACTGGCTTACGAATAATAAGACCATCCTTGATAAGCTTACGAATATTTTGTCCTGAAAAAATAAAAGCAAAATTTTATTTTAACATAAGCTATAAGGTGGGGGTCATATTCGTGGACAAATGTTATCAAGGGCCAATCAAGGATTTATTTATATAAAAATTGTACATGAACACATTTAATAAAAAGTATTTTTAGCAAACCTAGGTTTTTTAATGTTTGATAGATGATCATCACTTCCTTAGGAAAAACAATTTTTAATTACTTTTTCAATACCAAATTTTCAGTACTTACTGTCTTATACAAAATCATTTATTACTCACAAAATTTTTTGTACAAGCCTTTTATCAGTGCCAAATATTTATTATTAACATTAATTTTTGCTTATGTTAAACCCAAAATAAGCATAATATAAAATTGTTATAAACGTATACTTCCTTTTTATTTACTCTTAATAATTTTTTTGCCACTTGTTGCCAGTTTAAAAATACTTTGTTAAAGCACTTAGATGGAGGTCCGCACTATTTTTTTTCGCTTAGAGTTTTTATTAGTTGTTGCTTTAATTATGAGTTAATATCATTAAATCTCTTTTTTTACTTCTTGTAGTTTTCATATTTTTTTCTTTTTAAATGAGCTCAAAATTTTGCGCGATACAGAACAATCGCGAAATTGAAATTTGGAGATGGTCGCATTTTCCCGATAGTCTGATCTTTTAAAGCAATATTAAATTATATGAGGGTTTTACGGAATTCTTTTCTTTTATTGTTTAATTGAAGAGGTTAAAAAAAGATCGTCGCTATCCTGTTCTTTGTCATGGTTCGGGTTTAGCACCATTTGAATGATTTCCGAATCTAACATCTTTATCTGCATCGTCGATGTTAGTTTCTATTAAAAGATAACGTTCCAGCCACATTCTAGAATACTCCTGAAGTTCAATTTAGAGATGCTTTTCTTTTAAAAAGCACATTTTCATGCAGAAACACGCAAATTTCATACTTGTGTGTAACGACTTCGGTTTTGCAAACTATTTTAATAAATTCATTTTCACAGCCGCAATTTTTGTTGCCTTAATATCAATTTTAAATTCTTACTAATTTTATTGCAGCTCTTAAATTAATCAAAAAAAAAAAGCTCTTATTTTCCCACGATCAGCTATTACGGAAAATTCGGGAATCTGCATTATTAAGAAATTTTCCGAACTTTCTCAAGCCAGGTTTTCTCAAGTTTCGTTGGAGAAATTTTTTTTTCTAATTTTTTTCTGCAAGTTTACACTCCCTCCCCTAAAAAAAAAATCGTTTTTAAATTACTCGACTTATAAACACTGAATATGCACTTGTAACGGAAAAAATGCGTATTATTAAAGGAATTTTCAATAAATTCGTATTTTTGTTAAATGGGAAAAAAAATACGAACTTTTAAAAAATGGCAGTAAAATCGTGAAAAATTTTCCGGTTTTCTGGTTCCCGGATAAGCGGTTCTGTACTGTAATTTGTTTGGCGGTCTGGATTTGATTTTTATTTTAATACTCGATATTTTACTGACAATTTTTACTTTCTAAAATGGCAGCAACACGAAGTGGTTGAAGAACATTCTTCTTCAGAGGAGGAAAGTAGTAAGGAAAGCATTTTCTTTGCATAAATTAAAGAGCTGTGTTACCCCTGCGAGAAAACAGAGTGGTGGAAAAATGGCATCACAACGCAGCTTTGGTCAACAGCATTAACTTGTTCAACGACAATGTTATTGACCGTTTTAGAAATTTTCTAAACAATCGTCAAAGGCAGACAACATTGGACAGGTTTTTAGAGAAATAAACCTAAGATTCTTTTAGTGCAAAAGGACAGAAAAAAGGAAGAACAGCAAAAAGGAAGAAAGAACCTGAAGGGAAGTTTTAATGGGAGGGGACTCTCCTTCCAACCATTTCTCTTCCTCCTCTCAACATTCCATTTTTTCAATTAGCTCACCTCAGTACAAGCAAAGTGCAAGGCAACCCTCTGTGGGTCTGGAACGGATTAATCCAATTTACATTGTACCTTATTATGTGAAAAAATAATTAGCCAGTTAAACTGCCTCCTGGAACGAATTGCGAGGTTCCACTATATTTTCATGCAGTAATGTAATTTTAAAATAACGCAGATAAAAAACATTTTAATACAAGAACAAGTTTTTATTTAGTCGGAATATTTTTAACTTCAACCCTCACCCCTCCATCCCTTCTAGGGTTGTGTACAGTGCCTAGGAATTTATAAATTGAGGCAAATGCCCAAAATCTATAAATACTCGGGCATGTCGATAGAAACATTGAATATCGTTGAACAATCAAACAAATTACTTATTAATAAATTGGAAATACTTCAAACCTGATATGTATACTTTCTTATAACTTATTTGTTAGAGGTAGTTATTAATATTGCCACCTGTAGATATAAAATATTTTATGTTTTGCTTAAAATGACTTTAGTTTGAGTAACATTTGAGTTGGTTTTTGATATGCCATTATAAATGGGCTAATAGATAAACCCCCCCAACATATATTAGGTTGCATGCCAATGCTGCCTAATATTAATAAAATTAAAACACACACACAAATGAATTGAAAAATCCCCCCCCCCCCCCGGTTTCATTTTATAGTTACAGGTGCTCTCTGAGGAAGTGGCTTTCATTCAGATCTGTCAATGCCCAATTCACTAAACTCTAGAATTTCATTTTTGTTTGCAACAGGGTTTTATTAATTTTTGAGCCATTGTGAAATTAGTCATTTAGGGTAACTTTGCACCACATCATAATTTTTTTAGTATATTAGACTTTTTTTTTTTTCACTGTTGAAATTCTTGCTCTTCTATGCACAATCAATAAGATAATTTTTGGGAAAAAAACAGAACAGACTTCAAATTATAAATTGTGCTGAAAAGTAAAAAATAAATTAATTCTTTAAACAACATTGATGTGACTTTTAAACATAGTTTTAGGAGTTATTTTATTCCTTTTAGTGTAAATACATTTTTTATATAAATACTATATTTTTAAAAAATTTATATCAAAGAGCAAATCTGAATGAATGACACTAAAAACTAATCATTTGTATGAAAAATTCCGTTTTGAAGTCTATTTTAGCAAACTGACTGATTGGATTTAATTTTTACCTCAGAGAAGCCTTCAGTCAAAATCTTGCTGTAATTGCATTTATTATTATAGCACAATGGCAACAAACACTTTTTTAACAATGAGGTTTATATTTATTGTTTTCCCCAACAAAGAAAAATCAAGTCGAGCCTTTCCAATTAAAATAAAAAAATACTTATTTTTCACCTGCAACATTTTTACTAAAAAACAAATGTAGTCAAATTGATGTGCAATAGGGTGATTTCACGGTATTGCGCACGTTGCGGACATGACATTTTCAAACTTCAAATTATAATAACACAGCAAAAAATTCAGCTATATTAATGCTTTTTCTTTTAAAAGAATCAGAATACATTGTTCTCTGTAAAGCAAAGCATATTTAAGCTTTAAAATGAAATTAAACTTGTATTTTTGAGAAAGTGGCAGCGACACGATGCAGAAAATTCTCATTTTTGAACGAGTCTTCATATATATGCTAAATTCTCCAAAATTTATATTTTTATGGAAATTTCCTTTGGGGTACAATTCCAGTGTATTTTAACCTAAAGACAACTGGAAGATTTAAAAAAAAAGTAAACAATTTAGTAGAAAATTTTCCCAATTTAAAATAACCAGTGCGTTGCGGACATGACGAAAAGTTTACCGCTTGCTTTCCTGCTTTCAATAACTGATAATGCTAATCTCTTAGCTAGCATTATCAATTGCTGCATTATATATTTTTCATGCATGGCTTAAATATCTAATAAGTTGCGATATGTTGATTAATTTTCACACATTACTAATTTTAAACTTAATTCTTATAAAAAGTAGATTTTCAAAATAAGCACTCCTCTCTCTGATAGGTTATACAATTCCATTACAGTGTACTAATTACAACATTTATTTTGATAGTCCTTTTTGACTCATGAAAAGAAACGTGTAGAATGATCAGGTGAAGGATTGCTTGGCAAAAATAGATAAATATGTCTCCAGAGGAAATGGGAGAGGGTTTATAGTGTGGTGTTTCCAAATTTTCAAATTTGTTTTCTGCTATAGGTTTGAATTAATGTTTGAGTCATGTTTGTGTTGTTTGCTGAAACTATTTGTCCAGGCCACCAATGATCATCAAAAGTTCAGCTATCTATTGACCTTCTTCAAAACTGGTGGAAGTTGATGTTGAAGCCAGATTAAGTGGTGCAGAATCTTCCTTTGATGGTAGCTTAAAAAATAATGTAACCTGATATGCATTTTGAGGAATTGAACTTTCGATTATTTGCTTTTTTTTTTTTTTTTTTTAAGGGAAACATTTTTTGATATTACAACATGTTAAGGGCAAGAAGTGTCTTGTACGGGGATTTTGGCAATGCACTGTTAAGTTTCTTCACAGCTTTGCTTAAAGACTGTCTGCTTGCATACCCAGACAAAGGAACAAGTAGGAACTTTTTCAATCCTCAAATTGCAGATTTGCATTTAAGGACACGGGTTATAGTGCATTCACAAAAATTAGCAAGAATTTATTCACAGAAACAGACTGTGCACATGTTGAAACTGGCTTGTGTAGAACTCAAACTTGTTAGTCTCCAAATTTCCCTAATTTCTATTTTTTTTAAAAAACATTTTCTCTTTGATTTTCATATGTTTTAAAATAATGTCTGAGCGAACCAATTTATATTTGAAAAAGAGCCCTTAATTTCCTTTTCTTTTTCTATGAATGCAATTTTACTAATAACCAAGCATAAATAGATAATAGCCACCAGTTTCATCTTTCTACTTTCTGGCTTGTTTCGATATCAACAAATCTGTTGAAGATCAACGATCGAAGATATGAGAGGAGGGGGAGAGATTTTGCCGAATTTCAGTAACTTTCCCGAAGATTTATAGAGGTTTGAAGGAATTTTCAATTAGTATGGGTACAAAAAAAAAAAAAAAAGTAAAAAACCAAGGCAACACCAAAAACTTGCATCACAGGGTGTGTATAAGAATTATTGCATATTGTAAATATTACTATTTTGAAGAACGGAATTCATTTTAACATATGCACTACTTTAAATCTGTTTATTTATTAATTTATTTTATGAGTATATAATTTAAATTATTGTAAATCCATTTAATAATATCCTGATGTATCACTCCTCTAGTGCAAGAGGGTCTTGCTTAAAAGATCACCTACTTTCTCAGAAAAAGCACTCGACCAGTCGTAGATTAAATAATGTTTTAGAGCTTTATAATCTATTAAATTTATTTAATAGATTAAACATAACATATTTTAAAAAAACTGGAATTAGCTTATAATTTTGTTTCAGCCTATCGAATTACCTCGAAAAAAGAAATGCAAATAAAGACACGCCATAAGTACATGAAGAACCAAGAAAAAATCGACTCCATATGGGGAAAAGTCTCCAGATTAAAAAAAAAAAAACCTTTCGATTCTGTGCTTAGACGTGCATGCAAATCTGCCCACACTTTCAGTCCAGTCAATATGCAGCTTAATCGGCTTTTTGGGGCAGGGGGATTTGATAGACGCTGACTGTATTTTACATTGTATGACTGGGGAGGGGGCGCAGAACGGATTTTGTTCTTTTACTTCAAAAATTTTTTAAATTATTCGAGTTCACATATTACTTCAATTCTAAAACTATAATCCAAAACTATTATCAAATATCAAATCAAAATTCATTTTCAATCCATCTCATTAAAACATTTTCTGAAAATAAAGAGAACAAACTTACTTGAGTTAGCATTAGCAATTTCACTCATTTCATTAGGATCTAGCCATACTTTTCTTTTTCCACATTTTAGAACCGCGGCAGCAAGCCGCTTTTGTAATCTTAAAATGCTACAAAGAAACAAATAAAATTCACAAGTGAATTCTTGATTAATTGTTTAAATAACATACACTCCATATCAAATTAACAACTCTTAAAATGAATAGCATAAGTCCAATATTCTTGCCAGGATATTTATCTTGATCGATATGGGGTTTTGGCGACCGTTGTGTGACGCGTTCGTATAGGGTATCTGGCTATGGACCTGTAGCCGGATAAACGGTACATAATACAGAAAATTTACAAGTTTCAAGCCTCTAAACTCTATGCATTTGTTATCCATAGCCTCCAACTACACTACTTATTGTAAGTTGTTTTTACTAGTGTATGTTTTCTCAAAATATGCTATTTAAATTTTCAAAATTGAAATCTACAATCCACAAATCCAGCCAGATATTTAGAAATCATTCGGATTAAGTATTCAGAACTTGGGTAACAATGATCCTTCCTCCAATCTTCATGGCATTTAGTTTTTTAATTTGGAAACTGCTTAAAAGGGCAACAAGTCACAATTTTTCTCTTTCCACGCCCTAAAGATCTAAGTTAAAATTATTATGAAGTGCATTACACAAATCATTTTTTGCCTATACAATTTTAAAATAATTACAATAAACGTTTACTACTGCATTGTATTTGAATATTTGAACTATTTCATTTATTCATTCATGGGTCATTCCATGTCAAATCACCCCAAAAAAATTGAATTTGACACCCACCACTTCGGATTTTCTTGAATTTTTTTGAAATTGTTACTTTAGCCAAGTATAGAACAAATGTAAAATTTTACTTTCATATTTCCAATACTTTTTGAGAAAAAAAATGTCAAAGTTTAAGAAATTCTGATGTAAATTTACCATTAGGCTTAGCGCATGCCCAACATTGCTTATGAAAATAATTCATAACTTGGCTCATTTTCAATATATCTTTGTCAGTTTTTTTTTTATACACTAACAATAACATGTACATTTGTAAAAAAAAATATTTCAAAAGTTCAGCTTGCTTTTTAAAGACAAAAATTTTAAATTTTTGCTCTTTTATAAATTTTAAGGAACAAAACAATTTTTCAAATGGATATTCTGCCTGAAGGCACAGGAGATTTCTGGATAATTTTTTTTAAAATGAACATCAAAAGTATGTTATTAAAGAATATGAAATAAAAACTGGTATTTTGGGATTCAGTATGCTTATTTTAGTTCAGAAGTTAAAATCTTTCATTAAAGCCCTGCCGCTCTATGTTGAATAACATTATTCAAAAATTTACCCTCCACCACACCGCAGATGTTTATATATATAATATTTGCTTAGAGAATATTATTATAAATTTATGGATCACATTTCAAATAACTTTTGGAATAATAATAATTAAAAAAAAAATTTGAACCTGTGGAGAAGAGGATTCAAAGTTAAACTTTCAATCACTCGTCCGCACAAAATATCAACTTTTGACACTTGCTTCTAATTCTTGGAGTAAGAGAAAAATTATGGAAGAATTTCAGGTTAGTGAGTATGCTGTGAGTAAAGCAAGAGAACTTGTGAGAGAGAAATGAATCATTGCCACGCCAGAACAAAGGAAATGTAGAATGTTAGATGTAAAAACCATTGAGTTGGTAAGGAATTTTTACTAGACTGATGAATATTTTAGATTCTTACCGGGCAAAAAAGTTAAAAGTCATTGTTTCTAATAATGTTTCCATGCAAAAATGGCTGTTACTTAGTAATCTGAGTGAGTTATATTCCGTTTTTAAATCAGAAAATCCAAATATTAAAATTCAAATCTCTACATTTTCTTTGTTATGCCTAAAGTGGTGTGTTCTAGCAGGATCCTCAGGGATGCATTCAGTTTGTGTGTGCATTAACCATCAAAATGTTTCTGTTAATTCATGCATGTTCCTTTGAAGAATCATGCAATGAACTCATCCATCTCTTAGTTTGTTCTGTAAATAACAGAGGCAGCATGCTCTGACATTGTTCCGATTGTTCATCTAATGAAAACCTGAAAAACTTTTTACTCCGAGAATTTGAAGATTGGCGTTCTGAAAATGAAATTATTTGCACTTCATGGGTTTCAACAGACAGAACTCGACAAGTTTAAATTACAGGCACTTTGGAAGAATATTTAAACATCTTAATAGACAGCCTTGAAATTCTTATACCCCATTCCTACATTACAAAATCTTAACCAACTATTGATCCAACTATTTTTAAAAAATGAAGGAAAGTCTTAAATGTTGTGAAGCTATTGTTCTTCTCGACTTTAGTGAAAATTATACACATGTTATACATGACGAGGTTCAAGGATACCACTGGACTCGAAATAGCTGTTCACTACACCCAGTAGTTATCTACACATATTGCAATCAATCTAAAAAAGCAATCATTTACAGTCTGTGTATCCTATTAGATGATTTAGAGCATGATACAGTCTGTGTATGAGAGACAAAAAATTTTTGACGATTTCTTAAAGAATCAATTTCTGTGTGCAAAGGAAGTTCATTATTTTAGTGATGTATGTGCATCACTATACAAAAACTTCAAAAACCTGTGCCAACATATTCAAGATTTCAACATATCAGCATCTTGGATATTTTTTGCTGTAGTCATGGAAAGTCTCCTTGTGATGGCATTGATGGACAGTGAAACATTTATAATTGCAAGAGAGAGACTTTGGAGACATGATGGAAATGTCATAGATTCAGTGGAAAAAGTAATGAATTTTTTTGCTAATAAGATTGCAAATATTAAATTCTGGTTATTAGAGAAACTCTTAGAAATACGTAAACAGTTGGAATCAAGATTCAGGACAGTTAAAATTATTTCAGGAACTCGCAGCTTCCACCATTGTCTGCTGATTCTTTAGGTACAAAAAGACTCAGTTCTGATGATCTTTAGACTGTACAGTTTGATCTTTAGTTTTTCAGGAGAGTAATTTACCATGTTCAAAATAGGTAAATTCATACATTGTGCCTATGATAATAACTGGTTTTTCGGAGTTGTAATTTCTACTAAACATGAAGAAGGCGACACAAAAGTGAAGTTTAATGCACCTGTGCCATCATTTCATTGGACAGCAGCAAAAGAAGACATTTGCAATGTTCCTCTATGTAATGTGATTGCTTAAATCAATGCTGCAATCACAAAGGGCGCCGGTTTTTCTTCAAGAGGAGGCTGAATTTGTTCAGCAACAGTATATATCAAATTTTTCGTAAAGCGTCATTAATAAATGTCATTCATTATACTATATGTAGTTTATTTTTGTTGAAAAATTTACTGTGCACTATGAGTTTTATAAAGTCATAGTGCACAGTTATATATTATTTTTTTATAGAAATTATAAAAATTTTGCAAAAATTCGCATTTTAAACTTTGAAATTCGAAAAAACTTCTCTATCTCAAAAATTGTTTAAAAAATTTTATTTGAGTTATTATCTAGGCAAAAATAAGAAGTAAAAAAAAATACATAAACATCTAGGGTGGTGGAGAGTAAATTTCGAACAATAGCATTCAACTTAGAGCAGGAGCACTTTAATGAAATATTTAACTTCTGAACTTAAACATACTGTATGCTAAAATACCAGTTTTTATTTTATATTCTTTAATAACATACTTTTAAGGTTCATTTTTAAAAAAAATTGGCCGGAAAACTCCTGTGCCTTCAGGCAGAATATCCATTTGAAAAATTGTTTTGTTCCTTAAAATTTACAAAATAGCAAAAATTTAAAATTTTTGCATCTTTAAAGAGTAAGTTGGATTTTTGAAATATTTTTTTCCCCAAATGTAATAGTTATTATTGATGTATAGAAAAAAATTGAAATATATGTTGAAAATAAGCCAAGTTATGATTTTTTTTCACAAGCAATACTGGGCATGCGCTAAGCCTAATGGTAAATTTACATCAGAATTCCCTAAACTTTGACATTTTTTTTCTCAAAGAGTATTGAAAATATGAAAGTAAAATTTAACATGTGTTCTATACTTGGCTAAAGTAACAAGTAAAAAAAAAATCAGGAAAATCTGAAGGGGTGGTTGTCATGACCTGGGTGATTTGACGTGGAATGACCCTCATATTAAAATTTATTTATTCTCTCATACCATTATCAGCACTCATATGGAACTCAGCACTCAGCACTCGTATCTCCATCAACTTTATTTTAAATTCAGAACTATATTTTAACTATAAAATATAGAAATTTCAGAAATATATACAATGTAGCTTTATAGTTTTCTTCTCTTACGAGACTTTCTTGCAAAATCTAGACATTAACCAACATTTAAAGGAATTGAATGAATTGGACATTGGAATCGGACAATTGGATGCTGATGAACGTTACAGCACCCTTATATCACTGCAGTGCTAAAGGAAAAACCTAAACATTTGTGTCACTAAGTTTAATAAACTATACCAGTAAATAAATATTAAAAAATGAAATAAGACTAGAGAAATATATGAAAAATATCAGCGCGAAATTTTTCAAAGAAATTCAAAAAAATTAATGTAACACCAACTACGATTTTCATCAAATTTTCTATTGCAATAACATAGCAATTGAAAGGTACAATAAAAATAAAACAATATAAAATCTGCAATAATAGTAGTTACAAACGCCACGTGTGACTCGTTAGGGTTAATAGTATAGAAAATTCGTAAACAGCTAGTTAGAAAATAAGCAATATCAATACCAAGTTGCAAGTATAATTTTGTAATTACGCTAGCTAATTTATAAGATTCCATTAATTCTAAGATTATTTCATTATTTAATAAGATTAAACAATTCAACCGAATACATGAAATACGCACCTCATCGCCGAAACTTTCCGAAGCGACAAAGACTAAAATTTTTGCAATTATTACCGGCTCTGTTGCCAACACTCAAAATGAATTTTCATCAAATTACGTTAGAGGTTCAGCCACACACTCATCTGTTTATAAACATAAATTTCGTGTAGTGCCAGTCGATTTGCAGATTTTTGGAACGAACGAAACCACTAAAGAGATAAATATTTTTTTTATTACGTTAAATTGAATTTTTTAAGCTCAATTTGGTATTTTATGATTGGGTAACCGGTTGAACCTTTTCGAACGCGGCCTTTATTTGTGGTAGATGAATTCCTTGACAAGAGATGGCGCTCGTTTTGAGTGGAACGAAAAACATTTATTTTGGATGTTGAAGGACGAAAGGGACGTGAGGAGGAAGATCTATGCTCTTTGGATGCGGGAGAAGGTGAGACAGAGTGTAAATATTATTAGCTTTGCCAAATATCAAATCTTGCATCTGTATAAAATGTTCACTTTTGTTGAAATTAAACATTCATCATAAGGGATTTCCCTAATGATGGTTAAAACTTAAATGTAATTAAGTAAAAATAAAAATCCATTCTGGAAATTCCTCTCTTTATTTTTCTTGTCTAATTGTTAGAAGAATGCTTGTCTTTCTTGTTTAATTCCTGAAGTTCTGAGTTTAAGCCACACTTATGAAACTTTCAATTGAAATATATTATGTGACTTGCAGATCAGATATAGTGGTTATTTTAAACAGTTGACAGATTCTACTCTTTGGATTATGAAGTAGGGCAGGGGTTCTCAAACTGAGTGTCTCGAGGTGCTCATGATAATTAAATATTCTTTGTTGTTGAGCAAACAAAAAATTGGTCTGGTTATATTACTTATATAAAAGTTAAATAAAATCCAAATTATAATCGTTATATATTTGTTTGTTCTTTCTAACTTGAGATTGTTTCAAAATCCTGAAAATATACAATTGTCGTGTATACCAAGGATAGGTATCATTGTGACTAGTGGATCATGACTCGATTCTAATTCTTCCAAGGGTGCCATAATTTGAAAAGGTTTGAGAACCCCTGGGCTAGGAAAATATTTTTTTTTTGTTCATGTGTTGTATGTTTAGAGTTTAAAGTGAGATAAATTTTCCTGTTTATTATGGCCTTACATGCAATCAAAGAATATTTAATAAAAATATTCTGCACAATGGTGCACATCAGAGCATGAAATACAGTATGCACGGTTTTAAAAACAAAAAGAACATGTTTGAAAATATGGTACCTTACTTTTATTTACGACATTAACCCCATACATGAGGCTGTGATCTTCAAATAAGAAATATTTTGTTTGTATATTAAAATATTATTTATTAATATTGCTCTCATGGGTTGGACTTGAAGCTCCTTGGCCTCCTCTATGTGCAGTTTGCACATCACGTTGTCAATAACGATGTGTATCAGATGCACACACATCATTATTTTATTTTCTACACAAAAACTAAAATCCTATGCAGTGGTCTGTGCTTTAAGTTTATCATAGTTAATGCTGTCATTCACTTAATGCTATCAAAATCACTGAGTTTCGTCCCCTTGTGTAAATACACATTGAAAATCATTGTGTTTTGTAATCAAAACTTGGTTTCTTGCTACCTGTTTACATAAATTGTTTTCTTAAATTGCCAAACACTAGGGAAAAAGAAGCTTTTGCAAATTCTGAACTTTGGTCAAAAAATGTTCACTCCTATTGAGATGAGGGACGCACTTTAAATTTTTTGTCAGTATGTGCAGAAAAAAGACTACATAGACTGTTTTATGAGCTTTAAAAATAGCAGACAATCGACAATCAATGATTTCTTTATTTTTTATATCAATAATTTAGCTATAATATTTTCCCCCTCAATACATACATTTCATTTCAGCAATATGTAAATCAAGTTTGTCTGTGGAAATCAAATTCTTTCATTACTTCTTGAGATATAGCACTCACACTAATCAAGAAAAAGTTTTCAGGGGTGAAACTTTTCCAGGGCTACCCCGGAATTCCGGGTTTTTTATCAAATGTAACCCGGAATTCCGGTGCTTGGACGTCATGAGTTACAAATGTAAAACTATATTAATGCAATAGCTCTTTTCGTGTCCATTGGAAATAAGCAAGGTTTTTAACTGTAGGGAGAAAGTGGTTTCAAATTCTAGCAAACAAAGATATGTACGCAACGAACTATGAACATTGAGCAAGCATGCACGCACGTGTATTCAGAAGAAAGAGCGACCGCTAGCGGATCTTCCCACTGTATTCTCCTAGGAGTGCGGATGAGCCAAAAGAAGGAAAAGTAAAAGCGCTATATACGCAACACGCACGCGGATTCCGCCTCAAGAGAATAAACAATCACAAATCGTCTTTTTTGCAACTAAAACAATTTGTAAATCACTTGTAAAAAAAAACTTACGTTTCGGTGATTCATCTTTCGCCATCTTCGGACTTAGTTCTCATTGTTGAATGTCATATGAATAATTAATCCCTGATTTAGATGCAAAGAAACCTTTACACCTTGCTTTATTTTTTAAAGTTTTTTTTGTAGCTCATTTCAGATCAAACATTTTGTACTTGTAAAATAAAAATATCTTAATCGCCTATCTTGGGCTATTTTGAAAGCGAGTTGTTTCTTAAAAAAAATTGCGCACGCAGTAGAAAAAAACATTTTTAAAAGAATGATAATATAACCTTAAAAGTGTATTTGGGATCGCAGTTGCTCATTTTTGAACTATTATCCGCTTTTTATATCGCGATTCTTGTTAAGAGTTCGTTTTTCCCTTTGCAAATTTTGTTAATTGTGGTGTTTATGTTCCTTGTTATAAATTCAATAGCAATCTAGATGGGGGATGGGGGATATTCAGTAATTTCACCTAAGGGAAATTCAAGGAAAAGAGGAGGGAGCGGATGTTTGTTATTTTACTTTCCTATAGTTTCATGGTAAAGTAACGTTCAAAAGCGAATTTTTAAAAAAATTTTTCTCTCTTATTTTCTAGACATTTCGCCGTAAAAATGTTTTGATGACCATTACACATTGGAAGCTTAGATTCTGCACAAAATGTGAAGCAATATTTTTTATCTAAAAATTCTTCTACTTTGTAGTCATAAACCCATGGATGAATCTATTGAAAAATTAATTGCAGAAAATTTAATGAAAAGTCGGTTTTAGTTATGGTTATTAGGTAGTAAAAGCAATGATGCTGTGTCTTTTCCACATGGACTGAAAGACGTATTCAGACATGTGATTTTTCCGTATCTTGACGGAATTCCGTACATCCGGTAATTCAACCATTTTTGTTGTGCCTCATTTAGCTTATCAACCTTCATGCTCGCATAACACTTTTCAGGGTTGTTATCTGAGCAAAGGACAACTCTAGCCGCCTGAACTCCATTTCAACTGTACAGGGTTTTTAAGTCAGAGTGAGTTTCACCCCTGAGTTTTATTGCTCCGCCTGGTTTGGATGGATTTTTGCCAAAAACTAATCAGCAGTAGTTCTATCATGGTCCATGTGTGCACCAAATTTCATTTGGTTTCATGCAATACTTTTTGAGCTACAGCGGCCACAAAAAAAAGGGGGGGGGGGCACAGACAAACATCTAAAAATGGCCAAAAGGGATTCAGCACACCTAAAAACTTGTAAATCTGTCAAAACTTGAAATTTTCATGAATGTAATAATTTATTCTATATATTGGATATAGAAGAAAATAAAAAACCATTTTAATGCAGTATGAAAAATTAACTTAATTGTTTTTTTTAAATAAAATATTGTAAATATTTCTTTGCCAAAAATATGTTAATGCTTTCAATTTCATGCTTTGTCTTTAGAAATGATTAACATGCTTTAAACTGCAATTATTTCCTATTTATTATTAATTTAAATTTTTATTAAATGCTTTAGTATTGCTTTTTTGCACTAAAGAGATGTTTCGCATTATTTTGTAATAGCTACAAATTTGAGTACTTATTAGATAAATGAAGCTGTCCTTTTCATTTTAGTTTTGTAGAAACTGCATGAGCTTGGCATTTATAAATTGTTTTTTCCTTCTGCATCATGATTCAACATGTGTCTTTTTCCTGCCTTTTCAACAGCTCTTTAACTGATGTGATGATTGCATGAATTATTACCTTCCAATATTCTCCACACAAAGCTATTTACAATGGATGACCTTCCAGAGTGAGTAAAGAATCATAAAGAGTGAAAACAATGGGTTATATTTTACTGCTTTATGTGTGGATCTTAATACTTATTGAACATTTCCTTTTATTGCATGATTTGTAAACTCTTTGTTAAAATATGGTTAGTTGCATTTTTTATAAGGTTTAAATGTAATATTCTAATTGGACTTTTTATGCATTTTTAGTGTTATCCTCATGAATAAAATATCAGTAAATTTAGTATCTTCTATAACAATATCTGTAATATTCTAATTGGACTTTTTATGCATTTTTAGTGTTATCCTCATGAATAAAATATCAGTACATTTAGTATCTTCTATAACAATATCTTTTTCTTCTTATTAAATTTTTTTCCCTATCTATGTCATAAAATGACATTATAATTTTAAACAGTTTTAGGTTAATCACTTAATGACCTGCGCTAGACTAGATTTTATGCCATCAGCACAATAAATAAATTAATAAGAAAAAAATTAAAAAGTTAACATTTCTGCATAACTTTGATTTTTTTTAAATTTGATTTTGAGAATACTCCTTCTGGACACTTTATTTGGGTTATCAGAGTCACTGTAGGTCTGATTATCCTTTTGTGAAATAGGGTGGAAGGGGGGTGGGTGGCAAAAGGATGCACTGTATTAAAAAAAAATGCATGAGCACTCCTTTAATCCTTTTATAATCATTTTTAAGTTAAGGTTATTATGTCTGTTTTGGGTATTAAATAAAGATAAATTCATTGTGCTGTGTATCGGAAGTTTCCTGTATGCTTTTGAAAAATAATTCTTAAGTTTAGTGTTGTTGTCGATCAATTTCCTTTTAAGAAAAAGCAGCCCAACTGTTTGCCAAACATAACCATAGCACTAAATAATGCAGTTAAGATAGTGAAACAGATTCTTTTTTCTTTAATTGACATAAACATTTTGTACTTCCATTATAAATTTGTTAGTATAAAACCATTATTTAATTTGAAGTTGTCATTAGATTTCTTTTCAAGCCAAACCATATTTGGTTTCAACAGACATTGAGTGAGAAACATATTGGTGCATGTCAAGCATTTTTGAAAATGTAATTAATTCAATTTTCCATAGTATAGGATGTCATCTACCATTATTTACAGTAAATTAAGGAATACTTCAAAGTTTTTTCAACGTGCCATTAACTATCATTAATTTTTCTTACTCAATATTGTACAATCGGGGAGAAAAACCGAAAACCCTCAAAATTACTCGACCATCGTATGCTCTAGAAATCCAAGTAAGGGTGTCTATCGTCATTGATTAATGTCTTCTTTTTAAGTATTGAAATAAAATTTTGATAAGGAGCACTAGGGGATCATTCATAAATGATGTCACGCTTCGAGGGGGAGGGGGTTCGTGAAATTGTGACAAAGTGTGACGAGGAGAGGGGGTAACAAGAAGTGTGACATCGCTGCTTATGCAACATAGCGTGACAAAGGGGGGGGGGGTCAAATATGTGGTTAAAAAGCGTGACGTCATTTATGAACGGTCCCTAGGCACTATGTATGTTAAAATGAAAACTAACTCCCAAAATTTAACTGAAAGCCTATAGTTTTAGCAGCAGAATTGAATTCAGCATGCACAAATTAGCCTTAATGCCAAATTTGAGTAAATCGGACCATTAGAACCGGAGATATTGAAAACGAGACCAACTCTAGTTTCAGTATTCTAATTTATAGGTCAAGATGCATGAAGCCATAAAAACAAGCATTTATGTATTTAAAGAGATAAAAAGTACATTATTCATTATAATACGTAAGTTTTAGGTAACTGCTTGCAAAATACTGTGGTTTTGTTTAGATTTCTTACTTTTATCCAATAGGTAGAATTTTATACATTCAGCTCTTCAGCAGTGGTATACATACCCAAAAAAGTGGCTAAAGCACCCGCAAAATCTATTTTTACGCATAGCACTACTGCATATTTTGAGCTGAACTTTTAGATACCCATATAAGAGCCCTTGCTAGATTGATTTTTCATCAAAATATAATACGGGTTCAGATCATAATATTTAAAAAAAATAATTTCATACAGTAGAACTTGCTTAATATGAAATGCAAAAAATTCACAAATTTGTTTGTTTTAGGCATTATTCGTAACAATCATGAATAAGTAAAATTGTGTAAAATGTATTAGAAATGCACTTTTATATTTTAAAAATAATTACTACTATTTAAGAATGATTAAAAAATAGAAGGTTACATCCCTGAGCCTACTGACCAGTCCTAAAGCCAACATGTGCATGAACTTTATTCTCTACCCAGAAAGATTCAACATATGATTTAAAATACGTACTTGGTGGTTTATAATGACTCAAAATAACCAACAATTTGTTTTAAAAAAAATTAATTATGTGCAATTGAGAAAATATTTCGTGAATAGGTCAGAAATTTTGTTCATTTTAGCCTTCCTAATATGCATGAGATATTTAGTGTAAATAGATAGTGAACCAGGCCCGTAGCCAGAGGGGGGCCAGGTCGGGCAATGCCCGACCTGGAAAATGTTTTGCCCGTCCTAGCGTGATTAATTGAACCTTAATAATCTATGGTATTTCTGTTTTTAACTTTTTGATTTGTTTAAACGCAAAGTCATATAAAAAAAATCCTGTTCCCATGCACCTTTATCCATTAATTTAAATTTTAGAAAAAATAAAAAACATGAACGTTTTCCTTTATTCAGCTCATTTTTTTTCCTGTTTTCAATCTAAACCAGGCACTAATGAAAGGATCATGGGCATTCCAGTTTTTTACTGTAACATACCGATACATGTTTTATGCTTCAATACCTTACTTTGAATGATCATTCACATTAAAATTATCTTTAAAAAATGTTCACTTTTTTATGTTAAATTTGCAAAAAACATTCTTAGAATAAGCTTTAAAAATTCATGTAAGTTTTAATAAAGTATTTCTTTTAAGATTAAATAATTTCAGTATTAAATTAAATTAGTATTAGTTTCATTAATTAATTGTTTAATTAATCAATTAATAAATTAAATAACTGCATTAATTATTAAAGAAATTATTGATTTAAATTTTAAGAAAGCGCCCAAAATGGAGCAAATTCTAACATGTTAGAAAAAAATTAAAAAACTAGTCTGCCCCCTCCCCCCCTCCCCTGGAGTCAGAGTCTGGCTACAGGCCTGTAGTGAACCAAACTTAATGAACAAAATGTTCGTTTTAGTTGTGATTTCATATTAACCGTGTTCGTATTAAGAAAGTTCAACTGTATTTCATAAAAAATATTAAATTGATAGTTTTGTGAAAATCATTTTTATTGTTGGGTTTGCTCATATTATTTTGTAAAAAAAGCAATCTTTGCCATATCTGTGGTAGTTTAGATATTATATGCAAAAATATCAGAAAACTTTTTAACATTACAAGACACATTTTTCTCAGTTTAGTTGTGAAGCAATGGGTGAATGGAATTCTACGAAAATTGGTATACAGAGTCAAATTTAATGCTGAAATTCTGAATACAAATATGTCATGAGAAAGGGGGGTTGTTATTGTAAATTTAAAAGTTGCTGCTCATTATAATATGAAGACAACCCCTTAACAAAATCTTAATAAAAGAATTTTAGAGAGTATATTATTCCTGATAGAATGACATATTTCATGTGTCTCTAGTGTAAATAGTATCCAAATATGAAGAAGTGTTTTGTCCCCACCCCTCACCCCTGCTGTACTATTTAAATCATAATACAAAATGCTGTTTTTCTCAAAATGCTAATCACCTGTCTTACACCACTATGTTTCTCACTTTAAGCATAAGGGTATCAAGGAGGGCCAGGTCCACACAGCTAGAGTTAGTTAGGCTAGGTTGGCGCCCAGCAAACCTATCTCGGACCGGTAAATTCGTCGAACTTCCCTTCCCCGTGCCCGGGGAGGACAACCCTAAGGCTTCATGCTAATAGAGGGGAGAGGGATGGAGTAGAAAACTATGTTTCTCACCATTTTATGTAATAACATCAGTAAATCATCAGCTAATGCTTATGTTCACTATCCAAAGCCACGCCAGTTGAACATATTAAAGTCAAATGTGGCACAAAATTCCATACCCCCTGAGAAAGGTAACATATGAAGTCCCATTCAAAAAGTTGAATTTGTATTTTTTAAAATTCCAATTTCAAGATTTTCTTTCAGCAATAAAAAAAGAAAAAATCATCCTATTTTTTCAAAATTTCATTTTGAAGCTGAGAAAAAATTATGTAGAATTTGTACGAAAACTGCTGCAAGGTTTTGCGTAGCCTTTTCAAAACGAGGGTGGGACAACAGCAATCCCAGAGAAAATTTACTTTTTGCTGTAATATTATTACTTATAAATATGGTATTCAGCAAAGATTTTGCTCATAGTATAAAACCTGTACAAGAAAAATCTTGTTTTACAGCAAAAAAAAAATGCTTAAGTCTATCAACTATATCAACTATTATATAATACCAGAGATATGTAATAAAGCTGCATTTAATTCTTTATCGGTCTCCCATATGCAAAGGTTTAACTTGTATGGGGGCTGATCTATTTTCTCAGTATTAGTATGCCATGTAATTTTGCTAGTTATTTAATTTAAAAAGAGCAATGCCATGTCTTTGAAAGGAAACAGAAATCAAAATATCCAAGTTTCAGTAAATGTGAAAGGAAAATATTATTACCATTTTGTCTTCATATTCAGTTGGATGGATTTATTGCCATTAGTTAATTGCTGCTAAATAGAAGAAATCAGCTAGATATAACACTACTTGGAGACTTTAGATCAGTGGTGTAGTCGAGGGGGGATGCTGAGGGATGGCGTACCTCACCACTTTTTTATTTTAACTCAAGTGCTCCCCCATCTTTTTAAAATTTTAACACAAGTGTCCCTGCGAAAGTTCTTTGTTTGCATCGATAAGGGACCATTCATGTATAATATCACACTTAAACAAATCCCCCTATCTTCTTTGTCACATGTAACGCTATATTACATAAGCATATCCATTTGCTGTGTTGCAGTTCAGAAACAAAACACTTATGTTGTAATAGATCACATTATCGTTTGTTTTTTTAAAACTTTTAATGGCATTTGTGAGCATGACAATAATAATGACTACATGTAGTGTTAATATGTATAAAATGAGATTAAGGTTTACGACAAAAAAGATAATTGGTACATAATAGTAAAATGTATTAATTGTTTGAATTCTGAAAAAAGGACCTGTGCTATTAAAAGTGTAAATAACTAAGAAGATTTCCTTTTCAGCTTTTAACTAGAACTAAATTTAAACCTCAATCAGCATTGGTGGTTTCAATAAAAAGTGAAATCAATGAAGCTTAAAATAAAATTATGAAAAACAAAAAACTTTAATTAAATTTAATTTGCTGATTTTTAATGTTTTAAAGAAACAAAATGTGGGATATCACACTTCTTGTTACCCCCTCTCTTCCCATTGTCACAAACTCTCACAATTTCTTGAACCCCTCTCCTCTTTGAAGGTTGAATGACCCCTAAAGTGTCATCCCCAGGACTACACCACTGCTTCAGATTAAAGTTAAACGTAAGATATATATAATATTTCTTTGCAACAATCATCAAGCACAAGGGTCTTCTTATAATAAATATAATATAGTAGAATGTTTCATTACAAATAATTACTGTAAATCATGAAATATTATAGAAATATATTTCAGTAAAACATTTTCCTACTTAGATTTTACTTCAATCTATTCTGAAAATTTAGTTCGTGTATAATTTCCTAGTGACTTTGTTCTCTGATCAATCATTTAGGTCACTATAAAGAGCAATTAAATTTTAAATGACTTTATAAGAATTTTAGAAACACTCAAATGGTACAAAAAAAAGGTTGGGAAATAGCGCTGTAGACTGTTCACTTTCAAGTCCTGCTACCTCTAATTACATTCTTTCAGTTAACAAAATGATGCATTTAGTGTAGGAGTTGTTTATAAAATTGTTTTATTATTAATCATTTAACAATAGTAGAAGATATATTGTTAAGTCATTCAAAAAAAAAAAGTTTTCAAAAATGAAACATAATAAATGTTGTTTAATGAGAAAAGTTTATTCAAATTGATTATCCTGTTATAGTCACTTGGAACAAACTTACGACCAAATTCCAGTTAAGATGGAACCTGTTAGCCGAGAGGGAATATCTGTGTCACATGGTGGCCAAAAAGGAAAAGTTATTGGTGTTTTTACAAGTGGTGGAGATTCCCAAGGTAAATTGCATTATTTATATGAGAAATTTTTTTTTCTCTAAGTTTATGCTGATAATTTGCAAGTAGTGAGAATTTGCTTCTTAGCAATAATATGTTAAGAATAGGGATTGCTAAATTAACTTATTGTTTATTTCCCAAAGTATATCTGCAAAATTTACTCATAAAAATGCATTTTTGTAGATTCATACAACAAGCAACTTACACTTCATACGCTCCATACGAGTTTTTAAAATTATTTCCGGGAATTATGTGTGTCAATACCTATAGATAGCAGGGGCAAGGGTCAAGAACTTAAGCCTACACTGCGCTGTGTTGTTTTTAAACAACACCTCCATTTTTCATTCACTAAGCTTTTATTTTGTAATATTTTTAACATGTGGCGCATTCTTTCGTTTCATTTTGTATGTGTGATCATATTAGTTAATATAGTTTCCCCTAGATCTTGTAAACTGAACTCAAGGTTCATCTTTTTTCACAAAATTGTAAGACATGATGATTTTGTAAAAAAACAGTAACTTCTTATTTTTTTCCTTCAAATTTTAAGTAACAATTTTATTTTAAAAAATAGTCTCTAATTATTTACATAGTTTTAAAATAAAATAAATATAAGTTGCCTGAAAAATTTCGGGAAAAATGTATATTAAGGCGCCTTTTTTACTTGTTGTTTTAAAACAACACCGCACATTCGGGGGCAATTTTTATGCTGCTGCATTATTCGTAGTATAAACAAGAACAGGTGTCACAGGTTTTTCTATTTCAGTTTATTTGATATCTTTTAGAAGATTATTGTTAAATATTTCACAAATTAGCTTAAAGTGGTCGATTAAATTATTATTTAGGAATTTTGTTTAAAATCAATTCACGCTCAACCAAGGAAGAAACAAACATTATCGCACAGACTCCTACCGATGTTAGGTTTCTTGTTTAAAATCTTTTAGTGAAATTATTGTTAAATTTTATTGGTAATCAAAGTAAAAATTTGCACATGTAACTAATAATTATTAGTAACATCTGCAAATTTTTATTTTAATAAATTGTATAAATTTATAAATGATAATTAAATAAATTATTTCATTAAATTTTCATATTTCAGTGTAATTTTATGATTATAATGCCTGCCTGTTTATTATTGATTTGGTTTCACTTGTTAAAATGATTATATAAAAAAATTATTATTGTTATCCCTAAATGCGCAGTGTTGTTTTTAAACAACATATCAATTTTCCTCGAATTCTACTTTTCCGAATTAAATAGGAATTTTTTTAGTATTTTTCCCACTTATAACTAGCACAAACAAATGCACAAAAAAATATTTTGCAAAGAAAAAAAAATTTGGACAGTGTGGGGTTAAGGTTTTTCTTCTTGGTTTGGAGCAGTATTGCTAATCCTAGTATGACAGTATGATAAGCTCTCCGTCTCCCTCCCACTACCCAAGAAAGTTCTGGGTTTTCTATTGAGAGCCTTGTGTATGGTGTATATTCTGGTAGTTAGCTGCCAAAAGTAAGTCTGGTAGTTAGCTGCAGAGGTAGTTTGCTACAAAGTTAGGTTATTTCCAAAGCATCTAGGAATATAAATTGCATAATATAGTAATATCAGAACACACCACACAAGAGTTTATTCATTTCAATAAAGAAAAGTTTTCCAGTGTACCATTTTCACAATCTAAAAAAAAAAAAAAAATTAATTCCACTTCAGCAGTTTTTGTTAACACAATGAAAAAACAGTTAAAGCACTTTTAAATTACATGAAGTAAACCAAAGAGCACACAGGAGACAGGATTTTATAATAGAGTGACTCAAATAAAGAAGAGAACACTTAGTTGGAAGGCATTGTAAAATTTATAAAGAGTAGTGTCACTCATAGTCCAAAGAAAAAGTCATTTAAAAGAAAATGCATCGTATTAGAATGAAGCGGTATTGAATAAATGAAAATCCTTTTAATTAATATTTATTTCATTTTCCACTTTTGACAATATTTAGTTCAAACAAACCTGATTTTACGTATAGTCTTGAGCAAAGGAGAGTTAGAGGGGACATGATTCAGTTTAAATTCATTAACATAGGAAATGTTGATGGGCTACAGCTATGTGCTGAAAGTAGAACCAGGCTTTTCAAATCTCAGGCTAATCTTGGAATTAGGAAAAATTACTATTTCAATAGGGCTGTAGGCAGGTCTATCGGAAGCGACTGTTAATTGCAGTGGGGTAAAAACTTTTAAGAAAGCTCTTGATGTTCATTGGGGATTGCTAAATTGACTAGGACCAGCCTAGCTCGGCCCGAGCCTGTTGCTGGTCATCACTTTTGTATTTGTATTTGATTTAGGTTAAACTTTTTTTTTCTATTGTGAATATGAATGATAATTAACATAAATTTAATAGAAGTTAACTGTGCAGTACACCATTTTTTTTTGCTGTGTATTAATAACTAAAGCTCTGTTTTCAAAAAGGATGTACTGTAATATGTAGCCTAATTATCTGCAAGATTCAGGAAGCAATAGCAGCAGTAGAAGACAAGAAAGTGGAAACTATTTATGGAATCACTATTCCTGCAGATAGCTTGAAACCCTCAGAATATTTTTTCATAAAGTTAGAAGACATTTTAATATTTTTTAGGATAATCAATAATAATTCCAGAGAAAATTTTAATTAAATATAGTTTCTTAAAAAGTATAGTAGTTGATTGGAGGAGAAAAGGAAAGAAAAGAAATAAACAATTTTTCACTTGAATTGTATTTCTCTATACATTCATGCTGCTGACAATGCTGTTTTAAGAAAATTCTGCCTTGCGCACTTCAAACAAAAGGTTGGCAAGCAATAGCTAACAGGTGACATACAAACAAAATAACAAAATATAGCATAACAAAAAAGGAATTAATCTAAGAGCATACTATACTTCAGTTTAAAAAAATTACGTTTTAGTTTGCTTAAGTATTTATTATTTTAAATCAGTGCTCTCAAAAGGACATGTATCTAGGAGCAAAAAGAGATGTCTTTGTATTTTTATCAGTTGCATGGTCAGCTAGCTCTCTTATAAGGTTATTTTTGTAGTTTACATGGGTGGACCTCATAAGAAGGTTTGACTGTACTGTAGGTTGATGTATTTCCATTTTATTTGAACTAATATCTCGATCATTGTTAGGTATGAACGCTGCTGTCCGAGCAGTTGTAAGAATGGGATTATATCTGGGATGTAGAGTATATTTTATTAAAGAAGGCTATCAAGGTATGGTGGATGGTGGTGATCATATTATAGAAGCTACATGGGCCAGTGTCTCAAGCATTATTCATAAAGTGAGTTTTAAAATAATTTTTGTTGATGATTCTATCTCAATTCAGATTATTCTTTAATGCAGTTTTCAGATCAAGTTCTTATTAAATTTTCTATACAATTAGAAGTATTAATTTTTTCCTTGTTTTGTACAAATAACAAGTTTCAAATTGCATTATTTCTTTAAAACAATGTTATTTTTTATCTGAATGAAATTTTCATGATCGATTTCTGCATAATTTCACGGCAACGTAATCAATTTTTCCGACTAGAAATTTTTTCTGCAAAGGTTCTGACCAGATTCTAGTTTGAGCTAAGAACTGTAGTGTAGAAAAGGTTTTTAAATAACTGAAATCCGGAGATTCATTAAATCCAAAAAACAAACCCCTTTCTTAAATTTCATACGATAAAATTTCACTTAACAAACAAACTTTTGGTACGAACAATTCTTTAAAATTTATTTAAAGGGTTTAAAAGAAATATTAAAATTTTTAAACATAAAAATTTTTGCATTTATTATCGCAACTCACGGGGACTTTTAACAAATTTATTTCTATTTCTTAAAAATTGAAAAGTATTTCCATTCATAACTCAATTTTTAATTTCCAATTCTTTGGAGTGGCAACACCTTAGTTTGTTTATATCAAGCGATCATTCTCATGTTTATATTCAGCGATCTTTTCTTAAGCCTTTCGAATTTTAAGGCGTTTTATATGATTTTAAGATGGTTAAACGCAGACAGTTTTCTCTTCGGTTACCTTTTCAATGGCAATAAACAAATCGTAGGGTCGGACTTTTGAAAAAAAATATCCTTTATCTACAGAAGCCAATTTTTAGTTACACACAGTTATCTGTTGCCCATCTCCCGTGCAAAGTCTTTTAATGCACTCAATGTGATAGCAGACAATACAGAACGTAAAAACTTTTCACAGAAATTTTCAGCAAAGTTTGATTATTGAACTTATAGCTCGCAGCTGTTCTGCAAGGGATCCGCTAGTATTAACTAAAAATAATTAAATAAATAAATAAAATAAGATAAAAATTAAAAACAGGGCACACAGGCCAATCGATTTTTGCTTTTGAATGACTTTCTGTGTATTAAAGATGTTGATTAATGAGGAAGAAAAGAATTATCAGCTCTGTATTTGCAAACCCAAAAATTATATATGATATATAAACCTTTTCACTAAGTTATAAAGTGGGATTAAACAACAAAAAATTAAAAATCTACCATAAGTAGCGAAATAATGTAAGTTACTTCATAAATTTTTCAACCAACTTTTCACATTGCTCACAAAAATTTATGTTGAAAAATTAAATTATTCATTTATTTGCACATAAAAATTTGTAAAATTTAGCAATTTGGAAATTGTTATGCCTGAGAAGCAAATTAATAAAAAAATATACAAAAATTAATGTTCTTTACTAACAGGAACTAATTTAACTTTCATATCACTCCATTAAAAAGAAAATTTAGGTTCACTTATGATTTACTTATTTATTTATTATTATTATTTTTTTTTAATTTAGAAGAGTTGGGTAGTTGTAATGGAAATATAATTTCACATTAATTTAAAGCACCATTTGTGCTTTAAATTAACGTGAAATTATATTTCTATTACAGTTTACCTGCACAAAGTTAAATTATTATTATTAGCTGTAATGGATCAAAAATTCTTGCCATTGTTAAAAATTTAAGGAAAAGGACAATAAAATTTTTTGTCTTAACACAAGTAGATTTTTATTTAGTTTATAATGAAATGTATTTTATTCATTTACAAATAAGACATTCATTATTTCTATACGTCTTTTTTAATATAAGGGATATCTTTTTCCAAATGAAGATAGTGCTTGTTAAATAATCAAAACATGTATTTTCTCGGCAAAAATGTGCGGATAAAAAAGCTTGTTCTTCCCCTTTCGATTCTTTAAGATTCAATCTTGATTTTGAGCTTGGGAAGTTGGCAGGCATGCAGATGATTGTGAGGGAATGAATTTTGATGAAGCAATTAATATTTAGCATTAAAAGAGTAGAAAATGAATGAAGTGCAGGCTTGTCATTTCAACATTTTCCGATGTATTGGGGGGGGGGGGGGACAAAGTACATTTTCAATGCATATTATAGGTAAAAGACAACAAAATATATAAAAGCATGTAAAAATTCAATGTATTTCTAAAAGTCTGGGGGTCATTTGACTCCCCCCTCTGATTGCCCAAATGACAGACCTGGTGCAGTGGTAAGACACTTATAGTATATCTATTTTGTAGGAAAAGCTGACGCATTAATTCTCTATGAAAAAATAACTCTGCCATCAAAAGCAAATTTATTACTGGAACCATTTCTAGAGTATATCCTATTGTGTTGAATAGCTTCAAAGGCTTTTGGGAAGATACTTCTGATTTAATGTTGCAATTTACTATTTTAATGGGTAATCCATCAGATGAGAAGATTTTGCGAAAATTTAAGTAGAACTCTGTTAATCTTTGAGAAAAATTGTTACGCATGCTATCTTGATGGTCCCACATTTTGTCATGCAGTCAAAAACTTTTTGAACAGTGGGAAGAAATATCCTAAATTATTTTCGAAAAATCAGCTAAACCAAAACGAACTTAAAATCTTGTAATTTAAATAGGAAACTTTTTTACTAAACATTGCATGTGCCGTTGCAGTTTGCTAATGCTTGGTGTTATTACAACTGGGTCCTTATAGTAACTAATTGCAGGACTGATGTAAGAAATAATAGAAAGTGATATAAGTGATAAACTTAAATATGATTTGTGTTAAAAACAATTATTTCTGTTCTAAATAACTTATAAGTTTCCACCAAATTTAACCTTATGCTAAAAATACAGGCTTTCAAACATTATGGAGCTTTTTAATGTAACAGATTTTTTTTAATTTGAAGATTAGCAAATTTACATCAAAAGTTGAATGAAAATTGGAATTAAAAAAAAGAACGAAATCGAATAATAATAAAAAAAATAGGCTATGAGATGCATGTTTCGGCATCTAGAATATATCTAGCAGTTTTGTTAGTGATAGGTTCTATGGTTTGCTCTGTAGATCAAGAATAAAAAAATATTTATTTATGCTAGCAATTTTTCAATTAATGTTTACTGCTGGAAACATTTTGCTGGGTGGTTGCTGCAGGATTTTTTTTTATTTTCTCACTGAAAATTCCATGGTGTAAGTCCATCTTTTTTTTATCAGTTATAAAAGTTTTTAGAAAAATTTATTTTCAGTAGTAGATAAGTTGTCTGCCAGGGTTTTGTCTGCATTGTATGTTTTGTGACATTTATATTTTGTGATTGATCTACTAGAGGTTGATGTTGCCTTTGCAAGTTTTCTGAATCTCATATGTAGTTTCACATGCATCCATATCTTGCAGAATCTTTAAATTCCCAGTTTTGAATTTATTGAAGCTTGGAAAAAAGAAAATGAGAGCAGTACAGATCAAGGACCGAGTTCGTTCATATTACAAATACTGCTATTGGGAGATTGACAATTCTAGAGCACTTGAGACTCTTTTTACTTTATCTTTTAGAATTTTACTTGAAAAACAATCGAATCAAAAATGAAATTGTGGAAAAAAATGACATTAAAACCAAGATCAACAAGATGACATTAAAAATATGACGTCAAAATGGAGTTCATTTAACATCATTTTCAATGGGGATCTCCTAGGACCAGCAATATATTTACATTATAAATGACATGTTAAAAGTGGCATTGTAGTAAACAAGTTTGACTGTACTGTAATACAAACTAAGTGATTGTTTTGCTTACTTTTAAAATTAGTATCTTCATATCTTGTGTACAAACAATACAAACGTTCAAATTCAGTTATACATTGTAAATTTAGTTTTTAAATGTTTTTTTTCCTTAAGGGTGGAACTGTTATTGGAAGTGCAAGATGTGCAGATTTCAGGGAACGAGAAGGACGACTAAAGGCAGCTCTTAATCTTGTGACAAACGGTATTACAAATTTAGTTGTGATTGGTGGTGATGGCAGTTTAACTGGAGCAAATCAGTTTCGACAAGACTGGTCTTCACTGTTAGCTGATCTTGTTAAAAGTGGTATATATTCCATATTTACCTGTTGCTTGATATTTATTATAATTTTGTGTAAAAATTCGCAATTTTTTATTTCAAAATTATTGATTATTACGTGAAAATTCTACCCTGTGGCATTTATACATGACAAAATTTCTGATTTAACTAAGGAATTTCAGATTTTCAGCCATTTTTCTAAATTTTTCATTAAATATAGAAAAATAGTGATTTATGAGTTTTACTTTTCTCCTCCATCCTCCTTTCCTGTTACACTAGGCCTTAGGGATGTCGTCCCCCGGGCCTGAGGAAGTAAGGGTAGTGGAAGTAGGGGTAGTGAGGCCAGATTTTACATGCACGTATCCCCAAGTGTACATGGTGGGTCTTCAGCAGTCGGTATGGAACACATGACCTTCACTGGGCTTGTACTGGTCTTAATAAAGTTACAGTTTTCTAAAGTTTATTGATTTTAATGGAATTGCTTACTGAATGGGAAGCAATGACAAATTGCCTTCGCCGTCCTCTTTCTAAGCAAGAAACTTAAAGAAAACTAGAAAAATGGTAGGAAGTTACTCCACAAAAAAATGAAATGTCCGCATATTATTACTTACACTTTGTAAAAATTTTGTCCTTTAATTTTTTTTTTTTTAAATTGCAGTAAACATAAAAAATGTTACAAGAAGTTAAAAATTAACACAAAATCTGAGGGATAATTATTGAAGTTGTAGGAAAAGCAATATAATTTACTACAAATGTAAATAAAAAATCTTTTTATTTGTTAATTAGTAATCAAATCAAAAAATAAAATTTCAACTTTTGGTGTTTTGCATTTAAAACTATTATGTAACTTTTAGATAAAGTTCATAGAAAAATTATTTTTGCATATATACACATGCCTAGTCGTGGTTGTTTCTAAATTTTTTTAATCTGACATGTTTTAGGACAAATAACTGCAGAAATGCAAAAGCAGTGTAATTCACTAAATATTGTTGGAATGGTTGGCTCTATCGATAATGATTTTTGTGGTACTGATATGACAATAGGCACTGATTCTGCTCTTCACCGAATTATTGAAGCAATTGATGCAATTGTTACCACCGCGTCAAGGTAAGTCTTGAAAATTTTATTGAATCTATCGAAATTGCATTTAAGCTTTATTTAATTTTTTCTTTGTTCCAAGTGAACTTCAATCATATTTTGTAAAAATATCTGTTGTTAAGATTGTCCAATTGTTAAATTCTGTAATTTTTGCTTTAGTCATCAGCGAACATTTATTTTGGAAGTAATGGGCAGGCATTGTGGGTAAGTAATATTTTATAGCCCTAAATGATTTTATTTAGTGTAAAGTATTTAATAGGCTTGATATTTGTTGTTTTGTTTAGCTATTTAGCTCTTGTTGGTGCTCTGGCAAGTGAAGCAGATTTTGTTTTCATACCTGAATGGCCACCTGAAGCTAATTGGCCAGAAACTATGTGTGAAAAGCTGAAAATGGTAAGTTATATGAACCTCGTTATCAGGTATGACTAAAATTTAATTAGGTCTGAATTATAAATCAGAGAGTCTAGGTTGCATCATTTTAAACCAGCATTGAAAGAATTTTTATAAATAATCTATTTATTAGAAAGTGAAATTCATTTTGTTTTTTAAGGAACGTGAATCTGGTCAAAGATTAAACATTATTCTAGTTGCTGAAGGTGCTATGGATAGAGAAGGCAAAGCGGTTACTGCTGAACTGGTGAAAAAAGTACGTACTTTACTCATTAAATACTTGAACTCAAGTGCATTATTCAAATTACAAATTCATAAAAATAACATTTTTATTTTTTAATTATTATTGTCGAAAATATAAAGTCCTTGCTGAATCTTATCTGGAATTGTGATATTCAAGCTGTAATTAATTTAAATACTTTCTCGGTGGCTCAAATTTAAGGCGGGATAGCATGATTCACGCCCAAATTTTTCAGGTCCCCTCTTTGAAAATAGGCTGGGAAGAAGTTTCCCACCCATGGAAGATTCAAAAAATTTTGCTGAAAACATGAAAAACCATTTTTTTTACTTGTACATAAAGTTACCAATAGCGTTATAAAAAAAAAGTTACCTTCCAAAAAATTGCAATTCCCTCCATATATAAAGCTTGGAGGGAGTCTCCCCTCCACTCAAATATAATTATGAATTTTAACCCCTGCCATCTAATATTAATAATTTTGTTACTCTAAAACATTTCTTCCTAAATTAAAGTCTGGTCTTAATCAAGGACTTAAGATTATATTACCAACTTATTCTATCTGACTACATATTAGTTTTTGTGGCACTGAAATTGATAATGGTTTTTTACTGACTGGATGAAAATAAAATGGTTTCTTTGGCTTTTTTGAGATGTTTTTAACATTGAATCATCATACAGAAATTCAGCAAAATTTAATAACATATGGTACACTTTATATTTGAAGGCAGGTCTTATTTGGAATTGTACTGTGACAGAGCAAATACAAAATTTCAACTATTAGGGAGACTCTCCCCTCCAAGCTTTAAATACTTATAAAGGGGAATGTAATTATTTGAAGGGAGAAAAAATAGCAATATACTATTTGATTAATTCAGCTTTTTGTGTATTCCCACACATGTGTGGGCCTTGTAAAAGCTTTTAAAAATCCTATAAAGTAAAAATTCTATTTTTTGTAGAACATTGGTATTTGTAACATATTTAGTTTATTCATTTCCACTAGCATAATAAAGTGCTGAAATAATTAAGTTAAATAAGTAAAAAAACCTTGAACCACACTTTTATTTTAAAAGATAAAACTCTAATTTCTTATAAGTATACAGAAGGATTGTGCATTTCACTTCGTAGGTGCTGTAAAAGAGAAATTTGAAGCGAGAAAGTTCTATTTTTACTAAAATAAATTTTTCCATCTTAATGATACATGTAATTAATAACTGTCAACAATATTTACACACCTCTCACCCTATTTTTTTAAAAATATTTATATTGATAAATTTACGTACCAATAAAACAATTGATTTCCGTTTGATACGAAAATTTTTGAAATTCCGCTAGCAGCAGTTTCCCATCTGGTCTATTTTCAAAGAAGGGGTCTGAGAAATTTGGGCAGGATACTTGCCATCTTGTCTAATCTAAAAACTGTCAACAAACTATAATATACCAACAATAAAAGTAACGGTCCTTACAGAGTTGGTATAAAATTAGTTTTGTTAATGCAGTCTAAGCAAATGAACTTGAAATATCATCAATAAAAGCAGTTGCTAGTCAGTTTAGGTAAAAAATGTGATATACAGTAGCAATTTAAAATTTGCTGACCATTTTTTTGTTCTTCAAGGTTGATTTCTTTCTTTTTTAAGGCTTAGAAAGTTTAGTTTGATCAGCACCTGCATTGAAATATTGAGTTTTCTATTAAATAATAATATGTTTACTATGATTGCTCATTTTAGCATTTTCAGACAGTATAGCCTTTTTAAAAATACTAATAGAAGCTTTGTGAATTTCAGATTATTGTTGATAACCTCCAACAAGATACAAGAGTGACTGTCCTTGGTCATGTTCAAAGAGGAGGTAGTCCTTCAGCATTTGATCGAATTTTAGTGAGTATTTATTGCTATTTATTAATTAAAAGAATTGTTTAACTAGAAAACGTTTTGGTTTATTAAAATGAGTGAATGAATAAAAGTCTTCTTTTCCTTTTACTATGTTCCAATATTTTACTCTTGTGTTTTGGAAAAAGTTTTTTTGTTTTGGAAGAATTATATTTCCCGTTTTGATTCTAGCATTCAATTATTTTATTCAATGATATATTTCTTGCTTTAAAGCAGTGTTTTTCACACAAGAAACTTTTCTCTCCTGTTTCTTTTTCCCCTATAAGTTTTCATTACCAAAGAAAAATTTCATTATCACCCCCTCTTAAAAATAGTAAAAATTATTTAATTCGAAGTTTTCTTTAATTCAAAGATTTTTCTTGGTCCCTTAATCCCTGAGTTTAAATTAATGTTAAAAATTTTGTTTAATTTGAAGTTCAGCTTCTTTCATTCAAAGTTTCTTTTCCTGAAATAATTATTTAAAATTTTGTTTAAATACTTTCTCTGCTAAAATGTTGATTCCACTTTGATTTGCTTTCTTTTCTGATTAAGTATTTTGTGTACTTTTTAAACTTGTCAGTTTTTTATGTTGGATGCATGGATTACATTTTAAAAATCTATAACAATTAATCTGCAATGCTTTACTTCAAAAATCGTTTAAGCGATTTGCATGGTTGTATTATGCACTCCAATTGGTGTTAACTAACTTCGTAAACGCAATTTTTTTACATGAAATGTAAAATTTTAGTAGTGTTGATCAGCCATTTTTTTCTAACTTACTATTTTGCATAATATTTGAAATTTAAGTTTTGTGTTATGAACAAATGTATTTTATGAGCTAAAATTTTGCTTAGTAAATCATGCAAATCAGCTAGTGCTTAATGCTTAATATTTATTTTGAATATTTTCACTTTTCATACAGTCCCTGATCTGGTATCAGGGAAATTTATAGCTGTGCCACTGTTCTTTAATATGGTACTTCAGTATGCTGACCTTTTTTCTGACTGTGTTCATGAGTACACATACTGTACACTTGTTTTAAAACAATGATTTAAGCTTTTAAAGCTGCTTTCTTAATTTTCCCCATTGCATTGCAGGGTTCCAGGATGGGTGCGGAAGCAGTTTTAGCTCTGCTTGAAGCATCACCTGGATCGGAAGCTGTTGTAGTATCATTAGATGGCAATCAGTCTGTTCGTGTCCCTTTGATGGAATGTGTAATGAAGGTAAGTTTTTTATTTTCCTGGCAATAACTTACTGAATACTTATTTTTTTGGCATAGTTGAGTAATAGTAAAGATATTATATTTTTTAAAACTGTCAAAATAATATGTAAATGGTTGAATTTTAGATGAATCAACATAAACTTAACAAATTTGGTAGAAGTTGATGGATATTTCAATCATTTAGAATACTTGCATATTGGTGAAAGTTTATTTAAATGAATCGGTAAAGTTGTTATGGAGTTGTAAGACTATGACTTCAATGTCTGAATCATTTCAATGATAGTGTGAGGTGATCAAAGAAAGTAAAAACATTGATCTGTACTTTTTAGAAAATAATGTTATTGATCCAGAACTGTAAAAAAGCAGGCCTTGAGGAAGCAATCTTTTATAAAGCGCATGTAGTGAGGGAAGCAAGGCTTGATTTTTAATGAACTAGACTTGCTAGTCATGACTCGGCGGTCCACCCTGGGTATTACCCCTTCTGGGGGTGACACCAGTGGTGTAGTCGAGGGGGGGACGCAGGGGAACGACATCCCTCTACCTTTTTATTTTATTACAAGCATCCCCCAAAATTTTTACATTTTTACGTAACCTCCCCCCCCCCCCCCCTACCGTTTGATTTCAATTGCTTATCTTCTTATGCAGCCGCATCCCCCCAACTTTTTTTTCAGGACTACACCAATGGGGGACACCCAAAATGGGTTTACATACCTGCCAACTCTTCTGGAAAATCCGGAAGTTTTCAGGAAAAACGCATTTTCTTCCAACATTCCGTACGGGAAAGAAATCTTCCGGATTTCTGTTTTCCTTTTGAGAATTGAGTTGGCGACATTGGCTATGGCTGGTGGGAGAAACACGTGTTTTCGGGTCGGAGCGGCGATTGGAGAGTGCATGGTTGGTTTTGTTTTCATCTGTTGTTGGAACAATGTTGTTATCGCTACTATCAATGTACTGTATTTTTGAATTTTTAGTATATACATTTTTAGTATTTAAGTTGATTTTTTTCACTTAATATATTCAATAAATTTGATTTTCTATCTCTATATTTTTTAATTTAGGGAATAAATACTTTCCAAAAGTAGATGTTTCCATTTCATTTTTTTTTTCCAATTTTTATTTGAAGTAAAAAAAATTTGGGCAGAATAATGAAATAACAATGACATCATAAAACAGCATTCTATTACTAAAATTTTTTAACAAACAATTCTAAAGTAATGAGGAGGAGTTTAAGTATTTATACTGTAATATGATATATGGCTTTATACTTATTGGGGGGGGGGGGGGGTTACGTTATTGAAAATCTTCAGGGTTTGACTGAAAAATCTTCATGATTTTTTCTCTTCGAGGTTGGCAGGTATGGGTTTAATAGTTGGAAAAGTATATGTACTGCGATTGTGCATTTTCCCTCATTATCTTTATAATATAATTCTTCTGCACGAGTGTATGTCACTGAGTGTATGAGTGAGTGTATGTAACTCCTCCTAAACGGCTGGAACGATTTTAATGAAATTTTTTGTGTGGCTTCAGGTGGATTCAGGAATGGTTTAGATTTATAATACGGTCCAATCCGACAGGTAGTTCCTTTTTTATTAATTTTTGAATTTTTCAATGATTTTTGCTACACCTACATTGCAGTTTTCCCCCCAACGCACTGGCAGACGGATCCCGTCTGCGGCTTGCCAGCAGAGGTATGGGAAAATATTTGCGATTTTTGTTTATCAATCTATTGTCGCATCCGCTTCATTTTTTAAAATAAAAAGAAAACAAAACTACTTTCGTAAAGCTCAGGGTATGATAACTCTAAAAATATAAGCTTGAAAACATTATTTTCAGATTTAGTAGGGATCATTCATAAATGATGTCATGCTTCAAGCGGGAGGGGGTTTGTGAAATTGTGACAAGGCGAGGGGGTAACAAAAAGTGTGACATCAAGCTTTATGCAACATAGCGTGACATGTGACGAAGGGGGGGGGGTAGGGAGTCCACTGGAGAATGACATATTGTGACAAAGGAGGGATCGGGGTCAAATATGTGGGAAAAAGCATGGTATCATTTATGAACGGTCCCTAATTAAAATTCCATAGTTTGTAAGAACCACAAATTTGCCCCAAAACTGCGCTAAAATCGTTGCATATTGACCAAATTTTAATACAAATATAACCATTTTAATTCACAGGCTATGACAATTCTAAACATTAACTTTGGAAAAATATTTTTAAAACTTTGTAAGATATGGTTAAAAGTTCCTTTTTCATTTCAACATAAAATAACTTCATCAGATATTGAACAAATTTTGAAACGAAGGAGTTTGTTCAAAAGGAGTTTTGTTAAAGTTCGTTAAATAGATTATTAGCATTAATTGAGTAAAGATTGATCAGTTCAGACTGGGACACAAACCCAGTGAGGCACTTATGCGCCAGGCTTTTTTTAGCTTTAATTAGTATGCAGCATCATAGTAAGATGAACCAACATAATACCTGCTGATTAGCTAACTCCTTTTGGTAAAGTAATAAAATATGTTTCTTATATATTTTATCTATTGTAATATTTTTAAGCCCTTAAAAATGCACTATTGGTACTATTGCTCTAATAAATTCCTTTCAGTCTCCTAAAAAAACTACTTAGAAAGTCCTGAAATTAATTTTATTTTGTAAGAGTATGAACCCTGAAATATATTTAAATGATTTTAGTAATTGTCACTAACACATACAATTTTCATGAAATCAAATAATTTTCGAAATATTTTAAACTATAGCTGCTATTAGTATTATCAAAAATCATTATATGTATTTTAAATCTAAAGAATATTTTACATTTGAATATTTTTATGTTCATTTATGCTTTTCAAAACTTTTTCTAAGTATTTTAACTGTCTGAATTCGATACATTGATAAATCTACTGAAAAGATAAACAAGCTACAGTCGAACTTGGATAATTCGAAGCTGAAGGAACCACTGCTGAACTTCGAAATATCCAAAACTTCGAATTACAGAAGTCTAATTTTTGTAGCTTAGTTTAAGGCCCAGTAATGTTTATACCGTCAAAAAAACAACGTCAATAATTTTTTCTGGAAAATGTCAAGGTATTACTGTATATAAAATAATTAAACATTGTATTTGTCAACAAAATAAAATTTAGTTTATGCATAGTATAAAAGATAAAACTATAGCATATACATACGAAAATAGGAATATATAAGTAGAGAAATACTTTTACGAAATATTCTTTGGTTAAGTATTAAAGTTATATAAAAAAATTTCCTGCTACAGTTTTTAAAAAAATTGAGAAATTTTGGATTGCTTCGCTGAATTGCATCTTTTTGATTTTAACAAATACAAAAAACATTTTCTACGTACGATCTGACCATTTGAGCAATTAATTAATATTCTCATGTTCCCAACAAGTGGATGATAGCAGGGGCCCTGGGATGATAGGGAATCTTTCACAATAGAAAGCAAGACAGAAATATCGCTAATGTACCATTTGCTGCGAACAAACAAGTAAGGTAAAATCTTACCCGACAAAAAAATATTTCAACCTACTCTTGTCGATTTCGGATGAGAAAAATCTTCGAATTAAAGAAGTTGAACTTCGAATTATCCAAAAATTTTAACATTGATTTGAATACAAAGTTCAAGGAACCAAGCAAAATCTTCGAATTAAAGAAAAGTTTGAATTAACGACGTTCGAATTATCCAAGTTCTACTGTATTTTTCTTGTTTAGCTTAATTGCTTGCATTGAAGAATATTTCCTTGTAACTCCAAATCACCAAATGCATCTATTCAATTCTCATTGCAAATTTGTGCTAAACAATGTTGAATTTTCAATATTTTTTAACCAGTGTAAAGGTAAACATTTTCCCATCAAGTATTTCTCTTTTCCCCTTAGGAAAGGTGGAAAATTCATATTGAAGGTTCTCAATTTGTTATATCAGAATGCTATAAAACGAGCAATATTTTCATTTGTCACAAATTAGGAAGCTCTAGTATCCTCTTACAATTTTTATACTTTGTACTTTTATTCTTGCAATTTATATGCAGAGGAAGATTTTTTGATAATTTATTAGGATATTCGTTTAAAAAAATGTTTTCTTATATTTATAATACTTATATGTGCTTCTCAAAAACAAACAATTTTCCTCCCCTTAAAAATTTTCTTTCAATGAAATCTTTATTTATTTACTATATATTTCATCTTTTCAAAACATTTTTAGACCAAGTCAGTTGCAGAAGCTATGGCAAATAAAAAGTGGGAAGAAGCTGTGAACTTGCGAGGAAGGTAATGACAATTTTGAAATTTGGTTGGAAGAAAGCAATTTTTTTAATTAATATTACATTTTTGTAAATGAGTGAAAAGAAAGTGTTAAAAATTTTGTATTATATCAGTGTCTGTACAGCAAATGATATGTATCCTATTATTTTTGCTTATGTATTTGAATATTTCTTGTTAAAGAGTAAGAATCTTTCATGATGCTTTTTCAATATTTTCCATAAGGCTTTCAACTTATTCCTTTGAGTAATAAATAGGGCTCGAAAATATTATTGCCCAACATGTCCAGGGCATGTAAAAACTCAAACTGTTTATGCATTTCTCCCTTTACATGTTCCGACTGACAGATAAATACTTTATAAAAATGCAAATTTTTTTTATTATGTGTACAGTGTCTTCTCATTTATGTATACTTAATTAAACAATATTAATGTAAATATTTTGTTTTTAAAGTCTGTTCTATATCTTCATATCAGTAAGAAATACTATGTTTTCATCAATATTTAATTTAATAAGATGTTTGGGCATGTAGAAGATTTTTTGGGTATGCAATTTTCTAGACTAACATGCTAATAAATAATTCTAAGCTATTAAAAAAAAAAAAATCTGTAAATTGAAAATGCGAGCTTTTACTTTTTCTGAATGAAAGCAAGTATACAATAGATCCCCAATATTCCAAACTAATTGGGACTGAATTCTGTTTAGTTTAGCGGGAATTTGGAGTAGGCAGATTTCATGAATAATATCAACATTTTTATTTATTAAGACATAAACTAAGTATGGAGACATTTGCTTGTGACTCTCAACGACTCACAGCACTTTTGGGGAAACAGCAAACTCTGGAATATGCAGATTTTTGAAAATGTGGGGATTCTACTATTGTCGTAAAAAATCTTGTGGGAACCACATGACTTCCTTGTACACCTATTTAATAGCGTACACTTAACAGCAAAAACACGGGTACATGTACTCATATATGATCGTTAAAAGTTATATTTTTAAATTCATTATTGCGATTTTTTGTAATAAATTTTTAGTTTTATCATTTTTACTTGCCTACACTTTTTAGATACAGCATTTAAAAAAATTTGATGTTTTTATTGGCATCTGAAATGGAAAATTCAAGCAGCATTAACTCAAAGGAATGTGTAAAACAAACAAAAATATAACATAAATGTGACTCATGGTGAGGAGAAAAACATTTAAATACTTGACTCCATACTTTGTTGAGAACCAGTATAGGAAGGACAGTTTTGCAGGGTAATTCATTCCTAAAATATAGGGAGGGGGGGGGTAAAATAAACAACCAAGGCATAAAGCTTCTTGAATGCTAATGAATTCTGAATATTATCTAGAGCAGAGGCAGATTAAACGGCTGGTGGCTGCCAGGGGCCTTCCTTATTTTTAATTTCCTCCTCCCTCCCCATTGTTTAATTGTAGAGAATTCTATAGGAGAGCTTGGGGAGACATATTATATTCCATGATAATTTTAGAATATAGTTTAACTAAGGACAGAAATGCCATTGTTCAATCCAGTGAATTTAATCTTGGAAATTCCTGCAAGTTTTCAATACGTTTAAATATGAAAATTTTTGTTTTTTTTTAAAGCAAATTAAATCTTCTTAACTGTTACTTCAAAAGTTACTATTCAGGACAATAAGATGAGGGGCCCGCAAACCTCTTAATCTGCCCTTGATCTAGAACAGGGGTCTCCAAACTACGGCCCGAGGGCCACATCCGGCCCGCGGACAGATTTTGTCCGGCCCGCGGAGAGCTAGCATACTTGAAAGAAAACTCCTTCTAGAGAACATATTTATTTTTTATAGCAAATTAAATTAAGTTTACTGAAGTAATCTATTTTTATGTTGAATAATTATGTTGTAGGGTAATCAATATGGCCCTAAGGCTGGAAAGTTTGGAGACCCCTGATCTAGAATATCATCTGCAGTAGAGTTAACATGAAAGAAGCACTGTCCGAGCGGAAGGATTCAATAGCATCTTAGTCTGAAACTAAATGGAGTAAAAGGGGACAACAAATATCAGTCCTCTATAGACAACAATTGTATAATAGAAATTACTTTTCAAATTATTTTTCCCTAAACCAAACATGGTGAAATCATGTTCTTAACCAGTTACTCAAACTGTTGGGATGCAAAATTTCTGCGGTACGAATTTTACATCAAGGCCACATCCAGAAATTTTTTCGGGGAGGAGGGGGGTTGACTTTGACACATTTATGTTGAGAAAAGCTTACATAAGACCCCCATCCCCTTCTGAATACGGCCTTGTTTTACATTATCTGATTTAGAATTTTTTTTTCACTGAAGTCTGGTGCACGTTGATATGAATGAAAGAATTTATTTCCGTATACTATTACTCATCAAACATAAAGCAAATTCTTTTTTTTTTTTTTTTTTTGTTAATCTATTTTACATGTAGCTTTTATTTAATGCCCAGCAAGAGTGTTTTAGTGCTCAAAATTAAGTGTGAATGAAGTTAATGTTGACTTGTTAGTGGAACTTCTTTTTTTCTCCTCATTGCCAAAGTGTTATCCAGTTCTAGAAGACAACACTTCAAAACAGACTGCAAAGATGTCATTCTAAATGTTATATAGAACTTGATGCCTGAATCTTGAATCAAAAGTTCACAACTATAAGTTAAGATATTGATTTTAATTTAAAATCTGTTTTTGTCCTTTTATATTTATCTTTTGATTGTCATTACTTTTTTTTTTTTTTTGCTTATTTTTGTCTCTGTTTAATAAATTATTAGGAGCTTTGCTAGTAACTTATTGACTTATAAAATGTTAACAAGACTGAAACCCCCTGAAGGTGCAGTCGATGCTACTGGACACGCAACAGTAAGTTTCTCTTATGATTAAATTTGTTTCAATGTTGAAAATCAGAACATTTCTTCCCTTTTTGATGTAAAACTATTATTTACTGCTTTGACTATTGTTGATATCTATTAGTATTTTGTTTTGAAGTTGCATATCATTTTGAAACATATTAGAGACAAAATTTTCTAAACATAAAGTCTGTTAATTTGCTGGCTATGGCAACAAAATTTTTGTGAGTTGTTTAATTGCTACATGTGTGAATGATTTAAGCTTAAGAATTTTGTTTCAGATTATAGTTTATTTTTGAAAGATTTTCTATTTAGATTATTCTGTATGTGTGCTATTTTAATTTTGATTACAGATTTATATATTTAGAAACTCCTTTTATATTTGAAACTAAGATGAGTAATGCAGAAAGAAAATTTTTTACCCGAAATCAACATACCAAAATAAATTCAGTTTATTTCAGGAGTAATTTTACTCTAGAAATTCTGATAACTTGTATTTGTCTATTCCAAAAATTTTAGAAAGTCAGTCTTCAATTCCAAAGATTAAACAAGAAAAAGAAAAAAAGTCAGCAAAGGAAAGAAAAAATCAGAGTGAAAGTATGGGGGGTGGGACGTATAAGTGAAAAAACATGTTAATGAAATTTGCAAAAGTATGAGAATTTTTGTTATAAACAATTATAAGAACATCTCTTCGAGTTTTGTATATAATGCCATGTCTCACTCATAAAGGCATCCTGAGGAAAGTGATCACATTCCACGTTCAGTTTCTTTAAAATTTCTCTTACTTTTTGCATAAGCAAAAGATTACATACAAGAACTCTTCATTGCGACACGGAAAAACTATTGTGAAAGCTCTTTTTTTACATTAATGTAGAATGCAGACAAGGATGAGGACGGACAGGAAGAGAAAATGCCCCAGTTGAGCGTGGAGAGTGGAAGAGTAATCAGTCAATCATTTAATTTGCAAGGGGCATATTGAGCATATTGCTCTTTTACCCTAACTGAAATGAGACTTTAATTTCTTTTCCATAATAAGACTTGTGGCTTCTTAGGGAAAGATAGAAAACAGGCACTTTTTTATAGGAAATCAATAGTCACACTACTAAGAAGCATGACTTTTGTTCAATTTAACTGGCTTTGATCAATATCATGAGGCTTCTGTTAGACTGGACAATCGAAGGGTGGAAATCAAAGTTAAAATATGCATTCTCTCTTTGACTTGGTTAAAAAACGTGCATAATTAAAACTTGCAATTTGAGGAAAACATATGATTTGACATTGTTTTACGTTAATATCTATTTGATTCTTCTAGGATCCTGCATTCAAAACATATAAATGATAAAAACGCATAAACAAAAACTTATAAATAGTGCTCCTCTGTATATGTACATGTGATGTGCGTTTTGCATTCTCTTTCAGATAATTTAATATGAAGTTCCCCTAGAATTATTTGTTAACAATGCTGTTTTTCCTTGCATTTGTTTCAATTGATATTTGGTATCCTTATTTTTAAAAAAATTAAGAAAGAAAGAGAAAATTTTAAGGCTGTGCATAAAATTATAATTTTTTATTTTAATTTTTTAATGCAAAGTGTAAGTTTAAATATTTTATATTTTTATGCCTCATGAGAGAAGAATATGTAAGGTAAGTTCTTATCTACTGGATTTATTTATGCTGAAAGATATTGTATTTGCAATATTCTGGTAATATTTTCTCTATGGCTGTGATAATATACATTTGTTGTGTAAATGATATATTTTGTTTCTACACTGATTGTATAAGTTTGTATCCAAATAAAATCTTTTTTATGGTCATGGTAGCTGTTACCCCGCAAGCACGCGTCCTGGGTCTATGAGACCTGAGGTATTATTGTAGAGTTAAATAGTCATTCACTAAGATGGTCAAGTTTCATTGTAACTGCATTCTAGGTTACATCAGTACTGAACGTATGTATATTTGGTACTTGAATTATTGTTTCTTGAGAAAAAAAGACTTTTTTTTTAGGTGGAGGAAAAATGATTTCAAATAGCATACGTTCCCATGGGTTAAAATAAATTTTGAATTCTGCTAAAATGAAGTAAAAGTTTTTATACTGGCTAATATACAAGACCAATAATTTACATTACAAAAATCATTGAATGCCTTAAATTTCTATACAATAAAAGTTAACTTATTGGTGCTCAAAATACTTAAATCTGTATCACAGAGTGAACTGTCTTAATTAGCTTGGGGCTATGCATGTGTGAGAAAAGAGCAAACTATAGCCTCACTGTAAACATGAACTCTGAGCAGACAGGGAAACATGAAATTTTATAGCAGAGAAGAAAATGGCACAAATTCCTTCTAGAATTTCAATTTTTGAAATTTTTATATTAATTTAAATCAACGATTTAATATTCAGCACACAAGAAAAAAGAAGGGAAACATCACTTATTTCCATATCCATATTACCTATTATTTATGTGCACAAAAATTTAAAAATAACAATGTCAACCATATTTCTGGATGCACTTACTTAAAATAATTATGGTTAAGACAAGCAAATGGCATGAATTTTGGATGAGTTCCAATACAAACTTGTAACAGCTAATATATTATTGACGCTATTGATCATGAAAATTGAAAAGGACATATGATTGGCTGGTGCTTATTGGAAATGTCCCCAGAAACCTATTTGGGTTAGCCACAGACTGTTTAGTACAAATATTTTCATAAATGATGTAGCGTTTGTATGGAATTGGCTTTTGTAAAAACTGTTTTCCTCTCTGTTGAATTATTTATGCACACATTGTTAATAAAAACTTTTATCAAACTAGCTTTTGTTTATACTGCATGTACTGTATATTTTAAGGGAAAAAGAGTGTTTGCTGTCATGCATGTGGGAGCCCCTTGCTGTGGCATGAATGCTGTTGTTCGTTCTTTTGTGAGAGCTATCATGTTCAAAGGAGATGCTGTTCTAGGAATTCATGAAGGTTTTGATGGTTTAATTAATGACAATGTAAGCCATTATTTTTCATTATAAGCAATAATATGTTCTTTTAAATTAAATAGAAATATTTTTAGATATAATTTCTAATATTTAAAATTGATTTCAATCATGACAGTAAAAACGTGCTGCCGATGATGTTTTTGGCACCAATTGCAGAAAAAGGGGGCTGCACCTTGATAGTTTTTAGATTCACAAATTAAGCCGTAGTGGCTCACTTTCAGCCTGGGCAATGCCACTTCTATCCTTTTGGCTGTAGGCTTGCGAAGCATTAATTTAGCAGTCCAATTAATGTGCAACCAATACTTTAATGTCTATTGAAAATCTGAGATTTACTGTTGATAGTATTTATTAATTTCCCTTTTTCTAAAATTTTTTTAGAGGTTAATGGTGTATGAATAGTGTATACAAAATTTGAAAAAGTAAAAGAAAAAACTCAAAAGCCCTATATTTCCAAAAAAAATATCGGCTCCAAAGAAATACACTGCAATAAAAAAAAAAAAAAAAGAAATCCTAGCACCAAGAAGACTTAGATTGCGTTAAAAGTCATTTTTACAGCATTGGACTGTTTGGCATTTTTTAAAGCCTTTGGTCACTATTTTCACTTTAAATATTTTGCTTTTGACATTGATAAAGCACACCAAATAAGATAAGGCACTGATAAATCATGAAGGAAAATTATTTTTTCCTATCAAATACAGTCAAGTGGATCATTGCTCCTTATTATTTGGATCTTGGATAGTAATTGAGATTGATTCCCCCTCCCTTGCTTGTTTGGAACTATTATCAATGTCCCAAGATGCAGTTACGATACTACGGCACTAACTGGACCCAATATTTTACTTGTTTCTCACTTTACTTTTATGTTTTGTTTCCATAATGACTTGGATTGGAGTATATTTTATTTTTCTAAAACTTTGTAGGTTTAGACTTCAATATAAGTGTGTCAGTGTCTGGTACTATTCTTTGATTTAATACTATATAGCCAATAATAGATAAAAAGAATATTTCGTTCTAATTCTGTCTCAGGTTCCATGTTAATTTCAGGTTTTTTGTTAATTTTATACATTTTACTTTTATTAATTACACTGGACAACAATGAAAATGTATCTTGAATGAAAGTGTCGAAATATTTATTAATTTAACTTGCTAATCCTGAATATGGCAATAAAAAAGGGAATTTGGCTCTAGTTTTTTTGTTATGTTGAGATATTACTTCGTATAATTGAGATAAAAGCATACAATGATAGTGCATTATATATCTTCTTTCCAATTCAACTTGTAAAGAAATAAAGGTATCAACATAAAGTACCAATACATACCAGTTTTACCAATACTTACAGTACATAATAAATGTGTACATAACAAAAGAAACAACATAAAATAAAGACTTACAAAGTTTGTTGACGAGATCGTTTCGTTTACGTCATTGCTCTGCTCTTTCCAAATCATTGGGGCATCAAATTGCCTACTTTTTCTTTTACTAGTTCCCCACAGAGAAAGTGTTGTTGCACAGGTGATACAGCATAGGTGTCGCACCTATTTTTTTTTTTTTTTTTTGTTATCTTGGTCGCCTATTTTACAACGAAAATAGAGGAAATATGCCTTCCTGATTGCGTCAGTAATGCTCTTTTTCTGTGATTCAAATCAAGGTTGGAAAAAAAACCGGGTTTTTTCCAAAAAAACCCCAAAAACCAGGGGTTTTTTTGGTTTAAACTAATGTAGCACTTTTAAAGCTTAAAGAAATTATTTAAAAGATTAGTTATTGTGTGTTATTGTTCTATTTGTCACTATTTAAAATAAATAGGTAATGTTTCTTTAAAATATCAATTAATTTTAATTAATTTCTTGTCAATATAGTAAAAAGAATCAACTGTATGTAATACCAAGCCAAAAATTCTGTATAACAATGATAGCTCATTTGTAATATTTTAAAAGTGAATGTTGTTTAATGAAATTGGGAATAAATAAATGATTATTCATTATTAAAACTTCAGTTTTAACTATAGGGATGTAACAAATAGTGATTTGGCCAAATACAGAATAGTAAAATTTCTAGAAAATCGTTGTAATAGAAAGAATTTGTCAAATTAAGAAGCATTCACAAAGTCAAACACCCATTCCACACATTAATCTTTTCTTGTTTGTTGATAATCTAAAGCTATCTAAAATTAATGTATTTTCTGTATTGTTTTGAATGCAATAAAACTGAGAATTTCACCCATAAGTGGAATGGAAATAACAGGTTTTAATGTAAGCATTAGCATTACTGTACTAGTTATTTAATTCAAATTAAAGAAATACTATTGCTTAGTGAACTTTTATTTTGCTCAAAATAGTTTTATGAAAATATGTTAAAAGTTATAGAAGTTAATATTTTTATTTTATGGGGATTTTTTACATACCTGTTCTTAAAAGTTTTTTTAAAATTTAATGCATTGAACTGGAATATACTTTTATTTTCAAAAACACCAATAATACTGTCTTAATATTCATGATACATGCTAGGCTTTTCACACTCTCTTACCCGATATTCACAATAAATCAGTCTACCCAAACAAAGTCGGTCTTCCACTTTGTTAAAAATGACATAATAAAAATGCTAGCTTTTGAGAACGAATGTTAAGTATAAAATACAATATTATAACTTTAAAATCTGTTTTTGTTCAATCAAACCAAAAACAAAGGGTTAAAAAAGTAGTTTTTTAAAAATAACTATATACTATAATATTTTTATAACTATTATTTTTATTTATTAAAACTATGTACTAATGCGCACTTTTGCAATAACTATAACACAAATTTAAATGTTTAAAATCTACTACTTTCTTTAAGTTTTACATTTCTACCATAGCAGAACTATTCTGCCAAACAAAAAGTCCATCAATATTTGGCCAGGCCGAATTTTATCTTAGCGAATATTCGGCTTGGTGATGAAATGACTATTTGGCCAGAATATTCGTTACATCCCTAGTTTTAACTTGCATTTTAATATTCATTCAAGCTGGAATTATCAGGAACATAACATTTCTCCATTTGAACCTTGGCCTTATTGCATACTTTGCAAACTACTGTTGTACCTTTCCTCTTATCTGATTTTATTTCAGTAAAATTAATCCAAATTTCATGTTTTTTCCTGCCTGACCCAGACATTTTTATAATTTAATCTTTGTGAATTTAGCTATTTGCATGGGTGAAAGTAAGAGGATTTCAAAGGACAGAAGTTAAAATAAATTTCCGTAACTCCAAAAAGATGCATTTTCTAGAAATTTTGTTTGCATTGCATATATAAATTAATTATCTCCCCAAACCCCTGATAATAGATTGATATTAGCAATAACAATATTTAATAATTAAGGTGGGAACTCAAGTCGAACATTTTAAAAATCATTAATCAAGTATTTTAACAAATTACTAAATTTACTATAATTCGCAACATCATAACATATTAAGCTTTTAAATGAAGAAATAGGAAAAACATTTACAGCACATTTAAATCTGTATTAAAATACTTTAGTTCTAAGTATTCTGTCCTTTTCCATCTAACAATTTACAAAAACAAAAAAGAGACGGAAATCCGTCTATAGACTGAATACTTTACCCATGGCTATTTGATTCAGGACATTCAGAACATAGAATGGATGGAAATTGTTTGAAAATAATACTACATGTTCTTGTAGAATTGAGATGTTTCATGAGAGTAGAAGTTCATAAATAAAAAGGTTTTATTTAAAATACCAAAACTATTATAAAATATTCAAAAAATTAAAGTGGTTTTTTTGAAAAAAACCATGTGGTTTTTTAAAAAAAAACCATTTGGTTTAAACCTTGGTTTAAACCATGATGGTTTAAACCGTGCCAACCCTGATTCAAATGTTACGTTACCGAAAATGTAACAAAAGTTATTGGGATTACACTGTGCAACGAATTTGAACTTTTTTTTTGTCCTTTAGATGAAACTATGTGATTTTATATAAACAAAAGGTGCTTGATTCAAATATCCAAACCAAAATGGTCCATCACGTATCGTTTTTGCTGGAGACCCACTTCTCATATTTATACAATTTGGTTATAGAAGAATGTAACTCAGGCTTACTTATTGAAAACACAAATGCTAAAATGATTTTTTTGGCCAATTCTTCTTGTGGGCATCTATTGGTGGGCCCTGATAACAGTTTAGCAATATTCGATTCGAATACTTCCATTCTATCGAGCGCTGAAATGCTTTTCATACAGAGATAACCTTATGAAACCTTTCCCCATGCTCATCATTAATTGCACCAAGGTTTTGAGAAATAAAGTCCATATGGGGGCCCAAAAAGTGTAGTTTTAATGAAATAGAGCAACCTAATAATACAAAAGCATTTTATCATGTCACCAGCAAGATTTTTGTAGTTTTCAGCTTTCTCCATTTCCAAGGAAACTTGAGCGCACTGATTTAAAGGCCAGCCAGGCTGATGTTTTGGCTTCTGACTGTTTCTTTTCATACTCTTCATCATGAAAGGACTTCCTTAAGTTGTGGGCCAATAAAAATCCTTTCTTTTACTTTTGCCCACTTAAATTTTTGAATTTGTTCCTGAAATGCAAGAAAGCCACTCCTTCTCTGTCCAGAGCTTTTACAAATATTTCGATAAACCAAGTTTAATGTGCAATTGTGGGAAAAAGGCACACTGTAGGCTCATTTGATATGCTTTTGCCGCTTGTAATTTTGAAATTTCCTTTGTGTTTGCAGAATATGCTACAGGAATGAATAGGGGAAAAAATACTTAGATGGAGGAGCACTGATAAACAAGCACCACTCTGCTGAATTGTGCTCATGTCCTAATGCTTGAAATAGTACATTCACATCACAGCAGCTTACCATTTTTGCTTGCACCGTAAAATAGTCTAAAAATTGCCTTTGTCGTCTTGTAAAAGACTCAAAACTTCGAGAAGTAGATAAAGCTTTTGTTGCCAAAAATGTCGCTAAAATAACCCAACTTCATTAAAAAGGTCTCTAGAATGGCGACGATCTCACTATCAATGAGAAAGATATAATTTATAGTAAATTAAGTCGATAAATTACAAAAATATGCACATTTATCCAGAAAATACGTAAAAAGCTAAAATGTGGAATTTTGGGAAAATGGTATGTGATAGGCAAAATATAATTGCAGATTCGTAATTTTCAGCCAAAAATACATAAGAAACAGACATTTTCATCCAAAGGACATTTTTCGTGTTGCACAGTGTTATTAATGCATTTTCGCGACATTGCTGCAAATGAAATTATAAAATGACTACACTTAAATATAAAAGCTCCGTCTTCAACGAAGTCAAGTACAGCACGAACGAGTGAGCGAACACCTACACTCTTTATCAAAAAATACACCAGGCTGTTACGAATTGAGTCTGATGTTACTTTAACAGATTGTATACGACTTTCCAGTGTATACCACTTTCTGTGTGGTATACACTGGAAAAGGGGCAAATGAAGTATAGAGAACACATTCTTGCATTTTACCTATGATATTTGTTTATTTTTTGAAATTCTTTTGTTTTTTTTCTCTCGAAATGTTTATTTTATTACTTGTTTTATTAATTTATATATTCACAGGGAAATCTAAAAATGAAATATTACTTATTATAATGCACAATAAATCAGTTTATTCTTAAAAATGTTTTAACAAAAGTGATATTAAAGCATTAGGTGCATTATATCTTTGCACCCCTGAATCTCAGAAACAAGAGCCAGAACACAGTTTCCGTGGTGATATTTGTGTTTAGCACGCTGAATTCATTAAGAATTGGGTGTTTTCATTTTAGATACACGAACTTTGTCAAAAATTGTTGCCCAGTGTTATTTATTTAATTGCAATTTTGTATCTAACAAACATTTTGAGAAAAGTACTTACATAATAAATATATAAAGGATGTCTTATTAACTGCACTTATGCTTTTCAGGTTCAAGAAATGCATTGGGCAGAAGTAGCTGGTTGGGTTGGACAAGGAGGTGCTTTTCTGGGCACTAAAAGGTATGCAAAGCATTTGTTTTGTTTTGTGAATTATTACTATGCTAATGCTATTGAACTTTAAAAAATAATTTCCAATTAATCGCACTATTGTTGCTATATTTTGTTTAATTAAAAATATTTTTGATATTCTAAAGAATAAAAAGTGAAAAACAGGTTCCAATAACATAAAAAGAGTTGAAAGATTGGAAAATGCATATTTTGCTTGTTTTCGAAATATCAATAAAAGTAATTAAAATGAGCAGGAGTGCATTGTCATAAAAATAAGATTTGAGGAGGTGTCTACCAAAATGTTTTCTTCGGAACAACACACTTGTTCTAATCAGTACCAATATTGAAAAAGGGGTTCCTTGTATCTCAGAAACACAGGCATGCAATAATTTTTCAATTTTTGTGCTTTAGCAAAATTCTTTTTATCATTATATTTTTTGCTCAGAGGTAATAGTTTTACTTCTTGTTTGAAATGTGGTTTTGTGTTTACATTAAATTACACAAAACATCATTAAAATGTTGTTTTTTTATCTGAAGCTTTCTTTTTGATGATATAAATTTTTCATGCAGGACTCTGCCTGAAAGTATGATGGATAAAGTTGTGGCACAACTAAAAAAGTATAAAATTCAAGGTCTTTTAGTTGCTGGAGGTTTTGAAGTAAGATTTCATGAATTAATTATTTTGTGTGCAATCTGATATAGAATCAGTAACTAATCATGCATCATTGTTAACAAATTAATCATAACCTTCACACTTTATTTATTATATATTCTCACTGATTATATAGCAGTTAGAACTGCTATTGTTTATTATACCAAATGTAACCTGGAGTTATTTCCATCCGCAATAAACAAATGTGTACAATCCCTAATCTAAGTATCAGGCTAAATCGTAGCATAGCAAATTTGAAATCACCCTTTTTCTGATTACATAGCAAATAATTCCATTCTTTCAAGGGGGAAAAGAATTTGTCATTAGCATCTATGGGAAGAATCCGAACCTTTTATCCACAAAAACAATAACCAAGTGTTAAATTTTCTTAGGGCTATTCCAAAATTCCCGAAATCTGTGTTTTGAAATTAACAGAAATATGCAAATTGAATTACAACTCTTAAAACTCTCACTTTATGCAATAACTTCTAAACATGCTTGTTATTAACTGAAAAATGGAAATGGCAATTTAAAGAGTCAGATATTGGTAATCCTACCCCCCCCCCCCCCCCCCTTGTTTTTACTTGAATATGGTAACATGTTTTCGTTCTTGCAGTAGTAACACATAAAGTTATGATCCCTTTATTTCATTTATCATATGTTTACTATGGAATATTTTAAAATCAACGTATGTCCTTTTTAAGAACTTGCAGAATTAAATATTGCTGCTTTAATATATCCTTATGCAAATTATATTCCATTCACCAAATGTTAAATATGTTCTTTTACAATGCTATCAACATTTGTTTTCTAAAAATATTTTGTGTTTTATGCTATGTTCTGTTTAATAATACTTTTTGGAGATATTCAGCTTCTACAATAATTATTCAATATTTGAATACTAGTGCTCAAAGAACTGGGTAATGCTGAATGTTTAGGCCTTGCTCATTTTCCTTTTCTCCTTACAATGATTTCTTGGTTATTTACAGGCATATCACTCTGTTTTGCAAATGGCTGATCAAAGAAGCAAATATCCTGAATTGTGTATTCCTATGATTGTTATTCCAGCAACAATAAGTAATAACGTTCCTGGAACAGACTTCTCTCTTGGGTCAGACACTGCTTTAAATGAAATTACAGAGGTTAACAGAGTTTCAGTATTCATGATCTCATTTATTAAATAAAATGAATTGTGTTGTAGAGTGGAGGCCACTTAATGTGATCATACCAGGATGATAATGATTTGACTAAATGAGTGACTTTTATAATCAATAACAGATTAATTCTGAAAAAATGCAGTTTTATATATTGACAAACAAAGGCACTTGATTTTTGCAGAATTTGAAATTTTGATTTTGTTGATTTTTGTTTTCATGCTGTAAAAATGAAAGAATGTACTCCCCCTCCCCACCAAAAAAATGGGAAGAAAGAACTAACGATAAATTATTCATTTAAAAAAAAAGAAATTATGTTTTGTTGATTCTCTGTTCTTTTTACAAAGCGCATCATTTACATTTAGCACCAGCTTTTCTCTGCACACCACAGTGCAAGAGTCAAAGTTCCTTATACCTTGATGACACTTATGGATTATGTTATCTTCAGAATCCAGCGTTGAAACTTAATCTTTGAGTACAACCAGAACCACAAATATCGTCATGAGTTAATGCAATTGAAATTTTGATTTCCTCATCAATCTCCATCCAAGTTTCGAAGTCCTTAATATTCATATTGGCTGGGGTGTATATATTTCAAAGATTTTGTCAAATGACAAAGCTGTAGCATGTTTTTCCTTCGTGATGGTTAGGTTTGAATTGACCTCTTGGAGAAATGCGCTAATGCATTTCTGATCAGATTCTTAAAAACAATTTACAAAGTGGGAAACAAACTTGCACGTTTTTTTTCCTTCCTACTGTTTCATTCATTTAAGGGAATAATTTCTAAAAATTGATTATAATAAAAGCAGTTTTTGTTGCAAGAAACAATGGGTTCTTAATGTGTTTCTATACAAGTGGATAATACTTAACAGTAACATTAAATGGCTGTTAACATTAACTGTGATCACATGAAGTGGCGTCCATTGCATATGTATTCCACATTTTGTACAAAAAGTTTAATTATTTTTGATTGAGTTAATGTATATAGATTCATAGAAAATTTGTTGATTGTGCTTCTTGTTGATATAATTTTCCTACTTGGTGAAAATCAGGAAAAGTGTCAAATTTAATGTGAAAAATTCAATTTTTAAAGATTTTTAGAGGATGAAATTAATAATATCTTTCAATTACAGAGTAGTAACATATTTTTTAAAAAATTAAAGTTGACGTCGAGTAGAATTCCCACCCTCCCTTTCAGGTGTAGGAATTCTTCTGGTCTGTTACCAATTACAGTGTTTAACTTGTGCATAATACATCACCTAGATAATTGACTACCCTATTTATTCAAATCTAAGCAGCACCTTTTTTCATTGTTAACAATACTGAAAATTAGGCGCAGCTTAGAATCAAAGGCAAAAAAATTCATTAGATACAGGGTATGTATGTAAGAGTTTTTAATACTTCTAAAATAAATTTATTATTCACTTCTTATTAAAAAAAAAAAATTAATTGTAAATATCGGATATCAATAAAGTATACTTTTTCATTTTATCGCAAAATATTTAAAATTTGGGTTGTGGGTAGGACTCAATGGCAGCTCAGATTCAAATAAATACAGCATAATTAATAAATTATTGAGTCGGTAACAAATTATATTATTATAAAAAATCACTTTGCAAATTTAAATTAAAAAACATTTCTAGAAAATGAAATTAGCTATAACCTAAAATATATTAAAATGAAGGGGAAATAACACTTGAATTTCTTTTACTGTACAATCAACTCTTTCCAATCTGCCGACGTAAATTTTGCACAAGATTTGAAATGTAAACAATGATATTTGCAGTTGCATGTTTAGCAAAAATTTAGATGGAAATAAGATTTGAATATCTATACCGTGATCCCACTCATAGTTTTGGAACATTCCTCAGAATTTATCGGAAATTCTAAGTCATATATTGTTGTTCTGAAATGAAGCAAAATCTATCTTGTTAAATGAAAAATTGTTTTCCGTTTCTGATTTTGAGAAATGATAATTTTCGATTTTTGAATCTGAATAATTGTGACCATCGGTTTTTTCAGATCTGATAACTGGTCTTTCTTTTTATTTTTAGACCAAACAAAAATTTATCAGGATTAAATTGAATTTGTTGCTCATTATAATATTTTTATGCTTTATTTAATGATCTTAACAAAAGTTTGCACTGGGTGGCTAGTAATGCACATCAATTTTATTTCCTAAATATTTGCGGAAGTTCTTTTGTTTCCCATGCAAAAATATTTAAGGGTTTTAATGTTGTTTTATTACCTGCAGTCGTTTTCTCAGATTTAATAGTTTAACTGGTTGATGAACTTTGTTGGAATGGCGCAAAATGTTGATTAATAACTTTTTCCGCTCTTTAAAATTTTTATTTACGTAACTGCATTTGTGTTTGAACTCAACATGATAAGCTGTATTGAATTTAAGCAACACAAATGCATTTTCTGGGTTTCTTTATTATGCTATTTAAGAATGGAATTTGTTTAATTGTTAAAAAAATGGGGTTGCAACATGGAGAAGGTTATAAAGCACTGATTTAAATGTATCATGCATTATATAGTCATTGGAAATTTCATAAGTATTTAAAAAATATGCAAGATAGTAATTTATATCCACTTTTTGTAGATCTGTGATCGTATTCGACAAAGTGCCCAAGGTACAAAAAGAAGAGTATTTGTAGTTGAAACAATGGGTGGCTATTGTGGTTACTTAGCTACAGTAGCTGGTCTTGCAGGAGGTGCTGATGCTTCATACATTTTTGAAGAACATTTTTCCATTAAAGATTTAATTGGTGATGTGTATCATATGCAGGCAAAAATGGCTGAAGGTATTCAAAGGGGACTTATATTGAGGTAAACTCAATTTTATTTTATTTTTTTTTTTTTTTTTTTTTGAAATTGGTTTAAGGATATTTAAAATCAAGTTCATTTATTTGTATTCTGATGGCCATATGCCTTTTTTTTAAAGTCAATAATTAAATTACAATGTTTTTTTCCATCTATAAATAATTATGTCTGAACAACAAGGCATGTAGTGTGGGGATGATTGCAAATGGCTTTTCAATGAAATTCAACTTATAAAAAGAATTTCTATGTTTAAATACTTTAGGTAATTTAATTCAACAGAGATTTAAACTTTAATCTTTATTTTAAAAAAATATGTATCATATAAGTAATCATTTTTATATGTAACAGGTAACAACACTTTGATAGTAACTCAGTGTTTAAAAAAAAATGAAAAATGCTGATGAAAATTAAGTATTATCAATCAACCTCTTATAATAACATAATCATTCTCACTCAAATAAAATAAAAATAATGCACCTTTTATTTTACAAAATTTGGGGGGGGGGGGGGTCAAATATAAAACATTCAATTTTGTTTTTAGATTTGAATTTCAGCAAAAGATTTACTCCTTGGCAATTCAAAATTTTAAAATATTGATACCATGAACATTTAAGAATCATTTAAAGTATAAAAGCTTGAAAAAAGTGCATTTTTCAATCGGCAAATTAAATTAAAAAAAGAAGCACAAATAAACTAATTTCATCAATTTGATACATTTTATTTTAAACAATGTTTAAGCCTTGTTATGTTGTTTTTAGCAACACAATTTTTTTTTTTTTTTTTTTTTTTAAGAAACTGGAAAAAAAAAATTTATAGCAGAGTACTTTGAATTGTTCATTGTATTTTATTTTAGAAATTGGCAAATAAAAAGTAGATAAAAAAAGATGGAAGCACAATTGTGACAATAAAATCAAAAGTATGTGTCTGTTTCTCATGCACAATAAAAAGTACATAAAAAATTCCAAAGACTACAGTTTTGGCACAAAAAAGGAATCAGATATGATTTGAAACATTTAAATGAAATTGTATTGTTCTTTAATTTTTAAAATGAAGAGTTTCTCAAATTGTTTTGAAATAGTGCTCCTTATTCTAATAGAGCTTTTAAAGGCTAATGTTCTTAATTTGAATGGGAGTTTTTGAAGGAATTGTTGGCTTCATTCTAATGAGGCCTTTTTGGAACTGTTGTCCTTAACCTAATGAGAATTTTTTGGAAGTTCTGTTCTTAAATAGTTCTTAAGAACGTTGACCTTATTTAATTAGGGAATATTCAAAATGATTTTTTTTTTTTTTTTTTTGCCCACAGCACACTCAAGCAGGGAGTTTTAACTAATGTTTTCCATTTTTAAAGGGGAAGGTTGAATATATGTCATGTGATTTCCCTTCTTTTACCCACCCGGGAATTATATATTCAGGCTAGCCCGCTGAAGGCTGGGCACGTTAGCTAATTATAATAAAGGATAACCCATTTTTTTTTATTTTTTTTTTGGTAGTCACTTTTGTAGTCATTGTAATAACTTTCAAAACAGTTATTTATTTACTTTTGAATTTTACCAGGAATGAGATGGCTAACAGCAATTATACTACAGATTTCATTCACCGGTTATACTCAGAAGAAGGAAAAGATATATTCAGTACTAGGATGAACATCTTGGGCCACATGCAACAGGTTTGAAATTCCCATTTGATTGATTTTTATTTTCCTCATAAATGAATAGTAAGCACATCATTTTTTGGAATGTATTTTTTCAGTAATAAAATTTATAGAAGTTTATGCAGGTGTTGCATTCGTCCTATATTTCCTATATTTTTGAAAAAAGTGAAAAAAACATCATATTGTCCTATATTTTAAATGTGTCCTATATTTTCAAACTTGTCCTGTATTATACTTGTTTGTTTTGATATTTATACTCAAAAAACCATACCTTGACCTCCCTGGTTACCCTAAAGCCGCCATTTTTGGTTGTGTTCCAAAATTTGGCAAAATTCCGAAAAGAGGCATAGCGTTGGTCTCGAGCATTCGAATTTCTTGTTCAATACTGTATTTCATTTCAATTATAGGGTTTCTGCTAGTCAAGGGCAAAATTCTTTCTTAAATAAAAGCGCCCCGTGCAATCTATACTACTAGAAAATTTATAAGACAGATTTTTGTTTGTTTATTTTTTAATTCTTGTTTTATGTTAATGTTTTTCAAAATGATTTCAAATTTTCTGTAAAAACTCTAAAACTAATACGAAAAACAAACAATTTTTTTGGGCAATTTTTTTTTCGAAAATTTCGATTATAGCCCCCCCCCCCCTCACCTGAAGTTTGTGGACTTAATTTTGAAAACAAAGTGGGGGGGTTTACTTTCAGAATATTACAGTGTGTATAATAAAGACTCTTTAGAGCTTATATGAAGTTTTTCTTCTCGTAGCAGTGTACATTGCACACAATATTAAATCATTTGATCAGATGTTAAGAATAAATTTAAATAACTTGATAAAAAACAGTAATCTGGTTTATTTGATTCTCTTAACATTCTATAGCACATGACCAGTTTAGAAAGTAGCTCCACCTGAAATATATATATATATATATATATATATATATATATATTAAATTACCATGTCGGAGAAAAATGTTTTAAAATATGCATTAATTACAACCGTTTGGTATGTATGCATTGCTGATATTGCTATACAAATTGATTAGATGATACCCCTTTAACTTTAACATACTTTCGGACAGCTTAAGACACTTTTGGACAGTTTTGAAAACCACCTGTCTGCCCAAACCCCCAACACTGATCCTAGGTATTGAAACAGCTAAAGCCATTATTGTTGCGGGGAATAATTAACTGATATGTGCAAGGGGGGGGGGGGTGAATTAAACACATATAAATAATTTTAGTAATTTTCCTCCAGCCTTCTGATGCTTATTTAGAATTTAGATGTAATTAGATTGTATTATTTCTTTTGATAATTCACACACATAATATTAAAATATATCCTTTTGCTGTTGTAGTATATTTTGGACAAAAATTCCTTTATTTTTCCTATTTCTCTACAAAAAGCAGGGGTTTCAGTGGACCACGGCTTTTTGTTTAAAAACTTGTTTCTCAATCCAAATGTACAAAATATTTTTCATCTCATTTCTAAATTCATGAAAATGTTTATTTCTGCTATAAATGCATTAGAAGTAATGAAGTCTGTTTTTAGCTAAATATGATATTTGTATTCCTCAAGGTACTGCAACATTTATGCAGTGTTTAAAAGTATGCAAAAATTGATTTTGCATTCCTTATTATGAACACTTCACGAAATCTTGTTTTTTATTTCCAGTCATAAGTTTTTGTATCATGGCCCAAAATAAAGATCAAGTAATTTATTAACTCTTTAAAACCCGTAATAGCCGAAATAGCCCAACCACTACATTCCCGTTATAGCCGAAATCAGCCAGAAGCACTTCCTTCCCCTCCGAAGCGACCAGCGTGAAATCGTTAAATGACAGGTGTCGACCCCCTGATAAAAGCCCTATTGAGCTGCTTCCCAATACCTCCTCCAAACTGGTTTCTTTCTTTCTAGGACAATTACAAATATTTCACCCTGTTTCAACATCGCGAGAAATAGTGTGCACTTTTGCAGCTTTTACAGAAAACGTGCCTTTCGAATTTTTTTGAATTGTTATTGACCATTCTTTAATTTCGAACTTGATTTTCGATTGATTTCAAACGCTTGCGGACTGCTGCAAAAATGTCTAAGATAAGAAGAATTCCGTATACATAAATTCACATCTGTATAACTATATAAGAATATAGCTGTACTCTACCATATTGATGAAATTATAGGAAATCTTCAAGTATTGGAGTGACCAATGAACTGATATATATGCACGAAGTATAAATATCAAATTAATCACTGAAACATGAATGAAATGAAAGGAAATCGTTTAAACACAGACAATGTTATTTTACAGTTTTTCTTAATTACCCAAATCTTCTCAAGAGATTATTCATAAATGATGTCACGCTTCGAGGGGGAAGGGGGTTCGTGAAATTGTGACAAGGGGAGTATTAACAAGAAGAGTTACATCATGCTTATGCAACACACTTTTTCATATGGCAAAGGGGGAGGGGGTATGTAGAAGTGGGCCTTTTTGTGACAAAGGGGGGAGGGGGTCAAATATATGGGGAAAAAGCGTGACATCATTTATAGACGGCCCCAAAGAACTATATGCGAAACATTTTTATGACCAATAAAAAACTAATATAATTCCAATCTTTCCGAATTCATTCAAAGAGTGAATATACAATTTACTGTTATTATTACTATTATATATTACTATATATATAATATAATCTATCAGTGGAGTAGCTACACCCGGATTTTGGGGGGAGGGATTTCTTCAGAAGAAATGAGCTAATTTCCCTGTTTTACAAGAAAAATTGGTCCAATTGTATTCTTCACCATTTCAGGAGGGTTATTCCCCAACCCCCCCCCCCCCCCCCTTATCTAGGCCTGTGTAACCTATAATTTCTACTTCGAAACTTCGCACCTTGACACACGTTTTGAGACGCAATTTCTTCATGATAGAAATCATTAAAATCTAACATCTTTTGGAGAAACATACCCTGAAAATAAGTTTTCAGGGTACGATATCGAAATTTATTTCCTGACCGTAATATAAGTTATTTTCCTAAAATAGGAACTAACAACGTTTTCTACTGTGCTAAATTGGGAAGTAGCTGCTAGAATATTAGATAAATACGGAAACAAATCATTTTTATTTAGTTCTGAATATATAAATAAAAGACAAAAAGCCCATACGAAACAATACTTATATACACATGATGTGTAAAATAAGGATAGAAAAAAAATAGAAAGAAACGGATGTAGCACTATCTATGTATTCATTTTTTTAGCTGAAGTTTAAGAAAATGCACGGACTCGAAAGGAATTTCAGGGCCAACCTCGATGTTTCTGTTTCCCGTCAAAGGCGGGATACAGCCTGTCAGCGCTGAAGGCACATGAATGGCTAAAGGGGGAAAGCATTCGCTCGTGGATTTGGGCTATTTCCCCGGTAAGCAAAGGAGAAAAAATATTTTGTCGCCCGGGAAGTAAAGAGTTAACTAACTAAAATAAGAATATATTTGTGGAACTTTGTGTGCTTTAGCATAGTAAACTCCACAGGGTTCACACTGGGGAAAAATACAAGGTGGGATTTTCCTCCTTGACCAAAATTTTAAGTGGGATTTTTAAAGTTTAAGCCTAAAAAAAATTTTTTTCGAGTGGGATTTCAAAAAATATTGCGCGATCGCGCGGCCTAGCGCGAACCCTGCTCCAGATTAGCCAAAATATTAAATTAGAGCAATTTTTGCTGGAAAGGATGGGCTTATACTTCTTTTCGTTGTCTCTTTTGTATCAATTTTTCAGCTGTTTTGTTTGAACCTTATATATTAGGTTTTATATTAAACCTCATTTTCCATTAAACATTTTAGTTATACAACAAGCTTTTTTAAAAAATATATCTTCTTTTTTTTTCTTTTCTTTCTAGTATATATTAAATCTCATATAACTTAAGAACAGTGTATAATTAAAAGTCATATGAAACTATGTATGATCTATGCTTCTGTTTTTCTTGAAAAATGAAAAACAAGTAATATTTCTGATGCATTTCTCTAAAATGTTTCATTTGGAAAATGTATAAAATAAAACCCTTTTTACTTTATTTTTTTTTTTTTTGATTGGAACTTCAAAATAGGTTTTTTAAAAATCTTACCATGATTGTAATCATTGATAAGAGTCCTAATCTTGAGCTTTTTTATCTTACAGGGAGGTTGCCCTTCCCCATTTGATCGTAATTTTGGAACAAAACTGGCAGCAAAAGCAGCAGATTGGTTAATGAAACAAGTTGAAGCCAATGTTAAACTTGATAACACTGTCTTCTGTGATGCTCCTGATACTGCTGTTTTATTAGGTCTTGTTAAGAGACAATACAATTTCACTCCTGTTCAGAATCTCAGGCAAGAAACAGATTTCAAGTAAGTTTAATGTCAGACTTTCTTTTTAGAAGACGCATAAAGCTTATATTCATTTTGAATCGGTAACTTTGGCTAGATTTTTCCTTGGACAAATTTGAGGCATTATTAACTGAGGTATTTTGAAATTGCATTTTGGGGGTGTTAGCAAAGTATAATATATATGTAGACAGTTTCTATGGTCATTAAAAACTCCTCAAATCTTTGCACTTTTTTGAGAAAGGCCCTAGAAAAGAGTTTCAAGGTCTTTAAGTTCTTAAATAATATTCCCTCTGTCTTTCCCCTTTTCAACTTATTGTTATTTTGTCTATTATTTGTTTTTTTATGAAATACCAATGCCAAGAACATTAAATATGTAACAGACAGGAGTGGACACGGGAATAATTTTTGGAGGGGGCACCAGGGAGTATCAAGTGGTTCTTCCTTTTTAAACTCTATAATGGAGTTTTCATAAAAGTCTTTTTGTTTTTTATTACCCCTTAAAACCAATCAATCTATTTTAAAGTGCAGAAAAATAAGTAAAAAATATTTAATGGGCTAATTACATATTTCTTGAACTCTTCTGGGAGGGGCACATGCTGCTTGTGGTCTCTCCACCCTCCTAAAATTCACCACTGGTAACAGATCATAGCAAGCTGTAGCTCAGGGTGGGAAATTTTTGGAGCTGGTAAGTTTTCATACATAATAAATTCAAACCAAAATCTAATGCAGGAGAAAGGAAATGTGATTTTTTCTTTTAGATGAATAACTATAATGTGTGAATAGGTTATTATAGTACATCAGTTTTTGTATTCTGTTCGAATGAAGTATTTGTTGCATTTTATATGATTCTGATAAATTGTTGCATTAGCTTCGTATTCCTTATTTTATTACTTATTTTTAAGTTTGTAAAATATGTTGGTGATTTGTTTCAGCCTAAAGTGGAACATTTGTAAATCTGCCTCTATTAACTGCTGCTTTTAAAGGATGACATAATTTTTCATAAATTAGGACCCGTATGATATGAGGTTCATTCTGATTTTCTAAATATAAAGAATGTTTGACAAAGACAAAAACAAATTGTTGTCTCTTGTCGGTAGCAATTTGTGATGAAGTTCAAAATCATGAAACCCATCCTTGTCAAAAATATCCATTCTATTAAATTCTGGCAGTTTGTACAATAAAAACTTTTTCCTCTCTATTTTTATATTTTATTTCCTAATTTTTCACTGCAATATTAATAGCTTGAGAAACTCTACATTTTAATATGAATTTCATGTTTTTAATATGTTTCAGTTTAAATGTTCTAGATTGAGGACATTGTGAGATGTGAGAATATTTTTCATTTTGCGTGAGTGAAGATGGTTTTGAGAATTCCATCATTTTTATCAAAATTTGAAAATAGTTAACTGATGCTTTCTAGTGCTTGAATACAAATTGTCTAAACTGGTTTAAATCTTCAGCAAATAACAGTATGTTAAGTCTTGATTCAGAATATATGGCATTTGGATTTTCCTCTTTCTCAATGTACTTTACTAATAAATTTTAAAAGTTCATTTATTTTCAGTACTGATTTTTTATTATATGTATCAAATTGTTTTGAGCTTTTTGACTTGGATTTTTTTAGGTATCGCATTCCTAAGCACCAATGGTGGTTGCACTTGAGAGCCCTTCTTCGAGCTTTAGGAACCCCAGTGTCTTATCTTGTAAAATCAGGCATTACCCCTTCATTGGCTGATGTAGAAAAGCCAGTAGAAGAGCATGTTGATGAAGTTGCTGCTAATCAGTGAACTAGTTTTGGGAAAATATTAAATGTGCAAATGTATTAATTCTAAAACCTTAAGATGCAAGCCAAGCTTATTAAATTTATATCTTGCAGTATCCCAAATTTTCTTTAATTTATGTTACCTAATGTAGTTTATTAAAGCTTTAAGGAATGTAAAACACATTAATATATCTTGTTATTTTGAAACTCAATTTAGCATAATTCTCAGTGTAATTCTACATTGATATTTCAACTAAGAATCTGTTTTTAAAATTCTCTCTTAACTTTTTTCGTGCACATAACAATTCTTTCGTGCATATTAAATATTGCACACATTATTGCCTTTTTATCCTTTAGAAATTTTTCAGTTGTTTTTTTTTTTTTTGAAAGAATATATAAGCAAATGCAATCAAAGTATGTTTCTCATGGAATGTTTTTCATTGTAATGTTTGTTGCTTCTTTCAATGGTTCTTTGTGTTGATATACTTTTTAAGTGCATGAAATCCATCAAATTCTTGATGTTAAATTTGTTTTAACTTATTAGTTTTTATCCTATGCATTTTTTCATATAATTTAAAGAGAATGTTCTTTGATATGATGTTCACTTTTAATGCATTATAGCTATGTGCATGAAATACTTCTGTTGTGATACAACTTTAATCATCTTAAGAATTATAAATTATGTACAGAACAAATTTTATTTCAATTTTGTAAAACAAAATTGAGCCAAACTTGTATGCTGTGATATTTTCTCTCAAATGTATGAAGATTGTGACGAATTTGTCATATTATAATCCCCCCCCCCCCCTTTGTTCCTGAATTTTGAAATAGTTAGGTTTAGAATCAGAGCCTATTATTGTACTATTTAAATATCTTTACTATTGTAACTCTCAAAATTAGAGAGTTAAAAATTAGAAAATACTTGATTTTTTGACTGAAATCTAAAAATATTTACACAGAATCTTATAAATCATATTTTTAAAAAATTGTTTGTCTAAATATTGTGATAAGTAAATGTAGATTAGAGCTATTCTCTTCAAAGATTTAATTGATATGTATTATTGTTTTCATGATTTTTCTTTACATTGTTCTGTGTGACACTTGTTACTCCCAAATCAATGTTAAAAAGCACAATATATCCGAATGTGCGATATAACCGATGCTGTTAGAAATAACTCAAACAAGTAAAATACAAGTAAATTGACTGCCCCTACGCATTCCACCTGAGCATGGTGTGAAAACGATGTCAAAGATAAAGGTAACCATTTTCTTTCCAGAAAATTCCTTTACCTATCATTCTCCATTTCTTGGTTAAGGGAATTGTATTTTGGATTTGGTTCAGCCCAGTGCGAATCCTTTCTCTACTAAAGGGTATCCAACAATGGGTGTATTTTCTCCTTGGGCAGTAAACATCTGTCTCTTTCATTCAATGGGCGTTAGGATCAATACAAAAAGAACAAGTAAAATGTCAACGGTTTGAGTGTAGTCATTTAACAGGTATTTAAATTGGGAAGTAGTAGTAGCTGGCAGCTTTTAACTGCAGCAAATTCAGAAGAAAGGAAAACATTCCTGTTCGATGGCTTTGTACGAATGCTTCATACAAATTCGCTTCTTTGTTTAATGGAGAAAAGGCTTTACTCAGAAATGCAAAATTTTTGCTTTTGAGAGCTCAAACTTAAAATATTTGGAGACATAGAAAAAGTGCGATATATCCAAATGGGCGATATAAGGAGGCGCGAAATAACAAGGGGTTACTGTACTTTACAAATTAAGCACTTCAAAACTGAAGACTATGTATTAGTGGGTCATTTTCAAAACATACCTATATATTCTGTCTAGAAGTAAAAACAGCCATTATACTCAGAATATGTTAATTTCAACCGACTATAAGTATTACATTTCTTTAGGGTGCATTACACAACATATTTCTAATACAAAAATATATCATTTACATATTTTTACTGTAAAGATACAGACTTTTGTATCTACTAGTTACATATCAACGCTCTTGACATTAACAGCAAAATAGCTTCCAAATCTACATGCTAATTAATATCACTTAAAAGCAAAGAAAAATCTTTAAAAAAAAAAAAACAACAAATAATATTTTACCAAAAGAAACAATGAATTTATATTTTAAACATAAAAATCTAGGGAACAGACTTGACATTAAATAAAACTATTCACCTTATAAGAAATTGCTTACACCACTAAACTGTTGTTTTTTAAATGAAAAAAAAAACACTACAGGTAAATATTTAACTAGTATAAGTTGCTTTTATTGAAAGTGTGTTAATACTGTTGGTAAAAATTTCAACCCTTTTTTCATAAAACTGCACCTTGATAATGGACTTGATAAAATATGAGAAGCAAAATGCTTTGTAGAAATTCTTTTTTTTCTTTTTTGTGCAGGAATAAGCACAGGAATTTAAAATAATGATGATTTGCCTGATGAAATATTTTTTTTCCTTTTATAGCAAAACACAAAGTGAAGAAATGTTACTGAGTTATAAAATACAGAAGAACAGATATTTTTTTTTATCTTCTTGATACAAAAGTCTGTATCTTTGCGGTACAAATACGTTAATGATATATTTTTGCATTAGAAGTATGTTGTGTATTGTACCCTAAAGAAATGTCATATTTTTTGTCAGTTGAAATTAACCTATTCCCAGTATAATCACTTTTTTCACTCTGGTACAGTATATGTATGCATATTTTGAAAATTTCACTAGTGTTTTTCCCCATTGTTTAGAATATCTTTTTCAATCTCATTCAAATGCTTATGCATTAAAGCAGGTGCATCAGTATTTGATCGAGAATAAAAATGTACAGCGCAATTTTAGCACATAAAAGAGGTGACATATATGTGAGATATTACTGTAATTAGAAATGGCTCAATCGACAGCAAGCAGCCACTGATCTCATGAACTACCGAACTTTATCTTGTGATAGTCCAAATCAATTTTTAGTGGTATTGGATTGTAAACCACCAATGTGTGATTTTGAATGCTGCATCTTAGGCCAGGTAAAAGAATTATAAGTAGTTTGCAAAATTACTTCAAGTTTTAAAAGCATACTATGTACACATTTCACATATACATACACAGATTTAAAAAGGTTCTTTAAATTATTGGTAATTATTTCAGTTTGGTATATAATTTATGTAGAAAGTGCTTAAATATATTATGAAAATTTTAATTTTTTTCAGCCATGACTTACCTATGGAACAGTGGTGGTTGCGACTCAGAAATCTAAGCAAATGTCTTGCCGAATTTATTCCAAAAATCTAAGCTGTGTAAAAATTTATGCATTTTAAAATTGAAATATTCATTCAGTAACTAAAATTACTTTGAACACTTATTTTGTACTTGAACTTGAATAAATTATTTTAAATTAATTTAATGACCATTTAGTTTTCTTTTTTCATTAAGTTCACAATATATTTAAAGAATATTAGCATTACCTTTACTAAGTGTAACTTTTTTTTATTATTTTAATAACTTTGCTAAACTTTATTTTTTGGCGAGACTATTTGCTTAGCATAATGTAAGTACATATGAATCTTGAAAACATAAAAAGTTGATGCATAGCATTTAATAGAAAGGATGGTGGTATTCTGATTGCACCATAAAATGTTTTTATGTATCAAAATTGGTATTTTGGTTTTCCTTATAATTTTTTGAAATGTAATTAATGTGTATCTGTTCAATATTCAAATTTTGTGCCTTTAGTATTTTTCCCTCCTTTTTTTCAATATTAATCTTTGTGCATGATAAATTGCTTGAAAAAGCCTTATTACATTTTCTCGCTTTCATGATGGATTGTTCATTGTGCTCTGTTTGTATGGGGAAAAATTGGGTACAAGCAATTGCTTCTCTTCAAGTTGATGAAGAGATAAAGATTTTACTGTCTTCAAGAAAAACACTATGGTATGTAATTTATATATATATATATTCTACATACAGTAGAGTCGGCATGCAACATCCATCTAGCAAAGCTTTTTATTTAATGAAAATTTGCGTGGAACTTTGCTGTTATTTACTTTCCATATTAGGAAAGATAAGTTCTACATTTCTACGTAATTAAATTCTACGTAAGTCTACATATCGTTTCCTTTTTTTTTGGGGGGTGGGGGGGCCTCAAGTTCCTATAAAGTTTGGTTAACTCCACATACCCTCTTGATCTATTACAAAGAATATCCACAACAGTGGGAAAGATATTTTAAAAGAACATGACAGGCCAGGAATGATGACTACATTCCCCAGGCTTGCTTGTCTTTTGTGTTCAGTAAGGATTCTCAACCAATGGAAGTGGAGGAAATGTTGACTGTTTTAAGATAATATTACAGTGTTACAGATAATTTTTTTTTTTTTTTTTTGCAAAAGTCTGATTTTTTTTTAAACAGCATTTTTTATAGCGAACCTGTGTAACGCAGGTTTTATACAGTTAAAGAATCTGTGTTCTTTTGCTTTCTTACTCGCTTTAATCAGTTCATTTGCAAATTTCTGTTTATCAAATATTCTTCATATTGAAGTTTTTATGTGTATTTATGAATAGTAGTTATACTCCTGGAGAAAAAAATAAGGGCTATACTTACAGATGTGAGCATATCTATTGAAATTTGAAAATGGGTATAGATCGTTGGGTTTAAATTAAAAAAGTGGAGAGATGCCTTACCCCAGTGACCTCCATTCGACTACACCACTTATGTGAGCCTTTGTTATGTAGAGACTCAACTGTATATATATATAGTATATAATTAGCATTTTCCCAAAGATTTCCAAGTATTTTATCATGAACACACAGTTAGAACAGTCTCCCAAAATTAAGGGAACAGTAGATAGTATGTGCTACTTCAGGAAAAATGCTTATGCAGAGGGGTTCAAAAAAATGTATTCACTAGTTGACAGTGAAGATCTTTATTTTAACTATAATTTTTAAATTTCAATGTTCTGTAACAAGATTTTTAATTAATATTGTAAAATGTACTTACAATTACATTGTACTACAATATCAAGCAATATTCATAGCTGCACATCATTTTGTTCTGAGTAGGTTCACTGTCAAAGAGTGTATACATTTTTTTTGGTCCTCTCTGTATATTTCTAGGCAAATGACTATTTATATATTTTTCCTCTGAGCATGAATATTTTATAACGTTTATTTTAATTTCTTGCTCTTGTGACTTTCGATTGTTTGTGACTTCTTCCATTCAGAATGTCAAGAAACTGATTGTAAATTAATAATAATAATAAATGAGATCAGTTTGAGTTTATTCAAAAGTTTTGTGTATAAAAAATTACTCAATACGTCTTTATGAACTAGTGAGAAATGGTTATAGTATTAAATTGTTTTCATATTTTATTCATAATTCTTCAATATGAATATTTGTTTTTGAAAACTGAAACTACCTCATCATAAATTTTTTAAGGGCTGGTGTGTGAATTTTTAAAATCAAAATATTTCTTTTTCAATAAAATTAATGAGAAATCTCGCATTTCTAACTGTTTTATACAGCATGTGTTGTGCAATTAATTTACTTTTTGGATCATTCTGATCAAATGTTTATTTCTCTAGTCAGTGATATGTATGTTTTTAGTTCTGAATGTTGCTATTCTACAATTTTATTTACAGTTTAACTAATTTTTGCAGTTTGTCTAATATTGTTTAAGTGTTTTATTTATCTTGAATTTTAGTTGTTTTGTTATTATGATTATTTTTAAAGTTTTTAAATCAAAGAGCTATATTATTTATTTTTATGAATTTTAGTAAAGTTTGAAATGTGGTTGAAATGCCTTGATACATTAAACTTTAGTAAACATTTTCTATATACCACTTTGTGTTTTGTGATTTTTAAAGTAAGCAGTTCTTACATCATTTAGATAAAGATTCTTTTTAATTTGTAATTATCAATATTGTAGTTTGCATAAAATTTTGTTTTCTTTTGTTTGTTATCATTTAGACAAGTTTTAATCAATAAAAATAGTAATCAAATTAGTTTTTGAGCCCTGTATTAATTTATAGCTACAATTATCTGATCAAATGAATGAATATAAATGTAATTTTCATTCTTTCAGTGATTTATTCATTAGCTGGTTGTTTATGGATTTGAAAAATAGTTTGAAATATAAAAAAATCTTTGATTTTCTTTGAAGTGCATTTATTACATACACACAGTTGCATTGTTGAATGATGAAAATAGTGTGCAGGAACTTCCATGGCTATTTATAATTATTTTATTACATTCGCATATTATAGTACCTTAAATGTTTCATATGCTTATTAGTTTGACCTAAATCATTCTGATTTCTTATTTTAAAAATCATAAAGTACCCAAACCCTTCCTGTCCCCTGCATAATTCCATTATTAACCTTTTCACAGGGGCTGGGACATGTTGTCCCACTGTTACATTACTTTCTGTGGGGGCTCGGGACACTTTTCGTCTAGAGAGGGGGAAGGAAATCAGTTACAAAAGTGAGTGTGTGGACGCTTTGTGTTTCTAACCTTTACTTTCCACTTCTCTCCCCCTATAGAGAGGCAGCCCCTCAAAAGAACTTGCTTTCCTTAGGAATAGCCTCTTTGAAAAGGTTAACTCTATTTCACCCTATAGTTGTCTATTTTACTGTGCTCCTACAGCAAAAGTAAAAGTTCATGAATATGGGAATGAGAATAATGAAATTAGTTAAAGGGTTGTATTCTAGTGATTTCATAATGATGTCACAATACTCAATTTTGAAAGTTATGTGCAAAGATGTACTTAATTTTTAATAATGTTTATTAATTCTTTATGAACAGGTTACACATACACCATCTTCTAGGCCCTTTGCCAACATTACAATGAAATCAATGAGTTTTGCCAGTTATTAGTCAGTAACGTTTTGTATTATTACTATATAAATATCCCGTAATAAGAATTTTATGCTTTAGAGCAATTAAATTTCATCCAACTGGTATCAGCCAGTGCATATAATCATCTTCGTATATATTCAGTTTAGATTCCTTTACAGTGTCAACTTCTTGAGCTCTGCAAGGAAAAGTTTTCGGCTTCAGTTTATGACTTAAAATGGCATTGCAGGATTTGAAAACTAAAAAAAGAATAAAATAAAAGAACTGGCTCTTTCCCTGAAAGGCGTTCATTTTCCAAAAGGAAAAAAAAAAATCAGTGTTCTTAACACTTGAATTATTTTATTGATCATAGGGTAAGAGAGAAAATTTATTCAAAAATTATTGGTAATATTGTTATGGAATAATTGTATAAGTATCAGATGTTACTGCTCGTTAAAGACATTACATCAAAAATGATGCATGGGCAGAAATTTTATCTCTATCATTAGAAAGTCGTACAGTAAACTGAGCTCTGCAAAACGTGAGTGATACAAAACATGAGTGATAAACATAAAACAATCTCTCAAAGTTAAAGGAACAGAGGGTAGTATGTGCTACTTCAGGGAAAACGCTTATATTTTTCATCAGTTGTTTGAAGGAGGTAAAATGTTCCAGTGCCTTTTCTTGTTACTTTTTTATATGTAAATCACATTAAAATAATTTTTAAAGACTAATTGAAATACATATGACGACTTATTTTCATGGCGATTGTTTTGAAAACAGTTGAATATGTCGGGTTCTGTGTGAACCTCACATAGCCGATGCTACCGTTGCCATAGCAACGGGGCACGCAGATCAGCAGAGTCGTGACCTTCGAGAGGAGCCAATCTTGAAGGTCTCGGCAGAGTCCGTTGGTTTCCATTGGAAATACGAGAAAAAATGATAAGCATTTTTAATTGAAAAAGCAGTGTTGTGTTTGGTTTATGAATTAATGATTTTTGTACTTTAAAAATAAAATAAATAGTTAAAATGCGTACATTATCTAAAAAAAAACAATACAAATTAATGATTGTAAATGCTATTTAAAGCAGCACAAAAACCAAGTAGTTCGGCTGTTATTAGTGAAAACTTTGTTCTTTACTATTGTGCTTTATAGCAAATTCAGTTATGTCTGCTCCGAGTAATTTTAATCATAAAATTTGGAACTCGAAAACGATAGTCGATAGCAGTAACAAAAGACACCGATGCAATAGAACGGTGGCGCATTTACAAAGTTTTTTTTTTTTAAGTGTTAAGGTAATTATGATTATTCTTTCGTTGTTGGTGCTGAAATTAATTCGGTTCTTTTTTGCTTAAGTATCTTGCTTAGATGAATTCAATCATTTAAATCACTCGTATAAGTATGTATGTGAGTACTGTTCAGAGCAGTGGTACTTGTTTTTTTTTTTTTTTTTTTGCTTCTTCTGGCGGCCTACATAACATTCCAGCTATTATACGCAAATAAAAATTAATGACAATAATTATTGTGCGTCTATTTGATAGTGCTGCTGATATTTTAACAAGCTGTCCCTTTCGGTGTCATACCAAGTTAATTTCTTGCGAACGGTTAGAATAAGTGAAGTGTTTTATTAGGGAGCACAACCTGCACAAAAATGAGCTTGTATCACTTCATGTAGTTTTTTCATTGATTTTATCAGAGCACTAACAACAGCTCGTCCCCCGCCCGCCCGTGATCCACTTGCCACAGGTTGAGTATTGCTGCTATAGAGGTAAACTAAGAAAAAATACTTGCAAATTTAGAATTCTAAAACAAAACGAATAACGATTCGGGAGAAAAATAAAGCACAGATCGAGGAGGAGGAGGGGAGAACTCACCTATCGTCAGCCAACGAGCAGATGCAATGTCTCATCTGAGTCGCACTTTCCTGTGTCTTCCGGTTGCAGATCGCATTCGGGAGCAATCGTTTTCCAGATCCAAAGCAACTCCTTGTCCGTCGCTGGATCTGTTGCGGATCGCACTGCTGTATAAGGCTGGAACAAGAACTCCAGTTACTCCACTCTGACCAGTCACCTAGGGGGAAACAATGCACCTGGAATGTCAGCAAATGGCCAGTTATGTTTATATTTTTTACGAAAGTCATACTTTGCAGTAAATTTGTATGGAAAAGAAAATGTTGTTTTTTTTTTTTTTTTTTTTTAATTTCCAGTGTCGTAAAATATATTTTGTTTTCCTTTACTTTTTCAATAGCTATTTTCTGAATTTTGTTTTATTGTTTTTTTAGTTGACGGGAAAAATTAAAAATAGGAGCACACATTGATGACAAAATTGGAAACATCAAATAATGAAACTTCTGTTGGATCACTTTTTCCAGATTCAGTTTTTTAGTGAATGTGGAGGAGGCAAGCTTAATTTGCCATTCAAGTAGTTTTTTTCATTGCACAAGAAATGCTCCAAGGATAGTAGAACAATGATACATACACAGCAAATAAATAAAGGGGGAAAATGAAGAAATCATGTTTGACAAAAATAATAGAAACACTGGCAAAGGAAAAGTAGATGGAAAAAATTAATAATTAGGACTCTTATGCCGTAACATAAAAGTAACAACCTTTCAACTAACCTGGCAACGTCAGTGATGAGGTCGTAAGTGTTGCAGCAGCTCTTCTGGGGCACAAGCAAGGTCTTGTTTCCACGACTTCAGTGTGCCTCCCACAAGAAAACTTCCTGTTTCCTTTGCATTGACGCTTGCGCACGCGCACAATACTCGCGTCGCATGTCCCATTTCGAACGCAGGGACTCCATTCTGACCATGATTCTGGAAAGAGAGCAAGGATTTTGTAAACTGCAAAACCAGACTATTTTGCTGTACATTGTCAGCTACTATACTGTGCGACCAAGTCTTGAGTGGAAAGTTAACAAGTTGCCAGTAACAGGAAAACCCAATGAATTGGTGTAGCAGGGAGAATGGAGTCTTTAAGTTCATTTTATGTGATAATATCTTTCTTGTACTGGCGAATAGGTTTTATGAGCGTAGTACTTTTAAAAAGGATAAAACGGCCAGAAACAGGGCCGGCGGAAGGGGTGGGCGACCGCTCGGAGCGCCAGATCATGGGGGACCAAGTTTAATGTTGTCTGAACAATTAATTTCCTTCTATTTTATAAATATTGTCTTCTCGTAAAAAAGCGTATTTTTATACTTTTTTTTAATTTCTACTCTTAAATGAGCATTTTTGCCGAGCAAAGTTTGGCGTCATTGACGCCATCAAAGGCGCCGTTTTCAGTAACGCCCGGGGCGCCACAACATCTTCGCCGGAGCTGGCTAGAAATTCTAAGAAAAAACTTTTAAAATGACCATCTGAATTTATATATAACTTTATGAAAACATGTGAGGAAGAGTGGGGCACCTTTAATAACTAATAGACGCATCCATTTCTCATAAAAACCGGATGTTTACCTTTCTGTCTTATCCAGTGCTCGCCAAACTTTTGAGGACGTTCACCAACCGTCCCGTTACAACAAATTCTCATGCGAGACATTTGCATTGTCTCGCATGAGAATTTGTTGCAATTCAAATTACATTCGAACTATTCACTCCCCCCCCCCCCCCCATTGCTCCCATTGAAAAAAAAATGCAAGACAAAAATAATAAGAAACTCCATTCTCAGTTATTAATCAGCTCTTAACTTGTTATATGACAGGAGGTTGTTATATGCTACGAGGCACCAGCAAGTTTTTCACTGCTAAGGTAGTCGTATTGTAAAGAAAACATATGTACAGAGTTTCGTTTGTTGGTTGTAATGGCAAAATGTCATGAAACAATTTATTGCAGCGGCAAGTGCTCAGCAGTTTTTTTTTTAATTCGCTGTACTAAAACAACAAATTTCAGTGGAATGTATTAAAGCACTCTGTAAAAGGTAAAATTATTTATTTCGTTTGAATTTAAAAAAATATATATTTCTATATACTAAGACATAGCTTATAAAATGAAGGTTTTTAATTAGTAATAAATGTGGATATGAAAATTAATTTTTATGCTTTAAAAGATATGTTAACTAATTTTATATTTAATAAGATTTTTTTTAATCGAAGAATCATACATTTACGCCAATAACTTGAAATGTTTCACTCCGCATCTTTCTGAAGCAAGCAACTTTTTCACTGCTAAGATTATGGTATTGTAAAGTAAACATATGTACAGAATTTATATTGGTTGCAATTGCAAAATGTGTTACTATTTGTAGCGAAAAATTAAATATTAAATGCTCAGAAATGTTGCTTGTTAAGTTTTTTGTTAAAAATCTTTATATCTAAATAATGAATTTCCTTAAAATTTGGTGACTGTTTCTGAGGCAATGCGAACATAAGCGAAACTTTGAAAATCAACTTACTAACAATCATTCTGTAATAATAATCCCTTCTGCATACATAAACACAATTGCCATTTCAAATTCTACTCTAGGTTTAGTAAACGCGTTGCGAGTGTCAGAAAGATATTTTTCTTTTTCAAATGCAATAAGAAAGACATATTAGGACTTACAAATTTAAAGAACTACATAGAATAATTTTCGAATTGGTGTAAAATATTTACCTAATCCTTGCAAATCTTCTGACATTGCTTCATCTATCATTTCTTTTTTAACTGCTGAAAAAAATTCAAAAATATTTGTTGTTTATCCAGTCTAATACCATAGTACATATACAGTAACCGTACGTAAAATCGTTCAATCGGCTATATCGCGTTTTTCCCTTCTCTCGAAAAATTGAAGGTAAGGAAAAAAGTTAGCTCTACATTTGTAAAGTTTGAAGTAGTAAAAATAGTATTTTACGAGTATTCCTCAGAAAAATAACTCTCTCCGTTTTCAGTCGATGAACAAAACAAGGAAGCTTTTTTTATTCATCTGCATTCCTTGCAGTTTTGATGGAATAATAATGCTAAGTAACAACTTAGGATTACTACATCACCAAAAAAAAATAAATGAATACTAATGTAATATAATGATAATAATAAAACAATATCGATAATAATTTAATTTTTTTCCTCGAAAAAGTAATTGATTTTTAATTTAAAAGTAAATTTTGTTATTTTTATTAGGGAATTCGTGATATAAAAATAAACAAAATTTTCTGCTGGTGTACATAGTTTACTTGTACGTTATAGGGATCATAATTATTTTTTATAACACTCGCGTTTTCAGTTTTTCACGCTTTTTTACTGCCTTCCAACAAGGGCGATACAAAGAGTTTAAACGAAAGGCAAAAAATTCTTTAACTTTTGAGTCTCTATTTGTGTATGCAAAATTCTACTTGACAAGAAGTTCTTCCAGTACTATACTATTCACTAGTCTACTCCCGGTATTCCAAGATTGATTTAGTAACTTAACCAGTCTTCGGCTTCATGATATTTCATGCGTTTCTATCTATTAAAATAATTGCTTCCAAACAAACGGTACTTTTACGCGTATAAACAACAGTGTTCGGTATTATGGAAAAGATAATAAATCTATTCTCTCAAGTTGTTAAGCTTTGCTATCAGCATTTTAATAGTAAATTTTGTAATGTTCAAGCATAGTGCTTTGGATATGTATGTGCTTTATCAAACTAAAAATAATATGTAGCTGAAATGAAACGAAAGTATTAGCAACATAAAATGTCAAATATGTATATATTGTAAAAGGTAAGTTACTGTCCTGATATAGCATACATATGAAGGCCGTATCCAGGATTTTTTTTCCGGGGTGGTTGGAGGGCCTGACTTCGATACATTTATGTTAAGGAAAGTTTCAGGGAGGAATATATGCTACAATGAGAAACATTTCAGGATTTCGGGGGGGGGGGGGGTCTGGATAAGGCCTTGATACATACACGGTTAGTGCAATTTAGAAGAAAAAAAAACTCAAAGTGAGATTTTGTTAAGAGATATTTTAGGTATTTAAAAGGAACCTCAGAGTATAAATTTCTCTATCTAATATTTTTTTTTGGTATACATATAACTACTTATATTGATGCAAATTATTATAGTAGTTTAAAAAACATGCAATCAATGTTTCAGGATTACAAAGACCTCTTTCTAAATGCAAAAAATATTACATTCGGGGTAAGCCTACATCTTTTCTATTGCAAAAGGGGTTCTTGTAACGTGTATGTTATTAAATCTGCTTGTTTAGGAAATAAAACAGGGGTGGCAAACCTGTGGCTCGGGAGCCACATGCGGCTCTTTGAAGGATTATTTGTGGCTCTCGATAAATGTACCCGAATTCCCTTTTCATTTTTGTGCAATTATATTTTTAAAAAATATTAACGTTCCGTATGTGCTTCAAAATGTCTTTTAAATTACTGACAACAAATATGAAAGGCTAAGTGCAAGGTTGTAATAAATTTCATATCCGTCCAAGTTAAGAATATGACTCATCGAAAACTGCGCGAACGAACATAAACAGTGACGTTTTTAAATACCTTTTTTTGCATACCTTTTAAATACGTACACTGTAAAAAATTCTAGTTCAACCTTTCACCAAAAACATGGTGAAATTTAGCTGCAACAACCATTTTGGATAAAAGTTGAACCATTATAATGGTTCCTTGTTTCCCATTCATGGTGAAACTAGGTGAAACTTTTCCATTATAATGGTTCAACTTTTATTCAAAATGTTGGTTGCAGCAAATTTTCACCATGTTTTTGGTGAAAGGTTGAACTAGAATTTTTCAGTCAGGCAAGCAGGTCTAAAACTTGTCACATGACCCTCACAGATTTTTTTTGAAAAAATTACAGTAGTTACAACTAAGGGACATATAAAATATCCCAAATGGATTTTGCAAAAAAAAAATTATTTCTCTAGTTACAGACATTTAAAATTTGGGACAAATTTGGCCATTTTCAGAAAATCAGCAAAACACTCACTTTTAAAATGGCCACTGTTTCAAAAGTTTTTAACCGATTCTATTATTTTTTCTATAAATAATGAAGATATGGTATTTTAATTAGACACTAATTTTAAAAATCTAGGCTTTATTGATAAAGAAAAAAAAGTGTTTTTGAAGTGAAAAAATCGTATTTTTACCGACTTCATGATTTTTTTTTCTTATGAAAGAAATTTATTTTTGATAAAACAGAGGAGGCAATCTAAAGTGCTGTTATGGAAGTTTTGTATCAATTTTTATTGTAAACCTGAGATGAATATCCCCTCAGAATTTAAAGTTTGAAATTTGAAAATGTTCAAAAATTACGATTTTTGAAGTGTGATTACTCAAAAACGCCATTTTTTAAAAATCTGAAAACCTGCTCATTTGTTGCCTTTAAAGTGCTTAATGAGCTGCTATCATTTATATTGTGCATTTTTGCCCCATATATTTTATATGATTTTTCAAAAATGGCCTTTTGTACGTTTCTCAAAAAAGCCAGAAATTCAAACTCGTTCTTATTTAATCACTTTAATATAAGATTTAATCAATATTTATTAAGAAATTTAATATATTGTTACACAATTACTACAGATAAATTGTACTTAACCTTCTTAGAAGAAGCTCCTTGCACAAAGCGTAGCTACTGTGATTTAGTGCATATTATTCTGTTTAATCCAATTACTAGCTTCAAACTCACACGCTTTACGTCAAATACCATGCAACAGCAAATGTAAAATTTATTGTAGGAATACAATCAAAACATTGTTTATTGGCTATCCTAAAATACTGCTAAATAGTAAAAATCCATAAAATAGTAATGCTTACATTAGACGCACGAGCAAACAAGAAGTGGGAAGCAGTTAGAGAACTATAACAGCCTCTTAAACAAATATAACTCAATGCATGATTTCTAAATAGAAAAAGTTATTGAACATGTGAATGATAATTATTGAATGGGGCAAATTACGAATGTATCTCCAATGATTTAGGGACACTATCGAATAATTTGTACAGAGATAACCTAGAACAAATATTTCAATAGCCAGGAGAATCCGGGAGGGATGGGGACTAGACCAATATAAAGTAGTGCTGAAAGTAAGAAATATAACGCGATCTGAACCCTCCTAGTCTTTGCATTTTTTTGGTAATAACGAGTAGAAGATGATTCAAGAACTTTATTTTCTTCTTATTTTGCTTTAAGTACATAACTTCATATGTGTTTAAAACTATGTATACAGTGCTGTAACATATTTGATGTAAAGTGTGTGAGTTTAAAACTAGTAATTGGATTGAACAGAATAACATGCATTAAATCACAGTAGCTACACTTTGTGCAATGAGCTATTTAAGTTCTAAGAAGGTTATGTACAATTTATCTGTAGTAATTGTGTAACAGTATAGTATTTCTTAATAAATATTGATTAAATCTTATACTAAAGTGATTATATAAGAACAAGTTTGAATTTCTGGCATTTTTGAGAAACACACAAAAGGCCATTTTTGAAAAATCATATAAAATATCTGGGGTAAAAATACACAATATAATTGATAGCAGCTCATTAAGCACTTTAAGGGCAACAAATGAGCAGATTTTCAGATTTAAAAAAAATGGCTTTTTTGAGTAATCTCGCTTCAAAAATCGTAATTTTTGAACATTTTCAAATTTCAAACTTTAAATCCTGAGGGGATATGCATCTCAGGCTTACAATAAAATTTGATACAAAACTTCCGTAACAACACTTTAGATTGCCTCCCTCTGTTTTGTCAAAAATAAGTTTCTTTCATAAGAAAAAAAAATCATAAAGTCGGTAAAAATACGATTTTTTCACTTCAAAAACTTTTTTTTCTTTATCAATAAAGCCAACTAGATTTTTAAAATTAGTGTCTAAATAAAATACCATCCCTTCATTAGTTATAGAAAAAAAAATTAATCGAATCGGTTAAAAACTTTTGAAACAACTTTTGAACTTTTGTGTTTTTCTGTTTTTCTGAAAATGGCCAACATTGTCCCAAATTTTAAAAGTCTGTAACTAGAGGATTATATATATATATATATTTTTTTTTTATTTGCGAAATCTGTTTGGGATACTTTATATGTCCCTTAGTTGTAACTACTGTAATTTTTCAAAAAAATCTGTGAGGGTCATGTGACACCCTCTGCCTGATCTGAAATAGAATGGCTCGTATTTAATTGCGGCTCGTGAGAAATTTCAAATTTTGAAAAATGGGCTCGGACTATCAAGGAGCTATGCCACCCCTGCATTATAACGTTGTTATTACCATATTTAATAATCAAGTTAATTAAAGTCAACATTATACTACACTGTTAAAAATTTACATAAGAAAATAGTAATAGAACCATTTTTCGTTTGTTATTTTACCATATTTAATCACAACAGTTGAAACACCATTAAAAAGATGGTACTCAAACCGCTGATTGTGAAAGAAATCGGTTATCCTCTGTTTATAATAAAGAATGTTTAACTAACCGTAATTTACGAGCACCACTAGCAAGTCTCGTAGTCAATAAGAATCGGGCGTCCACCACCTTGGTTGTGGAACCTTACCGGTCGTACGTTTTTGTTAAAATATGAATAAAGATGTATCAGTTCAAATCTGCATGCGTATATAAAAAAGTAGAAAAATAAGTGGCTTAATCAGTGGTTACTAAATGGATGATTTTCGTCAATATACAGTAAATTCAGACCAAAAATGACTTTGGATCCAATCAAAAACTGAAATCTCAATTTTAATGCAGTTTGCATGTTGGAAAAGAAGATTTATTGATAAATACACGGCCGCTTTGAGTGGTGTAGATGGCCGAATGGTTAGAGCGCAAGGTTGTTGGTACGCCATACACCCAGGGTTCGATTCCCGCACGCTTTGTTTACGGTTACTACGCCTCGAAGATTCTACGCCTCGAAATGGTCAAAGAACCGTAAAAACTTACATTTGCAGTTTTAAAACCATTTATAAATGCTTATGAAACCGTAAACTTTTGTATTTGGGTCAATCCATGTCAACTGGACCAATTTTCAAAATCATCACCACTCGACCATCTCCAATTTTGATAAAATTTTGCACAAAGATTCTGGTAGGTATAAAACTAAGTTAGCCAAATTTTTAGACCTTGAAAGTAAAAACTCATGTAGCAGGGGGCGCCTAACTGAAGGAACCAAGATGGCTGCCATTGACGAACGAACCAAGTAGCCATGTTTGGATGTACCTGGAAAGCCACATAATAAAAGTACAACCCCGAAATTTATTTTCCTCAGACAACTTTTTGTGCTTAATCTAATAGAAACGTTTTGAAAGACCACAAAGAAAGTTATTTACTATTGTGTTCAATCAAAGTTGGCTGAAAATTCAATTTGACAAAATTTTTTTTAACTTTATACTGCTCTAAATCGTCAGTAACTAAACTTACACACTTGTAATTTTGTATATATCTAAGTCAACTATTTATCAACGTATTCTGAAAATTTCAAAAATTTCATTAAGATAGGTTTTGATTTATAGTTACCTAAACATGCAGCGGTTTTCAAAAATGGCCAATTTTGATCATTTTTGAACCATCATATCTGAGGGGGAACTTAATGAATTTCCATCGTTTTACTTTCATTAGATAGAGGAAAGCTTTCTCTACCAAATTTGAAATTTTTAGAAGGGTGTTTTTTCGTAAGCCGGAGAAAAAATGGTTCAAATTTGAGTTAAAAACCATGCTGATATGTGTGCATTTTTAGCCCCAATTTTGCTTTTTTTTTGAAGTTTTATTTGACATTTAAAAGGAAAGAAACTTGCATTGGGTCCTGCAGGGCTCGCGCATACTCGCATTTGACACATATCAATATTATTTGAAAAAATTGACTCTCATTTTTGGAAGATGAGAGTCAAACTTTGGTAAAATTTCGACCGAAAGACATTCTAATACAGAAAAATTGATTTGTATTTTTGCTCAATATGCTTTGTATTGCGAATTATTAATAAAAGAACTAGAAATATTGTAAAATGAAAGCAGATGCAAAAAGATTGCCGCGCGATTGCAGCAAAACGCTCTTACTGTTCCTAACAGGCGGCATCAAAGAAACGTAAAAAATAAGCTAAAAGTTTTTAAAAAATCAACATATAAAGACCCAATATGAATAATTATAAACATTAAGATAAATAAATGCATTTAAAAAAAAAGAAAAACTTATTATGAAGAGTTCAAGAAATTCAATTTTTGGCAAAATGGCTTTCCCCCCTCCTCATGGCAATAATTGGTTAATTCTAAACCACTCATTACTTTCATATTAAAATGTTTGAAGAAATTAGGATTTTACGTTTTAAAATTGATTTAATTAAGCATTTACTTATTTGCACAAAAAGTTACTCAACAAGAAAATATTATTCTTGCATTCAGAAGTGTTATTGAAAATAAAATTCATCTCTTTTTTTCATAAAAACAAGAATTTAGTTTGAAACATTCGAGATCAGACAATGCCTCTAAAGAACTTTTTTTTTTTTTGAAAATCTGTAATTAAAAAGAAAAATGTTTTGTTATGTAATTTGCTATGACATACAATATACAATAATAATAAAATTACACGTTATTATTATTGTTTACTTGCACAAAGTTAAATTATTTTTATACAATATACACCCCAAAGGTTTTTAATTGATTATCTAAATTTTTAATTGATTATCTACGGATTCCTTATACCAACCTTCTATATTTTCGTGTAGAACTTTTTTTATTTCAGAGTAAAATCATCACGACTACGACAGCGTTTTTAAAAATATTTTTTTCTTTCGTTAAACTATCTAAATTGACTCTCATTTTCCAAAAATTGACTTACTTTTTTATAATTGTAAGTCAGCCTGATAGTCGCATATTTTCAAGCCTAGAGTAAACACTGGTTCATGGTGGTTAAACCACTACAGTAAAACCCAGTTAAAACGCGGGTGTTGGGGGACATGTTTGGCACCCGCGTTATAACATAACCGCGGTAATGTGAAACTAGACCGCAGAGCCGTATTCAAGAAATAATACTCGCTTTTGTTGCATCATTTTTAACTTTATCAATGACTCATAACTTTTCTTCCCCCTATAGTACAATTTTTTCTTTTTGGGTGCTATATTATTCACTGTAATTGCTGTGCAAGAAGCACACATCTCAGCTGCAAAATCAACCTATCGAGTGATATCTGAGGAAACCAACTGTGTTCCGAGAAAAAGGTGCTTAAAAATCTCTTGATGTTATCAACATGCGATAGTGAAGAGGGAGAGGTCTTAAGGGGGGGGGAGGAATTAGATTTGGCAGGGGAAGACCGCACTTCTCACTGGAAACATGCTTACTTTTCAGGAATGCTAAAGAATCTGGAATACAAAGGTTGATAGCGCTATAAAAGAAGTTACACACGCATAACTAGGCTTCTAAAAACGGAATAGTTGAGCATTGAACTGAACAGTCCCTGACAGATTTAGCTCCTCTCATGTCAAGAGCAATAAGTCAGGGCGATTACACCTGATTTTGAAATCAAGCTATATGTTCTAGGTTGAAAGACAGAAAAAGGTGTACATCACGCCTCCCACAATAGGGCTTTATCTGTTAGTGTGTCTGGGGGGGGGGGGGGTTTCCTCAGGCTAGAATATTTGTGTGCTTGAGCTGGCTTTATTTACAATTGTAAATATGGAATCACCTTTAAATGGCAATAATAAAGGGTGGTTTAAACGTCGGGGGACATGATAGTCACCGTGGTATATCTAATTCCGCGGTATACTGAGGCGCGGTATAACGGGGTTTTACTGTACTAGTTTATGTTTACACTAGTAACCCCTTTACCAAGGGTTCATGCCCAATAGTCACGCTACTCAGCCACAGGCGTAGGTCTCTTTTCTGTAGGACCTCAAGCCTGATGCAAAAAATTAAACAGCATCCATTTTGCCAAAAAATGAATTTCTTAAACTCTTTATAAGTTTTTCTTTTCTTTTTTTTTTAAGCTTATTTATTTATTTATCTTAATGTTCAAAATTATTCACATTGGGACTTTATATGCTGATTTTTTTTTTTTTTACTTTTAGCTTATTTTTTATGTTTCTTTGATGCCGCCTGTTAGGAACAGTAAGAGCATTTTGCTGCAATCGCGCGGCAATCTTTTTGCATCTGCTTTCATTTTAAAATATTTCTAGTTCTTTTATTAATAATTCACGATACAAAGCATATTGAGCAAAAATACAAATCAATTTTTCAGTATTAGAATGTCTTTTGGTCGAAATTTTACCAAAGTTTGACTCTCATCTTCCAAAAATGAGAGTCAATTTTTTCAAATAATATTTATCTGTGTCAAATGCGATCACGCGCGAGCCCTGCAGGACCCAATGCAAGTTTCTTTCCTTTTAAATGTCAAATAAAACTTCAAAAAAAGCAAAATTGAGGCTAAAAATGCACACATATCAGCATGGTTTTTAACTCAAATTTGAACCATTTTTTCTTCGGCTTACGAAAAAACACCCTTCTAAAAATTTCAAATTTGGTAGAGAAAGCTTTCCTCTATCTAATGAAAGTAAAACGATGGAAATTCATTAAGTTCCCCCTCAGATATGATGGTTCAAAAATGATCAAAATTGGCCATTTTTGAAAACCGCTGCATGTTTAGGTAACTATAAATCAAAACCTATCTTAATGAAATTTTTGAAATTTTCAGAATACGTTGATAAATAGTTGACTTAGATATATACAAAATTACAAGTGTGTAAGTTTAGTTACTGACGATTTAGAGCAGTATAAGGTTTAAAAAAAATTTGTCAAATTGAATTTTCAGCCAACTTTGACTGAACACAATAGTAAATAACTTTCTTTGTGGTCTTTCAAAACGTAGCTATTAGATTAAGCACAAAAAGTTGTCTGAGGAAAATAAATTTCGGGGTTGTACTTTTATTATGTGGCTTTCCAGGTACATCCAAACATGGCTACATGGTTCGTTCGTCAATGGCAGCCATCTTGGTTGCTTCAGTTAGGCGCCCCCTGCTACATGAGTTTTTACTTTCAAGGTCTAAAAATTTGGCTAACTTATATGGTTTTATAGCTACCAGAAACTTTGTGCAAAATTTTATCAAAATTGGAGATGGTGGAGTGGGGACCACTGGTCCAGTTGACATGGAATGACCCATTTACGGCTTTTTAACCAAGCTGTTTGGAAACGGTTTAGGTTCCGTAAGGAGAGAAAAATGTTCCAAATCGTAAGTTTAACGGTGAATTATATGGACAGACTGCTGCCGGCTATTTAACTGTAATTTCAGGGTGAAATTTCTAACAGTGTAGTTTAAGAAAAACACAAATTTAGTTGTTGAACACAAACCATTATAAGAGACTTTGTTTCAAATTAAAAAAACTACAAATACTAACTTTCATGATTTCTCAATGCAAATAATTATAAATTCTAAATTTATTAAGGTCACAAATAAAGGTCAAGTACATCATATAAAAAAATCATTTTGTTTTAGAAAATGTGTTATTCCGCAACTAACCTGCAAATCTTACTGTATGGACGTCGATATAAAACATTCCAGGTGGTAAAATTCCTTTTCCGTCTTCAAGAGCTTTAACGAATTCAAACCCTACCTGCTGCGCTCCGTCCAGTAGGGGGCGTTTCAAGAGAATTACGCATCTCACAACTACACTACCATTTCTGAAAACATATACCATTATTAAAATTGATTAAAGAGTATAAGTTCCCGAGACCTCATGTAAATACTTTAAGGTAGTGTCAAATGTACTTTTTTAAAGTTCTTATAAATTTACCAGTGCTGACTAAAAAACATATCTCTATAATAGTAATAATAATATGTATAAAGTAATTCTCGCTGCTGACGCTTTTGAAAAATTCTGCCTTGCCGCTTAAAACTCTTGGGCGTAAAAAAGAGTTCTATGGAAATAAAATTAAATCTGAAAACTGTATGATTTACAGATAACTTTATGGAAAAAAATCAGAAGGAAATTATCAGTGCCGCCTATTTATTCTACTATCAAAATTTTAATTTAAATTTTACTAAGATTATCGTATTGTAAAGAAAACATATGTACTGAATTTATATTGGTTGCAATGGCAAAATGTAATAACAATCGTAGCGAAAAATCATATACTAAATGTTAAGAAATGTTGCTTGATAAGTTTTTATTAAAAATCTTTAAATTAAAATAATGAATCTTCTCAATATTTATTAACCGATTTGAGCCACGTGCTATTTAGTGCTAATGTAGGCAAAATTTTGAAAATCAACTAGCAATCGTTGTGCAATAATCTGCAGACTAAACACCTGAAAGAAGCCGTGAACTACTAGTAGCCCACAATCTACAGTTTGGTGACCACTGCTGTAGAATTTTAGTGATGAATTTTCCAAAAACATTTCTACGGGGGAAAAAAAGTTAGCTAAACGTGTAAAATACAGTTTAAAATTGAATAGCAATCTATGTTACTTACGTAAATTGGAATTCGCTGCTGGTGTTATAGTATCCAACTAAACTACTGTCCATAAAAATAATATCAAGCTATAAATAAAGGAAAAAGTTATTCGTAAGTGTAGTATTAAAATAAAGAACAGGATTTGTAAATAGTACCCACTTTTGTTTTTCTCTGCTGTTTTTTCCTTAACCATAGTTAAAAAAATAATTTCTCATTTATCCGGAAGTCTTTTCGCCAAATTCATGCTATTGATATGCTTGAAATTTATGCGGATCTTGTCACGCCTTTGCGTTATTCTTATTTGAAAAAAAAAAAAAGTAGATCTAGACACAAAACATTCATTTCTCACAAAATTTTCATATATGTCACATATTATAACCCTAAAATTATTCCCTAAAAAAGTTTTCTTTTTTTTTCTTTTCTCAACCTTATAAAATAAAGAAATAAATAAAATAAGTATATGTAGAAAACAAACACAGGAAAATCGGAACTCATTGCTATGTGTATCACTACTATTTCCAAAAAAAAATCAATTATTTTCTTCAAAGTAAACAAATTGAAATTCCAAATAATATGCGTAACATCTTCAGAAATGAAATTCTTAACGCTATAAATACAAATTCAATTACGGCATCTGATATACAATGTGCTGTAATTTCAATTCAAAGCTTTCAAATTCCATGCACAATTTATCATTAACCAGATGGGTTAATGTTGCAAAGCTGTAAGCACTATAGATTTTAACCAGACCTTGAACAGTTAATATTGCTTTTATTTATTAACCGATTTTAATCATCACATTATACTTAAGGGAGACTGTTGTACTTTGGATCAATTTTAACTTTTTATTTATTTTTTATTTTTATTTATTTATTAATTATTATTATTATTATTTATTTATTTATTGTTTTATGGAAAATGTAATACTTCAAATAACTTAGAAATTTTGTGAGAAATACACTACACCCTTGTGTATTAATATGTATATACGTGAAAAAACTACCGTCATAGGAAGAAATAAAAAAAGCGATGATCAAACTGTCATGGTTCTACTCTCAAATGCGTTTCTTTTAACTACATACATATGTACTTTTGTTGTTTTCTCGGAAACTAGTTTAATACGTTAGAATTCCTTACGGTTAGACGTGATTAACTGTTAAAATTCCTTAAAACGGAATTGAAAGGCCTCCTTTAAAAAAAAAAAACCATTCGATTGCAAACTAGATGAAGTTAAATTTGCTTCCATTAATTCTGTTCTTTCATCGACCTTTTTACTTTTGAACCTATTAAATAATTAAGTCATTTTGCTTTATTTATTTTATTTAATATTTTGCAAAATTTTCATACGTGATTGAAATGTTTCACAGTCATGGTGCGATGTGGACGCAGAGAAATATAAAATTTTCTATCGAGACAACAACCCCTATTAATTTTAGGAATTTTTTCATATCACTGAAAAATTAATCTGTAAAATGTTCTTACCGAATGCTTTAACTCAGCAGCCAATTGTAAATGAGCGGTGGATGAAGTGTCTCCCAACTCAGAGCTAAAATCTCTGTTCATGATTCGGAAGTGTGCGGCGATTCGACTCACACCTGGCTCATCAACTGTAAAATGAAATTAATAATAAACATAGAAGAGGTGGGGAACAAAAAAAAAGGATGAAAAGATAGAGAATATGATGAACAAGAAAGCATAAATGAATATATTCTTAGACAACAATATATGAGGGGTGCCAACCGGGGCTATTTCGCAGACTGCGTCATTGATATTTTCTGGGGTGGTTTGCTTTCAGGGGCGTTTAGGGGGGCTTAGCCTATTTGAGAAGGGTCATAATGTCGGAGTGTTCCGTACATTTTTAGGGAGGTGCGCCATCGCTCTGAGGGGGTTGGGCACGCCTGAATATATGGAGTTATTCGTACGAGTATTTTAAATGGATTAAACATTTCTCATATATATATGTATATATATATATATATATATATATATAGTAAGTGTAATGCTTAAAGACAACTGTGCCAGTAAGCATATATACTATATATATATATGCTTACTGGTACAGTTGTCTTTAAACATTGTTTTTCATGGGTCCTTTTCAGTTTTATAACTCAATTTTACCAAAAAATTTTAATGAGTTATTCATTGGTAAATTGTTGCGGTATTGATCATTAAACACTGAAATCACATTTGAGTTTTACATATGTTGGGGAAAAGTGGGGAAAATTTTGGGAAAAGCATTCGCGAGAAAACAAAAAAGCAAACTTGTAGTTAGCATACAGTTTAATAAACGCTAATGATTATTTCACGCATTAAGTAATATTAAAGATTCAAGATATTTATTTTAACTAATAAAGTTTTCAGTGATGTTTATGTAATACATCAGAATAATTTAGGTTTGTGTAAATTATAAAAATTAATTCATTCACAAAGTGGTCATCCCATCACGATGTCGTTTTACTAAAAGAAATCAGAACATCATCAGAAAGATGCTATTTGCAATTCAGTAGTAAGCTGTTGGGGTAAATCGGGAAGAAGGAGGGAATAAAAATTTTAACAATTTTCAAGGGCTATGGTTAAATTTCTTAAGTCTAGTATTATCAGAGTGAGTTTGAACCAAATCTCTATAAACTAATTCAAATCAATTTATAGAAGAAGAAATAATAATACTTAAGTGAAGCGTGAAATACTGAAAAATTCCTCTATAGAAGTAAATACAAAAAATTATTTCTTAATTTTATATCTCAAAGTCTTTTATCGAATTTATGTGATTTCTGATCTTGGAAAATACGCTGATCTCGTTATACATTTACGTTGTCTTGATTTATGCATTTCTTAAAGTAAAAAGTACACACAAGCATTCATTGCTCTAAAGAATTCCATGTCACATAATTTAGCCTCAAACTTATCTCTTGATAGTAAGATTTAAATTTTATCGCTCTACTAAAAAATAAATGAAGTAAAACAAGGAAAAGAGGACAAAAAAAAAAAAAAAAAAAATATCGGAAATCACCAACTCACTGCAATATCTATTGATATACTATAGTATTTACAAAAAAAAGCAACTCCTTCTTCGAAATTAAAATCTAAAATTTCATATCATACGGGTTTGTGGGGAACATGTTCAGAAAAGAAATTCTAATCTAAAGCGATAAATAAAAATAGTTACATTACTTCTTCTCTGGAAACATTTCACAAAAAAAAAAAAAAAAAAGTTGTTTTGTATGAAAACGATCGATCTAAATATATGTTGCAACTATTGACTATAAATAATATTGTGCCTTGTGAATACTCACAAAACAGCTGATTCAAAGTTAAGTAATACAATACTAGATGATCAAGCAAGATATTTTCTAAAGAAAAATGAAAAAAAAAAAATCAGAATTTAATATTTTCTGAGGCAACAGAAACTGGAATAACTTGGACCTTAATCGTAAGCTCGTTCCGTTATCGCATTTATTAAACTATCGTCGCATTGCAGCCATCTTTATGGTAATTACAGTGCCCGTTCCAGCCTTACATTTTGCGTGGATTTATGTTTCCACTTATTGTGAAAAAAAAAAGACTTTTAATATAGCTATGTAGTTTCCATAAAGTATTTCTCATTAAAATGTACTTCAAGTACTTTTCCTAAGAGAGGGGTAAATTTTGAAAATTTTCCCTTTTTAGCCCCTACTAATATTGTGCACAGACATTAAAGAACTGAACACCGCTATTGGGCGGGGTCAATGGCACACAGATAAGGATCATGTCGGACACGTTATCCGCGAGCCCAACAAAAAATTATCTCTGTTAAGAAGGTGTTTTGCCATGCAGGAGTACAACAGGTTAGAGAGCATTTCCCGCCTCAGGGAAGAATCTTAGAAAGTAAAGCAAAAGACGATGAGCGAAACCGGTTAGTAAAAACTCGAAAGTAGGCTTCACGTGATTTTTTATCCCTTGATCGCTCGTAAGCAAAGAGAAAAGCACGGGAGCTCCGTCAAGATTTCAAAAATCTATGTCATTTTGTCCTTGAGCACTGATTTTCAAATCCCGGTTTCACTGAGGGCGTTCTTTAAATTCTCCCCCCCCCCCCCCAAAAAAGTATTTTATAAACTACGAGACGCAAAATGTAGTAAGAGGAAGTTCTTGCAGCACTGTATCATGTAAAGCGGTCTGAATAGATCTACATGTGAATAGGCCTACAGAGAGAGTGAGAAGACATTCTTAACTTTCGACATCTTACAATTTTTTGAGTTCTCCCATCTCTAGTTGTTTTGCTCTTACGCCGAGCAGTCAAAACAATAATCAAATTCCAATACAACTAGCTGATCCCCACAGAACACTTGCGGGCTATAAGTTCAACAATCAAACGAAACATGAGAATGATCGCTCGATATAAACAAACTAAGCTGTTGCCACTCCCAAGAATCGAAAATTAACCATTTCAAAATCGTAAAAAAATGCTTTGAAATTCGAAAAGCTTGAGAAAAAAAGATTGCTATATATAAACATGAGAATGATAACTCGATATAAACAAACATAGGTGTTGCCACTCCACAGAATCGGAAATTAAAAATTGAGTTATGAACTTTTTAATAAATAGAAATAAATTTGTTTAAGCCGGCAAGTTAGAATAATAAATACAAATATTAAGTTTTTTCCTGTGCTATTTATTAAACAAAAATTTTTGAATATCATTTTACCACAGTTTGTTTTTTGTATGATGTCAGTATCGTATCGCACCGCAAAATTTAATCGTAACTGGTCCACGTTAAGTGAAATATATGTATGGATTGCCTTTAAAATGGTAAAATCAACTTTATTGAAGCATAAATTAGTAAGTAATTGTATTAGTTTCAATGCAGAAAGTTATACTTAACGGCGCTTATCAGCAGTCACCAAAAAGGGCTTCTTTCTATAATTATTTTTTCTCTCCTTTATTGCTACAGCTGCAAAATTTATGAACTATCCTATACATCCCTAATTGGTAGCTATTTCTTAATCTTACTTTTAATGCTTTACCATTCTAAAAAACTTCACTTATCACTGAAATATAATTAATATTATTTAGCAAAGAAAAGAACTACGTATCTGTTTTTTTGAGACTTACTTTCATTTTCCAATGGAAACCATGGCAGTCCAAATATCAAGCCACCTCTAACTGAAAAATAACAAAAGTCTGTAAATTCGTACAGAGTTAAATAAGAAAACTTTTTTAAAAAAAATTAATTAAGTGATAATAATAATAAAATAAAAAAATTAAAATAACTAATGTAAATCAGGCACAAATTTTGCTGAAAAGTTACAAAATTTGTGAGCAATATACGTTCTTATTTTACTTTTTATTCTGCAGCACAAAAGTTTTAAAACTTATTTTTATTACTAAAAGGCTGTTAAAAACTTTGCTATCTTGATTAACACATGATTATGGAAACATATAAATTATCGTGTTGTTGCTATTAGAGTATTTGGCTTCAATTATAGCAATGTTTTACGTCGATGCATCAGATTTCATTCAACTCAGCTCAATTAAAAGGGAAAAAAGTCAATATTAAAAGTAAAAATATTACATATTTATTCATGTTTTCATCGACTACTCTAAAAAATTTCTGTAAAAGGACAGAAGGGAAACTGAGCGTTTCTTTAAGTATACGAAGAACTTGTTTTAAATCAAATAATCAAGTTTCTTTTGCGAACAGTTTCTCAATAAAATTATTGTTCTTCCGCACTCTAAAACTCCAGAGAAAGATTCGTTATTTTACGTAAAACTGAACACTTGAGATCTGAGACTACCGGTTTAACTAGTCTCCTGTGGCCATCACGGAACTTTCTTCTATATCCTTCATATAAATATTAATACGCGTCCCAACATCCCTACTATAATACAAATCCTTATGTAACAATAAATTAATAAATAAATGATATTAAAAAATGGTTTTGAACCAAGATACACAAATTAGAAAGTTTCCTACCAGAGAAGCCTCAAGCCCATTATTACCAGAGAAGTACCTCAAGCCCATTATTACCAGAGAAGTACCTCAAGCCCATTATTGCCAGAGAAGTACCTCAAGCCCATTATTACCAGAGAAGTACCTCAAGCCCATTATTACCAGGGAAGTACCTCAAGCCCATTATTACCAGAGAAGTACCTCAAGCTCATTATTACCAGAGAAGTACCTCAAGCCCATTAATACCAGAGAAGAATTATTCTCTGCGAAAGAAACGTTCACTCGTTCCATAAGCCAGCAATTAAATTTCAAACTATGTTTTCAGAGTACAAAATGCAACTTGTATCTTCTCAGGCTCTAAAGGTTAAGAATTTTAGACTAAAAACTAAAAACGTTTTGTTCTTGAGTCGAATATTCGACTTATTTAATACAATTCGCCTAAGCTCCACTGTGTCTTGCGTATTCCGTCTGTATTTTTCTTGTGTCCTAAATATTTTGTCTGTATCCGTCAAGCCCCATTCTCGGCTTTTTGACAATCATGAGCTCCGGACAATTTAAGCTGTCCAGTTTATGCTCTCAAATCGGACTAAATTTATTTTGCTTTCTGCTGTGTCTGGCCTCACTGCTTCATAGCTATAATTTGCTATACATCCCAGAGAACTTAGTATAATTTTTACCTGCATGAGCGATGACAGCCACTCCACTAATAAGTAGTGCCAGTACCGCCACCATGGCCAGCGTCGTAGTGAGACGGTACCAAAGAGACGGTACTGCTTTGCGAGAGCTCGACGAAGGTTTCCTGAAATCTAGTCTCCAGATGTTGAGCCCTGGAATTTTAGTCAGCTTCGCAGCACTTGATTCATCAATGACGGCTGTGGAGGAAAATTTTTGTCTCTTAGATTCGGCTCTTCCGATTCTACGAGCTTTAGCTGGATCATAATAAGCGTGGTTGTCAAGCTACAAGAAAGAAAATGTTTAAAAATAGGGGATTTTTGGACAATCATATAATCTCATTTTAACCTCTAGATACTGCTAAATAGTTAATAAAAGTCAAAATTCATTCATGCCAATTTCTGAAAATTGAATGAATTACTTTTTAAAAATCCCGTTTGTAAGGAATGGAGTGTGTGCAACTGAGATGCCTCTTGACGTCACAAGGCACTTGGCGCAACCAAATATGTTACAGTAAATGACGATAATTCAGTTTAGTTGGTATTACTATGCTCACTACCGCCAAGACGTATGCCTTTTGATGTAGTTAGCGGAAAATCGATTTTGTTTTCCAATTGCCCACACAATAAAGAAATTTTTTTAAAAGATAAACACTTATGGTATGACTTTTTTTCTTTTTTAGTATTTTTGTAACTCATGTTTTATGCATCATTCTAACGAATAAAAATGAAATAAAGAAATCCAAAACTTCCCTACTGTTTTAGACCCAAGAACAATTGAATTCAGTTAGACCATTCGGAACACACCATTAATTTTCGTAAAATAATTACGAAAAAGAAAAGTTTTGCCTTGATTTAGATAGTAAGCAATTGCTCTACAAGGGATGTCACGTTCACAACAGTTCACTTAAATTTGTCGCAAGATAAGCTTCTCTAATCTTTTGCATGCGTTTAATTAAAATGATTTATTCCTCAAAAGTTTCTTTTTTTCTTTATTTACTGCAACACAGGCACGTTACAAGCTAACAAGTTTCATATAATTTATTTCTAATGGATTGCGCATATATATTAGATCTTAACCATTGCAGGCCTAGTGCGTTCCCAGAGATTGGTTCCAACTCTTACAATGGAACCCCAATGAATGGGTTACCATCGCCGCATGAGAATTTTGACGTCCAGTTTCTTCACCCAAAAGGACGAGCGCCAGGACTCTGTTGATGCGAAATAGGACCAAGAGTTTAATTTAGCCGAGGGTATCCAAGTCATAATGTCTACTCAAGGGATCTTTTACATGCCAAATAATCATACGACACGGGCGCAGACGATTTTCTGCATCTTGAAAATCCACCAACACAGCCAGGCTCGATCCTATGGACTGGGGCATACGAGTAACGCGCCTTACTACGACGCCACCGAACCGGAGTTTTATATAATAAATAACATAATATTTTTTCTCAATTACAGATAGAAGAGAGAATTATTTAATGTAAATTTGCAAAATAAATTCCCTCATCAGTTAATATTTTTAAAAGGTAAGCAAAACAGAACTACTAATCCAAAATGAGAACAATTCATGCAAGAAAAATGCTGAAAATAAATTGACTTACAGGAACTACAAATCTACATCTAAATATGCAAATACAAAACAGTTTAGTACCATTTTCACCTTTGTTTGTCTACAGATTTTCTTACTTTTTCAAAAATGTAGTACCTATTTTTAAGTTTTAGTGTTATCAATAACAAAATTTAGAAATAGTTTTTTTTCCTCCTACTTTCGACGTAGATTCGAAGTATTATTTTAGAAGTCTTTATTCGTCATAATTTCATACTATTTACATCTTCAATCTGCAATATTTGCACAATACACAATACATTTTTTACTATTTAAAATCCAAAGAAGATATTTCAAGAACAAAAACAAAACATAAAATGTAATCTGTCAAAAGAACGTCAAAGCAAAATAATATCTTAAGGTGTCATTTAGGTTGATCCATTTAAAACAAATCGCTTGTCCAATACAATGTTAAACAAAATAGAATACAAATTGAAACTAACAGTGTCTAATATAATATTAAGTGAGATAATTAGTGCTGTGGACGCGTTACTTTGCTTTGAATCAACGTTTCCTATTTTTGTTTGAAAGTGAGTGTTTTTGTTTCTAATTTATTCAAGAATAATAGGGAAGTATGCAAATTTATTTCTAATTTATTTACAGTGGAAGGAGTACAGAAAGATTAAATTTATGTATCATATGCGTTACAAATGCATTAAATTAAACAACTAATTCGTTGTTCAACCAGTCGCCTTGAGGAGAGATTAACGCTTTTTGAAATATTTAAACGAAACAGACTGTTGCCAAACAGAACTAAAATGTTTAATAAAGTTCTTTAAACGTTCGAGGCTAAACTTCAAAAAACAATTATGAATTACGGTTGACTTTCGACCGCTGGCCGAATTCTAGTGTAATAAAATAGCCTTCAAGAACTCTTTTAAGACTTGCTTATAAATAGCGCTTTAAGACAGCTTCCAAATTAAATTTATTGAGCAGGAATAATCAGAGTAATAATCAAACGAAATGTTTTCGCGGAAAGAAAAAAAAATGATAATGTAGTAAACTTCAGATGGAAATGGTTTTTAGATATTTGTAGTAATAAAGGAACAGAAAACCAACCCAAAGATTAAATAAATTAATCGAAATACAATACCTAAGATTCTTTAAAATTACCAAAAGTAAGCGAAAAAAAAAGTGTGCCGCTATCTCTACATTCGTTGAACTATTTCTGTTATACGAAGTCTAAGATCAAGATATGCGACTCCGATCGGTGGGCTTAGAACTTGAGCCCACATTGTCATTCCGGTGCATTATGTATCTACAATACACGCTATAGTTACATCATTTGTAGCCAAACAACATGGTGACACCGTTCAATCGTTATTATTTTGTGTAAGGAAAGTTCTTAACTCAAAATGATGAAAATAATGTATCACAAATGTCTTGCAAAGCGCAGAAATAAATAAATAAGCAAATAAAAAAATAAAGAAGAAAAAAATTTAAAAATTATAATAAATAAAAATTAATAAGAGTATGATGAGTAAAACCTAAAAACCACATAGAAGCTGTAGAATGAAAAATTATTACACAATTAATGAATGATCAAAAACAACGGAATTTTTCTTTTTTATTTATTTTTTATTTTTGGAAATTAATATAATTATGCATCTACTCTTTTAAAGAAGCAATGAAATATATAGGCTATGCTGAAAACTCATAAACAGGTGAGTGAGCACATGCAAGGAGTGTAAATAAAAATTTATACCTTTTGTGCAAAAAAAACTCTCAAGCGTGTTAATTATTTGGAATTGAGAAAAACAAATGGTGCAAAACAGACTTTAAAATTATACTTACTCCTTTTTCCAAATAATCATGTATGAGGAATGTAGGTTTGATTTCCAAAGGTGAAAATTCTTTTTGGGATTCTGAATTCTTTTGAGGCAAAATTGGTATGAGACAAACTTTTTGCGCTTCACTGTTAAGCGCTTCCTTTTTAATGGAGTTGTTTTTCTCCGGTGTTTTCATTTTTTAAGATGTGTAAGGCATCCAGATTCGTTAAGACTGATGGCCACTATTTTCTGTCCAATGCTGATCGAATGTCCACCATAACGAGAACTGAAGGGCTATTTCAACAACTGGGAAAGAGCATCCAAGAGCAAATTTTTTCTACGGGAAATTCGGCCAGTGCTGGAGGGTTACAAACAATGAGACAGCTAGCGGTCTTTTGTTTTCATACATGGATTGATCTTTTGTTTGAAATCCTGTGGTCGAACATCCACAATTTTCATAGCGGTAGCCGTAACTGGTTAAAATATTTTAATTGGTGATGAAACAAAATAATGTAATACATCAATTAGAAATCGTAAAGCAAGAAAAAAAAATCATAGATTCTATATAAGAAGCCGTTCTTGTTATTGGATAGCTCAAATTACCAAGAAATGTTGTTTTGAATAATAGAAGGACACAAGTCTTGATTTCATATGCAGTGAGGTTATTTTGGCTGCAGTTTCACGTTCAATATTTTATTACTTCTAGAAATTCTCATACTTGATCTATAACACTTTAGATTTCACGAACTATTTTGGATGTTTTTATTATTCTCGGATCAAATTTTACTATTCTATAGATTATTGCTGGTGAAGCTTTAAGATAATGTCTTCGAAGTACCCTCAGTTAATGTATTCATTATTTCTTCAGTGTATGGAAAAAATTTAAATAAAATTCTTGTTTCAGAAACATAGCAAAATCATCGTCAGGAGAATGTCTAAATATGGGAAGCCTAAATTTAACTGGGATTACTTGTAAAAATTTACAAATTCAATGACAGATTATTTATTTATTTATCTTAACTGTGTAGCATATTATCCTAGAACATATTTACTGTACACATTAAAAGACATCAAGTGCGACACAAAAATTTATCAAAAAAAATAAAAAAGCAATTAATTAACATATTTGTAGGTTAAAGAGTTTGTACATTGTTGTCCTGTAGGTTACACGGTTTTGCACATCAATCCCACTTTTACAAGCAAATAAAAAGACAAATTTTGAAAAATTGTTTTCTTCTTTTATGCCCCCAAACTGAGAAAAGAATTACAGTTTAGATCGATTATTAAATTTTGGAATTTTTGGCACAAGTGGACTAAAAAATGAAAGAGCTGTTAAAAGTAAGGATAAAATTATAAACAGGGGCTAAGGAGAAAATCTTGCACTTGCGCTCCATTAAATATTATTTTGTTCTCTAAAGAAGCATTTTTATGCAAGAAAATTACTATTACAGACAATAGAATATTAATATTTTCTAGAATTCTTGTGTAGCTGCGTAGATCTTGATTCAAATAGCATCTTCAAAGAGCTACTTTAAAGGGAATAAATAGTAAGTACACCAATATTTTTCATCATCATCGCCAAAGTTAGACAAACAAATTTGGTGACATTTCATGATCATAACACCAAAGTTGAAGAAACAAATTTGATTTTTAAAATAAGGTATTATTCATTGACTTAACATTTGCTGTTTTAATTCAGATATGTATGTAATACACCTCAAGCGAGCATAACAATGTTTTTATCTTGAGTATTTCATACGAAGGATAGCCCAAATTTTCAGTGTCTATGTTAGCAGCTATGCCACGTTACATACTCATATTCTATTATTAAAAAAAGAAAAAAAAAAAAAAAGCTCAATTTGCATTTTTAAAATGTATTGATAAACGTCACAGAAACGTAATGTCTTTTTGTTTCTTTTATTCTTTTTTTTTTTCTTAAATTGTATTTAGTTATTTCTATTTATTTATTTATTTATATATTTGTTTATTTTTACTTTCATTAATTTATTTATTTTAAGATCATGAAAAAGTCGGGGAATTTCTGAAAGAGAATTCACTGGCCACCTTCTGATACTTTCCACCGAGTAACTCTTATGTAAAATACCTGCAAGTATTTCATTTTAATTCTGAAGTTTAACATTCTTTCCCAACCCCCTACTTCTTTTGTATTTGACCACCCCCACTGATTTTCAAAACTCGACGTCGGGTCTCCAACATCTAAATCCGACTCCGATCCATTGATAATAGGATTATTTTGTCACTTGAGATATATTTAGCTCTGTTTGATTTCAATTGTTCATATGTTCTTTATCATTTTTCGCATTGAAAAAATAGCCAGAGCCCAATGTTTGGGAAAAGAGCTCAATTTGTAGCTGCGGTTGACTCCATTCTCACACTCAGGTTATTCCTCTCGACCCGACAACGGACCAGGAAGCATATTCCAGGTGAGAAGATTTCGAAACTTGTTCGTTAACGAGAGGAAATGCATCCCTTCCGCAATTATGGAGTCGAAAAGAGAAATTCAGAAACTGAAAGTTGGTCAGAGTTTCAGTTTCCAACATTTGAAAATCGTAATTATACATTATTATACGAGTACGATTTCAAGAATCCAATGACTGATCAGTGGCACTCTGATCAGATTTTCGTGACTATTGTTAATTCTATTCATTTGTACGGTAATTATGAAGCAACTTTCGAAATTTCAGACAAAAACAAACATAAATAATCTAGGAATTTTCAAGAAATTTTAAGAAAAATTACGTACAAAAATCTGTTATTCATTATTTTATTCTACTGTTGATCTCAATATAGCGCCACTCAGAAAATTTTGCGTTTATTCATTAAAAAGCATTAAAAATCATGTATTTTTAATAAATCTTATTTTTATTTGTTTATTTGTTATTATTATTTCTTTTTATTTATTTCTTTCTTTCTTTTTTTTTTTTTTTTGTGATAAGGCATTTAAATTGTGTCTCATATTAAATGTAATTATCTCTTAATCTCTTAAAATTAGTTATTACACAACCCCACTAGGCCTCACATGATCAAAATTATAGTATTTTAAAACACTGTGGACGAATAAAAAGTGCCTTTCTTTGCAAATTTCAAAACTTAATAACATATCAACCATGAAAAAAATATGTATTTTTTTAACATTGCAGTTTAACGCGTCAAAAGGTGATTTTTGAGAATTTATAAAAATTTAAACTGGTCAAGTTCTTTTCTTCTTCTTTTTTTTTTGGGGGGGGGGGGGAGGGAGCTTTCTTTTACATACTTTTACACGGAATGACTATCGCTGTGAGTTGAAACGATAAAATAGTCTGCTTTAATTTTAAAAAGATAGGATAGACATCATCTTAACGTCAATGTTTGAAAACACTTTGAATTAAAATCGCCAAAAGTTAAAAGATATTTAAAAAAAAACATTTAAAAGGTTAAAAGCCTTGAACCGAGCAATGGCGGCGACACGCCACTAAAACAGAGATGCCTTTCGAAGTTGCTTTTCTTCCTTTTTAAAGTTTGTGTATCTAGTGGTTTGCTTCACTGCATTTTACTTTTCTTAAGGCTGCTCTTCAGTCAGAAAAAATTTCGTGGTTAGGCTTAAGATGGCCTTCGAAGGGCATGAGGGGAGTGTGTCAACCTCAAGTGATTGACATTTCAACGACCAATGAAATGTACGATAGCTCTTGGAAGAAGGGTCTACTGTCCCCCGTAATTGACCTGTCACTTCAGGCCGAGACCCCCTGCAGTTAGTGTAGTCGCTAGGGGCATGCACGTGTTTTCTACTACTTACACAACATTGCTCCTTTTCCGGTTCCAAAATTAATTCTCTGTGGCTGAGAGTTGAAACGAAAAGAAAACATACTGTTACCCTTCTTTCATTCTCCCGAATTGTTTGTAAATTGCGTATTTAGTGCTGTAAAAATGAAAATGTAAACGATACTTTTAAAACAAAGGTTTGTCTTTTTGAGAACTTGCTTCTAGACCTAATTTAGTACAAATTGATCAATCAAAATTTGCGATAAATTGCTTGATATTCAAAAAAAAAAAAAAATTAAAAAAAAATTATTTAGCGAAAACTTGCTGAATGCTGTTCTCAGTTATTGTTACATAAATGGCGCTAATTCGTCTCTTGTATAAAGCTTAATTTAAGAGCAGAAATTTTTGCGTTAGTATGATTAAAATTAAATGAATAAATAAGAAAAGAGGTAACCTAAGCAACGAGTTTTGCTCGAAACAGAAGTAGCAAATGAAGATTTGTTAAGCTCCACTACTCTATTTTTTTTTTCTGAAACTAAATGTGAATGTTTGCGTTTCTTTCTTTATTTTATATAATTTATTTAGTTATTTTGCATTTTATTTTATTTATTTTTATACACTTCTTCAATTATGTTTTGCTAATTATTGCATATTGAATACTTGATCAATATGATGAGACCATCACATTCATTTTATTTCTTTCCTTTATATTTCTGTCATTTAAAATAAAATTCCCGAATCATTTTTCGAATAAAACATCCTGGTTTTCTTTTTCTCTGACAAAAGAACGTTTTCAATGGTTCTTTACTTTCTGTGTAGTTTCGCTTCATTGGCACTTCAATATGTAGTCAAGTAATATGTGTTTATATAAGCGTGCGCAGAGCTTTAGCAAGGGGGGGGGGGACGCTACTGTGCTAAAGGGGGTACCAAAATACACCCATAAGCAGGGCCGGCCCGACGGTATTCGGCGCCCTTGGACTTTATAAAAATAGTCGCCCCTAGCCCTCTTTCATCATACAAACTAAAATAATATAAATTCAAATTGTGTATAATTTTATTGCGTTTTCAATTACTTTAAAAATTTTAATAATTACATACATGAAACAAATAATGTATTTTTTTATTTCTAATGGGCTGCTGTTGGCTTCTCGTAATTGAAGACCTAGTGTGGTTCACAGGGATTGGTACCATCTAATCATCTCTATCAAGCACCACAGTAGGTATAGTACCATCGCTACAAGTGAATTTTGACGCTAAGTTCTTTCACTTGAAAGATGGAGTATCTGATAGGAGTCACTATCAATGGGTCTGCTTACGTGAAGACAACTAGGGAAATTTTTTTGAACTAATTTTATGAAACACGGATTATTGTTTTTTTTTTTTTTTTCTCTCTTTACGCCCCTGAGGCGCCTTTGTACTTTGCACACTGATAAGGCCGGCCCTGCCCATAAGATTTGGGTCCCAGATGCATCTCCAGGGAAACTTATGACAAATTAAACGCAAAGAAGCATATCTATTGAATACAAACGCGAAAGAGGTTGCCAGTTTTGTAATTAGCTTTCATTTTTATTTGCTAATGGGGGTACAATGGTATCTCTAAGCCCCGCACGCACACCTATGAGTATCTACGTATGTATGTTGTAAAATATATATTGCTCAGCAAAATTAAATCACGAACTTGAAACTGGGGATGTGCATAACATACTTTCGCTGTTGCAAAAGTATGCGGCAATTACAAATTCACCAAAAAAAAGAAGAAAAAGAAGGCAGGGAAGAAAGGAAAAAAAGAACTTAAAAAAAAAGAAAGAAAATAAGCAAATGGTTGGCAATGACTGTTTTGAAACAGTGGCCTTTTTTCCGAGTGCATTTATTTATTACTTTTTTCCTTCATTATGTACGAAACATTAAATATTTATTGAAATATTAGGGTTTAAACGACTTTTAAATTTTTTCCGTAATACACTGAATAAACGAAAGCGATAAATATTGTATTTGCCATTAAAAGCTATTCAGAGCAGTGAATGGAGCTGGAGCGGACTTGAAACTATAACATAAGATTCGGAGGGGAGCTGTAGCATAGCAACTCAAAAAAATAAATTAACATAAATAATAATAATAATAATGATAATAATAACTCTGCTCCAGTTCCCTGCGCAAAAGGTATTCAAAACTTTCAAAATGGCAGCCTGACTACTGGGGCGGCATATTCCTCGGAACCAGAAGTCCCAATTTCTTATCCTGGCAACAAACGTTGCTTTGATAAGCGAGCTGAGGTGGTTGCTGTGATAATTTCTATTTAATACTTATCGAGAAGTAAGTTGAGAGTTTTCCTGGTTTTCTCTTATGATTGAATGCACAAAAACACCATTAGAAGACCTCGCAGGGCGACAGCTTTTTACCAAGGCTTGTTGAATCGAGATAAAGTTTGTATGGTTGCAGGTTGAGGTGAGGGCTGCCAATTTTAAAACTGCAAATACGGAACAGACGGGGCACATCGACAAGGGGGGGAGGGGCTTGAGACGCGCATTTGCATCATTTCTTCTGTGCCGATTCTTCATGTGCGAGCTTGCCTGTTTTTATTATCCAGTAAATAAAAACGGAGGAGCGCGGAAGATCGCACTTCAAACTGAAGCAGCATAGAACAGAAATGAATATAAAACCCAAAAAAGATTCAATATGCATGCGACTCAAAATGACAACGGTTTTCCCGAAGGATATAATTTACGCAAAAGGAGATAAGTACATCTGGTTAAAATAATAAGGAGTAAATAAAGGAAGTCCATCTACAGCGCATTTAAAAACAGTTTCCGGAGTATATACTTCAAAAAATGTTTCAATATACCTTTTGAAACTTCAAGACGGAAGTACATGATTAACAGTGAATAATCTGAAAATAATGTACATGCACAAAAAAATGACAAGAAGATTTAGTGACAAATTCAGTTATTCAAATGCAAAACCTGTAATGTATGGAATTATCTTCTGAAATGAATTCTACATAGTTCTTTTCCTTGTCATGTTTGTTTGTTTTGTGTTTTCTGGGATGTGCGAAATAAAAAGATTCGTTGAGATAAATTTCATTACAAAATGCAAATTTGCAGGAATGTAACATACAGTTAAAAAATGAGACAATAACTTTTAAATTCTGAAATTTTTCATGCATCACGAACGGATTTCTCTCCTTTTCGTAAAAAAAAATATTAACAACAACAAAAATAATAATAATGAAAAAATAAATGTCATATGATGACTCAAAGTCTAAAATCAATGTTAAATTTAATGCATATTGAGATCCCGTCATATTAAACTTCAAAATTCAAGAAAAAATTTACCATTTGAAAGAAAAGGCATCCATATTGTAGTGATTAGTAATCTGACAGAGAAAATGAACAATTCGGGTTCACATGCCCATCAGAAAACGTAATTATTATTATTATTTTGGAGAGTTTTTTTCTCCGGTGAAAAGAGCAAAAAATGACAGATGAAATCAAAACAATTTTCAAATTAATTAATTCCCATGCTAACTAGGGAATTTTTAAGCTCAAACCCAGTCATTGGAAATGGTTGATATTTTTTTTTTCAGGGGAAAAATTTCAAATCGCGAATATAATATTGCAATAGCTGGATTTTTAATTGCTAACGCAAAACAAAAAACAAAATTAAAAATGTTCATACATATTAGAACGGAGATTAAAAATGATTTTTTTTTGTATAAAATTGTTTTCCCGATAATACGGAAAAGTTGTGGGGCATAGGAACTATACGCATAAAATTTGAAATGCACTTATTTCTGCATTGCGTAAATTTGAAAATTTGGATCGTGAAGTGGTTTATTGATCAAAAGGTATTAATTGATCTATATTAATTTTAGAGGTATGTTTCTACTACCATTTCTCACTTTTTCCACGCTAGTGCGAAGGAAGATATTTTAATTTCAAATTTTGTACTCACATTTTAATAATACTTTATTCCAACTTTCCTGCTCTATCTCAATGGAAATTTGAAAACATGTAAATTTCCCAATATTTCTGTAAATTTCCATAACTGTTGCGAATTTTGTATATTTCAACGTGGGAATGGAACCCTAAGATATTTATTGATTGATTCTAAATTTTTTTTTACTTATATTTCTGGTGTCATTCCACTATTCCACAACTTTTTCACAGTATCGAGGAAATAATTACTAAAAACAGAGCTTTTGCAAATTCGTATGTTTACTGCTACTATTAATTATACAAAAAGAACAAATAATAAAAATAAGTAATTAATTTTTTAAATGCTTGTATTACTAATATTATTATTATTATTGTAGCTATTATGTTAGTTTTTATTTCCATTTAGATGTTTTAAGAATTGTTTCATTACTTGTTATGAACTGTTGTGAAGCTTGAAAAATGAATGTGCAAGCAAATTTTATTGTTTTCCTACCCGTTTACTAAGGACTACCAAAGGGATTTGCCAATTTCTTTCCGAGTTTTAGAAGGGCTTCGCTAGGAAAAAAAAAGTTGGGAACCCCTGACTTAAATCATATGCAGAAATTTTGCATAAGAGACATAGTTCTTTTTTCTTTAATGACGCGAGTTCGCATGCATAAATTTAATGTAGAGAAATAATTAGTCCTCATTTGAGCTGCGAAACTAAAGAATAAAACGTCAACATAATCAAAAATTGCGGACACGTGTTTCAGAGTTACAAGGAGCCCGTGTTGCAATGCAAAGAAGTAAGCTTATGGATGAGAAACAACCAAACCGTTTTTATTCTTTAGCTAATAAGATATTATTTCGTAGTGCCACACAGCAAACATTGCATAACCAGGAATGGGCAGCCTTTGGAAAGCTGCGGGCTAAACTGAAAAGGTTAAAAAAGTCGCGTGCCGTAGAGATAAGCAGGTGTCAAGTTACCGAGATTCCGTAACTTCAATCGCTGATATTGGTCTGTATTGTTATTTACTTGCCATTCAAGTTATAAGAGTGAATTCCAGTGTACGAAATTATTCTCGTTTATTATTTATCTATTATTATTTTGAAAAGTTAATACATTACAAATAAATAAATATATAAACATTAAATCAAAATACCTCATGAGAAAAAAATCCATAATTTTTGTTTGCTTTTCCCTCTGAAGAGAAAACATAAATTCCCCAACACTATTAGGCTTGCTAATTTGCAATTAACTTTTTTCTCGTGTTCGTAGAAAGGTACAAGGGGAATAAGGAAATTTTCTAGGAACACTTTCAAGAAAAGAATTCATTTATTGATGAAAAAACACCGCTGTAAAATTCCCAGAATTGTGCACCGTGGAAAAATACCGGAGGAAAAAGTTAATAAGAATACAAAATGGAGGTCGACTTACAGGGGTTTCTGAAAATTGTGTGTCAAGTTAGAGAGTTTTTCGCCCATTGAAATTAGCATTGGGCCAACCATTAGGGGAGGGATATGTCGACTTACCAAGGGTTAGTCGACTTATCTGCGCGTCGAGCTACCGATGTTCCACTGTATTTAGTTTAGTCATGTGAACTGTGAAGAAAATAACTTTTGCGATTCAGGAAAAGAAACATGTGGTTTGTTTTCTAAACAATGTCCCATGCTTTTCGCCATTCCCCGAGGAAGTGTACTGTACAGTGGAACCTCGCTATTCGCACACAATTCATTACAGGAGGCAGCTCGAATGGCAAGTTGTACGAATAGCGAATTATTTTTTCACATAAAATACAGTGTAAATTGGATTAATCCGGTCCAGACACACAGATGGTTGCTTATTTAAACCTATGAAAAACAAATGTACAGTACTGTACATGAAATTATAGATAAATTAAAATTTAACTGCACTTTGCTTGTACTGAGGTGAGCTGATGGCATATGTGGAATGTTGAGATGAGGAAATGAAAGGGCTGGAAGAGGAAGAGGAGGCCCCTTCTATAAAAACATCAGGTAATATCCCTTCAAGTGTTTTCTCGCTTTCTGTTGTCCTTTCTTTTTGCACTAGAAGAATCTTGGGCTTCTTTCCCTAAAAACCTGTCCAATGTTGTCTGGCTTTGACGATTGTTCAGAATTTTTCTAAAATGGCCAATAACATTGTCGTTGAACAAAGCATCCCAACATTGCTGTTGACCACAGCAGTGTTGGGATGCTGTTTTCCCATCACTCTCTGCGTTTTCTTGCAGGAATAACACAGCTCTTTAATTTCTGCAAAGTAAATGCTTTTCTTACTACTTTCCTCCTCTGAAGAAGAAAGTTCTTCAACCACTTCCTCTAGATGCCCCCTTAGAAAGCTAAAATTGTCAGTAAAATCTCAAAAAGTATTAAAATTTAAAAAAAATCCAAAACGCGAAACAAATTACTTCTAGACGAGTTCAAAATGAGCATAATTTCTCGATTTTTTTCTTAAAAAAAGCCAAACTGGCGACCCAGCTGACCCCTGGCGCCGTACGAATTGAGGGACAAGTACGAATGGCGGATTTCCACTGTATATGTTCTACGTCATAACATCTTTCCGATAAAGTTTATTTTAAGTTAATCGGTTGGTTAGCTCAGGATTTGTATACGAGTGAAATTTTCCCGTAGGCGCTGTCGGTTTTTTTTTTTTTCTGAACTATGAAATTCGGAGTGGATAAAAAAATATTTCACGCCGAGAGCTCCTTCCAATACGCTTGTTCAAAGGAACTTGGATCTTCTGCCCAGAATTTGCATACTTTGCTTCGGGAAAAAATCCCGAAGTCGCTAATGTTCAGAATTTTTGAACTGTTCAAAATTGAACGAAAAATTGTTCAAATCAAAAAGTAAAATATGAAAATGAGATGTCCTCGCCAAGATCTTTCGAATGCAGGGAAAAAAAATCTTTCGAATCGGACAATTCCTTCAAAAGTTATTGGGGGGGGGGGGGGAGAGACATGTTCACCCAGAACCCCCCGCACCTGCCATTGTCTGGCGCATCGGATTTTTAGATGCCCCCGAGGGCTTGCCCTCGGGGACAAATGGGGCCCTACAGGGGGGGGAGAGACAGACCGACAGACACAATTACCCCATCTCAAACCCCTACTTTCAATTTTTTTTAAATTTTTCAATGTGTATTTATTTACTTCACTTGTTTATGACTTTTTCCTATTTTTAACGATATTCTTGTGATCTGATACATTAGCCTTCTTTCGTTGTTTTTTTTTTACTTTTACGGAAAAGTAGGATAAGAAGAAGTAAAAGATATCGAAAGATGGAAAAATCTTATGAAAGGAAAGGCTAATAAATATTACGAATGGCATAAAAAAATCATTAAAAAAAAGGAAGAAAGAAAGAAAGTTAGTATTCCCCCCCCCCCCCCCCCCCCCAGCTGTCGACCTTTATATGTAATTTTGTTTTTCAAAATTCCAGCTCCACCGGAAGATGTTGGTTTATTTAATCAATATTTATTTTTTTTTTTTTTTCGGTTTCTAAAACACAAATTATTGAAACATTGCATTCTGCATTCAGAAAGAGGCCAATATAAAATTTTGAAATTACATTCATTTCCTCAAAAATCCCTTTTTAATTTACGAAAACATTTAAAGTTTATCATTCCTTTATCCCTTCAGTAAAAAACAAAAAAACTCTATCTCGCTCAACTTAGTTATATCTGTGGCATACACAGTTGTCTTTAAGAGGGCAGGGGGGGGGGAAGTAAAGGCAACGCTTTTCTCTTCAGAAAGTTTTTGAAGAAAGGAAGAATGGATTGTGTAGAAGAAAATTAAATCAATAACCTACAAATGAATAATTACTTACATTAAATAATTTCTCATTTGATTTACTAATTAAAGAGCAGTAATGTTTTCAAGCTTACATTTTTAAAAAAATGTTTTTTTTCCCCAACTGTACAAACATTTAATTCGTGAAAAATATTTTTATAGTACCGTGGGAACAGGAATTTGCCCATATAAAAGATTACATATAAGTCATAGCTTCTCCAAATTTCTTCCAAAAAGCTCTCAATTTTCTTCCTTTTCGAAAAAAACATGTGGTCTGTCTTCTGTGTCTGGCCGGTTTGAGGGTCTGAAGAGGTTGACTACACTTTCCCCATTGTCCGAATCCGAAGCAGCAATGCTTCCCGGAGTGAGAGTCATTAAGCTAATCGACCTCGTAAATCATGCCCCCTTGCATGGGAAGCGGTGGGACGTGGCTTATAGGAATTTCGAGCTTTTTTTGGAAATATTTTCAAACTTTGGACGGATTTTTTTGTCTTTAAAAATGTTTGCATTATTTCAAACAAAAGTTCAAAAGAAAGCTGGAAATGTTTTGCTGGTCTTGTTGTTTTTAAAATTTCGGTAACATGCTTTGAAAATATTTTATAGAGCGAAACGTCTAACAGTACCACGTTTTTTCCAAAATTCATTTTTTAACGATTTTTTAAAAATACGGTAAGTGATATTTTAAAAAAGTAAAAACTAAAAGACCGAGATATAGGCTTGAAAAATACTCAAAAAAATTCCGGACTCGAAAACTTCAAAGGAACTTTCTAAAACTTAGTCTAACTTTTCCCGTAGGTTAACATTGGTTTCGAAGATTCGAAACTCTGACTGAAGAGCAGCCTTAAGGGGGGAAATACGCGTAAAACGGCGTATTAAGAGCCATTTTCATGAATTGTTTTTAACGTATAAAGAATAAATATATTTTATTGAGATTTTTAGGTTATTTTGTAAATATATTGAAGATAATTTACTGAAATTTTGAAACATTTTTCTTTAAAAATCCCGGAGATATCGGCTGCTGCACACTGTAAGTCGCCACCTGGGTCGGCAGTTTGCGTACATCCTGAAGGTCACAATTTTTATCTGAAGGCAATTTTTTTTTAAATCTACTTTTTTTTATAAGTGTCTCTTCTAGTTGAACTAAAATCATGACAAAAAATTGAAAATTTTTATTTATTTATTTATTTATTTATTTCGAATGGGAAAATTAAGTACGATTTTTAACCGTTTTTTTTTTTTTCGTTCTTTTTTTACAATAAAAAAAGTAAAAATAAAGCTATGTTTATGATTCTAGTTCAACTAAGGCGTGTATATATAAAGAAAATGTGTGCTAAATTTGATAAGGATTGATCAAAAACTCTACGAGCTAGAGTGTACGCAAATTGGAAAAAAGGCGTTTCGAGAAAAACGCGTTTGAAAAAAAAGAGTGGTATTTAAGGTAAATTTAAGGCAGTAATGAATCAATTTTTTTAATACTTATAGATACTAATACTTATAGAAATTTCTATCCGAGGTCTCAAGTGTTAAAAGAAATAAAAGGACATCTGCTAACGTTCTCTAATACCGTTCAGTTCATTCATGAGGGGTCCTCCCCCCCCCCCTCATTTGGTCCCCTCCAAAAGGGGAGCTCGCTCAAATGCTTATAACTTTTAAACGACTTGGTATTTTGCTTTGAAATTTTCAGGGTATATTATTGAATAGTTGTAGAATCGATTTATGAAGAAAAACATTTTTTAATTTTTTGAGACCTTTACATGTATTTCCCCCCTTAACGCAATTTAGATTACACGCATTAACAGCAGTATACCAAGAACAGGTGTTTTACCGTACATTGACACTGTGCTGGCAGAAAAGCAACTTTTACAGAATTCTTTTGCTTCTGTTTGGAATTTTCTTACAAAGGGTTTTGCAACAAGATGATTGACATATATTTTAAATGTATATTCATTTTTTAAATTTATTTTTGTGCAAATTAATTAATTAATTAGTTAACATTGATAATACAATTTAACATTTCTGTTCCAAATAAAATTCAGTTTAATACAGATTGGGTGATGTAAATTATCCCCGTTAAACAAATAAAGAAAAATCACTGCTCAATTTTACAGTAAGAAAAATATAGAACCCCCAGCGCAGTCCTCTCTAACAGGACCAGCTTCCAGGTAAGTAAAGACGGGTTCCCCATCTAAGGGTAAAACTTTAAAGTTTTAAAAGAACGAAGGTTTGCCACATAAGTTAGCCCCGATTTTTATTAACCCGCAGCGAAAGGGATGATTTTTGCCAGTACATCTGATCGAGAATAAAAATCCCCACTTTGGTTATTTATTATTATTTTTTAATGTATTACTTTTTTTTTCTCTGTATCCTCCCACACCTTTTTAGTACTAAAGTTTCTTATTAGCCTGAATTCTTCACAGTGTGTAAAAGGAACAAGTTTTTTGCCGTACGTTGCCATTGCTCTGGCAGAAAAACAACTTATACAGAGTTCTTTCACCTTTTCTTCTTCTTTTTTTTTTGGGGGGGGGGGGGATTGGCATAGGAAGGGTTTAGCAATAAGATGCTTGCATATATTTGAAATGTATATTCCTTTTCTGTATTTATTTATTGGTTATTTCGTTTATTTTTATTTCGTTTATTTATTTATTTATTAAACAATCAAAGAAATTGCTTACTGTTTTCTTTGGACTGAGTGATATACCCATGATATTTCAGAACAAACACAGGAAATACATTCGAATGATGGAGAGGTAAAATATGCAGTGGAATACAAACAGAAGTGACGTTTTAGATTTAAGACAATTTGACAATATATCTCTAAGATGGCAGGAAATTTGGTGCCAAAAATGAAATGCCAAATCCAGTGTTAGTTTGGATATTTGGAGCCCCCTAATATTAAACATTGTCGATATCTCTATCGTCATTTTTTTTAAAGTTTGATGTAGATGTCATTTCTTATATGCATTACACTATACTACTTTGATATTGGGGATGTATGCAAGCATGTTCTTCCCTTCAACATCCTAAGGTGAGATTTTAATCAATTTCAGTTCTGCTTTAATAAGGAATTTTCTTACAAGCTCTGCAAGTCAATATTTTTTTAATTCAAAGAATCAAAAACCTAACTACAATACTTGATTGCTAAAATTTTAATTTATCAGAACCAATTTCAAATTATTCATTTATTTATTTTATTTCCAAATAAATAAATAAATAAAGTGAAGGAGAAATAAATTAATTTATTAAAGTTAAAAATAATAGTAATAAATAAATAAAATGGCTTGTTTTTATTATAAAATAAAATTCACTTTACAAAGGGATTAGTGCCAGGATGAGGTAAAATAGCTCCGTTAAACAAGAAGCAAGCATAAATCATTATATCTTTATAAAGTAGAATCTCCAATTAAATTGTCCCACAACTTACGGCTTCTCTTTAAACATATTTTAATTCAGTAGCACTGGATGTTGTGGTTTGTGTGAAACGATCTTAATTCATCGCCTTGGGAAATACTTTTCACCTTCGACGATGTTTTTGTTTTATGTAGCTTTGTTGCTATCTTAAGTCTATAATCTATATGACTTCATTAACATCTACATGTGCAAAAATTAAGAATCTACTGGTGGCCCAGTGGTCGAAATTCGACCGTAATTCATTGAATTTTTTAGATTTTTTTATCAGAGTATACCGCCAGCATTATTGCATATAATATTCTTCAATTTTGTAACGTCAACTACGAACGTATACAACGACTATGTAATAAAAAATGATTTCACGTTATTTTTAAAGCACAAATGAGCATTAGAACTCTCTCTCTCTATTCCTGTTAATATGATAAGCTTCCCAAAAGTCAAGCTCTAAAGGAAGAACATTTTTGAATAATTTTCCCAGAATTGAAATCAAAAGAGTGATTGGAATTCCAACAACGTTGAGCACTACTAGACTTATTTAACTCTTGCTTCCTTACATAACCTTTATGCTCATTTAACCGAATTTTCAGAGCACGTTTTTTCTGTCCAATGTAAGACCGCAACGGCAACTATAAATTTGGTAAATACCCCAAGTGTTAAGTTGATCGACTGGATCTTAGAGAAGGAAACTTTGTTACTAGGGGCAAAAACGACTTGAAATTGAAACCTTTTTAAGATTTTAGCAACACGAAAACTGACTGAATGAAAAAATGGTAACACAACCAAATTCTAAATTTAATGATTTAGAACTTCTTTTTTGTTAAATAAATAATCTAAATAAACTCCCTCGCCTCTTGCAGTAGATTTCACTTCACAAGGAATAACAGTGGCGTAGCTAGACCCGGATTTCAGGGGGGGGGGGGGGGGTTCGGGAAAAGTCGGCCAATTTCATTGTTTTTTAAGAAAAATTGGTCAAATTCTAGACAATCTTTACCATTTCAGGGGGGGGGGGTTTGTTTATCCCCAAAACCACCCCCTTATCTACGCCAGTGGGGAATAAATCAATTACTGCACAGCCAGGGCAATGAAAATTTGTCACTTTATTGTAACTGTTTTTTTTTTGTTTTTTTCATTTTGTATTTTTAAATCTTAAGACTTCTTTTGTTTTGAAAACAACATTTATTTCTTACATAGAGAGATAGAGATTAATCTAAATGTGAATGAGATGGTCTTAATTTGTTGTTAATTTACAGAAGCCAGAAAAGTGGCAGCATAAAGGCACTCGATTTAAATTTTCATCAGACAGATCTTTCCTAGAAGCTCTCTTCTCTGTTCTTGCTAAGCTCTGTTCTTCAAAGAGCTGGAGTCAAGAGGTCGGTTATTTTCCAACCGACTCAGCAGCCCTTATTTGGCTCAAGCAGCGTGGACAAATGCTCATTTCATCAACTCACGCTTCAACCTTTGTCTTAACGAATTATTATTATTTGTGAATAATGTCATTTTGGGAAATTTGTTAGTTCTGAGTCAAAAATTACGTGTGGATTTCGATTTTGTCTATTACTTTTATTATTCACTGGGTATTTCACGCATGCACATCAATTGAAACCTTAGGCACTTTTAATTTAAAAGAAAAGCTACAGGATCGAAGTTATTGTAAAAAAGATGACTCTGATCTGTTGAGGAGAATTTTTTTTTAACCTGCGAAAAATGTTTCTATAATTTATATGACAAGCCTTCTTGCCACTTAATTGATCGCAGTTTTAGTTATCAGCTACCAACAACTAAATTGTAACGTTCGGTCTATTTTGAAAGCTTCGACATTTTGTGTTTGTTGTCGGTAAGTTACTGTACAACTTGAAACATACATAGCTTATAAGTATGATAATTTCCTTGTAATTCAGCGTTGAAATTATATAAAGTTAACATGTTCTATTTGTGATTTAAAAACTATGATAATGCAACAGCGAATTTACGAATTACAATGTAACATTGAAGTTAAATTGATCCTATAATTTCAGGTTTTAAGTTCTTTCAATAATACGTAACTATCTATAATTTTTATTAGAGTATCAAGCATAATGTAAGTTTTGTGCGGTACATATTTTCGGCGTTTTAGTTTATTAATTGTTAAAATTGCTGCAAGTATTACAAAAGATGAAATAAAATGAAAACCTTTGTGCTACAAAGTAGAAACTAAAAATCAACGTGAAATTAAGAACATCCAACTGAATCTTCAGTTGGACATCTAGAAGCTTGCTCTTTTGCATTGAAAAAGTGGTTCCTTTTAACTTAAAAACACGTGTCTGCAATTTTTGCAAATTTTGTGCTTAATTTTGCGTTCATTTTTTGTTTTTAATACTATAGATAATTCATGATGTGTTCTGAAACACTCATTTTGGTAGTAAAGAATGTATGTGACCAATTTTAGTAAACATTGATCATGTAAAGTATTAAACAATAAATACAATATTCACAGTGAAGTAGTACCGCCAGATTGTCTTTATAAATGCAATGCAAATTATGAAGCAAGGAAAATTGCAGGATAATGAACTTACTTTTAACTGTGAAGCATATGTATTTCTAAATGATTACTACTTAAATTGCATAAATTGTACATCCACATTCCTTTTAATATTTGTTATGATGTGTAAATACATTTATATTTTCGGAACATTATTTTATAAATTTGTTCAATAATCTACATAGTTGCAAAAGCTAAAAAACACAAAAGCTTTGGTTCCAAACTGTGTGTTATCATGGTCTTCTTCTATATAATGAATATTTTGTATTGTGGAAATGTATTTCATATTTTATTTATTTGTGAAAGTACTTCTTGTCAATTTTTGTTTGTCGCCAATACTGGTGATAAAGTCCCCAACTGTTACATTATCAAGGAACTGTTTGACTGAATAGGAATCAAATTCTAAACTATCACTGAGAAAAAAAATAGTCTAATGCTTCAGCACCCTAAACCACACTTCAATCCATGTACTTCTAAGAAAAGTAATATTCTCAATAATTCCTTAAGTTTCAATTGTATAAGAATATTCTTGAATTGCATCTTTGTGTGTTAAAATATTGATTTGTTCTTTTAGCTTTTGAAATTAACTTCAAGGTAGAGCTTACATATTCTAAAAAGGCCTAAGGTTTGGAGGTGAAGAAGATTCGAAGCTATATGTTGACCTTTATCATCCTTAGATTAACAAAGCTATAGTTTAGAAAGTTGAAGCAAGTTCTTACTTCAAAATCATCTGTAGGTATGTATTATTTTTGAATATGGTCATTTATCAAAAGTTTTCTGTATGTATGTGATTGATCCTAAAACTATTCAGTATATTGTTTAATTATTAAAAATATTTGTCTAAAGAAAAAATATTTGTACATTAAAAAACTTCAAAAATTTCTGGAACAGTATATATTCTTAAAGAGCTTTTGCAGGGAGACTTACTACTTAATATAATAAATTAACTTTGTGCTAAGTAAACTGTAATAAAAAGTAAATTCACGTTAAGAAAGCACAAATCTGCATTAAAATGCAGACGTGTTTTGGGATTGCTTGGAATCCTTTTTTCAATGAGACTTTAATTTATTGTGTTTTATTTTATTGTTTTTGCAATTTTTATGTATTTTTGCATTTTTATGCATGCTGTGGTCTTTTTTGCTTTGTTTAAATTGATATTCCTTTTTTACTTCATGTACTTTCAACTGAGTTCGTTCGTTGCTTTCTTTTTGGTGCCTTCCCTTCTACTTCCACTTCACGCTGCCTTTCAGATAAATGTTAGGCTATATAAGCCTCGCCTTTGTTGTTTTGTCTGCTTCATTTGGATGTTTTGCATCTAGAAGCTTCCTGTCGCATTGAAAAAGAGGTTCCAAGCAATCCTGAAACATTTGTCTGCATTTTACTGCTAATTTGTGCTTTCTTAACATGAAATTATTTTTTAGTACACTATTGAATGATATAAATATATGCAAAGGAATTTCAAAATTTTACATCTTGTGTCTCCGATAGTCTGGAGGTAAAGGTCAAGACTCAGAAATTTTGGAAGTGGCCAGTGGCCACTAAACTTAATAAACTTGGTGGCCACCTATGCGAAGCGGGGGGTTGGGACGTGCCCCCCTCCCCCGCAATTCCTTATGTATCTTATTTTTAGTGAAGAAAACATAATAATTTGTCAAAATTATTAAGTTTTCAAAAAAAATCTTATGACTTTCAAATTGGAAACAGAAAAAACTAGATTCGTTGGCGATGGTAAATTAAGGAAATATGAATTCTTGCGATATAGTTTTTTGTGTTGAATATTATACAGTACAAAAGATTTAAATGTAGAATTTTTGTTGATAGTAGAAGCAACAAATAACAAAAATCCCAATTACAGAAATGAACCTTTTACAAAAAACAGCGATGATAAATACGGACCATTTTCGAACACAATTATAAAAATATGTATATTTCCAGTTCTAAATTTGTTCAGTACATTTTATTTTCATTCATTTCAAAACTTTTTTTTTCAAACTTTCACACCATTTTCAAAATGGCTCGACACTTATGTTTTATTTATTTATTTATTTTTTTGCGAAAATGGCCGATCTGAAATGCAAGTATTGCGACTGTGAGAAAAAAAAATCAAGATTTAGATTGTTTCCCACTGTATTTAAAAGATTCACATGGCAGAGAGAAGGATTTAAAAAAAAACAAAAGAAAAAAAAAACAGAGCAATCGGGAAACGTTTTCGCCATTTTTTTCTTGTGAAAGGGGAAATGAAGATTATCGGCCGAAATTCGGTTACTTGAATGCCGAATTGTTGCGTTTTTATTGTGCTTGTGGTGCATGAAAGAAGCAAGAGATGTAAATTCTATAGATGTATTTGAAAAGGAAGGATTTACTTTAAAAATTAAAAAAAGGAAAGGCGGCGATCGCTCTTAATTTTTTGAATCGCCACTTTTTCAAATAAGGTCGCCACGTGGCGAGTGGCGACCGTGAATCTTGACCTTTATCTGGAGGCATAAGCAGAGTAATATTTTATGATTGTTGAAAGCTTGTTTGCTGAAAGAAATTCAAATGTTTTTCAGTGTATTATTTCAAAATTAAATGATCATAACTAATAAGGATTGAATCAAATCAAGTAGTTTTACAGTATTTTCTCATGATTCATTAAATATTGTTCAAAAAATAGTATTTTTTATGGATAGAGACTTTTTGTCAAATAACTCTATCCTGTGATAAGTCATGCTTCTTACAAGTGAGGATTTTAATTATTATATTTTTTCCACCAATTAGAGAAATCAGTTGTGTTTTCTAGTAAATTAGGAATATTTTATTTTCAACAATAACTAAAAAGAATTGAGTCGACCATTTTTAAAATAACTAATTCTGAAATGAAATAGTAACAGTATTTTCCCTCTTCACCTTTACATCTAAGGAATGGTTAATAAATATGACAATACGGTACATTCTCTCAGAAACGCCAAGAAGTGTTTGAGAAACTGGATTGACAATTGTGTATTCTCTACTTATAATAAAGTTTCTGTCTGCCTTTGTGTGTCTTCGTGCAATATCAAGACAAAACTATAGCACTTACAGCCATGAAATTTTGCATGAAGGTAATCCTAGATATGACTTAATCAGGGTTCACACTGGGGAAAAATACAAGGTGGGATTTTCCTCCTTGACCAAAATTTTGAGTGGGATTTTTAAAGTTTAAGATCAAATAGAATTTTTTTTGAGTGGGATTTCAAAAAATATTGCGGGAATCGCGCGGCCTAGCGCGAACCCTGTTAATGCACCTCAAATTCAAATATATAAAATTCTTCTTGAAAATATTTTGTTCCATGTTATGTCTATTTTAAGATTTTTTCTGTATAACTTTCTCCTAACATCATCATCACTCAGTACTAACATTTGCAGAAGGCGCTAACTCTCCTGCCTTTTCCAAAGGCTTCTGCTTTAGCAAACAATCTTCTACTTCCTACCAGCTACTTTACTTTGTCATTATCTATTTATTTTTGTCGTAAAATATTTAAAGTATACCTCTATAAATGTTAGACTGGGAAAGATATAGCAACTAGTGGTAGGAAATAATATAGTAACTAGTGTTAAAAAATAAAAATAAGATAAATCAATACATTAAAACCCCGTAATACTGCGCCTCAGTATACCGCAGAATAGTATATAACGCGGTTACTATCATGTCTCCCCACGTTCAAACATTCAAACCATGCTTTGTATTCCAGATTCCTTGAAATATTTGAAAAGTAAATATTCTCTAGTCCGTGAGAGTGTCTAAAGGCTTAAAACATTGTTTCTTTGAAAAGTGCATTCCTTCCCTTCCACACAAATCTATTTTTTCTTAGAATCTCTCCCCCTTCATACTCTCATGTTGATAACTTACCAAGATTTTTAAGCCCACATTCTTTCAGAACACAAATGGACTCGTTGCAGTTGATATGGTTTTAGCTTAGGAGTCTCTAAGAGCAAAAAAATTTAATCTGAATAACCTATCACTATTACTCAATAGACTAACCCCTCAGTTGAGAAGTATGATTCTTGCACAGCAATTACAGCAAATAAAATGGCAGCAAACAGGAAAAGAAACAATTTTACAATAAAATAAAAGTTAAGAGTAATTGATAAAGTTAAAAGTGGTGCAACACGAGCGAGTATATTTCGTATAGATGGTTCCGCGGTACAGTTTCATTATTTCACGGTTATGTTATAACGCGGGTGCCAAACATGTCCCCCGACACCCGCATTTTGACGGCGTTTTACTGTAAGTTATTTTTTGTTTTCAAATTACTTTTCAAAAATTGTTAACTTAAAAAATATAATTTTTTTATCCTGTGCATTAATTTAATTTTTCTGTAATTTATTTCTAAGAAAACAAGAAAATGATAAAGCATTTATCTGATTCTGGGGTACAGAAGTTTTTCCTGCTTTTTCATTTCGTACGGTTGGCAAGTCTGCATGTGTTACTATGTTTTTTGTCCTTCTATTCTAATTTACTTGAGTTTGAAAAATAAATAATTACATTTTAAAAAATCTGAAAAATTCCATTTTCTTGAAAAACAAAATGAGGCGGTGAGAAGCAAAGGGATGTAAGTGACTAAAGTACCATTTTGAGTAAAACTCGTTTGAAGTTTAATTCCTATACTAAATTCTAGAGGTTCTTCATGCACAATTATTTTTTTTTATTTTTGAGTCCTATATTATGAGTTAGCTTAAGTGTGAAGTGTTTCTGATGATTAGGTTTGGCATAGGATTTTTAAAAAATAGCTTTTACTTACACCCTTTTTTCTTCCAACTAGTTAACTTACACCCCTTTGCCACTAATAGAAAAACGTGTCTTGTTCATCTTGCTAATTTACACAGTAATAAAGATAGTTTGTTTGTGATATAAACTTTATTAAAAACTGCATAATATAAATTTGGAATAATTATATTTATCAACAAGCTAAAAATCGTTGCCATTAGACAAATTGCCGAAAACAAAACATGACAAAAACAAAATCTGCAGACGATTTAACCCTTGTTTTTATTATTATTATTCAACAATTCGGAATTCTTTTCCTATATTTTTTTTCTTCTTCTACGCTTTAAGTTTCGTAAATAGATCGTCTGCATTGCTCATTTTAACTAACTGAGAAATCAAATAATTTTATTTAGAGGCAAACGGATGTAAGTGCACTTGCATCCCTTTGCCACCAAACGAAATTCAGCTTTTATTTAGTATTTTTTTAAACCACGCTTTTTTGCAGTATCTGTCAAAGCTACCACTAAAATCTCTTTCCCACAAAACAGAGGGATGTTTAATTTATCATTTGCACTAGCTAACTCAAAATTTTCATTTTGGTCACTTACACCCCTTTGCTTCTAAGTGCCTGAAATGTGAAACTCATACATGCAAGAAATTTTTATTTATTTATTTGATTTTTTTAATTATGTTTTTGAGATTTTTTGGGGAAAAAGGGAAGATTTTGCTCTTATTTAAAATAAGGTTGTTAAAAATATTTTTGCTCAATGATTTTCAATTTTTTCCCCTGATGAACATGGTCATTGTGCAACTGCATCAATTTTATCATAGCTGATTTTGCCAGCCAGCAAAATGCAAATTTTCTTTTTAGTAGCACCAATTATTGCATTTAGAAAAAAATGCAATAATTGGTTGGTATTTGCTTTTTATCAATTTGGCAGAAAAAATTAGTCATTGTAAACAAAACTTTTTTGTTCATTCTGGCTGTCCATTCTGGCTATTGAAGAATCACATAGCAGATGTAAGCATTCTAGTTTAATAGTAATAATTTAGTGCTGACTCCAGGATGAAAGGGCCGCCAGGGGGAGCTCCGAAAAGGGCACCATGTTTTCCTCAAAAAGGGCACTCTTGAGTTGTACTTTAAATTTTTTACTCCCCCCCCCCCCCCCCCGCATTAAAGCGCCTTTGCTTAAATTTTTACTGGTAAAAAAAATTTAAGCGTTTAACAAAAAAGTTGTAAACTATGCATGTGTACCTCAAAATATAGGCTTTCATTTTGAAAAATATATACGTTTATCTGTATCACTTATGCATATTTTCATATGTATTCTGCTGCAAAATTATGAACTACTCAACAAAAAAAATTTTAGGTCTTGGTGACATTTCTCCATGACCAAGTTTGGGAGGGGATTACCAAAGTTGCAAGAAATCCGAAAAAGACCCCCCACAAAAGTACTCCCAATGTGGCCGTACAAGTCTTAAGGCTGGCTTTGATTATTATTGGCAAGTGTTTCAGGTGACGGTGACCTAGGATTTCAAACTTGGTGCCATTTTAAACGTCAATAATAGAGCTTTCAAATTTTTCCTTAATCATTTTGTTTCTAATTGAAACATTTTTTTTCTTTTTGGGATGGGGTGGGAACTTTGGGGAAAATAGCTTTTTATTTTTGCTCAATATATTTTGTCCTTTTTACCATTAAAAAAGAAATTATATCAGGTGATAAAAAAAAAATGCTGCACAATTAATTATATGCAAGAAAACACAACAATTACATAAGATAATTTTTCACAGGCAAATGGGAGCCACATGCTAATAGTCTTGACTTCTTTTATTCTTCTATGGGCAAATTTTATGAGAGGAAAATAGTGTGCAAATTATGCTTGTATTTAACACCTTATTTAATTTGTTAATTTTCTTTTATAATAAAGTCATAAATTTCGGGAGGTGGGGTCCAAAGTCTTGGAAAGAAATAACTATTAAGGCCCAATGAGCATTTTGCTGTTCACTCTTTAGAAAATAATAAGAAATATTGTAAACCTAAAGCAGATACTAAAAGATTGCTGCCGAATTATACGCAGTTCGCTAATTAGCATATGACCGTTTCCCGCATGCAAACGAAGTAAAGCAAATACATGAGACACAAATACAATTTTTAGCACATATAAACTGATTAGTATGTAGAAATTAAAATGTTTAAATTGAAAAGAAAAGAAATGCTTATTTGGCTTTGAAAATAGTATTTAACTGTTTTGTCTTAAGTATAAAATTTGCGAAATGACGCCAACGCCGTTTACTGTTTTAGTTTATTATTTTTTTCAGTAATGGGGCTAAATGCTAAACCCAGAACAATTCAGGGTTCGTGATTTTTTTCATTAAAAAAAAAAAAAAAAAATCGGATTTTTTTGATTTAAATCAGATTTTTTTTATTTAAATCGGATTTTTTATATTTTTTAAAAAAGACCTTAAATATTTTGGATATTTATTATGTTACATTCATAGAAACAATATGGCATGTTAATCAATATGCAAAAACACACTTTAAGCTATTTTCACAGCAATAAATATTTTTAATAATAATAATGATGATAAAAAAAATTTAATACAAATGCGTGACTCAAATGAAACTTAAGCCTACCAGGAATAACTACATTCAAAAGTACTGCGAAAATGAACAAATTTAATCTAAATTATTTTGCTGTTGAAAGCTAAAGAAAAGTAATAATTGTGTGTGCTTAATTTTTACATTGAGTGTACTTTAATCATTTTTCTATTTTATAAATGAAAAAGCCTGAAATATTTTTACCTATTTAGTAAAATCATATGTCTACACCATTACTAAAAACTGAAACTTTTTGTTTTAATCAAATATCTTTATTGAAAACATCTATGATAAAAAGTGTTTTAGAAGGAAATTAACCTTAAACTATTAGGGGACATGGATGAAACTTTAAGGATACATATTCTAAATTCTAACAATTGGTTGTCAAAAATCATTCTGCGTTATTTATTGTGTGGCATTTATTAAACTAATCTAAAATACTATTTTAAGATAAAAAAACACAAAATGGTTCATGATTATTATGAATTCTAATTTGAATGATTGAATGAATTATGTTTTGCTATTAAGATGCTTGAAGAATAATAATAATATTGTAAAATTAAAAAAAATAGTAATTAGTTCTAAATTTATGAAATATGGGATGCACACAGACAGATGGACCTAGGAAGTTTTCTTTGAACCAGTGGTTATAATTGCAACACATTTCATTTTTACAACACTTTCTAACATTGTAAAATCAATGATTTTTTTGAAAAAAAAATCACTTGATTTAAATCAATGATTTTTTTGAAAAAAAATCACTTGATTTAAATTGAAAAAAAATTTTTTAAAATTTCTTTTTGATTTAAATCAAGCCGATTTAAATCCCAAATTGGTAATCCCAAAATTTAAAAAAAGAAAAAACGGCTCTTGATTTCAATGAAAATTTGGGAAGCATTTTTTAGTTTTTTTTTTTTTAAATAAACATTTTTAAAATATGAAAAAATGAATTGTAATGAACATGTTTAAGATGAAAATGTACAGTTTTCATCATCGTGTCTGAAAAAGTTTTCATATTTGAGATCGCGATTTCTGAAAAAGGGTTCCTTTTCGCGATTTAGAGTTCTTATTAATTATTGCTTTAATTCTAAGTTAATATCATAACATTTTGCTTTTTCCTATTTTTTGTACTTTTATTATATTTATTATTGTTTTTTAGGCTGAGCTCTAAATTTTACACAATACAGAAAATTCGTAAAATTGAAGTGCGGGCTTTCGTTTATTTTTCCGATAATCTGATCTTTTGTAATTAAAAGTCTTTAAGAAATTTTATTTTCAAGTAATGTGTTGAGCACTTTATTTGAAAGTAAAATTTAGTGATAATTAAACTGTAAATTAAGTAGTTATAACAAAAAAAGTCATGTTGCGGACTCTACATTTTTAGAAAATACTGTGAAATGGCCCATAATTTAATAACTAGATATTCATATTTGTTTAGTGCTATAAACACCTGTAAAGTGAAAAAAGGCACGTGATGCGCCCCCTTACTACCCCCCAGTTGTTTGTTCCAAGAAGCTGAAGGGGAGAAGACAATAATGCTCTGGCGTTCTGAGAAAATTAGTGGTTAGTAGGGATAAATAAAGGTGGGGGGGGGGGGGAACTGGATTGAAGTTTTCCTATGGCACTTCCTGCTTTGAAATCCGTTCTGCTGATGTGTCATGGTCTGAATAAACTGCTGGGCGCATAGAAAAGGGAAGAAAGAGGCCGCCGGGCGCAAAAAAGATTGAAAAGGGCCGCCAGGCGCAACGACCTGCCAAAATGGCTTAGAGTCAGCACTATAATTGTCAGGCTCCTGAGCTGAACTCTTATCGCAGAAGGGCACACATGTTGAACACCTGTGGTGTCCGCGCCAGGAGCGATAAAGATTGTCCAAAGGTAAAGATGGCCTAAGGGAACGTTGACCACCGTGAGAACAGGCGGAGAGATAAAACGGGCACTCTTGGCCGAGACACCTCTTGCTTAGACGTTTGAATGGGAGGAGGCAATCCTCAAGACAGGAGAGTTCCTGCTATGATGAAATGTATATGTTTCGATTTGTAAATTTAACATACATAATATTTAATCAAGCATTGCAAATAAAAGGCTAAAAATGAAGCAATTAAGCATTTTAACTCCTTCGCCATATGAGTACATTCCTCGATAACCCACCAACTGCACAATAATAATAATAATAATGTGTAATGACACAAATTTATATGTAATGACAGATATATACATAAACCATCTTTTAAATATTTTTAATTTTAAACTTTATTCAGTCACAAACATAAAGTAAACTTCAGCTATTTTGTAAATTTTAAACATAATGCTTTAATGTAAATGTTTTCTAAAAAAAATTATGTTGCATTAGAAAGCATAATTAATTTATGCTTATCTACAAAGTGTTATGCTATACTTTATATGCTGATAACTTAAGTGCATAATGTATCATATTAATTACAATTTCTTATGCAAACTTGATTTATTTTTAAAAACTTGAAAACACTTCCAAAAATCTGAATATTTTTTAGTAGTAAAAGTAGAGTCTGAGTCACGAAACATTCTAATTTCAGTAAATTTTTAATTTCTTTGACATAGTAATTGGACTTCTGCACAGTTTTTGAACACATAAATATAAATTATTTACTTTTTTTAATCAGGCCCGTCATTTCAAAATTTTATGGGAAGGGGGGGGGGGGGGCAAATTGTATGAATTCAATGTATATTGCATTGAAAAAACAGCAAAAATGCATACAAATGCATATTTTCCAAGTGCCAGAGAAGGGCATTTGACCCCCCCCCCCCCCCAAATGACAGACCTGTTTTTAATCTAAATTTTTGTAAAAGTTTTAAAACATAATAAAAGTGTAAAAGATGGAATACTATCTTTTAAAAATTACTAGAAAAGCAAAAGAAATTAAAAGTAAATAAATTCAATTAATATTCAGAAATAAAGAGTAGTAGTTTTTGAGATTGAAGAAATGCATACATTTTAGTCTCTCTATCCTCCCAGAAAACTTTTGGGACAATAGGCTGGTTACTTTTTTTTAATTTCAGTAACATTTACATTTGGATACCTCAGTCCCTTTTGTCACTTCCTTTTTTGGTACTTATCGGTTAAAGGGCCTACTGTGCTTAGTTCGACAAGGGAAATTTATGTTTGTGATATTTAAATTTCCGTATTCTAATGTACAGTGGAACCTTTGTAGCTCGACACGCGAATAAGTCGACTACCGTGGTAAGTCGATATTTCCCTCCCCTAATGGTTGTCCCAATGCTAATTTCAATGGGCGAAAAACTCTCCAACTTGAGATACAATTTCCAGGAACCCCTATAAGTTGACCTCCATTTTTTATTCTTGTAAACTTTTTCTTCTGGTATTTTTTCACGGTATACAATTATGAGAATTTTACAAGGATGTTTCTTCGTCAATAAATCAATTCTTTTCTGGAAAGTGTTCCTGGAAGATTCCCCTTGTACCCTGGGGAGATTCACCATTTGTGAGAAATATGTGAATATTGACTCTGAGCTGATCACTACAGGACCTCTAGTAGATAGAGATATCTTATAAGCTATAAATTAAACTGCAAATCCTTTGAATGCTGAAAACGGGTTAAGTTTGGACGAAGAGGACCAAGTAGCAGCTCCGTTTAGGCTCATGCTATTGAAAGCTGTAGATGTCATCCGGCGCTTTTTACGAGCACACAGAAAAAAAAGAGAATTGCAAATTAGCAAGCTTAATAGTGTTCAGAGGGAAAACAATAATTATGGATTTTTTTCTCATGAGGTATTCTAATTTGAAGTATAATGTTTATATATTTATTTATTTGTAATGTATAACTTTAAAAAATATTAATAATAGATAAATAATAGATGGGGATAAATTCATTCACTGAATTCGGCTTTCATAACTTGAATGGTAAGTAAATAACAATACAGACCAATATTAGCAATTGAAATTACGGAACCTCGGTAACTTGACACCCGCTTATCTCAACATGTTTTCAAGTTCCCTTGAGGTGTCGAGTTATTGAGGCTTCCCTGTATAATGTATTTATCGCCGTCATAGTACCTGCACCCAATAAATTTATATTTTGCTGAGTGCACAAATTTGGAAAACCGTCCCCAAGTTCTTTTTTTTTCAATGAAAAACTTCCATTTGAATCCTTTATAAAGCTTGATTTGACTGACAGAGTTACTTAGTCATTAAATAAAAATATATAATATTCAAAAAGAAGGAATAGTAGCTTTTGAGATTGAAGAAATGCATGCATTTTGGTCTCTCTATCCTCCCTAAAAAGAACTTTTGATCTGAAGCAAATGGTTGTTTTTTGTTTGATAATTTTAAGACTTGTTTCAAATGTTTAATCGAATTGTCTACAGAAGAAATTCAAATCTTTATATCTTAAAAATCGTTACACTGTGAAGCAAAGTTTTATTTTTTTACAACAAACAGTAAAAAAAATTACAAAGATTCTAAATGTATATATTTTTTTTGTTTTCTTAAAAAAGGAGGTGAGTGTAATATGAGTAAGAACCAAGATAATTTTCTCTGTAGACTTCACAATAACAAAGGTCATTGGTTGTTTGGGCTGCCTGTTTCAATCTATAATGTCTGGAAATTTAAACTACTTTATTTTCAAAAAATAATAATTTAACTTTGTGCTAAGTAAACTAATAAAAAATAATTTCATGTTAAGAAAGCACAAAATAAAGCATTAAAATGCAGACATATGTTTCGGAGATGCTTGGAATCCCTTTTTCAATGCGACAGGGAGCTTCTCATTTGGAAGTTTTGCATCTAGAAGCTTTTTGTAGCATTGAAAAAGGGATTCCAAGCAATCCTGAAATATAACTGCATTTTAATGCTTATTTTGTGCTTTCTTAATGTGAAATTATTTTTTATTACACTTGATTTTCACCCAAAACAAGGATTGCAAACAATTTTGTTTCTTCTCCAAATAATAACTAAGATCTAAATTGAATGCTGGCAAACATATATATCAAAACATTTGATTTTTATGACACATATCCAAAGTTTGATATATATCCCACATTTTGTCATTAAAAAAAAAAAAAGAAAAGGAAAACTACTACAGTACAGAACCTCTTATCTGGCATGCTCGGGACCACCTCTATCCCGGATAACTGAATTTCAACGTTTTTTGGATCGCTAAAAAATGCCGACATTCGGAGGTTTATCGAACCCAAAATACAATAACAAATGGTAATAATACTTCAAAATAAGTAGAAAATAGTAAAGAAATATTTTTAAATTAAGAAATATAAAAAGAAAAGAACTATTTTAAAAGATAAATAATTAAAATTTTTTTATTCAATAATAAAAGAGTACGTTTTTTTGCGCACTAAAGAGGTAAAAAATACGATTGCAGTGCCGCTACTGAATTTTGGTCGCAATTTTCGGAACTAATCGCCATATTTAATTTCATTTTATTGGAAATACTGCAGAAACTAATCAAGTCTTGATAAAAGTGGTAGAATATTGCATTGGCACCTGGTTCTGAGCTATATGTGAACTGACAGAACAATAGCTTATCGGGAAATGGTCGAAAATTCAATTGCTGGATTTTTCGAACAGCCATTATGTGCTTTATTTCGTCTATAAAAGAATTTTGTCCCATTCCTGCAATAATTTCTTTAGTTAATTCAAAGCAAAGATCCTTAGATGTAGCAGGCAAAATGTCATTATTTTTGTCTTCATCACTAACTTGCTCTTTGTCATCGTTCGGGTGTAGCACCATTTGGACGATTTCCAAATCGGACATCTTGTTTATCAAATTACTAATTTCGTAAAATCTGATCATCAATCATTTTTACAGCAATAAATGATTTCAAAAAGGAGGAAAACAAAATGTAAGAAGCATGTTTACATGCAGAAACGCGCAAATTTCATACTTGTGTAAAACGACTTTGCTTTTGCGAACTCGATTGTAATAAAGAATTTATTTTCACAGTTGCAATTTTTGTTGCCTTAATATCAATTTTTAATTCTTATTACCTTATTGCAGCTCTTAAATAAATTAAAAAATATATAAAACAAAAATAAAAGAGGTTAAATTTTCACACGATCAGCTATTGTGGAAAATTCACGAATATGCTGTATTAGAAATTTTCTGAACTTTCGTATAGTCAGACTTTTGTTGTAAATTGGTCTTCGAATACTGACGAGACAATTAAGTAAATGTATAAGAATCTAATTACTTATTTCTTTCATGTTTAATTATTGAAATAAAATAGAGAAAATGTCTGGTTTTCTCAAGTATCGTTGGAGATTTTTTTTTTCTAATTTTCATCTGCAAGTAAGTTGACGCCCCCCTCCCCTAAAAAAAACATCATTTTTAGACTAAATTGTTCAACTTATAGACACTGAATATGTTACTTGTGACGAAAAAATGCTTATTTTTAAAGGCATTTTAAAAAAATTCATATTTTTACTAAATAGGCAAAAAAACGCGAACTTTTCAAAAATGCCTTGAAATTCCCGAAAAAATTCCCGGTTAACTGGTTCCCGAATAAGAGGTTCTATACTGTATTTGTAGTCGGTAAAATGTATAGATAGTTAAGTTCAGTCTTGAATCGTGCTAATTATATTTGTTCTTCTCCTGAGCTTCTCAAGACTGAACTTAACTATCTGAAAACTGTAGCTGTTCATAGAGGGTTTTCTCACTCTTTAATTGATTCTATTTATAACAAACATTCTAAAAGAACTTTATTTCCAATATTGTGGTTTCTAGAAAGAATTTGGTTGTATTACAATTCTTTCATTCTGTCAATTTTCGTATTGCTAATATCCTAAAACGGTTTCAATGTCAAGTCGTATTGCCCATAGTAACAAGCTTTCCTTCTCTACCCTTAAAGATCCTGTTGATCAACTAAACAGTTGGGGTATTTACAAACTTAGTTGCCGTTGTGGCCTTTCTTATATTGGACAGACAAAATGTGCTCTGAAATTTCGATTAAATGAGCCTAAAAGTTATGTGTGAAAGCAAGAGTTAAATAAGTCTAGTGTTGCTCAACATTGTTAGAATTCCAACCACTCTTTTGGTTTCAATTCTGGGAAAATTATTAAAAAATGTTCTTCCCCTTTAGAGCTTGATTTTTGGGAAGCTTATCATATTAATAGGAATAGTTCTAATGTGGTTAATGATTCTGCCTCAACTCCTTATTTTTCACTGGTCCGGCAGAAGTTCCTTTAATTTGTTCTTTCTTGGTTTCTTTTTGGTCGGTTGGTGGTTTTGCTTTAATTTTGTGTCTATATTTTCTCTTTTTTTTCCTTTTTGGTAGTATCATCATCATCATAGCTGGCTCGACAGCCCATTGTGAGCCTTATCCTTCTTCAAAAGATTCAGCCAGACTGTTCTGCTCATGGCCGTGAATCTCCATTTTTTTATCTTAATTACTCCAAAATCAGCATCTAAACAGTCAGCCCATCTCTGTTTCGGTCGACCTCTTGGACGTTGGCCGAAAGGGACTGCCTTGAAAACCTTCAGTGCAGCCCTATCGCTTTCCATGCTCACTTTTTAGTAATAAGGTTTTAAAAATATAAAAGTGTAGATCTTTGTAATCCTTTTTCTTTTCATATCTAAAATTATTTTCTATTGTTATTATGTTTTCAAAAAAGTTGGTTTACCTGTCAGTTGAGAAAACATTGTAATTTTGCATTAAAAGTTTTGGGTCAATGTTAATCCTTCCAGAAATCTGCCATGTTTAGTTCTGTAAATCCACCATCTTTGGTCGTGTTCCAAGATTCAGAAAATTCCCTAAACCTGCCTAATGCTGTTCCCGAGCATGCCAGATTTGAGGCTTGGTACTGTATCTGAAACTCAGATTTTTAAACACGACACTGCTCATTTTAAGCGGTGACGTTATAATTATTTCACACCAATTTCATTGATTTAAAATCCTTTCCTTTAAATTGGATTTTAGTAAATTTGCGGGTGATTTCATTTAACAATGATTTTAATAGTGGTGGGTACTGTATTTCCTTACCATATTCTTTTTTTTTGTCATTTCCATATTGCTATGCAAAATATGCTTCTCACATGTGTTTTACCTTCTCTAAAAGTTCAGTTCAAGAGCTCTTGGTCATTCTGTATATGACTGACTAACCAAAAGATAATTCTTCCAAAATTGGAAATATTGATCTTGACTGCAGTGAAATTGCATATCTTAAATATTTTATTAAGATCTTTCTGTTTTAGTTCTCAAATTTAAAATGTAGTTTTTATGAAACTGCATTTTAAGTTTTTGAGTTCTAAAATATTTTTTCTATTTAGGTTTAAGCTTGCAACATGAACAACAGTATGAATTATGGCTATTCATCTCCATCCTCATTTTCCTCATTTTCATCACCTTATTCTTCAACTCCTAGTGTAAGAATGCCACCACGACCTAGATTTGCATATTCTGGTCCCTCATCATATCCTCGACCTAGGTCTTCCGCAAGTAAACCCAATCCTGACTCCCTTAGTGACAGCATGGTGAACAACTATGGTGGCTCTACAAATCGTATGGATAACTCATTTGATAGCAGAAATAACTTTACTAACATTAGTCTTTCATCAAATGACAGTTCTTTGTACTATTCATGTAATGATTCGTTCTTTCAACCTAATCAAAGAAATGAAGATGGTTATGAACCAAATATTTCTATGCAGTATCCTTCATATGAAGGTGACAATGCCAATATGGGGTCAAAGAATGGAGATTCTCAAGAACCCAAGCAATTCCAAAAGTAAGTTGCATCGCATCATTATGTATTACGTTCAAAAGAGGAATTCATTCCTAGAAAATTTATTCCAGTCAATACGTTTTGCATAAGAAGATATTTATTACTATATTAAAATTTTATGCAGAAAAACATTATCAAATTCTTTGCTGTCTCTTTTCATATTATTTATCATTATTTACTACAAAAAAATGCTATATACTTGAAAGTGTATAAATATACATGTATATATATATCAGTGGCATCCCTAGCATGGGGGTGTCACCCAGGGCAAAATTTGTGGTGTCCTTCCCCCGAAAAAAAAATTAAAAAGCTTTTTAGTTTGAAGTTTTCCTTCAATTTCAACTTAGCTTGAAACTTTCGACTCTCAAAACCACCATTTAAATTCAGTACAGGATCTTCGATTTTTACGAGGCATAAAATGAGATCCATCGTCCTTCAAACTTAATTATAACAATAATAATTTAAAAAGAGAAAAAACAAAAATGGGCTGCTTTATAAACTTTCTACCTTGTCTTTCTAGCTTGAGGTAAGCAAAAGTTTTGCTTTTCCAAAAACTTACGATTAAATTTCTGGAAAAAATTGACTTATGGTATTAAATATTACAGAACTTTTTTGAATTTCTAGATATACAGTTGCACACCCAGGGTTTTGCTTTGAAAGGGAACCAAGGTCAGGATTTGGGAAAATCCGGATATTCATTTTCCGCGGTAACGGATATCTAGTGTCTCTTGGCATGATTCATCTGTACCAGATACCATGGTCTATTGTTTGAAACTTATAATTTCTATACATATTTTAAACATTTTACATGCTGGATAACCGGATCTCTCATTCAGTGACTTCTCCCTTGGATTTCATTTGTTGGAGGGGGGGGGGGGCATTCCCTTGTGGATCCGCCACCTGCATTAGTATAATATTTCTTTGGGGCCAATAGTTTTTCATTTTAAAAATCGTAAAATTTTGTCACATACAAGACATTACAAATGTCCTGTATGTAACAAAATGTTAATATTTTTTAAATAAAAACTATTGGTCCCATTGAAAAATTTTTTTATCCTAATGTTGCTTGAGGTGTATACCTAGTATAATGTATATATGGGTCATTCCACAGTATTTTTGTGCCACATACGGTACATTTTATAGCAAAATTTTGGATTATTTTTATTTTACTAATTATAAAAATATTAATGCATAGTTTTCAAATGTTTTAGCATATTTTGTGCACCTGGAGCAACTGTAGTGTAAAATTTCTTTGCAATGGCCTAGTATTTTATTTAAAAATTATTAAATAATATATTACATAAAGTAGTGTTAATGCGCACTTGAAATCATATATATATATTTTTTATTTAAAGTAATGATTTTATATTTTAAATTTTTTTCCACTTGTAATAGTATTTTATTTAAAAATTATTAAATTATATGCAGTCAAACCTCGGTCGTTCGTCCCCGCTTACTTTGTATTTCCCGCATATTTCGCATTTCAACCTTGGTCCCTTCAAGTTCCCTATTAACTACAATGTTAAAATATCCTGCATATTTCTCACCATCAATTTCTTTTTTTCCCGCATAGTTCGTTACGAAACCAAACCAATACTGCCCATTTTGTGCATTTTGTTTTTAAAACCTTCCAGAATAAGGAGAAAGAAATAAGAAAACTTGAGAAAACAGATTATTTTCCCTCTATTACGGGTTGAATTCAAGCATTGAATAGCATTGAATTCAGGGTCAAAGGAGAAAAAGGGGCTAAGCATTCCTGCTGAGCGGTGGGTTTATTCTGGTTTATTCCGGTTTTGCACTGGAAAAACAAGTGGATGTCCCTGCTGGTGTCACGTGACCATTACTTCTCCCTGCTAGCTTGGCTCACAAAGGCTTGCCTTATCACTGAATTGAGTTTTCAAATTTGTGGTGCGATGGCTTCAACCAGCGGTACAAAACGAAAATTTTTGGCTCTCAGCGAAAAATCGACGATTTTAAAGGAATTTGATAGTTTTCATGGAAGCAAAATATAATTATCAAAGAAATTTCGAATTCCGGTGACTACGCTTCAGTACATCTTAAAAAATAGAGACTCAATTGAAAAATCATGTGACAATCTTGGAAAATCTTGCAAAAAAACGAAAAACATTGATGACATCGCCTTATCAAGACATAGAAAATGTGCTCTTACAATGGTATAATAATACGAGAACAGCCAAAATTCCTGTTAATGGTGTGCTGTTGAAAGAAAAGGCAAAGGAAATCGCCAAAAAAATGAACATTGAATTTTCAGCATCTAACGGTTGGATTGATAGGTTCAAAAAGAGGAACAACCTAGTTTACCGAACTTTCCATGGAGAGTCTGATGCAGTGAATCTTGATACTGTCGAAGAATGAATGACAAGGAAACTTCCCGAAATCATCAAAGAATATTCTTTGAAGGACATTTTTAATGCTGATGAGATGGGGTTATTCTATAACCTTATGCCAAGCAGCGGATATGTAGTGAAAGGGGGAAAATGCCATGGCGGAAAGCTCTCAAAATGTCGATTGACTGTTCTTTTATGCGCTAACGTAGACAGTAGTGAGAAGTTAAAGCCTTTCGTAATTGGTAAATCAAAAAAGCCACGTTGCTTTAAGAGCATAAAAATCTTTCCCACTAAATATGTGCATAACAGAAAATCCTGGATGACGAGTAGTTTGTTCAAAAACTATCTTTATGACCTTGACAAAGCCATGAGACAACAAAGAAGAAAAATTATTCTGTTTCTGGATCAGTGCATGGCCCATACTTCTCCAAAGCCAAACTTATAAAATATTCGTATTGAGTTTTTCCCTCCACAATGCACAAGCATGCTGCAGCCGCTAGACCTCCGTGTTTTACATTCTTTCAAGTTTGCCTACAGAACTCAGCTTGTACGGAAGGCGCTAAATATGCTTGGAAGCGATAAGTTTGAGGATGCATTGAATTATAAAATCAATGTTCTTGAAGCTATGGAAATCATTCTGTCCTTTTGGAATAGTGTCACCAATGTGTGCTTAAAAAATGCTTTTCGTAAAGCTGGATTTCAAATTGAACAATCTGCAACTGAGCCTATAGATAATGTGGTAGACAAAATTGCTGCACTGAATATCAAATTTCCTGAATATGTTGATTGTGATGTGAATCTGCTTACGACAGAACCGGAAACAATACCAGACATCTCCAACTTCTTGCAGGATGACGAAAGTGAAGATAGTGATGACGATGAGGATGAATCAGGCAAGAATGAAGATGAAGTATCGGTGCCCTCCTTTTAAGAAGCGTTAAATGGATTAGAAACAGTAAAGAAATACTTTTTATGCAACGAATCACAGGAAGATTCGCTTAAAAAAATTTTTGCCATTCAAAATGCCATGTACATGATCCGTAAGAAAAATTCAAAGCAATCGTGTATTACAGATTTCTTCAAATAAATTACCGGTAAGGCTGCTATTTATTTGTACTAAATTTATCAAAGTACAATTACAATGCTTAATTTTTATGACTTACAAATCTTTTTTTCACTACTCATACTGAACACGACTTATATGCTTTTATTGTTCATACGATATTGATTGTTTCTGCAGTTAAGTCGTTCTGTTTTTACAGCCCCTGTATCTCTAAAAATGTCCCTAAGTTGAGGCTTATTAACGTTATACAGAACTATTTATCATGCTGTATCAGAACTTCACAAATTTTTCGTTACGTATCACGGATGAAGCTCTACTTTATCTATGATAAAAAATGTTTAATAATTTTTCAGAAAAAATACTCATCCCGTTTACTTCGTTTTTCCCGCTTTGTTCGTTTTTTTTTTTTGTCTAGTCCCGTGAAAATCGAACTACCGAGGTTTTACTGTATTACACAAAGTAGTGTTAACACACTTGAAATCATATACATTTTTATTTAAAGTAATGATTTCATGTATTACATTTTTTTTCAACTTTAACCCATTAGCCGCTGGTGTTGCGTTGACGGAACGGCTACTATGAAAATCATAAAAAATTCACTATAAAGTTATTTTTGTATCGATTGCAGTTTTAGATTTAGTACTATCAATATAAATGAAAAAACAATGATTCCAAAAAAATTTTTACTTCTAAAAACAAGCGCTATTTTTGCTGATTTTTTTTTTTTTGTCCAAATTTGAGATCTTGGATTTTTCTAGAAAGATTGTTAAAAACCACAAAATAGGGCTTGGAAGTATAATACTTTGGTTCAAGATCACTGCTTAGCAGTATATTCCGCAAATCAACTGTTTGTATGGGGGTGGAGGGGGAAGCAAATACAGGTGTTGTGCTCGCGCAATGTCAGCGGAAAAGGGGTAAAATGTTTCTACTCATTTCCGGGTAAAGACATTTCGTTTCTATTCTGTGCAATTTGAATGTGTGAATATGATTCTCTTCTTCTTTTTGTAACAAATGCCTAGAACAAATAAGACCATGACAATGCTTCATCTTACATTAAAAGAAGCATTATCACGGATTTTAGATGAAAACTCTGATGACGATGATAATGAAGAGGAGGATTTTGGAAATATTGAACCTGTAAAAAATGTTTCTCGCTACTCCAAAATCCGGAAGAGAAAGGTGTTAGTTCCTCAGCCATGTATCATTGAGCAATATAACCTGAAAATGGGGGGGGGGGGGGGGTTGTTTATTTGTGTGACAACGTGGTTTCAAATTGCAGAATTAGAGTTTGAGGTATAAAATGGTGGTGGTAAATATTTACAAATTATATCTATGTTGCATTGACAAATGCTTGGAAACTTTCAAGATTATTTGAAGAAGGAAATAAGAAGACACTGCTGGTATTATAAAAGGGAGGTTGCACTTCGTCTTTTGCAGACCCCCCTTTGATAGTGATGTAAATCAGGAAAAAACAGCTATGGGACGGCCAAGTAAATTCAGCTTTCCAAAGCCAGTAACTGGGAAACATTTCAGTGTAAATTCAACCGGCAAGAAAAGACTTCACTGCAAGCATTGCCACAGCCAAGCAATTTATCGCTGCAGTATTTGTAATGTTGCTTTACAACATGACTGCAGTGAAGCATATCATGTATGGAAAATAATTACTGATTATTTTCTCAAATGTATAATTCCTCAAGGGCGCATATACCCTTATGTTGAATAAATTTTACTATCCTATAAGGTGCAATGCATGTTTTAAAACTATAATAGTGCCCATAAAATTTTCCAATTTTAAAAACACATTGAAATCGCAGCATAGTTTCTGACGAGAATTCTTCGCATCCGTATTCCATCCCGATATTCATTTTCCGCTGACGTTGCGTCAACGCAACACCCCATATTTCTAAAGATAGTTACAATTTTCTTCTTTTTGCAGCATATTACTATTGTATGTGACCTAAATAGAAATTTTTGTTAATTGTATTGAAAGCAAATAACAACTTAGACTTTTGGCGGTTAATGGGTTAAGGACTATAAGGCATGTCTCAGGATTACCTTGCAAAGCTGTAACTTCTTATGCTCTCTAGTGCCCTACCTAGTAGTACTTTTATCCGAGTACTCAGCTAATGCTTTAAAAAAGAACCGTCGGGGTTGCCAAATGTCTCGGATTTTCCGGGACAGTCCTTAATATTGTGAAATTCTCCCGTGTCTCGGGGATCTTCAGTACGAGGCGGCAAGTTTTGCATTCTTACCAGGGTACAGATTTTGCTGAATGTCAGATTTCCAGTGACCCTTGTGTGACGGTTCCATAATCAGGGTTCTTGCTAGGCCGCGCGATTCCTGCAATCTTTTTTGAAATCCAACTCAAAAAAAAATTGTTTGCGCTTACATTTTAAAAATCCCACTTAAAATTTTGGTCAAGGTGGGAAATCCCACCTTGTATTTTTCCCTAGCGTGAACCCTGATAATGGATACCCAGTTCTGATGTTTCAAACCTGTACATTCTATACATTGATTAAACATTCCGCAGCTTCCAAATCTAATGTGCTACTTAAGATTTAAAAATTAAAATTGACATTCCGGAAAACCTAGTCTTTGTGTAGTGGCTGGATCTTGGATTCTGGATATTTAAAAATCTGATCGATACCAGATGTCTGTCATTCCATAACGAATATCCAGTATCCCCTTCCGTGGTTCAGCCCTTGCTGGCTGTACTTGCAGTTTTTCAATTTGGCAACCCTGATTGAGTACACATAAAGAGTTTGGCACTTATTAGAATTATAAAATGGACCTTGAGCATCAAATCATTTTCTAAAATTAAATTTTATGCGAAATTGAAGCATGCGAAATGCAAAGGTGGTGATAGCCAGCAACAGGCTTTGGGCCTATCCAGGCAGGTTCTAGTCATTGGACTCTTTAAAGCTTTTCCTTTTTTGTTTCTGGGGTCTCAAAAATTTTATAAAAGCAGAATTATTTTTAAAAGGTAAGGAGAGAAAATGTATAACTAGTCAAAATAAAATCAAAAATTATTAATCAATCTATTACAGCTTTTTATAACGTTGGAAATCTACCATGCATAAATAATTGTTCAGTAAAAATTCATTGAATAATGTAAGAGCTTCAAATTTTCCAAATTAACAATAGTTATCCCCCTTCCTCCCATTACTCGGCTCCCTACAAGTTTTAAAATTGACTTAATTTACCTTTTATACATTGATTCGAAATATTCACAAATCCATTTGTTCAGTTAAATTATGAGGAAGTTTTGGCTGGTAAGCATTTTTTTCTTCATAACTCAAGAATTTTCAACATTTGTGGCATTCTTTTTTTTTTTCACTTAAAATGAATAAAGTTTCTCATCATTTCAAATGCTTTAATTGCTCCAGCAAATGTTGTAACTGTTATGCCTTGTTAATCTTTGCCATCATCATCATACATTTATTCGTTCTCTGTGATCATTTCTTAGGTAGAAATCAAACCACTTGTCACAATCTCTTCAACTGATGCCCAGTCATCAAACAGCTATAGCTAGAAGCTGAATTCAATTTTTTTCTGTCACCAATCTCAGTAAAGTTCTGAATGATAGCTTTAAGAATCTGTTAGTTTCAGAGACAATCTAAATTAGTAAATCTGAAATTGTTTAAATACCATTTGTTACTTTACCTTTGAAATACAAGAGAATGAAAGATGCTGGAACACTGGGTTGCGGTTCAACTTTGTTTAAAATGTGTTTGTAGCATTTAAAAAATATGTTACGGTAGTTTTTATTTCAATTTGAACACTAAATTGATTTTTTACAGCCGATTTCAAGCGGGTGGTGCTGGCTTCTTGCAGCAAAGAAACAGTAACTTTGAACCTTTGGGCACATTTACAAATTTTAGTAGTTCTCAAAACACTAGGAGTCTCCAGGGCAATTACAAACAGAAAAATTTTGCTGCACGGCAATTTGGAAAATCCAAGAGAAACATGGATAATAAGGTAATATTTAATTTGTGTGCAGTTTAGAATCTTAGTTAATAATGGAAAAGCTGTGCCAGAATTTACTAAATTCAATTCTTGCTACATCCTGATACAAAAATATCAGAAAGAGACTGTTTTCATGCTAATCTGTTTTAAAAATAAAAAGACTTGCAATTTTCTGTAAATTTCCAAAAATAAAATGCACTTTTTTATTAACCGCAGATTTCTTCTATTTCCAGATCATTTTTTAAGGGAACTTAATTAAACTTATTTAGGTTTGTTTAATGCTCTTTCTGCAGACGCAGCTATAACGCAAATCGCACAAATAATTTGGAAGCAGTAAAAATATTCAGAACAGATGGTTTAACTTTGTTTATCATTGATTGAATTCTGTAGTAACATAATGGGTTATTTTAAGAATTTGAGCGAATTAGAATCTATATTAGAAGTATTGTAAAGAGTCGCACTGCCATTGTCAAAGCATACCATCTTGCTAATCTATGAAGGGCAGTATTTTTTAACCCCCCTTCCCCGTTCTTAAAAAAAGAAAACTTTTCTTTCTGATTTAAATAAAAATCTGAAATAAAATTTTTAAAATCCTGAAACCAGCCAATGGAATCTTACTGCAAATTCATATCCTATTGAGTGAGTTCCTTGGTGGGACTACTAAGTCCTGTCAGGACATAAAGGGTGAATGCCAGTGAATTGCATTACTCTTTACTTTCTCATGTTCTGCATTCATAGTATAATGAATATAAATAGTCTTAACTTGCTAGCTCAAAATGTGTTCACTCAGATGAAATGGTGCTCTGCTTAACATTATTACGTTTACACCAGTGGAATTATTTAGTTTTGTAAGTGTTCACTTTTTAAAAGTTTTTAATTTTTATTTTTTTGTTAATCCAATTATTGTTGTGTTTATGTAAAATTGATTGAATACTTGCACCTGAAATTGTTGTGCAATATTCCATTTTATTTTTCTAAATCCCGGGACAAATCTTTGTAAAACTTTAAAAATATGTTGTGTTCAATATTTTTGCTAAGTATAATAATAAAATTTTTGATTAGCATAATTTAAATTGAATCACGGTTGGCAGGTTTTTACCTTGTGACAGTTTTTGACAATTTAAACTGTCAAATAAAATATCTTGTCAAAAACTTATATTTGTATTTAAAATTTATGATTGGTAAATAATAATGTTGTAAATATCTTTTAGAAAAAATGAATAATTCAAATCACATCTTGGGTGGTTTTAACCTTGAAAGAAAAACTATATTGTGCTTTAGCCAGAAAAATGCCAACATAGCTAATGTATAGTTGTACAATAAACATTCTTTTTCACTTGAATATAACATTACAAATAATAAATGTTTTGAAACAGTGGAACTGTTTAACTGAAAAGGAAATTGCTAAAAAAAACAGAGAGAGGAGCGCCCTACCCCAGTCACTCATAGATAGGGCTCGACCGATGGCATTTTTTGGCCGATGGGCCGATACCGATTGTTCCAAGATCGGCCGATGGCCGATTGCCGATTATTCTTCTCTTCCATCGGCCGATAGACGATGCCGATGGCCGATGGAAAAAAAAATCGCTTTAAACCATTAAAACGTATAAATGCTTGTCAAAAATGTCATTTTGAATAATTTACTATTTATTTTTATGTTTATAAAAGCATAAATGCATTATTCAAGCACCGTAAAACTGTTTGGGGGAAGTTTACATAATAATTAAACTGAAAGAATCACTCGCGATTCTAGTAAAGTAATTAAACTATTTGGAGGTTAAAAAAATTAAAAAATGCTATATCCAGAGGATTTTTAATTCTTTTTTCTTATCTTTGCCAAAAAAAAATACTCAACAGCTATTGGATTGCTCGGGTGTAATTCCCTTTCCTTCAACATTTTCTCTTTATAACACATGCACTGCAAATGCCAAGTGCCGCTGCCTTTATTTTCTTATTTTTTTCATGGAGAGGAATGCAGATGTTATGACACAGGCTAACAAATAATGTGGGTTTGTATTTTTAACGAAACTGTCAACCCCTTCCTCTCAGCTTTTTTTCATGATCCCCCCCCCCCCCCCCCATTTTTAAAAGAAAAGCGGGAACGATTACATGCATATTTTTCATTAAAAAAGTTATTTTAAGCTCTTTTTTGAAATAAAAATAAAATATTAAAACATTTCGCTCGCAGTATTATCCCTTGTATAGTATATCCCCTGATCATAACCAAGAAGTACTGAATATTGCTTTAAAAACATAGACGTGAGATTTTTTTTTCATTACAAATGGATGCTGGGTCTTAAGAACTAATCTTATTAGATTTTTTTTTTCTTCTGAGTTGAAAATTACACTGAAATACTTGACATGTTCTTTATATTTTCATGAGCACAATGTAAGGTCACCAAAATAAACCAATATTTTGAGCACCAGCAGTTTTCTGTTGACAAATAACCTTCTGAAAACACGTGATCGTTTATAAAAATTAAGATGTATTTTGAAAAAATATATATATTTTTATATACGTTGACAATTTTTGAAATTAATGAAACTGAAGCATTTTTATTAAGGTATTGTTCCACCCTGTATCCCAAACTCGTTTTTAAAGAATTAAATTTTTGAAAATTGCAAGTCTAACTTGGACACATAAAATTTCGACCAATAAACATTTATACTGATAAATTGATTCATATTTTTTAACAATATGTTCTGTGTTGTACAAGAAATAATCTAAACTGAAAGCAGATGCAACGAGATTGTTGTACAATAGCAGAAAAACTGTCAACTGTCTAACACGTGACATCAAAGAAGCCAAAAAAATGCGCTAAAAAACCAAGATAAACGGGGAAAAATTAAAATAATTATCGTATATAAAATGTTAAGATGTTTTTTTGAAAAAAAATATGCATTGATCAATCTTTGAAAATAAAGAAATTTTAGCATTTTTATTAAGATGTTATTAAATCCTGTGGCGCGAACTCGCATTTTGAGGATTCAATTTTTAAAAATTGCAAGTCGAACTTGGACACAAAATTTCGATCAATAAATATTTATACTGGAAATTTTTTTCCTATTTTTGACCAATCTTTTCTATGTTGTAAGCTAAAAATGAAATAACACTAAAAGCAGATGCAGCAAGATTGCTGTACAATTGGCGAAAAACTGTAACACGTGGGATCGAAAAAGCAAAAAAAAAACAAACAAAAAAAAAAAAAAAAACGCAAAGAGAAAAAAGTTTACGCTGCTAAAAATTAAAATTATTATCGACTTTGATTCAGTTGACTTTTTATTGTTTACAATTTCGGAATAATAAGAAACATGATAAACTAAAAGCAGATTATATAATATTATTGCACAATGACATCTAATGCACTAAGTCATTATTAAAAGAAAAACGGACAAAAATGAGGCAACTAACCTGGTGCGAAAAACAAATAACACTCATAAGACGCCTCTATAACTTTTACTTTAACATATTCTATTTCGCGAGCATTCTGCTCAGAGAACTACTTTAATAATGAAGGTTTTCGGGCAGCGATCGCTTAAACTAGTTTTCCGAATTTTTTATCAAATACTTTGTAGAATGACATTATTTTTGTGTTTTTTTTTTCAACTTATGTGCTGCCTGTTATTGTATGGAAATAGAAATTGAGCTATGGAGAAAAAAAGAAAGTGAAAGACAGAATGTTTTCTGGAAAGTTGTCCCTGCGAAAAACATCGGCCTTGCATCGGCTTTTAGATGTTTTTTAAGGTCGATGGGCCGATGTTTTTCTAAAGTTAACATCTGCCGCCGATGCCGATGGCTGATGGCAACTTTGTGGAACAATCGGCGCCGATGCATCGGTCGAGCCTTACTCATAGAGCAAGCTATCGCAGCTCATGTTTGAAATTTTCAAGAAAATTGATATTTTTGTTTCCATTTCTGTTCAACACTCAATATTAAATGGTATTAATAACATGCCAATAAAATACTGTCATGGTGTGCTTTTTTAACATTTCTTTTTCATTTATTCTATTTTTTAGCATATGTGTAATTACATTTCTTTCATTACCTGAAATCGTGCAAATCCTAATCACTGATATTTGAAACCTGCTGTTTTATGTTAGTGTTTTAATAGTTAAAAATTATTTTAATTACCCAAATTATTATTAATATTTTAACATAATAATTTACTGTTGCTAGTTTATGTGTTTCCTAGGAAACTCATTTGCTAGTAGATTGGGCCCCCTTGGGGGGTTTTCGATAGTTTAAACCAGTTTACACTAGGGATGTAACAAATAGTGATTTGGCCAAATATCGAATATTCGGCTTTAGCCAAATGTCTCAGGCCGAATACCGAATATTCGGCGGCTGAATACTAAAATTTCTAGAAAATCGCTGTAATGAAAAGTATTTGTCAAATTTAAAAGTATTCAAAGTCAAACAACAATTCCACACATTAATCTATGATATATGATTTAATTCTTGTTTGTTAAGAATCTAAAACTATCTAACATTAATGTATTTTCTATATTGTTAAATTAATGTACTTTCTGTATTTTTTTTTTTTTTGAATACAATAAAACTGAGAATTTCACCCTCAAGTGGAATAGAAATGACAGGTTTTAATGTAAGCATTAGCATTATTTTACTAATTATTTAATTCGAATTAAAGAAATACTATTGTCTGGTGATCATTTACCTTGCTCAAAATAGTTTTATGAAGATTGTTTAAAAGTTATAAAACTTTTTTTACATACCTATTTTTAAAAGATCTATTAAGATTTAATGCATTTAACTTAAATATTTTTTTTTTTTTCAAAAACCCCAATAACTTATGCTATCTTAATATTCATGATACAATCGAGGCTTTTCACATTTCTCTCTTACCCAATTTTCACAATAAATCAGTTTACGCAAACAAAGTCTGACTTTCATATTGTTAATACCAACAAAATAAAAGTATATCATGTTCTCCATCATAACTAGTAACTATTGTCAGCTTTTGAGAACAAATGCTAAGTATAAAATACAATGTTATAGTATTAAAATCTGTTTTTGTTTTTGTTCAGTCAAACCTAAAAACAATGTTCAAAAAAATTTTTTTTTTTTTTCTAAATTATTTTTATTTATTAAAATTATATACTAATGTGTTATTTTGCAATAACTTTGCAATTTTAAGTGTTTAAAATCTACTAACTTCTTAATTTTCTTACATTTCTAATGTGGCAAAACTTTGGCTGAATAGTTAATCAGTATTCGGCCTGGCCGAATTTGATGGTATGGAGCACTCGGCCAAGCCGAATATTCGGCTAGGTCATGAAATGACAATTTGGCCAGGCCGAATATTCGTTGTATACCTAGTTTATACCCTTGTCACGTCAAAAACCCAACTCCGATTGGATTTTTTTTGTATTATTTTAACTTCTAATATTAATTGCACTTTTTGTTTTGTGAAGAAATTCTGTGCTGTTATTGAATTTTGCATTCAACATTATTTTTTTATGTAAAAATAATTATAAGTAATTTTTCTGTACTTTTTTTTTATAGAAACAGTGGCACTGTGTAGTATGCAATATAGATTTCACTTCTCAAATTCCTCTAGATATGCATTTGCGTGGTGCTAAACATGCTAAAAAGCTGAAAGCCAGAGAAATAATAAAATTGATTAATAATCCAGGTATAACTTCTTTAACTTAATTTCTTATGTTTTTCCCTAAGTAATGTATTGGAGTAAATCAAAGTCAGAAATGCTTTGATTTTATTACAGAATTTTTTTTTTTTCACAATTTAAAGGCAAGTAAAAAAAAAAAAAAATTCTTATTTAAAATTCAGTAGGTATTTTTTTTTAATACTATGATCCTCAAAAAAGTTACTTATTGTAACACATCTGGTGCAGTCTGATTGAAATACTTAAAGGAAAAATGAACATTTAACACAGCTGAAATTTTAGAGTTATTGCAGTACAGAAGAGTGTCAATTATTCAAACCCCATTTAACTGAGTTCTGCTTTATCCAAGCTACTGAATTGGTGAAGTAAAAATTCCCTTTTTTTCTGTTCTGACAAGAATTTCAAGAGTTCTGAAAAAATGTATTTGCAACTTATCTAACTCTCTTTCACTTTTACCTGTTCCTTTGCCTAATTGAAGTAAATTGAACAGCATGCAATTCTGATGACACAAAACAAAATGGCCTGTCATTCCAGCAAAGATATTGTCTTCATTCTAGTAAAATTCACCAAGTTTGCAAAAAAAAAAAAGACGGATTATTGCAGTGAATTAGAATTTGTCCATTTTACGAGTTTTTTCCTTGGCCGTACGAATATTTAAGGTTTTCCATGTAAAAATATCTCCAAATAATGAAATGGATTCTCTATTTAACGAACTTTTTCTGGTAATCTAAAATAATTTTCCACCTAATTTTTCAAGTATTTCTTTTTTTAAACACCTTTTCCGAAGCTTATTGAAATAAAGCTAGTTTTTCCCAAAAAGTATACCCGGAAAGTGAATAGAACTGCCATTCTCTTCATTTCACATAATCCAGAAAGGGGTGGGTCTCCCGTCAATCTTCAACCCTTTCGAGGAATTTCCTGGAATTTGCTGTCTTATCTCTTTTAACCTTGATAGTCCTTTAACTTCTGGTAAAGATTTTTGCTCTATTCACTTCGTCTCTTTGCTTATAAAAATGGCCAAACGAAGTAAATAAACATCAAAGAACAAATGCTGATTCTTTATAAAATTGACAAAGGTTTCGAAAAAAGATATTTCTTCTAAATTTGGTATTACACTAAAAAGTTTATCAACCATATTTAAAAAATTGCAATAGGATAGAAAATGCTTCTTCAACTTCGTTTTCTTCAAAGTGTTTAAAAACATGTGTCTATGAGGATGTGGATGAGGGAGTTTTGAATTGGATATGCACAATGGCAAAAAAAAAAAAAAAAGTCCCTGTGTCTGGACCTTTTGTAATGGAGAAAGCACTTGAATTTGCAAAGAAACTAGGTCATGAAGAATTTCTAGTAAGCAGTGGCTTTCTTGAAAAATTTAAAAGAAAACTTAGGACTGTAGCAAAAGTAATATCTGGAAAAAATAAAGAGGTGGATGATAACGTTAGTGAAAACTGGAAAACAGGTACATTGAAAAAAATTCTACAAGAGTACAAGCCAGCAAACATTTTAAACGTGGACCAAAGTGCCCCATTTTTCCAATATCTACCACAAAAGACAGTAACATTTCACACAAGAAATTTTTAAAGCATTGAAACGACACGAAAGATATTATGAAGGAATACACTTTTATAACGAATTCTTTCAAAAACTAAAATGAACAGCATAGGAATTCTATCACTTTAATAATTTTATGCACACTGTCTTAAACATAAACATTTATTTTTTAGAGTAGGAAATAGGTTTAATTCTAGATTAGAATGATTATTCTTTTTGTTTTATCTTTTCTTAAGTGTGAGAATTAAAGTAAACTGCTATAACTATTATTGCATGATATGTAAAGCTTTCATTAGTTTAAAATGAATTCTTATGAAACCAAAGTGTTATAAAAATGTAAATCTCTATTTAACGAATTTCTCTATTTAGCGAACTTTTTCGATGGTTTTAGCAACTTTGTTAAATAGAGGTCCGACGGTAGTTATTTTTTTTATATAAAGTAATTATACAATTTGATAGTTACATAAATAAAACTACTGTAGGAGTTAGAGGGTTGGTCTGCAAACTCATATTTACTTTTTTTTCTTAATTTTAAAGCTTAAATTGACAAAATATCTTAGAATTGGAGCTGTGTACTTGATGATTTTTACCAGAATGCCAACAATATGTTAATCTTCCCACAAAAAAGAAAATAGAAAAAAAAACATGTCAATTTTCGTCAGGGGTCGATCCAGCAGTTTTAGCTGTGTTCGTTTTTTATGAATTTTGAAAGCATTTTTGTGAAAAAACAAATATTTTTGTGAAAATTCAAACTTAAACATACAGTGGTAAATTGTTTTTTAATTTTTTGCCTCTTATTTTGTAAATAATTCTAAAAAAGACGATTTGGTCGCTTTGACTTTTGTGAAGGGTCCATTTTGATTGATTGGAATTTTATGAAGGGCCCATTTTGATTGATTGGAATTTTGTGAAAGGTCCGAAACCGAACCTGAATTTCCTCTTGTGCGACCCATGTTTATGCAATGCAAACATTAAGTAATAAAGTAACATTAAGTTAATTTTTTTGTAAGTATAACATTTATCAATCGTGAAGAAACGTATATTTCATCTTCTAAAATAGTGATGATTTAGGTCAGGGATGCACAAACTTTGGCCCGCCGAGCCTTTTGAATTGTCCTGCTAATATAGTTGATAAAAAACAATAATTATAATAAAATATAAAGAATACGAAAAAAAAATAATTGTAAAAAAAAGCTTACGAAAAATCGTAGTAAAAAATACGATCGCAGCGCCGCTACTGAATTTTGGTCGCAATTTTAGGAAATAATCGCCATATTTAATTTTATTTTATTGGAAATACTTCAGAAACTAATCAAATCAGGATAAAAGTGGTAGAATATTGCATTGTCATGTGGTTCTGAGCTATATGTAAAGTTTCAGAACAATAGCTTATCGGAAAATGGTCTAAAATTCGATTGCTGGATTTTTCGAACAGCCATTATGTGCTTTATTTCGTCTATAAAATAATTTTGTCCCGTTCCTTGTATAATTTCTTTAGTTAATTCAAAGCAACGATCGTTAGAAATAGCAGGCAAAATGCCATTATTGTCTTCATCGCTATCTTGCTCTTTGCCATCATTCAAGTGTAGCACCATTTGGATGCTTTTCAAATCGGACATCTTGTTTATCAAATTATTAATTTCGTAAAATCTGATCATCAATCATTTTTACAGCAATAAATGATTTCAAAAAGGAGGAACGAAATGTAAGAAGCATGTTCACATGCAGAAACGCGCAAATTTCATACTTGTGTAAAATGACTTCACTTTTGCGACTCGATTTTAATAAAGAATTCACTTTCACAGTTGCAATTTTTGTTGCCTTAATATCAATTTTAAATTCTTATTACCTTATTGCAGCTCTTAAATAAATTTAAAAAAATATGTAAAACAAACATAAACGAGGTTTAATTTTCACACGATCAGCTATTGCGGAAAATTTGCGAATCTGCCGTATTAGAAATTTTCCGAACTTTCGTATAATCCGACTTTTGTTGCAATTCGTCTTCTGACAATACTGACGAGACAATTAAGTAAATGTATAAGAATCTAATTACTTATTTCTTACCTGTTTAATTATTGAAATAAAATAGAAAAGGTCTGATTTTTCTCAAGTACCGTTGGAGATTTTTTTTTTCCTAATTTCCCTCTGCGAGTTGACGCCCCCCTCCCCTAAAAAACATCGTTTTTAGACTAAATTGTTCGACTTATAAACACTGAATATGTTACTTGTAACGGAAAAATGCGTATTTTTAAAGGCATTTTCAAAAATTCATATTTTTACTAAATGGGCAAAAAAAAAAAAAAAACGCGAACTTTTCAAAACTGGCGGGAAATTTACGGAAAAATTCCCGGTTTTCTGGTTCCAGGATAAGAGGTTCTGTACTGTATTACTATGCCAATTAAACTAATAATATTTTGTAAATGGTTAGTTAAAAAAAAATTCTATTAGCCAAATTGACTAGTAAGTAATTCTGAATCGCAAGGGTTTAACGTGATGTACAGACTCACAGCATTTGGATTTGCTAGTTAATATATGTTTTATTTCTTCTGTATTTATATTCGCACTTTTAATTTATTTCTCATTTTAACTCTTAATATATATTTTAAATTTTACATTGTAAAATGTCAAAGAAAAATTATCTAAATTATAAAGAAAGTTTTAATTTAGAGAATAATGCTGTGTTTTTCTAAGTTTAAATTACCTTTTTATTTTCCATTTGTTTCATTTTCATAATTTGCACACATTTTTGTAAAAAACGTTAGTATTTCTCTTTTTTGCCATTTGACCAATCACTTCATTGATATATATAAATGTTGTGCAATCAATTGTTTAGAAATCTTATACCTCATTTTGTTTGAATTCATTTACATTAATTTTTTAAAACTTTTATTTAATAATCTGTTCCCGAGTACAGTAATTATTAATATATGTAATTTGTACATATTACCTCTAAATAAAAACTGAAATACACCCTGTATTTTTATGAATAAAACATTACATTACTTTGGCCCCCAACCTGATACTTTCTAATTTTTTCCCTTCACCCAAAAAAGTTTGTGCATCCCTGCCTGATTTAGGTAAATCTCAACTATCTGATTTTTTCGTTTATCTGAAATGCGTTAGCTCTTCATCAGCTTGGGTAATCGAGACTTTTCTGTAATTACAATACCGTATGACTGAGCATCGAAAAAGCAATCCAAATTCAGGCGGTTGAGATTCCTGCAGTCTTTAAAGGGCTGCAGTATCCTAGATAAGATAAAAAATGAAAAGATCAGAATTTAATCACACATACTTGAGTAAAAGGATCAACAGGTATTGCAATGATAAAAAAAGTTCATCTTGTATTTATTCTTGAGTTTTTGAAAGAATTCTATCTGCTGTAGTTTTTTTAATTAGCTTCATAATGATATGAAATAATATTTTTTATTTTTTACTGTTGAAACAAATCTTGACATTGGAATAAGAAATAAACGAATGTTTAAAAATCTTTAAAAATTGGTTTATTTTTTTTCTTTTGATATTGCAGTAAAACTTTTTACCATTTCAAAATGTTTGTTGGCAATTTTTTCCATTCTCTAACTTAACATTTTAATTTCATTTACGGAAAGAAGAAGCTCCAGCTAAAGGAAATGACCCTGTTCCTCAAGGAAAAGACTTATACTGTGCTTTATGCAATGTGCAAACAAATAGTTCTTTGCAATTACAGACCCATCTTGATGGTAAGTTACTTCTCTTTTTAAATTTTTAATTTAATCTTGTGCAGTTTGATTTCTCTAGGATTCTCCTCTTTTTTCTAAAAGAGTTAAGAATTAAGATTCTTTTAAAAATTTGACACTAAAAAAATCAGCTTGGTGCATATCAACTATGAATGAATTGCCATGATGCATTAATAATTTTAAACTTTTGCAGATACTTTAATTTAAAAATGAATCTTAGAGTATTTTTAAACTGCTATTTCAGGCAGTAAACGCCAGTATCTGTACAGAAAAAAAAAAAAATTATGGGAATGAAAATTATTTGTTTTTAAAGAAAAGTTTTTTGCCTCAGTAAGAAGTCTTACAAAATTAATAGTTAAACCTTTCGAAACAGGTAAGGTGAGGGACGCATTGTCACTTGGAGGTAAGCAAATTGATTTTATTAGTCAAACTTTCGGAGGAAAAATTCATATAAAATAAATTTAGTTCAATTACTCCAGTTTTTTGCACATTATAAGAAGGAACTTATTGGTGGCTATCAGGAATAATTTCAAAACACCATCATTATATTTTTCTTAAAAATCCAGGGGCGCCCACCAGAGGGTTTTCATGGCGCATTTTTTACAATTAAAAGTTGAGTCTCCAAAGGTATTTAGGGGAGACTGTTTGGTCAATTTTGAGGGGTTCCAAAGTTTTTGGGTGCCTTTACACAGGGAGGAGTGCAACCCTGAAAAATCTAAAGTACATTTAAGAATAATAAAATTCTTCACGTACCTCTTGTAAATGTGTACAGAAAATATCCAAAATCCAGAATTTATTTCTCTCAGCCATATGTATGAAAATGATGACAAGGAAGCAATATTTTAAAATGTAGGTAGTGTACGATATCCTTGTAAACTGCATATGCAAAGTTCTACATTGCATGTGTCACAAGAATAAATATTTTTTCCACTTTTTTTGCACTTAATTGCTTTTGGATATAATTATTTTATTCATTTCTTTCTTTGTTTGGCGACTTAGTTCTAACATCCACATTTTCCAATTTCAAAATTGTTCAGTTGTTTTAAATTAAGTTTTCAATGGCAATACAAAATACAAATAATAATAATAATAACTAACTAATTCAATAAATAACCATAACATATTTCCAAATAATTAAGGAATAGTATAACTTAGGCATACATGCTGGTGTGTAAAAGTATTTGTGTTGATGAGGTATTAATATGCAGTTGGAAATTACTCAATTAGTAAAGATTTTTGTAGGGATCAGGAGCAGCCAGTTGTTTTGAGTTGCTTCCTTTCAACTTCTAAACTTTTGCTCTGGCTCCTCTCCATGCTCTAAATATTCTTAATAGTTTATATTATTTACATCTCCTTTTTAGTTAATTTATTTTTCATGTGATAAAAAAATCAAAAAGGGCTAGAAAAAAGAATTGGAGTAGTGGAGCACAACACACTTCTTTGCTCCAGCTCCTTTCCTGTATCAAGCAAAATCTCATTAGTTCCCGCTCCTCTCCAAATCCCTGATTTTTTAGAAAATGTACATTGAAGTTTTCAATGCATAATTTTCAGTAATAAATTTCATGGTGTATTTTTATTTTACCTAGTATTTAAAACTTTTTTCTACTTGAGAATATCCAAAATTCAACAATAACTGTTTTCTCGTCTTTGAAAACAAAACATAAGCTACTTCAAATGTAGAGCAGGTATTGATTTTTTTTTTTGTAAATTATAAATTAAAACATAGTTTTAAATCAAGGAGCTTCCTTAACGATGTTCAATCATTAACTAAAATAGTATGGAAAAACTAGTTTCGAATATAAATGAGAAGACTTGATAAGGTGGCAACTGAATAAGATAAAATGAGTTCAATGTAATCTTCATTTTTTATTTACTTATCCTTGCTTCAAAAATACTGCTAACAATATTTTTAGTTGCAGTTTCTTATAATGCCACTATTCTGAAATGAACTAAAAAAATAATTTAAGGATAACATTTAGTACAAAAGCTAATTTATAGCTTTTAGCAGAAATATAAATATAAATAGGAAATATAGCTGAAAAACTTATGTCTCATGGAAGTGAATAAAATTCCTAATGAAATTGATAGGTGTCCTGTATCTGTGTCTCTGTGTTTTTATTTGTTCATAATTTTGTATTAGTTGTTTTTGCTATTCAATAAGAATTCCATGATAACGAAGAAAAAATAGTTTTAAATTACAGTCAGTTAGTCAACAAAGTTAGCCTTATTATTCAGTAAAATATTCATTATGTTTACACTTTCTAGATCTCAAAATGTTCTGTAAACAAAATATTCTTTTATCTATACCTGAAACCATATATTATTCAAAATAATGTATAGTTTTCAAGCACTTAAACGGAATTCAAAATTCAAAAATACACAAATATGTGTAATCTTAATAACATTTTCAGTTTTCAATGTTTGCATTTTTAAAATTTTAAGATTTTTTCAATAAACTTCAAAATTTATGCTATCTAGCACACCATGTTTATATACTACCCCTCCCTTTTCCTTCACTCCTACTGCATAAAATATGTCAATGTCTAAGTAAAAGCACAAATGCATTCATGAAAAATTTTATCTCATGCAGAAAAAAAACTTCTGGTCTCATTTTGAAGCTATAAAATCAAATATTTGATTAGGGATAATTTCTGAAAAGTTGAAGAATAGTATCACACAAGAATTGGATGAGGAGGGAGTATAGATGGGATGTAAGTGTTTTCTTGGAAGTTGGATTCACAAAAGCAAGCATCTGCTGCATCGTTGACTGCCTTGAAGGCAAAGGAGAGCTTCGACGTGACACTTGATATAGACGAGAGCCCCTATTTACCCCCTAGTGTGGAAAAGGGGTTCGGAAGAAGCGTTCCTGTACCATACCACAGAAAAGGGAGTGAAATTTTGGGCCATTTATTGGCTAAAATAGAAGTCGTAGTTAAGCAAATTAGGGTAGGTACACAGCCTGAAAGCATTAGTTTTTTGTTTACATTTCTCACTGTTGCATTTCCAGCAGTTGAGGGGGGGGGGGACGCTTGGGGACGGCGTCCCCTTGCTTTTCTATTTTGACAAAAGCATCCCTCAACTTCTTAAAATTTTAACCTAAGAGCCCCCCCCCCCCTGCTTTTTGATTCCAATAAGGTATTTCGTATGTGAAAACAACCTCCTAGCTTTTTTCTCAGGACCACGCCACTAGATCTAGACTCATTTGCTTTTTACTTTCATCTATATTCAAACAATATAGAAGAAAGTATTGGATTTGTAAAAATTTTAACATTTCGATGGGTAATCTAAGTTTTCAGTAATCAAAGTTGGTCGACCTTGATTAACTTGGAATATATCAGGACTCAACTTCATGTGTATATCAATTACAAAACTCTCATTAAGTGTTATATTTACCCCATTTTTCTTCTAGGGAACAAACACAAGAATAAGCTTAAAGGTGATGCACAAAAGGATGAAGCAGAAGTTAAAACAGAAATCACAGAAACTAAACCTAAAACACAAGTTAATGGTAAGTGGCGGCAAAATACATCCCTTCCCACAGCCCCTCTAATTGCATACATAGGGGTCACAGGCATCTTATATTTCCTGTATTTCCTATATTTTTGAAAAAATTGGAAAAAACATCCTACATTGTCCTTTATTTTAAACTTGTTGTTTATTATTATTTTTTGTTTTGAAATTTATACTCAAAGAACCATACCTTCACCTTGCTGGCTGCCATTAAGCTGCCATTTTTGGTTCTGTAAATCTGCTATCCGTGTTCCAAAATTTCGTCAAAATTCCGAAATACGGCAAAGTGCTGGTCCCAAGTATGCCAATTTCGGGTTTGATACTGTATTTATTTTAAATTAGTATAGGGGTTACTGCTAGCCTAAGTGCTTAATCCTTTCTTTAATAAGAGATATCACCCCCCACCCCTTTCAATCTATGGCTGCTAGAAATTATGAGATTTTTACTTGTTTATTTTTGAATTCTTGTTTTATATTGTTTTAATTTAAATTTAAAAAGAAATAGTTAGTAGTTTTTATTTATTTTCTGGAGGGACTATTTACTAACACTAAATACAATTTTTCCAAAAATCTTGATTATACCCCACCCCCAATCTGAAATTTGTTGTTTTGATTTTGATGAAAAGGAAAGAGGGTAACATTCTGAATATTATGGTATATATGATGGAGACTCTTTTTCGGCTTTACTGTAGTTTTTCTTCTCTTAGAAGTTTTACTTGATCGGATGTTAAAAATAAATTAAAATAACACGAAGAAAAAAAAGAATCAGTAATCTGGTTTATTTGGTCCTTTATGTCAACACATGTTATCATACCGCATCACCAGTTTAGTAAATAGTGTTACGTAATTTTAGTAAATAGTGTTACGTAATTTTTTTAAAAATTGTCATTTCAGAGAAAAATTTTCTAAAATATTTATTAATTATAACTAATTAATATTTATACATTCCTAATATTGCAATACAATTAATTATATTGGACCGCATTAGCTTTAACATATTTCTGGATAGTTTAAGACACTATTGGACAGTTTTAAAAAACATCTGTCTGCCCAAGCCAGTTTTGGACGTCAAAAACCCCAACCCTTTCAAGATATTAAAGCTGCTAAAAGCCATTATTGATGCAGTTAATAATAAGCTGAGGTGTGCAAAAGGCATGAGAAATTCATATAAATAATTTTAATAGTGTTTCTTCAGCCTTCTGATGATTATTTAGATGTTGTATTATTTCTTTTGATAATCCACACCACCAGTATATTATTAAAATACATCTTTTTTATGACATTTTTCTGTTTTATATTTTGTACAAAAAATTAATATATTTTTTTTCCCACTGCGACTCTGCATACAATATTTTTTTATTGTATTGGAATGTTTTTAAAATATAGTCATACCTAGTCTCTCAAAGTTCGCAAAATTAAAAATTCACTAGGGTTTATAGATTTTGTATTCACTGCTGTTACATATTGACTGCATATTTCACTTGAACTTATTAGACCCATACATGTGATTAGTCAAAAAAACACACACACAAAACCTGAAAGATTTTGGCTGATAATTAGCCAGGGGTGCAAGAATATGCCCAAATACTACAGGAACACACTAGGTTTAAGAAAAATTTTCGCCTTGGGAAAGAATTTTTTTTAAAGAACTCTTTTTTTTTTTTATGTTTTGCAGAAAGTTTCCACTGCGAATTTTATTCTAGGAATTTGGAAAATTTATTTATTTATTTTCATTAATGTGGTATTTACCGTGCAACGTTGAAAATTAATCGAGTAAAAATTTATTCGCGGCACAAATTTGTGTTGTTACACCCCCCAGTTGGAATTAAGATTTCAATTATTTAATGTTTTTTTTTTTTGAATTTAGTTTCCCAGAAAATTTTGATCAGGCCGAAATAGTGGTTGCACATAATGTTTTTAATCGCGAAGTGCCACAATAATTTCCCCAGATCAACGACTACCTTGAATGCGTTTACAGATTTACATGAAAAGAAAAAAATTTCGACTTACCCATTAGTTGCTGGTGTGTATATCGTTGTAAAAAAAATACGTAACAATTTTTCAGAAAAAAATAGCAAGGAATTTATTTTGGAGGGTCACATATTATAAAAAAACTATTAGGTGATCACCAAAAAGATAAAAATATTTTACTATGGTTCAAAAACAGAATGCATTAATTACTCATTATAAAAAAATGAACATAGGGATAATATTGTACATCTTGACCTGGCGTACAGTTGCCATTATTGAAAGGTGGTGAATAAAAAGCGGATGTTCAGATGATGAAACTTTTAAAAAAAATATGGCTTGGAAGCCGAACGAAGGTGAAAACTCCTCGCACTCATCACTGGTTAGGATCCTCAGGGATACTTTGTAGCCATGCGCATGAGACTGATGTTTCAGCTCTGATTTAACAACCACAAGCCGCTCGGCTCGGATATCATAATGATGCGACGTCACCCAGGATCGGGAGTCGCTAGGCGGAAAAAGGTTGGGGCATCGATGAATGAGTCAAGAATTCGTTTTAAATAAATTTAACAAATGACGACTTGGCTACAGCTACACGCCAGCATCCATCCATGTCTCCAACAATATCGCTCGCGTACCGGAGCGCGCAGGGCCGATGACTCTACGGCACGGATCTCACAGCGATTCTCTCTCGTTTTTCGTCACTTTCTCCTCACGCAATTTCTCCGATGGCAACGGCGCACGTCACATGCGCCAATGAGAGCGCAGGAGGAATTTCGGCGGGAACCAATCAAGCGTGACTCGCGAATTCTGAATCGAAACCGAAGATAGGCATCACTATGACGCATCAAAAACAACCTGATAAGATCTTCCAGACAGGATGTTCGAAGATGGACGACACTTTCGTTGAAAACAAGATGGCTATTTGGTAAAAAAATGGTAATTTGGAAAAAGGAATGAAAAAGATTTATATTAAAAAAAGTTTAGCATGGTAAAAGAATTTACGAATCGGTAATTAAAACAAGCGAAATTTTGATGTAAATGAATTTAGTGCCAAAAAAATACCGATTTCGTGGAAAATAAAATAATTTGGAATAATTTAATTGAAAGGAAGCAATACATAAAAAATAGAAATTGGAAAAATAAAAATAAATTAATTAATAATGAAAAAAAATATTTTAAATAGAAAAAAAATGTGATGCAATATCACATACACCGGCAAAACGAAGGAAAAAAAAAGAGAAAAAAAAGAAATGGGAAGTCCAGTAGCCAACTTTTTTTCAACGGGTCCACATCAAAAAAATTTTACACATGACTGTAAGCATACCACATTGCATAACATGAATACATACATAACAAAACTATTGAAAACCAAATATTCCCTCCAAAATTTAAAAAAGAAAAAAAATAAGGTAAGCCGAAACAGAATACAGTGTTTCTCATGAAAATGCATTGCAAAATCCCCACCAAAAACAAAACTTCAAAAAATTTCAAATTAGATACAGAGAATGCAATTGTATCTGTACATTTACACACATCAACCTTCATACCTAACTAGTATGCAACAGAAAAAATTTACATAAAATTTACTACACACAAAAAAACTACAACAAATTTGCCCTAATGGCTAATGCACATATTATCAATGCACATTGAAAAAAATTATGTCATAACACATTTTTATGACAAATATCACATGTTACCAATTTCCTAAAGCAACACATAACATAAAAAAATTTGCCAGCAATTATTTGGCATTATGTACCATATGGCGATCTACCAATATAATGTTCTCTTTCATTAAAAGTTCATCATTGCTTGGCTGAAAAAAAAATTTACTGTATGCTCGCATAGAGCCAGTAAATTGACTTGTTAGTCTGATCATTAACAGACTATTTCGCTTCGTGACATAATTGAGGTAATTACATAATTTTTGTAATCGTCTGCAGACATAATCAGAGTGATCCATGGAAATTTTTGACACAGTCTTGTAATTCTTGGTACACAATATAAGACAGCGTCCTGTCATACATTTGAAAAGTGAAAAAAATTTGAATACACAGTAAAAGTTGACATATATAAAAAAAGAGCAGATCAGCAAGTAATTTGTTTGACAGAAATCATCTCAAGGTTCCACAAATGGCCATAAAACGAAGAATGAAAAAAAATGTATAGGGTGAAAAATTTTAAAAACAAACACATGAAAAGAAAAATTTAAAAAAATTTACGTAAATATATAAAACTAGAAGTATTTTAGAGCACAAAGCAAGTTGCAAAAAGATTCCGGAATTACAATCACGACCAGCACGATTGCCTTTCGCAAGAGCAAGCACACCAAAAACACTAGAATTACTAATTACGAGAGCGGAGAAAATAACGTGTCTGCTGTGGAGGATTAACTGGTGATTCAACAGATATTAATTTGCTATTACGAGATGGTGCGTGACGCAAACGATTAATATGTATGACAAAAGGTTGTGCAGTATCGTCGCCCAAAAGTTTGATTTCATAATTAACTTCGCCTAACTTTTTGATTACAGAATAAGGACCCGAAAATCTGGGTTTAAAAGTGTCCGAAGACTTAACATAAACAATATCTCCTGATTTTAAATTTTGAATACGTGATGAAGGCAATTGCCTATTATTTTGCTGAATTTGTTTACGTTCTAATGAGGAATAAGCTTCCGAATAAATTAAGCGAAGATCCTGCAAAACATTTTGTACATAATGGGAAGTATCAAGAAAACGAGGTTGAACATCATTATCAAAAGTATCAAAAAATAGGGATAGTTCCCTTCCATAATGCAACATATTAGGTGTAAAACCAGTTGATGAATGGGTAGTCCCATTATAGATAGACATATGCACCATAACTGCTACTTCTATTGAGACATTTTGTTCTAATAACGACAAAAGGGAAGATTTTATTGCACCATTAATGCGTTCAGAGATGGCATTCGCTTCAGGGGGAGCACGAGAAGAGTGCTGGATTGTCACACCCAAAGCTTTGTTTAATGAATGAAACACATCACTGTTGAATTGCGTACCCAAATCAGAAAGAAGATATGACATTCTGCCATGGTGAGAAATATAATTCAACATATGCTTTACAATGGTATTGGCAGTAATATTTTTGAGAGGGTACAGAACCACATGACGTGAAAAATGATCCACCACTGTCAAAAGGTGACCATATTGTTTTATTGGCCCGAGAAGGTCTATGGAAACAAACTGGGCCGGACGTCTTGGGATCCAGACATTCTGGAAGGGTGCGGGCTTGATAGAATATGGTTTCAATCTGAGACAAACATCACAGGACAGAACATAATTTGCCAAATTTCGGTACATTCCTACCCAGAAGAACTTACTGACTAAAATTTCATAGGTCTTCTTTATACCAGTGTGAGAAACATGACAAATTTTTAGCACTTTAGGTTTTAAAGAGTCTGGCACTACAATAGTTGGAGAACTGGATTTGTTACGTACGTGCATTAACAAATTGGTTGAAGGACAAACAAAAAAATCTTTAAACTTGCGAGCATTTGCAAGATTTGGTTTTCGCAACCCAGCAATAGCTTCCTGAATAAATTGATCCTTCGATTGTTCTTTGAAAAATGTTTCTATTGAAATTTCATTAGGTGAGTCAGTAATTGAACACACATACCCTGTTGAAGTGGGAGTACTATTCTCATTAGGTGAGTTACTTGTAGAGGCAACAGATATCTGATTATTTAAATCAACAAAAGGAAGAATCAATTTATCCTGTGAATTTTGATTTATTGCAGAGTCATGAAGATTAGGATCAGGACTGCGTGAAAAAAAATCTGCAAGCACATTTTGGGATCCAGGGACATATTCATATTTAAAAGTATAAGTGCTGATTTCCAACAACCATCGGGTAATAATATCTGCAGGTGAAGTGACCTTTTTGTAGTGAAGCAACGGCTTACTATCTGTCATTAAGACGAAGGAACGATTAAAGAGATAAGTCTTAAATGCAGTCACAAGCCGCTCGGCTCGGATAGCATAATGATGCGATGTCACCCAGGATCGGGAGTCGCTAGGCGGAAAAAGGTTGGAGCATCGATGAATGAGTCAAGAATTCGTTTTAAATAAATTTAACAAATGACGACTTGGCTACAGCTACGCGCCAGCATCCATCCATGTCTCCAACAATATCGCTCGCGTACCGGAGCGCGCAGGGCCGATGACTCTACGGCACGGATCTCACAGCGATTCTCTCTCGTTTTTCGTCACTTTCTCCTCACGCAATTTCTCCGATGGCAACGGCGCACGTCACATGCGCCAATGAGAGCGCAGGAGGAATTTCGGCGGGAACCAATCAAGCGTGACTCGCGAATTCTGAATCGAAACCGAAGATAGGCATCACTATGACGCATCAAAAACAACCTGATAAAATCTTCCAGACAGGATGTTCGAAGATGGACGACACTTTCGTTGAAAACAAGATGGCTATTTGGTAAAAAAATGGTAATTTGGAAAAAGGAATGAAAAAGATTTATATTAAAAAAGTTTAGCATGGTAAAAGAATTTACGAATCGGTAATTAAAACAAGCGAAATTTTGATGTAAATGAATTTAGTGCCAAAAAAATACCGATTTCGTGGAAAATAAAATAATTTGGAATAATTTAATTGAAAGGAAGCATTACATAAAAAATAGAAATTGGAAAAATAAAAATAAATTAATTAATAATGAAAAAAAATATTTTAAATAGAAAAAAAATGTGATGCAATATCACAATTAAACTCTTTAGATTGGCCTTTTTTACACGAAATTCAGAAACTCGCTTTAGGGGATCCCCTTGGTACAAGGTGTATATATATTTTTTTATTTCAGAGTTGCGTCTATGTGGAACATTATTTTTACTGAGCACCATTCTTTCTGTTGTAGCTATAAACTATAAAGCTAGGCTAAAATGGTTAAGCTTGTAATTAATGAGTGGGCAAAGGGAGCTTGGAAGCAATTCATAAGCAGTTCTAGGGGGTTGGTGAGAGATAGCCCCCTAGTGTGTTGAAAAAATATCTTGGTGTCTGAATGGTGCCTCCCTCCCTCATTGTCTTTTCAATTTATATCCCCTTTCTTCTTTAGTTGCCTATTGGAAGGTAGATGTCACTGCTTCACTGTATGAGAATCATTGCATTAAAGCAGTGGTTTAATTCAATGTAATAATTTGTTCTTTATCAATTATTAACATATGAATTCGAAAAAGCAATTTTTTATAATTATTTCCCTGATCAGATGAAAAAGTTGTGGTATTGCATGAAAAATTTAGATTGTGGATGGATGTTATCGGAAATAAAAGTATAAAATTTTGAATCAATCTTTTGGTTCCACTTCTATACAAAATTCACAATAATTATGGAAACTAAATTCATATAAATGCGAGTCCAAAGTTTGGAATTAAATATTTTCAGGTTCTACTTTGTGGCTTTCACATGAGAAATTAGCCATTAATAATGCAAAATTTTAGTTTAGTAAATTTTCATATTTTCGACTTTTTTTTCAGCTAGCTCAGAAAAAAGTAAATAATGGTAAGAGAAACATACTTTCAAAATTTAAAAGGAATGAAGGGATATCTTAGGATCAATGAACCATTTCACTATACAAATTTTCGAAATTAGGCAAAAGTAGAAAGAAGTTCATTTCAAATTTTATATGTATGCTTCCGATGCCAATTCACAACATTTTCTTATTATTTGGAAAACAATTTATTAAAAGAATCATTTTTACCCCCCATTCTGGTACAATAAACCCCCGAAAATCCGTAATCCCGGGAAATCCGAACAAGTTTTTTTTTTTACAAATTTTAATTTGAAAAACACACGCAAAAAAAGAGAAACTTATTTATTTTGTCACAACAAAACAATTAAAAGCTATTATTTGTTCTACGAAGCACGCAATGCAATGTCAAGAGCAGAGGCAGCATCAGTATAAGTCACATTGACTGTCGGAGTTTCTTCTTCCTCAGTGTCACTAGCATAGCCCCCTTAACTAGATGCCTTCCGAAATGGAGCAAAACCCATTACCCTACCGGCAACGATTTTCTCCCGCTGACAACGAAAACGCCACTAGAGGGCACTACCTATTTGCTATTGGAAAACGAGGTTTTACTTGTTAACACTTGGTAAATTGCGATAAAAAGCGGTAAAAATTGTTCTTTTAAAAAAATCATTTGAATTTTTTTCAAATATTTAATAATATGACTCATTTTTACATTATTTTTTCGCTCTTACTTTACGGGGCAGTAAAACAGTAGGAAATTAAGTGATATTATTTATTTTTGATATCTGGTTAGTCTATTAACATTTTAACGGAGCATCAACTTAAAACTTTTATTTTATTAAAGTGGTTTTCCCCTAACTGTAGGTATTTTAAAAGAAAAATTTTGTTACACAAATGAACAGAATTTTCGTTAAAGTAACGATTTAATTATTTTAGTATGTAAAATGAAATTTCGCTTAAGAAAGAATTATTTTTTTAAAGTTTGCAAGCGTGCTGTGCAGCAAAATAAAACATTGTTTCTGTAATCTATAAATGTAGTTAAAATTATAATTGCATGTCATCACTTATTTTCAATTTTATTATTATTATTATTTTCGAGTTAAATGGAATACATATCATATATAAAGAAGTGTTGAAAGAAGAAATTTTAAGCATTTCCACTAAAAAAATATTTGTTTGGCATTTTTTCTATAAGAACAGTTGCAAAAGTCGAGAACACTTGCGTACTTAGCCAACCTGTACCACAGACAATGCATCAAATTTCGATTATGAAATACTACTTTAAATACTTTCATATCTTGTATCGAAATCGAACTTATGAAATTTTAATTTTGTTACAATCGAAGGTTCTATTGCAACTGAATTAGGTAGTTGATCATAACATTTAAACTAGTACATTATAAAATGTTTTTAAAAAAATAAATAAATAGATAAAAATGCAGTGGAAAAAAAAAAGAGAATAATTATTTATGCAATTCATACATAATGAATATAATACACTTAATTTCAATTGAGCATTTTTACCGTTGTAAGAAAACAAATAAAAATCCAATTCTTAATTAAAACTTTTAATTTTAATATTTGTTTGAGAACAATGCTATAGATAAAATAATTAAAGACTTATTTGGAGCATTTTGAAAATTTTGAGAAGATGCAATGTATAACTTCCATGATCGATTAACAGCAAAGCTATACATGTGATACATATTTGAGTAGATACTTATATGAACTCATCTGTTTTAGAAAAAAAAGAATGTATTATTATTATTATTATTATTATTTACTTATAGTGATCTTGAAAATTAAAACTTTTCCCTGAATTTTAAAAGTCAAGAGTTTTGCAAAGACTCTGAAAAGATGTTCAAAGTTTTGAAAAGCTTTTAAGTGTACTTGAAGTAGCAGATATATTTTCGCCCTATTTTTTATATTTTCCAAGAAATCATTGCTTCAAAAAACGAGCAGAACGATGAGGACGTTAAATTGGGGAACTTGGAACCAAACTCTTCATTTAGCCGAGTTATAAAAAATTTGCATAAAAATCAAGTTTTTACTCCTATAATAGAATCAAATTTAATCTTATCATAGAATCTGATCTCCCCCCCCCCCCCCAGAAAGAAAAACTAGTCCTTTTGGTTTCAATAAGTAAAATTATAAATAAATAAATAAAAAATATACATACATACAATAAAAATATTGAAATATGTGAATAATTACAATTTATAATGCATTGTACTGAAGTCCTATTTTAAGCATGAATAATAGGACAAATATTACTTCCAAATTATTCTCATTAATTCATCCATAGAACTAAATATGTTCTTGAATTATGGTTAGAATTCGATTATATACATGAATAGTAATTTGAATTTCTTTCCTTACTAATTTTCATTATTTCTTATTGATCCATATATGCCTTCGTATAACAAGTTAAATTTTTTTAATAAAAAAATCGATAAGCTCAATTTAATTAATATTTGCATAATATAAAATGCATCATAATATAAATCATTCGTATTCCAAGGCAAGCTACAGTAAAGATTGGACAACATAATAAACAATGTACATTTATATAAAAATAGCTTTGCACTATATTTTATTATTATTAATTAATTAATTTATTTTTATTTTTTGCCAAATATACATTATGAAAGACACACACATAGTAATAATAATAATAATAATAATACTAATAATAATAATTCCCTTGTCTTGATATAGCGGAGATCCATTTTTCACGCAAACTAATGTCCGATTGAAACTAAATTTTTCTTTTACTGAATTTGTTGTGAAAAATATAACAACACAGTAAACCATCTTTCATTTAGTTATATTGGTCCTGAAAAGCACCGGTTTTATTCAGAAGAATCAAATTATTAGAGGGAAAAAGAAGAAATAGCCATGAAAACCAATCTTCTACCCTTCAAACTAATGTAAAGAGCGCGGTTTGTTATAGCAGATAAGTAGCATTCCTGGTGGGGGAAAGGTAACTAAAATCCGCGGCCAACTTTCCCCGCAAATCGCTAAGCATCTAGTTAAGGGGGCTATGGTCACTAGCAACATTGTCATGTTGATTTAGGACCAGACTCACTGTTTCATGTCCGCTGCATTCTTCATCGACATCAACACTTGCCCACTCCTCTAAACAAGCTTCTTCAGCATCCTCACAACCTGGTACTTGGTGAACAAGATGAAGTAGCTCAGTGTTATCGTCTTGTGTGACGGGTGTAGGGGTAGGTGTTTCCTCGAACTCAAGGCTAGGCCACAGCTTCTTGCATAATCTCCACAGTAAGTTCACACTTGTATTTTGCCACGATTCTGCAACCCGGTAAATAATGTCTTTTCTTTCTTCATCTTCTCGAGGATAGAAAGAGAACCATTTTCTTCAATAAGATATTGCAAGAGCATTTTTCGGTAGTTCAGTTTTACATTCTGGAGAACCTCCTGGTCTATGGGCTGCAGCAGTGATGTAACATTGGGAGGCAGAAAAACTGACTGCTTTTATGTCCCCGCATATCAGCCGGATCGATGTCTGATGGGTGAGAAGGGACATTGTCTATCAGAAGTAGAACTCAAGGTGGTAGTCCATTTTCTCCACTCAATTTTTTCACTGAAGGAACAAATTTCTTTTCAAACCACTCTTTAAATAGAACTAGTCATCCATGCCTTGTTTTGATCCCTGTAATACACAAGGAGTGAATTCATATTCATGTTCTTAAGGGCACGTGGTTTTGCCGATTTGCCAATCACTATCCATGGAAGCTTGTGCGATCCACCTGCGTTACTGCAGGCTAAAACCGTAAGACGCTGTTTGTTCATTTTAAAACCCGGCGCACAAGATTCCTTTTGAGAAGCAAGACTTTTAGCGGGAAGGGCTTTAAAGTTCAACCAAGTCTCGTCTGCATTATAAATTTGCTCTGGCAAGTACTTACCAGAGGAATACCGTAACGAGGGTTCGTTTTTTTGTGTTATGAATAGTTTTCGGCTAATCTGAACAAATTGAAATCCGAACAGACTACAGCCCCAATTAGTTCAGATTCCGGGGTTTTACTGTATGTATGAAAATTTATAATTTCGTTTTTTCTCTTATGTTTGTAGTTAAAAATTCCGCTATAGTAATATTTTCGCGAACCCTTTTTCTACCTCCCGCGAACCCCAAGAAGTTTGCGAACCACCAGTTGGGAAATGCTACACTGCAGCTCTGCCCTCATGGAAGCGCCGCATATTTTGGCAGCTCCCCTCCTTACCCTACGTGCCCTGTTTAGATTTATAAGATAAATATTAACCAGAGGTGTTTCTGATCTGAAATTCTCCAGCATTTTCGAAAATCTTCGAGGGCCTGTTTCAAAATTTAAAAAAAGAATGGTTTTCCAAAAAATTTTCAATTTATTAATCGTAAGATTCCTTTGAAGAATAATATCTGTATTTTTCTTTCTTTCTTCAGACAAGTGAAATATTTTGTACTACTTTAAAAGCTTTCAAGATAGTATGATGACATTTCCGGGTAGGGGGGGGAGGGGATTTTTCGTTTATATTAGACCTTTCATTTAATTATTGCTAAAAGCTTTTTTTTTTTTTGAGCTTATATATAAATATGTACATGTATGTATGTATTGTGTGTTGGGTGGGGAGCAGTGCTCCCACGGCTGCGCCAATTGCGCAAAACTGCGCCAAAACGATTTTTCTGCTACATGCTGCTACAAAATGCGTTTTTTCTGTAAATTTGCGCCAAATCGCGTTTTTTGGAAAAAAAAAATCAAAAATTTTTTAGATATTATTTTCTCACCTTAAAATTGACATCATTTGTTACATTTTTCCTTTAGTCAACTAATTTTTTACCTTTTGCAGTAGTTTATTAATGAATATTATCTCTACCCTCTCTTAAGAACATCAAATACGGATGAGAAAATTGAGCAGATTGAGCGATGTATCCCACGCTTGTAAAAGAAACAGTGAGACGATTTCAAATATTTTGTAGTATCATAGAGAGAAAAATATTCATCTTATCACTATTTATGTTAAACATTTTATTTAGTAAGTTTTTCTTGAAATAGATAAAAAGTTTACAATTTCATGGGATGTGGAAAAAAAACTTATCGCTTTTCCTCAGTGCACTTTGTGTTTTCTAATGTTTAGGAAATACTAATTAATCTGAAAAATCAATAACGGAACAGATGTTAAAAAGATTGCTGCTCCGTTATAACAATTCTTTAAAATTCCTTAAACCTCCTTTCCACGTGCAAGCAAAGGAGCGCATATGTTCTGCAATCTTTCTGCATCCGCTACGAAAATCGGATTTTTTTCATTTCAACCATTTATAATGTTTCTTTTCAAAGTAAATAAATAAAATTTATTTTTACTTTAAATAAAAACATTGTTTGAAAATATATATTTGTTCCCGAAAGTGTTTAGAAATGGGCTTTCAAAATTAAACATTGAATTGCAACTTTTTTTCTTTTCTCAATACTCTTTAAGTTTTGTAATCTATATCATATAACCACAAGCAATTAAAAAACAGAAAACATAAAGAACAAAATAAGTAAAAAAAAATACAGTTAAGTTAGAAAAATCATTAAAAAAAGCATGTATATCTTAATGAATTGATCTAAAGCAAACATGTTAAGAAATATTATTAGAGAAAATGGAAATTTTGGTGTGGATGAACGACCTCATAAAAGTACTCTTGCTTAAAGTTTCAATATTTCAATTAGATTTGATAGTTATGAAATTATCATGGTTTTCCTTTTTCTTTTATTTCGATTTAGTTTCTTTCAGCATCCAATTGCTGTAACCCTAGGGCTCTTAAAATTTAATTGTATCTATTACTCAATTTTTAAAAGATGTAAAAATTAATTGTTGGAAAAAAATAAATCATTAGACATTAAATTATAAACATATAATAAAAAGTACATTTTGCTTTTCTATTATAGAACTGAAAAATATAATTTGGTTCTTGAATTTTCTTGCTGCCAAATTATGAAACTCAGGAATTTTCTTTTAGTGCCATGAATTATTTCCAAAGCATCTAAGGGAGTATTTAGGATTGAAATTTAAAGGAATATTTCTTAATCAGAAACTAATAAATATTACTGCAAGTAGAAAATAGGATTGACTTAAAAATATTTTTTGATAAAATATAAAATTATATTTAATTCATTCAAAATTTTACTGTTACTATAATCACAATGATTATACCTAAATAAGTACCATTTAAAAACCGAATTTTAATTAATGATAAATTGTTTAAAATAGTTGAACCTTTCATATTAGTTAGTTTTTGCTTATTTTCTTGAAAGAATAGTATTTTAGCTATTACACAAAAAGAAAGGAATGCATTGATTTAAAAAAGAAGAAAATTTTAAGCTTTCTTTCAGCTATTCTTAACTATTAGAAGAAGAAAAATCAAGAGAACTTTTTTTATATAATCCGTTTCTTGAGAAAAGCATTGAAAAACACCTTTATAAGGGTTATTTTTTTAATTAGTCTTACTTTTTAAATAGGTTATAAATAATTTCTTAAATTATATAAAAATAATCCAGTTTTTGAAGGATGACTGATGTTTACATTTCCTATCATTTTGAAGACTTGAAACTGCTCTTACCTTTGATGTATGAAAATAACATTGCTTTAAAACAGCCATTTAATATTTAATAAATAAAGAAAAAAAATCCTCCAAAAATGGTACAAAGTTGATATTTTCGGCTCCCATACTGATACAAAAGTCGATTTCTTCTGCTGCAAACTGATACAAAAACCCATTTTTTTCTGCTCCAAACTGATACAAAAGCCCATTTTTTTCTGCTCCAAACTGATACAAAGCCCATTTTTATCTGCTCCAAAATCTGATACAAAGTCTGTGAGGCCGGTGGGAGCACTGGGGGAGGCATATTCACCTTAGTACATATGTCATTTTTATTTTAAATTGATGGTGCATACTTTTTCTGAAAATTTTGCCTGAAGTTCCCAAATATTTTTTTGCTGAGAATCACCGATGATGTTAACTCTAAACAAAACAACAGTAACATAACTTTTTCAGACATTCCAGTTTAAATAATACTTTCTTTTCTTTTTACCAGGCAATGGATCTATTACTAGGACTTTGCCTGCAGATTTTGATGATCCTCAACCATCAAAACTTACAAAGTTTTCATGTGAAATTTGCAATATTTTTATGAATTCCAGTACACAGCTCTCACAGGTATTTTATAGTTAATTTGTTTTATGCAATAACTATTTACTAGATTTTCCCAGGACGTGTACTTTTCTTGTATTAAATAAAAAATAATACCTTTGACAAAATTTAAACTCTTCATTCGGGGGAGGGACATGCCCCCACCCCCACTGGTTGGGGCCGTTCATAAATGACGTCACGCTTTCCCCCCATATATTTGACTCACCTCCCCCCCCCCTTTGTCACGCTATGTTTCATAATGCATGATGTCACACTTCTTGTTACCCCCTCCCCCCTCAAAGCTTGACATCATTTATGAATGATCCTGTTGCATTGTTGCCTTAAATGTACAAGTGTTAAAAATATTTGGATATCAATAGAATTAATAAGAACGCTGAGGTAACATATATTTTATTTTTTAATTGAATTATACAAAACATTAATTAGAAATACTGAAATATTAATACGCATTATTAATAACAACAGCACGGCAACAGATCTTTAATATTCAAAGTAAATTATACGAAAGTATAATGTTTATAATTACAATGATTTGAAATAGATGTACCACTGACAGTGAGATGCAGCAAAGGCAAAAGCAATAATTAATTTTTAAGTATTTTTATTGGCTTATTGTGAAAAACTGCACTAGTTGTACTTCCTTTATATGTTTGCAGAAAGAGACGCTCGTCAGAATTTTCCTGGTGAAGTCTATTTCTTTAGGTAACTAACAAAACGTTTTCTATTGAGATGGACATTGAATTATTCATAGATTAATGCTGCAACTTTCATCATTCATAACTATATTTTCATAAATATAATTGTAACTTTTCTTTTTTTCGAATACAAGACATCGATATTGAGAAAAATATAAAATGCTAGGTACCAAAGTTACAAAAAAACATAGACATCGAGAGTAAAAACACTTCATGTTTAAGGAAAAAAATACATTCCTTACAAAAGAATTGCACAGCAGATTCATTGGAAGTAACCTATTGATGGGCCATTATCCCTTCTAAAGGACCCATTATTTTTGCTAAGAAATAATTCGAAGCTAATACAGTTCTTAAAAGAATAGCAGAGATTTATTTATGGAAATATCACAATAACTTCACAATACAACGTTAAAAACATCACCTAAAGCCATTCGTGAGAAAAAAATAAAGTTGACTAGATTTTTATATTTTATGAAAAAAATTTAACTATCGGGCATTTCACACAGAGTCGACGCAGCTCAAGAAACAGCTATCCCTAATAAAGTATCCTAAGGCATATGGTCCATCTCACCGGGTAAAAACGTCAACTTCCCGCTCGCCCTCTGAGCGAACGTCTCAAAGGAAGTTCTAAAAGGATTAAGAGAGAGAAGCAAGCGAGCACTACGCTTAAATACCAGAGGGTGATTTGCGTATACCGCTGAGCACGTGTACGCACATGCGTCGATGACACGTGATGTGCATTCAAGAAAATTCTCGATCGGGAAAGCCGGCAACGCCCCCAAGTGGCGGATTTAACCAACTAATCAGTTTGAAAAAGATTTGAGTGTCGGGAGGTACGTCGCAACTTAGCTGACTTTTACTGTTTACAATGTTAAAGGCTTAAACCAAATAAAGAAGTACGTTAACAAAATTAATTTTACTTTTGAATTAAGTGGTGAGAATTTTAAAAAAAATAACATTTCCTATCAATGCCTCCCCTTCTCATCATCTTAATGAAAAGTAAAAACACTATTACTATAAAAAATATCACATGGCTTTAGGCTTTAACATATATGTTAAATTCCTTTTACAAAAAGTGAAACTTGTTAGTTAATATTAACACCAGTATTTTTCTTTCATGGGTAAAATACAGAAACACCCATTAACATTTCTAATATATTGAAAAACATGAGCACTTGACGATCACAAACAGCAACATGATCACATCAGTAGCACTTCCAAGTCCAAATATCGAATTAGAGTCACTAATTTCAAATTTACAAAGTCCCAGGGTATGAATGTAGATAAGCACACTTAATCTGCAATACAATAAGAAATACTACAAGTAACAGTTCAAATCAGCATATTATACACAATTCTATTTTTAAAAAAAAATTATGCATCAGTTATTTACACTTAATATACTTTTACGTTTCTAATGACAATTTTACTTTTAAATTCAATCATAAAAATTTCCCATAACAATTTATATTAAACCTTGTATAAAAGTAAAATAAACTGACTGATGTAAAAACAAGTACTTAGAACAGTCATACAAAAATTGATATTATATTGCACTTTTTTTTAAAAAATTTCAACAAATTTCTCTAATTCGGCTTGGGTCGGCGGTTTCGTGAAAATATCCAACAAATTATCTTTACTAGAAACATGTCTAATATTAAAAATATTTTTATACACTAAATCTCTAATGAAAAAAAGTTTAACATCAATATGCTTGCTTCGGTGGTTTTCTAATGGCGACTTTATAAATTCAATTGAAGCTTGATTATCAGCAAAAAGTAAAGATTTAGCTTTAGATCTATTTATCATTTTATTTTCAAAACATTCGTCCAAAATTCTGTTGAACCATATTAACTCCTTCACGGCTTCAGTCATTGCGATAAATTCGGCTTCCATGGTGGACAAACTTACACTCCTTTCTTTAAAGGTTCGCCACTCAATGGGTGAATTATCAAGCAAAATTAGCTGACCTCCGATTGAAGTTCGGTCATCACGATTTGCCGCGTAATCGGAATCAGTGAACGCGATAATTTGAACTTTATTGCAATTTAGAAAAAGTTTTAAATCCTTACTTTGATGAACGTAGCCTAATAATTTTAACAGTCCATTCCAATGAACAAGTCCTGGATTGCTCTGGAATTGACTAAAGATGTTAACTGCATATGATATGTCAGGTCTGGTTCGATTTGCAATACAAGTTAAACATCCCAACAAATTTCTATACGGTATGTTTGACATTTCTTTAATTTCTTCATCGGTTTTCAGACAATTTAATTTAGAATAAACAATTCCCTTACTAATAGGTAAAGATGCATTGGGAATACGAAAATTTTTATGTCTCTCACATACTTCTTCTATGTAAGAAGTCTGATGCAAGTGTAGGTCCTTTTCGTCCTCTCCGAATTCTACGCCAAGTAATTTTTGCGTCCTTCCCAATACTTTTAAGTCAAATTGTTCATTCAATAATTTTAAAGCATTACTGATGTCCGAATCCTTTCTTCCAAAAATTACAATGTCATCAACATATAACAATAAAATTACGTTAGAATTAAAATAAACACAATTGCAACTTGAAAACTTTTTAAAACCTAACTTAATTAATACACTGTTAATTTCATAAAACCACAAGCGGCCACTTTGATGTAAGCCATAAATTGCCTTATTTAATTTACAATATAATTTCTCTTTTCCTTTTTCTATAAAACCTGGGGGGTTGGCACATAAATATTTGATCATCTATAGGAGCATACAGGTAAGCATTTTTAACATCACATTGAACATTTAACCATTTATGACACACAACTAATAATGAAAAGAAAAAACGAATAACACTGAAATTTACAACAGGGCTGAAGGTCTCCTCAAAATTTAATCCTTTTACTTGAGAGAACCCTTGAGCACAAAGTCTAGCTTTAAATCTGACAATTTCCCCTTTTTTGTTTTTCTTTAATGTATAAACCCACCGACATCCTACTGGATTAGCATTTGCCGGTAATTTGGCTAAAGTCCAAACATTCCTTTCCTGCATAATTGCAATCTCTGATTCCATTGCTTTACGCCATTCCTCCCGTTCTGTAGATTTTAAGGATTGTTTATAAGAATTAGGCACTTTAATTTCGCGGTCTAGTCAGGACTCGCTAACACTTGAACTAACAGAATTACTTGGAATTTCCCCTTGAAAGGTATCCCGTCCACTAAAAGAAAAAATTTGAGGATCATAGGATATATTCTTATTTTTACAGTATCGTTCTACATCATTTAGGCTTCTTAAACGGATGGTGTGACCTTTTTCAAAATAATAGATATCGTTACGTGATCCATCCGGTCTTGGAACTACCTTTCTAAACCATATAGTATCCCTTTTAGTCTTAAAACTATTATCTTCATCAGAAGATTCCCCCTCTGAATTTGATTCTATCTCAGAAGTCGATTCCTTACAAGAATCGTCCGAAGTTTCAGGTTTCTGATTCTCCCTCGCTTCTTCGTAATCCGAATCACTTTCCTGCTCAGAATTATTAGGGGTTGTTAGAGACCAATTTATAACATTACTATCGGGTATACTATTGAAATCATCCTTATAAAAATAATTTTCTTTAAAAGAAACATTGATGGTTTCCAAAATTTTCCCCGTTTCTGGTATCCAGATACGATAGCCTTTTGTCTTAAATGCGTATCCCACCAAAACGCCTTTTTGTGCTTTAGCATCTAATTTATATCTACGTTGGTGGGGGATTCCTGCAAAAACTATAGTACCGAAAGGTCTCAGATGTTTTACTGACGGTTTATTGCCCCCATATAATTCAAATGGGGTTTTATCCAAGTTACTATGGCAGACCCGATTCCATGTATAAGCAAAATACAATACGGCGTCTGGCCAAAATTTCTTTGGTAAACCGCTTTCTTCTATTAGAACTCTGATACAATCAGCAACGGTGCGATTAAGATTTTCGGCAACTCCGTTCATCTCAGGAGAATATACATTCGTTAATTCATGTTTTATCCCATGATTATTACAAAAATTATCAAAATCTCTATTTACAAATTCTGTCCCGTTGTCAGTTCTAATACATTTTACTTTTCTGCCAAGAAACCTCTCCGATCGTGAAATATGTTGCTTAAAGATCTCAGAGACTTGGCTTTTATTTTTAAATGGGTATAATGAACATCTCCATGAAAAATCATCTATTATAGATAAATAATATTTTTCCCCGTTCCTTCCTTCAATGTTGCAAGGACCCCAAACGTCTGCATGAAGAAGTTGGAGCGGGTACTTTGATCTTATACCGTGTAATGATTTGATACTGACTCTTTTAAATTTTCATATTTTACAGTCGTCACAAAATATATTTGAATATTTAAATTTAGGCAAGCCATTAACGCTTTCTAGATCACTAGTTTTCTTAATACTTTTAACGTTAACGTGAGCCAGGCGTTTGTGCCAAAGTTTCAAATCATCCATTTGATTATTTCTCACTGGAGTTTCATTATTTATATGACTAGAATTTATAACAACTTGACTACAATTTAAAGGGAGCTGACTAGACTTAACAGAATCTGTAATATAAACACCGTCTTTTAAAATAGCTTTTAAAATCAACTCGTCATTTTTGTCGGAAACTCTCACGAAACCTCCTTCACCCCAAAATTTTGCACCACCCTGGTCAAATTTTGCACCTGATAATATGTTTCTTCTCAAGCGTGGAGAGTACAGGACATCTTGTAAAACAACAGATCGATTGCCAAATCTAACTTTTATCTCCCCCTTTCCCTCAATTGGAAAACATTGGTCTTTAATTGCGACCGCAATTTTTACATTTTTAACAGGGGTAAAAGTTCGGAACCAATCTCGATTAGCACAGAAATGGTGTGAAGCTGCAGTATCAAAGATCCATTTTGAGGGTTTTTCATTTACCTCACTAATGTTGGATTCGGAGATAAAAAAGTCATGGTACTCACATCGTGTACTGGATGGGGAACGGGCTCGCTCCTTGGAGAAACTTGTATTTCGCTGTGGGCTCGCACGTCGGCCTCTGTATCTATCGTCGGTAGACTCCGGGCTCCTCGTTGTCCGTTGATGGGAAGCATCCTTCCAGAGTGGACAGTTCCTTTTGATATGGCCATTTTTATGGCATTTGTAGCACTTGGTACTTCTTTTCCTTTCAGTTTGCGAGACTTCGATTTCACACCGATTACTATCGCGTAATCCAAGACGACTTTCTTCGACTATCAAGTCCACTACGATTTTATCGAATCTAAAAGTTTCATCTGGTCGCAACAATATTCCTTGTATGACATGATCGAATTCTTCAGGAAGACTACGCAAGAGCTGGTATATAATAAAATCCTCGGGAAAATCCTTATGAGCGATTTTTATTTTTTCAAAAATATGCCTGAGGCGGGCTGCATATAGGTTTAACTTCTCACCAGATTCCAATTTACAATTATTTAACTCTGCGTAAAGTTGCATACGAATGCACCGATTGTCGGGATAAAAATGCTCTTTTAACTTTTTCCAGGATTCTGAAGGGTTTTCTATATTTTCAACTATTTTTCTTAAGTCCTGCTCGATATTTAGAAAAATTAAGGATAAAGCCATTCGCTTTCTGGAAATAAATTCTTTCACATCCCTTTTGGTAATTTCGGCTTCTTTGCTCACTACCGGAAGTTTTTCCGTGCCCTCGAGGATTTCCCAGTGGTCCTTCTCCATTAGAAGAAATTTCATATTTGTGCTCCATTCTGTATAATTTGTACTGTTCAACTTTTCGATTGGGAATGACGGACTTGCCATGACGAAGTTGCTCGAGAAGAATTTTTAAAAATTTGACATAAAAAAAAGAATACATTATAAACACACAACGTATTGACTCTTTACCCAAAGACAGATCCTCCTTTTACTTATTCCAAAAAAAATTTCTTTGCTGGCCTCCCCGACTCGAAGCACCGATTTTTACATTCATACATGTACTAGTCAACAATGCACAGGGAAGGGCATCTGGGCCCATAACCCTTGATGGGACATTATCCCTTCTAAAGGACCCATTATTTTTGCTAAGAAATAATTCGAAGCTAATACAGTTCTTAAAAGAATAGCAGAGATTTATTTATGAAAATATCACAATAACTTCACAATACAACGTTAAAAACATCACCTAAAGCCATTCGTGAAAAAAAATAAAGTTGACTAGATTTTTATATTTTATGAAAAAAATTTAACTATTGGGCATTTCACACAGAGTCGATGCAGCTCAAGAAACAGCTATCCCTAATAAAGTATCCTAAGGCATATGGTCCATCTCACCGGGTAAAAACGTCAACTTCCCGCTCGCCCTCTGAGCGAACGTCTCAAAGGAAGTTCTAAAAGGAAGAGAGAGAAGCAAGCGAGCACTACGCTTAAATACCAGAGGGTGATTTGCGTATACCGCTGAGCACGTGTACGCACATGCGTCGATGACACGTGATGTGCATTCGAGAAAATTCTCGATCGGGAAAACCGGCAACGCCCCCAAGTGGCGGATTTAACCAATTAATCAGTTTGAAAAAGATTTGAGTGTCGGGAGGTACGTCGCAACTTAGCTGACTTTTACTGTTTACAATGTTAAAGGCTTAAACCAAATAAAGAAGTAAGTTAACAAAATTAATTTTACTTTTGAATTAAGTGGTGAGAATTAAAAAAAAAAATAACATTTCCTATCACCTATACCAACATCCGCTTCTGAGCTCTAGAAATCATGGGAATTTTATCAAGCCCCATGTATTGTAAGTGGTCCCCCTTCCCCCCATGAAACGTTTCTTGTGAAGCCACTGCCTGGGCATGTTTCCTAATACTAAACCACTATTTCCTGAAACATCTGTGGTAATTGCAGTCACTGGTGTCCCAGTTATAAGTCAAATCATTGGTAAGGGCGCATTAGTTGCAGTGCATGCTTGTCGGGCAATCACTGTGTCTTCATTCTTTTTTTACTTTTATACCTTTATGCTATGCAAGTCTGTGGTGTTCCATCTTTAGTCACAAATGATTCTATTCTAAGCAAAGCCCCCTCTCAAAAAAAAAAATTGACGTGCAACAGTTTACTGAAGTATTGTTTCGGAAGAATATTTTTGCTACTTTTAAATTGAAAGGAAACTGATTTTTTAAAAATTAAGATAGGCATGGCATGTTTTACTGAATTAAGCTTTTAACTTTGTGACAAAACTGCTTTAAAGATTATATGCCACAGTTTGAACAAAACATATTTTTTCCTATTAAGTGCTAGAAGTTAAGCATAATTTCTTTGAAAAAAGTGGACTTTCTCCTAAATGGATATTTTCATTAATTTTTTATTGCATACTTTTACCAAGGGAAATATATTGCTTCATATAAAATTTTAATTGCAGCATTTGGCAAGTAAAAAACATCAGGCTAAAGTTGAAGGTAAACCTCTGCAGAAAGTAAAAAAGACAAAAGAAACTGCTGTAAGTGTGTCTTGTATTTATTTATTTATTTTGTTAATGTAGGAATGTCTCTGATATTTAAATAATAACAATGAGTAATAGTAATTGATTTAAAAATACATATAGAAACTTGAAATTAAGACACAATTAACCTTCTCACTATGGGGATGGGACAACAGTTGTCCCAGACAAAATTCTTTTTTGTTATAATGCTATTAATATAAATATGGTATTCAAAAAAGATTTTTCCTATTGTGCGATACCTATATTAATATAAATTAAATTTTACTGTAAAAATATAGCATAAATATGTCTATTAACTAATATATAATAATAGCAGAAATATTCTTAAAGGACATTCAATTTCTCAGTCAAAAGCTAAATACCCTGATAAAATGCGTACAATAAAAGTTAGTTTCCTTGTCTAAAAAATTTATGTTAATAGAACTTATACCCAAAATATTTTAATCGTTCAAAAACATTTTCACTAACACATACATATGTATTTATTTTATTATGTATTATCATTATTTCCTCTGGTATTGGTTCGACCCGTTTTTTATGCACTGTGACTATATTAAACCAAGGAAATTTGGAAAAAGTCAAGATATCCTAGATGCAGGGCTCCCACGGCTGCGCCAATTGCGCAAACTGCGGCAAAACGATTTTTCTGCTACAAAATGTGTTTTTTCGGAAAATTTGCGCCAAATCGCGATTTTCGTAAAAAAATCGAAAAAATTTTGGATATTATATTTTTTCACCTTAAAATCGACATTATTTGTTACATTTTTCCTTTAGTCAACTAATTTTTTACCTTTGAAGCAGTTTATTAATGAATATTAGCTCTACCCTCTCTTCAGAACATCAAATATGGACGAGAAAATTGAGCAGAATTGAGTGATCTATCCCACGCTTGTAGAAGAAACAGTGATACGATTTCTAATATTATTTAGTATTATAGAGAGAAAAATCATTCCTCTTATCACTATTTATGTTGAACATTTGATTTAGTAAGTTTTTCTTGAAATAAATAAAGTTTACAATTTCATGGAACGTGGAAAAAATAAACTTAGCATTTTTCCTCAGTGCACATTTTGTTTTCTAATGTTTAGGAAATACTAATCAATGTGAAAAATCAATCACAGAACTGATGTTAAAAAGATTTCTACTCCATTATAACAATTCTTTAAGATTCCTTAAGCCTACTTTCCACGAGCAAGCAAAGGAGCGCATACGTTCTACAGTCTTTTTGCATCAGCTACAAAAAGCGGATTTTTTTTCATTTCAACTATTTATAATGTTTTTTCTCAAAGTAAATAAATAAAATGTATGTTTATTTTCAATAAAAACATTGTTTGAAAATATATATTTCTTCCCGAAAGTGTTTAAAGGTAGACTTTCAAACGCTGTTGCTGTAAAATTAAACATTGAATTGCAGCTTTTTTTCTTTTCTCATTACTCTTTAAGCTCTGTAATCTATATCATATAACCACAAGCAACTCAGAAGCATAAAAAATAAATTTAAAGAACGAAATAAGTAAAAAAATAGTTAAGTTAGAAAATCATTAAAAAAAGCATGTACATCTTATTGAATTGATGATCTTTAGCAAATATGTTAAGCAATATTATTAGAAGAAATAGAAATTTTATTGTGGATGAACAACCTTATAAAAGTACTCTTGCTTAAAGTTCCAATTTTTTAATTAGATTTGAATGTTATGAAATTATTCTTTCTCTTTTAATTCAATTTTAATGCATTTCCTTTTTCTTTTAATTCGATTTAGTTTCTTTCAGCATCCAATTGCTATAACCCTAGGACTCTTAAAATTTAATTGTAACTCTTACACAATTTTTGCAAGATGTAAAGAGAAATTGTTGGAAAAAAATTAATCATTAGACATTAAATTATCAACATATAATAAAAAATACATTTTTGTCTTTCTATTATAGAACTGAGAAATGTAATTTGGTTCTTGAATTTTCTTGTTGCAAAATTATGAGACTCATCAATTTACTTTTAGTGCCATTAATTTAATTACTTCCAAAGCATTTAAGAGAGTATTTAGGATTGAAATTTAAAGGAATATTTCTTAAACAGAAAAATAATAAATATTACTGCAGGTAGAAAATAGGATCAGCTTCAAATGCATTTTTTGATAAAATATGAAATTATATTTAATTCATTCAAAATTTTACTGTTACTATAATCACAATGGTTATACCTAAATAAGTACTATTTTTAAAACAAATTTTAATTAATGATAAATAGTTTAAAATTGTTGAACCTTTCATATTAGTTGGTTTTTGCTTCTTTTCTTGAAATAATAGTGTTTTAGCTATTAACAAAAAAAGAGAGAATGCAATGATTTTTGAAAAGAAGAAAATTTTAAGCTTTCTTCCAGCTATTCTTAACTATTAAAAGAAGAAAAAAACAGCGAAACATTTTAAAAATTATCCGTTTCTTGAGAAAAGTATTGAGAAACACCTTTATAAGGGTTTTAGGTTTAATTAGTCTTACTTTTTGAATAGGTTATGAATAATTTCTTAGATATAAAAATAATCCAGTTTTTGAAATAATCTAATCCAGTTTTTAAAGGATGACTGACGTTTACATTTCCTATCATATTGAAGACTTGAAACTGCTCTTACCCTTGATGTATGAAAATAAGATTGCTTTAAAACAGCCATTATTTAAAAAACAAAGAAAAAAATCCTCCAAAAATGGCACAAAGTTGATATTTTCGGCTCCCAGACTGATACAAAAGTCGATTTCTTCTGCTCCAAACTGATACAAAAGTTAAATTCTTCTGCTCCAAACTGATGCAAAAGTCAAATTCTTCTGCTCCAAACTGATACAAAAATTACATTTTACCTCCACCGAAAGCTGCTACAAATTGTGTTAAGGCGGTGGGAGCCCTGCCTAGATGCCAACTTTCCTAATTCAGTCGGGAGACTCCTGAATTTTGAAGCCCTCTTCCAAACTCCCGAATAAAATAGAAATCTGCTGAACTTCTATCAAAACCTGAAGATACCTTAATAAAAAGATTGTATAAGGACAATTAAAAATTATAATTTAGGACAATTATAATTTTAGAAAGAAGTCTCTATAGTAAAATAATTAAATTTACTGCAAGATAAGAAAACGTGAATGATCCAGAAGCGTGAAAGCATATTCTCAAATACATATTGATTGGGGTGATGATTTAGAGACAAAGAAGAAAGACTTGTGTGGTCCGTAAACAAAGACTAGGGTGTCAATTTGCAAAACAGTTGACTGCAACAAAGATTTCGGTTTTGATTTTGTTCTCGCTTTTCGTTTTTGTTCAGCTTTCTTATTGCTCTAGCAAAATAAACTTTTTTTTAATAATTATCTTTTTGGACGGTGATGCACACATTTTATTTTGTTCTGTGGGAGGGGGATCAATAATATTTTAATTATTGATATCTGGGGCTAAATTTTGACAATAATCCAATCATTTTCATCACACTAATGTTTGTTTCCTTTTTCAACAGTAATTATTAAAAAAAAAAATTCTGTTCTTTTCTTTGCATTGCCAAAGCAGAAAAAAAAGTCACTTAGGCTTTCGAGCTATTAAAATTTAAAAAAATCACAATTTTCTTAATTATTGAAATCCTTCCCCTTTTTTTTCAACTAAAATAAAAGCTTTTTTCAAAAATCTAACAAAGTTGTGTATTGGTCCTCATCCTTTGCAGACCTTGGGCATTTCCCAAGGACTAGCATCCATTGTTTCAGCAAACACCATTATCAGCAAATGTCATTATTACTGTAGGATTTTTACGCCCAATTTCTTCACGAGAGGGAAGCATCTTGGCTCAGATGATGCAAAATTGTGCTAGGAATATATTTCAGCCGAGAGTATCCAAGCCAACTGGCTTCTCAAGGGATCTTTTCTCGAAAACCTACCGATTTGGGTCAGAAGAGAAAGTAAAAGCATCTACACATGTTTATTAATTAGGATACTAAGTAAAGCTTAAATTACTTACCATGAATTACTTTTGAAAAAAATTGCTTTGATTAGAAATTCAGTGTTGATGCAGGGAAATTGCAAAATTTTTATATGTTGGTAAATATTAAAACAAATTTTATTTGATTAATTTTTATTTTATTTTTTATGATTATATACAGTAGATTCTGGTAAATAGGACCACATCGGGACGCGATCATTTTGGTCCTATTAAATTAACCGGCTGGTCCAATCACGCAAATATGGCCTGTGTAACAAGACTGCACGTACTGTACATTATATATTAAGATGTTTTCGTGATTATTAGGAGACACACATTTAAGGCTAACATACAAACAAGAAATAATAGAAGTTTGAAAAATTTATTTAAACATTTAATGTGATTGTCAGCAGGTGAAAACACAAGTCAAAGAAGTCTTTTACCAGCATTCAACATTTTACTGCCCTGCTTCAACAACGTGTTCAGATTGATACGGTTTCTGATGCATTCCATTCAGTTAATACCTATTCAATTAAATATCCAGAAATAACTACAAATATCACAGAAAATTAAGTTTAAAAAGCACACAACAGCTATTAAAATATATTTATTTTACAATCAAAGAATTTTATTAAAATTATAATTAAGGGGAATTTTGCTAAACATCTTTCCTGTAAATATCATTGAATTTTATTGAAAGTAACAGGAATTGTAACTAATGTTTAATAAATCATTTTTTATCTTCGTTGACCAGCTTTAAATCCATTCTACATGGGCAATTTATTGCTCCTTTTATCTTTTCTTTCATTTCTCTGGTCCAATTAAACCAAGACCGTAGCCAGAAATTTTTTTCGGAGGGGGGGGGGGGGGGGCTGATTTTGAAACACTTATGTTGAGGAAAGTTTTAGGGAGGAAATTATGCTACATTTGCAAAAAATGGGGAGGGGCAGACCCGTGGGCCCCCCCTCTGGATACGGCCTTGGATTAAACAGATTTTTGGTCCCAATAAGCGAATAATATTAGGCTTATGTAATAGGAAATGTTTTAGCTCTTTAGAGTTTGGTCCGAATAAGCGGGCTGGTTCGATTATCCGGTGGTCCAATTAAGCGGATTCCACTGTATTTCCTAAACTTTGTATATAACAATGTGCGTACGCGGCCTGGAAAACCTTGAAAGTCCTTGAATTACATAATTTTTTTTCAAGGCCTTGAAAGTCCTGGAAATTTGGAATAATGTACAAAAATGTCTGGAAAGTCCTTGATTTTCGCGTTTTTACTATTTCTTTGCAACTTCTCAACAGGAAAATTCACCTTTGTTCAAATTCCTACCTGCAGACATGTGATTTTTCCGTATTTTGACGGAATTCCGTAATTTTGGTAATTTTGGAAATTAAAAATTTCTCTTCCGCAAAAATTCGTAATTTGGATTTCTTTTTCTCTATTTTTTTTACCCTATGAACATTTTTGAAAGTAGCCTGCTTACATTCCTCCGAAGTTTCACAAATTACGAGTCAAATTTACACATTCGATTCGTTTTTGGCGCTTTTAAGTGTCAATCCCGATTTTTTCAGCACTTCGAAATCTGGTTGCATCGGCTTCGGCAAAACTTCCTAGCTCTCGTTTAATATCGGATTCTTCCCCTTGGACATCAATAAATTTGAGCTTATCATTATTTTTAATCTTTCCTAAGTTTTAGCTTCTGTAAAGGACTTGAGGAAACGTCATTTTGCCACGCCCACTCTAAACGTCGCCGGTAATCAAGGAATTTTTAGTTTTTAAGTTTTAGTGATACATCTGTTGAATATAATTATTAAACATTAGAATCTTATTAAAAATCTGTTTTAAAATTTTTTTTGCCAAAAATGTTTTGTTTTTTAAATTGTTTTTTTTTTTTTTGCATGTAATTTATAATGTGTTTAAATTTTAGATCGTCTTTAACATTAGGTCCCCCCTTTCAATTACTCATTTTACATTTTTACAAAATAAATAAATAATATTTCTTTCTATTTTAATTCAATTATATAAAAACATGTAAAAAATTCGTCACGCCTAATTTTGAAGTTATTTCATTTCATTAAATTTTTTATAGTTATCAAGTATGAAATAATTATTTCAGTTTAAAAAGTTATTGCTCAGAAACATTTTCTTTTAAAAATGCCATGCCACTTCCACGCCTAATTTTGGTTAGACATAATGCCAATTTGGTTAGAAATAATAATCATTTTTTATATTAAGGTAATGAGTTGACTTGCTTAGTATTTAATAATTCTATTGCATAGCAATTTATGCTTGTAATATAAGACTTTTTAATAAGCTTTTACACAGCGTTATGTCGTGTTTTTTCAGTATTTTTTTCTCAGTGATTCACATGTCTGACCTGACATGCAATTAAGCTATGGCTCGTTACATACACAGCCGATACAACACAGAAATCTAATTAATGTGCGATATGACAAATTTTTATAGTATTGAATATGAAGTTACTTTATTACAGTTAGAGTGCTCTAAATTAAATAGTATTAAAGAAATCTAATGTAATTAACTTGTATCCAAAGTGTACTTGTATCCAAGATTTACTTCATTTGAAACACTTGATTTTTGTTATGAAGAGTCCTGGAAAGTGCTTGATTTTTACTCAGAGAACAGTGTACGCACCCTGAGATAAAATATGCACAAGTAACAGCTGGAGGAGTCACAGTATGAGTTATATCCACTTATATGTATTGTTTATGCTGCCCTCTTGTTGTTTCAATGGATTTTCTTTTTTGATTATAGCTTCAATTAACTGATTCTTAGATAATCTAGTGTTTTCTGCATTAGGAAACTTAACAATTTTCCTCTTCCCATAGGATGATCTACCCAAAGAAGAAAGTAGTGAAACATCTGAACCTACTGAACCTATGGATATCCCTTCTAAAGATCTCAAGACTGTGATGGGTGTTCAATCTTTATCATCATCATTTATCCAAGCAGACACGTTAGAGTAAAACTTGACATTTTGTGTATGGAAGTAATTCTTAATAATTTCTTAAATTTTCTGCACACTTCTAACCTGACAAGTTGATGAAGCTAAGATTAAAAAAAAAAAAAAAAGTTTGTTATTGCAGTGTCTTGCATTTCAGTCCTTCATTTTACAAATTGGAACAGTTTATAAAAGGCCTATATTATTGTTTTAATTTGTGATTTTTGTTTGCTGTTAATATTTTAAAAGGAAGGTAAACAGCTTTCCTTATTTATGTACATATACACATGTGTAAATTTAAGCAAATTATCACTTACTTGGTTATGTTTTAAATGATCATTGTAGTGGTGTTCAGAAACATTTTTGTGTAATATGGATGATACTTTTTAAAAACATATAGTTTTCTTTTTAAAATTTTAATTACATTTAAATGTATGAAAAAAATTTCATACAAATTTCATTTCATATTTTGTTGAACTTAATTTAATTATTTGCACTTGAGAAGTGCTTTTTTTTCCTCTTCTACCATTTTTTGCTCTTCTAAATAATGTGTATTAAGTGTATATTTTCATGCATATTCGGAGATAATGGTTTCCTGAAATATCTATCTATTGATTGAGCATGGTTTCCTACAAATCACACATTTTGTGTGCAGTGTAAATCATTTCAATTTTTAACTTTTCATTTGCACAATTTTTTTTGTACCACCATGTCAAAAGTGTAACATACATAAAGACGTTGAAGGCTTCATCAATCAATATTGCATACCCATTCTTTTAGAATTTTACCTATTCATCTTTTTTAGCATGTAAATTAATGCAACTGAAAAATACATACTATATAATATAGAACAGATAATACAGTGTGACAATTTATTGTACATAAACTATAAATTTTGTCCGCAGTACTCAGAAAAACAAGCTTTTTTGTTTCATCTGTTGTATACATATATAGTAGCAAGTATCTTTGGAAAAAATGTATGCAATTAAAATTCTTCAGGAAAGTATGCATAACTTTAAACTGTAGCAGTGTGTGTCATACCATTTCTTGTATGTACTCCAAGAACAATTAAATGGCTTTTTCTTATATTCTAAATGTGTTGGTGAAGCTTTTTTAAAAAGTATAAATAAATATATGTTATGTTTATTTGTAGTATATTCAATTCTTTCGAAAATTATTTAAATTAATATTTTGGATAAATAGTTGCAAAATAAATGCATACATTAGACCAGCGGTTCCCAAACTGTGGTACGCAAAGCCTCTCTATTTGGTATGTGAGCAGGCCAATAAAAGAAGAGATAGACTATTCTGGGTATTATAATCGATAAGAAATGCATTTGTGTGGAAGTCACTACCCGCAACCCTATCAAATGAGGAACACGAGTTAATAGACCTAGCATGTGACTCAGGATTGAGGATCAAATTTTCCCAATTGGTGTCGGGAGAATTTGGGCTCAAAGTTAAAAATGAATTCTCGTTATTGTCAAGAAAAGCCCCATTGCTGTTTTTATTCCGTTCACAGCAACGTATCTTTGTGAAACTGCTCTTTCCCAATACAATATTTATTAAAAATATAAAAGCAAATTAAATATTGACCCAAATTTGAGGTTAAAAACTAATCAGCAGCAACCTTCTCACTAATTCGATTTTTCGTTTTCTTTTTACATGTCTTTTAGACTTATTTCTAATGAGTTTTGGAAGTGTACATATTAAAAATGTATTTCATTTATTTTATATATACAGCTCTGTTTCTGCGATGCTTTGCACTCAAAATAAAGGCAAAATGAGGAGGAAAAAGTTAAGTTGGTAGGGGAAAGGAAAGACATGAAATTTTCCAAAAAAATATTTTTCTGATTATATGTTGACACTCTATTGGATGTAAACCTTGAAGTTTCTATGTGTGAGATTTGTTTAGACACATAATTGCGACACTTCATCCGGCAAGAGGAAAATTGTAGTTTTACTGTATTTCTTAAAAAACAGAACTGCAGTGCAACCAATTCTGGGGTATGCCCAAACAGAAAAGATTTTACTGTATTTTTTATTTCTATGAATCAACAATTTTGTTTTCTTTTTTGAGGTTTCTTTTGTCTGGTAGTTTTACTGCAAGCAAAGAAGTGTAAAAAGCTGCTGAAAGATTTATTTGTTACTTGATTACAAAGCTCTTTAATTTGTAAACAAAAGTCCACAACATTTTTTGACAGAACAAAACATTTAAAAGGCATGCAACTTACAAAGTCTTAAAAAAAACATTAAGAATTCATAAAAAGATGAATGTACAAATTATGTAAAATAGAGCAGAATAACATTTGATCTATATACCATACCAGATGGTATCATAAAAAGAATTCATTCAAAATGGCTGACACTGAGTTCATTCATCTAGAACAAATTCAAAACTGGAAGACAAAAACTGCTAATGTCGTTAAAATTTGACAGCTATTTTTAATTAACTAGAGTTAGTAAACTTCAAATTATCTATACAAAGAGCTATCACTTAAGTAAGTGAATGGAAAATGTGATTTAAATTAAACTAAATTCATAACTACCATATAATATGGTCAAATAAATAAACAAAGAAAAAAAAAATCGGTTGTAAACAGTTTTATTCTTAGTATATATTGATTTCTTTAATCTGTATGAAAAAATATTTGGCAAAATTTTCCACTGAAGAAAACATGACATGAAGAAATTCAAAGCATCATACAGCTGACCAAATATTTTAGATTTATCACAGAAAACATTGACCGAAACCTTTTTAATCAATTTTTTACTGAATTTTTACTTACTCAAATATTTTAATGCAAATTTCCTATAACTAACCAATGATAGTAAAGTTACTTGGAAATGAAAAGTACTTGTATTTTGTAACTAAAATCAATTTTCTCTGCATGAGACCACCCAGGGATACCTAAATTTATTCTTATAAACCAGGTGACCCTGCAAGTCAATATATATATTTTTTCTACATTTGGATAGATGATACATGTATGGAATGTTTGTTTTATTATCAAAAAATAAAAATAAAATACAAATCATTAATATTAATGTCAAATTGAATAATACAACAGACAACAGTAATTACTATGTTTTGGTATAAATAAAAAAATAGAATTTTTTTTCACATTCTTATGTCCATGAAGAACTTCTGATAACATTTTAAGTATTATACAACCAGAGGAACAGCAGCAATATTTCTCTTTTGTTAGGTGGAGTTAAATAAGTGAACTATCAACCAAGAAAAAGCAGACTGTACAAAGTATTTATAAAAGCACACTAATATTTTACAAGTCAATCAATCAATCCCCAGTCACCTTTTCACTCTAATAAATATAGCTCTACAATGTTTTTAAATCACAGCCCGGCAATGGTTTGGTTGCTAGTGGAATGTTAACAGAAGTGAAACAATTTTACAGTGATTATTTACAGAACATTCAATTAACGGAAGGGACGGCCGCACTATCACGTTGGCACTTCGTGTAGTAGCTAGTTAATAGTAGTCTCTTTTGGGGGCAACTGTTGTCTTTTTACCCTGCCAGAGGCTGTTCTGAATTGTGAAGGCATCAATAGTCGCTGTCAAGTGCTTTGTGTGTATCTGAGTAAATGATTTTCCGCCAGAGTTATACCTAGGAAAAAAATTACAAATCATTCCTAAAATAAGAATTCATAAAATTTAACATTATCAAACAACACAAAGATCACGACTTGGTGAGGTTCAATTTAAATTGCCAGTAATGTTATGATCTTACCAAAGTAACCAATGTTATTAAACTACACTTCAATTTTCCGCTTCAGAAAAGAAAATAATATTTAATCTATTTTTAATTACTTATTTTCTTTTGATAACAAAGTGTCGTATGAATATTGAAGATTGGTGTTCCAAGTAGAAATTTTAAAATACTTTAAAAAAATCAAATGAAACTGGATTGAAAACTATTTAGAAGTTATGTGTATAAATATTTGTTAATATAGTTTTTCAGTTTCAAGCTTGAACGAGGAAGAGCAGAGTACTTCTTCATTCAAACATTCTTACTATTTGTAGATTGTTTGAAATTTCATATAGAACTGCATTTTTATCTAAAAAATAAAGAGTTTCGTTTTAAGTGATATGTTATAATTGCAGAGGATTGTTTTTTGTTCGAATGAATTGTTTTTGGGGTGGCTCTAAGGAGCACTAGCACTGCGACCACAGGTCTATTGTACTAAATTGCAGGGGATAGGTGAAGTTTTCCCCAAATATCAGGGGAAACTATCATTCTCAATGTCCAAACAGCAAGCATCCAAAGTTTTCTTTGCGCTTGGCCAGCTTGATTGTCCATTGGTTGAAAGCACCCTTTCTCTGATTAAGCAACAAAAGAAAAAGTTACTTTTTTTATTTATGAGTTAAGAAGACATTGCTATAATTAAAAGTTGTATACATTAAGGATGTATCCATGCAGCAGTAACAAACTCTCAAGGCACATAGAGTACACCTAGATGGACGGGTAATCACATAGTAATGCATGGTCGGAAATGCTTTCCTGGTGCAGTAGTGACTACATATAGTACACGAATAAGAGCACAAAACATGTTTCTCATTCTTAGTACAGCAAAAATGCTCGGAAGTCTATGGCTGGTATACGAAAATCCCATTAACAGTGCTATAAATCTTTAATGCATTTCAACAGCTGCTGGGTAAATCCGATACACGCCTAGTATTTTTGCTAACCTTCGATCTGCAATGTGAAACATGCGTCACGACCTGGGGTCATAAACCCTTATTCTCATAAAGTAGCATATATGCTTCTTCATGAGAATAAGGGCTAACAAATAACAATGCAACATACACGAGCTGACGTCACTAAACAGATAGAAAGTAGGGGAAAACCCCAGGTAGCATATAGGCTACTTTCTGAGAATAAGGGTTAAATACCTACTTAGATGACCATTGTTGTCTCATTAATGTTCTTTGCTCTTAGCTTTTTTTTTTTGCTGTACTAAAGATAATAAACATGTTTTCTCCTCTTATTCTCGTCCGGTCTTTCCTGCGTTTTGTGTTGTGACTACTGCGCTAAGAAAGCGTTTTCCAACCTTGCATTGCTTGAGATTTCCCATTGTCCAGGTTTACTCGATATTTCCCGAAAATTTAACCACTGTATCAATACACCTTGTATAGATTTTAATTGCATGCATAACAAAATTTACAATTGAATTTTGCAAACTGCTGTCTTTTTCTGAGATTGTGTTTTGATTTTAAAAAATGTGAAACTACTGAAATGTTTCTGAATTTTTAGCATTGTGAAAAGAGAGAGATAACTTTTTTTTTACATTAGAAACAATTTAAAAAAATGAGCAAAGTAATTGCAATTTCTGTGGAAAATGAAATAAAGTTGCAGAATTCAATTAAGGGTTTGAATTAACTTTTAAAAATCAATTCCAATTTTTTAAGGTGCAGTCAATTCATAACCATGTCTAGCTATTGGGTTTTAGTTTTCAAATACTGGTCTCAGCATATGACAAAAATAGTGCACATAGTATTTTGGCAATCCTCCATCTTTTTCTCTCTAGTTATAAACATCGGTGATTTACAAATCCCAATCTTGCTCAAATTTCATGAACTGTGGGGCCGTTCATAAATGACGTCACGCTTTTTCCCATATATTTGACCCCCCTCCCCCCCTTTGTCACAATATGTCACACTTCAGCGGACCCCCTTCCCCCCCTTTGTCACGCGTCACGCTATGTTGCATAATGCATGATGTCACACTTCTTGTTACCCCCTCCCCTTGTCACAATTTCACGAACCCCCTTCCCCCCCCTCGAAGCGTGACATCATTTATGAATGATCCCTATGTTGTTAACAATTTACGGAAAAAAACTTAATGGAGTGTCTTTAGTAACTTACTTTTTAGAAAATGCTACAAATGTTGCATAATAAGACCAGTTACTTATTTTTTTAAAATTTCTTTTGATTTGAGTTGTTTAAAACATTTATTTTCAATTGAAATAATATCATGCAAATTAATTTTTTTACTTTGAATTCTGTGGTAAAAAATAGGTTGTAATTACTTGTAAAATCTGTCAAACATTTTCTCAGTAATTACTCTAGGACCAATTCCGTACAGCTTGATCACTTCTTCTGTCTCGGGATTATAGGAATAAAGAGCACGAAATTGGCAACCAGCATCCCGAAAAAGGATTAGAAAGTGCTTTCCTTCCGAACGTTCAATTTCCTATGGGAGAAATTAACTAAAAATCAAATAGATCCATCACAACTCAACATTCATTTTTGAATGCTACTTTGTAGGAGGAAATCTTTTAAAATATTATCATTATGCAAAACACTTCATTCAAAACATAACACTTCTCATAAAATATCCAAGTAACTAGAAATTAGATTATACAGTCGAACTTCGATAACTCGGCTTCCTATAAGTCGAATAATCCGCTAACTCGAACTTTTAATCAAGTCCTGAATCATTTCTATACTTTTCTTTAAATAACTGTCTCGATAACTCGAAGTGAACATCTTCTAAGTCGAAGTTTTTGCGATAGATTTCCCCGGAAATAAAAACGATTCAGTTCAAAAGTTCAAATGCCAGTCCACTCATGTCTTCCTTCTGTGAATTGCAATGGCATCTACTTATGTCACACATTCTTGGAATACCCCTCCCCTCCATTGTCCGAGAGGATAAACAGAGATAAGAGATTGTGGAGGGAAGGGGGAAGGGGAGGTTGGAGTGGACTGAACAAAGATGGTCACTGTCTTGGGGGTGGGTTCACTTTGGAGATTGTAGGGGGGGGGGAGAGCACCTGTTTAGTGAAAATTGGGTCCTTCCCGGCAGCGTGTAGAAAGAGTTGCACATTCCTGATAAGGATTCCCAGCTGGCTGCTCTTCTTTCTTTGACTCCGTGACGTTGCAGTTGTGTTCTTTGAATTGCGCTTGTTGAATTAATCAGCATTTTGTATCCGGAATGTCTAAACGGAAATTGATCACGCTTACTTTAGATCAAAAAGCAAAGCTTATTTTGGAGATTGAAAAAAAATCCTCAGTTGAAAAAGAAAGATGTGGCTTCTAAGTACGACATACCTCCAAACACTTTATCTACGATTTTGAAAGATATTCTCCGCGATTAAGTTGCTCTTCCTGCCAGCCAACACAACGGCAAAACTTCAGCCTGCAGATCAAGGAATCATCAAGTGCCTGAAGCATGCCTATCGAAAACGCTTAGTGCGCCAATCCATCGAGGAAGTGGAGAATGGCGTAGAGCACAAAATCAATGTGCTAGATGCCATGCGCCTCATTTCGCGCTCCTGGGAGAGTGATGTTTCTCAAACGGTGATCGAGAACTGTTTCAAGAACTGTGGTTTCTTCAGTTCAAATGACAATGTAGTGAAAGACAACAATTGCGATCCCTTAGAAGGCATGGGTGATATGGACTGGGAAAAAGATTTCATGTGCATCGATGACAACATTGAAGGCATGCGTGATATGGACTGGGAAAAAGATTTCATTTGCATCGATGACAACATTGCAACGTCAGAACCCTTGTCTGACGAAGCAATAATTAATGATATTTGCGGAGAGCCCGAAGGAGATGAGGACGAAGAGGAAGCTGAAATCCCCCCACCTCCAACAAGTAAGCAAGCACAGGGCGCTGTTCACATCTTACAACAATACCTGGAGACCACCGAAGGTACAGACAACACCCTATTTAACTGTGTTTAAAAATTATGTGACTTTGTGAATGCCAACAACTTTAAAAAATGCAAACAACAAAAATTAACTGCTTTTTTCAAATGAGATTTACGTGGTATGTATACTAATATGTAAGAGGCCAAATATTGTGACTTTTAATAAACCTTTTCACCCCATTCTTCTCTTGTTGTTTACATAGGCTATCAAAAAATTGAAACGCGTACAACTGTAGTATTATGGCACATATCAAACCACTTAAACCATGTCGAACATCAAGTGCCGAGGAATGGGAGGAAACTTCGATAACTCGAACTTTGGATAAGTCGAATATTTTAGGGGGTCCCCTGGGACTTCGAGTTATCGAAGTTCGACTGTAATTCTTCAGCAGAATTTTTAAAAGGTTGATTCAGCAAGTAATTTTATAGCTGTTTTCATTTTTTAAAAAAAGTACAATAATAAAACTTTTTTTGGGAAAAACCTTTAAGACATTTTTTACCTCCACTACTTTCTTCTTTGTTTCTGAATTAACAGCACCAGCAAGAACAGTATTGACTGCGTTTGTAACAATATTCCTATTTGATTTGGCTGAAGGTTTTACAAACAATTTAGGTCCAGAATACTCTGAAGCCCAAGCAGAGGAGACAGTAGAGCTACTGTCTGAAAGTCCATCACTTGGTGTACTTCGATTTCGAAAATTGCTTCCTCCTAGTATGCCTGACAGCAAGGGTCCTGGGGAAGAAGGGTAAGAAGTAGGTGAAATAGGTGAGGAGTGAGGGTAGTTGCGAGTTCGACAGGGAGATGGTGCATATCCGTGTTCTGATGATACTTCATCCGGATAACCGCCTAATCAAATAGAAAAGAAAAAAAAAAAAAAAAAACACTTCAGATTTATTATTGCTATCATTTTAATAATGATGTATTTGTAAAGTTTTTCTATTAAATACGACAATTTTTGCAAAACATTTCATAAAAACCTTTCAAATACAAAGGATTTCAAAGAAATAAACTAATGAAATAATTCTGTTGTGTTTAATTCCTTACTGCTATTTAATTTATCAAAAGTACATTTAAAAATATTTTCACAAGAAGAAATATATTTTGAATGCTCAAAAAAGCATTTACTGAACAAATGTATATTTTCAATACACAATACTTAATATACCTAAAAATTAATAAAAATTGAGTTTTTTTTTTCTTTTTCCCTCTTCAAATTGGTCTTATTTGATTATATACTTTACTTGGAATTAATAATGAAGTTTCCAGAAAACTATTGTATATATTTTATCATACACTCTGAAGTAGGGGGAAAAAAATTCTTAAATTTAATTTCTGAGAGTTGTGTAAACAATTTTAAGCTTTAAGAAAGGCCGCAACAAAGTTGAATTTAAAAATTTTGAAGAAAATAACAAATGCATTTACTTGTACATTTATAGGGAAAAAGAAGTACTACTTCTTACCAGCTAGATTATACTGTGAACCCCTATTAACAGGAGAGTCCAAAGAAGAAGGTGACGATAGGTTCTGGTTTCGGCTGTTGGACTGTCCACTCCTCTGCCGGGGCCGAGTGACTGATGCAGACCTTCAGTAGAAATCACAAAACCAATAAGTTAAGATTTATAATGGTAATGAAGTTTGTTTTCGACATTTTTGTTCGTAGTTTCAGTGATTTTGAGCAATATATTAATGGTAATATTATATACTTAAAAAAAGAAGAAAAAAGCTCTACTTAATTTAGGGCATTATAATTGGATAACTCTCGTCTACATGGTACAGCTTAAATTATCAAAGTTTTGTTTTCAATCTGCATATATGAAGCATATTGAACTACAATAGGCTGGATAAACAGTCACATACTTTGCAGGAAATGCTTGATTATTTATTACACAAGTTTCTCAAGATTTATTCTGTGAAATAATTTTCTATGAAGTAATCTGGCAGGGTTCTACTCTTAATCACGAAAAAAATTCAAGGACTTTAAAGGACCTTTTTTAAAAATTTCAAGGACCATAAAATTAAACCTTTTAGACATAGAAATACGATAATAAGTTTAAATAAGCCTTATTCAAATCCTACTGCATTAAAAATGAGAATTATTCTCAATTGAGAAATAGATCTTCCACTGAAATTAGAAGAGTTGATGGGTATTATAATTTATGCACATTTGTGCAGTTCCTCAAATTTAACAATAATCTTATTTCCAACTTCATTAATCTGTTCATTTTTTCTTTAATTGCTTTTTTTTAATGAGTTAGATTTTATAAATATTGAAATGTCTTAGATTTAATGAATAATGAAGTATCATTCTTCCTTTCTGCTTCTTCAGTGAGGTTTTCAAATGTTATTTCCGTAGAGGAAACGTCTGTTTTCAAACAGATAGTCCACCTCCTCTGAAATAAGCCTTTGTTTATTACATATTGCTTTTTTTTCTGTTCTAGGGGATCATTCATAAATGATGTCACGCTTCAAGAGGAGAGGGGGGTTCCTGAAATTGTGACAAAGGGGGAGGGGGATCAAATATATGGGGAAAAAACGTGACATCATTTATAAACGGTACCTAGATGCATCACATATTTTTGACGTGCAAAGGAAACAAATTTTCTCGGTTCATTACTTATGGGAATATTCATCATACTTCCATAACAATATTAAAGAGTCTTTCACCATACACTGTGCAACATAGGTAGTTCTTTTGGGCCATATTTTCAACTATGACTTTTTTATTGGTTGAGAATCCACGTTCAATAGCTGCTTGCCCATGTGATAATGTAAAAATGATCTTCATGACAGACCAAAGTTTATCATAATTTTTTTTGTTTTTGAAAAATTCACTGTCTATCCTTTGGTCAGCCCTAAAATTCTGAAATGCAGATTTGTGCATACTAACAACATTTTCAAGAAAATGTGTATATTGCAAAATACGGTCATCACATTCACTATCCAACACTCTTTTTGTAACAAATGAATAAGCACTTGTTTTAAGGACTTTTTGCAAGTTTCAGATAATGAAGCCATTTTTCTGGGATTAAAACATGGGGAGTGTCTAACTAAAGTGTAGTTAATTGGACACTTCTTCATGAGATGATGCAGAAAGTTGGTGACGAAACTGCAGGTTTCCATTTTTTACAAGACTTCTTTATAGTACAAATTATTTTTCTTCAATAACTGTTTGATAATGCTATCCCCAACAAAGCCTAAGCTTAGTCTGTCAATTGGATTGAAAATGCTATTTTTCTCCTTAGTTAGGGTGGAGGATGGAGGAACAAGGTTGCTCCGACGAATGATTGACAACTGATCTTCGGTAAAGAGTGAGTAGGGCAGTGCTTTCCGTGCCCTCCTTTTGGAAACCGACGAATCATATTCAAGCTTTAACAGGGTGGCTACAGAATCTCAGAAACAAAATTCCCGACTTTTCCCTGATTTCCAGAGATTTTTCAGAAAATTTCCCTGATATTGTTACAGTAGTGAAAAAAATCTGCATCACAAAAATAAAGTATCAAATTAGTTTTGGGGTTGTTCTAGCGAAAGACAAAATGCAACCAACGGGTTTAAAAAACCACTTGTTACTGTTATCAATTTAATGTTCACCAAGCAAAGCATTTCTCTTAATTTAGCTTCTATGTAATTGAATTTTATGCTATTCAACATAAATAATTAATAAATATTTGACGGGTAAAAGAGGAATGTGCTTGAAAGAATGTGAAGATGCATAAATTTCAGACTTCTTTTTTAAAATACCTAAATTTTATTAAGAAAATTATGCATTTTTTAAAAATTAAAAAAGCATTCAATTCTATCAGAAAATACAAAGCTCCAGAAAAAACTTTTGGTCAAAGATTAAAAATTGTAGGATTAGTGCTAAATGTCAAAAAATTAAACTGTGCACATAAAATAGGTAAATCTTTTAATCTACAGCATGAAAATTTATTCCAAGATTTTATTTGCGTACTGAATAAGAAATGAAATAAATGATATTTTCAATTCATTTTTTAATTTGATTATTTATTCGCGATTAAATGCGGATATTTAACACGTTCTTCCTGTCCAGAATCAATTTATATGACAAATGAATGTGTGTAATAGAAAGAATTTCATAGCCATGTGATGAAGCCAAAACATGTGCGTAGTTAATGATTTTTGTTTTCTGACTTTTTCAAATTTAACCATATTATTTAACAGCTTTATTCTTTATTTCAAGTATTTTAAACGATCTGAAGAATAACGCATGCATTAAAATGTTGAAACGAAAAATAAAACTAGAGATATTATCTTCGGCGTTTGAAAGTTCGCCCTTACGATCAGGTTATTTCCATTAAAAATTTGAAATTAAGTTTTAATGAAAATAAGAATAAATTTTATTTGTTTACTTTTTGACAAAACATAAGAATGATCAAAAATTTGAAAAGTCCAGCTCCCATCGCGGATGCAAAAAGATCGCATTTTTCGATATGTAGGCAAGAAATGTATGAAAAACGAGAAATAAAAGAACTTTTTTGAGTTATATCATTTTAGAAGTGAATTTTAATAAGGGAACGGTTATAATTATTAATGATTGCAGATAAGATCGTTGGAACTTCGAGAAAAATAAAAAACAAAGAAAAAATTCCTTGATTTTTCCATCACTTACAAATTTCCTGGTTCTGTCACACCCTGTTTAAGCTTCCGAATTGTTCAGCTAGGATCGGCGATTGTCTAAATAGCTGAATAAAAATTTCATGGACCTGCAACATTTTTCAAGGACTTTCAAGAGCCCAATTTCATCAAAAAAATTTCAAGGACCGTGGGAACCCTGTCTGGAATTATCCCTCCCACACACACTGCGTTTGTGAATACTCCTCAAAATAGTTTTTTTTAACCATATTTTACTCTTAGTAACTTCCATTAATAAAGCCAAAGATTACTACTATTAATTAATAACAAAACCATTTACGTTATCGATAACATTTTATACACACAAATGAAGAAAGTTTTGCACACATAAGATCAAACAGTTCTCCAAGAGATACACATTAAATGCAATTTAACTTTGATTCAATAAATGTATGGGATCAACCAATAATGTGCTGCCATGGCAAGTTGCTGCTTTATATTCATAAAAAATATTGTAACATAATATTTACAGGTAAATAATAGAGATTTGTAATGAAAAGCATATTTTACAATTCTAGCATCATTCCCTATTTATTCAAATATTTTAGCAGATAGAAACTATTTTTATCTCAAAAATTTAATTTTAATAAAAAATATTTGCCCCCACATAATGCTTTTTCTTGTCATTAACTTTCCCCTCGAAATTTGAGCATTTTCGAAAGTATCACTCCATTTTTTTAATTCAAATCTTTCCCCTTTTCTTCTCTGAAAAACATGCAAACCTTCAAATCAGTATTTACAAATTTCAATACTTTTTGTTTAAATAGTGCTGCATACTTCTTGACACTGTAAGATAAATACATTGTATATTTTGTCTTTCAACATAAACAGTTGTTGCTATCTCTAATTACCTTTTTATATCATCATCTAGAACTTGATTTATACCATGTTCTGAACTTGAACAGATTATTCATTGCATTTAAAGCTGCTAAAATATATGTACTCTTTTTTCTTCGAAGCACATGTTTTACTTCCTTTTACTTAATTACAATTTTGATCCTAGCAATACTCCAAACATTTATACCTATTTAGCCAACTATAACATGTTGTCGTCGTACCCTCACGCGAAGCGAGGAAGAATGGGTGCACTGCTCCCGAGTCTAACGGGGCCCTTTTAGGCAGGAGTCCGACTTCCGCCCCTTTATATGTGGTCTCTTAATTTTTTGAACCAGCTCTCAGATGAGAGACCATCACCTGGGGTTGGCACCCCCAGAGGGATCGTTTCACCTGGAGGACATTGGAGCCACGACCTATTTAACGTGCACCAGCTCCCTTTAGCGTACACGGCCTCACGGGAACCGGCCGCGAGATGTTGTCACCCTCCCAAACAGTGACTTAAGTCGATGTTGCTTCACTTTTGGTGTTCTACGGGAACCCGGCTTCTGCCGACTGGTCCACTGCGGGACCTCTAACATGTTTCTAGCTATATTGTAAATCTAATAAATGGTTCTCACAGAAAAAAAAATATGTTCATGAAAAAATTATTCCTCTCTTGCTTAAGAAAGACATAATACTTAAGTAGTGTTCTAGTATACATAGCTTACATTTTTCCTTGGGAAGTTTTTGAATGCACTTAATCCATGAAATAAATCAAACAAATGTTTGGCATAATGGGAAGGTAGAATGCTCTCAGATGCTTCAAAAGCAGGATGAAAGAAATAAAAATGGGAGAAATGGAGAAAATGAAAGAAAGTTGTAATTTATACGTCAAGAAGAATGATATGAATACAAGACATTTTTGGTCTTTTTAAAAACATTGTTTTCCTGTTTTTAGGGGGGTGGGGATAATTTCTAAATACTTGTACTACTGTTATCTCTTTATAAATGTAATTTTTGTAAAAAATATGTGTGTGGAAGGATAAAAAATGTTTAAAGTTACTTTGTAAGAAATCTGAAAAAATATGTAAGAAACAGACATAATTAAACTACTAGCTCAATACGAGTGGATTCTATTGTGCATTTGAATGTACACAAAAGTGCCACAAAATTAACTACGTTTTGAAAGTTTTAAAACCTGCATTGAACACCTGCTTATTCTACACTGATATAAATTATCCTTTACCTTGACTTAGACCTTGTCATTGTAGCACCTCTACTAGCAGCAGTTGTTTCTTCTCTGCCTCTTGTATGGCCTCCTGCAGCAGAATCTTCTTCTTCTTGAGCTTTTCTTTGACGGTACTGCTCCAAAATTAATTGTCTTCGCAATTTCTCTTCCTCTTTCTTTTTCTCCTGCTGTTCTCGTTTTGACCTACACATTGATAAAATTACATTATTGATGATAGTAAAAAAATAACTAATCACAAATATTTTTTTTACACCAAGTACCTCACAATTTAATATTTACATAGGCATTTATTTTTATAGAAATTTGAAAATCAAGACACTCCCCATCCACTGCACTGTATAAAACTTTTCATAAAATTGAACATTAATATTTAAAAAATCAAATATTTTAAATATATTTAAAAATTATCAGAATACCTTTCTTCATCTCTCTTTTTTAAATATTCTTGCTGTTGTTCATTTCTTTTCTTTTCTTGTTCTGCTCTTCTACGCAAGGACATCATCATTATCATTTCTTTTCTCCTTGTCATTTCAAGCTCTTTATCCTAAATTATAAAAATCTTGCTTGAGATTTTAACAATTTTGTAATCAATTTATCAATTATCAAGCACACATAAAAAGAAGCAAAGGAAGTTAAAATTCGTACCCTAGTTTCAAAACAACTTTATAAAAGTAGCAGATTATAATGAATTTATATTTAGATATTGCTTTTTACATGTATGAAATTCTTGCAAAAGTATTCCTATTGTTAATCTTGTAAAGTTAAGCATCTTATTTATCAGGGGACAGGGGATAGAAAAGTTTATCCACATCAGAGGCATTCTTCAAAAAGAAAAAAGCCCTTGTGCACTTCTTTTATTACCATTTTACGAATTTATTTAAATTTTTGTTTATTTTATTTATTCAAATGGTTTTCTGTAAAATTTGAAGATATAGTTAATCATGTTTGTAATGATAAACTAAAAATATACACATGATCAGCATTGAATGATGCACTACTATTAACATTAATTATAGAAATAACAGTATTCAGATATTAGAATAGTATTACAGATGACACTGTAAACAATGAAAAGACATCTTGAATTTATTTTTCAATACTTAGTGGGCACCTTTTAAAATTTCATATACTGTGACAGAAACAGTCCATCATCACAAGAAATTTAGTTGTAAAGGAATGGATGAAGTGTTTCTCTTGAACATAAACATATTGTATACTTGGTAAGACAAAAGGAAAAAATAATTTGTTTTACAATAAAACTGTAAGGCAGAAAATTAATTGTTGTTTTAATGAAAATTCTTTTTTTAAAAAAAAATGAAAGTAGAGGTTGGAACTGCTAAACTCATTTATTCAAGCGGCAATTTTCGACAAAATTTTTAACAGAAAATACCATGGTTAATGTCTTTCTTATCAAGAGAAATATTTTAAATTTTTAAGGAAAGTAAAAGGGGGGGGGGGCAGGAATTAAAGGAATTGCCTTTGATAAAGCCAATACAAGAGGAATAAAATACTTTATTTATTTATTTTTCTAATGGGAGCTGAATTATAGAAAGAAAATGTAATAACACAAAAACATTCAAATTAAAGTGCAATTTTATTTGCATGTTGTTTCATAAAATAATTTTGTTACTATGGCATTTATTTAAGCTAATGGTTATTCGATTGAATGGTCAATGGCGAAAGGTTCTAGCTCAAGTTATTCTGCCTTTTTATAGCACATCATAAAAAGAAAATTGTAATTAAATAAAATAAATAGTAATAATAATAATAAATAAAAATAATTAGAAACCAACAAAAGTTATTTAAATTCAATTTTACTCAAGTACTATAATTTTCTTTCTTTAACTTTTTTTTTTTTTGAGATGTACACATTTTTCTAATCATTTAAAATACAACAATGAAAATTTAAAAAAATTTCCTAGATTTCTACATTTTCCCCCAAAAATCTTTCCTTACTGAAATTCTTTTTTCAAAAGAGAAATAAATTTTCTAATATCAGCATTATTTCCTACTTTGAACAAAAAATAAAGTATTTACAAAAACTTCAAGTACTTTTAAGATAATTTTAAAGTTTCTAAATATTCCAATTATGCCATTTTCTTGTACACATAAATTGTTACAGATAGATTAAAATTTATTTTTTCTAATTGTCAACTTAACAAAACATAACAGCTTATGTTACTTACAGGATCATTTTCAACAGGACCAGGACCCACAACAAAGCCGACACTAGAATTGGGTGGAGGGCAAGAATGTGATGTTTCACTACTCTGTTCAGATGTTTCAGACGTACATTCATCTTGCTTAGCATTTTCCAATTCTCCAGGACTATCCTCAGCAGCATTTTTATTCCATCTTTTTTTCAGAGAGCTTTCTGTATTTTGATCGGAACGACATTGTTCATTACTAGACTCTGTTTTACGAGACTCATTATCTATTTTCTTTTGCTGATTACGAGCTTTAAGATGCTTAGGCTTTAATTTTGGCTTAGGTTTACGAGGTTCTTCTTCAAAAGAAATGTAAAAACCTTTATCTTTAGGCTGATTTTCATTCTCTGTATTAGTTTTTGACTCTGTCTGTTCTTGCATTTCGGAATGCTCTTCAGATGGAAATTGGCCAAAAGGTTGTTGTTTATAATTGGGGGAAGTTGGTGAAGCTACTTTAGATTTATTGACCCTAAACGTTTTGCCAAGAACAGGCCTATTAGGTGGAGAATGCTGCAATTCTGAGTTTTGAACAAGACGTCCAAATTCATCAGTTGAAATTTCTAAAGCACTGTTTCTGTGATTCATTAAGTCAGATGAAGAATTTGAAGGATAAATGTCAAATTGGTTAGCAGAAGGACTATGGGTAATTGTGCGAGAATAATTATTAGGCATATCAGCGAGATAAGGTTCAGAAGGATTGCGATGCAGATGAAAACCTCGAGAATCTGAGCGATTCAGTCCTTGGCTCATACTTCTAGTAAATGTATTTTGCATAACTGGATAGTTTGTTTGTTGAAAATTAGAGTAAGGATATTGTCCTTGAGCATGAATATTGTTTGCTTGAGGCTCATTTGAATAATAAGAACTTGGTGGATAATAATTATTATAATTAGAAGATGGCATATTTTGAGGATGAAGGGTAAAGCCCTGATTAAATGGGACAGCTGGAGTATTGTCATATATTTGAGCTGACATATTCATGGGCTGCCCATACATCATTTGTGGGTCTACAGAGGAGGATCTGACAGAATGTGATGATTGTTGCCACATAGGAATTTGTTGATGCTGAGGTTGCTGTTGAGGGAAACCTCCAAAAGGAATAACTGGTTGACCCCAATGTCCTCGACTTCCAATGGGAGGAGCTGTATCTGACAAGACATTTTGAGTATACATGGAGGAATTATTCTGGAATGAGTTCACTGGTTCAGCCCATTTGCTTGGAATTTTGTTCTGAGAATTAATATTTTGGTCATGAGGAAAATGTGTCTGAATATCGTTTTGAGGAGGAGTATTATTTTTTAAAAGTTTCTGAATCATTTCTTGTTGTTCTGTTAGTCGAGAAATATCAAACTGTAAGTCTGATAAGCTAGAATTTAGTTGCTCAATTGACATTTGAATTTCATCAGATGGTACTTCATTTTCAAATTCCTCTGCATTTTTTCTTTCCAGCCACTTTCTTCGAACTGTATCCAATTCTTCAGAAAGATCTTCCACAGAAAATTGACGATTTTTACTGTAAAAATCATCTCTGTTCAGTGCATGTGAGCCTCCCCCTTTAACAGCTTGCATAAAAGCTGCTTTACCCATCTTTTCTCTTTGTTTTTTAGATAAACTTTCAAGCAGAGCTTTTTCATGTTCAATTCTCCTTTTTTTCTCTTCCAGTTTTAAGCGAATATCATGCATTTGAGCGGCTATAGAGGAATCTGTAACAGGTTGGTTTTTATTGTCGTTGCATTTTATCCAGTCTGAGGCATTAGCATGGCTAGATGTAGGACTATTGCCATCCATAGATGGATGAGACTTATTGATATGTAAATAACCAGGTCTAGTAGGCTTTTTATAAGTTCCTTGATCACTTTCATGGTCTTGATGCATATAGACAATATTTATGGCAGTACCAGAATTGTTTTTCTGCTTTGACAAGTTAGCAAAACTCATAACTCCCCCCTGATTTTCTCCTTTCTGTTCATCAGAACCCTGGTACACCCCATTTTCTGAATCAACATTTTCCTTATTCCATTCAGACTGTGAAAATAAATCTTTTGGCTTTTTCCAAGTAAGGCTACCTGATAGAGATTTATTTTGATTTTCAATGTCAGATGGAGTCCATTTTCCACAGTCTGTGCTGTATCTTCTTGAAGATGCAGCGTTAATGCCCGAATTGTCAGAAAATGTATGTGAAGACTCATGAAATGAATTCCGATTTCTGCGTGGTTCTCTAGTGAACGTTCGAGGAGAGTAATGTTCATGTGAAACAGACTGTACTTGATAAAGATTGTTATCACAATCACTATTTTGCTTATTCGTTAACTTTTTATCTTGCGACAAATGCAAATCTGATTGACTTCTTTGACACGAGTACCCTCTACCAGAAACAACATTCTGTTTGCTAGGAGATAATTGATGAATTTCGTAGGAAGATGGCGACCTTTGTAAATTTGATTTTGGAGGTTGTTCTCGGGGCTCAGCCCATTTCTCTCCAGTGAATTCATTATTTTCACTTAGAGATTCTAAATGTCCTGGAGATGTAATATCTTGGAAAGGTTTCTCAGAATGAAAGACTTGATAGTGGCCCTGAGCATGTTGTAGTGTTTTCTGGCCGTGATCATTCACACCAGAGTGCTTGGTCGAACGTCGATTGTCTTCTTGGTCCAGTAAATTATATTGAGATTGGGACTGGGGATGTCTGGACAAAAAATAACTTGCTAGTTCCTCATCTTCCTCTGCATGTAACCTAAAACAACATATTTTTAAAAATAAATAAATAAAAAAGCATGAATATTATAAGCAATAAACTTAATTAAATTTAAAAAAAGAAGTCCATACAGAAAATACTTTCGAGTAAACATGTATCTAAAATTCTGTTTAGAACGTAGAACTAAGAATCTCATTTTTAAGGGAAAGAGGAATATAAATTTTGACACACACACAATCTTCACTGTGAAACATTCGACCCCTAGAATAACATACATAAACCTCTACTTTCAGAGAAAAATTGGGAAAGTAAGAAAATGTACAATCAAATTCAAGCAAAATGTAACATTTTTATTTTCTAACGTACATAGCTAAAAAAGATAGAATGCCATTTTAATGATGAAAAGGGGAGAAAATTCGGTTGAAATTCCAGATAGCGCTGCATGTTTATTGGAAACAAAAGTTTTGTCGCAAATAAATGCTTTTAAAACAATGAAAATAAAAAATGCAATAAATATGTTCAAGATTGAAAAATTAATTTTACACCTATGTATAAAAAAGTTTTGAATTTGTGCTAACAATCTTTGTAAGGAGTTAGTTTTTGAGATAATGAATTTTAATAAATCTTGTTTTTATACTGAATTAATAACATTAAACTTTAGAATTTTAACTTTTTGTAGCCTTATTACTTTCCTTTTTTAAAACTAGAAAGGAAAACATGCATGTTTTCGGCTTTCAGAGTTCCACTTGCTTTTCAGATCGTTGCACTTTGTTTTTTTATGCTAAATTTCATGATTTATAACGTTAGTATATACAGTGTAATTAGTTAATAAAATACAGTATAATTAATAATATGTTTCCGGTTTGAACTAACATTTCAACACCACGTAGCATTGGAACATTACAATGTATCACGGGCAATACATCATGAAGATAATTCTACATCAGTAGAAATTTTAACTCTACGTGGAATGAAACAGAAATTAAAATCTCAATAAGAGAAAATATTAGTAACTATTCTCACTAAAGTTAATGTAACCAAAAAGCAAAACAGTTTTCAACCATTTGAATATCTAGTGTGCTTGCAATAGATCTACAAAAAATAGTTTATTTATTTATTTTGTTTTTCACCAGTTTAAGTTTTCAATTTCGAACAAAATTGTTAAAAAGTATAGGAATTATATAAATTTTCTTTTATTAATGAGAAAAACCGAGTTTTGAAACAGTAATAATTCAACAAACATAAAACACACCTATGATGAACATCATTTGAAGATGTGTGAAGATCACCACGTCGATTAACTTCTGAGAAATTAACAGAATGTGTACGTCTTAATGATCTAGGACCTAGTAAAAACAAATAAAGAAAGAATAAGATTATACATAAAAGATTTCCATAGCACATTTAAAAAAAAATCATTTTTCAAATTCTAGGTATCAAAGATAGAAGTGTAAAAAAAGGCAATTAAAGAAACTTTTAAAAACTATAAAACAGCTTTCTTGATTTTGGATATTTTTTTTAAATTTCCCAGATTTTCCACAATATTATATTTCTCAGATAATTTCATGATTTTCTTATTTAATCCCCACCCTGAACAGTGCAAGTGATCTTTTTGAATAACTCATTCCAATCGAAAATAAGTGAAAACAGAATTTAAAGATGTATAGAATATTTTTGTTCAAAAAATAGGAACTGCAAGAATGACAGGTCAGCTGTGAAAGTAATCACTGTGAAAGTAAAAATCTGGCATGCAAGTGCTTATGTTAAAGTCTCAAGATAAAAGGACGAAAATACTAAGGACTTTGGTGAAAAAATATGTTTTTTTTAAGACCTTAAAAATAAAAAAATAAATGAAAGGACTTTTTAAAGATTTTAAGGCCTGTGCAAGCACCGACTTTGTAGTTAGTCGACACTTGCTGCCATAGTTTCGTGAATTATACATAAATCTGTGAGCATGAATGTTCAGCTCAGACTTGAATTATTATGAATGGAAAAACTGAATCTTAAGATTATCATTATTTTGAATAATTGTACTAATAACAAGAGGACAAAGCAAATTTCTCAAGTGCTTTTATTATAATAAATCAAATACTTATGTCAAACAGCATTATCACCCAACTAAAGTGCTACCACATATATAGATATAATATATTATATTCATAGGGAAGTGATTTTTGAAAAAAAAAAACACATTTATCTCTATTAAAGTTTACTTTAAAAAGAGCATTTACCATCATGTCTTCGATCTTCTTGCACGTTTATCTTCCTTGCTGATAAAGACTTTTGTGGCCTCTGCCAGCTTCCACTGTTTAAGATAATTAATGGAGTACACAAATTAGTGCACTTATATATAACATATATGCTGCCTAAAAGCATTATTTAACTAACTAAAAGGTATAAAAAGGAAGTGCACAGTAGATTCATGAGAATCTAGCTCGCGACTATCCACCCTCCATACTATCTCTCTAGTTTTCTTTTATTGTAATTAAACAAGAAACAAATTACATTGTCATGGTGTTGGAAGCAGGAGTCTGCAATGATCCTCCAAAGTGTCGTGACTCTTATCTTAAGGTTACCTTTTCAAATCTGTGTAGTCACTTATCAGTGAATCAATTTTCTTAAAAATTAAAACCTATGATTTATGTTAAAATTTTGTACATGTTTCTTGAATTTAAGCCAGGTATCATAGAATTTATGTTAAAATGTGGAGAGTTTAAATTCTGTAACTTACTTTTCTTGAACAAAGTCTTGAAATGTGCAGTGCAGTGAATAAAACATTTACAAGCTTTCTATTTTAACTCGTCACATTACTGACAACTACTTTTCCCTTTTTTTGAAAAACAAGGAAAATAAAATGTAATGAACATGTTGAAGATCGGAGATGTGCAGTTTTCAAAAAAGTTATTTCGTGATTTTCTGAAAAGAGTTCGTTTTTGCGATTACAGTTTTTATTAATTGTTGCTTTAATTCTGTTTAAATATCATTAACTTTTTATTTTTCTTGTAGTTTCATTATATTTATTTTTGTAAAATGAGCTCTAAATTTCGGGCGATACAGAACGTTCGCGAAATTGAAATTCGGCGTTTCTCGCATTTTCCCGATAGGTTGATTTTTTACTGCAATTTTGATTCACTGGGCTGTGTTCACATTCTACCTTGCTTGAGATAAATGGAGGGCTTTATACTGAAGAAGTAAGACAATATTTATTATATGTTTTGGTATAAAAACTTTCTGGTATTGGTGGGGGAGAAAAATGGGAAAATAGTTTCATAGAACTGTAGCCTATCAGGCTTTTTTTTGTAATTGCTATGTTTACAAAAACTTTTTTTGTAATTGTATTGTTTTGTCTTTCCACCACCTTAGGCCAGATACACAATAGTATTGTACTTTGCATTACAGTTGTGTGAATGTACCATAACTAAAATACTACAGAATGTTTAGAAGGTTAAAAAAATAGAAAGAGAAAATTTCAGAACACATGTATAAAAACGCATGCCGTATCTATAACGGAAAACATAATACTAACCTCCTACTAATTTCATAGTTTCCTGATCGTAAATCTGGAATAGGACTAACAGATTTTTGAAAATTTCTTAATCTGCAATTCTGAAGTGGAGACTGTCGTTGGCCATTTAAGTAAGTAACTAAGAGAAATCATTAAAACTGAATAAAAGCATTCTATAGAAAAATAAATACATGAATAAAGTTTTTTAGACAAAATTCTTGAAAAAATTAATAATATTTTTTCACACAATATATATACACACACACATATTTATATACATATATATTAGATATATATATAATGGAGCATTGTTTATAAAACGTCTACATTTAAGCAATGTTTTAGTGTGGCCCCAATTCAAGGAACTAGTCAGAAAGGTAAATTGATAATACGACGTTATCATGTGCACAATGTTTTTGGGTAGTCCCTTCAGCGTCGTATAAACGATGTTCCACTGTAGCTATAAACTATTTTAAAAAATTAATAAAGAATACTGCAGGCTAAATGAAAGAAACTCACAAAAACTCTTAGGTAAGAATGAAAATACATTTTATTCTATAACTGCTTTTCATAGTTTTCCCTGATCTAATAAAAGTTCCATTTCAACTCTTTGTGTTCATAACACTACTCCCATTTTATCTGGCCAGTTTCTTTAACAGATAGCTATTTCCAACTTTATATTATAACTTTCCTTTACTGCTATTAGAACAAAATAAACATATAGTTAATCGATCAATTTACAATACGTAATTATACAATAGATTTAAATAAGGTTTATAGACCACCAAGTGTGTGTTTGGAATTAATCTTCTATGGGATCATTCATAAATGATGTCACGCTTCGAGGGGGGGAGGGGGGTTCGTGAAATTGTGACAAGGGGAGGGGGTAACAAGAAGTGTGACATCAGGCATTACGCAACATAGCGTGGTGCGTGACAAAGGGGGGGAGGGGTGTCAAATATATGGGAAAAAAGCGTGACATCATTTATAAACGACCCCTATGAAGAATAACCCATTCTAGTGCAAAGCAAACTTTAAAAAATTGTAACATGATTTAAAAATAGTTATTTAGGAGAAAAAAAACAATATTAAATTTCTTATTGATGATTTTAGTATAATCCCTTCAAGTCCTCACTTTTCAGCCCGAGGGCTGTTCTCAAGTATAAGCAAGATCATAATCTGATCAAACAAGAAAGAAACATCATTTTATTAACTAAAGTGGCTTATACTATGTTCAAATGCTACAGAATTATATACTAAATATTGTATACCGAAAATTAGAGGGCAACACTGGGAAATTTCACTAGTGGCCAGTGGCCAGTAGAGGTAGATTTTGCACTGGCCACTTTTTTCGAAGCAGTGGCCACTTTTCTCGGTGAAAAATGCACAACGGTTTTTTAAACTTTTTTGTATCAATTAGTAATGATATAAAATTAAATAACCCAATTAAATGTGCTAATATTTATAAAATTAAGTACCTTTTTTTGAGTTATTAAAATAAAATTATAAAAATTATTTTTTTTAAAGAGGAACTCACAAAGTTTACAATCTTACTTTGACCCTCAGGAAAAATTTTCCCTTTTCTCCCAATTATTAAAAACCATTGTACATTCATTAACTTATGCAAAAATGAAAGATCATTGTACAAAATATTGCTATTATAAAATATTACCGCACTGAAACAGTTGATAAAAACTTAGCACATTTTGTTTATAATATTAAGGGATTTTTGTTAATACTCAAAGCAAATGAAATTATATATTAATATACAACTTATGAACGAAGTGTAATTACAGGAAACTATGATGAACGATAAATATGGCCTATGGGTTTTCGGGAGGGGTACGAGACAAAACTGATTGCTTTTGTGAAATACAGTATCGAGCCCCAAATACGGAAAATCCTAAAATTCGGCACTTCTTCCGATTTTTTTAATGTTAATTCAGAAAAACATTAATCTAAGAAGCTGTTAAATTAACAAACACCAGTAAATTTTGATTCAAATAGAAGCAGCAATCCTTGTAGATATGTTTCTGATTTATATGAACTAAACACCGGAAACCAAGATAAAACCAGAAAACCCTATGTTAAACAGGGAAAATAGTTTTTTTAGGCGTAGTTAAGTATCTTTTTTCCCTATAAAAAGGTAATTATTTTTTACTTAAGTTTTTAAAAATTCCGTTTTCCAAGTTGTATTCCCTTAAAAAGAAAACTTGCTGTATTTGTCAATTTGTTTCTCTGTGGTCATAAATGGCGCACAGCATCCTCGCAATTTGTACAAATGTCAGGCGTTTTGGTTTATCTTCTCTGCTAATATTTTACAGATGTAGCACTATTTCCTTTTTCATGCAATTGCAGGTGATTAGTGAATTGGTAAACTACCATGTGGGTATGGTTTATTTTTGCTGAATTGTAATTTGGAGTGTTTTATTAAAATATATGAATAAGTTATTTTTTTGTTTGGTAAAAATATATCAATACATGGATTTACTTATACAGTATAGGACCCCAAATTCGGAATCCCGAAATGAGAAAGACCAAAAATCGGGAATTTTAAAAAAAAATCGGCAGTTGGAAAAAAAATCTGGAAATATTTTGCTCCTTTTTTTGAAAAACAAGGAAAATAAAATGTAATGAACATGTTGAAGATCGGAGATGTGCAGTTTTCAAAAAAGTTATTTCGTGATTTTCTGAAAAGAGTTCGTTTTTGCGATTACAGTTTTTATTAATTGTTGCTTTAATTCTGTTTAAATATCATTAACTTTTTATTTTTCTTGTAGTTTCATTATATTTATTTTTGTAAAATGAGCTCTAAATTTCGGGCGATACAGAACGTTCGCGAAATTGAAATTCGGCGTTTCTCGCATTTTCCCGATAGGTTGATTTTTTACTGCAATTAAAAGTCTTAGTAAGTGGCTAGAGCATATAAAATCCTATCAGAATTTGACGGAATTCTTTTCTTTTATTGCTTAATCAAAGAGGTAAAAATAATATAGGGAAAAGTCTAGATTTTTCGATGTTTTACCTCGAATGTAAGCAGACTCCAACTTCGTTTTTTGTGCTAAATTTCGCGACTTATAGGCGAGTATATGCAATAATAAAAAGTGCTATACAAGAGCAAAATGCTAATGAAAACTACCAGAGCAAATTATATGTGCTATGATGCTGCTTACAAAATTTTTAGAATGAGGACCCAACATCCGGAAAATTCTGAAATCCGAAATGATCACGGCACCGAGCGTCCCGGATTTGAGGTCCCATACTGTATTACCTTCTCAAGGAAAAAAAAGATATCTTATTTGTCTACCATTTAAGAAAACCGAGCAATTTGATGTAAAAATGCGCATATTAGCTTCGATGTTTACGTAAATCCGCCATTTTTGGTCCAGAAATTCCGCCATTTTGGCTAGGGTTCCGAAATTCGGCAAATTTCGAAATCCGACCTAGCACCGGTCTCGAGCATGGCGAATTTGGGGTTCAGTACTGCAATAAGATGGGAAAGTGCGAAAGCACATGTTTTTGAACCTAGCAGTGTACTTCTTGGAAATTTTTAAGGGGAGAAAAAAGTGGCGACGAGAGAGGCGATTGTTAGGAAATATTTTAGTCGCCATTTTTTTCATATAGTCGCCCTGTGGCGAGTGGCGACCGCTTATTTTGCCCTCTACCGAAAATGTATGCTTTACATAAAAAATTAACTAATATCAACTAACATTAAGTAGAATCAATTATCATAAACTCTTACAGTAATATACAAAATGTTGCAATGGCAAATAACAAAGGGGAAAAAATGTTTCTTAAAACTTACTATCAGCCAATTTAGTTTCATTTTCTCTCTCCATTCTAGCACCAGGTCTGCAGATATGCTCTGGAGGCCGGATTTCGAATATATACATAAGGTCTGCAATGAAAGCTAAAACATTGAGGACTATTGAAGGATGCATGTAAACCATATCTTCCATAGAAAGGCAATAAATATCTTGAGGCAGATGCTCTTGGCAGAATTTTTGAACCAACTGCAAATTATGAACTGAATCTGCTAAACTTATAGGATCGTGAAAATGGATATCTACAATGGAAAGAAAAATTATGTTGTAAACCTTGACTCTATAATTTAATGTCACATAGTAGTAATGAACATAAAGTTTGATTTTTTTACATCAATAAATAAGCAATGATGTAAAAAAAAAGTAAAAATTGTTACCTTGCCATTTAAAATATTTAGGACAATACAAAGTAAGTAAGGCAGACAAGCAGCATCCATCACTAAGATCCCCTAAATCTTGGGCCAAAGCAATAAATGGAACATTGCTTCTGTGCTGCTGCAAATAAAAAATCGGAAACAAATGATATTATATGAGCTTAGAAAATTAATACGCAAACATTTTAAATATTGAGGCAGTTCTAATTTGTTAATTTCATTTTCTTAAAGGCCTCAGGTCTAGCTTATTATTTTCTATGTAAAACTTTCACTGAGAATTTGTTGGCAATCATAGTTCATCACATTTCAAAATAGGTGTTCCAGTTATGCACACTATTACTTCATAAAATATGGCCAAAACTAAATGTTTAACAAGTAATTTAGAATCTAAAAATAAGAATTAACTCTTCAAATTAGTTTGAAATACTTCCAACTTTTATTGTGAGGCATAAAGACTAACTAAAAACCCTTCATCTTTTATTCACTATGCATTCTTGTATTTAAAAAAAGAAGAGGTATTCTCAGTCTAAAATACTTAAACAAAACAAATTGGGGGACCACTCTCATGCATTCAACTTTTCATTATTTTTATTGTGATATTTTAGTATGATAAAATAGAAATGATTAGAATAACTAAGAAACAAAACTGTTCATTATAATTACTCATAACTTTGTTTAACTTACTTGACTAGAGTCTGGACTATTAGGACTGTAGCTAGAACTAAGATCCTCTTCAATTTTATGCCTCATTTTTACACAAGATTTATTGATCCAAAGCAAAGCAGCTTCTTCACTATCATAAGGAAGTTCACTTTCATCATTAACCACAGAAAATCGGCTACAACAAACCAAATGGAAAATTAAATTTAAAAAGATGCAAAAGGTGGTGATTTCAATGTAAAGCAATTCATTCACATAACAAAGATATAAAACAAACAATTATAGCAACTAAAGTTTATTTAGGAAACTTTAAAATATTATTCAAAAGGCTCACAAGATGCTAATGTTGTGTGAATATTATCAAAAGTTTTCTTGGTTTCTAATGTGTAAGTATAAATTTGTATTTTTTAAATATAGCAATGCTCTTAAGGAGTGAAGATATTGGAAATTTATTTCTAATAAATTTTAATAGTTGTTATTTTTACAAAAACTGGATTAATGAATATATTTATTCACTGCTAGAAAATCTAGAAGAATTGCTTTACTGTTTGACAGAAATTATATAAAAGATATTTATCAAACATCTGTGATTTTTACCAAACGTTTTTACAATAATGCTTTTCCTTTCGTCATTTATTTCTTTTAATTTTAAACGTATTTTTAAATATTTCAATTAAAGTAATTAATACTGTCTGTTAAAGTACAGAGCCTATTTACCATAAAGTGCTAAACACCAGAAGCCACCAACACAACCTGCACCCTGATAATTAAGGGCAACAGCTTGTACAAAGCACAATTTAACAGCAAAAGCTGTAAGTATTTCCAGAGTTCTTAGAATGACTGCCAATACTACACACCTTGTGCCACTCTTTACTCAAGAGAGAAAAAATATGAAGCAATTTTTTTTTTAAATCGTAATAATAACAATAATAAAATAGGTGTACTGATATTATTACTGTTACATTACTGATGAATTTAGTATTGGATAAACACAGACAAATTACATATTCAAACAAAAACACATTTTGAATAGAATGATAGGTAAATGAATGCCAAGCTTCAAAAAATAATTTTCCAAAAATTAATAAACTTCCAGGCCTTGATGATTAAAAATTCAGAATGGAAAATATTTACCCATTGACTGGCACCAGAACAAAAAAAGTATGAATGGCTACCATCATGATGTTATTGAATACAGTAAAACCTGTAAAGTTGACCACCTTTGTAAGTTGGCCACCTGTCTAAGTTGACCGCTTTTGTCAGGAACACAGGGTTGCCACAAAAGAAATGGAACAAAAATAGTTGCTTTAGTAGCATAAAAGCACGAAAATAGTAGCCACGGCTCAATGACAAACAAGTCTTAATTAACTTGTTCAGTGATGGGTACTTACTTACCGTAAAATCCCGAAAGTAGCCCCCCCCCATCGAATGTAACCCCCCCCCCTTTCGCGCCGAAAGTGGAATCATTCCATATTCCTGAATATAACCCCCCTCCCCAAATGGCTGACGATTTTAAAACAAATTTTGTATTATTTTCTTATGATAAAGATTAAATATGTCCAATTTCTTTTTGTATTTTGTGTTTTATTTTATTTGTTTATTTATTAATAAATATTAAAGGTCTATATGTTTAAAAATAAATTTCATGTACTCGGCGTTAATTCGTTCATTAGCCGCCATCTTTGATCTTGTGAGTCCGCCATTTTTGGTCGTGTTTTAAAATTCGACGCATTACGAAATACCGATATAGCGCTGGTATCGAACATGCCAAATTTGCGTTTTATGAGTTTTAAATTTAAATTATAGGGATTTCTGATAACTTAAGTGCTAAATTCTTTCTTCGTGTTGATTCGTTCATTAGCCGCCATCTTTTATCGTGTAAGCCCGCCATTTTTGGTCGTGTTTTGAAACTCGGTACATTACGAAATACCGATGTAGCGCTGGCCCCGAACATGTCAAATTTGCGTTTTATGAGTTTTAAATTTAAATTATAGGGATTTCTGCTAACTTAAGTGCAAAATTCTTTCTTCAGTCAAAGATGCCATTCCCATGCGATCAATTTTCTATTAGAAAATTATAAGACATTTTTGTTTATTTATTTTTTGAATCTTGTTTTATATTATTTAAAATAACTTTAAATGGGCTATACTTATTATTTATCTTCAGTAGATGCTCTTAATTAATACTAAAAACATTTTTTTTAAATAATTTTTTTCGAAAATCTCGATTATAACCCCCCTATCTGAAATTTGCCAGTTTGGTTTTTATAAAGAGGGGGGTTACTTTCGGGATTTTACGGTATTACATTCGGATCTTATATTTCTACATAAAGAGTTGCTATGAACACAATGTAATTTATAAAAAAGCAATTGCATTTTTATATGAAATAAACACGTTTCCGAGCATTAACTTTCTAAACCGAAATAACTATTTCATATATACCAAAGATTAAAAATATCAATGAATAAGTAGAAGTTACAAAAAAGATTGCAATATGAGAGAGAAGAGCAAGGTTATTAATAGAAAATAAACATACTTGAGATTTAAACACACAATAGCTGATCTCTTATTTAGATACGTGTATAATATTGAGCTACTTGATTAATGAAATTCTAAGACCAAGAGGAGACAATATCAAAAACATTAAGTTTACTTTTTTTCACAAATTTAACACTTATTTTATAATATTGGAAAAATCACTCAATAGACAATTTCTAGAGATAATCAAAAATTTTTAAAAATCAATTTAAAATTACATGGCAAAGAAAAAAAAAAACTTTGGAAAAATATTTTTTAAAACTAGATTATTAACTAGGCTGAAATATTTAATTCTTGTAATTAAATTGTATGATCACTAAAACTTACAAGAATTTTGACAGAAATTATTTTATTTTCGGCCGAATTTTTCAAGTGGGAGTGACAAAATGACACCCGTGCAAGTTTGTACTACAGAAGTTGAAATGTAACAAAGATTAAAAATTATGGTAAGTTCAAAGTTATTGAGCTCCAAGATGCAGAATCTGATGGTAAATGAGCACTAGGAAGCTTTTCCGAAGCCTATGCAATCGGAATTCGAAATGCGTAAAAAATCAAGACCAAGCCTTTAAAGAGCGAAAAACAGAAAAAATGCGTAAATTTTACTCGTAGTTTGTAAAAGTTGGCAGGCTAGGCTACTTTCAAAACTTTTCATTGAAAAGAAAGAAGGGATTTTAGTGGAAACGAAATTCTTACTTTCCAAAAATACAGAAAAAACACATGTCTGTCTATGTGATGATTGGGTGTTTCGGACATATCGTTGCAATCCTTCGCCGTGCAACACAGTGGATATTGTGGTCAAGCACCACTGCCATTTGTTGCCAGTGTTCGAGAGAAAAGGTAAGGGTTACAGAAAAATAAAGAGAAAAGGCGCATACCGCGATATTGAAATGCATATCGCGTACACACGGCACAGCTTCTGTGTTGACTACCAAATCACCCATGAAAAAAGCAAACTAACCCCTTTCATTGGCAGCAGTGTCAGCTTCATTGGCAATTGCTTCAAGGTCAATATGAAGTGTAGGCAGAGGCAGTCGCTTGGGCCAAGATGGAAGTTTGAAAAATTATGGCACAACTTTACGTAAAATAAAAGAAAATTTTTTTCTTAAAAATATTTTTTGGTGCATTTGAATAAAAGAATTTCAAAAGAGGTAAAAAAAAAAAAGTCGCCTAATAGTTGTCTCTTGGAAAAATTAGTTGCTTTTTCGCCCGATTTCGAAGAAAATAGTTGCCATAGTCGCCTGATGCTGAAAATAGTTGCAAATAGTTGCTTTTTAGTCGCCTGTGCCAACCCTGGGAACATAATTAGCTTTATATTATTTAATGTAGAGAAACCTTCATAACTTGACCACCTGTCTATATTGACCACTTATGTACGCCAAATTTGGGTGGGAGAACTATAAAAAAAACCTTTGTAAGTTGACCCCCTAATTATTACTATATTTATTTTTTTATCTATTTATGCTAAGACAAAAAACAGCTTAAATAACTTCTCCAGTATATATTTTATGCTATAATGTTAGAAAAGTATTTGTCTGGAAGGAAGAAACATCAATATAAAGTTTGCCTAAACCTCTGTGTAAGTTAACCATACTGGAAAACTACTATGAGCATTCTTTTATTCTTTAAATAAGTTTTTTCTTTTTCTTCTAATTGATCTAGCCATTTTGAAAAATTACGTATTTTTAGGGAATCTTTACCATCAATTAAAGAACTTACATAACTAATAACATATTTATTTTTATTTTAATAGGAGTGCTTTAATTTTAAAGTTGTATAAGATACATTGTAAGTTATTCAGATTAAATTTATCTAATGATATTTCAGATAATTGTGAAAAAATAGCTAATTTCTAATTTTTAAAGTAACATTCATACATGAAGTTTCATTTCAATTAGTTACAAATGAATAAACGCATAGTTTAAGAAATAACAAAAAAAAATTCTACCCTCTATAAGTTGACCACTAAAGTACCGTACCATAAGTGGTCAACTTACACAGGTTTCACTGTATGGATAAAAAGTTTTTAACATAATTTATTTCATACACCCTTGAAAAATTAGTAAACAAAAAGTCATATTGATTCAAAAGTGGAGATATAAATATGATTGTATTAAGAGAATTCAAAAATTTAAAAAAAAAAAAAAACTGTTTTTTACCCCTAGTTATAAGAATATCTAGGATGCATTTTAACATTGAAATTCAATGACTATTTTGTACACTATATAAGAAAAGATAAGAAACAATTATAAAATTGCCTATAGTACACATGTAAAAAGTTGAAAACATTCTTAAATTTTTTTTTTATTTTTTATTTATGTATATTTTTAAAATTATTCATTTATTCATGATTAATATCATGAAAAGGAAACTACATTTCTTATAAAACAAAAATTACCTGACAACTTCCACAACTTTTTCTGGAATTAGTACTTCTTTAATAAATAGTGCCATAATACCTTCAATTACAGCCATATGAGAATTCTATAAAGTCAAAAACAGGAAAAAAATTAATAGATGTAATTTGAAGATTTTTACTAACTGAGAAAATAAAAATATAGCACATTAAAAATAAAACATGATTCCATTATATGAGCAAAATTTGATTTCTTTTACGTGAACCTTTTCTTCTTTTCTTTTGTACATTACTAATCTGTTTGCTTTAGAATATGAATTGGTCAATAGAATAAAGATAATGTACCTCTTTGAGGATCCAAAGGAATGAATTTTAGCAATGTATCACCTAAAAGATAACCTTTTCTTTACAGCAGGCACATCACTGATCAAAACCTTATTAGCATACATTTATGTTAATATCTTTTAATTACAACCATATTATACTATAAAGCAAAATACCAATATGACTACCATACCATGCATTATTAGTCTTTGGATATCATGCTTATAGTACAATTAAAGGTGACTTCATAAATGGAATTCTTTCCTGATACAATGGTTAGGCCAGTACAGTAGAGAAGGGAACCAAAACCCCTTCTAAATGATATCCCTCAATTATAGGGTATCAAGGGGGCCAGGTTCACACATTAAGAGGTAGGGAAACTGGACTGGTGGGGTGGCAGAATGCATATCAGTCCAGTGGAACTACCTCAACGCATAAATGGGCCCACCGTAGACGATCGACGGCCACCAGGCTCCTGTTTCGACAAACCCAAAGGCTTCCGCTAAGTGGTTATGGTGTCTGGTGGAGAAAAGTACAGTAGAGAAAGAATAAAAGTACAATAAATAAAATTTGAACAGGTGTTTTACACTTAGCTAACTTGATAGTTGATGCATAAACACAGCATTATCTCTCTTTTACATTTCATGCTTTTTGTAATACATAATTTTTCTTTTTTATTTACCTCCCTACAGTTCCTAACAAGATATCTCGTCCATTTAACATGTTCCTTTGGGGATGCCAAACTGCAGGTTGACTAGGAGAGGAACATTTTACAGCCTTATTCACCAAACTTTCAACCAGCAGTCGGATCAAGTTTTCACGGTCTGTTTTGAGCTGAAGTCGAAAACGATATTCCCCACCACGAGGGGGCAGCAATTTTTCAGCATGGAATATTGATAGACTTTGACTGTAGACATTGAAGTGTCACCCAAACTGTTCAAACCTACAGCACATATGCAATAGTGCAGTAAACAAACGGGATTCATGGTTTATTGATTTTGAAGAGAAGTGCGAGATGAAAGATAAATTTTCTGAATCAATTTTTACAATCATGATTGCTTGAAAATATGGAATCTCGCAGAAACAGAGTTTTTTCTTGTTAGATGAATGACTTTAAAATTTAGGATAAAAAAGATTTAATGCGCGATATTGTCTATAAAAAATTCATATTAAAGCTGTTAGTAGAATACCTCGGAGACAAACTATTAATGATCAATAAAAATAATGCATTGTCTGTTGAAGAACAGCTACTAACAGCTCCAAGATTTTATGTCACAGAAGCTTTTGAGCTTCTGATTAGCGATATCATTGCTCCAAGCCAACTCACTTGTAGTGAGTTGGCTTGGTTAAACAGTAAACAAACAGTTAACAGTGGAGTTGTGCAAGGTAGGTAAGTTGTTCCAATTACTACATTGCTGTTGGAAAATAGAGATGGTACAACAACAGTTGTAATTGGGTAGTGGAAAATTGTTTTTAATAGCGGTCTTGAAAGAGGATCGCTCTAATAATGGTTGAACCGGGTGTTTGACCGTTTTTGATGAAGACCGTTAATTAGCTGATAATGCTAAGCATCTACAGAAAAACATTAATGTTTCTTATTAAAACATCATGGATGCATTTGCCATTTCAAATAGCTAAAAATATTTCTAGAAGTTACCTTGATTAAAGATTTTTCAACATAAACCAAATTCCTTGTTTTTTGTCAGACAAGAGGTAGTCACTTTAAAATATGTACGAGTTACAATTACCTGAGCTCCAATTTATCTGAGTTACCAGAAAATTTTTCTCCTCTTTTATCCATTCTGACAAGAAAATCAGAATTCTGAAAGAAAATTCTCCTGTCTTACTGAAGTAACATTAAGCAGACTACACCTGCAATTTTGATTCCACAAACAAATTTTTCTACAATTTTAGCAAAGAAAAGATTATCACCCGCAAAACAAAAGAATTATTAATGACTTTTTTAAACAAGTAATTTAATTCTCCATACTTTAATTTTATGTTTTTAATCAATTATTGGAGGTGCATCATTTTAAGTGCAGTAAATATAAAATTAATAAATTTATATTTCATCTGCCTAAATTGGTGAAAATTTAGTTAAATCATGAATATCTAAATCATGAATATCTGAGCTTTTCACTTATCCATGGTAAGCTTAGTCCATGTTAACATGAATAATTGAGACTCTGCTATAGGAGAAAAAGAAAGGAAATGCTATTAAATTAAGTAAAGGGAAAATGAAGCAATAATATCCACCAACTTACCATTCTAATGGGTGCAGTCTGAACCAAAACAGTTTCAGTCAAATTTGCATCCATTGGTTCACTGATCTCGATGCCTTTTCTCGTAAGTACTTGTATAATTCCATGATGGTTAAGATTGTGGTAGTTAGGATCAGCATATATGTTGGCCAATGCTAAACAGTACAGTTCAGCATTGGCCAAAGCATGGATTATCTGTGGTTTAAGGCGATCATTTCCCTACAAAAGAATTAATAACTAATATTAATTACCATTCATATTAGAAGCCATATAATACATGCCATAAGAGTAAACTGACTTGTTTCTGATAATGTACATGGAAAGAGACAGCACTTAAAAATTCATGAGAACAATCTATACAAAATACGTTATCATATAAGATATTGCAGCATTGTTGCTTATTCTATTCAGTGATATAAGTGATATATGGTTACATATTCTAACCACAAAATTATTTGTATGCACAAGGGGTTTTGAAAAAATAGCAATCACACATACACCTATGTTAAAAAGTCAAAATGCAAAATTCATTCCAAAGCTTTCTCTGTGAAAGGAATCAAATTTTTTCGAGAAGGAGAAAAAAAATAGCGATATTGTTTAAATATTTCAACTGTTAATGCATTCTCGTATTCGAAAAAAATATGCATTCAATGCCTCTTTTTTTTTTTTCAAAATTTTAACTATTCCTTCACCAAAACTCAAATGTTCCAAGATTTAATGAGCATTTTAAATCTTAACCAAATATAAATTAACTTAAGCAATATTAAAGGAGATTATTAGTATCTGTAATATTTTTAATGATTTGTTTCCACACAAGAAATAAAGAACTTAAAAAAATAAGTTTGGTTTAAAATATCAAAAAATATTGATCTGGACATTAAAGATTAATGTTTAAAAGTTTAAAGCAGTGAAGAATGCAAAAATAATGTGCATTTCATTTCATAAGTGCTATAAATGAAATGGAAAAGGAAATAGCTAAAGGGATACAATTCTGTCTCTTTTTTAAATTAGTTTTTTTGAAACACATATAATTGATTGTCGTCAACAATATTTATTATACTAGGGAGTTACCACTCACAAACCCTCAGAACTACTTACACAATTCCGGGGGGGGGGGGGGGGCGATCCTTTGCAATCTGAACTCGCTTCACTCGATCATTATAAGCTAAACTATTTTAGGCTTGTTTTACAGCTACAACAGAAAGAATCGGTGCTTTGTCAAAAATAATGTTCTATTTAGCAAACAACTCTTTGGAATAACAAAATGTGTATGTTGTACAGGGGCACCAACAGGTCATCTCCCCTCTCCCCCACAAAAAGCATAATATATTCGGCTCATAATTTGTTTTTAAATATCCAGAATTTGATATGGCCATTGCAATAAAGATCCGGTTATTGGTATAGATCAAGATGGAAATCGGGCAAGATATCTGGAAAAGAGGCAGACTTCCCGCTGGAACGAAAATTTGGTTTTTAAAATTTAAGTAGCATGCCTTGAAAATATATTATCTATATAAATAAAACCGAAAGTTTGTGTGTGTGTGTTTTTCTGTCTGTCGATCGCCTCCTGGCGAGATGGGACGGGCCAGAAGTGCGAAATTATGGTTACAGGTACCTTAGGTCAGGTCCTCGTGACCTCGAAGCGTTTTTCCTAAAATTCGAATTTGTTCTTTTTTTTATTCCAATTTTAAGCAAAACTGTTTATTTTAATAATATCTCATCGAAGAAACGTCCCACGTTTTAGATTTTTGCAGCATATTGATGCCCGTAAAAAACTGCACAAGATGATCTCCTTCTGAAGTTCGTAGAACAAATAGAACACGCGCAATATTCATTTAAAGTAGTTTTCGAACTTTAAAGCAAGGCTTACCTCTGAATTTATCTGCTCAATTTGCGTATTTTCGCCAAAATAAATACTACTTTTTCGCCAATTTGATGATTTTTGTTAACTCAAGATTGAAAAAATGCTGTTTTATCGTTATTCATGCCGTTTTATGAGCGAAACAAATTCTGAAAATTCATTGCATTTTTTAGCGTACTGCAGACGATCTGTAATTACTCCTTGAGGTTGATCCTTCTTTGTTTTTTTGCGATTTAGTATCATGGTACCAGTTCAACAATTTCATGAAACATATTATTTCTCATGGTAGATTGTCCGCTTTATCAGCGAAACAAATTCTAAGATTCGTTCCTCGCTTTTAAAGAGTTGCATATGAATATTTTTAAATGTTTTTCTGAGATTGAATGATTAAACCTTGCTCTAAATAATATATTTTTTCAAAAATTTAATTCCTTATTGGAGTCCCAGGTTTAGAAAACTACCTACTTTACTTAGTATTAAAAAGTTGCTGTTTTGAAGTTACAATTAAATTTTTTTAAAAAATTCGAATTTCAAAAAAAAAAAAAGGCTCTGTTAGGCAAATATACAGGTCTATCTTCTTGCATTCCATGTAAAGCAGTGGCGTACGTAGAATTATTCAAGGGGGGAGGGGGTCCATAATTTTCTGAAACTACTAAAAGAAATTCGAGAATGTAATAAAGCACTATTATTTCCCTAATTTAGACAGCCAGACAATTTTGACTTGAGCTCAAGGGGGGTTTAAACCCCTAAACCCCCCCTTGCGTACGCCACTGATGTGAAGCGTTCGAAAACGGACTTAAATTTAGTCTGGCGCGACCCCTGGATTTTGTAATACAGTAACCCCTCGTTATATCGTTCATTCGGATATATCGCGCTTTTTCTATGTCTCCCAAGGTTTTAAGTGTGAGTTCTTGAATGTAAAAAAATTGCATTTCTCAGTAAAGCCCCTTTTCCCCCACCAAAAAAATCCATCGAACAGGAATGTTTTCCTTTCCTTTGATTTTGCTGCAGTTAAAAGCTGCAAAAGTTCTTCTCTTACACCTCAACTTACATGCCTGCAGAATGATTCTACTCAAACCAGTTGACGTTTTACTTGACATTTCTTTTTGTATTGATTCTAAACACCCATAGAATGAAAGATGTCTTTTGCCCAAGGATTTTTATGAAAAAAATTATTTTTATTAAGAAAGTTGTCATTATGTAAGATTAGATTAATTTCTTTACGTTGACACTCAATGTTACTTGTACTTTTTGAGTTATTTCTAATGGCATCGGTTAGTTCGCGCATTCGGATACATCGCGCTTTTTTGCTGTCTCCCGAATATAACGAGGGGCTACTGTACTACGTTTTATTATTTTATTAGTTAACATTATAAATTTGTTAAACTTCATTAAAAACCTTATAACATTTATTTTGAACTTACTTCATGATCTCTGTAACATGGTTCATAAAGCTCTGGTGGGATCTTAGGCATATAAGCTTTAGAAAGCAGCCACAAAACAGAAGCTCTCTGCTTAGCCTGCAAAAAGAAAATTAATTAAAAGCAAAAGTAAAATGAAATTAATTCAAAGAAAATTAATTCTTATTTTACACTTTGTTTGTGTTCTTTTAAAGGCTAAAAGAAAATAAAATAGTCACACACGTAAAAAATATAAAAATGTTTAAGTTAACTATAAAAGTTAAGTCATAAAGTTTCATATTTATATAAAAATATACTATATAATCCACTGGGAACAGGCCTCAGATCTAGCAGAGTAGCCTAGAGCACTAGCCTCGGCAACCTACTACAGGGTGCTCCACGGCCCATAGGATTTCGAAAGTGAAAATTTGCAACTTTTTCGGGAGCTTGTCGGGATTTTATCAGGATCTTTCAAAAATATCGGTAGTTATACAGAATAGTATTTTGTTCAAGCAATGAAATGATATTTACTAAAATTTCCTTCTGAGTGAGATTTATACTTCAATTCAATAAAATTAAAAGTTCTTTCAACAAATTCAAGGTATAAAAAACCTTCAAAGAAAATATGAAAAATTCATTTCTATTTCGGAAGCAAAATACGACGGCAAAAATGCCTGATTCTGATTAGCCATGAATGTTATTGCAAAACTCAGATCAAGCCTTTTTTCCTACGCTTTACCTATTTTTTTAAAGCCGAATTTTTCAAACAAATCTACTTATGTTAACTGGCAAAATCGAATTTGTATTACTGACTTCAGCCGCACGTTAAGATAGAATCATGCACAAATATTAGAATTAACTTTCCTTTATTTTCTATAACATAAATAATGCACAAAAAAGAAAAAATTCATATAATACACCGATTTCTAAAAATGAGACACAGTTTAATAGCTTTCGTAGTTAATACAGGGGTCCTTCGCCCCCCCCCCCCTCCCCCTGAGCGATGGCGCACTCCCGCTATACAGAGGCTCGCCAAAAACAAAAGATAGACCCCTTTCCCACCCAAAAATCGACCCCAAACGCCTGTAAACAACCCTTTCCCCTAAAAATTGCAATGGCGCACCCAGCGCTAAGATCCGTAGACATGCCAAGAGCATGGTTGATAAAATAAACCCTGACTAATAATGTATCTTCTACAAAATTGCTGTTCTACAATGTTCCAATTACAATGTGAAATTTAAATTCTATGATCAGGTGTGAGAATAAATTTGCATCTCCACACATTCGCTAGAGAACTGATAGCACTTTCACGTTACGATAAATACATTCAAAACGGAATCAATCGGGTTTTTTTCCCCCTTTTCTATTTTTTTAAAGGGGGGGGGAGTGATTTACACTTGCTTTCATTGCACTTTGATGATCCCATGTACTTTTCAAGACATAGTTAAGGGGTCATTCATAAATGATGTCACGCTTCGAGGGAGGGAGGCGTTTTCGAGAAATTGTGACAGTTTGCGACAAGGGGAGGGGAGGGGTAACAAGAAGTGTGACATTACATTTTGATTTCTATAAAAACATTTGAAATCAGCAAATGAACTTCATTTTTTAAGTTTTTGTTTGAGTTTCATAATTTGATTTTAAAGTTTCATTGATCATTTTGCATCGTAAACACCGATGCTGATTAAGACTTGAATTTACTTCTTGTTAAAAGTTTAAATGGAAATTTCCTCATAGTTTTAAGATAAAATTGCGTGGGTCATTTTTTCCGAATTCGAGCAGTTAATATATTTTACTGTTCCATACTAATTATCTTTTGTGTTGTAAACCTTAACTTCGTTTTATAAAAATTAAGCACACATATAATCATTATTATTATTATGCTCACAAATGTCATTAAAAATTAAAATAAAATTAAAAACGTGACCTATAACGCAGTGCTTTGTTTCTGAACTGCAAGTACACATACTTATGAAATATAACGTGACGTGTGACAAAGGAGCTTAGGGGGATATGATAAAGTGTGATTGTGACAAAGGGGAGGGGGTTCAAATATATTGAAAAAAAAGTGTGACATCATTTATGAACAATCCCTAAGAACTGGATGAGAAAAAAATCCTAACTTTTCATAATCTCAACCATTTTATAATCTCAAGTCAAGTGAGAAGACTTAAGTTCCGGAAAGTATAAAACGTAATAGTAATACATACATACAAATATATGAAATGAACATTTGAAGAATACAAATACATAAATAAATAGAATAAAATAAACTGAATTAAATAAACACATTAACATTTTCGTTCAATTATAAAATTGTAATGAAGAACAAGGGGAGTTGTAGTAAACAAGAAGTTCCGCCAAGAACCATACCCCAGCCTCTATTTTCTTGTATACACCAACATCAAATTTATCATCTAGCTATCTTTCTCTTTTTCTCATTTAGTTTTAGTTCGTAATTATTTCAAACATACCTTTTAAAACGGTTAATACATTTTCATTCACGCATTCATTCTTTCATTCAGAAATAAGCTTAAAATCCAAATCAAAAACTTGAGATTAGAGGTTAAGTATTCAACACTTTTGCTGGTTAAACTAATTCTTTAAAATGTTTTTGTTAATTAGAAAAAAATCTGTCCTGTATAATCAAATACTAATTCTGGTAATACTTTTTTTTTCTTTAAATTTCTCGTATTAAAAAATGTCAAAATAGTGGTGTCAAATTTTATGGAGATGTTATGTGGCAAAAAAGGGAAAAAAACTTAAATGCTATGCAAGAAAATTACACGTAAAAACTGTTCTAAAAATACTTTAAGCAAAATTTAAATATTTTTAGACAGTATATAAAAGATGATATGTAACTATGCTTTAGTATAAATCAAATTATAGCAAAATAAATTGAGTTGCATGAACTAGGTAATGTAATTCATTTAACAGCAAGATAACCCACTTAACAACACGCTATAAAATTCATTATTATTTTTTTAATTGTACGTAACTGAGGCAAATATTAGCAATACACAGACATCATAGATTGATATATTTTTTAGGCAAAGTTTTATAGCTCATTAAACTCATGCCCACCCCTTGGAGGGCCCCCTGGATCAGAAAATAAATGACAGGCCAAAAGCAGATGTTAAGAGATTGCTGCACAATTACACACAATGCGTTAGAAATTACGCAAGCCTATCTTAGATGTGTAAACGAAAAAAATGAGCTTACAATAATACGAAAAAGTCATATCCATGTATTAACCAGTTCAATGATGGGCGATTCTAAGAATAATAATAAAAAAAAAAGATCTTCCCACAAAATTTTCGGATAAAGTATACGCCCATCAGTTTAAAATAAAATTTATATACTTAGATTAACAAGACCCCCAAATGTTAACCCCCAAATGAAAAATCTAACATATTAATACCAGAAGTCTTTTCTTTCTTTTTTTTTCGGAAAAAAATATTGTATTAAAAGTTTTTTAAAGTAGTACAAAATATTTTGCTTGTAGGAAGGTAAAAAGAAAAGCATAAATATTAATTGTCAAAGAAATCTTCAGATTAATAAATTTAAAAAAATTCGGAAAACCTTTTTTTATTTTTTAATTTTCGGAACAGGTGCTTGAAAATTTTCGGAAATGTCGGAGAATTTCGGATCAGAATCACTCATGAGTTCAACATTCCATTTCACGAGTATAATTTGTTTTAAGTAGAGGGGGGAATAAGTAGAGTAAAAAGTTCCTAGTGGCGATTGTTTAAATTAATTTTGCGAAGCGGGTGGAAACAACATCGTGAGTTGGTTTTTATAACTAACACACAGAAAAGATGCAAGAGCGCCGTGCGTTGCGATCGTTGCTCCTTAGATTGACCGTGAAATATTGGAAGAAAGAGGATGTTGGAAAAAAATAAGAATAAGCGAAAGTCCGCCAAACGGCGGAAAACTGGTACATTGTAATTAATTATATTTCCAAAAGTGTTAAACATTAAATAATAAACAAATAAATATGAAAAGTGCATGTTCCAATGCAGTACGAACAAATATACAAAGAAAAACAGGCATTGGGCTCAAGCACTTACTAGTTTGATCTTAATATGTTAAGTCCTGAGGAATAATTTTTCCCTTTTATCGTATTAGTTTTTTATTACTTTCTACTATGTTGATTAGTTAGCAAAATTTTAAAAAAGAGAAATTATCTCTTAGCCCTAAAAAAAAAAGCATATTTAGTAACAGGAGTTACCTTATATTATACATACATGTTGATATTTAGCAACGGTAGCTATAATCTCCTTACATGCAAAAAAGGAATTTTTTTAAATACTTTTTTTCAAAATTTCACAAAAATCAGTTAAAACTACACTTTTTAAAGTATACTTCCCCCTCTTTTTATATTGTATATATATATCTTCTATACATATAAAATAGGATGTTGGTGTGTATAACGTGGCTAATCTCGAAAACTACAAGTCGGATTTCGCTGAAAATTTCACAGTTTGCCTCTATTAGCATGGAGCAGGTTTATAGACGACCCATTCAAAAAAAAAAAAAAAATCCGACGTTCAATTCTTTTTTTATTTCAATTTTACGCAAAATTTTCTCATTAAATTCCCCGATAAGGAGGTGAAAAAACCTTGCACATATCAATATAATCTATCGATTGAAAGCGCTGATTTTTCTGTTCAAGATAAAATTTGTTCGAAGTCAATAAGAACACGAGCGATAAGCTTTTTAGTTCGATTTCTTAAGGCTTTCCGCCACCCAAATTATTAATTAGCAGTTTCCTCAACCCGGTGTGAATAGCATTAGATTCACTTCATTAGAAAACTTATTTTTCTGTTAACGAGACAACAGTTGACATCAGCGGGTTGAAAAAATAAATATGACATTGTAATGATCGACAAATCCGACAAAAGGAATTGTTATCCAAGTCTTCTTAACTGACGTGTCTTCCTTTTACGTGTAATATTACTTTTTCATGTTTTGACAATATTTAATGTTCTTCTTCTTCTTCTTTTTTTTTTTTTTTGGATAAATAGGCACACGACGGTTTATATACTCTTAGCAAGGACGGAGCCGCAAGCCAGATTTTTCAAATTCAGCACGGACAATACCGTGCGGGTACGGCTAGTATATAACTTAAAATACTCCTGCATAAATTCTTTTTATTTTCATTTGCAATACGTATCTAAAATAACTATTAGACGATAAAATGCCTTCATTAGTTAATTTATAAGGCTTATAGTTCACCTAAAATATCATCATAGTTATAGGCATAATCAGTAATTATGCTAATTAAAAAAAATCTATTCTACTTCATGATTTTCCATTATTTTTTTTTATTATGCATGCTATTTGTAAATAAAATTAATTTTGGTATCCTGGTGTCATGTACCTAACTCGTACAAAAGCCCAGAAATAGACCAACAAAACCCCACAAATACCCAAGCGGGTTGGTTCTTGAACAAAACCTCTGACTTTTGTCAGCCCAGACGAAAATACTTTATATAACATTTAGTTGCCAATAGAAAATTTAATATAAGATGCAAGAGGTTTCAAAAAGCAGTTTGATATCCGCAAAACTGCATATATGTTGGTATGAATAAAATAATTTTAAGTCTGTGGATGCAACGGACGTCATTAGCTAGTGACAATCGGACCATTAAGAAAGATGTTTAAATAGCAAAAGACAGAAAGAGTTTAACAGTCTTTATTCTTCCTCATTTAATAAGACAATCAAGAGCCCTAACATATACATTGATTTTCAAACGCGGCAAGTGTTCACAGCTAAGGCCAAGTTCAATGCCCCATTCAAAAGAGGGGAGAAAGAACGTGCTCATAGAATAGGAAACTCCCTCCCAACCTTAAACCAAATCAAAATTCCTGTTCTAGTTGATGCGTACGACCTTGCCCGAAATATAAAAATAATGTTTTAACCGGCTGTGTTGAATAAGCAGTTGGTAATTGCTTTAGATTATGATGGATTTAAAAGCAGTTATTTACAAGAAATGCAGAACTAAATTCCTAATCATTTCAAAAGGCAATTCGCTTAAAATTACCAAATCAGGGTTCGTACGCTTTTGGCAAAACCAAAAATAAGGACTTTCTAAGGACTTTTTAAGGACCTACAAAAAATTTTAAGGACCTCATTTTTCGAAATATACAAACTGTTATGTTTATTTCAAAAGGAAGCATTATTGAAAGAGGAAATTGATTTAACATCGTATTTTTATTAAGAACAGGACACAACACAAACACTTTTATGGAGCTATCTTTGACTTGTTGCTTTTCTAATGTCCAATACAGTCAGGGAGTTAAAAATTATTGGAGCTAGTAATAAGAAGTACACAACACAAGCATTAATCATATAGTATAAGCAAATTATCATGATATGAAAAATTATCAAAAATGGTTAGTGCTATAAAATACAAGTTAAATGAAAACAATTTAAATAAAAAAAATTGTTAAAGAAAACGCTGCACTTTGTCTTGAGAATTTGTGTTAAATTTCGATTTTTTTTTTCATTTTACTTAACTTATTTTGCCAGCATCTCAATTTAGGCTTACTTAAATTTCTATCTCTGCCATAAATATATTTTTTAATTATTTAGAAGAGCTTGCAAAAATTCAGGAAAAACTTTTTCAACTTGAGAAAAATATTTCATTTTAGAAACAACATACAAATAAAAAATGGAGCTTATTCGCTTAAAACTTTGTACATTACCCTCAAATAGTACCTACCAAAATTTCACTAAAGTAAAGTTTCGAAAAATTGAACATTTTCTTTAAATAAAAAATAAAACAGGCAGACTACAAGCTGCAAATACTAAACCAACTGTCAACTTTTTAACTAATTGATATATTTACAGGATGCAGAAAGATAAAAGTCTCAAAAGTTGCGTGTGATTTTCGGCGAAGCACATGCTAGATGTTAACAAGTTTCCGAAAAATAGAGGTTTTTACATTTTCGCGTTATAAGTTATGAAAATTCATGTAAATTAATACATGTCTTTTTAAAAAGTTTCTTGAAAAATTTTCTTGTTTTGTAGTACAATCCCTTTAGATAAAAATAGTTGCACATCAGCTTGAAAAATCGGATCTTTATGCAAAGAATCAAATTTTCGCAGTTCACAAATAAAAACAGAAAAACTAAAGGAAAACGGAGCATTTGGCAACTACGTTGTGTAGGTTTAAGAAGAGGTCGATTCCTTCAATTTACTGCAAATTAAGAAATTTCACGAGATACAAATTTTGATTAACGCAGCAAATATCCATCATCTCTCACACAACAAAACCCCACAGCGAACGATCGCGAAGCCAAATTGGTCGATAAAAATTTACTAAATATTAAAACATAGCTTTAAAACAAATTTTCGATACGGAAATTTATTCGATCTAAAAAAAAAAAAAAAAAAAAGAAAAAGAAACAATGGGAGAACCAACTGTTTAGCGAAAGATCAGCTGAAAAGCGATTGGGAGAGTAGGCAACTCGGTGCTTATTATAGTGTAAGACGTAAGAAAAATGATAATAAAAATAAATCATTCTTTTACCTTTAACGGTATAAATAAGCGATAATCATACAATGCGATTGGTCATACACAAAAAAAGCTGAAAGTTCTTTTTTTTTACCTACATACTAGTTCAATGTATCTCTTTTATTGAGGTAGATGTCAACAATATGCTTCTTTGAAGTATTCCCCCCCCCCCTTAAATTAAAGAAAGTTTCAAAAGCAATATTTATTTACTGATTACCTATTAAGAGCTGCTCCTACTTGCTTTATTGATAATTGTTTAGAATGTAGATGATTTAGTAACAATTTTCATGCAAAAAAAATATTTATTTACTTAGTAACTAAACTTAATAAATAGTATCGAATCACAAATTTGAAATGCCAAAATTCGGCCCTTTTCGAAAATTTCCGATTTTTGTTTATTTATTAAGTTGTTCCCCCTTGAGTCCTTAAAAGTCCGTTTTCCAAATTTTATTCCTTTTTCTTTTCTCTTTTAAAAGCAAAATGAGCGAACTTGTGTAATTTCTTTTTCTGTGGTCTTAAATGGTGCCCAGTTACTGGGCACCATTGCATTTTGTACAAATGCTTGGTGTTTTGATTCGACTTCTCTACAAATATTTTTTTTTTTTTTTTTTTAAGATGTAGCTCGATTTTCTTTTTCATACAATTACAGGAAATAGCAAATTGGGAGCCGCCATGTGGGTGGGTACAAGTTCATTTTAACTGAATTGGGTGTTGTAGTTTGAAGCATTTAATCAAAATCCATGAACATTTTTTTTTTTAAATATATAACACATCAATTTACTTATATATTTTCAAAAAAAAATTAAAAAAAAAAAACAAGAGTTAATTATTTATCTACCAATTGAGAAAACACTGCAATTTGTAGTAAAAATGCGATGATGTTTATGTAAATCCGCCATTTTTGGTCCTGTAAATCCGCCGTTTTGGGTGTCCGAAAGCCGCGATTGTACCGGACCCGAGCAAACCAAATTTGAGGTTCGATTAAGTAGTTGAAAGGAAAGAAGTTTGATTCTTGTGAAGAATACAAAAGATAGCAAAACAAATAGAGCGCATGGGTACTTTCTTATTTTAACAAAAAAAAAATTAAGCACCTGGAATAAAAAATAAGGACTTTTTAAGGCCTTAAAAATGAAAATGAACATTAAGGACTTTCTAAGGACCTTTAAGGACCGTACGAACCCTGCAAATGTTTCCGCCTAAAGAAACAGTTCTCAGGAAAATAAATTATTGTTTAAATACTCAAATTCAGAGTCCAGAATTTAGCCTTATACTTAATACACATATTACTTATACTAGTTAATTATCAACATATATTTTTTAACATAATGGGCGAAATAAGTATATAAAATTTGTAATAAAAAAAGTATGAAGTTGGACATGCTTATAGATCTTTTTAAAAAACTGAGAAGTTACATGAACGATGATATAGTAAATAATTTAATACTAAGTTTTATGGCAAAACAAATTAGAGATAAATTAACAAGAACAGAATACATAGATTAATAAAAAATAATAATTAATCAAAGCCTACATTTAACCGACTTCCCGTTATCAGTTCAAACCGTATGCATGTCGCTCTTTTTGTTGTTTGTCCATCGATAACTTCTCAATGGATGAACTGATTTTGATGTTTCTTCTTTTAATCGACCGAGGTTGGCCTCCCATAAGATCCGTACTTTGGTTTGACCATATTCGATAATAATAATAAAAAAGAAGTTATGGGTAGAAATGTATGGATTTTTTTGTTTTTTCAGCCCTAACTTTTGACTAAATGACCCACTTTTGATGATTTTTTTTTTTCTTTTTTAAATCGATAGAGGGTCATTTAACTCAAATATGGAACATCGATTTGACTACATTTGTTCCTTAGAAAACCTCAAGAAAAAAAAAAAGTTAACATTTTGTAAAAACATCGTTAAAAACAAAAAGTGAAATATGTAACTCATATCAACGATATTTAAAAAAATAAAATAGGCTAATATGATAGGGGGGAGGGAGTCTAGGTATTTCTGTCCCTTCCCTTTAAAAGCATTTTCGTCCGTAAGATTTTTGCTTGGACATCACAAAGCTTTGTTTCATTTTTGGATTCGGCAGCTTTTAGCTAAAATTCAAACTATTAAAAAAAATTGATTATTCTACAAGGAAAATTAAATTCTTTATAAAGCCTCACGTTGCACGTGGATTTGCTCAGAATTATATTTATTAGAACGCAGACCACTTGCGCAGGAAAATTTTAGGACTATTTTTAAAGCGTTCAAAAACATTGAACAGTAATACCGATGTGGGAAATTCATTTTTTAATCCATTTATCTCTCTCTCTCTATATATATATATATGTATATATATTCCTGTGAATGACACCAATCCGATTTTATGCTTTCGTTTTAAACCTCCCTTTGCAAAAACAAGTGTTCAATTATAAAGAAGCAGCTATAAATAAAGGTTTTTCTCATCCGAAATCGACAAAAGTATGTTGAAACACTTTTTTGTCTGCTAAAATTTTATCCTACTTGTTTGTTCGCAGCAAATGGTAGATTAGGGATCATTCATAAATGATGTCACGCTTCGAGGAGGGGGGTTCGTGAAATTGTGACAAAGGGAGGAGGTAACAAGAAGTGTGGCACCCCTGCTTATGCAACATAGCGTGACATGTGACAAGGGGGGGGGGGACATACTTACCGGCGATCTAAATTTTATTTAGAATGCTAGTCCCAAACATCTCTTAAGCTTTTAATTTAGACCCAATCAACTGATTAACAAAAACAAAGAATATAACCTACTTGCCAATGAACTCGATTGTTTTTTAAGGAATTTATCCTACCGTTTCAGCACACCTCCCTGTGCCATTTTAGATTACAGGCATCTCTTCCTTTCTCGAATTAAATCTGACCTCTTTAAGTTGTGTAACAAAAAACAGAATACCTATTTTAAAATATCCTCAGATGTTTTGAATGATTTGATCATTTTAAAAGATTCGTTTTTATTAACAGTCGTGGACGAAGCGAGAAACTATTTTCCAATTTGCTGCAAAAAACGTTATGCCAATATTATCAAAAAGAATTTAAAAACACCACAACATATATATCACCTCACCACTTACTGAAAAAACTATTCTCAATAAATTTAAATCTCTGCTTGTAAACTTTTTCAACTTCCCAAACCCAACTCTGGCCTTACCTTTACTCCACTCCCAAATTCCATAAAAATCCAATCTCTTTTCGTTTCATTTGCGCAGCTATCAACACCACTAGAAAAAACCTGACAATGCAACTTGAAATTCTTTTGAAAATTTTTTTAATTACTTAAAAAAAAACTTAAACAATAAGTGGTTTTGGATCATTGACAACAGAGTTAAAGTTTTCAACCTATACTCAATTTTTTGATATACATCATCTTGAAACTTACGATTTTTAAAACCTGTTTACAAATATCCCACTCAATAAACTTTTTGTCGCCATCTCAGACTTTTCGATGAAATAAACCCTTTACTCAACCTAGATAAATTCTTTTTTTTTTTTTTTTTCAAAACTCTTTAAATTCTGTATTTAAAACAAGTTATTTTTAAATGGTAATTCTTGTTTTCGACAAGTCAATGGAATCACAAAGGGGGCTAATTTTAACTCCACATTAGCCAATTTGTTTTCATTATGCTTTGAAAAAAAAAATATGTTTAAATAATTCCTTTACACCTATTTGCTGTCGTTATATCGACGACCTAGTCTGTATCAACCACCATCCAAATGAAGCGCTTCATTTGGATGTTTTGGATCTAGAAGCTCCCTGTCGCATTGAAAAAGGGATTCCAAGCAATCCCGAAGCATATGCCAGCATTTTAATGCTTATTTGTGCTTTTTTAACGTGAAATTATTTTTTAGTACAGTTGGGACAGATTGTTTAACCTCCATTTACGATAAACGCCATGAATTTAATTTCACCGTGAATAACCTTCAATATTTTTCTTCCTGCCTCAGTAAAAAAGTGCTCATTGGAATTAAAATCCAAGGACGGGGTCGACTGCACCATTGAAATTTTTAGGGGATTGTCTTTAGGAGGCTTTTGGGGCTTGGTCGACTGTTTGGCCTATTTGAGGGGGGTCACCGTTTTTGGGGGGTTCTGTAGTATTATGTGATCATCGCTCTGAGGAGGAAGGGCACCCTGGAAAATCACTGATATAACCCTAAAGTGTGTTAAAAAAAAGACGCAAGATTCATGGTGTCAATTAGTTGAGTGTTTCTGGCAATTAAAACGGGATTTACGTTTCACTCCAGGAATGAAGGCAGAAAATGTATCATAATGAGAGTCGACAAAATTTGATTACATCTAGTGAACCATTTTCAATTGTACGTACATTTTTTTTAACTCTAAAGAAAACTTTGGGGAGTTAAAAAGTGACGTAAAACCGCTGTTTCAATTCATCGATCAACTTCAGAAGTGTTTATCAAATCTCAGCGAATTTAAAGGGCAGTAGATCATTTGAGCGGTACAGATTATGAAGGAAAAAAAACAGAGAGAGAAAGCTCTTTGCAATTAGAGTTTGAGGATTATCTAAACTGAGGTAGTACGCCTGATGTTAAATTGTATGACTTTTATTTTCTTTTATATCAAATGCACAGAGAAGAAAGTATTAAATTCATGAAAATGTTCGATTGTCGATTTTTGAAGGATTTACACGGCTGGTCATTTGGACATTTTTGGAAAATGTCGGTGCATGTGGGAGAACACTAATCAAAACGTAATGCATGGAACTGGACGACACTTGGTACACATATGAACCTTGATGGAAATTGGGGCTGCTAAGTTTCTGGTGCCAACACAATCACTCCAGGGAGGGTGGTGCAATTGAACATTTTTTCATTAAATAACTGCTATATCTCAAGAAATTATGATAGGATTCAACAAAATAGGTATGCACGTAGACCTCAATCCTCAATGGGAACCAGCAGAGCTCTGATTTGAGTTTGACGCCAATTACAATCTGAGAAGGTGATACAACGGAGATTTTTTTCGATTATCCTGACTGTTATGGGCAATCTCCATGGGGAGGGTAGTGTAAATAAAAGGTATAGATGGAAGTTTCCTGATCGTTACAATTGGTTACAAAGTACTAGTTTTATAGTTGTAGAAAACTGGCACAAAAAAGATATGAGGTAAATTTTAGGTAGGCAAGAAATTGATGATATATAAAGATGATTTGAAAAAGTTTACCGAGACAGGTTCTTGCTTTTAAGAAATGTTGTTTATAGATTTTGAGATCAGCTCACGACATCTTGAGCTTTTGGGCAACACAAAAGGGGGGGGGGGGCATTACACATTTTGGTTTCTATAAAACATTTAAAATCAGCAAATTAAAATTATTTTTAATTTTTTTTTTTAAATTTTCATAGTTTGATTTTAAAGCTACATTAATCATTTTGTGTCGCTAACACCGATGCTGCTTAAGGTTTAAATTTACTTCTTGTTGAAAGTTTAAAAGGAGATTTTCATATTCACTTACACTTTCAGGATAAAATTGCGTGGGCCATTTTTTCAGAATTCGAACAATTAATATATTTTACAGTACTAAACTAATTATTTTTTGTGTAGTAAACCTTAACCTCATGTTATACAAATAAAGTACACATTTAAACATTATTATTATTATGCTCACAAATGTCGTTAAAAGTTCCAAAAATAAAATTAGAAACGCGATCTACCACACAGTGCTTTGTTTCTGAACTGCAAGTACATATGCTTCTGTAATATAGCGAGACTTGTAACAATTGTGGGTAGGGGTATATGATGAAGTATGACATTTTGTGACAAATGGGGGTGGAGGGGGTCAAATATGTTGAGAAGTGTGACATCATTTTTGCACGTATTTTTCTTCGGGCTTCGTTAAAATGGCGAAAAGAAATTGTGTAAGAATTTCTACAATCCCGTACTCAGAGATTTTCAGTAAAAAACTGTACTTAACATTTAAAATCGAAATAAAAAGAAAACGAAACGCATTTTATTTTCAAAATCTAGTTACAAAATATGAGACTAAATGTAAAAAGTCCATGTTTGCATTTCATCTAAAAGAGAACTAATAAGTACCTAAGCTCGTTATTTGGGGGGAGGGGGGCGGGTCCAGAGAGGGCAAGTGCAGCCTACACCTTGCTTTGAAAATATAATGTATATTTTTATGAAAGTGTATGCAAGCTCTATAATATGCATGGAATATACACCCTTTGCACACACACACCTTGGAAAACTTAGAAGTGACGGACTTGGGCTTGTGTACATGTATTTTTTTTTAAATATAACATATCAAGATATAGTAGATATAGTACATAACCTCCCCTCCCGTAAAATTTGAAATGACGGCCCTGGAATTAAACTATGCATCAAACCAACAAACGAAGATTTTGAGCATATTAGAAGTGTGCAAAATATGGAAATAGCTAACCATTAAAAATAACAGAAATTCGAAAAGAGACATTTCGATCTCTTTGTAAAGAACAGCATTTGGGTGAAATTTAAAAATTTCTAATTTTAAGAGTTCAATGCACAAGATAGTGACATACAAACTGTAAAATAAACTGTTTAATTGCCTGACACACCTAAACAAAAAAACAATGCAATTTCTTTTTTCTTTTTTTTTTCTTTTTTTGTGGAAAGGGGAGATTCTTTGAGAAAACCATTTAAACATGTAAAAGAAACCGAAGGAAACCTTGAAAATATTTTTCAAAACATTACTTACAAAAACAATACTTTTCTTTTACCCTTGGAGTACTAGAGACTAAAATATTTATATTTTAACACATATTTACTCTTTTAGCATGTTATTAGTTTTTCGAGACGTAATCAAAGAATTTCTATCGAAAAGTATTTTTTCAAATTGCATTAAGTACAGTTAAAATGTTAGAGTCAAGCATTGAAAACAAACATGTCACAAGAATTATTTAACACTTGCACAATAAAAACATTCAATTAAAGAAATTGCATTAAAAAATTATGTTATACGTATCCATCGTCGTAATGCAAGGGATGAAGATGATTTTTTTTCAAGATTATCAATGCGTTAATGTGACTTATCCCCAATAGGAATGAGTAGTTTAAAACACACACTTGGTATCCATTATCGTTATCCATAAGTTGAAAATCAAAGACTCCTCGCTATCTGGCACCAATAAAAACGTTGCAGGGAAAATCGTAATAGCACATCATTTTCCTGATGTGTTTTGGATTTAGAAACCATAAAACACTGCACACACTTAAAGATCGTACGAGAACTGTCCCTTCCAAGGCACAGGTGTATTCGGCGAATGTCGCCTCCTACGACATAGCACACAGTTGCCCAAAAAAGGTGCTGAACAACTCATTGCAAACTCACCAGAATCAATTGGTAATCGTCCCGTTCGCGGACTAAGAACAGCGGGGCGGATAGGTGAACCATCATCCGGTCCGGCTTCTGGGGCTTATTACTCTGTCAATCCATTGTGGGGGGTTAACTTCATTTTACCATAATTAAAAGATGCGGACGGAGAAGTCCGACGACGAAATCGGTCGCAAGCCCCCGGTATCTGGGCCGTGAATGAAGAACGTAACTAGATGTTTATGCTTTACCCCGCTCAGCTCTCCACAGACCCTATTGCTCCAAAAGCGGTAAGGCAAGTTTTGTCTTTTTTTTCTCTTCCCTTTTCTCAAATGAGATTCAACAGACCAAAACGCGACGTTTCGCACTAGGTATTAAGAATAAATAAATAATGATAAAAGAAACGATCCACTGAAATCAACAGCGGTCTCATTTCGTAAATCAGTGTTACAGCAAAAACAAGCTCCGTATGTTGGGTTGGTTGGGATAAGACTAACACATAACCTTTTTTTTTAAATTTTTTTATTGTAGTTAAGTAGTTAAGAACCGCATCAAAATATAACATTCCTTACTGACCATGATTATGCTTTTCATTCAAACCACTCTCCGAATTTCACTTGAAATAATTTGAAGATGTAGACAACACATTCCTTACATGCGTTTATGGTATGCCAACGGATAATAATAATAATAATAATAACAACAACTTTCTAAATGGATCATTGGGGTGGACACAAAGCCGTAATCAGGTTTTTGTCCGGGGGGGGGGGGGTGTAAGTTTACCAGTTGACACATTTCATATTATATACATAAAATTTTAAAAATTGTGTTTGGAATAAAAAGGAGAGGACGAAAATTCCGGGGGAGGGGGTTGTTGAACCTTAGAACCCACTCCCCTCTTTCGCTATGACCTTCGGTGAAAGAGGTTCTTTTATTAAAAGGCCAATCCTTAAATAAAACTAATACATTTAACAAAGACTTGCAAACTTTCCTGTACAAATCCTATTTAAGAAAGTAACTGATTTTTTTTAAAGAGTAGGAGGCAATAATACATATGCTTGCCTCATTTGGGAACAAATTTTTAGCACTTTATTGTTTATCAATTACTGTATGTATTTTAAGAAAATTAGAAAAAGGAAAGTTGCAAATAAATGCAGTGACATTTTAGGTCAGCCAGGAAACACACACAAGTATTTAACAAGCAAAGGACAAAATAAATCATGTTAGAATAAAGGCTACCTGATAATAGAATATGCGTGAATGTATATAAGAACCATTCTTAGACAGCACCCAAAAATGTCGAAAAAAAAAAGGAAACTTTTTTTATTGGCTTAAGTAGTAAAATAAATCTTTTAAAATGTTCCCTGAAAGTTCCAGAAAATTGAAACTATTTATTGATTTATCATTGATTTTATTACGGTGTGATTTGCCATCTTATCATTCCAAAACCTTAAGAACTGTGCTGAATATAAGCCACATAATTATTTTTTTAAATAAAATAAGCGAGAAGAAGCAATTTTATCGTGACTGTAAGGAACAAAAAAAGTTCCTTACTTGAAATTTTGATAAAGAAAGGATTTAAGTTTTTGGAAGCCGAAAACTATAAATGCTGTTTTTTCTCGCTTTGTTTTTTGTACATTTCATCTCAATTAAAATGCAAAGGCTTGTTAAAATTTGTATCTATAATGTGGATTTTTTGCCCACATGTTCCTGAAACTATACATAACAAATTTATGCTTTAATTTTATGATAACTTAAGTACTTTAAAAATTACGTTTTTTAAATGTTTTGCGTTATGAGAAATGAATCAATAGAAAATTTTTGGGAATTTAGGCCAATTTTTGAAAAGGAAGATGCTTTCTTTAAAATTGATAAATTTCGTTTTAAAAATTAAAATTTTCAAATTATATTTTGGAAATCCAGTTTTTTTAAAAATATTAAATTTCTTATGAAGTGATATAACATGACATAAGACAAAAATTGTAAATAAAAACACCATGGAGAAAAAACTGGTCTTATGGTGCCGACTCCCTTTAAACCAGGACCATCTACCATCAAACCAAAACTTTTGACAAATTTTAAAACTTATTACGTCGAGATAAGGAGGGCATTGTTCACTCCTTATCCCATGCCCTCCCTTAACCCTTTGAAGCAGATGGGACACCGGCGTCCCTTTTGCTTATGTATTTTTTGACGGTCCTATTTCAAATTTTATTTTTATACGATAATGTTATATTATGAAAGAGAGTCTAGTAGTTACTGTAAAAAATCTGTTAGATTATCGGAGTAAAATTTTTACCAAAATAAAAATGTTAAAAATAGCAGTTTGAAAAAATCTTATCAACCAATTTCAAAAATTTATCTATAATTTAATTTGACAATTAAAAAAAAATCAATAGTGAATTATTACTTCTGTTAGACCTCAATAAATGCAGATAAGTGGAATTTGTAAAAATATTTATTCCTAAGTGCACGGTAAGGTCATATATCCCAAGGGACACATATGTCCCTTTCTGCGATAAGCTTCCTCACCCCCAACCCCGCTCTCCTTCAATACCCATTGTGCGAGCGTGAGAGGATGTTGGCAGAATGTCGTCTTATCTTTCAAAAATAATAGGTATCTATTGCACACATGTGCTGCACATGTACTACACAAAAGATTAGTTGGAAATTTGAAGGATATTTGTAGTCCGAGATTTCTATTTCAGGTAGTGTGTACTATTTCTTAGGTCGGTCTACATTCTGTACGCTACGATTTTTCTGTCGGTGAAAATGGCATGTAATAGAAATCGTCGATCAAGGCATTTTGAATTAACACAAGAGCAAATTAATGCAATATTATTTGCTGAAAGCAGTGACAGTGAGTGTGAGGATTTAGACAAAGAAGATGTACAGTTTTTAGAAGATGATGTGCAGGATCTAGATAATGGGGGAAATGAAAAAACTCTTGTAATTATTGATGGGGCAAAAGTAAAAAGGACAGATGAAACTGAAAATGAAGAAATTGACAAGATACCAGAAAATGAGAAACATATAGAACTGCCAAAAAATAGGAAAAGGAAGGCAAACGTGGAAAAGGGAAAGAGTAAGAAAATAAAGAAAGAAAAAAGTAAGATTGTTTGGTCAAATGAAATAGGTCCCATTTTTTTACCGCAACCTGATATCGAAGTAGAATGGGGTAAAGTAAAATTACAATCCCTTTTCGATAACTCATCAGAAGTGGATATTTTTGCTAAAGTTTCTAGCATAAAATATTTAGTTGAAGACATAATTGTTCCCCAGACAAATCTGTATGCTCAACAAAAAGGTGAATTGTTTGAAACATCACCTCAGGAGATATATGCATATCTAGGAATATGTTATATCATGGGATATCATATTCTTCCTACTTTTAGAGACTATTGGGCTACAGATGAAGATTTAAGTGTTCCTTTGATTGCAAGAACAATGACATATGAAAGATTTGCTGCTATAAGAAAATATTTGCATTTCAATGATAATGAAAAAATACCTCGATAGATAATGCAAATCGTGATAGAGCATTCAAAATTCGCCCGATAATTGAGCATTTCAATAAAGCTTTTCAGGATGCAGTTGAGGCGGAAGAGTATATATCTATTGATGAGCATATGATTAAATTCCGGGGACATAACATTATGCAGCAATATGTAAAAAATAAGCCAGTTCGATGGGGATTCAAAATATGGGCTCGATGTGGATCAAAGACCGGATATCTGTATGAATTCGACATGTACACTGGAAAGAAAAAAGAAACTGAATATGGGGTTGGTGCATCTGTTGTTCTTCAGTTATCTGAAAAATTAGAAGGCACTTGTGCAAAACTATATTTTGACAACTTTTTTACAAGTTCTGAATTGCTTGTATTACTCAAAGCGAAAAAAATATTTGCTTGCGGTACCATCCGATGTGATCGAAAAGACTTACCAACGGATTTGAAAAGAGACAAATTAATGAAGAGAGGGGAAATTGACTGTAGACAAGCAGATGGAATGTACATCGTGAAATGGATGGATAGTAGATCTGTTCTGCTTCTCACTACAATAAGTAGCCCTGATAACATAATCACAGTTGAGCGGAGAGAAAAGGGTACAGCAGAAAAGAAAAAAGTTACTTGTCCAACAGTGATTCAAGACTATAACAACTACATGGGTGGTGTTGATATCATGGACCAGAAGAAAGTTTCCTATGGAATTGATAGAGGGTCCAAAATTAAATATTATTTACGTCCATTTCACGACTTACTGGACATAGCAGTAAATAATGCTTACATCGTCTTTCAAAAATTAAATCCATCTTCAAAAGTGAAGAGTATCACTTTTAGGCGAAGAATTGCAGTTTCTTTGATAGGTGATTATTGCAGCACGAAGCACTCAGTACATTCATTTCTGAACAGGCATCGTGCAGCACAAATTTATGCCAACGATGATAATTCAAAGAGACACTTACCGGATACATCAGAGAGAAGAAAGAGATGCAAGAACTGTTCAGAAAAAAAAAACTGGAAAATCGAACAAACATAATTTGCACGCAGTGTAACATGCATTTCTGTCTAACAAATAATCGTAATTGTTTCAAAGAATTTCATGGGACAACTGACATTATTCCCATGATTCAAATGCTAAGCATATAGAAAAGGGTGCATAATTTTGTACATTAATATAGAAACACTAAAAACTAGTTTGTTACTGTTATATTAATGCAGGGCAGCTTTAGCCGTTTTTGTTTCATTACTGTTGGAAAAATTAAATAAATTTTTCTTTTTCGGATTTGTACTATAAAGTATCAACCAATAATCATAAATTTGCATTAATTTAAACCACTACTCACTGATATAAAATTTGAAATGTTAAAAAAAAGATTGGTCCACAACTCTTTCTCTTTTTGGATTAAGCAACAACACAAAGTCACAAATTATTTCAAGAGAAAAAATGCTAAAAGCTGAGAGGGATGGAGTATATGGGGTAGAGAGGGGGAAAAAGGGAATTCTTTACAAAAGCAATCCGTTTTAAAAACAACTTCACTTGCTTGAATGAGTATGTCTGTAAGTTACAACAACAAGTCCCTTGCCTACGCTGCTAAACCAGGAAAATGCAGCACATGGAAGCCAACATTCGGCGCATTATTGCCGACATTCAGCCAGATCTACTGCGAAAAGTGTGTGAAAATTGGACCTCCAGGTTAAGCCATGCACGCGCCAGCCGTGGTGGCCACATGCCCGAAATCATATTCAAACATTAATTCCATAAAAATAACTTTCAAATAAAGCAAATTACATGAATATTAACTACATTTTTTGTGTTTTATTTCCATTTCAAGTTCTCTGCCGCTAAAAAAAAACACCCTTTATTCTGCATTTGCATAATGAAACATTAATATTTGAAAACCATTACATTTTGCAGTAACCAGTTTTTCGTTGCTATATATATATATCAGGCTTGGAGTCGATTACAAAGAAACGTAATCGATTACGATTACGATTACAAAGGGAGAAATTGAGAGATTATGATTACGATTACGATTGTAATCCTTTGCCAAAAAGTAATTACGATTACGGCAGCGATTACAGTCGTTGAAAAATGTAATCGATTACGATTATGACATCCGATTACGATTTTGATTACGATTAGATTAGCATAAAATTATCCGATATTATGCATACAACTCTCATTTTTACAATAGTGTCATAAATCAAAAAGTTATGATTTTTAATTAAATTTTTGATTTAACTAGAGATAACTGAAATGATGATGAATGCAATTATAATGAAATAATTTCAACATCACAGTTCTGGAATTATAATGTCGTTGCAGAAATGACAATTTGTAATATCTCCATATATTATAATTTCACCATTGTATTTATTTTCTAGTTTAAATTGTGCAAATATTTCACATAACACCAATTAGTTTACTGAAAATAATAATTTTGTATGATTCTTTATGAAATCACTTATAAGATGTGTATGAATTGCACGGGATAACAAAGTATTCAGATAGTGTAAGAGATAAATAATCTTTTGAAAAAAAAAAGCTGTATTTTAGAATAATTTCAAAAAATTTGAACATGAACATTCAAATAACTCTTAGCAAAATTAGTAATCGTTAAAAAGTAATATGAAGAATAATTATAATACGAATGACTAATATTTTAATATGATTTTTGTGGTATTTTTTTTTAACATGCACGAGCATATAATTTTTTTCCATGTACTAACTGTTTTAATAAAAAATAAAGTGCAAGTAATTTTACAACACAAATTTAACGTACAAGATTAAAAGGGAAATACAAAATTCTGTTGAGGTAATTCTAAGAAGAAAAAAATAAGTAACTTTTAAAAATAACTCCTAAATATTAATTCATGCATGTAGAAAACAATTGGGAGAATGTCTAAACATAAATCGCTTTTTCTTTTACATACCTATTAATTAAAAAGAATATTAGCATTAAAATATAAATAAATTTAAGATTTAAATGTATTTACTTTTTTAAATATTCGAAGAACATATTTAAAAAAATAATAATAATCACACGTACCAGGGTTAAGATTTCATGCTTCTTAAGCATAGAGCATCATGTAACGCCAGTTCCTAAATTGCTAAAGTGTAAATGTGCTATTCTTTAGAAAAATTCTTCACTTCTGCTGTTAAAGAAAGGCGAAAACGCAAAAGGCATTTCGTGTCTCTTTTTTATGTGTGTAGGTGATAGTACTCTTTCCACTAGATTTATTGAACGGGACCCCGCGGAGAGAAGAAAGGGGGAACTCTCTTTTACTCGCGGCGATCCCGTCCAGACTCTCGCCTATTGCCCAACCGTTTGAATATGTTTTGAAGGGGTAATTAAGGAAGCAAAATGACCGATGCATTTGGTCCTTCTTAGACACCTTCGCCTTTCTTATCTACCCCGAAATCTTTGACTTGCAGACAGATTACCGCTCTTTTACCGAAACTGGACGACACGAGGACACCGGAGACCCCCCCCCCCCCTGAGAGCCCCAAGGCGATGCGAGTGACTATCCAGACCAGACTCTCTTTCTTCTCGGGCTCTCCAGCCATTCCCCGTGGAGAGTGGAGCCGCAATTAAGAATTCTGAGAGACCGCAACAAGTAGGACAACAAGCGTCTCTAGCAGACTATTATATCGTCCTTCCATCAAGGCTCTGCGACCGCCCCACAGAACCTTTTATATTATGATCGCCCGTAGGTTACAGACCGCTTAGGATAGGACTTCAGTACACTGATTGAATCCTTTTTCTTGTAATCTTATCTCTTCTATCCAATGGTAGAGCTAAAAATTTCAGCTTTCAGCAGGTCAAGATTACACGATTGCAGGACCAGCAGATTACGGATTTTTTCCTTAAGATTGCGATTAAAATTACAGGAGAAAAAGGATTACGGGATTACACAATTTTGATTATGATTATGAGAATATGCCATCGTCAGATTACGATTACGATTACGATTTTTTCAAAATGTAATCGATTACAGCCGATTACGATTACGTAATCGCGATTACTCCAAGCCTGATATATATATATATTGTTTTGGAAATAATGCAGTTCCCACTCTCTCCCCCATCAATTTTGTCATGAAAAACTCGAACATGCTAGTTTTGAATTTGGAAGTTCGCATACCTTGATAACAACTAAGCGTAGGTGAATGAATCCATGAATGTGGGTCATCGCAGGGAAGAGAGGAGTGCTTCGGGGTCAAGGACGCAAATTAGAGTTATGAGAGAACAATTATCACCACAATCATTTCGAATAAGAAGTACCACGGACAAAAGACGTGATATAACACTGACGAATTTTGTCGAAGTCCCTTTTGTCCCTTCTTTTTTTATGAATTTCTTTAACTGTCATAGAAATTACTTTTTGACTTATAATATTCAATCAACAAAAACATTAAACAGGTAATTCTTTGACAAATGATTGATTAGGTCTTTTTAACGAAATTATAGGGAAAGGGAAGGTATTTCGCATGTTTCGAATTTAAGAAAGCATAACTGTCTTTGTTAATTGCAACTTAAACAAGCAGGAAAAGGAAAGGGCCTTAATTAGATACATTATTAGTTCAAATAATGTAGAAAAGAAAAAAAAATCGGAACGCAACAACCTTACATTTCAGAATTTTTTTGTTTTGAAATAATTTTCTAATAAAAAGGTCACATAGGACTATTAGTTCAAGCATTAGAGTTCTCACAACGGCTACGAATTTCAAAAAAAAAAAAAAAAAAAAATTCTCTTATAGAAATAATGAAAATAGACCTTGATTGTGTTTCTTAATTTTGATACGACTAAAATGACAACTTTCTGAATCAAAACAAAATAACTAAATAATTAATAAAAAATAATTTTAAAACCATGATGACTGAAGTATTTTTTCTCACGTCGAAACTTTATTAATAAATTCGTGTTTGCAAAGTGTTTGCTTGAGGAAATCCATTAAAAGAGAGCCCGCACCTCTTTGAAAATCACTTGGGAGCTTTCTTGCATTTAAAAAAAGTACTTTGATGGTTGCTAAATATATATTTTGCGCGGTCGTAAATCAATTTTCGTCAGTAGAAGAAAAAACTCAAAAGTACCTTACTTAAATTTTTACTTTTATTAGACAACATGTCACGACAACCACGAGGGTTGCCAAACGTCCCGTATTTTGAGAAACTGTCCGCTTCCCAAGGAACTTCTATACGGGACGGCAGACGCCCAGTATTCTTTCTTGCAAAGATATTGACTTTGTCGGATATCGGGTATCCGGTGACTATTGTGTGACCGCCTCTGAGATTTCAAACCAGTAAATTCTGTGCATTTTCTACGCACAGCTTTCAAATACGTAATAAGTTTTTAATTTACATATGTTTTCAAAATATGCTAATTAATTAAATTTTTAAAACCAAAATTGACATTCCGGAAAAAAATTTCTTGTAGTGGCCGGATAGTTAAAAATTGGTCGAATATCGGATATACGGACGACGACCCCTCCCCCTTCCCGTCGGTGCGCCCCTGCTGTTCCATATTTGCGGTTTTTAAATTTGGCAACCCTGACTACCCCACCACCATGTTTCTCTAAGTAGGGACTGCCTGGCCAGATTAAAAGGCTCCTATAACTACGTATTCTGTAGCGGCTTGAGCCAGGATAAGAGGCGGGCTCTTCTGGTTCCGATTCAAAGTTACCGATGGGTTAGGAGTCGGGTACTAGATTTTGTAATTAAAAATATCGACACAACAATTCAGTCAAAATCATTTTTTTATTGACACAGTTTGCTGACTTTTCATCAAATCTGTGCGCCAGTATTACTCTTGTTTCAATCAAATACTTCTATGACAGCCATCTCTCATAGTGGGCAATTCCAATAAATATATGAGCCTTAAAAGTTAATTGAACTTTTCACCTGCTAAAATGGAGTAGATGCCATGGAGTGAGACAATTTCAATTTTTGATTTAGACAGACTATTTTTTTCCCTAAATACTCTTATTTTACTCTTGGAAGAGCAATGAGGGCATTATTGACACCAGAAGCATTCGCACTTCTACTGTCCAGGCCAAAGATCACCAGTTGAGTGGATTAAGAACAACATGTGTCACGATATGAGTCACAAACTTTTTCAGTATAAGACGTGACGTCACACATCCTAACCGGCCTTGTTTTATGAGATAGTAATCGACATCGGAAGCTTGCCGCTCTTTCTAGCAATGTGCTCGCTGACCGGAACAATCTGTTTGCCAGCAAATTGAGGTGCAGTTGCTAACAATTCGGAGTAAATAAAACAGAACTAAACAAACCCTTGCGATAAAGAGCCACTCATTTAGCTCTTTTTGTTAAATAGGTTCAGATATTTTTATGAAACGCAAACATTTATTAATGTAATGATAAAAAGATAGTTTTATTTTTTTCTTCCCACTGCTTTGTTTTGTACAATATCATTATGTATATTTATGCAAAGGGATTTTTGAAATATGTACAACAAAGTAGCACACTAACCGAAGAGGTATATTCCTCCAAGTACCATAGATATTTATTTCAAAGAGTTCTGATGGAATTATGTTTCACCAAGGGCGGATCTAGAAAATCTTCAAGGGGGGGGGCGATTTTGGAAATCTCGGGGTTCAATGTAAGGATGGATGAAGGAGATTCTTCATTCCTTTTCAACAGTCCCTCCTCCCCCCCCCCCTTTTTTTCAAACAGCAGGAACAACAAAAAAGAAAATGCTAGTGTAGTGATATTTAAAATTTTACTAACACATTTTTTCAATGCATATAGTTTTATTCGAAGCCCTTATAAAAGGAACACAATCTGCCATTTTTTTGTTTTCGGAAATCTGTCTATAATTTTTTCAACGTCCAATGTAATATCTTTATGGATATGCAATAGCGCTAATCTGTGAGTCTATCATCACTCATTCTGCTTCTTAGCCAAGTTTTAACCAAGTTAGGATTTCCTTCAAGCTTTCTCAAGAAAAATGTAGGCTTGTAAATACATTTTCTAAATTTGAGTTGATATGTCTAAATTACAAAATAATAGCAATTATTAGTAATATATTTTCTAAAATTTTTAAAATGTAATACTAAATATGTACTAAAAAACCATCAACGTGTATGTGCAATTTCAGACTCCAAGTTTTAGCGTAAATGCTGCAGGAATTTACACCACGTGCTAAGGGTTGGCTAGCTGTCACCAGTTGATAGGTAGAAGAAAAGAGCAGGGAATCTCTTTCCCATTACTCCGAGGATTAGCAACTCAGCAATACTGAGAGGACAAAGGGACAGGGGGAAAGCATAGAACTTGAAACTGGGCTATTAGGCTGGGATTCCAAGAACATAAAAAAATGGCTGGTCCCGGGGCACAAAGAGTAAAAACTCACTTAAGTGTCGATGTAGTATCTACTTGAATCAGCCCAAGGGGGGGGGGGGGGCGATCGCCCCCCCCCCCTTAGATCCGCCGTTGTGTTTCACCCATTTCATCACCAATATAATTCAATTACACAGAATCTCAAAATATACGGCACTCCAGATGATGTGTGGAGAAATTCTGAAACAGATCGCTAACAGGGTAGTAATACTTGTTTCACCTGAACAATACTTTGATTAAAACATTTTTATATTATTAATAACTTAAATTATTGTACATTATCTACATGTGTTTCACAAAAACTAATCCTCTCACTTAAATAAAAGTTTAAAAACTTAATAATTACATTATATTTTAATATATTAAATGTGAAAACTATTATTTTCCTATTAAGTATTTTCTTTAGTAAGGGTCAGTTGGGGTAATTGTAAACGCTTTTTCAATGTTTTAGCTTTTGATACTTCCCTACCTCTTGAATGAATTCAGAGATAAAATTGTAAGCATTTTAGCCACTAATGTACCTCTTGTGAGTAAATGTGTACAAAAATTTTGATTTTATGACTATTTGTTAGCGAATGAGCTCGTGTTTACAATTACCCCAGAGATCTGGGGTAATTGTAAACAGGGATTTATTTTCGGATAAGATTGATGCAAATGGAAAATTGTTTCATACACAGTCTGATTGAATGCTTAAGAAGTTACGGAACAATGGTTCTCAATCTGCGGCCAACAGGCCGCATGTGGTCCGCTGAGTTATGTTATTGGTCGGCTGAGATCATTTAACGTGAAATATCTTGCAAAAAATCAAGTAATGCGACAAATTTATGTAAAATTTCTCCCGCAGTGGATCAATCGGTTAAGCTTGTATCCCACAGAACACACAAAAAGTGAAGCACAACTGGCCGTGGTCAACGCTTGGGAAGGTGACCATCTACAGCGAATGATTACTCTGAGACCGAGTGTGCTAAAGGGAGCTGTGCACGTAAAATACATCGACGCTTCAAATGTCCACCAAGTTAGAAATAATTTCCGCTGAGGGACCATCCTAGGTGACGATCTCCCATCTGAGAGCTGGTTCAAAATCATTAAGCCCCTCTGAGCCAAGTGTACTTCATTCTAGCGGAGCTCACTGATAATCAGTAGGAGCTTCCTAAATTCATGGTCGCGATGCAAGGGGAGCTTGGATTTCCACGTGGCATTAGCAACAAAAACATAAGTTATGTGAAATAGACACAAAAGTGTAATTTACATCAAAATATAATACTTATTGCCCCCCCCCCCCCCAAATATTGGAAATGGGATAAATTTAAGTGTTTACAATTACCCCGGAGTACGTAATATATGGGGTAATTGTAAACACCTAACTTGCACCTGAAAAATAACAGGGAGGATTAAATTCATAACTAAATGTTTTTAGCAGCATTCCATATGACAAATAAAAATGATTAAAACCGCTTACACCCCTTTTGTAGATGAGCTGGAGAGGAAAATGTAAGATCACTAAATTTTGTTAAACAACTTTTTTACTGTGCCATTTTCAAACAATAGTGACGCTTCCACAATTGTTTCGAAACTTACGAAACTGTTTCAGTGTCTTCCCTATGCTGCCAGTTTATCACTCACAAGCAGTTAAGTTTCTAAAACCACCACAAGTGTAGTCATGAAGCTTGTTTACAATTACCCCAACTGACCCTACTTAATAAGTATATACTTAATAATAAAAAATAATTTTTTTTTCTTTACACTGAGAATGACCCACTTTCGCAGAGTAATTCGCTTTAACCCCTCCCCCCACACCAATTTAATAATTTAGAAAACAAACGATGATATGTATTTTTACACATTTATTTATTCATAAAAAATCCTTCTTTCAGCAGATGCTCTGCAATTTGAGCTTGAGAGGATCTCTGATTCCATTAACGTATAAGAAGTTTAATTAAGCCATTTCTGTAATAAAGCAAAATATCCTATAGTTATTGAAGCTTTAAATATTTTTAGATGAAAAAAATTCTATTGAGATGATGTTAGATACAAGAAACAAATGTGATTTAAAAGTAATTGATTAAAGATTTACAGCAAATTCCAGTGCTTCTCCTGCCATTCGGACAAAAATACGTTAAGAAGGTAATAGAAGACTTGTCATACGTAAATTAAAAAATAAAAAAAAACGTGCAACATTGTTTTATGAGAAGAAAATTTTTCTTGCAATAATGTATAATCATACATCACGGCAAGAAAAATTTTCAATGATTCAATATTTAACAATTTCCGTTATAATCTGAGGAAGAAAAGACGAAAGAAGAAAAGGTGCAAGAGGCCAAAAGAAGGTTAATGAAACCATCGAACCGTGACTTGGACAGATATTACTTCAAAGCTTTTTGAAAGAATTCGAATTCACGTAGCACCATGGAGAAAGTCTACGATTTTAAGGTGAACAAAGAAGAGAGCAACATAAAACTGAGATATAACTGATAGGAGCACGTAGTCGATGAAAGTGAAATTGAAAAGGTCAAGGGATTAAATAGGAGATGTTACGTTTTCAATCACATAAAAGGTTTTAAAGGATAGACTGAGGATAAAAGTACATGAAAAGTTAAGATTTCGAGAATGCCACAAGTAGCGACTAAAGAAAAGGTAAAAAAAATCTTGAACCACCATTTTTAATATCATAAAGGAAGATTACAATTCGACTCACCATTACTTTTTAAATTCCAGCATTTGAGGAACAACAAATTCAAAAGAAAAAGATACAATGCTGTTGGAATACTGAATATAGAAATGAAAATGTATATGATTGCAATAAATTGAGCTCTTTTGTAAATTTTTGAATGCTCTAATAGCTACAAACAATCTTTGGATTTCTCCATGATTGGCCTCAACCTCAAAGAAGAAAAAGTTTATAAAAATATACAATGGCATAAAAAAAAAAAATACTATCAATACGAAGGTGCCCATAAATTAAATTCAGAAGGCATTTACTGAGTTGTGAAAGATGATGTGTAACATAGTGCTTCGGAAATAACAGTACAAAACCGCTTTGATTATAGCAAAATCCTGAAATAGTCAAGTTAAAAAATGTTTTAAGTGAGTTTCGAAGATTTTTGCAATAAATACTAAAAATGTAAATGCTCAGATAAATACCTAACTAAATGCGTAGGTTCTTATTGAAAGGCAAATTCTAAGTGTCTCAAATAAAGATAAATATCAATTAATAAAATATAATTTTCTACATCCATAAAGTATCTATTTATAAAATCATCATTAAGCAATATAATAACTTAAATATAACTTGTTTATTTAGATAAAAAGCATCTCCGTAAACACTCATTTCAATTATATCCAGTTTGAAAAGAGGCTCGAAATACACTTCAAGCCCAAAAAATGTTGCCTAAATTTGAATTCCGTTTTTGAAATCAACAAGTCGCCCATTTTCTTCTTTCACCGTCTCAGCGAGGTTTTTTCGGTTCTATCGCTCTCAGACGAATGGAAAAAGAGGCCAGAGGGTAACAAATAAAAGATGGGATTCTGTAGGCGTAGGCGATGCGTGGACCATAAATCCCTTCTGGGCATCCACCATTAAGTCAGCTGCCATTGTGAAATCATCTACTGCCATTGTGAAATCATTCCTTGTACTGAGTGAGACACCTTTCGAAGAATTGAGACACCTTTCGAGAGATTCTTTTGCGTTTGATGATGATGATGATGATCATTTGTACCGTTTTCGCTTCGCAATTTATGATTGCACTATGCCACGCAGAGGGGGAAAAATCGACAAACGTCTCACACCAAAGGAAAACTTGCTAGGGGAGGGATTTTTTTTGCATTAACAACACAAACACACGTAAAACGGTTCTAAGTTTTCAGAATTGAAATGTGCTAAAATGTTAAGTTTTTCATCCGTTAGCAATAACATGCGTAAAAGTTTCATGGTCGTAGAATCGAAAATGGGCAACATTTTCCAGTTGTCCATCAACAGCATTAACGCATGGAAAAAAAGTCCTATCTTTGTAGGTGAGAAAATCTAGAATTGTTTTCATATGCAGATGGGAGTGGTTTATCAGTACAATCTTTAACAATAGTGTCTACAACAAGTGGATAAGTATTGTAAAAGCAGCAACATGTTAAGTAATCCAGAACGTCAACCACTCAAACCTGATTAGGAAAAAGAAAGAAAAAAAGAGATTACGATTTGCTGGCGCGAAGGAAACAAAGGTGTTTGGAAGATATATTGTACACATACTTAAAATTTTAACAAATGAGACATGCATTTTGCTCAAAAGAAGAAGACTCGTCAATTAATTTGTTTCAAGGGACATAGAAAATGTTCTTTCAAGTATTCTTTCAAGTGTTGACGCAAGTAAAAGGAATTATATATACCATAACTATTATTGTATAACAAAACTTCAATAACTATATCGATGGGAATCAGTTATATCACGTGTTATCGAGACGAAAGAGGCAACAGTTAGTTACATCAAAATTTGGGCGTTCGATACCAAATTCTACGTTTTCGGACAGTCTCACGAAAAAAAGAACTCCAATTAGATCGGTGAAATGATGGTTGAGTAATTAAAAGTGTTTTTTTTTTTTTTTGGCTACGTGAATATCTTGTCCGGAGAGACAAGAACGAGCCATATTTTCCCTACAATACAGCATTAAAATGTCGGAGCTCCTCTTGAATGACTGACCAAGCATGTTTCACATCCGTTTCCTCTCATGCACTGAATTCCATCCAAAAAACCACACAGCTTCACAAAGCTTTCCCAACTACACAGTGAAAAGTCGATTTTCTCCTCCTCCCATTGCATCATTTGGTTCATTACTGCAAGTTCCTACTCGTGCTCTAACCACAGGCTAAGCACTGTCGGCATCTCATCGAATATATGGCACTTTGAAAAGAACGAGTGGAAATTGTTTTTAAATTAACACCTGTGACTGCCTATTGACATTGCTTAAAGTTTTTTTATGAAAAGAAAGAACCACATGGCTTGTCTCAGTACTTTTCCAGGAATTCTCTGAACTTGTATGCAATGCGTCATTCAAACGAATATCTCAAACCAAGGATGACGCACTAAAAAGGAAATAAAATGGTTAAAAGGTGAAAAGATATTATGAGTGAAACTTTGCCGTTGTAGGTATGGTATATTATCCTTCTTTTATATTACATAAACAAACACTAAACACTTGTACTTTACTCAAAATATCTATCTGAAATAGTTAGTTGGACATTATTTTTTCTTTCGGCGTCAGGTTTTTTCCAAATGTGCAATGGCTTGAAAAGTTCTTGGGATCATGTTTGGTCACAATTCAATAAAAACTTGCTAAGATTAATCTTTAGGTTGCCTTAGCAAAAGGTATGTAGTGGTCCTGCAGAACATCAAATGTCGCAGTTGACTATTTAAGTGAGATGGAGTTTGGATCTAGAAAGACAACTATACCAGAACCTGATTCGAAGTGAAAACTCGACGAAAGACTTCCATCATCCAAACAAAAGAAAAATAATGGAGAAATAACAAATAATGAAAATGGAGGTACAGGCTCTTAAAAAAAGTTGTTTTAAGAGATTGGAAATAGTAAGGAGTGGGAAGGAAAGAAATGAAACAATAAGTTATAGAGAGACTAAACTAGAGAGTAAAGAAGAAAATTTTCTAAATAAAGATAAAATTACATTAAAAAAGTAGTAAGGGGGCAGGGAAATAACTTCTTTGCGAGAAACCGAAAAATCAGAATCAAAGTTCGAATTATCAAGTTGCATTTCTAAATTATCTTTTTTATTTGATATATTTTTAGCTTGTAGTAATGTATATATGTATATAAAGGTGGGCGTTTGAGTCTGAATAATGCCATTAGGAACTTTCGCGTACCTTCAAGAAAAAAAATTCATTCCACTTTAAGAGTCATCTCTGGATGCACTGTTCATAACACGAGCAGGAAAAAGTTTGTTGCCACATGGACAAGCGAGAAGGCGAAATTTAAAGCAGCCGCAGTTTTCGAGGTTAATCGGCCACTGTCCAAACCAGAATATCATTAGTCCCATCAGCGCAAGTAGGACGCACGAGAACAGATGGATGTTAGGATTTTTAACCAGCAGTAATAAAAATAAAATGCCATCGATGAAATGAAGCCATTACGAAGGAAAACGAATTGAAAAATATTCTCGTTAATGAAAACATTTCTTCTGCATTAATTTTTTGTTAAATGCTGATGCATTTCTCAAAAGAAGTTGTGCTGTCGAAATACTTCAAGTTAATTAGTTCATAAAATCACATAAATCTAATAAATAATATATATATACATATTGCCAAATCAGAAAAAGAACAATTCTTAGGTGCTCAAGTAATTTATTACGGCTTGAACTACCGCATTGAACATTCAAGATTTAACATCGTTTCTAAAGCACAGTCTTTAAAATTAAAAAAATTCCTGGTAACTTTAGTTCTGCAATATTTTCCGCCACAATTTTTTCCTTTTTTTAAAAAATTAACAGTCTTATTAAAATCTAAGTAGAAGCAAACTCGTTTAATAGCATCCAATGTTGTCAGATTCTTCCAGAATAAAAGTAAATCATTACAACCTCGCTATCACAACCTGTGTAGTAGTTTCAAAAAGTTTCTGATCATTTACGAACGTTTTAAATTATTAATTAATTTTCTCAGTGACTTTTTTTTTATTTAAAAGTTTTCCGGATAATCTGCTTCTCGGTTACTCTACTGACGCACAATCGAAAGTCAGCAGCATAACCTTTAATTTAAATGTATGTACTTTAGATGTAAAAATTATTGAAAAATTTAAGAATGCACTCAAAATTAACAGAACACATATTTATTATTTCTGAAATGCAGCGGTATCAAAAATCTTTCACCACAACTTTTAGAATTACATTTCATGAACAAACGATCAGCTGTTATCAATAGAAGAAAACTGAATCTCAACAACCAATAGCAAGACCATAACGAAAAAAAAAAAGAATAACAACTGGAGCGAATATGAAAGTACACTCATTTTGTTAATAAACTAAACTATTTCATTAATAGAAATATTTAAATAGGTTCTTGTGAAATGACAGTATCAGCAACATATCTATTATAACAGTTTTCATTAACAAAACACATCATCTTAAACAACAATTTTATTCATTAACAAATAAATAAAATTTTGTAGTTTAAATTTTGTTTTTAAATCTCAGTTCCAATTATTACTCTTTCCACTATTTGGCATTAAATAGCACTTAATTTTGTAAATAATTTTGGAGAAAGGTACTATCAAAAAATCAGTATTTTTATAAATAGTTTTGTCTGCTATTAAAGCGACGAATTTGCAGATACATATATAACTACAAAAAAGTGCCAATACGGAATTGTTACAGTAACCTACCATCTATTTCCCACACAATAAAAGAGTCATCTACAAGCAATTACTGCTTTTCACATCTTTCCTTTTACATGAAAGAAAAAGGCAGTAATAATTTTTTTTTTTAATGCCTGGTATGTGACAATTTTTTAGTCTCCAATAAACCGATTGAGTACCCACAAACGTTGAGAGGGGATTCATTTTCTTAGAAGCCCCCCAGCACATGCATTCTTCATGTCAAAAGAAGAAAGTATCACAAGAGGGTTTAAAAGAAAACAATTTCGGCAGCTAATAAGACCTTTTGCAAACAGAGTCAGTGGCACAGAAGTCGTCCTTCGATTTAAATCCAACACAACATGTATAGGATTCCTCGAATTTAATGAGGCAAGCGTGACGATCGCCTGTCACGAGCTAACGATCAAGACGCCGGAAAAAGTATTTCGGTATTTAATTGGTTCTTAATAAATTATTTACAAGGGTCGAGCACCTGCAAGACAGCAACTGAAAAGCAACATATATGTGATAAAAAGGATCGTCTTTTCTCAATCATTAAAAAATATTTTTTAATTATGCATAAATTGCATAAATTCAGGGGTGCCCACTGACTGTTCTATTGATTTTTTAAAATTTTTTTTTGGAAAGGGGCTCGGTCGACTGTTCGACCGATTTTGGGGAGTTCCGTAGTTTTTTGGGGGTGCTTCTGCGCCATCGCTCTGAGGAGGAGGGCACCCCTGATAAAGTCTTTTTTTTTTTTTTTTTTAAAGTTTCATTACATGCTGTCTACATTAATAGAGTTTTTTAGATGATTACTCAAAGCGCATAACTACAAATGCAAAAACACTAATTACTATAGCCGAACATGTTTTTTTTTTTTTTTTTTTTTGCAACATAATGTTTGTCTTATTATAGTGAACAAACATTATTTTTCTAAAATTTTCTTAGAACAGAACCTCTGATGCATTATATAGCTTCAGTTGCATATAATCTCCAAAACAATGTCGCAACAGCAACTAAAAGAGATGCCATCAAGCTTCCTCTTTAAATTATCAGTAGAGGCATCAAAAGCGTTTTTCAAAATAAAATTTGTGACCATCAGAGTCTTAACTGCTTTAAACTAACTTTATTTAACAGTTTTGAGTAAGATTACTTGATATTATTAATCATTAAAAATGAATTTCGATTATTTAAACATTTATTTATTGTCTGTGTCTAATAGCATGTTTTAGGCATTTGATAATAACGTTCAGGTTTAATACCTTTTAATTCTTGATGGGTCATATTTCCCTTATGGAGGGTTAAACATCCCTCAAGAAGAGAGGCTTGACCCAGTTTGAACGTTCTTGAAAAATCCCTCGTGGAATAGGTAGTTTTAAATTCAATTACAAAAAGATAGCTTATGATATTGGACATCTACTTGCACTAACTAAAAAAGTCAAAACGGAAATTTTATCACGCATAATGGAAAATGCCCCCAAGTGAAACCTCCCTAGTTTCCCCTACTGTTGTTCATTTAAAATTTTGAGTTAAGGATTGTATTGCAAAGTTGGACAAATCTTATTTGTCAAAAACTATTATACATAATTATACATAGTGAGCATGAGGCAGCAGGGTTCTGTCAAACTGCGAACAAAAGACCAAGAATTGATATTTGCTTCCTGGAAAAACCAAAATTCAAGGTTTCAACAATACTAAATCAAATAATTAATGCCATCGATCAAACTGTAAGTAGTTCAAAGATGCGCGGCATATATCTGAATTGAAATTAATATGTACTTAAATCTTAGTAGAGAAAAAAATAAATCCTCTGTCTTAATACATTGTTCAGAAACACTCATTTCTAAAATTACAAGATGGGGTGATAAAATATTTTACACTTCTTACACTGGAGTGCGAATGTAGTCCAGTTGAGTGTATTGCAATAGCGAACACATAACATTTTATATTATGTATCAATCCAAAATGACAAATTCAACACAAGAACTAACTTATAAGAAAATAAGACCTTAACATGACATCTATGAACTAGATATTTTTCTTTAGCAGTTCCACCCGTTTGATTGAGAAAAAAGGAGCGAACTGTTCGGTGAAAGTAAATAACATTAAGTAGGTAGTATCAATGGAAGTGTAGGCAGAGGAGCTTGTGTAGGCAATGAAAGAGAACCATGCCACGTGCTACCCACCAGAACGCCCACTTGATGCAGACACAGCCACTTTCACAACAGGCTTGCATATTTTTAAACTTTATTTTCAACCTTCCTTTTTTATAAACGCATTATTACGAGAAGTTTTGAGAAAAAGCTGTTTTCCTGACAATTTTAAGATGAAAGCTTAATATTATTTCATCAGTCACTCAAAATCTAACCTCGAAACCCTCAAGTTTATGAACGGGAACAGTAGAAGAGGAACACTTTAAGCAAATCTGCTGTAACATTACAACATTCAAAAACGGAAACCGACCCTTGACTCTTAAAAGCTAAAGAATTTCTCACCTTTAACAACGAAAAAATAAAATATAAAAATTATGCAACAGATTAAATAAGTCATAATTGGAAAATAAAGGTTTGTACAAAATTCACTGTATAAAAACAAATAAATAAAATGAAATAAAATAATCTGCAGTAAAAACAAATAATAACTGCTGAAGCTCTTCTCAGAAATCATTGTATCATCAAGAAACTAAAGCAATTAAGATCTTCAAAAGCAATATTTGCGTTGCTGAGAAAATACATGATCGAGCAACACACTTAACATAAAAACTCGTGAGAACGTTTCGCTTTTACCGGCTTTCACGTTTTGGAAAAACTTTCATCGAGCACAGATCTGCTTTAATCTTACGATTTAAGGATTTTATCACTGGCATACGAATATAAAAGGAAGAATTTAATCGGATACATAATCCTTCGCTTATGACACACTTTAGCACCGAATAAGCTGAAAACTATCATTCAATAACACCCATTTGCATATCAAGTTTTAATGGAGACTTAAATAGAACATAAGCGGACTTGCGGCATGAAAAGTTAAAGCTGGAAAAGACAGAGAGAGAATGAGAAGCATTTTGAACAGAAAGTGTTAGTTTAAGAAATTGAAAACTTCTAGACAGTTTTGATCAGAAAAGAAAAGTATATCGAAAGAAACTTTTTATAAAAGTTCCATATTTATTGGTAATTTGCTTCCCTGAAAATGATTCCTCTGTTTACTTTTCAATCAAAAAAAAAAAAAAAAAAAATTTCATATTTACAAAAGTGTTATTAAAATTCTTATTTTAATGAAAGAAGTAATAAAGATAATGTATTTCTGATGTTTTGATTTTTTGGGGAGCGGGGGAGGGGAGGAATCCCAATGTTTCCTTGACCTAGGCAGAATCAATATACTTATTCATAATTGCTCAAATCTGCATTTTTTTTAATTTGGAACTTTCAACTCACTAAAAGAAACGGTGACAAAATAGACAAATAGACTTGTAGTTTTGAACCAGATTTGCAGCTCTGGCTCACTTTTTTTCTGGGTTCACATTATTGTTAACAGAATAATAATTATTATTATTGAAACACAGTACATGTGTAGTATTTCTGTATATATGCAAATCTATTAATAAATGAAACAAATCGAAAATAAAAATATAATATGATTTCTATTTAAACGATTCGGAGCACGGAGCGGAGCTGGAGTGGTGACGGAATAAATACTTCAAAGATGGAGCGGAGCAAATCAAAAAAGTGGATGCTCCAGTTCCCTGCAATAAACGTCTCAGGAATTTCTCATTCCGCAGGTGTTTAAAAGCAAAAGGATAGCTCTCAGGCATACACCAACATTTTCGAAAATCATTATTATGCACCGTCTTCCATACTACAAACTTTATTCGAAAATTCTGTTATTTAAAAATAATAATAATAATAACAACAATAATAATTTTTCCCTTTTCGTCAGATAAAGTGACTTGTTTATATAAACCCCGAGTGTGGTCAAAATCGGCGGATTCGACTGCAAATATTTTCCAAACATGACTGCGTGCGATTTTACGGGAAGGAAGCCATTAGAAAAAAAATCGCAACAATATTCGAACTCCCAACGTGTCTTCGGCAACAAATACAACTGCAAACGTCATAATAAAAAAGGAATTTCGTACAACTGGAGTAGTCTCGACCTTGGACAGCACATAAAATTACGTCACGCTACCACCGCGTTCTAAACAGCGAACTAGGTATTTCATTATCTACGAAATATGTTTTTATGTCTTCACGCTTTTCAGCTTCCCAAATGTGGCAAAAAGAGGCCAACTCTTCAAAACGCCACTCTAGGTTAGTTCATTGTGCCAATGAGGAGAGAGCAAAGAAAACGAAGGCGACGAATTTCAAATTTATCATTAAAAAGGAAAAAGTAATTCTCAAGTGCTTAAAAAGAACAATGAAAGAACCTCTAAAAAAATAATCAGAGAAACAACAGATATAGCTGCTACTAGAGAGTGGGTTTCAATGGTATTTGCAGATTTGATAATTTTCGCTCTTAGGTGTTCTTAAAAAGTTAGTTTGTACATAAGGGATCATTCATAAATGATGTCACGCTTCGAGGGGGGAGGGGGTTCGTGAAATTGTGACAAAGTGTGACGAGGGGAGGGGGTAACAAGAAGTGTGACATCATGCATTATGCAACATAGCGTGACATGTGACAAAGGGGAGAGGGGGTCCGCTGAAGTGTGACATATTGTGACAAAGGGGGGGGGGGTCAAATATATGGGAGAAAAGCGTGTTTTTAGAATTTTAAAGGATTTTTTTGGTCATTGTATTTTTGTTCAAGTTTATGCTATCTATGTATGCATCTAGTTATTTTTCTCCTATAGGTTAATTTAGATTCAGTTTATTAATTCAATAATTACCTATTTTTTAAATTGTTTTTCAAAAATCAATTTTATTTATTTATTTTATTTTATTTTTAACAAGTTTAATATTTAGTTGCACATATTTTTTGCTTTCCAGTGCGTGATCACTTCTACTGGAGATGCAGGCTCGACGACAGTATGTTGCTTATTTTTTCAGATAGAGTGCAAGTTTTGAGATGCAATCAGAAGCAATTTTACAGAATTAAATTGTTCTACAGTGATTCACAAAAAAGTAGCAATTCACTTCGAAATTCGCAAAATTAGGTTTTGAATATTTCATGTAGAAACCTGTAAAACATATTTTAGATGCCATACTTGCAAAAAACTGCTAAGCTTACTCATAATTTAAATAAAATTTCATATTAGAACATATTTGGAACTCAGAAGCATAGGGATGTAAGTGACAAAATAGAAAATTTGGAGATAACTAGTGCAAATGAAAGGGAAAACACCATTCTATGTTATGGCAAGAGTTATTAGTCATCCATCAAATAGGTGCTCCGCCCTAACGTAAGTTTAAAAAATATATTAAAGCTGCCACAAGATGCGAACTTTGAACGTGTTTTAATCATAATCATTTTTTGGTTCCTTACATCCCTTTGCTTCTAATTGCCTTATATATAACTTTGCTTTTGAGCAAATTATCGTCAGCTTTCAAAAGACTCCAAGAACGTTAATTATGAAACACATACGTCTTTTAAGTTGCGACTTACATACGTCGTGATTTTATTGCGTTGCTTCTTACGCAATTTTCTACGATATTGAGGTTACTTTCAAGGTCCCAAAAAATTCAATACTTTCTTCCAGCGAAAACGAGAGCAAGTACAGAAGGTTTGAAGTACGACTAATGTATTTTGATTATCGTTCGGTATTTCGCAAGTCGACGTATTCGTGGAATGTTCGACATACACAAAGACTTAATCAGACCGAAATTCAGCTTTAATCGATTCAAAAGTTAAAATTAACATAAAAATTAAATGAGTTAAAGACGTGTTTAAAAGGCAGAGAAATATGTTTAAGCGTACGTATGTACGAAAGAAACATGTTTGAGAATACGTATGAAGTATGTATGTACGAAAGAAACATATTTGAGTATAAATATGACGTACATATGAAAGAAAAAAAATATGTTTTAGTTGATGTATTCGTGGACTGCGACATATAGAGATACTTAATTAGATCGTAGTTGAGTTTTATCGATTTATAAGCTAAAAGTAATATAAAAAGGCATTTAAGTCGTGTTTATAAAAGAGGATCAAATATGTTTGAGTAAAAAATACGTCTTTTCTTTTATTTTTCATATTTATTACAGTGAAATAGTTTCAAGAATTGAAAAAAAAAAGACAGCAAAATATTATGAGGGAATGTAAGTAGACGCAATACACTATTATGATTATAACATTTTATTGTTAGTTTTAGTTCTTGCAGAATTTATTATTGTATAAGTAATAAATTTCAATAAATAACAAGTAAAAAATTTCAATAAATAATTATTGAATTAAAGATTTTAATTAAAAACTAACACAAGTATTGTTAAGTTAGATAGCGGAAAATAGTTAATTTCTGGATAGTAATCAACTTTGGAGCGTCAATTCCTCTAAATTAACATTCTGAAAAGGACTTCATTTCTGAAACAGGTGCAGTAATGGAAAGTAAATAAATAAAAAATAAAAAAAAAACTCTCCTAATTATTTCGACATCCTTATTTTGAAAAATACGAAATTCCACCTTGTTTCGTTCCAAAGAAGGGCAGTTTGTTGGGCGAATTCAGCATAAGCGATATTATCAAAGAAACGTACATGGGGGGGGGGGGGGGGAGGCTGAGCCCCACTGCTTTAGATATTATTATAAGCAAAATGCTTAAAATACCTTTTATCATTACGAGATGCATTGTTATTTGAAATTTCAAAGATGATGCTCATTTTATTACAAAGACAACCCCGTAACAGAAATCTCTTGAAGGCATTTTACAAAGTACCTACATTATTCCTGGTAAAGGATCATTCATAAACAGGGCTCGCGCTAGGCCGCGCGATTCCCGCAATATTTTTTGAAATCCCACTCAAAAAAAAGTTGTTTACGCTTAAATTTTAAAAAATCCCATTTAAAATTTTGGTCAAGGTGGAAAATGACACCTTGTATTTTTCCCCAGTGTGAACCCTGATAAATGATGTCACAGTTCGAGGGGGAGAGGGGTTCGTGAAATTGTGACAAGGGGAGGGGGGTAACAAGAAGTATGGCATCATGCTTATGCAACATGGCGTGGCATGTGACAAAGGGGGGAGGGGAGTATGTTGAAGTGTGACATTTTGTGACAAAGGCGGGGAAAGGGGTTAAATATATGGAAAAAAAGTGTGACATAATTTATGGACCGTCCCTAAATAGTATTTCAACATGGTTGCCAAACCTCCCCGATTTGACGGGACTGTCCCGTATTTTGAAAAATTGTCTCGCGTCCCGAGGAACTACAATACGGGACGGCAAAAGTCCTGTATCCTCTTCAGATTGATTTTCTCGGATATTAGATACCCGGTGACCCTTATGTGACGAGTCTGTACCTGATATTCGGCTCTAATTTTGAAACCTGTAAATTTTATACAATTATTAAACATCACGCAGCTTCTAATTACGTAATAAGTTATTTTGAAAAGATGCTTAATAATTTGTAATTTTATCGTTTTTTATGTACAATTCTAAGAACTCAAGTTGAAAAGAAAGTCAAAAGTTATGATGATTCTTGAGCTTTTGTGCTAGAATTGCCACCTTCGTCCCACCATCAGGAGCTGCTGCTAGACTAATTGGACTTTGCCCATAATCTGTACTGCCCATTATTGTTACTTAAATTTTAAGCCTTTATCCTGGAAATTAATGGTTTGACAAGATGTGAAAATGCGGATATTTCGCAAAATATAATAGTAATAGAAGAAGGAATAGGGAACTTTGGCATCAATCACAAAATAAAAAATTGTCACGAAATCAGCGATACAGCCGACGACCTCAGCTTACATCCCTACTACTACAGAAGCTTTGAGCACTCTAAAAATACTATCGCTATTTTACAAAACCGGAAAGTGAGTTACAGCTGCTGAATATAACTCTGATATCGAAATGTATTTGAAGAACATTTATTAATGAAGCCAACTAGAGGGGGAGGGCAAAGATTTTTTTTAGCATAATACACTGCTGGCCACGGTAAATGCAACACCCTGAAGGAAGCGTGCAAATAATATGAAATTTACAACATGCATTAGTGGAGGTGAGATATGCAAATGATTAGAATTTCAGCGCAAACGCCCTGGGCGGGAAAACTTGTTAGTCTTGCCCTGCTTTGGAGCAGCACAAAGATTATTGAATAGTTAAGAATTTGTATATACATCTATATGAAGTTTTGAACATCTGTCACAAGATGAAGTTTTATTTAAAAAAAAATTTATTCGAACTAAAATTACTGCAAAGTTAAAAATGAAAACTGCATTATTTTAATAATTCATTAAGTAGTTAACTAGACATTTTTAGTCACAAAAACAGTTGGGCACATTATTTTGGTTTTGCATTTCTAACTTTTACAAAAGTATAAACTGAATAAAAACGCAAGGTCGAACTTTTCTCTTCCTTTATCATTAATGCAAAATAAATTCATTTAATTCATAAAAGCATGAAAATAAATGGAAATACCTGAAAGAAAATAAAATTAAAATATTGAGCTAAGCTAAAGCTACCTTGAAAATATTTACACCATTTCATTTTAATAGTTTTGCAACATGTTTGATATGAACGTTTGAACAACTTCAAATATGTAGGACTAAAAAAATAAATTGAAAGTGTTGTGAGTGTACTGAACATTTGAAAAATAATTCACTATACATCTTAAGTACATTTTAATTACATCTCAAATTCTTAAATTAATTGAAATATAATAAAGTTAAGTTTTCCTCAGAAGTCAACAAATAAAAAAAATCTGCAACTTAATTTAAACAAATCAGCTGACATTGCGACATAAATGTTTTGATGGTTAAATTTAATTGACTTCAATGTCTTTTAAAACTTTGTCTATTCAACTTTTTACTTCTTTCAATAGTATTTGACCACTTTGTACAGTATCCAAGTCTTTTTTTCTTCAGGCCTGCATCAATGCAACTCTCGGCATGATCTAGCATTTTTTGTGCAGCAGTTAACTGACTTCTTAGGTTTTTTACTTATCTTTTAACTTCTCGTTAATTTCATTCAATTCAGTATTTCTCTTTTTGACTCCTGTGTGAAAATCATTGCAACATACCTCTTACGAGTTTCTTTTACATTTTAAATTATTTTAATACTAATTTTCAAGCCTCAAATTCTTTTAATATGGCTCTTAATTGTTCTTAAGCCATTGATGCTATGAACACTTAAATTTGATCTATTCTCTAATATTGTTTTATTTACACTAAATTTCCTTTCACAATCTGCATTACCATGTGGAAAATGCAGGAAACATTTGTTCATGACTTGGGATATACCAGGGTGGCTACAGAATATCTAAAGCAAAATTCCCCGACTTTTTCCTGATTTCCAGAGATTTTTCAGAAAATTTCCCTAATTGAATATTTTGTAATATATTTATATACACACACAAAAGATAAAAAGCAGACCAAATCAAAAAACAAATGCCACATTAAAATATTAGAATTTAAAAAAAAAAATACAGCAGATGAAATTTAAAAAAAAACAAAAACAAATTTTGTTATTTCGAAGAGGCATTGTTACAGCAGTAAAAAAAATTTACAGCACAAAAATAAAGCACCAGTTCTAGGGAAAAACAAAGTAAATTTTTTCATCCCTTGTTACTTGGTAAGCAATTTAATATTCAACAAGCAAAGCTCTTAATTTTGCTTCTTTTAAATTGAATTTTATGCTATTCAACAAAATAATTAATAAATATTTGATAGGTAATTAATAAGTAATTGATTGAAAGAAGAATGAGAACATGCATAACTTTAAAACTTCTTTCTTGAAATACTTGAATTTTAATAAGAAAATTATGCATTTCTTAAAGATTGAAAGAGCATTTAATTCTATTAGGAAATACCCTGCTCCAGAAAAGACTTTTGATCAAAGATTAATGCTAGTGTAACAAAAAAATGAACTGTGCAGATGAAATAGATAAATATTTTTATCTAGCATTAGAATTTATTCCAAGATTTAACATGCGTACTGAATAAAAAATGAAATAAATATTTTTAAAAATTTATTTCTTAGTTTTATTATTTATTTATTTATTTGCAATTAACTGCTGATATTTAACATGTTCTTTCTGCGCAGAATAATTTTATATGATGAATGAATGTGCTTAATCAAAAAAATTTTATCATCATGATTTAGCCAAAACTTGTGATGATAGTTAATGTTTTTTTTTTTTTTTTTTTCTTCAAATTTAAACATATTATTCAATAGTTTCATTCTTTATTTCAAGTTTTTAAACGATATGAAAAACTAAGCATGCTTTAAAAAATTCAAACGAAAAATAAAACTAGAGATATTATATTCCATGGTTAAAAAGTTCGGCCTTACCCCCGACCACGATTCACGAAATTTTTATTAAAAATTTCAAATTAAAGTTTTAGTGAAAATAAAAAGAAATTTTATTTGGTGACCTTTTAGCAAAGCATAAGAAACACCGAAAACTTGAAAAGTCTAGTTCCCATCGCGGATGCAAAAAGATCGCATTTTCCGATGTGGGCAACAAATGTATGAAAAACGGCAAATAAACGAATTTTTTTGAGTAAAATAATTTTACAATTGAATTTTAATAAGAGAACGCTGATTAATATTAATGACTACAGATAAGATCGCTGAAACTTAGGGATAACGGATAAATCAAAAAAAAGAAAAAACTCCTGGATTTTCATTAAATTTTTGCAATTCCCCTGCTTTTTCCAGCACATTAGATTTCCGGGTTCTGTCGTCACCGTGTATACCGGTATACCCCCCCCCCTTTCTCAAAAGCGAGAAAGAAGCTTTTCCCCTTTCCTAAAGAACTCATAGGCTAAGGGTTGCTGAAAAGAGCTGCAATGCAAAATGCTTAACCGCACTTTTTGGCGCAAGTTCGCCCGATTTGGAGCAGAAAACGTACATTTAGAATTTATTGTAGAAGACTGGCGCAGCTACGTAGTTCGGCGCAATTTGGCGCAGCTGGCACATTCCTGCATAACTATAAAGTCACACCGTCCATCTTACGGTAAAACACTATTTTTATATAATTATGTCTCACGGGAACCGTACACTTTTCAGGGATAAAAAGTAGCATATGTAGTACTATTCCAGACAAAAATCTAGCTTTATGTCGAACTTCATCCAGATCCGTTCAGACATGATGGAGTAACAAACATACATCCACGCTTTCGCATTTCTCACAGTAGTAAGATAATATGCATGTTTTTCATAAAGCAATTTAGTTGCATAAATGTTCTTATGACATACTGGTAAGGCATTTTCATTGTATAACACGATCCCTAAAAATTTAACTCGGTTTTAATGACATAAATACCGCACATCCCTCGATGTCGTTATAACCAACTTCTACAATATTTCACTTTCCGAATTTTTTTTAGAATTTCCAAAAAATTTTTTTTTATAAATCCAAAATATTTATTTTGGGAAAATGCTTAAATTCAGGGTTTACACTAGGGAAAAATACAAGGTGAGATTTCCCACCTTGACCAAAATGTTAAGTGGGATTTTTAAAATTTAAGTGGAAACTTTTGTTTTTGTTTTTCAAAGTATTACAAAATTGTCCGATACTAACTATGTAATAAAAGATGATTATCCAATCTATGTTTAGCAAGGAAAGAATAATAAACATTAACAAGGTTCACACAAAACGGATCCTTCACAAAATTTGCGATCGGAAAAATGGGCACTTTATAAAATTATAAGCATGAAAAAAATCTTCTTAAATAACCAAAAATCTTTGATGTGTGATTTAAAAAAAAATAAATTAGTTTAATATTTCCTCTATTTTTTTTTTTTTTTTTAATCATTTGTCATTTTATCTATTGATGGTTTTCTATGAAAACAATATAGAAACCAGCATTCTCTTGAAACTTGTAAAAGTGAAGGTTCTTCAGTGTCTATCACTTGTAACGACTTAAATGATACCCTTGAGTTTGAAAATGCATTGTTTCAAATATACTGCGAAAATTCAAAAGGAATATTTTGCAATAAATGAAATTTCGTACTACTAATGGCTCATTTTTACGATCGCGAGTTTTAGGAAAGATTTTATTTTATTATCGCAATTTTTTTTTGGAAAGTTTCAGTTTTGTGTGTGTGTGTGTGTGTGTGTGTGTGTTTTTTTTTTTTTTTATTATCACTTTTATTCTATGTGAAAAAGATTCAAATTTTATTGTTTGATTTCTTTAAACCTCATTACATTCAATATTTTAAAATGAGCTCGAATTTTTACGCGCTCAATTATCTGAAAAATTCGTGCATATGGAATTCTGCCTTTTACACTTTAATAATAATCGAGGCATTTTAATAGATATTTTGATGATTGGTTAAACATAGACTGACACATTAATCCATTATAAAGTGAACTAAATGACACAATAAAAGTATGTAGATATGGGAGATGTGTTAACGAGCGCTGAAACTTTCATGTGCATCTTTCTTTAAATCCTGATTTTCTAGAAAGATTAATTTTTTGCGATCGTAAATTTTGAAACGAATCCATTCTAGAACATAAATAGGTTTCCCAGATCCTTCTTTTCATTAATGGGGATAAGATGGCAGTTGAAAACTAACATACTCCTTTTAGTTTGTATTGAATATCACAATACAAAAGTAGTTTCGCGATCTTTTGAACGCGTGTCCACTAGTTGCGGGAACAGCAGAGCGCAAATGAACTTCTGTTGAGTGGAATTTAAAAAAATATTTCGGGAATCGCGCAACCCCGCGGCCTATAACGCGAACCTTGATGAAAACTCTTATTGAAAATGATGCATATTTTCAAGATTAGTACCATGTACAAAGAATAGCATCCAAATAAAGCAAAAGTGAATTCACCTAAGTTCGCATAAGGAAAAAACAGGCCTCATTAGTATGAACGGAAATAAAATATTCTATTGTTGACGATTATAGAAATCGCTGCAGAAGCTGCCTCATTTTGAAAGTACGTTCTGGTAAAGCAGCGTTTCCTAACCGGGGGTTAGCGCAGTGCAGAAAGGGGGTTCGCGAAAATATTATAGCAATGGCGGAAGTTTTTATTGCTAACGCAAAAAAAAAAAAAAAAAAAAAAATGAAATAATAAATTTACATACGTCTTAGGAAGGATAACAAAAATAATAATTTTTTTAAAATAAATTGTTTTTCAGGTAATGCAGAAAAGAAGTGAACAGACATACTTTACTACTATGCCTGATTTCTAATTTGGATAACAATCAAATTTATCATTTCAGTACCAATTTGGATCACAAATTGGTACCGAAAGATATTTATTGTTTTATTTTAAGTTTTAGAACATATTGTTCTCCTACCATTTCCCACTTTTTCCTTGCAAGCGCAAAGAACGAGTCGGATTTCTGAAAATTTACTGCATAAAACGTAAAATTTTGCATTATTTGAGGCTAATTTTTCATTATACAGACCCTAAAGTAGAACCAAAAGATATTTATTCATTTATTTGAAATTTGGACTCGCATTTGTCGAACTTTGTTCCAACTTTTCTGTATTATCGCAATTAGAAATTTGAAAATATGTAAATTTTAATTTTTCTTTAAATTTCGAAAACTTTTACGAATTTTGTACATTTTAACCAGAAAGAACCTATCGGGAAAATAATCTTTAAAAATTTTTAGGTATACAAATGTTTACTGGACTGCTGTAAAATAATTCAAAAGAACAAATAAAAAAATGTAGTAATAAAAAAATGTCTGTAACTATATTTTAGTTTTTATTTAAAATTATATGTTTTACATTAATTATGTTTTCATTTCTTGTTATGAAGTATTGTACAACACGGAAAATAAATGTTCTAGTAAATTTTATACTTTTGTCACCCGTTACTAATGGCTACAGAAAGGGGGTTCGCCATTTTCTTTCGAACCTTAGAAGGGGTTCGCAAGGGAAAAAAAGGTTGAGAAACACTGTCGTAAAGCAAAACCACTTTCGCTATAAACAAAACATCTGTTTCGAGCAATTAGTTATCAATCTATTTGAAATTCACAAAGTAAATAAACTTCACAAAAATTTCTTCCAATCGTAACTAAATTCAATCTCTACTAATAATAAAGCAGCAAGTATGTCTGTCTGTGTCCGGCGTAGGGCTAAGACCGTTCGGTGGATTTTCATGAAATCTGGCCTGAAATTAGTTTGGAACATGGGGGTGTGAACCTCGAAGAGTTTCTTTCTTTCTTTCTTTCTTTCTTTTTTTTTTTTGGAAATTCAATTTTTTTTTTTATTAAATCCATTTTATAGCCGAAAATTTCATAAAATGGTCTTTTCTATTGGAAGAAATTATCGCATCCTTTCTAGCTTAATACCATTGAAAAGCCCATACAAAACTGTCCTACAAAGAGTTTTGCTCGTTAAAGCTTCTAATTCTAAGTTCTCTAATCAAAATTCAAAGCCTCTAAATTAACTAGAAAATAAGTTATAAGCGTTAATCTCTGTAGTTCGAAATTATTTTTTTCACGGTGATTAACTTTAATTTTGCACTTGATTTTTATTTTATTTGAATTGTTGCCATTATGTCGACACTTATATTTCCTAAATAAAATTATCTTCAATGTTTTGAGGCGCAGCCAATTTTTAATTTATCTTTCTTCTTTATTTTGGCTTTTGATTCCTTTTTTTAAGCGAATAAAATTTATTTCCTACGGTTTTTAGCATTTTGAGGAGCAGCCGATTTTTAATTTAATTATTTCTTTTTTTGGATTTTGACTTTTTTTTTTTTTTTGAATCGGGTGAAGATTCGGTCGTTGCATACTTGCCAACGTAAGTACGTAAGAGTGCGTCGAGCTTTAGAGATTTAGAAATGGGGTTGGGACGGGGGTTTAGGGTGACTCCAATTGCCCCCCAATGAAATTTTTAAAGAGTTCAGGGCATAAAATACATTTTACGCCATCTGAAGCATGAAAGTAATAAATCAGAAACTGAAAAATTTTGACAATATCGCATTATCATGTGATTTTTCGGTCTGCTGGGGGTACCACGGTCCCCTGGTGACTTCCATGCTCAAGCCTATGCCTGCCAACATTACAAGAAAAGATAACCAGCATATGATTGCCATGCGCCGCAATATCGCATACATTTTTCATTACTATTTAGGGAAAAATAGATTCCTAAAAACTACAATTACCTGCAAGTTCCTAAGGTAGTCGATCTAGAATAACAAACGAAATAATCACTTTCACTGCAGTTAAAGTTTATTTTATGTTGTACGAAACCCGGGATTTCGTGGATAAATCCACTTATCGGTGTTTTTCACAAACATTAGATTGAAAGGGTTTTTTTTTTTTCTTTTTTTTTTCTATAGAATTCCCTAAATGTAAGAATTTTCCTCCCAAAATTTATAAAAACAGGGAAATTTTAAACATAACCAGAGCACGGGAGAAATGGGGAAAATCCAGTAGTATTAGAAAAGGTATATCGTCGGGAATTAGTGAAGACGTAGTAATTTCTTTAATCTGAGGGAAACCGATAACTTTGCTAATTTTTAGAAAATCCTTCCAACGTAGTTTAATCAATAAACACCACTAAACGTACAAATAGCTATACAAAAAATGTAATTATTACTGCTTTTGTTCGTCTTCGTCTAAGAGGCCGATTTTTTAATTTTTCTGCACAAAGGGAAACTTTAATCTTGAACCTCGTACACAACCACCAACTATTTCGGAGGAAACAGAGTGCGTTATAGCGACATCTAGTGAGAAGGGGGAAAAAAAGCCGAAGAGAAAAAGAGAGACCGGAAAAGAATAGGAAATAGTGAAAATCGCGGAAATGACGAAAGAAATCTGGCCAAAAAAAAAAAAAAAAAAACGTAATATGTGTTCTCAAAACTAACGTATAATCATCGCATGTAACTCCTGTTTTTATGGTAAACTATAAAACAAAATGTGAAGTTGAAGAACGAATATTTTGCGCGTTTTTAAATTGTATGTTGAAAGTATCATTAATCATAATATTTTCCAAAGCTTAAGAAACTTTCAAAATCCGAGCAGTAACGCTTTAAAATAACGTTTCAGCAGCAATTTATAAAATACTTCGATAGTTGAAAATTAGAGTTTAATTTTTCGTTTTCACAACACAAAATGTTCAAGAACTATTCTGCACTGAAAAAAGGGTTCCTTGCAGCCTCAAAACAAAATATTCGACCATACAAAGTGCAAGTGCATTTTGAACAACTTTTTGTTTTAGTACTTTTATTCTCGGTGTTTGCAGAAATTTTCTCTAATATTATAATTTATTATACCTAATATAGTTGCAGCCAATTTAAAAAGCTTTCCATGTTGGTCTAAATCTTTACTTGCATTCAAATAATGGCATTTTTAATTGAATTAACGTTTAGGAAAGGGTATATGACGGGGTTTTTATAAACATAATTTTACAGTATCACACTGGGACTGAGAGCTAAAATTTAAAAAATCGGTGCAGGCCCTTTTTGGAGACATCCACCTAATTATACTTTAATTGTTTCACAGAAATATTAATAAACTGGACATTTTCAACATCTTTGGCATAAATTGGTTAATATTTGATTCTATTATCTAGTTTTAAATATAGTTATTTTGTTCAAAGCTCCTTTCTCTGGAAGCCTTATTTTCTTCTCTGAATCTAGGAAGAAGGCTACAGAAATTACCCCAATCAGAAAGGGAATATCATGGCCCCATATGGTTCCTATATTTATAGTACTGCTATAATTAGGAACTTTAAAAAATACTGTCCTGTGGGCCCTTCACCCAACAACTATTACACAAAAGCCTCTGTTATTAGTTTATGCCTCCTTTGGGATTATGCCTATTTTAGATTAGTACTGTAAAATTTCAAATATAGCACCCACACAAGAAAATATAATAATTTAGAAGATATTCAATTTCCATATGACTGATAAATAACCCTGACGATCTGTTTTAGATGTTGTCTCCTTTGTCACAAATCCTTGATTAAGACACCCGATCCCTGTTAGGTTGTTTCTAATTTAGAAACAGCCTAATTGGCTTGAAGGTTTGGATTATTTACCTGAATGTCTGGGTGATATTTGCAAAAAGATGAGTGAGAAATTTAATTAGATCATTGAAGATATTAAAAAACAAACCACCAAGGAAAATAGACTATTATGACAATGGCTCACTATTGAAGAATTTTAATACCAAACTTAGATTCATAGAGAGAGAGCCTAAAAGGAAAAGATCGAAGCAGAGCTGGAGCCATCCAAAAAAATTCAACACATGGGATGAAATTAAAAATGCTTAACATTCTTTGTCAACAAGAATGCGTGAAGAAGAGGAAAGCCCATCATATCTCATGAGCATTAATTAGAGATTCTTAGACTTCTTTTGCATAAATTTTCATTAGAAATGGGGGGAATGGTCTTCAGATCAGGATCATCGGCAAGGGTGTGGGGGTTGCTAAATCTAGTCTTCTACGATAAGCAATTTTATTGCTTAACGTTTAAGACACAGATGACTTTAAAAAATAAAAATGTGACAAAATATATGTGCAAGTTCTAAAACATGCTACTTGCTGCGTAATCTGCTTAGAACTGAAATTTAAAGTTCTATGAACAAAAAATTTGTTTAACTGAATTAGTACATCCTTTTGATTTTGAGTGCTGCCTTCCTGTTAAATCAATAGGAAGTGGGACATCCCCAATCTTTAAAACACTGAATTGGAGCTGAGAACTGGCAGTGGCACTGGAACTTCAGCATCCCTTGTCCTTTGGTTTCACAAGCTTAGATGACTACAGCAGGCCTTGCCCCTCTTGGCTGTCGAGCCGCTCAATTTAGTTTAGCAAAAAGGTTGCAACATGTATTATTTTGGTCCTTTCAGGGATCCCAGAAACAAAGAGGTTGGGAAAATATGCCTGGTTTTACTGGGCGTGCGCAAGGCCCTGTTGCCTTAGAAAAAGTTTTTTTTTTTTTTTTTAATTTTACTTTATCGCTTCCATGATATCTTTTTCCTAATAAAAATCCTTAAATTCGTTTAGGACTTTAAGGAGAAATTTTTAGTCAATTCACTATTATTTTCATGAAGCCTCCATTTTGCGACGAAAAAAGATTTTTTTACAATCCCTTTTGGAGTGGAAAATCTTTACAAATTGTGCTCCGCAATCTGCCCGAGTTCATTTTATTATAGAATCAACACATTGTTGCATGAATTCTTGTAACTTTCAACTAAAAATCTACAAATAGGATTTTTCACTGCTCCTTCTAATTGGAAAAATAGTATTTAAAGTATGAAAATACATGAAGTGTTATCAAAGCATTTTGAATATCAGTGAGGGGGCTGAGGCACACAATGAGGCAGAGGGAGGAGGTTATATTTTAAAATTTATTTTTCCTGAAAATATGCCAATATTTTATAATAAAGAATTACCTAATAAAAACCATCAACGATTGTTGTTTCAAGATGCTTTTTACTTCCTTGTATGGTAAAGTACAGGAAGTATTTGATTCGCAAAAAATGTCCCACTCAAATTTCAGCCTAAATTTGCATTTTCACAAATTAATCAATTTTGACTGGTTTTTCTACAATGTCCGTATGTATGTACATACGCACATGCGTATGAACCAGTGAAATATCGATTTTGACTATGCCCGAATCTATTTTGACGAGTCGACTGTATGTGCGTATCTTGCGCAACTAAAAAAAGATTAGTCGCAGAAGGTTAAAATTTCTTATGTAGCACCTATACAAAGTCTAGTGGTCCACCTCCCTTTTTGGATGAAATCAAATGTTCCAAAAGTGGTGTATATGATTTTGTGTGCAAGCAAATTTCTAGTTGTTATACATGTTAAGATATTTTCAAAAAGGCTTTAACGAAACCAACTCCATAGTTAAGTATAGTGTTCGTCAACTTGCGAAGTTTTCTGAAAATTTGGTGATATCTCGCCAAGTTTGGCGCTAAAGTAGAGAAGCCAAGTCCAGTGTCAGTTAGGAAATTTATGCAACACTTGGTGATTTTCCCGAAGAACTTCCATGTTAAAGCATTTGCAAGAACTAGGATCTTGCAAAGCTGTCTTTCCTCCATCAGTTCTCAACAAACTAGCAGAGGCGTAGCTGGGGGGGGGGGGGGCAAGGAGGGACAGCTGTCCCCGGGCGCAGCCTCAAGGGGGCGCCAAATTAATGTTAATTTATTTATTTTTAAATGCAAAACTGAAGACGATTATTTGAACTGAAGAGGCTGTGAATATGTTCGACAAAAAGTAGGAATATCTCAAAGCATATCGGGAATGACCGTAGCATAGGAGTGCGTGGGAAATAGACTAAAGGCAGTGAAACAACTTTTAAGTGGGAGTTGGGATGTTTTCTAGGAATCGGACTTGTGATGACTCTTTAGTGGCTAGGTGTGTTTTCTTTGAGCAGCAGAGATAAAAGAACCGGACTCCCAGAGAACCCAGGGAAAGTCTCTTGAAAAAGAAGAAAAACAAATAATTTTGCGAAGTCAAAGTGTCCCATTTTGCCCTTCAAAGTGAATGGTCGCTAATAAAAGTGCTGCTTTTTAGAGCTATTTATCATTTCGGAAACATAAAAGTTTATTAATTCCCTTCCAGGGGCGCCCCTAGGCCCCCAGGGGCACGAATGCGGGGAGGGGAGCAAAATCTTCAGTTGTCCCCGGGCGCTGAAAACCCTAGCTACGCCTCTGCAAACTAGAACATTTAAGTGGTGAAAATGCCCTTCTCACACAGATGTATCCCTATACCAGCATTTTAACGGGGCTCTACTGTACTTTAATTTAATTATCAAAACATTAAGAGAGAAAAGAGGTGGTCAGCACGCCTACAAATATTTTGTGCGCCTCATTACTCAAAAAGCCAGAGGCACCTGAACATTAGTTCCCCACATGCAATGGATAGTAGCAGATCATAGATTTAAAAAATATTCAGATTGTAAATATTGTAAATAAAGAATATCAACTTACACTGCTTTATTTTAGAGTCCATATTGCCGAAATATTTTAAAAGAATTACAGCTATCATTTTCAATGACTTTGCGCATCTCAAAAGCTTGCATTACGAGGTTCATCTGGTAAATTATTTAAGTGGCAAAATTATTTTTAAAAATATAAAGAAAGAATTCTTTTCTTTTTAAAGCATTATTAGAATAAACAAACGTTGGCATGTTTTTGCCATAGGAAAAAAAGCCATGTAAAAAACCTGGTAATAACCGTTTGTCAGAAATAGGTTTTTGCCACCTAAGTGACAAAAGTTTGATTTACTGTTTATTTATTTTCTCCAGGTTAAAAGTAAACTGCAGCATCCGATAAAAGAAAAATTTAAGTTTTAAATCAAAGATATTCATACTTAATTTATGCACTAAGGTAAATGAGTATAATGTATGCAGTGTAATATTAAAAGTATGCATACAAAGTTGAAAAAACATTCAACTTTGTGACAAAATTAAGGATGAAACTATACAAAATGTACAGTAAATAAGTAAATAGAAAATTAAGTGAACTGTTCATTATGTTTTTATAAAGTAACTATTACAGTTTCTGCCAAAAAAATTTTTGGAAGGGGGAGGGAGATCATTATATACTTCTGTAACTGATGTTACAATGTAGACATTTGACAATACCATTTGTAACTTTCAAGATTTGAATAATAAGGGCACAGAAAAATGAAATTAGAGAAAATAAAGAAAGTAACTATTTGTTCTTTTTCTAAAAGCAAAAGAAAGAAAATATATTAAGTTGCCTTAATAAGACATGACAAAAGTTTTTTCACTGTGCAAATTCTAGTTTAACTACTTTTTTTTTTTTTGGAATTTGTAACTTAGACTTTCATTGAATAGCTGTTTTAATTGTAATATTTATTAATTAACAAAATAAAGGTATTGAATAATATACAAAACCCTATTTGATTATTTAGGCCCTTAATAAATTATAGACCTTACGGCACATTATTTAGGAACAATAGTGTTTTTGTCATTCTTTCCGTTTTTGCCCATATTTTTTCCAATTTTTGCCACTGACCTGGCAAAAATACCAACCCAGTGGTGTGTGGAGGGGGGACGGCATCCCCCTACCTTTTTATTTTAACACAAACGTCCCCTCACATTTGTTAAATTTAACATAAGCATCCTCCCACCTTTAATTTCAATTACTTATCTTCGGATCTGTAAGCGTTCCCCCAATGTTTTTTTCAAGACTACCTCACTGTACCAACCCTGGAATAAATAAAAGAAATTGCATCCAGTTACAAATGGACTTTGCAAAAAATAATTCCATAACATGTTAATTCATGCACTTTACAAACACTCAAAATGAAATAACAGTTCTCTTAGGATGCCGTGGTAATCCTAAGGCTTCATCTTTAAAAGATAGAACTCTGTTGGAGGAAAGTACTGTCAACAATTGGGTATAATTTAACAAATATAATACTGATAGAGCTTAAAAAAATTAAGACACAAACAGGAAAATATAAGAGGGCAAGGACGTGAAAACAGTTTGAACGTGAAAAGCATCCACTCTGGGGTACAAAAAAGGACTTTGGATCAAAATCCAACAATTTTTTTTACTGCTTTTTTATGTCATTAATTGAATATTGTCATTAATAGTGCTGTATCTGCTTCAAGAGTATAATAACTTTATATTTGCTATAGTTTTAAAAAAAATTAACAATGTTTTTTTCTAATTCCACACAAAGGTGGAAAATTTTAAAGGAGCATTCTTAAAACTAAAAAACTGTTAGTGGCTCTAAGCAGGAGAATCATATAAATCTTACAGTATATTTAACCTTCCCAAAGCAAGCACTTGAGGAACAAAACAAAATGTTAGCATATATTTATGCTATTACATAGAAGGTTCTGAAAGGATTTCAGCAATGTAATTTTATAAAGCAAAATTTATATCAGCATAGCTATCATACTAAGGGAAACAAGCTGATGTGTGCACCACATGACTTTCTTGTACTACACTAATTATATAATATACTTTCTTAGTTTCATTATTTTTTAAATAAATTTTTAGTTCACATATAAAGTATAGTAAATATAGCGAATAGCATTTTCAGGATTAAAGGAATTTGCTATTTTTATTGGTCTACTTATATAGAGTTTGCCTGCTTCTTGAATAAACTCTTTCAATTTTTCATTTTAAGAATTTTTAAATCTGCTTCAAGGCAGTCGATCCACTGAATCCTTGGGCAGGGTTCACACTAGGGAATAATACAAGCTGGGATTTCCCACCTTGACCAAAATTTTAAGTGGGATTTTTAAAATTTAAGCGCAAACAAATTTTTTTTTGAGTGGGATTTCAAAGAATATTGCGGGAATAGCGCAATCGCGCGGCCTAGCGAGAACCCTGTTGGGGTCCCCCTTCTTCGTGCTCCTGATGGTTTGACCTCGAAGATCCACTTGGTAGTTTGGTCTTCACTCATTCTACTCATGTGACCTGCCCATTTCAATCTTTAGATAGAAATGAATTTTATAATGTCTAGCTTCTTGTACATCTTACAGATCTCTGAATTTCTTTTTTTTTTTTTTTGTTTTTGTTTTTTTGATTCAGGTGTCATTGCATTTCACACCTCCTAAAATACTACGTAGTATGTTTCTTTCAAAAACAGCCAGCATCTCTTTATCTGTTTCTTCATTGCCAACGTTTCCGCAGCATTCGTCACAAAGGGTCGAATTAATTTTATAGAGCAATAACCTTGTTCTCCTACTAATGAGATTGGATTTTAAGCATTTATGAATCCCAAAAAAATACCTGTTCCCAGCAGTAACTCTGTTGCGTACTTCTGGAGACGCATCATAATTAGGACAGAGTTGAGAGCCCAAATAGGTGAAACTGTTAATAGTTTCAAAATTGTAAGCACCCATTTTAAAAAAGGGATCATTAAAACTGATATTTGACAGTTTTATAAGATCCTAATTCTTGCAAATACTTTAACATGGAAGTTCTGCGGGAAAGTAGCCAAACCAACGTCAGATTTTGCTTCACTATTTCGGCACCAAATTGCAGAAATATTCGTAAGTTGTCGCCAAATGGGTGAAAATATACTTAATTTAATTATGGAGTTGGTTTGAGTAATCCCCCTAGATAAAGCTCTTTCTGTGGAAAACAACTAGAAATTTGCATGCAATTGACACAACATAACATAAAACACCCCATTTGGAACATCCAGTAGCAACCAAACGCAGAGGTGCACAACTAGACCCATGTGCAGTTCCTACAAGCGAAATTTCAACTTTCTACTACTGACTGTTTTTGAGTATATGAGAGATACGTACATACAAACAGCACAACAAAACTCAGCAAAACGGACTCGGGGGATGGTCAAAATTGATATTTCAGTGGTCCATATGCACATGTGTATGTATATACAATGGACATAGAAAAAACTGCAAACTGATTAATTTGTGATTACAATGCAAATTCAAACAAAAACCTGAGTGTGACATTTTTCACAACTGCTAAAATACTTCCTGTATTTAACAAGGAAGTAAAAATTATCTTTGGATACTCTACTTATGCAATTAGCATGGTAACAAAAAGTTAATTTGTACTAGTACTACTACAACAGTCGTACCAGCAATCCTAACACCTCGGCTAACAGGTAGGGATCTGGTAGAGAAAAGTGCCATATGGAGATGGTTAAAGTATTAAACGGATGAAACAGAAGGTGCCCTTATTAATGTTTACACAGATGAAAAGAAGCATAATGATTCAGACATGTAGGATCTGAGAAATATGGGCCGGAATCCCTCCATCCCAATCAAACCAATATTGTTTAATGACATTCTCATCAAGGTAGCATAATGGTTTTTATATGCCATTTAGCTTGGGCACATCAGAGGCACATTGATGGCATGATGATAAATTGATGGTTGTTGCAGTCGTATATGCTACCTTACCTTCAACTGCCACTAAATGGCATTTCCCAGCAGAATAATGCAATATTATACATGTTTTCATCAGCAAGAAAAATCTTGCAAAATACGCAATTGTCTTCTTGATGTGTGATGTTTCCTGAACTCACTCTGATCATACATATTTAATATGTAACTGGCTGTTGCTTGTCTGCTCTATCCTAACCATTAAATAATAAACAACAGATGATGGTTGACAGCATAAAAACTTCCTTCCTTTTGGGCATTATTTACATGCCAATTGAATCTTATCCTCATATGGCTGTTGCTTGCATCACCGAGAAAGGTAATACTACTTCCTACTAATTGCCTTGAATATATTTCAACATTGTATAAATATATCTTTTCAGTTATCCATGTTCTGTGTTGAGCAGTGAATTTTTGAAAAGAAATTTTCCAGTTTTATGTAATGTATGATCAGTAATTGTTTCAAAAGCAAATGATAAACCATTGAGGAAAGCTATTTTCTGTTTAGATTTGTCATTATTTTTATGAATAACAGGCATAGTAATGCAACATACACTAAAATGAACAAAATCAATGGTAAAAAAAGAAGAAGAGAAGAAGAGGAAAATAAATTAAAAAATACCTCAATATCATTATATTCTTCCACAGAACAAATGTCAGGAACTTCTGTGACTGAGAGAGTATCCTCTGAGTGGCTGGCTTCGGGATCTGGATCCATGACAACTTAATAGAACAAGCATCAAAGTTTAATATCAAGCTCTAGTCAAACTCATGTTGATTGCAAAAGAAATCCATTGTCACACAAACAAGCACTCAAGGAAGCATTCTGATTATCTATAAAAAAAAACAAAAGAATATTGCTTTAACATTTGCAACTTAATTCAGAAAATGCAGCAGTGTAATAACATATGAAATTTCAGAACAAAATAATGACAACATGAACATGAAAAAATTCATGTAATAATTCACTAAAAAAGCCAATAATATCTCTTCAGTTACAGCTACATTATATTGAACTTTTGTTACATCAAATGAATAAAATGGAGCATCATAATTTTTTAATATTTTTTGTCCACTACTTTTTCTTCCACTAGTTACAGAGAATCTCAGTTTCCAATGTTCATGGATTTTATTAATCCCAGTTAATCCTAAGCAAACAAACGTGTTCAAAACGCAGTTCTACGGCTGGTATCGTTATTTCAAACCCGTCAAGGGCATTACACTCAACGTATAATACAGAAAAAAACAACAAGATATAAATACATTTTTTCTTTCTAAAAGTCAAGGGAGAGGGGGAATGTATTCCCACACTAGGATGAGCCATCATGTAGAATATCTGTGCTTCTCAAAGTTTGCAAATATTGATGTACTATGGCCTCTCTTGATTCCAAATGTACTCTCATACTAGGATGAACCATCATTCAGAATGTCGATGCTTTTCAAAGATTGCAAATATTGGTGTACTATTCTGTTTGAGACAGGGATGGCCAAAATGGGCCCTGCCTAAAAAAACCTGCACGGGTATTTTTTTGGGCGAGCCCACTTGAAAAAAGCTACTATCTCGGTAAAGTGGGTATTTTCAGAATTTACTGCGCACATTGAAAGCATTAACTTCAGAAAGAAAACAATATTGCACTTTCTTACAGCTTTTTAGAATTTTATTCACTTCTTTTATTTGTAATCATATATATATAAACTAAAATTTTATGTACATTTCATTATTAAATTAAAAATCTCTGAGATCAAAACACAAAGATTATTGTACTCCAAAGATTTCATTTTATTTTATGTAATTCACTTATTTGTGGAAAATATTCTTTAGTAGCTTGGTTTGAGATTGACAAATAAAAGATTATTTCAAAAACTACTTGAAATTAGTCAAAATAGCCAACATCAATAATTATTTGCAGTGCTCCTTAAATTGTAACCTATCTCAAATATTTACAACCTATTCCCTTTATTTCTATATATGCAAGATTTATTGACTTAATAACTACTAGTTTAATGCAGTAACAAATTTTATTTTTAACTTCTCTAGTCAATGAATTTCATTTGACTTCTTTGATTTATGCTGCCCCCTTTCCCTATATCTTTTAAACCAAAGATAAGTTCTCAACAATTATAGAGAACTTAGTTAAATAATGACACAACAAATTTGTGAAGCAAATGGCAAAAAATATATTGTGTGTATGAATTTCAAAATTCAAGATGTCGTTCATTCTTCATAATTATATAAGAATGTTTGTTAAATAGTCATACATCAGCTAAAGGAATCTTAATAATATTTCATAGTAAGATATTTTAAAATTCAAATTAGATTTTCTTTCCTTATTATTAATTTTTGCACAATATTTGAGTAAAACAAAGATGCATGACTTAAAAATGATGCACACTAACATCTTTATAAAATGTAAAAAGAACTAAACATTGGTTTGATGCGATATAAATCGCAAATTAACGGTTTCCTGGAAAACCCCAAAAAAGACCTGGTTTTTCATCAAAAATGCAAGTGGGCTAGGCTTTTTCAAACCCTGTTTTTAGATGACACTTTAAGAAATTTAAAAATGATAGAATTTGAATTTGCAGCCGATTTCCAGCCCTTTCCCCTAATAAGTACAACAAATGTTATTTTGCGAAACTACTAAACAACTGAGAAGGGATTAACAAAGAGGATGTCTAAATTAAAGGGAAAATATTTAAGAAAAATAAGAAAAGGGAAAAGACATCATGATAATTGGGATGGAGAAAAATTGCTACTAAAATCATTACAGAAACATGGGACTAGATGAATTCAAGAGTTTGAAATTTAGAAAAAGGGGTATCAGGCTTCAATTAGATACAGAACAATGCTTGGATTTATCAACAGATCTATTTGAAATAATTCTAAGGGAGCTCTGCTTTTATACGAAAGTTTGGAAAGATCTCATTTAGAGTATGCTGTTTAGACCTAGATCATCTTAGGCAAAATGTTATCTTATTTAAAGGTTTTAAAAGAGGGCTACTAGATCAGTAAGAGGACTTTCAAATTTTGGTTATGGTTCCAGACTTAAAACTCTCCTGAGTAATTGAAGATCTATAACCTAATGGGATAATTTGGTATTAAAAAAAAAGCAATATTGAAAAATTTTGTAAAGGAAATTCTTTTCAGCTAATTAGTTATTTTACTTCATATTGTAGACAGCATTGGTGGATATATATATATATATCACTTGATATACATCATAATATAGATCCTAATACAAATTTATTTAAAGTTAAACTCTATTTAAATTCATCTTAAATTATTCTATTGATTCCCTTGTATCTTATGAACTACTGAGAAAATACAGTTATGTAAGAAAAAGCATAGTGGAACTACATTAATAGTGATGAGCTGGGTTATGATGAGACTGAAAATCAGAAAATCCCTCAAAGATAGATTCTCTCTTTGAAAAATTGATGTTGACTCGCTCATCAAACAAGTAATAGTTTTTAAGAAGGATCTAGTAAACGTTCATTCATTTAAATGAAAAATAATTTTGACGTTTATGTCATTTAAAAATACAAGTAGTAGTGCCTTTTCCCTTGTTATTCAATAACTAATTTAAACAACTTGGTAGATAAATAAAGCATAAAAATATACATTCTTTCATGATTTTGGCTGAACGTTTTATAAGGATCTTCTGGTGATCTTATAATCGCAGATCGTAAAGGCAAATGTATCCAATAAGAGGGATCTATTTTCATATATATACAAATACAAATATAAAAGTGACGACCAGCAACAGGCTCAGAGCCCAGCTAGGCTGGTCCTAGTCAATTTAGCAGTCCCCAATGAACATCAAGAGATTTCTTAAACGTTTTTACCCCGCTGCAATTAATATATATACATATAGATGTGTGTGTGCGTGTGTATATTTCATAGAATTTGAATGCACATATTTTCAAAATCAAATTCCAAGAAAACGCTACAATAACTAAGTTTTCCTATTCATTTATCATTGTTTAAAATCTGCAATCACCAGAAAAATAAAACGTCTTTTGAGAGTAAATAATATGACTTTGAATTATGACGTTAACGCGACTGAAAAATATTTACGCTGAAGATGACATATAAAAGCAAAGAATTAATAATTTTGAATTAATCATTTTGACACATGAATGAAAGTGTAAGTGAAAAATATTTTCTGTCCGATGAAAAGGATTTTTTTTATTTTGCTTCACTAAGAAGTTTACCGGTACTTACCGTATATTTTATAGAAAATCAAAGTTTTGAAACTAACTTAATTTTCTAAGATCATTATTAATACACAAAAATTGAAAGATTTAACAAAAATCCATTATAAGAAATGAATAACTAATTTAGTCTATAAATACAGACAACTTAGCAACCACTGACCGATTCATGATGATTTCATTTCTGTGCTCCCAAAGCGGAACTTCAAAACTAACAACATTTGAGGCTTAAAACTATTTACAAAATTATTCATTTAATCAAAGAAGTTTTAAATAATCATTGAACGAAGTTTATCTTCAAAATAAGCTAGTGCAGGTTGCAGAAGAATTTTAAAGACATGATTATATTATTGACACACATAATTTTAGGTACACAGAAGTCCAATATTTAAACTTAGAAGGACAGATATTCCAAAGCAGTAACTGACTTCATTCTTTCAAATACTGATAAAAAATAATAAGTTGAAATTTATTTCGAAAGGTGTTAGAATCAAATATTGCATCAGTTATATTAGTAAAACGAAACCTACAGTACTTAGTCATCTCAACTTTTGTATAACTCATATTGATCGTCTGCAACAGTGCTCTGGAGTTATTTGCGCATGTAATGTAGTTGTATTTACCGGAATCTAAATATTATAGTTATAAGTGGTTAACATGGTCATTGTCATTTCATTGTATCTTCCTTTCTTCTTTTATATAAGTGCATACTTTGTGAAGTAAAAGCTCTTAGTGAAATACGAAAATATTTAATCGTACAATGTCTTTTACTAATTGACTGCAGGTTTAAAAGACTGATACTAAAACTACCGAAAAATATTGCAACTTGTAAGATTTATTCATTTCTAGTTATTATTAATGCTTATTATTATTGTTTTGTTTATTTATATATATATATTATTGTTTCTATTACTATTACATCATTTGACTTTAATTTTTTTGTGGATATTTATTCGTGTTGATGACAGTTTATTTCTCTCTCTCTCTCTTTTAGCTTAATGAAATTAGTAGATTCAGAATGAGGGTAGTAAAGAAATCATTGATTTCTATGAACGAAACAATCAGTTCAAATTAGAAAAATGTTCGTCTCTTTTGATTCACCCTTTGAGACACCTGATTAGATCACTTCACCATGAACGGTCCTTCTGTTGTGGCATTTGGAAAGAAGAAAATCAACTTCTATCATTGATTAATGTGTGCATGACAAGGTAATGTGTGCTGAATATCCTTTAGTGAAACGCAAAACAATACAATATTAATAATAATAATATCAATAATTTATATTTAAAATATGAAATTTCTTATTGTAACAAATTACTAAGCTTTAAACTTTCTCACATTGAATAGGGGATTTCTAATAAAAAAAAAACACGTGTATGCAATATTTTTACAATTTATGATTTTATGGTGTTGATTTTCTTTTATTGTTTTTTTGTTTTTCACACAAAGGTAAATATTTTATTTCTTCTTGCAACTATTGTTAATATTTATATCATTGAAAATGTTGGAATGTACTTTTAAGTCCAAAAGAATCTGGATTATTTTGAGATTTTTAAAAAAAACTCTCAATAATGTTGGCTTTTTAAAAGGCAACATTATTGTCAAATTTATTTTACATAAATAAGAAAGCCCGATAAAGTTTTACCTCCAATAAAGTTTTTAGTCTTTGAAATAACTGTATTAATTATTTAAAATAAAAAACTCTCTGTTGTTTTTCAATCTTATAAAATGTCCATGTAGATTTGTGAGGATTTTAAAAACTAAGAAAAACTACATAAGTTATACTATAAGAATAGATAAATGAAAATTTAAATTGCACATTAACTTCTTTATAAAAATAAATAGTATAAGGTGTAGATTCTCCTTATGTAGCCTTTTTAAAAGCATCTTTTAGTTTTTTTTCAACTGCCATTTCTAGTTATACTTCCAGTCCTCCGGCAAGATTCAAAATTCACATTTTTGTCCCCCCCCCCCCTCCTTCTGTAATATTGCTTTTCTCAAGAAAAATTTGTGTTGAAGAATACTTTTGATGCCAGTAAGTTTGTTAAGGATCCATGTTTGCAAATGTTACCTTCTATGAAGCATATGTATTATTTATTGTGATTTTTTTGTGATTTTTTTTTTAATCTTGAGTTTTGAAAAGGTACATTCTGGAATAAAAAATGCCTTTTTGGAGACCACTTTTGGAACCACTTTCTTCAAAATGTTTCCAACCCCACAACCCTAAAGTCAAGTTACTTATGCTTAAATATTGAGGTATTTTAAAGTTCTAATGCAGCGGTTCCCAAACTGTGCTACATGTACCACTAGTGGTACGCAAAGCCTCACCAAGTGGTACGCATGCAGACAAAAAAGAAGAAAAGGTGAAAACTCAAAAACTCAGGATTGAATACCGAATTTGCCCGATTAGAGTTGGGATTGATTCAAAGTTTAAAATGAATTCCCGTTATTGTCAAGAAAAGCATTGCTGTTTTTAATTCAGCTCACAGCCACTCATCTTTGAAACTGCTTTTTCCAATTTGATATTTATTAAAAGTAAATTTAGAAGCAAATTAAATGTCCACCCAAATTTGAGGTTAAAACCAACTTCTACGGAACGAGATAACACCTCGCCTGTACCTGCCATGCAGCAGCAACCTTCTCATTAATTTTGTTTTTTCATTTTTTTACATTATCAGTATTTTATACTTACAGACGTATTTCTAATGCTGTTTTGGAAGTACGTATAAAAAATATATTTTATATATTTCGTATATTTTTTTCATACATAAGCTTTATTTTAATAAACACTTTTCTCTGCATTAACTATAAAAAATGGTGTGATCTAATCATCGTAGTATTTTTCTATAATCTATTAGAGTCCTATTCTAGATAATAAAGTTACATTAGCAGTGGTACGCGGAAAAAAAGATTGGGAACCGCTGTTCTAATGCATTGTATTAATAATATTCAATTTTTCCGTAAAAACTGTTGTGATGATTGGTAATGGATTGTGTCAGATTTTTTCTATCTATTTTACTTGATGTTTCTTTTTTATTTAAACTGCAAATTCTTTATTTTTATTTATTTTTAATTTTTCTATGCAGATATTGGAACCTGAAGCATGAAAATATTAGCTGCATAGCAAAATGTATGAAAATATTATATACAACTAGAACTCTTGACATGTAGTTACCTACTTATCAAGTCTGTGCATTCATCTCTATATTTCCTAGTTAGTATGTGTTGTTACTTTTACAATGATTGAAATTTATATTATTTGTTGAATTGATTGATATGTCTGGTAAAAAGATATGTTAACTATGTTTTACTTTACTTAATGATGTAATGCAGACTTTACCTTTATGTTTTTTGAAAAACTCAATTTCCTGAATCCAAATCCAAAAATTTCTGATCAGTAAAAATGAATCTTCTTTTAATATAAAAGGGAAGGATTTAGGTTTTGGTTTTATTGTTTGGCTATCATAGGGAAAATATTTTTCACCTTTTTTAAATATTGATATTAAAAATATTATTTTTAATATTATCTTTTAATAATTGAATTCCAATTTTGACCATGGAATAAGTACTGTCTCTCTGGTTTTACTTCTAAAAAAATCTTGTGTAATCTTACTCCTTTTGCTCCTTGGAGTTTTGCTCTCACAGATTTAGGGATTTTGTGGAAAAGACGAAACAACATTTTTACACTGAATTGAATAATGTTTCACTGTTATGCTGTTTGTTTTGGAAACTCACCAACATTTATTTTTTATTAGGACTTCCAGACTAGGTAGCATATATATTATTTGCTTTTATGAGATGATGGTGTGTGTGTGTGTATCCTAGTTTTACTTTGCTTATTTTATAGACGATTTTAGTGTGATGTCATAGGGTTGCCAGAAAGTCAAGAATGATTTCAACAAACTATTGCTTTGATCTTGCTAAGGGGAAAATAGTATAGATTTGCCTTTGAATTGGGGTTAAGATAAAATTTGTTCGAATATTTTAATTATTGACAGTTTCTGATGTGAGGAAAAATAACTTTATGATTGCAAGAGAAATCAAATTGTAGATCAGATCCAACAAAAACTTATTTCTTATTTTTAAAAAAAGAAAAAAAAACTGTTTTGTTTAACATAAAACAAAAGCCTTTTTCTGCAGTTTTTATGTTATTTCATTTAATAACCGACTAGTGCAGGTAAAAAAAAAAAACAATTCATGTCACATTTATCATACATAAGTCATTTTTTTCAAATTTACACACAGAGACACTACCAATTCTTGAGAAAATACCCGAATTTTATAAAGGTCGATTACTTAAAAAATATTAACAATTCAGGAAAACCATTGGCAATTTTATAACATAGTTTAAGATGAATTTTAAACTACTTGAAAGCTTGAAACACATCCAGAGTATTAAATAATAAGAAAAACATGGAACAAATATGTCCTTAACTAACTTAATGGCGAATCCTATGGTTTTTCTTGCTTAGCAACCACATAGAAACAGTTTTTTGGAATCACTCCTCCCTTTCTAGGAACCCCGTGAGGTCACCACTAAAATTGTCTAATAGCATAATGTGTTTGCTTTTAATTAAAATTTATTTAATTAAAAGAGCATCTTATTATAATATATATTATATATACCTAAAATCCCCATAGAAAAAAAAGAAGGTAGAGTACTTGAAACCAAAGAAAAGGCAATTTCAGTTTTGAAATACCCTTCCCTCCAAAAAAAAAAGACATAAAGCAATATGCCAAGAAAACCAAGGACCCTCGAGGCACTTTGGGAATTTCATAAAGAAAAAACTGTTGTATTATTTCAGCATGATTCCTATATCTATAATTACTGGTAAATGAAACCTGGCACTTACTTTTTTTTAATGTAATTGTCCAGCTTTAATGTTGATTTTCAACTGAATTTTCTTATTTTATTAATTGCCCACTTCTCCGATTTATACGCACACACATATATAAGTATTTTTTATATTATAAGTTTAAGTACATGCTAAGTGCAATGTTTCTGAAAGTAAGCTTTTTGAAACTTTACCTTATTTAAAAAATGCTTTCAAATTCAAATATGCATCAATTTTTTTTAATTTCAAACTTGAAATAATTTTGTAATCATCTTTTACTCCTTATATGTTTTTTTCTATTCTTTGAATTTATTTCTATATTTATACAGATTGTTTTCATTGTCTCTTTCTAGATTATTACATGGTATTCCATATTTGCTAGGCTTGGACTCTGATGGTTGTTTTATATCTTTGCTATATTGTAACAAGATGATTGAAGGTTATATTACTTTCTTTGAGTATCTTAAATATCATTATTTATTAATTTACTTTTGTTTTATATTCAGCTTGCATGCATTGAATAATAATGATTTGACTTATGTTAATCTGAAAGCTATGAAAGTTTCTTCTTAGAATTTCACATAGCCCCATTATATATATATTTTTTTTATGTAAAACATAAATAATAAGATTTTACAAATTTATTTTTGATTTTTTTTTTGTTCCTTTCCAAAATCCAGAAAATTCTTCTTTAAAAGTTGGTTTTAAAAGGATTCTGTAAGAAAAAAAATAATATTGGTCATCTGGAGTTTTATGATGCTTATTTTTAAAAAAAAAAAAACCATTTCATTATATAACTGCTTTTTTATTTTTAATTTAGTAAAATGTATTGTAATTTTTATTTTTCAGTTTTGAATTTATCTGCCTTGGCTCTAAGAAATTGTGTCCGGAAGCTTTTTCAGGCTTTTGTTATTATTTTGTTTTTTGGATCTATTTTTATTCTTCTTGGGAAACAATTATATAAAGGCGTCCTAACTCAAAAGTGTGTTTCTGTGCCACCTGAAAATATTACTGATGCTGAATTTTCTTCCTTTGTGAGTAATTCATGTAAGTATTTAAATAGCTAAACTTTTTTTGTGAATTTCAAGTTAAAAATATGCTTTAAACTTTGAAAATTTAAAAAAATTCTAGTTTTTTAACTAAGTTTTTAAATTAGTTTTTTTAACCAAGTTTCACTGTTTGCATCGGAAATCTTACGTGGATTTTAGAGGCTCGCGTATATTGGGTCCACAGATTTGAAAGACTTGACTGCAGTCGTAACTTATTTGTAATTGTTAAATTTAAAAGAACTAATTTTGGCAACATATAATTTTGTTGCTGTGCACCAGTTATGTTAATAATGTTTACAATGTAACTTTCAGGAATTCTAGTTGATTTCATTGATGTTTGATTCTAGATGATTGTTGCATGTTCCTCAAAGTGAATGCAACAATTTGATTTTGTTCTTTTTTAATTTAAGCTATATCTTATATATTTATTATCATTTAACCTATATCTGCTAATTTTAATGAAAAATGTACTGACTGATTCAAAAGCATATTGCAGCTAAGAAATTGTTTTTATTCACATGTGAATTGAATTTTTATTATAAAATGTCTTGCTTATAGCAAACTGGCTAGAAACCAAAAATGGATACTATTACTGTGGAAACAATACTGGATCCAGGTATGTATTTTACATTATTAATCACTTATGTTATAATTAATTGGAAATTTAATTTCAACTTGTACATTATTTAGGCCCTGCCCTGAAAATTACACTTGTTTAAAAGGAGCTGATGACAATTCCTATGTATCTAATTTTAACTTTTATGGATCATCAGTGGTGACAATTTCGCAACTGATGACCTTGCATTTTTGGCAAAAGCTTTACCAAAAAGTAAGATGATTTTCCCATTAAGTTGTAAGTATGTTATGCATATTTCTTTTGATTTGAAATCATAATTATAAATTTGATTATGGTCACTTAACACCAATGAAACTTATACCCTTTGTTACTGACACATTAATGCAAAAGGGTGGACAATTTTTTATTCATCACTAAAATATTCTAAATAGTACATTGTGTTTTTTTAACTTTTTTTCTAATTCTTTAGAATATGCATATAGAAGAGGGAGCACATTTCAACTTTTCATATTTTTGACTATTTCTCAATATCTCAATGAGATATTTAAGTAAAAAATATTTCATATATAAATTTACACTTATACTTAGTGTTTGGCAGTAATTAACTAGAAGTAGTAATTAACTACTAGTGGCAACTACTAGTTGTTTCTACTTTTGTTTTGAACTAGTTAAATGTTAGTTAAACTAGTTTTTTCCCAACTACTAGTTACAACTACTTTCAAAATTCCAACTACTTTCGAAAAAAATTTTTTTAAAATTTATTTAAAAAAAAAAAACTATTTTTTAAACATTAAATTATTTAAATTTTTAGCTTATGAATATTACTCGCACAAATGTATTTTTTTATATTATGTTATATAATGTAAAAGTACTCATAAAAAATCATAATATTTATTGCAGTGTTTACACAAATTAGGAAAAGCTTTCTAATGTAATCAATAAATAGCGCCTGCACCAGCACATGCATGATGAAGTTTCATTTATAGACCAAATCTTCATTCTGGGGAAGCTTTTCCTCAACTCTAATACCATGCATGCGTTTGGGATAGCATAAAACACAAGCCTTCAACACAATTTGAAAGAATATAATCTAAAGCATGCGCGTTACAAAGATATTTTGTTAATGAATGGGGGTTGGGCAGAGGGAGAATTTTAAATTGATATTAAGGTTGGGCAGCCTTTAAAAAAGGGCTTAAACCTTTAAAAAAGGTTTTTTTGTTTTATAACTGTTCTCTACCAAGTAGTGCAACCATAGAGCGGTTATTTTCTGCTGCTGGACAAATTCTTGTCCCAAGAAGATGTAGGCTATGAGACAAAAAATTTGAAAAATTGTTATTTCTTAAGAACATAAATTATTAACTTTATTAAACAAATACATAAAAAAAATAAAAGTTTAAATTTAGAGAAAAATATTTTGTCTTTATTCATATTATATTTATATATTAATTGTTCAGTGTTACTTGGAAATGTTCAATCTTTGAATGTTTTACAGGAATTTCTTTAAAATTGTTTTCATGATAAAAATAATATTGAGTTGGATTATTAGGATTAAATATTTAAGAACAAGCTTAAAAATGGAAATTCAAATGAATTATACTTCAAAGTAGTTAACTAATAGTTAACTACTCTTGGAGAACAGTTAATTACTAGTTACAACTAGTCTCAGAAAAAAGTAGTTAACTACCAGTTGCAACTAGTTTTGTTTAGACTAGTTAGCAGTTGGTAGTTAACTACTTTTTGACGAGTAGTGGCCGAACAGTACTTATACTAAACCTATGTTAACATTCTAAAAAATTAGAAATATTATTCAAAGGTGCCCAGTGGATGGGTAGTTTTGAACACACCTAGGACTTGAATATATGCCTTAATAATACAAACCTTGTTTTTGTGAACTAACAAATGCTCATTAAAATTTAGTTTTTGCATTTAATTAAGTTGAATATTTGGCAGTTGTACAATTTTTTTCATAAATTGGAGTAAGAACGATAAAGAAAGAGTTTAATGAAATTTATATTTGTTCAATTTCACTTCAAAAAAAAGTGAACCAGTATCTGAATGTTTCACCTAGTTGGGGCAGTTTTAGTAAACTATCATGTTTGTGCTTGTGATGAATCATCAATTTCAAGAAAATAAATATTCATGAGGAAATAAAGTAACAAAACACGGGTTTGCTCCTTTGCTTTTTTTATGAACTTTGCATTTTCACCACTCAATTACAATTTTTCAATCTGACCAACATAATGTATTTTAATTTTTTTAATAGTGATTTCTAACAGGTTTCAAGCCATATCCTTTTGTTACAATTCTAATTCATAATTTTTCTTTAGCGATAGTTTGTAAGACATCTTTGATACTTTTTTCAACAATCTCTTTGGGAAAAACTCTGTAGAAAAGCATACCAGGGGTTTTTAAACCCAGGCCCGTCATTTGGGCATTCAGGGTGTCATTGAGCCCCCCTTGCCTCTTAGAAATGCATTGAATTTATACATGTTATGTATTTTGTTGTTTTTCATCTACAATTTGCATTGAAAATATACCCTTTGCTCCCCCCTGGAAAATTTTGAAATGACTGGCCTGTTTAAGCCATATCTTTTTGGTGCAATTGTTTATTCATACTGTTTAACAGTGAAATTCGTAACAGTGAAGTTATATATTGAATAAACAATTACATTTTAATTTTAATCTGAGTTATACTTGTTAAATGTTGCATTTTTATTTCAGATGTTGTTGACAGCTGGATCCCTTCATGTAACCTATTTCGTGCTTGCCTTCTATTCATTTTTATATTCAAGTGGACTCGTTTTGGCTATTATAACAAGATCGTATAAAAATGTATTGAGAGAGTTTGAAGTTATTGAAAAAAATTCTCATTTGGTAAGAATGTCTACTTCTATAAAATATTTTTGTATATAAATTATTTTGCAGTTCTTCACTCACTTTATATTATTAATAAATTACCTGAACCTGTGCAAAACCTCGGAGCACTTTTGTCTACTCTTTGGAAAAATAAAAGTATTGTTTGCTATTATTTTACAGTAAAAGAAACATAATATGTTTTTTTCATCCATGCAAGTTAAATTCATTTCATTTTCCCAATGAAGTCATGACAAAATTTGCACAACTTGGTTTATTGCTGTAGCTACATTCCTCGTTGCTTGCATCAACATGTAAATGAAGATGACTTGGCCATTCAAACTTAGTTTGTGTTGATCGAAACACTACCTGGATTGCTTATTAAACTTTATTTTTATCCAATCTCTTTTAAATCTGTCAGTCCAAAGCTTCATCTGTATGCTATTCTCTCCTCCATGTAATGTAAGAAATATTGTTGATCCTGCATTATAAACTCTTTTTCTTTGCTTTATTCAAGGTATAAATATCTACATAAAAATTTCATTTCATCAATAAAATCACCACACAGTTATGCCTTTACTAGAGGTTACTAATTTTGTTTGAAAAACAAATGAAACATTGTCATCCACAAAAGAGAAATTAACTTTATTGTTGCTGTTATGTTCCTTAGCTTTATCTATATTATATATATATATGTATTACACTGAGGTGACAAAAGTCATGGGATACCTACCTGTTAGCAAAGGCACTCTAGTCTGTCTTTTGCTGCCATAGCCCATTAATGCCACATTTCACTGCACTGCCCTAATGGATGCGTGTGTCTAACATCCAAAATTTACTCCTGTGGTCCCTTCACTTACTCTGCTGGTCTGTTAAGTTAATTGTAATAGAAACTCTGCTTTGTGTTGTTGGTCTTGGTAATTAAATACTGGCAGCCCCACCATGGCATCATCCATGGTGGTAGGTTATGCTAAAAAATAGGCATTCTTGGCCCTCTCTTGACACTGCATTTCGGGATGTATCCCTAACAATTTCTGCAGTGAAGTGTCCAATTCATCTCGCTCCAACTACCGCTCCTTGCTCAAGTTCTGTTAATTACCGTCGTGCAGCCGTAATCACGTAAGAAACTTTTCCATATATCTTGAATACAAATAAAAGCCCTGTCAATGCACTCCCCCCTTATTCCTTTTGTATGCAATACTACTGCCATAAGTATATCTGCATATTGCTATCCCATGACTTTTGTCTCCTGAGTGTATATACATTTGTGATTCCTTTTCCTCCCCTAGGGCCTGCATCCCTTTTCAGGAGCTTAAAGGGGCTGCACCCCTTTAAAAAGGAGAGATTTTATTAAGAAAACATTTTGGTTTTCACCTCAACTCAGCTTAAATGTTTAATGAAATTCATACAAAATAAGTTTTATTATTTGGTAATAATCAACATTGTTTACATTTATATTTTGCATGTTTTTGAAGTGTATTGTATTTATTTGTAGAAGAAAAGACAAATATAATTTATCATTGGTTATATGAGAGTTTCTTAATTTCTAGAATAAGTAGAACCCTTTCTAATGTTCACTTTTTACTGCAGAACCCATGTTTTCTTTAACAGTATGGCTTTAATGCTATGTTCTGATAATGTATTATTTGCAATACAAATGACAATTATCTCAAATATTTATTGACTTCAAAAGATAAATTCAAAAGTTAACAATAAGTATTGAGGTTTTCAAAATAGCCTCAAATAAAGCTCTACCAGACCTTAAATTTTAATGAGGTGAATAGTACTAATTTTTATTCTCACAGATATTCTTAACCCCCTTGACTTACAAATAAAACCGTCTCAACTTGGAAGAACTTTAACCCCTTGACACACAATGATCTTTAGGAGATGTCATGCATTTCATGTGATGTTGTTGACATCCCTGAGCCATCATTCATTTCATGTGCCATCACAGACTTTGATGCCTCTGCAATGTCTCTGTATGTCAAGGGGTTAATATTAGATTTTATGGATGTAAGTTGCATTTTCATGTCAGGATCATCATCAGGTCTGTTGTAGTACTTGTTTTTTGTCAACATCTAATTTTAAACCCCCATTATGCACACATAATTATATAGTCTGAAAATTGTAAAGTGACAGAATGGCCCTTTTTGACTTGTGAGATAATTTTCATCTTTCAACCTACACCAGAATTCCAGAAAAAAAGTATTTTGTTGCAAAGCTGAATCATGTACGGGACTGTTCATAAATGATGCCACGCTTTTTTCCACATATATTTGAGCCACTCCCCCCTTTGTCATAAAATGTCTTACTTCAACATACTCCCCTCTCCCCTTTGTCACGCATCACGCTATGTTGTATAAGCATGATGTCACACTTCTTGTTACCCCTCCCCTCCCCGTCGAAGCGTGACATGATTTCCTTTCATGTAAATAGAAGTTTAATGTAATCTTCTACTGACATAGGTAAAAGTCGTGCATGAATAACAATGAGAGTTTAATTCACAATTAATTTTTATATTTATTCTGGTGTCTATTCGCCAAAATACTGACTAGAAGTTTCACTAGAAATTTTCAGATACTCGATAATTTATTGATTAAATGTCATCCCTATTTCATCCACTTCCTCTTATTAGTTTTTTCCCCTTTTTTCCTTTTGTTTGTTTGTTTCTTATGTTTGAAATCCAAATATATATGTCTATGATTCTAAATTTTTCTTATAAGAACATTTTTTTTTCGGAATTGCAAATACTCTTACGTCTTACGCATGAGTTCAATTAAATTTATTGATTTCTGTAAAAATTTACCTTAAATAGGTACTTTTAATCTGACATTTTTTGCCAAATAGGGAACTTCTCAGTTTGAAACTTGGTTGTAATGCTGGAGGTAATGCTAAATTGATTGTCATTGTCTGAGAATTATATTATCTTTTTTGAAGAACTTTTATTTTTCGGGTGTACACTTTTCTTTATATTTCCCATTTTGTAAAACTTAAGGTTTTTTTCTTAAATCTCTTGCAATTGTTATTTGGATGTAAGGCTTCATTGAATTCAAATTAGAGGTCTTAATGTTTTGTGCTGCTTTTTTGTTTTGGTTGAGCATTTACCTATCAGTTTTGCAATGTCATGCAACTTATTTGACAAGATTTTTCTTACGTCTGCTTCTAATGGTGGTTGGAACATTACCAACAGTGATAATAAATATGCTAATATTACTCAGATATTTGTTTTAATTTATTATTTGCTTAGAAATAGGCATTAAATGTTAAATAATGCTTTCATTATTTTTTACTTTTATATTTTTATTTATTTTAAATTGAGTTTAACTTTCATTAATGACTTCCTTTCTACAAAAATATTTTTTTCTTGTATAATTGTATGTAGTTATTTTATTTTAATATAATTTTTATTGTAGGCAAAGAAAGAAAATTTAAGTCGTTGTGATATTCAAAAAGGAATAGTTAAAAGTCCTTCTTGTAAGTCATATGAATTGTTCTCTAGCCAAGTTATTTCTTCTGAAAAGGTTGAAAGACAAACTTCAGAAATAATGGATTGTTCTAGCCGCTCTGCTGATAAAAATATTGATGTAAGTTTTATTTTATTTAATTATTTATTTATGTTTTCTTTTTCAAATAAATTATGCAATATTAAAATTTCTTAACAAAAAAATTTACTTTTAAAACTAATTGATTCAGAAAAATAAGCTTAGAGCTGTTCTGAATCAGTATTGCAAAAATTTGCTGTTGTTACTGAATAAGAATAAATATGTATTAAAACATATTGATCATAGTTTTTGATTAAAATCTCCTGGTTTTTTACTTTGTGAGATTGTCGACTGTGTATATGTATAGGAATGTTTTTAAAATAAATATAAAATATTGTTTAAAACTTATTTAGATTATTCTATTTACAGCCAGATAAAATTCTTAAAGACCATGTTACGGAAGGTAAATGCATCAGGGATGCCGTCAGGTCTCAACTTTCTTCTGACAAAAGGAAAGGTAATAATTATAATTTTAAATTATGGTATTTTTATCATTAAAATTGATAATAAATAGACTGTTGTATCACAGGGTTCACACTGGGGAAAAATACAAGGTGGGATTTTCCTCCTTGACCAAAATTTTAAGTGGGATTTTTTAAGTTTAAGCCTAAAAAAATTTTTTTTTGAGTGGGATTTCAAAAAATATTGCGGGAATCGCGCGGCCTAGCGCGAACCCTGTATCAGAGTAAGTATATATATATTGTTACAGCCATGGTGTTCAGTTGATTTTTGACAAAATGTATAACAACTTTGGTTAACAAAACTTAGAAGGGAAAGCCATTGTAGATTAAGATTTTTTTTCTCCCTAAATATGCCTAAAATATGTTTCCATTTTGTATCTAATTACAGTATGATGTTGTAAATTGTTTTGAAAGTCAAATAAATTCAAAATTATTGCTATACAATTATGTCATTCATCCAATTTGAAATATCATTTTTAGGGTTATAGTTCATCTAAATATACTTTATTTATTTATTTTTCAGATTCTCCTTCAGGATCATCCACTCAACTGACTGGTGCTGAAAAATGTTTCATGACAATTCGCCGGGACTTAAATATATTTATCTCCAATTCTGTAATGGAGTTCTTTTTCTTAACTGCTGTGGCAGCATATTTGTCCGTATCTATACTTCAGTATAGTCGTCTTAAATTTATTTCATTTGAAAGGGCTAGGTTTGCATATTATGTGAGTATTGACAGTATCTATTTCTTCCTTTTTGTTTATACATTTCAAAACAACTTTTTTGTTTACATTCCTCTTTCTTGTTAAAACAACTCATAGCACAGATTATGTTATCAATACAACATATTTATGAAGGAAAAATGCTTCTTAAGTTCTCTACTTGGGACATTATTGTTATGCATTCAATTCATTTTAAAGTATTAAATTGAATCACTTGAAATTCAATATTGTATACTCATTGTGTCCCATATGTTTTGGCTATGAAATATTCATTAAGATACCTCTTCAACCTTAGATCAAATGACCATTTGGTGGCCGAATCAACTGTTTAATATTAGCTACAGTTAAACCGCTCCCCCCCCCCCTCACTAGCCGCCACCCTCGTTGTTCACCAAGAAAAGATATGAAAAAAATATGTTCTATAGAAGTGTAATGCAAATTCCCTCACTAAAGTGCCACCCAGCTGTTCGCTAAATGACGTTCATTTTCGGTCAAAACTGTATCCTTCGTATGATAATGTTTCTGTTTAAACCGCCACTCGAAAATTCATGCCAAACAATTCATGGGAGACAAACCCTTTACAACAGGTAAATCATGAATACATCACATGCTCCTATCTCTGATTGATCAGCAGTTAAAAAAGACTGCCACTAAGCTGTCCAGCTTCTGTTATCTCGCTTCCCTCTGACACCCTCTCTCCCTTCACACCCAGTCACCAAAATGCATTGTTTCCAATGTTTCAACAAGAACCCGGTCAGGGTTAATACCTGGAAACGTTGGTTTCTCATACGGGTCATTCCATGTCAAGTGATCCAAGGAATTTTACCTCGCCCTTTTTGATTTCTTTCAAATTTGGCTCATCAACTGTACCCCTCAAGGTAATTAAAAATCCAAATTTTTAGATTTTTATCTTGTTTAGTTTTTTAGTTATCAGGCTTTGATTTTGTAAAAAACTCACATTTTTACATGTAGGCCTCAACACAAAACAGGCCATAACTCATCAACAAATAGAGATAAAATGTTCTAGTAAAAAGCATTTTGAAGTATATTAAATGCCGTTTCATATGATATGCATCATGACAAATTTTATAAAAATTTTAAATTTCAAAAAATGACCTTAAAATTTAAATTTTAAATTTCTCGAAAAACGTAGTTTCAATTTTTTTTAAAAAATTCTCAAATATTTCTGTGCATTTTATCTTTGTCTATGCAAAATTTCAACTTGGGCATTCAATGGGATCATATTTTCCCGAATTTTCAAAAATATTTGATTTACCAAAAAATGAGCATTTTTGTTATTCAAGATATTTTAAGATGATGATTCCTTAAAGGAGATGATTTAATTAGCCTTCTAAACACATCTATGCATGAGTGAACAAGCATGGACATGTCTGTGCATGAAATGAACGAGTTAAAAATTTATTTGGGGGGAGGGGGGCAACAAATTCATACACATGTTTGTCTTATCATAGCTATTTTAAAGTATTGATTTCAAATTATTCAATAGTTATTTTTAAATGAACAAATTAACTTATTTTATGCAGTAATAATAATTTTTTCCTGATTAATTGATTGATTTCAGATATATTTTAATGAGATGTTAATGATACGAGGAGAAAAAAGTATTTAATTAAATTAATCTGAAATGGTGTGAGAGAGGCACAGCTGCTAGAGTTTGTGACTTTCTGTTGTTGCTCTTGATTTGCACTTATAGCTTCTATTTGACAAAGAAAAAACAGAGATATTTGTTTTATCTGCATCCTAGCATTTCCATAACTCTGAACCAAAACATAAATACACATAAATATAAGGAAGGAAGGAAATTTAAAACAGCTGCTAGACAGGTGTTGCAAAAAGATAAACAATGGGAGGAGGGTGGGCTTCTATCAAAAATGGAATGAAATAGAAAGGACTTAGTCTGAAATAGGAATTATAAATAAAGTAAAAATCACCCATGGTGGGTTGGCTTTTTTTTTTTTCAAATTGCCAAAATTTACTGCCTGGTGGCGAATGTCGAGTGGTTAGTTTCATCTCCCTTTTGAAGGTTGCAGTCATGCTTAAAATCCAGAAAAAAAACATTTCTTTCAAAAATAGCAATTGCTGTAATCCCTTTGAGAAAGTACGTCATAAGTCTTTTAGATATCTAAGACCAGTTCTGCCTTGGATGTGTGAAGTAAAGCCCTGCATTAGACCTGATTCAAAAATGTGTGACACTTGTAGGAAAAAGCTTGCTAAATTAAAAGAAATTGATGAAGAAATAAATGATCCATTGGACGTTTCATTTTCTGATCCAAGCACTTCTGTAGACTACTTGAACAAATCTCTTGAATTTGCAGAAGAATCGCCTATTATGAAAAAGCGTATGAAAAATGATCAATCGTATTGCCACAGAAAATTAGAAAAATTGACGAAAAATCTAACGGAGAAACTAATAGTCAAACAGACGGCACAGAATGACAGTGACAAAGATGATACAGATTCCGAAATTATTGCTCAGCTAAACGAAAAGTTTAGGGAAACAGAAAGTATCAACGAGAAATTTCTTATTTTGACTGTTCTCCCCAAAAGTTGGACAATTAAAAAAATTGAAACAGAATTTCAAGTCAGTAATAGAATGGCAAGAAAATCTAAAGCACTCATGAAAGAGAAAGGGACACTTTCATCTCCAGATCCAAAACCAGGAAAATCTTTACCGGAGTTAGTAATACAAAAAGTCCTTGAATTTTACAACAGTGACGAAGTAAGCCGGATAATGCCAGGGAAGAAAGATTATGTGTCGATGAAAACAGATGTTAATAATAAACCTGAACATGTGCAAAAGAGGCTAATTTTAGGAAACCTGAAAGAAATTTATCGTTTATTCAAGAATGAGCATCATGAAGATAAAATTGGGTTTTCGAAGTTTGCCGAGCTTCGGCCTAAAAATTGTGTTTTAGCAGGAGGAAGCGGCACACATTCTGAATGTATGTGCACAATTCACCAAAATGTTAAATTGATGCTAAGTGGAAAAATATTTAAAGAACTTGTTATGAATGATGGATCTTGCTCCGGTGACTACAAATGTTGTGTTAAGAAAATAATGTGTTTATCACCAAGTCCGAAATGTTACTTACATGATTGCGAAAATTGTCCAGGAACAAAATACCTAAAAGATCATCTATTAAATGCTCTAAGCGAACAAATGATAGAAACTATTATATATAAGCAGTGGGTGTCAGTAGATAGATGCAATTTCGAGACCATTATAAAAACATCTGAAGATTTTGTTGACACACTCTGTGAGAAGCTTTTAGCTTTGAAGACTCATTCTTTCATAGCCAAAGAACAATCTGCATATTTTTCCTACTTAAAGGAAAACATGAAATTAAATGAGGCTGTCGTCACCTTAGATTTTTCAGAAAATTATTCATTTGTGGTCCAGGATGAAGCACAATCTTTTCATTGGACGAATGACATGACCATTTGCTGTCTATTACAGAGATCTAAGTGGAATAAAATATAAAAGTTTTGTGTTCATTTCCAATTGCCTAAAGCATGATACTATAGCTGTCCATCTCTTTCAAAAGAAACTTATTAAATTTTTCAAAGAGCCATTACTGCCATCTTTGGAAAAAATTTTCTATTTCTCTGACAGCTCAGCATCCCAGTATAAAAATCGAAAGAACTTCGGTAATATTTGCCTTCACCAAAAAGATTTCAACATACAGGCAGAATGGCATTTCTATGCCACAGCTCATGGAAAAGGAGTGTGTGACGTCTTGCTGCCAAAGCCAGCATTCAAAAACTGCATACAGATCAAATCCTCACACCAGTTCAACTTTTCAACTGGAGTGTTATAAACATTCCTTCTATTCAGTTTTTTTATGAAACTATTGAAGAATATTCAGAGGAAAGAGAACTATTAAAAGATAGACTTCTAAGAGCACTACCTGTCAAAGGAACACAGAGGTTGCACAGTTTTGTTCCATTCAGTGAAAAAGAAATTACTGTAAAAGTGTATTCACATAGCAATAACTTTAAAAAACACAAAGTCTTTGAAGATAGTTCAAATGTTTGACAAACCTAAAAGGGTATATTACATGCTAATATGATAAAAAGTGGTGGCTGGCTGAAGTAATTTCAACAGATGTGCAACAAATTAGTGACTCTCAATTTCTTACCTTCAAGAAAATCATCATTATTTTTTTACAGCAATAGTAAATAATTATATATATGTAGTGTCGTTTCTAATATTACAGTTGATTTGACAAAATGTTTTCTAAAAGATACAGTAAAAGAAGTGAAATTATAAACAGGCTGCATGTTTTATTATTTTGTATTGTGAAGTAAAAATTACATTTTTTTTTCTAAGAAGGTTTTTAATCCCTACTCTTAGATGGGACACATTACTGAAGTTCTGGAGTATATTCTTACTAAGAAATGTTTTGATTGTTGAAATTACACTTACTTAAAACTACCTTAAAATTGCTTGAATCTGAAAAAAATGCATTTTTTTCCTAAATAGAATATTTTTGAAAATTCGGAAAAATATGATCCCATTGAGTACCCAAGTTGAAATTTTGCATAGACAAAGATAAAATGCACAGAAATATTTGAGTTTTTTTTAAAAAAAAATTGAAACTACGTTTTCGAGAAATTTAAAATTTAAACTTTAAAGTCATTTTTTGAAATTTAAAATTTTTATAAAATTTGTCATGATGCATATCATATGAAACGGCATTTAATATACTTCAAAATGCTTTTTACTAGAACTTTTTATCTCTATTTTTTGATGAGTTATGGCCTGTTTTAGGTTGAGCCATACATGTAAAAATGTGAGTTTTTTACAAAATCAAAGCCTGATAACTAAAAAACTAGACAAGATAAAAAATCTAAAAATTTGGATTTTTAATTACCTTGAGGGGTACAGTTGATGAGCCAAATTTGAAAGAAATAAAAAAGGGTGAGGTAAATTTTTTCTAAAATTTTGGATCACTTGACATGGAATGACCCATACCCCTTTCAGCTCTTGAGATTTCCCAGCTCTGCTTTTACCATTAAACTTAAAAAAAAGGAGAAATATTTAAGAAAAAGCTTAATGCATCACGAAAATATCATTGAAAATGAGAAAAGTAGAAAAGAAAAATAAATTAAATAAAAATTGGAAATTAAAAAATTTAGTAGTAGGGTTTTGAGATGGAGACAAAAAGTGTGTCTGTGTGTCTGCACCCCCCTCCCATTGCCAATAACTTTGGATGAATTTGTCAAATTCTTTTTTTGTGGGTGTTGCGTGAGAGTCATTCCACACATGAACTTGTCACATGACCCTCACAGATTTTTTTGAAAAAACTACAGTAGTTACAACTAAGGGACATATAAAATATCCCAAAAGGATTTTTCAAAAAAAAATTTATTTCTCTAGTTACAGACGTTTAAAATTTGGGACAAAGTTGGCCGTTTTCAGAGAATCGGCAAAACACTCACTTCTAAAATGGCCACTGTTTCAAAAGTTTTTAACCGATTCGAATGATTTTTTTTCTATAAATAATGAAGGGACTGTATTTTATTTAGACACTAATTTTAAAAATTTAGTTGGCTTCATTGATAAAGAAAAAAAAGTGTTTCTGAAGTGAAAAAATAGCGTTTGTTCCGACTTCATGATTTTTTTTTTCTTATGAAAGAAATTTATTTTTGACAAAACACAGGTGAAGATCTAAAGTGCTGTTATGGAAGTTTTGTATTAAATTTTATTGTAAGCATGAGATGCATATCCTCTCAGAATTTAAATTTTGAAATTTGAAAATGTTAAAAAATTACGATTTTTGAAGTGTGATTACTCAAAAAAGCCATTTTTTAAAAATCTGAAAATCTGCTCCTTTGTTGCCCTTAAAGTGCTTAATGAGCTGCTATCAATTATATTGTGTATTTTTGCCCAAGATATTTTATATGATTTTTCAAAAATGGCCTTTTGTGTGTTTCTCAAAAAAGCCAGAAATTCAAATTCGTTCTTATTTAATCATTTTAATATAATATTGAATCAATATTTATTAAGAAATATACTTTATTGTTACACAATTACTACAGATAAATTGTACTTAACCTTCTTAGAACTTAAATAGCTCCTAGCACAAAGCGTAGCTACTGTGATTTAATGCATGTTATTCTGTTCAATCCAATTACTAGTTTCAAACTCACACGCTTTATATCAAATACCAAGCAACAGCAAATGTAAAATTTATTGTAGGACTACAATCAAAACATTATTCGCTATCCCACAATACTGCTAACTAGTAAAAATCCCTAAAATAGTAATGCTTACATGGGACGCACGAGCAAACAAGAAGTGGAAAACAGTTATAAAACTAACAGCCTCTTAAACAAATATAACTCAATGCATGATTTCTTAATAGGAAAATTTATTGAAAGTGTGAATGAGAATTACTGAATGGGGCAAATTAAGAATGTATCACCGATGGTTTAGGGGCACTATCGAATAATTTGTACACAGGTAATCTAGAACAAATATTTCAATAGCCAGAATATAATACCACAAGAAATATAACACCATCTGAAACCTCCTAGTCTTTGCATTTTTTGGTAATAACGAGTAGAAGATGATTCAAGAACTTGATTCTACTTATTATGCTTTAAGTACATAATTTCATATGCGTTTTAAACTATGTATATCAGTGCTGTAACATATTTGATGTAAAGTGTGCGAGTTTAAAACTAGTAAATGGATTGAACACAATAACATGCATTAAATCACAGTAGCTACGCTTTGTGCTAGGAGCTATTTAAGTTCTAAGAAGGTTAAGTACAATTTATCTGAAGTAATTGTGTAACAATACAGTGTATTTCTTAATAAATATTGATTAAATACTACATTAAAGTGAGTAAATAAGAACAAGTTTGAATTTCTGGCTTTTTTGAGAAATGCACAAAATGCCATTTTTGAAAAATCATATAAAATATCTGGGGCAAAAATACACAATATAATTGATAGCAGCTCATTGAGCACTTTAAGGGCAACAAATGAGCAGATTTTCAGTTTTAAAAAAAAAATGGCTTTTTTGAGTAATCGCACTTCAAAAATCGTAATTTTTGAACATTTTCAAATTTCAAAATTTGAATTCTGAGATTATATGCATCTCATACTTACAATAAAATTTGATACAAAACTTCCATAACAGCACTTTAGATCGCCACCTCTGTTTTGTCAAAAATAAATCTCTTTCATAAGAAAAAAAAATCATGAAGTCGGAACAAACACTATTTTTTCACTTCAGAAACACTTTTTTTTCTTTATCAATGAAGCCAACTAAATTTTTAAAATTAGTGTCTAAATAAAATACCATCCCTTCATTATTTATAGAAAAAAAATCATTCGAATCGGCTTAAAACTTTTGAAACAGTGGCCATTTTAAAAGTGAGTGTATTGCTGATTTTCTGAAAACGGCTAACTTTGTCCCAAATTTTAAACGTCTGTAACTAGAGAAATAATTTTTTTTTTACAAAATCCTTTTGGAATATTTTATATGTCCCTTAGTTGTAACTACTAATTTTTTCAAAAAAATCGGTGAGGGTCATGTGACACCCTCTGCCTGATCTGAAATGGAATGGCTCGTGAGTGTTTCAAAGATCTTGACAAGAAGACCTTATTCCAATATTTTCTCTCTTCATATTTACAATTTGTTATTAAATTTTGAACCATTCAAAAATATATTAACTATTAGCACCTATACGAAAAATTTGAACCCTATATAAACCTTCATCTAAGAGGCAGATTTTCTTGGAATGAACTTTATCGGAAGGAGCTTATGATGTAGAGCATGTAAAAGCACAAGAAGTTTGTCCAGAACTAAATGAGCCTAATTTTCCAAATAATCTTCTTAATCTGGTTCTTTTAAGGATATTTGTGAATCAATAAATGAGTGAATGATTGAATGAAGGAGTAAATAAATAAATAAAAGAATGAACGAACGAGTGTATGAAGGAATAAATTAATGAATTAGAGAATGCTTGAAGAAATAAATAAATATGAATGAACTAACAACTAAATAAATGAATGAGTTAATAAAATAAATATTTTAAAAATATATGAATAAAAACTGAAGGTTATTTTCCCACATAATTAATATTGATGAAAGTTGTGGACTGATTGACAGAATCAAAGTGAAGAGAAGGGAAAGCTCTTTCTTTTTCACTCTAAATACAGAGCTGGAGATAATTTTTTATCATAAATTTTTATTGTAAAGACTTTTCCATGCTTAATTTTTAATGTTTCTTTTTTCTTTCTCTTATTAAAAGTTAAGCTTTTTTTTGTTGCGGAATAAAATAATTGCATTCTTTATATTTTCGGCTCAATATAAAGAGACTTTTTAAAGTATTTTATAAAAAGTCACTTTTTTTATTCAATTATTTCACCTATTCAATAATGTGTTTTTTATACTTACAAGTCAATTGTGTATCAGTTTTCATATTGAAAAATTCTATTTGATTCTAAAAATTCTCCAATGAAAAATGTTAGATAGAAAATTACTGGAAATATAATGACCAAGTGAGAGATTGAATTTTATATTGCTTACATAACTGGTAGTAATAGTTTTGTTTTTATTTATTAAAAGACATGTATTCTGTTTCAATATTAAGTGCATTTACTGTTTGCAAGTTGTATTTGAAATAATTAAGAACTTAAGCTAAATGATAGAGAGAGAGGGAGATTACTAGATTAATAAGTTTGATGTTGATGCAGGAGACAGTAGGCTTGTGTATTTCTAGGCAGAATTTGTTATTTTTGATGTTGACATCAGCATGTGAGTGCTTTTTTTTAATGCCAGTATAAGGCATTATTTTGAGTCAGTAGTTATTGAGGATATTATCTTTTTATAAAAGAAAACAAAGGTTTGTTTACTAAATTTCCTTAGTCATCCATGTACTCACCCTCTACTCAATTATTGCACAATGACCTTTAAGCAAAATTCTGTGCTTAAATTTAATCTTTCTTAAGTATTTATCTTTCTTAAAGTAATCTTTCTTAAGTATTTTTACTTCTTTCAGATTTTTGCTGGCATCACTTTAACAGAAGTTACTTTGAAAATAATTGCTTACACTCCTCGCAAATATTTCAGAAGCAAATGGAATGCTTTTGATTGCTTAGTATTGATTATTGGGGGTACTGAATTAATTCTACTTGAAGTTGAAAATCCAGTTTTGTTTATCCTTCGCTCATATAAACTGGTAATTACTTTATTAATTATTTTCATTAAAAATATTTTCCATGTCCGTATGCTTTTTTTTTCTCAATAAAATGTGTTTAGATATCAAATTATCAACTTTCTTTTTAAGTATTCATTTGTAATCTAATGTAAATTTTCTGTTTATGTAACCCTTATCATGTACAAAACTTCTAAAAGTAATTTCATGAGTAATAGTAAAGATAAAATTATTTTCTTGTTTATTAGCATTAAAACATTGCTTTTCTTTAGAAGTGCTTATTCAGGCCATTTCATACAGGACAGACATTTTATCCCCCATATGAGACTGCTATATTTCATTTAAAGAATAATAATTTAAAATGGTAATGTAGAAAAAAATTTTGTTTCAGAAAACATACATGTCTGTGTGATTTCTTAAGAAGTATTTCTTTTTCTATTACCCCCCCCCCCCCCTTTTTTTTTTTTTTTTTTTTTTTTTTTTTTTTTTTTATGTTTGCTTATTTAATAAAAAAAATTTATAAGGAAACCACTATTAAAAGGAAACTTTTTTATATTTTTTTTAAATTATTTTTGTATCGTCCCTTAAATTAAATTCATTTTATTTATTTTCAGATTAATTTTTATTTTGCTGTGAATTGCAAAAATTTAAAAGGGCAATTTTATAAGGTTTTGTATAAATTTTATTTTTAAATTTAAACAGCATTTAACTTCAATTCTGGTTATTTATGATTTAGATTGATTTTTAAACTGGAATTGCAATTGTAATGGTTAGGGGAAATATTTTTTTTTAAACCCCTACAAAGGTAAGAAAAATTATTACTATTTTGTTTGTTTTCGGGAAATGTTGATTTAAATTACTTTATAGAACCTTAAATTGTAAAAAAAAAAACAAACTTTTTTTTTTTGGCTTTAATTAATTACTTTTAAATAGAACCATCACTTTGTAAAAAATTGGAAAGCAAAGGGTTTTTTCTACTTTCTTTCTTATCTAAATATGGATTCTTTTCAATCAAACCCAATTAGTAGAAATTTTACCACTAAACAAATTATTGATGGATTTTCTGAAGATTAAAATTAGCTTCATTTTCTATAATGTTTATTCACTACATCTAAAAAATATAATTATGCCTTGATAAAGCAAAATATTCTCTCCTTTCTTGCCTTTTACGCACTACTCTCTTTCAGCTACTTTTGGTAATTTCCTATTAATTTGAACCCCCCCCCCCTTTCCCCCCCAACTTATTTTTTTGGTTTGCCCATTTAGGAATGTGATTATTATTATTTTTTTTGCTCTTATATTCTAATCCTCCTTTTGTATTTTCCTCTTTTCTTCACTGCAACTTATGACTCTTTTCTTGATTTTTGAAAGGTTTTTTTTATTTTAGTTTGTACCTTTTTGCTCAAAACTCTTACTCTAAAAGGATTATTTAGTTTATATTCTCAGCCTTGATGGTGGTTTGTGTGTGTGTGTACATTGAGCCTTTTGCACTAATGAAAAGGATACAGAGTAGCTTCAAAATTTCTATTTGCCCAAACTTTTTTGAAGCTGGTTTTTTTTTTTTGGTTTAATCATGTTTTATCTCAAGCAATCACAAGCATTTTTATATGCTGATATTGTTTCCTGTATAATATAGAAACTAGGGCTAACTTTTTTCAGCTTTAAATTAATATTGTAACATTAATACTTATATAGAACAAGTTTGAATGTACTAATTTGAACTGTAGAAAATAAATTGTTTTTTATGTCTCTATTTTTGCATTCATAAAAGTAGTAGCTCATGTACTTTTAAAAGCAGAATGAATAAATTTTGATTCATTAATAATATTGTTTTAACTAGGGCATAACAATTGTGTTTCATAAACATATTTTTTTTAATAGAATGAAGTTTTAGAGCTATCATAACTATTTTTAACCACTTCAATTAATACCACTTCAGCAAGAGGACGGCCTTCTGCAACAATACATTGAAGCAGTATATTTTTCCACGCAGAAAGAATAGACTGCATCTTTGTGTGCATTTCAATATCCCACGTAATGTTAAGGTCCCTAAGCTTTTTTTTTTTTTTTTTTTGTGGGGTTATTTGAAAGAGAAAGTTCCCCATAATGTTGAAGAGCTGAAGGACCGAATTACCGAGGAAATATCCGCCATACCCCTTGAAATGTGCAGTAAAGTTTCCCAAAACTTCAGAAATGGACTGCATCAGTGTATTGATGCTGAAGGTGCCCTCTTGCTGAAGTGGTACTCAAAACTTAATATAAAAAAATGGGATCATATGCAGATCAAAATAAAAAAAGTTTTAAGTCTCAAATTGCATTAGTCAATAGTATACCCTATCAAAACCAGGTCATTACTTCTTCTTTGTATGCATTTCAATATCCCACGTAATGTTATGGTCCCTAAGCTTTTTTTTTTTGTTGTTGTTGGGTTATTCAAATGAGAAAGTTTGAAAACATCAACCGCACGCTTTAGAAGAGCTGAAGGACCGAATTATCGAGGAAACATCCACCATACCCCTTGAAATGTGCAGAAAAGTTTTCCAAAACTTCAGAAATGGACTGCATCAGTGTATTGATGCTGAAGGCCGCCATCTTACTGAAGTGGTATTCAAAACTTAATGTAAAAAAATGATATTGTATGCAGATCCAAATAAAAATTGTTTTAAGTCTCAAACTGCTGTATTAGTTTTTTTTTATAACCCTTCAAAACTGGGTCATTACTTTTGCCCCACCTTGTATGTTAGAAAAAATAACGTGAAATACAAAAGCTGAAAAGAAAATTTTGTCTTGTTTTGTTTCAGAGAGGAAATATCTGAATGAAACAATTTCAGTCGGAAGCCCAGAGGATAACTGTTACTTAGAAACACATGAAACATAAACTGTATTGAAATTATGTGTATTGCATTATGAAATTCCAGTGCCTGGAATCATTTTTTAGAGACTGAAAATATCCATCGAAGGCAGGTGTGCATCTTCCCATAAGCAATGGTGTACCCCTCTCAAAAGCTACTGATCATCTCCCCCCCCCCTCCCCCTCTGCAAAGAATGATAACCCCAAAACAGACTAATGAGAGCATAATATTCTCAAGAGCTTTTAAAATATCATTATGTGCACTGAAATTTATATAATTTTATTTAAATTATAATTACTTTGACTCAATGCCTCACCATGCAACATAAAGCTTAACTGCCAGAATAGCCCAATTCAATTTTTTCAGAGAATTAAGTATTATTTATTTTTATTAATTGAAACAGGTCAAAAACAAACATCATATTTTGACCCAAAAGTTAACAAGTTACAAAATTCATATAATGCAACCATTGTCCAGAATTTTGTTAAATTTTCAATTGCATTTCAAGCAAAAGAAGTTGTTTAAGTAATTCTGGAGTTTAACACCTCCTATAGAACGTACTGTTCCAGAAAAATAAAAAGTAACTGATATTCATGAATTTCAATACTTTTAGGATTGCCAAAGCGAATGGTGATTTGCAATTCTATTTCAGACAAAGTTGAATACATCAATCAACATAATAGTTAAAAAGGGCTTTATAGGAACTTCAAATATTGGATCTATGTAATTTTATATTCCAGTAAAATCTCAATGCAGCTTTCACACTGCCACAATAGGTTCAAAATTTGTCTTTGCTGTTGCCTGACGTGTTGTTGTTTGGGGTATTGCACCAATAGCAGTAAAGGCCTAATTCTGTCTTTTACTGCTTTATGTAGCTGATTTTAAACTAATTTTTTGCAGGTTTCCAAATCAAGAGCCACCTCGTTGGTTCTTTAAAGATTGTTACAGCTCTTTCTTGTTAGTGTTTACCATGTTGTGTGGAGATTGGAAGCAACCCATGGTGAATACAGTCCTTTTTACTTCCTGTGCCAGTGATCTCTTAATGTTAATTTTTGTGCTCATTGGAAATTTTGTGGTAAGTTGATTTGAAAAATGTTTTCAATGTATAATATGTATAATATTAAGTAACTAGAAAAGTTCCGTCACTTTTACATAAAAGAAATTGTAAAAAGACGCATGTGCATTAATTTCATGAAGCTAGTTTCAGTGTTTTTAAGCAGGATATTGATTAGACTTTTCTCCCCCAACCTTTTTCCCTGTTAGCACTAGGCCTTAGGGATGCCCTGCCCAGGGGTGAGGTAGTGGGGGAGGTGGGGTCCACGGATTTTACATGCATATATCCCCAAGTGTACATGGCGGGTCTTCAGCGGGTATCGAACACATGACCATTGGAAGCCCAACATTCTAACCACTAGGCTACCGCGGCCTATACATATAGATTAGACTTGTTCAGCAGGTGTTTCATTCTTTTTTTTCTTCATTTTTTAGTCCGAAAAGTGACTTAAAAACTCACAAGTAAGAATGTTATTAAAGCACATTTATTATATAAATACTTTTACATTGCTGTATGTTTCCCCCAATCTGTATGGGTTCTGTTTATTCGCTTCCGTGTTAAATAGCAAATTGAGCTATGTAAAAGTCACTTTCACCTCAAAATCTTTCAATTATTCATCCACCAAATGACTAAATTCTTCAATAAGAGTGTGAACAATTATGGTTTTTAAAGTTTGAAATAATTTATTTCTTAATATCATAATCTTTAATAAGGAAAATAACACTAAGCAATTGTAGAAATGTGTGAGAGTTTGAAAATTGAATTTGTAAAGATGGGTTCTCCTCATTTGCCACTTAGCAGTAGTTAGCAGTTTCTGATCTTGTTATTTTGTATGCAAGGGGATCTTTGCGTTAAAATTTTAAATTTATGTATTGTAACTAACTACACCTACACATTAAAACCAAAACTTTTTATTTTAGGTAATGAATTTATTCTTGGGTGTTGTGTTGTACAATTTCTATTACAAAACTCTGCCTAGAAGTGCCTACTCAAAAAATAAACTGCAAAATGCTATTCAAATAATTTTGCAAAGTCAGAACAAAATGTCTGATGAAAAGGTTAGTATAAATTTTGGACTTTTGGCTTATATCTGCATTTTTCATAAATGTTTGAGTTTAGGAAATTTATAAAACTTTTCCCTTTTTTTCAGTTAAATAAGAAGGAATCAAAAATTGAAGATTCTCAACATACAAGCAATAGTGCTAGTCGAGAAATTATGTTGGAATCAAATGACAGCATCACTCATTCATTTAGAAAAAGTAAAATGAATAATTAAATAATTGTTTAAAGTTCTTTGTTTTTATGTTATATATACAAAAAGAAATCCAATATAATAGTGTTATCTGTGAGCTCTTACAATTGCTGTATGTTATGAACCAATAGTTAAATCTCAATGCAGATATTTCTATGTCATTCACCAGTATTCATTCTACTAAAGTTAAGAAAGGAATATATTTCTTGGCATACATTCAAAAAAAAAAAAAAAAAATGAAATGTAGATCTCCCATACAAGGGTTACGATAATGAGAGGTTGAATTTTTAAAGGGATGCCGCATTCTTGCACATTGTAAAACAATTAAAACAGTAAGAAAGGAATTCAAGTGATAAATATGGTGTGAAAATTTTAATGCAAGCACAGGGAAGATAGCAATTATAAATAACTATCAGAATTACCATAATAATGAGAAGAACGTAGAAAAATATAAATAAATAAATATTCATAACGAAATCTGCCCTATACTGCTCTGCTAAGCACAGATGTGGTATCTTCAGTTGTGCTCAAAAGGCGTTATTCACAATTAAAGTTTTGCGCCTCGATGTGCCTGATTCAGACATCACTTTTTCCGTAAATTTTTTAGAAATGTATCCTATCCGCAGATGACCATAAAACATTGTATTTAGGTAAAGTAAGCGACAAAGAACTACCTGACAGTAATTCTTCAATTTCACCAAAAAGTGCAGATACGACATTTGTGCTTAGTACGGCAATATACATATTAGATAACCATAACCTTACAATGAGACAGGGTTACTATAGTATCTCAAGGAAGGTAAGGTTCATTCATCAAGGATCCTTAGGCTGATCTGACACCCATTCTATGTTTGTTTCAATTTGTTTATGATTTTTTTTTTTTTTTCTCTCTCTCTCTCCCTTTTTTTTCTTTGTACTTTTCTCAAAACAGACCTTACATAATATTTGTTATCACAAAAATGGATTTTCACAAAATTATTAGCATGAAAACCATTTTCTAATATTTTGCTGTATTTTAGATTTTATGTTATCCATCAATTTTTTCGCAAAATAGATGAAGTGAAAAAAATCCAAAAAGTTAATGGCATTTTTACAAAACTAACAATATTTTAACAAAAATTATTATTAAAAATTTACAGGAAAAGTACTCTAATAACAATTTAGATATACCTATATAATTGACACTTGTTGCAATACCTTTAGCAAACTGAAGGATAGACCTCAATCAAATTTGTAATTAATGTTTTATTTGTTATTCTATAACTTTTATAAGTTTTTGTTTTAATAAAAATTAAAATGTTTTACTTTTTCTAATTGTGTTTTGCCACTTCATACTTATAGATAAAAAGAAGAAAACTTTAAGAAATCAGAATGAGATGGAAATTATTGAGGATACTTCTTCTGAATATATGGCTGATTGCTGTCCTGCATTGTGTTATTTTTGTTGTTCTTTTTGTAAAGCTGATGAAAATCCTATTTTATGGCAAAATTGGGCTGATATACGCTGCAAGTTATATTGTTTTGTAGAAACAAAAACATTCAGAATAGCAGTATCTTTGGTGATTCTCATCAGTATAGCAACCTTGGTAAGTTTTTGAATGCATATATGATGATAAATATTGTATAAATTTTAATTTCCCAATTTACTATTCGTTGTTTTTTTTTATTTTTTATTTCTTCAATCACTCAATCAACTTTTTGCTATTTTGAGATTAGTATGAAATGATGCTCATTTATATTTGTAAGTTGCTCAAAATTATTATTATTTGATGGAGACTTCAAGATTACTTCTCACTTTGAAATTCTTCAAATATTTAATTAATCGATTGTGTTTTATTTTCATCTAGTGGTTCCTGCCACAGTGTTGTTGCTCATGGTAAAAATGAACAATGTTCTCCTGCGACAACAACCGCTGATGGCCTGTGTACATATAAACATTTTGATGGATTTCTAAAAGAAAAATAAGGGGGGGGGGGGGTAAATTAATCACTTGTTAATTTAAGGATATTGTTAAATTGAGGAATCATTACATTCATCATATCCAGTATGAGACTTTTAAAATCTATCACTAATTTGAGTGAATCTTTAAATCAAAGTTTTAATAACTGTAAATAGAAAAAGTAATAAAAAAAAAACTTTTTTAAAAGCAAAAAAAAAAAAAACACATTACTTAATTCAATGATTTTTCGGGTAAAATATTAAAGTATACTTTAAAACATGTTTTATGATTGAAATTTTCTTTTTATCACTCCCATCTCTGACTTTACTCTTACAGACATGTTTTGAAATTTGGCTAGGAGCTACAATTTTTACTGTCCATATGTTCTGTCTAAATTAAAATTCGTCTGAGACTGGCCTCAGCTTTTAGATTTGCATGAAAATGTGTATTTTCACTAGCAGATCTATTTGGAAATGTGCCAAACAGATCTAGCACATGTCTACTCATGGCAAAAAACAGTTTGAGTCTGTCTGGGTATAATACCTAGAATATGAATAAATAAATGAATTTTTCCTATAACCCCTTTTTTTTTTCTTTTTTACTTGATAAAATGAAGGAAAATATTTAAAATTCAATTTTGTCCCCTTTAATAAAAAAATAAGTTTTTCTTCTGAGTAATAATAATGTAGTTTAAATAGTATAGAAATACTCTGAACAGTATGAAAACATACATAATTCTACCTTAGTCATTAAGAAATTATGTTTTCATTGTTTTATTGCAACTGCATGTAATTAAATGTATTCAATAGGTTGTGTTGTATGACTAAATTCTTCTTTAATCTGCATTTTCTCCATTTTTGTGTTTACATACAGGGTGTGTTCCATAAGTAATGCGACCAAATTCATAAAAAATGATTTATTAAACATATTCGTACAGTTACCTAAAAATCTTCAAAACAGCACCCTTCTGCATCGATACATTTCTGGAGGCAGTGTTTCCAGGCCTGGAAGGCATCCTGGAAGCTGGAAGGCCTTCTCCGGGATGGCCTTTAGAGCAGATGTAACATGAGCCTGGATGTTTTCAATTGTGTCCCAATGTTTCCCTTTCAGGACTCCTTTTAAGCGGGAAAACAAAAAAAAAGTCTGGGGGGCCAGGTCAGGACTGTAGGAAGGCTGGAGAACCAATGGGGTGTGGGTCCTGGCCAAGAAATTGTTAACAACGAATGGCGCTGTGGCTTTTCGTAACGTTGTTCCAAAGAACGATCCATCTCGCCGTGTTATGTTAAGCTCAAAATAGGTTCACGAAAACACACGTCCTAACTCTCCAACAGCTCGGGGCCGACTGAGAATGGGTGCAGTATGAAGCTAACACCCTCTCCACCTAGCCCAGCCAGTTAGAGGGCGCTGCGGTATTCTGGAAAAAAATTGGTTGCATTACTTATGGAACGCATAATTCATGATTATGAGTATGCATAATTCATGAATGTCTATAATGTAAATATTTTGTATTTTTTTCCAGATTATTGATCGATCTCATGGGTCAAAATATTCTCAAGTTCAAAAAGCAATAACAATTATGGATCCTCTTATTTTCATGTTATTTTTGATAGAAATGGTTTTAAAGTGGATGGCCTATGGTTTGCAAAAATTCTTTAGAAGTGATCTAGGGCGCTTTGAGTTTACTATTTTACTGGTAATTATTAAGTTTACTTTTGTGCTGTTTCTATTTTCTATTATGAAAATTGACCGAGAATGTTTTGTTAAAAAACTAATTCAATACTTAAATCATTGTATGTCAAGGACAAACCCTCAAAATGTTACAGCAAACATTTATTTTAAGCACCCTTCTATTGTGTAAAATTACAATAGCTAATAATTTTCTCTTTTTGGATAAAGTTTTCAAAAATATGAAGTGGTGTTGGCTCCAATCACTGTATTAATATATTTCCACACAAAAGGAAATTTTTTTATTCTTCTTATTTTTTTATTATTACATATTGGTTGAATATAGGTGCCTATTAGAGAACGGTTTTCCTTGTCCTCTGAGATGGAAAGTCATTCCTGTTCACTTGTTCAAGATAGCCTCCTTTTTTATAATTTCAAAAATGTATGAGCTCATCAAGTTCTATGACAAAACTGTTTCTTCTACAAAAATACTACTTATTTTGTTATTATGTTTGGAATTGAATATGTTAGGCTGCCTGAACTGGTTTAGTACTACTTATCTAAGATGATACATCAGAAAAAGATTGGTGAACAATTACGTTAACCTTACTGTAAATAGTGTTATTAGATTTGTGATGGCTTTATTAGTTGCATAATGTATTAAATTCTTCTTTTTTTTTCTGGGGGGGGGGGCGACTTTTAAAAGTGTCAGTAAATTGCCTGAGCTTTGCTAATTGATTCTTATGTTCTTAAATTTCCACCCAAATGTATCTTGACAACTGAAGTATTTGTTCACATGTACAAATCTTGAAACTTTATGCTAACGGTATTTTCCCTATCTCCCTCCGCCTTTTTCCCCTTTATTTTTTCTTTTAATGCAATGTCATCTTTTTAGAATCTTTGGAAATACAAAAAAAAAAAAAGAAGAAGAAAAAGAAATTGTGTTATATTCTGGGACCCATAAGTAGAGATGAATTCTTTTTCGAGGTGCAGTTTTCTATTTCGTTATATCCATACAGAGCAAAAAATACTGAACACATTACATAAGTCCCACAGGAAAGGGATTAATTCATCATCTTTATCAAAAAAAAAGAAAGTTAGACCAACTTCTTAAATATTTCCCTGGTATCTCTGTTACGATTCAGAAGTAACGCGACATTTGTATATACTCCTGTATTATGGAATAAATTATTTATAAACTTTTTGAAACACCTTCTCCCTTTAAAAGTAATAATCGATTATAAGTGAATTCATGTGACATCTAAGCAGCTCTTTAAATTTAGTTGCTCAGCTGCACAAAATAAAGTACTTTGTTTTCATCATAGTTTTTTTTTTTTTGACTTTTTAGAGTAGAATTTTGTCATCTTCTTGCTTCTCATTAATTTTAAGTAGAGAAAAGTCTTGGAGATCTGTATTCCTGAACTCATCTATTATTGAAATAACCATGGAACAATAATCATTTATTTGATTGAAAGAGAAAAGTAGGTTCTTTTAAATAATGAAATTTTATCACATCCAATATTTCAGAGTTAAAAATCTTGCCTGTAAACAACATCATATTTTTAACTTACACAAGACAAAACTTCTACATTAATATCAAAGGTTTTATGGATAGCTAATTTTAGTAAGCTTTGGGTCAAATTATATGTAAATGATTAATTATTTTTAAACATGCAAAGAAATATCTATAAACATACTGTTTACTATAAACATACTGCAAAATTTAATTTCATACATATGAATGTGCTATTCATAAATATACTTTAAATTTGTTACGTTCTTCTGTGCTTGAACATTATCTCATTCACAGGCACTTTCATTTAATAATAATTCTGCAAAATCTCATGACTCTACAATCAGGTTATCTGTACTAATATTATAGTAATATATGCAGGAGTGTCCCCCTAACAGCTATGGCACTCCCCCTAAAAAACTATGGAACCCCCCCAAAAACAACAACCCCCCAAATCGGCCAAACTGTCGACCAAGCCCTTGAAATGACTCCCCCCCCCCTCGGTGGGCACCCCTGGTATATAACAGTGAGGGTTTATTTCAGATTGCCTTTGTATAATGTAACAAAAAAAAAAATAAGTCCCATTTTTTGTCTTGTTTTTTTAATATAGATATACTTGATTGATTTGCTCTCTATCAAGTTTTTTGATGGTCAGAAAAATATTTTTAAAGCCCTGAGAGCATTTCGTCTTTTAAGCTTAACACCACTCCTCAAGTCATATCAGGAAACAGTTGTAAGTATTTATTTCTATGGTGGTAAATAAATCAATGCCTTTAATATATAAATGCTTTTGCTGTCTTTAACATATAAATGGTTTTGTTGCTTTTAGCCCCTTAAAGCACAAATTTTTTTCTGAAAAACTAGTATAATGTAAATTACTCTTTGCAACTTTAGGTTGTGGGGTTAACTAGAGAACGGGGGTGGGGTAAAAGTTACATAAACAAAAAATATTATACAAACAAAGTGTAAACAAATCTCAGACGGCCATTAGAAATAAAAAACGGGCATGGGCAAACTTTACAGTAACATTTGCCCTGTCAGAAATGGGCAAATGTGTTACGTGGTTAATATATAAATGCTTTTGTTGTTATGTAACGGATTTTTTAAAGCTTCGCTTTTAAAATGAGTTAACATTTTCTCTTATCAGAGTTGATAAAATTGAAAACAGACATTTTTAAAAGAACTGAACCTGTTTTTTTAATTACATATTTCAAAAACCCATCAATATTTTAGAAGAAATTTTTTCCTAGTTATTGTGTGAGCTTCCTAATCACACTTTATGGTTAAAAAATGTAATAACTGTACTTTCTTAAGCTGTACTTAAAGGGAAATTTGTGAACAGAAATCAGTATTATGCAACTATTTTGATTGGAAATTATGTAAACACTTTGTGTTAACAGTTTTGAAAAATACTTAAAACTGACTGTTTAAAAGAACTTGCTGAATTAAAAATAATGTTGTCAAAAAGTGGATTTATTTATTTACTTTTATTTGGTAGAAAAAAATGTTATAAGAGGTGGTTGCTTAATTTGAGGATGGTTGCTTAATGGAATGTAGGGTGGGGAGGCTCTTTTTTCCATTAAGTTTTCATTTGAGTAGTTAGCTGCCAGGAGAAAAGTTCATTGTGTAATGCATTTTTATTATTTTCTATGCCTAGATCTGTAACAAAATAATGTTCAAAAGCATTTTTAAATAAAAGTTTTAACAAGTAAAAATCTCTTTATCTCTTTGTGTTTTACAATTTGACTTGAATTAAAATAATTAAAATAATAATAAATTTGAATGATCAAATTATCAAAATCTATGGTTTTTAATACAAAAATATTTGTTTTATTTGTTTATATGATGTAACTTGAGTTTATTGCTTTGCAGGGCATTCTGTAAAATCTTCTTTTCACTCATGTTAAGCTACTAGCTTCTTTGGTTGGTTTTATGATACAGTGTAATTTTTCAGATGCTGATAGTTTCATACATTTTTTTCCAGCCCTTACCAATGAAGCGTACAAATTGCAATGATGATAGTGCTACTGCTTCCAGAGAAAGTCTCTTGCACCTACGAAGACTGGAATGTAAACATTTTCTAAGTAGACATTGCAGTTATAAGCCATCTGGTTCTGGAGGTATATCTTTTAAAATTCAGAATTGCTTTTTCAAAAATTGCTTGCACTTGAAAATCCTTGATAATTTAATATTTCATATAATATTTGCAATATGGTTAAAAAAAATATTGCATTCAAAATCTGTAATTATATGGAATATGTCTAAAAATTATAATGTAATTTCCTTCTGAGTCAATTTTTGAAATAAATAATTAGAAATTAAAAATTTGCCTTTTGCAAATTGTATTAAAATGCATTATGCTTTTATAATTTATAATTAATAATAATTAATAATTGTTTTGTTTTTATTACCAGTACAAAAGAAATTATGTTTCTGCATCAGGCGAGCACTCTTTAATATTTCCTACCCATTCACTTTTTTAGTCATAAAATGGTAAATTAAAGAGTATATCAAAAATGTATTACCCATTACTATTTTTATTGTATTAAAATCTTTGAACATGAAAATTCAGAAATTCTTTGTCATTTTTGCTTCAAGTTTTCTTTCTTTCTGCCCTTTTTTTCCTTCTTTTTTTTCTCTTAACCATTCTTCAAAATTTCCAAAGTGTAAAAATGAAACACATCCATTAAAGGTTTATGAACAAAAAGCTGAAGTCATCACTGGAAAGCCTGGTGCAAGTATCAGTGGGGCCATGAGAAAAAATATTCTGCGCTCCTATCATATTTATTATGCAGAAGTGTAATAGTATGTACTATATTAACTAGCTGTTCTTAGCTGCCGCCCGTAAGGGCTTTGAAATCTAACCGACGGTTGAGCCTTCAATTGATATCAGAAACTCTACAGATGACGAAAACAACTGTTTATCGCATTGTAACCGAAGATTTAAACATGAGAAAAGTGTGCGCCAAACTGGTCCCAAAAGTGTTGACCGACGAACAACGATTTCTTGGCCAGGACCCACACCCCATTGGTTCCCCCAGCCTCCCTACAGTCCTGACCTGGCTCCCCCAGACTTTTTTTTTTGTTTCCCCGCTTAAAAGGAGTCCTGCAAGTTAAACATTGGGACACGATTGAAAACATCCAGGCTCATGTTACATCCGCTCTAAAGGCCATTCCGGAGAAGGCCTTCCAGGCCTGGAAACACCTCCTCCAGAAATGTATCGACACAGGAGGGTGCTATTTTGGAGATTTTTAGGTAAATGTACGAATATGTTTAATAAATTATTTTTTCCTAATTTGGTCGTATTACTTATGGAACACATCTTGTATGTAATTAACGTAAAACCACTTTTTTCTCAAAAAATTATGCCCACAAAAGTAAAAACCCTCCAGAAAATAAGTGAACAATACTTGTTTTCACATCAGAGAAATCAGGTGCACGGTAAATTTCAGTAAATGTAGCCAGTACTGTATCTTTTCTTGCTGTTTTCATCAATTTCCATAAAATATATGTCCAAACTGCTGAAGTCCCACCATGTACACTTGGGGATATGTGCATGTAAAATCCGTGGACCCTGAAGTCCTGAGGCTGAGGCAGTTCCGAGGGTACTGGTGGGTGGAGATTTTCCCTTCCCTTCCTCCATAGGTCAAAAAACTAAGGTGGCATATTTGTCGTGGCGCCATCTGGTGTCATCCAAATACATTATGAGCCAAGTCGTACTTCCACTGTTTATGCTCATATTGAAACACGGATGTGCACCTTTCTGCCTTAATTCCAGGTCGCCCTGCGACAGGCGCTTGGATATCCAAGTGGCATAAGCAACAAGAACAATAACATATCTGGTGTAATTAATGAGCTTGTCTCAAATAGAAACCTGTTATTAATTTATTTGATATATGCATTTAGTGTGTAACATTTTTAATTTATTTCATTCTTCAAAGAAGATACCATTCCTTTATGGATAACTTTGTTTTGTTCCTTAAAATTGCTTCAAAGTAGAAAATCTTTTTTTTTTTTTTTTGCCAGAAAAGTTTCTAGCTTCAGTTCTTTAAGCCCCTGAAAAATTCTATAAAATACTTTTCCTCTTTTTATATTTAGAAAAATTATATTTAATGATCTTGAAATTCCAATAAAAATTCTCTCTTCATATTCTATTTCAATTCACAAAATTACTTTTTTCTGTGTTTTTTCTAGAAATATTTCGAATGGACTGGAATGTTCAAGAAGTTCAACCTTCTGATCTGAGTGAAAGCAAAATGCGTCGAATGGAACTCACTCATAATAAGAATTACCGAGATTCAAATCTAGCTGCTGGTGCATCTGATTGTCTGCCAGAATTTTGCCACAAACTATTTCCCCTTTGCAAACTTGACTGTAGATTTTCTCGTATTTTGACTAAACTTCGGACCAAGTTATTAATTTTCGTTAAGAGTAAATATTATACGGCCATCATTACTCTTATTATTCTTGCAAGTTCCCTTAAACTGGTAATTTTTTTCTTTATTTCTATAAACAACACTGCACTAGTTTTTTTTATAATGACAGTTGATCTGCATTTTTTAATCAAGCTCAACTAATTCTCTAATGAAATGCATTTTTTAACTGCATTATTTCAACTGTTTTTTGTACATACCTACATAATATAATGTTTGTTTACTTCCAGGCTGTTGAATCAAATTTTTCATCAAATAAACCTCCAATTATTAAACTCATATCCAATTATGCAGACAAAATTTTTGCATCATTATTTCTGTTGGAAATGTTACTGAAAATGTTTGCATTTGGCATAAAACCATACTTTTCTTCAATTTGTTGTCTTTCAGAACTGGTTATTGCATTAGTAAGTACTGGCTTTCAATATTTACAAATTATTATTTTTTATATTTGGTTATGCATTAATTTCTTTAGTATACCTTTCATTGGTGAATTATTATAAAGATTTTTCAAATCAGTGATTAACAAATTTAAGTTCTTTTAAATGGAAATAAATATGCAGACCTCTACATTAAAATGTCTCTATTTGTTAAAATAGAATTGATAAAATCATGAACAGAATTCTTTTTTTTTTTGGTAATTATTTCTAAATTTCCATTTTTTTATATTTTCTTCCGTTATTTAGATAAAATATTGGAATTAATGTGGTTTTGTATAAAATAGTTGCAACTGAATTTATTACATATGAATAGAAGCTCGAAATTCAGATTTTATGCATTAGTCTTAAAAGAAATTTGCTCTCTTGCTGAAATCAAAATGTAACAAAAAAAAAAAACACCTCATTTATTTTGTTTTATTTTTAATTAATTAATTAATCTTTTTTTTTCGAAATTAGCTTCATGGTTCATGATTTAACAGTACTCTATTTTGGAACCAATCCATATAATGAGTTATGTATGATTATCTTGCTGAGCAAAATTGCCATTGATTTTGTTCAGCAATGTAATCTTTTTTTTTTTATGGTAATATTTCCATTTTTATTTCTTTCAAAAAGTTCACATTAACTTTTGAAATTCTTAAAGAACTCTCGTAAAATCAGGGAGTTCTGTCTGAAGTTCTACACCTCTCTAAATAAGCATAAACAATTTTAGTTATGTTTTATTTAAGACCTATTAGATTTTCTTGGAAATAGTGTTTGAAGTCTATTTTTGGTTACATAATAAGTTACTGTTGACAGTTAATACGTTTATACAACAATTTTCCATAACCCCTTAAAAGTGGGGGATCATTTTCATGAAAACAAAGCGCCAATTGTTTTCCAGAAAAACATTTAAAAAATGGTTATTCTCTAATTATACTATAAATAGTTTGATACTGTCCTCTAGTATGTAAGACAATAAGTAAATAAGTTTTTGGGATTAACCTCTTCATTCCAAGTGTACCCAATTGGGTGCATTTTAAAATACTGTTTATTAAGTACTGTTTGTGCAATTTGAAAGCTAAAACAGCCAATTGTTTTTGAAATTAATCAACAGGTAGTTTATTTCGTTTAAAAATGGAAAACATAGAACTTGGGCATTCATTATTATTTAAACAAATTATTAATTAAAATTAAAAAGAATTTTTTTTAGTTATTTTGTTTTGTAATCATTTTTTAAATCAGAGAATCAAAAAATTGCGTCAAAATTGCTTGTGCTTAGTTCTGGGGTCTGAAGCGGTTAAGGAGAGGATATTAAAAAATGTTTTGGTATGATACTTTAGAACAGGGGTCTCCAAACTTTCCAGCCTTAGGGCCATATTGATTACTCCAGTAAATTCCAAGGGCCAAAACCATATTATCATTAATTGTTGCCGGTGGTAAAAAGTTGAATCAGTCCACTAGTGGTGTAAAATATGATTACTTTTTTGCCAGATGCCATTAGCTAGCTCTCCGCGGGCCGGACAAAATCTGTCCGCGGGCCGGATGTGGCCCGCGGGCCGTAGTTTGGAGACCCCTGCTTTAGAACATTGCAGCCGCGATTTTGACAGGAGCGAGAGGGAAAGGGTTAAATTAATTTTTTTTTTTTAATTTTCAAGTTCTGAAAATCTTTAAAGATTGCAAATTTAAAGCTATTTGATTATTTGTTTGCAATTTATTTCTAATTGTTTTTGAAATCATTTTCTGCTTTTAATAATTTTCTTATTGCCTTGTAACAATTGTGTTGCATTATTAATAATTACTTTTGTGCTGATTGTATCTTGTATTTCTCTACACATAAGGTTCAGGTTTTTCGCTCCAAAATGTCCCCAACATTAACGTTAGTCTTATGGGCTGATGGTGTAATTACATTTAGACTTATGCTGATTCACTGGAGAAAATACTATTAAATATTTTTTCCTACATCAAGCACAGAAAAGGGTTGCTATTATTGTAAATGTCAGTAATAATACTGTTTTGATACAGTAGAATATAAAACTCTTATATGACTCTAGCACCATTGGTCTTTGATAATGATTTTCTAAGATTTTACAATGAATGCATGTGATATATTTGTTAATAATTTTATGTAACAATTTGTTTTTGTTTAATAAAGCGTTAACATTTAAATATGTACTTTGATATCTCTCCGTTTGATTAAAATATGTTTTATAAATTCAAACCTGATAAATCATAGTTTGTCTTATGTGCCAGTACATCTTATAGGTTCGAAAATATTTTTTTTAAAAATGCCAACATGGTAAACATAAAATTAAAATGAAAATTTTATACATAGTGCGACAGGAAGTAATATTATTGTTGCATTGTCAATTTCCATGAAAGACCCTATTCAGAGAGGGGGGAGCCTGCAACCCCTCTCCCGGCCTATGCTCTCTCCCCCCCCCCAAAGCCCAAAAGTTTTTACAATGTAACACATGTCCCCCCCCCCCCCCCCAGAAACTTTTCTTAGCATAAGTGGGTCAAAGTCAGGGCCCTCCAGCACTCCCAGAAAAAAAAAAGCTTTTGGATATGGCCTTGTTTCCATGCATTGAGGAAAGGGTTCCTTTCAACTGCAAAACTTGTGTATACAGTATTCATTTCAAATTTGTGCTTTACAGTGTTTAATTTTTCAGTTATATTGTTATTATAATTGCATATTGTGCTGCATTTTTATTTCTGATTCATTAAAACATTGTATGATTTTGGTTTAATGAGCATTGGATGATTTTGATTTAATAAACATTGCATGATTTCCCCAGATAAACACTGCATGATTTTAACTATTGTAGTTTTTTATAGATGTGTATGCATTTTGTTAAAACTATCAAAATTTTATGCTGTTATTTTCATTACATATAAATTCGCATAATATCATCATGTTGGTCTAATATTGTGTGATTAAAATGCTTTCTCTTTCCTAGAATGCAATTTATTTATTTATTTACAGCTATTTATTCTTTTTAATTGATTAAAAGTTGACTCTGAGCAGATGAATGTACATGGTTAATGCTAATTTTTGTGTGTTTGCATGTGTGGACAAAAATAAAAACTAAATGCTTGTACAATGGACTATTGAACTGAAAACAACAGATCGATTGAAATGTAACAAATGTTGTCAATGAAATTTAAAGAAGCCCATTTATTTTACTCAAAGCAAAAATTATTTAAATATTTTATTGTTAATATGTTTGAATCATTATGAAACCATGTATACAAAAAATTTGTATACCTGTGCAAATATACAAATTTTTATGTCTAAAATTACTTTTTATAATAAACAAGAAAACTTTATATGCATAACTATTTCATTCAAGAAGTGCTTTAATCAGATTTAAATTTAAAATATCATGTGGCTTGCATTTACGGTCAAATTGTTTATGACTGAGCCTTAGATTTTTAATTCTTCACCGTGTTTTTCTCCAATATAAAGACATTATGTTAATATGTTTGCATTTTATACCTTTCAAATCAAACACATCAATTGTCATATGTCCTAAGTCTGCCTAAATTAGCATTTAGGGCATGGAATATCCTAAAGAATTGATTCATTATCTTCATGCTGGCGGATATCTAGGTCATCAAAAATTTTAAAAAAATAAAATTCGGTCCAAAACAGTTGCGGAAAATTAGGCGAGTCTTAAACTTGTGGCAGCTAAAAAGTTATTGTACCCATTTTCATTAACTTTGAACAAATATCAGCTTACATATTAAAAAAATATGGGTTTTTCAAATGGTATAAAATCTTAAATTATGCAAAAAAAAAATTCAGATTAGTGAATTTATGGGAGAATTTTGCTTAAAGTTCAACTAAAAAAGAGCAAAATAAAATTTAGGAAAAGGTTTCAAGGTGCACCATGTTCTGAACTAATCCTGTTTATTGAATTTCATGACTGTAGGTGCTGTGACTGGGCTTCAGAAACAGTCAAACATCCGAACAAACCGACACTGTCTAATGCATGTAATTTAAAAATTATTCATTCGTTTGTACCAAAATAGTGCCCTTTCCCCCTGCTGGGTTTCTCTTTTCCATATCTGTTACTTTCTAAAATCTGCTTTTTATTTAGCATGCAGAAATGTATGCTAAAGAAATGCAGCATAAATATATTATTTGAATCAAGAATTTAGAGGCAATAAAAGTGATGACTTGCTTTTCCTTTGTGGCGGTCCCAGAACAGAAGATAGCTTTTGAAGGTGTCGAATCGAACCGCCACACCTTATTAAGATAACGTACCTCTGGTGGTAATATTTTTTATGAATTCTATTAATGTGAATATGTGCATAAGTTTTGCTTATTTAACTTTGCTTTCAAAGTACTACAGCCTTTTTTTGTTTTCTTGTTAGACTTTTATTTTTGCATGAAGCTGTTTGGCAATCTTAAGTTAGTTGCTTCGCATATTTTTAAACAAAGAGGTAATTATTGAAGTTATTTAAATTTTGAAATTGCTTTTATGATTCATATGCCAAACCATCTCAATATCTTATTTTCTTTCTTCCTTCACTTTCCGTTCTCTCACTCTCTTTTGACAGACATCTACAGCTTATGTTGTGCTAAATGAACTGGATATAGCAAATTACCCTATCCTGAAAATAGTGAGAATCTTTCGACTGCTCTACCTGTGTAAGCTTTTGAAGTTCAATAGGCAATCTGAGGTATATTTCATTTTAGTATTTTTATTTTATGTACTACCATGTTTTAAAAAAATTACTACCTATATTTTTTCTTTTTGCATTGAATACATTGTAATAAAGTTCCGCTCATTGCTTGATTTTTAGTTTCTTCTGCATTCAAAATACAGTCGGACCTCTATTTAACGAAGTCGCAAAATCCAGCGAAAAAGTTCGTTAAATGGAGAAATTCGTTAAATAGAGATTTACATTTTCTATAATACTTTGGCTACACAAGAACTCATTTTAAACTAATGAAAGCTCTACATATCATGTAATAATAACTATAGCAGTTTACTTTTATTATTTCACTTAAGAAAGGATAAAACAAAGAATAACCATTATAATTAAACTTATTCACTACTCTAAAAAAAAATGCTTATATTTATTTTAACACATAGTGTGCAGAAGCTTTAGTAAAAGTGTTTAAAGAAAGAAATACTTGAAAAATAGAGTGGAATTTTTTTTAGATTATCAGAAGAAAGTTCGTTAAATAGAGAATGTGCTTCGTTATTTGGAGGTTTTTTTACATGGAAAACCTTAAATAATCTTACGGCCAAGAAGAAAATTCGTAAAATGGAGAAATTTGCAAAATAGAGGTTCGTTAAATGGAGGTTCGACTGTATATAGAAAAAAGTATTGGACTTGTGAAAATTTTCGGTTTTTAAATTTTATCAGATTTAAGCATTTTAAGGATTACTGAATACATTTTGACCATTTTTGGATAATGTCTGTCTGTGTGTCTTTCCATCTATGGTCACTTTTTTATGAATGCTCTAACTCAAAACATAATGTAGGGAATGAAACGAAATTTGGTACACATATGAACCCTTTTGGGAAAAGGTGCTGATTAGTTTTTGCCAAGAATTCCTTCAAGGGGGTGAGCAGTCAAACATTTTTTTTCTTTGGAGTGGCTGCTATGTCTTTGGAAGTAATGAAAGAATGCAAACAAAAATTAGTATAGATGTGCACCTCAATGGGAGCTGCTGTTGATAAAATTTTGGAGTCATTCCCTCCTAGAGAGTGGAGCAATCTAACATTCTTTCAATATCTTATATTTGAGCTATGCAAGGATTTGAATAAAAACCGATAGATAGGTGGGCCTCAATGAGACAGGTTCTAATTCATTTTTGGCAGTTTTGCTCTGAGAGGCTGATACAGTCACAGAATCAAACTTTTTTCTCTCTGAGTGTATATCTCAAGAAGAAATGCAAATATGGGACAAAAATTATGCATAGGACAAAACAAAAATTAATACCTTGTTGGAACCGTTGCTGATATAGTTTTGGTTTCAGTCCTTCCAAGAGAGAGGTTACCATCATGCAATCGAGCATTTTTCTTGCTAAGTGTCAATCTCGAGAAGTAAATGCAAAGATTCAAATGAAAACTGACGATGACGTAGCGATTTCTAGTAAGGGTTACAAGGAGAGGCATTTAGAGTTACAAAATGCTGATAAGTGATATTATATCAGTGGTTTACTAAGGACTTGAACTGATAGGGGTAGCAGTACATTGAATAGAAGAAGCAGTCACCACCCTTACTGCCCTCTTAGGTCCGCCTATGATTGGTAGCTTAAATTATGTAGCATGCTGCACTATTGAGCATTATTTATGAGGTCAGACTGTATACTGAATTGATTTTTATCTGAATAAAAATTTGTTTAAGTTTTTAAAAATTGTATGTTAGCATTTAATATATTTTTTGAACAATTCAAGTTTCTGTAACCAGTATTTACTACTATTATGCAGTACACATAATTTCAACCATACTGAGACATTAAAAGCTTAAGCATTTAATATTTTCAAAACTTCTATTATGCTAAGTAATTAACTTAGCTATTAATCAAAACATTTGTTCTAAAATATGATATGGGGTACTATGTTAATGTAAATGCAGCTTAAAGGAAGTGCTTCAAAATTCCATAGATGGTAAAAAAAATAAGCTCAGTAAACAAATCAGTACAAAAAAAGTCTCATGGTGGGTAAAAACTAAAAGTAATTATTTACATGGTTTATGAGCTATTATGCATTACTCCAAGGTTATAAAGTCAGATAAATGTATTCAATGCCTTTTAGATCATAAAATTTAAGTTATAAGTGATACTTCATGATTGTACTTTTGTCTAAGTATTTCATTTTTGCTGTCCATCAATGTCATTTGAATTAGTTTTTTCTAATATTTTTTCTTCCAGTATTTCTTAACATCGATAAGTCATGCTTTACCTTCATATGTTTTGGTGTTCCTGTTTGTATTCTATCTCTGGCTTATCTTTGCTATAATGGGATGTGCCATGTTTAGTGGAATGTTGCAGAATTGTATTGATGCTGATGGTCACAATCTTAATATTTTCTCTGAATCTGACTGTTATGCTATTAATGGGACATATAAGAGTGCACCTGTAAATTTTGACTCGATTGAAAACAGTTATATAGCTCTTCTGCAAGTGGTAAGTTAATGATGTTTTTTAAATTTTAAATTTGAATTTAATTACTGATTATTTATTTATTTTTTAACTTTACTCTTTTTATTTTGATTGATACCAACTTTTATTATTGAGTGAATACCAAATATTAAGCAAAATTGCTATGAATTAATTAAACCCAAAATATAAGAGTTAGAAAACAAGGTCAAAGACATAAAATTACATAATATAAAGTTTCAGGTAAGTCAATTTAAATTCAAGACAGTGTGAAATGCTGACGAATCGAATGCTAATTTAAATTTCAGTTTCAACCTTTACATTAAAAATTTTTTTTAAACTAAGATTTGTGCTGTTATTTATTTATTTATTTATTTCCTTTTCTTTTTCTGATCTTTCACTTAATAAACACTCTATGCAACCCTGTCAACCTTGTCAAAAAAATGATAAATAAATAAGTAAAAAGGGAATAAACTGATTTTTATGCTCTTTAACTGAATGCAGATGGAGCTCAAAAGGACGTCAATATTGTAAACTGAATCTTTAAATAGCCTAGTGGCAAAGTTGCGCTCTGTCCGGAGCGGCATATTTTTACTGATAACACTTTATTTACTGATGGACGACACTTTATCTTTTTGAAATAAAACGAAATGTCTAAAAATGCATTTTGCTAATTTTGGAAAATAAAATAACTAGTCAAATAAATGTATAAATAGTCAAATTTTCCAAGACAAAAATAAGTAAATAAATAATGTTCCAATCGTTATTAGAGGGAGGAAGAAATTTGTCATTGGTTGATTTCACTCTGAATTTAAACTTACCTTGATAAAGGAAGAATAAATTAGTTTTTCTGCATGCCTGCACACTTTTATGTACATTACTACCTTTGTCCGAGTTTCCAAATGAAGGGGTAGCAACTTTACAGCCCATACTAGCGAAGTTGACTCTAGGCAGCAAAGTGTTGATTTGCCACTGCACTGCATGGTCTCACAGGGTAGTTTTTATTACATCTGGTCATGATAAACTTCTCAAGAACATTTGGTCGTGAAGACAACCAGGACTGGTGATGTATGGCAACCAGATGGTGCCTGCATCTGGTCTTAATAATTCAATATCCTTAAAGCCGCGTACAGACTAGAGCACAAATGGGCGAACGATCAAGATTAGCTCAGTGGGGGGTTGATGAGGGGGGTTTGGAGTACCCGGGAAGCCCCTCTTTCGCTGATCTATTAAGGGGTTTGAGTTAGTCCAATTTGCTTCTTTCCGTGCAAACTGCCCGCCATGTTGGGTCACTAGGAAACACTTCTTTCTTGCGCGTACATTTCAAATTAAAAAATCAAGTTCAAACTATGAACTTCTCAATGAATTTTAAATAATACTTAAAATTAATCAAAATTTCAATTTAAAATTACACTTCAAACTCAGCCCTTTCGTGGTAAGGACGTGGCTTGCAACTGCAACTATGTTTAATAACAATAATAATGCAAAAATTAATCCGCTAAGTAATGCCAGAAAAAAGCTGCATTGAATTGCATTTTATTACAAAACATTTTTCTAGTTATTTTCAACATTTCACATGAAAACTAATTTTTCGATTATGGAATTAAAGTTATTGAAATCGCATAGTAACAGAATGACATCCATTTGTGTCATTCCATTACCTATGAATAACTAATAAAAATTAAGGTTTTCGAAGATAAAAACGTATCGCAATATTTTAAGCTCAAAATATGCTTTTAAACCAAAAGCTTCAGTTTAAATTGTTGCATATTTCGTTTTATATTTACCTAATATTTTCTATTTATTAATTATCATCTGCAATTCGTTAACATTTAAAACGTACGTTGTTTAATTATTTTAACTTCCAATGCTTTAACACTACTGTATTTGGTAATGGTTTGTTATGACTTTTCTCTTCTACTTCAAAGTACAAAGGCAACAGTTACGCTACGTGTGTATAATGCTTTTATTTATGGGAGCAAGTGTGATAGATATGAAACCCATATTTGAATTTAATCAACAAATATCTTTCAGGTTCACTTTGGGGTGAAACTTGGGGCAAGACTTTAATTTTAAAATTGAAATGACTTTCCTACTTTTTTTTCACAGTTTTCTTTGCTACTATTTAATTGCTTAGATATTTCATTCCATGCATCCTCTTTTTTGTATTGGTTGACGTAATAAGAATCTTGAGGGTTTCAAAGTATTTGGAACCCTCTGTATTTCTCAATGAGGCCAAAAATGTCGGCTTGATTCCAGTCTTCCATCTGTGCACTGTTCGCCAGAATGCGTTCAAAACCGTCCAAACTAGCTCAAAGGGTTCGTCCAAAAACCGCTCTCCGAGCGAGCATGGGGGACGTTCGCGCCACAGTGGGGGGCTCCCGTTCGGACGCCGTCCACACTAGTCGTTAATGACTCCAAAAATGCTCATTCGCCCATTAGTGCTCTAGTCTGTACGCGGCTTAAGGATAACATTAGAATGACCACAGTAACCAAATGAATTGTCTCCGTGGAAGGTCAGTGAAAGGTAATCACAGAGTGTGAACCCCCTTCCCTTCCTTGAACTCAAGACATTCCACCTACAGTTCAAATTCCGCCAATAGTTCAATAAAGCTTAAAAGAGCTCGTTTTCTTGTTAAACAGGAGAAGGGGGGGGGGGCGATGTTTGAGGAAACAAAAGAAATTTAAAAAAAAAAAGAGAATCATTATGTATTTTCAAATTAAACCTACCAAGAAAAATATTTTTAAACAATGAAAAAGGAGTGTTTTAAAATATAAAAGAGGTACACAATAAAATAGATGATTTACATTCTTTTAACAGTTTCCACTCAAAACTTTTAGACAAATTTAAGTGAGCTTTTAAAGACTACTTAATTCAAATACTTTTATAAGGCTGCATTGAAGATATAACTTTAAGCAAAATTCTAGGTATTTTTTAATGTATGCAACAGTTTTATAAAGAATTCTTATCTTTTATATCATTTATTGATGACATCTTTTATGCCAAAAAAATGTAATGAAGGCTTATACTTAACAGGCAACGCTACAAAATTGGATTAGTTTTGTTTCCAACATCATGGATAAGTCTGATAAAGTAAGCATATATAATTAAAATGCTCTACACAGTCATATTTTTTAACTTGATAACACTATAAGTAATTTTTCTTTATAGGCTCATCGTATGAAGAATGAGATTTATACAGCTATATTTTTTCCAGTGTTTATTATGTTTAGCACATTTTTAACCCTGAACTTTTTTGTTGGAGTAACATGCTGCTATTTCAATGACTTAAAAAAAGGTATGTTTTTTATTTTTATGTACTTTTTTACCTCTATTTCTTTTCAATGAATGTATTTTAAAAATTCTATTTTCACCGCACTTTATCAGAAATGAGAATTTTTGTTTAAATATTTGATATACTTTCAAAACAATTTTTAATATGCACTTAAGTATGAAACATTCAGCTTTCTGTATCATTAGTAGGCTTAGATGCTGATAACCTAAAAAATCCCTGAAAATGCTCTAAAAACACAGCAAAAATGACCCCCCAAAAATACCATTCAAGTTGAAAGAAAGCACGCAATATTTTGAAAAATTTCACTTAAGATCTGAAGTCAAAATTCCATTAAAGTAATTAAAAATCTGCTTTTTGAAAAATGATAATAGCAACGTCATTGATTCTCTAAAATAAATAAAACAAGATAAAAAGAATACACCAATAACTGATAAACATGTGTTTTGATAACTGTGGTCTTAAATAATAGGATCTTAACTGCCCGGAGTAATTAAATTTTTTTTTTACATTATTAGAGACCACATACGAAAGTAAGGTTTTCGTGTCTTGAAAAACTTTTTTTAATTCAGATAAATTTGAAATAAATAGAATCAAGCACAGATCAATTTTCTTCAAACTTGCAAACTGTATCTTCTCAAATTAAACCACACTAGAAACTTTTTTTAAAGTCAGAAATACTTCGTGTTTTTCCGTTTATCTTCATTCAGTTTTGTGCAATAGATTTATAGAGTTCTACCCTCAATGAACTCTTAATGAATGAATCAAACTAAGTTTTAATCTGAAAAGTTCTTAAAATGCAAAAAATGCATTGTCATCAACTTCTACGTCCTGATCATTACACTGAAAAATTCGCATTAAAAACCATTTATTCTTTTTTTGCAGATTCTTTGAAAAATAGTGATAATGGAACAGAGCATTTATACAAAACAGCAGTGAAAAAAATTGAGCAAACAAAATTACAAAAGGTGGTACCACCTCCTAAGGTAAGCAAAGAGCAATTGAAATTGTTATTAAAATTAGAATAATTACATTCATAAGAATTTTGAAAATAATAATATTTGTGGCAACCGTTTGCAAGTGAAAAAGTTAAGTTCGCTATGAATTTGTTAATACATTTTCTCCCTTCTCTCAGAACTAACAATCAATTTTGTCTGTTTTTAATTTTTATAAATACTTGTTTATTATTGACCCTCCCTTCCCTAAGAAGTAGTGCACCCCTAAAGCTACGAGCCCCCATTTGGTCAAGCCTCCAAAGCCCCTGAAACTAACCCCCCAAAACCTCATCGGTGCAGTCTGCCTCCCCCCCCCTGGTGGGCACCCCTGCAAGTAAAATAAATTTTTATTTTACTTTTCATTTTTGCATAAAAATTATTATTTCTAATATACTTCTTATTGTTTACTGTTTTTTTATTCACTTATTCTTTATCTTTGTTAAGGATACAAAATTTTTTATTTCTTTTTGGATCACTAAACTGAAATTAGTGATCCCTATTTCCTAAAGTTATGAGGTGCAATCATAACTAATAACAATAGCTTGCTAGAGAACTCTGAAGAGAAATGCTTTGATTGGCTGCTAAACAAGTTTGACACAAAATCCCTTTTCTCCTTCGATTGAATCTTCTCCCTTATGCCTCTGAACGAGGAGGGGTTTGGAATCTACTTCTTCAAAGAGATGATGTCGAGACCAGTTTTTCGAGGTGGTCTCTTCGAATTTATGCATTGAAGTTTAAAATAAGGGCCCAGAGTGAAACAGTTACATTATGTGACATACAAACACAAGATAATTGTCTTATAAATATAAATTTAAAACTAATTTTAGCATAACATGTATCTTTCACATCAATGCTTCTTATTTATCATACAATTCTATGGTTTAACGTATAATTCCCATACAACATAGCAACAATACTAAATCCCCTTTTTTAAATATTAAGCTCAAATATTTTAAGATTTACAAAATGTTAAGACTTTTTCAAAAGAATAAAAACAATTGAAAGTTTTGTATAGAGGTACCCCATACTGAGATATTAGTTTCTTCCTGTAAAATGAAGCATGTGATTGTTAATTTATTTTTCTGTATAAAAATATTTTGTAACATTTTTTGTAGGCATTTAAGTACATTGTAATCTGAGATTTAAAATGCACTAATAAGTTATTCAGCAGCCTTATGAGCTTTATGGGGGACCCAGGACCTTATTAAGATAAATTAACAGATAAATAAATAAATTTAAACAAAGAGCTGTGTTTATGCCTGACAAAATACCAGCTACTATCAAAATCATTGCAGCAAAAAAAATAGGACTAATTCTAGTGAGAAGGAAAGATTTGTCTACAATGATAGCCATTGCAAAAGTTTTGTTTACAATTTAAAACCTAGAAAGCTAACTTTTTTCCCCCCATAATAAAAAGGTATGGATGCTGAAGTTTATTAGTATTTATTATAAGGATCTGTTTTGAATTGTGTATTCTTCGTGAAAGTTATAAAATAAGTATTAAAATTTTGCAAACCTAAAAGTTATTTCAAAATGGTCTATGTCTCGGGACTTTCTATTTTGATTGAATTCCAAATATATTTTGATTTTTAATATTTTCACAGCTGCATTTTCAAGCATTCTTATATCGAATGGTTACCAGCGATAATTTCGAGATTGCTGGCTTTGTATTTATTGGACTACACATGCTTTTAATTGCTCTGGATATGTACGACCCAGATCCATCAGAAATGTTTGCTTTAGCAATGACAGAACTCAACATTTTCTTCATCGTCATATTCACCATTGAATGTCTACTGAAAATATTGGCATTCCGACAGTACTACTTCTTATCATTCTGGAATCACTTCGATGTCACAGTTTTGACTTTATGCATTTGTGGTAAGCAATAAGGATTCATTTCTCAGTTGTTTCAGTTTTAATGGATTTGTGATTGTAAAACTTGAATGACACTTAAAAGACATAGGAAAATGGAATGCTTTGGAATCTTCTTCCCCCACTCAGTAAAGCAGAGAAGCTCATTTCATTTTTAAATGTTTTACCAATGCCTTAAACTTATATTAATGTTAATTAAAATTATTATTGTTCCCTCTTTAATTTACATATTTTGAACTGTAAAACATTTAAAAGATTAATGACGGATGGATATCTTTTTAGTTAAATCAGTTTGATTATATGTTTTAGTAAACCACTTGCATCAATTCACATAAATTTAATTGTATTACTAATCTAATGTTTTATTCCCATTAGTATTGATTAATTTCATGAATATTTATGAAATAATTGAAAGTGTACATCACACATAAACTTTTTTTTAATTGAAATTTGTTCTAAATTTCTTTTGGGGCAAGTTTTACTCAAGTTTAGTTGATTTAAATCACGATGAAAATCAAATGATTTTTTTAAAACTTATTTTACAATTAAAGGAAGTTGGTTCTAAACATAACATATATCACATTTACAACCTCTGCTTCAATTAGCAAAGCTTTATTAGACCCCTCTGTCTGCCTGTGTGTGTGTGTCCAACATATTTCAGCACTTTAAGACTTTTTTTTGTTTTTAATTATACTACATTTCTTTTATTCTTCTGACATCTTAAAAAGAAAGCATAATTGATTCAACCATTCATGTTGTAAATCATAATATAATCCTCTTATATACTAAAAAAAGTTGGTTAATTATTTGGATGTATATAGTAAAGAAAAATGATAAAGGAATTTCATTGTATTCAAACTGCTTATAACTGAACTTAATCACAATTATCAATCATTTTGAAATTGCAGATTTGTATCGTTGAAGCATATTTCATGAGGCAAAACTGTTTGTGGCTTGTACTTCGTATGATGTTATGTTAAAAGTCATAAATTTCAACAATCAGCTGTTAGAAACAAGTAACTTCACAATTATATTCGAAGACGGAATAGAATCATCATCTTATAGGAAATTAACATGATTTGGAAGAAAAATACCTGATTCATATTGGAAGTACATTACAGTATATATATTTAGATACTGATGTATCACCCCTTGAGTTTAAAACCCTTTCTCCCACCCTCTTTTTTTTCTTTCATAAAATTAGGTAATTAAATTTTTACTTTTTAAAAAATATCTACAAACCTGATCCAAAAATCCAAGATTCGCTTTTTGGCGCTAGGGAGCTGCATCTATTAGTCATAGTTTGCAGTTTTTTTCCTTTCTAAATAACTGAACTTTTAGTGCATAATTAATGTCATCTAAATGTCAAAGTATAGCATGACATGAGCATTTTTTTTAATACCTCATTTACAAACTAAAATGTATTTAATTTGTTGAATAATGAACTTTTCATTAATCTGTATATATAAGTAGTTTTTAAATAGGCTGTGACCATTGACTAAAATCAGCATTCAATAAAATAGTTATTGAACTTCAGTAATCAAATAATGTTTGTTTTTAATTTTACAGGAGCACTTTTCGAAAAACTTTTTCCTTCTCCAATGTTACCCGCAATGTTACGCCTCATACGTTTCATCAAATGTCGAAGATATCTTAGAAGGTATGCAAGAGGAATGTTACCTTTAATGTATAGTTTATATACTTCAATTCCAGCTTTCTTTGCAATACTTATTCTTCAGTTTCTGATCATGTTCATCTATGCAATATTTGGAGTTTATCAATTTCACAACGCCAGGCAATTGTGGGACATTAGTGAGGAATTGAGCTTCGAGACATATCCAAAAGCCATGCTTCTGCTTTTCCAACTTTCAACTTTAGCAGGTTGGATTGATGTTTTGCAGTCTTTATTACAAAATGGGAAAGAATCCGTGGTTGCTATAATTTTCATTATATCTTATATAATTATAGTTTATTTCATAGTTATAAAAACACACTTAATTATTATATTAGACAGCTTCAATTCTGCTATGCATGAATATGAAAACATCCTCTTACATGAGGATTATGAAATGTTTGCAGAAGTATGGCAAAAATTCGATAACAATGCAAGAGGCATCATCAAGTTTGGCAATTTGCCAGATCTGTTAGATGTCTTAGAAGAACCTTTTCACTTTGGAAAACCAAATCGTTTTCTCATTGCAACGCTCAATATACCAATATATGAAGGTGACGTAGTGTTCTATGCTGATGTGATGGATGCTCTGACTCGTGACTACATGAGCCATCAAGCTCATCTTCTAGAAGTTGCTGATAGCATTCCTGGACTTTTTGACAACAAAGGTAAAACTTTGAAAAAAATCGGCAGTTCTCTGTGGCGCCAGCGACAAAATTATTGTGCATATGTAATACAAAAATCTTGGAGACATTATACTGGAAAACTAGCTCAGTCACCCGTTTTTTACAGTGAAGTAAGACTTGCCAGTCAAGGAGATAAGGTGGACACCTTTTTAGCAGCCGAAGCCCGATCCAGCAGCCATGCGTCCGTTTAAAGAACTTGACTTGAAATTGCCTTGAAACTAATTTGTTACATAGAATGTTGCTCTCATGACAAAATGTATGGTTAAACATCAATTTTCTTATAGCAGTGACAATTGTCGGTAACATAACACAAAACTTACAATTAACTGCACTTAGCTGCAAGGAATCATAGGGCTTTCTTCTGAGTGTAAGATTAAAACTTTTCACTATTCTCTCCTTCAATCCAATGCTCTCAAGAAATGTTTTGCAAATGCAAAGGAGCTATATGCAATTAATTTCATACATTTTTCAAAATATGTTTTTTCTTTTCACGACTCCCTAAGTGAAACAAAGGTAAAAATAATTGCTAACTTGTTTTTTTAATGAATTTTTAGCTATTTATATCTTTATGGCCCATTGGAAATTAAACAAATCAAGTAAAGTTTGTTTTAAAAAAATAAAAACAAATTTGTCTTCTTCAGTCATAACTTCCTTTTTTAATTTTATATGAAAGTAGATATTTTTGAATAGTAACTAAAAATTGAAAGCACTAATCGCTCTTTTAAAGCATTAAATTAAAAATGAATAATTGTCATGCTGCAATAAGTTATAACCGTATAAATTTACCAGCAAACATTCATAGTGAACGAATAATTGGCTTTATGATTGTCAAGGTACCTATTTCAAGCTATTAATATTTTTTACTGCTTTAACGATTCCAGAATTTTAATTTTTACATTTATAGATTTAGAACAATGTCTATTGTAAAAAATGTACCCACTTTGTAGTAATCAACGTTTTTTTCAAAAGAGGTGAATCTAAAATAAAAAGCAATAACATTTTTAATTGGCTAATTTTTTCCCGCAAAAAAAAAAAAAAAAAAAAAAAAAACATATTTGAGTTAATGCCCTTTTTTTGCTTCCCCTTTTTATCAATACTGACAACGTTATAAATTTGTTTTCAACATTGTATGAGAGCAACTTTCTGTATTAATACTTTATCCCACCATGTTAAATGGAAAGTTATAGAAATATATTTCAAAGCTCAGAAAATATGTGCTTCCATATGGTTTTGGATTATGGAATACTTGTTGAGGAACAAAATGACAATTACTTAAGTGTAAGAACACTGCAAATCGGTTGCTCTTATGTAGTTTTAGAAATAGTTGTGTCAATTTTAAACTGTAAATGTGTAAATAAAACTTTATCGGTAGAATTCCAGTGCTTCACACCAGGCTTGGAGTAATCGCGATTACGTAATCGTAATCGGCTGTAATCGATTACATTTTGACAAAATCGTAATCATAATCGTAATCTGATGATGGCATATTCTCATAATCATAATCGAAATTGTGTAATCCCGTAATCCTTTTTCTCCCGTAATTTTAATCGTAATCTTAAGGAAAAAATCCGTAATCTGCTGGTCCTGCAATCGTGTAATCTTGACCTGCTGAAAGCTGAAATTTTTAGCGCTACCCTTGGATAGAAGAGATAAGATTACAAGAAAAAGGATTCAAACTGTGTACTGAAGTCCTATCCTAAGCGGTCTGTAGCCTACGGGGGATCATAATATAAAAGGTTCTGTGTGGCGGTCGCAGAGCCTTGATGGCAGGACCATATAATAGTCTGCTAGAGACGCTTGTTGTCCTACTTGTTGCGGTCTCTCAAAATTCTTAATTGCGGCTCCACTCTCCACGGGGAATGGCTGGAGAGCCCGAGAAGAAAGGGAGTCTGGTCTGGATATGTCACTCGCATCGCCTTGGGGCTCTCAGGGGTGGGGGGGGGGGTCGCTGGTCTCCTCGCGTCGTCCAGTTTCGGTAAAAGAGCGGTAATCAAAGATTTCGGGGTAGATAAGAAAGGCGAAGGTGTCTAAGAAGGACCAAATGCATCGGTCATTTTGCTTCCTTAATTACCCCTTCAAAACATATTCAAACGGTTGGGCAATAGGCGAGAGTCTGGACGGGATCGCCGCGAGTAAAAGAGAGTTCCCCCTTTCTTCTCTCCGCGGGGTCCCGTTCAATAAATCTAGTGGAAAGAGTACTATCACCTACACACATAAAAAAGAGACACGAAATGCCTTTTGCGTTTTCGCCTTTCTTTAACAGCAGAAGTGAAGAATTTTTCTAAAGAATAGCACATTTACACTTTAGCAATTTAGGAACTGGCGTTACATGATGCTCTATGCTTAAGAAGCATGAAATCTTAACCCTGGTACGTGTGATTATTATTATTTTTTAAAATATGTTCTTCGAATATTTAAAAATGTACATACATTTGAATCTTAAATTTATTTATATTTTAATGCTAATATTCTTTTTAATTAATAGGTATGTAAAAGAAAAAGTGATATATGTTCAGACATTCTCCCAATTGTTTTTTACACGCATGAATATTTAGGAATTATTTTTAAAAAATTAATTATCTTTTTCTTCTTAAAATTACCTCAACAGAATTTTGTATTTCAGTTGAATCTTGTACGTTAAATTTGCGTTGTAAAATTCCTTGCACTTTATTTTTTTATTAAAACAGTTAGTACATGGGAAAAAATTATATGCTCGTGCATGTTAAAAAAAAACAAAAAAAAACACAAAAGTCATATTAAAATATTATAGTCATTCGAAGAATAATTACTCTTCATATTACTTTTAAACGATTACTAATTTTGCTAAGAGTTATTTGAATGTTCATGTTCAAATTTTTTGAAATTATTCTAAAATGCAGCATTTATTTTCAAAAGATTATTTATCTCTTACACTATCTGAATATTTTGTTATCTCGTGCAATTCATGCACATCTTATAAGTGATTTCATAGAGAATCAAACAAAATTATTATTTTCAGTGAACTAATTGGTGTTATGTGAAATATTTGCACAATTTAAACTAGAAAATAAATACAATGGAGAAATATACTACATTTTCAGAAATTGCGGCCAACTAAATTTTGATTGTATGCACACAAAATAACAATGAAGCAGGTAAACCACTTATGCATTATATATACATTTAGTGCATCGTCTTTGCTTATATACAAAATACGATCAATGTAGTTATCCCTCACATGAGTTTTAAATATTCGAAAAATACTGAATGTGCCTTTCCTGATTATATATATATATATAATACAAATTTTTCATTTCTGCAACGACGTCATAATTCCAGAACTGTGATGTTGAAATTGTTTCATTATAATTGCATTCATCATCATTTCAGTTATCTCTTATTAAATCAGAAATTTAATTAAAAATCATAACTTTTTGATTTATGTCACTATTGTTAAAATGAGAGTTGTATGCATAAAATCGGATAATTTTATGCTAATCTAATCGTAATCAAAATCGTAATCGGATGTCATAATCGTAATCGATTACATTTTTCAACGACTGTAATCGCTGCCGTAATCGTAATTACTTTTTGGCAAAGGATTACAATCGTAATCGTAATCTCTCAATTTCTCCCTTTGTAATCGTAATCGTAATCGATTACGTTTCTTTGTAATCCACTCCAAGTCTGCTTCACACTAATCAAAACTAAATGTTCTTATTGTTTTCCTACATCCTAATTTTTGAACTTGCCAGTATATAATAGTAGTGGTGATCATAATTACTTCAATTTATAACAGTTATAATAAAATTATCTTTATTTGAGTGCATGCAGTTTCTATCAGTGTTTGAATTTATGGTACATTATGTAATTGTAGAAATCCAAATTTTTATTATTTAACAACATATAAAAATAGTAATAGCTATATGTTGATTTTTAATATTACCTTTAGATCATTAAATATTAGGTATACATGAAAATACAAATTAACTTTTTTATGTGATCTATTGACAAAAGTGTGTGTAAAACAATTGTGATCTTTTCGCTGTATAGCTACAAAATATATCATACATCAGGATGAATTATTTTAGTTTTATTTTTTATAGCAAAGTAAAAGAAATAGCATTTTCAAACACGATTCCATTAGTGCTTCTTCCCCCTCTTTTGATAATTTTTTTATGTGCTGGTGGCAATTTTGCATGATAATTGTCAGTGAGGAATGTCCAACAGTCCACATGCAGAAAACAAGGTACTATTATACATTTTTCAAACAATTTGAGGTGTTGGTATAAGTTCCTCCCGTTAATGAATGGATTCTGCATAAGTTATTATAATAATTTTAACTGCATAATTATTAACTTAGAAAATATATATGTTTGTACATAGGGCAAAAAGACAATGAATGCATTAATAAGTAAAACATACATCTGAATGAATTTAAAATCTCTCACTTATTTAGTTTTTTAAGTAACGATTTGTGTGTGATTATTCAAGTATTACTTTGATAATACATGCATATATTTAAGCATTTTATAATTTTAAACCAAGAAAGTATCACCTTTATTTTGATTTGCAAAAATTGCTTAAACCATATCTTTAATCCTGTAAAAACAACTTCTATTCATGTTTAATTAAAAGTTGCTTAATTTTTATTGCACTTTCAGATATCAATTTTCAACAAACTTCTTCATATTTTCCAATAATTAATTTATACATAAACCAAAGTTGACAATCAAGTAATTACTGGTGATTATTTAGGTTTACAATGTGTAATTAATGAAAAAAAAAATTATTTTCCATTTGCTAAAGTTTAAACACAGATTTATATTACAATGATTTTTGCTCTTAAGGTTTCAGTTCTTAATAAATGCTTACAATCTCAAGAATGTTAGAGAACAGAATTTTTAGAAAGTAGTATCAGTAAAAAAAGTTACTGGTATAATTTTCTATTATTTTTTCTTCGTTTTTACTTCAGGCTAAATGTTTGTGTACTTTCCTTTTTATTTAATAAATCAAACTCGAACGTTTTTTAAAATATGCAACAACAAAATTAAATGATAACCACCCATATTTGCCTTTCTTTTTCATGTAAAAATTTTCATTTTTTTTTTAAACATAAAAGTACCCAAGTGAATCAAGTCTCTTTAAATTAGTTGTCTAAGATTTTCAACGTTTTGTTTTAGTGCAGGTAGAAGCCATAATTTTTATTGCTTAATTGTTGCTTCCTGCCTTTAGCTGAAGATGTACAGAAATTCATGAAGAAAAACAATTGAAACAATTACATAATACATTTATTTTGTATATGTTTGTACATAAAATTTTCCTGTTATTTATTTATGAAAATGAACTGAGAACTTTTTGAATTTAAAACAAAAAGTATGAACATAAAAAATATATGATGACTATTAATTTAAATTTTAATAATGTTATGCATGAACTTATATGTACAGCATGTTTGTCATCTCAACTAATGTGCTCATAGTGTATACATACTTATTTTTATAAATTTTTAGCAGTTGTTAGGGTTGATTTTATAAAGCACAACTTGTGCCCTACATGTAGATTAAATGTTTGTTTTTTACAGTAAAAAAAACTGTGTCGAACATGGTTTTACTGAATTATGTTACCTGCTTAAAAAAATGTACAAAACTTTGTGTTAACTCCTATTTCATCAACATGCTAATTTTTCTACTATATTCTCTGATGCTACAATCATTGTTATTAATATGTTAATAAAAATGCAAAACATTATTTCTTGCTTTTTCTTTCCATAACTTCAAGTTTTTTAATCTATTGATTAGTTTGTCAACTGAATCTCACATAATTCATTACCATACCACAAACTAGTTTCTACTAACTTGTTTAGTCACAAAAAAAATTATCACTTTGTCCAGATTGATTCAATCAGGTTAAATTTTTACCTGATTTAGCCTGGACCAATGTATCAACTGTTTGATACCCAATGAAATTACTGGAAGAATTCTTGGTATATGAGAAAACTCCAGAGATCAGTGACATGATTTAACTAGTAGCACTAAACTTGGCAAATTTAATGCATTTACATAACTGCAGAGTCTCTAATTTTGATGCCTTCTCCCAAACACACAACTCAAGTACAGTAAAACCTTGATTATTCAAGTTAATTATAACTGCTAGTACCTTGGATATCTCCAAGGGTGATTCTGATCCAATATTTTCGGAAAATTTTGGAAAACCTGTTCCTAAAATTAAAAAAAAAAAAAAAAACAGTTTTCTGACATTTTCAATGTATAATAATCTTAATAGTTTTTTGATAAATAATATCTGTGCTTTTCTTTCTAACATGAGCCAAGCAAAATATTTATTATTTTAAAAATACTTAACACTGTTTCTGGAGAAAAATTTACTACTTGCACAAGATTCATATGTGTCAATTTGTTATACGACAGATTGTTTTAATGAGTTTGAGTTGTGCCACTTATCTTGCCGGGGTGCGACTTGTTGTGTGTTCATATTTTATATTGAAATAATATTAAATTGCTTCAATTACTTGTTAGTTTGTTTTGAGAGGTACTTACCTAATATGATTATGCGAAGTTACCTTTTATGTGATTTTATTTTGATTTAACTTTATAAATCAAATTTAATATTAAACATTAATAAACATGAAACCATGGCTTAATAGAACAACAGACAATTCTGTGGGACTATTGGATAAAAAATTCATTTGTGTGGAAAACCCTACCCGCACTACCCCAGTGGACCAGTTGGTAGAAGCTTGGTTCCCGCAGAACACCAAAAGTGAAGCAAGATCCACTAAGGTCAATGTTTGGAAGGGTGACAACCTGGCTGGTTCCTGTGGTTCTTGTAGCTAAAGGGAGCTGGTGCACGTTAAATAGGTCGTGGCTCCAATGTCCTCCAAGTGAAACGATACCTCTAGGGTTGACAATCCCAGGTGACAGTCTCTCATCTGGGAACTGGTTCAAAAATTTAAGAGACCTTCTTTCAAAGGGGCGGAAATTGGACTCCTGTATATAAGGGCCCCTTTAGACTTGGGAGCAGCGTACCCATTCTTCCTCGCCACGCGCAAGGAAATGACAACAACACTACCCGCAACTCTATAGAATGAGGAACACAAGTCGTTAATAGAACTATCATGTAACTCAGAATTGAAAATGAAATTTGCCCGATTGGAGTTGAGAGAATTTTGGCTCAAAGTTAAAAAGGAATTCCCGTTAATCAGGGCCGGCGCTAGTACCAATGGCGCCCTGAGGCAAAAAAACTTTTTTCCGCCCCTACTATATATTATGTAAGAATAGAGATTAAAAATGATTGATACAAATTTTAATTATAGATATTTTAACTTTCGAAAAGCTGAAGGAAAACAATCGCTGATCAAAATGAACTAAATAAGGAGAAATGTTGTTGTCGTGTCCTCACTCGTGGCGATGTAGAATGGGTACGCTGCTCCTGAGTCTAACGGGGCCCTTATAGGCAAGAGTCCAATTTCCGCCCCTTTGAAAAGTCTTTTAATTTTTTGAACCAGCTCCCAGATGAGCGACCGCCACCTGGGATTGGCACCCCCAGAGGTATTGTTTCACTTGGAGGACAATGGAGCCACAACCCTTTTTAACGTGCATCAGCTCCCTTTAGCGTACACGGCCCTACAGGAACCAGCCACTAGAGGTTGTCACCCTCCCAAACACTGACCAAAGTTGATGTTGCTTCGCTTTTGGTGTTCTACGGGAATCGCGCTTCTACCGATTGGTCCAATGCAGGACATAAGGAAAAATAAAGAAGAGAAAAAGCAATAGATTGCCTTTTGCTCGACATAAAATAAAGAAGACACTTTCTGGAACTGCAAACACTTATAAAGCGCTGCCCCCTCTGAATACATTGAATCCGCCTCTCGCTGAGGAGAAGAAAAGGATAATGTGCAAAACATGAAGTAACCCAATAAAAAGTATATCCTTTCAACATAGAATAGAAAGAAACAGAAATGTTTCAAGGTATTCCTGATGCGTTTCTGTGTTTGATTTTATCAAAATTAAACGTGTAATATATAATGAAATTAAATGAAGTTTTGATGCATCATTTGCAAAATGAAATAGTTAAAATAGTATTTAATCTTTTTGAGATAAAAAGTATTGTTTGTTACTTAAAACGATGCAGTCAATATTTATGGCCAATGCGCCCCTAAGTAAGACGCACCCTGGGCAGGGCGCCTCAGCCTTGCGCCGGCCCTGCCGTTAATCTCCGCTCACAACCACTTATCTTTGTGGAACTGCTTTTTCTAATATGATATTTATTAAAAATATATATAGAAGCAAAATAAATGTTGACCAAAATTTCAGATGAAAACTAACTTCTACTGAACCAGATATCACCCTGCTTGTATCTGCCATGCGGCAGTAACCTTCTCATTAATTTTGTTTTTTCATCCTTTTCATGGTAGGTATTTTCTACTTAAAGACGCATTTCTACTGTTGTTGTGGAAGTACGAAACAGCATTAGAAATATGTCTAATTATTATTTATAACATATATCATATGTTATGCACTATAATACATATTTAAAATATATTTCATATATAGTTAATTTTTTTACAGCTTTATTTTAATAAACACTTTTCTCTGCATTCACTATAAAAAATGGTGTGAATTATATTACCTAGCCGCCCTAGTATTATTCTATTATCTATTAGTGTTCTATTCAATATAATAAAGTTATATTAGCAGTGGTAAGCAAATGGTTTGCAAGAAAAATGGTGGTAGCAGGAAAAAAAAGATTGGGAACTGCTGTACTAGATCATTATGGCTGTGATTTAAAAACAAATAAAAAATTAAAATGTGCGGTCTTAAACTGAGTTGAGGGTCTCGGTTTTGCTTTGGTCTGCTTTTCAATTTCAAGCAGTTTTTGTCCTTAAGCAAAGGAAATTTCTTTCCTATACTGCATTCAGGGAAGTGACACGAGAACTAAACACACAGGGTTGTTGTTTTGTCCTCAACATTTACACTTTTATGGTTTCCCAGCTGAATTGGAGATTTCAGAGAAACAGGAAAACTGGCCATGAACATTTTTGCTTGTATGATTAGTGCTGTTTCCAGTCTTCCCAGCACCAAACAGGCAATGGTATTGCCAAGTGTCACATTGCTTTGTTTACCTTAGGTATCACTTCTCCCTGAATCTACTATAGTTTGCATATTTGACTGCATTGCATATATAATTTTTGAGAGGAATATTTTAATTGAGAAATTAGCATCGGTGCCAAGTTTTTCTGGTTATTTTGCTCACACTTTGGATTTCCCATTATGACCCCTTTAGTTTTTATTTTTCCATGAATGCAATTAATTTTTTAATGTATTATGTTTCTTCCTTTATTTGCATCATCAACGTGAAAAAAAAAAACCACTTAGGACTTGGGAGTCATTCAAGAAGATCAAAATCTCTTCTCTCTTTTTCTCCCCAAAAAAGATAAAAGCCTGTATGTATATATTTGTTTACAATACCTAGCAATGTTTTAATTTCTAATAAAAAAATTAAAAAAAAAAAACATATAAAATATAATTTAACATTTATGCAGGAAAATGCAAATTTTTATATGGTGGTAAATATCAAAGCAATTTTTCTTTTCATTATGATGTTTTTCTTTCATTATGATATGCCACAGTGTTAGAACATTAATACTGTATCCACAGAAAATTTAGTATGATAGTTACATTAGCAGAAGATCTTGCTTTATAAAAAAAATGTGTTTATTAACTAATATATAAAAGAAATATGGTTACCGGCAAATTACTTTCTTTAAGTGTCTGCGTATTCAAAATGTTGCTGATTTGATAATTGCAGACCAGATTAAATAGCTAAAATTGTTTATTAAAACAAATCTTGAATAGAATCTCACTAATTTTTTTAAAAGCAAAACATACAAATAAATACAAAATAGATAAGCATAAAAGTAAATCTTGAAGAAAAGCAGATGCTGGAAATTATCACTAAAACTTTTTCATTAAAAACTTGAATTATCCTATTGGAATTATATAGCTGAAAATATATCTCAAGAACTCTTTTAGTCACTTTCTTCACTGTCGAATATATCTTTTAGACGTGAAAACATTTTCTTTGGTGAAGGAGTTTTTACTGGTTTTTTATCCAGGTTTTCTACTCTAGTTCCCCTTTTGCGCCGACCTAGAAAATATAAATTAAAGGTATTAATATAAATCAGATTTTCTCTAAAGTGATAACATAAATGAAGAAGAATATAACTTTACCTTCAGATGCTATAATATTAGATTGGTCTAACTCAGCAAACTCTTTTCGGGTTTCAATCTTCTTTCTTAGTTTTTTACATTTTTCTAGAGTAGCTTTCCCTGAAAAAAGATTGAATTTAATGCATACTTTGAAAGAGCATAACAGAATTTGTCAATATTTATTCTGAGAAAATGCAGTGCAATTGAAACTTACATGATTGAGAAAAGTTTTTTAAGATTCTTTTGGAGATTTTTTTTTGCTAATTTATCTAGTCTATTTTTTTTTTTTTTTTTCATTGATTCATTTGAAAAACCTTTCATGATAAATAAATCTTGGTAAAACGGTATCAAAAACATTTTCAAACATTCAGACACATGAACAGCTACCTTGTGGTTAAAATTATTTTTTGCAATTCTTCACAAGTTTAAATTTTAATGCACTGCAAGTGACATGCACTGAAAGTGATTTTTAATAGAGACGAAGATTGGGATAATAAAGAAAGAAAATTAAACCATGGCGAAAACATGGTAGATACGATAATTTTTGACACCCAATTTCGATGAGATATTGGAAGTTGGTACCCTTTTAACCATAGAAATGGATTGAGCGATACCTTCACGAAAACATCTTGACACTAAAAACAACTTGAAATCAACATTCATTTCACCCGAAAAACAAGCAAAGAGCCTTTTTGGAACATACAATTGCAATCAAAAAGAGAAGTGCACAATTAGACGTTGTACACAACCTACATGCAAAATTTCAACCTCCTGCCACGAACTGTTTCTGCGAGCTAAGAAAAATACATCTGTATGTACAGACGGTACGAGAAAACTCATCAAAATGTTCCCTGGGAGGGGTCAAAATGTTGGTTTTGGTTGCCTATGTGGACATCATGAGTCATGAATAGTCAAGATTCAGGGGTGATTAAAATAGAAATTTAGAATAATATTTGAGTGAGAATTTTTTTCTGTCAAATACAATATTACTTTATTTTGATCGAAAAAGTAATAAAGACCAGATTATGGGAAACATGATAATAACAAACAATGGCATACATATATAAATTTTATCTACTCAAAACAAAATTTTATTAAAATATAGGCGAGATAAAATGTTATTTAAATACAGCTACAATTTGAATTGAGTAAAATCTTAACAGTCAAAATATCCTCTGAAGAGCTTTTACAGTAAATAGAAAATAGAATAAAAAATGCAATGGCATGATATTACATGACAATATACCAGAAAATGCAACTCTAAAAGAGATAAGCAGTAGTAACCGAACAATAGTAATGAAACGAATAGATTGAAACAGCATGCAAATTACCAATTTAGCTTTTAGTGATTTGAATAAATGGTGCTAACTGGCATTTAAAAACGCAAGCGATTGAACTATGAGGTAGTCAATTAAAAGAAAAACTGTTTTATGTTTGCACAAGAACATGCATATGTCTTCTTTCAAGGTACATGCCATTTTACTAAAATGGGATATTTGGCAATTCTGATGCCAAGTTAATCAAAGAGCATAGCTTTTCAAGATAACATGAGGAATTTTCTTAATTAAAGAAAAGAGCAGAAAGAGAACTCGAATATACGTGCAAAAATTAATTTTAAACAGATAATGTTTTTGAAAAAGATATTGATGTATGTATATATATATGAGGTGTGTCTAAAAAGTTCGGTGAATGGTATGATAAAAACATAAAAATAGAATGTTAATTGTAAGTACATTTATTGACCTTCAAAATACTCTCCACCAGCCACAACACACTTCTGACAGCGTTCGTATAACGCTTGAAAACTATTGGAGAAGTCTTGATGTGGAATCGTTCTCATAATAGCGGTCACTTGGTTCAGAATATAAGACTTGGAAGAAATTTGGAATCCTTGATATTGAAAAAGTACTTTATTTAGAAGATTGAATAAGATGGAATTGCAGTATTAGATTAAGACATTCTGTACTGTTTACATTCTTACAAGCTTAAGAACAAAAAATCTAACAGAGTTGAGTTGTACAGTTGCTGTAAGATAGAATAATAAGTAGTGGCTTAAAATAGATAAACATGAAAATTAAATATTGAATTAAATATTCTAACACTCCCCCTCAATATTTCTATCCCACCAACCCCATTCCTTGAGAAAATTTTGCAGTCTTAACCGCCTCAAGAGGCTTTGTTAATAAGTCAGCTTTCATAACATCAGTTGGGCAATATAATACTGACAGAAAATTATTAGTTACAAGTTCACGAACAAAGTGATACTTAATGTCTATATGTTTTGTGCGCTGACTAAACTTTCCACACGTAAGCATCTTGATGCAGCTTTGATTGTCCTCGAATATGCTTATAGGTAATGTAGTTACTTCATGAAAGTCACTTAATAGTCTGCTTAACCATATAGCTTCTTGTGCTGATTCTGCAAGAGCTACATATTCAGCTTCTGCACTCGATAAAGAAACTGATGACTGTATCTTGCTTGACCAACATATTGTCCCTCCATATAGTTGGAACAAATATCCACTCTGTGATCTTCTTCCTTCAGATCCTGCCCAATTGGCATCCACGTAGCCTTCCAAAATGCTAGTTTTACTTTGTAGATCTGAGCCTAACTTTAGTCTTTTGTGCACTGTAGTTTTCAAGTATCGAAATACTCTTTTCACTTCTGTCCAGTCACTTTGAGTTGGTCTGCTAACTTTACTAGCTAATATTGATGTACTAACTGATATGTCTGGTCTTGTATTAGTAGAAATGTAAAGAAGTGATCCTATAGCTGCTCGATAGACTGTATTTGTTTCTAATGGATCTTCAACTTCATTTCTCTTTTGGTATCCTGGCTCCAAAGGTATTCTTGATGGTTTCGAATCCTCAAGCCCAAACTCCTTTATTTTCCGATTGATGTAGTTTGTTTGATGCACATAGAAAAGTCCTTCTGCATCTCGATCAATTTGCAAACCCAAATAAAAATTTAAATGTCCCAGGTTCTTCACTTTGAATTGGTTCATTAGGTCCACTTCAAATTCCCTTAGGTTTAAACTTTCTTTGCTGGCTGCAATAACATCATCAACATAGACAAGAATGTAGGTCCAGGCTCCATTGGAATGTTTAGAATATAAACAAGGGTCTGTATTACTCTGCTTGAAATTCATTTTCATGAAACTGTCATGAAGTTTCTTATTCCATTCATTCGCACCCTGTTTCAAACCATATAAATTCTTCTGAAGTTTACAAACAAGATGTTGCTTTCCTGGTTCTTCATATCCTTTTGGCTGTTTCATATATACGTCATGATAAAGATCACCATTTAAGTATGCTGTCTGAATGTCATAATGATTAACTTGCATTTTCCTTTTTCCTGCAATAGCTAACAAAGTTTGAAATGTAGTCTGGCGTACAACAGGTGCGAACACTTCATCGTATTCTTCACCAAATTTTTGAAAAAATCCCTGTGCAACCAATCTGGCCTTGAATCTGTCTGCATCTCCATTTTGATCAATTTTTCTCTTGAAGACCCATTTGCTGCCTATTGCTACTTTATTTGGTGGAAGTTCTGCTAATTCCCAAGTTTAGCTTGCCTTTAATGAATTTATTTCCTCTTTCATTGCATTACTCCAAGATTCAGCATCTTTAGACTTGATCGCTGCTTCATATGTTTTTGGTTCTGCTTCTTGAGTTTCACCTTCCTTAGCTATTTGGATTGTTTCAATTAATCTTGTGCTTTTCTAGCTCTATTTGATCTTCTGAGCATATTGTTATCTTCATTACTTTCTTCATCTGTTGCATTTGCTTTTTCAGTTTCCTCAAAATCAAAATATGCTGAAGAATTGGTCTCCTCTTCAAGTTCAAATTGACATGTTTCTTCTGCAACAAAGTTTTCGGGTATGGTTTCCTGTTGACTTTCAGACTCGAAATCGTCTACAAACTTTACATGTTTACTGATAGTAATCTTGTTGGTCTTTCTGTCCAATAATCTGTAGGCTTTAGATCCTTCTTGATAACCCACAAATGTCATCAATTTTGCTTTGTCATCTAACTTTAATTTTTGTCCCTCTGGGATTAAGGTGTAAGCTTTGATGCCGAATGTCTTGATTACTTCCAGATTTGGTTTTTCTCCATGCCATAACTCGTAGGGTGTAACTTCATGATGTTTTGTTGGCAGTCTGTTCTGTAGGAAGTTGGCAGTCTGAATAGCTTCTCCCCAATACTTATTTTCAAGACCTGATTCTAGGAGTAAACATCTCGTCATTTCAATAAGATATCTGTTTTTGCGCTCCGCTGTCCCATTCTGTTGAGGTGTATAGGGTGCCGAGGTTTGTCTCTGTATTCCCTCATCAATGAAGATTTTATCTACTTCAGCATTCATGTATTCTCCACCTCTGTCTGATCTTATGCACTTTGGTGTTTTCCTGAACATAGTCTGAACCTGCTTCACGTAATGAACTATGTTTCTTGAAACTTCCGACTTATTCTTCATCAAATAAACTTTTGTATATCTACTAAAATCATCGATTAGTGTAAGTATATACTTGTTTCCACTTGGTGTAGCTACATGAATCGGTCCACACACATCTGAATGAACCATCTGAAACAGTTCTGTGGTTTTTGTTGATGATTTCTTTGGAAAAGATGTTTTCGTCATTTTCCCTTTAATGCAGATCTCGCATACATCAGTGTGTTTGCAAGGCTTTATCTTTAATCCTGTAGCTAAATATTTATTTTCTACTTTCTTTATGGCTTGAATATCTCTATGGCCTAATCTTTTGTGCCATTCATGTATGCAGAGAGACTTGCAATCAGTTGCACTTAATGCCTTTTGTGAGTTTAGTACATACAAACTGTTTTTAGTACTTGCTATAGCAACAATGTTTTCTTTTAACTTTATAGTGCACTGTTCATTACTAAAGTCAACATTAAATCCTTTATCAACTGATTTCTTGACAGACAATAAATTTCCATGCAATTGAGGCACATAAAGAACATCTTGAACTTTTATTTTACTTACATGGTTCTTGTCATCTTCATAAAATATCCAGCCTTCACCCTTTCCACTGGTCACTATGATTTGACCATCTGTAAGGTAAACTTTATCTTGAATGGTTTTATCAAGTGCTGTGAAGAAATCAAAATTGCTGGTCATATGCGAAGTTGCGCCAGAGTCAATGTACCACGAAAGAGTTTCTGTTTCACCCAAGATAAAACAAATATGTTCTTCATTGCTGATTCTTATTTCTGAACTGTTATTATCTGCTAGAGTAACTTTCTTAGCTGTATGTTGATTTTCTTGCTCATTTGTTCCTTTCCGTAGTAGCCATGTTTTATACTTTCGACAATCCACCTTGTCATGTCCTGGCTTCTTACAGAAAAAACAGCTTCTTTTTGTATGCTTCTGAACTGTAGAATTGACCTTTAATACTTTTTCTTGGCTCGGCTGGTTCCCATGGTTCTGTTCTCTTCTTCTTCTGTTTTCTTCTATCAACTTATTTTTAACCAGTTCTTGTGTTAAATCTGCTTCTGGTCTGGTTTCCAACGCTGTAATCAATGTTGCATAGCTATCAGGAAGGCTGCTCAACAATAATGCCACAGTTAGAGGTTCTGCCAAATTTTCCCCCAATGCAGTCAGTTGATCAATGAGATCAGTCATAGTGTTGATGTGTTCTTCCATATCACTGTGTTCATCCAGTTTCAAACTACACAGGCGTTTTAGCAAGTTGACTTTGTTGGACAATGTTGACTTTTGATGATATCCAAGAAGAGATTTCCACATACCATTCGCTGTATTGTGCTTCTTTACATGGCATAGTTGGTTATCTTCAACCAGAAGTCCAATGGTAGCACGAGCCTTTCCATCCTTCATAATCCAGTCCTCATTTGCATCCGCAGGTTTCTCTTTTTCAACAATATTCCAGAGTCCTTCTTTAATCAAGAGAAGTTCTACTTTGTACTTCCAGATTTGGTAATTTGAATTATTTAACTTTGCTATTGAAATGCGAGCACTTTCAGCCATTGTGACTTCACCAGAACAGGATAAACAACTTTCGTTTTCGAAAAAAAATCGCAAATTTCTTTAAAATATTTCTAAAATTGCAATCAGTCTCATAATCTATAAGACTTGGAAGAAATTTGGAATCCTTGATATTGAAAAAGTACTTTATTTAGAAGATTGAATAAGATGGAATTGCAGTATTAGATTAAGACATTCTGTACTGGTTACATTCTTACAAGCTTAAGAACAAAAAATCGAACAGAGTTGAGTTGTACAGTTGCTGTAAGATAGAATAATAAGTAGTGGCTTAAAATAGATAAACATGAAAATTAAATATTGAATTAAATATTCTAACACTGAACCTCCTCGACGTCCACAAACCGTGATCCCTTTAGGACAGTCTTAAGACGTGGAAACAAAAAAAAAAATCAGCAGGTGCCAGATCTGGGGAGTACAGTGGATGTTTGTTGGCTTTAGAGAATTTAAATTACATTTAAATAAAAATTAACTAAGATATGCCAACGAAAATTTAGAGTGGACCTTTTGGCCTTTCCAAGAAGAATACATGACAAATATTTGTACATAAAAAATGAACATTTATTAAACAAATGACAACATGTTAAACGACCTCATAATGTTAAAATACCGATAGGTAAAAGAGTCAACATTGAAAAATAGAGATAAAATATTCACCACGTCCTTGAATAAATTCACAATAAAGTCACCGGTGTCCAAGATAAAAAAAAAATCTAAGTGCACAAGGTTTCGTTGCTTCTTTCGATTCAGTTAAAGGTGAGCGTAAGACAACCAAACTTGGCATCAATTAGACATCCTGATGATATCCTTCGGTGAAATCCTTTCGGGACAGGAACTGGTGGCTCATATGCGTTGACAAAAATATCGGCAATTTAACATTCCCCTTGGTCAATATTCAACCAAGTAAAATAACATTTCATTTAAAATATTTATAAAAGTTAACACACGTCTGCAGAGAGGAATTAACCTCAAATGAAAAAAAACAACGGCTTCAACTGAAGCCCAACACGATGTGCAATCACATCGGAGACGTGAGAGGTCGGGGAAGTTGAATAAAAGTAAGCCCTGATGCCAGCTGCCGCCTGCCTTATATACGAGTTGCGATCCCCACGCAAGCACGTACGTCACACGTAATTTGCATGGGGAATACGCAACTCAACATCCGGCCGTAAATGGAAATTCTCCTTTCTTCTTTCGGCTTCGGCAGCAAACTGGCAAAAGTAAGACATCTCAACAACATCAATTCGCTTTGCGTGACAAGGCAGAGATGTCCGATGGGGAAAACGTGCAGGCAGTGAATAGGTACAAAAGGTGAGCTTTTGATTTCTCCAAGAATTTATATTTAGTTCAACAATGTTGCAAAACTGTCACGCCACTCCGAGTCAAAAATTATCGTACCATGATGCTGGTATGCGATGGTGCATTGTCGTGCAGTAACACCCAATTTCCGGTCTGATACATCTGTGGCCTAACTCGCCGGATGCGCTTTAACAAACGTTTGAGAACCTCCAAGTAGAATGCGGCATTCACCGTTTGGCCAGCAGGAACAAATTCCTTATGGATGATTCCTTCTTTGTCCAAAAATGTGATTAACATGGTCTTAACTTTGGATTTTACCGCACGGCATTTAGTTTATCGCGGGGAAGAAGGTGATCGCCATTCCATCGATTGTCTTTTCGTTTCGGGGTCGTACTGATAACACCAAGACTCCTCTCCTGTAACAATGGAACCCAGAAAAGGAGGATCCCTGTCACACATGTCAATGAAATTGCCACACATCTCAAAACGTCTTGCTTTTTGATCATCTGTTAGCATGTGCGGCACAAATCGTGAACAAATCTTGCGTTTGCCCAATTCTTCATGGATGATGGTCCCTACTGTGTCTTTGCTAATACCCAATTCTTCTGCTATTAATCGCAGAGTCAATCGCCGATCTTTTGTTAGCATCTCTCGCACACGTTCCGTGTTTTCTGGTGTCCTGCTTGTGGATGGCCGGCCTGAACGTGGTTCGTCCTCCACAGATTCCTTACCAGCGCGGAAGCGTACAAACCAATCATACACACATTTCCTACTCACAGCATCCTGCCCGTACACCTGCACCAACATCTCATGGGTTTCTGTCGCCGTTTTACCCAATTTAAAGCAGAACTTAATGTTGTGTCGTTGCTCCATGACACATACCACTCGGGTCACTCAATTAGACTGAATGCAATAAGCACTGCACTAGAAGCTTTGCGTTAGTACCGACAGAGGTCAGGTCCAGACATATCCGTGCATGTCTACACAGGCACGGGTGCTTCTATCAAACTTTGAATACCCACTTATGAGACCATTCACCGAACTTTTTAGACACACCTCATATATAGCAAACCAAAAGAACTGTTAATACTATGTCTATAAATGAAAAAGGATGCTTTATCATTGAGACATTGCATTAACAGTTCTCTGGAACAATTTTGACAAAACTAGTTTCAGCATAAAAAGACCATAACATAACATTTGAGTAGCTTCAGTAACAATTATTTCCTTAACTTAAAAGATAATACCAGACCCATCATTTCAAAATTTTCTAGAGAGGGGGGAGGGGGCAAAGGGTATATTTTCAACGCTCTTGTCTCTCACCAAACCAAACTTTGGATGTTTTATGCATTTTTGTACAAAAGCCCTCACATTTATTCTTATGAGTTACAATGGCTTCCTTATCTTTGAATCGCTTTTCCTTGACTCCTTATCTTTATACATTTTGCCTAATTTTAGAGAGAAGAAAAACAAGAAATCTTGTTTTGATCTTTCCTGCTAAGTGATTATCTTTGCATTTCATTTAATGTAACAATACAGAATATATCTATAAAGTGATTCATATTTATATTATTATTATTGATATTTATTTATTTACAACTTTCTAAATTTAAAACTAGAAAGTAATTTATGGGAAAAAAATAGAACCAACTTTAAATTAAAAATTGCACAAAAGTAAAAAATAAAACCATTCTTTAAACAACATCGATCCGACTTTTAAACATAACTTTAGAAGTTGGCAAAAAATTATGACAGTCAAATTATAACTGCACCATGTGTTATTGTGCACAACTTATATTGGAACTGTTGCAAACTCTGAGTCATTTATATTTGTAATTGATTCATGATTACAAAAGGTTTTTCTATCATTACTTTACACCAACTTCAAAAATTACAGCGCCTGGCCAAATTAATTAAATGAACTACAGAGTTTTTGCAAATTTTATACTTAACACTTAGTCTGATTCAAAAACCTATTTTTATTTATTTTAAAACTGATTCATTTAGTTAAAAGTTCTGGATTAAAAAATAAATAAATAAATAAAAAACTATATTTCTGCCCAATAACTTTTTTCTAATTATCATATATGGTCAAACCAAAGTACATAACCTATGGGGGAATACCCTCGATCAATCAAAAAAAGAATAATCAAAATCAGTTTGTCCAGAGAGAAGTTATCAATGGACATAGAAAAAAAACATACAAAAGATATGAATAGATAACCTCCTCCTTTGGAAAGTCTGTTAAAAATTAAAGACATTTACATCATTTTGTAATAGAAAACAAACATTTCCTATTCTGCAAATTTAAAATTGGAAAGATATGTTCCACAATGGTATAAGTTTTACAATATGAATACCTTTTAATCCTTGCTCATGGAGCAATTCAAGCATCTTTTCTATTTTAGATTTTTGAGATTTGCATTTTTCAAAGAATTTTGAATAACACGGCACACGAATCCCAGCAGCTCTTATGTATTTTTTTAGATGTTCAATTCTGTTGTTGGATGAAGGGGAATTCTTTTTTACCTAAAGCATAGAGAAACACACATTTAACATTATTATTTTTTTTGTCAGTCATATCAGTACCTTGTCAAAAACCAAAATTCATAATAGTTGGTAAATCAGTACATTTCAAAATGAGAAAAGTTGGCTATAATTATGAGGACTTGGTTTTCAGATGAAGTACAAAGCTATATTTTAAAAGAGATAGAAAGAGAAAGAAAACCAGAAATATTAAGAAAGAAACAAAATATTAATAATTAATTGTCTTGTAATAACTTACATTTTTCTGTATCTATTTTTTCCTTAGAAAAGAAGGATCCTGTAGTTGAACATAATTATCAATATCAATAAAAAATATTTATGTACAGTGCTGAGAAAAAAGAACTCTTAATTACTCAGTCATCAGGCGATTTAGAGAAACAAGTTAGTTGTCAATGGACATTGATTAAAGCCTTCTTTAAAATTCCTGAAATAAAGCTTCAAGGGGCTGTATATAAATTAAAATGAACCCCAACTTCAAAAACCTAAATGGAATGTCTTATTTTTATAACAGAATTAAATTTGGACAAATAACTAGACATTGAATTTCTGACATGTCTTAAAAGCTAACCATAGCATATACCACCAGCGTTCCATTAGATACTTGCAAATGATGAACAAAACTGAAATATAGTGAAAAAAATTTCAAAGCAGAAATAAATATAAACACTACTCAATAGGCTTACTTTTCCTGGCTTTTCTATGGGTTTGTTTTCTTTCTTGCTAACTTTCTTTTTTTCCTTTACTGAGGTGATATCTTCTATATTACTGCCCAAATTTTCATCTTCATCACTAAATTTTTCAAAACAATCTTTGATTATTGTACATTTTCATTGATGATTTTTTTGAGAAAATTTAAATATTTTGACAGTAATTGCGAATAAAGTGCATTTCATAATACCTTTGCTGAAGTTTGGCTGCAGAGTTATGCTTCTTGTTTTTCTCCTTTTTTAATTCTAAGGTCTCATCATCAAAATCACTGCTATCTGACCACACAGAAATCTATAAAATAAAAATAAAGTAACAGCAGAGAGTATGGTACACAAAAATATTCATATATTAACAAGTTGACTACCGACACGCTAACTTCCAGCGCCTTTCCAGTTTCAGGGTCTCCAGATGATACTTTAATTTCATCCCATCACATTGTTCAAAGCATCTTATCGAGTAAAAAATTACAAACTTTCTATAAAGGTATTAAAAATTGAAAATACGTTAGCAATTACAAAATAATTTGGTCTCTCAGCAAAGTTCACCTGCTACGAGTTATCTCGTAGTTGGGCAAGGGTTTAAAAAATGTCGTAAGGGAGAGAGAAAAGAAGATTTTATAGAAAGAGATCATAATTGACGTTCCCTTGTAAACATATCCTGCTAACTGAAAAATAGTCAGGACAATATACAAAGTGCTAAAGGAATCTTCCAAGAAAAAGAAAAAGTTTTTAAGCACGCATTTGGTGGCAGTTTGCAGCAGAACATGCAAAAACGAAAGAAATGTTGAAGGCAATATAAGGCCAGAATTTCTAAGATGCTTCCAAAATATCTCGTACATGTGGCTATTTTAATTAAAGATGTTTCATAAAATATTTCTTTATGTATCTTTAAAAAATAACTTAAATCTTTTTTTTTTTAAAGTTACTTAAATTTGAATATATGAGCCTTCTCTCCACACATGTATTTTTAATTTGATATATTTTAACTAAACTGAAAATAAATACAATTTTAATTAATCAAAAATAAATCACTTGTGAAACATAACTCGTTCATTAAAAACAATAAAAATAAATTTAAAAATTAATTTTTATAATGTATTGAATGTAACTCATAATTAATAGAAGGGAGGGGACTCTACATGATTTATATTAACTTTTTTTTTTTTTGCAAGTATTCACATTATTTCACTTTAAACTTCAAATTTGGTTATTGTCACCTTGATTTAAATATTCTATTCTTAAAATAATGTCTCAAAACGTGTCAAAATAACTTTATAACTTAATTACTCAATCATCAGCCAATGGAGAAGTTGCATGGGTTTCTAAAATGACTTTAATTTATATTTTTCTGAAAGATATTATTATACAGAGTGCGAATACAAACTTTAAAAAATGTTAAACTTTTTTAAACAGTCTTAAAATTTGATTTAAAAGCAGAGAAAAATGTAAACAATGACACGTGATCAAAAAATGTTCCCTCATTGGTTTGACGTCAATCGACATGCTTCCCTCAGCAGGGGAGAACTTGCCGATTTCTACCCGTCAATGTCTAGGGTTTCTACCGTATCCAACCGCATGTAAATTTGTAGCTATGGTATTTCACCTTCATCTCTTCCAACCTTTCTAAGCTTAAGAATAGTTATATTTTTACTTATTTTTAACTATGCATTGCAGAAGTTGATTCTTTTTAAAACTGAATTTAGATTATAGTAATCTTCACAATGGAGTTAAGCAGATTTTTTAAGAGGCAACTGAGAATTTATTAAAGTTGTATTTTCTCCCTAGTTTTTCATTTTTACGATAAAATCCTGATTTTTACTGGCACTGTAATAAAGGGAATCAAGACAAAAAAAAGTTAAACATTTTAACTACAAGCACTATAATCCTAAATGTGTTAATAAAGGGGAAGGAAGGGAAGAAAAAAAAAATCAGAAAATACTCAAAAGCCTTTTGATTTTAAAAATCAGTTTAATTAATATTTTAACTATAATTTAGCTTTGTCCGGTTAGATCAATATACAATGTTTATTATATTAATTGTCCATTATTCTGTCGATTTTTAAAAACTGACAATTTTTTTTACTAGCACTATAATAAAAAGAATCAAGACAAAAGAAGTAAAAACACATTTTAACCACAAGTGCAATAATCCCAAATGTGTAAAAAATTAAAAATAAATAATAATAGAAAGGAAGGAAGATAAAAGTCAACAAATACTTAAAAATCTTATGATTTAAAAAATCTGTTTAATATTTTAACTAAAATTTAGTTTTGTCCACTTGGATCGATGTTCATGTTTTCCCTCATTCTGCCAATTTTTTGAAACGATTGAAAAGCAAATAAGGGACCGACCATAAAGGATGTCACGCTTTTTTTTCCATATATTTGACCCCCTCCCCCTTTGTCATATGACAAGCTATGTTGCATAAGCACGATGACACACTTCTTGTTACCCCCTCCCCTTTCCTTGTCACAGTTTGTAACAATTTCTCGCTCCCCCCCCCCCTCGAAGACTGACATCATTTATGAATGTTCTCTAAGCAAGGATAAATGGACTTAACTCCTAAATGCTCCCCTTTGCGACGCTCTTCTTTATGTATAGAAAATAAATTTTCATTCAGTAGCTAAGTTTTATTAATTCAACGTCAATAATTTATTAAACAGCAAATAAATTCAGTACTATTCATATTGCCAAAGGCAATGTTTTATTTTCTCCAAAAATTGTGTGTGCTATATTGCTTGTTAACATCAAACCTATTACTGACCTTACTTTTATTTAACTCTTCCTTATCCCTGACCTACAAGTTTTCTTTTTTTAGCCCACTCTCCCATAAAAGTTATTTTTAAAAAATCATGAAGGCTAATGTATCAACAGTTCATTAAATAATTTAATAAATATTGAAAATTAAAAATACTGAAAGAATTGTTATGAAATGGGGATATGTGTGCCTGGCTGTTCCTTCTAAACACCCCCCCCCCCCCCCCCACCTCATTTCTTTTCTCTTTTTTATTTTGTGCTAGTAAGTGGCGGGGGCGAATGAAGAATCCGTTCGAAAGATCTCAGACTTAACACCTCATTTCCATGCTTCACATTTTTTTATTCGAACGTATTTTAATTAGATTTTGTGCATTTCGAAGAAAAAAACTAACAGCAAAATTTGAATTATTAATAGAGGTTCGGAGCTCTCCACCGTAATTCTTTTCAAACTGAAGCCCAAAAAACGTTATTTAAAACTACCTTTTGATGGGAAGATAGGAACTCTCCATCGAAAAATTTTGGAACTTGAAGTGCTAAGCACAATTTTCGGCTATTTTTGGCAACATTAAAGGTGATCATTAGTACCATGGCTTTACCCTTTGATTCACCGTTTCGTCTGCTGTGACACAAAATCAGACTGGTATATATTTCAAGTACACACCTGCAAAAAATTCTCGACAAACTTGAATACTTCCGAGCCCTTACAAAAGTAAATAAACTAATGAACTTAAAAAAAGGATTTACTTTAAGCTGAAATTTTATTAGAGGCACAGTTCAAGATATTTCCTTTTATAAGTTTAGCTAACGTTCACGTTGATGGAATAAGTAAACTAATTAAGAATTTTATTATTTTACAAACAGTGGCATTATTTTGCACTTTAAGTTTATATTATTTTGTAAACTGTTAAAAAAAACTTATTTGCTTAAAAACAAAGGGCGCAAATTAACACGTTGAGTGCCACGAGATTTTATAGCGACTTCCCCGTCAGGCCGCACGCACAGGTATCGTAGTACCTTGTTTCAATAAAATCCATTAAAGTTTTCTGAAAAAATGTTCAATTTTACCTTTATTATCATATATTATACTGTCAGTCACCGGTGACTGATGCGGCCTGAACGGAAAGGTCGGTGTCAGTCACCAGTGACTGACATGGCACTCAACGTGTTAAAGAACGCTGAATTCTATCTTTAAAAAAGTAGCAACTTAAGCCTCCCCCCCCCTGAAATTATCACACTATCCTCACAAAAATAAAGTTAATTTTAAACCCTGTATATCATAGCGCAGACTGTAGGCATGTGTAGGCAACATATCGTTCGACCTCTGTGTTTGTAATTTTCCAAATTTTAAAACCCTGAAATGCAAGTTTTTTTCACCTATTTATTTATTTTTGTTGTTGCTGCCTCCTCGAATCCCAAAAATAGAAAAGTTGAAAAGTGATAGATCATGAATAAACTAAAATCCTGGAAAAGAAAAGGAAAGAATGTAATCAAACATGAAATGCGTGTTTTATTTTTATTTTATTTATTCATTTTTGTTAGTACCACGAATTCAAAAGATCAAATTAAACCAAACCTATAAGTGATTGAGGATTAATGAATACCTGAAATACGTATTTATTATTATTTTATTTATTCATTTTTGTTAGTACCTCAAATCAAAAAAATCAAATTACACCAAGATTATAAGTGATTGAGGATTAAGGAATACCTACTCGGCTGGTGGCTTTTAAAGAACCCAAAAGAGTTTTTTTTTCATGAATCTTATTACTCGAATTTGAACAACATGGTTCTATGCAGCATCTGTATGCATATTTCTTGGATTTTGATACTTTAAATCATTTTTAAGGATATTTTAAAGCGATTAACATGCACCCCGGCAAAATTTGCCCAGCGAGACTTCCCACTTTCCCCTTGTGTCGATTGACGTCACATCCTTTCTACTGCGTTTGCGCTGGATGTGACGTCACAGCACTTTTAAAATTCATTTAAAAATACTTCCACGTCGTTCTCCGAGTTAAGAATAGTACCGTTCGCCATATTTTTTCAAGTTCTTTCAATTTCACGAAGATTTAGAAATCATGCAACTTCTCCATTTAGAGAAACAAGTTAGTTGTCAATCAACATTGATTAAAGCCTTCTTTTAAATTCTTTGAATAAAATTTTAAGGGGCTGTACATAAACTAAAATAAACTCCAACTTCAAAAACCAAAATGGAATGTCCTATTTTTATAACAGAATTGAATTTAGACAAATAATTAGACATTGAATTTCTGATATGTCTTAAAAGCATACAATAGCATATACAACTAGCCTTTCATTAGATCAGTGGTTCTCAACGTGGAAGGTAAGAGGATGCTGAGGGGCGGTAAACATGTTTTGGGCTTTGGAGTAAGATGATGAGCATGTTCAGAAATTCAAATTTAACTTTCAAACTCCCAAATAACTTTATGAAATGGAGTATCTGATGTTTAGATTATGTGCCAGTAACACAACTATCTTATGCTACCGCCGTGGCATCAATAAGCTTGATACCCTGCGTTTCCAACCCTTTTTCTTTCGTTAGATTTTGTTACCATTTACAACATTCTCCTAATCAGAAAAAAGTAGGGTGTTGGAAATTTTGCCTTCGTGTACTCGGAAATATATTTGTCTTTGTGCATTTTAATTTATTTCCTATAAATGAAACAAAATTGACAGAAAATCCTTTTAGAAAAGAAGCGTGGTTGTTAACATTTAAGGTAAATCTTTTTTAAATACTGACAGAGGTTACTTTAAAGAGAAAAATATTTCAACTGCGAACATTGTTTGTTGCCACAAAAGAAGCTCCAGGTAACTAACTGTTGTTGATTCATTACAATTTGAAGATGGGAGTTGTACCAGATATTTTGGAGTGTTCATTCTGTGCTTTACAGCCAGCATTTTCGGCTTTACCCCTATGAAACCAGAATCTGAATCCACCTCTGCCTCGTCTCGAGTGGTTTTGGTTTTCTGACGGATCTTGAGACAAGAAAGAAATAGAGCAAGACAGAACTTGCTGTCTTCAACACATTAAAAATGTTGAACCGAAAGTTAAGAAACTGGCCCTGAACAAACAAGCAGAACCATCACACCGATATAGGCACTTGAATGTTTTTTTTTTTTTTTTTTAATATGTGCTACATTTTTAAATGCAGAAAAAGGGAGGGGGGGGGGGGCGACCTCATTGAAAAGGTTGAGAATCACTACATTAGATACTTGCAAATGATGAAAGAAACTAAAGTATAGTGCAAAAATTTTCAAACCAGAAATAAATATAAACACTGCTTAATAGACTTACTTTTCCTGGCTTTTCTATGGGTTTGTTTTCTTTCTTGCTAACTTTCTTTTTTTCCTTCATTGAGGAGCTATCTTCTATATTAATGCCTGAATTTTCATCTTCTTCACTAAATTTTTCAAAACAATCTTTGATTAATGTACATTTTCATTGATGATTTTTTCAAGAAAATTCAAATATTTTGACAGTAATACCATATAAAGTGCATTTCATAATACCTTAGCTGAAATTTGGCTGTAGAGTTACGCTTCTTGTTTTTCTCCTTTTTTAATTCTAAGGACTCATCATCAGAATCGCTGCTATCTGACCACACAAAAATCTATAAAACAAAATTAAAGTCACAGCAGAGAGAGTATGGTGCACAAAAATATGTATATATTAAGAAATGTCTGATGGGAGAGAAAAAGAAGATTTTATAGAAAGGAATCATAATTGACGTTCCCTTGTTAACACATCCTGCAAACTGAAAAATAGTCAGGACAGTGGTGTAGTCCTGAAAAAAAAGTTGGGGGGACGCTTATACATAAAAAGATAAGCAATTGAAATCAAAAGTGGGGGGACGCTTATGTTAAAATGTAAATGGTTTGGGGGGAAGCTTGCATTAAAGTAAAATGGTAGGGGGACGCTGTCCCCCTGTCTCCCCCTCGACTACACCACTGAGTCAGAACAACATATAAAGTGCTAAAGAAATCTTCCAAGAAAAAGGAAAGGTTTTTAAGCACCCAGTTGGTGGCATTGTGCAGCAGAATATGCAAAAACATAAGAAATGTTTAAAGTAATATAAGACGAGAAATTTCTCAGATGCTTCCAAAAAATCTTGTACTTGTGGCCATTTTAAAGATTTATTCATAAAATATTTCTTCATGTTCTTTAAAAAATGACTTAAATCTTTTTTTTTTTTTTAAAGTTACTTAAATTTGAATATATGTGCCTTCTCTCCATACATGTATTTTTAATTTGATATATTCTAGCTACACCGAAAATAAATACAATTTTAATTAATAAAAATAAATCACGTGTGAAGCATAACACTTGTTTATTAAAAACAAATAAAATACATTTAAAAATTCAGTTTTATGATGTATTAAATGTAACTAATAATTAATAGAAATGAGGGGACTCTGCATGATTTATATTAAAATTTTTGTTGCAAGTATTCCCATTACTTCTCTTTAAATTTCAAATTTGGTTATTGCTACCTTGATTTAAATATTCTATTATTAAAATAATGTTTCAAAACTCGTCAAAGTAACTTTTAAAACCTAATTACTCAATCATTAGGCAATTTAGAGAAACAAGTTAGTTGTCATTCGACATTGATTGAAGCCTTCTTTTAAATTCTTCGAATAAAATTTGAAGGGGCTGTACATGAATTAAAATGAACCCCAAATTCAAAACCAAAATGGAATGTCCTATTTTTATAACAGAATTGAATTTAGATAGATAATTAGACTGAATTTCTGACATGTCTTAAAAGCGTACAACAGCATATACAACTAGCCTTTCATTAGATACTTGCAAATGATGAAAGAAACGGAAGTATAGTGCAAAAATTTTCAAAACAGAAATAAATATTAACACTGCTCAATAGTCTTACTTTTCCTGGCTTTTCTATAGGTTTGTTTTCTTTCTTGCTAACTTTCCTTTTTTCCTTTATTGAGGAGCTATCTTCTATATTATTGCCCGAATTTTCATCTTCATCACTAAATTTTTCAAAACAATCTTTGATTATTGTACATTTTCTTTGATGATTTTTACAAGCAAATTCAAATATTTTGACAGTAATTGCATATAAAGTGCATTTCATAATACCTTTGCTGTAGTTCGGCTGTAGAGTTATGCTGTTTGTTTTCCTCCTTTTTTAATTCTAAGGTCTCATCATCAGAATCACTGCTATCTGACGACACAGAAATCTATAAAGTAACAGCAGAGAGTATGGTACAGAGAAATATGTATACACTAAGAATTGTCAGAAGAGAGAAAAAGATTTTAAAAAAGGGATCATAATTGACCTTGCCTTGTTTAACACATCCAGCTAACTGAAAAATAGTCAGGACAACATATAAAGTGCTGGAGAAATCTTCCAAGAAAAAGGAAAAGTGTTTAAGTACCCATTTGGTGGCAGTGTGCAGCAGAATATACAAAAACGCAAGAAATGTTGAAGGTAATATAAAGCCAGAATTTCTAAGATACTTCCAAAATATCTCCTACATGTGGCCTAGATGTTTAATTAAAGATTTTTTCATAAAATATTTCTTTATGTATCTTTAAAAAATGGCTTTAATCTTTTTTTAAAAAAAGTTACTTAAATTTGAATATATGTGCCTTCTCTCCATACAAGTATTTTTAATTTGATATATTTTTACTGCACTAAAAATAAATACAATTTTAATTAATAAAAAATAAATCACTTGTAAAACATAACTCTTGTTTATAAAAAACAAATAAAATACATTTAAAAATTCAGTTTTATAATGTATTGAATGTAACTCATAATTAATAGAAAGGAGGCTCTGCATGATTTATATTAACATTTTTGTTGCAAGTACTCCCATTACTGGTGTTTAAACTTCAAATTTGGTTACTGTAACCTTAATTTAAATATTCTATTATGAAAATAATACTTCAAAACTCATCAAAATAACTTTTAAAACTTAATTACTCAATCATTAGGCAATTTAGAGAAACAAGTTAGCTGTCATTCGACATTGATTAAAGCCTTCTTTTAAATTCCTTGAATAAAATTTCAAGAGGCTGCACATAAATTAAAATGAACCCCAACTTCAAAACCAAAATGGAATGTCCAATTTCTATAACAGAATTGAATTTAGACAAATAATTAGACATTGAAATTCTGACAAGTCTTAAAAGCATACAACAGCATATACAACTAGCCTTTCCTTACATACTTGCAAATCATGAAAGAAACGGAAGTATAGTGCAAAAGTTTTCAAAACAGAAATAAATGTAAACACTGCTTAATAGGCTTACTTTTCCTGGCTTTTCTGTGGGTTTGTTTTCTTTCTTGCTAACTTTCCTTTTTTCCTTTATTGAGGAGCTATCTTCAATATTATTGCCCGAATTTTCATCTTCATCACTAAATTTTTCAAAACAATCTTTGATTATTGTACTTTCTTTAATGATTTTTACAAGCAAATTCAAATATTTTTACAGTAATTGCATACAAAATGCATTTCATAATACCTTTGCTGCAGTTCGGCTGTAGAGTTACGCTTCTTGTTTTTCTCCTTTTTTAATTCTAAGGTTTCATCATCAGAATCACTGCTATCTGACGACACAGAAATCTATAAAGTAACAGCAGAGAGTATGGTACACAAAAATATGTACATATTAAGTAATGTCAGAAGAGAGAGAGAAAAAGAAGATTTTATAGAAAGGGATCATAATTGACGTTCCCTTGTTTAACACATCCTGCTAACTGAAAAATAGTCAGGACAACATATAAAGTGGTAAAGAAATCTTCCAAGAAAAAGGAAAAGCGTTTAAGTACCCTTTTGGTGGCAGTGTGCAGCAGAATATGCAAAAACGCAAGAAATGTTGAAGGTAATATAAGGCCAGAATTTCTAAGATGCTTCCAAAATATCTTGTACATGTGGCCTAGATGTTTAATTAAAGATTTTTTCATAAAATATTTCCTTATGTATCTTTAAAAAATGGCTTAAATCTTTTTTTTTTTTAAAGTTAGTTAAATTTGAATATATGTGCCTTCTCTCCATACAAGTATTTTTAATTTGATATATTTTTACTACACTAAAAAGAAATACAATTTTAATTAATAAAAACAAATCACTCGTAAAACATCACTCTTGTTTATAAAAAACAAATAAAATTTCAGTTTTATAATGTATTGAATGTAACTCATAATTAATAGAAAGGAGGCTCTGCATGATTTATATTAACATTTTTTTGTTGCAAGTATATTCATTACTTGTGTTTAAACTTCAAATTTGGTTACTGTTACCTTAATTTAAATATTCTATATTGAAAATAATGTTTCAAAACTCGTCAAAATAAGTGTTTTATTTTCCCTCCAGTTTTTACAAAGTATTTTATGGATTTACAGAGTTAAAAGTACCTTATTTTTTTTTGCTTCTAAGTCTGCACAGATCTTGTGTACTTTCAATAATGCTTTTTCAGTAATTTACAATTAAATTATAAGACATCAATTTTTGCTTTTTGATGTCAATGTTCTCAAGTGTGAACAGTTGAAATCATGAATCAAGATGTTCTGAAAGCAGACATTTTAAAGCTTTCATAAGTCACAAACAATATTTTAAAAAACATTTAATCTTAAAATTAAATACTACTCAAACACTTCATGACAATTTACAGGAAAATTAGTTTTCCAATGCAAAAATTTATAATTAGTGTTCTTCTAAAATTTCATTTGTTTAAATGAGAGAACAAAATTTGAGTGTTGTATAATTGATATTTTGTGTAAGTGATACAAGAAATTTTGTTAAAAGAATTTCTACAATAATTTTAAACCAGGACTTGTTTAAAATTTATAGTCGATGTTTGCACAATAAGAATTTGTGTACACTACCATTTCATATACAATCGAGGGTCAAAAATCCGCACAACTTGGGAGAAGTAGTTGTGCCGATTTCAGGATTTTGCGGATTTCCGGCCACTTTAGTTAACTATGTTAAAAAAAGTTCTAAAATTTCCAGGGTGTAAATTATACAGAAATAATATATCTTTTTGTCCCCCCCCCCCCCCCCCCCCTTTAAACATGTTTAAGAACACGATATTTATTAAACACAAGGTAGCGCTAGGCCTTATTTCGGAATTTTCCGAATTTCGGAGCCCGACCACAACGGCGGATCTAGGGGGGGGGGGGGGGGCGATGGGGCGATCGCCCCCCCCCCCCTGGGCTGATTCAAGTGGATACTACAACGACACTCCTAAGTGAGTCTTTACTCTTTGTGCCCCGGGACCAGCCATTTTTTTATGTTCTTGGAATCCCAGCCTACTAGTCCTTCAAGTTCTATGCTTTCCCCCTGTCCTTTTGTCCTTTAGTATTGCTGAGTTGCTAATCCTCGGAGTAATGGGAAAGAGATTCCCTGCTCTTTTCTTCTACCCATCAAACTGGTGACAGCTAGCCAACCCTTAGCACGTGGTGTAAATTCCTGCAGCATTTACGCTACAACCTGGAGTCTGAAACATTTTCATTGAACATTCATAATTACAGATGTTTATATAAATTGCACATACTCGTTGATGGTTTTTTTTTGTACATATTTAGTATTACATTTTGAAAATTTTAGAAAATATATTACTAATAATTGCTATTATTTTGTAATTTAGACATATCAATTCAAATTTAGAAAATGTATTTACAAGCCTACATTTTTCTTGAGAAAGCTTGAAGGAAATCCTAACTCGGTTAAAACTTGGCTAAGAAGCAGAATGAGTGATGATAGACTCACTGAATTAGAGTTATTGCATATCCATAAAGATATTACATTGGACGTTGAAAAAATTATAGACAGATTTGCGAAAGCAAAAAAACGTCATCTTGTGTTCCTTTTATAAGGGCTTTGAATAAACGTATATGCATTGAAAAAATGTGCTAGTAAAATTTTAAATATCACTACACTAGCATTTTTTTTGTTGTTCCTGCTGTTTGAAAAAAGGGGGGGGGGGCGGAGGGACTGTTGAAAAGGAATGAAGAATCTCCTCCATCCATCCTTACATTGAACCCCGAGATTTCTAAAATCGCCCCTCCCCCCCTTGAAGATTTTCTAGATCCGCCCTTGCCCGACCAAAAATGGCGGACTTACGTAAACACCAACGTTGATATGTGCATTTTACTTCAAATTGCACTGTTTTCTTAACAAGTTGATAAATAGGTAACTTTTTTTTTTGAAAAGGTAATATAAGTAAATCCATGTGTTAATATATTTTACCAAACAAAAAAATAACTTATTCATGGATTTTAATAAAACGCTCCAAATTACAACACACATTTCAGCAAAAAAAAAACCATACCCACATGGTAGTTCACCATTTCACTAATCACCTGCAATTGCATGAAAAAGAAAATAGGAGCTACATCAAGATCTTTAAAAATATTAACAGATAAGTCAAACCAAAACGCCATTTGTACAAATTGCAAAGTTACTGGGCGCCATTTATGACCACAGAGAAACAAATAGAGCAAATTCCTTTATCTTTCTTTCCCTTTTTTTTAAGGGAATAAAACTTGAAAAACGAACTTTTAAGAACTTAAGAAAAAAAAATAATTAATTTTTTAAAGGGAAAAAGATATTTAACTGAGCTCAAGAAATTAATTTTCACCTTTCAACATAGTAGGGTTTTCTGGTTTTATCTTGGTTTCCTGAGTTTAGTTCATGTAAATCAGAAACATATCTACAATATTGCTTCTATTTGAATCAAAATTTACTGGAAATGTATTAATTTAGCAGCTTTTTAGATTAAATATTTTTCTAAATTGGCCAAGAAAAAAAAATCTGAAATTTCCGGGAAAAGTGCCGAATTTTACGATTTTCCGAATTTTGGGATTCTGAATTTGGGGTTTGGTACTGTAATAACGTTGGGAGTATCTTTTTTACTCCGTTGTTGAGGATTTAACATGCCTAAATATGTCATCAGCAGATTGTGGGCCAAAAATATATTGGTTTTACGTTTGCAAAAATGACTTTTCTGCAAAACCAGTTTGGGACAAAATCAACGCGGATTTCGGACTTTGGCGGATTTCAGGTCGGCGGATTTGTGGCGCTGGACTGTATTATTTCTCAAAGCCTTTTTTTTTGGTCGGTACGCCATAACTTCCCTAATACTTCATCAAATTTCATGAATGAGGTATCATTTTAAAGCTTTCCTTAACCGCTACACCGGAAAAATATAAAATATACAATCATACGTAAATATACAAAAAAATACATCGAATGCCGAAAATTACATGAAGTAATCCTTTTCTATGGGAAGAAATTGTCGCATCCTTTAGAGCTTGATACCATTGAAAAGCGCGTAAAAAACTACTTTAGAAAGAGTTTCCTGCTACGTGCTAAAATTTGAAGTCTCTAAATTAAAAGAAGTTATGGGAGTTTTTCTCTGTAGTTCGAAATTATTTTTTCACAGTAATTAACTTGAATTTTATTTGAATTGTTACCATGCCGACTGGCTTATGATCCTCTTCTTTTTTAACGAATTAAAATTTATTTCTTGGCGGTTTTTATCATTTTGAGAAGCAGCCAGTTTTTAATTAATTTATTTAATTATTAATTTTTTGGATTTTGATTCTTTTTTAACGAATTAAAATTTATTTTTTGCGGTTTTTGTCATTTTGAGGAACAGCCGATTTTTAATTAATTAATTTCTTTTTTTATTATTTTGATTATTCTTTAAAAAAAAAAAAAAACGAATTAAAATACTGCACAGGTTTTTTTTTAAAGAAATGTTAGCCTTTATAGCGATTTTTGTTATCATCATACTTATTATTTCTCAAAGCCTTTTTTTGGTCGGTACGCCATAACTTTCTCAATACTTATCAAATTTCATGAATGAGGCCCTACTTTAAAGCTTTCCTTAATCGCTACGCCGGAGAAATAGACATGCGGGCTAAAAATGTACCGATTTTCTTAAATTTGATGTTTAAAATCATTTAAGAAGAGGTCCTTTAATGGATGCCAAGTTGGTGTTGTGTGGTTAGAGGCTGGGTGCCCGAGTGGTTAGGAGCGCAAGGCTGGGTATACCCATGGTTCGAGTCCCGCATTTCGTTTACGTTTTCTCCAATTAATTGTTTTGCTGGATCGTTGATTTTTGATAAACTAAATTCAAAAAGGGCTCTTTTATATTTTATTTGGTGTTTTTATTTTCAAGCATTAAATTAAAAAATAGTAGAAAATATACTATTAAAATTATTTATTAAATTAAATATTCATTGCATAAAATGCGGAATTCCGCACGGGTCGACTAGTTACCTCTAATAACTGTACCCACTTTTCATTTAAATTGTAAATTTCATTCATTATGAGATCCTAAGGATGAGTTACATTGTAGTGTATGCAATAAATTATAAAAATTAGTTATTGCTTACTTTTTCAGATATTTCTGCAGCTTTGTTTTCTTTTTGGCTAATTTTATCTGTTTTATTCCTTGCAAAACTGTCTTCTTTTGCATCATCACAAGAAGTTTCATCTTCATCACTATGAATTTTTCAAAAGTTTTTTTAGTGATTTTACAAATTAAATTGGAGTATTTCAATAATATTCAAGCACAAAACTTCATATTAGAGCAAAGGGAAATGAAGATGGGGTTTGGGGGTATTGATTTTGTTGTTTAAATTTATTATAATTAAAAACAGACTTATTTTAAGATGCTCAAATGTCAGGCTACTCTTGCAATTAAGAAAAATTTTTACATTTCAGGGTTGTAGGCCTTTGGGATAAATTGTGGAAAGTAGTTGCAATAAGGTGAATAGTTTTAATAGGGCATCTGATTTGTATTTGTGTAAATACCTTTGCTCCAGTTTGCTGCTTTTCCTTTTCTTCAATTTTTGAATTTCGTTATCAGAATCATCGCCCTCTGAGCTCACAGAAACCTATGCAATAAAAATGAAGTATCTACAGCGAATATGACAAATGTGTGCATATACTGAGTATACAGAGAAGGATATAAAGGAAGAAAACTTTTATACAAAATCTAAAACTGGCTATATGTTGGAGTGTCATAAAACCAGAAAGTTTGTTACTGTTTAAACATCTCCCCCCCTCCCCCCACAACTTTTATTATATTCAATGTTCAACAATCAACACTGGAGAATTTTGTGATACTTATATAAATATTGGAGATTTATCATATACAGTAAAACCCGCTTAAGAAATTTTCCAGGAGACCAAGAGAAAAGATTTCTTATGCGGGAAAACTTCTTAAACGGGTAGACTATGTTTGAAAATGAATATACTTTATGAAATTTGTAGAGGATATTGTTTTACTATTTGACAATATTTAAATTAGACAGAAAATAGACACCCACCATAGGAGACTCTACAAACATTCCTTTCTCCCCTTATCAGTAATCATTGTTCTCCTGATAACTGACTAAGCCTTTCTACCACCTGTTTTCCTGGAACTGTGTTGAGAAAAGGGTACCCTTGAGGAAAAGCTGACCAAAACAGCTTTTCTAAACCTTCTTCTGATCTTTTTTCCATTAGAAAGAAAAATAACTATGTAGATTGAAAGAAACGTGAAAAAAAGAAACTTTAGAAGTTTAAAGTGTCATTTGAAAGAACAAATTGACGGACATATTAAAACTTTATAAAAGAGTTATTTAAACATTAGGGAGATGGGAATGAAACTGGTATTGAATTTAAAAACTTCTTAAATGGGAAAACTTTTTAAGAGGAAACTTCTTAAACGAGTTTTACTGTACATCAACAGATATATACCACAAATGTTCTCACTCAAAGTAGTAAAACATTGTGTTCATATAACACATGACATTATATAAATCAGAATACATTATTAAATAAGCTAATTAATAATTAACTTTATTTAGTCTGAGCAAATCTTTTTGTAATTACAATATATATATATATATATATATATAAAACAAGAATCTTTATACCTATCAAAAGACTTTTCCTTTCAGACAAAAAATTATGTTCATACATATACCTCCAACAACAGGACGGGGTATATTATGTGTTTATATGATGCACACCCTCTTCTGTTGTCTTGATACATTTTATTTTACAATTGAATCTTAGCAATCAATGTAGGTTTGTTCATGCTTATGAGAAAATATCAATTATACAATAGTATTACTTCAAATTTTGATGTGCCATAATTATAGAAATACAATAATAAACTTTATTGTTGGTGTCATTGAAGTGTCTTTTATTACTTAAACAAGAATTGCTTTAATTTGAAACACTAAACTAATCACAATTTCACAACACAACACAATACAAATATAAAATAGGAGATTAAATATGCAAGAGAGTTTCTGAGGTGTTCGGTAATGTTCCATGATATGCGAGATGTTCGATGTTCCAGTGTTCGTCTCAGCGGTTCGACTCTCTCTGCCGTTCTGTTGTTCTTCCTACTGTTGCCACTCACATGTTTCTATTATACATATGCTACATTATTCCCCCCCTTTTTTTAAAAGGAATAAAAAGAAACAGATAGCGCAATATATAGTAGAGAATTCAATAGTTGAATTCTTTATCGAATCGCCTGGGTGGTCGTCTGTGACGAGTAGAGCGTCGTAGTGGCAACTGTGGAGATGGTTCGGATGATTGATCTTCATTATCATCTACAATGCTATCCAGCGAAGAGTCGTTAGGATGCCGCTCTTGAATATCAACTAGGGTGTCCTCATCTGCATTGTCGTCTAACTGGGTTTCAGAAGAACTTGGAGGATCTATGGGTGATTCTCTCCTTCGCAGATGATCAGCATGTACTCTAAGCTGTCCATCAGTTCTGTAAGATAATGGTCCTGTTCGATCAACAATAGTGGTGGGTGTCCATGTTGAATCTGTTCCGCGACGAAGCCAAACGTTTTCATCTATGTTAAAGTCACGTTCTTTGCATCGTTTGTCATGATAAAATTTAGATTTTAAGCTTTCTACATCATTAACAGGATCTGGTTTTAATCTATCAAAACGTGTAGGAAGTTCCCGATTAAGGAAAAGTTTTGCTGGCGTAGAACCTGTCGCTCTATGTATTGAAGTACGGTAGGAGAATAAAAATACTTGTAATTGATGTTCTTGATCTGAAAATTTTCTGTGAGTCTTTTTGAAACGTGTTTTAAATGTTCGTATTACTCTCTCAGCAACACCATTACTTCTAGAGTGATATGGTGTCGTTTTTATATGCTTTGCACCATTCATCTCACAAAATTCTTTGAACTCAGAAGAGGTGAATTGAGGCCCATTGTCAGACACTATTATTCTACAAATTCCATACGTTGCAAAGAGTTTACGAAAGCATTTAATTATATCATAAGAAGTGACAGTTCGTAATTTAAAAACTTCTAGCCATCGCGAATGTGAATCGATTAGGAAGAGCCAATTCTCTCCGTTTAATTGAGCTAAATCCATGTGAATTCTGTCCCATGGTTTTCCAGCATTGTTCCACAATAGCAATGGAGATTCGCAAATTTTTGGTTGATAAGCGTTGCAGTCGAAGCATGTTTTAATCAAATTTTCAATGTCTCTGTCAATAGAAGGCCACCATACTGACATTCTGGCTACCGATTTCATTGCAACAATGCCAGTATGGGATTCGTGTATTATGTTCATTACTTGAGATTTTAAGCTCTTGGGAATGACGATTCAATTATTCAGCATAATAATTCTTTGCTCATACGACAATTCATTCCTCTTTTCGAAGTAGGGATAAAGTTCTTGGTCTAGATTTTTCTTTTGTGGCCAACCACGTTCTATGTACAAAATAATTTTTTTCAAAGCAGGATCTTTTGAAGTTTCATTGCGCAGAGTGCGGTGTGTTAGTAAAAGTTCATGTATGCAATGATTAACTACTCTGTAAACTGTAGAGCTATCTTCAAATTCACTTACTTCTTTCTCAGGCAAGGGTAAGCGAGATAAAGCATCTGGAACGCACATTTGTTCTCCTGGTCGGTGTTCTAATTCATAGTCGAATGCTCCAAGTGTGACTGCCCATCTTGTTAATCTTGAAGCAGCCAAACGAGGAATTTCACTGCGTGGACCCAAGATTCTTTCTAGAGGTTTATGGTCGCTTTGAATTGTGAAATGGTTTCCAATGAGATATTTGTAGAACTTCTGCAAACCAAACATAATAGCCAGAGCTTCTCTGTCAATACTAGAATAATTTCGTTCTGCTGGATTGAGTGTTCTTGAAGCAGCTGCTATTAATTTAAGTTCACCGTTGATGCGATGCTGTAATATAGCACCTACTCCACGACTGGAAGAATCACAAGCCAAAACAATTGGTTTGCTCGGATAAAAATGAGCAAGAATTCTAGGTGAAGAGATGTCCTGCCTGACTTTCTCAAAACATTTTTGATGTTTTTCAGTCCACGCCCATGTAGAAGATTTTGTTAACAGTTCATGCAATGGTGCGCACAATGTTTGTAAGTTCCTTACGAAACGACTGTAATAGTTCACAGAACCCAGAAAAGATCGTAATTCAGAAATATTAGTAGGAGCTGGTTGTTCATTAAGAGCACGTATTCGTTCTTTGTCCGGTAGAATACCATCTTTGCTAATAATATGTCCTAAAAATTTTATTTCCGACTTAAACAGTTGTAATTTAGAAACCTGTGTTTTCAAACCTATGGTGCGAAACAAATTAAAAACTTTTCTTAATCGTTCTTCCAGTTCTGTTATGTCTTTACCTCCAACTGCTATGTCATCTTGAAACCAAGTAACACCTTCCATTCCAATTAAAAACTGATCCATTAATTTTTCAAATATAATTGGAGCTACAGAAATCCCAAATGGCATTCGGAAAAATCGATAATATCCTCTGTGTGTGGCAATGTTGAGGTATTTACGCGAGTGTTCGTGAATTTTCACTTGCAAAAATGCATCCTTTAAATCGATTACACTAAAAACCGTGCATCCATTTATTTCGTGACAATGTCATCAAAAGTTGGATAGGGGTATTGTTCTTTAATAATATATTTGTTTATTGTCGATTTGAAATCACCACATAATCTGATCTCCCCATTACTCTTAGTTACGTAGACCACTGGTGAAGCGTATTCAATTTGTTCTTTTGTTGCATCAACTTGTTCAAGAGTTCCGTTTTCAACTAATCGATCAATTTCTCTATCAGCAGCAGACTTCAATGCATAAGGTACTGGTCTGGCTTTAACCAAAATAGGTTTACAATCTGGAGCAAGTTTAACTTCAGCTTCAAAACCTTTAATAGTCCCAATCTTTGTTTGATCAAAGACCTCGGAATATTCCTTTAAAAGAGCTGCTTGAATATCCCTGATATTACTCATAACATAATTTATTTCATAAATGGGTTCTAAGTTAAATTGTTGCATTAAATCTTTACCCAAAATAGGTGTACTCTTTCCAGGAACGACAGTCAAACGACATGTTTTTGTAAGTGTTCCAATCCTTATGTTTACATTTATGTCACCAACAGTTTTAATTGGTTTGTAAAGATAAGCAAAAAGTTGTTTTGCTTTTAAAAGTTTCGGTTTTCCGATTTGTTCATAAAAATATTCAGGAATTATTGAAGCGCTAGATCCAGTGTCATACTGAAAATTTATTTCCACATCGTTGATAAATGCTTTCACTTTTATATTTACTTCCTTGTTGAATGCGATAAATATGATTAACAAATTCTGCTCTCCCAGACCGAACGCAAACTTTCTCATAATGTCCTTTAGATTTGCACGCTTTGCAAATCGCTGACTCAGCTTTGCATTCATTCAAAGTAGCGGAATCATCAGGGTGCTCTCTAAATAAAAGTTCTTGAATTCGGGCATCATTTATGCCTAAGATTAGCTGATCTCGCAGACCTTCATGGAGAGTATTTTTAAATTTACAATTTACGGGGGCAAGAGCTCCTAATGCAGCTACGTATTCAGCAACTGTTTCGCCGTGTCGGCGGAAACGTTGTGAGAATTTTGTTCTTTCAGCATGGATGTTCGTTGTAGGTTTAAAATAACCTTCTAAAAAGGAAGTTATGTCAGGATAGGGCACTTGATCCGGTGAAGTCGGGTCGTAATGATCCATCACAAGTTTGAATAAAGCTGGTCCCATGCATTTCAAAATCAAATCTCTTTTGTCATTCTCGTTGGTAATGCGACATACACGAAGTTCTAGTTCGAATCTGCGAAAATAATAACGAAAATCGTCCTTACCCTGGATGAATTCTGCATATTTAAAACAGGATAAATTAGTTTGAAAGTCCGCGTTCGTAGCCATAGTACTTCCGTTTTCATTCGTTGCCATTATGAAGTGTCTTTTATTACTTAAACAAGAATTACTTTAATTTGAAACACTAAACTAATCACAATTTCACAACACAATGCAATACAAATATAAAATAGGAGATTAAATATGCAAGAGAGTTTCTGAGGTGTTCGGTAATGTTGCATGATATGCGAGATGTTCGATGTTCCAGTGTTCTTCTCAGCGGTTCGACTCCCTCTGCCGTTCTGTTGTTCTTCCTACTGTTGCCACTCGCATGTTTCTATTATACATATGCTACAGTCATGCTCAACATTAGAGAATTAATTCAGAGAAAATGACATTATCCCAGCATTTTAGTGCACAATTTGTCTGCGAGTTAGTCAAACTCAGTTCATAAGAAAGAATCAATACTTACTATGAACTTTATTCTCTGTCTCATTACCTGCCTCATCACACCTATCCAGTTCTATTTTGTGTTTTCTTACATTATTAAGATACAGTTGACTCTGGTTATAAGGTACCTGGGATATCACATACCATGGCTTATTACGTTCTCAGATGCTTGGTTCCGAATGAAGTTCTATACAATATAATGATTTACAAATTACGCTATATTACTCTATGCAAAAGTTTTGTTGATTTTATAATGTATTTTTTAGACTTAAAGGAAAACTCTAAATTTGGCCTTGCATTATCGGTTTACAAACTATAAGGCAACCAATAAAATTCTTGCCATTTTTAATGACCAAAAAGAAAAAGACTTACAGAAAGTGTAACCTATTACTAATCCTGGAAGTAATCTCCAGTGGCATTCAGCACTTTTGGCCAATATGTCTCCAATTCTGCAATCTCCTTGAGGTAAAACTCAGGGGTTTGGGACGTAAAGAAGTCTGTGAGTGTTTGTGTAGGTCTGCTTTAATGATGAAGGATTTTCCACGAAGATGATTGTCCAAGGAATGGAACAGGTGGTAATCTGGTGGTGCAAGGTCAGGTAAGTAAAGAGGATGACACAAAGTCTCCCAACCAAGTTGCTGTATGGTATTCCATCATGCAAATGATGAAAAAACTCCGCTATAGAATTTTCAAATACTAAGCAAAGTGAAGTCATTACTTTAATATAAATGATTAGTTGGGGCTTAATGTCTAACAAAAAAAAAAAGGTGTTGAAATCCTACATTCTTTGAAACTTATATTCATAGGTAAAGCCTGTATTCAATCTATAATTATTAATTGCATTTAAAAAAAAAATAAACCTCTTTCTGTGCATTCACTTCTTAAACTGAAATAACTATTTCATACCTGCCAACTATTAAAAATATTAATGAAATGAATAAGGTGTGAAATGAAAAAAAAAAGAAACAAAAAACTGCTAATTACCAAAGTACCAAAGCATTATATTAAAGATGAAATTGAAGAGGACGTTCCAAATGTATTAAGTGCTATAAAAACCTAAGCCATCAGCACAAGTCACTTTGCAGAATCAATCTGTATGTGCTTTGATGAATCCTTAACAAGTAGCATGTACCCCCTGCACTATTTTCAAGGAGGGCACCTGACAACTTTTGAAACAAATCTTGCAATTCCACCTTAAATTTCAGCCCCCGATTTTAAATATTTGGTACATATTTTTCATGACTTCAAGAAAACATTTTATCTATGCTGAGATGCTAAGAAAGAGAAATATTGTATAAAATTTTGAAATCAATAAACTAAGAATTGATTAATGAGCTTACTTTTTCTAATTTTTCTTCCTTCTGGATAACTTTATTTTCTTTATTTATTAAAGAGTCACCTTCTCCACTATCATCAGATGAGTTTCCATCTTTGACACTGTGAATTTTTCAAAAGTCTTTAGCTTTAACAAATTTGTTCCTTATAATGCAGTTATTTCAATTTAAAAAATATTTTAATAATTAGAGATGAGAACAGTCTATCAACAAAAGGGTGGTAATTTCAAAATCATCCCCTTCTCAGAAGTTTTACAGTAACTTTTTCATGAAATCTTCATTTTTTTTACTGAAATACTTCAGTTATAAAGCTCCTGTCTGAACAACTTGAAGTGTCATGGTAAGCGGAATGACACATTAAAGCAGTGTCCCAAATTTCGGAGTGATTTAAACACTAAAATTATATGTTGTAAGCTTGGGTAAGTCGTGACATCTGGTGTGACGTGTCATCCAGGTGTCCCGATAGTGAAGTTTGTACTTGTATATTTTATTTATATTTGAAAATTTATATAAAGGGATATCAAATCTATCCATCCCCATCAATCCCCCATATCTGCTTTGTTATTAAACTGTTAAATATATTTTTTAAATGACTCATAATTTTGAAGTTTTTTTATACTTATCTTGCTTGGCTCAAAAGAAATACAGAACCAAAGAAATAAAGAATCCCAAAACTCGAAAAATCCGAAAATTTGGTACTTTTCCAAATTTTTCCAATTATTTCTTTTGTTAATACAGAAAAATATTAATCTAAAAGCTATTAAATCAATAAATAGCAGTAAATTTTTGAATCAAATAAAAGCAATCTCGTAGACAAATTGCTGATTTACATGAGATTGGAAGCTGTCCCTACTTTCCAAAAAAAAAAAAAAATTTCCACACGTCCTTAAAATAAAAGTTTTCAGATTCCTTTTTTCTTTTTGTCAAAAAAAAAAAAAAAAGAGTAAAATAGACGAGCTTGCTCAATTTGTTTCTCTGTGGCACCTAGTGCATATATTTTTGTTTTTTAGATTTAGCTCTATTTTATTTTTCGTGCAAATGCAGTGTGATAGTGAAATGGTGAACTACCATGAGGGGTCTAGTTTATTTTTGATGAATTATGTGTTCTAATTTGGAGCATTTTATCAAAATCCATAAATAGATTATCTTTTCTTCATTGAAAATATATTAACACATCAATTTACTTTCGAAAAAAAAAGTTACTTATCAATCTACCAGTTGAGAAAACACTGGAAAGTAAGTAAAAATGCGTAACTTGGTCCTTTTCTAACTGGGGCAAAACCAGGATTTAGCGCCCCCTCCCCCCTTATACACAAAAAAAAAAACTATATGTATTTAGGTAAACACACATTCAGTCAATTTGGCGCCCCTAAAAGCATCTGGCGCCCGGGGCATACGCCCCGTCTGCCCCCCCCCCCCCCTCTAGTTACGTCCCTGGTCAGCCGTCAATGCTTACGTAAATCTGATCCTTTTGGTACTATAAATTCACCATTTTGGGTCAGGTTCCGAAATTCAGCAAATTCTGAAATCCGGCATAATGCTGGTCCCTAGCAAAACGAATTTGGGATTTGGTACTGCATTACGGATAGAATAAATAAAGCTGAAGGTATCACTGCTTAATAAAATAATTATGTAATAAATATTTCTGATGCACTTATATGTAGATTATATATATACACGTATGTATACATATATTCAATTAAAGTCAAGTAAGAAATAACAAATGGTTTTGTAAAAAGGAAAATTTTAATTACATGCAATAAAATGCCCGAGATTTTATTGCAATAATGGGGCTTTTTGGGTTTGTGGGCAGGTTGCAAATGCTGAATTGAATGCTGCAGAACCAGTAGCAAAACTTTCAAATGAGTATTCTTTAGATTTTTGCATTAAACTGGCTTTTAAATATATAAAAACATAGAGATAACGGATAAGAGCAAATTGTAAATAGTTACAGCCATTTTAAAGCATGTTCATAAAAAAAAAAAAAAAGAAGAAAATGTAATCTACCAATTATGTAATATTTTCACCCCTGATTAATATCTGATTTTGCAATTTACAGGAATACCTTTGCACCAGTTTCTTCTTCAAGCCTAATATTTCATTGTCAGAATCTTCAATCTCCGAGTCACTAGATGCCTAGAAAAAAAGGAAGCTAATGCAGAAAATATGACATATAAGAATATCATTGCGTAAAACATACAGGGTGGAAGAGAGGAAAAGAAAGAAAAAGTCAAGCACACATACAGTAAAACTTCTCTATAGTAATCAGCTCTTGTTCTGGTGAAAACTGGTCATTATAAGAGATAATCGCTTAATGGAAGTCGACACAAAAAATGGTCAATATTATTTTTAAAAATGTGCAGAAGCACCACAAAACGATGGAATTTGACACAAGCAGACATGTGATTTTTCTGTATTTTGACAGAATTCCGTATTTTCGGTAACTTTAGAAATAAAAACTTTCGTTTCTGCGAAAATTTTGAAGTTTTGGAAGGGTTCCTCTTTTCCCTCTCTCTTTTTTTCCCTCTATGTAAATTTTTGAAAGTAGCCTGCGTACATACCTGCCAATTTTAACGAATTGCGATTAAACTTTACGCATTTGGTCCGTTTTTTGCACTTTCAAAGGTCAGTCCTGTTTTTTACCCATTTCAAAATCCGGTTGCAACGGGTTCAGTAAAACTTCCTAGTTCTCGTTTACTATCAGATTCTAACTTTTGGGCATAAATAGATTTGAGCTTACCATTATTTTTAAGCTTTCTGAAGTTTCAGCTTCCGTAGTAAAGGACTTGCGTGGATGTCATTTTGCCACGCCCACTCAATATTTTGACGGAATTCCGTATTTTCGGTAACTTTAGAGATTAAAAAAATTTGAAGTTTTGGAAGGGTTTCTCTTTTCTCTCTCTCTCTCTTCTTTTTTCCTCTATGTAAATTTTTGAAAGTAGCCTGCCTACATACCTGCCAATTTTAACGAATTACGAGTATACTTTACGCATTTGGTCCGTTTATTGCACTTTCAAAGGTCAATCCTGTTTTTTACCCATTTCAAAATCTGGTTGCATCGACTTCAGTAAAACTTCCTAGTTCTCGTTTACTATCGGATTCTAACTCTTGGGCATCAATAACTTTGAGCTTACCACTATTTTTAAGCTTTCTGAAGTTTCAGACGTCATTTTACCACGCCCACTCGAAATTTCCCCGAAAATTAAGAAATTTTTAAAGTTATTCTTAGCTTTTTTTTAGTGATCATGTCAGTTCAATATAATTATTAAATTATTAATTATTACAGACTTAATAATCCAGGTTAAATTGCCAAAAATGTTTGTTTTTCAAATACCATAAAACAATTGTTAAATTTGACAAAAAAACAAATCTAATGTTTTTAATTGTGCCTCTTGACCCTAAAGTTATCTATCTATCTCTCACACACACACACATTCTCTCTTTCAAGCATTGCTCTTTTATGCTCTTCATATAATGCTTTGGTACTTTGGTAATTAGCAGTTTTTTGTTTCTTTTTTTTTTATATTTCATACCTTATTCATTTCATTAATATTTTTAATAGTTGGCAGGTATGAAATAGTTATTTCAGTTTAAGAAGTGAATGCACAGAAAGAGGATTATTTTTTTTTTAATGCAATTAATAATTATAGATTGAATACAGGCTTTACCTATGAATATAAGTTTCAAAGAATGTAGGATTTCAACACCTTTTTTTTTTGTTAGACTTTAAGCCCCAACTAATCATTTATATTAAAGTAATGACTTCACTTTGCTTAGTATTTGAAAATTCTATAGCGGAGTTTTTTTATATTTGTAATATAAGGCTATTTTTATCAGCTTTTACAATGTTAGGTCATGATGACATAGTAATTATTCAGTATTTGTTTTCCTAATTGAGTCACAAGTCTGTACATGTCAATTAACATTCTGCTGTAATAAAAGGACCGACGGATATTCTCACATATTCATTCATTCCCAGTCATGTAGTCCCAGAGTTAACGTAATTTGCTTCATTTTTGCCAACAGGCACTAATATTAAGAGTTTTTGAACTGTAAAATTCAGCAAAAAATTGTTCAAATCAAAAAGTAAAGTATGGAAATGAGATGTCCTTGCCGAGATCTTTCGAATGCGAAAAAAATTTTGAATTAGAAAATTTCTTTAAAAGTTATTGTGGGGGAGAGGAACAAACAGACCGGCAGATACATTTTCCCTATCTCAAAACCCTGCTTTCAATTTTTTCATTTTTCAATATTTATTTACTTATTTTTGACTTTTTTATTTTTTTAACGTTATTTTTAAGATACATTAAGCCTTTTTTCATTATTTTCTCTCTTTTACTTTTAATGGAAAGTACACTAAACAAACAATGAATGATTCAAGTTAAATAAAAATTAGGGCAAAAATTAAATCATATTAAGTTTCTTGTGAAATGAAAAGATTTTTCAGAGAAGCAATACTGAAATGCTTTTCCATTGTGTTCCAGCACCAGTGCATCTCTGGCATAAAGCATGAAACATAAAAATTTGTTTAATTTCATTAGTAGTAGTATAGAAAAAATAAATAAATGTTGAATTGAAGAAAATAGTAATGAAATAAAATAATAATATAAACTATTACAAATAAAATCAGAATGTGAAAATGAAATATTAGTTAAAATAAAATAATAAAATGTACTATTTAAATTTTGTGACATACAGCATGTATGTTTAATAATATTTCATCAAGAATAAGCTTAAAATATGACATGTAGGTCTCAGGTGCTGAAGGATCTAATAAATATATTTTTAAAGTAAGCTTACTTCCAAATTTAAGAGTAAAATATTCACAAAAATTTCTTGAAATTTAAATCAAAAATGAATTTAAAAGTAGCTAAAATGAATGTTTAAAAAAAAAGTAACTTGTGTGTTAAAACCTAAGTAAAAACTCAGCAAGATATTTTGATAACCTTACCTTTATAGATTTTTTTACCGACTTATTTTCTTTCTTGGTGTACTTCTTACTTTTTTTCAATGAAGACTTATCTTCTGTACCATCACAAGATTTTTCTATGTCATCACTGAATATTTAATAAAAAATATGATATAATTTTATAAATTTTTACTCATATGTTGAATTTTACGATTTAAATGAAATGCATAATAATAATCTACTTGCACTAAAATAAAAAGAGTACTTAATAGTAATACCTTTGCTTTAGTTCACTTTTTATACTACGCTTATTGCTTTTTTCCCCCTTCAATTCAATCTCATCAGATTCACCGTTTTCTGAGCTCACAGAAGCCTAAAAAGTTTCAATGAAATAGGAGTGAAAAATGTATTTGCTTATGACTAAGCAAAGTAAGACAAGAGAGAAAAAGATTTATCTGCAGTTAAAATTGCATAAAACAAAACGATATGCAGTAACAAATTGGTTGCAATGACATCAATGTTAAATCTCTTTAAACCTATTTGCCAAAATTATATTGAAATTAAGGTGCCTTCCCCAGAAGTGTGCCAACAGTGAGCCACTTGAGTGTTTAAGTTAAAAAAACAAAAAATTCCAATATTCCTGCCTTTTATTAGCTGAACCTCGTAGCCACTAACTACCAAAGAGACAGCCATCATCATCTCATGAAACAATCATCATTTCATGTCTTATCAGGAAATAGAAATTTTGTTACTAAAGATTGAAAAAATGAAAGATAAGCAAGAATATAAAATGTCTAATAAATTATAGTTTTTCTGAATTTAAAAATATATTTCATAATTCCCCCGTCAATTTTGAGATCATGCACTTTTCTGTTTTTAGAAGTTAGTTTCTTTAATCAAATAAATTACACTAAGTAATGTCATCTACTATATTAGAACAGATTTTTTTTTTCCTTCAACATTTAACTTTAGTTCATCCTAAACTGCATAACTGGCTTCGGCACCATTTAGAAAGAAAAAAAAGGAAAATTTAAGACAGTTAAGGGACTGTTCATACATGTCACAGTTTTTTCAATATATTTGATCTCCGCCTCCCCTCCTTTGTCACAAAATGTCTAACTTTAACATATCCCCCCCTTGTCACATGCCATTCTACATCATGTAAGCATATGTGCTTGCAGTTCATAGACAAAGCACTATGTTATAGATCACAGTTCTGATTCTATTTTTGAACTTTTAATGATATTTGTGAACATAACAATAATAATGACTATATATTTACTTAATTTGTACAAGATGAGATTAAGGTTTACAACAAAAAAGATAATTAGTATATAACAGTAAAAAATATTAAATGTTTAAATAATAAAAAAATATCAACGGCTAATTTTACCTTAAAAGTAAATGCCTAATAAGATTTATTTTTACAATTTTAACTAATTAATGAAACTTCAAAATCAAATTATGAAACTTAAAAAAACCTTCAAAATATACTTAATTTACTCCTCCCTCCCCCTCGAAACGTGACAGCATTTATGAATAACCCCTAATTTTGGTGATGAAATCGAGATGCACAAAATTTAAAATAAAAATAATAAGTGCAACAGAAAACTGTGGAACAAAAATTTGTTAACACAATTAGTGAACAGTTTAGATTTTGAGACCACTCTCAAAGTGCAGGTTTGGTCACAGTCATTGTCATTGGATTTATCTCTGAAAATTAGTCACTGCCTCTGAGCATTTACAGTAATATTTAAAATAGAGGAAACTCACAACTTCAGGGCTTTTTAATTGCTCTTCATTATGATGGTTTTTCTTCAATAAAGAAGATTCATCTTCAGAATCACCTGACGGTAAAATTGCACTGTAAAGAAAGCAAGACATTTGGCATTAATTGACAGAAGTACACATAACATTATAAAAACTTATTTTTAAGGCTTAGCAAATAAGAAGAAAATAAAACACTTTATAAAATTTATTCAAAGGACAGAAGTGATAAAATATTTTTACAGGCATTGAATTGATTATTACAGTAAAACCCTGTTATACTGCGGAATCGGATATACCGCGGTGACTATCATGTCCCCTGACGTTTAAACCACCCTTTATCATAACCATTTAAAGGCGATTCCTTATTTACCATTGTAAAAAAATCCCGCCCGAGCACACAAATATTCTAGCCTAAGAGCTCCCCCCCCCCCCCTCACCAAACACACTAACAGATAAAGCCCTATATTGTGATAGGTCTGATGTACACATTTTCCCGCTTTTTCTGTCTTGGAACCTAGGACGTTATATAGCTTGATTTCATTATCGGGTGCAATCGCCCTGATTGGGTCTGATTGCACAGTTGAGATGTGTGCTTCTTGCACAGCAATTACAATGAATAAAATAAAAGCAAAGAAAAATACATATACTATAGGAGAAAAGTCATGAGTAATTGATAAAGTAGAAAATGATGCAACAAAAAGTGAGTATTACTTTGTAATATGGTTCCGCGGTATAGTTTCACTATACCGCGGTTATATTATAACGCGAGTACCAAACATGTCCCCAAACACCCGAGTTTTAACAGGGTTTTACCGTACTTAAATACGCCCATGGACCAAAACCTAGATAATTCAGTCAAACTTGTTTACCTCAAGCCTGCTAATGTAAAACTTATTTTTTGAGCAAGTAAAATTGGGTTGGAGGAGCAATAATTGTGTTTTCGAGCAATTCCAAAATACTTATTTTTAAGAGTTAACACACTTTGTTAGGCATAACTTTAGAAATGCTATTAAATTTCCAATAATATACACATAATAATAAAAATACACATTTACATTAGAAATTTTTCATAATTCGAAAATGCTCACAGACCAAATTGATTCATCCAGTGAGAAACAGATTAATCAAAACAAAAAGGGGGCATAATGTACACATTAATGACTTTTTCAAAACCGGTTTAAAAAGAAATCTTACATAATGAAACAAAAGACAAGCAATGAGTTCAATAAACAGTAGGAGAATCTAGAAATAAAATTTCAGTCATAAAAATTTAACTTATCCCTTAAAATGTTACTTTTAAATCTTTAAATAATGGTTCAGATTTTAACAGTGCACTTTTCTTCTTACAAAAGTTCAATAATGCTATCCATGAGTGAAAAATGTTTGTAATTCAAAATTAAAAATAAAGTTTTTAAATATTTTTAATAATTTTACTAAAATCAGTAGAGATTTCTTAAATTTTGAAATTGCCACTTTTTTAAATGAAATAAATTAGTTTCAAAATAATACTGCTTTAATCAAAGAGCCTTCAATAAAGGTCTTCATTACCAAATGAAAAAACACAAAGAATGAAAAAGTTTATTTTGCAGAATAAAATAAAAGGATAAATTGAAACTTAACTGTCCTAATGCTTCACATTTAGTTAAAATAAAAATTATATACATAAACAATTTGAAAAAAATTCCTTTTAAAAGGTTGACATCATAGTTTTACGCCATTGCCCTCTCATTTCTAAAATAGTTATCTCTGCAATTCCTATTGATTTTCTCAATTCAAAAACTGGACTGAAGGAAGAAAAAGTAGAAATTTCATTTTCAATTAATATAATACAGTGGTTCCCAACCTTTTTTCCCTTGTGAACCCTTTTTCAGATACGAAAGAAACTGGCGAACACCATTCTGTAGTCGTTAGTAATGGGCAACAAAACTAAAATATTTGCTAGCACATTTATTTTCCATGTTGCACAATAGTTCATAACAAAAATTTTGAACCAAATAAATACCGTTCAGTTCCACTTTTGGGTTGAAATGTACAAAATTCACAAAAGTTGAACTAAAGTGCGATAAATGTGGGTACAAAATTTAAAATTAATGACTAAATAATTTTCCGGCTCCACTGAGGGTTGTTTCTGTAAATAATGCAAATTTTCAAATTTACGACTCTTTCTTTACACCATTGAGGAAGAAGTGGAAAATGGTAGGAGAATGATATGTTCAAAATTTAAAATAAATCAATGAGTATCTTTTGATACTACTATAAAATTCAATTTTTCGAAATCAGGCAACAGTAGAAATAAGTGAAATTAAAATATTGTATGTAAGCTTTCTATGCCAGTCCACAACTTTTATGCATCATCATGAAAACAATTTATTTGAAAAAGAAAATTTTACTCCGTCCTAATACCAATGGAAATGTATTATTTTGTTTTTCTGTTACGGTATTAATTAAAATTCCGCCTTTGCAGTATTATTTCCGTGAACCATCTTTTGCATTTGCATCAAGATCATTGACAGCTGCTGAAAGGAGCTCCTCGCAGCTTGATCTTAAAGCTCTAGCCAGTCTTCTCAACTAATCATTTCTTCAATTACTTGTATTGAAGACATTTTAAACTGGCAACAGATAATCGACCACTGATAAGAATCTTTCACCCAAACAACAAATTGCTACCAATGACATCAGCACGTTTACTTTGGTGTGCTACATTTTTGACAACATTTGACTATAAAGTTATCTTTAAGAAAGAAAGTGAGAATATAAATGCTGATTGCCGTTCCAGCACACCCATTGATCAAAAACAAACATCATTTGAGATTCAAATCGACCAGGAAATCAATCAAGTGTGTCTATCCAGTATCTTTGAGATTTCAACAAATGAACAACTCAATTCCAACACCATTCGAAAAGGAACTGAAAAGGATTAACTCTTATCAAAAACTGTACAAGAAATCCAGGACGATCATAAAAAAGCATTGAAATTCACCTGTGAAAGGGGAATTTTGTTGAATGAATCAAGAGTCGTTACACCAAAATCACTTCTAAAATCAAGACTGAAAGAACTTCATCGCACACACGTTGGTATCACAAAGCAACTAGCTCGAAGATTTGTTTACTGAAGTGGAATCAACAAGGATATCGAATACATGTCAAAGTTGCGTGAAGCATGGGCATGCATCAAAACAAACCCCCCAAAAGTTACTTGCCATCCATGGGATGAACCAAGAGAGAACTGGGACAGGATCCACATTGATTTACCTGGTCCTTTCCAAGGGTTCTACCTTTTGATTACAGTAGATGCAATGTCCATCAAACACACCAAAAAACAAGGAAAACCACCTATCTCATCGAAAATTAAGTGTGGGAGCTAGGGTGATGGCACGTGTTTACATTTTGGAACTAACTTTATTTACAGTCAAAACATCTATGTACAGAAATATATACAAGTAAGCATCACCCAATCATAGGAATGGCACCAGTGAGGTAGACAACCTTGAAGTGCAGCATTTAGATGAAATAACAGGGCTCCAGAAATTTGAAAAAAAAAAAAAAAAAATGGTAGGCAGTAAAAAGTACTAAAACCCACCTCTAATGCAGACATTCCTCATTTCTTTAACTACCAGGTGTATGCATATCAAATGAGACGATTGCTAACAGATGTCGCCACGCATATATGCAAACATCACGAAACCCCGACACATGATTTTTTTATAGTTTGACCTTTGATACTCGCGTTTAGTTTACATTTGGACGAGTTTCAACATGCATTGTGCTTTTTTTACTGTGTTGAAAATGTCGAATTTTATGCCTTCCGACCACGATTTGCGGACAGCATTCATTTTTTGTCACCATCTGAAGAAAAATGCAGTCGATTCTCATCAAAAGCTTGTAGAAGCATACAGTGGCAATGCTCTGAGCCATGCGCAGTGCTACAGGTGGTTTGAAAAGTTTCAAAATGGTGATTTCGATGTGAGAAACGAGGAGCGTGGCAGACCAGCAAAAAAATTTGAAGACGCTGAATTGCAAGCATTACTCGATGAAGATGATGGCCAAACGCAAGAACATCTTGTAGAACAATTAATTGTTGACCAGAGCACTGTTTCCCGTTGTCTCAAGGCAATGGGCAAGATAATAAAGGTCTGTAAGTGGGTGCCACACGAGCCAACGGACCGTCAGCAGGAAAACCGAAAAATCGTGTGCGAAATGTTGGTTACATACTACAAACGCAAGTCATATCTCCATCGTATTATGACTGGCAATGAAAAATGGATTTATTCTGAGAATCCCAAGCGTAATCGATCTTATGTTGACCCCGGACAGCCGTCCAAATCGACCTCAATGCCGAATCGCTTCGGCCGCAAGACAATACCGTGTATTTTCTGGGATCAGGAGGGGCCAATCTATTATGAGCTTCTAAAATCTGGCGAAACCGTTAATACTGATCACTACAAGGAACAAGTACTTGATTTGAATGATGCTATACTCGAAAAACGCGAGTAACACAACACTGTGCTAAACCGACCAAGGACATCGTAAAGAAGCTCGGTTGGGAGTCCTTAGCGCATGCGGCTTATTCGCCAGACTTGGCTCCTTCCGATTACCAGTTATTTGCATCATTGGGACAAGCATTGGCTGACCAGCGCTTCACTTCTTACGAAAACGTCAAATCTTGGCTTGATGACTGGCTGGCCTCAAAAGACCGATAATTTTTTTAGCGTGGTCACAAATTGCCCGAAAGATGGGGAAAATGTGTAACTAGTGATGGATATTACTTCGAATAAAGAAATATTAACAGTTTTTGCAAATTTATTGTATGTTTTATTTAAACAATCGTCTCATTTCATTTGCATACACCTGGTATGCATTTTTCTGTTTAAGTAGTAAAATCATAATAAAAACTACTCATGATATACGAACCATACAAAATTTCTCATCGTTAATCATGAAATAACATAAATAAATAAATAAATAAAATACCTTTTTATTTCAATTTTTTCAATGAGAACTACAGGATTCAGATTTTCTCTTGTTTTGTTTATAGGCAACAAATCTTCATCTGAGCTAGAACTATTAAGTTTTACCTAAAAACAAAAAAATCATCACTGACAGGAAATTTGAGAAAATCCCAAATGAAAACAAAAGTAATTTATTGCTATGTTTTGTATTAATAACACTAGTCAACAAAAAAAAACCTTTTTTTCCCTAACACAAACACAATTAGCTATTTTCAACTAATTTTGTCGCGTAGAATTCGAATATAATTGTAAAAAAGCTGTAACACGTACAGTTTTTTTGTTACGACTATCGTATAGTACGAGAAGAAACTCAAAAATGCATTTAAATCACAATTTTTTTCATGATTAATCTCCTTAATTATTCATGGAATTCTATATCGATTGAGAAAGGATACATATTTTGGAATAAATAAAACATAAAACCATCAAACCTTAATAAATGCGATGAAATGTTGTCATTTTTTTATGTGACGTTAAATCTTTTCTCTTTATAAACCTGCAGTAGTCACCACTGCTGGTACCCAATGACATTGCTATCGGTCATCCATAATCTTAATGTCCATGTGAAATCTTTCCCCTTGTTCATCGCTATGTTCACCAAGATCTTTTTGGAACAAAATTCAAATGTGAATGTAGAAAGGGAATTTTAAGTGACATCCCACACCCCATGGCTTGGAAGGACGTAAGAAGATCTTAAATCAGGATTTTATAATTTTTATCTTTATTTTTGCTAAAAATCCTTTCACCACCTTCACAAACAATTTCCAAGCTGCTAACTCTGTTTTATTAAGCTTCCTTTTGAAATCAGGGTCGCAAATCACTTATCTAATTTGTGGTCCAATAAAAACATCTTCTTTAAGTTTTGCTTCACTCAATTGTAGAAAACGTTCTTTTAAAAATGTTAATCCTTGTCCTTCTTCTTTGTCCATGGTGTTCACAAGGTTTCTCATCAGTCCTAATTTAATGTTAAGTGGAGGGAGCAGAATTTTTTCCCTTTCAATAAGAGTTGTATTTAACATTACTAGCTCCAAGGTGAAGTGATGTTCTGGGAGGTCTTTCCTTTTTTACGAAATGCTGTGCTGTTGCTCGACTGTCCCACAAATATAAAAAGCAACAATACTCAGTAAATTTCTCTTGAAAACCCATTAATATAGCTACGACCTTTAAGTCTCCACAAATTCGCCAATTGAACTGTTTATATTTAAATGCAATTAGAATAGTCACCACGTTAGAGTACATTTCTTTCATGGAAGCTAAATGGGCTATTGGTTTGTGAAGCAGATCATTCAGTTCATTTTGACGGATAAAATGGAGTTCGCTGTTTGAGTTACAAATACCTTCAACAACATCTGTTTCAGTTGTGTCTTCAATGTCCCTCACCTCTTTTGAATGTCAATATCTTTTGAATTCAACGGAACAGTTGGTACCATTAAGTGCTTGCCGTGAGGAGCTGTCTGTGCAGATGGAATATTCGGATACTCAACTTTATGTATTTGCTTTTTGGAATATCCTTCTATGTTTCTAAGACAAAAGTAACAATCATCAAAAGCATTTGAAGGTTCTCGCCACACCATTGGAACAGCAAGTGGTAAAGAGATTTTTTTTTGCCTTTCATCCACTGACCAAGAACCACATTGCAACTCACGCAGCACACGTGAGTAGCCCAAGTTTCATTTTGGTCACCAACTTGGCACCCGAAGTACAAGAAACAAGCCTTATTCACATTTTTTACCTTAAAATTTAAAAATAAACCGCCCACAAATGTAACAAAACTTATCTGGCATAGTTTTGCAATGTCTGCGCTCAAAATTTGCCATTTTTAACATGAACTATAATACAAAAACCCACAACTATATTCAACAAGAAAGGTTTACATAATGGGGTGCCAGAAATAACTAGATACGGCGAGATTGTAGGATTGTATATCAGAAGCGTTGGGATGCCACATGCAACAAAAAAAATCATACAAAATAGGAGAAAGCTCCAATTTCTGTTACACAAAAATGTGACGTGGTGGAACTTTTCTACTTGCAGGTATTTGACGAACAATATGAATCTATAATAAAAATAGTAATTTGGTTGTTGTTAGCGAACCACTGTAGAGCAGTGTAATTGAATAGACATTTCTATTTACCCTATATATCTATTTGATAAGAAGAGAAAGTTTGTGATAGTAAGAATTTTACTTTATTTATACATAAAAAAGAGCAAAATGAATGAATTACCTTTTTAGGAAGTTTTACTTCACCGTCTGGTTCTTTTACTTCATTTTCTTCATCAGACGAGCAATTGCTATTTTTGAAAAAATAAAACTACTATCTTATTACATCAGAAAAAAGGCTGAAATGATTATGCAACTTCTTGCAGAATAGAAATAATAACAAATTTCAGGACAAGTAGTTCAAGCCCATTATAGAGGAAAAAACTTCTATTAGAAAAGTTTTGCTGTCAAAAAGCCCCTGAGCGAAATGCTTGCACGGAGCTCTAATTATCATCCTTGAAAACTATTTTTTAATTACATACCAGTAATAATAAGCTAACGTAGGGCCAAACTTGGTGGCAAAAGATACATTGAAAACTTTTAAACAGAAATCTTCAAAAATTGCTACTATACATCATTTGCCATAATTGCTAATCCCAGCATGGTCCCACACTGAAAATTTATAGGTGTATTGACTAAAACACATTAAAAATAATACATATTTTTACAAATATATATATAGTCGAGGGTCAAAAATCCGCACAACTTGGGAGAAGTGGTTGTGCGGATTTCAGACCACTTTAGTTAACTATGTTAAAAAAAGTTTATGTTTCCCAGGTGTAAATTATATGCGAATAATGTGATATCTTTTATTTTCCCCCACCCTTAAACATGTTTAAGAACACTATATTTTTTAATCAAAAGGTAGCGCAGGCCTCATTTTGGATTTTTCCGAAATTCGGAGCCCGACCCAAAATGGCGGATTTACGTGAACATCAACGTTGATAGGGCCTTTTACTTGAAATTGCACTGTTTTCTCAACGGGGTGATAAATAAGTAACTTTTTTTTTTTTTTTTTGAAAAGGTAATATAAGTAAATCCATGTGTTAATATATTTTACCAAAAAAAAAAACTTATTCATGGATTTAAGTAAAACGCTCCAAATTACAACACACAATTCAGTAAAAATAAACCATACCCACATGGTAGTTCCCCATGTTACTATCACCTGTAATTGCATGAAAAAGAAAATAGGAGCTGCATCAAATCTAAAAAAATATTAACAGAGAAATCAAATCAAAATGCCAGCCATTGGTACAAACTTTTCTCCACCAGACCCCTACCTGTTAGCCGAGGCCTTAGGATTGCTTACGCACGGGGAGAGGTAGTGGGGTCTACGGATTTTACATGCACATATCCCCAAGTATACATGGTGGTCTTCAGTGGGTATCGAACGCGCGACCTTCCAGGTGGAAGTCCGACGTGCTAACCACTAGGCTACCGCCATTGGTACAAACTACAAAATTACTGGGTGCCATTTATGATCACAGAGAAACAAATAGAGCAAGTTCCCTTATCTTTTTTAAGGGAATAAAACTTGAAAAACGAACTTTTAAGAACTTAAGGAAAATGATAATTAAATTTTTATAGGGAAAAGAGATATTTAACTGAGCTTAAGAAATCAATTTTCATCTTTCAACATAGTAGGCTTTTCTGGTTTTATCTTGGTTTCCTGAGTTTAGTTCATGTAAATGAGAAACATATCTACAATATTGCTTTTATTTGAATCAAAAGTTACTGGTATTTCGAGTGACCCGGGGTAATTCCCGATCACTGTGTTTCTGGGGTAAATATTGATCACTCATTTTTTATGAAAAAAAAAATTATCTTTGGGTAATTTGAGATATAATTAGGTATTCTTGGACATTTTGCTAAAATATAACTACATTTACTAAATAATTACTTGCTGTTAAGTGTAATACATTAAGTACTTTCTAAACTGCACTCAGAACTTGCCATTTCAACAATGGATTTTTAAATATGCACATTTTTAAGATCCTTCTTCCTCTTTTATTAGAACATAATTTGTGCTACTTTGTATTCATATTATCTAAAAATAGTGTAAGGTTTTGATTGGTTGTTTCACATCTTCTGTAAACATTAAAATTTATTATTTAAGGTTGTACTGAATGTTGCTCCGTGTAGATGGGGTAAATATTGATCACTGGGGAATTCCTGATCACTTGTTTTTCTTGGCATAAATTTCATCAGAAATAGCTAAAACAACTAATTTCAGTTATTTTTAATGACGGATCAACAAATGTGGACGAAGACTAATGGGAAAAAAAGAAACAAGTGTAGAACAAGTTATGAACAAAGAGGACAGCAAATCATTAGTGGAAAATTTACAAGTTGATCAAATAAATAAATCCATCCAATTAAATGATGCTAAATTCTTGTTGGATGCTATTCACAAGAATATATGTTTACACAGCTATTATGCACTTTATTATGATAATTATCCAATGTGCATTTGAAAATCTTTAAATAGAGCAGGAGATCTGATTGAAATAAAGTTTTTGGAAAATGGTACAGGCAACTACAGATGGGCAAAAAGGGAGAAAATTGAAAGCATAAATGTGAAGTACATTTTTATGGTCCTGTGATCTTAAATGGAGCTGATCCATTAACAGTTTATGACACTGCCATAAACATTGCATATAAGTGTTACAAGAAAGTTTAAAGATTTTTATAAAATATAGTTATTTTTTAAAAATAAATCAACTTGTCAGCTGATAAATTAAGTTTTGCCCATTTATTTATATTTTAATGTATTAGTCGTTAACTACTTTCATATAATTACCATATATTTCCGTGTATAAGCCGAGAATTGTTGGAACTTTTTTGAAAGCTAAATCAGGGGGGGTCAGCTTATATACGGGTCTGATATTCTGAAGAAAAAAAAGTCGGTCTATATATCGCGAAACATCGACTAATATAGAGCTCTAATTATGTAATTTATGTCTCCTACATAAAGGAAATAATTAGCTTAAAATAAGTAGTTTTGTTTAAAAGAATATACATATTTTACAGCTGAATTTTGTGAAATCATTGCTGAAACAAAATGGCGAATGCTATTAATACACTCGCGACTAGCTGTCTGGGCCTTTCTATTCCCGCTCATCCTTCTAATATAAATGTAGAAAAACAACTGAATAAAAACAATAAAAAAAGTAAAACAAACTATGCAAATGCAGGGGCAAAAAGCAATGAATGAATAGGGAAACGGAACATGTGCTCGCTGACTCGGCGGTCGGCACTCGCCTCAGACAGGGTTACCAAAGATCAATCTATCGCCGTTGGCGCCAAGCTTCTCACTTTCACACGTCCTGATTGGAAAATACTTCATCTGTGTTACCTTCTTGGCGAATGTTTCGCTCCTTTTGGCGATTCTCTTTGAGCTGTATTTTTTTTTTCTTCAAATTTTTATCTCGGCTTATATACGAGTTTTGAATTTTTGGTACATTTTTGGAGGAATAATGCACTCTCGGCTTATACACGGATCGGCTTATATTCGGAAATATACGGTATTTATGAAAAGCCTTTTGCTTTAAAAAAAATTGGGTGATCATTATTTGCCCCAGAAGTGATCAAGATTTACCACGTTCTATGAATAATTCATAGTCACTGAAAATTTTAAATATTGCAAATTCTCTTTTTATTTTCAGGAAAATAAAGATTGCACAGGAATCTGTCCGTAAGTCATCAAATTTTCAGAAAAATTAGAACTCTACCGCAAAAGGTTTTTTTTACAAAATTGATGTTTGTATTAATTGATTGGGAATTACCTCAGGTCACTCAACTAATTCAACAGCTTCTTAGATTAATACTTTTCTGAATTAGACAAAAAAAAAAAGCAGAAATTTTCGGGAAAAGTTCCGAATTTTACGATTTTCCGAATTTTGAAATTCTGAATTTGGGGTTCTGGGAACTAATGTGATATAATCCCTCCTTGGCGACTTTTTTGTTGGCACCAAGAAACCGCCGCCAACAACAAGATTTTTATGTTGCCAACTTCAAATACAATACAACACTCTTGGCGATGATTTTATCACTAACAATGTCGCATCATACATTTAGCAAACATGTCAAGGAAAATCACTAAAAAACAGTAAAATACCAAAAATTGCAAATTTTATCTTACACACAATATCGACGCTACTATGTAAAGCACATACAGCAATTCAATACATTAACGTATTGATAATTCCTCGAAAAATAGAATTATTTACTTTACCAAAGCACTCAAACTTGAATAAAAACCCTTCGTTAAAAGAACACGCAATTTATGCCCAAAAATAACTACCACAATGACTCATCATTGCATAAAATGATATGCAATATTTAATGAAAAACATAATTAAAATATGCAATTCAACGCAAAACCAGTGTTTACTAAAGAAATATGTCAGAATTTTAAAATAAGATACTCCATTAGAAAATATATAACATTGATCAATTAGAGCACATATTACATCAGTCTATTGGAAGCCTACATTAAAACTAGCATAAAAACCATTTCTTGAAAGAACACGCATTTTAGGCACAATGATTATTGCAATTAATTTCATTGCATAAAATGATATGCATTATTCAACGAAAAACATAATAAAAATATCGCGCAATTCAAAGAAAAAGCAATGTTTAATAAAGCTATCCGAATTTTAAAATACCACCCTAGACAACAAAATTAATAACGGTCATCACTTCAAGTACATTTTGCATTAAACTATTGGAAGCCTACCATTAAAAATACTATAAACCATTCGTTGAAAAAACACGCATTTTATGCACAATAATGACTATTTCAATTATCATAACATAAAATGATATGCATTATTCAACGAAAAACATAGTAAAAATATCGCGCAATTCCAAGCAAAACTTCAAGTATATTTTACAATAAACTAATGGAAACCCACTTTATCAAAACTAGCAATGCCACTAATTACTTCAGCTAATATTTTAGAAAAATTGAAAATTCATTGTTTTATAACCATACAAACACATAAAATAAGCAAATAATAAATTTAGAAAAATAAAGAACTCACTTTAAAAACCAGTTAGCTTTTCAATATTAATCCCAAATCACAACAAACTTGCAATCCAATATGACGGAATGGTCCGAAAATTATCACTGTATTTTTCATTGCTTTTAGTCACAACTAACCAAACTTATGCACTTATCAACCAAAACAATTTCATACTTCAGATAGCACAAACACCAAATGACGTTTCTGTCAATTTTAACACATTTCAAAAACATGGCGCCTTAACAAACTATTGTAATATAGAATCATTCACCTGGGCATAATAGAAAACAATTGAACCAAATTAATGCACCTTAACACTTTACATTCTTCCTTTAGCAACAGGAAAGATCTCCACAAACTTTAAACATAAAATAAACTACTAAAAAGCTACTTATTTGCAAAAATAATTTTCTAAAAGTTCAACAATCACACCAACACAACACCTATCGGCATCATACGCTGAGGGTTGCCACACATTACGTCAGCCAACATCGATGGCGCTGGGTTACCAAGGAAACGAAAAGGTATCGCCAACCGAAAATCATTAAGAATTGGCGCGTTAGCTCGAATATCGCCAAGGTGGGATTATATGACAGTAGTACGGGGTTCGGTACTGTAATAACGTTGGGAGTATCTTTTTACTCCGTTGTTGAGGATGTAACATGCCTAAATTCGTCATCCGCAAATTGTAGACCAAAAATATATTAATTTTACGTTTGCAAAAATGACTTTTCTGCAAAACAAGTTTGGGACAAAATCAACGCGGATTTCGGACGTAGGTGTATATTAGGTCGGCGGATTTGTGGCGCTCGACTGTATATATATAAATGTAAGTGTATAAAAACATGTAAGGAAATGATATATATAGTACCAAACCCCAAATTTGGCATGCTCGGGACTAGCGCCAAGCCCGATTACGGAATTCGCCGAATTTGGAACCTGAACCAAAATGGCGGATTTACGAAAACATCAACGCTAATATGAGCATTTTTACTTTAAATCACATTGTTTTCTTAACTGGTACATAAACAGATTGTGTAGCAAATTCTTTCAATGAAAAATAAGCACTTTTAAGCACTTTTTAAGCACTTGATAAAAAAAATTTAAGCGCTCAAAAAAGATCATTTTAAGCTATGCACACTACATCTCTCCCCCCCCCCCCCCCCAATCGCTAAAACTCCTCAATACAAATAATATAAATTTGGAATAACCAGGGGTAGTACTAGTAAGGATTTGCATTTCATGAATTTTCAAAAAAATTTCAGGAACCTTGAATTTTTTCATAGGTACCGTATTTTCTGGCTTATAAAAGACAAAATGCAATTATTTATCTAGTTGAAATTGATTCAGACTACTTGATTGAGACAGAAATGGAAAAAGTACTTATTTTAACAGGGATCGCAATGGAAAGTGTATAAAATATAGAGCAGGAAAATGGTACAAAAAGGGCATATTATTTTAATAAAATGGGTGGATTATTAAAAGAAATAATACACTTTCCTCTGAAAAATCATCAAAATGAAGAAAACATTAATTAAAATTATTTATTGCGTTTAATTCACCCCTTTTGCATATACCAGTTTATTTATTGCCTCCATTTTGGCTTTTGCTGCTTTAATACCTTGCATGATTTTTCGTTTTAATCCTTCCTTCATCTATTATCACCTAACTACGCAAAAACAATGCGGAAAACGTCGACTTACAGATTCACGAATTTTGCGTAGTTTATCGAGTTGAAATCAGAACTTGTTAAAAAAAATAAATGAAATAAGACTGAAAGAAATTAAAACCCAAAAGCTCTTTTTTATTCATTCAACATAAAAGCAACAATTAACAATCTAACAGCAAACACGAACCCTTTACGAAAATCACGATCGCAAAAATGAAACTCCACATCATAGCTACACATTTCAAATTGTAATTACAACTCATTCTAATTCTTTTTGAAACATTTATGTCTAAAAATTCGCGGCAAAAACGTTTCCGATTTTTCTCTAAAAGGTCAATTTACACGCGGCTTTCTGTTCATTTGTCTGAAAGTTGGGGGTTCTGCTTACATGCGAATCGACTTACACGATATACGGTAAGATAGTGATAAAAATAAAAAGGAATTTTTTTTGCTTACTTCATAATTAATTTAAAAACGTTAAAATAGAAAAAATACACGATTCTTGTACTGGATGCAGAAAGATTGCGTAAAGAAAAGAACGCATACGTTTTCTTGCTTGCACGTGGAAATTAGGCCTACGATAATTTTAAAGAATTGCATAAATCAATTAAGAAATACGGATTACAGCAATTTAAGCAAAAAAAAAATGAGGGAGGAAAATTTATTGTCAAGGAGAAAAATAAAATTTCCGGAACTTCGGCAAAAAAAAAAAATTCCGGTTTTTCCAGAACTTTACCACTTTTGTATTAAAACATAACAGCAAAAAAAAAAAAAATATATATATATATATATGCATAATATAAAGAAAAATCTGGTTTCTGACAAAGAGCTCAATTCTTTTTTTTACAAACCACCATAAAAACAATTACAGCATAATTTAAAAGAAATGTATGCACTATGTAGTTATTCATTCTATTCCTTACCATAAAGTACCGAACAATTTCGGGAAAAGTGCCGAATCTTTGGATTTTCCGAACTTTGGGTTCGGTATTGTATATAAATAGAGAGAGAAAAACTATATTATAGCGTCACTCAAGAGATCGGAATATTAAAGATGTTATGCCCAAGTAATGCCTTAAGAAATCATCATTTCTATTCATGGCGGAATAAAGGGATTAACATCATAACAAAGTTCTCATTATACTAAACAATATCATTAGAACCAGGTTCAACTGCATATAAATTTCAGTGCTGCAACCAGGATTTTGCTTTCGGGGTCAAAATTAGAGATAAACCGGATATTGATTTTCCAGATGATTAGGTATGAATTTAAGATGTCAAAGAGTGTTTTTTAGTTTTATAAAAACCTGAAGGGGTCAGGTTAAATGCCTTGATGGTTTGACATGAAATGATTATTTTATCAAGAATAAGATCAGTTTTGATGCTTCGAATTACATACACAATTACTATAAGTTTTATATTAGAATGCTTAAGTTTACTGATTTCTCTTAATTATACTAAGAATATAACAATAAATATAGGCAAACTTACATTTGCATTTGTTTCTCTGTATTCATACTTGAATCTGCACTTAAAGTTACAGCATCCTCATCAGAGCTACTGCTACATATTTTAGACTGGAAAAGATAACATGTTCTTTAGTTCTGTCATTGCTTTAGAAATATTAACTTAATAAAAATGTTATTACTTTTTTAATGTGCTTTTTTTCAATAGAACCTGATGATTTCCTTTTTATTGTTCGTGTGTTAAAATTTTCCAAGGATTCCTCAGAATCTGATAATGGATTATTGCTATAAAAAAAAACAATTAATTGCTAATTTTACATTTGAGATAAATATGATTACATCAATTCTAAGTTAAGTACAGAAAAATCATTATTTTTTGCCAAAACAAAAGTAATAATGATGCTGAGTCATTAAACAATATAAACACTATCACAAATCATTACAGTTTTGAAAGGACTCTCTTATATAAACCTTATATATCTATGCTCATAATAAAGAGTGAATTGCCTCGAATATGTATGTGTTGTGTACAACATATTATTTCCAGCATTCTCTTGTCGGATATGTTCAACAAAGGTAAAATGCTAAATGCATTTTTAAAAAAGGAAGTAGTTGCTGAATGGGAGGTTTCATAATTGGTAAAATTACAATTTAGTTTTCAGAACTCATTGGGTCCTCAGTATCAGGGCTAGATTGGAATGCTAAAATGACCCTGGCAATACAATCAGACCAGCCCTAAATTTACCTTCATATAAGCTGAAAACAAGACAGATACAAGTTTCCAATATTATTTATTATATTAGAGGACATCAAACAATAAAACAAATGAATTTTATGATTGGGATAAAGATACATCTAATATGTTGAGCTCACCTGCTACCTAGTGAAAGGCTTTTGAAATCGGAACTTTCCACTTCATTTGTAGCCATATTTTTCTTGCAGCTTGGATGCCTATATTTGATACCAGAGAAATCTATTTATGGGGATTTCAAACCACCAGTTTGGTTCCTAGAAGACAAAAGATTGCTTTAAAGAGGAAGAATTGCATGGACCTATACATAATTTGATATTTACTTTGCATTTAGCATATTTTATGAAAGAAATACTCTAACATTTACATGTTTAAATTTGAAAAAGGTAAAAAGAACCATGGTTCGTAATTTTCAAAAAAAAAAAAATTTAAGTCAAATTTTTTAAAATTTAAATTGGATGTTTTTTATTTAAATCGGAATTTTTTTTTTATTTAAAAAAAAAGACCTTAAGTATTTTGGATGTTTATTATGTTACATTCATAGAAACAATATGGCATGTTAATCAATATGCAAACACACACTTTAAGCTACTTTCACAGGGATAAATATGTTTTAATAATAATAATGCTAAACAAATTTTAATACAAATGCATGATTCAAACTAAACTTAACCCTGCCATGAACAAAAGTACTCATCAGTACAGAGAAAATGGACAAATTTGATATGAATTATTTTGCTGTTGAAAGCTGAAAAAAAGTAACAATTGGGTGTATTTAATTTTTACATTGAGTGTACTTTAAAATCACTTTTCTATTTTATAAATAAAAAAGCCAGAAATATTTTTACCTATTTAGTAAAATCATATGCTCACACCATAACTAAAAGCTAAAACATTTGTTTTAATCAAATATCTTTATTGAAAAATTCTATGATAAAAAATATTTTAGAAGAAAAAAATCTTAAGCTATTAGAGGATATGGATGAAACTTTAAGGATACATATTCTAAATTCTAACAATTGTTGCTTTAAATACTATCATTCTGAATTATTTATTTGAATACTATTTTTAAGATAAACACAGAATGGTTCATGATTATTATGAATTCTAATTTAAATGATTGAATGAATTATGCTTTTCTGTTAAGATGCTTGAAGAATAAGAGTAATATTGTAAAATTAAAAGATTAGTTCTAAACTTCTGAAATATGTTATGCACACAGACAGATGAACCAAGGAAGTTTTGTTTGAAAGTGATTGTAATTGCAACATATTGCATTTTTACGACACTTTCTGACATTGTAAAATCAATGATTTTTTTATTTTTTTTTTGAAAAAAATCACTTGATTTAAATTGCGTTTTAAATCAACGAACCCTGGGGAGAACAGCATTTATCTTTTTCCAACCTCTGGAATTAAATGTCAACAGATGATTTCAATGACACCAGGGGCACACAGTACTACACAATAGGTTAATTTATCATTCCTTACTAGCTAAATTATTTAGGCTTTAGGAAATAGCAGTTTTCATCTTGCCAAATTTGAGGGTCATTTAATTGAGAACTAGAGGATAAATTTTTTACACCATTTGATTCTTACATAGCATGTGGATAGGACCTACTATTAAAAAGTGTACTAAGTGAATGTGACCCATTATTAAAAAGCATTGTCATGACACTATCAAAGAGAATGCACATCGTTTTTTTTTTGATGTGGTGATATGCAAAGTACATATCACCACATCAAAAAAAAAACAAATGGAGTGCCATAAGAAGAGTCTGCACCCCGCACGGAAAAAACGCTAATATACCTCAAAAAAAAAAAAAAAAAAAACATTCAATCACTGAAAACATTTAATACATAGATCAAGAAGTTGTTAGATGTTAAAAGACTTAATCAACTATGTATGTTTACAAAAGCACTTTAGCTGCGTGGGAGTAAAGGACTCTCCAATTTCGTCGGAAGTAAAAGTATGTCAATGAAGGTCCATCACCAGAACTACAAAAATTCAATTCTGGTCATTGAATCAAGTCAACAAAATATATTTTATTTGCAAATAACAAATAATATATTGCAAAAACTAAAAATTTTGTTCTTTATTTTTTAAATCCAACCACCACCTTATTTATCCACAGTGATACATTAGAAGAGACATAGATGTAATGGCGATGTAAATATTTGTCAAAAATTTATATTAATATATTTTTCTATAGCTCGTTGCTTCAAAAAAAAAAAATCTGTTCCCTCTCCTGATTTCAAGCATTAATTATTTTAGATATTTTTCATTCTTTTGCATACATTTCTACAGTATATAAGTGTAATAACATTATCCATATTGATAGCAGTTTTACTATTTTGTGTAAGTGTTTTTAATTACGATGAAATTATTAACTCTTACATGGTAAAGTTTTTGAAATTTGAGGACAAACAAAAGTCTTTTAAATAAAACTAAAAATTCTGTTTCTAAACATAAAAAACAAGTTACATAAATTAAATAAAAATATTACACGAGATATAAATTGACACACACCTGATGGGGATAAAAGAAATTATTTTTAAACAAAATTTGGCGCGCTCATGGCTCATTCCCGCGGTTCGGAAGAGGATGGAAACTGGAGGAATGTAAAAAAAAGAGCGTAATTAATTACTAATAATTACTTAAATCAAATATTTATTGACGCAGGTTTTCTTATTCCTTAAGTAGAAACAATAGGCCGTTTGATCCGAAAAAGAAGATCCTTTAAGGGAAAAGGATCTTCAAATCAATTTTGAAGTGCAAAGCCTTTTCGTAATCATCATCATCATCACCACGCTCAGTTAAAAAAAGAAAATATTTGTTTATCGCAGAAGCAGAACGCAGACTTCAAAATTTTGAATGATGAACAGGAAATTGATTATGCATTTTTCCCATAAACATCCTAAATTAAAAAGTTTACTTGCGTTTTTTCAATTGTTCAGAGATTCACTTTTTGTAAAAAATGTCTGATTATTCCAATTTTTTCGAACAGTTTCGTAATTTCGGCAAATCTTTAAAAGACTCGGTTTGTTTACTTATATTCAAGCCGTCTGAGGAGAAAATAGGATTACGAAATGTTGATGATGATGGTTGGTGGTTACCTTACAAATATGCCGATCGAGAAAAAACCTGGAAATCTTGTGCTGAGGAGTTATTAGTAGTATGTTCCCATTAATTTCAAATTTCATCTTCATTGATATCGATTGTTTTTTTTTTTTTTAGCTTCTCGTGAATGAAAATTTAAGTTACATACAAAGTTATCATTTTAATTTCAGGAACTTGGGACAGTTGGAGAAATTTGTGGAATCCAGCAGTTGTGCTGTTTGCAGTACCATTCAAAAGCACCATCAGTTACTAGATTAACTTTCTTGGCCAATGTTGAACATGTTTCAGAAGTATGCACTGTAGACTTTTGAAGTTTTAATTTTTATTTTTTAATACCGTAATAAATGATATATTCATTTAAAACAATTTAATAGTTTATGAACTACCAATTGTTGTACAGTAGTCTCCCATGCTCAATGCACAGTGTGTGAGGAACTTTACCACTTTTCCCATGCTTATTGCAAAACATGGTAATCCTAAGGCTTCACAGTGAAAGGTAAGGAGTTCTGGGAGAAAAGTTGTGATATATTTAGGCTATTGTGTTTTTATTAAAATGATTAATTGTAAAATTTGTTCAGCGTGAAGATAGGAGAAGCAGCATACTGTGTCTTTGGCTTAAAGAAATAAAAAAAAGCATGCTATAGTAACTAATTCCAAACGCGAAGACAGAAGATACTAACAGCAACAGGGTCTTGTCTGCAAGTAGATTTGTTATTCTGGATTTTTCTCTAATAAAGATCAAGTGCCCGTTTAAAACTATTAACCTTATTGCTACTTTCTGCAATTTATAATAAGCTCCTGCAATCCTGTTATTAAAGTAGTAATTTTTAATACTATCGAACTTAGCCTTAGACTATGTTCTGAGTTTTCACTTCTTTAGTTCGTAATTTTAGAAAGCGGGTTGTCTTGTTAAACAGTTCACAGATTATTAAATGAGCATCTATCTTATTTAGCTTTCTATTAGCTCTTTCTTTCATTTAGGCTAAATAGTTTGGATTTGATATTACAGATTTTCCACTAATTAACTTCTAACTCTTTGTAAAGTTAATTCAAATTTTTGTACCTCTGCATTGCACAGTTTGACAATTACTATTACACAATATGATTGCTGACATTGGACACTAATAATGTTTCCTATGTTTTAGGAGGTGAGTTTTTGTGTGTAGGATAAGTAATTTTGGATTATTTGTAACTGACTACAGATATTTTGTGGAGTTATTTAATTTGTTCTTTTCTGACAAGATGCACATTTATTGTTTGTTCTTTTCTGACAAGATGCACATTTATTGGTAATTTTAGGGTTTTGGAGGGGGGGGTGGCGATGGTTAATTTTTTCCTCAAAACCAATTAAGCCATGAGGGTAATTCCATGTCAAATCAACCAATGGCAAAGCTGCCAAGTGTTCCGAATTATCCGGATTCGTCCCAATTTTTTTACCGTGTTCCGAAAATACGATTTCTCCCACCAAAATCCGATTTTTTTGGGAAGAAAGAAAATTATTGAACCCTTTATTTTCCCCTCTTTTGCTGTGATGAAACAGCTATGTCTTTCGCACTAAAACGCAAATTCTGCTGTTTTATGTGCCAAAACGGCGATGTTTTAAGGCAACTGCACCAAATGGAGAAAATACTTCTAATCACCAATTTTTTTACGCATTTCCGAAATCCAACTGCATCCGCTTCAGTAAAAACAATCTAATTTTTTTCACTACATATTTCGACCACTTAGACATCAATAATTTTGTGTTCACCATTATTTTTGTTCTTTCTTTTATTTTTGTAATAGAGGACTTAACGCACCCTATTCGGAAATTGCAATCGAGGTGCATCTGAGTTCATTCAAACTGACACTTTGTAAGAATTAACCTTAATTTTTAGCAGGCTTTATATTTGGTTAATGCAGAATTTGGAAAATGAAATTGATCTAAAAAGTTGTTAAAAGTATTTTGGATGGTGTTAAGTGTCTGCAAATCGTGGGGATCCTATACTGGAGAGATTGGGTTACAGCTGGGAAATTTGTGAGTTACCAAAATTCAGAGGATTTGGACATTTTATTTAGTCTTTCTGTTGGCAATCATGCCAGTTATTGTGCTTGTTAAATATTGTAGAGCCTCATTAATGTTATAGTTCTAAAAATATTTACTCAAAATAATTTTTGCTTTTCCACTTTTTATATATTTTCATACGTATTTTAAAATGCACTTATATCCACTTTAGTAGCAGTTTTTTCTTTCATGTCAAGTACTCATGATATTTTTAAGAAATAAAAAATATTAAGGGACTTTCTAAATCTAGCTAACAAAAGGTTACATTCTAAACTGAGAAAAATATTTATAAGCAGACCATGAGAAAAGCTATGCATAGCGAAATGCTTAATCATTAGTAGAATTTTTTTTTTTACGCATTATGTGTTCCTATTTTTTCCCCGAAGTGTTCCTAATTTTTGTCTCCCAGGGTTGGCAGGTATGCAATGGTCAAAACCTTGCGTCTTTGGATTACATTTATTATTAGCTCAAATGGAGTATTCATATAATAGTTGAAAAATACCAAGTTTTTTTTTATTTATTATTATTCATTCGTTTTCTAATTATGAATTTTTAAAATTTGACAAAATCATAAATTTTGCATATTTATGAAACTTTAGACAACTGTTATTAAAAAACTATCTGACTAAAAAAATATAACTTGTACTGTTTTGTTCAGTATTTTATGAGGTTTTACAAAATATATAACATGACACAGATTCGTAATTTTTTTTTTTTTTTTTTTGTTTTGCAAACCAAAAATTTATTGTATTTTGCTTCTTTTTAGCAACACAATTTTTTTGAAAAAAATTTACTGTACTTGGCTTTTTTGTAGCAACGTGTATGCAAAATTTCAGGATGGTGTTCCTGTGGTATCATGATGAAAAAAAAATTATCTTGGAATGTTTACATTTATAAAAAGAAATTTTTTTTTTCATCATGATACCACAGGAGCACCATGCTGAAATTTTGCATACACGTTGCTACAAAAAAGCTAAAAGTAAATTTTTTTCAAAAAAATTAAAAATTTCGATTTTGAATTATTTAAAATTTTATAAATTTTTTGTTCAAAACAAAAAAAAATTAAGTAGCTGTGTCATGTTATCTATTTTATAAAACCCCATAAAATACTGAACAAAACAGTACACGTTTCATCTATTTAGGTCAAATAGTGTTTTAATTACAGCTGTCTAAAGATGATCAAACAAAGCAAAATTTATGATTTTGTCAAAACTTTAAAAATTTATAACTTTGGAAGGAATTTTTGAAAAACTTCAAAACTTCAGTTTTTTCATCTTCAAAGTAAGTATAATAAACAGACAAAAAATTATTACAATCTAAAATACTGACCTCAAAAATTATTTTGTTATTGGGTTGATTTGACATGGACTTACCCATGATGCTTAATTGAAAAATATTTAAACATCACCAATGACAACCCAAAATGGTATAGTAATTTGATTTGGCAAAAAAAAATTTAACCATCACCAGCTCTTCCGAAATGGGAAAGTACCCTTTTATTACACTTACAGTATTTCTCGTTTTGCTTTGAGGTTAAATGTTATTATTTTTTTTTATAAGGTCTCAAAGTCACATTGCTGCTGGTTTTGTGAGGCACGAACATAGAAAGTCAAAATGCCCATGGTTTTGAACTACTGCATAATTGTGCATGCTCACAGCTTAGAGAGAATTATGCTTGCAACCAGGGTGTGGTTTTTAGGGTCAACATTCTCCCCTGAAACCCATGTTCTTGCATCATGTTGCCGATTCTAGCATTTAAACTTTATGAGCAAATCCCCACCCTCTCCCTCCAGAAAATTAATTGTGACTGCGCCACTGCGTACCATCCAGTATTGGAAAAATTGGCCGTGGTAGCCCAGTGGTTAGGACGTCGGACTTCCACCTGGAATGTCGCATGTTCCATACCCACTGAAGACCCACCATGTACACTTGGGGATATGTGCATGTAAAATCCGTGGACCCCACTACCTCACCCTTGAATGCATGGCGTCCCTAAGGCCTAGCGCTAACAGGGAAGGAGGTTGAAGGAAAAAAGTAAAGTATTGGAAAAATCAGAAGTGTATGATTGGTTGGAATCCCCTGAGATACCATATTCTAGAGATTTGATATATATTAAAATTCTAAAAATGTTTACTTTTTTATTTAAACATTTGCTCTTTTTTCATTTTAGAACTGTAATATTTCTTGGTATTCCATTCCTGAAGTTCAAAAGATGTCAAAAAACGACTGCCTCAGAGGGTTGGAGCCACTCACTTTTTTGAAACTGTCAAAGCAAGCTTCTATACCTGTTGCTAATTATTGTGAATATAAACCAGAAGATTTTATTAATAACTGTATACAAGAAGTAAAGAGTGCTACGAAATCCAATTTTGATATATTATTAGAATCTGCTGGTTTTACTGTTGAAGGTAAAAAGTATGCTTACATGGCATAGTTTGTATTTTCATAGATTTTTCATGTGTAAAATTGAATTTGAAAACTTATTGCAAAAGAGAATTTAACTTGTTGAGGCTGCAGAAGGCAAATGCCGTTAAAAAATGAGAAGATTTTGTTTCCAGGACAGACTGGAAGACTGGATTATAGGAGAAATAATTTTAAAAGAAAATTACACTACAGAGTTTGTGTCTGTAAAACTGCATTTCTTGAAAAATCAAGTGTAAAACAAAATGAATTAAATTCAAAACATCCAAAACAATTTAAATGGTGTAAGTTGGTATCGACTGAGATGCAATTGAATAATAATTTAAATGAAAAAAATATATATTTAAATTTAAGACAAAAAATTCCCATTCCTTTCTATTTAAAAAAAAAAAAAAGATCACAAACCCTCTCCAAAAGGGAGGATATTTAGATATACCCATGTTCCCCCGAAATGCTAACATCTAAAAGATGCCATTTGAAAAACAGACATTTATACACTTCTCCCAATCAATATCCCCTTCACCTGAAAAAATTTCTGGATACTGACTGCTGAATGTCACATTAAGATCACTTTATTCAAGAAATGTGAAATGTCTCAAGCAGAGCAGGAGTGAAGCTTCTACACATGGAGTAAAATTGTACATATTTTGCATATTTCATCAAGGGTGGATAAAGGAAGGGAGTGGTTTCTGAATACATTTTTATGCAATATAACTATCTCATAAAAATTACTTAAACAAATTTATTTTAAAATATTAAAAAGAAACTAGATTTTTTTTGAGGAAGTTTCCATTTCAAATTGAAGGGGGCCAATGAGTCCCTTCCAATTTCCCCCTATTTAGATATAATGATGCAGAGGATATGGGAGGGGGAATGAATAAATTATGCAAAAAAAAGATTTAAATTTCTTTTAATGTTAAAATTTTTCAGTTTTTTAACAAATTTTAAAATTTAATTAAAAAAAAAAGTTCTGGCTTGATGGGGGAAATGCAGGTTATTTACAGAATCAGTGCTAAAAATAGATAGAAATCAACTATCAAAAATTAAAACAAATTAAAAAACCCATATTTTGTTGTAAGCTTGCATAATTATTCCTATTTCAGTTTCTGTTGAAATTGGCCTTATAATTAAAAAATCGCCCTTATTTGAAAAACTTAACATATAAGTTTTTCAAATGATATTTTTCTCATTCATAAAACCGAAGTCTGTCAATTACATCTTTTACAGAAGCTTTAGTTAGAAAAAAAGCATTCCATCATTCTTCTTGCATTAATTATTTATGTGTGTTTTTATTTATGCATTAATTATTTATGTGTGTTATTATTTTCTAGCTCAGATGCTGATATTTTATGATTTCATGTGCTATGTGTATCCTTGTGAAACTATGAACTTTTGCGTATTTAAAAAGTACATGACAGAATTATCTTGTCTTGACAAAGAGTTAAAATTTCCAAAAGGTTTGAGGCAATTATTTAGGTAAGTAGATTTTGTTATCATTTTCTTTCTTATGCAAATAGTTATATATTTTTTATGTGAACATGCATGAATATCTTTATCAGTATTTGAATTCAGATTCTGTATACAGTAGAACCTCTATTATCCGAGGTAATGTTGACTGAGGGTACCTCATATAATCGAAAACATGGATAACACAGACTCTGTTCAAATCGAGAGGGAAACATGGGTTGAAATAAATGAAAATGTCGTCAAAGATGTAAAAAAAGGCATTTACTGTACATACTATGAAAAAATGACAAATATCTAACTTTACATCAGTAGAGCTCTTTTTCCAACTAATGTTGTTTCTTGAAGAAGTCTATATTGTTTTCTGTTCAACGGAACTCATTTATTTCTTTGCTGCCGTTGTAACGCTATGGTGGTAGCCGTAAAAGATCTGTTAAAGTTGTCTTTGACTGGTGATCTAGGTCTTTATATCACCAGAAAATAAAATGAAAATGCAACAATGCAACATACGGCATTGGATGACTGACGTCAATCAGTGATGCCGCCATTGGCCGCCAAAAAAAAAATTAAATTTTTTTTCAAGGGTAAGTGTACCTCGGTTAACCAGGACCTCGGTTAGTCGGGGCTTGAATAATCAAGGCTCTACTGTATCTATTTATCTATCTATATACCTATATCTACCTCTATATCTATCAATATATCTTTTTCTACTTCTATACCTCTGCATATTTGTATCCTGTGTAGCTAGCTGTATAGTGTACAAGAATTAGTTTAATCTAGGTATCTATATCTACGAGGGTAAGGTGAAAAGTTCTCAGTCTAACAATGAAAGATTGCGATTTTCAGAAAAAAAATGATTTTATTTTTCAACATAATCACCGTAGACTTCAATACACTTGGTCCAGCGTTTTCCCAACATAATTATTCCTTCCTGGAAGTGAGAGTGGAAGGCTGTGAAAATAATCATTTACCGCCTTTTCAACTTCTTCATTTGATGCAAAACGCTTCCCAGAAACAAATTTCTTCAAGTGTGGAAACAGTAGAAAGTCTGAGGGGGAACAAATCAGGAGAATAGGGGGGATGGTCAAGTAAATCATACCCCAAATCACGCAGTTTTCTCATTGCCAATGTGCCCTTGTGAGCAGGTGAGTTTGGTGGGCCATTTTATCCCTTAAAAATACCCATTTTTTGCTAAGAAAGTAATTCAAAGCTTATACTAATTTAGAAATAATAACAGAGATTTATTTAAGTAAAAAACACAATAACGATTCAAAAAATACAACAGTAAAAATATAACCTAAAGCCATAATAAAGTAAAGTTGACTAGATTTTTAATGTTTTACCAAAAACTAAACTAACGGGCATTTTACAAGGTTGACGCAGCTCAAGAAAGTGTCTCTAATAAAAAGTATCCTAAGATGGACGATCCATATCACCAGGTAAAGATGTCGAACTCCCCTCGGCTCTCCTTAGCGAACATATGAAAGGAAGTATTAAAAGAGTTAATAGACTGAGATGAGAGAGCACTACGCTTAAATACCCGAAGGTGATTTGCGTATAGCGATTCGTCGCATAGCACGTGTACGCACATGCGTTGATGACACGTGAGTGAAGATCATTCGAGAAATTTCCCGATCGGGAAAAAGGTAATGCCCACAAGTGGCGGATTCAGCTAGCTAATCATTTTGTCAAAATGTTGAGCGTCAGAAGGTACGTCATAAGTAAGATGATGTTTACTGTTTATGGATATTTGACAAGATTAAAAACATAAACCTAGTTAAAGAATTAAGTTATAAGTGCTAAAAAAAAAAATACTTAACGTTTAAATTAAGTGGTGAGAATTTAAAAATAACATTTCCTATCAGAGCTGTCCTGGTGAAAGATGATTTTCTTCTTCTTCAAACCAGGCCTTTTCTCCCGAATTTTGGCATCCAGCTGGTCGAGGAGGTCGGTGGAGGTTGGATTCACCCGGTAATTGTTCGTCCGTAATCAATTAGCCAGATCCGTTTAGCATCCCAAAACACACTGGCCATCTCCTTTAATGCAGATGCAATCAACTTTGCTTTCGTTGGTGCGGAACCACCGGCTTCCATCCACTGCTTCGACTCCTGTTTCGTTTCCGGTGTGTAATGGTGGACCCATGTTTCATCCATACTAACAAATCGCCGCCCCAAATCAGGCGAATTCCTTTTGAATCGGTCCAAAGACTGCTTTGAAAATCGTTTGTGCATTTGCTTTTGATCGGCATTCAGCAAATGCGGCACCCATCTTGCACAGAGCTTTCGCATCTCTAATTCTTGGTACAAAACATTTTGCACCATTTCTTCTGATATCCCTACAGTCTCGGCTAACTCACTCACCTTCACTCGTCTATCGTCCAACACGATATCATGCACTTTTTCGATGGTTTCCGATGTGGTTGCGATTTCTGGCCTCCCTTCACGTAGGTCATCTTCGAGGGATGTGCGACCCCGTTTAAATTCAGCTACCCACTTTTTAACGGTTGACATGGAAGGAGCAAAGTCCCCATAAACTTTCGTCAACTTTCGGTGAATTTCTTTAGGGGTTAATCCATCCAAAACGAAGAACTTTATCACCGCACGATATTCAAGTTTTTCCATTTTAGTCAACAATGCGCAAGACGTCTACTGCAAAAATTCGTATAAACAAACTATCTGAGAGAGCAAGATTAAATTTGTCATACGCACTAACGATAAATGCACCAAGGCGGGAAATCTAAATTTTTGCCGATGAGAGTGCCATCTCTATGTCAGACCAAGAAATTTTCACCTTACCTTCGTATGTACCTATCTATCCATCTTGGCAGCATAATTAAAATTATTTTGATCAATCTATTTTGATGTTTTTTAATCTATCTATAATTTCAATGTATCTATTTTGTATTACCACCTGATTCCCCCTTTTTGCTTTTAATTTTAATTTTAACTAATATGTAAAAAAATAATTTGGGGAGAAAAATCATCGAAATGTAAAGCAAAAAAAAAAAGAAACAAAATTTGCTTGACATTGAAAAATTGCAACTAAAAATTTTCATTGTGGTGATTATTATTTTAATCTATTTATTTATATATAATCTATATGACGATGAGTCTTTATTCCTGCATTATCGTATTAAAATCACGCGATGTATATCCAATCAGAAACACTGCATACAAATTCTTGAATCTGTATTTAAATTTTCTGAAAAAGGCATGAAGGGGTAGGGGGTTGACTTAATGCAAGTATTTATAGTTATCTTCAAAAGTTGATTTTCAACAACTTTTATACTTCCAAAACTAAACTACAGTGGCGTGCCAACCCTTTTAGGGGCAATGGCCTACTGTGCCCTGTGATATTGCATCACATTTTTTTCTATTTTAATTTTTTTTTTTCATTATTAATTAATTTATTTTTATTTCTCTAAACTTTTTTATCATTTAATTTTTTATGTAATGCTTCCTTTCAATTAAATTATTCCAAATAATTTTATTTTTCACGAAATCGGTATTTTCGGTACTAAATGCTTTTAACATCAAAATTTGCTTATTTTAATTACCGATTCGTAATTTTTTTACCACGCTAAGCTTCCTTTTTAATATAAATCTTTTTCATTCCTTTTCCAAATTACCACCTTTTTTACCAAATAGCCATCTTGTTTTCAACGAATTTGTCATCCATCTTTGAACATCCTGTCTTGAAGATTTTATCAGGTTGTTTTTGATGCGTCATGCGACGCTTCAGAATAGGTTTTGGTTCAGAATTCGCAAGTCACGCTTTCATTGGTTCCCGCCGAAATTCTTCCTGTGCTCTCATTGGCGCACGTGACGTGCGCCGTTGCCATCTGAGAATTGCGTGAGGAGAAAGTGACGGAAAACGAATTACAATCCCTGTGAGATCCGTGCCATTGAGTCATCGGCCCAGCGCGCTCCCGAGCGCAAGCGATATTGTTGGAGACATGGATGGATGCTGGCGCGTAGCTGTCGCCGAGCCACAAATTTTTTAATCATATTTTAAATTTTATCCAATCTCACCAGAACCTCGACTCTTTCATCGATGCCCGAACATTTTTCCACCTAGCGACTCCCGATCCAGGGTGACGTCGCCTGGCAATGGTATCCGAGCCGAGCGGCTTGTGATTTTTAAATAGGAGTGGAAACATCAAAGTCTCATTCGCATGGTCTACAAAGTATCCCTGAGGATGCTAACCAGCGATGATTTCGATTGAGTTTTCATCTTCGATCGGCTTGCAAGCCTTTGTTTTCTACTAAAGTTTTATTATGTGAACATCAGCTTTTTATACACCACCTTTCAATAATGGCAACTGTACGCCAGGTCAAGATATACAAAATTATCCCTATGTTCGTTCTTTTGATAGAGAGTAATGCATTCAGTTTTTGAACAATAGTAATGTATTTTTTTATCCTTTTGGTGATCACCTAATAGTTTTTTTTTATAATATGTGAGTGTAGTATGCAGAATGTTCCTCCAAAATAAATTCCTTGTTATTTTTCTTTAAATTTTTGTTACGTTTTTTTTTTACAACGATCTACACACCAGCAATTAATGGACAAGTCGAATCTTTCCTCTTTTCATTCCTAAATTAAAAGCATTTCAAGGTAGTCGTTGTTATATCTGGGAAATTATTGTGGCGCTTTGCGATTAAAAACATAATTACGTGCAACCACTATTTCGGCCTAATCAAAATTTTGGGAAATTAAATTCTAAAAACATTAAATAAACGAAATCTTAAATTCCAACTGGGGGGTGTAACAACACAAATTGATGCCTTTGGACCAGGTCTTGAATGCTTTTAAAATATTGTAAAATGATAGTGTATACATGTTTTGAATTATTTTATATATGCATATTTTGAGTGATTTTTTCAGGAATTTATTTTATTGCTTATATGCTTAAATTTTTTGAAGTTTATGATTTTTGCATACACTGTATTCCTTTTATAGTTTTCTCATGACTAGGCATTGCAAATAGGTGTTTTTCAAGTTATTTCTTTTGTTTGTTTCAACTGATGAAATTAAATTTTTGTGCAACAGTTCGAAACAACTCTTTTATTGCCATGGCCTCACAGGGTTCTCAAACTAATGTACTTGAAAGTAATGAAACTAATGAGATTTCCCCTGTTCTGTTAGGTGTGAATCAAGCACCACAGAAAATTATGTCAAACCGCAGTGCAAATTTTAATTTTCCGATTCCACCATATTCAGCAGAACCGGAAACTGTGGAATTTTTCATTTCCCAAATTTCTGGAACTTCAGAAACTAAACAATTGGGAGGATGCGACAACCTTGATTTTTTCAAACCTAAATTGGCCGGGTCAGCTTTGTATTTATTTGCAGCCAACCCAAGTTGCATTTCCAACCTGACTTTTCAGCAGGCATGTGATAAGTTGAGGGCATTCTTCAAGATTCATACCCCTTCTGCCATGTCACTGTCTGAATTTCAGAATATAAAGTTTGAAGTAGGCGAAAGTATTTAGCATCTTGCTCATCGTATCGAGCGTGCTGCACATACTGCTTACAACTTTATTCCAGACATGGCCTCCTTGACTCAAATAAAGTCTTTACAATTTTTGGTGGCATTGCCAATTAATATTAAAGACAAACTTATCGATGTTGACACTGCAAATTTTGAAAATCTGGTTGATAAGGCCAATAAATTAAATTGTCTTCAGGCTTGTTATCAGCCAAATATGGCAAATGCAGTGCAGATAAGTCCCAGTGTGTCTAACACACAACAGCAGTTAGATTCTCTGACAGAAAGTGTCAAAATTTTGAGCAATCAACTGACTACATTGATAACTTCTTGTCGCATGTGTGGCGACACTCAGCACCCTCTTAAGGACTGTCCTCTTTTTGAAAGGGTCAGTACTTCTGCCGAGGCAAAATCTGTTTCATGGACCAGTGAACAAAATTCAATTCAACAAAATCATAATTCTGAATCAATTTTTTGTCTCTTTTGTGGTAAATCTAACCACTTAATGATTAATTGCAAACTGTATAACAGATCTCAAATTCCAAATTCTAATTCTCAACAAACTAATGCATATTTTTTCGCTCCACGTTTCCAAAATAGAAACAGATTCCAGTCGACAGAAGTACAACAAAATTTTCAGCATTTATCTAAAGCTCATAAAACTAATGAATTGTGTTATTCAAATGTATGTTCAACTTATCCTGATATTGACGAGTATTTAAATAGTTCTATCGATACCACGACAATTAGAGAATTTTTACTTGATATTTCAGAACCAAAGCAACCAAAAGTAGAACTCAATTACAATGTCTTTACCAACCATGATTTACCAGTATTAAATGTTTCTATTACACATGTAGAATACCCTATTCTTTTAGATTCTGGGTCTAGCATTTATTTATTGCCTAAATATGTATTCAATGAGATCAAAACCCTGACCAAATGTCGTTTTCTATCTCGGTCAGTGACTATTCGCACTGTTAGCTCAAATTTATCATTTTCTGCTTGTGCTGAAATATCCTTTAAAATTGGTAAACATTTTTTTAAGCATCCATTTTATGTAGCAGATTTTGCTCCTACTTCTTTTTCAGCAATTCTCGGTTATGATTTCATCAGTAAATTTAATGTTGTAATTAATTCAAAAACAGGAAGTGCTTCTTTTGACGATTTCAAAGCACCCCTGATGTCGCAAACAGATCTTTCTCAGCATTTTGCTAACATTAAGTCTGTTAATTCTGTTGAAACTTTTTCTGTTCATCTCCAAAATAAATTAATTGTTCCTCCAGGTGAAACTGCAATAGCCAAATTTAATATCTCTAAAATTCCCATTAATTCTTCTGAAATTTTTTTCACTCCTAGCATTGCTGATTTCTCTTGTGAAAGTCATCCAGCAGTTCATAAGGTCATTAAAAGTAAATTTTCCTTCATCATTAGAAATATTGGGCAAAATCCTTTGCATTTGAATAAGGGCATGAAAATGGGAGACATCACAGCCAATTATGAAATTGTTGATGATCAACAAAATGATTCTGTTGATAAGGGGGGTACAAAATTTTGTCATCAAATTATTGCTTCTGATGAAACTCTAAAGCTCAGACAGCAAGAACTTCAAATGTCTGATTTCAATTTATCCCATCTGTCAGAAAATCAAAAAGAGACTCTGATACCCATATTGATGCAAACTTTTTCTGTTTTTAGTAAATCTGTAAAAGCATTGGGGTGTACTGATTTGGTAACTCCAAATATTACCTTAAGAAACTCTAATCCTATTAAAGCTTTACCTTTTGAAATTCCACAAGCATTAAAGGGGCAAGTTAAAGATGAATTAAATGAATTAGTGGAAGCAAATATTATTCATCGGAATGTCAGCCACTGGAGTTGTCCTATGCTTAAGGTTCGAAAAAAGGGGGATCCTACCAAACCTGATGAACCACCTAAATACAGAATGGCATTAGATTTTTTTTTTTTTTTTTTTTTTTTTTTTTTTTTTTTTTTTTTTTTTTTTTTTTTTTTTTTTTTTTTTTTTTTTTTTTTTTTTTTTTTTTTTTTTTTTTTTTTTTTTTTTTTTTTTTTTTTTTTTTTTTTTTTTTTTTTTTTTTTTTTTTTTTTTTTTTTTTTTTTTTTTTTTTTTTTTTTTTTTTTTTTTTTTTTTTTTTTTTTTTTTTTTTTTTTTTTTTTTTTTTTTTTTTTTTTTTTTTTTTTTTTTTTTTTTTTTTTTTTTTTTTTTTTTTTTTTTTTTTTTTTTTTTTTTTTTTTTTTTTTTTTTTTTTTTTTTTTTTTTTTTTTTTTTTTTTTTTTTTTTTTTTTTTTTTTTTTTTTTTTTTTTTTTTTTTTTTTTTTTTTTTTTTTTTTTTTTTTTTTTTTTTCTTCGATCGGCTTGCAAGCCTTTGTTTTCTACTAAAGTTTTATTATGTGAACATCAGCTTTTTATACACCACCTTTCAATAATGGCAACTGTACGCCAGGTCAAGATATACAAAATTATCCCTATGTTCGTTCTTTTGATAGAGAGTAATGCATTCAGTTTTTGAACAATAGTAATGTATTTTTTTATCCTTTTGGTGATCACCTAATAGTTTTTTTTTATAATATGTGAGTGTAGTATGCAGAATGTTCCTCCAAAATAAATTCCTTGTTATTTTTCTTTAAATTTTTGTTACGTTTTTTTTTTACAACGATCTACACACCAGCAATTAATGGACAAGTCGAATCTTTCCTCTTTTCATTCCTAAATTAAAAGCATTTCAAGGTAGTCGTTGTTATATCTGGGAAATTATTGTGGCGCTTTGCGATTAAAAACATAATTACGTGCAACCACTATTTCGGCCTAATCAAAATTTTGGGAAATTAAATTCTAAAAACATTAAATAAACGAAATCTTAAATTCCAACTGGGGGGTGTAACAACACAAATTGATGCCTTTGGACCAGGTCTTGAATGCTTTTAAAATATTGTAAAATGATAGTGTATACATGTTTTGAATTATTTTATATATGCATATTTTGAGTGATTTTTTCAGGAATTTATTTTATTGCTTATATGCTTAAATTTTTTGAAGTTTATGATTTTTGCATACACTGTATTCCTTTTATAGTTTTCTCATGACTAGGCATTGCAAATAGGTGTTTTTCAAGTTATTTCTTTTGTTTGTTTCAACTGATGAAATTAAATTTTTGTGCAACGGTTCGAAACAACTCTTTTATTGCCATGGCCTCACAGGGTTCTCAAACTAATGTACTTGAAAGTAATGAAACTAATGAGATTTCCCCTGTTCTGTTAGGTGTGAATCAAGCACCACAGAAAATTATGTCAAACCGCAGTGCAAATTTTAATTTTCCGATTCCACCATATTCAGCAGAACCGGAAACTGTGGAATTTTTCATTTCCCAAATTTCTGGAACTTCAGAAACTAAACAATTGGGAGGATGCGACAACCTTGATTTTTTCAAACCTAAATTGGCCGGGTCAGCTTTGTATTTATTTGCAGCCAACCCAAGTTGCATTTCCAACCTGACTTTTCAGCAGGCATGTGATAAGTTGAGGGCATTCTTCAAGATTCATACCCCTTCTGCCATGTCACTGTCTGAATTTCAGAATATAAAGTTTGAAGTAGGCGAAAGTATTTAGCATCTTGCTCATCGTATCGAGCGTGCTGCACATACTGCTTACAACTTTATTCCAGACATGGCCTCCTTGACTCAAATAAAGTCTTTACAATTTTTGGTGGCATTGCCAATTAATATTAAAGACAAACTTATCGATGTTGACACTGCAAATTTTGAAAATCTGGTTGATAAGGCCAATAAATTAAATTGTCTTCAGGCTTGTTATCAGCCAAATATGGCAAATGCAGTGCAGATAAGTCCCAGTGTGTCTAACACACAACAGCAGTTAGATTCTCTGACAGAAAGTGTCAAAATTTTGAGCAATCAACTGACTACATTGATAACTTCTTGTCGCATGTGTGGCGACACTCAGCACCCTCTTAAGGACTGTCCTCTTTTTGAAAGGGTCAGTACTTCTGCCGAGGCAAAATCTGTTTCATGGACCAGTGAACAAAATTCAATTCAACAAAATCATAATTCTGAATCAATTTTTTGTCTCTTTTGTGGTAAATCTAACCACTTAATGATTAATTGCAAACTGTATAACAGATCTCAAATTCCAAATTCTAATTCTCAACAAACTAATGCATATTTTTTCGCTCCACGTTTCCAAAATAGAAACAGATTCCAGTCGACAGAAGTACAACAAAATTTTCAGCATTTATCTAAAGCTCATAAAACTAATGAATTGTGTTATTCAAATGTATGTTCAACTTATCCTGATATTGACGAGTATTTAAATAGTTCTATCGATACCACGACAATTAGAGAATTTTTACTTGATATTTCAGAACCAAAGCAACCAAAAGTAGAACTCAATTACAATGTCTTTACCAACCATGATTTACCAGTATTAAATGTTTCTATTACACATGTAGAATACCCTATTCTTTTAGATTCTGGGTCTAGCATTTATTTATTGCCTAAATATGTATTCAATGAGATCAAAACCCTGACCAAATGTCGTTTTCTATCTCGGTCAGTGACTATTCGCACTGTTAGCTCAAATTTATCATTTTCTGCTTGTGCTGAAATATCCTTTAAAATTGGTAAACATTTTTTTAAGCATCCATTTTATGTAGCAGATTTTGCTCCTACTTCTTTTTCAGCAATTCTCGGTTATGATTTCATCAGTAAATTTAATGTTGTAATTAATTCAAAAACAGGAAGTGCTTCTTTTGACGATTTCAAAGCACCCCTGATGTCGCAAACAGATCTTTCTCAGCATTTTGCTAACATTAAGTCTGTTAATTCTGTTGAAACTTTTTCTGTTCATCTCCAAAATAAATTAATTGTTCCTCCAGGTGAAACTGCAATAGCCAAATTTAATATCTCTAAAATTCCCATTAATTCTTCTGAAATTTTTTTCACTCCTAGCATTGCTGATTTCTCTTGTGAAAGTCATCCAGCAGTTCATAAGGTCATTAAAAGTAAATTTTCCTTCATCATTAGAAATATTGGGCAAAATCCTTTGCATTTGAATAAGGGCATGAAAATGGGAGACATCACAGCCAATTATGAAATTGTTGATGATCAACAAAATGATTCTGTTGATAAGGGGGGTACAAAATTTTGTCATCAAATTATTGCTTCTGATGAAACTCTAAAGCTCAGACAGCAAGAACTTCAAATGTCTGATTTCAATTTATCCCATCTGTCAGAAAATCAAAAAGAGACTCTGATACCCATATTGATGCAAACTTTTTCTGTTTTTAGTAAATCTGTAAAAGCATTGGGGTGTACTGATTTGGTAACTCCAAATATTACCTTAAGAAACTCTAATCCTATTAAAGCTTTACCTTTTGAAATTCCACAAGCATTAAAGGGGCAAGTTAAAGATGAATTAAATGAATTAGTGGAAGCAAATATTATTCATCGGAATGTCAGCCACTGGAGTTGTCCTATGCTTAAGGTTCGAAAAAAGGGGGATCCTACCAAACCTGATGAACCACCTAAATACAGAATGGCATTAGATTTAAGGTTACTAAATTCTGTTATTGAAAATTCTACCTATCCACTTCCCAAAATATCTACCTTAATTAATGAAGTGTCCAAATACCAGTTTTACAGTGTTTTAGACTTGCACTCTGCCTATTGGCAAATTCTTTTACCTGAACATCTGCAGGATATTTTAACTTTTTCCACTGAATTTGGCACTTTTGCGAATGATCGCCTTCCTTTTGGATTGAAAATAAGTACCAATTCATTTCAAGCTCTTGTCGATTTAATTATTGATGAACTTAATGCTCAAGGTATCGATGGTATACATGCTTATCAGGACGACTTTTTAATTGGTGCTTCATCTTTTGACGAAATGGTCTTGAAGCTCAAATCTATTTTTTCTGTTCTGCATAAGCATAACTTGACCTTATCTCCTTCAAAATGTGTTTTTTTTTTCAAACTGAAATAGATTATCTGGGTTTTCATATTTATCGTAAATTAATTCGGCCTATTACTTCCAATATTGCCAAAATAACAAAATTTGCTCCTCCTCGTACTGTACGTCAAGTAAAGAAATTTTTGGGTTTATGTGGATTTTACCGTCATTTAATTCCTAAGTATGCTGAATGTACTCATGTTTTAACTCAACTAACGTCTAAGAATAAACCTTTCTTGTGGGAAGATATTCATCAGCAAGCTTTTGATAAGCTACAGTCAATATTTTTCAACCAACCTTTTGTCATTCTTCCAAAATGGGATGAAAATTTTATTTAAATACTGATGCAAGTAAAGAAGGTATTTCTGCTGTATTATGGCAAATGCATGATGGGGTTCTCAAACCAGTATCTTATTTTACCAAAGCTCTGTCATCTTCTGAACGTAATTATCCAGCTTTAAACTTGAATTATATGCCATTTATAAGGGGATAACTGCATTTAAGACTTATCTCTTTAATCGTTCCTTCGTCTTAATAACAGATAGTAAGCCGTGGCTTCACTACAAAAAGGTCACTTCACCTGCAGATATTATTACCCGATGGTTGTTGGAAATCAGCACTTATACTTTTAAATATGAATATGTCCCTGGATCCCAAAATGTGCTTGCAGATTTTTTTTCACGCAGTCCTGATCCTAATCTGCATGATTCTGCAATCAATCAAAATTCACAGGATCAATTGATTCTTCCTTTTGTTGATTTAAATAATCAGATATCTGTTACCTCTACAAGTGACTCACCTAATGAGAATAATAATCCCACTTCAACAGAGTATGTGTGTTCAAATACTGACTCACCTAATGAAATTTCAATTGAAACATTTTTCAAAGAACAATCGCAGGATCAATTTATTCAGGAAGCTATCGCCGGGTTGCAAAAACCAAATCTTGCAAATGCTCGCAAGTTTAAAGATTTTTTTGTTTGTCCTTCAACAAATTTGTTAATGCACGTACGTAACAAATCCAGTTCTCCAACTATTGTAGTGCCAGACTCTTTAAAACCTAAAGTGCTAAAAATCTGTCATGTTTCTCACACTGGTATAAAGAAGACCTATGAAATTTTAGTCAGTAAGTTCTTTTGGTTAGGAATGTACCGAAATTTGTCAAATTATGTTCTGTCCTGTGATGTTTGTCTCAGATTGAAACCATATTCTATCAAGCCCGCACCCTTCCAGAATGTCTGTCCCAAGACGTCCGGCCGAGTTTGTTTCCATAGACCTTCTCGGGCCAATAAAACAATATGGTCACCTTTTGACAGTGGTGGATCATTTTTCACGTCATGTGGTTCTGTACCCTCTCAAAAATATTACTGCCAATACCATCGTAAAGCATATGTTGAATTATATTTCTCACCATGGCAGAATGTCATATCTTCTTTCTGATTTGGGTACGCAATTCAACAGTGATGTGTTTCATTCATTAAACAAAGCTTTGGGTGTGACAATCCAGCACTCTTCTCATGCTCACCCTGAAGCGAATGCCATCTCTGAACGCATTAATGGTGCAATAAAATCTTCCCTTTTTTCTTTATTAGAACAAAATGTCTCTATAGAAGTAGCAGTTATGGTGCATATGTCTATCTATAATGGGACTACCCATTCATCAACTGGTTTTACGCCTAATATGTTGCATTATGGAAGGGAACTATCTTTATTTTTTGATACTTTTGATAATGATGTTCAACCTCGTTTTCTTGATACTTCCCATTATGTACAAAATGTTTTGCAGGATCTTCGCTTAATTTATTCGGAAGCTTATTCCTCATTAGAACGTAAACAAATTCAGCAAAATAATAGGCAATTGCCTTCATCACGTATTCAAAATTTAAAATCAGGAGATATTGTTTATGTTAAGTCTTCGGACACTTTTAAGCCCAGATTTTCGGTTCCTTATTCTGTAATCAAAAAGTTAGGCGAAGTTAATTATGAAATCAAACTTTTGGGCGACGATACTGCACAACCTTTTGTCATACATATTAATCGTTTGCGTCATGCACCCTCTCGCAATAGCAAATTGGTATCTGTTGAATCACCAGTTAATCCTCCACAGCAGACACGTTATTTTCTCCGCTCTCGTAATTAATAATTCTAGTGTTTTTGGTGTGCTTGCTCTTGCGAAAGGCAATCGTGCTGGTCGTGATTGTAATTCCGGAATCTTTTTGCAACTTGCTTTGTGCTCTAAAATACTTCTAGTTTTATATATATTTACGTAAATTTTTTTTAAATTTTTCTTTTCACGTATTGTCTTTAAAATTTTTCACCCTATAAATGCTTTGCATTTTTCTTTTATGGCATTTGTGAAACCTTGAGATGATTTCTGTCAAACAAATTACTTGCTGATCTGCTTTTTTTATATATGTCAAATGTTTACTGTGTATACAAATTTTTACTTTTCAAATCTATGACAGGACGCTGTCTTATATTGTTTACCAAGAATTACAAGATTGTGTCAAAATTTCCATGGATATCACTCTAATTATGTCTGCAGACAATTACAAAAATTATGTAATTACCTCAATTATGTCACGAAGCAAAATAGTCTGTTAATGATCAGACTAACAAGTCAGTTTACTGGCTCTATGCGAGCATACAGTAATTTTTTTTTTTCAGCCAAGCAATGATGAACTTTTAACGAAAGAGAACATTATATTGGTAGATCGCCATATGGTACAGAATACCAAATAATTGCTTGCAATTCTTTTTTTATGTTATGTGTTGCTTTAAGAAATTGGTAACATGTGATATTTGTCATAAAAATGTGTTATGACATAATTTTTTCAATGTGCATTGATAAGATGTGCGTTAGCCATTAGGGCAAATTTGTAGTAGTTTTTGTGTGTAGTAATTTTTAAGTAAATTTTTTCTGTTGCATACTAGTTAGGTATGAAGGTTGATGTCTGTAAATGAACAGATACAATTACATTCTCTATTTTAATTTGAAATTTTTTTGAAATTTTGTTTTTGGTGGGGCTGATTTTGCAATGCATTTTCATGAGAAACACTATATTCTGTTTCAGCTTACCTTATTTTTTTTCTTTTTAAATTTTGGAGGAAATATTTGGTTTTCAATAGTTTTGTTATGTATGTATTCATGTTATGCAATATGGTATGCTTACAGTCATGTGTAAAATTTTTGATGTGGAACCATTGAAAATTGGCTTCTGCACTTCCCATTTCTTTCTTTTTTCCTTCGTTTAGCCGGTGTATGTGATATTGCATCACATTTTTTCTATTTTAATTATTTTTTTTCATTATTAATTAATTTATTTTTATTTCTCTAAACTTTTTTATCATTTAATTTTTTATGTAATGCATCCTTTCAATTAAATTATTCCAAATTATTTTATTTTTCACGAAATCGGTATTTTCGGCACTAAATTCTTTTAACATCAAAATTTGCTTATTTTAATTACCGATTCGTAATTTTTTTACCACGCTAAGCTTTCTTTTTAATATAAATCTTTTTCATTCCTTTTTCCAAATTACCACCTTTTTTACCAAATAGCCATCTTGTTTTCAACGAATTTGACGTCCATCTTTGAACATCCTGTCTTGAAGATTTTATCAGGTTGTTTTTGATGCGTCATGCGACGCTTCAGAATAGGTTTTGGTTCAGAATTCGCGAGTCACGCTTTCATTGGTTCCCGCCGAAATTCCTCCTGTGCTCTCATTGGCGCACGTGACGTGCGCCGTTGCCATCTGAGAATTGCGTGAGGAGAAAGTGACGGAAAACGAATTACAATCGCTGTGAGATCCGTGCCGTTGAGTCATCGGCCCAGCGCGCTCCCGAGCGTGAGCAATATTGTTGGAGACATGGATGGATGCTGGACCGTAGCTGTCGCCGAGCCGCAAATTTTTTAATCATATTTTAAATTTTATCCAATCTCACCAGAACCTCGACGCTTTCATCGATGCCCCAACATTTTTCCACCTAGCGACTCCCGATCCAGGGTGACGTCGCCTGGCAATGGTATCCGAGCCGAGCGGCTTGTGATTTTTGAATAGGAGCGGAAACATCAAAGTCTCATTCGCATGGTCTACAAAGTATCCCTGAGGATGCTAACCAGCGATGATTTCGATTGAGTTTTCATCTTCGATCGGCTTTCAAGCCTTTGTTTTCTACTAAAGTTTTATTATGTGAACATCAGCTTTTTATACACCACCTTTCAATAATGGCAACTGTACGCCAGGTCAAGATATACAAAATTATCCCTATGTTCATTCTTTTGATAGAGAGTAATGCATTCAGTTTTTGAACAATAGTAATGTATTTTTTATCCTTTTGGTGATCACCTAATAGTTTTTTTTTATAATATGTGAGTGTAGTATGCAGAATGTTCCTCCAAAATAAATTCCTTGTTATTTTTCTTTAAATTTTTGTTACGTTTTTTTTTTTTTACAACGATCTACACACCAGCAATTAATGGGCAAGTCGAATCTTTCCTCTTTTCATTCCTAAATTAAAAGCATTTCAAGGTAGTCGTTGATCTGGGAAATTATTGTGGCACTTGTATGTAGAAAACAAAGCAGTATTTTTACCTTTTTTGTCAAAATTCTATAAATGGGCTTTTTCATCCATTTTTCAGCCATTTTTTTCTCTCGAAGGTGAATATTTGCCAATTTCTTCTCCCGAATATCAAAAATTTTCAAAATTCCTTAGAGTTGTAATTGCTTTTTCAATTTAAAAATTAATCATAAAATCAAACACCAGCTCATGTATTAATTTAGGTATTTTATCCACATCTATGCCCTAATTTGTTTGTTTAAAAATATAAAAGAATCTTCAATTTATTTCCTGGATAGTTTTGAATGCAATAAAATTGATATCTTATCCTATAAATGGACTGGAAAGGACATATTTTTATGCAGACATTTGCACTATTTAAATAAATATCTAATGCAAATTAAAAAATTGCATTACTGCTAATTACTATTGTTTATTGAAATTTTTTGGAATGATGGAATCAAAAGGGGAGTACCCAAAGAATTACTCTGCCAGAATCCTTGGTGTAGGGCGATATACTGTCAATTCTAGTATGGTAATACATATGCATTCTTTTTATGTCACTGCTTTTACTTTGCTCAAAATGATTTTATTAAGATTATTTTTAAAGTTATTAAAATTAATATTTCCGTTTTATGGTTCTCTTTTAGTTATTTTTATTTACCATTTTTAAACATGAGAAGTTAATACTATATATTTATGTTTTTTGCTTGAAAATGTTTTTACTTTCAACACTCCTAGTAAACTATGTTACCCTATATTTCTACCTAACATAAGTGTCACCAAAATTAAAAGCAATGTTTAGGAAAAGTAGCTTATTTTCAAGTAACTCTTATTATTAGTGAAAATTATATGCTATTTTCTTGTGAAATAACCATAATACAAATTAAACTACTTAAAATCCACTAGTTTTTTCTTTTTTTCATTGCTACTATACTGCAAATGTTTAGCTGTCGAATAGTTTATAAGTATTCGGTCTGGCCAAATGTTTGACTTGATTATCTAATCAAAATTCCGGGTGCCGAATACTGAATAGTGACCAATTATTCAATACATCCCTAATTAAAAAATAAATTTTAGAGAGGATGTTTAAAAATATGAGTTTGAAAGAAAACTATAAAACGAACATATCACTTTTATAACTTTTGAAATAACTTAATAAAGTTATTTTAAGATAAATAAAAATTCACTAAATATAGTAACTGTATAATTTGGAATAAATATAATGCAAATGCTTACATAAAAAATGTCATTTGTATTTATCTTATTAGTGAAAGTGTCAGTTTTATTGCATTCAAAATAACACAGAAGATACATTAATTTTCATAAATGTTTATACAGAAACTAATTAAAGCATTGATAAATGACTACGTTATTTGATTTTGATAGACTACTTAAATTAGTACATAGAACTTTTGTTTGACTTTGAGAATTTTTTCTTCACAAAATATTTCAATTCCAAACAATATTTTTAAAAATAGTTATTTGGCTTTGACCCTGAAGAAATGGCTGAATATTCGTTTTGAATTTGGGGAAAATAACCAAATATTTGGTAATTTGGATATACAGCAAAAGCACTATTCTGTACATTCCTACTATTTACCCAATTATTGTTACTTATTTTGCATTTTCTTGTTCTAATTAAAATAATTTCTTTTTCCAATTAAATTACTATAATCTGATAACATTACTTTGTTTAAACTCCCATTTATCAGTCTTTTTTGGTTCAGATGACAGTATGAAAATATTCATCTTTTTATTAATTACCATTATAAAATACATTCTTTAAATAATTTGGAACTAGTTTTGATCAATGATCATACATTTATGTTTCCTTTTTAACGTATCTTTTGATTTATATATTAGGGCTTTTGATGTCAGCTGCTGCTGCCATTTAACATATAAAGATGTAGTTATGGGATTGGCTGCTTTGGATCAGTGCACTCAGCATGGTGGACCTCCTGCAGAAGTTCGATGTCGCTACATTTTTCGCTTTTATGACAGTAATGAAGATGGCTTCCTTGAAACCTGTGAGTTTAGGTATGATCAAAAAATTTTTGGATGAAAACAAACAATTGCCTGTATTTTGTGCATGTAATGTGGGATTTTATTTTAAGCTGTGCATTATTACTATTAGTGAAACAAACTGAAGTTGATGGGAGAGAAAAAACTTCAACTTTTCAAATATTTGACTTATCGATGTCAATAGAATATGCTAAAAAGACAAATGTAATAATAGAATAAAATCAAAATATTACTAAAACCCATTAAATAATGAACAAAATTGGCATACTAATGTTTCAAAGTTATACATATTTTATTATTGCAGTCAAACCCCGCTATAACGAACCCTCAATGGACCGACTTTGGAGATTGCTAGAGCTGAGTGTTCACTACATCCGACTTTGGACAAAAAGTGTTAACTGACTAAGATATTTCTATATAATAAACATATTTCTAACAACAGCCAGGGTAGCAAATATTAACTTTAAATATAGTTAATAATAAACAAACAAATTTTAAAAATTTACCTTCTACTTTATCCATATTATTAAAAAAAGATGTTATTATTGGCTGTAAACTTTTGGATTTCATATACATCATTGTAAAAAAATAGTGTTTGACTAGACTAGAACACAAATGGAGAGGAATGTTGCTGAGACAAATCATGGGGGGCTCAAAATTTTTGATTACTATAGCCGATTTCCTAACATTTGGTGATCCTTATAAATGTTTAAAAATGCATTAATCAAATAGGGTTTCAGTTGGGACCATTTGGAAAGTTCATTACAGCTGGGTTATCGTTATACCCCAAGTTCGCTATAGCAAAGTTCAACTGTATTATCATGCAGTATAATGAAATATGAAAATCTTAATACTATTATAAATACGAAAGTTTGGATGCATGTTTGTTACTCAATCACTTCAGAACGACTGAATAGATCTGACTGCAATTTGGCACTGGGATAAATTATAGTCTGGAATAGCACATAGGCTACTTTTTATCCCAGAAAAATGTATGGTTCCCATGTGGTTAAGCAGTAAGATTTTGGTTCTCAAGCTCTGCCACTAGATGGGGCTTTACAGTGAGCCCTAAGTTTGCTAAATGGCACTATTCAGATTTTGATTTATTCGTTTGTTTTTTTATTTTAGTTCAGGTACATATTGTAAATAAATTGTTTTTAGGCTAGTTTGCCTTTGTAATTGAATTGCAGTTAGGTTAGTTCTATTTTTGTGTGCTTATAGGTTTAAGTACATTGTTCTTAGGTTAGTTATAATTTATATAATTTGTTATTGTTTTTTATTCATAGAAAATGACCATACTGTATGGTTGCATCCTAATGCTGTGCTTTAAAGCACAGAATATTTATTGCCAAGGAATCGGCACTTACAAGGGAGTGTTTGATCACGCACTTAAAAAAAAAGTTGTATAGAACACTAATGTTCCGGTTTTTTAAGCCATTGTCACCTCAATGCCATTAAATTTTGTTTAGGACTTCTGCTGCCAAGAAATGCAATGCCCAAAAGTACACCTATTATAATATTCGCCGACATTGATCGCATTTTGATCAGGCCGTCAGCTCTCACACATACACATCAACGTTTCCATGCCAACGAATATCGGGAGCAGCTAGTTGTATATGTATATATATATGAATATTATATATTAAAATTGGCATATTACAGTTTGTTTTCACAATGATCTTTATATATATATATAATTCTTCTGTGCGTGTGTATGTCACTGAACTCCTCCCAAATGGCTGGAACGATTTTAATGAAATTTTTTGTGTGTCTTCAGGTGGATTTGAGAATGGTTTAGATTTACAATTCGGTCCAATTACTCACTAAGTTTTTTCTTAATTATTTTTAAAAATTTTCAATGATTTTTACTACGCCTATATTGCAGTTTTTCCCCCAACGTACTGGCATACGAATCTCGTCCGCAGCTTGCATGCAGAGATATGGGAAAATATTTGCGATTTTAGGTTATCTATCTATTCTTGCACCAGCTTCACTTTTTAAAATAAAAAGAAAGCAAAACTACTTTCTTAAAGCTCACTGTATACTAATTCTTAAAATATAAGCTTCAAAACATTATTTTCAGATTTAGTAATTAAAATTCCATAATTTGTAAGATCCACAAATTTACCCAAAAACTGCTCTAAAATCATCGCATATTGTTCAAATTTTAAAACCAATATACCATTTTAATCCTCAAGCTATGACGATTCTAAACATATTAACTTTGAAAAAATATCTTATAAACTTCATAGGATACAGTCAAAAGTTTATTTTTTATTTCAACATAAAATAAATTCTGACATCGGGTTTACGGTTATTTCGATATAAATCTTATTTTTCAAAATAGAGAGACATCAGTTTTGTTTTCAGAGGAAAAATAATAATTAAATATATCTTCGATTTAACGTTTTTCTCAAATTAACAATAGGTTTTAAATTCGAGATTAAACTTGATAAAAGTTCTGTCTCCTCGATTTAACGATTTCCTTGACTTAGCAAATCCGACTTTTCACAGTATTATTTATTAAATGCTGATACACAGGTATAAATATCTTGTATTAAAAAATCTAAGGGGAAACTGCCCTCTCTTGACTACCTAAATGACAAGGCCTATTTGTGCACCTCTGTTTTGTTTTGAAAAAGAGAAATGCATTAGGGATTAGGAGTTAGACCAAATGATTTAAATGCTTATCACAGTAAAAATCAGCATGAATTGAATGAATGTTCTAAAAATTTGGTGTTGTACATAACAGGTTCAGAAAGTAACTCACAGGTCAAGAGGCAGCTAAATGTTTCTTATTTAAATCACTTAATGGAATAAATCATGATAACAGTGAATAATTAAATTTGAAATTTTTTATTTGAATTTCAATATATACCATTTTATTTCTTTTTGAAATTTTGTGTATGAATGTACTTTTTTTATGTAATGCTACTTCGTATTTGTCTCAAATGGTCGATTCAAATCATATTTATTGGCTTGGAAAGTATTTTGATTTAATAAAAAATATCTGATGTAAATCAAATAAACCCTTTTTTGTTAAACATGATTTTTTTTCATGCCCTGCTTTTTCTTGACTTGTACATGAAACTAATGTTTGCATGATAGATATCTGGTTTCAGAGCTTTTAACAAGATAGTTTCCACTTTTGCTTCCGGTGGTTTTACTGGAGTTATTTCTGTTTACCTTGAGACGTGTACCAGAGCGGAAGATGCTTCCCATTCACACCTCTTGACTCAGCAGTTTTACCAATCTTAGATTATGGGAAGAACACATCCTGGGGCATAACTTCCAAGCCCATATTTTGCTCAGTGCCGGATCTAGGGTGGGGCAAGCCGGGGTCCATGCCCCGGGCGGCACTTCTGTGGGGCGGCAAATTCAACTGTGATGACCAAAAAAAAAAAAAGAAAAAAAAAAGAAGAAGCAGAAGAAAAAATATATTTGATAAAGGAAATTTAACTTTTGGAAGAGAATTAAAATCCTAGTTCGGCGCTCCGATAAGCTATTTTGCTAACGATTAAAACCGATTATTGGAATTATTTATTTGTATAAACTGTCGGAAACTCTAAAATTGAGGTTATGGGGCGGCAAACTTCGCAATGTCAAAATTTAAAACTTTAACTTTAAAAAAGTCAAGGTTTCTTTCCCTTATAATAGTGAAATACGTATAAATTATGCTATGATCATACAATACCCGATAGTTTTCTTTTTACAAACTCGCAAAGCATCCTTTTGGGATGAGGTGGGAACTTGTAAAGTGTTGTTTGAAAAGGCAAACACGTGGCTCTTCGATATGGGCGTTAGTAAGAAGGAGAGGGGGTGGAGGGTCCATCCCTGGATTAAAAAAATTAAAAAGCCAATTTTTTTTCTGCATTTTTATGAATATTTTTATGAGTAAAAGCGTTTAAATTAAAAAAGTTTCCGTTTTTTTCCCCCTAAAGTTTTGACGTCCGAAAAGCGTCTTCTAAGGCCTCAAAATTCACCAGTTTGTATGTAGTTTTCAAAATTTTCCCGGGATTACCGGACCCCCTTTAATTATCAGAATTTAATATCTCTTGTTAAGGGAAGCTCTTCATATGGTTCGACATAAATGTTGAGTTGAAAGGGCCATGTTGTGGGAACATTAACGAAAGTTCTATCTGTTTATCAGTGAAAAAGTCTTCAAAAATAAATAAAAAAGGTAATCGCCTAAAAGTTATATGAAATATTAACAATAATTGAACGGAGAGGGGCGGCATTTTAAAGTTTTTCCCCACCTCGGAAAACTCCAAGATCCGGTACTGATTTTGCTGTAAATTTACATTTGGGTTTTATATTGTCCCATCCGTGTGGTGAAGCATTTTTTTTGAAAAACTGGTTTTAAATACTCTAAGGTTTTAAATACTGTGGTTTTAAATACTCATGGTGAACAGGCAAAACTTTTTTCAAATAATTTTTAAATGAAAAATCTTGTTTTGTACTGCGAAGTTAGTTGAGCTAGAAACTTTTCATGAATATATCATGAAACAAACTGGTATATCAAATAGCTTGACTCTATGAAATTCAAATTTTTAAAGTTCCATTGTTTATTGTATATTTTTCATTTTAAGAAATGAAAAAGATTAGGTTATTTGTTTGAATGCCTGTTCTTCTTTTATTTTTGCTTAATGTATTTTTATCATATTTATACAAATAGGAGTCTCCTTTGTTATTACCAATTTTTTTCCTTGTACAATATAGTTTTTTAGTTCTTTGCATCCGAGTAATTTAATTTTTATATTATTATTACAGTTATTATTTTTACTTTGTAGATCTATGATTGCAGATATTAATCGTCTTAAAGGAATTGAATTGAGTGAAGAAGCTCTAGATAATGCAGTAAAAATTCATTCCAAGTAAGCTAAATTTGTTGCTGTAACATTTAAAAGTACATAATTTGTTTTCTCTTAATTTGAAATTAAATATGTATAGCTGTCATCGTAAAAAATTTTTGCATGAAAGCTGCAAAGCTTGAGATGTATCCAAGGCATAAAACTAATATTTTTTTTCTTTCTGGTCATTTGGGGCTATCCACTTAAAAAGGGGCATATCATCAAATCAAATAAGATATTTCTGCCTTTTTATATTGTTTATGAATAGCTTGAGATGTTATTAATGAACAATAATCTACTTAATTTAAGTGGCTATATCACTTTTCCTTTAAAGTTAATCATTAGGCATATATACTTTCTCAAATTTCTGCTTGTTGTCCGCTTGTTGTAACATCAAAATCATTTTTTAAGAAGTTTTTATTGTTACCTTGTATTGTATCAACCCTCTGTAATTTGTGCCAAGCAGGGACACCCATGCACCCCCATCTCACAGCAATGGTGCAGCTCCTAAAAAGCTACAGAGCCCCTCCTCCCAAAAAGAAGTTGGTTGGAACCCCCTTAAAACAACCTTCCTAAAGAGAGAGCACTCTGCACCATGCACCCTATCCCCCTCCACTGATAGACATAACTGATCCCATGAAAGGTTGAATTGAGTTTACTGTATTATTTAGTTCAAATTTACAGTTTTGCTTCATTTTTAACAATTTTTTTTTTCATTGTGCTTGTCATTACGAAATTAAATGTATAAAGTTACAATTTTATTGTTTTTCCTCATATGCACATCCATTTTTTTTTTAATTCCGACTTTTACATATAAAGATTTATTTTTATTTTAGCACTTTTCAACTCCAAAGTCATATGCGACTATCTTTGAATAATTTCCTCCAGACTGTTGGACAGTTAAAGTTTCGTGGTACATCTAGTTTATTTAGAGCAACAGATTCAATCATCTATTCAATCCTGCATAAAAGGTATTTGTTTGTCATCCTCTTAAGTGTGGTTTTGAATTCAATTTCCTAGACAATCATCATCGCTCAATTTGAATATTTATTGCACAAAATTGAATTGTATGTGTTATGTCTCTACATACTTATTTCTTGCTCGGACTCTGCACCAGTTTCAATCAAAAGCTCATTGCTCCGCTCCAAACCCCTTGTTTATAGCTATTAAAAATCAAATTCAAAGTTTTTTTCCTTCACTTTATTATTATTATTATCATTTTATTTTATTTATTTATATGTTTATTTTATTTATTTATTTTATTTTATTTTTTTATTTTATTATTTTATTTTGTTGCAATGACAATATTATTGTATGTATGGTACATATACAATTAGTTATAAAATTTATAACCAAGCAATTATGGTTTCATTTCAGCATTATTTGCTTTGTTTAAAATTTATTAATTTTGCAGTATATTTTGAATTCACTTCTCAAATTTACATTTACAACCTGTAATGCTTACATTTTTGTCATATTCCTGTAGAGGCTTTACTGAATCTCCTAGAGAAAACTATTTCAGCAGATCATCAGCTCGTAAAAGACAACGAGAAAACTCAATAGGTATTTATTAAATTAAAACATTAAAAATGTACAGTAAGAGTAATCACAGTTAAGCACCGTTTATGCAACACCGAAAGGACTACCAAAAAACGTCATACAAATGATAATGTCTTAAAATTGATTTACCCCTCATGCTGGATCCAAGAATTGGTGTCACACTAAAACGTCACATAAACTTCATTGCATAAACAATGCTTCACTGCATATATATAGAAAAAATATTTTTCATTATATAAAAATATTTTGTACATAGTATGTAATTCATGTAATTTTAGAAGACTTTCATCATGACCTCACAAGATATGAAAATATTTTTCAAGTTTATAATAATTTTTAATAGATTTTATGCTTTATATCTGTACTAAAATGTGTGAGGAATTTTCTCAAAGAAAATTTATCAAATTTAGAGGAGAAGGGGAAAAAGACAAAAATCAGATTGACAGAATGCTACATAATCTTTCACAGTGCCTTGAAAACTTTGAAACTTATTACTTCAAAACTTTTATGTGTGACAGCCTCAGTGTATTCAAGTTCTGAATTAATACATACTGAAAACTTTTTATTATATATATGTTCTGTTTAATGCTAATTTAGATTTTCTCTGGCACTTAAAGATTAGAGAAAGACCCAGTAACAAGTTAGTCTTGTTTTCTAACTTCTAGTCTAATTTTCGAAAGTTTAAAAAAAGACATGTTGCAAAATGGTTGCATGAAACTTCAAAATAAGCAGAGTGAATTTTGAGTTATCAAAACAGTTTTCTGGTTGTATTGCATTTTGTTTAATTTGAGGTTTCTAGAGTAGTTAGTATAAGTGGAAATTCTAGATTAAAAAAAGTTAAAGTTACCAAAAGTAAAGTATAACATATATATATATATATATATATATTTAATTTAGCTAAATACTATAATTCTACCATTCTGATCTACAATTCAAAAATGGTAACAGAAATATCCATAATAATTTTACTTCTTTAAAAAATAGGTAATGAAGCTTTAATAGTTTTAAATCTTTCAACACAATTTTTTAATGATAGTAGATTTTCAAAGTGGATCATGTATGTTAATATTAGTCTTAGTCATCCTGTATAAGCTATCACCCTGCTTAAGACCTATATAAGCTATTAAAAATCAACACAATACTTTCAATAATTTTCTGTAAAACATCTATGACAGGTGAGTTTCATTTAATACACAATAATCTTCACTTGCTCTTTTTAGAAAAGAAGTTTGATGATAAAAATGGAACTGTCCCAGAGAAAAAGTATGATTTAGCAACTCATTCTGTTAAAGTCAAGCGTTCTGGAACCCTGGTTGATGTAAATTCTTTGTGGGAGATGGAAGGTACTTTCGATAAATATTTTTTAAAAAATTATGTTATCATTGCACCAATTGTGTTTGTTAGACTAGCACACCACCTTCGTGTTGGTGTGTCAGCCTTGTGTTGGAAGGCAAGACTGATTGAAAAAATAATGTCAGTACTTGATAAAATGTAATTACATTACATACTGCAGATTTACGATACGCTTGTTATGTAAGAAGGAATTTGCATTTATTCTTGAAAACAGTTTGAATTGTACAATAATTCATAAAACTGTTTACTGAAAAATAATTAAATTAAATTAGTCTTTAAATATTTTTATTTAACAATATTTTGCTCAATAAAGTGAAGAGCTTAGAATGTCCAGAGTATATAATTATTACTTTACATTTGTTATTTTAAAAATTTCAGGAACAACTGCTTGTAGTAATGATGTGAAATTTCCTTCAAAAATGAGAGTTGAAAGAATTTTATCAGTGGACTCTTTTAACTTGGTGAGCATTTCTAAATGGTATATAAAGTGTATATTTTTCCCCAAGATTGTATTATTTTGTGATTAGTTATTATTGTTTGTAAGTAATAATTTTAAAATGAAACTTATGTTATTAAATTTGTACTTATAACATAATATTTAATTTTTACTCTTAAAAATGTAAGTCACCAGAAATAAATAGGCATGTCAAATTAGCATTGACAGCATTTTGTATCGATTTTATTCGCCCAGAAATCAAAGGTTCAGTCTATATTCTGTTACTATTAATTGTGCTATGGAGAGAAAAAAAAAACAGAATTCTTATTTTTCTTCCCATTTGGGATTTTGAAATTTCACTATGTTTGTTCTCATAAATCCAGATTTAGTGAATTTGTTCATAAAAGAGAATTTAGCACTTGCACATATAGCAAGCTTTTTGATTAATGAAGTAAAAATCATAGTATTATTGCAATATAACCGTAAGTATGAGTATTATATAATAACCTAGTTCAGTTTTGATTTTTTTTCTCTTTTTCTTTAATGGTTATAGCATATTAGTTTTGAGCTTGTAATAAATGCCTTACTGATCTTAATATTGGATCTCAACTTAATAAGACAATTCCTGAAAGCTAGAGTTTGCCCAACAAACAAGATTCAACCATAATTAAATTTAGTATGAAAACATAATGCTATTTATATAATTATATAAGTATTATTCATCAAATTTGGTGTTTTTTCCCTCAAGGTCATTTTGATCTCCCTTACTTAAAGCAAACATATTGTAAACCATTGTTTAGCCACAGGGCCAATTGTGCTCATAAATGTAGCCGCTTGTACTTCTCCGATTTCTAATAACTAATAAAAAACCATTTAAGGTCATAAATTGAAAGTTGAGTATGGTGTCTTCACCTGAATGAATTTTGTATACGCCATAAGTGATTGTGGCAGTCCAAAAATACAAAAGGTTTTAACTTCTTTGACTGTCTATTTTGTAATTTAAAAAGTAATTATTTTTTCATTTACACTATTTAAAAAATGTTGAATATATTTTAAAGTAAAGAGCAAGTCTTTTATATACATAAATTGTTTAATTGCAAGTGTAGGTGTAACTAAAATTTTCTGTATGAATTACATAGGAGGCACTATAGGCGTATTTGGCCATAGGTACCTAAATCTCCAGCTCATGCTTCTTTAAAAGCACTATAAAAGGGTAAAACATGGAATATTAAAATGTGAAAAAAGCACAGGATGCTTTGACCATTTAGGGGGAAGATTTTTTTCCTCAATAACTTAATCTCCGTAAAGTTATTTTGTCATGCTGTGCATTAAATGCCTGCTTAGCTTTAGGTAATTGTTCTAAAAGTAAATGATGAAAGTAGAGCCATTTATTTCAGACTTTGATTAATAATATTCATTACTGGCCTCTGTTTCGTACTCCCAGCCATTCGTGAGAAGATAGCGCAACATAGATTGATAAATAGATACATTCTTTCTTCCCGGATTTTAATAGTTTAGACTTTTATGATATTCTGTAATTTTTTAAAAACTTTTCTAGCAATCGCAAGCAAATGAAATGCTGCAAGGACTGTCTTACTTCGAACATTGCATAAAACGAGAAGCAGGTCTGACTCGAACACCAAAGGAAGCATTCAGTTGGGGTGCTACCGACAGAGATGCATTGGCAAGGTGCTTGATAAATGTTTGTAGAACAGCATATGAAATACTCAACAGAGAGCAAAGGCTAATTCATGTGAACTCACCTGCATATGTTTTGGGTGAGTCATGTGTCGTTTCTATTTTTTTCCAAAACTTAAATTATTTTATTGTTTTTAGTGTAAATGCATTTTTTATGTAAATACTCTATTTTTTAAAAATCCATATCAAAGGACAAACCTTGCTTTGAGTGAATGGCACTAAAAAACTAATTATTTGTATGAAGAATTGCGTTTTGAAGTCGATTTTAAAAGGTCACTAGAGCAAGCAAACTGATTGTATTTAACTTTTGTTTCAGAGAAGCTTTCAGTCAAACCCATATTATAATTGCTTTTAATATTATGGCTTAATGGCTACAAAATCTTTTGTAACAATGAGTTTTATATTTATCAATAATTTTCCTAACAAAGAGATATCAAGCCAAGCATTTCCAATTAAGAGAAAAATACTCATATTTTACAGAAGGGTGAAACATAAAGCACTTCACACTTTTGAGTTAGATGACCCTTTCTCGAGTAAAGAAAAATCATCAAATTTGGGTCATTTAGTCAAAAATTATAGATGAAAAACAAAAAACACTACATTTCCGCCCATAACCTTTTCTCTAATTATTGAATACGGTCTGACGAAAATACTGGACTTATGAAAGAACACTCGATCGAGTAAAAACAGAATTATTAAAATTTGGTTCATCCAGTGAGAAGTTATCGATGCACAAACAAACAAACAAAAACATACAATATGAACTAATAACCTCCTCCTTGTAAAAGTTGGTTAAAAAAAGAAATGCTTTGTTATTTGTTTAGAAATTAATATAGTTGTTGTTTTGGCATTGTAAAAATACTTTATTATTTAAAAAATAATTCCAATTAGAAATACCTTATAAATGTTGTATACAGTAAAAATATTCATCTATCAGAACTTCTATTGTCCTTAACCTTTTCACATCTATATGCCTCAATAAAAGATGATTGTTACTGAACCTTTTAATGTTCTTGTATTGCAATTGAATCTTTTATTTAAGAAATCTGTTCAGTATTTATTTATGTTACTATTATTGTTTTTTAATTTTATTTTTGTATTAAACTATCATTAAAATGGTGATAAGTTTCTGCATAAAAAATTAAAAAATCAGTTAAAACAGAGCAGCAAATGAAATTCTACCTATATTTTAAAAATTATTTATTCAAAGAATGTGAGGCACTAATTTTATGTATAAAAAATTTAATATAAGTTTGTAAACAATTTTGAATAAATTTTTATTTAAAAGAACAGTTACACTAAAATTGGTTTTTTGACAGACACATACACACAAAACTCCAAAAGAAATTAAAGATTCTGAATAGAGCCCCCCCCCCCCCCCCCCAAGAAATATAGAAAGAGTTATGACTAAAAAACCAGAACTAATTTCTCTATAGACTTAACATTGACTATTTTTTGACATAAGAGATTGATTGTTTGTGTGATATGTCAGTAAATTTCAAGGGGTTTAGTTTTCACTTCACTTATAAGAAAAACTTCAAACAATTTTTTTTCACATTATTAATTAATACAATGTAAATTTAAAATTTTATTTAAATTTTTTATAACATTTCTTTAACAACAATCAAAAAGTGAAATAATTTTTATGTGGCATAAAATATTGCAATTTCAAATTTCTACGTTACATGTTAAAACTTTTTCTCTTGCTGTATTCTTTTTTTTTTTTTTTTTTTTCCTGTTCAGATTCACAATTTCATTTTGGGGAATGTTTTGGCTGTAATACACTTTTAGAATATGCTTCTTCTATGTTTTTGAACTTGCATGTTAAAAAACATCTTGAATTTAAATTGTTCTCATTAAAAATAATAATAATAAACAAACCGACACACACAATAAATAGTTGAAATTTACTGAAACGAAAATAAATTTGATATCCATTTTTATAATAATTAATGGTTTTCTTTTTTTACATAAAAGTGAACTATTTTCTTTTCAGAAATGTTTTAACTGTTAAAAATGAATATTTCAAATAATTTAGAGCATAAGACTTTTGGTATAGAAATATTATTTGATCAATGATCAACTAAATCAATTGTTGAAAATCAGTGTTGGCCACATGTTAGAAAATAGGCTTGTTTAGTTTTAGAAGAACTTCAAAACTAAACAAGTTTGCATTATACTTTGCATTGTTTACTTTGCATTCTAGTCCCTTTTTCTCACTGTTTTCCACAAATTCGTCACTTTCATCATTAATATAGAGCATAAAACTTGCTGAAAGCCCTGCATTCATGATATGTGCTACTTTTTTTAGGGGATATCCATGGAAATTTTTCTGATCTTGTGTGTTTTGAGAAAACTTTGTGGCGCATGGGACCTCTTTTAACTCCTGCAAGTTTTCTTTTCCTTGGAGATTATGTTGATCGTGGGCAACATGGCGTTGAAGTATAAAATATATTCTGTACATTCCCAACATTCTTTTCCATAATTAATTATATATATATATATATACAAGCTAATGTGGAGAACATGTAAAAATTAATGATTTTTTAATTCATTGGGTGTAGAGTTTGATGAAATGGAAAAATTTAAAAGGTGCATCATTTTCATAAGCATTTCAAATGCAGAATGTAAAATTGCATTTTATAAGAAATTATTTAAATCAAATAATCTGTTAACAATATTTTTTTTTAATTTTAAATAAACACAAAAAGGTACAAAGTTTCCTTCTCCAAAGCATTGACTCTGAAAAAAATGACCCTGTCGTCAACGTTATGATCCGCTAATATATCTCTAACATGATCTAAACAAAGTTTCCATTGCTTTTGCTGCATTCTCTGTTTCCCATTAAATGACAAAAGGTGACAAAAGATAAAGTGTAAACAACTTTACCTTTTGTCAGTCTTTGCAGTTTAAGAAAAAAATACTCTGACTTGTTGAATCTTTCCTTAAAAGCTCCACTGGTTGCTCCATCACCTGATTGAAAAACTTTTTAATTAGTTGAAAATATATCATTGTTATCAGGGGTAGAAGTCATCCTGTATTTTGTACTAATCCTATATTTTAAAGAATAGTCCAATATTTTTCTAATCAGTGACTATCCAGTATTTTTTCCTATGTACATTTACTCGATACAGCATCCACAAGTTTTTTATAGTCCAAGGCTCCAGTTGACAATTTTTATGTTACTTGTACATTCATATTTTGTTACAGTGTTGGCTCTTTGAGCTTGTTTTGAAACTATTGTAAAATTTAAAAAAAAAAAAAAGCACACACACACATTTTATACAATGAACGAACGACCTGATTTCTTGCTGAAACCAGGCCTGTCACTTCAAAATTTTCCGTGGGGGGGGGGGGGGGAGACAACGGGTATATATTCAATGCACATTAAAGGTAAAATGCAACAAAATACATAAACACATGTGCAAATACAATGTATTTGTAAAAGTGGGGGGCAATTGCCCAAAGGACAGACCTGGTTGAAACTTATGTAATGCTTTGTCAAAGAAGAAATTCTCAAGGATGAAAGTGGTAAAAAATTACTCTTCTATTAGCTGCTGTGCATAAATAATTTTTTAAAGATAAATTTTAAAATTGTATTTGCAAATGAATATGAAACACATTGGGGCATGTACAAATGTATGCAAATTTTTATTCATCAACCTAATATGTTTTTGCATTTTTACTAAAGAACTTTTAGTCTCAGGTTAGCCCTGGTACTTTGCTAATTATCTGGAAACTATAGACAAACTTTCTAACAAGTGGTATGGTCTATGCAGACGATGTGGATATTCACCAAGAATTTGAAAATTATGCCAATAATGAATATTGAAACGGTGTTTGTAACACTTACAATGAGAGGAAATGGAAGGGATCCATTTTTGGGTTACACTTAGAAAGGCAGTGCTCACATTTTCTCACAGTCAAGCTTCTGTGAAATAAGAATTTTCTATCACCAAAGGAACTGTAGCTAAGGAGAGTGAATGGTTAAGTTTTAAGTATATTAGTAGGGCTAAGTGTTCTTAAAAATTTTGAAAAAAGAAAATACTGCTAATGTGTAAGTTACCAAAGTGATGATACAGTCTTACAGAGAAGCCCACAGCAAATATAATGCTGAAAAAGAACAAAAACTGAGAGATCTCGAGAAAAAAGTTGATTCTTAGCGAAGTCAGCCACAAAAAAAAAAAAAAAAAAGAGGCAGGCAGGAAGGGAGGAGAGAAAAAGAAGAAGAATTAAAAAGAGAATATTTTTTCATTCCACACTATGGTTGAGCCTGCAAATCAGGCTAGCTAACCCAGGATCAAAATAAAAATCTATAGGTGGCATTGAGGCAGTACAAAATACTTAAAGTATTTATTGATGTTAGCAATAATAAATTGAAAGCTCTGCAAAATGAACCTAAAAGAATTTTGTAATTTTCTGCTGTTTAGACAAATCTAAACTTCCTCTGAAGTAACAAATAGAAATCTTTTATTTATTTATTTATTTATTTTTTTTTTTTTGCAAAATATTTTTTTCTTCTTATATGTTGAATGCATTATGTAGTTACTTTTTATGATGTGCATTCTGCTTAATCCAAGGTTTTTTTTTTAACCATACTTTTCTTGGGGGAAAACTATATTCTTGAATTGGTAACTTCTATCCCTGTATAAATTGCTTCTAGGATTATCTGTGTACTGTGAATTAATTTATAATTGTTAACATTTATAAATTAATTCAATACAGAATTGAACTAATTTATAAATGTTAACAATTAAATCAATTCTGTATTGCTAAATTTAACATAATTTCACATGTACTATGTGTGTGCTTTTTGTACGAGTTATAGGATTTCAGTTATACTTTTTCTATTTCTCTAGGTTATTGCATATCTTTTCTCTCAGAAAATTTTAGCTCCTGAAAAATTCTTTCTGTTACGTGGTAACCATGAAGTAAGACCTGTTCAACGAATGTTCACATTTTATGAGTAAGTTATTGAAATTTCATTTTCGATATTTGGCCTTCAAACATATCGTTTACAATTTTTCGATTTTCTTTGGTATCATTTCTCTATGTTTAGTATCTTACATCTTTATTTAGTATCAATATGTTTCTCTTTCTATTATCTTTAAAAAATGAAAGCATCAGGTATATTTTTATGTTGCCATCCAGTGCAGGTGTAGATACTAAAGGAGGTAATGGGAGTAATTGCCATTCCAGTCAGGTATAATTAAAAATTGTATAAATAACAAATTAAAATTTATAATTTTTCCCCTTTAGAACAAATTTTCTTGGAGACGGATAAAATCACAAAAAAAGATTGCCCCTTACTTAGCAAAATCATTTACCTCCGCCTGATCCACTGCTTGTTTAGTTTTATAAATTATGTTACATTAAGCATACAAATGAGCTTTCTGCTAATCATAAATTAATGGAAAATGACATTATTTTTAAAATTGCAAATTTGTTTTACAATATTATATGACTTTCTGTGTTAAAATAGTTGTTTAACTATAGAATTTATTTTACTTATAAACTTGAAATTTATTATTTTCCTTGAAAATTTGCACAAATGCACTATGTACGTAACTTAATTTATGTCATTGTCATTATTATTTATGTTCTTTCATACTCACATAATATAATGGTGTCTTAATAGGGAATGTTTACATAAATTTGGTCAAAGGTATGGACTAGAGGTATGGAATGCAGTAAATGAATGTTTTGATGTCATGCCATTAGCAGCTGTTGTTGATGGGAAGGTAAGTAACCCTAAACTTTTAGAATGTGTTTGTGTATCATTCTAAATTTTATTTACCTCTATGTAATGTTTAGAAAACAAACTACAAATATATATGACATGTATGTATGTATGTATGTAGGTAGGTAGGTATCGGTGACGAGGTGTCCGGTCATCCATAGATGCAGTGTAAAAAAATAAACAATAATAAACATAACAATCCACATAATCAGTATAATTTAATGTATTTTTCAAAATTTCTTTATGATAAAATGCCTTTTTATTAAATGAATATGTCTAAAGCTGCAATCTTTTGTATGCAAACAAGAACTTTGCTGGCAAAGTCTTTGACGAGTTCTGTATCTGTTTTTGGCTGTGGGTGCATTCAAACAAGGCTTTCAACTCCCGCAAGAAAACTAGCCTGAAACAGTGCCAAGTTAGCATTAAAATTTTCACCGCTGCTTTTGTCCTCAAGAGTATAATATTTGCTTTGGCTCCACTAATTTAAGAGCTTAGGGGCAGCTTAATACTATTGAAAGTTATTGCCAGACAGTTACGTCATATAAAAGTATATTCTTGGTAAATAATGAACTTGAACAAGTTTATTGTCTTTTATTCGTTATAAGTTACATTATACTCCTGTACTGATACTCAAATGAAAGATAAGATGAAATTTGGTTTGAAGTTTATCTTGCTAAAATATAATCTTTTTTCTGACACAAAAACTTAATTGAAAAAATAATCTGGTGAGATTAAAAACTTTCAGAAGTAATAAATAAAAATATGTTTTAAACCAAGTTTTCCACTTCCAATGAAGGAAAAAAAACAGTGAGGCCTTAAAAATAATTTTAAAATATTTGTTAAGAGGAGGAGAGTTTGGATGGGGTCCTCAGAACCATCATGGGAGTTGTTATATTATTTAGAAAATGTGTTTTCTTGAAAACTTTCCTGCTTTGAACGGGTTTCATATCAACCTTTACATTGTTTTTTATACTTATTTTTTTGTTTTTCCTTTTTCTGAAAACTGTGCATCATATTTAATGTTCCAAGAATCCTGTGTTAATTATGTTTCTGCTCAAAGCAGTAACTCTAAAATGAAGTTTACGTTTTTGTTGAGTACAAAAATATATTTTTTTCTGTTTTTTAAGTTTTACCTGAGTCACTTCTTGTTTTAGATATTTTGTACTCATGGAGGTATTCCACCACCATGGTATTTACAATCTGAAGGTCTAAGTGCTATCAATTCAATACCTAAGCCATTACCGGATCCTGAGAAAGACAGTGATTTAGCCTGGGAGCTTATGTGGAATGATCCTATCAGGTACACTATTTTCTCTCTAGTGCAGAAATTCTAAAATACCTACCTGTCGGTAGTGGTAGAGATGTAATAAAATTTCAGAACGCATAGAATATATTGCAATAAATTCTCATTGTATTAATGTGCGTGTGTGTTTTGTTAAAATGAAAATATAAGATTTTAACAAAATGTTTCATATGTGCTTCAAATTATTTTTACTGGATTTTAGATTGGAAACTAATCTTCTTTTCTTCCATAGATACTATGTCCTTTTGTGCATTTTTTTTCAATGTCTTCTTCAAGAGTGTGTCTATCATGTAAAAGCAGAATTATGTATATGATTCTGACATATTTTTACCAGCCAATTTGTGTATTACGGTTGTAAATCATGCTTTACTTTTAGCAATTTGTGCTAAAGTCTTGTGTTCTCACACAAGTTATTATTTTTTTACCAAATAATACTATGCTAATTTTAATGTAATGCTCCTCAAATTTTAAAATCATGAACGTGATTTGAAAATTGGTTTAGTAATTCAATTTTGAACTGACATTAAAAATAAATGAGTAAAGGTGCTCCAAAATTACTTCACATTATGTAATGCTGGTAAGATTTTATTAGTGTTGTGCTAATTAGAGATGTAAAATTCTGAATAATAATTTTTAGATAATATTCTCAAGAATCCTCTCTGAAAAATTATCTATACTAATAACATCACATTACGTATTTTTGATGCGAATGAATAAAATTGCAATAATATTTACTGAATATTATATTTCAAAGAATAAGCATTAATGAGCATACAATATTAGTATCTTCATTAACGCTTTTGTACAGGGATGTTTTAATAGTTTTCTTTAAGCAAAAAATAGCTACATTCAAACAATGTTAACTAAAACATTTCCACTCTTTGTTACTTGCTCTTAAATATATATATATATATATATATGTGTGTGTGTGATTTTTTTTAAAAACAAGTTTGAGTATCCAGATACATTCTCAACAGGCTCAGCATTTCTTATATCAAAAATTTTAAGAAATAACATTTAAGAAAAAACACTTGATTTAATTCTATGAGTACATATTTTAAATTGAAAATAGTAAGGCTCGACCGATGCATCGGCGCCGATTGTTCAACAAAATTGCCATCGGCCATCGGCATCGGCAGCCGATGTCAACTTTATAAAAACATCCGCCCATCGGCCTTAAAAAACATCTAAAAGCCGATGCAAGGCCGATGTTTTTCGCAGGGACAACTTTCTAGAAAACATTCTCTGTCTGTAACTTACTTTTTCCTCCATAGCTAAATTTCTATTTCCAGACAATAACAGGCAGCACATCAGTTTAAACAAAAAGCACAAAAATAATGTCATTCTACAAAGTGTATTTGATAAAATATTCGGAAAAATAATTTAATTGATCGCTGCCCGAAAACCTTCATTATTGAAATTATTTCTCCTTGAACAGAATGCTAGCGAAATAGAATATGTTAAAGGGGATATACGTGTGAAACGGCGTATTAAGAGCAATTTTTATGATTTTTTTAACGTATAAAGAATAAACATATTTTATAGAGATTTTGAGGTTATTTTATAGATAGATTGAGGAACATTTACTGAAATTTTTAAACATTTTTCTTGAAAAATCCGGGAGATATAGGCGACTGCACACTGTAAGTCACTACACGGGTCGGCAGTTTGCGTACATCCTGGAGGGCACAATTTTTATCTGAAATCAATTTTTTTTAAATCAACTTTTTTTATCAGTGTCTCTTCTAGTTAAAATCATCACAAAAAAAACCCCCGAAAATTTCTATTTTTTTTAGAATGGGAAAATTCAATACGATTTTTAACCGTTTTTTTTTTTTTTTTTGTTCTTTTCTTACAACAAAAAATAAATAAAAATAAAGAGATGTTTATGATTCTAGTTCAACTAAAGCGTGTATATATAAAGAAAATGTGTGCTAAATTTGATATGGATTGATCAAAAATTTTGCGAGCTAGAGTGTACGCAAATTAGAAAAAGTAGTTTCGAGAAAAACGCGTTTGAAGAGAAGAGTGGTTGAAGGTAAATTTAAGGCAGTAATGAATTAATTTTTTTATACTTATAGATACTAATAGTACTTATAGAAATTTCTATCCAAGGTCTCAGTTGTTAAAAAAAATAAAAGGAAATCTGCTAACGTTCTCTAATACCCTTCAGGTCATTCATGAGGGACTACCTGCTCAACTGCTCCAAAAGGAGCGCTCGCTCAAATGCTTATAACTTTTAAACGACTTGGAATTTTGCTTTGAAATTTTCAGGGTATATTATTGAATAGTTGTAGAATCGATTTATGAAGAAAAAAATTAATTTTTTGAGACTTTTACACGTATTTCCCCCCTTGAATTAAAAGTAATAGAGGCATCTTATGAGTGCTATTTCGCTATTGTTATTCGCACTAGGTTAGTTGCCTCATTTTGTCCGTTTTTCGCTCAATAATGACTTAGTGCATTAGATTTCATTGTGCAATAATCTTATACCATCTGCTTTTAGTTTGTCCTGTTTCTTATTATTCCGAGATTGTAAACAGTACAAAGTCAACTCAATGAAAGTACGATAATAATTTTACCCACTTAAACGTTTTTCTCTTAGCCGTTTTTTTTTTTCTCCCTCTTCCATGCCACGTGTTACAGTTTTTTTGCAATTGTGCAGCAATCTCGTTGCATCTGCTTTTAGTGTGCGGTTATTCTCATTATTTTATTTTTAGTTTACAACATAGAAAAAAAATGATCAAAAATAAGAAACAATTTTCCAGTATGAATGTTTATTGATCGAAATTTTATGTGTCAAGGTTCGACTTGCAATTTTCGAAAATTGAATTCTCAAAATGCGAGTTCGCGCGACAGGATTTAATAATATCTTTAAAAAAATGCTAGCATTTCTTTATTTTCAAAGGTTGATCAATGCATATTTTTTTCAAAATAAATCTTAATTTTTTATACGATAGTTATTTTAATTTTTCCCCGCGTAAACTTCGTTCTTTAAATACACACACACACACATATATATATATATATATATTTGCTTCGATGCCACGTGTTACAACAGTTGACAGTTTTTCTGCTATTGTACAACAATTTCGCTGCATCTGCTTTCAGTTTCGAATATTTCTTGTTCTTTTATTATTAGTTTACAACATAGAACATATTGATAAAAAATATGAATCAATTCTTCAGTATAAATGTTTATTGATCAAAATTTTATGTGGTGCAAGTTCGACTTGCAATTTTCAAAAACGTAATTCTTAAAAAACGAGTTCGCAAGACAGGGTGGAATAATATCTTAATAAAAATGCTACAATTTCTTTATTTTCAAAAATTGACAACGTATATATAAATATATATATATATATATTTTTTTTTTTTTCAAAATATATCTTAATTTTTATAATTGATCACGTGTTTTTTCAGAAGATTATTTGTCAACAGAAAACTGCTGGTGCTCAAAATATTTTTCACGTTACAAAATATTGGTTTATTTCGGTGACCCTACATTGTGCTCATAAAAATATAAAGAATATGTCGGGTATTTTAGTGTGATTTTCAACTCACAAGAAAAAAAGCTAATAAGATTGGTTTTTAAGACGGTCCCTTCATTCATTGGTAATGACAAAAAAATCTCACGTCTGTTCTTGAAGTAATATTCAATATTTCTTGGTTATTAACATTGGGGGGGGGGGGGATGTTACTGCGAGCGAAATTTTTTAATATTTTATTTTTTTATTTTACGTATAAAAAGAGCTATTTTTAGTTAAAATATTTTTTATAATAAAAAATAAAATCGTTCCCGCTTTTCTTTCAAAAACGGGGGAAAAATTAAGAAAAAATCCGAGGGGGTGTTGACAATTTTGTTAGATACAAATCCACATTATTTGTTAGCCTGTATTATAACATCTACATTCCTGCCCATGAAAACAAAAATAAGAAAATAAAGGCAGCTGCACTTGTCATTCGCAGTGCAGGTGCTACAAAGAAAAAATGTTGGTGGAAAGGGAAGGAGACCCGATCCGATCCAATAGTAGTTACTTCTTTTGAAAGGATAAGAAAAAATAATTAAAAATCCTCTGATATAGCTATTCTTTTTACCACCAAATAGTTTAATTTCTTTACTAGAATCGCGAGTGAATCTTTTAGTTTTAATTATTATGTAAACTTCCTCCAAACAGTAACAGTTTTATGGTGCTTGAATAATGCATTTATGTTTTCATAAACATTAAAATAAATAAATGATTTATATGACATTGTTGATAAGCATAATGGTTAAAAGCGAATTTTTTCCATCGGCCATCGGCCGATGGAAGAGGAAAATAATCGGCAATCGGCCATCGGCCGGCCTCGGAACAATCGGCCAACAATCGGCATCGGCCCATCGGCCAAAAAATGCCATCGGTCGAGCCCTAGAAAATAGTATTGTGCACAGAAGGTTGTAAATTGGCATTTGTAGCATATAACATTAAACTTTTTTTAAGGTTAAAAAATTGAGACTTGGATTAAAAGAAATGTGTGTGATGTTTATACAGAATCAATCTCATCTATTCATTAAAAATGAAAGTAATGAAGCTCTGATAGTAAAAATAATATGATTTATGTTTTGTTCTGTAATGTAAAAAAAGTAAAAGATAGTATCTTGTTTGTTAGTCTTTTGTAAAAATATTTTTCTTAGGCATTGCTTTTAAAGTACTCTATTCAATAGATACTAGTAAAAAGACCTAATAATAAAAATTTGCTGTATTTCATCATTATTATTTGTTGTACGTGAATTGTGTTTCTCTTTTATAATAGTTTTTATGTTTTTCACTTTGTAACAAAAGCTTTTGAGATTCTCTCACTTTTGCTACATTCTTTTTTATTTAAATAAACCACATTTTTCGGTCATTTTCAAATTGCTCTATTCGAGCCTTGACCAAAAATAAACAGTTAATCTGCTTAACTGTTCACTCTCGGCGGGGTACTTGTTGCACACTTTTTGTGTAACTCTACGCCGTGAGCCATTTTTTTTATCCAATATCTTTTTATATAGTTTATTCTAAATTAGGGGATTAATAACTTCCTATTTAACTACATTATTATTTACAAATTTAATACAAATATTTTGGTCAGGGAAATTTAAATTTGAGCATTTTTATGCACCGCACTATATGTTGCACGGATGCAGAGGTTTTCGAAGTGCCCTTCGAAGCGCATTTTTTTCAAATATTCTGTAACTCGATACCTAAGGTGAAGGACGTGCTGCTAGATTCCCCAGGAAGCGGGACTTTTGTCCTTCCTTCTCTGGGGAAATCTCTTCAATTTTGATCTCTCACAATAATCCTTTTTATTTATTTACAAGTGTGAGAATGTGATGTCCAAATGATCTATCAACATTGTGATTATCATCAAAATTTTTTTCTATGAGTTAATTGCGTATAGCATGGAAATCTGAACAAACTTTGAAAAATTAACGGACTAAGAAATAGAATAGAAGCTTCGTACAGTTATAACACGAGCGATCTGAAGAATGAGATCTGGTATCCGTTGGCATGAAGAGCCTCTGACCTTGTTTGGACTCATCACTTGAAAATATCACAGAACTTTCAACAGTAAATGATGAAAGACAATTTTTTATTCAGCGAAATCTACAGAATTTTGAACATCGGCTGATTATAATCAGAACGTTCCCGCAAAAAAGCAATAACCAAGAAGACAAAAAATCATGAGGCCTAATAAGTGATGTTACAGGTATTCTTTCCCATAGTAATTGAGCTCAATTAATGTATTTCATGTAATATGTTTTTCTTTTTATGATTTAAGTCAAATGGTGCACTATTATTTATTTACATTTTTAATCTAGAAAGAATCTAAATGAGCAGAGCAAAATTATAAATAAATGAGTTTCATTTAAAATAATTGTTTTGTTGATTTTTAACAGAATCTACTATGAATATTTTTATCACAAGAAATTTTACCTAATTTCAGGAAAGTGAATGCAATTCCATTACAATAATGTTTTAATTGATACAACGCATGTACTATCACTGTATGATCATGGGCTATGTTACATTTTACCGTAACACACTTTTATGCTCGTTCTGAAATTTTATCAAACTTGATTGGTCTTTTTCACAATTAATCATGTATCAATGAGGTTTTCTTACTTTGAAAAAAAATCAGCAGCTAAATGTCAAATTAAAGCAATGCAATTTTTTTTTGCAAAACTGTAGAACAGAAAGCAAACTCTTCAGCAATTGATGTAGATGTATTAAGAAAAATTATTTTAAATTGCAAATAATTAAAAACATTGAAAGTTATTTTTTGGTTTAGTTCAGACACATATGTGAATTATTACCAGTGAATGCTATCAAATAGAGCTTAAAAAATTTCACCAATTGCATGTGTAATTAATCTTGAATGCTGTGTCAGATTATTTTATGCTGCCACAGATTTTTGTAAATATGTATATATGATTTCAGTCCGGAAAACACTACAGATGAAATTCAAGAAGGACTGAAAGCTCATATGGGATTTCTTCCAAATCCAAAAAGGGGCACTGCTCATATTTTTTCTGTCGATGCTTTGGAAAATTTCTTGATAGCTCATGGCCTATCTCATGTTATACGAGCTCATGAAGTTCAGCAAGCTGGTTTTAAAGTAAGATGTAAAAAGTATTTCTTGGTAATTTTGATTTTTTTTCCATTTTATAATTCAATATTTTTACAATTGATATTATTTTGGTATAATAAAACTTATTGTAACGTTTTAATTGACTGCAGATGCTAAATTGTTTTTTCCAGTGTACTTCAGCTTCATCAAACCGTAGGTAGTGACCCAATAGTGAATGACAAGATAATTTCTGATGGGTCTCAAAGCTTTAAATCTATGGATTTAACTTTATTGTTCGGTGTCAATTTGCGACTTCATTAAATTTTTAAAGTTATTTTTAAAAGAAAAATATCAGTTCCAAAATGTATTTTTCAATTGCAGACAGTTTTGTTTTGCATGTAAAATTAGACAATATATTTTTTTTTAATGTGAGTTTTTAATGTATGGATCTTTAGTTTTCGCTGTTTAAACTTTTGTTTTATTACTGAATCTAAATCATACTGTTACAGTAAAATCGTATTTGAATGAATATTGAGACAACACATTTATTTCAAAATAAAAAGATTTTTGTGTATTTCAAGAAATTCCTGCTTTTTTTTTATTTTAAAAAGTTCAGTTGGCATGACCCTCATTGAGTTGCCTGATAGCTTTCCTTGCTATTTAATATGCAAATTCAGCATACAGTCTTAATAACTGTACAGGAAGACAACTTTCCACCAGGGTCCTTGCATCAAAGCAAAAATAAAATAAACTTTGCCACAGTATCCTTTGTTGAGGCTCGTTAGACATTAAATACAACACTAAATGAAACTGAAATTTTTGCATCTTCAATGCCTTCAATTGTTCTATTTTAATTTTTACTCTCGACTTTTTTTTTTTTTTGAGAGGGAGGGCTCACCATGCATTAAGTCCACAACTAAAACTGATTAGATTTTCCTGGAGGCATTAGGAAATTTTAGCCTTAATTTTAAAATCTATTTGAATTTTAATTAAGATTAAAAAGATTTTGGATCATGCAATTGGTATGAGTATTATTATTTTTAAGAAGAATCACAATTTTAAGCAATTTTTATTCAATTGCCTTGTATTTCAGTTCTAATAACTGGGTTTATCTTGAGGAACTCAAAAAGTAATGAAGATAGGAATATGTTATTAGCATGCAACTTATCTATAAACATACCTAAACTTACTTTTTTTTTTTTCTTCTTTTTCTTTCTTTTTTTTTTTTTTTTTTGCCTACTTTCCCATTAAAGTTTTAAAAAAGCATGAAAAAAAGGCTCAATGTATCTTAAAAATTTCATTTGCCAATGTCATGAACAAAACATAATATTTTAATTTTTAGAATTAACTTTGACAATTTATAAATTTTCCTGTTTTTTATTTAAAGGTTCAGCTGAATGGTAAATTGCTGACTGTATTTTCATCCTCAAAATATTGTGGTGGTTCTAATGAAGCTGCCTGTGTTTTAGCAGATTGTTCTAAACTACGAACTATTCGTCTCGATACATCATAAAACATTGACGAACAATATATTGAGTTGTGAATCTTAATGAGCTTAATTTTATGTGAAAAATGCTTTTAAATGTTATCGGAAATATTTTTATGCTCATGTAAATATTGCCATTTATATTGCGCTTTTACCTTCTTATGTATACCATATAAAGTTATTTGAATGGAGTCTGAATGGATTTTGCTTGAAGATTGATAAAGAATTATACAAAATTTAAATGCCTACTCTTTGGAACGGTTTTAATTTTTTTCAAACCTGTCCTATGTCTTACCAGAAAACTGCATCTTTGTAACATATGTACGTACATGTTCACATTTTGCCATAATTTTGATCACTAATGTTTTACTTTTGCACTTTCTAGCTAATAATTATTTTCATTAATCATTTTGTGTGGTTATAAATTCAATTTTTAAAATCTTTTTCTATATTTAGTGCATTTTCAAATATGCATTAGAATTATCAAATAAATTATTTTTATTAATAAAACTTAAATACATCAATAGCGGCTTCCTCTTGTAGTGGCTATTTTTGGTGCAATATTATTTTACATCAAAAATTTTGAAAATATATTTTCTAAGTTTGTAAATTAAATATACTATTTTTTAAAACAATTGCCTTTGTTCTCAAAATGATTGCAACACAAAAATGTGTTGAGTTGCTTTTTCTTTATAAACTCTGAAATCAATCATATTCTATGAATCAGGAATAAACCATGTTAACACGTTGACTGCCGAAGCATTGCAACCAGTTTCTTAGTCTCTGAACCATAGCTTAATTTAATCATGCTCTATTGTTGAAAGAATTTTATTAAAAATCACAGTGAAAAGTATCCATCAACTACAAGACAAGTTGTAGTTTCGTATCTCAGCGAAGTTCCTCTACTATGATTTATCATCTAGTTGACAGTCAACGTGTTAAATCATTAAAACAATCAAATTACAGCATAACCCCAATTTACCAATTGTCTGTGTAGTGTTAAATGCTATTGTTAAATCTGGGAAATTTATGATTTATTAAATCCAAACCAGGACTTCAAAAAATCTATTGCTAATTTGAGAAAATTGTTAAATCGAAGTTTTACTGTATATAAAGTCACGTAAGCTCAATTGTTTGCAAGAATGTGGCCATTAGACATTAAAAAACAAATCCTAATGCATTTTCTCTCTCTCTAAGAACTCTTTAAATAAAAGTAATCGCAGAATGTGCAGCTCACTCTGCAGTTGCTTTGTAGGAAGTTTCTTCTCAGTGCTTCTTCCTCTTCTATCATCTGAGCCTTTTATTATTTCAAAGCAACAAACATCCCAATTCAATAACAAGAGTTAGTTTACAGTTTAAGTCAACTCTCAAAGGAATTAACCCTTTTTCACTCATAAACTCTCATTTATTTAATTCTTTAGATTTGAGATGATAATAAAAATTTAAAAAAACCACTTATTACAGGGTCTGAAAATTTTATTTATAAAGAAAATTACCAAAACAGCGATGGAACGGTATGTTGCCTACAGTCTACATTATGATACTGAGGGTTGTTTCACAAACTGCAGGTTTTAACCTATCAGAAACGATTTTCAACGTTTAAAAAAATGTGATCACGTCATCAACTATCCAGAAGTTGTTACGTTCAATTCCTGGTTGTTACTTACTGTACTCAAACAAACTTTACTTATATAAGAAGGCAGAGGTGTAAATGGGGACAGCACTTCACCCCCTTCCCCACAGCCTACTTTCATATTGCAATACAATAATCCCCTCACTTTTTTAAATTTTAAGGCTAGCCTTACACTAAGAACTCTTGGAGGAATTTGGACCTATGGGGTTATTTTTTCATAGTTTTCTACAAGCAAAGACTGACTTTTAGCAACCAGAAACTGGTTCCAAGCTTAGCGTGTGGAAAGCTATGAAAAAAATTTTCCTCCAGCTTTAAAACCCCCCAGGTGTTCTGTGTGCGGCTGCCCTAACACTTTTGATTGCAGTAAGTGATGCTTGTATCTGTTAGTATTCCTCCCCACTTTTATCACCAGGTCCACACAACTGATGAAGATCTACAATTGAATTTCAGACTTTTTTCGATACATTATCCAATTTGCAAAAGGCTCCTAAATTGGTCACACAATGACATATGTGATAGTTATTTTTATGAAGGATTTCCATTTCATTTCTTTTAATTGTTTTAGAAACACTATCTGTTAGTTCTTCTCAGTTTTTGGGGTCGCATAAATTTATGATTATGCATTTGATATACTGACTACTCTTAAAATCATTCTTGTTGTTCCTGCTGTTGAAAGACTGAAAGGGTAATGTTTTTACTTATGGATGTTTATGAATATGTTGATCTTTTAAACCTCTATGATATTTCATGAACTGTATTTATAAATATTTCATAATGGTTTTAGCAAATAATACTGAATTGTATTCATGAAGTAAAAGTACATAAAAATATTAAATTATCTAAAGAATATTTTTTATTTCAATAATTTATTTTATTATATATTCAGTACTGATACTCATGTATTTGTTATACATAAATAAGTTGCTTCCTTGAAAAATAAAATTTTATATATGTTGTCACTTTAGTCTGTTAGAGCCATTTAAATTTTTGTCTACATATGCATTTATTTCTACATTTTCATTAAAATTTTACTAATGAAGTATTAATTTATATCTTTTTTATCTGTTTATTTTATCTGTAGATTAAATTAGAAAGGTCCCTCTTATTATTTGTTGCTCAGTAATTCCAATAATAATTAACTAAATATAATGCAGCTTTCTGACTTTTCATAATATGATCCTATTTTCTTCCTTATTTAATCACATATGTATTGGCCTCATCGAAGTGAACTTTGTCTAGAAAGACAAGCAGAGTAAAGGACCAGAGGGACCCCAAGGTATTTTACGACAGAAACAGAAAAGTTCTTTGCTTCTTCTAAGTGCTTTAAGATGACTAAGTGCAATTCAGTCTAGTTAACATTGACCTTTCTGATTCTCGTTTTACAATCAGATTGAATTCAAAATACTTGCAACTCCGGTAATAACGTACTGTCAAGGGACCGAAAAATATGGTGCATCATAACTGAAGTCCATTATTATAAATAATCAATAAAATTCAATGCATAATGTGCAAGAAATAATGCAATGAAAGAAATTCAAATACAAATCTAATGGAGTTGATCAAAATAAAATAGGGGAGAAAGAAAAAATCTTACTGTACTTGCATGTATTTATTTAGAAAAATAATCGCTTATTTTTCGTTGTTTTCTTTAATTAGATGACACAGTAAAAATTACATTTTCATTATTTATACTGAAACTTTGCCGAGTCTGAGTAGTCCATGGAATTCAACAAACCGTGATAAAGTTTTCATAGCACTCAATGCCTCACATGCATTCGGAACTTCCTCTTTATCATCATCCCTTTCGCTAGTGTCTTTGTTAATTGAACCAGAGACTCTTAATTGCTCAGAGCAATCTCACTATTGCACGGTGTAATTCATGTCCTAAGTTCATTATCCACAATATAATGTGTGAATCAAATGTCCAAATGAGTTTGTAAACCGGTAAAGAAAGGTTAACAACTAAATTGGGTGTGTTTCGAGTCTAAAAGGTATGTTATAACAAAAATTGTTAGATCATAACAAAACAACCTTTGCATAGCCGAAGTTGCAAATCATAAGTGATAGTATGTTATATCCCAAGTACTTTATGACCAGAGTGAACTGTACCAAACACTCAAGCAGCTGGGTAATAGTGATTGGCCACAGTAGCTTCTTGTCAGCAATAGCAGCTGGCAAGCAGCTTAGTAAGAGCAATTGCTCTTCAAAAAAGAAATACATTGTACATTTTGACATGTGTGTGAAGATAACACTATGATACATTATCATACACTCGGTTTTTATATAGTCATTTAGAGAAGGTGCATAGAGCACAGGGATTCCCCCAGGAAGAAATTTTAAAAGAATTACATAATAATCTAGATAGGACAACTGACCCCTTTTAGATTTTACAGGTAGACTGCAATTTCCAAGCTTTCTAAAATATAAAAAAAAATTGCTACAGAGTTCCTGCTGCCTTAGAAAGTTCTTGAATTTTAATAGATTTAAGAACCCTTAAAAAGGCCTTATTTTCTTTTGAAAACTCAACAAGAAGTTCCGTCTAGAACTATACGAGCCTACTTTCTCGTATACCCCAAATTCAAATTTATAATCTAGCTATATCTCTCTCTCTTTCTCGCTTAGATTTAGTTCTTAATTACTTTAAATATACCTTTTTCAACGGTTAATATATATTAATTCATTCACTCATTCATGTATTTATTCACTCATTTATTTATTTTTTGATTCATTCGCTTATTTATTCACTCATTTGTTCATTCATTCTTTGACTTATTCATTTAATCATTCATTCAAAAATATTCTTAAAAATCCCAATCAAAAGATTTCTGAGGAAAATAGGCTCATTAGTTCTGGATGAACTTCCTATCTGTACATCTTTTACGTCATAAGAGCTTTTCGATAAAGTTTGTTCCAAGCAAATCGGTTCGTTAGATCAGGATTTATATCGGATTGAAATTTCTCCATAGGCACTATGTTAATTTTTTTTTTTTTACTTTTCCAAAAATGAACAAAAAGTATTTCGCGCTGAGACTTTCTCAAAATAAGCTTGTTCATAGGAGTTTGGATCTTGTGCCCGGAGTTTTCATAATTTGATTCATTTTTGCCCATTGGCGCTAATGTTAAGATTTTTTGAACTGTTCAAAATTATGGAAAATTGTTCAAATCAAAAAGTAAAATATGGAGATATCCTCGCCGACGTCTTTCTTTCGATTGTAAAAAAAATCTTTCAAATCGGAAAATTCTTTCAAACGTTATTGGGGGGGGGGGGGGGAGAGACAGACAGATCGACCGACAAACACACCTGTTCCCCATCAGAAAACCCTACTTTCAAATTTTTTTTAATATAATTTGAAGAAAAACGTTTATTCTATCACAGTAAATTGATTTTGCGCGTAAAGCATACATTAAATGTCTAAAATTTATCAAAAAAGGAATAATTTTATAAGAACTGCTGTTAAATTTTCGTACAGTTTTGGTGTCACATCTGGATGTATTATTATTATTATATTAATTTTTTTATTTACCCTTTCTAGTATAATTTTCGCGACCATAAAATTCACCGTCGTATAAATTCATCAACTTATCAATATTTGGTTATATGTTTAGAGTAAACTATTTTGCCCTTTCTGGTTGGTAGAGATTTGTAAAGACAGTAGGAAGTATATTTAGTATCAAGTGCATCACTATTAGATATGAGAGGAATTTCAGAAAATCCAAAAAACAGTTTAGTCTGTCTACCAGCAAAAAATGGTCAATTACAAGGGAAACTTTACTGCCATTTTGTTGATTAAGATTTGATTAATATTCAAGGCATAATCTTATATATAAGCGACTTAACTGTCTGTTTGTCGCCGATAGCTTATTGGTTGCTTGCGTAACTGTACTAGCCAATGGGGTGAAGTTACGACGACATTTAAATAGTCCATGTACACTGATACCATACATGCAGTTATCATTGTTTTAATTAAATTAGCATGGTATTTAAGAACATTTAAATATTTTGCCGGATTTTGTTCCGACATTGTATTTTAAACTGAATTTTCAGTTGAACGCAAATTGAGCTTGTCAGGGGGAAGGTGAACAGTTGTTTGCATTAGTATTTATAATATCTAGAACAGGCGGTCATTTCGTATGACCGCCTGGCTTTCTAGTTGTGTATATTCATCTTCCCACTAAATAGTTTTTGTTTCTTTATTCTAATTTTTTTATTTGTACACTAAGCAATCGTTTAGCTCTTGTGATTTAATGAATATGTCCTAAAGGATTACTACATGAAACTTATTTGTTGAAGAAAAATCATTGTAAAGTTACTGATGATATATATGGTTGTAAAAAGTCATCATTGGCCTGAAAGTGTTATGGAAAGGATATTGGTCGAAAGTTGTGTTCGCACTTAGAAAGGTAAACCACAAAAGCGGAACAAAAACTAGCAATTGAAATTAAAATTTTGCAAGAGGAGCCAAACGGTAGACGCTGACGATTTGTAGGAAAATTTACAGTTCCTAATTGATAAAACTAACAACATTAGTTAGTGAAAATTGAAAATCGACGTAAAATTAAGCACTTTTACTTTGTAGCACAAAGGTTTACAGTTTATTTCATTAGTTTAGTGATCAAGTGAAAAGCTTCATTGACCCTTGCTTAAAGATTATTTTGTTTCTGTGAATATAAGGAACGATAGAAAAAAATAACAATTTAATAACAAATAATAAATTTTTGCTAAAACATTAATTTTTGAAATATTTATATATTTTGGAAAACTTAGATGTTTGAAAGTAGCGCAAGGAACTTAAGTTAAAGAAATGTTCAGTCAAAAACTTTAAAAGGGGCGTAATTAAGGTAAGTTGGAGTTTTGTTTTATTGTTAGTATTATTATTATTATTTAAAACTTATTCTCATAAAATGAAAGTTTGTAAATGACAATGCCAACCGTTTCCAACATCGACACTGACTATACTAGTATCTCTCTCAGTTTGTTTAAATCAATTGTTGCCGTGTATGTGTATTATTTACATATGCCTTTTATTAGGAATTAAGAAAAGATCTTGTAGGCGCTAATGTCAAGATTTTTTGAACTGTTCAAAATTGAACGAAAAATTGTTCAAATAAAAAAATAAGGGATGGAAAGGAGATGTTCTCGCCGAGATCTTTCGAATGCAAGAAACACCTTACGAATCGAATGCAAGAAACATCTTTTATACCTAGGTTTGAGTTAAGCAATGTTCAGCCAGACCAAGATATGCAAGAAATTGGTCTCCGCAGGATTTTAAAAGAAAGGGAAGAAAGAGGCCGAGGAGTTCATGTGTTCAAAATTCCTGAAATAAATTTTAATGCTGAATCTTACGAAGATCTTGTTGATTGGTAAAATCGCCAAATAACAGAACCTTTAATTACCACTCACTTATTAAACAAAGATATAGAGCAACTGATAAAATCTGGGTAATCTCCAGTATCAGCATTGTGAAATTTAAACTTTCCATGCCATACTCAACGTGTTGAAAGAACAGTGAAACTGACAACATAAGCTTCTCTTGCAAACATTGGTGTGAGCTGACGTGATGGATGCATCAGGTCAAGAATGAAATCAAAGCGTGTCATGCCATCGTTTGAAACCAATAGCCAGTACAGAGCGAAAAATATATATCTTGGAGAATGAAGTTATAACGCACCTTTTTGAAATATTGAAACTGAAGACTCATTTATTTACACGAAAATGGTGTTTTGTTAGTAACAATTACTGCTCAATGTTCATAATTGTTATTTTCAAAAATCTAAGTTTTCTGAAATATATGTTTAAATATTTCAAAAATTAATGTTCTTGCAAAGCTTTATCATTTGTTATTAAATTGTGATTTTTTTCTATTTCCGCCAGATTTTGGTAATTTAGAAAAAAAACGTGTAGCCCAATGATAAGTATTGATTAGTCTAATTTAATCATAATTTTTCATACCATTATACATTTTTTCCACACTTTTGTTAAGGGAACAATGGAAACGTGAAATAATCAAAATTTACTTAATTTTCGGATAATTTCGCACATTTCCCCCTGAAAGTGAAACCGGAAGATATTGATAGATTAATTTTAAAATTTATATTTATGTTTCTCATACATTCTGCTAAATATTCGTCATTATCACAAAAAGAAAATTAAAATTTTGAAAACTTAAAAAATTGCTGAATTTTACTTTAATTTTTACGTTTTTTGACCCAAATCTGGAATCAGAAGATATTAATTGATAAAGTTAAAATTTTGTGTGTATGTTCCTCATGCCACCCCACAACTTTTCACCCCTCACGCAAAAACATTTTCCAAAAAAAGTTTTTTACTCTCCTCCCTAATATAGTCAATAATATCGGGTCCTCCGGTTTTATTCGTGGCTTTGCAATCACTGATTTTTGGAACGAGAAAGTGAGATGGTTCCTTTGTGGCTCGTTGTCTAACCCTCATCGAGTTGTTAGATAGTTTTCCTTGTTTTCTCCTGTTCTGTACGCAAATGGGAAGCAGCCAGCTTTAGGAAAGCAAATTTCCCCAAAGTGTCCTGCACCTTAAAAAGGTGGTGGAAATAATCATCCCTGTGGCAGCATAGAAGTTGAGGTTCTTGAGCCATTAATTACGAAAGAAACAATTATGCTTCAAACATGTTGTATGAGTTTTATTTCATTCCTATGCCATTGGATACTTAGAGAAAAGTTCTGTATTCAGTGGCCCACTCAATTTTTTTTTTTTTTTCGATATAGAAATATTTAAGGATAATAATTTAAAAAATATTATTAAAGACGTTCGGAACTTTAAAAGTAGTAATAAAAAAATTGTAATTGCTCCTCAATTCTTTTTTTTTTTAATTATAGGGAAACAAAAAAGCTATTCAAACTAATTACTGAGAAAAAAATATTTCTTTGCTGTGTCTGAAGCCTGAAATGAGAGTATCAAAGTACAGTAACCCCTCGTTATATCGCTCATTCGTATATGTCGCGCTTTTTCTATGTCTCCGAAAATTTTAAGTTTGAGTGCAGAATGATTCTACTTAAACCAGTTGAAGTTTTACTCGTTCTTTTTGTATTGATCCTAGCGCCCATTAATAAATGAAACAGAGGTTTACTGCCCAAGGAGAAAAAATACACCCATTTCAGAATACCTTTTAGTACAGAAACGATTCACACTTCCCTGAACAAATCCAAATTATACTTATACAATCAATCCCCTTAGGGGCTGTTCATAAATGAAGTCACGCTTTTTCCCATATATTTGACCCCCTCCCCCCTTTGTCACGCATCACGCTATGTTGCATAATGCATGAGGTCACACTTCTTGTTGCCCCCTCCCCATCCCTTGTCACACTTTGTCACAATTTCACGAACCCCCTCCCCCCCTCGAAGCGTGACATCATTTATGAATGATCCCTTAACGAAGAATGGGAGGGTGATAGGTAAAGCAATTTTCTGGGAGGAAAATGGTTACCTTTCTGTTTGCCTTGGTTTCATACCATGCTCTGGTGGCATGCACAGGTTCACTCAATTTAATTGTACGTTTCGACTTATTTCTGACGGCATCGGTTATATCGCGCATTCGGATATATCGTGCTTTTCTGCTGTCCCCCGACAAGCGCGATATAACGAGTGGCTACTGTGTTACCTGTTTGGCCGTGTTAACGAAAACAGCGGGGGGGGGGGGGGGGGTATCCCAAAAGAAGATGTTACCTCACCGAATTTTTCATAACTTGGTAAAATTTATAACAATCCTTGGACAAATTAAAATAGGAGAAATAAGGGATCATTCATAAATGATGTCACGCTTCGAGGGGGGAGGGGGTTTGTGAAAGTGACAAAGGAAGGAAGAAGTTGCTTATGCAACATAGTGTGACATGTGACAAAAGGGAGGTATGCTGAAGTGAGACCTTTTGTGACAAAGGAGGGGTCAAATATATGGGAAAAAAGCGTGACATCATTTATGAACGGTCCCTAAAATTGATATAGTGCATCTTGTAGTTTTTGACACGTGGTAGTTCTGAACTAAAAAAATTGCCTCATCCTGACAATATGCTTCCCCCCCCCCCTTTCAATTAATTTCTGGGAACGCTACTGATTCTCTTCGCCTTTATCGCTCTTTATGAGATAACGGTCATTGCCTTCGTGTTCAATGAACGCACCCACATCGAAATGTTTTATCGGAACTTGCTGCACTAGGAAGAGATAAGCGGAAACAAATTTATACACACAAGCGTCGACAGATATCATATGAGGGTAAGATGTAAGGAGTATTTCTTCGAGGAAATTGCTTTTGGAGCACTTCTTAAACATAAGATTTGAGTCATATAGCTGCAGCAAATACATTCTATATTTTTCAGGTACTACAATGCTTTGATTTATTTTTCTTCGAAACATTATTTGTTAAGATGAACTTGCGAGGGATATATACAAATATATGTATATATAGATAGATAGGCATCCCTCCTATAACGCGGTAGGTAGGTTTCTAGAAAAATCTCATGTTGTGAGAAATCGTGTTATGTGAGACTCGAGAGTCATAAAGGGAAGGGGGCTAGGTTCCGAAAACTCAATAAGAGCGAGCTTTTATTGTTAGTAGTTTTATTATATTATTTATATATTTATTTATTTTTAGATTCTATACAAGCAGCTTTATTTTTTATTAAATATATAAAAGTATGCGTTAGATGAAACGAAAAGAGAAAAACTTTCCCATGTTGGTACATCTTGATTCTGAAAAAAAAATTAGATTCAACCTAATGTACATCCCCAATAAAAAAAATTTATTGCTGTAAAAGTTGGTTCTTTGCCAAAGCAGTTTTAATTCTGAGAAAACTGTTTGACTGATAAAAAATAAATAAAAAGCAATTGCTCTAACCTGTAACGAAATGATTACAAGTTTTATAATTTTAGTCTATGTTCCCGTGAAAATGATGAAATAAAGTAAAAAAGAGAAGAATAATTTGAAAAAAAAAATGATGAAAATCATGCCTTATCCTTCCACTCTTCATTTCTATAATAATAATAATAATAATAATAATAATAGTTTTAGAATTGGGGAGTACCACTGTCTAGGGGTTGGCCGTAATAAATAAGGGATCATTCATAAATGATGTCACGCTTCGAGGGGGGAGGGGGTTTGTGAAAGTGACAAAGGAAGGGGAGGGGATAACCAGAAGTGGGAGATCATGCTTATGCAACATAGTGTGACATGTGACAAAAGGGAGGTATGCTGAAGTGAGACATTTTGTGACAAAGGAGGGGTCAAATATATGGGAAAAAAGCGTGACATCATTTATGAACGATCCCTAAAATTGATATAGTGCATCTTGTTTTAATTCTGAGAAAACTGTTTGACTGATAAAAAATAAATAAAAAGCAATTGCTCTAACCTGTAACGAAATGATTACAAGTTTTATAATTTTAGTCTATGTTCCCGTGAAAATGATGAAATAAAGTAAAAAAGAGAAGAATAATTTGAAAAAAAAAATGATGAAAATCATGCCTTATCCTTCCACTCTTCATTTCTCATAATAATAATAATAATAATAATAGTTTTAGAATTGGGGAGTACCACTGTCTAGGGGTTGGCCGTAATAAATAAGGGATCATTCATAAATGATGTCACGCTTCGAGGGGGGAGGGGGTTTGTGAAAGTGACAAAGGAAGGGGAGGGGATAACCAGAAGTGGGAGATCATGCTTATGCAACATAGTGTGACATGTGACAAAAGGGAGGTATGCTGAAGTGAGACATTTTGTGACAAAGGAGGGGTCAAATATATGGGAAAAAAGCGTGACATCATTTATGAACGATCCCTAAAATTGATATAGTGCATCTTGTTTTAATTCTGAGAAAACTGTTTGACTGATAAAAAATAAATAAAAAGCAATTGCTCTAACCTGTAACGAAATGATTACAAGTTTTATAATTTTAGTCTATGTTCCCGTGAAAATGATGAAATAAAGTAAAAAAGAGAAGAATAATTTGAAAAAAAAAAATGATGAAAATCATGCCTTATCCTTCCACTCTTCATTTCTCGTAATAATAATAATAATAATAATAATAATAATAGTTTTAGAATTGGGGAGTACCACTGTCTAGGGGTTTCTAAGGGCCTCCCTACGGATGAAATCAGAGAAGTTGAAACGCAACAAAATGCATGTTTCGCATTAGCGTTTGTTTCTGCTACCAAATGGGGTACTACGGTACCCCTTGTGACCCCAGTGCACATTTGCCTATGAATATGGATTGAAAAAATGAAGTCAAAACCTTCCTTGGTTTCCCTGCATTTCATTACCACAAATGGTGGAGTGAATCCTTGAATAGAAAATAGCTTGATACGAACTCAGACTTGATAGAAATAGCGAGTAAAGAGCCCTTTTGAAATATCGAATTGCAATCTAAGAAAAAACTGCAAAACTATACTTTTCCAAGATAAATACCAAATTTCTACGTTCTACTATTAATTTATTTTTAGCTATGTGAGATATGTACACAATTGTGTATGCACACACAAAAGATGAGCAGCCGATTGCATAGGCGTAACCAGGGGGGGGTTTTGGGGGTTCAAACCCCCCCCTTTGGGTATTGACTTATTGAGGCACATTTAAGCTCACAAAATTTCTGGCTACGGCCTTGCAAAGCACATTTTTTTTTTCCCTAAGAAAATTAAACACATATGCATATGATTTTATTTCCTCTTTCTCTGAAGGGTTATGATCATGACCAAAGTATGCAGCTCATAATAAAGAGGACTTTTCATCTGGCTATAATCAACCCCCTTATCACCTTGGGGGGGGGGGGGTTACAGCAAAAGGTGGCTTCAATCACCGTACAACACACACACAGAGATCCTTTCAATCACTCCAGATGGTTTTCTTTCCTTCTTGATGTCTTTTTTACCCAAAGGCAGCAATTTAGGTATACAATCGCACAAGTAATAAGTTTCGTGGGAAATATTCTCTACTATGATGGAGTTTTGTTTTCTGATAACCCGGCGCTGGGGTCTGAAAATAAAGGAGCCCTAGCCAACAATTGTCCTAATGGGTTAAACCCTGAAGCCAGGAAGTGATGCTCATCAAGAAACTTAAAGGGCAATTTGTATTTATTTATGACTTCCTGTCTAAACACCCATTTTGGTAAAATATTTTTTGTAGATAAGCCAATTGGAAAACTGATGAACTGTATTTGCATTGCATTCTCATTTACAGATGTTCTCTCATCTCTTATATTTTAAATGTTTTTTTTTTCTTATTATGGTCCATCACTGATTGCATTACGACTTTGGAAATCATCCGTTCAACGTTTCCAATCTCACTGCTACGGTTTAATGCTGCATTTAAAAACAATCAAGTATTATTTATATTTAAGCTAAATTTTTAGTTATTTTCGATATATAATAATGTTTGCACTGCAGCGATGGACACGTTCGTCATCCAAAAAGAAAAGAAAATTCATTTCAGACGCTTCCACTTCTGAAGTATGTTTTGCTACAAATTTAACAAAATTTTTAGAAATTTATTGTGGGGATGATCATTTTTGTAGGGGAATTTGGATTTTTTTCCCTAAAATTCCACTATTTCCCAGTTTTAATATTATGAATGCCTGGACATAGAAGACTGCTTAGCGCTAAAAATTGAATTTTCTATTGCGTTTGAATTACAAAAATAAACTAATAGATCTAGTAATGAATGTTTAATGTTTTTGTGAATCAAGGCCGTATTCAGAAGGGAAGGGGGACCCACGGGCCGCCCCCCCCCCCAGAAATCTTTTGCAATGTATCATATATTCCTCCCTGAAACTTTGCTTAACATAAGTGTGTCGAAGTCTGGGCCTCCCCGAAAAAAATTCTGGATACGGCCTTGGCTCCGGAGCAGGGGGAGCGAGTTAAGAATTAGGAAGGGCAGTGCATGCTTCAAAATCATACCCTTTATATATACACACATATATATATATAGATATATATGACTAGAAATGATGTTAATAGGAATTTTTTTACATATATGATAGCTTTTTGATGTATATATAGTAGATGTATGTTTAGATCTTTGGTGAAGTTAGAGGAGTGGGTATTTGGGGCTTCTGCAACTTAAATTTTTGTAACTGGTCTTACATCTATAATGCTTAGGCTAACTCTGGAGGCAAGGCTTCGAGGGCTCTCCCCAGGAAACTTTTTGAAATCTTCCCAGCAATGCAATTTCGGGATACTTTGGTGATGTTAGAGGAAACAGAAAGGAGTTTGGTTACTCCTCCCCCCCCCCCCCCCCATTTTTTTCAAAATAAAGTCTTATGTCTTTTAAGTTACTTTTGGTGTCGCTCGTGATAGTGTTCAATGTCCTTTCCTGAGAGTGTTTCTGAAAGTAAAGTGCCTTAAAAGCGTAATTTTTCTTTTCTTTCTTTTTTTATAACTTGTGACCTGAAGTTTTTTTGCCAGGGGGAGGGGGAGGAATTGACTTGCTCCGAGGGGGTAGCTCCCCCCCCCCCCGGGAGATGCCTGAAATAAACACGGAGTATATTTTTAGAGACAAGTATTTATGACTAATAAATTTTCAACTCTTTTACACCTCTTATCGGTGTTTGGTCTGTACATTTTTAGTATGACCCCCCCCCCCCTTTCACCAACCCTAGTTACGCCTATGGCCGATTGCGAACAAACGAGGGTGTGCAAAACTAAGTGCTATACAAATCCTAAATACAAAATTTCAACATGTCGACAGGGTCGCGTAGTGGTAATAAGACGCATGCCTCGTACGCCCAAGCTCGCAAGGTTCAAACCTGGCCCAAGTCGGTGGATTTTCATGATGCAGAAAATCGACTGCGCCCATACCGCATGATTATGCGGCATGTTAAAGATGCCTTGAGTATCCGTATGGCATGGTTACTCTCGGCTAAATTAAAACTCCTAGTGCTGTTTGCATCAACGAGAGCTTATATGCCGCCATCTAGAGGGAAACTGAACTTCAAAAATTGCGGCAATGGTGCCGCTGAAAGAGTTAGTACCAATCTATCTGGGCACGCACTAGGTCTGCATTATGAAACAGTTATTACCTGTCGTTGTTTTCATAACTGATCATTTAATATCATCAAAGAAACTTCAAGCGAGCGCACATAACGATAGGCCGCCATTTTGAATGCCGGCCATTAATGAAATAGGCGAAATCTGCAATGTCCTCCTATCTAAAATTAAATCTTAATATGTGTAGTACATGTACTAGAGATGAGTTCGGGCTCACTTTTGCAGGCCCGAGCCCGAAGATTTGAAGTCCGAGCCCGAGTGATACTGTTCTGTGTCAAAGCCCGAGCCCGAAATGCTTTTATAAAGTGTTGTTAATAGATGGGATGCTACATCGATTAAATATAGGCTTTTTGTTACCATCGCAATTAGTTCTAATGATTTTTCTTTTAATTTCAACTAAAGAATACATATATTTTTAAACTATCATGAAATGCTCCAGCTCAGATTAAATTCTGCTGAGCTCAAATGCATGAAAAATCTTCGGTTTGGAAGCATTTTCGGGCAGCTCTTGATTCGCAGTCGAATTTAAAACTGGAATATATTCAGTGCAACTATTGCAGTTAGGAGACCTAATAAGATGGGTCTCCAGTCTGGAGCAAATTGAAAATGAAAGGGGACACAAGACTGGCAAAAAACCATTAGTCCGGACTGTAGGTTGATGTATGAATATTTTACCATGAGCCCGAGCCCGAGAGTAACTTTACAATGTAGAGCCCGAGCCCGTGTCGGGCCCGAGCTCGGGCTCGGGCTGAGCCCGTCTCATCTCTAGCTGCAATGGTTGAGGACCAATACTGCAGCCCATTAGAAAGAAAAAAAAATCAACATCCTGCGGCTATGATAATTTTTGAATTATGGATTCATGGATGATCAAAATGGATATTTTGGTGCCTATGCACGTACGCATATACGTGTATATAGACATCACGACAAAACTTCTCAAAATAGATTCAGGTCATTAAATGGAATTTTACATTCGTCTGAGTCGGAAATGTTTCGCGAAAACAATACTTCCTTTACTCGGAAGAAGGGGATAATAAGACGTCTGATTAGTGAAGTATTTAAAGACAGAAACCAGTTTTTCTGAATAGGTAGAAAAAAAATGATTTTGCTAAATTTAGCATCTTTAATGTCACTGTTGATTTCCAAGAAGTTCTAAAAATGTATGCAATTAAAGTTATATTGTGCATTACAATCAATAATTCCTCTAAACTTAGCTGAGTAGAGGAGAGAGAGTTATTGAATAAAAATACTCTCAATGGACCTCATTTTCCGCTCGTGGACCTTTTGTGTTGTATCCACTTTTAACCGAACTAATTGAGCTGCATGAATTCAACATTAAAGGCAAGAAAAATGAGTAAAAAAGGGGGAGGTGGAGGAGAGAGCTCAAATCATGCTATTTGTTGAATAAAACTTCAAATAACAGAAAGGAAATGTTTTTAACGCTTTTATAAGCATAATGAATAGTTCTAAAACTAAGTATTTGTAAGGAGAAACATGAATTTTTCTATTTTGCACTCGAAAGTGACTGTCAAAGGATTAAAGAAATGTGTAAATTTTGTTTATAAAATTCTAAATAATAAATATGTTTTAACAACTAAAGCGAATTAACTTGAGTTTGGCCCTAATTACGTTCGGATTGTTTATGAAGTTAGCACTTAGTACCCATGCCCCAATCCCCTGTAAAGTTGAAGAATCAGGAAATTTCACTCCACTATTATAAGTTCTTTTAACAAAATTGGTATCGTTTTAATATTAGACAAATAAAAGAAATTATCAGTTTTTACTTTTTTGGCATAGTTTAACCCTTCAGAACTACCCCAGTGAGCAAAATACTCACACTGAGAAAAAGAATATCTGATGGTTTTCAACTTCCTAGAAGAAAGATGTGCTTTGTCTAGCTTGTCCCTGTAACTTTCTCTTGCTGTCCCGATGTGTTTCGCAATCATTAAGTCTTTGTCCGGCTGTCGACGGTGGCGTTTACTAGTCTGAGTAGTCAAGTGTGAGTTTTTCTCTAGTTGAGTGGGTTCTGGTGAAACTTTTTTTTTTTTAATTTGAGTGTTTTTCCCACCGAGCGAGTGCTCGTGGGATTTACCGAAAACTATTTTTTTATTTTGTTTCATCAAATATTAAAACAGGTGTGCACCTAAATGGATTAAAATTAATGAATAAATCAATTACATAATATAGTTATTGTTCTATTTAAATTTCTTTGTACTGAAAAATTGTTTTTATTTTCGAGGATGACTTCACAAAGAAGGTTGTTGGTTTAAATGGCTCTGGATAAAAATGCTTCATATATAAAACTTATAAAACGGACATCTACATAGTTTTCAAAAACAATTTGTTCTCAGCTTTCCTCAGAAACCATTTTGTACTCCACAAATAAAAAGAACCTAAGTTCTGGACATAATATTTCCTAAAACCAGCACACCTGTATGGTATATTTTGTATAATATTATTATTTTGGATAACATTTAGTGTTTAGAATAAATAAAAATGCTTTTTAGTTCAAAATGTTTCATTAACTGTCATTTTTCGAGGGAAACAGGTGGTATGAGAAAAATTCTCATGCGCGAACTCTCAGGTTTCTGATTTTGACGGGAGTTCTGAAGGGTGAGCTGCTCGGTTTCAAGTAACATTTTTAATATTGACACGATAGCAGAAATGAATCACAGCTTGCGCATCCCTGAGCGCAGGGTATACCCTATCTGAGCGTGTAATTCAATCCATCTCCGTTGGCTTCTTTTCACTGAGCTTCATTTCTTATTCTCGAGAAGATTCAAATTGAGTTCATTTGCATTTATTTTGTATTTCCTACGTATAGATTCAAATTCATAGATCGAAAACAGAGATCAGTCTAGCTTTAGTTACATACCGTGCTAACGAAATCATTGATTCCATATATAGCATTAATTTATCTGAAGTTTTTAAAGATGCTTTTTAGTTTCATTTTCGTTGTTAGTTTTCCTAACTTGAAACAATTCCGTAACACTTAACTGGAGTTATCTGAATGTTTCTATTTCTTGTTCGGCAGATGACATAAAATTTTTTGCTATCATTCTTGACCATTTTATAGAATCACTTTAAAAGTTAACGAATTTTTATTTATTGATTTCTTTTACAAAACCCATTTTACATTCTTACTAGACTGTCCTGTAAGAATGTAATATGAATATGAGGCATGAAAAAGAAATCAATAAATAAAAGTTCGTTAACTATATTAGGTTAAGAACGTTAACTATTATAGGTTAAGAACGAGAATTCTTTTGAGCTCTGAATGAGTAACATACCATGCAGAGAATTATAGGTGCGGCGTACAGTGAAAGTCATCCAGGCTTGGAGTCGATTACAAAGAAACGTAATCGATTACGATTACGATTACAACGGGAGAAATTGAGAGATTATGATTACGATTACGATTGTAATCCTTTGCTAAAAAGTAATTACGATTACGGAAGCGATTACAGTCGTTGAAAAATGTAATCGATTACGATTATGACATCCAATTACGATTTTGATTACGATTAGATTAGCATAAAATTATCCGATATTATGCATACAACTCATTTTTGCAATAATGTCACAAATCAAAAAGTAATGATTTTTAATTAAATTTTTGATTTAATAAGAGATAACTGAAATGATGATGAATGCAATTATAATGAAATAATTTCAACATCACAGTTCTTGAATTATGACGTCGTTGCCGAAATGAGAAATTTGTAATGTATATATATATATATATAAAATCAGGAAAGGCACATTCCGAACTTTTAAAATTCATGTGAGGGATAACTACATTGATCGTATTTTGTATATAAAAAAAGACGATGCACTAAATGTATATAATGCATAAGTGATTTACCTGGTTCATTGTTATTTTGTGTGCATACAATCAAAATCTTAGCTGGCCGCAATTTCTAAAAATGTAGTATATTTCTCCATTGTATTTATTTTCTAGTTTAAATTGTGCAAATATTTCACATAACACCAATTAATTTACTGTAAATAATAATTTTGTATGAAATCACTTATAAGAGGTGTATGGATTGCACGAGATAACAAAATATTCAGATAGTGTAAGAGATAAATAATCCTTTGAAAATAAATGCTGCATTTTAGAATAATTTCAAAAAATTTGAACATGAACATTCAAATAACTCTTAAAAAATTAGTAATCGTTAAAATGTAATATGAAGAATAATTATAATATGAATGACTATAATATTTTAATATGATTTCTTGTGGGAATTTTTTTTTTCCATGTAACTGTTTTAATAAAAAAATAAAGGGCAAGTAATTTTACAATACAAATTTAACGTACAAGATTAAACTGAAATACAAAATTCAGTTGAGGTAATTCTAAGAAGGAAAAGATAATTAACTGTTTAAAGTAATTCCTAAATATGAATTCATGCATGTAAAAAACAATTATGAGAATGTCTGAACATAATCTCTTTTTCTTGTACATGCCTATTAATTAAAAAGAATATTAGCATTAAAATATAAATAAATTTAAGATTTAAATGTATGTATTTTTTTAAATATTCGAAGAACATATTTAAAAAAACAATAATAATCACACGTTTCCAGGATTAAGATTTCATACATAAGCATAGAGCATCATGTAACACCTACTCCTAAATTGCTGAAGTGTAAATGTGATATTCTTCACTTCCGCCGTTAAAGAAAGGAGAAAAACGCCAAAAGGCATTTCGTGACATTCTCTTTCCACTAGATTTTCGGGGGGCAGTCTGCTTCGAATATTGAAAGGGAAAATGGGGCGTCCATTTCATGCCGGCTCCAGACTCTCGCCTATTGCTCAACCGTTTGCATATGTTTTGAAGGGGTAATTTGTGCTTCCCCTTTCTTATCTACCCCGAAATCTTTTTGACTTGCGGACAGATTACCGCTCTTTTAACCGAAACTGGACGACGCGAGGAGACCCCCTTGAGAGCCCCAAGGCGATGCGAGTGACATATCCAGAAGTCCTGTATCTAGACCCTTTTTTCTCGGGCTCTTCAGCAGCCATTCCCCGGGGAGAGTGGAGCCGCAATTAAGAATTCTGAGAAACCGCAACAAGCAGGACAAGAAGCGTTTCTGGCAGACTATATGGTCCTGCCATCAAGGATCTGCGACCGCCACACAGAACCTTTTATATTATGATCGCCCGTAGGTTACAAACCACTTAGGATAGGATAGGTCGCCTCAGTACACAGCTTGAATCCTTTTTCTTGTAATCTTATCTCTTCTATTCAATGGTAGAACTAAAAATTTCAGCTTTCAGCAGGTCAAGATTACACGATTATAGGACCAGCAGATTACGGATTTTTTCCTTAAGATTACGATTAAAATTACGGGAGAAAAGGGATTACGGGATTACACAATTTCGATTATGATTATAAGAAGATGCCACTGTCAGATTACGATTATGATTACGATTTTGTCAAAATGTAATCGATTACAGCCGATTACGATTACGTAATCGCGAAGTTACTCCAAGCCTGAAGTCATCCCACCTAATCCTACCTATCGCGAAGACTCTTTTGGCCATGCAGTGAAAGCAACGGATCAGCAATGCTGTGGATCGAATCTCACCGACAACTGCTACCTCATCACGTAGTTATGGCCAACAGGCCAATCGTAGTTGCTTTGCGTGTAAATTATCAGGAACTGTTGTGCTGCGAAGTCACTTTACTTTTTTCATCTGAAAATAACAGAGGATAGACCAGGGATCTTGCGCAGTCTTTTTTTTTTTTTGAGTTGCTTCGCCTTACCTCCACTCCAAATAGTTTTTATAGGAATCATATTATTAAAATTTATTTTAATAAATTTATTACTAGGTATGTATGATCAAAAGAAAAGTATACTTGTGGATTATTTATTTATCATCAAATACATAATGTTTTATATCAGTAATTCCCAACTTTTTCCACGTTCTTTTATTGAGTAAAGAAAATATTTCAAAAAAAATTCAAATCCTCCCTCTGGTGTCGGCATGGGCTCTCTGTGCCCCCTTGTTACTCTACTGCAGTATCATGCACCATACTGAACTCCAGATTTGGCATGCTGGAGAGCGATATTAGGTCGAATTTTGGAACACGACCAAATCTGGCGGATTTACAGAACCAAAACTGGTGAATCATCGGAAGCATCAACACTGACACGCGTCTTTTTACTTGAAAAAAAGTGACCTTTTTTCTTTTTTTGGATATTGAAAACGATAATTTTCTCTGATATTTGGAGAAACTTTAATCCCCTGATTATTCCCTGATATACATGTTGAATTTCAAACTAACTCTTCTTTTAAACTGCAATATGAACAGATTATGCTATGTCATCATACTACATAGCTAATTCTTCTTAGAACGATTACTAACTTTAGACTGCTAATCGATTTGTATTTCACTATTTTTAGGGGTCGATAAAAACTTTAATATGCACTGAAAGAAAACTTAAATACACTGTTTATGATATTTCTGTAATTAAATGCCATAATTTATTATTTTTGTCAAGTGTATAGCTATATATGTCATAAAAAGTTCAACAATTGGGGGGAAAATAAAAAGAAGATCACAAGTTCTTACCTCACATCGCATACCAAACTGTTTCCATCTTTTTGGGTTGCAGGCAGCTAAGTCGGTTGTCGCTAATTTTCAAGGTCTGTTATAAATCAACTTGTTTGGCGAATTAAGAATGCGTTACAGACGGACGAAAATCCCACCGACCATATTGCTTCAAACGGTTTCGGTGGGAATTTTCTTCCGGATGCCACGCAATTTCAGTAGATAGCTCAGCTAGCCGATCTGTGAAAAAAAAAAAAAAAAGGTTTACAGTCTTATTGTCACTCATTAAATAAGCGTAAGAAATTAAACATAGACACAAATTATGAACTTCAGAAAAACTTCGGTTGGGACGCTCAAAATTCTCTCGGGACGCTGCTACTATATCCATAGTTGGTGGTGCTGAAAGTGGTGATACCAATTCCTGGGGAATGCACTAGATCTGCAGTGGCCGCAGCGCCAGGAGAAAGATAAATAAATAAATATTCAAGTTCATGTAAGACAGAACAAGTTGTCCGCACTTAATCTTAATGGATAAATTAGACGAAGTAAAAAACTCGATTTGAAACGGATGCATCAGTTATGATTTATTGTGCCCATTATACAGCTCTTACAGTCGTGGGGGGATTCCCCCGTCTTTGGGAAATACAATGTATTTATACATGTGTTTATATATTTTGTTGTTTTTTGCCAATATATTGAATGTATATCCTAACCCCCCTAGAAAATTTTGAAATGACGGGTCAGCTTACAATCTTAATTCTATTTATTATTTAATAATAGGAATTAACGGAAACAGAGTATCTGATACGGATATTATAGCAAAAATATGTATAGCAAAAGAATAGAGAAGGATTGTGCGAGTAAAATGAATATAAATTTTTGCAATCTTACTTTTATGAAAAGATACTAATTGATGATTATAGAGAACAGGGTTTAATTTGCATAGGAGCTGAGCTCCTGTACTTTTAATACAGCGTCGACTAGAGAGAAAGGTAACGCGCATTATATTCAAAAATACTTTACTTTTGATGCAAACATTAAACCCGTTTTCTGCATTAATATTTTTTCAGTAGTTAAAAAACATCGTTTTTCAGAGAAAATAACGCTAAAAAATGTACCTTTGCCAGCAGGTTTAACAAACTAGTTTTATTTCATGTCTTTCAGAATTCAGTACGGATACAGATGGTGAGAAAAAAAAAATATTTACATTACAAATCAGTGAACAATCATAAACTTTTTTAAAAACTCCGTTAATGCAGTCAAAGGTGTCCATCCCCCTCATGGAACGATGGCGCAACCCCCCCCCCCCCCCTCCTTAAAAGCAACGGAGCACCCGAAAATGATAGACTCCCCAAAAAAAGCCTAAGACCCCCTATAAAAGCACTCTCCCCCCCTAAAAATTTCAATGCCCCCCGCAGTCTCTACATCATGTCCCCACCACCCCTTATCGTGAAGCACTCCTGATTCAGTCCAACTTCAGTTTATATGCAAGAGATAACGCGTCAACTTTTCGATATGTATCATAAAATATAAATAACACATGAAATAGCGAATAAATTTATATTATTTATATTGACATATTTTAAGCAGGGGTGCCTCCCCATCAGAGCGATGGCGCATCCCCGCTAAAAAACTACAACAGCCTCCGAAAAAAAAAAAGAAAAAAAAAACATCGACCAAGAAAAAAAAAACCCATTAAAACTAGAAAATTAAACTTGATTAAGATTGATGTGCATGAAACTTATTTTTTGGAAAAATGGAAAATATTGTCTTTTAAAGAACGTTTTTTTTTTAAAAATTCGGCATTAAGTTGCTACATGCAAGAATAAAAAGTTATTTCGCTCCTACTCATAAATTATTAGAAACTGCGAAGTTCTAATCGAGTGCAAAAGCTAAACGGAAAACTGCAACTCCGTATTTCTTTTTCTGTTAAACAACCCGTCGTGCGTCGTGAAAAGACTATTTCGTAGACATAACACTGGCGAAAATTCATTTTAGAAAAATATCTTTCCTCTTTCCGTGTGACAGAAGAAAGAAATTTTCGATGTTTGACTGTAGTTGGCAACTCCAAAATCTGTGTTAGTTTTAAAATGAAATTTTATCTGTTGCACAGAACATGAATGCATATTGTACTTAGTCAACTGCACAATTGTTGTCAGGCCCGTCATTTCGAATTTTTCCGGGGAAGGGGGGGGGGGGGTATACTCTTCTTGTATATTATACTAAAAACGCGGCACTGCTTTAAAGGGGGGTGCGCCATCGTTCTTGAGGGGGATGGACACCCTTGAATTTATTAAAATGCAAATTCATGAAAATTAATAAAAATTCATTATACTCTCAAAGTTAAGGGGTTCGATTGCCTCTCCTGACCCCGCCCCTCTAAATGACGGGCGTGATTTTGTTGGTTTTTACAATGAATACTTCTGCAATATTGACGGAGATCCCTTTTGTATTGAAGGAGATCTCTATACATCTCTGTCCATTACATACGCTATCAATCCACGATTGACACTAAATATTTTATATGGACGTACTTGATTTATTTTTGAAAAATTGACTTGAATTATTTTAGCAAAAAACAAACCAAACTTTTAATTTCTTGAAATCAGTTTTTTACACTGCGCATATATTAGGGAAAATAGTAAACAGTGCACTGTACTTCTTTTATAAAAAAGCTATCGTTCGTAGAGAAAAATTCGAGTGGAAAGATTTATGTAGAAGTTGAACATTTCCAGGATTTTAGACATATCTAAAAAATAAAATAGAATGTCAGCGATTTAACCTTCAGTCGAACCCGCTATTATGCCAAATACACTTTTTTCAGTAACTTTTGATCTATTCCCCCCCCCCCCCTTTTAAACAACACTGAAAATGGTCTTCGTTATATGCCCATTATTTAAATTAGCGGTTAGAATTAATTATAGTTAATTTTTAACGTGTGGCGCATAGGTACATTGTGCCCGACAGAAGCTTAGGATAATTTGGGGGATTGGGGGGGGGGGGTGGCCTTTATCTGCTTCATTTTGTAGGATAATGATCAACTTTGTTTCTCCATTAAAATATTTAACCATTGCTTTACACTCCCTAATGATTTTTGTTGATGCATGTTACTTTTTCTATTTTTTTTCCTCATTTAATTATTGTATTTAAATGAAAAGTTTTAGAAACAATTTGAAACGATTGTGCTAATCTTGTGAGTTTCACAAGAGAGAGTTGTTGCACTTGGTAATTTTATCAACTAATGCGTTAAGCAAAAGAAAAAACGGAAGAAGGAAAAATCGGAAAACCATAAGATGGAAAGCTTTTTTTGTAAAAACATGTGCCATTTTGGGCATAGGGTCCTTCTTATCGGAGGTTTACATTAAATAGTAGAAATTCAAAGAATAAATTAATTTTGCTCTATTATCAGTTCATTTGCACCTGTACAAATTCAATAAAGTGATAAATGTGAAATAACTAATTTTAGCATAATCAGTTTCTTCAATAAGACCAAATTTCGGATCTCTGGAAAAATAAGTTTAGTTTTATACTTTCATTTTTGGTTAATTGATTTAGTTTACTAATTGGTTACCTAAATGTCAACGAAATTGAGCGATCATTTTATTTCCAAGTTATAGTTTTGTCTCCCGTTTATTCCGATAAGTTCGTTCTTAGGTTCTTACAAGTAAATAAATAATTAAAACTGAACAATTTTAGCACTAAAAATTTTAGAAATCACTAAATTTTAAAAATTGAAATATTTTAGTGTAAAACTTTAGTGACATTCTGAAAGTTACTTATCCGTGGCTGAATAACATAAAATTGCCAAATTATTTAAACTGCGCATATTGTGGCGTAATATTGTTTAATATCCATTCTTTTTTCACTTTCACTTTCCTATATTACATACATTCTGAGCATTCATAAATTGAAAAAAATAAAAACAATATTTATTCAAACTTTATGTTCGAATGCTGATTGCAAGAATTATTTTTTAAAAAAATGTCTCGAACAAAAAAAAAAAAAAAGTCGCATCCCAATTTAAAAAAAAAATGAGAATTAAGTTTTTCAATGACATTTAAATAAAAAAAAAAATCTAAAAGTTCATAACAAATAATTTTCATATTGTTCGTCTGAGAGGGGAAACTATTTACCTAATACGTTGCGTCGTAGGCGAGCAGGAAGACTGAACTCAAATGTAAACAGAAGAAATACGACTACTGTCGCGGCATCTAGTGGAACATCCTCGAAGCTACTCGAAAATAGAACGTAAACAAAATTTAAAAAAATAAATAAATGAATAAAAACCTGAGCTCCGGAAAGTAATGGATGGCATTTGGAAAGAATGCAGATTAAACGAAAAGCAATAACAATCGTATCGAACATGGTGGCGAGCATTTGGAAAAATATATTTCTCAAAATAGAGGAAGTCTGACACAACTGTGGAAATTTTGAAGTTCATATTTTTACAATTAATAAACAAGATAAGCGTATAATGATATTATATTGAATTAAATTACATGTCTTGGATGAAAGTTTATGGTTTTGAATAGAAAAAAAATTGAAAGCATTTTCTGTGTTGTGCCTCTTGATTTAATTTTAACATTCTTTTATATTTTTATAATTAAACGTCAATGAAAGATTGGATAAAAATATTAATTAACTAATTAATAATAACTATCAGAAAAAACTCCTTAAAAAGAACAAAAACCGAACTTTACCGAACACTATACTTTATAAGTAAAAGTTAAGGAGCCATAAATTCCTCAGGAGGGGAAGACAGTACCAATTAACATTACCTCTTCTAAGAAAACCCAAGGAGACTGCTCAAAGTATTAGGTGTTTCAGTTTGTGGCGAGAATTATTTTCAGTAAATCCATAGTAAAATTATGTTTTTGTGAAAAATTACGTAGTACTCTTTTTAATCTAAATTGGATCTAATTTGTTTCCCCCTCATTGAAGTAAAAAACGTGTAGGAAAAGTATTTATTAAATTAATTTTCCGAAGAAGACAGTGGCCCCTTCCTTCTAAAGTACTAAAGAAATGAAAAAAAAAAGCTACTTGCCTTTCACCCTCCCAACCGGCAATGGGAATGCCTATTTTGGAAAAAAAAAGGGCAAAATATATGTGTGTAAAATAAATAAAAACTTGAAATCGCCAATTTGTAAAAACATCTTCTATATTTATCCTCAAAATGGCAGTATATTTTCAATGATCAAATAAGAATTAAGATGTCTACGGTAATGTCTATCGATAAAAAATATTAAAAAGACAGAGAATGCAAAGGCGCAGGAAAAAATATGGTTGCGCTAACTGAGAGATACAGACTCAAAAAAGGATGCTACCATTAAAAATGTCCGAAGAAGTATAATATTTAGTGAAATTGTAACCGAAAAACAATATTTATCATTATACTAGTTTTAAATTAGAGCTATTCATAAAATGAGTATGAAAGTCACACAATAAAGGTGGAAAGATACATACCTGCTTTAACCTGTAAAAAAATCTCAATCTCTTCACAGTAAAATGGGGATGAAGTGGAGTAAGAGTAACCATAGGATTAGAGTACCACGGCTTATCCGCCATTAAAAAAGCTTTTATTTGTATTTCAGCCCTATTTTATATAATTATTTAAATCTTTCTTTGTTATATTCAGGGCTGTGAGACCGGTGTCGGAGTCGTGGAGCCAGTCGATTAAAAATGTGTCAACTACCGAACATCGACCGAATATTCGTTAAATCCTTAATACAGTGGTACCTCCTTTAAGGGACACCTCTAATTAAGGGACATTTTTTCTGGTCCCAGTCCCTTTGAATAGGGACTGCAATGTATTTACCTCTGAATAAGGGACACTCTATTTAAGGGAGATTCTTGGAGAAAATTTTCCAAAATTCAAGTCATATAGATAAGAAAATTTACTGGAAGCTAAAGTTCTTTTGTTTCTTTTCTAAAAATTAACTTCTGAAAGTTGGTATGAGTTCTAGAAGCATGAACAAAGAAACAAGTGCATTTTAAAGTACTTGACAAAACCTAATTGTAAAGCCTTTTTTCCTCTTTTGTACAATGGAATACCAGAGGCGTAGCTAGGGTTTTCAGCGCCCGGGGACAACTGAAGATTTTGCGCCCCTCTGTACCCCTGGGGGTGCCTTTAAACGGAATTTTAAAAACTTTTATGCTTCCTAAATGATAAATAGCTATAAAAAATGCAGCACTTTTAACCTTCATTTTTATTAGCGACCATTTTCTTCTAAAGGAATTATGGGCCACTTAGGCTTCGAAAAATTATTTGTCTGATTTCCCACGCACTCCTGTGCTACATTGGTCATTCCCGATATGATTCGCGATGCTCCCACTTTTTTGTCGAACATATTCACACCTCTTCAGTTCAAATAATTTACTTTTCGCATTTAAAAATAAAATAAATTAACATTAATTTGGCGCCCCTTGACGCTGCGCCCGGGGACAGCTGTCCCTCCTTGTCCCCACCTAGCTACGCCTCTGTGGAATACATGTGTGTTCAGCAAGGACAGAGTACCGACAAGCTTTTTTATGCAAGAATTGTAAAATGCGCACTGAACGTAATTTCTACAGTATTGCCCAAATTACGTACTTTGAAACAAACCCATCTAACAGATTACTTCAAACAAATTTCTGTAAGCTCCAAAACTCTGCCAAGACGATGTTTATGCTAAAATTTCAGTTTTTCAATGAAAAAATTTTAAATTTCAATAAACTTATATTTTGTATGCATGAGCCATTTTCAGTATTTAAGCTTAAATGGTAACACATGTTTACCATTAAAAAGTTAAACTTAGTCAATACACTATATGTGTATGCATCAATTTATGAACCTCCGAGGAAGGGACACCTCTATTTAAGGGACAAAATTTCCAGTCCCCTTAGTGTCCATTATTGAGAGGTTTTACTGTATATATTTGTAAACGAGACGGTGTCGGAGTGAGAAGTTGGAGTTTTAAAATTTTAGGAGTCGGTGTATTAAAATTCCGGGAGTCGGAATCGGTCCTTTTTCCCAACAGACTCCTCAGCCCTGGATTCTAATTGACCACATATATTCAAAATCTGACATAAAATAATAATTAATTTTTATGGTTAAAAATGCGGTTACATTTTCACTCTGTGAGTGAGTGAGGGACATGCTCAGTATTTGGTGGCTGTCATCTTTGTATTTGCAAAGATAAATGTGTACTTTCTTGTTGGGAAAATAATTTTTCAAAAGGATTTCAAATATATGACTTATTTTTCTCTGTTATTAAAGTTTTTGATGTTCAAGAGTCATAGTTACACTCAACCCAACATTTTAACACGTGGGGCAAGTGTAACCAAGGTTTTACAATTCGAACAGAATTACCCAAATAAAATTACATTTATTTACCTTGATTTGCGGTTATTTGTTCATTTATTTACAAATCTAAATTAAATAAACATAAATAGACATAACCTAATTTTGGTGTTTAACCCCTTAACTGGTTTGCCCGTACGGTTTACGGGCTAACGAAAGTCGGCCCCAACTGGTTTGTCCGTACATCGTACGGGCATTGATATTTCCGCTTTTCTTGTTTTAATTTGCCCTTATTTTTAATAGATTGAAAGAGAGTCTTTAGTATTAGAATATTTCAATAGATGGTTTCAATAGATCGTGAGATCTGTAATACAGTCTTCACTGTGTATACGCTGCAATTGCAAAAAGCCAACATTTAAGGGCATTTGTGTTGCAAAGATATAAAATAAAAAAAATGCTTAAATTCATTTTTTTGACCTTTTTTTAAAAAATTCTTTCATTTTTCTTTAATACCAAGTTAGGACTTGAATTACGTGCAATAAAAAATATGCTTTTTTTAGGAACATTTGTGGTAAAAAAAAATTGCCTAGTTAAGGGGTTAAAGAAAAAATTGTTTGGCATTTGCTTACCCTGTTTTATTTTTGTTACGGATTTAATTATAAATGCAGAAAAAGGGCATAAGATCCAATTACACACACGTATTAGGTTTAATTGAATTGGTATGAGGAGTATTTTTAGAGAGTCCTTAACATTAATATATATTTTTGTATTTTCTACCAAATTTCAAACAAGTCTAAAAACTCTTTTATGTTAAGACATAATTACATATAAATGTCTTAGATGCATTATATATATATATATATATATATATATATATATAAGAGAGAGAGAGAGAGAGAGAGAGAAAATACAAGGATATTTATTCATGTTATGGACTCTACATTATGTTCCAAATACCGTAAAATGTCCAAGAAAAACAACAAATTAATGAGGGAACTTCTTAGATGAAGTTTTCATTATTTTAACATTAAAGGTAATATTTTATCACTTTTCTGAAATTTAAAGATAAAAAAAAAAAGTTTTGTGTTCTTTAGTGTACACACATTATACAACTCAAATGAATCATGTAAGTTCCATTCTATGTTAGTTTCCTGTGCTTGTACACTTTTGTTTTAGGTTAACATATTTTGTGCATTTCAAAGCATACAAGTAAAGGTACGCGAAAAAGACATTTTAAATCCCAAATTGAATGAAATCAGGTTAATCAGATAGTACCTGCTTTATTTATCTTTTAAAACGTTTTATATAACAAGGGGAGGTGAGGTTATATTGCTTGCCCCATGCCCTAAGGTAAGTACAACCTCAAAACACAAAATTTTGAAACATATTTGTCCACAATTCCCCCCCCCCCCCAAATAAGATGCAAATAGCTTTAAAGACAATTATTTATATTTATGCATGATAAATTTCTAAATTATAGCACCCCTCCTTCTTTTTTTTTTTCTTTTTTTTAATTCAATGTTATGCGTGCTAAATATGTAGAATGTGAGAGTACTTCACTTTGAAGTTCGAAACATATACATTTCTGAAACAACAAATGCAAATATCAAGATACTTTTTTCCTCCAACCTCCTCCCCTGTTAGCACTACGCATTAGGGATGCCCTCCCCCGGGCGCGAGGTATTGCGGTCCACGGATTTTACATGCACTTAAAATCTCCAAGTGTACATGGTGCGTCTTCAGCGGGTCATCGAACTTTTTTTCCCCTGTGGAATACATGTGTGTTCAGCAAGGACAGAGTACCGACAAGCTTTTTTATGCAAGAATTGTAAAATGCGCACTGAACGTAATTTCTACAGTATTGCCCAAATTACGTACTTTGAAACAAACCCATCTAACAGATTACTTCAAACAAATTTCTGTAAGCTCCAAAACTCTGCCAAGACGATGTTTATGCTAAAATTTCAGTTTTTCAATGAAAAAATTTTAAATTTCAATAAACTTATATTTTGTATGCATGAGCCATTTTCAGTATTTAAGCTTAAATGGTAACACATGTTTACCATTAAAAAGTTAAACTTAGTCAATACACTATATGTGTATGCATCAATTTATGAACCTCCGAGGAAGGGACACCTCTATTTAAGGGACAAAATTTCCAGTCCCCTTAGTGTCCATTATTGAGAGGTTTTACTGTATATATTTGTAAACGAGACGGTGTCGGAGTGAGAAGTTGGAGTTTTAAAATTTTAGGAGTCGGTGTATTAAAATTCCGGGAGTCGGAATCGGTCCTTTTTCCCAACAGACTCCTCAGCCCTGGATTCTAATTGACCACATATATTCAAAATCTGACATAAAATAATAATTAATTTTTATGGTTAAAAATGCGGTTACATTTTCACTCTGTGAGTGAGTGAGGGACATGCTCAGTATTTGGTGGCTGTCATCTTTGTATTTGCAAAGATAAATGTGTACTTTCTTGTTGGGAAAATAATTTTTCAAAAGGATTTCAAATATATGACTTATTTTTCTCTGTTATTAAAGTTTTTGATGTTCAAGAGTCATAGTTACACTCAACCCAACATTTTAACACGTGGGGCAAGTGTAACCAAGGTTTTACAATTCGAACAGAATTACCCAAATAAAATTACATTTATTTACCTTGATTTGCGGTTATTTGTTCATTTATTTACAAATCTAAATTAAATAAACATAAATAGACATAACCTAATTTTGGTGTTTAACCCCTTAACTGGTTTGCCCGTACGGTTTACGGGCTAACGAAAGTCGGCCCCAACTGGTTTGTCCGTACATCGTACGGGCATTGATATTTCCGCTTTTCTTGTTTTAATTTGCCCTTATTTTTAATAGATTGAAAGAGAGTCTTTAGTATTAGAATATTTCAATAGATGGTTTCAATAGATCGTGAGATCTGTAATACAGTCTTCACTGTGTATACGCTGCAATTGCAAAAAGCCAACATTTAAGGGCATTTGTGTTGCAAAGATATAAAATAAAAAAAATGCTTAAATTCATTTTTTTGACCTTTTTTTAAAAAATTCTTTCATTTTTCTTTAATACCAAGTTAGGACTTGAATTACGTGCAATAAAAAATATGCTTTTTTTAGGAACATTTGTGGTAAAAAAAAATTGCCTAGTTAAGGGGTTAAAGAAAAAATTGTTTGGCATTTGCTTACCCTGTTTTATTTTTGTTACGGATTTAATTATAAATGCAGAAAAAGGGCATAAGATCCAATTACACACACGTATTAGGTTTAATTGAATTGGTATGAGGAGTATTTTTAGAGAGTCCTTAACATTAATATATATTTTTGTATTTTCTACCAAATTTCAAACAAGTCTAAAAACTCTTTTATGTTAAGACATAATTACATATAAATGTCTTAGATGCATTATATATATATATATATATATATATATATATATATAGAAGAGAGAGAGAGAGAGAGAGAGAGAGAAAATACAAGGATATTTATTCATGTTATGGACTCTACATTATGTTCCAAATACCGTAAAATGTCCAAGAAAAACAACAAATTAATGAGGGAACTTCTTAGATGAAGTTTTCATTATTTTAACATTAAAGGTAATATTTTATCACTTTTCTGAAATTTAAAGATAAAAAAAAAAAGTTTTGTGTTCTTTAGTGTACACACATTATACAACTCAAATGAATCATGTAAGTTCCATTCTATGTTAGTTTCCTGTGCTTGTACACTTTTGTTTTAGGTTAACATATTTTGTGCATTTCAAAGCATACAAGTAAAGGTACGCGAAAAAGACATTTTAAATCCCAAATTGAATGAAATCAGGTTAATCAGATAGTACCTGCTTTATTTATCTTTTAAAACGTTTTATATAACAAGGGGAGGTGAGGTTATATTGCTTGCCCCATGCCCTAAGGTAAGTACAACCTCAAAACACAAAATTTTGAAACATATTTGTCCACAATTCCCCCCCCCCCCCCCCAAATAAGATGCAAATAGCTTTAAAGACAATTATTTATATTTATGCATGATAAATTTCTAAATTATAGCACCCCTCCTTCTTTTTTTTTTTTCTTTTTTTTAATTCAATGTTATGCGTGCTAAATATGTAGAATGTGAGAGTACTTCACTTTGAAGTTCGAAACATATACATTTCTGAAACAACAAATGCAAATATCAAGATACTTTTTTCCTCCAACCTCCTCCCCTGTTAGCACTACGCATTAGGGATGCCCTCCCCCGGGCGCGAGGTATTGCGGTCCACGGATTTTACATGCACTTAAAATCTCCAAGTGTACATGGTGCGTCTTCAGCGGGTCAAGTATCGAACCGCCGACCTTCCGATTAGAATTCCGACACCCTAACCAATAGGCTACCACGGCCCACAATGGTGTAACTAGCGACTGAGGTTGTTGGGGGCGAACGCAGGAGGTCAAGGGGCGTATATACGCAGCGATTGCAGAAAGCCAACATTTAGGTGCATTTGTGTTTCAAAATTATAAAATAAAAAAAAATGCTTAAATTCATTTTTTTGAACTTTTTTTAAAAAAATCTTTCATTTTTCTTTTATACCAAGTTAATACTTTAATTACGTGCAATAAAAAAATTTGCTTTTTTTAGGAACATTTGTGGTAAAAAAATTGACCAGTTAAGGGGTTAAAGAAAATTTTTTTTTTTTGCCATTTGTTTACCCTGTTTTATTTTTGTTACGGATTTGATTATAAATACAGAAAAAGGGCATAAGATCAAATTACACACACGTATTAAGTTTAATTGAATTGGTATGAGGGGTATTTTTAGACCATACAGAGTCCTTAACATTAATACATGTTCTTGTATTTTCCATAAATTTCAAACAAGTCTAAAAACTCTTTTGTGTTGAGACATATATATATATATATAGAGAGAGAGAGGGGGGGGGAGGGGGTGAAGAGAGAGTCAAGTTTCAAGTGTGCATTTTACGACTAAGGTGGCGCAATATTTCGTGTTGCGGTGGGTGGGGGCGCAAACAAGTGAAGTTACCCACTGGCTGGGCACCAAGAATTTCTCTTTTACAAATATTTATGTGTATTTCGTTTTTGCGTTTTACGAAACAATACATGGGATAAAACGGGTCCTAAAATAAAGTGCATTACCAATTCTTCTTCCCAGCACGCCGGGCGGAAAACAATTTCAACTTAATATCAATTATCCTGAGCGATTAACGATTGGAAGTACTCACAGGGAAAACATCGATTCCGATTCACGTGATCCGACGCCGAGGCTGCTTGAGTCATTATGTGTCGGAATTTATTCGAGAATGGGCTGACTCGAGCGAATGTGCTGAAAAACCATTACGGCCAGACTTTCGGACACCGAAACGCGACGGGTTTTTCTCTTTTCCAACCTCGGCCAACTATTAAATTAAATTTATTTCCGAGTAGAGGGCTTAACATTCATTCAGTTTCGGCCAGACGTTCCAAATCGAGAGATCAAAGGAGGTTTGCCATTTGGTGACACTACTGGAATGATAGAACCTTGTTTCATTAGTTCTTTGATCGTCCTCGGACTGTTGATTTAAATAGTATAATCTACTACTATACTACTGCTTACGAAATAAATGCACATATTAATTTTTTGCACTGTTTCATCGTTATGTAGTTCTTTTGGCAAAAATCCACGATTTACGAATCCCTAACTTCTATCTTAAATTTATTTGTATCTATTTTTAATATTTATGAACCATTATTATTGTCCAATCAAAATGTTTTTGCATAAATATATCAATGTTAATCTTTTATTTTAGAAAACACACAGATGCATAAATCGACATCATTAAATACAACTATTAACAAATAATGAATTTTTCCGAAGACGGCATTACATGTGAAAACAGAAATCATTGTTTTAAATTATAACAACAGTAAAAAAAAACCTTTGAGGTTTATTTATTTATTTTTTTCCTTTCTTCAAACTGATAGTGGCGAAAGACAATAAATAAATAAATGAAAATAATGATAGTAATTTTTTTAAAAAAGCTAGAAACTCGCTTCTAATAATTTTTAGAGACTCGCTTCAAGCCCCAAATGTTCATATTAACGCAAGAATATATTCTGAGTTTCTCTGTTGCTGCCTGACTAATAGAACATAAGTAGGATAGTCATAAAATTATTTCTTTCAGAAAAAATGTATAAGTTAAATTTATTTGTTGAGTACTATTTCTCGTAGGGAAGCCTTAAAGTACCAAAACAATTCCAAGATTACACTCACTGAAATCTAAAATCTAGATATTTTCATCACTTGCTTTTCTAGCCCACTCACTAGAAAATAACTGAAAATAACTGAAAATAAATTTTCAATTGTTTTCTTTTGACACCTAAATTTTGTCAATTTTTCTATGACTCTTTAGGAAAGTTATACTTTGTTATTGCTTCTTAAATCAAAATTTGACCCCCCCCCCCCCTTAAATTGTGACTATTAAAATCCATTCAAAGTTTTTAACTAAAACATCAATTAACAATAAAAATCTGAATATTAACACAATATTACAAGGAATATACTATTTCTCATTCCTCATTGATGGAAAATGGCACATTTATACCACGATAAAAAAATAAATAACGTTCCCGTTTAAGAGTTTTCATTTTAACTCTTATTTATCTCGTGAAGTAAGATAACATTTTCTGAATTCTATATAAAATGAAAATAGTACATTATTTATTCTCATTGGTAATAAAATTTTATAATGCCCATTACTTGTAAAATGTGCAAACATACCTCACGCTTTCTGGTTCACAGACTTAAACAGAAACATTGGCAAATGCTGAATTTTAGTAAACCTTAGAGTTCGAAAAACTAATAGGAAATGCCTTCTAGTAACAAAAACTCGGAAGATTGTTCTCAATTATAAGCCGTAAAAGAAAATGAAATAAACTTGTAAGAAAAGAATGCCAGAGACGTCACAATCTTGCTAAGTGGTAATTAACAGATACATTGATTTTTGCTCTTTTTTTTAGGCTGGGTTTTCCCAATTTCCTACAACGGAACGCCTTGAACATCTTGAAATTTTAATAGAAAATCTTGTTTATTTTGTTAGGAAGGGTAATAACTGAAGACCGCATGTAATGCATTAGAAAAACTTAAAATATGTACGAAAAATGTTTAAAGTAGGCACTAATATTTTTTTTACTTGACTTGAGAAAAGTTGTCTCAATTGAATTTTAAAAAAAATGATTCGCCTTTAAGTTTCGCAGCTCAGTTTAAGGCGATAAATATGTGTATTAAAACAATTATTCACACAGAATGCTACACATTAATTACTTTTATTGCAATAAATGAGAGTGTTCTTCAAGCAGTGGTACAACCAGAATTTTATAAGGGAGAGGGGAGAGTTGCAACATATTAACAAATCTTATATATATGTACTTTGTTCTTAACAAACTTTGTAGAACTTTGTTCTTAAACAAATTTGAGTGCCTAAAACTGTTCTCAAATAAAATAAGTTGTTTTTTAGAAACAATTGTAGAAGTTTTTATGTGCCATTCAGGGACAAATGGAATTTTTAAGAACATTCTTAAAAACTAATTAAAATGTTTTATTATAATTCATTTTTCACTATATTTTGAATAGTAGCTATTAAAAATATATATTTTTAGCAGCATCTTTAAGTTATCAAGTTATTTTCACTATAATACATTTTAAAAAATTATTTTCAGTATCGCACCCAGGATTTTGCTTTGAAGGGAAGGTGACCAAAGTCAGGATTTGGGAAAAATCGAATATTCATTTCCCCGAATAGAGTTTATTACTGAACCGTTATCCGGGTTCATTGCTAAACCGTTAAATTCAAAACGTATTTTCAACACTTCACATACCGGATAAGCGGATATTTTGTTCAGTGGCCGGATCTGGTTCCGGATATTTAAAAAGTCAGTCGGATACCCGATACCTTCTGAGGGGCCGGGTCCGTTGTCCCCCCTCCCCGTCGATGCACCCCTGATTATTTTAATATATACCTTCAATTGACAAGCATTTACTTAACTACTTTATTACAGGAAATTTTTTCAACTGTCCAAAATTGTTCGGAAAAAATTGTCTTAAATGAAATAATTATTATAAAGAGTAGGAGAAAAGGAGCATATTTTTTTCACAACATGTTGCACATTAAAATATATATATATATATATTTTATATATATATATTTATTAATAAATAAATATTTTATAATTAACTCTTAAAATTTTGCAACTAAGAAAAAACAATAAATAATATCATTACTATCTATTAAAAGTATTCGGAACACGGAGCAGAACCGGAACAATTGCTTAGAAGTCTTAGTGTTTGTTTTGAAAAAAGAGTGGGAACCCTGATTAAAGGATACAGGGTTCTTTTGATGGAAGGTAGTTCTTAGAACGAGGTGTTGATGGCGTCACAAGGAAAAAACAGATTAGGAGAATTTGAATTGAATAGCTGTTGCGGATCAACTCAAAAACATGCCTGCTCCAAATCCCTGTTTAGAACGACTAATAACATTACCCCTGAACGACCCATGACACTAATAATCTTCAGTGTGAGGGGAAAAGGGGTTAAATTCGGAATTCGAATTTTCAAAACCTTTAGTTCGATATTAAACTTTTCTTACAAATATATAGAAAGAAGAAAAAAAAAAGAAACTACAATGATTTTCCCGATTGCATAAGACTTCCTTTTTTTTCTTTATTTTCGTGAATGTTTAAAAAAAAAAAAAAAAAAAAAAAAAAACTGGTCATAGTTGAGAAAATTCGAATTTTGGACTCAACCCCTTTTTCCTTAACATAGAAGGAACATTTAAGCTTTAACTAAAGGGTAGGAAAAGAAGAAAAAATATTCCCACTTCAATAAAAATTATGCTTATTATCAGCATATACTGAGGTGAAATCGTTTTTTATAAAGCTAAATAATTTGTGATAATAATCAAACGATAATTTTTATTGCGCATTAAAGAATACAAGGTCCTTCTTTCGCTGGAGGGAGATCTTAGAACGAGGTGTTGAAGCGTCTGGAGGGAAAAACGGGAGAGGAATTTGGATGAAGTCTTGAAATACCAGAGCAAAGTAAATTCTTACGAAGCAATGGATCGTTTCAGGGAGCATTACACTTTTCACGTGTCTATCGCATCAGTGGATTTCACTGGTTAGTAGTATCTACTTGCTGTCATCAAACAGGAAAGATTAAACGTCAAAATATTAAAATTCCATTGCTTATCAGAGCCAGTAGCATGGAATGTACTAGATTTGAAATAATCAATTACTCATCCAGCCTTCTGCTTCGTTTTATCATATTGTCATATTTTATTTATTTAAATTTTGTCATTCTTCTTTAAAGATAATAGAATAGTTTGAAGTTTATTCAGCCCCATTTCTGTGAAAGTTTTATTTATACTTTTTCTCCACTCCCTTTTCCCTCTGTTCTTTTTAACTATTGGACCTGAGAGTGAAAAAAAAGATGAGATAGCTCTAAACGTGCACGGGAACCATTTTGCTTTTAATTTATTTATTTATATTTATTTATATTTATTTATTTATTTATTATTAGTTGTATTATTATTATTTTTGTAACATTTTCAAAGAAAGAATTATAAACAAATGGAAAATATTTGTCAAGGGCGAAAAAGACTAGCAAACGCGAATATATTTTACGTAAAAATGATAAAAGCAATGTTATTAAAGCATATAACTTGCAAATCTTTGTCGCCGCGTGTTTAGGGGTTACAAAGACCTTTTTTTTTTTAACGCAAAACTGCTTGTACTCTTGAAACATTGGTCTGAAGTCATTTGCAAATTATGTGCCTTAATAACGTTGTTTTTGTCATTTTTATTTTCATTTTTCTGGTACTGATTTTATTTTTCCCATTTTAAGGGGGAAAATAAAATTTTTTATTCCCTCCCCCGAAAATTTTAATAAAAGTAGTGTAATTTTCCGTACTTTATCAAAAATATTAATTAGCAAGAATTTTTAAATCATAAACAATTAAAAAATTCTATGTTCATTCTATTCTTAAATTATACTATGTTATACTGATTTTGGTTTCTCACATTTTAAGTGCCTGAAATTTCAATAAATGTATAAATTCTTGGTTGTCAAAAATATTAATTTTTCAGAATTCCACTACTCATTAACAGTTAAAATATTCTCTCTATTGCCTTGTAAAATTTGTACAGGCATTTAATTCATCGTGTACTAAAATTGTACCGTATTGTATTACCGTCGTTAAAATTACATAGTTCAATTCGATAAAAAATTTTCAGTTGACCGCCGTTATGTTATAAAGCAGGTGCAAAACATGTTCCCGAATTCCTACGTTATAACGAGATTCTTAATGACTGAAAAAATATTTTTCATTTTGAATGGACGCATAAATTATCAAACTGAAATCAAACCTAACGAGTGTCGAGAAAAGGCGAAAGAAGAGTCTTGTCCATTAAGTGGCAATTTGTGTGATGGGGTGAGTCGTTTTCCAATTGCTTTCTTTTTAGAGAACAATTTCCGGAATGAGTTCTATTAATAGCGCAAAGAGCAAGCATGGCTTTTCTGCTCGAGTCCAAAATACGCGGTAAACACAGTAGTACAGGGGACCTTGACGGTACATTGGATAGCAGCTGATCGCCTCTTTTCTCCTTTTCAAAGTAGCTAAATTACAGGACAAAATCATCGAGCAGATTCTTATTCAACGGTAAACAAGCGAAGTATTTCAAACCTTATTAGCCCAGATCTAATTTTTACACTTTGTTTTATTTTGAGACCTTTCCTGAGTTTGGTTTTATTAAGGGCAAAAATGAGTTTCTGCGGTTCGTCAACGACTCAAATCAAGAACTTTTTTTTCTTTTTGATAAAAAAAATTGAACCTTAAAGTTAGAACATTTTAAGTGCTTTTGTTTACGTATTGTACCTGCCATGAGAACAAGTATCCCTAATGTATTTTTAGACTTTTTGAGTTATTGATTTTTAAATAGGAAAAATACAGAAACTTGACAACACTTTGACAACTTTCAAAAATTATAGGACTGAAAACTTTTCCACATAAGGAGCTAAAATTGTCCCTCATTTGCTTTACATGACCTATAAAGGGTCCTTCCATATCAAAGTTAGCAAATAAATTTATTTTGAACTTTAAAGACATGAATTTTTAAGCAATTTTGTATATTTATTGTTTTTATCAAGAAGACACAAAATTAAACATAGCACATTTTTCAGCTCTTAGTTTTTAAAAAATTCAAAGTTTTATTAATTTTTAAAACAGAAAAAAATAACAAAAATTTGTTTACATTTTGGCGTTTTTAAACAATTATTGATCAATCGTTTTTTTTTATAACCAGAGCTTGAATTTATGCCGTTTCATTCTTCTTTTTTATGCTCTTTAAACTGACATAGAATATAATTGTGAAAGTAAAATAATAAATTGTAAACAACATTTTAAAAAAATACAAATCTAGTTAAACAAAAAATATCAACTAAGTGAAAACAATACAAGCAACAAACTTTTAATAGTATAAGTTATAGAAGAAAAAGGCACGAAAGGGTGCATTACCGTTACAAAATAAATAGTTGAGAAAAGTACCAAATTTGTTGAACAGAATTTCGACAGTTCACTAAAAGGCAATAATACGAATAAATCATAAATATAAAGCTTATTTTTTATACTATCATTTCTGAACCCGGGGGTGGGGGGTTACAATTCATTACTTTCTTCTATATTTGGATACAGAAAAAAGGTTAAAACGAAGAAGTAAATAAAAGAGCATTTCGAACTCGAAATACCAAAGATTATGTGTAAAATTTAATATGAGAATGAATAAAAATAAGGAACAATAATGTAGTTCCAGGAAACCTCAACAAAACCACTAGATATCTAAAATAACTAATATATTATGATATATTAACGCTTTGGAGGGGGGGGGGGTGTCATCGTTTTGCCACTGATTCAGTCGTTTTTTAGGAGAGGTGCGCCATCACTCTGGTGGAGCGGGCGACTGGTATCTGTGTGTATAATTTTCTAACGTTGGACAGAAAATGGGCTGAATTTCTCTTTGTCTATTGGCAACAGACGTAATATTTACTTGAGCTAAAGATTAAATACACACACGCCAGCTAGCCTATAATGATGCAGTATCTGGTGAGCGAGTACAGAGAGCTAAGGGGCCATTCATAAATGACGTCACCGCTTTTTTTCCATATATTTGACCCCCTTCCCCCCCCCTTTGTCACAATATGTCACTTCAGCGGACCCCCCTCCCCCCTTGTCACATGTCACGCTATGTTGCATAATGCATGATGTCACACTCCTTGTTCCCCCTCCCCCCCCCTTTTGTTACACTTTGCCACAATTTCATGAACCCCCCTCCCCCCCCTCGAAGCGTGACATCATTTATAAATGATCATTAATATAGCAAAGCGATTCACAACAACACAACAATACTCGCAGTTCTGGGGCTGATGAGTGACAGCGAGTAGATAAAGATAATCCCCTAGTTATATTAACTATACTGTTTTTGCGTATTATTTTTTATTATTGTAAATATGATCGATCATTCAAACGGAATTGAAAAGTTAAGTCATACCTACCCTAGGTTTACCAGAACAGAAAAAAGCAAAAGGACGGCTTCTCTGCACATCATATTTGCCCCTAATGGTATACCTCGAATCAGATCTTCCTGCGTGCAAACTTTAAATTAGTCTGAAATAAAAATATGTTGTATAGTAAAATCATAATTTATATAATACTTCACTACAAAAAAATTAAAATGCAAGAGTATCCTTGAAGTAATATTTTTGATTATCAGAAAGTGGTTCAAATTGACAAGGCACGGAGGTAAGAACCTTCCCTTGGAATTCGAATGCAGCTATGATTCTTCCTATTACCACTAGAACACTAAAAAGTTTTTTTTTAACAAAATGCTTAATTTTTGCCTTAGAGACGCAAAATTGTCCTCCATATATTTCGTAGCGTAAATTCCAAAAAAAAAAAAAAAAAAAAGAGAAAGCAAAAAAAAAAAAAAAAAAGGTTAAACTATTACTAAACCATCAAAGAAGTATTGAAATAAGTCATGAAAATCAAACACTACATATTTCATAACTAATAAAGACAAACGAAAGCCGCGGGATTTTCCGAATTCATTAAATGTGCATTACTCGATATTTATTGTGGAACATTTCATAAAACGAAAAATTAAACCATAATATTAGATGTGTGAATATGATTTCGCCCCCTTTGTTGGTAAAATAGAACAACGCATCGCATTTTTTTAAGTAAATAAAACTATTTATTGAAACTACGCTCCATTGAGTTGATCCCGTCCTCAACCAAATTTTGATGCTTTCGTGAGAAGTGAACCGCTCTCCCTCGGACCTCTGGCTGCGTCGTTTTGAACAAGTAGTCATCCTAAATAATCTGGTGAATTCTACGTTTTCTCCAATAGCTCACTTCAAATTAATTGTCGATTGTAGAAGATGATAGTAATACTTTAAGAAACTCATAAGGCACACGCAATTTTTTATATTTTTTTATGTTCTTTGTCTCTAATGCAATGCAAAATCATTTTAAAAACGTGGAAAGTCGAAACCAATCCTTGTAAGATACATTTGATGGAGCATGCTCACCTTAAATGTCAACAAGCCAACGTATAATATCCGCTTTGGTTTTTTTAAAACAAAATCATTCAATAAAATTACCCACAAATGATGTTTTCTTTAGGAATGAAACTCAGCATTTTCGAAGAGTTAACAAATACTTGCCAATACTTGTCATCGTTCAGTATTTGTGAGTCCTTATTTAATGTTTAGGGATCATTCATAAATGATGTCACGCTTCGAGGGGGGTTCGGGAAATTGTGACAAGGGGAGGGATGGGGGTAACAAGAAGTGTGACATCATGCATTATGCCACATAGCGTGACATGTGACAAAGGGGGGAGGGAAAGTCCTCTGTAGTGTGACATATTGTGACAAAGGGGGGAGGGGGTCAAATATATTGGAAAAAAGCGTGACATCATTTATGAACGGCCCCTTTGGAAAGAAATTTAAATATTCAACCGCAGTTATATAGTAGGGAAGTCAGTCATTTAAAGTATTTCGTGGATGGCGGAAGGGGTGGGGTGGGGAAGGGTATTATACTAAATATATATCACAATAGAAAATGTATACACATATTGTATATATTTTGTTTCTCCAAGTCAGGAGGGGACCCTTTTGCCTCCTAGTACCAAATTTTTAAATGGGGAGAGTAAGCGGCATAGGGCCTCACCTAGACTGAAATTTGTGAGCCCAGTCATCATAATAAATAAACATAAAAAAATAAAATAATACAAAAAAGTCACAATTTCTCCAAAAGCTGGATTTTTTTATTTTTGGAAAATTCCTTCTTATAGGTTTTGGATGGATATTTAAAATCAAAGTAAGTTTGCTACTTGAAAAAGGGGAGAGGTGCGGGAATTCAGGTCAACCTTTAGCATGGAGCCATCTATATGCCCACATGACAGTGTGAGAAAATCAGGAAGTGATTTGTCCAATATGACTTTCTCTAATAATAACTTTATTTCTCGCCTTGCGTCATACTTACGGCATGAGTGGTCATTCCACAGAAAAAGAACAAGAAATACCAGTCTCTCAATTAGATAATATTGCACAATTTACGACAAAGGATTAATAATAAAAAAAAAGTGCAAATTTAATGCTATAAAGTGTTACATTGGATCTTTAGCTGCGGAAAGGGAATGCTTTCGCGTCACGTGACCTAAGGTCTACGCCCTGGGTGCAGACGATGCCACTACCCTTGGCGCCCGCCGACCGTCGCGTGACGTCATCTTGCGAATCGAGATTTATGGCCAATGAGACGGAAGGCATGGTGGTAGAGTTAAAATTCGGGAAAAGTTTTTGCTACGCTAAATTCTAGCAACTGCGCATATGATTGGAAAAGAGAGATCAAACCTTTCTCCGGCTGCGGAAGAACAAATTTACAACTGTCCGGTTTTATGACTTCGGAGCTTGGAGCGAATTAATTTAAGAAAAATATGGGTGAGCTCTTTTTCTCGGTGAAGAGAAGACGATATCTGAAAGAGGCTATGATATGTAAAAATGATTTATCTTTCGAAATTCATTTATTTTTATGAAAAGAATTTTGTAGTAAAGAGCAATTCTACTTTTGACCAACGGCGTAATAACCATTCAATAATTTAAGAAGCGATCCGAATCGAGGGAACACTATACTTTTTGATATGATATTATTTTTTTTTTATGAACTCAAAATGTATTGTAAATTTTTGGTGGCAAAGTTTATTTTCAATGATATTAAAATAATTCATTGTAAGAGCGAAAAACAAATGTGGTTTTACTATGCAAAAGAAATGTAGCGGAATTTCAAGTTAATGTTAAAAAAAAGGGAAATTCATTTAAAGATGTTATGAATATCCAGGCCAAAATCAAGCTGTTCAGAGACGCCTACAAGATTCTCAGGGCAAGATATATGTGCCCCACGGGAGGGGTTCCTCAGCGAAAAGAAATTTTCGGAACTTCACACAAAGTATGCACCATTAATTTAAAATAAAAGTTACATACCTACTTAAGTGAACATGCCCCCCTCCTACACACATACATACCTGTATATATTTATATATAAGCTCAGAAAAATGCTTTAAGTAATAATTAAATGAAAGGTTTAATATTAATACCAAAAGTATCTTTTTTTTCTCCGGAAACGTTATTATAAAATTGTCTTCAAAGTTTTTTTAAAGTAGTACAAAATTTTTTGCTTGCCTGAGGGAAGGAAGAAAACTACAGATATTATTCTTCAAAGAAATCTTAGAATTAATAAATTGAAAAATTTTCGGAAAATCGATTTTTTTTTTTTTTAATTTTTGGAACAGGCCCTTGAAAATTTTCGGAAATGTCGGAGAATTTTTTAATACGATAAAAAAATTTAAATGCTTTCAAAAAAATCGGAGCAAAGGAACACAACAAATTTCTTTGCTCCAGATCCCCTCCAATTTCGAGGAAAATCTCGTTGCTCAGAGCTCCAGCTTTACGCTCTGCTCCAGATAAAAACATTTTAAAGCTTTGAATTTTACGTTGTAAAGGCAACACCTATGTGTTAAATTTTACGATATTATTCTGCATTATTTTATTTTAAAAAGATAGATAGAAGAAACATGTAAGCGTGAATGGCATTACATAACCATTCAAAATAAAGACAGGAAAAGGTTTTTATTTTATTTAATTTATTTATTTTCCAATAAATTAAATGGAGGTTATTCTCCTAATAAACGTCGAATATGCTTTTTCTTTTTCTTGAATAATGAATTTCTTGAATTATGAATTTCTTGAATAATGATTTTCTTGAATAATGAATTTGAATAATAATTTTCAACAACATCAACCGGCGTTTATTCGAAACACATTTAGCCCGTTGAAATCCCACTCAGTAACACGGATATGATTCTTAAAAGCGGCAAAAGTTTTGTCTTAGGTAATTTGATCCAAAAAAGGGGGCTGATCCAACCAACCAACGACACAATTAGCCAGTGGTCACCCTGTTTTAAACAGAAAAATGTATGGGCCTCGACTAAGGCAAGAGACCTTTGTAATTGATCTGGTGTAATAGTCAATTGGCCAATCTTTAACTAACTTCAAAAAAAAAAAAAATCTAACTATCTGCCAGGAAATAAAAAAAAAAGACTTGAATTAAATGATAAATAGTGCTGATTATTAATTTTTCGCCTTATATTGAAATGCGAAAACTGCCAAAACAAAGTTTCGGAATAGTTTTACGTAACTTTGCTCTTGCCTGGCAACCCTTTTGGGTCAGTGGCCTCATTGGTGGCGCCAAGCGTCTGCCTATTGGCACCCTGGCTAGACGAAAGTTTGGAATACAGACTACTCTCTCGCTCCACCCCCTTCGACTCTTTTTCATTCGATTTTACTGCCAACCTTTGCGCCCTCCCGATACAAAGTATCAACTGCGAAAAGAAATATTTCCGCATCCTGACGGAATGCATATCCGCCGCAGTAACTTCCGCTTTGGAGCCTTGAGCAACTCTCACTTATAACATCGAATGTTTTTACTGCGTTCACTTTTAACCCTCCGTCTCAAAGAAATGTAGGTTCTGATCGACTAGTTGATTTTTCCTTTCGCGCATTATGAAAATTAAAATCTAAACATTTTGCGAGCCTCAAACTGACACGTGTGTGCATGGGTAAATTTGTGTGTGAGAGAGAGATATATATAGAAAAAAAATAAGTAAATGAATAAATGAAAAAAGTAATAGAATAAAGATAAAATCAGAAAATTAAAAATTATAAAACAACAGATAAAAATAATCAGACAAATTAATAAATAGAAATTAATGAAGCAACAAGGACAATAATAAATAAACAAATACACATTTTTAAAAATGTCTAATAAAAGTGGTAGACATGAACAATAGGCGGTTCATATAAGAATAATCATAATTGTCATAGTGCATTTTAAAATCTTGCTTCACAAAAACTAGCCATGTAAAAAATAGGAGAATTTTTTTCCTGTAAAGAAACTCGCATTTAAATCTTTTTTTTTTTTTTTTTTTGCAGTGGAAAATGATAATAATAATAATAATAATAATAATAATAATTGAACGCACAACTCCGGAGTTACAAAAGAACTTTTCAGTAAACAGCAAGAAGATAACTTGGAACTAAACGAGCGTACTTTCCCGTGTGCCAACATTGAATTTCCAACACTATCATTTTCTATCTCCCGCGTTCTAGTGTATCGCAAAGCTTGGTTTTTAAGCGAACGTCATGTTCCATCTCAACGGTACGGACCGCCTTGACGTCACATACACATGGTTAGGACGTGTAACTTCGGGAGACCTTAGACGGTGAGGTGGAGTGTAAAGTTAACTTAAAAAAAACAAGCCTTTAAGTTCTAAGTTATTACAAATATTCCTTAAACTTTAAGACTGAATATCAAAACACAATATAATACAGTAAAAATAGATACTGTCAGCTTTGTATTATAGTTCCCGCGAAACATTTTGGAAAAGAAAAAAAGAAAATCATCTATTTATTCATCAAAAAAAAAAAAAAAAAAAAATCTCTGCTGCAATTACTGCTTCTGCCTCGTATGCGAAACTTAAAATAAATAAATAAATAAAAATATCAGATTTAAAAAATGCTAGTCAAGCGTCTGATTTTTTTTCGTAGCGAATAGGCGAATATAGTATGAAAAATCTGGTTTACAAATCGTGGCGCTAACGATTATCGGGTATCATTTATTACCTCTCAGTTTTGTTTTACTGATTTAATTTACAACAAAACGTATTTCTGAGCTTTCCTTTTCTTTATTACTGTAAACATACGATTTTTTTTTTGCACTTTATGAATGTTGTCTTTAAACACATACCTTTCGAAAATTACTGCACATTTACTAACTTTCAGTAAATTGTAAAACAAGTTTTCTTGTCATAGTGGCGTCGGTAAACAGAAACAACATTCAAGGGGAGAGGTACTCGCATATCCAGTCATACCGCCGTCACGCAGAGGATACACTGAAAAACTACCTTTTATCTGTAAGGCTATGATCAAAAATAAGGTCAAAAAGCCCATTTAATTCAGTGCAGCTTAAAAGGCTCGATAATAAATGTTTAAGATCTTCAGATGCTAAACAAAAATAGCAGTAATGCTAAATTGTTAAAATGTTTCGCAAACTTCAACTATGAGATGTTACAAATTATTTATTTAAAATTAGACGCTTTCATTGACTAGTTGATTTTATTCTTTTTTCTTTCTCGTATTGTTAAAAACTTTCTTCTTCATAAAATTATTAAACTTAAAAGAAATTTTAAAGTAATTATATGGATACAATAAAATATCAAAACTGACTTTTCAGTATTATTATTATTTATTTATCTTGAGTTGGAAACTACTAGAAAACTGTTTCACATTTTATAAGGTTCAGATTAAATATAGCGATTGTTCAGTGTATTATCTAAGGCAGTGTTCGGCAAAATTTAGAAACAAAAGAGCCAATTTCACCACTTAGGTTGTCATAAAATTTTTGAAAGATCCATAATTATAATTTAATAAATACTTCAATATAATTCATTGAATGATGAATACACTATCATGTATACATAAGTAGTAAACATGTAAAAAAAAGAGCGCAAGGATTTAAACTGCTTACAAAGTTTCATAATATTAAACAAGTCACTCATTGTTGTTAATTTCAAAAAAAACAACACAAGTTCTAATCTGTTAGATATGCTAATAAAGATAATTTCATTTTTATTTTGGAAATATTTGATACTACAGTGAAAGCTGTGTAAGTTGACCACTTGCGGTGCAGCACTTTAGTGGTCAACTTATACAGGTGGCCAACTTCTAAAGGGTGAGGATGATTTTTTGTTATTTTCTCATTCTTGCACTCTGAAATTCATTTTTTTAAGTAATTAAAATACTTTAAAATAGTTTAGCTTCATGTATTTACCTTATTTTAAAAATATTACTTAACTATTTTATTTCACAAAAATATTATTAAAGAAATTAAACCTTAAGGGCCTACAGTGTATCATACAATTTTAAAATTAAAGTACTTAGCTAAAATAAAGATGAATATCTTTTTAATTAAGTAAGTTGTTTATTTAATGGTTAAGGTTTCCTAAAAATACATAATTGTTCAAAATGTCTATCTCAGATAAACAAAAAGGAAGAAATTTATTTAAATAATAACAGAATACTCATAGCTGTTGTCCCATTGGTAAAGTTAGAAAGAGGTTTATACAAGCTTTATAACTGCTGTTTCATCCATGTAATGCAGACGCATAATGGTATAACATTATAGTATGAAAAATATCCTGGAAAAGTTATTTTTGCTATTGAATAAATAAATATCATGGAAATAATTAGGCGGCCAACTTACAAAGGGTTTTTATAATGCTCCCACCCAAATTTGGTCTATATAAGTGGTCAACGTAGACAGGTGGTCAAACTAGGTGGTTAAGTTACAATGATTTCTCTACATTACATAATATAATGCTAATGCCGTTCCTGACAAAAGCGGTCAGCTTAGACAGATGGTCAACTTTACAGCTTTTACTCTTTTGGAATGCAGTTTTTTGAAAGCGAAATGTATTTTTCTCTTTCTTGATTCAGAATTGTGAAGAGTCGCATTAAAGTAGCCACAGAGCTATACACGGCTCGTGAGCCTCGCTTTGCTGAACCTTGATCTAAGACATTTATGAGCCTTGACTATCGATCTGAAGAAGGTAATTCGAATATTTAGAATTATATCATTATGGTATATTTAACTAGTGAATATCACTGCATATCACTATTCCTCTTTTTCACTTTCTTGCGGGCAAGGCAAAAAGCAGCCAAAACGAGCGCATTGGACAATGGCGAATTGCACATGGTATCCAAGCGATAACTGATGATTGCACAAATATGCTTCTGCAATCATGCTTGCACCGCATGTAGGCGAAACAAAATTGCGCGTGCTTGCACAAGCTAGCATGCTTGTCAGGCGTGTGTAGCTACCTCTATATAAAGAAACACATGCACACATTTATTTATTTAGTGTTAATTTATGACACGAGTTCCTTGTGCTCAACCAATCAGACATCCCAGAATAAATCTAGCATATATCTTACGCAACACAATGCCGGAACAATAAACACTCCTTTTTCAGTGTCTTCGTATTGTCTTCTTTAGCGCCGGTTATTTTTTACGATGAGAATTTTTCTTTGTGTTTGTTGCCGACGCGTTCACACAAATTAACCTTAAATAGAAAGCTTTGCTATCGCTCAAAATACTTCTGTAGAATTTTTTTTTCTTCTATTTACTTTCGTTCGGATTCTATTCTTAACCTGAGGGATCTTCCCCAACTCATATTAGTTGCTGAAGCTTAAACTCAGTGGTGATGCATATTAATAATACAACTAACTAACTTACTCAGTGGTACGACAGCCTAATGGGGGCCATGGCCTACTGTGCTTATCCCAAATTTCGAGACCGAGAGCCCTGGGGTGCAGAAGCAGATATTCCGATCAAGTGGTCGGCCTGACGCGGAATCCCCAGTGTTAGTTCCCAAGCAGGCTTGGTCCCCATTTTATCGACCCCAACGAAGGGATGAAAGGCTGAGTGGACCCTGCCCAGCTCGGAGCCGGGAATCGAACCCCGAACCTGCGGCATGGTAGCACAGAAGGCTACCACTCAGCCACTGGGCCTCGTTAATAATACAACGACCATCTTTTAGTGCAATTAATATCCATCCAGAATCATGTGATTATAATCGATTCAAAAATCTTGTTTTTTTTCTTTTTTTGCCTTTGGCGTGTTTCTAACGAGACAACATTATGCATCTGTGGTAAAAAACTGTCGCTATTGTTATTAAACTAACAGCGGAGATGTATCTGTTCCAAGTGACGTCATATTGTAATAAACAAATCACGGACCTCTGGCTGAAAATAACTTTTAATGAGGGAATAAAAAGACGCCAATGAGTCAACAAGAGGACGTGGTTATTAAATTAAGCAGAACCATTGACTCGCGCTAAAAGCCTACGATGAACTTTCCGTTTCTATCACATTGGTAATTGCTCAAAAGCCTCAACTACGCCAGCCAAAATTTATTTCTAGGTTTCTTTTCAGTGCACAGCCCCAGGGGTGGATTAAGAAGTCTGGGAGCCCCTGGCGGTGAAATAAACGGGGGCCCTCTCATCTTATTGTTATGAATAGTAACTTTTGAAGTTACAGTTAAAAAGATTAAAATTTAATTTCTTTAGAAGAAATAAAAATTATATTTTTCATACTAAAATGGTTCGAAAATTTCCAGGAGTTTTGCAAGATTAAATCCAATGGATTTCCGAACTTAGTTAAATAAATACTAAAATCGTTAAAAAAAAAGTCTTTCTCCTGTTGTCTATTCAATTTATATTCACCAGCTTGCTTTCCTATTACATACTGGAGTAAACGTATCCAATCATACGAATGAATGCTTTTGAAATGTAAAAGCTTACATTTTGAATGCAACATAGCTGTCGTATGAGAAAGAGCAAATTGATAGAATAATTATGTGATTTTCCAAACATAAGTTCGAATCTTCAATTGACGAAACAGTGAGTGAATTGTGAGACATTGACCTAGAACGCATCCTGATGTAAATGTCCGTTCATCGTTCGCCGCGACATTTAATTCACCGCCGCCCATCTATTCGGTTATCAAAAGAGGCTTCTCACAAACAGCACCTGCAACCTCAATTCTAAGATCAAGAAAGCTTTCCCTATGCAAATTCCATCCGTTGTTTCCGCGCGTTCCTGGGACCTAGTGTAGCGAAACATCCTGCTTCCAACCAATTAGGTCAAGGCCAATGCCGTTCACTCACCTTTATTCAGACCTCAGCAGACGATTGTTTGTTCCTCCGTGTTTTCTTTTTTAAGAATAAGAACGGATGCTTTTATTTTTTTTTCTTTCTTTGGAGAAAAGCGCGCATTTTTTAGATTCTCTCGTGTTTTCATTCGAAACGTCATTCACCCCACGGTGTTCGAAAGGTTAAATGAGTTTCGAATCTTTCCCAAAGACGTATACGCTGAAGGCACTTTTAAATTCCGAGGCGTATGAGTTAACAGTAAGCTAAAATAAAAATAAAAAGATTTTTAAAAAAACGCGGAAGCACGTAAACCGTTTATACTTAAATGTTCTTATTAAGCTCCAATTCTCATCCAATCGGATTGAACTTTGCAAATCCTCTATTTTACAGAAAAGGTGAATAATGCAAAAACAACATGATAAACATTCTAAATAATTCTTTAAATAAGTTTTAAGTCGATTCTTTTTAATCTGTGACATATTTCAAAATAAATTATTACTTCTTCATGGCAAATATTTTTATCTTTCATTGCAGTGCTACCAAAGAATTATTTATTTCACAACATACCTTATAGCTTTCGAGGAAGCAATCAATGTTAAAATCAAACTTTTGGAATTTTAAGCACTTGTTTAAATTTAATAACTTGCTGCATGTATTACGAATTAAGAGTGCATTAACTCAGTCAAAAATGTAAGAAGAAAAATATGACATTTGGGGAATAATTAGGACTGAGTCCATATTTATAAACAACTTCAGAAATGGTTCTATTCCCCCAACACTCAATTGCTTAATCAAAATATAATCAAAGTAGAGGGGTGGGGGGGGGGGGGGACATGTCTAAAATATTTTTCAAATTAGCTTAAAAGCTGAAATTACTACTTATTATCTTTGTCATTGATATTACTTTAATTTCGTCCCTTTCTATTTTTCTTCCCCCCCCCCCCCAAAAAAAAAAAAAACACTGATATATTTTTTTTCCTTCTCGTATAGTTTTATTTTCTGGCACTGAAGAAGGGATCCCTCGTAAGTCCAAAACACAGGTATGCATGATTATTATTATTATTATTATTATTATTATTTTTTTTTCAGATTTGCTTCGCGTTGGAAGAGATGAAAAGAATAGCTTGGATGTGATAACTTGAATTCCGGCAGACAAAGTATTAAACGATTCCACATGCTAAAATAGGGGTGACAAAAGCCGGTTTGCTTCCCCAATTACATACTGCGATGGTAATTGGCTCTGTGCCAATGTAAAGAATTCGCCCTTTTTCTCTTTTCCTCCCTAACAAGAGATTTACTCTCTCAAGGTCAGGCGTCATGTTATTAGAGCCATACTATTCACAAAGCACTAAGGTTAATATTTATTTCTTTGCAACATAAAATAATAAACTTTTTTTATATTTCCAGAAACAACAGTATTTCATTCATATAAAGCATTTAAAATAGTTCAACAGTAACAAGTCAGCTCACAATCAGAAGGCCCCGGGTTTAAAGCCTTGGAGTTATTAATTTTTTAACCCATTGCTTAGTTTTTATCGAATTGCTTATTAGAAGTTTTCTTTTCCAAAACGCAATGGCAGTCTAAAATTTAGAGAAATACTCCAGGAAATCAATTCGCTCCTAACGTTAAACACTCAAAATCACTGCGTGAACTATGGTTTTCAGTATGCATTTCATCTGGCAGCCCGCTCTCTGTAATAGTGTGAAATACGTACTCTATAATAGCGTGATGGTTTCGTAAATGAGACCCACAGATGGTTGCTTATTTAAAAATATGAAAAACAAATGTACAGTACTGTACATGAAATTATACATAAATAAAAATTTAACTGCACTTTAATGATACTGAAGTGATCTGATGGCATAAGTGGAATGTTAAGAGGAGGGAGAGAAATGTTGATGTTACTGTTTGGAAGAGGAGTCCCCTTCCATAAAAACATCGGGTAACATCCCTTCGGGTGTTCTCCTTATCTGCTGTTCTTTCTTTTATCTGTGTTTTTGCACTAAAAGAATCTTGGGTTTCTTTCTCTAAAAACCTGCCCAATGTTGTTTGCCTTCTGCCTTTCACGATTGTTCGGAATTTTTCTAAAATGGTCAATAACATTGTCGTCGAACAAGTTAATGCTGTTGACCACAGAAGTATTGGGATGCCATTTTCGCACCACTCACTGTTTTCTCGCAGGGGAGCACAGCTCTTTAATTTCTGAAAAGGAAATGCTTTCCTTATTACTTTTCTGCTCTGAAGAAGAAAGTTCTTCAACCACTCCCACTTGCTGCCAACCTAGATAGTTAAAATTGTTAGTAACATCTCAAAAAGTATGAACATTTTTTAAAAATTAAAACGATAAACAAATTATTTCCTGACGAGTTCAAAATAAGCATAATTTCTCGAGATTTTTTTTAAAAGAGAAACTGGCAACCCAGCTGGCCACTGGCGCCGTACAAATCTCGGGACAAGTACGGATGGCGAATTGAATTTTACTTCAACAAGATGGACGAATAGCGAGTTGTACGAATTGCGGGGTTCCACTGTATTAACATTAAAGGTCCCATATGATCCAAACTTTGAACGCAGTTTTCTCAGAATCTTTTTCTTTTTTGGTCACTTACATGCCTTTGCTTCTCACTACCTCAGTTCATTACTAAATATTAGTTGTTGTTAATTTCATATAATTCCAGTTCTAGGTGAGAAACATTCCTGATAGTTTAAAACGCGCAACTTTCCTTTCTGAATTCTCCCTCGTTTTGGTTCAACATAAAACATCCATGCAAAATAATTGAAGAGAGCGCATCAGAAAAAAAAATGTTGCCATTAAAGAAATACGATGAAAAAACAATACTAATCAATAAAAGAGTTGTCACATAAAATTAAAAGTAACGAATGAAAACTCTACGTGAAACAAATAAATGTATGCTGCCTGGATGAATGTTCTTAAATAAACTCATGTTTGTAAAAATTGCAACACCATGAAGGACTTACGCGAGTGAGCTGAAATTTTCAGGAAATGCAAAGTAGCGCATGATATGCAGATGATTAAAATGTCAAATCCGTAGCGCATGCGTATGGTGAGCAGCGCCCTCTGAACGGCGGATGGATCCGAATAAATAGACGGCTGTAGCGAGGCGTGTATGGTTATCGGTGGTTATCTGCTAATGGTAAACGTTAGCTCAATCTTTACTTATGCCTCTTCGACGAAAGAGAGCGAGATTTGAACAACTTACAGAGTTTGAACGGGGGAGAATCATCGGCCTGCGTGAAGCTGGATTGTCGTATCTTGCAGTAGCCGCTTGTGTGCAGCGTAACAGCAGCACAGTGATGCGTGTTTGAAAGCAGTGGACGGACCAGGGTCGGACAACTCGGAAATGCAGGAGTGAACCCCGAAATGTGACGTCAACTCGCGATGATAGACACCTGGTCCGCATGGCGCGGACGGACGTTACAGCTTACTCTAGACAATTGGCAGCACAGTGGTCAATATAGCTACAGGTGTTTCATTGTGCGCTTCATCAATTCGTAGACGCCTGCTGCTGCATGGACTGCGCGCAAGGACTCCTTTATACAGGATCCCCCTCACGCTAAACCATCGCCGCCTGCGACTACAATGGGCCAATCAGCATAGAGACTGGCGTGCTGATTGGCAGCATGTCGTGTTTTCTGACGAATCCTGCTTTAATTTCGGTACCGTGATGGCCGCATTCGTTTCAGACGCTATGCCGGTGAACGCCACCTTCCGGAGTGCATTCCCTAGTGGACGAAAACCCGGAGTTATGGTCTGCGGTGCCATAGCCTATCATGGACGATCTCAATTGGTACGAATTGTGGGCAATCTGAACAGCAACCGGTACATCAGTGAAGTTCTACAGCCCCAAGCTGTTCCCTTCCTTCAAAGCTTGCCAGGCAATGTATTTCAACAGGACAATGCCCGCCCTCATATTGCTAGGACTGTTCAATCCTTCTTTGCAAAGCAGCAGGTACAGCTTCTTCCTTGGCCTGCGTATTCCCCGGATATGTCGCCAATTGAACATGTGTGGGATTTCGTTGGTCGGCTTCTCGCTCGTGATCCTCGTCCTGTTGCTTCTGTAGACGAACTTGGGTACGCATACAAACAATATGGAATGCTCTTCCTCAGGCAGACATTCAAAATTTGTTTGACTCCATGCCACGTCGTGTAGCAGCACTTATTGCAGCGCGTGGTGGCTACACAAAATACTGATTCTGATCTCTTGTTATTGTTTGTTTGCTTTGAAAATTTATTTTATTTGTACCACTACCACTCAACTGTGTATTAAATTTCATTCAATTATACCGATTCCTTCATGGTGTTGCAATTTTCACAAACATGAGTTTATTAGTGGTAGTAAAGAAAATCAAAGTATCAACTGAAAACTTTAAAAAACACATTGAAATTTGTTCAAAATTAAACGTAATTAACGTAATGCTTGTATTTTTCCCTTAAAAAGGAGGTGGGAGGAAGCGAATACAACTAACAATTTTAAAGTAATTTCTAAAATACTTAAATTTATGAAACAAAAATTATTCTCCAATTTCTAAAAAGCGAAAAAAAGTATCTTTTAAAAAAGTTGGAAACAGCATAATAAGTTCTTGAACAGGGATTGTGACGGTATTTAGTGCTTAAAATTACAAAGATACGATGGAACAATTTCCAAAGGACAACGATAAAAAAGTTGAATTCCTCTTAAAGAACCTCTCAGTGATAAATAAGAAAGTTCACCGACTTATCTGGTATGATTGGCTAAGATAAGCTGGATTGTAATCGATGATTTTTCTTTCTTTACGTTATTGCTATGAAGAACGAGCAGAACAGAAGATCGGGAGTTATGTTAGAATATTCCAGTTTATCCCTTCCAAAGTTTCATTTTTCCCTACACTTAATCTGCAACACTTGACAGCTTATTCAAAAGAGTGCAAAAGCAATTTAATTCGCCTTTTGGCGTGAAACGTGTTAATTTTATCTATCTTTTTGTCACTATGTCAGAGAAAATGAAGTCCGTCATCTTTCGTGCATAGTGCTTGCTATTCCGGGCGTGTGCGCAGAGACGCGCGAGTCCAACGAGGTGGTTTCGCACGCGCGTCCACTCGCCAAACCGACGTAACAAGGACCCCGTCCCGAATTCTGAACTTGTTAAAATGTGGGTCGCCGGAACAAAAGGGGAGAAAAAGAGAGAGAGGGGAAGAAAAAAAGGATGGTTATCTGGCAGATCGCCTGTCTGTATCCACGGGCCACGAGGGTCCGGTTGGGAAGCCATCCCTCACCTCTGCATTCTGGATCTACATCCGCCTGCCTCTCCGCTCATTTGATTCATATCAGAACTCGTCGAAGAAGAAACAAAAAGAGAAAAAAATCCCGTCGCATTTATTCAAATGCTCTTCCGGGAAATCGGTATTCGCTTTGAAGAACCAGGATACTCTTAGAGACATTGAGATGGAGTAGGTGAGGGCGAATCCAGTATGAGCCATTATAGTCGCAACTCTAATCTCAAAGATTTTTCCTCGTAAGTTGTAATGACACCATGTGATAGAGTGCGCACGCATATACACACTAAGTATTATTGCTGTTGTTTTCAAATGGGCTGCGTATATTGGTTCTTAACCATTGCAGACCTATAGTGCGTTCCAAGAGATTGGTACCAACTCTTTCAGCGGCACCACAATGAGTGTGATACCATTGTCGCAATTTTTCGACGTTCATTTTTCCCCTAGACTTCGGCACCTGAGCTCTAATTGATGCAACCTGCACTAGGAATTTAATTTAGCCGAGAGTATCCACGCCAAACGGATACTCAAGGGATCTTTAACATGCCGCATAATCACACGACATGGGCGCTGTCGATTTTCGGCATCTTGAAAATCCAGCAACTTTGGACCAGGTTTAATCCTGTGAACTTGAGCAACGAGGCCTGCGCCTTACCACTACGCCACCCTGCCGGCCACTAAGTATAATTAAATCGACGTCCTGGCTTCCGGTAAAAATCACTAAGCTCATAACTCGAGTAATGAGATTGTGTCAGATTATCAAATTATTATGAAAAGCCAGGGACCCCAAACTGCGATCGCAGGTTTACTCATAAATGCTAAGTGGTTTATCAGTTCACTCGATTATTTGTAAGAAATGGTTAGAGACAAATGAGATAACGCCTACAAATATTTCTAAAATTGGAATTTTATAAAATGTCCTGTGCTAGGTGAATCAAAATGATCAAGTTTTTTTGACTATGGCAATTTTGAATATACGAAGACATAATATAATGTATTATTACTCATGGGTTCAGTTTAATATTAAGATCTCACAAATGGAATCAGAAACCTATTGCTTTGAAATATCTCAGGGCATTGCTGATGAAACTAAAATTATATTATTCCGAGTTTCAATTTTAACGGTTCCCTGAAAAACGAAACTTAAAAACGGTTAGAGGCCATCAGTATTACCAAGAAAATTATTTATTGCGCCAATAGGTGGGGGAAAAAGATTTAAAAAGAAAAAAAATCATTTTAAACCAAAAAGATGAATTTTTAAGTACACGAGATAGCATAGAAAAGCTTGTACAAACGATTACACAAGTATGCCATCTTTAAACAAAACTGACTCCTTAAATTTGTTTTGCCATTGCACTTCAAAATCACATTTATCTAGTACTTCGCAACCGTTTTTGATTCTCAGGGAGCTGGAACAGTCAGTTTTTTGAGTTGCTTCTCTCCAGCTGCGCTCCGAGCTCTACGAGTAAGCACTTGATCTGGCTCCGCTCAGTATAAAAATCATATATAATAAAATTATATATAATATAAATATTATTTATACTTCGCTCCATGCGAAAATTAAATATTCTGCAAACGATTTTGATTAAACAATAACGCATAATATGATCCTCTCAAATTCCATAAAAGCAGAATTATAGCCTTGTCTCACAACTAAACACACAATGGCAAAAGTTCTAGTTATATTTATTTCGGAGTTTACAAAAAACGTATCATCTCATGCAATTATTTTCTCAGTTTTAAAATAAAGATGTAAAACTTTTTAAAAAAGGGGATTTCTTCTTTTTGTGTCAAACGAATTATCCTCTCCTATTCAAAATTAATTAGGAAAAAACAACTAGCTTGAATTTTCGAATGAAAACTTGCCAACAGTTTTTCCGGGGGGGGGGGGGTTGTTGTAAGTAAATAAAAGTATGCAGTCAAGTTTTCCGGTATAACATGTAAAAAGCAACAAAATCACTCACGCACATGAACTTTACATTTCGCCACTCCATTTGGAGGATAGGGACAATATTGCCTCTGTTCCCCCCTCTTTTGAAATGAAGGGCCGGATCCCAGTATTTCCTTCTCGGGGGTGATTGAATTTTGCATCAAGCTTGCTCTAGTTGCTCAAGGGTTGTAGAATTATTGAGTTCGGACAAACGAAAAGACATTTTGCTACTTTATTATAGAACATAGATCGTGCCTGTAAATTATCTTTTATTGTACGCACGTAATGTATGGGGGAAAGCCAAACTTCCACGACAGGTTTATTTTCTTTTTAATTTTTCTTTCGTTTGTATTAATTGCAATTTTCTAATGGATTTGTGTGCCATGTAAACACATTTTTTACTTAGATTCTTTTGTTTATTTACTCTTTTAAGGGTGAACATATTTTTGCGGTTTTGTTTTTATGAAAATATAACAAAATATATAAAATCATTTTTCCATTTAGCTTTTTTTTTTTTTTTGTAAATAGATAGAGCAAAAATGAATAATCTGACGTTTACACTAAAAGGATCTAATAAAGTAGCGAACAATGTTAATAACAAGGCCTTATGTTCTACAAGAAAAAGTATTCAAGAATATGAGTTACACGAAAAGTTTTTCAAAAGCATTGCATTTATAACTATTGGATATAAAAATCATGTATTTTATCTGATGCTTGAACGCCTACAGAAAAAGTTTCGTCAGGTTTTCAAAAATATTGCCTTTTTACTTTTTTTTTTACGTAATATCATTTGAAAACTAGTATTGAGAGTACCAACTGACAACAGTAGCAACAACAACAACTATTTTTTTTTCTTTCTTTTTCTATTTTGAGTGCATTAGTGGGAAGAAGATGGTGAGTTTTGATCATTTGTATTTCCTTCCTGAAATCACGAAAAGTCAAGATCATGTCGTCGTGAGGTAAGCTTCAAGTTCTTTTAATCACACGAGACAGTCTAACGTGTATGAGCACCTTGAAACCTCAATATGTGTTCAAACCATAAATTATTGTCATCATATTAAGAATTGGTAGTTACGGTTCTCAATGCGCATTATTTATTCGAAGTAAAAAAACACAGAAAGCAAATCTAGTTCTCTAAACATTAAAAAAAATCGTTTTTACTTTCTTCTTCTATATCCAATATGTAGAAGAAAGTATTGGATTTGAGAATTTTTTTGAATTTCGACGGATTTACACGTTTTGAGGTGTGCTGAACCCATTTTGACCATTATTAGAAAATGTCTGTCTGTCTGTGTGTTTTTTTCGTGGTTAGTGCAACTCAAAAAGTAATGCATCGAAATTTGGTGCACACATGGGCCCTGATGGCAACTGGTGCTGATTAATTTTTGGCTCGAATCTATTCGTAGAGGGCGCATAGCAATCGATCTCATTATCTCCAGAAGTAGTGGAAGCATTCGAGCAAAATTTAGCATAAGAGTGGATCCCTATAGGAACGGGTGCTGATGACATTTTTGTGCCATTCGCTCGAAGGGCGGTGGAGCAATCGAACTTTTTATTAGTTTTTTGTGGGCGCTGTAACTCAAGAAGTAATTTTTATAGAATAAAACGAAATTTGGTACACACATACATCCTGATAGGAAGTAATATTGATTAAATGGTTGAAATAAATGGTCCGTGTGTTGCGATTCCTTGCTATTGCAAGAAATCGCAAAATAAACATTATTAAAGTATAATAAGAACAGTGACAAAATGGTAAAGCAAAAACCATCCGGATTAGGAGCAAATGTTATTTTGTTTCTCTTCAATAACCCTAATAATGTAAAATTTTAACTAGTCATAAAATGTTGTAGTCGTGAATTGTAGTTAAACAAAGGTGGAAATGTGTGTGGTGTTACAGTGCAGTAAATATTCACTTTATGTATGCAAGAATTCTATAGACTCTATGATAGCTAAACTCTAAGGAATAAAAGTGTTCCCCCTCCCCCAAAGATACAATAGTAACATATTTTTGTTCATATATTTATCTTTATCTGACCTTTCAGGTAGATAAGGTATATATATATATATATATCACAAAGCCTAAAAACGAGCGAATGAATTTTAAATTCGTCAACACGTAGCATTGACGTCAAAAATTTGAGTACCACCAACAAAATCAGGAATGTATAAAAGGGAGGGGAGAAAATAAAGGGAAAAAAAAATCGCAGCAAACCCACTAATTCAAGAAAAAAAGAGGGGGCAATTTTTCTTTCTTTCTTTTTTTTTTCTCTTAAAGTAGCAACTCTTACTAAAGTTCTCCACGTTACAAATTTTTAAAGAAAATATTTCACATTTATTAAAAGAGAGCCATCCATATCATATATTTTAGAAAAAAATGTTTAAATAGCAGTAAGTACAGTCTTACTAAAATCTTCGTCTGCAAATAAAATGTCTTGATTTCATTGTTATTATTTCAAAAAATAATAAAGCCCACATGAGATTACAACAATCCAAAACGTTACTTTACTTCAGATAAATGTTCATTTAAAAAATTTAAAAAAAAAAAAAACAGATTTTAAGATTTTGATAAAAATTTTCCTGAGAAAGTAGTCGATTTTTAAAATGTGACTCCTTTAAAATGGAGCTGCAAAATATTCCGCATAATATTAATAAAGTTTCTTTATTTCTATATTAATTTTCGTTAAAAAACAATAAATAAATAAGAAGTGAAATGGAACTAAAATGTGGATATCTGTAAATTCTATGTTTATTAATTTAGTAAAACTTGTAAATCTTAAGATTTTGAATATGAATATAATTGCACACCAATTATATCTTTTTTAAAACTAGATAGGAATTCTAAAATTGAGAAGTATAAATAAATTAATCCGTTCGTTAAAGAGAAATCAAGATTAAGTTTCCTCTGAGCATTAAATGTAAAGCTTGACTAAAAGTATATAATACAATAACGAGTAAAAATATATAAATATTAAAATTTTTCCTAAGAGCATGCACGCTTTCAAAAATTTTATTCTGAAAAGAGATAGAGAATCCTCACTTCAGTAACATTTTACTTAAATTCTCTCATTTTATTTTATTTCATTCATTTATTTACTTTTTAAGTGGCATTTTTTGTGCAAAATCTTTTCAATATTTAGCATTTTAGTTATTAGAATATATTAAACTGGTAGATATATTGATTACACATGTGATTTTTTAAAACTTTTAAAAGTTGCATTGAATTAACAAAAAGTGAAATTGTAATAAAACACTGCTCTATTTTTGATCACAGACATTTTTGAATTGCAAAATAAATCCAGCAATATGCATTTCTTTGAATATAAATGATGCAAAATTTTCCATTTCTTGAAAAAAATTTCTGATGTGATTAAATAGTTTTATTGTATGATAAAAATCCAGTTACTTATTTTGTCAATCGTTCATATTAAATATTCGTTCGTTTATTCCTATTTCTAAAACTTTTTTTTAGAAAAAAGCAAAAATAAAAAAAAGAAAGGAAGAAAATAAAATCCCTAAAGAACGTAAAGAAAAAATTTTTCTCCCAATTATTACTTGTTTGCCGAAATTGCAATGATAGAACTATTTCCAAGCATTTGCGCTCTTTTTAATACTTTTTTAAAAAAATCATTAAAAAAAACTACTCTCTAAAGTAGAAAAATAAATAAATAAATAAACATTCTAGCTAAAATAAAGGTTAAAAAAAAGGAATTATCTTTTAACATATTAAAATAAAAATGTAATACTATACTAATTATAACTTACCCAACACAGAAAGAAAAACTCGACAGGAACTTGATGTAATCAGCGGAAATAGTTAGGTTAAAAAAATTTTGGAGTCAGTGTTGAACTTGACATCCTTGAACGTCCTTGCAGCCAATCCTTCCCTTCCACAAGCTGTTCTTAAATCGTCTGCTCTTTAAAACCACCAGATGAGCGACTGTACAGATATACCCCCTTTTTCCAGTGGCGACTATTTGTCTACCGCGGGTATCGTCTGCTACTAAAAAGATCTGGCTGCTCTATATCCGAATCCCGCTGCCTGAGGCGGCATTTTCAAGAGTTTGTTTGCAGTATTTGGCGAATTATCCCTTCGTAAATTTGCGTTTTGGTTTTCAAACGTGCACACACTTCATCAAAAGAATCTCCGTTTAGAATTGACAATTAGAGAACACGAATAAAATATAGAATGGGCAATTTAATTTTTCAGAGAAAAAATTTAAATAAATTCTTTTCATGCTTTTCTTTGTGGTTTATATTTAAAAGAAAAAAAAAGACGTCTTTTTCTTCACCATATCATCTTGTATTTTTAAGTTAAAAAATAAAATAGTACATTAATAACTTTTGTACGATGCATTAAAAAATCGGGAAAACAACGTAAAAATGATCGGATGTATTTTCATTCATATGATCATTTCGTTTGCAGTGTAAAAGGAGCTCCTTCAAGCAATCCCGAAACATATGTCTGCGTTTTAATGCTCATTTGTGCTTTAATTTAACGTGAAATTTTATTTCTATGGAAACAAGTGTCTGAAATGCTAATAGCAATATGTGCATTTTAGTGTTGCTTTTGAATTTTTTAATTATCACGTTCTTTTTTTATTTATTTATTTATTTATTATTATTATTATTATTATTATTATTTTATGAAACATTTACTTAACTTTTTATCATATTGGAATTTTAAAAAATGTAACTATACGTACTTTTCTTAAATGAAAGATGATAAGTACGTCTTTCCCGATATTAAAAATAAAACACACAAAGTCGTAAAACTTTATTCAGTTGTTGCTGATATAATACGGTAATGAACAGTTGTCTCAAGCTCTTATACGGCCCAACTCTCGTTAAATTTGTATTATTCATCTGCAGATACACTGTTGCTATCCATTTTTGCTTTTATCCTTTCTAAGAGATGGTGCTTTAGCCAGCCTTTGTGTTTATTTGCCCAATCAGAGTTATTAGTGTACTTATAAACAACGAAAACCCGTAGTTTCTACTCTACATATGAAAGGGGTGGCCACGGTCCACCCCCTCAGAGCGATGACGCAACCCCCCTAAAAAGCTATGGAGACCAACCCCAAAACAAGACCCCCCCCCCCCAAAAAAAAAAATCGGCTAAAAACAAACCCTTCCTAAAAGTTTCATTGGCGCAATCTGCGCCATACTTTCAGGGGTGCCCCATGGAGGGCACCCCTGACATATGAGTCGCTCAGAAACCAATGCGGTAAAATATTTTCTCAGTACTTTCTGGTTTTGTAAAATTATGAAATAAATAATGTTTATATTGGTTAGTAAATACTAGGAGAAAGTACATAAAATAATCATTGTATACTTTTCTCATCATATTAATAAACCTACAAATTCAAAAGATACTGCGTTAAAAAAAAAAAACTGTGATTCTCTCTCTCTCTCTCTCTCTTTCTGTTTTCTTCTTCTTCTTCTTCTTCTTTTTTTTTTTTTCTGGTTCTGTGTGAATGTGAATGGGTGTGGAATTACCGCACAGTGAGCTTTCTGATAGCCTCATGTAAAGCTTTTTTAATACCTATGAGGCAGAGGTTCCCAATCTGTGGGTCACGAGGCACTTCTCATGGGGTCGTCATGTAATTTTGAGTTTTATGTCAAAATCTTTACCACATGGAAAAAATAACTCTTTTTTATGCTAAATATCTTTTTGAATTATTTTGTGCTAAACGTAAGTGCCTAAATTACAAAAAAAATCGTCTATTGACATGACAATTTTCGTCATCCGACCAGAATCAAATCCGTCAAGCATATTTAAGAGAAAGAAATGTACTAAAAATATTCAAATAATGCAGAGAAATGTTCAAATAATATATTACAAATATTCAAATGATGTACAGAATTTGAATAAATTCAAATAATTTACAGAAATAGTCAAATAAAAAGTCTCTTTCATTATATGGCGACAACTAATTTTTGTTTGAATCCTTCCATAATTTCTTGAGAGCACATACGCATAATAAAAAAAAAACGGTCAACGGTCAATCCCCTCTTGACAGGATTACAGCCAAAAACTAATTAGTTGTACTTCCCATTAGGGTCTATGCGCGTACCAAATTTACTTCCATTCCAAGCATTATATTTTCAGTCAGGAAGGAGACAGAAAACTTAGTAGAAATGCTATGTTTCAGATCAACTCCACTGTAAGTTTGTTTATTTTACAGGAACTGGGAATTATAATAAAAAAAAACACATTTACAGTGAAGTTGGATTAACATGTGAAGATACTGTTTACAGAAGTAATGTTATAAGTTAGGATAAGTCACCTTTTTTATAAGTACTACCATCTTAAAAAATTTTGTTGACATTAAACTCTCTTATTTCTCACCAATTTCGCAGTAATTTAATTTTTCGCAATAGCATCACATTTCAATACCTTGGAGGTTCAATTAAAATAGTATCCTACTGTGTGTGTGTATATATATATATATATATATGTTACGGCGAATGTCCAAAATTAAAGAATGTCGACATTTTATATATATATATACATGTATATATGCAGTAGCGCATGATTTTGCTATGTGGGGAAACCCATGGTCTGGAATAGGGATCTATCGGATATTCATATTTTCGGATATCGGGTATCCCTAGTCTGACAGAAACGTTGCGGATATCCGACTGTGATGTTTGAATCCTGAAAATTCTATTCATATTTTTAAACATCCCACAACTTCCCAGTAAGTTTGTAATTTACATACCTTCCAAAAACGTATTAAATTTAATTAAATTTTAAAAATTAAATTTAACATTTTTAGTGCATTGGTTCAATTTTTCAAATTGTCACATAAAATGATTATTGTTTTCACAAAACTCAAAGGAGTGTATCGTATGTCATTAAATATTATTTTTAATGAGTTTCTTATTTGTGAACACAACTGAGAAAATGGACTGCATTTTTAGGTATGGTTCAATTAACCCTACACTGCGCCGTGTTGTTTTTAAACAACACCTCTATTTTCGTTCACTAAGCTCTTGTTTTGTATTATTTTTAACAAATGGCTCGTTCTTTGGTTTTATTTTGCATGTAAGATCATATTAGTTAATATAGTCTCCCCTAGAGCTTGTAAACTTGGCTCCAGGTTTATCTTTTTTCACAAAATTGACAACAACCGCAAAATGAAATTTCGCAGTGTAGGGTTAAGTGCATAAAAAGTGAGATGAGGTTAAAAAAAAGAGGAAAGGGGGGGGGGGATTATATCTCTGAAGGTGTTTCGTGGGTTGACATCAGGGTTTCCAAGCGTCCCGGATTTTGATGGGACAGTCTCGTATTTTGACAAATAACCCGAGCTTCAGTACAAGAAGACTAAAGTCCACTATTTTTGGTAGGATATTGATTTGGCGGATATCGGATATCTGGTGATCCTCGTGTGATACGTCAGTACTGGATATTCGGCTCTGATGTTTAAAAAATGTAAACTCTGGAAATTTTTATGCATCCCACAGTTTACAAATACGAAATAAATTTTCAAATTACATATATTTTCCTTGCATATATTTCAATCACTACCTCGCCCCGTGAGCTAGCAATTCTAAGGCCTCGGCTAACAGGTAGGGGTCTAGTGGAGAAAAAAGTCGTTGCGCACCTCTAGCCCTGCATGTGCAGTTCCTAAATTTGGAAACCTTGGTTGAGAAACATAAATTTTTTTTGGATAAAGTTACTGATTGTGAATCAAAGTATAGTAGTTGGATAACCGGATCTTACGTGCAGAGGCTGTATTAGATTCTTGATAAATAAAAATCTGTAAGATGCCGGATACCCGTTGTGAGGAGGAACGGTTCTGTTTGCCTCCCCCAATCCGTGTGCCCCTGCAGCTCCCTATATATAAGTACCATACTTAAATTAAATAAAATAGAGATCAAAGAATCGATTTTAATGTTCACATTTAAAAATATTTTTATGCGTTAAATATTGACATTTTTTATTAAATAGCTCATATAACTAAATCTTAAAATATATCAGGCTACTTGATCTTTTTTCTTTCCCCATCGATTTTATTTAGCAGTTTAATCTATCGTGTTCGATTTGATAATCAACCTATGCTTAACGAATACTGTGGCGGTACAGCACAATGTAGAGTACATAAGAATAGGTAGCATTCTTATGTATTCCTATTATTATGTAGGAATACATAAAAATTGGAATACAAATGTAGGCCCGCCCATCTAAGAGTGACAGCGTACCTCCTTAAAAGGATACGGAGCTCATCTAAAATCGATGTCCCAACCGTAAATCGACCAAAACACCCTGCCAATACCCTCCCCCCCCCCCCTCCCTCGGTGAGCACCCCTGTAGGTAGTTAATTTGCGCGGTTCCAAATTTCCGTGGTGTTAACACAGGATCGTGTCCATCAGAATATCAAAAAGGGAAGAGGAGTTTTAGAAAAAGTGACCCAAGGAGGTCAAATATGATGAGACTATTCATTTATTTTGTCCTCCCTTCATGTCATAAATTAGAAATAAAAGCACATGTGGTTATTTACGACAATTTATATTATGTTTTAATCTGCAATGTTTTTAATACAATAACAAATGCATATCAACTCTCAAGTTAACATAAATTTAAAGTGCATATATTTATAATTTTTTTCCAATAGGAGAGGTTTAACCCCTAAAACCCTCCCCTTGGGCAGGGCATTGTGTTAACAAAGTGCTATTTCTGTTACTTATAAACTTTGGATAACTTCTTGTAAAATCTTCGAATACTATACTGAACTTCATTTTGTAGAATTTACAGCGCTTTATATAGAACGTATTTTTTTTTTAATTAAATTTTATGTAAAAGAGGACGTGAGCATTTTCTCTTCTTCCTTGTCCTATGTGGTTCCCCCTCTCTCCCTTGATAGAAAAGAAGAAGAAGAAGAAAGGATGTGGTGACGCTTTTCTGTGATGTGTTTTCTTACCAAGAAACAAACTAAAAATGCAAAAAAAAAAAAAAAAAACATTATATATTGATATCTTGTCAACTCGTATCCAGGGCACTCGCAGTAAATAATAATATAAAATATCATAATTTTCATGGTATTCACCCAATAAAAATTTGTTACGTAAAATAAATCGCTATTTTAAAAGTTTATTAGAGTGTAAACATTGGTTGTTTTATATTTTCCCACAATTATTACAAATGGAGGAAAAATATTTTATTTTAATTTTATAATGCGGTAATTAATTTCGCATGCAGGAAAATTGCAGCTCAACGTATGTTTGTTTTCTGTCACATTTACAATGGTGTGCTGAAAGTTAACATGTTTTATTTTTTAGCTCAAATTTTAACTGTACTTAAGTTCTATTTGGTATTAAAGCACCTTAATACCCATGTATAGCAAAAAACGCACCATGCCTTATGAACGAATAAAACGGGAGTACCCACTGCACTTTTGTGTCTGGTTTAACGATTATAAGGAACTTGACAGATGCTTACAGACATCAGAGGTAATGTATTCATTTTTTGTATCTGTGGATTAAAAACCTAAATTCTTGAAAGTACGCAAAAATTAATTACATGCTTTTTTGAAATAAAATGAGTGTAAAACTCATTTAATATTGTAATTAAATTGTATTTTTAAATATTTTTTTTAAAATTTACATTTAAATCTCTTTTTAGCCGTGAGTAAATTTTTCACAAGACAAACTGATATAGCTTGAATGTTTTTGAGTTCTGTTGGCTACCTGAGCTTGACTGCTATTTTTTAGATAAAAGTTCGTGTAAAATGCATTTATTTGCAAAAAGGATAAGGAAAAAAATATATATATATGTATTGTTCAATGCAGAGATATGTAGATCATTGGGTTGTAGTGTTTTAATATCAGCATGTTATTTAAAAATCAGTGACCCTATTTTTGGTATGACTAAAATGTTTTAGGTAAGAAATCTATATGTTTCAAGTTAAAAGTACTTTTAAAAGCGTTTTTTCTCTAAAGTTTATTTTATATCGTTGCATTTTAGAATGACATTGAACTTCGTGATCCTCGTGGAAGAACCCCTCTAATGCTTGCTGTCACTTTAAACCACTTAGAATCTGCTCGAGTGCTTCTTCGGCATGGTGCTGATGTTATTATTGAAAATAAGCAGGGATATACAGGTGAATGTGCATTTTACACATTGTATTATTAAATGAACTTTTTCAGATTTCATTTGTTTTACCACATCATTTAATTGCCAAGAATGTACACGATTCATCTATGATTAGGGGATGTATTTACTTGTAGAAAGCGTAACTTCGCCTTATGATTTTGTCAGAAGCAAGAGGTCCGCTGATTTAATTAGCTTATTAAGGGCCATCTATGTGTCACATAATATTTGAAGAAAGGAAAAAACATTAAACAGTATTGTTACCGAGAAGGAGGTTTAAATTAAAATTGGGGAACGGTGAAAAAATTCCACATCTTGCATTTATAATTTGTGATATTTATTAGGGAGGAATTAAAACTCATTTGGGAGGCATATTTGGCATAAAGCTGCCCTCAATCTCCGTAAGTAATGTTACTCCTATTTCTTATCCTTTTCAGCTTCACATCTTTTTCGCCCACAAAATTAATTTTCTGTGTCATTCTTTAACTGTCAGGTAATGACAACTAATGATGGTCAAGTAATGATTTAACTACTTATTATTATTTTAAATGTGGGTGCATATTTTTTACATTTGTGTGCTTATTTATGCTAGGTTTGATAAGCATTAAACAGAACAAATTTAGTTAAATCTTAAATACATAGTTTCTTAAATCAAATTTTTCTGCTGTTTAAGTTTCATTCTCCTAAGTAAGTGCTTATTCTGGCAGATTTATGAATATATTTATTAATCTGCCACTAGAATACTGTAATCATCAAATTAATGCTAAAAGTTTTATTATTGAAAAAGGGCATTGATCAGTAATTATGGTTCATAGCATTGATATTTTAAATTGATATTATAATTTTCGAATTAGCTAAAAGAAACAGGGACAAAAAATTTTCATTGATATAAATAAAAGAAAAGGAAATAATAAATTACTTTACTGTACATATAAAAGTATGCAGCTTAAAAAAAAATAAATTTTCAAAAAAAAAAAAAAAAAAAACTGAAAAACCCACTGGGTTGGTTTTTTTTCTGAAAGAGAAATGTGGGGTTGGGGTTCCAACTCTAGTAGAAAGTTGAGAATTATGAAAAATTGCTTTACATTTGTGACTCTTTTAAAAGCGTTTACAAAAAGTAATTGTTTCTTTCTATCACAAAAATATGCAATATTAAAATTATTCAAAAAAAAAAAAAAAAATTAATAAATAAATAAACAATTTTAAAAATAGAAATAAGTTTAAATTTTAGAAAATTCTGGAAACAGATTTTTAATAGCCAGTTATTGCTTACATTATTGTATTGTATCATAAAATAATGTCATTATGCTCCATTGTTTCCAATGAAATGTCTTTCATTTGAATAACATTTTTATCAAATTGATTTAAGTTCTGAACAAAAATTTATAAGCATCATATCTACTTTTCTAAATAATTTTATTTTATGAATAAATATTTTTTAACATAAAGTGAAAAATTTAAAGTTTTTAACTTCTGAAGCAAAATATGTTATTGTTTGAATTATCTCTGTTTTGTGATGCTAATATTTTGTGTATTTTTAGTTGTTCATGAAGCTGTAAGTACTGAAAATGCTCAGCTTTTGCAAGAAGTTTTAGAAAAAAGAGATTTTCAACGGTATAGCACTCGAGCAATAGGCATTCCAGACCTACTTTCCAAAATACAAGGGGTATGTACCATACTGAGTATTTATAAATATAGTGAAACCTGTGCAAGTTGACCACTTTGGGCGCAGCACTTAGTGGTCAACTTATCAAGGGTGAGGTAGAGGATGAAGGGCTAATTCAGTTCCTGACAAAATAAAAAGTGGTCCACTTAGACAGGTCGTCAACTTTACAGGTTTTACTGTAATTGCATTTGGAATCACTGTTAAAAAAATGAATCAAATTTAAGCATATTCTCTTGAAAAGGAAATAAATGAGAAAAAAAGAAATAGATCTCATTTTTAGTAACCATACTTTGCAGAAAATTAAAAAGTTTGAAGCAAACGATGAACTTCTAAGACTTTTAAAGTAAATAGCTTTTAGCTATACATCAGTTCATATAATGCCCCCTCCGTAAAGCATAAGAAATTTTTGCGTATTATTGATAAGATATAACTTATAAATTGTTAGGAATGAAAAAAAAATCAATTCTTTTACTTTTTCAAAATATGTTTCACTTGTTTTATGCATTTCCACTTTATGTAGAGTCATAGGCGTAACCAGGGGGGGGGGGGTTCAACCCCCCCCCCCCCCCATTGGGTATTTACTTATTTAGGCACACAAAAAAATTTCTGGCTACCTCCTTGCAAAGCACATATTTTTTTCCCCGAAGAAAATGAAACACATTTGCATATGATTTTATTTCCTCTTTCTCTGAAGGGTTGTGATCATGACCAAAGTATGCAGCTCGTAATATAGAGGACTTTTCATGTGGTTATAATCAACCCCCTTATCACCTTGGGGGGGGGGGGTATAGCAAAAGATGGCTTCAATCACCGTACCACACACAGACAAACAGAGATCCTTTCAATCACTCCAGAGGGTTTTCTTTCCTTCTTGATGTCTTTTTTACCCAAAGGCAGCAATTTGGGAAGGCGCTGAGGTCTGAAAATGAAGGACCCCTAGCCAACAATTCAACAATTGTCCTAATGGGTTAAACCCTCAAGCCAGGAAGGGATGCTCATCAAGCAACTTAAAGAGCAGTTTGTATTTATTTATGACTTCCTGTCCAAACACCTATTTTGGTAAAATCTTTTTTGTAGATGAGCCGATTAGAAAACTGATGAACTGTATTTGCATTGCATTCTCATTTACAGATGTTCTCTCATCTCTTATAGTTTAAATGTTTTTTTTTTTCTTATTATGGTCCATCACTGATTGCATTATGACTCTGGAAATCATCCGTTCAACGTCTCCAATCTCACTGCTACGGTTTAATGCTACATTTTAATTTACAATCAAGTATTATTTATATTTTAGCTAAATTTTTAATTATTTTCGATACATAATAATGCTTGCACTCCAGCGATGGACACGTTCGTCATCCAAAAAGCAAAGCAAATTTGATTCCGACGCTTCCACTTCTAAGATATGCTTTGTTACAAATTTAACAAAATTTTTAGAAATTTATTGTGGGGATGAGTATTTTTGTAGGGGAATTTGGATTTTTTTCTCTAAAATTCCACCATTTCCCAGTTTTTTATGAATGCCTGGACATGGAAGATTGCTTAGCGCTAAATATTGAATTTTCTATTGCATTTGAATTAAGATCTAGTAATGAATGTTTAATGTTTTTGTGAATCAAGGCCGTATCCAGAGGAGAAGGGGGATCTTTTGCAATGTATCATATTTCATATATTCCTCCCTGAAACTTTGCTTAACATAAGTGTGTCGAAGTCTGGGCATCCCCGAAAAAAAATTCTGGATACTACCTTGGCTCCAGAGCAGGGGGAGCATGTTAAGAATTAGGAAGGGCAGTGTATGTTTCAAAACCATACCCTTTATATATACATATATATTGATATATATGACTAGAAATGATGTTAATATGAATTTTTTTACCTATATGATACCTTTTTGATGTCTATATAGTAGATGTATGTTTAGATCTTTGGTGAAATTAGAGGAGTGGGTATTTGGGGCTTCTGCAACTTAATTTCTGTAACTGGTCTTACATCATCTATAATGCTTAGGCTATAACCCTGGAGGCAAGGGTTCGAGGGCTCTCCCCAGGAAACTTTTTAAAATCTTCCTAGCAATGCAATTTCGGGATACTTTCGTGATGTTAGAGGAAACAGAAAGGAGTTTGGTTACTCTCCCCCCGCAATTTTTTTCAAAATAAAGTCTTATATCTTTTAAGTTGCTTTTGGTGTCGCTCGTGACAGTGTTCAATGTCCTTTCCCTGGAAGTGTTTCTGAAAGTAAAGTGTCTTAAAAGCGTAATTTCTCTTTTCTTTCTTTTTATAAAGCTTGTGGTCTGAATTTTTTTGCCCGGGGGGGGGGGGGGGGAGTTGACTTGCTCCGAAGGGGTAGCTCTACCCCCCCCCCCCCCCCGGGAGATGCCTGAAATAAACATGGAGTATGTCTTAGGAGACAAGTATTTATGACTAGTAAATTTTCAACTCTTTTACACTTCTTATTGGTGTTTAGTCTGTACATTTTTAGGGTGACCCCCCCCCCCCCCCCCACTTTCACCAACCCTAGTTACGCCTATGTGTAGAGTAAAACTCATCTATAGCGGACACCAGCTGGGCTAAAATATTTGTCTATAATAGAAAGGTATCTGCAAAATAGGTTTTTTAAGCTTAATGCTTTGCTGCCGTGGATTAAAAACTATCCGCTTAAGAAGGGGGTATCCAGTAGGAAGGGTTATATTGTATGTAAAAAATGTTTTGGATTGATGTTCTTCTCCGAAGGAATTGAAGTTTAGTGGGGGGAGGGGGGAGGCAATTGCCTCACCTCCTCTTCCTTAAATCCTCACTTGCTTGAGAGGACATTCTTGAGAAGAATCATGGGAGCGGTGCACATACTTTAAAGTCTCCATATCCATGCAGGGATTGATAATGTATTTTTCAAGAATGGTTTTGTTCTGTTTTTCATCCATTCATTCTTTCTCAAAGTGTGGAAATGATTCTTTTTATCGGTAAAAGAAAATTTTATCTCAATATAAAGAACTGTTCATAATGATAAGAATGAAAGAGAGTGAAACTATTACATTCTAATTAAATCTGCTATACACAAATTTGCTATAAATGGGTATTACTATTTACATCTTACATTGTCATCTCACCACATTGTATTGAAAATAACAAAGGCTACCAATTACTAAATTCTTGATTTATTAAAGCAGTTAATTAGGATAATCAATATTTTTTCTTTTCATTTAGTTTGGTTTTCATAATTTATGTGTTAAACACAAAAAGAATTAGAAGAAAAATTAATTGAATAAACTTGAGTGTAATTTTGATTTCTGAACTTTCCATTTATTTTTAAATGTATTAAAAAACATTTTTTAAAGAAAAGTAGCTACATCTTAACATCTGTGATATTTATTTGTATTCTTTATGACTTTTTAACAATAATAGGCAGAAAAAATTTAATGTGTTTTCTTCTGAAAATTTTAGACTCCAGATTTTTATGTGGAGATACGATGGGAGTTCATTAGCTGGGGTGAGTTTTTAAAAATTTTAGGTACTAAATTTGTCTTGAATATATCTTTAAAGATTACATTAATATTACATTTTTTTATTCATAGTTCCTCTCTTATCAAGAATGTGCCCCAGTGATACTTACAAGGTATATAAATGTGGTGAGTTAATTTTGTAATTGCACTTTTAACAAATTATATTGATTATTTATTTTGCAAAATACTTGAATGTAACATATTTGTAAATTTCCTTCTTCATCATTCAGTTTTTTAAATTTTGTCTTGTAATAGTTAAAATTATCAGGTTTTAGTGATTTTTTTCCTTTGAATTTGACATAATTGCTGGAAATTATTGATAGAAATGAATCATTATTATACCCTGGGACTCTAATTGCCTCTGTTTCTTTAAACCATTTTAAAATTTCTTTTTTATTAAAGACTGCTTTTACTAACTCTTTAAATAAAGTTAGTGAACATTTGATTTTGCCTATATCAGTTTCACTGGAGTTGTTACAACAATGCATACAAGCATTTATTATCAGGTTCTGGTCATATCTCAAGAATTTGTTCTTTTTGACAGTGCTTAGTTGAACATATGATGGCAAGTCTGCAAATTATCACATTTCTTGGAACCACTTCTTGGAAGATTGTTTCTACCTTTTCTTCCAGAGATAAACATGTGTTAGGCTGACATATCACAGCACGAGAGTGCTATGCAAGGATGCTAAACATTCTGTTCGCCAATATAAAGGCAGCTATAAGCTTTAGATCAAACAATGATAAAAGTATAAAATGAGAGATTAGTTAGTTTAAAGCATTTTAATAATTGTGAAAAATGTTTTGATTTTTTGATAATTATAAAAATATTCCTATTCACTGTATGAAATATAATCTGAAAAATATTGATTCTGGGGTTAGTTTTTTGCATTATTTATTTTTTAATGAATTTTGAATAGAATTTAGTTAATCTTTCATGAGGTTTAATGAAGAAAATGCCACGTTTAGATTTCAATGCATTTTTTTGTATTAATAAATTGTGGCAACTTTATATAAACAAATTTTGTTTGTTTTTGAATCTTAATACATTTATTCTTTGCCAACAGAAATTATGAATGGTTTTTAGGATTTCCACAGAACAATTTTTGTATTTTTTTTATAGGTTCTAGTGTTCGGATTGACACAACACTCTTGGGATTCTACCAATCCAAATGGCAACGAGGGAATCGAAGTTATATTTTTAAAGGCAATGGTAAATTATTAAGAATATTTTGTTTTCTTCTACCTTTGTTTTTTGCTTTTTAATTTACAAAGTTATATGCAGTGATAACATATAATGATAATTAAATTGTATTGAAGCAAATTAAAAACATTTATGAGTGATAGTTGTCAACACTTGTTTTTAAAGTTTTTCTTCATGTTTGCATGTGTAAAGTCTCATTCAGAATGCTAAAATTATAAGTTTAATTTATTTATTTTACACTTCCAGAATCCAATTTTATGCAAACCTAGGCATTAACCATTTTTATCATGAATTTTCAATGATCGAGTCATGTCTAATTTGACTAAGTCAATTTTATATTTAGCAGGTGTAAAATGGTACCTTATTGGTCATCAAAATAATTAAGAAATAAATCTACTATTATTACCAGAAAAAATCAAAGTAAATATGAAAGTGCAATGCAATTTTCTGCATATGCAAGCTGTTAATTGCAAGAGCATATTTTTCTATAAGAAGTTCTTATCAAAGAACTTATGAAAGTTAATGTTACCTACATCACCTTAATAATTATTAAATATTGTTATCGCTAATATTGATCTAGTTATTATCGGGGGGGGGGGGGAGAGATAAATAATTGCTACATGCAATATATTAATAAAATTTCTGGAAAATGGAAGTTTTTGGAGTGAAAGAAATTTTATTTTAACTTCTGTCCTGTGAAATCTTTTTTACTTTCATCTGTGGTTACCAACTGGATGAATAAAAACTTAACACCTATTGTATATGTATGGCAAAAGTATGGCTTAACACCAATCTAGTTTCATCAACCCCCTTTCCTAGTGACCAACATGGTAGGGTCACTAGCAAATTTTGACTGCAGTAAAAATTCAAAACTAATCTTTCGGAAGGAAGAGAAAACAAATTACAAAAAAATTGCAGATAAATTTAGTATGTGTGTAATAGTAAAGTAAAACAACTGCTGTAATCATTTTATTACTAAATGATAATTGGAAAAGTTATTGAAAGAACATTCTTTCTACTCATAAATTCTTTTTTTATCAACAAGTTCTGATTTTTTTAAATGTAGTTTTCAATAATAAAATCATATTGGAAAAGAACTAAGTTAAGATTGTTTAATGAGTGCTAGTTTTAAAACTCTATCAAATTTTGTATTCTTACTTAGAAACCGTTTAAACCATTATTAATTCTGATTAGATGATGGTGCTGTGATAATGGAAGTTAATCATGATTCCAAGAAAGTTTATATGGAGCAGATGAAGATTCTGCCTGCTCATATGATGAGTGTTATGGTTGCACTATCACCTTCACCAGAACAAGTTGCACTACGGTTTGCTGCACCTATAGTAACTACTTTCGTTGACACAGAGAAGATAAGATTTGATAGGTTAGTATTTCATTTGAAATTTAATCTATTTTTAATAACCATACTGAAGAGTCAAAATGCATAACTTTTTAGAGGGAAATTTTTTTTGAGATTCAAGGTGGTTTTTAATATATAACAAACTTGAAAATTGCGATTAATGCCAATTGTAATTTTTTATCTGTTTTTACTTGTATGAAATTCTGTCTAAAAAAAGAAAACTTTTTTTTCATCAATTATTTTTCCAAGATTTTTTCTAAAGATTCGCATGTGTGAAAAGTGCATGCCCCACATTTCACTTTTAGTATCCACTTGTTTTGATCAGAAATACTATTGTATTTTATTAACAATTTTGAAAATTTTGCCTTTTCAGTTCTCTAACAATAGTTTAAAAGATTACACACACACATATATATACAAATAAGTGTTTATACAGTAAGAATAAAGTGATGAGTTTTGAAAAAAATTGAGCCTAGTGAGCCCCTTGACTTAGTGACTATGAGAATCCTGGTCTTTCTCTGATTAAGCACTTCTGGAAGAAAGAGGGGGGAAAACTGAAATTTAGACTATTCTTCAAGCCACAATCCATGGGTCATTCCATATCAAATCATCCAGCCAAAAATGAAAATGAAACCCATGGTCTCAGATTTTTATGATTTTTTTTTTTATTTGTTCATTTTACTATCACGATTACCCCTGCAATTTTTTTTGCCGCTGTCTTTAATACTTTTTGTGATATCAATTTTTAAAAATGTGTTTAAAGCGACGTCTTCGCTTTACGGACAAATTTTGTGCTAGGGACGTAGTTCAAGCAAAAAATTCATAACTTTGCCGATTTTCATGATATCACAAAATTTTTTTCACTGAAATGTTCAGAATAACTTACAGAATTAGACAAAAATGCATTTATACACAAATACCTATTAAATGGTGCAGTTAGTATTAGCCTAAACTCGGATTTCATAAATATTTTGAAGAAAAAACATGAAATTTTAAAACAGTAATAAAACTAAAAGGCACTGCAGTAACCAAAAGATTTTAAAAAAATATAATAATCCTCTAAGTATAAACTAAAAGCTACTGAAATAAAAGTGGTATCTTTTTTCCTGCCAATACATTTAATTTCATAGTAAACAATTAAAAAGTATGTACAAAATAACTTTTACAACATTACAAGTTTTTGCTTCTTATTATAAAATACTAATTGCTTCAAAATCATAGAATATAGACAATATAATGCAAAATAAGATTATTTTTACAAGAAACAAGTTCATAATTTAATGTTTATAAAGTTAAAAGAAAATTGAGGAAGAAAAAGAAGTCACTGAATCGTGATTTTTTAAAGTATCTAAACATAATGCAGGCTCATTTCCTATTCACAACCTATGACATACCAAATGTCCAAAAGTAACTTTTTTTTTAAATAAAACTATTTTAAATAAAAATTTGTGTGTGACAATACCTCTTTTAGTGTCCTTGAGTCTGTTTTAAAATATTTTTGCACTGGAGATCGATTGAAGTAATCTCCTTCTGCGGGTAATAATACATTCTACCCGATGCTTTTGAAATTGGAGGATTGATACAAGAAATCACATTGCTTATGAGAATACAGCAAACATCTTATGTGGGCCAGTAAAAGATGCAGCTGGCCCATGGGGATGCATGAATGAAACTTTAATGTCAGCTTCATCAAAGATTCCCTGCTGCTGTTGCAAAAAAAGAAGTGGATGTCCATAATCTGTGTAAAATAAACAAAAAATTATCATCTTTGCTTTTCTTTAATATTTTGAATCTTGAATAAAAGCTCCCATGAAGGTGTGGAGGAAGAGCCTGCAAATGAATGAAAAAGAAAACAGAGTCATATGGAAACAGAAACACCTGTTCCTTAAGAGTTGTTAAAATTAGTGTAGACAAAAACACCATCTGGCATAATATAGTTTTGAAAAATTTAAAACCAATCAAAAAAGAATTATGGAAAGCTCCAGGACAATCAGGAAGAATATGATTCAGTATTTATTTGAGCCTCAGAAGATTTTTTAGTTATTTATTACATTTCATTTGACTACTTGTGATGTTTTACAATTGTGAACCCTCATTTTTGATTCTTTACAGTGCTAACTAAAAGATGTTTTAGTGTAGTATCCGGGAGTTTCTGTGTTACTGTTGTTCTGAAAAGTTTCTTCTAAAAATTTTGCACATAACAGTTTTTTTCTTGAAAATGTCAGAAAATCTTTCTGAACTGTGTAGTATTAAAAAAGGAAACCAAACTGATTGTCATGCATTGAGTTACACACAAAAGAAGAATCTGATTAGTGTTATATCATTGGACCAATCAGAGGTTAATTTATTGAGTCTGAGAAGTGAGAAGTAGAGTGTGTTTAAATGAATTAATTACTGTCTGTGAGCATCATAAAGCATTTTTCTTACAAAAGTTTGAAATCTACCAAAAGTTCTGTATGAACCCATTCAAATATCACAAGAAAAAAATATCAAAATCTGTGTGAGTAATAATAGTACCACACAGGAAATCAAGTTATGCGAAGAAAAAAGTTGAATCTATTACTAATACACTAAAATTTAAAGTAAGCAAAGTCTTAGAAAAGGAAATTCTGACAGATGAAAAATGATAAAAAGCAAATGATCTGGACAGATTAATAGAACTAATGAGAGAATAGCTTGATGTTACATCTTCAGAGAGAGAAAAAGTACAAATTTTAACCTTAGCTCCTGCTTTATGGAGTAGAAAAAAAATAAGCGAAGTATTCAATGTCAGTGTATACACTGCCCGAAAAGCAAAAGACCGCCTAAAAGATAAAGACATAATTGCACTGCCTGATCCAAGAAAAGGCCATCCACTTTGTGAAAACATAATTATGCTTGTAAAAAACTTTTACCAAAATGAAGAGTACTCTAGAGTCATGCCAGGTACTAAAGAGTGTTTCAAAAAATGTATATATGCAAAAAGTGTTGCTGCTTGGAAACCTAAATGAGCTGTATTCTGCTTTCAAGTTAGATCACCCGGATATTAAAATTGGGTTGCCCAAGTTCTGCATGCTTAGATCTAAATGGTGTGTATTAGCAAGTATAGCTGGGGCACATTTTGTTTGTGTTTGTACGGTTCATGAAAATGTTTCGCTGTTGCTGCATTATTATCCGCAGAAGAGATTACTTCAATCGATCTTTAGTGCAAAAACATTTTAAAACAGACTCAAGGACAATAAACGAGATATTGTTGTTGAATTTATTTTAGCCACAGAGTTGTGCTCCGTGATTTGAACTGTTCGTTCATAAACTGCATCGTTTTCATTTTACATGTTTTGGCAACATCATTGTTGTTCCATTTTTTTTTTGTTTAAATTCGTGTTTCCGTATATGTGATGTTTTGCTTATCTCTCTTGTAATATGTTATTAGTATATATAAAATTAATTTCTTCATTATATTGTAATGTTATGTTCGAGCTTCTAGCATTGGTCCAACAGGTTACGGCCCAGGATACGCATTATATTTAAAACATTATAATCTTTAAGTAGTTTTGTTTTCCGGTTGTATTAGCGTTACATAAAGTGGAAGTAACGATATGGCGGAATTCCGAAGTGATATCGTCAAATTGAATAATCAAAATTATTCAAACTGGAAATATAAAGTTCAGCTATTTTTAATGAAGGAAAATATATTCAAGAGAGTTATTGAAGATGAAAGACCAATTTCAAGTGGTGAATCGAGCACAAAATTAATAACTGATTGGGAAGCTGCTGATAATAAAGCACAAGCTGATATTGGTCTTACAGTCGAGAATGATCAACTTATTCATATCCGGGGTAAGACGACAGCCAAGGACATGTGGAACACTCTTAAGGAATATCATGAGAGAAATACATTATCAAATAAAGTTCACCTCATGAGAGTGATTTGTTCTTTGAAACTTGAAGAAGGCGGTAATATTCGCCAACATGTTACTCACATGCAAGAGTCGTTTTTAAAGCTTAGAGATATTGGCGAGGAGTCTTTATCTGACAATTGGAGTGTGGCGATGCTTTTAAGTAGTTTGGCTAGAAGTTATGATCCTTTAATTACTGCATTAGAAACACGTTCTGAAAGTGAACTGACTTTTGCTATTGTTCAGTAGAAGGTTATTGCGGAATATGAACGTAGGCAACATGCAGTAGAAACTCCTAGTTCCTCTGAAAGAATGTTGAAGGTAAACCTAAGCAAAGATGCTCGGAAAACTTCCATGAAATGTTATTTTTGAAAAAAGTATGGGCATGCGAAAGGTGAATGCAAAAAGTATTTAAAGTGGAAAGAAAGTCATCTAAATAAAGTTAATACAGTTAAACATAAAGATAGTTTGTTTACTGTTGGAATTCGACCTGAAAGTTGGATTTTGGACTCTGGGGCTACTCGGCATGTAACTAATGATAAAAAGTTTTACACATCTTTAGATAGTTCATATGTTGATAAAATTGGTTGCAAATGGGGAATTAGTTGAAGTTGTTGGCATTGGTAGTGGAAAATTGCTATTTAAGGATCGAGAAGGTTCAATTACAGAAGTTGTTGTTTCTGATGTGCTTTATGCTCCAAAGGTTATTGGAAATTTAGTTTCTGTTCGACAGCTAACTTTGAGCAATATTTCAGTGACTTTTAATAAAGATTGTTGTGAAACTGTCAAGAACGGAAAACAAATAGGATTTATTAGCACTGTTGGGAACTTATTCAAATTATGTCAACCACATAAAGTTAACACAGTGATTGAACATAAGGAGGATTGCATACATGCGTGGCACCGAAAAATGGGACATCGCGATCCAGAAGCAATAAAGAAAATGCATACTGAAGGACTTTTAGCTGACTTGAATATAGTTGACTGTGGTATCAGAATGTCCTGTGATACATGCATGAAAGGAAAACTCACACGCTTACCATTTCCTAAAGAATCCACTAGCAAGTCAACTGGTCCTTTGGACTTGATTCACACAGATGTTTGTGGACCAATGCAAACAATGACACCAAGTGGTAAACGGTATGTAGTGACTTTTATTGATGATTTCTCTAGGTATACTCACGTATATTTATTGGCAAATAAATATGAAGTTCCTGATACTTTAAAACGTTATATAGCACTTGTGAGAAACAAATTTGGAAGAAAGATCAAAATTATTCGATCTGATCGTGGAGGTGAGTATCTAAGTACACACTTAAGAAAGTATTTAGCTGATAAAGGAATTCAAACTCAGTTAACCGCTGCTTTTTCTCCTCAACAAAATGGTGTAGCAGAAAGGAAGAACAGAACATTGGTGGAAATGGCACGTTGCATGCTTATTGATGCAGGCTTACCAAATCAATTTTGGGGTGAAGCTGTGGTGACTGCTAATTTCATTCAAAATAGAGTTCTTACTCGAGCAAAGAAGTTAACTCCATATGAATTGTGGAATAAGGAAAAAACCTAAAGTGAAGAACTTTCAAATTTTTGGCTCCAAATGTTTTGTTCATGTACCAGCCCAAAATCGTCGAAAGCTAGATAATACAGGAATAGAAATGATATTTCTTGGGTATGATGAAGAATCAAAAGCTTATTGTTGCTACAATTCATTTTCAAAGAAAGTGGTTATCAGTCAAGATGTCAGATTCAGTGTAGATGCATGTGAAAGGTATGAAAATTTCAAAAATGATGAAGATGTGGATTCAAGTGTCATAATTTCAACTCCAGGAATCGAGGTTCAGGAGGAGATAAGTGAATCAGTTGATGAACCTCAGATTCGTGTTTCTCATAGATCAACTAAAGGCATTGCTCCGAAAAGATTAATAGAGGAAATGCATACTGCAAAAGACGTCAATGAACCCAAAACCTATAATGAAGCAATTTCTAGTGAATTCAAAGAAAACTGGCTTCAGGCAATGCAGGAGGAGCTAACATCATTAGAGAAAAGCGAATCTGAGGTTCATCAACTGATTCACTTATTGGTAGCAGAGCGTGGTTTCGATCCACGGATCTGATGATTGCTGATTTGCTAACTAAACCTTTGTCACCTAACAGACATGCGGTACTCAGAAAGAATTGCAAAGTTTATGAAAACGAGGAGGAGTGTTGAATTTATTTTAGCCACAGAGTTGTGCTCCGTGATTTGAACTGTTCGTTCATAAACTGCATCGTTTTCATTTTACATGTTTTGGCAACATCATTGTTGTTCCATTTTTTTTGTTTAAATTCGTGTTTCCGTATATGTGATGTTTTGCTTATCTCTCTTGTAATATGTTATTAGTATATATAAAATTAATTCCTTCATTATATTGTAATGTTATGTTCGAGCTTCTAGCATTGGTCCAACAATTGTCACACACAAGTTTTTATTAAAAATAGTTTTATTTTAAAAATAAAAGTTACTTTTGGTCATTTGGTATGTTGCAGGCTGTAAATAAGAAATGAGCCTGCATTATGTTTAGATACTTTAAAAAATCACGATTCAGTGACTTCTTTTTCTTCCTCAATTTTATGTTTTTTTAAAAATAAATAAACATTAAATTATGAAGTTATTTCTTGTAAAAATAATCTTATTTTGCATTATATTGTCTGTATTTTATAATAAGAAGCAAAAACTTGTAATGTTGTAAAAGCTATTTTATACGTACTTTTTAATTGTTTACTGTGAAATTGAATGTATTGGCAGTAAAAAAGACACCAATTTTATTTCAGAACCTTTTAGTTTAGACTTAGAGGATTGCCGTATATTTCCGAGTATAAGCCAATCCGTGTATAAGCCGAGAGTGCATTATTCATTCAAAAATGTACCAAAAATTCAAAACTCGTATATAAGCCGAGATAAAAATTTGAAGAAAAAAAAAATTACGGTTCAAAGAGAATCGCCAAAAGGGGCGGAACTTCCGCCGAGCAGGTAACCCATATCAAGTATTTTCCAATCAAGACGTTGTGAAAGTGAGAAGCTTGGCGACAAATTGAACCCTGGTAACCCTGTCTGAGGCAAGCGCGGAGTGAGCGAGCGCGAGCACATTTTCCCCATTTCACTCATTGCTTTTTGGCCTGCGTTCGCTAGTTTGTTTTACTTTTTATATTGTTTTTATTCAGTTATTTTCTACATTTCTATTTGAAGGATCAGCAGGAATAGAGAAAGGCATACACAGCTAGTCGCGAGCGTATTATTATAGTCGGGAGCAAAATTCGGCTTTTTGCTTCAGCGATGATTTTACAAAATACAGCTGTAAAATATATGTATATTCTTTTAAATAAAACTATTTATTTTAAGCTAATTATTTCCTTAATGTAGGAGACATAAATTACATAATTAGAGCTCTATATTAGTCGATATTTCGCGATATATAGACCGACTTTTTTTTTTAGATTGTCGGACCCGTAAATAAGCCGATCCCCCCGATTTGACCTTCAAAAAAGTTCCAAAAATTCTCAGCTTATACTCGGAAATATACGTTTTTTTAAAAAAATATTTTGGTTACTGCAGTACCTTTTAGCTTTATTGCTGTTTTAAAATGTCATGTTTTTTCTTCAAAACATTTATGAAATCTGAGTTTGGGCTAATACTAATTGCACCATATAATAGATATTTGTTTAAATGCATTTTTATCTAATTCTGTAAGTTATTCTGAACATTTTAGTGAAAAAAATTTTTGTGATATCATGAAAATTGGCAAAGTTATGAATTTTTTGTTTGAACTACATTGCTAGCAAAAAATTTGTCTATAAAGCAAAGATGTCTCTTTAAACACATTTTAGAAAATTAATATCTCAAAAAGTATTAAAGATAGCAACAAAAAAATGTACAGGGGTAATCGTGATAGTAAAATGAACAAATTTTAAAAAATCATAAAAATCTGAGATCCGCCCTCCCCCCTTACCCCCCCTCCCCCAAAAAAAAAATCTGGCTACGGTCTTGCCCTGGATGAAGTGGTATGGATTGACCCCCATATCATTTGTGGCCAATTTCATTGCAAAGGTCTAGAATGAAGGGAAAAGAATGCATTTTTTCATTTTGGATCAAAAACAAACAAAAAAAATACATGTGCAATTGGTTAATGTATGTAAATGGTAGATCGACGCTGATACACACATTATGTCCATGAATCAGATTCTGCAGTTGTATGTATAGTTTTGGATATGCAATGCATGTACTAAACATAGTGCAAAATCTAAGATGCATTTTAAAATAATAAAATTTTTGCATTTATTTTATTTATTCATTTATTTTTTGTCAAATATTTTTCCCTATAAAATGATCCATTTAAACTGTTTCCATTACATTTTTACATACTGTTGATGTTAATTATACATTAAAGTAAAGAAGTTGTAATACATATTATACAGATAGACTTTAAGAAACCTTTCTTTCCTGTATTAAGATATAAACCGGAAAGTTCTAATTGCAAAGTAAGATGTAACTGGGAAACATAAATAAATATTAGACATATAAATGTTTAATATTTATTTTTATTATAAAGAGGTTATGAATGTGTTATTGTTATCTAACCATTACTGTTTAATGTAGGAACTACCTACTTTTTTATTAATAGGAGAAATATTAATATATATTTTTTCATATTTAGGTTAAAATCTGGAATTTTACAAAGAAAAAGCTCCAAACCTGTTATTGTGAATGGCTATGAGTGTAGGGTAATATATTTATGTTACTTTGTTTATATATTTTTCTTGTTAAAAAATTTCTTAACCAATTTGAGACGAACAACGCATTTGATGTATGCGTTTGCGCTAGATTTCCCTCAGGGCCAGCATCATGTATATGGAGAAACTTCTTCTATGGTACGATTGCCACTTGCCACGTGGATACGTGATGCTTTTGGATATCTATGAGATGACATTATTACCATACCATGTTTCTTTCAAAAGATTGATGACGAAAATTAATATTTTGTACTCCGAGGTCAGATTATGGTCTGTAAAGAGTCTGCTAGTGCATACAGAAACATATGCTAATGAGTGCCAACAGAAACATGTAATAAATAACTCCAAATGGTTGCTTATAATCTCCTCTCTCTTGGGATGGGATGTTATGAGGGATGTTCTAATAAATATTTTGTGTTCAATTTTAATTGAGAAGCATAATTAATGCCCAAAACACATGAAGTCGGAAAAAAGAATATAGATGTAAAATATACAAATATTATTAAAAAATCTTTAAAAGCAAATGATTAAAATTTAGTATTCCGCATTTTCCGAAAATGTGCTTTGAAAAAGATAGTAAAAAGCTTAGAAAACTGTGTGCAGTTTGTACAAACAGAAAAAAACACTTGATATTGCACATGAATGTAAATTGTTTAATGTCTCTGGTTTGATCCATGTCTTAAGATTTTGCATACCACTTAAAAGTATTAATTTTTACTATATTCTTCAAATATATTTTATAATGTTAAATATGACTATTTTTTGCCTGTGTTTTAATATATTTTGCATCAATAATCTGATTTTAGTTTAGGTACTTTCAATTACAGTAAAATACAAATATGTGCCTCATTATATAAGATTGTAATAAATTATACATCCATGCTACCTTCTATTAACAGAAGTAGTTAGTTTTCCTGAAATTTAAACGACAAACATTTTTTAATCAATACACTAGAACAACCACACTTTGAGGATTTGTTTCGGCTTGTACCATAATGTTGATGACAAATATATTTAATCTTTTCATGTAGCATAAGCATACTTGCAAGTATTATATATTCGAAAATTAATGTATTTTACTCTAATGAAATTGAAAATGAAAAATATAAAAATAACGTATAATTGTTGCATGGTTTCTGCAATTATACTGTAGTTGGCACTAAAGTAATCACTTATAGAATATATGAAATTTTGAAAAATGTTTTTGATTTTTGAAATACAATGAAACATATGTAAAATCATAAAATAAATAGCAGAAACTATATTATTACACACAAAATTGCATTGGAACTTACAAGGAATCTATTTTGTATCTGTTTGCATTTAAAAAAGGGATTCTTTGTAATTTTGAAACATATGTGTAAAATTTATTTTAATGCTAATTGTGAGGAAAATTTTTAGATTTCAACTCAAATAACTTTGTTGATGTCCAATAATGTGTATACTTTGTATGCTAGCACCATTTTTCATGTTTTTGAACATTTAAGTGGGTAAATCCAGCTTATTGACGCACTAGTCCATTTCGCAGTGTACAAATTGATGTAAATAAATTTAACATTGTAAATATAAGATTGATTTATTTTAAATATAATTTTATTAATAACGTTTTTGAAAATAAAAAGCATCAATTTGACAGATAAATTGTAATTAATTAATGAATGAAACACAAATTCTTTCAAAGTCACAGAATGGGGGTTCATGCTGTCTAATACGTAAATGAGATTACAGTTTCTGGCTACCAACTTTTGTTGCTTTTTGGACTGATCACACTCTTCCACCCGAAATGTGTTACACATTTATTGCCTCCAGAAAGTCGGATCCAAGATGGAAATAGTCATAGTTTCATATGGGGTAATTAGTAAGCACAAGATTTTTATTAGACTGTTTTATGATTTATTTTTTGTTTTTCATGATGTTATGCATTCAATTTTATTTCATTAATTTTAATATTTGAATTTTAAGTGAAATATAAACTATATAATAACTGATATAGGAGCAATTCCTTGATTTTTCCCCCTTATTATTTAAATTAAGCTGCATTGTTTTCCTTCACTTAAATAGGTTTCTTATGTGCAATATTCTAAAATATATGTTATTTTAGGTTTTAATTATATTTTTAGGTTTATGTCGCTAGCAATGTAGAATTAGTTACCAAAACTAGAACTGAACATTTATCTGAAACAGACAAAAGAAAATATAAAGCAACTCGATCGGCTTTCCAGTCATTCTTAGGAATTATGGAAGTAGATGAGCGTAGCAATACAATGTCTGTTTTTGGTGTAAGTATCTTGGTATGTTTGAAATTCAAATAAAAAGTGCTTTTCTTCTCGTTTTAGTATGTTGAATCTTGTTGTTTTGCAATACTGCATAAGTTGATAAATGTTCGCAACTGATGCATAAAGTATGCAATTACTATGCTTTGAAAAATCTTCAGCTGTTTTAAACTTGTGGAAATATGTAGAGTACAATCATGTATCATGTTGTATTGCTTTTCATTTTGAAATTTTGTACATTTTCATGTAATATTAAAATGTATATATTTTTTTGTAAAAATTTAATGTAAAAGAAAGGATACAAAATAAATAAATGCTTGTATAAAAACCAAACTTTCACTTATATGCAATTTTACTTTTCATTAGTTTGAAGTGAAGTAATCAAATGTTTTCATAATTTTTTGTGAAAATTTTTAGTTTGTCTTCAGGTGATTGCTTTTACACAATAGTAATAAAACACAGTAAAAATCGATGCATATCCTTAATTAATTTGAAATTAATACATTCATACATTTAAAAATATTTTTGATGTTTTCCATTACAGGAAATCAATTCTCCAAATCCTGATCTGATTACTCCTGAGGAGTATTTTGATTCCCATGTTGATCTGAAGGGGCGTGATGTTGGTCGACCGAGAGAAGTGACAACTAAAATTCAGAAGTTTAAAGGCACAATTTGGTTGTGTGAGAATTATCCTTTGTCTTTACAAGAACAGGTACTAAAACTGCTCACCTGCTAAAATATAAGTTGTTAATCTGTATTAAATAGATTGGTTAAAAGAATGAGAATAAAAACTGTCTCATGGTTCTACATGAATCCAGGATTTTTTTCTGGTGAGGGATTTCTTGGTGGCAGTTTATTAATCCCAATTTTTTGAATGGTTTCTTTTCAACATTGTAATTTTGGGACCTATCCTAATATCTACCACCCTCCATAAGCCAGTGTATATCACGAGCTTTCTCTTTTGATAGATCTGCATGTGACAATTTTTAACATCTTTCTTAAAGCAATTGAGTTTATTTCCTTTTCAATCTCAAATTCACCAGTCATGTTCATGCACAAAATTATTGGTGATTATTAATTGCAAATTTTTGTTATGCTGAAAGTTTTTAACTTCTGAACACACTGTTTTGTTGGGAAGCATGTAAAAAAAATGCCTGTTTGAACAAAACGTTTTTCACTTCAAAAAAACTGAATAAACTATCTACCGTAATTATCTGTGTATAGCCCACGGGTTATCTACGAAAAAACTTCTTTTTTTACTACCTGCGGGCAATATAATGATGCGGGCAATACATGAAATTTAAAAAAAAAAGTATTATTAAAAAGACAATTACTGTTTTAAAATATCGAAATATATTTTCCTGCGAAACAAAATGCACAGAAATAAATCGTAGCTTTCGAAACAGTGGTGAAAAGCAGATTGGGGCTCGGGCGCTACAGGCGAATGCATTGTTTTCTAGCGATGCATCCCATGTTATTTTCTGGGTGCGGGTTATACAACGATGTGGGTTATACAACAAACTTAATTTTTTTGGAAGGAATTTTTCTTCCCGCGGACTATACAACGATGCGGGCTATATACCTATAATTACGGTAATCTTTATGATATCTTGCTCCATCGAACCACATTTTTCCTCATCAACTGACTTTACTTTTTTATAATTACTATTAATCAAAAGGTTGAATTTGACATGAAAATTTCTTTACCCACCCATTAGAAATTTTTAATTCATTTAATTTCAAATCCTTGCTCACCGCCAAAACATTTTCTTGAAGGAACGATCTGTTGGTATATTTAAAGTATTTTTGTGTGCTGCATTGTTATTTATTCACATAGAAGAAATTTTGCTTAAATTATAGTAAACTAAGAATTACTTAAGTTTGCAGCTTTTTATTTTTTCATTCAGCATGCTTCCTTGTGGAAGAGGTTAATGCAGCACTTAGTTTTTGAAATTCTGGGACACATTTCCCCACATTTGGAAATTTATGATATTGAGTTAAAAGCGTTATTGTAAAAAATGAAAAGAATGAGCTCAAGATGAATAATTATCAAGTTCACTTGATAATTTGGCTCATCTGGTTCAGCTTAATTCCTTTTTTTTTTTGTTCTTTTGTTTATCTTTTAGTGACAGACCGTAAGAAAACAGATGAATGTTAATGTCATGGAGCAAATATTAAATGGTTTATAAAAGTACTTTGAAGAAGTTTACAATTTTGTAATTCTGCCTTTTTCATTTAACATCCTAAAAGATAAATAGTACTATTGCTTAAGGAAAAGCACTATGTAATTGGTTTAGATGCTATTTATGTATTTTGGATGTTATTATTTTTCAGTTTTTCTTCCTTTATTTTAAAAATCAAGTGAGATCTATTTCTTTAAATTTATATTAACATAACTATAATCATTATTATTTCCCATGGTTTAAACAAATGAACAACATTTTCGTTCTTCAGTGTGAAAACATAGTGGTGCTTTAGACACTGATTTTATTTTTAAAATTACATATTTATTGGACATTTTTAACAATTCAATATTAAAATAATTATTTATCAAAATATTGATTTTTGCTTTATTATAGATTGATATGTGAATCATTCTTGACTTTTTATGAAATATCTTTTTAAAAATATATGCTTTTTAAGTATTCTTTCATGTTTCTTTTATAGTTAATTCCCATTATTGATTTAATGGCCATTAGTAATAGACATTTTGCAAAGCTGCGTGACTTTATCATGCACCAGTTACCTGCCGGTTTTCCTATAAAAATGGGTGAGGTATACCTAAGTATATTTTTACCTATTCTTTAGCTTTTATAATTGAAAATTGCTTTAAAAATTTAAAGTTCATTTTATTACTAAATGTATTTGACAATACTAATTAAAGTTTTAATGCAATGCATGATATTCTGAGAGTTTTATTCAAATGTTTAATTATTGCTATATTATTAACAAAAAAAAAAAAAACTTCTCTTTTCAGCATTGAAATACATTTTTTAAAAATAACATATAATATTTTTTTTATTGCAGAAGTGCCCCTTTTTCGCGTTCTACATGCGAGAGTTACATTTGGAAATATATTTGCCTTAGATTCGCCTGTGAATTTTGTATCACCATACAAGATAGATGGCTGTCTTGCATGTGAGATAGACACAGCTTGTTTCGATGTACCTGAAAACTATGTGAAATTTGGTTAGTGCATCTTGAATTACCTCTTTGTCTTTAAAATATTTAATTGAGTAAGAGTATTTTTAATCAAGGTAAGTAATTTGTCATCATTTTTCTAAATGTTTTTCTGAGATTTTTCTTAATCTTTCTTAGAAAAATGATTTTCAGTTCATAAAAGTGAAAAAATCTGTAGTTTTGTTCTAATGCTCATTATTTTTATTTATTTATGCATTATTTATTTTATTTGCTCATTTTCTTGGTTAGTAAATATCAAAAACCTCACAATTGTACTTATTTTTTCGAAGATTCTCAGAAATGAATCAAATTTGCGTGGTTGATGACTAGTATTCCAGAAATTTGGATATTATTCTAAGGTTATAAATCAGTTAATTTCAGAGACTTAGCTTGTAGTAATATGTGTTACTAGTGATTCATTCTGTTGAAAAAATATCTGTATTTGTGTGTAATAAAACTTTTGTGAGTGTTGTAGAACACTTTTCGCCAAATTAATTCAATATTTGGAAGCTTAAAAAGATTAGGGATTGCAAAGAATATTTATGATGAACAAATAGTTGTGCATTGTGAAATAATATAGATGTGGAATAATTTAATGAACTGAAATACAGTAAAACCTCGTTAATCCGAACCCAGAAAATCCAAAATCCCGGGAAATCCGAACGAGTTTTTTTTATTTTTAATAACAAATTTAACTTTGAAAAACACACGCAAAAAAAGTGAAAATTATTTATTTTGCCACAGCAAAACAATAAAAAACTATTACTTATTAAATTTATAAAACATCTACTATAATAATACAAACTCACAAAATATCAATTTTACTTGAAATCACTTTAACTTCAATTGTCAAAGTGACAAAAACCTCCCAGCGGAGGCAATTGCGCGCCAGCGTCGCATAAACATGACACCATTTGGCGTGGCTGCTGCGTGTTACTATTTTAGTGCTCTTTTATGACTATAATGCATACCTCTTTATTATTGATTTTCTTTCATCTATTAAAATGATTATATAAAAAAAATATTGTTACTCCTAAATACGCAGTGTTGTTTTTAAACATGTCAAATTTTCTCGAATTCATTTTTCCCGAATAAAATAATAATTTTTTTGTATGTTTTCTACTTATAACTAGCACAAAAAAACATTTTACAAAGAAGAAAAAAATTGTGCAGTGTAGGGTTAAGCCCTATACCGTAACGAGGGTTCGTTTATTGTGTTATGAATAGTTTTCGGCTAATCTGAACAGTTCGGATTTGCGGGGTTTTACTGTGATTAAATTATCGTAGAGATGTTATATTTATAATGTTCCATTTGAATTAGACAACTGTAGAAAACTAATATGTGTTATATTAGTGGTAAAATTTTTATTAAATGATTTCTCTAATGCAATATTTTTGTGCATAGATTACCTTATCATAAAAATGTATTATTTTCAACTAATAGTCTTTTATATCAGCTAATAGTTTCTCTCTATCTTTGCATATTTAAACTTGGAATTAATGGTTACATAAATGAATATTCATATTTTTTTGGTGTATAAAGTAGTTATAAATGTATGTAACTACTTCCTAATTTATTTAAAATTAATTTTTTATTGGTTGTTAATTTTCTTGATTTTGTTCCTTAAATAATCTTTAAAAAGCATGTATCAAGAAATAAGCATGAAATGTGTCCAAAAAAACTTGATGAGCTTTAAATTCTAAAATACTTTTACGTTTTAAGAAATTTTGTATATGTAAATGTGTTAACACTAGTAAGGTGAAAGATTACCTTTAAATTAGAAGGGCTAGTGTGGCCTTCCTATATTTTTTGCATGAAATTCTTTCAAAATTTCTTCTTGAGTGAGTCCACGTTCTCAATTCGTTTTCTCTAATTCCTATACAAAAGCTGAGTGCATAAGTCATGTTGGTGGTTTTTTTTACACATCAAATGGCAGAACTTATTTCTTTTTCGAACAGCAATCGTTATTGTCCAGTTGGACAGTTGTCGAATCTGTTTAATATTTTGAATTCAAACCTATTGTGAAAAAAGAAAGAACAAGGTCAAACAAAAATGAGTAATGTTATGTTACGGCCGGTTGAAGAAAGGAAGAATTTGTCAATTTTTGTTACAAAATATCTTAGGGGTCATGCTGGCATCTTCTGTCATTCTAAGGATAAAGTTGAATATTTAACCTCCTATGAGAATAATACAAAAATGATTATATACACACTTAACCCTTTGCACTCGAGGCCTTTTTCGTAATAAGGAGCCTTTCTCATAAAGAGAGAGTTACAAAAGTGTGTTGTTACACCCCCCAGTTGGAATTAAAATTTTTGATTACTTAATGTATTTAGAAGTTAATTTCCCAAAAATTTTGAATAGGCCGAAAAAGTAGTTGCACACAATTATGTTTTCAATCGTGAAGTGCCACAATAATTTCCCAGATCAACGATTACCTTGAAATGCTTTTAATTTAGGAATGAAAAGAGGAAAGATTCGACTTACCCATTAATTGCTGGTGTGTAGATCGTTGTAAAAAAAAAACGTAACAAAAATTTAAAGAAAAATAACAAGGAATTTATTTTGGAGGAACATTCTGCATACTACACTCACATATTATAAAAAAAAACTATTAGGTGATCACCAAAAGGATAAAAAGATACATTACTATTGTTCAAAAACTGAATGCATTACTCTCTATCAAAAAAATGAACATAGGGATAATTTTGTCTATCTTGACCTGGCGTACAGTTGCCATTATTGAAAGGTGGTGTATAAAAAGCTGATGTTCACATAATGAAACTTTAGTAGAAAACAAAGGCTTGCAAGCCGATCGAAGATGAAAACTCAATCGAAATCATCGCTGGTTAGCATCCTCAGGGATACTTTGTAGACCATGCAAATGAGACTTTGCTGTTTCAGCTCCTATTCAAAAATCACAAGCCGCTCGGCTCGGATACCATTGCCAGGCGACATCACCCTGGATCGGGAGTCGCTAGGTGGAAAAATGTTGGGGCATCGATGAAAGAGTCGAGGTTCTGGTGAGATTGGATAAAATTTAAAACATGATTAAAAATTTTGTGGTTCGGCGACAGCTACGCGCCAGCATCCATCCATGTCTCCAACAATATCGCTCGCGCTTGGGAGCGCGCTGGGCCGAGGACTCTACGACACGGATCTCACAGCGATTGTAATTCGTTTTCCGTCACTTTCTCCTCACGCAATTCTCAGATGGCAACGGCGCATGTCACGTGCGCCAATGAGAGCACAGGAGGAATTTCGGCGGGAACCAATGAAAGCGTGACTCGTGAATTATGAACCAAAACCAACAGATAAGTATCGCCATGACGCAGCGAAAACAACCTGATAAAATCTTCAAGACAGGATGTTCAAAGATGGACGACAAATTCGTTGAAAACAAGATGGCTATTTGGTAAAAAAGGTGGTAATTTGGAAAAAGGAATGAAAAAGATTTATATTAAAAAAAAGCTTAGCGTGGTAAAAAAAATTACGAATTGGTAATTAAAATAAGCAAAATTTTGATGTTAAAAGAATTTAGTGCTGAGAATACCGATTTCGTGTAAAATAAAATAATTTGGAATAATTTAATTGAAAAAAAGCATTACATAAAAAAGTAAATGATAAAAAAAGTTTAGAGACATAAAAAGTAAATTAATTAATATTGAAAAAAAATAATTAAAATAGAAAAAAGTGTGATGCAATATCACAAAAAGACCATAGCGTCGTAGCAGCATCACTCAATTTAAGATTTGAAATCACTTGGGAGCGCGGCAGCACCGCTTGAGTTGACACTTCAAATTGGCTGGGAGCCATAACAGCGCCGCTCAAGTGCAAAGGGTTAAAAAGGATCATGTTAGGAAAAGTCAGAAAGTTTCATGGGTTCAGTTAATTATTCTTGGAATTATTGAACAACAAATATCGAGAGGGGCCTGTCTTTTTAGTGTTGATGGAGATTTATGTTCTAGCATTTATCCATAACAAAATGCTTTCTAAAGAGAACCTAGTTCATAAATAAAATTTGACGAGGCAAGAAAACAAAATAGGGAGGGAATCACTGTATCTTTTATTTTTGTATGGAGATGCTAAATATGATGTAAGAGTTAAGGGCAGACAGAAGATATTGGTATTTTATTATTATTATTAGGAACTGTTTGCTTTATTCTTATTGTAAAATTAAGAAAGTAGATTTTAAATTGTAAAATTCATTTAAAAAATAAATCAATGAAAGGGGAAAAAATGTTTTTATAGAAATATCGAAATTAATTGATTGTTTATTATATATTAGGCAACACACAAGCAAATAAGCCTGTAGAAAAGCCCCCAAGAACTGCTGAAAGTATAGCTGAAAGAAGAGAAGGAAGAAGACAGAAGATATTGATGAAATATGGCTATACTTCTCCACCAACACCTTTCACAACTGTAACAGTATGTTATTGTTATTTGTTCTTTTAAAACTCATGTGTTACATTTAAAGAAAAGTTTCTCATCTGAGAGGAAAGTTTTGGTTTTTTTTTTCCTTTCTTGTTTTAAGAGTTAACTGTCTAAAATTTTGAGGCATTCTTGATAAGTTTAACAAAATAAATATTAAGACAAATTATGTATTTGATTTTTAATCAAAAATGCAATTCGGGGTGGGGAGAAAGAAATGCAACTGAAACCAGAACATGAAAACTACTTTAGTTCTCCTTTCTTTAGTATTGATGTTACTATTAGTAGTTGTAATGTAGTTTGACACTTTACAGCAAATTTCCCTAGGAAAATGGCAAATCATTTTGCGTTTATTAAGCAAAATTTGACTCATTGCAAATTTTAGGAAAAATAACATTTGAAAACCAAGTTTTATAAAAAAAATGCATTTATACCCAGCATTACTTATTTATAGAAAACTTTTAAATAGCAAATTTATGTTATAACAAAGTAATTTTTATTCTCCTTGTTTTTAACAGAAAATATCATTAAAAAGAAGAGTTTTAATGACAAAGTGAAAACTTTACTTGATGTAGAAATGTGTCATCAAATTTAAAGAAGTATACAATAAGTAAATTAAAAAAATAATAGTAATTGCAATAATAAAAATGGAATAAAAATCATACGTAAGCAAACATTAAAGTAACCATTCTTGCAATATGCCTTTTCTGTGCTCTGTCTCATTTTGAAGCTTTGAAGCCTGTATAATTGATTTTAAAAAAAGAAAATGAAATAAAAAGTCTACTACAGTATTATAATGTAGTTATTTTTGCATGCAGTATTGTAAAATGGAAAAGCAACGTGAATTGACACATGCAAACATCACTAAAATTCGTAAACTGGTTTCTGGAGCAATTACTCCCTTGTTCGTGCCTACTGAAAAATGACTATTCATGTCGAAAAAAAACGAAAGAGCTAGTACCAGAACTCTGTTTTATTGACATGCTGGCTAATTCCATGCAATCTGTTTTTTCAACCCTTACTCCATCTTCAAAATAAAGATAAAGCTGCTGTAGTGGAGTTGGCACCAACAGTGAAACAAAAGAATGGAGTGCTTTCCACCTTTTAGACTTACTATTGTTACAGTTAAGGTCAGAGAAAAAGTACTTAACATTTTCATATGAGGTGATGCCACTGCCCACTTTGTTTCTTAATGAAGCATGGCTTTTTAAAATATCTACTGGACTTACACCAACCCCTAAGCAAATTAACTTGATGTATTTCATATGCTAGCTAAAAATGCTATGAAATTTTTAAAACCTGTTATATTACTTTCATGTCAGTCAAATTTTACTCTCAAAATTAATAATATTACTTATTAGTTTTGATTCAAATCATTGCCAGAATGTTCCTTTTTTCATCTACCATAATATATCTTAGACAGTTTTTAGTTATCTTAAGTTTACTGATGACTCTTCAACAACAGTTACCTGGAGGATCAAAACATTTTAAATCCTACACAGACTATGAAACCTCTAAATGATAATCATAATGAGACTAGGTGAAAGGACTTGCTCGAAACTGTGTGAATCCATTGTACCAGTGTTGGCCCATACGCCCAGCCATTCATCAGAAAATAGCCTCACAATTTGTTTATTTCTAGATGTCGATAGTGTAGATCATTGGTCGCCAAACTTTAAAGCCACTAAGCTGCAGTACCAGTTTTAAATCGTACTATGAGCTACCAAAAAGGAAAAAAAAGACAAAAGTGAGAAAATTTAAAAATGTCTTCGATTTGTTTCATACTAGAAAGAGCGGACACACAATTGTCACCACACTTGACACTTATCGCCTTTTCATGGTTCTTCATTCATGGCTTTTCATTCACAGTTATGGCAAAAAAAGTTGTTACTGAATTTTTTTTCTGAGCCAGAGTTATTTGATTAGAATGTTTCTGAAACATCAAAAATCAAATAGTAAACAAGGAAAATAAATGGTGTAATGTGTAAGTTACCAAACTGAGCGTGATTGCGATCTACCTAAAATGTGCCCATGAGCTACTGGTAGCTAGCAATGTTTTTTTTTTTTCGCCGAGCTCTGGTGTAGGTGATGAGAGTTTATATAAAAAAAAAACTAATGTTAATCCAGGTACAGAAAATATGTTATGTATAATTATTTTCCCTTCAATTGATGAACAAAACAATCTAGTCCTCCTTTCTTTTTTTTTTTCCTTGACAGAGGCATTTTATAATTTAGAACATTTGTTTTAAGATTCAAAAAATATTTTTGATAATGATAAGAATAATTTATTTATTTATTTATCTTTCAAAGTCTTCTAGCAGCATTACTTCCCCAACAACGTCTCAAGCCCAAGCTTCTACTAGCACAGAAAACACTGCATTGACGGAAAATTCCAATATTCCTTCTGAAAATGGTCGTACTTGGAGATCAGTTGCTAAAAAAATAAGGTACATTAAATATTCAGTGCTAGTATTTTTCAAAAATGTTGCTTGTAAGAATTTTTACTTTTCATTTTTCAATAATTAAGATACTAAAGTGATATGCAAAAAAAATTAACTTTTAATTCCTAACTGTCATGATTTGTTTTATGTTGGGTCTTATAACTAGTCAGAGGTGCACAAGGGCGGATCTAGAAAATCTTCAAGGGGGGGGCAATTTTGGAAATTTCAGGGTTCAATGTAAGGATGGATGGAGGAGATTCTTCATTCCTTTTCAACAGTCCCTCGCCCCCACCCCCTTTTTTTTTCAAACAGCAGGAACAACAAAAACAATGCTAGTGTAGTGCTATTTAAAATTTTACTAGCACATTTTTTCAATGCATATACGTTTATTCAAAGCCCTTATAAAAGGAACACAAGCTGACGTTTTTTTGCTTTCGCAAATCTGTCTATAATTTTTTCAACATCCAATGTAATATCTTTATGGATATGCAATAACGCTAAAATTCAGTGAGTCTATCATCACTCATTCTGCTTCTTAGCCAAGTTTTAACCGAGTTAGGATTTCCTTCAAGCTTTCTCAAGAAAAATGTAGGCTTGTAAATACATTTTCTAAATTTGAGTTGATATGTCTAAATTACAAAATAATAGCAATTATTAGTAATATATTTTCTAAAATTTTCAAAATGTAATACTAAATATGTACTAAAAGAACCATCAACGAGTATGTGCAATTTATATAAACATCTGTAATTATGAACGTTCAATGAAATGTTTCAGACTCCAGGTTTTAGCGTAAATGCTGCAGGAATTTACACCACGTGCTAAGGGTTGGCTAGCTGTCACCAGTTTTATGGGTAGAAGAAAAGAGCAGGGAATCTCTTTCCCATTACTCCGAGGATTAGCAACTCAGTAATACTTAAGGACAAAGGAACAGGGGGAAAGCATAGAACTTGAAGGGCGTTTAGGCTGGGATTCCAAGAACATAAAAAAATGGCTGGTCCCGGGGCACAAAGAGTAAAAACTCACTTAGGAGTGTCGTTGTAGTATCCACTTGAATCAGCCCAAGGGGGGGGGGGCGATCGCCCCATCGCCCCCCCCCCCCCTTAGATCCGCCGTTGATGGATTTATGCCATTGTTTTTTAGCCAGCAGAACTTAGGGAATTTATTGTGTATCTTCTGCACATTCTGCAAAATGTGTACTGTTGGTCTTGCTATTCTTCTATTTATGAAACTCAATAAAAAAAAAGCATTTTTTTTCATTTTCATTCTTTAACCATTTTTTTTTTTTTTTTTTTTTTTTTTTTTTTTTTTCAAGTAGTAACTGTGAAATGCAAATTCTAGTAAGCATTTTCATCCAATTAAAATAAAGACACTGAAAATAGAGATTTTTTAAAGATGGTAAATTACACATTTTGAATGGTTTTTATTAACAAAAAATATTTTTATGTATTAAATTTTTATTTCAAAAGATGTAGTTAGCAAAAGTTAAAGTTTATTTTGAGAAAAAATAAAATTATAATACAAAGTGGTTTCAAGTATGGGTGGACTAATTTCTGTGCAAATAAAAATCAATCACACTATGCAGCAGCTGTGTATTGTTAAAAAAGTTTATGGGAGTCTCTCATGAATTTTAGTAGATTATACATTTTCTCTAATGAGGAATTTAACTTAATTTTTTCCCCTGACAAAGGTATTGAATAATTTAAAACATTTTTTTGAAAATTCAAAAAAATATTTTTGATAATAATAATAATAGTTATTTTATTTACTTATTTTAAAACCTTAAAATGTCTTCTAGCAACATTAACTCCCCCAACAGTTTCTCAATCTTCTACATTGATAGTGTGAATAGCTAAATTAAATTTATAAATTACTTAAGGCATTCAAAAGTACAGTCGAACCTGTTTATCTCGAACCTGTCCGTCTCGAAAACCTCACTATCTCGAAATTTTATATTTTCCCTGCAATTACACCCTAAATTCAATGTATTTTCCATGTTTGTCTCGAAAAAATTTTCCCCCAAAACCTCTATATCTCGAATTCTGGTTTTGCTGCCATTTTCGAATTCGAAGTCGAGTGACCTTTCAGCAGCAAACAAAAATTTTGCGGAAATCGTAGCGAAGGTAAAATTGATTCGGAAGAAGAGGAAATTGAGGAAAATACAGATGTCGCGAAAATCACTGTAAAAAGAAGCAGAGAAGGCTATTGAAACAATAACAACTTTCCTCGAATTTCAGGAAAATTTCGGTCTAGGCGAACTTACAGCGATCGCCACCCTCAAAAGTATAATCGAGTCCAAAACAACCAGGCAACAAAAAACACGGAAAGACTTTTTCTTGTACTTGCTAGAGAAAGTAGTAGTACATGTCTTGCTTTTTGAAAGACTTGCAAAAAAGTATGCTGAATACCATTTTTTTTATTTTTAAGAGTATAAAATTCGTTAAAAAAAGTTAATGTTATCGTAAAATGCTTAATAAAACCAATACAGAAGCTTTTTTACCTACAGCATATAGTCTTCGTTTCAGTTGCAAATTTTAATAGTTTTATCCAAACCTCTGTACCTCGAAACCTCTTTATCTCGAATTTTTTTCCCTTCCCGTGAAATTCGAGATAGACAGGTTCGACTGTATTAAGAAATAATCAGGAAAACGTTTTTACATTCTAAATTAAATTCTGATTCTGTACTTTGATTACAGGAAATTACATAACCATTTATTCCCTTATGTGTTGTGAAACTATTATCACTAACACAAATCTGTTCAAATTTAATGCATCAAGAAAAAAAATTGTTACACTTTTATTTATAAAACCTGAAAATTGCATATTTACATAATTATTTGCTTCATAAAAAATTTAATCTCTTAAATGGAGTGATAAAATGTTTCCTTTATAACAAATTTTAAAGTATTGTTTAGTTTAAAAAGTTCAATTTTACATATATATATATATTAATTTTCCAGTAGAAAATATTGACAATAAAGATTTAATTGTAAGACTGAGTAATTATAAAATGTTTTCTGAAATGGAGTAATTCTTCATTTATTGTTAATTTAATTTCTCTTGATTATTTTTTATGTCAACATCTAAAACTTTGTTAACAATTTAGAGCTGCTTTCTCAAAGCATTGAAGTTCATCTGATTTGTGTGAAATAATGATGATTGCATTCATTGTTCATGGTAAGTTTTATTTTTGTATTGCAATTTTACTTCAATTAGCAGTGTTGTAGAAAATATTTTATGATAAACTGTAACAAATCTCTATTTTAATAGTAGCTTGGTGCAAGGTTGCCAAAAAAAAGTTTCATTACAAAAACTACTTGAAATTAGACAAAATAGCCTTCCTCTGTGACAATTGCAGTGTTCCTTAAGTTGTAACAATAATAAAATATTTATATGTTCCCTGTATTTCTATATCCAACTTAAAAATTACGAATTTATTACTGGTCCAATTTTTATTTCTAACCTATCTGGTTAATAAATTTTAATTACTTAGATTATTGCTATTTATGCTTTATGCTGCCCTTCTTTTATACTTTTTGAACTGAATCACAATTGTGTGGTGAGTGAATTTCTTATACTAGAAGGACTTTTTGTTGAAATTCAATTCTACAATTTTAGGACATGTTGAAAAACTGTAATTGGTTTTAAAAATTATTGAAAGCTGTAAATTACTAAAATATAATGCCTAGCAGTTCACCTTTTCCCTACAGAACTGGTACAACTGTTGTGCTAGTAAAAATTGTCTTTTTCCCACCAGGCTGGCTGCATAAGTAGAGCATCCAAGAGAAATGTTTCCCTTTAGTATTATGGCTATGTAGATATAGATTGTGCTTTATAAAATTACATGACTTAAGTCCTCACAGTAACTATTATTTAATAGCATAAATATATGCTAAAAATTCGTTCTGCTCTTCAAGTGCTTGCTGCAGTGAAAAAGTTAAGAGGATGCATTTGGTATTGTTTACATAAATGGTAATTGCGTTCTCTTTTTTTAAGATATTTATTTTGTTTTTGTATTAGAGAAGTTAACCATTGAAAAAATGCATTTGGAATAATTTAGAACCTAAACTAAACAAAAGAGGGATAACTAGATTTACAAATTTGATGTTGCCACACGGAAAAGTAGGCTTGTATAGTACTAGATGAACTTCTTGTTTAGTGATGTATTTTGTGTATTTCTTAGTATTTCTCAATTGTATATTGGTGTAAGCAATTGAGAAAGTATCATCTAAATATTTGTGCATTACTCTATTTATAATTAATTTAGAATTTTGTTACATTTAGCGCAATAGTATAATCAGGTTTCTTGTTCAGTCAAATATGAAATGAATAATTTCCATCCTATTTTTTCATGAAGGAAATCTAGTTCATATGGAATATCACGAACTGTATGGAATTGTGTGCTGCAATTTCATAATCTTCCTGTCAGGATGTGATGAAAGCTATTTTAAAATGCCTTTCTCAGCCATCCACATCATGCAGAGAGGCCAGTATCATCATTCACTATCTCCGCTATACATAATCATTCTTTTATATTTATATACATTTACATTATATGTGTGTTATTGTCTATATAACTATGAAATGGTTATCATAAAAAATATAGATAAATTTTTATATTTTTCATATGTGATTAAAATAAAAACTATTAATTTATTTATTTTTGAAAATCTCAATGTATGTGTTACATAAAATGTACTGAAAATCATATATTAGAAAATTCAAAGTAAACAAAAGTATTTTTCTTTTAGTTGCCTTGTTGGAAAATAATTTAATGGTTTGCTTTATTTTAGTCGGTGTTTTAAATTGATTACACAATTATTCATATGTTAAATTAAAAGTGAACTTTGTATTAAGTTCTCTTGTTCTGTTCTGTGATTTCAACAGCATATGTTCCACTTCTTTTTCATACTCATGGTGTTAAACATCCCCCCTGTCCACACCCCTCCCAGTAAAAGTTTTTTTAAAAAAGTCAATAAGTTAAGTAATTACATAAATATTGAAAAATAAAAAAATTGAATGTAAGATTTTGAGATGGGGAAAAATGTGTATCTGTAGGTCTGTCTGTCCCCCCTCCCCCCTAATAACTTGGGAAGAAGTTGTCCGATTCAAAAGATTTTTTTTTTGCATTCGAAAGATCTTGGCGACGACATCTCATTTCCATGTTGTACTTTTTGATTTGAACAATTCTTCATACAATTTTGAACAGTTTAAAAAATTATAACATTAGTGCCTTTGGGCAAAACTGAAGCAAATTATGTAAACTCTGTGCATGAGATTCAAGTTCCCTTGAAAAAGCTTATTGGAAGAAGCTCTTAACGTAAACATTTTTTGATTTGAACAATTTTTGGTCAATTTTGAACATTTGAAAAAAAAAATTAACATTAGCGTCTGCGTGGAAATTTTAATCCTATATAAATGCTGTTCTAACAGACAGATTTGCTTGGTACAAACTTTATCAAAAAGTTATAACATAGAATATGTTCAGGTATGAAGTTCGTCCCAAGCTCAACGAGCCTTTTCCCACGAAACGTTTTTATTTAGATTTTTAAGGATATTTCTGAATGAATGAATGGATAGATAAGCTAGTGAATGAAAAATGAGGGAGTGAATGACTCACTGAATAAAAAAATTGAGTGAATGATTATGTATAAACGGTTGGAAAAAGTATGTTTAAAGTAATTAAGAACTAAAGATAAATGAGAAAGAGAGAGAGCTAGATTATCAATTGATATTGCTGTATACCAGAAAGTAGGCTCATATAGCTTTAGATGGAACTTCTTATTTATCTTGTAATTATAAAAATAGTACATCTCCACTCCAACAACAGTCTGGAATGGATTATTTTAAAAATCTGAATTCCAGATTTTTGTAAATGGGGAAAATACTTATGATTTGGAAATGAATGCAGTTTCAAAATTTATGGTTCATAAAAATAGCTTATTATTTTTTTAATCAAAAAAAAAGAAAAAGAATTAAGTATAAAATAAAATTAAACTCTTGATTTTAAAGAATTAAGTTTCTGTTTGACAAAGTAGCTTTCCCACTGATTTTTTTTCTCGCCTGAAAACATTTGCTTATTGTTTAAAGTGGTTGTACTAACCGAAAATACAACAAAATAAGTATAATTGGGTTTGACAATTTGAGCTTCAATGGACAAAGGATTAAATTATTGCATTTGTTAAAATAAGGGTAAGAAACCATGCTAATTGTCTACTGTGATGGCTATTGGTTCTGTGCCTATATAAAAATTCTTGCTCTTTACTGTTTTTTTCTCCCCAAGTATAAATGAACTCTCACAGTTAGGTGTCTTCTTGTCAGAGCATACTGTGAGTTTTTTTATAAATTGTATATATATATATATAGCTTTTTCAAGAACTACATTGCAAGTTTCGATTTTTTTTCTTTTAATTAATATAGTTTTATAACAATTTAACATTTGTGGGAAAGGATTACTCAGAAAAATTTAAAAAGAAAATAACATATTTTAAAAGTCAAGCATACAAGTACATTATGTGGAGTTAATATGAATATGAAACATAAAAATTATTTTACTCATAGAGATTTTCCCAAGCTGGCAGGTCTGCTATTAAAATCACCGAATCTATTGAAGCTGCTTGGAAATTTTGAAATAAGTTATGAGTTTGCATCATAAAACTTGTGCAGACACCTCAAAGTATATGTTTTGAACCTCCAATTCGAGTACTGTACTAAAATAAAAATTCTGCCACAAAACATACAGCAGCAGTGTATACAGCAATGTATCAAGTCATTCCTCGAGTGTTGGCTAAAAGAGAGAGAGAGAGAGTAAGGATTAAATGCACAGTGATGTTGAAAAATTCAAAACTTTCTGGATGACTGATTTTTGTTATTAATATGGCTTTGAACTGTGTTTCTCTTCAATATAAACATAAAATAGTTGTACAATATATTCCTACAAAAAAATATTAGTTACAATGAATAATAATCTGAGAATACAAGCTTAGTGAAGGTCTAAGGATTGATTATTTAGTCAAAGCCTTACTTTTAAAAACATAGTAATTTAGCTGCAAAGTCTCCCCCATCTCCCCTAATTGCCATCACCATGTTGCAAATATGTGCTTGAAAAATCATTAGAAATCTGATGATTTAAAGGCCAAATGAGGTTATAAATATTTGAAGAAAGTGTTTTTAAACACATAACATAGCAAATATATTTTAGTGTTGAAATTCACCCGCATTGCTTCTTATTTAACTATGGCACGTGCTTTTGCTAACCAGAGAGCAAGATCACCTCATACACAACAAAAATATTCCAATGATATTATTTTTAAAATTGCTTTAATGGTTTAAAGCCAAATGTATGAAATTTTAATTAGTTTACAAGAACTCGGACTACTTGCTTTTAAAAAATTACTGTACTGAAGTATGTAATGAAAAAAAAGAATAAATGCCCATCTAAAGTTTAGTTCGACTTTAAAAAAATGAGTTTTATAACCAGATCTTCATCAAGTGATCTTGATTTCAAAAATATTTTATAGTAAAAATGTCTGGATTCCCTCAATTTAAATTACGTTGTAACATTTTTTTTAAATACTAAATAAATAAAGCAGACATGTATTTCTAGTTGTTTTCTGCATTCCTGAAGGTGACCTCTTTATAATAGCTTATTAAATGACGAACTTATAAAAGGCTGTTGTTAAAAAACTTAAATACTATTCACATTGGTAAAGTAATTTTAAGGATAGAATTTTAAAACCTTTTTTTATGTCATATTTTGTACAAGAAACTGGAATGGAGTTTGTTCCCCATCGACTAATTCTAATTATGCCTTAAACTGTATAATATGAAGTAAATATATTTTATTTTGGAAAGTATTTGGGATGTTAGAAATAAGTTTTTTTTTTTTCATATTTTTTCTAGTAGCTGAGGCCTTTTACCAAAGTGTTCATATAATATCAAAATGGCAAAGATTTTATAAGTAGTTTTGTTGTGGTATGTGAAATATTACTACGACATAGACAAGGACTTCCAGAACTAATTAAATGGGAAAGATAACTTAATTCCAGTGTCCGACCATATAAGTGTACATTAATGTTTAATTTCCTATTTTAAAAAACTTTCTTTTGGTATGCATACAGGGTGATGCAGAGAAGATGTAAATGCTTTTGGAATGTTTAGAATTTAGCCCTATGTGCAGAACATATGCAAATATCATTTAATTTGTGGTCCCACTCTCCTCCCATTTTTTCAGTTGTCATGGCATTATGGAGTAGAGCACCAAGTTTTTGACATTTTAGTTTTTGACAGTTTTGTGAAAAATGATGAGTTGATCATGTCGGTCTATTTTTTTACTTATATTTTTTGGCCTTCTAAGTCCCTTAATTTGTACGTGAGTTATTAGTTTTTCTGGTGTGCTTCAAAGCTAAAACTTTACGAATTTTAGAAGTTCTAGTAAGCTACTTGAATGTCACAATAAAACCAACGTTGTGATGCAGGAAGGTGGGAATCAACTTTCAAATAAAATATGCCTGAATAAAAATGGACACCACTTTCTTGATGTTGCTTTTTTCAATTGATCTTATCAAATGCGAATTCAATATAAACAAATTACTTTTATTATATTTTTGTGAAATGATTTATGTTTTTGTGATATTTTTCTTCAAAGTACTTCATCCTCTTTGCCTCAACCTGTATTATGTATAAGTGCTATAATTTGCATAGCTGTTTTAGAATTCGCGAACATAAAACTATATAACTAGTTGAAACTTTTTCAAATTAAGTAACATTAGAAATAGTCTATGTATTGGAGAAATTTAGCATAATGCATGTCTCCCTTAATGGATTCTTAATAGTGAAATTGTTGAATGCAAAATTGCTTTTATATTAAACTTATGAATTTTCTTTTATATATTGTGTGTACTCAAGGTATAAAAGCAATCATATATATTTGAAAGATTTTATACTGTGTGGCAGCTATTCCAGAAATACATAATCATTCTAATAAAACTTTGATGTTCCTTTATATTTTATGTTGATATTGTTGTTATTTGCCACTGTAAGGTTTTACATTTGTTAAAATAGTTATGTGAAATTATTTATTGTCAAGTGTTCTTTTTGTTCCCCCTCCAGTTCTTGAAAGAATACTACTATGCAACAAGAAATTAATTATCAGTGTGTCACATTATCTTCAGTGATTTTTGAAAATTTAGATTTAGGAAAATTTTGAATAAAAATGTTAAGTATATAACTCTAACAGTCTTTTAACATATTATAGATAAGTGCTAGTTTAGATTAATTAATTTATTGCATGTAAAGTTACATTCTAGCAATATACTGGGTGATGTAATATTTTTTCAAAAGTTTAGTATTTACATTTCATGTTATGCAATATTAGAAAAAGAAGATATTTTTGTGAGTTTTTATTAAAAGTTGTTGTACTTGTGCATGAAATATTTCATTTACATTTGCTAGATTGATTATTGTGTAAATTCGAAAAAAGCAGATTTTTAATTGCTGTTATTTATTTCTTAAACACAATGAAGATATGAGTGGTTCAGAAATTTTATACTCAAAACTGCAACTTTCTTTTTAAGCTTCCATAATTAGAAAACTAACATTTTAAAAGTTTAAATAAAACTTATGCTCTTTTTTTTTGTTCCATTTAGTAAGTCTTGTCATATTGAGGGCTCAAAACAGAACTTAATGAACCGTAGAACATGCATCCCAGAACAATTGCATATATTTAAAACCTGAACTAGATTGGGAGCAACCAAGACATTTTCGAAGCGGGAATACCTATTTCTTGATCAATTGCTTTAGGTTTTGATTGATCTAGAAAACTAAGACCGGTATCAACCCAGCCTATAGAGATCTTTATACATTAAAATAGCTATTGGTAAAAGAAAGGAATTTGTGTTCTTACATTTTCTTTATCTAAGGTTCTAATGGATTACTGTAATATATAATTTTGCTATTAATTAACTCTTCTTTTTGATGTTAAACAAACAAAATGTGATACTAAACATGTTTTGAATATTTGGTTTTATAATTATAATCGAAATATATATATATCTATATACACACAAGTATTATAAGTACATAGCTGCCAACTCTTCCTCCTTTTCCTAAGAGTAATAAACTATGACACGCAACTCTTTAGGCACATTCAGATTAGGCTGCACATGCATTGAAAAATCAAGTCTGAACTGAGCTTCGACCTATAGGCTCAGAACCCGAACTATCGGCGGAGCAGCGTCTAGTTTACAGTTCAGCTATATTTCCCCCCTCATAGCAATATATTTACACATGACAATTTTGACAAAGAAACAAGAAAGAAATTCATTTGTTTACATGTATTTACTTTTTAAATTTGCAGCATTTTGTTTCATAATAGATAATCAAAGGTGTTGAATTGTCTTATTAATAATCAAGGCAAAAGGTGTTTTTATAATATAATTAAACCAAATCCCTCATTTTATAAGCATGTGTTTTGTTGAAAATGTCAACATAAAATAGCCAAATATTCAGTAATGATAATAAAACTTAAATGTTAGTTACTTTAATCATCTATGGTATAATTTGGCATCGCATAAAATCTTCTGTATTTGACGTAATTTCTTCTGCAAGTTTTTAAATTATCTTCTGCATTTTTCAAAATAGGGGTTGGCAGGTATGTAAGTGTATGAATATTGATTACTCCATTATTGGTTATTATTGACACTGACAGCATTTATTTGAAAGAAAGCCCAAATTAAAGATGTGTTAAATAAAAATTACCGCTGAAAGTGCACAAAGATTTACGGCTGAATAATGGGATATTGTTCTTTTGTGCTAATCTTGTTAGTACTTTCATCTTATAAAGCATAAAATAGCCGAGTTTTTAAATTATTAGCGCCAAAAAGAAATGTGAACTTTCTTATGCGCAATTTCAAAGAGGAGTCTAAGTAAAAAATGGCTAACTCATTCACATGTGATCAGAACTGAAATAAAATAAATAATCTCTTAAATAACATACTCAAAAGAAGATTAACGGGCCATAACTTCGGCTAAAAAAGACAAGCTCAAAATGAGTTGCTTAAAAACAATCCAGCATGGGTGAACTAAAGAAAAATGAAGTACACTGTTGCTAAGTGCCAACAGTTTATAAAGTCCTCTCAATTTACATATGTGGTTGCTTAACCCATGATCTTGTTGCAAGACAGAAAATCAAATTTACCAAATAAAAATAAATCTCCAAAATAGCTAAAATTTAGTAAATTTAGAGTAAGTTCGCAACTCATTATTTCAAAGTTTTCAGAAGAGGACAAAAAACTAAACAAACTTTAAAATGCTTCTCCTATGCAATTAAATTTTTAAATGCTCCTTAAGCTATTTTAAAACACATCTTTTTTAATTAAAACAAACATTTCGAAATAAATAACCAAAATGTTTGAGATCGGATACAGATGCCTACAGTTATTTCACCTTGATAAATAAAAAGTTAGTTTTGTAATAGGTAAAAATTTTACATTTTAGTATAGAGCTTTTCCTTCCCCATTTTAATTTTACCTGAATATAGTCATTTCTTGTTATCCATAAATCTATTTTTATTTCAAATGGATCTATAAAGGACTAAAACATTACACAAGTTAGTCACTATACATCATGTGTTATATTTAGCCAATTTTTGAATTGTATTCGAAGTCTTATTATTTTTAATTGAAAATTGAGTTCATAGTCAATCAACGAATTTTTTGTTGCATATTTAACTCTAGTCATATTTTGCATTTAAAGAAATTATTTTTTTTATAAAAAATATTTGCGTTGTATTGTTATTGTTTTAATTGATTGTAATATTTGCAAAATAAAAGTTTATTTTTTGTTGGAAATAGATATTGATTTTTGAATGATATGTTTGCATTGAGTTCTGAATGTTTGAGCTATGTTACCCAGTGAGGCATTTCACGGAACTTGGTACATATATAGAGTCCATAACATACATATGTATTTTACCTTGGTATATACCTTGTATTTTTTTATAAATTAAAAATTTTTGGTATTAAGAAATAACTCCATGTAGGTGTCTCAACACCAAAAAGAAATTAGAAAATATAAGAATTTATTTGCATGTTCCCGATATGTGAAATAGCTCAAACAGGGATTTTTCTTAACAAGATGTCGACAAATTCTCCCCTATCAAAATTTTGCTGGAATTACATTGTGATTTAAATTATAAACACAATTACATTTCAGTTGAATAATGTAAGAGTTTTCCAACTTAAGTTATGCATCTTTTCGTCAGATAAATATGTACAAGATTTTCCATCAATTTTGAGGGTGGCTTAATATGCCACCCTCAAAATTGATGAAAATGCCCATAATGTATATATGCCACATTAATTAACTTAAACCCTTATTTAAGTGATCTCCTTAAACAGAATTTTGCTAAATTAGTCCATAGTACACCTCAGAAAAGATTGCTGGAAATAGAGTTCCGTGACGAAAATTTCCGCACACATAAAAATGTATTTTTTTAGTAAAATAATGTAATGTATTTCTATTTACAAGGAAAAAAAGTGATAAAATTACAGGGCTTTTATGCAAAAACTGAAATTGGAAAGGGGAACTTTGTATTGTTTACATGCGACATGTTTTTGCAAGCTCTTGAACCATTAGAAACCAAGAAAATTTTAATTGCGAAGCATATTCTTGCACCGGTTAAGATTGTCTGTTTCAATACAAGAATCGTTTGAAAATGTAATGATGGATTTGAATTTCAATATCCATTATAATATATTTTTAAAATGTAATGAAACTAAATATCGCAGAAAGATACCATTGTTTCCTTCAATGCACCATTCTATTTCGCCGTTGCAGGTGATAAAGTCGCCAAATAAAGGTCTGCTTGGCGAAATTTCTTGCTTTATTAACATTTCATGCGGGAAAAACAGAATAATGTATGACAAAATATCCAATAATAACTTTTTGTTGGTAAGGTATTTTTAATCCTATGTTCATATGAAAATGTAACTGTGTATTTCTTTTTTAAAAATATAATAGCATTTCTGATTAATACATTGTATAATGGCTATCAAATTAAGTATTGCTTCAAGACAGCTTGTCTGGCAGTAATGCTTAAGCCAAAGTAATTATTACATTTAAACAAACAATTGTTGAAAAAGGTTTTGATGCTGCACAAATGTTAAAGAATGCTTTTTTAATTAAGAAATGTTTATACTATGTTTTGCAAAAACATTGCTTTGAAAACTAATATAGTTTAGACCGGTTCAGATTCAGACACACTAAACCTAAGCCGTATGTACACACTGCATAGGTTTGTTTACATTTTTCGCTTCTCTTGGCTTGTTTCAACAAAACACTGTATATAATATTCCTTGCAGTTTTGGCTATAGGTCGATATTTTATAGCAGATTTTTCGTTTATGCTCTGGATTTGAATCAAGATATTTTAGGGGGTATTGTAACCATTAACCATTTTCTCGTATGTTTAAATTTTTTCAGAGGGCGGAAATAATATGGTATATGTAAACTCTTGGCTTAAGTTCCTTTTACCCCTTTAGCTACCGAAATATATTCACAAATCTTTGTCTGAACGCCAAAAATGTATCCAAAAATTGCATAAATAGCGATACATCCATTTCTTATGTATATGCCACGAGTTTCAATCAACATTAGTCGTAGACGCCCCATTTTCGACCTATGGCGATTTTTTGAAAAAAAAAAAAGCGCTTTCGCCATAGCAAACTTTGTTATTGGCAAATGTTGATTGGAAATTTTTTGTTCAAAATCAAAATTCTTATGAGATGAAGCTTTTTTTGCTTGCAAATCGGCAGCACACTGTATCAAAAGGGACCTCTAATTTTGCCATTTTTAATTGAATAAATTAGTACTCATAATGTAAAGAACGAATTCATTTCCAATTGTTCAACTTTTTATTCTGAAACCTACATTTTCAGCATAATTCATTAAATCATTTATTGACGTTACCTGTACCACGGGTAAGTTTCGCCAAATCGTCTATTGACGTTACCCATAGTTAAGGGTTAAACCAGCTTATTGGAACAGCTCCCGATGGGAAATATTTTTTGATTTTATTCATTTTTGTCACTTTGAACAGTTCAAAACAATTTAGCAATAGGTAAGAACAAGCAAAAATGTATGCAGCAAATTTATTCTATACACATAAATTTTAAAACCAAAATATGTTTGATGCATAAAGAAACAATAACTGAACACATTTTTATTTGTAAGTGCATTTATTTATGTACAAATATATTTTTGTTTATGTAAAATTTTAAACCATTATAATATTCATAAATTTTTTCATACTTACAATAAGTGATACAAATTTGACAGTTAAAAGATTTTATATATGAATAAATAATTTCAAAATATACAAAAAGAAGAAAAAAAATTACAAGTCATATTTCAACATAAACCTACTAATGAGGTTAGATTTATATGCAGCTAGTTTTCATTCATTTATATGTGAGCACATTTTTATACATAAACCTCATAACCATTAGACCACTAAATTGAGAGAAAAAAAAAGAAAAATTAGACACTACAAATAAATGCAGGGCTTGATTTCAGAAAATATGAGCAAGTTTCAAAACGCTGTGAATAAATTTTAATTCAAAGGAGCATATATAATAGAACAGCACAAATTGTATATACAGTATGGGACCTCAAATCCGGAACGCTCGGGGCCGCAATCTTTCCGGATTTTGGGTCCTCATTCAAAAAATTTTGTAAGTAGCATCAGAGCCCATATAATTTGCTCTGGAACTTTTTAATAGCATTTTGCTCATTTATAGCATTTTTATTATCGTATATACTAGCCAAATTTAGTCGCGAAATTTAGCACAAAAGAAAAAGTTAAGAGTAGACTTACATTCGAGGCAAAGCATCGAAACATCTAGACTTTTCCCGATGTTATTTTAACCTCTTTAATTAAACAATAAAAGAATTCTGTCAAATTTTGATATGATTTCATATTATCTAGCCACTAAATTGTAGTAAAAGATCAGAAAATGCGAGAAACGCAGATTTTCAATATCGCAAATGTTCTGTATTGCGCGAAAAGTAGAGCTTATTTAAATATATATATATATAAGAAAACTACAAGAAATTTTAAAAAGCACAATTTAATGATATTAACTCAGAATTAAAGCAACAATTAAGAAAAACTAATCGCAAAAACGAACCCTTTTCAGAAAATTGCAAAAAAAATTTTTTTTTGAAAACGGCAAAAAATTTCCAAGTTAAACATTCATTACAATTTATTTTATATCTCTTTAAAACTCCTACTTCCAAAAAAACTGCAAAACATTTCTCGATTCTTTTTTCAAAGCAACAATTAATAGAAACACCTAATCGTAAAAACGAACTCTTTTCAGAAAATCGCGAACTAATTTTTTTGAAAACGGCACATTTCCGATCAGACATGTTCATTGCATTTTATTTTCCTTCCCTTTAAAACGCTTACTTCCAAAAAACGGTTGTTTTCAAAAAAGAAAAGTGCTTTTTTTTTCTCAGCTGCCCACTTTTTCGAAAAAGTTCCGGATTTTGGGTTTTCCGGATTTTGGGATTCCGAAATCGGGATCTCATACTGTATATCAAAAAGAACATGAAATTAAAACTGAAATGGTATAAACACATATTTTAAATTTTATAAAAGCAAGTTTTACTTTTGTTGTAGCTTTTAAGTGCAAATGAATAACACCAAAAAGTTAAAATGTCAGCCCTCTTGAATAAGGCAAAAATGCTTTACTCTCTATGCTTCTGAAATTTTCATCACAAGTTTGAACATGTGCCTACAAAATTTCTTAGGTTTTTAATAACTAATTCTTCAAACCATTGGTTTGAAGAATTTGTAAAAAGAGCGTGAGAGGTGCTGCTATCCAAAACATTACCAAAGTGACCATTCCATAAAATCAATTTAATGAAGATAATAGTTCAAAAGAATCTTGCTTTTTATTTTTCATTAGTTATTATACAAAGAAATTTTGTTATTAAGAATAAAAAAATATCGGTCTTATTTACAAAATTTTTGTGCACTGTTTTTTTTTGGCAATCGATGTTGAAACTAGCTAAAGATAATAATAATTTAACTTTGTGCAAGTAAACAGTAATAGAAATAAAATTTCACGTCAATTTAAAGCACAAATGAGCATTAAAACGCAGACATATGTTTTGGGATTGCTTGGAATCCCTTTTTTGCTCATTTGTGCTTTAAATTAACGTGAAATTTTATTTCTATTACTGTAGCTAAAGATAATCCATAATTTCTGCAAATTTTTAATATTATCCAGTTTTCTTCAAACTTCAATTCTGTGCATTAAAATTTTGATGAAATTTCACAGAACTAGTATGCTAAGAAAGAGTATGAAGATGTTTCCATGAAAAAAAAATTATTCTTTAAATCCGAGTCATGCTTGTAATAGCTAGGTTTTGTAATGCACTTTTAACGTTAAGTTCAATCAACCATTTATTTCATTTATTAAATTTGCACTTGTAATAAATTTAACTGTATTATGTGAAATAGAAACTTAAATACCTTAGAGTTGCAATTAAACCAGCAGGCATGAATTTTCCAGAATTGTAAAATCGTATAACCATGATGGTACCTAATGTTGTAGATGCGACTGTGGAAGATAGAGAAAAAAAATATTACAAAATGCTGATTAGACATTTTTAAACAAATAAATCATTTAAAAAGGGAGCTTTTTATTAGTATTTAAGATTCCAGGCATAGATATCAGATTCATGAATTTTTAAAAGAAATAATATATAAAGTTTTAAATTTATACTGGAGGAGGATAACGCACACACACAAAAGATATTTAGTTTTGTACAGCCGCATATGAATTTTTTTTAATAACATTTTGAAAGAAAGTGCAATATCTAAATCAAGTGTTTCTAGCATGGGTGTCACCAGTGCAGCAATTTGTGGTATGGCCCTTAATATATTTCAAACTAACAGGAGATCTCTTTTATAATACCAACTTGGTGCAAGGTTGCCAAATAAAAAGGTTAAATACAAAAACTACTACTTGAAATTAACCAAAATACACAATCTGTGATGACTGCATTGTTCCTTAAATTGCAACCATACTCGAACATTTACATCATATTCCCTGTATTCCTTGATACAAGATTTATTGTGTGATTTAATAACTACTAGTTTAATGCTGTTCTAATTTTTATTTCTAACTTCTCTAAGCAATAAACTTTATTTGAATTGGTATTATTCTTTTTTATGATTTATGCTACCTCCCTTTATGTTATGAACTTAGTACTAATACTAAGTTGTGACAGAATTAAGGGTGATATTGAAGTAAATTGCAAAAAACATATTGCATATATGTTTTTTGGGATTACAAAGAGTACTTTTTCAAATTCAAAAACATATTATTCAACCAATTTATTTCTGAAAAGAGGTAGATTTTTATTTCTTAAGTAGTCATAGTAAAGCAAAAAAAGTTTTTATACTGTTCATATAAATATTCAATGTTTTTTAAATTTATGTTTGACATTTGTCTTTAATTTTCGGATTTTACGCTTAATACATTTAAGTAAATTATAGGCGTATGATTTAGAAATGGTATATAACTGTATGAAATGTAAAAATAGCCATAACTTGGTCTGTTACAATGTTTAAATAGAAATCGAGATTTAAAAGTTTCCTGAAGAGATTTTGGGGTTTTTCACCAAAAACCGAGGCGAGCTGGGATGTTCAAAAATACTCAGAGTTTTATTTTATTTTTCAAATAGCCCAGCTTTTTGAAACCCTGCTGCAATAAAATGAATAGTTTTAAGAGGGTACTTATATACATAGGGGATTGATACTAGGATGAACTTATGTTAGGCCTGAGCCCTGTAGCAGAAATCGAGCAGCAGGGCAGTGAGCGCTGCAGACTTATAGCGGAAATCACCCAGCACGGCAGTGAGCACTGCAGATTTATCTTGAAGCTTGCAGATTATTTAGCCACCTTATAATTTTTTTAAATGTGTCCAGGAAAAAAAAGTTTTATGGTTTTTAAATAATTATATTCCCCCCCCCCCCCCCCCGGCCAGGATAAATACTCACCCCCTATTTATAAATTGAATAATTATAATATTTATATTTATTGTTTGCATGTATTATTGTTATATGTTAACTATTTTAAAATGTATTCTTTGTGATTATAAATTTTGCTCCACATCCAGGGTTCATACTCAAATAGCTAAAAAAATTTTCATCACTTTTCCAGGTAGATCAAAGCAGAATTACAGGTTAACATTCTAAGTAAAAATATTTATTAGTAAATACACTACTTGTACATTAAATATGCCCGCCATAGCATTTTATACATACTATTATATTAACCTCATATTAAAAAATTCCACACAGGTGCTCATTAAGATAAAACTTATCCTATAGAATTTCTAGTCTATAGAATTTAAAAAGCAAAATTTTGTGACACACCACTGCCAAAAGATATTAACTTTTATATTTGCATCCATCTTTTTTTATTTTTTTTTAAATTTAAATTTTAGAAAGCTAATTTAAAACTATAAAACATAAAAAATAAATAAAAGAAAAATTAAGATGATCCCAGTAGGGACAAATCAGCTTTTTAACTCTGTAATAATGCATGAAAATAAATATTTAAAGAAATGCTGATGTAGGCACTTTTATGCCATGACATTATAATATGGCATAAAAGTGCCTACTTTGTTGTTCTTTATATAACACCATTATATAAAGAACAAACCTATACAAGAAAAGGAAGGCGAGTTAATTGAGAACTTATTCGCTTTTAAAACAAATACAATACTTAAAAATGATCTGATAATAAAATACATTGAATGACAACTGGCTCAATGGCACTGAAGAAATAAATTCGAAACTCATAACAGTTAATAAAAGAAAACCTTACTTTTATTTTTAAAGAACATTTAATAAAATATTGTATACATGCATATAATATGTAAATAAAAATATTATGAAAAAAATGGACTCAATCTCCATGTTAACTAGAATCAAAGTCAGTAGACCTCATACATTTTTGGACAGTTCAGAAATTTGGCTGTTGATTTAAGGTTTTCAGTTATCTGCACAGAAAGTTTATAATTTTCTTTCCTTTTCAATTTTTTTATTTGTTCCAATGTTTTGCATTTCTCAGTTTCTCTTTTGTTCAGTTCATGATGTCGTTCTGAATGTGTTTTTTTGAACGATTTTTTATTTTCTTGGTAATCTGACATAGCGACAAGCATAGATTCCCTCCAAGAGGGGGAAAAATCCCCGACTTTTCCAGGCTTTGTCAAAAATTTACATTTTACCCTGACTTTTGCAAAGGAAATCAATTCCCATGACTTTTCCAGGTTTTCCATGATTTCCAGGTGAAGTATGAACCCTGACATCATTTGATGCCAGTGCCGCAAATAAATTTTGATTTCTGAAACGTGTGCTGCAGATTGATACAGAAAATTCTGCTACTGGGGTCCTGAGCCAGTTTTTTGTTCATATCTTTTGGAATATATTGAAATCAGGAAATATTATTCAATATGGTTAAAGGTATTTAGAACAATTTGCTGAAAGCAGTTGTAACTTTCAATCGGGTGAATACTTTTAAGAGTACTTGAAGTTCATTGGGATTGATATATTGACTAGGAAATTGGCCAAATAGGTTAGCGGGTTAAGGAACTTGTTAGTCACGTGACACATTCTGATTGGTGACTCAACATGAAAGCAGTCAAAAGTTTTTGTTCCTACTCAAGAGGATGTTTAAAGTCATGTGATCAGAGTTTTCCAGAAGTTAGTATCTAGTTTGTCATGCCAAGATGAGCCTTGTTAGGCTAGAACTTATTGCTGGTCACTGCTTTTGTATTCATACTAATTTGCATAGACATTTAATTTAGATTTAAAAATTTAATAATTCATTTTTTGGTTTACTATCGCATTGAGGGAGGTTTATAAAAATTTTAATAGTTACAGAGAAAAAAATTTAAAGTGATCTTTTTAAAAATGAAACATAGTTTTCTGCTTATTTTTTAGCAGTTTAATTACTGGACGGCTAAATAAAAATGCTAATTTTTGAACACATACAATTTTCAAAATATTTTAAGGGAAGAATCCTAGACCTTCATATTTTTATATCCTGATTGTCGCATCATCCAACTGCCATCAGCATCACCCACAAAATTGCATTAGCATACTATCACTGGTGAAGTTAAAACACTTTATTTCATTTTTTTATTTACAATTAGAAAAAGCATTAAAAGATCAAATAAATTTCTCACCTAAGGATAATAAAAAATTATTTTCATCTAATGAAGTTTGATAAGCTCCATATGCCAAAATACTACCAAAGGCCAATCCAGCACAAAGAGAGGGAATACTGCCTGAAATTTGAAATTTGTCAAACATTACTTATAAAAGATAGATATGCTTAGTAAAAAGTATCTCTAGTCATAGGATGAAATTCTCAAGGTTTTAACTGTTTTTATTTTATTCAAATAAAGCAATTTAAATAAAAGGTTTTTTTTTTTTTTAAGGGTTGGAGTTATTACTAAAACCAAATTTCACTTCATGATCCAGTAAATGTCTTCTGAATAGCTTACTTGCAGCCAAGGCCTTATCGAAATTTTTCCTAACTGAGCATAAATTCCTCCCTGAAACTTCTTTAAATTGTAGTACATCAGTAACCCCTCAGAAAAATTTCTGGATACGGTATAGCTTGTTGCAAGCTATGTACTTCACTTTTAAAGTCAGTTAAATCAAAAACATTATGGTCACATACATTTTTCATGTTAACTCATCAAAAATATCTCAATGATGAAAAGCTCATTAATTTAAAGCAAAGATCTATGACAGGGGTGAGAAGCCTGCAGCTTTCTTGAGCTAAGTGGCTTTACCAGTCATTTGCTCATTTACAATTTCATATGGATGTTCAATTGGAATTGGAAGAAAGTAAATCCCAACAATATAATTGAACATTGGAGGTATAATTGTGGTGGATAGGAGTATAATTGTGGTTACAGTACACAAGTGTTATTAGATTTGTAAAAGAAAAAGTAATACATACTATTTTTATTATTTCTGGTTATAGTTTGGAATAGGAACTATTTCTTGCCAAACCGAGTCCTACATCAAAGTGAATAATTTCTTAGCAGTAGGATGCCAAACATGGATTACGTATGAAGCATCCACCATTGCCAAGAAAAGACTAGCAAACCTGTCTCATGATATAACCACTCCTGATCTATGATTTAACACCCCCCCCCCCCCCTCCCGCACCTTCTAATAGTTTTACAAAGGCACTTGATTGTCGATTGACAAGCACCGGCAAATTTGATGAGATACCTGTCTGCTATGAGAAAAGCAAACACCAAATTGTCTGTCACTACGGTGTGTCTTAATTTTACAAGACAATATGCCAGGCACAGACATTTCGGTATGGGCTTTTCTCGTGGCAAATAGATAGTATTTCCTTTCATTTCATTGTATTTTTTTTCTTTTGAAGAGCAAACTAGCGAAAAGATACATTTAGCATTGCAGAAAACATTCCCAACTTCTAGTTTGTCTTTTGGTGAAAGCTATGCTGTATTTTTTCCCTTTCTGGGGCACAACACGGACTATAATTTGAAGATTCCAATCTGCTTTGAATTTTTTTTTGTTTTGAAAATGAGGTCTGTGCATACATATAAACAAAAGCAAAGCAAACTAAATGCATGCATACATACATACATATATATACATATTTTGTTTGCATATTGAACACAAAATCCAATTTGGTTTTTACTAAATATTTTTTAAAAAGAGAGAAACATGAATAAAGTGAAAGTTTATGTGGCACATTCCGTTCACGGAAATCTAAAATGTGATCTTTTCATTTAGAAATTATACATTTCACATCCAAAATAGTCACTAGAATGAATTATTTTTTCATTAACAATTACATTTTATACGTTTCTTTTCATTTAACTTCAATATCAAATTTTTAAATAAAACTTTCTTTGAACATTGGAAATGACAAATATTTATGGATGCAATGAAAATATTATTAAATATACCAGCTTTTACATAGCCTACGACACCACCAGCTGCAACAGACAGAGCATAACAAGCACTTATGACATCGAATGCCATATTTCATGCACAAAAATGAATACTTCTTGACAAAAAAATGTGATATTTATAACTTTCTGGAAGTACGAAAATTAAAAGACATCGGCCTTGTGCATTGACTTCAATAGAGAACTGGACTGACGACTTCTCGCCACCGCTCGTAGAGGAGATGAAGGCCTGCAACCCTACAGGAAACGCCCCAACTACTCCCGAGCGGAGAATCGTTTACATTGTTTTCTATGGGATTTTGCATTATTTTAAATGCGGAGTACTGGTTTATTTTAAACGTTTGGAAAGACATGAAGACATAAAATGATTAAGCATTCTTTACTTTCTGGGCTGTTAGCATCAGATTTTGTTTATGGGCACCAGATTGTGTTTAATACTTCAAAAAATATAACTCATCCTCAAGGATTTTTCTCGCCAAGTTACTTTCGGTTTCCCGCGCGTTTGTTAAGAAGAGCGAAATTCAACTTTTTTCTTTCTGTTGAACACAAAAAAGCTTGAAGAAAACGATCTTCTTTAACGATCCATGATACGACTTATAAACTTCACAATATTTTTGAAGAAAATTTTCTTGTGTGGTTTTTCTAATAGCAAGTAGTAAATAAAATGACAAACAAAGAAAAGTGAAATTTTCGGGAAAAATTAGTATTCCTTCACATAATAAATGATTTTTAAGGGCACTCATGATTTTAATTAACATGAAATGATTTGTTCTTGGTATTTTAACTAATATGTAAATTAAATTGATTATTAATTAACATTAAAACAATAAAATTATAATTTTTTAGTATCATCATTTAAAAAAATTAAGGAATATTTACAAAATTAAATAATATGTAGTTTATTAATATGTAAAAAAAATTTTTTTTTTCATTTCCTTAAAGAAATATATTATGTACATCTACATAATCTGGGTTCTTTTTAATTTTATTTGCACATGAACTTCTTTCTCGGTAAGCATAATTACAAGCTGGGTATCAACATTGTTATTATTATTATACAAAGCGATACAATATAAATGATTTCTTGAAAAGTTTATTTGATTTTTAAAAAAAGTAATAATAAATTATTTGTTTTATATTGATATTTTAACTAATATTTTAATAAAAGTATGACTTTAAGCAATAAAATAACAATCATTTTTGATAATATCAATTTTGAAAAAAAAAAAATTATAACCCATACAGCCAAACTCGTTCAATTTATATCCATATGACGTATTCTGAACCTAGTTGGCTCGTCCATGGATGTGCAGTTTATGTGCAGCGGCTGTACATAGAACGTATTTTCGACCTCTTTTGTTACACCAGCGACCACCCATAGGACGTGCATTTGACGTAGAATGGAGATCGATCGGACGTGCACTGAGAGCGTAAAACAGACGTCGAATATTTCATTGAATAGGACCTCATTATATATTTACTTGTATTATTATTCTTGAGCACAAAACTACGAAATAAATTAATTTTTCTACCCTTTCGAACAACAAAATATTTGTTGCTGCTATTCAATTTTAAATAGAATTAATGTTGAAGCAAAAATAATACTATACCTATGTTAGAATCCATATTCCTCATCGATTGTTATTAAACTAATGTTTTTATGAATTCCAATCCATTCTTACCAATTTTTCTACCAACAAGATCATTCACAGGGGAGAATTTTAATAGCAAACTCTGACTCTGAGCAAATGATCCAATTAGTGATGTAAAAGTAAGAAGGAAATTTGTCCATTTATAAATGCTCTGTCTTCTGAAAATTAGCAAGAAAATAAAAGTACAGTACAAAACCATTGTATATTTAACAATCTTAAGTATGATTTTGAAGGCTTTACATAGCTATTTAAAAAATAAGACATTTTCAGTAGTAAATGGAACACATATTAAAATTAAATAGAAAAGGATACTTTTCTCCAAATTGAATGTTCTTTTAAAATATGTATTAGAGCATTACACTTTGCCGCGGGGGGGGGGGGATGCACATTAAACTAATTGTGGATATGTGGAAAATGAATAAAAAGTTGAAATTGTTGTAAATGAATAAAAAGTTGATTTATTGCTATAAGTATTTAAACTAATAATCAACGTATAATTTTAAAAAATAGATCAGTAAGATGTTCAGCAATAAAAAGTTGATTTATTTCTGTATTTAAACTAATGATCAACATATGATTTTAAAAAATTGTAATATTAGTAATCCTACCAATGAGAAAAATTTAACTTAAAAATAAACTATTTTTTTAAAGAAGTGATAATTATTAAAAATTGCAGTTACTTCATTTTTTAAATAGAAATAAAAGAACTATATGACATATGAATTATTAAAAACAGCATATTATATACTATACTTGACTGAACAATATCACATATAAGTTATTAAAAACAGCATATTATACTATACTTGACTTGCGTTCGAGAAAAATTTATAAACATTACGACTAAAATGCACCGATTAATGATGAAATAACTTACTGTGCAACTAAAAGATTCAAACATTTTATTCATCTTCATTAATTTCTTCGGTAACTTAGGATCTTAGGATAAATGATCGATGATTTTCACAGCAAGCACCATGTTTCCAATTTTCAAGTAATATTAGCACGTGCGTAGTACACAGCAGCTGCCACTGTATTTTCTTCTCAGCGTGAAAATATCCCATTGTATATTAACAAAATAGAAAAGTGAAGCACATAAGTCTGAAAAAAAGCTAATTTACTTACATCTTACACAAATAAAACTAATGCTGAACCCAAATCGTACGTTGTCATCTACATATCAAGCGACGCACAAAATGGCGTACGATCCGATCCGATTTCTTGATTCTTGATGCTTTGCATGAAAGTGTGGCGCTACTATCGCTTTTGTCCCTGAATAGAGCTTAAAAGTACGTCAAAAACATGTCAAAAAGGGACAAAATCTGGCTCATCCCTTTTACGTGCTGAAAAGACGTAATGTTGACATCCATCATGGTTTATTCCAGTTGATGCTCTGATTCGACCTCATATTGACGTCTTTCTTGGCTGCAAGACGTCATATGGATGAAATGGCTGTACTCTGGATGGTAATTGGAGGACAGTGGTTGTATGGGAAGCTATTTTGATTGATAAAATTTAAAAAACAAAATTTCGTTCCCTTGAAGCAACACATCACTCAATATATATTTGTAAACTGAATAAAAATGTACCTTCGCATATGAACTTCTTTTACAAGCTAGCTCGTCATATCGAAAATTTCCGGGGGGAGGGGGGGGGGCAAAGGGAACAAAATCATACTTTATAGCAGAAAAAACATTAAAAAGTATGCATGTGTATAAAATCATAGTGTTTCTAAATCGGGGGGGGGGGGGGTACTTATGATTTTAAAAAAAATAATGTAAGTACTTTTGATTAAAAAAAATATAACAAACTATTTGTTTCTTGCTTTCATGTTGATATTTTAACTAATACTTAAAATTGTGACTTTAATTCATTATAAAGCAATAAAATAATAATCATTTTTACAAGCTGCCTCCTCGTATGGAAATTTCCCGGGGGGGGGGGGGATATATATTTACCCATTATAGAAGAAAAGCATCAAAATACGCCTGTGTGTAAAGTCATAGCGTTTCTAAGTCAGGAGGGGGCGACTTATGACTTTAAAAATAATAATAATAAAGTATACCTTGATTAAAATAATAATAGACTATTTGTTTTATACTGATATTTTAACCAATATTTAAATAAAATTGTTATTTTAATTCATTGCAAAGCAATAAAATAATAATCATTTCTGATAATATCAATTTTGAAAACAGTCACGTATTTTATAAACTATTTTGATTGATAATATTTAAAAAAAAAAATTTCACTTCCTTAAAGCAACATATGATTTAATATATCTATGTAAACTGAATATATATACCTTGGCATATGAACTTCTTTTACAAGCTGGCTCGTCATATCGAAATTTCCCGGGGGGGGGGGGGGTACATATTTACATATTATAGGGAAAAAAAGCATCAAAATATATGCATTGTGTCATAGTGTTTCTAAGTCAGGGAGGGGGTAGTTATGATTTTAAAAAGTAATGATGAAAGTACTTATGCTTTAAAAAATAGTAATAATAAACTATTATTCGTGCTACAAGTCGGCATTGTATTAACTGTTACAGAATATCAGATCGGACTTAAATAAAGCGCACGCTCAACGGGGTTTTTTTAGCGCCAACCAGGCACCTACGCCAAATTTCTGCCAAGTTAACGATAAAGTAGCCGAACTAGGAGCTGGAACTACACCCGAAAAGAGGCTTCACTTGGCCGGGGTGTAGTAGGAGATCCAGGTTAGTATAGAGATCAGTGGGGGCAGGAAGGAAGCGACAAAAAGGGGGGATGAAGAGAAGATCGCTCCTCCCCCCCTGGAGATAATTTTGAGAAAAGTTGTTTTTTTTTTTTTTTTTTTTTTTTTTTTTTTTTTTTTTTTTTTTTTTTTTTTTTTTTTTTTTTTTTTTTTTTTTTTTTTTTTTTTTTTTTTTTTTTTTTTTTTTTTTTTTTTTTTTTTTTTTTTTTTTTTTTTTTTTTTTTTTTTTTTTTTTTTTTTTTTTTTTTTTTTTTTTTTTTTTTTTTTTTTTTTTTTTTTTTTTTTTTTTTTTTTTTTTTTTTTTTTTTTTTTTTTTTTTTTTTTTTTTTTTTTTTTTTTTTTTTTTTTTTTTTTTTTTTTTTTTTTTTTTTTTTTTTTTTTTTTTTTTTTTTTTTTTTTTTTTTTTTTTTTTTTTTTTTTTTTTTTTTTTTTTTTTTTTTTTTTTTTTTTTTTTTTTTTTTTTTTTTTTTTTTTTTTTTTTTTTTTTTTTTTTTTTTTTTTTTTTTTTTTTTTTTTTTTTTTTTTTTTTTTTTTGAACAAAGATTGGCACATGTGCAACATGATACAGATACAACAGCGTAAGAGAAATACAGATTTCTCTTATGCAGCTCCATTAACAAGGAAGCAAATCAAGCAGTCTACACATCTACAAGAAACATTTATATACAAAAAGCTTCTTCTCAATATATTGAATTTTGAAAGTCAGGATTAGAAATGAAAATATACCTCTTAGATATTGTTGTATCTTTTAGGTGGTTGAGTGGCATATTTATATATATATGATGAAACAGTTACTATAACACAAACACATTTATTACTGCACACTTATCACACAATATATATAATTAATAATTTTGATTTAGATGGATTTTGATATACATGTTAAATATGAATCTAACATTTCTTTGGGAACGTTCATACGAACGACGCGTAGTTGATGAGAGTCGCTCGATTGTCAACAGATTCTAGCCGTTGCCATTTTGACTTTCCTAATCGTCATAGTTGGAAATATAATAGTTCTCCCCCACTTAATAAAAACATATATGCAAAAAAAAGAAAAAAGGATGAATGACAAAAATGGAGAATTAATATAGCTGATAATCTCTTAAATATCCAGGCATGTGCCTAGCTCTGTTTGATCGTCGTACTGCTGGAGAGGAATCGATAGGTGTCTCCGGCTGTTCCGGTCCCTCTGGTTCATCGGAGTCGGGAACAGTAGATTTCGGAAAAACTTGATAGTAATCGTAATCTTCCGTATGTGCTCTGGAGCTTGAGTTTGAGCTTGATGGATCTGATGTTAGTTGTTTCCTCTTAATTTCCGATTTTTGAAGTTGATTTATATGTCTTTTTATTTTCCTTCCTTCATCCAACTGTACAATGTAGTGGAGATGACCCAATTTCCTTGTTATTGTTCCTAATTTAAATGTGACTTTGTTTTGTAAGAAGAATCTAGATCGCACTCTCTCCCCCACTTGAATGTTTCGAGTGTGAGGTTTTATCTCTTGTGATGACTTATTTTCTTGATAAGGGAACAGGGCGTCAAGCTTTATGCGCATTTTTCGGTGAAGGTACATCTCTGCAGGTGATGATCCATTTGCCAAGGGAGTTGCTCTGTAGCGAAAAAGAATCTTCTGAATTTTTAAGTTGATTGGAAGGTTTTCAGATGTCATAGTTTTGAGACGATCCTTTAATGTCTGAACGTTACGCTCAGCAAGCCCGTTTATTGCTGGATGTCCTGGTGCAATAAATTTTTGCTTTATTCCATTTGTGCGGCAGAAAGATTTGAAGAGATCATTTGTAAAAATTGATGCATTATCAGAAACCATAACTAGTGGATATCCGTGAATTGAAAATATTTCGTTGAGTAACTTCATGGTGATTTCTGTATTTGGTGCATTTCTTATCACTTTAATTTCTGCCCAGCGTGATTTAGCATCTATTGCTAATAGAAAATGGAAACCTTGGAATGGTCCGGCATAGTCGATATGAATGCGGTCCCAATTTTCACTAGGTGCATCCCAATGATGAACGGGTGCCTTTGCAGGACCATGCTTGAATTTTGAACATTCTTGACACGATTTCACCAGCGTTTCTATGTCTTTGTCTATGTTTTTCCATATACAATATCGACGGGCTAACTGCTTCATTTTTGTAATTCCAACATGTGTGGAATGAAGTTCTTTCAATACCTCAGGTTGAAGGCTTTTTGGAATTACAACTCGATTGCTTTTGAACAAGATACCATTATCTAAAACGTAATCACTCTCAATAGAATTTTCTTGAAGTTCCTGCTTAATTTTTGACAATTCCGGATCTTTATCTGTTTCTTTGATAATTGCATCAACAGTTAAGGTTTCATTTGATATCTCAAAAACAGCTGAAGCACATACTTGATGAACTTCTTCGTTAAAACATATATCAGTTGATACATAACTTTGTTCGATAGGTGCTCTAGATAAGCAATCTGCGTTTTGGTTTTCCAATCCTTTTCTAAATTTTACTGTATAGTCAAAACCTGATAAATAGGAGGCATAACGCAAAAGTCGAGCTGATGTCATTTTGGGTAAACTCGTTTTCCTATGAAAGATTCTTGATACTGGTTGGTTGTCTGTTATTAATATGAAATGTCGACCACAGAGGTATTCAAAGAAGTGATCGACTCCAAAAACGATTGCTAAGGCTTCACGATCGAGTTGAGAATAATTTTTCTCCGCATCCGTTAACGAACGGGAAGCAAAAGCGATCGGTTTCTCAACATCGTTTATAGTATGTGACAATACTGCAGCAATTCCAGTTGGACTTGCATCTGTCGCAAGTACTACAGGTAATTCTGGATCAAAGGGCACAAGCACTCTGTCACTGGATATTTCTTTCTTGAGATGGATGAACGCTTTCTGACATTCTGCAGTCCATAGAAACTTCTGATGTTTTCGAAGTAGTTTGCGTAATGGATAAGTAATAGTAGAAACGTTTGGTATGAATCGAGAATAATAAGTGACCATACCCAAAAATCGGCGCAATTCTTGGACATTCTTTGGTCTTGGTATTTGTTGTATAGCTTCGATTTTAGATGGTGATTTTGATATTTTATTATTCTCAATCACATGACCTAAATACTCAATGCGAGTTTGGAAAAAGGTACATTTGTTTCTGTTTAAATGCAAGTCATATTCTCGCAATCTTTCTAAGCACGCAAAAAGATTTTCTGTGCATTCTGTTTTTGTAATCCCATGGACTACAATGTCGTCGAAGTAAGCTATTGTCTTTGGTAGACCGTTCAAAATTTGGTCAATAACTCGATTAAATTCTGCTGGTGCCGTTTTTATACCGAAGCTTAATCTGTTCATTCTATAAGTTCCTCGGTGAGTTGAAATTGTTTGCACTATGCTGCTTTCTTCATCTGTTTTTAAGTGTAGATAAGCTTTAAAAAGGTCCAACTTGCAGAAATATTTGGAATCTTTCAGGCTGTCTAAAACTTTCTCAATTTTCTTTATCGGGTAATGTGCGTTCACAAGTAGATCATTTACCCCGACCTTATAATCAACACAAAGTCGAACAGAGCCGTCTCCTTTAGGAATTACAACTAAAGGTGATCCCCAGTCACTGGCACTTGATTTCGTAATTATCCCGGCTGATTCAAGATCATTTAGTTCTTTTTCAACCTTTTCCCGCAAGGCGTAAGGCACGTTTCGTTCTGGAATGTAGACTGGTTTTGCTCCTTCGCGTAATTTTAAACTGATGACGAAATTTGGCACGCAGCCGATCTTCTGCGCGAATATTTCTGGAAATATTGCCTCTATGTCAGTGATATTTTCGATAGTTGATATTTTATTTTCAATTTTACTTTCTTGAGCTTTATCTACCTCACTTAGATTTAAATTGAGATGTCTAACCCAAACTCTTCCCAGAAGTGCGTCATACCCATCGGGAACAACGTATAAATCTTCATTCGATTTACAGTTCCGGTATTGAACTTTAACCCGAACTTTACCTAACGGTGAAAATACATTTTCGGTGTAAGACCGGAATTTTATGTCGGTTTGTTGAAGACGCTTTTTTATATTTAGTTTTTTGAATGCAGTTTCAGGTATGAGCGTGTAGCCTGCTCCTGTATCGACTTCAAATTTTTGGAAATGATTTTCTATTTTGATTGATGCAAAATATTTCTTTGCATCCTCTGCGACATCTGAGATTTGATTGTCATAAATGTCAACAACCGTATTGACGAACATATTGTCAGAACTTTTAACTTGATGTGTCGATCCTTTAAGGGTTTTGTTTGATGACTGGTTATTGAGGAGGGTTTTGATACATACTTTCTGAACATGTCCTTTTAATTTACATGAGTTGCACTTTAAGCTAGCGGGGTTGGTTCGGCAGTCTTTACATAGATGGTTATCACGCCCGCAACGGAGGCATAAATTGTTGATTCCCAATTTCACGTAGTCAATATGTTTTGGATTTGTTTTTTCATAGTGCTTTTTATCCGATTTATTTCTATTAATGTTGAGATTTTTAAATGAAGGATTAGTGCTCTTTGATTGTCGATGCATTTTAGAAACTTTATTGATGTCCTCAGACTCAGATGTGTTGATACTTCGTGACACAGGCTTTGATAATTCACGACTTTGGATTTTTGAAGCTTCAAGCGCTATAGCTTTAGCAATGATATCATCGAAGTTAGTAAGTTCAGACTGGAGAATCTGTTCTTTAATCCAACTGTCTTTAATACCTCGAATAAATTGTGCTCGAAGAAAAGTATCTGTGACGGATACTATTTTACTGCATTCACAAGTCACGTTGAATTCGCACTCAGCGATATCGCGACGCAAATCCGCAACATAATCAGAAATAGAGCTATCCTCCTTTTGATAAGTGGATAAAAAGTAATGCTGTGACACTAATGAGCTTCTCTTGGGTGATAAATGACTTTCCAAGACCGTGAGTAGCGCATCATACTCAAGGTCATTTGGCATTCTTGGCGCGGTTAAGGAAACAAGAATATTATAACTAGCTGCTCCTATAGAATTTAATAACATTTGAGCGCATTTTGGCTTATCATCAATTAAATTCTTCAAAGTTAAATAATTTTCAAAACGTTGTTTGTAATATTTGAAATTTTCTTTCCTTGAATCAAAGTTTTCAAACGGAGGAACATGTGAAATGTTTATGACGGGAGCGGCCATTGCATTGTCTGCTAATGGCGGTTTCGAAACTGAAACCAGTTGCTCGATCAAGAGTTGTTGATTTTTGTTCATTGCTTCAATAAGCAGTTTTAATTGCTCCGCATCCATATTATTTGATATATTTAATACACAAAATTGAAACTAAGTAGAAATAAAATCCAAGTGCTACATAATAAAATGCTTTACCTTTCGTCGCCAATCTTTGTTGTATCTTTTAGGTGGTTGAGTGGCATATTTATATATATATGATGAAACAGTTACTATAACACAAACACATTTATTACTGCACACTTATCACACAATATATATAATTAATAATTTTGATTTAGATGGATTTTGATATACATGTTAAATATGAATCTAACATTTCTTTGGGAACGTTCATACGAACGACGCGTAGTTGATGAGAGTCGCTCGATTGTCAACAGATTCTAGCCGTTGCCATTTTGACTTTCCTAATCGTCATAGTTGGAAATATAATAGATATTTATCTTAATATTTTTAATGCTACGAAGTACATTTCAAATATTTCGCGCTATATTAGTTAAAAAACATTATATATTAGGCATTGTAAGATTCTATAAAAAGAAAACAAAATCTTGAACAACATCAGAAGCATGTTTACTGTCTGTTTACCTGGAAAAAGAGCTTTACAAGATGCCGCCATAATAATTTGCGGACATGCTTGGAAGCACCTTTCACCGGGAATCCTTTAATAATAAAACTTCACCTCTTTCATACTATACATTAGAGTTTGTTAAAAAAAAAAAGTTCCGCCTGCAAATATTCCTGAAAGAAAGACAAATTATTACAACACAGCATCAAAAAGTAAGATGACACAAAAAGGGAAATTAAAGCATTGGACTGAGAGCTTTATCTTGATATAACATACCCACTCTAGCTATCTAGAAGAAGATAGCTCTTACTTTATCAGTTGTCTTTGTCGCCAGACGTCTGTTACGACAAACCCAAAGGCTTCGGCTAAGTGGTTATGGCGTCTGGCGGAGAAAAGTTGTCTTTGTCGCGGAATGCCAACCAGATGGCGCTCTCCTATTAATTGAACTGTTAATGTTTTTATATTTGATTCATTCTGTTTGAAATTGTGTAACGAGATAGTTGAAGGGGGAATTCCCAGCCCTGATAATTCTGGCTATTACGTTTCGCATTTATTATTAAAGTTTTGTTGTTTTAAATGACTGCCTACTTTTATTAAATGGGACCCATTAGTTACTTTATGAACCACCGTTGCTACGATATTATAGTGAAATGTTAGTTGCAATTTTCTTCATGGTGCAAAAGCAAAATTGGATTAATATCATGCCCAAGAACTAAAAGGTAGGCATTTATCATAGTTTCATTATTCGTACTTCTATTTGTAAACGCATACATATATTTTGGGTGTATTTCTGTTATTGAAAATGTCTGAAACTGAAATAGCGCAAGCTAAAAGAACAACTATTAGAAAACTCCCTACTAAATTAATTAATCAAATTGATGCGAAATTAAAATCAGATGAAGTTGATGAACAGGATATTAGAGACGATTATGAAAATTTAATTGAAAAATCTAACGAATTAAAAGCACTTGATTCGATAATCGAAAGTTCTCTCACCCTCGATCAAGTTGAAAAAGAGGTAACAGCAAATGAGGAATATAAAACAAAATGTTTAAAATATACAAAAAGGATATTGCGTTATCTAGATGATAAATGTAAAATAAATCCACTTTTAAATGAATCACATGATCGAAGTGCCGACACCTCGTTAAGTGCCAATTTAAAAACTCAATGCTCAATTAAATTACCTAAACTTGTAATAGAACAATTTTCAGGCGATCCCAAACAATGGAATAGTTTTTGGAATAGTTTCTCTTGCTCAATAGATCAGAATGAATCTATTTCTAAGGAAGAGAAATTCTCATACCTTAAATCCTATTTAACAGGACAAGCCGCAAATGTTGTTTCCGGTTTTGAAATATCAAGTGTTAATTATGACAATTGTGTTAAAATTCTTAAAGATAGATTTGGAAGAAGAGATCTTATTATAAATTCATTCATGAATAAAATATTAACGTTAGAAGAAGTTAAAAGTAGTTCAAATATAATAGCATTACGTAAAATCTATGATGAGCTTGAAATCTCAATTAGAAATTTAGAAGCGATAAATGTAACATCAACTTCTTTCGGACATTTGTTAATGCCTATTTTGCAAAAAATTTTGCCCCACGATTTGATTTTGGAATTTAATAGACAAAGAGATGAAAACGATATTGATATTTCTAAATTTCTCCTTTTCTTAAAAAAAGAAGTTGAATGTCGCGAAAGCACCTTTTTTGCGTGTGGAGGAAACGGAGTAAATAATGGAATAAATTCTAATTACAATTGTCCAAAAATAGCAAATAAAAAAAGTAATAGAAATACACCCACGGCGAGTGCATTTGCTGCAGCTACAAAACAGGTATGCATCTTCTGCAACAAACCTCATGATTCAATTAAATGTTATAAGAAACCATTTGAAAAAATTGCCATATTAAAAGAAAATAATCGTTGTTTTAAATGTCTCAAAAAATTTCATGTTAGCCGTAATTGTAAAGATAGAAGTGCATGCGGTAAATGCAATTTGAGAAATCATCATGAATCAATATGCTTAAAAAATAATGAAGTAAAAAATGATTTTGTAAATCATCCGGAACAAAAAATATCTGAAAATGTATCAATTGTTTCCCATTCAAGTAATGAGAATTCAGAATCAAATGTAAATTCTAACACTCTAATTTCTCAGAGTAACTTTTCTGTTTCGGAAAGTACTCGTACTTTGCTACAAACGTGTACGGTTTTGGCTTGTAATGAAAACAAAACGAAAATAACAAGGTTGATTCTCGATCAAGGATCGGAAAAATGCTTTATTTTAGATACCCTGGCTGATTCCTTAAAATTAAAACCGATTAGAAATGAAAAATTGTCAGTGTATGCTTTCGGAACAGAAAGACCAATAATAAAAAATTATCCTGTAGTAGTAATAGAATTAAAAGACAGAGACGAAAAAAATAAAATGAAAGTTGAATGCTTAGTAACGAACATGATCTCAGCTTGCCCCATAAAAGGCCCCAATCACTCCGCAATTGAGAAGATGAAAAGCTTAGGTATGTCGCCAGCTGAATTAAATGTAAACAAAAAAGAGATGAGTGTAGGAATATTAATTGGCGCCGATAAGTTTTGGGATATAGTTTTAACTTCACGGCGGAGACTAAACAGACACCTTCAAGCAGTAAATTCGTTATTCGGGTGGCTCTTAATAGGTTCAGAAAAAAATAAAACAAATGAAAACGATTCAAAACATTTATCAGTAATAGTGGGAAACACGATGATATTAAATGATCTTCACGTGTTTTGGGAACTTGACTCTATGGGTATAATTGAGGAGAATAATGAGTGTAAACAAAGCGAAATTGATTTAATGAATCGTTTTGAAAAAGATTTGCGGTTTGTTAATGGGCGATACGAATGTAAATTATTATGGAAATCTGATACTGAGGAATTGGGAAATAATTTTAACGTTGCTAATAGACGGTTTGAATTCTTGAAACAAAGATTACAAAAAAAGCCAGAAATATTGAAAAAATATCGGGAAATCATTGAAGATCAGTTGCAGGAAAATATAGTCGAAAAATGCTCGAATGAAATTAAAGGTTCGCAATACATAATGCCGCACAGAGAAATTTTGCGCTCGAGTGAGACTACACAAGTTAGAATCGTTTTCGATGCGTCATCAAAACAGGGAAATTATAAATCTTTGAATGAGTGTCTCGAAACAGGCCCAAATTTGAACCCTAAGGTTCTTGATATAATTTTAAAATTTCGTGAACCAAATGTAGGCTTCTGCGGAGATTTAGAAAAAGCTTTTCTCAAAATTGGGATTGCAGAGGAGGACAGAGATTTTTTAAGATTTCTTTGGTTTGGGGATAATAATGAAGCTTATAGTACTTTGCGCATGTGCAGGGCCCCATTCGGTACCGTAATCAGCCCCTTTATTTTAGCAGCTACAATTAAACACCATATCAATAAATATAAAAGGGAAAAACCCAAGTGTTTTGAAATGCTTAATACATCTCTATATGTAGATGATCTTTATCATGGTGGAGAAACTGTTGAGGATGCATACCAACTGTCGGTAGATGCAGTTCATATCTTCCAAGATGCGGGTATGAAATTAAGGAAGTTGAAAACAAATTCTAAAGAATTAAATGACAAATGGATAAGGGCGAAAATTAAGGGGGATGATGATTTTGATATGGAAACAAAATTTTTGGGTATGATATGGGATCCAAAAAATGACGTGATCAAATTAAATTTCGAGCCTCTTAAAGAAGCAATTGGAAGTGGTGAAAGCGACACAAAAAGAACTGTATTACGATCTGTCGCCAAAGTTTTCGATCCTGTTGGCTACTTACAACCTTTCATAGTAAGAGTAAAAATAATACTGCAGGACTCATGGCTGTTAGGTTTAGACTGGGATACAACACTTCCTCCTGACTTAAAGAAAAGGTGGATGGAATGGTGCTCTGAAATTAAAAACTTGGAAAATCCAGAATTTCCGAGAAAATTCTTCCACAGCACCAATTATACGCAACTGACAGCACACATATTTTGCGATGCCACTCCCAGAGCGTTCGGAGCGGTTGCTTATTTCCGATATGAAGATGAAACTGGACAAATAAAAACTAACTTTATAATGTCGAAAGGTAGAGTCACCCCCCTAAAGTCGTTGTCTCTGCCAAGATGTGAGTTAATGGGAGCTCTTGTAGCTGCAAAAATTGCAAACTATCTTAAATCTATTCTTCCCAAGCTATGTGATAATATACATTTTTGGTGTGATTCCATGATTACGTTATGCTGGATAAAGAAATCTCCGAATGTCTGGAAGCCGTTTGTCGCCAACCGAGTATCAGAGATCCAAAAAATTTGCGATCCCTTCCAGTGGCATTATTGCAGTGGTAATGACAACCCTGCTGACCTTTTATCGAGAGGAGAACGTGCAGAGACACTTCTTAACAGCTCATTGTGGCAAAATGGGCCAAGTTGGCTTCTCGAACCTGAAACCTCGTGGCCAAACAAGCCAATTGATACAACTGACGATCAATTAGTAATCAATGAAAGGAGAAAACATCACGTGTTTCAAACTGCCACAGATAATGAACAAAACTGTGATCAATTATTTGATTTAAATAAATTTAGCGAATTGAGCAACGTCCATCGTATAACTGCATGGGTATACCGATTTGTGCATAACTCCAACCCTTCGTCGGTAAAACATCATGGACCATTAACTGCTTCTGAAATGTTAACTGCTGAAAAATATTGGGTCAAAAGTACTCAAATGGACTACTTTCGTAAAGAAATTTCTGACTTGTCTAGTCAAAAGGTAGTAGACAAAACTTCGAGCATTTGCTCACTGAATCCAGAACTCGATGAAGATGGTCTCTTGCGACTGAAAGGCAGAATACATTTTGCAGACTGTTCAGATTTAACTAAACACCCTTGGATACTGCCGTCCAAGTGTCGTTATACAGAACTGGTAATTCTCAATGCCCATTCAAAGGTCTTGCATTCGGGAGTGGACTTTACGCTAAATCAAGTACGTGAAAAATTTTGGGTTGTAAAAGGGAGACAAAGGATCAAATCTCTTCTAAGTAAATGCATAATTTGTAAGAGATACAGTGCTCGTCCTGGAGAACAAGAAGTAGCTCCACTTCCTCCAGATCGAATTTTGGAATCGCCACCGTTTGCTATAACGGGATGTGACTATTGTCCTGTATTTTAGATATCCATTGAGAATAATCCAATAACACATTAAGACACAGTAATTAAGACATTAATTGATAGATAGATGCATTGAGCAGCATTGAGCATTCGTACAAAAACATTGACGTTCTGTCTTGACATCCGGTTACAGTTAAGTTGCCTTAGCGAATACACCACAGTTTCCTCCCCCTTATTTGAGAAGTGACAGAATCTGGAATTTAGCAAGGTAAGTCTACAAGTCCAATCTGTTTGGCATTCGGCGGATTCTGGAAGACCTTCGGAGTGGTGCTGGCTGCGGTGTAGGTGTAGTCACAGGGATCTGCACAGGTGAAGAAGCTACTGCACTACGCTGAGAAAGAGAGGATGGAGAAGACGGAATAACATCTGATGAGTCTCCACTTGATGCCTCCTGGGTAGACGACTTAGGTGATGTATCAGCTAATGTAGCTGGAGGTGATGAGTCCTTATCCATTTCTGTACTCCTGGGTAGGTAAAATTGACAAGGGTCGTAGTGTTGATTTTCCATTGGAAAGTCGCCAGCTGGACGAATTTGATCTATATGGCGCCAGTCAAAACTCCATCAACCAATATAGTGTAATGCAGCTGTCCATCTCGTGATACGACGTTTCCGAAAATCCATTTATTATTTGGAGCATTGTAGTTCCTGATAGCAACTTTATCTCCATTTTCAAAAACTCGATCTCGAAAATAGATGTTATTTTTCCTTTGTTTGTCTTCAATTTCCTTCTTTAGCTCCGGCTTCACAAGATCAATTCTTGTACGTATTTCACGCTTGAGAAAAAGCATTGAGGGACTCTGACCAGTTGTACCATTCGGTGCCTTTCTATACTGAGTGAGAAATATCGCTGGTTTTTGTCTCAATGATCCTGGAAAATTCTTTAGTGCTCGCAAGGACTGTTTCAATGCAAACACATATCTCTCAGCCTGACCATTACTAGAAGGATTGAAGGGGGCACAGGTTTTGTGCCTTATACCGCAACTATTTACGAAGTTCTGGAACTCCTTTGCGGAAAATTGAGAGCCGTTGTCGCTGACTAACGTTATGGGGAGTCCGTAGCGTGAGAAACAGTCTCTCAAAACTTCGATGGTGTTGAAGGATGTTGTCGACCTCATAGGGTACACTTCCATCCATTTCGAATGAGCATCCACTATGACGAGAAACATCGAATCCAGAAACGGTCCTGCAAAATCAACATGTACCCGCTCCCATGGTTTGGTGGGGTATTCCCAATAGTGGACTTTTGATTTATTGGGATTAGTTTTGTATTTTGCGCATTCGAGACAGTCTCTTGCCATCCTTTCAATATCTTGGTCGATATGTTCCCAAAACACGAACGACCTGGCTATGGCCTTCATTTTCACCATTCCAATGTGACCGGAATGCAACTCTTCTAAGATCTGTCTTTGTAAGATCTTCGGAATACAGACCCTTTGTCCGTATAGAATACATCCAGACTCCAAGGTATAATTCTCCTTCCCCTTCACATTTGCTCCGAACTTTAAATCTTGCAACAGTGGACCTAATTTTTCATCAGTCATAGTTGCTTTAGCCAAACTTTTGGCTGTTACTGGAAGCGTCTCTATCTGAGAGATCTGAAACATGGAAATGTCATCTTGAACATCTAGTTCTTCTGCTTTAAGAGCTAATCTTGACAAACAGTCAGCATTGCTATTTTCTTTACTCTTTCGATATTCTATATCAAATTGAAAAGATTGCAGATGGAGAGCATAGTGTAAAAGTCTTGTTGCTGACATGACAGGTAAGCCTTTCTTTGATCCAAAAATCTGTGTGAGAGGTTGGTGATCAGTCACTAAGATGAATCTTCGACCCGTGAGGTATAGATAGAACTTTTTCACACCCCAGGATATACCTAGAGCCTCCTTATCAATCTGTGAATACCTAAATTCCGTTTGCGTAAGAGTCTTCGAAGCAAAAGAAATAGGTCTTTCGGTTCCATCTGGTAATCTATGTGACAAAACAGCACCTAAACCAACAGGTGATGCATCTGTTGCTAACACTAAAGGCAAGTTTGGATCATAATGCATCAGTACCCTATCTGAACAAATTTCATTTTTGATTGCATCAAAAGCTGATTGGCACTTTTTTGACCAATTCCATTGCACATCTTTTTTTGTCAAGTTGTACAGCGGGTAGGCTAAAGTAGAAAGTTTCTCGCAAAATTTTCCATAAAAATTTACGAGACCTAGAAAACTTTTAACATCTTGCACGTTTTTTGGGACGGGAGCATTCACAATAGCTTTCACTTTCTCATCTGTTTTCTGAATGCCAGAGGAGTTTATTTTGTGACCTAGAAAATTGATTTCATCCTTGAAGAATTCACTCTTTTTCAAATTGATTTTTAATCCGTTATCCTTACAAATTTGAAAAAATGTTTCTAACCTGGAAAAATGAGATTCGTCATCAAGTCCAGTCACTCTAACATCATCCATAAAGGCCTTGATTCCTTCTAATCCAGAAAACAAACTGTCGACATACTTCTGCCAAATTGCTGGGGCACAGTTCAATCCATACATGAGGCGTTTGCAGGCGTACAAACCTTTGTGAGTATTGATAGTCAATAATTTCTTACTATCTTCATGTACCTGCATTTGGAGATAGGCACGGCTGAAATCAATTTTAGAAAATTGTGCACCTCCACTCAGAGAAGAGAAAACTTCCTCCAATCGTGGTAAGGGATGTTGCTGAACTATCAAATTTGGATTTAATGTAACCGAATAATCTGCACACAATCGTATGGAGTCATCCTTCTTGATTACTGGAACCACCGGAGTAGCCCATTCCGATGCATCAACTTTTTCGATGATGCCTTGCTTTTCTAATCGATCTATTTCATCTTCCACCCTGCTTTTCAATGAAAAAGGAACGCTTCGGGATTTGATGAAAACAGGCTTAACGTTCGGTTTGAGTTCTAATTTACATTCAAAATTTTTAATTTCACCAAATTCTTCATTAAATATTTCTTTATATTTTTCCAGCAACAAAGTTAATCGGTTATCACGTTTTGTACTCACATTTTCCGATTTAATTGATTTTACAAAATTCCAATCAATTTTGAAAGAATATAGCCATTCTCGGCCAAAAATAGTGTCTAGATTTTCCTTAAGTATGAAAAGTTTAACCCTCCTTTTCTGGTTCTGATATCGTGCCTCAATTTCTACTTGTCCCAAAGGAGTAATGGTGTCCCCTGTATAGGATTTAAGAATAACTTTACATGGTGTAAGTGATTTTTTTGATATCTTCCGGAAATTTTGAATACTCATCGTAGAGATAGCAGCTCCGGTATCCAACTCCATTTTAATTGGGTAACCGTCAATTTTAACATCCAAAAGAATTGGCAATCTATTATCATTAGCCTTGCCCTTTAATTGCACAGTATAAAAAGGAAGTTGTTCTGACTCACCATGAGGTTCTTCATCAGTGACCATAATTTGCTTATTTTGTTTAGGGTTCTGCTTTTTACTGTCATGCTTAAATTTAAAGCAAATGCGCTGTAAATGTCCCTTCTTTTTGCAATAATTGCATATACTGTCCTTAAATTTACAATTAGAACTTGTGTGGTTGTCTTTTCCACAGCGGTAGCATTCTTGTTTTTTAACAACTTTGGCTTTATTTTGAAATTCTTTTGATGATTTTGAACTTTTTAGTGCATTAACTGAAATTATTTTCTCATTTCCAATTAAATCTTTAGCACCTTTGAAAGCTTTCTCCATCGCAAGAGCGATATTTAAGGTACGCTCCAAGTCAATGTCATCTTTTTCTTCAAAAATTCGATTTAGAATTTGACTATTTCTTAATCTACTGACGAACACATCGCGAAGCATTACATTAAGAACATCATCTGGATACGAACATGGCACAGCGAGTGTGCGTAACTCAGCCATAAAACACGAAATTGATTCATGATCCTGTTGTTTTCGATTGAGAAAAGCATGCCTTGCAGGAATAATCAACGGCTTTGGGTTCAGATGTTTACTTAAAATAATCCGTAGTTCGTCGAAACTCTTATCGGCAGGCTTAGTTGGCGCGATGAGACTTTTCAGCAATGTAAACAGCTTCGGCGACAAACACGAGATGAATGCTTTCCCTCTTCTCTCCTCGGGAATGTTTTGAACGTCTAAAAAGGCCGTAAATCTGTCAATGTAAGAATCCCATGACTCAGCAGATTCATCATATTTATCAAATTGAACGTTCACGCTCTTAGTTGGATGATTTGGAACAGTTTCGTTTTTGCTACGATCTTTTAGCATTTCCATTAATGCATTATTTTGTTCTATCAACTTCTCAATAATGTCTTGCTGACTTCCCTCTGCCATTTTGCTGATTAATATTGAATTATTTCAACAATTCAAGAGGTATAGTAAAAGTTACAAGTCCTACCTTTACTGTCTAATGTGCGAACTGTAGCGATAGCATTAAAACAGCGTGAGTTCTTTGCCGTGAAGTATTACTCGTCGCCAATGTCCTGTATTTTAGATATCCATTGAGAATAATCCAATAACACTATTTATTAACATTACACACATTAAGACACAGTAATTAAGACATTAATTAATAGATAGATGCATTGAGCAGCATTGAGCATTCGTACAAAAACATTGACGTTCTGTCTTGACATCCGGTTACAGTTAAGTTGCCTTAGCGAATACACCACAACTATGCAGGCCCCTTTTACTCCAAAGAAGACAACAATAAACATTACTTGCTTTTGTTCACTTGAGCCGTCACCCGCGCAGTTCATCTGGAACTTGTACATTCCCTAAATACAGAGTCGTTCTTACTCGCTTTTCGGCGATTCATTTCGCGCCGAGGTTTATGCTCAACAATATACTCTGACAATGGTAAATCACTGAAACGAGCAGACATTGAACTTCAAAAAATGTGGAAATGTATTTCTGATCCTTCTGTTAAAAACTTATTTTCTGCTTACAACATTCATTGGAAATTTATTGTTGAGCGCGGAGCATGGTGGGGAGGGTTCTGGGAGAGGATGATTAAAACAATAAAAATTACTCTCAGAAAAATTGTTGGTCGATCATCGCTTTCTCTCAGCGAACTCGAAACAGTGTTTGTTGAGATAGAAGCCATGATCAATTCTAGGCCCATAACGTATTTATATAGTGACCCCTCAGAGCCGTCTCCACTCACTCCAGCTCATTTTTTAGTAGGCAAACGCTTGCTATTCCTCCCTCCGACCAGAATTTCTAGGGTCGATTTATCTGGATCAAGAGAATCTGTGGTGAAAAAATTTAAACATCAACAGAATTTGTTGAATCAATTTTGGAAATGTTGGCGTAAAGGGTATTTGCTAAATCTCAGATCAGCTAATTTCAGTCAGAAGGTCTCTAATGTAAAAGAGTTTAAACCCAATGACATAGTTTTAATTCACGAAGATCTACATCCTAGAAACATGTGGTCATTGGGTAGAATAATTGAGGTTTTTCATGGAAGGGATGGCAAAGTACGTTCTTGTTCGATTAAAACTCGTACTTCAATTATAAGAAGGCCTATTCAACTCTTATATAATATGGAAATTAATGATTGAAAAAAAAAAAATGTGTGAAACTTTCTTATTGATTTTTCTATTGTTGTATTTTGGTACTAATGTTTATTTTATATTTAGTAGATTCATTTCCAGAGTAGCTGTAGATGTCAAGTCTGGTAAACTGTTTATTATTTTTGTAAATTTAAATTAATTAAATTTGGTGGGGAGTGTCGCGGAATGCCAACCAGATGGCGCTCTCCTATTAATTGAACTGTTAATGTTTTTATATTTGATTCATTCTGTTTGAAATTGTGTAACGAGATAGTTGAAGGGGGAATTCCCAGCCCTGATAATTCTGGCTATTACGTTTCGCATTTATTATTAAAGTTTTGTTGTTTTAAATGACTGCCTACTTTTATTAAATGGGACCCATTAGTTACTTTATGAACCACCGTTGCTACGATATTATAGTGAAATGTTAGTTGCAATTTTCTTCAGTCTTAACTTGGTTGATACACTAACCCAATACATAATGCTAATAGGTTATTGAAACAGCCAGCAAAGCTGAATGGTATACAGAACTTATGGAATAAAATCATGTAAAGTGAAATAACTAGTACAAACAATTTCATATTTGCTTAGAACATGGGAAACATTAAAAAGTGAGCAGATATTGTTTGAGAGCACCTTAGCATTAAGAGGCAAACTGCAAAATATTTTGAACTTCAGTTAAGGGGGGGGGGGGGGGACAGAGAGCACCATTTTTCAATGTGAACAAGTTTTGAGCTTTAAGATGGCAAAAGCTTAGCATTTACAATTTGGTTGTTGCTTCATGTTGTCTCACATAAGGTGAGTCCATGACACTGAAATTTAATAATACTAATAATGACAATTTTAATAAAAACAATATTAAATCAGTAATTATTTTCTACTAAAGGGCTAAAACATGCTTAATTGTCTTAATTCTGAAGATCTGCCACTCCTAAACACCATGGGACCTCATGTTAGACAATATTAAGCATAATTAATTCGAATTTGCCCTCTGTAAGTACCAGGGGCAAATTTTTTCGGGGGGGGGGGGGGTCTCCCCCTTCCCTCATTATGTTTACATGAAAAGCAAAAATCTTATCGAAATAAATGTTAGAAAAGACAAAAAAGATAAAACTAAAAATAAATAATAATAATAATCTTACAATCCATTGGTACGCTTGGCTTCAATGAAAATCATCGGCCGTAACCACCTGGAAACATCCTTTTTATTGAAATCAATTAAATTTTTATAGAAAATAATCCCTTGCAAGGCAGGTAGTTGAAGCTTTTCTCACAATAAACATTTGAAAAGACACATAAATTAAAAATAAGCAATCAAACAAGGACCATAACATTCTCCGCTATGCTCTAGCTTCACAGAAAACTAAACATTACTTTCCTAAAATTAATGAAACAACTTACTTCGCATCATTCACTTTTGACGTTTTCCTCTTTGATGGAAATTTTATCCTCGTAGCTCTAGGAGCATTTCAGTAAAATTGAAATCAGATTGGCCGTAACCTATAAGCACCTGAAAACATAAGTTTTTATTAAAACAATTACATTTTAATCAATAATGATACATTCCAAATTAAGTATGTGCAACAATCGAAAGTTTTCTCGGATTAAACATTGAAAAAAGCACACATAAATTTAAAAAAGCGTGTAATGAAAGAAATCTTACCATCCTTCGCCATGCCTCACCTTGAAATGATATGCCAGAGACTGCGGAGACGAGAGAACAATGAAAAGTCACGTGGTGTTACAGGTCACATGACCAGCCGGCAGCCGAGAAAATTTCACTCGAGATCCGACCAGCCGGCAGCGGAGTCACTTTCTTTTTGAGATCGCCGCTCAATCAGTTTTTAAGTTCTGCTAAAAATATAATATTTTTGTTTTAATTTCTCGGAATTAGAAAACCTGTTGCATTAATCTAACTGAAACGCAATATTTAATAAAGATAATGAAATTACTTAGTTTTTCGTTATGCATTTCTAGATGTTATGTTTATATTATTAATCTGTTTTGATTACTATACAAGTATATTCATCGTATGTTTATAGAAATTATCTTGCAAGCATGGCTAATCATTATGACATTCCTTCTTGGTAAGAGCTAAATGAAAATTTTGCTTATCAATTTTGAATTTCATGATAATCATTAATATGTTTGTTAAAGATCCTTCGTTTTAACTCTTTAAGACCTGAAATTTTTTTATGCTAAACAGACAACATGTAGACATAGCTTTCCGTAATGCCTGAAAACTTAAAATGGGACTTGTACCAACATCTGTTGATGAATATTGGTAATAACATCGTTTCTATGAAAAATTAAGTAAAATTAAATTTTACTTAATAGCCAATTGTAGGAAGAGTTAATTGTATTCAATTCATTTTTGAAAAATGATCTAAACATTTATAAATTTTAGGATGAATTGATTGAAAAATACATCAGGGGCAACGCTGGGAATAAGCATGGTGAAACTGGTTTATGAAGTATATAAATATCTATTCCAAGTATATATTTCTCTAATACAGTAACAAAAAAGTTATGGTGTATATACATTGATGAAAACCAAGTCCCATAATTTGTGTAAATTATTTTAAATTTTTAAATTAATAGTTCTTGCCTCATGTGGAAAATAATACAAGTATAAGTTTCTTAAGTTTCCGGATGCAAAACTCCCTGTCCAAGAAGGCATCTGGCATCCAACTGATAAATATCTGAACTTTTTAAATATCTGGAACCCAATCGATCCGGTCACTGCCTGAAAGATCTTGTTTATGAAATTAAGTTACAAATTTGATAAATTTTCATTTTTTTTATTTTCTGGAGCAAATGTAAGTATATCACATTGCTCTCTCAAATATTAAGGGTCTATAAATTAATGCTAAAATAATAAATGAAATTATTTTGAAGATGATTATTCACCCCCCCCCCCCCTCCCGCCATTGAAAATATATATTCTGAGAATCACCTTCACACATTAAAGTTATTTTTATGTAATACAAAAGACGTAATAGATTCGACAGAAAACAACAAAAGCATAAACATTTATACTGAATTTATATTTTCTGTATAAAAAAATTAAGTTAGTGGGACAAGTTGAAAAATTGAGTCTTTAAAATGATGCAAAAGGGAAACAAGTATAATGCTAAACGCAGACACGTTTTGTAAGGAGTGTCGGTATTAAAAAAAAAATCAGAGTCTGCAGCTCTGATAAAAACCCAACAGTGCTTAAAGATAATGATACAAGGTTTTGAATTCTTGAAAATCACTGAAAACTAACACGCTGTTCAATTTGTCATGATTCGTAAAAATTTTCATACCTTCATCAAAAATAAAAAGAATTGGTACATAGCTGATCTTACCAGCAATTTTTAAGGCAATCATGTTCTTTTTCCAAATTGTTTTATAACTTTTTAATAATTTTGTTTTTTAATTATTTTCCAGGGCAGGAAAACCACCAGTTGGCCTTCATCTTGATGTCCTTAAAATTGATAAGTTAATTCAGGTAATCAGTAATCAAATTAATTTTTAGTTGATTCTACCACAAAAATGTATTATTGCAAATTTGCTGCATATGTGTTACCATAGGAAACCCAAGTTTGTTTTTGGAACCTTCACAAAATTCCGAGTTACCAAACCGTACTTTTCAGAAAGTTATTTATAAAATAAGCCAAGCGTCGGATAATGTTATAAAATTTTTTTAGCAATATGTTTGAATTTTTACAAAATTATTTGATTTTTTGCAAAAATCCTTTTAAAATTTAAAAACAGGACCCTGTTAAAAATACTGGAACAATCTCTGGTTTTAGAGGGCTGCAGGCAGGAGCAGACTGTCCCAACAGCCCCTTGGCCCTCGAGCTGGTGTGTTCTCAAATCCATGCACCCCTGCGCGTTCTCGGGAATACTCTTAAAGTGTTCTTAATGGTGACTCTAGCATTTTTTGGCAGGGCGCAGTTACCTTTACGAGTTTATCTTTTTGCCCTTTATGAGCATCTATTTTAAGGAAATTATGCATTTCAATGTGAGAATTCTTACTCCTGTACTGTGAGAAGTCATTACTTCTTAAAAGTTTTTGGATAGAGAACAAATTTCCTTTTTTTTGAAAAAGGGGATATTACCCCCCCCCCCCCCCCCCACACACACCATTCATCCCTATGTGTTGGATAAATGAAGCAGTTCACAGTCACACGTGCACTTCTAAGGGCCTTATTCACCAGCAGATTTGAACCTTCTATCTGCAGATCAAAGGCTTCCTCAACCAATCATAACGCTCCAATCGTTGGTTCGAGTGTTTGACAGGTTCACATTGGTCATTTAATAAGGCTGTAAGAGGTCAAAAAATTCATATTAATTGTCATTATTCTACTGGCTACTCCCCCCCCCCCCCCATTTTTTGTTGCAGTCAGTTCAGATTGTCATCATCAGATTAAATCATTTGTTTGATCTGGTATTCCCTATGCTTTTTCTTTTGGCTTATCTCCAAAATGTCCATTTTGGTTAATCCAGAATCAAACAGTCTCCATCAAAGAGTCAAACTTTCTTCAAAAATAGAAAAAATGAAAAGCTGAAACTCCAGGTGAAATTATAGTAAGACCAGGTCACTTTGTTATGAGGAAAGTATACTTACTCAATTCCATTCCCTATTTTTGTTCTCATTAAAAATTTTGTTACAGGGAGATTTCATTGTAGGGAGACAAAGCTGTGTGTTAAATTTTGTATTTCTATATAATTTTGAGGTATATTTATTGTAACATAACGTACCTTTCTTCTTAAAAAAAAGAAAAACAAAAAGTTTTAAGAACACAACTTATGCAATTTAAAATTGTTTTCCTTTGCATTTTAGAAATTAATGATTGATGAAAAGAAATGTTACCTTTTTGGAAGAAATCCAGAATTGAATGATTTTTGTATAGATCATGCTTCGTGTTCTCGAGTTCATGCAGCTTTGGTTTATCATAAACATCTCAATCGAACATTTTTAGTTGATCTTGGAAGTAGTAAGTGTGATTATTTAGTAAGTGTATTTTTGTTCCTACTGACTTATAACATTCTGTGTTGTACCACAATTTAACAGCTTCTGTTTCTTTCTGTTATTATTAATATTCCCTTTTTAATTTTTAAAAACTTTTTTATTTTTTCTTTCTCACTTTATGTATATGTTTATAAATATTTATTTTAAAATTGCTACCAATTTCAGTGATTTATAACACTTATCTAAAAGATTGTGGAGAAAACAGAGTATCTGAGTTTGTGTTATATTGTTTCAAAATAGATTGCAGTAATGGAATCTCTCATTTATAAAGTCAGGGCTAGGGAGGTATAAGTGAGTAAGAGCTATGAATGAAGATCAATTTATTACTACATCTAGTTAAGTTTTAAGGTAAATAAATAGCAGAAAAATGTAGCTATAATAGTAGTATAATAATACATTTTTATGAGTCAAATGAATTGGGAATAAAAAACAATAGTAACCAAAATTAAATTGAAACAAAATTTATATAACATGATTTATTTATTTTAATTATTTGAAGTACTTTAAGAGTGAAGATTATTTTTATTTTTTTTCACATTATTTAAACTAACCTTCTCAATCTCGTTTATGTGTAAAAAACTGGTCTATCAGCATTTTATTTAGTGCTATTTTTGAAAAGCAGAAGTTTTAAAAATAATAGAAAACAAAAAGAATGGTGCAAAAATTTTACCAATGCATAACTGAGAGATACTTCTGAAAGTGACGCATAATTGAAAGTAACATTAAATTTTATATATTTTTAGTCGGGTGTCTGAAAATCAATATACAACTTACACACATAAAAGTTGTAATGTGTGTCAGTTGTACATTGATTTTATTTTATCGGATTGATATATTTTATAGCATTTCTTCCATGTGAAATCTAAGAGAATAGTACATGTAACATTAAGTACAGTTTTTGTAAAATAACTATTTTTTCAAATAAAATATCATTACCAATTTTTGGAGTCAAACAGTAACTCGTGAGCATAAAGACTATATCATACTGTTAGTGCTTTTTAAACAGCCTTAAAAAGTGGTTTCTCCTGAAACAGGTTACTGTATAACTCAATATTATTATAAATTTGTGTCATAATTCTTTGATCACTGAAGTTCTTTCTTTAATAATCTACAAAATAAATTAAAAATTTATGTAATGAATAATTCTGGGCAATAGTGATGAACATAAAATTTTAATTTGTTTTAATCTCCAAAATTGCAGTCAAATTTTATCACTACAAACAAACAAATAATATTGTCACTTATTCTTCCTACCAGAAAAAAATTTAGAGCTTAAAACTAGTATTTTAGCCCAATTAGAAAAATAGATATGGAATATGGATAAATATTAACTGTTATCAGTCCACTGCTTGGTGAAGGTCTTCTAGTTTTTACTTCTTTGTACAAAGTACAGAAAGTATTGTAATTGCGAAAAATTTTGCACTCAAATTTCTGCCTAAATTGCATTTACATTAAATCAATCAGTTTGGACAATTCTTTTTACAATGTTTGTATGTATGTACAAATAAATGTACATAGGTACTTTCATATGGACCACTGAAATATTGATTTTGTCCATGTCTGAGTCCATTTTGACAAGTTTTGTCGTACCGTCCGTATGTTCGTATCTCGTATAGCTGAAAAACATTTAGACGTAGTACCTGTACTAGGTCTAGTTGTGCACCTCCCCTTTTGGCTGCAATCGGATGTTCCAAAAGGGATGTTTTATGGATATTTATGTCAATTGCATGCAAATTTCCAGTTGTTTTTCATACCAAGATATTTACCCAAAGGCAGGGTTGGGAAAAAACCGGGTTTTTTCCAAAAAAACCCAAAAACCAGGTTTTTTTGGTTTAAACTAATGCAGCACTTTTAAAGCTTAAAGAAATTATTTAAAAGATTAGTTATTGTGTGTTATTGTTCTATTTGTCACTATTTAAAATAAATAGTTAATGTTTCTTTAAAATATCAATTAATTTTAATTAATTTCTTGTCAATATAGTAAAAAGAATCAACTTTATGTAATACCAAGCCAAAAATTCTGTATAACAATGATAGCTAATTTGTAATATTTAAAAAGTGAATGCTGATTAATGAAATTGGGAATAAATAAATGATTATTCATTATTAAAACTTCAGTTTTAACTATAGGGATGTAACAAATAGTGATTTGGCCAAATACGGAGTATTAAAATTTCTAGAAAATCGTTGTAATAGAAAGAATTTGTCAAATTTAAAAGCATTCACAAAGTCAAACACCCATTCCACACATTAATCTTTTCTTATTTGTTAATAATCTAAAACTATATAAAATTAATGTATTTTCTGTATTGTTTTGAATGCAATAAAACTGAGAATTTCACCCACAAGTGGAACGGAAATGACAGGTTTTAATGTAAGCATTAGCATTACTGTACTAGTTATTTAATTCAAATTAAAGAAATACTACTGCTTAGTGAACTTTTACCTTGCTCAAAATAGTTTTATGAAAATGTTAAAAGTTATAGAAGTTAATATTTTTATTTTATGGGGATTTTTTACATACCTGTTCTTAAGTTTTTTTTTAAATTTAATGCATTGAACTGGAATATACTTTTACTTTCAAAAACACCAATAACTTATACTATCTTAATATTCATGATACATACTAGGCTTTTCACACTCTTACCCGATATTCACAATAAATCAGTCTAACCAAACAAAGTCGGACTTCCACTTTGTTAAAAATGACATAATAAAAATGCTAGCTTTTGGGAACGAATGTTAAGTATAAAATACGATATTATAACTTTAAAATCTGTTTTCGTTCAATCAAACCAAAAACAAAGGGTTAAAAAGGTAGTATTTTTTAAATAACTATATACTATTCTATTTTTATAACTATTATTTTTATTTATTAAAACTATGTACTAATGCGTGCTTTTGTAATACCTATAACACAATTTTAAATGTTTAAAATCTACCACTTTCTTTAAGTTTTACATTTCTACCATAGCAGAACTATTCTGCCGAACAAAAAGTCCATCAATATTTGGCCAGGCCGAATTTGACCTTAGCGAATATCTCGGCTTGGTGATGAAATGACTATTCGGCCAGGCCGAATATTCGTTACATCCCTAGTTTTAACTTGCATTTTAATATTCATTCAAGCTGGAATTATCAGGAACATAATATTTCTCCATGTGTTTCTTCATTCGTAGAACCTTGGCCTTCAATTTCTTTATTGCAAACTGCTGTTGTACCTTTCCTCTTATCTGATTTTATTTCAGTAAAATTAATCCAAATTTCATGTTTTTTCCTGCCTGACCCAGACATTTTTATAATTTAATCTTTGTGAATTTAGCTATTTGCATGGGTGAAAGTAAGAGGATTTCAAAGGACAGAAGTTAAAATAAAGTTCCGTAACTCCAAAAACATGCATTTTCTAGAAATTTTGTTTGCATTGCATATATAAATTATCTCCCCAAACCCCCGATAATAGATTAATATTAGCAATAACAATATTTAATAATTAAGGTGGGAACTCAAGTCGAACATTTTAAAAATCATTCCTCAAGTATTTTAACAAATTACTAAATTTACTATAATTAGCAACATCATAACATATTAAGCTTTTAAATGAAGAAATCGGAAAAACATTTACAGCACATTTAAATCTGTATTAAAATACTTTAGTTCTAAGTATTCTGTCCTTTTCCATCTAACAATTTACAAAAACAAAAAAGAGAACGGAAATCCGTCTATAGACCGAATACTTTACCCATGGCTATTTGATTCAGAACATAGAATGGATAGAAATTGTTTGAAAATAATACTACATGTTCTTGTAGAATTGAGATGTTTCATGAGAGTAGAAGTTCATAAATAAAAAGGTTTTATTTAAAATACCAAAACTATTATAAAATATTCAAAAAATTAATGTGGTTTTTTTGAAAAAAACCATGTGGTTTTTTTAAAAAAACCATTTGGTTTAAACCTTGTTTAAACCATGGTTTAAACCAAATGGTTTAAACCGTGCCAACCCTGCCCAAAGGCATTACTGAAACTAACTCAATAATTAAGTATATTGGCACCCATTTGGCTACAACTTGTGAATATTTCACCAAATGTAGTGAAGCCAAATGCAGTCTTGGTTTGGCGATTTATGCAATATTTGGAGGCTTTCCTGTAGAACTCCCATGTTAAAGCATTTGCAAGAATTAGGGTCTTGTAAAACTGTCTTTCCTTCTTTGGATCTCAACAAACTAGTGGGTTTAAGTGTTTAAAATGCTCTTTACGCCTCATCCTAAGGCATACTTACGCGGTCCCGTCATTTCAAAATTTTCGGGGGGGGGGGGGGAATTGCCCCTTCTAAATGACTGGCCTGCGCTTATGTTGTTTTTTTAATCCTTTGCAGATTCCGTTAAGTAACTGTTGTTTTATTTTAAGATTTTTCAGAGCTAATAAAAATAATTCCATTAATCCTGAAAATGCCACTCATTATATTTACTATACTATATAGGCATAAGGGAATAAAAGTGAACAATAATGAAACTAAGAAATATACCTTTTAACCTGCGTATCTTACATGCACCCATATTTTTAATTCTTAAAAAGGTACATTATGTAATTAGTGTAGTACTAGGAAGTCATGTGATGCACACATCAACTTGTTTTGAAATGCCCCAACGTGCTGTTGATTTCAAGTAATTTCCACAAAATTCTTCAAATTGTCTAATCATTTTGAATGGATCTTTTCTGGGATGTTTTATGCCATGGCAATACTGAAATCTTGCTTTAAATATTAACTTCTTAGCAAATCTTTGATATTCTGAAAATTATTCATTTTTTTATTTAATTTTAGCTCATGGGACGTACATAGGTAGTATTCGTCTGGAGGCACATAAACCAACTCAATTACCTGTAGATAGCAAATTTCATTTTGGGGCATCTACTCGAATGTATATTTTACGAGAACGTCCTCAAAAAGCAGGGCGAACTTCAGATGACCTTGAGAAGAAAAGTGAAGAACTGGAAGGTGGACTATTGGGTCTTCCGGAAACAGAAACTGAATTAGATGTAAGGGAACATTTGGTACTAGTTATTGTATTTAATGCATAAAAGTTTTCTGTAATCTATCAATTTATGATAGTTGGTACATGCCAGATGTGCTAAATTATAATTTTTAATTTAATTTCAAAACCTGTTAAAGGTAATTGAATGGTTTATAGTTTCATGAAGTTTTTTTATGTCTTACTGGTCCCTTTTTGATAATTATTTTGACATTTTATACAAAGTTTTTTGGTATATTGCATGCACCTATTTATGGAATTTCATGATAATAACCATTTATCATGGTAATTTTCATCTTTTTTTCAGTAAAAATTAATCAAGGGTGTTTGATTTAAATCATGCTGGTTTAAACTAAAGTTTAACATAATTATTACCTACTAGTTTAAACCAAATGATTGAAAGGAAAAAAGAACATTCTGGTTTACAAAAATAGAAAAAAGCGAAAGAAACTTTTTCTTTTCCAAATGTTTTCATTTAATTTACACATTATTGAAAAACGCCAAATCAATTTTGTGCGGAAGGTATAAGGGTCATTCCACAGTATTTATTTGGCTTCACAACTTTGAAAATAAATCTCTTATCTCACTTTAAAGCGTAGAATGTCTTCTATTAAGATTTAGCAATAAAATATTTCTATGTTCAACATAAAAAAATTACAACTTCTAGTTTGTATTCTTATGAAAAAGATCTTACGTACGGGACAATTTGTTTTTTGCAATAACTCAAAAAATTTTAAGTTTAGATTTAAAATTTTTTAACATTCAACTTCAATAGTAATAGCATATAAAATTTGAAAAGAAAATCAAAAAATGTTTCATAATTTATTTCTATTAATTACTTTTCCTGTATCCCGTAGATAACATTTTAAAGTGTCTTTTAGTTTTTATGCTGGTAATAATATTCAAAACTGAACATTTTTTTTTCTCTTCATCCAGTGTACAGGCTTCCTAAAACAGTAAATGATAATTTATTATCAATTTATTTAAAAGTAATGTAAAAAAAATAAAATGTGTTACGTACAGACAAAATTCTGTCCCATACGTAGCACATTTGTTTTGCTTCAAAACTCTGCAAAAATTAATTTTAAAATTTTGTTTGTCAGTTTCCTTCATATAAAACCATACTATTTTATATTACTATAGTTAACTAGCATGTTTCATAGCAAACTTAGAATTTTGATGTTTTCTCGAGTAATGTTTTGATCTTCAGTAGCAACACTATTGCTTAATTTTTATTGAATTATTGTTAATTACTATTTTAAATACTTTGTTTTATATATTTTTGCATTAAAGATTAGTATGAATATTTTAAAATTAGATTAGAAAAATGCTTTAAGTTTATTAAATTTAAGACAGATAACATCTTCAACAGAAATTTATCATCTAGAAAGCATAGCCTGAAAACTAAAGGGGTACTCAGAAACCTAGATGGCGGGTAAATTAAAAGAAAGAGAATTAAAACACTCAGAAAGAAGAAGAAAATTAAGCATACATAACAAGGATTAGCTAGAGCAATATGAAATTGAAACAAAAAGAGCATCTAGAACAAAGAAAAACAAAATGGAAAAAAAAAAACCCATAATGATGTCTAGAACTATCTAGTTCCCTCGATGACACTCAAGTAATAGGGAAAACCTTAAAGCACATAACATACATTTTACTTCAATACCTCCCCCCCCCCCAAATCCCCATTTTAATTAATGCTGTTAAAAATTGGTCATCCAATAAAATATTTAAAAAACATTTTTCTAAAGAGATTATTTTAGACCTATATGTTGGTGTTTAAATCTATTTTGAAACTTACACAACATGCAGAGCTTGATGACTGGATAAGAGCATCATGCAGCATGCAGACTTGATAAACTAGTTTTTGAGAACTGCCCATGGCAAAAGTGAAGTTGATGGCTTTTATGCCAATACTTATAACGAAAAACTTGTCTTGAAAATATTGCACAAGCAATAAATCTACAGAAAGTTTACTAAAATTGCTAATAAATAAATATATAATTAAGAGAATTAAATATGTAAAGTCAGGTACTATAACAAAACCTGTAGCTGTAATGGGATTGAGATTAATAAGAAATGACCTATTAAAGCTATGCATAGTGTACTTTGCAAACCATTAGATAATGGTCAACACCCAAGAGGACGAAAGATGTCAAAGTCAAACTGATATCAGAGTTTACTCATAGTATCGATGATATTTCAATTGAAATGCAGCCCTCTTTAAAAGGGAAACCGGCTGCAAAACCTAAGAATTAAAGCCCTGGCTGTTATGTGTATTAGAGGAGGTAGGAGGGAATCCAATGTCTCCCCATACCATAACACTGGGAGCAGGACCAGTATGATGATGTGAACATGTCAGTCAAGCTGCCCATTTCTGTGGTATCTCCAAACTCTAATCCCACCATCATAATATTGCAAGCAGGAAGATTATTTGTCTAAAAACACAGTGTCTTATCATTTGGATGTCCACCTCCACTGTTCAGTGCACCATTGCAAATGCAAACACGCACAGTGTCAAGTCTAAGTTATGCAAAGCAATGAGTGTTTTGCAGGCAGTTCACTGTGTTGCAAATGATGTTGAATTGTTCCTGCAGACATTAATTTTTGTGTTGCAGTCTGCATTCATTATGATATATAGCTGTGGATGGCAAACTGCTCAATCAGTGCATGAGCACAATATGAATGTGTGCTATGAGGCAGTTGTAATGGCACCTTGCGGATAGTTGCTCCTTGTGCGTTCACCGATGCCATACATGAATGGCTGACTTAGCTATGTCCAACAGGATAATCAATTCTCAGAAAGATAATCCATCATGCTCATGTTTTTCTCTGAGGTATAATGATTGAGACTCACACAAAAAATCAAACAAGAGTACCAGTCACCTTCTTAAAAATGGCTATCTTTCCTCCTTTTGTAAGGAGTGCTGCACCCATAATGTGCAATTGTGCTGAAATTGCAATAATTAGCATATCCCAAGATGGTATACAGATTTTGAAAATTTCACGCATTTCGGGCCATTCCTTCGTACTATTGTATTTTGACCAGCAGTGTATTATTTTCTTACTAAGCGCCTTCCCTGATATCATTTTATAAAAATTAGAAATTTGGGACATTATTTATTTATACTTTTATACTGTGTGTGAAAATAGCCTTTTTGTGTTGAATCACCCATTATATTTAATTTTCAGAATCTTACAGAATTTAACACTGCTCATAACAGAAGAATTACCATGTTGGGAATTACAGATGAAGAAATAAAACCAGTCAACCGAAAAAGAAAAAGCAATTCAGTGAGATTTAATTACGAAGAAGAAATAATTAACCCTGGTGAGAACTTACAAATCATAATTTTATGTTTGTATATGTATTTCAATTCAAGTGTTTTCTTTTAAACTCATCTCTGCTGCCTTTTTTTTTTTTTTTTTTTGTCAGCAGTACCTAGGTTTTTAAAACGAGGTATAATTTTCATCTAACTTAAAGAAACAGGGTGCAATAATAAACTTTGAAAACTTTTAAAAAAGATAAGAAAAGAATTTCATTGAGGATTAACGGCATATTTATGTTTTTTGAAATTTTTATAAAATGTTTACCATTTTTATGCATCCCCCCCCCCCCCCAAAAAAAAAAGAAAGAAATTAAAAGTTTGCAACCATGTTATGACTGTGGTAAATAACTTGTTTTATGTGCTGTAATTAAATGTTTCCACACATTTTAATCAAAATTACATTGTGTATTGTTGAAAGTTGATTATAATTGAATAAGAATGTGCATATGCACAAGAATATGCACTACAGAACAGTAATTATAACTTCAAATCAAACAAAAATCAAATGTTTAAATTATTAATTTACTACACTACACTTGTATTATTTTGATGTTCTGATAACTAAGGGGTAGATTCAACTGAAACATGTTCGATCAAATTCAAAATGATCGAATATTGGCATTCAACTTGTTTCCTGGACGTTTGTAAAATGTCCAATCGTTTATAAATTGGGGTAAATGCTTAGCTAAAATGCTTGGACAAATGCCCGAGCATTTATGAGTTTTTTTTATAGAAATACTGGTTATTGTTAAACAACCAAATTCCCATTAATCGTAGGAAATACTTCAAACCTGATAAATATAGTATAATTTATTTGTACAAAGTAGTTATTAGTTTTGTCAACTGCAGATATAAAGCTTTTCTTTTTTAATGCTTTGGCTTTGGGGAAAATGATTTTCGTTTGAGTAACATTCGAGTTAGTTTTTTATATTTAAATATAAATAGGCTAATGGCTAACCTATAACATATATTAGGTTGCAAGGTTGCATACCATTGCCACACCTAATAATACTTAAAATTAAAATTAGTTATTTTTCCCTTGGCTTCATCATCGTTATAGCTGCTCTGAAAAAGAGGTTTGATGTTCAGATCTGCCCATACCCATTCATCAAACCCTAAAATTTCCTTTTGATTTGCAAACAGGGTTTTCTTAATTTTTGAGCCATTATGAAAATGACATTGCAAACATCAAAAGGTACCTTCTTGTTTAGAGGAGTTTCTAGAGCAATTCCCAATTTGCCATCTTAGTGGAATTTTACACCTTTGTAAATCAAAAACGAGTAGAAGTTTTGGAAAAATTTTGCATTTCCCCTAAGTACCGGCAGTACCCCTCTGCTTGTTTTCAAGAAAATATGCAGGGTTCCCACGGCCTTAAAAAGTCCCTAAAAAGGCCTTAAATATGGAAATTGATTTAGAGGCCCCTAAAAGGCCTTATTTTCTTCCAAAAACTCTCAAAAGGCCCTAATTTTTATTTTTAAGGCCTTAAATTTATTTCCCCTCTTCCTTTTCCAACTCAGAAGTCATAGTCATGGAACACTGATGATTCATTCATGACATGAATCTTTCAAAATTGGAAAATGGGATGAAAATCTACGTGTATTGATATATATATATATATATATGTATATTTTTACATCTGCACAGTGGCAAACTTGTATGGATTTTCTATTCTAAGTGAGTTTTTATTTGATGTTACGATCGTTCTGGAGTTTTACAAATTATCTCAGAAGCTAAGTGGTCACAGAGAAATCAAGGATACCATGAAATTGCTTGAGAAATCTTACGTTATGGGGAAAATAAAAAAGAATGTGAAGAAACACACCTGCAGTCAGCATTTTCCCCCTTATCTTTAACTTAACCCAAACTTTCGACGATCATGTTGAAATTATTGGTATTCATTATTGTTGCCCTATTAAAATGCAATTTGCTTAAATTATTTTTAAAATAATCTGCCTTCAGAAAGAACATTAATTCAAGACATTGCTATTGCTTGCTTTATAAAGGTTTAAAAGCTCGTTTTTATGAGGAAAAAGAGACATTTAATTTAACTCATACTCCTGAGCAGGTAAAGTGTGATTTAAGGCACAAATACACCTTCAGTTGGATGCTTTTACCTAGAAGTGCACTTCTTCTGCATTGAAAAAGGGGTTCGTTGCAGCCTCAACATCTTTTGCAAAATTTGCGTAATATATTTTTTTACTCTTTGAAAATTTTTAGTTGCATGGATTTACATGTATAAAAGGCATAATCGTAAGACATATCATATCATTTGGGTAATACACTGCGGCACTGCAGATTATGTGGCTGAGAAATATTGCTGGAGGCAAAATAAAATCTGGTTGTGGTTTAAGATTGAAAAGTTAGCTAAGCATAATATTTATAACTGAAGAAAATATAACTATTAAAGGAATAAATCTTTAAATTTAAGATAAAATTTGGAAAAGTTGACTTATGTAAAAGATTTAATTCAGTGAGATGTTCATGTTGCTGCTTCATCATCATTCTGAGGAAAGCATTTATTCATAACAATGAATTGATTGTGCATAAAGATGCATTAAATGTACATTAAAATCCACTGGAGGAAAAGAAATTAGTTCCTTAGTTGTGATAGCAAACATTTAATGTCATTTCCAGAATTCTTATTATTATTTTTAAAAGTTAATTTCAGTGTTGAACATTTGACTATATTCATCCGACATACGATATCATTCTTATTTCTTCAAAGTTCTAAATGTTATATGTAATGTGGCCCTAAAAAAGTTACACTTGAAGGCCCTAAAAAGGCTTTAAATTTGACTTAGAGATGCAAGTGGGAACCCTGATATGAGATAGTGAAATTTTGGGCTTGTGTTGAATCGACATAGAACAGTGATGGCGAACCTACGACCCATGGGTCAGACACTGACCCACGATTGCTAGGCAACCATTTGTTTGTTTACGGGGGTTTATTTAAATTTTCTGTCTGCATAATTTATATGCCATTTATATTTTTTCAAGCACTGCATTGACACAATAGCAATTTAAATGCTGTCTATAACCTTCAGTTTGATCATTACAGTTCTAAAGTTACACAAATGACGACAAATGCATTTGTAGTATTTGAACTAAAGCAAAAGTGTACTCTCATTTTGTTTGTTGAAAAGAAAATCGACAAACCAAAGCAAATAACCATATTTAAGGCACTTTTACCAAATAAAATGTATGTAATTTTTGTTACTCCTTGTTCATTTAAACACTTATTGCCATTTGCACCAAACACTTAAGAGTTTTTAATCCCACTAAGAATGTTTAAACTGTCAAACAACGCCTATTTTTACCAGTTAAGCCAAAAGAATTTTAAGGATACTAAGTTTTAAAATTGCTCAGTAAAATTTTTTAAACTGAACTTTGGTACAATTGGGCATTAGTGACCCCCGAGCTAGTACTACAAAAAATACTAACAATATTTGTCCCACATCTCAAAAAGGTTCGTCATCCCTGACATAGAATGACCCCATGTTTTATGATCAATACTTATAAAAATGTAGCAATTTACAAGCCCTTTATATTTTTATCAATGAAACTTTATGTTGTAAAATAACTGTAATGTTATTTATAAGCTGTAATACTCATTAAAAAATTCAAAATATAAAATAAAATATAGTTTCATAAATGCCTACATCACTGATCATTATACAGTCAAGTACAAGTTTTTCACATTAAATCCACTTGTCTGTCTCCCCCGCCCCCCTCTTTTCTTTTTTTGATTTCTTTATTTCTTTCATTCTTTTTATTTTTGAAGGCGAAAAAATTCATAACATTATCATTGAATTTAGTTATGTCATTTATCATGACATTATCATTTTTCAATTGAAAAAATATCAAGAAAACTTCTTAAAAATCTCTTAACAAGTTCTATACATGGAAACTAAATCTAAAAAGTGACAAATGTATCCCTACAGCACTTGAAGCATCAACCGAATTCACTTTCCATTAATAAAGCTTTGTCTTTATTTTTGCACACTTCACTTGCGAAGGGAGGTAAAATTTAGCCAGGAGACATATACCAAAATAATGACAGGTAACCAACATGCAAACTTTCTCTCATAAGTTGTTGGGTTGTTAAACGCAGGAGCACAACTCAAGATTTGGGATTGGAGAGTATGAGCTTTGAATTTTCCCTCGCTGCGTTTTGTCCACTCTGTTTCCCGAAGCTGGTTTTGGGCTCATTTTAGTCGTTCGCACATGCGATCAAAAAGTGAGAGTTCTTTTGGTAACCAACGTGTGCTAGGTACAGATTGGCGTATTACAAAAAGGGTGGCGTAGGGGTAGAAATTCATCCTGGAAACTAACAAAATTGTGGAAATGTATAAAAAAAATTTTTTTTCAATAAATTTATTCCTGCGTTTTTCTTGGGGTGCTCATGTGCACATATAGACGAGCCAGCACTGCTTATGTATGCATGGATTTTAAGTTCCTCCTAATAAAAGATTATTTTTCTTCCCATATGATTCTTAAATGCATTTTTGTAATAACTGTACACTAAAATAATTAAAGATATTTATAATTTTTTATTTGTTTTATTTTATAGAAGATATAGATCCTACCATTGGAAGATTTCGAAACTTGGTCCAATCGGCCATCATTCCAAACAAAGTAATATGTTTCTCAACTTTGTTTAATGTGTCATTACAGTTTTGCATTTGAAAAAGCTTAATGATTGGTAAAAGTTAATGCAAAAATTTCAGAAACCATATAATTCTTTGTTAAACCTCTCTTTGTACTTTTAATAAATACATATACACTGAAACAGCAATCCATATTCTTCATTTTTAGCAACTAAATTTTGTTTATGCTAAAGAAAACTTAAAATTTTGCCAAACTAGTATTCTTATGTATTGCAAGAAAAATTAAATGGCATAATTGATACTTGATATTACATTTTATGATTTATCATTAAATGATGCATGATATAATTAATTTTTATTTTCTGAAGTTGAATTGCAAAATTTGACACGCACATAAAAAAACATGAAGTTCTGTCTAGAACTATAAAAGAATATTTTCCTGTATAGACCAGCATCAAATTGATAATGTAGCTATCTCTCTCTCTTAGCTTTAGTCCTTTATTACTTCAGAGATTCCTCTTTCAATAGTTTATACATATTCATTCATTCACTCACTCATTTATTTTCAGAAATATCTAAAAAACCATATCAAAAAGTTTGATAGGAAAATAGGCTCATTTAGTTCTGGATGAACTTCGCGTTTGTATATGTCCTACATCATAATATCTTTCCGATAAAGTTAGCTCCAAGCAAATCCGTATATTAGACCAGGATTTACATATTTTGATTGAAATTTTCCCGCAGCCGCTAATGTTAATTTTTTTTAACTGTTCAAAAATGAACAAAAATTGTTCAAACCAAAACATATTTGACGCCAAGAGCTTCTTCCAATATGCTTGTTCATAGGAACTTGGATCTTATGTTCAAAGTGTACACAATTTGCTTCATTTTTGCCCATAGACACTACAGACATTAAGATTTTTTGATGTGTTCAAAATTGAGCAAAAAATTGTTCAAATAAAAAAGTAAAATATGGAAAATAGATGTCCTTGCCAAGATTTTTCAAACCTGACAATTCCTTCAAAAGTTATTGGGGGGGGGGGGGGGGCACCGACAGACAATTTTTTTAATATTTATTTAATTATTTATTTTTGACTTTTTTTATGTTACATTCATTCCTTCTCTCTGTTTTTTACTTTGGGATCATTCATAAATGATGTCACGCTACGAGGGATGAGGGGGGTTTGTGAAAGTGTGACAAGAGGAGAGGAGGGGGTAACAGAAGTGTGATATCAGGCTTATACAAAATGGCAAAACATGTGACAAAGGGGGGGGAGGTGGTGCGTTGAAGTGTGACATTTTGTGGCAAAGGGTCAAATATATTGGAAAAAAGCTTAAAATCATTTATGAACGGTCCCTTTATGGGAAAGTAGGCTAAAAAGGAATATTATGAGTAGTGCTCTATTTTTACGAAGAAAATTAAATACATGATTGATACTTGATATTACATATTATGATTTATCGTTAAATTGTGCATGATGTAATTTATTTTTATGTATTTATTTTCTGTATTTGAATTGCAAAATTTTGTCCACACATAAAAAAAAGAAAAAAAAAAAGGTAATATGAGTAATGATACCTTGGTATTGCGTATATTACATTTTATGATTTGTTGTTAAATGATGCATAATATAATTTTTTTTAAAATAATTTTCTGCAGCTGAATTGCAAAATTATACACTCACATTTAAAAAAAAAGCTATTATGGGTAATGCTTCATCTTGTTTTTCCTGTTTGTTTTATAAAAAAAGTTTTCCTTTAAAGTTATTAGAAAAATTAAATTTTTTTAAGACCTGAATCCATATAATTAAAAGCATTAAAAAAAGACTATGATCCTTTACTACTGAATAAACAGTTACACAAAAAAATTACCTCCCCACCCTCTACTTTGAAAGTGAGCATGATTGCAAAATAGGAACTTTTTCCTTTTGGTACAACAAGTGCACTAACACCATAGCAAAGTTCGGCATGCATTTTAAAATTTTTGTAATACTTGTGGATGCATAATTTAGAGCATATTATAATCAAATACATCATGTTATATAAAAATTACAATATTTTTATTTATTTTCATTTCAGAGACAAAGAGAAGAATCATCCAATTTGTTTGGAGCTGGATTAACCTCCAATCCTGCAAAAAGAATGGCACAATCATTTCATACATCCAATGACATTTCGCGCTCGGATTCAGGACATGGACCAATCAGCCCTCTTTTTGCTCCATCTCTTTCAGTAAAATTAGGTTTGCATTTACCTAATCCTGCACCAGATATTGACTTAGAACCACCAGAGACTTTACCAGACTATACATTAACTGTCACAAATGTCAACGTTACCAATGAAACAAGTATGATTCAAGAGCCAAAGAAGAAAAAGTATGCAAAAGAAGCATGGCCGGGAAAAAAACCAACTCCATCGTTATTAGTTTAATATTCAAATAACAAACTCCTTTAAGTATTGAAAAAATGTTTTTGAAAACTAAAATCTACTTTTTAAAAAATGTGACTTTTTTTTTAAAATAAATAAAAGGTAATAAATACTTGTTGTTGAATTTCCTTTGTGCTGAAATTTAATGTGAAAAGCTTATAAGATGAAAGCTTAATGCAAGAGATCTATTTGTTTCCATAATTTTATTTGCACTTTGTTTTTGCCATCTTCCATATTTTTTAGAGTTTTTATTGAACACACTTTAGTAGCATTTGAAATTATTAACTTTACATTTATAAAACTGTTTTAACCTTTTCCAAACATGTAGGCAGATACTGAAACATGATCATTTGTCTTATAGATACTGAAACAGCCTTTCCGTAAGGGGAAAAAAATCCCCGAGTGCTAACCTCATGAAGAAATGCTGTTAATATTCCTGATCGACTCCCCACACTGTCCGAAAGGTTACTATTCATTTGCAGTATAATAAACAATGTACTTGTTAACTACAGCAAACAACTTGGGGCTATTGATGACGCTTTTATTGTTTACCTTCAGGCATGCATCGAAGCTGAGGAGTTGATCACCTCTTAACAAATTTCACTTTAGTTCAGACCTTGAGAAAGGGGGAAAATTAGCGAGACATATTCATCCCAGACCTGTGTTTGAAGGAAGTTTTTTTTGGGGGGGAGGGGGGGGGGGGTCTTAGTAAGAAGTAAGTATGTCCCCATGTAGAATCTATCAAGTTTCATTTGCAGTAGTTCTTGATTATTCTCTGTTTTAAATGCTTGACCTTAGAATTCTAGCAAAAATGTAAGAGGGAAGAAATAATGTGTATCATTGGTTGGTCCCAAATTCAACTTAAATTTCATGTCTGAGTATTATGTGTAGTATTTAATTATTTATTAATGTGAGAGATGATTTGCAAAGAGAAAGAATATTGCAAGTGTGGAAAAAAAATTAATGCCTTAATAAACAAAATATTCAGATAAGGATGTTAAAGTACTTTTCATGCTTTAATAACTTATTTTTGTTTGGTTTCTGGAGAAAAAAAAAAAGATTCTTGTAATATCAAGGATAAGAAATGTACCTATTTTTGAAAATTTTAAATATACTTTTATGAATTTGTTTTTTTGCATATATCATTAATACTTAGTAGTTTGATGACAAATGACAGACAGGATTTAGCGCTACTTTTACTTGAAAAAAAGAAATTAATTTGTTAAATAACTTCTTTTAAACAGAATTAATTTTTTACTGTTTTCTGCTCAAAAATTTAATGGTATGATTGATTGATTCTCATGTTGAAACTGACTAAAATGTCAATTACAATAATGTTTTACTTATAATTAACATGCTACAAGAAAGCAGTTAAAAAAACATTTTATGAATTTCAATTATTTCTATAATGTGCATGATATTAATAACTGAAGGTATTGTTTTTTACATTTCATAATGTGTACACGGATAATGAATGTTGAGTTATATAAATTTTGGAATTTTATTGCACCCCCAACCCCTTTTTAGCCTACTTTCCCGTAAAAGTAAAAAAAAATAATAAAGCATGAAAGAAGGCTTAATGTATCGTGAAAATATCGTTAAAAATCAAGAAAAGTCAAAAATAAGTGAAGTAATTAAATAAAGATTGAAAAATAAAAAATTTAAAAGTAGGGTATTGAGATGGGGAAAAAGTGTGTCTGTCGGTCTGTCCCCCCCTAATAACTTTTGAACGAATTGTCCGATTGGAAAAATTCTTTTTGCATTCGAAAGATCTCGGCGAGGACATCTCATTTCTATATTTTACTTTTTGATTTGAACAATTTTTTGTTCAATTTTGAACAGTTCAAAAAATTTTAACATTAGCGCCTATGGACAAAATTAAAGCAAATTCTGTAAACTCTGGGCACAAGAGCCAAGTTCCTATTGCAAGCTTATTGAAAGGAGTTCTCGGCGTGAAATATTGATTTGAACAGTTTTTGTTCATTTTTGAACAGTTCAAAAATTTAACACAGAGCTTACGGGGAAATTTCAACCCTACATAAATCCTGATCTAACGGACGATTTGCTTGGAACAAACTTTATCGGAAAGCTCTTATAACGTAGAACATGTAGAAATAGAAGGTTTATCCAGAACTTACAAGCCTATTTTGCTGTGAAGTTTTTTGATCGGGATTTTCAAGGATATTTCTCAGTGACTCAATGAGTGAAATAATGAATGAATGAATAAATGAAAGAGTGAAAGAATAAATCAATGAATAAATGAATGAGGAAAAGAATGAATGAATAAATTATTGAATAAATGAAAATATAAATAAATGAGTGAATAAATACATGTATGCGTATATGAATGAATAAACACTTGAATGAGGTAACGAATGAATGAATAAATGCATGGCTGAATAAATGAAAGAATGAATGAGTGAGTGAATGAATATGTATTATCCGTTGAAAAAGGTATATTTTCAATAATTAGAACTAAAGATAAATAAGAAAGAGAGAGAAAGAGATAGCTAGATTACAAATTTGAATTTGGTGTATACGGGAAAGTAGGCTCGTATAGTTCTAGACGGAACTTCTTGTTTTAAAATGAAATAATGCTGTGGATGCATGATCACTTCATGAGAATGGAAAATAAATTTTAGATCATTGTTGAAAGTGCAACTAAAGTGAAATAAAATTGTTAATATTTTTTCATGTAAGCCTGTTTTTATTAGTAAATTAAGTTGGATTTGAAGATTAATATAGTTAGAATAGTTTCTATTAGCTCAGAGAGCATGACCATCTCGTCTGTCATTAAGATCTAATTCACATGTTAATAATGTTTTCTGATCTACCTTTGGAACTTTGTTTGTTGAAAAGAGAAGTAGGGATAAAATATTTCCAGAATATTAATTTAGTATATTAAATATTAATTTAGTATATTAAATATTAATTTAGTATATTAAATAAATTTCATTTGGTTTATTGAATAAAACATAAAATAATATTAATAAAAACTTTTGTTGTTAAAAGTAAACACTGTAAAATAAGATTGCCCAAAAATTTATATAGATGGATGGTAAATCATTCCATGATCGACAAGGTGATCACGATAGACTTGTTGGCAATCAATGCTCTAGTGCAGTGGTCGGCAACTCGTGGATCGCGATCGACCCATTTTCGGTGGATTGCGAAAGCATTTTGGACAGTTCATAGTTTTAAAAAAATCAAATGACTTGAACAGGCATGAGATTTTCCGACTTTTGTCGGAATTCCCGACAAAATTTGAAATTTCCGATTTTTATCAGTTAAAAAAAATCGGACATATACCTTTTTTTTTTTTGACAACGAAAAAAATGCGCCAAACGGGACATATCGCGCCAACAATTTCGCCAAGCTGAACAGTCTCTTTGAAAAGGATCCTTTATGAAAGTTTTAGTTCATGGATGGGAATTCTGCCCCGATTGCGCTAAATCTTTTATTATGCGCCAACCTGCTACAAAAGTGATCAATGTTCAATTCTGCACCAATTTTGAATTCACGCCAAAATTTTGGCACGTACTAAACGAAATTATGGCAGCCTCAAAGTGCGCTTTTTTCTCACATTTGAATTCCTTTTTTTCTCCTGATCGCACAACTTTTTTCGTTGTCCTGAATGTTGTTTTCTCGGCAATTTCAATTAGCAACGTGTGACTTCTTGCTTCAAGATCAACTGGATAACCAATTATAAACGTTTTTAGATGAGCTGCTGTCATTTCGCCAAAAATGGCTTCCCGTGTTTGAGATTTCAATCCTTTTCCATCTCTTCAATATTTCAATTTTTTTAATGTTTGGAAGTTATTTTAACATGTTCTACCTTAGAGTAGCTTATTTTATTTTTCATTTTAATAATTAATAAATTAATTTAATAACTTTTTATTTATTGAAGTATTTTTGCTCATGCCTTTATTAATTTTTATTAAATTTTTAATGAATAAGCTCTCAATTCTTCATTTTAAAATTTGTTTTAAAAACATATTTTAGTAAGTTAAAAGGTTATTTTTTTTCTTCTTAGAAATTCGGTTTTTTTTTCCCACCTATGTTTTGATACCTTCATTTAAAAAAAAAAAAAAATGAGATCTTTTTACATCCGTTGTTAGAATTGAAATTTTTTCACAATTGATGTTTATTAAGAATTGTTAAAAGGCAAATTAAAAGAAATTCACTTTTCTTTTCAGTAAAATCTTGATTTGAAATTTTTTAAACGACATTCTGTGCTTGTTAAGGAGTGAGAGCTCTCAATTGTCTAAAAGTTGAATGCTGAATTGAGGTTCATTTTTATTTGTGTTGATTTTTTAAATTTTTGTAATTTATACATATTTCCATTCGTTAAAAAAATTAAAATTAATAAATAGGAATTTAACCAAATAAGTAAGGCATAAAACTGGTATTTAAAAAAAAATTCCATTTGAAAAATACGAATTTGTGACTACAGACAGGTTGCTACTTCATCAAACAATAATCATTTTAATTTGGAGCATATTCATCACAATGCAGGAATAAGTCATTTCAAGTTAAAAAGAAATATTTTAAATTTATGTCAAGCAAAATGATTCATCTAGTACACATCTTTATTAATAAAAATGTTAAATCTTAGAGTCAGTACTCATTGTATTGATTAGGAGACTTGTTAAGTACCTCCCATTAAATTCTTTTCCATACTAAGCAGCAAATGCAGCGTTTAATGATTTCAAAACACTCAGTTTTTAAGAGCGAAAGTTTTTTTTCCCTTCAAAATTACTGGAAAAAGATATTGGAATTTAGCATTCACTATTACAAAAGATCAAGTTTTTAGGATTACATAAAGAACTATATTCGCTGTTCATTAAAAGTAATGAAAGTGAAAAGCGTCCCCCCTTCTTACTTATTCTTAAAAGGTTCAGGATTTTTTCTTGAACTTACGCAGTCTTCATATGTATATCTGCAAAAGAAGCTGAGGGGAAAACTGGGGGATTGAGCTCTTGAAATAAAAGCCCCCAGAAAAGAGAAGATGAGAAAAGAAAAAAAAGAAGCTGAAGGAAAATATAGTATAAATTAAAGAAATTAATCTAAAAATTGAAAATTTACAAAAATACTTATTTAGAAATTTTTAACAAAAGGTAAACTGAATAAAAATCACCGAAATCTATAGATAGGAATGATATGAAATAAGTTCAGTGAAGACATCATGGCACCGATATGAAAATAGAGCAAAAGCTGAACAGAATGCAGTAAAAAGAAAAAGAGAAAATTGCTGACAATAACCTACTTCATTTAAAGAGTGAAGAGCAGCAACTTAAAGGCTTCAATCAACCCAAATTTTGCTAAAAATGGCAGAACAGTCTATTAGAAACTCTCTTCTGATAAAGATACTGATAATGGTGAAAATCCAGCCAAAATTTAAAAAACTGCCTAACTGTTATTTAAAAAATTCTCACCATTATTGATATGTTCAAAACTATTCATAAAAATACCATTTTCAATTCAGTTAATATAAATTACTTAAATTTATTTACAGAGTATAAAAAAAGTTTGAAACTTTTTTGCAAAAGTGCAATTCCATAGTAATACAGGGGAAAAAAAAAGTCTCTTTCAGGATTTAATTCTGTATTTGTCTACATAGAAGTAAAACATGAAACTTAATATTTTTCTAGTATGAATATAGAATTAGGTTTTTGCAAAAAAGCCTTAGACTTGGCAACTGTGTATTTATAATTGATAATCAAAATAATGTTTGTATGAATATGAAGACACTGTTGTAATGATATTTACTGGGCAGTAAGTAATTTAAAAAAATGTAAAGAGTTATTTTTACATTTTAATTAATTTATTCTTTTAAATTGGAATATACATAAAGCTTAACAGTTTATAGGACTTGTACATCAAAAACTTTAAATAAGTAAATAAATATCTTTATGAATGTATTGCACTAAAATTATTCTAATGTATGTATGTATCACACATTATTGTAGTGTATTTATGAGAAGTAATTACATTTTTTTTTATTTACTGCTTTGTAATTTACCTGAGTGATATAGTTTTTATACATTTTTCTTGTGTGGAATATGGTTCCTTGCGCACTTTTTTGTTTTTTAGCAAAATTTGAGCTTGCTCGTGTTTTCAGACTTTTTGTTCTTAACCCAATCTCATGCCTGCTTGAATTCGAAGGCGAATCTATTTTTTTTCCTTCAGAAAATGTTTATTAGTTTGTCCGACCATTCTCCGGACCTAAAAAGAACTTGTGTTTTATTTATTTCACATGTGTTTTATTTAAAAAACAAAACAAAAACTTAACAATTTTTCTATCCAATTTGAAAAAAATAATGTATTACTATCTGGGGGAGGGGGGCATATTGTTTTGGTGCGAGTTAACGGTATTAACATAACATTATTTTAGAAAATTTAAAGAAGGCATTTCAGTATCTGAAATATTGTTCTGATACGAGTTAACAGCGTTACATAATAGAATTTTTAAAGTAGTTTAGAATTTTTAAAGTAGGTATTTTATAAGCATCAAAACTTGTTCTGACAAGAATTAACCTACAATTTGAAGACAGGCACAATCCCAACATGCCCTATTAACAGTGTATACCCCCCCCCCCCCCTAGATCCTCCGAGCCGAACTTAGTGTTCGCCAAGCTTGGAAAGTAGATCTTCAGTCAATTTAGGCTGCCGACTGCTGCTCTAGTGAATGCCATAAAAAGATGCTAAATTGTAACAAATTGATCTTTAGTGTGTACATAAAAAAAATCAAACAGAAAAACCTTTTTTTTTTTTAAACAATTTTTTAATTTAGATTTTGTTTTTGTTTATAAATTAAACTGATTTCTTTTTTTACCCTATCTCAGTATAAAAATATAAACATTATGCAGGGTTTTTTATTTTTTAAAATCTTGGGTTGTTCCACAACACTGATAAGATATCCAATGTTTAAAAATAACTGGATTTAATATGGAAAGGATAACTAATATTCAATAAATTTAATAGGTGAGAAAATCTCCATAAAGTAAAAGTAACTCAAGTTTTTATGACTCGTATACCCTAAGAACTTGGCGTAAGAAAGTTATTTAAATAGAAAATTCATTTAATTTCTGTTTGATCACCGAAAGTGATTATTATGCTTTCTTTGAACTTTACTGATTAAAGATGGTAGTTGAGTAAATTATTTATTAATTTCTTTCTTAGTTAAGAGATAACAATATTAGTATTTTTTAAACACACTTAATAATACATTTCAAATTTATTGATAAAGTGAAATTTTGATTTAACATATACTGTATTTAATGTTTTTCTTTCATAATGTCATTTTTCATTGGTCCCAAAAAATTTCTATTATTGTAATGTTAAAACATTCTAAAGTTTACATTATTAATCTGAATTAGACGCCAGATTAATTTTTAGACCTAAAGAATTGTATGCAGTTTGCAGTTTCCCTGTAGAGTTTTGGCTTAAGTAAGTACCCAAGAAAAATCTTATTCTGTCATGTTTCTTACCAATGCCCTTGTAACTATATTCCAAAAAGGTGTTCTTGGGGCATCCTTTTGGTGTCCAAAAAAGATATCTAAAACTTCAAAATTGGTCTACAACAAAAAGACAAAAAGTTTTTACAGATATAATAGAACCCAAAAAATATTTTAACTGTCCATTTTGGCCATATAACGATGCATGACACATACATCACACCAAACCTACAAACTCCCATTACCATTTTTAATTTCCTTCTTCTTACTCTCATAAGCTAGCCAAATGTAATGCAAAAAAAAAAAGCAATGTATTAAACAATACTACAAATTTAAGATACTAAACTGAGTAAAAGCACAAATTAAATAAAAAAATGCAAATAACTTGATTTCAAACACAATAACAGTAAACAAAAAACAAGGCTATTCTTCAAGACTTACAAAATGTAAACAATCACCACATGGTTAGGCTTAACTAAAAAACACCTCAGAAAGTAATTAAAATGAAATTTAGTCTCTCAAAATTAAAACATACTAAATTACATCAAATGCCCCCTTGTGCCCAAAATCTACAGACCCCACCAAGCAAAAAAAAAAAAAAACGATAATCCACCAAACAGTTGTCCAAGCCCTCTAAAAATTTCAATGTCGCAGTTTGCACCATTATCCCACCCCTGGTGGCCACCTCTGCAAAAGCCAAAGCAGAAAAAATACAGTTAATTAATAAATTTTTTAAAAAATTAAAATTTACATCTTTTCATGGAAAAAAAACCTGTAAACGATTACTACTAAGCAAACCGAATCCTTTTATTTTCAAGAAGGAAAAAAAAGAGAAACGAGTGATCCAAAGAACATCTCACGAAAATTTTAATTCAACATAATAAATTTTAGAAAACTTATCAAAAGCAAAACAATCTTATATAATTAAGTAATTTACTTTAAAATGGTCTTCGCAACAGAATAATTTAGAAGTTTCTGGTAGTCTGCATTTATTATTTTTATTTTTTCATCACGCTTGATGGCCTTGCACCAATCTTATCTTTTTTTCTTCTTTTGGGACGATAAAAATATTTGCTTGGTGTTTTAAACGTTGAACTATTGCAATTTGGTACACTACAGTACTTGTTAGTGGATGCAGCCATTTTTTTAGCATACTAGTAAAGTTCTATTTGTGTGGCACATGCTTTGCAATATTAGAAGGAAGGCGAGTCGTAGTGGTTCTGAATCATGACGGGGGAACTAGCTGTGTTTATAGGCTTATCAGGTGATTTTAAATATTATTTACAAAATAAATAATAATCCTATAGAACTGAAAAAATTGGCGACTATCGTTATAAAATGGCCCAAATTTTCATTTTTTAAATGCATGCAGGTTCCTCATTTTGTTTTAAATGACATTTTCATCAATTTGATAATGGTAAAAACAAAGATGAATGAAATAAATAAGTTTTATTAAGATTATTTTATATCCACAAAATACCAAGGCTAAATTGAGACATTTCTTTACTGCTTTGGTTTTGGTTTAGTTTTCCTTTGTTGTGACATTTCACTTAATTTTTTATCCAGTTTCTTTTGTAAATAAGAATGTTTTAAGGCATCGGTTTTTTTCTCAGGTCTTCCACTGCCAGGGTATAGAACACCATCTTTGCGTATTTGGCTACGAGCATGAGCTTTAGCAGCATCTCCACAACCATGAACTTCTGGCATAAAATGACTGAAGCAAAATCGACACTTGCAATGTTGACAAACTTGAGCCAAAATGGCAACACCTTTCTTACAATTCTCATAATAACAAGTATTGTCTGCTTTCACTGCTTGTTGGATTAGATCATCAAAGTTGTCTTCAGAAGCATCAACTGAATCTTTAAGTTTCAAGGTTTTCAATTTTGGTTTCACTTTTTTTGCTCCAGTATCATTCGTTATTTTACATTTTATACTTTGGCTTTCACTCTTTCTATTTTGTACATTTGTCTTACAATATTCGGTAGACTGTTTAATATTTACATTTTCAGACATATAGTGATTTACTGCAGCATTGCTTTGAATATCTAAATATGAAGCATTATCTTCAGATATTTTTTTTGTTTCACTATTTGTATTTACATCTTTGTTTTTGTTACAGATTAGTTTGTCACTTAGTGCTTTGTTTTCTAATAATTTTCCTTGGTCACATATGTTAGCATCCTTCACAGGAGCAAGTACAGTGGAACATTTTTTAATATGGATGTACCTTTCAGGTCCTTCGCCAGAACTGATGTGAACAAGACCCAATTTTTCAGCGAGCTGAAATAATAGAACATCAGTTCAATGCTATTCCCATAAAGGTGGGAAAAGAATTATACATTTTACACTAGTCACTGCACCACTAATGACTACAACATGATGTTATTAGTGTTTTAGAACAGCAAATTCTTGCATTTGCTATAAATACGAACAACATATTAAATCAAAGCCCTAATAAGGATTACAACATCTAAAAAAAAAACTGAATTGAAAAAAAAGTCTTACAATGGGTTTGCTTTTGCTGGAGTCTTACTACATTAGCATTTCTGTTTTGATCAACACTGGCTTTCATAATTTAAAATAACTTTAATTATTATATGGTATGAAATTTTTTTTTAAAAACTCTGTTTTTGGCAGGATTTAGATTTACAACTGAATTACATTGTGTGTGTCTTAGGAGATATTAGGATTTTTGAAAGAATAAGTATTACTCGAAATAAAGTTCCAGAATATCTTTCCACCTGACAGAAAAATACTGGAACGTTGTACGCATTCCGGCCCCACTACATCTGATTATATGGAAGCAAAACACGGATATGTAAGGTATGTGTACAATGAAAATTCGCAGAACAAACTTTTTTTGCAATGTTTCTTAATATGTTATTTATTTGTTTTTAGAATACTTCAAGATTTAAAGAATGAAACAGATTGTATTAAGAATTTAGAAATGAGAATAGAATCACAAGAAAGTTAGCTTTGCTTTGAATTAGTTTATCCTTATTCTACATGAATACTAAGAATATCAGGATGTAAGAAAAGATTGTACTGGAAGGATTACAGTGAAAGCTTATCTACCCAGCATAAAAACTACGGGAAAATTAGAAATATGCACGATGACAAAAATCACCTTTAAAATGTCTCTGTTCAGTATTCAATCATGAGAAACCCAAAAATCAACTTTGAAAATCACTAAAACCTTTCATTTATAAGTAAAAAACAAGTTAGAAAGCATCCAATGTAAAGCAAAATCATGTGGATAAAAACGGTGTGGCGATTGGTGTGACGTCATGATTCATGAAGTTGCATGCTGAAAGCCACCTTTGCATTATTTTTGATACTCGCCTGATAGAATATTAGTTTTCATTCATTTATGCTCATTTCACGATCTTTTTTTTTAAATATTTATTTTTAGGGTTCATATTTGTTTTATTCTTTTTATTTTGTTTAATGAAAAGTTTATCTTAGTTTAATTATTTTTATTTAAAGACAACTACACTCGCTCCAACATGTTTAACAAGCAAGCTTGCACAAGAATGCTTGTCAAATAAGTTGGAGCTTTGCAAAACATCAGCTGACAATCTTTGCAACTTAGAAAGAATGTAATCTTTTGGAAAGGCATTCTGATTTTGTGGAGGCAGAAATGAAAGGCGGTGAAATACGTAATTTAAAGTTATTTATTTTGTTAGTTTATTAATAAATTTTGACACATCAAAATGAAGTTCCATAAAAACTTAGCAAGTTGTTTTTAAAAAAGCTCTAAAAAACTATTTTTATTGCAATAAAGGAAATGATTTCAAAAAATAAATCAATTAAATTTTTTGTTCATCAATGAAGCCTAAAGATTTTGAGAAATCTTTTAAGTATTTTTAGAGTTTAGTAATTTATCTCCCATGGTCTGAAATTCTAGTTTTAGGCACAATCCAAACAAATAAGGTTCCAATCATTAAAACTGTTGTTTTTGGATTACCCTGTATAACCTGCATTTCCCACACTTTCCAGGTAGTAGAGCATTTATTGTAATTAAACAATTCCAATATGGTAGTTTTTATATTGACCAACAACAATTTTGAAACAAAAAAAAATATAACAAATACGTAAAAAAACAACCCAATTTTGAGAGTAATCAATGGAAGCTTCTACAAAAGCAAATTTTTTATCAAGGCAGAAAATGATGATTGTTGTGCACATCTAGAACATTGAAACTCAAATCATTATTTTTTTCCCAGCACTTAATTTTATAACTTTAAGAAAGAAATTAATTATTTTAACTGCAGTTTTAAAACTGTAACTTGGTGACCATTAATACAGCAAAACCCCTGTTTACGGACACTCCTCAAATGCAGGCATCGCTCTTAGATGGACAGCAGGAGAGCATCAAGTCTAAAAAAACCCTGTTTTATGGAAACCTCTCTACTATTTCTTAATACATATATTTTTGTCCCTCTAGTGTCTGCCATAGAGGGGTTTTACTGTATTTACATTCAATAGAAAAAGTAGAAACATGAAAAAAGATACCTCATGAACCGTTCTCCTTTCAAATGCTGACAAAGATGTTGGGAAAATAAGCGATTCTTCTTTACCACTAATGAATTGATCAATTATTTGCTGATATTTATTTTCAGCCTCTAACCTATAAGTAAAAAGTAAAACATTAATTTTAAGTTCATGTTACTTGTGTATGAAAAGTAAAAAAAAAAAAAAAATCTTACCTTTCATTTTCTTTTTGAGCTTTTGTTTTTTCCCAGTTTTCTTTATCTGTAGGCAGATTTTGTTGTTGTACATTTTTTTTCTTGACAGTCTTCTTCGCATTGTTATCTTTATTATTTTTTCTAATAGATGAAGCATACTGTCCTATTTCTTTTTCATATTCAAAAGCTGTTCGCACTTCTCCATTTTCTTCACAATAATTAACAAATAATTTAAGAAAGTCATTATGAGAAACTGTTTGGCTATCACACACTACTGTTAAATGCCTTTTCGCTCGTGTCACAGCAACATTAACCCGACGCTGATCTGCCAAGAAACCTACTTCACCATTTTCGTTAGAACGTACTAGTGATAAGACAACAGCTTCTTTTTCTCTGCCTTGAAATCCATCTACAGATTTTATTTCTAATTTAGGAAATGTTTTGGATAGTCTAGATTTTAACAATTCAACCTGAAGATTATATGGTGTAATAACAGAAATGTCAGAACTTTGAATACCAGAACTAATTAAAGATTTTACATGAGCACATACTATATCTGCTTCCCCTTCATTTCCTTTTGATTCCTCATCTTCTGTCTCAAGTTCATAAAAGCCGCATCCAGCAGTATCAATAAGCAACAAAGGTATAGATGTGTTCTCGTTTTCTTGAACACCGTTTAAATCCTTAAGAAGATGGTGACACACAGAGTCATCTGCAAGCAATTTGTTATCATAAAAATTTTTCGAAGACCAATGCATAATCTTTTCATGCATTCGGTATTGAACAGTGAGCATTTTTTTAATGGAATCTCCATGAATTTTTAAAAGCCTTTCCATCAATGTCAAAGCAAGGCCAGCTTTTTCCGCAGTTTTAGATATTATGGTAGGAGACAACTGATTATGATCACCAGCTAAAATACAACGTTTGGCCATCAGCAATGGGATCCAGCAAGCTGCTTCAAGGGATTGTGAGCACTCATCAATAAAACATATATCAAAATGATTCTTCTCAATATACTTTAAGGGGCCATCATCAGAGGCAGATGTTAGAGTTGAAAGTATAATATCAGCATTTTTAAGGACTTGTTTTACAATTTCCTTTTCTCTATCTTTAATTTCTTTCAGTAAAGTTTTGTTTTCTGCCCACAGGGATTTTCGCATTCCATAACTTTTAGCATTCCCAATTTTCTTCTGTTTGACAAAAAGAAGAGAAACATAAATCCATAAAATGCAGAAACATATTTAAACAGATATAATTAATTTTATCAAAAACCAAAATGATAGCTAAAAATAATGAGAAGTTACTTTTAATATTTTTATGTATGTCATTATCAAAACAACAGTTCCAAAGTGTAGGTTCAAAACCTTGTGGTGGGTCTTGAAATCTCTATTTAGCTTCATTGTTAGTGAGTTGTCTAGCCCCTACTTCCTTTAATTAAAAAAATTATTTTTTAACATAAAAATATGAATCAAAGAGAAATTTCAAATTTTGTTTTTCAGTTGCAGATTTTGGTGCAAGACAGTGCTGTAGTCAGTGTAGAGAACAGGAAAGAGATGACATGCGTATTGTAGAAAGGAGATTATTCTGACGCCGTGATTGCAAAACATCATGAGATTTTTCTGCAGTTTTACATGCTATGAATGAAAAGTTGAAAATTAAAAATATTTTCATAAGAAAAAACACATTTGTAGAATATTCAGTTAGTTCTTCTGCTTGATTTCAAGACCATACTCAGGGGAGGGAGGAGTTAAGACCCCCGCAAATTTGAAATTTTACTTGCTCTAAATGACAATTTGAGAGTGAAAAAAATAAAAATATTGTGATGAGTGTGTTGATGACTTTCTTCAACATGACACCACCCTCCTCCACCAAAAAATCTTGGCTACAGCATTGGCAAAGCTATAGCCAGTGAGGGAAGCGGGGGGTCAAATTCCATTCTGCCCCAAAATTTTCCAAAGTTTTAGATGCTATAAATGAAAATTGAAAATATGAAATGTTAGTTAATATAGTGCACTATAATAATACAAAATAGCATGCTGTTCAAAATGATTATTTATCTAATTTATCCTTTAAAGCCATGCAAAGTTGCCTGCGATAAAAATATCTTGCTCCCTAATTAGCCCGATAACTCGATCAGGGTGCGTACGCGTCCTGGAAAACCTTGAAAGTCCTTGAATTACATAATTTTTTTTCAAGGCTTTGAAAGTCCTGGAAATTTGGAATAATGTACAAAAATGTCTGGGAAGTTCTTGATTTTCTCATTTTTACTATTATTTTGCAACTTATCAACAGGAAAATTCACCTTTCTTCAAATTTCTACCTGCAGACATGTGATTTTTCCGTATTTTGATGGAAAATTTGTAATTTGGATTTTTTTCTCTATTTTTTTAACCCTATGAACATTTTTGAAAGTAGCCTGCTTGCATTCCTGCGAAGTTTCACAAATTACGAGTAAAATTTACACATTCGGTCCGTTTTTTGCGCTTTTAAGTGTCAATCCCGATTTTTTAAGCATTTCGAAATCCCGTTTCATCGGCTTCTGCAAAACTTCCTCGTTCTCGTTTAATATCGGATTCTTCCCCTTAGACATCAATAAATTTGAGCCTATCATTATTTTTAATCTTTCTTAAGTTTCAGCTTCTGTAAAGGACTTACAGAAGCGTCATTTTGCCACGACCACTCTAAATTTCGTTGATAATTGAGGAATTTATAGCCTTTAAGTTTCAGTGATACATCAGTTGATTATAATTATTAAATATTAGAGCCTTATTAAAAATCTGTTTTAAAATATTTTTGCCAAAAATGTTTCGTTTTTTTAAATTGTTTTTTCTTTTTGCATGTAATTTAAAATGTGTTTAAATTTTAGATTATCTTTAGCTTTAGGGTCCCCCCCCCCCTTACATCATGTAATGTAATATTCATCAGTACTCATTTTACATTGTTACAAAATAAATAAATAATATTTCTTTCTATTTTAATTCAATATATAAAAACATGTAAAAAATATTCACACCTAATTTTGAAGTTATTTCATTTCATTAAAATTTTTATAGTTATCAAGTATGAAATAGTTATTTCAGTTTAAGAAGTTATTGCTCAGAAACATGTTTACAGTCGACGCTCGATATAACGACCATCTCCGTTCCACAAAAAAAGGTCCTTATAACGGGTGGTTGCTATAAGAGGTAGAATTTAAAAATGTATATGCATGCATCATGCAGTATAGTAATTCCATTAAAATTGCCAATTTTTCAAAGATTCCAACAAAATGCTCAAATTATATTTTATCATTGGAATTAAAAAAAAATTATCAGTGCAATATGTTATAATAAAATGTTAAACAGATTTTAAAGTAGAAAATATAAGGAAAAAATTACATACTTGCAAATCATTCATTTTCGGAAGAAAAAATCAGAAATGGTTGTTTGCCTTTTTAGCACATGTGATTTTTGCAAAACATAATTTTCCATTTCAGTTATTGATGACAAATAGTGTTCTGTATTTTCTTGCCTTTCAAAAAAACATTTTAAAGTCTCGATAGCATTAGACACATTTTTTATGCTAGGAGTTTTTGTTACAATTTCTTCCTCTTCTTCATCTGATGATGATGCATCAATTTCTTCCTGTCCACAATAACGGGAAATTAGTTCATCTTCTGACAGATGCTCGACACATTCCAAGTCATTATCGATTTTAGCGTAATCGTCAAAGTTCAACGTTGCATCCATGTTCATTTTCTGAGAAATTTCTTGCAGCATTTCCTCTTCTTCAACGAAATTTTCATCTTCGATTGCCGGACTAATTATTTCAGCAGTAGATTCCCTTTCCTCTTGCTTTTTAAAACCAGCATGATGGAAGCAAATCTTGATGGTTTTTTCTGAGACGTCATTCCATGCTGCTTTAGAGAGATGCAAAGCTGTTAGGACATCAACTTTGTAATCTTGATCTTCGTCGAGTGCAGAAACAACTCTTCGCAGTAGTAACTTCCTATAATTGCGTTTAAAACTCATAATGACCCCTTGGTCTAGTGGCTGAAGAACAGATGTGACATTAGGTGGAAAATATTCCATGGTGATTGATTTCAACCCATTTAGTTTGGGATGAGCCGTGCAGTTATCAATTACAAGAATAATTTTTCTACCTTGAATTGTCATTTGCTTATCCAAGCAACGTAGCCATTCCTCAAAAATGACAGATGTCATCCACGATTTGGAGTTGTTTTTGTACGTGACAGGTAAGGTTTTGAGTCCTTTAAAACATCTCGGCTTTTTTGATTTTCCGATCACTAAGAGTGGAAGTTTTTCAGTACCAGACATATTTGAGCATAAGAGAACTGTTAGTCTTTGCTTGGCTTCTTTCCCTCCACTCGCAGTTTCGTTTTTTAAAACGAAAGATTTATCAGGTTTCATCATGAAAAACAGTCCAGTCTCGTCTGCGTTAAAAATATCCTCTGGAGTATAATTTTTGATAATTTCTTCCAGCTTTTCTTTTTTCCATGTGTCCACTGCTTCTTCATTCACAGAACCACTTTCGCCACAAAGCTTCCGGAATGAAAGACCATGTCTGGTTTTAAATTTTTGCAACCATCCGTCCGAAGCTTTGAACACAGTTTCGTCAATGTCCATTTTTTGAGCAAAAGTTAGAGCTTTTGACTTCAGCAAATTTCCATCTTTTGGGACATTTTTTGATCGCATTATTTTCAACCATTCATATAAACCTTCTTCGATCTTCTGAAATTTCCCTTCACGGGACCGATTTCTAGAAGATTTGACTCCAATTTCTTCTTTTCTTAAAATTGAGTCCCGGTTGTTAATGATGCCAAATAAGGTGCTTTTGGGAATTTTGAAAACTCTAGCAATTTTGCATTTTTTAAAAACTTTTTTATCAACTTCATTTAAGATTTTAATTTTAGTATCTAGACATATCGCATTGCGCTTGTTTGAACCTGCCATCTCGTTCAATAGCGAAAATGCAACTCCTGTTTGCAGTATGCATTTCACTGAAGAACCTTATTCTTTTTTCGCTCCTTCCCCCAGAGGATAACTAATCCAAGGCACGTGACCTGGAACCTGTCAACATTCAGGTTGAAGAGCAGGTTAATTTTTCTCGAACCCTCTCATTCACATTTCTGGAAGCAGAACTTCTGAGCTGACATGACACCACCAGTCACGGACAGCAAGACTCCTCGTATTTCGGAGAATCGACCCTTGGAAAAACACGTGATTCAAATGACAAAAACTACCAATACATCTGTCAACCCCTTTTCCTAAAATCCGTAAAGTCCACGTGCTCTCTCCCCCTCTCTATTCTTTCCATACTATGGTGAGTGGTAATCCCCTCCCCCTGTCAAAGTTGGACTGACTGAACACTGAAGGCTGCATGCAGCTTGTCAGTAAACTATAATCAAGGTCATTTCAAGTTACAAATTTAGAAACATGTTCTTTTTGGAAAAATACCGGAAATAGTGTCCGTTGAATGCGGTCGCTGTATTGGATTGGGCGATACAGAACGGTCGTTATACCGAAAGCAAATTAACATAGAGTTCATAGGAAGAAAGTTGGGGCTTTTATCACTGGTCGTTATAATGGAATGGTCTTTATAATGCGTGGTCGTTATAACGAGCGTCGACTGTATTTCTTTAAAAAATGCCATGTCACTTCCACCCTTTTTTTGGTTAGACATAATGCCCCAATCATTTTTATATTAAAGTAATGAGTTGACTTGCTTAGTAATTTATGCTTGTAATATAAGACTTTTTAATAAGCTTTTACACAGCGTTATGTCGTGATTTTTCAGTATTTTTTTTCTCAGTGAGGCACATGTCTGACCTGACAAGCAATTAAGCTATGTCTCGTTTAGAGATGGGAATGTTCGGAAAAAAGCCAGACATTTTGGGAAAAAAACCAGTTTTTTTCGTTTTTTTTCTGAAGGGGTTTATTTCCACCCAGAAAAATTGAAAATTTTGATATTTCCAGTATAAAATAATACATTCAGAAATTTATAATATTAACATTCCCATTTTTTTTTTCTTTAAATATTTTATATTTTTAAATATTTTTTTCTTTAAATGTTTTATATATTTAAATATAGCATAACACAAAGTTTCCCTTTTGTATGAGAAAAAAGGACAGAGATATTTAATTTCAAAGCTTGGAATTCTTTCTTATTTTCTCGGACTTTATTAAGGGGTCGGTTAAAAAATCCGAATGCAGTTGAACAATAGAATGAATACTTCATTGAAAAATTTTAACCAACCCCTTAATGCAGGCCAAAAAATCGTAAAAAAAAATCCCAAACATTGAAACTAAATACTGTTCATTTTCGTTTCTCAGACCTAGCAAGGTCGCGCGGTTCCACTTTAGAAAGGGGTGATAGGTACGTGGATGGGCACCACCGTGCACTTCTTACCTCATAGGTTTTTTTCTTCCTCGATGTTACTTTAATTTCCTTTTTTCTTTTTAATCTGTATGGTTTAATGTCTGGCGCTACCAAAAAAAAAGTTTTAGCAGGGATTTTGAGTTTCTTTGCTTCATGCTCCGAGTAATTTCAATGGATAATATTTTTTATATATATTTTTTAAGTTATTATTTCTTTAATGTGATAAAAAAGTAAAATGTGAAAAAAAAATGGAGTACTGGAGCGCAACAAATTTCTTTGCTCCGGCTAAGCTCCAAGTTGGAGCAAAATTTCGTTACTTCACTGCTCCGTGCTCCTGCTCTACGCTCCGCCCCAGATCCCTGTTTTTTTTGGGGGGGGGGGGATTGTACCTATTTTTCCCCATATGGAAGTTTTTATTGTAGTTGGGGAAAGGCGAAGAAGAAGGGAAAATAACGTAAATTTCTGAGAGTAATAATCTGCAACCCCTTTAAAATTCTCTCTTCCCTTGCCTACAATTTAATGCTTTATTGAATAAAATAACTTTGTTTTTACCAACACGCTTCCATAACTTCTCTTGAGCAGGGACAGTAGTGCCCGCGAGGGGAGGGGGGGAGGGTCTTGGTACAAGTTGCGTCATCAGAATTTTGAAGAAATTTTTTTTTTCAGAAGATAATTATTTGCTGTGTGACCAGATTCCTGATATCCGATAAATGTTTAAATAACTGGAATCTGATTCTGCCATTGCACGAAATATCCGGCAATCCGGCATGTGAAATTTGATTATTAAAATTTAGTTAACTAGCATGATTTGAAAACGTATCTAAATTACGAACTTACTACGTATTTGCAAGCTATGGGCTGTGCGGTTTTGGTATTAAAAATATGTACAGAATTTACAGGCTTCAAAATTTAGAGCTCGTTATTCGGTATATATTCGTTAGGCAAGGGGATATTGAGAATACAGTACACGGAAAGTCATTGAACTGGATAGGAGGAGCGCAAGGCCGTAGCCAGACTTTGAAACACTTTTGTTGAGGAAAGTTTCAGGGAGGAATGTATATGTTAAATTGCGAAAAAATGTTAGATTTGGGGGGGGGGCAGCCCCCCCCCCCCCCGGATACGACCTTGGGAGGCGGGGGACTGCTGATCAGGGATCTGGAGCAGCCCACTTTTTTGAGTCACTCCGCTCCAACTTATAAATATTTGATCCGGCACCACTCCAGGTCCGCGCTCTGCCCCGTACGCCAAACAAATTAAACAGATTGTATTGTTTTTTTAAGTTAATTAATTGTTTTTTTAAAGTTAATTAATTTTATTGTCTAACAAAAAATTTAAATATTTTTTTAAAAAAATCGATCAGTGGAGCACAATAAACTTCTTTGCTCCTGCTCCATTTCAGTTTCCAAGCAAAATCTCGTTGATCCACTGATCCGCTCCAGATCTATGCTCTTGAGTAAATAAGAACAGTTTTGAAAAGATTTCAAATCATCATTGTTAGAGCGAGGGGCACGGGCCCCCATTATGCCTCCTTCTGGTTGAGCCACTGATACTCCGGTAACTCATCCGAAACAGGTCAGTAAAATTTCCGGGGTTTCAGTTCACACCATTAAAAAGATAATAAATATTTGAAATTCAAGTTGAAATTATTTATTAAGAAAATACATCGCGGCAGCATTGCTGAAAAGTTTTATGTATTTTTCCAAGATCTGCTTAGAAAGGGAAATAAAAAAATAAACCAATGAAAAAAAACATCCGCACAAACCCACGCGCGTTAGGCTGAATTAACATAGGAGAAAAAAAGAAAAGGAAAAAACAAAACACTCATCGTAATGTCTCATATCAACCTATCACCCCTATTTCAATAAAATCGAAGCAGACCTGACGCATGCGCAAATTCTTTCATGGCTCTACTAAAAAATTACGAACAGTATCTCTATGTATCATACAGTTTGTTACATACATATAAATGCATGTAACAAACTTTGGGGAAAAAAACTAAGCAACTTTAAAAAAATTTATTTAATAATTTACAAAAGTTACATATGCTAAAATCTACTTGCTTTATAACCATTACTTCTGTTCTGAGTTAATTACTTTTGCATTAAAAATAATGATAAATCAATAAAAAAATGTTGCTTTAAAATTTATGATTAACTTTGGATTCAAATTTAATTTTATTTTTGTGATTAACTGTAACCCGAATCAGTATCTGAATTTATTGAAGCAACGATGCTGGAAGATGAACATTCACATCCCATTGCAATATTGGACTTAGACTCATTAAAAAATCCCAAATTCCAGCAAATAGCAACCAATTTTGTGTGAACTAAACAGTATTTTAAGTTTTGCTTCAGCTTTAGAATTCTAAATGTAACAGTTTTAGTTTGGGTTTAGATCAGAAAGCTTAACAGAAACTAATGTAGTTCTGGTTTGCATTTAGACTGGAAAATAAATTAAAACTAAATAAAATCTTTTTACAGACAAAAAAATTATATTGCAAGGTTTTTTTTTTTTTTTTCAAAACAAACTTTTAAACCATGAAAGATTTGATATTGACAATATTTATAATGACAGCAATATTTTCTCTTTCTTAGAATTGGCAGCATTTATCTAGTTAAAAGGAATGATGGTGTAAATGGATTATGGAATGTACATTACAATTAAATATTTCTTTCAAACTATAGTAATATTGTTACTTTTCTTTTTTTGAAAAAAAAAAAAAAAGCTTTAATGGAAGTTTAAAATAGAAAATGTTATTGCAATGATTATACAAAAGGTCAGGATCAGTAAGGTTACAAAGATATAATGAAAAAAACATTTACACATTTTTTTTCAATAGAAACACCCCCGATCCGAAAAACTATTTAAGAGAACCTACTTTCACTTGTAAAAATCAACTTTTCCATTTTTTCCAATTTTTCCAGAAGAAAACTGGTTTTTTTCTACCACCTCAAAATTTCCGGAAATTTTACATCCCTAGTCTCGTTACATACACAGCCGATACAACACAAAAATCTAATTAATGTGCGATATGATACATTTTTATAGTATTGAATATGAAGTTATTTTATTTCAGTTAGAGTTTTCTAAGTTAAATAGTATTAAAGAAATCTTTCTGGCTTGTAATGTGACTTGTATTCAAAGTGGTTATATTTACTTTATTTTTGATTGAAGAGTCCTGGAAAGTGCTTGATTTTTACTCAGAGAATAGTGTACGCACCCTGTCAATTATATTGATATAGTCAAATCATAAGTCTAAAGAAACTGAAATAATTCATGCTTTTATGTTGTAATTTTTCAATATTGGAATCTTTGAAATGATATTTATGATTATTCTTCAATTCAATTTGTTTAAGTAACTGCAAAGAACAAAGAGCATCGTGTGATATTTAAGGCTTAAGCCTGCGAAAGAAATCGGATATGCTAAATTTATGTCCAACTTAGAACCTAATAAAAACATTAAAACTATATGGTTTACCTAATTCTAAACTAAAAACCAATATCCAAACCAAATTATTGTACCTTGATTATATCTGCAAACGTGCAAACTAACACAACATTGAATGTGCCACTACAATGTTTTGCTTCTAGTGTTCCAAGATCCTCTGTGCGAAACAAGTGTTGATTTCCAGTGCAGCCTGTCCTCTCTGTCCTACACTCTACTCTGTGGATGTAGTTGAGGTGGAAGTCCCCCCCCCCCCCACCTTTCATTTTTACAAAAGCATTCTCCTACTTTTTGATTTCAATAACTTAATTTGTATATGTAAGCGTCTTCCCAACTTTTTTACAGGACTACACCACTTTGTGTGACTACAAAATTGCAATTAAAATTTATAGCTTACACCTTTTTTTGCATTTTTGTATTTGGGCGCTTAATTTCGTTTTTGAGAATTTCATATGAACCCTACACTGATGCAAGCAACCTGAGTGAAGACAAACTCGGATGACTTACATCCCAGAATTTCACAACTTTTTGCGGAGTTCTTTATAGCCTTGAAACATTTATGCTTTTTAATCTGCATGTCTGTATGTTATAGTATTGTTATTATATTTTACTGCTCGAACGTAAACATTGTGCTTTAGAACCATGAAGCATACTTCATCAGGCATAAACTAACCAATGAGAAACAAGCTAATACTTTATGGTTGATTTGACCAAAAAAAAAAAATTGTTAAAAACTTTAAATGCAAGATTATTAACTTTGTTAAATATATTTATTATTAAGGAAAATCTTGTGATTTTTTATGTATAACAAAATTTTAGATCATTGTTTCACAATCTGAGGGTTGTTTTCAGGCATAAGAGAGGTAGAGTCTTTGCAAGAATGTAAGAAAATTTATGAAAAATCCTTTTATAAAACAAAATAGTTAATTATTATCAAGCGCTACAAAATTAAATATTGTGTAAATAAATTATTGTAGAAAGAGTTGCAAAAAACGTATCTCACATTTTTTTTTGTTTTTAAAATGTTTTTAGTGTAAAAAGGTTGAGAAATAATGTCCTAGAGCAGAAATCACGAAACTGTAGACGGTGAGTAACTAGTGGCTTGTTCAGATATTTTCACTAGATTACAGTCACACAAGACTGTGCATTAAACTATTGATCATTAGTTGATTTTTCATTTTTCAACAATGTCAGGGTTGCCACAGAAGAAATGGAACAAAAATAGTTGCTTTAGTAGCATAAAAGCACGAAAATAGTAGCCTAAATAGTAGCCACCGCTCAATGACAAATAAGTCTTAATTAACTTGTTCAGTGATGGGTACTTACTTATTACATTTGGATCTTATATTTCTACATAAAGAGTTGCTGTGAATACAGTGTAATTTATAAAAAAGCAATTGCATTTTATATGAAATAAACACGTTTCCAAGCATTAACTTTCTAAACTGAAATAACTATTTCATATCTACCAATGATTAAAAATATCAATGAATAAGGAGTGAAGTAAAAAGAAAGATCGCAATATGAGAGAGAAGAGCAAGGTTATTAATAGAAAATAAACATACTTGAGATTTAAACACACAATAGCTGATCTCTTATTTAGATACGTGTATAATATTGAGCTACTTGGTTAATGAAATTCTAAGACCAAGAGGAGACAATATCAAAAACATTAAGTTTACTTTTTTTCAAATTCAACAATTATTTTATAATATTGGAAAAATCACCCAATAGACAATTGCTAGAGACAATCAAAAATTTTTAAAAATCAATTTGAAATTACATGGCAAAGAAAAAAAAACTTTGGAAAAAATATTTTTTTAAACTAGATTATTAACTAGGCTGAAATATTTAATTCTTGTAATTAACTTGTATGATCACTAAAACTTACAAGAATTTTGACAGAAATTATTTTATTTTCGGCCGAATTTTTCGAGTGGGCGTGACAAAACGACACCTGTGCAAGTTTGTACTACAGAAGTTGAAATGTAACAAAGATTAAAAATTATGGCAAGTTCAAAGTTATTGAGCTCCAAGATGCAGAATCTGATAGTAAATGAGCAGTAGGAAGTTTTTCCGAAGCCTATGCAATCGGAATTCGAAATGCGTAAAAAATCAAGACCAAGCTTTTAAAGAGCGAAAAACAGAAAAAATGCGTAAATTTTACTCGTAGTTTGTAAAAGTTGGCAGGCTAGGCTACTTTCAAAACTTTTCATTGAAAAGAAAGAAGGGATTTTAGTGGAAACGAAATTCTTACTTTCCAAAAATACAGAAAAAACACATGTCTGTCTATGTGATGATTGGGTGTTTCGGACATATCGTTGCAATCCTTCGCCGTGCAACACCGTGGATATTGTGGTCAAGCATCACTGCCATTGGTTGCCAGTGTTCGAGAGAAAAGGCACATATCGCGTGCACAAGGCAGCTTCTGTATTGACTACCAAATCACCCATGAAAAAAGCAAACTAACCCCTTTCATTGGCAAGTGCTTCAAGGTCAATATGAAGTATAGGCAGTCGCTTGGGCCAAGATGGAAGTTTGAAAAATTATGGCACAATTTTCCGTAAAATAAAAGAAAATTTTTTTCTCAAAAATATTTTTTGGTGCATTTGAATAAAAGAATTTCAAAAGAGGCAGAAATAAAAAAAGTCGCCTAATAGTTGCCTCTTGAAAAAATTAGTTGCTTCTTTGCCCTATTTCAAAGAAAATAGTTGCCATAGTCGCCTGATGCTGAAAATAGTTGCAAATAGTTGCTTTTTAGTCGCCTGTGGCAACCCTGCAATGTTCACATTGAATAATGTATGAATTTTAAAAGTTTTTTTTAGAATAGTAATTCTAATAGTATAAGAAAAGGCAATAATAGTGCTAATAAAACAGTTGGCTCGTGTATTTTGGCCCTATATTAAAATGTCCTTTGTTCACAATTTCAGTGACAGTGCTAGTTTCACCATTACATTCACTATTTGTTTACAAAAAATAGTGGACTTTTGATTTCTGCCCAATTCCTGGGGTACACACTTGATCTGCAATGGCAGGAAGCCAAATTCAGCTCATAACCCCCCCCCCCCCCCTCTTTTGTTTGTAAATTATTTTGTGGGAGAATACCTGTCAACCTTACACATATATAAATGACTTTTTTGGGGGGGAGGAGGGAGGGGTAGCTCACGGTAGGGTTTCAAAGCAATATGGTCGCCCAGTGTTTTCATATGTTTGGCGACCACAGTTCTAGAATTTAAAAAAATCCTATTTAATTTTACATCTAAATGAACCACAACTAAAATAATGTGAGAATAAAAATATAAAATTATTCCTGTAACTAACCGTTACTTTTACCATATCATCCCTCATATCTGCAATGACATCACTTCCATCGTACTGAGCTACAATTGCATCTAAAGAATATTGTTGAATACTTGAAATAAATCTGGCTGGATGTCCTAAACGCACCATTTTGACTTTGAATACAGCCAATTTTTCCATTAAATTATCAACTGCAACATTGGATGGAGCACAGACAATAACCTATCATTCAAAAAATAATAACAATCACAAACAGAAAAGCTAATAATATAGCAAAAGACAAAAATTTTGTGTGAAATGCAAAACTTTGTTGAGGTTTTGGTGAAGTTTATGCTTTAAAAGGAAAATAGATAAGTCAAAAATGTTTAGTTTTAAACGTAATAATTTTTTTAAATTTCAAGCCTAAGAAATCTCTAAAAAAGAAATGAAATTTCTTTCATGTCTTGATTATATAATAGATTAAAAAGGGGTACATATGCACAAGTTTGCTTGAGTGTATGTAGCCATTTTAAGGGAAAAGCTATAAGACAACTATAATTTTAAAAATTAAATATAAGAACCAAAAATGTAAAGAATAATAAAGCAAAAATAATATTGAAAACCAATATGTTGTTGCCTTGAGCAGCAATACGAGCCTGTACATGAGGATGAACATGTGTTGGGAAGGTTACTTGGACAGCAAGGAGGGATCACAAAATTTCCATGTTTTCTTTGTGAATAGGACAACAAAGCAAGAAATAAACATTGAACTTTAAAACAATCGCGAACTAGAGAATAGCTAAACCCAGAACATAAAAAATTTTATCTAAAGTTTTACACAAAGCTTTAGCAGATCTCTCTTCCACCTTTATATATAATAGTAAGCAAAATGAAACAATGTTTAAGTATCCCCTAAGACAACAGTGTTTCGTCTATTTATGTGAAAAAATTTTCCATTTATCAGAAATGAAATTAAAGGAAGGCATTTTTATAAGTGCAAATATAACATGCTTATTGTTTGATGAAAATTTTAAGCCTATCATGAATCTAGTTGAAAAAGAAGCTTGTATATGTTTCAAAGTTATAGTTGCTACCTTTCTTGGTAACAATAAGGATTCTGACTATTTGAATATAGTTGAAAATATGCTCAATAACATGGATAAATTAGGATCCTTCTGAATCTTAAAATGCACTTTCTCTATTCCCAAGTTATTTATTTCCTGAAAATCTTGGTGCTGTTAGTGAAGAACAAGGAGAATGCTACCACAAGGATGTAAAAATAATTGAAAAGAGATAAAAGGGTCAATGTAACCTTAATGAGATAGGCGATTACTGCGGGTCATTCTTTTTTGTAAACTCATAGAAGATGATCATATGAGATAGTACTGCACACAGCTTTAATCAAAAATGAGAATGAAAATACTGAGCCACTGATTTAAACTAACGCATGACCCTTCAGGGTTCCTACGCTTTTGGCAAAACCAAAAATAAGGACTTTTTAAGGACGTACAAAAAATTTTAAGGACCTTACAAATTTTTCGAAATTTACAAACTGTTACGTTTATTTCAAAAGGAAGCATTATTGAAGGAGGAAATTGATTTAACATCATATTTTTATTAAGAACCCAACACAAACACTTTTCTGGAGCTCTCTTTGACTTGTTGCTTTTCTAATGTCCAATACAGTCAGGGAGTTAAATAATTATTGGAGCTAGTAATAAGAAGCTCACAACACAAGTATTAATCATATATAAGCAAATTATCATGATATGAAAAATTATCAAAAATGGTTAGTGCTATAAAATACAAGTTAAATGAAAAACAATTTAAATTTTAAAAAAATGTTAAAGAAAACGCTGCACTTTGTCTTGAGAATTTGTGTTTAATTTAGATTCTTTTTTTTCACTTTACTTAACTTATGTTGCCAGCATCTCAATTTAGGCTTACTTAAATTTTTATCTCTGCCATAAATAATTTTTTTTAATTATTTAGAAGAGCTCGCAAAAATTCAGAATTTTTTTTTTTTTCAACTTGAGAAAAATATTTCATTTTGGAAACTACATACAAATAAAAAATGGAGCTTATTCACTTAAAACTTTGTACATTATCCTCACATAGGCACTGCCAAAATTTAACTATAATAAAGTTTCAAAAAATTGAACATTTTTTTAAAATAAAAAATAAAACAAGCAGACTACAGGCTGCAAATACTAAAACAACTATCAACTTTTTAAATAATTCATATATTTACAGGATGCAAAAAGATAGAAGTCTCAAAAGCTGCGTGCAATTTTCGGCGAAGCACGTGGTAGATGGTAGATGTTAGCAGGTTTCCGAAAAATAGGTTTTTACATTTTCGAGTTATAAGTTATGAAAATTCATGTAAATTAATACATGTGTTTTTAAAAAGTTTCTTGAAAAATTTTCTTGTGCAATCCCTTTAGATAAAAATACTTGTACATCAGCTTGAAAAATCGGATCTTTTTGCAAAAAAATCGAATTTTTGTTGACAAATAAAAACAGAATAACTAGGGGATAACGGAGCATTTAGCAACTATGGTGTATAGGTTTAAGAGGTCGATTCCTTCAATTTACTGCAAATTAAGAAATTTCACGAAGTACAAATTTTGATTAACGCAGCAAATATCCATCATCTCCCACACAAGAAAACCCCACAGCGAACAATCGTGAAGCCAAATTGGTCAATACAAATTTACTAAATATTAAAACACCGCTTTAAAACAAATTTTCGATACGGGAATTTATTTGATCTAAAAAAAAAAAACAATGGGAGAACAAACTGTTTAGAGAAAGATCAGCTGAAAAGCGATCGGGGGAGTTAGCAACTCGGCGCTAATTATAGTGTAAGACGTAAGAAAAATCGTAATAAAAATAAATCATTCTTTTACCTTTAACAGTATAAATAAGCGATAATCATATAAGTGATTGTTCAAGCGCAAAAAAAGCTGAAAGTTTTTTTTCTGCCTACATATTAGTTACATGCATCTTTTATTGAGCTAGATGTCAACAATATTCTTCTTTGAAGTATTCCCCCCCTCCCCCTTAAATTAAAAAAAAAAAAGTTTCAAAAGCAATATTTATTTACTGATTACTTGGTAAGAGCTGCTCCTACTTGCTTTATTGATAATTGTTTAGAATGTAGATGATTTAGTAACAATTTTCATGCAAAAAAAAATATTATTTACTTTGTAACTAAACTTAATAAATAGTATCGAATCCCAAATTTAAAATCCCGAAATTCGACCTTTTTTCGAAAATTCCCGATTTTTGTTTATTTATTAAACTTTTTACCCTTGAGTCCTTAAAAGTCCGTTTTTCAAATTTGACTAATTTTTCTTTTCTCTTTTAAAAGCAAAATGAGGGAACTTGTGTGATTTGTTTTCCTGTGGTCTTAAATGGTGCCCAGTTACTGGGCACCATTGCATTTTGTTACAAATGCTTGGTGTTTAGATTCAACTTCTTTAATAATATTTTACTTTTTTATATAGATGTAGCTCGATTTTCTTTTCACACAATTGCAGGAAATAGCAAATTGGGAGCTGCCATGTGGGTGGGTACAAGTTCATTTTAAATGAATTGGGTGTTGTAGTTTGAAGCATTTTATCAAAAATCCATGAACTTTTTTTTTGTAAAAATATATAACACATCAATTTACAGTGGCAAGGACAGTGGCATAGCCAGAAGGGGCCATAACCTCCTCATCCCCCAAGAGGCAATAACAAATATACCGTAAAATCACGAAAGTAGCCCCCCCATCGAATGTAACCCCCTCCCCCTTTCGCGCCGAAAGTGGAATCATTCAGTATTCCTTAATATAACCCCCTTCCCCAAATGGCTGACGATTTTAAAACAAATTTTGTATTATTTTCTTATGATAAAGATTAAATATGTCTAATTTCTTTTTGTATTTTGTGTTTTATTTTGTTTGTTTATTTATTCATAAATATTCAAGGTCTATGTGCTTAAAAATAAATTTCATGTACTCGGCGTTAATTCCTTCATTAGCCGCCATCTTTGATCTTCTGAGTCCGCCATTTTTGGTCGTGTTTTGAAATTCAACGCATTACGAAATGCCGATATAGCGCTGGCCTCGAACGTGCCAAATTTGCGTTTTATGAGTTTTAAATTTAAATTATAGGGATTTCTGCTAACTTAAGTGCTAAATTCTTTCTTCGCGTTGATTCGTTCATTAGCCGCCATCTTTGAACGTGTAAGTCCGCCATTTTTGGTCGTGTTTTGAAACTCGGCACATTACGAAATACCGATGTAGCGCTAGCCCCGAACATGCCAAATTTGCATTTTTTGAGTTTTAAATTTAAATTATAGGGATTTCTGCTAACTTAAGTGCTAAATTCTTTCTTCAGTCAAAGATGCCATCCCCATGCGATCAAATTTCTATTAAAAAATTATAAGACAGATTTTTGTTTATTTATTTTTTGAATCTTGTTTTATATTATTTAAAATAATTTTAAATGGGTTATACGTATTATTTATTTTCAGTAGATGCTCTTAATTAATACTAAAAACATTTTTTTTAAATAATTTTTTTCGAAAATCTCGATTATAACCCCCCTATCTGAAATTTGCCAGTTTGGTTTTTAAAAAGAGGGGGGTTACTTTCGGGATTTTACGGTATGTGCATGCTGTGACGAAAGGCCACTCGGACATTGCGTCAGCTCCACTGCCGAAGGCCGCTGGCGAAGACGTCAGGGATCTTCTCCTCCCCCTTTGATCCAGAGGGTTCTCGTTTTTGGGAGAAAACTCGAGAAGCTGCTGGAAGCGAGAGCCGGCTCGAATAAAAGGAGATGCGTGGAGGCGTACGGAGATTTTTTGCTCTGCAGACTGGTGTTTGTTTTTGGAGAGGGAGGCTCTTATGCCTCGTATTCTATGATCGGGCGAAGTTTTCCCCGCATCTCTCTCCCACACCAGGAGTTTTGTGATTTTTTATTGTCAACTTCTGTAAATACAAATTTCTTATTTTTAAATAATTTAGTCAAGAAAATAAAAGTCCTATTTACGCTACCCGTTTGTTTGTTTCTGTCCCGGACGCCACAATGCATGTACATATATGTTAATAGTGAAAACCCTCCCCTTGAAAGAAAGTGGGACTCGAAAGAACCAAGCAATGCGACCAAGGGTCTATGGACTGAAAACCCTCCCTTTAAAAGGTGTCCTCTCCCCCATGAAAAATTTCTAGCTACAGCACTAGTAATTAATGGGTCAGAATATAGAAAGCCTAAAGACATTAATGATGAACCTGTTCCAGAAATGACACTCATTAAAGATGTACCAGGGGAGGAGAAGGATGTTACAAAAAAAAGAGCAATTGTTGCACTATACAAATGTACAAAAGAATAAGTATGTGGAAGGTGTTCTTTTACAAAAAATTTTGCTGCTTTTGATACAAATAGTAATACACAAATAATGAAATTAACCATTGATTGCATGTGTCTGAAACTTTTCTGATGAAGCCGAAATAAACTATTTAATTTGTTGTGTTCAAAGAATGAAATTCATAATTCATAAAAAATACACAGTTCATTGCAATTGATGCCCATATAACAAATAAAAATAGTTTAAAGCTTTAAGTCAATCAGTACAACATTTTAAAAATAATACAAGTAGCTTTTTCTTTAAATAATGCAATTACATTTAATATTTTCTTAAAATTAACATTTAGATTAAAGTATCTTCAAATAGAGTTAAGATAATTATTCCCTTTCATTTTGTTTCTTGGAATTATTTACCATACCTGCATTTGTTTTCTAATTAAAGAAAACATGAGTATAATTTCAAGCAGTGGGGCAGACGTCGGCTCTTGTCCCCTTAATAGACAACTGTGTAATTTACCTTTTCCTTATGAGTGTGAGGACATATACCCCCCCCCCCCCCACATATATCCCCAAAGATATCTTTCCTCCATTTCAAACTAGTAGTTCATCTGGAGCTTATTAAGGGGTGATTAGTGTTAAGCATGTGCTCTGCTTTGATGTGTGCCTTGAGGTGAAGCAGTGTCTAGCAACCATCTTTTTAATGAACACAAGCCCTCAAACACCAACCGGGTGTCCATCACTAAATATTAGTTTAATTGATGGCAGGAACTGTCCTGTTTAGAAAAGGTTAAGCAGTCCACATCCAAAAAAATTGAATATTAAATAACTTTTAATATTTTCCAATTCAAATAAAAATCAAAACATTCCAATAAAAATCATAGTTAGGTAGCAAATAAAAGGTTTTTTCTATGCTATGACAATATAGATTGTTTTTAATAAAAAACTTTTTAAAATGTTTCCCGAGTATTTTCAGAAATAGAAGAATAATTTTGTTCATTTTAAATGTCAAATCTTTTAATCTTTAAATCAACAAAAGTATGCAAATTTTTGTACTCCAAGATGACTGCATAAGGTTATGCAAAGTATAAGGTATTTTTTGAAAATAAAACAAAAAGAAATTGTAAAATTACTTTTAGTTTTTGAGAGATAGCTTGCAATATACATTCCACTAATGTAGTCGTTTTCCCTGTACCAGGTGGTCCATGTAAAATTGATACTTCCTTGTGACTCAAAGCAAATTTTATAGCTTCTTTCTGTGTGGGATTCAACTGCTTGTTATAAAAAACCATGTCTAAAAAAATATTGAACAATATCTTATTCTTTAAAATAAATAAATAAAATAAAAGTAAATAACAATACTAATAAAAACATTTTAATTTTCCATAAACAAGATTTCTCTTCAAAAGTAAAATTTCTTGATAAGTATCCCAATTAGTGCAAGTTTTCAATTAATTTAACTTTATGATTTATAAATCTGTAGGAGTAGGGGAGATAAAACAGTACACATAATCTTAATATAAATTTATTAAATACATAGCAATAAAAAATTATTTTACCATTTTTGAGAAATATTTATTCCATTTCCATTCTTCAAATAAAATTTAATAATTTAATTGTAATATTTCATTTATTTGTATACAACTTTTCAAAACCAACATTGGGATAACTTTCACAAGAGTAACCAGTTACACAAAATAGTTATCTGGTTGTGTTTCTTACATTACATAATATTGATATTCTAAATTACATAAATGTATTTTTGAATTCATAAACATTCTTTATTTTTAAATCAGACTTACCATCAAAAATAGAGGTTTCTAAAGTGGATGGTTGCTTTTCACCAAATAGAACATCAACTAAATGTGATTCTCTGCCTTTAGTTCCAAGAGTTTTCAATGCTCTGAAAAAAGACAAATTTAATGTAACCTGAAAATATCTTCACGCTAGCAATTCTGATATGTGTTACTATGATTCAGCTTATTACTTATGGGCAGGGCCGGCCGTTCAATGTGCCCCCCCCCCCAAAAGTGTGCCCTCAGTTTAAAAATAATATTTCCCAGCAATTTTCCCATCAATGCAAAATCCAACATTTGCGAAATTGGTTTCTAATGTCGACATGCGAAATTTTAACTGCTGAAAATAATACAACATGGCATTTTTTCTTTCATTTCTCGAAAATAGCACAACTTCTACAAGAATGTCTGTTTAATAAATGGTGGGTTCCCAAATGATGAGTCTTCACAAGACAAGTTTTTGAAAGCAGCAAACAAACAAAACTTACTATATTCATGCTATAAACTTAATAGAGCAGGGGTCCCCAAACTTTTCCAAGTCATGGCACCCCGAAAAAATTCGAATTTTTTCGCAGCACCCTAGTTGTACAATATCTGGCTTAGGAACAAAGAAGATTTGTTATTAGGAGTGTTTCATGGCACCCCTCTTCTTTTGCTGTAGCACCCTAGGCTGTCGTGGCACCCAGTTTGGGAACCTATGCAATAGGGTTATCTCTTAAGCTAGCTAGATATCCCTTTTGCCATAAGCACTAGAGATGAGTTTGGTCTCACTTTTGCAGGCCCGAGCCCGAAGATTTGAAGTCCAAGCCCGTCCGAGCCCGAAATGATTTTATAAAGTGTTGTTAATAGATGTGGTGCTGCATCGATTAAATGTAGGATTTTGTTACCATCGCAATTAGTTCTAATGATTTTTCTTTTAATTTAAAATAAAGAATACATATATATTTTTAAACAATCATGAAATGCTGCAGTTGAGATTAAATTCTGATGAGCTAAAATGCATGAAAAATCTTCGGTTTGGAAGCATTTTCGGGAAGTTCTTGATTTGCAGTCGAGTTTAAAACTGGAATATATTCAGTGCAACTATTGCAGTTAGGAGACCTAATAAGATGGGTCTCTAGTCTGGAGCAAATTGAAAATGAAAGTGGACACAAGACTAGCAAAAAACCATGAGTGCGGACTGTAGGTTGATGTATGAATATTTGACCATGAGCCCGAGCCGAAGAGTAACTTTAAAATGTAGAGCCCGAGTCCGTGTCATCTCTAATAAGCACCAGAATAAAAAGTCAAACTAAAGAAAAAAGAAAAATCCAGGAAGTCATGTCGTGAAGTTGACTGTAGAAAAGTCTGTTTTGAAAATATCTCTCGCCTTGTATCCCTTTCATTCAGTATTTTAAAGGAGGGAATTTAGAAAGAATGTCAGCGTTAAATCTTGAAATGTAAAGCTTTAAGTGAAAAATTAATGTTTGAAGTGAAAAGTTACCTTTCTACTGATAAAATATTTACCAAAAAAAAAAAAAAAAACGTTTTTTGAAGGGGAGCAAACACTTTTTCTGCTATTATTTTATGAATGTCGGAATTTTAAAAATATATATAGTTTAATATTAGGTACTTGAACCAGCAAGGTAGCGTTGAGGTGGTCTCATACACACAATTTTCAAACCCGGCTATGTTGGTGCATTTTCAAGATGCAAAAAAACGTCTGCGCCCATATCCTATGATTATGCAACATGCAAAAGTCCCATGAATGTCTACTTGGCTTGGATATTTTCGGCTAAATTAAATTCCTTGTTCAATTTTGCATCAAGACAGCCCAGGTACTCCACCTTTCAAGTGAAGGAACTGGGCGTCAAAATTACCTTGTTTCGATTGTGGTGCTGCTGAAAGAGCTGGTACCAGTCCCTGTGAAACCCACTAGGTCTGCAATTTGCAGAAGCCAACAGCTGCCCATTAGAAAGAAAAAGATAAGGTATTTGTTTTATTTATGGAATTGTTAAAGTTTTTAAAATAATTCGAAACTCAATAAAATTATGCACAACTGAATTGATAGTAGTTTAGTTTGTACGATGAAAGAGGGCTAGGGACGCCCTGCTTATGGGAAAGATTTAATGGAAAATTTACAATACTTAATATAAAATGAATATACTACATAACTATTATTGAAATCAAATTATGAAAATTGTAAACAATAACATATATTTTGGTTTTGAAATAATTTAAAATACAGTAGAAGATCTTTAAACACTTAATTCTGAATGACACCCAAATATGACTAATTAAATAAAACACAAAACTAAAATATACTTATGAAATGAAAGCAAAATGAAATAATAAATAATAAAAAATATCATGTTATCATACTTTCTAGCTAATAAGATGCACTTTTTTAGTCCAAAATGTGTCTAAAAAAATTGGCCTGCGTCTTATTGGCCAAGGGTGTAAATTTATCCTCCAAGATGTTTTTGAAAGAGAAAGAAAAATATGATACATTCATAGGGTTTTGTTTTAAAAATTCAGAGCATAAGTTGAAACTGAATAACAGTTGATAGAATTTTGGTGGTACTGCATACAAAAACATTTATTCATAAATCACATTATAAGGTACTGATTCCGTAACAAAAATACCAACATAAAATTACAAGCTTAACAATACATGCTTCTGTAAACATATTTTGCCGATTTAGCTATATAATTAAAGTATGTTTGTGACTGTCTATCATCACATCTTCTTCAGTATGTCAGAGCAAGACAGAGATACTACTCAACCCTCAAAAGCAAGATTTATCTGGCTGAGATATGAATTGAATTATACCATCAAAATCTGTCTGCTGCACCATCTGGGTCCATTTGTAACCCTACACCGAATTTGGAAGAGATATCACCGAGGAGTCGTCAATTCCATTGCCAAATGCGAGACATCCGCCATAAGTGCCTGTGAAGCGCTTAGTGAGTGGAACAAGCATAGAGATTGGACAGCGAAGTGTGAGCAGGGCCCTTAGTATAGATTTTGTGAATATTCAACAAAAACATAATTTTATAAAACCATTTTTTTTAAATGTTGGCATTTGTTTTACAATGTACTATTCACATTTTTCACAGCACATATTACATCTTTGTAAAAAAAAAAAATTCCCGCTACTTATGTTTTGTAAATAAGTATGCAAATAATATTAAGATAGGAAAATTTCTTTCACATACATTTCTTAGTTCTTCTTTTATTTCCAATAAGAAGAAGAAATTAATGATATAAATAAACAAAAAATTCCCGGTACTTATGTTTTGTAAATAAGTATGCAAATAATATTAAGATAAGAAAATTTCTTACTAAAGTAAATATTCTTACTTTTTCAAACGCTTATATGTCACATCATTTGCAAGCTTTATGATTAAAAACTGATCTTCATCGTCTAAATTTTGCGAATCTGAGTTTTTATCAAATGCAACAGTAATTGTTGAATCTGTGACACGAAACACTACACCTGATGTGATAACTTCGATCTTTCCATCAGAACTTAAATTTCCAATCCCAACAATGTCACCTAGAAAGAAAGATAAAAATTGTCAATAAAAATACATATCTATCCCAAGTTTGCATACAACCTCAATTTTGCATATATAGAGGAGACCGGGGCTAGTAGGTGCTGATTTTAGTTATTGAATTAAATTAATTTTTTGTTTGTTTGAACAAAATATGTCTGCACTTTAAAGTGAAGGTGGACATTACTTTTCCAAAAATCGGCCAGAAAATTGATTTTAAGAGTGAAAGATTGGAGGTGGGCATGGCTCAAACATGAATGGTCATTTAACTCAAATACATATTGTTTTATCTGAGGCTGCATCCTGAGCCTTAGAAGCTTCTAATAGTAATGGGAATGCTTTGTGATGTGAAGTAAAAAAATACACTTCTATTTCAACTACTAGCATTCCGTTTACATTTGTTTAGTTTGAAAACATGATTGCTATTTGTATCTTGAAGTTAAAAAAAAAAAATTATTTTCAGAACTAAAACCCTTGGCAATAAATTAATATTACATAGTAACTAAGACCTTGGCTTTATTTAACTAAAATACTTTGGTATAAATGACCAGGCACCAGGATATCTAAGTTTTTAACGTTTGTAGCTTTGTGGAAGTCCACCGCCTCACAGACAGTGATATAGTCGAGGGGGGAAGCAGGGGGACGGCGTACCCCTACCATTTTAATTTAATACAAGTGCCCTCCCCCCCAAACTTATACATTTTAACATAAACGTCCCACGCCCTTTTTGATTTCAATTGCTTATCTTCTTATGTATTATAAACATCCCCCAGACATTTTATTTCAGGACTACACCACTGCTCACAGAGCAATTTACCTATACGTATGGGGCACACGACCTTGCGCATGTTGAAAGAGCGACCCCAGGTATTCTGAGGAAGAATCGAGTTATTTAGAGATATTAATCAAAAGTGAAAGCAATAACACCTTTGTGTTGGTTCTTGCTGACTCTGATACTGTCTTCTTAATAAAAATGTCAGAAGCTAGCATGTTGCATGCAACATGTTTTTGCATATGAAGTTTTCATGAAATGATAATTGAAATAAATATCAACAAATCAAAGCATCAAATTTTTACAAAAGTATAATAAAAGTAAAAAAATAGATAAAAATTAATTGAAGTGAATAAAAAATAATAAAATAAAACACTGAAACAAATAGACAGGACCTGTGGGACGTTACCGAAGGTGTATGAAATACGCAACAGGCAAAGGTTGGATTCTCTTCTCATCTAATTCTGCTGGCTACATGATCTGCAATTTTTTACATCTTACTTTTCAATTTTGGGGTCAGGGTTGATCCAGTATTTTTAACAGGGTCCATTTTTTGTGAATTTTAAGGGGGTATTCTAGTGTAGAATTTTGAAAAAAAAAAAAAAAAAAATCGGAAAATGTTTTTTCTTTTATATTTCCAAAATTTAGACATTCAAGAATATGCCATTAAAAGGATTCTTCAAAATTCCTATTATTTCACGAGTTATAGCCGTTTTAGTGACGTGGCATCGGTTCCGGTCCGATAGCTACAAGTCAACAAAAGACGGTACGTGGTCCCGAGTCCCGACGGTTGCATATCCCTTATAAAATCTTTATATACAATAAAAGGGATACTATACAAATGTCCCTTTTAAATCTATATTTAATTGAAGGACATAGAAACTTGTTGTTCGAGGTAAGTACGTATCGATAATCCCCCCCGCAAGAGGGCGTGGATAGCTGCGCATGCTCCGCTCTATACTATACATTCAGTTAGCTCTGTAATCATGTAGAAACAACTTGTAGATTTTTGTGTGCGCATTAAATTTATGTGGTTAATGTTCAAAGTGTTAAGTTATTGTCCCACACCCTGCATGTCTCGTACATGTTCCTGGTCCGCCGAGCACTAGCATTTATCACGTTTGTGGATTAAGCAATTCAACTTCTAACATTTTGGAGCATTCTAACTACTATGGATGACCTAAAGAAGAAACGGAGCTACCTCAAAGGTAGGACAACTCGTTTAACCAATATTATTAATCAAAAGATTAATTCAAATACTCTTACTATTGATGAACTCGAAGTGTTTTCTGTTGATGCTGGAGAACTGTGGCGAGAAATGCACGATTTAAACATGGACATTGTTCTAGCGCAAACCGATACAGAAATTGTAGGGAATGAAAAAGAATATGACGAGATAGCATCTAAGATTGAACAGTTAAAAGTTACTATCGCGCGGCAAATTAAAAACAAAACTGTAAATCAAACTGATAATAATACCTCTCATTCATCCAATCAATACAATTCAGATTATCTAAACTCCGTAAAGCTACCGAAAATTGAACTCCCAACATTTTCAGGTAATTTTTGCGAATGGTTAAGCTTTAGAGACTTATTCCTTTCTACTATTCATAACAATTCATCTCTTTCCGATGCACAACGCTTACAATATTTGAAGCTGTCTGTTAAAGGGCAAGCAGCTGTTTTAATTCAAGCTCTGCAAATCACAAACGATAACTACGATAAAGCTTGGAAATTAATTAGCGACAGATACGAAAATCCAGCTGAGATAATTAATGCCACTCTAGACCGTTTATTTTCGCAACCAAATCTAAATTATGAATCTGCAAGTGGGTTACGAAAGTTATTAGATACCACTAATCAATGTGTTGATACTTTGGAAATACTTAAGCAACCAATATCTCATTGGGACACTCTTTTGGTATATTTCTTAAAAAAGAAACTTGATGCTGAAACATTGCGTCAATTTACACTAAGTCTAAACAAATCGGAAACTCCTACTTTTAAATCATTTTGCGACTTCATCGAAAAGCGAGCATCTGCTCTGGCCTGTCTGAGTCAGAACAGAAGTGGCGCCAGCTCATCATTGCCTTCAAGGCCAAATACTGTGAGATCTTTTTCGAAAAATAAAATAGAATCAAAACATATCGCTCTTTCGAATTCGTGTTTATTTTGCAAGGCTGATTCACATGGGATTTATCAGTGTAATAAATTTAAAGAATTACCAGTGAATGCAAGAAAGAATTCCATAATTCAAATGAGATTGTGTCTGAACTGTCTAAGGTCGGGCCATTTTTCTAATGCGTGTAAGAGTTCTCATTGCAAGCAGTGTAATGGAAAACATAATACATTATTACATGAAATACCAGAGAGGGTGAAAACGGAAGAAGATAAAAATGAATCATTAGTATCAAATCATTATTCAGAATCTAATTTAAACGCGCAGAATGTTTTGCTTCCTACTGCTATCATCAATGCATACGATAAATATGGAAATTCACATATATTTCGCGCGCTCATTGACTGTGCTTCTCAAGCAACATTTGTCAGAGAGGATTGTTTACAGCAATTAGGCATTTCACGGCAGCTGGTTAGTGTAACTGTTGCAGGGTTATCTTCAAATGAGTCAAATAAGATTTCAGGTGCCGCACAAATCAAGATTTCACCAGTCTCAGATACGGATTTAACTTTGACAGTTGACGCATTAATTATTCCGAAAATCACAAATAATCTTCCTCAGAAACAAGTAGAGGATTCGAAGTTAAAATATTTTAAGCATTTGATTCTTGCAGATAAAAATTGCAATCGACCAAGCAAAATTGATATATTACTTGGTGCTGACGTGTTAGCAAACGTAATGCAGAGCGGACACATTGCGATTCCAGGAGAAAATTTGATGGCTCAGGAAACAATTTTCGGATGGGTTATCTTGGGAAAAGTGGGAAACTCTCAAGACAACGCTAATCAAGTTTACACTCACTTCACTCGTTGCGAGGAGTTCGAAGTTCAGAGATTGTGGGAATTGGAAGAAATTCCGCACAAAAAAATATTTTCTCCTACCGAACAGGAATGTGAAAGTCATTTTCAGTCCACACATACAAGGAATGATGAGGGTAGATTTGTGGTAAGGTTGCCTTTTCAAAATGGGAATCTAGCATTGGGTTCATCTCGCGAAGTTGCAGAAAGGCGTCTGATTCAAAATGAAAAGAGTTTTGTCAGATATCCCGAAAAAATGAAACTGTACACGGAATTCATGCACGAATATGAAATGCTGAAACACATGGAACGAATATGAAATGCTGAAACACATGTGTTCTGGTGATGATAAATCTAAAGAAAATTTTTATCTTCCACATCATGCTATCATGAAAACATCTCAGTGTTCTTCTAAATTTCGCGTAGTTTTTGATGCGTCTGCTAAATCCTCAAGCGGAGTGTCTCTCAATGATAAACTCATGATAGGTCCAACTTTACAAGATGACATAGCAACTTTATTACTAAGATTTCGTAAACACAAAATCGCTATGACTAGTGATATTGTTAAAATGTATAGGCAAATTTTGGTTCACCCAGATGACACACGTTACCAACAGATTCTCTGGCGAGATTCAGTACACGCAAAAGTGAAGGAATACAACTTGTTGACAGTGACATATGGCACAGCTTCAGCCCCATATTTGGCTACAAAGTGTCTGCAGCAGCTTGCTATAGAAGAAAGTGAGACATTTCCACGTGCTTCTCAAATCGTTAAGTCAGACTTTTATGTTGACGACCTTATGACAGGAGCTGAATCGGTTAAAGAGGCAATCCAGGACCAGCAAGAAATAATTGACATGTTAAAGTGTGGAGGATTCGAGCTCAAGAAATGGTCATCGAATGAAGAATCAGTCCTCGAAAACATTCCTCCAGAGAATCGAGCTACCTCTTTACCCCTGGAAATTACAGATAATGTAAAGACCCTTGGAGTTCTGTGGAACCCAGCTACCGACAGTTTCTCTTTCAAATGGAACGTCCCTCCTGTGTCAGACGTTTGCAGCAAACGCACAATACTTTCCTTTATATCTACAATTTTTGATCCTTCTGGTTGGATTTCTCCTGTGATACTCAAATTCAAATTGCTCATTCAACAACTCTGGAAACTGAAACTCAATTGGGACGAGAATCTTCCAACACATCTACAGCAAGAGTGGAAATCTTCAGTCGAAGACTTGTTTCAACTAAGAGACATCAAAATACCTAGGTACATTCTTCAACCTCATAGTGATATCATAGAGTTTCACGGATTTAGTGATGCCTCGGAAAAAGCATACGCGGCTGTAGTATATGTACGAACGATTTCAAGAGATGGAAATGTAAAGGTGCAAATGATTACTAGTAAGACCAGAGTAGCCCCCATAAAATTCATTTCCCTACCCCGACTCGAACTCTGTGGAGCATTGTTATTAGCTAAGCTCGTTAGCTTCACAACTCGAGCTCTGCAGCTCAGATCAGTTAAAACATCATTATGGACCGACTCGACAATTGTTTTGTGTTGGTTATCTTCACACTCCAGTCGATGGAAAACATTCGTTGCGCATAGAGTAGGAAAAATTCACGAACTTGTTCCCGAAGCTCATTGGAACCATATCGATGGTAAATTAAATCCTGCAGACTGTGCCTCACGAGGAATGCCTCTTGATCAGCTAAAACATTTCTCTTTGTGGTGGCAAGGTCCCGAGTTCTTATATTTGCGAGAAAACGTTTCTCAAGAACCATTTCAGGGCATTGAAACTGATGAAATTCTCGCAGAAGAAAAGAAAACATCTCCTGTAAGCAACGTCGCAACGGCGACTACAGAAAACAATGAAAGCTGCAAATTATTACATAAATTTTCCTCACTTCCTAAGTTAAAAAGAGTAACAGCCCTTTGTTTCAGATTCATTTTTAATTGCAGAAATTCAAAGGAAAATAGAAATTTCGGACCTTTAACGTCTAAAGAACTTGATCATGCACTGACCTTCTGGATAAAACAAATACAGGAACAAAATTTCACTCCCGAAATAGACTGTTTAAAACGTTCCCGGACACTTCCTACAAAAAGCAAACTCTTGTCTCTAACTCCCTTTCTTGATGCTGAAGGTTTGCTCAGGGTGGGCGGTCGTCTGAGACATTCAAATTTGCCTGAAAAGCAAAAATATCCAATTTTGTTACCCAAACGCAGTTTTTTGACAAATTTATTAATTTCCTCATTCCACATTACAAACTTGCATGCTGGCCCTCAATTACTTCAAGCTTGTATTCAACGTGAATACTGGATACTCTCTGCAAGAGATATTATTCGACAATGCATTAGGAAATGCATGATATGTGCCAAGATTAAAGCTCAGACTGCCAAGCAAATGCTAGGTGATCTGCCAGCTACACGAGTAACACCTTCCCGACCATTTTTGAGATGCGGTGTTGATTACAGTGGCCCTTTCCCTATACGAATGTCAAAGGGGTCGCGAGCTAAAACATGCAAAGCATATCTATGTCTCTTTGTGTGTTTCGCAACTAGAGCTATCCATTGCGAACTAGTAAGTGATTTGTCAACTAATGCCTTTCTAGCAGCACTAAAACGCTTTATTTCCCGTCGAGGTAAATGTTCGGACATTTACAGTGATTGTGGAACAAACTTTATAGGCGCAAAGAAAAAACTGGACGAACTTCAGGCATTATTAAAGTCTCCGAAGAATAATGAAACAATTGTTCATTATTTATCTGATGAAGGCATCAACTGGCATTTCAACCCCCCAGCTGCTCCACACATGGGAGGCATATGGGAAGCGGGTCTCAAGTCTGTGAAGTTCCATCTCAAACGCATAATTTCTAACGTAACTTTGACTTACGAAGAATTGTACACCGTCATAGTTCAAGTTGAAGCCTGCCTCAACTCTCGTCCATTGTCACCAATGTCCAGTGACCCAAATGACCTTTCAGTGCTCACACCTGGACACTTTCTCGTAGGTGGTCCACTCAACGCTTTTCCAGAAACAGATTTCACAACATCCAAGATCAATCACTTAACCCGTTGGCAACTAACGCAGCGCCTAGTGCAACATTTCTGGAAGCGTTGGAGTGCGGAATACGTCACACGCCTTCAACAACGGCCAAAATGGTTTTGCAAGCAACCTAATCTGCAAACGGGAGACCTTGTGTTGGTCAAGAATGACTGTTTGCCTCCGCTAAAGTGGCGTCTGGGACGCATTACAGAGGTTTTTCCCGGAAAGGACGGTTGTGTTCGAGTAGTGGCAGTTAAAACCTCCGATGGACGATTAAAAAGACCCATTTCAAAACTGTGCAAATTGCCATTAGACAATGATTAACTATTCATCATTGAACGTTAAACTTTAAATCCACTTCTTTATTTTTCATATTACTGTTTTTTATTCCACTTTATATATTTCATATGTTTACTCATTTTTTCGTTGTAGTTTTGCTAAAATTGTAATTTGTTGAAACAAGATGTTCCAAGGTGGGCGGCATGTTTGAGGTAAGTACGTATCGATAATCCCCCCCGCAAGAGGGCGTGGATAGCTGCGCATGCTCCGCTCTATACTATACATTCAGTTAGCTCTGTAATCATGTAGAAACAACTTGTAGATTTTTGTGTGCGCATTAAATTTATGTGGTTAATGTTCAAAGTGTTAAGTTATTGTCCCACACCCCGCATGTCTCGTACACTTGTTTTGTTGGAATATTCTATTTTAGTTTTATTTTAAGTTAGTTTTGAGCCAACCTTCGCAGTTAGTATTTTTAATGAAGGTTTTATACCCATATTAAAATCTTAGATGTTATGGGAATCATGATTGGCCGGGCAAGCTAATGCTTTTGCAGCTAAAAGGGACGAAGCACGTATCGAGCGCACGGAACTCCGCACTCCAGAGGCGTCAAAGCAGGGCAGAACTGCTCGTTTTCACCAGAGAACATCGGAGAATAAGTATTTTGAAGTAGAGGAAGTTTACTTATATGCAGCAGGAATCGGCCATTAAAAATATGTAAGTATTCTGTACCATTCCATTAGTAAAACTGCCGAAAACTTCTCTCAAAACTTTGAACGTGTTTTTCTCGAAACTACTCTTTTTGAGCTGGCGGTAAGGATATCTCGAATTCTAATGGTCCGATTTACTTCAAATTTGGAGAGGATGTTCTTTATACATCCCTTTATGGTGTGAACCTTGCCCAAAGCTGTAATTTTTCATTTAGTATTTTTAAAAAATTCGTAATTGTTAAAAAAATAAACCAAAAAAAGGGATTTTTTTTCAAACAGCCGCCATTTTGTAAAAAAAAATTTTTTTTTGACTTGTCCAAGGTTCATACGATAGCGGCATCTATAGTAATTAAGAATCCGTCTGTTTTTTATTTTTCAGATCACCAGGAGGGTTGGAATAATGCACGCCAGGACACCCTCTTTTTTTTAAATCCCCCACTTTGACTGCTCATAACTTTGTCAATTTTAATTAATTTTTTTTTTGGTTGGTTTTTGTATGCAATAATAAAACATCAATAAACAAATGATAAAAAAATGGATAGTAAAAATACTTTTGTTTCGTTTGTACGCCGCTTCAAAAACCGGGAGAAATCCATGCCTCTACACTAGAATACCCCCTTAAGAAGATTTTTGTGAAAATTGAAAATTTAAACATGTAGTGATGAAAAATGTTATTATTATTTAACCCTTTTATAATAAATAATGGTGTAAAAGTACAATTTTGAAGCTTGGAATTTTGAGAAGTGTCTGAATTCCTTCTGGCTGACCCCTGAGGATATTTGATGGGCCAAAGTGCGTCAGCTTTCTTTTTTTTTTAACTACTAGATTATAACTTAGCTGGTTTTTCCATCACCACTAAATTTCTATTTCTGTTGTACCCTTGTGTACCTTGCAGGGTATATTCACCAGGCAAATTACTAGCAAAACAAAAGTAAGGGCGTGTTGGCGCTGAAGCTTTTTTTTAAAATTAAAGCTCACTAATATATTAAGCTCAAAGTGCCTATATGTGATGATCTTATTCTTTTATCTATAATCTTTTTTTTTTACTTTTTGCACGTTTAATGTTAAAAAACTCAGTTTAGCATTAAAAGAATAAAAACATGAAGATTATTTTCCCCTTATGATGCGTGCCAATCGACCCAATATCTGATCAAATGCTCTAAATGTGACAGACTTACGGAAAATTGAGTCTCATTTAAGCCCATTGGTCTTACCTGAAGTAATAGAATGAGAAGATAAAGAATTCAGCGAAATGGATTGAAAATTAATCATAAGTCTCCCAAAAAGTCCTGTAGATATCCTTGTAATATGCAGCTTTGGTATGCATATTCCTTTCTTCTGTAATAACTTTAGAGAACTGCTTTCCCTAAGAACCCTACAAGGAAAAAAGAATTGTGTTACAGCATTAAAATCATATATTTTCTTACAGCAGTATGAAACAATTTGAAATTCATAATGGCAATTAAAAAAAAAAACTCACTTATTTTCTTCAATTTCAGCTTCTCTTTCGATATCTAAAAGTTCTAATTGCTTAGATACAAAATTATCTACATTCACACCACAGTTATCATCACGTAAGTTTGACTTATCCATCATTAGATACCGTCTTCAAACGCTAGCTGGAAAATCTGTAGTACCAATGACTCTTGAGAACAGTGACTTGGCTCAATGGCATTACACGATCGGATTACATTACCTTCCAAAGTAATTCAATCACAGAAATTGTAATCCCAGGCACACAAACATTAGCAATCTTGCATAGACAACGTCTGCTGTTTACAAATGCAAGAGTAATCATTGCATTAAGAAAGAATCCTACTATGATTGCCAAAAACTAAATAACAACCCTATATTTTGGCGAGATTATAAATGGGGAAAAGGCTGCCAATAAGTGGCATAAAGCTGCCAGCATGGTAACCGTAATTTCTGAATTGTTTCTGCAATGACTGACTCTCGTACACTAAAAGCTGCCATAACCACTAACTACATTGTAAAATTTTAAATCAACATAAAATTTAGGTTCAAACTTTTCAAAAATTGCAAATGTTCACAAAATTTGTGCATAACTTTACGTTGATTTTTAATTTTTACTTTGTAGCACAAAGATTCACATAAATTAACAAATATTACTCTAAAATAATCGAAAAATGCATTTCTGCACAATAGATATTAAAACTGCTTTTTGTGTTATTGATAAATCTTTCAAAAGTGATGTTAAATTTATTCACTTTTTGTGTTCCTAATACAATACAGCATAAATAAACTGAACATAGAAATGAAAAATATTGTGTTAATAGTTTTAAATTGTTTTTTTTTAGAAGAAAAGTGGCAATAGTTTTGCTAAGGCGTGTCAGTGACGTAAGAAGATAATTTCAGAACATTCGTGAACATTCGAGAGTTTCAGGCAGCTGCGTATAAAGACTGAATAACGTTCTTTGCCCTGATTTGGCAAAACTGTATTCGTGCAGCATTATTGCTTGTATTTGTGCGTGATAATTTGTTTTTGTTGATTCCTGCGTTTGTTGATACTTTCGGTAAGTTGATTTGTTCTTAAACCATAATGCAGTTAATGAAAATTTTCTGCATGGAATTAACAATTTTGTTTCTTAAAAACTGAAGATTTATTGTTGTGTGAAATTAATTACTGTTTTCGTTTTCAGATATCAAGATGGGAAAAGACTATTATAAAATACTAGGCATTAGTAAAAATGCCTCGGATGATGAAATAAAAAAAGCATACAGAAAGCTGGCCTTGAAATACCACCCAGATAAAAACAAAACAGCAGAAGCGGAGGAAAAGTTCAAAGAAGTCGCAGAAGCATATGAGGTGTTAAGTGATAAAAAGAAAAAAGATTTGTACGATCAGTTTGGTGAACAAGGATTGAAGGGTGGACTTGGTGTAGGTGGAAATAGTTCTGGCGGACAGCAATTCACCTACACTTTCCATGGAGATCCTAGACAAACTTTTGCTCAATTTTTTGGCACAGATAATCCATTTGATACTTTCTTTAGTATGGGTGGATTAGGGGGACATGGTGGATCAACTACCATGTTTTACGGCGATGATGGTATGGATGTGGATGGTGAGAACGATATTTTCACATCACACTTTGGAGTACGTGGTGGTGGTAATAATCCCTTTCGATCCCAAAGTTTTACAGCTGGTTCTCCAAACATAAATAGATCTAAAGCAAAGGCTCAAGATGCACCCGTAGAGCATGATTTATATGTGTCTTTGGAAGATGTTGCAAAGGGTTGTACTAAGAAAATGAAGATTAATCGTAAGGTCCTAAATCCCGATGGACGAACGACTCATAGGGAAGAAAAAGTACTGACTATCAACGTGAAGCCCGGATGGAAGGCCGGGACAAAAATCACGTTTCAAAAAGAAGGTGATCAGACACCAAACAACATACCTGCAGACATATCTTTTATAATAAGAGACAAACCACATCCTCTCTTTAAAAGAGATGGTAGTGACATAAGATATACAGCTAAAGTTACTTTACGGGAGGTAAGTTGGATTTCTTATATTAACTTATTTTTACGTTATCTTGCATCCTTGTTTAATTTATTTGAAATACGTAGTATTTCTTTACAAAATTTAATGTTTTCGTATGTAGAAAGTGAGTGCTTGTGATTTGCTGTCATAATCAATGACAAAGCCTTTAAAAGGGTTCTGATCAGTTTTGAAATGTCTACTTTTTATTGAGTCATTCATTTACCAAAATGTAATCTCCCATGCAGCTAAAAAACATTTATACAATTATCAAAGTATCCTATACTTGTCATATAATTCAATATGTATTGACAATTTGATGTTTATCAATATGTTTTTGTTCAAGGTAGTTTTTTTTTTTTTAAATATGTGGATTTTAATGTGATATTGTGTGAACTAAAATATTGAATGTGAAAAACAGTTTAGTTAGTTTAAATCTGCTTGTTCCATTAGCAATACATTTTTATAAATTGCTATAGTTTTTTTCCCCACTCAAACCAAAAAATTTAGTTTATGAAAATGTGCCCCTCCTATTGTCAACTGTACACTTTAACAATAAAGTTAAGGGTAGATGCGTTCCTAATTATGAGAAGATATAATTTGTGTGCATCACTTTATTATACCACAAAATGATATAAAGTGTAAGATGTGTATCAAGTTATGCATCAGCTTACAAATATTCTGATGCATTATATCATATTGTCATGTTTATATATAAATTCACATCAGGGTTTTAAAAATTATCTTGCATAAACAAGTTTGTTTTCGACATATAATTTCCATGCATCTTAAAGAATTTTAGTATTGTATGTTACAAGATTTGAGGCAGCTTTCCAAAGGAAAAATGTATTTTTAGAAAAAGTTTAATATCGGGTACCCCTTGATTTTTTTTGGCGATTTATTTTAGCCAGAAATATAACGCCAAATTAAGGGGTACCCGATTCTACACCGAAACGGCAGTTATTTTTTGCTTTTTCCTTTAGAATCAATGTTCATAAAATTATCTTACAGCAACTATGGTACCTATTTATTGAATTGAATATTGAAGTACATTTATTTTCCAGTTCTTGTGCTTAGTCTCGGGACTCGCTTATGAACTGTTGTCCAATATGACGGATAGCACAAGGCAATACATGAAAGATTTTATTACATCACCAAGAGAGGAAATAACAGAAATACACCCAGGGCAAGGTGGGAATCGAACCCATGACCTCGGTACTGCCCGCAAGCAGCGGGCGGAAACTGGTACTAAGACCGCTCGGCCACCGAGGCCCCTGGTACCTATTTATTTTGTAAAGAATAATTTCTGGTAAATACTGGAAAAAACGGGCATAAATGCTGGGAGATGCTCTGAAATGTGAAATAATCCAATTAAACTATACTCTTTGTATAGTTTCAAATGATAAAATAAGATACAAGTGGTGCAGGTGTTGAATATAAAAAGAGTAGGAGAAAACCAAACAAAAAATAGAAATGTATGTAAATTTGTTTCCAACAGACATGATAGAAATATTTTTATTCCTTTTTCCTTAATGCAATTCCCTGTTTTCCTAAATTCAGTAACTGAAGATGTTTTAAAAAAAGAAAATAAATATTAACATATTTTTTACTTATAGCATCATTAATTTGGTTTTACCAATGCAACCACATTTTTTTAGTTTTTCCCTCCCACCCAAGGCCCTAGCCAGAAATTTTAAACACTAGTGTTGAGGAAAGTTTCAGGGAGGAACATATGCTACATTGCAAAAGTTTTATGGATTTCGGGGGGAGGGGGGGGGGGGGGTCGTCGCCCCCCCCCCCCCCCCCCCCCCCCCCGATACGGCCTTGCTCCCACCCTAACTGGATATTTCCTTGATTTCCTCGCAAGCAATCATCGAGGTGTGAATCTGGAAGTCGTAATCTATATTTTGATAAATGATATTCAGTCATTTATCATTATAGGATTAATCAGTTATATGGTCCTTTATTCATATGCTCTTGATTCTATTCTCTGGTTTAAAATGGAAAACTGAAATATTTTATCGTTGGGTGCAGGCGCAGCTAGGCCGATCAACGGCGCCATGGTGCCCGCTCGCATAGGGTTGGGGACCCCTGCTTTAGGCACATCTAGATTGGGGTGCGCATAGGGTTGGAAAACAGAGTCTGAACCGAGCTTGACTGATAAGCTCAGAACTTGAACTATTATTGGTGTGGCATCTGGTTTAGTTTAGCATTATTTCCCCCCCGCATGACAATATATTTGATTTTTTGCTCAAAAACTAAGACATTCATTTGTTTAAAAGTATTTACTTTTAAATTTGCAGCATTATAGTTCATAATAGATAATGGTATTGAATGATTTCATTAATAATCATAGCAAAAGATGCTTTTAAGACATATAGTTAAACCAAATGCCTCATTTTATAAACGTGTTTTGTTGAAAATGTCAACATAAAATAATTGTAATTATTCAGTTACCTTAATCATCCCTGTTTAATTTGGCATTGCTTAAAATCTTCCGCATTTTATGTCGTTTCTTCTGCAAATTATTAGATTATCTTCTGCATTTTTCAAAATAGGGGTTGGTGGGTATGGAAATGCGAGTTGGTGAACATAATATGCATTATTTTACTTCTATGAACGTTCATGTGATTCTCCTGGGTACAGCCATAATTTTTTAGTTTTGCCCAAGTGGGAAAACTAAATGTTTCCCAGAACAGTAAATACCGATCTTTACCAGGGGTAGGAGAAATCTGTCCAACTCTGGCTTAAAGTAAAATTACAGGTTTCTGAATTTTTCTATATTTTTACTATGGAACAAGAATTTGACCGAATAGTTGATCATTATTCTTGGCCAGGCCGAATATTCAGCTGAAAGCTTCGTAGGTTTTTTATAGTTAATACTGATTTAAACAGCCACTTCAAAAACCTATATTTGTATGTGAAATTCAATTGCATGTAAAATTTATTATTATAAAGAATATTGTTCCAAATCTATCATTAAAAAAAAGTGCCTCCTGAGTGGTTTTAACGTTGAATAAAAAATAATTTTGCTTTATATTAGTGACGTGGGCCGAGCTAATGCCTACCAAATTTGCCCATAACATTTTTCTACGTCCAAAATTTAGCAGTTATGAAAACATATCATAACTTAGAAATAATATAATAACTTATAAATAAGTTATTTTAGAATTTTTCACTTCATTGATAAAAGTATTAAAGGGACAAAAATTTACTATTACTAATTCCTACATTTTTATCAGTGTTCCTAATAAAACATGGGATACTTCAGAAATATTTTTTCAATATAATTTTTAAAGATAGTCCTGAGAGACATGCTGATTAATCGTCTTCACGCCATTGTGAAATGCCATTGGTGAAACATCATAAGAGTAGTTATAAAAGTACCATGTAATGACCTACCCAACCCTAAATATTGCAAAAATGCTTGTATAAATTATACAAACCAGAATATTGTTAAATCAATTATTAATTAAACCTCTCTGAATTGGTACAAATTTTCTTGCATTTTAAAAAATATATAGTAACTGTCACGATTTTAAAAATCGTCTCTTCACTTAAAGCAAAAATTAGGTTCATATAAAAATAAGATAGCTTTTATATGGTCTGCGGTACATTTTATTTAGCGTAAACATCTTAGCTAACCAATATGAACTCAATCTCATTATCCTGCTCAGTGTCCATTACTATGGATCTAGTTCCATCAGGTTTTCTCTTGCATAATTATATTTTCTCAATTCTTTTTTTACAAAAAATGTTAATCAATCGGTTTTTTTTTTTTTTTTTTTTTAAATGAATTAATATATACATTTTTTTATCCTTCTTTAGGCATTATGTGGGACAAAAATTGAAGTACCTACTCTTTTTGGTGATAAAAAAGTTCTTAGGATAAAAGACATAATTAAGCCAAATTTTGTTCATAGAATTCAAGGTCAAGGACTTCCTGTGCCAAAAGATCCATCTAGAAAAGGAGATCTAATAATAGCTTTTGAAATAAAATTTCCTGAACATTTAACAGAAAGTGTAAAAGCAACTCTTCAAGAAATCCTACCATGAGTAGGATTAGTTTAAAGATATGCTTTTTTAAGCATTCACTTTGTTAGACTATGCTGTGGAAGTATTTACTGTGTTATCCTGAACTTTCCATACTTTGATCCAGTTGCCAACATACATCTTTTCAAGTTTTATGCTGTATAATACAGGATAACATGGTTTGTATTACATGAAATGAATGTATTTGGTTTATTGAATGAGGAGTCAGTGTTTGTATATAAGTTCATGTAAATATTATGTATTATAGAACTTTAATTTTATTACCTACCCTCTAAGTGTTTTTGCAGTTCTTTGTCACTGCATGTAAAGTCTTAGATTTTTGTATTTATTTATTGGAAGCAAATTAAATAATTTTTCTGTGCTTGTAAAAAATTCAGTTCCTCATTTTGTTACAAATGTATATTTCTTTCTCACCTGTTTAATTCTGGAGTTGCACTGTAATAGTGTAATCTCTACTAGCAGCTATGCTAATTCATAAATGTTTACAAAAATGACAACTTTTGTGCTGTTTTTCTTTTTAAATGTTTCAAGCCCAATAGGTACAGATTTAAATTCCAATATGTTATTCAAAATAAGCATGTGTCTTGTGAGCTAAGGATTGTAACTTTGCCCTCAAAGGTGCAAACTTATGATTCTGTAGAGAAAAGATTACTAAATCTTGTTTTCGACATCATAGAAAATATTTATCTTCCAGGCCTGTCATTTTAAAACTTGCATGTGGTAAAAGTATCCCTTTATACTCAAAGCATAAAAATTATTTTTAAATGGATTAGACCCAAACAATTAAATGAATACAAAAATGCTCAAATTGTAGTCGGATCTTGAATGTTTATTTCTCGAGAACAATTATCCTCAGTCAAATTTGGAGGAATTGATACATAATAATTCTGACAAGATGTGATCTTGAGAGTTCATTTTTTTCTTAGAGAACAAACAATATATAAAATATAAAGGGAATTATTATGCTACCATTAATAACCCATTCTAGTATGTATAAAATATTATCTTGTTTGATATCTAGTAGACTCTCCAAAATCTGCATAAGATTTGAGATGTAAATAATGGGATTTGTAGTTAAATGTTGAATAAAAATTTACAATGGAAATATTCAATATTTAAAAGAGTTATCATTTTAGTCTTTTAAGATTTAATGTGTATGAATATGTGGTTTAAGTATTAAATAATTTTTCACATTCTTCTCAATATATATAAGATATTATAGTTTCTCAGAAAATATTGGCTATAATTTTACAATGCAACATTGTTTGTCAAAAAGTCTAACTTGAAATTCAAAAAATTCTAAATTCCGTAAAACCATTGGTACAGAGAAATTTAAAGTATGGCAAGGGGTTAATATAAAGTAGAAAATAACATCAAAAAAATTTCTTTAGACCACAACAATACAAAGCTCACTTTGATATCTGTATTACATCACATATTGGGATTGGTGTGGATTTGAGAGAGTTGACTGTATTCAAAAGATTTTCTGCAGTGAAGCTTAAATAAGTAGAAAATAAAAACATGCTGAAATATTGTTGGTTGTAATTCTACTACCCCCCCCCCCCCCACACCCCTTAATGTTTAATCAAAAAATAAGAGGTTTACAAATGTCTTGGTGATAAACTTTGTTTTAGTTAAAACATTTTTTATTTTTGGAGAATTTTTGAGATAAGTGAAGGAATGATATAAATTTTGTAATGTAACAGTTCAGTTTTTTTTTTTTTTTTTGTTAGATTGAGTGTTATCAAAAAATATACTTCCAACTTAATCAGGAACGTTGTGTCCATTTTCAGTTGTGAGCATTTTTGGTGTTTTTCACACTGAAATTGAATTACGTCAAAAGTTATGAAATTATATGCAAAATTGGTGTTTTTTTAACATGCACTTAATAACTATTGTAATATTTTTATAAACTTGGATGTGGTAATGATCATTTTGTTAAATCATGTTTTATTTATTATGTTAACTTTTCTTACACAAATTTATAAACAATATTTTTCAAAAAAGTTCTCCATATTAGGTTTTAAAAGCAAGATGTTATTCAATCAAATGTTCCATCAAGATTATAATCTAAGAGACATTAAATTTATGTGTCTTTGACCTTTATGATTATTACTTTATCAAATTCTTTAATGCATTATGCAGATCTAAAAAGGATTTTATTAAAACTTCTTTTTGAGTAATTTCTAATAAAATAGTTTATTTTAGAGACCACTGCTTGTTAAGACTTTAATGTTCCACTTTCTGTTTTTTAGATTCTAATCTGTTCAACTTTGTTCCAATAATTCTAGAGTTTTGTTGAATAAAAAAAAAAAAAAATATATTGTTCACAAAATATAAGTAAATTCAATGTTTCCCAGTGTATAGAAAGTGTAATAGTTCAGTGCTCAAAAGATGTATTGTGTACGAAATTTATAAATAATTATTGAATTTTTAGTTTTTGTACTAAAGTTCAGTCATTCAAAATATTATTTAAAGGTTCATCTATATCAGTGGTCGCCAAACTGTCCATTGCAAGCTATTAGTATCTCGTAGGGGGAAGTCTTCAGTAGAAGGAGCTCAGTATGCACATTATTATACCAACAAGTTAGTTTTCATATTTTGCCAATATTTGTATTGAATAGTGCTTAACTGAAAAAGAAACTAAAGAATATTTTGTTGACATAAATGTTAAGTTCATAAAAGTCTATTCCGTTGATATAGAAGCCGGCTGTTTTTCTTTTTCGGTTCAATTTCTTTGTTCTTCCTTTCTTTTTATTTCTTGAGGGAGGGGGAGAAAATGATAGTTTCTCAGTGGCTTTATAAGTTTGGCAACCACTGATTTACACCAATCATTTATTAAAAAATGCAATCATAAGCATAGCTTATAAATGCTTCTTCAGATGTTAATCAATTGGAAAAATTTAGATTGCTTCCAGTATGAAATATAAATGTTTTATTAATTTAGTGTTCTATTTTTTTTCTTTTAATTATTCTTTTTGGGATTGTTTAAACCTTATTTCTTTACTATAATTAAAGAGGGGGTTGCTAAGAATTTATATATAGTAGCAAAAAGAATATTTTTCTTAGGTCAATGCGTTGTATTTATCTTTGTTTTGGGGCTCATGCTCACATTTCTTATACTTCTCCAAATTTAAAAATTAAAGCTTTCACTTTCTTTGTCTTGTATAAGGACAAGAATGTTGGCTCTGAACTGTTCAAAGTCGTGAAAAAAAAGAAGAGTACCTCGAATTATGCTTTAATGAGAGGTTGAGAAAAGCTTCGATTATGATATTATAACCAGTGATTCAGTGAAGTTAACTTTAGAATGCAAGTTGAGAGCTTAATTTATCATGGAATTATTTACTTGATTTAGTTGAAAAAAAAGTAAAAATCTCATTGAAAACAAAATGCAAAAAATGAAAACTTCATGTGATTTAAATGCTTAGTATTGAATAACATAATCATGTTCCTGTTTTATTTCTTTATGCCAATGTAAACTTCAAAATGTTAATCAGAAAAAGGTATTCTAAAAACAAATGATAGCTTTCCGCTTGCATCGATTGTTACTTTCATACATACCTTGTAAAGCTTTTAACACTTTAATGAGACACAAGAAGCGATTAGAAACTTCCAAAATTAAACTACATTTACTCAGAGTTTCAAGTTGGTTATGGCATGGCTTATGAAAGGTGGAAACGTTATGAGCTTAAGCAGAAGAAATTTTACTTTCTCCTAACAGCAATAAATTAAATGATTTTAATGTTGTAATGTAGGCGAAAAATATCAAGTGTATTAAATTAATATCTTATAGAAGTCGTTCTCTACGAAAAGTTGTTTCCCCCTTTTTTTTTGGTTATCGTTAAATGGAAGATGGTGTTTTGCTGCTTGATATCCCTAGCAAATCATAATTGCTGAAAGTAGATATTGTGTACACATTTTCGAAATTTTCTTAGTCGAGACTCAGCTAGTGAATTTTCCTAATTTTTAAATGCAGCATTTTGGGATGGGGTGCTATGCTGAAATTCGATATATTAAGTCCAAATATTGCAATTATGAGACATACTATTTTTTCATGTAGAACTACTGCTTAATAGTCTAACAAAACTCTAAGTCTTGACTTTCCATTAGTTTAGTATTTAAAAAAAGCTTGGAGTTCTTTATTTCTATTTTTATAAAGATTCTACATTAAAGAATAGAATAATAAGAATTTTAAAAATAACTCGTATTAGCACCCGAATCTTTTTTTAACATCACTGTTTATAGTTTGGTCAATGATTTTATTCTCATTATTTTAAGCTCTTTCATTGTGGGGCATCCTATAGCTACTGAACATATTTTTATAATCAAAGGTTTCTTTTCTACAGACTTCCCCAAGGAACTCAGTTATACATTCGTACTATATGTTTGTCTTGTTTTGTAAGTTTGTCCAATCTTAACTTCTCACCGGATGAACCGATTTTCATGATTTTTTAAAAAATCTATCGGGGGTGGTTTCCCATAGGTCCCGTACCTTTGTTTGGCCAAATTGGATAGTTAAAAAAAAGTTATGGGTAGAAATAGGGTAACTTTTTTTTTGTCATCCATAACGTTTTACTAAATGAGCCGAATTTGATGACTTTTTCTTCAATCATTCGAGGGTCGTTAACTGTTTGGTCTAGTGACCTTTTAAAATCGATTTCAAAACGGCATTTATCACACGAACGGTTAATTTTTAGTGTCATTCCCTCAAAGAAAGTTCCTCTTTGATATGGATTTTTAAAAATAAGAGCATTTATGTAAGAATATTTACACTGAAAAGAATAAAATAAAGCTAACCGAATTCAGATTATAAGTTGCGCTAAAAAGTGAAAAAAAAATTAATTCTTTAAACAACATCGAAACGATTTTTAAACGTAATTTTTGAAGACGGTCATCGATCTGCCGGGACTCCGTAGTTTTTTAGGGGGTGAGCCATCGCCCTGAGGGGTTCCCCCCCTATATATATACATTCGTATATATAGGGAAGTGCACCCTATATATACGAATGTATTGCAATTGGGTAAGAGGAAGATCTTCACTTTTTTTGTGTGTGGCGTACATTTCCGACATTTTTTTGTGAAGTTCCAAATTTTTTACTGAAAATCACCCTTGATGTAAGTAATGTAAACTATCGTGTCACTGAATTTAGATATTCAGTAACGTTTACACAACTTTGTTACTTTTGCGTTCGATTCTAAATCAAATTGTCACTTGCCAAAAAAAAAAAAAAACTCGCAAAGCAAGCATAGGCCCGGAGCATCCATCCAATTGCAACCAATAAGCGAAGTACACAACGATACCTACCTCGTATTTCGTACAGATGTAAAATTTAAAGTTTTCTAACGACCACACTCAGAAGTAGAACTCTCACTTTCAAAGATTCTTCAATCATCGAGACAAATTTCATCATTTACAACGATTCTTTCTTTCCTCGCGCGATCACGAGACTCAATTAGTTATATCCGGATTCAATTATCTCGTATTTAATAGTTTCGTCAATTTGACGAAAGATTTACTTGGAGCATTTTTCACGAAGCCATTTCGTCAAATACGACGAAAGATTCGTGAGATTTGAGGATGCGTTTCTGAGAGTGCAAGGACCGTATTAAGAAGTTTGGAACCCCTGGTTGTAAAATAATTCCGGAGCTCCTTTCCATCATGATTGACCAATGGGTATGGCTCAGTTACACTGGTGTGACTTTGTCCTATGTCTGGATCACCCCCTTCCCCCCTTCGGCCTTTTTAAACGGTGTCATGCCGATTGCGGATGGTCTGATGCGGAAAATTGAGAAGGTAGTTATCAACAATGGGACAAAATTTGCAAGAGTCAAGGGTTGCATTCCACTTGCGGACGGACAGATACGGGTGACCAAAAAGAGGAATTTATTGCTTCACTTAGGTTCTGCATTCATTTTCCCGCTGCATATTTCCCCTTACGCTTTTCTCGTTTCTCTACATAAAACTGATTCATTCATAATTCGTCTTCATATCTAGCTTACATTTGTACTTTTTATCTTTTGAGCTAGCCCGTGAAATGTATTTTTCAGTCTTCCGGCGCATTCTATACTGGCATTCGTTTACAAGTAAAGAATGTTTATATTTTATAGTTGATATTAAATCAACTGAGACAAATTTCATAGCAATAATGCTTTAAATCAGCAGAAATGAAAAACAATCTGTTTACTGCTCCACAATGAAGCATCAAATGAAGAGATGGTACACATGTAGTACCAGTGGCGTAACTAGACTTAGTGGCGCCCGGGCCGAAATCTGAGAATGCCGCCCATTCCACCGTGCCGACAACGCAACAGCGACGAAGTCAAAAGGCGGCAACGCTGTGGGGGGGGGGGGGGGGTACATGAGTTTGGCGACTACCACAATTTTATTCCGATCGGGAGAATCCAGATTTATATCTATGTATATAAAATATATACATGTGCATATGTATATATACACGTATTCAAGGGTCATTTCAAAATTAATGTGCCACACAAAAAATTTTCAGACATTAGGTTGAATGCTTCAACTAATTTTTCCACTCGGTATTCTTTTTTAGAGGCGTTATGGAATTCAAAGAAGCGATATAAATCTAGTAACTGATATTTGAGCACAAATGGGGGGGGGGGGGGCCCTCCCCGGAATTTTTCAGAAATTGAAGTCTAAAACACACAATTCTAGGCTATATTTAGTGACGCGGGGGAAGAAGGAGGGGTTCAAGTACTTCACCTTTCGCTTATCGATGAATTTCGTCGAAAATTCATAGATATTTGTCAAAAATGCAATTTTAGTCTATATTTGGAGACATTAGAAGATTCGGGGCATGACCCCTCTGAACCCCCTTGAATCCACAATTTCCTTAGTTAAATATCGTAAGTTTCTCGGATAGTTTACCATAAGTCTTGTTGATTATTTAAAGTTGTTATCGAACCCTGAAAGAAATATTTTACTATATTTTCCAACAAAAAGAGGATGCTTAAAAGTTTGATCAACAGTTCAAGAGAATTTTAACAGTTTAAGACACATAATGGCAGCTTGTATTGTTGGGTGTGACACAAAAGGTATCACTGGTGTAGATAAGGGGGTGGTTTTGGGGATAACCCCCCCCCCCTGAAATGGTAAAGATTGTCTAGAATTTGGCCAATTTTTCTTGGAAAACAATGAAATTGGCCGACTTTTCCCGAAGAAACCTCCCCTGAAATCCGGGTCTAGCTACGCCACTGGAAGGTATGTCTTGACATCCCATTGCAAATAATATTTATCTATCGTTTTCGATGGTTTTCGGTGAAAAACATCTTAAAGGTTATTCCTTCTTAATTGTCTTTTTAAGGATCGGTTTCTGCATTGAATTTACACATTGAATAGTGGAAAACCACGAAAGCTCCCCTCTGTCAAGTCGATGAACGCTAGCCAATGGGTCACAACAACCACTTCACCTCTTTGTTCCTCAAAACAACACTTGGATTTGAACTCCGGACAATTTCAAAAAGGAATTTGGCAATTTCTTATGTTTAAAGCTCCCGCGGTAGTTTGGCAACATTTACTGCAAACATTAAAAATTTATAACGCATAAATTATTGAAGGCAATGGCAGAAATAGAGATTCAACAAAATTACAGTTTTTTTTTTGTTAACAGAGTACTTTCAGCTCCCAAATCCTTAAACTATAGCTAAAAAATACTTAACTTACTCTATAGCTCATGAAAATTTTCAGTTCATGAAGATTTTGTAAAATTATAAACGGTCGAAGTGTTAAAGAAACAATAAAGTAAATGAAATCCTTAGGATATAAAATTTTATGAGCATAAGGATTAGCATAAAAAATGCAGCAAAATGCTTAACTAACTTTCAACAAATTTTTCGTTTTCAGTTTCGACAGGCCACGAACTGATGCCGTTGGTCAGGCATTTTTAGACAAATAGATTATCATTACAGTTCAGAAGAACGACGCCCCAGAAAACGTTGAGCATTTACAGTGCAATATCCACAGTTGAAACTGTTGATTTTAACACGTTGCTCTAACCACACGGAAATTTTATACTTAAAACGGTATTTTAAAATGTAACGCAGTGTCAGTGGTGGGCTCTAGGCCCAAAAGAATAAAATAATATTTAATCACTTTATCTACTGACGGTACTTATAATAACCACTATGTTTAAAATTCCATCCAGTAATCATTTTTGTGAATAATATGAAATAGAGAAATTTCGGAAGGGGAAGGGGTCCAGTGTGAAATAGGGGCTTAACTTGGTTTGTTTGTGCCCCACGCCTCCCCCCTGTCCTCGCAGCATAAATGCGCTCCCACAGTCGAAAATTGCATTAGCTGTTAGCTCCCAAAATAATGTGACATACTACTTGAAATTTGACCCAGTTCCACTCAACCTCTTGAGTCCCCCCCCCCCCCTCAACGCTAAGTTACGCCACAGGTGTGAAATTACAAGTAGTGAAGAATAAACACGAAAGCTTTAAAAATGAAATATTACGCACTAAGCACTGGTCGTCTTGCATGATTTACTGCCCGTCATCATCTAGATCAAAATAATTTTAAATAAACTGCAATTAAAAAAGTTATAAAATAGGAAAAATTATTACTTTTATGAATTATCCTTTTATAAATATATAAATAACATTTTTTCAAAGATAGAACAAATGTATACATTGTATTTTGTACTTACTGACTACTTGGGATACTAACAGGATGAATTAATCACTTTTTCTTGTTTGAAGTCTTGAGAACTTTCAGATGATTCTGCAGACAATTTTTAGGAGCAAAAAAAAAAATCTAATTTTTTTTCGTTCATTGCTCATGATTGAGTTGACAAAATACAAATTTTGTTTTCGAGCAGAAACTAAACGGGAAGATGACATTTCGGAACAAGTTGGCCAAATGAAAAATGACCACGCACAATTTGTGACAGTTCCCGATGCGGGAGACCGGGACCTTTCTATTCCATCCTCCTCCCCTAGCTCAAGTTGAGGCTTAGACCATATAGTATCTAGACGAGCCCTTCTATTCACTCGCCATTGTTAGTTCCTAAGCAGGAATAGTGGGGACCAGTTTGACTGACAGGGGTCGGAGATCAAAGCTTTTCGCCGTCCTATACCACGTGGGTGAGTCTTCTCAATTTCTGAACTTGCTTCTGATCTGTAAAAGAGCTGAGATTGCTTTCAGGCAAACGATCAAGACCCATTCTGTGCACAAAAGCACTAACCTGATTTATTAAACATAATAGCAATATTAACAATGAAAAGCGTAAATTTTGATTTTATTTTTAAATTTTTGGAGTATCGTATTCTTGATTATGAAGAACAAGAAAGTCATATATATAAATTAACTAAAGCAATTGTTGAGAAATACTTTAAAATATGACTACACCATTTCTAAAATAATATCAAAGAATACCAAAAATGCGTAACAAATACACAAAATTAATTTTATTTAAAAATCAAGAGCAATTTTCAATAGAAATTAAACTATTTTTTCCAGTAGTTAAATTCCATTCTGCTTTATTAATAATGCCCGCCCCCTAAATAATAAATGCAACGTTGAAATTAACATTTCAATAATATTAAATCTTAAAAGACATGAACGATGCTTGAAATATACTCGCAGAAAGGCCGAACGTTCGTTGCATCACCAAGTATACATATGTCTGTGTTCGCTCCAGTTTATTTTTTATTCTCTACTTTTAATAATGTAAGTAAAATTGTTAAATTTTCAGAATTATGTTTAAAATGCATTTCATGCTTCCCCCTTACCAATATATTACATATATATTGTATTTCTGACTGTATTGCACAACACTTAGATAATAAATTAATTTATTCCGTTTGTTTGCAATCTTAGAACAAACTTCATCTGTAATTCATTAAAAAAACAATCGCATTTTAATTAACGGTACAATGGGACCGTCCATAAATCATATCACGCTTTTTCCCAGTTATTTGACTCCCTCCCCCCTTTGCCACAAAGTGTCACACTTCAACATACCCCCTCCCCACCCCTTGTCACAATTTCACGAACCCCCCTCCCCCTCGAAGCGTGACATCATTTATGAATGATCCCAATCCGATGTTTTCAGTCCTACAGGCTAATGTCACATGACTATTAATTTTAGATTTACGAACTGTATCGGAGCAACATTAAAGTTTTAACTGAAAATTTTCTATAGGAAATAATTTTTTGAACTTAAAAAATTTAAAAAACTATTTTCAAAACTAAAATTTCTTCTTCATGCTGTTGCTTTCTTTAAATTTATTTCAGATTTTGAAAAGAAAAACAGCTTAAACGCTTTTGCTTTTCCTTCCTTATTTTTCAATGAACTGAAAAAGAAAAGAATAGGTATATTTGATGTTTGGCTTATTAACGTAATATTACAAATGTTTTTACTTTTCGCATTGATATCTCAAGGGCAAGACATAATGAGGTTGAAGTCAGTTAAAAACCTTGTAAAAGCAATACGAATTGTATTCATTGCAAAGAGCTTTACTGTATGACATTAAGTTTCACAAAAGGGGGCAAGAAACTAACTCCTACTCTCAATGAGCTCAATATATAAGATCATTTTCAAATCACTATTACTAATTAATTATTGATAATACCAATAAAAAAACACTTGTCCATTAATCTATGAACTGTTTCCTTGCGTGTGATAGAAAGTAATTGTGCTAAAATGTGTCTGTCATACAATAAGAAATTAAAATAAATCACTCTTCAAATCTCTACGAGAACATGGCACGACGAAGCCCTCTCTCACCGAAGGACTCCGTCACCTGTTTTCCGGGGAAAGACTCCTGCTTACCGACCACGCCCCCAGACCTTGTCTATCTAGTTTATGGTCTAAGAAGTTGAGGCAGTTGAGGCCTTAGGCCTCCCCGCCCCCAGGGCCGGGTGACCAAGACCGCTCCAATGTTTCCCGGTCAACTAATAAAAGAGCTTTTTGAATTTTCCCATGAAGCGACTTCGGGGAATTTGTCGGCCCCCTTTAAAGGCCTTGCCCTTTTTTCTTTTGCTTTAGACCGGGTAGACTTTGGTGGTGACAAAATTTTGCTATCTGTAAAATGGGGGTTTTTGGTGCAGAGAAAGCGTTTCCTTCTAGGGCTCCATGTTCACTTTTTTAGGGTTTTTCACTTTTTTTAACCCCATACTCAGAAACCCGTTGGCCAATGTTTTTTTTAATAAAGAATGTTTTTATTTGGGCAACCGAAAAAATTTGTTCCCTTGCGGTGAAAGCAGCACAGCTGTCTTTGGTCACCTCCCCACTCGGATTATTACCGACCGCGATAAAAAAAAATCCTGGCCCCATCTTGAGGTTTTTCATGGGTTTAACTAGAAATCAATTTCCTATCAGTCCTTTTACCATTAACAACTGCAATCAGGGGAATTATTGGCAATTCATACTTCATGTGTTTTCTGAATTAATGTCTAACTGAATGGGCTGTTTTTTTAAGTATATCATCCACTTTGAATTCATTCGGAAAGTCCCCCATTCCTCAAATTATCAATACCATTTAATTTCACTGGTTTGCCGCAACAGATTGAATAATAAAAAGAAAAAAATGCCATGATATTAGCAGTAGCGTCACTGCGGGGGGGGGGGGGAAAATTACACCCAAATTAAATTTAAGAGTTCTTTAAAAAATACATACACTTTGCATTTTTCGATTTTACTGGTACCGTTTCAACATCTCTTTGCTGATTAGAAATGTAGTTTAATGCGAGTTGCACCAAATAAATAAAATATAAAATTTCTTGAGATTTTTTTTTTTTTTTTTTGCACTGCTGTAAATATAAACTACAACACTACAAATTTGTACAACACAGCAAGAAAGCAACCGTCCCGACGAAGCAAAACAAAAGGTATACCTTGGAGGTACAGTAAAGCCGAAATCGGACGTCACTCAGTGCCTATCTTGCTGCCTTCACCCCCCTGCCCCAGGTTCTCGTGATCTACTTGAGCGATTAAGGGCTCCTCCGCACTTACAGACTCGACCAAGACACGACCAGTGTCCCCCACCTCATTAGGGCTTTGATTGATGGGCTATTAAGAGAAACTCCAATGTGAAGAGGTATTTTGCAAAGGGACGACTTTTGCGGTAGACATGAAAGGCGAGGAAGTTGGTTGCTGGCCATGGTTTATTTAAATGCCATGAATTTTTCAAATGCATACATTTGTTCCAGTATTTTCTTTTTTTTTTTTTTTTGCCTTATTTATCTGTTTACCAACCTATTTAAAAAAAAAAAAAAAAAAAAGACGGTGGAAAGGGGGGGGGGGGGCGAAAAAGTAATTCTTAAAAATAAATAATTGCACATTAAATGTGTACTGTAGTGTAATAAAAGCTCACTTATCAAATCACGGGAAAAACTAATAACTATTTATATTAATAAAATGATTTTTTAAAAACATTTTTAAGAGAACAAAACATATTGTACTGATTTTACATTGGACGCGCAAATAAAACTACAAAAATTGACATCAAACAGGCGAACATAAAATTTCAGTGTTTATATTACGCAATAAATAAAATAATTAATAAAAGCTTTTTCACATTCTCACGTATTTATTCCAATCGCAGTTTTATAAACAGAGAACAAATATTTCTGCATTTCGATGAACGCAGAAATATCTGTTTTTCTTATTTCACATCTATAATTTTATTCCTACTTATTATTATTATCTTGTTTATTTTTTAATTTATTACATTTTTTCGCTGCACATAATTAACACTTAAGAATTATTTGTTTCCGAAAATTTATTTCGAAATTGACATCCAATGCTTTGTAAATTCGGAACGGGGAAATTCTCACTTCGAGGGGGGGATTTCAGGCAATGGTGACAGTTTGTGGCAAAAAAAGGGGGGGGGGGGTAGAGAGAGGGAGCGTGACATCAGACATCACATATTTTGGTTAAGTTAGAAACGTTTAGATTCAGCACACTAGATATTTTTAATTTACTTGTTTTTTATTCTTATTGAAAACTCTAAAAAGTAAAACTAATATCATTGGGGTTCCTAGCATGGGCGTGAGCAATGCGGAAATTTGTTCTATCCTCCCCCCCTCCAAAAAAAAACTCAGCTGTGTTGTACAAATTTGTAGTGTTGTAGTTATTATTTACAGCAGTGCAAAAAAAAAAAAAAATCTCAAGAAATTTTATATTTTATTTATTTGGTGCAACTCGCATTAAACTACATTTCTAATCAGCAAAGAGATGTTGAAACGGTACCAGTAAAATCGAAAAATGCAAGTGTATGTATATTTAAAGAACTCTTAAATTTAATTTGGGTGTAATTCCTACCCCCCCCCCCCCCCCCCCCGCAGTGACGCTACTGCTAATATCATGGCATTTTTTCTTTTTATTATTCAATCTGTTGCGGCAAACCAGTGAAATTAAATTGGTATTGATAATTTGAGGAATGGGGGACTTTCCGAATGAATTCAAAGTGGATGATATACTTAAAAAACAGCCCATTCAGTTAGACATTAATTCAGAAACACATGAAGTATGAATTGCCAATAATTCCCCTGATTGCAGTTGTTAATAGTAAAAGGACTGATAGGAAATTGATTCTAGTTAAACCATGAAAACCTCAAGATGGGGCCAGGATTTTTTTTATCGCGGTCGGAATAATCCGCAGTGGAGAGGTCCCAAAGACAGCTATGCTCTTTCACCACAAGAACAAATTTTTCGGTATCAAATAAAAACATATCTTTATTAGACATTGCTAACTGGTCGGGTCTGGTCGGTTCTAGTGCGGCTACAGTGCCTTGTGCTTGAAGAACGCTCTCTGCACCGACTCACTATACAGATCCGATTTTGCCCCGACCGAAAGTCTGACCACGGTCGTGCAACAGAAGAAAAAGCAAGTGCGGAGAGCTCAACACATATTCGCGTATAGCCCGTCGGGGATCATCAATCACAACCCTAATGAGGTGGGGGACATTGGTCTGGTCTTGGTCGGGTCTGTAAATGCGGAGGAGGCCTAAGGGCTCCTCCGCACTTACAGACTCGACCAAGACACGACCAGTGTCCCCCACCTCATTAGGGCTTTGATTGATGGGCTATTAAGAGAAACTCCAATGTGAAGAGGTATTTTGCAAAGGGACGACTTTTGCGGTAGACATGAAAGGCGAGCAAGTTGGTTGCTGGCCATGGTTTATTTAAATGCCATGAATTTTTCAAATGCATACATTTGTTACAGTATTTTCTGTTTTTTTTTTTTTTTTTTTGCCTTATTTAACTGTTTATTAACCTATTTCAAAAAAAAAAAAAAAAAAAGAGGGTGGAAAAGGGAGGCAGGGGGGGGGGGCGAAAAAGTAATTTTTAAAAATAAATAATTGCACATTAAATGTGTACTGTAGTGTAATAAAAGCTCACTTATCAAATCACGAGAAAAACTAATAACTATTTATATTAATAAAATGATTTTTTTAAAAACATTTTTAAGAGAACAAAACATATTGTACTGATTTTACATTGGACGCGCAAATAAAACTACAAAAATTGACATCAAACAGGCGAACATAAAATTTCAGTGTTTATATTATGCAATAAATAAAATAAATAATAAAAGCTTTTTCACATTCTCACGTATTTATTTCAATCGCAGTTTTATAAACAGAGAACAAATATTTCTGCATTTCGATGAACGCAGAAATATCTGTTTTTCTTATTTCACATCTATAATTTTATTCCTACTTATTGTTATTACCTTGTTTATTTTTAAATTTATTACATTTTTTCGCTGCACATAATTAACATTTAAGAATTATTTGTTTCCGAAAATTTATTTCGAAATTGACATCCAATGCTTTATAAATTCTGAACGGGGAAATTCTCACTTCGAGGGGGGGATTTCAGGCAATGGTGACAGTTTGTGGCAAAAAGGGGGGGGGGGGAGAGAGAGGGAGCGTGACATCAGACATCACATATTTTGGTTAAGTTACAAACGTTTAGATTCAGCACACTAGATATTTTTAATTTACTTGTTTTTAATTCTTATTGAAAACTCTAAAAAGTAAAACTAATATCATTGGCGTTCCTAGCATGGGCGTGAGCAATGCGGAAATTTGTGTTATCCTCCCCCTTACAAAAAAAAAAAAAAAACTCAGCTGTGTTGCACAAATTTGTAGTGTTGTAGTTTATATTTACAGCAGTGCAAAAAAAAAAAAAAAAATCTCAAGAAATTTTATATTTTATTTATTTGGTACAACTCGCATTAAACTACATTTCTAAGCAGCAAAGAGACGTTGAAACGGTACTAGTAAAATCGAAAAATGCAAGTGTATGTATTTTTAAAGAACTCTTAAATTTAATTTGGGTGTAATCCCCCCCCCCCCCCCCGCAGTGACGCTACTGCTAATATCATGGCATTTTTTCTTTTTATTATTGAATCTGTTGCGGCAAACCAGTGAAATTAAATTGGTATTGATAATTTGAGGAATGGGGGACTTTCCGAATGAATTCAAAGTGGATGATATACTTAAAAAACAGCCCATTCAATTAGACATTAATTCAGAAACACATGAAGTATGAATTGCCAATAATTTCCCTGATTGCAGTTGTTAATGGTAAAAGGACTGATAGGAAATTGATTCTAGTTAAACCATGAAAAACTCAAGATGGGGCCTGGATTTTTTTTATTGCGGTCGGAATAATCCGCAGTGGAGAGGTCCCAAAGATAGCTATGCTCTTTCACCGCAAGAACAAAATTTTCGGTATCAAATAATAACATATCTTTATTAGACATTGCTAACTGGTCGGGTCTGGTCGGTTCTAGTGCGGCTACAGTGCCTTGTGCTTGAAGAACGCTCTCTGCACCGACTCACTATACAGATCCGATTTTATCCCGACCGAAAGTCTGACCACGGTCGTGCAACAGAGGAAAAAGCAAGTGCGGAGAGCTCAACACATATTCGCGTATAGCCCGTCGGGGATCATCAATCACAACCCTAATGAGGTGGGGGACATTGGTCTGGTCTTGGTCGGGTCTGTAAGTGCGGAGGAGGCCTAAACTGGCGGAAAATGGGACTTTTCGAAAAAAAGAAAAACTTCGCCCTGTTTGCGAAAAAAAAAAAAAAATTGAAAAACGATTGCTTTGGGATAGGAGTTCCGGACTTTTTGTCGCCCCCTGAAACAGTACCGCCCGGGGCGGACCGCCCCCCCCCCCTAGTTACGCCACTGTGTAGTACCATAAAATAACAAATGCGTGAATAGACAAATGCTGACCAACAAAACGTGTAAACTCCCTTTTCGACTTTCAAATGAAGCGATTACCTCCCCCTTCTAGTCACCCATTAAAATGTTGTAACCATGTGAAATAGAAGTGACTGCTTATCTCTCTTAATCCCGCTGTTCATTGTTCGATTCCGCTGTCCGCATCTGACCAGTCCGCAAGTGGCATGTAACCTTTTAAACTACCAGAAAATGTCAGTCCGTCCGTGCTTCTTATGTGCAGCCATTTATGCCCTACTTTCAGGTAAAAGTTAAAATAAAGAAAAAGCCTGAAAGATGTCCTCTTAATGTTTTGTGAAACATATCGCTCAAAAAATCATAAATAAATAAATAAATGTCAAAGAATGATAATTTTTGGAAAAAAAAATTAAGAAGTTTATCTTACAGCAGTTTTGACGTTTTCGAAAAAAAATTCAATAAATAATTCAATTTTTCTATAAAAGATAAAAGAAGTCTTTTTAACAATGCTAGTCTTTATGAATTTCTGTCCTAAAATATTTTATTTTATATTTAAACTTTTATGTAAATTTCCTCAATTTGAAACAATTAAGCTTTCAGATGAATAAACACAATGTGGTGTCTTGGGAAAATGCCCGTACATCAAACATGTTGGTAAAAGAGCGCGTATGACATTAAAACAGAATCGACACCAGAGTTTTCTTCTCAGACTTACATGTTTTTTTTATTAGTATAATTAATATAAGCACAACATGCACCATGGCAAAAGCCATACAACATGTATAAACTTTCGGGGGAAAAAATTAAACTAGATTAATTCAACATTTCGTATGTGTGAGGGATGCAAAGTCGGATTGCGCGCCTCTACGGAAATCTTCGGTCTTGTGTATGTGAGGGAGAATAAGCAAGAATAAGCTTTACTATATTTAGTTGCGGGACGTGGAGCACAAAAATAATCGTTTCACTTTCTGCTGTCAACGATGACCAAGTTTATTTCTTCTTGCGTCATTTTTTGAAGCTGACTGTGTTGGTTCTACCGTGGGAAACCCGTGGGCTGCTCGCTCTATATTCCCAAAATTTTTCAGTGACTCCATGCTGTCAGGAAGGAGATATTGTTAGTAAATAAATGCATAAATGAACCATCGTGAAGAGAATTTTTTTTTTTTAACGAAAAGGGATTAAAATTAAATGCTAGGAAATATTTTTTTTCATAATCAAAAATTGAAAAATTACTAACAAATGTCATGTCAGAAAACGTTAAGATTAAATGGTTCTTTTTCGGGGAATAAATAGTATTAATTAAGATGTATTTAGTGAACAGACGCGCTAAAGCTTTCAACATTTAAAACTCCATTAAAAGAAGTATCAAGTAGGAATATTTCTAAACCACCACCAAATAACGGAAATGCAAAATACAAAAAATCGCGTCACATAAGATATTGTGAAAAGAACATAAAAATAGTTTATTTCATTTGTAGTTCATACAAGCCTTTTGACACTATATTTGTAAATTTGCCTTTTGACACTATATTTATGAAGTAATCTTAGCAGGATTCTATTAAATCCAAAGTTTTACATTGTAGTAATTCAATCATTTACATTAAAGTCAATGTAACTTTTCTTAGAAAAACACTTGCCCACTTTTAGATCTTTGTTTTTATGATAATGAAAAAATTCTAATAAATGTGAAGGATCCGCTTTTGCGGTCTTTAATTTTGAAATAGATTCTTTCTTATCATAAGGACCCAGGGGACTCTTCTCGATGTTTTGGGAAGGTTCAGGGCAATCTATGCCTTTTTGAAGAGGCATGCCCTGTTCAAAATATTTCCGACCCAGCGGCCCTTTTGTCATGAAGTCGAAGCTAGAATTAGTTTCTGTTTTTTCATCGAATTCAAGACTCGTATCAATATTTCTTTTAAAACTTGAAATTGATCGAACTGCGTCGGTTGCCTATGTTGGATTTCTCAAAAGAAAAAAAAAAAGTTTTTTTTTATTGTTTTTTTTTTTTTAATTTTTTGCCCCCTTTAGCAAGGTTCTTATCTTTCCAAAGGAAGCAAATTACTTTTAATGTTAGAATTCAAAATACAGAATTTTCCTTATATATATAGCCACTTTTGCATCGTCCCTTGCCGCTCCCTTCGCACAGTCCCCGGACAATGAAAACTATAACCAGAAGAGTTCTCTTTAGTTATTCATGCAATATCATTCTTTAAATTAATTGTAATGTAATTAAAATCTTCATACTACTAAACGTCTAAACACTATTACTTTCGAACTGAAAAAGCCCTGGGTTTGGTTGAAAGGTTTTATTCTTCCATTGCAGATAAATATCACTTACTCATTTTTAAAAAAATTTATTCCCAACCTCTACTATGACTGCGAAAGCATCAGATACACGAGATTAAAAATCAAAAGATAAGATGAGAAATTTGAATGGTGCAATCATTCTGCATTCGTTCGTTTTCATTAGTGAATAGAAACATAAAAAAGGAGAATCAAGACTATGATTAAATTTTGGATTTGTATAAGGGATCATTCATAAATGATGTCACGCTTCGAGGGGGGAGGGGTGGCTCGTGAAATTGTGACAAGGGGAGGGGGTTACAAGAAGTGTGACATCATGCGTATGCAACATAGCGTGACATGTGACAAACGGGGGAGGGTAGTGTCCGTTGAAGTGGGACATTTTATGACAAAGGGGGAGATTGGGTCAAATATATGGGAAAAAAGACTGATATCATTTATGAACGGTCCCTAAACTGCATTTTTGTTATTCAGTTTTAATAACAATAGATATATAAAGACAAACATGTTAGTATGTTTCATTGTTAATTTCGTATTGAACTAATATTTACTTTACATTATACCAATTTAATGATTATTATCTGCTATTTTTTTTACAAAATTAATAAATGAAAATAAATAAATAGATAGGCAAACAAATAAAAATAAATAATAAGCCAAAAAAAATAATAATTAATAAAAAAAAACTCATTAAAGTAAAGACCTGGGAAAAAAGGAAGAAAATCTGGTTAGACACTTGATCTAATATTTTTTACGTCATTTCTCTCAATACATGTTTTCAAAGAGCATCGATTTTTTTTTTAATAACTGAATTTAATGAAAGTAAAGTATAGGCAAGGATGGAAACTTATTACAAGATCACGAGGAGTAGTACAAACTATATACTCACTAAAGCAGTGGTTCCCAAAGCACTGGCGTAGATAAGAGGGTAGTTTTGGGGATAAAACCCCTTCTGAAATGGTAAAGATTGTCTAGAATTTGACCAATTTTTCTTGTAAAACAATGAAATTAGCTCACTTCTCCCGAATTACTCCCTTGCACACCATTGTATAGTACTTATAAAAATATAAAGCAGCATGGTCCACACTTGTCCTTTGTACTTAAACAATCTCAAAGTTGATAATTTTCAAAAAAAGGTCAAATTTAAAGGTGAATTACTCTGTAAGCCAAGAGTCAATCACTATCAAACACATATGTACTAATACTCCATGTGGTGTAGTTTCAGACCGAGGTTAAGAACCTATGGTGCATGTATAATTTTTTTAAATACTGGCTTGTTTATATCCTTCACCATGCGCTTTACATAATGCAGCATTTCGCGCGTTTCACCTAATTCTTAGGTTAGTTTTGGATTTATAATAATAAAAAATTTAGCTTCTTATAATGATCAAAAACAACAAGAGTTAACTGTTCCTGTATTGATTGACCGACCTAGTGCAACAGGGATGGAACGATATCCTACAGACTGACATTCAGCACCCGAACGACACAATGCATGCACGCTTGTATGCTGAAATTAAAAATTCCATCGATTTTCTGGTTATTAATGCACCAGCATTTGAAATGACTGAATCCTGCAGCGTATATAATTAACCAGTGATCTTGCAACTTTAATCATTTAACATTGATACCTAGGCAAATTTACAGCTGAAATTTCATTAGTTTGCAATATTTTTTTTATTGGTGTTGGTATTGTTTTTTCCGATAGTGTGTTCGTAATTTTCGTGACGTTTTCATTACTTTCGTGACCGATTTTCAAAAAATCGTACCTTTTTCGGGACCTATAGACACGTTGTACGTTTACTCTAGGGGTCTTAAACCGTGGCCCGCGGGCCACCAATGGCCTTCCAAAGATATTTTAGTGGCCCGCCTATCCTTTTGTTTTATCTTATTAAAACAAAAGTTTTAATAAGATAAAAACGAAACTCAAAATAAATAAATAAAAGGGGGGAAGAAGCGGTCCATATCAGTTCAGAAAAAGATAATACAAGGTCAAACTCGCTTGAACACAATGAGAGAAAGACTTCACACTCGTGGTAGGAGGGCGGGAATGAGAAAGATGTTCATGATTATGTTTCTTTTGAAGAAGCATATATTTTATTATTTTAGTTAAAAAGTGTATTTTATTATCATTGAGTTCGGTAACATCGCTATGTACCTTGTTATTTTCAATCTGTTTCATAATTTATAAAAATATTAACTATAAATTAATTCAACTTCCACGGAATGTTATTTTTTTGAACAAAAAAATACAAAATATTATACAATTTAACAACCACCAACCACATTCCTCTCCTTAAAATTAATTGTAATGCTATAACCTCCCTCTCCAGTCTTAAATCTTCTACCTACGCTACTTATTCGGCAGATGTGTGACCCTCGGACTGGCAAAAGGTTGAAGACCCTTATCTTACGCACTTCGCGTCACAGAGACGACTGGTTACCATTAGAGAGCCTTTATACTGGGAGAGAGACGTCAAGAGCTTCAGATGGGTGTCTGCGCATACTTTAGCGCAGCAAAAACCGTCCAACTCGCTTTGGCCACGTCGTCCGCATTTGGCCCAAGTATCGCTCGCTTGGCGGGAACAGTTCAGTTAGGACCAGTTATAAAAAAGGAAGTGTCGTTAATGCTCACTTATGCTGCTTATGTATTATTTGGTTTTCATATAATTTAGTATAGGATTTTTTAATTTTAAATCATACTTTTCTTCAATCTAAATATATTTAATATAGTAGTATTTGATGCAAACATGTAGGCAAACTTAACCTGCTTAAGTTATGGGTCCCAATCAAGTAATACATGCAAAATATATTTACACGTAATAAAAATACACTTAAAAAAAGTTTCATGTTAGAATAGTAGGAAGTATAATTAATTACAATAAAGTTTTCTTCTTGTTTTAATACTTACTTTTCTTTTGCTATATCATAATTTAAAGATTGGATACTGTTACTCTAGACATTTTACTCCTTAAACCAGCGCAGAACTATGTGTGTTTGTAGAAAGATGATGCAGGCTAAGAAATACCTATAGTTTTTATTTCTAATGAAAATTTTATAAATCATTTTTATGTAGGAACAGTGTTAAGTAATTAATCAATGGAAACAAGCTTAACTGATGTTTAAGTAGCCCAAATGCCTAGGTAAGTAACCGAAAACTGTACAGACATGTGACTCACTGGGGGAAAATTACTGAAAAATCACGACATAATGTTATAAAAGTTTATTAAAAACCTTATATTACAAACATAAATTATTATGCCTTAAATACGAAGCAAAGTCAAGTCATTACTTTAATATAATTCATTAATTGGAGCTTAATGTCTAACAAAAAAAAAAAAGTGTGGAAGTCCTACATTGCATTCTTCAGAACTTATATTGATACAAAAAGTCTGAATGCAGAGCAATGTATAAAAATTCATTGCATGTTTTGAAGAAATAATGAACATGTGCCAGAGCATTAACTATTAATGAATAAGGTGTGAAGATAAAAAAATATAAAAAAGCAATGTACCAAAGTATTATACGAAGAGCAATACTTAAAGGACAAGATAAGTTTGACACTGGATTAATAAAAAAATTATGAGAACAACAAGATTAAGAATACACAATAATCATACTTGTGATTTAAACACACAATGGTTGATTTTTTATTTGTATATATGCATATAATTTTGAACTACACTACTAGACTTGTGAAACTCTAAAATTAAGAAGAGGTTTACAATTAAAATCGTTGGGTGATTTTTTTTTTGTCGAAGTTAATGACTGTTTTATGGTATTTAAAAAACAATTCCTAATTTTTTCACATGTGTTTTAATTATATATTGAATGGAAATAGAAAGAACTGTTATTTATTTATTTTTCAACAATATACAATGATTACTTGAAAGGGAAAAAAAACCCTTAATACTAAAGATGATCTAAAATTTTAATACATTTTAAATTATGTATATGCAAAAAAAGGAAAAAAAAATATTTTTAAAACAAGGTTATTAATCAGACTGTAATATTTAACAATAATAATCAAATCTAACTTAAGCTTTAGTTCCCCCCCCCCCCCCCCCGAATTAAATCGCTTATGACATTTTTCGGTTAAGGGTGCAAAACGTTAAACTTGGGTGCAAAGCGGGTGCATATTGTAGAAACTTTTAATTTCCGAATTTGCTTCCGTGGGGTGGGCCAACTCAATCGACTTCAAGCTTTTTAGCATTGAGTATAGTAACCTGTATGGCGAGCGTTTAACATCAAATGTCGCCAAAGCCTGCTTCTGTCATGTATCGGAGAATACAGCATCAAAAATAATATTAGCATACAAAAAACTACACTGAATTTAAGGAAAAAAGTAAGTTATTATAATAATGCACATCCTAAAATACATTGATTAACCAGTAAAGTCAAAAAAACATAGTTTAGGATGCAAAAAACGAGACAATGAACACAGGCCTAGTACATCAAAACGATCTTTCATAATTACTGTGCAAAAGTACATCTTTTTAAGGCGAAATGTGGTTAAAGAACACATCAAAGAATATAAAATTAAAAACCAAATTGTATGACTTCCTCTATTTTAAGAGGAATCCTTTCTTTTCTAAGACGACATTTTGCGCGCAATGTTATTCCTACGGAAAGAAGTCCAAGTTCTTCGTTTTCTGGACGGTTTTCTCCTTTGGCCAATCAGCGTGCGATACGGAGTTGGCGTCTCTCTCGTAGTATAAAGGCTCTCTAGTTACCATTTCCGTACGTTTTTCAAAGGGTAGCGTTCTAGGGTTAAAAAACATAAGCTCCCACTTTTACCACTTTCTTAAAACATTTTCCATTTCTCTCGTTCTGCGATGCCGCTTCTTCTCTTTCGTTTCGGAGTGACAAGGACGAGTGTAGGTAGCATTTGACGGATCCGTCTCGCTTCCCGCCGTTTGCGGGGGTATTGGACGCGTCACGTGGCCCTATGGGCTGATGCTTGCCAAAAATATACGAAAGGACGCTTGAGAGTGGGGTGGCTCCAAACCTTCACCTTTGGAGGAATAAAAAAAAAAAGGATGAACGACAAATGCTTTTTAAACACTTGAAAATAGGCGAATTTCCAGATTTTTGATGTTATCAAATGTAAAGGTGAGAATATTTAATGTACACTCAACTTTAAAAAGAAATAATTCCGTTACATTGATGAGATGGAAGTGTACAAATAGTGAGATAAAATGAAAACGAAAATATATATTATTACCCCCCCCCCCCCCCCACACACACACTTAGTTTTACTGAGCCATTTGGAGCGTCTCAATTAAATTAAGTTGATCTTTTATCAACTTACAACTAAATATAATTCAGAGTTATTTTAAAAAACAGAGCAAAAGAGAGAGAAAGCTCAGAATATGTCAATTCCAATTCTAACAATCTAAAACGAATTGTGTCAGTAATGTCCATATCAGTGGCGCACGCAGAATTTTTTCAATTTTCTGAAACTAATAAAAGAAATTAGAGTTATTATTTCCCTAATTTAGACAGCTAGACAATTTTGACTTGAGTTCAAGGGGAGGGGGGGGGGGGCTAAACCCCTAACCAGCCCTTGCGCACGCCACTGGTCCATATTACAACAATTTCTAATGTTCCAATGTTAATAATTTATTTACAACTAAATTATAATAGAAAATAGTAGTTCTTTCCTTTCCATCACTTGCAACAAAGCAAAATTCAACCTTAGAAGAACGAATTTTGCTTCATCAGTTATACGAGATGCGTAATTCATAATAATAGTCATAAAATAGCGTGGTGCAATAACCCCCTCCCCCTGACGAACACTCCTCTTATGATGTCTTTAATCCTCCCCCCCCCCCCCCTCGGCAGTAAGGCACAGAGAAAGTAAATCATTTAAAAACTTTATTTAACATGTGTAGTTTTCAGCAGATACGAACTTTTTTACGACTTAGCATTGAAATGAAATTTTCTTACCAATAACTTTAAATCGTTAGAAAGGGAGAGAACGAAAAGGAAAAAAATGTCAGCGTATTTTAATTTTTTCCCTGAGTGTGTGTATGTATATACACTTGTCTGCGTATATCTATACACACAAAGGATTGGACTTGCATTTCAATTTTTTTAGCATCTTTCATTTTGGCATGCGTGAAATATTCGATTGACGTGTGCATACTATTGTTACGCAGTAAATCATTACATCCATGGTTTGAGAATTCCTAATACAAAAAATAGTAAAAATGTATAAATGAGAAAAACCGCTCAAGTCGAGCAACTGTGAAGTATCACCACGGTTTATTTTCTCTTCTCTTTTTCAGTCTACTCGACACACTTTCATTTCTAGGGTAACGAGATTTATTACGCAATCTATTTTGCAGCAAAATTTTAGGCCATTTGCCAGCGCTAAATATTTAGAGTTTTGAATTTTACTTCGTAATTAAACTATGAGAAATCAGGTTTTGATGTAATCGAGTGCACAGCGAACAGAATTTCATTCTTAAGTCGATTACAAAATAAACAAGTCGTTTAATTTCAAGCGGAATTCAACATTTATAACAATTAGTATGCGCAAATGATTTTTTTTCAATCTTAGTTTACATTTGCACTAGTGAATATATAATTGTGTTCCCTAGTTCCACGCGTTGATTACGTCTTTTTTCCTGTTGAAGAGAAAGCGGATGCGTTTTAATATAATAAACACTTTTACTTTTTCTTTCAACTGTTCGGAACATCGTATTGTCTACAATTTTTAAGTCCGCCAATAATATAAACCTTTTGCGCGGAAAAATAGAGTAATTACAAATAGTACGTCGCGGGCGATATAAAGTTAATAAAAAGGAAAATCTGAAAATCGAAAAATTTGTAGATAGGAAGTATCTCACGCGATTGGAAAGAGTTTCCCAAAGATCTAATAGACAATGAAGCAGTCTAATACCATTTTCTTCTCTGTTTGTCAACCGATTCTCATCTTTTAAAAAATATTTAGTAGCTATATTGATGAGTTATAGTGGTATCAATTAAAAATTTTGGAAACCCCTTCTATTTTTGACGTAGAGTCGAAGCCTTTTTTCAGAAATCTATTCGTCATACTTTCATACTACTCCTTACATCTACAATATTTGTACAGCACTCAATACACGTTTTACTATTTATAATTGAAAGAAGGAAAAATGTCAAAAACGAAACAAAAAAGAAAATGTAATTTATTAAATAAATGTCAAAGCAAAATAACACTAAGTTATTAGTTCATCTATTTTCCAAAATATATAGTGTATATGATAATAAAACGACCAGTACAATTTCAAACAGAATAAAATACAGTTTGAAGCTAACAATGTCTAATATTAAAAATATAAAGTGAGATATAAGTGCGGTGACGCGTTATTTTGCTTGGAATCGACGTTTCGTAAGTTTGTAGATTTGCATTAGCGTTTCGAGCTTTCGATTAAATTGAAAATGAGTGTTAGTATTTATAACTTATTCAATAATAACGGGGTTGGATGAACACTTTTATTTCTATTTTCTTTACAGGAGAAGTGTAGAAAGGTAAAATTTATGTATAAGTGTTACAAATGCATTAAATTAAATAAGAAACTCAGTGGTCAATTAGTCGCTCTGAGGAGAGGTTATCGCTAATTGAAATATTTAAACAAAACAAACTGTTGTCAAACAGAAAAACTAAAATGTCTAAAAGTTGTTTAAACATTCGCTGCTGAACTACAAAAATTTAATGAATTACGGTCGAATTTCGATTTTGACCACTGGGCGTTGAAAAGTTTCTATAGAACTTTCATAGATGCAGATGCATTATTGTAGTCTGGGGGGGGGGGGTGACAATTACAAATACGAACATTAATTTTTGAAATGAAAAAGTGAAGAGACGCTTGTGCTTGATGGTAAAATAATGGGGGGACAATTTTGTAAGAATAAAAAAAGTAGGGGACTCGCCCCCCCCCCCGATTACATCATTGTGCTTCTGCAAACAATTAGGAAAATATTGATATTCACCAGGCATTCTTTATTATATAAAGATATTAAACAGAAATTATATAGACCGCCTGTTAGGTCAGTTCAGATTTTTTTTAATGATATTTTTGTGAAGAATCATAAAAAAAATTACTCGCCAAAGAAACGTAAAATGTGTTGAAGAAACAGAGATTATAAGTCAATAAAAAACATATATGAGCAGTGGTAAATCTAAAATTTTATTTAGTAACTTTATCCATGCAATAATTATAAATCTTCAGCACTAGGTTTTTAGTTTTAAAATTGGATAATGTTTCACTCACACTCAAAAGAAACACTAAATAGAAAGAGTCATAACTAGAAATACTCTTGAATTATGCAAAATTTATGTACAGATCATGTTAATTAGTAAAACAGTGATTTAAGTTTAAAATCTTGTATTTACAATGTACATACATTTGTTATGCCAAAAAAACACAGAAACAATATTCTCAATTTATGATGCAATGGAAGACACGATTAAATGACGATGTTACTTAGACATAAGGGCAAAACAATGATACAAACGTCTAAACAGCTCTTTCACTGGCTCAAAAAATATAATTTTTTTTTTGGGGGGGGGGGGGCGTTTTTTGGGGGGGGGGCTTTTTAAGGGGGGGGATGTCATTTCTGCGAAACTGAATAATTTCGCAAATTTATAGCTAAATTATTTTATTTTAAAATTCGAAATAACTTTACTGTACAGACCAGGGGTCGCAAACTGCCGCTCATGAGACGCGAGATAGCTCAGCTAGAATATGGTTCTACAAAACATAATATATATTATTCACATCAAAGTATATGTAGTACTATTGTATTGATTATTCAATAAATTAGAATTAAACTAAGTATATGGCTCTTAAAAAAGATTGCTTGACGACTTTAATAATGAAATTCCTTTCCGCTCCGATGATTTGACGACCACTGCTATAGACAAATTTTGCTCAGGTCAGAAAAACGAGATTTTAACGACCCATAAATAGATTAATTTTTATTTTTAGATTCGGTAGGGCTAAACAAGTTATAATTGAAAGATCACATTATTCAACATTATTTCTTCTCTAGCATCTGTTATGGTTTCAATTTATGTATTATAACCAAATATATATGTACTGTAAAAAGTTTGTACAGATATAGAGAGCATTGTTCAGAAATATTTGTCTTTACATATTGCTGTTTTTATATTTTACACCACACATGTAAAGATTTTGGAATTTATTTCGTTTATTTATTTATTTTTTTTACTGGATATTGTTTAAGCAATTTTTTCAGAAAAAGCTTTTCTGCAGGCCAAAATTGCAACTTTTTTAAAAATCCTAAATCTGTAGCATAAAAGAAAGACTTTTGATTGAAAAAATCAAATAGAACTCCTTAATTTTACCTATAATGAATTTTTCTGCATAATTTCGTTCTTATAAAAACAATTAATTGCTACAATTGGCTTTTAATATTAACTGAAATCAGCACAATCAAGTTAGGACATACCTCTCAACTGGAAGTTTTACTTCACTTCATATGGCAATGTGGAAGCAACAAGTACATAAACTGGAGAGCATGCAACTATTGCTCAACGCTCCAATGCAAGCAGTATTTTAAAAATGTTTGAAGTTAACTTTTCTTGTTTTGATAAGGTAATCAGATTTACAGAAGCACAATTGCAAAAAGGTTTGAATTGTGGAACAAATAAGTAGCTAAATACACGTCCTTCCTAGAGAAAATTGCTTATTTAGAAAGGATTTTTATAGATTAAATTGAACCTTAATTACACCTTTTGAAAATGACCAAACACCCTTATTGATTAATTACATCCTTGTAATTGACCAAAATAAAGTGTTACAAAAAAAACCCCCCCGAAGTAGCAGTTAATTTAACTGTTTATTGGAGCGAAATAAAGTTATTTTCTCAGACCAATAATGAAATACATTGCTCTTTCCATTGTAAGCTTGTAACCAAGGTAGAAACTAACTCTCAAGATGAAAGAGAAAATTATGGTCAAGAAATGATGGCAGTTCTGTATTTGGGCCCTTGACTGCTATTAAGGTGGAAATAAATTGCCTTTATTTAACTAAATTTATAATCAACAGCACTTTTGAAAAAATGACTAATCCATTCAGCTTGCGAAATGAATGTAGTCACAAATGATTTCATGTTGGATGTTAAATATAACCCCAATGCTCAATCTAGCATATCCTTGGCCTGAGATTCATTTACTTCTAAACACTTTATTAACACAAACACTATTAAAAAATCGATTCTTTTACAAAATGTACAGTAAAAACTGAAGAGCCAATTATTTAACACATTCTAAAAAGACTGGTAACATTAACTTAAATGGTAATTTATTATATGCTCAACAGTTCAAGTTTCATTTATTACATAATTTTCAACAGTGAAATTAAATAAATAAAAATATTGACTAGCATTTTAAAACACATAAAATTTGCGATATATTATTAATGACCAATGTTTACTTGAGTACATATTTTGGAAGTTAGTACTAGGGATGTTACGAATATTCGGTCACTATTCGATATTCGGCAACGGCTGAATATTAACAACACTAAGTTAAATACTGAAAGGTTCATTTTTCAAAATAACATAAATCTCAAGAAAATATTTTACTTTTTAAATTTAGTGTACATTCATTTGTTAAATTTACATTATATTTCAACATCAGCTACTTTTTGAGGGCAGGACAGCCTGTAGCACGAGCAGTGAACTAAAAAATAGGACCTTTTATAGGGATCATTTACAAAAAATAGACTTCGTTGTCGGCTCGGTTAATCAAGGTTCTACTGTACTTTATTAAATTTTATTAAGATTTAAAAATTTAATAAATTAATTTTTTAATTGTTTACTATACAGTATAATAGAAAATATTTCTAAAAGAATTATAAAAATAAACTTTTCACAAATGATAGATGTAATTTTATGACATTAAGTCAAAATGAAATACTATACTTAAAAACAATTTATTAAAAAAAGTTTTGTTAAATATATCTACTATTTCTGTAACCTATTTTATCACCTTGTTTTTTTTTTTAATTATGCAAGCAAAGAAATTCCCTATATTTTTTAAAGATCTTTGTTGGAAAGAAATTTTTCTTCTTTTTATGAGTTATATAAAGTCAGTGGTGTAGTCCTGTAAAAAAAAATTAGGGGGACGCTTACATATGTGAACTAAGTTGTTGAAATCAAAAGGTGGGAGGGCCGCTTGTGTTAAAATTAAAAAGCGGGGGAGACGCTTTTGTTAAAATTAAAAAGTAGTGGGATGCCTTCTCCCTGTGGTCCCCTCAACTACACCACTGGATAGTTAACATGGATTGTAACTTACATACACTTTATTATATATTATTACCTGCCTACCTTTCGAGATAAGTTTAGAATTAAAAGTTAGATCATTGAAATTAAAATCTTTTTAAATGTCAATCAGAAACTCGAAGTAATTTGATGATATTTCGCAACTTTTCAGCAGGTGCATTCTATGCTGCGGTGCCGAGCACAAAAGCCTTATTTGCACTTTTTTCCGAAATTGAGTTATTGCCATCTATGTGTCCCTGTCAATTATTTTACGTAAATACAATGTTTCATGGTCATACGTAAATGGGAAACATTTTTCAAAAATTTCAGTCTTCGAGTCAAAAACACAGAGGCACAAAACTTTAATTGTACCTCATGTTGAGTTCAGCTGCAGATATGTTTGTGCTTAGCACAGCAGTATACTAATGTGAAAGGTTGCATATATTTATTTTGGTCTGAAGAAATTAAACTGAATTCAACTGTAGTGTATCTCCTAGAGAAGCATGCCTGCTGGAAAGAAAAAAAGAAACCTAAACCAGACCCTTAAACTCAATATTAAAAGAAATGAACAAGTAAATTAAAAAAATAGTTAATATACCGGTGGAACTCGATATCTCACCTCTAAAACTCAATATAAAATTAAATTTTTCGATGATTTTTTCAAAACTATCAATTGTTTGTTAAAGGACAATGTTTAACAAATAGAATATCCTTATTTTCTTATTAAAAACTCTGCATTATTCCCTAAATAGTTATTAAGATTAATTTCATCATTCAAAGTGATCAGGATCATCATTCCAAAATTTATCTGGGGGGGGGGGGGGGGTCAAAGAATATAAACTCTCTGTAAATTGCATTAAAAAAACAACAAAATTCCATGTACATATATATAAACACATTATATTTCCCAAGCCAGAGGGGGGGGGGGGGGCAAATGACCCCACTAAATGATGGGCTTGAAAGTGATGGAATACAAATACACAGTTCTTGAGGTAAAATAATCCAAGGATAAAGGAAAAATAAGTTTTTATTGATAAATACATTAAATGTTTTAAAATTACTTTTATTTTTGAATGCACTATTGATTGCAGTTCTGCATTATTTACTACCATGAAAATAATTTTTAATGAATATAATCGAAGCAGGTCGATTTGACGCCGCTGCCTCAACATGGTTATTTTGACAGATTAGTGCTTGATTTTATTTATTTATTTTCGATTTTTTAATTTACTAAAATGGTTTTTTTTTCAATGGTATTTTATTAGAATGATTATGAAAAATATTAATGCATGAAAAATTGTTGACATTCTTATAACCAACTAGTGTAGGTATTCAAAGGTTATGGTAAAAATGAAAAATGTTGTCCTTAAACTTAATTTTATACTTTATAATTATTCTATGTCAGAGGAAAGAGCTTACACCAGAAATCCAGTGTGACGTCAGAGTAGTGGGCGTATGGCGTCAGAGCACCGCCACAGGGGGCAACTCGGAAATGGATGGAAAAAAGAGGGAGTTGGTGAGATGCTCTTGAGAAGAGCGAAAGCAACAATGTGTTGTGTCTTTAGTTATGTTTTCCTGTGTAAATAATTTTGTATATAATAAATGTCTTGTGTTCGTGAATCGAAGATGCATTATTTCGAGTCGTAGAGACTTGTCGGGGTAAAGTGAAACATAACACGCTCTCTTTCGAGCACCAGAGCGTGTGATGTTTCACTTTACCCCGACGGCTCCTGACAACTCTCTACAACTGTACATAATAAATGTCTTGTGTTCGTGAAGCAAAGATGCATTATTTCGAGTCGTAGAGAGTTGTTGGGGTAAAGTGAAACATCACATCCAGATTTTCATAACCTTTAGCTCAATAGCAATATGAATACTTGTGAGAAAGGTTCCACATTAAACTCAAGGTTGTGAAAAGTAAAATTTCGTACTTGTGCCCTATGGTTGAGTTCAGTTGTCAGTTTTCAATTGAACTTAGTTTCAAAGTTTTATTTCATGTACATGTACTTTTTTTTGTTGTAATTGTACTAATTACACAAACAGTAAAATACTATTTGATTACACAATATATGTATGTTAATGTATAAACAAAGCTGTGTTGAAATGGATGGTGTGCCAAAATGAAATATGCGTGCATTGAGTGTCAAAATAACCGCATTGAATGGGGTCAGCTTCGAGGTGACCTGCACCGGAATATAAATAACTGCAAAGAAATTTTAAAACTCAGAATAAAAGGTTCCTCATTTGATGCTTATGATATTTTAATGCCTTTAAGCATTACCTAACAAATTTCAACTGAAAATGCATACAGACCCAGGAGCACAACCAAAATTTTTTTGTTGTTGCGGGAATGGGTTTTGGTGTATGCCAATGCATTGACTTCACAACAAGGACTACAAGTAGGTCCATATATCCAGTGACTTAAAACACCTATGGGTTAAATGAAATTTAAAGAAAAAAAAAACAACTACCAAACAACACATGTAGGGTAAAATCCAACCACATTAAAAAGTGAATGATTTGAAAATGAGTAGCACAATGAGGTTAATGTTAAAAACTTTAAAATAATATTTATTTACTTTGGAAACTTAAGGGAAAAAAATCTTAATAATATAAATTGCAATTATTATAGATTGTCATAAGTAGACTACAATGGGACAAAGCATACAAAGACAGTAAGATGAATATGACCAGAATTGAAAATGACCATTTTACGAATATTTTTTATAAATCAAATAAAAAAATTTCCACTAAACTTTTCTATTGCAGCACGTTATATGATTAATTGCATTGAAAACTACTATCAACTCATGCAGTATTAAGATAGGAGCAGACCTATCGAGTTTTGTATGCATTAATTATTTATTTATACTAAATGAAGATGAAAGCATGGGATACTTTATCTTTAGTTTCCTATTCTGTAAAGTTTTAGTTACTTTATCTTTGAGGCTGGGCTGATATAATATCTGTTCCAGAAGTATTTTGTACTCAGAGGATTTGAAACACTATTGCCATCCTTGAGACAAAAGACTACTTTAGAATTTGAATAAATTCTTGAAAAACTTGTTGTTAAGCGTTAAAAACAAGTTGTTGATGTTTAGAGCCAGCTTTTGGAGACAAAATACTTTGGGTAAAAATGCTGTATAACCCAGGTTGGAAAGGTTACAAAATTATCTATGATTGATTAATAGGAAATAAAGTTGGCCTGAATTAAATTGACAGCAATTCAACAATTAAAAAAAAGGGGTTTTGTAAGGTGCAGGATACAAAAGCTAAGTGTATTATTGAAAGTTTTGATTAAACAATGCAATTAATGCATCTTAATTAAGCACTATAAACCAGAAAGATTTCAATAGCAGAAATTGAAAAATGTTTCAACATCAATACTCTTTTCTTGAAATCATTTCAAGGTATGCATCAATATCAATAAGATACATGTATTAAAAAATTATTTATGTTACCTTACAAACTCAAATAATGGTTATGGAATGCAAATATCTGCAAGTTACTCTAAAAAATGAATGAATTTATAGAATGCAACATATCATTGGAATTCAGATAAAAGTCACTAAATCCATAAATTTAGTTAGGAGATGTTGCCAATTTGAACTTTTAAATAAAATTTAAAAAAATAGTAAAAAATATTTTTCAGACCCTGTATTTATAAAATAGGTTTACTTATGCAATGGTGCCCGGCAACAATGCCGGGCACTGGTGGTGGTCAGAGGCAATGGTGCTCAGAGCAATGGCAACTCCTCCCTAAAAAGCAATGGAACCCCCCAAAAGGTAACCTCCCAATCCACCAAGCCCCCCTAAATTTCATTGATGCAGTTGGTGTCATGTTCCCTGCCCCTGCTGGGCACCCCCCTGCCTTATGTAACTTTTAAATTGTGTAATTTGTTTACATTACAAAATAACTAATTGCAAATTTTAATTCACTGCAGTAGTCTATCAAATTTTTTTTGTAGACTTAATGACTTTTACCAGTAGGGTGTCAATATATAACAAAATAATTAATGAACAATTTTTAAAGTGAAGATTAGCTAACAGATAAAAATAACTGTTTGCAAACAGCTGCATTAGATGTACACTTTAAAATGCATCTATAATTTCAATAATGCCTAATATCTTTTTAAACAAGCAATTTTCTAATAAAACACGAAATGATAACCTTAACATATCTAAAGTGTTTATTGTGCGTACTTTTGCATCTATTTTTATTGCAACTTGTAAGCAGATATTTTTAAAAAGTAATAAGTAATTTGTAATACAAAAAATACATGACATGCACAAGAGCTTTTATCTCTATAAATATATACCACATGCATTTTTACAATGCTTTGAGCAACATAGTAAGGAAAAAAATCCTTTTATGGAAGAGCAATCAAATTACGTGAAAAATAGATAGCTCTGCTTTTATCAAATGAAGGTTAAACAAGCAAGTATGCAGTTTAGCAGTATTTTCTGGGAATTCAAAAATTAAAATTATGTCATTTATTTTTTTGTAAGTTTCAGTAAATTAGAGAAAAGATAAACTGTTAAGACTTAAATACAGTATCAGGAGGAAAAAAATATCTTTTTTTCTTTTTGGGTGACTAGCTTGGAAAAAAGAAATTACAAGATTTAACAAAAACACCAGAGCTATCTTGTTAAAGATAAATCAAAACATAAAATATAAAACACAAATCACTTTAGAAAAACACATAATATTAACTATGAAAGCTCAACTAAACTGGTATATAAAACTTTTTTCTCTGGCACAAACTTGACACATAAATGTAGTAACAAAGAAAGAAAAACAATCAACAATATATTTCACACAACAAACTTTAAATTTGAACATTACACTATAAAACCTTTTTATAAAGTAATCTACATGTAATATATTTATGTATATATGAATATATTTGCAATGCTAAAGTATCACAGATGATACCTTTGGCTAAAATTACCAAATTATGTGAGTGTTGCTTACATAAAAGCAACTGTTTCTCAATGAGATTGGTCAGGCAAAAAGCAACAACAGAGCTAAGTGGAAAAATGCCTAAAAAACCCACCAATGTTTCCTTGTAGGAAACTCGTTTCATAATCTTTTACATTCTACTTATACACCAGTAGAATTATTAAGAGTTAAGGTGGAACTTTTAATACAAGTTAACTTTTTTTGTGTGTATTGCACAGAGTACATAAAGAGTTAATGCAAGATAAAAAAAAAAAAGTTTTTACACATTATGACTTTATTTTATGATTCAGAAAGCAGCAATTTTTGTCCCCAAAGTGGAATAAATAAATACATAAGCTTTATTTAACTGGTGCAATTATTTGCATGTTTTGCATAATTTAATGATTGGAAAAACATGGAAAAATTTTAAACTAATCAATGAAAGACTACAAGATATGTAGAAATAAAAAGATACATACATTATACAGAATTTGGTTTTTATAGAAGTAAAGCATAATTTAAAGAGAATTTTAGCAGGAACAATAATAATAATTTCTTCTTTAAAAACAATAATACACCAGTGTTCAAGGATGACCCACCATGCCTGCAAAAGAATGAGCCGTCCATCTAGCAAATTTTTTATCACAGGTAGAGACATTTTTCTTTCTTATTTTGCTTTGACATAAAAGAGGTATTCTAGAACTCTGATTGAGAAAATCCTGCATAATACCTCTGTTGCTGAGATAGCGGCATACTACCAGGCTCTTGAGCCACATCATGTTCAAACTCCACAGATTACATGCATGATAATAGGTATAGATAGAACTTCTTCCGACCATGTTCTGAATTTTCAGAATCCACTTTCAGCTACAGATGCCCCAGTTATATGCTTTGTGTCTGGGGACGGGGGGGGGGGGGGGGGGGGGATTTCATGCTTGGCCTGTTTATATATTTTCATTTATTCACTCAAATTTTTGCATTCATTTGTATAAAATATTTTTCACAAGCTTTAACTTAACATTTTAATGCAAAGCATATTTTCTAGCATTATTACACAGCAATTAAAGCAATTGCTATTTATAAAATATTTTCCACTTAGCTCTGAAATCAATACGTAAAACTTCCACAGTTTAAACCAATAGATTTAATCACATTCATAACTTAAAGGAAGAAGAAGAAAAAGTAGTAGCACAGAAAGAAAAAAAAAATGGATTTATTGTCGTTCCTATATTTTAGTTGTGGCCAGGGATTTTTAGTTTATGTCCATAAATTATCAGATGACACACAGTGGTTTTTTTACATTTTTCTACTGGAATATGGGGAATTGTGACATGCTGTTAACAAATGAAGCTGACCCTAATGACAGGCCAGGCCACACCAACAATATATCATCAGAAGAGAGAAACTGTAATACAAAGTGTAAACCTTTTTTTTTTCCAGAAAAAGTATGCTTTTTAAATTTTTATGCCTAACACAAAGTAATACAATGCAAATAAACAATTTAAAGTTCTACATTCTTAAAACACTGACTTATGAACATTTTAAACTCAATTTTTCAAAGCCTTTCAATTACATAATTGATTAAAATAATCTTTTTTTTTTTTTTTGACAAGTAAATGTAAAGAAGGACACAAAAGAAATTTGTTTTGCAATTATGTTAAACATTTACCACCTAATATTTTATGATATTTTCCACCTTAGAGCTCAATTATAGTGATTAATAATTTAATTACAATACAAATGCTAATCAATATTTAAGTCGGTATGTGAACTTTGAAACTTTAAAAACAATTTTTCATTTAGCCTTTTAAGTTCTTTTAAAAAATGTCATTACAATTTTTCATAATTTAATTACAACCCAAGGGCAAATCAGAAATTAACACCGTAAACTTTGGAAGTTTCACCATGTTTCCTTTCCAACTTTAGCACAGTTTATCTGCTATTAATCTGTTAAAAAGTATGTCCTACATTATAATCTAATTAAATTTAAAAGCACTGATATTGCTTGAGTAAATTGAGTGATACCACAGCTGTGTTCAGTGTATGGTGCAAATATTTTTCTGATTTAAGATGGATCTGGCTTCATGGGAATAGGTGAGGCAGTTCCAGTTTGGCTGCTTGCGTCCACAGCATCATTTGAATGCACAACAGGAAAAAAACGCTCTAGAAAGTAATTGATTACAGTATTTATACTATATATATCTATACACATTTTATTTTCATTAAATTATTTAAAATAATTAATTTTTATCATTTAAATACCATGACACAGAACTCAATATTTATTATGATGCATATGCATATATAATTCAACCAAATCTGAAAGTCAGAAACAAAAAACATAACATGGTATATATTTAGGAATGTAATGAATATTCAGCTTGGATGAATAATCATTTGATTTCCCAGCCAAATATTTGGCCATGCTGAATATAGATCAACTATTCAACCGAATACTTGTACTATAGTAGTCTTGAAAAACACGAAGAAAGCTCTAGATTTTAAACATTTAATTTGTATTACAGTTATTGAAAAAGAACATATTAATCAATAGTTTTCATAAATACAAATAATTTAGTAATAAACTCTTTTTCCAGCATTGCTTTTAATTTGATAGCTGGACCTCTTTGGTTGTTTTCCCATGAAGCCTTGAACAGATAACGAATGGTTGTTCTCCATGAAACCCTGAACAGATGATTAAGGCTCGACCGATGCATCGGCCTCGCCGATGCCTCGGCGCCGATTGTTCAACAAAGTTGCCATCGGCCATCGGCATCGGCCGCCGATGTTAACTAAAGAAAAACATCGGCCCATCGGCCTTGAAAAACATCTAAAAGCCGATGCAAGGCCGATGTTTTTCGCACGGACAACTTTCCAGAAAACATTCTGTCTTTAACTTTCTTTTTCCTCCATAGCTAGATTTCTATTTCCATACAATAAACAGGCAGCACAGCAGTTCAAACAAGAAGTTCCGTCTAGAAATATACGAGCCTACTTTCCCGTATACACCAAATTCAAGTTTATAATCTAACTATCTCTTTCTCTCTTTTTCTCTATTAGCTTTAGTTCTTAATATTTTCAAATATACCTTTTTCAATGGATAATACATATTCATTCACTCACTCATTCATTCTTTCATTTATTTAGCCATTCATTTACTCATTCATTCATTCGTTTACTCATTCATTTACTCATGAATTTACTCATTCATGTATTTATTCACTCATTTATTCATTCATTCTTTTCCTCATTCATTTATTCATTCATTCATTCTTTTCCTCATTCATTTATTCATTGATTCATTCTTTCACTCTGTCATTTATTCATTCATTCATTCTTTCACTCATTCCTTTATTTATTGAGAAATCCCGATAAAACTAATCTGTAGGAAAATAGGCTCGTTAGTTCTGGATGAACTTTCTATTTGTACATATTCTACGTTACAAGAGCTTTCCGATAAATTTTGTTCCCAGCAAATCGGTCCGTTGGATCAGGATTTATATAGGATTGAAAGTTCCCCGTAAGCGCTATGTTAATTTTTTGAACTGTTCAAAAATGAACAAAAACTGTTCAAATTAATATTTCACGCTAAAAGCTTCCTCCAGTAAGCTTGTTCATTGCAACCAGAGTTTAAATCGTTTGCTTCATTTTCGCCCATAGGTGCTAATGTGAAATTTTTTTGAACTGTTCAAAAGTGAGCGAAAAATTGTTCAAATCAAAAAAGTAAAACATGAAAATGATATGTTTTCGCCGAGATCTTTCGAATGCCAAAAGAATATTTCGAATTGGACAAATCGTCTAAAAGTTATTGGGGGGGGGGGGGGGGGAGAACAGACCGACAGACACACATTTGAACAGAATGCTCGCGAAATAGAATATGTTAAAGTAAAAGTAATAGAGGCATCTTATGAATGCTATTTGTTTTACGCACTAGGTTAGTTGCCTCATTTTGTCCCGTTTCTCGTTTAATAATGACTTAGTGCATTATATGTCATTGTGCAATAATCTTATACCATCTGCTTTTAGTTTGTCATGTTTCTTATTATTCCGAAATTGGAAACAATACAAAGCCAACTCAATCAAAGTACGATTATAATGTTAATTTCTAACCGAGTAAAATTTTTTTTCTCTTGCCGTTTTTTTTTTTGCTTCTTCGATGCCACTTGTTACATCTTCTCTGCAATTGTGCAGCAACTTCGTTGCATCTGCTTTTAGTGTGCGGTTATTCTCATCATTCATAATGGTTTATTTCGATCACCTTACGTTTTGTGCTCATATAAAGAACATGTCAAGTATTTCAGCGTAATTTCAGTGTGTGTGTGTGTGGGGGGGGGGGGGGGGGGGTATATGAAAAACATCCGAGGGTAAGAGGTTGACAATTTTTTCAAAGATACAAACCCACATTATTTGTTAGTCTGTATTATAACATCTGCATACCTCCCCATGGAAAAAAATAAGAAAATGAAGGTAGTTGCATTTGCATTTGCAGTGCAGGTGTTATAAAGAGAAAATATTGAAGGAAAGGGTAGGAGACCCGACCCGATCCAATAGTTGTTGAGTTTTTTTGTAAAGATAAGAAAAAATTTAAAATCCTCTGATATAGCAACTTTAAAAAAAAATATTAACCTCCAAATAGTTTAACTACTCTACTAGAATCGCGAGTGATTCTTTTAGTTTTAATTATTATGTAAACTTCCCCCAAACAGTTTTATGGCGCTTAGATAATGCATTTATGTTTTTATAAACGCAAAAATAAACAAATGATTTAAATGACATTTTTGAAAAGCCTAATACTCGTTTTAATAGTTTAAAGCGAATTTTTTTCCATCGGCCGATGGCCGATGGAAGAGGAAAAGTATCGGCAATCGGCCATTGGCTGATCTCGGAACAATCGGCATCGGCCAAAAAATGCCATCGGTGGAGCCCTACAGATGATGAATACTAACTTCTTCACATACCTTAAAGCATAGAACTGCTATAAACTGCACACAAATGCTTACAAACTGGGCAATCTAATCCAGATGAAAAATTGCCCAGAGCTAAAAAATTGAAAAATATTTGTCTTTGTGCCTTTAGAAGGCAGCTAGGTGGTATCTTTTATTTATTATCACAAATATAATTAATACCTTTTATTTTGCAGCCCAATTTAGTGGAAATTGTGAACATAACGATGCAAACTTGATTATGTTACTTTAACAGCTATGTTTAATACATAAACATTAGTATTTTGAAATATGAATCATTTTTTAAGTGTTCAATAAATGCTTGTACTCACCAATAATATGTGGAGCGTCTGAATCTGATGTATTGCAATGCATCAGTCCAGCCATAACAGTATAATCAATATTATCGTCTAATGACACAAATTGACCACTCCAACGAGGAATGGGGGTCGTTCTTGGAGTTGTACGAGGGGTTGTCACAGGAGATGTAAACATTGATAAACTTGTTGGGCTAATGACACCACTCAATCCACTGACAGGACTGATGCTTGGGTATGAGAAAAGCTGCAAATCATTAGGGAAGGATTAGATAATATATCTTGAAACAAAAACCTGAATTCGGAAAATGGAACAACATGAATAAGTAGGATGAACAATGTGAATAGTTCAAGTTTCTCAGTAAATTTTCGTAGCTTGTGCAATGCTGATATGACCTTTAACATGCAGTTTCATTAAAAGGCATTTCATAATTCATTAGGTATAAATAATACAAGGTTTAATAGTGAAAAATATGCTCAGGACTCATTGTTTAGTTACTAATTTAGAATATTTTAATTCAAAATTTCAGATGAAAGGGGTCAATATGCTTTTACTTTTCGCTCAGCATGTTTAAAATTTGCTAGTGTTATGCTAGAAATAAATAAATGACTCCTTGAAGCTAGTGTGGACATTTAACTAGACCTATTCAGCTTTCATGATGAGTGCATTGCTCATTGAGAGTAGAATGCATATCTACAAAAATTGAATAATCAGTTATGGATTGGGATAGCATTGTTTTTAAGCAGCACTGAATGAACTGTTTTGGTGCACAACAATAAAAATATTTGTCTTATTTTAAATGTATAATGCATATTTGTAAGGGAGGGGGGCACTTTAAGAAGTATATGCAAAAGTTTAGCAAACAAGAGCATTTGTATTAGCATAGCCATTTGTAGTAATTAAATGATCGTCCTTCCTACCAAGTGACATAATGCCAATGATTTTAACTAAAATACTACAAACTTGGCCCATTAAGGAAATTTTTGATGCTTATTCCAATCTGACACAGCAAGTAAATGTCTATCTACACTTGTTCAAAACATAGATTTTTTAAAACTCGCTTTAAAGTTGAACTAAAAATGAAAACAGCAATGGACTAAACACACAATTTTGTAGAGAACAATACCCCAAGTGATAATAGTATTTTTATAGTTTTTTCTCTTACTTTTTAATAATTCTCTAAATTTACGGATTTAATTACAAAGAGAGATAAAGAGCAAAGATAAACACTCAAAGAAAAAAAGAATAAAAGCATACCTGTGCTTGTGGATGTATGTGTGCAAAAGTATGCTCAGGTCTGACTAGAGTCGTAAATGGACTGTTCAAAACGGAGCGACTTAAGGGAGGGGTATCAGCATTACTTACAGTAGGACCTACATAAAGAGACAATAATAAATATCAGCCAATAATTCTTGAAGCTCCTTCATGACTGAATACCAAAAAATCAATAACTAACATTTTTGAAGAATAGTTACTTTTTATGCCAGTACATGATGAGATGGCATAAAGAGCTTGTTCCAATCAAAATAATAGACAATGTCACACTATTTCTTTAAAAATGCATGAATAATAATTTATAATGCTTTACATAATACAAAAAAAAAAAAAAAAAAAATTTCATTCAAATTTCCATATTTAATAAAATTGCCTTAAAAATAAAATGTAGCTCTAATGAGAATGGATTTGAAAAGGGAATCCAAGATATTTAAAAGATAACTTGTATGTGATTCTTACAACTATTTGACATTTTAATTAATGATTTCATTTCTTTCCTTTTGTTTATTACATAAAATTCCATTTAAAAAATATAATAGCAACACATTTTTTCAACTCACTGGCGGTTCAGGCAGTGATATCATGGCATGAGGAACGGGCGGAAAAGCAACGCCTCTGACGCACCAGGGAGTCTATTTGGGAAAAGGGGAAGGAATCTCGCAAATATACGCTCCAGACCATATTGATGTGGAAAAAGCGCATTGTAACATCACGGTTTCGAACATTTCGAGAAAGATTTCTCATGGCGTGACATCACGGTCCAAACCGCCAGTGGACTAAAATCTTAAATGACGAACAGACAATACTAGGCGAGACATTTCGTCAGACTTCAAAAAAGAACGACCAGTACATCAGCATAAAGAATTATTATGAAAAGCTATTTTATTAAAAATTAATAAAATAAGCTGATTTAAGGTTGCTCATGTCAAATTAAATTCTAACTTAAAAAATAACTGAAATGTTTATAGGAAGAAGTTTTTATTGGTCTTTTGCCTAATTAATGAAAATGTAATTAAGACACTAGAGATGAATGTGTGCATTGATTAAAAAAAGGAGCTCTAAAACAAAATGACATTTCAGTGGGGAATTGTCATAATACTTTTTATTGTCGACAGGCCAAAAAATGCATAAATCCTTAACAGTTTTGTTTTCTTCCTTTTTTTCTCCTATGTAGCTCTCAGTGAGAAAAAGTGCAAATAACTGTTACTTGTTAACTTTTAAAGAATATTTTTAGAGCATTAAAATCACAATTTTGGAGCTGAAATTGTGAATTTAAGCCTTTTTGTATCAAATGTATAAGGAATTGAAAATTGGCACACTTTGATGCATATTTTCCACCCCCTGATAATGGGATGAAAAAATATTTCCCCAAAAAACAGAGGAAGCAGAAAATTAAGAAGAAAAAAAAAAAAAAAGACAATAAAAAGTGGAAAACTGCAGATCCCTCTGCCCCCCTCCGATGAGTGACACCTTATCCCCGAGGTGAAGGAATTAAAAGAGTAACATATTAAATGGATGAGATCTTATTATGAACAGCAAAGTGGTTAAAGAATCTTTAAAGAAAAAATGGCTCAGTATGGGTTTTTTTTTTTTTTGAACATCAGTTTCATGACCTTTAGAAAGATTGAACATTGCTATATAAAAATATTATTTAAGAGCACTTGAAACAGTTAAAATATTAATTTCTAGCATATACACTCGTAAATTTTGACTGAATGAAACACAATCAATAAAACATAAGCACCTATATGTATGATTAAAAATATCAATAATGCAAAGAAACGTAAAGAATAACCTGAGGATGAGCTTGGCGGTGATAATGGATGATCTGACACATCATCAGGCACTGGACTACTACATCTTGGATCATCATCGTTCCTCATGGGATTACATCTCGGATCATCATCCTGCAATGGATTATCATCATCTTGCATAGAATGACAGTGTGGATCATCATCTGACATGGGATGACACCTAGGATCATCATCTTGAATTGAATGACAATTTGGATCATCTCCTTGAATGGGATGACAGCGAGAATCATCATCTTGCATAGCATCATTTGATTTAGGAGACTGAGGTGATTGTGGAGGTGATGAAGGTGATACAGAACTGACGCCTATACGGAAATGAACAAATTTCAACTTCAACCATTCAATTTAAAATTTTATTTTTAAGTGTAGAAAATTTCTTAAAATTTTTGTTAACTGTTTAATGCAGCATTTCCCAAACAGTGGGTCACCTCGTCCTTTTTAAAGGGTTGTGACACTCTAGGGATTTATTTAGTTTAACTTACTACAATTTCTTAAGTTATTTTTGAAAAGCAAAACATCATGAACCAAGCTAAATTTCCATTCCATTGCAGAATACTTTTGTTTGCATATAAAGAGATGATTATTGAGAAAATGCTAGTGCTTGTTCTTTAAACTTTATAATATATTTCATTACAAAGTCATACTAAATATTTCAATGAATATTTGTAGAATGTATTTACTAAAGCAAATATATTTTTACCGAGTTTAACAAAAGTTGACATTATATTTTTACTATCCTTTATGTAGTAACTTTTGTGTCAATTTTAGAATCATAAATAAGTAGAAATTAAAGTATTGATGAAATTTTCCACAGTGTGAGAATGAGAAAATAACTCAGTACAACGATTACATTAAGAAAGAAAAAGAACAGCTGACAAAATAAATACAATAAACACAAAACATTATTTAAAAAAAGCAAAAGCAAAATTGTTTTAATAGCTTATGATATACCATGCATTCTATGTAAGCTCATTAATGACATGTTATTCAGTAATTAAGTGCAGTTTTCCTTTTTATAATTAAGTTACAATAAATGAAAAGGACATGATTCTTTTTGAACATGAAAAAAATCATTCAAAAATGCTTTAATTGAAGCTCTAAAGCAGCGGTCGGCAACCTAAACTGACTGAAGATCTACTTTCCAAGTTCAGCGAACACTAAGATTGACATGAAGGACAGGGGGGGGGGGGGGGGAGGTATACATTTTTAATAGGGCATGTTAAGATTGCGCCCGTCTTCAAATTGTTCAAATTGTTGGTTAGTTCTTGTCAGAACAAGTTCTGATGCTTATAAAACACCTACTTTAAAATTTCTAAAATAATGGTTTGCTAACACCGTTAACTCGCATCAAAACAACACAAATATATTATTTCTTTCGAATTTGATAAAAAAAGCCTGTTAGTTTTTGTTTTGTTTTTTAACTAAAATGCACATATGAAATGTATACATTCTTGAATTAACTCTCACCAAGAGCATAGTTAAAGTGACGACAGACAATCTATATTATTGGAATGTTTTTTAGGTCCGGTGAATGGTCAGACAAACTAATAAACATTTTCTGAAGGAAGAAATAATAATAAACTCGCCATCCAATTCAAAAGTTATTTAATTAATTTTTTTAAACTATAAACTGTTCAAAATGCTGTCGCGATTTACCGAAAATGGGCTTGCAATCGAAGGGTTGCCGACCACTGCTCTAAAGCAATAACTAAATTTTTTGAATTTAAATGCAAATTACAAATTGAAGCAAAAAAAAAAAAAAATACAATAGTTTTTTCTGAATACTTTAAAACATTTGTTGATTTTATTAATAATAATGAAACAAAGGTTGAGAACAATGGAAATTTTGCATGATTTGAGACAGATCAGAGATAAAGAAATTTTTTAATTTAGAGCCTAATAATATAGACAAGTAAGTTTACTATGACAGAAAAAATCCCAAAATTTGTACTATCTTCTCAACAATCCTTCTTGAAAATGGAAACAGAAAGCACAATGATAAATTAGTACACTCCAATCGATTGGTGATATCACTTTTATTTCAAGGTGTTTTATACCACTGAATAAGGACGGAAGAGTCTACAATCGGAAGTTTTAGTTCGAGCAGAACACAGTCAAAACTATGAAGTATTTGAAAGTTCAAAATCTATAAGCAAATACGACAATACACTAAACCAAATCCAAACTGTTGAGAAGTTTTAACTTTTACTAACGAAGTTTGTGTATATGAACAGCAAAAGAAGGATGAAAATTTTTGATATGTTTTGAGAGATAAAACTAATTAGTTTACAAATTTCTGCATTTACAATCACTGAAATTTATGAACCACTTTCAACAGAAATGTCTTTTATAAACTTAAATTTTTTAAAGATCAAATAATTTCATTCATTTACATCACTATAATAATTATTTTTAGGATCCAAAAAGAATGTGAAATTGAATGTACGGGTGCTATACATATAACAAAAAGTACTTTTGTATGAAAATTATTGTATACTTATTTCGTAGATAGAAAGGACTAGACTATCAGTACAAGAGCAATGACTTCTGAAAATGCTCAAGTTAATTTCAAAAATTTTGGTAATTGTTACAGAGCTCCGTAGCTTTGCTTAGAATGTTAAATTTACCAAACAATTCCCTGATTTACAATTCTATCACCCTTCTAAAAAAGCAAAATGGTACAGAACATAAAGGAATCAATGAAGATACATGAAATAGAAAGAAATAAAAATCACCTGATGCTCGTATGATTGCCACAGGACGAGCGACAGGAGCAGGTGGTGGTGGAGGCAGCATGGAGCTTGTATAAAAATGTGACATTTTTGTAGGACTTTGTACATCCGATTCAGAACTAGACTAAAGTAAAAATTAACAAAAATCAGTTAAAATAAATAAATAAATAAATAAACAAACAAAATAAATAAATAAATAATAAAAGAAACAAATAAATAAAACATTAAAAAATAAAAAGACAAAAGTTAACAAATCAATAAATGAATGATCTTTACAACTCCTCCCAAAAATACCTTTAAAGCCCAAAAGTATATTAAAATGCAAGTAAGATGGCAATTGATTTTTATTTTGAGTTAGAATTATGAGAACCTACTATATCACAATCAAAATATCAAATAGATGGAGAAAATTAAGCACATATTTCTATTATTTAATTCTTCCACTTTATGAATCATGCAATTCTTTAAATACTGATACAATATAAATGATGAACAAAATTTAGCAAGGTCTGAAAATCAAAATGAAAGATGGCTTGGCTTTTATAAGTCTCAGGATTTTCCTTCCTCTTTCCCAAAATTGGTTTTCTTTGGGTCTGGTGCATAGATCATAAGAGTTGGTTGAATCTGTCATTAGCTAAGATGAAATAGCTGTTGATTTAGATGCAATAATGAGACATGACTTTAATTGGCAGTGCAGTACAGCAAATAACAAAGCTAGCAAAAAGCTTGGATTTATAAATAGAAGTACTACAAATAATTAAATGTTAAGTTATTTTGCAATTATACACGAGTTTTGTAAGCCCTCATTTGAAATATGCTGTACTGTTTCAATCACTTTATTTTAAGAAAGACGTTACCTTAGGAAAGGTTTCAAAGAAGCAACCACTTTAGCAAGTGGACTTTCAGATTTTGGATCCGATTCCAGAGGCTTAAGGCTGCTCTTCAGTCAGAAAAAATTTCGTGGTTAGGCTTAAGATGGCCTTCGAAGGGCATGAGGGGAGTGTGTCAACCTCAAGTGATTGACATTTCAACGACCAATGAAATGTACGATAGCTCTTGGAAGAAGGGTCTACTGTCCCCCATAATTGACCTGTCACTTCAGGCCGAGACCCCCTGCAGTTAGTGTAGTCGCTAGCGGCATGCACGTGTTTTCTACTACTTACACAACGTTGCTCCTTTTCTGGTTCCAAAATTAATTCTCTGTGGCTGAGAGTTGAAACGAAAAGAAAACATACTGTTACCCTTCTTTCATTCTCCCAAATTGTTTGTAAATTGCGTATTTAGTGCTGTAAAAATGAAAAAAACGATACTTTTAAAACAAAGGTTTGTCTTTCTGAGAACTTGCTTCTAGACCTAATTTAGTACAAATTAATCCATCAAAATTTGCGATAAATTGCTTGATATTCAAAAAAATTTTAAAAAAATTATTTAGCGAAAACTTGCTGAATGCTGTTCTCAGTTATTGTTACATAAAGAGCGCTAATTCGTCTCTTGTATAAAGCTTAATTTAAGAGCAGAAATTTTTGCGTTAGTATGATTAAAATTAAATGAATAAATAAGAAAAGAGGTAACCTAAGCAACGAGTTTTGCTCGAAACAGGAGTAGCAAATGAAGATTTGTTAAGCTCCACTACTCTATTTTTTTTTTCTAAAACTAAATGTGAATGTTTGCGTTTCTTTCCTTATTTTATATAATTTATTTAGTTATTTTGCATTTTATTTTATTTATATACACTTCTTCAATTATGTTTTGCTAATTATTGCATATTGAATACTTGATCAATATGATGAGACCATCACATTCATTTTATTTCTTTCCTTTATATTTCTGTCTTAAAATAAAATTCCCGAATCATTTTTCGAATAAAACATCCTGGTTTTCTTTTTCTCTGACAAAAGAACGTTTTCAATGGTTCTTTACTTTCTGTGTAGTTCCGCTTCATTGGCACTTCAATATGTAGTCAAGTAATATTTGTTTATATAAGCGTGCGCAGAACTTTAGCAAAGGGGGGGGGGGGGTGGACGCTACTGTTCTAAAGGGGGTACCAAAATACACCCATAAGCAGGGCCGTCCCGACGGTATTCGGCGCCCTTGGACTTTATAAAAATAGTCGCCCCTAGCCCTCTTTCATCATACAAACTAAAATAATATAAATTCAAATTGTGTATAATTTTATTGCGTTTTCAATTACTTTAAAAATTTTAATAATTACATACATGAAACAAATAATGTATTTTTTTATTTCTAATGGGCTGCTGATGGCTTCTCGTAATTGAAGACCTAGTGTGGTTCACAGGGATTGGTACCATCTAATCATCTCTATCAAGCACCACAGTAGGTATAGTACCATCGCTACAAGTGAATTTTGAAGCTAAGTTCTTTCACTTGAAAGATGGAGTATCTCATAGCAGTCACTATCATTGGGTCTGCTTACGTGAAGACAACTAGAATTTTGTTGAACTAATTTTATGAAACACGGATTATTGTTTTTTTTTTTGCTCTTACGCTGAGGCGCCCCCAAGATGATGGCGCCTCTGTACTTTTCACACTGATAAGGCTGGCCCTGCCCATAAGATTTGGGTCCCAGATGCATCTCCAGGGAAACTTGTGACAAATTAAACGCAAAGAAGCATATCTATTGAATACAAACGCGAAAGAGGTTGCCAGTTTTGTAATTAGCTTTCATTTTTATTTGCTAATGGGGGTACAATGGTATCTCTAAGCCCCGCACGCACACCTATGAGTATCTATGTATGTATGTTGTAAAATATATATTGCTCAGCAAAATTAAATCACGAACTTGAAACTGGGGATGTGCATAACATACTTGCAAAAGTATGCGGCAATTACAAATTCACCAAAAAAAAAAGAAGAAAAAGAAGGCAGGGAAGAAAGGAAAAAAATAACTTAAAAAAAAAAAAGAAAGAAAATAAGCAAATGGTTGGCAATGACTGTTTTGAAACAGTGGCCTTTTTTCCGAGTGCATTTATTTATTACTTTTTTCCCTCATTATGTACGAAACATTAAATATTTATTGAAATATTAGGGTTTAAACGACTTTTAAATTTTTTCCGTAATACACTGAAAAAACAAAAGCGATAAATATTGTATTTGCCATTAAAAGCTATTCAGAGCAGTGAATGGAGCTGGAGCGGACTTGAAACTATAACATAAGATTCGGAGGGGAGCTGTAGCATAGCAACTCAAAAAAAAAATAAATTAACATAAATAATAATAATAATAATGATAATAATAACTCTGCTCCAGTTCCCTGCGCAAAAGGTATTCAAAGCTTTCAAAATGGCAGCCTGACTACTGGGGCGGCATATTCCTCGGAACCAGAAGTCCCAATTTCTTATCCTGGCAACAAACGTTGCTTTGATAAGCGAGCTGAGGTGGTTGCTGTGATAATTTCTATTTAATACTTATCGAGAAGTAAGTTGAGAGTTTTCCTGGTTTTCTCTTATGATTGAATGCACAAAAACACCATTAGAAGACCTTGCAGGGCGACAGCTTTTTACCAAGACTTGTTGAATCGAGATAAAGTTTGTATGGTTGCAGGTTGAGGTGAGGGCTGCCAATTTTAAAACTGCAAATACGGAACAGACCGGGCACATCAACAAGGGGGGGAGGGGCTTGAGACGCGCATTTGCATCATTTCTTCTGTGCCGATTCTTCATGTGCGAGCTTGCCTGTTTTTATTATCCAGTAAATAAAAACGGAGGAGCGCGGAAGATCGCACTTCAAACTGAAGCAGCATAGAACAGAAATGAATATAACCAATAAAGATTCAATATGCGATGCGACTCAAAATGACAACAGTTTTCCCGAAGGATATAATTTACGCAAAAGGAGATAAGTACATCTGGTTAAAATATTAAGGAGTAAATAAAGGAAGTCCATCTACAGCGCATTTAAAAACAGTTTCCGCAGTATAACTTCAAAAAATGTTTCAATATACCTTTGGAAACTTGAAGACGGAAGTACATGATTAACAGTGAATAATCTGAAAATAATGTACATGCACAAAAAAATGACAAGAAGATTTAGTGACAAATTCAGTTATTCAAATGCAAAACCTGTAATGTATGGAATTATCTTCTGAAATGAATTCTACATAGTTCTTTTCCTTGTCATGTTTGTTTGTTTTGTGTTTTCTGGGATGAGCGAAATAAAAAGATTCGTTGAGATAAATTTCATTACAAAATGCAAATTTGCAGGAATGTAACATGCAGTTAAAAAATGAGACAATAACTTTTAAATTCTGAAATTTTTCATGCATCACGAACGGATTTCTCTCCTTTTCGTAAAAAAAAATATTAACAACAACAAAAATAATAATAATGAAAAAATAAATGTCATATGGTGACTCAAAGTCTAAAATCAATGTTAAATTTAATGCATATTGAGATCCCGTCATATTAAACTTCAAAATTCAAGAAAAAATTTACCATTTGAAAGAAAAGGCATCCATATTGTAGTGATTAGTAATCTGACAGAGAAAATGAACAATTCGGGTTCACATGCCCATCAGAAAATGTAATTATTATTATTATTTTGGAGAGTTTTTTTCTCCGGTGAAAAGAGCAAAAAATGACAGATGAAATCAAAACAATTTTCAAATTAATTAATTCCCATGCTAACTAGGGAATTTTTAAGCTCAAACCCAGTCATTGGAAATGGTTGATATTTTTTTTTCAGGGGAAAAATTTCAAATCGCGAATATAATATTGCAATAGCTGGATTTTTAATTGCTAACGCAAAACAAAAAACAAAATTAAAAATGTTCATACATATTAGAACGAAGATTAAAAATGATTTTTTTTTTTTGTATAAAATTGTTTTCTGTGTGGCATAGGAACTATACGCATAAAATTTGAAATGCACTTATTTCTGCATTGCGTAAATTTGAAAATTTGGATCGTGAAGTGGTTTATTGATCAAAAGGTATTAATTGATCTATATTAATTTTAGAGGTATGTTTCTACTACCATTTCTCACTTTTTCCACGCTAGTGCGAAGGAAGATATTTTAATTTCAAATTTTGTACTCGCATTTTAATAATACTTTATTCCAACTTTCCTGCTCTATCTCAATGAAAATTTGAAAACATGTAAATTTCCCAATATTTCTGTAAATTTCCATAACTGTTGCGAATTTTGTATATTTCAACGTGGGAATGGAACCCTAAGATATTTATTGATTGATTCTAATTTTTTTTTTACTTATATTTCTGGTGTCATTCCGCTATTCCACAACTTTTTCACAGTATCGAGGAAATAATTACTAAAAACAGAGCTTTTGAAAATTCGTATGTTTACTGCTACTATTAATTATACAAAAAGAACAAATAATAAAAATAAGTAATTAATTTTTAAAATGCTTGTACTATTAATATTATTATTATTATTGTAGCTATTATGTTAGTTTTTATTTCCATTTAGATATTTTAAGAATTTTGTTTCATTGCTTGTTATGAACTGTTGTGAAGCTTGAAAAATGAATGTGCAAGCAAATTTTATTGTTTTCCTACCCGTTTACTACGGACTACCAAAGGGATTCGCCAATTTCTTTCCGAGTTTTAGAAGGGCTTCGCTAGGAAAAAAAAAAGTTGGGAACCCCCGACTTAAATCGTATGCAGAAATTTTGCATAAGAGACATAGTTCCTTTTCTTTAATGACGCAAGTTCGCATGCATAAATTTAATGTAGACAAATAATTAGTCCTCATTTGAGCTGCGAAACTAAAGAATAAAACGTCAACATAATCAAAAATTGAGGACACGTGTTTCAGAGTTACAAGGAGCCCGTGTTGCAATGCAAAGAAGTAAGCTCATGGATGAGAAACAACCAAACCGTTTTTATTCTTTAGCTAATAAGATATTATTTCGTAGTGCCACACAGCAAACATCGCATAACCAGGAATGGGCAGCCTTTGGAAAGCTGCGGGCTAAACTCAAAAGGTTAAAAAAGTCGCGGGCCGTAGAGATAAGCAGGTGTCAAGTTACCGAGATTCCGTAACTTCAATCGCTGATATTGGTCTGTATTGTTATTTACTTGCCATTCAAGTTATAAGAGTGAATTCCAGTGTACAAAATTATTCTCGTTTATTATTTATCTATTATTATTTTGAAACGTTAATACATTACAAATAAATAAATATATAAACATTAAATCAAAATACCTCATGAGAAAAAAATCCATAATTTTTGTTTGCTTTTTCCTCTGAAGAGAAAACAAATTCCCCAACACTATTAGGCTTGCTAATTTGCAATTAACTTTTTTCTCGTGTCTGTAGAAAGGTACAAGGGGAATAAGGAAATTTTCTAGGAACACTTTCAAGAAAAGAATTCATTTATTGATGAAAAAACACCGCTGTAAAATTCCCAGAATTGTGCACCGTGGAAAAATACCGGAGGAAAAAGTTAATAAGAATACAAAATGGAGGTCGACTTACAGGGGTTTCTGAAAATTGTGTGTCAAGTTAGAGAGTTTTTCACCCATTGAAATTAGCATTGGGCCAACCATTAGGGGAGGGATATGTCGACTTACCAAGGGTTAGTCGACTTATCTGCGCGTCGAGCTACCGAGGTTCCACTGTATTTAGTTTAGTCATGTGAACTGTGAAGAAAATAATTTTTGCGATTCAGGAAAAGAAACATGTGGTTTGTTTTCTAAACAATGTCCCATGCTTTTCGCCATTCCCCGAGGAAGTGTACTGTACAGTGGAACCTCGCTATTCGCACACAATTCATTACAGGAGGCAGCTCGAATGGCAACCTGTACGAATAGCGAATTATTTTTTCACATAAAATACAGTGTAAATTGGATTAATCCGGTCCAGACACACAGATGGCTGCTTATTTAAACCTATGAAAAACAAATGTACAGTACTGTACATGAAATTATAGATAAATTAAAATTTAACTGCACTTTGCTTGTACTGAGGTGAGCTGATGGCATATGTGGAATGTTGAGATGAGGAAATGAAAGGGCTGGAAGAGGAAGAGGAGGCCCCTTCCATAAAAACATCAGGTAATATCCCTTCAAGTGTTTTCTCCCTTTCTGTTGTCCTTTCTTTTTGCACTAGAAGAATCTTGGGCTTCTTTCCCTAAAAACCTGTCCAATGTTGTCTGGCTTTGACGATTGTTCAGAATTTTTCTAAAATGGCCAATAACATTGTCGTTGAACAAAGCATCCCAACATTGCTGTTGACCACAGCAGTGTTGGGATGCTGTTTTCCCATCACTCTCTGCATTTTCTTGCAGGAATAACACAGCTCTTTAATTTCTGCAAAGTAAATGCTTTTCTTACTACTTTCCTCCTCTGAAGAAGAAAGTTCTTCAACCACTTCCTCTAGATGCCCCCTTAGAAAGCTAAAATTGTCAGTAAAATCTCAAAAAGTATTAAAATTTAAAAAAAATCCAAAACGCGACACAAATTACTTCTAGACGAGTTCAAAACGAGCATAATTTCTCGATTTTTTTCTTAAAAAAAGCTAAACTGGCCACCCAGCTGACCCCTGGCGCCGTACGAATTGAGGGACACGTACGAATGGCGGATTTCCACTGTATATGTTCTACGTCATAACATCTTTCCGATAAAGTTTATTTTAAGTTAATAGGTTGGTTAGCTCAGGATTTGTATACGACTGAAATTTTCCCGTAGGCGCTGTCGGTTTTTTTTTTTTCTGAACTATGAAATTCGGAGTGGATAAAAAAATATTTCACGCCGAGAGCTCCTTCCAATACGCTTGTCAAAAGGAACTTGGATCTTCTGCCCAGAATTTGCATACTTTGCTTCGGGAAAAAGTCGCTAATGTTCAGAATTTTTGAACTGTTCAAAATTGAACGAAAAATTGTTCAAATCAAATAGTAAAATATGAAAATGAGATGTCCTCGCCAAGATCTTTCGAATGCAGGGTCAAAAAATCTCTCGAATCGGACAATTCCTTCAAAAGTTATTGGGGGGGGGGGGGGGGGGGAGACATGCGCACCCAGAACCCCTCCCCCGCACCTGCCATTGTCTGGTGCATCGGATTTTTAGATGCCCCCGAGGGCTTGCCCTCGGGGACAAATGGGGCCCTACAGGGGGGGGGGGGGGGAGAGACAGACCGACAGACACAATTACCCCATCTCAAACCCCTACTTTCAATTGTTTTAAATTTTTTAATGTGTATTTATTTACTTCACTTGTTTATGACTTTTTCCTATTTTTAACGATATTCTTGTGATCTGATACATTAGCCTTCTTCTTATGAAAGGAAAGGCTAATAAATGTTACGAATGGCATAAAAAAAATCATTAAAAAAAAGGAAATAAAAGAAAGAAAGGAGGTTGTTAGTATTTTAGTTAGTAGTAGATTTTTTAAAAATACGGTAAGTGATATTTTAAAAAAGTAAAAACTAAAAGACCGAGATATAGGCTTGAAAAATACTCAAAAAAATTCCGGACTCGAAAACTTCAAAGGAACTTTCTAAAACTTAGTCCAACTTTTCCCGTAGGTTAACATTGGTTTCGAAGATTTGAAACTCTGACTGAAGAGCAGCCTTAATATGTAGTGTCTTGAGTAAAAGGAAGATAGAGGACATACAATTCAGCTGCTTAAATTTACAGAATGAAGAAGTTAATGAGCTAAATTTTTCAGGGAAGTAGATCCAGATTTTTAAATTAAAGACTAATGTTAAATTCAATACGACTGTAGATATTTTTGCTCACTTGGGGTAAAACGAAAAGGGAATCCCAGTAAAGCTATTTTTATCCCATAGGTCTACAATAATACTAGTCGGGCGCAGAGTGTTATGTTAAGCAGCTAAAGATAGGAAGTTTCTATGCTTGTGAAGGATGCAAGGGGTTGCTCATTTTAACTTACAGGTTTGTAAATGCAACAAAGAAATTCAGCATGGAAAACTCTCTCCTTATAAATTTAATATCAGATTGTTTTAAAAGTACACATAATCAGTTCATAAGAGTAGCTCTATGCCTAGTCATCAAGTTCATTGCATTTTTGGAATGATAACTGGAACCAAAAAGGAGTGGAGAAAAATGGTTTTTTGTATTTCTGAGGAAAGTTTGCATGCATTTTAATAATTAAATATAATGAAAAAACAAGCAACATGTAATACCTGAGAACTTGTACTTGAATTATGAGCTTCTTGACAAACAAGATTTACAAAATCAGACAATGTGTCTCCATTTTCTTGATATTTTCCCTGGGTTACTATGTAGTATGGGACACCGGATGATTGTAAAGGCACAACTAAGGTGGTTGTGGGCTGAGTTAAATTTGATGCTGAGTTTAATTCTAAGAAAGAGACAAAAACATTATTGCAAATATTAAAGACCAAGAAAAAACTTTAATATTCTTATAATTAGTTTCACTAATATATGTTTTTAATTTTTCACAAGAGGGAAAATATGATTTATAAAACACATTTTAAAACAATATATAACCCTTATTTTAACAGGAACAAACAATAATCCAAGGACAATTAAGTCGATATAACACCCTTAAAATCTATAAATGTTCATAATGGCAATTGAAATTTTATTAAGAGCAAAACATGCTTTTAAATATAGCAAGAAAGTCATGGTTAACCTGCGAGCACATGCACAGGGTCTACGAAACCCAAGGTGTTATTTTAGAATTAATTATTCATTCAATAAGATTAGTCAAGTTCATTGTAACGGCATTCTAAGTTACATTAGTACTGAACTTACATATATTTGGTATTTTATTTCTCGGGAAAAAATGTATTTTTTACAGGGGTAAAGAACGGCAACAAATTGCGCAAGTTCCCAGGGATTAAAATCAGTCCACAGCAAATGATGCATCATTGGGCTATCAAATAACAATTCTGCTGCATTAAGCAAGAAAAGCATCCCAAGAAGTTTTTAGATATTATCATTAAAAATACATCCACTCTGTTATAATTATTTTTGTAGTCGAGTTAGTTTGCAGTTTTATTGATATACCAAAGCAGATTTTGCAGTTGATTAAATGTAAGAGATAAAATTGTTGGTGTAATTTGAAATCTTAAAGTTGATGGGTTTTTTATATGAAGGCCTATTTAAAAAACTTATAGACATTTTACAGAGAATAGGATTTTTGCTAATTTGACCCTACACATGTTACTAGTCTAGGAAAAGATAACAATCAAATAAGATGTTTGATAATTGTTTTGATTTTCTTTCCGGACTGTACTAGTCGGGCTTCGAAATTAGCCATCGTTAGTCGTATTTTGCAACTAAATATTCCTGTTTGACGACTGAGATTTTACATCCAGTTGTCACCTTTGATGCCTAACCTTTAAAAAAACTTTTAGTTTGGACAACCACAAGTTTTCATCAAGTCGTCACTTTTATTTATTTTTTAAATCTAGCACAACTATATACAGATATATATTTATGTACATATTTCATCTAATCTTCAGTATTTTGAGTTTTTAAGATACCTATGAAGGCTAACGTAACTTCTTGACCTTTAAATTTGGAATTGTGAATTTTTACTTACAATTGACGTAAGTAACACTAGACTGTAACTTAAACTAAATTAAGTCATATTTTATTTGGCATTGATTAAAATAGACATTTACATTGATTCATGAACTAATGTAAAATATAACCAACTTTCTTAAAAATTACCAATAGAAATTGATTTTTGAACATTTTTCTCTTACTTAATCAATAATTTTCTCAGTAAGGTTGTGATTTTTTGTGATATTTTTTAACAATTGCACAATTGTCTTTAGTTACCAGTTGTTATTTCTGCCCAAGCAATTTGAATGATTCTAAAATTATGCCCATCAGAACATTTTTGGCAACTAAAACAAAAAACCTAGGTGTCAAGGACACCTAACTTTCACATTCTAATTTCGAGCCCAAACAGCATTTTTTAAAAACTTTTCAACAGTAAACATTAAAAATTTTTATCTCCTCAAATTTAATTCTAAACGTTTACGTACCATCACTGCTTCGAGGAGATACAACAGACTGCGTAGAAGGTGAAATGCTTGTTGAAGTTGAAAGGATAACCTCAACTGGTGCTGGTGATAAAGGAGTGGCAGTATTAACTGGTAGAAAACTGCTTGAGCCTTCTGATTTTATTACCCCAGCCCGAGTTGTTAGAGTTCCTTGCAATACAGCAGCATTTCTCACTGCAATGAAAGAAAATAAATACATTAATAAATGGTTGCATTTTAATATAAAATGCTATTATGAAACAAATTTTCTAACTCTTAATAGTCAAAAATATTGGTTACGTTGGATTTTTATCCAGTTAACATATATATGAATATACATATAAATACATACACACTCTTTGTAATTCAAATTTGAAAACGAGTGTAAAAAAAATAATCATATTACCCAAAATTCCTAATAACAAAAGTATGCATTGATAGAAAAATATATGGAATATAAAATAAACAAATAAAAAAATGGCATTCTACTAAACCAAATAATTTAAGTAGGAATTAGAGTTACTTAATATCTGCTTTACTTCGTCAGCGAGTTCTCTGTCTATACCCTACAAGTACAGTTGGATTTCTATTTAACAAGCCTCTATTTTACGAGGTTTTCACTGGACTTATGACAACCTTGAGCTATTTTTTTTTTTAAATAATGTAAAATAATGACCAAATGACAATCTATATTTCTTGGAGCCAAAAGTATTATCAGTCTCAATCTTTCTTAATATTTCAAATATCTCATTTTCTCAATGAATTAAAACTAGATTTTCCAAGAATCTAATTTCCCAGGAATTCTAAATTAAAGAAGCATTGTTGCATTTCCTTTTTCCTTACTATGAGATGTGCCATATCAATTCTCATCCCAGTGAAGAAATTTTCCTGTCTCCCTTTTTATCATGAAACAAGAACCAGAATATGTTTTGAAGATTTTTGTTTAGCAGTGATTGTCAATTTATATCTTGCAATGCTAAAAACAGGGTTCCTTTTCAATTTTCAAACTCAAAATTAATTAAGAAATAACTGCAAAACCTTTTAGTAACAAAAGTAAACTTATAGATAGTCACTTGAAAAGTGCTAAAAATGTTTAATTTTGAATCTATAGCGAAAGACTCTTATAAGCACATAATCTTACATACTTAGGAAATTGCCAACACAAATAAATAAACAAACAAACAATAAAATAAAATTTTAAAAAATAATTAAAAACACCTCCAAAATATTACATTACATAATTTCAAAAAACCACCAAAAGTTCATTAAGACAAGTAAATCAAACAGTTGTTTAAAATTTAAAGAGCCAAGTTATTATTTCACAGCAATGGCAGAAGGGAAAGATACTTACCATTTTCAACATCTCCACTCCAAGAGGCAGGACTATTTAAACTTGAAGGACTGTGTACATAATAGGTGCCATCAGTTGCTGAATTTTTCTCCAATTCATCTTCATTCGAAGACATACGGCGTATTCTTTTACTAATAGGCTCACACGGTGGACTAGAAGGATCATCTATATCATTTGGAGAAGATGAATGGTTATTTTCTGTCGTCACAGTCCCAACAACCCTTGGAATACCGATCAGTTCCGTCTGGTTCTCATCAGTTGCATAGTAAAAAGATGGACTTAAACGTATAACATGCTGCTGAATGTGCTGCTTACCATTGATTTCTTCAGGTTCATCATCTTGCTGTTGAGTACCATTTTGATACTCTAAAATAGAACCTAAATAAAAAACAATATCAGTAAATTATAATTATATTCCCAAACAAAAAAAGAAAAGATTTTATTGATTTAAACAAATGCAAAAGCATTGGGAAAACATTTCAAATTTTATACACAAAAACAGATTTCATTAGAATGCCTAGTGATTGAAGCAGTAAATAAATAAATAATAGCAGGGGCTAAAATTTAAATTTTCAAATAGAGGGCAGACTTTCTGCTAAGGTTTATATTTGTAGCGGAATTAACATTTTTTGAAGTGGGTGAAGAATAGCAACATTATTTGACTATCTCAGCATTTTGTGTATTCTCAGATTTTAACATTTTAAAATCTCAATCAAGAATAGATTCCATTTTTAAGTGCAATAGTATACAGAGGCACAATCCGAATTTTCTATTGGAAGGAGTGTTCTTTAGATGCATAAAATGTTACTCTGCTAGGATTGGCAATATGGCTTAAAACCAAGGATGCTCAGGGAAACTACCCCCCCCCCCCCCACTCCCCCAGTTATGACATTGTTTGTACAAAAGGAGTATGTTAGCATTTGCTAGGACTTAAATTGACTAGGACCGGCCTAGCTGGGCACTGTGCCTGTTGCTGGTCGTCACTTTTGCATTTGTATTTAACCCTTTTTGACAGCTTGCCTCCACGAGCATAATAAAGTATCAAAACAATTATGGCAAAATAAAATATAAAAAAATATTCATTCACATTTTAAAAATTAATGTTACGCATTTTGAAAGAGAAATATTCCAACTTATCATAAGGATGCAAAAGCAGTGCGGGTTTCGCTTTGTAGATGCTGTAAAAGGAATAGAAAAAAAGCGGAATTTTTTTTATTTTTATGTAAATGATTTTTTTTTTATTTTAAAGATACAAGTAACTGATCATTGTTAACAATATCTGCATGCAACATATACTCAAGTTTCTATTTTTCAATAATAATATTGGTAACTTTATGTACAAGAGAAAAAATACTGATCTTCATGCTTACACCGCTGGCAGGAGTCTCCCACCTAGTCTATTTTCAAGGACGGAATCTGAGAAATTTTGGCAGAATCCTGCCATGAATTGCCCCTATAATAAATTACTTTTAAATTTGTACACTGTACAGCTTTACTTTTATGAACTGCTTTTGCCTCCATTAGGAAAATAAAGGAGCCAAAAGGATGATGGAAAAAGGCGAATGAAATCAACTTTTTAATACTGAAATTGTACCAACTTTGTACAGTAGAACTTGCATAATTCGAACGTCTTTAATTCAAAGATTTCGCTTGGTCCCTTGAACTTTGTATTGAAATCAATGTAAAAATTTTTGGATCATTCAAAGTTCAACTTCGTTAATTCGAAGGTTTTTCTCATCCGAGAAGTAGGTTGAAATAAATTTTTTTGTCTGCTAAAATGTTATCCTACTTGTTTGTTTGCAGCAAATAGTAGATTAATGAGATTTCTGTCTTGCTTTCTACTGTGTAAGATTCTATCCTTTCATCCACCTGTTGGGAATGTGACAACTGACCTCCCGCAATGACCCCCGAGACCAAAAGTCTTTTAGGTACTCTTTTAACACTTCTACTGGTTAACAGTGAATCATGCCTAATCCCCCTGTTTCGACACTGACTGATTATTGGTTGCTCGAATGGTCAGCTCATGCATAGAAAATATTTTTCGTCTTTGTTAACTCAAAGGACTCAATTCAGCGAAGCAATCCGAAATTTCTCAATTTTTTTAAAAACTGAAGCAGGTAATTCTATGTATAATTTTCAGTACTTAATGAAGGAATATTTAGTAAAAGTAATACTCTACTTGTATGTTCCTGTTTTCATATGTATATGCTATAGTTTTATCTTTTATATTTTGTACAAAACAAATTTTATTTTGTTGACTAATACAATGTTTAATTATCTTATATACATGCCTTGAAATTTTCAGAAAAGATTATCGACATTATTTTTGATGGAATAAACATTATCGGCATTCGTGGGCCTTAAATTAGGCTACAAAAATTAGACTTGTGTAATTTGAAGTTTTGGATAGTTCGAAGTTTAGCTGTAGTCCCTTCAGCTTCCAATTATCAAAGTTCTACTGTACGATACATCAGCATTATTCAAAAAGAGGTTAAAATATAAGAAAAGAGTTTACCTTTGGAAAGTTTATACAGCTCTGTTGAAGTGAACACACCAGTTGTGATGATGGTTGTACTTTCTGAAAAGCAGGCGTTTTTAATTTATGGCACAAAAATAACTATAAAAAATTACTACAAAATTTTTATCACCTTGATCTTCAATTCTCTGGTCAAACTCTTCTCTTAATCCACTTAATGCTTCTGTTGATTGCAGAAAAGAAAGAAAACAAAGTGAATATGAATTCTTTACGTGCAATTTTACTACTTTCAATTCTTATTGTCATTTACAAAGTTTAAAAGAAACACAAAATTGATGTCTAGCAACAAGCTCTGGGCTCAACTATGCAAAGGGGGGGGGGGGAGTTCTCAATGTTTAGCTTTGAAATATGTGTATATGCCACTGTTTTTAGAAAAAATCCGTGGTAATCTAAGCATTCATTTCAATATGTTCTACGATTGGGAATCTTATTCAATACTGTCATTATAATGTCTTTTCATGCCATTTAGTTAGAATCTCCTTTTCTTACATTTGTCAACTCAAAGTCGAGATGTGGACTACTGTGTGGATCAAGCCAATATTCACTGTAGAGAGACTGGGATGTGGCCGAAAGCAGTATCTTGCGAATTTGCTTTATTACAAAGCATGGAATTAGTCCTAAAAGCATATAGTATGCATTATCTACAGTCCGTAGACCGGACCCCTGATCACTGCTTTAGGACTAGCTCACTGGCAAAGGCCAGGTTGCTGTATACATCATTGTCCAGTTAACGAGGAGAATACTTGACATGTTGCAAACTCTGACCACTAAATATATATATATATACAGTGAAACCTCGCTATTTGTACACAATTCGTTCCAGGAGACAGTTCGAATGGCGATTTGTATTAAAAAATTATTTTTCACATTATTTTACAAATATTTTTTCATATTATTTTACAAATTATTTTTTCACATAAAATACAATGTAAATTGGATTAATCCGTACCAGACCCACAGATGGTTGCATATTTATCCCTATTAAAAAACAAATATACAGTACTGTACATGAAATTATATATAAGTAAAAATTTAATTGCATTTTGCTTGTACTGAGGTGAGCTGATAGCATAAGTGGAATGTTGAGAGGAGGAAGAGAAATGGTTGGAAGAGGAGTCCCCTTAAATAAAAACATCAGGTAACATCCCCTCGGGTGTTAGCTCCCTTTCTGATGTTCTTTCTTTTTCCCGTCTTTTCGCACTATAAGAATCTTAGATGTTTACTTCTAACAACCTGTTTCAATGTTGTCTGCCTTTGACGATTTTTCAGAATTTTTCTAAAATGGTCAATAACATCGTCGTTGAACAAGTTGATGCTTCTGTAAACCACAGCATTATTTTACCACCACTCTCTGTGTTTTCTCCCAGTGGTAATACAGCTTTTCAATTTCTGCAAAGGAAATGCTTTCCTTACTACTTTCCTCCTCCGAAGAAGAAAGTTCTTCAACCACTTCCTCTTGCTGCCCCCTTGAAAAGTTAAAATTATCAGTAAAATCTCAAAAAGTATTAAAATTTTTAAAAAATCCAAGAGGCAACAAACAAATTATTTCCAGATGATTTCAAAATGAGCATAATTTCTTGATTTTTTTTCTTAAAAAAATTCAAGCTGGCAACCCAGCTGGCCCCTGGTGCCATACGAATCGCGGGACAAGTACGAATGGCGAGTTGAATTTTACTTGAATAAGTTGGACCAATAACGAGTTGTATGAACAGCGAGGCGGACAAATGGCGGGGTTCCACTGTACAGGCATTTTTGGTAGCAAGTTTATATTTTAATACATTGTTTTTTATCTATCTGCATCCATTCCTATGTTAAATACAGAAGCATACTAGACATGCCTATTTGAACAAAAATGCTTAATTGAGTCACACAAACCTTGTGAAAGGATGAAATTCGCTAGATAAAGATCTAGCTCCCGGACGGAGACATTGATGTGGTATGGGTTGACACATAATGTAGGATGGAGGCACTCATGAGATTTTTCTAGCCGCTCTCCGTCAGTACTTTCCAGCGGAATTGCCTTAAACAGAATGACCATCACCAGATCTAAACGCCAAACCTGAAAGGAACATAAGAGAAGCAATATGGTTAACTACATGACTTTTAATGAAGAATGTACTAATATTTGAAAGGATAAATAATAATGGGAGAGTTTTGAATTCTATTTAAGTTTAAATAAAATATTTAAAATTGTGAAAAATTTTACACAGCCTATAAGAAAGTAAGTTACTGAACATTCTGAGCAGTTTACAGCAGAGGTTCCCAATCTTTTTTTCGCATACCGCCATTTTAATTGCTAGACTATGAACATTACTTTATTATGTAGAATAGAATACTAATAGTTTATAGAAAATCCTAGGCCAACTGGGTCATATAAATTACACCACTTTCAATAGTTATTAAGGCAGAGAAAAGCATTTATTAAAATAAAGCTGTATATAAAAAATAAAATATATGAAATATACAAAATATATTTTTAATACATACTTCCAAAACAGAGTAGAAATAAGTCTTTAAGTATGAAATATATGTAAAAAGAAAACGAAATTAGGAGAAGGTTGCTGCTGCATGGCAGATACAAGTGCAGTGCTATCTGATTCAGTAGAAGTTAGTTTTAACCTCAGATTTGGGTAGATATTTAATTTGCTTCTATATTTATTTTTATAAATATCATACTGGAAAAAAGTTTCACAAAGTGGTTGTGAACGGAATTAAAAACAGCAAGGCTTTTCTCGATAATAACGAGAATTCGTTTTTGACTTCGAGCCAAAATTCTCCAAATTCTAATTGGGCAAATTCGATCCTTAATCCCGAGTCACATGACAGTTCTATTAACAACTCTTGTTATTCATTTGATAGGGTTGTGGGTAGTGTTTTCCACATGTATGGATTTTTTATCGAATAGCAGTCAGAATATTCTTCATTACAATACTTTTCAAACAAATCAACTAGTAGCTTAGTGCCTAGCATTTGGCAGTAGTGTTTTATTTTGTGGATCATTTTGTTGTTCAATGTAACATTGTGTTCTGTTGTAAAATTTTTCAAATTTGGAATGACTGCGAGAATTCAGGCGAATTAAACGTTCTCAAAATTCGACATTTTTGTTATAAATGCATTTATTTTCTCATTAACTAAAATTGTTTTTATGTTTTTACCTTGCAAACTTAAATTTAAATCATTCAAGCAAATAAAAATGTCTGTTATGTAGGTAAGGGTTGATATCCAAAGCTCGTCATTCAAGCATTCACGCACAATTCAAAACTGGTTTCCATCAGAAACAGCTGCAACTCAAAACTTAATTCAAACAACCAACTTGCAACTTTTCCTCGAGAAAGCCATCTATCCGTGTGTAGTAGCAACTGAATATGATCACTGCCCCTTTCAGAATACAGCTTTAAAAATAACCAAGAGTTTAGTGGGGCAGTGATTTAATGAAGTTGACCACCTAGACAGATTCCTGTAAAACACATCTAAATGGCTCAGGCATACCCTTTGCTGCCCCCGTGATGTTTAAGAATCCGGCAATGAACAAAAGTGCAGTTTTCTGTCAAAGATTTTATTTTAGCAAAAACTCCTTTGTTTTCCCTTATCATTGCCAGAGCACCATCAGGACAGAAAGCAGCGCAATGCACTAGTGGGTGGGGGCTGGAGAGGCTGCACATACCACTAGTGGTACGCATACCACAGTCTGGGAACTGCTGATTTATAGGCATTTGAAAGAAAATAAGCAACGTAGAATAAAAATATAAAAGAACACAGAAGCAATGTAGAATAACAATATAAAAGAACACAGAAACAATGTAGAATGAAAATATAAAAGAACACAGAAGCAAGGTAGAATAAAAATATAAAAGAACACAGAGAAAAATATAAGAATATGCAGTTTTGCTTAAAATATCATTACAGATACTATGCAAAATTAATAAGAAAAAGGAGACAATGGATAAGGGTGGCTTTTATTTATGCTTGGTAAAAAAAAATAATCGCAGAAACCTATATTTGCTTCGCTGAAAGAAAAAAATAATGCATGCAAAATTCAAACTCACTCTGGCATAAAGAATTATTTTGAACATTAATGTTTTATTTTCCATTTTAATTTTCCAAATCCTTGAGCATGTACTTAAAATACAATACTTTATCCTAAGCTTTAAATTTGAAAAGACAAATGGCTCTTTTCCAAAAAGCGAGGATGTTGTTAAATAGAGAAAGGACACTAAACATTTCCTTAGCAAGATAGCATTATTTAAATAGGCATGCAATTAAAGTTACTGCAGAGTTGTGTGTGAGTTAGGGTTTAATTTGCATGGGAATATTTTACCCCACAACTTAAGAAGAAATTAAACTGCAGGAACCTACATTTATTTCGCTGAAAGAAAAAAATGCCTGCAAAATCCAAACTTTTCTTCTTTTTTGGGTTGTGGTAGCCTAGTGGTTAGGATATCAAGCTTTGGATCGGAGGATCTCGGGTTCGATACCTGGGTTGCTAAAGACCCACCATGTACACTTGGGGATACGTGCATGTAAAATCCGTGGACCCTAAAGTCCCGAAGGTACGGGTGGGTGGAGATTTTCCCTTCCCTTCACCCATAGGTCTGAAAAGGAAGGTGGCGTATTTGTCGTGGTGCCATCTGGTGTCATCCAAGTACATTATGAGTCAAGTCGTACTTCCACTGTTGGGGCTCACATTGAAACAGAAGGCGCACCCTTCTGCCTTAATTCCAGGTCGCTCTGCAATGGGAGCTTGGATATCCAAGTGGCATAAGCAAACAACAACAGATATTTTACACTGAGGTAACAAAACTTATATCTACCTGCTAGTAAAGGAACTCAAGTCTGTCATTTGTTGACATAAGCCCATTAAGCCACCTTCGACGCACTGCCCTATTGGACACATCTGTCATACATCCCAAATATATTCCTGTGGTAATTTCCTTTACTGTTTGTTAAGTTACTTTAGCAGAGAACTATTGTTGCTGGTCTTGGTAATTAAATGCAGGCAGTCGGCCACTGGAAGTGTCCATGGTGGGAAGTTACGATTGAAAATAGGCATTCCCGACCCACTCTCGACACTGCATCTTAAAATGTTGACTTCTCTAACAATTTCAAAAATAAAATGTAGCATGTATCTCGCTTTGACTGCTAGTCTGCGTCCAAAGTTTATTAACTACCATTGTGTGGCAATAATCATGTAAGGAACCTTTTCACATGAATGAAAGCCCTGCCACTGCAGTTCTGCCCCTAATTCCTTTTGTACGCGATACTACTGCCATCAGTATATCTGCATATTGTTATCCCATGACTTTAGTCACCTGAGTGTATGTGAATTTTTATACATTTGATGGAATTCCGACTATTTACAGATGCAACTGCAATTTAAAGCCGATAGGGGCTCTTCTTTCTTTTGTTAGAAATTCAGCTTTGGTGTAGAAAAAGGTATGTTGCACACACATTTTCTTTTAGCTACCTAGGATATATAGTGTTATGTGTTGTTACATTTCAGCACTGAATTAATAAAATCCTGTCAAAAGAATCAAACATGGATTTTTATTACTACATGATGAAAAGCAAGACAATCTATCATTAGGAACAAACAAAATTTAACCTTATCAGCTTGTCTAAGGCAATCAATACGCCTCATTTTGCCTTTCTGATCTGGATTACTTAGTACACATCCTGATGTTTTCTTGCCTGTAATTCCAAGAACAAAACTCTCACGGCACTCTTGTGTGATATCTTTTCTCAACTTCCCCAAAAGTCGTGAGGCCCACTTCTGCTTAATTTCTATTCTTTCATTCTTAAATCAGAAAAAAAAAATTAGGAATTTTTGCAATTTTTACATACAACAAAATATAATCAAATAACTTAAGAAATGTTGCACTCGAGTTTAAAAGATTTAAGTACAATAAGCAAACCTTCACTCTTATTTAACACGTTGACTGCCACCTGTATTTAGGTGACAGTAGAGTTTCTGATCGGGCCGCATCACCCATATTGGGGCGACGCTTACTTGACTACGCTTTATAAATGGCCTAAAGGAGATTTCACTGTAAACACGTGCCATCGCAGTCAATGTGTTAAGAAAGAGAACAAATTGCAAAACAGCACCAAGTGTATGTACAAAGAAGCAGCTTTTTTTGCCTATAGCAACGGTTCCTAACCTTTTTGACCTTGCGAACCCTTTGAAAGATCTGAAAGAAAATGGCAAACCCTCTTTCTGTAGTCATTAAAAATGGGTAACAAAACAATAAAATTTGCTAGCTTGATTATTTTCACATATTTCCGACTTTTTCGTGCTGTGGAGAAAAAAGTGAGAAATAGTAAGAGAAACATACATTCAAAATTCCAAACAAGTAAATTAATATCTTTCAACAGGGACTTAACTAGGCCCTTTTACAACAGGGGCAAGACCAGGCTTTAGCACCTCCCTTCCCCCACGTATAATTTAAAAACGCATACACTTCGTCAGTTTAGCGCCCTTAAAATCTGGCGCCCGGCGCACAGACCTCGTCTGCTCCCCCTTAGTTACGCCCCTGTCTTTCGATAATACTTTGAGTTTCAAATATTTGAAATAAAAAAACAGTAGAAATAGGTGCATTTCAAATTTTGTACTGTATGAAAATTTATTACTATTTCATTCTTTTCTTTTACGTTACCAAATGTACTCCTAAACTGAAAATTTCACTGAAAGGGAAGCAATTTGATTCGACAGTGAAAATTTCAGTTTAATAAACAGATAGGAGTCTGCAGGGGCTATATCAGGGGAATAGGGCGGTTGTAGAAGCACAGGAATGTTAAATTTGGTCAAAAATTCTTCTACCTGTTTCCTAAACTGCAATTTTCACTGAAAGGGAAGCGATTTGACTCGAATGAAGACATTAGGCGAATCCGGCGACCGTCCTTCACACACTTGAGAAATTTTTTTTCCAGGAATGCTTCCAAAAGTGGAGTCTGTGTGTTCTGTCAGAAGGGGACTATTTTGAAGGATATGCATCACATTAGCATGTAAGTACCACCATTGTGAAATTACAAGCCCATTCTTAAAACATTCCAATCACACCTCGTATAGGGAATATACTATGTAGCAACACTGCAAAAACCTTCAAATTTTTTGCTATACATTCTTATATATAAATTAAAATATTTAGCTTTGTATTGAATATTTTACAAATATAATTACCCCAGAATAATTTCATTTCTTGAAAACTGTACAGTATTTTCGTAAAATTCCCAATATAAAATTTATTAAAATACTCAACACATCAAGATTACTTACATAACATTTTACAGATGCAGTTTTCCTTTAGTCTATTTTTGGATAATTTTCATTTGACAAGTTATATTTCAAAGCATTACATAAATCTTATTATTGATAATATTTTTTATTACCATATTTCTCATTTTCTTCTTCTTTTCAAAACAAGACTACTTAATTAAATACGGCGAGTCAGTTTGCCTTATCTCGCGGTTTTAAGTACAGTTCGGTTATCCGAGGTAATGTGGAATGAGGGTACCTCGGATAATCGAAAACACGGACTCTGTCCAAATAGACAGGGAAAAGTGGATGAAATTAATGAAGACGACGGCAAAGACGCGAAAAAAGCTTTTACTGTACATATTAGGAAACGATGATTCTCTCACACCTAAATCTAAAGCTACTTTTTTAATTGTCTCTCATTTATCAAGTCTGTTAATGGCTTGTAATTTAGTCTCCAAAGACACTACAGTTAGTTTGCGTTTCGCACTTATCACATTACAAATACAGTAGAGTACAAATGAAAATAAACAAACCATAAACAAACTGTTCACTAGCAAAATGAAAAAGCAACTGACATCATTGACTGTGCCATCGGCTGGGGCGCCGAAAGAAAAAAAATTGGCCCACTCCAAATGCGTTTTTTTTTCCATAGACTAATGTACCTCGGTTAACCCGGAACTCGGTTAGTCGGGGCTCGGATAACTGCGACTCTACTGTATCCTGAAACTATTACAGTTCTAGTGTTGATTGAAAATAAGTTTTCTCTTCAATCAAAAATATCCATACAATACATAAAAAACATTTTTTGTTGAACCATGTTGTAATACATAGAGTCTGACTGTTTTGAAAAGAAATTTTGGTTCAAAATGATTTAGTTCTAACAAAACTTGCACTCACCTGAAGCTCTTCACGGCACATTTTTTCTTCTTCGATGTTCATTCGTTTATCATGTTTCTTGAAATATTTTCTCTTAACAGCCTGAAGGTTAAACCAGGTGTAAGAGAACGATCTAACATGAGGCAACAAAGCCTCAATGAACGGATGAAATTCATCCTGCAAAAGCAAACATTTTAAAGTAAAAAATGATAAAGTATTAAATTATAAAAGAGAATAAAGAAAAAGAAAATTAGTTTCTAACATAGAAAAATACGGCATTTTTTCAAAGACTGAAAATTTAACTATTACATAATCCAAGTAACACCTGCTTCCGAGTATGAGCCGCATTTGCACTATTGGGGTACACTTTTAGAAACGAAAATAGTAATTATAAAAAATTATTCAATTTCTGCGTGGTTGGTACATAAAACATGTTTCAACTGATATAATCAATCACAAATTATCATAATCATTGTTTGATCTATAAAGTATTATAATCAGAGCTTTGGTCACTGCCATCTTATCCCTCCTCCCTTCAAAAAAAAAGTTTACATTAAGAAGAGAAAACTTCTAGTTAAGTTTTTTGCTATCATGAAGCCTATTGTGACTTTCTAAACATGTAGGAGTGTTGGAAGCCCAATGCAAAAATGGAGGAAACAATTGGCTCAACCAATGAGTACTCGGCTCAACCAATGAGTACTCGGAACAAAACCTGGGCAGCAGTGCGATACGCAGAATTTTTTCAAGGAGGGGGGGGGGGGGGGGGAGGGGGGGGTTCATAATTTTCTGAAACTACTAAAAGAAATTCAAGTATGTAATAAAGCACTATTATTTCCCTAATTTAGACAGCTTGACAATTTTGACTTGAGCTCGAGGGGTTTAAACCCCTACCCCAACCCTTGTGTATGCCCCTGCTGGGCAACAGAATATTAAGTCATCAAATAAGATCTACAGTCCATTTGATAATTGTTATTCTTTAAGGCTCGACCGATGCATCGGCGCCGATTGTTCAACAACGTTGCCATCGGCCATCGGCGGCAGATGTTAACTTTAGAAAAACATCGGCCCATCGGCCTTAAAAAACATCTAAAAGCCGATGCAAGGCCGATGTTTTTCGCAGGGACAACTTTCCAGAAAACATTCTGTTTTTCACTTTCTTTTTTTCTCCATAGCTCAATTTCTATTTCCATACAATAACAGGCAGCACATAAGTTGAAAAAAAAAAACACAAAAATAATGTCATTCTACAAAGTATTTGATAAAAAATTCGGAAAACTAGTTTAAGCGATCGCTGCCCGAAAACCTTCATTATTAAAGTAGTTCTCTGAGCAGAATGCTCGCGAAATAGAATATGTTAAAGTAAAAGTTATAGAGGCGTCTTATGAGTGTTATTTGTTTCTCGCACCAGGTTAGTTGCCTCATTTTTGTCCGTTTTTCTTTTAATAATGACTTAGTGCATTAGATATCATTGTGCAATAATATTATACCATCTGCTTTTCGTTTGTCATGTTTCTTATTATTCCGAAATTGTAAACAATAAAAAGTCAACTCAATCAAAGTACGATAATAACTTTAATTTTTAGCAGCGTAAATTTTTTTCTCTTTGCGTTTTTTTTTTGCTCTTTCGATCCCACGTGTTACAGTTTTTCGCCAATTGTACAGCAATCTTGCTGCATCTGCTTTTAGTGTTATTTCATTTTTAGTTTACAACATAGAAAAGATTGGTAAAAAATAAGAAAAAAATTTCCAGTATAAATATTTATTGATCGAAATTTTATGTGTCCAAGTTCGACTTGCAATTTTTAAAAATTGAATTCTCAAAATGTGAGTTAGCGCCACAGGATTTAATAACATCTTAATAAAAATGCTGAAATTTCTTTATTTTCAAAGATTGATCAATGCATATTTTTTTTCAAAATACACCTTAACATTTTATATACAATAATTATTTTAATTTTTCCCCGTTTATCTTCGTTTTTTTAGCGCATTTTTTTGGCTTCTTTGATGTCACGTGTTAGACAGTTGACAGTTTTTCTGCTATTGTACAACAATCTCGTTGCATCTGCTTTCAGTTTAGATTATTTCTTGTACAACACAGAACATATTGTTAAAAAACATGAATCAATTTTTCAGTATAAATGTTTATTGGTCGAAATTTTATGTGTCCAAGTTAGACTTGCAATTTTCAAAAATTTAATTCTTTAAAAACGAGTTTGGGATACAGGGTGGAACAATACCTTAATAAAAATACTTCAGTTTCATTAATTTCAAAAATTGTCAACGCATATAAAAATATATATATTTTTTCAAAATACATCTTAATTTTTATAAACAATCACATGTTTTCAGAAGGTTATTTGTCAACAGAAAACTGCTGGTGCTCAAAATATTGGTTTATTTTGGTGACCTTACATTGTGCTCATGAAAATATAAAGAACATGTAAGTATTTCAATGTAATTTTCAACTCGGAAGAAAAAAAAATCTAATAAGATTAGTTCTTAAGACCCAGCATTCATTTGTAATGAAAAAAAAATCTCTTGTCTATGTTTTTAAAGCGATATTCAGTACTTCTTGGTTATGATCAGGGGATATACTATACAAGGGATAATACTGCTCGTGAAATGTTTCAATATTTTATTTTTATTTCAGAAAAAGAGCTTAAAATAACTTTTTTAATGAAAAATATGCATGTAATCGTTCCTGCTTTCTTTTAAAAATGTGGGGGGGGGGGGGGGGGGGTCATGAAAAAAAGCTGAGAGGAAGGGGTTGACAGTTTCGTTAAAAATACAAACCCACATTATTTGTTAGCCTGTGTCATAACATCTGCATTCCTCTCCATGAAAAAAATGAGAAAATAAAGGCAGCGGCACTTGGCATTTGCAGTGCATGTGTTATAAAGAGAAAATGTTGAAGGAAAGGGAATTAGACCCGAGCAATCCAATAGCTGTTGAGTTTTTTTTTTTTTTGCAAAGATAAGAAAAAAGAATTAAAAATCCTCTGATATAGCATTTTTTAATTTTTTTAACCTCCAAATAGTTTAATTACTTTACTAGAATTGCGAGTGATTCTTTCAGTTTAATTATTATGTAAACTTCCCCCAAACAGTTTTATGGTGCTTGAATAATGCATTTATGCTTTTATAAACATAAAAATAAATAGTAAATGATTCAAAATGACATTTTTGGTAAGCATTCTACACGTTTTAATGGTTTAAAGCGACTTTTTTTTTCCATCGGCATCGGCCATCGGCTGATGGAAGAGGAGAATAATCAGCAATCGGCCATCGGCCGATTTTGGAACAATCGGCATCGGCCAAAAAATGCCATCGGTCGAGCCCTATTATTCTTGAAACAAAGTGCAGGTGGTGTTTTGGATTACATGGTAAGATGAATCTTTCAAAATCCTAATGAGACTTTCTAATACTTCACTGATATTTGGTGTTATTGAAAATGCTTTTCTATTATATTAGGATTCCCACTGAAAATAAATATACTACTAATATGTATCACTTCTTTGAAAGTTATTATTACTTAGAGCAAATGAAAATGTCATTCATAATAACTTTAAAAATCAGCTTGAAACTAACGTAAAAGAAAAAATTCTAAGATCTTGAATCAGACATAATTTATGTTGCATCTTTTATGTGTTGCAGGGGGAGAGCGAATATATTTCTCTAGATTTTTAAGGTGACACCACGGATTTTTCAAATTTAAATAATATTTTAACCAGGGCTGTGGAGTCAGAGTCTTTAAATTTGAGGAGTCTTTAAATTCGTTGAAGTTTTCCAACAGACTCCCCGCAGCCCTGATTTAAGCACAATAAAATATCTTTTTTTTGGATGGTAACAAAGTTTTCTTACTGAGTGAATGCCACTTTTCAATTAAAAAAAATCAGCATTCTTTGAGATATAGAAAAATCATATTCATCTATAAAATGCAGTGGAATTATACAAAATAAATGGAAGCAGACATGAAAATGACAAGAACTTCATAGTAAGTTGAACAGACTGGGTTGTTCAAAGTAAAAAAATATTATGATTTTGGAAGATTTTCGTCCTTTTCTTTTCTTTTTTTGAATATTTGCAATTTGACTGGAAAGTGACATTGAATATTAATAGAACACACAAAAATATTAAGTTAGTTATATAAATTAAAAGTTGTTTAACACATGTTCCAAAAGTCGGAAAATTTTAGAACCTTGGATTTACTGAAGGGCAGAGTTTACTTCCTTAGTAAAAGCGACATCCAAGTGTATTTTTGGCATATTTGATTATTACAAATGTAGAAAACAATGTCTTGATAAATAGGAGGGTTTCCCTAATTGGTATGCAACCAATTGTGACCAAGACATACCAAAAATCTTGATTACATATTTTCATATACTTCACTTTCTGCTGGGCAGGTATTTCATACATATATATATATATATATATTCATTTGGAATTTTTTTTAACTTCAGATTATCATTCTATTATGAAAGAATAATATAAATATTGAATGAACTTACCAAAGGCATAAAATCTGCAGTTATGTTTCAAAATTATCAGCAAAAATCCTGATAAGAGAAATGCCAATCTGAAAAGGCAAAATCTTTCATTACCATTATTGATGAGATAAATGAAATAAAATTAATAACAGAGAAACAATATTTGAAAATGTTGAGAATAAACAAGTACAGTAGAGCCGTGGTTATCCGAGCCCTGACTAACCGAGTTCCGGGTTAACCGAGGTACATTTAGTCCACGAAAAAACGCCCTGGGCGCGGGCCGCTTAAAAAAGCGACTATAGATTTAGGTATGATAGAATCATCATTCTAAAATTTGTACAGTAAATGTCTTTTTTCACATCTTTGACGAAGTTTCCTTTCTTTTCGCTCATTTACCCATGTTTCCCTCTTGATTTGGACAGAGTTCGTGTCATCCGAGTTTTAGATTATCCGAGGTACCCTCCCTCTACATTACCTCGGAAAATCAAGGCTCTACTGTCCCAATCTTTCCGGATTTCAGAATTTTCCAGATTTTGGGTCATCATTCAAAAAATTTTGTAAGTAGCATCAGAGCCCATATAATTTGCTATGGAACTTTTTATTCGCATTTTGCTCATTTATAGCATTTTATTATCGTATATACTCGCCTAAGATAAGTTGCGAAATTTAACACACAAAAAACAAAGTTGGAGTAGGCTTACATTCGACGCAAAGCATCTAAACATAATAGACTTTTCCTGATGTTATTTTAACTTCTTTTATTAAACAATAAAAGAAAAGAATTCTGTCAAATTTTGATATGATTTTATACTCTGGCCACTAAATTGTAGTAGAAGACCAGACAATCGGGAAAATGCGAGAAACACAGATTTTCAATTTCGCGTATGTTCTGTATCAAGCAAAAATTAGAGCTAATTTTAAAAAATAGGTATAAGAAAACTAAAAAAAATTTTTAAAAAAGGAAAATTTAATGATTATAACTCAGAATTAAAGCAACAATTAATAAAAACTCTAATTGCAAAAACGAGCCCTTTTCAGAAAATCGGTTTTTGAAAACAGCACATTTCCGATCTTACGCATGTTCATTACGTTTTATTTTCCTTCTCTTTAAAATTCCTATTTCCAAAAAAGAACGGTACAAAACATTTCCTGATTTTTTTTCAAAGCAACAATTAATAAAAACTCTAATCGCAAAAACGAACCGTTTTCAGAAAATCGCGAAATATCTTTTTTGGAAACAGCACATTTCCGATCTTCAATGTGTTTGTTACTTTTATTTTCCTTCTCTTTAAAACGTCTCTTTCCGCCAAAAAACACTGGTGTAAAACATTTCCCGATTTTTTTTTCAAATAAAAAGTTTTTTTTTCTTTTGCCGATTTTTTTTGAAATCCGGAAGGAATATTCCATATAACATATTCCTAATATTTTTTTTTGCAATAACTAATAAGTTATGTTTAAAATCTACAAGCTTTTTCATCTTTTCTCATTGCAATTACAATACAAGTATTCAGCCAGGCTAAAATTAATTCTGAAAAATATTGGTTAAATGGAATATTCTGCCAAAAGGCCAAATACTGAAAAAGGCAGTAAGAAGCAAAGGGACGTATATGACCAAAGTAAAATATTGGTTAAATGGAATATTCTGCCAAAAGACCAAATACTGAAAAAGGCAGTAAGAAACAAAGGGACGTAAATGACCAAAGAACGATTCTGCGTAAAACGTATTCAAAGCTTGGATCGTAGTATTTCCAATTATTACTTCACTACAATGTAGCATCAATTATTTGTCCCATTTTCTTTTATTGCTTCTTTACTCTATGTAAATTTATCTATAAAAATTTAAATATTTCTCTTACCTAACAAAATTTATTAAAACTAAAACATCATAATGCAATGAAAAGTAAGTGTTTCAAACCTATTTTTGGGATTCATGTGTTTTGTTCAAATTACATTAAAAGATTATGCACTAGTGAAATACTATTTTTTAAGTTTTTCATACAATATGAAAAAAAAAACAATCACATTAAAACATATATATATAGATAACTTTCAAATAACTCTACTTTAACAGAAATTAATTTTGGGTATTGGCGTTTTTCTTTACACCGAAAGAGACGTGTTGCGTTAAAAACGTAAAGCAACTTTAGAAATTCAAAGGCCATCCCACTAAGTTTTTTTTTTTTTTAAGTGATAAATGAGCAAAAATAAATTTTGAAGAATGTGCGCAGTACTCATATCAGGAGGGAAAAAAAGGACAAATTATCAAAATGCAATAACTGTCAACGTTCTTTTCGACAAACCACAAAAAACATTTTCAAATCTGAACATGATTGTGTTTATGTGAATGTAAGATAATAGCAACTCTTGTCATTTAAGCTAGCAAGTCCTTTTCCCCCATGGAATTATTAATTCAAAAAAGCAGTAACTTAACTTTTAAGGAAGAAACATTTACAATAAATCTTTTGTTTAAGCCTACAAATCTTATTTAATTTACATACGTTATACACTTACCATTCTGAAGGCCACAGTATTACTTCATGGATTACCGAAAACAATGATAATGTTTTTCTCAAAATAATACGAATTATACCTCAATTATTTGCGCAATTATTAAAATTCCAGTGCGTTAAATAATCATTTCTATACTCGGCGTATTGCAGTGTTTTGATCATGTTACATTTGTTATTATTAATGCGCATGACTGCTATTGTATACAAGAGTATATTTGGATAGAGGTTACAGACAACAGGAAAGAAATTGCGTAGTAGGAGCTTGTACCGCCAGGGGATTTTGTACTTTTCAATTATGGAAAAATAGGAAAAGCTCAAGAACATAGAAACATAAAGTGATAAAAACCAGAGATTTCTGTCGCTTGAAGCATTTTTTGTAATAGGAGATTATAATGCTTTGAATTTTTCCTCGTGTCAGTTTTGCAAAGCAACAAAGATGTTTTCATTTAAAATAAAAGATGACAAATGTCGTCATTTTGTAAGAAACATTATAGGTCCTCTCCCAACAATTTTGCTTTCACATTTAAAAATAGCTGGAGAAAGGCGTGGATATACGGGGGATACAGTGGGGGAACGGGCAATTGTCTTACCTTGTATTCATAAAGGTCTTATTACTATTTATCAGATCATGGCCATCGCTGCCGAAACAACTGGGACGTACGGTGAACAGCTAAAAAGCAAAGTTTCTCCCTGGGCATTAGACGTCTTTTTGCAAGGTGGTATATAAGCCCTAGATTGCCATCGCGAAGGACCCGAGCTCTGAATCCACCGCGTTAACACAGGGCCGTCTCCGAAGTCAACATTTTCTCCCTTTCTTCCGGGCCTGCTTCAAGCATGGAGTCTATAGGCTAAGGAGCTAGATCTCCGCTGACGGAAAGTGGCACAAAAATTTCACTTTTCCAGATGGCGCTGCCTCTGCCAGAGTAACTACCTTGTACGGAAAGCTAGGTCATTTCAGTGCTAATTTGGACAATTTTATTTTCGCCAGGAAAAATAGAAAACGTGAGAGGAAAAAAAAGCTATTTTTCACACAATTAGTAGAGATCATGTAGATTAATATGTTTTGACTCAATATGCTATGAGGCACCTAGATATTAAAATAAAAATACTTTTATATATGGTTACAAAGCCCCGCCCTCCGTCGTCTGCTACGATTTTGGTGATTCTCATTGGTTCTGGTCGTTTGGGTTTAAATTCACATTTCGGCTCGCTTTTTTCTTGCAAAAGTGCCTCTGTATTTTTGTGTGAATTACTTCAACTTCGCAGTTCGGGACTCTACGTTTTCTTTCTTGTTTATTTTGGAAGTGCCTCTGAATTTTTGTGTGAATATTTCAATGCTGCTCTGATTTTTTTTACTGTTTTAGTTTTTAAGACACAATTTGTTGAGGATACAATGTATCTTGATTGAAAATGCAAAATTTACTTTTAAAAATAAAATGTGTATTATTTTGAAACACAAAGAGTGCCCCACCATATTTTAAAACTTTGATTACAAGTTCGAATTTTTAAAGTTGAATTTTTCATTTTGTAATAGAAGCATTTTGAAGTATTGTTCCAAATGAACTAATTTAAACGCTTCCAGTTGTTTTTTATTTATGTGCATTGTAGTTTTCTTACTGGAACGCTAAACTGGAAGAATTTTAATAGTAGCTTTGCTTTGCTGTTCATCTAGCACGATTAAATGTTATAAATAAAATTGAAAAAAATCACTGTACATTGAAATCTTTTTAAATAATGCATCAAAAACTTGTGTATTTACTACAGTGCTATTTGTTTTTTAGCATATCTTTGCATTTGCTTTAAATATGTATAACATATCAAACTCTGAGTCTTGATTATGATTGCAATAATTACTCGAAATAAGAAATTTTACAAAAGAATGTCGGAATCCAAAGGAGTATGGAAAGAAAAAGCGTACAGGTAGGCCTCCTACTCTTCGTTCAATTGTCCTTCAAGCTTGCTTAACAAAACAGAGTTCTACTCAAATTAAAACAGAAATATTAATTTACCGTGCACTAGCCGAACAGTGCGTAATGTTCTGCCAAGGATTCCAATGTTAGATATACTAAACTATGGTCACGTCCGCCACTTACAAAACACTTCACAAAAAGCATAGATTGGAATTTGAAGAAATACGTTTCTTTTGTGTCTAGATGAAAAGACATCGTATTTTCTGATGAAAAAAAATTTAATTTGGACGGACCAGATGGTTTTTGCCATTACTGGTATGATTTGCAAAAAGACAGACCATTTTTTTCCAAACGACAGTTCGGAGGAGGTTCTGTGATGGTGTGAGCAGGTTTTGCAGCCAATTGAACAACACCAATGGTGTCCATTAGAGGTCGCTTGAATTCAGAATCATATGTTGACATGTTAGCTGAAAATTTATTACCTGAAGCACCCCTTATCACAAGTGGTGATTATTTGTTTCAACAAGACAATGCAAGTTGCCATGTGTCTCGTGCATCATGTTCATGGTGCGAGGCCAATTCAGTGAAACTTTTGGACTGGCCGGCAAGAAGCCCTGATTTAAACTCCATAGAAAATCTGTAAGGCATTTTAGCTACAAAAGTGTATAAAAATGGGACACAATATGGAAATAAAGACGAACTGATATCACCCATTAATTTGGCGTGGAAAAACATTTCTAAACAAACTTTAACTAAACTTTCTGAGTCAATGACTGGAAGATTAATAAAGGCAATTGAGAAAAAAGGTGATTTTGTAAAATACTAATTTATTTCGAGACATATGTGCTAATGTCCCTATATTTTTTTCCATATTTCATATAATACATTTGTAGTAATTTGATTTTGTAATTTAATTTCATATTAACAAGTTTCTAATGTTTCCCAATTACAAGTAGTTAATTAAATTTGATTTTGTTTGCAGTTGATGATTATTTTAATATATAATACTCATTTTTCAACCGTGTCCTTATAATTTTTTCCATGGCTGTATAACACAATTGTTTAAAATTGCTATGCACTAACATATTACTTTCAAAACATCAGACTTTGTTTTTTTTAATTTTTTAAACCAGACTTTAAATATTTTGGATATTTATTTATAAAAATGTGACATTTTAAACAATATATTTTAAGCTATTCTCATTTAGACAATTTTCCAATAATAATATAGATTAACAAATTTCAATTCAAATGCATGATTCATATTGAGTCTAACCTTACCAAGAATACCACCAACTACTTACCAAGGAAAAAAACCTTTATTTTACTAAATTAAAAAATTTTGTGTCATGTTTTTCAAGCACTTAATGTTTTATCGAGTGCATTTATTTTATAAATAAAATACCTTATGATATTTTAAAACTTCAAACTAATTTGGAAAATAAACTACTCCGCTTACATCTTGCTTTTTGTTTTGACAATCAGACATGTATGTGATTTTAAAAACTTTCTCAATTTTCTCTAATTATGTACTGTGTTAATAAAAAAATGTTAAATGCAAATCATGCTCTTTATCACTGTAGGATTATTCTTGTATGAAGGTTTTTGAATCTTTTGATCGTGTAAAGCAAAACCGTGGTATCAAGACCGAATCCAGAAATGTTTCGGTGGGGGGGGGGGGGGGGACATGACTTTGACACATGTGTTAAGGAAAGCTTCTGGGAGGAATATAGGCCACATTGCGAAAATTTTTGGGACTTCGAGGGGAGGGGGGACTGTGGATACGGCCTTGCGTGGTATGCCACAAGTTATTCATCGTCTTGTATAAGATCATGTACCAGGATGGCAATCTGTATGCATATTATGCACATTAACCCCTCGCCGTACCATTTGGCTTGACCAAACTCGGGCGTAATCGATAGTCGTCTGATTATCCCTTCACGAGTCTGACTCGTGACATTCATGCTTGGCCCGATTATCCCTTCATGAATCTGACTTGTGATATTAATGTTTGTGTTAAAATCTTCATCACAAGTGAGACTCGTTAAAGTATGGCAAGGGGTTAAAGCAGTGGTGTAGTCGAAGGGGGACGGTATCCCCCCTACGTTTTTATTTTAATACAAGCGTCCCCCCAAACATTTTGCATTTTAACATAAGCATCCCTCCACTTTTGATTTCAATTGCTTTTCGTATGTATAAGCGTCCCCCCCCCCCCCAACTTTTTTTTCAGGACTACACCAGTGCATTAAAGATGCTGTATCAACACATTTATAAACCATCTTACAAATAACATGTAAAATACAGAACAATCCCACCATACAATTACTTTTAAAAAAAAATACAATTTTGAAACTAAAAAATACATGAAACCTGTCGGTGGTGTAACTCGATCCGGATTGTGGGTGAGGGGGTTCTTCGGGAGAAGTCTGCTAATTTCATTCTTTTCGAAGAAAAATTGGTCAAATTCTAAATAATCTTTACCACTTCAGGAGGGGTCCCATCTCCAAAACCACCCCCTTATCTACGCTAGTGAAACCTGTGTTTTTTACGTACAGGTTTTCCCGCATTAAAAAAAGTGAAAAATTCACTTAAATTTTGAATACAATTACGTATGTTTACACAAAAATTGAGACATTTCAGACTGTTTTGTAGAATTTTGTCTCTTGCTGCTAATAAAATCCTCAAAAATATTCATTGAAGAAACGTTTGCCTGCACAAATACATTACACGCCAAACTATGAAAAGTTTTCCTCACAAGAACGTAGTACATAGCATAAAAAATAATAAGGATAGAAAATAATGGTAATAGGCAATATAATCACATGGTATTATAGAAACGAGCAAATTTTACTGAAGCAGATGCAATTGGCTTTCAAAATGGGGGACGGGGGGATGCATATAAAATGTTAAAATGCGTAAATTTTAACAAGTATGCCATGTGATGAATGGCAGAAGAGAACTTTATTAAAAAAAGAGAAAAAAGAAGAGGAAAACTGTGGCATTGCAGAATAATCACATACCTGGATTTACTAACAAAGTGGATTATTTTTACCCTTGTATAGCAATATCAGTAATTACATCCTTTAATTTTTTCGGCAATATCAGATTATCGATTAAAAAATTTATATTTTTCTCCGAGCGTATGCGACTCGGTGTTTTGCACACATATTAGTTAGCGGTGGTGTTAGTCCTGTAAAAAATGTTGGGGGGGGGGGGGGGGGCGCTTACATATGCAAACTAAGTTATTGAAATCCAAAAGTGGGGGGACTCGGACTTTATTGTTAAAATAAAGTCGGGAAACACCATCCCCCGGTGTCCTCCCCCGACTACAACTTAGTTCTGTATCTGTTTATTGAGCAAGAAATCAATGACATGATTCTCTGAAGCATACATCAATTAGTTGATCACAATAAATAAACTAAAAGAATACACTATAAGTAATTATTTCACAAAACTATGGCTTCCAGTTTTAATTTCATAACTAAAAATCTTGTTTTAAAAAACCTCTGTTGGTGATGGTGAGTACTTGTTGAGAGCTGCTTCTAAATTATTTAAATGATTTAGAAACTTTATGCTTGCCTTATATCAACGATTATTCAAACAAAGTTAATGTTTTAAAAATAAAAAGGAATTTTGTGTATTTACTTTGTATCAAAACTTAATAAACAGTTGAATGTTGAAATGAAAAAAAGATGTGCCTTGTGAAACATTGCAAAATGAATAGAACGCAAAAAAATTCCTTTTTATTTTAACAAAAAACAATCATAAGCGAATGTCCTCGAATCTGAAGGATTAAATTCACAGAATTCTGCTAATTAGTGGAAAAATCACATGTATGCAGTTATTGAAATAGTTCTTCATCGTTGGACCGATGAACATTAAGTTAATAATAACTAATAGTTTTAATAAATTAGATCTAGGGTAATCTTGGCTTTTGTGAATTTATTTCTGAGCATACGCTGCAAGTTAAATTAATTTCTTCCAAGAGGCATATAATGGAAATCACAGATGTACATAGAAGCACAAAAGTAAACTGTGCAGAAAACAGATCACTAAAAGCGTAAACATTTCGCGTCTGTTAAATTTCTGCGTCTCACTTTTTGCGCATGCGTAACGTGCTTTCTGCGCATGCGTCGAGTTACTATAATTACTGCAGCGATCCTGCGCGCGGATGGCATACAAGTGGCGAGGTGTGTGGCCAGGGACGTAACGGGGGGGGGGGGGATCAGATGGGCCCTGTGCCCCGGGCGCCAGATTGGAAATTTATGAAAAAGAGAAAAATAATATTGTTAAAATAGCTCCAAAACTCTCACATAAAGTTCTTTGTCCAAATTCAATCGAAAGGCAAAATGCTAAGTATGCCTTAAATTTGTTTCATGACACCAATTCTGTTGCGTTATAGTTTAATTTAAATTTAGGTGAACATGTAATAGAAACCAAAACATTTATTAATCAGATATCTAATTGGTGGAAAGTTGTAAATGTTAAACATCCTTCAAAGGTTAAGCATTTAAATGAATATTTCTCAACTCCCATCTCAACTCCCGAAGATGACAATTTTCTATTTTTAGAAAAATTTAATATGTGGCTGACAACATATGGGATAAATTGTTTCAAATGAAAGCAGAGGAAAGAAAAATGCATGGTCTACTTGGCAGGGGGTGGCATGTTAACAAAGGAAACCTTTTTTGCTTTAAGGTTTACTACAAAGACTTTAATTGAACTTGTGAAATATTTATTCGACTCTTTTGGTCCAAGCTATTATTAGATAAATTTCAGACAGATTCTCTGGAGGCTAGGTTTGGACAATACCGACAAATGAGAGCGGCAAACTATAATGTCTCTTGTGTTCAAGTTATGGAAGCAGAGAGAAAATTGAAGATACTTAGCCTAATAAATTTACAATCGGAAAAAAAATGGAGAATTTAATTTAAAGAATTTCAATTGAGGAGAATTAACTGCCAATTCTGAAGTGGAAATACCAGAACACTTCTATGGTGTATTCAACTGCAATGTTGATGATAAGGTTAAAAATGATGAAATGTCAGTTTTAGTTTACATAGCAGGTTATGTAGGCTTATCCCATAAGGTGCATTGTTTAGATTGCATTTCTATGCTAATATCTGACAAAACATTGGAATTGGAGAGCCCGGATATTTATCAACTTTTTTTACTGACTGATAGAGGCACACTAAAATTTCCCAAAAAATTATTGATAGATGTATCAGTATATGCTTTCCAAATTTTTCGGAAACTAATAAGTAAAGAGTACGAGAAGTTATTTTTATAATTTCCTGAGCCAAGGAATTTAATAGTACGGCTTGCAATAGAAAAAATGGAAATTATGGGGATGGATTTTTTAATTAAATGTAATTGTGGAACTTATGTTTTAAGTCATATTGAGTATTGCTTATCAGGAATATCTAATATATTTCTTAATGATTTTCTTAATGATTTTTCGGATTGTTTGAATTACTACATTACAATGTAAATTTTAAAACCATATTTTTGTTTCAAAATGTTAAAAAAATATAAAAGTTCTGAAAAATTCTAAATTTTGTCATGTAGAACACTTTAAATATCTAAAGAATTATTTTTAAAATTACTACTACAAAATTTAAGAATAAAATGAATTTTATATTTTAAAAATAGATTTATACTTTTTTATATAAATTTAGATCTTTTAACATATTTATTTATAGTTTAAAAGACCACTTACAATGAAAACATCAATTAAATATGCGGAAAATTGAAATGAAAGTTGATAATTATTTCCATAGCTATTTATTTATTGTTTTCCTAAGAATAGTTTTTAAAAAGATGACTTCACTTAAAAGTATTGCATTTTAACTTTTAATGCTGCTTTACTGAATAATTACTGTTAAAAATGACTTCCAAAAATAAAAACTACCAAGTACTGTAAGTTTTAACTGAAGTCCTATCAGCAATCTAATAAGATTAAAACATTTCAGTATATTTTTCTGCTTTAAAAAACAAAATAGTTATATGTGTTTAATATTATGTTGTAAATGTACCAAATATGAAGTACATGCAGCGAAAGTTTGAGAACTTTTGGTCGGTATGGAACAAAAAAATGCGATGTGAAACGATGAAGCGCTGCAGAAAAAGGGGATCACTTGGATTGCGCAATCAAATCTTGAAGCAGGCCTGGAAGAAAGAGAGAAACGGCGAACGGCGGTCCGTCATCGCCGTACGCGTCCGCCACAAATTATCCTGACGCCATCATTTCTCAAGTGAGTGAAATCGAACGTCACGACAAGTTTCGCATACGATTTGAAGGCACCCAGACAACCACCTATCTCCACACTACAGCCTGTAGATATCCAACGGATTACGAGTTGGATATGAAGCTTATCCTGTGGACATCTCTGGCATGTCCACCTGATCCAGGAATATCCAGAAGTGGTAGAAAAGGTTGCAACGTTTGGACGTCCTAGGGGAGGAGGAGCAGGGGAGGTTTTGGATGGCTCATAGATATGCTGTCGATATCTCTTTCCTGTCCATAAGATATCATATCCAGATATCTTCTAGCTATCCTGTAACTGTTAAATAGATGTGTATTTTAAATCTTCTAGATGTATTTGGGATATCCAATAGGATATGATCTGGATATAATGTTTGTTTTATATTTTTAAGCTGTAAAGAGGTTTAAAAATTGCAACTTTTTGTATTAATAAAATAAATTATTTATGAATACCTTATTTTACAGGCTGAATGCAGTTATATAGGACGTTTTTACATACATAATTATGAGTGAAATTTGTTTACTCACGACGCAGTATTTTTAACGAAAAATTTAATTGATGCGAAACGTTAGAAAAATGGAGACTGATATTTAGTAATGAAGAGCTGCGTTTTGATAAGTCACTAAGTCGAGACATCGTAAGGGACCGCTCATTGATGTCACGACGTTTTCCCCATATATTTGACCCCCTCTCCCCCTTTGTCACACGTCACGCTATATGTTGCATAATATAGGGCTCGACCGATGGCATTTTTTGGCCTATGGGCCGATGCCGATTGTTGGCCAATTGTTCCGAGGTCGGCCGATTGCCGATTATTTTCCTCTTCCATCGGCCGATGGCCGATGGACAAAATTCGCTTTTAACCATTATGCTTATCAAAAATGTCATTTTAAATCATTTATTTATTTTAATGTTTATAAAAACATAAATGCATTATTCAAGCACTATAAAACGGTTACTGTTTGTAGGAAGTTTACATACTAATTAAAACTAAAAGAATCACTCGTGATTCTAGTAAAGTAATTACACTATTTGGTGGTAAAAAAATAGCTTTATCTGAGGATTTTTAATTATTTTTTCTTATCCTTTCAAAAGAACTCAACAACTATTTGATCGGATCGGATCTCCTTCCCTTTCCTCCAACATTTTCTCTTTGTAGCACCTGCACTGCAAATAACAAGCGCAGCTGCCTTTCTTTTCTTTTTTTTGTTTTCATGGGGAGGAATGTATATGTTATAATACAGACTAACAAATAATGTGGGTTTGTATCTAACAAAATTGTCAACCCCCTTGGATTTTTTTCTTGATTTCCCCCCGTTTTTTAAAGAAAATCGGGAACGATTTTGTTTATTTTTTATTATAAAAATTATTTTAACTAAAAATAGCTCTTTTTATAAAATAAAAATAAAATATTAAAAAAGTTTCGCTGGCAGTAACGCACCCCCCCCCCCCCCCCCCCCATGTTCATAACCTAGAAATACTGAATATTGCTTCAAGAACAGACGTGAGATTTTTTTTTTGTCATTACCAATGAATGAAGAACTAAAAGGAACCAATCTTATTAGCTTTTTTTCTTGTGAGTTAAAAATTACACTAAAATACCCGACATATTCTTTATATTTTTATGAGCACAATGTAAGGTCACCGAAATAAACTAATATTTTGTAACGTGCAAAATATTTTGACCACCAGCAGTTTTCTATTGACAAATAATTTTCTGAAAAACGCGTGATCAATTATAAAAATCAAGATGTATTTTGAAAAAAAAATATATATATATATATATATTTGTAAGCTAATAAAAAAATTGTAGCATTTTTATTAAGATATTATTCCACATTGCCTCGCGAACTCGTTTTTTAAGAATTACGTTTTTGAAAATTTGCAAGTCGAACTTGAACCACATAAAATTTTGATCCATAACATTTATACTGAAAAATTGATTCATATTTTTTTATCACTATGTTCTATGTTGTAAACTAATAATAAAAGAACAAGAAATATTCGAAACTGAAAGCAGATGCAACGAGATTGTTGCACAATAGCAGAAAAACTGTCAACTGTCGTAACACGTGGCATCGAAGCAAAAAAAAAAATATATATATGCTTAAAAAGCGCAGTTTACACGGGGAAAAATTAAAATAAGTATCGTATAAAAAATTAAGATGTAATTTGAAAAAATATGCATCGATCAATCTTTGAAAATAAAGAAATGTTAGCATTTTTATTAAGATGTTATGAAATCCTGTCACGCGAACTCGCATTTTGAGAATTCAATTTTTGAAAATTGCAAGTCAAACTTTGACACATAAAATTTCGATCAATAAACATTTATACTGGAAAATTGTTTCTTATTTTTGATCATTTTTTTTTTCTATGTTGTAAACTAAAAATAAAAAAAACCGCACACTAAAAGCAGATGCAACAAGACTGCTGCACAATTGCAAAGGAACTGTAACACGTGGCATGGAAGAAGGAGAAAAAAAAAAAAAAAACCGCTAAGAGAAAAAAGTTTAAGCGGATAAAATTATTATCGTACTTTGATTGAGTTGAATTTGTATTATTTACAACTTCGGAATAATAAGAAACATGACAAACTAAAAGCAGATGGTATAAGATTATTGACATCTAATGCACAATGACATCTAATGCACTAAGTCATTACTTAGCGAAAAACGGACAAAATGAGGCAACTAACCTAGTGCGAAAAACAAATAGCACGCATAAGACGCTTCTATTACTTTTACTTTAAGGGGGGAAATACGTGTAAAAGTCTCAAAAAATTAATGTTTTTCTTCATAAATCGATTCTACAACTAATCAATAATATACCCTGAACATTTTAAAGCAAAATTCCAAGTCGTTTAAAAGTTATAAGCATTTGAGCGAGCGCCCCTTTTGAAGCAGTTGAGCAGGTAGTCAGTCCCTTATGAATGACCTGAAGGGTATTAGAGAACGCTAGCAGATGTCATTTTATTTTTTTTAACAACTGAGACATTGGATAGAAATTTCTGTAAGTATTAGTATCTATAAGTATTTTTAAAAAATGATTCATTCACTGCCTTAAATATACCTTCAATTCCTCTCTTCTGTTCAAACGCGTTTTTCTCGAAACTACTTTTTTCGCATTTGCGTACACTCTAGCTCGCAAAGTTTTTGATCAATCCTTATCAAATTTAGCACACATTTTCTTTATATATACGCGCTTTAGTTGAACTAGAATCATAAACATATCTTTATTTTTACATTTTTTATTGTAAGAAAAGAACAAAAAAAAAAAAAGGCTAAAAATCGTATTTAATTTTCCCATTCTAAAAAAAATAGAAATTTTCGGGTTTCTTGTGATGATTTTAGTTCAACTAGAAGAGACACTTATAAAAAAAGTAGATTAAAAAAAAAATGATTTCCAATAAAAATTGTGACCTCCAGGATGTACGCAAACTGCCGACCCGGGTGGCGACTTATAGTGTGCAGCAGCCGATATTTCCCGGATGTTTCAAGACAAATGCTTGAAAATTTCAGTAAATGTTCTTCAATATATCTATAAAATAACCTCAAAATCTCAATAAAATATATTTATTCTTCATACGTTAAAAATATTTATGAAAATTGCTTTTAATACGCCGTTTTGCACGTATTTTCCCCCTTAACATATTCTATTTCGCTAGCATTCTGTTCAAAGAGAAATAATTTCAATAATGAAGGTTTTCGGGCAGCGATCGCTTAAACTATTTTTCCGAATATTTTATCAAATACACTTTGTGACATTATTTTTGTGCTTTTTTAAACTGCTGTGCTGCCTGTTATTGTCTGGAAATGGAAATTTAGTTATGGGGGCAAAAAGTAACTTAAAGACAGAATGTTTTATGGAAAGTTGTCCCTGCGAAAAACATCGGCCTTGCATCGGCTTTTAGATGTTTTTCAAGGCCGATGGGCCGATGTTTTTCTAAAGTTAACATCGGCTGCCGATGCCACTGGCGTAGATAAAGGGGTGGTTTTGGGGATAAAACCCCCCCTGAAATGGTAAAGATCGTCTAGAATTTAACCAATTTTTCTTGGAAGACAATGAAATTAGCCAACTTTTCCCGAAGAAACCCCCCCTGAAATCCAGGTTTAGCTACGCCACTGGCCGATGCCGATGGCCGATTGCAACTTTGTTGAGCAATCGGCGCCGATGCATCGGTCGAGCCTTATTGCATAAGCATGATGTCACTTTTCTTGTTACCCCCTTCCCTCCCCTTGTCACAGTTTGTCACAATTTCATGAACCCCCTCGAAGCGTGGCGACATCATTTATGAATGGTCTCGTAAAAGGAGTGCGCATCTCCTCTAAGGTGCGCGTAGTCATCAGGGGTCAAACACGCAATTCCATAAAGAAGAAACGGGTGCCCAAAAAACAGCATTTGGAATATAGTGAAGCAGATTAACAATAGAACACAAATGTATCCCTTGTGAAGTGATGAACTATTTTCCTACTCTGCATCAAATGAAAGTTGGATCCAGTGTCACAAGTGCCGTAAATGGACTTATGATGTATGTGCAGCGATAGATGAGAATGAGACGATGATGTGTGTCTTTGGGATCATTCATAAATGATGTCACGCTTCAAGGGGGGGAGGGGGGGTCGTGAAAGTGTGACAAGGGGAGGGGAGGGGGTAGCAAGAAGTGTGACATCATGCATTATGCAACATAGCGGGACGCGTGACAAAGGGGGGGAGGGGGGTCAAATATAAGGGGAAAAGCGTGACGTCATTTATGAACGCCCCTTTGCGATATGTGCTCAAACATTCCAAGTTTCTGGATGTGACGAAAACAGACATTATATTTACTTAATTTTTGTGGGATATTATTTTTTCATATCATAATATTTTAAACATTCCATTTTATCATTTTTTTTTTCAAAATTATTTTTGATACTTTTTGACTAATTTTTATAAAATAAAATATGTATGTTGTTTGATAGTAAAACTTATTTTATTTTATCATGTATTGTCATAATTACTTTTATATCCCTTATTTTGCCGATGAAAACCGATTTACAATTATTTTAAAATGAAAGATCATTTTTCCCTATGGTGTAAGGGTAAAATGATTTTTTAGACACTTTTTCGAAAATTTATTTTTTCTATTACGCAATTTGAGTTTAAAATATTTTAAAACATGTTTCGACTGCAAAATATAGTGTAAAACATGCCAGTAAAAAAGCCAAAGCTTTATTTAAGCAATTATGTTATTTTACGCACGGTTTACTCTTAAAGGGATTATTTTAGGCCATCCTCCCCTATATTATAATAATTAGTGTAGTACAAGGAAGTCCTGTGGTGCACACATCAAATTTTTCTTTTATGTTCTTTTCTTCTCTGTTTAGTGGTGCTACTGACCGTTCGAAGAGGGGAAAAATGTATTATTATTATTATTATTATTACTATAATGAAAATCCATCATTGATTTCAAATTTTCCCCACTTAAAACATTAATAATTAGAAATTACTAAAAATAAGTCCAGTCAATTTGGGAGAACGAATTTGACTTTATTTTCCAAACAGCTAATAATTTTTCTTTTCAACTTTTTACTTAAACGAGATTTATTTTGATTTGAGATGATTGTTTTAGAAACGTTGTTTCTCAATCTTTTTTAGTGTTGCGACCACCGTAAAAGCTGAAAATATACTTAAAAGACTTTGCGACTCTTCAATACATTTTTTTCTTTGTTAAGATATTGAATTTTGTAACAATTGATTACAATGCAAGATATTCTGTTTAATAAACTTATGTTTCCTAATTTTTGATTTATTGTGCGAGTTCCACATTAGACGCTTCAGATAAAGTTTTTCTGAAGCTAATCTACCAATTAGATTAATATTTATCGACTTCAAACTTCTCCACAAAGCCTAATGTTGAGATTCTCGTAACTGTTCAAAGTTGAAAGAAAAATATGTACAAACGAAAAAGTTAACCGCGGGAGTGAGGTGAAATGTTGAAGATGTTTTCTGGACTGAGAGTCATCTATTCCTTCAAAATTATGCAGAATATTTTACCCAAGATGAAACATTTTACGAGTTTCATATAGTTGAGCCATGGCTTTTTTCTCGAAACTTATGGCTCCCCTATTTTCATGTTTTTTTCCAGTGGCCTTCCGGAGTTTTTGTTTTGTTTTGTTGTGTCCTTGTGAGAAGAAAGCCCGCTTTAAGGTTAATCCCATTTTAAACAGTTGCATTGAATTTTATTTAAAAGCAATGCATCGTCCGATATGTATTTCAAATTTGTGTTTTGTTTGTTTTGTTCAAGTGCGCAGTCGATGCAACGGTAATTATTGACAATAACTTTTCAGCTTTAAAGGAGAGGATGCGGGATAACTCCCTTTACTGAACACCCCAGATGATTTCAGAGCTCAATTTCCTTTACATAAGCAATATGTAAAAATTCGGCTTTTGGATGAAGCTAACAGGTCTAAGAACCCTAAATATGTCTAAGTTTCAATGAGACAATCAACTCAGAAGCGTCCTTGGAAGGCATCCCTTTATGTAGGCACACCGCCAGTGGATGAATCACTGCGGGAGATCAAAAGAAGGATGCACGATTTGTCTCTGTTTGTAAAGGCGAGACTGCAGTGTGCCAACGTCGTGTGTCAACCTTCTGGCAAACGAAATGAGGAGGAGCTTTGCACTTGGCATAAAGAATTAAAACAGTCCAGCTTGTCAGAAGTTTTAAACATGATTCGGGATGTCCACGTTCCGTTTCTTTGTACTGAAAATGGAAAATTTTTCCCATGCAGAGCATGAAAATAACACATTAAGTAAAATTTTGCAGCCAGATTGAGCCTAAAATTTCTTATTAATTCAATGCGCTTTGGTTTTAATAATGTATCACAAAACCGTAGCCAGCATGCGTGTTCAAGGCAGAGCAGAGCGTTTTTTTTTTTTGGAAGAAACATAATTTCCATATAATAGACCAGCGATTCTCAACCTGTGGGGGGGGGGGGGGGGGGGCACACTAGAAGGGGGGGTGCAAGAATATCCAAGAGAAAACATTACTTTAAAAAATTGATTGACTGATAGGAAAGCACACATACACATAAAAAAAAAAAAATACATTTCGACATATTTAATAACTTATTGAAGTAAAACAAATTACTAAATTAAAACTTTCTTAATCAAACATACCAAATTAAAAACAAATTTAATAATTATTAGTAACTACCTTGGGCCTGTCTTTCAAAGCAAAGTTTTTCGAAGAAAGGCTTAATATTAGAAATTGCCACCCTCTTTTGTTTCTATATTTAGCCGAGATCTATAGTTTGTCTTCAAAGAAGCCACAGCAGAAAATACAGTTTCACAAAAGTTGTTGAGGATGTTGAAACTGGTAATAGAATGTTTAATGCCCTTGTTTTTAGTGCAGAAAAATCATCCTCTACTCCTGCCCAAAATTCAAATAGTGGTTTATTACTAAATTAATTTTACTACTAAAATTACTTGTTTTTACATTTGTTTTGGCAGTCAGTTAAAATAATTCAAGAACAGAATCAGTACTCATATACATTATTGCTGCATACATATTATGGTAAGGGGCGGCGCGATGAAAATTATGATAGAAAATTGGGCCGCGAATACTGCGAGGTTGAGAAACGCTGTAATAGACCAATAATTTTTAAAACTCAACAATCGTTTAAAGTTTTCTATGTATGCGTAGAAAAAATTAAAGAAAAAAAATTTTAGACATTAAGTCTAGGGTTTTAAAGATTTTATTTACAAGATACATATAAGAGGGAAGGAAGGAAATATATAAAAAAAGCATTCTTCAGAAAAAGATGTGTTTAAATTTCGTTAAATAACTACCTCATCACCTTTTACGTACCCACTATTAAACTTAATACATTTGTCCGATTGGTGTTTTCATTGTTAGTCGTATTTTTTATACTCTTCTGTTTTGATGACAAATTACTCCTCTCTCGTTTTTTCCTTCTGCTTTTACGTCATGAACTCTCAACCACTTAATAATGCTTCTTTTTATTTCAAGAAACAAAGTCGCGTGAAACGATATTGTAGGCAGAATTTTCTCCTGTGAGGGGGGAGGTGGTTCTCATAATAACCCTTATATATATATATATATATATATATATATATCTTTATATATATATATATATAATCTTTATATATATATATTTATATATATATATATATATATATATATAATTTATAAAACACCTTAAGCCTACGCGAAAGTAGATAATTTGGAACCTCAATTTTAATGCAAGCGTGTTCAAAAATATTATTTTAAAAAATGGAAAGAAATCGGGAAACGTAACATGCATGTTTTTAAAAGTATTGAATATCCTAAAATCCTATCCGAAATACCACAAAAGAGAAATGCAGCCTTCACGTTTCCGTTCCTGTTTCTATAAAATAGTCCGTGTAGAGTAATAAAGAGATGGCTTTAGTTTTGTTAAAATTCGATTACGAAAAATTATGAGCGCTTTCGACGCAAAATTATAATCACCTGCAAATTCTTCTCAAAATTTGTGCTTGAATTTAGGTGTTTAATTGTACTTTGCATATGGTATTTTCCTAAATTTTATTTCACTGAAAACTGATTTAATTATAACATATTTCTTATTGAATAGGTGCAAAGTAATGTTTATTCTCTTTCGGTACTTTTAACAAACTTGAATTTGCCTGAATTCTAAGTATAATACAAAGAATAATTATTTTGTTTTTATTTTAGACTGTAGCCTAACTTGTAAGAATTTCTTGCCTCTATTTTCCATAAAAAAATTCCCTAACTAAAATTCTAGACTTTTGGGTTATATATCTTTCAGCCTACTGCATACATTAGTTTACATCTTTCTCACACCAAAAGTTATAAAAATGAATGCATTCGTGAAAAAAAATAGGGGGGAGTGGGTGTCAATAAACGATTATACAGCGCTGGAATATTTTTTACATTGTCTTAATGTTTTGCACATAATTATTAAGCAACTTTTCATGGCCTAGCCGATTTCAAAAAAAAAAAAAAAAAAAAAGAAAAGAAAGTAATGTATTTGTAAGGTTAAAAAAAAAAAAAAAAAAAAAGATCATTTTGGGCTCATTTTGCAAATTTTGACCACCATGCGGAGCATGAAGATTGTATCCGAATGTTTTGAAATTTTACACAAAATTATTTAATCACGTTGGAAAATTGTTTACCACTAGGCTGATTTCAAAAGTTATAAAAAATACTGCAATCGTGCCCCCCCCCCCCCAAAAAAAAAAAAGAAATATTTGCTCTTAATTTGATAACTTTGACTGACGTGCGTAGTATGGAGATTTTATCTGACTGTCACACCTAATAATTTAGTCATGGCGGTCAACTTTTCTCATCCTGGCCGATTTGGACTTTAACGAAAGATTTTTTTTCCCGCTACATTCACCCAGTGCACATTCTCAGGGCCAAAAAGTATCTATGACGAATTTGGTAGCCTCTTTAGGTTCAGCGATTTGTTTTACAGACCGCCAGCAGGCACATACAGAGCATTGTACTTTACTATTAGTAGAGATACATTGTAAAGCACCACCTGGTGAAAATAACTCAATTTCGCCAAAATGGAATAGAAATGAAATTATGTATAAAAAAGAGAAACATCGAATTTCGAAAAACTGGCTCCGAGGTGCACATTATCAGTCCAAATAATATCTGCGCCGAATTAGGTAACTTTAGTTAAACGGTCGGTTCTGCATATCACCAACACACACAGACACACACATCTGAGCATTGTACTTTATTATTAGTAGAGATAGACACAGCGATAGAAAAGAGATAGAGAAGAGATGACCATTGTCCCGGTTGAAGTTGTAAACAAAGAAAATTAACGTAAATAAAAAACCTAATAGCAGAAGTATTTTTTTAAAGAAGTATTTAAAAATATTGATTCAGAAAAAATGTAAATAGTATATATGAGTCGTCTAGATTCAAAACTAGATACATCCACTTTTTTTCGATTCTAATAGTAATTCTCTTTCGATTTTCTAATAGTTTAAAGTAATCTTCATATGGTGTTAATTTTTTAAGTTTTTAAAGCAGCTACATCATGCTAAAAAGTGTGTTTGAAAGTTGCCGGTTTGTTACAAAAACAGATCCCCCCTTCCCCCCATCGGCCATGCTTGTCAGCTCTTCTTTTTTTCCCTTCAAATATCTTCCAAGGAAAAATTATTTTTGTGTTAAAATTTCAGCAAGTTAAAAGTCTATCCCAATGCTCTTAGCTAGAAATTCGAATTTCTTAGATATTAGTTTTTTGCCAGCCGCGAACATTTTCATTTTTTGGATGTAGCTGGTTTTGAAACTAGACGACTCATATGAGTTACCAGCAGTTGAACAACAAGTGAAAAAAAGTTCAAATTTATAAAAATGAGTTTATTTATTATCAGAACGGTTCCTTAAATGGTGGCAATCTTAAAATTAATTAATTAGTGACAGAACAGGAAGTTTGGAGAGTGTTATCTCCATATGTAGCAAGGTCAAAATACTCCTTATTACAAAAAACTAAAAAGAAAAAAACAAACTCTCTTATAAGGCCTATCTCTTATTACCCCGCTCTTCCCTCATGCTTTAACTCCACCAGTTAAAGCCAGAAGAGCAAGCCATTGCGTAATTTTGTTAAAACTTGCGATGACGTAACTATTTTTTTACTCATTCGTTGAGAAAATGAGCTCATGATTTCATGCGGGAAAAAAACAGGCCGAAAAATAAACCTGAAAGGAACAGGCGTTGTTCCAAAATAACTGTTCTGTAGTGAACGATCAAAAACAAACGTGGCCCTGGGCGATGACTAATCCCTCTATTTTAAATAGAATTCTTTTGACTAAAAATGTTTTCTAAAAGAATTGTTACCGCTCTTCTTGTGGTTTTTACCTCGGGAAACCGCTATTCTTTCAAAGATTTGCAAAAGTTCTGCTTTCTGAGGAAAGGAACATTGCACTCAAGAAGCCAAATTTGAAAATTAAGTGGTGGACAGATAGTTTAAGGAGAAAAGAAACTCACAAGGCCATAAATATGAGATCAAAAGCATTCATTCTCTGCAGGTAATTTGTCGTAGCATGAAAAGTACCTACAAAAAAGTCCTTATTTCAATGAAATATATGTTAAAAATTTAAGAATATATTATTATAAGGAATAGTTTGGCCGGAAACAGTAGTGTACTTCCAATGAGGGAGTGGCGGATTCAGAGACTTGATTTGTGAGGGGAGATTGCAGGCACCTCATTTAGGATGGTCCGAAGGGGGCAGTTGCCCCCTTATTACATTGGCTTGAGAACCATATTCATGCTCATGTGTACATATGTGTTGTTAATGCATTATGATTTGAGTTTATTATACCTTTTGCAATCCCCCCTCCCCTCAAAAATGTGCAACAATAGGCCTGGAAGATTCTATTCGTCCTCATTCCATATGCGTGTGCAAACGTATATTATCATAGAATATATTTATTCGCGAATTCCATTTTTGAACGGTTTGACTTTGGTTTACAGATAAAGAAAATAGATTTCATCGTTTTATCTTTTGTTTCAATATTTCTTTTACATTTCGTCATGGAATGGAAAATAAATATTATTCCGACATGACATTCCCAAAACAAGGAAATTAGGAATCAAAAACTCAATCATTACAAATGAGGGGCTCAGAAGTCAGGGATCTAAGAGCCAAAATTTTAAAAACCCAAATATATGATATGTGAAGATAATCTGCTGATTTCTTTTTACGAATCAAGATGGAAACCTGCAAGAAATTCTTTATACGGCAAAACAAAACGAAGAATCAATAATCTATGCCTTACAGCTTACCGGTATATTTCAATCACTCTAGTTTAAAAATTTCCAACCCCTTCCTTGGGTGTACAAAATTTGTGTTCGTGCGTAGATTTCAAGCTTAGTTTCTTTGTTTTTTGTACACTTTGGCGGTCAGCCCAATCGACCCCGCCCCCTGCGGATTCGCCACTACAATAAGGTGAATACACTCGTATATATCTTATATATTTTAATTCAGAAGACATACATCTATAAGTAAAAATTAAACTGAAGTACAGGACTCTGAGTCATTAATAACACAAACCAGGCTGACTGGAGACAGCATTGTGGGATTAAACTAGTTTCATCACGTGAACTCTCCCCTCAGACTTGCATAAACTCAGAAAAGACTAAGAAAAAGCCAATTAGAAATCAAAAAGTGAATTTTAAGCAATAACCAATTGCATGTACTAATCGAAGCAATCATAGGCAAAAATTATTATAAAGCTGCCAAAAACTAACTATGAATAAAAATGAGTATAAAAATGAAAATAAGCATGAAATTAAATTTAAAATAAAAACGAAAAAATGCTAACAAACTAATTATAAAAACGAGCTTAGTACCTACATAGCAAAATAGAGTAAAAAATGAAATAGGCGAAAGAATACATCACAGTAAATTGATAAAAACCAAGTTATATTCACAAACTGGGTAGATTTCAAATACACTCACATTCTATCAATAATGCAACATGCAACAGTACTTAAGAAAAATATAGGCCAATTTCATATGGCGCCATATATATATAAATGAGTAAATAAATAAATGAATATATATATATATAGTTTTGAGGGGGTTCTTGGTTTTTATCGAGAATTTATAAATCGAATATTATCCGCCTGGATAACCTCGGAGTATGTTGCTACGCACCCCTTTTGCATTTGTACTTGCTAAACAGCAGAATGTATCAAATTTCATTCTAAATAAATAAATGAATAAAATGGAGGAACAATTGAAATTGATATTGTTGCGACTGATCAAACTTAGTGTACTTTTTTGGAAAAGGTAGCAAACCACGATACAGTTTCAGCGAGCTAAAGCTCGATATATATATAATAAAGTTCGATCAGAATCAACGAGGTCAAGACAGCTATAAAAGCAATATAAAGCACTTAAAATCGAAAAAGCACTTTCATAAAACATTAAAAACGATAGAGAGTTCCCAATGGGGCTATCTTTAAAAAAGGTGGCTATAGGCCCATCATTTCAGAGTTTTCCGGGGAGAGGAGGGGGGCAAAGGCAAAGAGATAGTTTTAGGAAAAAGCAATTAAATGCACTAAAATAATGGTCCCTAAGAGCGGAAAGGAGCGGGGGATCTAAAGATTTAGATTATTTATTTGGTCCAGAAGATGTAGTTCCAGGGCCTCCTCACGGAAAATTTTAAATCAGTAAGTCAAAAACGCGAAAGTTTGTCCAGTTTCACATGAATATAATAAATTTCAAGTTTTTTTTCTTCTTCTTTAAATGCATACAAGTGAAAGCTACAACTGAAAGAAATTATATTCAGTAACCTACGAAATCGCATATGTCGCGATTTACTTTCGAATAAATACTCAAAAAATTCTGCTTTATTAAATAGCGCACTATCTTTGCTGGTAATAAAGCAGAAAGTATGTGTATACGAATGTATATATGTTTGTGTTCACAACTCATGTACAGCTAAGACCATTCGGTCGAATTTCATGAAATTTGGCACCAAATTAGTTTGGAACATAGAAGTGGACCTAGAAGTATTTTCCCATAAATTCAATTATGTTTTTTTTCTTTAAATTATATTTTTAAGCTCTAATTTTAGGTTCATTTTACACATAAATTTTCGAATACAGGGATGAAATATTTCTGGCACATTTGTAACTGTAGGATTTTCTTGTTACTCCAAAACAAACTATAATTTTTTTGCGACTTCGTAGCTAAAATACGTATTATTTTGAGTGTCTTATTATTCTTTTTAAAAAATATAATGCGCAGTGCTTTACTTGTAACATGTTTTTTTTTTCTCTTTAAGTACTGTAAAATTTATTTTTTAAATTTTCCTACTTTTGTTTTTTAAGTGAGATATCTTTAACAGACAACTTTGTTTAAAGCGGGGACACGTTCCGCGCTGTACTAACTCGACTTATTTGAAATCAACGTTATCGAACCATTTTATGCATAATAATTTAACTTTGTGCAAGTAAACAGTAATATAATTTCACGTTAATTTAAAGCACAAATGAGCATTAAAACGCAGACATATGTTTCGGGATTGCTTGGAATCCCTTTTTCAATGCGACAGGGAGCTTCTAGATGCAAAACATCCAAATGAAGCAGACAAAACAACAAAAACAAAGCTTATATAGCCTAAGAATTAACTGTAAACCAATGAGAATGAAGGCAGTGTGAAGTGGAAGTAGAAGTAGCAGGGAAAGCACCAATAAGAGAGCAACAAACGAATCCAGTTGAAAGTTCAGGAAGTAAAAAGGAATATCAATAAAAACAAAGCAAAAAAGACGACAACATGCATAAAAATGTGAAAATACATGAAAATTGCAAAAATAATAAAAAAAAATACAAAGAATAAAATGGAAATAAAATAAGTACAGAAAATACCAAAACAAAAAGCAAAACAAAGTACACATGTAAAGGAGAGGGAGGGGGGTGTTGCTAAAATCCTAAAAAGGTTTCAATTTCAAGTCGTTTTTGCTCCCAGCAACAAACTTTCCTTCTCTTCTCTTAAAGATCCTGTCTATCAACTTAATACTTGGGGTATTTACCAAATTAGTTGCCGTTGCGGCCTTTCTTACATTAGACAGACAAAACGTGCTCTGAAAATTCGGTTAAATGAGCATAAAGGTTATGTACGAAAGCTAGAGTTAAATAAGTCTAGCATTGCTCAACATTGTTGGAATTCCAACCACTCTTTTGATTTCAACTCTGGGAAAATTATTCAAAAATGTTCTTCCCCTTTAGAGCTTGACTTTTGGGAAGCTTATCATATTAACAGGCATAGTTCTAATTTGGTTAATGATTCTTCCTCAACTCCTTATTTTTCACAGGTCTGGCATAAGTTCCTTTAATTTGTTGTTCTTTCCTGGTTTTCTTGTTAGTTTTCCTTTTTTGTGTCTATTTTGTAATTTTTTCTCCCCCCATCTCCCCCTCCTTTACATGTGTACTTTGTTTTGCTTTTTGTTTTGGTATTTCCTGTACTTCTTTCATTTACATTTTATTCTTTGTATTTTATTTTATTATTTTTGCAATTTTCATAGGTCTGGCATAAGTTCCTTTAATTTGTTGTTCTTTCTTGTTTTTCTTGTTAGTTTTCCTTTTTTGTGTCTATTTTTAATTTTTTTCTCCCCCCCCCCCTCCCCCTCCTTTACATGTGTACTTTGTTTTGCTTTTTGTTTTGGTATTTTCTGTACTTATTTTATTTCCATTTTATTCTTTGTATTTTATTTTATTATTTTTGCAATTTTCATGTATTTTCACATTTTTATGCATATTGTCGTCTTTTTTGCTTTGTTTTTATTGATATTCCTTTTTACTTCCTGAACTTTCAACTGGATTCGTTTGTTGCTCTCTTATTGGTGCTTTCCCTGCTACTTCTACTTCCACTTCACACTGCCTTCATTCTCATTGGTTTACAGTTAATTCTTAGGCTATATAAGCTTTGTTTTTGTTGTTTTGTCTGCTTCATTTGGATGTTTTGCATCTAGAAGCTCCCTGTCGCATTGAAAAAAGGGATTTCAAGCAATCCCGAAACATATGTCTGCGTTTTAATGCTCATTTGTGCTTTAAATTAACGTGAAATTATATTTCTATTACCATTTTATACATGTTCAAATAAGCCGCTAAATTTTAACTGGGTATAAGAATAGTGAAGGTGTAAGAATATTTCACACTGTGAGATGGAATACAGTGTGAAATATTCTTTCAATGTTAACCGACTCTTTGTGTTAATTAACTAGATTTAAATAATGCATTTCTTTTAATAAAAGAGTTGACTCAGAATACAGGTATTTAAATTATTTTTAAACAAGAAGTTAAGTCTAGAACTATACGAGCCTACTTTCCCGTATACACCAAATTCAAATTTATAATCTAGCTATTTTCCCTCTCTTTCTCATTTAGCTTTAGTTCTTAATTGCTTCAAATATACCTTTTTCAACGGTTAATACATACACTCATTCATTCATTCATTTACGTATTTATTCACTCATTCATTATTTTTTTCATTTATTTACTCATCCATGCATTTATTCACTTATTTTTTTCATTTATTAACTTTAACTTTTCATTTATTCATTCATTCTTCTACTCATTCATTTATTCGGAAAAATCCTTTAAAATCCAGATCAAAACGGTTTTTGGCAAATAGGCTCGTTTGGTTCTTTATGAACTTTCTACCTGTACATGTTCTACGCTGTAACAGCTCTCCGATAAAGTTTTCCCAAGAAAATCGGTCTGTTAGGCCAGGATTTATATAGGAATGAAATTACCCCTTAGGCGCTAACGTCAATTTTTTTTTTTTGAATTGTTCAAAATTGAACAAAAATTATTCAAATCGAAAATTATTTCAAGCTCAGAGCTCTTTTAATAAGTTTGTCTGAAGGAACTTGGGTCTTATGTACAGGATTAATGTAATCTGTTTACATTTTCTCAATAGCACTAATGTTAAGATTTTTTGAGCCGTTCAATATTGAACAAAAAAATTGTTCAAATGAAAAAGTAAGATATAGATAGAAATGAGATGTCCTTGTTGAGATGTTTCTAATGATTTTTTTTTTTTTTTTCAAATTCAACAATTCCCTCAAAACTTATTAGGGCAAGGGGGGACAGACAGACCGACCGACAGACACACATTTCCGCATCTCAAAACCCTACTTTAAGTTTTAATATTTCTTAAACTTTTATTTAATCCCTTCTTACTTTTGACTTTTCTTTATTTTTGACGATATTTTTACGATTCTTCCACACTTTTGTTAAAAACTTTCCACGGAAAGTAGGCTAAAAAAGGTAAAATAAAGTATTGTACGAGTTTATAATATTTTTTCACGCATAAAATTTCCTTTTTAGCTTTTTGTACTGAAATAACAGAAATACCCGGGAATTTCACCAGAAAGTGTATATCACAAGATAATAAAAGTAGCACAAAATTAGAAATTTTGATAAAATTTGTTCGATCACGGAATTTTGACATTTGGACGCTTCTACGCATGGCAGAAAAGAACGAATCCATTCGAGTTTTACGGATGTTCGTTTTGCAGGTGAGTTTCTTTAGTACGCGAATCAGAATGTTTGCTTCTCTGTTTGTTGAAAGCAACTGAATTTATAAATTGGCATACAGCATCAGTTCGGAAGAAACCAAGTATGCTAAACGAACTACAACGAGAACAAAAATGGGACATTCCTTATTCCAACAGTTCCTCCCTTGAACATGAATGAATTCTTGAGGCTCTGCAGGCAGATCCCTTTGGTTGATGATAGAACTGTACTATAACTAATATTACTTTACTACTACTACCCAATGGTGTACTCGAGGAGGGGGGGGGGGTGTCCACCTACTTCTTAATTTTAACACAAGCTTTCCCCTACTTTTTGATTTCAGTAACATATTCGAGTACAGGTCTCTCTACATTTTTTTCTAGGATTGCATCGCTGTCCGCCTACTACTACTATTTTTATGAAACTGCAGCCTTCACTGTTCCTTTATAAACAACTGGTAAGAGTAGACTTTCGCTGTACTGTAAAAGTTTTTAATCATATTTTAATTTTTTGGCCCTTTTTTTTTTGATTGATTTTCTTTTCGTTTCGTCTCTTTTGTTCTGAAAACAACGAATGAAATGAAACTTAGTCTTCTATTTCGATTGTGCGCCTACGCATGTTTAGAAGATGTGCTGACTAACCCTTCCGTTTTGGGAACAGCCCACGTGCGAAATACCAGTGCCCTGACCAAGCACTGCATCATGAAGAGAAAAAAGTAGACCTGACCTTCACCTTCATTAGCGGTGCTAAAAATTTCAGTGACTCAACAACTGCCGAAGGTATGATGGAAAAAAAAAAGAAAGAAAAAGAAACGCGAAGGGAGAGTGCGTTAAGGGTAACGAATGGGGAGTATTTTACTGAAGTCAGTGTTATGCCAAACAGCTTGAGTTATATGAGGCTATTAGAGCTTCTGAAACATTGTCGTCTTAAAATGTGTCGTTATACCTGTGGATATTTTGATACTATTTTCCCGATGGAGGTAGGTATTGTTTTTCATTTTTATTTTGTTTTGTTGGCATCCTGTCAAGTAGTGAAAGAGAGTTTTTGTGGAAAATTCAGACTGACAAGCGACCGACAATTCATATTCATACATTTTCCGGAGTGAGAGATTTAAACCTTATTTTTCCTTAACCTTTATATTTATTCTGATAAAGGATTTTCATACTAATCAAAATTAACACACTTAGCATATTAATATTAAACATATAATGTATCAATGTATCCTATATGTATTAATTTACAGTGCATATAACATGTATTATATCAATCCATGCTTCCGATTTTAAATTTTTAACAGGAAAGGAGACTTAAGTTTTAGGGTCGTATGATTAATTAATTATAGCCTTTTAATTAATTGTTATTTAAATAAAAGTTACGAATCAAATTTATTTATGTAATCATAGTTAATCCCAGTGGCGTAACCAGTAATTTTTTGAGAAGTGGCCAAAGCTCGGATGCAAGGGGTGGGGGTGTTATGTCTCCCGCCCCTGGCAGCTTCAGAAGATGACCAAAAATCACCTAAAACTGCGTTTTTAGAGTTTCAATTTCAAAATGTTTTTTTGCAGAGCATTCGCACTCTCCAGTTTGCTCTTACGTATGGCATTTATGACTAAGTTATAGCGTTAATTATTTTCTCCACAACGCCAGTTTACGAAGAGAAGAGGAGGGGGTAGGGGGTATGACGTATGACTTTTTCCAAGATCAAAAGATGGATCTGCCTTTAGTGGCATTGTAAAGCCAATGCATATATTGTCAACATCCAAAAACACTAAATAAATTCATCAAATTTTAGTGTTTTTATGCTTTTTGTGCCTTGGCTATATCAGTCTCTCAGCCCAACTAATCTACAACCCGGCAAACAAATGCTTATAATTTCATTTCTCATTTACCAGAAGTATCGTTTGAATTGATCATTGATCCCCCCCCCCCCTGACTTTGATTTCCTATTAATATTATATCAATTTATTTCGAGTAGCGTAATTATCGGTAAATAGCCCGCATCGTTGTATAGTCCGTAGGAAGAAAAATTCATTCTAAAAAAATCAAGTTCGGTGCATAACCCGCATCGTTGTATAACCCGCACCCAGAAAAAAAACATGGGATACACCCCTACAAGACAATACATTCGCCTGTAGCGCCCGAGCCACAATCTGCTTTGGACCGTCGTTTCGAAAGCTACGACTTATTTCTCTGCATTTTGCTTTTCATGAAAAGATATTTCGATATTTTTGAACAGTTGTTGTCTTTTTTAATAATACTTTTTTTTTCAATTTCATGTATTGCCCGCAGATAGTAAAAAAAGGATTTTTTTTGCAGATAACCCGCGGGTTATGCACAGATAATTACGGTAGTAAGACTTATATACAGTGTATCTTCTGAGTTGGTTTTGAAACATACTATATTCCATCCTAAGTTCCGGTTTCGGGAGGCGGGGAGGAGGCGGATATGGGCCCCTCTCAGTTTACGCCACTGTTTAATCCTTAAGTTCCTTTAACTTCTCAGTTCGTTTTAAAATTTTTAAGGTAAAATTGCTTATGTATATACATAATCTAAAATGAAGGAGATTTAAAAGCAGATAAATCTCTTTTTTTTTTCCTGTGGTGAAACTCTTTCATGTTATCAAAAACTGTTGTATTTTTTATTGTACAAATTGTAATCTGAAAACATAAGTGCCTCCTAGGATATAAAGCAACTGTTCATTAATATTGTGTTTTATGCATTAAGTGCAAGTGTTGTGAACACTATATTTGTTTTGTGTAGAATATTACATTTTATTTATTTATTGATTATTATGTTTTCCCTCCCTTTTTGCATTATATGTTATTATTTTTTCATTGTATACACTTTTCACCACGTAAACTTTCCATGTTCGTCCCTTATGGAAATAAATCGCTTGCAAATCAAAGCGCAGAAATTTGCTTCTGCGATCAATTACAATATGTGCTTCTTCAAATAAAGCAGGAAAATAAATAAGATACATTGAAGATAAGGCGGACTGAGAGCAATTACAAATTATAGTAACTTTTGTGACATGGCGGAGTCTAAAGAAACATTTTCTCCATATTATTAATGACGGTGATTATAATATCAATCGGTCATTGGTTATGGATCCCAGCTCACTTTTTTCTTCATGGGAGAGCAGACCGGTCATTTGGGGCATCAGGAGGGGGCAATTCCCCCCTCCGACATTTAAAAACATAATGTATTCAAATGTAATAAAACTCATCTCTGATTAAGTACAAGTGTAATGGGATTAAAAAAACTAATAAATTACTAAACTACTAAATTATTTTCAAAATAAAAATTATTCTTTCTTGTATTTCTTTTGTAATGTTCTAACAAAAACTTCGGTGGCGGGTTTACTTATTTATTTACTTTTTTTGGGGGGGGGGGGACCTTGAAGGACTGTCAGCAGGGGCACTATTTTTTTTTCTTCAACTCATTGACGTTTACATTCATTGAAAGCTGGAGCATACTAGCGGTAAAGCTTGGTGTTCCTAATTGCAGTATTAGTTATCGTTATTTCCACTAGATGGCACTAAATGTACGCCATATCCAAACAATATGAAGGAAAAACTAAGTTACAGTTTTGCGGAGGAAACCTTCACAAGGCTGTAGTAGTAATCCATTTTTTTTTTTTTTTTTTTCGACAGACATACTAATTTTTTTTCAAAAGTATTCATGAATTTTTTTAAAAACTACTTTCACACTCAGTATTTTGTTTCAGCTGAAATTCAGAATTGGTTTCCTCAGAATAACGATTTACAAAACACAAATAAATAAATAAGAAGACGAAAGTGGAATTAATATACATCCAGTACCTCGAGTCCCTAAGTGGTCTGTTTCTAATTTTCTGCTTCAATGTTTTCTGAGGGTTTTAATTTTTTATTTTTGATACCTTCTTACATTGATTTTTTTTCTTTTATGCATTCAGATAATTCAAACGACTAATAATCGCATTCTAACGTTCACTTACGGCATCTGAAAAATGAAAGTATGTAATTTTCAGAAAATGAAATAGAAAACGGGAAACAAGAGCACCACAGGCGAAATACTTGTAGATTAAATATTGTGTTGTTGTTGTTGTTGTTGTCGTCGTGTCTTCATGCGTGGTGAGGAATAATGGGTATGTTGCTCCTGAATCTAACGAGGCCCTTGTAGGCAGGAGTGCAATTTCGGCCCCTTTGAAAGGTCTCTTAATTTTTTGAACCAGCTCCCAGATGAGAGACCGTCACCTGGGATTGGCACCCCCAGAGGTATCGTTTCACTTGGAGGACATTGGAGCCTCGACCTATTTAATGTGCACCAGCCTCCTTCCTTTAGCGTACGCGGACTGCAGCAACCAGCCGTGAGAGGTTGTCATGTCACCCGCCCAAACACTGCCCTCAGTCAATGTTGCTTCACTTTCGGTGTTCAGCGGGAACCGAGCTTATATCGACTGGTCTACTGCGGGACTAAACATTGTGTATCTGTAGAATATGAATTTACAGATATGAATTCAAAGAAAAAGCAACTAAATCACACAAAAAAATTGCTAGTATTAATCAAATATCTTCAAGTAAACATAATAAACATGATTATGTATTCATAATTTATTCAACATTATTTATTGAATAAATTTTTCAATACGAAATGTTCAAGTACACTGTTCAGTAAAGATTAACTCTTTTAGCCTGAAAGGTTTTTATTTTTTACTTTATTATTCTTAGACTATATTTAAGAACAATCCATTTTTTAAAAAAAATCTTGAGCGTCTACACGAAAAATTTGAATCTTTTCATCCCAATAACGCTATAAATTATATTTTTACACTAAGCAATCGAGCAAACTTCCAAATTTTTCGTTTCGTTTTTTGCTTGAACAAGTAGGGAAAATCCCAAAGAAGTTCCGCCTAAAACTATAGGAGACTACTTTCCCGTAAACACCAACATCAAATTGATAATCCAGCTATCTCTCTCTCTTTCTCATTTAGCTTTAACTCTTAATTACTTCAAATACACATTTTTTTCTACGGTTAATGCATATTACTCATTCATTCACTCACTCATTTATTCCTCCATTCATTCATCACGCATTTATTCATTCATTCTTTCAATCTTTTATTTGTTCATTCATTCATTCAAAAATATCCTTCAAAATACAGAACAAAACGTTTCGTGGTGAACTAGGCTCGTTTAGTTCTGGATGAACTTCGTATCTGTACATCTTCTACGTTATAAGCTCCTACCGATAAAGTTTGTTCCAAGCCAATCCGTCTGTTAGATCAGGATTTGTGCAGGATTGAAATTTCCTCGTAGGTGCTAATGTTAATTTTTTTGGAACAGTTCGAAATTGAACTAAAATTGTCCAAACCAAAAATTATTTCATGTCAAGAGCTCCTTCGAATGAGTTTGTTCAAATTAACTTGGATCTTATCTCCGGGGTTTATATTGTTTGTTTCCTATTTCCCTACAGGCCTTAATGTTATTTTTTAAAAAACTGGTCAAAATTTAACAAAAATTGTTCGAATTGAACAATATTTCACGTCGAGAGTTCCTTCGACCAGCTTGTTCAAAGAAACTTGGATCTCATGTGCAGGGTTTATATTATTTGTTTTCTGTTTCCCCATAGGTGCTAATGTTAACTTTTTTAAACTGTTCAAAATTGAGCGAAGTACGTAAAATATGGAAATGAGACGTCCCCTTCGAAATTTTTCAAATTAAAAAAAAAAAAGAAGAAAAAAGAAAGAAAAAATAAATGTGAATCGGACAATTCCTTCAAAAGTTATTAAAAGAGGGACAGACAGACCGACCAGGCACACATTTTCCCCATTTCATTCATTTTTTAAAATTTTATTTTTCAGTATTTATTTAATTACTTAATTTATTTTTAACTTTATTTTTTTTTATATTTAACGGTATTTTTTACAATACATTACGCGTACTTTAATCCTTTTTTCCCCGTTTAACTTTTACGAGAAAGTAGGCTAAAAAAAGAGTTTTGACTAAAAAGGGAAATTAATTTCTTTGCAGACTTGATACTGGGTGAATGTAAAAGATGGAGTCAAAGGGCAGTTTGATTCAATTTATGGATGCTGGTAAATTAAAACGTTTTATTTTTCACGCAGAAAAAAAAGAAAGAAAACGAGCAACAAACGGTTTAATTTTTAATGCAACTTATTATTAAGCTGCAAAATTGCAAAACTCAATTGCACTGTATATTTTAAACCTTTTCTCTTTTTTTTTTGGCGACAATTAAAATGTAATATTCTTTTTGAAACAAAAGATTGTAGTTTCAATATTTTGTAATTTCAATGCTATCTGCTTAAAACTAAGCGTCTTTGTAAAGTATTCTTACGGGAAACTTTTCTTGCAATTCAGTTTTAGAAATTGTTTCTCTTATGTTTGTACACTTAGATATTGGGAAAAAAAGTGCTTGAAACAAAATTTAATTTTCCTTCTCGAATAATAATAATAATCAGGGATCTGGAGTAACAGTTTTCTGAGTTGCTCCCCTCCGAATTGCTCCCGATCCGCTACACCTCCATTCCGTGCTCCAAAACATTTCAATAAATTATATTATTTATTTCTATTTTTACTTCATTATTTTTTTATATAATAAAAAATTAAAAAAGTAAAAAAAAAGTCGTAGCAGCGGAGCACAACAAATTTCTTTGCTCCATTGTTTCCTGCTCCTTGCTCCGTTAAAGATTTCTGACAGTAATAAAAATAAATGATTAAAAAATTTTTAAAAAAAGAGAACGCGTTGGAAGCTTGAATTTCATGAAACATAATGCCTAACAGTTTAAGAGAATGCATTTCATATCATTTAATATTTTCATCAATAGGTCTTTCTTTACATAAAAGAGACCTGTTTTGTTTCTAGATATTTGTTTTAACTGTTAAAAAGGTATATATTTGCTATAACCCTTTGAAACTTTGGACTCTAATCATAACCAGAGGAATATTTTTTTCGAAAGTTGTGAAGTCAATCTCGAAAATAAAAAAGTTCAAAGCTTGTTTCATTCCCGTAATCAAAGTATTTCCATGAAGTACGTAGAAAGTTTATCGGAACACAATTTTATAAGCAAATTTCTGTTGCATCAACACAAATTCTGCAGACAATCTACTCTGTACACAATTTCTGTAAAAGTACAGAAGGGAAACTGAGTATTTCTTTAAATTTACAAAGAAAGTTTTAAATCAAATAATCATGTTTTTTGTTACTAGTTTCTCAATAATATTCTTGTTTTTCCGCACTTTAAAAAAAAAAACTTTTAAAATACCATATATATTAATATACCGCACATAAGAACTTTTTATACAATTTGGGAACAGAAAAAGAGGGGTCAATTTATACATGTGTTAGTGAAAAAAAATGCTTACCAATTTTCACACATGTCCAATATCTTAAAACACAAATAATTATGTATCACAGACATCTAAAACATTTTTACTTTCATTTCAAGATTGAAATGTATGACTGAAATTCATCAAAATGTATTTTAATGTTCAGAATCTGCATATGCATAAAGCTTAATTAATTGTGAATGATGAAAGTTGTGAAAAGTAATGAAACATTGTTCTATTTAAATGAAAGATATCACCGGAGCAAATCAATGTTCAACGCTTGGAAATGAAAGTGACTACGAGGTGGCCCCATATATGAGCACCGATGCATTTTCCCTTTACCTGTTAATCCTTACCTCAAAATATGACCCATTCTAAAGGAAAACAAAGGAAGGGGGGAATATGTATGTGAAAAATTTAAACAGACCAGATAAAGGTGCAATGCGGAAAGAAAGGAAAGAAAGAAAAAGAAAGAGCTGCGTTTCTCAAGTTCTTTGATCCGCGGAACCCTTCTTAAGGTTGACTTCTACCGTGAAACCCTGTTTTCTTTAATAGTGTGGCATTAATGAAACATTCTGGAAATGAATAATTTGGATGGACTAAACTGAACTATCTCAAAATTGAATTTTTAGAAAAAGCACGCACTTCGTCTTTTAGCTAATTATAAAGATTTTATTTAATTAAGATTACAAGCTAGTAGTAAGTTATATTTTTAAACACTTCTTCATCCTGCCACAAGATTTGAAAAATCATTTTAAGATAAAAAAGGTATGAGTATAATAAACGAGGGGCACAATGAAGGTTGTTTCATTAGAGTAAACAAGAGGCAATTTCGGGGTTATCTCCATGAACCCTTGGTTTTAAGCATTATTACTGAGTGTATGTTAATCCATAAGCTTAAGGGATTGTTATGAACCAAAATATCCCGCCCGGACCAAAATTCTGACTGCGCAACCATTTTTTTTTTTTGTGTAGGACGTGGGTAGAAGGGGTGTTAAGCCACAGAATCCTTCGTTTTAAGCAATATTACCAATACTGGTCTGTTAATACATATACACATGGTAAAGGCTGTTAAGAGCCAAACCCCTCTCCCTTCCACCCAGCAGAAGAAAACTCTGATTGCGCCAGTGTTGTTAAGAGTGGAAGAAGATAATAAGAAGAATATAAAACACAAATAAGCTGTTAATGTATCTTTTATTGCTTTAAAACTTAATGAATTTTTGTATTTAAGACACACGTCGCAGTAGTCTTTTTATATTCGTGTATAGGCAATGTCCTGTATTTCCTGATTTTTGATCCCTATCATAATCAACAAACTTGCGGCGCCTAACAGTTGCATTTACACTAACTAATTTTTAAGTTACTAATTGGAAGCGAGCTTTAGCTATTATTTATTTATTTATTCATTTTTTTTTATTTCGAAGAAACAAGGCTGCCTCTTCGAAATTTTGTTGCATTCTCAATTACCTTCTTGAACATTATGAAGAGAAAGACTGAAAGTTTCGTGGGACCCTTGAATGACCTTATTGGAACACAATTTAAGAAACACCGACTTACATGAAAGCAGACAAAAAGAGAAGGCAAAAGAGAATTAAAGTCAATATGATCAAACTATGAAATTAAGCCAAAAATGAAAATACAAAAAGATTATTTATATAAAAAAACAAAACAAAACTATCCATAAGTGATGAAGAAGATTAGTCGGATTATATCTAAATCTTTATAAATCTAGCTGATTAGTGTTGATTTTTTTTTTTTTTTTTTGTTATTATTTAATTTACCACATAGAAACTGATGTGAAAACGTTTTTACAGGGACAAGTGGAGAATATAACAATTTGGTTAAGGGGAAGCTGAGGTTATAAAAAATTTGTATCATCGGACGTCTGCAAATTTTATTGAAGTGAGTGAAGGCGTTTTCTCAATCTATCATCTTAAATTTCTTGTATTGGAGCACATATGAAAGAAAAAAACACTGAAGTTACTTTAAAAATTTTAGAAGTTGTCAAAAAATAACATCAGTTTTATAATTTAATAAAATCACAATAAGGATAGTAGCCATAAAATGTTTTCTACGGCGTCAACAATGCAAGTTAAGAAAGAACACATGCAGATTTCATGGGAAAGTGGGCACGGGGGCACGTGCCCCCTCCCAAAGGAGTAGAAAAATATGTAATTGATAAAAATATGTAAATGATTTTTACTAATTTTTCTGTACTTCAAAGTAGATAAATTGGTTTTAAGGTACAATAAAAAACATAAGAACTCTTATTAGAACTCGAATAAGAAGTTTTGCGAGAGAGATGTAGCACTTGATACTCCCTCATGCTCCCCCTAAACATTATTCTTGTGTTTAAACCCTGAGAAAGAATGAATAAGTCCAACAGTAGGAGATTTTTTGATTTTGGCCACAAATCAGTGTTGAATATTGATTAAAAGTAAATGCGTAATAAAAAATTATATTAGTAAGGAAAAAAAAGAGAGAGAGATTAAACACCAACTTGTACAGCACGACTAGGGAAAAAAGGAAGAAAGAAAGAAAAGGAAAAATAAATCTGGTGTTAGTTCTGGATGAGAGTGATTTTGATGGAAATGGGTTAAGCCATTCCCGATGTACCGCACTCATTTATCGGCTTTCTCAGGCGGCGTACCTCCTTCACCTTCCCGCGCATCCTCACGGCGATTGCGGCTGCACGAACCCGCGAAACCTCTCGTTTCGAGGAGCCGCATTCAGCATATTTCACGGTTCGCTAAGACTTAGGGTTCGCTCAAAATTAATTTGACTAGTTTCTTGTTAAAAACTAGTCACTGAAGCACTTATCAACAAATGCTAAAACTTTTTTATAAACTTTTAAATGAAAATTTAAAAGTTATTCAGTGTTTTATCTAAGTTTTAATAAAATACTAACATAGTTGATTAATATTTTTAATATGCACACATAATGGCTATAGATGCGTTTAAAAAAAAAAAAAAAAACTGACTCATGTAAAATATTTATTTTTCAATGTTATTTTTAATGTTTTACTATCTTCACTGAGTGAACATTTAAACAAAAACTACAGCGGAAAAATAATGTAAATATACTTTATACTAGGGATCTACATCAACCTTTTGCGTCTGAGGGCCACATCAATAAGTTAATAAGATCGCCGGGCCACAATAGGCAGAAAATTTAAGAATGAAGAGGAAGATTACAATTACTCTTAAGGGAATGGGCTGGGTTAGCTATTTTTAAATGTTACAATATTTTCTCTTTTTATTAAAAAAAAGGGGTCAATGGAAGTCGAATCAATAATACTTTGTACTGTTTTAATATTAATCTGTCAGACGTACTCTTGATTTTGACAAAATAATTGTTTACCAAAGATAGGAGACATGAACACTGCATGTCTAGGTATTCCTGGATCCCTGGATCTTCAGACACGTACTTCAGATGTAAGTCAATTAATGAATGTATTTCAAAAACTTTTTTGCTTCACACTGAAAATCTACAATTTATAATTGAAGTTTAGATGGAATACTGTTATACTGAGAGTGGGGAACGGAACATTTCCTCGAAAATTTTATTCTCGCGGTAGTCTAAAAATCTACAAGTAGAGAACTCTACAAAGCAAGCTTACGCTCTCATATAGCGTCCTATTCTCTTTGTAAGTAAATTTCTGAAATCGATTTCGGTCATTTTCTTTTCTCCCTCCCCCTTTTATTTTTTGAACAGCTTCATTTTCATTTCCTCCTAAAGGCTTGGCGGGCACCAAAACATCTTCGGAGGGCCACTGGTGACCCGCGGGCCATGAGTTGAAGACCCCTACTTTATACGTTAACGTTGGCGGGACTGCGTACCAATATCAGATTAGATGCTTCTTGTATGCACTTCGAGGTAAATTTGTTATTCTAACAAGTCAAATAGGAGATAATTGACAGATACCTTGAATATGGCATCTATTAGATTAGGTTCATTGACGGAGAATGCTAATAAAAGAATGCCAAAAATACCAACGAGAAATGAATGATTGAGTTTTCAATATAAAACTTAACAAAAAGTGGTGGGAGTGGGATGCAAAAGTTCGTCAATTTTGAATAAAAATTGCAAAGTTTCCAAATGGTCAAATTTTATTTACGAAATAAGTATGGAAAAGTAAAAATAACGAAGAATCAATTAAAAAAAAGAGATAAAATGTAAAGGCAGAACTATAGGTCAAAGAGAAAATTCAATCAATCACCTCACCTCTCTCTCTCTCACACACCGAAAACAAAAAATGTGCATATGAGAAGTGAATTTCAGTTATTCCTTCAAATATAAAATTGCTTGGTTGATAAATTTGAAGAGAGTATGGCCTAAAATTGGGTAATTTTAAAGACATACAACCTGATCGAAGTGCTCTTTCTATAGGTTATAATATAAAGTATAAGAACAATCACGGAGAATTGGATGATACGATTTAAAAAAAAATATTTCTTACAAGTTACCGAAACTTGTTAATCATTTCCGAATTTTTCATTTTAAATCTCAATACAAATCTTTCGTACCTTACAATGCGGAATAGTAGTAGTAATGTACAGAAGATGGTACAGATAAAGTGCGGTACAGTAGAAAGAATATATGAGAAAAAGTACAGATGAAATAATGTTAAGCTTTTGTTTAAATAATGTTTATAGTACATGATAAAGGTCTGTTTCTCTGTGAGCTATAATACAACCACAGAAAAAAAGAATAGTAGGTAACAATAAACATCTTTTGAAAGAGAAATGCTGCCTATGTTATATAAACAAATATTTTCTACAATAGTAATTAAGGTATAGCTCAAACAGATAATCATTTACAAGTCAAATCGTTGAACACCTCCGCTGTTTTAGCACCTGTGAAGACATCTATCCACTTCCGCTAGACCAGGAAAGAAACGCAAGCCGCCATTCATCTGAATTTAATAGAAAAAAATCCGAGTAGGCTCAATACACAATGCCCGATTAGCACTATTATCACAAATCTATCTGTTGCTGTTACGGTCCCATTCATAACAATTTCTGGACGTAGAGGGTGTAACTCGGGCACTGCCCTTTGGCGAAACAGAGTATGACCCTCTTGAAGAAGGGCTGACACCTGTTAGCAGACACGCCCATCCCTCTTCCCCCGTTTGAGTAAAAGGAAACAAACGGGTTGGGTGGGCATAGGTGGAGAGATCTGTTGTTGGATTGTAGTTGGTGCTAGATTTCTTTCAGTTATTATTTCTTGAAAAATAGAAATATGAAAACAATCGAATTTGCATAAGGTCATGTCAAGCTACAGGTTATACGAGGAACATCCGTTAAAAGGTTCTGAAACATCCCTCCGGACTATTTGTGAGGCAAAACGGAATTTGAATTTTGCACGAATTCAGAAAAGACCGGACAAATTCTTTCTGAAGTTTAAAAAGCATAAATCCAATCCCTCTTAATTGCGACACATTTAATTTTATGTCATCCAAATTTATTTCGAAAAAATTGAATTACTTAAAATCTAAGTTAAAATTTAATTTTGTCTGTTCTTGGTTATGTACTCTGAAACTAGAAGTAATCTATTAACTTTCTTCATTTCCTTTTTCTTCTCTCTTTCTTTCCTTCTTTTTGTATGCTTCTGTTTTAAAACGAGCAATGTTAAAACAAAACTATAAGGATTCTATTATTTTTGTAGATTTTGGCATCATTTCATGTGCTAACTATATCAGATCCTTTGACTGACATAAATGATCGTGCACGGGTCGTTTATCGGCTGATTGTTGTCGATTGTCGGCATTTACTGATTTGATTTTGAAACAGACAGGGCTGTTCTGTGATTATTGCAATGGCATGGGTAAGGATTGTTTTTTTATTTTCTTAAAAAGGACAGAAATGGTCACCTTCGCAAACAATATATTTTTCTGAACCTCAAATGATTTCAAGGGTAAATAAGTGGTGTAGTCCTGAAAAAAAAAAGTGGGTTAAAGGTGGTTGTATAATAACATAAGTTATTGAACTCAAACAGTGAGGGTATGGTTGTGTTAAAATTTTAAAGAGTAGGGGGACGCTTTAATAAAAAAGGGGGGGGGGGGACGCCGTCCGCCGACGTCCCTCGACTACAGCAGTCTTTAAATGGGAGCAAGACATCTGTTCATCAAAATATCAGTACATTTAGAATCTATGAAAAAGTTACTAGCCAAACGTAGCGCAGTTACCTTGCGAAAAACAGTCCAAGTGATGACCGAGAGATGAGTGGTATAATATTGTACATTCTCCCAAAAATCTCTGACATAAAGATTATTCTAAAAAGCATATTTTAGCTGCAAATGGCAGGTTTTTTTTTCTTTTTTTTTTTTTTTTGTATTACTACTGGGCATATTTAGAGACAAATTCGAAAAAAATCTGAAAAATAGTTCTTTTTTTATTTCAGTTTTAAGAAAAATTTGGTAAATTCAGGCTTTTGTAGTCGTGTTTGACGATTATGCAGCAATTGATAAAGGGGTTGCAACATATGTGCTTTAATTTCTGTTCAAGAAACACATTAATTGAAACAGAACAGAGAGATGTCACAAATGTCAAAAATTCGTTGCTTGGTTTATGAAGAAAAGTGCACGCAACCAGAAACTTCAAAATAAATACATAAATGAAATAAATATTAAATAAAATTAATTAATAAATAAGTAAATATTTAAAATAAAATTAATTCATTAATTAAATTTTGTTTCGTAATATTTTTTACGTATGATTTATCTCCGCTCAGATTTTCTACATGTTAAGAGTAAATTTATAACTACCATATTTTTTCCTGCTGTGATATCATAAGTTAACCCACATGCATTGTTTTCTCGTAGCTATCGTCTGAAATGATTGGTCTCTTAAAAAACGATCGACCGAGGTTCTACTTTATTAGTTACATGTATATAAATGTGCTAACAACGAATCTAAAAACAAAAAAAAGTATGATTTCTCTCTTTTAAAATGGCATTCACTGTATATTTTACTGATCAAACAACCACATGTAACACAACACTTTTTTGATGCTAAATCTGAAGCGAAGCGAAAAAAAGAAGCTCTTTCACTGCCCTTTCTTCTTTACTTCCTATAGCCTTTTATAGCGTTTTTACGAGTACAGTTGGATCGTTTATTTTGTCATTATGAGCGCCTTATTGCTCGAGTAAACTTAATTGAGCGTAAAGTTGCGATTATGTTTTGCGTTTCAGCTATAGTAAATCACTTAATTTTCCACTTTTTAGTAGGTTATCGGTTGTGTTAAACAGTGATTGTGGTATAGATTTATAGCGTGTGTAGTTTCAAAGCAGAAAACATTATTTTCGCATTTATTCTCAAATTTTGCCTTTTATATTTAGCACAAGCATGATAGTAAAGAGACATGATATAATAATAATAAATAAAATTATATACATATCTATATAAGGTAAAGGGCCCTAAAGAGACACCCTCAAATTAAAAAAAAAACACAATTAAAATATTACCAATTTAAACAGATTTAAGAAGTGAGGGATTTAAAAAGCGATGTCATTCACAAAGAAAATCTGATTGGTAATACTTTAAATGCATTTTTATTTGAGGGTGTCAGCTTTAGGAATCGATTTTTGGGTGTCGGCTTTAGCGCACTTTAGCTTATATTATGTATATATGTATATATATATATATATTAAAATATATATATATTTTATATATATTTTCGGCTCATAAGTTAATGAGTTAATTTTCCATAATTTTATGTTTTTTTTTTTTAATTTTTTATTAATAAAATCAGATTATACATCGTAAAAGAGTTCGTTATCGGACACTCGTGGGAAACTCATGGTAATAGTCTCTTACTGGCTTATCACAGGTCATTGGTTAATGAATTTCAAATCACAACCTCCGATTTGAGAAACAATTGAAACAAGTAGTATTTCTAAAATGTGGCTAAGGGATTTAGTAATTCTTTTTATTAAAAATCTTTAGCTGCATTGCGAGGAACATTTTTTTTTTCGTGCATCGTTTATCACCCCCCCCCCCCCCCGCCCTTTTTTTTCCTTTTCAAAATTTTCCTTTGGTATATTTCTGTTCAGTATTTCCTTAAAGGGACAAATGATTCTTCTTGTGATGCGGGCGCAATAGAATTACACAACCATATTCACGAAAGAAAAAATATATCTATTTTTGATTATAAGTTATAAAAACACATTTCTATGATCGTCATTCATTTTTCCTCCCAGGTTTGCAAGAAGAGTTTAAACCAAGTTTACAACAAGAGTTTACTTTATTACTATTGAGATTTTACTGATTTTGTAGAATAACCATACCCGTCTTTCGATACTTGGTATAACATTGTAAACTTTTCTATACAATTACAAAAAGATAAATAAATGCTTCTACTTTAGCTCATTCCCCAATGGCACTGGGAATCTTATCAACGCCGGCAGTGCATATTACCGATAAGATCTTAAAAAACCCTTGCCTACGATTTGTGGATGGAGTTTTCAAGAGAGACACGCCTGTCATAAATTGTGATGCTAATTGCGTAGGTAATTGAAATGTGTTGTAGTACGAAATGATTGGATAAAATAGCCGTTAATACAGCTGGTGCTGAAAATCAAATTTGTTAGACAGGACGAAGCTGTTGCGACTGATATTGCATTAATATGCTATTGCATTTAACTGAATAAAAACTTTCCCAGTGAAATATAGTTATGTTTACCAAAAACTATTCCATGCTTCAGATTGTACATTCCTTTTATACATTTTATGGAAAAACCAAAAAAATCCTTGTTGAAAATTCGACATGAGAACGAATTTCAATCATACGAATAGCAAAAAACGACGAATTAGTGTAGAATTGAAATCGCCAACTTAAAATTTTTGTCAAAAGTTTGACGTTGGAAATGACGATTGGATGCAAAATTGCAGTCGTCAAACTGAAAATTAGAGTTGCAAAATACAACTAACGCCCGCTAATTTCGAACCCTGCTATAAACTCCATCCAGCCTATTGCAAAAATACATCAAACATAAAGTCAATGAAATCAGTACAAAAATAAAATCAATAATAAATCAAAAATAAACCCTTCAATCATGAAGTGTATCAATAAATCTATGAAATGTGCTTTGAAAATCATTATTGCACAATCACGCAAAGAAGCAGCCTGATAGAATGCGGTACCTTTCTGAGCGGATGAGCGAATATTATACCCAAATTCACTCTATTCCGTCAGTTGATGTGGTTTTGTATAGTGAACATACAAACAGACATACACACAAACGAGTTGTTTTACATACATATATCTATACAGATACAGACAGAAGCATATGATAGGGATTAGGGATCGACCGATGGCATTTTTTGGCCGATGGTTCCAAGATCGGCCGATGCCCGATTGCCGATTATTCTCCTCTTCCATCGGCCGATGGCCGATGAAAAAAAAAGTCGCTTTAAACCATTAAAACTTGTAGAATGCTTGTCAAAAATGTCATTTAAGTCACTTATTTAGCTTTATGTTTACAAAAACATAAATGCATTATTCAAGTACCGTAAAACTGTTTGGGGGAAGTTTACATAACAATTAAAACTAAAAGAATCACTCGGGATTCTAGTAAAGTAATTAAACTATTTGGATATTTAAAAAAAATTAAAAAATGCTATATCAGAAGAATTTTAATTATTTTGTTTTATCTTTGCAAAAAAACTCAACAACTATTGGATCTGGATCGGGGATAATTCCCTTTCCTTCAACATTTTCTCATAAAAACATGCACTGCAAATGCCTTTATTTTCTTATTTTTTTCATGGAGAGGAATGCAGATGTTATAATAGAGACTAACAAATAATGTGGGTTTGTATCTTTTAACGAAATTGTCAACTCGCTCCTCTCAGATATTTTCATAATATCCCCCCCCCCCCATTAAAAAAAAAAAGCGGGAACGATTATATGTTTATTTTTCATTACAAAAGTTATTTTAACTAGAAATAGCGCTTTTTCTAAATAAAAATTAAACATTAAAAAATTTCGAACGCCCCTTGTTCATAACCAAGAAATACTGAATATTGCTTTAAAAACATAGACGTGAGATTTTTTTTGTCATTACAAACGAATGCTGGGTCCTAAGAACTAATCTTATTAGCATTTCTTTTTTCTTGTGAGTTGAAAATTACACTGAAATACTTGACATGTTCTTTATATTTTCATGAGCACAATGTAAGGTCCCCGAAATAAAAAAAATATTTTGAGCACCAGCAGTTTTCTGTTGACAAATAATCTTCTGAAAAACACGTGATCGTTTATAAAAATTAAGATGTATTTTGAAAAAAAAATATATATTTATATATACGTTGTCAATTTTTGAAATTAATGAAATTGTAGCATTTTTATTAAGATATTATTCCACCCTGTCGGGCGAACTCTTTTTTAAAGAATTAAATTCTTGAAAATAGCAGGTTAAACTTGGACACATGAAATTTCGATCAGTAATTATTTATACTGAAAGATTGATTCATATTTTTTATCAATATGTTCTATGTTGTAAACTAGCAATAAAATAACAAGAAATATTCTAAATTGAAAGCTGATGCAACGAGATTGTTGTACAATAGCAGAAAAACTGTCCTGTCTAACACGTGGCATCAAAGAAGCCAGAAAATACCCTAAAAAAAGGATATATATACGGGGAAAAATTAAAATAATTATCGTATAAAAGAAGTTAAGATGTATTTTGAAAAAAAAATGCATTGATCAATCTTTGAAAATAAAGAAGTTTTAGCATTTTAATTAAGATGTTATTACATACTGTCGCGCGAACTCGCATTTTGAGAATTCAATTTTTAAAAATTGCTAGTCGAACTTGGCCACATAAAATTTCGATCAACATTTATACTGGAATTTTTTTTTTCTTAGTTCTGACCAATCTTTTCTTATGTTGTAAACTAAAAATGAATTACTGAGAATAACCACACACTAAAAGCAACATGCAACGAGATTGCTGCACAATTGCAGAAAAGCTGTAACACGAAGGATCAAGGAAGCAAAAAAAAAAAAAAAAAAAAAAAAAAAAAAACGCTAAGAGAAAAAAAAGTTTACGCTGGTAAAAATTAAAATTATTATCGTACTTTGATTAAGTTGACTTTGTATTGTTTACAATTTCGGAATAATAAGAAGCATGACAACTAATAGCAGATAGTATAATATTATTGCACAATGACATCTAATGCACTATCATTATTAAACAAAAAACGGAAAAAAATGAGGTAACTAACCTAGTGCGAAAAACAAATAGCACTCATAAGACGCCTCTATTACTTTAACATATTCTATTTCGCGAGCATTCTGTTCAAAGAGAAATAATTTTAATAATGAAGGTTTTCCGGCAGCGATCGCTTAAACTATTTTTCCGAATTTATTATCAAATACTTTGTAGAATAACATTATTTTTGAGCTTTTTTTAACTGATGTGCTGCCTGTTATTGTATGAAGTAGAAATATAGCTATGGAGAAAAAAGAAAGTTAAAGACAGAATGTTTTCTGGAAAGTTGTCCCTGCAAAAAACATCGGCCTTGCATCGGCTTTTAGATGTTTTTCAAGGCCGATGGGCCGATGTTTTTCTAAAGTTAACATCGGCCGCCGATGCCGATGGCCGATGGCAACTTTGTTGAACAATCGGCGCCGATGCATCGGTCGAGCCTTAATAGGGATACTTCCTTCATCCTGAATGGGGTAATTTGTTTGTTCTAACGTTAACCTTTGGATGTTTTCGAATTCATTGTTTTTGGTGCAAAATATCTTTGTTTTCCGTCGTTTGTTCTTCAATCGGATGACTGAAGTTAGCCTGGGGTCAAAAATGCAAATTTTGCATTTTTCTTCATAACTAAGGAAGTTTTTGTCATAGAATTATCCAATTTTACAGTAAAAAAATTTAAACCTTCCTGTTTAGGTTTTCAAATTTATAATGTTCAACATGACTGTATTTAATTTACTATCATTATTAACTTCGCAAGCTAGAGAAATAAGCTGTTGCAATTGACCTCATTAGTTATAACGCATCAGGGACAATTGTAGCATTGAAAGAAATGCATATTACAAATGCATAATGCTCTGTGATTCAACTTTTTATAAACCCACACATTATTCTAATTACAGTTATCAAATTAGATGTTCATGCATGTACCCCTTATATCAATCAAACGAGAGAAGTTAATAAATAATATTTCGCATAAGTGAAAATCCAGTCAAATATTAAAATGTAACACACAAAGACCTTTTCACAATAGCCTCTGAAAAAACTTAAACAATTTAGGCTCTTACATATAATTAGAAGGATGATATTGTAGCCATGGTGCCAAACTCTTCATGTTACAAACATCGCTTTCACGGTTCTTGGAACTGACCCTATATAGCTTTTCTTTAAATTCAATCTCTCGAACAATTAGATTGCTTTCAGTATTTTAACCTTAAAGTATACGGCGTTATATTACGATAAACGGAGTATTTAAATTCTGTGAAATATTTGATATATACATGCCTGTGATTCAAAGGGAGATTCAAAAGAAGGAAAAAAAAAATGTGGAGTGGGGCTGTGTCATGGACGTGGCCGTGTGTTGTACGTGAATACGTTTATGTAACGGGTTATCTTTTTTAAATAAAATATTTTTATTTATGTATTTAGAATAAAAGCAAGGAAACAAATAATTATTGTGTTACAATATAACTTTATTAATTAATAACTTTATATTTTTGGCTTTTTGACGCGTATAAACCGACATTATATATTTTTGATCTTTTTTTATTCCAACACCTTATTATATTCACTGTCACTACTTTAAACTAATGTTTTATATATAATCGATAGATTTTGACGACAGCTGATGATTAAAACTTAAACGAACATCGTAGCTTCTCCGAGTCAAAAGCTATACTAATTGCAAATCTCGATACGCAACAAAATAACCTCAAAATGGCGGCGCTTCCCTATCCACCGCGTGCGATGCGTCACTGTTCTCGCTTATAGTAAAGATATGAATTCTTTAATCCTTTAGTTATCCAGTGGTATAATTTAATTTTTGATGTATAGGATCGATTCGAAACTACAACGCCAAACTGTATTCCCCGATTTTGTTATCATTAGATTTTTTTGGATTGCCCCCGTATGGTAGCAAATTTAAAGACGTATTCACGTCAAAACAGAGAAGAATAACGTATCGAGTTTAAGCTTAAAAACACATTTTCATGCTGTCTCACTGCCAATTCTCAAAAGAAGACCATGAAATTGTTGATCCTTGTTTAAGAGTCCTTCACAGATGTGTAAATTACATTTCTCAAAAAAAGGAAAAAAATAAAAATGTAAAAAGGAACCAGTGTAACTTTTGACCTTAATCCCACACCTAAACTCCGAAGTTCTCAATTTCGTGTATTGATAGAGCGGTTCCCAGTAACCCCAAGAGATGTGTAAGCAAAACTTTTTGGAACAAGTGTTTTTAAAATTTTCTGTTGCTCACTATTGCTTCGGCATAAAGATGAACGTTTTACTTTCTAAAAGATTTTTTTACTATTAAAAAAATATTTTGCTTTTCATCTTGATCTCTGGGAGTCCTGAGCTAATTATTCCGATTACTCCGACCACCCCGCCGTTCTGAATGCTGCTCTTACCAGTATTATTCAGCTTCTAATATTGGTTACTTTCTTCTTTTCTACTTGATAAATGAGCCGTTCAGTGCACAAATCGATTAAGTCCACTTTTGAAAAATGTCCTTATTTCAGCTTTTAAAGTGTTTGATTAGTGTGCAGAGAGGGACATGGAAACTTATAATACAGTTTTTGTTAAGTGCATTATAAATTCCCATACTCTCTCTCTCCCTGTCTACACGCCAATCGAACACTTAAAGCTGAAGTAGAGACATTTTAAAAAAGTGGAGCTAACTTTTTCTTTATAATGGGGTTGCGTATGGTCAGTAATCATTGCAGACCTAGTGCATTCTTTCAAGTAGCACCGCTATCGGCGGATGCCATTACCACTTGAGAATTTTGACGCTCAGTTTCCCCCTAGATGGAGGCACCTGAGCTCTAAATGATGCGAAATCGTACTAGGAATTTAATTTAGCCTTAAATATCCAAGCTAACTAGACATTCAAGGGATCTTTTACATGTTGCATAATCATACGACATGGGCGCTGACGATTTTCTGCATCTAGAAAACCCACCCACTTTTGCCAGGTTTGGTCCTACGAACTTGGGCGTACGAGGCCAGTGCTTTACCACTACGCCACCCTGCCAGCAAAAAGTGGAGTTAATCGACTTGTGCATTGAACGGCTCAAATATTTATAAACCAAGAATTCCAAGAATTATTTTTAATTAAGTTTAAATTTCGTTGGCAGAATGAAAGAGGACGAAGAAGCGGAAATAGTTACAAAAGAATTTGATTTTTCATCCTCAGTTAGACCTTTTCTCCAGGAAGGTTGCAGTCATTAATTGTTATGCTCGCGGCATAGGAACGAGCCGTCAAGCAATTGATGGTGTGTTCCCGACAATTATCGCCGCATAATGGAAACATCCCACTCCACTAATTTCGTCACCCTATATGGGGATCGACTACTCGACCCATCGAAGGGGTGGGCCTCCTCTTCCTACGATCGATAAATCAAGATCCGGGCGGAACAGCAAGGAAACTTAACAATGTTTCATGTTCTACAGTTGCTGAATACATTTTGTATACGAGGTTGTTTACCAATTCTTCTGATTTTCAACGTCCTGCATCTAGGGCTGAAAGTAGCCAAAATGTAACAAGAAGTTCCGTCTAGAACTATATGAGCCTACTTTCCCGTATACACCAGCTTCAAATTTATAATCTAGCTATCTCTCTCTCTTTCTCGTTTAGCTTTAGTTCTTAATTGCTTCAAATATGTCTTTTTCAACGGTTAATACAGATTCGTTCAATCATTCATTTATTCAGTCATTCATGTATTTATTCACTCATTTATTCATTCATTATTTTGCTTATTCATTTAATCTTTCATTAATTCAAAAATATTCTTGAAAATCCCGATCAAAAAATTTCATAAGAAAATAGGCTCGTTAGTTCTGGATGAACTTTTTATCTGTACATATTCTATGTCATAAGAGCTTTCCGATAAAGTTTGTTCCAAGCAAATCGGCCCGTTAGATCAGGATTTATATAGGATTGAAATTTCCCCGTAGGCACTATGTTAATTTTTTTTTTTTTTTGAACTGTTCAAAAATGAACAAAAATTGTTCAAATCAATATTTCACGCCAAGAACTTCTTCCAGTGAGCTTGTTCATTGGAACTTGGATCTTGTACCCAGAGTTTACATAATTTGCTTCATTTTCGCCCATAGGCGCTAATGTTAAAAATTTTTGAACTGTTCAAAATTGAACAAAAAATTGTTCAAATCAAAAAATAAAACATGGAAATTAGATGTCCTCACCGAGATCTTTCCAATGCAAAAAGAATTTTTCGAATCGGACAATTCGTTCAAAAGTTATTAGGGGGGGACAGACCGACAGACACACTTTTCCCCCATCTCAAAACCCTACTTTCAAATTTTTTATTTTTCAATCTTTATTTAATTACTTAATTTATTTTTGACTTTTCTTGATTTCTAACGATATTTTCACAATACATTAAGCCTTCTTTCATGCTTTATTATTATTTTTTTTACTTTTACGGGAAAGTAGGCTAAAAAAGAGGACTATTTAAACGTGATTGCGAATTTTAATCGTTTTAAAGTTTTGTCTTCGAAAGGGTCTCTTTCTGATTCGGTTGATTCCATATGTCTTTTGTCATGTTTGTCACAATATTTTTGTTTCATTTCAAGCAATAAACATCAAAATAACTTAATAAAGTTTAGCGTACTTACACATCTTCAAGCCTACTTTAAAAATAGTTTAAGAATTTTAGCCTGGAGAGGAAAGTTTTGAGAAATTATGCAAGCGCACGTCGTGAGTCGTGACAGACATGTCCAATTTTTGTCACGTTCGTCAGAACATGTTTTTACATTTTAACCTCTTCATTCCAAGTGTAGCCAATTGGGTACATTTTAAAATACTCTTTATTAACAACTGTTTGTGCAATTTGAAAGCTAAAACACCCAATTGTTTTGAAATTAATCAACATATAGTTGACTTCGTTTTAAACATGGAAACACATGGAAATTGGGGATTGTTCTGTATTTGTTGTGTAGGATTGTACTATTGAAATACTATAGATCATACTTAAATAAACTTCAATATATTCTAGACAAACACATAATTACATTTACAATACACTAACAAAAACTCATAACATACAGCGGCACTGCCGCCCACTGTACTGCTTCGTAGAATGGAAAATGAAAACGTATATATTAACGATAAGTAGAAGTAGTAGTCGCAAAGAAAACATTGTAAGTTGAAGTAAATGTTTTAACTGCAAACAATAATTAATATGAAAATATGAATTAAGATAAGTATAAATATAAATGAAATATATAACAGGGATTAATTATTATTTAAACTTTGTTTTGTAATCATTTTTTAAATCAAAGAACCAAAAAATTGCGTCAAAATTGTTTGTGCTTAGTTCTGGAGTCTGAAGGAGATGATACAAAATATTCATTTCTTACGCTAAAATTCTTCCATTATTTTAAAAGTAGGCTTGCAGATGTGTAAGCACGCTAAAATTTATTAAGTTGTTTTGATATTTATTGCTTGAAATGAAACAAAAATGTTGCGGCAAAATTGACAAAAGACAAATGCGATTAACCATTTGCATTGTAATTATAAGCCAACACAAATTAATAAATACAATGCTTGAAAAATGTTCACTGCAGGTTTAAATTTTTATAATTGATTTTAATTCAAAACTCCTTATCAAAAATGCTTACATTAGACACAGTATGATAAATAAGCGTAACTGTTAAATGGCGAGTTAACAAAAAGGAGAGAATAGATTAGAATATACCGACTCAAAACCTCTTTACCCTAAGGACACAAAACCCAGTTTTTCTCATTTTAGACATTAGAGCTAGCCGTAGGTAAATTTTCGAAGAACAGCATTTGGAAAAACAGAATTACTCCGCGAAAAGAAAAACGCAAAACGGAAATAATAAACAAAAAGGCAGAAAATCGCGGATCCGCCGGAAGATTTTCACACCTACTTATCCCACACAGTAGCACACTCTATTGGGGCGACCTCGACAAAACATCGATTGTTAATGCGACATCTTCTGGAAGTTCTGTAGATGTTGTACATTACTTCTGCTAATAGAGAATTTCCTACATGAAAATTAATTCTACATTGAAATTTCTTATAGACATCCCTTCTATATACTAATTATAATTATCTAAAGAATTTAATCCAAGAGATAAGATTTATTTTACTTTATTCCGTAAGTTACTGAAATTTCTTAGTCATTTTAAAGCATCTTTCCCTAATCTTCGTATAGGGAGTTTAACAGTCTTTTGGAGGATAGTTACGAAAAAAGCTTCATACAAGAAGTTCCGTCTATTAGAACTGTACGGGCCTATTTTCTCGTATGCGCCAACATCAAATTTATAATGTAGCTATGTCTTTCTCCTTTAGTTTAATTACTTCAAATGTACCTTTCTCAACGGTTAATACATATTCATTCATTCATTTATTCCCTCACTCATTCATGTATTCATTTATTCGTTCAGAAAGATCCTTAAAAAATCCAGCTCAAAACATTTCAAGGGAAAATAGACTCATTTAGTACTAGAACTTCGTATCTGTGTCTCTGCTATGTCATAAGATCCTTCCATAAAGTTTGTTCCAAGCAAATCCGTCTGTTAGATCAGAATTTATATAGGATTCAAATTTCCCCGTAGACGCTAACGTTAATTTTTTTTTGAACTGTTCAAAATTGAGAAAAAATTGTTCAAATCAAAAAATATTTCACGTCGAAACTTCATTCGAATAAGCTTGTTCAAAGAAACTTAGATCGTATGTCCAGGGTTTACATTATTTGTTTCCGTTTCCCTATAGCCGCTAATGTTCAGATTTTTTGAACTGTTCAATATTGGGCGAAAATATTTTCAAACCAAAAAGTAAAATATGGGAAAGAGATGTCCCGTCCAAAAAAATAAATAAATCTTTCGAATCATACAATTCCCTCATAAGCTCTTGGGGGGGGGGGGGGGGAGACTGACAGACAGACAAACAGAACCCTATTTTCATTTTCTTATTCATTATTATTTTCTTACTTCAATCTTTATTTAATTACTTCACTTATTTTTGACTTTTCTTTATTTTCCCCGATAGATTAAACCTTCTTTCATACTTTTTTTTACTTTTACGAGAAAGTAGGCTAAAAAGGATGAAATAATTTAAGGTTAAAGTGCGATAATACCAGAAAACCGATGCTGATATATAAGAAAGTTAGCTCATTTATTTCATTGTGCAATTCTTGGTTTTTTCTTCGTTTTCAAAACGTCTTTACTGATATAACTCAAACCATCCATCATGTGTTTTTGTAATAGAAAAACTGCTTATGGAATTTTATTAATATATTCACGTTTAAGAGAAAATAATGAACTATTTGCAAAAATTCCATTTGGTTAGTGCTCGGAACTCACACAGCTTTATATATTATATATTAGCTATAAAAATTGTATAACTATTCTTTTATGAGGTTATATTCCAGATAGATGAAAAAGCAGTGATTCTTATCAAAATGTAAAAAAATAAATAAAATAAACTACAAATAAATAGGAATGTTAATTAATAGTGGAAATGTACATTGAAGTTGATGAATGTGTGATGGAAAAGTTTTTAAGTAAAGTGTTCTGCTGTTAAATTCTTATGCATAAATTTATTTCATGGGGAAAATAACTTTATTTTTTGTACTTCGATTTATTTTTAAATCTCACAATTTAATAATTCCAATAATTTTTATGTAAAAGGAACATTTTTACTCATTGTAAGAGCTATGTTAACTTAAAACAGTCTATTTTTAGGCGTTATGGTTTATCTTCCCAACAGTCAAGGTTTCCAATGGAAAGTTATATAGTACTCAAATGCAAGCAGGACACGCATATTATTTTAATGCATAAGCAAGCAAAGACAAGAAAACATTTAAAACTGCACCAATTTTTACATCTTTTTGAACAAGTAAATCACTAATAGATTAAAACCACAATCTCAATATTCTATAAAAACAAATAATTGTTTTACTTTTCAATCATCGTCAAAGAAAATAAAACTATTTCTGCTTAAAAGTTAAGAATTAAATAAAAATATACTTAATATCTATTTAAATTCACACAAGTTAAGAATTAGATAAAAATGTACTTATTATTTATTTAAATTCACTTAAATATATTACTAACTGGAGTGCGTCGCTGCTATAGGATTTACATAAGAGTCTGAAGTACTGTGGGTACATTTTACACACTAGATTGATTAGTTTCGAATTCTACTTACAAAAAAAAAAAAACTTGCTTCATTTACAAATTGCATTGCTGAAGTTAAATTCTTCTCAATATTAGCTGCTTGTTGAAACTTAATTACGGTGAAATTCATTGAACTCTTCAAAACGGAACAAAAGTTTGATCAGATCAAAAACTGAAAAATAGGATTGGGATGTCGTGAAAAAAAGCTTTGTTCGAAGAAAAAAAAGTTTTGTTTAAATCGGATTATCCTCTCAAAAATTATTATGTGTGTGTATGTGAATTTGGGGATCGAGCGAGGTCGACCAATACACATAATTTCCTCCATTTGACAAACGTTCTTTTAAAGCTTCCATTCAAAATTATTTTCATTTTATAACGGCATTCAATTTTTGTCTTCATGTCGTTTATAGCGATTATTTTTAGGAACATTAAAACTTCCTTTATGTTATGCATTTTTTCTTTGATCTTTTACAAAACATATAGGATAAAAACACAATGAGCAACAAATGGAAAGGAGCACCCTGAAAATAAATCTTTGCTATTAAAATAATAGTAGTAATAACAATAATAATATTAAAATAAATAAAAATTAGTTCCACTTCCTAGAGTGTTAATAAGTACTGGTAAACTTCACACTATTTTTTTTTTTTTTTTTGCTGCAGATTATTTCTAGTTTTCACACATTTTACCTTTTCTTTTTCTTCATAGAAGCTGTTTTCATTACCAATTGGTTCTACAAAAGTTAAATATTTATAATTTAAACTTCCCTCTATTGTTCGTTCTGGCCACAACCGCTTTGTTGATCGCTTTGCCACCAATAACAAAGTAAACAAAACAGCGCACGGAAGAAAGCACCGCATCTCTTTCATCATCAGCATTCTCTCTTGACCATTTCCGAAAGCGGTATTCATAATGATTATCATCAAAAGATTTCTAATGTCACTTATGATAAGCGATTATTATGATTGCTGGTGTCTTATTTTTTCACTGCTCGCCTTGGCACGGTGACCCCAATTCCCCCCCCCCCCCCTGTTTATTTTACCATGAAGTTCTTGAAAAAAAATCATTCTTTCAGTGAAAATTTCAAGGATTTTGAATTCTATCCTTATTATGAAATTATCCTTTTCTCGACTCTTAATGCGGGGCGGGATTCCATTGTTCCAGAGCCGTGAATTTTTAGCAAAAAAGAGGGAGAAAAGAAAAGGAAAAAGGCCGAGTACTTAAGACTTGTCATTAAACTATTAGAGTGGCGAATTTCTGCAGAATGCTCATTCGGACGTACGATGATGCCTCCTTTTGTTTAAATTACGGTATTATTTAGATGATGTCATTCGCAATTTGGTGTTGCAATGTTACACTCCTCAATTAATTGCTGGATTTAAGTAGAGTTCTTTCAAATCGGATGTGAAAAATTTCTTTTTTTCTCTCGTTTCTGTTTCTATTGAATTTTATTGTATCTATTCTATATTTATATAAACATTTGTGTTACCGGCAATGTGTGTGAGATGATTTTAATTACAGCAGAGTATCGTTTATGCGACGATCGCTTATACGACGTTTTAGTGGGGTCCCAATGCTTAAGTTCAGCCAGAATGATAAATCGATTATACGACGTTTTCGTTTATACGACGTTTTTCGATAGTCCCATCGGCGTCGTATAAACGATACTTCACTGAGTACAGTGTTCCCTCGCCACTTCACGCTTCATGTTTTGCGGATTCAGTGCTTCGCGGGTTTTTCCAAAATATTAATCAAACAATAAAATTGAAAAAATACAACCATATCGGCAGCCACATTGCGGAAGGAAGCGTTGGTTCATGTTAATGCGCGAGAGAGAAGGATCTCTGCATGTCAAACAAAGAGATGAATTGACTCCGAGTACATACCACGGGCTCTCAAAAGCTCCCACCAACACAAGACTCTTCGCCTCTCTCAGAAAGCAATGTTGATTAATGTTTATTACTGTATTATAAGGTTTTGTAATTAACCTTATTAATTAACACCGATATGTTTAAGTAAATACGCATACTGTTGTAATTTTTGTCTTAAATGTAAAGTATAAATACTGTTTACATATTTAAAACATTCGTGTACCCGCATACACGAAAATTCCTAGGGGCAAATCCTACTTCGAGGTTTTTCATCTTTTGCGGAAGGTTCTGGTCCCCATTAACCGCGAAAAACGAGGGATCACTGTATATACATTCTTAATTTTTTGGCCACTTCTTACAACATTCGGTTATTTCCACGAGAGGTGGACATACAAAACATACCTTTTATGTTTCAGCTCAGGTACAAAATATTAAAGTAACTTAATAAATTTCCGTGTGCTTACTCTTCTTCGTTCCCAGTTTACAAAAAGCAGAAGAACTTTAGGCCAAGAAATAAAAGTTTGAGGTATTAAGATTGAAGTAAAACATGATCTGAAAGGCGTGTTTTTTTTTTTGGGAATATCTGCCAAGTGATATTTTTATATAACAGTTCAAAATATTTACTTCTTAGACTAAAATTCTTCTACTATTTTTTTAAAACAAGGTATTAAGATGTGTTCGCACACCAAAATTTATTAAGTTATTTTAATAATTTAGTATTTGAAATTAATTAAAAATGTCGCGATAGACATCTCAAAAGACTCGTGGAATTAATGAAATATGCTGGTGGGCTTGTTATGATGCAGTATGAAAGAATTTTTTTTTATAGTACTATTACAGATAAAAATTAGACAGACATCAGATGTACCTTTTATTTGCAGTTTGTGACTTAATATTTCTATTTTGCTTTTACTTTTGGTAAGAAATACTATAAAAATTGAATTAAAAATGTTTGCAAACTGGAGGAATTAGTTTAGAAAAGGTAACCGCGAGAATGTAAGGACAAAAAAAAGTTTTTCCTTCATGTATAGTATGCTCTTAATAAAGCCTTTAGTAGATTTCAAGTAAAAAGTATAAAATTCCAGCAGAAAAATAAGTTACATTACAGTTAAAAAAAAAAAAAAAAAAAAAAGGATTCGCACCGTGGGATGAAAGTAAAAAGTTGCTAAGAAGAAAACATTCGAATGTATCGATCGTCTATAATTAAAATTAAACAGAAAAAAAGGAAGCAGAAAGAAGTAATAAAAGATGAGGGCATTAAAGCGAAATATATATATATATATATATATAACGCATAACATTTTTCTTTTTTTCAGTACTCTCTATGGCAACACCTCTAATTGTTAACTGATGTTAGATCTCCCTAGATAGGGCAGAAAGGGCCTTTGTAACGATTTAAAACAAAGAAGATTCAGAAGATACTGAAAATCGAAAAAAGGCACAGAAGCATTACAAGGTTTTAAAATTTATGACGCAATTATTAATGCTGCTCTTTTAGCCAATCTAAAATTATTTTTAGTTATTCACACATAGTTTGTCATATACATGAATATTGGGCATCCGCAGAGGTCAACATCTTTTCCCTCAAGAAAAACTAAATAAATAAATAAATAAATAAAATAATTAATAATAAAGAAAGAAATAAGTGAAGTTAAATTTTAAAAAAATTAAAAAATGAAATATAAATAAATAAATAGAATTTAAAAAATTCAAATAAACGACCTACAAAATTTGTTATTTATTCTTTTTACTATAACCAACTTAAAAAAAAAAACTTTTAAATTTATATTAACTATTGACACAACACAACCTATTGTTCCCAATTGGAAGAAAATTATAAAATTAATTAATTCTTGTTAGTATTCTTTTTATTAAGCTCTACGAGGAAGCCAACAAGAAACATTTACACATAACATATTTATGAGTAATAACGATCTTAGCAACCAATAAAATTATATTCATTGCTACTAACTTCCATTTAAATTTCCTCTCGTTGTTTGATCTTGCAAAAGTAATAATAATAAAAATAAGTACCTGAATAAATAAAATAAAAATAATAAAAGAATTTGCATGAAAAAAATTCTCAAATAAGTTTTTGATAAGAAAATAAATAACTAATGCCACATCTGTTTTTGATCAAAATCAGGTCATATCATAGACGGTCATCCTGGTAATTGCCATTAAGGACGAGAAAATATTGTTGATATTCAAAAAATATTTTATACTGTTATTAAATTGCTCTTACTCCAATAATTTTTACATTCACCAAAAGAAAAGTAAAGACAAAAAAATCCTTATGAAAGACAACATTTGAACTGCTCATCATCACGATGTTATTGTAATTTTTAAGTACAGTTGTAGATTGTTCCCTGGGCCCTGAACATAGCAGATCCTTATGATAAGAACTCATATTTTTTTTATATTATAGGTTTCACATTTTCGTTCGATAAAAGGAAGGGAAAAGTGTTATCGGCGTCACCTGGGGATCCGAGCTCATGCACAAAGGGTGGCACAGGGGTCAAGAGACGACCCTCAACTCTTTGATTACGCGAACAGCCTCGAGGCGAAGACCTCTATTTTCCCGAAGCTCACCGTGGCCCACTTTCCCGCTCTTTTCTTCCCTCGATGCACACAAAATGCATTTGACCCTCAAGGATCTCTGGTAATCGAAAGTGACGACTTGCTACTTTTGTTTCACTCAATTCCTCAACTTTCGACGTTAAGTGAGGGAAATTCGGCAGATTCGAATTTTCTTTTCCTTAACTCAGTTTTGTTTTTGAAGCTAATTCAGTTTTGGTTGTTTGTTGAGTCTAATAAGAGGTCGATAATCATTTCTCAACCTCGTATTCTTGGTATCATGGTTCTTGCCTTTTTGTTTATTATTCTAATGCTGTCTACTTCGTGAAGAAAACTGCTCGAAGGCACAAAATGGCAACAAAAATTAGTGTTCTGAAGACGTGATTTCCTTCCCCTTTTGCATAGTAGCATAGTTCCATTTCAATGCAGTGGAAAAGGGTTTCCTCCGATGAAAATTAGAGTATAAGAGTCCTTGTTGTGTGATATTTTATTGCGCACTTAATTCTAAATATGATGTTCGTTTCAAACTCCACAAGCAGGCAAAGTTAATTTCTTGCTACTCATTGCAGTTTAGAGAAAATGAGTCCATCGCGGGCCTGATTACTATATTCGTCAGCAGGAATCGGTTCCTGGGAACTTCATTAAGTATTAAAAAAAGCTTGAGTTTAGTAATGCTTTTTTCTTATTAAATGTCTTTTCTAATCAAAGATTTAATTTTGTCTAATTCAGGAACATACATCTTTTTTTTATACTACGGACAGAAAATTCCTGAAAATTGCTCCTGATCGAAATTACAAGGATTCTCTTATATTTCATACATGTACATTGCTGCTTGCTTTCTTCGTTTTTTTTTATTAAGGTAGTTAGAGGCCATTATTGATAAATCGAAATATAAAAGAAGAGAGATGGAGAGAAAGAAGGGGGAGGGGAGAGAGAGGAAGAAAAATAAATGAATAAATAAACGTCTGTAGATTTTACATTTAAGTTGGGTTAGTTTTTACAGGTCCTCTTATTCTTGAACGCTCTAGCTGCTGCTTTGCAAAGTACAGTTGACTAAATATGTTTTTATTTGCATATTTGTCTTTCACATTTCAGTCTCTAAGAACTACTGATGAAACATTAATTTAGTATGTTGAAAGTGAAAGAACTTATTAGCGGCCAATATAAATAATAGTAATAATAAGGAGAAGTAGTAGCAGAAGAAAGAAAGACATTTTTGCAAAATTTCATTTTATAAATGCTAACAGGCGATCTCAATTAAAAGCAAGTTCTGAAATTGTTCCTAATAGCTACTTAACAAAATTACAAAATAATGAGTCTATGAGAATTTCAGTATCATTTTGTCATTGCGGACAAAAGGTTTCGAATTGGTTACAATTATACATTTACGCATGTCTAAAATTTATAAAATTGTGTGCCATTAAAACTTCTTCTTTCTTTGTCCATTTCATTTTTTTTTTCCTTGACAGGTTACTTTATGTTCTACAATTCAGAATTCGAAAGCTTTATTGAAGTTATTCACTTCTCTTCTTTTAATTTGTCCTTTGGAAATTGATTTTCAATCAGATATTTAAAAAATAATTCTTAGGTAAGTGAGATTTAAAAAGAGAGAGAGAGAGAATGAATGTTATAGTATTACGCTTCTATAAGCTTATTCGGTCTTTGGTATAAAACTGTAAAGAAAAGAAATAGCTTAAATGTAAAATGAAAATCTGCGATTTATCCTGAATGACAAAGGATTTTTGTTATTAAGTAACTTTTAAGACCTACAAGCAGAGATGAGATAAGCACCCATTAACAGCAGTGGGAACAAGACGGAAAAGTTTCAAAATAAGGGTAGTATAATGCAAACTGAGTCATTAGAGAGCCCCCACCGCCAAAAGCAACATTAATGAGACATAACACACCATAGACGTCTTGAAGAAACAAACCGTTAGGTCAGAAGAAATAATCAAAACATCGGTCTAGGATAAATGGGCGCGGTCAGTCAGGTCTTACCCACACGCATCGCGCAACATCATCCTATTATTTAAAACGATGGAAACTATCATCAGCCAAACGTTGTTAATGCCCCCACGATAGCTAATAGGGTCCTCCACCTACGAACGGAGGAAGAATAAAAAGAAACATCGGTTGAAATGGACATAAAAAAAGAAAATGAATAATAAAGTGGAAAGCCAGCCACCCGTGTAGGCTTATAGTTCGCGTTTTAGGTGCTTATTAGTTCCGGATGGCCGTTGGCGGATGCCATTTAACCCTGGATCTATGCTGGTGACCGTGAAATACGGCGGCTCGCTTGTGCGTGCTGGACTGTGCGATGCACGCGTTTGATAGGGCATGGCTTGTTAGGCTGGAAAGGGGAATGTTTACGAAAGATCTCAGAATGTGTCGAAAGCGCCTTCTCTCTGGCGACACTTCTCCGCTGACAGTCCACAGTCGTTTAGCGGCATTTGCATAGTCTGCGGCATCGCTCCTTTGATTGTGCAATTGGCAGTTCCGTGGAGGCTCTTTGATCTTTCCGAAGATGCTCTCCCACGGACGGAGGAGGGTGAGGGTGCTGCGAAAGGGCAATGAACGATGAGGTCTGCAGTTGAATTAAGCTATCACAATGTTTGTCGCTCTGTTCCCCAAAAAAGAAAATACTTATCCAGAACTTACACGAGGGATGAGTCTCTATGTCAATTATCTTTTCAGGATACATCCAAAAATCATACTATGTTATAAATTATCACTGACATGCACTGAAGGAAAACCATCTAGCCAAAAAAAGTGTTTTTAACGTTCTAATAAGCTTTTAGTATGTTTCTACCAAAAAAAAATGTGTTTTCGAGTAGATATAAAAGGCTCGAGCCTTTTATACCTATTTTTGCGGGTTTTTTTAAAAATTAATATTGTAATAAGGGTTTTAGTTTTTTAATAAAAAGTTTTCAATGCTTCTGTTTTGAGCTTTCTGTGCAAGGTTGAACATTTAAGAAATCACCTCTTTTGTCATTGCATATTTCTTCTATGTAAAAGTAGTTCAGGATTTTAGTCCAGGTGCTTCACTTTCCAATTAAGAAACCCAGACATCTAAATTCTCATGTGGCAACGGCTTTCGCCAATGGTGGTGCTGGTACTACTTGAACGAATGGGTGCCAGTTTCCGGGGAATGCACTAGGTCTGCAACGGTTAGTGTCCATACGCAGCCATATTAGAAAGGAAAAAAAAAAAGTTTAGAATTTTTCTTCAAAAACAGGATATTTTGTGAATAGGAACATTTCTTGCCATGGAAAATTAGGAGAAACATTGGCACGGTGAAATTGATTTTCGCAGTAATCTGGCCCAATACGTGTCTATTTTGAATCTTGCGGCGGATATATATATAATAAGAGTGGTATACAGCTGTTCGTTTGTACACTTTTAACGTATAGATTAAGGAAGTGGAGAATTTGCGGATTGCAGCCTGGCTGCGCTATAGAATTTCCAGTGCCGGAACGCCAATGAGAACTTTTTATTTTTTCTGTTTATTGGACGATTTCACGAATGGTCAGATAAGTAATGTATAAGGAAATAATAATAATAATTTGTATGGACACAGACACGCACATATATACAAAAGGTTCGGCTTAAATGAGCATTTTGGTATATTTACACCAGAAATCTAGAGCGGAGCGTGGAGTAGGACCGCGGAGCAGTGGAGCAACGAGATTTCGCACGAAACGGAAGATAATTAAATTGTTAAAAATCACATAAAAACATTTTTAAAGAATTGAATAACTTTTCTTTAAAATTGATTTATCAAAAAGAAGAATTCTTTGAGGTTTATTGTTCGAAATTCCAAGCTACCAGTGTACCAAACTTCCAGTCTGTAAGTGTTTTGAATTCGTCTGGACATCGCACGCACACTCAGATATGATATCGAGTTTCGTATGAAAAAAGAAAATCATGGTGGGGTCTTATTTATCCCTTTATGTATTGTCAGGAATTCTAAGAATTTTATTTTTCATTCTTTTAAAGCTAGAGTGATTTTGAAGTCCAACTCAACGCAATTCACTCAATATGGAATATGGATGGCAACAGAAACTATTTTTTTCAGTAAATAACTACTGCAGTCAACACATCGAACAATATATGTACATTTGGATTAACATGCAACATGTAGTAGTTATTTATAGAGAAAAGAGGTATTTCGAAGCCATTCAGCAGTTGTGACACTTTTATTAGCAGAAAGCCCATCCACTACAACAAGGTAATCATGCCACATTCGATGAGAAAATTTAAAATTTGTTTTCTTTCTTATGTGCAATACTTTTTCCCCTTCTTGGTGTACACCCAGCTCGAATTTTGGATCATTCTGACCAGTTAGATAAGAAATGTACTTTTTTACAGCTTATGAAAGTTTAACTTCAACTATTGTACAATCGCTCTATACTTTACGTGAGGAATATGTTAATGCATCAGTAGATCTGTCGTTATATCTATTCATTACGTCAGAAAAAAAAAGAAATCAAAATAAGTTTTTGGATTCTCCCCCCCCCCCCCTCCTCCTCTCGAGTTTTATAATCCATATGTTTTATTTCATAATGTCTCTCGAATCAAATCTTTTAACAGTATGAGTTCCATCATACAATGGTAAAGAAAAACAGTTCAAGTAGATATTTTAACTAATATCCGATGTTAAATGCGTTTCTAATTTAAAGAAAAAAAGAGACCATTATGTAATTCTTCAGATATGCTTCTAGGCTAAAAGTTCTAATGAATTCATTATAAAAGATGAATGATTCTCGAAAGTATTTTAACATAATAGATAAATAAATAAACAAACGAATGAAATTATAGAATTTAACATGTTGAAAAATATTGATAAAATATTGGAACATATAAAATGAGGAATTTTGATTATGTACTAAATACATTATTGCAAATTAACTAGCTACTTTCAAACAAATATTAACTTCAGCAATTAAAACTAAATGTTATAAATGGCAAAGCTAAATTTTGCTAATAATTTGTAAGTACAAATAAAGAATTAAAATGTAATTTAAGCAAAATATTCTACACCTATATTATTTTCAGGACAAGCAAAGTTTTTTCATGAATGAAATACAATTTCTATGAATTACCTGGTACCAAACACTCTTCGGATTTTTCTGTCTATTCGAAATTTATCCACAATTTAAAATTAAAGTGATATGTCCCCCCCCCCCCCGTGTAAGAAAATAAGAAATATTTAATCAAATACAAAAAATAAAGAAGCTATTGTCCTTTATGATTATCACTTTCATTTCTTTAAAAATTTTCTTTCCCATTTAAACAAACAATTAAGAAGTGGGGAATGAGAGTAAAATATGTTGTTGCCTTCGGAGAAGTGGAGTAAAATGATTCGAAAATTTCTCTTGCGGAAATCACACCAAAGAAATGGAATCGAGGTTACTTCGAAAACTTCCTGTTGCATTTTGAGTTAAAAAAATAAAGTATTGTTTCGAAATTTTCCATTTCATTAATCAAAAATAAAATTTGTTTCCAGAACAATTCTGTGGCGTATGGAAAAGAACTGATGCGAAAAGTCATAACCCGAGGTTTTATTTGTCGGAGTGAAAAGAAGAGAAAAATTTAATTACATTTCATTCCAATAAAGATTGCATTCAAGACAAAAGCAGTTTAAGCAATGAAGAAAGAACGAAGAAAATTTGAGAGGTAAATAAAATTTTTCCGAAACACAATTTTATTTTTAGTACAAAATTATATAACCTATAACGCTATGTTTCATAAAGATGAGTGTTACACATATAATATTATAGTTAACAGCGAAAAAAAAAAGAAAAAACTTCAAACATTTATGATGTCAAACCTTTCGAGACACCAAACTATGTTCGAAGTGAATTTCTTGATTTGCATTTGTAAAAATGAAGTGGGTAAAGCCATCGAGTATAAATCTCACCTTGGTAAACTTACAAAAATGTCTGAAAATTATTTTAAAAATCGTCTGTTTATATGCTTTGCTAATCACTGTATATCTGTCATACGTGGTCGGATCACAAAGGAATGGAACCAAATCAAAGAAATAGAAGATGTACAAATCATTTCCGTAGAACTTAAATAATGAACACTAGCAGACAACAACTGTTTTTATTTCATTGGATATAATGATTTCAAATGAATATATGAGAAACGACGAATGATACATTCTATATTCTAAAACTTAGCTACACAGTTGCTAACAGAATGAATTTTTCAAGGAAAAAAAAACTAATCTGAGAAGGTAAATTGAATTCTAATGACGGATTGATTGATATCAATAGATGACGATCAGTACCAAAATGAACTATCATATCATGAGCCTTTTACTACAAAGAGTTTTTATCAGGATCATTCTTCCACAGACCACCCTCTTTGTAGAACACGGATAAACTACATTGTTCTTCCGTAGAAAGCCATAATCAACGGCGTGGTCCGCATCATTCGAACATCCTGATCCCCATCCCCAACGTACGAGACCATCGATTCACACAATTATAGTCTTTAGGAGGTAAAGAAACAATAATCGATCCATGTGTGTGTGTGTGTGTGCTCTGCTTTTGCGGTTGCAGAGGGTGCGTGCCTGATGCTCGGAAAGTGTCGCCAGACAGGATGGAGCCACTGGTCATTAGCGAGGGTCACGTGACGGGAGTATTTAGTGAGGTTAATGGGTACGTGCGAATTAAAACAGTGGGAGTGTAATCAGAGTGGGAACTCTGTCCCCGCTTTTGGAAAAGCTGTAAGAAAATCCTGGGAAGAGGTGAATGGAAAGCCAGCTGGATAACTCTCTTCCTAGCCTAAATCTGGCTATTAAACCTATTACGTTAGCATAAAAAAGGTCTCAAAAACGAGGAATAATTAATTTTGATGATTTTTAACGCTGTTTTGATTTGAATTCAGCACTCATAAAATTTTATAGCAATAACCTTTTTACGCTCTTCTCATGAATACATAATTTCAATATTTTTTTCTGAATTTATTCTCGTCAATGAGACTAAAAAAAAATTAAATTGAGTTTTAAGTAAATTAAACCAAATGACTTGAAAGTAAAAACTAGCTTAAACAAAACAACTACCTTCACATTCCATCGCCACTGCAAATCGCCGAGCTTAGCGGGAAAATAGTCACCAATGATGGGTGCACAGATAATGGGATTTTGATTTCCTTTTTAGGCAAAAATCCCAATTCCTTTTTTCTTAAAAAATTACTAACAAAACCAAGAAAGGAAATGTTGTTTGTAGTTTCGATTTATTTTAGCAGAAATAACGTTTAACAGAAAACCTTACTTTTTGGTTTCAGTTATTGGTCTTTATATCTTGTCATAAGGCGCCGTTCATAAATGACGTCACGCTTTTTTCCCATATATATGACCCCCCTCCCCCCTTTGTCACAATATGTCACACTTCAGCGGACCCCCCTCCCCCCCTTTGTCACGCGTCACGCTATGTTGCATAATGCATGATGTCACACTTCTTGTTCCCCCCCTCCCCTCCGCTTGTCACACTTTGTCACAATTTCACGAACCCCGCCTCCCCCCCTCGAAGCGTGACATCATTTATGAATGATCCCTAAGCAATGTATCACTAAAAGAGATACCGTAATTATCTGTGTATAGCCCGCGGGTTTTCTACAAAAAAACTCCTTTTTTACTACCTGCGGGCAATATAACGATGCGGGCAATACATGAAATTTTTTAAAAAGTATTATTAAAAAGACTACCGTTCAAAAATATCGAAATCTTTTTCCCTGCAAAACAAAATGCAGATAAATAAATCGCAGCTTTCGAAACAATGGTCCAAAGCAGATTGGGGATCGGGCGCTACAGGCGAATGTATTGTTTTCTAGGGCTGTATCCCATGTTTTTTTCTGGGTGCGGGTTATACAACGATGCGGCTTATACACCGAACTTAATTTTTTTAGAATGAATTTTACTTCTTGCGGACTATACAACGATGCGGGCTATTTACCAATAATTACGGTAATATAATTTTAAGATAATGAGAATACTGCTAATAATGCTAGTATCTTTGATATTTCATATAAAGTTTCGTAAAGTATTTAGTACTTTTTTTTTACATTTTAAATAATTTACTTGTTACTAATTATAGTGCAACTTTCAATTGCATTGGCTTTTCCTAATACACGGTAAGTAGGACATGTCAATGTGACTGAAAGTCTTATTATAATTAGTAGCAACTTGGTATAAAATGAAAGGGCTGAAAATGGCCAGGTAAATCTAGTGTTAAGGGGTCGCAACACCACAAAGGTTGAGGACAGAAGCGTAGCTAGATGGTGGCAAGGAGGGACAGCTGTCCCCGGGCGCAGCGTCAAGAGGCGCCAAATGAATGTTAATTTATTTTATTTTTAAATGCGAAAAGAAAATTATTTAAACTGAAGAGGTGTGAATATGTTCGACAAAAAAGTGGGAGCATCGCAAATCATATCGGGAATAACCAATGTAGCACAGGAGTGCGTGGGAAATCATCAGACAAATAATTTAGCGAAGCCAAAGTGTCCCATATTTCCTTTAGAAGTGAATGGTCGCTAATAAAAATGAAAGTTAAAAGAGCTGCTTTTTAGAGCTATTTTTCATTTAGGAAGCATAAAAGTTTTCTAATTCCCTTTAGGGGCGCCCCTAGGCCCCCAGGGGCACAGGGGGGGGGGGCGAAAAATCTTCAGTTGTCCCCGGGCGCTGAAAACTCTAGCTACGCCTCTGGTTGAGGAACGATGCGAATAGACACATAAGTTTTCACACCTCATTTCATATAAAATATATGTTCGTGTACGCCATAATTTCCCCTTCCTTACCTCGGCATATATATTACAAGCCGGGTGTACAAATTGGACTCGGTTAATGACAGTTAGGACTGGCGCCTCGCTCCGGCATCACAACAAAGGGGCAGACAAGCGTGGGTGGGTTAAGGGATGGATGCTGATTCTTCTTTCTTTATTCCTCCTGCATTCGGAGGCGTGTTCTCTCCACGAGCGATTAAAACAGCGAGGTTCTGTTCTGGATACATCTGAAATATCAAGTTTTCTAGTGACCGAGCCCCTCAAAAATTGCCATTTGAACCCAAAGAGTTCAGCTAAAATTGGAACTGGGTTGGGCAAAAGGGATGGGATTCATATTCAGGATGCGATGTGAAATGAATTTCACTTTAGAAATATGATGGAGGACTAAGGGCCTATTTATTTATCAACACTGGGAACATTGAAATTCATCTGAAATAAGGACCAACCTGAAAGAGGAGAATATAATGTTATTTTCTCTGCTAATTATAAATTGTGAGTAGGCAGATGTATACTGGAAAACATTTAGAAGTCATTTGCAGAAAGCTTTCGTTTCTTATCGTTTTATATATTCCACCTTTAAAATTTTAATAAAGAGCTTTCAGATTTCCCAAAATTAAGTGTTGTGGTTAAGTTGTTGAACATTTTGTAAAAATCTTCATATAAAACATGAGCAGGATGTTCAGTTTCTTATATCGTAAAAAGCTTAGCCAATAGTTCATAATAAAAACATTTACTCTGTACAAATGTAAAATTCAATATTTTTTAAAATTAGGTTTCAATAAATATTACTGCATATAAATTATTTAATTATATATAAACGGAAATACATGAATCAATAAAATTATTCATTTTTTGTCTTCTAATAATTAATAAATTTATTTAATAAATGATTAATTCAATGAATTTATGAAATGTAACATAACTTACGTTTTGAGTAAGTAACGTACTCATACACAACTACAGACGCATAATTTACCCCCCCCCCCCCCTTCAGAGTCATCCATTCTTCAGATTCATGGAAAGCTGAACCCAATTATAGGTAAGGAAGAGCAGGCGGAGGAGATTATGCAGATTCGATTATCCGTAATTTCCAAAATTTCGATGAAATACTAAACATTCGGCTCAGAAATCGGTTAAGCTTTTTCAAAAAATTTAAACAGTGGTACTATAAGAAATTTTTCATTCAATTGCTTTTGAATTAATGAGTCTTTATTTTAACTCAAGAAATTCTGATGAAATAAAAAAGCATTGTATTTCTTTTCTCAAATTAAATATTTCTGTTCGATTTTTTAAAAAATTATTTTACTTTTCTGTGCTTTGAAAAAAAAATTCTATTAGGCACCTGTAATAACATTTAGCCACAGCCAGAAACACATCATTTCTTCCTACTTTCGTTTGAGTAGGTTACACGATCCCATTTTCGCTACATACTGCGTTGTGTTCCCATTTAAGTTTGCTTTCCATTGGAATAATCATAGGTTTTTGTATTCGCTACTGCCCCCCGTTCAAGTTTGGAATTTCGCGGTCAACAAATAACTGGAATATATGTTTACATATATAGATGTCAACATTTCCTTTCTCTTACTGTTTATTTTGTTAACCAGTGAAGAACTGCAGGGCATTACCATGTTTCAAATGTGATATTGAAATCAAAGAACAAAACCAACACTTCGACAAGTAAGGAATACAAAATAAACATATTTATTTTTTCATTTTCCTGCAAAATTCAAGTGACCCCTTCTATTCCCCTAAAATCGGTCGAATTTTAACGTTCACTGGTTGCATTGAAACACCTTGAATTACAAGCATAAAACGTAATGGGTGCTACTCCCACTTCTACTACTTCCGGCTCCAGCAAGCGTCTGAACCGGAAGTGACGTAAATGCCGCGTGTCGCTGTCCTTTTGTCAGTGAACTATAGGATGTTATTGGACCTAAATACCTGAGGGCGGCAATATCAAAGTTGTAAAAGAGAGAAAAAAGTTCCGACTGATAAAGAAATGAAAGATATGCGACCGATATTGGAGCGGATATAGAATGGTGTGCGATTCCTATGTCTTGTGAAAAGCACTGTTGATCGATATGGTTTTAGTAAAATGCTTAAAAAATTCTAGGTCTGTAACATACACTTTTCCAGTGAAGTTTTGAATCATCTTGGTCTTCAATACGTTTTTTCTTAGGATTGACAATCTGAAAAAAATAAAGGTCTTTGTAATCTACCCTCCCCTCCCCTCTCTAAAAGGGGGAAGAAAAGAAAGGAAGGAAAAAAAACTTGCAGTAAAAATCTAAGAATTCTCTAAGGTGCTTTACAGGCACACACACAAAAGAAAAAAAAATCACTCCAAGCCTTGTCACTTTTAACCCTTTCTTCCTCCCGTCAGAATTACGGAATGAAGTGATACTTTCTGTTTCTCATGCGAGTGATATTTCTGGGCTGGAGAGCTCAAAAGTAGTGCACCAAAACTTTAAAAGAATAATGATCCATTGGATCATTCTTGGAAATATATTCATTGCACACTACATTTACCATGTGACGGTGAAATATATATTTTTTCTTTTTTGAATTTCATTAATTAATTAATTAATTTTATTTTAAAACTTACATTTTTAAAACTTACATTTTTAAAAGTTTCTTGGATGAAAAAATGCTATTGTATATAAAAGCTATTGCTGATCTCTTGAAAATTATACGATTGCTGGGGGGTTAATGAGCCAAATATGAATTTTAGCATTTGTGTTTGGCAATTTGAAGAGTGCTTTTCATTTAAAAAAATAGATATGCTAATTGTTTAGTTTGGACTCTTTATTCAAGGTGGCTCGATAGAGGGTCACGGGAGATCACCGTGACCTCCTAAAAATTTCCCTTCTTTGCAAATTGTGTCTCATCATTCGGAAAAATTTAGAAACTGTATTGCAAGTTTTTTTTTTTCGCATTTTATGATTCGGTTTAATGCGTGGTTGTATTTGGTAAATTGAGAATTTCCTCCCTCCTAAAATCCTTTTATCATCTAAATCTGTGGAATATTATCAAGAAATAACTTCTTCTAGAGGTAAATGAGGGTCTAGGTTGTAGTCGAAATGTGTTTTAGTAAGTTATATGAAATGCTTAAATCTTTGTTAAACATAATATTTTTAGTTAAAAAACGATTTAAACTTAACACGCACTGTAACAGAAGTATTTTCATGGTTAGAAACGATTCTCCCGCAAGGCCAGACGGAGTACTTTAAATCCAATCGTGTACATTTAATACTAGCTGTGTGTTTTTACCATTTATTTTTTTCGCTGAATTTGAAACCTCCGAGTTTTATACTGAGATAATAACAATTTTCAAAATTTACCTCTAATTATCTTTTCAAATTTTTGGCAAAAATTATTGCAGTCGCTCTTCCTTCACCCAGAATGGCTTCACTCATACCTAAATGACGGAATAGAAATGATGGTAAGTATTGATGGAACCGTACTACAACTACGAGAATATTACAACTATATAACAACCATATTATAACCACGAGAGACAAATTTTGCCAACTTGAAATAGCAGAGTACAGATACTTTGATATACAACTAGTGTCCGATCCTTCGAGAGAAAAAAAGGAAGAAAATGGAAGAAAAAAGATAAGATTTAATTACTCGTAAAAACTCATTTGTTGCTCTAAATAACGGTAGAAACTTCTAAACGAGACAGCAAATTTTGTGATGTTTGCTAAAAAATTTTAAACGCGTATTACTGTGAACAATAAAAAATTAGTAATGTTTAAGAACTCGCTGAATTTATGTAATTTATTTAAAATATTTGTTAATGATTTATGAAAATGCGTTAATTTCTTAAAACATTAACTCCATCAGCGTTGCGAAAATTGCAAACATTTTTAACGTGATCATCTAGCACAGCAAAAGCTCAATGTAAGTGATTTACTAGGCACGGTCAACGAACTAATATAAAAGATGGAAAAATAATTGAACTTGGTTATATAGGGATATAGTTTATAGTGGCAACTCTGGTACAGCGTCAAGAAATTATAGTTCCTTCATTAGTTATGGACAGTAATGATGATCGCCTATAACATTACTCGGCTATATGGCTTCATAAATATTTTGGTCATTTAAATGACGTTATAACAGAGAGTTTCACTGATGTTTAAAATCAACGAGTAAAAATTTCTGTTTACATTCGTTATAACGGCAACAAAAATGTGAAGTACAATACATTTCTTTCCTATTCGCAGAAAATTATAAAGAAATTTAAAAACAAACATTCTCCTACGCAATCAATATCTGGGCCCTTTGTGTCTTTAAACAATTGGAAAATTTTTACAATTTGTCAAATATTCCCGTACAAGAAAGGCTGCCTTTCATAAAGTAGTGTTACGCAATTCAATTCAATGTTTGTGATCAAACACAAACTTTATTTTGCGTTATTTATTATTGATTATCCATTCATTTCAACAAGAAATAACTTAAGATAAATAATGGTAATATTTATTTGATATCTTGCCATTTTATGTTGCTTTAAAACCGTTAAAAATGGAATTTCATTTGTTATGAAAAGCCCGTTGTGGCGAGAATTCCCCCTGCTGTAATGAATTTTCAATATAACGAGCCTTCATTGTGTTTTGCTTTTTGCATTGGTAAATGCAGATGGCAACCTGGAAAAAGTTTTCAGCAGAAACATTCCGTTGTTTTTTGCTCTTGAAAGTAGTTGAGTAACATAGGTTATTTTTCACCCTTTAACATAAATTATGAATTCAAATTCAAGATTTCAAACTTATAATAAGGAATAGTTCTATATAATCAGTATACACTGTAGCATATAACAAACTGAAAACAAAAGATACATTAACAAATCAATGCAGTTAAATAAAATGGGTTCACATTACGTATCATTAATTCTATCGGACATTTAACTATCATTTATTACACTTGCAAACGAATTTATCTTTTGAAATTCAAATTTTTGTTAATACGTTACTATATTTAATATTCACAAATATGAAATACAAGACATAATGAAATGCAAGAAAACCTTTTACAATATGGCTATTTACTTTATTATACAGCAAATAACATTAATATACAGCAAAGGGGTTGTATTTGGATTAGTAAAGTTTGAAAATTAAGTATAATTTTACTCAACAAAATTTCAGTTAAAACTCTAATTAATTCGAAGCACAAAATAAATCACACTGTAATTTCTGTTTATAACAATCAATGCTTTTAGTTTTTAAAACAAATTTAACGCAACTCTTATACATGCAGTTGTTTCAGCAGTGATTAAATATTAGATTCTACATTATTACTATCCAAAAAGTAATAAGTAAAAATACATAATTTTTCGTTAAAAAAAAATTAGTATTTCCCGCATTCCGTAGCAAACTGAAAATTTTAAATATTTTGCGCTGTGACTTCGGGAAATCCATATTTGTTGGTATCTCCTTAAATGACACAAGCAGTTAACTGCGCGCATTTGCTTTAAATTATAAAACGCAGAAAATTATTTTTAGTTTGTGCTTGGAGGTTCTTTCGGTGCATCTTCTCTTGAACGGTAAATATTGATGGAAAAACTGTTCGTTTGATAAAATAGTCATAAAAGATTGCATTTCTATTCTTTTCTTATCTTTTCTTCTTTCTTGTTAAAAACTATTACAATAATATTCACTACAGCACCTTGTGCATTGTCTGTTATAAATTCATTTTCTTCTCTTATGGACAACTAAACTGTTCTGCTCCATTAAAATGTTCTTCAAATAAATATTTTCATCAGATATGTTTATCAGAAAAGTAACCATAATAAAGCAAACCCCAGCTCCTTTAATTTAATAAAGAAATAGCTATTTTGCACTGGAATAGTCAATAAAAGTACGCTAAAACATCTGAAAATATGAATGTAAGTAAAATATCGAAAACTGATGCGCAATATTTTATTTCGTTACTACAGTGCTGCCAAACGAAAACCTAGCATTACGAAAAACGTCTTGCAATTAGTTGAAATTCAAGATCGTGAAAAATGTGAGTATGGTAAGCAGTAGTTATGCATATCACGCCGGCCAACTTTTGTACAAATAAACCCTAATTTAGTTTTAAAAATATATAGAAACTATAAATACATTTTTGAGTGCCTAAAGCTTATTTTTATTCAGTTATTTCAAATTTCTATTTCTATTAAACAATTTTGGGTTGTTGTATTTAAAGAGAGAATTGCTATTCTATAATAGTTCTTGTTTTATTTTATCAATTTCGAACCTTAAAAATAATACTTAATTTTCGTTGTTTAAAAACCTTGATCCGCCCCTTAAAATTAATAAAACGATTTTTGTCTTAACATTTTTGAATAACCATGAGTCAGTTGATGTATCTAAACAACTCAAAATTCGAGGGGTGGTTGACTTTAAATTTGGCAAGAACTAAAAGTTTACCACACCTCGAATTATGTCTGCAGTTTCGAAATTGCATGAAAGGTCAGTACCATTTTTATTTCAAAGTTAGAAAATTATTTACAGCGAAACCTATGTAAGTTGACCACTTGCGGAGCAGCACTTTAGTGGTCAACTTATAGAGACTGAGGTAGAAGATGAAGGTCTATTTCCATTCCTGGCAAAAGAGGTCAACTTAGCCAGGTGGTCAACATACAAAGGTGGTCATCTTTACAGGTTTGACTGTATCTGTATTGATATCTGTAAGTGTGTTATTATTCACTAAAAATGTTGACTGCAAGTATTTTTTATTTGAAGATTTAAGACACTATTCTCATTCGACTTTTGATTTTATTAGCAATGCAGTAAGTTTACGCTCATTCTATTTACGCGAATGAATAAGCATGCACCTTTCTTTTAAAAGAGTCAACGACTGAAAATTATTAGTTGTGACTGCAAATGCTATTATTATAGTTTAACACTTCCTTTAAAAAAACTATTAGTGACATTACTTTATTTGTTCTTAATGATCTATCTTACTATTAAAAAAAAGTGAAGCTTTCCACGATGGGAGTGGAACTAATCTCTGGGGAACGCACTGCAATGTAACTGGGGAACCGGTCTGCAATTGGCAGAGGCCAGCAGCATCCTATTGTTATAAATATGCCGAAAATAAAAAAAGGGAATTTGATAATAGTTTTGCAAAACCATTGAAGGAAAAAATAAATAAATAAATATAATAACAATAATAATAACAACAATAATGGTAAAATGAGACAAAAAGCGGACATTGATCATCATTATGCATAAAAAGAATAATTTATAACATGATGTTATGCATAGTTATAGTAAAAGATAAAGATCGTATGATGAAACACGTTTAGTCTTTCGTGATTTCAACAAAACGATAATATTTTACATTTGCTACAGCCGAGTGTATAAAAGTATTTTTATATTATAATTCTGACACATATACCGAGTAAAAATTAATTTATATGCATAATAAAATGAAAAATAATACCTCAGAACAAATATTGATGCATGAATTTATGCTACTTATATTTATTTATTTACATATTTATAGCTATTTTTGGAATAAATCAACAACATAACACAACTTGTAATCCATAAGCCCAATTTTTTTAAAAAAAATTCTTCGCCTGTTGAAAATTAAAATGTGTTTGATTTAACACATTTTAATTTTCAATAAACGAAAAAAGACATTTTTAAGAAGAAAAAAATCAAATGCATTATTTGTTTTAATTAATTTATTTAAAAAAGTTACTTTTTTGTGCCTGATACAACTTACACTTGAAGAAATTAATTGATCAAAAGTAGAATAAAGAGAAACCTGTTTTCCTAAAAATACACTGGTTCGGAAAGAAGTCATACTTTTACATCGAAACACACTTTGTTTACACGCGGATCTATTTTTAATCAGTCAAACAATGACGTTTGTTTCTGTAAATATCTATGGTGGCAAACCGCAAAGAACGGATGTTTAACAGCTAACAATCAAAATACCGAATTTGGACTAAATTGCAATTTTTTCTTCTCGGTAGAAGGATATGACAAAGCGTCACAGCTATTATGTGTGTTTGTGCCGCAGCATATGATCGGATATTGCGAAATTCTTCTCAAAATGAAAATAGGTTTAAAAATCTCGCTTCGGAAATACGCAATTGCCTACTCCGTCTCGCGGTTTGAAAACGAAAGTTCGCAATTGAAACAGGTGGAAGTATTTAAAAGAACCATTTGACGTTTTTTTATCGAAAGAGATTCTTTCACATCCTTTATGTAAACGGATATTGGAAGGAAGGTAAAAGGATTGGGTACAATGTTTTCGAACGTTGTGCCATAATTAGTCAAAGTACCTACTAGTCTGAGAATTTAAATCGGTAGATGTGCAAAGTTCTGATAAGAAAAATGCAAGCACAAAACGATCACATCTACACTAAAAAATCTGGTAGTACGTTGCAACAAAAGAATGAGGCCAATTTGCTTTCTACAAAAATTAGTGCTATATTTTGGTGCTTACTTGCCTATATTGTACCAAAATATAGTAAAATTAATCACCATCCTATTCTGAGTAATTTTAAAATAGAAGAGCTAAAACATATTGAATATATACTGCAAAAAAATAGTGGCATGTTTCAGCAAAACATGATGCCAATTTGCTGTATATAAAAGTTAGTGCTACGATACAATTAAGCCCCCTCTTTTGCAGCCAGCTTACTTGAACCTGTAACATATTATCAACATTTTTTCAGTTGTATATCCAATATTCATTAGTTTTATACTTTAAGATATACTCAGAAATTACCCAGAAAGATATCAAAATGTACCAGAGCTGGAATTTTTGACAGGATGGTGGCCAAAAATTTAAAAAAATGGCAACAATACTTATTGTTCTTAAATAGTGTGCAATAAGGTACAACATTTATTAAGGGCCTATATAATTAAATTGGGCGGTGGTTGAAAATTCTGCATCTCGCCCCTCCAAATGAAATGGTTTTCAATATTGAAGTAGCTGAAAACAACTTTGGGTTATCTTCAGTTATGTAATAGGAAGAAAGACGGCAACAGCTCTTCCATAGAAGTTTTTCGAAATTGAAATTCGAAAAACTCAATTTTACACTATTTTTGGTAAGATTAGGGGAGGGGAAAAGGGGATCTTCCTCGAAATTAGTTGAAATCGAAGTTCTAAAATTACTTGCATAGGCTGTCGTTCGACGCGTTTAGCGGAAGGTGGACGGCCCCAGCTCTCTTTCTGTATTGCTTACAAATTGAAATATTAAAAGCATATTCGAAAAAACGCAAATGCCTAGGATGAATAAATTAAATCGGCGAGTTCGATTCAGTTCAAAACCATGTTTGCATTCATTAAAATGCATAAATACCTCAACTATTTTTTAAATTCTTTATTTAAAAACAACGTACTTATTCTACTTTGAATGTCTGTATCACGGGAAGTTGCAACCCCCCTCCATTAATCCGGCACTGCAGCAGTGCAGTGTCAACATTTTCAAAAGAAAAATTGAATTCTTCACCGCTCCAGTGATAGTTGTTCGCTACTTGTTTTTGGAAATAATGAATATTATTTTTATGAGTAGATACTATGTTACTAATAAGTTTAATGATCTATTAACATATTAAAATTTTTCATCCCAGTTGAATTAAACTGGTTTGGCGAGCCGCTTAATTGAATAATAATGCTTGAAATCGATATATATTGTTTAAGCAGGCCCAACAACATTCTAAAAAAGAAAATCAAATTTTAAACCTCTCTAATAACCATGAGTGATTCAAAGCGGGAAAAAAAATTTCCGAACTTCACAGAAAATTTTCAGAAAAAGTATGCACCATCAATTTAAAATAAAAAACTATATAGGTTAAAAACCCCCCCCCCCCCCCTTCCCCCTCAACACACAGTACATACGCAAATATATATATATATACTCAAAAATAATTCTTCAAGAAATTAAATGAAAGGTCTTATATACCAGAAGTCTTTTTTTTTTTTTTCTGGAAAGAATTATTGTATTGAAAGTATTTTAAAGTAGTACAAAATAGGTAGAAAGAAAAACACAGATATTAATTGTCAAAGAAATCTTAAAATAAGTAAATTTTAAAAATTTCGGATTTTTTTTTTTTTTTAACTTTCGGAACAGGTGCTCGAAGATTTTCGGAAATGTCGGATCGGGAATCACACACGCAGTAAACATTATTTGCTACTGATGTAATTGTAACTGCAATTTTTAAAGGATTGCATCTTTTAAAAGATAAATTTCATTGAAATAATCAATCAAATCTGAAAAGACTTTCTAAAACACACTGATTTTCGTTACATGCAAGGCCGGCGCCATTGTTGTTTACATTCATCCGCGGAATTTCTGAAATTCACTTCACTTTAATTCATTTTCAAGAACTCGTGTGAAGTAAAGAAAATGGTGGAGGATTAATATTTTAATTGTTGAATTTAAAGAATATTGAACGAATTTCAAAAAAACAGCTTCGAAGTGCAAACCACCAAGATATGATAGAATTTTGTGCCAGTTTTCGTAATCGTACGTTGCGTAGATTTTGCTGTAGAGCGTATAGCCACAAGGGCGTTGCCAACTCGAAAGTTCATCAAACTTTCGTTTTACATATATAGATTGAATTATAAACCTTATTTAACGTTGTTTTTCCCCTTAAGTAATGTAACTTTGAAATGTATGTTTCACAATAAGAAATTCAAAGTATTAATTTCAAGTGTGAAGTTTATAGGGGTGCAACTTGCTGTTGTCTCGGAAACTTTTCATGTGTGTAGAAACAACAAACATCATATACTAAAAGAAAATTTAAACAACTAAGAAATTAGAAGAGAGGCTTACGCTATCGTTTGTTTTTGCCCAGAGAGAAATTCACCTAAACACGAGTTAGGGTTATTCGTTGATTCACCAAATCTTCAACAATAACAATCTAACAGTAGACACAAACTACTTTTAACACAGCGAGGCACTGAAATAAGGTATTTACTTTAAATTCAACTAAAGCAGTACTAATTTTTGTAGTCTTGTCTATATTATTACAAAAAGCTGGAACTTTCATTATTGTACCGTATTTTCCTTCCTGCGTTTCAGAAATAGTGACAAGAGTTTTTTTAATAGCTATCGCTAGGAAATTAAAAAAAAAAAAAAAAGCTAGCTGAGAGAAGAGGGGAAAAAATCAATGCTGAATGAGGGTGGTACACATATTCCTCCCGGCACTTGGGTAAATAATTTATTTCCAAACTCAATGGCTTCTTTCACAACCTGGCAAATGCACAACAGAAAAACCTGGTACACAATGACAGGAGGAAAAAATAATAAAATAAATAAATAAAAAAGTACAATTTTTATCCAGAGGGGTTGAAGTGCATGTCCAAAAGGGTGGTCGAGTCGAGTCTATAGGGACTTGCTTCAATAGTATTCGACGAGGTGCGGAATGGAATAGGTTTGAAGAGTAGAATTCGAGAGGGGGTTCCTTCGAGTTGATTTTCAGATGGAGAATTTGTTTTTCCCCTTTCACAAAGGTCGAGCATAGTAATGGGGGAGAAACAATTTAGGTTACTGCAGTGCTCTTCCGATTCTTAATTGAGTTCTCCCCAACCCCTTTTTTCCCATTCGTTAATCTCTAAAATATGCTAATAATCACTAAAATATAATTAAAGAGTATAAGCCCCATTAAATTACTTATAAGCGTTTTTTAAAAAATGCATTGCATTTAATGCGATTGATGTAATATAAATAGAATATTGCTTTTATTTTTTAGTCACTATAGTGTCTGAAAAATAATTAATGGGTTCTAATTAGCAATACTTTTTTCACTAAAAGGATGCAAAAAATTTCAATTAAACAATTTTAATGACATTAAAAACATATGTTCAATAAAGATTACTGTAAATATGTTTTTTCTGTTTTAAATAATTAAAACATTCAAAACATAATTACGATAATCTTTATGCCTACTTATGAATAATAATTTTATGCTAATGAACGATAGCAAGAATTTTTTGCTTTGACATTTCAGAAAACTTTCAAGGAGCATAAGAGTTAAGTTATGACACTTTAACTATATGCATGTGTTATATAAGCCATGCATAGACTTTTTCGCTAATTGAAAGCGAAGAAAATTTGCGAAAAGATGAGTCCCTGTTGCTGTATTATGTGCAAATGATTCTGATAAGTGCGGCTGATTTTCACTTTACTACACATTTAACTCCGGGTTCTGGGGCTTTGAAGACAATAAGCAAAAATTCTGCAAGAAAAAAAAGGCAGGAGTTTTGTTTTATGAGTGCTTAAATTCCGCTGCATTGTTTCTCCATACAATACATTTTAAAGCTATGCTATTTTTTCTTTTTTGGCTAATTACATTTTAAATAAAGTAAGGTTGGTAGAATTTTGGTAAATTTTTTGCTTATTACAATGACTTAAAATTATTTTGCTTTTGTGAGTGATTTTTATATTTTTTCTGGCAGCCGATAGCGTAGTTGTAAAACCGTGGAGTTTCTATTTAAGAAGGTACGAATTCTAGTCTATAATGCCATAAAATATTGTGTTAATGCCAACATATGATCAATCCTTTTATCAATTGCATTGTAGGTAAGATGATACCAATAAATAGCTATTATTTGAAATGATTTGGAGGGCATGCAGGTTTATCATAATACAATTAAAATAATGTATTGAGTAGAAAAATCATTTCATTTTCATTTGCCTTTCACATGTGTTCAATTTTTTGCACAAATTACCCTACCAAGAATCAAGCCAAGAATTTTACCAACCATCCTTGCCTACCAGAGATCGCAACGATAGTTCGTTCCGAGACCCCCCGATTCCCATGAAAAATCCTTGACCAGCAGATCTTTTGAGAAAAAGGAAAACATAGCACCCAGCTGCTCTGCATGGGATCAACCGGTTTTTGTGGCGGACCTCAGAAAACCAAATCACTTTCGATTTTCCGCCAAACGCTGAAGAAACTTTGGATGACATCAATAATGCCTGTTGGATCATTGATCAATCACCTAACGCCCCCGATGCATCCCGAGGCCAAATCCGATCGGCTTTAGGGAGTTCTTGAAAAACTTGCATCGATATGTTCCATGACTGATGTAGGTCACTGTATCCGTAATGCAAGAGGTCGTGACTCCTCCGTGGAAAGTAATTGGAAAACGAGTTGGGAAAACGTGATGCGCGCCAAATTTCGCAAAGTGATAGCCCGAGCGTGATTTAAATGACTATCTGTTTGTTTAAACGTTTCGATTATCATGAGAATAGTGGTTTTCGACGGATACAAAAGACTTAATATGTGTCAGTTTTTGAGAGAGATTTATTTACTCACCCCTGGTAGCAAGCCAAAACCGTTTCTCTTCTACTTTTTACTTCACTATACAATTTACAGGATGTAAAGATTTTCCGGAAGTGCTGCTTGGAAAAAGCGTGTGTGTTTAAGTGTTGCTTGGAAATAAATGAATTCAGAACTATCGATCGATAAGTTAATGACATTATTATTTACATCTTGAAAATTATATTAAGATGATTTCGTGAAATCGGGTCCCAAATTTCTTTTATTTGGTTAAGAAATCTTTATGAGTAAAGATGGCAATTAGTAATAGGAAATCAGGTGCGTGATTAGGTTTCTGGCAGCTCTGGGAAAAATAAATTTCATGACTTCAAATTCCTTTACGCACATGTTCTTTGAGAATTACTACTGACCAAAAAATGGGATCCAGAATAAACTTGGATGATATGTATATTTTTAATTACCATTTGTTTCCTATGATGAACATACTATAGCTAAAAAATGTTTTAAAAATATGTTGTTGATATATGTGTTGTTGTTGAAATGTTTTAAAAATATGTGGAATAATGAATTGTTCAGATTTGAAAATCTAAACTTATATACAGTTCGTACGAACAACCAAACGCCGCGCCGCACAGTGGTTGGAAGAGCAGAATATTCCCGCATTGGAGGACTGGGTTTAAATCCTGGCAAAGGCATGAATGTTATTGATACGTGTTAAAATATTTAGGAGCTTTTCGAAACTTTATGAGCACCCAAATGTCTGTTAAAAGAGCAAAGTCAAAATAATTTGTGCTCATTTGTTATTGATGTCTGACGGCTGAAGTGCAATCAAGAATAACAGAATAATATTTGGACTTTTAGATTTTATCGGGAACTGTTTCCAATTGTTCAACCTTGTTCCTACCGTAATCTTTTTTTTAATTATTATTAATAATTTTTAATCCTCGAAAATGTTACAAAAAACCCGGCAGCACTGTTTAATACTTGGAGCGAAATCCCACACCATATTTTTAAAAAAATCATTTCATTTCTTTTATTTTCCTTTTTTCCCAAGTGTCATAATTCTTCAAGTTCTTTAAATCATGATCAAGTGCTAAATATGCGCACTTTCTCAGATCATGATAAATAGATATTCGTATTGGCGGGAAAATCAAGTTATGTATCGATTTTAATTTATTTATCGATTATATTTTATTAATTTAAAAAGGTTTCTTTTTTTTTTAGCGGCTGTCGTCCAGTTTTCCCATCTAAGAGCAATCCTGGTTGGAATACAATTATATACATCTATATGTCATCTATGTATATACTATATATGTGTGTGTGTGTAATTTCATCAAAAGAGCTTCAAAGGAAAAATTCTCTGTAGTTTTCTTCACTTAAATTATGCTTATATATTTTACATTTTAATATTACATTAAAAATTTTGCATGACACTGTTTCGTTTGTCACTGAAATGTTTTCTTATTTTATTTAAGCAGAGTACGACTTTCTTTTTTTGTTAGGTGACTTCGCTATTCCCTTTAGTTCCTGTAAAATGATAGAAGTTTTAAATACTTGGCTTTTCTGCTTCAACTTCTTAATTCTTTTAACGTTTTCCTTGAGCGGAACCTTCTAGGTGTAGTAACTAACGAACGTGATTCAGAAAAATAGCTGTTTTTTTCTAGTCGTGCACTGCATAATATAGTTGCATTGTAGTAGGAAGGGCTAACTTGCTGTATTTTTCAGAAATAGCATCCCATTTTCAATATAAACGAGCCCCCCGAAAAAAGGTTGCAGATGAGAATTTTTTGATGTGGCTAAAAGGCAAGTGAAGGGAGGAAGTGACCTTGATCCGCTAATTTTCAGGAAGCCGAAGTTCAGCTCAGTTCCTCTTTCATGAGAACTTATTAGAAGTGATTGAGCACCACATAACAAGAATTCTCTGAAACTTCTTTTACAGCGGTCATATAACAGGAAATTCAAAAACTTTCTTGATAGTTAATTGATAAAATTGAGTTGAAAAACCGATTATTTTTACGACGTTCTTTGGGATGTGATTTTTTTTTTTTTTTTTTGCAAGCAAGTCTTCATTTTTTCTTTTTTTGAATCTTAAATGCAACTCTTTGATGCACATGGGCCCATTTTAAAGCTATAATATTAAAATTTGTTACCATATTTCTACGCTTAATTTAAATGGACGCAAATTTATAATAATTTAAATACAAATTTTTAGTGAGAACAAAGTTATGATTTATTTGAATTTGGAACAGTAAACCTAAAAGTAAAAAAAAAAAATAGCGAGCCTTCAAAAATTAATAGAACTTTCCCCGCGCAAAAAAAAAAAAAAAAAAAAAAGCGTCAAGAGATAAGTTGAACTTTATTTTAAAACGTATATAATCAATGCCCCCTGCATCAGGAAGCCCGTTAACAGGCAAGTCACGTGATCAGCAGAAGGCCAGTCTCTCAGTCTCCGTTGCTAAACACGATGAGTGAGAAAGACCGCTTCGCTTTGCGCTTATTTCTTTTCAATTGACTGCTACTTAAAATAAATCAATATTTGTAAAGAAAAAAAAAACAGAATAATTAGAAATAATAATTGTGAAATTAATGTAAAAAAAAAAAAAAAAAAGCAGACACCAAAAATTCAGTCATTCCAAAATATTTTTTACATTATGTTTCTTTTAACTCTAATCTTAAATTCATTAGTTGATAACTTTTCATCTTAACCCATTTTTAATTTAACCTTCAGCCTTTTTTTAATCTACGCTATGATGTTTTTCTTTAATAAGAAAAATAAAATCTTGTCTATTTTGAAAAGCAATCCAATATTGACATTCTCTCATATATTTTCATGAAGGAATTATCCTCTCAATTATTCTATATGAATTTGCAATTTATTTATATATTTAGTTCATGTTAATACTTAACACCTGGAAAAAAGTTATAACCTAAAATTCGGTACTATTTCTATCAGAACACTTAAAAGTGTAGAATAAACTTAGACATTGTTTGTAAAAGTTTTACTACAAGCTGTATGATTCTTTCTTTTTTTCTTGTGTTTTAAACAACCATTTGATATTTACTGTTAAATTTCAAAATAATATTAAACTGATTTCGAGCCAAAAGAATACACTTTATACAAATATAATTTACCTTGTGTAATAAAACTTGTGAAACGTTGGACTATGTATGAACTTGTGAGGGAGGTTACGTAGAAAATTCCTATCATTAGAATAAATACCTCTTTTCTCAAAAGTCCCTTTAATTTTTCGCCCCCCCCCCCCTCGTATTTGAGCTGTGGGTAAGGGATCATTCCTAAAAGATGTCACGCTTCGAGGGGGGGGGGGGTTCGTGAACTTGTGACAAAGTGTGACAAGGGGAGGGGAGAGGTAACAAGAAGTGTGACATTCTGCATTATACAACATAGCGTGACGTGTGACAAAGGGGGGGAGAGGGGGTCCGTTGAAGTGTGACATATTGTGACAAAGGGGGGAGGGAGGGAGGTCAAATATATGGGGAAAAAGCGTGACATCATTTATGAACGGCCCCTAAAATCTTTAAAATATTGAAATCCCTTTTAAAATAAAACATAGAAGAGTCATTCCACAGCATTTTTATGTTACCTACTGGAAATGTTAGAACAAAATTTTGGTGTGTTTAATTTTGAAAATATTAATGAAAAGTTTTCAAAAATTTTTATTACAGTCCGTACCTTTGGAGCCAATCAGTGGTACAAAATTCCTTTTCAATAGGGTCAATAGTTTATTATTTAAAAAATATTACAATTTTGATAAGTACGGGACATTTGTGATGTCCCGTGCGAAACAAAATTTTAATATTCAAAATGTGTCTCCAGCTGTACAAATATTTCTAAAAAATTTTGAAAACTTTGCATTAATATTTTCATAATTAAAAGTAATTAAATAAATATAACAGAATTTTGCTCAAAAATGTTCCGCACGTAACACAAAAATAAGGTGGAATCACCCAGAAAGCAATATGGGATCGTTCATAAATGATGTCAGGATTTTTCCCCATGTATTTGACCCCCCCCCCCCTTGTCACAAAGTGTCCCACTTCAACATACCCCCTCCCCCCTTTGTCACATGCCACGCTATGTTGAATAAGCAAGATGTCACACTTCTTGTTACCCCCTCCCCTTGTCGCTACATCACGACCCCCCCTCGAAGCGTGACATCATTTATGAATGATCCCTATGCTGTATTCACACAATATAATACAGTGAGTAACCTACCCCCTAAATTATAGATAAAAGAGAGCACACTTATTATTGGTAACAGTACTCTTAAACAAAATTATGAACACTAAAGAAATGAATAAAGAGTATTACGTTAAAAGTAATTGTACATTAAAGCGTTCAAAAATAATTTTAGTTAATAAATAGTAATATTAAGAATAATAAAACAGCTTAGTAATGAGTTTTAACTTAAATGTCATGTGTATGCAAAACGATCAAGAACCAAAATCAAGTTTTCTAACTTCATAAAATATGATAAGCATAGTATAACTTTGTCACACATAAATGACATACAAACTAATAAATATATCAAGTCGGTATTCTTTCAAATTGTAGGATTAGGAAAGATGAAAGTCGTTCATGAAAATTAAATCTTGTTAACCATAAAACTTTAATTCCACAACATTAATGACGAATGATAATGTAACACATCGCACACTGGCAAGAACAGTGACACAATTCAAAAACGAAACACCTTCCCAAAACATAATTTATATATTTCCAGTTTCTATATTCTTAAAGCGAACTATAAATTAACGAATTTAATTACTTACTCGGGATCTATTCGATGGTTTGAAGTTGTTGCTCCTCGTCTTTGATGTCCACACTTTTAAAAGAACTGAATCTTTCATAACTTTGAAATTGACACCTTCTGTCCGGAAGCATAATTGCATAATTGCCCTTGCAGCCGTAAACGGCACACTTGTAAGGCATTTTAAAACTTTGAAAATTGATTACAAGAAGATAAAGATAATAGAAACGATAACCAACAAACATACAACTGTACCGGTAGCGACACAACACACTGCAATGGCAGATTTGATGGCCTTCTCAAAACCACGTGAAATTATTTAGACTGCTCCCGTGCAAAGGCTTCCTAGATATAGGGGGCGCTGATATAATTCATTTAGAGAGGAATGAATAAAAAAAAAAAAAAAAGCGTCAAGAGATAAGTTGAACTTTATTTTAAAACGTATATAATTCATTTAGAGAGGAATGAATTTCCGGTAGTACATTTCATTAAAATATGATGAAAGAGGGGTAACCCATATCGATTTTCAGTTTCAATTACTAAATAAGTTTCACCGACTTAGTATCAAGTAAAATCCCAAAGTTTAAGAAACTTTCAGCGTGAAATAGCGTAGAATCAGGTATATTAAGTGCTAAAATTTGTTTCAACTGTAATTTATATCTTTGAAATCAGTCAGAATAACTTTTAATGCTTTTTTTTTTCTTTCGATTATTTGAAAGTCACTATAATGTCATTCTTTTACTTCATTATATAAGTTCTCATATAAAAAAAGGAAAGAAAGAAAAAAAAAAAGAAACTAAAAAAAAAAGGGAAGTAAGCAACAAAAAATAGTTTCGAAATTAAAAACTGAGAAGTTACGCTTCAATTATTTAAATTTAAAACCATTCTGTAAAAATGCACTAGAAAATTAATAATTATAAAGCAAGTTCTGGCGCGCTTTTTCAGAGCAATTATCTACCAATTCAGACGGCTGCGTGTTTTCCCGCCTGATGCGATCGCCTCTTTGCCTCATAGCACCGCACGGCCCTGAGTTCAGTCTGTTTTATTTTATTATCATTATTATTATTTTTTAAATTTTATTAATTAATTAATTTTTTTTTCGAATCGGTGTACGGCAGCTGTCGTGTGTGTATATACTCACTATAACACTATTAATTTACTAAAGTATTAAAGAATATTAAATAATATGCATTTTTTATATTTTCTGAACCTCTTAATCTGTAAAAGCACAATATGTCTATTATTTCAATGCAGAGAGAAAGCGATGAGTTAATCTAAAAATGATATGAATTTATTCTCGCAAATTTTTAGGCGTTATGCTGACTTAAATTCAAACTATTAATGAGCGAGCTTTTTTTTTTTTTTTTTTTGTAAATAAAGAAAATTATTTACAGGGTAAGAGGGCCTACTCAAAATAGCAATATCGCACACTTAAAGAGCAATATGGAGCTGCGCCCTGCGAAAAAGACTGGAGATATCACTGCATGATACATGATTGTTATTGTTCTTAGTAATTAGTTCTATAACGGAATTCAGAGGCAAAAATTAGTAATATGACTAAGTATTTTAAATTTTATATAAGACAATAAAACTATTCATAAAACTAACTGCTCGGTATAATTCAAACATTCAGTCAGTTTCATTCCAACTTGTAATAACAAGCTCATAGGTTTGATAATGAAACTAAAAGCATTGAATGGTTAATTACATCGAATAAAAATTGTTATAAAATATCAACTGAGGCAAAACTTATCGCATCATTTGAGCGGAAATAAAACAATTCCCAAAGAGACATAGGAAGTACGTAGGAAAATCTCAAAATCGGTTTTGAAATGCTTTAAAAAAAACCTTTCAACTGCCATTTACGCTAAGGAAAAATAAGCTCTGACATTTAATGAAAAGTTAGATTTTTACAGAAATCTAGGTTGCCAAACAACTTCTGTAGTTTAGAAATGAAAGACCGAAAAAAAAGTACGGATAATATTTTCAATTATCGGTCATTTTCAAGAGGACATGTAGGCTTCATTCATTAGAACGTATACAAAAGTAAAATAATCGCTCAAGCTTCCAAAGAGCAACAAGAGCAAGTTAAGCCTGGCAGAACGCAAACATCTCAACTCAACGCTCCGTCGAATTTACGAACCGAGTGAACCGAGTTACTTACACGGTGCGTTCGAAACGCAACAATTCGCCTGTTGAAATGTGTTGAGAAGCAAAATTTCGTAAGAATTTCCTTGTGCCTGCCCTCATAAGAAGTGAAGCGAAAGGTTCCAACTACAAAATATGCTTTAAAACTTAACCTACTTTTGGCTTCAAATGAGTGATTACAAGTAGGATAAATTAAATACTATCAATATCTTAATATACAATCCAATGATCAACTCATACTTTTCCCCTTTCTATTAGTGTAGTTGAAAGAAAAAAAAAAGCAAATTATAATTTATTAAAAAATCCAGTGGTGTAGTCGAGGGGGGACACAGGGGGACGGCGTTCCCCTACTTTTTTATTTTAACGCAAGCGTCCCCCCCAATTTTTACATTTTAGCATAAGCGTCCCCCCACTTTTCGATTCCAATTGCTTATCTTCGTATTAATATGAATAAGCGCCCCCAAGCTTTTTTTTCAGGACTACACCACTGAAAAAACCTTCTCATTTTTCTACATACTTGCTCTTACACACACAGGGAATATATATATATAGAGAAGACCTCGATTTACCGAGATAATCGGGAAATGCCTCGTCTCGGATAAGCGAATGTCCCGGATTATCGGTACTAAGCAAATTTTTTTTTTTTTAATGTAGAAAAAATGACACAAAATTTAAAATTACTACAGAATACATTTATTATTTAATTAAAGTTTAAGAAAGACAATGAACATAAATTTTAGTGTTATAAGATTTACAATTAATGTAATATAAAACAAAAAAGGGCAACAAGAGCAACAAGAGAAATGTAGTTTAATTCACCACTTTATAAGGAAGTCTGTTTTCGATTTTCATTTACTCTCCTTCGAATCGTAATACGCAAATTCCTCCGCATCATTTTTGAAGCTGGTGTGCTTTCAACCTCTTGCTGCAAAGTAATGAAGTAATGCCTCCGTGTGTGTACTAATGCATCACCATGGACTTAACTTTCTTTGGATGAGTTACAAGATTTTCTTTTCACATTGACTTCGAGATTCTTTATTTCTTCTGAGCCACCAAGAGACGCAATGTCATTGTCACTCAAAATTCGGCCAAAAAAGTTATTTCTTAAGTAGATTTTTTCCACATTTTGTTTTTAATATGTCATTCAAATTTCATTAATTTTCCAAACTTCACTTTCCAAAAAAAAAAAAAAAAATGTAAAAAAAATTTGAAAGTGATTTTTTTTTGTTCCGGTTCTTGTTATGGATTCCACGCTTCAGATCTGTAATCAAGGTAAAGTTGCAATTCTCAGTAATTTACACTAATTACGGATTATTTCTATTTTATTTATTTTAAAAAAATCAAGGAAAAACGGTGCAAAATACAAAATAAACATTAATACGGGGGGGGGGGGGGGAGAGACAGAGAGAGAGGGTAAAATGCGTTAAAATGGATGGCTGATCAGCAACCATTTTTACAGTCGATTAATTGCGAGTAGCCGTCGTTTACCGCTTCCGAAGACTGTTTCGAACCGATTCGGTTCACAATTAGGACATCGAAAATAATTGTTTTCTCAAAATAAAGTGAAGAAATCGGGTGCGTTTTCTTTCACTGATCTTCTCACAACATAACAGCGAATAGTATGTAAACAGAAGTAGGATCTAAACGGGCAGAATGTACCCCGTCCGATTCAGTCACGCTCAAGACGTTAGTTAATGTTATCGGCAAAGTAACTTTGACCATGTGCCCATAAATGTATTTTACCAGTTGTTATTAGCTCTGCTGGTAGTTTCGAATGAAACTCTTAACTTTACTCACAAATTATTTTGTTATGCCTCATTTCGGTTTCTTTATCTGTGATTTTCCCCCGAAGTGTATGTTCTTCCCTTTCTTCATTGTCGTTTTCAGCCTACTTTTCCGTAAAAGTAAAAAATAAATAAATAATTATGAAAGAAGGCTTAAGGTATCGTAAAAATATCGTTAAAAATAAAAAAAAGTCAAAAACAAGTGAAGTAATTTAATAAAGGTTAAAAAATAAAAACTTGAAAGAAGGGTTTTGAGATGGGAAAAATGTGTGTCTGTTGGTCTATCTGCTCCACCCCCCCCCCCCCCCTCCCGCTTTATAACTGTTGAGAGATTTTTCCGATTTGAAAGGGGTTTTTTTTGTGTGTGCATTCGAAAGATTCTCGGAGAAGACATCTCACTTCTATATTTTATTTTTCGATTTGAACAATTTTGAGTTTAATTTTAAACAGTTCAAAAAATCTTAACACTAGCGGTATTGGGGAAATATGAAACAAATTTTACCCTGAGCATAAAATCCAAGTTCTTTTGAACAAGCTTATTCTAAGAAGCTCTCGACGCGAAATATATTTTGATTGGAACAATTTTTGCTTAATTTTTGATCAGTTCCAAAAAATTAAACTTTGGCGCCTGCGGGGAAATTTCAATCCTATATAAATCCTGATCTAACAGACGGATTTGCTTGAAACAAACTTTATCAGAAGGTTCAGAACTAAACGAGCCTATTTTCCTATGAAATTTGTTGATTGGAGTTTCAAGGATATTTCTGAATGAATGAATAAATGAGTGAACAAATACATGAATGAGTAAATCGTGAGTGAATAAATATTTGAATGAGTAAATGAATGTATAAGGGAGTGAACGAATGTGTATTAACCGTTGAAAAAGGCATATTTGAAGTAATTAAGAATTAAAGCTAAATGAGATTGCACGGAAATTTTTCTTGCGCTCTTTCTTTTAGGAGAGGGAAAATTCAGAGGTCTTTCCTGGTTATAAGGTTATATTATATATCTGTTTATAAAGATAAGTTTCTCCGGAAAAATAAACACAAAATCATTAGAGGGAGGGGGGAGTCCCAGGAACTCTCAATTTGCATCGTGTTTGCTTTGCCGGCAGATGCGTTGCTCTCCAAGGTATACAGTAACTATTTTCTGTCTGTGGACAGAAGACGGGCGTATGCTGGTTTATGACTGGAAACAACGAGTTGCTCAATTTTCCAAGAAAGTGTAAGGCACGTGCGGTAATGCGTACGTTGTTTTGAAAAACTTTCTAGAAGAGTTTGCTCTTTTTATTGATAAAATTATGTATGTTCATTTTTATGGAGTATTTATACAAATTCCTCTGATTCTTCAAAACACATACACAACTTAATATTAATTTCACTGATTTTTTACTTGGCATTTAAAGCATAAAATTTAATAGAGAAATAGTGTATTTTAGCAATGACAAGGAATTTTATCACGAAGTAATTATTAGCCAGAGGTTTAACTTAATACTACTTCGTAAAAAACTGCGTCCAGCGTTCCCAAGAGGAATAACATGAACATGAACTATTCTAAACAGTTCTTCTGATCCTACCAATTGTCGTCATAACTAACCTTGTTGTACATACATTTTGGAACGTTTAGTTAATTTTGAGTAAGGTAGGTTTTTCAAAATTAAATAACGCTTTAAATACAACGCAAAATAAATAGTAAAATATTCAAAATCATGATGCAGCAAATAAGTGCATTTTCTATAAAGTAGGAAAAAATATACATACAATGTATATATATATATATATATATCAAGCACATGAAATTTTTTGCGGTAAAGCATTATAATATTAAGAAAAAAGTTTTTATTTTGATACAGATTTAAAAAATTGCAAGTAAAACAGTTATGTAAAATATAAATAAATTTACTAAAATTAAATAAATTATTTAAAAAGTATCCTTTAACTATTATTATTTTATTTATCAAGATATATAGGCAAAAAATGAGACGATATCATCTAAAATAAATGTACAAGATTAACGATGGAAAAAGGGGGAGGGAGGAGTATACTCTATTAGTTTTATAATAAAAACAATCATTTCAAAATCGTAAATATGAAGACTAGTTTCGTTTGAGAAGCAGGTAAATAAATATCAAGCAGCTACGATAAATTATTATTTCATAAAAGTCTTTTAGATAATATTGTACAAATATTATCTAAAAGATATATTGCAAATTATTAGTTGAACGCAAACATTTTTTTATGCGTGCAATTTGTCTTCAATTTTTTTTACTTTCAAAGTTGAAGGATACATGCATTAAAATTTTATAAACCCTTCCTTTTTGCCCCCAGTTAAGGGGAAACCAGGGCCCAAAAATGTCGGAAAAACCGAATTATTGTTTTATTGGCTTAAGTAGTAAAATAAATATTTAAAGATTTTCCCTGAAAGTTTCAGAAAAATTGAAGCAATATTTATTGGTTTATCATTGATTTTATTACGGTGTGATTTTCCACCTTTTCATTCCGAAACCGAAACTGTGCCGAATATAAGCCACATATTTATTTTAAAAATAAAACAAGAGAGAAGCAGCAATTTAATCTTAGCTGTAACTGAAAAAAAGTTCCTTACTTGTAATTTTGATAAAGAAAGCATAAGTTTTTGCAAATCGAAAACTTAAAATGCTGTTTTCTCTCGCTTTGTTTTTCGCGCATTTCATCTCAATTAAAAGGCAAAGGCTTTTTTAATTTGTATCTATAATGCGGATTTTTTCCCCACGTGTTCTTAAAACTATACATAACAAATTAATACTTTACTTTTATGATAACTTAAGTATTTTTTTTTTTAACTCTTCTTGTAGATTTTTTTTTTTGAATTTTTCGTTGTTTTTTCTGCGTTACTTCAGTTTTTATTTTTTTCTCAAAAAGTATATCACTTATAAAAAAATAAAACCATAAAAGTTTTTCTTTATGAGTAATGAATCAGTTAAAAAGTTTTGAGACTTTACACCGATTTTTGAAAAAAAAGATGCGTATTTAAAAACTGCTAAATTTCGTTTTAAAAATTAAAATGCTCTAATTTCTTTTTATTTTAAATTTCGGATGAACTGATATGACATGACATTAGACAAAAATTGTAAGTAAAAACACCATAGAGAAAAAAAATGGTCGCATGGTGCCGACTCCCCTTAATACAGCGAATAGCGAACTGAAATCGCATTTATAATATCATACTCAATCTCTTATACGAGATTTCTTTATGAACACCTGATTGATTTGACGCCTGGAATATCACGTGTACTAAACTTCCATCAATGTATTCCAGAATAAAAAAAAATCCGTACACACCTCTTCTTTCCTCGGTGTAAGGTCGATGTCTGCCAATAATTTCCAGCTGTTTCAACAAATCGAGGAATGTTCTATTGCCAAGTTTATCAAACGCAACTGATACCGTGGCTACGCGCGTGCCTCTTTTTTCCTCGATCGTTAAATTTGCAGTTTCTCATAAGAAATTTTGATTTTTGGAAATGTTATTTGCTTTCCTTTCATACGGGATTTTAACAGAAAATCGTTTCATAATTCCTTGAAGAATTCATAATGTGAGCTGCAAACGTGTCTAAGTATACTATAAACATTTCTCCTTTTTATTTATCAATTTATAATTAGTTTAATTATTATTTTTTCTGCACATTATTATAAAAGTTAAGAAATAAAAAATAATAGTAATGACGGTTTGCTTATAATAAATTGCTATTTAACATGTATCACACAATTTAAGATTTTTATACTCATTAATTCCTTATGTAAGAAATTTAAAAGAAAATGGCATGACACAAGTAGATTATTCGAATAATTTCAAAAATTCGAAAGCAAAATGTTTTCCCAAAATGGTGATAGAAATGAGAGGTTATTTAATCAAGTTAGGCACTGAAATCAAATGCCGAAGTTCTGCTCATATAAATAAACTACAGGACTAGATTTTTACACCCTGTAGAAACTTTGTAATGTCTAAGAAGGGAGAAGTTACTGCAAAACAATCTTTACCCACAGTTTATAAAAATATTTTTATGTAAAATGCTTAAAACAAATAATAATTCGACAAACGCATTCTATTTTCATGGATAAAAGGTCAAATAATAATTACTGTAAGCTTAATATTAACTAATTTAATTGCAAGTAAGGTATCTTCAATCGAAGAAATAAGCATTTGTAAATTTAATATGCTGCAAGTACTGCACTATTTATTGCGGTCCATTTCTCCCATGCATATGGTTCACTTCAGCCGGAGTAGTCCAGGTAAGACGGACCACATGTCAAAAATTTTTTTTAAATGTCTTTAAACACATGAACATTTTCTCTAGGACATTTATAAGAGCACTATTTGTATACCCTAGAGATCATTCATAAATGATGTCCCGCTTCGAGGGAGGAATGGGGTTCGTGAAATTGTGACAAGGGGAGGGGAGAGGGTAACAAGAACTGTGACATCATGCTTATGCAACATAGCGTTGCATGTGACAAGAATAGATTACATCTCCAGTTTTATTCTGAACTTTTAATGACATTTTTGAGCTTAACAATATTAATGGTTAGGCGTGTAATTAATATTAATAAAATTTGTATAAAATGAGATTAAAGATTACAACAGAAAACATAATTAGTAGATAAAAGTAAAAACTAATACTTGTTTGAATTCTCTAAAAATGATCCGCTCTATTTTGTCTTACAAGTGTACATATTCAAGAAGATTTCTCTTTAAATTAAAAATTTTAACTAGGAGTTATGTTTTCGATGTAAAATGAAATCAATGAGAAAACAACACAAAAATAAAATAAAATATATTTAATTTGCTAGTTTTAAAATTTTTTAACCGAATTCACAAAGGAAGGAGGTTATACATTCGTACTGCATGTAGGTCGTTTTTTTCTTTTAACCAAAATGTGTGATTTCACCATTTCTTGCTACCTCCCTCTCCCTTTGTCACGAACTGTCACAATATCCCCCTCGAAGCATGACATTATTTGCGGATGACCCCTTGTTCGTAACTCCCGCTTTTTAGATATTGTTCGTTTAAACCATGGGGTTCCAAACTTTCCCAAACCTTAGGGAAATACTAGTAAAATTTCCCAGGGCCAAACCTCTGACATTTTTTCAGTAGACCTGTAAAAATTTTGAAGCAGTACCAGTTAGTTTGGGGTAAAATTGAAAATTACTTTTTTTCGATGTACAGTTTGCCAGCTGATTTTATCCGCTTGTCGGGGGCAAGCAAAAGCCGTATATCCGAACCGCGGATATAAAACCATGGCCCGGCTTTTTAAAATTTTAAATTTTGGGGAAAATAGAAAAACACTTCGAGATATCCTGACGATATACAGAGACGCGTAAAATTACTGCATTTTTAATTTTTTGGGAGCCAGTTTCCGATAAAATTTTAAAAACACCAAAATTTTTTATTGGTTTAAATAGTAAAATAAATCCCCTTTAAAAAAAGCGATTCGCTGAAAGTTTCAGAAAAATTAAAGCAATATTTATTGATTTTATTACGGTGTGAGGTGCCACCTTTTCATTCCGAAACCGTAACTGTGCTGAATATAAGCCACATATTTTTTTTTTAATGAAATAAGCAAGAAGAAGCACTTTCATCATGACTATAACTGAAAAAAAAGTTCCTTACTTGAAATTTTGATGAAGAAAGGATTTAAGTTTTTGCAAGCCGAAAACGTAAATTGCTGTTTTCTCTCACTTTTGTTTTTTGTGCATCCATCTGAATCAAAATGCAAAGGCTTTTTTTAATTTGTATCTATAATGTTGATTTTTTTCTCACATGTTCCTGAAACTATATGTAACAAATTTATGCTCTACTTTTATGATAACTTAAGTACTTTTTTTTTAAAAAATTGTTTTCGAAGATTTTTTGAACTTTTCGTGTTTTTTTTTTTTTTTTTTTTTGCGTTACTTCAGTTTTTATTTTTTTTCTCGAAAAGTATTTGACTTATAAAAAAATCATGGCATAAAAGTTTTGCTTTTTGAGTAATGAATCAATAAAAAAAATTTTGAGACTTAACCCATATTTTTAAAAAAGAAGATGCATTTTTAAAAATTGCTAATTTTCTTTAAATAATTAAATTATCTGAATTATATTTTAAAAATCCAGTTTTTTTAATATTCAATTTCTTATTAAGTGATGTAACATGAGGCAAAAATTGTAAATTTAAACATCATAGAGAAAAAAAAATGGCCTCATGGTACCCGCCCACCTTAAGTGTCTCTCTAAAGAGATACAGGCAGCAGAATGTTTTTTTATCTTTAGCATATGATGTTCGTTAACTCATCTACGCATCAAAAGTTCAGTACGATTGCCCATTTATCCTATTTTCATAGAAATGAGCAATCGTAGAGAAATTTCGATGCGTAACGGAGTTAACAAATGATGTTCGTTAACTCATCTAAAATGTGCAATCTGGGATAAATGTGCAATCAAAAGTTCATTACGATTTTCCCATTTATCCTATTTTCATAGAAATGAGCAATCGTAGTGAAATTTCGATGCGTAACGGAGTTAACAAATGATGTTCGTTAACTCATCTAAAATGTGCAATCTGGGATAAATGTGCAATCAAAAGTTCATTACGATTTGCCCATTTATCCTATTTTCATAGAAATGAGCAATCGTAGTGAAATTTCGATGCGTAACGGAGTTAACAAATGATGTTCGTTAACTCATCTAAAATGTGCAATCTGGGATAAATGTGCAATCAAAAGTTCATTACGATTTTCCCATTTATCCTATTTTCATAGAAATGAGCAATCGTAGTGAAATTTCGATGCGTGACGGAGTTAACAAATGATGTTCGTTAACTCATCTAAAATGTGCAATCTGGGATGAATGTGCAATCAAAAGTTCATTACGATTTGCCCATTTATCCTATTTTCATAGAAATGAGCAATCGTAGTGAAATTTCGATGCGTAACGGAGTTAACAAATGATGTTCGTTAACTCATCTAAAATGTGCAATCTGGGATAAATGTGCAATCAAAAGTTCATTACGATTTGCCCATTTATCCTATTTTCATAGAAATGAGCAATCGTAGTGAAATTTCGATGCGTAACGGAGTTAACAAATGATGTTCGTTAACTCATCTAAAATGTGCAATCTGGGATGAATGTGCAATCAAAAGTTCATTACGATTTGCCCATTTATCCTATTTTCATAGAAATGAGCAATCGTAGTGAAATTTCGATGCGTAACGGAGTTAACAAATGATGTTCGTTAACTCATCTAAAATGTGCAATCTGGGATAAATGTGCAATCAAAAGTTCATTACGATTTGCACATTTATCCTATTTTCATAGAAATGAGCAATCCTGATGAAATTTCGATACGTAACGGAGTTAACAAGTTTCATGTTCTAAGAAGCATTACACTGTCTATATTTTTTTTAGACAAGCACGTAAAAACATTTTAAATATCTCTAAAATGAATAACCTACACCGTTACGCCAACTGAACACCAAAAATCGTGTTCAGTAACACCAAAAATGGTGGCAACCAAGTTTCACAGTATAGGTTTACTTATGTAGCTTTAAATTACACTCTCAAAAATAGAATCCTCATTTTCGACGATTCTTCAATCGTCAAGAAAATTTCGTCATTTACAACGATTCTTTTCTCGAGCGATCACGTGACTTAAAAAAGTTACTACACAAATTTCGGCAATTTGAGGAATGGTTTACTCGGAGCATTTTTCACGAAGCTATTTCGTCAAATACGACGAAAGTTTCGTGAGATTTGAGCATGCGTTTCTGAGAGTGTAGTATAATTGATTTATATCATTACATACGTAATTGCAAATTATAATTCATTCCAGAAAGCCGTTCTGTTTTTTTTTTTTTTTTTGGTATCTATCACTTTAAGGATTTTCTTTCCCTCTCTGAATTCCCCTTAGTTGATAAGCTGGAACCCCTGGACGGATCCCCTTGCTTTCTAAATGTGTCCGCACTGTTCGCCATCTGCAGCAGAACTTCTCTTCTCATCATTTCTCACTTTTGCGCTCGGCTTTTCCACTATTTAATACCGGCATCAAGGGAGGCATGATTTCCGTAGCGGGGCATCTTTTCTAATCCCATTCTCCCCTCTTTCTCTGCTCTTGTGCTTAGATGAAAAGTGGAGTGGGTCGGCGTGTAATGAGGGAAAGCCGAATTCAGGGGAAAGGAGAGTAAGAACTAGGAGGAGAATGGCTCATCGTAACTAGTGTTTCCACTACTAAAAGTCACAGTATTTAATATTAATTATACACTTTTTCGCTAATATATATAAACCTATTATTATAATAAATTTCATTATGTTTATATAATAGGAAAAGCTCCAAAAAAAAAAAAAAAAGCGTCACATCTATGTGTCGTTTTGTCCCGCGTATAACGCGCACCTATAATTTCAGAAAAAAAGGAGAGGGATCTTAATTTTCAGGTATGTCCTTCGTACAAAGCGCACCACTTGACTAGCTGAACTACACATGTGTGACAATATAGGTGAAAATTGGCGGTCGCCACCGGCCACGTGGCGATAAAAGTAGTAAAAGTGGAGATTAAAAAATGCATCATGGATCGCCACTCCTGCACGGTCACTTTTTAGCATAGTCTACTGAAAATCGTATTTTTTCTTTCGTTTTCTTCTCCCGCCGTTCAAAATAAATTTTTCTCAATTTTTTTCTTTTTTTTTTGCCATGATTTTTTTATTCATGGAAACATGCCGATATTGAACACGTGCTTTGCTGAAAATTTCATGTCGATTTTCAATTTTCAATCTTTGAGCATCCTGTATCATTTTAAAAGTTCGAAATACTTTTAGCGCGTGTTAATTCAAATCTTCATGTTTCTTGTTTTATTTCAGTGATTAATTTGTTTTCTAAACAATTTTAAAGTGAGTATTCAGTTCTTATTGGCAATTTTAAAAAGTGGCGACGAACGAAACAGAGTCTACTGGCCACTGGCGACTAATCAAATTTCCCAATTTTCACCTATATATGACAGTCGTATACAGTTATTTTTAGTAAGATTTTCCCAGACTTTCGAACAATGTTATACCGAGTTCGCAAATGATAATTTGAACAATATTTGTGGGAAATACTTGAGGGAGTAAATATCTCTCTAAACAGGGTAGGTTGTGTTCAATGGAGATATGCACAAAAATATTATTCTAGATTTTCGGGAAAAACACAACTAGGAATACACTTAAGACCACGGTTAATTCGAGAATCGCGAAAAAAGGGGTCAGGTATTTGTAAAACGACGACTTAGTTTTATGGGTGATAAAAACATATTGTGTCTAAAATTAAATACCCTTTAGGAAAATTCATTGCATCAACAGGTCTTTAAAAATGCGGAAACAGTAAAAAAATGTTTTTAAATAAGTTTCTTTCTCTCTTTTTTTTACAATTATACTTTTTTTTTAATTTCGGAAGAGTGGCATTGTTAAACAATTCTAAGTTTCTTTGCTGCAGTTTAATTTTACTTAATTAATTAATTTAAAAAAAAAAGAATTAACTAGCAAGAAGTTGGCACGAGCATTTCCAGTATAAACTGTATGCCACTGAGAAAGATTCACATGAGTCCTGTACCAACTGAATGGGTTTTCTTGCCCATTCCATAAATCCTGAACTCCCGCATAGTCTGCAGCTGCAGGAATGAATGGTGGCCGCTACCTTCTTCTTTTTCTTATGTACAACTCTAGTTAGATCGAATATCAGACACCTTTTCTTGCTCAAAATAAAATAAAAATCGTTCAAAGCTATGAAGTATCGTTGCTGTTCTCTTTAATAAAAGTTACTATAGGCAGCTTAAGGTATAGTATACGTATTGATTAAGAAAACAAAACTGGATTTTAATTTTTTAAATTAGAATCACTAAAAGTTTTGCTTAAATGCAAGCGATTAATCATTTTATTAACTAATCTACTGATTTAAGAAGTTACTGGGTAAGTGTTTTAGTTCTTGAGGACATGCAACGTGTTTTCGTCGTGTACTTTTGAAGCAGTTGTTGATTTTTGGTGTGTAAAAGTTCATGTATCTTTTACACACATTATTCGCTCTGAGCTTTGGCACGCCAATAATTTAATACAATGGTCGGCAAATGAAAAAGTTTTTTCATTGTTCCGCTCTGCTAACTGTACAACAAAGCAACCAAAACATAAATTCTTGCACAGGATGGAACTTCCCATTGGACCGGATTCCAAAGATTGCCATCAAGATGTGAGGAAGATTTTTGGAGTCTGGCCAACCCTAGAAACTATTTTAAATACTTTGCGCTGGCCAATGAGCAAAATTTATTTCTCCAGAAAGTCGGCCTTCCTGTTTTGGTTTTTAAAAAAGCGACAAAATCTCACATTTCAAAAAGGAAAACGACGAGTTCGAGGCTGCCTTCAGAACAACAGCGTTGCTAAGAAGAGATTTAACTTCGAAGTGTTGCCGGATTATATTCACAGGGTTCATTTTTTAGTTGCTGCAGCATGAAAGAACCAGCGTCGAAGGAGGAATGGGAAGCTGTATTTTACATGTTTTAAAAAGCTGTTTCCAATACCCAATTCAACAAAGAATATAATTCTGATTGTTCATTTTTAACAAATGTTCTTATTTTTGGTCATTCAAAAATTTCTATTTTATTATTTAATTTTTTTCATTGGGAGAAACGCGTGGTACATTTTTTATTCTTCGATTTGCTGCATTTTCATTCTTCGACTTGAATGTAAAATATATATATCTTTTTATATATACTTTAAATGCTCACATAACACATTGACAACAATTTCAATAAAAAATGCGATACTTAATAAATGATCATGATAAATTAGTTTGCTCATTATAAAGTTATTCGTATTTTTAACTGTCGATGCAAGTCATTGTTAAGCCACTCTGAAGAAAGAAAACAGTTTTGGTTTATGTATATAATATTATAAAATATTTTAACGGACGGAGAAATTTCTAAACACGGAATAATTCCTTCCGTGTTTAGACACGGAAGGGACACACAAAAACAGGACTTCCTTAATAGGGAATGTCCCTTCTAGTAATGTCTATATACGGAAACCCTCGTTTTGACATTACTCATTTCTCGACATAATAGTAGAAATAGATGAACATGCGGATAACCCTTTCTATGTAAAAGTGAATTTACTCTGTGAGCCCCCCCCCCCTTCTTACCCCCTTCTCTATCTCTCTGCACGACTTATAAAAAATACAGGTATTGCGTGTGACTTGCAAAAAAAGCGTACATACAACATACAACTCCTTTTTTTGCATGCTGTTTTTATTTCTTTTTTTACTAATATATTTAATTTATTTTTTGACGTTTCAATTTATTCTGATGATACCCGCTACCCCTCTCCTCCCTGATGAATTAAAAAAAGTATTGACTTATAAAAAGTGTACATAAAACTATTTTTTGCTTAACTGTTGTTTTTAATTTGTTTTATTTCACCCATTTTCAGCTTCCAAAATACTCCAAACAGGATTTGAAACGTTTCTAGACTTATGTTGAATAGAGATAAATACCAACTCCTTTTATTCCTCTTCAAGACGAGTTTTTTTAGTAGTGACAAAAAAAGGAAACAAAACTTTGTGCTGTTATTTTCTAAACAATAGCTTATATCTACACTCAGTTTCGTAATTGTATCGTAGCATTTTTCTACTTAAGCTTCTAAGAAAAATGCATCAAATAATACTATACGCGTGTTATTTTAATAGTTTTTATTTCATTCTTTTTAGTGATTCGAAATGAAAGGAAAATAATTCAATTCTGATCCAATCATATAAAAACGGTACAGCACGTTCTGAAAGAACACATTGACTTTAGAAATGCAAAATATTTTAACTACCAAGTTGTGCAATATAAATACCAAACGTAGAACTTTTTAGTTTTTAAATGCTTTTTTCCCAGAACATTTCGCACAATTCAATTTCGAGCTAGAGATTTTTTTTTTGAATAAGATTACGAGAAAAATGGTGCATTATATTTTTCGGAACGATTATCTGAAATGTTTTACTCTTAAATTAAGAAATATATTTTATTTTAATGCATTAATATTTTTTATTGTTTTGTTAATTTTCTCTTTTTATGCTATTTGCGCGAATTTTTGAACTATTTATTAATAATTTTAATTCAGAATTTATATTTAACCAGTACACAATTTTGAACTAAACGTTTTTCAGATAATTTCATCATTAAAAGTACAAGCAATTTTGCATAAAACTTAGTTTGAAAATTTATTAATTATATGAAATGTATTTTGCATGTGTTTGAACCATATGTAACCAAATATTCGGGTCCATTATCGGATTACAAACCAAGATTTTAAATTAAGTTCCTAAATTAACACTCGACCAATAAAATCACTAAGACATCCATAACACATTCATGTAACTCCTCGATACGTATGCTGAAGTAAGAATATCTAAAAAGGCAAAGTTATAATTTTTTTATCCAAAGAAGAACGTCAGAAGATTTTAAAAAGACTCAGATGTAGAGATATTGCAGATGCATATGTGGTTTATATTGTTAAAGAAACCAGTGTGATGCATTAATATATTTGAAGTCGTAGATATCCAGATGTATCCAAATTGTGGATGAGAACAATTTAGATATGCTTTAGAAATATGTTGCAGAGAAAGTAATCCGAACATTTCAGGCATGTCTGTAAAATTTCTACTTGCTACCTTTCCTGTATTTGTATATTAGAAAAGACAAACATTACGAATATCCATACAGACATGAGGATAATCGCATCGTTTTGAAATAAATGTCCAAAAGTATCTATTTTTAAAGATCTTTTAAAGGTTATTTATGATATTTGTTTGAGTGACTTGTATGAGTATCTAACGAATTTAATAATTTCTTTTTTTTTTTTGCCTCTTTCTTTTTTGCCTCTTGGATCTTTCTTAGATCACTTTCTGACTTCAATGGTTATATCGGTTTCATCACACGGATGGTAATATTCGTGGCTAGTATTAGTAGGAATAATTAGAAAATCGACTTTTCTCTTAGTAATTTATTTACAGTTGGGGAAATTGGGGCACATTGAACATCGGGACAGATTTGACGCTCCCCTCTGTAAGCCAGTTTTTTTTTTTTTTTTCAAAAAGTATTTTCATAAAATGATAAAAACAATTCACTATCTGTAGGACGCAAAATTACCGAGTGATAAATCATCAATAATAACGGGACAATTTCAATTAAAAATTGGGAGAATAGTAGGGCTGTTTCAAATGTTCCATTTTGAGTATTCATATCGTATTTATATGAATAAAATATGGCGCAGAAGTTATCATGGAAATATGAATTGGAAACATTTCATAGACATGGAATATTGAAAATGAAAGAGACATGGAAGAAATGGGCGTATATAACGCTAGTTGAAACGGAGCATGGTTAAAATTTCACTTTTCAGTATCTTCATAAATCATTCAATACCAATGTCATAGTTCCTTACCATGATCGGATGGATTTTCTATTTTTTTAACAACGTCATTGGGAATGTTAGACTTTGACAAAAAGATTTAAGCACGGAGCAGAATTGGATTGTCATAATTTTTGAATATTTTCAAGATTTAAAATTTTATTCTTACACTTCTCAGTATATTTCATGACTAATCAAACAACCCTGAACTTCAGGCCCATCATTTAGGGGGTTCAGGGTCAATGCATATCCATCACAAATCTTACATCGCAATGCAAATGCATCACTGATCCATCACAGAGGTTCTCTGGAATTAGCCGTGCTCATCAGAATCAACTACAAGCTTCTGTTTTTCTGTCTTTCATTGTCTCTTATCCCCATCTCTCAACTTTCAATTCTTGTAAGGACATCAAATATGTCCGAAATGCAATTTAAGAAAAATTTCACAATCAACGCTTTTGGATGAACATCTTTGTGATCTTTGTTATATTGATGGAACAACATTCTCAAGAAATGATGTAATGCAAGATGTATGTTTAAAAAAAGCGCCAATTGTGACTGAGAACCGGCCAAAGATTTCCTTCCGTGTCCATTAAAAAAAAAAAATAATAATTTTGCATATTTCTGACTTTAAAAAAAAAAAAAAAAAAAGGAAAATCCAATTAGTTTGTGAAACTGCCATTAATTTCGTTAAGTTTATTTTTTCCATCAAAACATCTATTGATGGACTAACACAAATTTGAAGGAAGGGGATAGAAGAGATCATAGTTAATATAGTATAAAATTAGTGACTTGTAAAAATCCTGCAATAAAAGAGTTTAAGATTTAGAGAAGATTGGAAAATGTTAATAGTTTTCTGGATATGTTCCTATCTGAAATCGCGATTTTCCAGTCCGTTTGCTTCATTTTTCTTTTTTTATGATCACCAATCTTGTGAAAGCACCTGTTTAGGGATCAAAATGAGGTTTCCTATTTACCACTGAAAGCATTCTAAAATTAGGATTGCCTTCATTTATAATTTCATCGTAACAGCTGAGCAGTTTAAACAGTTATTTTAATGTGGAACATTGACGGCACAGTTACAGTATTGGACAGATTCATGCTTAGGAATTAAAACCTGGATCTACATGCGGAACGGAGAGCAATGATTGGTAGAAATAGTTGCCAGCCTTTAGTTATCCGCTAATACGAAGAAGGAATTTTTGCAGACGTGGGCGAAGGCGGCTTCCCCTGCAAGAGGTATCACCGCACGGAAAAGCCCAAAAGTCAACCCACGGCGATTAACGCTCGGGGTTGGAGGGGTGCCAAACGGTTGCCCTCCCTTCGCCAGTTCCGAATTTCTCCATCCATCAAACAGCCATTAATCCATTAATCGGTGCATAATGAATGTTGGGGACTGCTGGCTCTGGGACTGCCGAAGGGGGATGGAGATTCTCGAAGGGGGTGAGGATGACTCATCCCGGCCCCTCTGCAGACTATAACTCGATTTAGCACGGGCCGTCGCTTTGTTCCGAAGTGTGCCCATGGTTTTTTCTATAAATCCCCCGCTCCCATTTTCTACCCCTTCTTAATATTTGTTCCTGTGGTTGTAGTAGAAAAAGAAAAAAAAAATTCAGAGTAAGAATAAGATTGCACTTTGCAGTCTGGTTTTTTTCGCTTTCAACTGAAGTAGACATAAAATGGCTAATTGCAATAGCTTTATCTCGGAAAAAGTAAGACGTATGAAGAGCTGAAATAGTGCAATATGTGTCAGTGGAAAACTTACGTGACACACACTCACACACAAAAAAATGATAGTATTGATTATAATAACGCAATTCGAACTCGAAAGATTTGCCATTTTGAAATGTGCCTTTCAAAAGTTAACTACACAAGATGCCTAACTGCTTACAGACTATTGTAATTGATCCATCTACTCCCATCTTTAAGAATTTTTTTTTTTCGTGTGCTTCGTAATGAAATTACGAATCTTAATCGAATTACTGAAGTTTTACATGAATCTAAAACTTATAAAATCAATAGTTTAATATATTACTATGCATTGTAACCTTAAAGTATTGTTTAAAAAAATATTTCTCTTTATAAATAAAGAATGTTTTATGTTGTCTTAGAATTTACTCCGGTTCTGAGGACGCAACATTTATTAGATTCCAATTTAAAGGAGAACAAGATAAAAGAAAATGGAAACTTCAGATTTATGAACATGATCTTGATTAGTAACATCTCTTTTAGTGGCATATTTATAAGAGAAATGTGTATGATACTGAGAGAGTATGGTCGGTATGATAGACAAAATACTCAACGGCATTTAAATAGACCATGGACTTGTCTGGTTTCATTGCCAGATTGTCGATGGATCACTCTATCGTTCCTCATGTTATGTGTTAATAACGTTTTGGCAACATATTGAAAATCTACACAACATGAATTAGGCTAAAAATCCTACAAATATGTAGATGATGCACGCAAGTTTTTTTTTTTTTTAGAGGCATATTGCGTTTAAAGATGTGCGTATTTAAAATAAACTGTTACGAAACAAGCTGGTTTATTTTCATTGAAAAAGAGTTCAATGAGAAAAAAATGACTCACTTTAGCTTTCCCCTGCATAAAAATGACTTCTTTAACTTTAAAAGAATGAACTATATTTAACTAGTCAAATTTAATGGTAAAGAAATTACGTCGTTAAAGAGTCAAATAAATAATAATAAAAAAAAACCTTAGAGAATCTACAATGTCAATTATAATTTCTTGATTGAGAAGATTAGAACATAGAAGCTGGACAAAAGCCAAATTTTAGGGCATTTGAAATATATTTTGAATTAAAAATGCGAAGAAAAAACCCCTTACATTTTGTGCTTTATTGCACAGTTTTAATCACAGAAAAAGTTCTTTACTGAGAAAGAAGTATTGAGGCTGAATAACCACCAGTTGGTGGAATTTAATTAATATTTCAGTAAAAAGCACTTTCGTTCTAAACGAAAATTAATTAGAGTATTTGTAAAAGGAAAATATTTTTCTGCAAAATGAAAAATTTTCAATTTAAGCAAGACGGATTTAATTCTATTCTATTAGAATTTTTAATTAAATTTGACTTTGAAAGTTTGATTAATTGGTTTTTAAAGATTTGGAGAAATAATTTTATGATTTTCATTTTTGGCACAGAATTTATTTCAAAGCTTTTACGACAAATCCATTTATCAAACAAGTAATATTTTATAACTCTTTTAAAGAAAGGAGAAAAAAAAATAAACGTAAATAAAATGTATTGTTATACTGAAAATAAAACAGAAGCATAATAATTTGAAAATACGTTGCTCAGAGATGGAGAGAATAGTGTATCAGAATTAATTTATTTCTATACTCCGCACCTTTAGAAAAGAAATAAAATTTTAATAGACCATTATTTGTTAGAAAATTCATTATATGAACAAATAAATTAATCGCTTGTTCCGTTTACTCTATTTTAAGTATTTTTAGTTAAATGTTAAGCAGCCAAAGGACTGAAAAGTTGAAATAAAATGAAATGGGTCTTTGCGGAAACTGGCTACTTTCCATTTCAATCCAAATGCTCTTAAACCCAAGTACGGAGAAGCAAAGTTAAGTAATTTTGCTTGGCAATTATATTAACTTAATTAAATTTCTATGAAAAATATTTTATGTGTAGTGATTTAACAAAATTTACCGTATCTGTGAACAAGGCAATCATTTCATATTCAAAATATTTTAAATGTACTAGTGTCATGTCTTTTTTGTCAATTAAAAGAACAAAAAAGAAAGAAAGAAAAGCAGTATTTTACAGAATATACATATTACATAACGAAGAAAGAAAGAAAGTATTTTACCTTCTTAAAAGAAGTTGAATTTCACTAAAAAAAAACCTGCACGGGGTAAGGGGGCGGGGGAGAGTTCCAAAATTTTAGCTTTAAAAATAACAAAACTAAGAAAACGATTATCAAATCTTCACAAAAAAGAATCAATACGCCGAGTGAATTTTATAGAGAGAAAATTATATTTTTTAGGGAAAAAATTTTGTCTAATTTCCAGTTTTGTTAAAGCACATGAGGGAAGTTAATTAGTATCGCACAAAAAATAACCTATTGAGAAACTACATATATTTTTGCAAAGAAACTTATTCTACAACAGAGTGCGAGTTTATCCCATTAACACTGTATATCTATAAATTTTCACCAACAATTTAAATCTAAGTTAGGTGGCTTATTTTTTATTATTTTTTTTATCACACAATTAGCTAAGAACAATGGACACAAGTAACAATTTTTAACATATCCTGTTAGCTTCTGTCAGTGTGCTCCATTAGTTAAAGACCTGCTGCTATTCAAAATTAACCACCCTACACTTCGCAATTTTTTTTTCTTTGTAAAAAAAACACTTTTTTAAAAATATTTCTATTTAAAATACACTAAGAAAGGAGTTATAATAAAACATAGTTAGTTTGCTAAAATACTCTGATTATAAACTTTATTCCGCCTGAATTTTACATAAAAACCTCCGGAACTGTTTCTAAGAGCAATTTATATTATTTTTGAGAACAATAAAACAGATTTGTTTTAGAACAACTCACAACGTTCTTAAACAAAAAATATAATTGTTGTAATTAGTTGTTTGAATAGCTACTTCTGCTTTCTGCAAAAATTAAGAAAAAATAATACGTTATTTCTTATTTTAAAAATACTGTAAATATAGTTAATATGTTTTTTAGTTTGAAGTTACTCATTTGCATCGAAAATCCACAATGTTACTTTGCAATTAAATTTTAGGAGAATAGAGGAATTTAGGAGGATATTCTTGAGAATATTGCCGAGAATCTTCTCCAAAAGATAAACCGAGAATTTTACATTTTAGTGTTCTGCACACACTGATCCTAGACAATTTTCGATACTGAAACTGTCAATTCCTACACTAAAAAGTTTGCGTTTAGTTGCCACAAATTTTGGAGTTACTGAACCAAATGAAACTGAATTTTTTGGTGTTCAGTATGTGTAAAGTAAAAAATTGTTAATTTTTTAACATACAGTGAAACTTGTGTAAGTTGACCACTTGCGGTGCAGCACTTTAGTGGTCAACTTAGACAAGTGGTCAACTTATAAAAGGTGGATATTTTTTTATTTTTGCCATTTCTTACACTATGCATTTATTCATTTATAACTAACTAAAATATAGTTTTATGTAATGACGTTACTTTTAAGTAGTGATTAACTTTTAACCCCCCCAATTATCTAAAATATCATTAAAGAAATTTAACCCGAATGACTTACAATGTATCCTACACAACTTCAAAACTAAAGTACTTAGATGACGCTAAAGATTTCCTAAAAATATATATTTTCCAAAATGGCTATATCAGATCAAAGAAAAAAAAGAGGAACTTATTTAAGTAATAAGAGAGTGCTCATAGTAGTTTTCCCATTTGGTTAATTTACAAAGAAGTTTAGGCAAACTTTATATTGATGTTTCATCCATTAAGGCAAATACTGGTGTAACATTATTGCATAAAAATATCCTTTAGAGACTATTTAAATTTTTTTTTATCTTTCCAAAAATAAATAAACAAATCAATATAGTAATAAATAGGCGGTCAACTTACAAAAAGTTTTTTATAATACTCACACCCAAATTTGGCGTACATGAGTGGTCAACATAGGCAGGTGGTCAACTTAGGTGGTCAAGGTACAAAGGTTTCTCTACATTATATAATATAGGACTAATTCCGTTCCTGACAAAAGGGGTCAACTTAGACAGGTGGTCAGCTTACAAAGGTGGTCAACTTTACAGGTTTTACTGTATTTTAAATTATTTTTAGTGACTGTCTAAAAATTACAGACAACAGAATGTTTTTTAAGCACATGATGTTCGTTAACTCATTTAAGCATCAAAAGTTCATTACGATTACCCATTTATTCTATTTTCATAGAAATGAGCAATCGTAATGAAATTTAGATATGAAACAGAGTTAACAAATTTCATGTGCTTGAAAACATTACACGGTCTATATTTTTTTGGAGAGATACATAAAAATATTTAATATGTCTCAAAAATGAGTAATTTTCAACTTTAAACCAAATGTAAATTGTGTTCAGCAGCACCAAAAATGGGGGCAACTAAACGCAAAATTTTTACAGTGTAAGCTGAATATTGTTCCAAAATGATTACATAAGGGCTAGTCATCTAAAAAGAAAGGATTTTGCTGCGCTCTGTGAAAATATGAGAAATGAACCAGTCCCCTTTTTTCGATTTTTTTTTTTTTTTTGTTCTTCACCTGGATAGTTTGGACTCAAAACTATGGTAAGATAGCGCCATTCATTTGTTGAAAGAAAATTAAAACTAATTTTCATTTGCAGATGAAGGGATTTGACTTACCATGATTATCTGTGTATAGCCCGCTACACAGATAATCTACGAAAAAACTTCTTTTTTTACTATGTGCGGGCAATATAACGATGCGGGCAATACACGGAATTTAAAAAATAATAGTTATTGATAAAAAGAAAATTAAATTTATTGTTAAATTGAAAAAATAAATGATAGGTTTCGAAACGATGATTCAATTTCACCCATCCCTCTTAACTTCCCCATGCAAGCTTTTGCTTCCACACCAATTAAATCACAGTAGGAGAGTAGGACCAGAGGTCCATGTATAAACAAAATGTATAAACAAAATATGGTAAAATGTTAACTTTTTGCAATATAACTTTAAATGTCAAAAGTGTGCTGTAATTTAGAATTGTTTCCTTAAACACTGTACCTTAGAGTGATTTGTTCATTGTTTTTGATTTGGTTGCGGGCTATCAGCGATGCGGGTTATACATCGAACTTGATTTTTTTAGGATGAATTTTTCTTCCTGCGGACTACACAACGATGCGGGCTATTTACCGATAATTACGGTAAATGAAATATCTCCCCCTTCCCTCCTTCGTAATTTTTAATTGTAGTCTTTCCCTGTGCGCGTGGCTGTGCACTACTTGTTCTATGTTAAAAAACAATGGTCTTTTGCAATGTAATATGTGCATCCCGATTGCAGTGAACATAGTTGGTGGAATAGTTAATTAGGCAATTACTGTGTGTGTGTTCCCAAAGAGTAATTCAAACTTTACTAAAAACTCAATGGCAACAAATCAGTCCTAAAATGTACTAGTTTGATTTAGCTAAGAATTTTTATTGAAAGTAAATAAAACACTTGTCCGTAACTTTCATAGTCGAATGACCTGTTGGTTATTGGTTTCTGGAATTTTGAATGAACGGTAAGTGCGGAAAGTTAACAAAATTATGATACCGTGAGTACTACCAAGAAGAAAGAAAAATCGAAAAAATGTGTTCAATATTTTTGTCACACTATCTCGAAGTATTAAAGTTTGTAAGTGTCATAAAGATGGAGAGGAGGGCCGCACGATGACATGGGAGGAGAGGGAAGTGGCTTTTGCCAGGAGTGGGAGGCAAGAATCCTCGCGGGGGGTAACAGAACATTGTATTCCTGTAGTGGCACTTAACGGTGCTGCCATCGCGAAAACCGAAAAAGAAAAGAAAAAAAAAGGTCGATAGGCCAAAAAGGGAATAAAATAATAACCATAAAAAAAGAAATCTCGAAAAAAGAAGAAAGGAAATAATAATTCTAGGAAACAGTTTCTGACATTTGTGACGGCGTATCTTTGTGTTGCCATATTCCTTACTTAATCTTCCGTTTTTTGTGCTCCCTCCCCTTTCCATTGTGCGTTTTTCTTCCTTGGCTTCTTTTTAAATATCGCTCTAAGCGGTGGTATGTCGCAGAGATTTCTTCCTTCCCCCGTGTTCCAAACACTGAACAGCTGGGCAATAAAGATACAGAAGGAATTGAAGAATCTAAAACGTTCTTTTGGAGGTCTCACAATGTGTGTGGAGCGCACTTAGACACAGTTAGGATCAGCATTTCTCATCACGTTAGGGGGTAAGATTATGGAATTCCACAAGAGCGTGCTTGATTTTGATCCATTGGAAACGGTAGTGTATCTTATGTGTTGTTTAGCTTGACTAATCCGGATTTAAAGCAATTGTATTGAAAAAACGAATAATTCGCGATCTTTTTACTATCATTATTATTTATATATTTTTTATTAGGAATGTTCAAGGACTGAACAGAAAAGAAAACTTAATGTTTGGAGCAGCTTATATTATGTAGGGATGCTAAATCAAGAAAGGAATAAGCTTGTCAATAGAAGAAAAAAGAAAGTTATGATGAAACATGCAGTTCTGATAGAAAATTCTTTCATTTTGCTTAAGAAATAAGCAAAAAAAATATGCATTAAACGACATGGAATTACATACAAAAGAATATTCAGTGCTCATAATTTTTATTTTCGAAAAGCAGATTTTTGAAAGAGACTACTATTTAACATGAGCTCGCTTAAATTTTGAGAAGTTTACTTTCATAACGAATAACTATTCCTTAAAGTAAGTCTTTCTTACACTTATAAAATTTCACAAAGAAGAATAATATAGAATGATTAACAATTGAAGATATGAGAGTTATGAGAAGGTGTTACACATTAATTTATGTTAACTACACAATTTAAAATGGCTTTCTTTAGCATCTGTAGGAAAAGAGAAAACGACACATAAAAGTTTTATACGTCTTCATCATTAGTGAATTAATTTTTAAAACTGTTTCAAGGAAATTACATTGCACTTTCTTTATTAAAACGAAATGACCAATGGTTAATCACAACCTAGACTGATTATGACCAGAGCCGTAGCTAGGGCTTTCAGCGCCCGGGGAACAACGGACGATTTTTCGCCCCTCTCTGCCCTTGGAGGCCTAGGGGCGCCCTTAAAGGGAATAAAAAACTTTTATGCTTCCTAAATGATAAATAGCTCTAAAAAGCAGATTTTTAACTTTCATTTTTGTTAGAGACCATTCACTTCTAAGGGAAAAATGAGACACTGACTTCGCAAAATTATTTGCCTGATATCCCACGCACTCTTGTTCTACATTGGTCATTTCCAATATGGTTTGCGGTACTCCCACTTTATTGTCGAACATAATCACACCTCTTCAGTTCAAATAATATTCTCTTCGCATTTAAAAATAAGATAAATTAACATTAATTGGCGCCCCTTGACGATGCGCTCGGGGACAGCTGTCCCTCCTTGCCCCCACCTAGCTACGTCCCTGATTATGGCTACTCATGACATTGTTAAATCAGAACTCTTGTTATTGTGATAAAATTTCTTATTTTCAAGAACGACGCGTTCTCGGAATAGCGCCGATTGAAAATGACTTAAATATGAAAAATAGAGTTCTTATTTTTTTAAGTAACGCCTTTCTCACAAACGATCCGGTTACTATCTCATTTTTGAGACCACTAAAAAAAGTAATAATAATTGCCCCACTTTGGGTTTGAACGCGGACTGTCTTGACTCTACTAACCACTGCGCCAGGATTATATTGAACGGAGAATAGAAAGTTAAATTATATAGCTTCTAAACGTACCAACTGCTTGTGCTAAAATACTTCCGTGTCAAATTTATTCATAGCACCATCCAGAAGATTCCATAGCACCATTAACAGAAGAGCGTTAATTATTCACTCGTCCATTCTGGTTTATTATTTAATTGCGTCCAATTCGACAATTTGTACTCCTGCTCTGAAGAGACAAACATACTACTCCCATTCTTGAATCGTTCTGACGTCTCGCGCGGTAAATAGTTCCTTAATTTTGATACAAATACTATTGTTCTGAAGAAGTAATCGGGGAAAAAAAGCCCTGTATTAATTTTGAACGTGAAGTTGCTCTATAAATTTTTCATTTATTGCAGTTAATATTCGCCCTTTCTGTAACTATAATTTATCAGTAAGCATCAGTATTTGAAACTGAGAACTTGCGCTTGCTCATTTTGAAGTCAAAATTACTTTTAAAATAGTAAGAAGGTATATTTTCTCATTTTAAGCACGTCATTTTTAACTGTATGGCTAAAAAGAATTTCGATGTAGATCTCGAGAATTTGAAATCTACAAATTTTCTGTAACAATTTTGCTTTGGTGTGAAAGACATCTAATGCTAGTTATGTTCAAGTAAAATCAAGCATATAGATGAAATGATTTTTATTTTATTTTTGAAGAGTGATTTCTTACGGATACATGAAAGCAAAAATTTCTTAATCATGCCTGTTCCGATAAGTACCAAATTCTAAATACGAAAGTTTTCTAAATGTATGGCATTCAATATACATGAGTGCTTTTGTCCGAGAATCTTCGCAAAAACCGCTTTCAAGCAATACATTATTTTAGTATTTGGGATTGATAATGCTGATGTAAGATAAAGAAGAGCTTCATTGAGACATTTTGATTTCGTTCTTGGTTTTTTAACTCACACTAAGCAAGCGTTTTCATTAATTAATAATCTTTTAATAAGCAAGCAGTGTTCTATTATATAATGATGCAGAAGAGGATAGTTATGAATTTCAATTTCTAGTGCAGTATAAATAAATAAATATATATAAATTAAACTCAAAACTTTTTAGTTGCGTTTGACTTTAAATTACTATAAAATACTTTTCACTCAGTTAGAGACCAAAAGCAGTTAGAGACCACCCTCAGTTTTAGAACCAAAAATTGTACTAATGCAGTATATCACTTAAATAAAACAATCGGAACATCTTAGTTGCTGTTTTACCTTGCTTGTTATTTATTGCAAATAAGGCAACAGTGTTAGTAGTGGTTGTTTACGCCTCCAAAAATTAAAAGCTTTTAAGGAAAATTATGCAAAATATAATTCTGGCAACGTGCTTAGTTTTATAGTTACTTTGCCACATTATTCTTGCTTTTTTTTTTGAGTCGTATTTGAATAACACGACTCAACCCCACAACTTGTCTTCCCCACAGTTTTAAAAATGATTAACGAATGGCAAAAGTAGCGATTTAACTGCAATTTTATCTCTTTATCCTAATTTATAATTATCTTTGGAGCATATTCGTTTTAATGCAGAATGTACTGCCCTTCGGTGGGCACTAAATTAGAAGCTAATAAAAACTATTACTTAAAATGTGCTTCATATTCCGAGATTTTCTTCCTTGAAAGTGGTCTGTCCTCAATCTATTGTGAGAAATTCCCTGTAATTGCTAGTATTTCAATAAACCGCTGGCAACAGGAAGCCGGCCTTTTTACTTTTAAAAGTCCTTCAATGTTATCGAATGCTTGTCGGCGAACTTCAAAGGCTGTTGCCGACACATAGAACATGGCGCTCACCTGCATTTTCGTGCGGGATATTTTGTTGTTTTTTTAATCTTGGCAAGAGTTTGGTTTGGCGGCGTTCTGAAAATAGTTCCCCAATAACGGTTTCCTTGGATATGATCGCATTTGCGAATAAATTAAAATCGAAAGGGTGGTCCTATTTGTATGTCAGGCGTCATTATCATTAACAAATTAAACTTCGTCTGCAGTCGTTTTGATCTTCATTTCTTATGCTTGAAGGAAGTGAAGTGGCCGCTTTTGTGGTCACCGTTGAATATGTTTTAGTTGGGAAGTTCTAACTTTTTTTTCTTTGTAATGCGGTTGCAGTATTGGTCCTCAACCATTTCAGACCTAGCGCGTCCCCAGAGATTGGTACCAACTCTTTCAAAGGGAACCACAATGAGTGTGGTATTATTGCCACAATTTTTTTGACGCCCAGCTTCCCCCTAGATGGTGGCACCTAAATTTTCGTTGAAGCAAACGGTACTAGGAATTTAATTTAGCCAAGAGTATCTATGCCAAACGGATACTCAAGGGATCTTTGACATGCCGCATAATCATACGACATGGGTGCAGACGATTTTCTGCATCTTAAAAATCCACCGACCTATGCCAGGTTTGAACCTGCGATCTTGTGCGTACAAGGCCTGCGCCCAAAGCCGTATCCAGAGGGGGGGGGGGGGGGGCGACGGGTTCGGCCCCCCCCCCGAAATCCCAAAAAATTATCGCAATGCAGCATATATTCTCCCCCCCCCCCCCGAAAAAAATTTCTGGCTACGGCCTTGCCTGCGCCTTACCACTAAGCCAACCTGTCGACAGTTCTAGTAAATTTATTGTGTTCCTTTCGATTTAAAAAAAAAAAGAAGAAAAGATATTATGCACATTGCGTCAAACTATATAAAAAAAAGTTTAAATTGAATACTAAATGTAGAGCTTGATTTAAAATGTTAAATATCAATTGAGATCTAGTTAGTTATAGAAAATGTATCATTGTCCGAGTTCAAACCAATACATTTATGCGTAAAACATCGCCATTTTAAACATATCTGATGAAAACTGATATGCTTGCTTGGAGGCTTATTTCATGCGTATGATATTTTTGATCTATTTATGATGTAATACCGCCTTCCATTACCAGTCGGTCTGCCACTTTATGTTTTCAATTATTGCTAATTTTCGTCATCTTATGGAGTTTAACTTAATTTAGCATTTGCTCATGTGTCTTATTTTCGTATTTTTAATGTCTGTTAAACTGAGCATCTCTGATGTAGATCCCAAGGTACATTATATAAATCGATAGAATTAAATTGTTTTAGCTTTTACCCGATAGTCTAGCTGTCTATTGCTTGAATACTGTTTGTCTAGTTCTGAGGGTTTACTTTGAAACCGAAACATTCTGCAGAAGAGTGAGAATTGCACCGACATCTTTCGAGGCCATCTTTTTATTTTTGTGAAATATCTGTAAATTGTTTTGCCCATACTCGAAATTTGAAGGGTCTATACAGGACGCAATGACAGATACTCTTTCATCTGCAAAAGATAACAAATCCAGTAAAAAGTGTGACTTTAATGAATATTTTTACCTCAAGTCTCTTTAAAATATATATATTTCGGGTTGCTAAGTATTTAGTATTTCAAGAAGGACAAAATTCAACTTCTTGAAATTTTTACTTTTACACCTGAAGATCTTAAATATGAAAAACCCGGTAAATGGTAAGTGCATCAACTAATACACTATCTACCAAAGAGTATTAGGAAATAATTTAAGGAATTATATAAAAATTTGTGGAAAACCCTTTATCTTTTTTCTCCAATTTGAGAGCTTGCTAAATACGGCTCACTGTATGATCTATATCTCTTTGAAAAATATCAATATTCAACTGAAACTTTTACATAAGTTGCTCCATAGATCTCACTACCAAATTATTAAAAAAAATAATTAATATCTTTCGCGCATGCGCAATCACATTTGTTTTAATAAAACTACTCAAATCTCATCGACTATGTATTACATTTTCTCCACGTTTTGGTACCATACTTACTTTTTATTTTGTCAAGTTGTCTGCAAGTTTCATGTAATGTGAGATAGAACTTAGCGAGTTATAAGCAAAACACTTGCGAAAAATTTCGAATATTTTAAACAAATGCCCTTATCTTCATGAATGTTACTGCTATTCTGACGAAAGCGGTTGTAAGCATTGCGTATATAATTAAAAATGTTTTGCGAAAGTTACAGGACATTTCGATCATTTTCTGATACAAGATCAGAAGTGTTGTTTTTCTTCTTTAATTTTTTGACCGCCCCCTAATTGCCCCTAAGCCTGAATTTTGTTTCTTAAATGTGAGTTTAAGTATGTTCTTTCCATGGTATAAAATACAGAACAGCAAGCTTAATATTTCTTCAGACTTAAAAAAAAAATGCCTAAAATCCAAAGTCTCCAAATACTTTTTGGTAGATAGTGTATATTACTTAAATAAAAGACTCTGAAATTTTCTCAAATTCATTGATACTGAATCTCTGTTCTTCCTTCGATTTGAGTCAGACATTTTTACATCATCATTGCCACCCACAGCTATCAAACTAAATTTGGAGAAACATACAGATTGATAAATTTTAATGCCTTCTATTAGTCGTTATACTTTATAGTTACATATTTTGCATGAATTACGATAGGGAAAAAATCATAATCTCTGCTAATTATCTCACTCAATTGATTGACTTTTAAGTTTTAGACATAATCTTATTCAAATGAGAGCTAATTACCACAATTAGCATAACTGCAGGTAAATGTTACATATTTATAAAAAAGTGAAATATCTAATCGTGTTATAATTTTCATTTCCTGAGGTTTTTGAAAATACGAAAACATGAACACTCATTTACGGAGGCCAGAGTAGTGCTGTTACGAATTAATTTCTGCTTTTACACCACGTGAGGCTAAGGGAGGGGGGGGGGGGAGAAACTTTTGTGGTAGACGCTTTCCCTTCCCATCAAATCACTCTTTCGGCTTCTTTGCTTTTCTATTGTTGTCAATCCACGAGATGATATCTTTTCTGGAAAACGATTAGGTTACTAAATTTGTAACATTTTGTTCCGCAATGTTACATTGTTACATTTATACTCGAACTGCTTCATTGCACGATCCTGACGGGTCATTAATTGTCAAAGTATACTTTTGCTTCCTATAAATACATATTTTAATGTTTACTTCAAGGAAAATTTTCAATGTTTAGTCCATAGTTTTCAATCGAGTTGAAAATGATGTAAAATACAAGTTCAATTCCTACTTTGGTACTAGTTTTTTTGTCCCCATAAATATTTTTAAATTATATTATTTCAATTTTGGGGCTTTTGTTTTTTTAAGAGCGAATAATTGATGTTCAATTGGTTTTGATTAATTGATGTTCACTGTGAATCAGTTATCCTAAACAAGTTTGCGACCCTTAAAGAAGTCGGTTAGATTCGTTCTCAAGAATATTTAGAGGTAATGTTTCAAAATCAAGAGCGTGAAAATAAGAACATTTATTTTTTTGTTCATGCCTTTTCTTGTGAAGCAATTAAAAGGATAAAACGGAATTTTTAATTCCTCTTAATCCCTAACGAATCTCAAAATTAAGAAAATGAGCTTAGCATAGATTAAACGGGGCAAATCCCATGTAAAGACAGACTCTAAAGCTCTCGGATAAAAGTTGCTCCAGAATGTTACAAGCATCCAATCAAAAGTGCTTTCCAGAGCAGAAACGTCAAATAATCTTCCAGGAAGTGGCTTCCGAACGTTGTTATTATGACAAACCAAACAAAGAGCGTATGCTAAGAATAAGTTAAGCATACATTTAAGACTTTTCGCAGTTATTGTTATGAAATCGCTTGGCTGGTTAATTATTAAGGAACTATATTGGAACATGTAGGCAGTACTTTTAAGTAAAACATTTCAAACGACGAATTCTATGCAGTACGCAAAAGATTCTTTTTTTCACTTAGTCACAGATACATGCCCACGATGAAGTTTGTTTTTATGGTTATGCCACTGGAAAGAACATTACTGTCAATTATTATTATTATTATTATTATTATTTTTGAAACGTACGTTTAATATGGGACTAACCATACTACCGAAAACAAAACCATTTTTAAGAAAATATGTAACATAATGATACAATTCAAAATATTATGTTTTAAAATGATTTGAAAATTGACTGAACCCTTTTTAATTAGACGAGCGCATAAGTACAACCATGTTTCAATCAAAGAAAATATCATTAAAAACAGAAATGCAGAAAATTATTTAGATGTTATTAAAATTATTTTGATACTTGCTTGTTAGCAGGGTCCGACTTGAAAGTTTTCAGGCCCAGGGAACTTTCAATTCTCCCTGCCCTCTTTGGATATATATATATATATATATATATATAATGTATGTATGTTTTTGCTACGAGTAATGTGAAATTGACTATTATTAAGAATATAGCCTGACGCTTAAGAATAAGCCTGTTATTGTGAAAAATTACCAGCAGTTATTATTAATTAAACCAGTTATTTTATACCACATTGTTTTAAAAATAAATTTTAATATTACTATGGGAGAATTTCATGCACCTTAGAAAGTTCTTGCCTAGGGCAGGGGTCTCGGGTGCCCTTCGACAGTCAGAGCCTGCTTGTCAGACGTCTGTACACAACTGCGGTTGCCTTCATCATTACACAACCAAAGGAAATGTATACACGTCGTTCAAAATATTCATAATAGAGACAGTATTTTCCGACTTTATGAAAGCACTGTGAAAAACGTTTAAAAAAATATTCAACGTGAAGATAAAATTTAATTCTTAGTTCAGCGACAATTAAGAAAATAATAAGCATGCTTTAATAAATTTGATCCACAACCATGGACACTAACGAAAAGGAGGAGAGCAAGGTGAGGCCTCATTCTCCCCTTCTCCCACCTGAAAATTCCACCACACGTTTCTAAACAAAAAAAAAAGAAGAAGAAAAAAAAAAAAAAGGGGGACTAGGGCACCTTTTTTCTGAAAAAATTAAAAATTAAAGTAAGCGAATGACGGCTTAGATCAAATTAATATTTAGTACAACATAAATAGTCAATAGTATGTCAATTTGAACGATAAAGTTTATCAGTTCTAAATAGGTTATTAAAAAAGAGAAAAAGTCGTGTCTCTTTGAAGAAAACTTTTATTGACATCCATGCCAACATTGTAATGGAATAATTAAATAATTAAGACCAAATAATTTTTAAGACACAACAGAATGCTAGTTTAACATTGTGAAGAGAATTTTGATTCTTAATTTTACTTACGTTAAATTAGTTATTTGTTTAGTCTTGATTCCGTTGATTAAATCTCGTTGTTCACTCTATATTGAATCTTCTATTATTAGTAGGCTTTTTCTTACGTATAATTACTCTCAAGTCAAATTGTTTATTATTTCTTAATAGTTTTCATTAGTCAAAAGATAAATAAAGATATGCATTCTTTAACCTTTTCATACATATTTTAAGGCGTTAAACAAAGTTTGATAATAATGCTATAGCAGTTTCCAACAACTGAATAGACAAAATTAAGCTCATAACAAGCGTACGTAGAATTTTTTTTACACTGTAATATAGTTCATAAGTGATGAGCGAAAAAATAATGTTTGTTTTGTGATGACTTTTGACCTATTCGCCCATCTTCTAAAACAACTGCTAATTATTTTTTTTTTGCCAATACTAATTATCAACTAAAAAAATTAACAAAACTACTAACTGAAAAACAATTATGCTATCGGTTGAAAGATCAAAGTATTGAACTAAAGACGCTGCGAGAATGGAAGAGCATAATTATTGATGCTTTCTTTGCTATATCTGCATCGCCCTTTTCTCTGCAATGCAGTAATTTTCTTTTTCTCTCGCGGACACTCCACCGTATTTTACTTGTAATTCGACCATCAGTGCCTTCTGTATAAGACATTGAAGCCAATCCCACACTTATAGCAAAATTAACAACGTGCACTAACGTTCATACCCGTATGGTTTTGTTTTTTAATTTCCTTCACCGACAATAATTTCCATATTAATGTTAAAAACTTTTTTGCTCTGTTCCATTAATGTAAAACTTCTTTTCTGAACTCCCTTCCATTAATGAAACGTCTTTTACATTCTGTTTGCGTTCCTGATACATTATGGCATCTCAGAGGTGCATTCATGAAATTTTCAGTACCAGAAGGCTCGATTTTATATTGTAGCAGGCTGGAAGAATGAGGTTCAATTCCACAGATAATAGCTTTCCTGACAATATTATAAAAACCTTCACATTGTTTTAAACGTGTATATTGATGGGAAACAAACGGTATTCTTTTCGCTCATAGCAAAATAATTTTAATATTTCACAAAACCATACTTCACGACAAATAGATACTATGCAATTGTTACAAAAACACTCACATATTGTAAAATTTGTTGTTTGTCATTGAAATCGTTCGCTTTTTCCAGGAAAAACGGCACCGACTATCTCTTAATTGGTAGATATAAACAAATATGATCCTTTCCCTCAACATTTCCCTAGTAGTGTCGGACAAATGGTATATAAAGGAATTTTAATGATAATAATAATAGGGAATGCTTAATGTTAAAATGAAAATTACTGTGAAAACTGAATTCAGAAGAAATTTTACATGAAATTAAAGTATCTTCCCAAAAATGCAATCCCAAAACGGCGTTTCTGCATCACCCTGATGTATCTATTTAATAACAATGTCAAAATATTTCATGCAACATTCTGAGAAATACTTGTTTTTCCAAAAAAAAACAACCAAACATTATTAAATTTCTTTAAGTTTTCATACCTTTCGTCAAAACGGAAGGAGCATAAAGTGCTCGTTTTTCCCAATAGTAGGCAATTATTTTTAAAAGTTTTTTATACCATCTAACGATAAAAATAAAATTCTGTTGACAATGAAAATAACCACAAGAGACGAGCAACGGAGCGAGTAAAATAGGAGCACAAATACATTTGTCTCGAGATGACCTTGTGAATTGTTTCCGAGAGTGATTGTTGATCGATTTTTTTCTCTCCAAAAACGGAAGTGAAACTTGGAATTTCATTCTTTACTTTTCAGTTTTAAATTTTCACTTTCAAACAAGCAGATATCCTTCATTTTATTATCTCTTACTTTTTCCCCTTCTTTTCTTTCTAATACTTCGGAATGGAAATTGGCGAGGAATTCAAGCGAAGAAGATGAATAGCTGTTGACGCGGCAATGAAGCGGGGTCTGGACGGGGGCATTGCACAATGATGGTTTCACCTCATGGACGATCATTCTAATTTCGAACCCGGCAAACTGTCCATTTCTTGAATGATGCGAACTTGATCGTTGAAGGTTATCTTGACAATTCATTCCTGTTCTCTGAACCATTTTACTATGAAAAAATGTCATCTTAACAGTTTGCCGTGTGATTGGACAGCAACGCATCAAATTTTACTTTTTTCAAGGAATACCCATTGAGAGATTATTTTAAAATTACTCCCATAAGCGTTAACGGCTTTGAAATGATGCAAACGACCCATACGTTAATTTACAAATTATTCACTTTATTTAAAATACTTTTTTTAAACAGATGAAATTTGTAATGTCAAGCTATAATCTTTCCCGAAAACTAATTACGAGTTTTTAATTGTATGAAATTTAACATACATTGGACTTTTCAAAAAGAACTATTTTGATTCCTTTGAAAATAATCTATAAGACGAGAATGAGATGAAAGATTCTGAATCAAGATATTCTATTTATAAAAATGTGACAAAAAATAAAAATTGAATGACTTAATATAAGACGTAAAGTCTACAAATGAGATCATTACTCATATTCCAAAGAATTATGATTTTGCCACTATTTACTTGTATTTTTATAACAAACTTCAAAAATTTCACATGTTTTTTTAAAAAACATTTTAACCCTTTAAAGGGACCTTTTTTTGTAGTATTGGTATGTTAAAATTTTTTTCAGATTTTGTTTTGTTTCAAAAACAAAATTCATATAGGACAGTAAATAAGAGTAGAATGATTTTTTCAACCCGCCCCCCCCCCCCCTTTGAGGAGGGATAGTTATAATATTTGAATATTGATGCATGTGGTGGTGAATATATTTTGCAGAGTCTTTGGGGGCGATTCTGCCACTCAGAAAGGGTAAAATAGCTTACTATAAACACCTATAATTTGATGAATTTGGTGGGAAGCATACTTCCCACCGCCTTAGAAAGTGTTAACAGTCGATTGTTTGCTTTGATACTGGGAGTTCTTTCAGAGATACGTAAAACACAATAATTTTATTTCAGAACATTTAAGATATTTAATTCAATTTAATTTATCATGAAAAATTAAGTGTTTAGAGCAAATGAATTCGCAATCTTAAATTGGAATAATTATCCAGATGAAGTTATCGCGCAATAATGAAAACCTTAGAAATGCAATCATGACGTTCGAGTTGCGGCAGATAAAAGGGATTAAGAAGAGGTTTTTAAAAATAAAATAAGTTGCCGCATCGTGGCCTTTCATAAATAAACATCACACGCTTTGGTACGCAAAAACCAAGTGGAGATGCGCCGCTGCACAAAGACCAAATTTCGTTTTGAATGGTAATCCGACATAATATGATTAGTTTTATGCTTTCTTTCTTACAATTATCTAGAATAATTCTGCTCATTTTTTATTTACCTTATTATCTGTGATGCCCTAATTCATTTTTTTATGCCTAAATCTCCGAAAAGCCTTTCTTTCCATCTTTTTGAGTCGCAGGGGCCAAAGATGAAGAGTTTGTGAAACATAATTAGGTACATCTTTGGAGCTATGGGTCGACCGTGAAAGGTCAAGTAGATGACATCATTTAGAAACTTTTGACCGGAAAAGAAAAAGAAAAAAAACATGGGATTGCAGAATTGAGAATTTGAAGACATTACTTTCTGTTTGAGCACACTTTGCAGTCAAATGCAAGTAAACAAAAAAGGATCTCAACCGAAGATACGATTGGAAGATGAGAGGAGATATTTATGGAGTGAATCCATTCAAATTAGGATTAAATGCAACGACTATTCGATCATTCTCTATTCGGCTTATTCTACTTACTCACAAAAATTCGGCATTTGTCAAATTAGGCAGAATACTCGGATTTTGTGGTATAAAAAAATAACATTTCTCTCAGACAAGGGGTAAATAAAGTAAAAATACTCAATACTGATCTTTACTATTCTGCTCCTCACATTAGAAATTAGAAAAAATATTAAACAAGATCAATTTTGTATTACAGTAAGGTTTTTATTTTGTCTAGACTAAAAAATAAAACTTGTTTTCTTAAAATTATATTTATTTAATTTTTCATACCTAAACTAAAAGAAACCTCTAAATGCAATACTGACCATTTTTCACTCTTATAAATAGTGAATAAAGCTTACTATTTCAGATTAAATTCATGGTGCCTCGGAAATAAAATTTTCCAAAAACATGGCCTGCACTCGAATCTTAATATGAAATTCAAGATTATTGAAATTTCAAAAGAAGAGAGAAAAGAATTGAAGACGTGTGTACATTTAATAAAATTTCTTCTTTAATGGTTCATTTCACTGACAGGAATTAGAAGTTTCTCAGAGAATTCATATGAAAGCTTGAGAAAAATGTAGAGGAATGTGGGGCAAAGTGAAATAGTTAAGAAAAATAACATTTTTTCAGAATGAACAAATTATAAACTTATTTTGAAAATAACAGTACCTAAAGAGATAATTACATATCTTATAATAGATCTACGGTTGAAATACTTTTTTTCACTTTAGGCAGTACATTTTTAAGTTGCAATGAAAGTGATAATTTTCCCTATACTTTTGTTGTATCTGGGGCTTCATTTTCATGAAAGTTCGAGAGACCTTAACTTCTTTTCAGTTTCATGTAATTTTTTACATATTAGACGTAAATTAGATTTGTCATGCATTAAAAAGAGTTATCAAGGGTATAGGGGTACCGTATTTCTTTTTTCAGAAAATAAGTGACCATTTTATGCAATAATAGTATAAACAGGCTAAAGATAAAGAGCCGCTATGGACCGCTAGGAGATTTACGACTTTAAAAGGAATCCTAAGCACTTGGACAGAATCGAAGAAAATGCTAACAACATCCATGCCCTTCCGGGATTCAAGCCCGAACACTTGGGGCGGAAGTTTTCGGCTTTACAGTGTATTCGGCTATGTCACTGGATGGCTTAAACAATTTGAAATCAACCTAGATTAGATCTTGTTTCATTAAATTTATTCAATAAAATGATTACTTTATTGACTAAATTTAGATTACTTTTGAGGTCCGGGTAAATCAGTCTAAACTAAGATAATTTTTTTTTTTTTCTTTTCTATTTTTTGGTGGCTCTCAGTGTCTGCAACTGAATTTAATCTGATAGAAATTATACTGCTATATTGAGTCTGATTAATTCAGTCATATAATTGGTCGATTGAAAATTGAATTATTTGATGCCCAACACTGGTGTAAAGCCAAATTGATATAAAGTACTATTTCATTTTGCCGCACATGCACTTGACAAATTGTACTAAACCTTTGAAATAAAAATTAACTTAACATTAAATAAACCTCAGTAGGTCTTAATTAATATTTAAAATATTAATGACAGGATCTTTATGGTTATGTAAAAACAAAAAATATTTTTGACCTTACACAAAATATTACAGTATAATTGTCCAAATTTGAAAATTGTTTGTGTTTTAATATACCTTGATCTTTAAATGCAGCTTTGTTTTCACTTTAATCAACCAAATGTTATGCAACATATGCAAAACGTTATTAAACAGGTAGAGCTCCTCCCCCCCCCCCCCCCAATGGAGTATATATTTTACCATTTCACTTTGCTCCACATTCCCCTTTAAAAAGAGCAGAAATATTCGAAGGTACAATAGAAGTTTTAAACTTAACTGCGGTACTTCTCGGTTGAGATAATTGTCTCAAGTTTCAAGGGGTTTAACCCTATAATATCTACTGAGTCTTCCGCACGAGATGCAAATGGCATTTAACTATTTAAACGCAGAGGCAGAGCTACAGAACGACTTTCGATCCAGGCAGCCCATTTAGGAGCCTGGACGTTAATCGTGCAAATCGTCCTGCAGTCAATGTGAGAATTCAATGTTCAAAAATGTCGCTTAATTACTCGTGCCGAATAAAGTGGGATCATTGCGTTCCATTACTCTTTTCGTTTATATGTTGTCAAGAACTTCAATATTCTATGAAAGAATTATCCTGTTTCAAGCTATTTTCAGTATCTGATTTAAATTTGCTAAACAAAGTTCCCCGTGCTGTAGTACATATCAAATCATTCATGTGGCTGCTCTCTTGATTCTTCGAAATTCTCGTAAACTTGCTGTTCGGGGTGTCCAATGCCTTTTGATTTACCTCTTTCAACACAATGTAATTACTATATCATTCCTCTATCTCGACAGAACACTTTATCGCTAACAATTTCAAGTCATATAAATTGTTTGTATTATCTCAAGATCAGTTTAGAGGCATTATTCCTTAAATTGTCTTGCACCAGTGGCGAAAATCTTGCTCTTAATTACTTGTAATATCAACGACCAATTCGTTGCTGCTCCAATAAAATTCAAGCATACATTGCACAAATCTGATTCTTTAATGGGGATGGACTGTTATTTGATTCTTTACAAAGCTCGTCAAACTACATATATATTGGCAAGTTCTAAACTATCGCTCTTTTATCCTGGGTTTAATATACATATGTATATATACAGTCAGGGGTCGCGCTAGGAATTTTTTTCAAAGAGTGAAAATACTCCTTGGAGGTTTTTGGAGGAGTATTTTATTTTCTGGAGGAGTGAAAATAAAATAATAATAGAGAATAATAGTGATAAACGCAATTTTCGACAAACACGTGTTCAATATCGGCACAGTTAAAAAAAAAAACAAAAGCCAGAAACTATTAAAATAAAATCCAAAATAAGCAGATTTAGGGCAGCATGTGTGAAAAATATCTTCTAATTTAGAAAATAATTGAAATTTGTACCCGATGCAAAAGGATTAAAATCTCTAACGTAGAATCCAATTTTCGGCGAAGCAGGTGCACGATTTTGGCTGTTTCCATTTTTATACTTTTTTTCTTTTTTAATTGTTAAAATGAAACTACAAATAAGCAGATTTAAGAATGTGCATGCAAAAAATATCTTACAACTTTCAAGATAATTGAAATAATTGCAGGATGGAAAAGGATTGAAATTTCAAACACGGTAAGCAATTTCCGGTAAAAATGAGAGGAAAAACTAGCTTCCGAGTGGCGCAAAAATTAACTCCTATTTTTTTTCTTCTCTATTTAATTTTAGTGGACAAGAGAATTTGGGAAAAGGTCACCTGTCAAGATTGAAGGTCGGGAAAGGGTTTTAGCATTAGCAAATTGTAGCCACATTGGCGACTTCAATGAAAACAATCATCGCCAAAACTAGAAAATTGGTCGCATTTGGCGACTGGCGACCGCGAGTTTTTATATAATCTATATAAATAAAACCAAAAGTTTGTGTGTGTGTGAATGTGTGTGTGTGTGTCTGTCTGTCGATCGCCTCCTGGCGAGATGGAACGGTCTAGGAGTACGAAATTTTGGTTACAGGTACCTTGGGTCAGGTCCTCGTGCACCTCGAAGCGTTTTTCCGAAAATTCGAATTTGTTCTTCTTTTATTCCAATTTTAAGCAAAACTGTTGATTTGGGTTTATCGCATCGAAGAAACGTCCCACGTATTAGTTTTTTTCAGCATTTGAATGCCCGTAAACAACTGCACAAGATGATCTCTTTCTGCAGTTCGTAGAACAAATAGAACACCCGCAGTATTCGCTTGAAGTAGTTTTTGAACTTAAAAAGCAAGGCTTCCCTGTGAATTTATCTGCTCAATTTGCGTGATTTCGCCAAAACAAATAGTACTTTTGTCGCCAACTAGATGATTTCTGTTAACGTAAAATTGAAAAAATGCCCTTTTATCTTTATTCGTGTCGTTTTATGAGCGAAAATAATTCTAAAAATTTATTTCATTTTTATACATATTTTGTGGAACTGCAAACGATTTTTAATTACTTTACCTTGAGGTTGATTCTCCTTCCTTTTTTGGCCATTTAATAGTATAGTAACAGTTCAACAATTGCATGAAATCTTATGGTAGAGTGTCCGCTTTATCAGCGAAACAAGTTCCGAAATTTTTTTTTTCATTTTTATGGATATTTTGTGGATTATTAACTGCATGCGATTCTTAATGTTATTTTTTCTTTCTTTTTTGACGATTTAATATTTATTTCTTTGATAAAAGCTAGGTTGGAAGGTCTTCGATATCACTTTTTTTTGATGAAATTTAAAATTTCGCCAAGTGGTGATAACTTTTTACTCGCCTCCTTCCAGTTAATTGTTCTCAATATATTATTTTGCGCTTCATAAATTTTCCAAGCCACGCCCAATAATCCTTATCAGTAATATTGTTCTCATTTAATTCAATACGTGATTTACACTGTAGGATCATGGCGTATTTCGAAATGCTTCCATTACTACAGTGCAATTTGGCGATCTTCTGCTTCATTTTAACTTTTTTACGTAGCGATTATTGATTCCATATTTTACACAAGTGATTTATTTTCTAACATTTATTTAATTTTTTTTTCTGTCTATTTGGCGCCATTTGGGAAGAATTTAGTTATTTCTTTCTATCAACTTAAATTTCACACGCCAGAATTTGTTCAGTACTAAACATTGTGTAATTTAAATGAGCACTTGCCTTTTGAAATAATGCTTTCCTTTCTTTCGTTTTTATCCGAATTTTATGAAAGTGCTATTCGATTGAATTTTCAGGAAATGTTTTGACGATTTTGCAAGTGGGATTTTTAGGAACGGGTGTCCTTATTTTGACGGGGAATTTAAGATGGTCTCTGGGTAATTTTAGGAACAGTGTAGCTCTTGATGGTCAGTATTACACTTTTAGTCACTGACGTCTTTATTCTAATGGATATTTTTTTTGGGACTAATGTCATTATTATATTAGGAATGCTTAGGAATAGTTGTCTTTATTGAAATGGGGAGGGCTTTAAAGAATGTTTTCCTTATTGTAGCAGAAATATTCAGTGAAAGTTGTTCTTGATCTGATGGACATTTTTACAGAGAATACTGCTCTTTTTCTGATGGGAAATTTTAGATGTATTGTGGTCGATATTTTAATTGTGATTTTTATGGGCTCTTGATATCATTTTGGCGCAATTATCTTTCTGCATATGTGCATTTGAGTTACAGTTTCCCTTACTCTAATTTCAATTTCTATGAACTTTTGTTGGCAATTTAATGTGGATTTTTATGGACTAATTTTTGGTCTAAAAGGAATTTTTCAAGGCTGTTCGTTTTAATGCAATCGGGGTTTTCAATGAATTTTACTGTCTAAATAGGATTTTTATGGACTGTTGCCCCTCTCCTACTTGGATTTTTTAAGAAATTTTTTCCCTATACATTTACAATAGAATTTTGGACACGCGTCATTTGGCCTGCGAATGATGCAATTTTATCCCGCGCAACGCCGGGCATGTCAGCTAGTGAAAAATAAAATTAACTTCGAATTTATCTTGCAATATTTAACAAGCTAAAAGTTGTTTAAAAATATAGAGTGAAAATACGCATTTCTTAAATTTCAATGCGTATTACCGATTTTTAAGGCGTGAAACACGCTTGTAGAGGCGTTAACGCGATCTCTGTATACAGTAGCCCCTCGTTGTATCGCGCCTCGTTATATCGCTCATTCGGATATATCGCGCTTTTTCTATGTCTCCCAAAATTTTACGTTTGAGGTCTCGAAAGTAAAAATATTGCATTTGAAAAAATCTTACACTAAATACGAACGAATAGATTAACCACATAACTACAATGCAGTTCGTCCATTTTCGATCGTTAATATTAAGTGGAAAACAAGTGTTAAACGAAAAACAACGGCAAATGACTTAGAACTCTTATTTCACTAAAAAGCAATAAAAATACATTATGAATTTATATTGTAAGAACTGTGCATGAAAATAGCAATTGGTAAGTTTAGTTTATTTGCTATTTTTATTAAGAATGCTGTCATTAATGTACCATTAAATTATTTTTTTACGTTGACACTCAATTTACTTGTACTTTTTGAGTTATTTCTATTGGGTTATATCGCGCATTCGGATATATCGCGGTTTTTTGCTGTCCCCCGACAAGCGCGATATAACGAGGGACTACTGTATATATATTGTGACATAGTAGAAGAGGAGATGATTATTATTACTGTACGTGTACATTAAAACGTTATCAAAGGATAAGCTCACGACTAAATATTTCCCTTGCGTATTTAAATGTAAAATTGCTTTAAAATTCTTCAAAATGATCTGCCAAATAAATAGCTTTTTTGATTGCCGTTTAAAAAATATACTATTGCAGCAAATTTCATTTATATTTGAATGATTTTTGTTCTTTTCTTGTCTGTAGTTGCTTTGGAAAAGTGTTCGGCAGTCAACTTTCAAAAGATAAGAAAAAACCTCAGCAGGCTGTATTGAGGCAGACGAACTTCGATTCCGTCCCTTGTTGGAATAATTTCAAATGTTGCTGTACTACACTTGAGCATGGATAGGAACAATCTAATAAGGAAACTACCACCACGTAGATAGACTAGCGTTGAACAACGTGCCACAACAGCTACCTCGCCTTTCCGGATTTCAAAGCAGCGACTGCAACTTCGGGATCAGAATCCGGGATCTTCTAGTTCCGAGTCAATTCGTTACGATTGGGTCATGAGTCCGGCGAAATTTATTTTGTAATTTCTGTTACGTTAATACTATTGTAAAATTGCTTAAGTACAGAAATAAACTTCATTTTTTTTTCTTTGAAATGTTTTCATTGGTACTACTGATAGTGCTTTAATAGTTTTCCACAAATCGCACCCCCCAGTGCAACAGAGCCACAACTCAAAATCGACCACTTGCTCGTGGTAAATTTTAACAATAAGCGTAAAATATAATTTTATCTTTTACAAGCGGTACCTGCACGGCTATGCCAGTGTTAACAAGAAGTTCCGTCTAGAACTATACGAGAATACTTTCCCGTATACACCGAATTCAAATTTATAATCTAGCTATCTCTCTCTCTCTGTCTTTCTCGTTTAGCTTTAGTTCTTAATTGCTTCAAATATACCTTTTTCAACTGTTAATACATATTCATTCAATCATTCATTTATTAAATCATTCATGTATTTATTCACTCATTTATTCATTCATTCTTTTGCTTATTCATTTAATCATTCATTAATTCAAAATATTCTTGAAAATCCCGATAAAAAAATTTCAAAGGAAAATAGGCTCGTTAGCTCTGGATGAATCTTCTATTTGTACATGTTCTACGTCATAAGAGCTTTCCGATAAAGTTTGTTCCAAGCAAATCGGTCCGTTAGATCAGGAATTATATAGGATTGAAATTTCCCCGTAGGCGGTATTTAATTTTTTTTTGAACTGTTCAAAAATGAACAAAAATTGTTCAAATCAATATTTCACGCCAAGAACTTCTTCCAGTGAGCTTGTTCATGGGAACTTGGATCTTGTACCCAGAGTTTACATCATTTGCTTCATTTTCACCCATAGGCGCTAATGTTAAAATTTTTTGAACTGTTCAAAATTGAACAAAAAATTGTTCAAATCAAAAAGTAAATTTATGGAAATGAGATGTTCTCATCGAGATCTTTCGAATGCAAAAATAATTTTTCGAATCGGACAATTCGTTCAAAAGTTATTAGTGGGGGACAGACCGACAGACAGACAGACCGACAGGCAGACAGACCGACAGACCCACTTTTTCCCCCATCCCAAAACCCTACTTTCAAATTTTTTATTTTTCAATCTTTATTTAATTACTTAACTTGTTTTTGACTTTCCTTGATTTCTAACGATATTTTCACGATACATTAAGCCTTCTTTCATGCTTTATTATATTTTTTTTCACTTTTATGGGAAAGTAGGCTAAAAAGCGAAAAGACCAGCTGGTTCTCCATTATATATACAGTGGTAACATTTTTATGTGTAACTTATGTTATTTAATTTAAATGTATAGCATTGCACATAATTAAAAATTAGCTCCCCACGGCAATCAACCAGCGATCCTACACCATTTAAGCAACTTTTTTTTTTTTTTACAAAACACACAGTAAAAAAGTAAAAATAAATAAAGAAACTAATCGAAGCGAAAAAGAAAATATTTAAAAAACCGCATTTTGTTTAATTCAAGTACCCACACAAAAAGGACGATTATAATCCATCAGAATAGTTTAATGTAATGATTTTTTAGAATAATCAATTTTTATACATCATTCACTGATAGTAAAACAGAAACACAAAATTTTGTAACTTGCAAAAACTACCAGCAGCAAGAAAAACTTTGAAAGCGAAAAAAACCTTTCATCCGAGCTCAAATAGGCAAATAACATTATGTACTAATTCACTGGAGATTAAAAAATTAAATAAATAAAAATGTAAATAGTAATAATGATTTGGAATAACAAAAATCGCTATCAAAGGATAACATTTCTTTTAAAAGAAAAACCCTGTACAGTATATAGAATGGTCCCGTAAAATACATTTCAAAATAAAGATATCGATCGCCTGTGAGTCTCAGGAAATAAATTTTAAATTCGTTAAAAAAAAGAATCATAATCCAAAAAAATTAAAAAATAAATTGATAATCGGCTGCTCCCGAAAATGCTAAAACCCGCAGGAAATAAATTTTAATTCTTAGAAAAAAAGAAAGAAAAAAAAAAACCGAATCAAAAGCCCAAAAAAAAAACAAGAAGTTCCATCTAGAACTATACGAGCCTACTTTCCCGTTTACAATAAATTCAAATTTATAATCTAGCTATCTCTTTCTCTCTCTTTCTCTTTCTCATTTAGCTTTAGTTCTAGAGTATTTCAAGTATACCTTTTTCAACGGATAATACATATTCATTCACTCACTCATTCATTCTTTCATTTATTCATTCATTCGTTTACTCATTCATCTATTTATTTACTCATTTATTTATTTTTTAATTTATTCACTCATTTATTCATTCATTCATTATTTTCCTCTTCATTTATTCATTGATTCATTCTTTCACTCTTTCATTTATTCATTCATTCATTATTTCACTCATTAACAAATATCTTTAAAAATCCCGATAAAAAAATTCCTAGGAAAATAGGCTCGTTAGTTCCTCATGAACTTTCTATTTGTACATGTTCTACGTTATAAGAGCTTTCCGATAAAGTTTGTTTCAAGCAAATCTGTCCGTTAGATCAGGATTTATATAGGATTGAAATTTCCCCGTAAGCGCTATGTTAATTTTTTGAACTGTTCAAAAATGAACAAAAACTGTTCAAATTATTATTTCACGCCAAGAGCTTCCTCCAGCAAGCTTGTTCATTGGAACTTGGATCTTATACCCAGAGTTTACATCATTTGCTTCATTATCGCCCATAAGCGCTAATGTTAAATTTTTTTGAACTGTTCAAAATTGAACGAAAAATTGTTCAAATCAAAAAGTAAAATATGAAAATGAGATGTCCTCCCGAGATCTTTCGAATGCAAAAAGAATTTTTCGAATCGGACAATTCGTTCAAAAGTTATTAGGGGGGGGGGGGACAGACCGACAGACAGACCGACCGACAGACCGACAGACACGCATTTTCCCCATCTTAAAACCCTACTTTCAAATTTTTTATTTTTCAATCTTTATTTAATTACTTCACTTTTTTTTTTACTTTTCTTTATTTTTAACGATATTTTTACGATACATTAAGCCTTCTTTCATGCTTTATTATTATTTTTTTTACTTTTACTGGAAAGTAGGCTAAAAAGGATAAATTAAAAATAGGCTGCGCCTCAAAATGATAAAAACATTGTGAAGTGAATTTTATTTAACCAATATTCATGTAGACAGCATGGCAACAATTAAATAAAGCGCTTTATCAATCGTCGAGGGAGAAAATAAAATTATAGGTAGGGTCAGTTGGGGTAATTGTAAATATGGGGTAACTGTAAACAAGCTCCATAACTACACTTGTGGTGGTTTTAAAAACTTAAATGCTTGTGAGTTACAAACTGGCAGCATAGGGAAGACACTGAAACAGTTTCGTAAGTTTCGAAACAACTGTGGAGGCGTCACTATTGTTTGAAAATGGCACAGTGAAAAAAGTTGTTTAACAAAATTTAGTGACCTTACATTTTCCTCCCCAGCTCATCTACAAAAGGGATGTAAGCGGTTTCAGCCATTTTTATTTGTCATATGGAATGCTGCTAAAAACATTTAGTTATGAATTTAATCCTCCCTGTTATTTTTCATGTGCAAGTTAGGTGTTTACAATTACCCCAGATATTTCGTACTCTGGGGTAATTGTAAACACTTAAATTTTTCTTATTTCCAATCTTTTGGGAACACAATAAATATTATATTTTGATGTAAATTACACTTTTGGGTCTATTTTACACGACTTTTGTTTCTGTTGCTAATGCCACTTGGAAATCCAAGCCCCTATTGCAGGGCGACCATGAATTAAGGAAGCTCCTACTGATTATCAATGAGCTCCGCTAGAATGAACTACACTTGACTCAGAAGGGCTTAATGATTTTGAACCAGCTCCCAGATGAGAGATTGTCACCTAGGCTGGTCCCTCAGCGGAAATTATTTCTAACGTGGTGGACATTTGAAGCGACGATGTATTTTACGTGCACAGCTCCCTTTAGCGCACTCGGTCTCAGAGAAATCAGTCCCTGGAGGTGGTCACCCTCCCAAGCGTTGACCACTGCCAGTTGTGCTTCCCTTTCGGTGTTCTGTGGGATACAAGCTTAACCGACTGATCCACTGCGGGTCAAATTGTACATAAATTTGTCGCATTACTTGATTTTTTGCACGATATTTCTCGTTAAATGATCTCAGCCGACCAATAACGTAACTCAGCGGACCACATGCGGCCTGTTGGCCACAGATTGAGAACCATTGCTCCGGAACTTCTTAAGCCTTCAATCAGATTGTGTATGAAACAATTTTCCATTTGCATCAACCTTATTCGAAAATAAATCACTGTTTACAATTACCCCACATCTCTGGGGTAATTGTAAACACACTGGGGTAATTGTAAACACGAGCTCATTCGCTAAAAAATAGTCATAAAGTCAAAATTTTTGGACACATTTACTCACAAGAAGTACATTAGTGGATAAAATGCTTATAATTTTATCTCTGAATTCATTCAAGAGGTAGGGAAGGATCAAAAGTCAAAACATTGAAAAAGCGTTTACAATTACCCCAACTGACCCTAATTACCGTGAAAAAATAATTTCGGACTACAGAGAAAAACGCTTATAACTTCTTTTCTAGTTAATTTATAGGCTTCGAATTTTAGCACACAGGGCAAAACTGTTTCTGGGGTAGTTTTTTACGCGCTTTTCAACAGTATCAAGCTCGAAAGGATGCGATAAACCGTTCCGATAGAAAACGACTATTTTATGAAATTTTCGGCTATAGATTGGAGTAAAAAAAGAACAAATTTGAATTTAAGAAAAACTCTCCGAGGTACACACTCCCATGTTCCAAACTAATTTCGAGCCAAATTTCATGAAAATCCACCGAACGGTCTTGGCCCTACGCCGAACGCACACACACTTGCTGCTTTATTATTAGTAGAAATTCATTTATCTGAGTGTAAGCTACGTTTTCGATTTTCATAATCTTATGTGAGAACTACTTTTTGTTGAATATGTGTATAATGTTGTGCAGTATTAATGGAATTGTCTCGTAATTCAGTTCCATCTATTATTTGCATTATCTAGAAGGGTTAAAAAAGTAATGTCTAATGAAAATAAAGAAATGCCATAAGTGCATGAGGAAGAACTCGGTGAAACATACTTAATTCTGAATTTAGTCTCTCTCTGTTATTTTCTTTATGTCTTTATTTTCTTTTCTTGAGTTATGGCCCTTCTGCATTCAAGAAAGTTTATATACTGATTCATTTTAAAAGAAGGAAGGAAAAAACTTTATTTTCAGAAATTTTCTTGTTATGCTTTGTGTTTGGCATTGTGCTCTTTTTATTCACAATACCATGCAAGAAAAAAGCAAACAAAAACAAAAAGTTAAAAAAATTGTATCAATGGTTTAAGTTAACTACAAAGAATGTTTGTTTCCTTATGTCTTCAGCGCTAAGCGCTATAGTTTCCTCTAAGCTTCAGATAGCAAAATTCTTATTATTTATTTTCCGCTTTTGAAAGTATTAACATTCATGTAATGAATCTTTTTTTTTTCATCTTAGCGTATTTTGAAACGAAAGGTTAAAAAATTTGACCGGAAGTAGAGGAATACGGTAGTTTCCGCGCCAAGAGGCGCAATGCGCAATGCCCTCAGGCGTGGGCGTGGCCCTTGCGCCTCCCAATGCCCTCAGGCGTTAGTCGAGTGGAGTTGAGTTGTATATCCTCAGGCGTTTTTCGAGTGGAGTTGAGTTGTTTTTGCCCCCAGGCGTTTTCCGTGTGGAGTTGAGTTGTACGCCCTCAGGCATTTTTCGAGTAGAGTTGAGTTGCATGACCTCAGGCATTTATCGCGTAGAGTTGAGTTGTATGCCCTTAGGCAATTTTCGAGTAGAGTTGAGTTGTATGCCATCAGGCGCTTTTCGAGTAGAGTTGAAATGTTTTTCAAAAATTTATAGTTTTGGAATTGGCAACACCTTTTTGTTTCAGTTTAGGACTTGATGCAATGTGATGTCGATTGTAGCGCCATCTATGAGAAGAAAATGGAACTATTTTGGAACTTAGAAATTTTTTTTTATAATGTTTTCTCTCAGAATTCAAGCAGGAACTATTTTATATTACAAAAAATAATTATAATGTATAATGAATTAAATTTATTGTCGCTATTTACATCCTATTATGTATTTATTTATTTTTTCGACTTAAAAAGATTTTATTTTCAACCTTTTTAATGTTTCCACTTAGCATCCGCACAGGAACTATTTTATAAGTTAATTATTTTTACACTGTGATTAGTCATTTTTACTTAGAAAAGACTTATATATTTTTTAGTTTTTATTTATTTATTTATTTTCAGACTTAGAAAATTTTTCAGTTGCAAGTGATTTTTTTTTCTAAGTATGTAAAACATAGTACAGTAACATTTTTCTGATCCGTTTTGCAAATTTTTTCTTAAATCATAATTTTAACTGCATGCCACATTTCATTCTAAAGTTTTTTCTACTGTATATTATTATCACACTTGCAGTCTCCTTCAAAGAATATTTTATAAAACTCTATTATTTCACATATGAACGCAAAAAACAGATTTAACGCGTAAAACTTAGAACAATAATGTAAAAATACCAAGTACAAAGCATATTCATCCAGTAGAACTCAGTACAGAAATGTAAAATTGCTAAATACAAAAGGTGTAAACAGCATGAAAATATAAAAATACCAAGTATTAAATGTTAAAGCAGAACGAAACGAGTGTTAGTACTTCTAGTGCTTGGTCCAAACTTAGTTTCATCCAGCCAAATTTAGTACGAAAAGCAAAAGTACTATGTCCAAAATGTTAAAACTTTTATTCATTCCGTAAAACAGTAGAGAATGTAAGAAATTACTAAATAAAAATGTTTGAACTTGCAAAACAAAATTATTTTCTACTTCCAAAATTTTAGAACTTCCCATGAAAACGTTTCGTTTGAAGCTTTGAACTAAAATTTCAACACTGAATCATAAAAAATCTGAAACAATTTAAACTGTGGAATAAAGATTTGAGACTTAAAAAGTAAATGTAAAAACACTAAAATAGATTTGAGAATCTTAAAAGTGAAATAGAATAATAACTTCACTAGAAACGTAAAACTTGAAAAATTTAAATCACTAAACTCAAAACTATTGCAAAGTGCTTTATGTGAAACGTAAAAGTGCTATGAGCAAAATGCTAAAACTGAGGAAACTTAGAAATACGTGAAACAAATCCTTTAGAACTATAAACTTTAAAAACTTAAACTCATTCAGAAAAGAACGGAAATGCAAAATTACAAAACAAAAGTGTTACGCTCATGCAAAATATTAAAACTTAACGCAAAAAAAAAAAAAAAAAATGTAAGAAAGTACAAAACACCAAAAATTAAGAGTAGTATAAAAAACTTGTTACTTAGATTCATCTAAAACATGACTCGGAAAGAGTAAAAGTAATAAACGCAAATTGAAAAAAAATTATGTTCACCTACTAAAATATAAAAATAGCAAGCACAAGACGTTAGAACAGAACGAAAATGTAAAAGTATGAAACGTAAAATTACAAAACCTAAATTCATCTACTAAATATTTGGTAAAAAAATGTAAAAGTACTAAGAGTGAAAACTAAAAAAAAAAAAACAGCATGGAAGCTAGAAATAAAAAATACAAAACATCAGAACTTAAATTCATCCAGAAAAACTTAGAACAAAAAAAAAAATGTTAAAGTTCGGAAATTTTCAAAACAAAAGTATGATGCACTTGCAAAATGTTAAAACTTAGTGCATAAACGTAAAAAGTACTATGTACAAAATGTTAAAATTTTGATTTATCTACTAAAAGAGTGAATGAAGATGTAAAATTGCTAAGTGTAATACATTAAAACAACACGAAAACGTAAAAGTACTAAGTACAAAACGTAAAAAAAACTTATTTAACTACTATAACTTAGACTGAAGTCGTAAAATTACTAAGTACAAAGTGTTAAAACATCAAAACGTAAAAAAAATTATTTATCTACTATAACTTAGACTGAAGTAGTAAAATTACTAAGTGCAAAGTGTTAAAACATCATAAAAATGTAAAAATATCAAGTATAAAGCAGCAAAACATAGATTTGTCTATAGAAATCTTGATCAAAAAATGTAAAAGTTCAAACAACAAAATCTTAAAACTCTGAAAAATTGAAAACACGCAGTACAAAAACAGCAAAACCTGTAAAAAATGCTAAATATAAGGCTGCAAAACTTAAATCTTTCCAGAAAAATTTAGAACGAAGTTGTATAAGTACGGAACTTTTCAAAGTAAAAGTGTTATGCACTTACAAAATGTTAAAACTTAATGTAAAAATGTAAAAAAAACTTCATCTAAAATGTTAAAACTCTGATTTATCTACTAAAACTTAGAATGAAAATGTAATTGAATCAAATGTACTAAGTATGAAATAGTAAAGTAACATGAAAATGTAAAAGTACTAAGTATATACCGTAGTCATCAAGTGAAACTTTGTACAAAAATGTTAAACTTAAGTACGAAACTTAAAAGACTTAGATCTGTCTGCAGAAATCTTGATCAAAAAACGTAAAAATTTAGACAACAAAATCCTAAAACTCTGAAAAAAGTAAAAACACGCAGTACAAAAACAGCAAAACATATATTTGTCTACTGAAATCTTAATCAAAAATGTAAAAGTTCTAACAACAAAATCTTAAAACTCTGAAAAATTAAAAACATGCAGTACAAAACAACAAAACATGTTAAAATGTTAAGTATAAAGCTGCAAAACTTAAATTCATCCAGAAAAACTTAGAACGAAAAATGTAAAAGTACGAAACTTTTCGAAACAAAAGTGTTATGCACTTAAAAAACGTTAAAACTTAATGCGAAAATGTAAAAAGTACTACGCACAAAATGCTAAAATTTAGATTTATCTACTAAAACAGTGGATGAAGATGTAAAATTACTAAGTATATATTAATGCAGCAAGAAAATGTTAAAGTACTAAGTACAAAAACGTAAACAAATTGATTTATCTACTAAAACATAGACTGAAGTTGTAAAATTACTAAGTACTAACTGTTAAAACATCATAAAAGCTTGAAAATAGCAAGTATAAACCAACAAAACATAGATTTGTCCATTGAAATCTTGAGCAAAAATGTAAAAGTTCTAACAACAAAATCCTAAAACTGATAAATTAAAAAACACTCAGTACAAAACAACAAAACATGTAAAACTGGTAAGTATAAAGCTGCAAAACTTAAATTCATTTAGAAAAACTTAGAACCATGATGTAAAAACACGAAACTTTTCAAAATAAATTAAGTCTAAGTTATAGTAGATAAATAATTTTTTTTACGTTTTGATGTTTTAACACTTTGTACTTCGTAATTTTCCGACTTCAGTCTAAGTTGTAGTAGATAAATAAATTTTTTTACGTTTTGTACTTACTACTTTTACGTTTTCGTGTTGCTTTAATATATTACACTTAGCAATTTTACATCTTCATTCACTCTTTTAGTAGATAAATCTAAATTTTAACATTTTGTACATAGTACTTTTTACGTTTATGCACTAAGTTTTAACATTTTGCAAGTGCATCATACTTTTGTTTTGAAAATTTAAGAACTTTAACATTTTTTTTTTTTTGTTCTAAGTTTTTCTGGATGAATTTAAGTTCTGATGTTTTGTATTTTTTATTTCTAGCTTTCATGCTGTTTTTTTTTTTTTTTTTAGTTTTCACTCTCAGTACTTTTACATTTTTTAACCAAACATTTAGTATATGAATTTAGGTTTTGTAATTTTACGTTTCATACTTTTACATTTTCGTTCTGTTCTAACGTCTTGTGCTTGCTATTTTTATATTTTAGTAGGTGAACATAATTTTTTTTCAATTTGCGTTTATTACTTTTACTCTTTCCGAGTCATGTTTTAGATGAATCTAAGTAACAATTTTTTTATACTACTCTTAACTTTTGGTGTTTTGTACTTTCTTACATTTTTTTTTTTTTTTTTTTTTTTTTGCGTTAAGTTTTAATATTTTGCATGAGCGTAACACTTTTGTTTTGTAATTTTGCATTTCCGTTCTTTTCTTAATGAGTTTAAGATTTTAAAGTTTATAGTTCTAAAGGATTTGTTTCACGTATTTCTAAGTTTCCTCAGTTTTAGCATTTTGCTCATAGAACTTTTACGTTTCACATAAAGCATTTTGCAATAGTTTGGAGTTTTGTGATTTAAATTATTTAGCAATTTTACATTTCTGTACTGAGTTCTACTGGATGAATATGCTTTGTACTTGGTATTTTTACATTATTGTTCTAAGTTTTACGCGTTAAATCTGTTTTTTGCGTTCATATGTGAAATAATAGAGTTTTATAAAATATTCTTTGAAGGAGACTGCAAGTGTGATAATAATATACAGTAGAAAAAACTTTAGAATGAAATGTGGCATGCAGTTAAAATTATGATTAAAGAAAAAATTTGCAAAACGGATCAGAAAAATGTTACTGTACTATGTTTTACATACTTAGAAAAAAAAATCACTTGCAACTGAAAAATTTTCTAAGTCTGAAAATAAATAAATAAATAAAAACTAAAAAATATATAAGTCTTCTCTAAGTAAAAATGACTAATCACAGTGTAAAAATAATTAACTTATAAAATAGTTCATGTGCGGATGTTAAGTGGAAACATTAAAAAGGTTGAAAAAGAAAATCTTTTTAAGTCGAAAAAATAAATAAATACATAATAGGATGTAAATAGCGACAATAAATTTAATTCATTATACATTATAATTATTTTTTGTAATATAAAATAGTTCCTGCTTGAATTCTGAGAGAAAACATTATAAAAAAAAAAAAAATTTAAGCTCCAAAATAGTTCCATTTTCTTCTCATAGATGGCGCTACAATCGACATCGCATTGCATCAAGTCCTAAACTGAAACAAAAAGGTGTTGCCAATTCCAAAACTATAAATTTTTGAAAAACATTTCAACTCTACTCGAAAAGCGCCTGATGGCATACAACTCAACTCTACTCGAAAATTGCCTAAGGGCATACAACTCAACTCTACTCGATAAATGCCTGAGGGCATGCAACTCAACTCTACTCGAAAAATGCCTGAGGGCATACAACTCAACTCCACTCGAACAACGCCTGGGGGCAAAACAACTCAACTCCACTCGAAAAACGCCTGAGGGCATACAACTCAACTCCACTCGACTAACGCCTGAGGGCATTGGGAGGCGCAGGGGCCACGCCCCGCCGGAGGGCATTGCGCATTGCGCCTCTTGGCGCAGAAACGGCCTTATTCCCCTACTATCGGATGTTTTCGCTAAAATGTGTAGACATAAAAATTATTATAAGAACAAGTTTTTTTTTTCAGAACGAAAGTTTATAACCGACTATATTGTATACAAAATATAATTATTTAAAATTTTTTGATAATATTCAAGAATGTAACATTTTACCAAGAGAAGCCTCTATTCTGTTTCAAATGTGTTAATTATACTTTCTTGCAAATTTTTCTATTGAAATGTTACATTATATAACATATACATTATATATGTAATCGATGCATCCACTGGACTGATTTTTTTCCTATTACAACTGAAACACAATAATTTGCCAGGCATCAGATGATAATTTTCTGACTTTTTTATCTACCAAGAATTATTTTCCTCTTAAACAATAGATTTACAGATAGCATGCTCTAAGGAGCAGAAGATAAGCTTGGTTGAAACAAAAGGAATTTATCGATGAGGTGCAGAATTTTGCATGTTGCTACATGTTTAATAACTCTCAAAATGACATGTGGCCATGTATTTTTCGCTCGAGGATTGCTCATGAATATTCCCGAGTAGTATATGTATTTTTTTATTCCGTAGAGAGTATAATTACTTTGCATTGTAACATTTAGCATTCAAGGCACAAAGCACAATATGACATGCTGGATTGAAATAATTAATGAAATATTTTATTTCTATTTATTAGTATTTGTTTTCTGTCTCCTTAATTATTTTTTAACTTCATTAGTTCGTTTCTAGAACTGTAAAAGGTTTTTTCCAAAAGTTGCAAAAATGTATTTAGTAAGTATTGGATTAATGAACAGGACAAAAATTGAAATTCAATAAATGTCATTAACTGAAATGGTTGGTTGTCTATAATATTAAAATAACGAAAGAAGAATTTTTAAAAAAAGTGGTTTACCTTTCCTCTGCACTTAACTTTATGCAACAGCCATTCATCATACAATAGAACAATTATTACTCAATAAGAAATGCGTTTAATTATCTTTAAGAAATAAAGTAACTAATATCTTAACTATGTTAAATAAAATAATTAACTTTTTATTTTTTTCTGATCCTATTTCGCCACATTAAAAAAAAGGGAAAAAAAAAAACTACTTTAATTTACTACATTTTTGAATTTATATAGTAGTGCTTAATTTACTTAAACGAGAAAAGCACATTTTTCCATACAAAATAGAAAAGTAATTTATCTTGCGCATGATAAGAAGAAAAACTTATCTTCTATTATGTATTTGTAGCAATTAAAAAAATTGACCTACTTTTAAATCCCATTAAACAGCCCTTGTTTCTTTCTCGACTTCAGTTTTCTTTTTCACGTTGAACTTCTTAAAATCGGTTGAATACAAAGGAAAATTGAATTTTCTCTGCATCCTATAAAAATATAATTTTGTAATACAATGAATGGCTTTTTCTCTAAGGAGAAAAACTTTTGCAATTTCTCCCGAAATACCTTACTTAACTATAAATCGATATTTTTATAAATAACTGAAAGTAAAGAAAAATTTCAAACCATATTTAATTATTATAATTATTATGTTTAATTTTCTGTCGTTGTTCTTAATTTTTCTTTAAAAAAGGCAAAACGTCATATTACTTCATACGTAATTATTAACTATCGGCACTACAGCAAAATGTGAGACTAACATCCTAACAGCGTTTTATCGACGTAACAATTATCAAGAATCGACTACTTTTGATAGTGAATGGAATTATAGCTACGCATTTTGCTGATAAAATTTTTGTATTATTTGGTGGTTAATTGCTTTTCTGATAAATTTTCACCTCTTTGTGGTTACAAAGAAATTTTTTTCAGGAGTAGATCTTTTTTTCGGACATTATTCTGCTTCCACTTTGAATGTATGTAACATTTTATAACAAATTTGTATCAGTGGCATTATAACATGCTAATTTATTGTTACATTTATATTTTAAAAATTGATTTACTCCATATCATAAGATATCAAATCACAGAATTGCATACATTTAATATCACGATACATTCAAGAAAAATTAAACTAAAATATATACACATATATATAACAAACTAAGAAGGTGGATTTGCAGGTTTCAGTTACAATCGTAGTAACATGGCAGTCGATCAACAATATTTTCTTCTTTGAAATAATGTTTTCAAATACGAGAACGAGAGCACAGCAGTGGAGCAAAGAGTTTTTGCTTGGAACAGGAGCGGAGCTGGCGTACAAATATTTGTCGTGCTCTGATTTTTTTTAAATTAGAATTTCATTAAAATTTTAAAACGACGTTTTTTGCGCATTAAAATTAATTTTGACTGAACAACAATTTAACATAGAACGAAAAATGTCCTATCATCTGCAAAAAAAAAACCCTTTAAATAACGTTTAAATTACCATTGCCAATACAAATAAAATTGTGATATTAAATAAATAAAGATGATAAACAAGATTCGCATTAAAACTATTTGGAATGCGGAGCGGAGTTGGAATAAAAATTTAGCAAGTATTTGTAAGTCGGAGCGGAGCAACTCAAAAATGCTGTTGCTCTAGTTCTCAAAAAAAAAAAAAAAAAAAGGAAAGAAAGTTCATGAAAAAGCTAGAACACATAACTTTTCATGAACGTTCTTTTTTTCTTTTTTTGACCAATACAAATATTTAATGCCATATATTTACGGGAGCGGGGATCCATGTAGGATAATTTAGAATATTTTTAAGAGTTTTAATGCTGGCTTTTACAAATCATCTTTGCATCAGTAGACAAAATGACTAATCAACAGAAATATTTTTGAAAAACAAAACACCAACATAAGACTAAATTCTTCATAATGATTTACTGACGAAATAAATATGAGAGTCATGAAATTTCAAGAAAATTTCCAGTTATTTTAATAAATATATACACAGGAAAAGAGGTCCCGCAGTGGACCAGTCGGTAGAAGCTCGGTTCCCGTTGAACACCGAAAGTGAAGCAACATTGACTGAGGTCAGTGATGAGTCCCAGATGATGGTCTCTGGGATTGTCAAAAATTAAGGAACCTTTCTAAGGGGTTCAAAAATTAAGATTTTGAACCCCTTAGAAAGGTCTTAATTTTGAACTAATTTTGAACTTAAGTCTAAGTACTTAATTTTGAACCCAAAAGGGAGGACACGACAACAACAACATAGGAAAAGAGAGAGCGAGAGAGAGAAAAAAAACGTTTTCATTTCCTAGCTGTCAAGTTAAAGACAGTACACAGGACCGTAAGTACCCTAGCGGAGAACGTGCTCGTTAAATCCTTAGGTACCGAAGTCCTGTGATCGGTTGCTAGCAATTACCGTAAGTACAGGATACTGGAGACTTTCCCTCCCCTCAAGTACTATGCCTAAATTATAGAGCTGCAGATAGATTCATGATGTCACTTATCGGTGGAGGCTAAAGTCAGAACTTCCTTCACGGTGCTCCCCTTATTTCTACCACTGTGCAAGTAGATTTCTTAACTCCTTATCGCTGTGCAAGTAGAGATTTGCAACAGACCAACAAGTACACTTTTCCCCCATCTCAAGTCCCTACTTTCAAATGTCTTACTTTTTGATATTTAATTACTTAATTTTTGATATTTTCTTTTTGTTTTCCTTTTTTTAATGATCTTTCCCCAATTAAGTCTTCTTTTATGCTTTTTTAAAAACTTTTGCTGGCAAGTAAGCTAGAAAACAGCATAAAATTGAAGAGCAATAAAGTATCGATGCAAGAGTATTTCCAAGACATAAATTACATAATAGACGATATCATCCAAATAATGATCTTCTTTTTTTAGTCATTTTTATAAATATACTTTCCCCCCCCAAACTTTTGAAGCAACTAAAATTTAAAAAAAGGGGGGTGACACTAATTGAATTATTGCAACACAAAGTCTGTTGTTGCTATGCAAGTATAAAAATAACATTTATTTGGATGCATTGAGTTATACCGCTAAAGATAATATCTGTTAAAGAAGTTCAAGTGAAAGAGGAGGTAAAAGATAAATCATGTCATGGTCAAGAGTTCCATCTTCTTTAATCAAATTGAAATACGTTGAAGGTGATTAGCTCAAGACACGCGCCTCCTTCAAACAGATAATGTCACATGCAAACAAGTTTCTTCGAGAATTTCATTTTAAGATTAAAACAATGAAAACTCTTAGAAGACAACTCTTGGAAAAAATCTCGTGATCGTTGATATTTTGTCAATCCCGTGATTGAACATATCTCCCAATAATCTGAAAACGCTTCTATTTAGTCCAATTTTCAATTTTCGCAAAAAAAAAAAAAAAAAGTTCCAATTGCGCTCTTGAAAATATGATGATTAACGTCTATTATGAAATTTATTTTTCTGTTGTATTTAAAGAGATTATGATTGATACAATTAACTTTTGATCAGCTGAAGTTCAAAGAAAGATATCGAGCATGACAAATTTGACGTATGGAAAAAAATGTTGTAAGAATCATTTTAACACAGTACATGCATTGACAATGCAACACTAAACAAATATTTTAACAAATTAAAAATATGTTTAAAAAATGTGCGTGCGTGTTAAGGCGTGTGTGTGTGAACGATATAAAATCAAGAGCAGAATAAAAAAGGTGTAAAGCTATAAATTTATTATTATTGTTTTCTAAACTTCTTAAATTCAATGCAAAAAAACCAGGAGTTTAAAATATTTTTTTTTTTTCAAAGAAGCATGTAGAACAGTGCATTAAATTAAAAAAGACTATTATAGACACAGCCCCGTTATTTTACTTTTTTCCAGTGGGTGAGGCAAAGGGTATAAACTCAATATACAGTGGCAGCCCGCTATTCGTCCGCCTCGCTATTCGTAAAACTCGCTATTCGTCCAACTTGTTCAGGTAAAATTCAACTCGCCATTCGTACTTGTCCCGCGATTCGTACGGCGCCAAGGGCCAACTGGGTAGCCAGGTTGGCTTTTTTAAGAAAAAAAATCGAGAAATTATGCTCATTTTTAACTCGTAAAGAAATAATTTGTTTGGCGTTTAGGATTTTTTAAAAGTTTTAATACTTTTTGAGACTTTACTGACAATTTTTTCTAAGGGAGCAGCAAGAGGAAGTGATTGAAGAACTTCCTTCTTCAGAGGAGGAAAGTAGTAAGGAAAGCATTTCCTTTGCAGAAATTAAAGAGCTGTGTTACCCTTGCGAGAAAACACAGAGAGTGGTGGAAAAATGGCATCCCAACACTGCTTTGGTCAACAGCATTAACTTGTTCAACGACAATGTTACTGACCATTTTAGAAAAATTCTGAACGATCGTCAAACGCAGACAACATTGGACTGCTTTTTAGAGCAAGAAACCCAAGATTCTTCTAGAGCAAAAAGAAGGAAAAAGGAAAAACAGCAGAAAGGGAGAAAACACCTGAAGGGCTGGTACCTGACTTTTTTATGGAAGGGGAATCCTCTTTAAAACAGTAACATCAACATGTATCTACCTCTTCTCAACATTCCACTTATGCCATCAGCTCACCTCAGTACAACCAAAGTGCAGTTAAATTTTTATTTATCTATAATTTCATGTACAGTACTGTACATTTGTTGTTCATAGGTTTAAATAAGCAACCATCTGTGGGTATGGAACGGATTAATCCAATTTACATTGTATCTTATGAGAAAAAATAATTCGCCATTCGTACAACTCGCCATTCGAAGTACCTCCTGGTACGAATTGTGTACGAATAGCTGGGGTTTCACTGTATATATATTTTTTGAAATATATATATGTATATAATTTTTTTTGAGATATACACTTAGCGATAAAAACGTTCGATAGCGCGATTGTGTCACCCCCTTAGAGCAAATGGTGCCAAAAACGCAACAGAACCTGTTCCCATTGATATTATTTTTTTGCTTAAATCTTTGCATTACTTTTTAAGACTTTTTTTTTTTTTTTTTTTTTTTTTTTTTTTACGGTTAGCGAGAAAAATGTTTGATTGTGTGATTGCTCTATTCCTCTCCGACCGAATTGCGCCAAAAAGTAATCAGCATCACTTCCCATCGTAGTCCATCTGTATCTCAATGATTTGTATTTGTTTGAATCTTCGGTACCGTTTTTGTTTGAATCTTCGAATTGCTTCTTGAGATATAGCAGTCAGGCTCAGCAAGTACGTTCGATCTTTCCACCCCCTTGAAACGAACTGCGCCTAATACTTAATCAGCACTTGTTTCCATTAAGGTCTACCTCTAACCAATTTTGTTTAAATTCTTCTATTACTTCTTTAGACATAACAGTCACGCCCAACAAGAAAGACGTTCGATTGCTCCGTAGCAGATGCGTCGTGTAATGTCACTTCTCCAACAGGGATTGACGCAGTATTCGACATGGTCCCTGCAATTTCAAGCTCCAGGCAACTAGCTCAAAATGCAGTTGTGATTTCAATAGAAATCACATTAAGAAAAAATAAAGACAAAATATTCAGTAAAATGGTCCAAAATATCCTGTTAAACATTTCATTCGAAAAGGAATTTTGATTACGTGGTTCGGCAACAAAATAAATTCATTTCTGAGAAAAAAGAATTTGAGCTACAAACAGCCGATAGTTTGAAAGAAAGAGGGGGGGGGGGCGAAATCAAATAATTTTACCTTGATTATCGTACCCTTAATTACTTTGTATTTATAAACTTTAAAATTGTATTCCTACCGCGTGTATGAATCATTTCGAATAATAGTGTACATCTGAAATTCTTCTTCCTGCCGCAAAGGGAACCATCTTGGCGTTCGGGCGGCAGTTTTTTGGAACGATCGCAAGAACGTCGCCAAAATGACAGCGATTTCTGCAGTAGCTGATCGGGCTTGCTTCCTCCGGCGTGCCGACGAAGAGCGAATAAAAACGCCGCTTCTGCGCTTTGTTTCTTCTCCAATGTTCATCAAAGAATTGCATTTTTGCGTCTTAATGTTCGTGAAAAAAAAAATCTCCCTTTAAGCCTTTTTACATTATTGAAGCAGAGAACATCTGGCGCAGATTCTTTCGTAATTACAGTATGCGTTGTTTGTTTTAGAATCAAAAAAGTCTCGCTACCCTCCGTCAAATACCTGCTTAAAAATAGATTAAAGGTTCGGTTCATCATAAAACAATTAATTTACTTCGTAGATGAGGCATTCCGAAAGAAGCGAGTGTAAAAAAAATAATAATAAAGTATTTGCTTTTGAAATTCAAAATAAAAACTTTCAACGTTTATCAGTTTTTCCCCCTTTTTCGAATCAAGAGCTAAACACGATAACTTTCTAAATTTATAAGAAAATCTTCTTGATATCACAATTTATTCTGTAAAAATTTCATATTTTCTTGACAAGAGCATGCAGGATAAAATGCTATTATATCGGAATACTTAAAGCTTCTAATAAACAATGCGAAAGACATACGCTACATAAAAATTGATAAGTTCATTGAATCTTGAGGTAACGGATCTTTAAGAACACTAGATAAAAGTTACTTTTAGGACAATTTAAGATCAGTTAAATCAAATAAGTACATGATTTATGATTATCGTAACGATCTTCAAATAAATTTCGTCTGGTAAATCTTCTTTACTATATAAAAATTTAGAAATTCTTATATTCCTCATTCATATAAAAATCCGTCTAAAATAGCAAAAGTTCAATTTTCAAAATTTCTTCGAGAAGCACACTGCCCAACAACCCAAAACCTCTTTGCACCAAATATTCCATGTACGTATATCGCAAACGCGACACAGTTCAATAATTTGAGTTTACTAGTTTCATTCTTACAAAACAATTTACAGAACAATGTAATATCGCTCTTAAAACACTAACGAATGAAACGGAGCTAAAAATCAGGAGCGATATTAATTAATAGTTAATATAATGTGCAATATAAATTCATGAGATTTTCATTTGTCGATTAGTAATACAAGGGTGCCCACCAGGTGGCGTCATAGTACAGACTGCGTCATTGATTATTTTTTCAGAGAGGGGGTGGTATGTTTTCAAGCGATTTAGAAGGTTCATCGTTTTGGGGGGTCCGTAGGTTTTTGGGGGCGATATCGCTCTGAGGGGGCACCCCTGTGTGATACGTCAGATTATTTTAACGACTATTGAGTTGTGTCACTTTTGATGCGATATTTTGATTTTTTTATCAAAAATGCAGCAATACAATTAATCTATATATATCTAAATGATACGCGAGTAATTATTTCATTAAAAATAGGGTATAGTTTATTGTTTTAACACATTTAGCTACAGTGCTATGATAATGTTAAAAAGCTTGTAAATTATTACATTATTTACTTTTTGAAAGTTTTTTAAAGATTTGAGACATTTTGAGTCAATACAACGGTTCTAACTAAGAAGCCATTCTTAAGGAGTAGCGTTTGGGTTCATCGATTGAATATTCTATTCCTAAAGTAATATTACTTCTACCTAAAATTCAGAATCTGATATTAAAAATATTCATTCTGTACTCATTACCATAGCTATTCACTTTTTTTCAGCAAATAACAATCAGTTCAGAAAAATATGTGCTTGAAATTAATGTTTAATTCCATGCATTACTTAGGCGGTACCTAATTTTTGGTTGCGAAATTTTAGACCACAATCATTCTTCAAACAAGTAACTTCGGTCAAAAGTTTCCTTTCGTAAGATTTAATGAAGATTTATAATAGTGTTTGAAGCTCTCTCTTACGCTTATTTTTCATAATAAAAAGTTAAATACCGTAAATATTAGAAAACTCCCAAAAAATGTTTCGCTTTATCTTTACAAATCTGGGCTCATAGGGGATGCACAAAGGATACAGTTGCAACTATATCATTCTAATAAATTATGGAATTTTGTCAACTTACAGATGATCATTAAAACACACATATTTCAATGTCAATACCAAAAACATTTTACATGCATAAATTTACTAAAAAAGAATAATACTATGTAACTTTTATTTACATAAAAATTACATAGTATTATTCTTTTTGGTGATTTACTAGATTTACTAGAGATTTCCTAATCACAGTTTAGTAGCACATATGCCGAATGGTTCGTTAAAATTGTTTACAATTACCGCATGTAAATAACGTCGGCACTCGGTATGTCTCAATACGCAGATGCAAAGCTGCCATTTTTATAACAACGTACACTGGTAAAAATTTCCGTAAGAAAATAGTAAAATAACCATTTATTTGATTGTTATTTTACCATATTTAACTACAACAGTTGAATAACCATTAAAAAGATGGTACTCAAACCGCTGATTGCGAAAAAAATCGTTTATTCTCTGTTTATCCTAAAGAACGTTTAGCTAACCGTAATTTTCAAGCGCGCAATAAGAATTGGGAGTCCATCTTGGTTGCGAAACCTTACCGGTTGTACGTTGTTCTAAAATAGGAATACGGATTTATCAGTTAAAATCTGCATGTGTATATAAAAAAAGAAGGAAAAAAAAAGTGGCTTAAGCAGTGGTTACTAAAATAGAAACACATGCACACGTAAATCAAAAATTGGAGACATCGCATTCCTGAACTGTTTGCGAATGAGCGAACGCATAATTTGAGTCAATATACAGTAAATTTAGACTAAAAACGACTTTGCATCCATTCAAAAACTGAAATCTCAATTTTAAAGAAGTTTGCCTGTTGGAAAAGAAAATTTATTAATACATAAACTTCAGCTGTACGTGGTGCAGATGGCCGCGTGGATAGCGAGCGAAGCTTGTACACCACACAGCCGGGATTCGAGTCCCAAGCACTTCATTTACGGTTTCTACGCCCCGAAAATTTTACACCTCGAAATGGTTCAAAAACGGTGAAAATTTTGTTTTGAAACCATTTTTAAATGGTTATAAAACCGTATTTACGGTTTTTTAACCAAGTTGATTGGAAATGGTTAGGTCCCGTCAAGATAGAAAAATGTTCCAAACCGTAAATTTAACGGTGAATTAGGTGGACAGACTACTGCCGGTCATTTAACCGTAATTTCATGTTGAAATTTCTAACAGTGTAGCTGTCGTCAAATCAGGTACGACATTTCATTATTTTCTGAGGGAAGCTACCTCACGTCATTTAACTACGATCTTTATCATGTTTATCTTAAATGTACGTCCCAATGACCTAAGAAAAGTATTTTATTTATTTGTTTATTTATTTATTTATTACATTTCGAAGGAAATTTTATTATTTTTTTTTTAAGAAAAGAAAGAAAGAGAAAGAAAGTCAATAGATCAAGCGGAAATATCATTTCTTTTAGAATTTCATTTTCAAGATTTAAAATAAAGATTAGAATCTCACCTTGAAAAGATACTCAAACTTCTTACACTTGTGCCTTGAACGATGTATCTCATAATCCTTAAGAAGGTTTTCCTGATCCAAAATTGAATTCTATCAGATTTCAAACAAACTCACATTCATTGAAAATAGGATTAAGAGTTCGAAACATCTTTCATGTATCATTAGTGTTTTATTCTAGTTATATGATGTCCAGACTTATGAAATAAAGTAATATATTATTTTATAAAAGTTTTCTTTTTTCTTCCTTTTTTTTTTTTTTTTGTAAAACTCGGGAACAAATGAAGTTTTTAAGAGCATTCTAACAATCTAATTATCTATCCAATATTAAAATAACCATATTTAGTTACAATTTATGTTTAACGACATTTTGAACAGTTTATATATATATATATATATATATATATATATATATATATTGTGTGTGTGTGTGTGAGAGAGAGATACAGCTCCAAAAGTCTCCACTAACTTTAGACTATTCATCGATGATTAACTGTAACCGATCGCGAAGCTCACGCTTGGCTTTCCGGATCTGAGGCAGAAGGGAAGACGAGAGTTGAAGTAAAGACGCGTTTCTAAGACGTCCCCTAGAACGAGTTGTGATGTGCATATTCATGTGTAATATCGTTATGTGTTATATTCAATGTCTTTTCGTGAATCAACTCATCTTATTTCAAGAATGAACCCCACATACATATTATTTTTTTAAAAAAGCTTGAATTGATACGCATGTACGCAATTACTTAATCACAATATAGCGTACGAATTGTTGCTTTTATTCATTTAGTTAGTGTTCAGATGAAACTCGCTTTAATGAAATTATCATTATAAGGGGTAAAAAAATGTAACATGATTTGACAATGATAATTCAATATTATTTTATTAATGATGCTTATAAAAGTTTATATTTATTTTTGAGAAAAAACAGAAACAAGAAGTTTCATCTAGAACTATACAAGCCTACTTTCCCGTATACACCAAATTCAAATTTATAATCTACCTATCTCTTTCTCTCTCATATAGCTGTAGTTCTTAATTACTTCAAATATACCCTTTTCAACGGATAATACATATTCATTCACTCACTCATTCATTCATTCCTTTATTCATTTACTCCTTCATATATTTATTCATTCATTTACTCCTTCATGTATTTATTCATTCATTTACTCACTCATGTATTTATTCACTCATTTATTTATTTTTTATTCATTCACTCATTTATTTATTTTATCATTTATGCACTCATTTATTCATTCATTCTTTCACTCATTCATTTATTCCTTTATTTGTTGAGAAATATCCTTAAAAATCCCGATCAAAAATTTTCGTAGGAAAATATGCTCCTTTAGTTCTTGTTGAACTTCGTATCTGTACATGTTCTACATCATAACATCTTTCCGATAAAGTTTGTTGCAAGCAGGTTTGTTAGATCAGGATTTATATGAGATTGAAATTTTCCCTTAGTCGCAAATGTTAATTTTTTTTGAACTGCTCAAAAATGAACAAAAATTGTTCAAATCAATATTTCACGCCGAGAACTTCTTTAAATAAGCTTGCTTATAGGATCTTCTATCTTGTGCCCAGGGTTTACATAATTTGCTTCATTTTTGCCCATTGGCACTAATGTTAAAATTTTTTGAACTGTTCAAAATTAAACGAAAAATTGTTCAAATAAAAAAAAAGTAAAATGCAGAAATGAGATGTTCTCGCCGAGATTTTTCAAATGCAAAAGGAATTTTTTGAATCGAACAATTCATTCAAAAGTTATTAGGGGGAGGGGGGCAGACAGACACACATTTCCCCCCGCTCAAAACCCTACTTTCAAATTTTTTATTTTTCAATTTCACTTTTTAAAAACTTTTATTTATTTTTAACGGTATTTTTACGATACATTAAGGCCTTCTTTCATGCTTTATTATTATTTTTTTTACTTTTACGGGAAAGAATGCTAAAAAAGAATACTTTTCATTTTCACCGACAGGAGACTATTCTCCTAGTACTTCGAGAATTCTTGGCGCATATCTTTTCTTACTGTGACCCCTAGCGGTCACCATTTTCCTGAGTCGAACGTACATTTTGACTTCGAAGGGGAGGCATTCTTTTTTCGACAAAAGAATTTAGTAGATTTTTTAAAAATCCAATGTAGCCAAGTAATAATTATTTCAATACATTGAATTCAGTTTCAATTTTTAGAAATATGTTATCTAGTACCTAGCATCACAGTGGTTTTGTTGTAATCTTAGTTGATTTGACACCAAAAAATACACACTAATTTCGGCATCGGATTATGCGAACTTTCGGATTATCAATGTTCCGATTATCGGAATTCCACTACATTAACTTGATTTTATTGTCAAGAGATTCTTAATGATTTTATAGAATTTTTTGGCACTAAAAGATGCATAGATACAGTATGTTCGTAAAGTTGTTTTAGTAGATTAATTATTAGTAAAGATACACACCCTTACATTAGTTTAAATTTAACTACTGTCATATCAAACTAACGAAGTTATTCTACCACCAAATAAAACGTAATGACGCCAATGTCTTGCTGATAAATTCTTTGCGTTGTTGCTCCGTGATAAATTTCCCACCAGAATACTCTTTTCCTTTCATATGGACGGACCACCACATGTTTACTTTCAAATATAGCTGAGTAAATAAGTTCCAAGCAAGCTTTGAAAAAAAAAAAAAAAAATTTTTAAAAAAAAATTTATAATTAAAATCTTGCATTTATTGTTTGAAACATCCTATACAGATCTTAGGAAGTGACTGGTGAATCTTGTGCTTCCAAAATACATTATTGTTTTCGAAGCGCATAATGAGTATTACTGTCGAATAGAAAATAATAATTAAAGAACGATCACAAGCAACAATGCAAGCATCGTAATTATCATTAATGCTGCGAATGGAACGCCCATAAAAATAAGCATTGGAAATTTGTTTGGGAATACCTAATGTTGTTTAATAGGATAACGAATTGCATTTTCTTACAATGTGCTCACCTTCTTAATTGCTTTCACGAGTACATTCTTGTTCTTTAAAACATTTGATCCTTGGTTTGAGAATTCAGCTAAATCCTTATTGTTTTCTATCACTATTTATATTTACGAGATTTGCGTTGTCATTCTGCTATTTAGTATGTGAAATGAGCTTTGACGTGGTGGAACGAAGGATTTGCACAGTGACTGAAAAAGAGAACTTTTAGAACGAAGTTCAACTTCAATCTATGTGCATAAAATTACGCTGGAAGTAAGTACCTTTTACTGAAATATTAAAATTTAATAAATCATCCCAAATAGTCGCTTGGAAAGTTTTCATCTTAATGAAAAATATTACCTGTTTTTTACATTTTGTTCATGTTTATAAATTTGCCAATTTTTGTGTTTATTTCAATTGGATTATTCGAGAATTTCTCAAAATGGTTCTATATTTTTTCCCCCACCCGATAACAATGAATCTAAAAACACTTCTTGACTTGTGAGAATCGAGTTCTCAGCCCTGTTCACAAACAACCAGAGTACACGAAACGTGCGGCGTTGGAGTTCTATCCATTTCATGCAAATATCCCTGATTTTATTTAATGAACATTTTCAAACAAGGGTGAACTTCGCGAGTATCACGAACCTTCCTGCACCTGGTGTATACACAAAGGGGGACGAATCCATGTGGTCTGTCTCTCCTTCCCCCGACCCCACGCACTCAATCGAAAATTTCATCTGCTCCTGCATGAGGGAGAGTTGAATTTATTACCTCTTTTACATATTATTACTGTCCCAGGACTGCAATAAAAGATGAAATCGATAAGAAAAATTAAACAAGCAATCCATTTTGTGTATGCTCTTTCATTTTACGCAAGTAAATTCTTATGATTCTTTTAAATAAAATCGCTATTGCAGTTCTAAAGAGATACTCGTGAAACAGATAATGATATTAACTTGATTCCATTTATTTTTAGCTACCTTTTTACTCCAATCAAAACTTTTGAATCTTTCTTCCAAAACAATTGTATATTTTGGGGGGAAATGCCTCCTTGTTTGACGTTCATATGCACCCTGATTTTAGCTTTCATTTTGCACTTGAAACATACACAAACAGTCAATATATTTTACGAATTGAGAAAGGCATTCGTCGAAACGAAGAATATCTGTCAATAAGTTTCATTCAAGTTACATGGGAAATGTGAAAGTAATTTCGTGTGCAAGGAATAAAGGAAATGTAACTGTTATTGCAACTCAAAACTTTAGTAATAACACGTCACGTGTTATCTGGCTGAAACAAAATTGTTAATTTAATTTTACTGCAACTCATTTTTAATTAATGCAACTCATTCAGTACACTTTGAGTAAAAAACGAAGCAGCCACCAACTATCCAGTGCTTATTCGATCTTCATGGAGCTCCCTTTTTGGCCGCATGGGTAAAGGCAAAAGTTTGCCCCACCAAAAGTTAGGGTTTGATGCATGCTTCTCCGCGTTCTGACTATCATGAGAAAAGAAACAATTTTTCCAAGTTTCAAACATCAAAAGAAAAATTACCGGAATATTAGAACATACCTTAATATCTGAAAATAATTAGCAATCCTTCATTGATAAATTAATTCTTGACGAAAACTTTTCAAATAATATTCTTTATTGTGCATAGAAATTAGGCAATTCAAGACTCAACTCTTTCATTGCTATTTTGACCATTGCTTTTTTTTAAACTTTCATTTTCTGTTAAAGATTAAACAAATAGATTCTCGAAATTTTATATCTTCGCTTCACCTTTGGTGTAGGATAAAGAAAAGTTGTAATTTAAAGTAGTTTTAGTTAATAACTAAAGATTTATTTTCCAGCTATGAAAAGTCAAAATTATTTGTTGTTGCCATGTTTTTTTTAGTTTTGATTCTTCGTATTCCAAATAAGAGAAGAGAATCATGTACGCTTACGTGCGTCGGGACTTCGAATTTCGCAACTGATAATTTTTAGTTTCTCGTACTTCATAAGAGCAGGGCAAATAACAACCTGCTTCCAATCCACTTTTATCTTTGGCACACTTCACAAATATTGTTCCGATAATTGTTTGCTTAGTATTATCGCCGAAAGACTTGAAGAAGGATTGGTAGTAGGGCACCCGCCCCAACAAAACTGCACTTATCGGTGAGCGTTTGTTTGATCCTAAGAAGGATGTTCAGATAAACTGCGGCTCAATCAACGTTCGGTTCGTTCGTTTCTGAACTGGTAATCATGAGTGGAGTTATGGGAGGACATGACATGGGTAGTCATTTCGGAATGATGTCAAATATTAGCAAGAATGGTTAATGGCACTTTAAATTAAAAATTGAATTAAGAATGGAACCCGCTCATGCTGGTAATAACAACTAACGAAATTTTTCATTCAGTATCTGATTTTTAGCCTGCAACGCTCAATGTATCGTAAAAATATCGTTAAAAAAACCGGAACGTCAAAAGTAAGTGAAGTAATTAAATAAAGATTGAAAAATAAAAAAAAATTTAACGTAGGATTTTGAGATGGGGAAAATGTGTGTCTGTCCGTCTGCTCCCCCCTCCCTAATAACTTTTGAGAGAATTGTCATTTAAGTATAATGCAAGTACATGTAATTTTCAAGAAATCTTTGACTTGGTTTGGGGATTTTCCTTAGGGTGTCACCTGAGGGAATTAACAAAAAAAAAAAAACCTCTTGTTCATTTATTTTTAAGTTTATGAATGCAGTTCAAAATAATAATAGCAATAAATCGGAGCAGTGGAGCACAAAAAAAATTCTTCCTCCTGCTCCGCGCCAAATCCGTGCTTACTACTTTGCATCATCTAATAATACCAATCTTCCATAGCCAGAAATATACTTATTTGAACATATTTAATTGGAAAAAAAAAAGGAATAAAAGGTAAGGCTTCTAAAAACTCAATAAGACCACATGCGTAATTAAAGCTGTAGGTTCCCCATTTCTGCACTTAGATTTAAAAGTGCTATATCAATTCATAACATCCGTGCCCCGTACTGGATGACGTGAGAGTAAAACATAACATTTATAAAAAAATTTAGTTCCATGTGCTCATACTTTTTGCATTAAATACGTTTCCATTACAAACACGATCTTGCACTGTCTGCAGTATGGAGTGAAACAACGTAATGAAATGCAAATGGCAATAAAAATTAAGTACACATCTCTTCAAACGAACTACCGAGAACCCTTTTTTCGACAGGTTACGTGGGCACTTACCTAGAGTCCACGAATTTAAAGGATTCAAAAATCATTATTCTGATTATGAATGTCTGCAATTTTATTCAAAAGATCAATAAATAAATGCTTTATTTCTACCTGATTTAACCCCGGCTCATAATTAGGGTGTCATTTTGCATCAGATCAACGTGCAATTAATTTGTTCCGTACAATGATTAATAATCCCGCACAGTTTTCAGTAAACTATACAAAGAATTGAAAGGCATAAGATTGGCTTTAATATGCTGCCATTTGAGACTTGCATAGTGCGCATTTGAAATCCTGAACTATGAATTGTTATTTATGCCCCCCCCCCCCCTCTTTCTCTATCCATTTTCTGTCAAACAAAAAACCTGGATCACTTTTTACCAGTCTTTCCGAAAAAGACTCGTGCTTCAAAGCGTTAAAATGTAAGGTAGAATTTAAAAAAAAAACAGAAGCTGCTATTGATCGTATCGAAAACAAAAGTGAACCATTTTCTCAAAAAAAAAAAAAAAAATCAACTTTCGAGCTCTTCAACCCCCTTTTCCCACACGACACCTAATTTAGGGCTCAATCTCTGGGGCAGCGTGCTAAAAGGGAACGCTTGAAGAAACGCGCTGATTCGCCCGTCCGTCCATCAAGCGTTCCGTGGAGCGTACCCGTGCTCCGCTTTGACGACGCAAGCCCTTTATGTACTTAGGAGGAGGAAGATCCCTTTCCTTGGAAAGTGTCCGTCACGCCCCGAGCAGCACCGACACTGTTGCACCTTGTTGAAAAGGAGAGCTTGCGCATGAATTGGGTGGCTTCTGTTCTTTCTTCGCTTCCGCGTCAGATGCCGGAGTCGAGAAGAAAAAGATGTCTGAGATTTTCTCACCTGTCCCGAAAGTCTGAGTGAGATTTTTGATGATAAGCATTGATGAGGAAAATGCAACAGCGGCTGGAGTTTTAGTAACTTGGCTGTAGTTTAGTAATCCCTGCGTCCAGAAAAAAACAGAAAAAAAAAAAAAAAAAATGGTATATCCTTTTCATCACAGTATTAAAATATTGTCATTCATTCAAAATGCAAAATTGTTTCAAGTAAAGCCAAAAATTATAATTTGTATCTTGAGGTGGCGCCTTCTTTGTCCCCACATATTAATTCTCGTCAACACAATACTTTTAAACCGATTAAATTAGAATGAAAGCTATGTGAACCCCGGTTATCCGAAAGGCACGTGACCGTAACGTTTTCGGTTAATCGAGGTACCATAGAAATTTTCGGATAAGCGAGAAGTATAGGCAAAGGCCATTTTTATAACCAACGTGTTCCCCTCTGAGCATAGTATTTCTTCCAACTGCAGAATACAATGGATTGCCAAGCAGATTAACTGGTTCTGAACTTGAATGTAACATAGTTGTTGCAATAAATTCTATAACAAAATATTAATATTTTACGTTTATGTCATTTAGTATTATACATTTTATCACGTACTGACAATATTTTTGATAGTTATGGAAACAATGGACCATTTACCCTTTATGGAAAAAGAATTAAAAATTATAAAAAATGAAGCATTTGGCAGTTATGGGAAAAAAAGACCCATTTGCCTTTTCGGTGAAGCCGATTTTCGGATAAAGTGGGGTTCGGATAACCGAGGTTCTACTGTATTTAGAGTTTTAAACAATATTTACACTATGCAAATTTTGCGTTTAGTTGCCATCATATTTGGTGGTCAGTTGGTGTAAAGTCAAAAATTATGCATTCTTTGATGTATTTTAAATTTTTTTAGTGTCTAAAAAAATACAGGCAGCAGTTCATCACAATTACTAATTTATTCTATTTTCATACAAATGAGCTATCGTAAGGAAATTTCGATATGTAACCGAGTTAACAAATTTCATGTGCTAAGAAACATCACACGGTGTTTTCTATTTTTTTAGACAGATACATAAAAAAAATTAAAATATCTCAAAAATGAATAACCTACAACTTTACACCAACTGAACACCTAAACTCGTGTTCACAGTAACAGCAAAAATGGTGGCAACAAAACCCAAAATTTTTACGGTGTAGATGCTTAACTTATGGTTAAACAAAACCTGAATACAAAACTTGATTTATAATTAGACAAAAAGGTGTTTCTATAGGGTGGGACAGAAGTAATGACCTAATTTTGAAGGGGTATTAAAAAAACTAATACAATCTGAGACTAGAAACTTTTTTGTTTTGATCTGTATATAATCCCATTTTTTACATTAAATTTTTGAATACCACTTCAGCAAGATGGTGGCCTTCGAGAACCAATGCACTGATGCAGTCCATTTCTGAAGTTTTGGGAAACTTTTCTGTACATTTCAAGGGTTTATGGCGATATTTCCTCGGTAATTCGGTCCTTTAGCTCTTCTAAAGTATGCGGGTGATGTTTTAAAACTTTCTCCTTCAAGTAACCCCACAAAAAAAAAAAAAAAAAAACTTAGTGACCGTAACATTACGCAGGATCTTGAAATGCACACAAAGAAGTAATGATCTGGTTTTGACGGGGTATAGAAAAAAAAACTAATGCAATTTGAGAGCTAAAACTTTATTTTGATCTGTATAAAATCCCATTTTTTTCATTAAGTTTTGAATACCACTTCAGAAAGATGGCGGCCTTTAGCACCAATACACTGATGCAGTCCATTTCTGAAGCTTTGGGAAACTTTTCTGCGCATTTCAAGGGGTATTGCGGATATTTCCTCGATAATTCGGTCCTTCAGCTCTGCTAAAGTATGGGAAACTTTCTCCTTCAAATAACCCCACAAAAAAAAAAAAAAAAAGCTTAGGGACCGTAACATTGCGTGGGATACTGAAATACACACAAAGATGCAGTCTATTTTCTCTACGTGGAAAAATAGACTGCATCAGTGTATTATTGCAGAAGGCCGCCATTTTGCTGAAGTGGTATTCAAAACTTAATGCAAAAAAATGGGATTATATACAGATCAAAATATAAAAAGTTTTAAGTCTGAAATTGCATGAGTTTTTTTTAACACCCTGTCAAAACCGGGTCATTAGTTTTGCCCCACCCTATACCATTTTTACATAATTTGTGCTAAAGTCACCAACCCCTTAAGAGGCTTCCTAGAAATTGAAATTTAATTTTTCTCCTGATTTTGCCTCAAATGACTCGTCTGTGCATCATTTTTGTTAATCACATAAATTCATTTAAGAAGAGATAAAAATTGTTCTATAAAAATTAAAATAATAAAACAGAAATTTGAAACTTTTGTTAGCTTTATGTTAGAATATTTTCCCGTTGACATCCCTTTCCCTTTGAAAACGTAGAAAAGCCTTTTTCTTTCTTTTTTTTAATGCGAAGAACATTTTTGTTGCTGATTAGAAAGTTACTGGATGGCGGGTGGCAAAAAGCAAATATTTTTTCTCATCAGTCACTAAAACTATTGCTACCTATTTTTTGGCAGATAATGTACGGTGAGGTTTTAAGTAGAATCCATCTTTATATTCAGTTTGTTCGGTACGCTTCAAAAGAACTAAAATGGCATCTGATTCAGATTCAGGTGAAAATCATTTAAAGAATTCGTTTGGATTTTGAAGAAATTTTACTTCGTACACAGGAAGGTATGACAGTAGGAAATGTCATGGACCCTTGACATCTTACTAATTACGTTGTTTTTAAATGCTTGGAACATTTTCTTACATTTTTCCGGAGAAAGTAAAGGGGGAAAAAGTAACTCAACATTTGATCGCCAAGAGAGTAATAATTACGCTTGCCAGCTTTCAAAATAAGTTCATTAGTCCAACATCAAATATGCGAAGGAGAAAGAAGAATTCCGCAAACGCACTTTGTTGCTTTCCTATTCGATTTATTCTTCTTGCAAATTTATTTTTAAAACCAAATTCTTTGAAGAAACGAAAAAATTTACATGATATTTCTCATGTTTTTGAATGCAAAAAACATTTATAATTTAATAATAAATGGGGAAGTTATTTTAAACGGAGCATAAATATTTTTAAATTATAAAACTTGAAAATTGCAGCCTAGAATTGTCAAACTTGCATAAACGTTACTTAGAACTTAAGGTAGCACATATTAATTAAACAACATGCAAAACAAATAAAAATATTTTACTAAATTAACAAGAAAATGGTTAGCTACTTTCTAATTTGTTTACGATGAATATGAGGATAGTGCTTGGAATCGGACCATATTGATTAGATTTGTGAAAAGTTCAAAAGTTTATGCAAATACTACTTTTTTAACCTTCAAATAAGGCAAGGGAAAAAATGTAAAAAAAAAAACTCTTCATAATGTTTTTTACAACATTTCCTTTCCACAGCTTCCATTGGAGCCTACTTTGCCCTGATAACATAAAGTACTTCTAGCAACCAATTAAAAACAAATGAGTATGCGAGATTCTGCATATTTACCTACTTTCCATCCTTATTCACTTTGCTTTACCAATAATTCCGTTTTCCATTGTTTGTAAAAATAAAACGTGAACAAAACTTGCCGCGAATAAAACTGTAAAAGTATTTTAATTCAAAAATAATCTTACTATGCTAATGACCTACCTGCAGATATTTCGACATACATGTTCTTCAATTTTATTTCGAACACAATTTGCTTGAGTTTTCCTCAAATAAATAAATAAATAAATAAGCAAAGTAACAAATCCATAGAAAATCGGTTGTTGTTTAATTTTTTTCTGGCATTTCCTTCTTATTCGTTTCCTTCTTTCTACTTTGCCTAAAAGAAAGATGACAGCGTAAAATCGTAACTCGGGCTTAAAAATATTTTTCTTTTTCGTTTGTTTCGCTTCTGATCCTTTCACTCGGAGGACCAGACAGCACCAAAGACCCGCTTTTAAATGAAGCGTGTCTGGGCGGATTGTTCCTCAATGGACCGCAGCGCTCATCATGCAAAAAAAAAAAAAAAACAGAGAAAGCGGTTTCACACGACTCCAATTTTAGTGTTAGTAAAATACAACTTTCACAAAAGATCGTCTGCGCGAGCTATAAACGAATCGATTATATAAAGAGTCCCATTAATCATCATTGTTTCCGTATCGCTGGTTTTAATGGTTTTGAAAAAACTTGAAGAATTTTCGAATCATTTAAATTTTAAACGTGTAGTCTTTTAGAGTAGTTTAGAAAGCTTGGAAAAGTAAATAAAATTGAATATAGGTAAAAAGAATTGTTTCAGTTTATTCAGGCATCAAAATGCTCTACACCAATGGTTCTGAATTTTTTCTTTTTTTTCTTTTATCCCTTATATGAGTTTCAGAAAAGTTACCATGGAATTATATGACTTGGTACGTATATCAAGTATGGTTGCCAAATTTAAAGACTGCAAATACGGGACAGCAGTTGAGCACCGGAGGGGGGCTGGTCTCCCCCAAAAGACATCGGATATCCGGTATCCGACCGATTTTTCAATGTCCGGAATCCGATTCAGCCACTTCAGATCCTGCTATCCGGCATGTTAAATAAATTATTTTATTCAATTAATTAGCATGTTTTTTTGAGAATGTATGTTGATTTCAAACATACTACATATGTGGAAGCAGTGGGATGTTTGAAAATACGCATGAAATTTACAGGTTTCAAACATCAGAAGCCGAATATTCGAAACGGACCCGTTCACATAAGGGTCACCGGATATCTTATATTCGGCAAACTCAATATCCTGGCAAGAATACGGGACTTTTGCGGGTATTGAAGTTCCCCTTGACGCAGGACAATTTTTCAAAACACGGGATTGTCGCGTAAAATCCGGAACGTTTGGTGTCTATCAAGTGTCATATGATATGGAAAGTACAATCACATTAGAGTAATTGCGAATGCTATTTGGAGATGATTTTGCGATGCCGGTTTTATAGTACAGTTTTTTTTTTTTTTTCAATAGCAGTTCTTCAAAACTGCGCAATTATCTTTAAAATAAACATATTGAGTGTACATATCATATTGCTCATGCGTTATGTACAACTCAACTTGCTAATTTCTCTAAATGCCTCGAGTATCAACTCAACTTAGAATGGGTGATCGGATATTATACATATGTGTGTTTGCCTTATCAAAATAATATTTATTTGCTGCCTCTGAACTGAATAGAATTTTAATATATATTAAAGAATAATACATACAAGAGCTATATTAAAGTAAATCTCGAATAGTGAACGGTAAGCCACTTTTTAAATTTTTTAATCATTAAAATTTTTTTAATAACCTCAAAAACTTTTAAATTTTCCAATTTTTTAATAATTTAAATTATTTTTTCAAAGTTTAATATTACAAACAAAGCCGTGGTTAAGAAATAACTCTAAATGTGTCATTACGTCCCAAATACGGTTCAGCAGAAAAGTTTTTTAATAGCAAAACCAAATTAAGTAGGGCATAATTTTTCAATGAATATGCATACTAGGACCTACTTTGTGTTATGCAAGGACTTTGTTAGCCAGAAGTATACCATACTTAAATGCAAGATTAGATAGAAAAATCTGCTTGATAAAAACGCAAAAAATATCAAAAAAGCTTGTATAATTGGAACAGACTATATTCTAAGAAAAACTGAAAACGATTTGTAACAATTAAATATAAAGCTTGAAAGGAAAAAGACTAGAATCTTTTGAATCATTTATTAGATTGTCTAAAGTTTTTTTAAATGTTCTGTCTTTTCAAAGAACCGAATAAGAGGAACATTTCTGTACAATTTTACTTTCTGTAAATTTCAATGTGTGGTTGGAAATTCAACCAAACTAAAGTAATGCGCAACTTTTTCTTTTCTTTTTTTCTATTCTATTTTATTTAGTTATTTTTTTATTTGATAATGATCCAAGCTTCTACTAATTTTTCGCTCAAGTTTGATTATTTGTTCGTTTTTGTGATTGGTTTGTTTCTTTCTTTTTATTGATTCTCTTTTGCCGGGGTCTTTTTGTTAAGTTTCCTGCCCGTTTTTTCTTCGATTCTTAGAAATAATTTGGATGTGTTACTGGACTGGATAACGTTATTGTTCCATTCTGGCATTTCTCCTCTTATTTGCATTGAAGAAAACGTAAACTCCGACTCCGAAACATGTACAGTAAAACCTGTGAAGTTGACCACCTTTGTAAGCTGACCACCTGTCTAAGTTGACCGCTTTTGTCAGGAACGTAATTAGCCCTATATTATACAATGTAGTTAAACCTTTGACCACCTAAGTTGACCACCTGTCTACATTGACCACTTACGTCCGCCAAATTTGGGTGGGAGTATTATAAAAAACCCTTTGCAAGTTGACCGCCTAATTTTTAATATTAATTTGTTTATCTATTTTTGCAAAAATAAAAAAAAAACTAAAATAACTTCTCCAGGATATTTTTTATACTATAATGTTGTACCAGTATTTATCTGGATGGATGAAACATCAGTAGAAGAGCCATACCTTACTAAGAAGTTTGTCTAAACTTCTTTGTAAGTTAACCGCATGGGAAAACTACTATCAGCACTTTTTTATTCTTTAAATGAATTTCTTCTTTTTTCTTCTATCTGATGCAGCCATTTTAAAAATTATGTATTTTTAGGAAATCTTAACCATCAAATAAGTAACTTACATAATTAATAAAATATTCATCTTGATTTTAACTGAGTACTTTACTTTTAACGTTGTATGGGATACATTGTAAGTCATTCAGGTTACATTTCTCTAATGATAATTTAAATAATTGTGAAAAAAATCTAATTACCCTTTTAAAGTAACGTTGGTACATGGAGCTGTATTTTAAGTAGTTACAAATGTATAAATGCACAGCGTAAAAAATGACAAGGAAAAAAAACAAAGAATCTCATCCCTCTGTAAGTTGACCACTAAAGTGCTGCACCGCAAGTGGTCAACTTACACAGGTTTCACTGTATATGCAATGTCCACTTGAAACATTTACCTTACTAGGTCATACCACCAACACAGGCTCACCTCAACAACTCAGGTCTTCTTGAAATTTGGCGCAAATGTACACAGAGCTAGATAAATCGCAAAGGTTTAGAATAAATGACTGCAATAAATTATTACAACTGTAATTAGTTAGTACCTTTTTATTGCAACTCTCTAGTCTAGAAGCTTTTCTAATTGATATGGAGACATGAGTAAAGACTCGTTTTTCAAAATTTTTCTTGGTCTTTCTAATAGTATGCTGGATTATATAAAAATAAATCACAAACTCAAAATCGAATTAATAGTGGAAAAGTTAATTTTTTCTCAAAGAACATAATTAAGAGTTTACAAATTCAGTTCTCTCTGTGTATTCCCGTGCTTGTGTGAAAGTGAAAAACATATATGACAGTAGAAAGCAAAATAAGTGTAAAAATCTGAAGGAAACAATCATGACACATAAACATGAAACTGACCCAGAATACAATTCAATATTTTTCCGACATTTTCTGATTGGAATCACGAAGAACTGGGAACTACGAGTATTTAAAAAAAATTCAATCATTGTTTGAAAAATAAGACTTAAAAAAGAAGAAGAAAAAAAAACAGTTATTTCCCAACTATGAATTTATACCATAGGGCAAAAAATATGTATATTTTTAAAATTCTTATCATTTTTCTCTTTTGAAGGTTAACTATTGTTCAGTTTCAACAGTCTAGTTTATGTCAGAAACATTAGAATTTTCAGGAATCTATAATTCTATTTACATTGGTTATGCAACCTAAGTACTTTTTAAATCTCTTTGACGTCGGATTTTTAAGTTTGGAAATTTTAACTCAAAATAAAGATACATTTTTATGCTGAAAATTGATATTTTTGCTTTAATGTCTCAGACTTTCGTGAGAAGAAAGTATTACGTTGAATTGAACTGTATTTCACTTGTATTTTTTCAACGTAAATCGTGATTTTTTTTTTTTTCAATCTTTTATGTCCATATCAAAAGAACAATTCCGTCAAAATGGAACAAATAGAATATTTTTTATACAGAAAAAGAAATTTTTAAATTTTACTTCAAAAATGACAATTTTCAGGTAATATTTCTTCAAGTCACGCCCATATTCCTTTAAAAAGAGGAAACACATTGAAGAGAGACATTGAATTTCGTTATTCGGGTTAGATTTCATAGTCTTATCAGAATAAGTACGAATAAATGTATGGTAAAAATTTTACTGCAAGTAAAATACACTTTTTAAATGAAATTTTACTAAAACAACAAAAACATTTACCTGTATCCACTACATAAAATAACAAATATTTCTTTACAACTACCGTTTTGAAAAATATAGAGAAAAAAAACAGCAAATTTTAATGCGCAAAAAAATTAATTTAATAGAGCAACTTCTTGCATGTGAGGATGCAATCTGAGAATTCACTATTCCAACAGAAACCATTAGGATGAAATTATATTTCCAAGTTTCCGACGTTTACATAACAGAATTCTACAAGCTGTATGAAATAGTGCAATCCTAAGAACGAAGATCTGAAATTCGAGTTTTCTAACATCCATGTAATTAGCATAGAGATCGTGGATCACGCAATAATCATGCAAGCCCATCACGCAAAACATTTTCTCTCGTTCGAAAAACATTGTAATGTCTATTATGATCTTCGTATTTCATTTGGCAGGTCTAGGTAATGCGACGTAAAGAATCGGGATTTGTTAGAACTTCTAGGAAATCGTTATAGCCCGTTTTACGCAATACGTTTTCAAGGTATATTATATATGTACATTGAACAGCTCTGTTGTAAAAACAAGCTAGAGATCGTTTCTGGCAAGGGTAGGGTTTCATTTTTGTTATGTTTCTCTGATCTGAAAATGAGATTTCTTGTTAGGCTGAACGAGTTATTTGAGACGTCCCATAAATCATTATGTCAGAATCAGTTTTCATTGGATAACTTTTGAAATTTCTACAACAATTTATCTAACTTTTCGTTTAAATAAATAAATTATAATGAGAATTTTAAAGCTTTTCGAAAAAAATCTACTCTTTGAAATAATTCTCAATAGCTGGTTTTAAAGATAAATTTTAGAGAGAGAGAGAGAGAAGAGAGAATACATGCTCTTCAAGACTTGCAAAAGCAATGTGTAATGTAGTTTTTTTTTAAATAATTTCTTTTTTTTTTTTTCAAATTAATAAACATTTTCAAAAATATAGATGAGCCTATTTTAAAAGTTGTAATAACTATTAAAAAAGGGAAATGAATGTTTTTAAACACAGAAAAATAAATTCTCTAAACATTTTCCCCATTACATTAAAGTGTACACTTTAAAATCTGTTACGTATTTTTATCGAAGTGCACATTCTTGAAATGATATTATTGGAAAAAAGCGTTACATTTACGAACGTAAGTAGATAAATTTTGACCTTTACCAATTTTATAAAAGATCATTACGACACTTCAAAGTTATGTGTAGCAAGTTAAACAGAATACATTGATTTAAAGCATTATTGAAAAATTTAGGAAGAATATCAATTCCTTTTTGTTTTTTGGCCGTTTTAATTTGACATTTTTAAATATGAGTTAAATGCGTCTTCATAGAGAAGAAAAAATATTTTTCTTGGCGCAATATTAAACTAGTTTTCTTTTATTTAAAGTTGAAAAGTTATAGTCGATAAAATATACAATAATAGGTAGCGTTTTGGATAATTGATAGCGTATAACGATAGAAAATATATGTAATTGTATAGGTACTTTCTTGCCGGATTCCATAGTTGGTGTTAAAATTTTCACCAAGAAGGAAAAAAATTTTTGTACATGTCAATTTTTAAATTTTCCCAAATATTTTTTTTGATTTTCACTCATACCTCATCTAGTCTAATATTCACGCAATCGTATTTAAATGTATATGCTGTAACGGTTCAATATTTCTTATGAGCAGATCCGCCCCCTATTTCTTTTCTTCCTCTCTTTTTTCCAAAGAAATCAGATTGCTTATTTTTGTGCATTTAGATTGATGTTTCAATGCTCCGCTGGTATGATGTTACTCATCGAAGCTTTTATAGATCTAAAATTATGAATCAACTCATTAGCATAATCCACATTCTCCCGTTGGAATACTTAAAATATTTTTTAAACCTTAATACAGGGTGACAAGAAAAACATTTGGAAAAAAATGTTCAAATGATTAGCATTTTACCCCATTATTTCCTTGATATTGCGTAGCGTGTACTGCTCTTGGAAAATTATTATTTTAATGGAAGAGCTTGGATTTGAAATTTTTGGAATAAAATATTAGATTTACGAAGTAAAAGTTATGCACTTTATGATCTTAGAAATCGAAGTTAAAATAAGCATTTTTTGAGGTTTACAATCATTTTTCAAAATATAAAACCAGTGTACACGTCAGAAAAATTCCTAATTACGATGGAGAATTTACGGAAAACCTAACTGCAGTTAGGTTTTCCGTAAATGGTAGAAGTAATAAGTAGCATCAATGCATAATTAAATCAAAGTCAACGATAAGTTAATAGTTACAGTTTGGATTCATGTATTTAAAAAATATTACGGTACTCTTTAAGTCATTATTTCTCAACCTTTTCAGAGGGGCGAGCTCTTTAATAGCTAAAAAAATGCTTAAAGAAAATTTTTAATTTCTTTTTTGCTTTCTTCTTCTTTTTTTGTATGACAATATGTTTGATGAAAAAGATGTTTCGTATGCGAGTGTTACTTTTTTGGGAAGATCACGAGTCCCTTTATACTTGAATGGCTGAGAGACGATGCTTTGAAGTAATACAGAATCTGTCTGAAAATTCTTAATTCTTCTACATAAACTGCGATTTTACACATAAAAACCATGACCCTCATTTTCCAGATTTTTGTTTCGTCTGAATGATCACCTTCATTTTAAGAGCCACTGTTCCGATTTCGTGAAAGAAGGGGGGAAAACCTATCAGATGACATTTAAAACTTGAGATCTGAAGCAACAGGCGTCCACCCGCATTTTTCTTGGCATCGTCTCAAATGCTCTCGTGTTCTTTTGCGGGTCATTGTTCGGTCGATACCTCTGCGACACAAAGCTTTGAAGGGTCAGATAGTCTATTGTTTTGTTCCTCCAAGACTCAAAGTGGCGGTTAAAATGGAATAAAAGGAAGTGGCTATAAATGCAGCATTTAAAATAAATATTTACAAGTTGCTACTGAATGCGTTAGATTTTGTGAAATGTTACAATTCTTTGTGACTCTAAAGGTAAAACAGTTTTTTTTTTAATGTGGAGGCACTTGCCTTGTCGGCATTCGCTCTTTTCAAAGCCACAGAAATCGCTGGCCATTTGCAAAGAGTCACCTGATAGGTGGACAGCATGAACCCTATCACGAAAGAGGTCTCTTAATTTTGAACCAGGGACCCTACCACAAAGGTCCCGTCAACTACTCGTGACGTCTAGTTCTCCCTCACGGAATCCGAGATACGCCGAGAAAATAGTCGGTTGACTCCATTCGACCCTACCACGACGATCTCGAGTGACCATTTTCTCCCTTGCTCTCGCGTCTCAGAAGTGAAAAGCGGTTGACCAATCAAATGATAGCTCCGTCAACGGTGTTTTCGCTTGCCTTTTCGGAAATATTTGTACGTGCGCGCTCGCTCGCTGCTCCGCTTTTATATCAAGGAGAAAATACTAATTTTTAATTATTTTAGATGAAATGGAGAGCAAGCCTGCGAACGATCTCTGATATATCTAAAGATAGCATTTTATTTGTATAAATTATCAATTAGAGTGCGTCAAAGATTGCAAAAATGTTTTTATCAAGTCTTAATACCACGGAAAATTTACAGTTTGGGGCGATTAAAAAGGCGTAAAAAGACTCAAAATTAGGTAACAACAGGTCTAAAAGCAGCAAAAGGAAAAATTTATTAATGAATTATGTTCAATCTGTTGTCAGATGGCAAAAATGCAATACTCACTTTATTAGCGCAAATGATATAATTACGTACTTGGGGTCTTGGGGACATTTTAATGAAATTTATAAGGTAGCAAAGTATAATATAGGGTATAATATACTATAAGGTAACCGTAACGTAAATAAATTACCCGATTATACATCGTGCAGAGAACTTTGAAATTGTTCGCCTCTAAAATTAGCAAAAACTCAGATCACATTTTGCCATCTGACTACAGGAATATTCATAACAGCCTAAAGTAAATTGATATTAAACATTTAAATTTGTATCGAATAAGGGGGAAAAATTATTCTGGGAAATTGTTTGTAACGGCTGTGATCTAATTCATTTCTAATTCGCACATTAAACAAACCGCATCATCTAGCTGCTGTTAGTGATGCAAGAAGCTTATTATAATCATATTATTCATAATTTTATTTAAATATTTTGCTGTGCTTTGCTACATGAGTCATTATTTTTTTCCCTTGAAGGAGCATCGAAAAACTGAATTTCAAGAGGGATCCCCCCCATGAGGAAACTCATAATTTGGAAACAATAGAAAATTTTAAAATTAGAATATTTGCAGCCGATAATAAAAAAATAATGTAAGTGCAACATGGAAATAATTTTGATATTTGAAGATCGAAAGTTGCCATAATCAAGTCTGAACACAGCCCGGGGGGGGGGGGGGGGGGCAGCTCCTGATTCTAAAAATAGCATTTTATGCTATAAATTAGCTATGACTTTTTAAACTCAAAATTTTAGAGCTAGCACGGAGCATAAAACTTTTATCAACTCGGTATGTTGTTAATCCGACAAAAAGGTATTTAATTATCTTAATTATATATTTCATTATAATTGTATTACTCGACATTATTTCAGTTTCTTTTTCCTAGAAGAAATACGGGGAGAACTAAATTTCTAAAAGGGAATAACCGCCCCCCCCCCCCTCCTCCCGCCGATGCGAGGCACATATTTTGTAAACAATAGAAAGTTTTCAAATTAGAACATATAAAACGGGTCATAAAAATGTACTTTATATGCGATATAGAAAAAATCAAAATCGTTTAACATTGAAGCTGAATAAGCAGTTTCAAAATGAAGGCGTGAACTCGCCCCCCCCCCCCACCCCCCACCCACTCAAATTGTGCTGCGGGTGCTTTGAAAACTATGTATAAAGTGTTAGAACATTTGAAAGGGATTATGAAAATCCAGTTCTATTGTAATATAAAAATATTAAAAAATTTAAAAGTGCCAAGCTAGTTTGAGCAAAGATTTTAATATTGAAGTGTGAAAGAGGGAGGTCTTTCACGATCCTAAAGTTACCAATTTATTTTTATAAATTCAATTTATCTATTAAGATTTTGCATAACATAGCACGTACACCGATACTACTTGATTCTATTAAAAATTGAACGAAAAGTATTACTTAAAGCAGAAAACACCTTAAACGATATAGACATAAATTAGTGATTGAATATAAATGTTGGAAACTAATCAAATTTGGTATTTTTGATGAATTTCAGTACGGCGAATGCGAGTTTTTTTTTTTTTTTTGTAAAATATAGGAAATATTAAAATCAAATCATCGACTGATCAATCAAACAGCTCATTGAATACCCACCACAGCTTCTTTTCATCTTTTAACTTTATAAGCATTGCGGCACTCAATTCAATTAATGCATTGATTCTCGTTAATGAATACGTTCTGTTGTTCGAAAATAATAAAACTTCATTCAAAAATCATTTTTTTCGTTGTTGCATATAAATAAATCTTTTAATTTCAAAGTACAAAAATTCTTACTAGTAAATAAATTTCGATACTTAGATCTATATTACGCTATCACTTCTTGTATAAGGCAATAATCAGTTTTTCCACGCCTTCAAGATTCAATTTTCCGCCGCAAAATTCAAAAATCGCGTGAATAGCAAAACTACTCGCTACCGACAATGCGAACTCACCCGCTCCTACCCAGGTGACAAGTTTTCGGGAGCACTAGTCGGCAGCCAGACGCTTCCCGTGAGCTTCATAGTAGCGTTTACTTGCGGATCCCGGAATGTGACGTCACGCGGGGAGAAAAGCTGGTTTTTCGCCTAGCGACTTTGTCCCGACAGGTGGACGATGAACCCCTTTTACGAAAGGGTCCCCAGCTGAGAAACCAGATGAGAGACCATCATCTAGGTTGTCTCCCCGCATGTATCATTTCAAACTTGGAGGACATTGGAGCCACGACAGATTTTACGTGCACTAGCTGCCATTAGCGTACATGGTGCCACAGCAATTAGTCGCGAGAGGCGGTCACCCTCCCAAACTACGGTCAGCTTTACTTCACCAGGTAGCCTAGTGGTTAGAGCGGCGGACTTCCACCTGGAAGGTCGCGCTTTCGATCCCCGCTGAAGAGCCCCCCCCCCCCCCCCCATGTACACTTGGGGATATGAGCATGCAAAATCAGTGGACCCCACTACCTCGCCCCGTGCACAAGCAATTCTATGGCCTCGGCTTACAGGTAGGGCTGGTAGAGAAAAAATGTTACTTCACTTTCGGTGTTCTGTGGGAACCGAACTTAACCGACTGATCCACTGCGGGACTTCGATAAAACATCAGATTTAGCAAACCAGAGCAACGTTTCTTAATTTCTTTGATGCGTGGAAACCCCTTTTATACGGTCGGTTTTTACAGCGGAACCGCTATTTTCTTCAATTGTATGGTATTAATGCAACATTTTGAAAATAAGTAATTTGCAGTAAAAATTAAAGTTGCTTCAAAATATATTCATTGGTTTAGAAAAGTAAATTAAGAAATTAGCAGTTAAAACAAAATGAGATTTTAAAACGCAAAAGTTTAATGAGGTAAGTGGTACTGATTTTTATGATTGCAGATAATGCCAGTAAATGTGTTTTTAATTCTTCCATACATTTTGATATTTATTTTTCTCTTTATTTATTGATTTTTCAGTAACTTGCTTGAAAGAAAAGTGCGCAAGTTTCTTGGACCCCTTGAGTGATATCTGCGGAACCCCTGGGTTCTGCGGAACACAATTTAAGAACCGCTGAACTGTAGGAACGAAAGTTAAATCAAGACAGTCATCTTCAGAAGCTATGGTGTAGTCGAGGGGGGGGGGGGGTATTTTTATACGAGCATCCCTCACTTTATTGAATTTTAACACTACTGTCAGTAATTAAAAGTTTTTTTTTTTTTTCTCAGATGTCTTAATTTTGCCTCGAGGCAAAAGTCAATCGAAATAAAAAAATAAAATAAAATAAAAGCTATAGTAAAAAGCAATCTTCGTTGACTTAACATAATTGATTGGAAGGTCTGCTTCAGTAAAGTGAAGCACTTTTTTATTTTTTATTTTCCCCCGCTCAAAACTAAAAGACGCAACCGATCTTACTTTTAATACAAATTATTATTGGAACTTTTAAGTAATAATATTTTTTTTTTTTTGCATCGAGGAAAGGGTAAAAACACTCCTATTTTCCAAAAATGAGAAAAATACCCGTTAAAATATGTAAATCCGTTCAAACTGGAAAATCAAAAATTTTCGTAATTCCAGTATACTTTCTTCAATTTATATGAATATAGAAGGAAGCAAAAAGAACACTAAGTTCATTGCGGTTAGTTGTCTAGTTCATCAATTTCCTTATAATGCACATTTTAAAGGAGCTTTTTTTTTTTTTTGAAAAATTAAGTAACTTAAAAATTATTATGATGTTTTTGTTTTCTTTTATCTTATTAATGGCACATAATATTTTTAAATGGTATCATGCGTTTCGAAAAAAAAAATCTGGAATTTGTGGAATTAAATATTGGATTTTTAGGAAAATATTAAACTTTAAACGGTTTAATTAAACGGTTTAATTAAATAACAATCCTAAAATAAAAATAATTAATGTAGCATTTTTCAATTTCACCACCAGGATAACTCAACATAGCTCATCCACTCATGTCAATATTTTTTCTTTATCATATCCCAAAAGTTTTTTTTTCTTTTTCTTTCACGTAACTGCATATGATAAATGCAACGGGTACCACTTTTCCTTCTGTTTCTATACCCGTCGTATATTAGCTCAATACGTAATGCTATAAACATAAATAAAAATTAATAATTAAACACAAACTATATTTATTATGAAAACATAGGAATAAATTTTTAAAATTTAACGATGCAAGTTTTTTGTTAAATATTTAATGCCAATTCGGTTTCATGAATATATATATGAAAAACCGCTGAAATAGAGTGGAATTGTTTTATCCTTTTTCATACCTCATATTTTACTACAGTTCATCACGGGCTTTTGATATTTGGACGCTTCTGCGCATGGCAAAAAAGAACAAATCCATTCAAATTTTAGGGAAGTTCCTTTTGCCGCGTATATTTAGCACGCGAATCAGAATGTTTGCTTCACAGTTTTTTGAAAGCAACTAAATTTATAAACTGGCATATAGCATCAGAAGAAATCAACCAGGGTCTGAACGAACTAGTTCGAGAACAAAAACGACGCATTCCATATGCCAGCAGTTCCTCCCTTGAACATGAATGGATTCTTCTTGGCACTCTGCCAGGCAGCTTGCTTTGGAGGATGGTAGAACTGCAGCTTTAATTTCCACTTAAAACAACGCAACTACTTATATACGAAATATTTATAATTTTTCTCAAACCATCACGTTGTTTTCCACTTTGCGCAAATTCTTTCAGCTTTTATAATTGTTTTGTACTTGATGGTTTCCTTCCTCTTTGAAATTCAATTACCTCAGTGGTGAGCATTTATGAGAAAAATACGACTTACGTAAGATTCAAGAGTTTATTAGCCAACGTTTTTAAACGGGATAGATCACCAACATATGCTTTTTGCAATAGTTTAGTGGGAATTATATAAATATGTTTTGAAATCTATTATTTCTTTGCTTGACAGAAAAACGTGATAGACTGTGGTGGGTGATCTTTATAGGTAATAAGTTTAATCTGTTCAGTTTTGTTTAATAATTCACATCATTATAGACAAAAATGAAAAAAAAAAAAACAGTTAAAACATATATTTAAAGTAAAATTATTGGGTTCAAGAAGTTTTCCTTTAAAAATTTATTTTTCAGATTTACTCAGTCTGAGAGTTGCGAATTCTAGGAGGTCGCGTTCCAGGTATAAAGATGTCGCGAACTGAACAGTTACACCGAGACCAGTAAGCAAAACATTCTTTTATTAAATTAAGTTTTTCAAATGATAACCATGTACTACAAAACTCAACATCATCAAATGATAACAGCCATATAAAATAAACTAATGGCTAGTTTATAAAATAAATTAAAAGTTTTTGCCGGATGTCTTTTCAACGCATAAGCTCATTTCTTTTGAATTTAAAAAACGGTAACCTCAAAACACTTTTTAAAATGCTTATTGAGATTTATAAATTTTTTTCTTGCTGTTGAGTTTTTTAACAGCTAAATGCTTGAAATAATTAGCCACTAATTATTAATTCACGGTTCTTGCTTGTTTTTCAATTAAAAGTTTCTCTCTGTACGAGGAGGCAAGGGCAAGGGGTTGAGATGCTTTTTACTTTTCCTTTAGAGGGAGCCATAACACTATTTAGTGTTGTCGTTAAAAAAAGATGCGATAAAGTGTCAGTGATGTATATAAATTATATGAAATAAATATTATTTACGCATTAACTACTTCAACAAACCAACATGACATTTGGCAATACCATTGTCTGCTCGGCGCTGGGATATTTGGAAACTCCGCCATTTTGAATGAAAATTTTTGGAGTTGGATTCCCAAAAATAATTTTTTTTGGAATAAATCGATTTTTTTCCCTCTAGAATTATATTACTAACCCCTGCTGAAAAATTAGTATGCTTAGATGAAATAAAAAATAGACATTTACTATTTTATTTATTTACTTTTTTACTCAGATTTCATGTTTTAGCAGGGTTGACTGAAACGCAACCGAAATGTACAGAAAATTTCGGAGAAAAGCCTCGACCAGCTACACGAATTAATACATACAAAATTTCCTACTCGGTAAGTAAACCGAAAGTGTGACAAATGTTGGCGATAGAGCAGAAAATCTTTAGATTTATTTTTGCTATCAATTTTTATTGAACAGACTATAGAGAAAATTTGAATTCGATTTTATCTATGGTGTTTAAAACATTTTAAGCAAACTTTTCTGATAATGTCATTATTTAACCTTCCGTTAGTCGCGCAGCACCTCAGGTGCGTCCCTACTGCACTTTCAGCTGTAACGCGATATTTGGCTGTGATATTTTTATAAATTATATAAGGTAAATGGGGACACTGCTCTAGTAGTGGACACTTAGATCTTTCAGCTCCTAAAATAAGCGAATGTAACATTAAACTTGAATGAAATTATCAGAACCTATAGCGAACGATTCCTAGTACTGGTTAATAGAACTAAAGTTGGCGTGGAGCATTTATGCAAGTACATGGATCATAATATTCAATAGCTGCCTCCACAACGGTCACATTTTCTGCTTTTTACTAAAGCCGATCAATAAGAAGGTTAGGGATTTGGGAAAAATATGTGGGAAAAAAGCGTGACATCATTTATGAATGGTCCCTTAGTCATATTTTAAAATTATTTCTCCAAGTTAAGAGCATAAAATAGATGATATTAATTTCTGTCCACTACTAATGCAAATACGTGTCTTATAAATGTCCGCTATAGATACAAATTAAGCGTTTAGTAAATTTGACGTAAAAATCCTAATTTTTCATCAAATGACATATAGGTAATTAATTTTTTAGAGAAATAGTTGGCGATTAAGCTAAATATGCAAATATTGATGTAAGTCCCTTGAACAAATTTTGCCACGTAGAAGAGTACGAAAATTTTCTTAATTGTGTCCACTACCGGGTCAGTTACCTTACTTTCTTTTAAAAAAATACAATGCTTAATACTTTAATCCCCAAAGGATCTTAAATCGGTAACAGTTAACAATTTGAATTCGAATAAATATCTTTTGACTTTCAAAAAACCAAGAACACCTAGCTGACGCGAAAAACCATGTCGGAAATTAGAGGGCGACTAAGGGAAGGAAAAATGCTTATGAATCGAAAATCAGTACTGTATTGAATATAACTTAATTTCAATATAAGATATTGCCTCTGCTCTTGAGTTTGCAGAGACAGAGCACTTTTCATCTGCGCATTAAACCTGTTACTCCCCGCTCCCGACAAAGAATAGGTTAATGCATTTCAAGAAGTCGCTGAGCATTTCACTACAAGAGAAAATATCGCCATTAGCAATTCAGGACTAAACTGTCTCGACGAAACAAAGGGAATTTCCCTTAAATTGAATGCTATGCTCACGCTCAGTGTAACCACTATGTAATGAACTTCCTTAGAAGAAAATCTTTCGTGAAAAATGTATACTGTAAAGAAAGAGATTTTGCAGCAATAGCAAATTTTTAATGGAAATGAATACATTATGCTTTATTGCACTGTGACTTTTTTTTCTTGGAGCAAAGAATAATGCATATACGCTGTACGATTTTGTCCAGTTCCCGAGGTAAAACCAGAAAGTTAATGGTTTTTGTATTTGTTCTATATTTCATTTTATATAGTTTCGATTGCATTTGCATATGTAATAAAAAACGAAATGTTTAATGCACATAATAAATTAAAATCACTTGCTTTTTCTTAGTGTTAGATAATAACTTTAAGTATATGATTTTGGGAAAAGGTGTATCTTAAGTATTATTTAATAGGAGTATAAGTCATCTTGTGTCCTCCACATCAAATTTAGTTCTTATCGAAACAATGATGAACCCCTATTTGACAGAAAACGCAAGGTTTCTAATCCACCTTCTAATCTGAAAAGGCTCAAGAGCTCCTTATCAGACGAATAATATTATAATCAAGTGAGTCAGTCGATTCATCCGTTTTCTAAAGCCTTTCGTATAAAAAAAAATACTTTATTTAGCAGAAAATACTATTATGTTACCGTTTTTACGTTTCTTTAAATTTGGCATCGGTGTTTTTTATCACTATTCTATCATCGTTATTATTATTGTTGTTTATCTGTAATTGCATATAAATTATGCCACAGTGAACCGTCTGTTTGGTAAACGCACTAAAAGCAAATCACCATCGGTATCTGCAGATTTTGTGTCTAATTTATCCTTTTCTATTTTTATTTTACAGTCGAAAGTGGTTAGACATACGGAATTCCCTTTTTGTGCAAAGCAGTCGCCGAAGGCGGCTGTTTCGCATACTTCGCTGATTGCTCAATTATTTGTTTGGTATGCAAACAGAAGAATTGCCGCGCAATTCACGAAGAGATTGTTGCATTTAAAAGTATTGTTGGAACATACAACATTCAAAGATTGTACAGGATTATCGCAACATACAACTAAAAATTAGTTCGCGATAAAAACTGCAATTTTTATTCGATAGGGAGCATCATATTTTTTCTAAAATTCCCACAAAACATTAAATCCAAATGTAAAAAAAAAGTTGGGTACCGAGGTTCACAGCTTCGGAAAAAGCTACTCCTGTATACACCAAATTTCGTGTTTTTTGGATTTACTGTTTCCCCTGGACGCGCGTAACAAACAGACTAACTCCTTTTATTGTATGTATAGATGTTCCATCTGAGTAAAGAATTGCATCCTTTTCGTGCTTTCGCGAGACTTAAGTAATTAATATATGAGCAGAATAAAGAAAATCTGTTCATCTTCATGTGTTTAAATATTTATTTATCTTTTCCCTCATTAAGTTTCGGGGCATTTTTCTTACAATTTTAATGTCATTGTGATGCTTTGGTAACAGTAAGAAATGTGTCTGTGCACAAAGAATTATTTTAATGGCCACATAAAATAAACAAGCATTTTTTACACTAAAATTATCTGTTTGATCGCTTATTTTTTAATTATTGTAATTTGTATGAAATTTAAAACTATGTATGGCTATAGAGTTTCTGTCGTTAAACAACATTTCGTTGTCAACCTCACTAATGTCTGATTTACCATCAAATTGATTTTGAATTCTGCATGAATATCAATTCCTTATTTCATTAGTAAATTCGCTTTTTGAAAATTTACTTAATCCATTGAAGTGACTGGATAATCGTTGTTTTTACAGTCTGCGTAACAACAGCCATTTCGAAAAATCATTCCATTACCGAAACTCAATTCTCCAATAGGCGGTTAGAACGAATCTCGAGTCAAGGTTGTCATTTGCGAGGCGGATTGGGTGTGGGTGAGAAATGCAGAAAAGCACAATTAGAGGAGCCGTTGGAAGCAGCCATTTTGAGTAATTACTTGAACCATAATGTTCAATTAAGTGTCTCTTCTACGGACTTTGGACGGTTCTTCATTGCTGCAAAAAGGGGTCAGGGCTCCTGCTCTGTTCAACGCCAACCTTGTTTTTCGGAAAACAAATTTTTCGCAAGGGGTTTCTTTGCATTTTAAATCTTCCAGAAAAACCAAATGAATAGCATCGTCTTCATTAAGTTCTATCATCATCAGAAAGTTTTTAAAGCAGTTGCAGAGACATTTAATTAACGCAATAACACAATTAATCTCCTTTTGAAAACCGATGTGTAAGAAAATCCGTCCAGCTTCATATGTTTAAATATTTATTTTCCCTCATTATGAAGTTTCGGAGCATTTTCCTTACATTTTAAATATCATTGTGATGCTTTGTAAGCAATAAAAAATGTGTAAGAATTTTTTTAACGGCATTATCAAATAAACAAGCATTTTTTGCACTAAAATTATCTGTTTGATTGCTTAATTTGTAATTAGTATAAAATTTAAAACTATGTAATGACTAACGAGTTAAAGTTTTTAATATTGTCTGTAACTGGAAAATGTCTGCATTGTTTATGTACTTAAAGTTTGCCATTTCCTAAAAGATTAGCAAACACAAAAATAAAAATGATTATTAAATTTTAGCATCATGTATATTTATGAAGATTAGTAGGTAAGAAGGTGGTTGCTGGTAATATGGAGCACTTTTTGAATTTTGAAAAAAATTGGAATTCAAAATGCATTATATTGTATTCAAAACCGTCAGTAATATTCGTATATGATTGTGTAATTTATTTTAAAAAAAAACATTGTATACATAAATGAAATTTGTTTTTTAAATAAACATTTCGAACTTCAGAATATGAAACATTTGCTAAAAGTAAAACACAAATTTTTTGCTAGTCATATTATCTTAAACAGTAGGTTTCTTATAGTATTCTATTATAATTATTTTCCCACAGAATGAGATACCATTAATGTTAGGGGGGAAAAATAAACGTTAGTGGTAAATACTTCATATTATCAGTTAAAATTGCTCTTAAGTCCTTCATCAGCAAAAATAACAAACGCACTATTTTCGCAACCACCTCACATAACTAACACAATGTACTGAATATATTATTCGTTAATTTTCTTTTACACGATTCAAAATTTTTAAAAAATCGTTTGTTTTTAATTGGTACAATTGTGTATTTAATAACTATCTTTTGGAATTTTTTCAATACTACTGATGCGTGTTTTTATTTCAAGTCGAATTACATGCCGTGAACTTCACATTCTTTCCTAACTCTTGCATGGTATTCTGTGAATTTTGTCTTTTATTATTTCATTCTTAAAATTAAAACGAATTTTGTGCAATATCAACTGCCCAATCTATTAAAACTTCTATTTATATTTTCAATTATATAATATCTAATTCTGAAGATTGTGACAAACAAACAATTTTCCATAACTTATTACATTAAAAAAAATCGAAAAAGAACCAAAACAAACTCTATTTTTCCGTAAACGAAAGTGATAATGATCACTTTCGTCAGACCACATTGTTCGAATCGGACAACAGTAACCCCCTGGGACAAGACCCCCAATCATGGGTCGATGACTTTCAACTTCTGGCAGGAGCGTCCAGTCGTTGTCAGTGCCAGAGGGCAGACAAAGCAGAAACCATGTCCCCTCTTTTCTCCTTTAACTGTCGAGGTTTGTCCCTACTTATTAGTCCCTACCAGACAGTTTGGCATTGGCATCACCACAGTTACCTGCCTGTGGTGGATGGAATCGAAAATTTACATCCTTCGGAGTTGGAAACCATTAGCTGAAGTGCGCCGACTCAGGCTGTTGCAATAAGTTTTAAAGCTTGAGAAAGTATTTCGATCACTGGCGTAGATAAGTGGGTAGTTTTGGGGGAACCCCCCCCCCCTGAAATGGTAAAGATTGTCTAGAATGTTACCAATTTTTCTTCTAAGCAATGAAGTTAGCTCACTTCTCCCGAAGACCCCCCCCCCCCCAGAATCCGAGTCTAATTAGCCACTGATTTCGACACATTGGTTGCGACCCATCGACAAACTATCTTATGCACCACTGCCGTAGATAGGGTGTAACCTCCCGAAAATTGTGAAGATTGAGTAGAATTCGACCAATTGTTCTTGTAAAACAATAAAATTAGTTTACCCCCTCCCTACCCGAAAATTAAGGTCCAGCTACCTCACTGTTATGCTCTCGCCTTAGAAGAATATAAGTTGTTCTCCTTGTAGGATAGATTATATAGATCCATAACTCTGTTTTTTTTTTTTTGGATAAACAGACATCAAAAACATCATAAAATTATAGTAGAATGCTGATTAAATAAATTTGAGATGGCCAATAATATGGCATTCAAAATAAAATAAACTTTAAATCTTAAAAAATATAATGAGTATGAAAAAAGTGCGCTTTCTCCCATGTGTGTCTAATTAGATGATAACATAGGATGTTTTTTTTATATAGCATATGCAGTAAAACCCGCTTAAGAAGTTTTCCAGGGGACCAAGACAAAAAACTTCTTATGAGGGAAAACTTCTTAGCCGGGTAGGCTCTATGATTGAAAATGAATATACTTTATGATATTTAGGGATGATATTATTTTATTATTTGACAATATTTAAATTAGACAGAAAATGGACACCTCCATAGGCCATAGGAGACTCTACAAACATTCCTTTCTCCCCCTTATCAGTCATCAACTGACCAATCCTCTCTGCTAAACCTTCTTCTGATCGTTTTTCCATTAGAAAGAAAAGTAACTACGTAGTTTGAAAGAAACATGATTAAAAAAAAAAAGAAACTCTAGAAGGGGCCATTTCACAGTATTTGAATGTTGCGGACTCTACAAAGTTTAAACCCGAATATTTATTACATTAAGATAGGAAAATGCATTCTTTTTTGCCAGTGTGAAAGTCCTACTAACACATTATTTGAAAATAAAATTAAGTGATAGTTCAACTGTAAATTAAGTAGTTATAACAAAAAAAGTGTCATGCTGCGGACTCTACGTTTGGACAAAATACTGTGAAGTCTAAAGGTGTCATTTGAAAGAAAAAATCGACTGATATGAAAAACTTATTAAGCGGGGAAAAAATTAAAAACTTTTTAAAAGGGTTATTTTAACATTAGGGAGATGAGAATGAAACTGGTGTTGAAATTAAAAACTTCTTAAACGGGAAATCTTCTTAAACGGGAAAACTTCTTAAGCGGGAAAACTTCTTAAGCGGGACCTTCTTAAACGGGTTTTACTTATATATACATATATTTTTACTTTTATGTTTTTACACGCTAATAGAGCGTATTTAAACTCCTTGGTTTAATTAAAAAATTGAAATCGTAGTTATATTTTTCACTACAATCGAATTGAAAGCGCACTTTGCCCTCTATGCTCATAAACAGTGTTGGATTAACCAGTAAGCAAAATAAGGCCGTGCTTAGGGCACTAAGAAAACGAGGGCACCTCAGAAAAATTTTATTGCCCATTTAAATAGCTAAATTAATTTTATTTGTTAGAATTTTCAACTTTAGGGAAAAGAGAATAAGCTCTGCTTATATAAAATATTTTGCCTTACTGTCTTATCTCAATCCTGCGAAATAAAGTACAGGTCTATTTCGTTTTTATTTGCATTTTTGAAACAGTGCAAGTGAGAAAAATGTTTCTGCAACACACCTATTACAGCACACCTATTATTTTGAACATCTCCAGCCAGGTGTTAGGAGGGTTTAATCTCTGGCTTTATAAGGAAAATTAGCAGAATAGTCATTCAATTCCAATTATAATTAAGCTAGAAGAAATAAATTTTAGTTTTGTTCTAAGTTCGAAAAAAGTTCTAAAAGATTATTCTACTAGTTTTAAAACGTTTATTTGCCTGCATTTTGAATGTGCAAAATGTGAAGGGGCACCAAAGTTTTTACTGCTTAGGACATCTAAGGGTCTTAATCCAGCCCCTGATGATAAAACATGCCTTTACCTTTTCCTCCTCCATTAAATTTTATTCTCGTTATTCAGCGAATGAAATGATATGATATTTAAAGTTCTTCACGTGTCTTTTAGCATTATTTTACAATTTTCCAGAATGCCCTACAAATCTTTTACAAGCTTTGAACCGCACGTTTTAAATCCTAACTTATGGGTTTCGGAAATTCTTGAACTATAACTTACCACCGTTGATCCATAAAAGAATATCGAGTTTTCAGGTTGGAACCATTTTGTGCCCCTTACAAAATATCCGTAGTTTACGACACCGACCTCGATTATCTGAATAATCAAGATTTGAAAGCTTCTTCAAAGTGGCGCCAGAGATACGTCCATGGGGCATGCTGGCGAACATGATCTTTTATTCCTTCCCCCCAACTACTTTATTTTTTCTACACGGATGGGCCAGCGGAATTTGGAAGCTTTTGTTACAAGATGACAAGAGATTTAAAAGGAATGTTAAAAGGGAATAATAATACGGAAAAAGAATTCTATTTTTTCTTCCATTTGAAGATATGTTTTGTCTGTAAAAAGTGAGTTCTTTTAAAGCGGGGGCTGTACAACGGGTGGAATTTCACTGAGTATTGTAGGTAAAGAATGTGTAGAGATATGGGAGAATATAGAGAAGCGTGGTGGGGATGGGGAGGGAGGAGACTTTTCATTGTTTGTGGTGATGATATCAAACGATAGCATTGAACTGTTTCCTGGATTGTGGATATTTACATAACATAAAATGTCTCTTTTTTTTTTTTCTTTTCTTTTCGCCTTGGTCTTCAATGTTGGTGCTAAAAGCAAAAAAGCAAATTTTTCCAATAATAAGGGAAAACAAGCGGTAAGGTCATTCTTAGTAGCAAGTACGGGATTCTTGTCTAGGAGTCCTATTTTTCACTGAAATTGATTACATTGCATATTTTATATTCATTAAGAGATTAGTGAGATTTTATATTCATTAAGGGATTAGTAAGAAACTGGATTTTAATTTTCGCATTCTTAATTAATGTAAAATGTCTTAAAAGTTAGCAACTACTTTTAATAAATCTGCGGATAACTTCCAAACCCTGAAAAATATTTTCATGGGCAGTACAAACATTCTATCTAATGATCTTTACAAATGTCGTATAAAAATAGCAGAGGTGCTAAAGTGATACATCATAACGTACGAACATTCACTGACTCTGTAAAAAGGTGTATCTATATGAATTACAATACATTGTCTATATGAGTATGTATACTGATGGATACTCCGAAAGACCTTGAATTCTTGTGCAAGTTTTATGGGTTTTGGGTCATTTGTATAAAATTGTATACAAACCAATTGTTCTCAATAATGATTCCACATTTATAGGGATACCATTTTAATAAAAGTAGGTGCTGTTGTTTATCTGTGTTAAATATCTGTAGTTTTCTTGCGATCATTTCTGAATGAAACTGTAGGTGCTTAGAGTCGTCCATGTAGGAAACTTTAACGGCATGCTTTGCCTGTTGTAAAACACATAGCTACATTTCACATTAGAAAAAGAAAAGCATTTCCGAGAAAGAACCAAGTTAGCTCTTATCTCCATTTTCTTTTTTTTCTCTTTTTTTAATACATATCAATGCTTAAAATATGACATTTTAATCATGAACTAATCATATTCATAGAACACATGTGATAATTAATTTGCTATTATTTTTTATCATTAAAGTGACCATCAGTTAAGTTTTAGAACTTAATCTACATGATAGATCGGCATTTCCGAAATGGCTTATTGGAGTGCCTGAACTTAAACTTTTCCCTTTTCTTTTTTTTTTTTTGGTATCAAAGGATCTATTTTCTCTCATAGAAAACTCTTACCAGCTGTAAAATCTTGTCTAAACTCTAAAACGCAGGAATTGTTGTAATTTGTTTAGCTAGAAGAGAGACCAAAATAAACAAACAGTTGTCATAAAAGTGAATCTTTTAAGCAGATCTCTTAAATGTGGCAATTAAAAAAAAAAAAAAGATAAATAACACGCTTTTTGCAATCGTGATTGTCAGTTTTACCCTGAATGGCGTTGTTATGTGATCAATGCTGCCATATCAAACATAAAGTCTTTGTTTACTTTTCGTATCTTTTCTTACTGAACGGACTGCTATTGCAATCGCTATTTTCAGATCTTTGATCAAACGTTTCGCCGTTAAAACAAAAGGGATGCGAAGTTGAGAAATATATTGTTAAAATAAACTTTAACCATTTGTTTCTCGCCCGCACAGGTTACAACTAGAATTGAATTTAAAATAAGGAACGTTCTGAAGTCGTCTTCATTTATCACAAGTGCATTCAAATTTATTTAATTTGTCTTCTTACTTTCAGTGAATTTTGTGTTAAAAAATGTCTTTTCTTACTCTTGAATTTTAAAGTACAACTATTTCTTTTTCAATGGTTTAAAAATGAAGGTGACGGATTTCATTAATTAGAGTGGCAGAGCTTCACATCCTCTATAACAAGGGTAGTTAACTTGTGTGTCATTAGGATCTTTATGTGTTAACAATTCGAAGCAATCTTCTTTCGAAAGTTTTTGTTTTTAGGTGAGAATACACAAGAATAAAAAAATGGTATTTGTTTGTCAGTAAACTTACTAAGTAACACATTATCACCGAAATCTATCAGTCGATCGCAATCGACCTGCTTGTTGGCCACGCCCGTGCTCTGTAACAAATTTGTGTTTTAACCCCTTCCCTCTCGTTCCCGTGAAAAATGACCGGCTGAGGTTTCGCCTTCTATTTCTCACTCCCGTGAAAATGACGGGCTGGAGTGTCTAAAATTTCAATTTTAAAATTTCAATAAAAATTTCAAACAAATCAAATATTAAAAATGAAATATATATATTGTTCAAACACATATTTTTATATGATTTTCAGGGATAAAAAATATTCACTTTTATGACCGTTTTCTTGAAAAATTACCCGTCCCGGTTAAACAAGAAATGTTTTTAAAATACTCATTTTAAGAGATCCCATCGTGCATTTAAAGTATCAATTATAAATCACATGTTTACCATTGTTTTTCGTACATAAAAAATAGTACTGCTTTATATCTTTTAGAGATATAATTAACTTCATGTGTATATAAAATTCGTCTTTTGCATTGTACTGGAAATTTTAACTTTGATCAACCTTTATGTTTTATGGAGGGAGGGATACACTATTTTTCTGAGAACAATTAACCTTTGCTGTTTGTATGAATTGCATTTGTTGCAATACAGTATATCTCTTTTCAATGATGCTAACGCAGCTTTAATATTGGATTCTGCTGTCTAACTAAGTAGTAATTGTAATTGAGATATGGGTATGGAGAAGAGACCATTATGTCCGGAAAATGCGAAGTTTCCATTATCTCGGTTATTATTATGTGGTTCGAAAAATTTGAAAACTGGAAAATTAAATACCTGCACTAATGAAAAGTTCATGCATTTTCAAAAAGAATGAAAATAATTTTTAAGCGAGGAATTTGGAAAAGAGAAAAACGAATATTAATGTTTTTTTTTTTTTTTGAGTTTCCAATCGATTGAGGCATAAAGGTTAACAGAGGATAAGTTGGAAGATCCTCCCCCTCCCCCCCGCGAACGTTTTCAAGAAATGTAAAGAAGACTCATCAGGAGGTGTTTGAGTAATCATTATGCCAAATCCCGGCCCTTTTAACTGTTCAATCATGAGCAAGTCCACTTTGCAACTAGGTGCAAGTTGGACAACCGCGATTTGAACGGAGACATTTCAAGAGAAAAACCGAAGTTGATTAACCAAAAAGAGAGACGTCTTGACAGCCTCAAAAGCACATCCCACCATGCCCCAACATGTTATGTAATCCAGTGATCGCATGTCACAGCACTCCGCATACACGTACACTAACCCGGGCTTTTATAAAGGATGGCAGTTCGGAGGGAAAAAATACGCTTGCACCGAAATCTCTACACATATTGGGGGTCAAGGGAAAGAAAATGCACCCCCAGTCCTCCCACGATTCAGGGGTGGGATGCAGACAATGGCACCGAATCCATTGTGTGCCTACCACTTCTTTGTCGCGGCCCGATAAATGGCTTCGCTGTTCGTTGTCCTCCCCCCTGCTCGGCTGGGAGGGAGATGCCCCAGCGGAGGCCCCTATTTGGGAGTGGGAGGCAAGAGCTGAACGGGACTGTGTGTGTGCAATAGATGTTATTGTTGCGAATCTTCATCTCTGGTGGTTGCCATGGCGGAAGGGTTGCTGTTGAAGGTTGCGCGGTGGTGGAGTTTCCTTTTCATGTTATGAAGCGATTTGCACATGAATTCCTATTCACATCATGTTCATGTAAAAAATTCATAGTAGCGTCACCTTCTTACTACTTATTCTTTTTCTTCTTTTTTATTCCTTCTTAGAATATAGGAAAGAAAAAAAGAATTACCTCAACATAATCCTTTATGCCCATTGAGTCCAGGAAAATTTTTCTCAGCCCCGAAAACTCGCTCGAAAATAATCGATACGAAACAAATAGTATTTGAATTTACAGAAAAAGTAATGTGAGAGACCATTTAGCAAAAAAAAAAAGAAAAGGAAAAAAAAAAAAAGGATTAGGCTTAGTGTAATAACGATTATGTAATCGTAATAAATTACACAATATTAAACTGAAATTGCGCAATTTAACTTTTAGACTTTCACTATTTGTAACCGAAGCGAAAAAAAATTCTCAATATTGCACATTATGTCATAATTGTCGTGCAACGCCATAAGTATCTTTTGTAATGGTCTAATATTTATGCAAATGTTAAATATAGATCGAATAACTATGGATAATTTCTTATCGTGAACGATGCTCCTTTTAAAATAATACATAACATTAAATAGGGAAAAAAGACCAGTTGTCTAGATGGGTTGTTGTTAAACGATTGAACACAGACATCATAAAAGTGACTTGCAAATAAATAAATGAATAAATAAAAACAATGTTGTTAAAGCACAAACTAGTTAAACTATTGTTTATACACGTGTTTTTGAGCTACATCTCTTAATCAATGCATAGTGTTACGTATGAACTGGGTTAAAGCTTTATTCGGAAGTATTTTACCCCTAATCCACATTTGCAGAAATACCACAGTGTATTTCTGCAAATTTGTGCTTTAATATCGTTATTTTTATCATTGATTTTTTATTGATGCTGCACGAAGGTAAATGTTTTTACTTTGTGCTTTAAAAGTAGTCGAATATGTACAACAACACAGAAGTTGTGCTCTGGAACTAGGGGTGCACCGATAAACAAATTAACTGATTACCGATAGGCGATTTACCGGCAGCCGATTAATTATAATAATTTTAAAAAGTACAGATTCTTCATCACTATGTTTTTGTTAACTTTTTTGGATTCCACATTTTGCTATTTTACAGGGATTCCCTGTTCAGAACTGTTTAATAATTTGTCTACTTGTATGAATGGTATTTTTTTTCTCCTTTCCATATTTTATTTCAAAATACCCTTTCCAAACATTATTCAAATTTATTACAACCAAAGTATGAAGATCCATATTTAGGGTACAAAACAAGGAAAGAAAATTTTCCATATTTGAGTAAATGAGCGTTAAAACATTTAATTGCAACATAATTAATGTAGAAAGTGGAAGTCCATTATCATATCAGCATCAGTTGTGAGCATTATTTTTTAATATTATTTCAATCAGTTTTTATACACTTTCAGGTTGCATTACATTTTACATTAGAAAAAATTAAGTTTTTTTATTAATTAACTCATTTAGTGTTTCTCTCTCGTTTTCGACATTCCAAAAGTAATGTTATTTGAAAAGTAGCTATTATACCGTTTAATCAGTAAAAATCAACGGATTATAAATAATCCTCAAAGTGGCCAACTATGGCAGTTTACCGATTATTGCTGATTAATTGGGGCATCCCAACCTAAGACATAAAAAATTTACCATAGTCCTTGAAATAAAATGTATCATTAAGTAGAGTAGGTATTGTTAAATATTAATAGTTAGTTATTGTTATTAATACAATAAATTACTAATGCTACTTCTGTATTGTTTGACTTTCAGAATAATTCTATCATAACGACACCTTAAGGATTTAGGGGCATACACTCGTCTTACATAAGCATTATACTGCAAAAAAAAAAAAAAAAAATGTTACAGCCAGCTCGCGTAGATCATTTATTTAAAATGTCATACTGGTGTTGATTTATATATTAGCTAATTTTTATATACATTCTACTATTCTAACATATAATTACGAGATTTCTGAGCATGCAAAGACATTATTTCTGCACATGTGTATGCATTAAAGAATAATTATTTGCGTTTTATAGTTGTTCCAATATTCCCCATGAATTCAGCACTTTGAGACATCTTTAAAACAACTTTTGTTTATTTTTTAAAAAATATTTTGAAGTCATACTAGTAGAACACTGATTATATACGCGTGTGAAGAACAATAGCGTAACACCCGAAATAAAATAAAACTGTATTACGTTACTAAAGGGGGGGGGGGGGAATATAAGAAGTGTCCCGATGGTATCCTTTCTTCCCTAACACATTGTCGGCAGCATTTCTCTAAAGAGAATGAGTGCTTGGTATAAGAAATACCTTCCCTTTTTATTATTAATAATTAATTGATTATGTTTTTTAATTAAATGGATGTGAAAAATATTGGTTTTCTTGCTACTTTCACAAGTTATATTAATGTTTAAGGATTTATATTTAATTATAGTTCTAGTAAAGTTTCCTCGTGGGTTTTATTGCTATCATTTTTAAGAAATCTTATACATTAGATAATACTTTATGCTTTTTATATTGCAGATTGTACTATGAAAAAAAAGAGAACTTTATCATTTACATATAAAAAAAATATATTAAATAACAAATAATTAATGGATGTGTGAAACAAATATAAAACGACTGCATTTCGTGCAAAAAACTAGGAACGAAAATATATTGTCACTTTTTGCATTTAAAAGTACTTTCCCTTAAGGGATTTTTTCTTCTTAATTATTATTTCATTTATTCCTAACTCAACATCCTTTATACATCTTTTGTGTTTTATATTTAAAATAAATATAAATGAAGTCACAAAATATGCATACAATATATGATGCTGTTAATTATTTCTGAGAAAAAGTGTTGGAGAGTGGTGTGAAAATGTTTAAGTATCAGAACGTAATAAAAGTTACTAATATATACGTCATGCAATAATATTTAAAACATTTTTTCCGAGTTTGTAAACAAAGAACATTATTTTTATCCTTATCCCCCTCCTCTCACAGATTGGACAAAGCCGTTACCAGGCAACGGGTGATGGAAATAGTATTTATGTATCTGCTCTCCCCACGCTTGGGAGGCCACTCGCCGTTCCTTTGGCAATATTCCGAATTCACAGGAATAGAAAGCAGTTGATATGTTTGGCGATGGATGGCTGTAGCTTTGGCGATACTATTGCCCCTGATGTTGTTACTTATACTTTTCTTACGGGAGCAATACATTGTCAAAAGTTAGGTTACACAATTTTCGATTATTTTTCCTCTTGCAAAAAAAAAAAAAAAAGAAGAAAAGAAAATAATATGTTTCAAACTTGAGTCTTCTTATCTTTATATCAATCTACTAATCTAAAAAAAAAAAGAAAAAAAAAAAGAAAAAATAAAATAAAAAAAAAACATTGTTTTATGTCCAAGTTTCATTTGTTTATTTTTTCAAAAAATATTTTCTTTAATTTGGTAAAATGTTTACATTTAGTCAATATTTATTCAAACCGTAAAATACACTAAATGCTTTTACATAAATTTATAACTGTTTAATTTCTTCGTTTATAAAAAACTTATTAATTTATTTTAAAATTAATGCAACTATCATATATAGTATAAAAACAAATACGCAATAATTGGCATCAGTTTATAGTCTTCAAAATTGTTGAATAAAATTATGTAAGGGCCGTAATAAAATTAATTTCCTCTTCAAAAATACGAATGGAATGGAAAGCTCTATGTTTTATATCATAAATGAATTTACCATGCTCGAATCAGTCTATATATAATAAATATCAATAGTTTCAAGCTTGATCTTTATCAAGTAGCAAAAACGGACCTAATGTAACATCCGTGTTTTTTTTTCAATGGAAGAAGACAAAAATTTCTCGTTGGAATACATAAGATTTCGATAGCTTCTTACGAACACTGCAATTGCTTTTATCGTACTTATTTTCTCCAAAACGGCAGAAATATTGAAATTATGATTATAGATTTTCTATGGAAATAAATATCATCCTAGAATTTGGCTTAAAAGTCTAGTAATAATCTCTCATTACGGCCTTCCTGGAATAAAATTAAATTCACGTTAAAATGCGAAGATCCTTTCTCAAATAACGGAAAACGTGCTGTGCATGGCTGATTTTGATCCGAAATTCTCCTACATTTCCGAAAATTTTAAAAACTTACTCCGAAAATTAAACAAAACAAAAAAAAAAAGACAAAGGGGAAAAAAAAAAAACGGTTTTCCGAAAATTTTAGAATTTATTTATCTTAAGATTTCTTTCACGAATAATACCTGTGCTTTTCTTTCTACTTTGGCATGAGCAAAATATTAAATACTTGAAAAAAAGTTAATGTTTCTGAAAAAAAAAAAAAAGACTTCTGGTATTAATATTACAATTTTTTTCATTTAAGCATTTTTTTTAAAAGTATGTTTCTTGAGTTTATAGATACATACGCAAGTATGATCGTTGAAAGGGTTTACAATTGTATAATTTATAATTCAAATTCGTGAGGCTTTTCCTTTGAACTTATGTTCACATACTAAAGTATGGCCCCCGAGGGGATGAGTCATACTTACGTAGATATAATTACACCTATATCACGTGTACATATATATATAATTATGCCTATATCACGTATATATATATATATAATTAGGCCTATATCACGTATATATATATATATATAATTATACCTATATCACGTATATATATATATATATATATATAAATTATACCTATATTAAGAATATATTTAGCTATACCTCCGGGCTAAATATATACTATTACTATTCCGGGGGTGTAAAAACATAATTTACGTTATAAATTCGTCGGGTATATGGTTTTAGAAAATTATATGTTAAGTTCAGAATATTTTTTTGTGCCAAGAATCACCCATGGTACTGTATTACTTTTTAAAATTTGAAAATATCAACTACAAACAAAATAATAAGAATGGTGTCTTGGTGGTTAAACTGGAAGTTATGAAAATTTTATTTCGAAGCTGTTATGCTACACTTAAAAATAAATATTAGTTAATAAATACATAAAACTTAAAAAGAAAAAACAGAAGAGGTAAGACAGAAAAATCAAACAAAAAGAACTTAAAGTATGGTTTTAAACTTGAAAACTACTGGGAAATATTCCTCTTGGACTCATTAAAATAGTGTAAAAAGATTACTCACGAAATAAAATATTCTTAAAATTTGTCTAAAACTTACCAGCATTGTTTTCTTATTTATTTTGTTTAAAATGTTACCGTAACATTTCATTTATTTTAAGGATCCAACCCTACCCCATAAAACATTAAAAATACTTTTAAAGCTCAGTTTTGGAACTATATTATCTTATTTTACACAAATTAAGAAAGTTAGGTTTTCATAAAAAATATTTTTTGGATATGCTTTAACATATATAACAACCCGATGCCTTTTTACAACCTCCGAAAGAGAACCAATTGACTTTTTTCATGCATAAAAGGCCTTCTAAATCCGGTACTTACGCAAATACTTGTCCGATACTTACACAAATACTTGTACGATATATGTCTTACTTGTCCGATACTTACGCAAATAATTCTTTGTTTTAAATTAAAATTCAGTTTATTTGAAGTTCTATTCATTTATGAACCCTCATATAATTTGTTTTACAATGTGTTTCAACTATTCCAACTTGTCAAATGAAATCATTATTTTCATCAAATTTATGAGTTATCGTAACTCACTAATTAATACTTTTGGGTTTTTACATTCAAGACTTTCGCTTGATATAAAAAAATTCATATTGTATGTTTAATCTGCATATTGAAAATAATGTTTTGACCAAATTTAAAGAGAAGGGAATTATTTGACGATTATTATTGATTCATTTGATGCAGTGACCAAAATAACGATCGAACTGATGAATGGTCGGAATGGAGTCGTTATAATGCGAGTCCACTGTATTTTATACCAAAAAAAAAAAAATTAAAGAGTTGTGAAACAAATGGTTAAAAAATGATTTTAGTATAAATAAATAAAAAAGTACACATACCCTAGAAAGACAGTTCAGGTTGCATAAGCTCACGTTTCGATACCTGCAGTGTTTCTTATGACATCCTGATTTATTTTACTTATTGATTTAAATAAAGCACAAATTGTTACCTCTAAAGGAAAAATCTAAAATCAATTAAATTTCATTGCGCACGTCAACATTTCCCCCTTTTGTTATGCAGGAAAAAAAAAAAGAATTTTCAGAATTTCACTTCGCAAAGCTAGCTTCTAAGGTGGCAGCAAATTTTATTTTTTTGACATAGCAAAAAATAAATAACTAAATAAATAAACTAAATTAAAATAATAATAATAACAATAATACTACTAATAATTATCATATAATTAAAGTATATAAATAATATTAGTGGAAATTTGATATCCATGCAAGCTCATCCAGAGATTAATTTTTCATTAAAATATACTATGGTTTCAGATAATGTTTTTTTCAAATATTTATTTCATATTTCGTAATAATATACTAATTTTAACACTAAAAGATCTCTTCAGATTAATATATAAATAACATTTTTAAAAAGATAGTATTCCCAATAAATCAATATCGTCATAATAGAAAACGTGCTGAAAAAAAAAGAAGAGTTTTTTTTTTTTATTTCCTGGGCTATATGTTTAGTCACACTAAACAAGTCCCGATGATTTTCGTGAGAATTCCGTACAAGGCACCAAACCAGAGTTTGGTACTGCTGAAATTGGAATTATCCAAATTCGTGTGAAAGAGATTAAAATAAAAATAATGCACAAAATGAAACAACTCTCATTATAATCTCTAACTGCGCACTCTTTTAGGGCCACTACCCTAATATTACAGAACTAAAACTACTTTCCAAATATTTGTATGATGTGTACTTTAGAAAAGAATTTGGAGGAGGATCAATAAAAGTTTTACGCTTATATTACGTACCACAGAAAAAATTACATACTAGCCTAAAGAAAGTACACAAGAAATGAGCAAAAATTTGTCAAAAATTATCCCAAGTCTCTGGGAAAATCCTAGCTCTAATTTTCTTTTATTTCGTGAATGAATATTAATTTATTTTAAAACTGTAAAAATATGTAACAAAAAAAAAAAAAAAAGAAGTTCGCGAACCACTAAAATATTTCTGTCGATCAGCAATCGCTAGCAGACCACCGATTGAGTAATACTGATCTAGATCTCAAATTCTGTTTCTCTGTAACAATATATGTTTTGCATCGAAGTTTTGCATACACAATAAGAGTAAAAAGAAAAAATATTATTAGCAATTAAGTGCTTTTTTTCCCTTTGCTTGTAAGCTGTCTTCTCCCTTCTAATGGCAAAATTAACTTCTTCGTTTGGAACATGCATGGAGGGTGCAAAGCACAAGCAAATCAAACCCACTATTCCTGATATACACAAGGCCGTATCCAGGGCAGGGGGTGGGGGCACGGGCCCCCACGAAATCTCGAAATTTTTAGCAATGTAGCATATATTTCTCCCTGAAACTTTCCTCAACATAAGTGTTTCAAGTTAGCCCCCCCCCCCCCCCCCCGAAAAACATTTTTGGCTACGGCCTTGGATATAGAGTTTATGTCCATGAGAGGAATGAAAAACTAAGACCACGGACGATACATACTTATATACTCTGATGATTGGATGAAGTAAGGATTTGGTCAGCAGCATCACTGAAAGTTAACAAAAAAATATATATATATATAATAAAGAGATCCACTTGTGCCCTGAAACTTGCATCCATCTCTGAAAATTGATACAAATATCTACTAATAAGATATATATAGTTGAAAAAATAAGTACAAAAAATAAACAAGAGAAAGGTTTCATCGAAAAAAATAATTTATTTACAAGCTTCTGGCAAGCATCATCATATTCGTATATAATATATATATATAAAATTTATCTATGACAATGACTTAGTTTACAACACTTTTCAGTTTCAGACTGCAATACGTCAGACACGGCACTCTATTTCAACATTGGTTTATGAAAATAGCGAGCTTTCAATATAAAATTAAGTACCATGTACTTGCTGAAACTATACAACGGGTAAAATATGATGTTTTCTGGACAACATTTCGTATGAGATTGTCGGCTTGAGCGGGAGGGATGGAAATGGGAGTACAAAAATACGCGTTAATATTTCTAACAATTCGTCAATTTGAGCAACTATTGTTATATTCAATGAGACAGCACTTTCAAAGCACTTGAGGGTACATTAAAAAATATATCATATAGATATAACATTGTTGGTATATAAGTATAGTTTCATTAGCATAGGCACAATACATCGTTATCATCACTCTCTTATGGTTTCGAAGTTACTGAATCTTTTACAGATGAATGGAAGATTTTTGTTTCGATACATCACACACAAAATGCAAAGAATAATAATAATAATAGAAATAATAATAATTTGATTTTAATTTTGAAGTTATACAACATCTAATATTTGATAAAATATTTTAGCATCAGCAGAACAACATTAGGAAACAATAAACGTCAAACAAAACAGAACACAAATATCAGTGAGATGCTGTCGAATGACTTCTGTTTATTCAGAATTTTTGCTGATTTACTGTTAGAAAATCAGCAGATAATTCACTGCTAAAACGGAAGGAATTATCATTACGATTGAAAGAATTATCTAATGATATAGTAAAATTTGTCAAAATTAATAGAACGACTTTATGTTGATATAAAGTTCGCTTGTTTATTAATAATGTGGTAATTGAGTGCTAAAATTGAGCTGTAAATATATCTTTTACAATGAAAAAAAGAAAACAAAATGGCGGAGAGCTGGATTTTTGGTTATGAAGAAAGTAAGAAACTGGTAATAATAATAATAATAATGATGATGATAATAATAATAATAAAGATTCAATTGAAAAAAGAAAATTGAATATGAAATAAAATTATTTATCTGTTGCATTCATATTTGAGATGTTATTATGTATATTTCTTTTATTTATAGATATTTTATATTTACATGTTATATATTTATTTTATATTGTTCAAAACAATTATAAGGTTAATTATCAAATAAATTAATGCGAATTAGTAATAATGATCCATTGAAATTAATTATGTAGTTTTCAGTATAATTTTGAATCGAACCCCCCCCCCCCCCCCAAAAAAAAAAAAAAAAAGCATGCATGCATGGATCATAATGTTTTTTCCTCCAGGGAAACCAGAAGAAGAAATCTAATTTCTAAGCAACCTGTTAAACATCCAAAATTAGGAATGATGGTCTAAAATAAATAAAGGGGAGAAAATTACAATATAATATCAAGTAGCCGAGAATCTTCTCTCATTAAAAATGACTTTAAAATTAGATTTATTTCTAGAAGTACTCCCCTCCCTCCTTAATAACAAAAAACAAATAATAATCAAATATCTCCTGAACCAATAGATAAAGAACTGTTTTTTTTAAATACATAATAATATAATTTCTACTATTTAATGATGTAGATTGAAAAAGTGAGCGTTCACATTATTTTAAATAATCAGCACGGTAGATATACTAACTTTCAAAAGCGGTACGGTCTTATATCTTACACTTTTCGGTTTAATGATAACAAAAAGTTACAAATTCACACTAATTAACAATTTTCTAATTCATGATAGAATCTAGCACTATTTGAATCTAAGAATATATTCATTAAGGAGTTTTAGAAACCTTTCCTCAACTGCTCCATTTCAATACAACCTCCGCCCCCCCCCCCTCTCCCAAAAAAAAATAAAATAAATAAATAAACTAACATTTGCTAAAGAATATTATGTAAAACAACTCATATAAATCATTATGTGAGTATCACATTGAAAATTACATTACGTTCAGGGAGCTTTTGAGAAAATAATTTTATACAGGAGGGTTAATGGAATATTGTGAAGGAGGTTTTATGGGCTTTAGGAAAATGAATGTCATCGACTAAAATGATAATTATGTTAGTAAACTTATTGAACTATGGATGTTTGGTGGAAATTAGATACAAATTTCTGTACGGGAGTCTAGTATTCGATAACATTTTTTACTTCCCATCTGGAGGAAGAAATAGAAGAATAGGTTTCATTCCGTTATTCGAAATTTTTAACATATTACATAACACTTAGAATTTTAAAATTTAACGTAATTTTAGAGAACAATCGGAATTTTTATGTAAGAGAAATACGCAATACCAAAGAATTATCAGAATGTGTGTTCGATTATGTAATTTTTTTAGGAAAAAAAAAAGGAACCTGCATAATATAGAAAAGTTATTTCGTAATTATTAAGACGGCAGTGAAAGTAGTAAGGAAAAAAGAGATAGCGGATATCTTTAACTTTCTTTGTAGATAAGTGTAATTGAAAATATTTTGGACAATTATGGAAGCACATTTTTGTTTAATTACTATAAAACTTAGCTTCACAGCATCCGATCATTTAAAATAATTTTAAGAACGAAATTAACAAATGATTGCTCCAACAGAAATTAAACTTTAAAAGTGAAACCAATGTTTCCTAAAGCCTTCCAAGTTATTTTTATTGGGCTTATTTTCTATGTTGTCAATTTTGACAGGACAAAGGAGAGGGCAAATATTAATGATAAAAAATATTTCTCATTTGAACGAGCATTTTCCTTGAGGTTTTAAAATTATTTTCTCAGACTTATGAGAGCTAAGAGTATTTACGTAAGCATTAATATCAAGTATTATCCTTATTTTTGACATTAATTCATTTCCGTTCTCTACACCAAATAGTTCTTCATTAAACTATCAAAAATATTTATTTGGTATGATAATAAAATTCTTTTTCAAGAAGAAAAATATCGGTCTGGATAAAAAACTAAAATCAGTTTCGATTGAGTACTTATGGAGATTCCATTATAGTTACTTGCTTAATATTTCGTATCTTGCAATAATTGTGTACGAGGATAATATTTGAATGTGACTGTTAATTACTGTACACACTGTTAATTACGAGAGTATTAAACTCCGCCATTTATTAATTTGTCCGTTAATGCTTTTAAAATATTTATTTATTAAATTTCTAGACCTACGTTTTCAACAAAAACAATCGCACTATTTTGGTATCAAGAAATCTCATCCGCTTTTCGCAAGGGTAAAGTTTTGTGATCAAAAAGGATTGCAAAAATTAACCTCCAGAGATGAAATTAACAACTATGTATATATATATATCTACAAAGATTTCTATAGTTGATAATGCTGAATTTAATAAGAGACAGTTAATGCAGCGTTATTAGCAAAATTGGAATATTAAGCAGATAAAATCCAAAAGAGGAAGAATGAAGTGTTTCAATTATTTAATTTGTGAAGTGGAACTTTATGCAAATGCTAAAAGCATAATGACAAGATAAAGGAGAAGAAAGGAGGAAAATAAAAATATTTATTATTATTTTTTTTTTAATGAATGTATATTGGAGGGATTTTTTTTTCTTTAAATTAAAGGGGGCGATAATAAAAATTAATTATTAAAATGGAAGCGCGATAGGCAAGATCAGTCGTTAAAAGTAAACAAAATGTTTCTAATCTACATATTTTCTACGTTCTTTCCCTTTCCTTTATTTTTTCGGTTGTGCTATTTTATTGCTGAGGGCGGGTGGTAATTTAGATGCTAACTTATTAAAAGAAGAGACAGTGAAGTTTTGTTCTTTAACATTCGCTTTCGATGGTGGCTTTAAAACGTATGAGAAACATCAATGCAAAACGCGATTTTCTAGACAAATAACAGTGCTGTCAGACCTATCGTTTAAGGGGGCCAAGAGGGAGCAATAGCCCCTGAAACAAAAAAAAAAAAAGTAGTATAAGATAATTTAGTAAGTCTAAAGAGGGAAGCACCAGTAACTTTATAAACGTAAGTTAATAATAGAACATGTCTAATCATGATTCTAGCAACATTTAGTGCGCATTACTTTGATTAAGCAGAAGCAAAAATGGTTCTCGTGGAATCCACTTCACTCTATGTTGTACTTGCTGTTTTGTGTCGAAAAAACAAAACCACCGCTCTTTTAGAGCTTTTTCTTTTAGAATTACTTATTTATTTGTACTTTATTTTATTTTCATTTTCTTCTTTATTTTTATTAGCATTATTATCATCATTATTATTTGGTTGGAGTAGGAGGTAGGGGTGAGGAGTACCTTGGCAGTTTAAATTATTTCCTAGAAGACTACCTAAAATTCATTGTTCTAAAACTTTCAAATTGAATAAGGGAATTTTTTTATTATTTTTACGATGCAAAACAAGCCATGAATTGATAATTCATGGTCTAATTAAAAAAACATTAAATATTCACCAAAACTAAAAAAAGTTAAACAGAAATCTACAACAGCATTTCATTTTAAGTAAGTTTGCAATATCAACAACGAAATTAAGAAGTCAAACTTTACCACGCACACACAATATTATCACAAGAATGATTGAACTCATTGCACAATTATTAAACAAACAGCTTTCTTTATGTACAAGATGTAAGGAAAAGTCATGATTTAAAAAAAAAGGAAAGAAAAAAAAAAAAAACCTTTGAGGTAGGCGTATTTAAATTTACAACAGTAAATCTCTGAACACAGCATAATGGGAATACGCAGAAAGTTTATTTCTACATTCAGTGGTGGCGCCTGATGTTTTCTTCCAATAAAGCATGAAATAAGCAATGAAAAGAATGGATTTTTAGACAGGTATTCTCTTTCATGTTTTCAGTCGCGTATCCAGGAATTGTCTTCGAAGAGGGAGGGGTGGGGGGTTTGCTTAAGACCTTTTTTAACAACTGCTTTTATAATGGCTTCTATCCGATAAACATCAGTGGGATCCTGTTACATTTCGTGGAGCGTAGGAGGGGGAGGGTATCTTCCGATATCCTTCTCCCTGGATACGTCCCTGCATGTTTCAGTGGGCCAAAACCACACTTTTGCAATAAACATATATTTGCTTCATTGAATAAGCCTGCTAATGAATCTAAGGTGATTCAATTCCAAAAATTGATTAAGATTTTTTTTTAAGTTACACAATATATCTATTTTTTAATTCTGCACATATTTTTTTTTTCATAGATAGTTTTAATTTCGTATTTTTATATATCACATTTTCCATTTGATTTCATTATTCATTTTTCGAAAAGTATTTAATTTACTTTTCTTCATACGATATAAAATGGATTTTGTTGTGGTGAGTGGCTTTTAACTCGATAATTATTTAACCGTATATTTCATTACAGTTTTTGTTAGTTAAAATAATGCTCCTATAAATAGTTAAAGAAGTAAACGGCATTAAATAAGGGACATTATAATGGGTTTTTTTTTTTTTTTTTTTTGACGTTAAAGTGATGATTCTATTTTTTAAAATGGCGGACACTTTTCTTTCTTGACAACATGCCCTTGCAATTACTTTTTACTGAACAAACAAATTATACTATCTCATTCGTTAAGACAATTTAAAAAATAGCTAAAATAAATAAAAATAGTAAATTAATCATTGATTTTTTCCCTAAATTTTTCCTCTTAACATTAACAAATTTATTAAAAGCATGGAATATTCGAAGCCAGCAGTATTAGTTAATCGCAACTATCGTTATAACGTCAAGGGCGGTTCAAAATGATTAACTTATTTAACTTTTTAAGAAATTATTTCAATAAATATGTCAAGCAGTCATATGCAATTAAAATAATGGGCAAGCCTATCATTGTCAGTGCAAACATTTATTAATTTTCCCTTTATTCGAAAGAAAATAAGTTTCCCCAACGAAACGGGAGAAAGGGACAAATATCCCAATAAAAACTCGAGGTTCTCAACCAAGCGCCAACACTATTTCATTTTATTTCTATGTTATTTAAACCAAGCAGAACTGTATAATTTCTATACTAATAATATAAACTGGAAGGTTTTTCCCAAGATTTAACGACTAGTATACACACACACGAAACTTTAAAACATTATGATTGCATGAACTCTTTTCTTCCTGTTCAGCCTCGTTAAGAGGAAAAAATAACGATTGATTAATGAATAAAAATTATTAAAGTTTTAAAACAATACCTCAAACTTAATCAAATAAAATTTTATGATTTGCTTAATGATATATTTGTAATTTTGCTAAATATTATAACATTATTTACAGAACATAAAGCTAATAAGAAATGATCCGTTTCATCTAAATAAAATTATATAGCAAGCAAAATAAAATGACAACTCAAAAATAATTACATATTAAATTACATAGTCATATATATATGAACTAGAAAGCAACTTTTTTCTTTTTTTTTTTTTTAAGAAGAAGAAAAAATTATATGATAGAAAAGCATGAAAGACTAAAATATTTTGGCTAAGTATGGAAAACAAAAACATAAGTGGCAAAGTATAATATGCCAAACAATTAATTTAAATTAGAAATAAAGTTATTTTTTATAGAGAGTAATATTATACCCCAGACATAACTAACACATAATAGCACGTTTTTTTTTTTTCTTTCTATATCATAATTTCAGAAATAAACTTCAAACAACTCAATATAAACATTAAACAATAACACAAATGGTGAATAGGAACTAAAACATGTCTAAAAACAAGCGCAAAATTTTGAAACAAGTGAAGTACAAAAATGCCCTTGCATAGGAAAGTAATTAATTAGTAATCAAAAAACGTTTTCGTTATGGAGAATAAATTTAGTGAAGTAATTAACAAAAATTAAAAGCCATCCTTGGTATTTACATACAAAAATAATGTCAACCATTAATGCGATATTTTTCTGTGATGAAATCAAAAAATCACAGATCTGCTTTTGAAATATATTTTAATTGAAAAAAATATTAAGGAATGTTAGAAGTGCTAAAATTTAATTTACAAAAAATGTAATATTTGTACGTATTTTAATAATTAAATCTTGATATTTTTTACAACAATTTTAATCTTTAAATTAAATATTGAATCAATACTTCCGAAAAATATTTAGCACTTTAAAATTATTTCTTGCTCCTGCTTTAAAATTGTTAAATTTTGTTATATATTTGAAACGTTGAAAAATAATCAGTGTACATTAATAAAACATGATTTTAAATTTTAAAGAAAATACTCTATTAATGAGTAAAGAAAAAAAAAGATTACATATTTAAAAATATTACAAAAATGTCTTTAATAGCAAATTAATTTTTCAGTTACACTTGCATTTGTCAATGTAACCATACGAAAAAGTCCATGGGAATTTTTTTCAGAAATGAAAGAATTTTAAATTGTATCAAATTGCAACTTTCACTTCTTATTGCTTAGCTAGAGAAATATTAAATGGCTGCCAAAACAAAAATCAAATATTAAAAAAAAAAAAAAAAAAAAAAAAAAGAAACATCAGACACAAGTATATTGAATCATATATTTTTCAGATTATTAACTCTTCAAAAATATTTTTCGCAAATTTATTCTTTTCTAATATTTAGAGATGTATTTGATATTTTCAACTCTTAAGCACATATTTAAATGTAAATCTACTATGAAAAACTTTTAAAAGTCATTAAAAAATCAATATTCTTTTTGAACATCTTAGGTACACATACTTGAATATAAAATCTTGTACAATAATAATATCCTTTCTTATTACTGGTGTTGTACTATTATACAACATTATTCTTATAGATTGTTAGACTAAGTTTTTCCTCAATAGTTCTATAAAAATACATTTATTATTACTTCTCTTTATATCACTTTTTTTTATTTACACATATAAAAAAATTATATTCTGAAAATATTATCAATTTCAGGGAAAAGAGAGATTTAAAAAGTTGAAGCTTTTATGATGAAGGACACTGAAATAAACTAAAAATTCATGTCTTATAACATTAAACAATATTGTTTTCTATATAAAAAAATACAATGCAAATTTAATTCATAAATTTGTGATGAATTTTACAACATGATTAAAATCAGTTTAATTGTATAAAAATGAAGTAGAAAAAGTATTTAAGAGAAAATTTTGTTAAAATTAAGCATATAAATTTCAGTGGCAAATATTAATCTCCTGTATATAGTTTAAGGATTTTACCATTATATACAAATGAAATCTTTTTGTCAACAAATTTATAGATTATTTTTATTGTTCTTTTTATCATTTCAATTGAATATATTATATCTATTATTAACTGTAAGGCAGAAAACATCTCACATTTGATGGCTTTTTTTTTTTCAATGATACTATACTTTCTCAACAGCAAAAAAAAAAAAAGACTCATAGGCAATCTATTGTCATTTACAATGTAATCAAATGGTATGCAGTCAAAATGAATAGTCGGAAATCACCTTTAAATTAATAATACAGTAAGAGATTTGACAGTTATTTTGATGGGTAGTCAATGTCTATAAACTGTCACATATAAAGGTGAGAAAAAAATCACAAAATATATACTTACGCCCATTCAATATCTTACAAATCTTCAGGATAGGATGGATATGAGGACATTAAAATTTCGCATCCAGATCGAACATGGTCCATAACTTGTTGTTTTAACTGGCATACGTGTTCTCTCAGTCTGCTCACGTGATTGCTTAGTTCATTATTTTCATTTTTCAAGTGCGCAACTTTGTCTTCGAGCCTTGCTATCCTCTCTAGTTTCCTCCTCCTACATTTACTGGCCGCGATCCGATTCCTCAAGCGCTTCCTCTCCAATTTCAACCGTTCTTGGTCTTCCAAGTCTATGGGGGATTGCGGAGGAGAGTTACCCATGCAGGGAACTGTTTGGGGCTCCTCTTTTATGGAGACGATAGGCTCCAGGTTGTAATAACCGTTGCTGACAGGGGCGTAGCAGTTTGAGCTCATCGTGGACGAAACCATGGGATTACAGTTCACATTGATTGTAGACAGTGGCTGCTGGTAACCGTAGGAGTCCACCATGGACGGAGTCGAGCACGGTAAAGTAGACGGCGGCATGATGTTGCAGTTGGTGACAGCTGCGATGTTGATGTCGGACTGGATGGCCTGAGGTTGCTGATACATGGAAACATTGACGTTACTGGAAGATTGGGGCAGGAGATTGGACAGGGACTCTGGAAAATCCCTGGCGTACGGATCCCGGTCGTCGTTCTTGGGGTACATACACTGGCTGGGTGCGGGCATGAGTCCGTGCTGGGCCATAATCAGCTTCTCCAGCTCGGGGGAACCCAGCTTGAGCATGTTGAGGTCGGGCGAGGTGAGCAGCGTCGTCACACCTCTCGGCTTCTTGCTGCTCTTGCCCTCGCTCAGATCGAGTGTCATCGGTCGCTTCATCCCGCGGATCTCTTCTTTCCCGCGATATCTGGAATCCTCATAGAACGTAGTCTCCATTCCCTGACATTGGGAGGTACGCGTCTGAAGCACGCAGGACGCCGTAGCTGTCTTCGCCTACCGGCACTAACACGCGATGTAAATAAGGCAAAGAATGGCTTCGGAAAAAGAGAAAACACAACCGTCGCGGACGCGTGTCTCTAGTTTACTGGGTAAAGCTTCTTGCGGTCGATATCGCTAGACCACAGCGGCGCTGTGCTACTACGTTATGAGTCACCATCAGGCTTTTTCTACCACCTACCTCTCTTTAGGGTTGCTTCATGATGCGGTGCGCCTAAGGTCTATCCCTGTGTCGCCAAGCTCCCGCCGCAAGTTCCTCGCCAAGGAAATGATAGCGAGTTTACGCATGATAACAAGCAGTTCTGCGCAGCGGAAATCAGCTGATATCTCTTAGGAATTTAAAAAGATTTAATTCATAATTAAATGCTTTTATTTCCTTTTCTGTATTAATTTAAACAAATTAGCTTTTAAAAATACAGAAAAAATTGAGCCTTATGAATATTCAATGAAAGTCTTTACCAGCTCAAAAATATTAAGAGACAAAGTAACAATTTTGCGTTAATTCGATATTGTTTTTGTCCTTGACTTTGAATATCGATTTTTTTAGCTTTCAAAACTATAAATTTTAAGATCTTGATATCAAACCATTATAAAACTTGCATGAGAACTTGCAAAAGTTAACGTACTTCCATTAGATTAACATTTGTAGTGTATATTTTCGTATTGTTTATATGTTTCTAAAAATTAATGCCTCAATGAAAGTTTTTTTTTTTTTTTTTTAATTTCAAAACGAAAAAAACATTTTTTTTACACAAACAAAAGCGTCAATAATAATAAATAATAGTAATAAAACTATCTTTGTTGAGGATTATTTACGACACAATTCCTATTTTTATCGCACTTATTATAAATACAAAATTTTAATCACTGTTTTATCTTTAAAAAAATATTTTTGCAGTTTGTAGATTATTTAAATTAAATTGATAATAATAATTATTATTTACAAGTGAAGAAAGAAAATGAAAATATTTTCATCGTATAATTGAGCAATTATTAAAGCGTGATTGTCACTTAAATGTGAGTCATACATGATAAGGAAAGGCTGTGTTCAAAGAAAGGTAGAATGATATAAGATTTAAATCTCTCCAAAACGGCAGGGAACCCTTGGAGACAATAATTCCAAAACATTCAGCGAATTAATTAAGGAAAACTAATGAAAGAAGGAACAAATTAAAGTTAGTTAAAAAGGAAGCTACTTAATTTATTAATGGCTTAGCAACTTACTTACATGTATAAAATACTTGTACAATAAATAACTACCGCTCAGTATAATACCAGAAGATTTTTCCTTTTAATGAAACAAAAAGTGAGTCTACGTGCAGACTAAAAGCTCACCAAATTTAGTATATTTAGATCACATTTAAATTTAATAATTATTAAAGTTGTATATCTGGGATTTTGAGTACAGTAAAGAGCTGGTTCGTCTAACCGATGATCTTATTAAGCCAGGGAAACCCGCATTGTGGTACTGAGGAAAATTGAGGTAGTGAAAAGCCCTTTCAAACAAAACTTCTTTCATAGGTTATGGCATCGTTTCGCAACCTCTTTTCGCGTTGAGACACTTTAAAAAAAAAAAGAAAAAAACAGTATGAAATGTAAAAAGCTTCGCGATCTTCTCCGTAGCAACATTTTATTCACACAATATTGAATTTTGCCACACTTGACAGCAATTTAAAGAATGTTATTACAATAAAAGATGTTATTTATACTTATCTTTTTTTTTTTTTTTTGAAGGGACGGCGACCCCTCACCTCCTAATGCCTTAGCATGACCGTGGCCATCTCACAGTAGTGGCGTAGTCAGGGGAAGAAAGGGAGGCCCTAACCCGCCCCCCCCCTCCCTTGAGGCACTAAAACTATATAGGTACATATACAGGGCTGCCCACCAGGAGGGGCATGGCGCAGACTGCACCATTGAAATTTTTAGGGGGGGGGGGTTTCATAGGGTTTTGGCCGATTTTGGAGGGATCATCGCTTTTAAGGAGGCTCTGTAGCTTTATTTGGGGGGGGGGGGGGGGCCGCGATCACTCGGAGAAGAGGTGGGCACCCTGACGTATACATGTGTGTATGCATGCCAAGGCCGTACCCAGAATTTTTTTTCGGGTGGGGGGGTCCTGACTTTGAAACACTTATGTTGAGGAAAGTTTCAGGCAGAAATAGATGCTACAGTGTGGAAAATTTCGGGATTTCGGGGGTGGTGGTGGCTCGGGACCTCCCCCCCCCCCCCTCTGGATACGGTCTTGATGCATGCATACATGATATGTTGCAAGTGAAAATCCTCTCCTTGAAAAGTGACCCCAATCCATGAAAAATTTCCTGCTACGCTCCTGATGGCGGTGCATAGGCCCGCACTTCGTTTTGCGTCGCATTATCCCCACTTAAAAAAGGTTAAAACCTCAGAGTAAATTTTAAAAAGGGGCCTTGCGGCTCTGAAATACATCAACGGTATATCAGCCCAGATATAAGAAAGGATAAACTACACAAAAGAAGAGTTGGAAAACTCAAATGAAAATTTAAAGTTTTCATGAGTGATAACGAAATTAGAATCCACAATTCCGTCACCCTATCTCATCTCGGAGCAACAACAGGTAAAATATCAGCTTTTTAACGCCCCGACCGGTGAGTCACCTGTCTTAAATATGACTCACAGCAACCTTGAAACCCGGTCCCCAGTCGCGATACACTTTCCCGCCCTTCATCAAGATACAACAAGACGCTATTTTTAGAACGGACACCTGTGAGAGCCCGGGGGCTACCGTGACTCATAGTCACACCCCTTCTTCGACGATAATTAGCTTCTTATTCTGCTTCTGCCGACATAAATTACCATGATCTCACTTACGATATGTACGGAGTTGAAAGCAATGATCTTTTTGTGCTACACATCGAGAGGCTCCTTTGCAAAAAAAAAATGTCTTGTTAGTCAAAAATACATTACAAAATCAGTCAACACATGTGGTGATAGTACGTGCGTGCTTGCGTGCAGATCTGTTGGTTTAACAATTGTAAATAAGTGTAAGTCACGCTCGCTATTGCTTATCAAATCAGCTTAAATGGCCTCAGTTGCGTCTTTATTTCTGAAAATTACAAAGTTGTTTAACTTATAAACCTGATTTCTTTAGACAAAAAGAAGGTGAAAAGCATTTGAACATTGTATGAAAAGTAGCGTTCTGGATATTTTAACTAAACAAATATTGGACAAACAAATTTTTTAGAGTGAAAGAGATTTGTGTTATAACTTCGATACTTAAAAATCATTAATCAACCTAAAATTGTTTAATTGTTTGCGGGTTTCGTAACATTGCGGGGTTTTTTGACGCAAGAAGACTGATTAAAAACTTCTTCAAATATTATTCAGGAGCTTTGAATGGTTTCGGCTTGCAAAAAAGTTATTGGAGTGACTTTGATGACGATAGGACTCTTTTTTTTTTTTTTTGGCCTACTTTCCAAACTACTAAATTTTTTTTTTTTTTTAAAGGATGAAGATCCTGCCTACATTTTTTTTGTTAAAGGATGAAAGAAGGTTAATATATCGTGAAAATATCATGAAATTTTTTTAAAAAATCAAAATTAAAAAACAAAATATTTTAAAGGCGAAAATGGGTGTCTGTCGGTCTGTCTGCACCCCCCTCCCCCAAAAACTTTTGGGGGAATTGTCCCATTTGAAATTTTTTTTTTTTTTCATTCGAAACATCTCGGTGAAGACAGTTCATTTCATATTATATTTTTTGATTTGAACAACTTTTTGTTGAAATTTGAACAAATTTTTGATTTCAACAATTTTGAATATTTTAAAATTTTGAACAATTTAAAAATTTTAACATTAGCTCTTGGGGATCATTCATAAATGATGTCACGCTTCGAGGGGAGGGAGTAACAAGAAGTGTGACATCATGCATTATGCAGCATAGCGTGACGCGTGACAAAGGGGGAGGGGGGTCCGCTGAAGTGTGACATTGTGACAAAGAGGGGGATGGTGGTCTAATTTCTGAGAAAAAAGCGTGACGTCATTTATGAACGCCCCCTTGTGGGGAAAAATGAAGCAAGTTATGTGAACTCTGAACGTAAAATCCACGTTCCTTTGCACAAACTTCGTGGATGAAGCTCTCGACGGGACATATTTTTTTTGATTTGACCAATATTTGTTCAGTTTGGAACAGCTCAACAAAATTCATGAATGGCGTCCACTGGAAGATTTGTCTCCTATATCAATCGTGATCGAATAGACAGATTTGCTAGGAGCAAACTTCGGAAGGAGCTTATGACGTAGAACATGTACAGATACGAAATTCATTCAGAACTAATCGAGTCTATGTTCCAATCAACACTGCTAGAAATTTCATCATTAAATTACGGTTAAATAACCGGCAGCAGTCTGTCTATCTAATTCACCGCTAAATTTACGGTTTGGAACATTTTTCTATCTTTACGGGATCTAAACCATTTCCAACCAGCTTGGTTAAAAAGCCGTAAATACAAAAGTTTACGGATTTATAACCATTTAAAAATGGTTTCAAAACTAAACTTTTACCGTTTTTGAACCATTTCGAGGCGTAGAATCTTCGAAGTGTAGAAATCGTAAACGAAGCGTGCAGGAAGCGAACCCGGGTGTATGGTACACCAGCCTTGCGCTCTAGTCATTCGGCCATCTACCCCACGCAAAGCGGCCGTTTATTTATCAATAAATCTTCTTTTCCAACAGGCAAACTGCCTTAAAATTGAGATTTCAGTTTTTTATTGGATCCAAAGTTATTTTTGGTCTAAATTTACTGCATATTGACGAAAATCATTTTATTTGCAGCAAAAAATAAAATACAAGCAAGCTTCAGCAGCTCAAATTATGGGTTCGCTCATTCGCAAACAGATTTACGTGTGTATGTATTTCTATTTAGTAACCACTGCTTAAGCAACATTTTTTAAATTCTTTTTTTATATAGACATGCAGATTTGAACTGATAAATCTTTATTCATATTTTAACAACAGCGTACGACCGGTAAGGTTTCGCAACCAAGATGGACGCCCGATTCTTTATTGAACTCTTGAAAATTACGGTTAGTTGAACGTTCTTTATTATAAACAGAGGATAACCGATTTCTTTCACAATCAGCGGTTTGAGTACCATCTTTTTAATGGTTATTCAACTGTTGTAATTAGATATGGTAAAATAACAATAAAATAAATGGTTATTTTACTATTTCCTTACGGAAATTTTTAACAGTGAAATGTTTTGATCTGGTTTTTTAGGGATGTTTCTGATTGAATGCATGAATGACTGATAAATCGAACGAAAAAATTAATGAATAAATGAGTGAAAATCAATTGATGAATGAGTGAAAGAATGGATGAATAAATGAATACGTGAATGAATTTGTATTAACAGTTGAAAAGGTATATTGGAATTAATTAAGAACTAATTCGAAATGAGATAGCTAGATTATAAATGTGATGTTGGTGTATACGGGAAAGTAGGATCGTATAGTTCTAGATGCAACTTCTTTTCAATTTAAATATCAAAGACGTTTGATTAGCTTTTCTTTCTTCTTTTTTTTATTTTATATAATTTTCTTTTTAGTTTCTCTACAGATAATTCAAACCTGCATCATAAGGTTATTATGGATTGAACATTTTTATTGAGCCAGCCATATTATACATAGAATAATTATTGGGTGAGCAGAAAATAAAAAAAAAAAAAAATGTTTTTTATCCGAAATACCGCGGAAAAGTTATGAATTGGGGAAAAAATAACGATTTTAAGGAAATAAAAATAAGATTGCTTTATACTGTAGCTTTCGGTCGCTAAAGTTTTTCGACATTTGATAATTTTTATTATTTTTAAATTCGCCTCCTCCCGAATGTAGTAGTTCAAATTCTTACGTATTATAATAACAGGAAATATTGCTAAAAAAAATTTAAATCCATCATTCATGATGAATCTCAAAATTTTCGGCTTAGATAAGTTTTTTCATATAAATATGACTACTTGTTAAGTGTTACAGTTAAGTTAACAGTCGTTATATTTTATTTTTCTTAATGTATTGCTGATTTTTTTTAAAAAACCCAAGTTCTTGTTCTTGCTTGTGTTTCTGGTTCGATTTATATTATTTGAAACTTTTTATTCTATGAATCTACTGACGGAGGAAAACCTTCTATTTTTTCCCCCACATGATCTTGGAAACTCAATACGGGTAACTCCTCAAAACATGCAATGAACGTTTAACAAAACTTGTACACATTTTAGAACCATTTTCAAATTTAAACTTTTCTTGTAAACTGCAGTTTCTAAAAACAAATAGATAAATAAAGAAAGCAAAATATTGCTTTTAAAACTGAAAAATAATATCCTTTCATAAATCTATCTTATAATTATTTTCTTTAAATTAATAATTTGTAAAATTGAGTCTAATAAAACTGCCGATTCACATTCTGTTAGCAATGTTTAAATATCGACTTTTTTTAAACCATGGACAGCATTTTCCGATCCAAAAATAAATCCGATTGTCAACTTGATCAGATTATTATTTTTTTTCTTTGTGTGTGTGTGTGGGGGGGGGGGGGGGGGGTGTTTTCAGCAGGTAAATTACAGCGTTAGAAAATTTCAGAATGAAAATCAAGTGAAATTCAAATAAGTTCAGAATAAAATTCGAGAAAAATTTCAGAATCCTGAAGATAATCGACTGTGAAATCGGAAAGATGATTATTTTCACAGAAATGTCCTTCTGTATTGCAATGTACTTTGTAGCAGATGCGCATTTCATGTTCATTAATACACAATAACATTATCAGATAAGCTGATGTTACATTCTTTAAAATATAATCAAAGCATAAAAAGAGATTTCATTGAAAAATTTGGAAAATATTCCCTTTATTGATAACTAACGTAAAATATCCAGTTTTTTTAATGCCGCTAATCATCGGAAAAATCAAAATCCGCATAATATGAAGTTATATGCGTGCGCAGAACTTAAGCAATGAGGGTTCCCCTGCACCGGGCGTGTTTTTTTTTTTTTCTTTTCTTTTTTTATGCTTCAAAAATTATTATTTTTATTTCATTTAATATTATTACTGTTATTATATTTAAAAAACTCGTTGTAATATTTGTACAAATAAGATTCCACTGTACGTAAGAAATAGAGCAGGGATTCTCAGCCCGGGGGGCGCGACCCCCAAATGGGGTAACAAGAACAAGGTACTTCTGATGGGATCGCCATATAATTTCTAGTTCATAATAAAAAAACTTTACCCCATAAACAAAATGACTCCTTCTTAACCTAAATACCATTTTGATTTATTTTGTACTAAGCTTAAGGGTTTAAATTACAAACGAACCGCCTAGTGACCATGACACTTTCCGTCGCATCCGGCCAGAATAAAATTTATCAAAAATGTTTAAGAGAAAGAAATGTACGAAAAATGTTCAAACAATAAAATATTCAAATGATATGCAGAATTTGGATAAATTCAAATAATTTACCGAAATAATCAAATAAAAGCAGCGTTTCTTTTATTACATGGCAACAACCAACACTGTTAAAAATTTCCGTAAGAAAATAGTAAAATAACCATTTATTTGATTGTTATTTTACCATATTTAATTACAACAGTTGAATAACCATTAAAAAGATGGTACTCAAACCGCTGATTGCGAAAAAAATCGTTAATTCTCTGTTTATTCTAAAGACCGTTTAACTAACCGTAATTTTCAAGCGCTCAGTAAGAATCCGGCGTCTATCTTGGTTGCGAAACCTTACCGGTCGTACGTTGTTGTTAAAATATGAATGAAGATTTATCTGTTCAAATCTGCATTAGTATATAAAAAAAGAAGAAGAAAAAGTGTCTTAAGCAGTGTTTACTAAATAGAAAGACCGTAAATCAAAAATTGGAGACATTGGATTCCCGAACTGTTTGCGAATGAGCGAACCCATAATTTGAGCTGCTGAAGCTTGTTTGTATTTTAACTTTTGCAGCAAATAAAATGATTTTCGTCAATATACAGTAAATTTAGACCGAAGATGGCTTTGGATCCAACCAAAACTGAAATCTCAATTTTAATGCAGTTTTTCTGTTGAAAAGGAAGATTTATTATAAATAAACGACCGCTTTGTGTGGTGCAGATGGCCGAATGGTTAGAGATCAAGGTTGGTACACCATACACCCGGGTTCGATTCCCGCAAGTTTCGTTTACGGTTTCTACGCCTCAAAATGGAACAAAAACGGTAAAACTTTTGTTTTGAAACCATTTTTAAATGGTTATAAAACCGTAAACTTTTGTATTTACGGCTTTTTAACCAAGCTGATTGGAAATGGTTAGGTCCCGTAAAGATAGAAAAATGTTCCAAACCGTAAATTTAACGGTGAATTAGATGGACAGACTGCTGTCGGCTTTTTAACCGTAATTTCATGATGAAATTTCTAACAGTGAATTTTTGTTTAAATCCTTCCATTAGTTCTTGAGAGCAGATAGTGTACGGAGAAAAAAAACGTTTAATTGAGCCTTGCCTCTTGCCGAGATCACCGCCAAAAACTAACCAGTACTACTTCCCATTAGGGTCATGTAGGTACAAAATTTAGTTCTATTCCTTTCGATGTATTATATTTTCAGTCAGATTGGACACGAAAAAGAAGTTAAAGTATAAATGCGCAATCTCTCAGTTCAACCTCACTGTAAATATGTGTATTTTACACTGTTTTTTGGACATTATAAAATAAACAGATTTACAGTGGGGTTGGGTTCAGCAGCTTGGATTCTAACACATCGTTTTTGTGTCAAAATACCTGTGTAAAGATGAGTGTGCTACGCATGTTGGGGTTGTGCCGTTGCTTGTTTGTTAAAAGTTGGGTGGCGAAGGGAAAGAGGCTAGGAACTACTGAAGTAGAGCTTTGCGTGATAATTGGTACTCGCCCATCAATGCATTTTCAAATTTTCATACCATAAATGGGTAAGAACATTATAACTACTGCAAAGCAAGAAATACATTAATTTCGGAATGTATTTTAATGATTTGTCAAACTTCGCCGGCGTCAATAACTTTTGAATACTACACTATTTCAATTACAGTTATTCATATTTAACAAAACAATAAATAAATAAATAACTATAAAATCACCACTTTACAAATGAAAAAAGTGACGACCAGCACAGGTTGGTCCTAGTCAATGAACAAGTCCCTTAGCCCCTAGTTCTGGAGGTTTCGACTTTATTTCTCATGTAAGAAAAATATGTTATTTAACATAACTCCTTAAGATAATAAAGATAAAAAAAAGAGTTATATAAAAACTTGGGAAATATCAGTAAACATCGATAAGTAAGATAAAAAAAAAAAAAGGGGGGGGGGGGGACTCGGCTAATCTTTAATGTTAGTAATGCAATATTTTTTAAAGGCTTATCCACGAAGTTATTTTCATAATTTAATTACAATACTATTTTTCAATGGTTCAAATTCATGCAGTAAAAGTTTAATACACTCACATAGAATCCCAAAATAGCTTTAAATTGCTAAATATTTTCTAAAGTATTAATTCAGTATTCGATTTTAAAAGCTAAGTGTGTTTGATTCTCAGCTTAGAACAAGTCTTTAACCAATTCTTGTATTTTAGTTAATTATTTAGCTGTCTGATTTGAGGGTTCGTTGCATCATTCAAAACCTATTTCAAATGATTTGAATTTCACTTTTCTTATTTCATTAATTAATATTACCACATTATTAATTTTTTACTTATATTTTTTAATTAGTATTTATTCACTCATCTATTTATTTAATTTTAATTATTATTATTATATTATTATTATTATTTTATTTTTTTTTGATGCTCTCACTTTAATTAAAGTACTAGGAATGCATTTTGCTGATAAAAAATAAAAGTATTTTGCAATTCATGTAGGAATTTCGGCTAGTTGAACAATGGGAATGAAAATGTTTATCAAGAACATGCCTGTTTTAACTGTATGCGAATGCTTGAGACTATCAAGGATCTAAAGAAAAGGAATAATTTTCATTCTGCATTAAATTTTCCATAAGAAGAAAGTGGATGAGATAAATTCGGGGGAAATTAGCTCAAATGTCATCTGTAATTAGCTTTTTAATCGCTTTGACTAGTTTTTCCACATTTGAATTAATAGGAACATAAAAGTTCTGTGACCAAAAATCATCCCCCTTCCCCGCCCCAATGATTTGCCTCTCAATAAAATGCTTGTTATGTGGCGAAAGCCTAAGCAAGTTGCTTTGAAGGTTTTTGCAGAAATGTAAAGTACATTATTGAATTTTTCAATGTCATCTATTTATCTAACTTATGGGCTGAAATGTAAGGTGGGGGAAATGGTTAAAATACATCCCAATAAAGATTCATTAAATATGTAGACTCGCGAAGCTGCATGCTATTGCTAAGTATCTCAACCAAGATTCGTAACCGATTTATTAATAAACGGCATTGATATATTCAATGTGCGCCATCGAAATTATTAGGAGGAGGGGAATTGTTTTCAAGGGATTTTGAACTACTTTCTTTTTGTGCGTGTTGGCTTAGACCATATAGTAACTACACGAGCCCTGCTATTCACTCGCTATTGTTAGTTCCTAAGCAGGAATGGTGGGGACCAGTTTGACTGACAGGGGGCGGAGATCAAATATTTTCACCGCCGGTGACCACGTGGGTGAGTCTTCTCAATTTCTGAACTTGCTTCTGATCTGTAAAAGAGCTGAGATTGCTTTTAGGCAAACGATCAAGACCCATCCTATGCACAAACCTAATTTATTAAACATAACAGCAATATTAACAATGAGAAGCGTAAACTTTAATTTTATTTTTAAATCTCTGTCTGGAGTATCTTATTCTTGATTATGAAGAACAAGAAAATCATATCTATAACTACAACAATTGTTGAAAAATACTTAAAAAAGGGGGCCACACCATTTCTTTAAAATACCAGAAATGCGCAACAAATTCTCAAAATTAATTTTATTTAAAAATCAAAGCAATATTCAACAAAATTTTTTTCCAGTAATTAAATTCTATTCGGCTTTATTAATAATGCCCCGTCGCCTAAATAATAAATGCAACGTTGAAATTATCATTGCAATAACATTAATCTTAAAAGACATGAAAGATGCTTGAAATATAGTCGCAGAAAGGCCGAACGTTCGTTGCATCACCAAGTATGCATATGTGTGCGTTCGCTCCAGTTTTTTTATTTATTTATTCTTTACTTTTAATAATGCATGTAGAATTGTTAAATTTTCAAAATTATGCTTAAAATGCATTTCATGCTTTAATCTTACCAATATATATATTGTATTTCTGACTGTACTGCTCAACACTTGGATTATAAATTAACTTTGTGCCGTTTATTTGCATACCGTTCGTTTGCAATCTTCGAACAAATTTAACCTTGTGTAATTCATTAAAAAAAACTCACAATTTAATTAAGAGTACAATGGGACCGTCCTTAAATGATGTCTTGCCTTTTTCCCATCCCCCCCCCCCTTTGTCACATGTCACGCTATGTTGCATAAGCATGATGTCACACTTCTTGTTACCCCTCCCCTTGTGTCAATTTTACGAACCCCCCTCCCCCCTCGAAGCGTGAAATCAGTTATGAATGCTCTCAATCCGATGTTTTCAGTCCTACAGGCTAATGTCACATGACTATTAATTTTAGATTTACGAACTTACTGGAGAAAAATTAAATTTTTGACTGATAATTTTGTAAAGTAAACTATTTTCGGAACTTAAAAAAATTTAGAAAACAATTTTCTAAGCAAAAATTTTTTTCTTCATGTTGTTGATTTATTTCAGATTTTGAAAAGAAAAACAGCTAAAACGCTTATGTTTTTCCTTCCTTATTTTTCTATGAACTGAAAAAGAAAAGAATAGATATATTTGATGTTTGGCTTATTAACGTAATATTACAAATGTGTTTACTTTTCGCATTGATATCTCAAGAGCAAGACATAATGAGGATGAAGTCAGTTAAAAACCTTGTAAAAGCAATACGAATTGTATTCATTGCAAGAAATTTAGTGCATGTCATTGCGTTTCGAAAAAGTGAGCAAGAAACTAACTCTCCTACTCAATGAGCTCAATAAATAAGATCATTTTCAAATCACTATTACTAATTAAATATTGGTAGTATCAATAAAAAAAAAAACGCTTGTCCATTAATCTATGAACTATGTTCTTGCGTGTGATAGAAAATAATTGTGCTAAAATGCTTCTGTCATATAATAAAAAAATAAAATGAATCACTCTTCAAATCTCCACGAGAATTAACATAGCAAGACGAAGCCCTCTCTCACCGAAGGACTCCGTCAGCTGTTTTCCGGGGAAAGACTCCTGCTTACCGACCCCGCCCCCAAACCTTGTCTATCTAGTTTATGGTCTAAGTGTGTTGGGGGGGGGGGGGGGGGCTTCACAGCATTGGAAGGAAGAAGTGCGCCGTCGCTCTTGGGGGGAGGGCACCCCAATCATATTGAGCGCGCCAGAGCAGGCGCCAGAGCGGTAAAGGGTACGGACACAAGTATTAAATTGCGAACAAAGAATAAGAAAAGACACGTTGGAACGAATACAAAAGGAATGAAACGAGAGTAGTAACTGTTACTGATAAAAACACAAAAGATAACAAGTTCTGTCCCCTCATCCTGACTGAATTGCACAGATCAAAACGTGAAACTGCATGTCAAAAACGTTTTCTTCCAAACAACAAAACGGGAAAAGCCTGCAAAAACTGCTGCTAAGTACTACGTAGCGATAAATCCTCTCTCTAGTAACCCTCTCCTTCCGACTTTCAACGCAGCCGCGACATGATGTCACAACGGGAAGACGCGATTGGCTGAGGGAATCTTACTCGCGACGTCACTCAAGGTTGCGGAGCGTGCTCTGATACGCAGAACGTGTGACGTCACAGAACCACTGCGAGATCTTTCCGGCGGAACACGGGGGCGGCTGCGGAGAAGGTAAGAAAAAGTTCGGAAACACAAGGAAAGGAGGAAAGGTGTGTCTCCGAATGAGTCTTGCCGTAGGTAAAAGCAATTCGATGCGGCCGAATCGCCGAGATAAATAATACAGGAGTGTGGTAAAGTGTGCTGCTTTAATCATACTTCCGTTATCTTGTCCCCCCCCCCCGTCTTGTTTTGCCGCTCTTTTCTTGTTGGCTCCTCCTTCACTTTCAGTTGCGAGAATCATTTTGCTGGGATAAAGTTCTTTACAAATTGCTTCTTTATTTTTTCCAATTTATTTTTCTACTGGATAGGATATTTATTTTATCTGTGGTAATTGATAACTCTTAAAATGAATGACTCCAAATCTGTTTTATAGCATTTTTTTTTTTTTTTTTTAATTCTATTAATTTCCTTTTTTGACATTTGTGTTCTGTTTCTGCTGCTAGAATGTACTTTTCTAAAATGTACCAAAAGAACAATGTCAATACTTTTCTAAAATGTACAAAAAGCGGGAAACTGGAGAAGTTTTTGAGTTACTCCACTCCGATTTCTGAACTTTTGCTCCAGCTCCATGCACAGAATAAGGTTAATAAGAAATATATTATGTCGGTTTAAAAGTTATTTATAGACCATTTATTTATTATTAAAATGTTTTTTATTTATACCTTGAAATATACATACATATATACCGCATAATGCGGTAAAAATATGTTTTATCTTTCTTCGTGTTTGACTGCTTTGAACAAAATTACAGGTCAAAAATCATCCATCATTTTTTGTGTTCACTCAATATTATTTTCATACGGAAAAAAATTCATTTTTAAATTTGTAATGAAATTATAATAAAAAAAAAAATCGGAGCATTCTAGTAACTATACATTTTTATGCCCCGCCTACCCTCCTACTGAAAGTAAAGACCACGCTTCTCTCCAGATTTATGCTGGAAAATTATTTGATACTGCCCATCCGTTATTTAAAACTAGACTCGTCTTACTTAGAATCATTATAGTTTAGGTTTACTCCGACTATGTCATGGAATGTGTTTTCAGTCGCGTTTAAAAAAGCAACATTGTTCTGAACATTCGGTCGGATAAGAAAACGTTGAAGAATTTTTTGGCGATAAGAACACAAAATGCAAGATTAAGCAGAAGGCAGGTGTATCAGTCCTGAAGATTTCTATGGCGGGGGAGGGGGAGCCAAGCGCATGCCTACTCAATACATATTGGGGGGAAAACAATAAAATATAGGCAAAGCAGCTACATATATATAAATTGGCAGATCCCATATAATATATATATATAAATCAGCACCTGAGAGTTGCTCTTAATGGACATAGAGTACCGACGGCAAAGCCACTAGCTACATGAGGGCTCCGAAATTTTGGAGCTCCCATCTGACATCTTTATTCTAAGATTCACGCGGAAATGTCTAGTCTTTTAGTACTAAAAATGTGTACGTTTTCGCTTCACCTCAAAAACTCCCAAAATGGCTCTCATGTACATAATTATATTTGTTCTAAAAGGCCGAAGGAAGGGCAATTGCCTCCTTCTGATTTCCTAGCCTGGAAGAATGTTTAGGGACATTATTTAAGATACAATTAAGGGATTCTAAATGCCTTTCTTCACCTCTTTTTACTTGGAAACTGAGAAACATTGTTTATATACACGTTTTATTGCTTCTAAGCCTTGCTTTTCAGCGAATAGATAAATAGAATTTCTACGTTAATTTTCAGAAAAACTCCATAAATTTGTAATAAACTTCACTCTCCACACACATACACAAATATATACAAATACAAAATATATACAAGTACAAAAGTATTACTATTTGCACAAAAATAAGTTTGTTAATGAGTCACTTAATGACTTTAATTAACAAAGCTTGAACTCCCAATAAACGGCTTGTTTAAATTCATTTTATTAGCAAACATGTGAAAACCTTCATCATTATCAAGGAGTTTTATTTTTGTGCATTAAGTATTTTGCAAGTATACTAAAGTTTTACAAACAATTTCTCTTAAATTTTGCGTGTTTTTATTTGGTTTAATAAGCCAAAATTTATTTTTCCAAATTTTAAACTTTCTCTTCATTTTTCAGCATCTTCTAAGAATATATTTGATAAATTTTAACACACACCGACACACACCTGGTAAGTTTTTAATAAAATTCAGAATTATAATAGAAGATAATATGCCAAGTATTATGTTATATTTCACATAAAATTCTTTCCAACATTCTGTTTCTACGTATTCCATTAAACGACTTTGGAACAGCTGCGAAAACTCAATTCTGCAATTGTACTATTTTTTGCTTATGATGACGGTGGCAGCAAAAACATACCTCAAGTTAATTCAAGGATAAAAATATCCTTGAAAGGCATCTAACCTTGTCTCCTTATATTTGATTTATTCATCATGCGAAATTTTCCCCTTCCATTTTCTGCACTGACATTTCAGCATGTTCTGGCTATTAAGCACAGAGCCAAAATTTGAAACGTCTCTCCACTAAATTTCTCAAGTAACGTAATCTAAATTTGTTCACTTGAACCATGATATTTGCGGGAATTATGAAATATATAATAGAAAGTATTGATTAGAAATAAAATTTGACCATCAACTCCTCAAAACAGTTTTCACTTACTTTTTTTATTATTATTATCTTGCGAAATTTGTCATCAGTAAATGAAACTGGCTCATTGATGTACGAAACTTTTGTCCTTCCAAATATTCAATTTTCTTTTTAACTTTTTAAAAATTTTATTTTTAGAACAATTCTGCAAATTGTGCATCTGACATTTTTTCTTTTTCTTTTCTTTTTTTTCTCTTTCTTCCTTTTCCTCTTTTTTTCAGTTTAACTATTAGTATAAGAGTCAAAATAACCTTGAAGATCGGCTTTCAACAGATTTTTTTTCTTCAGAATTTCAATGAAGTTACTCACTTATTGCGAATCGATTTTTGCTCGATTTTTTCAACAGCGTTTAAAATTTGTTGATTTCAGATTAATTGCATTTAAAAATGTTTTCCCCCCTTCCTGAGTGAAGTGTTAAAAATATTTTTGTTTGGGGACAGATTTTTCCTCCTTCGCTGATTTCGGAAGAAACAAATTTCTTCTACAAATAGACGTCAGATTCTATACTCTCCATTTTGGTAGTTATTGATGAAACCGGAAGAGATTTTTTTAAAAATAAATTAAATTTGATATCTAATTAGACAGGCGGAAACTTCTTATAGAATTTTAAATTAACGAAGTCACACTTTATAAATTTTCTGAAACATGCGGTGCGTATTTTTTACATTCTGCTTTTAATTTAAAAAAAACTCTTAATATTTAGGCATGAATAGTTTTCTACGATGTGTTTGCGCTCACATAAAATTAAGTTTTTAGCACTTTCAGTTATAGCTCGTAACTAATAATAATTACATAATATTAAAAGTGTTATATAATATAAAGCATTTCCAAAATAAATTTCAGTTTTTCTATTTAATTTCGCAAGAAATATGTTCGTTGTTTATCTTTCTTTAAGCATCATTACATCGTTCTAAGAAATTTACTTTTCAGATATTTATTTTGTAAATCACTCGGTTTAATGAAATGCGAGTCAATTACACACTTCGTTCCGACCAAAAGGCATATAGTTTTTAACTTTAATATAATTTGCAGTATGTGTATATTTTCACAATATGTTTAAACATTTCTTGACTTCATAGGCAAAAGAGAACAGTGAGGCTAGTTCAGAAAAATTTTCATTGGGGGGGGGGGGGGGGAGACAAAGCGTATAGACTTCGTATATATTATGCTGAGAAAAACAACAAAATACATTCATTCATGAAAGCAGGTTTAAATCATAGATTGGGGTTTCGAAGAAAAAAAACAGTACTTTTTCAACCCTAAAATGAGGCATTCAATAGAAATTTGCACGATGACGCCGAGCAAACTTGGCACGAACCTGCACAAAAGTACATTACATTCTGAAATCCAGAGGGTGTACGGGGCATTTTCGCCTCCTGACCCCGAATGAACATAGCAACAGTTTAGTGTGAAGTTACTATGATTGGATAATCGAGCTTCAAACTGGTCGTGGTGAATTAAAAGTAATTATTCAATAAAGCCATAAAATAATTGTAATCGCTTCGTTTGCAGTTTATTATATTTAACGATCAATAATATTATGCTTAATCCATGAAAAAGTGAACATTTGCTTGGAGGAAAAAATTCAATAAAAATTCTGAAATATTTGATGATTAATTCTTAAAAGCCATAATTGTTGTATTTTATAAAAATATTTTAAAAAAAATTGTCATTCAAATTCTTATTTTAATTAATGAAAGGATAACATCTACAAAAGAAAAAATTATCTAAAATTATTTCGCGCTTCATGTCTTGTATAGAGCAAACGATATTATTTTGCACTGCTCTAAGTTCATATACTATACATAAAAATAGCTTATCTTATACAGCACATTCTACTGTTCTTCATTAATGAAAAACAGCAATTTTATTAAAAAAAATTATTATGTCACGTCCGCAACAAAAAAGTGGTGTTTATATATTTCACAAGGAAACGACATAACTAGTATTTCTAATGAAAAAGGTAATTTAGTAAGATGAATTTAACTGCATGAAGAATATTTTTATACATGCCTTTGAAGAATAGTTATTTTTACGTTACGGTGTGACATGTTCTTGTTGCGGGCGTGATATTTATATGATATCGCATCCGCAGCGCAATATGAGATGAGATCCAAGCTGCCCAATGAGCGCATTCACAGTTAACACACTTTATAGCTTTTAATAGTTTCCCTAATTATGTACACCAGTCATTGTTAATGATTTCAGATTATCTGATTCATGGGAAATGTGCAAATATCAATGGATATTCTCATTAAGCATCTTAAAGTTAAATTCAAATATAAGTGAGCAACGCAAATTAAAATAACGTATAATATCTTATCCCAAACCTAACACTATTCCAGATGGACTATTTTATGAGCTAACGAGTATATGAGACAAACTGGTGGTCTGTTGTATTTGCGTGAGGAATGAAAATACATTTGACAGTTCCAAAATTGATGCAACTTGTTAGGAGGTTTAAAAAGCACTATTGATCTTCAAGTTCCCGAGTTGGTCAACTTTGCAAACTTCATTTAGCGTGGTTTTTCTTCTCCACTTGACACGGAAAAGAAGTAAAAGGAGCAGGTGTAACTGTAAAGAATGTTGTTTCCACAGTTTGCAAAATGTGCAAACGATAGAAGCCTTCTTTGAAAGTCAGTTAAAAAACTCAAGCGTCAAAATGCTCGGTGAACGATAGAAGAAAGTAGAAGTTGTCTAAAATACTCAGAGCATGCACTACATCAGGCCTGTCAAAGTAGAAGCTGCTGATGTCTTAAAGAGAAAGTTTGCACAAAAACAAGAGAATTATTGATTGAATAAAAGAAAAGTGGGGCTAACATGAAGTAAAGAAATAACTGTCGGAGAACTGTAGATCTTTATATTCAAATTTTAAAAAAATCTACATTTCATTCGCAAAACTAATGATTTTTCTTCCAAACGATCCGGGACTAAATTTCTCTAGTGATCCAGGACATTCAAGCAGATTATCTGAAACAAGTTTCTGCTGATGTTTTTATAGGATATTTAGCCAGGAAAACATTACAAATCTTGCGAATCCAAAAGTTTTTATGTAAAGAAATATGCAAATCGAAATAATGAAAAAAAAAAAGGCTAGAAATAAAATTAATGTAATGTATTTTTTAAATGTATCTATTTATTGCTTTCCGCTATAATACAATTTTCATAAATTAAAAATTCCCTGTGAATCTATGCACATCTCGTATGAGTCACGCAACAATAGTGTCACACACGAAAGCTAGGTTATATGTTTATAAAAAACTAAGAAATAGCATGACACCTTAATTTTTCTAGAATGATGGCATTTTTCTGTTTACTGGTATACTGTTCACTAATATTTCTGTTTACTGACAAAAAAAGAAGAAGAAAAAGTACATCCATCAGTATAATTCGCAGAAATATGGATACTTGTATGGCACAGTGAAAGTCTTTTTTATATTACACCCACAACATGTACAATATATTTTTATTACACATATATCATGGTCGCACCTGCAACAATGGATAGTAATTATTAACTACTAGGGTGAATGCTCGTAAGTATGTTTGTACTGCTAACTTTATCGTGCTTGCATAAAATTTCTAAAATGTGATTAATTAAATATAAAATAATAAATAATCCGAAAATATTATTTAGTATTTCTAGTAGTCGCCTCTTTCCGTTGATGCAATTCTAATAATTATTAAAGTATGTGAAGTGGAGAAATCTGATGAGCATAAAACAGTAAATCTAACATATTGAGCTAGTTCATTCTAAATGAAGAAAACATTCCTTGCTAAATGAAGAAACATTTCTTGTATGAAAACTTCATGCAAGCAAATAGCGTGAGTACTCTTAATTAAGCATGAATCTTATTTAGCAAACGACTTCCATAAAATCTTCAGTTATGAATAGGATATACTTTTAGACAGCAACATGTAAATGTCGCTCGAAGACGACTGCACGGTCGAAAATAGAATTAATGAGATTGTATCGTTAAAAACAACTTCCTAAATGAGATAAACGAAACCATTAAGAGCTTTAAAATAGGTATGACGTAATTTACCATAAAACAAATTAAGATAACCTGAGAATAAAATCTTTCGTAATTTCGCTTCTACGTGCTATGAGGGAATAAAATCCTTCGCATGTAGGCATAAAATATTTTGTTAACGTGCATATTGTCAAATTGAAATTCCACCAAAAGTATTCTTTTCTATCGTTTTTATCCACTATAACGAATACAAACAAGCAGTAGTAGGAATAAGTTGATATGTAAATAATATTTTTTAAACTTTCATTTCTGTGTTTTTCTTTCTTCTCTTATTTATTTATTTTTTTTTGCATATATTTTAAAAGAATTACAGCTTTTAATTTTGTAAAATTATCAACATTTTGAAAGTACAATATTTGAAGCCCGGTTGCAAAAATCTCAATTTGTTTGATAAAATGCAGATCCAGTTACTGTTCTAAAACAAATGAATAAAGTTAAAATCTTAAGTAAAACTCTTAACACAATGAGAAAAACTTTTCAGGATTGAGCATATTTTTTCAGTGAAAACGAATTGTAGGTTTGTTATGAAATTGTTGCTGAAATATCAACAAGAAAAAAGCAGCTGAAAAAAAATTATTTATTTATTAAATTAAAAATATTGAACTAATGTTGATTACTTATGCCCTGACAGGGGTGCCGCCTTAGAGCGATGGCGCACCTCCCTAAAAAAGTACGGACCCCTCCCCTCAAAACGACAACTCACCAAGTCGACCAAAAGTCGATCACCCCCCAAAAAACCCTGAAAATAAATCCTTCCCCCCCCCCCCGAAATCTCAATGGCGCAATCTGCGCCATGACCCGTGTGGTTATAAAATCTGTGCTTTTGTGTTATTTATTATAAAATTATATTTTAGTTGCTTAGAAAATCTGCTTGTTAGTTTCTAGTAAAAGATTTTTTTTGTTCTCCCCCTTTCTTTTTCCCTTTTCTTTTTTTATTCACTTGCAAGTCTTCAAATATATCCTACTGCGTTGCATTTATTTTCTTGAGACCAAGACAAAAAATTAAGTTGTTTCACATTTTTGAGCAAGTCAAAATATGAAGAGCTAAAAAATTTGATCAAGTCGGAGATATTTTTGAGCAAACCTCCTAGAGAAAAAATCTTCAGAAAAGGGCTCCATTTCAATAGCATATTATCCGTAGCATATTATCCGTAGTTGTAAAACCAACATATAATTTGTTATTTTTCAAGCATAAAAAATACTGTTTTGAAGCTTATAAACATTTATTTCGATGGAGAAAATACAAGATTAACACTATGCATTAATTACATTTTTGCCCATGTAAAATAGTGGACAGGGAAAGATTTTAAGAAATTTGGTTTTTTCATTGTACATTGTACCCAGTCTTCCCTAAAGTTCCAATGAGGTGCCATCTTTAAAATGTTCACTACAATTTTGAATGCGTATTACGTAATATTTTATATCTTGTTTATTTAACATATTTTTCTGGATAAAAACATATGAAAATCATGAGCTACGTAAAAAACCAATTATACAAAAGTTTTTTTTGCATTTTTTGCATCGTTATCATTGCAAGAAAAACATATTTTTTGTTTAGAAGGGTTCCGTAACTATATACAGTTAATTCAAACTAAAGCTAATTTTTATCACCCTTTCTACATTCCATGAAATAGCTTTCAAAAGGTATTATCTAGAGTAAACAATTAAGAACGGAAAGCATAACATTATAAAAACTCAACCTTGCTTCTCGCACATTGGTTATTGAAAGCATTTAGCTCTTTATCTTATCTGATTATAATCGAGCGATAACTTTTTACCCATAAAGTACTATTTATACATAATTTCTTTCGGTTGTTGTGTGCTGACCTAGTGATTCAGCAGAACACATATTGGTTATCGCGTAGTTATCTGCAGTGATGATGCTTTTGAAACTTTTCAGAAGTTTTTAACCCGAATTAAATAGGAGACCTGCATCAGCAGTGCAATGACATTTTTCAATGCCATTAAACAATTTAGAGCAGTATTTCCCAAACTATGGGTCGCGAGCGAATATTGAGGGAGCTTTCGTCACTGTGCACATGAATTTAAAAAAAGAAAATAGGAAGTCTGCGAATAAAAGTAACTATAGTTGAAGTTGATGCTAAAACTTTAATGCAGAGAAATAAGAAACAAATACATCCCTCCCTTTGAAGTAACTTTCTGGAAAAAAAAAAAAAAAAAAAAAAAAAAAAAACCTTGCAAGTGTAGGTATTTTAGTCATATAAAAAAATTTAGTTGTGTCTCGTATTTCAAGTTTTTCATTGCTATTATATTAAAATGAATGAAATTTAGTGAATAATTCATATAATATAAAAATTATTCACTTTTTTTTTCTTTTAATTTCAATTAGAACAAATAAGACAGCATTAAGTAGTTCCAGGACTCGCCACTACTGGATCTGAGCATTACCAATATTTATGCCCTCTTTTCTCTAAGACAGCTAAGAGGTGGGTCCCAAGATTAGAAATTTTTGTTAGATGGGTCGGAGCCCAGTCAACTTTGGGAACCACTGGTTCAGAGTATTTGCATGTTAAGGCGAAATTAATCCTAATTTTCAAAAAATAGACCTTAAAATATTTTTTCTCTCTCTCATATTTTATTGCAGTGAACCTGTTTTTAATTGTGATAAAAAGAACATTTAATTTATGCATAAATTTGAGCTAATTTTAAGTTAAAGTTTGAAAGTGGGCGTGATTTGAGCACAAATGGCCATTTAAAACGTACTTTTATCGAAACTAAACTTTTCTGCTTATTGAGATTTCAAAATGTTCATAGCTACCTTTTTTTTTTTCAATAAGGCTGAAAATGATTGATTTGCTGGTTTTTTTCTTTTTTATAGTTAAACAAAACTCGGTATCCGTTATATGATTGGAATACATTAAGAAATTAACAAATAATAATAATGGTTCAAAATGCAAAATTTTGCGAAAAAATTAGCGGTAACTAACAAAAACCAAAACTATCTTTTAATAATTTACCAACAGATTCTGAAATGAACGCCGAAATTTGCTTATAATGTTCCATTTCTTCATTGTATTACAACTTCAGTCAAAAAATAAAACTTTAGCTCAAAAGGAATATTTTGAGATTTCATTCAAAATTAGTTAATTTTTCAAATTTTAAAACAAAATTTCAATTTTTTTTTCAATATTCGGTACATAGGTTGAGTGATTTTCAAGTACAGAAAATTTCAAAGTCCTGCATGGAGAAGGAAAAGTTTTATTTGAATGTCCGCCGTCGCTTTAAAAAGCTTTGCAGTTTGTGGAATCGGCCTTTCATTGTAATTCAGTCGTTTTGTAACAGAGGCGGAGAACTAACTATACCAACAATATTTTTGAGTTGCTCCGACTTCTGAATACTTGCTCCAACTCTGCTGCTGCTCCGAATAGTTTTAAGAGGAACCATATAGTTTATCATTTTTATTTATTTACCCCTACACGGCGCAGTGTTGTTTTTAAACAACACCTATTTTTCGTTCACTAAGCTCTTGTTTTGCATTATTTTTAACTAGCGGCGCATTCTTTCGTTTTATTTTGTATGTAAGATCATATTAGTTACTATAGTTTTCACTAGATCTTGTAAACTAGGCTCAAGGTTCATCTGTTTTCACAAAATCGTAAGACACGTTTTGTAAAAAACAATAACTTCTTATTTTTTTTTACATGTTTTAAGCAACAGTTTTATTAGAAAAAATAATTTTAAAATGCTTACACAGTTTTAAAACAAAAATAATATGAGTTGTGTGAAAAATATATATTAGGGCGCCTTTTCTACTTGTTTTAAACAACACCGCGCATTTGGGGGTAATTTTTATACTCCCGCACTTAGTTGCATTGTAAACAAGAACAGATATCACTGGTTGTTCTATTTTACTTTATTTAGTGTCTTTTAGAAGATTATTGTTATAAATATATAACAAATTAGTATAAAGTTTGCGATTAAATTATTATTTAGGAATTTTGTTTAATTGTTTGTGAAAATGAATGAAGAGAAAATATACATGATAAATCCTGCTGGATCACGCATTTTACATACAGTGGACGTGTTGCTTTCGATACCGTTGCCATCAGATAGCGAATATGAAGAAGATGAAGATGATTTACGTTCCGAAGAAGTATTTACACACGTAAGGTAAAAACTAATTCAAATATAGCAATATGTATATAGTAATAATGGTCAACCAAAGAAGAAACGAACGTTATCACATTGACCTCCTGCAGATGTGCGGTGTGATGGATATCATTATTTTTCAGTGTACAATGATGAACAGCAACGATGGAAATATGAGGGTTGTAAAGACTACACAATGTTGCGTTGTCAGAAGTATGTAGATAAATATTTTTTTTAAATTTAGGTTTCTTGTTTAAAATCCTTTTGTGAACTTATTAAACTTTATTGGCAATAATTATAATAGAAATAAAATTTCACGTTAATTTAAAGCACAAATGAGCATTAAAACGCAGACATATGTTTCGGGATTGCTTGGAATCCCTTTTTCAATGCGACAGGGAGCTTCTAGATGCAAAACAAGAAGCTCCCTGTCGCATTGAAAAAGGGATTCCAAGCAATTCCGAAACATATGTCTGCGTTTTAATGCTCATTTGTGCTTTAAATTAACGTGAAATTTTATTTCTATAACTGTTTACTTGCACAAAGTTAAATTATTAATAATTATTAGTTACATGTGCAATATATATCTATATAATAAATTTTATATAGATTTATAAAATAAATTATTTTAATAAATTTTACTATTTTACTACTATTTTATGATTATAATGCATACGTATTTATTATTGATTTTTTTTTTCATTTATTAAAATGATTGTATAAAAAAATATTGTTACCCCTAAATGCGCAGTGTTGTTTTTAAACAGCATGTAAAATTTTCTCGAATTCTATTTTTCCGAATTAAATAAAAAAAATTAGTATTTTTTCTTCTTATAACTAGCAAAAACAATCACACCAAAAAATTAAATTACAAAATAAAAATAAAAATAATTGGGCAGTGTAGCGTTAAGTTAATAATTTAGTCGTTTTGTAACGGAGTCAAACTGGCGTAACAACATTTTTGAGCTGTTCCGCCACAGCTCCGCTCCGACAACTAAATACTTGCTCCAACTCTTCTGCTGCTCCAAATTGTTTCAATAGAAACCATATAGCTTATCATCTTTATTTATTAAAGTTAGCAATTTTATAGATATTGGGAATAAAAAATTAAAAGTTCATTATAGACAACTAATTTTTCAGATGAAAAATATCCTTCCTTTCTGTGTCGCTGTTCACTCAAAACTACAAATGCGGAAAAGGGTAATTTTGATTCTTTGTTGAAATTTTAATTTAAAAAATCGGAGCACGACAAATTTCCGTGCTCCGACTCCGCTCCTACTCCAAGCAAAACGTAATTGCTCCATTGCTTCGTACACTTCGCTCCAGATCTTCGTTTTTTTTTTCTCGATGCGGACAAAATTCGTTGTATGAAACTTGACAGAAATTCTTCGTATACAAAATATGTTTGCCCTAGCAATATTTCCTATTTTCAGCAAATTACATAATTATGATTAGCAATTAAAAAATTCGAGGCACCGTAGCATAATATGCTGATCGTTTAAATTATTAAAGTAATACTGAATTGCAGAGAAATGTACATCATTACTTAGGTTGATTATATTTTAATTTTTTAAACAATAATTTTAATGTCGTTTTGTGGGATCTTTACTAAATTTCTAACAAATGCAGTATTTTGACACACTTCTGTCCCCCCCCCCCACCAACGAAGAGGCACTTGCCTTGTTGGCATTCGCTCTTTTCAAAGTCACGGGAATTGCTGGCCATTTGTGAAGGGTCACCTGATAGGTGGTCAGCATCAACCCTAAGAAGCTGTAGTCGGATGACACCAAATAACACCACCACGACTACGTCATCTTCCTTTTCGACCTGAGACTGAAGGGGAGGGAAATTTTCTCCAGTCTCCGGTACCCTTGGAACTTCCCCGGAACTTCAGGGTCTACGAATTTTACCCGTACGTATCCCCAAGATCCGCACAAACAATTTTGTGTGTTACCGCTCTTTATAGCATAAAATTTTTATATTAAAAATAATCATTAGGTTCCATAAGAACATCTAATTTGTGATATTAAAGAACAGTACCTCAATATACTAGCGCAAAAAATAGGGAAAATAAAGTATCAAAGTGAAGTAAAACAAAAAATGCCGCCCCCCAAAATGTAAAGCGATTTTTTTTTTCAAAACTACATTATCTGAATTATTTTACCATAATAAATTATGTGAATTATTTTACCATAATAAATGTTCTCAAGATACTTCCGTTCTCAATGTTCATTTTTTATGACTTTTTTTCTCCACCGGGCACGTGTTCAGTAACAAATAAATACTACAAGGTGACCTCACAAAATAAAACTGATCTTGTTCATGCTTAGAGCAAATACTAATTAGAATTTACTCATTTAAGCAAAATGACGACCCTACTGTGATAGATCAATCGATCAAATACTCTGTCAAGATTTTGAAATAGATTGAGGAGGGATTAGTGTTCTGTGAGCCAAAGCCTATCAGTCAATGGCAAATTGTGAAAAGGTGTTCGCTGAAATATACTTTTCCCTGGATAAATAACTTTATACAAATACTACTTCAAGCATAAAAAAAAAAAAAAAAAAAGTTTAAATTTAATGGGCCTTCTAAAAAAAATCGGTTACCTTGTGTGAGTTTATTTACAATCGTTTGAGAGAAGAAAAAAAAGCAAGGAAAAGTGCATGATTTTTATTAAAATCTTCTGTGATTTAAAAGCTTTTCTTTTCCTGCAATGTATATTGAAATTTAAAAAATAATAGTGAAAAAAAAAACATTAACTTCTGCTGAAAATGGAGCTATTTGAAATGCATGTCTGAAGAATTTTGAGAAACCTAGCTACTCAGAGTCGTTACGGTAGCCGAAAATAAATAAATAAAATCTAAATTAATAGTAAAAAACAAACATTAAAATTAGCAGTTTCACATAAAATTTACATTATAGCGATTGAGCTAATTAAAAATAACCAGAAAATTATTAATTGCACAAGAAATACGATACAAGTTTTGTATTATTTCTTAGATCAATAATTTGCTAATAAGTGACAACAGTTTAAAGAATGTAATTGAGAGAGGATGCTACCAATATTTCCTTGTGCCATCAAATTTTCCCAATTTTATTTCAACCATGGAATATTTTAGTTTTCTAAAACTGTACGTCTCGACTGTACCACGTCGATAGCACATTTTCTAACAATAAACGTGCGTTTTTCCTTTGTATATATTTTTATTAATTGGTAAGCTAATCAGGTGTTAAGCTAGGCACAAAACAGCATAAAAAAAATTCAGTAATTTAATCACTAAGCCTTACTAAGAAAAAAAAAGATTACTAAAGCAAAATGTTCAAGACACCAAATTAAAATCATGCAGAAAATATTTCTTTCAAAATACTGATGGAAGAATATGTGTCATTGAGCAAAAAAAGACTAAAAAATTGTACATTTGGTCAATGTTTACTTGTAACAACGGTTTTATAAATTGTCCTAAAATAGTTAAATGAACACTATTACAATATAATCTATTTAATACTCGAGTTAACAAATAGTTAATTAGTGTCATTACAAATTTGTCACTTTTATGAATATATATATATTTTTTTGATATTTTGTTTAGTGAGTAAACGTTAAAACGACTGGCATTTTGCGCATACTTATTTTTCTCAATTTTTAAAAAGGGTCTTCAATTTAAAATTTGTTTTATTCTGAACGATGTGCTATGGTTTGGAATGTTGAGTCAGAAATCTGTAAGTAATGATGTATTTTGCTCATAGATTATGTACAGCTGATTTTAGGCCTTGGGGTCTTTCATTTTATTATTAAATTTTAAAATATATTTTTATGTAAAATGAATGGGATACTATTTTACATTTCTCTCCTTTTATATTATTCTTCATTTTACATTATTCTCTGCAAGCACACAAAAGCGTTGTGTTTGTAATATTTCCGAGTTTGTGCATTGGTATTTTTTAGTTATCCGCATGTTGCGTTTTACCGTAACGGACTATGTTGTCTTCATATTTTATGGTAATGAATCCCCCGAAAAGAAAATGTTTAAGGTTCACAAAATAAAGTCTTAATAATGTTTTAAAGTGAGACTGTTCCAACAATACTTTTTGGTAAGAAATCCGTGCTATTTGTAGCTTTAAGTAGCTATTTTTAAATAGAGAGAACATAAAAGTGGAAGACTAAAATTTTCAGCAGCTATTATAATCAATATCCGTTTAGTCATTTCGTGGTTCTTTTTGACTGGATTTTCAGTTAAAGGCTTCCCATCATTTTCCTTGCTCTTAAATTTTAAGTATTTCCGTTGCAGTATGTTTGCACGATTTTGACACTCATTCTCTCCTTCCGCTTTCATTGTCTCATGTGGGTTTCGCGTACATACTAAAAAGAAAAATCTTTTTCTCTTTGAATAATTCTAAAGTGGAAGGAATTGCTGAATCATTTTACTAAACGGATGGGTAAGAAATTTTGCGTTCTACGAGACATGCTAAAAGAATCAGAGAGAAACTTTGAAGTTCTCATTTTTCAGCTAAACTCAATTCTGAGCATTAACTTTTAATCTGAGTTATGAAAAAATTTGAAAAGACCGACTAAAAAGTTACTATCCGATTTTAAACAAAAAGAGCTTTTAGTTTAGTTTCTCTTTTCCTTTTAAATCTAGAAACTGGACGGTTTGACTTTTTCCATGCACAGTTGAGCAAAAACTAACAGTGACAACTTTATGTACAAAAGAAAAATGAAACTGTTGAATATTACAAATGTTGTGTCATGGCGAGAGATTCTCTTGCGGACAGTACGAAATTTAATCTGCCATCTTTGGCAACAATATAATCAGGGCCTAATTTTACCGAAAGAAGTGGAGGAGAGCAAAAATAGTCCTCAGAAAATTTTATACATAAATAGTCTAAACTCTAAATTTCGTCTAATAATTAAATATTAACATAAAATTGAAATTTTATGTACATCGTTTTCAATTCATTTCAATTTTAGGTAAAATTTATGTGCGCCAGCTCCCGTGAGCGTGCAAATTAGACCCTGAATATGGAACTTTTTTCTTCTAAACAATGTTCAGATATCATTTCAAGGGAGTCGGCACTATGAGACCATTTTTTTTCTCTATGGTGTTTTTACAATTTTTGTCTCCTGTCATATAATTTGAAAATTTTAATTTTTAAACAGGAATTTAGCAATTTTTAAAAATGCATCTTCTTTTTCAAAAATTGGCGTAAAGTCTCACTTTTTTTTATTGATTCATTGCTCATAAAGCAAAATTTTTATGCTTTGAATTTTTTATAAATCAAATACTTTTTGAGAAAAAAATAAAAACTGAAGTACTGCAGAAAACACAGCGAAAAATTCAAAAAACCTACAAAAAGAATTTTTATATGTATAAAAAAAACACTTAAGATATCATAAAAGTAAAGCATAAATTTGCTATGTAGAGTTTCAGAAACATGTGGGGGAAAAATCCACGTTATAGATACAAGTTTAAAAAAGCCTTTGCATTTTAATTGAAATGAAATGCGCTAAAAACTAATCGAGAGAAAACAGCATTTTAAGTTTTCGGCTTGCAAAAACTTAAATCAAAATTTTATCAAAATTTCAAGAAGGAACTTTTTTTTTCAGTTACAGTCACGAAAAAATTGATTCTTCTCGCTTATTTTATTTTTGAAAATAAATATGTGGCTTTTATTCAGCACAGCTTCGGTTTCGGAAGGAAAAGGTGGCAAATCACACCGTAATAAAATCAATGATAAATCAATAAATATTGCTTCAACTTTTCTGAAACTTTCAGGAAAATATTTAAAGATTTATTTTACTACTTAAGCCAATAAATTTTCTTTTTCGACAGTTTTGGGTGCTGGCTCCCCTTCAGTTAGTTCAGAGCTTCGTACAGACACAGAAAATAGAAAAAGTTCTGTATTTGTAAATCAATTTACGATGTTTTTAGAAAACAATTTCTATTTGAAATTTTGTTTTACGCTTATTGGTCAGTCATATTTATGAGTAGCACACTAATAAGAATATCAACTAAGCAATATTATTTTGAACATCATTTTTGTCACATATATTCTCCATTTCATTTTAAAATAGAATAGAACTCTAAAATGAGAGAATTAATGTCTCATACTATAATTCAAATATCATGTTTGAAAAATAATTCTATTTTTATGCTATTTTGCTAGTTAAATTTATTGCGAAGTCATTTTTAAAAGTTCAGAATTAATTAGTCCTCTGGTCTTCTGATAATTCTATTGACCTAATTTAACAGACTCAATATTTTCCTAACAAGAATTAGCTTTACTATGCTGAATAATTAATATTCATTTGAGTTGGCGGTAGAATTATGTATTTTGCGGTCGAGGTGCGTGACACAAGAAGCTGTGTGTTGTTCATGTGTAGTACGACATTGAACTTCGAACTACAAATGCGACGCGGAACTCAAAAACCGCAACCGCATATCTAAATGTGAAAAACTCGCAATGAACTGAACAAATTGCAGAATGATGGTGAGTCAGTTTTTATTATATGATGATTAGGAGGATAGATTACATTCCCCTTTAAATTCCCGTTTTAAAATCGTGAATTAGAGTGTAACTTCAAAAAAAAAAAAAAAAATATGAATCACGTGCTCTCAGATGACTTTTTGTACATTTTGCGATAGTTATCTAATGTTTTCCTCCGAAATTTGAAGAGGAGGAACGAGTTTTTGCTTGGAGCAGGAACGCAGCCGGAGCTCGAAAATGTGTTGTACTCCACTACTCCGATATTTTTGATTAATATTTCCTTAAAAATATGAAAACGATTTTTTGGATTGAAATAATTTTGAGTAAACAATGATAAAGAATGGGAGATATTTTTTTCGTCTGCGAAATAAATATTCTTTTAAACAACTTTTATTTTGCTTTAACCAACAGAAATAAAAATATTAAATTAAATCAACAAAGATGACAAATACGATTTATATTTAAACTATTCGGGGCAAGCAGGAGAGTTGGAGCAAATATTTAGAAGTCCGAATGGAGCAACACAAAAATGTTCTTGCTCTAGTTAGTACTTGGTTAATAGAGTACAGATTTCTGTAATTATATTTTAAAATCATGATCTAAAGGCAGTAGCCAGTCTGTCGCTATTTATCTAACAAGTAGCTATGATTATTTTATAAAATGATTCAATAGAAGCTCAGTTGTCGCTTTTTTTCACTACAGCAATATATTAATTAGTAAAACCTGAACTTCACGAATTCATTTAGAAATCATTTGAGTAGCAGATTCCCACTTCAAGGGCTCAGGTTCGATTCCGGCAATGACATGAAGTTCCTCCGATCGTGTCCTAGTGATTCAGATCCCATTTTGAACTCTAGTCCCCGAGTGAACCATAGAGGCACTTCCTGATTGGCTTGTCTACTCAAGAATAAGATGGTCGGTCGTTTGATTTACAACTAAAGTACTTGGAAATTATTTATGTAAAAATAACATTTTGTGAAAAATAATTCACAAATCCAACTGCCTAGAGAAAATCTAGGGAGAATGTGCATGAAAAATCGCGAAAATTACCGGTAGAGACTGTAAAACTTCCGTACTATGTAGGAACTATTTTATTGATTAAAACATATTAAAATCAAAACATTACACAATACGACGAAGTGTTAAAACATTAACTTTATCGGATACTAGGAATAATACTGAAGTCAGTTAGTTATATGGATTTTTAGCGAGTTTGGAATAACTACAAAAATATCGTACATAATTTATTCTAGAAACAAACTTTTAAAAAATAATCTGATAAAATTAAATATCTATTTATTGCACTAAATTGCAAAAGTAATAAAATTAAGTGATTTTTATGGTATTCATGCAGAACTTTATAAAATAAACATAATAAAATGACATTTTTCGAAATATGCAGAGTACCAACTTAAAATTAGGGATGTAGTGAATAGTGATTTGGCCGAATAGCCGAATATTCAGTCGTTTCTTCCAGGCCGAAGCCGAATATTCGGCCATTTCTTCTAAGCCGAATAGGCCGAAGCCGAATATTCGGCCAAAGCCTTAGGCCGAATACCGAATATTCGGTGCCCGAATATTAAAATTTCTAGAAAATAATTGTAATTGAAAGTATTTGTCAAATTAAAAATTATATTCACAAAGTCAAACACCAATTACACACAATCTATGATGTATGATTTCATTTTGTTTGTCAAGAATTTGAAATTATTTAAAATTAATCTCATTTCTCTATTGTTTTGAATGTAATAAAACTAAGAATTTCACCCACAAGCGGAATAAAAATAACAGGTTTTATGGTAGTATGCATTAGCATTGTTTTACTAATTATTTAAGTTTTAATTCAAATGAAAGAACTACTATCGCTTAGTGAACTTTTACTTTGCTCAAAACTGCTCTATGAAGATATTTTAAAAGTTACAAAAGTTAATATTTTTACTTTATGGGGTTTTTTACATACCTATTTTTAAAAGATCTATGAAAATTTAATGCACTTAACTCGAATATCGTCTTATTTTCGAAAACCCCAATAACTTCTGCTATCTAAATATTCATGATCTATTCTAGGCTTTTCACATTTCTCTCATACCCAATATTTACAATAAATCAGTCTACCCAAACAAAGTCTTACTTCCACTTTGTTAATGATAACAAAATTAATTTATCATTCTCTCCCTTATAAAAAAACTATTGCTAGCTTTTGGGAGCAAATGCTATATACAAAATACAATATTACAACTTTAAAATCTGTTTTTGCTCAGTCAATCCTAAGACAAAGTTTAAAAAATGTACTTTTATTCTAAAATATTTCTATTTATTAAAACTATATACTAATGTATACTTATAGTTATTGCAAATAATTATAATGCCATTTTAAATGTTTGAAATCGACTAATTTCTTAATTTTTATACATTTCTACTGCAGCAGAACTATTCGGCCGAATAGTCCATCAATATTCGGCCAGGCCGAATTTGACCTTATCCAGTATTCGGCCAGGCCGAATATTCGGGTAGGTGATGAAATGACTATTCGGCCTGGCCGAATATTCGGCTAAAGGGCCGAATAGGCCGAATACCGAATAGTGGCCGAATATTCCTTACACCCCTACTTAAAATTCTAATATCATTGAAAAAGAAAAAAACATGCAGCTTTTTGTAGCTCCTTTATATTTATATCTTTCATCTGCTAAACGAATATTTTACCTCAAATACATTTTGAACTGAAACCTTCACGTTGCTAAGTAATTAAGTATTGCTGTAAGAAAAACACTTGTTTAAACTTTCTCTAAAGAAGGAAACCTTAGGAGAGAAAAAAATCATTTCATGGACAAATATACACGAAATTATACGGTATTTGTACTTCAAAGCTTCGAATCCGGTCATTCATTATAATTTGCCACAAAAATACTTTAATTATTTTCCCCGTTCTTTCTGTCTCTGCAGGCGGGCGTTCATCGCACTTTTCCCCACTTTTATTACTTAAACTAAACTAAAGAAATCTTTTTAAGTTTTCCGTCGTGACCTCGTTTCTTTTTCATTTTAAAAAATTCACCAATAACAAATCTCAGATATACAAAAACTAAATAGGCGGCGAGGATTTAACTACAGAAGAATAAAGTTTTATTTTCATATAATAAATTAAAATGCAAATTAACTTCAAATTTGTCTATAATTTCTAGTGGTTTGCGGCGATTGTTATAATTGAAAAGCGATACGGTAAACAACCGATTTTGAACAGTTAGTATAATTTCTTTTCCTTTGTCCCGAATTCATGTAATGGATCGTTAATAATCAGAATTAGTTTCAATGAATTTGTTTCAAGTGATTATCTGAAGCTGATCCTCAAACATGGCAGCAGCATGCGAGAAAAGTGAGAAGGATAACTAAAGCTATAAATAGAAAAGATGATTAGGTAAGTATTAAACTGTATGAAATTTCGAGACGATTTTAGCAACGTGTAAATATAATTCATATATTTCTATGTTTTTTACTTTGTGAAAATTGTGTTCCTGCACATTTGGTCATTTTACAAAGGTTAAACTTTTATGTATTAATATCAATGACATTTCACCGTTCCAACATTCATAATGGTAAATCTTCTCTTTTCCTGAATTGAGACACAAATTAGCTGGTGCGAAGGTATAAAGGCGGCAATTACTCTCCCTGAGAGTCAAGTAATATTTAAAATTGCATTAATATGGAGCAAATTTTTTAAAAAATTTTCCCTTTTGGAACAAATTTTCCTAGATACAGGTAGAATCACAAAAAAAAAAAAAAAATTGCCCACTCCTCAGCAGAATTCAGTGGCTGCGCGTGCGCAGCAAACAAATACTGTCCATAATGCTAAAGTAGCGCCATGAAAGAATTTTGCGCATGCGTCAGGTCTGCTTCGATTTTTCGAAATAGGGGTGATAGGTTGATATGAGACATTACGATGAGTGTTTTGTTTTTTCCTTTTCTTTTTTCCCCCTATATTAAATCAGCCTAACGGGCGTGGGTTTGTACGGATGTTTTTTTTTCATTAAAAAAAAAAAAAAAAAAAGAAAATTAAAGTAACATTGAGGAAGAAAAAGAAAAAAAAAAAAAACTGTGAGATAAGAAATGCAAGCTTGTGCCCATCCACGAACCTATCGCCCTTTTCTGAAGTGGAACCGTGCGACCTTGATAGGTCTGCTAAACGAAAATGAACATTACACAAATACGCTCACCAAGATTAAAATCCAAACAATATTGCGTAAGCAGTGTTATCCTGGGATTGTTTTTCTTTGATGTTCAATTGCGCATGAATTAAACACGAGATGCGAAACACGGCACGAGAAAGAGATAAAAAGAGAATCAAAGAAACTTAGTCCCTTAGAAACCAAATTTACTTAACTTTGTATCAAATGCATCTGCCCCAATATCATTCTCGTTCCTTAAAATAAAAGTAGTACAAAAACTAAAATGCATATTTTATTACTCTTTAAGTTTATAATTGTTAGTTCGATGAGTGAATCACAGTACAAGTAAAAATTAGTATGGTATTAAAAAAAAATCTACAGCAATAAAACTGATTTGAATCTGTAATTAATTGCATTTACATTGCTTTTTAGTACTTAGATAATTATTGGACACTAATTATAACCAACTTGATTCATGTTGTCGCATGAATATATGTTGCAATGCAAGTGTGACTCAAACTGCATTGAAAACGAAACTAATTTTACACTGTGTTTAGGTATAAAAATATTTTGAAATGTATTAACTTTTCTTGAATTATTAAATTTCACATCAAAGTGAAAAACATAATTTAATGGTTTTTTTTTTTTTTTTTGGACAATGAAAGGAGACAATTATGAATGTGAATCACACTACAGGCAGAATGTGACTCACACTGCGGATCATTCTTTTATCAAGAGGGCAGTTCTTGCTCTTTATTACTTCTAATTTTCCATTATTTATGTTCGAAACGGATGACAACTTTTCTGAAATGACGTTTCCTTTGTATACAATAGAAAAATCATCTATATCAATTTCTTAACCTTTAACAATACGCAAAATAAAAAATAGCATTTCAAACACAAAATAACATTAAAAAATTGCATATACATGTTTCAAGGTTACAAAAACCCCTTTTCAAACACAAAAAGATATGAGCTAATGAATGAAAAGTCATCAGATATAAGTCATTTCGAAGTTTTTAAAATTGAACTATGTGGTGCGTTTGAATGAAAATAATCCAAGGGTGCCCACTAGGGGTGAAAGTCATGACTAGAGTCCGACAAAAACGCGAAAATCTTAGGAGCCAGGGAAAATTTTTAGGAACCAGTTATAATATTTTCATTTGCAAACTAGTCGCCACCTGAAAAATTAGTCGCCAAGCATTTTTTTTAGTCGCCCGGGTGACCTGGCGCACAGGATTTGTCGGACCCTGGTCATGACGCAGACTACGCCATTGATATTAAGGCTTGGTTAACTGTTTGGCCGAATTGGGGGGGTGGGGGGGTGGAGGCGTCGATTTTAGGGGGTTCGTAGTTTTTAGGGGGTGAGCCATCGCTCAGAGGGGGATGGTCACCCTTGAATAACCAAAAATAAAAATAATAATTTCTAAAATAAATGTCATTTACAAGTCTCTCTCAACCATGAAAGTACTCGTTCACATAAATGTGGTAGAACATCCCAAAATATTTGATAACGAACGTACATATGCATACATAGCGACCTACACAAGCTAGTCCTTTTTATACTTCTAAAATCGGGACGAGCCTGAAATCTTTTCCTTTCTAGTCGGGGCGGTCCAGGTCACTGCATAGTAATAAATATATAAATATATATACATATTTCGATTGAGTACAAAAGAAAACGGAAAGAAAATCCAGCACTGAAAATTAACAAAAACCTGTGACTTTAATTGTGGGAAACTGCTGATGTGATATCAACCACTGATTAATATTTCTCGTTACGCATTATTTTCTCAAATAAAAAATAGTAGAACGAGGCATATTGACCTCAGCAGGTAAGAAGTTATAAAGCTGATGCGGATTACATGACTCGACTCGTTGTACTTAAGTATTTTACTCTCGTCCCCCTCCTCAGCTCAAATTGGTATTGTTTTTACGAATTCTGCCAACTATCTTTTGTTTTAAACATAAAAGATTTATACAATATACTTCGCTTGCATTCACAAGAAATATGTATGACATGAATACATAAGCACGTATAACAGAGTTCGATCGATAAAACTTCGAGGTATTTCGAAAAATATAAACACTATTTTTAGGATTCTTCAAATGCCTTAAATACTAAAATTAGTCTTATAAAAGCAAACTAGAAATATGCATGGTATTTGTATGTAATGATGCCAATCAAACTGAAACAAAAGTGAAATGCATGGAGCAATTAGAAGGAAATTTTCTGATGAATATTTATATACGTAACACGCAGACACGGTTGTTGCTTTTCCGCAAATGTTGATCTCCAATTGTGTTCTATTATTTCTAACTTAGCATTCTGGCATAAAGACGTTAATTTTCACCCTTACTTTTTTCCCCCAAGGTTGTTTCTTCACAAAGCTTGGAATTTTGCCAAACTTTAATGAAGAGGCCAACTGGCAGCTGGATTTCAATAGGTGACAGCGCGTTCATTAAATAATAGTTCAAAGAATTTCGGCTGACAGTTCTATTTGCTTCATTAGCGTGCTGCATTTTCCTAGGCCAATAACATCAAGAAGGTTATATTCAAATGAGCTGTGTGCTTGTGATATGTTTTGGAACACGCTTTAAATATTACTTCGATGTTTGACTTTGTGAAGGATGCTAATAAATACATGAAGCAATGGTTTTATAAAACTGTTTTAAGCAATGCACATTGCGGAAATCTTTAAGAAGTAATATGCGATTCAATATTTTCTGCTTATAAAATCACTATCATGTTCGTGATTATAAATATGGCACATGCATTTTTTTTTATAAGTCATAATGGCTCAGATTTAATAAGTTCCGAGAAGATTTACATTGTTATGACTTTGAATACATTGGTGAAACAAGATTTAAATACCTTGCCATGAACTTGATGCAAGCGACTCTTAACATTCTGCTAAACATTAGGTCAAAATCATTAATTTCTTTATTTGTAAAGCACGAAAAGACAATAACCACCTGAAGTAGAAATGAAATTCAAAATAAAATACTTTAGAGAGCGTACCTGCAGTTATTTTAAACGAAGAAACATGGCTTTTCTGAAGTGACGAAAGAGTTGTGTGAGCCATGAAAGCTGTGTAAGCAATCGAAAATTTCTGTCACTTTGGAAGAAGTTCAATAAATGGGCAAATTTCATCACTTTCTTCAACATAGAAGAACAAAATTAGTTTTTAGATTCGAAGTAGGGTTTTCCCTTCTCTGAATATTTTATGTTTATGATCTAGTTGACTTTCAGTTAATCTTTATTAGTGACGTCAGTGCTATATGTTTTATCAAATTTTGTCTATGACTGATTTAAACTTTAATTGTGGTGCAATAAAATCAGACAAATATCAGAAGTCTAGGAGGAATCATACACAATTTCATACTTGGAATTACGTTCATTGTAAATTTTTGTCTTAGTTAATATTGGAATCGGATGAATAATAATATTACCAATATCGTTTTAAAATGTTGAGGCAAATTACACACTAATTAAATATTGATCAATGTATGTTCAATCATGAAAATAATTATGCAATGATCAAAAACAAAGAAAACCTGTTTTGTCATAAACACTTGCATCATTTTACAACTGCTAAAATGGGAGTTTTGTGTGGAGCAATTTATGTTTTGCTTACAGCTCTATTGCGAAGTCTAAGCAAAAAAAAAAAAAAAAGGAAAACACTGAACAAATACAACCTACTGCTTAAAACGCAGTTCGGTTAACAAATGCTTTAGGACAAACATAGTTCGGATAATCGATATATTTAGGAAAATTAAGCAATATACAATGAAAACAATTAGAAGCAGAAACTTACCAAAATTAATCGAAAAACATTCATTTGAAGTTGCTAAAAGGATTTAAGTAAGTGTTTTCCTGAAAGCTTCTAGAGAATATTCAAGCTCCGCGGGACTTAAGCTAGAAAAAGAAAAAACTAATAAACGCTGTTGCAACATGAACTTTCTTAAGTTTTAAAGTAATACATTTTGACAGTTGGTTACACTCATATTTTTGAAAAACCTGAAGAGCGTAACCCCTTTACATGACAGTATGGATTACACAAATCTGCGATTGTTCCGTCTTTTACGTTTTGACAATTGATTCTTCTTAGTATATAAGTATGTCAATTAATTCAAACTATAAAAAACGCTCACGCTCATAATAAATTATTATAAAATGCCATTCTTAAAATAATTATACATTTGTTCATATTTAATAGAAAATACATTATAAGTGAAAACAAGATAAATTGTCTAGAAAAAACAAGCTTCTGCTTGATTTCTTAACGCATTATGAGCGGGCGACGTAGCGGGCTAAGTTGGCTAAGCTAAAAAGTGTTCTAAAAAACTACACCAATTTATACATTATATGAAACATTATTTTTTCCCTTGTGTGACTTAAAAACTTGATTGAAAAAATTGATGATTTTAAACGGGTACAAATACCAACCTGCTTTTAAACGGCAATGTACGAAACGGGTGCAAATACCAGCCCCGCTTTTAAACGGCAATGTACGAAACGGGTACAAATACCAGCCCCGCTTTTAAACGGCAATACACGAAACGGGTACTAGTACTTGGGTTCCCCCGCTTATAGGTAGCAATCCGCTAAACAGGTACAAATACCCGCTTATAATGTGTTATTTTTTGCCATCTTGCAAAATAGACAACTGTTAAGAGAAAATTCAGCAGAAGTTGCAGACCACGATTAAAAGACTGGTTAGAACAGGGTAACCAATGGTACTTTAAATGTCGAAATTAAAGTAAATTATTATTGTAATTATTTTTTTAATCCAGTGCCTTATTCTTTTATGCGTAGCATTTATATAATTTTGTATTGGTAATTAGAAAAACGTTGCTTTATGTTGTTTCCCTAATTTTTAGTATCATGCTGGAGAAGTAAGAGCTATTATAGACGCTCTGAAGTTAAATTAATAAATTACATATATTGAAACAAACTTAATTAACATAAATTTGTAAGGCTCGACCGATGCATCGGCCTCGCCGATGCATCGGCGCCGATTGTTCAACAAAGTTGCCATCGGCGGCAGATGTTAACTTTAGAAAAACATCGGCCCATCGGCCTAAAAAACATCTAAAAGCCGATGCAAGGCCGATGTTTTTCGCAGGGACAACTTTCCAGAAAACATTCTGTCTTTCACTTTCTTTTTTTCTCCATAGATCAATTTCTATTTCCATACAATAACAGGCAGCACATAAGTTTAAAAAAACACAAAAAAATGTCATTCTACAAAAGTATTTGATAAAACTTTCGGAAAACTAGTTTAAGCGATCGCTGCCCGAAAACCTTCATTATTAAAATAGTTCTCTTTGAGCAGAATGCTCGCGGTTAGAATATGTTAAAGTAAAAGTCATAGAGACGTCTTATGAGTGCTATTTGTTTTTCGCACTAGGTTAGTTGCCTCATTTTTGTCGGTTTTTCTTTTAATAATGACTTAGTGCATTAGATGTCATTGTGCAATAATATTATACCATCTGCTTTTAGTTTGTCATGTTTCTTATTCCGAAATTGTAAACAATAAAAAGTCAACTCAATCAAAGTACGATAATAATTTTAATTTTTACCAGCATAAACTTTCTTCTCTTTGCGTTTTTTTTTTTTTTTTTTTTGCTTCTTCGATCCCACGTGTTACAATCTTGTTGCATCTGCTTTTAGTGTGCGGTTGTTCTCATTATTTCATTTTTAGTTTACAACATAGAAAAGATTGGTCAAAAATAAGAAAAGAAATTACAGTATAAATATTTATTGATCGAAATTTTATGTGTCCAAATTCGACTTGCAATTTTTAAAAATTGAATTCTCAAAATGCGAGTTCGCGCGACAGGATTTAATAACATCTTAATAAAAATGCTATTATTTCTTTATTTTCACAGATTGATCAATGCATATTTTTTTTCCCCAAAATGCACCTTAACATTTTTTATACGATAATTATTTTAATTTTTCCCCTTTTATGCTTTTTTTTTTGGCTTCTTTGATGCCACGTGTTAGACAGTTGACAGTTTTGCTGCTATTTTACAACAATCTCGTTGCATCTGCTTTCAGTTTAGGATATTTCTTGTACAACATAGAACATATTGATAAAAAATATGAATCAATTTTTCAGTATAAATGTTTATTGATCGAAATTTTATGTGTCCAAGTTCGACTTGCAATTTTCAAAAATGTAATTCTTTAAAAATGAGTTTGGGATAGAGATTGGAACAATACCTTAATAAAAATAATTTTTTTAATATTTTATTTTTATTTCAGAAAAAGAGCTTAAAATAACTTTTTAATGAAAAATAAACATATAATCGTTCCCGCTTTTCTTTTAAAAACGGTGGGGGGGGGGGGGGGGGGGAGAATTATGAAAAAAATCTGAGAGGAGGGGGTTGACAATTTCGTTAAAGATACAAACACACATTATTTGTTTGTCTGTATTATAACATCTGCATTCTTCTGCATGAAAAAATAAGAAAATAAAGGCAGCTGCACTTGGCATTTGTGGTGCAGGTGTTATAAAGAGAAAATGTTGAAGGAAAGGGAATTAGACCCGATCTGATCCATTAGTTGTTGAGTTTTCTTGCAATAATAAGAAAAAAGAATTAAAAATCCTCTGATATAGCATTTTTTTTTTTTTTAACCTCCGAATAGTTTAATTACTTTACTAGAATCGCGAGAGATTCTTTTAGTTTTAATTATTATGTAAACGTCCCCCAAACAGTTTTACGGTGCTTGAACAATGCATTTATCTTATATATAAGCGGCTTATTCTGTCTGTCTGTCTGTCCGCTATAGAATCCCAGCCGTTTTACCGATCAGGACCACATTCGGTACGGTTAATGTTTACGATCCGAGAAACTCATCGCCGCAAAAATAAAAGTTGTGACTCAATTAATTTTTTTTTTAATTCATTTTTTAAACTTTTTCAATGATTTTCTTGACCCGTTTTATTTTATTTTTGCATTGTTTTGCCGTCGTTTCCAACCATATAATTACAGTTGCCGTGTGAACAAACAAATCACCGCAGTTGCCATTGTTGTAAAAATGTAGCAATATACTAATAATAATTAAAACGCTTCTCTAGCATATTGAGTGAGGCTTCGCTGTATTTTGAAATTTCCGTTAAAAATTAATGTATGCGCGAATTTAATTTCATCCCTTCTTTCTTTTTAATTGATTTATTTATTGTAATTTTATATTTTTTTTGTTAGAGTGGCAGCGCTCTTTTTTCCAGTTTCGTTAAAACTTTTGTTTTGAAGAGCATAATAAAATTTTCAATAAGTTCTTTCAACGATAAATATATATTTTTCACAAACGATTTGATTATATAGTGAATAAATATATAGTAGTGTGGGGCAATAAGCAAAGGGGCTTCCTCGCAGCCTGACCTGGGTCATTCAGTTTGAATGAGCAGACACCTTTGCACAAATCATTTTAATCAATCTATAATACCTAGAACAGCGGTCATTTCGTATGACCGCCGGGCTTACTAGTGCTTTTATAAACATAAAAATAAATAGTAAATGATTTAAATGACATTTTTGACAAGCATTCTACACGTTTTAATGGTTTAAAGCAACTTTTTTTTCCATCGGCCATCGGCCGATGGAAGAGGAGAATAATCGGCAATCGACCATCGGCTGATCTCGGAACAATCGGCCAACAATCGGCATCGGCCCATCGGCCAAAAAATGCCATCGGTCGAGCCCTATAAATTTGTGTCTACAAGTTGACTTGCTTCACCAGATTATTTTCTCTCAGAAGATGGAACTTTTCGACCCTCCTAAATCCGTGTCCGGGGACAATGGGACAGAGCACCTAAAAGAGAAATTGTGCCGTCTAAAACGGAACGTATAGTCACATTATAGGCCTTAACAAAATGAAAATTGCGTTCACCAGCAGTTACTGATATTCAAATAATCGAATGTTCTACTGCTTTATTTAAACACGGCTTCAAATATTTTTTTGAAAAATCGCCATTTTTGGATATGATGCCTCTTTACCCCAAAAAATCCTGAGTGTTGTAGGACTTTTACATTTATTTATTTAATTACCAATATATTCGAATAAAAAGAGAAATGGAGATACTTTGAACATTTAAACATTGTCATTTTTAACTGAAAAATACAAATGAATTGCAGTTTTGTTTTTCATTTAAATGTGAAAATACTGACGTAATAATTTTCGAAATTGCTTTAATTTCTAATAAAGATTCTTGCTCCGTAAATATATCACGAAAATGACATTTTATCAGACTATCATGGGTTTCCATGTAGGTGGTAATGAGCTATATTTTCAACAAAAATTATGTTTGCTCAATAGGCAATAAATCCGCGTTGTCAATCATAAGCTTTATCTGCTAAATACCTTACTGTTGAAAATGCGCAATAAACAAATATATTTTTTTATCAACAAGTTTTTTCGATTTGAGAAACATGACCCTATCTGTTTGGTTTGAAAGAGATTAAATTAAATTTGTTGACAAGCAGATTAAAAACGAGAATCGCATTAGCAACAGATTAAAGAAAATGTATTTTTAAAGCTGATAATTTAATCTCAAATGCTGTAGGTTGCTTTCAAGCGCAATTGGTCATCAAACTGAAAATTGCTTGAAAGACTTATAGAAAATGTTTAATTTCAACGAAGTTGGAGGGGCATTGTTGTCGCCAAGGACCAAGAATTGAATTATTTCTAGAGCTGTTGTTGAACGATTTTAGTTTAATTTCTAAGCACTAATTATTAACAAAACGTTAATAGCTTCATGGAACGTTTCGAAGAAATATCTTTCTCTTTTATAAATGAATATATTTTTGGTCCTTTATTACATTATTAGTTCAATATTAAATTTCTGTTTTCGATGATAAAGTTTATGACAGGATGTTGTGGCTATTTCAATTAATAGTACCTATGTGACCGAGTTTTGCTCTGCACTACTTTTTTTTCCCCCCGAAGAATATACTTATTTAGATAAATTTGAAAAGTATTTCCTAACTATAAATTTTCACGCCGATTATTAGAGCTGTTGACGTTGAGATTCTCTCTTGAGATATTCTCTTTTGTAAATGAATATATTTTTGATCCTTTATTACATTATTAGTTCAATATCAAATTTCTGTTTTCGATGATAAAGTTTATGACATGATGTTGTGGCTGTTTCAATTAATAGTACCTGTGTGACCGAGTTTTGCTCGGCGGTACTTTTTTACCCCCCCCCCCCCTGAAGAATATACTTATTTAGATAAATTTGAAAAGTGTTTCCTAACTATAAATTTTCACGCCGATTATTAGAGCTGTTGACGTTGAGATGCGTGTACTGTCATGGCAAATAAACGTCTTTAGTATAGGGACCGGTTGGCAATTTATTTTGGTTGGCGACGAAAGATGCCGCGAAAAGAGTGATACGTTCAGAACTTACCAAATATATAACAAACTGAAGTTCCACACATCGAACACAAAACAACTTTTTGCAATTGTAACCAAGAATTTCCTCTCCAACCAAAAATGTCGCTAACGGGCTCCTAAACTAAAGTTGTACTCAAGAAATGAATATAGGTACATGCAATATGTACTTCCTTTCCAGATTGTTCACCATAACAATTCTTGCCTTCATCATGTTTTTGCTTAAACTTGTCACATTAAGTCTTACACCATTTCATAGACCTTCTGATACATTCACATTACGAGCAAGATTACTAAAGTTTTTTTTTTTTGCAATGGGTTCTTTAGGGATTTTAAATTTCACAAATGGTAACAACAACAAATTTCAATCAACAAAAGGTAAATTAAAAATAAGTGTTGCCACACAGTGTATTGCTATCTCAATTGCAATAAAATATCTACAGCGGATGATGTTTGCTCTTTATTACATGTACCTCAATCGAGTTATTTAAAAAAAAGGGTTTTTTTTGTGTAAAATCGATTTTTTTCGGGAAAAACACCTACATAAGTGATCTTAAAAAACAAAACCTGACCAAAATACAAAACTTGGTCCAAATCGTTAGAGCCGTTTTCAAGAACTCAATATATATATATAAATATACAAGAATTGCTCGTTTAAATATATAAGATTTTGTTTCCTTACGCCATCTGGTGTTACTTTGGCAGAAACTTTCAGTTAAATTGTAGATCCCGCTTAAAAGTGATTGTAGTGACTTAAATGACGAAGGTTGTCTGGTGGCCTACCCTGGTGGAATATCATTTTAATATCCCGAATTAAATTTTTCAATACTTATTTTCAATAACTAATTTTGAGAACGGGAACACTTAAATCCTTAAAATCATCCCTATTTGTTATTTCTTTTTTTTTTCCCCTTTTTTTCCCTTTTTTTTTGTGTGTGCATGTGTTAGATGACTGATATTTTGCACGCTGCATCTATTAACCTACGTGATTCGCAAAAAGTTTGTTGAATTAATATTTTTTTTTCTAATTAAAACTTTTTTATGAGCTATTAGATGCGTAAAATTTGGCTTATTTGATTTTTTATATGACTATTATTAAAGTTGAGTGAAATTGGTATAATTTTAGGCGTAATATGTAATGATAAAAGTCTTATTTTTTTCAATATTAGCAGAAACAATTTAAACTTATTTTGAAATTAATACACGACAACAATATGTAACGTTATAACAATTTGTAGCATGATTAATAAAAAGTTGTTTTAATTTATTATTATTATTACTTTGTAAATATTCAGTTTAAATACCAAAAAGTACTACACAAGAAAAACATCTTACACTTTTAGCGATACAACTTTGGAACTTGCTCTACTGAATGAGAACGGAAAATGCATTTAGAATTCAGTTGAAGAATTTGGACTACCTTATGAAACTCTCAGCAGATGTGCTGTGTAAAAGGGTGAAATATTATGGCTAACAGATGTCGAATAATGTGAAAGAAAAGGAAAAAGAAAAAAATGTAGTTTGGGAAGCCCTACAATTTTTGTCAAACTGCATACCTAAAATACTATTAAAAGCAAACTATCCAAAATTTTTATAACTATAATAAATTTTTATGGTAATTGTTGGTTATAAATTCTTTTATATAATTAAACTAAATGACCTCGAATATTCTCTAGAACAGAGATTCCCAAACTGTGGTACGCGTACCACTAGCGGTACGCGAAGTCTCTCCAGGTGGTACGCGTGCAGGCAAAAAAAAAAAAAGAAGTTAAAATACAAAAACTCAGGATTGAAGATCGAATTTGTCCAATTAGAGTTGGGAGCATGCGTTGGCTCAAAGTTAAGAATGAATTCCCGTTATGGTCAAGAAAAGCATTGCTGTTTTTAATTCAGTTCACAACCACTTTTATTTATGAAACTGCTTTTTCCAATATGCTATTTATTAAAAATAAATATAGAAGCAAATTAAATGTCGATTCAAATTTGAGGTTAAAACTAACTTTCATGGAACGAGATATCACCTCGCTTGTATCTGCCATGCAGCAGCAACCTTTTAATTTTTTTTTCTCATTATTTTTACATAATAAGGTAATTTAAGGTATTTTGTACTTAAAGACGTATTTCTAATGCTGTTTTGGAAATACGTATTAAAAATATATTTTATGTATTTCATATATTTTATTTTATACGTACAGCTTTATTTTAATAAACGCCTTTCTCTGCATTAACTATAAAAAATGATGCGATTGAAATAACCTAGTCGTCACAGTATTTTTCTATAATCTATTAGTGTTCTATTCTATATAACAAAGTTACATTAGCAGTGGTACGCAAATGGTTAGCAAGAAAAATGGTGGTACGCTAGAAAAAAAGAAAAAGATTGGTAACCGCTGCTCTAGAAAGTTTTAACTTCTATAAGTTGGTCGAGGATTAGATCCAAGACACGCATCTATCTGATCCTAGCCACGACATCACTCTTTAATCAGACAGAAATATTCTGATTCTCAGGCAACGAAATGGCCATTGCAAACTACTGGCAAACGCCTGTTCCTGCGTCCATGAAATCTACGTAGTCCTTCCTATGGACCCTTAAAACAGTTGCTTTTGCAGTTCCCGTCTCTCTGCGACATCGCTGAAGTGAGACTGATGATATAAGTTTTCCAAAATGGGTGTGCCGTTCACCAATCCCGTTTTAAAGACGTCCTGCTATAGATCTGTTTCTTCGAAGTCCGTTTGGCTATAAAAAAGTTCATTTGTTCGAATTAATACGAAGAATAGGGGAAAAGCCCTGGAAAGAAACCAACCTCAAGCTCTTTAACTATTCCAGATAACGTAAGGCAGTAGCTTTTCGATTGATGACCATGCACGATTGGCTTTATGCTCAACCTCTCCCTCTTGGACTCGTTCCCACTGCTGCAGCGATGCTCTGTTGGCTACAGAAAAATACGCCCTCGGTTCAGTCTTGAAGGAAAGATCTATTTAATCAGGTTATTAAGATTACTAGATAAATTTAAATTAGCTCAACTCTTTGGCTTCTATTTTGGGGCCCGGTTTTATGCTTAGGTGTGCTTTGCTGTCGTTTATTTGTTTTATCTTGTTTATCTTGCCGAAGGAATTGTCTTCATTTTGGGGAAAAAAAGCTTCTGGATCAAGCTTTAAGTCTAAATTTTTTTAAAATCAAGACGTCGCGTCGTACGCTGGGAGACAGTTTGGAATTCAACCCTTCGTTACGAAACGAATAAGTAGGACTTTTTTTTACGGTGAAAAAGTGCTCAGTTTTCGCAGATGCGGATTGCAAAATTTTTCTGCAGATTCCTGATTGAGAAACAATGCTTAATCTATTAATAGTTTTAAATTGAATCTACAGATAAACTTTTCGCGTGCATACACAAGACGTCTGCCAGCTGCACACCAACTATTTACTTCGTGGACACTACAAGCATCTTCTATTTTCTTGCATTGAAAAATGAGTTCTTTTAAATTTTAGAATGTGTAATTTTTTATGCAAATTTGTTCATAAAAGAGTGACATTTGTTAACGTGTGCAGTTGGGATAAAAGTGATTCTTTTGATTAAGACTTCTGTTTTAACAAAGTCCTGTCTACGTTAATGCTCCCCGATTTCTAAGTCTCTCCAACAAACTTATTGAACGACAAAAAGTACTTCTAAGTAATACAGTCAACGCTTCATCTTAAAAATTAACCGAAATTATTGTGCCCCACCACAATCATATGCCCCGAGAGAACAGACTCGTTGTTAATGCGATAATGACTCTTCATTCTTTTGTTCTGTGAAAACTAATCAAATTCTACAGGATACGCGTTATAATTTTTTGCCCCAATATTTACAACTATTTCAGTGTTCGCAAAGCATATATAGATTGCAAGCCATCATCATCTTATTGAAACAGGCAGAACAATAGGGGGCACAACCTCTAACATTCGAAAAGAGTAGTTAAAGTAAATTAAGAGTCGAGAAATTCCTGGAAGCGCTGTAAATAATTAACACCAGAGATAAAACAGTGGAAGAATAATAAAAGAATGAAAGTACACAGAGCAGCTCCGGGAAAAGCTGGTGGAGTTGAACCCATCAATTAACTCGCAGCTCGTTAACAACGATGGCCAGCAATTGCCGTAAACGCTGCTTTTACGATAACTTACAATTTTCTCGGGGGTTGGCAGCAGAACATGATTGTATTTAGAGCCATCACGTCTTGTTATTGCCTTGACAGTTTTCGCGGTCGTCTCACGCTACTGGAAGAAAAATTGAATCTTTTTTTTTTTTTTCCTTTCATCAGCTATTGTTTGGGCTATATATCACCCTCTGAGGCTATAAGCGTGGGAAAGATTTGTTCAGAAGCCTGCGCCTATTGGGTAGCCCGATGGAGCTTTTTTCAATTAAAACGATGATTTCATTTGAAAGTCTGACTGAAATATGATCTACGCATTCTTTGTTTTTCCGTAAATGAAAACTGTTTGTACAATACAAGGAAAAAAATGACTACATTTTCTCATTTGAAGTTGAGATGCTTCATGTGCACTGGAAGCACATAAAGCATGTTAATTTCTCAGGGGTAATGCATTCTATTGAATACTATTATAATAAAATATTATCGAAGAGCCATCTTCATGTTAAAATGAGCATTAACTTTGTTTGAAATGGCAAACTGCAGTTTGTATCAGATTTATAATCAAAACGTATCCATGTACACCATTTTTCGTGTAATTCGATTCAGCTGTTGCCTCACAATTAAACTGAGAAAAATCCACCTCATAGCATTAAAATGATTATTCTTATTTTTGCTTCTAATGGCCTGAGCTATATGTATCATGATTACCAGCACTGATTTTTTTTTCCTTTTTAAATTTTTTTAAATGTACTAACTGACTAACAGTAAAAACATGTTTTATATGTTTAAGTGAACTTAGAAACTTATTGTGCAAGATCTAAAGCCTTTTTAAAATGCTCTTGTGAGAAGGGAGGAGGAGAGGTGACCCTAATGTATATCTTTAGAAAGGAGTTCCAAATTAAACTGTCGATGTTGAATGTACATCAGTTGTTTTCAATACATCGATTGCATTGCCTGCTTATTAAATTACCATGAACTTTAAAGTTTACTAAGTCTTAATTGTTTTGACATTTTCGGGTCAATAAAAATGATTACATTGTTTATATTTTGCACTCAAAATGAGCGAAGTCAGAAGCCACCATTTCATCAATTCAATGGACACGGAACTCAACTAACCTGAAGTTCCAACTCAATTCATTAGAAATTCTGGAAAACTTGACCTTTGATTGATAGCAGGGATTAATTTGTAACAAAAAGAATGGGAGCCGTTATAGTTTTCAAAAAATATTTTTATGCGTAAATGGCCCGAGTTCCGTCTGACATGCAAAATGCAGTCCTCATTAATAGATACATTTTCTGTCTATTTTCGAAAGCAAATGTCCGTAAATAATTGTTTCCATGGTTCTTCCTTTTTTTAACTTGTTTTTTATTTATTAACTTTTTTAATAGCAGAGCTTTGTATACATTTAGGTTATATCTATTTAATTTTTATTTTAAAGAATACATTGTTCCTTTCGAAGTTTATAAAACTGAAAATTTAGTTTATTTTGAAAAATGTGTGCCTTTAAAACGGCCATTTTTCTTTTAAAATGTTTTTTCTTCTTTGTTTTGTTAGTTTATTTGTTTTTTTTGAGGGAAAAAAGTTGCAAAATACCCTTACAAATTCTAGGCTAACTCTAAAATGATTGTAATGTAAATAAAAACATTCTTTTTGGTCAGATGACTTCTTTTGCCTTAACTACTAGGTAAACAAGATAAACTGCTTATTATTGTCAAAACTGCAGCTCTTTCCCCGTGACCCAAGTTTATTTTTTTTTATTTACTTATTTCAGTCTTTAGTTTTCTAATCTTCCCTGGATAAACAACACCTCGAAACGGACTGTATTTATTTGCATTTAAACCGTTCTATCACCAATTTATTCTACTAAAGAAACAACGTTCCAAGTCCCCAACAACGACTTGTTTGTATTGTCAAGCATCGTGTCCAGCTGGCTTTATCAGCGGTTCTTATCTGTCATGATATTTCAGCTCACTTCGTGAGAATTAACAAAAATGACCCTTCGGAAGGCCAGAAATCAAAATCTTAAGTGGTTAAACCAACACAAAATTGTCTTTCTTATCGATGCGAGGCTGTACCAGATATGATACTGATTTTCTTCAGTATGTATTTTTCTTTTTCAAAATGGGGGGTAAGTAAAATAAACGAAATTCGGTTGGTCAGTGAAGTGAGTAACTGTTTGTTAGATAACAACATAATATGATACTTCTAGAGTGGAACTCAAACTGAACTAAACTATTATTTGAATCAATAATTGGAATTATTTGCTCTTTCGTACTCAATCCATCCTAGAACAATCTGATAAAATTTTATCCTGAATGTTGTCATTCGTCCTAGTAAACACTGAAGTATCAGTTTCTGACATAATTGAGAACTTTTGAGATCCAGTAAAACACTTTACTGGGACTTTTAAGAAGATAAAAACTTTGAATGCAAGGTTTTAGAAAAGAAGTTTATGAAGTACAAGGCGTTTTCGGGTTAATCGAATTTGAAACCTTAAAAATAATTTTAAAAGATACGTTTCACCTTTTTTGTAATTAATCTGAAGTGTTAATTTAAACAAAATGTTTTGTACATACAATAAAACCCCAATACAACAATACTTAGGGGACCCGATGTAGTTATTGCTATAGAGAGATATACTGTTTTATCGGGAACCGATATACTTCTTATTCAAAGTAAATCATAGTTGGTTTTATACATTCTTAAATATACAGTCATAAGAATTTTTTAAGTTAGCAAACTGTGAATGATAAAGAAAACCACCATTTACAGAGGTTTAAAGCTATAAAGAACAACGTTAAGATAAAGGGCGATTTATATTAGATTGTATATAAATTCAAGGAGGCCACAAAATAATATCGTTGTAGAGGGGCCTATCGATGAAGTGGATATTGTTGTAGCATGGTTTTACTGTATAAATTCCTCTCTTGTCTAAAACGATGCATATTTCCTTGACTATCTCACAGTGGCGCTGGGTTTTGAAAATGAATGAGAGTGCTCTAGTATAAAATGGGAGTAGTCGAAAAAAGGGTTTAACTTCTAATTTTAACCCTCATGAATTTGAGCTTTTCAGGCATTTTTTAAATCAGAAATGATAGAAACGATCGCAAATATTGCTATAATTAAGTATTTTTTCTACAGTAATGAATGGGAGCAAACCAAAACTTAGCGAAAAAGTAAAACTATGTTTTAATCCTGAAAATATGGGTTTGCATAGCAATCAGTAGCTTATTAAAGCCCTGAAAAGAACAAAAAAAATTAAGAAAGAACGGAAAAAGAAGAAAGAACAGAAAAATTGAGGCTCATTCATCCTTGTTAGCTCCGACCATAGAAATATAAAAGAGCAATTCCATACATCACGGAATGATTTTTGATGAAAAAAAAAAACAAATTCAAGTGCCTTTAGTAAACCTGTGTTTATCAGTTATCAAACCGAATTCAGTCAATTTGATAATACACGAATATTGTTAATGTGAAGAAACATTAACATTGTAAGTAAAAGATTGGCTAATCATACATAACTTTATAAATGAGAATTCTGAAGAAGAAAAAAAATCTACTTTACAGAAAAAAAGTACTTAATTATTGAATAAAACACTAATTCTTTCAAAGTTACAGAATGTGATTTCACTGCTGTCTACTGCGCAAATTAGATCACAATTTCCCGCCTTAGACATCTATTCTTCGATGAAAACGAATGGGACTGTGATCATGGAATCCTACTCGTGATATTTTCCGGACTGTGATCAAAGTCTCCCGTCTGCAATGTAATAAAAAAGCATTCGAAAAACAAATTTTTGTTATTTTTATTAAACCTGTTACTCAAAAGTGTAGGTAGGAGCTTTAAAACAAAAGGAAATTAGTTGTGTTTTTTTCGCAAATTTTGCCATTTGCGAAAAAAACACACCTACTTGAAAAATTAAAAACATACGACCTACTTGAAAAATTAAAAACATACGACCTACTTGAAAAATTAAAAACATACGAAACCATTCCAGTTATCCCGCTAATGTTAAATAATTGTTAACTAAATGCTGAAAAAGTGTTTCAACGTTGGTAATAATTGGGGAAAAAAAGCCATTGGCATAAAGCAGAAGGACTATAGGACAAAGTCACGGCCTCAAAGTTTAAAAAAGCATACATTCTCTGTTTTTTTTTTTATTTATTTATTTACTTTTATTTTCAATTTTTTATTGAATTACCCTTTTTCTTTTTAAGCACAAAGTCTCCCTATATTCTTTCTTGCCATTAATTCAAATTTACACGAGTAGTCATCCGTGTACATACTAAATTCTATACGCCTGCATCTTTGAAGCTGCGCATGCTCATGAAACAGAACTAACCCATTGCAACAGCAGTCTCCTAAATAAGGGGTAAAACATTTTCTTTACCAAAACAATGTAACCATTCCTAACCCTAACTAACTGTTTAACTTTCGTTAAACAACAGTCTTTTTGTTTCTAATAATGCTTAGCCTACCACCAAAGTATTTTTACTTTACGACACTATGTTGTAGTGTCGACCTACGACAACATAGTGTCGACCTTACGACAACATAGTGTCGACCTTACGACAACATAGTGTCGACCTTACGACAACATAGTGTCGACCTTACGACAACATAGTGTCGACCTTACGACAACATAGTGTCGACCTTACGACAACATAGTGTCGGCCTTACGACAACATAGTGCCAACCTTACGACACTATAGTGCCAACCTTACGACACTATAGTGCCAACCTTACGACACTATAGTGCCAACCTTACGACACTATAGTGCCAACCTTACGACACTATAGTGTCAACCTTACGACACTATAGTGCCAACCTTACGACACTATGTTGTAGTTGGCCAGAGTAAATAAATTTAAGGTTGCCAGATTTTATAAGAAAACTCATTAAAACCATTAGCTCCAGAAGGCAATTTCTAAGAAAATTATGAGTGTGCGACACCTAGGTAATTTAATCGTTGAAAATAGTATAATATCAAAAGCAGGAAAATTTGAAAAACCCGCACCTTATGCGAATAACGTCATATAGACAGGTATTTTGAGGAAGTCCTTTTAATTCGTTTAAAAAGATTATTCAATGCTGCGCAATTAAGGCTTTTCTTTGACTGTTAAGATTTTCAGGCTTTTCTTTTTTTTGTGTCCTTGGTTAAATATGCCTAACAAGTTTCATTACTTTGAGCATTATAATTAGATGCTTTAGGGATAATTACTACCGCGGATGTTGAGTTATCTGATTTCATTCAATCTCTTGTTCAGATTTCTTATAATCATTCCTTCATAAGGTATGTTTAGAAATATGGCCGAAACTATTTATTTGTGTTGCATTTCTACACATTTTGGTATATTTCAGTGAAAATAATTTAAATTAAAGTCGTAATTTTTTTCAAAACTTAATGACTGACTTTCCCAACTTCGTTGTTAAATTCTGAACATTTTTGTACAGATTAAGGTGTTCTATTATAAATAACAATGAAATAGATATTTAGGGTTTTTTTTTTGACGATTTATACTTTGCTTACGTTGATAATTCATTTATTCTTAGCATAGTACAAATTCTGATCATTTTTGTATACTTTTTGACAGTTAAAAAATATTTATCATTACCATCTACGGCAGAAATCCAAAATTTTTATCTGAAAAACAAATAAAATTAGGTTCTTTTTAAATCCCAAAGAAATTGCAGGAAATATAAACATATTTTTAGTTATTTGCTCTAAGAAATAGGGACAAAAAGCGTTTAAAAAAAAAAAGAATTCCTCTCTGACTTTCGAGACGTAATCGATTGGTTGGACACTTCGATTTGTGAATTCTAGAAATTTCAAGTACAAGAAAGAATTTGAAATCATTTTATTTTTGATACAAATGATAATTCGGACGTATATTTTTATTTTATGTATTTATATTTAATATTCATCTTTTTTTTTTCATTTAAAAACGTTTAAAAAGTTGCACTTCTTTTTTTGATGGGATAAACAAATGCAATTTCAATTTATTCTTCTTAACAATAAGTCATTTTGTAAAGTGTTCTGTAAAAATTGCTCTTGCGTTACAGTCTTTAATTATTTCCGAAATTTCATGTAGAAGGGTGTTTTTGCTACAATTCAAGTCTACATTTTGATTTTCCTATGCTTGTCTTTTTACATATTGGAAAAACATGCTTGATTTTCAAAATTTTCTGGGGGAAAAAAAGAAGAGAAAAGAAATAAAGAAAAGAAAAATAATAATATAATAATAGTTGTATTTACCGTACTGTGTAAAACCTAACCGTTTAATTATATTTAACATCGTTTTTATAATAAGCTGATAGGTTTCTTTTTATACAAAAGAGGTATAATTTCTTTTGAAATGAGTTAAAATATATAGATTTGACATATTTTGAAGCCTAAATAGAGAGAGAGGGATATATATAGCTCATTTTTCAAACTTTGTTAGTATACGGTAAAGTAGGTTCGTTTAGTTCCGAACAAACTTTCTTCTCAAATTCAGTTATTAAAACTTTTTTTTTCATTATTTTTTTTATTGAACATATATGCGTTTTACAAAGATGGAGAGAAAGGAAGTGTATTTGACAGTAAGAACAAGCTGAAAGATATGCATGCTTAAACATAAAATGCCTGGCTTGTCCTTTCAAAAAGTTCAATAAATGGAACAAATGCTAAAAATTTTTCCAACAGTAAAAAAATATGAAAAAATACTTCGTGTTCTAAAATCTGCTAATAAACAGTCAAGAAAGAAGAATAATTTTCCCCATGTAAACAATTTTAACGTACAAGAAAAATGAAAGTTTCATGAAATTGAAACATTGAATTCTGCTTTAAAAAAAAACATACTCTGCAAAGAAGGTTATAAAAATCGAAACGGTTTTAGCTTGCATCACATTGCTCCGACGAAACACTTATCTTGACCCATGCACCACTATCATTCGAAAAGTAAATGCACTTTTTCTTACTAAAAAAAAAGGTTACGTTACAATAATTTGAAATTTCATTCATCGAAGAAAAAATAAAATATGTTTTTTTCTGTTGAAACGAGAAAAACGAAACATTTAATTTTTGTTATTGTTGGACGGTTTCTAGATTTGAGTAAATTTTTCTGAATCTATTCCGTGGGAGGTCCTCGTTAGTATCAAGGGGAAAAAATAAGAGAAAAAAATAAAAGAAAAAGGTTCAGTTGTTTTTCCGGGGAACAATTACACCATTAAAAGGACCACAGATAGAGAGCTAAGAGCATTCGGTTCAGCAAACGATCTTTGGGAAGCGGAACTTTTATTTTATACGCATGTCAGAGCGATTGTTTTTGTCGAGCGGAAATAGCTACGAAGACCACGGAATTAAAATTAGCCGTAGTTTAAATGTGTTAAGTTCTATTTAGAAACAAGGATTTAATTATATGCCTCATTGTGTTGTCGTTTTCACACGAAGTGGGGGAAATACCAAACTTTGGCACTTTTCGGAAGGAGTGATGGAGAGAGAAAAGTTTATCCCACCCGCTAAAGTGACCAGAATATAAGTGAAAACTGGGAAATTTGGTTAGTCGCCAGTGGCCGGTAGACTCAGTTTCGTTAGTCGCCACTTTTTAATTTTGCCAATAAAAAGCGAAAACTAACTCTAAAATTGTTTAGAAAATAAATAAATTATTGAAATAAAACAAGAAATATGCAGATTTGAATTAGCACATGCTAAAATCAATTCGAACTTTTAAAATGATTTAAATATATACAGGTTGCTGAAAGATTGAAATTTGAAATTCGACATGAAATTTTCGCCAGGTGTTCAATATTGGCATGTTTCAATGAAAAAAAAAAATTGAGAAAAATTCATTCCGAACGGCGGGAGAAGAAAATAATATTAAATCGCCAAAAATGCTTTAAGTTACATGGTTTTATTTAAATTCAAAACATCATTGCATTATCCAAACAAAACTATTGTTGCCAAACGGCAAATGATAATGCTGATAATTTCCTCAGAGCCAAAATTATTATTATTTTTTTCCTAATTAACGTCATAATAAATTATAAAATGGATGGATTATTGTATTCTCATCGAAGATAAGATTGTGTGCAAAATTTCAAGATAATTTATGCAGTAATAGTTGTCGAAAACCGCCTTACGAAATTCCGCCACAAGTCAAGTTAAATAAAACCATGTAATAATAATAAAAAAACAATAACAGTAGGAAATGCTGAAAAGTGAACGTGCAGTAGTGGCGATCGATGGTGCATTTTTTAATCTCCACTGTTACTATTTTAATCACCACGTGGCGACCGCTAATTTTCTCCTATAAACCAAAACTAATAGATTTTCCTTCACATACATGCATCGATTTTGATGCACATGCAGTAGCAATAAATATTATAACCTAGATCAGGATGAACGTTTTATTTTTCCCTATTATAGAGCTATCTTTGACATTTTATTTTACTAACACACTCATGTTTTCAGTGGTTAAAAAGTAATATCGTCCGGATGTTCATCTTCACATGCTCAAGCAACCGGATTGTGTCATGGTAATTATGTTTTTCAAGTTCTTGGATCATCAATATGTTGCACGGGTAAAATTTTAGATCCAAGTGTGAGAATATATAGACAATATAGTATATAAGCTATCCAATTAAAATTAATTTTATTTGTAAAAACACTGAAATTAACTTTAGTGTTTTCACCCCACACTAAGTCTCGGGGTAAAAGTTTGTTGGTTTTGTGATAGTTTTTTTTTTTCAATTTATGACACATATAATGAGGAGCATATTGAAAATCTTTCGTTAGTATTTCGAATCCTTTTTGAGTTTTTTTCTTACTCTCTATTCCTTTCTTTTTTTTACTTAACTTTTTTAAAATTATTATTTCTAATTTTTCCTTAGGTTTTCTCCAGTATGCCAATCTTCAAAAAAAAAAAAAAAGTGAACAAAACGGAGCTCAATTACATGCTAATAGGGAACCAAAAGGAAGAAACACGCAAGTACGAGAAATGTGAACTGTATGGTGCAATGAAATTTATCAAGGCTTTATTTTCTTAAATAATAGATGCAAAATTGCAGAGATAATCTCCCCGAGTGCACATATTATTCTGTTCAATCACATACATTGCATTGCCTCAAGTACTGATATGACTTAGCCTCAAAGTGTCCAAATGCTGTCAGGCACGAGCGGAAGAGGCGCTCACGTTAAATAATAAAGATTTTGCACCTGGTGGAACTCGTAGCACTCAAATTGTCCGTGAATAGGTTAGTAGAACGTTTCTCAGGGCGTTTCTTCGCCCCATTCATTCACATTTTCAATATTTCAGATCGATCAAGCACATTTGCTCCAACCATAACTCCTGTCGATTCCATTTCGATACTCTACCCCAAATGAATCCCCCCTAAAAAGGCGATCCCATCCTGACTGAATATCGTGGTGATTAAATTTGGCAAAGGGGAAGCCAGAGATTGATACACCCCCATCTCTGGACAGTGGGATATAAATAGCCTGCTCTCTCAGGAAGCACGGGCTTCATGTTTATATGCATGCAATGGGTCCACTGGGGCTGCGGCCGTTTTGGAAGTTCCATCGGTTGCAGATAATATCAGAAGGGGCGCTAAACTTATCTGGCAACCAGGATCTTTTTAATGAGGGAGAGAGAGTATTTGCACGATAAGAGCGAAAGAGTTGGGTTGTTGCACTGCTGCACGGGTCGAGTTTCATCTGGGATCGAGGCTCGCAGACGTTTATTTAACGCTGCAGTGCTCAAGTACGGACATGGTTAATGCCCCACGTCAACCCTGCGCGACAGTTTAATTAGAGGGATCTCGAAATTAAACTCGCATGGTCTTGGACTGAAACTGTGCCCTCATAAAAAGCGCGATTTACTTATTATATTTTATTCTTTTAGAATTTTATTTTGATTTGCATCCAAAACCCGGAGTTCTTTTCAGCTGCTTTAATTTGCTCTTCGTTTAGTTCTAAATAAACTTCTTGTTAAATTAGGTTTTCTGGTCAATGGAGAGGAAAACAAAGAATCCCTTAACATACATTTCAATCACTGAAAGTGGAGTATATAATTTTTATGAAATATATAAACAAAAATCATAACTAAGTATAACTGTATGAAAGTTTAAATAAATTTACTGCATTTTGCTTGAATTTAGCGCAGATGCGTATCGCAGCTCGTCAGTGTGCCACCTTAATTTGAATCGGTGAGTGGAAAAACAGAACTGAACAGTACCAAAACATTTGAGATATTTGCAAAAACGACTTTTGTTTTGAAATCTGCTTTTTTTGTTTGTTAACGCCATGCTTAGCTGGGTGTATTCTTCTTCCTTATAACGTGCATTTCTACATTTTAGTGTTATTTTTGACAGTTATCTAAAATTGGCCGATTTTTCACGAGTACTGCTTTTCCATTCACCCATTCAATTGTTATATTTTATTCTTCAGGTGGTGCTGTTGCAATTCATACATAACTAAGGCACTACGAATTTAATGTATAAAGTTGTAATTGATGCATATGTATATTGAAAATTATCTATATTTATGCATTGAAAATATTCAAGTCATCATTTTATAGCCGCGAAGCATTTATCTCCCCTCCATAAAGTTGCAAGCTTAATTTTTATCTATTATTTATTTTTAAGGGGGAATGAAGTTTTTATTTCCTTTCTTATTTGCATCATGCCCTCAGTTATCGGGACTATACTCAGTTATTAGCGTTTTTTCTAACTCATGCTCATTATGACCTTACAGATTTTCCTTCCAGTAATTTGAAGTTTTTATTTAGTTGCTATGATTTTGCCTTTCTTATGATATGATCCACTTAAGGGTTTAACATTTTTTACTAACACTAGAGTTTATTCTTTATCACTAAGGTTTCTATCCAAATTTCTATTTCTTTTGCTATAAGTTGCTCCCTAAGACTTTTTTTAAACGCATGTATTGGGCAATATTACGTGCCTGCTGCATTTATTTATGGGCATTTAGGATATTGGGGATGGAGGGAGAGAAAAGAAATTGAGTGAAAGGAAAAGGAAAAAGTCTTAACGCACACTCTGTTATCTGTTACACGCCCATTAATAACATTTATACATATGCCACAAAAAGCTACATGAAGTAGAAATCTATTTTACAGTTCTATTTGTGATTAAGGGGACTCGGCACTAAAAATCGGTCAAAATCTCGATTTTGGGATTTTTGTTCCAAATTATACTTTACATATTCGATAACGTTTGTGCAAAGTTTCAAAGTAATACGTACACTCTAAGATATTTTATTTTTGATTGTATATGAGCATTTTAACATTTTTTTTTACCTAACCAAAAACTTTAAATGGCTTTTTCTCAGCTTCGCTTTTTTGCATACTATGTGATTGTTAAAATGCTAAGGCTTTTTCAAATATGTATCTATTCACTTGAAACTTTTATTACTTGTTCCAAATGTTCAACTAAATGTAACCTTAAATAAAATTTTTGATTAATTTATTAGAAAGTATTTTAATGCTGTTTAACTGTTTAATCTTGCAATACCGAGATTTTCCTTAGATTTTTCAGTTTTAAATTTTTTTTCAAGAACTAATAAAGACATCAAAAATTCCATACTACAAACTGAGGAGTATAGTTTGTTCTTTCTTGTAAAAAAATCCAGGCAAAAATCTCGCATTTTAAAAAAGGAGTAGCGTTTACAATTTTTTTTTTTGTTTTATATTTTTTGGACTTTTTAACAATAATTTTCTTCTATAACACATCAAGTAACATTCATAAACATATATAACCTTGAAATATGTTCAAGTTGAGATGGTGGATTTCCAGGTGCCGAGTCCCCTTAAATGACAATAAGTTATTTAAAAGGACAGCAATGAAAGGTAATAGTTTATGGGAAAACTACAATTAGGGATATACAAGAGTGCAACCGGAGTTGAGTTTTAGGGTCAACCCCTCAAAAGCATTGGCTTGGAGATATGTTATCAAACCTAGCATATGAGGATGTATACACATAAGATAGTTATGACACCTTAATTCCTCCCCCAAAGAAAATTTTGATTGTGCAAGATGTGCACTTTAGAAGTATGAAACAAGTTAAGAATCGTTTTCCTTTATCATTATTGGAATGTTTGGATTAATGTGAAAAAAAATTATGAATTTACTTAAAAGGTTTTACGTTCGGTATTCTCGAAATTTCAATGAAGTTTCAATTAATTTTCCTCCCGTGCTCGCACTTTCTCTCCTGAATCATTTTCTGGGAAAGAATAGGGAGGTTTTTTTTCTTCTTCTTTCCCTCTCACTGTCCTTTATGCAACGAAACTCCCTCACCGCCTACCCCCAGCCACTTAAGCAGATTGGCACACAGTCCCAACAAATTACTCGGAAAAACCAGATGGCACGAAACTTTTTGAAGGAATCTTTTTGTGTATGCCACTTGCCCATATCGGAACCAATGGGACACATTAGATTTAATGACTGCGGGAGAATAGACACTTCAGAATTAAGAAAGAACCGCGCAATATCTTGCCGTGATCTGCAGCTGCATCCAGAACTCAGACGTTAATAGCGTTTTAAAAGAGAAAAAGCAAACGGAAAAAAGAAAAGGATTTAATTCAGACCGGATATGTATAGTTTGCGGAAAATGAAATGTAAACACGCAAAAAACGGGATAGGTTGCCCGACGAAGGTGTGATTGAATGAAGTTCTTAAAAACTCAAGGCTGTTTTCTCGAGTTGATGAGTTGTGTTTACTTGCAGTGGAGTATTTATTAAGAGGAAACCGTATGCTTAGAAGGCAATAAGAAATTCTGTTCGCTACTTATTTGTATAGGTGTGCCGTGTGTATGCAAGGTTTATTGTTCAAAAAATAATGTTCTTAAAAAAAAAAGAAAAACATATACACTTATACTTTCCTCACTCATCTAAATTTTGGTGGTATAACGCAAAATAATTCCTATTACATGCAAAATTATACGCTCCTTTTAGGAGCATATCTTAAAAGACTAAGGTCGTTTATATATATATATATATATGAGGGCAAGTCGAAAATTACCTAGACTTTTCGTTCTGCAATTTTATTTACCAAAAATAGGTGGTGGCTGCAATGAACAGGCGTTAACTTGAATCTGGAACATCTGTGGTTATGCGTGCGCAGTGTAATCACCTGGGCATGATCTACATTTTGAATCACTATAGGCTCAACTCATGTGTGGGGACCCCTCACGCAACAAAAATTTTTTAAACATAACATTCAAAATTTGGGGCACCCAAAGCGCTAAGACTAATTTGTTTTTCAAATGTCAAAGAGTCAGACTAATATTTGGGAGCCCCCGACGTGCAAAATGATTTTGTTTTTAAATTACAAAATGTTTGAATAAAATCTGGGGGGCTCCCAAAGTGCAAAATCGATTTTGCTTATCAAATTTCAAACTGTCAGACCAAAATTTGGGGGCCCCTAAAGTGAAAATTCCTTGTGGTTTTAAAATCATTTAATAATACAAATATTCTGTGAAGCAACAGAACACAAGCAGTTTGTTTTTGAAAAATGCCATTTTTAAATATTTTTCTAAAAAATTTTAAATTACAAAAAAATATTAATAACCAAAATTAGGGGCCCCCTGAAAGTGGGGACTCTAGGACCGGGCCTAATGGTAATTAAGGCCCTGGTACTCACGATCGCATAAGTTGTCGTTTAGCTACAACAGCATAAGCCTGTCAGCTCCGCTAACAGATTGCACCAAAGAGGAGCAACAAAGAGTGATCAGATTTTTGTGGTCAGAAGGTGAGAAAGGTGATATAATTTGCCGGAGACAACACGGGGAAAAGTCAGTTCAAAGTTCAGTCAAAAGTTACGGATTGTCTCGTAAAAGTGCTTTTTTTTTTTTTTTTTTTTTTGTGGATCGAATTGTTAAAAATGGCCAAGGCCAGCGTAACACAAAAAAGAGGGAGCTCGGCGACCGTCAACCCCGACCACTGACAACAACATTCAGCAAGCTAGAAAGATGGTTACAGCAGATCGGCGAGTTACTAAAGATGATGCTACATTTTCTTTAGGCCTCAGTCACGGTTTTGACTATCAAATTATCCACGACAAACTCAAATTCAGGAAAAGTATGAGGGATGGGTCTCTCAAATCTCAAATGCTTACCATAGAAACACCGTAGGAAAATCAAAAGGTTGGGTTTTAAGACCCTGAAGCACCTTCCTTACATCCCTGATCTTGCTGCCTCAGACTTTCATCTCTTTGGACCACTCAAGGAAGTTTTGAGAGGTCGTACGGAAGCTTGTAGCTCGCTAGAACAAATGTATTGTTCAAGGGGAGACTATATCCAAAAGTAATGTATCTGTTGTACATCCATCTTCGTTTAATAAAGTTATAGTAGAACGAAAAATGTAAGTAATATGTGACTAACCTACGTATATAATATGTAATTGTTTCTACGTTTCACCTTTTTAAGAACTTAGTTGTAAAAAAAACATTTTTTTCAACAAGAAAATTCGTTTTTATAGGCAATTATTTAAAAAATTTAATCATTTGTGACCATTGTAAAAACTTTTCTTTTGCAATACTTAGGCTTGCTTTTGAATTTTTCATTACTTATATTCCATTACTGTTCTCATAGCACTATTGCACGAAGTTTAATTCCTTCTGCAATAGATTTTAGTGTTTTTTCATTTTTACAGCGTTTGAAACACAACTATCATAACAAATTTTGTAAGTCGCTTTTTTACTTCTTTCTTAAAAAAAAAGCATTACGATAATGAAAGGAAAAAAATTTTTTTTTATTCATTTATCCTTTTATATTATTATTAAAAATAAAATAATGCAATTTAAAAAAATGTCTACAATTATGAGAAGAACTGGCCCGCAGTTTTAAAGTAATTGGAAAAAACTATTTTTTTAATCAAGTATTTCCTCATTTTTTTTTTTCAGAAGTGCATAAAAAAAGGCTTTTTGATTTGTTTAACCTAGTATTTCCTCATTTTCAGAAGTATATTGCACCATTCAATTTCTTTCATAAGCGAAAATACACTCTGGGTCAAATTTTGTTACGATTTTTTTCCATTCCTTTTTTTTTAGTTGGTTTTTAATTTTATTTGTAGGTTATTATTCAGTGCTTCTTTGTCCTATTGATACTGAATAAGATCACTGAGCAGTGTCACCTCCCTGCGATATTGTATCACATACAGGCTATTCAACACTTTTAATAATGCAAGGCCATATTGTATTGCTTTTTACGAATTTACAATGAGGCGATAAACAATTTTTCACTGCCACGTATCCTTATTTATTCCGCCATCAAAATACGAACTACGAGTTTAGCGCAACTGATATCGAATCCTTATGCTCTAGTTGGTACATTTACCTGTAAGATACTAATACCACCCACGTTGCCAACAAAAATATTAAAAAAACCACAATAGGAAATAAACATAATGAAATGTTTAGAAATAAAATAATACGGATTTTATTCTTTCCCCCAATTTCAAAGATCGTTTCTTTATAACTATTATTTTGATGCGCCTTTTAACGGCGTCTGGTCTCCCCACATGTCGAATGCTTTTCTAGAGCAACCATTAAAATCAAATTAATAAAGTTCTTAATTGAAAACAATATTTTCTGCAGAAAATTGCTTACTGTTTTTATTTGCTATTATTCATTCTGGTTAAAAACTGAACTATTTCTAAAAACATGCAGTTTTTGCTCTTTTGATAGAACGGAACTTCTAAATAGAACTGTAATTTCTAATTAATAGTATTCTTAGCTTAATTGCAGAAGTCGAAGACACGTTATTGATTAAGACGTTATTGGTGTTTTACTTTAGAAGAAGTAATACTTAAAAAAAAAAAAAAAAAAACGTTTGCACAATTTTAAGCCTATTTTTATTTATTTATTTCATTTTACATAAATTTCTCGCACCCCCAAGAAAAAAACTATGACTCAAAAAATAATTAAGTAGTAAATGAAAGAAATTATAGTAAATAACAAATAATTTATTTATTAAAAAATATATAAATAGCAATAAGTTCCGAATTACAGAGCTATAACTCAAAAAAAAAAATAACACTAGATTTAGAATTAGCTATGTTTCGTTGAGTTCCTCTTCGCTTTTAATAACATATCTTTATTTGCAATTCTTTTTAAGTCAGTCGGGATAATTCCAGTAAAAACAACTGGAACTGACATATGAGATAATTCCTTACTATTTATAAAAAATTGTACATGAATTAAAATATATAATATTATTCACATACGAGAGGTTGTGCAGTCAAAATGTTATTCAACCTGTCATCTAGATGTGAATTAAAAAGAAAAAAAATACGGTTCAAACTTTCTGACGCATCTTCTACAAGGCTGTTGATTTTCAGTTGTGCCCCGTTGAGTTTGGAGTGCGATATAAAGGTACTTTTTGAGTTTTGTCGAATTCGTACATTAATCGAAAGAACCTTTGCATCTGCTAGATCTGCGAAGTGATAGAAAACAAAAAGACCCAAATAGCAGACAAAATTGCTTACATGTATTTCGGTATTACAACAATAAAATAATAATAAATAAATAAAATCTATAATATCTACTAAGGGGCCGTTCATAAATGACGTCACGCTTTTTTCCCATATATTTGACCCCCTCCCCCCCCCCTTTGTCACGCGTCACGCTATGTTGCATAATGCATGATGTCACACTTCTTGTTACCCCCTCTCCTTCCCGTGTCACACTTTGTCACAATTTCACGAACCCCCCGCCCCCCTCGAAATGTGACATCATTTATGAATGATCCCTTAAAGTCTTAAAAATTTTGAATTTTACTTCAAGAATAAACAATCTTCTTCTTCTCACAAGTTTAACATTCGTTTTCGGGATATTTCTTAGTTTAATACAGTTGTTTCCAACTTTTTTCTCCTTGCGAAGCCCCTCTAAAATCCTAAAGAGAAAATAGCGAACTCCCTGTGTAGTTAGTAACGGTAGAAAACAATAAAATTTCCTAGCACAATAGTTTTCCATGTTGCACAATAGTTCATAAGAAGAAATGAAAATATGATTGTGTAAAATTGCGAAGCATAAATAAATTTTAGAGTAAAGCTACAAGAAACCGAATACTTTATTACTTTTGTATTAATTGTACTTTGAATTTTGTACGTATGCTTCCAATGCCGTTCCACGTTTTTGCAGTATCTGTAAAATAATTTTTATAAAAAGAAATCATTTTTGCGCTTTGTCCGTGTGTAGGTTAATTTATTATTTCGTTATTTCTTTTTCGTACAATTGCTCTACGCGAGCCCCCAGCGTTCGCGAACCACAGATTGGGAAACACTTTTAATAGATCTAAGTGCTACTTTTTACATACAGGATGGCACTTAAATAGCTGTTAACAAATCCAACGAAATAGAAACCTTACATTTTTTAAATATTATTTATTTATTTTTTTGTTGATAGCAGTTGAATCACTACAAATGACCAGTGATGTTTTAATGAAAAGTTTAGATTAGTTAATTAATTAGATCAAGTGGGAAAAAAGGAAAAGAAACTGAAATAATATTTTGTTTTTTCTGGTATTATCGTTTCAGAGATACTTTCGTTTATTTTCAGTATAACAAAGCATTACTTGGTGTATTCATTTAAGCAGTGGTTTGAGTGTGTTTTTCATTTAATGATAAATACTATCACATAAAAATTATAAAAACATAAAAACCTACAATATATGAAGGGTACATGTCAAACATTTGCCACTGGGAATGAAATTTCATAATAGAAGTGGGATTTTTATCTTTCGAGAAAACTGTGATGTAACTCAAATAATGATTTAAAAATAGAAAAAAATGTTTTCAGTCTTTGTATTGCGTCACATTTTTGCGCAAATGCCACTTTATGCAAAATATCGGATATTTTAAAATTGATTTTCAGTTACGGGTTAAAATTGTTGTTCCATTCATCGAATCTTATCTATATCGCTCATGGGCTGCAATAGTGGCACAACTCAAAAAACACGCGTTTTGGACTAAGAACAGATGTAAATGGGAAAATACACATTTTTTTCAGCATCGATACTTGCACAACTCATAATTCAATATTAGGCCGTATGATGGCAGCAAACTAAAGCATTTCTTATGCATTTTCCTTAGCAATGAAAACTTTAAACCCACTTATCTCAAAACATGATTTTTTCAGTTGTGCCGCTATTGCAGCCCATGAGCGATATATATGTAATATATATTTATACAGTGTGGCGTAGCTAGAAATTTCTAAAGGGAGGAGGGAGTATCCGGTATGCAACTGTGGCTTAACTTGATTTGTTTGTGCCCTCCGCCACAGTTCAACGCAGTATGAAAGCGCCCTCAAAGTCCTAAATGGCACTCGCGCTCCCATAATAATATAGTATGCATGAAATTTGACTGAGCGCCCCTCAACGTTCTGTTGAAAAGGGCGGGGGGGGGGGGGGTAATACTCCGAAGACACCCCTTTCATACACCTTTCATGTATAGTGTATATACAGTGCCGTCTATATATATATATATATATATATATATATATATATATAAGTAAGTAAAGAATTCACTTATTCATTTTAGACAACTGTTTCAGCTGATTTTAATAGAAAAATTAAAGAGATTATCCGGCGAATGTCCTATGTACAGACATTCCAATTTAGAGCACAAGTTTTCCGTTAGCAAGCAAGGTAATTCTCTTAATGTTCACCTTTTGTGCGTAGTCAAGTAAATAAATCATTTGTTTATCCATAGCATGCATTGAGTTCAAATTTAAGATTTGATTAAGAGTAATGAACAGTAAGTACTATGTATATACAGTAATGTATAATAATAACTTTATAGTACACAAACAATTCAAATGTATTTATGAAATTGACTTACCTTTCAATGCTATCAGATGTTTAACCACACGGCTACATCATTTTAAATTCAAGCTTATTGTCAACGTGTTGCTGCATTTGATGTACACAAACGTAAAATACACAATAGAATAAACTTCAAACACAAACTTGCTTAAATTAGGGCATTTTCGTTATTCTTCCACAAAATGTCTATGTTCGGTATCGGAAAGATTCAACGTTAAAACATGTAAAAAATTTTAGCCAACAAAATTACAGTTAAAAACTCTAGTTAACGGAAAGCAAAATAAATCACAGTAATTTCTGTTCACAATAAACGTTTTCTGTTTAATTTTTGAAACGAATTCGACATAATTACATATTATACATGCATTTGTTTTATGAGGGATAAAATATCAGATTTTAAAATATCATTTCGGAAAAGCGGTAAGTGAAAATTCCTAATTTTACGCAGAAAATTTGGGATTTTCCGTGTCCGTAGTAAACTGAAGTTGTGGCTATTTCAGTAGTGGCTACTCGACGCGCAAATCCGTATTAGTTGGCATTTCTGCTACACATTCTACTTTTCTGCACATGAATTATTTATCAACGAAATAACTTTCAGCTCAGCGATTGGCCATTTCAGCGATCTATGCTGAATTTTTCTCCTCTAAATAAGGAACCAACTTTTCTAGAATTGAATTTGTCCATGGAAAAAAAAAAACAAATTGGAATATCAAAAAAAAAAAAATGTTTTTGAAATCAGAAAATTGCTATCGAATTTGTTTTTAAAATCTAATGTTGTTTTTTATTGTCATAGATTTTATTTTGCATCGAAAATCTCGATGTTAATTAAAGTTTAAATCAATTTCTAGTTTGCTTGTTTGTTTGTTAACGACCATTTAAGGTCACATAAATATTCAAGTTTATTTGTTATTCTCAAGGATATGCCTCAAACACTCGTCTAATATCACAGATAGAACAAGACAGTACAACAGATTTTCTTTTCAAAGAAGGTAATACAACCAGGGGAAAGTGGGAATTTAACCCGCGCCTCTTCACTGCGCGCAGGCAAGCACCGGAACCAGTCGATTAGACCGCTCAGTCACTGAGGCCCCCTCAATTTCTAGTTAAAATTTAATTAAGTTAAAAGTTGAAGGAAATTTTGGGCATTTACACCTTTAAAACAAAATAGCGCGGGTATTTTTTGGAGAATTCAAAGAACTAATATTTCAAGCCATTATAAGGTACCTGTGCCTAATATAGACACCTTAAGGTAAATGTATTTTTTTTCACCCCCGTGTAAACGTCATAGGACTCCAAAAATTTATGACCACTACCCCTGGACTTTTGACTATCATTATTAAAATTAGCGACCTTTTAATTATCCTGATTTATTTTAAATGTTAAAAACAAAAAAAAATGTACAAGTGTTCATATTAGGAACCACCTGTCCCTATTATGCACATGCACGTCCATATTAGAGACAGGTGCCTTCTTAATGACATACTACACAGGGTGTATGGAAGATACACTCTTCCAAGGGATTTTATAGGAGAGGGGATAAAAAATGTAGCTTAAAGTATTGCGGGGCAGGGGTGAGGCACAGTAAATATCTTCATAGCATGCACTTTAGAAGGGAAGAGGGCATTTTCGGTTGTGGCTCTTCGAAGAGCCATGCAAAGCACCTCAGTTACTACAAAATATTATGAAATAATATAGTTGCTTTTGCTTAGCTTTATTGCATCTGTCTGCAGACTGAACATCTGCTATTACTCAGTCCTTACACGATGGACAAATAAAAACTTCACCATGGGCGCTAAGTCCCACACAGTCCTCATGGGCATGTCTGCCGCATTTGATGCATGGCCATGTGTCTTCAAAAGCATCAATTAAAAATACATATGAACATTCATTTATTATGAATTAGCAAAACAAAATAATATTTAACAGATATTTTACAAATTTGTGAATCTGAAGATTCACTTGCTGTACTTCATCAACAGAGGAGATCTGGTACTGCTTCTTATGAAGTATTGATGCTGTAGCGAACATGTGTGGCCATACATCAACTGTAGCAGAGATGTTCATGAGAACTATGTGGGAATTAGCACCCATGATGAAGAAGTTTTTATTTGGACATAAGGTGTCCATATTGGGAATCGGGAGTAGTTTTACTAAATCTTGTAATAAATAAACGAAGAAAACATTTTTAAGCAATATATTTAATAGCAATCGAAAATATATTTTATCAGCTTTCTAAAACACTCCACTTTTTAATAATTAAAGTAAATTTACCATATCTAATACGAATTTAAACTTACCAGTAATTACGATCAGCACACCACGAAAAAGCAAGTTTCCTTCAAAATGGCGATCAACGCGCTTTTTTTCACTTTCCTGGCTAAATTAATTTTTCAACTGCTTTTCTTCACGGACATGTAGTGCTATTTCTCGATCAAATTTGTTACTTTTAAAGATATTAGGGGTGTCCATATTGAGAGCACTGTCCTTATTGGGTACAAGTACCTTATACTAATTACATTTTTTGCTGTAATATTTATTACCACCCAAGTTCTTGATAAGGATGGTAAAGGAATTCTTGAAAAATACTCAATTTTTATCACAAATCACAGCATAAGTGCACTGAATGATTGCGAACACTTGGGACCGATTTGTGAGCATCCCCTTAAGGAACAGCTGCCTCTAAATAATGCTGAAATATACCCCACTAACTTGACAATATCTTTCTGAATTTGCAAGATATTCAACTGGAATTTTTTTATGAATTGCCTTATATGTATAGGTATGAAATTATGAAAGTTAAAAATTCTACCTTTAGCCACATGCGCAGTGAAAAATAAATTCCCTTAAGCGCTCATATTTTCTCTAATATTCTTTTTTTAATTTCTAATTTCAGTATAACGGTTATGTTTTATGTTTTAGACTTTTCTGTAATTTGGTCGAAGTTGGTACAAACAACAGCGTGTTATAGGACAAAAACATGCTGAAGAAATTGGCATTTTAGAAAGAAATACTTATAACTGTGTAAATACGATGCCAGCATTGCGAAAATGTGTGGAATTGTTAATTTTTCTTCAGTTTGTTGTTTTGTTGTCGGCATTATCTATACCAGGGGTCTCCAAACTACGGCCCGAGGGCCACATCCGGCCCGCGGACAGATTTTGTCCGGCCCGCGGAGAGCTAGCATACTTGAAAGAAAACTCCTTCTAGAGAACATATTTATTTTTTATAGCAAATTAAATTAAGTTTACTGAAGTAATCTATTTTTATGTTGAATAATTATTAATATGACATCTACATTGATATGATCATGGGCTAACTACTCATAACATTGTTGTAGGTTATTATTTACTAACTAACAAATTATTGAAATGAATCCAACTAACATTTTATACATTTTAAATGAAAAGATAACTTATAACAAGCATAACGACATATGAAATACTAATGAGATTTATGTAATTGAGATTTTCCACTGACAATAGTTTGTAGTTGTGGACTAATTTTACTTGTACCAATTATTAAAAGAGATTTAAGATGCTCATCAGTTAATTTAGATCTGTAAACATTTTTTGTGTACTTCATTTTGGAAAAGATCTTCTTACACAAATAAGTAGTACCAAAAACAGAAAACAGCCCACGAGCAAATTTATGCAAATTATCAAATTGTGTCAGTGGAAGACACTTATAAAATTCCAACAAAGATAAGTTTTGATATTTGTTCTTAATTATATCACTGCACTGTAGATCAATCATTTCCATTTGAAGTTCCGGGGCTAGGGTTTCAATGTCAGTATCAAAAGGATTCTGAAAAATCTTAATTTGATTCGCAATGGCATCAAAGTCCGAGAAACGAGTATCAAAATTTATTTTCAAAGCACTCAAAGTTTCGATTGCAAAATCGATAGGAAACTCGGTCTCAGTGGTGTGGCTAAATATTTCACATGTTTTAAAATGTGAAAAACATTTACTTCGTAGTTGTGATTGAAACAGTATCAATTTCTTCCGGAATGATTTGATATTATTGTATAAATCAGGAAGATGCTGGTTTTCTCCTTGCGATCTCAAATTCAGTTCGTTCACATGTTTTGTCAAATCAACATAGAATGCTAACTTCCACAGCCATGCGTTGTTTTGCAATTCAGTAAGAGGGCGATGCTTTTCATTCAAAAAAATTCGATCACTGCTCGAAGTTCAAAAAAGCGCTGAAGGACTTTCCCACAACTAAGCCAACGTACGGCAGTATGATAAGGTAAGTCATTTTCTCCAATCTCTTTAATAAATTGTACGAATTGTCGGTGATTCAGCCCAAAAGATCTGATAAAATTAACAGTTGATATGACTGGTTTCAGAACTTCAGACATATCCAAACATTTTCCGCACAAAGACTGTTGATGAATGATACAATGTAAGACTATTGGTTTTGAACCACCGTCATTTTCTACAGCCTTTGACACAAGAGCGACCACTCCTTTATCTTTCCCACTCATGTTTTTGCCTCCATCAGTTGTAATACATTTCAAGTTTTTCCATCGAAGGTTCTTTTGCTTAATGGCCATTTCAACTCCTTTAAAAATATCTGAACCAGTAGTTGTGCCATGAATACTATACATATCAAGAAGTTCTTCATGCACTTCATAGCTTTTATCTACTCCTCGAATATAAATCAACACCTGAGCAGTATCTGACACATCCGTTGACTCATCCAAGGCCAAAGAAAACCACTCAACATGTCCATTTTTGTTGAACAGTTGAGAGGATATATTTTCAGCGATGTCTTCTACCCTTCGAGCCACAGTGTTTGCTGACATACTGACAGTTTTTAATAAATTTACCTTTTCAGGGCACATTTCTTCGGCTACTGCGATTATGCATTCTTTGACCATTTCTCCATCGGTGAATGGTTTTCCACGTTTTGCAATTTCAAGAGCCACACGAAAGCTGGCACGAGTTGCAGCCTCTTGTTCAGTTTTGAGTTTTGTAAATAAAGATTTGTGCGATTTCAATCCGCGCTTCATAGCTTCGAATTTTTCTGTCCGCAAACTTCCTGTATATTTTGAGTAATTTTGAAAATGTTTTGCTTCATAATGACGTTTAATGTTATATTCTTTGAGAACGGCTATGCTTTCATTGCAAATCAAACATAGCGCCTTGTTACTGGACTCAATTACGAAATACTGAATGTTCCACTGATCTTTGAATTTTCTGCATTCACTATCAATTTTTCGCTTCTTTTCCATTCTACTAAATCACACACAAAAGCAACAATTCAAATAAAAATATTGTTACAAAGATGTCTTAAACTTAAACACGCACAAACACGTTTTAAGGAGGTACGCACTATTTTATTTCACAGCAGTTTCATAGGAACTGACTTGTGGTTGCGCCACTAGCCTTCTTATATATTTCACTTACTGCCATCTAGAAGTGAGTGGAAGACACCAGAACTTTATCGAACCAACGAGATTATTCTGTAAGTGCTATTAGCGCCATCTGTTAGGGATAGAAGGTACTACCTATTTCTGCTTGTGTCCACCAGATGTCCTGTCACGTTACTCCTCATGGCTCGCTCGTACTCTACGACTAATCTAGAAATTACAGATAATGACAGGAAAATTAATAATATGCAGTGTTGCCGTTTTGCGGACTTTAGTTCGATTTGCAGCCTTTTTTACTCATTCGTTACTTGAGTACTCGTTAGGAACCGAAGTAACGATTACTGAAGAAAAAAGTAATCAATGATTACTTGTGTATTTCATTACTTTTGTAATCAATGATTACTATGGAGATACGATGCGGGTACCCCATTATAACGGATACCCATACGATACAGAAAATACATCAGCTTCCCCGTCGCTAATGGCATCTGGCAAAAAAGTAATCATATTTTACACCACTAGTGGACTGATTCAACTTTTTACCACCGGCAACAATTAATGATAATATGGTTTTGGCCCTTGGAATTTACTGGAGTAATCAATATGGCCCTAAGGCTGGAAAGTTTGGAGACCCCTGATCTATACTATTAAAACCTGCCCGCGTCTTTCTGTCTGTATGTGTGTCTGTCTGTCACCTCATCTTCTCGAGAACGGCAGGTTGCCCGACGTCGGGACGGGTATCGTCGGATTCGGAATTTTCCGGGGAAGCCATATCACCCGGTCTCATCCGTGTCCGGCTTTAATTAGCGGTGATATTAATTAAAAACGCAATTTTTTGCAAGTTTTATTTTATTTTTGCATTGTTGGCATGGTTCCAACGATATATAATACAGATGCCGTTTGAATTAAAATCAATATGCAGTTGTTGCCATTGTTGTAAAACAAATGTCAACAATACTAATAACACTGTGCAACACGAAAAATGTCCTTTAGGTGAAAATGTCTGTTTCTTATGTATTTTTGGCTGAAAATTATGAATATGCAATTATTTTTTATCTACCACGTACCATTTTCTCAAAATCTCACATTTTAGCTTTTTACGTATTTTCTGGATAAATGTGCATATTTTCGTAATTTATCGACTTCATTTATTATAAATTATACCTTTCTCATTGATAGCGAGAAATTGACATTTCTCGTTGTCATTTTAGAGACCTTTTTAATTAACTTGGGTTACTTTAGCGACATTTTTGGCAACAAAAGCTTTATCTACTTTCTCGAAGTTTCGAGTCATTTGCAGGACGACAAAGGCATTTTGTAGACCATTTTGCGGAGATAGAAGAAATAGTATACTGCTGTGATGTGAATGTACTATTTGAAGCGAAGCATTACGAGATGAGCACAGTTCAGCAGAGTGGCGCTTGTTTATCAGTGCTCCTCTATCTACGTATTTTTTTCCTATTTGTTCCTGTAGCATACTCTGCAAACACAAAGGAAATTTCTAAATTATGAGTGGCAAAAACACATCAAATGAGCCACTTGTAAATTTACAATGTGCCTTTTCTCCACAGTTGCACATTAAACTTGGTTTATCGTGATATTTGTGAAAGCTCCGGACAGAGGAGAAGTGGGTTTCTTGCATCTCAGGAGCAAATTCAAAAATTTAAGTGAGGCAAAAGTAAAAAAAAAGGATTTTAATTGGCCCACAACGGAAGTCCTTTCATGATGAAGAGTATGAAAACAAACAGCTAGAAGCCGAAAAATCAGCCTCGCTGGCCTTTAAATCAGTGTGCTAACGTTTCCTTGGGAATGAGAAAACTGAAAATTACGAAGTTCTTCTTGGTGACATGATAAAATGCTTTTGTATTATAGGTTGCCATATGTCATTAAAGCTACACTTTTTGCACTCCCGTATGGACTTCTTTCCTCAAAAATTTGGCGCAATTAATGATGTGCATGGGGAAGGTTTCAAGTTTCATCAGGGACATCTCTGTGTTTGAAAAGCGCTTCAACGGTCGATGGAATGGAAGTGTACGAATTGAATATTGCTAATCTGTTGTCAGGGCACACCAACAGATGCCCACAAGATGAAACAGCCAAAAAAAAAATCATTTTAGTGTTTGTGTTTTCAATAAGTAAGCCTCAGTTACATCCTTCTATAAAAAATTGTATAAATATGATAAGTGGGTCTCCAGCAAAAACGGTACGTGATGGACCATTTTGGTTTGGATATTTGAATCAAGCACCTTTTGCTTATATAGAATCACCTAGTTTCATCTAAAGGACACAAAAAAAGTTCAAATTTGTTGCACAGTGTAATCAATGTTTTTCTAGCATCTTGAGTGAGGCTTCGCTGTATTTGCAATAATAAATTAAACCCTTCTTTCTTTTTCATTTATTTATCGTCTGCTATTTAATAAAAACTATTTTTCGTGAGGCTTCGCTGTATTTGCAATCTCAACAATTAATGTACGCGATATTAATCTTTCTTTCTTTTTAATTTATTTATTTATCGTACGCGCTTTTTGTATATTTCTTTTAGAGTGGCAGTGGTCTTTTTTCCAGTTTCGATAAAATTATTGTTTTGAAATTTCGTTAGAACTTTTGCTTTGAAAAGCATTAAACTTTGAAAGTTCTTATCTTGGATATTAATATATATTTTGATGATGTAGTAATTAATATTTCTATTTTACAGATTATTATAACTTTGTTTTACAGATTGGTAAGACTATCTCCCGAAATTATTTATGTGTTAGTTTTGAAATTTCGTTAAAACTTTTGCTTTGATAAGCATAAAATTTTGAAATTTCTTATTTTGGATATTGATATATATTTTGATGCTATAGTAAATAATATTTTTATTTTACAGATTATTATAAGATTATTTTACAGATTATTTACAGTAAACTTTATTTTACTACCTGTAATTTTTTTTAATTTCTCTATTATTAATATCGGTCCGGGTCTGTATGGCTGTTTATGGATAGATAACGGTCTCTTAACGGTTTCTTAACAAAAATCGAACGCCAAAAAAAAAAAAAAAAAAAAAAACCTACTTTTTACGAGCTTTGTACTTAATTAATCTATGGTTTTTAGGGACTGTTGCTCTTATTTAGGCTCGCGCGAAGACCATTGCTCATTAATATCGGTCCGGGTCTGTATGTCTGTGTATGGATAGTAGATAATAAAGAATTTCAATGTCGTGTTGAATTTAAGCACGCGCAGCGCTGGGCGTAGCCCTCGCCCTCAATCTATTATTTTAGCCCGGGGAACGCCGGGCGGCACGCCTAGTTCTAAATGAACACGTGATGGAATTTCTGGAATTTTTACTGGAAAGTGTGAGGTGAAGCATACCCTTTATATGGTTGAAGTTACTGAACATTTTATCTTGTATTTTTCTAGAAATTTGAAAAAATGTCCAAAACTGAAAGCGACTTTTGGCTACGTATAGTGTATTTGTTTAGTCGTTTGTTTAGTCTCGGATTTTCATAGGGCAGATGAAGAAACTCATAACTGTTTTCCGCCAACAATTGACATTTTTGAAAGATTGTTTTTTTTTTTTTTTTTTTCAGTTTAACCCCCTTAACGCATTTGCCCGTGTCTGAGACGGGTGAAAGTAAAAGGAAAATTTGCCCGTATCAGTGCGTTATTTTATTTCTAACGCCCGTCTCTGAGATCCGTTCACACTTTGTTTGTATAATATGTTTTCTCTATGTAACTTTTACCCGACCCCCCCGCTTCCTAGTCACCTCCCACAACCTTAAATTGCAAAGAATAACTTACACTATACTAGTTTTTCAGAAAAAAAACTCGTGCTTTAAGGGGTATGTTTATGACGCGATTATAATTCAAAATGCGGTACCCAAAAGTAAGGAAATAATTTGTTATTTCTAGAAATTTTCTTTTTAGAGAAGATTTGTCAGCACTTGACAAAAATTGAACTTTTTTCACGGTGACGAATTCGAGGGCAAATTACCAAGGGGGGGGGGGGGGGACAATAAATCTGACAAATTTTGAAAAATAAATATTCGGACCAGATGGTATTTCCACATTTCAAAATCTTCCTTTATTGTTTAATAAGCATATGAATTTAGGCAGTGAATTGAATTGCAAAATGGCGTATAACTCGCTTATGATTGGATAGATTTTTCTTATTCATCTGCGCAAACCTTGAAATTATAATTAAGTTTTGTGTTGGAACAATTGAATAAACAATGAGAGAAAATTCTGCTCTTTCTGATTGCTTGATTTCGTAAAAAAAGCAGAGCTATTATTGGCGTAAATGTGGGGAAAATAATTGGCTGATGCAATGGATTTTAGTTTTTCTGTTAAAACTGTTATTTTGAAAGCACGTTGAAATTCTTTGTATTTTAATGAGATACGTTTCTTTAGCACTCCTATTTTTTTTTATTTAATCATTAATTCACTAATTTCTATTTGTTTAATTTACTTCAATGATTTATAGGCTAAATTTAATTAGAATAGTGTGCAGTGATTGTTTGAATTTTAAAGTTTAATTATTTTAAGGTTTCGTACTTGTGTAGTTACCGTGTGGCTGAAAATGTAAACGAAATCTGGAAAATTAAAGCTTTTATGCTTAATTACTTGTAATACGAATAAGCTAAATAATTCAAATTATTTTTCTCACCTTTTTTTATGTTAAAGACTTAATGAAGCAAGTTGGTAAAAAGACCGTCTTAAATAGAATATTTCACCGTGAAGGATAAAAAAAAACGCAGTAATTGGTATTGTTTAGATCATATATGGGCCGCGGGACAGATGTGGCCTACTCTGGCTTTTGATCCGGTCAATGAAGCATCTTAAAACTTATTCTAATGGGCTCGTCATAAAGAAATTAATAAAGAGAAAACTAATAACCTTAACTAATAAATCACAGTGTCAAAAGACTCTTTACGGATTAAAATTTTGAAAATACTCTGCGCCTGTGTATTAGGGGGATTGATATTAACATCGACAATATTGTTTCTCACGCTCAAGCTCAAGCTTCTGATTTAGTTCTGCTGACTGTTAGTAAATACCTAATCCCTAGTCGGAACGATATTATTCTTTATCGTTGTACTTCAGTTAATTTATAAATATATAAAATAATATAACCGTAAAATTTATTTTTTCACAACTACCGTTTATCTACGACCCGGGACTTTCGAAAGGTCACCCGTATCTGGATTAGATTCTACTAAATCATAGGTTCTCAACCTTTTTTTGCCCACCGCCCACTTTAAGAATATCTTTTTTCTAAAGCGCTCCCCCCCCCCCCCATTTTTTACTTGCGAATCTGAAATAGCTACTCGCACGAATATATTTTTAAATGTGTAATATTATACATTTTATTCGTAGATAGGATATGACCCTATCCTATTTCTGTTTTTAAGTAAGACTATTTTAATGAGAGCAATCAAAATGCACGCTTAATTATATTGAAAAGTATTTTTATTAAAATTTTCAGACATCGAATTCGTAACTTAACTAATGAGAAGGTTGAATTTGATGCATTTGAATTAGTTTGCTAATATCAGGCTCGATTTTATTAAAAACAATCGTAAGTCGCATTCAGTAATATGGAGCCAATTTCTCTTTTTGGTTACCAATGTTGCTATAGCACTATAACCACGATCAATAAAATATAAAGATGGGAATGCTATCAGAAATCATTGAACAATCGACCATAAACCTAATACTTTCGTTAGTACATAATCAGCGTGTTTAGTCCATTTTAGACAATATTTAATATATCTGCCCACGCCCCTCCGTGTCATCTCAACGCCCCCTAGTTTTCTCTAGGTCTTTTACTGCCCCCCTGAAAGTCTCAAACTTCCACAAGGGGGCGTTATCGCCCACGTTGAGAACCTATGTACTAAATAATCGCATTCGAATGTAAAATACATTTTGATACGAAATATTCCATAATCGTAAAACGAATTTATTACATTATCTATGTAAAATGCACGGGCACAACATCAAGGTTATATTATTAAGATTTGTAATCCAAGGGTTTCTCAATAAGTACGTTTTCTCCTGAAATATCAATGTGTAACTCAGAATCTTTCTTTTATTAATAGTGCCGTAGAAATTTTATTTTTTAAAACACAACTTAAAACTCGTTCAATTTTTAAATTGATATCAGCACAATAATTCATTGATGAAACAAGTGAAGGCAACTTTTAGAGCATAAAACAATAGTGTGGTTTACGTAAAAATGTCACTTCCGTGTGTATTAAAGTAAGGAATTCATCTTAAGGAGTGAAATAAAGCTGAAATATAAGTTATAGCCATTTGTCATTTCAAGATGTATCTCTTCTTTCTCACGTTTGCATGCTAAAAGTCTGTCCTTCGTGTTTTCCAAATCATACATTTCCGATTGATAGATGCCATTTACTTATGAGTCTTGTAATTCAGAAATTGTGAATAACGTATTCAAAATCTTTTAACCAATCGGGTACTTAAGATTTACCTCTTTTTTTCTCACGTTCGCATACTAAAAGTCTGTCTTTCGTGTTTTCTAGATCATACATTTTCAATTGATAGATTCCATTAACTTATGAGTCTTGTAATACAGCAGTTATGAAGAAAATATTCAAATGCTTTTTACCCCATCATGTACTTAACTCTTATTTCAAGTTCTTAAAACGTAGGAGATTTTTTTCGCCCCAAGTTAACCCTTTAAAGGGCCATTTTTTGTAGTATCGGAATGTTAAAATATTTTTCAGATTTTGTTTTGTTTCAAAAAAGAAATTCATATAGCACAATAAATAAGATTAGCATGATTTTTTCCACCCCACACCCCTTTGAGGGGGGGGGGGTAGTTATAATATTTGAGTATTGATGCATGTGGTGGTAACTATATTTCTCAGAGTCTTTGCAAGGTTCTGCCAATCAGAAAGCGCAAAATAGCTTCCTATAAACATCTACATATATTTTGATGAATTTGGTGGGAAGCATACTTCTCACCGCCTTTGAAAAGGTTAATAGAGGGAGACTTATGTTCTAAGTCTGAGATCGAGAAAGTGGCTATTTGAATTCTTACATGTTTCGGATAAACTAGCATTTTTTTCACTTCGAGGCACGCGTTGTCAATGGGGGTGGGGGGCATTCAGAACATTGGTCGTATGTCAGAAACATTCTCGTTGTCAGTACAGAATCATGTTTCGGAAACTTTCAATATTTCAATTTTAAATGCCTTACCTTTATATCAGGAAAATACATAATAGGGTAGATTCATAAAGAAAATTCATAAGGCAAACAATCCTCGCTTTACCCTGTATTAAAAATTCAGAAACAGTTTTGAAGTTTAACAATGTTTTAGAGTGTCATCCTGTCTCAGGAAAGAGTAACATAATATAGCAATGCGTTCATTGTTACTGTTATTATTATTATAACTATACTTATTATATTACTGTTATTATTATTATTGGAATACCCGAAAACAAATGTTATGAGTGTTGAAATATGCACGTTAAGGAACATAACACAGTTGCCACAACGCAAACTCGGCCTTTAAGAAAAATTACTGGGCAGAGTGTATGATCAATGTTAAAAATCAAACGCATCACCAAATAAAAATGTTTCGCTAGAATGCTCTGCCTCTGAATTAAAATGAAATTCAAAAGGGGATAATTACTATGCGTAAGGGAGAAGCATTCTGGTTGTTCTCAGTATCAAATCAAGTTTGAAGGTTCCAAAGTAATATAAAGCATTGATTACAGTAAATGTTGAGAGTAAGGACTCACTCTGACATAAACGAAAAATTCACGTGACCTTGATGAAAAAATATTTACCGTTGCCACCAAATAGTTCCTTAAAAACATCTTAAAATGTCGTATCAAAATACAAGGAACTGAGTTTAGAGGGAAATAAGTTCGAATATTGTAATGATTATATTGATTTATATCTATATTCATCGGTGAAAATGGTTTTACTTATCACTGTTCAAGACTTGCCGCTAGGGTCTGCAACATTTTTTGTGGTTCACAGTTTTTTCACGGAAATTTAAAGTTAGTTAGATAGTGAAAACTTTTACATGTGCTTATAAAATTCAAATTATCAACTTGAAATGTTTCTCTTCCTATGCATGCGGTAGAAGGAAAGCGTTCATGGAAATCCACTGAACGTATGAACGAAATAAAATTGATGAGAAGAGAAAGAGCCCATTTAGGACATTTTAAAAATATTTCACTCTTCCATCCGGACAATGGGCCCCCAAATCTTCCCCATCACCATTCCAGGAAACATCGATCAATGAAATTTGGATGGAGACCAGCTGATGGGGCTCGTCGGGTGGGAGAGGGGGGGGGGGGGTTACGTAGTTTCATGAACTCCCCCTCCTCGCAGAAAGAGGCCCCGGGTCGCTTCGCAAACAGGCGCACGCTCCAGCCTGATAATGGTAAATTTTGTCGTCGGGCGTAGGCCGTAGAAGGTTCAGAACATACATATTCTTTTTCTTTTTTTTCTTTATTTTCATTCTCCCCTTCCGCATAATTTGGGTGTTTCGCCCGAGTTGCTGCCAGGGGGAATCAGCTGTGCAGAAAGGTTGCCGTCTGCGCAGGTTTATCGCTCCAGTACGTGAGAGATATTCGGCAGGATTTTTGCTCGAATTGTGGGAGAGACGCGCTTCAACGCGCCGCATTAATGCAGGCGCAATCTCTTTCCGAATCACATTAGCAAGTTTACTTGCCACGCATGCCCCCCCCCCCCTCCCATTTCGTAATCATTAGAATTCTTATCCCATTAAAGTGCACTGAGAGTTGTTTTTCCTGAAAACCCGTCTGCAGCCAAACTAATTTACTTCTTTGCACGAACTTGTATAAATATACAGTTAGAAACCACCATACTACGTTTTTTCATATGTTAGTTTTATCTAATGATGCGAGTCGAAAATATTCTCAACGAATGAGAAAATTTCTCGGAAAACGAGAATATTATAAGTTTTCTACTAAATTTGAAATTTGAAGAATAATCGAGAATTTTATGAACATCATTAATCTTATGAAATAATATTCAATTATCAAAACATATAAACAACATAGTATTTGAGTTTTTTAAACTCTCATAGTGATAATTTTATTTAGGAGAATTTTCTCTGAACGATGTAAAATGTTTTGGCAAGTAAATGCTTTGTGAAAGAGTAGTTGAGCAAAGTAGCATAGCAAATAGCTATGCTTACCAAGTATAGCTATTTTTAAAGTATTCTTTTTAAAAAGGTACATTAGAGAGAAAACACCATAAAAGATGAAAGTTGTTTCTAGAAGAAGACTTTAAAAAATCATACCATTAAAATTATAGTGAAACAAAGATCGTAATTTAATATAGTTAGTTTTAATTTGAATATAGTAATTAGTTTTTTTAAGAATATTCTTGGAAACTTCATTTGCTCCTGAATTGTACATGAAATCTCCCAGAAATGTTTGCAAGAGCAATTTATATTAGTTTCGCCCACAGCTTTGGACATTTAAACTTGTTTAAGAACAATTCTAATGTTCGTCAAAGAATGTAAATATTGAATAGTTACTTTTGCTTGGAGAAAAATATTTTTAAACTAATGTATTAAAATTAGAATAAATATTCTGTAAATTCTAGTAAACATTCTTCATTCGCATTTGAAATGTATTATGTTTTTTTTTTTTTTGAATAACAATTATTTAAAAGAACACTCGAGTAATCCTCTTTATTATCGAGAACAATCTCCAAAATATTATTAACGAGAATTTTGCATCTCTAATTTTGCAAATTCATATTCGAAAATCCTTTATATTTGGGGATGCCCAGTGGCATAGAGCAGTGGCCTCCTGTGCCGTGGACCACGGCCCAAAACCCGTTAGTCCTTTTATTGTCTTTTAAGATATTGAACACATCGGTGATTTGGGATGTACATTTTTACTAGGCCGTGTATAAATCAACCTCCCTTTTTTAACTCCCAAATTTTGTAAAAAATGCTTAGATTTATGCATGAATATGTAACAGTACCTATTTAAATATCATGCGATTAAATTGATGCTATCATAAAATGTCCAATGAAATTACCCCTTTTCTCCCAGTTGCATCGTAGCAAATAAAAATGACTAGCCTCAAAATAAAATTTTATAAAAACAAATTTTTTAAACAAAATTGAATTGCAAATGCAATTAATAAACTTTTAAATTGTAATAAAAATGATATGCTAGGGTTATAAAGTAAAATTGGAATGATGAAGACGAAATGTAAATCGAAGTTCTTCCATTTGTTTCGAGTGTAAAACTGAAGCTTTTCAAATAGTCTGTTTTTAAAAATGCCCTCTTGCTTCAAATTAGTTCCCATTTGTTCACCAAAACACGCCAAGTAGAAGTTCATGGCCCATTAAAGAATATATCTGGCAACCTTACTGCCAATAATGTTCGCTCCTAAAAATGTCCCATGGTTCTTTAAGACGTAGGGGACAGCTTTTAGTTCACTTTCGTAATTTATATTCCGAATTTCCATTTCTCTATTACCAATTTATGAGGGCTTTTAAATGTAAATGTATCTCAAAGGCAACTGAATGTTTTATTTTGAAATTCAAATTTTTAATACACCTATAAAATTTTGTATTTTGCATATGCGAAACTTGCCCTTTTCACCCTAGTTCTGCTATAATTTATTCTTAAGTTTGTACGCTAGCATTTTAGCGGAAAAATGAACTTATTAGAAAAAGGATTAAAGGCTGTTGATATTTCAGAAACAAAACCGTTCCAAAACCTTTTTTTTTAATTTTTCCCCTGTCAAATCGATTAATTAAAAGTCCCGTTAAAATTAATAGATAAATGTAGTTTTGAGATTATTTTTTTTAAATCAAGGAAATACGAATGCGACAATATTTTAATTCAAAGGGAATACATCTCGTTACGTTACTTCTAACGAAAGAAATACAGGAGCCTCATAGTCTTCAAAATTTATTTTAATTCGTAAATGGTCAGGAATTCCGTCTAATATGCGAAAATTCAAATACAATTAAATAAAAAAGAAGTTTAGTAAATTAAACCTTGCCCGGCATTTATTGCTCTGCCAGATCGTCGTTATTCCGTTTATACTGTTCGAAATGAGTGGTCGCGTGAGAAACAATTGATCGAACTTTTAGTTCTCCCACCAACCAAAGCAAACCGGCTGGCAGAGAGCCAAGAAGAATCCATTCGTGGTCAAGGGAGGAACTGAACTGATGGTATAAAGAATGTGCCTCTATCTTCTCGTTCTAGTTCCTTTAGCATACTTTATATCGTCCGAACTGATGCTATATGCCAGTTTATAGATTTAGTTACTTTCAACAAACAGAGAAGCAAACATTCTGATTCGCGCATTAAATAAACGCACCTGCAAAACAAACTTCCCGAGAATTCTAATGGATACGTTCTTTTCTGCCATGCGCAGAAGCGTCCAACTATCAAAAGTCCGTAGTCGAACTGTACTGTATTTAATTTTTGCAACATGAACAAACTTCTCATCATCATCATCACTTATATTTATCTCTCGCCGTCCCTTCCATTAGCTTCTTCGATCTAAATTCCCCTTTTAGACTCCCACTCAATCACTTTCGTTTTTAAATTCGAAAAAGTTAACTCTTTGGGTTCAATTAAAATTACCTTTGGGGGGGGGGGGGATATGAATATTGGCGCAGGAAAAAATATTTTATTTTGGAGCATAATAACGGAAAGAGTAATTTTTGAGCTACAGAGATCAAATACAGAGTGGTTAAATATTTTATGAATAAGTATACTACTATTTATTAATAAATAATGAAGTTTGTGTAGTGATAGAATAATTTTTTCTTGCATTTATTCCATCGAATACTTCCTGGAAAATTATTACTGAACTAACTTTAGCTTAAAATACAAGTACTAAAATGTAGAAGAGAAACATTTTAAAAAATCTAAAATGAATGGTTTTGATTCTAGCATCTGAAAACACCGCTTTTGATAAATGGCGAGATTTTAATAGTATGTCATGGACTAGTCAGTTTTTCGTTTTTTACTGCAATAAATAACAAAGTTTACTAAGGGGCAGACACTAAACAATTTGACTGATATTTCTCTTTTAAATAAGTTGGATTAATTTATGTATGATTTATTCACACAGAAAACGTAACAAAAGGAAAAAAAAAACAGGAAAAGCCAGGTGAGTAGGTGGCTATAATAGTTATTTAAAACGTTTTTCCTCTCAAACTTTTCGTTTACAATATTATGTCACAGTATGACACCGAAGTTGTTTCGTTCAATAAGGGATGTTTTGTGAGAATTATCACGCTCTATTAACAAATTAGAATCGAAACAAACCAGTATTTAGATATCCAAAAAGAGCTAGCTGAATGCACCAAAACACAATGAAAACAGCTTTTTATACTCCCGTATGTTGTGAAGTATTTTGGAAGGTTTCATCGTTTAATTTGGAAACATCTTTTTTTTATGGAAACATCTTTACTTAAAATCATCATTTTTCAAAAGATGATTTTAAGTAATGGAAGGTTTATTTGCGCTCGGAAATTTTCTCTTTGATTGTGTTGATTTATTTTTGTAAAAATTATTTTAAATAAGATATTATTACACAGCCTTACTCTGAATTTAATAGAACTGGAGCTAATTGGCCCGCTTTTCTTCTACAATTTAAAAAAGAAAAAATAGAATTAAATATATAGGAAAAAACAACAAAAACAAAGCTAAATCTATAAACGTACCTTCAGGAAGAAGTTTTCATTGTAAAATTCGAAAATATTAATTACAAGTTATCATTAAGAGGCAGAGATTGACATCTACTCGCTTTGAGTAAGACTTCATAAAAAGTAGACTTGATGAAGTTATTACATATTTCAAAAGTATGTGAATAAAAACACCCATCCACAGAAAGTTACAGGAGTTAACATATTTTATGTTATAATTTGACTTAACAGTCTCTCTCGAATCTCGATACCACTTTTATCATTGCAACAAATACAAACATGAAATATTGTTGCCTCAATTGCACATAAGTCGTACGCCAAGCGTTTGCATATGAATTAAAATTTGAATTGAAACTGAAAGAACAGTGTTTTTCTCTCTTTTTTAGCACTAGAATGTTTCTATTTAAATATCTCGTTATCAACGAGAAAAATGGCATTGTGCGAAAATATAACAATTCTCTTTATAATTAGAATATTTAAGTTTACGCTCTTTCTATCTTACTACACTAAATGTATTTATTACTGCTCAAAGTTAAAAGAAAGTTTAGAAATGTCATAAAAATGGCCTTGGAGGATTGGAGATCTTACGGAGCACGTTAACCGTTGGGCTAAATAGACCAACTTGCACCGTATCGGATATGAGTGCTAATAACTATTCTACTAGAATTTCAGTAAAAAAAAACAGGTTCTAGAACATTTTTTAAAATTTTTTAATGGGCTGCTGTTGCTTCTACCAATTGCAGACCTAGTGCGTTCCCCAGAGATTGGTACCATCGTACCATCTCATTCAGCGGCACCACAATGAGTGTGGTACCATCGCCACATGAGAATTTTGACGTTCGGTTTCTCCACCTGAAAGGGCTAGCACCCGGACTCTGTTGATGCGAAATTGCACTAGGAATTTAATTTAGCCGAGAGCAACCTAGCCAAATGTCTACTCAAGGGATCTTTTACATGCCGCATAATCATACGACGTGGGCGCAGACGATTTTCTGCATCTTGAAAATCCACCGACACTGCCAGGCCGATCCTCAGAACTGGGGAGTACGAGCTCCGCGCCTAACCACGACGCCATCATGCCGGCTGTCCTACAACAACTACGAACAATTCTTGAAAAATTTCTGAAAAATAAATGAGTTGAGGAAGAATCATTAACTTCCTCAACTCCTTATTTTTCACAGGTCTAGCATAAGTTCCTTTAATTTGTTGTTCTTTCTTGGTTTTCCTTTTTTGTGTCTATTTTTTCTCTCTCCCCCCCCCCTCCCCTCCTTTACATGTGTACTTTGTTTTGCTTTTTGTTTTGGTATTTTCTGTACATATTTCATTTCCATTTTAATCTTTGTATTTTATTTTATTATTTTTGCAATTTTCATGTATTTTCACAATTTTATGCCTGCTGTCTTCTTTTTTGCTTTGTTTTTATTGATATTCCTTTTTTCTGCCTGTACTTTCAACGTTTTTTCTTCCTGGATTCGTTTGTTGCTCTCTTATTGGTGCCTTCCCTGCTACTTCTACTTCCACTTCACACTGCCTTTATTCTCATTGGTTTAGTTAATTTTAGGTTATATAAGCTTTGTTTTTCTTGATTTGTCTGCTTCATTTGGATGTTTTTCGTCTAGAAGCTCCCTGTCGCATTGCAAAAGGGATTCCAAGCAACCCCGAAACATATGTCTGCGTTTTAATGCTCATTTATGCTTTAAATTAACGTGAATTTTTTCTATTACTGTTTACTTGCAAAAAGTTGAATTTTTATTACGAACAATTCTCTCGATTGTAAAGGCATTAATTCCAATATATTTCAGCAAATGCTCTTTCATCAAAAAAAAAAACTCAGGGGCGGACTGGTCCGCCGGTCCATTATAATACCAGTCTCACATTATGCTAAGAATTCTATTTACTATTCCAATACTGATGAACCTAGCTCAAAACAATAAAGTCGCAGACTTCTCAAAATTACTCAGCAGCGCTGAAATTCAACTTGCTGAAATAAAAATCGTTCAATATCACTGTGTAATGTGACTTCATTATGCGAAAGATCATCATGTGAAAGACTACATTAGGATCAACAATTCGTCATAACATGAAATAAAAATCATGAATAATATTAAAGAATTGAGACTGATCCTACATGCCCTTATATCCAACGAGCCTCTGTATTTACACCGTGTTTTCAAGTTTATTTCCTCTAAATCGCAGACGCGTTGTTGCGCCATCTAACGGCTCTTAGTTTATTTCTGCATGTTCTTAGTTAATTACGCATGATCAAAGCTGAACTTGATCGTTAACTGTTTAACTGTTCAGTTAACTGGATGTGGCATGATACAGCACTAATAGTATATCCTGTTGACTTAAAACAAATTTCATATTTCTTAAATTTATGACAAAAAAGAGACAGAGAGAGAGAAGAGAGATACTTTTAGGGTGAAATTTTTTTTAAAAAATCAGCCAGTCATCTCCAATTGGTTCCATTAAGGAAAAGTTGCAGGAAAGAAAAAAATTGATTCCGGAATTGATGCGGAAATAAAAGTATGAAGTAGAAATGTTTTCAAGTGTGTGATATTTAGACAACAGGAAGATTCTACCTAGAACAGTTTCAAACATGATCTTATAAATTCGAAGACCCCTTACAGGAGAAGGTCGTTTCTTATATATTTGCTTTAATTTAATATTTGTCTTGGGAAACGTGGAAACTGCTAATGATTATTTTGAGTAGCGGCGTCTGTAGGTTGGTGTAAAACAGCGCACTAAAACATAAATTTAAAGCGGGAATTGCAATTAACTTTGTTGTGTTGCGAGGAACCCTTTATTCCATATAAAGCAGTAGTCTGTAGGTTGTGTTTCGCGGAAGCCTGGGATTTTGTGGTACATTCCCAGAGTACCCTGAGTGCTGAGTCACAATAAAATTCGGAAAAAAGAACTGCTAATACTTAGTTTTACTAGCATTGAAGTCAAATCAATCAGGCCGATTTTCGTCGCCTCCGATTAGGTTCGCTATCCTTTTGAGTCCGATCACGTGACGAATTTGATATATGATTGGGGGATCACATGCGATTTTGTCACGTGACTGATCAAAAACGATAGAGAAACTAATCCGATGCAGACGAAAATCAGGCTGACTGTGTTTGGCATCATAAGTGCCTGGAAGTACAGTCGGCCAACGAGCCCGTTGAAATCGGACCGATTTGTCGGAAAAATCAGGGCTTATTTTCTTGTTTTGCTGATGTTGTGTGCGTGTTTGCGGCGGGGGTGGGGGGATTTTTGTCGAGCACAGGGGCACAAAAACCTTAAATACGGGCCTGCGTACTACACTTTGGGAAACTAACAGAAACGGGAACTGCTAACATCGACCATCTTAGTTATTTATTAAGAAAAAAAGTCGGAAATGAAAAACCTCAAGAAACATTGCAAAGAAATAAGATGGAAAATTCCCAAGAAAAAGTAAAAACAAGTTAAAACGTCCTTTTCCATGCTTATCTTAGAAAGCAGAGTGAAGTTTATCACATATCCGCGAACAACTAGTTTTATTTTTTATTTTTAGGGTCTCTTTACTCCCTCGCATTCGTGGTAAGAGGCAGGAGGGGAGATAAATAGAACGACAGTTCCATCCCCCGTTAGAAACAATTTTCATACTAGCACGTGGAAAGAGGAGTGCGAAATAGCTGTCGCTTGGCCCCAATCTGTCTGTTACCGTCAGACGGTATCGCAATTCAAGTCAGCTGAACACTGAACAAGATTACGATAACGATTAGAATTTTTGGCTTTTATATAAGAACTGATACCGATAGCGATTGTTTAAAAAAAAAAAAAAAAAGGAGAAGAAAAAAATGTGCGGGAAAAAAAGCCAGCCACAACTTATTATCTAACCTTGACTTCTTTCTTATTTTTTTCAGTCAGAAGAAAATAACTGGAATGTAATTGCATGGATCTGAATAAAAGTTTCAAGAAAATTTGAAGTTAATCTTTCTTATTTTAACTGTGAATATGTGTACAAAATTATGTAACATTCTGTGATTTTCCCTACTGAATCCAAGTTGATGCTTGAATAGACTAATTTGACTCCGGTATCGTCTCCAGAAGTTTTGTGACATTGTTTCGCAGATTAACAACAATTATCAGCATCCCAGGGCCGACAGGCAAATTTTAATTCAGATTTTTTGGGCCGGGTTTTTAGAACATATTGTTAATAAAAAGATAATTTCATGAAATACTAATTCACATTGTCTAATAGTCCATGATAACAAGTGTACTACAAGATTTATTTTTGAGACGTTGAAAAATACACTGCATATTGGCCATGAAAATGGATCACACGTAACTCAGACAGACCGCACAAAAATAGTAGCTTTTGAAGAAAAAATTCAGTCATCTGAAAAATTTGCATCAGCGCATTCAAAACAAATGGAAATATTTCAAAAATCTTTTTTATAGTTTATTTTTGTAAAACTTGCTTGTGCTTAATACAAAAACGACACACCTTAGCTGCTTTGATAAATGTTCAAACATACGCTTTATTTACATACATTATTTTTTATTTTTTACGCTTTGTTAACACAGGACTTAGTTCAAAACTCAAAGATAAAATGTTCTGTTTGTTATTCTATTAGCCAGTTCTATCTTAAATCGAACGCTTTCAGTGGACAGACTGAATTTACTAGATCCATTGATGAAAGATTGGAAGAATAGCATTACCTGGTACTGTTGAGTTACGTTTTTCATGAAGAAGAAATGCTTCAGAAATACAAAGTGATTGTGGATGCTGGCTGGCAGTCTTGAGGTGTAAACTATAAGAACAGAAAAAGAGCAATTTTGGGACATTTTCGGATGTGTTCCACTGCCTCTTAAGCGTGAATATTGTAAACTTTCTTAGTTGAAGTTGAATCTCAGATGTACTTTTTTATTATTCCAATCTATATCAAATTAAAGATCATAAAAAAATGAATCATTAAACTTTTCTTTGTATGTTAAAAAAATAAATAAGTAAGACATAGTAAGTACGTTTAAAATGAATCAACTAGTCTGATAGCACAGGTGTACAAAGCTGTGGACTGCACTTTACTGAAGACCTGATTATTAACGGTTGGTGTGTGTGTTTCATCTACAATATGCTTTTCAGCGCAAAGGTAACACAATTGATGGATAAAATGTCGCCCTGAAACAACGGAAGACGATGCAGGACTAAATTAATGGTCAACATACATTTTTTTCATAATTCGTAATAAACTTCAGAAAATATTGATAAGAATAGAGAATTTGTAATAGTACTCGTATGTGGTTTATTTGACAGTAAATGTAGGTCATCAACTAAGATGGCGTCGAAGAGAAATCGCTAAAACAGGAGTGCTCCCTTCTGTGTGATGGAGCTCCCCCTAAAAAATTTACAAAGCCCCCTAAACGATGGCCCCTCAAGAAATCGGCCCAAACCACCTGCAAACACTCTCCCCTAAAAATTTAAATGAACCCTTCGGTCTCCGGTGAGCTCTCCTGGCTAAAATTACTAAAAACCTAATTCTATTTTTGCACGATTTTATTTACACAAATTTAATTTAACACGAATTTGAAATAAATACTTCATTTTCATTTTTTTGGGGGAATTAATACGAGCGATCTAACATCTAATTCCTTTCCTCTTCGTCTTTTTATTCTTCTTCTGCTTCTTTTTTTGTTTTGTTTCCTGTTAAATTCCAAACAAGTTTTATTTGGCGTAGTAGAACATTTGTTTACTTTATGTAGTACATGCACCACGCACCAAGATATTATGGATAACAACTATTTAATATCTTCTCTCAACAAATACTGGATGTTGAGTCTCTTAAAAATATAGTTATTCTACAATCTACAATTTTACAATACATTCCAGATCTGCCAAGTCACGTTTTTGCGAGGCGCTTAGATGAGAAAAGAGAATTTGTCGACCCTTTAGCTAGTGTTTTAAACGCATGCATACGCTTTGATAACACTGTGCAACACGAAAAATGTCCTTTGGATGAAAATATCTGTTTCTTATGTATTTTTGGCTGAGAATTACGAATCTGCAATTATTTTTTGTCTATCACGTACCATTTTCCCAAAATTCCCCATTTTAGCTTTTTACGTATTTTCTGGATAAATGTGCATATTTTCATAATTTATCGATTTAATTTATTATAAATTATATCTTTCTCATTGACAGTGGAATCGCTGCCATTTTAGAGACCTTTTTAATGAACTTGGGTTATTTTAGCAACAATTTGGGCAAATTTTTTGGCAACAAAAGCTTTATCTACTTCTCGAAGTTTCGAGTTTTTTACAAGGCGACAATAACATTTTGTAGACTATTTTGCGGAGAAAGAAAAAGTAGTATGCTGCTGTGATGTGAATGTAGTGCTTCAAGCATTAGGACATGAGCACAATTCAGCAGAGCGGCGCTTGTTTATAGGAGCTCAACCATCTAAGTATTGTTTTCCTATTCATTCCTATAGCATATTCTGCAAACACAAAGGAAATTTCAAAATTCTGAGTGGAAAAAGCATATTAAATTAGCCACTTGTAAATCTACAATGTGTCTTTTCCCCACAATTATATATTAAACTTGGTTTATCGAAATATTTGTAAACGCTCTGGACAGAAAAGGAGTGACTTTCTTGCATTTCAGAAAAAAATTTAAAAAATTAAGTGAGGCAAAACTAAAAGAAAGGATTTTTATTGGCCCACAACTTAAGGAAGTCCTTTCATGATGAAGAGTATGTAAACAAACAGTGAGGAGCCGAAAATCTGCCTGGATGGCCTTTACATCAGTGTGCTGATGTTTTCTTGGAAATGAGAAAGCTGAAAATTACGAAAATCCTGCTGGCGACATGATAAAATGCTTTTGTATTATTAGGCTGCTATATTTCATTAAAACTGCACTTTTTGGACTCTCATATGGACTTCTTTTCTCAAAATCTTGGCGTAATTAATGATGAGAATGGGGAAAGGTCGCATCAGGATATCTTTTAAAAGCGTTTCAGCGGTCGATAGAATGGAAGTATACGAATTGAATATTGCTAATCTGTTATCAGGGCACACCAACAGATGCCCACAAGATGAAACGACCAAAAAAGATCTTTTTTTGTGTTTGTGTTTTCAATAAGTAAGCCGCAGTTACATTCTTCTATAACCAAATTATATAAATATGAGAAGTGGGTCTCCAGCAAAAACGGTACGTGATGGAGCATTTTCGTTTGGATATTTGAATTAAGCACCTTTTGTTTATATAGAATCACATAGTTTCATCTAAAGGACAAAAAAAAAGTTCAAATTTGTTGCACAGTGTAATTGAACTTGGTGCGAATCCATCATATTCGTGCATTACATCTTCGGAAGACATTTTGTATATAGCTCTATTTCAATGCGAAATAATTTATATAGTGAAATTTGAGTACATTTAAAGTTGTAAGTTTTACAAAATTATAAAAAAAATATAATAATAAAGTCATATAAAAAGCGCTTATAAATTTTTCATACCTTTATTTATTATTTTAATTTGATATGCTTTTCAGTATAGCATGTCACATTATATACCGAATAATGTTCACCATTACGAAATGAAAAGCAAAACGATTTCTTCGGAATTTAAAACTCGCATTGTGTATTGTCTTGCTACTGGACAAGATAATATGCATCTGTAGGACATTTGATAGAGTTTGGGGAAGCAGTTGGTGCGTTTAAAAAATATTTTAACTTATTTTTTAGATCTAGAACTTTTCTTTTATTCTTCATCCACCATGTTAAAACAGAATTAGGTGTATTGTCAATCATTCAAAATTGTTTTACTTCATTTTACCAAAAAAAAAATAGATATGAGCGAAACATGACGTATCAAAAAGATAAATTATGGCGCAATGCAAAACCCATTATCACTTTAAAAAAATAATAAATAAATAAATAAATAACATAACATAAAATAAAACAAAATATTGTTTTATGCATGTTATGAAAATTTTCATATTGCTATTCATAATAACAATTCCTGCTCAATAATATGATTAAAAGTTTCGAATTTCTTTTATACAATGCCTCATTAAATATCGTTTTATATTTGAAAATAAGAAAATTCACTACAAAATTATGTCATTTTTTTGTCAAACGTAAGTATTTGTTTTGCATCAAAAGTTATTTTCTATTTATGATAAAATTTATCTATACAGTTGGATGTAACAATTTAAGCACGTCATTATTTCCCAAAATACCTCTTATTAAAATAGCCTCATTTCTCCAAAATTAAAGTAATGATTTACATTCTGTATTTCGCTCCTATTTTTCACATTCACAAATAAAATCTAACAAAATATATGGCTTTTATTATCGCGCATAGACGTCGTAAATGACGTCGTTGCTATAAAAATGAGTGAAACATGAGAACATAAAGTTTCGTTAAGCCAAAGCTAAAAGACAAGAAGCAGATATTGTACAAAACTTGAACATTAATACAGTTGAACTCGCTTAATACGAAATGCCAAAAATTCACGAATTTGTTCGTATTAGCCGTTATTCGTAACAACCGTGAATACGTAAAATTGCGTACGAAAAACAACTGGAAATACATGTTTATATTTTTAAAATAATTACTACTATTTGTAATAAAAAGTAAAATAAGTAGTAAAAACAAATGATTTATTTTTACTAACACTTTAAATCTTTTTAGCACATTGAGGAAAAGTGAGCTTACCTTTTAAAACTTATCAATTTTGGAAAAATCCTTAATGGTTAGTTGTTTTTTTTTAGGTACATTAAATTTTATCATATGCGTACTTGGTGGTTTGCAATGACTCAAAATTACCAATTTCTAAAAAAAAATTAATTATACAGCAATGGAGAAAAATTTTTGTGAATAGGTCATGAATTTTGTTCGTCTTAGCCGAAATTTGTATTTTAGCCTTCGTAATATGCCTTAGATATTTAGTGTAATTAAATAGTAAACCAAACTTAATGAACAAATGTTCGTTTTAGACGTGATTTCGTATTACCCATGTTCGTATTAAGAAAGTTCAACTGTATGGTGTTTTTTAGAAGAAGGCTGCAAAGTACTCTTAAAGCACTATGGTATAGCTCGATCACGGAAGAAAATATATACGCACGAGAAATATTGCAATAAAGTATGCATTTTTATATTAAAAAAAAAAAAAATGAAATTGAAAAAACATTGCATCAAACATCAATTCTAGTGAAAGAAATTAAAAAAGTGCATATAAATTTCAAAAATCAAAACATATTTAATAATAATAAATTTTCCGTTGAATGGAAAAGTAGCAATTTTAAAAGTAGATTTTAGAATGTGTTGAAAATTAGGTATAATCTGTAAAAAAGAAAATTTTTTGAATTGGAGTATTTTCTCAAAAGTTTAAAGGATGAACTTAAGACATGCATTATCCCATAACTCCTAACTTTTATATATATATATATAAATACGATGGATGAAATATTTATTTTATTATTATGTATTATTATGAATTTATTTATTTTGATTGCTTCGTTTTTTGATATTTTTTTTCGATTTCTTTGCCCGTTTTTCACGTTTTCCTCTTTTTTCGGGAAAGTAGGCAAATGGACACCCGCGGTTTGTTTCTTAAAAAAACTAAAAAAAAAAGTGTTCCCGGCCTTACGGTAATACTTAGTAAATTTTGAGCTTTTTAAAACTAATTAATTTTATTATGACAAACGGATAAAAAAATTACAATAACATAAATTTTCTACATTTGGCTTTGCAAAATTCGCTTAAAATTGCACCCTAATCGGGGTTGCCAAATTTGAAAACTGCACATACAGAACGGAGAGCAGGTGGCGCACGAAAGGTCCTGTTACATGGCATGTTAATTTTGACTTTTGAAATTTAATTAATAAGCATATTTTGAAAACATATGTAAATTAAAAAGTTATTACGCATTTGAAAACTGTATAGTCACACAAGGGTCACCAGATATCCGGCAAAATCAATATCCTGTCAAGAATACGGAACGCTTCCCGTCCCAGATTGAAGTTCCCCGGAGCGCGGGACAATTTCTCAAATACGGGACTGTCCCGGAAAATCCAGGACGCTTGGCAACACTGATTATAACGTAATTTAGCTGATATATCCGCTTTAACAGATAAAACTTCCTTAGTAGAAACCCTATGTTCACTCATCGTATTTCTTACTTAATGTTTATCGTTATTTAGTTTCCTTTTTCTCTTCTTGCTATGCTCCGCTAGTAGTGATGAGAGTGAAAACTAAATTCGGTTTCATCGGAGAAAAATTTGTAGAGAAGTGGCGGTCCAAGCAAAGTCCGAGGCCGTGGGGGACCCGGTGCACTCCTTGCTTACCTTTGTCAAGTAGGATCACTCGCGTGTGAGGCAAAGTAGACCCTTTGCTTGGGGCGGCAAAATTTACTTTTATAAACTCTCTTACTGCTCTTGAAATTAAAATACCGGTAAATTCTTATTTTCTCTAACGTCTTTTCAATAAACAATATTTCTGCGCCTGAGAGCCATAGTATCTAAAGTCTAAAAGTCTATTTTTCGACTTTTTGCGAGTTTACGCTTAATGAACGTACAGAGTACAGACGGCAAAGCCACCTACCTAGCTGCATGAGTTTTCCAAACTTTTAAAGTTCCCATCGAGCATCTTTATTCTAAGGTTCGCACGATAAAGTCTAGTCTTTTAGTACTAAAAATATTTCTTTTATAACTTCATCGCAAAAAGTCGAAAAGTGGATTTAAGATACTATGGCTCTCAAGTAGATTTATCATCATTCATCTCATGCAAAAATATTTTTTAAGGTCACATAATAAGCTGCTCTCAACTAGTATCTGCATTTTTCATCACAATAAAAGAGATACTAATTAAACAAAATATACGAAGTCATACCCTTTTCAAGTAAGATTGATTTTTTAACTTTGGAAAACTCCTTTTAATTGGGTTTCACGTTTCAAAGTCAGGGTTAGCTTTTTTCAAGAGGAACGGACACGGACGGATGGGGGGCTCTAGATTTCGCGAAGGAGCGAAATTCGGCCCTGGTACCAGGGTTAAATACTTAAGAGAAAATCCAGTTAAACAAAAAATACAAATATTTTTTAAAAATATGTGCGATTAATGCATTACGGACGAAAAAGGGTTGAGGAAAATTACAGCATTCGTCAAATTTGAGGCATTGAAGACCTCAAATGCCTTTTGCGATAATACGAATTGTAAAGAAATCCAAATCCTGCATCAAGTTATTCTGTCATACATTTCACATAATAGAGCAAAATGGTAAGAAAGTTAACTCTAAGAACATTAAATCTGATTGCGCATTTTAGCGAGGGTGTGGGCTGAGGGGACTCGGACCCCTCTCGAAATATATTTAAAACCACCTACTACTTTGAATAAAGATTTTAATATTTTGAAACCTTAATTTAGGAAGTTCTCGTAATGTTTGGGTTGGGCCACTTTCGAAATAAATTCCTGCCTCTTGCAGTAATCGAGGATTATTATTTTTTTTTTTCGGAAGTGTTTACGAATCGTTTATTAATGGTTGTTTTTTAAATGGCTTCCTTTCGGAAGAGACTGTATCCCGGTATCCTCCCAGAAGATACGGTCATGGTCCCTGATGCTAATTTCATTTCTGCATTGCGTAATTTATTTCGTATGTCAATTACAGCAAGGCTTTCTATGCAGAGTTTCACATTTGGACGAATATTTTTGCAAAAGTAGAGCATTTTCGAAAATTTCGTATTCTGAAGCTACAAACAGAATTATTTCCCCCACTTTTTATGTTAACTCTCTTCTCTTGAGAATTGCAGTGTTTCTCGCAATATTATACGAGAAAAATCTCTTAAATTGATTTTGTTTTAAAAATGTTAATTTTGACCTTGAATTGAGTTTGACGCAACGTTCCAAAATGACGCATTTTGTGTGATAATGGGAGGAACATCGGTGTGCTTTAACGACACGAGACACGTTCCGTTGTTTTTTGTTGCAATTGCTACGCAGATCGAGTGCTGATAACTCGAGTCTAACAGATCAGATTAACTCCGATCTTTGACCTTCCGGGCGTTATCGATGCATTGAACAGGGATTTGCGTTTTGTTTTTTCTTCCGGCGAGGAGATAAAAAGCTCTTTAAAGCAGGCATTGAACTATTTTACACTTAAAAGAAAAAAAAAAAGCAATCGTGTCTGCTAGACACACATAGGGACAAAATTTTCGAAAATCGAAGTGCACTTATTATAGTTAAAATTAATTCCAAAAATCTAATATTTTCTATTTATTTATCTATCAGGTGACTAATTTAAAAAAAGGAATGACATTTTATTAACTCTTCAAATTAAATTTGTTTCAGGAAAACTAAATAACTTATACGCGTTGAAAAAAAGTGTAAGAAACAGCACCGAGCTCTGGAAGAAAGAGAAAGAAAGGGGGAGCGTGTATGTGTGTTCTGGAGAGGTAATTGCAGATGGAAATGGAAAAATGTTATTGAAATTAACCCATTAATGCATTTGCCCGTGTCTGACACGGTGAAAGTTCCCGGAAAGTTTGCCCATGCACGTGCGTTATTTTATTTTTAATGACCGTCTGAGATCCGTTTACACTTTGTTTGTAGAAAATATTTTTTCTATGTAACTTTTACCCCCACCCCCGTCCCCCGCTCCCTAGTCACCTCCCACAACCTGAAATTTCAAAGAATAACTTCACTATAGGGATCGTTCATAAATGATGTCACACTTTTTTTCAACTTATTTGACCCCTTCCCCCCCCCCTTGTCACATGTCATGCTATATTATATTAGCATAAAATAAGCGTAATTTGCTGATTTTATAGAAATCAAAATGTACGATGTCACACTTCTTGTTACCCCCTCACCTCCCCTTGTTACAAACTGTCACTTTCTTGAACCCCTCCCCCTCGAACAGCATTTATGAATGACCCCCACCACTAGTTTTTCAAAAAAAAAAAAAAAAAAATTCGCGCTTTAAATGGTTAAAAATAGGAGAACGCTTAACTACATCACTGTCTGGGAAAGGATAGTAAACACAGCAGAAAAAGTTCAAAACTCCGAAACTCATCACTACCCTACATCAAGTCTATGAGCATCATAGAAATGCATTGATGAACAAAAGGACTGCAAGAACCAGAGAACTGTGATCGTTAGTAATCAAAAGCGTCATCATAACTTTTCGAGTGCAAATAAAAGCTCGTAAAATCATTTGCACCGCTCTAGAAATTTTGTTAACACAATACATTTCTGCAAACAAAATGATTACAAAGTAATATGAAAATTTTAAACTAATAAAACAAAAACAAATAAATCACCTTTTCTTTCTTTCTTTACAACCATTTCAGGTCACATAAATATTCGAGTTTATTTGCTATTCTCAAGGATATGCCTCAAACTCTCATCTAATATGACATATAGAACAAGACAGCACAACAGATTTTAATATACAAAGAAGGAAATACACCCAGGGCAAAGGTGGGAATCGAACCCACGCCTCTTTCTCTCCGCGCAGGGAGGCACCTGAGCCAGTCGATTTGACCGCTCAGCCACTGAGGGCCCAAATAAATCACTTTAGTTAAAAGCAGTGGCGTAACTATAGGTTGGCAGAGCTGGAAAAATGCCATGGGCCCCAGCCCGCGAGCTCAGAAGTAACCTTAAATTTTTAACAAAATTTAGCTAAAATTATAAATTTTATATAAGTATTTAAATTAGTTAAGGTTAGACACAACTAAAGACCATATACAAATTCAAATAAATTATTAAGATTTATATGCATTCATAAGAACAGGATCAGTTATAGAACGCATCCATTAGTTGCTTCATTTTTTGCTGAGGTACTATGGTGGCACTGGCGAGCTACTGACACTTAAGGAATTCCTGCAATTTGTTAACCGAAACCAAGAAAGTACTGATCTATTAAAGCTATAAAAAATGTCGAAATATGTATAGAAAAAAGGCATATCTGAATCAATTGCCATGGAAATTCTCAGTTTTCGGTCCACCTTCAGACGTAAAATAAGAAAAGTCTTCGTGTATGTACTATTAGAGAACTTGCTGATTTTTAATAATAAAGAATCGTTTTATTTCATCCCTTTCCCGAAGTATGTACTACATTAACGTTATTTGTTACAATTCCTGTAGCTACAGATGGTGCTGAAAGATCATTTTCGAAACTAAACTTAATAAAAACCTATTTAATTTACACTATGGGACATGGACATGACAGGTTATGTAACTTGGCTATTCTGTCTATTGAAAATTCTATGGCCCACTCTTAAACTTTGATGATGTTATTGATACTTTTGCGGAAGACAAAGCTCGGAGAAAGAAGTTATATTAATAAATATCTTGTCAAGTTTAAATTGTTATTTTATTATAAATATGTAATACCTATGCCTTCTGAAAGTTAAACTTATTAGTAATACTGTTGGGTAACTACTTACTACTTTAGTAATTTATTAATATTAAATTACAACGTGACGATTTTTCTGCGGCTCCATCCAATGAATTTGCCACGGGCCTCAGATGGTATAGTTAATGATTATATTTTGATATTAATCTGAAAGGAGGATAAATGACGTCATTTAAAAAAAAACATGTTTGTTCCCCTTTCACCTCCCCATAATACTATATAAAGCTTATTTGCAGAAAGTTTTTTTTTTTAAAGATATTTATATCTCCGTTCTGTTTCTGTAGCTGTTAGCTCAAGGGGCTAAAGTGAGTGGTTTAAAAATAAAGGGAAGCTTACCCCTCAGTTAACCCTACACTGCGCAATTTTTTTTGCGGTTATTGTCGATTTTGGGAAAAAAGACGAACCTTGAGCCCAGTTTACAAAATCTCGGGGAGACTATAATAACTAATATGATCATACATACAAAATGAAACGAAACAAGAGCTTAGTGAACGAAAATAGAGAATGTTGTTTAAAAACAACGCGGCGCAGTGTAGGGTTAACTAAGCAATCTAGCTTTGCACTATGTCCTCCATCATTTAGTTTCTTGCTTTGAGAATCCTCAGCCTCGAAGTACAGATACTATTCCCATGCAGAAGATTTACGAGTTTTACAATTTCAGGGTTAATCTTTTATGGTTTGTGGGAACCCTGAAGAAATTTTTGCCTCCGCCTCCAATAGGCAAATTTATGTGAAAATTTCATTCCAAAAAAGAAAACAAAATCGCTTCGAGGTCTCGACTCTCAGGTTCCTAAGTAATTTCACACCAAATTTTAAAACTAGATGCTTCTGTACAACCGGCGGACCGCGGTCCAGATCCGGATCGCGGAAGGTCAAAAACTGGAGCCGTATTTTTTTTTTTTTTTTGAAAGTATAAATTCCAAAAAAGGGCATTTATAAAAGAATTTTATCCAACTTTCAAGGCACCCGAAAAAAGAAAAATCATTTTTCTGGACCTAACAAAAACCATTTTCAAAAGTATCCAGACCCTACCTAAAATTACTCGCTGATCCCTGCTTTAGGGTCTCCCGGGCATTGTGTACAGACAAACACGCAAATGCAGTCTGTTACTATACAAAAGCAGGGAAGCCTCATGTCTAGCCCCCCAAAAAAGAGGCAAGACCCCCACCTTGTGGGCATACCAGAAAAAAGAAAAAATATTTGAACATTAATACTAGTATATACAGTTGCTATTAAGGACATATAACGTTATATGTGTGTGTGTGTGTAAAAAACATGAAACAATTAGAAACAGTAATTTTATTATGCTACATCAAACGCCACCATAAAGAAGTGGGTTTCAACAATACTTTAAAAAACAATTCCTTTTCAAGAATATTCTCCAACAGAATAAATTTTGTGCACATGTATTAACAGGAAAAACAGCCACCAACACATTTAAAGGTTATTCCAAATCAGTATTACTCATTATCACATTAACTAGAACTGCATTAAATAACTATTGCTGTGGATCACGTGTGATATGGGCAAACACAAAATGCACTAAGTAACATTGAACAACGTTGTAATGCAACTCAGCTGCAAAATGTATCAAAATTTGAGAAACATTTCAATAAAAGGTTTGAGGTTGCTAGAAGCAAAAGGAGTGTAAGTAATAAAAGAAAATTTGGAGATAATTAGCACAAATAAGAGAAACATCCATCTATTTTGTGGCAAGGGATGCTAATGGCAACTTCAATGGTAAAAGTGGCTGTTCTCTAGTGCAATTCAGGACTACTAAACGAAAACTCCTATATGTTTGAACTTTACACTAGTTTCATTCAAAATCTTGCCAAATAAGTCACTTACACTTCTTTGACTCGCGCTGTATCACATATGTTTTGATTCAAGCATGAATGGGTTTTTAATTCTATTAAAAGTAATCATGTAATAATTTTTTTTGTAGGATTTAAAAAAAGTCTGCAAACAAGTTTTAATGCTGTAATTAACTTTTTCTAAATGCCTATAAAATCTAATTTTGTATATTTATAGTTCCATTGGATGCGTTTTTAACCCTTCAAACATATAACTAACATATTATTACAAACATATAAATGTTGTGGTTTTAATTTCTAATTTAAAGTTGTCATAAAGGCAATTTTTTAAAGTTTCATGAATTTAGAGTGTTATGTGATAGCATAAGTAAGAACAAATTTAATTCAAATATACGATTTGTAGATTGTTTTGAATAAGAAACTGCAAGATATATTAAAGTTAAAAATTGTAAACTACATATAAAGAGAAATATTTTCAAACCAGTTTTTGTTGTCGCTTTCCCCCCCACCTCAAAAAAAAAAAAAAAAACCTGCATAAAAAATAATGAAAATGCGATATATATTTAACTAAATGCAAATTCAAGATATAAAATGATTTGGAATGAAATTACTAATTTATAATTTCTTCTGAATTGTGTTAAGATTAAAGTGTCCAGATCTACTTGCATGACATATAGCCCATACATACTAATTTGATACAATATTTTAATGCCACAAAATAACTATTTAAAAAAATGCAAACATGTTTCAATAAATGTGTTGATGGCCATTCTTTTAGTTTTCAGACAAATTAATAAAATTTAGTGCTTAAAGTAAAATAGTTTCAAACTAACCTTTCACTCTTTACAAAATTTCGTACTTTGAGCAGAAATTTTAATTCAATATGAAACACATTTTGGAGAGCATTAAATAACATAATAGTTAGACAGCACCAATTTGATAACACACTGAAATCTACCATTTATCCACCCACTTAAGCACCATCAAAGGCAAGCAGCAGATTCAGATAATCACATAGTTAATGCTTGAGTTAAGTAACAGGGTTAAAATTTTAACAATTCTTGAATATTTTCCCCATCATGAACAATATTTATAATATCAAAAATAATATGCACGAAAGTTGAACATTTAAAGAAATTTTAAACAATTTTTGTCTAACTTACAAAATATACAAATATCAACTTTTCACATAACAATCATCATACTTTGAAAGAAGACAAATAAATAGCAAGAAGTTATCCAAGTTGTAGAGTAGAGGTTTTTTAAAAGCATAAATGTGAGGCACATACAAGCAACATTAAAATTTAGTTTCAAAAAAGTAACATTTAGTTTAAAATTTGGCAATCACAAGCAAAAAAGAATAAAATTGGGGTAAATGTTATACTTTTGAACAAATATGCAGGGGTCATCCCACCAGAAGATGGAGGCAGGCCGTGCCACTGAAATTTTTAGAGGGGTGGGGTTTACGGGGTTTAGGCCATTTCCTTTCGGGTGTCATTTTTTCAGGGGGAAGGGCTCCATAACTTTTTAGGGGATGTGCCATCGCTCAGAGTTTTGGGCACCCCTGAAATATGAATCCCAATATTCATAATAACTATTCAGATTAAAGCATTGTATACTTTATTAACATTACATAAATATATAAAATGCATTTTGGACAAGGCAGCTTTCAGTAAGAAATCTTACAATAGCAAATACATAACAATTATCATCTACTAAATAAAGAGGTAAAATGAAAGCTATAAAATAGAATATCAGAGATTCAAAACCATTTTTGTATTGTTGAATGTAATACTGTTATACACTATGCTAGGGAGAGGGGAACATGCAATGAGTGAGGGGGGGGGGAGGGAAGGCATAATTATTTTAGATAATAATCCAATAATGTAAATTTTAAAAATATTTGCTCATTTACATCACTGTACAGCTAATTTTAGGACTACATAATCATTTCCCAAACCTCTAAATTTTCATTTCTTTAAAAAAGTCAGACATTATAAATCAGAGCCAGAAAAATTCTGAGAGTAATTTATGATAAAAATATACAACCAAAAACAGTAAAATCTCAATTGCATTCAGTAACTAAATCCTTAAATAAAAAGCCTAAAATATCATTTTGTTGTTCTAAAAGGAGAGAAGAAAAAGAAAAAAAAAAAAAATGCTTAAAACATACCAATTAATAAAGATAAAAAAAATATTTTAAGTGTAATTTTGCAGCTTCAAGTTTCTCATGCTTTTTTTATTATTCTGATTTAATAATTCTCAAGAGTAAAAAAGTAGGATAACTTGCATCTGTTCTAATTAATGCAATCACAAGTGAAATTAAAAGAGTATAATAATTTTCAACAGAAGCTCTACATTTAAAGAATTTAACTATTTGCATCATTAGCTTGATTTAACATTTCTTACTTCACATCAATTTTATGTATATGGTTATATCCAAAAAAAAAAAAAACCATTAAAGTATGCAAGAAATGCTTTACTATGGTTAACCTTTTGACTACAGGAGACCCATAAGGATATTAATAAACTTTTAGCACTATATTTCTGTTATATTTTTACTGTAAAACAAAATTGATAGTACTCCATGTGCTGCACTATGGGAAAAATCTTCAAATACCATATTTATACTCATAGGAAAAAGGAAATTTTCTCTTAGACAACCATTGTCCCATCTCCATAGCAAAAAGGTTAAAATGAGCAATTACTTTAAAAATTGCCGAGACAAATTTAAAAAAAAATTAATCATAGCAGAAATGTTTGAGAACTATATTTTAATGTTTATCAAGCGTAAAATTTGGAATACAGTTTTTGTTTAAGCAAGAAGTAAATAACACATTTGAAACAGGAATTGAACTTTTCTGAATGCAGCAACTTAATATGCCAAAACCTTGTATGGAGAAATAAATGGAAAAAAAAAAAAAAAAAAAAAAAAACACAAATAAATAAAAAGATACCACTAAAAATGGTAACAGAAAAACAATATTTTACAATATAAATTATATTACATAAAAATACATAAACTTATTGAAATACAAAAGGGAACACACAAAGCAAAAATTAAGTAGAGAATGAAATTTATGTATTTAACTTGCAATAAAAGATCTTTTTAAATCAAGTAGTTCTTTAGAACTGCTTAGAACTTACTGTACTTAAAAAGTACAGTAATTTGATTAACCCATTTATTCCTATCTCCCCATAAATGAAATAGTTCTAAATATGGCTATAATTCTTATAAGGTTGAAATAATTTTTTGGGGAGAGAAACAATTTTTAACATATTTTTCTCTAAATTTAAAATGAGATTCGGAAGCATGTTTGTAACACAACGCAATTGCGAGAGTTGGGAAGTAGTAGTTGCCTTAATTTTCAGCTATTTCATGATTTTCAGGAAGAAAAGCAAATCATAAATATTATTTAATACTATCTGAAATAATTTTTCTTTTATCTTTGAGCTTAGACACTTTCTGAGACTATTTTCAGAAAGTTAGGTACTCGGGTTTTCAGTAGCATTTTCCCCGACATTTCAAATGTTTCCAAATGGGATGTTAGGCATGAGTGGGTACATGTTTATTCCCTTTGCTTTCATTGAGAAGTCTTCTTTTGCGACTTTCAACTTTGTGTTTTTACATTGTTTTATGCAATAATGATAAAGTAACTCTTTTTTGTTTTGAAAAATTTCTTTTGAATATTTGTCTAACAAATAATCTGATGGGCTATTTATGGCTATTTCCTTTGTGTTGACCTAATATTTACTTTCATTGAATGCAACGGTTGAACAAGCAGTGTTACATGGTGTACCTGATGACAAAGTTTTTTTAAGCATTGATATTTTCATTATTTACATGGCTTCACTTTGAAATGAGATAACTGAAAGATTCAGTAGATCCAAACAATTTAACAGATACTACAATGTGTAGCTACAATTACGCTTAGAAGATGAAACACGGCTTGTGATATTATTCATTTCTTGTGTGACCCAAAATAACAATATTTTTCAGGATGTTTCTCCACCACAATAGCGTATAAAGAAATTTAAAAAAAAAAAAAAATCAAAAGGGGAGAGAGAGAAAAAAGAAAATATAAATTGAAAGTGTTAGTAAGCATCTAAACAGCTTTTCAGCAGAATTCCGATTGTTGTCAGACATGATTGGATTAACCACTAAATGACTGTTGATTGTGTATGTAATTGAGTTTCACAAGCTGTAGAAAAAAGGAAGCTGGGAAAAGTGTCTAAAATACTTAAGTTCGTTTTACCATTGGGTACTTTCAGCATTATCATACTATAGAAAACTCTTAGAAGGGTATACCTGATAGTTATTCATGCTATAATGTATTCCAGTACAAAAAAAATAAAGGAGAAAAGTCAAAATCTGTAATCAAATGTAGTATTCAGAAAACCAGCACCCTCTCATGCCTACTGCCCCTTTTTGGAATGTTTAGTTTGTTCGAAATATTAAAAAAATGTCCAAGTTCAATGTTTACTATTTTCCCCTTTAATTCATCACTGTTTTAAACAATATTTCATTACAGATGTAAGTGAACAAAAGTTGGGCATTAAGGGGTTGAACACCTTTGTTTCCAAATAAATGTTCGTATGAATTCTGTATTGTATAAATCACATTTAAGTAACATAAAAACAATATTTGTAAAGGTAAAAAAATAATTTAAGCCTTCATCCAGTAGTGTATAAACCAGATCTTTTTAGCATACTTTGAACATATTTGAAAACCAAAGTAGAGTTCTAAAACATGATTTCCTTTAGTTAATACACATTTATTAAAAAGGTTAAAAACATTATCTACATTTATTAAACTATTTAATTCAATAAAAATTGTTCTTGAAAGCTAAAATCAAAGAATGGCACTTAAATACCCAAAGAAATTCTTAACAAAATAGGAAAACAACATCCTTAAATGTAACATGAAAATGAAAATATTAACAAGTGCCTGAACAAATTTTTAATCACAGAACTTAAAATCAGATCTCAGGAGTAAAATTCAGATCTAACATCAAAAATGCATTATAAATAAAATCTAAATTTCTTTAAAAATCTCCTAATACTGTGGCACATTTATAAAATGGCTTTCTGTAAGGCCTAGTTTTTGTCCCCAGGAACTAAGAAGGTTGTATTCTAAAGAGCTCTTAGAATGAGACAGTTCTTGGTATATAAGCTCCCTATTGAATAGACAGGATCTAGCTATACACAAAATACAAAACACTTTAGTTCCATGGCTTCATGCTAACGATTCATTCACACCTACGTGGGAGCCTGTAAATAAGAGAAAAAGAAATAAATAATAACTTTGCTGTAGCCTTCATTATATATTATCAATTCATACTTGCTCATTTCTTTGCATGCAGATGAAATGGTTTACTTTTATTAATTATTATTTACTAAGATAGCATTTAATATCTTTTCAACAGCTCTTGCACAATGGACAATATGTTACAAAGTAATGACACGGGCGCACAACTTTTAAAATAAAGAAAATGAAACAAATGCAGAGGGTACAAATCCAAATATTTTCAATGGTCACGACATATTTTGGTGAATAGCATATGCTAATCATTCTAAATTCAAGACAATATCTCTCTGAACATTTTTTTACAATACATAAAAAAACAAAGTAAATTAAATTTTGGAACCAGATTGATTAGAAAACAACCACATCTGTAGCTAAACATATAAAACAATGTGCCAAAATGGGACAACCCCGATGTGAGACAAAAGTGTGCAAGTATTGCAAAAATGATACATAAATGTAACAAAATGAAACATTTGCATTTCAGCTACAAAATTTGAAAATTTCTTTTGCATTAAAGTGTTTTTGGTAGGGAGTTTCCCCAATGCAAAAAATCACTCAACAACCTCCCCCCCACAACATTCCCTAATTGCACCTAAACTCTAAATGCATCAGTGTAGAATGCAATTGCATACCTGCCAACCCATAAACAGTAAATTAATAAAAAGGAGATTTATCGAGATGCATAAAATGCACTGTCACAATTAGCAGCATCATTTAGGTTAAACTGTCCCCCCCCCCCTCCAAAAAAAAAAAAAAAAAAAGACCAACATTTAATGAAAATGATGATATTTTAAAAAATATTTCAGTAAAAAATATAATTTCTTCAAAACAATTTAGTTCAGCATAAAAAGAATAATTACAATTAATACATTTTTTCCTTACATGCCATTATGCCTTAAATGTGGTCAATTGAAGCATAAATATGAAATTTCTTGATAATCGCATCTCATTTAGACACACTTCAATTTGGAAAGATTACACTCACTTCACTTATATGTTATTAAATTAACTCTTCTTTGTCACTTTCCTTTTTTTCCTTTTAAAAATGCAGATAAACCCTGTTTAAACTATTAAAATTACACTTGCTTGCCCTTCAGAGCTCAAGCAAGTGAAAAAAAAGAAAAAAAAAAAAAAGTAATAAATTTTATCTAATGTAGAAGTTTCGATTAAAAATGTTCACTTGAAGATTAAATGTGTCCACTAGGCACACTTACCTTTAAGTCTTCAAAATGTGCTTCAACACCATTAGAACAATTTTGTTTCAGAACATTTTGCATCACTAAGGGTTCACTGTCACATGTAGATTTTTTGGGTAAAGATAAAAAGAAGTCATCTGCAAAAGGATCACTTTTTCTGCGGAAGATACTGTCAGGACTTAATTCACTAGGCTTTTCTTCTGGACTTTTGGAAGACTGCTCTTGGCTATTTTGGAAAAATACCTCAGATTGACTTCCAGAACTATTGACAAAAAGGGCTTCTGAACTGCTACCCATTTTAAATTCTTCGACACTTGAAAATACCAATGAACTTGATGAATGTGCACTATTTGTTGTTTCTGTGCCCGAAATGTTTGAACTGTAGTGAGATGAACTGCTGTTTTTTGCTGTTGCAAGCATTTTTTTACTGGGTGATGGTCTGGGACGAGAAATTGACATTGGCTTTGGAGGCAAGGGTGGTGAGTGATTTGAGGAATCGGCTTTCTCAGAGCATTCATCCGCTATTACACTATTTGATGGAACAAAAAGACCATGTGCAAAAGCAGCATCACTTTCTTGCAATATAGATGAATGGCGAGACAATATTTTATGTGGAGATTTATTTACATTATTATGTTTTGCTGTATCTTTTGATTCTCTTGAAAGAGAAGAATTTCCAAATAATGGGCTTTGATTGTGAAGCCTTCTCATTGTAGCTGGACTATTAGAAGCACTTGAACTCTTAAACACGTTTGATTCAAGTTTGCAAGGAGCTATTTTTCGAGCAGGAGATGGAATGGGAGGGGAAAACTGGCTGGAATGGCTTTCAATTTCTGTGTTTGAGGATACTGATGATAAAGATGCAGTGTCTTGGTCAAATGAGAACCATGATCGATTGCTACTAGCAAGCTGCATTTTTCGCTTTGGCAGAGGAGGTGTTGGCACACCGTTTGTACGACTTGGCGGCCTAGGAGGTGGTGGTGACATGCTGATTGGAAATTCTGGTTTTGTGGGTAATCTAGGAGGCGGTGGCGGAGGAGGAGAATTCGGTGGGGGAATGTCGGGGAAATCCTCAACAGCGAAAGGATTAAACGGATTTTTAGCACCCCACATTGTGTCACCTGCAGCAGAGTCATGTTCCCCATTTATTTGAGAAAACGAAGGGATTGCTGGTAAATTACAGGCTGATTTTTTAGGGGGGAGTTTTGGAGGAGTAGCAGGATCTGAAAAGCTATCAACATCTGAAAAGGGATTAAACTGTTGCTTTTTCTCAAAAGTAAAATTTAAATCACTTGTTACTGGATTTGAAAGTGAATCATTTTTTACCGAAGTCTGACCAAGTTCTGAATTCTCACTCTCTATGGAACTTGGAAAATGATCTAAATTATCACCAACTAGGTCTTTTAACACCTTCTTGGGTGGATTCTTAATGTCATGGAAGAAATCTTTTTTATCAACATAGGGTTGCGAACCTAAAGGATCTAATTCAGCAAAAACAATAGGTGTTGAGGATTTCACTTCTGTAGCCATCTCGGAGCTTTCATTACTTGTAGTACTGATATTTTCTTTACTTGAACACAAAAGTTCTACTTTTTCAAGTGAGTGAGAAGATTTGACAATATCTGGATTATCAAAAATACTTGGTAAAGAATCAATGTCTAAAAATACAGCATATCGATCTTCAGCAGCATTTGATGATGTAACATTACTTTGGTCTGAAATTTCGGAAGTGTTAGAATCTTCAATTAAACCAGATGATGCTCCACTAGGATCTTTAATAAGATTCACAGGGGAAATGACACTAAACACTTCATTTCTTAACATTTCAATATCGTCAGATTTGCTTTCAGCATTGCAGACATTATAATCCGAAGTAGATGAAGACCTGGATGACACTGATAATGTTTCTTGATAAAGTGAAGATAATTTTTCCAACTAAAACAAAAAGAAAAAACAAAGTCTTAATCTATAAATATATTAAACTCAAATACAGGCACTTTTAAAGAGGAAAATATAATTTTAAAATATTGAATATTACTGAATTTCATAATATTTTGAACATGCTAGTTATGATTTATTTACTTTTTCTGGAGAACTACAAATATAAGGTATATTAAATACAACTGCCTTTTATCAAGTTTAAACTGTGTTTTATCAACAAAACTTACAAGAATGTCTGGCTTTTAATTCCCATCCCCCCCTTTTCCCCTTCAAGATGATTGAATCACTTGACACTATTGAATATCACTCTGTTTCCTTCAGCTCTCAACAATGAGCACAAATTGTTTGAGACCCTGATTTTGTGATTCTTGTCACAATTTTATCATCATTTTTACTTCACTAGATATTTTTTGAAAAAAAGTGAGAACATCTTTCATTTTTACAATTTAGATCCATTTTTGCAAAAAATTGAACTGTTGAATAAAGCCAGTGCTGATGTCAGAGCAACAGCTACATCAAACTTTTCCCTGGAATAGCCAAGAAATACCTATCCGGAAAAAGAAGAATTTTCTATCCGTTTGGGAGGGGATTCAAATAAGAGATTTTTAAATATTTTTTTTGCCTTTGCCAATCTTGCTTGTACCTAAGCTGCCACAATAATTCAAATCAGAAATCAACATGTTCATTCACAAGTTTATACTCTGAACTCCACAATTGGAGGATATAAATCATCCAATATACATCATGATAACAGGGTTCACACTAGGGAAAAATACAAGGTGGGATTTCCCACCTTGTATTTATTGTTAGACATACTATCTTAAATTAATTTTGATAGAAATTTCTGAAAATGATAAAACATCGTAGCTTGTAATGTCTGCTCAAATTTTAGGACCAGCCAAAAGCATACAGAGACCAGACTTAGAATTTTAGGATGTATATAGGGATTAGGGGTGCCCCACCATATTGGTGTTAAGAAGATGGGGGTCTGCAAAACTATTTTGTTAGGAAACACTGAATTAAACTGATGGTGCAATGTCATTTTTTCTAAATTAATTTTCTATATTCAATATTTTGGATCACTCATTGCTAAAATTAATTTAAAAGTATTAGCCAAATGGTTTTATGATGGGTATTTTTACATTTCATTGAGCTTTATATAATTTTTAAGTCACAAATCTATGTTTTATTCAAAGTAATATGTTACACAACATCAAAATTAAAAAAAAAGAAGAAACATAATTAAAAAAAAAAAAAATTAAACTCATTTGAAAACAATAAAAAAATCCTTAGTAATAAAGCAGGACTATTTTGGAAGTAAATGGAATACATTTAGACAAAAAAAAAACTTGTCATCAATTAAATATTTAACATGAGGAATACAATTCCTTTCCTTTTTTTTAAAAATCCATTTATATTATGGGATCATTCATAAATGATGTCATGCTTCGAGGGGGAGGGGGGGGGGGTCATGAAATTGTGACAAAGGGAGGGGAGGGGGTCAAATATATGGGAAAAAGGCGTGACGTCATTTATGAATGGCCCCTATCTTGTTGGGAAAAATTATTTGTAAAACAAAACTTTTAAACTAAAATTTAAATGAAGAATGTATAAGTGATTGATAAAACATTAATCACATGCATTATTGTAAAATAAACTAATAAACAAAACATTTTAATAATTTTGCAATTATCATTGAAATAAGTATAAACTCTTCAAACTAAATTTACATAAAAATAAAATTGAATTATTGAAATTACTATTGCTATAGGCAACCCTGTAAACAATTCTTGATCTGGCAAAAGAAAATGAATAATCAATCACCTCTGCCTTCTAGCATACCGGTAATTCAATCACACTAGCTAAAAAATTCCCATCTCCCTTAAAATTTGTAGGCTTAGAATTCAAGTAAAGATTCAGTTTTCTTAGTTTTTGAAGGTTTTCTTATCTTTCATATTTTTTTCATTCTATTTGTTTAGGGGCTATTGTTCCTCTCATGGATTTCATTTTGTTGGGAGGGATGATCACCCCAATCGCCCCTCGTGGATCTCCCACTGGATCCACATAAGATGGTAAACATATGGATTTAATTAGAGGGCATCTAAAGAGAGATCTCATTTTGACAACTATAATTGAAAATTTAGGTTTAATGCTCTAAAAGTGAAATCAGTATTGAATAGATTTATCATTATATTAAAATAGTAGGAAACTTAGAAATCTATTTCAAAATTTTCAACATTGATCAGGCTCTATAACCTTGAAATATTCACATTTTTGAAAATTTATGCTTCAATAAGATTGATTTTATTATTTATTCTTGCTGTCTACTGATAAATGTTTTATTTCTTAAATTTCAAATTATTGTGTCAAAATGAAGAAGTAAAATGTCAGAAAAAGATTTTACATAGTCAAGAAAAAAAATTTAAATTGTGCATAAATTGTCTAGTATTATCACCAAGAGTATAAGAGTGGTAGTAAAGTGCAGTATCAGGAAAAAGTTCAATGATATTACTATGGTTTCACATGAATGGCTGGAAAATCTCATTCATTTTCCTATCACCTGGAAAATGCCTCTCAGCAACATTTCTTTCTCTGCACTATTCCTCAAAATAGAAAACTGATGACATTTCATGCTTTTCCAGATAAGTAACCTTACAACTCCTGCACACAGCAAAGAGTGCATCGTCAACATTCATTTATCTGATTAAAATGAGTTATTTAAACAGCAGTGATTTTTTTTAAAAATTAAATGAGGAAATTTGCTTTTGCTCCAGAAAAGAAGGAAAAAAAAAAGTATTATAAAGCAGATGTAAAGGTAATTAAACACTTTTCTGCTGTAAGATTTTAAATATACAAATTACAGATTTGAACTGTCAAATATTAATTAGATACAACACTTGTAATACAGTCATTTTCTGACCTTAAAATGAAAGGGTGTAGGAGCAGAGCCACAGCTAGACTCTGAAACATCATCTTCTGAAAAGGAAAATCCATAACCTTGAGAAACTGCAGATGCAATGCTATTATCCAGTTGCGATATCCCCTATTACGAAGAAAACAATTCAATGTTATCTTGCATAAAAATTAGTAATTATACGATGCTGTGAGAAACTTAAATTCTGTCTCTCAAGTCGACAATTGTAAAAATAAAGAGCAAAATATAACAAAAAAAAAAAAAATCTTCAGAACTACATCAAGCTTTTTTTGCGGGAATGCTTCAGTGGTGTACTCGAGGGGGGCAGTGTATCCTTACTTTTTTATTTTTACTCAAGCATCCCACCTTTTTAAAAATTTTAATACAAGCTTCCCCCAAATTTTTAGTGTTTGCATCTGTAAGCATCCCACCCCCCTTTTACCCCAGCTGTACAACACTAGAATGGGATCATTCGTAAATGATGTCACACTTCGAGGGGGAGGGGAGGTTCATGAAATTATGACAAACTGTGACAAGGGGAAGGGGTAACAAGAAGTGCGACATCATGTTTATGCAACATTGCGTGATGTGTGACAAAGGGGATCTAGGGGGTATGTCGAGGTGTGACATTTTGTGACAAAGGGGTCAAATATATGGGAAAATAGCCAGACGTCATTTATGAATGGTTCCAATGCTTGGTATATAATTGTTATTAATAGTATAGCACCCGGAAATCTCTGAAAAATTTCAAACAAACTCTTAAAATTATCAATATTAATAATTGCTACAAAAGGGTTCAAATATAGCAACTAGTTTGGGATGGAGGGAATACAAAAAAAAGATTTAAAACCAAGATAAAATTAAAAGATTTGTGCCACCAGCAAAGCCTTGCAATGCAAATTTTGATAAGAATTTTATTTCTTAACTTGTAGGTATAGGTGAAAAGAAAGCAATACAATACAAAACAAAGTCCCTTCTCCCTGTGCATGATTGGTGCCAGAATATAATAAACACCTTTTCCCATTGTGATGCACTTACACTTTTGTTTCAATTGTTGGATTGTTGATATGTGCTAAAAGTGAAAAAAAACAATCGATTGCTCTACCCCTTCTTGGAGCAAATGGTGCCAAAATTTAATCAACACTAGTTTCAAATGCCGAACATTAGATCTTATGCCATTCGTTCACAAGCTCTGCAGTATGTTTTAACAATGTCTTCAAAATTGATAAGTACAACTGTTTTAAATGTTCAAATGTCATCAGTAGATTCGAGTCACACAAAGAACAGTCTGGGGAATCCACCACTCTGATTCTATAGAGATGGCCTCGCAAACCGTCATGTCCAGTGAAACCTCTAAAGAGAGTTACTGCTGTCTTTCTTGGATAACTGGGAATCTTTCCTCTTTCCCCGAGCGCCCTTAATCCCTTGTTAAGGGTTTGTTGTATCATATCATGTTTGAGAAGTTTCCCAAGGGTCAAGTTAACATATAATTTAGTAGTATGGAAGGAAAGTGGACGGTTCATGTGCTGTTCTACCAAAGCTCATTTCTTAGCCAGTGTATCAGCTTTTTCATTGCCCGAAATTCCGCAGTGGGCAGGAATCCATTGAAATGAAATTCTGTATGCCAGCTCCCTTTGTAAAAGCCTACACTCTAAAATTCTCTTGGAACTGCTTTGGTCATTGAGAAAGGCCTGAAGCGCACTTTTAGAATCTGACAGTATAACTGCTCTTGCAAAAGAGTAGCTACGAATCGACAGTTGTTGTATGGCCACAGCAGTAGCTTCAACCTCACCGTTTAAAGCAGTAGCAATTGGCAAATAGGAACCAAAGAGCTCACTGTGAACGCCAGCTCCAGCACCACAGGATCTCTCTAGCATAGAGCCATCCATGAAGACACGCAGCCATGCAGTCTCGGGATAACGAGCCTCGATGGTCTCCATTGCATAAGCTTTTAATTGCAAATCATTTAAATTTTTCTCAGCAACTCTTTGTATAAGATTCAGACAGGGCTAGGCGCACTTTGGAGTCTTCAAAATAGTGAAAAAAAGTGACCACAGCTTTACAAAAGGTGTCTAAAATAGTGACCATTAAAATGTAAACTTGTGTGTGTGCTTTTATTTAAACTAAATATAACTTGAAAAAGAGTAGTTTTGACATCTTTTGAAAACTAAACCTGAATAAATAGAGCTTTTATCCAACTTAAAAAAAAAAAAAATTTATAGCCTATTCAAAAATAAGAATTTTTATATCCATCTATGTTCATAAATACCTTTTTCAAAACCCATAAATGGCTAAGAGTGAGAGACAAGAGTTTTTTTTTAAATTAATTTCTTTCTCAAATTGTTACTTATTTAAAAATATAAATGAATAAATATTTATTCGAATCGGCAGAAATTTCAAATTTTAATTTATGTTCAACATTGAATAAAATTTATTTTGCAAATGCTACTTCTTAAATATTTTTAATACTTGTTCAAGGATTAGAAAATTTCACTTGAAATAAATCTAAATGTTATATTTTATAAAAATTATTCAGACTGAAAATACTGTGTTAATCTTCTGTATCATTGTAGGAAACAAACCGTTTGATTATTCGATGCTGGTTTTGTAATTTCATGGTAGTAACAAAATCCAAGAAAAAAAAAAAAAAAAAAATCCCTGACAATTCCCTGATTGAGCTCCAAAAAATACCCTGATTTTATAATTTTAGTTGTGATAGTTACACGGTATCACTGTCATACATAATGAAAGTATGAGGGGCACAATCAGAAAAATTCTTTACGGGGGTGCACTATTTTTTTTCCCACCTGAACTTTCTGCAATTCCTTTTCTTTCTTTTTTTTTCGGGGGGGGGGGGGGGGGCAACATATATAATTTGCCACTGCTAAGAACTTTTCAGATCTAAAGTTTTTTTAAAGAATTTATATTCCCCCTTCCCTCCTATTTAAAGATTTCTTGATAAAAATATAACTTTATTTTCTCAAGATGCGCATTGTCTTTCGTGGCTTATTGTCTTTTCGTTGAGAAATCCCTGATTGAGCTCCAAACATTTTCTTTTGTGATTGTGACAGTTAGTTCGGGAGGGGGGAATGAAAGAAAAGAGAAATTAAGGTAATTTTCTGAGTGATATAATCTGCAACTGCTAAAAATTTGTAGTCCGATTTTTTTCTTTTCAAATTTAAATGTAGCTTTATTTTCTCAGGATTTGCTCTTCTCGAGTAAAAAAAAAAAAAGAAAAACAATTCAAATCATCATTCTAGATGGAGAGAAATCACGGGCCCTCTAGGCCTCCCCTTCTGGTTGCACCACTGCAATATTAAACCTTAACTTCTGCACACAGGGTTTACCATGTTTCACAAAGTCAGTTTGGTGAGTTTTCAGGGACTTTGTAAACTTATTTGGTGACATAGTATATTTTCATAAAACCTGTTTTTGAAAACTTTTATTTTTAAATAACGATTAAATAAAATGACAAATTAATGCTGAATTTCTTAATATAAATTATTTAATTTTAACTTTTTACATTTCTTTATTACTGGAGTTCAATGTCTAACAAAAAAAAGTTAAGTTAGTCCTACATTCTTTGGAACTTATATTAATACATAAAGGATGAATTAAATCTGTAAAAACTCATTGCATTTTTTAAAGAAATAAACATGCTTTCGAGCATCAACTTTTAATACTTGTGCACACCATAGTAGATGTTTTATTAATATATATGTGCATTAATTTGAACTACTAGACTAATGAAATTCTAAGATCAAAAAGAGGCAGAATTAAAAACATTAGGAGTAGTATTTTGTTGAATTTAATGATCACTTTATAGTATATGAAAAACAATTGCTAAATTTTTTACATGTTTTTAAATTATATATTAATAGAAAATAGAAAGAAATATAATTTATTTATTTTGTAGCAGTATATAATGAGTACTTGAAAGGGGAAAAACCTAATGTTAAAGATAATCTAACATTGAAAAACATTTTTAATTGCATGCAAAAAAAAAAAAAAAAATAAAGGAAAATTTTCTCTAGCAAAAATATTTTTTAAATTATATTCTTAATTAGGCTACTATATTTAATAATTGTGATCAGCTGATATGATCACTAAAACCTTAAAGCTAAAAATGAATTTTAAAAACTCCTTAATTTGATTAAATTTCGAGGGGGCGTGACGTCCGTGCAAGTCCTTTCTTACAGAAGTTGAAACTTGTGAAATATTAAAAATAATGGTAAACTCGAAGTTATTGATGTCTCAGAGAAAGAATTTGGTAGCAAACGAAAATTAGAAAAATTTACCGAAGCCGATGCAACTAGATTTTGAAATGTCGAAAAAATCGGTATTGACCCTTGAAAGAGCAAAAAACGGACTACTCGTGCAAATTTTACTCGCGATTTGTAACATTTGGCAGGCATGTACGTAGGTTACGTTAAAAAAAAAAAAATCACAGAAAAGAAAAAATGAAAAACTTCCAAAATTACGAATTTTTGCGAAAACGGAATTTTTAATTTACATTTTCACCGAAAATACGGCAAAATCACACGTCTGATAATACGAAAGTATGAAATGTTTTAAAATCAATGTTATATCTACCATCCACCGCATTAATCAACCCCACTTTCAGTTCTAAAAATAGCTGGCCGCGAATTGTTGCGATCATCGGGCCGAGAAAAAAACATTCAGTGCCGTCGAATTTTTTCGTGACGGGTTATCCAGTTTCGTTACTCTTTGATGACTTCCGTGATCCCTTTTCCGATTTGGTGACTTTCCGGTGACCGGTAGACACCCTGGCACACTTGGGGCCAGCACCATGCCGAATTTCAAAAGACGACCAAAAATGGCGGACTTACAGAACCAAAAATGGCGGAAGCTTCAACCCACACATAAAAAGACGTTTTTATGCAAAATTGCAATGTTTTCTAAACTAATAGACAGACAAAGTAACTTTTTTTAGTTGCTCTGCCAGAGAAAGGGCAAAAAAGTGACCGATGCAAAAAAAAGTGACTTTTAGTGAAAAAAGTGACTTGCGCCGACCCCTGTTCAGATCTAAAAAGTCCAAAGACTAGGGGGAGCAGGTAAAATTAAATAATCTCTGTTCAAATGCAAAGCATTAGACTCTCTCTGAGCAGGTTGGATAAAGCCAATTTGAGTTTTAAGATTTCTAGGAGTTTCATTATTATAATTCCTTCAAAAAGAGTTGCCAGATAAATGTAAAAGCTTTTGGTATAATAGGATAGCTTTCCTATTACACCAAAAGCTTTTACATTTACATACACATATATGAAAAAGTAGTTTTGATTTTGATTTTCAGCAATTATAATTCTAACACATGGATATTGAAATGGTTAGTACATGACTATGCAGGACAATTAAAGCTAAAAATACTTAGATTGCTGCTTTATTATTCTGTATGATACTTAATCATTTTTAAATGCAAGAACATTTCTGAACTTTTACAGAGAATCATGCAATAAATACTCACTTGCTGCAGAGTATCCATCTCAAACTGCAAATCAAGCAAGTTATCAATAATTGGTTCTGCTATCTTTTCCTGTGAAGCTAGATCTTTCTTCTGAACAACAGTTTCTTCCGGGAGGAAGACTGTATTCTGTTGGAGGTAAACAATAATACAATTTTGAGATTAAGGCATTAAAAATAAATTTAATAAGATGCATTACATTATTATGGATCAGAATGCAAAAAATTCATCAAAAATTGAAACTAATAATTGTTTACATAAAGCAAACAATAACATGACTAGCAATATTAAGGTATAATGTAGGGGATAAAGATATGATGTCAACCTCACATTAACTAAATCTATCAGCATTGTGTTGTAACTATATGATAGTTATATAACTATACATTGCCTTTAAGATAGGTTCCATAAGTTTCCTGGGGAAGATGGTTACAGGGTTCCCACTCTCATCTCTAAGTCAAATTTAAGGCCTTTTCAAGGCCTCGTGGAACTTTTCGAACCTCGAACCTCGAACCCTACTCGAACCTCGTAACTTTTCTAGGGCCACATTACATATAACATTTAGAATGACTTTTCTTTGAAGAAATAAGAATGATATCGTATGTCGTGTGAATATAGTCAAATGTTCAACACTGAAATTAACTTTAAAGAAAATAATAAGAATTCTGGAAACAGCATTAAAACTTTGCCATCACAACTAAGGAACTGATTTTTTACCTAGAATGGATTTTAATGTACATTTAATGCATCTTTATGAACGATCAATTCATTGTTATGAATAAATGCTTTCCTCAGAATGATGATGAAGCAGCAACATGAACATCTCACTAAATTAAATCTTTTACATAAGTCAACTTTTTCAAATTTTATCTTAAGTTTAAAGATTTATTCCTGTAATAGGTATATTTCCTTCAGAGTTATAAATATTATGCTTAGCTAACTTTTCAATCTATAAATCACAACCAGATTTTATTTTGCCACCAACAACATTTCTCAACACATAATCTGCAGTGCCCCAGTGTATTAACCAAATAATATGATTATGCCTTTTATACATGTAAATCCATGCAACTAAAAATTTTGAAAGAGTAAAAACAACATATATTACGCAAATTTTGCAAAAGATTTTGAGGCTGCAACGAACCCTTTTTTCAATGCAGAAGAAGTGCACTTTTAGGTAAAAGCATCCAACTGAAGATGTATTCGTTTATTGCCTTAAATCACACTTTATCTGCTCAGAAGTATGACTTAAAATAAATGTGCCTTTTTCCTCATAAAAACGAGCTTTTAAACCATTATAAAGCAAGCAATGTCTGGAACCAATGTTCTTTCTGAAGGCAGATTAGTTAAAAAATAATTTCAGCATTGCATTTTAATAAGGCTACAATAATGAATACTAATAACTATCAACATGATTGTCGAAAGTTTGGGTTTAGTTAAAGAAAAGGGAAAAAATGCTGACTGTAGGTATGTTTCTTCACATTCTTTTTTATTTTCCCCATAACATAAGATTTCTCAAGCAATTTCATGGTATCCTTGATTTCTCTGTGACCACTTAGCTTCTGAGATAATTTGAAAAATTCCAAAACGATCGTAACATCAAATAAAAATTCACTTAGAATAGAAAATCTATACAAGTTTGCCATTGTGCAGATGTAAAAATATACATATATACATCAATACGTGTAGATTTTCATCCTATTTACCAGTTTTGAAAAATCCATGTCATGAATGAATCATCAGTGTTCCATGACTATGACTTCTGAGTTGGAAAAGGAAGAGGGGAAATAAATTTAAGGCCTCAAAAATAAAAATTAGGGCCTTTTGAGAGTTTTTGGAAGAAAATAAGGCCTTTTAGGGGCCTTTAAATCAATCTCCAAATTTAAGGCCTTTTTAGGGACTTTTTAAGGCCGTGGGAACCCTGGGTTATTGCTCTTTTCTTCTCCAATGTACCTTATCTGGTTAAGCATCATGTGAGGGAAACTTGAGTTCATAGCTTTAATCTCTAAGTCAGATTCACGACTCAACTTACAAGTTATTCAGGGGACTATTTGAGATCTGTTTGACATTCATTCAGATGAGGGCATAAAGTAAAGATGGGAATACAATAACTAGAATAATTGTAAACATAAAATGATTTTCTTACATTACTAACTATAAATTATATCTGAGCAACTACATTTGAAAGAAATTATTTAATTATGGTATACAAGCTACTTACAGAATACAAAAGCTCATGATTCATACCACTGTTATTACTACAACCATTTTCCACAACCACTGTATTGTTGGAAGGTGCCGGCATACTGCATCCATTGGAAATAGGCTATCAAAAAACAATAAAACTAAAAATGATGTACATTATGTGAAGAATAAAACACTGTACACGTAATTATTTAAAAATGATAGTCAATGTGCTAAAATGCAGCAAAGTGATATATATCATTACTATATGCAAGATTTTATAAAAATGAAAAGTTTTTAAATTCAAATGGACATGTAAAGATTACAGGAACAAAAACGTATAACTAATTAAAAGTAAGAAGTAAGAAAGTAACTAAGCAACAACATGGTATATAGGGTCAGTTGGGGTAATTGTAAACAAGCTTCATAACTAAACTTGTAGTGATTTTGAATAATTGCAGGTGAGCGGTGAACTGCCAACGTGGGGAAGACGTTGAAAAAGTTTCGTATGTTTTGAAACAGCTGTAGAAGCGTTACCATTGTTTGAAAGTGACATGGTGAAAAAAGTTGTTTAACAAAATTTAGTGACCTTACATTTTCCTCTCCAGCTCATCTACAAAAGCAATGTAAGCTGTTTCAGCCATTTTTATTTGTCAAACGGAATGGTGCTAAAAACATTTAGTTATGAATTTAATAATCCCTGTTATTTTTCATGTACAAGTTAGGTGTTTACAATTACCCCAGAAATTTTGGACTCTGGGGTAATTGTAAACACTTAAATTTATCTTATTTCCAATATTTTGGGGGGACAATAAGCTCTATATTTTGATGTAAACTATACTTTTGTGTCTATTTTATATAACTGTTGTTGTTGTTGTTGCTAATGCCACTTGGAAATCCAAGCCCCTCTTGCAGGGCGACCATGAATTAAGGAAGCTCCTACTGATTATTATTTAGCTCCGCTAGAATGAAGTACACTTGGCTCAGAGGGGCCCAATGATTTTGAACCAGCTCCCAGACGAGAGATCGTCGCCTAGGTTGGCCCCTCATAGGAAATTATTTCTAAATTGGTGGACTATTTGAAGCGAGGATGTATTTTACAGGTACAGTTCCCTTTAGTGCCCTCGGTCTCAGAGTAATCAGTCGCGGGAAGTCGTCACCCTCCAAACGTTGACCACGGCCAGTTGTGCTTCACTTTCAGTGTTCTGTGGGATCCAAGCTAAACCCACTGATCCACTGCGGGACAAATTTTACATAAGTTTGTCGTAATTTTACGTAAGCACCCCAGATCTCTGGGGTAATTGTAAACACGAGTTCATTCGCTAACAAATAGTCATAAAGTCAAAATTTTTGTACACATTTACTCACAAGAAGTACAGTAGTGGCTACAATGCTCACAATTTTATCTCTGAATTCATTCAAGAGGTAGGGAAGGATCAAAAGTCAAAACATTGAAAAAGCGTTTACAATTACCCCAACTACTTCTTTTTCTTCAGTGGGTGGGGAAAAAAATATTTTCTAACTTCACCGCCTTACAGGATTTGGAAAGAGTTGCATGCTAAAGCAATAAAAGCAAGTGAATAATACAAAACCAAGAGAGATTCATTTGAAAGTAAAGAGCACAACAACCTCAAACTGACACAGTCTGCAGTGGGGGAAAAATATGGTAAAATAATTGTATGAAATTTTTTTAACTTAAAAGACAATGGTAAAAAGTCACTGAAAGATTAACATAAAGTAACAAAAATCACAGAACATTTATAAAAAGATGCTGAATTTGCAATGTTTCTACCCATAAAAACACTCTAAATGTGAAAAATGGCAACATGGCAGATTGTTTTTTTAAGCTGAAAAAATCAATGATGTACAAAAAGAAGAACAAAAAATAAATAAAAACAGCCCTAGAACATTTATGGTAAACATCTACATTTTTGAAAATCATAAATGTTTTAAAAAGAAGGATATCCATGTCACATTTCTAATACACATACCTAAACCAATCAACATTTTCTGATAAATTAAAATAAGAACAATCCAAATTCTTTTGCAGTAGACAAAATCATCGTTTAGGCTAAGTTCACCATATATACTAGCAGATGCATTAAGAATTTTCTACATTTGAAAAGTTATGGGGAGGAGGGGGTGCCAGAACAAAGCTTCTGGCAATATATTGCAGTACCGTGTCAATTTTACAGTGAGTAGTCATAGAGCTACAGTTCATAACAGCTACAATTATGAGTCTTAGTTTAACATTCTGTGAAGTAGAAGTAGGAAGGGGGGGGGGGGGGGTCGATTCTTTTCCGGATGTGATTAATAACATAAATATAACTTTATGCATTATTTACAGCATAAATAATAACAATAAAATGAAAACTTTATATTTGTTGCAGTCAAGCTTAGGGAAATTTGAAAAAGCATCAAGTGAGCTTAATATTCTAGTGCATTGCTGCCAATCTTTTCCAATGCTTGAGTTTCAAATTTTCCTTGACACACTAGAGTAAATTATTGAAGGAGGGGAGGGTGCATAATATGATTAAACATTTATCTGAATTCAATTTATAAAAAAGTTGAATGTTTATCATGCCTTTCTCTTATTTTTACACTTTAATGTTCCCATATTATCAAATCTCGCTAAATTGGTGAAAGGTAAAATGCCTGATAAAATTTATATTATGTCCTTGAGAAATGATTTAAAACACAAGAAACATTAATTAAAATTTTTCTTTTAAATCCAATAAAAGGCATTCTATATTGTAAAAATAAAACTATAACTTAAAATTTTCATGTCTAGCAATAATTAATATAGATTACTCATTTTCATTTATTTCTCTGCTAATTTCTTTAATTTTAAATTATTTTACAAAAAAGAAAAAAAAAATCATTTTAGTATTCTATTTAATAACAAGAATTCAATTCTGCTAAAATTTTCTTGCTGCAAAATGAAAGGCGCTATCTTGCAAGAAAAGAAAACCGTGCAGACTGCAGAGCAGATCTGTCTAAAATGACTGATGCGCAGTGATGCAAGTGGCAAAGTGTGGGTTTGGAGCAACTATGGAGCAGAAAAAATGCAATTTGGGAGCAGCTAAATTATGTTTCAGAGCAGGCATAAAGGTCGCTTTGAAAAGCATACTTATAGTAATAAGTTGCCTTTTACTAAATACTGATCATATAAACAATTAAAGATCTTTATTGCAAAATATTTCATGCCTTTTTCACGAAAATTCTTGTGTTTCTTCAACCAGATTAATAAGCGATAATTAGGTATTAGAGCTACTGAGTACTGAAACGAAGCTAAACTGCTCAGTTCTGGAAGAAAACTGTACCTGCCAACCTTGGAAGGAAAAAAACAGGAGATTTTAAAAGGACCCCCCCCCCCCCAATGAACAATTAAACTGACATACACAAATATTTTTTTTATGTTCATTACAGCAATATTTGATAAAAATTTATCATGGAATGTTTGATCAAAACATTTTAACAAAATTATTTGTTTATGATCAATATATATTCTAGATTTTTATTTGGCAGCACTGGACAAACTCAGTTTCACTTTACAGAAAATGCATTACTTTGCAGAATGCACAAAATCCCCAGCATTACATTAGATTATAAAAAGCCAGTTCTCCCAAATACTAACTCACATCAACACCATAACAATTAAAACCAAAATATCACGACCACGTCTGGGGTACACTTAACGAACAAATTATTCTAAAATAGTAAAAAAAAAGCAAAACAAATCTTAGCCATTTTTTAATTCAATAAAAGTTGGAAGAATTTTTTTTTCTATTTTGTAACAAAATATAATGAGTAAATAAAAGGGAAAAAAAGGAACGCATTTTAAATTGCATGGAAGAAAATATTTTTTAAACAAGGTTATTAATTCGGATGCAATTTTTATAGTTATAATTTACTGATCACAAAATTTTTTAAAAAGGGCTAAAAAATTCTCTTTAAAATTTCGAGTGGGTGTGGCAAATGACGAGAGTGCAAATTCTCTACTGGAGGCTGAATCGTAAAAAATATTAAAATAATGGTAAACCAAAAGTTATTGATGTCCAAGAGATAGAATCAGATAGTAAATGACAGCTAGGGAGCTTTACTGAAGCGGATGCAATCAGATTTAAAAAAAAAAATCGGGACTGATCCTTAAAAACATATACAGTAAAACCTCTCAATAAAGGACACTAAGGGGACTGGAAATTTTGTCCCTTAAAGAGAGGTGTCCCTTCCTCGGAGGTTCCTATATTTATGCATACACATATAGTGTATTAACTTAGTTTAACTTTTTAATAGTAAACATGTGTTACCATTTAAGCTTAAATACTGAAAATGTCTCATGCATACAAAATATAAGTTGAAATTATTGAAATTTAAAATTTTTTCATTGAAAAACTGAAATTTTAGCATAAATCTCGTATTGGCATTTTGTAACTTACAGAAATTTATTTGAAGTAATCTGTTAGATGGGTTTGTTTCAAAGTACTTAATTTGGGCAATACAGTAGAAATTACGCTTAGTGTACTTTTTACAATTCTTGTATAAAAAATATTGTTGGTATTGTCTGTCCTTGCTGAACACACATGCATTCCATTGTACAAAAGAGGGAAAAGGCTTTACAAGTAGGTTTTGTCAAGTACTTTAAAATACACTTGTTTCTTTGTTCATGCTTCTAGGACTCATACCAACTTTCAGAAGTTAATTTTTAGAAAAGAAAAATAAGAAATTTAGCTTCTAGTAAATTTTCTTATCTATATAACTTGAAATTTGGAAATTTTTCTCCAAGAATGTCCCTTAAATAGAGTGTCCCTTATTCAGAGGTAAATGCATTGCAATCCCTATTCAAAGGGACTGGGAACAGAAAAAATGTCCCTTAATTAGAGGTGTCGCTTTTTCGGAGCTGTTCCTTAAAGGAGGTACCACTGTAAAAACAAAATGCGGAAATTTTACTTCTAACTACTTTGCAAAAGTATGTACGCATGCTGCTTCAAAATTTTGTCATTAAAAGGAAAAAATAAAGAAATTAAGCCGAAATTACGAATTTTCGTGGATTTTTAACTTTTCAAAATTACCAAAAATACGGAATTTCGTCAAAATACGGGAAAAATCAAATGTCTGTTTCGTGTTACTAACATCAGCGAGTAACTACAACCACACGCGCCATCTATTGAGCAAAAAAAAAAAAAAAGCATTTTATTTATTTATTTTAATAGCCGAAATTACTAAAAACGGACGAAAGTTAAAATTACAACATTCTACTTATGCCATCAACTCACCTTTGTACCAGTAAAGTCCAGTTAAATTTTTTCATTTATGTATAATTTCATGTACAGTACTATGCATTAGTTTTTCATAGGTTTAAATGAGCAACCATCTGTGGGTCTGGAATGGTTTAATCCAATTTGCATTATACCTTATGTGAAAAAATAGTTTGCCACTCGTACAAATCGCCATTCAATCTGTCTCCTGGAACGAATTGTGTACGAATAGCGAGGTTCCACTGTATTAGGTTAGCAAGGCCGTATCCAGAGGGGGGGGGGGGGGGGGGGGGGCAGACGGCCTCCCCCCCGAAATCCCGAAAAATTTTGCAATGTAGCATATATTTCTCCCTGAAACCTTCCTCAACGCTAGTGTTTCAAAGTCAGAGCCCCCTCCAAAAAAAAATTTCTGGCTACGGCCTTGTAGGATAGGTTTTGTAAACAGAGTGCTAAACCCTCGAAGCCTTTTTTTATATAACAGCTTAGTACTCACAACTGATTTTGAAGAATTCTTCAAGAATAGAAGAATTCAAAAATAAATACTATTACTAAAGAAAAGAATAAAGTATTTTACCTTTTGTTCAAAATTATCTTTGCTACTTGATGATTCATTGTCATCCTTCTGTGTTTCAATTGCCTTTTCAATTTCTTTCTTCTTAATTTCAAGAGCAGCAAGAAATAAGTCTCGAAGAGTAACTACAACTTGCGAAGCCTAACATGAACATGTTTAGAGTGGATTAGAATGCAATGTATATCATAAAATATTGAGTTATTTAGAAATGATAAATATCAAAGATTTATATTTTAAACAGAAAATGTAGGTTAAAAAACTGAGTTTGAGTCATTACTTAGTACACATTAGCATACTTTGATTTCGAAGTCAATATTGGCAAAAAAAACTCAAGTCTACCACTTAAACAATGGATGTTATTACTTACATTTTTGCAGTGAAAATAACATTTAAAAGAGGTTTTTATTGTTAGAAAAAATAATTTTAGAATTTAAATTAAAAGAAATCAATGAGTTCTAAAAGCTAGATAAGTTTATTTACGAAACATGATTTAATATTTATTTATTTATTCTTTTTGAGGGCGCACTAATATTTTTTGTCCAACTCTGAAGATTTTTTCCCCCCCAAAGTTTTGCATGCTGCTGTTAGTTTCTGCAAGCAACTGAATCTCCTGTTTTACTGTCGATGAATAATAGATAAAAATTAATCATACTTAAATGCATGATTTTTACCATTCAAATGGCTTATAGTCGTGCTTTTTTTGTGAGGGTACTTAAACTAAACAAACAAAATGTTTTTTTTACAGTTTCATTTTCTTTTCTTCTTTTTTTTTAAAAAATGTGTGTTTTAAAAAAAGTTTTTACAAAGTGTAGCGTCACCAACGATTACTGAAGGCAGCTAATTTTTAATTCTATTGAATGCTATACATTTTAATAAAACATAATACAGTACAGAACCTCATATCCAGCATGCTCGGGACTATCGCTATCCCAGATAACTGAATTTCCCTTTTTTTGGAACCCCTAAAAAATGCCAATATTCAGAGGTTTATCAAACCCAAATTATAATAATAAATGGTAATATACTTCAAAATAAGTAGAAAATAGTAAACAAATACTTAAACGAGAGTGGGGTTGAAAATGACATAAATGATTCAAACACATAAATAGTATTTATTTTTTAAACATTTCCTGAAGTTTCAGTTAGCGAAAATTCGGCTTTTGCTGTAAAAACAATTGCTGGATTTTTCGGCCATTATGTGCATTTCGTCTATAAAAGATTTTTGTTCCATTCCTGCTATAAGTTCTTTAGTTAATTCTACACAACGTTCATAAGATATAGCAGGCAAAATTTCATTATTTTCGTCTTCATCGCTATCTTGCTTTTTCGTCATTGTTCAGGTGTCGCACCATTTGAATGATTTCCGAATCGGACATCTTTACTTGCATCATCAATGTTGGTTTCTATTAAAAGATTGCGTTCCAGCCACATTCTAGAATACTCCCGAAGTTCAATTTGGAGATCCTTTTCTTTTAAGAAGCATGTATACATTCAGAAACACGCAAATTTCTTACTTGTGTGCAACGGCTTCGGTTTTGAGAACTCGATAAAGAATTAATTTTCATAGTCGCAATTTTTGTTGCCTTAATATCAATTTTAAATTCTTATTACCTTATTGCAGCTCTTAATTAAATCAAAAAAATTATAAAACAAAAATAAACGTGCTCCAATTTTCACACAATCAGCTATTACGGAAAATTCGCGAATTTGCCATATTGGATATTTTTTGAACTTTCATATAGTACGACTTTTGTTGCAATTCTTCTTCAAATACTCACAAGACAATTAAATAAATGTATTAGAACCTAAATACACATTTCTTTCGTGTTTCATTATTGAAATAATATAAAGGAAATGTTGGGTTTTCTCAAGCTTCGTTGGAGAAATTTTTTTTTTTCCAATTTTCTTCGGCTAGTAAGTTTTCGCTCCGTCCTCTAAAAAAAGTTTTTAGACTAAATTATTTGACTTGTAAACACTGAATATGTTACTTGTAACGGAAAAATGCGTATTTTTAAAGGTATTTTCAAAAAAATTGTATTTTTATTAAATGGGCAAAATAAATGCGCACTTTTCAAAAATGGCAGGAAATTCACAAATAAATTCCCGGTTTTTTGGTTCCCTTATAAGAGGTTCTGTACTGTATACATATAAAAAGTTACTAGCGCTTATATAATAGCGAACCAACTGGTCTTTTCCCTTTTTAACTCGGGCATGGCTGTGCTGGTGCCCCTAGTAGTATATAAAAAAGATAAGCGATATGTAAGTTATTTATTTGAAAAGTATATGACTGAAGCATTTTTTAACAAATTTTGGCTGATGTAGAATCTTAAGCACTGACTGCAACTGTAGTAGGCTAGAAGCCAGTAAAAATTGGTCATGAAAATTTATGCACTTTAAACAAGAAGCCAAAGAAATATTTATTTCCGTTACTGTATAATTGAATTAGCACAACTTGGAATTTGAAGAATTTGAAATGTTCACTGGCTAAAAAATTAGTGAGATGCAATGTTACTTAAGTTAGATTAACACAAAATCTAAATTATGTGAAAAAGTATGATGTGAAATTTTCTCGATTTTTCACGTTTGCCAAATAAAAACTATTTGATTCTACGGGCAAAAATTAATATGGCAAGACTTTTTTGTGCGGAAGGCAAATCAATGACCCACTATTTATACTCAGAAAGAGAGATCACAGAAATTTTACAAGAGAAATATTCAGCATTGGATGAGACAGAAGCAAAAATAATTCATTCAAAGAAGAAAGGCCTAATATTGTTCAACTAGCAAGCATTAGTCAATGTGGAAAGCATTCAAACAAAATTGTGAACGGAGAATAGTAGTTATTCAACTGAACAGTAACTAGCTTAAATACTGTACATAAAACTGCATGAAAATAATTCCTCCAAGATCAGTTGAAGTTAAGAATTTTGTTACCAGGTTCAAGGGTAGAAAATTCAAAATTCAGTTTTGAATCAGAAAAAACACCAGTTTTGTATCAAAATTATCAATTTTGTAACAGGTCAACTTACAATTTTGTATCAGAACTCAGTTTTGCATTAGGTAAATTCCCAATTTCAGTAGTAATGCTGCTCAAAAAAAGTTTGTAAGGAGGAAACATTTGTTGCAAGTACAATTAATCATAATGTTGTACAGATTGCTACTAATTTACTATTGAATTAATAGTAAACCTACCAGTGCGGTCAAATAATCCCTTTTGAGACTTGAATCCAAATTGTCAAATTCCAGGTTTTCATTTTTCATTACTGCATGACTTTTACTAAGATACTTAAATAGCTATACATTGTGTTAAGTAGCTATCGTGTACCACAAATAGAACATATAAAGAAGTATTTTATCATAATTTTACATTCAGAATTTCCTTATTAATGCTGCATATATATTATAACTATTGTTTTGTAATAATTCTTACCGTTTTCTCCGTTTTTATGGCAAAAAAACGATGACCACTTTGGGGGCAACCAAACACATAACCAAAAGCTCTGCTATCACTTGTATCTTGAGAAATGAAAGATATCTTATGAATAGGGTGATGATGAAGCGATTCCTGTAATTGAAAGATTAATTATATTGCATTGCATAACAACTGACACTGCTGATACATTATAAAAACTTTCACTACAATTGTGCAGTTACTTCCAACACAAAAGCTAGTTGATATACAGACAACTTATCATAGCAAGGATTTTATGATAGATGAAAGATAAAACTATAGATTGAGCCCTAAGGTTATATGGAAGCTGCAGCATGAAAGAGTCCAACTGCAAACATGTAGCCATTTGGCATGCTGAACAGGCTTCTTTCAGTCAAATAAGTGGTTTATCATTAATGGTGTTTTTCTCAAATTTAGTTTAACGTGGATAATTTAATTTCACCCTGATGGCATTAAAGGCACCAAAATCCAGACACCCTCTCCTCCCTTTTTTTGACTTAAAGATTCTTTTTTTATACTGTTAGGTACTTGTATTTCCGTGAGAGGCGTATTTAAACGGATTTCACACATAGAGTTACATGTAAAGGTACCTGATGTTTTGCAGTCATCTATAATAAAAAATTCTAAATTTTGTCGTCTCTATTTTCTGAAAAGTGATCGCAGTGATTCAGAGCCATGCTGACTCCAGTGACATTCAGCCAGGGCCGTGGGTAGCCTAGTGGTTAGCACGTCGGACTTCCACCTGGAAGGTCGCGCGTTCGATACCCACTGAAGACCACCATGTATACTTGGGGATATGTGCATGTAAAATCCGTAGACCCCACTACCTCTCCCCGTGCATAAGCAATCCTAAGGCCTCGGCTAACAGGTAGGGGTCTGGTGGAGAAAAGTGACATTCAGCCATTGGTAGCTGCAATGCTGAGTAGCCGTGGCAGAGAATCACTCAATCGCAAGATCCCAAACATACTTAATTAGGGTTAAATTGGAATAAAATATCCATGAGAATTCTGTTCTCAGAAGTTAAAAGCCAACTAATTGTAATATAAATTGTTTAAATAATTATGATAGAATTTCATTTTTAAGCAAATTTCATTTTATAAATAAATACAAATTTAATAATCTTTTAAATTTGCTTAATGTGTAAAAGCAGAATTGTTTGAATATCAAAATAAAATAATAAAGCAGTTAAATCTATAATATTTCTAATAAAAACTATATGAAAATGTCAAAATATTAGTTTAGTTAAAATTAGAACTTATGCATCAATTATTAGGAGACTTAATGAAAAAACTGAACACTCGGTAACTGGCCAGATATTCGGAGATTTTACTGACAACTTTAACTTTCTAAGGGGGCAAGAAGAGGAAGTGGTTGAAGAACTTTCTTCTTCAGAGGAGGAAAGTAGTAAGGAAAGCATTTCCTTTGCAGAAATTAAAGGTCTCTTTAACATCTGCGAGAAAACACAGAGAGTGGTGGAAAAATGGCCTCCCAACACTGCTGTGGTCAACAGCCTTAACTTGTTCAACGACAATGTTATTGACCATTTTAGAAAAATTCTGAACAATCGTCAAAGGCAGCCAGCAATGGACAGATTTTTACAGAAAGAAACCCAAGATTCTTCAAGTGCAAAAAGACAGAAAAAAGAAAGAACAGAAAGGAAGAAAACACCTGAAGGGATGTTACCTGATGTTTTTATGGAAGGGGACTCCTCTTCCAACCATTTCTCTTCCTCCTCTCAACATTCCACTTATGCCATCAGCTCACCTCAGTACAAGCAAAGTGCAGTTAAATTTTTATTTATGTATAATTTCATGTACAGTACTGTACATTTGTTTTTCATAAGTTTAAATAAGCAATCATCTGGGGGTCTGTAACGGATTAATCTAATTTACATTGTATCTTATGCGAAAAAATAATTCGCCATTTGTACAACTTGTCACTTGAACTGCCTCCTGGAATGAATTGTGTACGAAAGCGGGGTTCTACTGTATATAAAATAAAAAATTAGCAGCTATACTTTATAATATAATGAGAAAAGCGAGACACATAAGGAAACAAATTGGAAAAATGAAAGAAATCTTATCTAATGTTGCTTCTATTTTTTTCTTATTGCTTTCACTTTAATATATTTTATTTTCTTTACACATTTTTGGGTATTTGCATAACTGGTATTTTGCAAAACTTACCTGAATTTACTGCCTATTTATGCAGTTTCTTTACATGTTCGGTAAATTTGTTTCTTTTGTCATTGTTTTGTGGTTTGAAGGCTTTTGGGGAAGGTTGCAAGTTTTTGGTTTTCCTACTTGCGATGTAGAAAGAGCATGGTGAAATGTAAAATTTCTTCTCTTAATGTGTCCTGTTTCATCATGAATTATCTCTATTCATTTTTGGTTATTTATGTGCTGAATTTTTTTCGAGCAGCTTGGCGCTGGCATTTCAATAAATATAGTGATGTAGTTTTAATTATATTTAATTCTTTTCTGGTATTTTTTGTATATTTTGTATGTATGTGTATATATATATTTACACAGACCCACACATACTTGTGGCACCATTAGATTATATATATATATATTTACACAGACCCACATATACTTGTGGCACCATTAGTATATACATATATATATATATATATATAAAATTTTAAGGAGTTGAGTAATTTTTAACTCGAAAACTTTTAAAGCAGACAATTTTACTTTCTCAAAATGGATTTAAATAAAAAATGTTGCAATGAATATATCTTTGTAAACAGAAGTAGCAATACAGACCCCAGTTTTTTCATCTTTGATTATGATTCCTTGAAAGGATATGTTCAAGATGATCCTCTGCTTATGATCACCAGATGTCTTAACAGCGGCCTAAAAATGAAGTTGAAATAATATTTCAAAAAGACAATAGTAATATAGATTCACTTTAGTTGGTTGATGTTAACCCTCTAAGTATTTGTCCTGGGGTATTTTATGTACCAATGTCATTGTTTCTCATGTCATTTAGAAATTTCTTCTTCATTTCAGCATTTCCCTCGACTACGCCAATTTAAAATATCAAGTCAGAAACCCCTATGTGAAAACCTCTAATTTAACAATTTTTGCAATATCATAAATATTCTTGACATTTGAAAAAATACATTAATGTGATGATTAACTCTGTTGACTGCAAACTATGAGATAACTTGTAGCAGGTGAACTTTGTTGAGATACCAAATTAAAAATTATCACGTAATTGCTAACTTATTTTCAATTTTTAATACATTTTCAGAAAAGTTATAATTTTTTCTCAGTAAAATTCTTTGAACAATGTGATGTGATTAAATTAAACTACCATCAGGAGACCCTGAAACTGGGAAAAGCGCAGGAAGTTAGAGTGTCGGCAGTCAACGTGCTAAGTTTTAAGACAAGGATATTGTCAAATAATATCAATTTATCAATCTTTTCTCATGTTTCAGAAATATAATAAACATCTGCAAATGCAATAGTTTTCATTCTAGAAAATCAAGGTAATATACTAAATTCTTACAACCAATAAAATATATAGATACAGTGGAACCTCAGAAATCCAAACAAATTCAGATTACCGGATGGCCTATTTAAACTCTTGTTATAGCTCAATAGTGACTTGAAAGTCTTTGTTTTAAGTTAATAATGAAGCAATTTCCGACCTGATAAAGCATGAGTGCTTTATGTCATTTACATCAGAGGTTTTCAAAGTCCAAGCCACCATGGACCCCCACCCGAAAACATGCCAACTTTGTGGCCCCCCCCCCCCCCAAAAAAAAAACTTTACACATTACATTTAAATCGTATTTTCCCATGTACACTTATGAATTGTTATATATATTTATTCATTTTTCAACGTATTTCTTAGAACTAATGCCTAGTTTTTGTCACTTAACATTATTTTGGCCTGTGTCAGTAAAAATTAATTCAAAAACCAATATCTAGGAATAAATGCTATCATTTTTTTTTCTATTAAATGTTTATTAGTAATAACAAACTTTGGAGTTTGAAAACAAAACAATGTTAACCTTGTTTAAGCGGATTATTCTTCATATGAGTATTAGGACCATTTTACAATGACGTATTAGGATTTTAAATAACAATACAGAAATGTACAAATATGTTTAATTGCATAAAAAGGAAAACACTTATGAACATATTTATTTTTTTGAATAATATTCAGCAGGCTTCCTTTCACAAATCGTTATGACAGTGATGTACTTGTACCTTCAGGCTTTACAAATGAATCAATGAGATGAATGAGGCTGTTTTTTGGATTTGATTGCATCCAAGGTTTCGGGGAGAATTTTTGAAATAAATTGGAGAATATATAACTAATATTGATGCTCTACTAAAGCTACATGTTGTGATCGGCTCAACTGCAATTATTTTTACTAAATTTGCACTTTTTAACAGGCTAGTTAGTATCTCCTAGGGATCCATGGGCCACCCTTTAGGAGACTCAGATCTATGTTATAGGACCCAGCTTAATGATAATCCTAGTACATTTTTGGTGCATTGGGATTTAATATTTCACAGAAAGATATGGCTAACTTGTTTTTCAAATATGGTGTCTTAGTAGCAGGGAGCATAATCTGATGTTTAATTAGCGACTGAAAGCCAATGAAATTCAACTTTAATATTATACGCAGAAAGCTGCACATTATTTAGACTGTACGATTCCTCCGTCATATTTATGATTCTCCTTAGCATAAAGATATCACAAGATGAATTCTTCTATACATAGAACACTTGATAGAAATTTGGATTTATTGCAAAAGTCTTTGAGCCTACACACTGCATTGTTAATGCTCTAATTCTTGTACTGGTACATTTTCTATTCTTCATTAAAATCTGAATATGTTAGGCATCACTTTCTTATCAAATTGGAATTTGTTTTGCTACTTAATACAAAAACTATATGTATTATAAGAATGCATGCTTATAACTGCTTTCTAATGTAACATTTAAATTAATTTTTAAAAATATATATAAGTAGCATTTAATATTGTAGAACATCATATATATTTAAAAAAATAAAAAACCTAATAAAAACATCTTATCAACGGAAAACCAAATTAAATTGATAAACTGAAATTACCTTGAGTCTTTGTAAGGCACCTTGACACATACGATTTCCTCTAGCATCGAAAACATGCTCTGTTCCAATAATCTTTGCTTTAAAATTGATTCCTTCACCACTAAATCTATCAGGATCATTTTTTTCTAAAAATAAAAAAATAAATAACATTTAAAAAAAATCTAAGTTAAAAGCATTAAAGGTAAGGCATTTGTCTCATTTTGATGCTGACTGCATGCTGTCATATCCTACCCAGTGTCAGTCAGTCAATTCAAATTCCAATAATTAACACAAATTATTGATTCAAAATTGGGATTTTTTATTTTTAAAATCTGTATGGCTAGAAATAGCACAATGCAGAAATTAACAGAATTTTCTTTTTTTCTTAATATTTTATTAAATCTCTGCTTAACATATAAAAAAAAAGCATTATCCAGAAAAATATTTGAAAATATTTCTCAATACCTTTTAATGTTTTACTCCGCTTTAAAATTCTAATCTCTCTAATTTCTTTATTGACTTTTCTGGATTCTTTTTTCATAGTTTTAGCAGGGGATGACTCTTCATCTTCAGGCAACTCACTGTATGAACTGCGACTTCGATCCTTACGCTCTTCTTCTGTTTTTAAAGCATCTTTACTTGCTTTCATTTTCTGAGAATCACCACCTATACAAATAATCACATTAAAGTCTCAATGCAAAAACAAATTATACTTTTGAAATCATCAACCTATTTATTTTAAAACACTATACAAATTTCCTTTATATGCAAAGATAGGGGTAGATTAGGCACAATTTGCCCTGATTTTTAATTTAATTTTTATGGTTAAGTATAAAATGCAGTTCAGTTAAAAGCACACAGAAAAACAAAAAATATATCCACTTAAAAAAATACTTCATTGATTTATTTATCCTTAATAAAATATATAATGTATTTGAGATCAAAAAAGAAAAGATAGACAATGAATTTTGAGGGCAAAGAGAACGTGAAATTGAAGTGGGAAAGAGAAGTGTAAAACAGGTGTCTAGGGCTTACCCCTTAATAGATGCATGGGGGAGGCCCCTTTTCCTTTCTACTTGGGGAGGGGGGGGAATTATCTGTCATTAATTATTGTTACTAATATTTCCAAGACCAAAGCCAGAAATTTTTTTCGGTTGGGGGGGGGGGGGATGCCTGACTTTGTTACACTTATGTTGAGGAAAGTTTCTGGGACGAATATATGCTACATTGCAAAAAAGTTTGGGATTTCGGGGGGGGGGGGGGCGTGGCCCCCCTCTAAATACAGCTTGGAGTGCTTCCCTGACCGACACATCCTCATTGTTTCTTAGATTTTGGAGTAGATAAATCTTGTTTTGTCCTGGAGCATTGCTTTGCGCCTCCCCCCCCTCTAAATACAGCTTGGAGTGCTTCCCTGACCGACACATCCTCATTGTTTCTTAAATTTTGGAGTAGATAAATCTTGTTTTGTCCTGGAGCATTGCTTTGCGCCTCCCCCCCTCTTACCCATCTTCCCTTACCATTTCATTTTCTAAAAGTCGTAGATTCAATAGTGCAACTAAATTTAATTATTTCAGAAACATAATAGATCAATGATTATTTTCTTAGTTCTTACAATAAGGGTGCATTCACACCAACGGCGATATTTAGTGTTTAAGACCGTAGCCAGAAATTTTTTTCGGGGGGTGTCAGGTGGGGGGGGGGCCCTGACTTTGAAACACTTATGTTGAGAAAAGCTTCAGGGAGGACTATATGTTACACTGCGAAAAATTTCGGGATTTCGGGGGGGGGGGGGGGAGGCCGTCGGCCGCCCCTCTGGATACGGCCTGGCCTTGGTTTATCGTAATTATTGGCATGGTTTTCAAACTAAGAGCGAGGATGTTGATGCTCCAAATCAGGAAAAGTAACTTTAAATGACGCAATACCAATAAAAAATGCCAATCAAAGGGAATGGTGTTATTAAATAGACCCTATGACGCATGCTAACGCATTTAATGCATCTAAAAATGCTGCTGTTAGCATAAAAGACCACTACTTTTACCCCTCATGAATAAGAGCTGACGAACAAAAAGTAACTTCCTATTTGATTTAGCACATAAAGTAAACAAAATCAGTCTTAAAAAATGCGGTACTAAACTGTGCAAGGCGTTACGTTTTGGTGTTTTGTATAATTAATTCCTAGTCCGTAATAAAAAAAAAACATCGAACATTCATCATTCTGACAAAAGGAGGAGGAAGGAGAGACTTCCTTGAATACACATCTATATTAAATTGCTTTTCAAATTAGTCATACAAACTTCAAAACAATCAACACTTTTTGAAAGAAATACTTGTTTTTCGCCCCTGTCTTAAATTAATTTAACGTCTTAGCGTACAATCGTTTGGATACATTTTGAAACTAAGCATATGAAAGAAGAGTTTTTTTTTTTTTACTGTAAAAAAAACTGACCACAGAGATGGAATAATCGTGTCTGAAAGGGGTCATTTATTCCGCATCACGTGATTCTTTTGAAAGCTCTGCACAAGCAGTTAGTCACGCGGTTAAATGATAGCAATTGTTGAAATTTTTTGTTCGGTGAGATATTGTCGCTTGCGTCAGCCGCAACAGTTTAAAGTCAATTTATAGGATAAGTTAAAAATATTTCCTCGCACATATGCACATTATAATCACAATTATATTCTTAAAAACTTTCTTTAAATTTACTATAAAAAGGTTGCATACGCGTGTTTTTGCAAAAATGAGACAACTGCCCAGGTGGCAAGGTGTGACTGATAAGTTTGGAGATTTTTTCAACTAAAAAGCAAAAGGATATTGTCTAATCAAAACAAGCGTGTTTTTAATTCAGCAAGGTTTAAATTGGAAACAAGTTTCTGATCGATTGGACGTTAAAAGTCAAGCGCGCAACTCCTATATTTTGTAATTATTTTAATTTTTAAAAACACATTTTAAAATTTCATTAAATAATGTCAAACTATTTGAATAAACATTGTTCATACACAGTATAAAAATTGCTTAAGGCGCTTTTGGAGGGACCAGCTTGAAAAAACGTCTTGAGCGGGAAAGCATCTTAAGGGTGAACTTAAAAAAAAAAAAAAAAAAAGAGAATTAAAAAAGAAATACGTTGCTTGTATATTATAATCCTTTTACAGCGAGTCAAACCTCTTTCAGAGAAACTCTGAACTTCTAAAGAGTTTCAAAAATAACATGTACTAAACAAAGTTATTACATCTCAAAAGCTGTAATACATGCAGCATACTTGCATAATGACATTAGAACTGATTTAAGATGTAATGGATGGCCACCGGTAGTAGTAAAAAATTCACTCGAAATCCGATAGTAGTGGAAAAGTTAAAGAAACCATAAAAAATGACTAAGCAACTGATTAAAAAAAAGAAATGTCAATGAGAGAAAAAACAAATATTAATTTTATTTAATGGCAAGGAACACTCCTTTTTACATACTTGCATTTGGAGGTCACTTAATTTTAAATCCGTTTTATTCATTGTGTTACGAAAATCTCTTTGGAAAAGCAAAGTGTTTTTCTTAACGTGTATGTGTGACAATTTAAAAATTAATAACATTCTAGGCACAAACTATCCATAATTTTAAAAAATAAAATCCCCCATTAACTCAGATTAGGGATCATTCATAAATGATGTCACACTTCGAGTAGGGAGGGGGGGGGGGGTTCGTGAAATTGTGACATCATGCATTATGCAACATAGCGTGACGCGTGACAAAGGGGGAGGGGGGGTCCGCTGAACTGTGACATATTGTGACAAAAAAGGGGAGGGGGGGGGGTCAAATATATGGGAAAAAAGCATGACGTCATTTATGAACAGCCCCTTACATAAATTTCAACAATGTTTCTAAGCAAGTCAAACATGGCCTACTTCCAAGAATCTTATCCCCTGAATGGAGTATAGTAAAAGTTATGATCTGCTGACATATCAGAAGCGATTCCACTCGGGGAAAAGAAAATTTAATTCTGGTCATTCTATTTTTAATCACTTAACAGCATACATGATAACGTGTATATAAAAGCAATAAAATAAGATTTCCGCACATTGTTCCATTCCCCAAGTAAGAATATTCTGCAATGATGTATTTCATGTTGTCTGAGGTTGGCTTTTTTCCAAATTCGCACATAATATGTTTCATAAATGAAACGAACGTCAAACTTGCAACGCCTCCCGTAATTTTGATATCTGAAGATCAAAATGCATTCAGACGATCATATAATATGCCATTTGCACGTTACATCCTAAAATACATATTAAATGCGTTGTATTGGCTGAACTAGACAAGATTTTTCCATTTCAGTGGTATTTGATCTGTGTATTTTGAAAGTGGGGTGAAAAAAAAAAAAAGAAAAGATAAGTTAGACACAAAACTTACGATCTTTCTCTTTGTAAAAAGAGAGAATAAAATCACAATTCTACATTTGGGAGATGGCACAGGAGTTTTAGCACATGACATTATATATTGTAAATATGTTTATTTTGAAAGTAATGCAAGTCCGTCTTCGATCATTTTTACCTAAAGATCGTGATTTTGCAGTGGTAGAAATGGCAATCTTGAAAACCAATTCCTTGTCCCCCCCCCCTTCCCCCCAGGATTACTATAAAGAAATAAGACATTGTCGAAAACATCGTAAACTTTTGTTGGATGAAATTAAACTCGAATTTAAAGCATACACCAATATCAAATTGATTAATCTAATTATCTCTCGGTCTTTTTCATTCAGCTTTAATTTTTAATTACTGCAAATATAAATTTTACAACGGTTTATACATATTCATTCACCCATTTATTCATTCATTCGGAAATATCTTTAAATATCCAGATCAAAAAGTTTTGTGCAAAATAAGCTCGCTTAGTTCTAGATGAAGTTCGTATCTGTATATGTTTTACGTCCATAACATCTTTTCGATAAAGTGTGTTCCAAGGAAATCCGTCAGTCAGAACAGTGTTCATACAGGATTGAAACTACCCAGTAGGAGGCGTAATGTAAAATTTTTTTTGAACTTCAAAATTTAAAAAAAAAAATGCTCAAATATAAAAAAAATTTCATGTCGAGAGTTCCTTCGAATAGGCTTGATCAAAGAAACTTGGATGTTATATCCCGGGATAATATAAGTTGCTTCCTATTTTCCCATAGGCGCGGCTAAAGTTAATATTTTTTGAACTATTCAAAATTGAACGAAAAATTGAATCAAAAAGTAAAATATGGAAATGAGATGTCCTCGCCAAGATCTTTTGAATGCAAAAAAGGAAAAAAAATATCTTTCGAATAATACAATTTTTTCAAGAGTTATTAGGGGAGGGACAGGCAGACCCGACTGACACATTTTCAACATCTGAAAACCCGACTGTCAAATTTTTCAATATTAATTTAATTATTTGACTTATTTTTGACTTTTTCTTATTTTTAACGATATTTTTACGATACATTAAGCAGTCTTTCCATTTTTTCTTTTTTTTTAAAACTTTTACGGGAAAGTAGGCTAAAAAGGAGATCTGTTCACATCTGACAATTATAAGGACATGTTGGATTTATACATACCTCTCGTTCATCATGAATATCTTAAAATGCTAAATCCTAAAAATTCAATATAATTATACAAAACAGTTAAAAATTGCTTTTAACCTTTTTAATCAGTCAGTTTTTCAAGGGTTGTATTTAAATTTCAATTGAATAGTTTGCTGTTTTTCTAATATGGGGAAACAATTTTGTAAAATGATTAAACGCAAATAATTTAGAATCTTCGAAGGACTATCAATAAAGCAACAAATATTATACTCCCTTTCTTAAAACGAAAAATGTTATGAAATTATGATTAAAACAAAGTATTTTGAGGAGGTGGAATTTATAGCAAAAGCGTTTAAGAGAGAGCAGACATTCTCTATTAACTCTTTTACCAAATACGATAAACAAAGCATACTATAAACGAATGCTATAAACAGCATAATTATGCATTGGCGACTAGCCTTATAAAACATTTGAGCAAAACAAATTCATTCTGTGACGTCAATTCCCGTGACAAGCGACGTCACACATATTGAGTTCAAATGTTGTGCAACTACTCGCTTCCTTCTCGAACGCAGTTATCCTTCGCCACCTAAAGGTTTCACATTCATAAGTTTTGAATTTAAGACACACACAAAATCAACAAAGCCAGTTCATGCTGGAAGAATTTCGCAAGGTAGAAATAATGACACCAAAAAATGTGTTAAACAATTTTAGACGTACAGGATGAAGATGATTGCGCTTTGCTTCAAAAAACATTTTGTAAAAAAAAAAAAAAAAAAACTCATAGCTTTACTAAATGCAACCAGATTCTTCAAGTTTCGATATTTAATGCAACGATACAAACGACCGTAACATGTCAAAATTTATTCACGACGAAGCTTTTTCTTCTTGCATCCTCATTCGTTTTCGAGAGTATGAATAAAAAAATCTGCCGAACAAATATTAACAATAATAGAAATTATTATTTTATTCATTATGTTCAGAATTTGATTCGGGCTTTCTAAACGCATTACGGGTTTCAGAGTCATAAGCAATCTCGTCAAAAGCAGAAATGTAACCAATTTACAAGAAATTATTTTTGTTACATCAGAGGCATATAAATAGGTAGGACAGATATGAATGGATAACCAAATTATCCAAATAAACTGAATATTTTTTGCTTTTCAAAGTGAAGCCATTTTCTTTGGAGGGCGGAAGAACAGAGGCGTAGCTAAGGGGGGGGGGGGAGGGGGGCAAGGAGGGACAGCTGTCCCCGGGCGCAGTGTCAAGGGGCGTCAAATTAATCTTTTAAAAATGAATGGTCGCTAATAAAAATGAAAGTTAAAAGGGCTGATTTTTAAGAGCTATTTATCATTTAGAAAGCATAAAGGGAGCGTTAGGAAGCGTTTTAATGCTCATTTGTGCTTTAAATTAACGTGAAATTATATTTCTATTACAGCATAAAAGTGTTTTTAATTCCTTTTAGGGGCGCCTCTAGGCCCCTAGGGGGGCGCAAAATCTTCAGTTGTCCCCGGGCGCTGAAAACCCTAGCTACGCCTTTGCGGTAAAAACTTCATTGAGTAAATTTTCCCCATCACCCCACTTATATTTGTTTAAGTAGCCATTTAGTAGTCTATGATTATTCTGATTTTCGGCGTGTAAAATTTATTTTCTCAGTAGATAAGATTGCTTGGTTTCATATTCTCGGATGCAGCTGAATTGAAATTTAGTGGGCATGGCAAAATGGCCTGTACTGAAAAGGATGAAATACAATAAAAAGGGATGAAAGTAATGACAAGCACGAAATTATTGATATCCTCCCAGAGCAAACAAAAATAAACGAGTTTTACAAAAGTGGGATGTAATTAGATTTCAAAATACGTAAAAAATCGGGAAGTCATGTGTAAAAGCTTAAAAAACAGCTAAAATCCATGAATTTTAAGGCTAATACTTAAGAATCGCACTTTTTACCCCATTATTCATTAAAAATGTCACAAGAAGTAATGCAATTTTTCATCACTATATGTTTAAAAATTCAGAATTATTAGATCTTTACAAAACTATTAGATTTTACACTAAAATCTCTGAAATTCACAAGAAAGGACCCTGTTAAAAATGTTGGATCAACCTCTGCGTTAACTTTAATTACTTCAAATATACCGTATTAATTAATTCATTCACTTATTTATTATTTCACTCATTCATTCATTCTTTCACTCACTTATTATTTTATTCCTCCAGAAAAATCCTTCAAAATCCAGATCAGAAAAATACATGGAAAATAGGCTCATTTAGTTCTGGTTAGTTAAACTTAGTATCTGTACATGTTCTGCGTCATAAGATCCTTCCGATGAAGTTTCCAAGCAAATCCGTCTGTCAGAACAGTATTCATACAGGATTGAAATTTCCCAGTAGGCGGCGTAATGTTAATTTAATTTTAAAAAAAGTGCTGAAATAAAAAAAAAATTTCATGTCGAATGACAACTTTGAACAGCATTGAACAAGCCTATCCTTCGAATAGGCTTGTTCAAAGGAACTTGGATATTATGCCCCGGGATAATATAAGTTGCTTCGTATTTCCCATACGCGCCACTAATGTTAATATTCTTTGAACTGTTCAAAATTGAACGAAAAATTGTTCAAAACAAAAAATAAAATATGGAAATGAGATGTCTTCGCTGAGATCTTTCGATTGGGGGAAAAAAAAAAACCGAATCAATTTTTTCAGTTATTAGGGGATTGGGGGGGGGGGGGGGGCAGAGAGACCGACAGGCACACATTATCCTCATCTCAAAACAATACTTTCTAATTTTTTATTTTTCAATCTTCATTTAATTACTTCATTTATTTTCGACTTTTCTTGATTTTTAACGATATTTTTACGATACATTAAGCCTTCTTTCACATCTTTTAAATTTATTTTTGAATAATTACTTTTACGGAAACTAGGCTAAAGAAAAAGTTCCGTCTAGGACTAGCCGAGTCTACTTCCAAGTATTACACCCAACATCAAATTTATAATCTAGCTATCCCTCTCTCTTTCTCATTTAGCTGTAATTTTTAAGTACTTCAATCAAATATACCTTTTTCAACGGTTAATACATATTCATTCCCCAATTCATTCGTTCACCTATTCCTTCATTCATGTATTTATTCATTCACTCATTAATTCGTTCCCTCATTCATTTATCCTTAAAAATCCACATCAACAAATTTCATGGGAAAATAGGCTCTTTTAGTTCTGGATGAACTGCGTATCTGCACAGGTTCTACGTCATAAGATCTTCCCGATAAAGTTTGTTACAAGCAAATCCGTCTGTTTGATCAGGTTTTATATAGAACTGAAAACTTTCCCGTTGGGGCTAATGTTAAATACTTTTGAACTGTTCAAAAGCACACAAAAATTGTTCAAATAAAAGAAAATTATTGAAATATTTTTAATTGCTCCTTCCAATAAGCTTGTCTGGAAGAACTTGAACCTTAAGTTCAGGGTTTATATACTTTGCTTCATATTTCCCCATAGGCGCTAATCTTAAAATTTTTTGAGGAATTGTACGAAGCTGAACAAAAAAACTCTCCAAGTCAAAAAAATAAAATACAGAAATGAGATGGTCCTTTCCGAAATATCTCGAATGCAAAAAAAAAAAAAATCTTTCGAATCGGACAATTCCTTCAAAAGTTATTAGGGATCATTCATAAGTGATGTCACGCTTCGAGAGGGAGGGGGGGGGGGGGCCTCGCGAAATTGTGACATCATGCTTGTGCAACATAACGTGGCATGTGACAGAGGGGGGAGGGGGCGTATGTCGAAGTGTGACATTTTGTGACAAAGGGGAGTTCAAATATATGGGAAAAAAGCGTGACATCATTTATGGACGGTCCCTTAAGGGGGGACAGACAGACATTTTCCCCATCTCAAAACCTTAGTTTCAAATTTTTTCAATATTTTTATTTATTTACTTATTTGTGACTTTTCTTTATTTTTAACAATATTTGTACGATACAGTAAGCCTTCTGTCATTTTTTTCTTTTTTTTTTAAACTTTGACGGGAAAGTAGGGTTAAAAGAGGGGAAAGTCGGTCTGATCAAATCAAAATATATCAATAAACTCCGTCGTCCGAAAATATGTCATCACCCATTTCATCCAATCATAGCCTTATATTTCACCGACAGGCTTATTAGAGTTTAGCTCCATGTTCCTTCCTTATTTATTTTTTAATTACGTCATCAAAACAGGATAACTCTTTGCTTCTGTGCACGAGCGATAGACGGAACAAAAATAAATAGCAATCGTCCTTTCCGAGAATATTTTAATCTTTACAGCTTGTAAAGAAAGGAAACTGGTTTGTGCAAAAGCTAAAACTGGTATAACAGAAAGGATGCGTTAAAACAAATATTAGACCAAAAATATTTTTAAAGAAATCAATTATTTGGAACGCAGCACGATTGATGCATTATTTTGCAGTAGAAGTATATTATTTTAAATATTAAAACAAATAGAAAAGAGTTACTATTATTTTTCGATTGCAATCATCTCCCAAGGTTCCCCAGAACTCAATGTAAGAAACGCGGTATTAGAACATCTTTTTTACGTGAACTTTTAGAAGGGAAAGAAATAAATGAAGTTATTGAGCTTAGTGGTACCCAATGAGTCTCCCAGTGGCGTAGCTAGACCCGATTTGTGACTGGGGTTTCTTCGGGAGAAGTAAACTAATTTTATTGTTTTAGAGAAAATTGGCCAAATTCTCGACAATCTTCACCATTTCAGGGGGCTTCTTCGGAAAAGTAAGCTAATTTCAGTTTTACAGGAAAAATTGGTCAAATTCTAGACAAGAACATTTTAGGAGGGTTTCTTTGAGCGAAGTGAGCGAATTTCATTGTTTTACCAAATTCCAGACAATCTTCCCCATTTCAGGGGTTTTTTATCCCCCAAACCCCGGTTTGAGGGATCCACACCCATCCACTGGCGTTATCTTAGACCATAAACTAGACTATATGGTCTAAGGGCGTTACTATATGGTCTAAGGGCGTTATCTACGCCAGTGGAGTCTCCGAGCCCTGCTCTGCCCGAAGGTTTCCAGAGAATTGCACTTAGTGGTATGTTTTTATGCCTATTTAGCGAATACAAAAAAAAAAAACCCATCTATTTATATAACATATTTCTAAATGGACGTCTTGTTGCAGGTGTGATAGCTGAAAAAATAAACGAATAATTCAACTGAACCAAAATCTTTTTTCTTCAGGATCAAATTCTCTAAAAAGGTCGCCGAAAAGTATATTTAAGTAATTGTTTTGCACCTAAAAGTTAATTTTTACATTAAAAAAACATTTAAAAAAAAAGGCCACAAAAAAGGTTTTAATTTTACATTTCTTTAATGTCTTTAGAGAACATTAAAATCAAGCTCAAACACAAAAATAATGTTTCAACTTCATAAAAAATAGTTCTTTTAAAATCAAATGAAAAAACTTAAAGAATTAATTGCACCTTTGTTTAAAATATTTTTTATCCACAAAATTAGCAACTCTATTAACATTTAAATAACAAAAAATAAGCTATAAAAAATATTGAAACGAAAAATTAAATAAGTTTATTTAAGGTAACCTTATGTTAAATTAACTACCAACTTTCAAAATAATTAAAACGTTTATAGGATGCAAATGGATTGAAATCTCAAACATGGCACATGCAATTTTCAGCAAAGCACATGTTCAATCAAAGCCAAAAAGTAGGTCTTTACTGACACATTGTAAAATTAAAGAAAATGAACTTAACGCCCTAACGAATGTACACGTGCTCCGATAGAAAGGAGCTTAAGAACTAAATGGCATTTGAGAGGGGGTTGCTATAATAGTTCATTAACTCATAGCCAGGGTCCGACAAATCCCGGGCGACTAAAAAATATGCCTTGGCGACTAGTTTTTCAGGTGGCGCACAGTGTGGAGTATTTGGGTGAAAATACTGGTCAAAAATATTTTCGCGTGCTTTTAAGTTGAAACAACTGTTGTTGAGCGTTTATTTACCTTATTATAAAACACGAGCGCCCCCCCCGCCCTTTAGAGCGATGATGCACCACCAAATAAAGCTACCCCCCCCCCCCACAAAAAAAAAAAAAAAAGGCGACCCCTTGAAAACAATTGGACAACATTCTGAAAATAATCCGCTTTAAATTTCAATACCGCAATCTGCACCAATACCCCCCGTACCCTGAACCCCCCCCCCCACGAACACTAAATATACTTAATTCTATTTTATGTGCACAAAGATTCACATATTTGTTTAAAAATATTTATACAATGCACTTTATTTTTTTGTCGTCTCGCCGATGAAATGTCTCCCAAGGCGATCGTCTTCACTAAGGCTCGACCGATGCATCGGCGCCGACTGTTCAACAAAGTTGCCATCGGCCATCGGCATCGGCGGCAAATGTTAAATTTAGAAAAACATCGGCCCATCGGCCTAAAAAACATCTAAAAGCCGATGCAAGGCCGATGTTTTTCGCAGGGACAACTTTCCAGAAAACATTCTGTCTTTCACTTTCTTTTTTTCTCCATAGATCAATTTCTATTTCCATACAATAACAGGCAGCACATAAGTTTAAAAAAACACAAAAAAATGTCATTCTACAAAAGTATTTGATAAAACTTTCGGAAAACTAGTTTAAGCGATCGCTGCCCGAAAACCTTTATTATTAAAATAGTTCTCTTTGAGCAGAATGCTCGCGGTTAGAATATGTTAAAGTAAAAGTCATAGAGACGTCTTATGAGTGCTATTTGTTTTTCGCACTAGGTTAGTTGCCTCATTTTTGTCGGTTTTTCTTTTAATAATGACTTAGTGCATTAGATGTCATTGTGCAATAATATTATACCATCTGCTTTTAGTTTGTCATGTTTCTTATTCCGAAATTGTAAACAATAAAAAGTCAACTCAATCAAAGTACGATAATAATTTTAATTTTTACCAGCATAAACTTTCTTCTCTTAGCGGTTTTTTTTTGTTTTTTTTGCTTCTTCGATCCCACGTGTTACAATCTTGTTGCATCTGCTTTTAGTGTGCGGTTGTTCTCATTATTTCATTTTTAGTTTACAACAGAGAAAAGATTGGTCAAAAATAAGAAAAGAAATTACAGTATAAATATTTATTGATCGAAATTTTATGTGTCCAAATTCGACTTGCAATTTTTAAAAATTGAATTCTCAAAATGCGAGTTCGCGCGACAGGATTTAATTACATCTTAATAAAAATGCTAATATTTCTTTATTTTCACAGATTGATCAATGCATATTTTTTTCCCCAAAATGCACCTTAACATTTTTTATACGATAATTATTTTAATTTTTCCCCTTTTATACTTCGTTTTTTAGTGCTTTTTTTTTTGGCTTCTTTGATGCCACGTGTTAGACAGTTGACAGTTTTGCTGCTATTGTACAACAATCTCCGTTGCATCTGCTTTCATTCTTTAAAAATGAGTTTGGGATAGAGGGTGGAACAATACCTTAATAAAAATAATTTTTTAAATATTTTATTTTTATTTCAGAAAAAGAGCTTAATATAACTTTTTTAATGAAAAATAAACATATAATCGTTCCCGCTTTTCTTTTAAAAACGGGGGGGGGGGGGGGAATTATGAAAAAAATCTGAGAGGAGGGGGTTGACAATTTCGTTAAAGATACAAACACACATTATTTGTTTGTCTGTATTATAACATCTGCATTCTTCTGCATGAAAAAAATAAGAAAATAAAGGCAGCTTGCACTTGGCATTTGTGGTGCAGGTGTTATAAAGAGAAAATGTTGAAGGAAAGGGAATTAAACCCGATCTGATCCATTAGTTGTTGAGTTTTCTTGCAATGATAAGAAAAAAGAATTAAAAATCCTCTGATATAGAATTTTTTTTTTTTTTTAACCTCCGAATAGTTTAATTACTTTACTAGAATCGCGAGAGATTCTTTTAGTTTTAATTATTATGTAAACGTCCCCCAAACAGTTTTACGGTGCTTGAATAATGCATTTATCTTATATATAAGCGGCTTATTCTGTCTGTCTGTCTGCTATAGAATCCCAGCCGTTTTACCGATCGGGACCACATTCGGTACGGTTAATGTTTACGATCCGAGAAACTCATCGCCGCAAAAATAAAAGTTGTGACTCAATTAATTTTTTTTTTAAATTCATTTTTTAAACTTTTTCAATGATTTTCTTGACCCGTTTTATTTTATTTTTGCATTGTTTTGCCGTCGTTTCCAACCATATAATTACAGTTGCCGTGTGAACAAACAAATCAACGCAGTTGCCATTGTTGTAAAAATGTAACAATATATTAATAATAATTAAAACGCTTCTCTAGCATATTGAGTGAGGCTTCGCTGTATTTTGAAATTTCCGTTAAAAATTAATGTATGCGCGAATTTAATTTCACCCCTTCTTTCTTTTTAATTGATTTATTTATTGTAATTTTATATATTTTTTTGTTAGAGTGGCAGCGCTCTTTTTTCCAGTTTCGTTAAAACTTTTGTTTTGAAGAGCATAATAAAATTTTCAATAAGTTCTTTCAACGATAAATATATTTTTCACAAACGATTTGATTATATAGTGAATAAATATATAGTAGTGTGGGGCAATAAGCAAAGGGGCTTCCTCGCAGCCTGACCTGGGTCATTCAGTTTGAATGAGCAGACACCTTTGCACAAATCATTTTAATCACAATCTATAATACCTAGAACAGCGGTCATTTCGTATGACCGCCGGGCTTACTAGTGCTTTTATAAACATAAAAATAAATAGTAAATGATTTAAATGACATTTTTGACAAGCATTCTACACGTTTTAATGGTTTAAAGCAACTTTTTTTTCCATGGAAGAGGAGAATAATCGGCAATCGGCCGATCTCGGAACAATCGGCATCGGCCCATCGGCCAAAAAATGCCATCGGTCGAGCCCTAGTCTTCACCCGTTTTCCTTTGACCGGATGAAGATATCAGCAGATTTCACGAGGGTGGATCAGGCTCGGAGAGAATTTTTCAGGGGGGGATCTCGGAGAAGACAAGTAATGTCCGAAGTGACGGGAGCAAGTTTGAAAGGTTTGATGATGAGACACTCATTTTTCAGCCGATACTTAATACGTATACGTCATTATATGCATAAAATATTTTACCCATCGTGATATGTTCCGACAGGCCGGCCATTAAGGGGGTCGGGAGATGGCAATCGACACCCCGCGGCTTGAGAATTATAAAGAATTGATATGTATGTGTGTACATTTTCCTGTTTTATAAAAGCTACGTACATTGGCTTTCTACCCTTTGACCCCCCGTCACCTGAGGAAATGTGAAATGACGGACCTGGTGCTCCGCTATCAGTTCTATTCATACAAACTTGGGGCGAAAAACTATACTAAAAAATTTACTTTAAAAAAAAGTCAGTGGTGCACATCTTCTGAGTGATAGTATCACCCCTCCCCCCTCCCGCCTAAAATCTACGAAGCTGTCCACAAAAAAAAACGATGATACTACCTGAAAATCGGCCAAAACCTACTAAAAATATTAATGTCGCTGATTGCGCCCCCCCCCCCCTCCGCCCGCGGTGGGCACTTCGGAAAAAGTTACCTTCATACTCGTTATTCACTTAAAAATCAGAATATTTTATGTCAGAAGTGAAAATTTTACCTGAATGAAAAGTAATAAATGAGAAAATGTAAAGTACAAAATGAGTGAACATCTAGGCAAATATCTCCCCCCAAAAATAAAAAAGTTGTACAGATATATTCTTAGGAAAGAAGTGAACCCTCTATCACTGCATAAGAATGAAAATTTTGTAATTATTCCAAAGATTTTCACCTAAAGCGAACATCCGTATGTACTGATAATTGAGTTTCTTGTAACCCCGAAACACGCGTCTCTTTCTACTTGTACGTTTAATTACGCTGATTTTTATCGTTTAGTAGCTTGTATTTTAACATAATTTACAATTTATTAGGTATATAAAATGTATATAATGGTAAATTAGCATTAAAATTGAAATAAGTCGTGAAATTTTCGGATTATGTATTCTTTTTAAAAAAATATACATAAAACATAGGGCAAGTATGGGCAAGCTTTCTTTTTTGAAATCAGCCCTTGAGACTATCACGAACACGATTCAGCTTTCAAAATGGCGCGCTAAAGCGCGGCACACACTTAAAAATAGTCCTGAAAATGCCTTTAAAAATTATCGGATCAAGTAACTTATTTTTTTGTAATTTAAAAAATATATCAATTTACATTAATTGATAATTTAAAATTAAGCTCTTACTTTTCTTTAACACGTAAAATCAAATTAATTTAGATAGGGTGATTTGGAATCCCCCCCCCCCCAAAAAAAAAAAAAAAAAATTGAAACGTAGTAAGTTCACTGAAATAACTCGGGGGGGGGGGGGGGGGGGGAAACCTAAATTCGCTTTGAAATGACGACTTCCATCTAAGCTGTGAGCAATTCTATACGACTCAGACTCCGGAAACAGGTGTCGATCAACGCGCCAGTTAAACAGCTTTTAAAAAATGTAATTAAAAAAAAAAATTGGGAAATTTTAAATTTTGGCCAGGATTTTCACTTAAATACTCCACTGTGTAGCGACGTTCGCAAGTGAAAATATTATAGCTGGCTTCTAAAAATTTTCCCAGGCTCCTAAGATTTTCGCATTTTTGTCGGACTCTGCTCATAGCCCTAAAAAGGCATAAAAGCATTAAAACAACTGCTTTTTAGAAAAATGTTTCTGTTTTTCGTGACAAAAAATGTAATTAACTGCTATTTGTTACCTTTTAAGCATGTCAGAACACTAAAATCGTTGGGGCAAAAATCGGGCATTTAAGCTTTTTTGTATCAGATGTATCAGGCATTGATAATTGGTGCAATTTGGCACAGATTTCCCATCTGTGTAATAATAATTGTAAAAGGAATATTTACAACATAATTTGTTATAGGCCAAATCGGCCGAAGCTTCCTTCCATTTCTAGTAATTAGCCCCTTAAATAATTTTTACTAATTTTTCTATACTTCAAAGTAGATAAACTGGTTAATAAAGAAATACGGAGGTCACAATTAATCAGAAGGATTGGGAGTATTGAAAAAAATGAAGTTTTGGAGAAGAAAAAACACTTTTGGAGAAGGCAAAATAAGTTTTGTAGCATGAAAAGGCCTTTTCATAGCAGGGGAAATCAAGTTTCGTGGCAGGAAAAAACTTTTGCAGCAGAAAAAGGCCCTTTCATAGCAGTGAAAATCAAGTTTTGTAACAGGGAAAAACCTTTGTAGCAGATAAGGCTAACTTTCAGCGGAAAATTTTTCGTCTTATGGCAAATTAAATTTTTTTTTTAAATGGAATCTTGTACGGAAAAATATTTCCTGGAGGATGAAAAACAATCTTAAAGAAATTAAAAGAAACATAATTTAAAAATCATTTTCAAAAACTCATTTTTTTTGTACAACAGTTGATTGGGATTTTATAAAACAAGTTCAGCAAGATAGCAGACAAGAGACTGATTTCCAAGAGATAGATTCTGAAACTGGTTAAGTTTAATAAGTAAAACCCAGTCATAAGATACATATGCTATTTTTCAAACTTTAAAAAAAAAAGAAAAAGAAAGACAATTAGAAAAAAAAAAATCAAATGAAACTGTCTAACTCCACTGCTTTTATAGCCCTTTATCCTTACAAAAAAGACTACAATAGTATAAATCATGGTGAACTAATCCACGAATTCTCATTACCTAAAACATGAAGAAATTGCTTGTGGCTTAATATAAAATTAAATATAAACTACAATGATTTAAGATTTTTATTTCATATAATTTTGTATCTTAGCCCTGCCTTTTTTTAAACCCAAACTACAAAACCAGATAATCAAAAAAAAAAAAAATCTGCGACAGCTATAGCCACGCGTCAAATACGAAACAATCAAAGGTGGGGATGATGAAAAAAAAATACGCGTCCCCCTGGATGCGCAACTCTTATCGGGGGGGGGGGGAGAGAATCGAGTAAAATATATAAAAAATCGATACGCAAAAATATTTTTGACGCGTCCTTGTCGAGAAATGGCACCAGTTTACATTGTCGCCCGTTTCCTCTCCGGTACTTTTCCGTTGCCGCGGCTTAGGTAGGAGAAACAGGTTGCTCCGAAACAGAACTGATTTCTGCTGAACAATACGTAGATTCAATGCCAAAAGATTGCTTTCAGGATATAATCAACCTGATGTCAAATAAATTCGAAAATATGCATTTTTCTTTTTTTAAATCTGGAATGAAAAGGTTTCGTTTTTGCAAATGCGAACTTGCGTAAAAGGTTCGTTTTCACGATTACGATTTTTGCTTAGCTTTTGTTATGAATTAACATAATCAATAAAATGTTCCCATTTAATTTGTTTTAGCTTTATTACATTCACTATTTAAAGAAAGAGTGCTACTGTCTAGGGTTGTACCGAGTAGCCCTTTGGTCGAGTAGAAGAGTACCGAGTAGTTGTCAATAAAAAAAGAGTATTGATGTGCACATGAAGAATTTTGTATATATTGAAATGAAAACATACATTTTAACTACATAAACTAATAAATAAACTAATGAAAGAAATTGAATGTAAGAATTCCAAAATAGAATTCTTTAAATCATTATAACTCTTTGGCAAAAAAAAATCCTATCTGCACCTTCCAGCAGTGCATACAGTGAGCAAGTTTTTTCAGAGGCAGGAAACATTTATAATGAAAAAAGAAATCGCATGTCTGCAGAAAATGTAGAAAAACTTTTATTTTTACACCATAATTTACGACATATTGAATTTGATATTAATTATTAAAATATTTGTATTTGATAGAATTTTGTGTATTTTCTTTTTCTTGCTGATAATTTCTTTACTTTAAAGTCGTTTTTTTTTTTCCACTTTTACAATTGGAGCTTTTATGTAGCTAGATTTTGATTTTCATTTAGAATTGTATATATATATATATATATGTGTGTAATATATTCAGTTACCCAAAGAGAAATCATATTTAATGCAAATAAGTTACTACAAATTAATCTATTTAAAAGGTTTAGATGAAAAGACAATCTTTTCTTTATCAGGCATCCAAAAAGATTGCCAGGGCATAACATACGAGTTTCTGACATGTTTCACCGATTTGTTAAATCAAACATGTTAGACGCTACTCGTACAGCTTAAAAAGTGGCAAACAAAGTATAGAAAGTGGAAAAAAATAGTCGAATTAGCATATGAACGTTACCAATATATAAGCCAGGGATGCACAAATTATGGCCCGCGGGCCAAAATTGGCCCGCCGAGCCTTTTGAATTGGCCCGTTAATATAGTTGAAAAAAAAGGATAATTATGATAAAATTTAAAAAAAAATACGAAAGAAAAAATAATTAAAAAAAAAAGCTTACGAAAAATCGACGTAAAAAAATACGATCGCAACGCCGCTACTGAATTTTATTCCCAATTTTCGGAACTAATCGCCATATTTAATTTTATTTTATTGGAAATACTTCAGAAACTAATCAAATCATGATAAAAGTGGTAGAATATTGCATTGTCATCTGGTTCTGAGCTATATGTAAAGTTTCAGAACAATAGTTTATCGGGAAATGGTCGAAAATTTGATTGCTGGATTTTTCGAACAGCCATTGTGTGCGTTAGTTCGTCTATAAAAGAATTTTGCCCCATTCCTGCAATGGTTTCTTTAGTTAATTCAAAGCAACGATCGTTAGACATAGCAGGCAGGCAAAATGTCATTATTTTCGTCTTCATCGCCATCTTGCTCTTTGTCATCGTTCGGGTGTAGCACCATTTGGATGCTCTCCGAATCGGACATCTTGTTTATCAAACTATTAATTTCGTAAAATCTGATCATCAATCATTTTTACAGTAATAAATGATTTCAAAAAGGAGAAAAACGAAATGTAAGAAGCATGTTTACATGCAGAAACGCGCAAATTTCATACTTGTGTAAAACGACTTCGCTTTTGCGAACTCGATTTTGATAAAGAATTCATTTTCACAGTTGCAATTTTTGTTGCCTTAATATCAATTTAAAATTCTTATTACCTTATTTCAGCTCTTAAATAAATAAATAAATAAATATATATATATATGTAACAAAAATAAACGAGGTTTAATTTTCACACGATCAGCTATTGCGGAAAATTCGCGAATCTGCCGTATTAGAAATTTTCGGAACGTTCGTTTATTAGTCCGACTTTTGTTGCAATTCGTCTTCGAATACTGACGAGACAATTAAATAAATGTATAAGAATCCAATTACTTATTTCTTTCATGTTTAATTATTGAAATAAAATAGAGAAAAGGTCTGATTTTTCTCAAGTATCGTTGGAGATTTTTTTTTTCTAATTTTCATCTGCAAGTAAGTTGACGCCCCCCTCCCCTAAAAAAAAGTTCGTTTTTAGACTAAATTGTTCGACTTATAAACACTGAATATGTTACTTGTAACGGAAAAATTCGTATATTTAATAAATGGGCAAAAAAAAAAAAAAAAAAACGCGAACTTTTCAAAAATGGAGGAAAATTCACGAAAAAAATTCCCGGTTTTCTGGTTCCCGGATAAGAGGTTCTGTACTGTATTACTATGCCAATTTAACTAATAAGATTTTGTAAATGGTTAGTTAAAAAAACAATTCTACTAGCCAAATTGATTAATAGTAATGAATGAATAAAAATTTATTAATTAAACATTAATTTTCAGAATTAATAATATCAATATGAATAATTATTTCACTTTATAAAGTGTAATTTATAATCAAAATTTTTAAAATTTATTGTTGATATATATTTAGGAAAATTTTATTGTTGATATGTATTAAAAAAATGAATAAATAAATAACGATTTTTTACATTAATTCACAAAGATCAATTTCTAATCTGCAGGAAAACTAGTAATTAAAGGATTAAAATTTAATTATATGCCATGGAACAAAATAATGATATGTTGATTTTTGATAAAGGAATCAGTTTACCTTTTTTTTCATTGTCCATGTAGCAATGTATAAATTTAATATTACTATGCCAATTTAACTAATAAGATTTTGTAAATGGTTAGTTAAAAAAACAATTCTACCAGCCAAATTGACTAGTAGTAGTAATTCTGAATCGCAAGGTTTTAACGTGATGTACAGACTCATAGCATTTGGATTTTGCTATTTAATATATGTGGGTTTATTTCTTCTGTACTTATATTCGCACTTTTAATTAATTTCTCATTTTAACTCCATCTATATATTTTAAATTTTACATTATAAAATGTCAGAAAAATTATCTAAATTATAAAGAAAGTTATAATTTAGAGAATAATGCTGTGTTTTTCTTAATTTAAATTACCTTTTTATTTTCCATTTGTTTCATTTTCATAATTTGCACAAATTTTTGTAAAAATTTTTAGTATTCCTCTTTTTTGTCATTTGACCAATCACTTCATTGATATACATAAATGTAGTGCAATTAATCGTTTAAAAATCTTATACCTGATTTTGTTTGAATTCATCTACATTATTTTTTTTAAACTTTTACTTAATAATCTGTTCCTGAGTACAGTAATTATTAATACATGTAATTTGTACATATTACCTCTAAATAAAAACTGAAATACACCCTGTATTTTTATGAATGAAACATCACGTTACTTTGGCCCCCAACCTGATACTTTCTAATTTTTTGGCCCTTCACCCAAAAGAGTTTGTGTATCCCTGAATAAGCTGTGTAAAAATATTTTATATACTTTATATGTTTTTTAATTATTGCATATTACATTTTTGTATTTGCATATTATTGTACTAATCAGTTACAAATTTATCTACTATTAGTAAACTTTTAAAAAATGACGAAATTTTTACAACTACTCGGTAATGGTCGAGTACTCGGCAAAATGGCCAAGTACTTGGTACACCGAGTATATACCGAGTACTCGGTACATCCTTACTACTGTCCATGTAATCGACATTGTGGAGAATTCGCGAGTTTGGCATTTGGACAAAAATCAATCACTTGATTTTTAGCTTTTAAATATGGATTTTTGGTTTTAATTCTTGGTCGAATTCTTATTGAATCAATTGCTTATTGAATTGGAAAAATATCTTGCCATGAAAAGTTTAATTTTCATTTATATCTCAGGAGTGGTAGAGTTCCGCAAATACAGGAAATATTTTTTGCTCCATCACCATAAATTCCCCCCCCCCCTCCTCATTTTGTTTTTTTGCCTTTCAATTCCAGCAATATATATTTCTTAGTTTAACTGCTTAGTCGTATACACCACCCTCAAACCCAATCTTTCTCCTTTGGGTCCGTTCATAAATGATGTCACTCTTTTTTCTCACATATTTGATCTCCTCCCCCTCTTTGTCACAAAATGTCACATTTCAACAGTCTTCCTACCCCTTGCCACTCTATGTTGCATAAGCAGGGATGTCACTTCTTGCTACCCCCTCCTCTCTGCTTGGCACAATTTCATGAACCCCCCTCCCCCCCTCGAATCGTGACATCATTTACGAATGATCCCTTTAGCTTTAGTTCTTAGTTACTTTAAATGTACCTTTTTCAACGGTTAATACATATTCATTCCCTAACTCATGTATTTATTCCCTCATTTATTTTCGCTAGTTTATTCCTGTGCTTAGTCATTCTTTCACTCATTCATTTATTCATTCAGAAATATTCTTAAAAATCTCAATCAAAAACTTTCTTAGGAAAATAGGCTTGTTTAGTTCTGGTTGAACTTCAGAACTGTACATGTTCTACGTCATAACATCTTTCTGATAAAATTTGCTCTAATGAATCTGTCTGTTAGATCAGAATTTGTATAAGATTGAAACTTTGATGAGGGCGTGATGTGAAATGTTTTGAATTGTTCAAAAACGAACAAAAGTAAAAAAATATTTCACATCAAGAGCTTCTTCCAACAAGCTTGTTCATAATAAATTAGACCTTATTCCCAGAGTTTACATAAATTGCCCATAGGTGGTAATTTTAAGACGTTTTGAACTGTTCAAAATTAAAGAAAATATTGTTCAAATCAAAAAGTAAAATATGGAAATGAGATGCCCTCGATGAGATCTTTTGAATGCAAAAACTCTTTTGAATCAGGCAATTCCCGCAAAAGCTGTTAGGGGAGGGGGGGGGGGGGGGACAGACACACATTTTCCTCATCTCAAGACCCTACATTCAAATGTTTCATTTAGCAATCTTCTTTTTCAATTATTTTGCTTCCTTTTGATTTTTCATAATTTTTAAGGAATTTTTTTTCGATACATTAAACCGTCTTTCATGCCTTATTTTTTTTTTTTTTATGGGAAGTAGGCTAAAAAAAGGTAAAGAAGGAGCTAGGCCTATCATTTCATTATTACAACCCAATTCTGTAACGAATTCTAGGGGGGGAAGAAAAAAGAGCTTCTCAGGCATATGAATAAATAAGTAAATAGGATAAATGAAAGAGATCTATACCAGAGATGATGAACCTATGGTACGCATGCCAGTAGGTGGCAGACAATTGACATCTTAGTGGCATGCCCACAGGTGCACATTAAATTATTTTTATTCACTCACATCCACTAAAAACATTTCAAAAAAAAGGAAGAGAAATAAAAAGAAGAAATACCTCCAAGACTAGTCGTCTCTTTACGAAAATGGACGATTTTAAAGATGATTCTTAAAATGAAAGATGACAAGTGGTAAGCTAATCGAAAAAGGTTTGCCATCCCAGCACAAAATTATATCTATTTTCAATTATTCTTATTTCTTTATTATATTATTGTCATGAGAATATGTCCTAATGCTTTGGATATTCAGTTTGAAAAAAACCAATATAACTCATGATTTTTTGAGTAAATCAACAACCTAAAAGTTGCTATTAAATAAAAATGCTTTAGATCATGTTAGACCCATGCATATTTATTTGAAATCTAATACTTTTTATACATTTCAACAAAAGTGAACAATATAGAAATCTTGTTGAGTTGAGCAATATCTCGTCAATTCTGGTACTACATTGGCGGCTTTTTTCGCTGTTTGGCGGCAGTCCTAATGATGGCAACTTTAAAACTTTAGTTCCCAACCGTGCGACTCTATGGCTTCTGTCTCGTTTCTTCTGTGTTTTTATGACAGTTGATTCTTTGTGTGTTTTATATAATTAAAGGTGAATTTAACTATAACAGTAAAGCTGTTTATTTGCTCTGCTATGCTATTACAACAAATCTATATAGTGTTAGAAATAACGGGTAGTTAGTCACGTTTTGGGACCGAAAATTCTGATTCGATGCCTAGATTTTCAAACCAAGACGCCAAATTTGATGCCTACAGTTTTGGATTGCATGAAAGATTTCCTTGCCCGACTCTTCGCGATTGAGAATTGCGATGCAAATCTGGCATTCTATATACTAATACTCAGGCATCATATTGGACGCTGGATTCCATTCATTGCCTGTAACATACATATATATTATCTTATGCTTGTGTAGCATTTCCATTTAAAAAAGTTTTTTTTTTTTTTGACTTATCAAAAATGACAGCAAGATTCCCTTTTGACGTCTAGAAACTTATCCAAGACATCACCATGATGCCTAGATTTAAATTCTCATTTCTAACACTGAATCTCTATAGCAGTATATATGCACACTTTTTACAAAGTGTATTTCACTTTCGTTGGTTTTGATTATTTATTTTATTGATGCAGCTACGTAACAGACAGAGTACAATTTCCGTTTACTGTAATTAAATTAGAAATTCAATGAGTACAAAAATATGTTGTAGCTTTAGGTCAGGCCCGTCACAAGTCTAAGCAACAACATAAGACAATAAAATAGGCCGAGCCCTTACTATATGTACTTTGTACAGCAAATAGAGGGACTAAAAATAGTCCCTAAATACGTACTCATATACTTAAATAATATTAAATATCCATATGACAGATTTATTTTCTTCATTCATCAGAAGGTAATACCAATACTACATAATAAAGGAATTAGCTGTTAATAGTTGCAGCCACTAAGGTTGTTGCACCATGAGGCAAGAGACTTGCTACTTCTGCGTTGCACCAACCCTACTGTGGATAAGAAACAATAAGGGAGGGCACATGAAAGCCTCAAACTAAAATTTGCTTAGCTTTAATACAAAAGTTAAAAAATGAATTAGAATAAAGCTATGAAGAGCAGCAGCATTGGTGGCATTATATCACTTCATGATATATATCCAAACACTAAGCCAAGTTAAACTCTTTCAATTCATTTAAAGATTAAACTTTAAATTCAATTTCTAAGTTAATAAACTAATGAGAAAGTATATTTATGTAAGAGGAAGCCCATGGAACTAGATCAATAGTGATGAGAAGGATAATGATGAGACTGAGAATCAGAAAATCCAATGATAATAGTTCTGTTTTAAGTGGATTCATCAGGTAATTAACAAACTAAACAATATTTAACATGACAACAGCATCAATAGAAATTTTTATTGCTACATTTCTGTAATTATGGTATCATACCAAAATTAGTATCCATTTAATATAGCATAATTGATATTTTGTCATTATGATGAACCAGTTTACATTGGTTACATAAGATGTTTATGTTAAATAAAATGTACCACAGACAACATAAGGGGTACTTTATTGATATGAAAAGATTAAATTTTTGTTTCAAGTGAAGTGACAAATTGTTAAAAATATTGGTAGATCAATATTCTTTATAAATACAAGCGAATTCGTACTGACTCGATGAGGTTTAATTAATAATTAACTGATTTATTACTATTCTGGTTTATATAAAAGTAGTTTTTAAATAATTTTGGTTGAAAACATCTGTGATACATTATATCATCGATATATATCATATCTTATATTTTGATATTTATATTATATTTTCTAATGCTGATGAAGAGCAACGTTCTGAATGAAACACCCTAATAAATCATTTGATCAAATTTCATGTTTATTGAAAGACATTTATAATTTTTTCTTTTTTAACCTACCCGCTAAGATACAAATCTACCTAAATAATAAAAAAAATATTACATTATCACTTACGTTCATTCCAGAACATAGTATTATACTTTTAAAACTTTTGCACAAAATATTTTAATATTATTATCAGTAAAACAAACTTTCTAAGCTAATTACGAGAATTTTAAATAGTCATAACATAAACAAAACAATACATAATATTCTAGCGTTAAGCAAATGAACATTAACATCAGAAATTTCAAGTTATATTAGCAATTCGTTATCATATTTGTTACTACGAAATAAAGCTTTTGTGAAACTACCTCAATCACGAAAAATAGTAGAGCTTTCAATGATGGAAAAGAGGGAGAAAATAAAATGATAATATAAACATAAAAGAATCGGAGTATTTGACAGAACACTTACTCACTTGTTAAATCCACCTCTACTAGTCTTGATGACTTTTCAAAACAATTAACGCAGGCAGCACAAGTGACGTAAAATTATCATTTCAAGAATTCCTTTATGAATAAAAACTTATGCTATTAAATTGTCTTAATAATTTGATAGTAATACTTGAATAGTTAGCGGTAATCAATTTCATTTAAACAAAAACGTCCGCAAGAAATTTTTTATCCTCTGCATTTACGCGCTGCAGCTGCAGAGCTTTTTGGAACAAATATTTTAGTTTTCATGTTGATTAGCAACACAATGACACAAAGCGTAGCCTAGCGGCCAATTTTTTACATAAATAAGCAAATCTAGTTTTTTAGCTACAAGTCTTAATTTAATAACCAGAGGTTAAATTATTTCCTTATGACACTAAAAAAAATTATAATGATGGAGTAATAATAATAATAATAAAGAAAAACAACTCTGTGAGAAAGTTCAGCTACAAATTTTGAACACAGCAATTTTTACATATAAACTGCGACTGCATTTAAATCAGACAGTTTGTTGTTGTTGTCTGCTATGGTTGATAGGGATCTAGCGTACTCGCTTGTTCCTAAGTTGATGCGATCAGTAAATGGTTTGCCCCCTTTTTTTAAAAAGAAATTTGAATTATTATTTATAGTAAATATGATTCTAGTTTCCTCTTTTATATGAATTGAAAATTTTTTACTGTTGAATTTTTACCTGACACGTTTCCATTTCATAAATGTGGTCAATTTATAATTAATGTTTTCGTGCGTTTTGAAGAATATTTTAAGAAGAGTTTGATAAGAAAGACTGGGCTATTTTTTCAATAGTTGCCATATTTTTTCGTGAAAAAGACTTACGCGCTAATGCTTTTTGGTTTTAGCAAATAAAGCCTGAACGAAAGGATTACTGACGAAGGGTGGATCTTGGGAGAGCCCACCCCATTGGCGTGGTTGGCGATAAGTACGCAATCTTGGTAAACCAGATTCGATAGAAAACCAGCTTCTATCGTTCTACGAAATGGACGTTTGAAAAGGAAGAGTTTACCACTGACGAAATTTGGCGACTCCGTTAAAACCTCAATTATCAAACTGCCCAAAGAATCCAGTAGAAAATAAATAATTTACATTTATGAAAACTTTATTTTCTGATACTTTATTTTGAAAAATGGGATAAACAACATCGGTGAAAGTGCTGTTTAGCTCACTGCTGCTTGGCTATTTTTGTAAAGGTCGCCAACTGTTACATAATTAAAGAACTATTGAGCTGAATAATATCTAATTCTAAATGATCACTGAATGCTGCAGTGGGTTACACAGCACTTCAACCGTACCACTTAATGTTTTAAAGCAATTGGTTCGGTTATGAAACGGGGACCCCTTAGTTTGGCGTTATATTTTGGTGATAAATTTCTATTTCTGGTTAGGCAGCGGACATCTTCCTAGTCACATCTTGACGTCAAAAAATTACATAAAACATGGCACAATATGATTTAAATTATAATCCAAAAACCAGGCCTTAAAATTATTTTACATTCATAATACACCATCCCTTACTGCGAGGGGCATTCCTTGGCAATGGCAGAAACATCACGTGTATTACATATTTCGCAATCCATTGCTATGAAATTATTTGGTTTTGCTGCGAACCTTAACCTTTACCTTTGCGAAATTAACCTTTGCGTGTATTTATAAAGGTTAACTGTAGCTGAAGCACTACAAATAGAATTTTGATGGTAATTTTATCTCAGTGGGAGAAATTATGAGAGGTTTGCTCAGGACACTGCATTATTTTGCCAACTGGATACTTTCTCTTTGCTTCAACTTCTGTTTTAACTGATAAAGAGATATGTGACAAGGAGGGAAAACGGCACTTTTCCGTTTCGGAGTTTGCTGGCAATGATTTTTTTTTACGGAATCAAACTATCAAACTACTGTACCATTTTGGGTGGCTGTCGGCGATGTTTAAATATTTTTCATTTTATCATCGGCAAAAAAAATGTTTAACCATTGCCAGCCCCACCAAAATAGAAACTTGCCAGACAAACAACCCAAATTTTTCAATTTAGTGATTGTTTTCTTTTGTCTATTAAAGCACTTTGTTAAAAAATAAGGGGAGGGGGACATTACTAAATTTTATCCACAAATTTGGTGTAGTATATTCATGTTACATCTTTTTACATTGGAAAAACAAGTTCCTTGTAATCACAAAACATGTATCTGCAAATTTTATTACTATTTTGTGTATCCAAAATTAAAAGTAGGTATTCTATTTATCCAGAGAGATGAAAGATAATTTGGTTCTCATTTAGTTTTGTAAATAAAATTTTTGGCATTCACTTTCAAGATACATGGAACAAACATATTTGCAATTGCTTGACAATTAAACATTATTAATGACAATAGCTGAAAATGTGTTTGTGTATTTAAGCTTGGTGTTTAATGCGTGTGGATGCTTACAGATAAGAGGCTTTACATCAAAAAGTGCGAGATGTTTCCATTAAAATAAAAAAAGTAGAATGACACCGTCTTCTTCCCCTCAACTACACCACTGTTTGAAATGTTGATAAAATAATTTTTAGAAGTTTTAATTAGTTTATTCCCTTTAGGAACTTGGATTTCTGAAAAGAGAGATCGTCCTACATGGCTATCTGTGATTGTCTTACTCTTAGAGAAACAGGTTTTATCCAAAGCTCTTCGGCTAGGCATGTCTCTGTGCATATGGGCCCAATATGAACACATTGGTTTCATTTGCTTATTTTTAAGCTTAGCGTTATGATCTTCATTCTTGGTTATTATAATGAGTAAGATTATTATTTTCATAAATACATATATTTTAAACAATTAATTACTTTTGATACATTTAAGGCTTTATGTTTTGTAGCAGTGAGAAGCATTTTCTTTTCAAACTTTTGTGCATTTTTTGAGACTAAAAGTTAATTTTTGATTTTTAAATAAGAAAATGTTGAAACATATGAAAAACATATATAAGTGGTACAGTTGAGTTTTAGCAAGTCTGAAAATCAGCTAAGCAGGGGGAGATTATGTTCTGGTTGTAAACCGGAATTCCATATATTTTTGTGTTTTAATGGATCGGCAAAGTTTCAGTATCTTTTCAAAATTTCAAAAATTAAAAATAAATAAATAAATAAAAAAATCCAAACAGCAGAGAATTTTTTTCAAAATTTTTAGCTTGCTCCAAATCGTTGACAATCCTGTTGCTAATTATTAACATTATCATTGCGTCTTTATTAAAATGCCATTTTAAAATTATTTTACTCAAAGAAAATATTTTAGTTGCTGTTTTTATTGTTTTGATGCCTTCGCTTTGAAGAATGATTTTGGCTTAGATTCTTATTTTGCTTTTCTGAAAGGCAAATAAATGAAATTTCTGTTTATTTTCACTAAAGTCCTAAGATAAAAATTTTAAAACTAAGTTCTGGGCTCATTCAGAGTGTGGGAAAATAAGTGTTCTTTTTCGGAAAATTATTCTCATTTGTTTGGCTGTTAGAAACTGCGAGTTTTCTTTGTCTTAGCTGGATGGCTTGTTTATAAGATATTATGATAATACACCAATTTCAGAAAAGCCTTTTCAATTTTTCTTTCATGTACGATTAACTAAATGATGAATTTTTAATGTGATCCTTAATCTGACACACACTGTATGATAAAGCAGATTCCTATAATTTGAATGGAAAACAAATAAAGAGAAAGTGATTTCAAGAATAAAAACAATTTTTGAATAATGTTAGCACATGACTTTGAATTATTAGTAGTGTTTTAAAAGTAAATATAAATGTATACAATGTATAAAGTTTATTTTTTCCTTTGTGTCAATAAATCGGAAAACTCCCTGAGTAAAAAATTAAAATTCAGTCATGGAAATTTTGCGGGACTGTTTAACAATTGCGACTTACTACTGATAATACAATAATAATAGTAATACTATGAATGAGGAAAACTGTAGTAAAATTAATTACTATTTATTATGAAAATATAATTGGCAACAAAATTGTTTCACTTCTTTAAGTTTGTTGTATGTGTGTGCATACCCCCCCCCCCCCGTCTATTTAAAAATTAACAAAATTATATTTTGGACTTTTGGTACTTGCTGTCCAAAAATATATCCATGGTTATAAGAGAGTTAGTTTTCAGAACTATATAAGAACTAAGAAATAGGTATTGTCTGTTTTTCAAAAGTAATGATAATATGCTTTTTTATAGTAGGAGAATTTTTAACCCCCCATTCTTTTTTCCTCTCCAAAATATTTTCATATTTTCCCATAAACTGAAAGTTACCCTTGACAAAGGATAATAATCTTCATAAACTTAACCTTTTGGTGCTTTTGACGGCTGAAACTTGCCGGTGCATGTTTGGGGGAAGGTATAATTGGGGTGGTCTGAATCATCAAAATTAAAGTTGTAGCCCTTACTGCCATGCAAATGCTAAAACAAATGTATTCTTGCCTAAAATCTCGTACTTTTAAATAGTAGTCCATATATTAACATATTAAATCTGTTCCATATGTATAAAAATCTTCTATTAAATCCATACTCAAAGTGTTAAGCAACTGAATCATGTCTTCTTTCATTTTCCTCTTTTTTGGCTTATAATACAGGGTTGGCCACGGGGGGGGGGGGGGGGGGGGTGTCATTTTCAGTGGCTTTTGGACTTGTTTGGCTGTTTGGCCAATTTGGTGGTGGCCTATAGTTTTTTTTTGGGGGGGGGGGAGGAGGGGGAGGGGATGCCATCGCTCTGAGATGGGAATGGGCACCTCTTTATAATACACCATTAATCTATTAAATCAACATTCCTTATCAAGTCCCACTAGTTCAATAAATTATTAGATTGTTATTAATAACAGTTAGAGTTTTTGTTTTATTTTATTCTCTTATATCAAGCTTATGTCCTACTTGAAGTTTTTTTGTTTTGAAAATTCACGAAAAAAGAGCAGTTGGGGGAAAAAGAAAATGTTGGACAAACCCGTTCACTTTTAAAAAAGGAGTTAAAACTTTATTATTCTAAACAATGCTTTATAGTTATGTAACAATTTATATAGAAGCTGTGCATTGATTTCTATTCCATACTTTTAGCATGGCTTATAGGCATAAAAAGTAACAAATTGTAAAATTTTGTCATAATTTATTTAAAATTTTTTGTTTCCAAAACATTTTTAAGTCTGAAGCACAAGCTGCAAAATTGTAAATAAAATTTTCAAAAAGGTATAATATAAAATAGAAGAATAATTCAAAATATTTATTTTTATTATTTGATTATTAAATTAATTTTCAAATGTTTGTGAAGAATAAATTTTACAAAGTCTCAGTTATTTTCAAATTGTTGCCCATTCCCCACATAAATACTCTTACTGTTGCTTAAACTTACAGCCAAGTGTCCTGCAATTGTAAGTTGAAGTGAATGAGCTCACCTTAGGGTAATTCAACTAAATATTCCACTTTTTGTGAAACCACAGCCCAAGATCTTCAGCGCTTCCATGGTCTATGATTGTTAAGAGCTAAAACCATATATTCATTTACTTAGATGATGTTGGAAGCTGTACTAAAATAGCATAAAATGAAACATTGGGTTACATGTAGGCAGGATACCTGTTACAAAAGATTTTTATTCAATGTGCAAAATTATTTCTTTCGTGACTATTTTGAGCTGTCAGATTCAGTTTTTTCATAAGCCTAAATACAATTGGAAAACTATGTGACTTCATAAACAATTTTCCTAATTTTCTTTTTTAACAATAAAATTATTGAACTTTTCCTTACTGAAGACTGGGGGGGGGGGGGGATACTTGGGAAATTTTTAAAACTTTATAATTTTATTAAACTCAAACTTGAGCTCTTGTACTATACATAAAAAATAATTGCATTTGATGTCTGTCCTCTTGCCTCTAGTATTGCTGATCAAAGCTCATTGATTTTGAAATGTGTCTCAAGAATTCTAAAATTTCAAAGGGTTTCAAATAAATTTGATTTTTAAATGTAAAATTTTAATGTAATTTTAATAGGTATGTATGGCACAATTGAATAAAACATTGAACCCTCTCTCTAAATATGATCTTGTTAAGCTGTAACCCACATTGATTGTTTCTAGAATTTTTGTTAATTTTGTTATGGTGTATGTTATATATCTACTAGGCTCATTATTTAAATTTTATGTAAACAATTGTCATTATGCTATTTAATTTGTTCAACAAATTTTTTCTTTCTGTCCCCAAAGGTTTTATAAATCTATGGAGTGGAAATCTGCACCAAGATGAAGGAGAAGCTTGTCATCTTACTGAGTTAAAATGGGATGGGAATGTTGTTTACAAAGTGGAAGCAATCATTATGAGGTTGTATGTATGTTTATTTTCAGTAAATACTGAAAGTTAGCAAATGATTCACGCACACAATCTAACTTTTCCTTATCACTCAAAAGGATTCAGACGCTAGAGGTATAGTAACATACATTAGACGCATGTGTACGCTAGTCACTATGGGATGGTACCCCCACCAGCTCATAAAAATAAATGTCACTGTAAAAAAATTTGTTTTCATTTTAGATTCACTTGTTTGATACCTCAATTACATTTAAAATGTTTCTTTATGCTGCTTTTTTTCAAAAATTTTCATGGGAGAGCACTTGAAACTCCCATCTTTTCATCAAAATTTAAATTCTTACTCCTGATATAGGGGTACCCTGAGTTCTAAACAGCGATATAGTCCTAGAAAAAAAAGTAGGGGAGGGGGATTCTTATATATACAAAAATCAAAAAGTGGCTGTACACTTATGTTAAAATTCAAAACAAGTGGGAGGACGTTTGTGTTAAAATAAAAAGGTAGGGGGACGCCGTCCCCATCGACTACACCACTGGTTCTTAAGCTCTACTGTTTTGTTATGGACTATTTTGTTATCTCAAATATATCCCCAACACACTGCTGACAAAGGAACAATTTTCTTGGGATTTTTCTTACATTGTTTGTTACATTACTTGAATATTTTTCTGACAATTATTACTTTTATTAACTTAGTTAAAGCAAAATGCATTTTCAAATGCTATTAATTTGATTATTTGATTCTTTTTCATTTAAAAGAAATGAAAAAAGAAATGATTTAAAAAGTGACACAAGTTAAGACAAGTTACACAAGAAATTCGAACTTTAGTGTCGGTGTAAAATTGGCTAAGGTTCTTTGAATTTTCTCAAATCTGCTCTTTAAAATCAAAAGATATTACTTTGAGTTGATTTTGCCAAATTTTAAGAATTGTGTAGTACGTAGAAAAGTTGACTCCTTTTGAAAAAAGTATTCCACTTACATGTATATGCTTTAGAGGAGTCCTGACAATTTTTACTTTTGTATGTTTATTACCAGATAGAGAAATTGCAATACCATGAGCATGCAAACTAACATGTGCTAAAGGATGCATTAGAAGATTTTGGATATCAGTTCAAATACTGCCTTTTTAATACTTTATTTTTCAACTTTATTAAAGACAAAACCAGTGCAGAATGGAATTCATTATTCTCCTCAAAGGATTTTAATCATTGTAGTCAAATTCATTGTCAGTTGAGAACAAGTTACCTAACCTTCCTTATCACTGTTTTTTTTTTCTTTCAATAGCACTGCAAAAAATTTCAGCCCAGAGAATATGAAATGCTTACTCTTTATGACTCCCTACTGGGGGTAAGGCCAAAGTTTGGTATTTAAATGTGTGAGGGTCATGAGTGTATATACATATCCTGCTAAAATGCCTTTGCATAGAGTAATTGTTATTCTTAATAATTAAAAGATATCGAAGGTGCCTGGCGTGATTGGGTTACGGTTATACACTGAAATTCTAGTATGTTGTTGTAATTTGATATTAAAATTCTGGCATCTCTAGTTTTGCTCTGAAGAATTTTTTTTCATTACTTTTAATTTTTTTCAGATTTGTGAGGAATCAATAACAATCTTTTTGTTACAAATGAAGTGATGAAATTTTTAAAAATTTTTTGTGTGTCTACCATTTTTTAAGCTTATTTAGCACTTCTTGTGAAAGGGCCAAAATTCAGGGCAAGGTGGTGAAATTCCGCCCAAATTTCTCAGATCCCCTCCTTAAAAACAGTCCAGGCAGGAGTGTCTGCCTCGCAGAAGATTAAAAAATGTTTGCTGGAAATGTGAAATTCTGTTTTTTTTTTTTCCATTTGTATATTAAGTAGTTACCAAATTATTATTTAAAAAAATCCTTCCAAATACTTGCAATTCCCTCCATGTATAAAGTTTTGATGGGAGTCTTCCCGCCTCTTGAAAATTTAAATTTTAGTCCCTTTTGTGCATGAGAAAAGCAGCGGCAGCTCTTGACTAGAAATCACTGGGGTTCTGCAATTCTTGAATTTCACAAACACATCATAAATGTGTGTTTGGTGTAAATAAAATTAATAAGTAAATAAAGTTAAATAAAAATATGTTGTTTATTGTTCAGAAACTTACGTTTGGTACATGTTATTTAAAGCATGCTGTAACTGAACAATTTTTTCTGTGTTAAAAATATTGTGAATTTATTATTTACCCTATTTTGATTCATAGGGCTTATTAGAAATAATTTTACTATTTTTAAGTAGAAAAACGGTTCTAGGTTCTGATGTAGTCTTAGGAACTGACGAGAAAACTTTTATCAAAAAAGAAATTTCAGTCAAAATACAATCTAATAAATCACTTCCTATTATACTTTTAAGGAATAATTTTTAATTCATAATGGACAAGGACAATATCACCAATAATGTTCCTAAATAATCTGGTGAAAAATTTTATCTTTAATTGTAATATTGAAATATTTTATAGAAATTATGTCTAGGCACGAAGGTAAATATTTGTACACAGGCCTGTAGCCAGACTCTGACTCCAGGGGGGGCAAACTTTTGGACAGGAGAGGCAGGCTAGTTTTTCAGTTTTTTTCTAACATGTTAGAATTTATGCTCCATTTTGGACGTTTTCTTAAAATTTCAATTAATAATTTATTTAATAATTAATGCAATTATTTAATTTATTAATTGATTAATTAAACAATTAATTAATGAAACGAAAACTAATTGAATCCAATACTGAAATTATTTGATCTTAAAAGAAATACTTGATTAAAACTTACAAAAGGCAGAATTGAATTTTTAAAGCTTATTCTAAGAATGTCTTTTGTTAAAATATATGAAATAACATAAAAAAGTAAACATTTTTTAAAAGATAATTTTAATGTGAACGATCATTCAAAGTAAGATATTGAAGCATAAAACATGTATCGGTATGTTACAGTAAAAAACTGGACTGCCCATGATCCTTTCATTAGTGCCTGGTTTAGATTGAAAACAGGAAAAAAATGAGCTAAATAAAGGAAAACGTTCATGTTTTTTATATTTTCTAAAATTTGAATTAAGGGATAAAAGTTCATGGGAACAGGATTTTTTCGTTATGACTTTGCGTTTAAACAAATCAAAAAGTTAAAAACAGAAATACCATAGATTATTAATGTTTAATTAATCATGCTAGGATGGAAAATGCCCGACCTGGCCCCCCTCTGGCTACGGGACTGTTTGTACACGCATACAGCTGCATGTGCGAAACCTACAGTATGGCACTGCAATGAACACTGCCTCTAGTTAACTTGCACCATCAACAAGTGATGCTGGCTCCTACTATTTTGTGCAAAATAAGAGAATATCCACAACTGTAGACAATGAAATTAAATTATTACAAGAAAATATAAATATATTAATAAATAATTTTTAGTACATAGACAAAAGTTGGAGGGGGCTGCATTTCCGCAGTGTTGGCACATGAGCTGCCCCTGAAGAGAAGCAGAATATGTCAATGTAAATAAAACTGCAAATTAAAGTAATAAAGGAGTTAAACTGCTTTTTAAAAATCACTCTTATTCATACTTGTATTTATGATGACATATTTTACTTAAGTTTCAATGTAAACTTTTTGACTTTGCTATAAACATACTGTTTAATGAACATATTTCTTTTCTGTGATATTATATGTCTTCAAAACTTTGTTCTCATCTTCACACATTATTGTTTTGCTTTTAGAAATATGTATATCTTGCTATTAATACCATTTAAACTGCATATAACTGAATAAAATTTTCTTTTTTTCTTGTATTTTCACTGTAATTACACAATTGTAGATAAAATAAGCACCATAAACAGTTTTGTGATACCTTAGTATGATCATCTTAAAATATTTGTGTTTTTTCTTAGAATAAAAAAAAAAGACTTCACTAATAACCATCTTCCGTAATAATGCTTCTAAAAAATACCTATCCATTAATAGTTTAAGTGTTCATTTTTCTTACATTCTGCAATAAAGTTACTGTTTCAAATAAAATATGAGGCAGGAATAGTTTTATTAATTCTTAGCATAAACTTAGAATATTTCTGAATAAACATTAAAAAAACGCAATGAATTTGTAAGAATGAAAAGAATGAATGATAAGCTTCTTCCATAAATTTGCAATAGCTTTGAAGTATTATAATATTTTTATAGTTAGCGAAGGAGGAAGACAAAATTTATTTATTTACACATGAAAATGACCTTCAGATCTTATTATTCACAGAATAATATTGAGCTTTAAGCAAGCATCTTCTGCAATGTTTTAGCAACAATTGTAATTGAACAAAAGTCATGTAAATTATTTAAAAAAAATTCATTCTTAAAATTCTTCATAAAAAAGATATTAACATAGCTTTAACTTGATACATTACAACCCCTTTTCCCTGTTTATTCAAGGACCAGAATTTTGACAGAACCGATTGTTTGCTCCAAGGAGTAATATTAAACGAACCACTATTTGCCTATTTGCGACAACGATCTTTAACCTCCAAATTTTAGTAACACCTATTGTTTAACCCATAAGGACAATGTTAAACAACTGGCTATTTGACAACTAATCTCGACCTCCACAATTTGAACAGAATCTGTTATTTACCCATGGGAATATTGTTAAACAAGCCACAATATGACACTTATCCTTGATCATGCACATAGGAAAGGGGCTTAAGTCCCCCCCTCTCTATTAGAAATAAAGAAATTTTAATTTTAATGCCAAATGAGATAAAGCTGCTTTTAAAGCGAAAATTTAAAAATAAAAACCAAAATTTAAAGACTTCTTAGTGATTTTTTGTGATTAATATTGATATTAATGAGTGAATACTAATTACTTTCAATTGTTAATTGGTTTTTCTTGGAAATAATTTTGAGCATTTAGAAATGAAATTGTTTGAGCTCCCCCCCCCCCCCAAATTTTTTAAATTGCTATGCTCCTGCCCTTGATCCACACAATTTCAACATAACATATTATTTTAAAATTATTCTGCCGTATTTATCGCATGCATATTTATTTTAACATGAATTATTATCACTATGAATTGTATTTGTCACTCTTTCAAAATTAAAAGTGTTCATACACAGTGAAACATATATATTTGTGTTTTATGAAGAATCAAATTCATCAATATGTATATTCTGCCATTAACATTAACTCGTACTTCAGTTAAATCCGGCTATGATGGCCACATGTTAAAATCTTCACTTTTTGGTAAAACCAATAAATGGAGAGGTTTCATTCTACTGTGAAATTTCATCTGATGGAGGATACAGAATAATAATCGAAACGAAACACTTAGAGAGCCAACACAGAAAAAATGCGTTCTAAATTTAAATTTGCAGGGAAGTATTTTTTCTTTGATTATTCAGTGTTGAGGCTTTAAGAAGAATCTTAGTGACAATTGTAACAAAACAAGATTTTTATTAATTATGGAAAACAAAAGAAAGAAAAAGAAAATGATGTTCTTGCAAAGCTACTGAGAAAATAAAACATTGTGTGGTGTACATTAATACTGTAACATTTTATGTGATGCAATTGGCAACTCTCATTATTAGTGTGCCACTCAATTGTGTTCAGATCTTTTTAATGCATAAATGCACTATATTGAAACAACGAAAATAAACAACATTTTTTACTCTATGAGTTCTTTTTTCCCATTGCGATGGTGTCTATTTTATGGAAGTAAGAGCCAACATAAATTCTGAAAGGGGGTTTTAAAACAGGGTGGGGAAAAGAAAATACAGCTTTGTTTAAAAAAACAGGTAAACCATTCGTTTCTTAAATCACCTCAAATATCCATGCTTACATCACAATAAAAACAAAAGTCTGAATGAAATTTCTTATCTTTTCATTGTTTGTGTGGCAACAGTTAAGTGCAGTGTAACAGCAGTTTTTTTGAAATAACTGGTCATACACTGGAAAAAGATTTATAGATTTTATTGACATAAAACTATCCAAAGTTCAAGAAGTGAAGACATATTTACAATTAGTGCTTTAAAATCTGAAAGGTGTTTTGGATAATTTGTAAACATTTCATTAGAAATATTTAATACCCAATAAATTCAGTTATATTATACAATACTATAACAATTTATTTCATAAATATTGTACATATTTTGCATTAATAATTTTATAGTTCTTTCTTTATTTAAAAAATCTATTCTACAACTTAATCCATAGTATTAAATATATAAAGTTACCCTATTTAAAATATAAAATGCAAGTAATAAAATTATCAGCTTTTTGTTTCTGGAATATATACTCTGAAGGTTCTATCTTTTAATATTCTATAGCTTCATTAGTGTACCCTGTTTAAATTGTTCCTTTTTTGTAACATACATATTAAATTCACAGAGATATGCAAATTTTAAATTGCACAGTAAAATAACATGAGGTCATTATATTTTAAAATATATTTCCTTTATTAAGAGTTTGAGATTTTCGATGATATATGAACAAAAATGCAATGATGGCTAGATAAATTGTAAAACAAAATTTGTTCAATAATAGTATAGTTCTCAAATTCATTTGTCTTTCAGTGGCATTTTCATAAAATTAAGGAGATGAAAAATGAAGTTAAGATGTTATCTGACTTTTAATAGTGTTGAAAAACTTTATTTGTTAGCATTTTACTTATTTATCTGTTTATTATTATAATTAATATTTATAATAATGGTAATAATAATTACTTTAACTAACCCCATATTAAGCCAATTTTTTTTTATTGCCATAAAAAAACCTTAGGAACTGAAATAACATTTTTTACAATATGTTCTATGAAATGTGCTGGGAAACTTAGTAGGGACAATTGAATGTGATTTTTTTATGTTAAAATAAGAAGGAAACCACATGTTCTGTTTGTTTTTCAATCTTTGTGCATCCTTCACAAGAATAAAATTTTTGTCATTTCAACTATTTATTAAGTTTAGTTACAAAGTTAAAAAAAAAAAAATCTTGAAAAAAATATGAAGCAAGCATAACGTTACTAAATCGTCTAAATTCTGTAAACGATCATCAATAAAGCAGGTAGATGCAGCTCTTAACACTAATTTTTTTTCTTTTAAATTTCTTTTAAATATTTTGTATATAAATAATTTGATTTTTTGAGTTTCTAAATAATTCAAAATAAAATATATGAATATTATCAGAACTTCACATGTTATTAGTTATGGTACCTTGAAAATGACATTTGTGGTTTTCTAAAATAGTTCTAAACGAATGCTCAGTCGATCATAATGTCAAAGTAATAAACATTTGTTTAAAATCGTCATCAGGTTGGACAGTTGAAATCAAATAAAGTTTAATCTTTTATTGAAATAACATAGTTTTAAATTTTTATTTATTGCTGTTCATTAAACATTTTTGAACATTGCAATCAGGCTAGGGGTTAATGTGTATTATTTTCTACATAAATTGAGTATACAGCGTCCCCTTTCCTTCCCTGGGAATTGAAATGAAAGGCTTTATTGTAACAAACAGGCTTTATGGAAAGACAATAACAATAAATTTTATTCAGAGGACAATTACAATTGTATGAACAACCTTTTCTTTTTGAAATATAGTGGCAAATAGACGAGACAATCAATTTAAGGACTGAATATTTAAAATAACAAACGTCTCATTATTTTTAACAAACATTTGCCTTTTTTTTTCTTAAACAAATATTTTTATTCTGAATAGATATTCTTGTTCTATTCTTTAACTTTGTCTTTATGAATCATTTAATATACATTTTAAACTTTTTTTGAAATGCTAAATATTTAAACACCACCACATATTTAAAGGATTTTAATGTGAAGACAATCATATTAATTGGATACTATCACCATATTAAGATAGAATATCAAACTGATATTCTTGAATATGTAAAATCCTTAGCACTTCTTGAAAAGTAGGAATTTTGGAAAAGTACAAGTTGGTAAAAATGCAATTTCCAACAATTTTTACAATTGTATTTCAAATCAGAGTGAAAAACTATGATTATTTGCAAATGCAGTGGAATAAAAGAATATCATAAAAATAAATACGGAAAATATATACAAACAATCTAATATTGAACTGCATTTTACAAGAGTTTAAAAAAATATTGGATTTCTATATATTTATTGCTATTTCTATTCTACTTGTCACTTATTATTAGTTGGAAAAAATACAATAAAATACATACACCATACATATAAGTAACAGATTATAATTTTAATTACTCATTTCTAATGTTCTATTTATTCGTATGCAAAAAAAAGGGGGGGGGGGTGTAAGAAAACTGAAAATTTTTTTATGTGGAACCTAGTGGTATAACATGAATCTCAAAAAAAAAAAAAAAAATCAACTTTTTTACTAGAAGTTCATCAAAGAGCATATTTTATGAATTTATAGTAACTAATAAAGAATTTTAGATCTCTTCTAAGTTTTATATTGTAGAAAGAAGGATACAATTTCGTTTAAAAATATAAACAGAAAATTTATTATAAGAAGGGAAAAATTGAAAATTCTGAAGTAAAGCAATATCTGCTGATGTCATGCCACTGTAAATTGTAAAGATATAATTCTATGTGTTTCTTTTGATTTATTCAAATGATGCACTACAAAATGTTGATATTTTAGATCTAAAAATATGCAAGTTTTATGAAAAGAAAAGGAAAAAAGATAAAGAAAAATTATAATTTTAGAATTGAAATTTCAAAAAGCTGTCACTAGTCTTTGGTTCTCATCTATAGTACATATGGTTAAGGCTTGATAAAGTACAAATGTCACTGTTATAAAAAATTGAAATTTATTTTTGACCTTTGGTCATTTTTAAAAATTGCTTCAGCCCTGCAATAAATAAGAGGCTTTCCGAAACCTATTGAACACTTGTTTATAATTTATGCAGTAAATGGCTAAGTTGTCTTGCATTCAGCATTTAGCTTCGATATATCAGGGGTCGATCCAGCATTTTTAAGCAGGGTCCGTTTTTGTGAATTTTAAAGACATTTTTGTGAAAAGTCAAATATTTTTTGAGCATTCAAAATTTAAACATACAGTAATAAAAAATTGTATTATTTTTTGCGCAGATTAGAAAATAATTCTGCAAAAAGTACCATCTCACAGCTTGGAATTTTGTGAAGGGTCTGTTTTGAATGATTGGAGTTTTGTGAAGGGTCCTTTTCGATTGATTGGAATTTTGTGAAGGGTCCTTCTTTGATTAATTGGAATTTTGTGAAGGGTCCTTCTTCGATTGATTGGAATTTTGTGAAGGGTCCCTCTTCGATTTATTAGAATTTTGTGAAGGGTTCGAAAACGGACCTGAATTTCCTCTAGCGCGGCCCCTGTATATATCTATATACTTTTGCACTTTGCATTACCGTGTTCGATTTCTAGATTTTGTTTAAATTTTTAAATAAGAAATATCTATGTAAGCATCTACTGAAAACTCAGTAATAAAGCAAGGCTTGTAGGAATTCTCAAACCTAATAACAAATATTGTTGCAGTCATAAAATTGTTTCGGTTAGTAGTGTCTATGGAATTAGTAATTTTAAATATTAATTTATGCCTTCAATCAATGTTAATCCTTTTAAAAATAACAGCTATCCGATTGCATAAACTCGTCTTAACCTTCCATCTTTTAAAGCATTACGTGTCCTAAATTGAGTGTAGTTTTAATTGCATATGCTATTTACTGCTTAATTGTCCTTTCAGTGCTTACTTCAGAATCTGCTAGACCTTTTAGACAAAATATAATCTATTTACAACTGCAGCTCAAAGGCTTTAAACTCATGTCTTTTGTTGATACATATAACATTTACTTATATGATATTTTTGGAATAATGTGTAGTGCAATGATCGACTCATATTTCTTGAAATCAAGTTGCACTTAAACTTTTCGATAGGTGTAATGGATCAAACTCACACGTTGCTTAATATGTATTAACTGCATCAGAACTGTTCGTACCAATTACATAATTTAAAACATTTCTCATAATTTCTGTTTGAAATATTCTATAGTTTAATGTTTCTAAATTAATGCGTTGCTGAGGGAATGGCCACATTATTATAGGTCATAAGTTTTGACCACATTATATGACCACATAAGGTTGACCATATATCTTAGGGCTAAAAAACAAGTGCAAGTGATATTACATACATGTTTTGTAATGGAGTGTTCAAAAATGCTCAAGTGAGGCAGCCTGTGAGTTTAACTTATGAGATAGCTAGAAGTACCTACAAGTTATTTTTGCAATTCTATGAAGTGAGATTCATTGCGATACCTAATCTACTAACTCATTGAATGTGAAAGCTCGGTTATAAACTAATTGAACTATGTGGGACATCGTTGCCCTTAAAATATTATTCAGAAGTGTACAAAATTCATGTTGGTAATAAAAAGAAAACTGGAGGTATCTATAGTTCAAAAAAGAAAATGGCTCTATATTACATGAATATCACACGTTTTCTTTTTATGTTCTTCTTTTTGATCAATTAAACATGCATTATGTGCACCTCTCCTTCCTCTCACTAATTAGTGCTTTTGTATAAGAAATAGAATATTTGTTAATCTCACTTTTTATACTAGCTACGTATAAATCTACAATAACTATAAAAGTGCATTGTAAATTATCTAAAAAAACTATTTTCTTACTTTCTGTTTCATAGCAATTCGTTTTGATTACACATAGCAACAATGTGGTGTGATCAAAACATTCTTAAGAGTTCTATCTCCAAAGATTTATTCATGTATATACATTTTTTCACGTTCGTGTTTAAAGGAAGGAATCAAATCATAACAAAGGCAAATATCTATGCGATTTCTCTTAAAAACTGTATCATACATTTTAAAATTATATTTAAGTTTTCACAGTTAAGAATTCTGTCAAACGGAAGTATTTTTTGCTATCTTACAATTTGATATTGAAACTTATTTTGTTCAATGTTTTTCAAAAGTAAAATGTAAACATCTGAATTCAGAACATAAACTAAATGTTCAACGCTGAAAATTTCACTTTTATTCCAGAACTATGAAAGGAAATTGAAAAACAGCTAAAATGGTTGTAGGCCTTTAGACAAGTAGTGTTATAAAAGTAATATTATATTGTTTTACATAAATGCACTTTCATATTAAATTATGAACTTTAAACTGAAATCTAATTATTATAAAAATAATAGCTTTGCGTTTGTATTGCTTTATATGTATTAATGATATTCAAAAGTTGTTAAATTATATCAATACATAAAACAAATTATTTCTTTTTGCAACAACCTTTTTCATTAATTTACATTATCCTTTTGTCACTACAAACAGGAAAAATCTTCTTGAATGAATGGAACTACAGCTGAGAAAAGATGAAAATATTACTGCAGTTTAAATCAAAAGGAATTTTTCATTTATCACATTAAAAAATAATTTTCATACAAAAAATCTAAAACGTAGTGAAAAATAATCTTCTTTAATGTGTAAACAATTATTTCGAATAATAACACATTTCAGTTCTTTGCTTCTTGTATCATTGGATCGATGGTCAAACCAACTAGCATGTCAGTACATTTAGGGACTTTGACTTCGAAGTTTCAAGTCCCCCACGCATCACCGTTTCAGCAAAAAAGAAAGAAAAGAAAAAGTAAAATAAAGGAATAGTAAATAAATAAATATATATGTATATATTTATATATATAGAAGATGGACCCTTGGAATTTATTGGGGATCGAGGCTCTGGCTTATCTTTAGAACCTCGAGGGAAGAGTTGTTTACTCTCAAGTGTAGGCACCGGGTAAATTTCTGAAAGAAAAGTTCTTTTCCTTTTCGTCGTTGGCTCATGTTGGAGGGAGTCGTGACTTGGTTCAGTCCTTATTGTGAAAGTTCATTATGTAGTTCAGAAGCAAATCATAACAGTACTTGTACTCCGTCTGAAAAATAAAAAGTTTAAATGAAGCGTTCAGAGCTAAAGTGACGATCCAAACCTCCAAAAGCTTAGTTGAACAAACAAAAAAAAAAAAAAAACAAGAAGTTCCGTCTAGAACTATACGAGCCTACTTTCCCGTATACACCAGCTTCAAATTTATATTCTGGCTATCTCTCTCTCTCTCTCTCTCTTTCTCGTTTAGCTTAAGTTCTTAAATTCAGATGTACCTTTTTCAACGGTTAATACATATTCATTCAATAATTCATTCATACAGTCATTCATGTATTTATTCACTCAGTTATCAATTCATTCTTTTGCTTATTGATTTAATCATTCATTAATTCAAAAATATTCTTGAAAATCTCGATCAAAAAATTTCTCAGGAAAATAGGCTCGTTAGTTCTGGATGAACTTTCTATCTGTACATGTTTTACGTCATGAGAGCTTTCCAATAAAGTTTGTTCCAAGCAAATCGGTCCGTTAGATCAGGATTTATATAGGATTGAAATTTCCCCGTAGGCAATATGTTAATTTTTTTTTGAACTGTTCAAAAATGAACAAAAATTGTTCAAATCAATATTTCACGCCAAGAACTTCTTCCAGTGAGCTTGTTCATTGGAACTTGGATCTTGTACCCAGAGTTTACATAATTTGCTTCATTTTCGCCCATAGGCGGTAATGTTAAAAATTTTTGAACTGTTCAAAATTTAAAAAAAAATTGTTCAAATCAAAAAGTAAAATATGGAAATGAGATGTCCTTGCCGACATATTTCGAATGCAAAAAGAATTTTTCGAATCGGACAATTCGTTCAGAAGTTATTAGGGGGGGGGGGGGACAGACCGACAGACCTACAGACAGACAGACCGACAGACACACTTTTTCCCCATCTCAACACCCTACTTTCAAATTTTTTATTTTTCAATCTTTATTTAATTACTTAACTTATTTTTGATTTTTCTTTATTTCTAACGATATTTTCACGATACATTAAGCCTTCTTTCATGCTTTATTATTATTATTTTTACTTTTACGGGAAAGTAGGCTAAAACAAGAAGTTCCGTCTAGAACTATACGAGCCTACTTTCCCGTATACACCGAATTCAAATTTATAATCTAGCTACCTCTCTCTCTGTCTTTCTCGTTTAGCTTTAGTTCTTAATTGCTTCAAATATACCTTTTTCAACGGTTAATACATATTCATTCAATCATTATTTATTAAGTCATTCATGTATTTATTCACTCATTTATTCATTCATTCTTTTGCTTATTCATTTAATCATTCATTAATTAAAAAATATTCTTGAAAATCCCGATCAAAAAATTTTATAGGAAAATAGGCTCGTTAGTTCTGGGTGAACTTTCTATTTGTACATGTTCTACGTCATAAGAGCTTTCCGATAAAGTTTGTTTCAAGCAAATCGGTCCGTTAGATCAGGAATTATATAGGATTGAAATTTCCCCGTAGGCGGTATGTTAATTTTTTTTGAACTGTTCAAAAATGAACAAAAATTGTTCAAATCAATATTTCACGCCAAGAACTTCTTCCAGTGAGCTTGTTCATGGGAGCTTATATCTTGTACCCAGAGTTTACATAATTTGCTTCATTTTCACCCGTAGGCGCTAATGTTAAAATTTTTCGAACTGTTCAAAATTGAACAAAAAATTGTTCAAATAAAAAAGTAATATGTGGAAATGAGACGTCCTCGCCGAGATCTTTCGAATGCAAAAAGAATTTTTCCAATCGGACAATTCGTTCAAAAGTTATTAGGGGGGGACAGACCGACAGACAGACAGACCGACACACTTTTTCCCCATCTCAAAACCCTACTTTCAAAATTTTTATTTTTCAATCTTTATTTAATTACTTAACTAATTTTTGACTTTTCTTGATTTCTAACGATATTTTCACGATACCATTAAGCCTTCTTTCATGCTTTATTATTATTATTTTTTACTTTTACGGGAAAGTAGGCTAAAAAAAGAAAAGCACTAATAATAAATATTTTTGGCTCTAAATTTGCGACGTTTTAGCGTCAGATTTAGCGACAGCTTTGCAATACTTCGCCAAGTTGTAGACAATTTGACGCCATTTTGAAAAATCAGAAAACTCGTCGTATCGAAAAAAATAACTTTGATTGCTTAAAAAAAAAAAATGCGGATTAAGACTTGTTTGCATCATTTATGTTACTGAAACTTAAAAATTTTAAATTTCCCTGATATATCTAAACTAAAAAAAAAAAAAAAAAAAAACGTTTGTATGATATGTAACTGTGCAAACGTTGATACCATTTTCTGAATGATTCCATCTTAAACCGTTACTGAGTCTATGAAGTCAGTAATATGAGTTCGATTTTGTTCAATCAACTACCATAAATATTTTAAAACGATTTTAAGATAAATTTTAGCATGTTAGCATTTAGCTTGATATAATGTAATTTATATAAAAACGCATTTTAGTTTTCCCTTCTTATGTCTTATTTTAACAAGAAGTTCCGTCTAGAACTATACGAGCCTACTTTCCCGTATACACCAGCTTCATATTTATATTCTAGCTATCTCTCTCTCTCTCTTTCTCGTTTAGCTTAAGTTCTTAATTGCTTCAGATATGCCTTTTTCAACGGTTAATACGTATTCATTCAATCATTTATTATTCAGTCATTCACGTATTTATTCACTCAGTTATTCATTCATTCTTTTGCTTATTGATTTAATCATTCATCAGTTCAAAAATATTCTTGAAAATCTCTAACAAAATATTTCACAGGAAAATAGGCTCGTTAGTTCTGGATGAACTTTCTATCTGTACATGTTTTACGTCATAAGAGCTTTCCGATAAAGTTTGTTCCAAGCAAATCGGTCCGTTAGATCAGGATTTATATAGGATTAAAATTTTCCCGTAGGCGCTATGTTAATTTTTTTTTTGAACTGTTCAAAAATGAACAAAAATTGTTCAAATCAATATTTCACGCCAAGAACTTCTTCCAGTGAGCTTGTTCATTGGAACTTGGATCTTGTACCCAAAGTTTACATAATTTGCTTCATTTTCGCCCATAGGCGCTAATGCTAAAAATTTTTGAACTGTTCAAAACTGAACAAAAAAATTGTTCAAATCAAAAAGTAAAATATGGAAATTAGGTGTCCTTGCCGAGATCTTTTAAATGCAAAAAGAATTTTTCGAATCGGACAATTCTTTCAAAAGTTATTAAGGGGGGACAGACCGACAGACAGACCGACAGACAGACAGACCGACAGACAGACAGACCGACAGACACACTTTTTCATCTCAATACCCTAGTTTCAAATTTTTTATTTTTCAATCTTGATTTAATTACTTAACTTATTTTTGAGTTTTCTTGATTTGTAACGATATTTTCATGATACATTAAGCTTTCTTTCATGCTTTATTACTATTTTTTTTTACTTTTACGGGAAAGTAGGCTAAAAAGTGCCTATAAGTAAATTGAATGGTAAAAATGTTTGAAATTTCCCAAAAGTTATTGATTTTAGTAGCATTATTCCTTATATTTCAAGGGCCTCAAACTTTTTGTTTCTTTGAAATATTTAAAAGCTTAAGAGTTTTTTTACTATTTTTCCCTTTTATTTATCAGTTTTGAACAAATTTTATAGCAGAGTTAAGTGAACAAAAAGTTGGGCCTAATAATGTTCATAAAAGTACTCACAATGTTCTCCACCAGCTGCGGTCGATGCCTCCTAACTACTTTGACTGCAGTAAAGACATCCACCTCTTCATGTTCGATTGCTTGTTCGATGGCAATGCTAGCCGCGCAATACACTCCCAGACGGCTGTAGCCATTACTACCAAGAAGTACAAGAAATCCAACATTTTATAAAATGTACGTGTAAGCAGTCTCTGCTATAAAACAATATTTAAAAAGATAACTGAAAAATGTTTATTAATCACCGATTTCGTTCTTGAATGGAAAATAAAAGCAGTTATCAAATGTGTGAAATTAAGTGTTTTTGATAAACACCAATAACATTTTATTTGTCAAAATCTTTAAATAATCATTAATAATAATAAGCATCACATTCTTCTCAATTTTTTACTATCCCCCTCCCTTTCTTCCCCTCTAGCGTTATCAAAAATTTTGATTTATGTTTGTTACAGGCGTGAAGTAGTTTTCCTTCAGGAATAGTCATGTTCAATAAAATATTTCATTAGTACTGCTTTTTATTCATGTGCAGTAAATATTAATACATAGTAAAATTTTTTAAAGGTCCAGAAGCTACATTTTTAGGTACTACAAGAAACGTTCATGAAATATGAACCTTACATAATATATTGGATGGCTTCGTGTTCACTCGCGAAGCGAAGAAGAATGGGTGTGCTGCTCCTGAGTCAAATGGGACCCTTATAGGCAGGCGTCCGACTTCCGCCCCCTTTTAATGTGGTCTCCTAATTTTTTGAACCAGCTCCCAGATGAGAGACCGTCACCTGGGGTTGGCAGCCCCAGAGGTATGGTTTCACATTGGAGCCACGACGGATTTAACGTGCACCAGCTCTCTTTAGCGTACACGGTCCACAGTAACCAGCCGCGAGAGGTACATAATAGGTGCAATATATAATGCCTTCATATTTTTGATTAACACTGCTTATGATTTTTGAGGATATTTTTCTAACATACTGAGAAATGACTATGACTCGTGCAAAATAGCATTTGATCATCCGCTGTTTCACTAAATAAGGTTTTTGCCATGATAAATCCCCTGTTTACTCAGTGCCAATATGATTTGTAAGAGCGGTAAGAAACCAATACGCAGCGCCATTAAAAAATATTATTTGTGATGACAATAGATTCTAAAAGATTGATATCTTTTAAGGATATCTCTACCTGGAGACTAGGAGTACAGGTCCATAAGTGGTCCTCTGCCTCCACCTTTCCACCATGTTCATGAGCTCAACAAGGGAATTGGTGGAAGTCGGGACCTTGTGTCCGATAGGCCAACACGTGATGATGAACAACTGCGTCGTCTTTGGCTCAGCTTTCACGCCTGACATCAGCTCGGTCAGCGAGACGACCTAGGAAGCAAAGCGCACGGTTATGGAGATTGCTATTTTCTTCAAAACTGCACTCACATCAGAATATCGATGTATAAGGCTAGTGGTGCAATAGTAACCCTAGAAGTGACCATCGTCAGTCGCGTGGATAGTGGATACCTCTCCGCTCCTCCCAAGAAGTAAAAAGAATTAAATAAGCCAACGTTAGTCGTTGGTTCTTCATAAATAATTGTCACACTATTGTGTTGCCAAACATGCACTGGTTGATTGTCATTTATTCCATGATTGAAAATTAATTTCGTCCAGAGAATCATGATTTATTGATTGGGCTGTGACGTGTCCTGGTTCTCCTACACAGGTCTAATCCTTCGGAACCTTTTCCTCGGTCGTTTTTTGTATTTTTTTAAGGATTAGAAGCACAACTTTTGTTTTGATAAAAAATATTTTGCAAAATGGGAGAAAAAAGTTGTCACGTCAAGAAAGCAACAAACAGTCAAACCGTACAACCGGGCGAACCTGAGTACTCAAAAGAGTTCAACACCCACGTGATCAACGAGTACTCCGTTTGATGGAGAAAGTTCGAGCAATGCGACCTCCACCTTATTAAATCTCGACGATCAGAATGCGTTTTCTAGAGTATATGTTTATGAAAAATAGTACATCAAATTTCACACCACATTTTCCTAAGTGTATCTCATAGTTAAAAAAACTGATCTCATGAATGCTACGGGATGCATCTGGCATTCTCGAAGCAATTATGAACTGCAGCAACTAAACTTCAGTTGTGTATGCGACGAAAATTTCTATATTATATATATATATGCTTGGGCTTTTGAAAAGGACTGCAATGCAATTCCAGTTAAGAGATAAACCAAAGAGTTTAGGACTTTGAGTGCATTCATGTTCGTTACGACAGCGACGAAAAATTTGTCCTAGAATTCAGCCGACTTCATCGTCTTTATATAATTCAAACAACACGCACTTGTGTGTGTTGATCCTTCGCATTTTTTATTCATCATTTAAAAGTACTTTCACCCAAAGGACCATGATTTGAACTCCGCCATGACTTATGACGTCACTTGGACCTAGAATAAATAAATACTCTCCGTTAGTTCGATCCCCTTGGCAACGAAAACGTATTTTGCAGCTGTCGTAATAGGTGTGAAAGCAACATTTTTCTTTGTACAATGTGTTATGTGCACCAGGTTACATGTCATCACCCACAGACATTTGATGATGTATTAACGTTCTGATGCTTCATATATTTCGATAATTTTAGAAGATAACTAAATAAATAGAAATGTTATTGAAAATGTACTTGTTAATGTATCAAATTGAGACGAATAATTTTTTTTCATTAACGCAACTGTAGTAAGTTTTAGTATTTACGTTTAATTGCTACAAACAACAATACGTGCAAAAATACATGTTGCCAGAAAACCATTCTTGTTGATGAAAATGTCTAGCTGATACACTTAACTTTGTTTCCACGCTTACTGATATTCCCTTGCACCTCGTATTTCATTACGGCACCACGAATTCACCGGCATATGCAAAATTAACCCTGAAATTGATGGACAGCTTAAGGGTCCGTCCCACGTGACGATGATTAAGGATTGTCGTGGGTATTTCGATCGAATGGCTTGACGAGTTGCAAAGGTGGTAACAACAAAGGCATAATACGTTGTTACAAAACTGAGAAATTAGGAATTTGGTCTCAGAAAATTTATTGAACGCATTTGGTGGATGGTTATTTCTCACGTTTTAGTGGAAGTAATGACAGCTTAGCGGGTTGGGTTTAAGAGTTATTTAGTTTTATCTTAATCATGCTTCATATTCTCCGCGTATATTCTCAGAGCCCAATAAAAATTAATCAGCTAATTGCTTAATTTGCTAATGTGATTTTCTAAATTTGCAAGAAATTGTTGCATGTCATCAACATAAATTCATTAATCTGTGCAGTAACCGATTGATGGAAATTGAATCATCATGGATTATACGTTATAAGAAAAGTCATTTATAATTATCGTTGATAGTAATAAAAACAACAGTTATTTTGTATAGAACACCCCTCTTTTGTACAAACATTTATTTTATATGTATGCTATTTTTTCCACAGGCTTATACGTAACATTTAATTACAATTCAATAAAACTCTACCTTTATTTTTTGTTTTGTTTTTATTTTTTTATCTATTTTTTGCTACAATGTTAGAAATTTTATCATGAAATTACGGTTAAATAACCTGCCCATCTAATTCACCGTTAAATTTACGGTTTGGATCATCTTTACGGGACCTAAACCATTTCCAATCAGCTTGGTTAAAAAGCCGTAAATACAAAAGTTTACGGTTTTATAACCATTTAAAAATGGTTTAAAAACTAAATTTTTACCGTTTTTGAACCATTTCGAGACGTAGAATCTTCGAACCGTAGAAACCGTAAACGAAGCGTGTGGGAATCGAACCCCGGGTGTACGGTATACCAACCTTGCGCTCTAGTCATTCGGCTATCTACACCACTTAAAGCGGCCGTTTATTTATCAATAAATCTTCTTTTCCAACAGGTAAATTGCCTTAAAATATTGAGATTTCAGTTTTTGATTGGATCCAAAGTCATTTTTGGTCTAAATTTACTGTATATTGACGAAAATCATTTTATTTGCTGCAAAAATTAAAATACAAACAAGCTGCAGCAGCTCAAATTATGGGTTCGCTCATTCGCAAACAGTTCGGGAATCCGATGTCTCCAATTTTTGATTTACGTGTGTATGTGTTTCTATTTAGTAACCTCTGCTTAAGCCACTTTTTTTTTCTTCTTTTTTAGCCTACTTTCCCGTAAAAGTAAAAAAAAATAATAATAAAGCATGAAAGAAGGCTTAATGTATCGTGAAAATATCGTTAAAAATCAAGAAAAGTCAAAAATAAGTGAAGTAATTAAATAAAGATTGAAAAATAAAAAATTTGAAAGTAGGGTATTGAGATGGGGAAAAAGTGTGTCTGTCGGTCTGTCGGTCTGTCTGTCTGTCGGTCTGTCTGTCGGTCTGTCTGTCGGTCTGTCTGTCTGTCGGTCTGTCGGTCTGTTCCCCCCTAATAACTTTTGAACGAATTGTCCGATTGGAAAAATTCTTTTTGCATTCGAAAGATCTCGGCGAGGACGTCTCATTTCCACATATTACTTTTTTATTTGAACAATTTTTTGTTCAATTTTGAACAGTTCGAAAAATTTTAACATTAGCGCCTACGGGTGAAAATGAAGCAAATTATGTAAACTCTGGGTACAAGATCAAAGTTCCAATGAACAAGCTCACTGGAAGAAGTTCTTGGCGTGAAATATTGATTTGAACAATTTTTGTTCATTTTTGAACAGTTCAAAAAAAAAAATTTAACATAGTGCCTACGGGGAAATTTCAATCCTATATAAATCCTGATCTAACGGGCCGATTTGCTTGGAACAAACTTTATTAGAAAGCTCTTATGACGTAGAACATGTACACATAAAAAGTTCATCCAGAACTAACAAGCCTATTTTCTTATGAAATTTTGTTCATTTTTGAACAGTTCAAAAAATTTTAACATTAGCGCCTATGGGCGAAAATGAAGCAAATTATGTAAACTCTGGGTACAAGATCAAAGTTCCAATGAACAAGCTCACTGGAAGAAGTTCCTGGCGTGAAATATTGATTTGAACAATTTTTGTTCATTTTTGAACAGTTCAAAAAAAAAATTAACATAGTGCCTACGGGGAAATTTCAATCCTATATAAATCCTGATCTAACGGGCCGATTTGCTTGGAACAAACTTTATTAGAAAGCTCTTATGACGTAGAACATGTACACATAAAAAGTTCATCCAGAACTAACGAGCCTATTTTCTTATGAAATTTTTTGATCGGGATTTTCAAGAATATTTTTGAATTAATGAAAGATTAAATGAATAAACAAAATAATGAATGAATAAATGAGTGAATAAATACATGAATGACTGAATAAATGAATGATTGAACGAATCTGTATTAACCGTTGAAAAAGGCATATTTGAAGCAATTAAGAACTAAAGCTAAACGAGAAAGAGAGAGAGATAGCTAGATTATAAATTTGAAGCTGGTGTATACGGGAAAGTAGGCTCGTATAGTTCTAGACGGAACTTCTTATTTATATACACATGCAGATTTGAACAGATAAATCTTTATTCATATTTTAACAACAACGTACGACCGGTAAGGTTTCGCAACCAGGATGGACACCCGATTCTTATTGAGCGCTTGTAAATTACGGTTAGTTAAATATTCTTTAGGAGAAACAGAGAATAAACGATTTTTTTCACTATCAGTGGTTTGAGTACCATCTTTTTAATGGTTATTCAACTGTTGTAATTAAATATGGTAAAATAACAATCAAATAAATTTTTATTTTACTATTTTCTTACGAAAATTTTTAACAGTGTATGTGGCGACGCTGAATTTTTAATTTATTAAGATTTCTCCTTAACAGCTTTTGCTGAACCTGGAGGGGTAGGGATTACTTTTCAAAAAATCTAAAAAAAAAAAAGATATTTTTCACTGAAAATTAAACTTACCTTTTTGAGTATCCGGAATATCCAGGATTTGATGTTAGGAAGGGCACTGTAGGAAATAGTCTCAATCGTGAACACTGGACCAAATTTCTTCACTTTTTCTTTCTCGGAAGGGAAAAATTGGGGATAACTCTGAAACGCAAAGAAAACCGAAACTAGAACAAAAGTGGAAGATGAATTGAAGCACAATTTTATAATAATATTGATTGTTTTTCTTCCTCAAAAGCTTTTGAGACATTTCACTCAGAATGAACGATGGCTCTTCTTACCACCACTTTTCGCTGGGTTCGATGATTGCAAACGATTGAAATAAATTCAAAGATTCTTCAGTAAAAGTAGATATAACGGCATATACTATACAGCATTCAAGCATAACTAAATGTGAATACATATAACATTTAAAAAAAAGTAATAAAAAATAAATTTAAGCAGTAGCCCATATATGTTGGCCAATATCAATGTAATCAAAAGTAAAAAATCTAAGCGTTAAAATAAAAGCAACACTAAAAAGGTTTTAAAATCAAATAACGATTTTGAATTCATTCACCTTCATTTTTTTGACTTTAAAATGGCCTAGCAAGTGTTATCAAGCCGAGTTTCCAATGAACAAAGATCATTTTGGCAAGGTTATAAATGACATTAATGGGGTTTATTGTAACCTCAAATACGTGAATGCAAAACTTTAAAAATGTGTTAATAATAAATTAATTTTAATAATATCGTTCATTTTGTCACTTATTGATTCTGAAACAAAAGTAATCGTTCTACTTCTTGAAATTAAACTTAATAATAATAATAATAACAATAAATAAAAAAATAAATATATATATATATATATATATATATATAACATTAAAGAAATACCTGTTTATAACACCTTTTTAAATTCAGTTTCGATTTTAAAACATGAAAACTGAAGTGACCTACAGACAATTGTAGGCACTTTATATTTTCCCATGACTTTCCCCATTTTTCATGGCGAGAAAGAAATTACGTAACTTGACTCCGGTAATTTTTTCAAAAAACAGCCGACAGTTAAAAAAGTTGCGTGGTCACGTGACCGAGAGCTAAAAAGATTATTTAAGGGAGAAAAACTAATTTTTGTGGAATTCACAGGGATTTTGTGAGATTCGTAAGATGTAAATATTGTTCAGAAATTGGGTGTTTTGTGTTTCGTCTTTTTGTGATTTGGAATCTGTTTATATACCACGTAGAAGCTGGAAATAAACTAATGATTAATTAAATTCGGTTACGAATGCTTTACAGATTGGCAGCATAGACAAAATGAAGTTGTGACATAGGCTTATGTTACACACACACACACACACACACACACACATATATATATATATATATATATATATATATATATATAATTACTGCACTGACACAATATGCTCATAAGGTCTGAAAGGTGACGGTTTCTACGAACGACAGAACTGCAGTCATAAAAACCAGATTTAAATCAACACAGCATAATAATAACAGGCGCTTATAATGAATGTACTGTGAATATTCTAAGAAATTTTCCGTGATTTTTTTTCATGATTTTTAAAAATAATTACTTACATTAGACGGTGGGTGCTCACTGAGTACAACGATGGAGTTACAATCATGATCATACACCAGCGACCAAAAATCTGGAACCGTATGCTGCATCGGCCATTCGGTTACGATGAATTCTTTAGATCTAAGGTAACCCTAAAAAATTATCAGATACTTTTAATTTTTCAATGATGAAGCATACAGTACCTAATTTGAAATAGAACATAACATAATAGAAAGCTATGTAATAAAAACACATTTGCGGCAAAAATATTCGCAAACATTTTTAAGAAACTCCAACTTATAAATCTATTCCATTGCAGGAAGAGTTACAAAACTAAACCACTAAGCTCTTTAACGCATTCATTTTTAATAATGCGTCTAGTAATTGTCATGTTGAAATATGGAAATACTGGTCGTATATTATAATTTGCATTCGTTACCTAAGGTTATCTATCAATTTCGAAGTTTCATAGTACCACTATTTTTTCGTATCGATTATGTCTTGAATTTACACTTCTATGGTCAATTTTATGACGCATTTCTTAAGCTTTTCAGGATTTAAAGCAATCGACTGTGAAAAATCGGATTAATAAGAACTGTATTGTGATTACAAATTAGAATTTCTCTCTTTATTACTCTTGATACTATTATAAATTGTGATATTACCGTAACAATTAAGAGGGATAATATAACGGCCAGCTTTGAGAAAAAAACTATACCGAATCACTCTATAGAAATTTCGTTGGATTGATACCTTCTAGTTTCAATAAAGTACTAAATAAAAATGTTTTTTGTGAAATAGGTACAGACTCTAACATTTAATGAAATTTGATGGGTCATATTCAAGCATTTTTTAGAATTTCAAAAAGACTGAAAAATCATAACAGAAGAATAGAGATATCTTTGAATCATTACACTCACATTCAGTACGAAGAAATAGATGAATTTCTTCGTGTACATCAGCTGAATGTGTTTTTATTGCATTATTTAGAAAAGAACCAAAACTTGGGTTTTGGTTCACACATCTTTAAAAGGAGTGTCGACGAGGTCAAGACCATTCTGTGTGTTTTAAAAGCTCATAAAAGATTTAAAATCGTAGCATAAAGCATAATTGAAAAATATATTACAGGAAAACTCCTCCATAGCGAACACCAAAAAAAAAAAAAAAAAAATATCCGTAATAGAAAGGTGTCCGAAAAAGAGAGGTTTTCTTAGGATCAATCTTTTTCTGGCGGCGAATTCAAAACTGCCATCTGAAAAGGGTGTCCGCATTGGAGGGGTGTCCATTAGGAGGAGTTTTACTGTATTGTAATTCTAGCCAAATTGAAGATAATCATATAAATTTTAAAAATAAAGTGATTTCGGTAATTTTGTTTTGTTAATTTGCGAGTACATAAAGTGACTTCAAAATAGAAAATTTGAGACAAAACTTCCCTATAAAATAAATAAATAAATTGAATAAAAGAAAATCGGTTATTTAAACAAATTATATTTTAGCTTTAAAAAATAAATGAATAATAAATAAATAAATAAATAAATAAATAAATAAATAAAAGAAAAAAAGGGGGGACCTCTGTGATCAAGCATTTGTCAAAACAGTCACCCCCCCCCTAAATTGCAATTCGTGCTAAAAAGGCAGCTAGTTATGGAAAGCGCATCTGCTTTATTGCGAAGATTGTTTTACTGCAAGGAGAGTATCATTGTAAGAAAGCGAACATGAGTAGTCTCTTGGTGATACCGCAGATTTTCAACGCACAGCTGACTCGACTGTTATTCTAATTTTCTAAGCAGTTAACTTATGCTCCCTGCATCATTTCTAGCATTGGTAATTTTTTAAATAAACTTTTTCGGGAACTTAATTTTTTTTCTTAGGTGATTAAAAATTTCTATTGGTACTACGATAGTCGAATAAAAATTTTAATATCTTTATGGTCGATTACAAGTCCGTGGGAAAATTAGGAAACCTTAACTTAGCCACTTTGTTTGTTCTGCCTCTAATACAACAGTAAAAATAAAACGTATTATGTAACAAGAGAAAACATGGGCAATCAATATATTTACATATTTAAGACAAATAAATGTTTTGCTGGCCCCAAGTAAAACACGCTGAAGAAGCAAGTATAATAAGATAAAAACGAAGCGGTAATGTAATCATTAACTGCCTTAATGCATAAATAAGTAAATAAAAGAAATGATAGACCACTAAATTCAATACAAAGATTTTGTAGCATAAAACTGAAATTACAAGTTACAGATTGAAGAACCATTTTCTCAAAAAATCACTTTTCCCCGAAGAAGCAGATGCATTTAGAACATGTATTTTTGGTCTTTATTTGATGTAAATTTCAATAAGACAGCTAAGAGTTACGGGAAGATTTAATTGAACAAGCAAAAAAAAAAAAAAAAAAAGCATTAAATTACTATAAAACACGATTTTTATTGCTAAAATAGTCGGGAATTATGCTTGAAATATCACGACATTAATTTCTTAATTTTCGCAACATTAAACGGATTTTAATTTTTAAAGAACCATTTCGGAATTTCGCAAATCAATAAAAACTATCTCCTGATAAAGCAGAAACATCTTGTTTCCAGAAAAACCGGCGGTATGAGCTCTTGCTGTGCCATTGAAGCCACGTTCTTATGGTTAATTTAGGTTGCCATAACAATTTCATTGCCCTGGGGAGGGAAGTACCACTCGACAATTTTGTGACTTTTCAAAACCTCCCTGAGGAAGTCTTCGTACTCTTATTAGTAATTACCATATTAAAAGAGGCATGGTTACTAATGGTTTCTACCAAAAGACCAGCAGTTGGAAAGGCTCATTATCGTTAAGTAAGCTCAGTCATTAGGAGAATGTAATGACTTCGCTGATTGGAGTTTAGACTTGAAGGATGCTGTTTGTGAACCATGTGTTTATCAAGTCATCCAGAGATCCAGACCCCTCGACCCTTGGGACGTATACGATGTTCAGATTTAAGAATCTGCGAACGGCGATGAAGAATTCTCGAGAGTTTCTGTAGTGCTTTTGGCATTTACTTCCCCTCAATCGATTATTTAAATTGTAGCAAAGAACTAATTTTAAATCTTTTAATGCTGACAAAGGGGAAAATTTGTAGAATTTTTTTTTTCGAATTAAATAGAATGCGAAAGAGGATTACCATAGCACTTTAACTACGAACAATGTGATGACACACAATATTGTAATGGGTGTTATAAATACAAGTGTGTAATAAGCTTTTTCAGAATACATTATGTGTGTGGGGGGAGAGGGGGAGGACTCACATATCCACTTTTTGAATTGCGTTTGTTTTCTATGTTTATTAACCCATTCGAGACCGATTGTACACTGTGTGTGCAATTGATTTCCGAGGCCGATTAGGATTCATTTCCGAGGTTATTGCACACAGTGTGTGTAATAACAGTAATGGGCAATTATCAGTTATTCTGAGTAAACTAGTCGTCGAAATAAGATTTTTCAAAAACAATTGGAATCTGTAAGGTACAGAAAAATTGCACAGTGTGCAGTGATCTTATTTATGTGAATTCACTTATGAATTCAGTGATTTACATAGTGAACATGTTTTTTTTTTAAATTAAAAATGAATAATATAAAGAAAAAAAACTCGCTCCTGGGGAATGCGTTTGAAAAAAATAGTCGTCTCGAATGGGTTAGCAGGCAGAAAAGAAAGATTTCCGTGTCAGTTCCGAAACACGTGCCTGCAATTTTCTTGATTTTTGATAGTTTACGTCATAAAGCAATGTTTTTTAGGAAATTTTAATCGCTTGGATCTGCCTTAATTTTGAAATTAAGGCAGATTTTAAAGTATTTTCTTTAAAAATTCAAGTATTTTTTTTTTTGACAGAAACACAAAAAATAAATAAATAGATAAACAAACAAACAAACAAAGAAATTAAAAGAATATAAAATAATAATAATAATATTAGCAATGAAAAAGAAGCAAATTTTTTCAAGCATTCATATCATATTTTAAAAAAATATTATAAACTTACGGGAAAATAAACACATAAAAATAGAATAAATAAATAAATTAACTTAAAAACTGTAATGAAAAGTTTTTTTTTTCTTTCTTTCTATCTTTTTTTTTGGCATTTATACTACGCTCTTAATATAATTAGACATTTAGGGGATAAACTTATTGCAATCTCATCATCTTGATACTATTTTAATAGGTACCATTGCTTATAAAAGAATCTGAATAACACAAAATTTATCTATAACTGACAAACAAATTTGATATGCAATTAACGAACTGAATTTAATAACTAATACCCTTTTATTTATCCTTTATTATGTTTCAAAATTTTTAAAAATTTTAACTGAGGATTTTCAAAAATTTAAAGCTTGAAGCACCAAGCTACGACAATTCTTTGACCTACGATGCCATTCTTTTTGTTTCACCTATATAAAGCAAATAAATGAAGACTATTGAAAATCACAATAATTTCGTTGAAACTTTCCTGGAAAAATTAAACGTCCGCAGATATAATGTAACTGAAAACCATGCCAAGTGATCTAGAAATAGTCAAGAGCCAAGCTTGGGAGTTCTGTATTGCTTATAACAGTAAAGATTATTACAAAAGCAAAAGCACTTACGTCTACGAATACCGCGTTGATGTAATCTGTGCTGTCGTTGCTTTGAAATGAAGACAGATATGGCCTGAAGTTGTCAGCTGAAACAGCAAAAAGAAATCAATTGAAAACAAAGCCTTTTATATAAGTTTCTGTTTTTTTTTAGAAAGTGCAAAAAGATGCTTTCTACGAACTTATCTCGATGTTTAAACCTTAAGAATACAAACACTATCGACTGCAGCTTTAACGTTTCGATTAACTCCCACCTCAGAATGTGCAAGGAACCGTCTTTGTACCACTATTTCATGAATATAGTAACTTCCCACTGAGGGAGACCGTCATTAAAATTATTCGAAGCACGAAGCGGAACGGACCCAAAGCTGTCCAAAAGGACCCCCAGGATTGCATTCTAATCTCTACAAGGGATCCAAGTCAACGAAAGAAAAAGTTGGGGTGTACGAGCTGTAACTAGGGGTCTACCAGATTATCTCCTCAAAGGCAGGTTATCAGAAATTTTATTAATAATGCACGCAACACAAATTTTGCCAATGTACTTTTGACGCTTCTTCATGTAAGCCCAACCTGAGGGTCCCAAGCTGTTTCTGAACACCGACCGTAGATAAGGTCGCGAAGCATTTCTCATGGGGTCGCCATATAATTTATAATTTTAAATAAAACAAACTGTAGTACCACATAGACAAAGTGACTCTTTTTTTTACAGTAAATATCATTTTGAATTATTTCGTGCTAAACTTCAGGGCATAAATTACAAAGAAAATGTCTTGTGACGTGGCAATTTTTGTTATATCCGACCAGAATAAAATCCATCAAAAATATTTAAAAGAAAGAAAAGTAAAAAGAAAACATTCAAACAATATTCAGGAATATTCAAACAGTACATGGAAAAACTTTCAAACAGTATACGAAAAATATTCAAACAGTATACGAAAAATATTCAAACAGTATACGTAAAATATTCAAACAGTATACGAAAAATACTCAAACAGTATACAAAAATATTCAAATGATGAATTTGAATTTGAATAAATTCAAATAATTTGCAAAAATATTGAAATAAAAGCAGTGTCTCTTGCATAATATAATGACAACCAATTTTTGTTTAAATCCTTCCATTATTTCTTAATAGCAGTTAAAGAGAAAAACGTTCAATTAAGCCATCCCTCTTGAGGGAATTACCGTCAAAAACTAATCAGCACTACTTCCTATCATTGTCTATTATTAATACCAAATTTGGTTAAATTCCTCGTATTATATGTTCGGTTATAGTGGACGCAGAGAAGTGTTAAAATAAAATGCAATCTTTTCTTCCCACTCCATTTTTACAGCTATTGGACATTATAAAATAAAGAAATTTACAGTGGGGTTGGATTCAGAAATAGCTTGGCATCTAACGCATCGTTTTCGTGTTAAAATAGTTGCGTGAAAGTGTGCATGGGTTTGTTCACAAAAATTCAATTTTTATCACAAATCACTGTATAAATTGTTTGAATGATTCTAAAACAGTTGGGAGAGAGCGAAATGTAAGGGACTGTTTATTGAAAATTTTAAAAAATTAAAAGAACAACAGGATTTTGTTTTGTTATCAAACAATTCCCTTTTGAGTTAAATTCGATTCACATACATTTCAATCCTGACAAAATATTAGTATAACGGTAGTTATTCTTCGTACCTAGTTCAGCCCTACTCCAGAAATTATGTTTCAAATTAGTATGAATGTTGTTTAGAGAATGAATTTGTTTCTTAGTATTTCGACGAATTTACAATAATCAGGGTTCGATCCAGAATTTTTAAACAGGGTCCGTTTTTTGTGAATTTTAAATAGATTTTTGTGAAAAATCAAATAATTTTGTGAAAATTGAAAATCTAAACATATAGTGATGAAAATTTTTATTATTATTTGCCACTTTTACAATAAATAATGGTGTAAAAAGTACGATTCGGAAGCTTGGAATTTTGGGAAGGGTCCGTTTGGATTGATTTGAATTTTGTGAAGGATCCGTTTTGTTTAATTGGAATTTTGTGAAGGATCCGTTTTGTTTAATTGGAATTTTGTGAAAGGTCCGAAAGCGGACCCGAATTTTCATAATTTATGAAAATGGTACTTTTTATTTTTTTTCCTAATGTCTGTTTTGAAATCGATTATTTTATTTATTTATCTGTCCACAATTTTTTAAATTCTTTTCGTAATCTTTGTTAATTTCAATTCCCCCCCCCCCCTTTGTTGTAACAAATATATTTGTCAAAATGTAAACTTTTGAATTAGGAAGAGCACATTCACTCTTTGTTTTCCACTTTAATTTTCACAATTTTTGCAGATACTAATAACTCAGATTAACAGGTTTTTGTCTTGATAGCCAACATTGCTCAGTATAGTTACTGTATTTATTATAAATCTGGTGTTCGGAAGCAGAATAGTCGCACAATCTGTTTTTAACTTGTGAATGTTTCTTCTTAACAACTGTGAATATTTTAATTTTAAGCTTCATGTTCACTGATGCAATGCAGCTAATAGCAGGGTTCGCGCTAGGCCGCGCGATCGCGCGATTCCCGCAATATTTTTTGAAATCCCACTCAAAAAAAATTTTTTTTAGGCTTAAACTTTAAAAATCCCACTTAAAATTTTGGTCAAGGAGGAAAATCCCACCTTGTATTTTTCCCCAGTGTGAACCCTGTAATAGTATTCTAAAAACTAAAATAGATGCTTTTTTAGGAAGTTAGGTTTCGTTTTCATAGTTTACTAATGGCAAGGACGTTTCATGAAATGAAGTAATGCTTTGTTCCTGAATTTGATTAACAATATCAAAGATAAATTCAAGGATTACTTAAATATAAGATTGGTAAGTGAATACCACATAATTGGATAATTATATTTATTTATAAAGATTAAAGATACGAAAGGCAAAGTCCTTTTTGATACCAACACTTTTCATAGTAAAATGATAGGGTTGTTTCAGACACTATTAGGTGAGGAAAAATTGAAGAAATTCTATCCTTAACACCAAAATACGATACATAGTTCGATGACTAAGTTTATCCATGAAGTTTCAAGGAGACAAGTGCTTTTTATGCCAAAATGTTTCATAGATAAATGACAGAGTTTAGACACCTATGACATGAAGAAAAACTATAGAAATTCTGCCCCTTACACTTAAGTAACACATATAATTCGATGATTAAGTTAACCTAAAAGTTTCAATAAGCCAAGCGCTTTTTATGCTGAAATATTTCATACATAAATGACAGGGTAGATTTAAACCCCTATTAGTACGTGGGAAGAAAAAACTTTAAGAAATTCTGCCCTCAACACTAAATTAACACATAACGCGAGAATGCGACGATCTGGTTTATCTAAAAAGGTTTTAAAAGCCAAACGCTTTTTATGACAACATTTTTCGTAGATAAATGACGGGGCAGATTTAAACACTTAATTGCCGAAGAAAAACTTCGAAAAGAATTCAGCATAACATATTAATAAAAATTACAACAAAATCTTAAACACAAACAAAATTGCATGAATACTTACGTCTAGTTTTACAACGTATTACGAAATGGGGAAAACAGCTTTCCGGACAAAATCGAAGCAAATAATCAATGTCAATAAAAGTTGGGAGAAACTTTTGCAGTTTAAAGATTTTTTCTGCAGAAAAACTTTTCATCTGAACTAGATTATTGCGAAAGATTACGATATTGAACCAAGTATAAAGCGTCCTCTCTTTTTTATTCTTTTAAGCCAAAAGGCCCCAATACGAAAGGATAAAAGATAAAATTTGATGTGATGGATTTAAGTATTGGATGCCTCAAGCATTTTTGATCCAAAGAAATCGAGATACTGAATAATAGAAGATGTGCACAAATGGAGAAAAATGTACTGTATGGATCTGCAAGTGTGTTTTTTTTGCAGCAAATATCTAAAAAATGTATAAGAGTTATTAAATGTCTGGGTATTGTTACTGTATCGTGTTTTTAGTGGGCTGGTGAAAACGACGATTATGGTATAGACATTCAATAAAACATGCACACAGATGCTTTTGGTTTGCAATTAATCAGATTTTAAAAGTAGTGTTTTAAGAGTAAAATTGAGGTTACCAGAAACATTTAAACGTACAGTACCAAAAAGTACATAACTGGGGAAACGCAAACGTGGCGGTGAATCGCAACTGGCGAAATGCAAAGCATTTTATGAGAAATTAATTAGACCTTTCAAAAAGTTTTTAAGTCTAAGTTTGTTAATTTTAACCCAAGTTAAAATGCGTTTTGTGGCAGATTTGCTTCTTCAAGTACTTTCGGCAAAGCTGAACTAAATCCTAAAAAAAAGCACCGTTTATAGTTCCTCACACTATGCAAAACGATAATTTGAAAACACTCGAAAAACACATGGAAGAAAAAAAATATTTTACGAGAAATCAGTTCAGCATTAAAAGAAAATCTTTGACTGATTCTGAAAATTTGCTTACACATATTAAGATTTTGCCTAGAATACATGACTTTGTCACGTTTACACTTTACGTGATCTGTACTGATGTTATAAGCTAGAAGAATGTATCTCAATGTTTTCGTGAAACATTGATTTTTATGCTAAGGATCATTTACTTACAACAGAATTATACGAATGCATTAGATTTAACCCAATAAAAATAATAGAATTTTCATCTGACAAGATTAAAAAAGTGTAAAGGAGGTGAAACAAATATTTTGAAAGATGAATGATAGTCAAAAGTTTACGTTTTGAGAGGGGTATTGCTTGAATAATAAAGCTGTATATCTCTCTGCTACTGTAATCTTGGACTGTTATTACATGTTGATTTTTTATTAAAAAAGATATGCATATACTGTTGTCGAAAAATTTAAAAGTCAGTTTGGATTTTAGTCATCTTTTGACTCCAATGCTTTGCATTGGTGAAAGAAAACAAAAACAAAAATTAATAAGAAACTCACGAGGAACTGTAGAAATCGTTCGATTCTTGTCTCTGTTTTCCAACCTGTGGCCTCCAGCTCTATCTCCTATAGTGAATTTAGCCGATGTTTTGCAAATTTTCTAGAAAATATTAATTATGTGTTTTTATACCATGGCAATTATAAAGCAATTCAATCAGTAAAGATATAAGATGCTGAATTCAAAAAATAACTTTTCAGAATTTTTAGAACCTATTTCAGAACTGTTGTGCAGTGCTGAGAATAAAAATATTTTAAAAAGGAGGAATTTTACATGCTATACAGAGTCGAAAAAGATGTTCTTGATTTTAAAAATAAATTTCATGGGACAGGACTATGAATCAGTACGAAACCAACGTGAAATTGTAGAACAACTGAGTTTTGATATTGCACATAGCGTTGACTTTGAAATCAAGCAGTGTCTTCAAGGCTTTCGCCGACGTCCCTTTGTGATGCGATGCCATTTCACTTGTCAGTTAGTTCACTAGCCCTGCTGTACACGTCATGAGTGTACTGTAGGGTCACTGAAAAAGCGTTTTATACTGTTGGCAGTGAAAAGCAAAGGGACGTAAGTGACCAAATAACGATTTTGAGAAAAACGCGTTCAAAGTTTGAATCTTATGGAACTCTTAATGTTATTTTTTTTCTAAATCACGATAGGACCGGAGCACCTGTTAGAGCTATCACTAACATCTCTTGTCGCAATATAGAATGGTGCTTTCACGATCATTTGCCCTAGTTATCTCCAATTTTCATTTTTGTGACTTACATCCTTTTGCTTCTAGGTGCCTCATTTGGGAATATCAACTGAGAGAAAATCCGAAAACGAGCTTAAACAGATTTTACGTTAAAAATTTCCAAAATTCTGCAGATAGATTCTAGATCTATTTCTAGCAAACACTTTATAAATGTAAGAGTACATGAATATATGCAGTTAGCACAGTACTCTAATCGTTCTGACCAGCATAAATAGTCACGGTTTAAGTAAATATTTAGAGTTTAATGCAAACATGTTGAATGTTGCACATCTTTGATTCGGATAATGTGAACATATTACAACGGTTGGAAGATAGTAATAAGTTCTGCAATATGAATTAGATTTTAATTTTACAAATATCGATAAAAATGCCTTTTATGTGTATGTCATACATTAAAATGCATATATTTTTGTTTTGTTTGTAATATTTTTACAGAGAAATCCTATTTTCGTGCAGAAATTTTGAGAGATGAACTGATCATATTCTTTTGAATCTTTTTATTTTATTTAGGATTCTGAGAAAATTACATTAATGCTTCTAAAATAAATGTTTGCTAAAAAATGAAAATTTGGAATAAATTAATTCGTAACGATTTCCCTAGGGGGTATATGTATTCGATTTATTGAGAAAAACTATTCGTATCACGTCAGTATAATCGATTTTTATATCTTTCGAGTTAAATGTTTCGTTGCGATAACATCCTTTCGTATCTTAGTAGCTCCTTCAATACTTTTTCACAAAATGAGCCTAATAGAAATCCAATTCAGTCTACATCGTTTAGAATAAATATACTTTGTATGATAGTTTTGATAAATTAATTCTACGGATAAGGCTTCCCCTACTTATTTTACTTAATTTTCACCTTAACAAAATTTCTCGTATTCGAAACGATTAAGACAATTCAATTCTACAATGAAAAATATATTTTCCTAGCAAGAACGAAGGTTGAGTTGTAATTCTTTATTGAAAATGGTTTTCGGGTACGAGTTATTCTATTTTTTGGTTGTGCGATTAAGAGCAGTCAATACTTAACACAATGCTAAGTACAATATATCTTACTGACCTAAAAACGTAATTGTTCGTTTCATAGTACAGTAAAACCTGTTTTTGTGCGGTCCTTTTTTATGCGATTTTGTTTTGGTGTGATTGGTTTTGTGCGATTTTATTTTTGAGCGATTTTTTTCGTGCGATTTATTTTTATGCGGTATATGAATCTTAGCGGCGTTAGCACCAGTTTAATGTTTCCTATCAATGTACATATACATATTTAAAATTGACAACTAATTATAATTTTTATTTATACAGTAAGCACATGGTAAGTGCCCATGTGCTTACTGTATAAATAAAAATTATAGGAGAAGGCTTTGATAATTTCATGACCTTGCCGAGATGATTGAGGACCAAACTATCGATGATAGTGACATTATCAATAGTTGGATAGATTATGAAAATGGACAAGAAGAACCGGAATCTATTACAGCAGATAAAATATATGCAGGGATCCAGATTTCTAAAAAAATGGAAACGCATTTTCTTAAAATAGATACCAATGCGGAAAGACGCTTTAAAATTCCAAACAGAACTGAGATCATGCATGTCTCACTATCGCAACGCTTACAAGCAATTGACCAGTCGACTGTCGTCACAAAAACTGATCACTGACTTCATGGTACCAAAAAAGAAACCAATTGAAATCCTATCTTCAAGCAACGAAAGCGATTTTCAACCAATTCGTCACAAGAAGATGCACGTTTTGGATTACGACGAGTAGGAGTAAACTATTTAATGTATAATTTGAAAACTTCTCCATGTATATGTACAATGAAGAATTAAATATTTTTACAATTTCTTTAGGCCTAATTTATTTATTTAATTTAATTGAAAGCAGTATCTCATCTATTTCATAAATTATTGATGTATTTTCTAAGTCCGACTTTTTTTTATGCGGTCCCTATCCACCGCCTAAAAAAAATTTTAGGTAGTATATCGTACAAAGTTGTTTATTACATGTAAGAATTTATAAAATTTCCGAATATTTTTTTGTACGATTTTTTCTATGCGGTCCCTATCCACCGCACAAAAACAGGTTTTACTGTAGTAACAGTTGATATTATCCTATTTAAGTAAGAGAAAAAAAATATTATACTAGAAATTAAAAGTTCGAAAATTGCAATGCAGGGACTCCATCTACTTATCTCTTAATATTGTGCTAAATTCTTAGTGGCGCTTATGCGGATTCAGGATTTTGCTGAGAAAGTGGCAATTGCCTTGTGACTTTAACAGTTGTCCGGAAAATTTGTTCCAAAGTGGAGAAATTGTAAAGCTGTCATAATTCATGCATTCTTTAATAGTTTGTCACTTTCAGGGAGGATCAAATGTGCCTTTACTTCCCCCCTTCATTCACGCCCCTGAGTATATCGCACTCGCAAGTGCAACAGGCCATAACTTTAAAAAGAAAAAAAAACATGGACCATTACCAGTAAATTCTTAATTAAAGACATTTTACCGAGTTCGTTTTCATGTACTAATGTCATGTCTTGATTTGCCTTACCTTTTCAGTTATTCGAGATAATTCAAATAATAGGCGAAACTGAATTATGAGATAATTCCCTAACTACTTCTCGTAAGTACATTTAAAACCAATAATTTACATTAAAGATTTTAACAATTAAAACCGTTAGGCAAAAAAAACTGCGTTTAAAAATTTTGGTTAACATTTTCAAACGCATTTCCTGAAAAAATAGTCGATTTTGAGCTGTGGCTTTCTTGCACTGCACTTTCTTACATTCGGCGTGATATAAATGTAAAAAGGATTACGGAAATATCCAATGTGCAAAATAGTAACTGTACAAAACAGTGAAGCATCACTTTGTCATGCCTGTTTCAGGCACAATACTCCTTATTTATTAGTACTGCCTGAGTTAATTTAAGAATTAACACGTTGACTGCCAACCTACGAGATAACTCGTAGTAGGTGAACTTGTTGAGAGACCAAATTACAAGTTGCCTAGTTGTTGCCGACTTTTTTTCCTTTTTCAATACATTTATGGAAAGTTAGTAATTTTTTACTTAATAAAAATGTTTTTCACAATATGTTTTAATTAAATTAAACTATCGTCTGGAGATCCATAAACTACAAACAGCGCTGGCACTCAGCGTGCCGGCAGTCAACGTGTTGACGAACGTAACACAACAATATTTAATAGGATGATTAACGAATCAAAATGTCGAAAAGTTTTTTCATTTTGGATGAAATTCAAATGCAATGTGACGAAATGAAAAGACTTGGTAATAAGGAAGCGAAATGACGAAAATTTTGTTATTTTGACGAAGTGTAAGTATTAAATACACTTCGTCAAAATAACAAAATTTTCGTCATTTCGATTCCTAATTACCGAGTGAAATAGACGACGAAACAAGTGACTAAACTTTCGTTGTTTTTGACGAAATGTATATAACGAAATATTTTTAGTTTTTGACGAAATTCATTTCGTCAAATTTATAACGAAAGCTTTACTCACAGCATTTTTCACGAAGATATTTCGTCAAATACGACAAAAAAATTTCGTGAGGTTTTTGCATGTGTTTATGAGAGTCAAAATCAAATCTATAGCTTTCATAAAAATGGTTTCTTATAACGTACTTGATATTCTCTCTGGTATTCGTTTTGCCTGGTGATTGGATTCTTGACGGATTTCTGTTTCATACGTTGCGATATCTCAGATACTGGAAACCAGGTCTGACCACTGATCAAGGCCTCTTCCAGAGCTTCATAAATAAACCTATACTGGTTCTAAGATAAGAAAAAAATGTAGGAAAGACGCAAAAATAGCGTCAAGTAAGTTCAAATAATAATAATAATAATAAAACGTAAAATATCTGATGAGTTGATACATATTTCACACGAGCGTACTTTGTAATATCCTCCTGAGACCTGGCATCCACTAAAATGGATGTTTTGCTTTTTCTCCCTGTTGTGACAGATTTTATTTTAGCAAGCAAGACCTAGACTGGCATTATAAAGAAGGACTAGGAAATCGCTTTTTGACTTTGAGAATTCGGAAACGTTAGTTTATTTGTTTACAATATGGCAAAAAACACGAGTCAAGTTGGAATTTGGAGCTCTCGCGGTTGTTTTGATTTTCACAATATTTTTTTCTTTTTTAGTATTGTTCTAGGATTTTTATACAAGTTTGATCTCTTTTCTTATGTTATAAGTAAAGAATAAAATTGTTTGTTTATCTATTTTTGTGTAAGCATCGCATAGTTATACCATAGTTATGACCTCAACATACATTCAAATGGATGTGCCCCCCAGAAAAATTTAACAATTCAAGTTTATTAATTTTTTAAAAACATCCTCTTAATGCCCAATTGTTCAGAAAAACTTATAGTTGAGAGAATATGTTTATTTTATTTTGCTTGGGTCTCAGGAGGATAAACGATTTGTATTAGTAGCATTTCGTATTCGTACAGATTCGATTCGCACCATTAAATGTAAACGCATGTTATATAGGGACCTAACAAGCAAATCGGTCCCTCGGGGAAAAAAATCCGTGTAAAATCCATATTGAATCCTACTTTCCGATTGATTTGCTGCCTCTAAAATTTGTTGAATAATTTAACATCATTTCGAAAAAACTCAGGGTTTGACAGAAAACTGAAAAGATTGATTGAATCCGGATAATACATAGTTTTGCAAAATAGCTGAACAATAAGGGCAAAAGAATAAATACAAGAAACGGACTAAACATTTTTAAACAGTATTATTGCTACTGTGCAAAAGTTGACGCTTTATTTTTAACTAGAAAATAAAATGAATATATTTTGAAAATGAATGTCATGAAAATATTTCAATGTGTTCACTCATTATGCCGTAAGATGTATGAAAATATTGAATAAAGATATTAAACGTGTTCAAAGTGAAACACTTAAGTATAACGCAATGTCTACATGTCATTGCTTCTTATCTGTTACGCGTCATGCTTGAATGACAAATGTACATCCAAGTGCATATCATAAGCCCTTATAACCGAAGGTTCATTGAAAACAAAATGAAAAAAGTATTTTTTGATTTTGACCATTTTTGGTTTTTTATTTTGTTTTCAACACTTACTAAGGGGTGGAATCAAATTTTTGAATGATACAAAATAACATGTTGTATGCATATTTAAAAAATGGAACAGTTATTTCATACTTTAATTTAAATTTAATAACAATAATTTTTCTCTCACTAGAAAGAGCCAACAACTGACTCGCAAATGCAACCATTTTATATCGATTTCAGAACAGTTCGATATGGAACTTAATTTAGCAAAATTTTTCGTAACGTCTAAGATAAACATTCTAATCTTGACTGGAGAAAGCACTGCTTATTGAGTTTTATAATTCTGAATTCCTTGGTTCTATTAAGTTAAAAGAATTAATTTTTAAGGAATATTTTATTTATTTGTATAATGCATGCATTCATTTCTTTAGTTTAGATATGGCACTTTATTCAGAAATATTTATACGCAGACGAAAAGAACTAACAGTTTGTTGCATGATATATCTGGAATCTTGTGTTACTTTTTTGATATTTTTAAGAGTTTTCTTCATGGAGATGTCAAGGGCCTAGCTTCAAAGAAGGGGCTATGTAAGTGGTTCAGATCTATTCTCTCAAATCTTCTTGATGAGAGTAAGCGGCTGTTACAAATATTAGAGCGATAGATTTATTTCACATTTGCAACAAATAGTTCATCTGCGTACATTAGCTATGGCGTTATTTATCACCTGACGTCACAAGAGAAAACATTTTCTATCGAATGAGCTTGACAGTGATAGAAGACGTTTGGCGGTTTGAGACCAATCGAGGAACCCCTGGCAGTAGGTGAGAGAGAATTTTGAATTAATTGGTTTGCATTGTTATCTGGCAGAAATTGGTTCATACATTTTATTGGCAATAAAAACTTTCTTTTTACTATACATGAGTGTGTGAGCACTTAGTTAAAAATAAAATATATACATTTACGCGCTTTACATATTAGTTTTGTTCTCAAATATCGCGACAATGAGATAAATTGGCAACAAACTAATTAGGAGTAACTAATTTTACTTTCTCATGCAGATTTTTTTCTCTTTTGTATTTTTAGATTTACTTTTATTGCATACTGTGCTTAAAAATTTCGTTTAGGAGTTTGTAGAAAGTCTCCATGTATAACTTTGCTTATATAAAAATACTTTAAAATACATGCTTGGCAACAGAAATAGGAGGCATTATTTTGCCAATTTGCTAATCCAGGCATTAATTACCAATCACGTGACAGGAATATTTTAAAATTTACATGTTATAATCAAAATCAATTCCATAATTCAAAAGGTCTGAGATGGGCAGAGCAGGTCTGGGCTGCCATGGGCTCTCGTCGTCTGAGTTTAATTTTTATTTGAAAGCTACTGAATAAGAGGCCTATAGCAAGCATCAATTATCGACTTCAGTTATAGGAAAAGTACTCAAAAACTTAAAGTTAACGCCATGCCTCACATTTTAAATTAGCAGCTGATATATATATATATATATATATATATATATATATAATTAAGAATTTGGTGTCATTGCATAAATGTTAGTTTTTCAAGAATGTGCAATTTCTAGAAATTAATGAAAATTAACTTTTCAATTTTTTGACTTATATTTTAGTGAAACTGAGTTGTACTTAAAAATGCAAACGTGGAAAAATTCAATGAAAAGTCAGGAGACATACCACATCCTCAATCATTCCTCTGCGGGCGTTTCTAAGGCTCTTAACGTATCCGTAGACATCGTAAACTTGATCCTCTTCCGCCAAATCTAGATTCGAGTCGATGCAGATATAAGCTCCCGTTCTACCACAACCATCGCTAAAAAAAAATCAAAACATCATGTAAGGTTTCTAACAGGATCAATAAGTCTTTAATAATGACACAATTTTTTTCATAACTTTAACGGTGCGAAGTTGAATACCGATTAAAAGATTTGAAGAAATATGCTCAACAGTATTTTATGAAAATGGTTTTAGTGCAATTGAAACTTATTTTAAGTCTTTCAAGGAGAAAACAGAGAAATACACACAGATAGAAATTTTTGGGCAGGGTAAATCTATTTATAACAAATACTTATTCCCCTAGTTTGTGACAAACCGATATATGAAACACAGTCTCATAAGATACTCGATAGAGTTATCGCAAACAAACATAGGTTAGTACACGGACGTACAGACATAGCGATAAAATTCGTCAAAAAAGAATTGGGAGATGGTCAAAATGATAATTTCGTTGTGTACGTATTTACGATATGAAAAAAAAAAAAAAAAAAAGGGCAAAATTGATTCATGGGTTATAAAATTGGAAATGTAGACTGATATTTGAGCGGGAATTTTTTTGCGAAACTAATACTTTGTACAAAGCAGTTCTTTCAGCAATTATCTGAATCTACATTTTCTGCGTATTTTGCACAAAATTGCTCATCTTTCAATATTTCAGTAATGTTCTCCAATATTTATTACTACCATAGTGTTGTCGCTCTTCTTATGGAACTAACCTACTATGATTTCGCAATAATTTAATGGAATGTCAAAAAAAAAAAACATGGCAGCAGAATAGCTTAATAAAAAGCCAAATAAAATGTGACTGCAATTCAGCTACACTGTTAGAAATTTCGTCATGAAATTACGGTTAAATGACCGACAGCAGTCTGCCCATCTAATTCACCGTCAAATTTACGGTTTGGAACATTTTTCTATCTTTACGGGACCTAACCACTTCCAATCAGCTTGGTTAAAAAGCCGTAAATACAAAAGTTTACGGTTTTATAACCATTTAAAAATGGTTTCAAAACAAAATTTTTACCGTTTCTGAACCATTTCGAGGCGTAGAAACCGTAAACGAAGCTTGCGGGAATCGAACCCGGTTCTTCTGGTATACCAACCTTGCTCTCTAACCATTCGGCCATCTGCACCACACAAAGCGGTCGTTTATTTATCAATAAATCTTTCCTTTCAACAGGAAAACTGCATTAAAATTGAGATTTCAGTTTTTGATTGGATTCAAAGTCATTTTTGGTCTAAATTTACTGTATATTGACGAAAATCATTTTATTTGCTGCAAAAATTAAAATACAAACAATCTTCAGCAGCACAAATTATGGGTTCGCTCATTCTCTAACAGTTCGGGAGTCCGATGTCTCCAGTTTTGATTTATGTGTGTATGTCTTTCTATTTAGTAAATACTGCTTCAGCCGCTTTTTTTTCTGCTTTTTTTATATACACATGCAGATTTGAACTGATAAATCTTTATTCATATTTTAACAACAACGTACGACCGGTAAGGTTTTGCAACCAAAATGGACGCCCGGTTCTTATTGAGCGCTTGAAAATTACGGTTAGTTAAACGTAAGTTAGGATAAAACGATTTTTTTCGCAATCAGTGGTTTGAGTACCATCTTTTTAATGGTTATTGAACTGTTGTAATGAAATATGGTAAAATAACAATCAAATAAATGGTTATTTTACTGTTTTCTTTCGGAAATTTTTAACAGTGTATAAGAGCTTTAAGTAAAAAGTGATTAAATTGAACTTTCATTCAGCAAATCATGAAGTGATAAAGAATATAGTAGAAAATAGTTGATTCAAGGCTCCGATATAGCATATGCAACAGATTAAAACGTTCATTAGATAACTTTTGTTACATAATTTGTGACATGCACAATGTTCAATAATAAACAGGTGAAAGTTATGTGCTTCATCGCATCTCTGAAACAATTTCTCCTGTAGTTCTTTCACAGTTTGTTCTAAATTACCTGTATACTTTAATAAAGTCCTGCTTCGCTGAGTACAATGGAGGAAATTCACCGCTAGAGGGATTCATGAGCGATCACTGTTGTCATGTGATATCCGCTCTATGTTTACTATGATTTTCAATTGAGGTAGATGTGGAGTTCACTAGGCAAAATTAGTTATCATAAAATTAATTAGACTATTTTCACAGCTTTTTCTGATTATAACCCAGTATTTACATTTAATTTAATCATTAAAAAAGAAGTTTATTAATTATTACAATAGTTATGGTGTTTTATTTAGTGTTAATTTTATGTAATGGGGAACTTTATTTAGGCCTAGTTTTTAATTAGATTTGTCGTACTCAAAGTAAAGCGATGCTACGGCTTCCTTTGTTTACATTGCTTTAATCACTGCTACGTGACCAATGACGTTGCTTGAATTTCCTCCATTGCGAAACAACGTAATTTCTTAAGTTGTTGCAGAGTAACAAAGTCAAACCGAAAACTCCTCGATGCACATCTTGTAACAAACGACGAAAATTTCCAGGCTTTCAGAAGATACTATCGCAAAAACATTTGTATGCATTTGTTTACGTACCTGCAGTGTACAATGAGGGGACCGTTCTCCGGATAGAGGGTAAGATACATCTTAACCCTCCGCCTGAAGTCGAGGAGGGCACAAGGAAAGGGATTTGTATGCGTGGGCCACGAGATGTAATGAAGGTGATGCAGCTGACGTACCTCTTCACCCTGCGGAAACAAACATAACAAAGATTTATTCGAATCACAAAGCAACGTCCCAAATTCAAGCAATCTCTTTCAAGACCCTTACTACATTGGTTCGTTGTTACGAGCCTCTAAACAAACAGCCTACTCATCCGCCGTTTTGGATTAGAATGCGTATTCTGCGTGGTTTCCCTTTCTGGCATCTATTGTCTTTTGGTAATGTTTCGATCTTTTCGGCTTGTAAACGATCCAAAATTTGTTAATTTGCCATAATGCTAGGAACTTTGCTCTGGTAACCTTAGCTTTCAACAATGAACGGTCTAATACGATTTGCCTGATGCGTCAGCTCGTGTATATAGCGACCTTAGTTCTTGTGTTTTGTTTGCTTCATTAGATAATAATAATAATTGGAATATCTACACATATGAAAATACAACTTTATCAGCAATTAAGGTTTGAAACATATTTCGCATTTTAGTACACAAACTGCAAACAATAGATTTCGTGGAAAATACTAAATGTTGTCATGTTTATTTCTAGGGTAATTCCCTATCAAGTTTTTGTACAAAAGAGGTTTTAGGAAGAACATCTAGGAAATTAATTTAAACTAGTAATGTGATTTATAGTAAAATATAATGTTAGTGTATGTATCTAAATGGTTTTAGCTAGTGATTTAATAGCTCCGTGTGAGAACCAACAAGAAAGAATGAAAAGAAAAATTCCAATGGGCATACAGGGGAATGAAATAATTTTGAAAGCGTAATACTATTAGCATCAATGAAAAGGAACGGGCTTTCTTTCTTTTTTTTTTGGTAAATATTTGCCTAACTTCAATAAAAAACATAAGAATGCATTGTTAAGGGGGGAAATACGTGTAAAACGGCGTATTAAGAGCAATTTTCATGAATTTTTTTAACGTATAAAGAATAAATATATTTTATCGAGATTTTGAGGTTATTTTACAGATATATTGATCAACATTTACTGAAATTTTCAAACATTTTTCTTGAAAAATCCCGGAGATATCGACTGCTGCACACTGTAAGTCGCCACCCGGGTGGGCAGTTTGCGTACATCCTGGAGGTCACAATTTTTATCTGAAATCAATTTTTTAAACAAATCTACTTTTTTTATAAGTGTTTCTTCTAGTTGAACTAAAATCATCACAAAAAATTGAAAATTTCTATTTTTTTTTTGGAAAATTAAGTTCAATTTTTAACCGTTTTTTTATGTTCTTTTTTTACAATAAAAAAAGTAAAAATAAAGATATGTTTATGATTCTAGTTCAACTAAAGCTTGTATATATAAAGAAAATGTGTGCTAAATTTGATAAGGATTGATCAAAAACTCTGTGAGCTAGAGTGTACGCAAATTCGAAAAAAGTAGTTTCGAGAAAAACGCGTTTGAAATTAAGAGTGGTATTGAAGGTAAATTCAAGGCAGTAATGAATCATTTTTAAAAAATACTTATCGATACTAATACTTATAGAAATTTCTATCCGAGCTCTCAATTGTTAAAAGAAATAAAAGGACATCTGCTAAAGTTCACTAATACCCTTCAGGTCATCCATGAGGGACTACCTGCTCAACTGCTCCAAAAGGGGCGCTCGCTCAAATGCTTATAACTTTTAAACGACTTAGAAAAATTTTCAGGGTATATTATTGAATAGATGTAAAATCGATTTATGAAGAAAAATTAGAATTTTTTTTTTTGAGAACTTTAGACGTATTTCCCCCCTTAACACTAATATACTTGTTTCTGCAAATTTTCGCAATGAGCAATTTTAAATGCGGATGAGGACGCTATATTTATTCAAAGCTGAAAAAATTTAGAGACGTGACATATAAATAGTCCTTTAATACAAGTAACTTTTTTCAATTCCAAAATGAGGATTATATATATATATTAAAAAAAAAACAATACAAAACGGAAGTCAGATATATAGACTTTAAATCTTCAAATTTTCGAATTTAACATTGGTTGTAATCAATAACAAACACATTTTCCGAAGTAGTATTACTTTAAATTTCATTTTTTAACGAAATAGTAGTATTTTTTTAAAAAATCCCCTTCTTAATCATGAATGCGGTCTATTATGGAACTAAGAACAGAAACTACCTTTCGGATTTGCATGGTTCTGATGTTGTAGTTTGCGAGATCTGTCTCATTCAAAAGCGTCACTTCGATGTCTCCAAATTTTTCTGGGCGGTCGATATCGATGGGCCAGTACCGATCGCACATCACCTGAAAGCATATGCGTATGTGTGTAGTCACATATTATTTAGTTTAAAAAAAAGAAACAAATCAAGTGAAACTTTGAAAATATTTACTGTATTCCGGATTCTCTCAATTCATTCCACCGATGACGTTATTTTTATGAAGTAAAAATTATCCTGTGTCAAATTTCAATGAATTGACAAACAGTTTTTGTATAAATGACCCCATTTCTAAAGAAATGACTCACTGGAAAAGTTTCAGAATAAGGTTGTAAAAATTTAAAACATAAGTTAGATGAATAAAATACTTTTCTTTGGTTATAACAATATGCTCTTTAAAACAGAATGGGACATTTAATACTTCATGACATTAACATGCTGAAAACTTGCCACTTCGCTTTCATGAAAGCTTCTCTCAAAATCGTGCAATGTAACGGTGATGCATCTTCTTATATTTTTGAAGCAATAATAAATGATAGATGGATATATAGAAGATAAAAATAAAAAAGAATGTATGATCAGTAAGGACATTTTTCTTCAGTGCCAAATTACGATTTATAGTTCTTTACCGTAAGAAGAATTTATGTGATTCTAATTACTGTACAACTAACAAAAAAGTATCTTAAAAAATCCCAATTCCATTTTTGTTATATTTTAAGAAAAATTTTAAAGTGCAAAATTACTAAATAAACAACATGAAAAGCAAAATTTGAGCACTATGCAAGTAGAATTGTTGTACAGATAAACATTTTGTTGGTAACAATATACAGGATATACAGGAATATATCGCTTAGTGCGGTTTCCTTCAATACTAAAACCCCACTAAAGTACCGCTTTTGTCAAATTATTGTGTCTAAAACTTTTGTAGAGCAGATAGTGTCTTTTTCTAGGCATTTTGTTTAACTTTTTTGACTTAAAGTGAATGTAAAGCTTATCATTTTGGCAATTGCTCGTTTAATGACAGGCTATTTTCTTAATACAAAATAGGAAAAGTGTTGCCAAATGGCTACACAATGCATTGTAGGGTTAATAGAATAATACAGCATACATTACTAATTTACTCTTGAAGAGATTTTTAGTAATACGACTGAATTATATGGAATGCATTTTAAATAATCTAAATAAAGTTACCCCGAAATCTTCGCGAAGAAATTCCTTTACAGTAATGAAATGAATTACTCAGGTGCAGATGAAATTCTAAAACTAAGAGCAACTTTCTAAATTACAAGAAAAGGTTAAGTACAGCAGCGCTGGAATTTCTAAACAATTTCTAAATGACGCCCCGACATTCCTGTATTTATCACATTTCTGAGAGCTCAAAGGTCCCGGAGAGTCATTAAACAACCCAAAATCAAGTCATTTGATGTGTTTCTACCCTTTTATGATGCACTCTACTACAGAGAGCTGGCTGTTTAATATTAAACCGGCGCGAACAGAGTTTTCAGAAAATTTACTATGAAATTCGACGCTCCCGCTCTTGGAACGAGGAACGGTCCTTAGGGAACAGAAGGGGTAGAGTGCACTATATATTGTAAAGCAGCCGTTTAAAATGAGCTTATTGGCTTTATGTGTTGCAATTTTAGGTTATTGAACCATTACTGCTTCTGGATGATTACAAAATTTTGTCTGCGAAAATTCAAAATGGTTATTTCTGAAAATTACCAGACATTAAAAGTGCTATTCAATAGGGCACCCATTTCCTGATGTTATCCAAAACGCGAATAGGTATAATATAATTGCATCTTATTTAAAAGATTATGTGGTATTATTGACTAATTAAATAGCATCAATTGCTACTTTTATTTCAATTATTTATAAAATAGATACTAATTGTGCAGAAAATATCAGTAAAAGTAAAAGGAAGACATGATTTGGTAGCTAAAAACAGGAAAGTGATTTTAATTATTTTATTATGTGGCTAGAGAGAGAAAAAATAATCACTATATTGTGAATGAATGAACCAGTGAACATTATCAACATTGGTATCTTCAAATCCAAAACTCAAAGAGTCAATCGTTTTTTCTAAACATATTATATGCAAAATAACTGTTGTTTCAAAATCTTTAGGACTCTGGTATTTTTTCTTTTGTGTAAAGGCAAAGCGAACTGTCGTATAATATCCATATTTAGATAGCATAAAACATGGGCATTTTATGCAATGCAACTCAAATATTTTTATGAGATTTTTACATCAATGTTTGATTTACTATCAAACGAGATTAGATACAAAGGCAAAAATAAATAAATAAAGATATAAAGAGAAATAAACACATAAAATCATTTCAGAAATTAACAACATTTTCAAAAAAAGGGTCAAAATGAGTATAAATAAAAAGTAATTATGTGATACAAAATTGCAAATTTATGAATATTAAAATGACTTTTCTTATAATGAGCGTTAGCTGTCCTAAAAAAAAGTTAGTGGTATCTCAGATCGGTAAATATGAATACGTACCGATGCGCAGATAATATGATTGGCCCGTAACAGGTCCCCGCCGATTGACGGGCCACTGAGTTTTACTTTGTGGTGTATCGAATTGGGGTTTAGTAGTCTCAGACCAGCGGACCAGCAAGGATTTTGAACAGCTTGAAGTGCTCCGGCAAAGATCTGGCGGATTATTTTCCGAAAAATTAGTAGGGATGATAGACAGATTTCTTTCACCTCATGAATCGACTTTTATATTATCTTATTTTTAAATATTTAATGAACTAATCTGCATTTTAAACTTGTTTTTAATCTTTAAAAAAAAATACATATAAATCTTTTATTCTTCTAATCTTTATATGTATATATATATATATATATATATATATATATATTCTACTGAAAAATAGCCCAAAAGAGCGAAAAGAACTTCTCTGTAGACTTGATATTGAATCATGAAAATGAGGTGGTTGGATTGATTGAATGAATTCCAGTTAAGAATCATGAACATTTGAAAACGTTTCGTTTATTGCGCGAAGAAACCAGTATACGGGAAAGTAGACTCGTATAATTCTAGACGGAACTTCTTGCTATAATCGAAATCGTTTGTCTGTCTTCTTGGCTACAAATAACGTATGTACCACACTAATCTCTGACAGGCAGAAAGTGACGTACAGTCGCTTTTTAATGGAAAACTTATGGTTCTGAGTAAAACTCTAGAAATTGATCAATCTCCTGGTTCTGTCTCCGGAGGCTATAAATGAAAGACACATTCCACAGAAAGTCGTAATGCAATTGTTTACAAGCTTTTAAAAATTATTGTTATTAACATTATTATTCCTTAATAAAAGGGCAGCAAGGCAATTAATAGAAACAAATGAAACTTTCGCATATTTTGATACAGAAATGAATTGAAATGCTAGTTAGAGAATTTTCCCATTTTCTGACCTTTCTATAGACACATTTCCAGAAGTCGGTAAATATGAATGACAAATTACACTTCAATCTTCTAAGCAGAAATCCCAAATTCCATTACGGTATCTGTTACGAAAGCATATTCCCAATTCTCCTGATATCCTCTGTAAGACCTGTCAGCATGCTTTAAGAAATTGAACCCAGAACAAATGATGGAGAATGGCTACGGCATTGTATCTGTTTTCCTAACTTTCATGGCATTTAAAGCCGATTAATTCTTTCAGGGGATTTTCTCCAGACAGTCAGGACACTGAAATCGAGCCTGAGCTGATTAGTTTAGCGTCATTCACAGAATTTTAAAGACCATCTGCTTAATTTCTTTCTGAAGGCAGCTTATTTCGTAGAAGACAATGCGTTCGCGAATTCTTTTGAGTTTTCGTGATTGATCATGTGAGCGCTCTAAATGAATATTTCTTTTAAATGCCAATGAAGTTACTTTTCAATGATTATTAAAGGTTCAAAATTACTTAATTCTAATTTCAAAAGTACTAATCTAAGATCAAACTTAATGGGCCCTCCTTTATTTCTTGTTCGATAAGCTGTTTTTCCCCAAATAAATAATAATAAAAAAATTCTATGCTTATTTATTTTTCTATTTTGATGCTAGTTTTCAATGTTAATTATAATTAAAAAGGAATGATTCTTTGTCGATATAGTAATAGGAATACAAAATTCAGGCATAGTTCCAGTTGGGGTAATTGTAAACGCTTTTAAATGTTTTAACTTATCATCTTTCCCAACACGTGAATGAATTGAGAGATAAAATTGTGAGCATTGTAGCCAATACTATACTTTTTGTGAGTAAATGTGTACAAAAATTTTGAGACTATGCCTATTTGGTGATGAATATGATTCAATTAAATCATTAAAATACACATGTCCCACAAATCTCATCATGTACGTGGGGAATATTTGAATGATGTTTTTAATTGTCAACAAATCCCAACAAGGGTCAACTTAGAAATATAGGGTATTGAGTTAATTTTGTCATAAATCTTAGATGTAATAATAAGACATTAGTTAACTTTTTATAGAAGTTGCTATGTAGTTTTCAAGTAAAAGTGAAAACTAGGGATTTTACAGGTCATACCATCATTTCTGATGGCAAGAAATTAACTACGTATGTTAAAATTTTTGTATTTTTCGTTGAGTCTAGTTGGGAAAGGAAAGAATAACCTGAGGTTGTTGTGACTAACCCTCTGTTTTAACCCTAAATTCCCAGTTACCCGAGCTATAATAAAGTATCTCTGAATTAATATTACTAGAAATGGGTTTAAAAATTATAATTATAAAAAAGTATGAAAAAAAATAGGGACAAAAATTGAACAAAATATATTTATGTTCAAATTTTTGTTGTTTATTTATTTTTTTAATAAGAATAGTATTATTATTTTTTTATATTGTTAGTGTTCTTTATTATTTAAAATCTGCGCTTATTTCTCAATATTACTATATACACTGCTGGCCTCCGTAAATGCAACACCCTGAAGGAAGCGTGCAAATAATATGAAATTTACAACATGCATTAGTGGAGGTGAGATATGCAAATGATTAGAATTTCAGCTCAAACGCACATCACGTGCGCCTGTGGCGCCACCTGAAAGCGCTTTTTAAGGTTTGGAGATTTCGACGATTTTAAGTACGAAAATTGTGTTTTTCTTGGGTTGTTTTCTAAAAAACAATCAACTATGCCTCGTAGTAAACTATGATCAACTTTTGATCAAGTATCTGAGCTCTACAGAGGAATTATAGTGGCCTACCGAGATTGCGGATTATGTTTCAGGGATTATGGTTGTTGGGTTTGACGAAACCAAACAACTGTAATGTGGATATGTGATCGCTGGATGCAGGAGGGTACGACGGACCGACGTGATCGATCGTATCCACCTCAGTGCACCACTTCACGTGATGACAGGCATATTGTGAGCATGGCAGTGACGGATCGCTCAGTCACATCACGAACCATAGCACAGCAGATTCAGTCTGTAACGCATCATCTAGTGTCTGCGCGTACCATTCAACGCCGTTTGCAGCAGAGTGGTCTGTCCGCAAGACGTCCATTGCTTCGTCTACCCTTGACGCAGAACCACAGACGTCACCGCCACCAATGGTTCAATGAAAAAAGGATGTGGACGGCAGAATGGAATGAAATTGTCTTTACTGACGAGTCACGCTTCTGTCTGCAACACCACGACGGTCGGATTCGAGTCTGGAGACACCGTGGAGAGGGGATGCTGAACAGCTACGTTATGCACCGCCACACTGGTCCTGCACCGGGTATTATGGTATGGGGCGGTATTGGATATCACTCTCGCACTCCTCTAGTACTCATTGCTGGTACTCTAAACAGCCAGCGCTACATTTCCGAGGTGTTGGAGCCAGTTGTCCTTCCTTACCTTCAGGGCTTGCCCATAGCCATATTTTAACAGGATAATGCGCTACCACACGTGGCACGCATTGTCCAAGTGTTCTTCGTCAACCACCAGGTTGAATTGCTTCCCTGGCCGGCTCACTCTCCGGATCTTTCGCCGATAGAAAACAAGTGGTCCATGGGTGCTCAACGATTGGCCCAGAGTACATCCCCAGCTGCCACACCAGATCAACTTTGGCAACGTGGGGAAGCTGTTTGACCTGCTGTACCCCAAAAACACATCCAAAGTCTCTTTGAATCAATGCCGAGGCGTGTGGTAGCGGTGATCTCCAACAATGGCGACTACTCTGGCTACTGATTTTAGCAGGAAACACACTTCCCAGAAGTCTATAAATTTAATCATTTGATACTTGGGAAACATGTTATCTAGAAAATAAATTTTGTTGTGATATCTCTTGTCTTTCTTGGTGTTGCAATTTGGGTGGCCAGCAGTGTAGCATACAAAAAAGTTTGTTTTCAATGTTAACGGCGACCCATCGTGAGAATGCATGTACGAAACTTCTAAGAGGTAAAATTGGGAAGAAGGGAGCATTAATTTTGCATAGTATACACGGGTCATCCTCACCCTCTAAGAACGTTAGTGTATATGTGTCGAATAAGGGAGCTTTCACACCAAAGGCCTCAAAGACAGAAAGCATGTCTTTTCTTATTTGCGCAAGCGCAGAGCATATTTATGAAAGCAAAAATTTGCTCTGCGCTTGCGCAGATGTGGAAAAGACAAGTCTTTGGCCTTTGTCGCCTGCGGTGAGAAAGCTCCCTAAGATTGGTCATTGACATCCGAAACTAATGACATCCAAAATTAATTGACATCCAAAAGTTATGAAAATATGCAGCAGAATTTTTGAAAAAAAAAAAAAAAAAAGAACTGAATAAGCAGGAATCATATGGGAAAAACGAAACATGTATATAAATGTAATTAAAAACCAAAATTTCGAAGTTTGCCACTAAATTTTTCCTTTTTCATTTTTTAGTCTTAAAAATTACATTTTTTGTAGAATGATCCAACAACGCACATACTTTAATTTTGAAAGTACTGGAAAATTATTACTGGATATAATTCTGTACTTTTCTCGATAGACGGCACTCAAAGACTTTGAAGCAAAATCACGATAAGACTACATCCAAATATAAACGCATGCTTTATTCTTTTTTAGACAGCTTGAATTTTTGAATATTTATTTCAACTATCCCTCGAGGATATTCGTGGCGAGATCATGAACTGAAAAGAGGTGACGAAAGAAAAATATGCATTTTCTTCTTTTTCAAAGTAGGAGCCCTTTTCCCCCAAATCAATCCTGTCAATTTTGAAGAATTCAGCAAACTGTTTTCTTTTTCTTAAACGTATCATATTATTTTTAGCATATTTTATGTCTACGCAAGCATTAAAACGACGAACAATCTTTTCTCTTAGAAATATGAATAAAATTGAAGGGGTTTTTTTTCAGTTTTTTTTTTTGAAATATAAAATTACGTGTAAAAGAAATAAGAACTTTTCTTCAACTTTTTAAGCACGCGATTTTTCTTTGGAAGTTTTTGAAGTATTTTCCCTTTAAGAGTGTAATGTAAGGACACCATAGTACCATACACGTTTTGAAAACAAGACTAGAATAAGCACTTTTTAAATAGTTTAGGGCCATATTGTTTGTTTAGGGCAAAAAAAATGTCTAGCGGCAGATATGTTTTAAGTTACATAAAAGAGAATTTCTGTTCCATTTTTTTTTTTCTTAAATAAAAATCCAAAATACATTCACACTTCTAAACAGCTTCCGAGATGTTTGAGAAAAATACGGTGTGCTAATCCTTGAACATTTGTTTTTGTACATAGGAAATATTAATGCTATTACTTGAACTATACATTCTGAAGTATTGTTTTTTAAATCCAGGAAACGGCAACTGCCTTCCTCTTTTTGATTTGAGATCATAATACATTTTTATGATTGTATGTGCGCTTTGTTATTTTTTCAACACAAAAATGCAATTACCCTTTGCCTCTCCACCCTTTGGAAAATTCTGAAATAACAAGCCTGGTTTTCGTTTACAAAAATATTCTACTTAATAATAATTAATGCAAGGATCTAAAAAAATGTAACAATGATTGAATCGCATAAAATTATAATGATTATGAGCATGGGTCTATTAAAAATGCAATTAGTTACCATCTATTCTGATGCGAATAACAATGGCCATTCGAACGTTTGTTGTTATGCTCACATGCAAAAACACAAGCACATTTTACAATAAAAATTGATCAACTGCACAGTGTTTAAGATAGATGAGAAAATTTGAACATTTATTAAGTAGCAAGCAGAAATCAGGAAGATATCAACTAGGAGTTTTGATGAGACAAACAAAAGCTCACGAACTTGGCTTCCTAAAAGAATTAATTAAATGAAATCGCAAGAAAGAGAAGAATTTGTTTAGACTTACGGGAAATTTAGTTGAATTTATCAAAGTAACATGTTTATTTGATTAAACTTTCAAGGTTTTATGTAAAAATATGAGTTCTTTCAAAAAGCTCTTTCAAATGTGAAATGGTGGTGCTTTAAATACTGATGTATTCGCTGAAATTTTGTACGCAAGCCAAAAAATACTATTGATATAATTTACGTCATAGAGCTTAATAAATAAATAAATACATATGTGTGTGTGTGTGTTTTGATTTTATCAAGGAAACTTGGCCTCAACCTGGGCATGGTAACGCGCGGAACTTCTGTCATTTACAACTTATTTTATATAAAAACAACATACAAAATTATCCGAAAGTATGACGTCCCCAGTCTTTTACGAATAGCACGCATTTTAACAGCTCACATTTGCCATTCAATTAAATGCCTACAGAATTATTCCTTCATCGATGCCTTTCATTCATTAGATAATTAGTTTGGAGAAAGAAAGATACGTTATTGAATTGGCAACTGTATTGAAAATTTGTGGTAAGAGATTACTATGCACGAAAGAGGCGGACAATATGGAACTGTTTATTCAACTCGAGCGACAAATCATAAATTGTAACTATTATTTGAATCTTGAATGCATTTAGAATTTGATTTTAAGAATATCAAATCATTTTTCTTGGTTCTTACACTGCATGGTAACTCAAAAAATATCCCAATTCCTTTGCTTTTCTGCCCTTTAGGGTAAATAAATATGTTATTACTTAAGATTTTGGAGCACTATAAAAAGATCGGTAACTACATGATTTTTTTAAATAAAAAAAGTATTTATGAGTTATATAAATAAAATAGATGATTTAATTTATTGAAATGACATATGTAACCTGCATATACTATTTCATTTTTTAAATAGATAAGTTTACTTAAATTTGAAAGTGTCTAGCATTTAGGAACGCAGATTGAAAAGCAAACGGTAATGCCCGATATTAATAGGTAGGACTATCTTAAGGAATGAGCTATCTTTTTTTTATACATTGATTAGCATTAAGTCATAATATAGTAAGCGAATGAGGGTGGCCGTTTTTAAGAAAAATATTAGTCAGGGATTAATTAATTAGCTGATATTAGATTTGTGTCAAATACATGTTTTTTTTTTTCGTAAAATAAAACTAATAAGTTACATTTTTATTATTATTTTCTTTTCGAAGATCTCGAAGAAACCGGTTTTTAGTCTACTTTCCCATAGAGGTAAAAAAACTAAAAAAAAAAAAAATATTAAAGCATGAAAGAGGGCGTAATGTATCATAAAAATATCGTTCAAAATAAAGAAAACTAGAAAAAAAATGTGAAGTAATGAAATAAAGATTGAAAAATAAAAAAAATTAAAGTAGGGTTTTGAGATGGGTAAAATGTGTGTCTGTCGGTCTGTCTGTCCCGCCTAATAACTTTTGAACGAACAGTCAGGTTCAAAAAATTCTTTTTGAATTCGAAAGATGGCGAGGACATCTCATTTATATATATATATATAAGTTATACATATATATATATGTATAACTTTTTTATTTGAACCATTTTTCGTTCAATTTTGAACAGTTCAAGTATTTTTAACATTAGCACCTATGGGCAGAAGTGAAGCTAGTTATGTAAACTTTGGGCACAAGATCCAAGTTCCTATGAGCAAGCTTATTGGAATAAGCTCTCGGTATGAAAAATTGATTTGAACAATTTTTCTTCATTTTTGAACAGTTAAAAAAAAAAAAAAAAAAAAAAAAAAAAAACATCAGCGCCTACTAGGAAATTTCAATCACATGTAAATCCTGATCTAACCGACGGATTTGCTTGCAACAAACTTTAACGGAAAGATATTGCGCTGTAGAACATGTACAGATACGAAGTTCAACAAGAACTGAACGAGCCTATTTTCCTATGAAATTTTTTGATCGGATTTTTTAAGGATATTTGTCAACGAATAAATGAATGAATGAATGAATAAATGAAAGAGTGAAAGAAAGATGAATGAATGAGTGAAAGAATGAATGAAGGAATGAATAAAGGAAAAATAAAAGAGTGAAAGAAAGATGAATGAATGAGTGAAAGAATGAATGAATGAATGAATAAAGGAAAAAATAAATAAGTGAGGAAATAAATACATGAACGAGTAAATGAATTAATAAATAAATGAATGACTGAATAAATGAAAGAATGAATGTGTGAGTGAATGAATATGTATTATCCGTTGAAGAAGGTATATTTGAAGTAATTAAGAACTAAAGCTATGTGAGAAAGAGAGCGGAAAAAGTAGCTAGATTATAAATTTGAAGTTAGGTGTGTACGGGAAAGTAGTCTCGTATAGTTCTAGACGGAACTTCTTGTTTGCTATGAAAAGGTGTTGCATTTTTATTTTTTCAAAATTTATTACAAGATCTCCCTTTTTCTTTTTTGTTTTCTTTCTTTGTAATTAAAGCCCTCACATTATTAGACATTAGTCACATTATTAGACTTATCAATGAATTTCTAAAAATCTGATTGAAAGTTCTAATTCATGTTAGCAGTTCCCACCAATAGAAAATATTCAAAAAAATTATTTTGCAAAGCGGAATAAATTCGTCATCCGTAGTAAAATCCGCATCGGCAATTTCCTGATGCAGATAACTCAACTTCATTCCGTGATTTCTGAAGGAAAAGCATTTGAATCTGCATATGCGTTTCAAGATCAAATGAAAAGCAAGGTTAATTAGTTTTTCCTTGTGACAAGGAATAACTAGAGATAAGTGTCCAAGGTCATTGTGGCAGTTAGTGACGAAACGAGGTTTGAAATGTATTTGAAATAAATTGGAGTCGTCTGGCCTATCAAGTTAGAAGTTTATTAAGCTATAGTAGTTTTATTATTTATTTGTGAGGCGTTCTTTTAAATCGACTCCCTCAAATGTCTTAAGAAACAAAACATAAATAAATGACTTACTTATGTTGATAAATTTAACTTTGGTTGTAACTTATGAAATCATGTAAAATATTTAAGAAAATTTAGTTCAAGTTAGGCAAAAGAATGTTACTTAAAATTAACAGTAAAAGTAATATATTTGAATTTTTGGAATTATTCACACCAAAAAGTAAGAGAGCTTCTGGTCCTTTTTCTTAAGCATTAGTTTTAAAATGCGTAAAAGTAATTAAGAAAATTTTATATTGAATCTGGTAACTTGTTCTTTAATGATAAGTTTTTAAAAATGATTTTAAAATCCCCCCCCCCCCTCTATTCCAGGGAATAAAAAATCCGCTTATGTCAGGGGGGAGATGTCAGGGGCTCCGCTTATGTCGGGGGTAAAGGAAAGAAAAATAGAGAGTTTTTGGTCCAAAAGTTTTGTTTTTAGATTAAAACAAAAATATTTGAATTTTGCTAGTATAATAGATGTTAACTTATGCCAAAATTAACTATTAACTGTTATCTGAAGGTAAATGAAACATATAGCAGAAAATTTTGTGGTGGCACTTCGTTTTTAAAGATGTGTTTTTTCGAATATTAAGCCTTCTTTCTCGCACATATTTATCTTTATCATTTCATGTTTTATGTACATTATTTTTATGGGAAAGTACGCTAAAAAGGGAAAAGAGAAAAAAGGAAATTTTACAATTGAAAGACCAAATTCGTATTACTTAAGAGCTGTTTAAATGAAAACGCGAGAGAACTATTTTTCAGAAGCAGCAAATAGATTATATAACTCAGCCAAAGAAGTATAACTCAGCCAAGGAAGTTGAATTTTATGTCAAATTTTAGTCGTAGCTTTGGGACTATGAGTGAAAAGATTGATTTTGCAATCGACATGCTGGAAGCACGATCAAAATATTTAATGTTTTTAAATGAGTACTTTTTTAGACCAATGATTTTGGTGGAAAATTAACAATTCGAATTTCATGTTTCAACCCATGTAAATTTCGAAAATAAGAAATAGAAAACAGAAACTCACCCTGATGAAATCAAACACTTTCGTGAGCATTACTATGACATGCGACTTTTGTTCCCAAACAGCTCTCCAAAAATCGGGTATGGTGTGTTCATTTGGACCTGTAATAGAAGCAATTGTTTTGGCATTGCTCAGCTATGTCGTGCATCACTTGTACATTTTTAACACATCACGAAACATATGCTTGACTCCCCTTTTTCACGCTAGATATAAGACAATAAGAGAGAAGAAAATAAAATCCTTACCTTGGGTTGCGATATACGCATTGGGTTTTAGAATTCCCTGAAAAAAAAAAAGAAAAGAAATTGAAATTTAAGTAACTGATGACGAAAGAAAGTTACTTAAAACATTCATTAAAATAACTCAATACATCATAAAGCATTAATCCATTTTTTAAAAATAATGAAAGTCACTTTAAACTATTTTGCCTGCTGTTCGAACAGATTTATATAATCTGTTCGACAATATTTTCGAACAGCACTTTGTAATTGAAAACAGATGGCAGTCTTGATTTTGTTTTGACTTCGAAAAATCACCTTTGCTGAAATGCTCGAAATAAAAAATTTCACGCTATGCGTGCACTCAGGCAATAACCTCTACAACAAGGATTTTCAACTTCCTTTACTCTGAGCTTTTTTTTAGCTGACTAAACACAAGAAAAAACTCAATTTCAAATTTATGTAATGTATGTGTTTAAGTAAATAGAGAGGAAAACACATGGTTTTGACTGTCGTCTTAAAAAATAAAATAAAAAAACTAAACTCAATTAAGTTAAAAAATTATCTAATGAAAAAGTTTAAGTTTAGTATTCATTATTTAAAAATCGTGCATTACTGTGAGAAGGACTGTGTGTCTTTATAGTTATGAAAGAAATGAAAAGGAAACAAGTATAGGCCTGATAACTTATGTGGTAGAGCACTCGGTGCGTAACTAAAAGACCTGGGCTCGAGCCCCAGACCGAACTAATTGATTTTTACTCAATTACTGCTAAAGATCTATTTAACGAACTTCAACGAGACTCCTTTAATTACATAGTTCCTGTAGGATACAATTTGTATCCTATCTCATAGGAAACGCGCATTTTCTCGTGATAAAAAATAGCCTATGTTATTTTTTGACACCTAAACTACCACAATGCAAAAAACTGTCGATTCCTTGCTCAGTGTCTTAAAAAACATATCCCACGGAAAACCGCACATTTTTCCGGGATAAAAAGTAGCCTATGTCATTTCTGACCCTTAAATTACAACTATGCAAAAAATTATCGCGATCTCTTGCTCTGAAACACACACACACACACACAGAAACAATTCTATGCTACGGGAGCTGCAAATTTTTGCGGGATAAAAAGGAGCCTATGTGCTATTAATTAACCCTCTCATGCATGCATTTATTTATTTGTGTTATAAACAGAAACTTCATATGCCGCAAACTAATTTAGCATCTCAATGTTGTTGTGTAATAGTTTATTCTTAGAAATTTTGTCCTGTATAGTCAAAAATTCGTGTTCTTGTATGAAGGCGTTTTACACTTTTTTGCCATATTTATTCAATATCATAATAAACATGGCAAAATTGAATATTTAAACTTCATTTATAAGGAATAAGAAGCTGTAAAATAATAAAACTTCTAAGTAATGTAAAACACGCTTCAAAATAACTAAACAGAATTTGATTCGAAACTAAGATTTTCTCTTCTTTCTTGAATCCTCCACGGACTTCCAAAGATATCTTAATCTTTTAACAATCTTCAATACCCTATGAAACATTTTGTGGTTTCTAAGAATTGTTTGGAGTGTCTAGATGAGGACTACATGCAAATTGCAGCACAAAAACGAATCCGCATAAAAATTTGAAGCAAAAATGTATGTCACCTCATATGAGGCTTTCATGCATGAGATGGTTAAGTAAAAGCCAATAAGTCCGAACTGGGACTTGAACACAGGTCCCTCAGTTTTGCGCCGAGTGCTATATCACTTAAGCTATCAGGCCGATAACGATTTTCTCTCAGTTTCATCTATAACTATTCAGCCACACCGTCCCTCCAACGGTAATGCAACATTTTTATATAATGATGTCCCATGCGAACCGTAAATTTTTCCTTGGTAAAATGTAGGCTCTGTGCTATTCCAGAATATAATATATCTCTGACAAATTTCATCCAGATCCGTTCTGGCGTAATGGAGTAACAAACATACATCTAAACTTAAATATCTATAATAGTAGAAAGATTTGAAGTGTAAGAAATTTGCGATACAGCAAAGTCAATATTAGTATTTGAAAAACTGAAAGCAAAAAAAAAAAAAAAAAAAAAAAAACTGCTGAAATGAACCATAGCTGATTTGAAAATTGGTTTTAGCTCATGTTTATTGCATAGTCTTGGAAGTATCATGTGAATGCAATTTTAGTTATAAAAACTAAAACAAAGCTAAAACTTTCTACGAAAGTTGACTTATGTATAGTCTGTTGACTCTGTATACAAATATTTATCTTAACCAATTTCACATAAAACATACAACCTTCTATTTCTTTTAAAGAATAATTTCAATGTAATTGAAATCAAGTTACGAAAGAAATTTACAAAAACAATTTATAAATCTTTAAAAAAAAAGAAGAAGAAGAAAAAAAACGAAACGCGTTGTTAACATGAGCATGTTTAATGTAGATTTATTTTGGCACGAACTCTTTAAGTAACTTGCGTTTTAGAGATCAGAGCATCTTTTTGGAAATTTCTTTAAATTATCGAAGTTCGACTAAAATATTTAGATCATACGAATGAAGGAAAGCAGGATTTGTAAGCATTGAAAAAGAGAAAAAAGAACGCAACAAAGGAGAGTACAATAGAAGGTACGGTTTATAAGTAACTGTAACTTGGTAAGTATTTACGCATTTAAACAGAGATTAAGATAAAATTTACTAAATAGGACCGGGAAAAATGCGAGGAAAAAGAAAGAAATGTCTGACTTTTTTTCTCCATGAATCTAAAAGAAAGGTGCTCTTCTGTAGAGCAAAAGATACACATCTTCATTCTAAGAAAAACATTATTGAAAGTCATTACCGTCAGGGAAATAGGTTTACACAGCTTTGAAGCGTTTTTGTGGAGAAGCTTCTTAGTAGGTTTTTGGCGGAATGTAAATAATTTAACGATGTCTTTTCTACTCAGAATATATTTAACTTATTTGTCTTCCTTAAACGGTATCTTGGGAAATATTTGATCAAAATTATTGAATGACCAAAAAAAGTAGTTTTTTTGCTTTATATATTCCGCCTATGATATAGGGATGATTCAAAGCCCTTGACTGGTTGATTTCTTTACGTAACATAAACGACTTTTTTTATTCCAAAATTTACTTTCGACCCTTATGTGGAAACCCATAATTGCTATTTGACCTATTCACAGACTGTATAACCTTGCTATACTTGAATATATAACTTTTAATAACACTACTCTTGTACTAATGCGGATAATATATAATCTTATTTCTTAAACTTCATAGGAAGACTTTTCTATTGTTTCATCTACTGTTTGTCTACTTCAGTTATTTATAATATTTTTTCTCTCACTTAATCTTTTAATTAATACGTTTTTCTCCCTAATGTACGCCCATCTTACAACATTCTTACACACAGAATATGATTTTTCCAGATTAATTTGCATGTTGAAGTTTTTTTTTTTTTTTGTCAACAGAATTAATCTCACAAAAATTAAGGAGAAGAAATTGAAAAAAAAGTTATTGACAGTTCATCTGTAATTTAGTTATGTATGGCAACATCATTTGCGAAAGACTGATGACGATATGTCAGCTAAATTACGAAGGAAGTAAGATTAGGAATAAATTTTCACACAAAAATAGCGTGTTGATTTGATCATATTATCACCCATAAAAAACTACGGATGCTGAAATTTGTGTTTTGTTTTATCAATGGAATTTGTTATTCTACACTAAAAATTCTAGTTCAACCTTTCACCAAAAAAAAAAAAAAAAAGGAAAAATTGGTGAAATTTAGCTGCAACCAACATTTGGTACTAAAGTTGAACCATTGTAATGCTTCCTAGTTTCACATTCATGGTGAAACTACACCATTATAGTGCTTCAACTTGGTACTAAATGTTGGTTGCAGATAAGTTTCATCATTTTTTCTATTTTTTTTCGTGAAAGGTTGAACTAGAATTTTTTAGTGTCCAAAAATATTTTTTTCTTTTTTTCAAGTATGGTACTGCTAATTGTTTATATATTTTTAATTAAATTTTTTTTTCTTATGCATGCTTTGGTTGATTTATCATACAGTCGACTTTCTTGTAAAAGTCCACCGCGAATACTTGATGAACTACTGCAGGGAATTGGAATTTACATTTAGTAAGTTAGTTATTTCACGATATAAACCAATTGTGCTATTTAAGTAAACATATAGCAGGAGTTAAGTTTTGTAAAACGTTTTTTACTATTTTTCATAACGATTTAAAAGCTGAAATTTGTAATGTTACAAAGCTGGAGCTATGGACTAAATGGACTTTTACCTGAACGCCGACTATATTACCTTTATGGCATTTTTTATTTGTTATTTTTAAATGTGTAAGCCAGTAATAACATTTTCGGTTCTTTAAAAATAATCAAAATCATAATACGAGAACTGTACGCACGAAAATAATGCTTCTGCTGTGTGTTTTGTCACAAACAGCACAACAGTTTTGTCACAAACAGTTTGTCTGTGACAGCTATAACATTCAATGCGTGTATAATATGACCGATGAAAATAACCACTGACATTCAAAATGACTAAAGTCCATGTTTTCCAAATGGTTTGTTGAATGAGAAAAGCCCCGTTTCTGTCATCACTCCACGCTTTATATTCCTCCCATTGAAGTCCTGACACGCCATAAGGCGATGCAATATCTTTCTAGAGTAAGGAACTGTCAAAATTACAAATGGCATGTCATACTCGCGTCATGAATTACGAGATTAGGACGTTTCTGTGAAGCATTAATGTGCGGCTCATGTGTTGTGGTTATTTTATTTCACTTCGGTTCGCCGTATCTTAAAGGTATTTGAAATACATATCGAGATTCAGTATTCTGTCAGATTTCAATTTTGGTGTGTCGAAAATGCAATATGTTTAAGATACATATTAAAGGAGAGGGTGGTGATTGAGCATTTAAAATAATTAATTATAGGAAATTATTTAATGGCCCCTGAAACGTTTGAGCTTCAGGAAGAGTTTACTGGAAAGTAACCTGATTACTTTACCCAGTACCCTTGCTGCATTTTTTGTTACTGATTCAAAACTTGATAATAAAGCAATTTGTATTCGTCATCAATTTTGGTTGACATCTAGTACATTTGTAATAAAAAAAATCTAAATCAGCATTGCTCTTTATAAAAAAAGTACTCAACAATTTCCCAGAGTTTTCATGGAATACTTTGGCTAGTTATAAAGAATGCTCCATGATTTACGCAAGATTTGAATTAAATAGGAAGCAGTTTTTTTGACCAACGGCATTTTTTTTAGAAATTGAAACGTAAAATATATACGGCAGGGTTATGTATGAAATAGAACGTCGGACAAATGACCTCCACGGCTTTGCTCGCACATACGCACTTTAATGAAAATAAAACTCTGTATCAAATTTTTTTCTATCCATGCTCTATCACGTATCGTAGAATTTATAACGCTCACGACCTGCCAAAAGACATGAAAAATTCCGATAGGTCAATACATTAATTTATAGTGCATGGGTCCATCCAGCAATTTTAACAGAGTCCGTTTTTTGAGAATTTCAAAAAGATTTTTGTGAAAACACAAATCATTTTGTGAAAATTCGAAATTTAAACTTAAAGTTACAAAAAATTTCATTATTATTCGTGCGTTATTTAATAAATTATTATGTGTTTGAATACGTGCTACACGTTCGAATTGTTAAAAACTGAAATATAATGAAAACACTTTTGTAAACAACAATAGCTCTTTCAAACTGAGAAAAAGAGCTTTGACTTTAGGAATTTTTAAAAAAATTTAGCACATTAAACTTTATATTTTTTTTATAAAGAGTCCATACTCCCCCAATATAGTCAATTTAGAATTTCAGATCATTATGAAGTACTAAAAATCATTTTACAGAAACCCCTAACTCGTACAGTAGGTTTACCACTCTGTAATCATTAAGGAAGTTAAAGAAATGTTCCCCATCGTGTACAGCTTTCGATTGAGAAAATTATCTAAACATGAATTAAAACTCTTTCAAAACAGCAATACAAAATAAAATTTTATAACTTACGTCTATGAATGATGCATTGATGTAATCTGAATCGGGAACTCCTGGTAAGACTTCCAAAACTACGCGGTTATAATCATCTGAAACGAGATAAAATTTTTAAAAAAATTTAATAATACTATTGTGCATTTTTATCAAACGCTTTCTATGAGCTTTCACATACGATAAACTATTAATCACGCGAAACTTTAGCTACATCTAGTCAAGGAACGTCACTTTCATTCTAACTAAAATATGAGAAAATTATTCCTAGACTCTGAGATTACATGAGAAATGATCTAACTAAATTGTTCTTTTGATAATGGTCCAAAAAGGGTACAATGAGAACTGCAATAAATGAACCATGAAAAGAAATTAAGTCAAACTTGGCTTATGTAAACCAATGAACATCTACTTATGTAGAAAATTTTTCATGGAATTAGGTTGCGTGATTCATATCATTAAGGTAATATGCTTCTACTAATGATAATGTAATCTAAAAAGAATGAGTTAAGTCTGCTAGGTCAAGTGATTTGTAAATTAAGAGGGTGTTTTGATGAATTGCCAGAAGATATTGTGTTTTAAACTTTTCTACTTTTCTATCTTCATGAAGATTTTTCTGCCTTGATAAAGATTTCTATACGTAATTCAGGATTTGTGTAAATTTCTTGTAAAAATAGTAAGCACTAAACATTCAAAACTCAAGTTAGATCATACATTTTTGTGGTCCAATTTCGAACAGTGTATTCGAACGCTTAATTTTCAGGTAAGAAATTTATATGAATGGTGATAATATGGAATAAAAATACGTTGGAGACCAAGATGAAAAAAAATTGACTTTGTAAATATAGAACTTAAGACTCCTTGTTTTATCTTTAAATATTACCGTTACAAGTTACGTTTCTTTTGAGCCAATGATGTTATTTTTATCATTCTATAGAAGTGCGAAATAATTTTTAGAGTAAAAAGATTTTTTTAAAATTCTTTGTTGAAAATGGTTTTGTGATTTGGAAGTCGTACTACCATTTTAAAAGAATTATTTCATTATATGCTTCTAAATTTTATTGTGCTTCTACAAAGGAACACCCGTTTTAAAGAGTGAAGCAGCTTTTAAAGAACACAAATTTTACCGCCCATTATTCTTGGAAAAATTATATTGCATCGTAATTTTGAAAATTATAGATGTTAGCAACCTTTTTTTCCACTTTTCAAGCACAAAGTTATTTTTTTTTTCAAATTTAGGGTTTATTTAGAGAAAAAAAAATGTGTTTGATTCACTATATTAACTGGTATTTTTTATAGTTGCAAAAAAATCTGGAAGCATGTTTTGCTATAATTCATTTTTGAATGCAGTATTAGATGCTGATTCATTAAGGCAGTTTACTACACTTAGAGCTCTTATCTCCAACTCTCCTAAATTTCACTATGAAGCATTAAGTACTACTACTCCCCTAAATTTCATTATGGAGCATTAAGAACTACTACTCCTCTATAAATTTCATTATGAAGCATTAGCTACTACTATTCCCCTAAATTGAATTATGAAGCAGTAAGTACTACTACTCCCTTAAGTTTCATCATGAGTATTATCATGCGTTGCCGATTGATGCTGAAGAGTAGCATAGATTTTCTCCCACACACCATGCTTGTTAGTTAGGATGTGCCATGTTAGCTGCTGCCTTGCGTTGCCCGATCGTGAGTGTATAGAAACAACATTTAGTGCTGGATTGCATCACTTGTGTGTCTTTCTGGAGCGAGAGAGTGGTTTCCTGGTGTGTATTTTTTATGAGATAATAAATATTCGGCAGGTGCCTCTTGCATTGATTTTAGGTCAATTTTACATAATTATTCAAAACCATCTGCAAGAAGTTCTTTGCACTTAAGTATAATAGGTCCTATAAAACATCATTATGCTACCTTAAACTATGGCATACACAATTAGTGAAGAAATTTTACATGAGTGCTTTAAACCAGCTACGCTATGCTATTGTAAGCTAATTTACAGTGCTGTCAGTCACTATAGCATGCTTAAATAGAGAAAATTTAACTGTCATACTTACAGGGAATCATTTTCTTGTAACTGTTTTTTAAGTCATTGGCTTCTTTTGTCGCATGCCGCGTACTGTGGTTTTCTCCTTTGGTGGCAATCTAGAAAAAAGGAAGATTTGCCTTGAAAAATTGCTAAGTTAAATAATAATATCGAGAAGTGAAACACTTAATAAATACTATGTTTTGAGTAAGTCTCTATCTCACTCAAAAATAAATATATAAATAAATGGGGACAGGCAAAGGGAAAAAGTTAAGGTTTGATAATTTTTCAACGTACTTGAAATAGACATTAGGACATCAAAATTTGTGGTTACAGTTACTTGAACTATTATAGAAATAAAATTTCACGTTAATTTAAAGCACAAATGAGCATTAAAACGCAGACATATGTTTCGGGATTGCTTGGAATCCCTTTTTCAATGCGACAGGGAGCTTCTAGATGCAAAACATCCAAATGAAGCTTCATTTGGATGTTTTGCATCTAGAAGCTCCCTGTCGCATTGAAAAAGGGATTCCAAGCAATCCCGAAACATATGTCTGCGTTTTAATGCTCATTTGTGCTTTAAATTAACGTGAAATTTTATTTCTATTACTGTTTACTTGCACAAAGTTAAATTATTATTATTTGAACTATTGTTGTACATAATAGAATTTTTCAATCACTCTAGAAGAAAATTAATTACCTTAAAACGTTGCTCGGACATGCTCGGACAAAGTGCGCATTTAACTTCAATGTTAGAAGGTGATCTAAGCGTTTAAACTTTGGAAATAATGTATTTATTTGTAGTAAAGTTACAGAAATGTACAACACTTGCTCAAAATAAATCTTTTTTGGAGCCAGATTTTGTTTTTCCTCTCCTCGTTTCCGCTTTACGTTACTGCTCTTTTTATTTCTCTTCTGCCTTTCTTTTATCCTTTGCAGTTTAAGTTTTATTTCTATATATACTTGATGTCAATGTATCCGAGCAGTTTTACTTTTTCATTTGCTACATGACAAAAAAAAAAAAAAAATAATACTTTGCTCAACAAGCAACAGCCAACACCCAGCTTAGATACTATTACACTACACAATCCCCGATTGCTAAAGCAGGATTTTCTTAATTAAGATGCTCCATTTCAAATTAATTTCCTTAAAAAGCGGTAAATGAAAACGGTAAGTGATAGGAAATACACAAATTGGGCACTTATCTAATATCAGGATGATCAAAAACCACAAAATTATAACTATTAGAAATGACAAGCTAACCAGACATGCTTTCTCGAAAAGACTGATAGCATTAAGTGAAACAAGGGAACAAGTTCAGGCGTTTCCCGAGCAATGGCAAGATCTCATGCTCCCCAAGACCCCTTTGGCCCCTGTCCACCGAATGTTACTTTTCCTATCTTTCCCTACATTCACCTATTTATAGGAATTAATTTGATAACTTAGCACGAGGTTAAAAATAAATCATTATGAGCAATAAAATAAAGAAAGTTTATAATAGTTCTACTATACGATCATCTCTGATGAACTAGTTAAATTGTGGTACGAGAAAGCACTCAGTCCTTGATGCATCCCTCGTAGCCCTTGTGAAACAGTGTACCCCTTTTTAGAAAATGAGGAAAAGATTAATTTGCCTATGTGCGACGTCTTAAAAAAACATTTTCTGAATTTTGTCTCTCATAAATAATAAGATGAAGTAAAAACGATTTCCGTCAAAAATTGTCTGCTGGAAACTAAATATCTCCAATAAATTACATTAGCCTAATGTATGTAACAGTACCTATAATATTTTTTGCTTTTATTTTATGCTTTGATAAAATAACAATGTTTATATTGACAAAGTACAATGTCATTAAAAAAAGCAATATTAAAGTGCCAGTGTTAGCGATTTCGTTTTTAAAAACTACAAATGCTTGAATACCAGACAATTTTGTAAACCATAGAAATTGCATACGACTCTTCTTTCAGAAGTTCCGCAATTATTCATTTCACTAGAATAAACAACTTATAATAACTCGAATCCATGAAAGTAATTCCGGCATTCCATGAATTTGAGAATAGCGAAGAAAGAACGGAAATTAAGCACGAAATTTCTTTTTCCGCTCATTGTTTTCCTAACGACAATAATAATAATAATAATGAGCACATTTCTCTTTGACAACGATGCAGTCGAATTCTCTGAAACCGGTGATAAAAGTATTTAAAGAAGGTAAAACTTCTGGAAGTTCATTTGAAAATGTATGCTCGTTTAATATCCTGTCAATATTTATTTCAAGGAAAGGAATGACCATGAGCGTCAGGCATTTAAAATTTTATACCTCGAATAGAAAACTTGTAATTAGCATAAAACTTTTATCGCAAATTTGATTCTTCTCATCAGGTCGACCGGACTGATTTATCTCAAGTAATTTATTTCTCCTTTTTTAAAAAAAGTTTTATAATTATCTAATTTTCTCAATTCTAGATTAAAAGTAAAATTTGAAATTAACATTTCTCACACACAACACTAGCGATAGAAATGTATTTTAATTGGCACAGACAATCTTCACTATGCTATCTCTAAATGAAGGAGATTACTAAAGTTTGGTACAGAGGTGCAACTTGATTTTTTTTCTGGGGTTGGAGACAGGACTGGTTCATAACAATCCTCATTTTCAATTTCCAAGGTTCGTCTTTTTGTTCAAAATAACATCATACATTTATATATATCATATGAGTCGTGCTGTACTCCGGATTTTTGGAACGAAAAGAAGGTTCTCCCTATAGAACTTTCACATCAGCAGTCAATATTCCCACATCAACTTGATACAGAAAATTAGTTTACATTTTTAGTTGATGCGCTGTCGTCAAGAAACCAGAAACACAACTTATTAGAATCTAATTACAGTAGAGTTCGCTTAATGTAATAAATTTTCAATGCACCAAACCATAGTACTTTGTTTCTGTGATCCCGTATAATGGAATATCCTGCTTGTTAGAATAATTTTTCGACACAAATTGGCTATCTTCTTAAGCGGGCTCGACTGTAATGCATATAAAGATAATAATTATCGATAAATCCCGAGCATGAAAATCTATTGGTGCTTAATAAATGTAACACATGTTAAATTGTTTTGAGCTTTCAAAATATCGGGCTAATTTTGAAATTAGGAAACAAAAATTCTTCCTAAAATTAAAAAAATAGGAAGCGAAAATCTATCCTTGTTCCTCCCTTTAGCAAGACTTTAGGCATTTGGAATTGTTTACCGGAAGCGGAAGCAACTGTCACTCGCAGTGCGGTAAAAAGTTTCAAGCGGGCTTTTGATAGTCATTGGGAATTGATGAACTGACTAATGCCCAGAGCCTGTTGCTATTCGTTACTTTTGTATTTTTACAAGATTAAAATTATTTGTACAAAATTAGAAATGCTGGAAAAGCATGACGCATGTAAGACTAGTGACACCTTAAGAAACGTAAAACGATTTCTCGATTAATTTTACGGTAAAGTTTTCCTAGGCAAATAAATGAAAAATAACAAAAGTAAACTCAGCGAAGCAACTTTCTCCCCAGAAAGCAAATGTACATAAGTTTTTCATTGCAATGAATTTTTCACATCGAAAATAGAGAAACCAACGAAAAGAGCACAAAGGTTAAAAACCTTCGATTCAAAAAGAAACATTATGGTTTTAGAACTAACACAATAAAACGGCGCCCTTCTGTTGACGTTTACTGAAGTAAAAGAGGGGTGTCACTTTACAAATAATCGATTTCAGCTCAAAGGGAAAAAGAATGGACAGTATCTCAGAGATAGTTGAACGCCTTCTATTTCTCCGCCCCAGAGTATTGCTGACTGGAATATGTGTCAGAGAAGAATAGAAAGATTTCTCCTATACTATCCGGAAAACATATTTTCAGCCCCAAATTGTATTTTATTTCTTCTCTCTTCATCCTCTAATCAGGTTTGCCCGTGAGTGAACTTTCACAAAGAGGAAAATTTCTCTGTACGGGTGTATACCTCCCGTCAAAATATCGAAGATGTTTTTGATTTGGCCTGTCTCTTTTCTTTGAAAACGGCGGAAAAGTTCACGTGATATGAATGAAGAATCGCGCCTAGAATGTAGGACGGGAAGGATCTTATATAAAGGTTTGCTTTCAGGGGGCGGGGGGCTGATGTTTCCGGATGAAGATTAAAAAAAAAACATCTTGAAGCTATAAATACTTGTAAACGTAATGAGGACCATACACATGAGCCAAAATTTAAAGGGTAATTATTTATCGTTGTACATTATGTATTATTTTATTACATATTTATGTTTAATTTTAATGTATGAATATAATAATAAGAAAGCTATAATATAAGTTAATGAGAACTTTTGGAGAAATGAATAGTCCAACTTTTCAATATTTTGTCAACTCCATAAAAATATTGATATTTGGCTGTTTCTTACTTGGAGAGTTTAGGCATAACTTATCACTCACACACTGTAAAAATTTCTATAAAAATTCAGAAAAGGAGCTGAGTGTTCTATAAGTTTGCGAAGAATTTTGTTTCAACTCACAAAGCCAAAGTTTCTTATAGAGAGTTTCTCAATAAAATTCTTGATTTTCCGCACTCTGTACAACTACAGAGAAAGATCTGTTAAGTTATGTAAAACTGAACACTTGAGGTTTGTGAAACTTTCATTTTCTTAAAATTACACAATGAATTTATTCCGTTCCAAAGTCTTTAATTACCTGATTTAGCTGGAAGGCTCTAGTTGAAAAACCTTCAGTCAAACGAAACCAGAAGAAGACCAGTGAAGAGGCAATGATGGTAATTTTGCTCTTCCTGAGAATCAAGTATTGCTGGAGATCGCATAATAAACGAATCAAAGCTTTATATATTTCCCCTTGGGAAAAGATTATCGAGAGATTGGTAAAATGACAAAAAAATTGCGCCTTCCTCAACAAAATCCCAGTATCCAAGCCAAACAGGAAGACTACTTTGTTTTATAGTGCAAGAAGTCCATTTGATTGGGATAAAAAAGTATTTTTAAATGACAATAAAAAAATTTGCAAACAAGATAGGTTTGTTGTTTATAAGCTTCAACGAAGAAATTTGAAGCACTCATAATAAGCAAAAATATTTGTACAAAAATATTTGTACAAAAATACATACACACAGAGATTAACTATTATTTAACAATTCTTACTAATAATTGAACTACAAGTGGAAACACCAATTACGTTTGTACCATCACCAAAATCTAATTTCCTGAATGTATAATTTGCGTATCAAGTTGCAAACAAAGTAGTATTTATGTTTTCCCAAAAGTATGTAACAGTCTTGCAGTACGAGTCAGATAAAACATAATGTCGGTAAAGGATTTCATCGTGTTTATTTTACTTTATCTTCAATTTATTTTATGTTTGGAGTGCATACGATTCAAATACTTGCTGCAGTGCGAAAGTCAGTCCATAAAAAAAAAAAATATACGCCCCCTTTCATGCATAAAAACACACATACACGAAAAAATATACAAACTGAAAATGAATGGTTATTTGGAGAAGTCATGTGGTTAATTAATATAAATTCAATTAAAGATTCTAGAGTGTTATAAAAAACTAAACCAACGAAAGTTTAATCTTCTATTCAGAATGCTTGAAGCGATAAAGGAAAATATAATTTAGGAAAGATGAAATTTTTAAAGATGATAATTCTCTAGAATTGCATAGAAATTTTTTAAGTTTATTATTTCAAAGGCGCATTTTTTTTTTACATTACATTTATTTAATATAAAGAAAATAAAGCTGGATTTTTTTCCTTTTTTAAATGAAAAGTTGCACAAAAAACAGCAAAACATATTCTGTTTTGCGTAAAACCTCATTTAGTTATGGATAATTAAGACGGAGAGGCGAATTCTTGATTACATTTGTGGTTAGAAAAAAAATATTTTTTAAGAAACATTATAGCCTCACAGAAAATAAGTCTTATTTTATATTTCATACCTTTTTGCATCCTTTTCACATGGTCATGGACTTAAACACATTATTTATTACATCGTGTGGTACAATTACTGTTACTTTGAAATCTAGTCATCACATCTGGTCAGTAAAAGATAACTGATGTAAGTGGAAAACTAATGCGATTGGAGATCACGTGCAAATCTCTCAACGAGACATGTATTACCCTTTACGTATGCACGAGAGTCATTCAATAATTAAAGAGTCAAATTGGTGTGGGGAAAGGACTGTTGGTAGTAAAGGTTTGATACATTTAGGACCTTAAGTTTTCATCACTTGGATGAGTTCTAATCAGCTGATTGATCAACATTGCTCTGTTTATAACCTCAAAATTAAGTTAAACGATGTCGTGTCTGCTCGAAAATTCCACATTACTTGAACAACATTCTGTTTTTCATTTTTTGCTGAACGTGAAAAACCAGCTAATGTGACTCTAGAATGGCTAAAGTCTATGGTGAAACGTGTATGAACAGTGGAAATTTTTAAGTGGGTGGAACAGTTCAAAAGTGGTCGAGGATCAGTGTCTGACGAACACCGTACTCGCCGGTCTCTCAACTTCCGCACTTGAAACTCAAATTGATGACATTATTAGTATGTGTGTGTGTGTGTGCGTGCGTGCGTGCGTGTGCGCGTGTGTGTGTGTGTATACAGTGTACAATCAACATACAATACTACTCAGATATGCTTTTGAAGAAGGTGAAGCCAACCACGAGAGAGAAACGACGTGGATCTCAGAAGAGAGGTGTGATTCTCCAGCAAGACAACGCACGTCCTCATGTTGCTCAATTAACCCGTGAAACTATTGATAAAATGGGCTGCGAGGTACTGCCTCATTCCCCTTATAGCCCCGATTTAACACCCTCTGATTTGCATTTGTTTGGTCCACTGAAGGAGGCATTACGTGGAGGATAACAAGGAAGTCCATAAATTTGTGGGAAATTTGCTTCGACACCAAGACAGAGTTCTTTGTAGTCGGCATAAAAAACTAATTAACCCGTTGGGACAGGTGCATAAATGTTGATGTGAATTATGTTGAAAAGTAAGAAAAATCTTACTTTGTAGAAATAAAAGGTTTTTTTCTCCAGGTCAGTTTGTCTCTTTAATAATTGAATGATCCTCGTATTTCAATACTTGACGCTACTGCCAATGTACTAATCATTAGTACGAGTGAATAGTAATGTCAAGCTGAGTGAAATACAACAAGATTTAAACTGTTATACAAAAAGGATTCAACCATATTAATATCACACAATTCGAACTAATATGTTGGCGGTCGATTTTACGAACGTCTAATTCACGAACATTCAATTTTACGAAGAGTTTACTAGTTACGAAAAATCTTCTATTGAAAGAAAAAGTTTCAATTTTACGAACATTTTTCGGGGTTCCAAAGTATTCGTAAAATCGAGCTTCAATTGTACTAGTTATTTTTTCTAATTTAAAATAATGATAGGACTAATAATAATTTGTTGTTTTGTCTGCTTCATTTGGATGTTTTGCATCTAGAAGCTCCCTGTCGCATTGAAAAAAGGATCCCAAGCAATCCCGAAACATATGTCTGCGTTTTAATGCTCATTTGTGCTTTAAATTAAGGTGAAATTATAATTCTATTAATGATAGGACTATTGAATTAATAGTATTAATTAAACTTATTTCGAACTGGTGCATGACGCTGAAAGAGTGCTTCAGTTGAACCTAGTTTTAAAACCATAAAATAGTAATTTTGGCAGTAGGAGCATGAAATTCGTAGAGGGCTTTCAAATTATATTTTACTGTTGAGTTAAAATATAATGAAACGTTTATGCAAATATTGTTTATAAAAGTTGATAAAAAAGAACCGGATTTACATGATTCTGAGTTCATTAATAACACAAGCCATGCTTACTGGAGACAGCATTGGTGGATTACACCAGTTTTAGCACGTGAACTCACCCCCAGACTTGCATAAGCTCAGAAATGACCAAACAAGAGCCAATTAGAAAGCAAAAAGTGTATTTTAATACACACAGTGTGTGTGTGTGTGCGTCTGGGCACTACAGGAACTTTACAGTTTTGTGTGAAATTCTGATTTAGATATTGCATGGTTTGCTTAGCCATTATCTAGAGTGTCCGATTTCATACACTGCTAGTAACAAAAAACCTTAAATATTTTTACGAAGTAAATACTGCGTAAAAGCTTGAATCGTAATGAAACTTTCGTTATATACTACTGAATTCATTATGATTCTCTGGTAAATTATTTCGTTATTAGAATTTTGAAAGAAAAATTATTAGTAATGTTTTACCTTACTTATATAAAAAAAGTGAAACCAGTTTTATTTCTTTAGATCATATATTATTCCACTTGGCTACATAAACCTGTATTCCGAAGAAAAGGTGAAAAACGCCAGCAGGCTCCCTTCTCATTCTGATCTTTAATCAAAGTGTCATTGTGGCCTTTGCCCCAGCTTTTTCGTGTCCCTTCCATTATCGGTCCTAACGTCAGGGGCGTCGACGGAAATGTTCCGCCCCTACAGCCCCGCCGGAACAGGATGGGGGATGCTTCCTTTGTTTTGCCACCATTCTCTGAGGTGATTGATTTCTTGGCTTTCGGTAATAGTAGATTAGGTCCACCAGACATGAAAAATTATATATATATCTCTCTCTCTTTCGTTTTTTTCTTTTGGTTCGTTTGTTGTTTTTTTTTTCTATAGTGGAGCTTTGTAAATTGAATTAAATAAATTTACTCCGACTTGATTTTATATATTACTTGATTGCAACAGGTGTAGTTTATATTGAAACTGGTGATATTTTATAGCTTAACGATGAACAAGCCTTGTTAATACATGGAAAAGCAAAACATTTAAGAATGCAAAACAAAATGCTTAGTATTGAACGAAAGTACCTGATTTTGGTTCCATTCGATTAAAAATAGAAAAAAAAAACAAAAAAAAAACAAAAAAAAAAAAACCAAATCAGACTATTTTCTATAAGGTAGAGGTTCCCAAACTTTTTGAACCTATGGTGCCTTTGAAGTAAAATATATTTTGGCGGTGCCCCTGCTCTAAATCGGCTATTTTTGGTTATAACAAAATTTAACTTAAGTACCTATTTAACAAATTAGTTTATTAAGTAATATACAAGTACATAGTACGTAACAATTATGCATACTGTACATCAACTGCTTTGTGGCAGTAAAATACAATTTATATGTCCAGGTCAAAGGCCTGCTGTGGCGCCCCTGACAACAACCGATCCGCGACTCCCCGGGGAGCAGCGGCGAACACTTTGGGAACCACTGCCATAAGGTACTATATTTTAATTTATTTTCTGTGAAAGTTAAAGAATATATTTCTTGAATTAAAAAATATCTTCTGACAATGTTTCGATTCGAACCTGTCTTTTTTTTCAGTAGTTACATTGCTGTATTAAAAATTCACATTTCTAAATATATTTGTGAAGTTTTCCATTTTTTGACGAAAATCAAAAGATAAAAATTTGAAGCATTCATTTACTCTGTAGACGCTTTCATTAGATTTTGCTTTAAAGCATTAGCTTTTGTTTTAAAGTTTTTAATGAATTTAAATACTTCTTTGATAATGAAATGAAAGTTTAATGGAGTAAAAAAACAATTAGCATTAACTTTATGAAAATTGTGGTGAAATATTTGCATCATAAACAGAAAAGTTTTAAATTTTAATCCTTTTGTGTGGAAAAAGACAATTGCCAACGCTTGCAAAACACGAAATAAACATGTTTTGAAAAAAAATAATAAAAAAACAGATAAATGCATATTTTTGCGGAAATCACGAAGAAAATTAATTAAGTCCGATGAAATGAAAAGAAATACGAGAAGACCATTGAAAAATGCATTAAAACATACTCTATTTAAACTTCAGTATTTTTCTTATTTCAATTTAACAGCATTTTTACTTTTTGATTAGTTTTCAGTAAATAATGCAATCAGCCAAAAAAAAACACGCAAGATTTGAACTAATATTGAAGTTAAAAGGAACGAAAAAGACTAAAAGTTTGCTGATTTCTTTTCCTACTTTTGCTCTCTAAATATTTTCAACATTCTATCGTGATAACACGCACAACTTTCATCTAGAAAATAGGATGTTTTTATCATACAAAATAATAGTGATTATTGTTCTCATGAAAAGAAAAGAATGTTGCAAAAATTTACGAATGCTGGATTTGTTATTTTTTTAAATTTCTTACTTCATCGTACGAAGTGACAACAGTAATATGTTTTATATTGCAAATTGAAGTAGAGCTACGACAATATCAAAAGAAAAAAAGAAGATACAAATTTATTAGGGCATATGAGTCGTCTAGATTCCAAACCCGATACATCCACTTTTTTTCGATTTCAACTTTTTTACACTTTCTAATAGTTTAAAGTACTCTTCATATGGTGTTAACTTTTAAGTTTCTAAAGCAGCTACATTATGCTAAAAAGTTGGTTTGAAATTTGCCGGTTTGTTATAAAACCAGATCCCGCATCGACCATGGTTGTTAGCTCTTCCTTTTTTTTTCCTCCAAATATCTTCCAAGGAAAAATTATTTTTGTGTTAAAATTTCAGCAAGTTAAAAGTCTATCCCAATGCTCTTAGCTAGAAATTCGAATTTCTTAGACATTAGTTTTTTGTCCGCCGTGAACAATTTCATATTTTGGATGTAGCTGGTTTTGAAACTAGACGGCTCATATATATTAGCAATTTTATGAAACTGCAAAAAGAAACAAAGGAGGAAAATTTATGGACCACTTTTCCAGATAACCACCAATTATATCATTTATTGAAACATGGGCATTTAACAGAATGCCAGGACCAACTTGTTTAACCCTGAATCTGCGAAATCCCGTCCCTGCCCATTGAACCCATCCCCAGCAACTGAATTGATAGCCGTCTTTCTTCAGTCCTGGTAAAAGAAACGGGTAGTCACTGGGTTGCCAGATCTGATCTTTACAAGGAAGTTTCTCTAGACTTATCTCTTTACTAAACTGAAGAATTGATGAAAAAGTGCAAGTGGGAAGTCCCAAAAAACCGACAAGACGTGTTTTTTTTTTCTGAGCTGGGTTAAACAAGTTGGTCCTGCGTTCAGAAAGAGAACTAAATAGACTTGGTGATTTTGTAGAAAAGTTGTTGAGAATTTTGTCTCTTAATTCCTTTTTGTATTTTCTGTCTACTGATAATAATTTTTTTTAGTTAAATTTTTGTAGCCCTTTGATTGGATTTCCGTTCTCGTACATTTATATTCAATCATAAACAACCCCTTAGGACTAATTAAGTACTGTAAAGGCCCTTATTTTCGCGGGCCGTAATTTTCCAGAAAAGGAATATATCGGCGATTTCGCCGATATATTCATATTATCGCGATATATATATATTAATATATTCTCGAGCTGAAAATTTCGCGAATTTTATATTCTGATTCTTTATTATTATTTGAGGCGGAAAAAAAAGTATTTCACGAGGCTTAAATTTTCGCGATTACGACGGGCTCGCGAAAATCGCGAAATTAAAGCCTCGCGAAAAAAAGGGCCTTTACAGTAATGTAATTATATACTAGCCCCTTGCTGCGACCACTTGTTAAATCACTAATATATAATATATTCGGTAGTACATAGTGTGTCAAAGCATTTTTAAGACTGGGTTTATAAAATAAAATGAAATCTATTAATTATATTTTTTTTGTATTTTTATTCAAAATAAGCTCTTTCAGAACATTTCTTACAGCGGTTTAACAATGATTCGAATGCCGGTTCCAGTTCACATTGTGGAACTGTGTACAAAAAGCTTCGAAGCGAACTTTGGAGACAGTCCCACAATGTGAGCTGGAACCGGCATTCGAATCGTTGTTAAACCGCTGTAACAAATGTATTGAAGGAGCTTATTTTGAATTAAAAAAATAACTACTAGTTTTTATTTTATTTATAAACTTAATTTTAAAAATTCTTTGACACATTGTGTTTGTATGCCTCACTGATTGTTGCCAAGTTAAATTTTGAATCTTACTACGACACAAGATAAACCAATGCTAAGATTTATGATTCTAAAACAAGATTTATTATTAACGACAGATATATCAAGTAAAATATGACTTTACGATACGTCAAAGAAAAGTAAACTAACAGAGAGACGTAATAATCCTATCGAGATGACGTCATTTCACACATCCGGGTATGAGCAGCCTAATAACGCGGACAACATATCTAGATATCGAATTTCCTGCAGGCGAGAATCGCAGAGCTCTTTAGAATTTAATTCAAAATACGTCACAGGATCGATGATTTTATAAATTGTTGGGAAAACAGGCAGGAGCCGGAAGCGCAACATTTTTTTTTTTGCCCTTATTAAATAGATAATTTATTTCCCGATTAATGATGTATTCTATGAGGTTAAATGTGTTACAACTTCGACTAAAGTACCACGAAAGCGGAAGTAACACCATATATCATCCCGATAATTAGTAAAAGGATAAAGATACATGTTGAAGCAATTTTATGACGAATAGCGTTGATACATTAAGTATAACAGGAGACAAAATGTGGTTGTCCACTGCAATTAGTTTCAGCAATGTACGTCAATGATATTTCACTTAACAAAATTCTATTTTTTTATTGTTTCATGTGCATTTTTTTTTTGTATATTAAAAGTATAACAAACACACTGGTGGCTTTTCTCTCTTTGTCTGTATGTATGTGCGTGTGCGTGTGCATGGGCGGGATTTGGACATATTATTTGGATGCTTGGAATAATGAACTTAGAATGTAACTGTTATGTTTAAGTTGTTTTAGCGTTCGGTAATTATTATTATTATTATTGATCGCAGAGGATGTCCCAAAAATCAGTGCAACTTCAAAATTTGAGTGTCGGGCTTTGTCTGGATGACTCACGCAACACATTTTTTCTTCTCAGGAAGCACCATTTTTAATAAATCAGTCCATATATGTCGTGCATCGCTGTGTTTGACCAAAAACAGATATTAAAAAATGTTTTTGAGTTGTTCTATTCATAGACAAAAAAAGAGAGAAAGTTTTAGATCTATAATTTTTTTTTTAATATAAGATTTTAAAGTTGTACGGATTTGTTTGGGACACACCCGAAAGAAATATATAATATATATATATATATATAATAAGTTATCACGTGTCTGTGAACAAAAATAGATACTGCTTCTGAATTAAGCTTTTTATGTAATAAATTGCTCACAAAACGAATGAAAATCTTCATAAAAAGTTATTTTTTATCACATATGCTTAGTTAGGTTTAAAAATATATACGTTGAATCTGATGCGTTTTTGTAACTTATTTTTCGACAGCATATTTCATCTTTGTAAGGAAATAATTCTGAAACAAAGCAAATTTCAATGCGGTTTATTGAAAATTCTACTTAAAAAAAAAAAATCAATGACAAAATTTGCTAGAATGAAAGAGTAACTAGATACGTGTTAAAACAATCGTATCGTGTTCAGTGCACAAACTTCGCTTCAATAATAATTTTTTCACATAAACACACAAGTTCATTTAACATTTTTAAACATGGAAACATTTTTGAAGCTTGAAATATTGCCACTGAGAAAAGAATTCATCAAATTGCAGTGCCCTTCGCTTTTTGACTGTTTACCCTGTACAGAGTTGAAGAGGGCGCTGTGTGATGAAATCCAAACTACAATCGCGCGGAAAAGGCGTTAAATAACAGAGGCTTTAAAAGCGAGGTGTTTTAACGTTATTTCCATTGGGGATTTCCTAAGACCAACGATTTATTGCTGCTCAAACTGACGTCTAGTTAAAACATAAACTCGGTATCATTGTACAGTCTTAATGTGCAAAAAATGTACAAAATATATACACAAAATGAACCATTTGTATAAAAAAGACGGCAAAAGTATCATCATTTTGATAGAAATCTTCTTATAAGTAATTTCTACGCAGTAGTCTCATTTATAAATAAAATTACTGCGACAAACAAAAATTATTTTAGACAACTTGGAAAGTATTTCGAGGTTGCTTTAAACAAATACACCTGTTCATGCTGAAGTATGATTTAATAAAATTGTCATATTTTATCTTCATTTATTTTTTCTCCCTCCTCCCCTGGTTTCCTTTTTTTTTCTGTTTTTGTTTACAAGGTACACAATAAATGTGTATTTCAATTTTTTACCCAACTTAAAGTGACGTGGGCAAATGAAATGACCCGGAAAGCAATGTGCGAGCCAAGGGACACGTAGTACATACCACCGCATAAGGAAAACGTTTAAAGGCAAACCGTCTTGTATGATACTCCTGTTGACGCAAATGTTTTAAATGCCAATCGCTACCCGAGATTTCATCACCGCGATTCCCACGCCTCGCGAACCAATGGGGGAGCACAGTTGCAGTTAAAAAAGGAGTTCAGCGTGCGCAGGTAAAAGAGGATGAGCCTTACTCACTTATTTAGAGCCCTTCGAGATCTAAGAGGTGGATATTACCATAGCAACATTTCTCGTTGCCATGGCTACCGGTAGGTTAGACTCCTCGTTCCAAGGGGGGCAGATTCAGCGTTCCGTTTTTCCTAAAATTTGGGAATGGTCCACGGTAAATCAAGCGTCTGACGAAAATGAGCGAAACTGCATTGGCAATGTTTTGTTGATTTTGGCTACCATTCGATGAAGGAGGTTACTCCGTTAAATACGTTTTCTATGTCAGGAAACACGTGTTATGTCTTATCATTTGAAAGTGAAGTGAAGTGGTATTCGTCCCATTAAGTGCAGTTTAGAATTTATTTTCATTAGTGTGCACACACATACACACATTATATTATATACATATATGCATAATGTATATACATATACTTTCAAGCAAGGGGAAAAAAGCGGGAAAAGAAGTCAAAATGCTATAAATCTAATTGCCGCAAATCAATAACTGTAATCTCACTGATCATTCATTTTTTGCATCAATTTACATATTTTCTTGGTTTGGCAGCGCATAAATTTTCAAACGAAAATACGTATATGTATTATCTCTAACCAACGCGATACGAAGACAGCAGGAAAAAATAATGTGTCAGTAAAATAAAGTTTTCATGCTTCCGTTTTGAAATTAAAGCAACTGTTAGTGTCATGTTATTAACGAAACAAATGTTTACGCTAAAAGCAGGGGGAAGTATAAAAAAGTTCAAAATATTTTGATTAATGGCTTAGCTGAGCGCCTGGTTGAATTCATTAAAAATCCGCGGTGGCTTTTTAAAAGCTAATTTAGAGGGATTTTCTTTCATTTGAATACGGAAAATTTTAGTTTTTCTTTTCTTTGAAAGCTTTTGTGACGAAAAAAAAGGGAAAGAGTAGTTTTAAAGCACTCACTCACCGTGTGTACTTCATGAAATCTGACAGTCGAAAATGTGTTTATTATATTAAAATGGCACTTTTGTGGACGACGGAGCTTAAGCTGGAGAAAATGTTCGAAACCCAGCATCAGAAAGGCGATGTAATGGATACATAAATCATTCAGTATTTGACTCAACTTTTAGTCTGAATATTTCAAACAGTAAAGGGAGAAAATAAATCAGCAATTACACGAATAATGGAATAATGCAAAGCGGACTGTTCTGAAAAAGTTTAACGAAATCTCACACTTTTAGTGCACCCAAAATGTAAAACGATATTTTTAATGAAATGTTATTACAGCTATCTTTTTATGATATAAATATTTAGGATCTAATATTTCCAATGTATGCATTAAATATTACAAACTATGTATTTGTTGATAAGGAATAGAAATAATGCTTTTTTTTTAAACGAACAGATTTTATGAAATCAACAATGGTATTCTTTTAAGAAATTCTTTTCTCAGACGAAAAAATTTGGTTTATCTGTGTTTTCAATGGATAATAGATTTCGTCAGATAGAAGAATTTGCATTTTGAGCACTGAGAGGTTTGTAGCACACTCTTTTCACCTAATTTAGAATTTTTTGAAATGGTGGCAACAAATCCACCCAGTAATGTGGTTCAACTTTGTTATTTTTTAATGAGCCTCAAAAAATACTTAGTTAGAAATGATTCATTTTAACTTATTGCTGCTCTCTTTTCCATGTAGTTTTAGTAAGAAAATGTCATTTAAAAAAAATTAGAAAAGAAGAGAGGGAGAGAGAGAACGTTTCAATTCAATAAGAAAAACCTCTCTAAAATTAATTAGACGATATGAATAAAAAGTAATAAGAGACTTGAATTAGTCTCAAAATAGAGCAATTCTGAAGGCAGATTGTTTATGATTTTTTTCAGGCCCCCCCTCCTCATGATAATATCAGTCTTAAAATGCATTTAACTCAAAGGGTTCGTAAAATTATTTTCATTAATTTCACTGAATTTGAAATTTAAAATTTATGTCTCACTATGTTAAAATTGAAAATCATGTATTGTATCTTTTGAAAACTGCTTTCAGCTGTAAAATACTCCAAAAGATCATATATTATAATAATATATATACATAATCTGTGGGGAATTAAATTTTCAGCCAAGAAAGTTGATCGAAAAATATAATAAAAAATTAAATTCATAAGTTAAATTTATAAATTAAATTGAATACATAAAATAATTTAAAACCTTAATTTGAACGAGCACGAATGTAGGCGTTTTTTAAATTAAAAGTATTTGTTGTGCATTCAATGGTTAATCTCAAAATACTACAGTGATAGTATTATCACAAACAAGAACCAACTTGGAGATCATGAAATTAAAGTGTATAGCTGAGAGCCCTATGTTAAATATAGGAATAAAAACTGTCATTAAAAAAAAAAAGAGAGATTTTTTTTAATGACGTTTATGAAATTTCCGATAGGGAAACATCATACTTAAGAGGCTAATGAGAAAATCATCAACGCAAGTAACACGTTAAAAATATTTTCTTGTTTACAATAGAAAAAGTTGACTAACTTATTTCGAATTTTATTCCCTGCAATGTTATTGTTTTTCAAATTTCTTCAATAACAAAAAAATGCAGATTTTTTTAGTGGACGCTTTAAACAGTATTTTTTTATTTTGATATAAAATATCAAGCAGAAATCTCTAGTGCACGTAAATCATCTTAATCTTAACGATTGAAGTTTGGAATTTATACGTTGTTGAGTTGAGCTGAGTCTTATGTGTAAACATAAAAAGACGTGGGGGAGGGGCTGTAAGTTGACATTTTTACAAAGAAAATCAGTATACTGAATCATTAACTTTTTGTTTGGAAAAATCTGGTCTTTTTTTATAGTGTCTTGTGAAAATATTTTACAGGCATAAATGTTTAGTACCCTTCTACTCTAGATTTGCTCTTCTTTCTTACAGAGTTTAAATGTAATTCGTGTTCCAAACTATAAAATGTCTTTAAGCAAGAACTTTACTTAAACAAGAATTTCAAACAAAATACTTAATATATTGAAGGAATAACACCTAAACCACAGGGGGTGGGGGAGCCAATGTTTATTTTTATGCATTTAATGAGCTTTAGATTAAAAATTCAACGCATATAAAAGGCAGTTAAATTGGATTGTAAATACGATACTCAAATCTTCAAAACAAATATTTCAATACTAAAGTTTTGAAATTTTTGACAAAAATTGAATTTTCTTTTTTTAGAAATATTTCAAATTCCTTCGTATTACCCAAATCTTGCGTAAGAAAAACGTATTTCAAGTTTTATGAAAACAATGCAGTGCACTATCCGACAAAGCGAAACGCACGTTATGTAAGTCCAAAACCATCCTTCACTTTGCTAATCATCAATCACTTTCATCTGCATTTCCCACCAATGCGTAAGATGCGTATACTTACCAAAAATTATTAACGTTAAAATATGAAATAGAACAATTAAAATCTGATGTGTATTAATGAAATAGATCAAATTTGAACGAGAATGATTGAAAAATACATTCCAAATGAAATTTTTCCCTACAAATTTATCACCCTAGAAAATAAAATGGCTTAGTCACAAACACAGTCGGTACAGCGGCGCGGGACTCGTACGCACCAGGTCGTAGGAGCTTGGCAGTGTGGGTGGATTTTTCAAGATGCATTAAATCGTGTGTGCCCATGAAATGCACGAGACAAATTTCTCCTGCGGCGATGGTACCACACTCATTGGGATGCTGCTGAAAGAGTTAGTACAAATCTCTGGGGGAACGCACTAGGTCTGCAGTTGGCAGAAGCCAATTCAGTAGCCCCATAAGAAGAAGACAGTCACAACACACGCAGGTCAAAAATATGAGGTTTGTTTGTAATTTCAGTTCACAATTATTTTGATGCAATAGGAGATTATTGTGAAAAAAATAATACTATATAATTTACAGTGGATGTGGAAGTTGAATATATTAAGCTAATAGTAAAAGAAAATAAACAATTGACGAGCACAGTTTTTTTTAGTTCATACCAATAATAAATACCAGTATATCATATGAGTAACGTAGCGCAATTAACGGCTTTTGACTCACTTTGCAAAGTGGATAATGTTAAAGTTGAGAAAATGAAAGAATCTGAATGCACACGTTTTAAGCCACCGTGAACATCAAGTTGTAATAAATGCAAACGATAAAAACAAATTACAGTATGTGTAAATGCATAACAATGGCATTCATGTCATAAAAGAAGAGCAACTCTTGAATGAATGTAGGCAATGGCCTGTTACTTTTGCTCATTTTTAGTTGCAAGCTCGAACGACGACAGAATTTTTTAAAAAAAATTACTCAAGTTGTTCAACCTTCCATATCTTAAGATAATGATTTCAAGTGATTTCTTGAGACAAATTCTTCATCGTCCGTTGGGGGGAATGGTATTTGACCACGCTCTGATACTCAATCTTTAAGTAAAGAAGCCAGCAGTGAATGTCCATTATGCTTTTTATTTATCAAGAAACAAAGGGTTGTTCTTTCCACGAAAAAGCTTTTCATTTCCGTTGGATACGTTATCTGTGGAGATCTTAAGTAGCCACGTATGAGTTGGACTTATTATCTTCAGTCTCTGAGCCTGGAATGATGCCAAAATGCATTTTTATCTTGCACCAGAGCTAGATCTACTTTCTAATAAACTGATTTAATGATGCATTTATTATAGAGATAATCTAGACTGTTCACGAGTAACGTGTAATAAAAGGCAAGCCAGTTTTATGAAGAAATTAATTTTTATAAAGATAATCATAACATGAAATTTTTAGCTATTTCTGCTTGCTTCAAAGAATTTCTCATGACAATTTAAGGGGGAAAATAAAATTAAAGTGAAATGGATGTTCCAACATTTGCATTGTTTTAAAATACGTTTTGAAGATTCTGAACACGAGAACACACTTCTTGAAAAGCTTTTGTAAATATAAATTTGTAGAAAACTAAATTCAATTGTAAAAAGAAGAAAAAAAAAGAAAAATATCGAGGCTATCGAGGTGTATCAAAGAAAAATTAAAAAGTTTGGATCTGATAGTATTATTCGCAAATATAATGTGCTATAAGAAGTGAAGTCATAGGTAAATGAAAAAAGGAGACATTTTATTGAATTGTGTAGTACAGACAGAAAAATAAGCGGTTTACGTATTTGAGAAAAAAGTAGAAAAATCTGTAATTTCTTGACAGAAACTGAAATATTGATAGGGCATGGCTTCTTTTGAAGGAAAAAGTGCAACGCAAAACATCTGCTAAGCATGGAGTTTATCAGATTATAGTTTAAGAACTTAGTAGATTAGAAACTGTTTTATTAGCAGCCTAGCATAGAGCCCGTTGTTAACGAAGTTTAGCATTTATAGTTTGATAGGTTCTGGCTTTCACTCTCAAATAATCTGCCTTCATTTGGCATGTGTACCCGTCTCGGACCTCAGTCAGGTCTACAGATGCGTCTGAAGTCTTCAAAAAAGAGTCCAGGTCTTGGATATCTGACTTTTGTGCCGCCTAAAATTTTCAAGTCTGCGCCATGAGCCTCCCCTTCCCCTCGTGGGCACCTTTGTGAAACTACAATCACAGATTTAGTAATTTTTACCATAACACCCACTATTTATCTTTACGAATGAAAATTTGTTTATTTAAAACTCTAGTTCCTGTGTAAACTGTGTGTACTGGAAAAATAAATAAATAAATAAAAAAAGTTTCAAGTGACTTTTAAACATCTATATGACATATTTATCCGATTATTCAGGCTTTATCCGCCTAACATATCTTTCCTCTTCATAATTAGATGTTTTATTTTTTTTCCAGCAATAAATGCGATTTCTTGCGCCAAATCACACATATCAAAGAAATTCACAACTTCTCATTTACGTTTTTCATGCATATGTATAAAAACATACGCTGAAAAAGCGAACGAACTGAATTTGTTTCATTTCTTATTCAGTATAAAGTGCTTATGCTCTACGACTTGTATCTTCAGTTTATTATGCATCAAATATGCTCTCTCTTGAGTTGAGCGCTCGAAGTCCCATTCTTGTTTCTAAAAAGAAGTACGGAAAACATATCTTGCGAGGATAAAACACATTCCTCTAAAATCGTATTAGCGCAGGAGATCTACATTTTATAACTCTTCGCTTCATTTTGTATGAGATTCTCAATGTGCTTTAAAAATACATGGGATTTACTCGGATGTGCTTTGCTTGAATGATGGCTCTTTTCTTTACTTGTTTGGGACTGTCTGCGAAAAGAGTTGGGCAAAGATTTATCCAACATTGTCTTTTATTATACCTGGAGGTTTTTCTGTCTCTTAAACACTCCCAGACGGTCTTATACATTTTGATTTAAGGGAACTTCACTTTTGGTTTTAGAGGGTCAAAATACTTAATACGCGAGGCAAAAAATAAACTCGTTTTAATGTAAAAATTACAACTTCATTTGTTCAGGAGGGTTAATAATAAATATTATGAACCAAATTCAAATAAAGTGACAAAATAATGTGCCCCTTATACGTTTTCTTTTTTATCCGTATCTTTGAGTTATCTGCAGTTTGCAAAAACCGGAGTCAACACTGTAACGTAATAAAATATACATATATACGTAATAGCAATATATATTTTTTAAATTCTGAGCGTTGGTTTAATGCCGCTACTTCTCATTCCAATAAATTTAGAGCGATGGGCAGTTTGTATTGGCAACTTTAGAGAGTTCCTAACATACTTTCCTTGTAATATGTATCCATACATATATATCGAAATAATTTTTGCTTATCTGATGAATTTATTCATTTCTTATTGGGTAGTTGGAGATCAGGTTGACAGTCAACGATTTTGATGAGCTTAGCGACGTTCTTCAAATAGTTGAGTTTTGCTGGGATTTGCGCAGTCAAGCTCCAGGCAAAGATGACCAGGAGCACGAGGAGAAATATAAAACATTTTCTGGTGTGGGATTATAGTTTTTACGTCAAAGTCAAAAAACATATGTAGAACATTAAACATTTAAAATTATTTATTATTTTCAAATTATTTATGGATTAAAATGGTCGAGCCAATGAGTTTCAGAAACCTTGTAATTGTTTACCCTTCTATTGACTGTAGCTTCCCTCACATAACTCTTAATACTATAATGTTTTATTTTATTTCAATGGGCTTATTTAATGATGTTCGTCAGCTTAAAAAGATTGAAATAGTCTACTAACCGCAGGAAGAAATTTTCCTCAAGAGAGCTTGGATTTTAGTTATTTCTGAGTGATCACTCATTTATAGCTTTAATTCAGTTCCATCGTTTGGGAAAGGGGGCAAATGCCAGCCCCTTTTAGCTTGAGAAATAAAATGTATTTATGCGTATGTGCTTGTTGTTTTTTAATGTAATGTGCTTTTACCCTTTCCTCCCTAGAAAAATGTGAAATGAGTTGCCTGATTTTACTTTGATTTTTTTTTTACAGCATTTATTTTTAATTATGTTTTTTTTTTTTTTGTTTTCCATAGAGAACCGTATTTCCAATCAATATTATCACCATTTCTTAAAGCTTTGTTTAAAAAAATTCAACGACATTAATTCACCTTGACATGGAAAGTCAGCACAGTTTAACTCTAATACATTTAATTCCCTGGTATATTGTCAGGGATAATCGTAAAACTCCAATTTACTTCGTCAGAGTACTCAACACAAATTTCGAACAAAAGTCTACTAAAGTCTCAGACAAACGACTCCGTTCATAAACTACAGTAACGGCTGCAACAACTTTAAAACACAGCACTGAACTGTTCGGAGAATAACAGCACTGGAACATAAAAGTAAAATGTGCTAAAGAGTTGATCATTTGCATTGCAGATGACCGCGAGCAGCTAATTTCATCCTGTGTTCGAATGAGGCCATTATGGACTCGGAAAGATTTATGCGGTTACATCCTGCTTTGCAGGTACAAACAAGACGAAATTACGGGTTGTTCTGTGTTAGAGAATTAGCTTCGTCATATTAGGCGATTCCTGAAATCTGAAAACGTTTTAATTTTGGAACCTTAAAAAGGATCATCAATTAGACAAAATGACATGGATGTCAGTCGTAGATACTTTTAAGTAACTACGTAATAGTGATGTAAGTTATGTCACTAATGTATGATGGCTTCTATGTCAGAAAAAATGGGGAAGTACGAATTTTGTATATTCATAACTTTGATGTAAATCTTTATTTCTTCTTACAAATGGTCACGGAAGAAAAGAAATACGCAATAGTAAAAAGAATAATACGCAATTACAGTTTGTATTCATGTGTTAACTGCACATTTCTTTTTCTTCAATAATAGTTGTGAGAAAATGTTTGCATAGAACAGAAGGTTATGAACATTCAAGATTCGGACCTTTTTCCTAGAGAGAGAAGGTAGATTTTCAGAAGTCCTCTTATACTTTTACGGAAAAAACCTCTTATACCTTTACGATGTACACAAATACTAGAAATATAGTTTAGTGACTCTCAAAGGTGAATCATATATTAAATGTCATTTTTTAAAAGTCAGTAAAAACTATTTTTGTTTTGGAAGAACTAACTTGTTTTTTATAAAGGGACATATTTAAACTTCAAAATTCGAAAGTAAACAGTTATTAAACAAAAAAGCATCGCATTTCAAATTAAGACTTTGCCTTCTGATATCGTAAGCGGAAAAGTAGAAATTTTAATATCAGAAGCATATCATTCGAACAGATAGATTTAAACTTATAGCGTTAAAATATGGAAAACATATTACTTGTTCCACTATCAGAAATTTTTTACAATATTTTACCATGTGCGCTGACATTGCCAAATGCAAATGTTAACAAATATTTAAAATGCTATGCATTCTTTTACAAAAAAGGTTAAAAACGTTCCACTGTCAGCACACAGTGGAACGTATTTTAACCTTTTTTGTGCATAATATGATACAAAACCCACTCCCCATTTATATTTTACAGCCAGGCCCATCACTTCGAAACTTTCCAGGGAGAGGGAGGGGGCAAGGGTATATTTCCAATAAATATTATAGGTAAAAAACAACAAAATGCATAAATTTAATGTATTTCTAAAAGTCAGGGAGGGTCAATTGATCCCCCCCCCCCCAGATCGTCCAAATGATGGGCTTGTTTACAGCAAGACTTTTCACAACTGAAACAATTTAAAAACAAAATAAATAGCGTATTTTTATGAGTAATTTAGAAAATTCCTGATATTAGAAATCTTTGGATTCAAGTCGTAACCAGAAGCGTAAAGCAGCATCTAACTCTGAAGACTTCTGCTGACTAATCAGAATAACGAGCTACGGGGATTGTTTCAATAAGCTGGGGAAGTGAATGTGTAACAACGGAACAAAGCTCTCGATTGTTCTGCCTTGTGTGTTTCCATGCTCTAGTCTTGCGTGTATGTAGTGGAAATGCAGAATTTGCTACATTTATCCTTAATTACCTTTTCTAAACAACTGGTAGGTTGTACAGAAATGTTGGTTGTATAACCTACATTGGTAGGTTATACAACAGGAATATATCGCTTGAGCAACGCATTATTTAATGCAAGCTTAATAACATTCATTTCCGACTAAAAAATGTATTTGATTGTTGCTACTTAGTAATATGAACGAAAGGTTCGAATAAATAAACCAAGTGATTCATAAACTCTCATCATGTTCCTCTCATGTGACTTTATTTTTCTACTGTTTCAACGGTTGTTTTTAAAAATTGTTGAAAGTAATATTTGAGGAGAAACATGAAAAAATATTGCAGCAAGAGTGAATTGTTAGTTATTTGCTAAGTCATTCATTTTGGTCCCTCAATTTGATAAGATTTAGATTTAAATTAACTCTTATTTTTATTTGAATTTTTAGCCAAAATTTTTAGGTTCCAGAAGCAACAACTCAGAAAATTTTTGATTTGTTCCAAATTTTGAAGATTTTGTGAAATGAGAGAAAAGTGATGGCTTTTAAGAAACGATTCATCGGAGAAACGATAACCGCAATCATAATCCGTTAACCAGCAGCTATTTTTTAACCAATCAAACTGGCAGTTTATTGCATTTGTCTGACAAAGGCTGCAATTTTATCGGGTAACGATGCTGCTGATTTACGGTGTGAAGATTGTGATTGCCCAGTTCCGGTTAAGGATAAATTACTCCTAAGAAAGTAGTGACAAAACTAAATTTATTTTGCCAGTCGTTCTGTTTAACTGAGTTAAAATAAAATGAAAAAACTTCTTTGGTTCAAATTTTTAACAGTGTTTTAAATGAATTGAAAAACGAAAAGCCATTCGATTATTTCAAAAATTGAGTACGAGTAATAATGTCGTTTTTAGCTTAGTAACTTTCTAAATTTTGAAATACGTATATGGTTGAACATTGTTCATTCGAATCTACATAATTCGGACGCATAAAGGGATTATGTTAGACATTAGATTAGACTAAAATACATTCCGCGTCAGCACAGAGAGAGAAGCGTATTTTAAATATTCGCTAAAAAATTTATATTATCGGGAGATTTAAAAAAAAATATATTAAAGCGGATCTTGTCTTCCCATAAAACACAGTAAACCCTTCTTATCAGACACTGTACAGCCATTACTATTCTTTGGAAGCACCATATTTTATTAAACTAAACAATTCCTTAGTGAATAATTCCAAATCGCAATTAGCTCATATAAGCGAAGTTTTGTTTCAAGTAAAAAATACCTTAAAAATAAACAGGTAAATAAAAAAGGCATGAACTCATTTCATGAAAGAACATGTTTCGGCATACAAACGAGTACATCAGAAGCAAAGTATATGAAATGACTCAAGATATTTTAAAAGTACTCTTTACGAACTTTTTCATAAATAACTACTTTTTTAGAGATAAATATCAAATGTAGCTACAAAATGTCAAACTTCCAAAGAAAATGAGTAAATGAAATATCAAATGTCAAATTTGTAGGACAGAGCTAAAGTGGATTTGAAAAATGAAGGCAGGTGTTAGTTCGCTAGAAAATAAAATATGCTTGTGCAGCACGTACACATTCATATAAACAGACACATAACATACATTACTAAAGATTTTTTTTTTGTAACGAATATTTGAATGTGTTGATAATGTTGAAACGATTTGCACATTTTCGACTGAAGAGTTTTCCAGTTTCCAAATGTTTTTTTTTTAAAATCTGGACAGGATATACACACTTAAAACTTTAGGCTTGAAACCGCTCAGACGTTAAAAAATAAGCGCAAATATGCCCGAAGAAGTGAGTAAACACCTTACATCAGGCCCTTTTGATACTTACAGGCACGTGTTAGTGCAAGCGAAATGCAGTCCTATACATCCAGATACAAACCAGACACAAATGCGCTTTTTCTTTTCTTTGAGAAAGGAGAAAGTACTTTGTGAAAGAAAACATCTTATCTTCTTGAATAATTGAAATTCATTCATATCCTTCCTTACCGCGTAAAAATCCACTATCCATTGAAATGGTTTCCTCGACTAAATATGATAAGACTAATGGTTCTTTTTCCCGAAGTTTAGGTTAAACTAAAATTATGATAGATGTTTCTAGAGATGTTTACGATAGTATATGGTGTTCTTGAAATGCTAGCGGTGATCCGAAATAATTGTTGTACCTTTACGGGGATGTTTTGAACTTTTTTTGCTCTTTTTTAAATAATTGTAGTGATTTAACTGTCTCTAAGGCTTAACTAAATTTATAAGTTAAACTACTTTTCCATCCTTGCTCAGCAATTTCTGATAATTACCAAGAATATTATCGTTTTTTACAAATTTATGGAAAATTATTTTACGACGCTAATCAAAGGTTTAAATTAAAAACATTTCTTTATTTATAATTTTTCTTGTTAGATAAGGTAAAGCCGGAAGAGACGGAGCACAGCTGGAAAACTTAATAAAAATGGAATTTAAACGTTAATTTTTAGATAAACTTTTAATGAATATTATAGGCTACATTTCTTCGGTATGTACTTTAGTATATGTTTTAAGAATATATTTTATAAGTACATCATAAAATGAAACGAGAGCATTAAAATGGTTATATATCTGATGGGGGGGGGGGGGAGGGAAAAAACGTGTTACTCTTTTTACAGTTTTTTTAAAAGTAGTATATGAAAACAAATACGTTTAGGTCATTGTGCCCGATAATTAAAACAAATTCAATTTCTGAAATCAATTTAATCCCTGAATTTTTCATATACTATTACTAGAAAAAATGCCCCTTAAAAAGTTAAGAGACATATTAGACAGTTAAATTCATTCAAATATTTTTGTATGCAACTACATATTGTGACATAACAAACAAACGAAGTATCACATAATCACTAACTCAAAGGGTTAAAATTCATTCAACATTTTGCTAGATAACTGCATTTTAATATAACAATTGAAGTAAATATTTAATCATAAAAACAAAAGTTTAGGAAGATATTAATGTAAAAATGAGAGCAGCAGCTGTTTATAATAACGTATAATACTTTTGGCAAAAGAAAAATATTTTTGTTTTAGCTTTTTCAGTTGTTATTTTCAAGTATTGTGGTAAGAAGGACGAAGTAAGGACACACTGTTTTTTTTTTTTTAAATTCGTCTTCGATTACTTATTTAAACCAAACGATTTGAAACATTAAAAAAAAATAAATAAATAAGTGCTTCATTACAAAATGCTTTTACATTGATATGTTAGGTTTTAAAGTTTTTGTAAAAAAATAAGAGCATGACTCTAAAACCTTCATTTTGAATGCATTACAGCAGTGTTTTTTTTATAAAATTTGTTTTCCTCTTTTTTTCAAATTTTTTTTTTCAAATATGAACTTTTATGTGCAATTAATAGGACAACTGGAAACTTCCAAGCAATTGGCTGTAAGGTAAAACTAACTAATTACTTGAAGAAAAATAATGAAACCATTAACGTTTGAAACTTGAAGTAATCCGAAATTTTTCATTAAGTGCAGAATATATTCATTTCTATTTTTATGCAAAACAATTGTATTTTAGTGCACAAAAATCAGAAAAACACTTTTAAATTGCAGATTAAATCTTCTTTTTATCGCTGTAATTAAGTTAAAAAAAAAGAAATGTCACAATCTCTTCTGGTCTGAGCAAGAAAAAGTCCCGATTGTTCCGGGGCTACTGTTTTTATCAAGACAATTATCTGTTTTTTTGCTCATTTTGTTAATGAGCGAAAATAAAATGAAGAGTTAAAGATTAAAGCAGAATGAAGAGGACATCAAACGACCATGTCCTCAAGCGGATGTCATTATCAAGGAGGACATTGATTTTCCGTAGCAATTTCAAAAAGATGCTATCGGAGAACTGAATGACAGAATGTGCTTATTAATGACAAAGAATGATTACTTAGCTTTCTTCTTAGAGGAACTTAGCGGAAATTTCTTCAGAACAGTCACACACAATAAAAAAAAGGTATTTGCTTATACGCTTGAGGCAGAGTAATGAATAAAAATAGCTTTTCCTAGGGTAAATATTTTGTGGTGAGTAATTTTCCGAAATATGATAATAATTGGCTAGCAAATGAATCTTTATAAATTGTGAGACACGAAATACCGTTATTTACTTCAATTGAAAAAGATTAAGAAGGCAGTTGTTTTAACCTCTTCTACGTACTTCCTATTTACGAAAAAAAAAACTCTCCCCTCCCTAAACAACTAGAAAACATACCAAATTGCATACCTGGTATTGTCTTTGCCAGAGGTGTTCCAATTTCAAAATACTATATGAACAAACTATTCATATTTTCTTCAGATAAAAAGTTGCAATTAATATAACTTTGAAGGCAAAAATTTAGTTTTTAATTGTTGGTAGCTAAAATAAAAAAGTCCCTGCCCCCACGAATTTCAATAGTTATTTCAAAGCCATAGCTTTTGCTTTGCCGTATGACCACTTTACCTCATTAACCACTTTACTCCACCTGATTTTGTACATTTTAGAATCACTAAACAGATCGCTTGAATTGACTAATATTACACCCATAAATCATATCTTTATGAAGATAAAAAGAAAGTATTCCTACTTTTACGAGACGCACTTAAGTACTTCTTTTACTTTTTGGGGAAAATTGTTAAGTGAGTTATAGGTAATAATTAATCTTTGCCGTATTCGATACTTTTTCTACTTTAAGCACCCGTTTCTAATTTAGAAAAAAAAAGAAAAAAAGAGGGGGATGGAGGAATGAAATGAACATTTCTCTCTTCTTTTTTTGTTAACTGTAAAAAAAGTAGACTGGTGTTTGCATAACTGATTTTTTTTTGCCAAATTTAAAAGTCAAGTTGAAAAATGTTTAAATAATTAATTTTTTTGGTACTTAAAACACAGCTCTATTAAATTGGCTTAATAAAGCTAATTATTTTGTCTGGTTTTTAAATTCGTATTTTTGAGACTTAATTAGTCGTATAATTTATTTTTATTATTATTAATGCGTTAGTTTCGCCATTTAAATCGTTTACTGTTATTCTGTTATTCAAAAGGAGTTATTAAGACATGATTACGCAACGTTTTTCAAAGCAAGTATTTAACTTCAATTGTTCTCAAAGCCAATAAAATTACTTTCGATTTTAATTTCATGTTTTTACGATGAACCAAAGCAATAGTACTTTTAAAAAAAGTTTCCAACTTTAATCTACGTTTTCCCCCCACTGACTTATAATTTTGGTAACTGGTACACTGTTCACAAACGTTATGGGGTATCAAACTTGTTCATCATCAACGGATAATACACATGCATATACACATAATGTACGTACATGTGTATTATTTATTGATGGTGAGCAAGTTTGGTAACAGGGTAAAAAAAAGAGAAAAAGACAACTTGGACAACATTTAGTAAGACAAAATATATTTACTAATGCAATTTTAGTTTATTTCATATGAAATAATTTTCTTCCGCATTAGCAAATTCTAACAAATTCTTTTAAAGATACAGCTAACATAACAAATGCAATCGAGAGTTTATTAGCATTACATGACCAAGGAAAGAGCTAATGTGATTATTTTTTGTTTTTAGGTTCCTTGTTGAGTTGGCTGTTTCATACACAAGCAAACGATTTCAACGACTTGGTTTTGATGGAGACAGACCAGCAGAAGTGGGGGGAAAGCTCACGGTGAAAGCACCACGAGACCGCAGTCAGAAAAAAACGTAATTAGAATACCACCATCCCCTTTCAACACGTTTTTTGTTTTATTTATTTATTCAATTTATTTTTTGATTACATTAAATGATAATAAATGCAAAAATGATCTGTCTTATATGAAAAAAGTTTTTAAAAAGTATTAAGGCAAAATTTAGCAATATTTCTGGGTTTTGTTCTTTACATATAACATTGTAGCACTGAATATAAACCCACTTAAATGTGCATAATTAAACTGCTAAACTTGTTTAAAAATTTATACTAATGGCATATACTATTTAAAATAGAACTCCACATTGTTGAACCTAACTGAAGTTATCAATACTAGTTTATTTTTCATTTTAACGAAAACTATTACAAAAATTCTTTCGATTTCCAAGGGAAAGCTTAAAAATATTTCTCGGAACCCTAGGGTATCGGGGCATCTTGGTTGGAAAACGATCAATAAAATTTATTTGGTTTTCAATTGATCTGCAAGTACAGTCGAATCTCGATAGCACGAAATTGTTCGAAGAACAAAGTGAAAAAATGTTACTGAATTATAAAATACAGAAAAGGGGCAGCTATTTTTTTCATCTACTAAGTACAGAAGTCTGAATTTTTCCTATAAAAGTATGTAAATGATATTTTTTTGTATTAGAAATATGTTTTGTATTGTACCCTGAAGGAATGTAACATTTATAGTAAATGTAAATTGAGATATTTTGAGTATAATCACTGTTTTCACTCTGGGATAGTATAGGTATGCACATTTTGAAAACGACCTAATTACGGTCCCGTGAGCTATCATATAATCAATTAATAATGTATTTTATACGTTTAACATGGCATTTTCAAGCTTATTATCGCTTAACACGAGTGGAAAATGGGCATGTTCACACAGATCAGGATGTAAAAAAGTGTCAATTATTTATTTTTGTTCCGGAATTTAAAAAAAAAAAGAAGAATTCTGCAGTGAATTGTTTAGAAGATATTCAGCAGTTATGAATCAAAGGAAGAAACCACGATCAGTTAGACTATTTTAGTTCGAAATAAAACGTATAAATAATTGATACGTACATTATAATTTTTATATGTTATTTTTAATAAAATAATTAAAAATGTAAAAATCTAGTTAAAATTTTAAAATTTTTTTTTTGTGCATAATATTATTTACAAACATAATACATACATTAATTGTAGTACATAATATTGTTAGCACGTAATAAATTGTTTTCATGATTTATCAGATAAGATGAAATCCGGTGAACATGAAACAATTACTGTCCCTGCCAAATTCACGTTAACTATTTCTGAACAAAGGATTATTTCTAGATACAAATTGAATCATGACTTTTAGAAATTCTGACGAAAAAATAATTTTGCTATATTATTTTGATTCATCTGCAAGCAACGGAACCGCTGCTGAAGGCGCGTATTCTAAGAAATAACAAGAAGTTCCGTCTAGTACTATACGAGCCTACTTTCCCGTATACACGAAATTCCAATTTATAATCTAGCTATATCTTTCTCTCTCTTTCTCACTTAAATTTTGTTTTCAATTACTTCAATATACCTTTTTCAACAGATAATATGTATTCATTCACTCACTGATTCATTTTTGCATTTATTCAGTCATTCATTTATTCTGTCATTCATTTACTCATTCATTCATTTACTCATTCATGTATTTATTCACTCATTTATTTATTTCTTTATTCATTCACTTATTTATTTTATCATTTATTCACTCATTCATTCATTCATTCATTCTTTCACTCATTCATTCATTCTTTCCCTCATTCATTCATTCTTTCCCTCATTCATTTAATTCATTTAATTCATGGAGAAATATCCTTAAAAATCCCGATCAAAATATTTCATAGGAAAATAGGCTAGTTCAGTTCTTGTTGAACTTCGTATCTGTACATGTTCTACATCGTAACATCTTTCGGATGAAGTTTGTTGCAAGCAAATGTGTCGGTTAGATCAGGACTTGTATGCGATTGAAATTTTCCCGCAGGCGCTAAAGTTAAATTTTTTTGAACTGTTCAAAAATGAACAAAAATTGTTCAAATTAATATTTCACGCCTAGAACTTCTTCCAATAAGCTTGCTCATAGGAAATTGGATCTTGCGCCCAGAGTTTACATAATTTGCTTCATTTTTGCCCTGCAGGCGCTAACGTTAAAATTTTTTGAACTGTTCAAAATTCGAAAAATTGTTCACATCAAAACGTAAAGTATGAAAATGAGATGTTTTCGCCGAGATCTTTCGAATGCAAAAAGAATTTTTTGAATCGGACAATTCATTCAAAAGTTATTAGGGGAGACAGACAGACCCGACAGACACATTTTCCCCCATCTCAAAACCCTACTTTCAAAATTTTATTTTTTAAGCTTTATTCAATTACTTCACTTTTTTCCTTTACTTTATTTTTAACGATATTCTTACGATACATTAAGCCTTCTTTCATGCTTCATTATTATTATTTTTTTACTCTTACGGGAAAGTAGGCTAAAAAAGGGAGCACAGTAAAAGGGGCAAATAATTTTTTATATAAGGTACAGTGTCAAAGAAAATTTCCTATTAACTTTCACCTTCATCTGAAATTCAATTCGGATGATAGATAATAAGAAGAGAATCGGCAAGATATCGATTTTTTTTTTCTTTTGGTAATTCTTACTTCCGACCAACATCTGCCGCTTTCGTAGAAAAGAAAATCATTTTCCGTTACTAAAAATAGCGCATATCGGCTCATCGGGTTGTTTTTGTTTTAGATAAGAAAACAAGGACATTTTTTTCTTCATTTTTTGAACAGCCACGCATGCACGCTTATCTTCTAAGATCATTAACTGTATTTTTTAGCTGTACGAGGTGGTATGTTATTTCAGGGGAGAGACGATTATAGTTCTCTTTTTCTTCATTCAATGAAATTCAATTTTTTTCTTAATGCAATACGTTTTGGCCAATATACTCACCCTAAGATCAATTTCAATTTTCGAATATGTTAATGAATAAGCTTCTTAAATACATAAAAGGTATATATATACCCACGCCAGTAGAATTTAGTTATTCTAAGCCAGAACTGCAACACGGAATGGTTCGATCTAGAAAATTTTGTGCATTATTGATCGTGATGACCTTAATAAGGACGAACACGTGCGTGGTTAAACGAATAAATATTATATTTTATTTTACATTTAGCACCCAATTCATCCTCCTTAAATCGTCCAATTGATTTCAAGATTTTTATACTAATGGGGGCGTAAAATTAGTCTTGCGAAATGTTTCTTTTTCAGAACCGATGTTGAGAGCATTTTTAAAAAAGTCTTTTTTCACAAAAAAAAAGGGCAAAAAAATTTTTCACAATTAATACAATTTAATAACTTTGCGATCAGACATTTATACCCAGCATACTAAAATCACTATTTAGGTGTACAAAATTTAATGTACATTCAAAATATAGTACACTGTTAGAAATTTCATCATAAACATTACGGTTAAATGACCGGCAGCAGTCTGTCCATCTAATTCACCGTTAAATTTACGGTTTGGAACATTTTTCTATCTTTACGGGACCTAACCATTTCTAATTAACTTGGTTAAAAAGCCGTAAATACAAAAGTTTACGGTTTTATAACCATTTAAAAATGGTTTCAAAACAAAATTTTTACCGTTTTTGAACCATTTCGAGGTGTAAAAATCCATAAACTAAGCTTGCAGGACTCGAACCCCGAATGCGTGGTGTACTAGTCTTACTCTCTATCCACTCGGCCACCGTCATCACGTAAAGCGGACGTTTATTTATCAATAAATCTTCTTTCCCAACAGGCAAACAGCCTTAAAATTGATTCAGTTTTTGATTGGATCTAAATTAATTTTTGGTCTAAATTTACTGTATATTGACGAAAATCATTTTATTTGCTGCAAAAATTAAAATACAAACAAGCTTCAGCAGCTCAAATGATGGGTTCGCGCATTCGTAAACAGTTCGGGAATCCGATGTCTCCACTTTTTGATTTACGTTTGTATGTGTTTCTATTTTGTTTTTTTTTTCCCCCCCACTGCTTAAGCCACTTTTTTTTCTTCTTTTTTTATATACGCATGCAGATTTTAACTTTAAAACCGAATTCCTATTTTAAAACAGCGTACGACCGGCAAGGTTTCGCAATCAAGATGGACGCCCGATTCTTATTGAGCGCTTGAAAATGACGGTTAGTTAAACGTTCTTTAGTAGAAACAGAGAATAAACGATTTTTTTCGCAATCAGGGGTTTGAGTACCATCTTTTTAATGGTTATTCAACTGTTGTAATTAAATATGGTAAAATAAAAATCAAATAAATGGTTTATTTTACTATTTTCCTACGGAAACTTTTAACAGTGTTTTTTACACACGCACATGGTTTAGCCCCTTAGAAAACGCAAGCACAACAGGCAAGTTTTTACTTGAAACTCTCCCATGACTATACATTACATTCTACTTCTACAATGAATTACCATACCTAGGAGAATTTTCTAAGAAAAAAGCCACGAGTCCGAAAGGATGACTAACAAACGTTTATATTACATAAGTTTAGGTTAACAAGTTCTACTGCACAAAGCTCTCAGTTTTTTCCCCTTTTACGTCAGGATTTTTTACTGTAATGTAAAGAGAGACTGAGTTATTTTCCACCTGGTTTTAAAGTATATAATAAAAATTAAAAAATATATATAATCTAACTGTACTTTTTTGTTAAATTGATTTCAATTTAAATTTTGAGAGAATATATGGAATTGTGAAAATTGTTTGCACGAAAAACTTTATTTCACGAATTTCTTCTTCTCACAAAGATAGTCCAATAGAAATAAACTCTAAATCTATTATTTAACTTAAATATTTCAATTAAAAACTTTTTTTGGGTTTTTAAATTTATTTGAGATGAACATTTTAAATTTGGAAATTCTTAATGTTTTGTTTATGTTTAACATCTGATTCAGCAAGCAGCTTTCAGCGCGGCCGGTATCGTTTTTCAACTAGTGCAGTTCGGCCACGGAATTTTGACCCTTTGGACGCGCATGTCAGAAAAGAACGAATCCATTCGAGTTTTAGGGAAGATCGTTTTGCAAGTGCGTTTATTTAGTACACGAATTTAGAATGTTTGCTTCGCTGTTTGTTGAAAGCAACTAAATTTTGAACTGGCACATAGCATCAGTTCGGAAGAAATAAAGTATACTGAACGAACTGGAACGAGAGCAAAAACGGCACATTCCTTATACCAGCAATTCCTCCCTTGAATATGAATGGATTCTTCTTGGCACTCTCCCAGGCAGATCCCGGGGATTGGTTGGTCGTAGAACTGTAGCGCCATATCAGTAATGAGGCGCTACACGAATCTGTGCCATAGTACGCAAGAGGATACAGTAGAACATCGTTTAATGACAGAGCGTTGTGCATTAGTAAGAGTCTTAAAGTTGGAAAAAAAAAGAAAATGTCAAAGATGGCCACGGTGTAAAGTTCTAGAACGCGAAACGTGAAAAATTTTGTGATGATTATTTTCTTTATAAAACTCCATCTTTAGAATAGTATATTTAATCATACCAACATGTTTATACAACGTCCCTAAAGATTCTCCAAGACCAGTTAAATGTTCAAAATAAATTTCTTGGGGTTTCTCATAGAATATGGTTTTTCAAGCATGTAACTGGTAGTGAATATTAAGTTTCATTTTCCACAAAAGAAACATTTATTAACGAAACAATAAATTTAATTTTAACTAATTATTCTTCGAGTTAATTATGGAAACGTAGAACGTCGGTTCTTATTCTGAATTGCTCTAGGATATCGTAGTCAACAATTCTCGGATATTAAATATTTGCTTTCCAGTGAAATAAGTTTATTTTCTCATTATCTAAACATTCGTTCAATTTCTAATTACTATCTAAATGAGCATGACCAAGGTTAATCATAATCAAATGCTAGGACAAATAATATGACCAATAAGTAACCACATATTACATTAATTGGTTGAAGTAGGAAAATTGAACATTTTCGAATTAATGATTCTACTTTGGGGCATGTTGTTGTCAATAATACTCATCTTTTTACAGTAAATGTAAGATTAATTTTAGTTAAAATGATGCTAAAATTAATACGCTGGGTTATTTTGTTGCAATAATTTCCATTCTTTTTGCCTCGGATGGGATAGAGATTAATTTTTGTTGATATGATGATAGTAAGAAATAAATGTCGTAATCTTCAATTTCAAGACTCTTGGATAACGATATTAGGATAAGCTTTGCTTGCATGGTAATTAGTTTTGTAATAAAATTTATTTTTATTTAATTTAACGAGTACAGCAAATTCTTAAAAAAAGCTCTGCATTGCTTCGTTTAAAGCACAAAAGGAAACAAGGAATAATTTTGTAAAGAAAAATAAAAACATTGAATTAGATTGATGAAAGTAAAAAAAAAAAAAACCGCAGTAAATTCATTGAACATTTAAAAAAAATCTTGTACTTATACGGCACACAGTAGACCGTTCCCATTTAAATCTATTACCAGCCCATTCTCTTAGTTCCGAAGAAGTCTCATACAAAGTTGCCTGATGCTAGTTGTTTACCACCAAAAAATTACATTTTAAATATTAAGGAGGAATTTTGTGCAGCTTTTACATTTTAAGCTGCTCAAAGTAAAATTTACAACTTAAAGTTTCTAAAATTTTACCAAGACAGAATTTAAGTCTATAAATACTAAAGAGTTTTTTTTTTTTTTTTTAGAGATTAAGATATTTCTGTTTTTGTGTTTTAAATACATATAATTCTGGTATTATTATTTGTCTTGCACGGACACTGCAAGCCAAATAACATGTGTATTGGGCATAATAAGCGTCCATTCAATGTCCAATAAGTTCAAATTATGTTTAATATTTTATTTATTTTTTGAAAATTTACGTGAACAAGTGCGATGAAAGTAATAACACCTGAAATAATCGCAAGGAAATAAATTTCTGAAAATAATAAGGTAATATTTACGTTGGTACCCGTGTTCTTGTAAAATGTACCACACAAAGAAAAACACACTAAAATTGTTAATTATACAGATGTAATCGTTCAAAAAAAAAAAAAAAAATTAAGAAAAGGAAAAGAAAAAGGAAAAAAAAAAAAAAAAAAAACACACACATACATATCGATTTTGTGATCTTGAAAAACAGCTGTCTTGCGTTCTTACTTACAGTGTAAAGTTAAATTAGTATTCTAATACTTACTCAAAAAATAAATACGGTTTTATTTAAAAAGCGAAAAAAAAGGTACTTGTCTTAAAATTAATGTATAACTAAGTACATTTCTTGAGTTGAAATATGTACTTGGTTACCATTAATCTTAATTGAAAAAAAAAAAAAAAGGCATGAAAAAAAGAAGAAAACCACACACACACGTATTGATTTTTGTGAGCTTGAAAAGCAGCTGTCTTGTGTTATTTCTTACCTTGTGAAGTTAAATTAGTATTCTAATACTAACTCAAAAAGAAAAACACGATTTGATTCAAAAAGTGGAAAAAATGTACTTTTCATAAAATTAACGTATAACTAAGTAGATATTTCATGAGTTGACAATGGTAAAGCCTTTTCTCCCCAGCAAATGCGAATTTACTAAAACCAAACGCACTTTGAGAATGTAACGTAAATTTACTAAGAACGAATTTCAAAAATATTCAAAGCACATATTTGCCCCGAAAGGAATATTTAATCCATTTATTTAAAAGTCGTTTTTTCTATTCGAACACAAATCTGTCGGCACATAACGTTCGAATAGAATATTGATTTCTGCGGTTACTTTTACCTTCATCCGACATCTGCTATCGCCCAGAATAACGAAGATCATGTTGAGAAACTAAAAATAGCTCAACTCGGGTCACGAGGTTACGTTTTTTCGATCAGAAAACGAACGAGCAAAATTTTCCTCTGAATGTCAGTTTTTCTTTATTCTTCTTTGTCCATGCTTTATCGTATGTTACTGATGGTCGTTAATCGTGTAACATGGTCTAATATCAGTCATTTACTTATAAAAAAGCCTTTTCTTTTCTTTTTTTATTATTAAGTACGTCAGATTACTTATATATTTTATTTTTTAGATTATCAAAGTGAATATTTGAAAGTTTCACCATATTCTAAAATACGTCTGCTTGTTTTTATGTCTAAGTTAAAACTCAAATCAAAAGAAATTACAAAATTCGTAAGCATCTTCTCAAGGGCATATAAAACAGATTTTTGAAAAGTTGAACCATCTGTATTTTTAACTAAAGGTTAAACACGGGAAAAAAGCAAACTAAAAATTATGATTGCTGTGAAATAATTACTATTTCTTTATTAAGTTCATTATTTTCCTAAAAAAGCTTGGGCACACAATGTCCAACAAAGTTTCATTAAAACATCGCAAAATAACAAGCCATATTATTCTAAATACAATATTTGTAGTTTATAACCCAAATTGAAAAAAAAAAAAAGCTTCACTGCAGGAAAAACATTCTACAGTTGTACTGTCTGTATTTTGTATTAAAATGAATGAAGTAAAATAATATCAGAATGCTATTATAGTAAGAAAAAAGTTAGGCAGCAAAGTATAAAATCATGGTTTGAAGTTGGTACATCAATTATGCAGCGATGTTGAGCAAAATGCTTCAAAATCGTTTTTACCTGAATGAAGGTTGATACGTTTTCTAAGTTTAGAACTAGGAAGGAAAAGAAAATATATTTATTGCAGCATCTTATTTGGTGATCCTAATTTTATAGAGTTTTCAAGCAGTTCTAAAATCAACATTCATTGAATATCAATAAAAAATAACCCTATCTAAGTTTATTCAAATTCAGTTGTGATTAAACATACGTGTACCAAATCTTCGAATGCGTGACAAAAGAGAGAGAGAAAGAGAGAAGAAGAAGACGCACGTTTAAAAACCAGAAACCCTCCAAATTCTCGCCCATGATCAAACAAAGTTCAGCTAAGAAATGGGGAAAAAAAAGTTCATAAAATAAGGACATGATGTTTCTATTCCATTATTGTTCATGATTTAACTACTATAACATTAGAGGCTTTTCCTAAACATCGGCCTTTCTTACAATTGCTCAAAACGCGTTTCATAAACAATAAAATATCTATCATTACCTTTAATAATGGAAAGTAGAGTTACACTGTTTTTGAGGTTATAATATACCTTCTCAAAATTTTTTTTAAAATTAGGTCGCTTTAATTTATATAAAATCACATATCATTACATATTTTCAATATCACAATGTATGCAAAATTACTTCTGCTATTCAATTGGTGACATATTTTTACGGACACACAGAGATACCACACACAGATGTAACGCAATACCACTAAATATCTATATATATATGGTCTTAGATGTCTAGGGGCATTTCATCATTCATCAATGACATAACTTAGCACAAACATGAGATTTATTAAGGCGGAACAATTTACGTTAAACACTGACATCAAAAATTAAAACATCGTTCTTAGCTTTCCACTCCGTCTGAATCAATCGGCTTTCGCACTGCCGCGCGGCACCGTACTTCTTAGTATTAGTCCGTGCGCATATAGTAGTTCAGCAAGTCTGCAGTCAATAAGTCAATTCGGAAAACTCTTACATACATACTGAGATATATATATATATATATATATAGTTATATATATAGTCAAAGCATTAGCATTTAATACATTCAATAGTAATAACACCGTTTATTATAACTATATACAAATTAATTTTCAAACGAAGTATTTTTAAAAAATGTGAAATAAAGTTACATAAAATAAATGTATAATTTTGAAGAGTGAATAATGTTTTTCAGTTAAACGTTTTTTTTTTTTTTTTTTTTTTTTGCCGAAGTCAAGTTCTGATTTTTTTTTCAATTAAAAAAGAATTATAATTTTCTCTATCTCTCTATCATCAAGTGAGTTTTGTTATCAGATGAAACAATGCTTCTATTCATTAAGGCGCTGAAAAATATCGTAAATTCATTGTTGGTATAGCAAGGGCTTTTTGCTACAATTTCAATAAACTTAATATTTCTTTAGCACTCGGCAATTATTCAGCAAACTCTTACTGCGAACAATAAGAACTCTTCGATGTGGCATACCGTCCAATTGTATTCCCACCATTAAATGTAAAGTTTACTGATAGCTCAATTAAAGCCAATAAGTACCATGTACACATGCTGGGGATGAAATCGGATTTTCCCTTCTAATTGGCTCTTCAGGCAAGCATATCCACCAATGACGGCTCTTTAAATCCTTTTTTTTTTGCAAGATCTTGTTCCAGGAAGAATGAAGATAAACACCCATAATTTCTTCCGGACATCAACCTTTTAGGATGCACTCAATTTTCTATCCCTTCAATTCATTTTCTTCGAAAAAGACGAGAAAAGAAAAACTTGGAAAGAATCCAAGTTTCTCACTTGAACTAACAAAATCTTTTCTTGAATTCTAGTGTTATTCTAAGATGAGATGCAAATGAGTACCAGTTTGCAAGTGGGAATCACAAAGGATATAAACTTCTTGAAATTAATCGCAAGTGCACTAGCTATTTTTCGAAAGATATGCGTTTGAAATAATTGAAACGTAAAAAGCAATTGCGGCATGTTTGGACCGAAAGTTGAATGCTCGTGCATTGCAATTTTGGGTCAATGAACAAAGAATGCTCTCAAAGAATTGTTTTGAAAAGAGCATATACTTTAAGAGCGATTCTAATCAGGAATACCCTTGATAGTTAACTACTTTATTCAACTTCCCCTCCCTCCCGCACAGTTGGCGTTGATATTTGTTTCCTATTAAAAACAAAAACTCAAAGGATTACTGTTGTATTACAAAGCTTAAGAAGGAAAAAAATAACTACTGTCTGTTTTTCCAAGCCGAGTCCTTCCTTCGTTTTGCGCATGCGTCAGGACTGCTTCAATTTCATCGAAATAGGGGAAATGGAAGAAATAAAGATGAGGAAATGGTTACTTTTTGCAAGGAATAACAAACTAGCTGCGATCTTTTCCTTTTCTTTTTGTGCTAAATATTCAAATGAGAAATGGAATAATTCAACGTCGAGAAAAAAAAAAAAAAATACTTGGCTGAAATAAAACTTTCAATCCAAAACTATGGTCTCAGCGTATCACCCCTTCGACAAATGGAATCGTTCCCGACTGGTAGTCGCGGCTTTCGAGAACAAACAGTACTGTATTTTACTCAATAACGTCACTACGAGGGGGGGGGGGGGTCGAAGGGGGTCCACCCCTTTTAAGGGGTGTTAGGGGTGACACCCAAAATAAGATGAAGAGTATTTGAAAGATACACATACTTGAGTTATACAGTTTTACTGATGATATTTAGCGTATTGCATAAACTAAATGCAGTATGCTGAAAGTTTTTATGCACTACTAAAATAAATATAAACTACGACTTTTTGGAATACAAGAAGGTTTTTCTTTATCTCGGGTGAGGGGGGGGGGGTGGTCACACCTCCAACTACCACTCCGGGTGATGCTCAGACCAGGAACCGCGCTGATTTTGTTGGACAAAAAGGCCCTGAGGGTATAATAGCATTCGTTAGCTATTCCAACCAATGATGTTGTTTGGAGAGAAAAGTTTCTTTTCTTTTTGTTCTCCTAAGTATGACCAATTTATAGTAGCGTGTTTGGGGTCTGCCAGAAATAGTCTTTAAATTTGATGTAGGTCAAAAAGAATTTCGTAAAGTGTCTGCACATTTTCGGTCTTTTATATAACTATTTATTTCAAGATTTACATTATGTAAAATCAGCGTAGCTCACGGAATTTGCTAATGAAAAATAAAGACAGAAAACACTGATAGACTTGCACGGAATCAAAACAAGTATTTTGTTGAATTTGCATTTTAGTAATCATCCGCCAAAGAAGAAATCGTTTTTGAAATCTCCACCTTTCTCGGGAGCGCCTGCGGCAAAGAAAGTAATAGCTTCGTTATTTTTCCAGCAAAGATCTAATCTTCCAAGATCCGCCTTTCTATGGAATAATATTTGTTTTCCATCGAAGTTCAGGAAACCATACGACTTGATGGCTGGAAGCAGATTTTCCGGAAATTGAACGACTTTTCCTGGCGAAGATGATAGGGAAGTCTTTATTTTCCCATAACTTACACCTTCTATCGGACAGGAACAAAATCGTTTGCATAATGCGGATTTTTAAGAGGGAGATTATTTTTTAATTAAAATCTAGGAATGTTTCATAAGCTGAAAATATCAAATGATGGTTGCTATTTCTTAAGGGAGTCAAATACTTGTGTGCGAATTCAGTCAACGTTCAAAAAATACTATGTATGTTAAAACTAGTTCAGTTTTAAATGAGGAGAAGTTTCAAAAATTCAAAATGACGCATAAAAAAGAGTGTTTTTATACTTGCAGGTAAGCGGTTTTTCCTGACTTAGAATTCTTTCTAATGTTTTCTGCGTATGGTTTCTAACCCTTGCAGACCTAGTGCATTCACCGGAAACTGGCATCCATTCTTGCAAGTAGCACCACTATCGGCGGATGTCATTACCACTAGAGAAATTTGACGCTCAGTTTTCCCCTAGATGGTAGCACCTGAGCTCTTTGGTAATGCGAACCTGCACTAGGAATTTCATTTATCCGAGAGTATCCAAGCCAAACGTACTCAAAGGATCTTTAACATCCCGCATAATCATGGCATGGCGCTGACGATTCTTTTGCATCTTGAAACCCCCCTTTTAAAGTCTAATAATATATATATATATTTGGGTGTCTGTATTATGGAATTTTTTTTTTAATGCTCCATATTGAAATCGTTGGTTTCGTTAGAAAAGCTATAAAGGTAAAATTTGCGACACTATGTTGTTCACAGCACTCAATTTTCAAAGTAGAATAGGTAATATGATTGGTAAATATATGTAAATAAACAAAATAGATAAATAATAAAGAGTTACAAATTAAATAATAAAGAGTAAAACTATTTTCTCAAAGCTAGTATCGCTTTTAAGTTTTAGTATATGATTGTCTACAAAAAAAAAAAAAAAAAAAAACCGCATTAATTTTAAAAACTGTAGCTACAAGCTTGACCCTTCTACACATAAAGAAAGAATTGCACATCTTCCCAGCTTTTGGAAGAACATTTTGAAGAACTGAAAGTTCGTTGAACGTTAATGCTGTTTTAAATTAAATTAAAAATATCCATCACGAAAGTTAAGCGCAGTCAATACATCCGGAACAAGCGTAAAATAAATACTCGAAACGAATCGGATGAAGAATCTTTTACGTAATGAAACTGGGCCGTAAAAGAAATTCAAAATAATTAAATTAAACTTTGGAGTTGGAGCGAACTTCAAAGCGCTGTTCTTACAAGAGCATCCATTAATTAAAGCGCAAGTTTTATGAGATGTATTCTTCTATTTTTAAAAAGTCCGAACCAGAGTATGAAGAGAACTAAAGTTGTCTGCTAACAAGATAAATAAAGTCGAAGTTTATGATGTTTTGATTTTAAATTTATCGCGTATAGTGAAGTAATGTTATCTTCAAGCATTCGCTTCAGATTTATGGAAGTGAAATTTTCGTTGAACAGATAATAATGATTGAAAGTTCAATTTTATTAAAAATATATATCTAGAAATATATTTTATTGGTTAATACTCGGGTAAAATCTTGTTTGAAAATAGCAGCTTTTTAAATACGTTCTCGTGAATGCTCGTAACTCCCTTTTCCTGATTTTGCAGGAATAATATATTGTATTTTGAGGTTTTTCTTTTAAAGATTTTTCTAAACGGTTTTACTTATTAACATTTGTATTAATTCAAACATAATATATTTATGGATGATGGGGAGCCGATGTAATGGACTGCTCTTATCCCAAAGTTCGAATGTTCAGATATTACCAATCGTGAGATGGCGGACGTCAAAGAATACTTAGAAAATACAATTTGTTTCCTTTTAAAATTCCGATGACATTTAGCAAAATGTGTGAGTGGGTTTTTTTTATTAGAGGAAAAAAAACCAACGCGATAATGCACACATTTGTAATAGAAATAGAAATCCATTAAATTTACATATGACACAGCCAGATCAAAAACTTTTCTTCCCGAACGATGCAACAGCACCTGTATCGGCAATCTAAGGTTTATTAAAAGCGCTTAAGCAAAGAATAATCATGAATAGAATGCGTCAATATTGGAATAACATAGACCAATATATAGAAAAGCGCTGCATGAAGAGTTTTGAATATTGAAAGGTCTAAATTGTACTTTGATTTTTCCTCTTATGCCTTTCCTTTATGGTGCCGTCCCTCTGTATCACAGTATGCTGTTCTTTGTTTGTCTCCCTTATCAAAAATAATTTTAGATATTATAATATTATCCAGCGGCTCTTGTACAGAATCTGTAAAAGATAGTTAGGTTTCTCAGTGCATGTTTAAAAATATACTGCATTTATGCCTATAAATTTGATACATTAAAACCTGCATATTCTACATAAGATACCCTCCTATGGAATATGTTTTAAAGTACTATATGGAGAAATATTTGTTTTGAAGATCATTGCATAGGCGCTTAAGATGAAAGAATAAATGTGTGGTATAAATTCATAAAATATGTTGATTCATGTTCTAATGTTTTGCTCTTTAGTAATTTTCAAATTTGTATGAGAGACATCATACTAAACATTGACATTATTTATTCTTTGTGGAAGCATTTTTTTAAACATTAATATTTTCCTGTATTATAATTTTACAGCCGGAACACGAGCCTCATTATTTTGAATGAACCATTCATTACATTTGAAACAGATTCCTATTATTTGCTGAAACGTATATCGCTCAGAAATGTATTACATTCGAAGGTATCAAACTCTAAACAGGCATTAATTAAAATATCTTGTGTCTTAAATTGAACACACCTTTTCTATGTAGAAATGTAATTTAAGAAAACTACAATACTAAGAAATTTCCGACTGTTTATCATCCGTATGTTCATTTATTCAAGTCACGAGTTCTATCACCACCCTTCTGATGTCGATCGATTATATTGAAACGTCTCAATTAAGGAGAGGTTAGTATACTATTAGAACCACAGGGGTTGAAACTGCTGATGGCTTAAGGTATTGTGCTAATGATTTTACGTGCTTAAAATTGAAATAGTTGAATCATCATACCATTGTAGTTTTTATTTAATTGTTTCTACATTTTCTCATGCAGAAACTGGGAATAGTTTAGAACCAGAAAAAACAAATAATTAGTGAAGTGTTTGCTTGTTATTAGGAGTTCCAGAATAAGTAGAGTTACGCTATCAGGTCGAGTTACCATAAATTTGCGTGACAATACAGTGGTGTGAGAGAACTGTAAATGAAAGACTTTACACAGAGTATATTGAGCGTTATTATATTGCCAAAGAAATATTATTTTATTTACATGTGAACAATATAACTCTTATTTACTGAATTAGAGCTGTACTGCCATTCTGAAAGACACATTTTTTTTTTTTTTTGTTATCTTGAAGAAATCCATACTAGAATCCTACGTAGGTAGATTTACGGAAGCAATCATAAGCGAAAACTACGCTAAAAGAATTGAATCCCTTACCATATAGGATAATCCAGGATATAAGATAATGCTAATATGATGCTAATACGGATGGATCCATTCATAAATGATGTCACGCTTTTAGGGGGGAGGGGGGTTCAGGAAATTGTGATAGTTTGTGACAAGGGTAGGGGTGGTGGAAGCAAGAAGTGTGACGTCACACATTTTGCTTAAAATAAAAACTTTTAAAATCAAAACCTAAAAATATTTTTATATAAATCACGTTTAAATTTTTTTCATTTGACAATCTTATTGATTTTATTTTGCGTCAAAATCATCAATGCTGAATAAGACTTAATTAACTTCCAGCTGAAAGTCTTAACTTCAAAGGAAATGTTCTTAGGCATTTACACTTTTAAAATAGCGCAGGTAATTTTTACAGAATTTAAAAAATATTTAATATTTTTTAAAAAATATATAATTTTACCGTTATTAAAAAATAAATAACGGTATTTAAAAAATATATAATATTTTTTAAATACCGTTGTATAGTAAGTAATTTTTTTCTTGTAAATTTTAATTCCCTCTCACGTAAATAAAGTAAACATATAATCATTATTGTTGTTACGCCAGCAAATGTGATTAAAAGTTCAAACATAAAATTTGAAATATGATCTATAACGTAGTGCTTTGCTTCTAAATTGCAAGTTCATATGCAAATAGAGCGTGGCATGTGACAGAGAGGGTAGGGGGTATGTACTGCAAACTGCGTCCTATTGTCTATAACCATCGATTCTTTACCACATTGTCCCGAAGGGCACGGAGCGCAGCTCTCGTCCTTCGAATTTCCCACAAACTCTCAGAGGACTTGACAATCAGTTTCGGCCATAAGGATCGGACTGGCCAGTGTTGCCTACCTGCTTTACCGTCCCGGAGACGTACCCATCCATGAGGAACGGAAGGGGAGGTATTTTGAAGTGTGACATTTTGTAACAAAGCAGGCAAGGAGGTCGAATCTATTTTTAGAAAGTGTGACATTATTTATGAGCGAGTGCTATAAGATAAGTCCATTCATGTTCCTCATTCCGTGTCACGCTCCTAGTCGCACATTGCTCATGTGGATTTTTCAGTTTTAAAGGAAGAAAAACATCCTCATAGGTTGAATTCTTATAATAAGCATTTTTATTGCTATGCATTAAAGTCATAAAGGCTTTTTTCGATGCAAAAAACTGAATATGACAGTTTTTGGATAGAGTTCCCTAAAATTCTTTAAAGGAAAATTAATTAAAAAACAGAAGACAAATAATCAACTAAGCAAAAAATGTGTGATCAAACTGATCATCTTTTTGTGGAATAAAGCCTCGGTGATAAGCACCCAGTTTGTTTTCTACTTGAATATTTCGAATGATAGGAAGCAATTAAATACTTCATTAATCATTAATCTTATTTAGGTTCCATCAAGAAGGTTGCTTGCGCTTTCTTTGCGCAAAGACTGATGTTCTTCTGATTTTTCAGAATGAAGAGAAGAGAAAATATACCTGAATGAAGGGGGGGGGGGAGGGAAGAAACGTAATGCAACCGGAAGTAGTCATTAGTAGATAAGCGCGCTCTTGTGGGAGAACTGAGCATTGAGGAGACAATAAGATGATGCAAGACAGAACAAGTGTGTTCTGTACTGTACATATTAGTGCTGGATGAAAATTCAAAATATGTGTTAAAGTTAAGCTTTAAATTACCTTTATATCAACACATCTTCACAAAATTCCAATTAATCAAAACGGACCCTTCAAAAAATTCAACTCATTCAAAACGGACCCTTCACAAAATTCCAAGATTCTAAATCGACCTTTTATATCATTATTTATTTTTAAAAATGCAAATAGTATGAAACTTTTCATCACTATGTGTTAAAATTCTTAATTTTCACAAAAATCTCTAAAATTTACAAAAAGCGGACCCTGTTAAAAAATGCTGGATCGACCCCTGTGCATATATATATATATATATATACATTTTTGTATAGATTTCATACTAATTGTATGTTGTATTCAGTCAGCTATTAGCAAAATATATACACTCCTTGTTTTTCATTTATTTATTCATTTATTTTGTAATCAGAATCATTCGACGTACTGTACAAAAGGTTTTCTAACTATCCGCGCGGTATTTATAGCTTCCGCCAGTTTCATCGTAATGCAGTGCAAGTTCTGGTCGTAAAATGGAATTCGTGGCTCTGAACGGAGAATGCATTGAATGGAAAACTCGTGTCAATACTCGTAAATTTCTTCAAAGGGAATACGAAGAATTTAGATTTATGTTGCATCACATTACGACGAATCCGTTACTTCATATGCAGACAGCTAGAGTTTGAGCATTAGAATGCGGAGAAATGTGAGAACTTTGTGCTGCACATTAATTTACTTCTGGTAAATCTATAAATGCATAGGAGGGGGAAGTTTGAGTTTTAAGAACAATCCAACACCGAAACACGTGTCTGCAATTCTTATTCCTATTTTTGCCTTTCTAACCGGTTTACACTACGTTTTTATTCACTTTTAGACAACAATCCAACACCAACTTTTAGATAACTAATTTTTGTCGACAATCCAACACAGTTAGGTTTTGAATTTTAGAAATTCCAATTTTTAGACACCAATCGAACACAGAAACACGTCTCTGCAATTCGTATTCCTATTTATACATTTCTAGACGGTTTACACTATGTATTTAGACACTTTTAGACAACAATCCACTAGCAGTTTTTAGACAACATTCCAATATTATTAGATTTTGAATTTTGGACATTCCAATTTTTATACAACAATCCAACACTGTAACACGCATCTGCAATTCTTGTTCCTATTTATGCATTTCTAGGCGGTTTACTCTATGTTTTTATACACTTTAGTATGCTTTTATGGGAAATATACGTGAGTTTCAATAATCAGCTATGCAATTTAATAATAATTTTTTATAAAACTGAAAAAAGCATAGTAAGACACAAATTTTCAAGTAAAATTTCATGCAGGTGTTTTGGAAGAACACGTGCATCTATGCATGTATAAAAACAAGTAGGTTCGAAATTTTTTTTAAGCGGTATTGAATTCAGCATTTGGAACTACCCTTTGCTGTATTAACCTGTTGCGGGCCCATTAAGTGTATACATGGGTGTCATACTGGTCGGAATTAATTTTCGTCGGACGACCAGTAATACAAAATATGCAATATTATGAAGAAAAAAAAAAATTATTCATTCTTTTTTAAACTTTAGATATATGTAACACAATAATATGTTTTAATTTTATGTAAAAATTTATTTTATAGCTCTCCATTGTGTGGTATCTTTCAAAGCGCTGGTGGCAGAGAGCAGGCATACGACAAAAAAGAGTTAATATTGTATTATTATAGTGTTGATTAAGTTGTATTTGGAGAAAATCGAGTTTGTAGAAGTAAAAGATCGCGGGAAAATTGCAGTTATGTTTTCCATCCATCGGTGGGAAAAAGCCATAGTATTTCCAAGCACTGAACAATTTTTTTGCACGCAGGTTCAGGAAAAATGCAATTAATCGGGGGCGAGTTAAGATAGGTTCTACAGTACAAACTACAATAACGTAAAAAAAATGGCTTAGTAAAATTCTCCAATGTTTTATTTTTATTTGTTTTTCTGAGCACCATTCCAGCTTCGAGGGTGCCATTAAAACTTCTACTAAGCGCGAAAGAATTATTAAACTGCCCATCTTACATTGTTCGTTGTAAAAGTCAGGAAGTTCTTAAACGACCTCACTTTCTGAGAATAAAGGTAGGAACGTGTGAATGGCCCGTAGGCTTTAACTGCAATAATGTGAAGGAAAAAAAGATTAATATATAAAGCTAGCGCATAAAAAGTGGACAAACATTTGGAATTTACAAAGGCACTTAGTCTGTCACAGTAACTTGAAGGAATATTTTCTCAAAATTTTCTCTGCCTGCATTTAAATGTTCATATAACCAGACGGATGTTTTTAATTTAAAAACTACGTATGGTGATTTTCGTAGAGAGTTTTAAATTTAACGAATTGTATAGGCATAACAGTAAGAAACAATATTTTATTGTTATGGATATGTTTCAAGACTTTTCTTATATAAAAATGTCAATTTATCTTTGCAATAAATTAAGTGTTAATTGAAAACAGATAATTAAAGAATATATGTTTCCAATTAAAGAAATTGACGTCTTTTATATACCGGATACAAATTTTCAGTTCCGTTTAACGATTAACTAGAACAATGTTTCAAGGTAAATTTGTTCATCTTTTCCTTGCTTTTAAATTACTATTACAGAAAATTTCGTTTGAAATAGCTTTGAAATATAATATTATTTTTGTTTCTGAAAATGCAAAATGTGGTTTTCTTTTTTACTGAAAAATAACTCATTTAGTGTAGGGATCTTGCGGAATAAATAAAAAAAAATATTTCTTTCAAAACTTTTTTTTAAAGAAAAAAGTTAAAAAAAAGACTCGATGTTAATTTTTTTAACGAAAAATTTAAACTTGTAATGAAAATCCTCAAAAAATATTACTATATAAAAAGTCAAGTTTACTAAACATCCTATGCTTCGCTTCCGTTTTAACTATTTTTGAGGTTGTTAAGGAATTATACCATAACTGTGTTCGTTTAGTGAGTTAATGCTAAACGAGGGAAATTTTATGAATAATGTATGGTGCTTTCGTAACTCGAAGCTTAATAGTAAAGTATAGTTTAACATACTTGAGAGAAAAAAAATAAGAATTACACAAAGAACACAGAGAAAGCATTAAGTAGATGGTTCACCGAAACTGCAGAAAAGAGGACATGGTTATAATTACAAATTTAATGATATTAAAATTTGTGACTCTCATTACGCCGGCAATTCTGTTACTTTGAACAAGAGCAGTGTGTAGCATTAGGAACTAAAGGGTTCATGTAGTAGTACTCATAATCGAAACTACTATGACGTCAAGCAGAGCTTCTTCCTTCCTAGCTCAAAATGTTGATCTTCTGGGTCATAAAGTATTAGAGATGTTTGACGCATTTGAAATCTGTACGTACGAAATTATGAATTTAGGCGAAGCTAGGACAACCAGTTGAATATGACAATTCAATTGCTTGGCGCTGTTTTTTAACAACCATTTTCGAACCATATTCCGTACAAAATGTCGCTATTAAAAAGGAAAAAGTGAAATTTAAAAATATTCCATAAATAAGTAAGAAAAACACCCTCGAAATTGACATAAATATTTTACCAACTCTAATGGAAATTGCGTAATTTATTAAAAATAAACCCCTAAATCATTTGCCTCAAGTTTAGACGCTTCTAACAAAGATGTAAAGGTTATCTCTTTATCTAATATCATTTGCCCGGCGTAACTGAAATACTCAGTCTAATACACATTGAAAATATTTAGGATATGAAGAACAGAAAATAATTAAAATAAATTCGTATTTTAAGCATAATGATACAATAAGCAAATATCTTAAGGTTTCATTACGATAGTCAGGCCATGAATCCTGATGAAACACAGCTAAGGCATTAAATTAATTCCTCAAGACATTCTTCGGGAAGCAAATTTATTTGGAATGTGACAACGATACAAAGCCAAATTCCCGAAAACTATCTTTAAATCATCTCCAAATACTAAAGAAAGTACGTATTTAAGTAAGAATTAAGAAATTTCAAAGAAAATTAAAAATGAATTTTAAAGTATAGTCATTTGAAAATGAGGTAAGTGCTTTTCTAAGAAAGCATTAGAAATAATAAATTTAACAAATTGCTATATAACTTTGAATACAAATTTTGCAGATAGAGGGTCTTGCAACTTCGTGTAGTGGCAATTATTTTCTCTTGTTTCTTTGAAATAGTTGAAGTTTTACGTGCTAAACGAAAGGAAAACGGAAGAAAATGTTATGTCCGTTACAATTTGTTTTAAAAATAAAACAAAACACGTTTGACATTGAAGAAGACAAAGCTTTGCTTTGAATCTTGTGCACAAAAGATTGTTTCGAATTTTATGCCAATGCGAAGCACGTTAAACGTAAAACTAAAAGTAACTAAAATACCTAAACCTAAATCCTGAGAAAAAAACAATAGTTCAAAATATAAGTCACGAGTTTATTGCAGAACATTCTGGAGTAATTTTCTCTAATCTTGATTGAAAAATAGGAAACGCAAAGTTTTAACCGGGATGAGAAGTCTGTTGGGAAAAGGGCCGACTCCGACTCCTGGAATTTGAAAAATCCGGCACCCGACTCCCAACTCCATTACAAATATATATTACGTAACGAATATTCAACACATTTTTAAGAGATTCCGACTCTTTTACCCCAAATCAGTCCGACTCCGAGTCTTCTGCAATCGTCAGAAATGCTCTAAGAAAGTGTTACATATCGAGCTCAACATTTCCTAAGAATTCAGGAAATAACAAAATATTTCCTGTTCTATTTGTTGCAGCTTCCATTCAGTTTCAAAATTTCTTTGCTGTAGCGTCAAAAGTAGGAAAAATATACCGACTTAAAACAAAACCAAAAGGAAAGAAAAATTCTTCCAAATCATCTAAACCACTTCGGACTGTGTTACTATACAGTTAACGGCATTTTTTCAAATTATATTTAACTACTAGCGATACCCGCACGGCTATTCCCGTGTTAAAAAATGAAAAGACCAGTCGGTTCGCCATTGTGTCTATAATGGTAACTTTTTTATGTGTAAATTGTTATTTTATTAAAAAATATAGCATTTCACATAGTTAAAAACTATCCGCAAACGGCAATGAATCAGCGATCCTACACATTAAAGCATTTCTTTTTACAAAACACATACAATAAAAAGGGAAAAAAGAAAAGAAAGAAATGAAACAAAATGAAAAAAAATATATTCAAGAGAAAACGTATTTTGTTTGTTTAGTTCAAATAACCACACAGAAAGGACTATTATAATTCATTAGAATAGTTTTAATTAATAAATTTTTAGTATAATTAGTTTTTAGCAATTATTTATTGACAGTAAAACAGAACGACGAAATTTTGTAGCTTTCAGAAACTAACAGCAGCTAACAAAGCTTTGAAAGCTGAGAAACCTTTCAGCCGAGCTCAAATAGGCAAATAACATGTGTGCTAATTCACGCGAGAAAAACTAATAAAATAAATAAAAATATAAATAGTAATAATTAGTTGGAATAACAAAAATCGCTATAAAGGATAACATTTATTTAAAAACCCCTGTGCACTATGAATAATAGTCCTGTAAAATGCATGTCAAAATAGTAAAAAAAAACAGCTATCGAACGCCTGTGAGCTGCAAGAAATAAATTTTAATTCGTTTTAAAGAAAAAGAACAATCAAAATCCAAAAGGAATAAATAAATTAATTAATTAATTAAATATCGCTTGCTACTCAAAATGCTGAAAACCGCAAGAAATTAAAATTTTAGTTCGTTAAAAAAAAAAGGATCATAAGCCAGTCGGCATAGCAACAATTTAAATAAAATTAAAGTAAATTACCGTGAAAAAATAATTTCGAACTACAGAGAAAAACGCTTATAACTTCTTTTCCAGTTAATTTAGAGGCTTCGAATTTTAGCGCAAAGAACAAAACTCTTTCTGGGATAGTTTTTTACGCGCTTTTCAACGGTATGAAGCTTGAAAGGATGCGATAATTCCTTCTCATAGAAAACGACTATTTTAGGAAATTTTCGGCTATAAATTGAAATAAAAAAAAAAACAAATTCGAATTTCATAAAAAAACTCTCCGAGGTGCACAGCCCGATGTTCCAAACTAATTTCGTACCGAATTTCATGAAAACCCGCCGGACGGTCTAGGCCCTACGCCGGTCACAGACAGACACACACACACACATACTTGCTGCTTTATTAGCCTACTTTCCCGTAAAAGTAAAAAAAAATAATAATAAAGCATGAAAGAAGGCTTAATGTATCGTGAAAATATCGTTAAAAATCAAGAAAAGTCAAAAATAAGTGAAGTAATTAAATAAAGATTGAAAAATAAAAAATTTGAAAGTAGGGTATTGAGATGGGGAAAAAGTGTGTCTGTCGGTCTGTCTGTCTGTCGGTCTGTCGGTCTGTCCCCCCCTAATAACTTTTGAACGAATTGTCCGATTGGAAAAATTCTTTTTGCATTCGAAAGATCTCGGCGAGGACATCTCATTTCCATATTTTGACAATTATTTGAACAATTTTTTGTTCAATTTTGAACAGTTCAAAAAATTTTAACATTAGCGCCTATGGACAGAATTGAAGCAAATTCTGTAAACTCTGGGCACAAGAGCCAAGTTCCTATTGCAAGCTTATTGAAAGGAGTTCTCGGCGTGAAATATTGATTTGAACAGTTTTTGTTCATTTTTGAACAGTTCAAAAAATTAACACAGAGCTTACGGGGAAATTTCAACCCTATATAAATCCTGATCTAACGGACCGATTTGCTTGGAACAAACTTTATCGGAAAGCTCTTATAACGTAGAACATATAGAAATAGAAAGTTTATCCAGAACTTACGAGCCTATTTTGCTATGAAATATTTTGATCGGGATTTTCAAGGATATTTCTCAGTGACTCAATGAGTGAAATAATGAATGAATGAATAAATGAAAGAGTGAAAGAATAAATCAATGAATAAATGAATGAGGAAAAGAATGAATGAATAAATTATTGAATAAATGAAAATATAAATAAATGAGTAAATAAATACATGAATGCGTAAATGAATGAATAAACACTTGAATGAGGTAACGAATGAATGAATAAATGCATGGCTGAATAAATGAAAGAATGAATGAGTGAGTGAATGAATATGTATTATCCGTTGAAAAAGGTATATTTTCAATAATTCGAACTAAAGATAAATAAGAACGAGAGAGAAAGAGATAGTTAGATTATAAATTTTAATTTGGTGTATACGGGAAAGTAGGCTCGTATAGTTCTAGACGGAACTTCTTGTTATTAGTAGAGATAGAGATAACGAAATATAATGTAATTGAAGTATTACAAACATGTATATATATATATGCAATACAGTCGTTTTAAAAATCACTTGTTTGTTTTAAAATGAAATTTGTTGTGTATTGAATGTTTAAAATTTAGTAATGTTTCCTATTTTGAAGTTATGCAAGAGTTATATTTATTTAAACAGAATCGTAATATTCAACATATAAATCGCCATAGTAAAGTCCCTCATATGTACGTATAGTTAATCCCTTTTAGTTAACATCATGATACATTTTATAAACAACAATTCAACATACTTTTACGTAAAAACAACTTCTGCCTCTTTGATACGCATCCATTTGAGAGACATTTCTTAATCTTTCACCCTCGACCATGGCACGAACAAAGTGGTCCACAATCCATTCAAAATTTTACGTTCTTCGTCTGCACGCGATAGAGGGGGTTGAACCATAAAGGAAAGAAATATACGGCCCTCGGTGGACAATAATTCGAGTGGAAAACTTCGGGACAGGCAGCAGTAAAAGCATTCATAAGGAATTCAAAATTTGAGGCTGTTTCATGCTTTGAAAAAGAAACTTATTATCCAGGAAAAGGAAAAAATATAGGTTACACCGAATAATGAATGAACACACCCCAGTGAATAAACAGTTTGATTTTTTTTTCAAAAATAAGGTTTGTAAATATATTTTAGATAGATTGGCAACAGTAGTTATGTTCCATGCAAGTGCAAGTTATCTGACACCTGAATGGTTATTAGAATCCAATTGTCACATATTTATTGAATGAAAAATTTTGGGTCATTCGCTGGTCATTCATCAATTCTGCTGTACCATTTTTCATTAGAATACCCAAAAAGCCATTTACCCCCCCCCCCCTTCTTTAATAACATTTACACATATCGGTACAGGTCTGCCATCAACCAAAGCAACCCATCTGGCAGAGTGCAAAGAGGAATCCATTCATATTCAAGGGAGGAATTGCTGGTATAAGACATGCGCCATTTTTTGTTCTCGTTCTAGTTCGCTTATCACATACTTGGTTTCTTCCGAAGTAATGCTACTGCCAGTTTAAAATTTAGTTGCTTTCAACAAATAGCGAAGCAAACACACTAATTCGCGTACTAACTAAACGCACTTGCAAAACGAACTTCTACAACTCAAATGGATTCGTTCTTTTCTGCCATGCGCAGAAGCGTCCAACTATCAAAATCCCGTAGTCGAACTGTAAAATTACTTTTGCTGCCGTGTATCAAGTGTTCGATATTAAATAAATATTATGATTTTTTAAAAATGAAATTGAGCTTAAGGGTTCATTTACTGGTCAGACAGATCCTACAGAACACAGTATGTTACAACTGAGTTCATTAATTCTTTTTGATATTTTCAAAATATTTATTTGTCGCAGTTTGATAAATTAAGAGACGATTGAAATAAACTGTTCTAAATATAACACTTAGGGTAAAGTCTCTAGCTATGGATCAAATTATTTCTACTCTTAGTTTTTCAGATTAGCAAAAGTTCAATCAATATGTTAACTTCGCATGAATGCTTGAGAGGCCATTTTTTCAATATCAGAGAAACTGTTATGTGTGACGGAAAACCATTTGAAATAGCTAATGACAAAATTTTGAAAAGGACATTAAGAAGTAATATTTTTTATCACTTGAATTTATAACTTAGACCTGTTAAATGCACTGAATTGAAACCGAAAAATATAGAGTTTGCATTAAATATACATGACTTCATCAAGCACATTCAGTCTTGCTTCGCACTTACAGCCAGTACCTAGTGGTCTTATAAGATAAGACAAGGGGGTTAATAATAAGTTATTGGTAAAATAGATATTTAACTTTAACTTCAAATTTCGCTCTTAGACAATAAGGTTAAGGTTTGGAAGATCCAGAGCTATCAATCTTATCCTACTCATTATGATACTTAAGATTGAAATTGAATAATAATTATAAATGACAATGTTTCTCTGTTTAATTTATTTCTAACTAATTAATTTAAATTACACACATATTTTTACGTAATTACACAATTTTCAAAGCATTATTTGTTATTATTGTTTTATTCATAAATCATGTGAGAAGCTGCACAGTAGCAATTTCGAACATTTCATTAAATACTTGACTATAAGAAGTAGATAAAATTTTGTTATCAGTTAAAATAAATATAAAAAACAAATAACTATATATATATATATATACACAGTGAAACCTGTGTAAATTGACCACTTGCGGTGCAGCACTTTAGTGGTCAACTTAAACAAGGCCAAGTTATAAAGGGTGAGGATGATTTTTTTTATTTTGTCATTCTTACACTATGCATTCATTTATTTTTAATTAATTAAAATACATTTAAGTTTAGTGTAATGTATTAACCTTACTTTAAAATAGTACTTGGCTATTTTATTTCATAACAATATCATTAGCGAAATTAAACCTGAATGGCTTACAATGGATCATACAACTTTAAAATTAAAGAACTTAGCTAAAATGAAGATAAATAGCTTATTAATTAGGTAAGTTGTTTATTTGATGGTAAATATTTCCTAAAAACACATAATTGTTTAATTGCTTTATAATTACTGTTTCATCCGTGCAGTGCAGACGTATACTGGTGTAACATTATACCATGAAAAATATCCTGGAAAACTCATTTCTGTAATTACATGAATAAATATCGTGGTAATAATTTGGCGTTCAACTTACGAAGGATTTTTACAATACTTCCACCCAAATTTAGTCTATATAAATGGTCAACATAGACAGGTAGTCAAGTTCGGTGGTCAAGTTGCAAAGGTTTCCCTACATTACGTAATATAGGCCTAATTCCGTTCCTGACAAAAGCTTTCAACTTAGACAGGTGGTCAACGTTACGGGTTTCACTGTATATATAGAAAAAAACTACCTGAAGTGAAAAAAGGTCGTTTTCATGTGACTCGCAAAACATAGTTTAACACACACGCTAGTACTTAAAGATTTAAAAAAAAAAGACTTTGAAGGGGGGAAGGAGCTTCATTCCCCTTTCCTAAAAAATGATAGTAAAGAATATTTTTCTGGGATAAGAATTGTGAAGTCATAGATTGCTAAGTGGTAAGAAGTCTCAAAATTAGCTATGATTGGGAGAAAAAATGGCTAGCTTCTTAAAATGTCCCATAAAATATGGCTTTCCTCGCTATTGATGTATTGTGAAATTCCATCACTACACACAAACAAAAATATACACACATCATTACAAACTTTTTTTTAAAAATAATGCTAGTATGTATATACACATAAATGCACAGTTTAAGTTATTGTGAAACCATTTTATGAGTGAAGCAAGAACTACAAAACGTCCTCCTTTTCGTCGTTTGAAACGAAGAAAGAATTTTTTATACGCGTAAAGGAGAAAAGTACATAGGTGCACGATTTAGGTTTCACGTGGAAAATCCAAAGAGAAAGACTTAATATCAATGTTACCGCCATAAAAATATGGATAAATATCCGGAGTTATGAAAGAGCGCATGTATATTGACGCCGTTATTGAAAAAGTGCTTTTGAAAGCCATTTTATGAACGGCTTATGGAAAAATTTCAACTTTAACTAAAAATGCTTTCTTTTTCAATGGCATACACATTTTTAAAAATAATAACGTGCTGAGTTTATGGGGATTCAGGTAAGGTGGGAAAGAACGTTTTATTGTAGTCGTATAAAAAGGGGAAGAAAGTTGTGAGAATTTCAAAATACTCAGATGGCAACCTTGTTGATTCACGCTTATGACCAAAAATGAATAAATAAAATAAATAATGAAATTAATAATTTTAGAAACCAATAAAAGCGTAAAATATGCCTAACTATCGGTAAAATATCACTAGAAAAGCATCTTCGCAAAAAAGCGCAGCAGAATTCGCAATATATTGCTTCAATAATTATGCCCTAATTTTTTCAGTTGCAGGGTCGTTGAGTTTGATAGATTTTGGACTGAAATATTACAATGATTTTCCTATACTTCATCAGGTTTCGTATTTCTTCTCAAAAGAACATTCTCCAGACAGAAGAATATTTTTGCAAAAATAAATAAATGAATAACCTAAATAAGTGAAACGGAAAGTACATTCAAACCGACGGGGAATTATAAATGTATGACCGGCGTACTGGTAGCAGTACCGCAACACTTAACTACAAGTGTGAAGCATTAAAAAAAATAAAGTTTATCAATGAGAAAAAAGTAAAAGAAGCATCAAATTTACAATTTTGGTATTTAAAGAAGAAAAAACAGCATTAAGTAGTAAAAGAAGCATTACATTTTAAATTTTGGTACTCAAAGAATAAAAAAACAGCTTCAAGTTTAATGTTCAAATCTAAAAAGAATAATAAAAGTAGAAATAATAAGCAAAGTTGGCAAGATACATTTCACGTAAATACCTCGATTTACAACCTTAAGGAGCAAAATTTTGTTCTATCATTAATATTATCATCTTTTGCTCTCCCCCCATTTCTAATGAAAACTGTAGGGGGGGGGGTGAATATATTTCTAGAAATACTCATATCTACTGCCTTCTAGTACACGGCTCATGTATGCTGAGCAAATACTGTGGACAAACTGCTAACTTTATCTTTTAAAATAATTGCCCAGAAGCACCAGTTTATTTAAAATGTTACGAAAACTTAAAAAATGGCGAACTATTTTTCAACCGAGCATTTTAACATGGACTAGTGAAACATATTTTTGACTTGAAGTCTCAACAAAATGGCACTCATTAAGACCCTTTCGTTTCCTTCCCATTTAGTTTTTGCTCTCCGCCATTAAATATTTGTTTATATTGTATGAATTCTTTCTAAAAAAGCAATTTCCATTCACCGCTTAAAAATAAAGGCGATACTTTTAGCCAAACATTTTTAGAAGCAGCGGAATAGATACAGAAAGCAATTTTAAGGGTAATTTTTTACAAATAAGAAAGTTTTACGGAATGTTTAAAAGAAATAAAAATTTTGTGCCAGTTTCTAAAAAGAAAAAAAATCTCATAAAGTTTGATGCATATTAATAATGCTTTTGTGTTACACGACTAAATAGGAATTGCAATTTAATGGTTTGAGCAAGAAAGAATGTCTATGCACTGTGGTTCAGAATAATTTATGCAACTTATGTGAATCCACAGAATTTGATGAAATGTTATTTACGTTGCAAGAATTAATTTACACTTAAGAATATAAAAATGAACAAGCATCAAATAGAAAAAAATGAAGTTTTAAAAAACCACACATACGATTCTAAGTACAATATGCTCAGATTTGACAAATTCTCGTTCGTAATTCAATTGCAGCTTCAAAACCATAAAGTATACAAAATTAATTTCCTTCTTGACATTTAAAGCTCTAAATTAAACATGATATTTTAACATAGCAATTCCCTCAAATTGCCCTAATATTTTGAAGAAAAATCTCTTAATCATAATATTTTAAAATTCACATCGAAGTTTGATAATACATACTTGTCTTCGGAACTATTTTCTGAAGTTCTTGAAATACTATAAGAACAAAAAACTCGGAATACCTTGACTATAGGAATAATATAATGGTTCAGAACAATATTTTGTTGGAGGAATTGTTTTGTAAAGGAACAGTTGCTTACGATTAATCCACACAAGTTTTTTATGATGAAGTGTCATCAAAATTTCTCAATAACTGCTTGAGGGAAATAAATATTATCAAGGAGTTTCTAAGTACTCTGCAGTGGTTTTGTTCTAAAGTAAAATAACCAAAAAGCGGATGCAAAGTAGAATTTTTCTGATGCCTCTTTAGAACCACATGGTATATTCTTTGAAAAGTACATAAAGGGCTGTCGCATATAAAAAGAGACATTCATGTCTAATACGTGACAGCCATATTTCATTAAAAAATATGTAATTATTAAAAAATGTAATGAAAGGAAATTTTTGCTTAAGAATTACGTACACGTGTGATTTCTCAAGCATTTCCCCCTTGCCTTTTTTTCATTATTACATTTTTAAATGAAATATAACTCTGTCACGTGTGGGACATAAAAACGTCTGTTTTACGTGGAATGGCCCTTAGGCACATACTTTGGTAACAACTGATTTAGCTTTTCGCTTTCCCGTGAGTTCACATTAAATGAATTCCGAAATGGGAAGTTTAGAAGAAAGAAGCGACGGTTTCTATCCTGAGGAAAGTTGTTCTCAAATCTGCAGAAGCAAAAATTTGACTTTATAGTTGAGGAGAGGTCGAGTTGAATCAGGGCATAAATATTGTATCTTATGCAAATGAAACTCTTAAATAACTTCATTCTATTTTTAAATAGAACGAAAGGATCACGTTGAAATTGGAATCTCGCCGGCAAATGGGGTTTGCGAAGAACCAGAACATTAAATTTTTATTTCTTTTTGATCCTCTCTGCCATAAAAGTCCATTTGCGGTAATAGTTCTATACACTTTTCTTTCACAGAGAATAATGAAAGAAAGTATAAGCAGATCTTTGGAAAATTGCCTTCTGCACTGTTTGAAGATTCCAAGTGCACATTTGTAATGCTATTTATTTCATTTTGATTAGTGACTACTATGAATCTGGAAATAGAAATGTTTCGATTGAAAAATGCTAATTTAATATTTTATGGTGCAGTGTTTGGCCGCATGGCTAAGACGTAAATAAAAAGACTCTGCTAACAATTGTGATTGAATAATGAATAACATGCTGCATTTTAGAGAAAAAGACAATTGAGCCATTTCAAAACCAAAAATTTCATTCCGAAAACAGATTGATGATGAAAAATATTTACGCACAAACTTTCTGTATTTATTTTTAATTTAATAATTAATTAATTTTGTAACTTTTTTTTTTAAATTTATTTTTTCCGGCCTTTACGCTGGGCTAAGATACTCGAAAGAAAGCTGCTTCGAAAGCTTTCTTGGGGAATCACCCATTCTTGCCACGACTACGGGGACAATTTGCATTTGGAATCCCTTTGATTCACAGTGCCATCCTGTTCTTCAAAAACCTTCTGTTACATACTCTGAGACATACTATACGACGATTTTTGTTCTACTCTACGCGTAATTAAAAAAAAAAAGTAAAATTTAACAGGAAAATTATTATCGCCACCATAAACTACCTAAGAAATGATATAACATTAAAGAAGAAAGGGGGGGGGGGGATATTGCGCATAATGTTTAACAAAGTTTTATAATTATTAATTTTTTAAAGCTTAAATTGTACCGTTTAACTATAATACTAAGTGACGTAAATAAATAATTCAGAAATGATTTTTTGTAGCTGCTTTTTTTTTTATTAGAAATAGTGCTATTTTTAGAAATTATAATTATTAATTTATTATCCTAAATTATACCGTTTAATTGCTATATACATGAAACATATATAAGACTTTTTATTAGTTCTGCTGGCCCTTATTTACATTTTGCGATGGAGAAAACCAAGAACATTTCGATCAGGCAACTCAAAGAGGAAGAGACAACGTGCAATGATAACCACCTAATTTCCTCGCTTATCTAAACAGCGAAAACAAACAGGGACAAAGATTAAAAAGACACCTGCTACAGAAGAAAGAAATCTTGTAATATAAATAAGGGAAATTATATTTTTAGTCCAAGATTAGCTTCCTGGAGAGGTTCTCCCCTTTCTATTTTCTACTTTAATCTATAAATTAAATTCTTAAGTACTTTTGAAATATATAAAATTAAATTATAATAGCAATGAAAGTTTAGCAATATCTTATGCTTAAACAAAATGAATTTTTTTTAGATAATTTATTTTAACTAAGAAAAGTAAGCTAAAAAATTTAATTTACTCTTGCGCTATATATCTCATAAATTATTACCTCCAGACATTATTGATTATTTTTGTAGGATGTTATTCATGTCTTTACTATTACTGAGACAGAAGCGGAAATTGTGTTTCCTTTAAAAACTTCCCTTAAGGGAATATAGTGTATTTAAGATGAAAATTCGTGTTGAAAACATTTTCCATTTCAAGGAAAAGTTTCAGATTATGTTTCTAGAATACGCAGCCATTACTTTAAATCTCTTTTTATTCTTGAAATATGTAAGTTTGAGAAATTGAGTTTAAAAGTAAACTTATAATGTCTTCCAATTAAAAACTAAAACAGCAGTAAATTCGCCTATTGCAGACAGGAAAAGGAACACTTAGGCACACAAATTTTACATTTAAAAAAAAAATTCAGAACACCTTGAACATCATTCTTAAAAATTATCTCGTAAAAATGATATCGATTACCAAGAACTGTTTTGCCCAGCTTATAAATTGCATGATTTTTTACAGCATTTACTTCTTTTTGGCTACTAGCGAAACTATTCAAAATGTTATACATTCTAAATAAGATGTAAAATATAATTTTAATTAATGTACCAACATAAATTTCATACATGTTTAGTCTCTACTAATAATAAAGCATCAAGTATGTCTGTCTATTGTGTGTGTGTATCTGTCTGTGTCCGGCTTAGGGCCAAGACCGTTCGGCGGATTTTCACGAAATTAGTTTGGAACAGGGAGTGTGCACCTCGGAGAGTTTTTTCTGAAATTCGAATTTGTTCTTTTTTTATTGCAATTTATATCCGAAAATTACATAAAAGGGTTCTTTTCTATAGGAAGAAATTTTCGCATCGTTTCGAGCTTTATACCATCGAAAAGCGCGTAAACAACTACCCCAAGAAGAGTTTTGCTCTATGTGCTAAAATTCGAAGTCTCTAAATTTACTAGAAAAGAAGTTATAAGCGTTTTCCTCTGCAGTTCGAAATTATTTTTTCACGGTAATTAACTTAACTTAATTAACTTACAATTGATAAAGCGCTTGCTTTTTATTAGCCTACTTTCCCGTAAAAGTAAAAAAAATAATAATAAAGCATGAAAGAAGGCTTAATGTATCGTGAAAATATCGTTAAAAATCAAGAAAAGTCAAAAATAAGTGAAGTAATTAAATAAAGATTGAAAAATAAAAAATTTGAAAGTAGGGTATTGAGATGGGGAAAAAGTGTGTCTGTCGGTCTGTCTGTCTGTCGGTCTGTCGGTCTGTCGGTCTGTCGGTCTGTCCCCCCCTAATAACTTTTGAACGAATTGTCCGATTGGAAAAATTCTTTTTGCATTCGAAAGATCTCGGCGAGGACATCTCATTTCTATATTTTGACAATTATTTGAACAATTTTTTGTTCAATTTTGAACAGTTCAAAAAATTTTATTAGCGCCTATGGACAAAATTGAAGCAAATTCTGTAAACTCTGGGCACAAGAGCCAAGTTCCTATTGCAAGCTTATTGAAAGGAGTTCTCGGCGTGAAATATTGATTTGAACAGTTTTTGTTCATTTTTGAACGGTTCAAAAAATTAACACAGAGCTTGCGGGGAAATTTCAACCCTATATAAATCCTGATCTAACGGACCGATTTGCTTGGAACAAACTTTATCGGAAAGCTCTTATAACGTAGAACATGTAGAAATAGAAAGTTTATCCAGAACTTACGAGCCTATTTTGCTATGAAATTTTGTGATCGGGATTTTCAAGGATATTTCTCAGTGACTCAATGAGTGAAATAATGAATGAATGAATAAATGAAAGAGTGAAAGAATAAATCAATGAATAAATGAATGAGGAAAAGAATGAATGAATAAATTATTGAATAAATGAAAATATAAATAAATGAGTGAATAAATACATGAATGCGTAAATGAATGAATAAACACTTGAATGAGGTAACGAATGAATGAATAAATGCATGGCTGAATAAATGAAAGAATGAATGAGTGAGTGAATGAATATGTATTATCCATTGAAAAAGGTATATTTTCAATAATTAGAACTAAAGATAAATAAGAAAGAGAGAGAAAGAGATAGCTAGATTATAAATTTGAATTTGGTGTATACGGGAAAGTAGGCTCGTATAGTTCTAGACGGAACTTCTTGTTTTCTTTGAATTGTTTCCACGCCGACTGGCTTATGGTCATTTTTTTTAACGAATTAAAATTTATTTCTTACGGATTTCAGCATTTGAAGAGCCAGCCGATTTTTAATTAATTAATTAATTAATTTTCTTATTTGGATTTTGATTATTCTTTTTTTAAACGAATTAAAATTTATTTCCTGCGGCTCACAGGCGATCTATAGCTTTACTTTGATTTCCTTATTTTGGCATGTGTTTTACGGGACCATTTTCCATACTGCACAGGGGTTTTTCAAAGAAATGTTATCCTTTATAGCGATTTTTGTTATTCCAACTTATTTTTACTATTTATATTTGTATTTATTTTATTTTTTTCTCCAGTAAATTATCACATATGTTATTTTCCTATTTGATCCCGGATGAAAGGCTTTTTCTGCTTTCAAAGCTTTGATTGCTGCTGTTTGTTTCTGCAAGTTACAAAATTTCGTCTTTCTATTTTACTGCCAATGAATAAAAATAAAAATTAATTATACAAAAAATTTATTAATTAAAACTATTTTAAAGGATTATAATCGTCCTTTTTGTGTGAGTACTTGAACTAAACAAACAAAATGAGTTTCTTTTAAATATTTTCTATTTCGCTTTGTTTCGTTTCTTTCTTTCTTTTTCCCTTTTTTTATTGTATGTGTTTTGTAAAAAAAAATAAAAATGCTTACTTGTGTAGGATCGCTGGTTAGCTGCCGTGGGCGGCTAATTTCTTATTATGTGGAATGCTATACATTTTAATAAAATGACATAGTTTACAAATAAAATAATACCACTTTCTACACAATGGTGAATCGATTGGTCTTTTTATTTTTTAACACGAGCATAGCCGTGCGGGTACAGCTAGTTTTTAATAAAACCAGAAGATATACGTCTGTTATATCAATTAAAAAATCTGAAATTCAAAAGTTGATGAAAAAATCCCGAATTGATACTTTGAAGGTTTGGTAAGCTCAAAACGCATTTCTGGAACAGAACACCAAATGATTTATGCATGTTGTTTTCAAGAACTAATGAAACTGTTAAAAAAAAATTACCTCCTTTAAATTGAAACAAAGTTCTTTTTATTTTCTTTTTTGAGTTTAAGCTTTTAATTGATTCAAAAAATTACGTTTTATAAAATTAAGCTCGCGTTTATAACTATGCACAGTTGACATTTACTTACGTATGTAAATTATTGTAGCGCAATGCTATTACAAACAGTATAAAATGTAGAAAACATTTTCTTCGAAAAATTAATTATGGTAATTCTGAGGTGTCACGAAATCTTAAGAGAAAATGATGGATAGCTGGTTAACGTTTGGAGAATTTAATCATTTATTTTTCCAGAAAATATTTATTCAGATATTAGTATCGCATTGTGAAAATTTAATTTTGCTTAAAAACACCATAAATCATAAAAATGTAACAAAACACATAAAAGTGAAGTGTTCAATTCTCTCTTAAGTCTTAAAAGATTTCGTTACGTACCACCTACGGAGTGGCAGGGGCAATGCAGAACGATGGATTTTGTAGGAACTATGAACAGCCATTTCTGAATGTCAATCTTAGTAGTCACTTCGAAATTCCGAAAAACACCAAGTTCCCAACGTTTTTAATGTCGATCATACACCTCAAGCTTTGTAAACTATGAAGCACTTACCTTAAAGTCTTTTAATATTTATTTTTCTGCTCGGTCTCTGAACGTTCAAAAGCTTCGATTCTCAAAGACGCACTACACTCGTAGGTTATTCCAATATAGTGGTATCCATGCGTGACGCTAGAGTGCAGAGCACGCTTCTAAGAAATTTTCTTTACGCAAGACGAGATCTCCCAAATGGCGAGATAGAAAAAGCATTTAAACAATAAGAATAAGTTAAGTGTAAATCTCTATTTTTTTCATAATCAAGTGAGCTATCATCTTACCTATCATAAAACAAAGCAAACATGCTTCAGTGCTAAGTAAACAATAACAACTTTTAGTGTTGTAGATGAATACAGTTGCATGTGATAAAAGTCGCCTCACTCTTCATTTTTCATTAAATTATATCAAAACGTCGTAAAGTAGGATAGCATGCAAAATTAGTTTGTTGCCATGTGCTTAGAAGCAATGAAAGAAAACTCTTCATTTTTCATTAAATTATACCAATACGTCGTAAAGTAGGATAGCATGCAAAATTAGTTTGTTGCCATGTCCTTAAGAAGCAATGAAAGAAACCACATGAAAATGACTTTCTACGTTTAAGTTGAGCATATGTGCAAGTGTGCTTTTATAAAAACAAGGTGGCATTTGAATCTGCATAAATATAGAAACCATTACTTTTGATTCTAAGCTTCACATGGCTTTTATGTCCCATTTTAAAGACATAAAATCGGAGACCTTTCAGTGAAATTGCAAGCCAGGAAATTTTCCGAAATGGGAAAGACGCTCTTAAATATTTACGGTATTTTCTTGTCAGACAGTTAAAGCGATATTTTGTGTAGCATCAATTGGCAATTTAAGAAATGTTTTCTACAAAAATAAAAACCGATTTTGACATTAATTATCAAGATGAAAATGTCTCCTTCTTTATCTATCTTTCTCTTTTTTCCTACTTTGAATTGCATGAAGAAAAAAATATTAAAGACATAATTTTTAAATACATGGACAAAAGTATGCAATTTTTAACATCAGCCTAGAACATTTTATGCTTCGGTAAAAGGAGTGTGGATGGAGTTTTTTTATTGATTATTATGATTACAAAAGAGATTTATGGAAAATAACTTCAAATGCTGTAAGTTATTTATTTATTTTCTGTATTATTAGTAATTTCTTTTTCTTCATACAATTAGTTGCCTTCTGTGTTACTTGTGTCAAATTTTGAAATCTGTACAAAAAACTCTGAAAAATTCCTCAAAGTCATGTGATGGAAAAAGTTCATTAGAACCATTTATTACAGAAACCCACCAAGTGCATAAGTTCGAGTAAGTAATGAAAAAAAATTATCTTTATTACCTTTTGTGTCGTATATTGCTTTATTTTTTACTCAAAAACTGTAGACATAGTGAAAGTTGGACGCATTCTTCCAAAATTCTTAAAGTTAAGTGTTTCTTCACAAAATTAGATATTGATTTGGTTATAAATGGTTAAATAAATAAAAATAAAATTGAAGATTCCTCCAAAGGCACTCGGATAAAAAGCAAGACTTTTCGTGCTAAAACTTTCATACACGGATAACAAGCATGGATAACATCATTGTTTTTTCTCTCAAATTAACTGCTACATTATTAACTATGAAACACTGGTAGTTGCAAACGATTTGTCTGGCAAACATACTTCCTTGCTGCCGGTTAATATTTGTAACATTACTTTCCTTTTTTTTAAATGTTAGTTACAATTACAAAATCTTATGCGTTTTATACACTGCGATCTATGAAAATGGGTGGGGGCGGGGGGGGGGGGGGACTTTGTCCCGTTTTTGTAAATGAAAGCTTACGTATATCAGAATGGTCATAAACATTGCGGTCTGCCATTATTATTCATTTAGTGATGTAAGTAAACTTTTATAAATGATTTTGGAACATTTCTCAGAGCCTTGAAGTAGGTGCAAAATGGAGCTGTATCATTATTTTCTTGCAAATCTTTGCAGCTCCGAAAATACGTGTGTACCCAATTATGGTGCGTTGCAAAATTACGATTTATTTAGGTTGGATATATTTCAGTATACAGTAGGCACAAATTAAATATTTAATTTGTGTCCCCTCGCGGAGCGACCTGGAATCAAAGCAGACATGGAGCGTCTTTCGGTTTTAATGAGCACCCCAAGGGTGGAAGTACGCCCCCGGTACCCTTGAAATTGCCTCGGGATTTCGGGGTCCACGGATTTTACATGCACGTATACCCAAGAGTATACGGTGGGTCTTCAGTGGGTCGGGTATTGAACACCCAACCCTCCGATTAGAAATTCGACATTTTAACCACTAGGCTACCACGGCCCACGGAAAATATCTGAATTTCTTTTTAAGGAATATGAAAAGTAAATTCAGCAATTTCACTAACATTATAACCCTTTTTTATTGCTCACTAACCATCTATTGTTAATAGAACACGAAATTAAAAATAAGTAAAAAAAAAAAAATAAGTAGAAGGGTAATAAAATAAAAAAAGTAAAAGGAAAAAACGATTTTGAATGATGAAGTAACAAAACTAATTATTTGGAACCTATGCTCTATCAATAAAGTTATGCTAACGCAAAAGAAAAATTTAAAACTTAAGATTAAAATCTGAAATACGTGCAGATAATTGCAGAAATAATTTGAGGCTTGTTTGATTTTTTCCCCAGTAAAAAACGCATAATTCGTTTATAATATTTTTCAATCTCGGGTTCGTAAGGTTGAATTTACTAACAGCAATATTCATGAAGCAAATGCCTTCGGTAAAAGTTTTATGATGCTCCATTTTCCAATTCTCCAAAGTGATTTTTTAGATTGAATCAAAAGAAGTTCGCAAGAGTTTAGGAAGATGAAACTGAAATTCATCTCTGACTCTTCGGGATAAAAACTTTCTTACTGATATCTCCGACTTTATACGTACAGAGCCTTAAGGGAAAAGTCATAAAACGGACCGTTTCAGATGTGGAGGAAAAGTAGGGCTTTTTCCCTTCCAAGTTCTGCGAACATTTCCCACTTTTTCCAATACTACTTCCGCGGATTCTGCAACTTATTTTCATTTGAAAGACATTCCATCAAAAGAAAGTTCTAAAACTCCACTTATTCGAAATCTTACGGAATGCGTAAATTTATCCGATTTGAAACTTTTTGTTATTTTTTCAAGTTTTAGAAATGATTCTGTGGCAAAATTCATTAAATCTTGTATAACCGTCATGCTAAATTTCTACTGTTTAACGGATCTTTTTTTTTTTTGTAATTTGTTTTACATCAATGTTAGCTTAATAATTCATTGTTTCTGCACAAAAGAAAGTGTTTGACTTCTAAATAAACAAGAGTTGAAACTTTAGCAAGCTCAAACCATCAATTCCCAACCATTGTTAGTTAACATGGTTTTCTTTCACAAGTGCAGTACAAGTACCGAACGGTGAATAAAAGTACGCATCCAATACTTTTTTTTAAATTTCAAAATTGTAAAATCAGTAAATTAAAGTCTAGAATGTCACAATATGCTCCCCATTTAATTATAAAAGAAATACATAACTTTTCTATAGTTTTCATTGTTAATGTATCTTAATTTATTTTTTACGAATTCTGCTTAGTTTGTTATGGAAAATGTTTAACATGGAAAACTGATTTAAAAAATAAGTGAAAAAATCTCTTGAATGAGATTTTGCAAAATGGACACGCTGTTAAAATTTAAGATCACTGGAGAACGCATACTTTGCTGAATAGTCATTGACGTGGTAAGTGTGTGAAAAGTAGGAATTATAAATTTTGCCTAATCACAGCTTCCGAATGAAATATTAATGATAAATCTTAAAATTATTGAAGAACTCACATTTTCTTGAGGGAAAACTGCCACGGTAAATTGAAGTGAAAAATGAAAGACAGATAATGGCAAACAACATATCTGAAAATGATGAAATAGTGCTTGAGTTTCTTTAAGAACACGAAAATTTTTCAGCTTACATTAAGCTCATTGGAAAAAAAAGGAGTGAAACGTGTCGGTAAATCTCTTACGTTGTGAATTAGTAAAACATTTCAAAATGTTTAATTTGTTGAAGAATTCATAATTTGTTTAGTGCAACTTTTGGCACGGCAAGTTAAAGAAAAATATGATTGAGCAATATTAGTAAATCAGAGGTTGATGAAATGTTGCTGAACTGGGGAAATATTAAACGCTAAACTTGTTAAAATATTCATATTTTGCTAAGTAATAATCCATGACTAGGTGAATTTATTAGAAAAGATTAATGATTCGTGCTGATAAATCAGAGTTGATGAAATGCCAAAATGTTGTTAAAACTTACACTTGTTGAAGAGCTCATTTATCAAAACAGAGGAAATCTGCTCTATTGACCATCTCCCTATATTCCTCAGAAAGCGCAAGAAAAAGTGGGCCAATGAATCATCCGCGAAGGAGCAACGAAAGCTCCTTTTCTTTTTTCGTTTCATTACTGACGCGTCGCGGTATTCGAATTTCGAAATGCCACCTTGATGAATTAACCAGCTTTTTCTCACTGTGGGACGTGTTTTCCTTTCTCAAGCCAGCAGCTCTCCGGTTAACGCAAAACTGAAACATTCATTTTCAAGGTCGAGGCGTCCATTATTCTATGTGTTTTCTTTCTGCACGGATTCAGAAATAGACAACGAATAACATCCAAGATAATTTCGCTGCACAAAAATGTATGATAGTATTTGCTACATTTTAAACTACCAACTCTAATTTTATAAATGTTTAACTAATAAAATAAGTATTTTATAAAGGTTAAAAAAAACAAACAAACACCTGTTTCTACCCTTTGTGATAATTTCAAATTATTGCCAAAATAATGGTGAATTTTATAGTCATGTAGTGTAGTTTTATTGCCAATTGTTCATCTTATCAATCTCTATTGTCAATGCTACATATCCGGTTTTAAAAACTTTGAAATGAAGTTGAGATTTTGTTTCTGAGCAGATATTAAGGAAATATAATCCTAATGAAGACTTTCCTTTATCAAAATGTTTCGAAAAAGCATATTTAAACTGTTTTTCGTTATAAAATGAATAAATGAATAAATAAAATGCCTGAATACGATAAAACTGCGTTGTTCTTTACACATATAGTGATAATAAAAAAAAAAAGAAAAATCCTGTGATTGATAAAAAACATTTGAAGAAACAAATTTATTTACAGTATAAAAATGTTGTTGGTCAAATAGAAAACATGATTACATTATACAAATACAATCATTCTGCTTAAAATGCATTCCAAGTACGTTTTTAAAAATCATATTGGTTGCAATCAGACTAATTATTTTAGACAATTTAATTAGATCTTTGTTATGAGTATAAAAGTTATAGCTTCTATGGGCGAAGCACTTGATTGCAAAAGATGCACTTTGGTACGAACGCAAAAATTGGAGAAACTAATTGTATATAGTATCAATACTGAAAATAAACACAGTTTGGAGGAAATTTCATTTCGGGGAACTTTTCAATCACGAGAGAGCACCGTTACATCGCATATTTTTTGAGAACAAACTCCATTACAGTTGCAAATAACTCATCAGTTTCTTCATCTGAAATAACGATTATGATTACGAAAAAATAGGAAGGATTCGCTGATGCTGCTGACTTAAAATAATAAATTAACTTTGTGCTAAGTAAACTGTAATAAGGATTTTTTCACGCTAAGAAAGTACAAATAGCATTAAATACATATGTTTCGGGATTGCTCGGAACCCTTTTTCAATGCGATAGTTAGCTTCTATTGGATGTTTTTGCATTTAGAAGTTCCGTATCGCGTTGAAAAAGGGATTTCAAGCAATCCCGAAACATATGTCTGCATTTTAATGCTTATTTGTGCTTTCTTAACATGAAAAAATCTTTATTGCAGTATACTGCTGACTCTCGACGACATCAAGATTACCTCGATTTTTCCTTGACAATGAGTCCTCCCCTTCCCCGCACGAATCTTTTGGTACAAGTTCTTTCGATTGGTGTTGCTTCCCCAGATTGGGTTTTCTTTAATATATGCTTATCATGTATTACGTTTTTGATTTCCTAAATTTTAAATCCATGAATTTCTAGGTTTTTGCGTTGCGCTTCCGTTTTGTAAAAATAATGCAAAAAGTCATTTCTTCGACCGTGAATATAAAATAATCATTTTGTTTAATAATTATTCCTATTTTTCTCATCTTTTTAAAATCATTAATTCTTTTTTATACATATACCCACAGCTATACAGCTGTAGCCCTACCGTTAGATAAATGTCACAAAATTTCCACAATGTTAAAATATTAGCTTTTTTTTTTTTGCTAACGTGTTTTAATAAATAAAACTTCATTTTTATTTATTCATGTTACTTATCCTCACTGATACTCATGTGAAAAAGATATATAAGGAAGCAGGACATTTAAACAAAGAAAATTTAAAACCATTCCTTTGAATAAACAAATGGTAACGCTGATAAAAATATTTTTCTTTCAGAGCTCAGTGTTAATTGAATAATTCCGCTCAAAACATAATATACACGAACCCAAATTTGTAATATGAGGCAAGAGGAAACTGTAAACAACTAAATCTCGTCTCATTGTTCTGATGTGTTATTTGCCGGCTCATTGAAGCCCAAAGCTGACTGTTTAGTAAATTCAGTTCTAAGTCTCAGCGAAGGAAAAAAGGCGTTGGACGCCTCCCAAACTGTGGCCGAATTCTTGAATCGGTTTCTTTTGATTACAATCAAGAGAATCGCTTTCAACTGAGGGCAAAACCTGATAACGCAATTCGCGAACTAAGTTACTTGCAAGCTCTGGGATTTTCTTCTTTGTGTCATAGAATCTTTTATAAAATCTTAACTTTCTTGATTCCTCTGTGAAAGCAAAATAATGTAACGCATTTTTTACAATAGTTGAATCTTGAATTCTTTTATCAGTATCACTCTATGCAGGGTTATCTACGCAGATAGCTGAGCAAGATTTCTTTCTTTTCATAATAGAAGTTGCAGCTGCCATTGGCTCATTACGCAGTAAGTGATGCTATGCTCACTGAACTTATTCTTTTTATACAGTGACATTGAAATTTATCACATAGTGTGTTATGTTTGTACTAATACGATAGTATTATTGTTCTTCTCATTAAGTATTCACTCATGAAGTTCTTTATTCGAAACAAAGATTAAAGTTGTGTTTCTCAGTTATCCATAAAAGAATTATTTTGAAATTATTTTCTTATTTATACTTTCTTTACATATATAAATAAACGATTCTTTGCAGTCACAACGAACAATACTTGCAGAATTCTTTTCACTGTTCGGCGTGAAATAAATTATATAAGAATGCGAAACAATATTCGTATTTGAAACGCAGATGCTAGAATAACAAACAGTTAAACGTGTGAACAAAAATAAGATTATTGCCTTTAGAAACTCAATTTCTGAATATTAAGTTTCAATTTGTTGATCCATGTCCCTGAATGTCAGATATTAGTAAACAGCCAGTAGGAAATCGCCGTAAATCCGAAACTATCAACGTTCATTACCGTATAAATTTCGATCTTACACGTAAATTACCAAGAACTTAGCTGTGATAGAATTTTAATATTTATTTTCTTGCTCAATCTCTGAACTTCCATAAGCTTCGATTCATAAAGATACATTACTCTTAGGTTATTCCAATACAGTGATTTACATGCAGGCGCAGACCACGCTTCTAATGGGTTTTCTTAAATATGCCGGAATCTCCCAAGTGTCGAGATGTCCATGAATGACCTTATGGTAGATGTAACTAACAAAGCCTCGAACCAGGTCATCCAACACAAGCATTTTAATGCATTTGTTAAGAATTACTATTGCGTTGTAAGTTTGAAGATATTTTTAATTAAATATTCTATTTTTACTTATTTATTTTTCATTAAGTTGCATTTGTTTTTGCATTCTATTTCAGGACTTCAAAATTACTTATTTTATGATATTTGTCTTTGCAAAAATCAATTTTTTTAATCAATTTTAAACGTAATATTTCTTATCCTTTCAAGCTATAACGATGCTTTAACCATATAAACGTATGCGTTAAAAGTTCTTTTGATAGTAGGCACAAGTTTCCCAGCGGTTTCTAAATTTAATTATGCTCAACATTTCCATCTTACAGAGCAAATAGTAAATTTAATTTCGCGGAAGATTAATGCCTTTTCTCCTAGACGAATAGAACTTTTTTTTTACTTAAGTAACATGTTTCATTCATGTCTTCAAAATAAGATTTAATTCACGTCAAAAATGTATTTTTGTTCTAAATTTCATGAATATCTTTCCATGGTTAACGATAAAATGGCTTTCTAAAAGTTAAACATTATCTGTTGTTTTTCTTAAATATGTAAAATAATTTTTGTATGGGATGACTCGAAAAATTTGTTCTGATATTCTCAGCAATCTTCCATTAAAAGAATACAAAAAAAAAAAAAAATAATAAATAACTAAATAAATAAGGTATGTAAATGAATGAATAAATAAATAATTAAATATTATTCATAATATTGACTACTTCAATACAGTCTTTTGATTTTGATATGTTGTTAGAGCTCAATTTCCTTCAACCAGTCATATGATTAGAATTTAAGTAGAATGCTGTAAAAATATTTTCATTTATACTTCATTTTAAAGAAGAATTTCCACATTTAAAAAAAATTCGCTGCATTTAAAATTTAATTTTTATTCCTTTCTTTTCTTTCACATTTTATACTGATTATCTGAAATTTTTGCAGTCAGTATTACTTTTAAAATTTAATTTTTTTACCGATGTTTTTGTACTTCTTGATTGAGGCTGCACTCAGCAAATAGTTTGCTTAATGGTTGAAATATTTCGAATCCATGATTGGGGCCTTTTTTCAGCTCCTCACATAATCATGTAGTTTTACTTAATTTCATAACTTACTGAAGACCAATATTTTGTAAGTCATATTTTATCCAAATGGCAACTAATATTATTATCATTGTTATAATGTAATAGGGTTGGCACAAAAACAATAAATAATAATAATAAGTCGTAATACCGTGGAAAAGTTGCAGACTCGGGGGACTAAACGAACGGTCAAGAAAATAAAGAAAATCGGTTTACATCTTCCAATTACGCATGTACTCTAAACTTTGCCGAAATTTGGAAAAAATTGGCATTTGTACAATTATGTTTTAAATATTCCTCAATTTGTCTTTTCTCAGATATAATAGCTCAACGTATTCTTACGTATTAGAACTACAGAAAAAAAGTGTTTAAAAACATTTTTTAAGCCCATCACACATTCTGATTTGCCTTCATTGTTAATGAAATTTTCAAAAATAGATCACAGTTTAAGGGGGAAACAAATGCTAATAACTCTCCTGTTTTTTTCTTTATTGAATAAAAGTTTAAATGTTTAAAAACAAATGATTTTAGAAGGTTAGTATTTATAAGCAAAAACTTCTCCTTTTTTGCATTGCAAAGTTGAGTTTTTATGTGAAGAATCGTTATTTCAAGAAGATCATGTTTAACAACTGAACATCTCCGTTTTCACTCGTTCTTAGCTGAAAAAATATGGTTTATGTTAGGCATGGTTATGACCTTGAAAGGAAAGTCGTTCTGATAAAATCCTCCCTAAACTCAGTTCCGCAAACTTTTCCTGAGACTTCCTTTGGAAATAATTGGATGAAGGAATTGTGATTTATCTTCTTTCCTATTACTAAAAGATATCAATGACGATGAGATTAAATCACAGTCAACGTGATTCAATCCCTAATTGGGATATAACATTCAAGATATTCTCAGTTCCCACTCAGGCAGTTGAACGATGTGTGAAATTTGACAGAAGTCTTCGAAAAGTTTGTGGAGCTTCTGTAAAGTCTGCACAGAAGTAAATTTTGCAGCTTTACATTTAGCATATGAGGCAGGTATATAAAGAATGATTTATGTAATGTTACTTTGAAATATACATAGAACGTAAATGGAACTTGGTACTGAAAGTAGACTAACGTTCAGTATTGAACGTATTCTCACACGTATAATGAACGCAACTGCTGCTTTATTTGCTTGTTACAAAGAAAAAAAAACTAGAAAAAAATAAATAAATTTGTTTTAGAAAAATTGCTTCTCATTTTTTGTAAAAAAATAAATAACAATACACCAAAAATTACTTTGTGCGGCGCTATTAGGATGCGCTATAAAATTCTGAAATTTTTCAATGACTAAGAAACGTTTAATGAATAAAAAAAACTTAAATATATTTAAAATACAAAATACCTATTAAAGTAGTGTAATGATTGAAAAATACAACTTTTCATAACCAACTCCAATAATTAAAAATACAAAACTTTACTGCTATATTGTTCTGTGACACAAATTGAAAAATCCGTCAGAAGTATTTTACCATAGTGCATTTAGTAAGTAACGATAAAAAAAGAATTATGAAAAAAAAAATTATTTGATAATGTAATATGAAACCAGAAACAATGGAATGTCGATAACAGATTATCAAGCTTTCCCATTCAAAATAAATCAAGGAACCTAAATTACGTAAAAATGAACAGTATTCAAAGAGCATAATATGAAATAGATAAATCAAATTAAGGAATTTCTCTTGGAAGGGATTCTCCATTTTTGAAGTGCTCTTCCGATAAGCATAATTTTCCTCAGCCCATTTAACATGTGCTTAAAATATAGACAGCGTCGGAGATTTTATCATTTTGAAGAATGGCATCCTTCGACTTTTGTATGACTTTCATTTTCATTCTTCTTTTGATTTGTACCCTCTAATGAGTTCCGTCAGTGGCAACAGCGACAATTCATTTGAGCACCGAAGAGGACTTTTTTCAGTGGACTTAATTTTGGAGATAATGTGCTCTAATTACGTCAAAACACCCCAGTATATCAAATAATTTTAAATTAACCTTATTATGTCATTCTTCGATAAGTAAGTTGATTGTTTTAAAATATGCACTTAGTGCAAAGCTAATAAATAAGGAAGAATAGTTTTACGTAATGCAGTTACGGTATATTTTTTAAATGTATGCATGAGTAAGTACTTATTTCAAAAATTAATTGAAAGAGAAAAAAGACGAACCAGTGATGAACTGCTCACTTCTCATTTTATTCATATGCGTATTTCAGCAGCAATTAAAGCAAAGTTTTCTACGTTTGGATTTGTTCACAAGCTCAAAAATTAACCTAGGACTGGAAAAGACAGCGAAACTTGTTTTCTTTCTCATTTTTTTTAAAATGGCAAATGGAATCATCCTGTGTGTTATTTTAAAATAAATTTAATTAGTATTATATTTGTGATTAGGAATAAATGATATACAGAAATTATTTTAATGGCTGGACATGTATTTACATTACTTGCTAACGGCCTGGCGAATGTACAGTAATTAATTTTTCCAACATATGCGTATTGGGTTGAAATTACAGTGTATTGCATATATTTTCCTAAATTTTTAGCCTAAATATACACTTTTCAATGTAAAATTCTTATTTTCACCCAAATAAATATTATATTGATTGCATTTTATTCAGAATGTCAATCTTAAGTTATGTTTATTGGTATAATAATCAATCTGGTTTAAAATTCAAAAAAACTTTTTTTCAATTTAAAAAAACATCATGATTTTTTCATGCGCTAATATGTATCAAGAATTAAATGCCATGTCAAAGAGAATTAAATTTGGATAATTTAGACTTAATGAAACCAATGTATGACTATGTTATAAAGAAAACTGATAAAATACATGGCAAAATCTTAAATTGTTTCTAAAAATTGTTGAACGCAAAAGTGGAAACTCTCCTTTTCAGGAAATATAGAACTCTATGGTATTAACCAACTGTTAAAAAAAAATTGAGATTGGCTTTTTTGAGAAAAAATAAATAAAGTTTTTTTTTTAATTTCAGAAAGCTGCAACAAAGACGTTGAACAGATATTTTAAAATGTAGTCTTTCATCTTAAACAGAATCTAATTATCTTGCACCGTTCAGGAAATAGAGCACTTGAAATTTTTTGTCGAAAATCGCAAGAGAGAAACTGCGCCGGAGGCGCAATCTTTGGCGGCCCGTATCTCGAGCCAGGAATTTTTTTGAGCAAAACAAAAAATACCTATAACTTACTTTGTTCTAAATTTTAACACATGTGAAATTCAAGAAATTCTGAGACTCTGAAGGTACCATCCTGCCTGAATCGACACGGATTATACCGTACTTTTTTGAGGGGGGAGGGGGTCTAGGTGAAGTTTTCTTTCTCACGCCTCAGTCACGCAGAACTAAAATAAAATTTTGAAAAGTAACGTATCTTCTTTCTCCAAAATTGTACCTCCAATACTCAGGGTGCCGGTCGTATTCGGAGGCGAGTAGTGTTCGCGATTATACGGTAACTGTGGAGCCGTGCCTTTGTTTTGATGAAAATTTTTACTGTTACCCGCCTTATTGTCGAATCATTCAGCAGAACTGCAACTGTATCCACAGAGGAGTTGTTACGTATACCAATATCGGCTCGGCGCCAGTACAAGAGCCTCTCAAAGTGGAAGGAAGCGGCGTGAAGGGCCGGTTGGTAAGCGACGATTCAGAATTTTTTCAAGAATGTAAAGCATTTTGGTTTATAGTGGCTCCCACTCCACGCGCCATGCTGGATGTTAGTAATTACTTTAAATAAATGATTTATTTCCAATTTGGTGTTTTTTAGTGAAGGCTATTTGCGATGATAACTGGTGTAAGAATCTCTTTCCATAACACTTAGGGATTCATATGCTGCAACTGATGATTTCCCGGTCCCTAAGTTCTTAACTAGTGGATGATTTGTTGAAAGGTTATCGTCGCCCACATGGCAATTGTATATTTTGGCCCACTTAATGTTTCAAAATCTTCCTCTAGCCAGTTCAGTTTAGGTGTTTTTGAGTTTCCTTCAAACTCAACACTTCAATAACCTTGTGTGTCATTTTTTCGATAGTCAATTTGTTAAATACCCGGAGATAACAAATGGTTCTAAATTTGGAATTATAGTGAAGAACAGAACCTTAAGGGATGCACCAAAGCTGATTGTCTCCTCTATTGCCAATAGGTGATTAGTTTCCCTTCCTGCTGGATCATTTTCTTTAGTTACTTTGATATTTTCTCTAACTTTTAATGTCATGATACCACTTGAGGTTAACAAGACTGTGAACTGAACATTTTAAGGCAATAAACATAGAGATGGAGATAGAACATATTCTAACTGCAGAAGCTGTTTGCATACAGAGCTGAACCCCAAATACATTTCCTCTTGTCCTGCTATATTTGCGAAAATGTAGCATATTAGCCACTAACTCGACGAAGACCTTTATGCGGACAACTGCCTTCAAATTACCGAAGTTGTGTCGACCAATCGACCATACCACTCAAATGTCGCGAACTTATAACGAGTCATTTCTTCGAAAAGCTAATTGACAATTCAACGAGCACAGAGTTTTACCTTAAAATTGACCGACATATAAGCTAGAACCATTGCAGTACTTCGAAACAACTGATACTAAGACATACTTCATATGAAGTGCACGTATGAACAGATTTCAACACGAATAAAGTTGAATCCTTATGCAGTGCCATGAAAGTTCGACCGAATTGCACATTTTCCTGGTGAGATTTGTACTGAATTACAAATGAAAATAAGCATTTTATTTTTGCCTGAAATTAGTTCTGTTTTTCTACGAAATTGTTTTGAAAAGAATAAAGAATTATTACGAAATACTTAAAATCCTTTCATGAATAAAAACTGGAATCTTCGAAAATATTCCATTGCTCCAATTTACTGGTCACTGGTGAAAAAAAGAAAAGAACAAAGGAGAAAAGAAAATACCAAACATGTATGTTCTTTTCGCTATCCACTAGGGACAATAAATAAACAGCAAAAGCTAGGCAAAGCTACAAATAAGATTTTTACCTCCTACGACCATTTTGCTTAAGTTTTACTTTTTCCCAGCAAATCTGGTACAATTGTAGTTTTCCTCCTCTCACGGGTAAAGAGACAAGCGACAAGATTTCACGAAACTAAGCTCCTTTTTCAACAGCATTTTTTACTTTTGCTCTGATGCACCGACAATTCCCATGTTTTTCTCCTTTTTTCCTCCTGTTTAAACTGTCGGTGTGATAAGCAGTGTATTTTCGTTATTCTCAAATAGGATTAGAGTTTATTTTTGGACGTTACTTTAAATTGTGCTGAGATAGTGTGCCTTGCGGTCCTATGGATTTCGTCGAGCAAAAGGAAGTTTCATTTAAAGCACAATAGGAAACAAAAAACGTCGGATGTCTTTTGTTATTTAAAGAACAAATGAATAAGTTTCTTTAAAAATCAAGTATGTTTTTATACTGTAGTTATATGCAAAAACCTGTACAAAAATGGTTTCAAACCACCAGCTCTTACTATCCAGAAGAGTTTTGGTCATCTGGATCGAATTCTGGGACGAAAAACTTTAATATGAATTGACAAAATTGTAGTTCTAAAAAAAGAAAAATATATTTATTTTTAAATATATCGTTGGCGTTCTGATGAAAGTCACTGAGTATATAACTCCAGTTTTAATAAACTTTCAAACTGTAATGAAAAGTAGTAAAATCCTTTTACAGACTCCTAACACCTATCTTACATTTACACATTTCAAATTTAAATTTTGTAATTGGTTTATATCATGAGATACTTAACTGCAAACTCTAAGTCACCGCAGTAGTGCGCCAAAGTAGTTCTATGCACTTATTAACTTTTACCATAACGCTAACCATACATTGTAAAATGTATTAAAATATTTGAAATGCTAAGTAGGAAAAGGTTCAGTCGTGGCTTCATATAAACCATGATGATTGCAGAAAAATGTCGAAGTGAATATAGCTATGTAGAAAATATGAAGCAATGCTTTTGGGAAAAAAAGAGATTTTACGAGGGCAAAAAACAAAAGTACTGCAGCACTTTTTAAGTACAGGTCAAAGTGCAAAGTAGATTTTTTTACTCCGCCTTGAAATCGTGAGCAATAATTTACAAGGCTGAGAGTCCTTAAAGACTTCTTTTATTCCAGGCTTTATATTTAATTTGGACAACAGAGTATTTAAATTCATAAATTTATCACTTATTTGAACACATATTTTAAAAATAAAAATATTTAAATACATAATGTAAAACTCATTCTTCGATTGATTATTATACATTTTATAGTTGAATGATTACGCGAATTTTTAAGATTAATAAAATTCATCAAAAGGACATACTTTGATTCTGACCAGAGCAGTCGTAAACTTCAACATTGTGAAGTATCAAAACCACTTACCTGAAAGGAAAAAAAACATAGTATTTATTAGGGCTAAGTTCAATTACAGGAAAATACAAATGTGATGTAAGACAATATCAAAGTATTCATTTTCATTCATGTTTCATAACACTTACAAAAAAATTTTAATTTTGTAAGATTATAACTTTAAGTTTTTTTTTTTTTTTTTTTGCTACAACTTTAATTATTTTTGTATTTTAAGTATCATGAGAGAGATTCAAACCAATTAATACATTTTAATAATTTCGTATTCCGAATTAAAGGAAAACAATAAACTGAAGAATAATGTTAAAATTAAGCATAAAATAGTTGAAAATATGAAAGTATTCTGGATTACCACAAATATATCAAATCCAAAAAGAAAATGAATGAATTAGTTTAAAAAAATTAAGAGAACAAAAATTCTAAACTGGGTTTCTGATATTGTGGAAATGCGTACCTATTTGTTTGTCCTTCTGTAACAATTAACACCTAAAAGAACTATATATAACTCTGACTTTTCTTTTAAATACATAAAACTATTAACTGAGGTACCTTTTTCTCAATCTTTACATTTTGATTTAAGCAAAACTCTGTTTAGTTTTAAACCTTAAAATAAATAAATAAATAAATAAATAAATAATAAGGTAAGGGTGGGCCGGAAAATAAGTATCGTTTTTAAACCACGATTCGTTCGGACAAACTCTGTCACAAAGAGTTTCTGACACAAAGCCATTCATATGAAAGTTTTGAAACGTCTTTAAATATTAAGTAAGAGATTAGCCTCAGTTAATCTGAGTATTATGTAATTGATGATACTATATATTAAACATACTTCATTCCAAATAAAAATCGCGTTGATATTTATTTAATTTTCATCTTTTGTTTTATGTATTCATTTTTTGTGTGTTGTATGCATTGAATAATACTTCTGGAATTCAAATTTACAAATTTACACTCACTTTTACTTGTATTCTTTGGTAAAAATTCTAAAATAGGTTTCTGATTTTCTGGCATTATAATAGCATATCAGAATCCTACATAAGAGTAAAATCTATGCATTTATTTTAAAAGAGTGATATAGAACGAAACCTTGTTAATAAATGAGATTTGTTTTAATATCAGTAGTAATGATTACGTCTCATACTCTGTTTTGGGTAAATAACGAAAACTATGTATAATAAACATTTAAATTAAATAATTTTGTTGAAGTATCAACAATGCAAAAAACTTGGCTTAGATAATTATTTGCAACACATTACCTCCGCTCCGAAATTTTGAATTACACATGAGTTGAACCAATATTTCAGATAAATTTTGAAGGGAATTTGAAAAAATACTCTTTTATTACAAGAAATATACTTTTTACAAAACTTTCTCTTTTAATTTTATTCTGTCGAAATAAATTTATTCAGCGAAGATTTGCATTTCAACCCTGTTGCTTAAAATATTAAGGTTCTTTTAGCAAAATTAAGAATTTTTGCATATGCATAACATTTAAGTACTTATAAATGTTGGATGCATAATATAATATTTATTAATTCAAACCTAGCATACTTCCTCTACAATACAGTACTATGATGTAGTTATTATTATGTTAGTTTTTATAAGAAATATAAATAAGTTCTTTTAGATAACGTCAAAAACAGTATATATTTCTGAGGAGGGGGTGCGGTTGCAGAAATCTTTGTGTGTTGTGTGTATATATATATATATATGAATTCCTGGGTGTCCACCCCCTTTAAAAGCGATGATGCAATCTCCAAAAGCTGCGGAGCACTCTACCCAATGAACAACGACCCCCAAAATACTGCCAAAATCTTCTGAAACCACCCCACCCCCTATAAATTTCAATGTCACATTCCGCGCCACGACCTTCCTCATAAGCACCCCTGATGAATATTAAGATTGGAAAATAGTCTCGATACCAAGAGCTCCATGTAGAAAAGCTCTTGTCACTCCCTCCAAAGAACAATGACCCCTCTCCCCCAAAATGGCAAAAACCCTCTGAAAACACTGCCTTAATAATTTCTATGGTCCAGTCTGCGCCAACACGTTTCTCGTAAGCACCCCTGATGAATTTACTAAGATTTGCAAATATTCTTAATACCAAAAGATCCGCGGGGAAGGAGTTTCAACCCTCTCTCTCCCCTTAGCTTCACACTGCTTTTTAAAATCAAAACTGAGCAGTCGATTAAATTTCTTAAATATCTTTTATTTTTGAAATACTAACTGTATTCAAGAATTTTTTTTAAAAACTTTACCAACTCAAATAGCAATTGCTTGCACTCAAGAAAAAAAAGAAGAAAAGAAAAGAAAAATCTAACGAATGCTACAAAAGCAAATGACCAACGCCATTGTAACAAAGGAAAAGTGTCACAGAATCGTTTGTTGCTCGTAGTACATTCTGGATTTTTTGACATTGTCACCGACGGCGGTCTATTCTTAGAAGAAGAGTCGAAAAATAAATAAATAAATAAGCAGGACAGAAAGTGCCACTGACGCTTTCGGCCTTGACTCACATACATAAGAGTTTGCGAGAGAGAATGAAAAAGGGCTACTGGAACAAACAGTACGTAAACAGAATTTAATAGCAATGTAGAATATGTTCGCAACGCTTAGAACAACTTAGTACATGTAACGGGAGAGGACTGCAGACGTTCGCCTGTCGCAACAAAAGTTATTATGGCAGTAAATTTAATGGGATCATAGCAAGAAAAGGTTTTTAATAAAGGGTCCAATTATCCATGAAGTAAGTATAAAATATGTCTAGGCTTTACCTTAATTCTGCTTCATTTTTTAATCTTTACTAACAGGTGAACTCCCAGAAGTTTATTTACAATAAATTTCCGGATACCAAATTTAAAATGGGATCCATCTGCCACACTTCTGCGTTACATTTTATAACGACATGATAAAAAGTGTGAGAGTCATCTTGTTATAAACATGACTTCATTGATACCAACTTCAAATGGATTATTAATCATTTTAAATTTCACGTTTTATACCTACAAATCGATACTTGTAAATTATGACATCATCGCCATTTGAGTAAATAATTTTAGTGGTCACCGACGACAGTAGTGGCGCATCACAAAAGAATAAGAAAATAAATAAAATAAAATAAAAATAAAAGATAAAAGAAAAGGAATACTAGAAAAAATACAGGATTTTAAGATATACTAATTTTAATTGACTTAGGTAACTAGAATTTGCTCAAAACATGTATGATATGTTTTGATCATTGATTGGTTTTTCTAGTCTAATTATATATTAATGTGTAATTAAAGTTTTTAAAAGATACATTAGCATACATATTGTGAAATTTTTAAGATTTACTGCTGTTAATTATACCAAGTTGAATACCTTACTACGCAAGAAGTTGAACATCTCATTGCGCGTTCTTTCTTTTATCATGTGAACTTAATCGAAGACTATGTGAACTTAATCGTAGCTCTGTTAAACAGAATAATGTGAGTTTTTAGGAAGAGTGTTCTACTGCCAATAAGATAAAAAGAAAACGAGTGTTAAGAAATTTGAGAATATTTTACTTTTATGAAAATCATCTGGACTGCTATATTTTTCTGAAGGGGCATGTTCATTTTTTTGAGCCAAAATAATACATAGTGGAGATTAAAAAAATCCTATTATTTTAAAGGGATGTATTTTAGGCCCCCTTCAAATCTGGGGCCCTCGGATTGGTTTGCCCATACAAGAAAGGGAAATATGAATAACAGAAATTATTTGCAGATATGAATTGAAATTCCACGATTCAAAGTTCATTAGACATAAAAGTTTTAATTATGATAATTTTAAGAGAAAGCAAGGGAAAATTAAAACGAATAACTTCAGTAACATTAGTTTTTCATTCTATTTTCCTTGATATTAAAAGTCATTAAGGAAATTTAATATTAAAAGGCATTTATTCTTTCTTTTACTGTGAAAACTGTTGGAAATAATGTAAGAGTCCAAAATCAATAATTTTCGTAGTTAATTACGTTTATGAAAAACGACGAAAAAGGAAATATATTTCAATTACTTTACTCATAAAGTGTTTTTTCAATGAAATGAATTTTAAAACAACGGAAAACAATTTAAAAAAGAGCTTAAAACTATTGCAATAAAGCATTATTCAAAGAAAATTCAAGTTTCCTAATTTTCCAATCAATTTCAAGCTTCTTTTTTTTTTTTTTAATCTTTTGGAAACTGAAAGCGGGATCTTTTTTTCCATATTCTCCTTAATAAGTGATTTCCAATATCTGACAAATAAAAATCGAGTTGCCAAAAATATGTAATTTACAGGGAATCTCGAAAAGTTTTTTTTTTTTTCCCGCTACATTTGTGCCCTCATAAGAAATATTATATTAAAATAATAAAAATTATATTTTCTCAGAATATGTTTTTTTTCTTTTTAGTCTTAAACCATTTCCCGTTTAATTACAATTATTTGGTTTTACAATTGAACAATAACGTGTTTATTAAGTTTCGTCGTTATTATTTCTTAAACGATTTATTTTAAGTTTTATAAGGTATGTTTTTATCTGCAGCAAAACTCAACAGCAAATTTAAATTCATCGACTATTTGGAAAGGGAATAAGAAATTCGCTCTGTTATTCGGACATAAATTTAGTGTCATAAAAATATATGTAGACGCACTACTCTATGAATAAATTAGCTGGCTATTTGCTGGATTTAGACCATGATTACACCAATCGAGTGGAGGGCCGAGACAGTGAATTCGGCCGAGTACTCGAATGATTTAAATAGGGCAATATTCCAACAAATCAGTCGAGTACACTGGGCGCAGCACTCAGAAGGCGCAATCCCGGCCTTAGTCGTTCTTGATAGTTTCGTTCATTTTGGATAGGTATTTTTCCCTCTGTGAGATAAGAGCGAAACGAAAAGCGTAAGAAGCATGCATTTGAAGTAAATTATAATATGAGAATTAAAATGGCATTTCTTTTACACGAAAGCTTGAAATCGATTGATATAGTAGTCTTAAGATCTTCTCAATATTTCGCACAAGAAATGAAACAAAAACGTGTGATCATATTCACAGCTGTTAAACATTTTCTTCTAATAAAGCAATAATTACTATTTTTTAAATCAATTGAAGTATTGACTTACGTAATGCGAAAAAAAAAAGAAACCAGTATTATTTGTAAGAAATGCTAAACAACTGCATAGAAGAAAATTCATTCACAATCTCTTATAATATTTTTTCCTAAACGTGGGAAATTAGCTTAAGAAAGCGTATTTGACGTGTTCCCATCGACCACATAACAGAAAACTATTCCATTTTATGCGTTGGTAAAAATATAAAGCGATCGATTTTGAGTTCTACCAATTTTAATTTCGTCTGATAATGCAATGTGACGTTAATGAACCCAATGTGATTTACAAAAACTACTTTCGCTAGGTACGTACTGTTTTTTCGCATTATGTTTACGTTGATGTAGACTACACAGAGCTTTCCTATAATAGCATAAACTTTATGATTTTAAGAGAGCATTTCCTGATTTTAATATCGTATAAAGAGGGCCGCTCATGCTCAACCATGTTTTAACAAGCCTGTTTGAGCATGTGTAGGCAACTTAAAGAATACAAGCTTCCGGTTAAGTACGAAATGTGTTAAAGCTTTCCTGTTACTTCAAAAATCACACATGCAGGATAAATTGAAACATTACGCTATGTAACAAACTTTTACTGTTTTTGTTGTTCCTTTCCTGTTCCGCCATTTCTGGAAAATTTGAAAAATGCCTGTAAAATGTTTGCTTTTATGGCTACGACACTGATGTGCGAAATTTGCATATTTTTGCATTATCAGTACATTATTATGTTACACATTTGCATGTTGTGATAACATATGATTTCCTAGTTAAATATAATTTTGTGAAAAAAAATTGCAAACGTCGATATCAAGTACAGTAAACGAGGGCATGAAGAAGCGAAGTTTTGGGAAAGCTTGTACAGTATAATTGCAAATCTAGAAAGACAACATTTTTCTAAATATTGTTTTGTTTTGAGGTTAAAAATAAATATTAGCTTTGATCTAGATGTTGTTTATTCATAAAAAAAATTATTACCTATTTACGTATGGATACGTTATAAAATTCATTCTCCTTAGTACAAAAGCTAACTTTTGAAGGTAAAATGACTATTTCCAAAACTCCTTAGACATATTGCAGCGGGAAATAACACTTACTATCCAACGACAGAAAGTAGTGCATATAGTTTTATTCCTGAATACGTTTTCGTCCAATTTGTACTTCCTATGTACATAAAAATCTTCTCTTACATTAAAACTTTTAGCGTAAAATATTTGCTGGGATAAACCTTCAAGTTTTAAACGTACCATTGATTTCAAAGTAACACGAATTTCACTTTTTATCGTGAGAAACACCACTATTTCAAAAGATTTCGGACAGCCGTCGCTGGACGATATGTATTTTTCACGGACGGATTTTTTTTTCACTTTCCTAAGAGGCACAATATGTAGTGCCATCAAAAAAGTATGAAACACGTTTAGCGGCATTAAACTGAATGACATAAAAATTTGAAACATTTCGGAGGAAAAAAAGTCTCTCATAAACGACAAGAAGTCTTAAATGACAAGAGCCATTCACTCCCCCCCCCCCCCAAGGGTCCAGGTTTGATGCTCCTGAAGAGATAGGTCGCCAGATGGCGTGGCCGATATTTAGAGCGACTCTAAATTTTAGTGTATTTTCTAACAGCCACTGACGTCTGAGGAGTGAAGTAAGAATGTGTGTCATCTGTTTACGGGACGGAAGATAAAAACCTCTAGTCGATGTCAGGCTCTTTGGCGAGGTTATTTTTGAGGTCGGAAGCGACGAACCGTATTTCACAGCAGGGGAACACTTTTTTCGGGGAAAATGTTCAACGGTTGTCACAATTTGCGAAATTTATCTAGAATATGCTTTTTTAGAAGGACTACGTCGAATAAAACTGGGAATTAAATCAAAACTAAAGAGCCGAATCAAGGTATTAGATTCTTTGAACGAAAAGGAAAGATCTAGAGGGGAAAATCATATGGTCACTTACGAAATGGAATTATCAGAATTTATCGTTCTTTTTTTATCGTTCTTGGTTCTGAAAGGAATTAAATGTTGCGCCATTGAATCGTGTAAAATAATGACATTGTTCTAATTTCAGCATAAGGTAAAGTGCCCTAAAGCTGACACCCAAAAAACGTTCCTAAAGCGGACACCCTCAAATAAAAGAAAAGTATTACCAATTTAAAGAGATTTAAGAAGTGATACCATTCAAAAAGAGAGAAAATTTCATTTTAAATAATTTCAGGGAATTGGCAATATTTTATTTAAATGTATTTTTTAATTGAGGGTGTCCGCTTTAGGAACCGTTTTTTGGGTGTCAGCTTCAGGGCACTTTACCTAAAATATAAATAAAAAGAAAAAGAAAAAACTACTATGACTTATGATTGCACGCAGTGCTGGATTAACCCCTAAGCAAAACAAGGCCGTGCTTTGACAACCGGGAAAAAGGGGGGCACCTCAGAGAGTTTTATTGTCCATTTAAATTGAAAAATTAACTAAATTTGCTCGAATTTTCCAATGTTAGGATAAAATGAAAAGGCTCTGCTTATATAAAACATTGCCTTATCTCATCATGTTTATCCTACAAAATAAAGTATGTGTCCATGATTAAGAACATTTAAAGAGAGACTTTAAAAGGAAAATGAGTAGAAGAAGGTTATTCAACCCCAAATGTAATTCAAGCGTTTGTTTCGAAGAGGTAACATCTCCGTTTTGAAAAAGAAAGAACTCTCAGTATAATTTTATTAATTTTTATGGCATAATAAATCAAAAATCGTTAAAATTTACCAATATTGCATTGTTACTACCTAATAAAATTAAATAGTAAAAGTTCAGACCCGTAAAGTTTTCCAATTTCTCATAAGTCATTTTTTTCTATCTCCTGAAATTTTTTTTTTTTTTTTTAGAGTTGTTGCCTTTTTGAACTAAACGATTCAAACTCAAAAAATATGAATGTTAGTTTCGTTCTAAGTTTTATTTTCAATTTTCTATAAGATTTTCCTTCCAGTTTTGAAATGCTCTATTGTCTGCATTTTGAATATGCAAATGTATGGGGGTACCAACTTTTTTTAGTGCTTAGGGCATCTAAGTGTCTTAATACGGCCCTGATTGCAGGATTGCATAGTACCTCTCTGTAGCGGATACAAATAAGAAAATAGTAAATAGACTAGAACAATGTTTTTTGTAAATATACATTAACAGAAATTATCTTCGTTCATTTGTTTAAAAAACATCATTTGCAATTATTAAGAAAAATTAAGTACATCAGAATATAAAACCCATTTCAAAATATTAAATTAACGAGGCAAAATAGTTTCCAGCAATCAACATACAACTAATGTTAAGAAGAGAAAGGGCAGTACTAAAAATAAAAGCTTTGAGTGCAAATAAAAGCATAAGGTCCTTGGAACAGTTGTAGTTCGTAATTTGGGAAGGATAAGGCTGTAAAAGGAAATGGGTATACACAATGACCCGTTCGCAGTTTTCCGATATTTTATGACTTGCAAAATGCTAATAGTTGCGAAAAAGTATTTCAAGCCGCTAAAATCGTTAGCTCTTATAATGTTTTCAGATGAAATATGAAGCGGGAAGTGCGAGTATTTTGGAGTTCGAACGATAATGGAATTTTAGTTCATTAAAGAGCATTTATCAATTGCGAAATTTTTCGTTCATTTAACCATAAACTTTAAGCCAGGAGAGGAAAAAAGATAAAATTAACGTAGTATATTTAAAAATCATCAAAGTTAATTACAAAGTTTAAACGTTCCGTTAAAAATCTATGATGCAGACTTCGCCGAGTGTTGCCTTTGCAACTCCAGTTGAATTGATAAGAATATAAATGATGTACTTACATCAAAGGTGCTTGTTATTTAAATAACGAAAAAGCGCTTCATCATCATTCAATATTTTTTATTTATTTTTCTTTAAAATACAATTATCAAATCGAAATTAATTTGTTTTTTTAAAATACAAATTTCAAAGTGCATACTTTCATAAATTTTGCATAAATATGCACTAAATACCATTTTTTTAAACATCAAGTGTTTTTTTACGAGAATTAGAGCTTTTACCTTTAATTTGGTTGATATGTTAAATTATTTAGATGTACAGTTTTTAAGGATTCACTTTTTGAAAAGTGTTTTTTTTCACACTCACCCCACCACATGGGGCGAGTGTGGATAACCTTGAATGCTCATTCAGACAATAGATATAATATTGCCCTTAAAGTGCATGTGAAAACTTCATAACATGAATTTGAACCAAAACAACATGTTTCTTTTCAAAATTAATTTTAATAAAGAATATATTAATTAATATTATGTCCAGTATATTTTTGTTATAAAGGACTGCAATGGAGAAGGTTAAGAATCTGTTGCAGAAACAAAATTACGTATATTACAAAATTACAAAAAGAAAAAAAATACTGGAAAGAATAAAATACACGAATGAATTACTAAGTTCATGCATTTTAAATTGTGCAAATTAACAAATAATTTAATTTACAACCCTGTTTAAAATCTCAAACCTTTTTGTAAAGTTACGTTATTTCTCAAAAAAAAAAAAAAAAAAAAACACAACTTAATATTTTTTATTAGTGCTTATACTTTCAGAAAACTGAATAATAAGCATTCTGCCTTCTTCAATAATGTCTAAAATGTGTTCCTGATAATCTTCTTGCCACAATCAAGAAAATTGAATAAATAAAAAATTCCCTGCCTTAATGTCTGTTTTCTTCTTTTCTAATTCATCAATTTCCATGTCAAAACTGGCACTGTTTTCCCATATTAGTTCCATATATTAAATTAATATTTTTACATTTGAAAACTGAATGAAGCTATTTTAAAAATGCCCAGGGTATTTCCACCACCATGTGTCCATAATAACCCCAATGGCAATAAGGATAGTAAAGACTTATCACACTCATATCTGAAGTTGCGGTAAAACAAGGTAATGTGTCATAAATTGAAAAACAATAGATAACAAAACGAATGTATTAATTATATTTTTGTAATCTCTTCGTTTCCAAAATATTTCTCAAAATAGTTAGGCTTCTCATGAAAAAAAAATCACTTTTTAATGGCAAATTCTTTACTAATCAATGCAAAAAAAAAAAAAAACGTTTTTTACAAGTTCCTCACTAAAAGAAATTCGTTTCTCCCAAGCGTAATTCTTTAAATAAATAATAAAAAAAAAACAGTTAGCAGTTTTTCTTTTCAATCCAGAAAACCCTCCTGTCACTTCGAATGATAAATCTCAGGAAGTAAGCAGCCGAAAATCAAACAGAAGTATTGTTCTAAATCGATGAAAAAGAGTTCTCAATTCAAGAATAATTCATCGTAAATGCTTTTGTGGGTGAATTTATTGTTCGTGATTCGGATGGCTGATTCTATTTGTGGAAAGGATTTTTACCACTCGTTTTATCTGAACAATTTCGTTCAAAATTCCATCTATTATCCGTTATGAATTGAGTTGTTGAGTCGTATTTTAAAATAAAAAGATTAATTTTCTCGAAGAAAATATTTCTCAAAGATAAAGCAGATCGTAAAGTAGACATCTCTTCCATTAATACAACTGAAACTTATTAGTTTTCCAGAGCAATCAAAGCAACCAGGGACAGAAAAAGTTCAGCAACATTCCCAACGTTATCAGAAATCACATAAAATGGAAACTCTTAGAAACGAACATTTATAAAATTCATTTTATTCAAATAAAATCTTCAATAGACAACAATCTTCAGAGGCGCACAAGAATTTTTTTTTGCTTTGATTCCTACTACATAAATTCTTTGTAAAACTGATTGTTTTGAATATGTTGTCAAACAAGATAATCACCACAGAAAAATCCACCTCTGGTTTTTTCTTTATTGTAACTCATTGCTAAGGTATTACATGTTCCTTTGATTATAAAAACTTATTAAAATGCATTTCATGTTTCAATTAGTTTTTGATTTTATTGCCCCCCCCCCCCTCCGGAACCCCGTGTCCTTCCTTTTTTCCACTAACTCGCTGCTTTTAAAAAATCCCAAAGCAATCTAGATTTAATCGACCCAACAGAAAACCGTTATGCTAATTAAAAATACACAACTCTTATCTAGAAGCTTCAAACACAAACAACTTGAAAAGATCTAGAAGATTTTTGTTTAGTTATATTTCTTGAAATTACAAATTTTCGCGAAGTTTTAATGGGTCCTATATTAATTATAACTTTTGAGGCACTTGTAGTGTGATTGCGGAGATGATCAGATTTGTTGGAATGCTAGAAACACTAATTGCATTTTGAAGATATATATTTTTGGGGAATTTTTCTAAATGAGATCTTAGAAGGTAGCGTACTTATCATTTGAATTTTTTTAGTACTTTGAATACTTTTCTTGGTTCCAATGTCTTCAAAATATTGATATTTTTTATTAAAAATATTTATATGTATTTCTACATTTAAAAATTTAATATTATATATTCTAAAACTAATAATTTTACTTTTTTCATCAAAACATTATGTAACATACATAGAAAATCATGAATGTCAAAAAATCTACGTTTAAGAACAAAATTTAAAAAATTGTGTACAAGGCAGCCGTTTTTCAATGCCGAAAAAGTTTTGAACTCAACTACTACTAAGCAAAGGTAGCTAAGAAAATTTTTTCTTGTCCTTGCTGACTGATTGTTTAGCGTCGGAAGCTCAAAACTTTTTCTGCATTGGAAAATGGGTTTCTTGTCACCCCGAAACATGCGTATCCAACAATTTTTCTAATTTTATGCTTTAACAATGTTGATTTTTTTTATTATTATTTTCTGCGCAAAGGTAGTACTATTTCATTCCAACATATAAATTTTATGAAGACTAGTTCTCGAAATGCTTCGCGTAGTGTGAAAAAAACTTACTAAAAGAATTTCCCGTCACATTAAACATTATATACAGATTAGACATTATAACAGAGGTCTTTACTAAAATTATAATACACAAAGTGCAGATTCAACTAAATTAAATAATTGAATCTGCATGAATAGAACAGTTTTGATAACTAAAATATTGCTTATGGAAAGAAGTTGAAGATTACTCTAGTTGCGTGCTTGGAATTTCTTCGGAATTTTTTCTCACTGTAAATATTTTCTGAAGATATATTGTGTTTAGCAGTGTGATAGATTGTCGAGCTCAGAGGGAACGGAAAAACAAACTCAGTACTGAAAACATCTTTGGAATCGATGGAAAAGATTCTACATGAAAGAAAAACTTTGATGTCATTGCCCTTTCGAGTGAGCTTCTGTACACACAATATGATTATTTTTCTCCTAAGAGAGTTTTTTTTTTTTTGCTTCTAGCTTGGGTTTCAATCCTGAGATGGATGAAGCATTTTAAAATGCTCTTATAAATTCATAGAAATATCTCTATTTTTCTATCACGCCAATGATTTTACGTAGTGTTATTTCTAGTTTAACGAGCTTAGCCACGAAATTGAAGACATTTCGAAGGGCTTTTAAAGCTGCTTTTCTAAATTACTCAAAGTGTTATAATTCTGTGTAACTTCTAAAATGGATGAGGCGAGGATTGTGACAATGTAAATTAATTTCAATCAGCATCAAAACAAATATTATGCATTACATTTTAATATAATTCAAAGTAACAAAAATCAGTTTCTGAAACATATAAGACATTGTAGTTTCATAATATGCATAATTCTTTTTGAAAATATTTTTGTTGAACTTAGTATGTGTTATTGTGCCATGATTGTTGCCCCGTTCCCTTTTACAAGGTATACACTGTAATTTTGCACTTATACGCTACCTCTTTTATGCATATCTCTCCATTTTATATTTTGAACAGTCTGACAATATATATATATAGCAAATGTTACACTATTCATAAACGTTAACTTCCATTTATGCTGAACAACTTCTGGTGCATAGGTCCGAGTTTTATGTGATGATAAAGTTCTTACTGTGTACTGTTAAGTTTTCCCATTTGTTTCAAAAAATGTTTTTTTTAAATGCGTAAAATTCGGGGAAGGGGGGGGGGATTATAACACCCCTACCTAGAAGTTGCCTTCGAGTAGATTGTATTTTATTTTATTATTATTATTATCTTAATTACATTTGTTATCATCGTTTTTAACTAGCAAATCAATTAAATAAAAATGCGTTGATTTCTGCATTTTTCTGTTATTCATTTGTTTTTACTTTCGATTTGACCTAAACGACAGTTGAATTTCATTTATACATATCTTTCACTTACGCATCTTTTTTAGTTGATCCTTTCCCAGAACAAGTAAAGGAGAAAGTATTCTTATTATAAGTATCGAATAAGCTTTTGCAGTTTTGTTTAGCATGTAAATAAATTTAGCAATGCTACACACAGAAATTCGTGAAACGTTGGGGGTACGTTATTATTATTACTAATAGTTTGATTGACGAAATGATACACCAACTTCTTGAGCAATTAGTTTTGTATTGCTTTCATGAAGCAAAAAATAAAAATGAATTAGAATTCTTGTCCTTTTTAAAATGTTGATATAGAAATTTTATTTGCATCATTATTAATTTTATAGATAATTATTTTTCCCTTTCACCTTTAAAATCTACTTCTAAAAATCTTTAATTTAATCATCAAATATCGTACAATCGTAAATTGAAAAACCTTCTTTTCCACGCATTCTGTGAAAAAGTTTTTTTTCTTTATAAAAAATGTTGTCCAAATCCGTAGACTTGTTGTTTTCGCGTAAAACATAATATTTATTTTTCTGAGATAAAAACTGAAAAAGTCAAACAGATTTGTGTGTGGTAAGATGATCTCTCGAAGATATTTTTTAGGCAGAAAAATACGTCGTAAACCGGATCATGCTCAAATGTATTAAAGATAGTGGATAAGCTGCGACTGACAGATCTACAGACAGATCCCTACACATTTTATACATACTATCGCAATTCAATAGTAAAATTTCAATTTTTCCCTCAATTGTTATTTATTTGTTCATTATTTTAGTTTTCTTATTATTGCGTGTAGTGCTAATTTCAAATACATTTTATTCCAATTTTAAGTTTACATTTTCATTACTGCTTTTTTTTCAAACACTTTTATGTTTATTATTAACGCTTTCTTTCTTTGTTTCTTTCTTTATTTTTTGATGTAACTCTATTTTAAGCAATGGGAATATAAATTTTCAAGTAGTAAAGAAGAATAATAATAAAATTACACGTTAATTGAAAGCACAAATGAGCAAAAAAATGCAGACATATGTTTCGGGATTGCTTGGAATCCCTTTTTCAATGCGACAGGGAGCTTCTAGATGCAAAACATCCAAATGAAGCAGACAGAACAAGAAAAACAAAGCTTATATAGCCTAAGAATTGTCTGTAAACCAATGAGAATAAAGGCAGCGTGAAGTGGAAGTAGAAGTAGCAGGAAGACACCAATAAGAGAGCAACAAACGAATCCAGTTGAAAGTACAGGAAGTAAAAAGGAATAACAATAAAAATAAAGCAAAAAAGACGACAGCATGCATAACAATTGCAAAAATAATAAAATAAAATACAAAGAATAAAATTGAAATAAAAATAAGTACAGAAACTACCAAAACAAAATGCAAAACAAAGTACACATGTAAAGGAGGGGGAGGGGAGGGAGGGGGGAAGGAGAAAAATAGACACAAAAAAGGAAAACAACAAGAAAACCTAGAAAGAACAACAAATTAAAGAAATTTATGCCAGACCTGTGAAAAATAAGGAGTTGAGGAAGAATCATTAACCAAATTAGAACTATTCCTGTTAATATGATAAGCTTCCCAAAAGTCAAGCTCTAAAGGGGAAGAACATTTTTGAATAATTTTACCAGAATTGAAGTCAAAAGAGTGGTTGGAATTCCAACAATGTTGAGCAATGCTAGACTTATTTAACTCTTGCTTTCGTACATAACCTTTATGCTCATTTAAGCGAATTTTCAGAGCACGTTTTGTCTGCCCAATGTAAGAAAGGCCGCAACGGCAACTAATTTGGTAAATACCCCAAGTGTTAAGTTGATCGACAGGATCCTTAAGAGAAGAGAAGGAAAGTTTGTTACTAGGAGCAAAAACGACTTGAAATTGAAACCTTTTTAGGATTTTAGCAATACGGAAACTGACAGAATGAAAGAATGGTAACACAACCAAATTCTTTCTAGAAACTACATTATTGGGACCAGAAGTTTTCTTAGAAAGTTTGTTATGAATAGAATCAATTAAAGAGTGAGAAAATCCTCTATCAACAGCTACAGCTTTCAGATAGTTGAGTTCAATCTTGAGAAGCTCAGGAGAAGAGCAAATATTAATAGCACGATGGACCAGAGCATTAAAAGCCGAATATTTTTGGTTGGGAGGATGAGACGACAGTCTGTGAGGAGGTAAAGAAACAGCGAAAGGTTTACGATAGACAGAAGTAGTGAAACCAGACTCACTCTTAGAAATAAAGACATCAAGAAACGCGAGGCTACTATTAAGTTCTTTCTCACAAGAAAACTGGATATTAGGATCAATGGAGTTCATAATAGAAAGAGCATCATCAATACCTAACAAGTTACTGTCCGTTAGGACAAAACAATCATCCACATAACGAACATAAAATTGAAATTGCAATTTCTGGAACAGTTTTTCCTCAAAATAATGCATATAGAAATCACTTAAAATAGGACTAAGAGGACTTCCCATAGCCAGGCCATCTACCATAGCATAGAATTTACCATTAAATACAAAAGTGCTCTGTTGCAAGCACACACGAGTAAGGAAAACTAATTCCTCAATTTCCACAGAAGTAAAATGGAATTCAGAAAGCCTTTTCCTGAGGCAAGTCAACGATGTTAACCTTGTTTACAATGTTAACATCGTTTGACTTGCCTCAGGAAAAGGCTTTCTGAATTCCATTTTACTTCTGTGGAAATTGAGGAATTAGTTTTCCTTACTCGTGTGTGCTTGCAACAGAGCACTTTTGTATTTAATGGTAAATTCTATGCTATGGTAGATGGCCTGGCTATGGGAAGTCCTCTTAGTCCTATTTTAAGTGATTTCTATATGCATTATTTTGAGGAAAAACTGTTCCAGAAATTGCAATTTCAATTTTATGTTCGTTATGTGGATGATTGTTTTGTCCTAACGGACAGTAACTTGTTAGGTATTGATGATGCTCTTTCTATTATGAACTCCATTGATCCTAATATCCAGTTTTCTTGTGAGAAAGAACTTAATAGTAGCCTCGCGTTTCTTGATGTCTTTATTTCTAAGAGTGAGTCTGGTTTCACTACTTCTGTCTATCGTAAACCTTTCGCTGTTTCTTTACCTCCTCACAGACTGTCGTCTCATCCTCCCAACCAAAAATATTCGGCTTTTAATGCTCTGGTCCATCGTGCTATTAATATTTGCTCTTCTCCTGAGCTTCTCAAGATTGAACTCAACTATCTGAAAGCTGTAGATGTTGATAGAGGATTTTCTCACTCTTTAATTGATTCTATTCATAACAAACTTTCTAAGAAAACTTCTGGTCCCAATAATGTAGTTTCTAGAAAGAATTTGGTTGTGTTACCATTCTTTCATTCTGTCAGTTTCAGTATTGCTAAAATCCTAAAAAGGTTTCAATTTCAAGTCGTTTTTGCTCCTAGTAACAAACTTTCCTTCTCTTCTCTTAAGGATCCTGTCGATCAACTTAACACTTGGGGTATTTACCAAATTAGTTGCCGTTGCGGCCTTTCTTACATTGTGCAGACAAAACGTGCTCTGAAAATTCGCTTAAATGAGCATAAAGGTTATGTACGAAAGCAAGAGTTAAATAAGTCTAGCATTGCTCAACATTGTTGGAATTCCAACCACTCTTTTGACTTCAATTCTGGTAAAATTATTCAAAAATGTTCTTCCCCTTTAGAGCTTGACTTTTGGGAAGCTTATCATATTAACAGGAATAGTTCTAATTTGGTTAATGATTCTTCCTCAACTCCTTATTTTTCACAGGTCTGGCATAAATTTCTTTAATTTGTTGTTCTTTCTAGGTTTTCTTGTTGTTTTCCTTTTTTGTGTCTATTTTTCTCCTTCCCCCCTCCCTCCCCTCCCCCTCCTTTACATGTGTACTTTGTTTTGCATTTTGTTTTGGTAGTTTCTGTACTTATTTTTATTTCAATTTTATTCTTTGTATTTTATTTTATTATTTTTGCAATTGTTATGCATGCTGTCGTCTTTTTTGCTTTATTTTTATTGTTATTCCTTTTTACTTCCTGTACTTTCAACTGGATTCGTTTGTTGCTCTCTTATTGGTGTCTTCCTGCTACTTCTACTTCCACTTCACGCTGCCTTTATTCTCATTGGTTTACAGACAATTCTTAGGCTATATAAGCTTTGTTTTTCTTGTTCTGTCTGCTTCATTTGGATGTTTTGCATCTAGAAGCTCCCTGTCGCATTGAAAAAGGGATTCCAAGCAATCCCGAAACATATGTCTGCATTTTTTTGCTCATTTGTGCTTTAAATTAACGTGTAATTTTATTATTATTGTTTACTTGCACAAAGTTAAATTATTTTTATAGTAAAGAAGAGTCAAAATTCCATTAATAACTACCTAAACCTTTTGCATGGTTTAACTTGCGAATGAACGTTAAAGGACCATAAACTAAACAAAAGAAAAAAGAAAGAAAGGAAACGAATAGAAAAGAGTTCGGTACTCTTTCAGCATGTTTTCAAGTTCAAAAGTTTCTTTCTTTTACCTCTTAGTTTTAAATTTTTATTCCCTTAGTTTAAAACAAAAGGTTCTGCTTAAATCATTGACAAAATATTTCCTTAAACTTTTAAAATGAAGGGATTTATTTTCAAGAAAATTTTCTGCTTTTAACCATGATGTATTAAAAAGATTTTAAACCTTCCAATTTATAATTTCTAGTTGAATGCGCTACAGATATATATCAAAACTGATGCATCTTGAGTATCACTATTTTTTAACAGCAAACCGTAAATAAAGAAACATGGAAGAAACTTTGCGTAAGCAATTCTCCAGATTTGTTTTCTTAGAACATCTATTATGTGCTAATAAATCTACCTAGAACATCAATGCATTATTTTGAGCGCCGTCATTTATCTCTGTGAAGGACCCCATGCGATATTCGAAGCATGCATGAATATGGATGTAAGAAAACATGGTCAAAAATCAATGAATCTAGTTCAGTTTGTTGGCATCAAACCCTTTTTCTGTGTGTGGTCTACATTCAATATGTTGTATTGGATACACATATTTATTACACACATTTTTTAGTCTTTCTATGCATGGTTTTTTTAATTGGGGTAAATAAATGTTTAACGCTCAAAAAGTTCGTTTAGAACAGAACAAGCATACTTTCTCATACACCAACATCGATTTTGTAGCACTAGTTACTACAAAATTATACTATTTAAGTCTCTCTCCTTCTCTAAATCAGAAAGATGGTCCAATTATTCTTCAGGTACTATTTCAAATATATCTTTATAATCATTAAAACGATCTTCCTTTAACCGAAAACAACCGATTTTTCTTTTTTGTTTTTTTCTAAAATAAAAAATACTAGCTATTATGAGAACGGTTTATAATTCATCTGTTAGGCGGTCATTTCTACATATAATGCCTATAGTGCAATTTGTAAAAATGCAAGAGTGAAAATGTAGGATAAGCAATATGTAGAGATTAATCATGTCCTTACAATATAAAATTATGAAACTAAATTGGCAAAAAAAAAAAACATGTAAATAAAAGATGATATTAAAGAGAAAGTTTACGCAGGCCGTCAGTTTATATATTACGGTTGCAGAATATTATTAGAAATTACACGTCTTGTTTGCATAGAAAAAAAAATACACATCTATAATGCGACAGGGAGCTGCTAGATGCAAAAACAAACTCCCTGTCGCATTGAAAAAGGGATTCCAAGCAATGCAGAAACATATGTCTGCATTTTAATGCTAATTTGTGCTTTCTTAACGTGAAATAATTTTTTATTACTGTTTTCTGCGCACAAAGTTAATTTATTATTTTAACTCTGAGGCTCTTATAACAATCCTTTCATTTATTTATAACCTTTACCTTTTGGGATTTTGTATCCTGATCGACAAAACAGTACCTTAATTAAACTGCAACAATCTTCAATATCTTTTCGATGTAAAACATAGAAGCCGTGCAGAAAATATTTTATTTCTTCAATAATTTGCATCTTTTCATTGGTAAGTTTTATGTATCAAAACAGGAAGTGAAAAAAAAATTGAACTTTCTCATAAATGTTTCATCCAACAAATTTTCAATAAACATTTCGAAAAAATGTTTAAAAATGCCATAAAACGAAGTTTGCCACGAAATAAAAACTGTTAAAAGTAAAAGAACGTTCTAAAAGCATTAAATATTCAGAAAATCAAATATCGAGATTTTGCCGAGGAAGGAAATTTACGCTAATACATTCCTCAAATAGACGACTTAAATAAAATTAAGAAGTTCACCTGCTTACGTGGACGAAGCGAAATTGCTTTCGACTTACAGAAACTTTCCTCAGTTGAAACGCTTTCGCTCCGTGATGCTCGTCTTAACTAAAGATGAAATAAAAAATTCTCCGCGGCACTCTGTTTTGTTTTGATTGCGTGTGTGATCATTTGTTACGAGACCAGGTCATTTCGAAACAAAAATTCCCATTTCTCCGTAGCGGGTCAGAATACGGAATGCTGATGCTTGATGTTTGAATTAAACAGTTTGTTATTGCAGCGCTGTATTTTAGAGAAAATTTCACCTTTAAATCCGGTTTTGCGGTATGATCACTTCTTAAAAATGAACAGAAGATTTTCAGTGCTCACTTGCATTTTAAAGATACGTGCAAGTTTTGGTTTTAAGCTGATTTTATGCTTTTGTTGGATAAATAGCAGAAATATTTATTTGTCATAAAATTATACACAGACACGAGTCACCGATTCATAAAAGATTACATTATTTAGTTTCTGAACATTCATATGCAATACTAATTTTAAGAGAAACTATTGTAAACTGAAATAGCTAAAAGTATGAAACTTACACCAATAAAATTGATTAAAACCTCTGGGGGCAGAAATGCTGGCACATATTTTAATTTGTGTGTATCTTCCAAGATTCGTTATTGAACTGTGAATTTGGACAGTGTTACTGTATACAAAATAAAAATAATCAACATCACTTAACCAAGTTTGGATCAAGGTGATAATCCAATGACTTTCAACGTTTTAAAAAGAAGGAAACTATTGAAAAATCATACCAGTAAAAATTTACGCATATCCATTTTACCGTTTTAGTAATTTTAATTCCTTATTTTTTACTGATTTTGATTAGTTTTACTAAAATGTTTTCTACAAATCATGTTGTATGGTCTTTCGCACACAAATAAATGTTTTTTCTCCAACTAATTACTGTACTCAATATATTCTGCATTTAATGATTTTCTTTTCGAGAGACATGCGAGGCAGGCTTTCCTGAAATTAATAAAATCAGTCGCTAACACTTGGCATGCGTTAATACCAGTTAAATTGAAAAATTCATCATCACATTAGCCTGAAAAGTTATTGAACACTTCAATAACAATCAAGTTTCTTAACACATGGATAACGTTTCTATTTGTGTATGTCATACCTGAACTCAAATTACTTCAATAACCTAAGTCCATTAAAAGTAATGGTTTTCTGATATGGGTGTTATTAAAAGTCAGGGCACATTTCTATAATAGGCGTATTATTAAATATCTTATCAACAGAAATGGAAGTATTAAGAGCTTCCAACATCCCTTTAACTAACAAACAAGGATTGCAGAGGTTATTAATTTACACGTACGGCTATCGAGTAAAACAGCATTTTAATTAAAATCTACACCATTTGAAAAATAGGAGTTTGGACTAGAGTTGAAAAATGATTCATTGCTTTCTAACTACGGTTGAAAACTAAATTAGAAACAGCTATTTGTCAAATTTACTGCTTCCCTTTTAATGTCAAAGATACGTTTTAAGAGGAATAACGGATACATATATATTTAAATCCACATTTCACGGAAATAACCGCGACATGTGGGATTTAAATTTGAGTTTATAGTTTATTCAAAGGACAAATAGATCTCGCACCCAATAATCAATTTCAAAGTAATGTAAATTAGAAATTTAATAGCTAAAAATCACTTAAATTTAATTCATGAAAAATATACATTTGTTAGAATACTTTGTGAAAGAAGATTTGAATGGCTTTCAACAGACAGCAAGAATAGGGTTTTAAAACATTTTATTTCGCCTACAATTAAGTATGCTACATCCTATTCCAATCTAGTACATTTCGGACTGATAATTTTGAAGAAACTCCGAAAGCACTGAGGTGCAATATACGCAATCGGAGCAAATAGGGGAGAGCGGGACTAAACCGTACAGCGAGGCTAAACCGTACACCCATTTTTTTGGCCTAGATTTCAAGCTAAACGATCCCGTCAAGTGCTGCAGTCTAGCAGCAGATCGCGCAAGTTTACAGTATAGATATCGTTTCGCTATGCGTATGAGTATCAGTGTCTCAGTAAAAAAACCTGTTTTTACTCTTTTTCTTCTAATTTTCGTCCAGTACTAAATAAAAGGTAAGTGAAGAATCTTTTCTTGTATGCCAGTAACTGTAAGATCATAATAAACTACTTCTCTTAAGCTCTCTTTTGGTTGTTAGCGATGATTGGTTATGTGATAGAATTTAAGGTTATTTTAATATATTTCCACGAGGTGCAGATTGGGGCTAAATCGTACAGAAGTGTACGGTTTAGCCCCAAATGGTTTGCTATGACAAGATACCTACATCGATTGTAACTTACGAGGAAAGTAGGTCTACCAAAATGTTAAAGTTTTATATTTCTTCCTAACAATTTTTTCATAGTTATAAGAAAATTATGACTTGCTAGGTATAAAAAGTCACAACTAGAAGAGTCAGCTAAAGTAAAAGAGCTGAAGAAAAAAAAAAACAACCGCAGGGAAAGATAAAAGCTGAAAAGGTAGGGCAGAAAAATTCAACACATGTGATAATGGGATTCAAAAGTAAAACCAAAGCGAATCCTAAACCCAAGAAAACAATTTCTAAAACAACAGTATCTGCAAAATCTAAAAGCAGGAGAAACATCAAATTTGATGACTCATCGTCAGAAGACGAACTTCCTGATATGAAAGACATTGTCGAAGACGATTATTTAGATGATGTGGGCCCAATGAAGTCATTTCTTGATAAAGGGTTCACAAGAAGAGCTTCAGGATCCAAGGATGTTTGCATTTTGTGCGGCGATTTCAGCAAGGACAAAGAGCTGTGGTACAGGTGCTGCTCATGTTCAGGCCATTCCATTCAGCTTGCAGTGCTGCGGAGTCTGCAGACAACTACATTTGTGATTTTTGTACAACGCTTTACGTGTGACCTTTTTTCTGCTCTCTTTTAGGTTGTAATGAAATCTTAGAACTTTTTTAATAAAGTTAACCTGATTTTTTTTGGATCGTAATTTGTTCTAAAATTTTACAATTGTAATACACAGTTTCTTAGTTACAACCTTTATAAGTAATAAAAAGTTTTTGTACAGTAATCTATTGCATTACAATCATTACTTACCTAAACAGATGGTTTTCAAACGGTACAGCCCCTTCTACTGTACGGTATAGCCCCGACCCACGGGGGTATTTCGTACAAGGTAACTTTTTTTTAATCACCAATTTTTATGTGTAAAAAGTGGAATAGTTCCAAAATGTTTATGTATGATCAGTAGCCGAATAATCAAATTATATATTGCTTTTGTTCATATAACCTTTACTTTGTAATTTGCTATGTATCGACGAATCTCCTTTATGTGTACGGTATAGCCCCGTTCTCCCCTATAATCAATTCCGATTCCAATTTGTCTGGAATATTTTTAATTTTAACATTTTGAAATAGATTTTGCAAATGACATGCGCAAAACAGGAGTTGTGATCAGAGACGCCAAAGAATCTGAACTACAAACCGTTGAGCCAGAGTTTTCATGTGAGCGCAGGCAGCTGGAACAATTTAGGGGTAAACCCGTTCCCAGAATTCTTGGTTAAGGCTATGGTTAATGTTAATTGTGTGTCAAAATACATGCATCTGGGTACAAAATTTTGATTGTCATGTGAAGTTACCATGGAACCAACCTATAAATTACTACAAGTTTTTCTCTTTTTTTCATGTTTCCTTGGTTTTTTTTTTTTTTTTTTTTGTGTTTTTTCTGTATTGAAATATAGGTTGAAATATTTGTAGTACGAAGCAAGAGTCCGTCCTCGTTATGAATTTCAGAAAGAAAAGCGGGTTTTATACACCAAACCTCGGTTTTGCAAATGCGTTATCATACACACTAAGCGTTGGTTTTAAAGTACTTTAATCACTACTTTTTTTGGTTAAATAATATCTTTCAAAACAAAACTTTTAGGTAAAAATAATGATGCTAGTTAATGGTTCTTCCAAGTTTTAACCCTTATACTTTGTAACTTCTAATGATGAATATTTTTACCGAAAACTTTATAATATTCAAGAAGAGCGTCTTAGTACGTAAGCGTACAAATGTAAAAGAAAGGATGTTTGCCAAAGAATGTTTCCGATGCAAAAGTTCAAAAATCGGATTATAAATAAATAAATAATAAATAAATTAGGTACATTTTCCTGTAACACTTCTGCTAGAAACTTGAATTAATGCTGTAATTAATGATCTTTCATTCGTTCATTCCGTAAGAAACAAATTGTTTTACTTTTCAGCTGTAAGCAAACAAAACAATCGAAGTATAATAGGAAAAAATAAAAGTGAACTACGAGACCGAGGTACGATTATATATATATATATATATATATATATATATATTTATTTATTTATTTATTTATGAGAGGGAGGGTCAATTATGTTTTTACAGATTAAGAATAATTTTATCTTTTGAATCGTTTCATTATTCACTTATATGTATTTATTTATTAATTTTTAGTTCTTATATATTGTTTTTTTATATTGTAAAGTACGTTAGAAAATCATTTTGTGCATACTTTCAAAAAAAAAAAGTTCACAAATTAACAATGTTTCTAATTTATAAATTTAAAATATTTTAATTTCAAATTTAATTTTTGCATTTTAAAATTGAAGTACATAATTTTAAAATTCAGGAATATATAAATTAGTTTTTTTAAAAGAAACATTAGTCGAAGTATAGAAGCATCAACATTTAAGCAAGAGTTGATAATTGGCAAACCTAAACGTTTTCATTTCAATAACTAGAGCTTCGCCGCCTCTACTCACTAAATCACTTCAGTCAAAGACAGTATTTATCTTGGTTGTCGTGTATTAACTGAAACCTAACGTCCAACGAGGAGTATGCGAAAAACGAAGAGAAACTACTTTTATTTTTATATTTCTCTTAAAAAGAAATTATCTTTTGCGGTATTCTTTCCCCCCCCCCCCTCCGATTTTTCTTGGATACTGTTCGAGATAAGATTTTCTCGGTAAATATTGCGATTGAACCTGAGCGTGTTTACTTCAGAAACAGCCCTTAAGTCAACTGTGCGATATCCCAAGACAACAAAATAAGAACTTTGTCTGCTTCGGAGGAACACATTCTTATAACTCATCTAATTTATAAATTCAATTTCTTCCACTACGCCTTCCGGACTGAAAGAAAAGTACATTGACTTTTTTCCCTTCAAATGGTAAGTCGCATGTTATTGTAATACAAAACAAGAAGTTCCGTCTAGAACTATACGAGCCTACTTTCCCGTATACACCAAATTCAAATTTATAATCTAGCTATCTCTTTCTCTCTCTTTATTATTTATCTTTAGTTCTAATTATTGAAAATATACCTTTTTCAACGGATAATACATATTCATTCACTCACTCATTCATTCTTTCATTTATTCAGCCATGCATTTATTCATTCATTCGTTACCTCATTCAAGTGTTTATTCATTCATTTACGCATTCATGTATTTATTCACTCATTTATTTATATTTTCATTTATTCAATAATTTATTCATTCATTCTTTTCCTCATTCATTTATTCATTGATTTATTCTTTCACTCTTTCATTTATTCATTCATTCATTATTTCACTCATTGAGTCACTGAGAAATATCCTTGAAAATCCCGATCAAAAAATTTCATAGCAAAATAGGCTCGTACGTTCTGGATAAACTTTCTATTTCTACATGTTCTACGTTATAAGAGCTTTCCGATAAAGTTTGTTCCAAGCAAATCGGTCCGTTAGATCAGGATTTATATAGGGTTGAAATTTCCCCGTAAGCTCTGTGTTAATTTTTTGAACTGTTCAAAAATGAACAAAAACTGTTCAAATCAATATTTCACGCCGAGAACTCCTTTCAATAAGCTTTCAATAGGAACTTGGCTCTTGTGCCCAGAGTTTACAGAATTTGCTTCAATTTTGTCCATAGGCGCTAATGTTAAAATTTTTTGAACTGTTCAAAATTGAACAAAAAATTGTTCAAATCAAAAAGTGAAATATAGAAATGAGATGTCCTCGCCGAGATCTTTCGAATGCAAAAAGAATTTTTCCAATCGGACAATTCGTTCAAAAGTTATTAGGGGGGGACAGACCGACAGACCGACAGACAGACAGACCGACAGACAAGACCGACAGACCGACCGACAGACAGACCGACAGACAGACCGACAGACAGACAGACCGACAGACCGACAGACACACTTTTTCCCCATCTCAATACCCTACTTTCAAATTTTTTATTTTTCAATCTTTATTTAATTACTTCACTTATTTTTGACTTTTCTTGATTTTTAACGATATTTTCACGATACATTAAGCCTTCTTTCATGCTTTATTATTATTTTTTTTTACTTTTACGGGAAAGTAGGCTAAAAAAGAGAGGAAAGGGGAAAAAAGGCATTTTTTTAAACGTATATGCACGCCAGGGGCAATTTAAGAGCCTTAATATATTACACTGCACTTCACAAAATACACTGTAATATATCAATAAACGAATATGGCAACATTTCAGGAAAAGTCTTTTTAAAATTTTATGAATAACACAAGAAATTAAAAATCTCATAGAAGTAAACTGTAAACTATTTTCTTTAAATCAATTAGAACTGTGTTTAAATGCCACTATTAACTGTTAAATACTACAATAACAAGATAAAAAAAGAACAATATAATATTGCTATCTGTAATTAAATTGTTTCCCCGCAGCATTTTTTATAAAGCTCTTCGATTAGAAACTCTTGCTTCTTTATTTCTTTTGTAGTTAAAAACCGTAAAAAAGAAAGTTTAGTTTATGAGTGGATAATTGTTCAAGTCCCTTAATGGTGTAGAATGATACAAAGTAGCGCATGTGTGTATCCATTCCTTCACGAAAAACAGAAAGACAAAGCATTCGAATTATCACTTCGAAAAATACTTACATGTCTTCGCTGATTACTTTTTGTAAATTAAACAAAAATGGTTGCAAATAGCCCATTAAAACTGGACAGAATTTCATTTATTGTTGTCATTAACATTTTTTTATTCATTAAATTATGTCGTAAATCATATGTTTTCAATAAAAATGTGTTGAACAGTAAAATGTTATGAAAAATTATTTCTTTCCCATTCATTGAATTAAAAATTCATTGATGTATATTGAATTTTTTTTTTTTTTTTTGGGTGAATAGAAAACAATGTTCCTTCAAGACTTGAGGATATGTTGTAGTAGAAAATAGGTGAAGCATGCTGATTTTGTGGAGGGCATTTTAACACAAAAATAATTTTAAACAATAATTTTTCAGAGAGATAAAACAAAGCCAAAAAAAAGTAAATTAAAGTACGTCTAGTATGCTCGGAGCTTATGATGTAAATATTTAGTTCTAAGATGTGAAATTATTTCTTTAATGATAACAAATATTTTTTCCTATAAAAGTTTTTTTTCTTGCAAATTTTTATTGCTATGGTTCAGCTGTCAGAAAATATTGAACACTAGAAACTTTCGTTGATAAAATATTAGTAAGTCTACGAGACAAATTCATTAACAATAAAAAAAGCTGGCATTTGAAAACGCTAATCAACTCCAAACACAGGAATGCAGTACCCTGAGGCATCGTTTGGGAAAACCGGAGCAAGAAGATTGGTTTTCTTTGCTTTCATCTCTCCAAACTAGCATCTACACAAAGTTTGCCAATTAATTAGTGAAATGTTTTGCTGTGTTTTATGACGGATCTCTTTTACGAGGCAGAAATAACTTTGTTTGCTGGTTTGCGAAAAAGTTCCTTGCGCGGGTAACACAAGCTACATTCCCTTAAAAAGAACATAAAAATAGTCAGATTAGAAATACAAGCTAAAAGTAGAAAACATTGAGAAATTAAACATTTCTTGGTTTCTATTGCTATTTTTGTTTGCCTAGAAACGTAAACATCATCATGAAAAGAAAAGTAAAACAAACGAAAAACAAGCGACTAACAAGAGCCAAATGTTGGCATAGTTAGGTCAAAGAAATATATTAATGAAATTGAACAATGGTCAGAAACGCATCTATTAAAGTTTAGTCGCTTCGTCACTTCTTTTTGTAATAAATATCATAATTTAATTTCATTGATTCCTTCATTTATATATTCAATCACTCAATTATTCAATTATTATTTCGGCCAGTCAGGCCCGTGATTTAGGCGATCACGGGGGGTCAATTGACCCCTCTTCCAGACTTTTAGAAATACAGTGAAACCTGTGTAAGTTGACCACTTGCGGTGCAGCACTTTAGTGGTCAACTTAGAGAGGGTGAATTAGAGGGTGAAGTGTTAATTTCGTTTCTGACGTCAACTTTACAAGTGCTACTGTACATTGAATTTATCCAAGTTTTTATGCATTTTGTTCCTTTTTTACCTATAATATGCATTGAAAATATACCCTTGCCCCCCCCCCCCTGTAAAGTTTTGAAATTACCGGCCTGCAGCCAGTTATCCATTCATTCACTCATTTATGCATTTATTGTTTCACTCATTTACTAATTTATTCAAAATTATCTTTGAAAAATAGAACATTAAAATATTTCACGGCAAAGTAGGATTATTTAGTTCTGGATGAGTTTTTTGTCTGAACATGTTCTACGATACATTCCGCATTTCAGCCCTTCTTTGATATATATATAATGCTTACTTTTAAGTAAGCTAAAAGCTGAATTTAATTTCAGCAAAAGTATTGTGGTGAAATGAGCACGTAAACACTAAATCAGCGGTTCCCAAACTATGGTACGCCTCTCCAGGAGGTACGCGTGCAGGCAGATCGAATTTACCCAATTAGAGTTGGGAGAATTTTGGTTTAAATCTAAAAATGAATTATCGTTATTTTAATTCCATAAACAACCACTTATCTTTGTGAAACTGCTTTTTTGAATATAATATTTATTAGAAACAGAAGCAAATTAAATGCTAACCCAAATTTGAGGTTAAAACTAACTTCTATTAAATCAAATATCACCTCGCTTGTATTACCATGCAGCAGCAAAATTCCCATTAATTTTTTTTTTTTTCATTTTTCTTTTTACATGTAAGTTTGTACTTAAAAATACGTCTTTAATGTATTTTGGAAGTATGTATTAAAAATATATTTTATATATTTCATTATTTTATCTTATATATACAGCTTTATTTTACTAAACTCTTTTCTCTGCATGAATAACTATCAAAAATGTTGTAATTTATATCAAGTAGTCCTCCTATTACTTTTCTATAACCTATTAATATTCTATTCTAAATAATAAAGTTAGATTCGCAGTGGTACGCTAATGGTTTTTAAGAAAAATGGTGGTACGCGAAAAAAAAAGGGAACCGCTGCACTAAATCATAGCAAATTAATTTATTTTAAACTTCGTTATTAACTTGATGGGAAAAATATATTTTTCACGTAACTTTCAATGATCGTCGTAAGAAAACAGAGAAATATCTCAGACTCTCATTTGTTGAGACGACTTTGCTTGTCTTGGAATCCGCATCATTTGCGGAGACAGATTTCTGACGTCAAAGAAAAGTAAAGATAAACTAGAAAAAATATACGTCGTACTTTGACTGCTCTAAAAATAGCTGAAAAAGCTTACCGTTTGTTTTACAAAATTCACAAAATCATAATGAAGGTATATGTAATAAAAAGTAATGTTGGTTGATATTTTAGTGTTGTAAACAACTTTTATATTATATATTTAATGATTGGTATCATACAGGCACGATTATTGATGAAAATAGTAACTATTATTACTTTTTAACCGACTTCACAAAGGAAGGATGTTATACATTCATATTGTATGTATGTCTTTTTTTTAAAAAGCATTGTTACTTGTTTATTTATTTATTTATTTGAGAATCAATTTTATCCGCATAGAGACTTTATATTTTATTTATTTAATCAATAAAAGAATTTATATTAATCAATCTATTTAATCAATAAAAGAAAAACGAAATTTTAATCCTTGCGATTTAAATTGTTTATCATATATTTTTGCTTTGGAATAGGTGTGAAAATAAAAAATGGTATATGTTTTACAGAAATTAAAAGTGTTTTTGAACTATCAAGACAGAATTTTTGCTAAGTTCTTAAACGCTCTATTATATTACCACCAGACGTGCAAAAAGTATTTACGTAATTAAAAAAAACTGTAATAAAAAATAATTTCACGTTATTTTAAAGCACAAATGAGCATTAACATGCATGTTTCGGGATTGCTTTGAATCCCTTTTTCAATGCGACAGGGAGCTTCTAGATGCAAATTCTGCTTCATTTGGATGTTTTGCATCTAGAAGCTCCCTGTCACGTTGAAAAAGGGATTCAAAGCAATCCCAAAACATATGTCTGCATTTTAATGCTCGTTTGTGCTTTAAAATAACGTGAAATTATTTTTTATTACAGTTTGCTTTCACAAAGTTATTAAACGTATTTACGTATTAGTGGAAAGGTAACTAAGTATAAAATCACGCAAATAAAAATAAGCAAATAAAAGTAAAACCGTATTAAAGTAAGTTCTATGCTTGGGAATTAAATGGCAACTGGTATTAGTGTATTGCTTAAGATATTTCCCTTGCTTAAGATATTATGTTTTTAAGGGAAATAAAATGATAGCTATACCTAATTACCAAAAAAAATTATAAAATAAAATTAACACCTTGTTCAAAAAGTGAAAAGACCGTAAATAAAAACTATTTTCACAATAGTATTCGCAATCTAAGTGTACAAAATAGTTTTTGATACGTTGAAAATTAACAATTTGTGTGATTTTACTACATTTAAAGACACAACGAATTAATGAAAGCTTAAAATTCTTTGGCATTTATTTATGTGTTATTATATTTCCTAGCTAGAATTATCATTGTTAGTTCGGAATTTTAGCAAATGTTAGAAATTTAAGCCGTTCTCTCTCTTTCTTTTTTAGTTGCCTTACAAATTTACTTTATGGATGTTACTTTATGTGCGTTATATATTGTTTACTTTCTGCATTTGTTAAACTTTTTTACATGGCACCAAAATAAATGCAATATTCTCTGTTTTTGAAATTAAGATATTTCATCATAAAAGCCGATTGTAGCCTAATTTCTTAAAAAGTGTACAACAAAATGTATAACAAAACTAAGAGAATATTGGCACTTCCTCAATGTGAGGGATTTAGTTGCTTAAACGGAACCAAATTTAACCCTAAGACAAAACCTAATGGCTTTTATTTATTTTGCTTTTACGGAAAAGTAAACTAAAAGTATGCTACTGTGTAAAAATTAAAATAAATTTACTAAGAATAATTTTATTTAGCACGTATTTTTTTTTTTACAGATTGTGTAAGTATTAATGTAACTATCAGCAATTCAGGGCATATCTTTATTAATATACAAGGAAGACTGGGAAATAATTTTAGCACTTGTATATAATAAAGAACTTTTCAAAATGATATGGGCTAGATTTTGCATTTTATAATAAAATGCCTAAAGAAATAAGCACTTGAAAAATAATGCTGTTTCTTTATAATTCTAAAGTTGCTGTAAATAAGTACTATTTATTAGTGGCTTTCCTAGCACGGGCGTCACCTGCGGTAGTAATTTTTCCTACCTCTCCACAAAAACTTTGCTGTAGTGCATAAACTTTTATATATCATTCTCAGTAATGGAAAAAAAAACTAAGAAATTCCCTTTTATTTATTTGGTGTTAACTTTCATTAAACTACATTTATATTCAATAATAATCTGTTGAAAAGGCACCAGTAAAAGTATGTAATTCAAGTACTATGTATTTTTCAAATTCTTTAATTTTGAAAATCACCCCTCCAAAAAGGTGTCTTACGGGGTGGTCGACTCCCCCCCCCCCCCTCGAGTGACGCCTACTGTATTTATATATGTTCAACCAACTTTTGTTCTGTTTTTTTTAACAATACACATTTTTAAAATACGTAAACCTTCTTCCATACCCTTTTTTTTTTAATTTTACGGCAAAATGGACTAAAGAAGAACAAAAAAATTCCTAGAAAACGGTGCTTTGATTTAATGTGTTTTTGTTTAAAAACATCCTCGTTCAATTTTACCTTTTTTTGGAACCAAGCATAAAAATTTGCTGATTAATTTAAGGAAACCAGAATTTACTCTTTTTAGGGAAATATTTATAGCCTTCCTACTTAGCTTCGAGGCCATCTGTACAAGCAAACAAATCCTGAGAAATGACAGTCCAAAATATTTGAATGGTTAAAGAGCTAGTTCTGCTTATGCTCGTGTTTTGATAACCTTCAAATCAAGCCTGTTTCGAGAAAAATCTGTTTTAGGTCGCAAGCTTCGTGACGTCAATGTTCGCAGAAATAGGCAGCATGAGGAAGTACAATGAAGATGAAATGCAGTTAATTTGATCTGTTAAACGTCACCTCTTCTATGCGCATCTCTCAGTTGTGCGTCGATCTTCAAACTCCTGATCCAAAATTTTTGAAAATTATAGTAAACTTACATTTCTGCCGTCGCTTCTTTTATTTTCCTATTCTTTTCAAAATTTCTGTTTTTCATTTCAAAACTTGTTTTTCAAAGGCAATCCTATACAACATGCTGGTGTTTCTTCTTTAATACAGGAATATTTAAGTTAAATTGAAAAGGTTTTTAAAATAAGGTAGAAAAAAATCACTTTTGAAATACTTTTGTGAAATATGCGTTCTGCAAATTTTATTCCTACTTTATTTTTATTCATAATTTTTTAAACTAGTAAACTAATTCATTAAAATGAAACGAAAAAATTTTTACTTTTCAACATTTTATCGTCTGCTTGATCTTCGATATTATTTTATCTAGTTTTGTCTTAGAATTTTGAAATAAAAATTAGTCTTCAGAAAGAAAAGCCAAGTTTCTTATTTAAGTATTTTTATTTTACTTATTGTATTGCCATTACTTTATTATTTACATTTCTCTTTTTTTTTTTCAACCATACAAGCCTTCAGATTTGTTCCAGACGATCAAAGATTTGCTGGGGACATAGACACATGAGAATCATTTTCCTTTCTTTCAATGTTGAATAACTTATTAACTAAAAGAATTATTTTTAGGTTGGTATGATACCTACAGGGATGAGATACTTTCAGTCAAAATAAATTACGGAATGAAACGTTTTTATTTGCCGTCACTTTATTTTAGAGATATTCCGATTTTCGGAAATCACTTCGAGATGGTTCAATCAAGAAGATTCAATCACTTCGAAAAAGAATCCGGCTCTCGAATGTATTTCAGTCCTCGCGACGACAATGTCGGGGTACTGAAGCAGAATAGGTATTGAAGGCCGGAACAGGAATACCTCTTTTTGCCAACGACTTATTCTATTTCGGTGCAGTGAAAAGAATGGTGAAATGACGTCACATACAGAGGGCTTCCAGCGAATCAAGCAATTGTTCTACTTCTCCAGGGTTTTTTTTTATTATTGCTTCTTTTTTTCTTAATTACGACACTGCTTTTTGTTATTTTTGCTCTCGCACCACTTGCTGTCTTCTAGATTTATTCGTCGACATTTCTGTAGACGTAAAGCTGGAAAATTAATTCTCTTTTTCTTTTACGTCATTTAATTATAAATTTATTATTACCACCGGCGTGTTTTATAACAACCTTTCATTACTGTGGCCTTTTCAATACCATGAACGATGCGGAAAGTGCCAAATTTTTTCCCAAACTAGGTGTACGTGATTCTTCACTTTTTTCTACTGTAGTTAATGATAAAAACCAATCCCTTCTTCTACAGATTTTAAATAATGCTCGAATGTATTTTATTCTGAATGTATGTAGGGTGTTTTTATTCACAATCCTATCCTTTTTGATGTTTTAACTTGACTTAAATGTATCTTAACATTTATACAATGTACAAGATTTACTTTAAATTTCAGGCATCCCTTGTTATGGCACTTTATTATTTTTGTCATTTTTTGACAAACGCCATTTTTTGATAATTTTTTGAAAATGGTATTTTATAAACTTCAAATGTAACAATAATTGTTAAAAAAATCCGCATTGTCATGTGGAAATAACTCATCAACGCTTAAAAGGCAAATAAAAAGTACAAAAAATAGCTAATTTAACTACGAGCAAATACTGAAATATTTTCTTAAGGAACAATCCCTACTTGTGCTATTTGTCTTAAAGTTATAACTTTTGTCATGCATCTAGTAAAATTAATTTTGAACTTTCGGACACTTACTTCATTTATTACTTTCCTAATTTTGTTAAAGCATAAGTGTGAAGATGTTAATTAAGTTATGTTATTTATAGAGCTCTGCTCTTTGTCCACGCACAAAATTTTGGATGCCTTCCAAATCTTCAAAATGCCAGAATTAAATAAATAAATATATATATGTGTGTGTGAGGTCTCAGATCTATTCTAGGGGTACTTCATAAAAGACATCGTTTGCACAAACACCATATTTATTACAATTACGAACTAACACATAACATGAAACATTGACATCAAACACCATCACAGTCATACATCGTTCTTCGTTCCCTCTCATCCTCCGAATCACTGAATCAGGTTCCACACAACGGCGGCACGCGCTGTATCTCAGTAATATTCCGCGGGTATAGTATATAGTTTAGAAAGTCTATACTAGTTCATTTAGAGAATTCATACACATATATATAACGTCATCGTCATGTATTTCATGTCTAGACTCACTGAATAGGCTTCCGCACTGCCGCGTCACACTGTACATTTCGGTAATAGTCCGCGGGTATAGTATATAGTTCAGAAAATCTATATTAGTTCAATAAGAAAATTCCCACATGTATATATAACAGTCATGTATTTTCTACAGAACTAAGGCCGATTCAAGCAGTGTGTATGTTCTAACAGATAAGTAACACAACATATAATTTCGAACACAAAATTAATGATTTCATTCGAACAGGGGTCGTGACAGAGGATATTCGGGTCCGTTTTCGGACCCTTCACAAAATCCCAATTAATCAAAACGGACCCTTCACAAAATTCCAATCAATCAAAACGGGTCCTTCACAAATTTCAAATCAATCAAAAAGGGACATTTCACAAAATTAAAATTAACCGAAACGGACCCTTCACAAAATTCAAATTAAAGAGTTTGTGAAGGGTCCGTTTCGATTAATTTGAATTTTGTGAAGGGTCGACAAGGACCCTCCACAAAATTCAAATTAATCGAAACGGACCCTTCAGAAAATTCAAATCAATCGAAATGGACCCTTCACAAAATTTCGAAACGGCTCCTTCACAAAATTCAAATCAATCGAGACGGACAATTCACAAAATTCAAATTAATCGAAATGGACCCTTTACAAAATTCAAATTAATCGAAACGGACCCTTCACAAAATTTAAATTAATCGAAACGGACCCTTCCCAAAATTCAAATTAATCGAAGCGGACCCTTCACAAAATTCAAATTAATTGAAACGAACCCTTCACAAAATTCAAATTAATCGAAACAGACCATTCACAGAATTTCGAAACGGACCCTTCACAGAATTTCGAAACGGACCCTTCACAAAATTTCGAAACGGACCCTTCACAAAATTTTCGAAACGGACCCTTCACAAAATTCCGAGCTTCCAAATCGTCCTTTTTACACCATTATTTATTATAAAAGTGGCAAATAGTAAAATATTTCATCAGTATTTGTTTAAATTTTTAATTTTCACAAAATTTTTTGATTTTTCACGAAAAGCTCTTTAAAATTCACACAAAAAAAACAGAACCTGTTTAAAAATGCTGGATCGACTCCTGATGAAACAAGATAAATTAAACATGTTACTCTTTTGCATGATAGTAACTTTTGTTTCAACGTTTGAAGGAAAAGGTGTTCATTGGCAAATAAGAAAAACTCTCTCTTTTAGTCACATTTCTATTTTGCTTACCTTTCAAACACTTTTTTAAACACTACTGAAAACATTCTCCCGTGTAAAAGCACTTTTATTTACTTGAAACAGTACATTTGATCCTTTTCCTGCAACGAATTGGTTTAGTGCCTTTAAAAATTGGAAAACAATGTCTGCATTGTGTGAATTTTCTACGTTTATAGTTACAAACAGAGGAACAAAATAACGAATGAAATATGTGTCTCATAAGAGAGCAGAAAGACAAAGTGTTGTATTTTTAAACGTAAAACTGTTTTTTAAAGTAAAAGGTATTTTTTATTCTTTTGTTCAAAATTTGCTCGAGCTTTTAAAGATTGCATTAGTAAATGCTGCGACGTTGAAAATTTCAAGCAGTAGAAATACAACTGTGATTTGTTTTCTGCGTGGCAGAAAACATTCTGTTTTCTGAACAATGTATTTCTAGCACACTATTCTTATTAAATTCATTTTACGAAAATATTTTAAAGTCCTCATTTGCGAATGAAAGACATTTAACAACCCGATAACTGTCAATTGATTTTCAAAAAGGCTACTAACACAATGATTATGCAGAAAAAACCTCAGTACGACAATATCTGATGCAACGATAAATATCTATACCGCTAATATTTTGCTGCCCCCTCTAACTTGGCTACAATGTACAGTAGAGCCGCGGTTATCCGAGCCCCGACTAACCGAGTTCCGGGTTAACCAAAGAACATTTAGTCAAAAAATTTCGCGAATTTTATATGAACAGAGCCAGAAATTAAAAAATTCCCAACGTATCTAAATATATTAAACCCCACTTGCATAAGGCACTTTAAGAAATTTTCTTTTGCCCGAAAAGTTCGCTTCAAAAAGCTGGTATAAATATTGTAAGTGAATAAGCTGCATTCTATAAGTTGTATTATTGTTTTACATTCAACAAATAGTTGTATTATTTAATACATAGTTGTAAAAAAGAACGTAAATTTGTACAAAAGAAAGTTGTCAAAAAAGAATTTTTAACTGTGCAATACATCATTAAAGTTTGGTAAGTGAAAATTTTCAAATTTTTTATTCTTATTTGAGACGGAAAAAAGTATTTCGCAAGGCTTTTCTTTTCGCAATTACGGCGGGCTCACGAAAATCACGAAAATTTTAAGCCACGCGAAAATGAGTGCTTTTACAGTACGTGTGAAATGAGTAATTGAAGCAAAAGAGGAAGAATATTTGTAAACAGTGAAACAATTAAGCATTAAAAATAAAATTTTGTGCTTAAAAATCGCATCTAAAACCGCATTTTAAAATGCAGCTTTGACTGAAATCTTCACAGACTTAACAGCCACTTATATATTTTTTTTTTTTTTTACTTAATAGAGATGCTGGAAAAAAAATCTTTTCAATACATTCACCGTGATTGAGAGCCACTTTTTACCATAGAATCGTCTTGTTGCTTCACGAAGAACCTTTCATCTTTAATTGAGTTTACTTATGATGGACACTTTCATAGTTAAGATCCTCTAAAGTGTAATTTTAGCAGGTTTCAGTACTCATTCAATGAACGGATATAAAAAGACCGAAATCTTTTTTCGCAAAAAGTTATCTTGTTAAAAAGGTATGAATTGAGAAAAATGAGGAAGGCTCCTAACATTTTTGTCAAGAATGTAAAGAGCTGATTATAATCCCTGTCTGTTTCACCGCATCTTTTTTTTAAACATGCAAGTGATTTTAACTTTCTCAGATTCATAGATATTTTGAAGTAGATTTGAAAAACTGAATTTAACTCAATGTGAGCTGTATTTTTCTGCATAAACAGTGTGTAAATGTCGCGAGAGGTGTGATTAAATTTTTTTCTTAATATCTCCAAGGATTTAAATATCTTTGGTATTAGGAATTGTGTTAAGGTACCAAGAAAAAAAAAAAAAAAAGGGAGGATAGACATTTTAAACACTCTGATTTTCAGAGAACTAGTTTACCAGCTGCTTCCACAAATATTTTTTTTTGACTGTTTGCATTTTCCAATTCAAAAGTATTTCAGGAGCTAATTCAAAAAGAAAAAAAAAGACATTGAGAGAGTCGATTATGAATCACCATTAATTTTCTACAAGAGCTCTGATATCAGGTTCTGTTCTACTTTATTCCAATCAAACTTACTTTTCAACGAAGATTTTAACGTAATAATATCATGATATGCATTTTTTTTATAAACCAAATGAGTGTCCTGAAGGAAAAAAAACATACGAAATTTTTCATTAATTATTTATCATGAATTAAATATTTAAAAAACGTTTGTTTTTAAAAGTTGTTATTCTATCTTTACCACATTGAAACCTAGCACATTTTACCCTAATTAAATCTTATTTACTTTTAAAATATGTCTTCAACAAAATCAAGTGCGTTCTATCTCCTCATAAATTATGGTAACAATTAAAAAATATTTTATGTATTGCGAGACCTGTCATTCTTTCTTGTTGAAATTGTATTTAATAATTTCCGTATCAAAAAGTTTTTATTTCTTTGGGAACAACGACTTTCAGTGGTTTTTACTGCATACGAAAATATTAATCCGAAATTATCTTATCTTTAAAACAAATATCCATATTCTAAAAGCGTAATGCTTAGTTTTCGAGTTTAAAAAACATTCCCGTCAAAATTAAATTTAAAATATTTCTCCATTTTCAATAGTCGTAAACTTTTATGCATATTTCATCAATGAAATTGTACGTGTCGGTAATCCTAAAACATGGCAGTAAAATGAAAATGGTGCTCGAACTGAAACCTCCACTTTGGGCTTCCAAATGCTTTTGCAAATCATAATGAAAATAAATGATCCTGACTAATTGCTTCCACTGAAAACGGATTTGCATCTTTCTTCAACTTCCCCGCTTAGAAGTGGATTCCTAATGTGGGAGAGTTTAGGATCCTAACTAAAAAGCTAATTAAAACAAAGTCATTACGCAAGTAAAGCTGTCAGATAAGGGAATAATTGAAAGGAAAATTTATTTGCATATGCTAACATTCTGTGTGGCTCTGTTTTATTTTATGCATTCAAAAACGGATATTTCTAATTTGATATGTTTTCTTTCATCATTCAATTACCTCTATCATAATGTCTTTCATTTGAAAACAAAAACCCATTTTATATTTCAGCCTTTTTTTAGACAGAAATCGGTGGAATTTTTCATTCATCGTTTCGCACTTCAAGTGTAAAAAAAACGAACTCAAAAAAGGGATATAACTAACTCAAAGGGCTGGATTGCGGCTAAAATACACGTAAATAGTGTTTCATTCCTGTCAGTTAAGCCGTAATAGTTTCATAACTGTTACATTACAAACAATCCTATTAATCCGAATTTTAATCATTTTCATTGGGCTTTGCTCCAATTTACCTTGATATTCATTAATTTGGATAAAACCTTCTTCCTATTAATCATAATCAACCAAATTCTACTGAAAAAAATGTAGCTGTACACGAGTATCAATCAAGTTCATTTTATCATGATTTTATATTTAGGAATATTAATCGTGATAAATTTTTATACAGTACATTAAATGTTATGTGTGTTTCTAAATTGAATTTTCTAGATTTTGTCGGATTGAGTGAAACATGCTGTGTTGCGCTGAAAAATATAAATTGAAACGAATAGGTTTGAATCACGTTTCAATAAATCCATTCTTTTATACCCAAAAAGTGTTTGCTTTATCTAGAAATCTAAGCATAGAAATGAAAAGTGATCGCAGTTACGAGTTTTGTAAAATCCTAGCCACCATGACTTGAAATAAAAACTCAACAAATGCAATAGCGAAATTTTCTGTAGGTCTTCTAAAGATAGCAAAATGCGTATGGAATATTAAAAAAAAAAAAAAACAACAGGACAACTTGTCTTAGATTTTTAGAGGAAGATAAGGTATCCTCTCAATTAACAACCCTTTCATCTTGTTTCTCAAATCAACACAGGAGTTCCAACTATAGTCTGCTTTTAAATAATATTCTGCTGAAGCATTAATGATTGTCCGTTGTAAAACTGATTTTTGACCCTTAGATAATGGTTATCTAGCATCTGAACGCTATCTGTTCGATCGCACTATTGCGGAGTTTGAAATTACGATTAATGGTTACATCCTGACAGATTGCGCTTGCTAGAATGGTGAGAAAACTACTATTAAGTAGTGAAGATTCAATTTCGATTTTGAACAGAAAAAGCAACTATGACTTTCTCCGGAAAAATAGGATAAAATTGACTATGTAAATTGATGACAATATTTTTTCATCATATACGGCGCATATGTGTCATTCCAGCTAATAATCTGAAATATAATTTCAAATGAGAGACGAAATGAAGTCAAATGAACAAGCCATCAAAAAAAAAAAAATTGAAATGGAACGATTTTATTTAAATTTGTTGACCAAGGATAGTGTCTATTACCAGCAGTTAAATATCATATGTCTCTCAGTCTCTTGCGGCGTAGTTTAGTACCGTCGCCTTAGGGGCCGTTCATAAATGACGTCACGCTTTTTTCCCGTAAATTTGACCCCCCTCCCCCTTTGTCACAACCTGTCACACTTCAGCAGATCCACTCCCCCCCTTTGTCACGCGTCACGCTATGTTATATAATGCATGATGTCACACTTCTTGCTACCCCCTCCCCTCCCCTTGTCACACTTTGTCACAATTTCACGAACCCCCCTCCCCCCCCCCTCGAAGCGTGACATCATTTATGAATGATCCCTTAGGACCAGGTGCTCCAGAATAAGTCCACGGCATGGGAAGAAATTGACCACTGATCCTTGGATTACCATGCGAGATATGGACAACGCATGGTAATCCAAGGGTGCATCCTCACCATTGCCAATGACGACAAATGCATCCCTTAAAACAGACTTTCTGTGTGTTTGTTCTAGGTTGATCAAGCTAACAGCGAGGATGCATCAGTAGTGACGTCACAGCGCAATTGAGTGGAAATAACTATTAATAACGGACTACAAAAAGGCAATCACGCAACATGAGGGCGTGATCGTGGAATTGCGGAGAACCAATGACGCAAGGTAAAAGCGTACGATTTACTTCTTCGTTGCTGTCGCCATGGGTGTGAATGCAATTTAAGACTTCGTACTGGAAGTTCGGTAGAAAAGAATCTCTGTCTCACAATTCTGTGGATAAATAAGTGCATGAAAACTACTTTTTTGCAGATAAGCATTTCGTCTCAATAGGGTTTACATTTCTATCTTAATGAAAGTTATGCTAAGAATTCTTGAGAAAAATGATTTGTCTTTTAATTGCTTTGTACGGTTTGGTTTCTTCATAAAAGAAGACAAATTCTTCTGTTTGATAAATATTTCTTGTTGACAAAAATAATTATTTTCCAACTAGAACAAAAACATTTTTTTAAATTAGAATATGCCAAAAACTTTTGCATTTTAAATTTTATTTGTTAACTTATTTCGAATAAAAGTTCGCTTCTCTTTTCTAAGCCGGGAATAAAAATTTCAAATATTTTCTAATATTCCAAAAGAAACTTTATATTTTCATTACCGTTGACAGGAAGGCAAACTGAGCGCCATTTTGAAGAGAATTATTTACTATAACACGCATAGACAGATGCACAAATTCAACAAATATTCTCCTAAAAGTCAAAACACTTTTAGCATTATTTATGCGCAAATTGAATCGTCAATTGCTTTTCTTTCCTGAGTTTATTTCATTTTGTCTGGAAGAAATGCCGTAGTGTTAAAGGTTATGGGAAAATAACAAATAAGGCATTTTCATTTCTTTCTCTTACAGGTCTGAACGGAGCTATGAAAAGAAATAACAATATAGTGAATGTTTAAAGGTGTTTCTTATTTTCGGCAGCTATAAACCTTTGGTTGTTTGTTCAGCCGACGTTTCAAGCTATAGCTTTTGTGAGACCTACCCGTTACCATGTAATAAAAAGAAATTTGAATGCTTAAATAAATTGTGACCTTTATACAAGATTTTTTTTTTTTTTTTTGACTCAATACTGATTTTTTTTTTTCACTTTTAGGCCATAACCACGCAGCCAGCAACTTTTATAAAGGAAAATGTAATATGATTTCCACATGCTGTATCATACAATTATAGGACAAAACAACAAATTACCCCAATGGAAGCATGTTACGTTCAAGAAGAGCATTTTTGTGTTCTTTTAACAAAAATAATTTATTTCAGTTAAGTCCAAAAATACCATAACCAGAACTTATTTTTTAATCAAATTATTACATAGTTTTCACATGTCCAGAAGTAGAAGAATCTGTAACTTATAAAAATTAAAATTTACTGAACTGGTAAAATTTGTAACGTTCAATATTTTTGAACACGAGAAAAGTGTAAATACTCACTTAAAAATCATATCTAAGAAAGAAACAGAATCGGTTTTTTAAACCATTATACATTGAAATCTACCACTAAAATGTGCGTATACTTGAATAATAAAGTGAAACCTATTATTCAGTTTGGTATTCAGTCCTGTTTTTTTGGTAATATTTTTTCAGAAGGATAACTGTTGTACATTTTTTTTTTTTTTGATCGAGCTATACGAAACTATAAATAATTCGGGCCGTCTCAAATTTTATTTACGTATAACAAGTATGACAGCATGTATAAAATTACAGAAAAGCATATAATTTAAATATTAAAAACAAATTTTTAAATATGAAAATTACAACAACGATCAAAATAAAAGGATGAAAAAATCAAATTGAATGCCTTTTTTTTTTCGCATTCAAATATTCTTCTCTCTACAAATATTTTATTCCAAATGTATAAATCTTTCCTTAAAACACTTTAGCAAGGTGTGCTCTGTTTTAACAATGAAATGTATTCATTTTACTCGTAAAAAGAGCGATTTATAGAATACTTCGTCTAAATCTCTAAATAACCCTTAGAAAGAAAAAAAAAATCTTATTTTACATTTTAGTCTAAAACTGTATTCAGTGTCTATAAGCATCATTTATTGAATTATATTTCAAAAAGAAATCTCTTATATTTCTGAAAATGTACCTTTTTGATTGTTTTTTTTTTTTTCAAAAACTTACTATACTTTTCCTTCAACAAAAACATTCTATCTGACATACGGGGTAAGCTAAGACCAAAACAAATTGCAATAATTTTTCTTTTATTACATTCTTTGTAATAATTCACAAACGAATGTAGTAACATATGACGTAGCATAATTTATAAGTTATAATATATAACTAAATATTAAAAATACAGCCACACGTAAAGAGAGAAGACATTTAATTAACATCTATAGTTTAATCATAAATCATTAAGTATAATGTGAAACGATTAGTTAACTTCATGTGTTAGTTAACATACACAACTTTTCAATAATCAATTGCAACTATTATTCCAGGTTGTTTATTAGAGGGCCGAAACTTTACCTGAACCTAATGCTCTGATACTGATGAATATCAAATGGTTTATAAATACTTCAAAATGTCAGAATGATGTACTTTTATAACATGGTTCATTTGTATCGATTGCAATGCGGAGAAGATTAAGATGTTTTCATAGCGACTTTAGTTACTAAATTTGAATAACATCCGCTTTCTTAGCACACTCATTGAAATGAAATATTTCAGGCTGAAGTCATATTAGAGACGAGCTGACACTAAGAATTTCGTTCAGAAAATATATTCTTATTTGGGTACATGCTTGCTTTGCATTGGAAGCATGTATTGCATTCCTACTTCTTGTTCAAAGGATGTTTATTACTTGTTAGTTTATAATGTCAAAAAAAAAAGTTTTGCATTCCCATTTTTTCCCTTCCTTTTTTTTTCTTTTTGGTATTTGTCCATTCTATTGACGTTTACTTGCATTTACGTAGTGTTCACTCCTTCTTCAGATAGCAGTTGAATTTTATACAATACCATAGCAAAAATATGAATATGAAATTGCAGTTTATATTACCCATAAGTTAAACATTTGTATCTTTTATAATAAGAAAAGCAAAAGTACGTCTACAGTTTGTCTGGTTATATCTATTTTTAAAGACTATTTGTCAAATCAAATTTTCATGAAATTTGGCAAAAAAAAAAAAAAAAAATGTTTGGAACATAATGAAGCGATTGCTTTAAAATTATTATTCTTTACTTTCTATTTTGAAGTTCGGTCTAAAGCAAATTTATTCCAAAAATTAGATAATAGGAAGACGAAGAAATTCTAGAACTTTCCATATTACTATACCAATTTAGAACGAAAACTCGAAGATTTTCCGGCAAGAATATAGTGCTTTTTGTAACGTTGGCATCATGTATAGAGCTATGCAAAAAACATCGCTTACCGCTTGCTCTAACTTTCAGATTGAGAATTTTCTAAGATTATTCGTACTGTATAAAAATGTAACTTAAAATTGCATTGAGTTTGTTAATAAGTTAGAATTTGATATGCATATCTGTAAAAGAGGTTGTGTGTGTGTGTGTGCTTGTGTCTGTTCGCGCAATACAAAGCCATTCCAATTGGCGGGTTGGGAACAAAATTTGTCTTGAAATTTAATCATTCCCCTGGAAAGAATATGCACAGACGCTCGAAGTCGCATTCAAAAAAATTGAATTAATACTCATTTTTTTAACTCCAATTTCAATACTTATTTGAGGAAAAAAAGAAAGAAAAAATTCTCATTTTCTAAAATTTTAAATTATTATAAAGCTCATAAAAAAACTTCTGCAGAGAGTATTTGTTCAAAACCTCTAGAATAAATATAACATGAGTTATGGCTCAGACTCTTATTTCTTCTGAGAAGGATTAAGATTAGTATTAAGCATAAGCTATTCGTAAACGAAGATTTTGAGAGAATGTGAATTCCAATAATTCATTGTGGTAAAATAAGCTCATGAGTTGTGATCTAAACTTATTGTTATTTTTCTGCGATCAGTTTTTATGCTATATTACATGTATGGGTCTGAAAAAATTCTCAACATTATTATTGTAGCGGGCAACACCAGGTAATTTTGCTAGTATTGAATAATATCAATATCAATATAACCATTCTTGTGAAGAATGAGCTTTAAAGTTAGACCCAAAGACGTAAATTGATGCATAGAATCAAGACTAATGCTGATTAAATTCTAACGTAATTAAACGAATATCGAGGAACGAAACATATATGGAAACGCGCTCTCACTTTATCCGAAGACAATATTATGAACTATTTAATGACATGAAATCCTGGAAAAGCATTCATCACTGCTGGATCCTGACCGATATTTGACAGATAAATAACAAGGAAACATTTCATCTCCACATGGGAACAACATTTGTTCGCCAGTTATGGCAGCACTTATCTGCCGGAAGATAAATTCGCTGGTTCGGATCATCTCATTGTGGTTGCTAGCTTACATAAATTCATCGATTAGGAGAAATTCAATGGTTGCTCAAATTCGTACAGACTGAAAGTAATGACCTGTGATCAATAAAGCAAGAAAACTATTTTAGCAGCGTAAAGGATTCGGTATTGCAGAATATTTCAAGTTATGGGAAGTCGGCTTTAGATTGAAATAGTCAACTACGTTCATTGTGAAAGCAATAAAAAATTATTCATTTGCGTGATTCAAAGTGGAACCTGCATGATGTGACAACTCTGAGACCAATAAAACTGATAACCAGGTGTCACTATATAGGACATTTTCCACAATCACTATGTGAAAGGCACAGAAAACGTTTTGAAAAGTGGTCACTTTGGACATGGAACCACTTTACAAAATAGTCATTTTTCCAAGTTCCACTGTATTTGAAATGCATGTGAAAAGATTACTATCCTGTAGAATTAAATGGAATTACATTTGGTTAAAGTAACAATGTATTCAGTGGCGTACCTTCGCATGGGTGTCACCCAACGCGATAATTTGTGGAGTGTGTCCCCTCCCCCTATCATAAAAAAACCCCGTTGTTGTGCTGCATAAAGTTTAGTTTATATTATTTTTAGCAGTGCCAAAAAAAAAAAAAAATTAAGAAATTCCATTTTGTTAACTTGATCTTATTTATTTTCAGTTATAATATGTTGAAATAGCGAGGGTAAAATTGTACAGTTGAAGCATATGTATTAATCAAAAACCGTCTCATTTTGGGTGCCACCCCCAACATACCCCAAACGGGTGTCCCCGGGAGCCCATCTTCCCCATAGGGACGATAGGGAATGTATTAACTTGTAATTCCTTTTCAATAACATACTTCAATGACATTCACATTATTTATGGCTAGAACTCGATATCTATAGTAATACTCGCAGATCTTCATCGGACGAAATCATGAATCAGTAGTATTCATGAGCGGGAGAGTTTTGCTGGGAATTTTGCTCAATAAATGCAAGAAAAATAAATTCAGTAAAGCTTCCACATTAGTCAAACCAGATTTTAAGGCTCATGCAAGCTAACTCTAAAAGAGAAGGGATGAAGCAGATATTCGAAAAACCTTAATCTTTGCAGAAGTGATTCCTAAACTTGCCTGTGGATGATTCATTTGTTCTGGTGACCAGTTTCTTTAGTATGCAACTGTATTTTTTAATGAAAAGTAAGACATATTAATATTAGGGTAAAACTACGTATTGCACTCAACATAACCTTAGCAGATTTCCGGAAATCCTTAACCTTTACAGAAGTGATTCTTAAACTTGGCTGTTAAGGATTCATTTGTTCTGGTGACCAATTTCCCGAATATGCAACTGTATTTTTTAATAGACAGTAAGAAAATTTCTTAATATTAGTGTTAGAAAATATCTTATTAGATAAATAGAGAAAATGCCTTAATATTAGGTAATTAGGTAAAACTACGTACTGTACACTACATAATTTCTATAATAGATCTTTGAAAGTACCTTATAAGACAAAGTTTTTCAAAACCAATTTTACTAAGAGCAACTATTCGAACAATCTAATTAAACGAATAATGACATAGATAGCAAACATTACAGTCGCTGCTGCAAAGCGACCTTTTTATCATTCAACTGCATTCAGCATAACCGTTTATCCATTACACTGTTAAAAATTTCCGTAAGAAAACAGTAATATAACCATTTATTTCATTGTTATTTTACCACATTTAATTACAACAGTTAAATAACCATTAAAAAGATGGTACTCAAACCGCTGATTGCGAAAAAAAATTGTTTACTCTCTGTTTATCCTAAAGAACGTATAACTAACCGTAATTTTCAAGCGCTCAATAAGAATCGGGCGTCCATCTTGGTTACGAAACACCTTACCGGTCGTACGTTGTTTTAAAATAGGATTACGGATTTATCAGTAAAAATCTGCATGTGTATATAAAAAAAAGAAGAAAAAAAAGTGGCTTAAGCAGTGGTTACTAAATAGAAACACGTAAATCAAATACACACGTAAATCAAAAATTTTAGACATCGGATTCCCGAACTGTTTGCGAATGAGCGAACCCATAATTTGAGCTGCTGAAGCTTGTTTGTATTTTAATTTTTGCAGCAAATAAAATGATTTTCGTCAATATACAGTAAATTTAGACCAAAAATGGCTTTAGATCCAATCAAAAACTGAAATCTCAACTTTAATGCAGGTTTTGCCTGTTGGAAAAGAAGATTTATTGATAAATAACTGGCAGTTTTTCTCTTTAGAAGTTTTGAGTGGTGTAGATGGCCGAATGGTTAGAGCGGAAGGTTGGTACACCATACACCCGGGGTTCGATTTCCGCAAGCTTTGTTTGCGGTTTCTACGCCTCGAAATGGTTCAAAAACCGTTAAAAATTAAATTTACAGTTTTGAAACCATTTATAAATGGTTATGAAACTGTAAACTTTCGTATTTACGGCTTTTCAACCAAGCTGGTTGGAAATGGTTTTTCTCCCGTAAAGATAGAAAAATATTCCAAACCGTAAATTTAACGGTGAATCAGATGGACAAACTGCTGGCAGATATTTAAACGTAATTTCATGATGAAATTTCTAACAGTGTACTGTTAGCTGTGCAATGACGTTCGCAGCAGTTACTTCAAGTAGTATTTTCAGTAACTTTTCTTTGTCCGTCTTCTGGGATAGTTCCGTAGTACTGGCAGTTTTTTTAAAATCATGCTGTCAAACATTTTTTCCCTTGATCATTGCAATTTTTTATAATTCTGACCCTACTTTGCGGGCCTTGTGAGCATTCTTGTCATTTCTACCGACAAAACAGTCTGCAAGAATATGTAAACAAGAAGTTCCGTCTAGAATTATACGAGCCTACTTTCCCAATATATAATAACTTCAAATTTATAATCTAGCTATCTCTTTCTCCCTCTTTCTCATTTAGCTTTAATTCTTAATTAACTTAAAATATAACTTTTTCCAACGGATAATACATATTCATTCACTAACTCATTCCTTCATTCACTGACTCATTCATTAATTCACTGACTCATTCATTCCTTCACTAACTCATTCATTCATTCATTCATGTATTTATTTATGCACGTATTTATTTTTTCATTCATACACTCATTTATTTATTTATCATTTATTGACTCATTCATTCATTCTTTCACTCATTTATTCATTCATTGATTTTTCTTTCTTTCACTCGTTCATTCATTCATTCATTCATTCATTGAGAAATATCCTTAAAAATCCCGATCAAAAAATTTCATAGGAAAATAGGCTCGTTCAGTTCTTATTGAACTTCGTATCTTTTCATGTTATACCGCGTAATATCTTTCCGATAAAGTTTGTTGCGAGCAAATCCGTCGGTTAGGTCACGATTCATATGGGATGGAAATTTTCCCGTATGCGCTAATGTTAATTTTTTTGAACTGTTCAAAATTGAACAAAAGTTGTTCAAATCAATATTTCACGCGGAGAGCTTCTTCCAATAAGCTTGCAATTGGAACTTGGAACTTGTGCCCAGAGTTTACATAATTTGCTTCACTTTTGCCCATAAACGCTAATGTTAAAATCTTTTGAACTGTTCAAAATTGATCAAAAAATTGTTCAAAAGTAAAATATGGAAATGAGATGTCCTCGCCGAGATCTTTCGAATGCAAAAAGAATTTTTCTAATCGGACTGTTCGTTCAAAAGTTATTAAGGCAGACAGACCGACAGACACATTTTCCCCATCTCAAAACCCTACTTTCAAATTTTTTATTTTTCAATCTTTGCTTAATTACTTCACTTTTTTTTACTTTCCTTTATTTTTAAAGATATTTTTACGATACATTAGCCTTCTTTCATGCTTTATTATTTTTTTTCTTTTACGGGAAAGTAGGCTAAAAATATTTTTTTCCTGACCTTCTGCTACTTCTTGAAATTTAATGCAAATTCAAAAGAACACCGTACAATTAAGTTTACCTTGTTATGCCATAGCTATTTTTTATAAGAAGGCCTTTGAGGACTTAAGTGAAAAAAAATCATGATTTTACAAAACTTTGAGTATCATTGTGTATTAGACAAGGAACAAGAATAAAATAACATGAAATCAATAGCAATTGAATGAAAGGTCTTTCATAGAACTATAAAATTTCAAAGGGAGTTTTTATTTTCCACGAAAGGTTAACAAAAGAAAAAGAATTTAAGAAATATTCTTCTTTAAAATGCGTATTTTAAATATTTTAAAAGTGCAAACGAAAGCTAGTCTTCACAATGTCAAGGCAGAAGTAAGCCGAGAAAATGAGCGAGAGAGTAAGGCAGAAAAGTCGTTTCCCCACATTCAAACCAAAAACAATAGCAGAGTAAGGCTTTGCATTGCATTAGAATGCGCCTTTTAGCGTGATCCAAGTCGGGAACTTCTTGTTTTAAGAGAACCTCTGTGACTTGGGTTATAGTACTAAAATTGTTCCTTTGCCATGAAAATAGTTTACAACTGTAGTTGCAGTAAAGTTTAAAAATAAGACCGCGTAAACATCTTAAATTTCATTTTGGTGTATATGTTTAGGATTTGAACAAAATTATTAAGGATTTATTGTAAATGAGACCAGATGCTGCGGAATTTTCGAAGAATAAACTTTATTTTTTAACTGTAAAATACACGTACATCAATTTTGTATGTAAAAAAAAAACTTTAAAATTTTGATACAGAAAGTCAGACGAGACAATTAACCTTGTAACAAATTTGATTTTAAATTACATTTCACAAAAAGTGATAAAAACTTCCAACGCTGTTGATCAAACATTTTGCTAATATGAAACGTCTTAATGTACATATTTGCACTTTATGCAGTTGTTAAGATGTTGAAAGTTGTAAATGTAATTTTTTATATAAAACTTAAATTTTAAAACAAGAGGGAAATTTAACACAAGTCTAAAGTTGAAAACTGTGAAGACGAGTCTAAAAGGGGTTCAGGATGGCGAACCTGGATATTATATATTTAAATAATAATACCTCAAGACCTAGAACACTGAAAATATTTTTTGTATTTTTAGCCTACTTTCCCGTAAAAGTAAAAATAATAAGAATAAAGCATGAAAGAAGGCTTAATGTATCGTGAAAATATCGTTAAAAATAAAGAAAAGTCAAGAAATTAAATAAAGATTGAAAAATAAAAAATTTGAAAGTAGGGTTTTGAGTTGGGGAAAATGTGTGTCGGTCTGTCTGTCTGTCGGTCTGTCGGTCTGTCCCCCCCCCCCCCTAATAACTTTTGAACGAATCGTCCGATTCGAAAAATTCTTTTTGCATTCGAAAGATCTCGGCGAGGACATCTCATTTCTATGTTTTACTTTTCGGTTTGAACAATTTTTCTTTCAATTTTAAACAGTTCAAAAATTTTTAACATTACCGCCTATGGGCAAATATGAAGCAAATTATGTAAACTCTGGGGCACACGATGCAAGTTCTTATGAGCAAGCTTACTGGAGTAACCTCTTGGCGTGAAATATTAATTTGAACAGTTTTTGTTCATTTTTAAACAGTTCAAAAAATTAACATAGCGCTTACGGGGAAATTTCGATAAAATATAACTCCTGATCTAACGGGCCGATTTGCTTGGAACAAACTTTATCGGAAAGCTCTTATAACGTAGAACATGAACAAATAGAAAGTTCATCCAGAACTAACGAGCCTATTTTCCTATGAAATGTTTTTATCGTAATTTTTAAGGGTATTTCTCAATGAATAAATGAAAGAGTGAAAGAATAAATAAATGACAGTGAAAGAATGGATCAATGGATAAATGAATAAGGAAAAGAATGAATAAATGAGTGAATAAATGAAAAAATAAATAAATGAGTGAATAAATGAAAAAATAAATAAATGGGTGAATAAATACATAAATGAGTAAATGAATGAATAAACACATGTATGAGTAAACTGATGAATGAGTAAACGAATAAATGAAAAAATGAATTGCTGAATAAATGAAAGAATGAATGACTGAGTGAATGAATATGTATTATCCGTTGAAAAGGCTATATTTGAAAAAATTAAGAACTAAAGCTAAAGGAGAAAGATAGAGAAAAGAGATAGCTAGATTATAAATTTGAATTTGGTGTATACGGGAAAGTAGGCTCGTATAGTTCTAGACGGAACTTCTTGTTTTTATTTCACTTGGGACATAAATGGATCACAAGAAAATTAAATGTGCAAAAATTAAAACTTTCAAATTATTCGAAGCAACGATCGTTTATCGTCTAACTCCCTGCATGAGAAATTTAGAACTGTGCCTCATTTATCTTTGTCAAAAAGCGTATTCTATTGATATTTTAGATGTATAGTCAATAGTTTGATTCTCAGCTAAGGAGAAAAAACCCCATACATTATGCATTAACATTTAATAAAAACTATAATGTGCTGCAGCTACGACATCAAGAACTCTTCAACCAAAATATATCTTATTTAAAATGAGATAAAAATTTATTACCTAGCTTGAAAATTCACCGATTCGATACTCATTAAAATAATACAGTAAAATATGGGAATTTTAAATTCCAGGAAATATCGTTTGATTTCTTTTAATGCATCATTTTATAAACCAAAGAAGGTCAGAAAATTCCCCGAGATTTCCGCAAGTATGAATCTCAAATTTATGTTTATTGAATCTTGGATTTTTTGAAAAAATGTACTGCAGAAATCTTTATTTAAAAAAAAGGCAAAAAAAGGGTTTTAAAGCGTTCTAACTCTGAATTTAAGAAATACTAAATGAAAGAAAGACTGAAAGATCAACTTGTATTAGGATAAAGTTTCCGGCTAATTTTTGGAAAAGATTTTCTTAAATTCAAAATTGAAGTATGAAAAAATACCGATTTAAAGGTTGATTAGCGTTTGAGTACGTTCTCAAAGCCTGTAATTAACGAAGTTTATAAAACGTAGAATTATATTTCAAAGAAATATTTTTTGCAACTGCTAAAACTGACGCGTTCTATATTAAAAAGTTATTGTAGAACTTTCTTTATTGAGACAGAAAACATCGTTTCTTACGTTAGAATGAATGTCCATTCATGCAAGAAAATTTTTGATCAATGAAAACTATTAAAGTTAATTTTTTAATCGTATTTTACGTGTGCATTTAAAATTTGGGGATTTAATATGAGTTCATTTCTTTGTGTTACACTGTATAATGTCTTTCCTTTTGTTTCCGCTGAAAATGATTCTTATATCATATAAATATGTGGGAGTGCGTGTGTTACCTTGAACTTCATTGATGTCGTTGAATAATATTTTGAGCGTCCCTCTCTATTTGCATATCCATAGGCAGTTTTTATTTTTACTTAAAGTCCAAATTAATCAATAATTCGAAATCTTGCAATGTGAGTAACTTTTGCATCACATCGTATCAAATTAATTTATCTGTCTTGTCTTAATATATTTTAAAATTTTGAAAATATGAATTATACGATAGCAAAACTAGCATTTTTTAAATGGACATTCAAGCTAAAATCACACTACTTGAAAAAATTAACTACACTACAATTCACATTCGGCCTGAAGTGTCCAGTCACATTCATAACGGTTTTCCATATTCTTAAAAAAATCTTTTTTTTAGCTTAATCCAAGATTTGATTCAGCAGGAACAGCAGTTACATTTGACATTTTAATCATGTACAAAGGAAAAAGTCACATCTCTGAACATAGTATAAAATTAACTTTTCAATGTTGTTGGAGTCCCACTTGTGTAGCGGAACAAAGTTATGGAATAATATGAATCAAGTTGAATTCAACTAGCATTATAAAGTGCGAAGTAAAAGCAATTAATTGTAATTAAAACCAATTATACTGCTCGAGATTTTTTTTCAATAACATCTTTACGTTTAGTGTGATAGTGTGAGTCACGTATAAAACTATCCATTTATATTAAGTTTAATATTCTATCACTATATATTTCATCACTCCGGCAGTTATTTTCCTTACTAAGCAAAAGTCATTTTTCTAATTAATAAGCCTTCCATTATCCTGAAAGGATCTTAGCACCAATTATTATGAATTAATGGAGTTCTACTTTATTTTTAGAACTAAGTGAAAAATTTAAGTTTCGAAACATTAAAATGATTAAAAATATTGAATGTACCATAAAACTATCACCCAGCTTGAAAAAAAGAAAAGCCTAAAATTCCTTAACTAAAATTCCTTAACTGATGTAAAACAGGAGCACTGAAATGGCGACGATCACAGCATTCCAAATCTTATATTCTGTTGATGAAAAAGAAAGAATTTAGGTCTATCAATCATGCTTGAATTGCTTGGTTTTTCTTTCCCTTCTGTTTATTTATACTGCCTATTTTTAATCTTCAGAATCTTACCATTTGATTTACATTATTTCTTGAAAAAATTTGCCTTTTAAAGTGATTTTCCAATAGAATTTCAGAAATTGATTATAAAATTACACAGAAAAATAAAAATTATTATCTAAAGCTTTCAACTGGAAGAAAAGAACTAGAAGTTGTTTTTAAAAGCTAAAAGCCTCTCATTTTATTGATGATTAGCATGTTATTATTTTCCCTTCCAGATTGTAAACATGTGTTTAGATGAAGAAAACTGAAGAAAATCTTACCGAAAAAAATGATTCGTTTCTGCTTATTTCACGCAAAAAAAAAAAAAAAAAAAAAATCAGCTTCATAAAGAACAGTGACAGAAACACATTTTTTGCAGCAAAAACTTCAAAAAACTGAGAATTTAGATACATTCGTTATTTTTTTCTGTGTTCAAAAAATAAAAAAGTCAGCTGAAATATATTTTTTTTTGCTCCTACTGCAAATTTTTTTAGTCCACTGACATAAAAGGCAGTAAATTAAGAATTTTCAGGCTTCATAATTTACAAAAGCTTGATTAAATAAGGATCAGATTTTGTGAAAGAAAATACAAAGGTTTTATTTTCAAAACCAATGCCTTTGCTTAGCTTATCTTTTGTCAACAAGTAAGGAATTCGATGTTTTGTCATTCGTAAAATCTTGGATAAATAATAAATAAAGATAATAATAACACTGAAAAGTTTTAAATTGTTTTGTTAATGAAAACTATTCTTTGTTTTGAATCGCGTTAAGTTTCATGCTATCTTGATTTATTGTTCTCATTTAATAACTCTTTTCTTAGTACTATCTTTAAGAACTATTGAAAACGGCATAAACTGATGATATCGATAACTAGATTTCATCATTTTTATTTGACGTTTTAGAAAGACATAGCTGACAACTGAAGGATAGATTATTTTATTTTATTTTTTATTTAAATATCTTATTTATATATCTTAAATTATTTGCTCTATTTATTCATGTATCATTTTCTTATTTATTTATTGTTTTATTTATTTATTTATTGGTTTATTTGTTTATTCATTTTGCGCAATTTATAGCAATTGGAAGGAATATGCAATGTAGTTATGAAGAATTTTTTCAAGAAGACAACCTTCTCATAGCTTTGCGTTTACGCACTAAAGTAAGAGTCCTATGTAGGCTCAAAATACGTGTGTGCGTCCTTTATGATTTATTCCTTAACGTGTTTTTATCAACCAGTCTTCTATTTTTTTTAATTCTCATAGCCGATTTTTTTCTGTCAGTATTAGAGCAGTGGGCAGTCTGCCTAAGCCAATTAAGAACATAAAATTAAATTATTAATTCCCATTAAAAAACCATCAATTTCCATATTTCTAAAGTTGCACTTGCCATCTCACACAATAAGCCGAAAATGAACGAAATTTGAGAAGTGGTCAGATTGTTTCTGTTTATACACTCGATGACTCAGATTTTGACGTAAAACCTTTCAAACAATTGCATCAAAATAAAAGTTAAGTTAGGCCTCATCATGCAATTTTTGTAAAATTAAAGTGAATGAAAGATTACACAAAGTAAAATTATAAAAAGCATGAATATTTTTAAAAGGAAATTCAGTTAGAAGTTTAAAGTTTCATTCCATTATTATAACTGAAGCTTCCAAACTCAAGACAGTTCCTTAACTTCTCCTCAAAAAAAAATTATTTACATATTTATTTGGGTGGAAAACCATGATTTTAATTATCATTTCAAAGTGCTACAGCGATAGGAAAAAATAAATAAAATTCTGCCAAAATAAATATTTTACAATAGAATCATCAATGTTTAGGCAGCGCATATGTTTATTATTAAAAATTAAATTAGAGATAGTCCCAAAAAATAAATGTTTCAAAATTAGTCTTTTATAAAGTTATTAATATTGTTCTCTCAAAAACAGCAAATGTTATTTTGTTTTTATTCATTTTTTCATGAATATTGAAATTATACGAATTTAATTATTGCGCAAAAATAAAACTCACACGGTAACAAAATCCATTTTTGTGTGCAGAAAAATAAGTTCGTTTTTATAATTCTAAAGAAAAATGGGTAATAAGAAACTGCTTGCTGCAAACGATGGTATTTTCTTTTTCTTCGTAAGAAGGAAAGTAAATAATATCTATCTAAAAAAACTCCGTCCCAAAAAAAAAAAAAAAAACTACACACCGTTAATTTTTTTTAGAAAAGAAAATTTCGCAGAAGAAAGAGAAATAGAGAAGATAAAAAAAAATCTCAGTAATTTCAATTCTGAGTAACATAAATTTTCTGTTTTTTAGTTGTAAACATCGGCATGATGTATTTACATTTAGCATTTGTTGAGAGTTGATCTTTTTTATTTTATGGCAATGCAAATAAATGGAAAAAATTGAAAATGATTTTAATTTAAATAAAGTAGACAAAAAAAATGGCAGCATAAATAATATTAAGGGTATAGTCATACCTTTAAATTGCTCCCTTAACTTGTAATGTTCTGATTTTTCAGAAAGTATGAGAATACCTTTGTAATTAATCCTACAGACATGCAAACACAGCAATACGATTGGGAAAAGTATTGTCACTCGGTATGAATTAAGTCTTTTCTCAAATTTTTTTCGCGGCATGGCTTTATGTTCTGTTTCAAGGTAAGTAAAACACTTAAAATATTTTTGAAGGAAAAAAAGAAATAATATATTTAAACATTTATATTCAAATTAAAAAACATAAGATAAAAAGTGAAAGCGTGATGAATGAAACAATTACTCTTAAAAAGTGAATATATTATTCCACCTCATTAGGAAGACTAAATCAAGTGGGAGAAAAACAAACGGGGTCCCACAGTTTTTGGAAGTTTAAAAAAATTTCAGCAAGCAGAAAAATTTCAGAAATGTGCTTAAGAAAATGTTAAGAAAAGTGAATATAAATTTTAATTACATTTTAATTCATTGTTTGAGAACTAATTTATGTTTTTTTTAATTTCCGAGTTTTTTTTAACTTGCCGCTGAAAAGTCTTATGTATGCATACTATTCTACGCTTCTTTTAGGAATGAGAACAATTTAGTTTTTTCTGTTACTCATATCCATACAAAAAATAACACGTTTTTGTATATAGTATAATTAAGTAATTATTCATAAATTATTAAATGAAAGAAAATGTTCAAGTTAAAAGAAACTAATTGTAAGTTAACTAATGCTATGCCAGCAAAATGTTTTTATGATTTAGTTCGCCTCAACCTGAGCAAAGCTAGCTTAAAACTGCGTTTTAAGACTTAACTTCGGAAAATTTTAAATTCCTTAGTGGTTGTTGTACATTGTGTTTTTGACCATGGTCCATGGTTATGGTGCTATTTTTTCTCCTCCGTAACCCAATTCTCTGGAGAGCAACAGCGAGGGATAACGATTAGATTCAGACGACCACCTCTTGCGCATCTATCTCTCCTTCAACTAAGAAGGCACTTTTTGTCGTAAGATGCTCTTAGATCGATATGGTAATCAATTTATCTTTTAAACACCTAAAATTAAGCAATCAAGTAATTGAAAAAATGAGAAATTAGAATAATAGATATTATATTTTTTAAAGTATTCACACATCTGGAAATTCAATCTTTCATTATAAATTTTAAAGTTCCAAAAATCACAAGAATACATTAAACATGCGTGTCAAATGAAATGACGGAAATAAACGGCATTATTATTCATGCAGATAATCCATGTATTTTTTTTAATAGTTCTGTAGCACGTGTTTGCTTTACAACATTAAGTTTAGTTAATTGCATTTTAAATCAACTGAATCCAAATTATGAGTTGTTTTTTCTTTTCATTAATTCTAATCTTGACTATGTTTCGGCTACACTTCAAAGCAGCGCAGACAGCCAACCTGCCGGTGCCTAATTCAGGGTTTTCCGAAATATTGCTGAAACTCAAAATATTTAATGAGAAATCTATTCAACATTCCTTAAAATTTTTAAGGTTCGTGAATGGCAACAAAGCCATGCAAATTCATTAGGTGAAATAATTATATTTATATATTCATTCATTTGTGTAACTAACCAATCAAATTCAAAACATTTGTGCATAATCTTCGTTTTCGCATGGAAAAGCACTCGACTAACCTCACTATGTATTAAATTACTGCGGGGGGGGGGGGGGGGCTCTCTTGTTAAATCCTATTTTTCAGTGCATGCATTAACTTTTCGGAATCATAAATTGACCTGCGGAACAATATTCGATGCATTAAGGCGATCCTTTTTTTCTTATCTCCATTCAAGATGAAATTTAAGCGTCTTGAGGGGAAAGCGACACGTATCCCAGAAGACCACTTTGATGCCAAAACCAATTTAGAAATCCATTAGCCTGATTTTTTTAAGCTCTTCCGTTTTTCTTAGTAGGGAAAGAACATTATTAATGCAATTTTATTCAGTGGGCCGTAAAAAATAACAAAAACAAAAAGTGTGTGGAAGCACAGTGAAATTTATTTGACGCGTTGTTTCAGCGGTTTAAATAACTTTTTGCATATTTTCTCCTTCTTTTCCTTTTTTTCTGAAGTTCTTTGTTTCTCTTGTTCTGTGCTGAAATTTCAGATCAAGAATTTAAATAATAACCGAAATACATTTGTTTTGAAATACGTATTAGCATAAATATTAGCGTTTATTGCACTTAATAATGAAATGCTAAAAATTAAAATATGTATACACAGTTGACCTCATTTTATTACTGAAGCAATCGAAAAACGTTTTGAAAGCTGAAACAATTTTGGAGACACAAAAAGAAAGACATTACGAATTTATAAATTTATGTAAACCAAACATGTAAGAAACATTCCACGAAGCATTCCACACACACACACACACACACATATATATATATATATATATATATATATATATGAAATAAAATTAACTTTTGGAGGAGAACCTGAGTGGTAGCGCCATTTCTTTTCTGAATTCAAGTATCCAGTAATAAAGATGTTATTGCTACCAGCCATATGCCTAAAGAATTTCTTGGGGCCAGAGACCCTCTACGTTTTAAAAAGCACTTGATATCCAGAAGGCTCATCACGTGATCCCAGGGGCTCTAGGCTTTTATATTAACGAAATTCGCACTTGAACTAGGCTTTTGGGTATTGGTTCTGTTGCTGTGAGAACCTACGAAGGTTTTATCTCCAAAGGTCTAAGGAGAGGGGCTATACATCTATAACTTGGCCACATCAACTGAAAAACCGTTGTCCAGATGAGAACAGAAACAAATATATGAAATAAAGATCATTTTTCATCGAAAACCAGAGTAATTAATTGTTTCACCTCTCCCGTCAGAAGCATTTAGGAGCCACTAGCTCCGTGCGCAAGCAATCCTAATGCCCCGGCTAATAGGTAAGAGGTCTGGTGGAATAATGTAACATTAGGAGGCGATATGGCCAAACCGTAAGGAGTATTACATATAGAGGGGCCGTGGTAGCCTAGTGGTTAGCACGTCGGACTTCCACCTGGAAGGTCGCGCGTTCGATACCCACTGAAGACCACCATGTATACTTGGGGATATGTGCATGCAAAATCCGTAGACCCCACTACCCCTCCCCGTGAATAAGCAATCCTAAGGCCTCGGCTAACAGGTAGGGGTCTGGTGGAGAAAAGTATTACATATAGAGTTCACTTTATTTACGTTCGATTTTTTAAATTTTATACTGGAATTACACGTTTTAATTTAAAATTAACATTTAACCTATAAGTCAATGGTGACGTTTAAGTAAAAGTATAAACCAGGGGTTCCCAACTTGTGGGTCATTCATCACACACACGATTCTGAGGGATTTTTACCAAGGGACCGTTCATAAATGTCACGCTTTCTTCCCATATATTTTAACCCCCCCCCCCCTCCCTTTGTTACAAAATGTCACACATCAACGGATCCCCCTAGCCCCCTTTGTCACATGTCACTCTATGTTGCATAAGCATGATGTCACACTTCTTGATACACTCCCCTTGTCACAATTCGTCACAATTTCACTAACCACTTCCATTTCACCCCCTCGAACCGTGACATCATTTATGAATGATCCCTAATACTGTTTGCACTTTTTAATTTCCATGCTAATAATAAACGCATCATTACACAGAACAATTTTGATGTATAAAATAATAATGTAACTTTGTGCTAAGTAAACTGTAACAAAAAATAATTTCACGTTAAGAAAGCACAAAAAGGCATTAAAATGCAGACATATGTTTCGGGATTGCTTGGAATTTGGATCATTTGGATGTTTTGCATCTAGAAGCTCCCTGTCGCATTGAAAAAGGGATTCCAAGCAATCCCGCAACATATGACTGCCTTTTAATGCTTATTTGTGCTTTCTTAACTTGAAATTATTTTTTATTACGATTTTGATGTATATTGAATATTGTAAAATACCCTACGGAATAATTCATGTCGTAAAGGGAGGTGAGATTATGCCACTGGGGGTTGGGATGTGCCATCATGGAATTCCTCTACATTAATGTAGCAATGTTTTGGGCTTCGTGCTTACATAACACTGCCTATAACTAATGAAAAAATTTAATTTACCATAGCAGTAAACCACTAGAGTGCACTTATTTGCTGAATTCCATGATGGCACAATCTCATCCCAAGTGGCATAATCTCACCTCATTTTACATGTCTACAGAGGGTACTCTGTAGACATAATTCCAAATATTCAATGAAATTAAATTGAGATTAATAGCTAGCCCTGTAGTTCTTACTTAAATATTTTACATCCGGAATTTTCAAATCTCTTTGTGAAGCACTCTTTGGACGTTCAAACGACAAGGATAATATCTCATCTCAGCTGTTAAAAGCAGTGATAGTTATTTTTGCAGCTGTTATTTCCGCAGCTGCATTGACTGATCTGTTCTAACAAGAAAGAAGGAACCACGAATATTCCATAGAACTTGTTACGCAACTGTCATCATGTCACTGGGGGTAATTTATCATGTTTTGTCAACAAATAAAGTGCAGCCAGTTTAAAGATGCTTTTGTTAAAGAAAGTTTATGGAACACTGAAATAACTTTACTTTCCTACATCGTTAAAAGTTAGGAATGCGGATATGTTGGGACATTATTGTTATAAAAACACGAGTAATTCCTGGAAACAGAGGGAAAAAATTAAATGCTTTATGTTAGATTTTGCGTACCTCAATGCTGTAAACATTCTTAGATTAACAAAATGTAAAAAAAAAAAAGGAATATGAATTTAATAAAAGGCAATGATTTAGTTATCCAATTTATTTTTCTTCTACACTCACTACAATATCCGTACCATTTATTATAGCTGAATAATTTTAAAAATATTTGGTCGTATTACAGGTAATTAATTGATCAAAAAAATAAGTAAATAGCTTCAAAAGTAATTATAGTAGCTTTATTAGTAAAAAGCTCCTTAATAGCTTAATACCGTTTTGCATGCGGCATTTCTACATTGCAAGGAAATAACTTCAAAGTTTTTAAAATCAAAGTTCACTTTTTTTTGGATTGTTGCCAATAGCAGCGTAAAGGTTCATATTAAATGTTTCACTAATGATGGCATTAATTTGCACATATTTCTTTTAATTATGGCTGTCTAAAGATTGTATAAGACGACGATAACTATGAAAATCTGTAATCGTATTACAACAATGCGAAGCACCTATTGTTCTTATTTAATAACTCTTTTCTTAGTACTATCTTTAAGAACTATGGAAACCGGCATAAACTGATGATATCGATAACTAGATTTCGTCATTTTTATTTGACGTTTTAGAAAGACATAGCTGACAACTGAAGGATAGATTATTTTATTTTATTTTTTATTTAAATATCTTATTTATATATCTTAAATTATTTGCTCTATTTATTCATGTATCGTTTTTTTATTTATTTATTGTTTTATTTATTTATTTATTGGTTTATTTATTTATTCATTTTGCGCAATTTATAGCAATTGGAAGGAATATGCAATGTAGTTATGAAGAATTTTTTCACATTTTCTGTTTTATACACGGAAATACTAACACTAATGATAGCCTTGGTGTTTATAAACTCGAATAATATCTATTTATTTTGTGCATGGGTTAGGAGACAGTTAATATTCATGAGCGGTCAATATTATGTCCAGTAAACGTCACACAATAAAATCATTTGGTTTGAAACTGCACAGATGTTTAATAAATTAACAAACAACCAGACACACAACTAAGACAACTGAAACAGTCAGACTACGATATCACGCTAAACTAAAATCCTGCTCAGGCAGCTACCGCCGCCGGGCCGACCTTCTCGTGTTTCTGTTTGTTTGTTTGTTTGTTTACGACCATTTCAGGTCACATAAATATTCGAGTTTATTTGCTATTCTCAAGGATATGCCTCAAACTCCCGTCCAATATGACAGATAGAACAAGACAGCACAACAGATTTTAATATACAAAGAAGGAAATACACCCAGGACAAGGTGGGAATCGAACCCACGCCTCTTTCTCTCCGCGCAGGGAGGCACCGGAGCCAGTCGATGTGACCGCTCAGCCACTGAGGCCCCTTCTCGTGTTTCTTCGCCGCGCGCAAACGCCACTGGCCGGCGTTGCCAATCCACATCGCCTAAAATCCTTACTTGCGTATCTCGAGTAGTCCTCGGAAACACAGCTCAAGATAAAAGGGGACGGGAGATTCTTGCAATATCAAAGTAATTTTTGGGTTGATAAAGTGAAAACAGCATATTAAGTAGGTATTATAAAACCGATGTCAGTATCGCTCTAGCGATTAGTGTTTATTAAAGTATAATCAATATTTTACTTCACACACAAAAAAAAATTGGAATGTACTAATAAATTTGATATTCAAATACAAAAATATCCTAAAGGTTTAAATAATTTTACTTTATTTATTTATTTATTTGTAAAATCTTTGCAAATGTGTGAAAAATTAAATGACAATATCCAACAGCAAAAAACTCTGAAAATAATGCGATTTTCTGCAATAAAGTAATTAATGTGCGCACTACTTTCTATCAATTGTTTTATTATGAACTTATCGCCATAAAACCGAAATAAAAAAATAAAGTTCAATCATTTTTTTTATTCCGAAATTGGCTGGCATGCCCGGCTTTGCACTGGTTAATATTGCATCATTCGCAGGCTAAGTGACGCATGTTCAAAATTCTGTTGTAAATATGCAAGAAAAATTTTCTTAAAAAATCCAAGTAGAAGATGGGAAACAGTCCTTAAAAATTTTAATTAAATAGTAAAAATCATTAAAAAGCACGAGCGCATTAAAACGAACAGCCTAGAAAATGTCCTTTTAGACCAAAAACAACAGTCCATAAAAATCCACAATAAAATGCCAACAACAGTTCATAAAAATTGCCATTAGAAAAATTGCAACAGTAACTAAAATGCACACATGCATACTAAACATGCATATTATATCATTTTGGCACATAATTGTGCCAAAATGATATCAAGAGTCCGTAAAAATCGCAATTACAATATCTATCACAATACATCTATAAATTCCCATCAGAATAAGAGCTGTATTCTGTTTTAAAATTTCCATCAGAAGAAGACCAACTGTCCCTAAATATTTCTGCTACAGTAAAGAAAAAAATTGTTAAAGCCCCCCCCCCCCCCATTTCAATAAACACAACTATTCCTAAACATTCCTAATAGAATAAGGATATTAGTTCCAAAAAATCTCCATTAGAATAAAGACATCAGTGACTAAAAATACCCATTAGAATACTGACCTTCAAGAGCTACTATTCCTAAAACTACCAACAGTCCATCTTAAATTCCCCATCAAAATAAGGACACCAGTTCCTAAAATTCCCGCTTGCAAAATGGTCCAAACATTTCCTGAAAGTTCAATTAAATATCACTTTCATAAAATTCGCATAAAAACGAAAGAAAGGAAAGCAATATTTCCAAAGGCAAATGCACATTTAAATTAGAAAATGTTCAATATTGAGCCAATTCTGACGTGTGAAATTGAAATTGATAGAAATAAATAACTAAATTCCGTCCAAATGGCGCCAAATAGACAGTACAAAAATTAAATAAACGGTAGAAATAAATCACTTGAGTAAAATATGGAATCAATCAAAACCGCTACATAAAAAAGTTAAAATTAAGCAGAAGATCACCAAATTACACTGTAGTAATGGAAGCATTTCGCAAATACGCCATGATCCTATAGTGTAAATCACGTATTGAATTAAATGAAAACAATATTACTGATAAGGGTTATTGGCGCGGTTTGGAACAGTTACGAAGAGCAAAATAATATATTGAGAACAATTAACTGAATTGGTATCGAAAAAAGTTATCAACACTTGGCGAAATTTAAAATTTCATCAAAACTAAGCCATATCGAAAACCTTCCTTTATTGAAGGAATAAATATTAAATCGGCAAAAAAAAAAGGAAAGAAAAAGGAACCTCAATTGCAAATCGCCTGCAGTAAATAATCCACAAAATATGCATCAAAATAAAAGAATTTTTAGAATTTAATTTCGTTGATAAACGGATACTCTACCACAAGAAATAGTATGTTTCATGAAATGAAACTGAACTGGTGCCATAATATTAAATCGCCAAAAAGGAAGAAGAATCAACCTCAAGGTAATTAAAAATGGTCTGCAGTTAATAATCCACAAAATATGTATAAAAATGAAATGAATTTTTAGAAATTGTTTCGCTCATAAAACGGCCTGAATAAAGATAAAATAGCATTTTTTTCAATCTTACGTGAACAGAAATCATGTAGCTGGCGACAAAAGTACTATTTATTTTGGCGAAAACACGAAAATTGAGAAGATATATTCAGAGGTAAGCCTCGTTTTAAAATTAGAAAACTACTTTAAATGAATATTGCGCATGTTCTATTTGTCCTACGAACTACAAAAAAAAAAAAAATCATCTTGTGCAGTTTTTTTCGGGCATTCATATGCTGCAAAAATCGAAAACGTGGGACGTTTCTTCGATGAGAGAAACATAAAATCAACAGTTTTGCTTAAAATTGGAATAAAAAAAGAACAAATTCGAATTTTAGGAGAAACGCTTCGAGGTGCACGAGGACCTGACCCAAGGTACCTGTAACCAAAATTTCATACTTCTGGACCGTTCCATCTCGCCAGGAGGCGATCGACAGACAGCCAGACAGATACACACGCAAACACACACACAAACTTTCGGTTTTATTTATATAGAAGAAGATAGATGACAAATTTCTCTCTATACATAAAGAAATTAGTGGCGCATATTTTTTTAGTTTTTGGTGCCAACTTTAGGGACTTTTGGGGAGTATTTGTGTGCAGATTTTAATGATTTTTTGTGCATATAATCAGGGCTCTAGCTATAACCTGTGAAGACGAGTTCATTAACTTAAAAATATTTTTCATGTAGAATGTTGATCACAGGAATGCAGGCTTAGGATTTCTCAACTGTTTAAACTTGTTCTGAGAAATAACAATGTAGCCGTTACTAGTTTAGTTAAATCTTTGAATATTCAGGAACAAAAAAACAGTACATAAATAAAATGTAAACTATCAGCGGCTACACAATATCCCAAACCGAATCAGAGAACGTAACTTTCTCACCGAATATCGAACTCGGGAGGAATATTACATGCGATGACATTGAGAAATAAATGTTTCGTGGAACAGGGAACCTTTTCATTCAGTTCGTAAAATGTTATCACCCGACGATATCGCGAAACACATAAAACGAAATTTTTTCCAGTAGATTTTCATTCACACAGTTCTGTTCCTACACACCAAAGAAAATGTTTCTTGCAACCTGAAACACATGCATTTTTATGTAAATGCTTTTGAGGATGCCTGTTTTGCAACAATTGTTCGGAAAAGAAGTACTAACACTCAGGCAAAAAAGAAGAACGAAAGAAAGAAACAAGAAGTTCCGTCTAGAACTATACGAGCCTACTTTCCCGTATACACCAAATTCAAATTTATAATCTAGCTATCTCTTTCTCTCTCTTTATTATTTATCTTTAGTTCTAATTATTGAAAATATACCTTTTTCAACGGATAATACATATTCATTCACTCACTCATTCATTCTTTCATTTATTCAGCCATGCATTTATTCATTCATTCGTTACCTCATTCAAGTGTTTATTCATTCATTTACGCATTCATGTATTTATTCACTCATTTATTTATATTTTCATTTATTCAATAATTTATTCATCCATTCTTTTCCTCATTCATTTATTCATTGATTTATTCTTTCACTCTTTCATTTATTCATTCATTCATTATTTCACTCATTGAGTCACTGAGAAATATCCTTGAAAATCCCGATCAAAAAATTTCATAGCAAAATAGGCTCGTACGTTCTGGATAAACTTTCTATTTCTAGATGTTCTACGTTATAAGAGCTTTCCGATAAAGTTTGTTCCAAGCAAATCGGTCCGTTAGATCAGGATTTATATAGGGTTGAAATTTCCCCGTAAGCTCTGTGTTAATTTTTTGAACTGTTCAAAAATGAACAAAAACTGTTCAAATCAATATTTCACGCCGAGAACTCCTTTCAATAAGCTTTCAATAGGAACTTGGCTCTTGTGCCCAGAGTTTACAGAATTTGCTTCAATTTTGTCCACAGGCGCTAATGTTAAAATTTTTTGAACTGTTCAAAATTGAACAAAAAATTGTTCAAATCAAAAAGTGAAATATAGAAATGAGATGTCCTCGCCGAGATCTTTCGAATGCAAAAAGAATTTTTCCAATCGGACAATTCGTTCAAAAGTTATTAGGGGGGGACAGACCGACAGACCGACAGACAGACAGACCGACAGACAGACCGACAGACCGACAGACAGACCGACAGACCGACCGACAGACAGACCGACAGACAGACCGACAGACAGACAGACCGACAGACCGACAGACACACTTTTTCCCCATCTCAATACCCTACTTTCAAATTTTTTATTTTTCAATCTTTATTTAATTACTTCACTTATTTTTGACTTTTCTTGATTTTTAACGATATTTTCACGATACATTAAGCCTGCTTTCATGCTTTATTATTATTTTTTTTTACTTTTACGGGAAAGTAGGCTAAAAAAGGAGAGAGACTAATAAAAGAGCAGTTTAGGTGCATTTACACCAACAGGGGGACGGCGGTTGTTATCGACTGTTACTATGGTTATAATAGCGTGAATTTATCTGTTTTAAAAGACATCACAGCGCAATCAACAACTCACGGTACTCTGGGTGGAAGTAACTTTTAATGTCGGAATAAAAGTGCCTATAATTCAATACGATGGTATGGTTATTCAATTATGTAGAGTCATTCGTTATGTAGAATCCCTGAAGTCCTGCGACTAGGGTTGCCATCCGGCCCGAAAAATCGGAAATGCCCTTTTTTTTATAATAGTTACGTATTTTCCCGCACGAAATCGTTGAAAAGACTTGAATATCCTGATTTGGGCCCTTAAAATCAAATAATTTTACCTACCGTCTATGCGTAGATATAAAATAACCATCCTTTGTATTTTCCGATTTTACTCTACCTGCTATATACGAAAATAAATATCGACTTTTAGATTTGATTGTTTCAGTTGGATAAAGTTTCTAAAGTGGAAACTATCGCAAAAATCCCAGAATTTCCATTTCAGAATGGATATCTTTGACAAATGATAGCATATTATTTTACCAGTCAGAAAGACAGCAAAATGGATCAGAAAAAAATGAGGATAATGTAAAAACCTTTTTAAGAGAAATGCAAGTTGATGCAAACTGGATGTCAATTTTTAATCTATTGAAGTCTTATTAATCATTTGTACTTATGTTACACATATTGTCGTTGGCACTGCAGAGTCGTATGCGTCGTAAGTATCGAAGCATCTTATGTGTATAACAATTTCGAAACATTTTAGTACTATTAATATTAGAAGATTTTGATATTAAAACTTTAAAATATATATTTACTTTATCGTACGAGTCGAATATTTTGAACCAAAATAAAGTCTTGAATATTAAAATAAAAGCAAGTTAAAGCTTGCTACCTGGAAATCGATGCTTAAATCCAGAGAAATACTTCGTTCCACAAAATCTGTTCAGTTTCATCTTTCTCTACATCTTTCATTTAACTATTGCTTCCGAGGTTAAACCTTGAATAAATAATGTAATTTAACATCGTGCATCGCTTGGCGCGATTCCGAGTGAATTGAATTTTCAAATTGCAGTCGTAATGTCTGATTCGAATTTAATATCTCCTCGGAAAATGTGATTTATTTAGGGTATGAATACGTAGAATATCAAAATGAAATTAAATTTTTCTGCACTTTATGTTCCAGATTTATATTTAATAAAACCAATTACTAATGCTCCGTTGCAATATGATATTAATGTCCTAAATTTTCATCCATTCCGATTATTAACGTAAAATATCAAATATCGTAAAATAAAAAGTTTGAAATGTTACACCTCTATATTCCAAACGACTCGTTTTCTGACTGTGTTACAGAAAAATAGAGGCATAATTAAATATTCACCTCTTTTAATTATTGATTTACATTATTTATTTTTATTATTATTTATTATCATTTCTGTCATTAGTTATATTACTTTCTAATTACTTACTAGTAGTATTAGTGCTGCTCCTATTAATGGTGAAGTCGAGAGGGATTAAGTTTAAAAGTAGAAATTCGCAGATGATTGCAGATACGGGCTTCAAAATTAAATAAGAATTCATTCTTCAATTTAAAAAGTGCAATTATGCGATTAAAAAAAACAGTTAAATGAATATACTCAAATTTCGTATAATGACCGTTAGAAAAAAACTTGGGAACGTAGAAAACTGACCAAAAGAAAGGTAGATGAAACTTTACAGAGAAACAAAAAAAATGCCGCCTCAAATCCTTAAAAGAAAACAGAAAAATGAGTATGAAACATACAAATTACAAAACCAAATGCCCATCTTGAGAAAGGAAAGCAATAAAAGTTGAACCATTAACTCAACTAAATTTACTCTTCATGAAATCGAAAATTTGCAGAAAAGTATTTAAGTTTAATAATGTAATTGCCCTTAATTTTTTAAATAATACTTTTTAAGTGTATGCATTTTAAAAAATTAAAGTTTGCTACCACAGGCACCGCAAACTTTTTAATCATACTTTTTTTTACTCCACCAGCCACGCCCCCCCCCCCCCCATACTTTTCTCCACCAGACACCCATACACCTTTTAGCCGAAGCCTTAGAGGACCCCCATGTCGGATGACAGCGAAATTTTAAACCAACTTATTTGGGCTCTTTTATTTCGAATTTGTATACGAGACGTTTTATTTTACATTTACTTGTTGTTCAAAACCTCTTTTAAATGTAATTTCTTTAGTACTATGAAGTAATCCATATTACTTGAAGGGTGTATGCATTGATGTTCCTATTTCAAGCATTTAAACCGATAAAACTCTTTATTTGAGCACGCTTTTCTATTTCAGCACTCGATTTTTATTGCCATGATCAGCAATTAATATTAGTAGATATGTTACTTGAATAGTAACTGCTTGATAGAAAAATATCCACTTCAGAGGTTGAATAAGATAGCTGCAAATTTGCAGACACACTATAACTTTGCAGAACGCTAACTTTCATGAGAAATTATATCAGACTGTTACGTAGGAATTACAATGAATGCCTGTTAATTGATAAGTGATTGATGTTAAGAATGACTTTATTTCCTTTGCCGTAACTTATCGATGTAATGGAAAGTAAAACTGCAAGATGAAAACTAATGTAATAATAAAAACATTAACTAAAATAAAAGTCATGGCCATGAAGACGACAAAAATAATTATCATTTTAACACTGATATTTTGATATTTTTCACCAACACAGTATGGATGTTTCCAAAATATGAATATGAATAGTTTTACCACAGACACTTTTCGCATTAAAAAAGTCAAACTCTGCGGTTTTTATTACTGATTTTCTTTCCCCAGTTTATTAGCTGAAGAAGAGATTTAAAAAATATTATATCGAAAAGTAAATGAGATACTAAATTACCTAAAAGATCGATCCTCACATTGCGTGCTGAAGTTTCATTTTACGAAAGTCCTTTCAAACTCATTTTTTATTCAATTCTAATCTCCTATTTAATGTTACAACCCCTCGGAAATAAATGAGCTCTTTCTTTATTTAACGTTCGAATAACTCATTTGGAAAAAACAAATCAGAGTCTCCTTTAGTTTGGAACCTCTTAGCTTCCTTGTATACCAATGTGTTGCCTGAACCCTTTATTTATTTTACGGATCCTAAAAGAACTCAAACCTAAGTTGCTATCTTATTTACTATGGAATGCATCCGATCTGAAAAGTTCTAGTTTGGCTGCAAGTTTGGCATGTTTGTCGCATAAGCTGAGTTTTTTTTTTTTTTTTTTTCCAGTAATGTTGAGTCAGGGATAAAATACCTCGTCCGCCGAGCCATGGCTGCCTGCGATCATATAGCGGCTGTCCAGACGCGGAGCCAGAACAAAGGAATGAGCGTTCAAGCGATAGTTATTTTTTTCCTCACTGGTGCGCTGCAAGCATGTACTAGTTTTGTATGGAAACACATTACGAAAGCATCGTTTTTGCCTGGTTTGCAGCATGCATCATGAAGATTTCTTTTTGGTAAATTTTTTGTTCATGCATTACCGATCGGAAATATGTCTCCCGATGTTTCTTACCTAAGGATCTAATCTATATATATTTACTTTAAAGAAATTTTTCATCGTAAATGAAATAAAACGACAGAAAGCAGTTTTCCAAAGGAATGAGCGTTCAAGCGATAGTTATTTTTTTCCTCACTGGTGCGCTGCAAGCATGTACTAGTTTTGTATGGAAATACATTACGAAAGCATCGTTTTTGCCGGGTTTGCAGCATGCATCATGAAGATTTCTTTTTGGTAAATTTTTTGTTCATGCATTACCGATCGGAAATATGTCTCCCGATGTTTAATTGTGTCTAACCTATATATATTTATTTTAAAGAAATTTTTCATCGTAAATGAGATAAAACGACAGAAAGCAGTAGAGTGTTTTTTCTAAGCATTAAATTAGTGAATGCATACAGTTTATAATTTTAGGGGTTTACTAAATTCACGTTTGGTTTATATGCATATATTTTATTTGTTTTTTCACTCCATGTCACCTATTCAATTATTCTGCAAATAGAAATCGTGAGTTTGATGCTTTAGATAATATTTTTATCCAGTGACGGCTGACATTTGCATTTTCCCCTTATGTCTCGAACTTTACTGGTTTTATTTATTTATGCATTGGTTCTATTTATTTGTACTACAGGTTATTAATAAGAAAACAAACGTCATTATAGCCCAAATTTCAGAAAACATATTTCGGGACAAGAGGAATCCTTTTATCAATGAATAGAGTTGTACGCATCTGGATGCAAGTAATTCGAGTGATTTACACTCACTTGGATTACTTACATTTTTTAGGTCAAATCTTTACGCATTGATAAAGGGGCTCCTTTTAATTCCAAGACATGTGTATGGAGTAATTTTTACAACTTGCGCTATAAAAACGTTGGTCCGCTCATTAATTTTTTTCCACTCAAAAGTAAACTTTGAACTTCATATTATGTCTAGATTATGCTTTAAATATATATATTTTTTTGTTTATTTTTTTTGTTCTGAGAAGTTTAAATTTCTTATGCTTGTATAAAATGATAAAGTTAAAAGTGGAATGAGTGAGTGAGAATTTATATTATAAATCTGGTAATGTACCTTTTTAAAATTAAACTCGCGCCACATGAACAAGGGTTACAATTGAAATACCTAAAAGGAAGGGAGGCTTCCCTCTAAGATTTGTTGTTGATTCTCCACGCGTTCTTGAGTACACCCATTTTGTACACCTTAGAGTCTTAAAACATAGAAAAGTAAATAAACTATCTAAGGGACGGTTCACAAATGATGTTAAGCTCTTTTCCGATATATTTGACCCCCTCCCCCTTTGTCACAAAATGTCACAATTCAACGGACCCCCTTCCCCCCTTTGTCACATGTCACGCTATGTTGAAAAGCCCGATGTCACACTGCTTGTTACCCCTCCCCTCCCCTTATCACACTTTGTCACAATTTCACGAACCCCCCCTCCCCCCTCGAAGCGTGACATTTATGAATGCGTATAGCGTTCCCTAAAGCGTATTTCTGATTTCTAATTTAAAAGTGGGGAAACATTAATTTAAGAAAGTATTTAAGGAAAATCAGGTTACAGAAAATCAGAGAATCCGAAAGCATTTGGTAGATTTCATCGAAAAAGTGCCGGTTGCAAAGTCTTGGTATTAAAAATTGAGAATATTCAGTGTAGTCCAGAAAAAAAAAGAAAACAGAGGTGAGAGGGCGGAGGCTTATAGATAAGAGCATAAGTTATTGTAATGAAATAGTGGTGGGGGAGGGGGCTTTTGAAAAGTGGAGGGACGATCGTGTAAAATAAAAAAGTTTTCGGACGGTCCTCCCCCCCCCCCCCCCGATTGAGAATACTCATTGCTTTTTGTTGTCAAGGAGTATGTCATCTAAATAAAAAGGTTTAAAGGGATATTTAAAGAAAAATTGCTCTTATCCAGGGGTGTCCACGAGGAAAGTTCATGGCGTAGACTGTGCCATTAAATTTTTTGATGAAATTTTTGACACCTCCCTGGACAGGGGGGCATTTTTTCATCGAGTTTTAGCCCTTTTGGGTGGTTGTCTTTTTTGGGGGACTTTGTACTTATTATGTATGCACCATCTTGCTTAGGGGATGGGCACCCATGTATTGTCAGTTACAAGTTTTAAAAATAATTTTGTTAACTCTGAACTGCATATAATGAAGCGTTTTAAGTAATTATTTTTAATTTCTCATTTATTGTACTTAATTGTAATATTTGAAAATATTTCCCCTTGATTGTTTATTTTATTGAATCGTTTTCTTTTACAAAGGCCTAATCTTTGACTTTCTTACTTAATATTTTGGGATTTTATTCTAAATATTTAACTAGTGTAATTGCTTTAGATGAGACCAGCAAAAAAAAAAAGTCGCCACTCTTATATGATAATCCATCTGTTGAAGTTAACTGAAGTCAGCTATACTATACAATGCAATATTAGTTATAAGTATTACGCTATTAGTCCGTCAATAGCAATAAAAAACTGTCGCATTAATCATTTACTTAATTACATAATTGTTAAACTAATCTGTATTTGCTAAGTCACTTCACAAACTAACTGTTCCACTTTCCTGAAATAATTAAATTTACAATAAATGGAATTGAAATAATTCAATTAACGCATATACTTAAAATAACTTTATTATTCATAATCTATGTCATTTTTCCTGTAACTGCGGTTATTTAATAGTATTAACATGAATGTATTGAAAATTGCTTAATAATAAAGTAACGAATAACCATTTAAAAACTATTCAATACGGCTTTCAAAAACCTGCTAGCCAATTTATTTGTGCTACACAATGTGAAAGGATAAATGCATTTCAGAAAATTATGCGTAATTATTGCCGTTCAAAATAAAAATAAATCTGAAAGCATAATATGATCAGCCAATTTCGAAGAAAATTTTCTCTGTGTTCATTATATATAAAAGTATACGTATGTATGAAAAGTTGTATCTTAACGAGCAGCTTCAAAGTCTGCATGTGTTACTACCAAAAAAACGATCTTTTTATTTTTTCCTCTGTATTAAAAACGTTTTAATGGCAAATACATAACCCTGCAACGTATTCTGATAGTTACTTTTGCCCTCAACACTTAAATGTTTACCTTTCTTGAAATTCAAGCCTTAAACGCGATGATATTGCAATGGTTAGACCTTTAAATCCTCGCTTTTTAAGTACATGCTAACAGCGCCAATTGACTGAAGTGGCAGAATATGTAAGTTCTGCTTGCACGCACTTTTTCGCCCGTTTGGACAGCCGCTATATGATCGCAGGCAGCCATGGCCGAGCATGCCCATTAAAAAACAATATTTCAAAATATGTTTTGTTCATAATATTCTGATAGGGAGCTCATAATATTTTGGAGGGGAAAGGATGCTTATAAAAAATGAAGAGGATCCTTTTTACAACCCTAGAGAATTTGATCCTAGGGTTGCAAAAATGAGTCAAAGTTCCGAAACATAAACAATAGTTATTATTATAAACAATAGTATTTTTTCTCAAGCCGATCAGCATTAGCAAATCTCTACGTCGCACAACGCTGCTCTTTGCATGCCTCTCAAGCTGTCGATATTTAACTTAAATGTTTCGTTATTCGTGATAGAACATAGCTTTTTATTGTGTATTTGCGATTTAAATTTTTCCATACATTTTGACTGAGCATCTTAGGTTTTGTCAAACTTGTAAAAGTGATTTATAAAAGTACAGTGAAATACTATAAAATCATTCAAGCACCTTGAATATTATTGACGCTACAGGAGTGTCTGTGCACCAGAATTCTTTGACGTTATAACAGAGTTGTCCCCATAAACGAGGTCACTATAACGAAGAAGTTCAACTGTATATTGAATTGTTTCGATTTACACGGAAGTTCTACGTTACGTTGTAAAACGATTGAAACTAAGAAGAAAAAAAAGCAACCACAGAGGATTTGAAATTAAACGTAGAAGCAGAGTATAACACGCAGATATGGCGATCATCGGAATTATATTTCTAGTACCACTAGAAATATAAATGGATAGCTAATTGGTTGTAGGTAAGAAAAAAAAATGTTTTGTTATGTTTTGATTGTTATTTGCAAAACAGAAAAAAAAGAACGGTTTGTGTGCATCTGGAATATTAGATTTAAGCAACTTGGTTCGAAAACCATATAAACAGACTTCTTAAAACAATATAACAATAAACATGGAGTGTTTTGCTATTTAATTCTGGATATGCTTTGAAATAATACTTCAACAGAGAAATATGTTCATTTATGAATGTGTTCAAATGAATCTGTGTTCATTTCTTTCAAGTACAGTAAAACCCCGTTAAAACGCGGGTGTCGGGGGACATGTTTGGCACCCGCGTTATAACATAACCGCGGTATAGTGAAACTATACCGCGCAACCATATTCAAGAAATAACACTCGCTTTTGTTGCATCATTTTTAACTTTATCAATTACTCGTAACTTTTCTTCCCCTATATGCCCCTATAGTATTTTTTTTTCTTTCTTCTTTGCTGCCATTTTATTCACTGTAACTGCCGTGCAAGAAGCACAAGCTTCCCAATCAGTCTATCGAACGATAGGTTACAAATCAACTGTGTTCCGAGAAAAAAGGTGCTTAAAAATCTCTTTATGTTATCAACATGGGATTGTGAAAAAATTAGATTTGGAAGGGGAGGAACGTACTTTTCACTGAGGAATATGTTTTCTTTTCAGGAATGCTAAAGGGATTCAGGATTCTTTTCAGGAATTCTAACCTTTTCTGGAATACAAAGGTTGATACCGCCATAAAAGGAGTTACACACGCATAACTAAGGAATCACGTTTAAATATAAAAGGTGGTTTAAACGTCGGGGGACATGATAGTCACCGCGGTATACTGAGGCGCAGTATAACGGGGTTTTACTGTACTCTTTAGCTTCTATCATGCCTCAGCGTTCTCTACGAATTGCTATGCTAATGCTTTATATTTTCCTGTTATTCCAAAATTAATAGACTTAAAATATTAAACTAGAATCTGTACGCATTGGTTTAAGCAGCGAAAATGATGGATTGTTCCTGAAGTAATACAATAATTAGCACCTATCTACCTGTATCGCTCTTTTATTTATGCATCTGACAGATTCGCGCCTAACGGAGGGCTGACTGTATTATTTTCTATGTTTCAAGTAGAATCTTTATTATATGCATTGTTAAAGAAAACTATAAATTAACTGGTGGCACGATTTCGGAAATATTTATGGCAATTGTAACGAGGGATACAGTGGCACACACTAAGTGCAAAACAAAATGCCTTCTGAATCGAATTGCTTAAATAGAAACCCTTATATAAATTAAGTTGTTTTCGTTTAAACGAAAACAGCTTATATTCTCTATATAATTTTTAATTAATTACCCATCATTCATTCCTGAAAAAAAATCCCTAAAATTTTTTGATAAATAAATCACATTTATATGAATTCTGTACACTAAAATTACAATGAGCTTAACTTTTTTTCTACGAAACAACCAACATTATAGGTAGGACTTAAAAAGAGAAAGAAAGAAAAAAAAATCAATTGTGTGTGAACAATACATAGTATGGGCACTGCCAACTAGATACTAAAGCTTGGAGAAATCGGGGACCGTATGGTTTTAACGTTCCGCAGCATAATAACTTTTGCAGGGAGAGAAACAGATTTTAACTGCGTGTTTTCTTCGAGTTTAAGTTAAGACAAAGAACAGAATGTATAGAGTGGCCAATCAGTTCTACGAAGAAACCGTGGATATTCTCTTTAAATTTTAATCAAAGCGTCGTGGCACAAACTCGCCGAGAAATCGTACTTTTCTGCTAGTTTTCTGACCTTTAATCGTGGATCAGCACGAACTGGGGCCCTTTCCCTGGTGGACACAATCATCAGCATTGGTGTTGACGGCCCACTTTTACATTAATCTCAACTGAATCCTGACAAGTTTTGAAATTTCACTCAAAGTATTGACTGCTACCCATTGTGTAATGACCTGTTGAAAAGCAGTTTTCAACAATTTCGCAGCATTCGTCTATTTTTTCAAGTTTGAATTAAAATTTAACTCAACATCGTTCCTTCTCGAGATTGTTCATCTTGGGAATTCTCTCGAGTGAAAAACCGATTTTGGCAAAAACTTCCCTAGTTCGTTAACAGTAAAATGCAGCAACAAACCGTTGCTTGAAAAGAATAGTGACACAGCTCAAAAAAGCAACTTTAACAGGAGACTAGTTTTTAAATTATTATGCGATATGCAATCTATTATTGTTTCATTCATAACAATTCCTAATTATTTAATGCCCCTTAAAAATGGTTAATACTGTCCTTTTTGTCTATTTCATGAAGATTTTGTGGTAGCCTTTCTGGATTCCTAGAATTGTTAATCAAATTTAGGAGACTTTGAGTTGTGTCTCTTTCGGATAAAAACAACAATTTTTCTGAAACAATTTCTGGAATAGTGTAATAACCCTGAAAAGGTCTTAAAAATTGTAACATTAAAATCAATACAGACACAATTCCAAATTTGTCACTATTGTCCGTAATAAAATTTTATGAAAAACCCTGCATTAACAGCAATACAGACACAACACAAAATGGGTCTCTATTGCTCTATAAGGGACTATATCACTTAGGACCAAATCGGAGTTGGGCCTTTTTTAAATAAAATTGGCAGTATTTACCAACGCAGCAGTCGCAACACAACACGAGTTATGCTTTTGTTCAACAAAAAAAATGGCGTTTTATTTTCATTCTGAAAAGACACTTATGCTATCTACGGGCAACTTTGCTATCTACGACTTGATTCTTTATTCCATATAAAAGATCAATTCTTTAAAAGTATTATCAATTAAAAATCTCATTTTCGGTATTTTTTGAGTTGTGTCACTTCTTTTCAAGCGGCGAAACGGAAAGTTAATCGGCAGGTTTTAAGATAACTGAAATTCATTTGTTAGATATTCCGCTGAACGACTCGACGAGCCGCAATTGAAACAATACCGGAGCAATAATAATAAGATTACACGTTAATTTAAAGCACAAATGAGCAATAAAATGCAGACATATGTTTCGGGATTGCTTGGAATCCCTTTTTCAATGCGACAGGGATTCCAAGCAATCCCGAAACATATGTCTGCATTTTATTGCTCATTTGTGCTTTAAATTAACGTGTAATCTTATTATTATTGTTTACTTGCACAAAGTTAAATTATTTTTAATACCGGAGCGTTTTGAACATACCTCGTGTTCCGGAAATTATATTTAAATAGTGTTTCCTATAGGTGGACACGGCGCTGGGAAATGTGTGTGCAACAGGAAGGGGAATACTATGTTTATTCCTAGGTTTTTACAACCACTTCAGACGGAAAGCTTGAATGTATTAAACTGAGAAAACTGAAGCGAAATTAATTTTTATACTGGAAACCGATGATGCGTATGACCTAAAGAAACCCCTTGCCATAAATGCAGTTCCCCTCCCATTTAAAATTTTAAAGCCTGAAACCCTCTTGATTAATATCTGTTAATTCTTCATTAAAAGTTTACACAAGAAATTCGAACTTAAATGCTTGAGCTAAACACGTTTCTACGAAGATAACATGTCCATTAATAATTTTTTAAGTAGGAAGAGATATTCCCGTATTTAAGCACGTAAGGAGTACATAATAATAAATAAACAAAGGAAACGGAAAATAAATGGGAGAACGCAGACTTAATTAGATATTATAATAGGAGACGTAAAATTAATTAGAGAATCTGCGCAAAATATGTTGTTGCTGGAATGTTAAGGGAATGAAACTGCAAACTTTTGGGCACACAGAAATACAGTATTTTTTTCTTTTCCTCTTTTATTATAAAATAAAAGTGATATGGGATCATTACTCTGCATGTAAATCGTATTTTATGTGTTAAAATATATTATAAAATATGAAACAATCAGTTGATGAACAAAGTATTTAAGTAATAGCAACTTCTATTGAAAACAATCATGTAATCTAACTTCAATACTAATTTGTTTCCAAACAAGGAAAAACATTTTTTTTTCTTTATTTGTTCTTACACGTTACTTATTCTGTTCACTATTTATTTTGCTTAGTATAATCCAACAATAATAACCCAATAATCCCGCAACATTTCAATTCAGATGGTCTACTTATCGTTAGCCGCTCCCCCTCCCCATGCACCCACGAGTTTTTTTTTTTTTTTTAAATTAAGCACTCAGTGGTGGCTTTTGTGACTTTCTGGGCTTAGTTTTCTACGTTGCTATATTTCCTTATGTATCTTTGTTTTTAGCTAACTTAAATTATATTTTTAGTATTTGTTTACAACACAATACTATAAAAAAGAACATTTTTACTCAGTGTCAAATAAAAGTGCTTTTTATAATTGTAAGCTTCACACGGGCCAACAAAATTTATTCGCTGACCGGATGGGGTTCACGGGCCGCAGGTTGGGAACCACTGATGTAGCATAAATATGAGAAATATTTGATGGAAAATATTATTCAATGTTATAGAGTAGGCAGTTTTTTTTTTACATTAATGAATGAATTCACACAAAAAATCTTCATAATGGTTAAACTATATTTGTTATATGTGAAATAGTAAGAGAAAAAACGGGAAAAAGCAAGTTTTACGTTATTTTTATAAAGTCCAGCCTGTTCTTTGAATAATGCCAAATTGAGGTGCTTTTTTTAGAAAGAAAATGAAGCAAATAAAGATATAAAGTTTTTAAAAATGTCCAAAATTTTATAGGTAACGTAAAAACACGAAAGAAAGTAAAAAGTTTTAGACGCACTAAAAATAAAATTTTGACGGATTCTTTTTGAAAATACCTTTATTCTTTAATTCTTTTTGTAGTTCTTCTGTTTACTTGTTGGGGGGGGGGGGGGCTCCCAGAAGCCCCGAAATATTTCTTTTGGGGAGAGGGTAGGTACTCGGGCAGCCAGGATGTTACGTAACTTTACTGATGTGAGAATAACAAACTTGCGTTTTTAATGATAGACACACGAAAACAGTGCCAATGTTAAAATAATTACTGTGAGTTCAGAAGTGTTTTACTATTAAATAAATAATAGTAATAATAAGTGACATAATTTTTCGTTGTGGTTTGTCTTCTATACCTATTGCTTAGTTTATAAGACAGGTGCAGGATAACAAATGATCCAAATCGTTATTGTAAGTTCGGTTGTTAAAACACCAGCTCCGAATGCTACCTCAAATTCAAAAGGTTATTTAAGATTTGCCACAATACAAACACTGTCAACAAATTGATGTCATTATGGAATTGGGAAACTTGCCGACTAAGTTCAAAATAAAGCTTAAAAAGTGAAATAATGGCAGCTTACCTGGTATTCAATCTTTGCTAGCACCTCATATTTCCTCAGCAGGGAAACGTGTTTGCAGAAGGAAGAAAGTTCTATGGATCCTTTTGGAATGAGCGGCATTAGCTTCTCATCCTCATTCATAGGAAGAAATCCACTGTTGAGCAACGACAGCTGAATCCGGCTGATGGAATGTGTCGTTCCAGTCCGTTTGGGAAGTCCGGATCCACTTGGAGTGCTGGACTTTGCCGGTTTCCTCTTACTCTTTTTAGCCGTCATTTTAGAGGATGTATTGTTGTTGTCGCCGCTATATCCTGCCGTCGTGAAGTCCTCCAGTTTGGAAGAGGTCCGTGACAACCGGTGCAGTCAGTTTTTTAGTATAGAATTCCTATTTTCAATGTGGCAACAGAAACAAATGCCGAATCACTTATTGAAAATCGTTGCTGTCGACTTGAATCATAGCAGAAACAGTGAAATGTAACTCAAGAATTTTTATAAGTTAAGTAATTCTTTAAGTAAAGGAATCAAGGATCTAAAAACAATTCTCAAAATTTTCTGGATACGTCAAATAATACTAGATTTTTCAAGAAAAATAAAATACTATACATGATTGATTAGTGCAGTATTTGTTCAATGGTTCGTAATAACTGATCTACCCAGTATTCTTTACTGAATATAATTTCATTTAAAATTTCATCACTATTGATATCTCAGTACAATATCTACAACTGCTTTCAAACAATCTGAAGGTTTTCTTTTATCCAAATGAACTGTCAAATATCTCCAGAAAATAAAAATATCTTCAAATGGTTTTAAACATCTCAAATATCTATTCCATTATTTTAAATATTTTCTTTCTTCAAAAGCATTTTCAATTGTTTCCAAAAAAAAAAAAAACCCTTTTCAGTATTTTCTTAATTCATATTATTTAATACTTGCACTTGCTTCCATTTCAAAAGCATGAGTCGTATTGTATACAACTGATGCAAATTGTTATTAAAAATGTTCTTAAAATATTTTGTTGCACACGATATATGCTAAATGAATTCTTTAGTTGTTTTCGTTTTAATGAGGAAATAAATTTTAACTTCTGGCTAAATATATTTTTATGCAAACTCCTTAGGAAGTAATGTGTTTAAAATGCGTACTTCTATTTAACTTATAACTAACCAAAATCAAAAAACCTGAAGTAAATGCTATTTTGAAAGATAATTCCAAAAAAAGATATTTAATTTTTTTCAAAGGTTTTGAAGCGCATTTGTAAAGTAAAATGTCTTGTATGTATTATAAGGTCTCAATTCTGCTAGGCATTTTAAAATTCTGTATAGCACACATATTTCATACAGTCATATTTAAATAAAACAAACTTGAACAGTAATCTGCGAAATGCACTCTTATCATAAAAAAGATCTGTCAATCACTTATAACAACGAACAAATTGAGCTTTCAAGGACATATCAAATCTCAAAAGATCACTTCAAGAAAAAAAAATCGAAACAGAAGAAGCTTCAAATCATAAAACTCAAAATTAGTACAAAGTTCAAAAACAGAAAATAAAACTAATATTACAAACTTAAGTCATCACGACTTTTGTGAGGAACAGTACTTTACCAGATGATTTTTTCGGAGCTACTGTCATAAGAATTCCGTATTTTTCTTGCTAAAATTGAATCCAGTTTTTACTCTTGACAATGAACAACAACAAACCTTTCTCTCCAAACATACCATGAAATCTGAATATTAATGATCGCATTTATGAAGCAAAGCTTTCTGAGCTTCTCTCAAAAAATCGCTTGTCGAATTCCATCGGTAACCAAATCATTCAACTCAGCCAATATCGCGAATTTCTCTAACCCACGCTGAAATAAAAATGACGATTAATATTAAAGCTTCTGAAAATTCGAAGCACGTTGTACGAATTTCAAAGGAGCTCAATCCCCGCGTGTGCTCTCTCGGAGAAGTCGAAATGGTTTCTGACAACGGCGAGCGCAGACGATTTCGGAGTGATTCTAAAAATAGAAACAGATCCCGTAAAACCGTGTGACGTTTCTTGCCGAGCATGCGCGCAACAGGCAGTTTCACCAACCTGCTTCAAAAAAAGAAAATAAATAAAGAATACATTTATTTATTTTTTCACGTAATAACTTTTTGTCTTGTATTTTATGTTTCATCAGGGAGCGCGAAAGGGAATGAACTCTATGACGTTGACGCAAGCAATATTGGATGAACATGAAAGAGCTCACTTTATTAAAACACCACCTCTTCCTAATTCATTAACCCCAACTCCTTTTAAAAGAGAACCCCTAGAAAATAAGGGAATAAATATTTATTAGATTAGAATTTTTACGATAAAATACCATTAAAAATCACATGAAAATAATTTCAGAAAAAAGATCCTAAAACAGAGTTCAAATTTTTCTATTACTCCTGCTATTCCAAAGGTTTAAATAGGAGATTTTAATAAAACTTCTCATACCACGAAAATAAACTTCTTTAGTTAAATTTCCAAAAATTCTAAAAAGTCTTTTTAAAAGAAAAATTTAAAAGATCCTAACGAAAAATTTACCTTTTACTTTTGTAAAGTAACAGTAAAAAGCCTTCTTACCAATAACAAATTGACAATCTAGCTATTTCTCTCTCTTTCTCATTCAGTTTTTGTTCTTAATTACTTCCAATATATCTTTTTCAACAGTTTAAGCATATTCACTAATATAATTTCATTTATTCATTCATTCATTCACGCATTCATTTATTCCGTCATTCATTCACGCACATCTAGATTAAAGAGTTTCATGGGAAAATAATCTCGTTTAGTTCTGGTTGAACTTCGTATCTGTACATGACATCATAACATCTTTCCTATAAAGTTCCAAGCAAATCCTTCTGTTATATCAAGATCTATATAGGATTGAAATTTCCCCGTAGGCGCTAGTTTTTTTTTTTTTTTTTAATTGCTCAAAAACAAGCAGAAATTATTCAAATAATAATAAAAAAAAATTCACGCCAAGAGCGCCAATACGCTAACTTGGATCTAATGCCCAGAGATTACATAATTGTTTTATTTTTGTCCATAGCCGCTAATGTTAATATTTTTTTTAATTCAAAATCAAACGAAAAATTCAAAGTAAAATCTTCAAGTATTCAAATCAAAAAGTAACAAGAAGTTCCGTCTAGAACTATACGAGCCTACTTTCCCGAATACACCAGTTTCAAATTTATAATCTAGCCATCTCTCTCTCTCTCTTTCTCGTTTAGCTTAAGTTCTTAATTGCTTCAGATATACCTTTTTCAACGGTTAATACATGTTCATTCAATCATTCATTTATTCAGTCATTCATGTATTTATTCACCCAGTTATTAATTCATTCTTTTGCTTATTGATTTAGCCATTCATTAATTCAAAAATATTCTTGAAAATCTCGATCAAAAAATTTCGTAAGAAAATATTCTCCTTAGTTCTGGGTGAAATTTCTATCTGTACATGTTTTACGTCATAAGAGCTTTCCGATAAAGTTTGTTCCAAGCAAATCGGTCCGTTACATCAGGATTTATACAGGATTGAAATTTCGCCGTAGGCGCAATGTTGATTTTTTTTGAACTGTTCAAAAATGAAAAAAAATTGTTCAAATCAATATTTCACGCCAAGAACTTCTTCCAGTGAGCTTGTTCATTGGAACTTGGATCTTGTACTCAGAATTTACATAATTTGTTTTATTTTCGCCCATAGGCGCTAATGTTAAAAATTTTTGAACTGTTCAAAATTGAACAAAAAACTGTTCAAATCAAAAAGTAAAATATGAAAATGAGATGTCCTCCCGAGATCTTTCGAATGCAAAAAGAATTGTTCGAATCGGACAATTCGTTCAAAAGTTATTAGGGGGGACAGACCGACAGACAGACAGACCGACAGACACACTTTTTCCCCATCTCAAAACCCTACTTTCAAATTTTTTATTTTTCAATCTTTATTTAATTACTTAACTTATTTTTGACTTTTCTTGATTTCTAACGATATTTTCACGATACACTAAGCCTTCTTTCATGCTTTATTATTATTTTTTTTATTTTTACGGGAAAGTAGGCTAAAAAGGGGAAATAGGATGTCCTTGCCGAGATCTTTAAAATTAAAAAAAAACTTTCTAATCGAACAATTCCTTCAAAAGTTATTGGGGAGGGGAGCTGACTTAGCGACAGACACACATTTTCCCCATCTCAAAACCCTACTTTCATTTTTTTTTTTTTCCCAATATCTATTTATTTTTGACTTTTTCTTATTTTTAACGATTTTTTACGATGCATTAAGCCTTCTTTTTTTAAACTTTTACTGGAAAGTAGGCTAAAAAAAGAATTAAACTATATGCGAAAACCGGGAAAAACAGTTTTAAATGGAGAAAAATCCATTATAATCTTTGCAAAAAGTAAAGTCAATTAATTAATGAAAAATTCAAATAATTAAATTTCTCTTGTATTTTTTTCTTATGCAGGAATATAATTTCACAGTAAATGGCTGAAGAATGGAACATAATCTATATATTAATACGTGAAGCAAAATATTTACCATTTTTAATGAAATTGAACGAACGGAGGAGTGTGAGATTTGTCACAGTGAAAATGCATATGGAGAAGGAGTGCAGAAAATTAAAATTTATGTCCAATATATGCTACAAATACATTAAATTAAAAAACTAACCCATTGCTCAAACCGTTGCGATGAGAATGGGTGTTGGCTGTGTGAAATATTTAAACAAAAACTGTTGTCAAAACAATAAATAAATAAAACGTCCAAAAATGTTTATGCGTTCTAGGCTCAACTCGATTAACTAGCTAAATCTCTGCTCAGTTCGATTGTTTTACAAGAAAAAATTTTGCAGGACCCCTTTTTAGGCACATTGCGCTCACGGAGAAGTGTGGGACTTGGCATAGTTAAAGTTCCTAACGAGAAGGAACGCAGAAAGATAAATGTTATGTATAATAGGTATCACAAGGTAAGTTGAAATAAATTGTAATAATTCAATAAAGAAAGGGAAAGAAAACATGTATTTTTTGACGGTTTTGCTTGTACTCTCTCTATCTGTAATACTGTATGAATGACATATTGTAGTTTTAAATATAGAGAGGAAAGGCAGTTAAAAACTATAAAGCTAATTTGCCATCTGGGAAATAAAAAAAGTAAAAAAATAGCAGAGTGAATGCGAAGTGGATGATTTGTAATTGATTTAATGTTCCCGCAATGGGAAATCCACAGCAAGCACTGACGGACTAATGCAGTTTTATGTGTGGGAGCGTTCCGTTGAAAAATGCAAAAAAAAAAAAAAAAGAAAAGGTATAAAAGGCACAAGAACTCTCTCGCCCCTACCCTCCTCCTCACTCCACACACACACACACACACACACCTACACTAAAGCGGTATTATCACACGACAGGAATTTTAAAGCAAACGTTACTTCCAATTATTCTATCGGCAACCTCAAGAGAAAATTTTCGATCCGGAGTTTCCTACAGGTTTGCACCCGGTTTCTCGGACGGTTGCTCATAACGAGCTACTATTTTCTAATCTGTATCCTAGTGTTAGGCATATGTTTACAGTTTTTATACTTGATATTTCGTTCAAACAAGTAAGTTTCTGCATTCAGGGGCACTCCCATGCAAGGTTATGGCAAGTCACTGGGACCTCCCAAAAATTGTTCTTATTTCGCAAATTCTGACAGACTTTTCTCCACCAGACCCCTACCTGTTAGCCGAGGCCTTAGGATTGCTTACGCACGGGGAGAGGTAGTGGGGTCTACGGATTTTACATGCACATATCCCCAAGTATACATGGGGGTCTTCAGTGGGTATCGAACGCGCGACCTTCCAGGTGGAAGTCCGACGTGCTAACCACTAGGCTACCACGGCCCCAATTCTGACAGACTATGGTAAATTTGATAATTTGGTATAACAATAGTTTTTCATTTTTGACTGACAGCTATATAGTTGGCAATAGCAGTTGCAATTGCAAGGCATCAAATTTTATTTTATGTGTATAATGATCACTTATTATCAATAGGATCATGTTTAATTAAGTTTGATCTTCGCGATTCGGTGAAATGCGAAGTTTCAGTCGGGAAATTAAAAATCCCCCTCCCGTCCAAAAAATATAAAATAAAAAAACCCCGTCCAAAAAATAAGTTCGAGGCGGCCCTTCCTGCTTAAATATTTCAAAAAATTGTGATCACAAATGTTGTTATATTATAATGCAATACATGCACATGAAATGTGAAAAATTTTGTTAAAACGTTGTACGTGTTTTGCGAATTTTAGTATCAAATTATATGTTATGACTTATGAGTTTATTCATCACAAGATCTTTAATTTTAATGGAAATGTATTAAAGCAATGGCGTTCCAAGCATAAGTGTCACCTGGGGGCAATAATTTTTGGTGCCCCCCCATAAAAAAAAGAAGAAGAAAAAGAAAGTAACGTTGTTGTGTTGTATAAACTTGTAATTTATATTATTTTCAGAGGTGCATAAAAAAAACACTTTATCAATTTCATTTTATTTATTTGGGATCACTTTCACTAAACTACATTTATTTTCAGTTACGATACCTTAAAATAGCACCCTTAAAATTGTATAGTTCAAGTTCATGTATTTTTCTAAAATTATATATCTCATTTTGGGTGTCACCCGGAGTGGCCCGGCCCCTCCACCGTCCCCCATAGTGACCCTATTGATTATGGACTATAATTTGGTAAAATATTATTATTTGGTATTATGTGTCTCCTCTAATATCAATCTAATTAATTGTTTTTTTTTTTCTTATTGGGACTCTAACTGTTCCTTTAAAGTTGTATAAAAGTGTTGTGTACATAAGCAGGAGCGCCACGGACGGAAATTTTTGGGAGGTGTGCACAATTTACTAAATATGAAACTTCGAATTCAAACGAATCATAAAATAGGACTGCAGTTTAAATTTAATTAAAATAAAATAAGAGGAATTAGTTAAAAAATCATCGAAAATGGAAAATAACATATGATGCCTAGACTATTATTGCTAATAACTCTATAGAATGGTTATCCATGATATATAAATGAAAAAAAAAACGAAAAAGAATAAAAAACGGTAGTCATACTATCCCTAAATTTATCACCTGAAACGCACTTGCATTTTGGCAGCGATTTCATCATAAGACAGTCTTTGCAATGTCCTGCACTAGTAAAGTAGCGACTTTACATCCTACAAATGTTTTTCGCATGATTTCGCAAATTTAAACCAAAAAAATCTAACTTTAGAAATCCCACTCTCGTTTTAACATTTATCCTTCGTTCGCCAATCTTCAAATCCTTCACCGCTATGTGTACTAGAAAGTTGATTTGACGTCATGAAATTCCAGCTCCATAATTGGTCCTTTCTTGATTTGCCTTAAATTACACGTGCTAGAAGCAATTTTTTTCTTGCACAGATAACGAATTGCTTCTAATTCGAGAAACCGTGAATTGATACAGCACCCGAGCATTTTGAGGAAACTGGGAGAAATTGGTAGAAAAACCAGTTTCTGATAGAGTTGACGATTCCTATTACGGTTGCGTTTGCCTGTAATTCCTGTCGTGTGATAACCGCTTTATTAACACACAAAACATTTACAGAAAATCCATTCAAAAATTATCTCTTTTAGCCTACTTTCCCGTAAAAGTGCAAAAAGAAAAATACATATGAAATAAAACTTAATGTATCGTAAAAATAAGAAAAAGTTAAAACTAAGTTAAGTAAGGGAATAAATTTAGAGAAAGTAAAACCTTGAAAAAAGGGTTTTGTGATAGGGAAACTATGTCTGTCAGTCTGTCTGTCCCCTTATTAATTCTTGAAGGAATTGTCTTATTCAAAACAGGTTCCTTTTTCAATTTGACCATCTCGGCGAGGACATCTCATGTCCGTATTTTACTCTTTGATTTGAGCAGTTTTTCATTCATTTGTGAGCAGTTCAAAAAATCTTATGATTATCACTTACGCGCAGAAATGAAGCAAACTATGAGAACTCTGGGCATAAGATCCAACTTCCTTTGAACAAGCGTATTGGAAGGAGATTTTGGCTTGCATTTTTTTTATTTGAACAATTTTTGTTCATTTTTTAACAGTTCGAAAAAATTTAACACCTACGGAGAAATTTCGATTGTGCAAAAAATTCTTATCTTACAGACGGATTTGCTTGGAACAGACTTTATCTGAAAGATGTTATAACGTAGAATATGTACGGATACAAAGTTCATCCAGAACTAAATGAGCCTATTTTTCCACGAAATTTATTGATATGGATTTTTAAGGATATTTCTGACTAAATAAATGAGTGAGAATGAATTAATGAATATGCATAGACCGTTGAAAAAGGTTTAAAGTAATTAAGAACTAAAGTTAAATAGAAAAGAGAGAGAGATATATAGATAGATTATCAATTTGATATTGGTGTATACGGGAGAGTATGTTCGTAAAGTTCCAGACGGAACTTCTTGTTTAACCCTTTAACTACTGGTAACGTCAATATGCGATTTGGCGAAACTTTTCTGTGGTACGGGTAACGTCAATAAGCGATTTGGCGAAACTTTCCTGTGGCACGGGTAACGTCATTAAACTATTTATTGATGTTAATTGGCTTAATTTACTTTTTTTATTGGTTAGCCAATAACAAAATTTGCTGTGGCGAAAGTTCATGTAAAAAACTCATGACATATACGTAGAAATAGATGTATCGCCATTTATGAATTTTTTTGGTACTTTTTTTTTTTTTCGCGTTCAGGCAAACAGATTTGTGAATATATTCAGGTAGTTAAAGGGTTAAACTGTTTTGAGTTAACATGTCTATTAAAATATTGCTTACTAACCACTACCAGATGTTCAATTTTTCGGAAGCGGGCAAAGGCTTGAAACTGCGTACTTACCCATCTTCCTTCAATATTATTTAAGAAGTGTTAACTAAATAGTTCATATACTTTGCAAAGACAGAACTTATGTTTAGGGAGTGCAATGTCAACCAAAATAAAATAGAATTTGAAGCTAACAATATCTAATATATAAAGTGAGATAAGTGCGGTTACGCGTTATTTTGCTTCGAATCAACGCTTCGAAAGTTTGTTGATTTGCATTATTGTTTTGTACTCTTCATTAAGTTGAAAATGAGTGTTTGCATTTCTCATTTCTTCAGTGATAATAGGGTGGCTTGAAAAATTTTATTTCTACTTTCTTTACAAGAGAACGAATGCAGTAAGATAAAATTTATGTGTGATATGTGTTAAAAATGCATTAAAACAAGTACACTGTTAAAAATTTCATTAAGAAAATAGTAAAATAACCATTTACTTGATAGTTATTTTACCACATTTAATCACAACAGTTGAATAACCATTAAAAAGATAGTGCTCAAACCGCTGATTGCGAAAAAAATCGTTTATTCTCTGTTTATCCTAAAGAACGTTTAACTAACCGTAATTTTCAAGCGCTCAATAAGAATCGGGCGACCATCTTGGTTGCGAAACCTTACCGGTCGTACGTTCTTTTAAAATAGGAATACGGATTTATCAGTTAAAATCTGCATGTGTATATAAAAAAAAGAAGAAAAAAAAGTGGCTTAAGCAGTGGTTACTAAATAGAAACACGTAAATCAAATACACACGTAAATCAAAAATTTTAGACATCGGATTCCCGAACTGTTTGCGAATGAGCGAACCCATAACTTGAACTGCTTAAGCTTGTTTGTATTTTAATTTTTGCGGTAAATAAAATGATTTTCGTCGATATACAGTAAATTTAGACCAAAAATAAATTTAGATCCAACCAAAAACTAAAATCTCAATTTTAAGGCTGTTTGCCTGTTGAAAAAGAAGATTTATTGATAAATAAACGTCTGCTTTACGTGATGACGGTGTCCGAGTGCATAAAGAGCAAGACTTGTACACCACGCATTCGGGGTTCGAGTCCTGCAAGCTTCGTTTACAGTTCTACGCCTCGAAGATTCTACCCCTCGAAGTGGTTCAAAAACGGTGAAAATTTTGTTTTGAAACCATTTTTAAATGGTTATAAAACCGTAAACTTTTGTATTTACGGCTTTTTAACCAAGTTAATTGGAAATGGTTAGGTACCGTAAAGATAGAAAAATGTTCCAAGCCGTAAATTTAACGGCAAATTAGATGGACGGACTGCTGCCGGTCATTTAACCGTAATTTCATGATGAAATTTCTAACAGTGTATCTAACTCAGTTGTCAATCAGTCGGAAGGATTAAAAATTATCGTTCATTGAAATATTTTTAAGAAATGAAATAGAAAAACTAAATTGCTTAAAATATGCTTAAACATTTGAGGATTAACTTAAATTAGATGAATATTTAATGAGTTACGGTATAATTTCGACAGCTGGGAGAACTCTAGCTAGACATAATTAGATCTATGAATTAATTGATTAATGTATTGACGTAATAAGAGAAATAGTTTAAAAAATCATACTGATGTTTTTTCTCCCTTGAGCTAAGCCAATAGCTTGTAACGACATTTTAAAAATGCTTAAAAGTTGAAATAATTAATAGAAGGCTTTATATACATGACTATTTTAGTGGAAGATCGTAACTAACGAAAAACAGAAATCAATTTAGGGTAAAATTTGGAATGCATGCATCTAAATCGGAACAAAAAAGTATTTTCTTAAGAAATACACATATTCAATATTTAATGCAAAAACGACAGATTAAAATTTTTTAAAAATAGTTCTAAGAAGAAAAATGTCAGTCCGAATCCAGTTTAGATCGTTTCTGAAACTTTTATTAACATCTGACCACTTGAACAACTAAAACATTACAAACAAAAGTTCTACCAATAATTATGGTGATCGTAATAGAGATTGTATCATTGGAAATTATAATTAAACATAAAATTTGGTTTTAAGTTTTGCTATCAAATTCATATACTTATTTTTACAGGCCAGTTATAGATCACGTGACATCATATTTTGATCATAAGTGGCTGTTCTTGGCCTCGATTACCCAGCAGGTTACATATTATAAACAAATGCAAATACAGATACCACCAGAAACAAGCTCTGAACCCATCTATGCTGGTTCTAGTCAATTTATCAACCTTCAATGAAGATCAAGTTCCCTCTTGAAAACTACTTATTTACCCCATTGCAAGGGACAGTTGCTTCTACTAAACTACTTGCCTCCATTTCAAGATAGTCTGGGATTTAAAAAGCTTAAAACAATTTCCTCTGGTTCTGTCTTCTGTGCAAAAATGCAGCTCATCAAAATCTTTCATTTTGATTAATTGTAACAACTGAATCATATTCCTTCAAAGTCTCCTTCACTCGATACCATACATATTAAGCCTTTTAAGTATGGACTCATAATCTAAATATGAAAGTCCACTTATCAGCCTATCGTAGCCCTCTTTTGAACAATTCTTAATGAGGTAATATCCTACTTTAGACATTCAAACCAAGTCTAAATAGTACACTCTCTGAAACGCATGCTAAAATCTCCCGAAATTTTCGTCATATTCGACGAAAAGGCTTCGTGAAAATTGATCCGAGTAAACCTTTCGTCAAATTGACGAAATTTGTGTCGTAACTTTTTTAAGTCACGTGATCGCGCAAGGAAGGAATCGTTGTGAATGGCGAAATTTGTCTTGACGATTAAAAAATCCTCGAAAGTGAGAGTTCTATTTTTGAGAGTGTATATAGTTATAATTTACAATGTAAAAGGATACTCGTGGAAATCGTAAAATATGTAAATATATAGTTTTTCGTTCAAAAGTGTTCCAAAAAAAAAAAGAATTTTTGAGCTTCTTTATTGATGACTCAGATATGTTCCAATTACTTTCTATAAAAGTTTCACGAAGTATAGTCGAAGAATAATAGTCTATATCTTTTTAAAAGTTGGAAATTATTTCTTTATCAGTTAGATCCTACGTGTGCTTATATGCCCTTCTTTTCCATTAAGGCTACGCAGTTATTAGCTTGCTTTATTTTTTTATTAAATCATCCCAGTTCCGAACAAAACAATAACTTGAAAAATGAAATATAAATACTAAAGTTCTACTTTGTATCTCGAAATTCCACGTTTATTTTATTTCTGGATATCACATTAAAACTGATTAATGGCCAGTGGATGTTTGGACAAGTTGAAGGTCGAATATTATATTAGCCATTTCTGTTTTCATCTTTATTTATACAAAACCAAGTTCTAAAGGATATTTCTTCAAAAACTATATTTTGTTATGAAGCAGAAAAAGCTTATTTTGAACAAATGCCATGGTCAAATTTTGGCTCATTTTCAATGCCGCTGATCCAACCGAAAACAATTATCTCCAGTTCCGATTTCAGTTTGAAAAGTTGTCTTTGAAATGACTATTTTGTCAAGATTTCGAATATGAAAGTAAAATCATCTGTGTTCTTTGGAATCTTGATCTCATGCAATAAAGATGCTTCTTGAATTTCTTTTCAATAGGGAATTTTTCCTACGACGCATATGAAAGTGTGATTGTTTACGTAATAAAATGCAAATGAGTTTATCTTTAGCGTCGATGCAGCGTTCTAAACAAAAGTTTGTCTGGAATTGCCACGTTGTGCCATCATTGAAAGATACTTTCATAAATCCAATGTGAAAATCATTCATAAACAGTGAGAAACAATTTCATTGCGTAAAATATCTTTCTCAAATCGATGTTTGAAGTAGTGGTGGGGAGCTATTGATAGCACTATCAAATACTACGATATTTCTGACTATCGTGACCTTCGATAGTTTTTTTAAACAATCGATAGTGTGCGATAGTATTATAGTATTTTTTTTTTTTGGCAAAACTGGAATTGTTTCTTATTTATATTCAACTTCTGCTTTGGAATTTGTGGTGAATACGTTTACTTACCGTCGGTTTAATTTTTTAAGTATTAAATTTTCTTCTTTTTTCCTCTTATCATTGGAATTACCGTCTTCTTTCACTGAATGACAAGCATAATTCTTTCGATAGCTTAAATGATTCCTCAAATTATGTCATTTAAATCAACTAATGTAAAAACAATAGTTCTTTCCTATATTCTTAGAAAGAAATTTTCATTGTTATTGATATGAACAGAAAAATTCAATAATTTTACTCCCTATGTATGATTTTGTAAGAAATATACGTATCTTATTGTTACCTGGGGGATTCGTGACACCATTTTGTCCTTATAAAAGTTATATATTTTTAAATGTAACATAGCCACTTTTTTAATGTTAAGTTTTCATTTTAAAATAATCAACTTTTACTCAATCGAAAAAAATTACTGCACACTGCAGAGATGCACCCGAATGTCCATTTTAGTATAGATTAATTAACTTATCGGAAATATTTATTTACCTATTTTTTTATTTTTTATTTTTCAAGCTCTACTTTAATGATTAAAAAGCTATATTTTTACCTTGTAAAGTGACTTTAAATCACTTTCTAATTAGTTTTGAAGGATTTTTCCCCGTTTGACAGTAGCGGCAGTTATTCGACCCTCTTTCTGAAATTGTAATCACTTTTGAAGATGGTATCAAATTTATGATTCCCTGCTGCATTTACTTATTGGATTTTTAATGCTTCGAAAAGGGGTTCGTCATTCGTAACCCCCAGAAAGGTGCATGCATATCTTTACAAATGTGTGCTTGATTAACGTTGTTCTATTATTTGTTTTCTGCACAAGGGTGAACATTTCTCTTCTTAGGAATGCATATAATTTGAAGCAATTTCAAGAATTTGCATTTTAAGTCAAAAAGGCTTATTATGATTTTCTTTTGTAAGCACCAATGAACTGTTTTGCTTTCAAATTCCTTTTATTATTTGCAGAGAGAATAAAAGTTACCGATATCATTCAAATGCCTATTGTTATGCATTTGCATAAAACGAGATCAAAGTAGAAAGCATTTAATTGATTATTCACTAATAGTTTTGATACTATCTCCGGAAATCTATACTTTTATTTATGAACAATGTAAATCGATTCAGCTTTGCTACTACTCGAATTTAATTTCGTAAGCTAATAGATTCACAGTTATAAATGCATTAGAATTTTCTTTGTCCCCTTCAGAACCCAAGTTTTTCAATACTTGTGAACGCTTTATCACGAAATCAAGAAGTGTAAGTCAAGAAGTGTGTTCAAAATTTATAGTTCATAAACTTTTAACAGTGTTATAGAGGTTTTATAACTCATCAGTTATTTACCAAGTTCTTGTTTTATATTATTAATAGTTTTCTTAGATCAAAGTGGCACTATCTGTTTAATTAGTCTATTTATGAATAATTTGGAGTAATAAAGCTAGAACGACCACAAGCTTGTCCCGTAGTGGACCAGTCGGTAGAATCTCGGTTCCCGTAGAACACCGAAAGTGAAGCAACCTCGACTTAGGTCAGTGCTTGGGAGGGGGACAACCTCTCGCGGCTGGTTCCTGTGAGGCCGTGTACGCTAAAGGGAGCTGGTGCACGTTAAATAGGTTGTGGCTCCAATGTCCTCCAAGTGAAACGATACCTCTAGGGCTGCCAACCCCAGGTGACGGTCTCTCATCTGGGAGATGGTTTAAAAAATTAAGAGACCACATATCGAAGGGCGGAAGTCGGACTCCTGCCTATAAGGGCCCCATTCTTCCTCGCTTCGCGCGAGGATACGACTACAACAACCACAAGCTTAACTCTAAAATGTCACACTTTGGTAATGTCATAAATGTTTAAGTATTCTTATGATAAAGGTTTAGAAAAAATCGTTAGCAGAATGTCGTACCGTACCGTACTTATTTTGTTTCGGAGGGCTTAAAGGTAAAGTAACTTTTCTCCACCAGACCCCTACCTGTTAGCCGAGGCCTTAGGATTGCTTACGCACGGGGAGAGGTAGTGGGGTCTACGGATTTTACATGCACATATCCCCAAGTATACATGGTGGCCTTCAGTGGGTATCGAACGCGCGACCTTCCAGGTGGAAGTCCGACGTGCTAACCACTAGGCTACCACGGCCCAGGTAAAGTAACTGATTAATCATTGGAGAAATTAGGAAATCTCATGCAGGATTCATTGTTATACTGTTTTAAGTATTCTTTTCAAAGTTTTAAGCTGGGCACGAAGACAAGTATACTCAACTGTTATTGCAGGGACAATTATTTAACATTTTTAATTCTTGAAAATATCACTCAAAATTATCTAAGAAACTAATATATTACAAATAAATGCCAAGATAAGCTTTGATAAAAAGTCACGTTTGTTTCTGAATATTTTTGTTCTTTTCAAATGGAAATACAGTAGTACATGTTCAGTTACTTTAGTTTCGTTCATTATTCATGATATTTGCTCCTTCAATGCTAGGAAATAGAAAGTAGTTGTTGCTAAGGAACACACGAATTGCATTGTTTTATCCAATATCACGTAATGCATATTTTTCAAGCAAAAGTTACTAGCAACTAACTCTCTGAGAGTTTCTGTTTGAAGAAAATAAACTTTCTTTGTTTACCTAATTTTTCAGCACTGGAATTGTTTTTTTCTTCCCTGAAATGTAATCCATTATTAATTGCATTTTCTACAACTTTTTTTGAGAAGCAAAAATTCATGATTTTTTTAATTTAAAAAACAGATTTAATTTCTAGGGATCTAAAGAGCTTCAGTATGTTGTTGTTTCTTATACCCCTGAGGTAGAAAAGCCTATACTAGCTCCAGAAGATCAACTTCAGTATTGTCAATAGGAATTGTTTTGTTATTTGAGATTGTTTGAATATCTTGGGAAATCGGGGATCTTATTGATTTTTTCATTGATCCTTTTTTTTTAAAAAAAGATAAGAGAAAGATAAAATTAATTTATAATTATATATATGCATGTATATCTTTATAAATGTAGATTAGTACAGTGTATGGCGATTTAAGACAGATATGCATAAATTATGTTTATATGTTTAGAATAAACACCGTGTCCTCACATGGTGCTACGGAGAACCACAGTAATAGGGCCCAGGCTGATCAGGGGCCCAAGTTGAAGAAAATGAGATTAAAATTATTTTTTATATACATATTTTTAAGCTTGAAAAAATGGAAGCGGGCCTGTGGGATGCTCTACCAAGAGGCCCGTAATAAATGTACGAACGATGGTAAGAATTAGGCTTTAACGGTCAAAAAAAAAATATATAGTTGCTTTTCTGGCTTATAGGCAGTGGTCCATCCAAGATGTTTTTGGCTAACGTTTCTCCTGATATCGTCTCATTCATGGCGATTAATTAAAAGTAGAAGTCTTGACATAAAGTTCATGATCTTAATCCTCATTGGATATGGCACCATTCTCAGATCTTATGGTACTGCTTCTGATTGGCTTGTTTTCTTTCTTCTTGAGAGGGCATCGGATCGAACTTATCCTCTTTGATCTTAAAAAGACGCCTGATTAGTACTTTCTGAAACACTGGCACCCATAATTTATTAAGTTCAATAAAATTTCTTCTTTTCTGTTAAAGTTATTTGGACGGTTAAATATTTCTATGCTTCTCTGTGGAGATGGGAGAAGTAATGCCGAGTTGCATAAATTACTTCAAGTTCTTCGAAAGGGAGCTTTTGTATAGTAGCAATAAAGTGATCAGTAATAATCGACTTTTGAGAATTTAATCTGCAAGTGTTACCCTAGTATTAATTTTTCTCATGCCACGAGCCGGTGATATAGTTACGCCGCTGAGCACTAGTTAGGTAAATGTGAATAGGTGAGTAGGTTCAAGTAATGGTAGGCCGTGATAGGTATAAACTTGATGTCCTAAGTGCAGATTTTTCTTTGCAAGCATTAAAAACAATTGTGTTAGATTTATTTCTGTTAGAATATTAAATACGTTTACAACTAATCAAAGTAAATTCTTTTAAAATAAGTTTGAATGGTTTAATAAATGAACGAATTAGTGGTTTGCTTTGATAACTTCTGAAATGTCTATCTGGTATTGGGTAAAACTGCTAGCAAACGATGAGCTTCGGTTATTATTAGTTAGGTTAAACATTAACTAATATTTACAGGTTGAGTCACAAGTAACGAACAATTTGTTTTATTGCGCTAAACAATCACACACAAGTTCTGAATCAAATTCAATTTTTCGTTGCTTTACTAAAGAATCTAATGACTCGCCGATTGTGAGTCAAACTAATGCGTTGGGATCTCACTAACCGCGATCCGTTTTATAGTTTTTATGCTTATCTTGCCAAAATTAAGGGCTGGTAGTTAAATAAATAAATATTTCACTAAAAAACGGTGGTGGGGAATAGTGTTTTTCTTTTTTCTTCTTTTTTTAATCTCCTCCCCTTTTTTGGTATTTTACTTAAAAACCCAATTTTTTTTAAAGATTTCTTTCTCAGCACAAAAAAATATTTTTCAACATTAAAGAAGATAAATTTTTTTAGTAATTATCTTGTTCTTAGGCGGTAGTTTCCTTTTTCATTGCTTCAGTCTTAAAGGCGACTATTCAATTGTTAATGATCGTTTCTCTTACGTGAAAAAAGACCATTAATATAAAGCTCTAACAAAAGAGATTAGCTAATATTCGGAACTAATAATACTATTTCGTGTTGTAATCAATCATACCCACACCAATGAACTATATAAATTACTAGGCGATTCATCTCCGGTAGACGTTCTTCATTTTCAGAGTTTGATGTCCTGTAGTAGCTTCAATTAAGTAATATACTTCAATAGGGATGTAGGCGAATTACAATTAAGGATTCCAAATAATTCAACGAAAGGGACATCATCTCAAAACTAATGTCTGAAAAATAACTAAGTATTTCAAAATCTTTCATTTCTATAAAGCATTTTGAGATATTTAAATAAAATTAATCTGTGAATTTTCAACTTATATTGAAGTAAAATAATCTAAATTAAGAAATTTAAAGCTTATTGATTAAAAAGTAATCACTGCAAACACTAAAAAAAGAACATTTTGAGACAATTTATAAGTGCTGAAACATGATTTATTTAGTGCATTCATTGAAATAAAATATGCAGAAGTGAAACTATTAGAAGTTTGAAGAACAATAAATTTTAAACTTTTTTACTTCATTGGAAAAAAAATGTATAAAATTCATTAAATATTTCAATAAAACTAAAACATTTACTGAATTATTTTTAAAAACTTGGGGAAACACTAGTAAGACATAAATATTTGTCAATATTTTGATAAAAAAATTCTAAGATTTTTTTTTTTTTAAATTGATCGTCTAATTTTTTTTCTGTGGAGGATAAAGCATTAAAACGATTTCAAAATGTTTATATGAACTAAAAGCATGAGTATTACTTTCTTTCTGAATGCGTGACATATTATCATTGAAAAGAATCATTAGAAGCAGCTAACATTAAAGATAAAATGACATGATTGTATTCCAAAAGTAAGCCATCTTGCCATCTTGTGCACTTATATTTCGTTTAACAATTGGAGCACGAACTACCTATACCTCTAGGGATTCTACAACTTAATGTAGATTCCTAACCATTAAGACATTCTCAAAAACTGCTATACCGATCGATAACATCCATGCATTGGTCAGTATGTGAACCTACGCGCATGCGGTGCGAAAGACTGTTCAACAATCTATACCGCAAGGTGGCAAAAATAAAATAAATAAAATGAAAAAATATTGTTACTTTTATTCCTTATAAAATTATAGCAAAATTAGCTTGAAATAAAAAGACTGATATTAAGAATTAGTCAAAGACAGCATTAAAGTTTAACATTTAAATCTCAATTTTAATTGCCCTCTTGAGTACTTTCAAATTATCGAAAGATCAAACTCGCACATAATTTGAATAATCGTAACGATCTTACATAACGCTTATTTTTAGTTAATCGACCTTGCCTCTACGCTATTAACACTATTATTGAAATTCTGAAAAGTTATAAAGTTCGAAAACTAATTTCGAATACTCGAAAATCTTCCAAGTTTGAAATAAAAGTACTTACGCAACAAATCTAACGGCAACAATTCGCTTTAAAAAAAAGAAAGAAACACGAAATAAGCTTTATGGAGTGATTTTTTTAACTAAAGAATAATGAATGATAAAAAACTTTTCGAAAATGTAAACATAAAACGTCCATAAATTTTGCAATACACAGAGATAACACCAATTTTGGATTTAAAAACGACAATGAAATTGAATTATGGAAATACAGATCATGGACAATGTATTAAAACAATGCCTACAAAATAATGGAGGAAGATTATGTAACATCTAGATCCGTCAAACCTCCAAATTTAACAACAATGCCACCAGTTAACTTTACAGAAGAAAAAAAAAGAAAGAAAGAAATAAATATATTTTTCTCACACTTAACTAAGTGTTAAACAATTCAGACGAAAAAAAAGTACAAAAAAAATTACTGATTGGTTTCATTCATAAATCAAGCGCATTTGAAACCACTAAATAAAGAATATATGTTGCAACATCTGCCATCATCGAAATCTTTAAAAGGAATGATTTACAGTGAATTATCCATTCTTCAAAGTAATATGGTTGGATTCTAAACTGATGGTTTATTCCGTAGCTCATTTTAAATAAATCTGCTTAAGATGCTTTATCTCAAGTTTCATATTTTTGGAAAGCAAAATTTGAAGCTGTGCTATTTCAACTCACCTCAACTCCTTTCATCTAAGAGATTATAGTGCATGTCTTTCCTCCGAATTGTGGTAGTGGTTGACGAGTCAGTTTGCTGTGTGCCGTAATGATGCATGTTGATACGATAGCAAAATGTGTCTTTTTTGCCAGTTTGTTGAGTTTGACATTTAGTATTGGTTGGCGTGAGTATTGTTTTAAATTCTAAATATATTTTTCTCGTTTCCTCAAAGGCTTATCTCACTTTTCAAGAATTGGAAACAAGCTATTTTCAAAATTCCTTTGCCAACGGAATATCAAGCGAAATTTATTTTAATTATAACTGAAAGGTATATTTAGGAGATCCAAGGATTTCCGGGACCCTCCCTCAATAAATTTAACACTTATTTTGAATGACATTAATTAACATTTGGAAACTTTAATTTAGAACGCTTTCTTATATTAGGATTAAGCACCTGGCGAAAAAAATTATTTTATACGTTCCTCCTTAATACAGTCCAAACGTTAAAAAAAGTAAATCTTTTCAAAACATGTTTATACTTGAGAGTAAATGTTTACCTTTGCTCGATAGGTTAAAAACTCGAACACGTATAAAAGGCAGGAAGGGCAATAAAGAATTTTCAGAAATTCTTATCGATATGTGTGCCTCTTTACCGTTAAGTTTTTAGTACTTCTACTTGGTTTTATGAGTACAAATTTATGAGAGTTTTCATATTTTCACTGAACATAAAAAAAAAGACTGATTTTTTTCAAAATTCAGAATGTGACAAGAATCGGTTCGCATCTATTTAATTGATTTAATATTTAAAAGGAGATACACTTAAAAAATGCATGATTTTTTTCGAAATATTACAAATTCTATTTTGCAATAACGCGTTATTTCACACTTGATAATAGTTTGCAGTGTAGCGAATTGTAATTTTTCGTCAGTTATAACTTGAATTGAGAACGTTTAAAGTTACAAAAAAAGCTTAATATATAATTTAAATATGTACTTCTTTCGTAATTTAGTTATGAAGCTTAAATTATTTATGTGTAATTCGTTAGTAATTTAGTTATATTTACGTAATTAAGCCCTCACTTTACTTGATCGATAGTAATACAGTATAAGTATCTGGTTGGATGAAAAATTTATTTACTCGAATTTCTTGGACACTGAAGCTATTAATTGCTAAAGGGGTTCCTGTAACCACGAAACCGCATCTACAATATTTTTTCAATTCGTGCTTTAACCCCCGACTGCTCATCCCGCAATTCCCACGGGAATAAGGTTTTTAAGTGCATTTAAAACATTATTTCCCGCTGTTTCACTGTTAAAACGTCAGTAATGCAATTTATCAAGTATTTGGATATGAACTAAGGTTTTATTCCAAAGATGGCTTTAGTTGTATGAAGTAGACCAATTTTTAGCGAATCGAATTCGCTGAAAAAAGAGCAGTCGGAGGGTTACTTGCAATTTTTTCTTCACATGTTCAGAATGAATTCAAATACTTTTCGCATTCTTGAGACTAGATTCTCAAATAAAGATAACGCAAAACCAAGGTCCGTGAATGTAATAGGTCGAAAACAGCTTAATGTCGATTCAGCATTTTTAACAGGATCCGGTTTTGTGAATTTCAATGAATTTCGTGAAAAATCAAATTTTGTGAAAATTCAAAACTGAAAAATATAGTGATAAGAAATTTTATTTTTTGCCGCTTATTTCATAATTATGTGAAAAGTAAGATTCGGTAGCTAGGAATTCAAGAAAAGTCGGTTTTGATTGACTGAGATTTTGTGACGTCCGAATTTCCTCTGCCGCGACACCTGTCTTAATACTACGCATTCAAAGGACAACGAATCAAAACTCGGACAAAATGATAATCATAAGTAGAAATACGTATATTGTTTCTCGTTCCAATAAATAGTGAAATACAGTAGATAAAGCATTCATTAAAAATAATTTAACTTTGTGCAAGTAAACAATAATAAAAATATAATTACAACGTGTAATTATATTTTTATTAAAGCATTCATTATTAGAATGTCAGTAAAATTTGAAGCAATTGACACAAGAGAAATAAATCCCTTGCCTCAAATTTTTTTATGGTACCTCAAAAGGAAAGAGTTCTGATATTAAGATTTGGTCTGCTTGCCTTTTGATGTAGTCCTCTTATAAGTGCATAATTTTTATTAGCTCGAAGAACAAAATATTTCACTATTAGCACTCATAGTGGTTTTTAAAAACCACGCTTTAAACAATGCCACTAAATACAGGAATGTGGGATCTGTTATTCAGTTTAATTGAAACATTGCTTCTGGTGATCGATTTTGTGAAATAGTAAAAGTTTTTTCCATGCAAAAATATATCGATACAATAGGAAAATTTAAAGAAACACTTCATAAAAATTTCCATAACTCCAAATTTTTGTCGGATATCTTTTCATAACCCTCTAATGCCCAATTGTTGTTATCGTCGTCCGCCTTCAGGAGGTGTTGGGAAATAGAGGGTTCAAGTTTAAATCTTTTTTTTTTACAGTGAAAGTATACACCAAAAATATCTATGCCCCTTTTTCTATTTTTGTGCATAAGTTTTATTTCTGTGCTATTGATGAATCAAAAAACTGAACTGATTTTTCTCATTTTTATAATGTAAATTTCGTATCAAAAGCTATATCTTACCTTCCAAAACCAAATGTAAAATTTAAAGTTATCCACAGAATTACAATTTCGATATTTAGAAAAACGAGAGCCGTGTTAAGTCACATTTGGTCGGTCAAATTAGTTTTCCAGAATTGTGTTAAAAAATAATAAATTTTAATATTTTTCTAATCTTGACCGAAGATTCGATTACTCAAAGTAAATACATGTAAAATTATTTTTAAGCATAGACTAAAAGGAAAAAGTCTCTTCTCATCGTAGTATAAAAACCTAATTTTCAATCCATTGTGGGTCACTTGTGCTGTGGTACGCTTGCGGGAGAAAATGAATTAAAAGGATTATAACTTGTGTAAAATAGTTATTTAGATACTAAAGTGCAATATAAAAGCTATTAATTGCTCGCGGAAATCAGTTACACTGCTGAGGGTTTTTAAATGCCGTAATTTTCACTTGTAGCGCGAATCAAAAAATACTTTTTTATAATGGGTAAATATTGCCTTCGCGCTTACTGTATACTTTATCAAATCCACATTAAACACAAATTTAAGGAAAATATATTCACTTGTTTCGTATCACAAGAAACTCCTTCAAATAAATGGAAATATACGTAAGAAAATTAGTCTTTTTCCCTCGGATATAAAAAAAACTTATAAAACTATAAATTTATTTTTTTTTAATCAACACAGTCCAAAATAACTTTCTTGCGTACTGTAACACTGCTCGCCGTGATTATGCTTCAATATTTTTCGAAAACTACCTAAATCGGACAACTACTACAAAATACTACTCTCATTCGACCACGTCTTGAGATTTTCTGCGTCTAAAAATAAGCCAGTGGCTGAATTAAACTTATGGATAACTTTACGCGCCCTTAGCTATTAAGCTATCTATGCTAGTGATGTAGATTACATAATCCGTCAGATTGGTTATATTGGTAACATCGGGTCAACAAAACCTAATTCTCAAACTAAAAAATATTTTAACATACTCAAACATACTAAGCAGGTTTGAGACAAACTCGATAATACTCAGTTAAAGTGAATTGAAACGTCGAATTTTTGAAATTCGACATTCCGTCTATTTTAACGCCAGTGAATTTTTTCTTTCACTGAGTGTCGGTTAAGACTATTATTGAAACCCTAAATGAAATGAAGAAGCGCGTAGTCAGTCATGATTTTATATTCTTTTGATTTCAGGAAGTTCGAAGAAAGCGAATTTAATCGAAGAGTACGTGCCTCGACATGCCACAGATAATTCAGAAGAACAATGCTCGCCCAGTCCTAAAGGAGGCATAGACTGGCTAATTTCAGTAAGAGACCCAGAATATGGATGGGGTGAAGACACTGCCCGAGCCGTTATAACATTAGCCGTTAACAACTGGACCATGTGTACTCAACAAGAAGTCGATCACATAAAACTGCAACTAACTGCACAAATTACTAAAGCACTGCTCTGGTAAGTATGTTTGAAAAAAAAGACTCCAGTTAGTTGTCCGAAATAGAAAATTCTTTAAGTGAATAAAACTAGATTTTTTTTTTCAAATCTTATCAGTTTGCGTACATGCCTGATTTAATTAAGTTTTGTTCTTATTTATTTTGAATTCATTTTAATTGATTTCACGGGAAAGTTGAGTGAAATGGGATGGAAAAACACGAAATCGGCTCAATGTAACCTGATATTATTTAAGAAGAAAAATCTTACAACAAATTAAATAACACGGGAAATTTACGTAAAACACGCATAGTAAAATTTACATCAAAACATAATTAGTCTTCCCAAATGATTGAAATTAAGAAGTTTAGTTGTTTCCCATAATTCCCGGGTGCAAAATGTTGGGTGATTGTAAACATTTAACTTGCATATCAAAAATAACAGGGAGGTGATGATATTCATAATTGTTTTCAGTAACACTCTACAGGAGAAATAAACAAGAAGTTCCGTCTAGAACTATACGAGCCTACTTTCCAACTTCAAATTTATAATCTAGCTATATCTCTTTCTCATTTAGCTTCAGTTTAATTTCTTCAAATATAAAGATGCAACGATATATACATATTCATTCACTCATTCATTAATTTATTTACTAATTCGGGTATTTATCACCGATTTGTTTTTCATTTATACACTCATTCAGTTATGCATTCATAAATTTTTTCCCCTCATTCTTACAGAAACATCCTTAAAAATACCGATCAAAAAATTTCATAGGAAAATAGGCTCGTTTAGTTCCGGTTGAACATAACATGTTTCCGATAAAGTTTGTTCGAAGCAAATCCGCCAGTTAGATCAGTATTTATATAGGATTGAAAGTAGTATAGGCGTAGTGTTAATAGGTAGGCGCTGTGTTAATTTTTTGTACTGTTCAAAATTGAACAAAAATTGTTCAAATCAAAAAAAAAAATATTTCACTCATCTTCCAATAAACTTGTTCATAGGAACTCGGATCTTGTCCCCAGAATTTATATAATGTGCGTCATTTTCGCCCATAGGCGCTAATAAGGCTCGACCGATGCATCGGTCTCGCCGATGCATCGGCGCCGATTGTTCAACAAAGCGGCCATCGGCAAGGGCGGCAGATGTTAACTTTAGAAAAACATCGGCCCATCGGCCGTGAAAAACATCTAAAAGCCGATGCAAGGCCGATGTTTTTCGCAGTGACAGCTTGCCAGAAAACATTCTGTCTTTCACTTTCTTTTTTTCTCCATAGCTCAATTTTTATTTCCACACAATAACAGGCAGCACATAAGTTTTTTAAAAAACACAAAAATGTCATTCTATAAAGTATTTGATAAAAAATTCGGAAAACTAGTTTAAGCGATCGCTGCCCGAAAACCTTCATTATTAAAATAGTTCTCTTTGAGCAGAATGCTCGCGAAATAGAATATGTTTAAGTAAAAGTCATACAGGCGTCTTATGAGTGCTATTTGTTTTTCGCACTAGGTTAGTTGCCTCATTTTTGTCCGTTTTTCTTTTAATAATGACTTAGTGCATTAGATGTCATTGTGCAGTAATATTATACCATCTGCTTTTAGTTTGTCATGTTTCTTATTCCGAAATTATAAACAATAAAAAGTAAACTCAATCAATGTACGATAATTTTAATTTTTACCAGCGTAAACATTTTCTTTCTCCTTGCTTTTTTTTTTTTTTTTTTTGCTTCTTCGATCCCACGTGTTAGTTTTTCTGCAATTGTGTTGCATCTGCTTTTACTGTGCGATTGTTCTCATTATTTCATTTTTAGTTTACAACATAGAAAAGATTGGTCAAAAATAAGAAACACTTTCCAGTATAAATATTTGTTGATCAAAATTTTATGTGTCCAAGTCCGACTTTCAATTTTTAAAAATTGAATTCTCAAAATGCGAGTTCGAGCGACAAGATTTACTAACATCTTAATAAAAATACTAAAATTTCTTTATTTTCAAAAATTGATCAATGCATACTTTTTTTTTTCAAAATACATCTTATCATTTTTTATACGATAATTATTTAACTTTTTCTCCGTTTATACTTCGTTTTTTTTTTAGCGCATTATTTTTTTTTTTTTCTTTGATGCCACGTTTTAGACAGTTGACAGTTTTTCTGCTATTGTACATCAATCTCGTTGCATCTGCTTTCAGTTTAGAATATTTCTTGTACAAAATAGAACATATTGATAAAAAATAAGAATCAATTTTTCAGTATAAATGTTTATTGATCGACATTTTATGTGTCCAAGTTCGACTTGCAATTTTCAAAAATTTAATTCTTTAAACACGAGTTTGGGATACAGGGTGGAACAATAGCTTAATAAAAATGCTACAATTTCATTAATTTCAAAAATTGTCAACGTATATAAATATATATACTATATTTTTTCAAAATACATCTTAATTTTTATAAACGATCACGTGTTTTCAGAAGATTATTTGTCAACAGAAAACTGCTGGTGCTCAAAATATTGGTTTATTTCGGTGACCTTACATTGTGCTCATGAAAATATAAAGAACATGTCAAGTATTTCAGTGTAATTTTCATCTCACAAGAAAAAAAAATCTAATAAGATTAGTTCTTAAGACCCAGCATTCATTTGTAATGACAAAAAAATCTCACGCCTATGTTTTTAAAGCAATATCCAGTATTTCTTGGTTATGAACAAGGGATAATACTACGATCGAAATTTTAAAATATTTTATTTTTATTTCGGAAAAACAGCTTAAAATAACTTTTTTAATGAAAAATAAGTAATAGTTCCCGCTTTTCTTTTAAAAAGGGGGGGGGGGGGGGATCATGAGAAAAAAATCTGAGAGGAGGGGGTTGACAGTTTCGTTAAAAATACAAACCCACATTATTTGTTAGTCTGTGTCATAACATCTGCATTCCTCTCCATGAAAAAAATAAGAAAATAAAGGCAGCTGCACTTGGCATTTGCAGTGCAGGAAGAGAAAATGTTGAAGGAAAGGGAATTAGACCCGAGTCGATTCAATAGTTGTTGAGTATTTTTTTTTTTTTGCAAAGATAAGAAAAAAGAATTGAAAATTCTCTCATATAGCATTTTTTAATTTTTTTTAACTTCCAAATAGTTTAATTACTTTACTAGAATCGCGAGTGATTCTTTCAGTTTTAAGTATGTAAACTTCTCCCAAACAGTTTTACAGTGCTTGAATAATGCATTTATGCTTTTATAAACATAAAAATAAATAGTAAATGATTTAAAGGACATTTTTGACAAGCATTCTACACGTTTTAATGGTTAAAAGCGACTTTTTTTTTTCCATCGGCCATCGGCCGATCGCGGAACAATCGGCCAACAATCGGCATCGGCCCATCGGCCAAAAAATGCCATCGGTCGAGCCCTAGGCGCTAATGTTAAAATTTTTTCAACTGTTCAAATTGAATGAAAAATTATTTAAAATCAAAAAGTAAAACATGGAAAGGAGATGCCCTCGCTAAGATCTTTCGAGTGAAAAAAAATCATTCAAATCTGACAATTCCGCAAAAGTTATTGGGGGGGGGGGGGGAGAGAGACAAACCGACATACATGTTACCTATCTCAAAACCTTGTTTTCAAATTTTTTAATCCTCAATCTTTGTTTAATATTTTTTTATTTTTAACGATACTTTAAGCCTTCTCTCATACTTTAATTACTTTTTACTTTTACGGGGAAAGTAGACTAAACTTGCTGTGAGGAGTCACACAGTGCTCGATGCCTTAGAGAAATCAGAAAGAATTTATATTTTCTAAACTAATTTATTTTCGACCAAGGACTTTTAAGGGGACTACACTTTTAACCAATCTAAAAACTGGAAAATATGCCTCAACATTGAGATTTAAAAAAAATACTCAATTCATTAAAACTTCCAAAACTTTAAGGGATTTTAGATACAATATAAATAAATTTAAAAAATATATTTATATAGTTTTATTTTGGTTAAAAATTTAGTTTAAATTTTTTAAATCCCATTTTCCCGGCTCATGTCTCATTGCGCGCATGATATCTTCAAAACCGTTTAAGGTAAACCCTCCAAAATTTTTTCAGCATAAATCTTGGATAAATAAATAAAATGAACTAAGATTGTGAAGTTCTGATGAATAGAAAAGGAAAAAAGTGCTGTAAAAAGATTGAAAATATTACGAAATTGAGTTTGATCTAATTAATGCCTCATTATTTTTAAAAAATTTAAACAAATAAAAATATCGTAGTTCAAAAGTTTGAACAGAATGTTGTGCTTCATTTAAAATCAGTTTTATGCAAGTTGTGCAAAACGTTCAAGAAATATCATGCGCGCAATGAGACATGAGCTGAAGAAACGAGATTAAGAAATATATATTTAAGCCAAATTTTTAATTGAATTAAAATTATAAAAATATTTTTTATTAATTTATTTATATTGTATCTAAAATCTCTGAATTTTTAAATTTTGCTGAATTGGGTATTTTTTAAATCTTAGTTGAGGCATATTTTTCACTTTTTAGATTGATTATAAGTGTATAGTCCCCTTAATAGTGTTTTGAAGGGAATATAGAGTATCTATTAATTATAAAATTATATAAATATTAAATTTATTTATTCATAATCATGCAAAGGGCCGACGTGCCACGCACGTAGTTTTTCTGTGTCATTCGCATGACAACGTACATACCACGTCGTTGGTGATTCTGTGACAAAAGCGTGGCACGTCTTTCTTGCGCAAGTGGTTTAAAACACGCTGAACTCTTCCAACTCCTTCTTTATGGTGAAAATTTATCACTCGCCAACGGTTCTCAGAACCCTCACACGAGTAATAAGGAAGTTTGTTTCCATGTATCCCTTGTTTCCAATTACCACAACTGACCCTACTTTTGCTTCTGAAGAAAAAATGTTTAAGTAGCATTCCCAATGTGGAAATATGGTTTTCAGAAATGTCTAGTATGTAAAATGGATGTTCGTTGTGATGAGAAACTTAATTTGAAAAATATTGTTTTTAGGAGCCACAGCAAAGCTATCCCACCTATCGATTTAGCGCTGTACATCCAGGCTTTAGTAGCTATCGGAAAAAACCCGCACAATTTCTATGGATTTGATCTAGTAGCTGACCTTCTAAACAGAGCTAACACAACAGACCCTCATCCTATGTTGGTGTTAGCTTTGTGTGACGCGAACGCAGTCGAAATGAGCCATCTTATCTCTATCCGGAAATATCTGGAACAAAAAGTGCCCCTCGGAAGGACAGATGCAGGTAAGTCTAGCTAGCTACTGTTTTTAGGGGAGTCGTTATACGACCATTTTTTTTCTCTATGGTGTTTTTATTCACGATTTTTGTCCCATGTCATGTTATCACTTCATAAGAAATTTAATATTGAGAAAAACAAGATTTCTTAAATATAAATTTAAAATTTTAGTTTTTAAAACGGAATTTAGTATAGTTTAAAAGTTCATCTTTTTAAAAATTGGCGTAAAGTCTCAAATTTCTTTTATTGATTCATTACTCATAAAGCAAAACTTTCATGATTTGAATTTTTTTAAGTCATACTTTTTGAGAAAATAAAACTGAAGTAACGCAGAAAAAACAACGAAAAATTCAAAAAACCTACAAAAAAAATTTAAGTACTTAAGTTATCATAAAAGTAAAGCTTAAATTTGTTATGTATAGTTTCAGGAACAGTGGGGAAACGATCCACATTACAGATACAAATTTAAAAAAGCCGTTGCATTTTAATTGAAAGGAAATGCGCAAAAAACAAAGCGAGAGAAAACGGCATTTTAAGTTTTCGGCTTGCAATATCTTTATCAAAATTTCAAGTAAGGAACTTTTTCAGTTACAGGCACGATTAAATTGCTTCTTTTCGCTTATTTTATTTTGAAAACATACAGTAAAACCTGCAGGGTTTTATGTGCAAAAGTCGTGCCCCAATGTTCAAAAATTTGATAAATTTGTATTTACCTTTTCGATCATCAGAAAGGATGCCGAAGTTTCGTGAAACTACAAAAAAAGTTAAAGTTTAAAGAACGTAAGAAACTCCAGTTTCTTAATTTAGACAATTTTGGTAATTTTTCATAAAAGACATAACAGAAATGCAAAGTTCTTTGAGAAAAATAAAACCTTTTGATTGCCTGCAAGAGAGGAGAGACGCACCTTATACTCAAAAATTACATTATAATGTCCAATGCGTTGGGAGGGCACCTCTAATGAAAATGAAGAACAGAGTTCAGATGACTATTTCCGGGGATTTTAAGTCTAGTAAAAAATTATTTCTTAGTTTTCTGTTGTAATATAATGTTAACATTTAAAATTATTTTGCAGACATAACTTCCGAAAAATTGAGGTGCGTCTTATACTCTCAGTAGGTAGTCCAACTGCATGACCAACGTAGGCGTGTGCCTAGGAGTACCATGGTATCCTCGTTAGCTCGTGAAAACAAATGGTAATACGAAACCAGAACCTCGTTTCAGATGCATTAATTCCACGCTTCAGATGAATTTAAAATATTTCATTTTTCTTCGTTCTCCAAAAGTTTCCGTCGAGGTGCACTGCGAACTCCATCTTCTGGGTGTAATCTAAGCCCCCTAGTGGAAAACCAAATTTTAAAGCTCTGCGCACCCTGATGATGTCCAAGCTAATGTCAAATATTAATGAATCGTTCAATGAAAAATGTACTACCTCATTTGACGCCTTTTGTTTTCAGATTTAATGGCCATGGCAGTGAAGGCTTTTGCTTGTGCAGCGAGTCTCGACAGCTACTTGGGAAAGTTCAAATCGTACACAATGAATGCTGCAAATTTCCTCATTCGTAAACAGAAAGATAATAAGAGCTTTGGCAATCTTTACAGCACAGCCCTAATTGTTCAAGTAAGTGCCTTTCACTGGCTATTTTACAACTTTATTTGTGAACGAAAATGCATTCCAAATTGGTTTTACTACTGTGAAAAACCAATACATCTAAATTGTGTTTTTTCAGAAAAGTGTAGTTAAGTCTTCAAAAACCAGTAAAGCGCGCTCTACCAGGGCCTGGCCCTACGTATAAACTTGTAAGCCAGTGGTTCCCAAAGTTGACTGGGTCCCGACCCATCTAGCAAACATTTCCAATCTTGGGACACTCCTCTTAGCTGTCTGTCTTGGAGAAAAGAGCAATATTGGTAATGCTCCGATTCCCCTAGTTGGAGTTGTGGAACTACTCAATGCTGAAAGACTGTTGAAATAAGAAACTTAAATATTTTTTTTATTACTGTAAAGGCCCTTATTTCCGCGAGGCTTTAATTTTCGCGACTTCGCGAGCCTGTCATAATCGCGAAAATTTAAGCCTCGTGAAATATTTTTTTCCCGCCTCAAATAATATAAAATCAGAATTTTTTCACTTACCCAAAATTTAATGATTTATTGCACAGTTACGAACTTTTTCTTGACAACTTTCTGTCTTATAACTAATTTTGAATAATATACAACTATTTCTCGAATATAAAACACTAAAATTAATAGAAGGCAGCTCATTCACTTATTATATTTATACCAGCTTCTTTGAAGCCATTCAAAATTATCTCGTGTTTGCCTTCAATACGGTTAAATGGGGGAGGGGGGGACGAACTTTTCGGACTAAAGGAAGGTTCTTAAAATGTTTTATGCAAAAGATGTACTTTTGGAAAATTTTCAACTTTCTCAACTTTACTTACTTTTGGAATTTTTCAACTTTCAGTTCTATTCATGTAAAATTCGCGAAATCAGTTATATTCATTTTCGCGAAAATTACGGCACGCGAAAATTCGGGCCTTTACAGTACTTGAATAAAAAATCTTGCAGGTGTAGGCATTTAAGTTATTTCAATGGGAAGGATGTATGTGTTTCTTACTTCTTTTCATTAAAGTTTTAGCATAACTTCAACTTTAGTTACTTTTATTCGCAGACTCCCTATCTTTTGTTAAATTCATGTCTACAGTGGCGAGGGCCCACTCAATATTCGCTCGCGACCCATAGTTTGGGAAATGCTGTTATAAGCAATGGATTGAGTAACAATAACACTCTGCAACAAATTTGAACTTTTTTTTTTTTTTTTGTCCTCTAGATGAAACTATGTGATTCCATATAAACAAAAGGTGCTTGATTCAAATATACAAACCAAAATGGTCCATCACGTACCGTTTTTGCTGGAGACCCACTTCTCATATTTATACAATTTTGTTACAGAAGAACGTAACTGAGGCTTACTTATTGAAACCACAAACACTAAAATGATTTTTTTGGCTGTTTCATCTTGTGGGCATCTGTCGGTGTGCCCTGACAACATATTAGCAATATTCAATTCGTATACTTCCATTCCATCGACCGCTGAAGAGGTTTTCAAACACAGATGTCCCTGATGAAACCTTCCCCATGCTCATCATTAATTGCGCCAAATTTTTGAGGAAAGAAGTCCATATGAGAGTCCAAAAAGTGTAGTTTTAATGACATATGGCAACCTATAATACAAAAGCATTTTATCATGTCACCAAGATCTTCGTAATTTTCAGTTTTCTCATTTCCAAGGAAACGTGAGCACACCGATTCAAAGGCCAGCGAGGATGATTTTTCGGCTTCTAGCTGTTTGTTTTCATACTCTTCATCATGAAAGTACTTCCTCAAGTTGTGGGCCAATGAAAATCCTTTTTTTACTTTTGCCTCACTTAAATTTTTGAATTTGTTCCTGAGATGCAAGAAAGCCACCCCTTCTCTGTCCGGAGCTTTAACAAATATCTGGATAAACAAAGTTTAATGTGCAGTTGTGGAAAAAAGGCAAATTGTAGATTTACGAGTGGCTCATTTGATATGTTTTTGCCACTCACAATTTTGAAATTTCCTTTGTGTTTGCAGAATATGCTACAGGAATAAATAGGGAAAAAAATACTTAGATAGAGGAGCACTGATAAACAACGATGCTAAATTGTGCTCATCTCCTAATACTTGACATAGTACATTCACATCACAGCAGTTTACTATTTCTTCTTTCTCCTCAAAATAGTCCACAAAATGCCTTTGTCGTCCTGCAAACGACTCGAAACTTCGAGAAAGTAGATAAAACATTTGTTGCCAAAAATGTCGCTAAAGTAACCCAAGTTAATTAAAAAGGTCTCTAAAATGACAGCGAGAAATATAAATTTCTCACTGTCAATGAGAAAGATATCTTATAATAAATTAAGTCTATAAACTACGAATATATGCACATTTATCCAGAAAATACGTAGAAAGCTAAAATGTGAGATTTTGAGAAAATGGTACGTGGCAGGCACAAAATAATAGCATATTCGCAATTTTCAGTCAGAATTTGCTAAGAAACAGAAATTTTCATCTAAAGGACATTTTTCGTGTTGCACAGTGCAATTTTCAGCTTTCACTTTCGCCAACACACCTATCAATTTCCTTTCATTCCGAAGAGATGCGCAATTTTACGTTAAACCGCAAAATCTTTTCACACACTTGGGCCACTTACAGGAGAATGAGCAATTAAGGCCAATCCTCTCAGGCCGGGGGAAATTACTTTTCCAATCAATTCGGGAATGGAAAAATATTCGACACTATTAAAAAAAAAAAAAAAAACTGCACAACCCATGACTTCCTTACTCACCTCAATGTTTTACTATAGAGTTCTACGAGAAGCTCGTCAAAACCTGTCACGTGCAGGACAAAATTCTGGTTGCGCCACTGATCATTCAACTCTGGAACCTCTATTTGGCGATGAAGCTGCTTTGTAAAATTGTTGAAATGAACCTTAGTCGATTTCTGTAATGAAATTTTCTTCACTTTCAGGCACTCATAGCTTCTAAAGTTGCCAGCAACTGGGATATGGAAGGAGCTTTAAATTACATACACAGTCATTCTCTCTCAGAACAAACTGTGATGGGCGTTTACTACAGTGAGCTAGCACTTGAAGCTTCTACCTACCCTTTTGTGAAAGATATTTATCTTGGAAAATCTAGAGGTAAAAATAATATAAAATTATCATTTTCTTCATCATTGGAATTCCCGCTCCCCTCCACTCTAATGATGCAATCAACCAATTGACAAAAAGTTACTCCTAGACTTCTTGCAGCGTTAGGTGTTTCCACTTATATCTGAATAGGGCTTTGTGCTGCCGAGTGCTTACTCATTGGTTGCAATTTATTCAATCATTAAAAATTCCTTTCATAGGAGGATCACGTTTTGGGACGATGAGATGCGATTTAAAACTGCTGGGTAGCGCCCATAGCAAGAGTCTATTACAACTAGGCGTGCACTGACAATGAGAACGGACAGGACCTTAGTGGTTAGGATGTCCGACTTCTAACCGGAATGCCGGGTGTTGGATACCCGACCCGCTAAAGACCCACCATGTACATTTGGGGATACGTGCATGTAAAATCCGTGGAGCACTACCTCGCGTCTGGGGGAGAGTAACCCTAAGGCCAAGTGCTAATAGGGAAGAAGGTTGGAGGAGAAATGTCACCCCCCAGGAGATCTAATGAATTGTATATTATGAAAAATAACGATGAAGGTCAAGCAAAGTTACGCCTCCTGAGACCCGAGCAAAATAGAATACATATATTCTCAACTATTAGTTTTTATGAACAATTGGGCAATAAAAGTGATGTTTTTCAAAAAATTAATAAACTTGAATTTTTAAATTTTTCTATTGCGCATCCATTTGAATGTATGTTGAGGTCATAACTACAGTAGAACTATGCAATACTTAAACAACAAGAAGTTCAGTCTAGAACTATACGAGCCTACTTTCCCGTATGCACCAGCTTCAAATTTATATTCTAGCTATCTCTCTCGTTTAGCTTAAGTTCTTAATTGCTTCAGATATACCTTTTCCACGGTTAATGCATATTCATTCAATCACTCATTTATTCAGTCATTCATGTATTTATTCACTCGGTTATTAATTCATTCTTTTGCTGATTCATTTAATCATTCATTAATTCAAAAATATTCTTGAAAATCTCGATCAAAAAATTTCATAGGAAAATAGGCTCTTTTAGTTCTGGATGAACTGTGTATCTGTACATATTCTACGTCTAAGAGCTTTCCGATAAAGTTTGTTCCAAGCAAATCGGTCCGTTAGATCAGGATTTATATACGATTGAAATTTCCCAATAGGCAATGTTTTTTTTTTGAACTGTTCAAAAATGAACAAAAATTGTTCAAATCAATATTTCACGCCAAGAACTTGTTCATTGGAACTTGGATCTTGTACCCAGAGTTTACGTAATTTGCTTCATTTTCGCCCGTAGGCGCTAATGGTTAAAATTTTTGAACTGTTCAAAATTGAACAAAAAATTGTTTCAATCGAAAAGTAAAATATGAAAATGAGATGTCCTCGCCGAGATCTTTCGAATGCAAAAAGAATTTTTCGAATCGGGCAATTCGTTCAAAAGTTATTAGGGTGGGACAGACCGACAGACACTTTTTCCCCATCTCAATACCCTACTTTCAAATTTCTTATTTTTCAATCTTTATTTAATTAACTTATTTTTGACTTTTCTTGATTTCTAACTATATTTTCAAGATACATTAAGCCTTCTTTCATGCTTTATTATTTTTTTTTTACTTTTACGGGAAAGTAGGCTAAAAATGGATAAAACAAAAAATTTTATTCATTACTTATAACATAATAAAAACTATCAAACTTGCATAAAAATCTTAGAACAATATTTAACAAGAAAAAATAATGTTAAAATCGAAACAACCGCGAGAGCGCCGAATTCCAACTTGGCTCGTGCTCTTTGCTATATTTTAAACAAATAAACTACAGTTTCCAAATTTTCAAAGTTAAACAGTGATTTCCTATTCCTCCTTTATAATTCCAGGCCAAGTCTTGCTTGCTGAAATAAAATCTGTCACAACAGGGAGAAAAAGCAAAACATCCATTTTGTTGCATGCTAGGTCTCGGGAGGTTATACAAAAAGGGTACTCGATGGAATATAATCCAAGAAATCAATAGGCGATCAGTAATGATTAGGTGACTGAGTTTTGAACCATGGCACCATTGTGAATATTGTACCAAAATTTTAAAACTTCACTGCTTGATCAGAATATTTTTGGGTAATAGTCTTTGGTCATATTATTTTTCAGCATGTTTCGATTATATTTAATTGCGTAAGTAATTGAGATTTTTTATCAGAAATGGCACAAAGTGCATTACATACACTACTGTTACACTCGTAGTTCTCTTTTTCAATAAATTCTTATTTAAACGAATGTAAAGTAAATATTTTAAACTTTTTGGAACTTTTTAAATGGTAAATTTTATTTTTTGAACATATATTTTTGACCCGTACTGAAACAATGCAAAATTGTATTAGGTAACGAGTTTGGTAATAACGAGGTTTTTTCTAATCATCACTTACATTATGCTCTTTTCAAAAACATAATTTTTCCCCTCGGTTTAGATGTATTGCTTGCCTTTAATAGCTGGTATGCTTATGATTTTGTGCAACAATATTTGCTGGATAAAAGTAAGAATAAATCTTGAGTGTATAGCATCTTAACGCCGTGAGCGGATTAAGTATATATTCTTGGCTTTTTAATAAGTTTTTTTACTGAAAATGTAATTCTGCTTGAAAGAAAGCTGTTTAGTTACATTTCGATTGCAGTGTCGGGAGACGATTGTGTTGACGAATGTCAAAATTAGATTCCTTGAAGCAACGAGTATTTGTCATTAAAATTTATTACAGTAAATTATTTTCTTGATAGTAAAACTATTTTAACACTGTGTGCGGAACACGTACTAGTAACGGGTTTGGGGGGATAACCGGGGGGATGGTTTCTTTGTATCGCTTTTACCAGAAAGAACTAGTAGACTGGTAAACACATTTTTTGCTATTCTTTGTACAAAATGAAATGGAACATAGCATGTCAAAACACCTTTGCAGTAATATACAAAAGCACAGCAGACGGCTCATAGCACTAATTAGTTTTGATTGCTGCTTTCACTTTTTAGCCTACTTTCCCGTAAAAGTTAAAAAAAATAATAATAAAGCAGGAAAGAAGGCTTAATGGTATCGTGAAAATATCGTTAAAAATCAAGAAAAGTCAAAAATAAATTAAGTAATTAAATAAAGATTGAAAAATAAAAAATTTGAAAGTAGGGTTTTGAGATGGGGGAAAAAGTGTCTGTCTGTCGGTCTGTCCCCCCGTAATAACTTTTGAACGAATTGTCAGATTCGAAAAATTCTTTTTGCATTCGAAAGATCTCGGCAAGGACATCTCATTTCCATATTTTACTTTTCGATTGAAACAATTTTTTGTTCAATTTTGAACAGTTCAAAAAATTTTAGCATTAGCACCTATATGTGAAAATGAAGCAAATTATGTAAACTCTGGGTACAAGATCGAAGTTCGCATGAACAAGCTCCCTGGATGAAGTTCTTAGCGTGAAATATTGATTTGAACCATTTTTGTTCATTTTTGAACAGTTCAAAAAAATTAACATACCGCCTACGGGGAAATTCAATTCTATATAATTCCTGATCTAACGGACCGATTTGATGGAACAAACTTTATCGGAAAGCTCTTATGACATAGAACATGTACAAATAAATAGAAAGTTCATCCAGAACTAACGAGCCTATTTTCCTATGAAATTTTTTGATCTGGATTTTCAAAAATATTTTTGAATTAATGAATGATTAAATGAATAAGCAAAAGAATGAATGAATGAGTGAATAAATACATGAATGACTTAATGAATAAATGATTGAATAAATATGTATTAACCGTTGAAAAAGGTATATTTGAAGCAATTAAGAACTAAAGCTAAACGAGAAAGACACAGAGAGAGATAGCTAGATTATAAATTTGAATTCGGTGTATACGGGAAAGTAGGCTCGTATAGTTCTAGACGGAACTTCTTGTTTATAATGTGAGAATGATTGTAAATAATATAATTCGAAAAAATTAAAACTATATTTCTATTTGATGCTTCATATTTACGCTACTATTACAAATGTATCCACTAAAAATTTTATTTGTTTACAACAATCATAATATTATGTTTCAATATAAAATGCGAGAAGTTTAGGTTAAAAAACTATAATTTTCGATTTATTGAGATTTAACTGAATAACTAAATCTGCGCGCGAAACCCCCGATCGCGGCACAATTCCACCGGCAAATGTACCCGCACATATTGTGTTAATGATTCAACTGACACGCACTAGAGCGGCACGAGTAGTTTTTACCCGTGGCACATTTCACATATGATCTGCGTTGCCCACATACAAGCTGCTATCACTGTAATAGCAGAAATATAATTGTTTTTAACTAAAAATAACTTTCTTTATATAGAACATACAGCGAAGCCTAAAGCTGCACATGGATCTCGGCTGCATTACACAATTCGAAACAATCAACACCCAGACGTGTATTTGACAATTGGCATTCATGTACCGAAGGGTTCGAATTTTTTCAACGTTATGAAGCTTAGTGCGGCTGAAGATTCTAATTTTAGGTAACTGAGATCTCCAATCTTTTTTCGTTAACAATTCATTTATAACAGTCTTACTGTAAGATTAAGCGATGATAAAAACTGGTTTGAAGATTCGTAATTTTGATTTTCCAGTCATCGCTGATTTCATACTGCATTTCTTGCAGCTTCTCTCATTACTTGGATTCAGACGGTCTTCCAGTTATCTATGCGATGAATGGAATTCCAAACAATGCCGAGGAAAATTACTTTTGGAGATTGTGTCGTCAGATAAGAATGCACGAGAATGCGACTGCATCCGTTATGCATACTGTCCACCATTGTAAGTAATACTGGAAAAGTTTGATTCATGTTTATGCATTCCATCGTTTAAACCTTTTCAATAATCTATTCTAACATTATCTGATTTAATTAGGTAAACATTAAATTCTGTCTTTAAGTAGTTCGATGTTTCATTAGATCCCTTTTACAGGAATTACCTATTTAACTTAATTTTTGTTAAACTTAAATATTTCCGCAATCAATGCCTGTGATAATAAGTTAATACTAGAGAAGCTCCTTTTAAATCATTGACCCTTTCTAGTAGGAAGAGATCTCAAAAGATGAATTTTCGCAACTAAAAATCACGACAGATTTTGTATTAGGGTTTATTACCCTAATGACAAAACGAGAGCAGCTTCGTCATGTCGACGTTGTTCGCGTTTAAAACTGACCAGATCTCTTGACTGACCAGATTTTTCGTTAGTTCACTATCTCGAAATTCATCAAATGCTGAAAAAAGAAACAGACTGTTGATGTGAAAATGGTCACTTATAGCCACTCTCTGAGATCGATGATGGTTGAGGACGGAATCTGCACTACTCGAAAGACGGTCTATTTGTCCAGACGAAAAGTCGAAAAAAAAAAACTACCAACGTTTCGCGACTCATTGCCTTCGGAAGTATAGGCCAGTTAGGTTTCATCCTTCAGCCAAACTGGCCCCCGATGCATTTAAAGCAGTTTTACAATCGCCGTTTGGGTTGTGCCCCGACTTATGAGGAAAGGACTTTGTCCTCCAAACTAGCCCTAACTCATTCATCAAACATGGATTAGAGTTCAGTCCACTATTGAAATGTCTCTGGAACATGACGCTCCAATACATAGACGCGATAAAAGCTCCATTCGTCCGTTCCTAGAATGAAACTGTAGTTGTTGTTATTAATATTAATATACTAAGTTCTTATTAGCTGAAATGAGTGAATTTATTTGTTTGTACAATATTTTTAGAATGTTGAAGTACCGGATGGTTTTAATTAAACTTCCCCTATTCAGGGCATCCTACAGCTAAAACCGTTCAACGGACTGACACCAAAAATTGGTATGTGGACTATAACGAGATGCGCTCAAAGAATCATGAAAAAAAGTTCTAAAAATGGCAGCCAGGTCATAACCGTCTCGAAGGGAGAAGGCCCTGACACTTTGGTCAGTCGGAGACCATGAGTCATCATTTCCGTCGATCGCTATCGCCAAGCAGTGTAGTCGTAAAGGGAGGGGATCCGGACATAAGGTCCATAACCAAAGCGTCCACGAAGTAGACCGTTACTCTTTCGTCCTCTCTGAATAAGCATGGTGTTGGTGTGTGATTTTACTTCGTTCCGGTGATTTTATTTAGTTTAATTCGATTATATATTTATTGTTGCTGTTATGTTTGTTATATATTTTGCTGTTCAGTTGATCTTTATATTAAACTCATCACATTAAAATGCCGGATCATTGCTGCGTGCCGGAGTGCAACAGTAACTACGCCAAGGATTCTCCTTATATTAGTGTGTTCCAGTTTCCCAAAAATGAAGAAAGAAGAAAATTGTGGTGCAAGAAAATACCAAGAGCAAATTTTGTACCAACTAAACGTTCAGTGGTGTGTGAAAAGCATTTCCATGAAGATATGATTATCAGAAAAGATTTTTTACCGGACAAGAACGGCAAGATTGTTGCAGTGCCTCGATTAAGACCTATGTTAAAAGACGATGCTTACCCGTGTATTTTTAAAGGTTGCCCTTCATATTTAAGTGAAGAAAGACCAATAAATAGGGTTAGTCGTGAAGAAAAATTACATAAGCGTAATGATATATTTAAGAGCTTTCTTGAAAAAGATAAAATTGAAAATTTTTCTGTTTTTCAAAGCAGTGCTGTGGACCATCTAAAGCACTTGATTGAAGAGAAAGAATACATAATACACAATACATCATCCCATTTTTATTTATTGTTGATGAACTATTCAATTTCACCTAAAGTTGAGAAAAGCATTTGCGTTGACAAAAATTTTATATCGATGTTTTGTAAAGACTTTCAAATACTAAAGTAAAGCACATTACGTCTTCAACACTCAAATTGTGGAGTGAATTTGAAAATGTTGTTACTTTTCTAAAATATTTTGAAAGAACTGAAGCAGTTGCAGATGAATACGAAAAGGTCCTGAATATCTGGAAAACTCTTGTACAAAATGAAACAGAGCCTTTAGAGTACAGTGATAAAAATTTCATTCTGGATCAGATGAAGTTGTCCAGAGGAATCTCCAAAAGCAAGCGCTATAACTCCCACTTAATGGCATTTGCTTATTCCATTTTCATCAAGTCTGCAGCATCATACCAGTATTTGTATGAGAGTAAAATCATACATTTACCTTCTATCAGACATTTGAAAAGGCTGACAAGCTCTTTATCGCTAAACAGTTCAAGTGTTAATGAGGAAAACTTGATGTATTTAACAAAAAAATGTCAAAAGCTGGCCAGTTACGAAAAAAAGTGAATATCTTACTTGATGAAATTTATGTTCGTGAATGTGTCCAGTTCAAAGCTAAGCAGTTGTCGGGCATGGCTGAAAATAAGGATAATTTGTCGGCAACAACAATACATGCGTTCATGGTTCATTCCTTAAAATCTTCTTATCGAGAAGTGATCAGTTTGGTTCCAGTGAAGAATCAGACTGCTTCCGACCTGTTAGTGTTGGTGAAGCAAGCTTTAGAGCTTCTTGTGAAAGCTGGGTTTTCAGTTTATGCTATGATATCTGATAACAACAGAATAAACAGGAACATGTTTAAGCTGTTATCCCCAAGATTTTCAATTGATCTGCGTGTTGTTAATCCTTATGATGAAACCAACTCGTTTTATGTCATCTTTGACTCGGTGCATGATGTCAAAGCAATTAAGAACAACTGGATGTTGAAAAAACTTTTATTTGCCCAAATTTTGACGATTTCACCAAGACCGAGAAAGTCAGCTTCTCATTACTACGAAAAATATACAACTTAGAAAAGGACTTGATTGTAAAATTTGCGCCAAAATTGAATTTTAAAGTTGTATACCCTACAAACATAGAACGGCAAAATGTATCATTGACCCTAAAAGCATTAGACAGCAGCAATTGTGCAGCCTTGCAAAAGTACGGTGAGGCAAATAAATTTGTCATGCCATGGAAACCGACATCAAACTTTTTAATAAACATCAAGAAATGGTGGGACATTATGAACATTAATAATCCAAAGAAAGGAATATTTCAAAGAAATCCTAACAGTCAAGTTTTTAAAACACTCAGCGATGAGAGAATACTGTTTTTAGAAAAGTTTTTGCTCTGGCTAACAGCCTGGCAAAACTTAAAATTAAAATCCAGATGTGGCTGCCTCAGCGAAGAGACATTTTTCGCAGTGATGCATACTACGAAATGCATGATTAGCATAATCAGAGATCTACTTTCCACTGATTTTTCATACGTTCTCACGGCGAAATTTCAAACGGACGTCTTAGAATCTCGCTTCGGAGTGTACCGCCAAATGTAAGGTAGCAATTACCATGTGACTGTGCAGGAGGTAATTGAAAGTGAAAGAAAGCTCCGCGTCAAAAGCATGCTGAAGCTTCATTCAAAAAACTGTGGTACATTTTCGATCAAATCACTTTTTTCAGATTTTTCAGTTGCAAGTGCAAACCAATTAGATGCTTTTACAGAATTTGATGTGCTGTGTGGTGTTAATGAAGCTCAAGTATCGCAAAGCGACATTGAAATCCTTACATAATACATTGGGGGTTATTGCGTACATAAACTAGATGTTTCTTGTGAAGCTTGCCGAAACATTTATAAAGTAGACATGCCTTTGACAATTGATGTAAATGAAAATGTTCCTCTTCCTTTTAATTCTGATGCTTCCTATATTGATTTATTGAACAGAGGGGGTTTGAAGAAGCCGTCATCAATTGTGGTTGAAGTGCTAATATATTGCTTGTGCATTTTCAAAAAACTGATATCTGGAGAAAATGAAACAATGTTCCTCAAGTCTTCGACTCAATACAATATAATTGTTGGATTATTTAAATATTATTTAAAAAATTCAGGAATAATTGAAAATTATCATTGTGAGGTATGTAAATGTGATTTTTTTGATAAAGTGGAAAAAATTGCTAATATTTTTGGAAATATTTGTCTGAAAAATTACTGCAATAAGTTAAATAATAAAAATGTAGTTAGTTTAAATGAGCGTAAAATTAAAAAATTTAAGAAAATGTAAATGACTAGATATGTAAGCATGTATGTTTATAAACACCTCTTTTTTTATGTACATATCGTCTTCATAATATTTTAATTGGTTTATGTAAATAGTAAAATTTTATTCTGAAGATTTTTTAAATGGTGCTTTACTGTTTTAGAACATTTTTGTTTCTAAAATAAATTTAACGGAATGCATGATAATTTTTAAAATTTACAATTTTAATGATGTAATATGACTCTTTTGTCATATGTTTGGGAAACATCAGAAAATGTGTGGAATGTTAAATATTTTGCAGAATAATATATGCAAGACACTTTTGAAAAGGGGGGGGGGGACTGTTATGTGTGAATTAAAATAAAATAGGGTATACTTATGATTTTTTTTTTTGCTCCTTCAACAATAACTCATAAAATAAGCTGGATATAAAAGTGAACTCCTTGTGCATCTTAGAATAAGAATTGTCATTAGACAATAATTTTAATTTTATGTAAGCAAGAATATTGTTTTGACTAAGTTCTAGGTACATATTTTCTACAATTAAAAACATTTTTTCGAGAAATATCTTCAAAAATTATGTCAGACTGTATTATCTTAAATACTCGAAATTAGACAATTAACAGTATGAAATCTCAGTAATTTTCTGGTATAAATGTTTTTTCAATGCCAAACGTAATGTTTTAAGTTTTTAATAAGGAAAAAGAAGAATCCTAACTTATCACGATTATTTTTTTCATGTTGCTATAATTTTAATTTTCGCAATATTCCTATTAAATCTTGTTTATATGTGTTTTTAATGTACCCAATAAAAATATCTTCTGATATGTTTCATTTATTTATAATTTAAATTTACTTTTTACCTGTTGTAAATTTCGAAAATAAATCTTTTAAAGTGGTTTAGAGTTAAGACACTTTTTTTTATAGGATAAAAGTAGTTTCATTTTCCCATGTTTCCTTAAACATTTATTTTACAACAACTTTTTTTAAAAGTTAAAATATCGAGCCACGTATTACCATTTTTTTTTTTAAATATTTTTATTCAAGAAACTCAAAAACCTTTTAAAATTGGATATAAAGCCTTCTATAATGAATGCCTTTACATTATATGTTGTATTTATGATTTAAATGTCTTGCTAATGAAAATCACAGACGTTTTTTTCCACTTTAGAAACAAATCACTAATATATATTACGTGTTATCAATAAGTATTCCTAAAACAGAAAGGCTGATATTTTATAAGCTTTGTGGGTGTTAAACTCTGCGACCGTCGTATGTTCGACAGGGAGAAAGCTTCGACGGGTGTGATGACTCACGTTTCGGCTGTCAAGGCCTTCTCCTTTCGAGACGGTAACGGCCAGGGCCGCTGTTTAACCTCATAACAGGGTTTTAACGTAGGAAATGACCAGTACGATATAAAAATGTCGGTATTTATGAAAGGAGAAATATTCATTTCATGATAACCTAAACTTTTCTTCTTTTTTTTTTCTGCCTCACAGAGGATCTGTTATAGCTTTCTTTACTTGCATTTTAAATGGCAAGATGATAGATATGGACGGAAAGGTGTACAATAAATGTTGATATTATTCCTTACTAGTCATTTAATACGTTAAAACCCTGTTTATGGCTAAACAGCGTCCCTAGCGGCCATTTTTGAAACTTTTTTTTTTCATGATTCCTTGAGCGCATTTCGTGTATAGTCCATACCAAATTTGGTGTCAATCCGTTGAACGGTTTTAGCTGTAGGATGTCCTTAATAGGGGAAATTTAATTATAACCACCCTGTATTTTTAAATTAGAAATTTGCCACACCCTATTTGTATATCATAATAAATACTATAATATTCTTAAGCGTAAGAAGTATTTAAAGCTCTAAACCATTTTTTTTTTCCAGCTCCGGCTCTTGAGAACGCTAACGAATCTCATCATTTCATCATGTGGTACAGAGACACTCATTGTGAAAAAGACAACTCTTGAACCTCAAAATTTCACTGCTGCACTTTTCAGTTGTTGAACAAATTGGCGAGTTTCAGCAAGTGAAAATCTTTTAGCGAGTAATATCGAATACTGTTTCCGTTATGTATATTTTACTTGCTATGCAGCACCTATACCTCGCAGAAGAATAAATAAATATGTAACAGATTTTTGTTAATATGTAGCTTTCCAGCAAGTTTTAGCGTTTTCTGTTAAAAATGAGCTATGTACAGTTTTTATGCACGAATTTTTCATTTTATTTTTAAATTTTAACCAACCTGTGGTTGTCCGAAGTTAGCTTCATCGCGTCCGCCTAAAAGATAGGTCTTAGTAATATTCAATGTCTTAACATATAAACATTTTAAAGAATTCGTGAACCTGTAAAAGGATTAATTTAGTTTAAATATGCTGCAGCTTTTCCTGTAAATAGTTCTTTTTTTATTTAAAGTATTTTAAAAAATTTTGTAGGAAAAACTTTATTTGAACTAAACTTTATTTGATATAAAATATGAATACTTCTGTAGTAAGTTTAACTTTACTGTGAAACTATTATAAATGTTAAATTTTAAACGTTTTTTTTTATTATGGATGTTAAGTTAAAAAAAAATTGTTAATGTTTTGAAATTAGTAACAAATATGTTGAATTGTTTAAAACATACAAAATTTGCTATTTGTTTTGTCAGTCTAACAATGTCACTGAAGTAAAATAAATTAAACCAATTCTTTTGCTCTCCTTTCTTTATTTAACAAATAAAAATTTGGTATAGACTAAATTTTATTCAGTGTAAGATTACGATATTTTCATTTTCTCAACCTACGTTAAGTTCCAATAGTTTCTTTAAAGTGAATTTTAATATATACATATAAACAATACTAATTTCTTGAAAGAATGCTCGAAATATTTCATAAAGCATGTACTTTAGAGCACCCCCAGATTAAGACTAGTACCGCTACTTCCTAACACTAGATATGTAATTACTTGATGGTAAATGTGAAGCATTTTTAATACAATTACGGAAAATAATTGAATTTTACGTTAAAATTTTTATCAGTTTTGATTCAAAGAATCAATATTTAAATTTGATAAAATAATAGTTTGCGGTGCTCTAAGATTTCAAATTTGGTGCCATTTCAAAGCTCAATCACAGAGCTTTGAAATGGCACCAAGTTTGAAACCCTAAGCATGTGGAATGACTTATTTCACCAAATTTAAGTCGCAAGTGTCAATAGGTGCCTTTTCCCGTTACTAGTCGAGTCTTTTTCCTTTGCAAAACAGAACATCGCATCATAGAGATAAAAAAGATTTAATAATATTTTGTTCAGTGATTTTGGACGAAATTACCTCAAAAGTGAATGTTATTGAAAATTTGTGTTAAGTTTGGAGAATTCGCGAACTCAAAAGCATATTTTTCTACTTGATAGTATAATTATGGTTTAACACATTTACTATTACGCTATTACACGATACGCAACACATAATATTGTAGGATTATATTTCTAGCAGGTTTTACCTCGAAGGATTTTCTTTTCCTTTGCACATAAGGCTGTCCCGAACCGAAAAATGCGGCATCGAACTTATCAAAAATCAAAGAAATAATTTCCATATAGCTGAAAACTAAAATCTGACGTATATTCATTAAAAAAATTTTTATTTTCAATAATTATAATTGATAACTTATTATACGCATCACTTTTGTTCAATAATTTTTCAATGATTAACTAATGAATAAGCAGCATGAACTCGAGTGCCGCCTGACAGTGAAAAACATAAAAATCGGCCCCGGCGTGGACGTGTTTTAAAAAAAAAAGTTTAGTATCAATTTTTAGAGCATTCGACGTAAAGCTCTCCACCACTCTCGTTCTTTCATGTCTGAAATAAAGTACAGAATTTTTTATGTTCCATGCAGTTTAAATTGATTGTATGAAACTTTTGCTGGTTCCTTTCGAAAAACAAAATCCTCAATTTAAGGAACTAACTGTTCATCGAGTATATCTTGAGCCTGTGTTAAGACTGACACAGACTGCAATTAACAAGTTGACCGACACTTTCGTCTATAGCCGTCAAAGTGAAGTTCACTATGCCGTTATGCCACATATAGTGAACTTAAAATATATTGCAAAAAAAAAAAGCTTATTTGAGTCATTAAACCTGTCATTAAGTTTTAAAATTAATGCCTGTTATAGCCGCCATCGTCCCAATACTTAGTGTCTAGAGTCCGCTGGCGCCTAGCGGTTAGAGCTGCAACCTAATTGAAGGTGCTGAATTAATCAAAATTAAGTTTAAGTAGAAACAGTAAAACTATACTTCTAATATTACAAAAACCTAGTGTCAATTTTCGAACTTTACTTATTCTTACGGTCCGTCAATGTGTTAATAAACTGAGGCAACGTTCAAAAGTGTAATGGAATCTTTCGAAGTATTCTATTGACAGAAAAAGCACATTATATGTTTTGTTTTTCATAGCACATTTTTGATACTAGCATATAGTATACACGAAAAGAAATAAATAAATTCTCGGGATTGAGGAGTATTTTTTTAACGTTTTGCTGCGCTACTTTTGAACTCCAGCCCGTGATTTTGACGGGAGCGAGAGGGAAGGGGTTAAAGCGTGATACAGAAAACTGATGCGGCGCTACGCGAATGCTGACTAACAATTACTCATGGAATAAAAAAACTCAGTCATCTGGGCGATCAGGAGAAAGGTCGATTGCCCACCGAACATAGGCGTAACTAGAGTGGGAGAAAGGGGGGGTGTCACCCTAAAAATGTACAGACTAAACACCAATACGAAGTGTAAAAGAGTTGAAAATTTACTAGTCATAAATATATGTCTCTAAAGATATACTTACTCCGTGTTTATTTCAGGCATCTCCCGGGGGGGAGGGGAACTACCCCCTCGGAGCAAGTCAACTCCTCCACCCCCCCCCCCCCCCGGCAAAAAAATTCAGATCACAAGTTTTAAAAAAAGAAAGAAAAGAGAAATTACGCTTTTAAGACACTTTACTTTCAGAAACACTTTCAGGGAAAGGACATTGAACACTATCACGAGCGACACCAAAAGTAACTTAAAAGATATAAGACTTTATTTTGAAAAAAATTGCGGGGGGGGGGGGAGTAACCTAACTCCTTTCTGTTTCCTCTAACATTACCAAAGTATCCCGAAGTTGCATTGCTAGGAAGATTTCAAAACGTTTCCTGGGGAGAGACCTCGAAGCCTTGCCTCCAGAGTTATCCTAAGCATTATACATGTAAGACCAGTTACAAAAATTTAAGTTGCAGAAGCCCCAAACAACCACTCCTCTAACTTCACCAAAGATCTAAACATACATCTACTATATATTACATCAAAAAGCTATCATATATGTAAAATAATTCATATCAACATCATTTCTAATCATATATATCTATATATATATGTATATATAAAGGGTATGATTTTGAAGCATACATTGCCCTTCCTAATTCTTAACATGCTCCCCCTGCTCCGGAGCCAAGGCAGTATCCAGAATTTTTTTTCGGGGGGGGGGGGGCAGACTTCGACAGACTTATGTAAAGCAAAGTTTTAGGGAGGAATATATAATACATTGCAAAAGATTTCTGGGGGGCTGCCCGTGGGTCCCCCTTCCCCTCTGGATACGGCCTTGATTCACAAAAACATTAAACATTCCATACTAGATCTATTGGTTTATTTTTTAATTCAAACGCAATAGAAAATTCAATATTTAGCGCTAAGCAATCTTCTATGTCCAGACATTCATAATATTAAAACCGGGAAATAGTCGAATTTTAGAGAAAAAAATCCAAATTCCCCTACAAAAATGCTCATCCCCACAATAAATTTCTAAAAAATTTGTTAAATTTGTAGCAAAACATACCTCAGAAGTGGAAGCATCTGAATCAAATTTTCTTTTCTTTTTGGATGACGAACGTGTCCATCGCTGGAGTGCAAACATTATTATGTATCGAAAATAATTAAAAATTTAGCTAAAATATAAATAATACTTGATTGTAAATTAAAATGCAGCATTAAACCGTAGCAGTGAGATTGGAAACGTGGAACGGATGATTTCCAGAGTCGTAATGCAATCAGTGATGGACCACAATAAGAAAAAAAAACATTTAAAATATAAGAGATGAGAGAACATCTGTAAATGAGAATGCAATGCAAATACAGTTCATCAGTTTTCCAATCGGCTCATCTACAAAAAAGATTTTACTAAAATGGGTGATTGGACAGGAAGTCATAAATAAATACAAACTGCTCTTTAAGTTTCTTAATGAGCATCCCTTCCTGGCTTGAGGGTTTAACCCATTAGGACAATTGGACTTTAGGACTCCATCACAGTAGAGAATATTTTCCAGGAAACTCATTACTTGTGCGATTGTATTCCCAGATTGCTGCCTTTGGGTAAAAAAGACCTCAAGAAGGAAAGAAAACCCTCTGAAGTGATTAAAAGGATCTCTGTCTGTGTGTGGTACGGTGATTGAAGCCACCTTTCGCTCTTAACCCCCCCCCCCCCTCTAAAGTGATAAGGGGGTTGATTATAACCTTATAACCAAATGAAAGGTCTTCTTTATTATGAGCTGCATACTTTGGCCATGATCGCAACCCTTCAGAGAAAAAGGGAAAAAAAAATCAGATGCATATGTGTTTAATTTTTTTAAGGGAAAAAAAATTGTGCCTAAATATGCCTAAACAAGTACATACCCAATGGGGGGCCTATGCCACCGAAATAAATAGTTTTACTTGGTAGAAATTGCAACGCTTTAGAAATTTGAAAAATCATTTTCATAAATTTCCTCTTTGTCTAAAAGATGGCGCCACAAAACTTTGAATCTAAGAATAGGCTTGCCATACGTCCCGGTCTGACCGGGACAGTCCCGGTATTTTGCTCTTGTCCCGGTGTCCCGCCCAGTTTTATCAATGTCCCGGAAACGGCTGTAAGACGTAAAAAGTAATGAATTTATGTTTTTAAGATTATTTTATGAAGACATTAAGAATCTTTAAGATGACAGCATTAATGAGGGAGCTGCAAGAGCATTGATTGTATGTAAAATAAACTTTAGGGTTTTCTTTGCTCTGACTTTTATGAAAAGTCAAGCTTAACAAAGACATATTAAAAAAGTACATTCAAGTTGGAAATATGAGTGGGTTGAAAGCAAAGAATAACATTGTTAACTTATTAACTGCTTTTTTAGTTTGACAAAAATGCTTTTTTGAAATGGTTTTTGTAGTTAGACAAAAAGTTGTAATTAAAAAAAAAGAGACTTAGTAATTAGTTGTTCAATTTAACAATTTTATGCAGTATTTTAAACTTTATTTTATTAACACTTCTTTCCAGATGGTAGACAGAAAAAATTCTCATTGAAAAGCAAAAAAAAAAAATCTTTTAAACTAAATTAAGTAGCAAAAATTCCTTTTTTATTTTTAAAAGGTGCGTAGTCTAACAATTTAGAGATCCAAATTCCCCACTCCCCTGGAGAGGCTTAAAAAAAACTTAAAACGCACCATTTTGCTTTTAATTTTTTAAGAACTTCCCCAGACGCCCCCCCCCCCGCTAGTACCCCCCCCCCCCCCCCCAGACGATACGGTATGCCCATCCTATACTAATATGTCCCGGTTTCCCTAACCAAAAATATGGTAAGCCTATCTAAGAACAAACTTTTTGCGTTTTTTTTTTTTTTTTTTTTTGCAGTGAGGGGGAAAAGACGTTTAAAAAATTACTTACTCTCAGTTTTGAATTTAGTTATTGAAAGTACAAAAAATAAATTGATAATTTTCTTTAAATAATTATTCTGCTCATTTTTTCCAAAAAGTTTCGCAATATTCTTTACAATTTTTAACAATGCTCCTGTTATTAGACTACTCTATTATTGCTATAAATGTTCCAAGTTCAAATATTTTTCTGGTGAGATCAACATCACCGGAATCGGCAAATTTCATCCTGTCTCATCGCGCTAATATAAATTATACTGCCTGGTACTTTATCAATGAAACATTTAATGCCTGCACCACCTTTGGTGTGGTAGAGCATCGTTGCTCTCACTTACTGCATCGGTATAACATCATTCATTTTTTTATGCAACTATATAGCAAGGAAATCAAGCGATACAATGGGGAATTTCCATCTACCAAGCAATCGCCTTTTATATTCACTAAATAAAACGTCTAAGCCTCATAGCAAGTGCAAAATTCTGTTACATCTAATCTAATCACTGTTGTTGAAATTATTGTTCAAAGTTTTGTTCAACTATTCCAAATGTGTGTGTGAAGGCATGCGCCCCACTCTCGTCAAAGGCGGATTTAGAAATGAGCAAGCAAATTCCCATTTCTGAAATATAGCTCATCATTTTCCAGGATAATTTCTAGAGAAAAAATCCTAAAAAATATCTCACTGCAGCGGCACAATTATAACATTTTACAGGTTGGAAAGGGGACTGCAAATACACGGAATCTGGTGCCATTACACTGAACTAGTTTTCTTGTTTACTTAAAATAAAGAATTTGTATTTATGTAGCTTATTTGCGTCTGAGCTTTGCTTTCTTGTTCCCCCTTGTATTTCCGACTGAACGCAAACCTGACTAATATGTTATTGAAAAAATAATTAAATAAATAAATAAATAAAATAAGGAAACTAAGTTTAAATACTTATTTTCACTGAAAGGACACTTATAATTCACTTCCAGTTTCGTGGATAAATTATCTTCCGAACACTGAGAAAATATATTTAAGAGTTATTTTGACGTTTTAGAAAATTCAAAGGAATGGTATTAGCACGATTTTCTCAATTTCAGAATTGGTAGCAATCATTGAATTTATTTAAGACCATTGCTTAAGTGGATGGTTTAAAAGTTTTACTTTTTGGAGTGGTTGGACATGGACGATTTAGGCTCGAGCCTTAGAAATGGAACTGATACAGGGCCATTCCACCGTCTCGAAAGTTTCACCAAAATTTTGTCATAGAGCAAAAGATTTTAAATAAGTGGAAGCACTTTCCACTTAGTTAGTTTCAAATGTCCCTACAGCAAAAAAACCATTCTACATGGGTGAAAGAATGTGCCGAACTTGGTGTAGAAAAAGAGAAGTATGTGTATTCCAAATATTAGGAAATGTTCGAAAACTTATTTCTTGAGCAAAGGAACGAATTCCCAAAAAAATTTTCTGTTCTGATAAAATTTGCGGTAGCACTACTCGCAATATTTGAGGCTGATCTGCTTGTGAGTGTGTTTTCATCAATGAACTCTATGAAACAAGTGAATCTTCTCGCATTCTTCCATGGAAAAAAAGGGGAGGCAAAGGATGTATTGTCCTTTTTTCCGTAAAAAGCAACTAAATACATGCAAATTCATAAAAATACATTAATTTCCAAAGCCAGAGGAGGGGACAATTGTCCTCTTCTGACCCTCCTAAATGACGGGCCTATGTGTTATTAAAGACAGCAAGTTATAATACAAATATAAGTAACATGGCTAATAAGGTTCTGCAACAGGTGTCGTACCAAATGGGATTAGATGTATATAGCTTTTTGAATGTAATATTGTAGTAATTGCTCATAATAATAAATGCATGTATTTCTAAAATTAGGAAGTATATTAAGTGAAGCATCTTAAAGAAAATCACAAAGTGAATAAAATTAATTAAAAATGTATTCTGAATTGTAATGCTGCATCCCGTTTTTTTTTATTCTGCAAAAGATTACAACAAAACATTTAATAAGCTAAAACGAAAATTACTATAAAGAACACATCTATCAATAATTTCCTTTAGTATCTTATTTTTTCAATGCAATTAAGGGTGTCCGTTCAGGACACTTTAGCTTAATTTTTAAAAATTAATTTTTTTAAAACTGTTTATTCGGTTTACGTTTAATACAAGTAAATGATAAACATGAAATATAAATACAAAATATGATTCGATAACTTGAAATGAAAGCAGGGATTTAAAGATGATTTTTTAAAAGAAATGTAACAAATGATTCACTGGACATCTGAAAATGATAAACCGTAATTTAACTGACACACTAATAAATAAAAAAAAAAAGCTTCTCCATCCCATGAACTATTCCGAATCCAAAAAAGGCAACCGCGCTTTTTCTAATTTCTTTCTTCTTTTTTTTTTCCAAATTCACTTATATTATGATGCCAAGTGTTATAGGTCACAATGAAATCATCATGTGATTACGAATTGCTTCATTTCTGAGATGCAATGGCAACAGTGTCATCGACCTCATTGTGTTCCAATGACATGTTGTAAAGTACCGCCTATTGTGACATAATGTTTTCTGAAAAGGGGAAATTCGAATCAGTTTTTGCCGAAAGAGAAGCAATTAAATACGATCTCCTTTCTTTGATTCAGTTGTTGGCTTTCTGCTTTTCCCGATCATTTTGTTTCAAAAAAACTTCCATATTACTAGATGCGGATACAAGTGTTATATCGCCATTTTTCATAATTTTGAAGAATGACAAAGTGAAATCTTCCTGTATGTTTCACACGGAGATATAACATTGTGTTGCTTTAGTGAGGTAAATTGCACAATTGCAGTAATTAGTAGCGGGCAATCAGGATTTTACTCTGGAACGGACGAGACCAAGGTCAGAATTAGGAATGCATCGAATAGTGGTTTTGCCGGATATCGGCTCTGATGTTTGAAACTTGGAAATTCTATACGTATTTTTAAACATCCTAAAGCATCCAAAATATGATGTGCATTTTGTGTGAATACATTTTCAAATCGCGCGAGTTAAATAAATTTTAAAAATCGAATTTTCATTTAGAAAGAACTTTTAATCTGAACCTTATCTCCGGCCTACCAGATCTTTAGGGAGTGGCCAAATCGAACGTTAGATTTTTAAAATCGGTTGCATATTGGATATCTGATGCTTTCTGGGTAAAGGAGGGACCTCCAGTTCATCCCCCCCCCCCCGGTCGGTGAGCCCCTAGTTTATGTACGCTCAGTTCAAAGCACAAAATCAAAACACCTAGAAAAGCAGTTTTAAAACATATATACTAAAAATATAACATTCATTCCGACTAATAAAGAAAAGCATAATTCTGTTCAGGGCCAAAAATATAGAATAAAAGGAATTTATTCAAATTTTCACTAATCATCAATTTGTTTCTTTTTTCCCCCTTTAACGAAACATTCATTCTATAATTTGAAATGTATTACTTTTTTATTTCATACTGTTAACATTTCATTATGGATAATTTTAATTTCAAAAACTTATCACCTAATTGGAGTTTGCACCTTTACTAAAACTGATGATCAAAAAAAACGAAAGGTTTTCCGGGTATCCTGTGCTTTTAAGGTGATTCAGAAAATAAATTTAAATATTTTAAATTTTTTCCTGTTATCCAAGACGCAGGTAAGCCTAGCCAATAAAAGTAGTTGCTTCACATATTCATTTTTATGTATTCCTGAATATTATTCAAACCAATACATACCTTAAAGAAGTTTATTTATTTCTCGAACAGTGATGAAATTTTTCAATAACAATAGCAGATGCGATCTTTGGTTCAAGAATCAGTTTTAACTTCAGACACACCGAAGAGTTATCCGCAACATTTTATTTTCGGTAGTCCGTTATAAAAACGTTATTGCTGTTTCAGAACGCGAAGATTGCTTTAAATCATGCAAAAATATGCCAATCCAGGTATGTTAAATATGTTAAACAAGGTAAAAATCAGGAAGTTGTAGTGGAGCGCAGCATTGGAGCAGGAGTTTTTGCAGTAGCGCAGACGGAACATGAACTTTGTCGCGCTCCCCTGCTCCGATATTTTTAAAATTGGAACATTGATAAAAGACCTTTTTTTTTCACATTAAAATTAATTTTGACTGTAGAACGACAAAGAGCTAAAGTTGGTGTTTTTATCTGCGAAATAGTGTCGATAAATAACTTTTAATTTGCCATCACCAGCATAAAAAAAGTATTAAATAAATAAACAAAGACGATAAGTATATTTTCGATTAAAACTATTCGGAGCATGGAACGGAGCTAGAGAAAGTTTTTGAAATTCGGAGCGGAGCAACTCAAAAAGGTTCTTGCTCCAGTTCCCTGAAACTATTGTAGCAAAACTCACGAAGCCGAGAAAATGGAGGTGCTAAGAGTTTGTCCAAAAATATAAAAATAAAAAAAAGTTTAGATATTATTCAAACGTTCCACTAATCTCTCACTTACGCGTCACCTCTTTTAAGTGTCTCTTTCAGCAGGCCCGCGCTAAACCTATTCGACGCCCACGTACGAATTCCTACTAAGCGCCTATTTAAGGGTTGAAAAAAACCCTGGTTTTTTCCAGTCCCGACCAAAAGTTTGCTATCATTGTTAGTGTTTCACACGAGATCTCTCAGGTTTTTTTTTTTTTTTCTTCCTATTTTCGAAACTTCTGTTTTCCAGAAGTAATTTCATACAAAATGCTGATAAACTTGTTCTAACGTATGAACACTTAAATAAGATTGAAAAGGTTATTTAAATATTCTTGGAGGAAAAAAAACAAGCTTCACTTTTGAGCCGGAAAGGTGTGGTAGTTGGTTTACCGCTGTCTTTTTAAGCCCGATTTCGCTGGAAATAATTCGGCACAATTCGTGGATCTCGAAAATGCTGAAAATCGACAGCGTTCATGCCGTATGAATGTGGAGAATGTTAGAGAGCCTTTGAGTATTGATTCGGCTTGAATACTCTCGGCTACATTGAATTCCAAGTGCAATTTCTCATCGTCAGACCTAATGTGCTTCCTGCTTCTAAAAAAACTGGGCGTGAAAATTCTCAAGACGTAATGGTATCCGTCGATACTGGTTCTGCTTAAAAGAATGGCTGGGGAACGCAATAGATCTGAAAAATGGTCAGGCCCTTTAGATAAAATTATTCTTTTTTTTTTTTTGAAGTATTACTTTAAAATTTGTAAAGCGAGTTAGGTTATATTTCATTTCAACTTTTTTTTCTGTAAATATCGTTTTTGACTGGAAAATTAATTTATTAAAATGAAGTCCCTATTCTTCTTTTATTTTCTTTGCTATAGTTTCTTTGAAACTTAATTTAATGTAAAATGAAGTTGAATTTCATTTACAGTTATCTTTTACTCATGTTTCTTTTTTGGTCGGTCGCTTGCGCAGACGTTTAAGTAAGGGATTACTGTATGCATTACAAAGACTCAGAATATCCAGTTCATTATGAAGTCGTTTTTAAAAGTTCGCAGTTAAAAGTTCTGGACGTGTTCCTATTTTGAGTATGATACCTGTCGCAATAAAAAAAAATGGCAAAAACAAAATACATTTCGTAGAGATCTTTTTTATGGTAGTAATATCGGGGGGGGGGGGGGGTTCAAAGAGTTCCAAAACAGCTTTTATCTTTTCAAAATAACCCGAAAACGCGTCGTGCTATGACACATCAACGTATGAAATCTCAGAAAACTGTTTATACCGTCGACACTAAATAAAATGATTAAATCAAATGTTTATTGTTTCCTATTTTGTCTAATACTAATAGAAAAGAGATATAAAACATAAAATCGGGTCAAAAGCTGCGCTACTTTAATGTTGTCTGTTACTTTTACAAAAGCATCAGTATAGTAATTGTCAAAAATAAAAAAAGTTTATAGCATACTTAAGAACTGAACCGTTTCTATCAAATAACAATCAATATAATTGGCTTTTGCGATGATTTTTTTAAATTATTTCTTATTTAGGACGTTATTCACGAACGTTCTTTTTCATAAAAAATAGTGTAAGAAGCCAAAATAATAATAATGTACAAACCGTATTGATTTATCTAAAGTTCAAATTGGTAATCGATTAATACTTTTTTTGCCAAAAAATTAAGGTTGTGACATATTTTCCTAGTAAGTAAATCATGTTATAAGTACTGTAATTTTTTTCACGAATTACTTATTGAGCAAACACAAAGGCAGCTGACTACCCCTGTGTTCAGTTTCGTAGGAGATTAATCTCTATTAAAAGAGAACTTCTTTAAAAGAATGTTTTCTTTAATCTTAAATTACGGTCGTTTTATTTGACTCAAAAAAGCTCAAGACCTTCAGCGGGATATACTAAGCCAGACGAAACTCTAATCAGTGCACTTGCAAGTTCACTGTGCTTTGTAATTATCTTACAAAGGAAATACAGTCGAACCTCGTTAATTCAAACACGCTTAAAACGAATTACTGCTAAGACGAACTACATTTGCGATCCCCGTCCTAATGTATTAACAAATAACGCTATTTTTTCGTTTAAGACGAACACGCCTAATTCGAACTATCGGATAAATCGAACTCTTTTGTGGTCCCTACCGTTCGAACTTCAATTCAATACGGAAGAAACGTAAAAGTCATTTTTCACTTTACCAAACAGCGAAAAACAAAAGAATAATCCATCAGAATGCTTAAACAATTTAGATGCCAATGAAGACTTCTGAAGCAATTGTTCAGAAAAGAGTAGGTTATAACTGAGTAGTTTAAAAAACGATACGGTATTTTTGATACGACAATTTTACTACTAAAATTTTTAAAGATTTTCTCTTGATATGTTATTTTAGTTAATAAGCGCTCAAAGTTATTGAATTTTTACTTTTAATTAAAACTTTTATTTCAGAAACAGAAATTGCTTTTTTTCTTCCTTATGACAAATTCAAAATCTATAGCATTGATTTATATATGCATTAGGGACTTGAATCGAGCATTGTGTACAGGAAAATAGCGTGAAATTCTTCTTTTGCTATCTTAAAAAAAAAGGATTTCATTGTTTTTCGGATAAGACGAACTACGGTTAAGACGAATTTATTTTAAAAGACCCTTCCGGTTCGTTTTAACGAGGCTCGACAAATTTTATAAGGGAGTGAATTTATACCCTTCTTATAGAAGCGCCATTATACTTCGGCAACATGCGATCCATGAAATGTACTCTATTGGATAAAAGAGCCGCAAAAGATGGGGAAAAGGGCATATTCTCCAAAAAGCATCGTTAAGCAACTAAAGGGGAATGCTTTCATGATTTGTCTTTTTTCTCAAGTTTAACACTTTATTTGAAATCCAATAAAGAAATGGATATCTAAAAAGAAAGAGAAAACTATGTTGTGCGATTTTAAGCGGCGAATTTAGTTTGATGGAATCAGAAATTAATTTCACATGTGTAGTCTGTGGATTTCGCATTAAAAAAATGGAAAATTATTTTCTAAATTAATGGCTTGGTGACACGACGGGTAGAAATAATACTTGAAAAAATAATTTTAATGCCTTTTCGTTGTTCGAAATGGCGTGGGAACTCCACAAAAAGGATGCAGGGAGGATTGAAAAGGCGACAGGGTACGCTTGAAAGTGTAACAGGAGTACTTGAAAAGCCAACAAGGAGCGCACTCGAAGAAGCAATAGGGAGGATTAAAAAGGAAAACAGGACGCTTGCCACATAAACCATAGAATGGTCAATAGAACCTCTCTTGTATTATTGTAATTACAAAACGTACTTCTCCTGCAGGTAATCTCTAAACATAGAATTCTCCACACGACGTGATGAGAATGTAACTTTTCCCATTTCAGTATTCCTAGTTTTAGGATATTTTAAATCAGTAGTGTCACTGCGGACCGGGCAGTCCGGTCCGCGTGGCACCCTTTTGGGCGGTATTGGGAGGTTACATGCAAAATGAATTACAGAGTTTTTGAAAAATATTTAACTTATACAATTTTATTGGTGTCATTTCAACGCATCATAACTGAATATAAATTGTAGTCCATTGAAAGTTTAACCAGATAGTTAAATGGAATTTCTTAAAATGTTTTTCTTTTTTTCCCCACTACTGAAAATAATATAAACTACAAAACTAATAATATAAGTTATAAAGATACGATTTTTTTCTTTTAATTAGAATTCCATTTATAAAAGGCCTTTTTTTTCACATTAAAGTTAATTGTGATTGTAGAACGACAAAGAACGAAAGTCGATTTTTCATCTGCAAAATAGTGTCTATAAATAACTATTAATTTATCATCACCAGTATAAGTACTTAGCTTGTAGAACAGAACGAAGTTTTTTTTCTTCTTTATTTATTTCTTTACTTAGGGGGGGGGGGGAAGAGACACCAGAAATTACCGCACCTGTTGACACCCATGCCAGGAACGCCACTTATCAAACATCATCCTTGGAATATACCATGAACATAAACATACGATTACTAGACAGCTTCATATACAGATATTCTGCAAAATATCTGAAGACACCCAAATTTAATTACTTGCAGTTACGATAGATTTAAAATAATGTAAGCTCCTGATACACAACGACGTCCAGAAGATGGCATTCATTTAATGTACGGGTCTTCAACCTTTTAAGTCCGCGAGCCACATCAATAAGCTCATGAAGATCGGCGGGCCACAAATTGTCGAAAAAGTAGCGTCAGACAGAAAATTTAAGAGTGGATTTCATTAAAAATAAGTAAGGTTCAATGAAAAGCCGAATAATTATTACTTTTTACTTTTTTGAATCACAAAGTGACATGGTACATGACAGTGCTAAAAAATCAATTGACAATTAAAACGGTAACGAACTCGTAACATTTTCTGGAAGAATTTTTTAATTAAATATATTTTTTCTTTTTTAAAAATTTTATTTTCTTTTTTCTTTCTTCTTCTTTTTCCTTTATTATTATTTTTTATTTTGTGCATCACAGTTGAATTTCCCGCTCCCAGAAGCACCGCCCTGGACCCCAGCTTGCCCCCCCCCCCCGCCCTAGATCAGGCACTGCCCACACGTAGGTACTACTAAAGTTAGAAGCCATGAATAGTACAAGTTAACTTATTCCTATTCTTGGATACTTGTTTCAAACACATAGCTCTAATAAAAGTCAATTAAAAAACTTATACTTTGCAGAGTCACACTGAAAATCTTCTACTCCTAATTTTAGTTCAGATTAAACGTAGTGAATCCAATGAGTATGGAGAGCAGAACATTTCCATGAAAATTTTATTCTCACGAAAGACTAAAAAAATCTATAAGTAGACGAGCGAGTTCATGCTCTCATACAACGTCCTATGATCTTTAAAAGTGAATTTTTGAATCATTTTCGGCCATTTTCTTTCCCCATTTATTATTTTGAAAGTTTCATTTTCATTTCATCCAAAAGGTTTGGCGGGCCACTAAAATACTTCGGAGGGCCACTGGTAGCCCGCGGGCCTCGGGTTGAACACCCCTAATTTAATGTGCTATTATTGTAGACTTTAATGCATCCGAAACATCTGTCTACTTCAGCGGTTCCCAATCTTTTTTTTTTTTTTTTCGCGTGCCACCATTTTTCTTGCAAAAAATTTTGCGTACCACTGCTAATATAATTTTATTATATAGAATAGAACACTAATAGATTATAGATAGATTTTCTTTGTTTGCATGCGTACCACAGTTTGGAAACCGCTGGTCTACTTCATATCCCATCGCAGACTGAACCCTTGAGATTCTATTCATTTCAATTAACGTCTTTGAGAAGTCATTGTATGTCAGGGAGTTAAGTAACACGCACACGGAAAGAGGAGACATACTAATAAATAAACCCACAGTTTCATTTTCAGTCTAGTCGAAGTTTGGATGTCCAGAAGTAATTGACTGCCAAAGCGGATCCAAGACTGACTCATTTCGATTTTCCAAAAAAGTAAACAACAAACCTGTTGATATTCTCTTTTCTGTTTCGCGGGCCCCTCTTGCTTGACGCCCTAATGCCCTACTGACCTAGAACATCGGCTGTCGCCCTGCTCATCCTCTGCCATTAAAGGGATTAAACAGGATAAATAATTATAATTCTAGAGAAAGAAGCACTTTTAGACAATGGAACTGAATTTATTCGATTTATAGAATGCGTAATCTTTAATTGTTACTCCCAATTTTAAACGAAGACCGGATTACGTGTGTGGGTGCCCTTTTTTCCCCCTTGTTACTACTCATTGCTATACTAAAATAGAATTCTCAGTTTCATATGGTCTTGATCCAATACAATGTTATGCAACTTCTGTCTTTTAAAAATTGTCTCATAATTAATTTGGCTTTGACCATTATTCATTAGCTCAAAATCAGAGATTTAACCTACTTTTGATACGCAAATTGACGTTCTAAAGTATTTAATCCGTGATTTAGTTTTATTCTATTTATGTAAACACTTTTGTCTATTTTATGATTAAAGCACAAATTAGAATGAATAAGTTAAATATAAACTAAGTATATATTTTAAACATCAAAGAAAAAATACAAGTACGGTGAAAAATATTCCTTTTTTAAAATCTGTTTCTGTGTACAAAGATTTCTGCAAGTAATTTTGTACATTCACGTATATTTTTATCTTCTTGACTCGTTATCTTCCGTACTTGGTTTCAAAATACTTCGTGCGTTCCAAAATTACTTATAAAAATGACACAAATTGGACTAGCACAAATTTTTGGTTCCACGGTAAAGTACTAAAAAAATAGCATCGAGTTTACATTAGCATTATCTATTTTTAAAAACGTAGGAAAGCTCTATTTTCGTTATTACGTTTTAAAATAAATATTAGATTTGTTCTAGTATTAGCATTGGAAATACAGCAAGAAAGTTTTCTTTTGCAATGTTTTGTATTTTTACTTTAATTTTATAGTATCATTATTATCCATCACAACTTTATGAATCGAACGAAAAAAAATACAGTTAATTTTTTTAATTCATTTGGCTTTCATTATTATTTCTTTTTCTTTTTCTTAAGGTGCAAAGGGAACAAACAAACTGAAACCAAATAATTTTAGCTCATAAAACATTGTCGTAACTACGTTTATACATAATATTTACCAGACACATAAGAGGCGTAAGCAGTGGTTAAAAGTTTCTGGCCAATTCGACCTCGCAAACCTATTAGAAATATGATGTAGATCCCATGTCAGAGTCCCAACGTAAGCCGTTTTATAAAATGTAATCTAAACAAAAAATAGGATAAATTTCAAAAATGTCGCCTCCTCAACATAAAAAATATTAATTCATTTTTAATAAAATTTCTCACAGTCTACTTTTAAATTCTTCACCAGAGCCGGTTAATAGCAAAGATCTATCTATCAGTCGCTATTCCTTTTCTCCAATGTTCTCCAGTTACACGGATTGTATTGGAGAAGTAGGATTTCTAACGAGCTTTGTAAAATTAATAAAATCGGTAAATACTATGTAATTTAAAACTTTTGGATGTTTTTTTTTTTTTTTTTTTTTTTTTTTTTTTTTTTTTTTGAGAAAGATGGATATCCCAATAGCATTCAAGTACTTTTGACTTAAATTTCTGAGATCAATGTTTTTTTTTTTTTTTTTAATTTACTTCCCTGATTTTAGGCTTTTCACCTAGAAAGTAATAAGCTAAATAAATCAAACTAGAGAAGAGTTTCTCTACAGCTGAAAGATGGCGTCTATTCAAATTTCGTGAGCACTTTTTATACTCTGGATCGGGACGCTACGTTTGAGTATGAGTGGTATATTGAGTATAAACAAGGCCTTCTTACAGAGGTAAGGCAGATGAATGTTATTTTCGAAATACTGATTATACTCCTAATTATTCTTCAAATTGCACGGAAAACCGTGAAGTAAGGGCCCCCCAACCACTTTTGACACCCAGTGTGCTTTACAGAGGGCCTTGGCTTGTGAAGCTTTCGAATGTTTGAAAAAATGTTGATAAAATTTATAAACGAGTAAATTTGGATGAGTTACTTTTTTGAAGAAAAATCTGAGATTTCAATGCTTTATCGTCTTTTTTTTTTCTTAAATATTACCATCTATCCTTTGGCAATCAAAGCTTCTACGGTAAAATTATGTAACCCTTATTGTTTAAATATATTCAACCTTATAACTGACTGCTTATTATTTGAAAAGCAAGATCTACTACAGGCTATTTTCTGCATCAAGGATGCAATACCTTTCAGTTATTAACAAAAATAAACACACTTTCTTTATTCGCTGGGAAAGTTTCAAACACACAAATGCGGAACTTAGAGAGCTCTGGGAATTCCAAGAGAAAACCGGGCTATGTCTTTCCCTCGCTTTCTCTTTTTGCCGCAAACGGACCCCAAAACGGATGCAATTAAAGAGTGAAGTCGGAAAAAGTTCTACTTTCGGTTTTCGGGTTCAGCCCTACGTAACTTATGTCCACGCACAAGGCAACTCTCCCACCAAACAAGGGGAGCTGACGTTGTCTTCCCCCTTAAATGACCCAGAGAGGTGTTGCCGTGTCTGACATCCAAAATCCGCCGGGAAGAGATAAAAACTCGGTCACTGTGCTATAGGAGGGTTATTCTTTTAGAAGCATTAATAGGGCACGGTCGCTGCTGGTTTTGCATACGTCCGAGCATTGGAAAGGTAAGTGAACTTGGAGACGTTTCATCGACTCGTTCGAATGTGTGTAGCAAAAACTCATTATTGCCTGCGAACGCTTTATATTTGAGGCAGAAGTGTTCGTTACAATTTTGCTCACATACTATTAGTTTCAGATTAATGTGCCTTATGTAACATGTATCCTTAGTTTAACTGAGTCGAATATAATGTAAATCACAAAATAGATTAACTCGACATAAAACGTTCACTTAAATCTTATTTTAACTATAAAAAGTTCATTTTAACTAAAATTGGTTAAGTCGAAAATGATAGCTAAAGAAGAATATCTGGTGTCATTTCGACAAATAAGTGCATGTTATTCAATTATGTTTACAAATATCAATTAAGGTAATTGTTTTTTAATGTGTAATTTTGGTAATATATTTCCTTTTTTAATGTTACGATAACACTATTGACATTTAATTTTGTATCCAACAGCCTATTTTTTATTGGTTTCTCGTAAGGTTTTATTTACCAGTTTCTCTTTTTTGGTCATTGCAAGTAAATTCCAATACATTTCAGTAAAACTGTTCGCTATTTTTCTCGCATAGCTCCATCGCATTATTTCTCATAGATCCTTGTATGAAACTTTCATTGAAAATTTACGCTAAATAACACTTTTTAATTTATTTTTTATTGTTTTTTTTTTTTTTTTTTTCATGGATTTTGCCAGCGCGAAGGAACTTATGTCGGTTTTGACTAAACTTACTCTCTCGGAAATGAAAAATTAAAAAAAAAAAAACATACCGAAAGCAAAATGTTTTTCTCGTATAATGGAGGCACTTATCAGTCAGAAAGAAAAGAAAAAAGAAGAGTAGGAGGAAACTGTTTAGTTGTCAATGCAATCTTTAGGCTTATTGGAAACAAATTAATTACATTATCAGTAGAAAAAAAAAGTGTTTTTATATAATCATTCTTCTTTAAAATTAGGGCGAAATGTTCTTATTAGTGCGTAAAAAAGTTTCAGAAACTGAATAAAAATATTATTAGTAGTATTGGGTGCGGTAATTACAGTTTTAGTGTTTGGAGAAGAGTTCCTTTTCTTTGAACATTTCTCGCAATTAGATGAACCAGGTCGCGTTTTCAAAATTAAGTTCTTTAGAATAAAAAATGCTTATTCTTCTTTGATGGTAGATTGAATTCTTCTCTTCAGCATTAGACAGTGGGCTTTGGATAAAACTTGTAAGTGTTATGGCAGAGCTTTCCAAACTTTCCCTGATGGCGACACCCTTCCAGTACATACAATTTAACGAGACACCCTTTCACTGATCCAAATACAACATATTTGATTTTATCATAACAAATGGTATTGTAAAGCAATAACTATTTCATATGTGAATTGGAAATACAGTATAATTAATTGGAATTACAGTTTGGAAGAATTCTAAGTACCAGTTTATCTCCACAAACCACACACTCCGGAGTTGGACATTCTTCAACTCCACACCACATAAATCCCATTTTTATGTATTCTTTCTTATACATTCTCACTTTCGTGCTCTTGCTACTGCATATTGGGTAGGAACAAACAGAGGTTTGAGACACACTATTTAATCGTTGTTCAGTAACTACTGAAGTATCAGACACACCACTTGACTGTCGTTCTGCATCTGATGCTTCATAAACTATCAAAGGTGTCTTTCTGACAATAAATTTATCCACAGCGGATGAGTTCCGTAACATTTATGGCATAAATATGTCACTTTGAAGCAGGTAAAATAATGGCGTGTGTCACGAATGAAAGAAAGAAGCTGACTGAAGGAAATGTACAATGCCCAATGTCGCCGCTCGAAGAGCTAGTTAAAACAAGAAGCTTATAGAAAGTGCCAATGTACAGCAGCACAGTACAGAGACATATAGCGCCATAACTGGAAGTTACATGGACAAATTGTAGAAATCCACATATCGATCACGGGGATGCTATGTGATCTATGATTACACTGAACCAAGAAAAGGATGTTTGATACTATTTTAATTATTATTTGATATTATTTCATAAGCTCCTCATTCGTTTTGCAATCTCGCGACGCCCTTGATGCTAATACGCGACACCCCGGGGGGTGTCGCGACACCCAGTTTGGAAAGCACTGCTGTTATAGATTTGTCTGGACGTCACAAACAGACACGCGCGCGCGTGAACATTGAATTTTATATAAAAAGAAATAGTTGTCATTTTTATTATTATGATCTATATGGCCGTGGTGGGCTAGTGGTTAGGACGTCGGACTTCCAACGGGAAGATTGGGTGTTCGATACCCGACCTGCTGAAGACATGTCATATACACTTGGGAATACGTGCATGTAAAATCCGTGGATCCTGAAGTTCCGAGGGTACAGAAGGGTGGAGAATTTCCCTTCCCTTCAGTCCTAGGTCAAAAAAGGAAGGTGGCGTATTTGTGGCGGTGCCAACTGGTGTCATCCAAATACATAATGAGTCAAGTGGTACTTTCAACGTTGTGGGCTCAGCTATAAAAACGGGAGGCGTTCTCTTACTGCCTTACTTCCTGGTGGCTCTGCGAAGGGGAGCTTAAATACCCAAGTGGCATTAGAAGCAACAACATCATGATCCATTTTCAAAGCAACCTTACTTTAGGTGTTTAAATTATTGTACATTCAAAACATCTGCGACTTCGAAGTTTCAATCCATATTTCTCTAACTATCTAATTTGCTTCCAGACTACCATGGGTACATCTGTGTTCATTCCTCTACTACTAACAGTACTGGTGCTGGTTCAAGCAGCCCCAGAAAAAGTGATGTTCGGCGAACCGGCTCCCATAGGCGCCGAGGCTCGCCAAGACGCTGACGCTGCCACTGAGACAGCTCCCAAGAGCAGCCGAAAAGCTCGCGTATTCACTTTTCCTGGAGCGACACAGGACTCGCGGACCCACCAACCGTTGTACGTGATCCCTCACACAGAAGACCGTTTTGCATCTGCAGCTGCAGGTGGTGGTGAAGATGACGAGAATCGTCTGTTATCTCTTCTGCCTACATTCGGAAGTGACGGGATGCAGGTAAGGACACAAGGCTGTCAGAATGTCGATGTTTCACGTTAATCAACCCTGAATAGGAAGTTTTTTTAACCTTTCTTTTTTAAGTGTAATAACAAATCATTAAATAAATTCAAGTTCTATTTTTTTTAATACATTTGTTAGTCACAAGAACGCACATCTAAAGGTATTCTAACTGTAAATCTTCAATGAAAATTGCGATAGTGTTAGTTACATTTCATATACATGTATCATTAAATTTATGTTTACATGCAAATGGCTATGCATTTTATTTTATTTTGTTCCTTTCTTTCGACCTAAAACATAAATCGAAATTGATGCACTATAAATTTCACTACTGCCAGCATTTTTCTAGAATTCTACTCTTTTTGTTTGATATGCACCCGTGAAACAGATAAAAATGCAACATCGAGTAACTATATATACTCAGTTATAGTAGCTTTAATGTATTGAAAATAGAAAATTTTATCACTAAGTACTGCTTCTTAAGGTGATCTCTATTTCTTATGAAGGTTGGTCTGGATTTCAAGTTGCCTTTCTTCAGTATCCCGTATGCCAAGATGTTTTCGGCACTCAGTTCACCTTCGGGCTTCCTCCCTGGACCTTCTGGGTTACAGAGCTTCGGTTCCACCCTGGGTTCCACCAATCTATTGGGCTCTGGAAGCAGTGGGGTGGCCACTGCAGCAGCCATGGCTGTAACTGCTGCTCTTCTCTACCCCAAAGTTAGTGGGATGCTCGGACTTGGAGGAAAAGGGGTCTTCAGGGATGGTGAGTTTACTTAGCGTCATCTTGCTAATAAAGCTCTCATGCGGAATTTTCTAGCATTTTACATTTCTATAACATTTTATCACGACTTGTTATCAGTGGCGTAAGCAAAGGGATATTCCTCAGTTCAGACCCCTCATGAAGCTCAAAATAAAATTTCAATAATGAAAATTGAAGTTATTTTCTTTTTGTTCAAAAGCTGTTTTTCCTCCTCTAAAAGAAATGTTGTATATGTAAGTCTGTCTGACTATCTATGTAAAGTTAAGCTGACTCGAGCGTTTTTGTAGCAGTCGTACATTACAGCAATTTTCTCCTGCATTTGTTGCTGTGCCAATCATAGCGACTGCTAGAATTTCCCTCACTGAAATATTTTTCAGAAGAAAGCATGTGACGTATAGCAGTTTCTATGTTTTTGGTCTACCCGATAACTGTGACACCATAGCCCTCATAAATAAAATCGGTTTTACTCCATTACAAGAATTTCGTTCAACAATAACTTGGTACTATCTTTGAAATTCTCTTTTCTACTATGAAGGCTTTAAACTGTGACACTAAGAACTTGATCATTAGCTAATATTTTTTTGCGTTATTTTGTTCCTTTACAGAAACACTCTGATCAAGTTTTGGAAAACTCAAATCAACTGCGCAAGTAGTCTCAGAAAAATTTAAAAGGATTTTAGGATACGCGTTTCGAATATTGAGTTCAAATATTTTTCGCTTTTAGGGAAATAATGTGGAAAAATTTAGATCTTCTACAGATGATTTTGAAAAGAAATATCGTAATCAAATTTTTTATACGTTCAAATGAACTGCACGGATGAATGCACTCAAAATAAAGATATTTTATTATACGCTTTTTGAATGTTGCATTACGTTCGTTTTTAGGCAAATAATGTAGATTTAAATCTTTGATGAATACTTTACATAAGAGAAAATGTTACCAGATTTTGGAAAATTCAAATAGAGCGCTCGGGTAGATAAACACAAGATTAATCAAGAATATTTCGCATATTTTTTGTGTCACTTTTGTTACTATTACGAGACAATTTGGCAAAATTCAATTTTTTGCTCCAACCTGATGATAAATAAATCTATTAAAATCGCAACCGCTCCTAATTTCGAGACTATATAGTTTGGGGTTTTAATATCTTAAAATAATGATGTGTGTTTCTGCTTTTTTGTACAAAACTAAGCTTATCGACCATATTTCGTTCTAACGAATTTATCCCAACACACTCCCTTTTTCCAAAGGCTTTACATGTTAATCGTTTTCTTTTAGTTTGAAATCATAATCTTAACCTAAAAGTTCACCATTTCCATTGAGGTATAATAAAGTGTATAATGACAGAACTATTTCCTCAGAAGTAATTTCAAAATAAAAAAATATGCAAGGGTATGAAAGTAATTCAAAGCTCCCAAAATTTATGATTCAGTTGTGATACATCACAGCTATGGATTTCGAATGAAAATATATCGGATTATTTAATTGAAGCAGCTGTTAATTATGATATATTTCTGCTACTATGTAGGTCAGGGATCAGATGACTTCTTGCACAACATGAACAGTGTATTAAGCCAGTTTAACATTGATGGAGAGGCTTGCATGAAAGTCGCCCTCTGTTCCCTTGGGAACGCCAGAAGAAGTAAACCCAGAGGAAGGGACTCTTCCAGAGGAACCACTACACCAGCAGATGTGGTAGAAGACATTCTCAAGTAAGGCCGGGACAATTTTTCAATGTGTTAAGTTAATGAAACTATTTGAAATCACTTCCTATAGTGAAAAGTGAAACCTACAAAGTTTAATCTTTATGGTTATTTCTGACCTTTCTTCACAATTATCACCGTTATCTTTAATAAGAAAAAAACCGTTCTGATATTAAGTGGCATAACAACATAGGAATTTTAACCAATAAGAACAAAATTGATGCTTTTGTTTCCCATGTCTTCTTGACTGATACACAAAATCCATGAAGCTTATACGAAGCAATGAGCACAACTTCAATTTGCATGGGCATTATCAAAGTTAGAGTCGACTTATTAGATCGTTTACACTCTTGTAGTTTACGTTGAATCACTACCTCTGCAATACCGATATCTCTGATTCAAACTGGCAAAACATAATCGTTTCTCGATTTGCTTCTTTTTCTCTCTTATTAAAAGTATAATAAAAGTTTTTCTAAAAGCACCGCCATCCGTTCAGTTTTTTAAAGCATGTACTGAAGCTATTTGCACAGACTATAGATAATAATTTTTTTAGGTTTTAGTTATCACACATTTAGATTATAAATTTTTGGGTTTTAGCTGCTTACTTTGGTAATCCTTATTTTAAACAGCCTTCCTCTATGAAAATAAGGCCTTTTTATAACATTGGAAGGTATATTTTAGCCTAGTCCACTTGAACAGTTTTCTAAATTCCATGAAAAGTTGTAGGCCGACGTCTGGATAACGTGTTTTTTAAGTCTAAAAGCGCGGAAATCCTGTGTGTTATATCGAGAATCGGGACATTGGTGAAGCCCTGATACACGTTTTTTAACCAGTTTTTAAATCACTAAACTCAGATAAATTGCAGAAATATAACCTTCCAGTATCCGCTGTTCTTTAAAGTCGCTATTATAATAGTACAACATAAAGAAAAAAAATTCAGTTGCCATACGGTATTATACATTCACAAACATATTTATTGAGAAAAATAATTTCTGTGACCAGACCATTTTTTTTCACGTAACCAAACTCATATTAAAAATGTTCAAACAGTTTCTGTATACACCAGTGTTATTATTATGAAAGTGTCAAGTTTAGTATACACATTTAAACCGAGATGAACATAGTTTCTTTTTTTTCTTCTGATTCCTATTTATTGTATTGAGCGGAGTTTTTTTCCTTATTCCGTCACATTTTAAGCTTACGAGTTTACAGGGAACTTGTTGCAGTTAACCACCAATACATTCCGCTTATAAATTAACTGCTGAGAATTTAATATATGATAGAGCATAGTTATGAACAGGATCTTCTCATTTAAAGAGAAAGAAAAGAAAATGCAACTCCCATTTTCGAAAGAGAAGTTTCTTCATTTTAGTGTAAGACATCCACGTAATATTTTATTTATTTTTTAACAGACTTCCTTAAAGGAGGAGGTAATCAATTCATACTGTATGAATGTTTTTTTTCTTTTTAATACATCGATCATCGATAGCTCCTTATTGGATGAACCGATTTTGACAATTCTTTTTTAAATCGATCAAGAGTAGTCTTCTATAGGTCCCGTACTTTTATTTGACCATGTTCGATAGTTAGAAAGTGTTAGGAGCAGAAATATAGTCTTTTTTTTTTTTTTTCATCCATAACTTTTAACTAAATAAACCGATTTCAATTATTTTTTTTAATCGATAGACTGTCGTTTAACTTAAATATCGTACATCGATTTCACTACACATGTTCTTCATCAGGAAGAACGTTATGGGTGAAAATTAAGTATTTTCTTTGAATTGGAAAGGCTCAGCTTGATACTTCTTTTCTGAGTAAATTATTAATAAAACTAAGAGTGAAAAAGAATTTGTTGCCATTAAGCACTAATATTAAAAGTAATTATAATAACTGTTCACTCACAGCTTTCTTGTGGATTGAGCACTTCTTTTCTGCACTGATGAGGAGGCTAAACTGTAGCAATCGAAATAGCTATTTGCGCACATTTTTATTCTGAATTTGATTTTTTACGTTGTTTTATCTTTGTACTCAATTATAATAAGAGTTTGAGTGAAAGCTTCTCTGAAACAAAAATTAAATTGTTTCAGTTAATGAGTTAAATTAGACTTTTTAGAATCTACTTCAAAAAGGGATTTATCATATAAATGATTAGTTTTTAGTCCCAATCATTCAAAGTGGATGTGCCCTTTATTTTACACTAAAAGGAGTAAAATAAAACAATTTTTGTGGATAAAAACCAGAACAAACATCAAATAAAAATTACTCTAAAAAGTAAAAAATAAAATCATTCTTTAAACAATATCGACTTTCAAACGTAGTTATAGAACTCGGTGCAAAATTATGATCGATAAAATCTTTTGTAATCATAAATCAACTACAAATATAAATGGCCCAGAGTTTGCAGCAGTTCCAATATAAAGTAACATATACTGTTATGGTAATTAGACTGTCACAATTTTGCTCCAACTTCTAAAACAATGTTCAAAAGTCGTATCGATGTTGTTTAAAGAATGATTTTATTTTTGTCCGTTTTAGCTCAATTTTTAACTTGAAGTCACCTTGATTTTTCACAAAAAAAAAAATTATTTTATGTTCCTCTCTCTTTAATTTTGCAGTCTTCCATCAGTTAAAGGGATGCTCAACAAAGGTGGTCTGGTGCAAGCTCGAGACTTTGGAGGATCAGGAGGAGACTGTGGTTACTTCGACTCCCAGGGAAAGTGTCCGGTAGCTGCGCAGACATTCACCGACTTCCTCGCCAAATTGGGTTAAATATGTCTGTTACGGCATAGTTTTCGCCAAAAACAAAGAAATATTCTTTTTTGCCATTTGAGCTCTTCTTTTCCTGATGCAACCAGTAATTGATGTTGAGAGGGAAAAAAAATACTGAATCCAATTGGGAGGCAAACCAAAAAATTACACATAACAGAGCCAATCGACTTAAGAATCAGTTTCTCAAAGAGGAAAAAAAAATCACAGTATGGTTTAACTCATTAGAAAAATTGCCTGAAATTCTCCGCTTTTATAAGCAACTGGTAATAAAAAAGGTAGAAAAGTTCACTACTAAAACAATAGATGAAGTAGCTATATTATCAAAAGAAAAATTTGAGGAAAAGTTATTTGAAAAACATTTTTAACAAACTTTGATAAATTTTACTATAAACATTTTCAGCAAATTAATAAGTGCTTGTAAATCATACAAGCACTTATTAACTTTTAAAAAATGATAAAATAAATGTTGATTTTTCTCTGAAGTTAATGTGTTTTGAATTAAATAAATGTGCTTTATTCATATTTTATGTATATATAATGTTAGTCGAAGAAACAACCAGTTCTGAAATTTCATTTTGACTCTCATAATTCTAGATCAGGGAATAAGAATAATATAATTTATCAAAAGCACATATTCGTCATTAAAATTTAACATGAACTGTTTGATTAATCATGTTACATTAAATTTCTGTGATGATGGGAACTGCATTCTCATGAGCTCCACATTTATTTTGCAGTATCGTGTTTGTATATAGTGTGAACTTGTCTTATTAATGTAATAATCTAGGTTATATATTCTAGTAATTTCTGTGAAGCAGGTTTTATTGATGTTTGTTTCTTTGAAATATGTCATTCAGCTGGCCTGTAATACTATTTTGCACATTTTAGTTTGTGTATTAAAAATAATAAAATGTTTTATTTACATGTAATCTCAGTTGCACAATTTATATTTATGCATTTCAAATGGATGAAGGGTTGATACAAAACATTTAATTGTCATTAGGTTTTTTTACTGCTTAATACAAAGAAAAAAAAGCATTCATATTTAGAAAATCTGACAGAATTCTCCTTGTCCTTGGGAATCAGCTCAGTATTTAGACTGATGAAAAACTTGCAAAAGCGTTAGAGCTTCTGCTTTCTGTCTGTGCACAAAGAAATATAAATGCGGAACAAAACTCATTTATTTCATTTCTAACATATTTTTTAAATTATTTCATCTAAAGTTTCATTTTCCACAGTTCTATTTGCTGTGTACTCTAAGAAATAATGTTAATATAACGCTACGCAGTAAGCTCTATTTTCGCTTTAAAAAATAAGTATCAGCATCAAAACAATAGTGATCAACAAACTCAAAGCTGCATTTCTAATAAGGTAAAGTAAACAGCAACCTAGAATTTTAAGGCAGCAAATTTTATTTTACTTATTTTACTGTTCTTAAAAACAAAATAGACATAAATTTTCATCGTCTATAGTCACACCTTTTTTCTTATTATGAAAACATTGTTTTCCAATGAATCATGGTCACAACTCAAAGGGTAAGGCGGTACAATATGAGACTGTTATGCAGGTGAGAAAAATTTAAAGAGTGGCTAAATTTACTGCATGTTTTCTTTACTCTAATTTGACAAATGTATACTTTTTGCATTGTTTTTTTACAGAAAATAAATTAGACGAAATTCAAATCGCAGAAATGTTTGCCCAACACTTTCATGTCACCACAAGAGTATTGTTTTAGGTTTCCCTGCAATGCACATACTATTGCACACTGGTGTAGATAAGGAGGGTTAACCCCCCCCCCCCCCTGAAATGGTGAAGATTCTCTAGAATTTGACCAATTTTCCTGTAAAAGAATGAAATTAGCTGACTTCTCCCAAAGAAACACCCCCTGAAATGGTGAAGATTGTATAGAATTTGATCATTTTTTACTGTAAAACAATGAAATTAGCTTGCTTCTCCCGAAGAACCGCCCATCCCCCCCCAAATCCAGGTCTAGCTACGCCACTGCTACTGCATAAATTATTTCTTTCAAATTATGTCTCTCATTCCTCATCTCTTATGTCTGTGTCGTATGCTCTATCCCAATTCATATTAAATTAAAACTCAAGCTTGATCCAACCCAAGATTTTGTTTTAAAAGGGGACAGGGAAGGTGGAGGAAACCAAGTTCAGGATTAGAGGGATACATGAGGTAAAGATTTTTCCGGACATTGGATAAATGTGTCCGTTCCTTGATAAAATGCCCCTTATCTGACGCATCCAAGCTGAATACCCGACACTGATGTTTGAAACCTGTAAATATACATATTTTAAAACATCCCACAGCTTCCAAATACGTAGTAGTTTGAAATGTACATATATTTTCAAAACATGCTAATCTTAAAAATCTTATTGGGCATGCTGGATTGCCAAATGATTCATGCAGGGGCCATATATCTAAAAATTGGTCTGATACCCCCCCCCCCCCCTTGTATGTACATATTGACACAATGTTAATTGTGCTCTGACTTATCTTGAAGAAAAATCTGAACCATTTCAAAATTTAAATGGAAGATTTCAAACATTTTATGCAACAGCAAAGAAATATTTCTTACATGTCAGATAAAAATTTAGACTGTTTATTGTATTTTTAATTGACCAACTGCCGAATCTTTGCAGAAAAAATATAAATCGCAGAAATCATATTAATTTAAATACAGTAGTCTCTCAGTAATCCGGCACTTCACTGGTCCGACCCTGCCAGTAATCCGGCGTTTCATAAGAAGCTAGTAAATGCGTGGTAGTAGAGTTGAATAGTACAATAGACCTCTGGTCGTAGTACTTGGCCGTTTGTGCCCCCCTTTCCCTCATTTCATTTCAGAGTTGAATACCTGTTTCTGCGCAGCTATTGTGGGTGGCTTTTGTGCTCTGTGTGCATGTTGAAAATGTCATTTAAAGTAAAAAAAACAATAAAAAATAGACAGCTATTTTATGCCTTCAGCTTCAAAGGAATAATGTAAACAACACTATGCACATTAAAATAAATAATTTGTCCAGGTATTTATATGCGTATTTTTAGTATATTCCAGTAATCCGGCGTTTTCGGTAATCCAGCTGTACCCTGGTCCGATACCTGCCCGATTACCGAGAGACTACTGTATTAATAATTTAAAAATAATTTACTGCTTCTTCTAAATAGCACAGCTTTAATAATTTAATGAGAGAATTTACATAAAATTTTTTGAAATATGAGAGTTCATATATATATTTCTGAGTTAGGGCTTGAAATTTTATTGTGAAAAGTATAATAAATTGAAAGGAAAGTCTAATGTACTTAGATTTTTTACTTAAAATTTGTTTTTGTGATGTCTTGCATGAACTAATAAGAATTTTATGTTTTTTTTAAATACAAAACTAATTGCAGCATTAAAAAGAAATTAATGTTGTGGAAATAAAGAATATATAAAAAATAGAAGATTTCTTTTTATACAGTATAAAGAAGTAAATACATAAAGCTTGCTGAGAAATGTTCCACTGGTCATTAGCAAGACATTTTTCTTAAGGAGAGGGTGGGAAATTTCTACTTATAACAACATACATAGAGAACATACATAAAAATACATGCATAATTTTAGAATCCCATGGGAGGTAATGTTATGACCCCTTTATCTCCCTTCTGTATGCCATTAAGAATTTATACAATGGGGTATAAGATAAGTGCGTTTAAACATTTTTCATCCAAATTTTATTCAAGTTCTCTTCAGAACACTTAAAACATTTTTTTATTACAGTACATTTGAAAAAGAAGGCCCAAAATTGCATACTGCTGAATTTTAAACAACAAACACTTCTCCAAGCTATGGTTATGCTACCATACACTGATAACATTGAAGAAAAAAAAGCAGATCCATATAAGTGGCACCTTTTTTTCAAACCAAAAAACTTTTTTTAAGGTTAATGTTGGTTGAATTAGTTCCATAGAAAAAAATATCGTTGACATTGATAAAGTCATTTTTAGTTTCTTTCTTGAAGTGATGCATATCAGCATTGCCTAAAATACTAAAACATATACATAAGTCTATAATCATTTGTGTATGTTAAAAATTGCATTATTATCCTCCTCCCCCTAAAACATAATTTAATCTTAATAAAACATTAATTAATGAACTGTAGGAATATTTCAGTTTTTTACTTCAATCACATCGCATGTCTGATTCTTTATTTGTAGCTTTCCAGGTAAGTCCTTTTGCAATTCAATTATGGCAGTATAAGTACACAGATCGCGTTCAAATATAAGAAGTTTTCCATGTGGCCGAATTTGACGATGTATGTCTTCATTCATTACATATTGAGGCAAATTCTCTATTTTTATACATACCACATTCGTCTTTACTATTTTGTAAGGATAGAGTTTCTTTTTAATCATGACTTGATTTTCAATTAATACCCTGTTCACAACATTTTCTTCACATAGAGTACAAATGAAAGAATCTCCAATATAGGCTTCGAGAGATATAACACAGTTAGCTTTTCTGTAAAATGATTCAATGTCACGAATAATATCAAAGGGTAACATTGGCCCATCTAAACAAAATGATATCGATACTACCTTAAATCTGCTCATCTTAGCATTCGACTAAGACTAAACACTCAACAAAACTCAAGAAACAAAATCTTCTGGCGTTTGGCGTAAACAAAAGGGAGAATATTACACAGCACGAATCTTCTCTGGCTAAAAGGTTACTTTTGATAAAACATCGCCAAATGTTAAGCGTTGATATCCCCCCCCCCCTCTTCCAAGCTAAGTCACCCTCCGTCGGAGCCTATTAGGACTTTTATATTATGTTGTGTAGCACAAGTTCGTTATTATACTCAATTCACTTCTTTTTGAATCACTTATTTTGGTTTTCGAAGCGGATTCGTTCTAGACCATGAAACATTTCTTTAGCGCCGACAGGGTGGCGTAGTGACGGCAGCAGGCCTCGTACGCCCCAAGATCGCGGGTTCAAACCTGCTGGCCCGAGTCGGTGGATTTCCAAGATGCAGAAAATCGTCTGCGCCCATGTCGTATGTAGAGACGCTATAAGGAGAGACGCGACATATGCAGGGATAAAGAAAAGCCGACTTTTAACCACCTTAGGGCTTGTTGGGGAACTTCTAGTTGACTTAACACAGGAGAAACGAGAGGGGTTTACAAAAACGCGTATTTCACGGAAGCAAGGTTTTTCAGCAAAGTTTTAGCGCCATGTTCCAAAGGAGGAAAACACAGGCTTCAATTTTTCATACCATTTTTATGTGTCAAAAACGCATATTAGTTGTATTAATTAATGTTTTACTGTTCGGAATCTACCATCTTCTTCCAAACTTCTGATGGGATCGAGAAAACGAGAAGTTCCTTGGCTGTTTTTTGGCGGAAGTAGTTGGCGCTGTAAATAATTTATCGGAGAGTGAATGTCCAAACACTCTGATGAATGATTTTTGAGGCTCTTTTCTTTTTTAAATTAACATGCAAACTGTGCTGAATTAACAGAAATCATTATTATTAAACAGTTGTGCATTCAACACTATTCGTAGCTTTAAGAATTCATAATTAAAAAAATACGACAGACATGATATGCATATCTATCACAATCGTTCTCATCCAAATTAGTGAAGCATTATGTTCGTGTTAATGTGTGACATTATATAGATTTTTTTTAAATGAGTTAATTAATTTATTAAACTTTATTTAGTCGTCTAAATCTACTTGTTTTTTATAAAATATGTTAATACAAAAGGAATTTCTCACTGGAATTTTCATTCATATAGGGCTGGCCAGAGGGCGGGGCGGCTGCCCCGGGCCCCGCGCTTCTGCTAGGCCCCGCGAAAAACCTCCAAATCTTAATAAAAAAGAGAGAGGAGGAGAATTTTTATTATTAAAATTTCAGATCTTCAAGTTTTTCTACAATGGTTAGATAAAGATCAGATCTTATAGATCAATAAATTTTTGGAATATGTCTAGATTCTATTGGTAGTAAGTAAATGTTTTTGAAACAGGAATGGAAATTTCATTTCCAGTCGGTGTGTTATAAGGCCAATCTTAAGCCGAGTGGACCGATTGCTCCCAATAGGAGGCCCCCGCGCTTAAGGCCCCGCTGCTTAAATTTTTCGTGGTGAAACAATAAAAATAATAAAATTAAGTAAACATAAAAAATGAAAATTAAACAGCAAAAAAAAAAAAAAACTATGTCAGTTTAAGGTTACAAGGCGTCTGTACGAGTACCTCAAAATATGTCTTTTCATTCAAAAAATACAAGTCGTTTAAAGTGCACATTTTGATTTCCTCATATTCCACTACAAAACGTATGCTTTGATGAATTCGAAAATCGGCGTGTAGCTCGAAAACCAAGACAATTTCTGTATGAAGGAATTGATGACGAATCTTTGTCTTCTGAAGATAATTTTCGGATTAAGTTTTTCGTAGTATTAATGGATAATGCTATGACATCTTTCGAGAAGAGATTAAAAAATTTCCATGCCAATGAAGAAACATTGAAAAAACTTTCTATTTAGCTTTAATAATATTAAGAATTTATCAAAGATAGAGCTTAAAAATTGTTGTCATATTGCAGGTCAGCCTTTAAAAGATGATATTGAGAGTGAACTTTCTTAACGAACTCATAATTTGCCGTCGAGTTTTGCCAGTCAACTATTCAATATTGGAAACAGCCCAGTTCTTATATAAAAATAATTTGTGACAACTTTATCGATTTTTTTTCCTCTGCAATTAGAACAATTTTAACGATGGGGAACAGCCAATGTAAGTAGCAACAGCTGTGAGATATTTTTCAAAGTTAAAATTAATAAAAAATTATTTACGATATACTGTGGGACACAGTAGAAGAAAGGAACAGAAAAAATATTTGATAAAGAAAATTTAACTTTTGGAAGAGAATTAAAATCCTAGTTCGGCACTCTGATTTTACCATTGATCAGCTATTTTTCTAAAGATTAAAACCGATTAATAGACTTATTTATTTGTATAAACCGTATTGGAGGGGCGGGGGGGGGGGAGGTTATGGAGCGGCAAATTTTGTAATGTCAAAATTTAAAACTTTAAATTTTAAAAAGGCAAGGTCTCTTCCCCTTATAATAGTGAAATACGTATAAATTATGCTATGGTCAAATAATACCCGCGAGTTTTCTTTTTAAAAACTCTCGAAGCATTCTTTTGGGAAGAGGTAGGAGCTTGTAAAGTGTTGTTTGAGAAGGCAAACACTTGGCTCTTCGATATGGGCGTTAGTAAGAAGGGGAAGGGGCGAGGGGTCCAGCCTATATTAATAAATAAAACAGCCAATCTTTTTCTGTATTTTTATGATTATTTTTATGAGTAAAAGCGTTTAAATTAAAAAAGTTTTCTTTTTTTTTCCTACAGTTTTTAAAGTCCCAAAAGCGTATATTAAGGCCTCAAAATGCACCAGTTTGCATATAGTTTTCAAAATTTTCCCGGAGGATTAACCCCCGGACCCCCTTTAACTATCAGAATTACATAACTCTTGTTAAGGAGAGCTCTTCACATGGTTCGACCCCCCCCCCCCCCCTCTTCCCCAAATGTTGAGCTGAAAGAGCCATGCTGTGGGAACATTAACGAAAGTTCTGTCTGTTTATCAGTAGCCGCAAGAGAAAAAATCCTAAAAAATAAATAAAAAAGGCCAGCGTCTAAAAGTTATATGAAATATTAACAATAATTGGATGGAGGGGGGGGGGTGGCATTTTTAAGTTTTGCCCCGCCTCGGAAAACTCCAAGATCCGGTACTGGTGGGCCAAGGAAAGTTGACATATCGTTGGCAATCTTAGCGATTGAATCAGAATTTGTAAAGAAGCTAAATTGTGATAAGGTTGTATAAGAAGTTGCTTTAAATAATTCAAGAAAGTAAAGTAATTTCAGTAAAGGCATCTTTATGCAGTTTTTTTTTTTTTTTAATAATTCGTCATTAATTTGTAATAATAAATTTTCCTTATGGAACGTGAATGCTTGTAATCAAATATGTTAAGATGTAAAATACTCAACAGAAATCAATATGTTATACAAAACACAAATCGAAATTTGTACAAAAAATAAATTTGTGGCTGCTAACTACTGTTCCATTGGTACGTTTCAACTTAGTTTAACGCACAAACATAGATATATATATATATATAGGCCCCGCAAATAATTCCGCCCCGGGCCCCGCTTTTGGTTGGGCCGGCCCTGAACAGAAAATTATGTTTGAACAGACAGGATTTTTTTGACAGGACGGATACACATTTATTTAATGTGTATCCGTCCTGTTGTCTTAGAGAATTTTTTAGCAATTGCATATCTTATGTAATTAATATCTATTTGCTGGATATGAATAACTATCAATTATCCAACAAAGTACATCTGATTTTGATGTACCATAACTAGAGAAATAGTAGGAAACTTTCGTATAGGTGGATTAGCGTCATGTTTAATATTGAATATTAATTTAGAGAAAATAACTTCACGTCATTAGTTTAGTCAGTGTATTACTGAATCAAAATCAATTGAAAATCAATTACTGAATAAAAAAAACCCACCATCACTGTGACTTTCCTTATGCTCAATCTCATCGTTATCCAGCATTTTTAAATTATGTAAATTTGTTGATTGGATACTTGTCATTATATTTATCTTCATATCAATTTCTTAATGTATACCACGATCACGAATGTCCAAGCCTTCTCTATTTTCAAAAGCTTGAAATATGAACTTGGGTACAAATAATAAAAGCAAAAAACTGCACCATTGATCTCAATTCAGTAAAATTCTAAATAAATGAAAACAATATAATACAAATATAGCCTTGAACTTACATTCAATCTTTACGGAAAACCTTGAAATATTCCTAACGTATCTTATACATTTTAAAAATTATCTTTATAATTTTGAATTTTTCCTTGCATTTTATTGGAAATCATATTTTTAAAACGCAGATCTTTAGTCACCCGAAAGAAGTATGTATAAATAAATAACGAAATAGTATTAATAATAAAACAATAGAGGTAGTAATAAAGAAATTAACTTTTCTACATAATGCTGGATATAATAGGTCTTTTATAGTACTAAACTGAAATACAAACTTGATTCATATTAAGATGTTTAAAACTACTTGTAGTTTTTAAATGGTATATTATTCAAGTGCATGCTGAGATCATAACCTTCAAAAGAAGGTTATGATCTCAGCAGCAATCCTAGGTAAAATTTGCTATAAAAGTATGCTTTTTAAGAATCTGTACTTACAACATTTCAAAATATGTTTCTTATTCATGGCGAATTTTGTCATACGATTCTGAGAAACATAAAAAGTTTAAACTTGATAGCGGAACGAATTATATAACATACCTTATATTGCACCATAACCCAAAAACTCCTATTCAAAACATATATTGTATTTGTTTCAGGGCTCGAAAAATCTTTAAAATCGTTTCATGCCCTGTCGGGCATATTTGTCTAAAAAATACATGCCCGAACAAAATTTTTACGTGTCCAAAAGTTGTTTTATTGGATATTAATAAACACATTTGAATTTGTAGTATAGCATTAGTCAGAAAAATAAATAAATAAATAAATAAATAAATAAACAAATTAACATCTTTATATCTGAATCAAGAATTATTTAAACGTTAATCTAAATCATTAATAAATTCCATCACATATAAATATTATATAATGTCGTTACAAGTCAAAATTTGCAAAATTTAATTTGTATTACCAATTTTATTGTTGACATGCATGTCCGTCAACGTGTCAAGGTTGATCTCCAGTAAGGAGGGGGTGATTTTTCAATAAAATACGAAACAATAAAGTTTTGGAAAGAAATATTTGATTATATAAGAAAAATATTTGTGCATTTTAAAAAATAAGTATATAAAATCAAAAAACTTAATTCGGGACTATAAATATAGCTGTCTATCTAAATATATATTACATCTATATATTTAGTTGCAAAGAAGAAACGTTATTTCATTTTTCACTAGCAATATACATTTTATAGGGTAGAAATAATTTTTATAGCACGCATAAGTTGCGAGCATTGAAGAACAAAAATAATCAAGTAAATAAAAAAGTTCTTAAACGGCGATTAAACTTTAAACGCAGAGTCCTGGCTCTTTTGCAGCAACCTGTTGTTACTAGAGGGGATAATTAGCTTAATGGCAGGGACTTGACGCGACCACCGGAAGTAAGACCCCCCATGCTCGAAAGCCAATTCTTTTACCGCCTCGAGAGAAAACTGGATCCCATGTCATCTCTTTCCTTATAGCTTCTTTAGTCGTATGATTATGCGGCATGTTAAAGAACCCTTGAGTATCCGTTTTTCATGGATACTCTCGGCTAAATTAAATTCCTAGTGCATATTGCATCAATGAGAGCTCAGGTACCGCCATCTAGTGGTAACTGAACGTCAAAATTCTCATGCGGCGGGTGGTAAAAATTTTTTGGCGGGGTTAAAATGGGGGACTTTCAAGGTTCCTAAAAAAAAATAATAACTTTCCCTTTCCAACCCCAAAAAAAGAATCTAATTCAGAAATTTTTTAATTTAGCTTGTTGCAAGTACGACATAGTAGAAGTTGTAGTTTCGGAAAAATAAATTCTTAATTTTGTTTTAAAAATGCATTTTTTTGTTTAATTTTTTATTTAAAAAATTTGATAAGATGACAGAGTTATCATTGTACGAGTGACACGCAATTTTAACTTCAAAACCTTGACTATAGTTAGTATGGAATAGACTTTACTACATTGGTGACCAAAGAACGTGTGAACTTTTACGATGATAAGTGCAATCGAAAAATATCTAAGCTGCGTAAGTTACCGTACGATTTTATTTGTCTAAATGAAAATTGGTTTTATATTCACGAGTTGGTACATTGCCTTTCGATGTTGAGTGACATAAAATTCTCTTTGCTTACTTATGATAAATTGTAATGTCGTTTATGATAATTGTCGCCTTGATGATAACAATCTTTTTGAGTGCTACTTTAATGTGTGTTTTTTTACGTGTTAATCCCTAATGGAATTATATTTGTAACTCAAGTTATATATAATGTCGACATCTGAAGATCAAATTTTCAACGAACCACAAATTTCTCACGTTGCGGTGAAACCACCGCCGTTTTGGAAGAATAATCCTAGCCTGTGGTTCCTCCGCTTAGAAGCACAATTTTCCTTGGCACACGTGACGACTGACGAAACCAAGTTCAATTATGTTGTGGCAGCTGTTGATTCGGACATACTAAGCTCCGTAAGTGATATCATTATGCGACCTCCCGAAACCAACAAATATGAGCAGTTAAAAACACGTTTGGTTGAATTACACTCAGAAAGCGAGTCGTCTAAAATAAGGACATTGTTACAAGGGTTAGAGCTCGGTGACCAACGTCCGTCACAATTGCTTATACGCATGCGTGCTCTAGGTGGCGATTCCGTAGGTGAGCCATTGCTTAAATCACTCTGGCTTGGACGACTGCCCAACAGCACGCAATCGATTTTGGCAGCGTTAAATGAAGATTTAACGAAACTCGCATCTATTGCAGATAAAATCCACGATTTAACGCCTCAATCGTCCATTAATTCTGCACAAGTCTCTATTGCACCACAAAATATCGCGCTACAGGCGCAAATTGACCAATTAACCCTGCAAGTCAAACAGTTAACTTCTATAGTTCAGGAGCGAAGTACACGGAGGGACAATTACATTAGAAATCCTAGACACCGAAATAACTCTCGCTACCGTAGCAATTCTCGCAATCGAAGCTATAAAGAGCCAGAAAATGGTTTATGCTTCTATCATATTAATTTTGGTGAGAATGCCAAAAAATGCAACCCTCCTTGCTCTTTTCGTCATTCGGGAAACGTGTAAGGCGATCGCTTACCGGCCATAATGCTGACCGCCACCTTAATCGCATATTAATGGCCGATTCAAAGTCTAAACTTTCCTTTTTAATTGACACTGGTGCGGACGTATCAGTCATTCCTAAAACGTACGCTCCGCACTCTAAATCGCAATATTTAACGTTGTATGCCGCCAACGGCACAAAAATTGCTACTTATGGAACAAAGCGCATGACCATCAATTTGAATTTGCGCCGTGATTTTATATGGTCCTTTGTAGTAGCAGACATTAAACAACCTATTATCGGCGTAGATTTTTTAAAACACTACAATCTGCTAGTTGATGCTAAAAACCATAGAGTTATTGATGCGAATACTCGACTTTCCTCTAATGGACAACTACCTTCACTTAACTCTCCTGAATCGAACATCGCTATATTGGTTGGTGATGGCATACTGGATAAAATCCTTAGTGAGTATCCTGAGTTATTAAACCCATCGCAACCCATGAAAGGTAGTAGGCAAGATCAAATTTACCATCATATCGAAACAAAAGGTCCGCCTGTATTTTCAAAACCTAGACGACTAGCTCCCGACATTCTTAAAGCTGTTAAAAAAGAATTTGAATATTTATCCGCTCAGGGCATCATCCGACCATCTAAAAGCCCCTGGGCAAGTCCTTTGCACGTTGTCAGAAAACCTAACGGTGAGCATCGTCCTTGCGGTGACTACCGTCGTCTCAATTCTACAACCGTGCCTGACCGCTATCCCGTTCCGCACATCCAGGATTGTACCCAAAGCTTGCATGGAAAAATAATTTTTTCTACTCTCGACTTAGCAAGAGCGTACCACCAGATCCCTATAAACCCTGCTGATATACCCAAGACAGCTGTAACCACACCGTTTGGTTTGTTCGAATACACTGCTATGCCATTCGGATTGCGGAACGCAGGGCAAAGTTTTCAAAGGTATATACACCAAGTTTTATCCAATCTTGACTGTTGTATTCCCTATTTCGATGACATATTAATAGCTTCTTGCTCAGATGTTGAGCATGCTAAACATTTGCACGAGGTGTTATCCCGGTTAAAAAAGCATGGGTTAAAATTAAACCCTGACAAATGTGTATTGGGAAAACCTGCCGTAAAATTTCTCGGGTGCCTCATAACTGCTGCAGGCGTTAAGCCGCTTCCTGATAAAGTTGAGACCATCATTAACTTCCCGAAACCGAAAACTATTTCTGAGCTGAGACGTTTCTTAGCGATGCTAAACTTCTACCGGCGGTTCTTGCCAAAAGCCGCAGAAACGCAAGCGTCTTTAAATGAATTTCTGAAAAATTCTAAAAAGAACGACAAACGTCCTGTGCCTTGGGATGATAAATCGACTCTTGCATTCGAAAATTGCAAATCCGATTTGGTTAATGCCACAACATTGACGTTTCAGTCACCTGAGCATCCACTGGCCCTCATGGTCGACGCCTCAACCACTTCTATTGGAGCAGTTTTAAATTCCCAGTCTCCTAATGGCCCAAAACCGCTCGCATTCTTTTCTCGTAAATTATCGACTGCCGAAGCCAAGTACAGCACATATGATCGAGAACTTCTCGCTATGTACTCTGCTGTAAAGCATTTTAGGCACGCACTTGAAGGCCAATGCTTCACAATTTTTACTGATCACCGTCCCTTAATTTTTGCATTTACTAAAAATTCTGACACCTGTTCCCCTCGCCAGCTCAGACATCTCGACTTCATTGCACAATTTTCAACCAATATCAAATACATCGCCGGAGAAGATAATGTCGTCGCTGACACATTGTCTCGCATTCAAGAGATTTGTCCAACTCCAATACAGTTTGAATCTTTATCACAAGCTCAAGAAACCGACGCCGAATTACAAAATCTCTTAGGCACAACCAACCATTCCCTAAAACTGAAATCCGTGCCAATTTCTCCAACGTTGAGACTTTGGTGCGACATCACAGACGATAAGGTGAGACCATTTGTACCAAGCAATTTCAGAAAGCCAATTTTTAATTCTCTCCATAACTTATCTCACCCAGGTATCCGTGCTACTAAACGACTAATACTGGACCGTTATGTGTGGCCGTCTGTGGCTAAGGATGTTGTTACTTGGTCACGTGCTTGTGTGGACTGCCAGAAATCTAAAATAAGCAAGCACACTCACAGCCCTATTCAACCATTCTTAAAACCAGCACGAAGGTTCGACCATGTGCATGTTGACTTGGTCGGTCCATTACCACCCTCTGATGGATTCTCTTACCTCATGACTTGCGTCGACCGATACACCAGATGGCCCGAGGCTATACCCGTGACTGATATATGTGCTGAAACAGTGGCACGTGCAATTGTGAATCACTGGATTTCACGTTTTGGGGTACCATCCATCATTACAACAGACCAAGGTCGGCAGTTTCAATCCACACTTTTTGCTTCTCTTTCCCGACTATTGGGAGTTAAGCATATAAGAACAACCCCATACCACCCTGCTAGCAATGGAATGGTCGAGAGACTTCACCGTACCCTCAAACAGGCTCTTAAATGTTACCATAACCATCGATGGACTGAAACATTGCCTCTTGTGCTTTTGGGATTGCGTTCCACCTTCAAGGACGATCTCCAGTGCACTACTGCAGAGCTGGTATATGGCTCAACACTCCGACTGCCAGGAGAATTTCTCTCTCCGTCCACGATATCCAGTGAAGAACCATCTGAATTTGTACAACAACTCCGGATAATTATGCAAAATCTCTCCCCGACACCAGGATCTGCCCATAATAAACAAACACCTTTCATCAACCCAAGTTTACTCAACTGCACCCATGTTTTTGTTCGGCACGGTGGAGTTAAGAAGCCGCTACAAACACCTTACGATGGCCCCTACAAAGTCATAGAGCGCACTCCTAAACACTTCACCCTGATAATCAACAACAAACCAAGCACGATTAGTGTTGACCGTCTCAAGCCAAGCTTTTCCTTAGCTACTGACGACCTGCCTACTGCAAGCAACTGTGCGCCCTCAACGCATAATCTAGCTGACGTCCCTGTTGCTCTCCCAATGAGCAATGAAACCACCGACATCCAGCAACCCGTTCCAAGAAATGAAACCACAGACATAGTACAACCTGTCCCAATGACCACTCGCTCAGGAAGACAAGTTCGCTTCAACAGAAAATACTTGTAACATCAGTGCCCTTGGCACTTGGGGGGGAGTACTGTGGCGATTAAGCACTTCAACTTCTAAAAAAATAATAACTTTCACTTTCACCAAAAAAAAGAACTCTAATTAAAATTTTTTAATTTAGCGGTTGTTGGAGTAGCGATGTATGTCGACGCTTGTTGTTCGGAAGCCTCATTCTTAATTGTTTAATACTGCATGATTGTGTTTATTTTTTATGTAATAAATATTTGATAAGATGACAGAGTTATCATTGTACGAGTGACACGCAATTTTAACTTCAAAACCTTGACTATAGTTAGTATGGAATAGACTTTACTACAGTACCACACTTATTGTGGTGTCGCTGAAAGAGATGGTACCAATTACTGGGGAACGCACTAGGTCTGCAATGGTTGAGGACCAATACCGCAGCCCCATTGGAAAGAGAAAAAAAAACATTTCTTTAGCACATAACGCGCCAAATCTTGCAACCAAGCAAATGATTCAGAAATTATACTTTGAGCTCTCTGCAAGCTACTGACATAGTAGAAGTGGAAGTTATCGGCAAAAGTAAAAATTCAAAATTAATGTTGGAATGTTCTTAAAAATGACTTTATTGTTTAATTAATTAATTATAAACGGCCAAATTTTTAGCAAGTAAGTAATTTTCAAATAGGAAGTCAAATTTAAAAATGTAACTAACTTTTCTTATTTTTTCTGAACCAAAAATTATTGATAACACAAAAAACTAATAACTAAATTTTTTACAGTTTTGTTTCATATTTTTTCATTTATTCTAATTCCACATAAAAACTTTTTTATTCACAAAAACAAAAAAAGAAAGAAAAAACTGAGAAACGTTAACTTCTAACCTTGCAAGAAATTTTGCTTGGTTTTCCCAGAGTTTCATATTCGTCTGACATTTTACAGGTTGGGACTTGAGTCAGTTTTTATTTCGATGTGCGGCGTATCCGAAGTAAGCTATCCGTATTTAAATAAGTTTTTCGAGAAAGAAATTATTATGTTTTAATACTCATTGTAGCCAATGAATATTACCTTGTTACACTATCTAGATTGCACAATTCACGTAGAAACTATTTACTTCAATTGAATGCTCCCCCTTTTTTTTTTTTTTTTTTTTTGGGGGGGGGGGGTGTTAAAATAGTATTTTCAATCTCTTAAATTATTAAAAGCTCAGCTTGATGTTTAAACTTTAGGAATACATTTTGTTGTTTTGTATTTAAATGTTTTTATTTAAATGTTAAATTTTTCTCCATAATTAAATTTGGATAAAACTCTGTGATCTTTAAGTAAACTTTTTTTTTTTGTTTCAATTGATTTCTGCTATTTAATATGGTCATGCTGTTTGATGGAATTTTTGGTTAATTAGATAGGAAGCTTTGTGGATTCCTATGCTTGTTGATCACCAAATTTTGCTAAATATAGCTGTTCATTACATTCTAAATATGTGTACTACTCTATGTGGGACAAAAGTGCATTAAAATTTTAAGTAAAGTATTACCACCTGCAATTGTCGGATAATAAATATATTGTAAAATGTTGACAAAATAGAAGATAACCATCAAGAGTTATTTTATAAACGTTAACTTCATACCAAATTGAACTGGCAGCAACCATGGGTTTTATTCTATCAAGATTCTGCGTTTGCTGTTTTGTTTCTTATCTCCCTGGCATAGGAAAGCCTACATCCGGTCCAGAAGATCATGTCACTGAAGTGTGACTGATCAATTGCTAAGGGTGATATGCAGCTTCACTATTAATTTTTGAACTAGCTACCAGATGAGAGGTTCATCTAGGGATGGCACCCCAAGAGGTATCGTATCTATTGGAGGACATTTGAGCCACGACGGATTTAAAGTGCACCAGCTTCCTTTAGCGTACGCGTCCCAAGCAACCAGCCACTACATGTTGTCACCCTCCCACACACTGACCTCAGTCAGTGTTGCTTCACTTTCAGTGTTCTGTGAGAACAGAGCTTCTACCGACTGGTTAACTGTGGGACTCTGCCTTTGCTAAAGGATAGGTTGCAATATTTACTCAACCTAAAAAGAAAACCTTGTTTTATTTTTGAAAATCAGTTTTAAGTTAACTTGTAGGTACAGTACAGTGGAACCTCGGTAGCTTGACACGTAGATAAGTCGACATTGCCATCCCCTAATGGTTGGCCCAGTGTTAATTGCAATGGGTGAAAAACTCTCTAACTTGACACACAATTTTCAGGAACACCTGCAAGTCAACCTCCATTTTGCATTCTTATTAACTTTCTCTTTCGGTATTTGTTCACAGTGTACAATTCTGAGAATTTTAAAGTGATGTTTCTTTGTCAATAAATTGATTATTTTCTGGAAAGTGTTCCTCAAAGATTCCCCTTGTACCCTGGGGAGCCTCGCCATTTGTGAGGAATATGAATATTGACTCTGAACTTATCACTTCAGTAGTTCTGGATGATAGAGATATCTTAGAAGCTATAAGTCAAACTGTAAATACGTTAAATGCTGAAAACCTATCAAGTTCGGAGGAAGATGACCTATTGGCAGCTCCGTCTAGGCGCGAGGCATTGAAAGCTGTAGATATCATCCGACGCTTTCTACTAACACAAGAAAAAGTGAATTGCAAATTAGAAAGCTTAATAGCATTAAGAAATTTTATTTTCTGTTCAGAGAGAAAAACAAACACAACATGAATTTTTTCTCATGAGGTATTCTGATTTGATGTAAGTACAGTAAAACCCCACAAATCCGAACTAATTGGGGCTGTAGCCTGTTCGGATTAGCCGAAAACTATTCACAACACATGATAAACGAACCCTCGCTACGGTATAGGGCAACATTGAGCGAGGCAGGTTGGTTTGGCTCGCCATGTGCGATGTTAGTGACCTTGACTTTTCTCCACCAGATCCCCACCTGTTAGCCGAGGCCTTAGGATTGCTTGCGCATGTGGCGAGGTAGTGGGGTCCACTAATTTCACATGCACGTATCCTCAAGTGTACATGGGTGGTCTTCAGTGGGGACCGAACGTGCAACCTTCCCGGTGGAAGTCCGACGCTCTAACCACTAGGCTACAATGGCCCTTAGTGACCTTGACTGGTGAGCTGGTGGCGGTAAGGTTGCTGACGTCTTTGCCAGGCAAGCACCTACCCCTACACCCGTCACACAAGACGATAACACTGAGCTATTTCATCTTGTTCACCAAGTACTATGTTGTGGGGATGCTGGAGAAGGTTGTTTAGTGGAGTGGGCAAGAGTTGTCGCTGAAGAATGCAGCAAACATGAAATAGTGAGTCTGGTCCTAAGTCAGCATGACAATAATGTTGCTAGTGACACTAAGGAAAAAGAAACTCAGATAGTCAATGGGACTTATACTGATGCTGCCTTTGCTCTTGACATCGCATTGCGCTTCATAATAGAACAACACGCAGCAGCCACGCCAAACGATGTCGTGTTTATGCGACCCTGGCGCACAATCAAGGGCGTAACCAGGGGGGGGTTTTGGGGGTTCAAACCCCCCCCATTGGGTATTTAGTTATTTATTCATTTTTTCCCCTCAACTTGGTGGAAATCATGTCAAGTCAATCGGGTTGTGGGCTTGGAAAAACCTTTTTTTTTTTACTTCGTGTGAACAACATAGGCGACAAAATGTGGAATTCCCCTCATCCCTTTCCTCGGGCAAAATCGTGGAGATGGACGTTGAAGGACAAGACCCTCGGGGCCCGGAGCACGGTACACCGCTAGTTCATATTCGTTGAGAAACTGAAACTAAAACGGAGAGTCACGTGATAAGGGGGGATGCATCTGTCAATCGTCATTTAGGGGTGTCAATCGTCTGCACTTGTTGTAGCCAACGGAAATGGTGGAGGGGTTGCTATTGCTTTCGGCAACTAAGCTTCCGAGAAAACCGAGGGATGTGAGCTTGTTGGGGAGGGGGGGGGGGGGGGTTAAGACGCAACGAGATAGTCTTTTGTATCTATAGCCTTGAAAGAAAATCACAAAATAGTTACAGATGTGTAATGTCTTTCTTTTCTTTTTTACCAATGTACTGTGAGAGTCATGTGCTTCAGTTTCTGCAGTTCAAAAATTCAGATTCATGCATCACTCATTTAGTATCAAAATGCGTAGCATTTTCCTTCCCTAACTTACCTTTTCAGTTTAATAACAGTAATATTAAAGGATTATAAACATAATTTTAAGTGACTTCTGCTGACTTATATTATCAATATTCCTACAAAATCCCAATTAACGTACAATATGAAAGTACTTAATATATATATATATTATATATTTCTAATGATATTTTTATATTTATGTGTATATATTGTCTTTTATTCCTCTTTGCGCTATTGCACTGTAATTAGGTAAGTTTTAATATTTTCCTTCCGATCTTGAGTTAGCAAACGGAAACTTTCTAAATTGGTATTGTTTTTGATATGAAAAGTCATTCAGCGGGAAAAAAATAAAATCAAAACTTTTTAAAAGGGTTATTTTAACATTAGGGACATGGGAAGGAAACTGGTATTGAAATTAAAAACTTCTTGAAAAGGTTTTACTGTATTAAGATTTTAATGTGTACATACTAATAATGAAAATGCATAAAAACTTTTTTTTACGAAAGTCCTGTTAAAATTTTTGTAAAATGGTATTTTGCTCGCATAGGCGTAACCAGGGGTTTGGGGGTTCATCCCCCATTCGGTATTTAGTTATTTAGGCACATTTATTAGGCATACAAAAAAAATTCTGGCTACTCCTTGCAAAGCATATATCTATTTTTTCCCTAAGAAAAATAAACACATATGCATATGATTTTATTTCCTCTTTCTGAAGTGTTGTGATCATGACCAAAGTACGCAGCTCATATTAGAGCGGACTTTTCATCTGGTTATAATCAACCCCCTTATCACCTTTAGGAATTTTACAGCGAAAGGTGGCTTCAATCACCATATCACACACAGACAGACAACAGATATCCTTTCAATCACTCCAGAGGGTTTTCTTTCCTTCTTGATGGCTTTTTTACCCAAAGGCAGCAATTTGGGAACACAATCGCACAAGTTTCCAGGAAAATATTCTCCTGTGATGGAGCTTTGTTTTCTGATAAAATGGTGCTGTAGGCGCTGGGGTCTGAAAATGAAGGACCCCTAACCAACAATTGTCCTAATGGGTTAAACCCTCAAGCCAGGAAGGGATGCTTATCAAGGAAACTTAAGAAAACAGCAGTTTTTATTTATTCCTGTCCAAACACCCATTTTGGTAAAATCGTTTTTGTAGATGGGCTGATTGGAAAACTGATGAACTGTATTTGCATTGCATTCTCATTTACAGATGTTCTCTCATCTCTTATATTTTAAATGTTTTTTTTTCTTACGGTCCATCTCTAATTGCATTACGACTCTGGAAATCATCCGTTCAACGTTTCCAAGCTCACTGCTACGATTTAATGCTGCATTTTAATTTACAATCAAAGTATTATTTATATTTTACCTAAATTTTTAATTATTTTCGATATATAATAATGTTTGCACTCCAGCGATGGATACGTTCGTCATCCAAAAAGAAAAGAAAATTTGATTCAGACGCTTCCACTTCTGAGGTATGTTTTGCTATAGATTTAACAAAAATTTTAGAAATTTATTGTGGGGATGTGCATTTTCGTAGGGAAATTTGGAATTCTTTTCTCTAAAATTCCACAATTTCCCAGTTTTAATATTATGAATACCTGGACTTAGAAGATTGCTTAGCGCTAAATATTGAATTTTCTATGCCTTGGCTCCAGGGGAAGGGGGACATGTTAAGGAAGGGCAGCGTATTCAGCAAGGTATCCGGACAGGAGGTAGGTCCAAAACCATAGGCGAGGATTCAAGGGCTCTCCCCTGGAAACTTTTTGAAATCTTTCTTGTCAATGCAATTTCGGGATTCTTTGGTGATATTAGAGGAAACAGAAAGGAGTTTGGTTACTCTGTCCCCGGCAATTTTTTTCAAAATAATGTCTTAATACCTTTTAGGTTACTTTTGGTGTCGCTCGTGATAGTATTCGATGTCCTTTCCCCGAAAGTGTTTCTGAAAGTAAAGTGTCTTAAAAGCGTAATTTCTCTTTTCTTTCTTTTTTTAAAAACTGTGATCCGATTTTTTTCGCCCGGGGGGGGGGGGGGAGTTGACTTGCTCCGAGGGGGTACCCCCCCCTAGAGATGCCTGAAATAAACACGGAGTATATCTGTAATGACAAGTCTTTATGACTAGTAAATTTTGAACTCTTTTGCACTGCTTATTGGTGTTTAGTCTGTACATTTTTAGTGTGACCCCCCCCTTACCCCAACCCTAGTTACGCCTATGCGCGCAGTTGCCTCCTGGAAGGTTTTAGTCACTTCGACAATTGAAGTTAACAGACTTCAAGCAAAATTCATATTTTGTGAGATTGTATTGTTATAGTAATTGTTTTATAAATTTAATAAGTAATAGTTTTTAATTGTTTTGTTGTCATAAAATAAATAAGTTTCTTTTTTTTTTTGCAGTGTTTTTCAAATTTAAATTTGTTAAAAAAAACTTGTTTGGATTTCCCTAGATTTTGGATTTTCGGGGTTCAGATTTGCAGGGTTTTACTGTACTGTGCTTAACTTTTCAAAATAATAATAGTTAAATAATAAATGGGGATCATTTCATTCACTGGAATTGGCTTTTATAACTGGAATCGTAAGTAAATAACAGTACAGACCAATATTAGCAATTGAAATTAGGAAACCTCTGTAACTTTCACCCGTTTATCTTGGCATATTTTTGTGTTCCCTCGGGGGAATGTCAAGTTATCGAGGCTTCACTGCATAATAAAAGTGTATCTGCTCATTTTTGGAATATTATGTCCTTTAATAAGGTATGTATTCTTAAAATAGTCTCTGGGCAATTCTATATGAATATCTGGAAAAGAGGGTAAAAATACTATTATATATTTTGATATTAATATGCGGCTTAATACCTCAAAATTTTCTGTCTATATAAATTTATATGCAAAATCTGTACATTCTTTTAGAACCATTACTTATGATGTATAAAAAAAAAACAAAAAAACTAGACATGTAGCTTTTAACTACTTAGGGCTAGTGCGGAATACGTGGCAGGACACGTTTCTGTTTGTTAATGTTTGTTAAATTTTTGCTTGCCTAAACAACTACGTCTGGGCAACCAATAGAAGCTTGGCTGACCCCATGTGGCCTGTCATCTACAACTTGTGTATCTGTTACTAAATGATCTAATGATGTAGAAAAAAATTTAAAATGAGCAAAAGTAAGCCAGTTTACAAGGAAAAAGAACTGATTACTGTTATACTAGGTATCTTTAATTATACAAAAAAATTCAAAAATCTAATTACAATAGGTCAATTTTAAAAAAAAAGTAGGACTTGAATAGCTAAACACATGCAAATGAATCATTAATAAATTACATAATCTCTCTTCCCAATAATTTTTTAATGAAGAACAGCACCTTCTTATAAACCTATAAGATTTGCATATCATTGCCATGTGATTTAAAAATCTGGATACTTATGCATTATAGTAGCCCCCAAAATTCATTCACCGAACTGTATTGTCAAGATTGTGGTGTATTTTTACAATGGCATATTAGTCAACTAATAACAAAGAAAATAAGAGGTACCATGGGTTGCCCTCCTAAAAAAAAAATTTCATACCCTGCATAAAATGTACTAGTATTATTTTATATTAAATTTTGATTAAGACATGAAATATAAAGTTTTGTTGTTTATGAAAATTCAGAATTTAAACAAATTTCTTTTTGAACGGAATGATGAAATTAAAGTTTCAGTGTTATATAACTGCAGCATAATCTCAATTTAACTATTTTCTATGGACTAATGCCACTTCTAAATCAAGGATGTCATTAAATCATGGAAATCCTATTCCGTACTTTTAAAATTTGTTGCTAATTTGAGGAAATCATTAAATCTAAGTTGTACTGTTATGTAGGTGCCTAATTCAGGGATGTGTCAGCTGCGCCAATTGCGCCGCACTACGTGGCTGCGCCAGTCTGCTACAAAAAATTCTAAATGTACGTTTTCTGCGCCAAATCCGGCGAACTTGCGCCAAAAAGTAGTTAAGCATTTTGCATTGCAGCTCTTTTTGGCAACCCTTAGCCTATGAGTTCTTTAGGAAAGGGAAAAAGCTTTTCTCGCTTTTGAGAAAGGGGGGGGGGGTATACACGGTGGCAACAGAACACGGAAGTCTAATGTTCTAGAAAAAGCAGGGAAAACTGCAAAAATTTAATGAAAATCCAGGAGTTTTTTCTTTTTTTTGATTTATCCGTTATCCCTAAGTTTCAGCGATCTTATCTGTAGTCATTAATATTAATCAGCGTGCTCTTATTAAAATTCAATTGTTAAATTATTTTACTCAAAAAAATTCGTTTATTTGCCGTTTTTCATACATTTGTTGCCCACATCGGAAAACGCGATCTTTTTGCATCCGCGATGGGAACTAGACTTTTCAAGTTTTCGGTGTTTCTTATGCTTTGTTAAAAGGTCAGCAAATAAAATTTCTTTTTATTTTCAATAAAACTTTAATTTGAAATTTTTAATAAAAATTTCGTGAATCGTGATCGGGGGTAAAGCGGAACTTTTCAACCGTGGAATATAATATCTCTAGTTTTTTTTTTCGTTTGAATTTTTTAAAGCATGCGTAGTTCTTCATATCGTTTAAAAACTTGAAATAAAGAATGAAACTATTAAATAATATATTTAAACTTGAAGAAATCAAAAAACAAAAATCATTAACAATCATCACACGTTTTGGCTGAAACATGATGATAAAATTTTTTTGATTGAGCACATTCATTCATCATATAAAATGATTCTGCACAGAAAGAACATGTTAAATATCAGCAGTTAATTGCAAATAAATAAATAAATAAAATAAAGGAATAAATTTTAAAATATATTCATTTCATTTTTTATTCAGTACGCTTGTTAATCTTGGAATAAATTCTCATGCTGTAGATTAAAATATGTATCTATTTCATGTGCACAGTTCAATTTTTTGTTATACTAGCATTAATCTTAAAATGTTTAATCTTTGATAAAAAGTCTTTTCTGGAGCAGGGTATTTCCTAATAGAACTAAATGCTCTTTTAATATTTAAGAAATGCATAATTTTCTTATTAAAATTCAAGTATTTCAAGAAAGAAGTTTTAAAGTTATGCATGTTCACATTCTTCTTTCAATCAATTACTTATTAATTACCCATCAAATATTTATTAATTATTTTGTTGAATAGCATAAATTTCAATTTAAAAGAAGCAAAATTAAGAGCTTTGCTTGTTGAATATTAAATTGCTTACCAAGTAACAAGTCATGAAAAAATGTACATTGTTTTTCCCTAGAACTACTAGAATACTAATTTGGTGCTTTATTTTTGCTCTGTAAATTGCCTCTGCTGTAACAATGCCACTTCGAAATAACAAAATTTGTTTTTAAAAATTTCATCTGCTGTAATTTTTTAAAAATTCTAGCATTTTAATGTGGCATTTGTCTTTGAATTGGTCTGTTTTTTATCTTTTGCGTGTCTATATACTATATATATTACAAAATATTTAATTAGGGAAATTTTCTGGAAATCAGGGAGCAGTCGGGGAATTTTACTTTAGATATTCTGTAGCCACTCTGGTATATCCCTAGTCGTGAAATGTCTCCTGCGTTTGCAACATTGTGAAAGGAAATTTAGTGTAAATGAAGGAATGTTAGAGAATAGATCAAATTTAAGTGTTCATGAGGGTGTCTGTCTACCGGTCACCGAAGTCCCCAAAAAGTCACCAAATCGGAAAATGGGTCACGATAGTCCCCAAAATGTAACGAAATTGAATCTCCGGCCACGAAAAAATTTGACGGCACTTAATGTTTTTTTCTCGGCCCGATGATCGCGACAGTTCGGTGCAGCAGCTATATTTTGAACTGAAAGTGGGGTTGATTGGGCGCGTTGGTTCCTGTTTGAAAGAATATGTGAAAGGGATAAAAATGATCCACCAAATACAAGAAACTTTGAAATTTTGGAAAAATTTTTGGCTGATGATCTGCTGCTTGGCATTCTGCTGTCCATAACCAAGAAATTGGAAGAATTACAAAAAAAAAAATCAGGGCTGATAAACCACTTGCACCTTATCTATATGATCATACATGTGGTTTGTCAGTATTTTGACGGAAATCCGTATTTTTGGTTATTTTGAAAATTAAAAATTTAGTTTCCGCGAAAATCCGTAATATTGGAAGGCTTTCTCCTTTTTTTTCTGTGGAAATTTTTTAAATGAGTCTGCTTACATACCTGAATAGTTTTACAAATTAAGATTAAAAATTACGCATTTGGTCCGCTTTTTGCGCTTTGAAAGGTCAATCCCGATTTTTTACGCATTTCTAAATCCTGTTGCATTGACTTCGGTAAAACTGCCTAGTTTTCGTTTACTATCGGATTCTTCTTCTTGGACATCAGTAACTTTGAGCATACCATTATTTTTAATATTTCTTAAGTTTCAGCTTCTGTAGTAAAGGACTTGCATGGGCGTCATTTTGCCACGCCCGTTCGAAATTTCAGCCGAAAAAATATTTAAGAAATATATATTTTTAAAATTGTTTTTAGGCTTTAAGTTTTGGTGATCAAACAAGTGACGTATTATTTTTAAATATTACATCCTTGTTGATAACCTAATTTAAAAAATATTTTGTGTCATTTTATTTAATTGTTAAAAATAAAGTTTTTAAAAACAGGTTTTATGAAAATATACTAGGTCACTAAATAAGTTTACAAAGTCACCAAATTGACTTTGTGAAACTTGGTAGACACCCTGTTCATAGCATCAATGGCTTAAGAACAATTAAGAGCCATATTAAAATAATTCGAGGCTTGAAAGTTTTTGAAATTAATATTAAAATAATTTAAAATGTAAAAGAAGCTCGTAAGAGGTAGGTTGCAATGATGTTAACACAGGGAGTCAAAAAGAGAAAATACTGAATTGATTGAAATTAACGAGAAGTTAAAAAATCAGTAAAAAAAACCTAAAAAGTCAGTTAACTGCTGCACAAAAAATGCTAAATCGTGCCGAGAGTTGCATTGATGCAGGCTTGAAGAAAGAAAGACTTGGATACTGTACAAAGTGGTCAAGTACTATTGAAAGAAGCAAAAAGCTGAATGGACTAAATTTTAAAAGACATTGAAGTCAATTAAAAGGAACTAGCAAAACATTTATGTCGCAATGTCAGCTGATTTGCTTAAATTAAGTTGCAGATTTTTTTTTTTTTATTTGTTGACTTCTGAGGAAAACTTAACTTTATTATATTTTAATTACTTTAAGAATTTGAGCAGTGATTAAAATGTACTTAAGATGTATAATGAATTATTTTTCAAAATTTTTTCAGTACACTCGCAACACTTTCAATTTATTATTTTTAGTCCTACATATTTGAAGTTGTTCAAACGTTCATATCAAACATGTTGCAAAACTATTAAAATGAAAAGTTGTTAATATTTTCAAGGTAGCTTTAGCTTAGCTCAATATTTTAATTATATTTTCTTTCAGGTATTTCCATTTATTTTTGTGCTTTTATGAATTAAATGAATTTATTTTGCATTAAATGATAAAGGAAGAGAAAAGTTCGACCTTGCGTTTTTATTCAGTTTATACTTTTGTAAAAGTTAGAAATGCAAAATGTGCTCAACTGTTTTTGTAACTAGAAATATCTAGTTAACTACTTAATGAATTATTAAAATAATGCAGTTTTCATTTTTAACTTTGCAGTAATTTTAGTTCGAATAAATGCTTTTTTTTAAATAAAATTTCATTTTGTGACAGATGTTCAAAACTTCATATAGATATGTATGTATATACAAATTTTTAACGATTCAATAATCTTTGTGCTGCTCCAAAGTGCTCCAAATTTACAATTTTCCTGCTCCAAAGATTGCTCCAAAAGTGCATTTCCTTTGGCACATCCCTGTAATTTAAAAATTTTATTTCCGTTAATGTATGCATTTTACAGAACTTATGCACGTAATAATCACAAAAAAGAGCTAATTTCAGGGTTTTATTCAGCCATATTGCATTTTTATGCAAAATATAGTAGTAGGTGATTTTTAGAATTGTTGTTTGCAATGTTTTTTGGCATTATTAAGTATACAAGTAATAATCAATTACTCAGAAATCAGTTGGCGATAAAATTATATTATAGTCTTAGTCTTGCTGAAAGTTTTTAGCAACAATAGTGTTAAAAATTGCCTGGGAAGGAGGGGAGATTATGTGACATTAGTTCTAAATTCCGAAAGTATGGTAAACAAAATAACGTCCTTGTTTCCCATGTCCTTTTTTTTTAAGTGTGAGTAGTAGTTGGGATTATACATATAGCAATTTTTTAGTAGTTTTTTCTGAGAAGATAAAATTAACTATTGTTGCATGTATGAATTTTGTATGTATATTTTATGTATGTTAATTTTTAAGACACTAGGATTGTTATACAATAAAGAATACGTATCAAACTACCTATTACGTTGAGCGGGGGGGGGGGGGGGAAGGGTTACATTTCACTTGTATGAATCTTTCATACAGCTTTGTATAGATATTTTTGTTCAGGTTGCTGTAGATTTCACTGAATTACTGTAGATTAATCTTTAGTAAGTTCATACATCAATCAACACCATTGTTTCCCAACCTAATAAGTGTTGATATCCCTAGTTGGGTTGTGTTTGGGCATAAATGGGGTCGGAACCTGTCAGAAAAAGTAAAAACCGTATAGAAATATTTTATTCAATATAGTATCTTAACTTATAATCAAGGCTTAAAAAATTCAAACTTGCAGAAATAAACTCTGTACAAGAGGGTCGCAAGGATTTTTACCTATATTTTCTTTTTAGGGAGTGACAACACTAAAAAGCATGTGTAGGATAGTCTGGCCAGTGGATGAATTTCTAAGCACAGTCTCAATTTTGAAAAATCAGGTGTAGCATTTGTTCAGAGGTGATTCTGATCCGAAAATTTTTGAGAACCTGATCCGAAAATTAAAAATTCGGTTTTCCGAAAAGTTTTCAATTAATTAATCTTAAGACTTGTTTGACGATACAGATTTCCTGTCTATCCCAATTATTAAAGGAGATTACCGCTTTTCACCCGATCTTCCGTTTTTTAGTTTATATCTCCCGATTTTTAAAAATTGTTTTTTAATTTCCCAATGTTTTTAAATTAAGCTTAACGTTTTCATTTATGAGCAAAATTCTTGGCAACCAATGCTATCGCTTTGCAACCTTTCATTGCATATTTTACTGTGTGAGAAACTTTTAGCTGCCCCCCCCCCCCTCCCTCCCCCATCGATCACGCATTAATCAAAATGCTTTATTGCGACATTTTCTTCTAATTACACCGTGAAATCGGCGACAAATTTGCATGAACTTTTAAAGATCTCGGATATTTGAAATGTATTTTCTTAATTTCTATAAGATATTAGTAAAAACTTATATTTTGGAAGCATGCCAACATCAAACATGTGCTTCGCTGAAAGTTAGCGTCCCGTGCTTCTCAATCCTTTTGCATCTAATAAATATTTGAATTGTTTAAAAATTAGAAGGTATTTTAACACATGCTATCTCAAATAGTCACCTAATTACATAATATTTATTATAAATTCTTAATGCATACTTTTTCCGAAAATGTCATGTTAAGATCAGAGTTTTTTTTTTTCTCAGAATCACCTATGCATTTGATACATGACAGTAGAAACATTTTTACTTATGTGTGTAAATATCGTTAAAAAGTTTGAGGGTTTTAAATGGCACTGCTTCAAGTGTTTTCATGTGTGTGAATAAATAGTACAACAAAAGTGGAATGTAACCAGTGAATGAACAAAAAATTTTACTAACAATAAACATGTATGATTTTGATTCTGATAATCATTCAGGTGTCAGATAACTTGGAATTTTATGAAAGGTAATTACTGTTGTCAACCCATCTCCAAAAAACTCCATTTCCATCCTTTGAAGGAGAATTTGAAAAATACATATGTCTGAAAAAAAAAAAAAAAAAATACAAGCTGTTTACTCATTGAGATGTGTTCATTCACTGGTCAGTTTATCATATAGATTGAATTTCTTCGTCCAATCATTAAGAAGGTATGCTATGCTACCAAAATTTCCATACAAAAAAAAAAAAAAAAAAAACCAATATTAAAAGGACAAAATATTATGGCTTGAGTTTTTTTTTTTTCGAGTTATTTCTACTGTACTATGAGCTAACTAATTAACTACTATTTGAATTCGGTTATTTAGAAATCTTCACTAGCATGGGCTTATAACTATACAGTCAAACCCCGCTATAACGAACCCTCAAAGGACAGACTTCGGAGATCGCTATAACCGAGGGTTCGCTACATTCGATTTTTCAAAAAAAAGTGTTAACTGACTAAGATACTTCTATATAATAAACATGTTTCTCTCAATAATCAGGGTAGAGGAGTAAAATATTACCTTTAAATAAGGTTTTTAATAAATTTTAAAAATTTATCTTGTTTATCTGTAGTAGGAAAAAAAAGATGTTATTTTTTGCTGTAAGTTTTTGGATTTTATGTACACCATTGTAAAAAATAGTGTTTGACTAGAGTAAGAGCACAAATGGCAAGGGATGTTGCTGAGACAAATCGTATAAAAGACTTAAAATTTTGGATCGCTATAGCCGATTTTCTAACGTTTGGTGATCGTTATAAACATTTGAAAATGCATTAATGACATAGGGTTTCAGTTGGGACCATTTGGAAGTTTCGTTACAACCGGGGGATCGTTATATCCCGTGTTTGCTATAGCAAAGTTCGACTGTATTCGAATTCAATAATTTGTCTTTGGAGAGGTTGGGGTTTTGGACGTCTGAAATAGGTTTTGGACAGGACAGGTGGTTTTTACCGTTCGAAAGTGTCTTAAACTGTCCTAAAGCTAAAGGGGTCTTATCTGATCGATTTATATCTGATGCAATTTTAGTAATGCATAAATATGTATATTAATTAGCTATAATTAATAAATGTTTGATAATATTTTTCTCTGAAATGTTAATCTGAAATAAAAAAATATTTTACGTGAAAAAGTAAAATAATCGCTAATATCTCTATTACATAAAAGCTTCCTTATGTAAGAGTTGGTAGTGTTTTGAAAAGAAAGTACCTAAGTAACTAATTTCAGTTCCATTTATGTCTCATAATTGCTATTAAACGCTTTTTAGAAGAAAAAAAAATTTTTTTTATTGTTTTTGTGCGATAATGTTTTACATGCTATTTTAACAAAAATTCTTTTTTTAATCCTAGGTTAAAGAATAATAAATTGATGTTAAATTGTTGCACTTTATATTTTAAAACTAGAAAAATATTATATTTCACTTTTAACATAATGTATTCTGTTATGACAATAAACAAGAAAATAGTAACTTGATAATTTTTAGAAAACATTATCAGGCATTTTCCTAGAGTAGATTGGTGTAATTTCGTGTCCGAACATGAAATGGCAGTATAGCCATTTTCTTGAATGTAAGCCAATGTTAACTTAAGTAAAAGACCAGCGTTATTCTTATTCAACTTGTATGTATCCAGATTAAAATCATCTGTATAAGTTTTATTAAGTTCACTTAAATTTTAATATTAATAAAATATTACTTTAATACATTTTATTATGTTTTCGATATTTTCTCGCAAAATGCAACTTCACTAAAAATATAGTTTTGGACTGTTTTACACTTTTGGACACAAGTAGGGTTTTGAACAGGACGGCAAAAACTGGTTTTTACCGTAGTGCCCGAAAACTTACCACAACCCTGGTCTTTGGTAACTTAAAAGATGTGTTAATTATTCAGAGGCAGGTTATTAATGCTGCTTAAATAGGTAAGTTTTATTGCTGTCTTACTTGAAACATAAGACTCTTTATTATCATGCTATCCCCCCCCCCCTTTCTTTATTCATTTCAGCACCAGGGATCGCGCCAGAGGGTTTTCAGATTCTTTACAAAATTCCCATCAATTAAAACACCCTTCATAAAATTCCAAGCTACCATATTGTGCATTTCACTGATTTTTTATTAAATAAGCGGTAAATAATAAAAAAAATTAGCACTGTTTTTAAATTTTGAATTTTCCCCAAATTATTTGATTTTTCACAAAAATCTTTTTAAAATTCACATAACAAAAAGAGTTAAAGACGCTGGATCGATTTCCTTTTTTTTTTTCCTGCCCTAATTGTAGGATTTGTTCATAACATTTTATTCATTCTTTTAGATTGTAAATTAAAAACTTAAGTTAATCGGCGAGAGGTTTCCGAATAGCCACCTCATTTAGTTTAGTACGAGAGTCCCCTTAATTGAGTTAAGCTTAGAAATAGTCAAATAAAAATAAGTTTTAAGCGGCTTTTTTTTATTTGAATTCTGGTTTCCGTTGCTGTGGTAACACCGTCACTCCCTATGTAGAGGCCATGGTTTCTCGACTGTTGAATTGACCTTGCGCTCCCGAATTCTATTACGATTCTTAACGCGGATGTCGCGGACGTAGGCGTAGAGTTGTAAAATTCCGCATGAAGGCGCTGGAAAATATTTTAAAATAACGAAGCCCAATTTTTAATTTTGCTGTTAAAATATTGTTTAATTTTCAGAAAAACTGCATACCTGCTTTTTCCCCTTTGTCACCTATTTTTCGATATGTCAGACAAAGTTGCAAAAATTAATAACTGCAAATACGGGTCAGCCGGAACGCGCCAACGGGATCGGTTCTCCAAAAAGACACCGGACATCAGAATGCTCAAATCAAAAAAATAAAAAAAGGAAATGAGATGTCATCGCCGAGATATTCCGACTGAAAAAAAAAACTTTCAAATCGGACAATTCCCTCAAAAGTTATTAGGGCGGAGTCTGGGACAGACAGACCGACAGACACGCATTTTCCCCATCTCAAAACCTACCACCAAATTCTTCATTTTTCAATTTTTATTTGACTTTTTCTTTTATATTTTTACGATCCTTTCGCCTTTTATACTTTTTTTTACTTATACGGGAAAATAGGCTAAAAAGCAGGTACTTGCATAAGAACAGAATTCCCCCCCCCCCCCTTCAGTTTTTTTCTTCCTATTTTCGTTTTTCTTTTCTTTCGATCTCTTTATATTTTGTATCCGTAACAGAAACTAAAATTTCCACCGTTATGGGGGCATTCCCATCAAAGGCGACAAAGACACAACTTGTCTTTTCTCATCTACGCAAGCGCAAGGCATATTTTTGCCTTCAAAAATATGCTCTGCGGTTGCGCAGATGAAATAAGACAATTTTTTTCTTTGTTGCCTTTGGTATGAGAGCACCCTAAAGCGTTTATCTATCTATCGTCTCTTCACTTTTTATCTAACTTTTAATCGTCTCTAAAAATTTAAATTTTTAGTTACATTTTGAAAATGTTCACGTGTTCACTAACAATACGCAGAAATTAGCGTGCCTCTAGTAGTAAGAGTGATATGACAACGGCTTTTACCAGCTTTAACTTTTTATCAGTGCCCTTGCGCATCGCCGCCTTTACCGCTCCTCTTGGCGATGCGCAGGCGCTCTGGTAAAAAGATGGCGGCGGGGAGCATGCGCAGTAGCCGTTGTCATCACTCTTAATACTAGAGGCACGCTAGCAGAAATTGTTATTTTTAACTAATATTCAGCTAAAAGTATATTTAGATCAGGGTTTTGGGGTATAATTTTAAATGTTAATTGAATTCCAGAATATTTGTGTATTTTTGTGCATTAAAAAATGTGTTCGTGTTAGCGTGGAAGATTTGAATAAAAATAGGAAGGCAGAAAACTAGAACTTTTCCTTCTTAAACCATTAAACTGATTATTTGATCTCTCGTGTACATCAGAAATGAAACGAAATATTCATTTTGATTTATTTCATGTATTCCTATAATGCCGTAGATCATGATTTAGATGTTCTTCTGACGTAAATAAATACAAATAGTTCTATAATGAAATGACATGTAACATTCCCCATGTTTATTCATGAATTTTCTTATTCAAATTGTCAGCTGTTTTGTAAGAAAATTTTTTTTTATGAGACTCTCGGTAGATGATTCATTTGATATTTACTGAACATTTTAGAAGTTTAGGAATTTAAAATTTGTAAACGGAAGTAGGAAAACTGGCTTTAATGATCCAGTAACATCAAAATTTTATTTAACCTTAATTGATTTTTAGACATCAACATCGATTAGTGTTTTTTTTTTTTTTTTTTTTTTTTTTTTGCTTCTGAAACAGTTGATCATTTTGTTTAATAAATGTTTGTAAGTGTACTTGAAATCTATTTTTTTTTTTTTTCACCTCCTTTCGTGTAATCCTTTCGGTTAAGTTAATTAGAAAAACCCTAAAATGAATCTTAATCGCTGATCTGAACTTGATTGCGTACTATCTTTGAAATCTTGACTGCATAAATTATGGATGCGTTTCATTATGAGCCTTATATTTCAATCCATTGTTCGAGAAAATCCTTGAAAAGTTGTTTTTCGTTTTATCTCACTATTCTAGCAGCAGCAGTAAATTTTTATTTCAGTATAGATAAGATTTTTTAGTTCAACTTATAATTTAGTTGGGAATTTGGAACGAGTGATTTTCAACAATTTCTTGTTTGGTTGAAGAAAGCCTTTCTTCCGATGGTTGATATGTGTATGGTATGTATTGAATTCAATTTTCCTTAGTTCTGAAAATGGGTGGGACAAGTCAATCGGATGCCGATTGATTTTAGATTACTTTTTCAACTTGGTTTCTTTTCTATCCTATCATTTTTTCGTTTTGGCCTACTTTCCCGTAAAAGTAAAAAAATGATAAAGCATGAAAGAAGGCTTAATGTATCGTGAAAATATCGTTAGAAATCAAGAAAAGTCAAAAATAAGTTAAGTAATTAAATAAAGATTGAGAAATAAAAATTTGAAAGTAGGGTTATGAGATGGGAAAAAAGTGTGTCGGTCGGTCTGTCCCCCCCCCCCCCTAATAACTTTTAAACGAATGGTTCGATTCGAAAAATTATTTTTGCATTCGAAAGATCTCGGCGAGGACATTTCATTTCTATATTTTACCTTTTGATTTGAACAATTTTTCGTTCAATTTTGAACAGTTTAAAAATTTTCAACATTAGCGCCTATGGGCGAAAATGAAGCAAATGATGTAAACTCTGGGTACAAGATCCAAGCTCTAATGAACAAGCTTACTGGAAGAAGCTTTTGGCGTGAAATATTAATTTGAACAGTTCTTGTTCATTTTTGAACAGTTCAAAAAAATTAACATATCGCTTACGGGGAAATTTCAATCCTATATAAATCCTGATCTAACGACCGATTTGCTTGCAATAAACTTTATCGGAAAGCTCTAATAACGTAGAACATGTACAAACAGAAAGTTCATCCAGAACTAACGAGCCTATTTTCCTATGAAATTTTTTATCGGGATTTTTAATGGTATTTCTTAATGAATAAAGGAATGAGTGAAAGAATTAATGAATGAATAAATGAAAGAGTGAAAGAATGAATGAACAAATGAACGAGTCGAAGAATTAATGAATAAATGAGTGAATAAATGATAGAATAAATAAATGAGTGAATGAATGAAAAAAGTAACTAAATGAGTGAATAAATACATGAATGAGTAAATGGATGAACGAATAAATGAAGGACTGAATAAATGAAAGAATGAATCAATGAGTGAGTGAATGAATATGTATTATCCGTTGAAAAAGGTATATTTGAAAAAATTAAGAACTAAAGCTAAATGAGAAAGAGATAGCAAGATTATAAATTTGAATTTGGTGTTACGGGAAAGTAGGCTCATATAGTTGTATACGGAACTTCTTGTTTCTTTTATAAGAAGAACGAGTTGGGGTCACAAAGTCATGCCTATACAAAAAATTATGAATTTAATCAATGTTTGAGGTTATTTCGTGCTATTAGTTGCTATATTTATTGTCCATGAGGGCATCCAGGGGGGAGAGAGTATTGGGCAGGGCGCGAAAATTATATTGCCGGACATGCCCTGGGCAAGTAAATTCCGATCGGGCATGACACTTCTACCCTTACATGCCCTGCAGGGTATGTAATTTTTTAATCAAATATTTCTTTCCAAAACTATTATTTCGTATTTATTGAAAAATCACTTCATCCTTATTGGAGCTCAAAGTTGACATATTGACGAACATGTATGTCAACAATAAAATTGGTATGTTCACTTGTTACAACTTATTATGTTGTATTTATTTGTCATATAATTTTTTAACGATTTAGATTAGCGTTAAAATAATTCTTGGTTTTGATCTAAGCTGTTAATTTAATTTTTTGTCTGATTAATGGTCTACTCTACGACAATTTCAAATGTTTTTATTAGTATGCAATAAAAAGCAACTTCTCGGCATGTAAAACTTTTATTCGGGCATGTATTTTTTTTAGACAAATATGCCCGGCAGGGCATGTAAAATTTTAAAGATTTTTAGAATCCTGGTATCGGGATATATCCTCATTCGAAATTCCTGCAGCTAAAAGAAGAAATTTAAAAAACATCCATAAATAAACGCACTATTCCCAAGCTCCCCCCCCCCCCCCCCCCCAATATTGCCTTCGACAAAATTCCTGGATACACTACTGATGTCGCCAGCGTTTTGGGAAATGTCAGCAGATCAGTAAGTTTCGGACAAAAAATAAACAAATAAAAATGGCGGACTATTGCAGTTAATTAAAATGTCCGATTATGTATTTCATCATATAAGCCAATTAATTGTGCAATGCGAAAGTCACTCTAAGAACCCTTTTGCAGGAATTAGAGAGTCTGTAAATAAAATGATGTTAACTATTTTTCATATCGATTCGGAAGTATAGGTTCAGGTGGGGTAAAGTGGTCATAAAATGAACGTTTTTCAAGTTTATTTGCCAATAAATATAAGAATTTGTTCAAAACCTTCAGAATTTCTGCTTGTTATTTTACATTACATTATTAAAGAACAGATTGCATTAAATTTTGAGCAGAAAAAAATTAAGTAAAATAATTTTATGACGCCTTCTTTTTGGGAAGTATGTATGACCACTTTACCCCATGGGGTGGGGTAAAGTTAGTAGTGCATGGGGTAAAGTGGTCATAGTTGGAAAACAAACTAAAAGTATTACTAACCATAAAACTTCTAAATACTCAACAAAGGTTCATTTTAGAACGAAAACAACTTTATTTCCCTCAACTGAATCTATTTATGTCCTCTATTATGGTCAAAAGTTAGCCTCATCTTCGTAACGTCTCGTAAGGTACTTCAATCTCTTCAGCTGCTGCATATATGGTCTTAAAACGAAGTTATGTACCAAAACATGTTAGGATACATAATGGTAGGTACTCTTGGGTTTTAATAACTAACTGTTAGTTTTTAAGGCTGTCCTTTAACTCAATACATGTAATAAAACATAAAGATGAAATTCAAAATTTTCCGTGAAAAAATTAAAAATATCTTTTAATTGATGACTAAATTTCTTAAATAAGATATTAAGAAAATAGTGCTAATAAAAGAGTTCTGTATAATTATAGCTTGTTAAAAATCAATGGGAGAAAAATACATATTTTAACTTAACTATTTATAATTCTCACTCTCTCTTTCATGTATTGTTCTTGTTCGAAACACTGCTAGTTCTAAACATTTACAGCTTAATAATACTTATAATAAATCTGTTTATAAATGAATCATTGATACTTGAAAATTCTTGTATTAAAAAGTGCTTCTAAAAATTTTTCAATACTAAACACACCATTGTAAGAAGACTGTATTATAGTAATTTCAATCTCTATTGCATTTGAGCTCAGTTATGTTAGTTCCAGTTTTCTAAAAAGTAAATTTAAAAGTTATTTCTTAAAAAAAATAACACAGTATTAGTGAAGCAGTATTAGTGAAATTAGTTCAAGTGTAACTGACATCTGTCTCGTCGCTTAATTTCTAACAAAAGAAGTGCGAGCACTGTAGTTTTCAAAATTTATTTTCTTGCGTAAATAGCTCGAATTCCCTCTAATAGTTAAAAATTGAAAATAAATATGTAAACTGAGCTCCTGTGAATTCCTATGAAAGTCAATACTTGGTCCACCACATAAATTAGCCTAACGTAATTTTAGAACATCCGTGCATGTTAAGCCTAATACTATGACCCCTTTACCCCATCTTACTTAAACTACTGTAAAATAATATATAAAGTAAATCTAGCTTCACGGTTAGTGAGGAAGTATTTTTGAGATCTGTGTAAAACTACCTGCACCGTCCATTTTTTTCAACTTCTTTAAAACAAAATGTCAGAGAAAAGTTAAGAGTTGTTTCAATTTCAAAGTGCTCTTTAAACAAACAAATCGAGTGCTTTCGACACCTAAAGAGTTGCTATTAATATAATTTTGTATGAAAAATTTAATTTTTAATTATTAAAAGCTAAAATAAAAAATTGAAATCAATTCTTTTATTTCAATTATTTATTTCAAAGCTATAGCTTTTTATTTGCCGTATGTCCACTTTACCCCACCTGACCCTAAAGGACAACTTCTCAAAGATGTAGTTTTGGGCTTAGTAACTTTTACTGTCCGCATAAGATATGTAAGGTTGGCTCTAATCAAAGTTATACTGTTTAAAGCTACGTAGAGCTCGTTCTAATAGACGTATGTCATTGAAAGTTGGCATATGTGCGTTATATGGAACACAGAGAACAGAAAGCTGCAAAAACTAAATTTTTCTTCAAAGTTTTACCTGCAGGCTAGAAGGGGGCGCATAAAGATCAAAAAACCTATTGAAAGCAAAAAGCTTTATTTTATCACAGAATTCGCTCAATATTCATAGCGTGTTTTAGCTTATTCAACAGTAACGCGAAGGGTTCTGATTGTGTAATGAATTTTGTTTGATTTTTTTTTACACAATGACGCACGAAACTAGATAAGTGTTAGTATTTCTCTTGAAACTCAATACATTACAGCTCTATCCATTAATATGAACATGGGAGTGAGAAGTATTTTAAAATGTTTCTTTTGGTTTGTAATTGCTTACAAGTTATACTCAGTGTATTATGTGAGTAAGATCCTAATGTACGGTAATAGATTTCTTACTGTAAAATCTAAAATTTCCTTACTAATGTATTTTTTCTATTATATTGGTTTTTATTTTCCTTTCTCATATTCGTATTTTTCCCTCGTGATATGTAAACTCATTGGGGTTTTTTTTGCGAGAAAAAAAGCGTAATCCTCGGGAAAATATCCCTAAAATAGTCAGAAAGGTTTAATTCCATGTTCCTAATGCTTCCAAATGCGTGTTATAAGTTTTTACTTTACCTATGTTTTCAAAATATGTTAAATAATTAAATTTTGGAAATCAAAATAGACATTCCAGAAAACCGTCCGGGTGTTGGATTTTGGATGATAAAAAATCGATCAGATACCGGATATCTGGCATCCGATATTGGATATCCAGTATCTAGACTCCCCCCCCCCCTGTTGATGTGCCCCTGCTGTCTCGTATTTACTGTTTTTAAATTTGGCAACCCTGTGATACTCGGTACCATGTTTTAATGTTCTAGAAAGAAAGAAAGTTAATAGTTTTCCGAAATCTTGCCTAACAGTTTGCTAGAATGAATTTGATATCGTTTCGTTAATGACTACAACATTTTTTTTTTGTTTGTTTTTACGTAAAAGAAATATATTTTCTGTGGAGATGATATTTAGTTCGTGTGTTAAAAGGGTAATAGTTAGTGGTTGAAATATTTCGGAGAGTAAACCGAACGTTACTTAGTCAAAGTTGATGTTCGTGGAAGTAAGCTCGTTTAGTTCTGGACGAACGTTTTCTTTCTCTTGAAATAAAAATTCGGTTTAAGCAGTGCCCCTTGATTTTCCCTCTTGATTGAACAGGTATGCCGGAACTCAGCATGCTGGGACACGCACACCTTACGTTGTTCGGAAGTCGTTCAACTGCGTCGCGTGGTTTTGCGTAACCCAAGCCCCAATGCCCGGTGGCAAATTTTTCCCATCCTGCCTAGTCTTTCGAGCAGTTGCGTCACCGCTCAGATCAACACAACACGCCAATCTTGGCGACGGTTCCAACCAAGAATTTCAGTAGCGTATGTTTATGCCCTTTATTTTTTTAGGGGACAAACAACTTGGAATGCTCGCGTCTGTGTTCCTCGTGCTCAGTAAGTTGTCTTAAAAATTCGTTTTCTCTTACGTTGTTTTCAAAATAAAACATTGATAACGTGGAATAATGACTTCGATCGATCATTTTCTTTTGTACTAATTATGTACTGTCTGCTCATTTTCAGTGTTGATATTGTTTGTTTATTGATGGGTTTTGGAGATATTTAAAAAAAAAAAAAGTTTTAATTGACGCGATCCTTTTTTCCACAAACACACATCAGAACTGATGTTTATCTGGAAATTGTGTTTATTCAAAAGTTGCAAACAAAACAATTATATCAAGTGCAGTTTTATCTGATTAATGAACATACTATAGTCTTTTTATGTCGATTTTACTTTTATGATTTTATGGTTATGATAATTTGCTTATTATTATCCGTTCACAATTTCTCTGCTTATTCTCTTTCTGTTATTATTATTCATCTATGTGAATAACTCATTATTTAAATTCGCCATCCCGTTTAAACTTAACCATCCCGTTAAAGCAAGCGATAATACTTACCGCAAAATAAAAAAGAATAATAATAATAATAAATAAAATAAAAATAAAAAATATCTTTATTAAAATGCAAATATAGATCATTTAGAATTATTTAAAAAAATATTTTTTCACAGTTAAGCTGATTGCTTATGGTAATTAGTTGTTGGAATTACTAATAAATACATTTGTTAATAAGAGTTGAAACTAATGTACTGATGCAAAATAGATTCTTCATGTGTGGCATTAACCCAAATGACCGACATCCCAATGATTGACTTATAATTAGTTAAACAGGCCGAGCACGACGTGCCAGCCGCTTTAGAGCGCTAAGAGACCTACATCTTAAAATGGAGTTAGATAATTACCTTTTAAAATTTCTTAAAGGAAAAAGAAAAAAAAAAGGGGGGGGGGGATGAGCGTTCCAGGAGCGTAACACTTTAAAAATCATGGGAGGGATTCAAACAATTTTATTTCCAAATACTCAAAATTATTTCCAAGAAAAACCAATTATCAATTAAAAAGTAATTAGTATTCACTCATTATTATTAATATTAATCACTAATAGATGAATATTTTTAAGATCATTAAAATAAATTCATCGTTTTCACAAAATAACCGAACTCTTTTTGCAGTATGATTTCTAATGGGAAGGGCTTAAGCCCCTGAGCCTCCTCCTTTCCTACGCGCCTGGAGCGTTCCCAATGTTCGCTGAGTATTTGTGCAGTTAATAATGCATATGCTTACCATCAAGGTTTCAGATCTGTTTAAAAGGATGAAATAATAAAGTATAAAAACGTATTTTTAAACATGTTATAAAAGTAAAAATTAATAGCTTATAGTAAAACAGTCCAGAACTAAATAAAAAAAGGAATTTTTATAATTTAACTTGAATGTTCAAGGTCATTTTAAGCTCTTAAATGTATTGTTTATATGTCTTTGTTTATTAAATCATGTGATTGTACGGAATTCACAAAAAATATAAAAGATCTGAGATACTTTACAATGGTTCTCAACCGTGAAATTTAAAAAGATAAATTAGTAACAAAATAACGAGTGCTAACCAAAAAGGAAAATTACTAGTTATAGCCCTTCCTACCTATAGAATCTCTCCCCCTCCCCCTGCCTCTAATTGACTTAGTTTAAGAAAGGCAATTGTTTTGAAAAATGTTGAGGACATTTTATATGACTGCAACGGTAACACTGTTTTTAAAATAGTGAAGTAATAAAATGAAACATCTCGTGTAACAATATTTATTTGTCTGGAAGCGAGAAATCGCAGAAAAACTTCTAAGAAAACCAATAAAATCGCCATTTATCTGAGTAAATTTACACTCGCCTGTTTCACCTAGCGAATCTAAAGTAGAGCGTTCTCCATCAAGTATTCGTTTCTAAAATGTGTTTTCCTTTTATTTTTATTTATTTTTTTTTTTCTGAATTTGTTTTAGATTGCATTTTCCCTTAATTATACTTACATTAAGCACGTTAATCGTAATATTAATCAATAACATTCTCCTATGATAACTTTTCATAGAAAACAGACGTTTTCTGTCCCACTCGTGAGAGCTATATTTCATTAAAAAATAATAATTATAAAAGGTAACGAACAAAAATGTTTTTCTTAAAAATTCGCATTTATGGTAATTTTATTTCTTGAATGATTTTTTCCCGTCAGCTTTTTTAATTATTTTTATTTTAAATTAAAAGCAAGTTGTCATATGTAGGTCTGTAAGACATAAATGTCTCTTTTTCCATCGAATAGCCCATAATTCCTTTAGAAAATGTTTATTCATTAAATTTTGATAATTAATGTTAACAATTGAACTTTTTTTTTTTGCAAATGGTTGAGATTCGAAACACTAACCCTGTAACTAGACTTGGAAAGAAATCATAATTTAAAGAAAAATAAAAAATCAGCTTTTTAATTTTTATTTTAATTATTTGACTTTGCAAGTAAATGCACTTTCTTAATTTAACTCTAAGTAAATTTAATTGGCACGAAATAACTTTCACTTTGAAATTTTGTAAAAATATTTCAGAAAGTAAAATTTGATAGAGTAGAACTTGTAATCGAACATGCGTAACTCGACACATGTTAACCGAAATCCACTTAAATATCCCCGTGATAAATAAAAATGGTTCTGAAGTTTCAGATACAGTATGCATATAAAGAGAAAAAGGATAACCTAGCAGGAATCGAGCGTACATTTTTCACTTGGTCTGATTTAAATGACCGATTAAAAAATTAAATCAAGGATTTAAATTTTACAAGGATTCGGCGCAACTCGTATTTTAGAGATGCTAAATAATGTTAGCAAATAGTAAAAATAAGAAATGTTAGCAAATAGTGTGTAAAGTATGTAATTTGCATAATTTCAGAGCAAAGCAAAAAATTGTATTTTTTTTTCTGAAGAATATAGATTTGTATAGCAATATAAAAAGATTTCCAAGCAATCTTTTGTTATTTGCGTACATTTTAAACTTTTCTGTATCATTGGTTCCCAATTTTTTGCATTTCGCGATCTCACTTTAAACAATTAAGCGATCCCATGTATATATGTAATAATTCAACCCAGTTTTATAAATTTGTTGACACAAAAACGAACACACTATATACTAATGCAATATTCCAGGCCTCATTTTAACTTGTAAAACAATACAAACTGGATCGAATGTGGGTGCGTTTTATTAACCCATCCAAAATAAATCTAAAAGCAGGACTTCGGCAATAATCTGCTCAACAAGTACGGAACTTGTTGAACATTTCATCCATGTGAAAGAGTGATATGATTATTTCAATTTGACATTTAACTAACTATTACATTCAGCTCAGGAATGGACAATTGACAGGGGCTGAGAGTTAGTTTGATGTCGCATGAGGCATCAAGTATCCCTGTTTATTTGCTTATGTAATAACTATCGCAAACTAAAGAAAAGAGCAAAATTGCATAAGAACGTATGACCAATTTGAACAACATAAATATTGCAGATGAAAGTCTCGTTGATCCAAAGAATATTTCACTTCCACCGCGCTTCTTGTCAAATTGGGACTTCTGAAAAAATTTGCCAAGACAATACCAAAAAATAATTTTAAAAAAGCTTCAGTTCTTTGTTGCCAGCCTCGGGTTTATCAAAAGCGAAAATAAAGGAAAATGTACAACTGACGAAGAATGAGCACATAGAGCACGGTTCACAACCTATGGGTCTTATTCACATTTTCTTTGGGGTCACGACATTAATTCGAATTTTAAAATACACAATACTATTAGTTTTAAAACTATTCCATTAAAAAAGTTTTAGCATTCGTTTTTAGTTTCCTTTACAATGTTGTTAATTACAACTGCCTTAATACTTCCTCCACAGAACCGTAAATGTCGTTTCCGCAACGATCAAAATGAAGTAAAGTTGCCAGCATCGGGTTTATCAAAAGCGAAAATAAAGGAAAATGTACAACTGAGGAAGAATGAGCACATAGAGCACGGTTCACAACCTATGGGTCTTATTTACATTTTCTTTGGGGTCACGACATTAATTCGAATTTTAAAATACACAATACTATTAGTTTTAAAACTATTCCATTAAAAAAGTTTTAGCATTCGTTTTTAGTTTCCTTTACAATGTTGTTAATTACAACTGCCTTAATACTTCCTCCACAGAACCGTAAATGTCGTTTCCGCAACGATCAAAATGAAGTTAAAGTTGCCAAGAGCGACATTTATAGTATGTCATGTCAAGAGATCACGGCAACGGTTTGTTTATCGCAGAATTTCATAAAAATGCAATCTTTCAGTGTAATCCCAATGTAAATGTGCTTATTTTACATTACGACACACACTGTAAAATAAACAAATTTACAGTGGCGCGCCCAGAGACGGCTTGGAATCCTAAGTGTTTCGTTTTTGAGTCAACAAATTTATAAAACGGGGTTGAATTATTACATATATACATGGGATCGCGGGTCGCTTAATTGTTTAAAATGAGATCGCGAAGTGAAAAAAAATTGGGAACCAATAATATAGAAAAGTTTACAAATACGCAAATTTTTTGTACGCAAATAGCAAAGATTGCTTGGAAATCTTTTTAACAAGTTACGACAAGGATCCGTGCTTCAAATCTATTGTCGAAGAGGTAAAACTTTTAATATTTTAGAATGTAATATGAGTTTGAATGGGGTGGACGTTTAATAACTTTTTTTATTGTATCTATAAATTATTCATTTATTATTTTCATAATTCAAAAAAAAAATGCATTTATAACACATCCACATGTTTATGAAATTAATATTCATTGTCAAAATTCATGTTTTCAGTTTATTTTCGGGCAGAATTTGCGAATCATTTGTGAAAAAAACCTTAACCAGACAGGGAGAAAAAAAAAACTATTTAATTTTTTTATTCAGCACCGAAGACAACACAAAAATCAGTAATCTTCTAAGTTCCAAAAAGTTTTTCCAAAAGTTTTTTTTTTTTGGTATACCTATGTTATTAATCTATATAAATAAAACCGAAAGTTTGTGTGTGTGTGTGTGTCGCTCGCCTCCTGGCGAGATGGAAGGGATCCAGAAATACGAAACTTCTGTTGGCAGGTCCTCGTGCACCTCGAAGAGTTTTTCTTAAAATTCGAAATTTTTTTTAATTCCAATTTTAAGCAATTACATAAATTTTCTGATTGTAAGGCGAAGAAATGCTTGCAGATTTACATGATTTATGCCATTCGAATGAGTGGAATTTTTTGCATTTTATGAAATTAGTTCCATGCTTCTAAGTTTATTAAGGCAGAAGTTATCACTGTTTAAGAACAGCGCAAGACGATTGAAAAAAATACTCTTTTTTTTTATTAATGCCGTTTTATTAGCGAAACAAATTCTAATAAAAATTAATTTCATTTTTATGCATAGTTTGTGGATTATTTTTCTAACTGCAGCCGATTTTCAATTACTTTATCTCGAATTTCATTCTTCTTTCTTTTTTGACGATATAATATTTATTTCTTCGATAAAATCGCTACTTTAATTTGATTTTTAGAACATTCATGTTATAATGAGGTTTACCAAATCTGTTGTCCTTAATCGAAGTGGTATTTCTAGAGAAACTTCTGCTCTCATTTTAAATTTAATTTTTAGAGACTGTTGCGTTATTCAAAACTCGATTATATGAGACTGTTGAGGTTATGTAAGAACTGTACGATTAAACATAATAGCAATTTTTAAGTATTGTAGTATTATCTTCATCATAATGGGGATTTTTAGGGATTGTTTTCCTTACGGAGGGGGGGGGGGGGCTAAGAGAAGTTTTTGAAGATAAAGTTCTTAATTTGATTCGGAGTTTTAGAAATAATGTTGACGTTATTTAGAAACTTACTCTTATGCTAATATGAATTTTAAGGACTTACGTCGTGATTTTAATGGTAATTTTTAAAGACTGCTTTCCTTATTCAAATGGGAATTTCAAGGACCTTTTGTTTTAGAACTATTGCTTTTGAACAGACGGAATTTTTAGGGGTACTGCTTACCATATTCTAATGATAATTTTTGAAGATTGTTGACGTTATTTAGAAAAAGTTGGGGTCTATTCGAATGGATTATCATAAATGGGGACTTTAAAATGAATTTGTCCATTGTTTGGGAGAGAATGTTGCATATCTGACCCGTGATTTCCCCTATTTTCTTCGGGGATTACTTATGCAGTATTCCGGGTGACCCGTGCAAGGCCAGGCGCGTCAACTAGTGTGAAATAAAGCTTGAAAAAAAAGGAAGAAAACTTTTAAGCTTTCTTAAAAATTTCCTTTGGAGCAACAATAAAATTTTTAAAAATCAGGTGAATGAATGCATTTAAAAATTTGCTAGCTAAAAATGTGTGTGTGTTTTTGTTTTTGCTGAAACTGATTTCTATTAGACTCAATTGATAGTTGATGTTTGCGTTTCGTATCGGACCCTTCAAAATATTGGCTTATCCTTAATGTCAAGAGTGTTAACCTTTTCCTGGAGAGTAAACAAATAAATCGGCGCACGCTGATAGTTCGCTTAGAATTTTTCTTGGGACTTTGTTCTTTTAGCTTTATCTTCAGAATATTTTGAAAATACAAGAAATTATGTCCGATTGCAAAAAAGAAAAAACTTAAAAAAAAAAAAAAAAATAGGGGAGGTGGAGGGTGGAAAAGAGTCTTACAGAGTCAATATTTACTTCGATTAAAAAAAAAAAAAAAAAAAACACTTAGTAGGAACCCACATTTTGGAACCCAAACTAGTTGATTCATATGCAATGTAATTTTGTAGAGGAGAAAATCTATTGAATACAAATTTGTTCTTAAAATTTTCAAATGAGTCGTGACTTGGCACTTCCAAGTCCACGGTTATGCGTAGAGATTTGTCTTGATTGTGTATTTATTAACTTATTGACACCAAGTCCCCAGAAATCTCCCTCACCACTTCCGTGTTTCCCAGAAAAGCGGTTCATCGCTTAGATGTGATGCAGCGTTAATAAAAAAGAAATAAAATTACTGAACGAGATAAATTTTGCTCTAGTCGTATGAGAAATGACATAAATTCTTCACTTGCTTGAATAAGGTATAGAATTAAATGCTTCGATTTAGCTTACATAACAATTCAAGCTTTTTACAAAATCTTTTCTGTTTTTCGTAGAAATTTTTATATGCATTTGACCTTCATTCCCGTGCAAACCGTTTCCGCTGTTATATATTCTCGTCATTTTTTCTTCTTCGGTCATTTGTCCGAAACCGATTGTATGCAAAGAAAGAACTTCATCATTTGAAAACTGGAACTTACATTTACATAAATATGTGTGCCCGGTGTATACATTTGTTAATAATGCGCCTATTTCTAACCTAGTTATCAACAAAAAACATTATCTACAATCATTTGCTCCCTCTCCAGTAGTTAATTTTCTTAATTCAATTCAATTTTAATAAAATATTTCCTTTTTCTGCTTATAATGGTTTTTGAAAAATCTTTTTAATGTACGTAATATTTATGTGTTTTTGCTGATTTTTTAAGCCCTTTTTGTTTTGGAAATATTTTTTATTTTCTGCCTTTATATTACTATTATTATTGTTATTTTTTCACCTACTTCCCAAAGGAGGAGGTTATCAATTCATACCGTATGTGTGTATGTTTGTCCATCGATAACTTCTCACTGGGTGAACCGATTTTGATGATCCTTTCGGGGGGTTTTTTTTTCCATCGATCTAGGGTGGTTTTCCATAAGTTCCGTATTTCAGTTCGACCATATTCGCTACGTAGAAAATAAGTTAATAGTGATTTTAAAAAAAAAATATTATATTATTTTTTTTTTCCTTTTCATCCATAACTTTTGACTAAATGAACGATTTAATATATTTATAAAATCGATAGAGGGTTGTCTGACTTAAATATCGTACATCGCTTTGACCAGTGGTTCCCATTTTTTTTTTTTTTTTTTTTTTTTTTCGCGTACCACCATTTTTTTTTGCAAACCATTTGCGTACCACTTCGAATATAGCCTTATTATATACAACAGAATACTAATAGATTTTAAAAAATACTAGGGCAACTAGGTAAAATAAATTATACAATTTTTGATAGTTAAGGCAGAGAAAATCGTTTATTAAAATAAAGCTGTACATAAAATAAAATATATGAAATATATAACATATGTTTCATTTTGGGAAAAGCTACTCCGTGTTTCCCTGTCATTTGCCCGAACACTATCAGAACAGAAAGCAATGCAATGCTTCTCAGGCCAGTCTATCTGTTCATTTTTTGGCCTGCACGAGTACCACTAGTGGTACGCGAGTTTGCGAACCGCTGGCTTAGACTACAACTGTTCTTTAGAAAGAACGTTATGGGTGAAGATTCAGTATTTTTCTTTTAATTGGAAAGGCTTTGCTTGTATATATCTTTGTTGAGTAAATTATTAATAAAACTCATTTTTAAAAAGCGTTTGTTACTAAAAAATGTAAAACAAAATATTTTTGGAGGAAAAATAGAACCGACTTCAAATTAAAATTTGCGCTAAAAAGTAAAAAATAAATTCATTCTTTAAACGACATCGATACGACCTTTAAACATACCGTCAACCGGGGTGACTTTGCCCGATTTTAAAGTTAACATTCAAATTTCAAATATTTCCTTGCGAGTTTTTCTGAAGAAAAAAAAAATGCCCTATTTGTGCGGTGACTGAATGCATTGATCTGCATAGTTTTTCCGGGTCGTGCACCCAGCTTGCCTTTATAGGCCTGTACCATGACAGAATATGTTTGAAAACTTGGCAGAGAAGTTATGTGTGGTAAATATATAAAAATATTCGAGAAGCAATTAGCATTACAATTTTTAATAATAGTTGTTCAAAGAAAATTTCAGAAACAAAATTAGACTTGCAAAGTTTCCTGTTTTTCCAGTAAAATCAGTGGTTACTTTTTCTACCTGGTTTTTAAAATGTAATTAAGCGAGTAATATAAAAACAACGAACTATAGTCAATCCTTATTATAGACCTAAATAAACCGTATCGTTAATTTAGCTAACCTTTTATTGTAGAAGGCTGCACAGACCAAAGTTAATAAGCACTAAAATTTACTTTATTTCATGTTTGATGAACAAATCGGCTGTTTGGAATGCAATAAAATTCTTATGCCGCCAAAAATTTGGTGATGCCAACGTTACATCTGGAACACTTGATAAAGTGCCTCACCCGCCCCTGATTGTACTCGAACCACCAATTTCGAATATCGATTCTGTTTCCCAAAAAAGGGCATTCCCCCCCCCCCCCCAGTGGGCAAAGTAACCCCAGTATACGGTAAGTTTAGAAGTCGGTGCAAAATTAGGATCTATAAAATCTTTTATAATCATGAATCAGTTGCAATTATAAATGGCCCAGAGTTTGCAACAACTCCAATATAAAAAAAGAACACATTGTGTAATTGTAATTAGACTCGTAATTCTGCGAGGACATCTAAAAGGAAGCGTGTAAAAGCAAAAGGATGCAAGTGACACAATTAAAAATTTGGCGAGAACTAGTGCAAATGATAGGGAAAGCATTATTCTATATTGTGTTGAGAGATGTTAGTGATAGCTCTAACAGGTGCTCTGGCCCCAACGTGATTTAGAAAAAAAAAAAAAAAAACATTAAAGGTCCCATAGGATCCAAACTTTGAACGCGTTTTACTCAAAATCGTTTTTTGGTTACTTTCATCCCTTTGCTTCTTATTGCCTCAAATTATGTTTAAAAGTTGTATCGATGTTGCTTAAAGAATGAATTATTTTTTTACTTTTTAGCGCAAATTTTAATTTAAGGTCGGTTCTATTTTCCCCCATGTATATTATAAAAAAATTTAAAAAAAAAAAAAAAAACTTCAAAGCTTCCAGTTTTATTTCTTGATATATTAGCACTCATTACACCTTTAGTGCACCAAACCAGAAAGATCCGGCTGAAATTGACATGTCAAAAGCAGTTTACGAGATGCGCACTTGGAAGTAAAAACGAAAGTAAAAAACTCTTAAAACAAGGCTATATTTATCGTTGATCTTGGCGTTCCGCAGCAGAAAGATGTCTTTGTAGCTTTGTTTAAACATTGCTTCTTCCCCCAGCCTTAAATACCTTTTCATGAGTGATATTTCATTGAGATAATTACGAAGGGTAGTGGATAAAAATTTCTTTGCACTTGTTTTGTCTGCGCAGAGGTTTGTTTAGGGCCCTTTTCTAGCCAGCTTTCACCGTATGAATTAAAATGAAGTAAATAAGTAAAAACGTGAAAGAGGGTGAAGGTATTTCGTTAAAATATTACTTATAGCAAGAATCGAAAAATTACTAACTCAAAAAATATTTATAACTGAAAAAAACTGATCGATCTGTCTTCAACATGCACATGAATACTCGCAATAATTTATTTTTGAGCGAAACAAACTTTTCTTTTTCTTTCTTTCCCCCGAAATATTTTCGCTAGGACACTTAATTCCACAGTGGGATTGCAATACCGAACTGAGAATGCGATTCCGGTATTAAGAATATTATCATAAGAGGTATACAATACAGTGTTTTCGTTGGTTGTTTATTACTTTTACGAAAAAATTTTTGTGCCAGAAAAATCTAGTTTTTCTCTGTGAAAGTATAGAATATACGAAGTAATGTTACACTCAAATGACTATTAATTAGACCTGTAAAAAATAATTCATAATACTAGAAACAAAAAATTATATAAAAATAAATTATTGCAGTATTACAGTACAATGAAAGAAAAAATATTCAGCATTGCTATTAACTCTTTGCGGCACCGGATTTCATATAATAAAATAGACCCATGTTATTTTATTGAAACGAAAATTTTATTACCCCGCGGAAATTTTATTGCGTTATAAATGAAACAAAATCGGTGTATTTTTATTAATAAAGCAGTCTCATAATGTAAACATATTTTTTAAAATAATAACTTAATTGAATTTTTTGTTTAGTCCCACTGGGCCACATGAGGTTATGAATGGTAACTCAGCAGGGCTGGTTCGATTTTGCCCAACCCGAAAAAACCCGGGTGGGTTTTTTCAAAAAAACACAGTTGAAAAAACCCAAGCGGGTTTTTTCAAAATTGTTACTTAAAATTATATTTTACCTAAGTAAACTAATAAAAATACTGATTTAGACCAAATATAATACATACTTTCATAATACATACATTATATGTGATGGGTATAAAATTTTGAGGGTTAGCTCAAAAGCAAAAACCAACTTGAAAAAACCCACAGGTGGGTTTTTTCAAATTCTTGTTCAAAATTGAACTTCACTTATGTAAACAAATAAAAATACTGATTTCGACGAAACATAACTCATACTTTCAATACATACATTATATGTAATGTCTAAAAATTTTTGAGAATTAGATAAAAAATAAAAACCCACTGGTGGATTTTTACAAAATTTCTTGTTTAAAATTGAACTTTACTTATGTAAACTAATAGAAATACCTATTTTGACCAAACATAATAACATGCTTTCATATATACCTTATATGTCATGGGTGTAAAATTTTGAGGGTTGACTCAATAATAAGAACCCACTTAAAAAATCCTACAGGTGGGTTTTTTCAAACTTCATACTCAAAATTGAACTCTACTTATGTAAACAGGAAAAAAAAAACGACTTAAACCAAATATATTTTTATCATGGATAAAAACTCAAAAATGCTGAATGGGTTGGAAATTGTTCTACATAATCAAAATAAAATTTCTTTCCCACAAAAAATTCTCTATTGATAAAAGTATAGAAGCAAATGCCCAAAAGAAAGAAATATCAGAATTTCACTCAAAATGATAGATATGTTTTAAAAGAAACTAATTTTAAGAAAACAATCTATGGCATCTAACAAAATGCTGGTTAAGGACGCACAAAAATATTTTTGCCTATCGATTTTTTATATATTTGACTTGATTTTTTTTTTTCTGCAATGAAAATTGCAAAAACATTATGCGTCCCGGGAGACATGTAATAATTTTTTTTGCGTTTCTACCTCCAATGTTTGAGTGTTTGACGTGCTATAACGCGTCCGCGGCATCGATGCATGTAAGAGATTGCAGTAATTTTGAAAGTAATTAGGTTAAACTCCTTTAAACATAAAATAATTGCAATTAACTAAACTTAAAATAACTTGTTTCTTAAACCCTTTGATGGGATTTTATTGAACACTAAAAGTACAATAAACAAGGGGCAAAGTAATTGACTTTTAAAAGTTAATTTATAGTTGTAAAGGACAGAATGGAATAATAAATATTTAAAAGGCAATTATTTTATTTAAATTTTTTTTTTATTAAAACATAAAGTGTCCTTAAAGAAATACATAATATTTATTCTTTTTCACTTTAATTAATACCATTATGTGTAGGCAACCTCTTACAAATAAAAATAAAGAAAACCTCACATTTTTGAAAAAACCCAATAAAGCCCGAATTTTTCTGAAAAAACCCGGGTTTTTCCCAACCCTGTAACTCAGTTAAGGCGAACTAAAAATATCCCACTATGCATTAGAATGCAGCAATAAGCTGCGAGACAATTTTAATCCCACCGTACCCCCAAGAGTTAAAAAGAGTATATTTCTTTACAAAAAAAAAAGTTCTATAGCTTGTTATTTAATGGCATTTTTGAAATAAAATGATAGAAAACATAACGCATTATGCAAACTTGTTGACTGTAGTTTTAATAATAAGCGATATGTTTCCATTTGTCTCGAAGTCGTTAACATTTCAGTCTCTCGTCTGACGGTTTTGAATAAATACATTTTTTATATTGCGTTTTATGACAAATTTTTCATTTACAGCTGTTAGTAATATGAACACACAGTTCTGGTAAATATATGCAAACTTGTGGTTTTAAAATTAATGATAACGTGGTAGTTTGACATTATTGTTGAAAAGATCTTTCGTAATGGAAATAGTCTCAAAACCAAACAAAACAAAGCAATGGGGGCAAAGTCATTGCGCCCTTTTGCTTCTAAATGCCTCAATTGTTCTTCTAATCCCAAAGTGGTCCACATGGATCCCCAGGTGTATATCCAACCTGCAGGGGTTCATGTCCACGAAAGAAGAAACTTAGACCATAAACTAGATAGACAAGGTCTGGGGGCGTGGTCGGTAAGCAGGAGTCTTTCCCCGGAAAACAGGTGACGGAGTCCTTCGGTGAGAGAGGGCTTCGTCGTGCCATGTTAATTCTCGTAGAGATTTGAAGAGTGATTTATTTTAATTTCTTATTGTATGACAGACACATTTTAGCACAATTATTTTCTATCACACGCAAGGAAACAGTTTATAGATTAATGGACAAGTGTTTTTTTATTGGTATTATCAATAATTAATTAGTAATAGTGATTTGAAAATGATCTTATATATTGAGCTCATTGAGAGTAGGAGTTAGTTTCTTGCCCCCTTTTGTGAAACTTAATGTCATACAGTAAAGCTCTTTGCAATGAATACAATTCGTATTGCTTTTACAAGGTTTTTAACTGACTTCAACCTCATTATGTCTTGCCCTTGAGATATCAACGCGAAAAGTAAAAACATTTGTAATATTACGTTAATAAGCCAAACATCAAATATACCTATTCTTTTCTTTTTCAGTTCATTGAAAAATAAGGAAGGAAAAACAAAAGCGTTTAAGCTGTTTTTCTTTTCAAAATCTGAAATAAATTTAAAGAAAGCAACAGCATGAAGAAAAAATTTTAGTTTTGAAAATAGTTTTTTAAATTTTTTAAGTTCAAAAAATTATTTTCTTTAGAAAATTGTCAGTTAAAACTTTAATGTTGCTCCGATACAGTTCGTAAATCTAAAATTAATAGTCATGTGACATTAGCCTGTAGGACTGAAAACATCGGATTGAGATCATTCATAAATGATGTCACGCTTCGAGGGGGAGGGGGGTTCGTGAAATTGTGACAAGGGGTGGGGAGGGGGTATGTTGAAGTGTGACACTTTGTGACAAAGGGGGGAGGGAGTCAAATAACTGGGAAAAAAGCGTGACATCATTTATGGACGGTCCCATTGTACCGTTAATTAAAATGCGATTGTTTTTTTAATGAATTACAGAAGATGAAGTTTGTTCTAAGATTGCAAACAAACGGAATAAATTAATTTATTATCTAAGTGTTGTGCAATACAGTCAGAAATACAATATATATGTAATATATTGGTAAGGGGGAAGCATGAAATGCATTTTAAACATAATTCTGAAAATTTAACAATTTTACTTACATTATTAAAAGTAGAGAATAAAAAATAAACTGGAGCGAACACAGACATATGTATACTTGGTGATGCAACGAACGTTCGGCCTTTCTGCGAGTATATTTCAAGCATCGTTCATGTCTTTTAAGATTTAATATTATTGAAATGTTAATTTCAACGTTGCATTTATTATTTAGGGGGCGGGCATTATTAATAAAGCAGAATGGAATTTAACTACTGGAAAAAATAGTTTAATTTCTATTGAAAATTGCTCTTGATTTTTAAATAAAATTAATTTTGTGTATTTGTTACGCATTTTTGGTATTCTTTGATATTATTTTAGAAATGGTGTAATCATATTTTTAAGTATTTCTCAACAATTGCTTTAGTTAATTTATATATATGACTTTCTTGCTCTTCATAATCAAGAATACGATACTCCAAAAATTTAAAAATAAAATTAAAATTTACGCTTTTCATTGTTAATATTGCTATTATGTTTAATAAATCAGGTTAGTGCTTTTGTGCACAGAATGGGTCTTGATCGTTTGCCTGAAAGCAATCTCAGCTCTTTTACAGATCAGAAGCAAGTTCAGAAATTGAGAAGACTCACCCACGTGGTATAGGACGGCGAAAAGCTTTGATCTCCGACCCCTGTCAGTCAAACTGGTCCCCACTATTCCTGCTTAGGAACTAACAATGGCGAGTGAATAGAAGGGCTCGTCTAGATACTATATGGTCTAAGAGAAGAAAGATAGGGGGCGTATGTTATTAGGGGTCCACAGTACTTAATCCTATTTAAGGAGGAGGTTTTTTTTATATCTGGAGAAGCTTCTTTCTACATCTACAGAGGTGATTGGTGCATATTTGGAGAAAATTCTCATTTACCGACAATCATTCTTAAATTTCGAAAGCTGTGCTTTCTCATATTAAGATAGACTCCACTGTTTGGAGACGATAGATCTTTTCCGAAGAATTGCTTTTTTTTTTATGGATACGCTCTGTTAGATTTTACGAGAGCGAGATTTTTTTTTTAGAGGCCAAAGATGCATTTCGTATAAAAGAATAAACTGAAACTAGAAAAAGTCATGAAAAACTACTCTTAAAAAATTTCAAAAAATTCCTTAAAAACGGGGGGGGGGGGGAGGCGAGAGACCAACCAATGTCACGTAAATCCGGACACCATGACTATTTTTCATGCATTTTGCTTTCACTGACTATGTAAACGGCATCTGCGAAACTTTACCCTCAACTTCAGTTTTAAATGTGCTGGTTAAATATATTTTCTGACTTCTTTTGAGATGACCTTTAAGTATCTTTAAAGCGATTATCATACGACAGGAATTATAGGCAAACGTAACCGTAATAGGAATTGTCAACTCTATCGGAAACTGGTTTTTCTACCTATTTCTACCAAGAGTTTCTTGAAAATGCCCGTGTGCTATAGAAAACACGGTTTCTCGAATTAGAAGCAAATTTTTATCTGCGCTCCAAAAAAAATGCCTCTAGAACGTTTGTTTTAAGGCAAATTGGGCAAGGACCAATCTTCTAGCTGGAATTTCGTGACGTCAATTCAGCTTTCCAGTAAACATGGCGGCGATTTGAAGACTGGCGATCGAAGTATAAATGTTAAAAGGAAAGTTCAATTTCGAAATTAGTTTTTTTTTTTTGTTTAAATTTGTGAAATCACGCTGAAAAACCATTTGTAGGACGTAAAGTCGCTACTTTACTAGTGCAGGACATTGCAAAGACTGTCTTGTGATGAAATCGCTACCAAATTGCATGTGTGTTTCAAGTGATAAATTTAGACAGTATGACTACCGTTTTTTTTTCTTTCATTTTTTTTCTTCATTTATATATCATGGACAACCATCCAATGGAATTAGCAGGAGTAATAGTCTAGGCATCATACGTTATTTTCCATTTTTGATGATTTTTTAACTAATTCCCCTTATTTTATTTTAATTAAATTTAAACTGCAGTCCTACTTTATGATTCGTTAGAATTCGAAGTTTCATATTCAGTAAATTGTGCACACCTCCCAGAAATCTCCGTCCGTGGCGCTAATGCTTATGTACTTAAAAAATCATCAAAATGGAAAATAATGTATGATGCCTAGACTATTATTGCTGATAAATCTATAGAATGGTTATCCATGATATATAAATGAAGAAAGAAAAAAAAACGGTATCAAATAATATTTTACCAAATTATATTCCTTAATCAATAGGGTCACTAAGGGAGATGGTGGAGGGGCCGGGCCCAAAATGAGACAAAGAGTTTTAGAAAAATACATGAACTTGAATTATATAATTTTACGGGTGCTATTTCAACGTATCATAACTGAAAATAAATGTACTTTAGTAAAAGTTATCCCAAATGAATAAAACGAAATTTCTGAATTGTTTTTTTTATGCACCTCTGAAAATAATATAAGCTACAAGTTTATACAACACAACAACGTTTCTTTCTTCTTCTTCTTTTTTTTGGGGGGGGACACCAAAAATTATCGCCCCCCGGGTGACACTTATGCTAGGAACGCAATTCCTTTAATACATTTCCATTAAAAAATAAAAGATCTTGTTATGAATAAACTAATGGGCATATAATTTTATACTAAAATTCGTAAAACATGTACAACGTTTTAACAAAACTTTTTCAGATTTCATGTGAATTTTTTGCATTATAATATAACAACAATTTGTGATCACAATTTTCTGAAATATTTAAGCATGCAGAGCCGCCTCGAACTTATAATTTTGGGACGGGAGGGTGATTTTTAATTTCCTGACTGAAACTTCGTATTTCACCGAATCGCGGAAATCAAACTTAATTAAACATGATCCTATTGAGAATAAGTAATCATTATATACATAAAATAAAATTTGAAGCCTTGCAACTGCTATTGACAACTATATAGTTGTCAGTCAAAGCTATACCTTTCTCCTCCTACAAGTTTGTACAAAATAAGTGCAAACGTGTAAGAAGGGAAAAAAGAAAAAACTATTGCTATAACAAATTGTCAAATTTACCACGGTCTGTCAGAATTTGCGAAATAAGAACAATTTGTGGGAAGTCACAGTGACCTGACGTGACCTTGCATGGGAGAGCCCCTGAATGTAGAAACTTTCTTGTTTGAACGAAATATCAAGTATAAAAACTAAACAAATGCCCAACACGAGGATACAGATTAGAAAATGGTAGCTCGTTATAAGCAACCGTCCGAGAAAACGGGTGCAAACCTGTAGGAAACTCAGGATCGAAAATGTGCTCTCAAGGTTATCGATAGAACGAGGTGGAGGTAACGTTTGCTTTAAAATTCCTGTCGTGTGATAACCGCTTAAGTATTACGAAAGTTGAAAAAAAAAATAGGCGGGTGATCTTGGGCAAAAAAGCTTTGAAACATCTAGTGTTTATATATCGGCATTTGAGCATTACCGTTATTTTTTCCCTATCTCTGTCTTGTGGCACGCATATTTATGCTTGCACTGTAAGCGTAAGTCTTTGGCATTCTCACAAATGGTAATGATATCTTAGCTCCGGGGCGACTTCGTAGTAAATATACGCAGCAACGAGTTGGCGCCTCTCGACTTCTTACTCTTCGATTATGAATAGATTCAAATGTCCCACAGTCGATTGCGTTTTAACTCGTCGCATACTTTGATGCAGGAAATGCAAATTTGTGACATCCTGCTGCAAAAGCTTTTTAAATTTTTATTGTGCTGTAAAAAACGAATGTGATTCGTTTCTAAGCAATCAAATTTGCTAATTGCTTTTGAAAGAATATACATCTTCCATTTTTTCAATCTTTTCCTTCTTATCTCCAGTTGGAAGTTGAGAGCTTATTTCCATTGCTTAAACTTTTTTTTAAACTTTTGATTGAGATTTTTCTAATACTTTAATTAACTGTAAAATTAAATGTCTCAGAAGGTAACTTTCAAAGTTACATATTCTCATTCTTTCTTCGAGCCAATCACTTCATGGACATTATTTCTTTTTTATCCAAATATAAAACAAAATCAACAAAATTCTGAGAAACCCACGATTGTTGAATATTGAATTGGAAACGCATTCAGGGATACACCGAATATTGATTATGCCGAATATCAAATATCCGGTTCCCTTGTCTGATGTCTTATTTCCGGATATGATGTTAGAAACCTGTAATTTGCATGTATTTTCAAAACATGCCAATTAATTGAAATTTAAAAATCAAATTTGATATGCCGGATTTTTGGAGATCCAATCACCCTCCCCCCTTCCGTCGGTAAGTCCCTGATTGCCTCAGGGTTTTTTTTTTAAATCTAAATCTTGAAAATGGAATGTCCGTGCGTCATTATTTTCGCTTATACGAAATACACTTAAAATAAATAGTTGATATTCTTTTGGAAACACCTCCACCTTCTTATCGTTGATATCTGAATTTATCAGTTAAGTGAAAGAACCAATTGTCATGTTTAGTCAGTTGAGAAAACCTCTTTCAAGTTAGGTCCTATTCCGTTGTGTTCTCTTTTATCTGTGTTGTCCTGACTCACCTCTTTGCAGAAATAATTCTAGTTCCTTTGGAATAGTTCTATTGGCATGTTTATCGCCTTGAATTTTAGACAGATTGACGAATAAAAAAAGACCTTTAGCACTCTAGAAAATAAGAAGCCTTGTTAGTAGATGAAGAGCCGCGAGGAAAGAGTTATCTTGAATCTTAAAAGGTTTCCTCAAAAAGAAAAAAAAACCCGACTTGCTTGGCCACTTCTAACACTTGTAGCTCATGTTGGCAGCGTGCAATAGCTTTCAATTTTAGTGGAATAAAAAAGTGGAATAAGAAGCTGTATGTGAAAGGAATTTCTGCCGGTAATGGAAAAAATTTGCTTTTACTTTTTCCGCCGTGAATGTTTCTCTTATCTGCAAGGTGTTAAGAACTTTATTTCTTTATTTTTATATTATTTTATCTATTCGTTATTTTTTTATTCGTCTTAAAGGGAGATTTACTTCTCTTTTAAGCAGAGCTTTCAAACACAGTTTTAATGAAATAATAAATTATCTGTGTGCTGCTGGAACTAATAAAAAATTATTTCACGTTAAGAAAGCACAAATTAGCATTAAAATGCAGACATGTTTCGGCATCGAAACATACGTCTGCATTTTAATGCTAATTTGTGCTCTCTTAAAGTGAAATAAATTTTTATTGCAGTTTTAATACTCTGCGCATCAGTCTTATTAATTTCTGATTATTTCAATAATCTAATGTTTTTTCGTTTGTTTCATGCAGTTTATATAAAAAGGCAATATACAGGCGCTTCCTGTTTGCTGAGTACTATAAATATTATGGAATTCACACCATGAAAAATGCTTTTTTGCGATAACAAATTGTTACTCAATCGGATTTCATGTGGAAATTTGTTTTTTGTTTTGATAAATTAATTCATAAAATATTCAGTATAAAAAACGTATTGTTATTGTTAATGAGTTTGTTTTATTCTCTTTTATAGTACTCACTTTTTAAGAATACCGTGCATATCACAATGAACGGAGAAAATATTTTTAAGTGATGTATTTTGATTACATAACCAAATCCCGAACGGGATATGAAGGAAATCATGTAAAATAAAATGGTGCGATAAGGTTGCGTTATAAGTGATTAATTTTTGCCAAAAACAGCACACTGAATCTTTTCTGCATATAATTGATAAATGCGCTAATTTATTTTATTCACGGCATGTCAAAACGGCATTTTAACTATCTGTTAGCAAATAAAATTATAATAATTGTTTTTAACTCACATTTTGAGGCTTCATCAGCAGCGCACAATTTTCTATTTTTTATATTTTGCTTTCGATTCTTCGTTCTTTTTTGACGACCAAAGCTTGAATGTTTATTTCCTCGATGTTTTAGGGACTAATGTTTTTAGTCTGATGAGTAATTTTGGGGACTTTTGTTTAGGAGATAATCCTTAATCTATAGGTATTTTTAGAGATTAATATTCTGGCTGTAATAGGGATTTGTACGGACAAATAGGGATTTTTTATGGAGCTGCTGTTCTTACTCCTATGGGGAATTTTGGGGAAAATTTTCTGATTGTATTGAGAATTTTTTAAAGACTGTCTTTCTTGTTTTAACCAGGATTTGTAGAACCTAATTCCTTGTTTAGGAACTGTTTTCCTTAGCCAGATTTTTTAGAGACTGTTGACTATATTCTAGTGGGAATTTTTAGGGACTGTTATTCCATTGAGGAATTTTAAAGATTGTAGTCTATAATAACTTACTAATAAAATATTTCATGACATGTTAGAATTTGATTTTTATAACTTTAATTAGTTTAAATTTTATTCGTGGCTTGTCAAAATTGTCCTTTAATATTTCATTTTATTTCAGATCTCTTCTACTGCTTTCCACTACTTGATGGAGTTCTTGGCAATTTACAAAGGAGACTATTGCCAGGCTCAACACAAATAAATTAAAGTCCATTTATCCTTACATTTGGATTCCAGTTGCCATTCCAAAACAAGTAATCTGAAGCCAAGCATCCAGGTGGAGAATTGTTTCAGAGATATCCAGGCTCATCTGTACTAATATTTTGTTCGTTGATCAATTCAAGGAATGACAATGAAGCAAAAATTGATGCGACCAGGTCCTTCTGAAATTGTGTACAAAAATATGAGATTTCTCATAATGGACAGGCCCACTGATGCTACTATTGCAACATTCATTGAAGTAAATATACTACAAGTCCATCCTTTATAAATTTGGTTGTTTATTTTATAAATTTCTTATGAACAACATGCAGAGGATTTAAACAACTTGATATTGTACTGTATGGTTTAAGACATCTTAACTGAACCCCAATATTTTAATTATTAGTTTTAAAGCATTTTATTTACTAAAATTTTTAATATGATTAGATTATCAATGATAACTTTTCAATCATAGATAGCAATCAGATGGTAGTTGAAAGGAAAAATATAGACATCTTAAGTTGAAATATTTACAAAGTGCATTCTTGATGGTTTTATGTGTGCAGGGTTCCCACAGCCCCTAAGAAGCCATGAACAATGTATCTACAGATTTCGAAAGTGACAAAAAGTTACGAAAATCACAAACTAAGAAAAAGATTAGGAAAATGTTTTTTTTAATAATCCGAAAACCGAAAACCTTTTAAATCGCTTTTAGATTGTTTTGTTTCACCTTTAATATTTTCCCCCTTCATTTCTTAACTATGCGCCAAGTATATGGGATCAAAGTGCAATGAAAGCAAGCTTAAATCGCAATCACTCTCCCCCCCCCCCCCTTCCATTTTGAATGCATTGTCTCAAGTTGAAGGTGCAATTCTCTAAATGTGTAGAGAGGCAAATTTGTTTTTGTGCCTTACTAGGGAGTTGAAAGTTGGCATTACAATGGAAAATCTGTTAACTATGTTTTCTCTCCTTTATAACTGGTTTTTCCTGAACTTTTTTTTGTAGAAGTTGCAAGGTTACTAACTTACTTAAAATAGGTGTCATTTTTGCAAATCAGAAGATTTATATAAAACAAAAAAGTGTCTTTGGCAATTTTTGTTACAGTAAACAGAAAGTTTAGTTTTATTGTGTCTAGATGGCAAGAAAGGATTGCACTTGTTTGATAGTAGTTATGCAAATGAGGATTCTATTTTCTGCATGAATGTTCGATCTTGTTCAGTTAGCGTAAGAAACTGCAAAGTCACAAGTTGTCTTACTTGGACAATAACTAAAGTTGAAGATAATCAAATTGCAATTTTTGGAAGAAAAATCCTGCAAAGTACTCCAAGTGATGAAGATCAAAGTAGTACTTAGATAAAGAGCTACAAATTAATTTGATATATTAACGTAATATATAAAAAACCTGGCATCAAATACATAAATATAAATCGAATGAAATGGATGGCCCATTTGATCCAAATATAAGGTGATGTTATTAAAAAAAATACTGGGGGGTGGGGGTAGAATCTAGACTTACTAACTGGAACTAAAAATTAGATGGGCTTATTCACTCTCTGAATTTTTTATCAATTAAAGAGAAGAAATGGAAACCAAAGATCTATAAAATATTGTGGAAAATCTTCAGAAAAAGGCCTTCTCTTGGGTTGGGTTATTTTGCTAAATTTGAGGATGGTGGATTTATTTCAATGTGGCTAAAACCATTTCAGATTTCCAGTAAATTTACTACTAAAATGGAAAGCAATAATGGATAACTTTAAAGAATGCTTAGATGATATGTTTATTTTTTAAAGGGTACCTTATAGCATTATATTTTTTGTTAATGATTTTTTTTTCTTCAAAAAAATAAGGAAAAATTATGATGCTTTTATGTTTAGATTTGTCGTTATGTATATTCTGAATACAGTTTTTAAACAATGTTTTTCACATGCATGGCATTTCATTTGTTGGCCTTTGAAAATGTTTTATGAGGTCTGTAAAAAAATTCCTGGAAAAAATGTTTGGCTAAATGGTGAAAATTCTCTGGGTATAATATCTGAAGATCTAATTGCTTACATATATAATAGTTATTTACCTATTTTACTTTATGATTTTTATATTTATTTGTTCATTTTTATGTGTGTGTATTATTGATGATAAAGCATTAATTATTAGGAGTTAAAGAAGAAGAATGTTACTGAAGTTGTTAGAGTATGTGAACCAACTTATAAGACAGATGCTTTGGAAAAGCATGGAATTAAAGTTTTAGTAAGTATATTTACGATCAGTATGTTTTTAGAACATTCTTTAATATGGTTACTCGATTTGTATTTATTGTATTTTATGTTTGCCAACTCTGATTAATATTAAAAACTCCTATATTTTGTAATTACTTATTTTTGAAAAAGCAGAAATGATAATTTCTCTCATTTCTGAATATTTTTTTTACTATTCCCAAAATTGCTCTAAAATTGGATGCAATGTCATTCCATATTTTCCTCTTTGTAGAGGAAGAACTGGTCATTCATGAACTGAATTTCACTTGGAATGGAACATGATTTGCAGTGAGCTGGAAACAAAACAATTTTGTAAAATTAACATGAATTTAATTTTTCTTTTCCTGAATTTTTAGAACTTGTTCTTAAACTAAAGTGGTCATCAATCATTGTAATCATTAGATGTAAATTACTAGTTTCTAATCATAGAAAAATAACACTTATGATGTTATATATGATTTTAGTTTTGACTAATGCTGTTGAACTCTGAATTCTTAACTGTAAGAATGACTTGAACTAATATTGCAGTTGAAGTATATTTTATAAATTCATTGTTAAATTCATCAAAAACAGACACAGCAACCCGTGACACTATCATGCTTTATGTTATAAGTTGTAACCCAACATCCATCTATTTTGTGCTCTTAAATTTGTCTTAACAGGCTGAAAACAGGCTTAGGGGCAAAGTGCCCCTGAAAATAGCTAGGGGACCTATACCTTTAAATGGATTCTGAACTACTAGAGTAATATTTTAAGTGCTATACTGATCAATAGCATCCATGCTCATGCTCAGTCGGACATTCTATCCTGAACCCATGACAGGGAAGTAGTGCTCTGCTGCTTATGGCCTTTAGTTGCTGGCACTTTTTTGCAGGCATCATATTCTTCTGCAGGTCTGCAATTTTTTATAATTATGTTGATTTGTATTCCACATTTTTGTATAAAATAGTTGTTAATGTTAAAGTTTCCATTGATGAAAAAAGGTGGACCACCACGAGGGAAAAAAAATCTTGGTAATCTTTCTAAAAGAAATGTTAGATCCATACGTTTTATAGGTGTTTTGTTTTTCTTAATAAAAACAGGATGTCTCATTTGCCATCAGAACTTAATTTTTCTTTTTGTTAATACTTCATTAAGATGTTATACCAAAACTAATCAAGCTCATTTTCTAGTTACACAAACATCAATTTGGTAATATTAAATATCAAACTGCCTTGTACATGAATTACTTCAAGTAATCCTTTTCTACTACTCGAAGTGAATACTGCGACAAATTCAATCTCTTAAACTGTCAGGAATTTCGTATTTTAGTAATTTCCCAATGAAATTGGTTTCTTGGAAAATAGTGATAGTATTGAAGCACAGAATTGTAAGTAACATAGGAGAGACAAGTGTAAAAGTAAATTTCAGTGAAAATGCTACCAATATAAAAATCAAATTGAATATATAAAAATTACAGTAAGAATGATTGTACATTACTTTTCATGGATAAAAAGCTTCATTTATTGAAATTTCGAAATTCTGAATTACTTATTTATGAGAAATGTATTATCATTTGTATCAAAAATAAAATTGTTTCGGGCTGTTTTCTTTTGCATGTCAGAACACTTGAAATTTTTAGTTCTTACAAGTATTTTAGAAGGTATATACTTTATTGTGTATGCTTTCATTAGAAATTTCTGTAATTGATTATAATTTAGGAATCCATTTTTGTATTTTCCAAGAAATAAAAAAAAAACATTAATTTCAATATAAAAGTGCTTATTTTAGTCCAATCTCTCCTGTTTGAAGTATAATTCTGACCTCTGTCTAATTTTGAAATTTTGTATTGCATCCTGTTTTGCTTTATTTATTTATTTTTTTTTTTAAGTGCACCTCTTTATTAATAGTTGTATGTGAATTTTTAGGATTGGCAATTTGATGATGGTTCCCCTCCTCCTGCCAAAATTATGAATGATTGGTTTGATCTGCTGAGAAAAAAAGTTAAGGAAGATCCTGAATGCTATATAGCTGTACACTGTGTTGCTGGACTAGGAAGGTAAGAATAATGAATACCAAATAGTTTTTTTTTTACTTTAATATTTTTCAACTGTACATTTCACCGGGCTAAAAGGCTCAGATGCTGAGATTAAGCACAAGTAACAATTTTTTCATTTTTTTTTACAGGGCTCCAGTGCTGGTTGCTATTGCCCTCATTGAGCTGGGTATGAAATATGAAGATGCGGTTGAACTAATTAGAGAGTAAGTTTAATTATTTAAACACAAATTTCTCTTTTTTTTAAAAATATATAATGCATTTACTATAACCTTGAATCTATAAAAATTTTGTTACTGTAATCTACAAGAAATATCTTTTAATTACTGCAGGGTATGGGTATGTTTCTTATAATGATCAGAGTCATCAGTCATTTAATATTATCTAAGTCAACTAGTTCTGAGCTAAATTAATTTTTCGGTTAAAGTTCTGCTATCCAAATTTAGCTAAAAGGTTTTACTTCAATTTCATGTTCCAAATGTTTTGCGGAAAGTTTAAATAAGAATCCCAATTCAGATCCACATAGATATGTTGTGACTATGGAAATTCATGAGCCAACACATCTATGTTTGGGAGAATATTTTGGAACTTTCCTCTTGTTTAGAATCTAAAACTTACCGAATTCTTTGCAAGTACGAAAACAGTTCTTAACTGATCTCTAAATGCTGAAAAAATTTCACCAAGTTCGAAAATGATGTCATTTTAACCGTCGGCTATATCTGAACGTTTTAATATGCTTTGTAAAATCATTTTAAAAATTGACACATTCATGTAAGCACTGTTAATCATTATTCTCGTCTTGTGATGGTGCATGTACTTAAACACAAAAGGTTTTTATTAGAACATTTTGACCTTTTATTTTTAAAATGGTTTAGGTCCTATTTTTAAATTTGTGTTCAATATATGCTAATTGCTACTGGTTGCTTTGTTTCCAACCTTTGAAGGAACATTCAACAATGAGCCAGCAGAGTGCCGAACATTCTTGAATTCTTGTGACTACTGCCAAGAGTAGGAGATTCAATTGTGTGCTTGGTTTCAATTTTGATTAGTGCAGTAACTAATTCGTCTTTTCATGACAATTTTCAATATTTTACTGTTTTATAAGTATTTTTGTTACTTCAAATATTGTTTACCTCTCAAGTTATTTGAAAAATTTAGTTGACTAAGTTCACGAACTGAATAGTATGTAAACTATATTTTGGCTTACTACAGCAGTGAACAGAAGACTGCTACACCTTTTGCCATACTGTACTTTTTTCTGCTCAAAACTTCACTGCTGCTTATTATTTTGTTCTGCTCAAAAAGCAAAAATAGACTTTCCTTACTATGACCATTAGCCTCTCATATATGAGTCACTTACAGCTCCCATAATACAAAAATTTTCAACTATCCAGAGGCAAGTTTGCTAACTGTCATGGATGCATGTCAAAATTGGATGCTGCCTTCTTTCAGAATTCAATGTCATCATGGTAGTAGATTATGTATGTGGATGTGCAAATTTTTAAAAAATATTAATTGATACTCTAAATTTAATGTCATGCATTTTAGAACAGCTTAGTTTTCTTGCGTTTAGTTTTTTCCATTGAAGTTTACTCATCAACAGCTCCTTGAAGCTAACCACTTAATTTAAATACATGCTAAAACTTCAAAATTTGTGAAGAACCTAGAGTTAGTTGCTGTAATTATTATTCTTTGATATACTATCTCACTTTTGTCCTTATTAAATAAAACTGGGAAAGAATGTAAAAGAAACTTTATTGCTAAATTAAGGATATTTTCGATCGAATAAAACGTTTTGTACTATGAAGTAACTTTTTGCATTTTAAAATTCAAAAAGTTACTGCAAAGGTTTGAAATATTACTATTGATAACAAAAAGCAGTTTCGTAGTCTTTTTCATTATTTTCTGTGTTTTTTTGCTGATTTCTTAATTGGCAACTTGTATTGAAATCTACCAAAAAGAAAAAAAAAAAAAAAAAACAGTTTTGTATTCTTGTAGGGGGGGGGGGGGGTTAGTGTGTAAGCAAATTGAGGTCTAGCCATTTTGATGCTCAACTCATTCATAATTTTAAAATTGAAAAAATTAAAGAAATTATTGACTCTTGAAGAAAAATGTATTAAACAGTAGTTCTCTCATTGTTTCCAGGAAAAAAGTTCAAACCTAAATTACTCAGTAATTTGTGTGCTCTTACTTATTTTCTTATTGATTTATTTTGAGCAAGAGAAGTGTCATGTATAATATGAACATATTTTATATTTCATTGATCCTGTCTTAGGATCAATGAAATTCTGTATCAACATGCATCTATATATTAGGAATTGCACATTATATTTGACTTAGAGTGTTTTTTTTTTTTGGATCAACCCTTTTTATTAAAATTATGCCCCTTTGCTTGCAGGAAACGTCGTGGAGCTATTAATGCAAAACAACTGGCATTTCTGCAAAAATACCGTCCCAAGTCAAGACTGAAGCCACATGGAGTAAAACAGTGCTGCATACAATGAATTGTGTTATACTTAACATTTTTTTTTCTGAGAGTTATTTAAATTTTTCTGGGGCTATAGTATGGGTTGTATCACTGTAGTTGCTTACTTTTTTGCTTCTTCTGAAAATCCATTGCATGCTGGTTGAAAAACATTTTGTAATCTTCAAGATTTTTTTTTTTTTTGTATATTTAAGTTTTAAGGCTTTTGTTGAGTGATGGTATTAATATTTATCTTCAACAAAAACCAACTTGCATCCGCTTGCTATATAGCAGTTCAAATTTTTGTAATTGCATTTTATTTATTTTTAAATGTGCTTTTGCTATAAAATGAATGCACTTTTGTTTTCATTACCTTGCAGTATTAATTTTTAATTGGGATTTCATCAATGATAGGAGTATAAATGCATTTTATTAGTTTTTCATTTTGAAATTGTTTTACTTCCTATTTATAGCACTACTTTTCTGCATTTGACATTGAAACTTGTATGTATATCTGTTCATGTAAAAACTTGACTGGAAGTATATTTTTATGAATTATAAATAAATGTCCAAACAGTGAAGGAAGTCTTTTTTTTTTAATGTTCCTTCAAACATTTTATGATTTTAATAAAGGTTCGGAAAATCTTTGCCAGTTTTTAATTTATGAAACATTTAATTAAAGTAGATATACATAAAAGTTAGCCTCAGCTCATTTCTAAATGACAGTTTACTAGAAATCGCATACTGACGCAATTAGTAATAGCTTTTATAGATAATAGTCGAGCTTTTTGTTGTTGCACTTTTTAAGACAAAAAAAAAAAATACCCATACTGAAGGAAAAAGTACTAATTTTTATTTATTTATTATTATTTTTTTTTTGTTATAAAGATTGCCTAGTCCTTTTATTTATTAACTGGAGGTCTGCTTCACTTTTATTATTTTGCATCTTCAAGCTCTCATTTTTTTTTTTTTTTTTTTTTTTGTGTTAGTAAAAAGTATTTCTTTTAACCTGGAACAGTGATACAGCCAAAATTTGCTTCTGGGAGGAGGAGGAGGCTAGCAGCCCATACATGCCGCACTTTATACTAGGGGAGTAACAAATAGTGATTTGGCCGAATATTAAAATTTCTAGAAAATCGTTCTAATAGAAAGTATTTGTCAAATTAAAAATTATTTACAATGTCAAACACCAATTGCATACAATCTATGATGTATGATTTTTTTCTCTTTGTTAAAATTTAAAACTATTTAAAATTATATTTTCTCCATTGTTTTGAATGTATTAAAACTCAGAATTTCACCCACAAGTGGAATAGAAATGACAGGTTTTATGGTAGTAAGCATTAGCCTTATTTTACTAATTATTTAATTCAAATGAAAGAACTACTATTGCTAAGAGAACTTTTACCTTGCTCAAAACTTTAATGAAGATATTTTAAAAGTTATAAAAGTTAATATTTTTATTTTATGGGGTTTTTTTACATACCTATTTTTAAAAGATCTATCAAAATTTAATACACTTACCTGTATTATATTTTTTGTCAAAAAACCCAATAACTTATGCTATCTAAATATTCACGACTTATTCCAGGCTTTTCACATTTCTCTCTTGCCCAATATTCATGATAAATCAGTCTACCCTGCCAAAGTCTGGCTTCCACTTTGTTAATAATAATTAAAAAAAAAAAATCATATTCTCCATCATAATTAACTCCTGCCAGCTTTTGTGAGCAAATGCTAAATATAAAGTACAATATTAAAACTTTAAAATCTGTTTTTGCTCAGTCAAGCCTAAACAAGGTTTAAATAAAGTAGTTTTTTCTAAATTATTTTTATTTATTAAAACTATATACGAATGTATTCTTTTGCAATAATTGTAATACAATTTTAAATGTTTAAAATCTACTAATTTCTTTACATTTCTACTGCAGCAGAATTATTCGGCCAGGCCGAATTTGACCTTGTCCTGTATTCGGCTAGGTGATGAAATGACTATTCGGGCAAACTGCCGAATACTCGTTACATTCCTACTTTATACTATGTTAGTATATATGTACTGCTAGTGATATAAAATTAAATTGGGGTCATCAGTGAGCAATTGCTTTGTAGTTTTTCATTTTATGGAAAAGGAAGTCTAAAGAAGCAAAATTATTAAGCTTTAATTTGCTATTCATAATATTTAATGCTACACGCCCCTGTATAGCTTAAAACTTACTAAGAGCTCTGGGAGGGGTTAACCCTCAAAACCGCCCCATGAATATGGGGCTAATATGTAAATGCTTTACTAAATTTAATCTGTTTTAAACATCCCATGAAAATGAAATATTCATGTCATTCATCTTCAACATCGTAGCTATTCTGCCGTAACATTTTTTTAAAAAAAACTGGCTAGTTCCACGTTTTTCTATGATGTCAGTGTCTGCAACCAGGGTTTACAAGTACTTTAATTTTTCTTACTTTGTTTAGGATTCCTTTGTAGGATCTTAAGCCGTAACTGATAATGCAATATGGCGATTCGTGTTTTTTTTGGGGGGGGGGAAGGGGGGGTTTCGGAGGGATAAAAAGTTACATGAATAGTCGACTATAGAAAAAGACATTTTAAACAAATGCAGCAGTAGCAACAATTTAAAAGCTAGGAGAAGAACCTCTTCATCATTGCAAAACCGCTCTTATGGGACGGTAATTTTGCAAAGTTACGTTATTAGTATTTTTATATAAAGTGTAGGGTTAAGGTCAACTAATAAGGATGCAGGAATAGGAACAATAACGATAATCAAGAAATCAACGAAGGAACAAAAAAAAAAGAGGGGGGGGGGACGCTCGTAGTATAACAGTAAGATCGAAAGGTTACGTAATTGGTATAAGTGTTGGATTAAAGTCAACTAATGATGCAGGGCGAGGAGCAATAACAATCGGTAAGAAATAAACTGAAGAAAGGAGGGGCACATGGAAAATCAGTTGTCAAAATAATAAAAAAATGATGTAAAAGCATGAATTACAGTAAAGTTGCAGATGCGCGTTTCAAAGTTTTAATACTAATATTGGTAGATGTACAAGGGTAGGCTGAAAAGTAATAAAGAACAAGTGCTTGCAGAAAGCGAACGAAACGGTATTCAAAAGCGCACCTAATGGCATGTGAAAGTTTGAAGTTTTTGGCATTCTCCCTGTACATTTCGAGAAGTTGAGATTTTGGAGATATATTCTGGTGCTATTCAGCGTGTTGCTGTCGAATATTTTTTTTACTGCTGAAAAAGAGACGATAAACACGTTAACTTCTTAGGGATCATTCATAAATGTTACACTTTGAGGGGGAGGGGGGACTCGTGAAATTGTGACAAGGGGAGGGGGGTAACAAGAAGTGTGACATCATGCTTATGCCACATAGCGTGACATATGACAAAGAGGTAGGGGGCCATTGAAGTGTGATATTTTGTGACAAAGGAGGAGCTTAATATATAGGGAAAAGCGTGACTTCATTTATGAACGGTCCCTTATCAGTACACAAAGACAAACATATCTGACGATTACTTTATCGTGTTACGAGGCCGCCTGGCGCCAATAATATTGCAACCCAGGCAAGTCATTGCAAAATTTTTCATTGCGGGCACTCCTGAATAAAGAGAAGGCTTTGCCAAGTCTAAATTTCTTTCCAAGACATTAGTAGTTTCCCATTTACATTTGTTATAATGTACAAAATGCATTTACACAAAACATGTTTAAATCACGACTAACGTATTTCCAAATATGCATTTACTGTATATTTTATTTTGCTCATATTCAGGGTAGATTTCAGCAATGAAAATTTAGTGTTCCAAAAATATCGCCTAGGTTGGATTTATTATTCCAGTACTTAAAATGGTAGAAAAAAGAAACAGTTTATATTAACACATATTTTCTATACATATTTAATTTTAACAATAGTTTAAATCACTTAGGATGGTTAAAGTACAGTAATGGCTAATTTTAAGACCTTTAAGCAAATTGCAAACCTTTACTTGGTTGTCTCCCTTTTACGTTACAAGCGGTAGTCTTTAAAATTAGCATTAGTAGCATATTGAAAAGAAAGTTAAATATCACTATATACACAAATGTAAGTAGTACTTTCCCAAATAACAGCAAAAATTTCTTTGTAAATAAATGTTTCAAATTTAGTTGCCACACAGAAACTTATTCAAAAAATCATGCTCCTGATGATTCCTCGTAGTTATATAGTTAAATTTTCAAAACTTTCTTAGCTCTGTTCAGTGTCTTGTCTGATTACTTCTCAGATTTTTAATATAAGAACTCAAATTGAATTTTTTCATCAAAAAAGAAAGAATTATATAGCATTTAAATAATATTCTAATTAAGAATTAACCAAAATGTCTGACATTTGCGGTGTTTCACAGCAAAAATTGCTCAAACATTTCAAAACGTTTTAATTGTCAAATTGTGGACATACGAGTTTTTTGGCAACATTTGTTAATGACTTGACGCCAATTTTTTTTGCGTCATGCGGACACAAACTCTACTTATTTTTTACTTATCTATCTAGCGTCCTTAAGTGTAAGCATAAATAAAATCAACATTGGAACTTAATTTAATGCCAAAATGAAAAGAAAAAACACGATACAAAAATGACGTTAAATACTTCGGATTGGCACTGATAGTCGGCATTTTCAAAACAAGATCATACTCTTGAAAAAGAAAAAGGTCCATGAATATGTACTTTAGTAGATTCAAGATTGTTACGAATTACAAATGAAACAACAGCAGGCGTAAAATAAAATTTTATTAAAGGAACAAAACAATATTGTAAGCATAAAAGAAGCATTTTGGCAAATTTCAATTCTCAGTAATAAATAAGGAAATAAATAAAACATTTGCATAAAATACATGAAATCATGCTTACAGTATTGCTTTCATGACATCACATTTGGTAAAAACTTTATAAAATCCAATAACATTCCGCCGATTCCTGATTAACTATCACCATTTTAGCAGAAATCTAAGGAAAATTGGAGGGGTGAAAAAAAAAAAAAAATGTAGTGCACACAGATGAAATGCTTTTTAAAGACAGTCATTCAGTTTTCAGTGCTTCATTTTATTAAGAACCCCGCACTGATTTCGTAACAAGTTTCGATGAAAGAGCATGAAACACAGAGTCTCTGAAAGCACGCATTGTTTTATGAAGTTTGAAGCGAAAACAGTTTGAGCAATGTTCATCTGTTTTGTTTTTGAATTATGTGGTTCTTTTCTTCAGCTTAATGGTGAACATTTAAGCACTTGTCAATATCTTAAAAGAACTGTGGCGGAACAAAATGTCAGTATCATTACATTCTAAAAGGACGCATAAGCACAAATTAAAATAATTTCAAATGTTCATGAACATCTGAAGTACAACACTAATCACATGAAATGAGCAAAAATCGGGTGCCCATTCAAGAGCTGCCGAAGCACTTGAATATTCGAACAAAGCCCACCAAGTCTTAAACTTGGCTAACCTTCGCAATTATCTTCATCTAGTCCTTCCGAGCAGTCCCACCTTCCATCGCATATCTTGTACTGTGGAACACACCTTCCTAACTTACAACGTACTCCTTGACAGGTATCTTCAAAATCCTTATCTGGATGGGGTGATTCTGTAAATTAATGGATTATTTATGTCAGAAATTAAATATAAAAATATTTTCATGTATTTAATCACTTTATTTGACTCTAACAATTCGCTTGAAAAGTTTCCATTTGAGATACCGTATTTATGCGAATCTAATGCGCGTCCCCATTTTAAAACTTTAAATAATAAAAAAATTGTCGGCGAATGTAATGCGCATCAATGGTATGAGGAATTTATTGAATCTTATTTTATACAACAATGGATTTGTATATAAACTCTCAATCAACGGTATGATAATTTTATTTAAATTTAGATACCATATTTTATACAACAATGGATTTATACATAAAGTCGCAGAACATAGAATTAACCTATTAGTGGGCTATTGTTATGTGAAACAATCATTGTTAATTACCACTACCGTATATACGGTACCTATCGTAAAATATGAACATGAAATAAATCGTAAAATTTCTTAATTAAGTAATAAAATTTGGTTGACGTCATCGACGAACTGCTAACCAGTTTTGCACTCGAATCTAATGCGCACGCCAATTTTGAATACTACATTTGGCCAAAAACGATGCGCATTAGATTCGCGTAAATACGGTATTTTTCTGCGTTGAGTGATACAGTCGAGTGCCGAAAACTCAGCATAATGTGGATTAACGATGGGTGGCCGAGTTTGAAAATGCCGGGTTATCGGGAATAGCATTAAAAAAATTAATAGTACGAGTTGTTTCCTCAGAAAATGCAGCACTATACTTATATGTTTAGCTTGCTTGAAAATATAACAGAGAATAAACAGTTTAAACACTGTAAAACAAAGGAAAAGTACGTATTTTATGAAGGCTTTATTAATATATGAAAATTAATGAATGTGGAGGCTGCATGAAACTAAATTTTCTCACTAATACTTTTAATGCAACTACTGCTATATCGATAGAAATGCAGATAAGTTAGGAAAAAAAGTCATAATCAGAAAAACTTTGAATTTGTTCTCGATAAAAATTTATTAACGATTCTTCTCAACGTATCCGCAAAAAGAAAAAAAAATGTGTAGATGTGCATTTGGCATTGCAATCCACCTTTTTTTTTTTTTTTCTTTTCCTATAGCATACCTATAGTCTCTCGAATCCACGCAAGATATTGGGCAACTTTGGTGTAAACTCCAGGGCGTCCTGGTCTCCCACAGCCATCGCCATTGCTCGTAACTCCAAGGAGGATCCAACGACCGTCATCTCTTTGGCACATCAATGGTCCACCCGAGTCGCCCTGTGAAAAGAATTCGCAGATATTTATCGTGTAATTACTTAGTCAACTGTGAGAGTTTAACTTTTTTGAATATTTTGTGAATGAGGTGGTTTTTTTTTTTTTTTTTTGATAGAACCTGAAAAGGGTGTAAAAACAACGCTCTATGTCATACGCAACTCGATTAATTCGAGGCAACTGTTAATATCAAAAATCCCACAAGGAATTATCACTAATTCGTTATTAAACGTTTTGAATTTTTTTCTATGAGTAACTTGTTTCTGAGTTTTGTGGAATAAATATACTAATTCTTAAAAGGTTTGTACTACATTCTAAATTTAATTCGCTTCTAACGCTGAATTTTCGTTTAGCAGTAGTAATTTAAGCTTTTCACTCATAGTATCATCAAATAATGATCTACGTCATAAGATGATCTTAGAACTCTTTTGCAATTTCACACGGCAAAAAAAAAAAAAAAAACGGTGGAAATGATTTTTAAATTAAAAAATACTTCGACTGTTATATAGAGTGGCACGCAGGTATAACCGTTTTTAGGTAATATTCCATGACGATTGTTGAGAAACACTTCAAACCAACAGCAGTGCAACTTATTTTTTGCCTCTAACCACTTTTTGAATGGAAATAATGTAAGGGATTTCTTAATTAAAGGAAGGGCTTACTCACCAGGCACGCGTCCCTGCCACCTCGCTCGTATCCAGCACAAAACATGTTGTCCGTGATGTGATACATGGTAAGGAACAGGATTTTCTTGCGACACTCCTCCGTCGAGATTACTGGGAGGCGAACCTCTTGCAGGCTGTCGGCTGCGGGAAAGATAAAACTTTCTCAAGAAAATGTGAGTGTGAAAGGAACTCTTACATGAGAAATGCACCATTCAACTCCTTTGTCTCAGAAAGGGGAATTTTCAGTAATGTTTTGAAAGAAGTTTATGCATAAAATACATTTTTTGAATGACCGAAATTTGGAGGTATAAAGATCTGTAAGCAATCCGTAAGGGTTAAATTATCATATGAAACATCAAGTTCATAGAAAGCATATTCTCGATTTGAACAACTATTCAACCATTACCCAACTCTGAAAAGGGTCGTTATTAAGACTTTTATTTCATAATGCGAATTAGTGTGCATGAATATTTAGGAGAATAAATTATGCACTTCTTATTTTATTCAATACAAGATTCCATTGGTTTCATAACGAGAGGCATTTATACCAGTAGAATAAAAGACCACGAAACATTGCTCGCCCAGTAGACTCCTTTTGTTGTGCATTCAATTTCTGCAGAGCACTAGCCGCCATTTTGAAGAAATATAAATGTTTTCTACAAATTTTCTTCTTTGTCTGTGTCTTCTTTTAGAATAATATCTTAGGGAGCGGGTTCACAAAAAGAAGAAAGGAATGAAAAGGGTCCACAAGCTAAAACTGGTTATGGAAGCCTATGATTTAAACGAATTCAAAATGTGACTTCGGATGCCGATTTTACAAAAACTACTGCGGCACAACCCTTGCCGATTTTGCAAAAACCTGCGGCCGGTTTTCCAAAAACGATGGTGGCCCTGTGGCAAGGGTTGTGCTACCATAGTTTCTGTAAATTCGGCAAGGGTTGTGCCACAGTAGTTTTTGTAAAATCGGCTAGGGTTGTGCCACAGTAGTTTTTGTAAAATCGGCAAGGGTCGTGCCACAGTAGTTTTCGTAAAATCGGCCCTTCCCGTTTTCTGCATAAATACTCTGATCTAACCATGGTCAAACTGGACTGCTGTAATTATTTATAGGAGGAAAAGTTAGAGGAAGAGAATTCTATACTTACGAAAGGTGTGTCCTATCTCGTACAGCTTTCCCCAGCCCACTACCGAGCACTGCTTGCCGTGCCACAGACCAGCGTCTTCGCTCTCCGATGGCAGACATACAGGACGAAGGTAGTCGCTGAAAAGATTAAGTCAGACAGAAAAAAAATTCAGTACCTGAAAGACTAAATCAACTGTCATGTTATTATCCTACTTTAGATTCAATAATTGTCATTCAATAAAACTTAAATTTTTGAAAAGAGTAACTTTCTCCTTCAAATCAAGCGACATTAAGTGTTACATCATAACGTATTTATTTACAACCATAAATTGTGACCACATTGCAGTATAAAACTTTCGTTTGGGATCAATCTCGCCTTAGAACTAACTTGAAGCTTATCCGAGAAGATGTAAAGGCCTACGCTATAATGCACTAAATTCTTTCCTTTGAAGCTACTTTCAGATGGTTTTAAGAGGGTATTTTGAAATTGTAAAGTTAAATTGTTTTGTCAGAGAAAAGAGACCCAATTTTACTAGAAATAACTTATTTTTTCAACTGCAATATAACCTCAAGACTAATGGCGAATAAAAAATTTTATGTTTTTTTTTTTTTTTTTTTTTTTTATGAAGAGAAAGCAGCTCCGCAATCGGGAGTGTATATCCTGAAAAAATACCACGACCTTCAGCTACAAAAATCCTGTAGGAACTTTTAAATATTTACAGTTAATTTGATACTTCTTTTGAATTTAGGCCTACAGTTATCCTGATTCGCTATTAATTTTTTATTATGCTGCATTTAAAATTTTGAAGTCGAGTAATATTTCGTCAGGCCGACGTTCTACAACAAGCCGTACCATCAATGAGTTTCAGGGAAGTTTAGGTTTGAAAAATTTCTGTAATTCGTTTCTACAATTTTATTTTTAATTGAATGAAAAGTCAGAGACGCGCGATTTTTTTCAGATCGTTCTTCAGTTGGTTAAAATACCGTATGGGATTCAACTCAACAAAGTCGAAAAACAATTTTTAATACTTAACGCCATGGATTAAACGAAAAATTTGAATTTTTCAGCTAGTGTAAGAAAATCGGCATGCCTGTAAATAATATCATAATAAAGTAGCAATATTTTGTTGCAAACATATAGCTTACCTGAACTGTATCGAAGCGTCCATTTTGAGAAGTGCGATATCATTAATAAAGCCTTGATCGATATAATTCGGGTTGAGGATAATTCGAACTATTCGCCGGATTTGTTCAGATGGAGATGGCAGCTCAGATCCTCTCCGTAGTAAGCCCAGACGAGCAGTCCAATGAGCCTCCTGGGTGCTGAAAAGTGAAACAGTACGGATAAATATAGGAACTTTCACTCCCGGTGTCCATACTAAACATAATATTTTCCAAGCTAACAGGCCGTGGGCTAACCAAGATATTTTAAATCGACTAATAAAGTTCCAGCAAGCCTGAGATTGGAGACTTATCAAATGGGGTTTAAGCACATCTGACGCTTGATATATAAGGACCAGACTTCTGCCTTGACCTTACTCTCATTGTGAAGAAGCTTGAAACATGTCAGGAGAAACGTCAACCAGAAATATCTTGGTTAGACAACGGCCTATTAGCCCGGAAAATCTGTTTGGTACGGATAAAAATTAGAAATGCAATGTTCTTCTTTTTTTGTTTGGTTGGTTGGCTATATGGCAAGAACCACGACTTCCGATAGGCTGCCTAAAAGTGGATGCAATCTGTACTCACGTTGCATTTCATGAAAACTACTAACTAAATCGAGAGAGAAGTTGAGGTTTCGTAATTTTCCAGTTTCTGGTCTGAGAAGGAAAAACGATATTGCTTTATTATTATCGGAATACGTTTTACCAACAGCTTACTTTTCGCTAAAACAGTCACATCAACAAGTTTCACTAAAATACAACTTTTTCGAGTACATTTACGACAATACTTACAACAGTCTGCACTTTTGGTGCAGACTGTTAAAAGTATATAAGACTAATAAAGTTTCATAGTCATTACAGATAGCGGCGAAAGTTGTTGTACAAACGAGCCGTTTACTGCGTAGAGCAGAAGTCGAGGATATCTCTTTAAAATATGGCAGAGTCCAAACAAAGAGCGAAATAAATAATCTGTGTTAAAAAGCCATATAACGGTACCTGTTTTACCTTAAAATTAGAACAGAATTTTTATGTATAATGTAATTAGCATCGAACTATCTTGAAATCCGTTTCGCTGAAGAACTGAACTGCATTTCAGAATCTAAGGAAAGAACATCATCTAGTGAAATATTCCAGTGCAACTGTAGCCAGGAGCTGATGCTGGGGGGTGGGGGAGTAATGGAGCAATCCCCCCCCCCCCACAGATTTAATTATTAAAGAACATGAACAACGAACTAAAACTTTATAATTTTCGTCTTTGGAATAAAATTTTTTGGAAGATAAGTAAAACCACAAAACAAAATTGTCCTCCCCTCAGCAAAATCCTGCATAATCGCCTGTCTACAGCGTGTATGCAAAATAGGCATTATCTATGAAAAATCGTGTACTTTTAAGAATATTAGTGTGATATTTAAGATATATCTACAAAAGAAGCATGAAATAACGGAAGAAAAATGACATTATCTTTATGAACTTGTTATAAATTTTTAATGCTCAGGAACCTGTTTTTCTCACCTGTAGAAACAGTGGGCCGCTGTCACAAGCCAGATGTCTGATATGAGCACAGCTCCACACTGGAAGTCGCCTTCTTTGTAGAGGGCTACCTGCCAAGGCCAGGACCCGCTGGCCGTCGTCTGCCCTCCTACGATGCGTCGCCGAACATGGTTCGCCATTGGACGAAGTCCGCACTCTGTAAAGTAAAGGAACTTTCATTGATAAGAATAATTAATTGTTTGGTTAACAAACAATATATGAATGCAAATCTATTCGCACGCCTTTTCACGCGTTCATTTTCTACGTAAGAAGCGTATTTAGCGAATTAACTATTTTTTATGTAAAATTTAAAATAGGTAGATTTTCGAGAATAAATCTTAAAGTCAATCTCAAAAAGAGAATGAAAGGTAATCAATATTTTGTTTTCTTGTTTCGTTTTTATTAATAGTTTCCATTTTATCATTTCCCATTGAATGAATAATATGTTCAAACGAAACAAAATAAAAATTAACGTACTTGAAAGGAATTTTAAATTTTGCATCACCCTCCAAATTCAGAAAGTATTAATTATTAGGAAATTCCAATGCATTGTCTTTATTAAAGGTTAAAAAATAAAAATAATAACGCAACTAAAGCTTTAAAAAAAAAAAAAAAAATGTACACTAAGTGCAGCTTGCCGCTACAGATTCCAGCTGAGTGTCTCGCTAGCTAACTGACTGCTTGCCTGAGCTTCCCGCCGTGCAATTGGCTTTATCTAGCCCAGGAAAAGAAGAGAAGTACCTAATTTGCATACTTAGATTTTATTGAAGTCGCGATGTACTTTGCATTGATCATTTCTATATAAAGCAATAAATTCTAGGTGCGCAGCCCTATTTTTTTCATTCATCACGACTTTGCAATTCCGTTTTTCTTCATCAATTTTATTTTAACAGAATAATAATAATAACTTATACATAAAATCTTCATTAGATGCCATGAAATAAAAGAGCAACTCTGACTTACCTAATTTTTGAAATTCTGCATAAACAAAAGATCACACGAAGAAACGGCTCCTTCAGAAATAGAGCTCTCATTTGTGACGATCCTTGAATCGTCAAGAAAATTTCGTCATTTATAACGATTCTTTCCTCGTGACTTAAAAAAAGTTACTACACGAATTTTTCCAATTTGACGAAAGGTTTACTCGGAGCATTTTTCACGAAGCCATTTCGTCAAATACGACGAAAGTTTCGTGAAATTTGAGCATACGTTTCTGAGAGTGTATTAAAAAATAATATGTCTGAACTAATAGCAAATCATTCTCGAACGTAGCCCCAAACTTAATGACGTTGCAGCTATGAAAGTTGATGAAGTAGTTCAAGCTTCTGAAAACCACAAAAATTGGGCAAACCAGTCCATTTGACGATACACTAACTAAAACGTACATGTTCCACTCAACAACGTCTTCTAAGATTTATTTATCTTTGAATGAGAAGTAAACTTAGGGCTTACTAAAATAAATTCATTTTCCTTCACTCATAGACCCGCTTTCGCATTTCCTAAGTTCTCCGTCTATAACGTGTTGTAGTTGCTAAAACTACTCGGTTAACCTAGCCTGAGTTTAATATACTACCCGATTTAAAGACTAGTTGAGCGCTTTCCGTTGAACATAAGCATCACGAGGGTAGAAATCTGACTTAGCTCAAACAACGCACGATAATCAACGCTTCCATTTTTTCCAAAAACTGAATCATTCTTGATTCAGTACCCCAGATGCATACTTTCGTTATAGGAACCTGAAGAACTTTATGACCACAACAAAAATTAACCCCTTAAAGCAAGAAATTTTTTTTCTGAAAAACTAAGCGTAGTGTAAGTTGTTCTTTGCAATTTCAGGTTGTGTGGGGGGGGGGGGGGACTAGGGAGAACAAAATATATTATACAAACAAAGTGTAAACGGATCTCAGACGGGCATTAGAAATAAAATAACACACGGGCATGGGCAAACTTTCCGGTAACTATCGCCCGTGTCAGACACGGGCAAATGCGTTAAGTGGTTAACCCCTTGCCGTACCATTTAGCTCGACCAAACTCGGGCGTAATCGGTAGTCGTCTGATTATCCCTTCATGACTCTGACTCATGATATTCATGTTCGGCCCGATTATCCCTTCATGAGTTTGACTCGTGATATTCATGTTTGTTCCGATTATCCCTTCACGAGTCTGACTCGTGATATTCATGTTTGTGTTAAAATCTTCATCACGAGTCAGACTCGTTAAAGTATAGCAAGGGGTTAAACATGCACCTGTCACCATTAACATACACCGAATGGTCTTCGAACTGTCAGTGCGAACCTACGACCCTTGGGCCACGAGCTCGGTGCCTCTACCTCAGCCCTGCTCTCTACAGTATGACAAAAGGTTTAAAAAGGCTTCCATTTACCTAATGATCCACAACTGACTTTCAGAACGTCCCTGTTTTCACATTTTGATGGCTGAAATATTGCACTGGACCTATTAAAAAAAAGAGCGCTATCAACAAGTTGTGGTTTTTTAAATCCTTGAAAAGTTTATAAAAATAAGACACATTTCTCCTGGACTTAATCTGAATTTGTACCTTTATTTGCTGGCAAAATCAAAGAAATTACCTTCTTTTCTGCTGTGGCGTTTCATTGGACAGTTCAAAATATGAGTCAGCTTCAGTTTCAGTATCTTTCATGCGTCGAGAATCTGTCATATTCCTTGAAATATATGTTTTAAATAGATGAGGCAAGATTGTGATGCAAGTTCAGAAATCAATATCAAAGTTTTGTCTACATTTGCAAATAATCGATTAACACTAATATATTGTACATTCTCAATTCTGATTAACACTAGATTTAACAGGCCGTTTTCAAGCGTTTCTAAACTTTCATTTTCCACCCAAGTTGCTACTGATTATAATAAAACTTGCAGTCACATTTACTTGTCCTACTTACTGTGTATTAGGAAAAGCCAGTGCAATTGAAAGTTGTATTATAACTAGTAACAAATTAAGCAAGATGGAAGCTTCGAAACGGTTAAAATGACTGACCTGAAAAATCTGTAAAACATATGTATTTAAAGTTGCTCTTTCATATGTTTAATTTTAACTTGCAATCCATTGAAATGTAAAGGGGAAAAAAACCACACAAGAAATATTTTAATAGAGCATAATTTGGCAAGTTCTTTAAAAATTATAGCACAGGAAAACCGGTCCCTTTTTTACAAAATCTTTTTTTAAGATTAATAGTCTTTTTTTAGCATAAAATTAATTCTTTAAATGCTTATTTTTTTTTTATATTATGGATTTCATGTTGATCTATAATACTTCCTCTAAATTTCGCTTTTTGCGTTAATAAATACGTAGTTTTTTTTTTCATAAGAATGAAACTCAGCACAGTTTCAGAAAACTGAAAAATCACAAAATATAGGTTTCTGTATACCTGTACAGTATTTACCTTTGCCCTTATACATAAAATTCCAGAATAGTGAAGATGTGCTGAAATTTTCAATTAATTTTTTTTTAAAAGAAATTATAAACAATTTTAAAATGTAGAAAACCATATACCCGTAAATACTCTCCACCATTTTAGCCCCATTACCACTTCCAAAAAAAAAAATATATATATATACAGTAAAACCCGTTTAAGAAGTTCCCGCTTAAGAAGTTTTCCCGTTTAAGAAGTTTTTAATTTCAATACCAGTTTCATTCCCATCTCCCCAATGTTAAAATAACCCTTTTAAAAAGTTTTGATTTTATTTTTTTCCGCTTAATAAGTTTTCATATCGGTCTTTTTTTTCTTTCAAGTGACACTTTAGTCTTCTAAAGTTTCTTTTTTTTTTTAAAGTTTTTTTCAAACTACGTAGTTCTTTTTCTTTCGAATGGAAAAAAGACAGAAGTAGGTTCAGAAAAGCTGCTTTGGTCAGCTTTTTCTCAAGGGCACCCTTTTCTCAACACCAAAGTTCCAGGAAAACAGGTGGCAGAGAGGTCAGTTGTCAGGAGAACAATAATGACTGATAAGGGGAGAAAGAAATGTTTGTAGCTTCTCCTATATGGGTGTTGCTCTTCAACAGTAATAAAGTAGGGAGCAGGGGTGAGTAGGTATTGTATCAATAAGTTAACTGAACCATGAGTTGCTGTTAACTCGCAATGCATTCTCTCACCTTGTTTTAAAATGGAATGAACCACAGACTACAGTTGTGGTTGGTGCTCAGCTCTTTCCACTGAAATTATTTTTCTACGTGATTCTTAGCTTCCTACGTCAGTGAAAAAATTTGTGAACAAACTCCGCTTCTTTTTCAAAATGTCTGGAAAAGGAATTAAAAGAAAAGCATTGTCGATTGAGGAAAAAGTCAAAATACTGAAAGATGTGGATAACAACTCACATTTATCTAGGGTTGAAATTTCTAAAAAATTAAATCTTCCAGTGACGACATTGAATGGAATTGTTGCCAAACCAGAGGTCATTTTGAATTCTTGTAACCAATCTCGGAAAATAAAGAAAGTTAAGAGGGGAAAGTATGAACACATAGAAGAGAAGTTGTTAATTTGGTTCAAGCAAGCAAGATCGGCGAACATTCCCGTAAGCGGAACTATTTTAAAAGAAAAAACCGAAGAAATTGCTAAAAAGATGGACGTTGATTTTGTTTCTTCAAATGGATGGATTGACCGCATGAAAAGAAGAGCTGGGTTAGTGTACAAATCGGTAAAAGGCGAGAGCAAGAGCGTCGACCTTCATGAAACGGATGCATGGAAGAGCACCTTACCTGAATTGATATCTGGCTATCAACCAAAAGACATATTTAATATGGACGAGTGTGGACTTTTTTATAACCTTTTTCCGGACAAAACTTATGCCTTTAAAGGTGAAAACTGTCATGGAGGGAAAAGAAGCAAAGAAAGATTAACAGTATTAGTAGGTGCTAATATGGACGGAACCGAAAAATTACCAATTTTGGTAGTTGGCAAATCTAAAAAACCAAGATGTTTCCAAAACGTTAAGTCACTTCCTTGTGAGTATGAAAGCAATAAATCGGCGTGGATGACGATTCCAATTTATGAATCATATTTAAAGAACTTAAACAACAAAATGAGGAAAGCCAACAGAAACATTCTCATCTTTGTGGACAATTGCGCCGCACACTCGAAAAACGCTCAATATTCAAACATAAAAGTGCATTTTCTACCCCCGAACTCTACCTCCGTTTTGCAGCCGATGGATCAAGGGGTCATCAAAGTGTTTAAGCAACACTATAGAAAAAGGCTCGTGAAATGGATACTGGAAAAGCTTGAGAGCAGTGATGAATTTAAAAAAGTGAACATCTTGGAAGCAATCCATTTTCTCGTATCTTCTTGGGACTTAGTTACATCATCTGTAATTTCAAATTGTTTCCAAAAAGCTGGATTCCTGGATGGAGAATCAACAGAAGAGTACGATTTTGACATTGACAACAGTGATGATGATGATGATTGGATGACGTTGCAACGAAAAATGAAATTAAGTACATCCTTTGAGGAGTATGTTGCGATCGATGACGAAGTACTACCATGTGAAGTGCTTACCGTGAATGATATTTGTGAGGCAACAGAAGGCAGTGAAGAAATAAGTGAAGATGAAGAAGATGGCATGGAAATTCCCAGCTTTACAGAAGCCATAAAAGGACTGGAAACATTTCGCCGGTTTGTCGAAACAATTGAAAATGTGCCTGAAGAGGTCTTTAAAAGCTTGCGGCAATTGGACTGTTTCCAGTTACAGATTTCTGAGCGAAAGAGAAAACAAAAAGCTATGCTGGATTTTTTTCAGAAAAGCAGTGAGTAAATGTAATATCTTCAAATGGCTGATGTTTCGGTAAAGAATTTTTTCCTTATTGATGTTGTTTTAACTATGTAAAATTAATTAATAAATGCATGAATTTTAAAGCAAAACTTAAAATTATGGAAATGTATTCCATGTCTAATTTAAATATTGACAAATGATATCATCCCTAAATATCATTAAGTAAATTCATTTTCAAAAATAGAGCCTACCCGTTTAAGAAGTTTTCCCGCATAAGAAGTTTTTTTCTCTTGGTCCCTTGGAAAAGTTCTTAAGCGGGTTTTACTGTATATTTAAAGGAATGTGGAGAAAAATGTAAAAAGAACTAAAAAAAATGAAAAATCTCGAACTTACAGTAAAATTGTTATTCCTGCTGCAGTAAATCGACATTCAAAAGTAACGTGTTACAAGACTAACTATATAATTAATAATGCGTTAGCCCCATATACGGTTACTTATATTTTCTTTTTAAAAAAGTTTCAAAATTCCACGAAGTTTCAACTCAACTTCTTCAACTGATTTAAACCTAAGCTCTGTTTATTGTAATTTCGTATTTATACCTTAATTCATTAAGACTTTATAATTATGCACATCGTCAGAAACGACGTCAATTTTTGCCTTACTTGTAAGTAAGAGCACTGCAAACTGCCTTTCCTAGTTCGTCCAACTTCCACCTCAAAGCTGGTGAATCTTGTAAGGTGTCGATGCAGAGTTTACCCCACATGCCTTCCTTCCGGACCATCAGGTATCCTTGCCGACGATAGTAGAGTCCTTCAGCGTCTTTTACCGATTCAGCCAGTTTCACTGTAACAAAGGTTACCTTAAAATGACAAGGGCAAAATGCTTGCAATTAAGGCTCGACCGATGCATCGGCGCCGATTGTTCAACGAAAGTGCCATCGGCCATCGGCATCGGCGGCCGATGCCAACTTTAGAAAAACATCGGCCCATCGGCCTTGAAAAACATCTAAAAGCCGATGCAAGGCCGATGTTTTTCGCAGGGACAACTTTCCAGAAAACATTCTGTCTTTAACTTTCTTTTTTCTCCATAGCTAAATTTCTATTTCCATACAATAGCAGGCATCACATCAGTTAAAAAAGCACAAAAATAATGTCATTCTAGAAAGTATTTGATAAAAAATTCGGAAAAACAGTTTAAGCGATCGCTGCCCGAAAACCTACATTATTAAAATTATTTTTCTTTGGACAGAACGCGAAATAAAATATGTTAAAGTAAAAGTAATAGAGGCGTCTTATGAGTGCTATTTGTTTTTCGCACTAGGTTAGTTGCCTCATTTTGTCCCGTTTTTCGTTTAATAATGACTTAGTGCATTAGATGTCATTATGCAAAAATATTATACCATCTGCTTGTTTGTCATGTTTCTTATTATTCCGAAATTGTAAACAATACAAAGCCAACTCAATCAAAGTACGATAATAATTTTAATTTTTAACAGCGTAAACGCTTTCTCTTAGCGTTTTTTTTTTTTTTTTGCTTCTTCGATCCCACGTGTTGCAGTTTTTCTGCACTTGTGCAGAAAAACTGTAGCAGATACAATCTCGTTGCATCTGCTTTTAGTGTGCAATTATTCTTCAACATAGAAAAGATTGCTCAAAAATAAGAAACAATTTTCCAGTTTAAATGTTTATTGATTCGAATTTTATGAGTCCAAGTTCGACTTGCAATTTTCAAATATTGAAATCTCAAAATGCGAGTTCGCGCGACAGGATTTAATAACATCTTGATAAAAATGCTAAAATTTCTTTATTTTCAAAGACTGATCAATGCATTTTTTTTTCTCTTCAAAATACATCTTAACTTTTTTTATATACTATAATTATTTTAATTTTCCCTCGTGTATACTTCGTTTTTTTGCGCATTTTTTTGGCTTCTTTGATGCCACGTGTTAGACAGTTGACAGTTTTTCTGCTATTGTACAGCAATCTAGTTGCATCTGCTTTCAGTGTAGAATACTTCTTGTTATTTTATTATTAGTTTAAAACATAGAACACATTGATGAAAAATATGAATCAATTTTTCAGTACAAATGTTTATTGATCGAAATTTTATGTGTCCAAGTTCGACTAGAATTTTCAAAAATTTGATTCTTAAAAAACGAGTTCTCGCGACAGGGTGGAATAATACCTTAATAAAAATGCTACAGTATCATTAATTTCAAAAATTGACAACATATATTTAATTTTTTTTTTCAAAATACATCTTAATTTTTAGCCTACTTTCCCGTAAAAGTAAAAAAAATAATAATAAAGCATGAAAGAAGGCTTAATGTATCGTGAAAATATCGTTAGAAATCAAGAAAAGTCAAAAATAAATTAAGTAAATAAATAAAGATTGAAAAATAAAAAATTTGAAAGTAGGGTTTTGAGATGGGGAAAAAGTGTGTCTGTCGGTCTGTCCCCCCCTAATAACTTTTGAACGAATTGTCCGATTCGAAAAATTCTTTTTGCATTCGAAAGATCTCGGTGAGGACATCTAATTTACATATTTTATTTTTTGATTTGAACAATTTTTTGTTCAATTTTGAACAGTTCAAAAAATTTTAACATTAGCGCCTATGGGCGAAAATGAAGCAAATTATGTAAACTCTGGGTACAAGATCCAAGTTCCAATGAACAAGCTCACTGGAAAAAGTTCTTGGCGTGAAATATTGATTTGAACAATTTTTGTTCATTTTTGAACAGTTGAAAAAAAAAAAAAAAAATCAACATAGTGCCTACGGGGAAATTTCAATCCTACATAAATCCTGATCTAACGGGCCGATTTGCTTGGAACAAACTTTATCGGAAAGCTCTTATGACGTAGAACATGTACAGATAAAAAGTTCATCTAGAACTAACGAGCCTATTTTCTTATGAAATTTTTTGATCGGGATTTTCAAGAATATTTTTGATATAATGAAGGATTAAATGAGTGAATAAATACATGAATGACTGAATAAATGAATGATTGAACGAATCTGTATTAACCGTTGAAAAAGGCATATTTGAAGCAATTAAGAACTAAAGCTAAACGAGAAAGAGAGAGAGATAGCTAGATTATAAATTTGAAGCTGGTGTATACGGGAAAGTAGGCTCGTATAGTTCTAGACGGAACTTCTTGTTATAACTAATCACGTGTTTTTTCAGAAGATTATTTTTCAACAGAAAACTGCTGGTGCTCAAAATATTGGTTTATTTTGGTGACCTTACATTGTGTTTATGAAAATATAAAGAATATGTCAAGTATTTCAGTGTAATTTTCTGCTCACAAGAAAAAAAAAAGCTAATAAGATTAGTTCTTATGACCCACCCCAGCATTCATTTTTAATGACAATGTCTATATTATATCATCCGCATTCCTCTCCATGAAAAAAACCCCAGAAAATAAAGGCAGCTGCATTTGGCATATGCAGTATATTAAAAATACGGCATTTTCTTTTAAACCTCCAAATAGTTTACTTTACAAGAATCGCGAGTGATTCTTTTAGTTTTAATTATTATGTAAGCTTCACTCAAACAGTTTTACGGTGCTTGAATAATGCATTTATGTTTTTATAAACATAAAATAAATAAATGATTTAAATGACATTTTTGACAAACATTCTACACGTTTTAATGGTTTAAAGCGACTTTTTTTCCATCGGCCATCGGCCGATGGAAGAGGAGAATAATCGGCAATCGGCCAATCTCGGAACAATCGGCATCGGCCCATCGGCGAAAAAATGCCATCGGTCGAGCCCTACTTGCAATAATCAAACGTAGACCTCTATACATGGTTTTAGGGGCATTTCACGGCATTTGGGACATTATGGAGTCCGTAATAAGGGCGGTAAAATAAACGCGGCACCCCTCATCTTATTGCCTTGAATAGTAACTTTCGGAATTACCGTTAAGAATACTAAAATTTTATTTGTTTGAGAAAAATATTCATGCTTAGAAACATTTTGAAAACTTGCAGGACTCTTCAAGATTAAATTTATTGGATTGACAAATGGCATTTCCGACCTTAAACTACGTTATAAAATGCGCATGGAGCATAATATGTCGCGGGGATTTCCTATAGAATCTACACTAAAACAATGAGGGGGGGGGGGGGATTTTAAATAGGAGATGGGCCTCTGGTGGTCGAAAAATCCGCCGACCGTTTAATACGCATCTGGTCCATCACATGCTTATATATCCATGTATTTTCTATAAATTGAAAAAAAAATCGTGATAAGACATAATTACATGTAGGTGTCTTATCATACACAAAAAAAATAAATTTGTTTAAAATTTATAGAAAATACAAGGATATTTATGCTAGTCACGGTCTGTACATAACGTTCCAAAAACCATTGAACTGGCCTTAACAACTCCATGGCTTAATAAGTGATACAAAAAATGTATGTCAAACTTTAACGCCTTTAAATAAAAACCCGATAAACATTTAAATTGTTTTTTTTTTCTTTTAACTTTTTCAAACGATTGAAAAATTGCTTATCCATATTGTCTTATCTTTTAAAAATATCAATGCTCAAAATATCTTTTAAAATACGTTAATTACCACAGTATCTTTCGTCTTCTCCTTGAGGGCAATCATTGTGTCCATCACACACGCGATGGCGATCCACACAAAACTTATTCTGAGGACATATAAATTGTCCCTTTTCACACCAAGCTGAAAGAAGAAATATAAGCTTGTCAGGCGTTGAAGAATTTCATTGATGTTGAAAATATTTATTTTTATATAACTTACGACAGTTTTGTTCATCACTTCGATCTTGGCAGTCTTCCACGCCATCGCACAGCTTTTGAGACTGCCCCATAACCTTTAGTAGATCAGAGCAAGCTACATAAAAGGAAATGTTTTTACTTGAATCGATTTTATTGCTATTTTAAAGAGAATTTAAGAATATTAACATTTATGAGAATGATTCAGTCTCAACGATCGTCTGTTGAAAAATTGTTTCGACGAAGTTTAGACTCATTAAGCATTGCATAAATTTAGTATGTGAAGCAAATATTCACCAATTTAACAATGATATTTATTTTGTTTTTCCATCAACATAAAATCCGATTGAACCATTTATGAGAATTTTGAGCTTGTTTATTTTCTGGAGTGAAAATTCTTTTCGATTCGGCATAACTTTGTATCGTATCTGGTAAGATATTTAAGCTTTTTGCAAGAAGCAAATGGGATTGAAGCATATAAGAGTTTCGGTTTCTGCAATGTAAGAGAACACGCTGACAACAAATCTATTTCAGGAAAATAATTTTGTCTATCAGCAAATATTAATACTAACACATAGTGATCGGAGATAAAACGGGGTTAATTAAATAGTTTATTGACCTATATAAAAAAAATCAAAACAGAAATGCATAACCACCTAACCGAATCGTTTCGGAGTTTTATTTTTGGATTATATTTTCTCAAATTTAAATCATTCATGTGATATTTTCAACGTCATTGCTTCCCCGCGATGGATGACTTAGTGTCTTGTCCGAAGAATTCAGAAATGAGAAATGTGTGAAGCGAAGGAAAAATTTCTTCAATGATTCTTCATGGATTTATTTTCGACTTTAAAAATACAAAAATACTGCGCATAAGACAAGAACATGCTTTTTAAAATAAAAATTATTTTCCTTCTTTGAAATTTCAATCAATAATTTTAGGAAAAGTCCACTTACTACAATTCTTTTCGTCGGAATTGTCTCTACAATCCCTTCTCATATTGCAACGACTGTTAGAAGGGACACATTCCCCGCTATCGCACAACATTTCCTCTTCAGTGCAACCTATTGAATTGAAATAAAGTCATTATTATTCAATTTATCTTCAGAATAGTTTATGGAAGCATTAAAAAAAAAACTGAAAACTAAATATTATTTTACAGTAGACACTTATTGATGACTTTAGAGGATTTGCTGTTGAAATTGTGGCACATTACAGAAATCTATATATAAATAAAAATCATAATTGATAGTGTAAAACTTTGATTCTGTACGAATATAGAAAAAAAATTAAAAGAAATTCAAAGTACGTTTCATTTAAAAAGCAGTTAAATGGAAAAAATGATAGAGTTAAATACGTGACATTCTCAAAATACAGTAGAACCCCGTTTATCCGAAAATTGGCTTAACCGGAAAGGCAAATGGGTCGTTTTTTTCCCATAACGGACAAATGCTCCTTTTTTTTTTTAAATTATTTTTCCATAAAAGGCAAATGGTCCGTTTTTTCCATAACTATCAAAAATATTATCAGTACATGATAAAATGCATAACACTAAATGACATAAATGTAGAATATTACTTTTTAAATAGAATTGATTGCAACAACTATGTTACATTCAAGTTCAGAACCGGTTAATTTGCTTGGCAATCCATTGTATTCTGCAGTTGGAAGAAGTTCTATGCGCAGGGGGAACATGTTGGTTATAAGCATGGCTTTTGCGTATAATTCTCGCTTATCCGAAAATTTCTATGGTACTTCGATTAACCGAAAACGTTACGGTCCCGTGCTTTTCGGATAACCGGGGTTCTACTATATTTCTATCATCCACAATAACAGATAAATCGTTGCTTTTCCGGTTATTTTGCTTCTGATTTTTCAGTATTTCTGAGACTGCCAGAGAATTTGGACACGGCACCTTTATAACTTATTACAGAAAAAAATTACTGGAATTCAATTCCAGATTGTAAAAATCTCTTCCACATAATTACCAGCTAGTTACATTATTAAATATAAGTGTATAAGCCAATGTTTCTGAAACTTTTGCTTGTCGTTTTGTCTCCTTGGAACAATTAGATTTGTTCATGGCGCTCTTTTCAAATAACTCTTATTAAAAACCCATTAGGTTTGTTTTAAATAGCAATTAAGAAAGATCCAAAGATTCTCTATTTTAATTAAAGAGAAATAAAGTGAAAATTAACTTACTTTGCGTAACGAAAACGGGATGCTTTCCAAGACTAACTGGTTTAACAAAAATTTCTGTTGTAGGAGGTAAGGTGGTAATGTGACGAATGACCTCAAAAACGTCTTTAGAATAATTTTTGGTAAAATATTGACCAAAATCTGTCGATTCATTTTCCCCAGCAAGATCATCTAGTTCAGCCACATCTTCTTCATGCTCGATGTTATTTGGACTGAAACTGAGTTCTGAAAACTGGGGGACTATTTTTGGAATTCCCGCTGAAATAACGGAATCATTGGATGGTTCCAGGTTTAAAGATACCAGCTGGGCAGTTTCTGATGTTGAAGTTTCTTTTGTCGAAATGTCTGGTTCATATGTACTGAAATAATCATTTGAAAGTTTAGTAGTGGATGTAAACGCGTCGTCCAAAATGTCAAAACTCGTTGATGTTTCCGAGTCATCTTCCATTTTTTTCTCATTTGTAACTGGTGATTCATCTATGGATCCGTTCGTAGTTGCATCGAAAACAGATATTGCAGTTGATGTAGCATCTTCTAAATCAATCTCTGTATTATTTTGTTCAAGATTGTCAGAAACTGTTAAAGGATTTTCTGAAATTACCGAATCATTCTCATGTAGTAAGAGGTTAATAGAACTCGACGATATGGAATCATTCATACTTTTAAGAATTTCATCGATTTCAGTGGAATACGGTCGAGTCAGATTTCTAGGAAATTTTAACGTTATTGGAAGCTTGTGGAATCCGTGACCCTCAGATGTATGGACTTTAAAGGGATTTTGTTTTGAAGTATTAAATTCGGTCCCGTTCACCTCATCAATAGGCTCTGTTGTAATTTCAGGATGTTTTATGATTGTTGAATGCTTGCCGCCAGACAGCAAAGGAATTTTCGAAGTTGGAAAATTATCTGCTAAGCTTTCTTCAGTGTTTAAATGAGCATTTTGTTGACTTAATTTTGATTTGGATTCCGTATCGTTGTTATGAGAAGAGTTTCTATTTATGTGAAAATTATCGGACGAAATAAAACTTGGATCTGCTGTGGAACTTATTTCTGTGAAAACTGAAATATTATTGCTAAAACTGTTGTAAATGTTTTGATTGCTATTCCCAGCCAGCTCAGCACTATCATTTACACCACTTCCATTATCAGTAATTTTTTCAGTTACATATTCTACAGAAGAATGTTTATTTTCTTGAAATCCTAAGTCAGTATTAACCCTTAATGGATTCAACTTTCCCTCTTCAGTGTCATTCTTGTCGGTGAGAGAAATCGAAGTTTGCTCTTCAATAGCTTGAAAACGAGTTGATCGTCTGTTAGTTTCGTCTTCTTCCGCGATTTTGACAGTTGATAACGTGGTTGTAGGAATAGTAATTTCCAAAGTAGAAACAACTCCAAGTTCACTATTCTTACTAGGTTTGCGTGTTGTTATGTCAACTGCAACTTCAGATTCCGAAACGCTTCTGTTATCAGCAACATCACCTTTCTCTGCGTAATCTACAAATGAATGATGATATTCAGAGTCATTTTTGGGGGCCTCAGACGTTTCTTCATTCTCTTCAGGCGTAAATTCGTACTCTTCCAAATTTTCTATCTCATCACTAAATGTTTGATTAAAATTTTCATCTGTATTAAGATCTTGGAGATCTAAATCATAACTTTCTGTTGATGTGGGATCACCATGAATTTCATCACTCAGATCATCCAAGAATCTAAATGATGCCTGCTCTTTGTAGGAAGTAGTCAAATGATCACTTTGAGTTGTTACTTCATTAGAAGGTCGATTAACTGGCTTAACCATTTCAAGCCTTCCACTTTCTGGCATGGTTGAAGTGTGGTTTTTCTTATTTGGCTGACGAACAACAAGAGAGACAGAAGACATAATCGACGACGCTACTTCTCCAACAGAATGATTGTCCAGAACAACTGGACGCAACGGCCTACTGTTTCGAATAGGAATAGGTGCTGGATCGACATGTGACATCGGATCTTCTAATACTCTTACAGATCCAATTCCTATGCTGGGTTGATTAGCTCCAGTAGCAGATGTTCTCTGATGTTCAGAAGCAATTGGAATCGGTTTGGAACCGCTTACTGATGGTCTCTGTGGTCCAATGGATGATAGACTTTGTGATGGAAATCGATTTAGCGAAGGAGTTTGGGGCTTATATGTTGGTTGTTTTGCAGGTGGACCAGCACGTGAAGGGTTATTTTTTTCTTCAAGCAACCGTACGGATCCCCTGCCAGGAGGTGTTCTCTGATCACCAAATGCTGGCGAAACCGAATCTTCTATCGGAACTGGACGCCACTGGCCATAACTGAAATGTAGAGTATCTTCTTCCGGGCTAATAGGACCAACGGCAACTACCTGTCCTGTTCCTGAGAAAAGCAAAAAAAAGAGAAAATATATTTTAGAATAATTTTTGAATTACAAACATGTAGTAATTTTATTGAGATTTCTCTTTTAAAAAAGTAATTACTCCCTAAATTTAAAGTGGTGTGCAATTTGTATCGATTAGGGTTCGCTAATATTTTTCGATTATCTTAACTTAACCTCTATCTTACCTCCTCCCTTTTTTTCTGAAAGCAAATTATATCTGTTATTTTTTGAAATTTTAATTTTTAGAGAATTAAAGTAAATCAATTTTATGATAAAAAATCTATCACCGATTCATTCCAATGCAGGTGAAATCACAGATGAAGTACCAACTGTCCCATTAAAAGCTTAATGTCTTAAGAAAATTTTGAAAACATTGTTGATTAGAGCTTGAAAAGCAAATTAAACATAATCACGTGTTTAAGATTTAAAAAATGATTAGGATAAAATAAGACGATCAAGCATAGGGCGTACTCTTAAAAATGCGTTATTTATCTCTATTGATAAGGCTCGACAAAATCCAAATTTCTACATCATTATGCCTCATCAATCCTACATCGCTAAGTTATGATGCAGGACGTTGTTGAAAAATTACTCTTAAGGATATTTAATTAGTTTTACTTTTTAAGTAATTCATAGTACTGTTTATTAAAATGCTTTTTTGGATATTTTCTGGCACTAGTCAACCGATCAAGATTTTTCGCGAACCTTATTATTACTGTGTAATATATTGTTTAAATTTAAGTAAAATTCATTCCGCCTGAATTTCAAGTACAACGATTACAATACAAATTTGAGCAGATGATAGAAATGCTAAAATTTCCGTTTTAAAATGTAAACTATCATAATACTCTGATGTCTAAAAAAAATGCTGTATTCGAACCTTTTTTTTTTGGACAGTTTTATAGACGAGAAAAGAAAATAAACCACGAATGTCGATGAGAAGGGAAGCTGTACTAACTTTTATGTTTACTTATACAACAGTTTTAAGTGAAAACTTACACTGGTGCTTAGATATATTGATGCATTTACTAATTTGTAAATAAGTTCAAAATGGGAACATGCTTGTTGAAAGCGCAAGTAAGTTTGTTACAAGCTCCATCAAGGTTCAATAGGAACCTTTGTAAACTTTTTTTTTATGTGGCACAGCGGGCACAGCCCTTGCTTTAGGGAAAATTCCAAAACGACAAGTCAAAAGCAACATTTAAAAGTTCACTTAGAGGATGTCCACAGGATATTTTACATAACAGTTATGGGTCAGAGAGTGGCCAACAGATCGATCGTGATCGGTGCATATGAGAGGAGTTTGCTTGAATTTACATCATTTATATACTATATTTACGATTTTCTAAAACTTCCCTCAGTTTATTTTGGAATGCTATTTTGAGTTTCTCAGGAAATGTATATGTGGTGTTTTGAGATGAGTAATTTTACTCCTTACTTCGAATGAATAATTGACACACACCCTTTATATAGATACACACATATACATAACATACACACAGGTGATTCACACTACAGACAAACGCACACACACACACACTCACGCACGTGTGTTTTCAATCTTATAATTCATGTAGCATAACTTTGTCATGAAGCATGCTGTTTTAAATTTTTAAGTTAAAAAAAAGGTCACATGTGCAGAACATTCAACAGGATCAGTCAACCAACTGAGGGTGACTTACCAGTATTGGGCATATCTTCAACAAGAATGGGATTTCGTGGTTCTGGTGCTTGTTCTGTTGTCGACTTCGGTGAAGGCTTCCTGGTGGCTAGAGACACTTTCTTGGTGATTCCCGTCGAGCCTTGAAGAGTTGGAGTGAACTTCGTTTGTTCCGGAACAAATGAACTGGTGCGAGGAATAGGAGGCATCAAGTTTTTAGAATGACGATGTTCAAAGTCCGGTAAAGCTAAAATTTCGTCGTCTTCTGTAAAGTAAAAATTTATCGAGTTATAGGGAGTATGACGCTCCAATACTGCAGCGAAGTTTGACGAAACGCAGTTTGCAAATTACTCTTCAAACTTAAAATAAATGAAAATAAACTTTGTTTTTACCTTGAATTTCCACAGAATTGTAATCAATGGAAAGAGACTTGAAGCTCGGTTTGTCCGTCTGGAATAGATCCCGCACGGCTTCCAAAATTACGTCGTCGTCTTGTTGAAGTTTCCTCCGGTCTAGGTACACTCGAAAAGACACTAACATGCCCGGGCTGCATAAAATAATTGTAAGTATTTTGTGAGAAGTATTTAGTTGACAAGTAAATTACAGCAAGATTTTTTATTTCAATGGTATGTCAAACGACAAGGTGTTTGCGTTAGGTTCCACTAGAGATGAAAGGAAATGGATAAAGGTACTGAGCCCCATTTGCCATTTTTTTATCACAATAAAATGCATAATTTAGCAACCATATTCTTTTGGCCAACAGACAAAAAGCACTCCGTGGTACCTTTCTTAAAGTAATTGTATTGCATGACTTCTACCAATCGTTCTTTTTTAGCTAATAACTGTATTAAAAAAACACAAAGGATAAACAGCATTCTTGCTCAACTGTAAAGGTGTTTTTAGGTACTCGAAATTGTTGTTTGCTTAACAGTTAAAAGTAAAGTCATAGTGTCAAAAAGGGCGACGAAACGAGAATGCTAATAAAAAGTATTATAAATGACAACTGGGGATCGACATTTATAGACATATTTGAACAAGAGCATTAGCGTTTCTACAGGGACTTGAAACAACGTAATGCTTTGAAAAATGGAATTTCTTCAGTACAATTGCAGAAATATCCTTCAGATGCAGATTTAAATGGAAACAAATTGAGGAAGTTAATATTACATTCTATGATTGGAAATTTTTTTATGCAGTTTGGGAATTTGAATACTTTTTCTCTTGAAACAGTAAGTGTTACAAAATGTTTTCAGACTTATTCAAACATAATTCATGTTATCTTAATATAAACCATAATAAACGCACAGGATCGTAGAACGGATGAGGGAAATGTTTCATTTTTCCTCTTTTAAATGTGAAAGCGATAAGTGCGTTAAACAATTAAGTAAAGTACACAAATTAAAGCAAAATGCCATGTTTGTATTTTTTGTAGGAAAGTATGGGAGTGCTTTTCGTAGTATTCTCCTTCCATAGGTGCTGATATTTTTGTTGGTTGATTTTTGTAACTATATTTGCTTACCCGTATAGCTTATAGCATTAATTAATGACCTTACTGAGAGGTTCCTCTGAAAGGAAACTTTTTGTTTCTAATGTCACTTGGGTGTCCAAGTTCCCCTTCGCAGAGCGACCAGGTATTAAGGCAATAAGAAGCGCCCTCCGTTTTGTCCTCCCGAGACCCCGAGCAAAATAAAATGCGCATATTCTCTCAACTATTAGTTTATCTGAACAATTGGCTATCAAAAGTGATGTTTTCCAAAAAATTAATAAACTTTAATTTTTACATTTTTCTGGGTGGCACATCCATTTGAATATATGTTGAGGTCATAACTACAGTAGAACTATGCGATACTTACACAAAAATAGATAAACCAAAAATTTTATTCATTACTTATAACATAAGAAAAGAGATCAAACTTGCGCAAAAATCCTAGAACTTTAAAAACGAAAAAAATAATGTGAAAATCAAAACAACCGCGAGAGCGCCGAATTCCAATTTGACTCGTGTTCTTTGTCATATTGTAAACAAATAAACTAAATTTCCGAATTCTCAAAGTTAAAAAGTGTTTTCCTATTCCTCCTTTATAATTCCAGTCCAGGTCTTGCTTGCTAAAATAAAATCTGTCACAACAGGGAGAAAAAGCAAAACATCCATTTTATTGGATGCCAGGTCTCAGTAGGTTACAGATGAGCATCACAACGGTGGAAGTACGACTTAGCTCCTGATGTATTTGGATGACACCAGATGGCGCCACCACAAATACGCAACCTCTCTTTTTCGACCCAAGTGTGAAGGGAAGGGGATTTTTCCACCCTCCAGTGCCCTCAGAACTACCTAGGGACTTCAGGGTACACGGATTTTACCTTCACGTATCTCCTAGTGCAGCAGTTCCCAACCTTTTTTTTCGCGTACCATCATTTTTCTTGCAAACCATTTGCGTACTACTGCGAATATAACTTTATTATATGCATCAGAATAGCAATAGGTTATAGAAAAATACTAGGGCGACTAGGAAATATAAATTATACATTTTTTATAGTTATTAAGGCAGAAAAGAGCGTTCATTAAAATAAAGCTGTACATATAAATAAATTATATGAAATATATAAAATATGCTATTTCATTTTGGGGAAAACTCCTCCGCGTTTCCCTGTAATTGCTCGAGCACCATCAGAACAGAAAACAACGCAATGCTTCCCAGTCTTTCTCTTAATATTTTGACCTGCACGCGTACCACCTGGAGAGGCTTCGCGTGCCACTAGTGGTACGCGGCGCACCACAGTTTGGGAACCGCTGCCTTAGTGAACATGGTGTGTCTTCAGCGGGTCGAGTATCGAACATCCAATCTTCCTGTTGGAAATCCGACATCCTAGCCACTAGGCTACCACGGCCTCTAAATGAAACTTTTTACAGCTTATTGTAGCAAATATGCTCTAACCTCTCTCCTCTTCCCCCAATTTACACGTTATAGAACCACGAAAACGGCTACGGGAAGTTTGACACTTATTTCATTCGTAGAGTGATAGCCTTTTCTCTGTATAAGACGTAAGTAACTAACACGGTGTATACTGTGATATTTTTCTTTTGTCGCCCTAGAAATTTATCTTTTGCAAAAGAAAAGTCAAAAGTATACCGTTTAGAAGATTCATAGAATATAATTTTTAGTAATATACTATTTTGCTGCTTATTGACCACTTAAGTATGTTATACTTTTATCATATTCTAAGCTCCGACTTTTTAAAAATTCTTTTACTGTTTAATTATATATTTTTCAAAAAAGTCAAATTTACCTGAAAGAAATTATTCTGGCAGTAATATAAGCTGGCTCTAAGGAACTTGATGTAAAGACATTGTCCACCTAAAAAATAAAAAAAGAAATACTTTTAGGAACCAACTGAATGCACCAGAAAAAAAAAAATCGGTTTTATATAAAAGAAATTTCTTTGATATAAATGAAATTTGCACTTTTTAAAAAAGTTTTGCTGCCATGCAAACGAAGTTAGAAGGAAATACAAACAAAAAATTCTTGTAATAAAATATTTTAGTAAATAAAGAATCAATCTACCTATGTGTTGCCTTGAAAGCGTGTCCAGTATTGATCAAGTGATCGATTTTATATTAATTCTGATAATTTTTAAATAGAAATTGCATTTCTTCCCTCGTTTTCAAGGGCTGCTATCTGAAAAAATTAAGCTAGGATAACTTCTAGATTCATGTATAAACAAAGCTCATCGAACCTTCTACATTAGTGCTAGGATATGTTAACGAGGAGATGATGCCTAATCTGCTATCTAGTTTCTTACAGAAACTTGTGTTCCGTAACGTCATAGCATGATTTCAAGTTTGGCTATCTTCTCTTGCTAGCTTTCATTGACACTTCCCATTAATATGTTAATTACTGAATATAATAACATTAAGTAAAAAAAACTACGTATAGGAATAACGTTGTAAAACACACAAATTGAGAAAATGTGATGAGCCAGTTTGGATATTGCAGGAGACATAGTTAACTTTAACTGTCACATTAGAAGACATTCAGTTTTCAAAGAATTAGAAAATGAAATTTCTGATAATGTGAGCCGTTTTTTTGCCGATTGGTTGCATGATTGAGGAGCACAATGAAAAACTGTTAAACCCAAGTGCAAATTGTTTTTTCGTTAACTTACTGCTCAAAACTCTTTCGATGATTCAAGAGCCAATCATAAAAGAATACTTTATGGGTAAGATTTATGTACCAGATTTTATTGAATAAAACTATAACGAGAACTTTCTTTGTGAAATGTTTCAATAAATTATTTATTTACTCAATTCATTGTGTAGGTAATTCATAATTAGGACTAAAAAAGAAATAATTTCAGCTAAAACTGAAAAGGTACATTTTTATTTCTTTATAGCTGACTTACCAAATCTTGGTAGGTTTTTGCCTTTGTTAGGAACTGATATGAAGAGGTATTTAGAAGCCCTTCAGAGAATTCGTCACCCGCGAATACACGGAATTTTCCGCTCATCGATAAAACTGCAATAAATAAATATAAATGAATAAGTAAAAATAAGTATTAATAAATAAGTAAAAATAAATAAAATAAAATCAAGGCATGAACTCTCAATTGTTATACTTCGTTTGAATTATCTGAATTTTGTTCTATAGCATCAAAAACTGTAAGACGCATTTTTTTCTTCTAGAAATTGCCTTCAAAATTCAGGTGTATCTCATTAGAGACAATTATTGCCAATGTCCAGTGTTTACTTTAAAAGCTCCACCAGTCTTAAAAGTGTCAAGTGGTGGAAGAGGAAGGTTCATATGACCATTTTCCGAGGTTTCTCAGATATCTGTCGGTTTTATTAAAGTAAGAAAAAATTATAATTTGGGTCTGACTTTGCAGTCTAATGATGGTTAAAAAGCTATTTTTCAGAAAAATCAGCTTAGTATTTAAGGTTATTCATAACACACAGCATTTGTTTTTTAATATCTGCATGATAAAATTGTAAATGTAAAAGTTAAGTTCTACTTAATACCAGTGATCTGGAGCGGAGTAGAGTAGTAACGATGTTTTTCTTGGAGCAGGAGCACGGAAATTTGTCGTTCTCTGCTGCTCCAAAGAATTTCATTAAAAATGTAAAAACTCCCCTTTTCCCCATTAAAATTAGTTATCTGTAAGCACTGACAAAGCATGAAAGGTTTATCATCTGCAAAATAAACTGCAGAGCAGCAGAGTTGGAGCGTATATTTTGAAGTCGGAGTAGAACAGCTCAAAGATACTGTTCTTAATAGTTTCCTGTTTAATACTACGAAAAAATGGCTTTACAATAAACTTTAATGGTTTAGCACATATCTTTATTGTTGACACTTGTTTCTATTTTAGGCAATCAAGTGTCTATTTATTCGTCTTACCGAGTCATCCAAAACACAAATGTTTCTGTGCCCTTTGTTATATGATTTTTAATTGTATGTTTGTTCTGCTGCAGCACAAGTTTTTAATTTATTTCGATTGCCATAACAACTTGGTTGAATTCACCAAGATTCTAAAGTTTAATAGTCACCGACGCTTCATTTTTAATTGTGTTTCAAATAGCCCTTTTTATTTTTCAAATGGTGTTGTTCTAATTGCTCGCCGATTTTTATTTATTTTTTATTTTTTGTAGCTGAGACATTTTTAATTACCAAACACGAACAATTATACGCTAATTTAATAATCCCTATGGTCTTTAGAACGTATTTCGTACTTTACATATGCAAATAGTCATATTTCCGTAAAATTTGTACAGAGTCACATAGAAACGTAAAGAAGTAAAGGAGCTGAGCTCCCATGAGCTCCCCAAGGAAATTAAACTCCAAAAATCAGTACTATTTCTTGCGGAAAAACATCTTTTTCAACGAAAACTTCACTCATTACAAAACTAAAAATCGTTAAATTCACAGAATAATAATAACGAAAACTTACCGGGTGAGCGAAAGAAGTTTGTGACAACTGAAAGGGAAAAGAAAAATATTTTAGAAATAAGGAATGTAATCCATTAAAATAACTTGAAAGGTTTGCCGCTCCACTGAAAACAGCTTTATCTGAGGGGCTATAATAATGGAATATTCTTTGCTTAAAAGATAAATTAATCAGGGATGCCCAAGAGGAGGGGGGCATGTCTCCGACTGCGCCATTGAAATTTTTAGCGATGTTTTTTGGGGATTTTAGGCGTTTTTCAGGGGTTTTGATACCAAAATTTAGTTTATAAACGAATCAATAATAAAATCCGGATATAAAAATAGGACAACATTGAATTTAGTTTCAAAAAATGAAGATGATTATAATTTCAGTAAAAGGACCATAACCATTTTTTTTTTGAACAAACAATGACGATATAGTTGAGAAACGGTAACAAGATCACTTAAGATCTCATGTTATTCGAAATATGCTATAGAAAGCATTTTCTGTCGATCAACGAAGCTGGCACCTCATGTTGCCTCTCGCACATGTCATGAACAGAACCAATCTCTTTACTAAAAGTTGCAGGGCCGCTTAAGTAGCTATTTTCTTCCGTATCCAGTTGGTAACAGCTGAAAGACACGTGATCTGGTCACTTATGGAAAGACTGTCACGATCTTCCGTCTATTAATTTAAAAGTCTAAGATGTTAACAATGCCTTTTTGTATTTAATCCTTAAAGGGAGAAATATAATTTCTCAAAGACACGACTAGTGGAAAATATTTTATGCGACAGACGTAAGTAGTCAAAAACAATTACAGAGCAATACAAGATTGTATTTTTTAAATTATATGTATGTATTTTTTAAATTACATGTATGTATTTTTTAAATTATTTGTGTCGACACATGTAATTTTAAAACGTAATTCTTTACAAGCTTGAATTCAACTCTAAATATGCAAAATTTCAAATACTAATAATTAAATAATCCATTCACATCACGTCAGCTGTTATTTTTCGCATGACATCATACATAAACCTTTTCTCGGTAGGATTACGGTTATCTGGGCGCGGCGATAACTCGCCATTTCTGGCAACCCCCTTCCTTTTATGGTAACCCTGATTGGCGAGGAAAGGAGGATGCCAAGCTTGGCGTCTTTGCCGATAACATTGCCAATCTTGCATCCGTCGCCGATTGCAACCCTTCCCTCGAATCTTGCTTTCCCCTTCATTGGCGTGGCCTTTGACCTCGGATCGCGTTTGCTATCGTATTTCGTTTTCTGCTGTTTTTGCTGATTTCTTAATCGTAAGTACGCTTTGTTTTAATTAATTGATTTTTAATTTTTTGTATCTGATTATCATTTATTATTTTATTTATTAATTATCAGAAGAGAAACCAAAAGACTTAAACTAATTACCAAATTAAACCATGCCGAACTAAAACCTGAATGTTATTATTATTTGATAAAATATGATATTTTAATTGTAGTTTTATGCATATATTAAATATTAAACACCAAAATATACTTGTATTTTCACCTAATGAACCGATGTTAAAAGATCCGGGGAGATGTTAAGCTTTTTTCCAAATGCTTTTAACGCGTGTTTTCTTTCGTAATCGTAAGTACGCTTTGTTTTAATTAAATAATTAATTAACTATTAATTATTTGAATCAGATTATTAATTATTTTATTTATTAATTATTTTAAATCAGAAGAGAAACCAAAAGACTTAAACTAATTACCAAATTAAACCATGCCGAACTAAAACCTGAATGTTATTATTATTTGATAAAATATATTTTATATGTAGTTTTATGCATATATTAAATATTAAACACCAAAATATAGCCGATGTTAAAGATCCGGGGAGATGTTAATCACATGCTTTTTTCCAAATGCTTTTAATGCATGTTTTTTACGTGTAAGTTTTATTTTTATTTATCTATATAGTATTTATCATTATGTATTACTTTGAAAGCAAAATATTTCACTGCATCACTATATACATTTGTTTAATTGGAATAATTACTTTAACCGTTGTACAAATTGTTGTAATTCAGATGTCGAAAAAAGAGAGAAAGGGTTCTGCTGGCCCCTCGGGGTCACGCCCTTCTGTGCCCATCTCCTCCGCTTCTGCAATCCACCCTAAATTGCAGGACTTTAGTTTTGTCGATTGGGGTGGCATTGTAGAGTCGGAGGAAACTGCCCGGCAGTTTTTTTTTGAGATGGGTGTAGCCCCCAGCCCACAGGAGTGTCCACCTTGTGCCTGCGGCAGGCAAATGACTGCGCGAAAGGATGCTAGTGTGAAACTTGGATTTCGCTATGTCTGCGGGAAGCAGACATAGCTATGGGGACAGTAGCTATGGGAATGTAAATTCCTGTAAATCACTATAACATTCGATTTCCAGTGCGTACCTTTCTACATGAAATATTGGCGTGTATAACATTGCTATTCCCTGTGCCAAAGAACCGACAAAAGCTTGTTAAAATCTCTGTTGGTTTCATTAGGCACGTGACTAGACTTGTGTGTTACGTCTCGGCAATGTCACGTCTGCTAGTCACGTGCCTAGTGGAGCAAAAAATAAAATATTGATAGTTTAAAACTCAAGATAAGAAAAATAGTGAGAAGTGCTGATAACGCTTTGTTTTGAAAGTTGATTACAAAATAATTGTGGTAGCATCCGGGTTGAAAACATTCATTCAAGGCAACGAACTTGTTAAAAGGGACGAGAGCATTGCAACTAAGCTCTTTAACAAAATTTTTACTTGTCCGGTTTTTTGGGGTTCGGATTAATGTTCCAAATTCTTACTTCTACTAGGAAAAGCTGTACAAGCGCGTAATCAATATCAAGGGGGGGGGGGGGGAGGATTATATTTTAAAAAAGAAAGAAAGAAAAAGAACCTTACTCTATACATGCACAAATCGTTTTTAAGGATTTTTAAAAACTGGTTGAAGTAAACAGCAAAATATTTTGTCTCTGTGCAGAAACAAAAAGTAGATAGCTAAATAAAATTAATTAAAAAAGAAAAAAGATAAAACAACGCTATTAAAGCATAAATTCGAAAAAAATATTGCAGCAAATATGCTTTGAGGTTACAGTGAAACCCGTGTAAGTTGATCACTAGCGGTGCAGCATTTTAGTAGTCAACTTAGACAGGCGGTATATTATAAAGTATGGGGATTATTATTGCCATTATTAGTATTATTGTTTGGTTATGTCTTACACTCTTAACTATTTCACTCTTTTTTACTAATTAAAAGACTCTTAAGTATAGCTTTATGCATTAACATTACTTTTAACCTAAGCAATTTATTACGTATCGCCCTTTATAATTAATTAAATAAGATAAATCTCTTATTAATTAATAGATAATCTTATCAATGACGTAAGTTATTATTTGATGTAAACAATGGCTACTTCAGAAAGAACTATTAAAGAAGAAACTTATTTGAAGAATAAAAATCCCTCATAGTAGTTTTACTAAACTTAACTCACAATGATGTTGCTGTGTTTTCCATCCAATGAAATACTGGTCTAACATTGTAGCACAGAAATATATCATGGAAAAGTTATTTTAGTTACTTTTATCGTTTTAAAAATAAATAACTAGGTGGTCAACTTACAGAAGGATTTATAGTATTTCCACTCAAATTTGGTGAATATCAGGGGTCAGTATAGAGAGATGGTCAAGTTACAAAGGTTTCCCTACATTATATAACATAGGGTTAATTCTGTTCCTTACAGAAGAGGTCCATTTCGACAGTTGGTCCACTTACAAAGATGGCCAGCTTTACAGATCTTACTACCGAATCTGAGTAAAGCTTTAGATGCTAATAAAGCTCAGATCGTTCTGCATTGATATTATAGATCCTTATAATCCCGAATAACGTGTCGATAATATTTTTGGCAATTTATGTTTTAATATCGTTGTTTAAATTTTTCAATTTTTTTTATTAAATGTAGTACCAGTCTTTTGTCGGGTTACTTGAATTTGAGACTTGGGTAAACAGAAGAAAAATTAATGTGAAACTCCATTTTACATTATATTTTTTTTTACCTAATTCAAAATAATTTCGTCCCAAAAATGCCATAGGCATGCGCACCAACGGTGTCCAGGCCACAGAGTAATCATAAACCAGAGACACATCTTAATGTTAATTCCTATGTAGTCAAAAACTGCGTTCAGCGCCCCCACGGAGAAAAACAGGAACTTCTTTTGACGGTTTTGCTGTTACTTTAATTGTTGTCACTCCCCATTCTTGGCTATTACGGTTATTGACGTCACCCCTATAACCATTATCCCCCACCCCTATAACCATTTCTTTTATTTGTGAATTATTGTCAGTAATTTTTATCGGTTTTGGAAAACTGCTTCTATTACTTTGAAATTTTTCTTCGTATAAATAAAATGCCATTTCTACTAACGACTCTAATTTTCTAATCAACATTTTTTTAAAAATTGATTTCAAAATTCTTTTTAATTTTCTTCCTCCCCCTTTTATAGAATTAAACTGCAAGTAAGATGTATTTCACACTGATGTTTCGTATCACAGTCATATTTAAAAAAACACTTTCAAAACATATTAATCTATTTCAGAATTCTGAATATTTGTTTGCCCTTTTCTCGTTTTTACTTCGCCTAGCATTATATTTGTCGACTCGGTTTCTTTAAATACAGTTTTTTTTTTTTCTTTGATGCAGTCTTTTATTCTATACTTCTAAAACCTATAGCTTTGGATGAATCTCAGAACAGTTTTTAAGATTACCATTTCATTTCATTCAATGTACGTACTGTTCTTTTTGAATTAAAAATGACATTAAATATCATACAATAAGATCTAACAAATCGGGTACTTTTCCGTTTCGGGGGGGGGGGGGGCTGGCGATGGTTATTTTTATTATTTTTTAGCCAAATCAATCTACTATATCATTTTTGGGGTGCCGTTGGTGAGGTTTAAATATTTTTCGCAAAAACAAACTCCACAAACTAAACAAATTGATTTAGCAAAAAAAAAAAACTATCGCCAACCCCCTGAATCGGAAAAACCAAAAATTGGAGCAGAAGTTTCATCATAAAACAATATACATAAAAAAATCTTTATTTAAACTCTCTATGTAGTAAGACAAGGTGCACAATTATAAAAATCAACAAAATATATCCTGTTAAAATAAAGTCCAATATAAAAAAGATAAATAAACTAAGCATTAATTTTCAACAGATAAAAATGAAAATGAAAATGTAGAACATGTTCTAAATAAGTTCAGTTAAATATATTTGGTATCAAGAAATTCTTAAGTTAGATATTATTTTAAAAAGTAATCCTTTTCTAAATACCGTAAATAAACTTTAGCGTTGAAAAATATTCTAGAAAATGACGAACAAAAATAATGAAAGTGCAAACATTATTCAATCTGAAAGAATTGCGAATGAGCGAACCGATTCTGAAGAAATATGCAATTTCCTTCCAAAACAAAGATAATATCGTCGTAGAGGAGACATAAGTTAAACTTCAATGCGAACTCTTGTAATTTAGTTCATGTTTTTCCCCGTGGTGCGCTAGTGAAATCGACACTACAAAACGGCTCGAGAGTTGACCCTCTGGTTTGTGATTACTCTGTGGTCCAAGCATACCGAGGTCCCTCCATTCACTCGTTAAAAACGAACGCGAATCCGAAACCGGGATAATTTTTTGCACTTCAAATTCCATAATTCCACACCTCAGAAAACCAGCCTTAAAACTGTTTCTGCAGGCATATTTCTACTAAAGTTTCGAGCGCGTGCAGTAAACACCTGAACCTCACTCCCCTTCCCATCCTCTGGGTATAATCCCATATCCTTCCCCTGTACAACAGTTCCCGCAATGCAAAAGCTGTGCGCAAGCCTATATGCATAATGTTTAATGTGAAAATTCTGGCCGAGAATCATACACATAAACATCGTAATTACGTATTTTTTATTTTATATATATCAGGGCTCGAAAAAATCTTCCACATTTTGCATGCCCTGCCGCGCATGCTTGTCTATAAAATACATGCCCGAACAAAATTTTTACAGGCCCAGAAGTTGTTTTATTGCATATTAACAAAAACATTTGAATGTCGTATAGTATTAATCAGACAAAAAATTGAATTAACAGTTTATATCTGAATCAATAATTACTTTTACGTTAATCACATCATTAAAAAATTACATTACAAATGTATATTACATAATAAGTCGTTACAAGTCAGAATTTGAAAAATTTAAATTGTATTGCCAATTTTATTGTTGACGCGTATGTTCGTCAACGTGTCAGTTTTGAACTCCGGTAAAGGTGCGGTGATTTTTCAATAAAATACGAAGTAATCAAGTTTTAGAAAGAAATATTTGATTAAAAATTACATGCCCCGGGCACGTCGTGCGATATTATTTTCAAGCCCTGATATATTAAACAGTTTTCTAACTAGATAAGTTTATTAAAATATGCTTAACATCTGCCTCTCTACTGCAAGGTAGTCTCTCAAAAAAGTTATTTTTTGTCAAAAGTTCAAATGGTATTTCAGTCAAAGAGAATTTCAGGCACAGATGCTTATTGGAAACAACTTTACCATCCATATTCGTCTAAAAATATTGAAAATGGAAACATGGAAACTTACAAAACAGAAGATACTATGAATATAATAAATAGCATAAGATTTCAAAAAAGAACAATAACAATCATATTTGATAGCTAAATGGTTCACTATCGATTTATGAAACAAAACGAAAACATATTTTTGTTTCCAAGCCTAATCAAATATGATCAATCAATGGACATTCATTTCTTTGAGAAAACTAGTATTTTTCCACTCACGCACTTATCGAACTAGGCAAAAGTTGACAAAAAGTTTCTGCTTGCAGTTAATTTTTGTCAGTAAATTTTAGTAAAAACTAAATACTCTAAACTAGTTTAAAATACTCTAAAACCTTGTTTTAACTATGTCCAATACAATGATAAATTCCTTTTATAGCGACAATATTTGCAATCATCATGAGTTTAAATACAATTTAATGAAAATCTCCCTTTAATTTTAGGGTATTTTGCAGTTTTAAACCTTAGGAAAACGACTTTTTCCCCATAAGACCGACTGTCACTTTTTATCAACAATAATTCAATTCCTGATACCAGTAAATAAATAAACCAATGAAAAGTTTACTTTTATCTCGTCTTTCCTTAAAATATTGTTAAATGAATGATCTTTGATTATTAAATGAATGTCTACGCAGATCAGTCGTTCCAGACCTTTTTCCAGTCACCACCCAGTTTTAGACAAATAAGCAACCTGCGACCCCATATATGTACACGTACAATTTCACACAAATATATTTTGACACAAAAATAATACATTAAGATTCAGTCTTTTTCTTGATCTAACCCCACTGTCCCACTGTAAATGTGTTTTTTTAATAATACCCAAGGACTGTAAAATAAACAAATTTACAATCGAGTTGGATCCTTGGTAGGACTGCAAGATTGCATTTTCATTTTGACACTCTTTTGGGTCTAACTGAAAATGTAGAACTTGGAAAGGAACGGAATTTGGTATACACATGAATCATAATGGAAAGTAGGGCTGATAAGCTTTCGGCGGCAATCCCCTCAAACGGGATGGCTCAATTGAATATTTTTCTCATTACTGCTTTCAAGAAATAATGGAAGGATTCAAACAAAAGTTGGTTGTCGTCTTTGGAGGGGGATCGGTTAGGCATCGGAGTAGTGCAGAGGGTAAAGTATCTCTATGGTCTAATGTTGTATCACTTAAAACAAGCTTAACTATTTTCATATATGCATTTTATTACATTTTTTATGAGAGAAATCGAGGGGGAGGGCACCCGGCGACAAAACCGACAGGGGGCCCCGCCTTGGCCCTCGGCGGCCCTGTACATTATTCTCGCGAGCCTCACTTAGTATAAATTTCAGTTGCTGAAAGAACATAGTAATTTTCGTCTAAGAAGACTGCACACTAACCTCCAAGGTAGACAGAGATGGCAATCACAGCCAATATGGCAACAACAATGAGAATGATTGCGAATACCAGAGCTGTGGTGTTGCAACATCCTTTTCGCTTCTTGCGCGAGGGGCGGGGGCGGCGGTGGTCGTCCCACACCAGGTAGGGTGGCGTTTTGTCCCTCCCGCCCCCATGATGGTAGGAGGCGGCGTACGGCAAGTAGTCCTCCGGAAACGATGTGAACGCCAGATTGTCCAATCGCTCCTAGAAAATAAAAAGGCAACTTTTAGCCACTTTTTTCGATTGCAGTAAGAATTATGGACAATCGATACAACTGACAAAATTATTTGAAGAGTATAGCTATGACATAAAAGCACCATCATACATTGTAACAACCTGAATATTATCTCCAAAAATAAATCAAATAAAATGTGTGTACCATAATCAACTCCAAACTCGTTTCCGTTTAACGTAATTTTAAGGGGGCACAGTACCTGCTTCAAAAAAAAATTGTTTAACAATCAGATAAAAAAAAAAGTGCATGTGTTTAATACCTTACGATTAGAAATGAAATTTGAGAGTAGAACCTCATTGTGATCAACCATTAATTTAAAACTTTTAAAAAATCAACTTTTTTTCAATTTTTAAAACTTCTTATAACTTTCGCAATTTTGTCGTTTTTTCGAACAATTTTTTCTTTGATGAGTTTCTGAATTTCCAATAAAATAAAATTAAATATGGCGATTAGTTCCGAAAATTGACACCAAAATTCAGTAGCGGCGCTGCGATCGTCAAAAAATCGGGAAAGAAAATTCTGGAACAAAAAAAAAAAAAAAAAAAATCACAAAAATTTAACTGTAGTGTGCAAGAAAAACCTTTTTTTATTAAAAAACATTATAATTATTCTTTCTAACATTGGCAACATGTCATCATATTTATGGTTCTGCCATGTACAAAAGAAATAAAATAGCTTAGTGTCATTTTGAAAGTGTATGGAGAGTAGCTTTTTTTCCTATTTAAAGTAAATATTCCGGCGAGTGATTTTAATGCTTTTTTTTTTTTTTTTGTAATCAGACTTTGTTTTAAACTGCAACAATATGAATACGAGGATAAATAAAAAATTACCTACACTTTTCGTTCTACAGTTTTATTAATTTAAGATTGGTCGCGGCTATATGAGCATGCGTTGACTTGGTGCCCCTGTGGGCATATGTGCGGAGTGCAATCACGATCGTATCAGTTGTCGCCTAGCTACAACAGCATGAGCATGTCAGCTCGGCTATCAGATTGCACCTAAAAGGAGCAACGAAGAGTGATACGTTTTTTGTGGTCAGAGGGTTTGAAAAGTGCTGAAATTTACCGGAGAATTTGTCACAATACGGAGAAAGTGCATTATCTCGTAAAAGGCGTTTTCTTTTTTTTTTTTATGGATCGAAGTTTAAAAGTGTCCGCACGAGCATAACACAAAAAAGAGGTCAACCTCAACCAATTACAACAGCTTTCAGCAAGCTCGGGAGATAGTCACAGCAGCTAGGAGAGTTACCAAAGATGCATTTTATTTAAACATCAGTCACGGTTCTGTCAATCAATTTATTCACGGTAAACTAAAATTCTGGAAGAGTTTGAGCGATGGGTCTCACAAATGCCTACCATGGAAAACACTGCCAGTAACACCACAGAAGAGTCGAAAGGTTGGGCTTTGAGACACTGGAACACTCTCCCTACATCCCAGATCTTGCTCCTACATGCTTTCAACTCCTTTTACCGCTCAAAGAAGCTTTGAGAGAGGTATCGACTTCTCATTTGTCTATATTTGATTTGCCTAATCAAATCACTCTTTCTGTTCGGGATGCCGTGCAAAAGCGACTTCACGACCAATTGAAACCTTCTACTGAAAAGGCGCACGGAAGCTTGTGATTAGCTAGAACAAATGCATTGCTTAAGGGAGAGACTATATCGGAAAATGATGTCTTTATTAAATATCCATCTTTGTTTAATAAAGCTGGAATGAAAAGTGTAGGTAATTTGACTTTCCTACGCAGATTTAATGAGTGTAATTTTAATTACATTTTGAATCTAAAACAGCTCAAAAAGCTATGTGCTTCGTTTAGTAAAAGCCTGAAGAACAAAAATGGTGGAAGTGGGGATACTTGTAACACTGAGATTGGGGATACATGAGGCAGGCTAAACCATCCTTACTAAAAATTATACGGATTCAATTTGTTACAGGAATTTTTCGACTAGTTCTTTTTTAAGCTATGTTTGAACTATGCATTTGTAGGTTTAGACGGCATAGCAGGCTTTCGAACAAAACTGCTTTCAACTTTAAGTTTTATTGTTCAGAATTTTTGTTTTAAATAATATCTACGAAAGCCTTTTGTGTGTGTGTGATAAATGTCCTGCTATAAAATTCATAATTATTTGTTTGTTCACTTACATTAATTTGTGTATTGATTTTGTGAAATAAGATGCTATTGATGATTGGTTGCTGGTGAAATATGCATAAAAGAAAAAAAAAAAATATTGTTTTTAAGTAGTGTTGGCTTCCCATGACTCCCGCCACCAAAGGCTTCCTTTCACCATTTCTCATGGGGGATACTTGAGCCTTAATGCAAAACAGTAAAAATGCATTCAACTAAGAAAAACTGCTGAACCTTAAACTCTGAGAAAAATGATCAAAGTTTTAATTACACCATTTCATTTTGCTGCAAGAAAGTATCACAAATTTTTAAAAATTGAAGAGCTCAACTCTCCCTATCTTCCCCTAATGGTTTTCATTCTTTAATATCAACATTTAAATAGTTGAACCGTTTTTAACTGCTTCCGTCCATTTTACAAGAAAGGATCGAAAATCTGAAATTAAGTCATATTTACGAGAAGGTAAGTACCTAACTGTTTATCTTGAGTAAATTAGCAAGTCCAGAAACAAGAAAAAAAGAAAAACCCAGAGCAATAGGAACAGCATTAAAATCATCAGATTCGTTCAAGGTCATATCGTTGGATTATCGAGAAAACCATTATGGTAATCAAATTATTTCTAAACGACTTCTTGAAGATAATGACTGTTAACCACGATAATGTCGGAGGATCTCCATAATAAAAGCATGAGCTAAATCAACATTAAAGTGGCTCAATAACATTTGAAAGACACGCAACTCATCCGTTTTAAATACCTACAACAGTTTACCATCAATTTTTAAACGATTATGCATTTTTTTTTTTTTTTTAAATTTGGTTTCCTCTTTATAAAAGTTGCATTCATTGAAATTTATATTTAAGTAAGTAAAGGCTGGGATCATCTTTCTAAATAATTGTTATGCTCACCTTTAATAATTACATTTCGCTTTTTATCTTAGCACTTTAAACTTAGTTTATTAATTTTCATTTAGCTAAATATAATGTCATCGGAATTCAGGTAAAACTCCAACAGCAAAAATCACCTAAAAGACCCTCAACCACTATACATAGTACGTTTATTGAAGCAACTCTCAAGTTATATAGTTGATTTAAATGGAAATATCTAATCTAAATATCTAATCTATCGGACAGTGATGCCTTCCATAGGCGACTCCAGATCAAAGGACGATGAACGAAATGAAGCAATCAAATTAAAATCAAAAATAAAAAAGTATTTCATTTACTCATCTTCAGAATTTTAACTATAAAATACCTATGCAACATCAAAAAGTCAATATTAATTGAATGCTGTATCTTCATCCAAACTTGTTTTAAACAGAAGGATTTCGCCAGTGTAAAGGTTAGGACACAATTACATTTCGAAACCTTTCACCCACGAACACTTGAAAAACACTGTAACATCTCGCACCAGCAACTGTCAAGATTGTGCAACCTCTCTTGCACACGAAGGAGCATAGGATGTCTCCTGCTGTGTGGTTCGGGTATATCGAAACACGATTATGGGGGCATCGACACAACCTGCCTGCCTCAAGGACAGATTTATTCACTAAAAATCTTTTAGCGCAATGTTTTTCGCCCAACCTGTTGATGATAACAGGAGGGAGAATAACGGTGGAAGCAATTAGATTTCGCCTGGAGCGAGACATTGAAGTCTGTTGCAATAAAATACATCAAAACCCGGGAATATGTTGGGAAAAGAAATCTTACCACCCGTGGCATCTAATCAAGATATCTCATTGAGAAATTCTAAAAAAAATGTCTTGCTCATCCCTATGTTACCAATCTTTATAAATATGTAAAATACTGTAAAATAATTACCCAGTCCCATACGGGCGCTTTTAAAAAACTCATTTCTCTTAATGAACAATTTTTCAAAGCTGTTCCTGAGTAAGAAAAAGATATGCAAGGAATAGCATATTAACCTTTTGATGAGATATTTTTATTTCTAGTCGTCGTGCATTAAAATAGTTTTGGAATTTAGATTCGTTCCAAAAAACAAACTCACATAAGTCATTAAATAATATTACCATGATTTTTACCCCTTCTTTTCTTTGGGGGTTGGAGAAGTGTATGGCTCTAACATTCAAAAATTTGTGCACTTGCGGAAAATTTTAGTCATAGTCTTTACAAGGGTTAATAATTGTTTCTCACATTATCTTCAAAAATGACATTGTGAGTCACTGTCTATCGTGTAACCACTGTCATAGGAATAAACTTCTTTTATGCATGCAAACTTCGTTTCTGTATGCCTTTCCCCCTCTTTTTGGAATTACCAAGTTTTCTTTTTCAGTCAATAGTTTACTGTCTGTCTGTCCCAATTTGGGAAAACGTTTACTAGATAGCAGTTTATGGACGCAGGAGGTCGGAGAAGGGCCAATGGCAGGTCCAGTCACTCATAAGAATGGTCACGGTGGGTTTACAAATTATGAAAGTCGTCCTCTAAGCCTCTGAGCACTGCTGTTTTTTTTTTTTAGGATTTCGTGTTACATTTTTTAAAAGTCTAAAATATATCGGAATCGCTAAGCACTTTTATTTACAGATAAAACTAAAATTTAAAAAAAATTTGACAAAAATACGGAAGAAAAGAATTTGAAAGAAACGAACGAAGAAACAAAGTTTTTTGCGAACTGGCAAAAAAAGTTGAACATAAGTTTCCGCCACACTTTATTTAGTACATATTATTATCACTGTCTAGAAAAAAATTCTTGAAAAAAAAAAAAAAAAAAACGCAACTACCGGGAATAGAGATTCGAAATAATCGGCTGCGAGAAAGACAACACTCGGCCCTGCCGACTAATTTGCAATCCCGCCCAAAATAGTAAAAGATTTTGAGCTTCGGTGATTGTTTCATAGTACGCTGTTCGCTAAGGATGAAGAAACTAAAAAAGCATTTTAATGATGCTCTTCCACCATTTCTAGAGACGTACTTCAACTCAAAGGTCACTGGGAGGTCGACCTATGATAAACTTTTGTGTAGAGACTGAAGTGATGGATAACTCATATTTGTTTTGAATTTTTTTTTTTGAAAAAAGCAAGGTTCTGATCAAATATTCTACTATCTTCAGTAACACATCTCAATTCAAACTAAATGGGGCATCTGATTATAATCTACTTCTGCGCGAAATCTAAAAAATGCGGTTTTAAAATTTCAGATAGATTTTTGGAAAAAAATAGGAGTCCGACTAAAATTTCTCAAGATGAGCTTTGAATTTTTGCACGAGTTTTGTATAGATTTCATGCTGCAGTCAAATAAAAGTTTTCACCAAACTTTTAGTGGGAAATATTTGTTTTACTTTCACAAGCATTCAATGCCACAGCAGTGAATATTCTTCTTTTGACGCTTTCAGACTTCGTAAAAAAGTAAAACTCATCTCGAAAATTGCGCACCTCTCTTTTTATGGACATTTAGTAACGTCCAGCTTCAAATATTCCCGGAGCACTCTTCTGACCTATTAGTAGCCTCTATCTTGAATTTTAGCTGCTTTATTAGTTTAAATTAAAAGTTTCTGCAGGTATTCGCTCAGAGTTATAAGGGACCTCTAATTTACTTGAATAAATCTCAAACTATTCTTTCCATAATTTCCTCATAAATTTTGAAGTACAATGTCCGGAGTTTTCATTTTTGATCCAAGTGCATGAAATCATCTACTTCTCTCAAGTTTCGAATCAACAATATAGAATATCACTTAAATTTAAAAAGAAAAACAGAGAAAGTAAATACTAGTGCAAGAAAATTTTAGCGGCATCTCAAATTTCAATTAAACCGTTCATGATATTTTGATACAGATTTCAATTTTTAAAATGTGGACAATAAAGTTATGACTTTTTTTTATTTTTGCTATACACGCATTTTTGATTGCATTATCATTTTACAACAGAACTAGGCTCAAAATCGACTCTGCTGACAGGAAATCAGTCAGCTAAAGACCGACGCTGTTTCTTTTCTCCTTTTCCTTATTAGTAACGCATTAGCAGGAGTGAGTATTTCTCAAAAACAGTTTCTTAAATACGTGATCTTCGAACTTCACAGGTTTTTTAAACGCCATTTAATTAAGCACACAACTTTCGAAAAGTGAAGCAAACAATAATTAATGAACCAATTCAATAAAGGCACACACTCATCCGATCATTTTTTTCCTTATTTACAAGTGACAATTTATGCGGATGGATAAAATTTTAATCTCAACTCCAAGGTAAGAGGATTCTTACAGCTTAGTTTAATCTACGTTCACTTTGTAGTAAAACTCAAAAATAAATACATAAATCAAGCAATAAGCATTTCGCAACTGGAGCAAAGTAAAGTTCCTTGTCCCTAATTAATAATAATAATAAATCTTTCGAGTTGAGCTATGATTCAATACTAAACAAATATTTTATTACAAAGCAAGAACGTTTTCTGCATGCTTCTACGTCAGTTTGAAAGATGGAGTAGAAAGGATTTTATTAACGCAAAAATTATGCAAATATTTCATAAACTACTTTCTGCTCATATCATTTACATTAATTTCGAATGTTGTCCTACCTTTTTTAGTATTAATTTTAAAATGAAGAGATATTAAACTTGTAGAATTTGAAATGTATTGTACTATAGATGTGCACAAAAAAAGCCCTTTTTAAAAAAATTCTCTATTTTTATTATAATTTTGAATGAAATTTTCATATAAATTTCCTAATTTGGGGGCATAAAAAATCTCGCACTCTTTTAGAAGCTTGCATAAAGTGAAGGAAAATGGTGTAGACACCATGTTTTTTAAAATCCACCTTTCCGATGCTTATTTTGATTTTAAAAAAAAATACATCTGCTACATTTTTTTAAAGCCTGTGTCAACGTAAAAAAAAAAGCATATTTCCCCCCTTTTTTTGTATAGTTGGAAACATCCGTTAAGTTGCTTGTCCAATTATCCGAACTTGGTCTGGTCCAGACAGTTACGGATAATCGGAGCTCAACGTTAACGAAATTTTTCGAATTTCGACCACAGGCGATACCAGTAGTCAGAATAAAACAATGACTACATCCCATAATTTCATTTTTATCAAATGGGCAAAAAATTATAGTTCATAAGCAAGGATTTCATATGCAAGAGCTATCTAAAGCTTCAGTTATGAAAGACAACTGATGAATGTTAGCTATTTGGTTAAGTCATACGGTACAATAGTTGTTAAAAATACAGATCAGGGGATACTGTAAGATTACTAAAAGTATTTAACAAAAAATTACGAAACACCTATTTGTCCAAGAACGAGACAGAAGCTGACCTAAATATTGGATAACAGCACACACACAAGAAAAGTGGCATTGGAAGTTCATTCATGAATCGTATGAATACACTTCTGATTTACGAACCATTGATGTTGTCTGATGTAAATTACATAAACTGGCTGATTTTTATCTTATTCAACAATCGTTGAAGACAATGTCTGCGAATGAGATTTCACCTCGTCACCCGGTGAAAGACTTTATTACAGGCGTCAAACGGTGTTTAACACACTAACAGGAAGCAAAGACAGCTAAATAGTAGCCTGTCAGTCCGCTCATTCTTGTGCAAAAAAAAATGCACATAATTTTTATGATTAATTACTTATAAAAATTGCGTAAACTCCTTTCAATCAATCAAAGCATGTTTAGCTCAATATAATGATTCAAAATTAAAAACAAATCTAAATTATTTACTTAAAAACGTACTTTCATTCACCATTGGATAGTAAAAAACGTTGTAACGGATGCTTAGAAATTGTGAAAAACTAAAACATTTGAAGTAAATGCGTTACTAACAAATGACGTTTGTTGACTACGTTTGCGATGAATAAGACTAAAACTATTTTATACAAAATCTTTTAATATTTGTAAAATTATGCGCAATAAAAAACTGCAACTTTTTTTGTGTTTAGAAATCAAATTGCATAATTTTTGTAGAATTTAACCCATCCATTAAACTCTTGCTTTACCTCAAAACTACAATAAAGAACCGTCCCAAAATTTTTGGAGATATTTACAATCACAAATTACCACAAATTACGTAAATCAAATCAAACACGTTCGATCACAAATTACGTAAAAGGCAACACGTGTGTGGTACCATTTCGTGTTGAACAAGCAGTGTCCGCCGAAGTTGCGTTAAATGATATTTCAGAAAAGTCCGCCTATGCAAGCTGTGATAGCCAGACCGCCCTAAGTTGCACAGTCTGCTCCTTGTAGGGGAACTGCTCCTTGTGGGAAAAATTAAAGCTACTAAAAGTGCTTAAAAGTCTTAAGGTGTTAACAGAGATTCGTTCACTACTCTCATCACACACCTCTGGTTCTATCTGCAAATTTCTGCAACGAAGGACAAAAGACTACATTCAAGATAATCCATTCACGACTCTCATCGCACACCTCTCGTTCTATCTGCAAATTTCTGCAACGAAGGACAAAAGACAACATTCAAGATAATCCATTCACGACTCTCATCGCACACCTCTCGTTCTATCTGCAAATTTCTGCAACGAAGGACAAAGGACAACATTCAAGATAATCCATTCACGACTCTCATCGCACACCTCTCGTTCTATCTGCAAATTTCTGCAACGAAGGACAAAAGACTACATTCAAGATAATCCATTCACGATTTGCCACTGAAATTATCAGATGCAAGTCCTATCAACTTCTGCAGGTTCGGTCTACATGAAAATTCATAGGTTTTGATTGTTTGAGATTCTTTTTAAAAAAATTTCCAGTCACATATGACCACAAAACATTATATTTAGGTGCAATAATCGACAAAGAACGACTTGGAGACAATAACTCCAGTTTTGCTTGACCCGTTATCTACCGCATTATGATCTGCAGTAACTTTTTTTTACAGAAATAGTTTGTCTAGGTATTTACACTGAAAATTAAGGGATTTACATAAATAAAATGCTCAATCTATAAGTGTTTATTTCTTTACAGCTAATAAGTGCCACAGAGTATTTACCCTGTGAAATTAATTACATACACTTTTTAATCAAAACATTTCGTCAAATAGTTTTCTAAGTTCTTAACTAACACATTTAAAAAATCAGTGACTCGATTCTTGAATTTTACTGATTTTCTAGAGCGAAACTCTGAGGGAGGAATCTGAACAAAATCGAAGTTCAAAGTACAGCATCGGTTTGAAAACTGTTCCTTTCCTCGCTAAAATACTCTTTATAGAACCCTTGCTGATATGTATCATGAAAAAGGGGAATGTAAAGACTGTTCTGGCAAAGTACCATCAGAATATTGGTAAAAATGGTTGCTGGGATGGAATTTATAGAGAATGGTACTTATAAGAGTACCGTCAGTAGATAAAGGGTTAAAAGTAAAGATAAGTCCTTTGTGCCTACACTGCCAAACCAGATAGTGGTAACATCGAGGGCAACCAATGGTTGGCGCCATCGACTTTCTTAAAATATGTACTACTTCAAGACTACGAGGATCGACGACCTTCTGCAGAATAAAACAACATTTTATTGCGAGGGTGAATAAGATTAAACTAAACGATGCCCTAGTAATAATTTATCCCTAGAAAATGACTTATACTGTAAATCCTAAATTTGCTAATGTAATTTATTAAATTAATTTAAATTTACTAAATGAAATGAATTTCGGTGGCTGTTTATGAACTACTTTTATGTATATTCGTATAATAACTGTAAAAGTGTAAATCAAGTGTAAAAGTGTCTGTAAAAGTAACAAGAGAAAAACCTGCTATTTTCATCATGTATCGATTGAATTTAAAAAAAATCAATCTATTCAAACAGTACAGAAATTCATTTTTTTTTTCATCAATTGCAAAAAGATAAATAAACAGAGATACATGTTCGTATAAAAAATTTCGTTTTTTTCCGAGTTTTAATTATAAACAGCTAAAAATTCGAAATCTTTAGCTCGACATGCGCAGATAGGTTTGCACTGACCATGACTTACCAAACAATCTTATCAAATGAGTAAATACGGACGGATTAAGGAAATAAGAGCAGATTCTTCATGTGCTTGTGCGCGACAAACAGTGGATTATCCTTCGAGAATGATGAACTCGAGATAGCGCGATTCACAAACATTTGGATGTCGGTCACGTCGCATACAAGTAAACTACCACAGTTTAACCCACTCATGTTCCAACTCAAAAGGCCCAACCTGACCTCTGTGCAAGCTCGAAACAGTGACCTTTCAAATCTTGTCTTCTATTTACCTTACATAACTAGATAATTACGGATTATCTGCTTCGAATGTGACTTGAATGAAGAAGTCTAAATACTTAAAAGTAAATAAATCGTCAGTCTTTAGTGAGATGAACTTCGCAGCAACAAAAGCAAACATTTGGCAAAGCAGATCTATTTTTATTTTATTTATTTAGCTTAAAAAAAACTATTATGAAAATTTCCATTTTATATAGTGTTGTATAATGCTGACTAACTTATATCCTGATACAGACTCGCTAACCTAGGTAGTCAAAATGGCTGAGATTTTTTTCGACAGCATAACTTATTAAGAAACGAAAAAAATTCACATGTAAAATTTATGCGACTGAGAATATGTGAGATAAATGTATATGTTGCTTCCAATGGTATGTCATGTTGTCGACAAAAATTTCAGGTTTTTAGACTTCCTAGATTGAGAAATCTGCTGGTGCAATCTATAGAAAATATTGTATTTATGTTTACTAAACTTGCAAAATAGTAATTGTGTTTGTGAAATTGGAATAAAAATAATTTTTTAATACATTCAATGACTGTTGAGAAGTGCCTCATCAATAGAGTGAGCCATGTTCCTATTTTCCATGGACATGATGTCATAAATCAGGAACGAACGTAAAGCCCTTGGCAAAGAAACAAAAAGTTCCCAATTGCCATTGGTCAATTTTGGTATTACTGTTAATCTAGGAACCCTGTTTATGTTTTTTCAACTAAAATACAAAGGGGGAAAACAGTATCGTTAAGTGTTTTCTCTCTCCTTTAAAGTAGCATCTATGGCACTTGCTCTACCAGATATGCTCTAGGTACGCCATGACTTTTAAGAAATATCGGCGTAAAATAGCTTGTGAAATTTTTACTAGAAGAAAATGAGCAAAAAAGGAATTTAACCCCCAGAGAGAGAATGCAATTTTTTGGCACTTCATTGTTTCAAATTATATTTCAGTTTATAAATTATAAGTGGAACGTTTGTTCTCGACTTCCCACGAAGTTCTGGTGTTGTCATTTCTCATCTCTGATAGAGAAGATTTCATCATTACCCATCTATTTAAAGTAGGACTCCCGGTTTCTGCCTGTGCGTTTCTGGACAATCAATGGACAGTTGCCATTTCGACACCGGAACTGCCCTTAATAGTCTAAAATGCATTGCTTATAAATATCGGAGTCCAGAAGGCATATGATTTAATTGTTAAAGCATGGCATTTGTAATAAATAAATTATAAGTGCAAGTCATAACTTATGGGTAATCCAAGGAATAAAAGTATTATTGGAGGCATTTTTTAAAAAACTTATTTGTTTGCTTGTGGTGTACCACTGGATATTATCAATGTTTCGAAATGTTACACAGCACAGTTCTAAGAGAGATAACTGGGTTCACTCCTGGAAGTAGTTAAGAACCCTGCTTAATTACTAGCAGGCTGGTGGCAAAGATTTGTTGACAAAAAATACATATATATACATGTCTGAAATTGGGGTGATTAGCTTCGGAGAGAAAAAACATTTAATTATATTTTGGACTTTCGGGTAAAAATTTGCTTCAAAAATTTAATTTTTTTCACAAGACAAATTTAACGGCTGTAACATTGAATAAGTTTACCTTTTCACTGTCATGTTGCATTGGGGATGATGAAATTTGATTTTTAAAAGAGATGATATTTATTTATTTGCTGAAGAGCGCCGATATGCGTCCAATTCATGTAAAAAGAGACAATGTCGTAGAAATAATGCCTAAACATTTATTTACATTTTTACAACTTGTGCCATGATACGAAATGTAATTAGGTATGATTGTTTATGTTCTGGGTGCGTTCCACTGAATAACAGGAGAGGCTCCCATCAGATAAATGCAACTATCCTTTCCCACCAGTAATAAAACAGACGCTTTTATCTTTCTCATGCCACCATTAGCATTTAAATGACGTGCCGGTAATATTTCGGCCCCGCGGCTTCACGCGGATGAAATTTCCGCAGAAAGTGTGAGCAGGAGAAAAGTTCAGAAAGTGAGGAGACGGAAATGCCAGCCAAGTATTCAGTCATTTTGGTTCTCGCTGCACGTAGCGGAATTGTTCACTTTCGCCGTTTCAGGAGTGAATACAGGAGAAATTCTTTTAATGATTGTTCAGATCACTCGAAGATAGATAATGATTGTAAAGATGGGCTCTAGCTATCAGTCAAAAATGAAAATCGAATATTTTGTAGTCTATAATTTACAAAAGGCTTTGTGGGGGAAACTTTCATTTTTATTTCGGATAATCAGCATTAACCTGTATCGCGCCATTTTTCGGGAAGAAAACTTTCCTACGGCTGAGCTGATATCAATAAAATTATGTAAAATAATGTCATTGTCAATAGACTTACAGAACGATATAAAAGTAAAGTCATTTTTAAAGCGGTTTATAACAATTTGTTACGTTTCTTCTGAATTAAAGACATCGATAGTGAGTTACAATGACGCGTTTTGGAAAGAATCTTAATACATATTTTTGCTATCTTATTTACCATTATTTGATTTTTATCTAAATCAAGTTTATTTGTGCAGGAATTTTTTGAACGAAGCCTTTTTTATTACGATGTTTCAACGTGATGAAGCAAAAGTTTCCAAACAAATTTGTGACACAGTAAATTGGATTTCATGAACTCAAAAGTGGGAGCAAATACAATCATTCGCAATATCTCCCTGGGTTTGAACCGCTCATGTAGTTACTCAAGCAATAATACAGATTGTATTTGTTAGCAATCAGTGATATATAATATTAGAAACAAAAGGTATTGTGGAATTAACTAATTCTTACACAGCATTAGAACAATGACAACGTTTGGTGTGATAATCAAAAAATAATGACGTTGTGATTAAGCTGAAAATATTGGGCAAAAAATTTACATCTTTTAGGGCAATAACTGTAATTACTGTTGTAAAATTAATATTATAATAAAAGGACTAGTGAATATTAAAAATAATAATTACTAAACAATAGTGTTAAATCTAGCACGCTATCCAAAATAACAGATTACAAACCTTAAAAATTTTCCCCAGAGGAAAACATGGACAACAGGTTAAACCAACTAAATTGGAAATGTGAATTTTAAATCATTCGCATAACTAAGAATTTAAAACCAAAAAGAATTTTTGCCAAATTTCTTGCTGGCAAAACTTGGCACTAGATTTTGAAAAAATCGGTTCACTAAATATGATTCCTACGTTCTAATTCAAGAAATTACAAGAAATATTTTTCGCATAGAAAAAAGTACTTTAAAGTGAGAGTGGAACTAGAAATTATGAGGCTTGTACATTTGCGAAGATGAAAACATATGCATTTCTCTCAAGTTACAGAATTACCGTGAAGAACTCTATTTTAACCTCTGGGAAACGACGGTAAAATTTTGTGGGCTACATCTATAAAAAAGTGAATAAATAAATAGAGGTTCATTTTTGAAAAACAGTGCTAAATTCATCGAATTAATAGTTTTCTCTTACCTTTTTAATTGATTAATAACAAATATCTCATTAATATACATTTTCTTAAAAAAAACCCTCAGATTCAGTCTTTTAATAGATTTATAAGAACTTATACTTTATCAGAAAAAGGAAAAAATCATATAGTTAACTGAAAGAAAAAAAAAATATTGGTTCCCCCAAATATGATTCCTACGTTCGAATTCAAGATTTTTTAAAAATTTTGCTATGGGATCATTCATAAATGATGTCACGCTTCGAGGAGGGAGGGGGGTTCGTGAAATTGTGACATGTTCATGCAACATAGCGTGGCATGTGCCAAACGGGGGAGCCGGGGAGGGGGTATGTTGGAGTGTGACGTTTTGTGACAAAGGGAGGAGGGGCTCAAATATATGGGAAAAAAGCGTGACATCATTTATGGATGTTCCCTATGCCGAAATTCATAGTTAAAATCAAGTATATTAGTGTGTTAAAATACGAGTATAGCCTGTTATAAATTTTAGCATCTGATTTTAAACATTTTTGCAATGAATTTTGTTCTTTTGTTCGGATACTTTCTCCATTTATGAATTCAGCCCAATGGATATTTCTCCAAAAAGTCTGTGCACAAAGATGGCGACTAGGAATAGGTCCGTTGTCGGAGAGACCGCGAGAGCATCCGGGGAGAATGTGGACTTGCCCAGCGGGCAGACCACTTCCAAGGCCAAGGCGAACAACGGGTTGACCCGCGGACGATGACTTCTGGCGGCCTCGAGAGACCCGATTCCTCCATCTTCAGGAATGCTTTATGGTCTCGGCTTTCTTCCTCAACTGAGGAGAAATTACTTTGGGGGTACCCCGTGATTTCTTTGATAAGGGAGACGGAGGGATGGATTTGGACTGCATGTCACGAGACTTGTTGAAAATTGAATTCATGTAATATGAAATGTTGCACTTTAATATTCTTTTCTCATTTTGAGACAATATGAGCATTGCCAAATATAAAGTAAGAGTAATCACTAAAAATTAGACAGCCAAGTTACAAGATGAAAAAATTGTTGTTGCGACCAACAGCAACTGGAAAATCCCTGAGTAAATTTTTCTCAACTTGACTTTCCTTCTTTCATAAGATAAGTTTGGATTCTGTTGCTTTTCTTTTCAAAAAAAAAAAAAAAGAAAACTGCTTTTGTGTACTTAAATACGTTAATTTCGATTATCGCTTTCAGAAAACCTCCTCAGAGCACTCGTGTGAGGTTTTACTTATGTCCTCTATCGAAAGTTCAAGGGGTTGGAGAACTTAGCTGACATCTTAATGTCCTTATGTTGTCTTGAACCTACAACCATTCCCGAAATGTTTTCTCTTGATTTTCTGTGCTCTGGAATTTCGCAGCTGTTAGGAAGTTCTTACATTATGATAAGCAGGTTACATTTTACAACAACCTTGAGGCACACACAAAAAAAAAAAAAACCAATCACATGGCAAAGATTGTTTATTTATCTAAAAATATGAGCTAATCCAACAATAAAAACGTGATTTTCAAGGTCGAAAATATTAATTTAATATGTTTTATGAACAATGAAATTAACTTTTTAAAAACATTATGTAATTTTTATGCTAAATTATTTTAAATTGATTTTACTGCCCTTTAAGGCACCGTATAGCAGCAACTAAAAGCATAGCAAACTGAAATGACGCGAATTGTGAAAAAAAAAAAGCAGAAAACCTTTGTGTTACAAATCAAAATACAACCACCAAAATACGTTTAGTTTGAAAGTAATGTGAAAAATTATTTCACTGTGTTCTGCAAGATAATTTTCATTGCTTGATGAACGGGGACCTTAAAAGTAAGTAACTTCAATGCAGTGGAGGCCCCTAAAATTTCTTTAATATCTTTGCCTATAAATATCGTTATTCCAAATTGTAATTAATCTTCTCTTAATGTTGTTTTCTCTTTTCAATCTTAGTTACACCGGATTAAATTAAAAGGTGCTGGCACTTAGGAGGTCCATAAAAATAATAAATTTGCAGAGATGTACAAAATTCAAAACATGAGTTCTTAGAGGACAAAAGTTCAAATAGTAGTCATCATAATGTTACAGTAAGATCAATGTTGCAGATTGTTTTCTTGGGTTCACATTAATGATGGCATTTCAGGTAGAAAAAGTTCATGAAACATAAAATATAATAAGGTTGATAAAATTAGTTTTAATATAATATTATAATGATGTTGGTATTGTTGTTGTTCCTTATCCCCAGGCGTAGAAAAGGCTACACCAGGTCCAGAAGATCCTGTCGCAATGCGACTGATCCATGGCTAAGAATGATATGCAGCTCCACTTGAGCGAGGAACCACGAGGGCTGAAGACAGACTAAACCTCATTTATGTGGTCTCTTAATTTTTTGAAGCAGCTTCCAAATGAGTGATCGTCGCCTGCGGTTGGCACCCCCAGAGGTATTGTTCCACTTGGAGGACATTAGAGCTAAGACGGATTTAACGTGCACCAGCTCCCTTTAGCTGTACGCTAAAGGGTCCTAAGCTCCAGGGAGGCGAGAGGTGGTCCGCCTCCCAAACACTGACCTCAGTCAATGTTGCTTCACTTTGGTGTCCTGCGGGAACCGAGCTTCTACCGTGCTGTTGATGTTAACATGTTAATGAAACATACATATGAAGAGCGATAGGTTGAAATTAATTTTCGGAAAACAGTAACAGCAATATTCAATCTTAAAATAAGCGTTAACCAGAAAAAAAAGAGTAATACTGAATTTGCAAGAGGCAAAGATGTTTGATTTTTTACAAAACGGAAGAAAAAATAAAATTTCTCATTAGAAGTTGCTCATTTTTCATATGTAAAACATCCATATTAAACACTTATCCGCACAAAACATCCAAATAAAATAAACGCACTTATAACATTTGCGTCACCTTTGGAAAGCATGCAATAACAAGAAGTCAAAATAAGGAAGTGTTATTACAGCTAGATTGAGGAACATAAAAGACCGTTGTGGAATCGTTTCATGGTAATTCTCCAGAGATACTTTTGCTATTATTATGCCAATGTTCTAATATCAGGAAATAAAATGGATGAATCTAATGTGCCATTTGGCGGCCTTAAAATCGAATAGAGTTAAAAAGAACTTTAGTTTTCTACTCTTCAAGCGTAAAAGGTCACAAGCCATTAGATTCATTGCAGTATGCAAAACTATTCTCCCGTTTGTGATGGCTGCTTCAGTACACTCCACCAATTTGGAATTCACGAAGCCGACATGTTCGTTGATGCTTCAACTAAAATGCTCAGGATGCTTTCGGCGAGAATTTTTCCTTTCTTCCTCAGCGATTGATTCTCCCACCCCCTTCAATACTTGAACCAGGTTCAAAAAAAAAAAAAAAAAAAAAATCGATGAAATTTAGTTTTAACTACTTTCTATTGAAGAATTTACTCCTTTTAGAAACTTTTCGAAAGTCTCAAAACACTCCCATGCAACTTTAAAATGATTACTTTAACGCTGGCTGTAGCGTGGAAGACAACAGCAGATGATGTCCCCCTCATTCTACTGCTATGCACGTTCAATTGAGAATTTCTTTCGAAGCAGTACAAATATGGTGTAGTAATTAGGAAACCACTGGCCTAGGTGAAAGGATTCTAAAATTGGGAGCGACGGCACTCTGAGGTGCCACAGCGAGAAATGAGAGATGCTGTGAGGCGCCCCCATGATATATTTTTCTTCTTCCTACGTAAACAAAAATTGGTGGTTGCAAATAAAGTTCTTTTGCGAATTTTAGATATGACCACTTAAATTTACCACTTTTCTGCGAATTTTTTCTTTTAAAAATGGTTCTTAAAATTTCCTTACTTCCTTGAAATATATATATATGCTACGACTTGGAAAACCTTGGGATCCCCTGACGTAGGCTACCACTCGATTCAAGGCACTGGAAATACTTGACCACTTCGTTCGAGGCGTTCTTCGTCGAAGACCGTTGCCAAAATTTTCTAGCTTTAAAGAAATGAAATGAAATTTTCTTTTGAAAATTAAGAAAGGAGAATTAAGCCTAGAATTCCACTCAAAGCAAAACATTATAGAAACGTAAAGACGAGATGCCTATGTTAACTCATTCATGCTCAATACAAAAAACCCTTCATCAGCAATGATGAAAGTGAACGATGTAAACTTTGCATGACAACAATCCTTGAAGTATATTATCAGCACTTGCAAGTGGCTGTTGGTCGCGTGCAAAGAGCTCATTTAAAGAGCGTATCTGTAGCAAGTTCGTCGCACTCTTGTTCATCGAAAACAAACACGCCAGAAAATGATGAATGGTTTGATACGATTCTAACATTCTCTCACACTTCAGCAAACGGATGAAAAAAAATGAGAGAAAAGCGAAAGCAAATGACTGACTTCTTAGTGTCGTTTCCAAATTAACAAACGCACACTCCAGTCATCGACCCACGCCTCATAAATGACGTTACTTCTGTGAGAATTCTTCCTCGAAATGCCTTTGTGATGTTTCTTAAGGGTTTATTCATTCCAGATTTTTTTTTTCGCCTTTCAGAAACTCGCGATCAAATGATTTACGAAGGGTACTATGACTCAAATGATTATTACTTTTTTTTTTGAAAGCAAATAGTTCTACGGGTAGACTATCAGTTTCAAATAATGAACTTGAAAGTGGAGTTTTAGTTGCTATGAAAAGAAAAAAGGAAAACGGAAGTAATAAGTTTCCATTTTCTACGATTAAGCCTAGAATTTTCTCTGAATATGAACAACTCTAGTAATTGGTAATAAAACATCAAGAATTAATGAATTTTTCACGGCACTAATATTTTAAAATCAAATATTAGTACCGGTAAGATTTAAGAAGATTATTATTTCTATTGCAGAATACAAAGAGTTCTACTGGCAGGTTATCAGCTTCTACTTTCAAATAATGAACTTGGGAGTTTTAGATAATATGAAAAGAAAAAAGGCAAACAGAAGTAATAAATTTCCATTTCCCTTCTATTTTCTCTGAATATGAACAACTTTAGCGATTCGTGGGAAAACCTCAAGAATTTATAAACTTTTCATGGTAGTAATATCTTAAGACTTTGGTTACGAATTTTCGAAGAAGTAAATAACCTCATTATAAATAATTACATTATGAGCTTTAAAAAATTTTGCGTAAGCAATAATCAAGGATATCTTATTATGCAGTTGTTCTGGTATGATATAAAATAATTTAATATGAAACAGAGCACATGCAAAACCGGAAGATTAAGCCCTTTTTAAAATTCACTAATTCGTAATGTTTCCGCTGTATATGATTTGAGAAAAAAAAAGCACATTTTTCGACCTACCTTAGCAAAGCAAATGTATATTTTAGGGAATTTATTCGGCCACAAATTGAAGATAGTAAAAGATAAGAAAGTACTATAATAATTCTTTAAACAAATCTTTTAACACTTTTCTTTTTGAAATTTATAGTATTGCAAAACGAATGAAGGGAAAAAAAGCAAAAATATGCAATGGAAAATAGGACATTTACAAAATGTATTTCAACTTCCTCAAATACATATCCGGAAATTCTGTAACTACAACCTCAAAGTACAATGGAGTACAAGCGTTTTTAAAGAGAATCAATACTAAGAATTCCCAACATCTTAATTTCGAAATCTATTTTGAAAATTATTATTTTATTAAAACTTTAAAGCATTTATAGTGTATAAAAAACATGAGCTATGAATTTCACTGTTTGATACATTAGAAATGTCAATGCTAATTTATTTAATTAGCATTACTATTATTATTATTACCCTCTATCGATTAAATAATCCATCGAGGGTGGTCTCCCACAGGTCCTGTATCTTTGTTTGACCATATTCGATAATTAGAAAAAAAGTTATGGGCGGAAATTTAGTTTTTTTTTTTTTGTTTTTCAGCCATTACTTTTTGCTTTAATGAACCGATTTATAAAAAATTGATAGAATATCGTCTAATTTAAATATCATGCATCGATGACTATAATTGTTCTTTGAAAGAACGTTATGGGGTTTGTTGAATAAATTATTAATAAATATAAAACTCTTTTGTTAAAAATTGTTCTTGCAATTAAACAGTAATATGAAAAACAATTATAAGTGTTTGACTGAAGACTTCTCTGAAAGAAAAATTAAATTCTTTCAGTCTGTTTGCTATAGTGATTTTTTAAAGACAACTTCAAAACGGAATTCATCATACAAATAATTAGTTTTTAGTGCCAGTCACTCAAATGTGTGCCCTTCAACGCGTTTTTTTTTTTTTTTAAAGAGTATTTATAAAAATTGTATTTACACTAAAAAGAATAAAATAATATTTGGGGAAAATACCGACTTCAAATAAAAAATTGCGTCAAAAAGTTAAAAAATAAATTCAACATCAGTACAACTTTTGAACCTAATTTTTGAAGCAAAATTACGATAGATAAAATCTTTTGAAATCATAAATCAATCACAAATATAAATGGCCCAGAGTTTTCAACAGTTCTTAGATAAAGTACCACGTGGCATAATGGTATTAGAGTATCGTAATTTTTATCATAATTTTTAAAAGCATCAAAATCGGTTCATCCAGCGAGAAGTTATCGATGAACAAACAAAAAAAAAAAAAAAAAAAATCAAATACATAGTATGAATTGATAAACCGTCCTCCTAGTGAAAGTCGGTTAAAAATAGGGAATTTCCGTATGCATTTTTTTTTCTTACTAATACAATAAGTATATAACATAATTCTAATTATCGCTGAAGTTTATACACCCCTTTATTTTCCAATAGCAATCGGCATATGGATCAATAATCAAAATATCTGACAGAATATAAAAGATATATTCCTTTGAAAAATGATATTTAGTTGCTCTTTTTCGCCATTCGAAGCAGTATTTGACTAACTCGGAGTTGGAACACTGATGTGACGAAATATTCCTTGAATAATATTTATGTGACAATCATCTACTGAGTAATATTCATATGACTATATATCTAATGAGAGTAATATTGATATTACAGCACATTCAATCATACATGGCAGCCTAAAAATTATTCGACGCAACTAGCTTTGTTGTTTGGTGAAAACATTTCCATGAAATACGATGTTATTTGGACTCCTGGTTCTGCTTAAAAATAATTATTGTACGATATTTGATCAGTTTGGAAAACTGATGACAACATTTTCAAAAAGTTGCATTCATATGACATTAAAGAATGAACAGCACTTATATGGCAACATATCCAATCATAAGTGGCAACGTGAACACATAAAAAGAGCATCTTCACAACTATTTTTTTTTTCCCTCGGTAGCTACTGGTTCCTTTATTGGTCACTTCACGCGTAACTATCTACGGAAGCGGTCAAGCGTCTCCAGGCGAATGAGATGGTCAACAGCGTTCAACTGGCCAATTTCCACTCATCACCAGCAGAAATGGCCATCTCCTACGGATAAACAATAAGATCTCGTTTCGTAACCTAAACGCCTGACATCATCATCTCCGTTTTGGAAGCGAAACTTCTTCTTTCGAAAGTTGATCCTCCAAGAACGTGGAAAAGAGAAAGGACAGGCGGAAGTCCTGTTTCTGTTGACCGTGACCATCGCCAAAGTGAGGTAATTCTCCCCAGTTACGTCACGCAACCTTTTGTTTTCGGCTCGCTTTGTGGCGAAAGTTTGCATTTCCTTTCACCCGTTTCTACATAATAGTTTCAAACGAGAGAAAAGTTATGTGTATTTCCATGGGAATGTGTTTTTGTTGATGCAATTATGGTAAATTATATCGCTGTTAATACCACATCATAAAAGGATTTTACTGTAATGCTTTGACATTATTTTTCAATTTATACTAGACACATTTTACTGTGATAGCAATTCAATGATATTTTTGTCATTTCGAAACATACAACTACTTACATGAAGTCAGAAAAAAATCCAGGAGTATAAAGTGATTGAAGAAATACTTTTCTTCAATTCAGAAAAAAAAAAAAACCCTTTGACAAAGAAGCCACCAGAATTTTAGGTAGGGCAGAAATGTTTACTTTCCAACTTCCAAAAACGGCACAATGCCCTCGACTCCGAAAACATTACATAATAAGAAACGTTTATTCTCTCCTGATGATTTGTAAAAACCCATGAAAGAATCTTTCGCAGAAAGGAAAATAATGAAAACCTGCTCGAAATTTAAACTTAGGATAAAACTTCAATTTTATCTCGCTTAAAAGCAAGATTCCTCATACTATTTGCATAATTTTGTTTAAGAGTTATACGACAAATAATTTGCTCTTATTTTATTTTAGGGATTGTGGATAATTATTCCAGAGTTCTTAAGTAACGCAATAATTATTCCAAATTTGTTCTGTACAATCTCGTAATTTTTAACAGTTTCATATGCACCTATCGATTGACAAGAAATTACTGAAGTCACTTATTGTGACATTCTTATTTCTATTATCCTAGTTATATGCAGAGGATGCAGACGAAAAAAATCTACTTATATACTTAAAAACCTCTTATTTGTTGTCACATTCTGATTGAAGATTTATTTTATGTCTTAAAATGTTTTCATGCATAACGAATGGTACTCAAAAGCTTAGAGAAATATACTCTTCTCATTCTAAATATAAGCGTTTATTAATCTTAGAAGCGAAAATCGAGATGCTTCAGAAACCATCTTTTGTCTCAAAATGCTTTCGGTTTATCCTGACAAAAGTTACGATTTTGTGATCATTTTCCTTTTTTCTTTTGCTTAATAATAAAGGATTTTTTTTTCCTTTTTCAATATTTTTATTTATTTGATAATGAGGTAGCACGAAGTTCCTTCAGAGCTATAGGAATCCACCGTCTCGTGCACTAGTATGGATTTTTCAACATTAGTTATGACAAGCCTTGTAATTTATATTGTTTCATATATTCCTGATTCATTTGTTAAAGTAACATTATTCGTAAATTGAAAAATCTAAAAACGAAAACGTTGTAATAAAGGTAAGGCGAAATCTACTGCGGAACAACTTAGTTCCATTTTTTGCAACTATATGGTTCTAAAACGAAACAAACTTCCACATTGAAAAACATTTATACATAACATTTTTTTTTTTTTTTGTCCACATGCAATTTGAAGTACATTTGTCATAATATTATACTCGAAACAACAATCATACTCGAAAATAACCGAAAAAAGCTACCTACTTACAACACAATATACGGAATATTTTATGAAACCCTTAAGAATTCTTTTGTCATTATCACAATTTCAAGTATCGTGCAATAAAAACAGCATTCCATTCAACAGGAAAAGAGCAAAGCTACTTACTTTGTAATAATAGCTTAGAATTTCCCAACTTGAATCAAAATTAAACATGTTATGCCATCAGGATTAATCACACTCTAACCAGCCATATGTATTTATTTCATCGAAAGGAATCAAGTATTTTAACGAATTTAAGCAATGGTCACCATTTCGAAACCTTCAAACTGAAGGGGAGAGTTCTGACGCTTTCGGAAGAAGAACGACGATTGAATCGTCGGAGAACGTTTTGGATTTAATCATATTTTAAAAAATAAAGCAATTCCGAGAATTTCACGAATTCTCTCCGATAACTTCAGGTAAAACACTAGCAAAGTACAATAATTGAGACATCAACATAAATTGTGCAGCGTTCGGCTAGAGTGAAGAAGAAAATTGCCGCAATCGAGATGGCTTCTCAAAATACCATTCCTCAGTCCGAGGTTTATTTCGGTAAAGATTCAACAATGTCAGGCCTACAGTCTGAAGTCAGATTTCACAAAACACTTCCGTGATCAAAATTCCTTCTTTTTCGAACGACATAATCTATACAAACACGTTCATGTTCCATCACAAATCTCTTTGTTCTGGCTATTTGTTTACATTTTTCAGCGGACAATTTATTTTTATTTTTACTGGGCTGCATCTGTTCCAGCTTAGTTTGACCTGATCGTCCGTATCAGTTTGCAAACCTTGAAACACAATTAGAATTACGTTCTTTCTGAATTACATTTCAGTACACAAACTATGTTTAAATGTACCTAATCTTTATGAACAAAAGCAGTTTTCGTTATTTAATCAGTGCAAATCGGTCGTGCTAGTAGCAGATAACTTCCGCAGCTGACCTTAACATTACCGACATGTTTCTACGACCGGTTCATTTTTTAACATGAAAGATTTCAATTTTTTTTTTTTACTATACATAAGCTAGTAAAAATTACTTTTGTTTTTTTTTTTTCGACTTTTTATAATTAGGAGAGAAAATGAAGTTTGAGAGAAGTAAGCAAAATAAAAAATTCATCGAAATATCCAATTGTGCTACTTAGTTGAAAATTGAAGCGATATATCATTAGTCACAAATTTTCTTGTTACACAACGTGATGAAGTAAACATCGGTGATAAAATTCAATTGGTGAGAAAACGAATTTTCCTACTTAATAAATGCTGAAGTTTTTGCTCCAGAAATTCTCTTAATGCGGATGTTTTTATAAAAAATTTATTTAAAAATAAATTTATTAAAAAATGCTCACGCGTCTCTGCATACAACATTGATATTGTAAAAGATACTATAAAATACAGAGTATTAGTTTAAAGGCCTGAAAAGCATTATTGGTTTTGAATTTCTCAAGTGCCAGTCAGTGAGACTTCTTATTACATTAAAATGAGTTACGTCTTTTCCAAACAAGCAGATTTTTAAGAATAAATCTTTAATTAAGTTTTTAAATTATTTTTTCGATGTTTCTAGGGGGAGGGGTTGACAGCTCTATAATCTTTTTTACCTATGATTAACCTGTGGTTAAATCTATATTTTAATGTCGACACCCCCCTTCATTCAACGAGAAATAAACTCTTCCACTAAAAAGATTAGCAAATATATTAAGCGCAAATAAAAGCTTAAAAATGGCAGACCGGTTTCAAGAGCAATAAGCCCCCTTCGTCAGTACAGAGGGTAAAACTGAAACACTAGTGGGGACTTAACTAACCCTGGCATTACAGCTCATGTTGGACCATGGCCTCTCTGACAACTTTCCTCCAAAGCCCTCTGTATTTCGCTTTTTCTTTCCAGTTTCGGATATTTAGATTTTTAAGGTCTTTCTCCACTTCGTCTGCCCATCTTTTAACCGGCCTTCAACTTTTTCTCTGGCCCTGGTATTGTCCCTTGAAAATCTTCGAAGTTTAATTGCATAAGATATGAATTCCGAACCAATCAGGTCTCAGTATTTCCTAAAACACGATTAGCTGGGGAGACATTGAAAAGTGCAAATTCGAAACCGTTTGACAAAACAGAAGAAATATGAGCGACAGCAAAAGTCTCATTACAAATATTACACTTTTATGAACATTGTAGGCTTCCAGAAAATCTCTCCGATAGTAGGTCTTCAAATAATTTTAGCCTCAGAAAATTTGAATTTGTGACCAATGACCTAACAGTGCTTGGCTATAGATGATTTGGTTGTTTTCTGTTCCTTTAAGATTTTCGGGTTCCTTGAGCCTGAATTTTAACGCCCTTCTTGTGGGAGCTCTTAAGACTAAAAACCGACGGCTGATATGACAAAGAGACATGAAAACAGCTTGGCTCAAAAACAAATAAATAAAAAGAAAATTTAAGCACAATAAAAGGAAAAGAAAATGTAAGCACAATAAAAGCGTGTACTGTGCAAGAAAGATGTTTAGAAAATATATAGATTCTGTATTTCGACCAGCGGAAGATCAGCTGTTAAAACAGCTTAAATATTATTTATGATAATAATGTTAGATTATTTTGCATTATCTTTCTCTTAAAACAACTTTTCACGGTGTAGCAAAATCAAATTACAACTAATATCCTTGAAAACAGCCACGCTTAAACGCTTGGAAATTTCACCATCTTATTTCGAGTCCAAGCAGTAATTACGCTAAGTATGTTGTAAGTCTAATTGACATATTCTGCTCCGCCTCTGTTGAGGAAAATGAATGGATTGCAAATATTCCCTCAAGAGTCCCTAATGCCCTTAAACAACCGCCGATTTATCAATCGATCTTCTGCTCATGAGGCACATCTTGAAGTTGATGCCTATCTGTATTTTAATAAGGGTAATATGTATGAAGCAAGAATGAATTTTTGAGGTAACTGATAAGTGTTCTTGAAGGAAAAAGAAAGAGGAAACATTGTTTGCAAGAAAGGTAAAATATATCAATTATGTCAGAAATTCACGACATAAAATAATCACCAAATACATTTTTGTTATGGGGGATTGTCTTCGTATTAAAATAATCGAATTTAAAATGACAAACAATTTCGATCCCATATCTCTAACCAGCCTCATAATGTATCGTTGAATACTAGATTTCTTGAATATAATTTAGTTCTGCCGTTGTTTTAGTTTAATTAAGATCCTCCTTGTAATATTTTTATGACATTTTTGTACTATCTACTATACCATAGAGGTATGGTACGAACTGCTTTTATGTCTGTTTATTTTACATAAAACTGATAACTAACTCAGTAAAAAAATGCTTTGCGTGGTTGAAAATATTACTGTTTTTTCTGAATAACGAAACTCGTGCTTTAAAAAATCGTAATAATACAAATATATGAGACTTGAAACCATATATTTTAATTACCGTAATTGTCGGTAAATGGCCCGCATCGTTGTATAGTCCGCAGGAAGAAAAATTCATTCCAAAAAAATTAAGTTCGGTATATAACCCGCATCGTTGTATAACCCGCACCCAGAAAAAAAACATGGGATACATCCAGAGAAAACAATACATTCGCCTGTAGAGCCCGAACCCCAATCTGCTTTGGACCATTGTTTCGAAAGCTGAGATTTATTTCTCTGCATTTTGTTTTGCAGGAAAAGAGATTTTGATATTTTTGAACGGTTACCTTTTTGATAACACTTTTTTTTTTTTTTTAATTTCATGTATTGCCCGCATCGTTATATTGACCGCAGGTAGTAATAAAGGAGTTCTTTTTGTAGATAACCCGCGGGCTATACACAGATAATTACGGTAAAAAAAATTTTCTGGATCAGGTTTTACATGAACATTCAAAATCTTAGCCCAAACATAGAGGTGGCACTAAGAGTTTGAGAGCTTTCACACAAAATATTTAAAAAGACCCCCTTAAAGAAAATGCTCAATATTTAGTCCCCTGTTGGGGGCCCTTAAGTCTGAGGGTACTTTCGCGCCTTTGGGCCTCATATCGCTTGCGATGCATGAATAGTTCAGCACGTGCTGTATAACCGACCTTAAACATGTGTGGGCTAATGTGAACAGAATACTCAATGTATGCAAGAAGAATATTTGAAGCAAATTTTGTGAGCCACGCGGTGAAAATCATGCGTACCTTGAGCCCTTGAGGGTACTACGCATAGCTTTAGTCGTTTTTGTTCGCATGCTTGTGCAAAACTGGAACCGAAGTTAAACATGTCATGGTTCGAAGATTTATCTGAATTAATTGCAATTTAAAGTCTGTGACTAAGAATGCGAGATGAAATTTTAATGCTTTGGGATCATTCATAAATGCTGTCACGCTTCGAGAGGGGAGGGGGGGTTCGTGAAATTGTGACGAAGTGTGACAAGGGGAGGGGAGGGGGTAACTAGGAGTGCGACAATTATGCAACATAGCGTGACGCGTGACAAAGGGGGAGGGGGGGGGGTCAAAAATCTAGGAAAAAAGCGTGACGTCATTTATGAACGGCCCCTTTGCACTCCAATGGCTCCTCTAGGGGAACCTTAAACCATATGGCTTTTAAATCCACTGACTACCTCCTGTTTTATAAAATTTCTATACAATATATAGTGTTCTAATAAAAAAGTAAACAAAAACTAGTATTCAAAATGTTTTGAAATATACGTTTTCAATAAACTAAAATTGTCTTTTTATGCTCAGCATACCTCTGGAGTTGCTGATACCCAAAGTTGAAAATGGCCTGGAGTGCAAAGGGTTAATTCCGAATGAAATGAAGCATCACCAAAACCGCAACGGAAATGTGATTTATCAAATATTAGATGCATTTGTATATATCCACCAACGTTATGATGAAACATGAAAAAGATGGTATATCATCTTCAAGTTATTCAATGCATAGATATTGAAGTGGTGTGAAATGAAAAAGCAGCAATCAGTTTTATAAGAATTATGATCGATAGTCATTAGAATAGAAACTGGAATTTTTGCATAGAGACACGGAATTTTCCTGAGGTGTGATATGAAGACAGGATATATCCTGTTTTGAAAGACCTTTGCAGAGTATACTTCCCTTTTATCTACATGGTTTCTTATGAAGCGAGGTATAAATTTTAACGGAAAGCAAATCATTTTTCAAGGATTGGGAGGTATTACATAAGATCATGCAACCAGAACTGTTTAAACGAAAATCATTATTTTCATTGCGAATTTGTCTTCGTAGGATTTTTCCCAGCTGTATCCGTTATTTTGAGATTTTTTATTCATTATGAACACCAGTTTAAGTGCCGACTTTTAGAATTACGGTGAGTTAGGCAACATGATGATACCCCCTTACCAAATACAACAGATTATTTTTAAGGCTTTCTTAACTATTATCTTTATATTGCGTCAAGTGTTCTTTATTTCTGGATAGTAACTCTTTTTACGTTCGTCAATGTACATTCACAATGAACAAATATATCCCTCATTGAAAATAGAAACCTCTTGTTGTACCACGGTTGTCGGCATACATCTAGAAACAGCAAGATCTATCAGAAATAGCGTTGTAACAGAAATCAATGTTAATAATAGGCACTTATCAAACGGTTGCACGAGATAATGATTTATGCACTTGAGAAAAATAGTTTATTTTTATAAAATAATGACTTTCTAAATGAAAAAAGTTTACCAATTCCTATTTTTTAAACAAGATAAAATTTAATTGCTCTACTCTTTTTGTTTATTTATTATTATTTTATTTTATTTTTGCGAAAAATTGTTTTTAAACAAGTGTGAGTGTTTAAAACTGTTTTTTAAAATAATATAAATTGTTATTGGGAAACAATTTTGGGAGTTTTTATATACAACTCAGGGAGAAATCAAGATTTTAAGAAGAATTTTCCTAAATCAAAATAGTTAAATCCAAACTAATCAAGTTTGATTACAATTCATTTTTTTACAATAGTTTGAATAGTATTTTTTTTTCCGTTTCTCTATTTTTTAGCAACAATTTTTAAGTTATTTCCTCAGGGAAGTACATTAAAAAATAGCTTAAATATACTTTTATTGATACGTTTTTACTCAACTATATCACAAAGCATTTATTGAACTGACCAAAATGCTTTAAAATTTGTTCAAAGAAAATTCGCTTAAATGGAATGATCATTAAAACGCGGGAATAATCCCAAAAATGTCATATTCATGCTTTGACAATGATAGTTGAACATTTATTCATAATACTTATGATGTTCGTAAAATTTTATGTTTAGTTTTAAGAAAATGAATATTCTCGATTATTTTCTAAATTTCAACTTCCGGAGAATATTTTTCTTCTCACCGAAAATATTCTATACTAGTCTCTCCGCATGGAAGTATTAGGAGCTAAGCTACACAGATAAACATTAATATCATTGAAAACAACTATTTAATTACACCGAATTGGGGACAATCCACTTGCCATCTTTTAAATGTCACAAAACTTAGCTTGAAAACTCGTGCACAATTTGACACAGTCAAGACCTCCAAAATATCTTACCATAACTAATCACTCCACCATAAAAGGCAACAATATATGATATAAAAATGAGGAACTAAAAGAAGGTTGCATTAGAGTGCCGTTCGGGACAAATTTAAGAATTCCCAAACCGTATAACGCTCGAGTGGAAGCATTTCATTAATTTTATGGACTTTCATACGATCATTCTGTGTATGAATACGACTTTCTACACCGTTAGTTAAGTTTTTCACGGTTGTGTTCATCCACTTCTTGAGGTTTATAGCCGTGCACATGACTTCACTTTTGTTATTGTTTCCAATGGTAACAAGGAAAACAAATGGAAAGTGATATGGTTTGGATTGACCTAAATCATATTAATTGTATTTGCAATTTCAACAACAAAATCATGTGAAATTTTCTTATCAATAATCAATACATTTCAAGGACAAACACCATTAAAAAGTGTAAAACCTTTCTAATGTATTACCTTTCAGACTAATTATATTTTGCAGAACTCTTCGGAAGATGTTGCAGATTATTTTTTTGCTTACTCTGTCATTGTTCCAAGACTGAATCCAACAAAAAAGATATTTTGACAGGCATAAATAACACTAATAAAAGCAATTTTGATTTCGTTTCATAAGTGCTTCCAGAAAGTACTTTTTGCTTACAGAAATGTATACAAAATGATTCGATTTGGATTCAAAGCGGAAAATTTCAGTCCTAAAATTGGGAACAAAGTAGGACTACTTGGCCATCCCTTGGCAACAACCAGAAACCCAAAAATATTCATGTAATTTAAAGAGATTCAATTTCAAGGATGAAATTTTTCGCTTCGGCGCATAGCTTGCGACGCCTACCATACAGGCACAAAAGCCCCGAACGTATGAGATACGACGTTGCGCTAAACTCCGAATGTGTGAAATACGACGTCGACCAAGAAGGGGTTAACAAGAGCAGCTTCATTGCACTAACATAAAATTTTCAATTACTTACTTTCCCAATTACCAGTGTTCAAAAAACAAATAAATAATCTAAAGTTTTCCCTCCGAGAAATCCTTTCGTTACGCCCATAGTCGGTATTTATAGACTTAACGATTTTATAAATTACTAAGGTCTTTTGACTCTACAATAAAGAGACTTGTAAATCTATCATAGCTCATTTTTACAAATTCCAGTAAGACCAGCATAATCAAAATACATAAAAAATTTCACTTTGTCGAACTTTTTTCCAGTCCCAGTGGTTGATACAAATCTAAATGCTTTTGTATGTTAAAAACGGCTCTATTTGTAGATTTTTTGTTGGCTGAAATGTGGAAAAATCCCGAAGTGATTACATTTTGATATGCGTTTAGTTTTAACCACATCAAATGATAAATCCTACTTTGTGGTATGACTTTTAGATTATACCGCAGGCGAAGATTGCACGTAACAAAAATCTTACATCGAATAAAGTGTTCTAGGATTTTCTTTTGATGTTTGTGCACCTTGAACTGCAAGTCGTAAAATATTGTTGACGCTCCACTGAATTATCATGCATCAAAATTGTCAGGATAGTGAAATTTACTAAACAACGCTCAGTATTTAGTACCGGACTTTTCCCCCCAAACCGGATTTAATTTTACTTTCAATATTTGCGATGACAAACTAGTAGAGAAAAGCGTTTAACTTCCCTTTCCTAAAACCTGCTGCAAATCGGAGAAATTATGAGTGTATTCCTTCGATTGCGGAAAACGTGTCACTAACAAGTCAATGAACCTGAAATTCAGTTTATGATGAATAGAGTTTAAATTGCCAGACAATATTTTTTTGAGTGAACTATTATGCTTTCAATCCAAGAAGTCCACACAATGTACCTCGAAAAAAAACATCAATAGCGAAACGACATTACACACTTATGTGAGAAACCACTATACAGAGAGAGGCACAACTCTGTATGCGTGTGTATGTCAAATTATTGATCTTGATATACGGTAGACTGAATACATTTAAAAACATTTTAAGCTAATTTCTTCAATAGAAACTCATTTTTTCTTCAGAGAATTACTTCTCGAAAGGGTTCGAATGGGAAAAAATGTATATGCCAGAAAAAAACACCGTCACATGAAAAAATTAATGGAGTCATATTCCTCCAGGGGATGTTTAATCTAAGCACAGTGAATGCTAAGGCAAGAACTAAAAGTAAATTTAATTGGATTCAATATTACATAGACAGTCATGTAGCCATGAAATTGTATAAATGATGATGGGGGATGCTTTTGAAAACTAAAGAAAGTATCTTTGAAGTACTGCTAAAAAAACTACTTTACTTTGAAAGATGTTCTGTTCGAGGGACCACATAAATTGATTATATATTTTTTATGAAATTTATGCATAACAAGAGAGAATTATTAAGTTACTTTGCTGCCCGCATGAAGAAAAGAAATCATTTTCTCATATAGCAGCAGAAAATATTTCCTTCCTTCTTGTGATTTATGGTTCGAAAACCAGCACCTTCAGGTATCAAGGAATAACTTATCCAGGGAAGGTTTTTCAGAAAGTGCATTTCCATTCGAATTCATTCCAGAAAACTGTCGGCGCGTGCAGGGGTGGAATAAGACAAATGGGTCAAATGCGCCATAAAACTGTACACCCCCCTTCTGCGGTGGTTAATGTTTCGAAAAAACGTTTCAGCTTTGAAGACAAAGAAAGGCCTCTTCCTTTTTCTTTGATAGGAAGGGCGAGGCTGTGAGGTTAATAGGGATTAACCCCATCGAGGTTAATTATCAGGCGAAAGTTGTCCTCTACTGTATTGTTAATATGCTGATTGAGATTTCAGAGCGATGCAGTTTATGCAATGCAGAGAATTACCTGTTCCATTTGCAGAGATCGCTTTCTTTCGGTTCTTGTAATCTTTTTACCAAAATTTGCATAAATATTGTTAGTTATTCCCAGAAAAAAGGATTGGCCTGCTTGCAGAAGATTCAGATAGTATGATTACACAATTAGTTGCATTCACGAAGACACTTTGAACATCAAAGAGAAATGTAGAAAAGAAACAAATAAATATTAAATCTCCAAAAAAAAAAAAATGTTTTAAATTACACGGTTTTATTTATTTATTTTTTTAAATCTAAAATGCAGTAATAGTGGTCGAAAACCGCGTAACAAACTTCCATGCCAATTTGAGTTAAATAACATCGTTGCATTATCCAAACAAAGCTATCATTGCCATTCGACAAATAATAATTCTGATAATTTCCTCAAAGCCAAAATTATTAAGCTTTTTCTAATTAATGTCATAATCTATATAAATAAAACCGAAAGTTTGTGTGTGTGTGTGTATGTGTCTGTCTGTCGATCGCCTACTGCCGAGATGGAACGGTCTAGAAGTACGAAATTTTGGTTACAGGTACCTTGGGTCAGGTCCTCGTGCACCTCGAAGAGTTTTTCCGAAAATTCGAATTTGTTATTCTTTTATTCCATTTTAAACAAAACTGTTAATTTTATTAATATCTCATCGAAGAGACGTCACATCTTTTCGATTTTTGCAGCATATGGATGCCCGTAAAAAATTGCACAAGATGATCTCTTTCTGACGTTCGTAGAACAAATAGAACACGCGCAATAGTCATTTGAAGTAGTTTTCGAACTTTAAAGCAAGGCTTACCTCTGAATTTATCTGCTCAATTTGCGTGTTTTCGCCAAAATTAATAGTACTTTTGTCGCCAACTAGATGATTTCTGTTAACGTGAGATTGAAAAAATGCTGTTTTATCCTTATTCATGCCATTTTATGAGCGAAACAAATTCTAAAAATACATTTCATTTTTTTGCAGATTTTGTGGATTATTACCAGCAGACGATTTTTAATTACTTTATCTTCAGGATGATTTTCTTTCTTTTTGGCGATTTATATTTATTTTTGGGATAAAAACTAGGTTGGAATGTTTTCTGTATCGGGATTTATTTTTGATGAAATTTAAAATTTTGCCAAGTGTTGATTCTTTTTTTTCGCCCACCATCCAGTAAATTGTTCTCAGTATACTATTTTGTTATTTCCAAACCGCGCCAACAATCCTTATTAGTAATATTGTTCTCATTGAATTCAATACGTGATTTACACTATAGGATCATGGCGCATTTGCGTTAAGCTTCCATTACTGCAGTGCGATCTTCTGCTTCATTTTAATTTTTGACGTAGCGGTTTTTATTGATTTCATATTTTACTCAAGTTATTTATTTTGTAACATTTATTTAATTTTTTTACTGTCTATTTGGCGTCATTTGGACAGAATTTAGTTATTTCTTTCTATCAACCTTACTTTAACACGTCAGCATTGGTTCAGTACAAAATATTTTCTAATTTAAATGTACATTTGCCTTTGAAAATAATGCTTTTCTTTCTTCCGTTTTTATCCAAATTTTATAAAACTGCTATATTTAATTGAATTTTCAGGAAATGTTCTGACGATTTTGCAAGTGGGATTTTTAGGAACTGTTGTCCTTATTTTGATGGGGAATTTAAAGGGGTCGGTTGGTAGTTTTAGGAACAGCAGCTCTTAAAGATCTGTAGTTTAATGGGTACTTTTAGGCACTAAACGTCTTTATTCTCATGGGGATGTTTGGAGACTAATGTCCTTATTCTGTTAGCGATGTTTTGGAATAGTTGTCTTTATTCAAATGGGAGGCTTTAAGGAATGTTTTCTTTATTGTAGCAGAAATATTCAGGGTTCGTTGTCTTTCATCTGATGGACTTTTTTTAAAGATAATACTGCTCTTATTCTGATGGAAATTTTTAGATGTGATGCTGTCTATATTGCAACCGCGATTTTCACGGACTCTTGATATCATTTTTGCACAATCATCCCGCTGCATATATGCATTTTTGTTACTGTTGCCCTTACTCTAATAGCAATTTTTACGAACTGGCATTTTAATGTGGATTTTTATGAACTGTGTTTTTTGTTCTCAAAGGAACATTTCTATGATGTTCTTTTCAATGCAATAGTGATTTTTAATGACTTTTACTATTTAAATAGGATTCTTAGGGACTGTTGCAAATCTGCTACTTGGATATTTTTGCGAAAATTTTACCTTATATATTTTTAACAGCATTTTGGAGATGCGTCACTTGGCCTGCGAATGATGCAATATTATCCCGCGCAAAGCCGGGCATCTCAGCTAGTAAATTATAAAATGGATGAAATATTGTATTGTCATCGAAGATAAGCTTGTATGCAAAGTTTGAAGATAATTTATGCAGTAATAGTGGTCGAAAACCACGTAACAAACTTCGGTGTCAAATTAAGTTAAATAAAACCGTGTAAAAAGGCAGTAAATAGAATTGGCAATATGGCAGGGGTCTCCACGGTGAAGACAGAGCCATTTAAATATTTAGGGGCTTGTTTTCAGCGGGTTTTAGCTTTTTAAGGGGCTGGAGAATGAGGCTTCTTAGAACATAAGGGAAGCTCTACATCTGGTCTCTAGTTATATTTTATCAATTTTCTCAAAGCTCTGAGCTAATTGACGTTATGAAAAAATAGTATGATTTTTATAAATCAATTAACCCTTTTCAGCTTAATTTTAAAATAATGACATTTTTATACAATTGACAATATTACCTGATAACTATATGAGAAATACTGGAGTACACTTGAATAATTTTATCCAAAACATTGCAGTGCGGGATAATTTTATTAAAAAAATAAAATTGCAAAATAATATAATTAACCTCAGCACATTTATAGACTAACGAATTTGACTAGTAGAAAACCTGCAAAACCGATAATATTTATTTATACACTTTTTGAGAAAATTTAACTAGGTTCCCTGTAAAAAAAACAGTTCTATGGAAAAAAAAAGCTTGAGTTTCATCAAAAGTTATCAACATGTGTATGAAAATCTTATTTCAAATAATTCTAATTTGTGCGCATAGAGATTTTAATAAAGCAAAGAAATGTAAAATGTGATGTTAACAAACGAAATTATAATCAGAAATTATTTTAAAGAGAAAAACACGCAAAGACTTAATGAGTCAGTTCTATCGAAATTATTGCAGCAATAAAATCTGATGATTTTTGTTAAAAATAAGCCTTTCGCGACGGAAAAAAATTGATTTACGTTATCAATCCTGCCACGTGGTAAATAAATTAAGATCATAAAACAAGTTGCTCAAGTTCAAATGCACTGTAAATATTTATTGTTTCAAATTGTTTCTGGGAAATTTGAATTCTGTCTAAAACTACCGATGAAACACACACCACATAAAACTATGATTTTATTTCAGGCCTGAGGGTGAAATATGCGGTACTGTAGCGTGAATATAGGAATAAATTTAGTTAATTACAGTACTAATTGAGCAAAATAATTAATTGTATCATAATTTTATTTATTAATTTATTCTGTAAAGTGGACCGATACCAATTTTGAAAGAAACAAAAAATAAAAAATAATTTGACATTAAAACTTTCGTAAAATTTATTTTCAGAGGTAAAAAATATATCAAAGGTCATTAGATCATTTAAAGAGATAGTCCAGATAATCCAGTAATCGAGAGAAAGTTTACACTAAAGTGGCACCTTCGTTTTTATCCCGATTTTACAAGCTATTTGCTTTTTAAATTATTTGTCCGATACTTTAATTCGGAGGAAATAATATCGTATAATTATAACTTTAGTATAAATATTAACCTCTTATTATACAAATATAAAATCACCAACTGTTGCGATAACTCCAACCCCTTGATATTCAGTGATGTTCAGGAGACGCCATTCGTTTATTGTCGATTGTAGACGTGAATGCGTCCTAGACGTCACTAATTTCAAATGCTTGAAAACTCGGATGCATCCGAGACGCAATTTTTCTCATGTGCCATTGCAGAATTGCAGCGTCGGACATCTGCGAGACGTCATTATGTCAAAAGATTGATATAAGCAGCGGGAGGGGTCGGAAAGATGGTTAAATTTCTGAATTTAATCCTCGTGAAAGTATTAGGTATTTCCTAATGAGAAATACATGAAAGTCAAGTTAAAATGCTGATAAATTAAATGTTTTTTTCAGAAATGAAGAATAAGTGCACACAAAAAATTGACAAAAAATAATGATGCGGTAATTACAAAAATGCAAGAAATATGAGGGTGCCCGGTGTCTACCACTGACAGACTAAGATTTTACAGGAGGCTCGAGCAACGCAACACCACCGCAGATGGAGGCAATGATGATAAAGATATTAAGCCGAAATAAAATCTTTCTTTATGTATTAGCAATATTCGAAGCATGGTTTTGTACATAAAATATTATCAGTGCTGAATACCACATCAGTGAAAGACCGGTATATTGAAAAGTTTCAATTCGACAGATGGTGATAATTGAAAATATTACTTTTTATTTAGTAAAAATCCCCTAAAATTCGCGGTATTAAACTGACAGCTGGGTTGGTTGTGCAAAACCGTAAAAGTTACGAAGTATATCCGTAGTCGCAACGGTTATATACCAAAAAATGTTATAAAAGTTTTTTTTCCCCACGGTAAGAAAAACGTTGTGACTACGGATTTACTTCGCAATTTTTACGGTTTTGCACAGCCAACCCAGCTGCCAGTTTAAAACGGTAAATTTTACAGGATTTTTTTTCCCAGCATGCAATAACAGATATCTTACCTGCACGGAGGTGAAGTAGTCAAACATGGTCGCATGGCTTCAAGAAAGTGACCATCAGAGAAGAGAGGATTGGCGAAGCGCGTAACCCACTCTAAACGCGCAATTACGCTGAGTGCAGGCGTCGATAATGCCTCGGATTTCACCAAGAAAGAGAAAAACGTCCCACTTCCTCTCACCGCCGAGGAAAGCACAGCGGTCTTTTCGCAACCAAAGGGGTCAAGCGGGGCCCTTTTGCAAAGTCGGTCATTACCAAGTCCAGTCAGCCGTTGCTTCGGAAAGATGTAATGACCAGAAGTGAGATATTGGTCACCACAAACGAAGAAGGTTGCGTAACACCGGTGGACGCAAATACAACTAGTCCCACACAGCTGGCATCTGTATAAGATATTACCGGGAAACCAGAAGTATTTGTCGGGACTTCTGTGCAGCGGAAGTTGGCGGTCACGCGATATCTTTCTGAACTTCAATGAATACCTAGACACTCGCGTTAAATTTAATTACGCATCCGTTCATAACTGAATTCAATGAGACAGCTGAGGATCGACAGTGGTTATAAAACTCAAAGTTTTTATGATTAAACATAATAGAGGCTCATAAAAACATTCTTAGTCTCGGAAGGAATACAAAGAGCCTTCTGATTACTTGTATTTTTCATTGTGTATTAAAGGTGCTATTCTGTTCTACCACAACCACAGCATCATTTTTGAAGGCTTAACCAACAGACTGTTTTGGTAAATTTCTTGCGTATGGAGCAGAATTAACCGAAAAGCGTGTTTTTTCATAGAGATTTCTGCCTTAAATTGAGATTAAGTGTCTGCTTTAAAAGTGTGTTACGCAACTGTTTGTTTATTTATTACTTTTTTTTTTGCATAAACTTGAAACTATGTCTGAGGGAGAACAGTTTGATTTTTTAGTCCTTTTGAAACCGTAAAAGGGAAAGTTGATTTATTGTGTAGGGCACCTCAATCAACTGTAAGAACACATTGGAAAATTTTAAAAGACTATTTTTTCCTCTGGAACATAAAGATCATTAAAGGAGTATTGCAGTTAACTAGCACTATAAAACTTTGCCTTCAGATTTACGTCTATGGAAAGGTAGCTTCAGACAATATAAGAAACAGCATAATGAAAAAGTTGCCCTTTATTAAATAAATAAAAATATTCGAATAAGAGTAGTAGTGTTACCTAAAAAAATATACGCAATAAAGAACACCGCACTAGAAGCCCTACCCTACTGACTTCTTGCCTTTCCAACAAACAATGAAATATCCCACAGAGAAACTCGCACACCGTGAAAACTTCATTTGCGGGTTAATTGGGAGTCTGCAATTGGATGGATGAGCATCAACTATTAGCTGTGGCTTGTAAACAGAACTTTAGAACTAAAGTGGCTTATTTCACCTATATTACTGAGGTTAAAGTGCTCTTCTTCCGTTTTACAAGTACAAATCCAAGGCTTAGGTCAAAATGGGAGTTTCTAAAATTCGTTACCTTCATGTCTAAAAGGCTATGTAAACGTGAGTGCATCACCTGCTTGTGCTAGCAGTGATCCGAAAGTCAATTGAATTTTCATTGTAGATCGCAAAACGGCTTTAATTCAGGATTTACTTTTATTAATGAGGTACAGGAAATGTTCAAAATTGTTTTTCTCTATTTGACTATTGTTAAGAACAAAGAATTTACACCTTAGTCACCAACTGTTGCGATAACTAACTCTTTGTATAGGGAAAACAGGAACTTTCAGTCGAAGATGAAAAACGTCAGAACAGTTAGCACAGAGGCATCAATCTAGAACAGTGATCACCAAACTTATGAAGACACTGAGCAATCCTACCGTTTTCAAAGTCTACAGCGGTACCGGCCCCCTGCACTACACACAAAAAAAAGGACAAAAATAGTAAGAAACTCAATTCTCCATTATTAGTCAAACCTCGGTTGTTACATGATCTGCCAAAAAGGAGGGGTCGGGGGACAAACGGGCAAAGTTATCACTGTTCCCTATTTTTTTTATTTACGCAAGAAAATATTTTTCAGCTTCTTTCTAAGCCACGCGCTATTCAATGTTGGCCTAATTTTGAAAATCAACTAACAAGAGTGGTTGCAGTAATTTGCAAACTAACCAGTTGAGCGCAACTGCAATCTACCGAAAATATCTCGTGAGCTACTAGTAGTTCGCGATCACAGTTTGGCGACCACTGATCAAGAAGCATTCTCCCCGATGTTCGACTACCGGACTGGTACAGAACACCTGTACAGAATACAGGTAGAAAAATACTTGAAAAGAAAGATGTTTTCAGTGACTAATTTTTTTTTAAATGTCAGATACTGTCGAACTCGTTGAAAACGACAACCTTTTTAACGACACAAACAGTTCTCCAGAGCAAGCTGCCTGGCAGACGCCAAGAAGAATCCATTCATGTTCAAGGGAGGAGCTGCTGCTGTATGAAAGTTGTCGTTTTTGTTCTCGTTCTAGTTCGTTTAGAATACTTGACTTCTTCCGAACTGATGCTACGAGACAGTTTAATTTAATTTCTTTCAACAAACAGTGAAAAAAACATTTTGATTCGAGTACTAAATAAACGCGGCAAAACAAAGTTCCCCAAAACTCGAATGGATTCGTTCTTTTCTGCCATGCGCAGAAGCATCCAACTATCAAAAGTCCATAGTCAAACTGTAGGTGTCAATAAATTGTTGATCCCAGCAAATCCCAGACAATACAAAATAACGCTAAACCACTTTGCTTTTTACATTATAGCTTGAATGACGATCTTTGCTTTCAGTCATTTTTCCCCGATCATCTCGGATTTTCTTGTTTTTCAAGTAAAAATCTAAACACTTAACTTGAAAGGAAGTCTTTAATCTCAAAATCAACGTGAATGATGCAAAAATTTGAAATTTAAGCCACCTAAAAATGTTCTTTTGTTTTTGAATGACCAAAGAAAAAAATTATAAAGCATAATGTTTTATTAAACGCTTTTTTTTAAAAATAATGAATCAGTAAAGTGAAAGCAATATTCAAATAAAAAAATGTTTTTAGCAAAAAAAAAAAATAGCAAAAATTATATATTTTATTTACTCCTAAAGGGCGGTAACCCTGGAAACACTCAGAAACATTTCTTTTTCTTTTTTCGCTGTTTTAAATTATAGCATTATTTTATGCAAAAGAAACATTTGCATTTTGAAAAATGCATTCAATCATCTGCTTTCAAGTAAGAAATTTGAAGAATAGTGTTTTAAAAATAAATTATTAATGGACAAGAAAAAAAAAAAGTTTTGTTTCCTTGAATCCACACAACCATGATTATTCTTTTTCGCGGTTAAACGTATTATTGCTGATTGACGACTTTGGATTCGCTATTTTCACAAGTAAATCATGCGTAACCTTGACAGCAGTAAGTGAACTATCTCGAAATGATGTTTACATTTTTTATAGTTTCTCTTACATAGAATAAAAATACTCTGAATGACCAACAGAAAATAATGAATATTTACCTCTTCGTTTAAAAAAAAAAAAATACATTCTGGAAATTAATTTTTTACGATCAAATCTGCTTATTATTTTTCTCACAATGGAAATTCTAAACTTTACATTTGATTTATTTTTGTGAAATGTCTGGTTAAACAGTTAAACAATTGGTGTTGAGAAATGCCAGAGAAGGTAAATTTGAAAACAGGCAGTGGGATGACTAGCGACCCGTGGAAAGTACAGTAAAAAATTGTTTCTTAGTTTTCTGACATTTTGAATTTTTTGGAAATATTTGCCAGTCTCTGCAACTTTCAGCAAAACCGGGAGGGGGGCGGGCGCAGTGAAGAGATAGTAGTAAAAAAAAAAAACAATTTAAAAAGTATTTCTGTACGGCACTTACAATATGCATGCACTGGGCATAAGAAATATTTTTCTTATTTAATCCATAGAATTTTAAGATCCAGACGAAGCAACCGTACTTTCCTATTCGCTTTGCAAGCGACCAAGGGAAGAAAGATCACGTAAAGACTGCTATCCAGTTTCGTCCAAAGTCTTTTTTCTTACATTTTTCTTTGAATTTGGACACATCAGTAACTTGTTTTATCAATTGAGAGCATGGCTGGAATGCTTAGTCTACTCTCCCTCATAGTGCTTCTTAAAATGTCTTAAGGACATTTACGCAGGAAAACTGAAACAGGAAGAAAGTGAGACAACATATTTCCTAAAACGCTTGCTATATCAACTGAATTCACGTTCCATGTATAAACCTAGTCTTGTTGACACTTGCCCTTGCAACGATAGCAAGAAAATTTATTTTAGAGCAAAATGACAAAACTTCTAAGTAGCCAAGTAGAGCAACCCTTCTTTCTCAGGAACAAGGAGATTGTTCAGACGCACACTCAAAATGTGCGAACGGGCTGGTAACAGCTGTGGATTTCACTCATCACCTATCGCTTGCTGTTAACTAAGCTCGTTTTCAAGAACTTTTTTTTGTTCACATATTCTATTGAGAAATATGTGCTTTTGGTGACCAAGCTATAATTTGGCGTATGAAAAAGAGGGGAGGGAGAAACTCATCCTGGATATCAAAATTCTAAAAGTTTATTTAACATGCTTTATTTTATTTAAAAATTTTTTAACAAATGTATTTGATAGTTTTTCTTGGAGACTTAGGTATGCGTGTCCACAAATGGACGAGACGTCTCTGATACATAGATAATAATGTTAAAAAAGCTGTGGCCAACTTCCGCTTATTAACGGGACATGACTGTCTTGTTACACATTTATGTCGTATTGGCATATATGCTGAAGCTACCTGTTTGAAGGAACCTTACGTTTTTCCCCGACTATTCCATGACTTTTGCAAAGGATATCAATTTCCATGACTTTTCCAGGTTTTCCATGATTTCCAGGTGGAGTATGAACCCTGTTACTTGTTATTGTTTTCTGTTATTTTGTTCCTTATTCATGTGTCTCTGCCATTGGTATGTTTAAAAAAAAAATGTTAAAAAATAAATAAAAAATCAGTACAGGGACCCTTCATAAATGTCACTTTTTTTCAATATATTAGACAACTTATTTTGTCAGAAAAGTAACTACAAAGTTATATACTTTGTCAGAAAATTTCACACTTCAACGTACCCCTCTAACCCCCTTTTGTCACAGGGCACGCTATATTACATTAGCATGAATATGTTACTTACAGTTCAGAAACAAAGCACTTACGTTATAGATCCCGTTTTCAATTTTATTTTTTTAACTTTTAATGACATTTGTGAGCATAACCAAGGCTGAACTTAATCCAGTTTACTGTTTAACTGTAATTCAGTAACGGTTACGATCAAGTTCAGCCTTAGCATAACAATAATGATGATTACGCGGGAACTTTGTTTGTATAAAAGGTGATTAAAGTTTACAGCTAAAAAGAGTATTAGTATATCTAATAGTAAAAAAATATTGATCGTTCGAATACTAAAAAATGACCGCTCGCTATTTTATCGTAAATGCTGAAGACTATTTCCTTTTAAACTTTTGACTAGAGGTAAATTTAAACCTTAATCAGCATCGGTGTTTTCCATACAAAATGAACTCAATGAAACGTTAAAATCAAACTTAGAAAATAAAAAAAAAACCTTAAATACATTTAATTTCCTGATTTTAATTGATTTTATAAAAACTAAAATGTGTGATGTCACACTTCTTGTTACCCCTCCCATTGTCACAAACTGTCACAATTTCCCGATCCCTACTCCCCTTCTTGAAGTGTGACGTCATTTATGAATGATCCCATAGGCTTCGCGCTATAAAATCAAAATGTGTTTAAGTGCAGTTATTATGAAGCAAGAAAAAAGCCAAGTAGACGATGGCCATCTTTCGTCAGGTCGCTAATTGCATATTTTCAGCAAACATGGCGTGGGGACGTGCCTTCGGGGAGTCTTAACGGTCCACGTTTCATGTAGGCGTCCCCCGCCCCAAGTTAACGTATTCCGGGATGCCTCTCAGGGCCATCCTCAGCAAGGTCAAGAGAGGAGAAAGGAAAGATTCCTGCTGATGGCAGCAAAGGGGCAAGGATGGTCAAGAGAAGCGCCGTCGGAAGATTCGTTTCGTTTCACGCGCAAGCTGTGAAGTCAAACACAGTTGAAGGCGATTGGATCTTTTCTTAAGTGATGACTCAATCGATAAGTGCGTCAAACAAAACAATTTCTTATGTTTCTGCAGCATACCTGAGCAAACAAATTTCAGTCCAACTACATTAGGTCTTTTGTTCAGACCTTAACTGAATCTTCAGCTGCCACAGCAACTGAAGTAATTATCAATCACTTACTTTTTGCTTCATGTGTGGCATTTCAAAACAGTCGTTAATCAGAAAAATAAAAATTAGCATCCACTTTCATTTTTTTCTTTCTCTGTGCCATCGAAGAGCACAAATAATAACTCATTCAAACAATATAGTAGTTAATATTGCTAACAATATGTAGTTAAATATTGCTGATAGATTAGCTTAAGCAGAAATTAAGAGCTGTTTCCCGAATTGGTGGGCAAATAATTTTCTTTGATGTTTGTTTTATCACTTTATTGAAAATAATAAAGGAGAACTTATTTGAAAATAAGTGATGGGAAATAACCAATAATGCATACGCTAAGCTTAAGATGAATAATTTTAAAGTCATGACACTGCTTTCAAAAGGGTCTTTTTTTCCCATTGTCTAACAGTGGTATTTGTCACATTTTACAATTTCATTATAAACATTAGTTTGAAACTAATAGTCTAGAATGTAGACTTGAAAAATTCTGCCAAAACATGTTTTGCTATTCACTTCTAGACTACGAGTAGTATAACATTTAGATTTTATGTGGGATAATTCGAAATATTAGAAAAAAACATTTAAAAAAAATATTCCTGATATTTTCTCAAAATACAGCTTTACAAACATCACTGGATATATAAAACATGCCTGTGAGACTACATCCTCAAAGTTCGCATCTTTTCCATCGATAAAGGGATTCTATCTAACCCTAAAACAAGTATATGGCCGCATGCAATTTGCAGGTCAGCGAGTTGTAAAGATTTTATCCCAATGTTTATTTACAGTATTTCTACTCTCCGAGACTCTAAACTAGAACGTGGTGCAGCAAACCATCTTTCAACAGCTCGTGGCCGAATAAGACGCTTTTCCTTATTTGCAGGGTGGATTATTTAATTGGTGGTATTTTAAAGCATGAATTAACTTCTGCTCTGTTGCATGTGAAGAAAAGGCCATCAAAACTATAGGAGTTTAGTAAGTCAAAATAAAACAGAGCCTAAAATCCGGATTGACTGCTTTATTTTGACTCGGTAAACTCCTAGGAGCAGGACCGATGCCCATTGGAATTAACATTTAAGCTAAGTTTACACTGATCTGAAAGGATTAATTAGTCCCTCCTCACCCATTCAAACAAATCCTAATTAACCTTCCTATCATAGATCAAGAAAAGCTTATTGTAAGTACACGAGCAGCAAAGTTAAAATAGTGCATAGAGATTTATTAATTCTTATGGCTTGGATGAAGGCCAATCACAATTGACTTATTCCGTTAAAGGTTAAAAGAAGTCCATCATAAATCTGAAAGTTGTCTTTCAGAAATAGAACCGAACATCATTCATTCAGATTAATTGAAACACGTGTGGATTTTAAAATGGGAATTAACCAAACAAATTACCAATAATATTCCACTTGTAAGTGTGAAACATTGTGCCCTTTATTAAAACATTCCACGTATTTCTGATGCACATCATGTAATTAAACTTTTTTTTAAAGTATTTATTTTATGTATCATATGCCCGTATTATGGACAATACGACGCACCAAAAATTTCAAGCAATTTTTCAGAAAAATAACATTTTAGACATTTATAATTAGACTGAAAAAACATGACAATATTTTTTTAATTAATTTATAAAATCGCATCGAACGTTAAATTCAGAAAACTGTCATTGAACTTTCTTTCTTATCCCTGACATTTTTAAGATAAGGGGGCAATTTAAAATCAAATTTAGGCTATTTTAACATGGGTCTCAAGTACAAGACACACCAGAATTTTGGAAACAATTTCTTTGAAGAAAAAAAGTTTCTTTCAGTGCGTAAAATACAGAAAGGGGTTTGAAGAAAGGGATATCCTCCCCTCCCCCCTTAATTTATCAATCAAAAGCTTATAAAAGGTTTACAGAGTATTTTCGTCTGGTATTAATAGATAGATAATTTCGATAAACATTTAGAGAGGCGTATACGTTTTCTTGTCTAGCAATTTTCTTTTTTTCCGACAAAATTAATGCAACACTTCAAAATCCTTAAGATGTAATGTATCATCAAGTGATTCATAAAAATGCATTGCCCCTAAATCGCAACAGTATCACACACTGATTTACGATAAGGAGCAATAAAAATGACATTTGTCGCATTTGAACTGATTGATCGCAAATTGCACTGTTGACAGATAATGAAAATCCTTGAGATAACGCAAGGAATAAAGTTCCCATTGCGGCGGATTCGCCTCAATGTGAAATAATGTTGATCATATTATTATTGATATCCGTCCTATAGAAATCATAACTAAATACTGCATGACATGCACATACAAACTTCTTTTACTTTTAAAAATTAATAAGCTTTTCTGCTGTTCTGAACAAGATGGTTAGCGTCTCATTTATATTGCTTCCGAGATTTGATTATTATACAAGTTAGAAATGTTGTTAATTAGTAAAGATACATGTTAATAAATTCTTAACCGTTTGACATCTCCAGATCTGAACTGATGACTCTACAAGAGCTGATGGCTCTACAAAAATATCTCAACAATTGGTGACCTCGCACAATGAACATTTCAAGTGCATGATTTCACAAAGCTAACAATTATAATAATACTATAGTCCACGTTATTCACATTGAACAGAATCTTTATTTTTAAAACATTTTTAACCTGAAAAATGACTCTTGACTTGATGCGTAGACTGTTGCGTGTTTTAAGATTTTAAGACGAACGTATGTGAAACTGACACTTTCTAGCGATAGCAATAAACTGAATTTCAAGTGCTCTGAGGAAGCAAAAGTTGTACTGTATTGCTTTCAAAACTATTCAAAAACGAAATCGCGCAATTGGAAACTGTATGAATTGAGGGAGAAGCAAACTGTATTTGAAATTTTGCTCTAGAAACAGTCAGGCCAGCGCGTATCCATATTGGTAGTCCTTACATTTATCACAAATAAAACAGAAATTTCTCGTTATACCGGAAGGAAATATTTTTAAGGGACTCATAATTGAAGAGACGAGATGATTTTGAAAAAGAAAAATTTAAAAAAAAGACTAATAACCATAAAGGTGCAAACTGGGCGATAGCCTGTGTATATTTCACTAGTTGCAGGAGGGGACATTGAGTTTAACATTCTAAATAGATATTCACTTGTATTTAAAGGACATTTTATGACAAGGAGGAAGAAATTAAAAAAGTAATAAAGCTTTTACAGGCGTTTAAGAAACAGGAATACATAACAGTCATTCTTGAGAAAAACATCATTCGCAGAGGTTTGGGACTGTACAGAAAAATGTTAATATTCCAGCCAAAATCATGGCGGTCACAAAATATTATCGTTGAAGAAGGATTTACCGTTATACCGGATATTGTTACAGTGAGGTTTTACTGTAATTATGTTATTGTAATCAATAAAAGTGAAATAAAAATTTCATTTATAAACCCTCCTTGAAGTTGCATCTTTTTGTAAAACGAAACTGTAACCGAATTTATTAGTATTCGAAACGCCATTGAATGTCTTAAAATTAAAATGCGATAAAGACGAACACTTATGCATTGCTTGAACACACACATCTTCTACATTTAACATTATTTCTAAATATTTAACATCTTTTGATCTCCTTCGAGAGGAAATGTCCGATTATTCCAATTAGTAGATCATTTTACTCTTATCAAGAGTTTGGAATCGCCTAACTTTCCGAACGATCAAACCTTGTTATGACAAGAATCGACATTCAATGACAAGATCTTGATCAAAAGAACCGCTTAATAGTACTTTCCATGGGAAAGTCGTATCAAGTGCTATTCCAAAGACCGTGAACACGAAATAAGCTTAGTGGCGATAATGAAAGGAATACAAATGAAGGTATTCCATCAAACAAAAACTTATAGAGGAAAGAATTGCAGGTGGCAGTGAAGAGGCTGGAAAAAGGAGGATGATACTTTCATTTTCCAGTCAACCTTGGCTTAAGGAAAAATTTGCAATTCTGTTGTCCTTCATGGCCAGTGAAAGTGGCGATTTTCTTCTGTTTATTAACACTCGTTGCGTAAAGGCCATACGAGTGATTTCCTACCATAATGGGCGTTGAATCATAGAAGCTATTTCAGTCGCCTACCATTCGAATCGTGTTTTTGGACTGGACAGTCATTAAGTATCGATTTTGTGCGTGCCGTGGAAATTTAAAGAGGTATTTCAAAAAAATTTTATGTAAAACGTAAATAAGCTGCCATTTTAGAAAATGTAACGAAGGAGTAAACAACGATTTCATTAATTAAATTGACACGCTGTGAATATGAATTTCCAATTTGGGATTTGGAATTGTTGAACTTTCGGTCAGCCATTTTTTGTATTAAAAAAATCACGTTTCGTTTCGGATCAATGACATTTAAACTCCATTGAATCACACAGCTTTTCTCATACTAATAAAAATGAAATTTTTCTACGAAAATTTCAGAAAGGTTTTCAAATTATATTAACAAATATATTTTTAGCGTAAATATTAAACAAAAAAATTAACAACTATGATTATCCATTATACGGTCTGTATGGAGCATCAGGCCCGTCATTCTAAAGTTTTCCGAAAGGGGGAAGTAAAAGGCAGAGGGGTAGCTAGGTGGGGGCAAGGAGGGACAGCTGTCCCCGGGTGCAGCGTCAAGGGGCGCCAAATTAATGTTCATTTATCTTATTTTTAAATGCGGAAAGAAAATTATTTGAACTGAAGAGGTGTGAATATGTTCGACAAAGAGTGGGAACACCGCAAATCATATCGGGAATGACCAATGTAGCACAGGAGTGCGTGGGAAATCAGACAAATAATTTTGCGAAGCCAAAGTGTCCATATTTTTCCCTTAGAAGTGAATGGTCGCTAATAAAAATGAAAGTTAAAAGGGCTGGTTTTTAGAGCTTTATCATTTAGGAAGCATAAAAGTTTTTTTAAATTCCCTTTACGGACGCCCCTAGGCTCTCAGGGGCACAGGGGCGCGCAAAATCTTCAGTTGCCCCAGGTGCTGAAAACCCTAGCTACGACTCTGGCAAAAGGTATGCACTCAACACATGCTACAGTCAAACACGCTTAATGGAATGCCGGTTAAAGGAATATCCCACTTATTGTATTACATTTTCAATGTACCAAACCATAGTATATTTTACGATTACTGTTTCTGTGATCTCGGATCATAAAATATATTATTAGAAGAAAATTTTTCATGGCAAGCAGATTTAACTGTATATTAAAAAAAATACATACGCAGAGGTATAGGAAAATTATGTTTCTACATGTAAAAGCCGCGACGGTTGGGGGGGGGGGGGATTGTCCCCCTCTTCATCTCCAAAATGACTGACTCTTTCTCGAGTATCGTGTCAGTCATTTTACAGTATGAGTTCCAAACATAAGAAATAAGAAAATGTGACGAGGAGGGAAAACAAAAACAGTAATTCACAATGTTAAGTAATTCAATCAAATTATAACACTATATATAAAGGTTAACAAGAGCAGAAATGAGTTTTATGCAAAAGATCTAACTAAATATGTATTTTAAAGGTTTTATACAGATGTGCTCCTATGTTTTAAAAAAACATCTCAATTTCGAAAAAATACATTTTGAACTTTGAATTTCAACTTCCATCGACAGCTCTTTTTTTCTGTTATGAAACTATTTCAATTAGTCTGCCTTTTTGTACCTGTTAAATTTTTCAGCACGAATTTTTTTTTCTTCATTTCATACATTTCTTTTTTGAATTTCCTAAGGCTTCAAGCATGATTAAAACACGTGCCGAATAAAAATAGAATGTTTATCTTCGTCAAAATATCAAAAATAAATCCGAAAGTTCGACAGTGGATATCCGGCATATGACAAAAACATCCGATGCATTCCTAATGCCTGTACTTGGTTCCCCATCCCCCCCCCCCCCTCTACCACCAAAGCAATATACTGATTGCGTTACTGTGTGTGTATTTACAAGAGCATTCTTCTTCTCTAGAAGATAAGTATCTCTGAAGGAGGGTTCACTAATAAAATATCTTTTTCAGCAACCTATTCTACAAACATTCACACACTCTGGGTCTCTTAATAAAAAACATTTCAGGGCGTTTATATGCAATACCACAAATTATTCACCTGATCACACACATCCAATGCAGATTATAATCTAATACAACGTTCAAATTTTACAAAATAAAAACAGATCAAATAGAAATTTCAACAGCTGGAATTACCATTAAATTTGAAAACATGTTTACAACCAATTCGTTAGGAAGCTTAAAACTTGTTTTTATAGATCTATCGATCCATAAGTTTGACAAAAGTGAAAGGGGCCCGTGACATAATGTGGCGAGTGGGGCTATGGTTCCTACAATAAATGTTGGGGGTCAGGGTTATTTGTTTAGTTTCTATAAGGGGGAGGGGCAGTTAAAGCATTTTTATGAAGGAATAATGGAGCTACAGAAATTTGACAGCTATGTATTCAAGTTTCGCCATTATTCGGCGTCATGTGTTTCCACTGTTTGTGGGACACAAAAATATACCTAGATGATATCTTCTTATTTTTGTTCAATTTCAAGACGGAAGTTTTGCTTCAAAATAACTCAATCTCACTTAAAAAATACATATTTGTTCGAAATAACTTTTAAACAATCTAAGCTTGTTACATCCCCCCCCTTTTCCCCAGATTTTTATTTATTACTAAAGGTTTAGATTTTTATTTACTGGATACATAATATTGATATTCAAATAAATTTGAATATTAACTTTCTTTTACCACTAAAAAAATGTTGACCCGCACTAATACTAGTAGTACAACTCATTGACTTTTTAATTCATGTCTATTTAAAGGGTTTTATGAATAAATCATTACGTAAGGAAAAATAGTAAACATTTCTTACCTTTTCGGTAGGATGTTTAATGTAAGACTTGCACGAAGATCCATCATGACTCATGTTTACGAGAAGTGTCTCTATGGGCAGTTCTAAATAAAAGTACCTTTATCCACAGTGAAATACTGACTCCAGATATTCATTAAACATATTTCTTTCCCACGAATCACACACACACTGAGGCCACAATTGCCGACTTTCCGCACAAAGTCATTTGCAAAACCGACTTCCACAAACTGGCGGGCTTTAATAAAACGTTTTTCCCAAGCCGTACCTCTTCTTCGCGAGCTGTGTTGGTATTCTGTCGACCCAACCTCAGGTCTGAGCGTACACCTGACCTTGCGAAGCCGGTGAAAGTGATGGCAATGAAGTGGAAGGTTCTCCCCCCCCCCCCCCTCTTCTGCCAGGCCCAGCCTTACCGGTCTTTTCTTCTTTCTATTCTTCTGTATTGACTTTGGTATCGTTTATTTTCAAACACTAAGCGCTGACCGATCCGAGGGAACATCGAGGGGAACCAGCTGAGTATTTTTGAATTTAAGAATTCATCTCTTTTGAAAACCGTATTTGTAATTGATAAGAAGAGGTGCAAGGGGGGAGGGATGCGCTGGAATCTTCCTTATAATTGCTTTTTCTGTCATTAAAGAATGTCTGAGAAACCTCTTGCGTAGTTTACAGCTGTCTTGCATAATTTTATTTTACTTGAAGTTCATTGAAAAAAAATATTATTTTGTGTTAATATATCACTCCTGCCCCAGCGACATATTACTATTTTTTATTTTGTTTTATCTTAATTTATTTATTATTTATTTGTTTATTTTAAAACTATTTTATGTGGTTATTAAGAGGAAAAAGCATACGGAATTTTTTGTTGTGAAATGGTTCCCGTTTTTAACTTATTTTGTCTTTCATTGAAAAATGTCTGAGCAATCTCTGGCTTAATGCACATTTTAGAATTTTTCAAGAGATTTTATTTTAAATGTGAGTAATATCTCATATTTTTAATGGAGTATATTTTACTCCCATTTCCTCATTTTGTTCTATAATTAATGTAAGAAGTAAGTAAGGGAGAAAATATTGTTGTATAAAGATTTATCTATAGAAGATCATTGATTAAAGACGTTATTTTATTTCAATTGTTTGGGATTGTTGCTGGTATTCCAATGTGGATTTTTATGGACTCTTGTCCGTATTCTAATGTGGGTTTTTATGGACTCTTGTCCGAATTCTAATGTGGATTTTTATGGACTCTTGTCCGTATTCTAATGAGGATTTTAGGGAACGTTGCACCTATTTTTAACGGGCTTTTAAAAAACTATTGTCTTTATTTAGGAAATGTTGTCTTTACTTTTGTGAGGAGTTATTTCGGAACTACTACTTTTGTTCTAATGGAAATGGGATTTTAGGGCTTGTTTTATTTATGCTAAAACTTTTTTTTTTTGCAAAACGTCATTGGTTTTTTCCCCTGTATTTTTGTTATGTCACAAAATATAAAGTAGCCTACAAGACCATAGGCGAAGCAACTGGCCAGTCACCACTGGGGACTTCTTTTAATTGTTTAACACCATGGCGGAAACCGTTCATTAGTAAGGAATAAATATATTGTTCTACTAGCAATTAAAATGAAAGGTAAACATCCGGTTCATAGGCGACATATTTATTAGTTGTCAGAGGTTCCGAATAATGAGCTATCTGTTAAATCATTTAATATAATTCCTTCCAGGATTTGACGGAATTCTTTGGAAAATTCTTGTTAGTTTGTCAAGGTATTCAAGGCCGCATCCGGAAAAGGGGTTCACAAGTCCGGCTCCCCTTTTTCAATGAAAAGCCGAAATTTTCCCTAACTTAGCATAAATTTCTCCTTGAAACTGTTCTTAATGTAATGCGTTGAAGTCAAGAACTCCCCCCCCCCCCAAAAAAAAAAAAATGTATGGGTATGGGCTTGTGAGTTTGTACATCGTTCAAATCAACAAACAAACAGACATTCATCAGGTTTATAAACTTGTTTTTAAGGAAAATATCACACTGTTTTCACATAACTTTGATTTAGGATGAGGATGCATATGTCTTGAAAATTCGCAAAGCCTCAAGTTGACTTCATTCTCGCATCTTTTCCCAAAATTTTATTTCTGATTACAATAATTACCAAATGATTGATATATCAATAAGAACACATTTCTTGTTTTTTGGACACTTAGAAAAAAATATTGGAAGCGGACCTCGCGACAAAACTTTATCTGCTCTGTCAGTCAAAGTCTTTCAGTCAAAGTCAGTCAAAGTCTTTCAGTATCACCCAACACTTGTCATTAATTGAAACTTTTAACATAGTCTTATGAATTCTGACGAGTTCAGTAAAAATAATTTTTCAGTTATATAGTATATATTCAAGAAGTTACTTAAAATGCTACGCGCTATTTCAGGAGTTTTAATAATTATTTTACTATCAGAAAATGTCAAAATTTTTTTGCCTAATTCATTTATTGAACGTCAAGGTTAAGTGTGCTTTTCCTCAAAGCATCAATTATGTGTTCAAGGACAATGCGCCACACAACTATCAAAGGCTATCATCAAGAGATGAAGAATCTTCAAATGGAGCAGTAAAGAGATATGAAAAGCTATCATTTAAGGTCTGGACCAAAGCAGGTGCTTTCAATATGATTGAACTACCTTAGATAACTATGAGCATTATTTTTGCAATGTGGCAGCATCATCGAAATTTAAGAAATATGTAGCTGGATCCAACTGAATGTAAAATAGTCTCGCAAAATGCTGCAGCTAGAGTCAATTGATATGAACGTTCTTTTCTTTGTGGGCCTTCTAAATGTACGTTTTGCTATACTGTCATGAGAGATGTTTTATTTCTTTAAAAAAAATTTTGTAGCATTTAGTTCAGATTTTTTCAGACACAACAAAACCCTGGGGATTCTTAAAGAATGCTGTATAAGACGAAATATATAAAATATGGGAATATATATATATAACATATATATACTTAACTGTAGTGCAGTTTCATGTAGTAAATATGTATAAATTCATATTAAGGACAACTTAAATCATAACTTATATAACACCTTTTACTGCCAGAATTAGTTCTTAAAAAGGGATTTAAAATCATTATCTCATATTGAAATTTCTATTGCAAGCTACAAAAAAAAAAAAAAAAAAAAAAAGAGTTCGGTTTCGTGAACCCCAATAAAACACTATTGAGAAGTTTTTTTATCATTATTAAAAATAATAAATCATGGGAAAATATTACACACACATAAGAGTTTAAAAAAAATGTCAATGCTAAAAAAACCATACACCCACGTATATATATATACATATTTAAACATTAATATAACTCCAGTGATTTTCTTTTTTGAAAAAACCAGGTTGTCTATGTTATTCTTTCAAAATCTACCAATTTGGGCAATTTGATGAAGATCATCATTAGATTAAAGAATGCCGCAGAGATTCTAAACTTTTCCAAGTCGTGGCACCTTTGGAAGAATTATATTTTTTTCACGACTGCCAAGTCATATCATATCCACCTATGATATATCGCTCATGGGCTGCAATAGTGGCACAACTCAAAAAACACGCTTTTTGGACTAAGAAGATTTAAATATGAAAATACTCATTCTTTTCATCAGCAATACTAGCACAACCCATACTTCAATGTAAGGCCATAAGATGGCAGCAAACTAAAGCGTTTCTTATGCATTTTCCCTAGGAATGAAAACTTTAAACCCTCTTATCTCAAAACATGATTTTTTGAGTTGTGCCGCTATTGCCAGCCCATGAGCGATATGTATATGAATTAATAAAATAGCATTCTTGAACGATTTTGAAGAAAAAATCACAGAAATAAGTGGTAAAAGATAGAAACAAAGAATGTTACTCATGTGTAAAATTTTGTAAAATTACTTTAACTGCAACCATCACACGTTTTTGTTTTCTTAGGAAAAGAAATTTGATATCATGGACGCCTCATCTCTCGCTTGGAAACCAGCAGGTTTGGAGTGAGAAACACTGAGTTAATATTCTGAAATTCAAAATGCTGTTTTCTGAAGTGTAGTATGATGTACTTTAATCGCAGGAAGAAAAGAAAAGAAATTAAATTAATGGAACATAACTGAAAAGCTAAAAGCTTATTTAATCACATCCATCATGCGCCTTTGAATGACGTCAGCCGGGGTAATTTTCACAGGTTCTGCTCGAGTGCAGACGATTGTTTTCGTCCCTCGTGAGAGAACAAATATTCGGAATACGAAGAAAGTAGACAAAGAGATGAGGCGATGACCCTGCACATGACTCATAAACTTCACAGCATCAAGGACAGCTTTTAAACAAAAAGTCACAGTTATACAAGCCGTATCACACCCTTTATAAGAAAAGATTGTAGACTAGACTGTAACCTTTGCAACTGTTCCTTGTGTGTAGTATTTCTTGTCATTAAAATGATTTTGTCAAATTGTTTGCTCTTGGGATTTTGGTCAACATCAAAAAGAAAAAAGGTTCCGAGTTCAACTAACTGGGTATTTTTATGATGAATAATATAATTGTCATAAAGTTATATCTGACTAAAACTCCCTTTCTATACTCATGAAAGAAAAATTTGTCATAACTTACCTTGTGTTCAATGTTTAAACACGTATTATATATGACTAGTGTTCCACGAAACTTCTCGCCCTTATAAACCTTAAACCATTAGTTTCTAGTCTATAATAATTTTTCAGGCATACGCAGGGCCCGATTTACATTTTGAATCACTATAGGCACAACTTATATTTGGGGCCCCTCACGCAACAAAAAATTTTGGGGGCCCTAAAGCGCAAAAACTAATTTGTTTTTCAAATTTCAAGGAGTCACACCAAAATTTGGGAGCCCCCAACGTGTAAAATGATTTTGTTTTTAAATTACAAAATGTTTGAATAAAATCTGGGGGCCCCCAAAGTGAAAATTCCTTGTGGTTGGTTATAAAATAATTTAATAATACAAATTTTCTGTGAAGCAACAGAACAATAACAGTTTGTTTTTGAAAGATGCTATTTTTAAATATTTTTTCTAAAAAAATTTAAATTATAAAAATAATAATAATAATAATAATAATAACCAAAATTAAGGGTCCCCCTCAAAGTGGGGCCCTTGGCCCGGGCCTAATGGTAAATAAGGCCCAGGGCATACGTACAGCTGTCACCGTGGGGACTTGCTATCGTAATGTTGTGCACTAGTATTAACACATCTAAATATAAATCGGCAAAGACAAAATACCATTTTCTCCTCTGTTTGTCAACCGATTTTCTTATTTTTTTTCACATTTAATAAGTTATTGATGAGTTTTGGTGTTATCAATAAACATTTTTGGAAATAGTTTTTTTTCCCTCTCCTACTTTCGTTGATTCAGCCTTCATTCGTTATACCTTCATGCTAATCCTTGCATTTGCAACCTACAATATTTGTACAATACTCAATACAATTTTTTTACTATTTATAATTCAAAGAGGAAAAAATGTCAAGAACAAAATAAAAGAGAAAATATAGTCTATTAAATGAATGTCAAAGCAACATAATACCAATCTTTAGGTGTCAGTGAATCCATTTCCAAAATAATTGTGTGTATGATAAGTCAGTCAAATTGTTTGTCAAATACAATGTCAAACAAAATGAAACACAATTCGAAGCGAACAACGACTAATATAACATAAAGTGAGATAATAAGTGCGGTGACAAGTTATTTTGCTTCGAACGAACGTTTTCTAAATGTGTTGATTCGCTTTAGTGTATATTGAACTCCTGATTAAATTGAAAGCGAGTGTTTGTATTTCTAATTTATTCAATAATGATAGGGCGGCTTGAAAATGTTTAATTCTATTCTTTTTTACAGGAGGAGTGCACAAAGATTATGTATAATATGCGTTATATATGCATTATACTAAAAAACTAACTCTGTAGTCAATCAGTCGCACTGGGAAGAGATTATTGCTAATTGAGATTACTTAAACAAAACAGGCTGTTGTCAAACAGAAATGTCTAAAAGTTGTTTAAACGTGTGAGGCTGAGCTTGAAAAATTTAATGAATTACGGTCAAATTTCGAGCGCTGGGCGAACTCTAGTAAAAAGAAATGCTGATACAAACTTGGCAAAATCTTCGCGATTTAGATTCGCTAATTCCATACCTCAGATAAGTAATAAGCTTCTTTAACTATAATTCTTCAAAATATTTCTGAGGTAGAAGGAAAACTAACGGTCTCAGAGTAATTCAAACCCTGAAACCCCGGTAGAGTAATTCCTCAATTTCAAAGTTCTGCGCAAGTGGGTATGAATAATATTTACACCACACCTACGTAGAACGTGAAGATTACAAAAAAATTGCTAATACAAAGACATGACAGAAAAAATAATAATTGCAAAGAACAAAGAAAGTTCCCCTTCCCCTTTCAGAATTTGCAATAAATAATAATTCTTCGAAGAACAAACCACAAAGTACAAAATCAGGGTGTCTACTAAGTTTCACAAAGTCAATTTGGTGACATTTTAATGACTTTTCGGTGACTTTATAAACTTATTTAGTGACCTAGTATATTTTCATAAAACCTGTTTTTAAAAACTTTATTTTTAATAACGATTAAATAAAATGACAAATTAATACTGGCTGAATTTCTTAATATAAACTATTTAATTTTAAGCTTTTACACTTTTTTATCACTGGAGCTCAATGTCTAACAAAACAAAGTGTGGTAAGTTCTTCGGAACTTATATTAATACATAAAGTCTTAGTCTGAATTAAATCTGCAAAAACTCATCGCATTTTTTAAAGAAATAAACATGTTTTCGAGCATCAACTTTTAATACTTGTGCACACCATGGTAGAGGTTTTATTAATATATATGTGCAATTTGAACTACTTGACTAATGAATTTCTAAGATCAAAAAGAGGCAGAATTAAAAACATTAGGAGTAGTATTTTGTCGAATTTAATGATCACTTAATACTATATGAAAAACAATTTCTAAATTTTTTTACATGTTTTTAAATTATATACTAAAAGAAAATAAAAAGAAATGTTATTTATTTTGAAAAAAATTATAATGAGCACTTGAAAGGGGGAAAACCTAATGTTAAAGATAATCTAACATTGAAAAACATTTTAATTGCATGCAAAAAAATAAGGGATTTTTTTTCAAGCAAAAATTTGTTTAAAATTATATTCTAAATCAGGCTGCAATATTCAATAATTATAATCAATTGATATGGTCACTAAAACCTTAAGGCTAAAAATGAAATTTAAAAGCTCCTTAATTTGATTAAATTTCGAGGGGCCGCAGCAAAATGTCGTCCGTGCAAGTCCTTTACTACAGAAGTTGAAACTTGAGAAAGATTAAAAATAATGGTAAACTCGAAGTTATTGATGTGACAGAGGAAGAATCCGATAGCAAACGAGAATTAGGATGTTTTATCGAAGCCGATGGAACAGGATTTTGAAATGCGTAAAAAATCGTTATTGACCCTTGAAAGCGCAAAAACCGGACTACTCATACAAATTTTACTCGTGATTTGTAACGTTTGGCAGGCATGTACGTAGGCTACGTTAAAAAAAAAAATTCATAGAAAAGAAAAACTAAAAACGAAAAACTTCCAAAATTACGAATTTTTTAATTTCTATTTTCACCGATAATATAGAAAAAAAAAATCACTCGTCTGATAATACGAAAGTGTGAAATGATTTAAAATCAACGTATATCTACCATCTACCGCATTAATCAACCCTACTTTCAGTTCCAAAAATCCGCGAATTGTGGCGATCATCGGGCCGAGAAAAAAAACATTCAGTGGCGTCGAATTTTTTCGTGACCAGTTATCCGGTTTCGTTATTTTTTGGGGACTTCCGTGACCCCTTTTCCGATTTGGTGACTTTTCGGGGACTTCCGTGACTTCGGTGACCAGTAGACACCCTGAAAATGAAAATAAATAAATATGTTGCTTGGTTTCAAAGGTAACTTTTTTTTTTGTGCATACAAGTGACACTGGGCAAAACAAATTCCTGACAGCGTATGTCCATAACTGCAACCGATAAAAAATTCATCCTAAATATAAAAAAAAACAGTGAACATTCAACTTCCCTGCAATTTACATAAACATTTTTAAAATGCAATGTAGAAACTATTTATAAATGATGTCAAACTTACTTTTTTTCGATGTATTTGATTCCCCCTCCCCCCTTTGTCACAAAATGTCACACTTTAGCATACCAGTTTTTTCACACGTCACGCTATATTACATAAGCATATGTACTTGCAGTTCACAAAGAATTTATATCGCAATTTTATTTTTGAACTTTAACTGCGTGTTTTAACGACATTTAGGATTATACAAATAAAAATGATTAAGATTTGCAAAAAACATAATAAGTATATAATAGGGAAAAATACTATCATCGTAAATGAACAATTGAAAGCAATAGTATTTTAGAACTTGATATAGTTTGTCTTATAAACCTTATCTTTATTTTATGAACACAAAACATTCTTACAAAGATTGAATTTAAAAATAAACGCTATTTTGTCTTAAAAGTGTAAGTGCCCAAGAACATTTCTTTTTTAATTTAAACTTTTGACTGGGAGAAAATTTAAGCATCAACCAGCATCGATGTTTTCGATACAAAATGAAATCAATAAGAATGCAAAAAAAAAAAAAAAAAAGTTTAATCAGCTGATTTTCGACGTTCTTATTTTGACCAAAATGTGTGATGTGACACTTCTTGCTACGCCCTCTTCTTCCCTTGTCAATTTCTTGAACCTCTTCGCGGCGTGACATCATTTATGAATAACCCCGTATCATAAAGACTGGGGGAATACAACCTTAAACATGGGTAGAGAGAGAAAGAAGCTTAAAGTTATTTTAAAAGATAAATCATAGGTTTTTTTCCATTTTAAGGACATTTATTCATCGGCACGTTCATGTTTAATTTGAAATCCATCTGAACGAATCGAATATTTGAAGTCTCGTCGTAGCATTATCCAAAACTGATTGATAGGGTATTCATACTAGTTGTTTAAATTCCATCCATCACGGTCATCTCGAGCTCACAAGACTTCCTCATCTTTCGGAAACGTTTTTCCCATGAATCAACTCGCTTTAAGAGGGCTGCCCACGCGATGTGGAAGTTCATCAGCAGGTATCTCGCGTGATTAGTGGTGTGGAAAATGCCAGCCAAAATACCACACAGAAGGAAGAACTTTTTTTGGTGCTCTAAGTGTTGAGCTATTTCTGAGAAACGGATCAACAGGTGAAATGAACACTGAATGCGCATTTCAAGTGGCGTATGGGACAAATTTTAAAATTTAAACAATGATAAATCAAAAGACAGTTTCACAATATTTTTGCAATAATCCTTTTTTACTATTGAAGGACAAGTCCAGGGCTTAAAATTCAAGTCTTTAAATAGAGGGGACACTCCCCTCCAAGCATTATATATGCAATGGGATTGCAATTTATAGTCAGCCTTTCAGGCTTTTCCGTGTTCCCACATTTGACCTTTTTTCAGCCTTTTGTGTACTCCCACGATGTTTTTAAATCCTAGACAAGTATAAATTCTACTTTTAATAGAATGGTGCAGAGGCGTGACCAGAATTTTCTCAGGGGGAGGGGGATCTTAATTGCCTTTACTGTGATGGCAATATGGCTTAACCACTAGATTTCCCGAGCCATTTTCAACCATTTTTCAACTTTCGTTTTACACCAAGTTGAAAGTAATTATAATAAAACTTTCAGTCACATTAACTTATCCTACTTACCACGTATTAGGAAAATCCAATGCAATTGAAAGTTGCACTATAATTAGTAACAAATTATGCAAAATGGAAGCTTCGGAACAGTCTAAAGGACTGGCCTGGTAAATCTAGTGTTAATATCAAAGGATCTCAACTATGTTAACTCTCCAAAACCGTCTGGTATATCCTTGTTGGTATAGAAGGAATTCATTAGTATTTGTAAAGTTTTCAGCGATCCGTTTCCACAAACATGCTGAAAATGTTGAAAAAATTAAGTAAAATAGTATCAAAAACATTCATCTGCACTTTAAAAAACGTTAAAATATTTTGAAATAGAAAATTCTAATTCCCGTTAAGGATACAAAAAGATTGCACAGTTCGTTTTTTTTTTCGAAAATAAGTTGTTCATTTAAAAGACACGTATTGATGAAGCATTATTATACAATGCCTACATACATCTCATATCTGATTCTTTAAAATAATATCGGTAACTTAAGATACAAGTAAAAGAAAATTTAAAAATAATGCGAAATGTTGCGTTGTCACCGAAATTTTTGGAGTCTTCCGCGGGAGGGAGTGTCCCGCCCGGTGTATTTTCAAGGAGGGATTCCAGAATTCGGGCGAATCCAACTCTGAATTTTAGCCCCAGAAATCTATTATATATGTCACCTAAGGCAACTTACAAAAATATTAAATCATCTTTTTTTACTTGTGCTACACATTTTTGTGCACTATGTCAGAGCGCCTGGGCTTTACCGCATTTCACTATAACTTCTGTGACAGCAAACGAGAAAAATTTTTAAAAACCACAACACAATACAAATTCATTTCAGCAGTTGCCTTTCGTTCCCAGAATGCCTTCAATATAAACTTTATTATTATAAGTTTTATCTTACCTTATACATTGACGCTTGGCATTATTTTCATTTCATAGCAAATATTTTTAGTTTTTATAAATTTGTATAAAAAATAATTTTGGGGGGGCGCACACTGTCACTGCAATGAAAGAAAGCAATTTCTTTAGCTTAGAATTACTACTTGGTTAATAGAAATAAAATTTCACGTTAAATTAAAGCACAAATGAGCATTAAAACGCAGACATATGTTTCGGGATCGCATGGAATCCCTTTTTCAATGCGACAGGGAGCTTCTAGATGCAAAACATCCAAATGAAGCAGACAGAACAACAAAAACAAAGCTTATATAGCCTAAGAATTAACTGTAAGTTAATTCTTAGGCTATATAAGCTTTGTTTTTGTTGTTCTGTCTGCTTCATTTGGATGTTTTGCATCTAGAAGCTCCCTGTCGCATTGAAAAAGGGATTCCATGCGATCCCGAAACATATGTCTGCGTTTTAATGCTCATTTGTGCTTTAATTTAACGTGAAATTTTATTTCTATTACTTTGCACAAAGTTTAATCATTACTACTTGGTTAATATTGAAAAATACGCTTTGTCAGTCTGTTTTCTCTTACTAACTAAGCATAAATAATAAATTCGTAAATATATGCAAAAATAAATAAATGCATAATTTAAAATGTTTAAGATTATCTATATCGTGCAACTAAAAAGCATCACTAAAAATGACTGCACTGTGTGAATATATGAATAGAAATAATCGATTATTATGATAAATATCATTTTTAATGATGATGAATAGTTAAAAAGTTTTGAAAACCCTGTACTTAATATATATACTGTTTGTACTCGAAAACCGCGACTACCAGTCGGGAACGATTCCATTTGTCGAAGGGGTGATACGCTGAGACCCAGTTTTGGAAGTTTTATTTTAGCCAAGTATTTTTTTTATTTTCCTCGACGTCGAATTATTCCATTTATCATTTGAATATTTAGCACAAAAAGAAAAGAAAAAGAATGCAGCTAGTTTGTTATTTTTCGCAAAAAGTAAACATATTCTCATCCTCACCTTTATTTCTTCTATTTTTAAGATAAATCTAATAAAATAAATATTTTAGCAGATAACACTTGTGAATTTATCTGTAGTTAAATGTTTCATTTCTTGTAGTAAAGTAAGCTTGAAAAAAAAGGAAAAAATCTCTTTTATACTTAATTACACGATACTTTTTAACTTTTCATTGCAGTTCCGAAAATCTTAGTTTTCACCTTTACTACTAATTTAAAATCATGCCTCCTAATTTAGGCTTGAAAGAGAATATCAAATACAGCTATATATAAGTAAGAAATTTAAAGTTCATAACTAAATTATAAAATGCTTACTCAAAGAATTAAAAGAAGAAAAAAGCAACAAAAATTAATTTTGTTCTTAAAAAATAGGGAACATTATCTTAACACCATGGAAAATTCTAACAATGTTTGTGCGAATACTTTCCTGAAAAAAAAAATTTGATGGTTTTATACAATTTTATTATTTTTCTTTTTGAAACTTGCAAAGAAAACTATCACTTCCCAAATGTTCTCTCAAGTATCAATTCAAATCATCTTAAAACATTTATTACACACTATTTACAATGTACATATTCTACTTACAAAATAAATAATCAAACACTCACGGGAAAAGTGAGGCTTCTCTGTTAAAAACAAAACAATTACATTTGATAAGTCACTAAGTTAAAATGAAAACAAACAACTTACATCTTACTACTAGACTGTGATAACATTTTTTTTTGCTTCAGTTGAACACTTCAAAATAAATTTCTTTGTATTTTGCAGCATGGAAAATTAGTTAAAGAAATGGAAATGTTTCATTATTATCATAATGGATCTCTCTTTAACTGGAATTAGGGTCGTCAGTATGGTATCAACATTGTATGACAACTAGTCAACAACACAGCATGGACATTTTTTTGACACAAAATTATTTTATATGGCAAACTCACCATCTCCATATGGTTATAACTAGTAACAGGACATCTGCAACCACTTAAAACAACTGTAAAAATATACTTTTCTATTGTTAACTATAGTAAAACTGAACAGAACAATAACATTAAAAAGGATCAAAGCTGTTGAACACCATTATTTCATACATGACAGAAGATGTCTTAGTAGATTATCTCACTTGAATCAATTGCAAAATTTAAAACATTTATTGGCTGTACAGAATGCATTTGCTTCAAAATTTAAACAATAAAAGATTATTCTAATTGTCAACAATTTAAAAAATGACTTTTTAAAATATCAGCACAGATTGCACAGTTTTTGGCACTAATATCTCGGTCTTAACTAATGCACACACATACACAGGCATTATACACACAAATGTTAAAAAAGAATTATTTTCTTTCTTTTTTATAAATATATACATCCTTAATTAATGAATTGCATATTCTGATAGTGGAAAAACTTTCATATTCTTAAAATTTTTACATTCTACATTTTCAATGCAATATGGATGAAAGTTAAAAATAAAATCTGTGTGTTTTCATAACTAAAAATTATAGTACAAAAGGAAAAGAAATATTTAAATTTTCTCTTTTTTTTGCAACATACATATTATTATGTGCAATTATAATACCTATATTCATTATTCATTTTTTTTGAATAAATATTTATAATTGTTTGAATAAATACTCCAGGAAGGAAAATATATGGTTTTCTGATTGAAATACTATGCCAACTTTTTGCACTCAATATATATAATGAGAGAATAACATGCTTCTTTTAATTCAAAAACATGATAAAGCAAGCTATTCAAAATATTAAAAGTATATTTAAATTAAGGATAAAAAAAATGGCACATTAAAAAAAATAGCTTCTAACTTTCAAATAAATAAACAGCATTTACATATAAATGCATGCACAAAACAGACGTAAATCAAGGAGGGGACCCTTTTTTAATAAAATATATTGTTAACAACATTATTGATTTGTTAAAATCCGTTTCTAAAAAGTACTATTTTTAGACACATTGCTTTATTGATGTTTTGGATGTTTTTTGGGTTATATGTTTAAAATAAATGAATGAATTAAAAAAAGAGGATTTCCCGCCATCAAGCGTGATCAGTGATAAAATTGTCAGTCCCAATTGATTTGTTAAACCAAGTTCCAAAAGAAAAATCTTTGACTAAGAAGTTAAAGGATTAACTGAATGATGATTGCATTTTGTTAAAAATTACTTTCTTTTAAAACAGTCAACAATTTTCTAATTTTTAAAAAACTTTAACTTCTTTATTTTAACTAAATAAACTACATTTTACCTTCCAGATGGCTTTGGTTAATTTCTGAAAAAGTTAGATACATAATTTTTGATTTTGAAAGCTAAACAATCTTGGGGAAAAAAAAGGAACCTATCTGTAACAGATGAGTTCATTTACAGAGAAAATATAATAATATTTCCATGCGAATACAGTTTTAAGCACAATGAAAGCTGATAATTAACACATTCTAAGGTTCAACCCCCCCCCCCCCCGTTTAACTGAAAACTTAATATTTTAAAAGATATTTTTTTTTTAAATTAGGGGTTAATACAAACAAACATTAATACTGTAAATGAATTGAAAACAAACTAGTTGTCCTTTAGAATTTAACATTTTCTTTACAAATTTAAATAAATTTGAAGCACTTCTGCTTGTCATGAGGTATACGTGTTTTGAAAAGCACAGAGTCTGCTCGAAATTGTGTATTGAGTAATGGCATATAGCCATAAACTCGAGAAAAATGTTCTATGCATTTATGACGTTCTTGAAAGTGAGTGTCATCTTCAGAGAGAGATACGGGGCATCCAGGACATCGGAATGTCCACCGAGATGTAACCTGTGGAAAAGTAGAAGTTGATTCAAAAGTCAGCAAATATCATCCATTCTTAACATCTAATTTCAGTTAATTATAATAATTGACTCAATATTTAAATTTAGGTAAATTCCATAGTAACGGACACTACATACATACATACACAAAAATGAATGTAAAACAGATCATAAAATGCATTAATGTTTCACAATCAAAATTTTTCTTAATAAAACTGATGCTAAAGATGAGCTGTACTTGTTCAAAAATTTGTATCATGTTTTTCTGAGGTAGCAAAAAATAAAATTCTTTCATTGTAACGGATGTCACATAAAATGGGACATCATTTGCACTATAGTGTCATTAGCTGTAAAAGTTTGTGAAGCTATTAAGTAAATTTGTTTAAGTAGTTTAAAAGTAACATTACAAGACCAGGCAATTTATCAGCACCTCCAAATAAAAATTCAGTCATATTTTGCTGTTATAAAAAAATAAATGTGTTGTGTACTAGATGTTTCTGGATGTAACACATGTTATGGTCTACAACAGGTGTGGTGTTTCTGCTTTGAATTTTAAGTCTATATATGAATCTGTAATATCTTTACTTCTTGTAAACGGTAATGTAAAAACAAAAGTCACATAAAATGAGTTTTAGGATTTAAAAGTTGTTTTTTTATAATTGTAAATAATATTCATAATTGCAAAGTTACAAAAAAATCACTTTCGCTAAGAATTTAAAGCAACAATTAATGTAAGATGTAATTTAAATTAAAACAATGCATTACAAAAGAAATTTGACACATTATAGGGTATGCATTTTTAAAAAATGGATTTCATCTGTAGAAAATGCAAATAATTCTCAAGCTGACACAGGAACTGGGGCACTGATATGGCTTATAATACTCAATGTCTGTTTTTTTTTTGAACCATTTTCAGTTCTAACCAGACATGTGCAGCTTCAAGCTTTCCAATGATGCATAATACTTAGAGAAATGTTTTAAATGATTTTTTCGAATTCCAATTGGTTTCAAGTTAGCTAGAATTCACCCCCCTCCCCCCTTACCTTAAAGTATTACAATTTCAAAGGTAATAATACAGATAAGAAAATGATTTTAATGAAAATCACATCTATAATTCATAATATGTATCTACCTATTATAATTTAGACAGGAAAAAAATCTAAAGATTTAAAAATATTACTAAATTTTAATCAACTGATTTATGCATGATGAATAATGCTTCTATAATAAAAATTTTAAACATTAAATTTTAGTCAGAATCGCAATTTAAGTGTGTGAAAGTATAATCAAATTTCCTTTTATAGTAGTTATAATGTTTTATTAAATTACTGAAATACCATTGGAGAAATTATAAAACTATCATAAGACACAATTTTGTAGTTTATATCAAATCATGTCAAAATTATAAATTAAAGGACGATAAATTTTGTAAAACAGCTGAAGGAAAGCACAAAATGTGTTCATTAATTGTATGTAAAGAGGTGTAATTTTCGTCTTAAAACTTTTACTTACATATATATCATACAACTGAATAATCTGTAAAATAGTTCTTATGAGTTATTATAAATTACTTACAGTGTTATTATCACTATTTATAGCACTAATGGATATCTCAAAATGAAAATTTTAAAGAATAAATAATGCTCTTGCTTTAAATGTGTCGTTAGATTGAAAAACAGGAAAAATAAAAGGAACTTGAGACAGAGATATTTGGTCTGAGGGACAATAGGAGCGCATTTTTAAAATCCTCACATAAAGAACTGCAACAGAAAAAATAATTGTTTTGCTCATTTCATTTAATTTCTGCTTCTAATGGTTCAATGAATAATTATGAAGTCAAAATTCAGCTTGTTCCATGTTAAAACAATTACATGGAACAAGCTGAAACATGGAACAAAATTGTAAAAGATCTACAATTTTGATGAGCTTCTTGTCATTTCTTATGACAAAAAGACAAATACAAAATCAGTTAGCTTCAATTGAATTTTGGGCCTTTAAAAAGACTTAAAACTATCTGAAAACTTGGGCTTCCCACAAAGAGAAGTTTTAATGGACATCTGCAGAAAGCTTGTAAATATTTTGCTCTTCCATGAAAGGGTAAAATAAAATTTGATAGCATACAGTCAGATCATACTGATATTAGACAAAAATTTTCCTATACAAAAGACAACAAAAATTTGAGGCTTGCAAACTTTGCACCATTCTCAGCTTGAATGACACCATACAAGTTGATAACCTTGGTACTTTGAATTGACCCTTGATTGAGTGGGGAGCATTTGTCTTATTCTTTGTAGATCTCAAGTCATATGTTTTAAAAATGCCTTTTAAATTACAGATCATAATATTTTTATGTTATTCCCAAATCAAAGTTGTTCCCTACATCACTTTAAATTTTAATTTTTGAGGATGGAATCAAAGTAATTACAAAACATCTTAGTAAACTTTGAATATCATATGGACCTTCCTGCATCCTAATTTTTCTTCAATGCACTTTTTTTCCTGATGAAGAATAAATTTTTTTTCAATACTTATTCAAACAATACTCTTGCTTAATTTCAAGAAATAAAACAAGTTATTTAAAAGGAAGATATTTTTACAAGATAAGTGCTAAAATAAAAACAAAGGAAGAATTTACCTTTACAGGTGGTTTTCTAGTTACATGGGATACAAGGAAATTCATTGCAATGTCTTCACAGTTCATATACTCATCAACTTTGTCTCGAATAACTTGAGGCATAGAATAGCTATACAAATAAGTATAATACTGGAAAGAAAACAAAAAGGAAAACCTTAATAAAGTTGCAAATAGTGAATCATTTTTATTTTCCGTCATCCACTACAGTATAACTATGCAATGAAAGTTGAAAAATGTTTGAGCTCGTGTTGTTCATCAGGCCAACACGAACTTCCCCCCAAAAAAACACTTGCCCATTACTTCCGAGTCAGTCTGTGGCTATCAAAATAATCTGACTATGCATAAAGAAATTGAGGACAATGTGTTTCGTTTAGCCTATATCAGTATTTCCCAAACTAAGGGTCGCGACCCACCAGTGGGTCGGGAGCAAATATTGAGGGCCCTTGCCACTGTACACATGAATTTTAAAAAATAAGAAGTGATAAATTTGATATTTCATTCAGCTATTTATAATTCCTAAAGATTGAAATAAAGTTAAGTTATGGAACATATTGTGATAAAATAATAATAATTTGAAAAAAAAATGCAAAACTTCAGTACATAAGATAAGGGCTCGGAGTGTGTGGCACTGTCTCCAGACGCTTTGGGATGGCTATTCTGACAGTTCAGTTGGTGAGAGCGCGGCAAACGAAACACATGTTGTGAGCATTAAGTAGTTCCACGACTGGCCACTAAGGAATCTGAGCATTACCAATATTTATGCTCTCTTTTCTCTAAGACAGCTAAAAGGTGGGTTCCAAGATTGGAAATTTTTGTTAGATGGCTTGGAATCCAGTCAACTTTGGGAACCACTGGCCTATATCATTTTTAATAATGCATATTATCATGCTTTTCTACTATATAGGACATTATTTGCATTACACAAGTGTCAAAACAGTCTATCAACAAAACTCAAAAATTTACTCATGCCCTCTCTTGCTTTCCTTGATGAAAATAGCGCATTTCCTGAAAGACACCATCTTTAAAATATAACTTTTGGATGCCTCATAATCAAAGGCTTCAGAAGGCCTTGCATCATGCGGTTTTTCTCATTAAATTGCCAATCAAATACATAAATTTTACACGACCCAAAATTGGAAAGGCAGGAGTCATTTCAAACATTTTCAAAAAAGGGAAAATCTGACAAAGACAGATTCACCACTGATTACGTAGGAAACATGATTCTTTTACATCCATATAATTTTTACAGTACAACCAATTGAAATAGTTTTACCTTATGAAAAAAGGCAGCTCCAGTTAAAACCATTGAAAGCTCACAAGAGTAGTTAGAGTTATACAGCCAACCACCATTTAAAGTGTCCCATGCATGATAACGACCAGGAAAACCAACAATACGTTCCCTTGCTTCTCTCCAAACTCTGAAAGATCCAAAAAGAATTAAAACACAGAGTTATTGCATAAATACAGATTAGTTAATGTAATTATCAGTAAGCATTACATATAATGATAAGTAACAGTCCATATCAATAATTTGAAAGTTTACTCTATTTGCTATTTTTAAGAATATTTTCTGTTTATCTGTATAATTTACTAATACAGAGGAACCCGGCCATTCGTCCGCCTCACTATTTGAACAACTCGCTATTTGTTCAACTTGTTCAAGTAAAATTCAACTTGCCATTCGTACGGCGCCAGGGGCCAGCTGGGCTGCCAGTTTGGCTTTTTTTTAAAGAAAACAAATAGAGAAATTATGCTCATTTTGAGCTCGTCTGGAAATAATTTATTTGGCGTTTTGGATTTTTTTTTGGTTTTAATACTTTTTGAGATTTTACTGACAATTTTAACTTTTTAAGGGGGCAGCAAGAGGAAGTGGTTGAGGAACTTTCTTCTTCAGAGGAGGAAAGTAGTACGGAAAGCATTTCTTTTGCAGAAATTAAAGAGCTGTGTTACCCCTGGGAGAAAACACAGAGAGTGTTGGGAAAATGGCATCGCAACACTGCTGTGGTCAACAGCATTAACTCGCTCAATGACAATGTTATTGACCATTTTAGAAAAATTCTGAACAAGCGTCAAAGGCAGACAACATTGGACAGGTTTTTAGAAAAAGAAACCCAACATTCTCTAGTGCAAAAAGACAAAAAAAAAAAAGAAAGAACAGCAGAAAGGGAGAAAACACCTGTAGGGATGTTACCTAACGTTTTTATGGGAGGGGACTCCTCTTCCAACCATTTCTCTTCCTCCTCACAACATTCCACTTATTCCATTTACAAGCAAAATGCAGTTAGATTTTTATTTATCTGTAATTTCATGTACAGTACTGTAAGTACAAAGATAAAACAACGTGAAAAAGCACAAATTCAGATTAAAATTAACGCAAATAGCTATTTCGAAGCTACAAATGGAGCCTCTTCATCAGTGCATAAAAAGAAGAAACGCTCAACACACAAGCAAGAAAGCTGTGAGTGAACAAGGCAATAACCAGAGAGACACCGGTATTTATACCAAATGTGTCGGATTAGCGATTGACCAATCAGAGGCCAGGAACAAGGCGGGAACAGAGCCCGAAGGAAAAGGCGGGAAACGAATATGTAAATTGCAGGAGAAAACCAAAAATTGAGAGAAAAATTATAAAAATTGTTTGCTATTTGCGTTAATTTTAATCTGAATTTGTGCTTTTTCACGTTGTTTTATCTTTGTACTTACATTTTTGCACAAAGTATTTTGATCATTTGTCTTATACTTTTGGCTTAAACGGGCCTTTTGATCATTTATCTTCCTTCCTGTGTTCATTTTATTATGTCTGAAATTAACAGGTTTTGCAGTCTTAGACTCAAGAAGTTTAGGTTTTTGGATCATTTGTCCTTTCTCTGCAGATGCAAACGTATGAGAATCATTCCTAAATTTATTTCTTTAAATTGTAATCTTTCGTTTTCTCCTAAAATCAACAATGTGCTTTTTCGTTCCAAATTGGCTCTTTTAAGAGCTCTGATTCGGGAAACTCGTAAAAAAGTTGCTGTCATTGAAAAAGAATTGTTTGCTTTGCATATCAAACTTTCGAATTTGGTCTTTGACTTTGACTCAATCGATAGAAAAAGTTGGAATAGGGTTCTTCAGTCTACTTTTAAACATAGATCTACTCTTCAGAAAAAGTTTGAATCTCTTTGCATTAATAATGTTGCTGATACTCTTGATGGTTTGCCGAAGGTGAATCTGAACGCTGTTGTTAATCTTTCTTCAAAACCTCTAAATTCTGATCAGCTCAATGCTCTCAAACTGAATAACAATTTTGCTTGTTCTTCAAAACCTTCTTTTCCTAAGTTGGTTGCTCCAATTGAGAAAGCCTTTAGATTTAGTGCTCTCACTGCTTCTCAAAAGGATTCGATTAGGCATCTCATCGCGAATACTGTGGATTTTAACTCGAAGTTATCTTCAAATACTTTCAGCAAGCATGCTAATAGTTACGTCAAAAACTTGTGCTCTGATCCTGATTTGGTTATCACTAAGGCTGATAAGGGTGGTCAAATTGTTGTTATAGATAAAAGCTCTTACTTAGATAAATGTAATGATTTACTTAAGGTTGGTCCTTATGTTACACTTCGCAAAGACCCCAGCACTATGGAGATAAATTTGATTAGTAAGGCTGTAAAGTCTTCTCCTGTCATTTGCGATTCTTCAAAAAGGTCCTTGATTCCTTCAGTCGCACACTGTGCCAGATTTTACGCTCTTCCTAAGGTCCACAAACCTGGTATACCTCTCCGTCCTATTGTCTCCAATATTAATACTGCTTCTTATAAACTTGCTAAACACTTGGTCTCCATCTTTTCTCCTCTTTTGAATGGTAATTCTTTCACTGTTAAAAATTCCGTCGACTTTGTTCATAAGCTTCGTGATTTCAAACCTTTTGGATTAACTATGGCTTCTTTTGATGTAAACTCGCTTTTCACCAATGTGCCGGTTAATGGCGCATTGGATTGTCTTAAATTGAGACTTCAGGAATATCATTTCTCTAGTTTTGAGATTGAAGAACTTATTTCTCTCACTCGTGTTTGTCTTGAGCAAAATACGTTTGTATTTGATGGTGTGTACTTTCGTATGACTGAAGGTTTAGCTATGGGTAATCCTTTAAGCCCTATTTTAAGTGACATTTATATGCACTATTTTGAGACTAAACTTTTCGAAACCATAAAGTTTCCTTTTTATGTCCGTTATGTTGATGATTGTTTTGTATTGCTTGAGCAGAAGCAAGTGGATATTGATCATTTACTTGATAAGCTTAATTCCATTGATCCTTGCATTCAATTCACTATTGAAATGGAAGTGGATAGTTCTCTTTCATTCTTGGACGTTTTAATTACTAAAAGTAATGACGATTTTATGACTTCAGTGTTTCGCAAGCCCTTTGCTGTTACACTACCTCCTCACAAATGTTCTTCTCACCCCTCAAACCAAAAGTTGGCCTCTTTCAAGGCTCTTGTTTTCCGTGCTTTGAATATATGTTCCTCTTCTAACTCTTTGGATGCTGAGCTTTCGTACATTAAGGCTGTGGCTTTGGATCGTGGTTATTCTCCTAAGGTCGTTGATTCTATTTATAACAGGTTAATTAAGCCTTCAATTTCTGGCAATGTTTCTAAGTGCAAGCCTGCTTATACTATTATTTTACCTTTTTATCCAAAAATCAGTCAGCAAATTGCTAAAATATTGAAGAAGTTTGGGTTTGATACTGCATTTTCCCCTGTGAATAAAATAAAATTTACAAATTTGAAGTATCCCATTGGTTTGCACAACAACTGGGGTATTTATAGTATTTCTTGCAAATGTGGTCTGTTTTACATAGGTCAGACTAAACGTGCCTTAAAGCACCGTCTGAAAGAACATGAAAATTATGTTAAGCGTAAAGAACTTGCACGTTCTTCCATTGCCCAGCATTGTTGGACTTTAGATCATTGTTTTGAATTTTCTTCTGCTAGAATTATCAGCAAATGCTCTTCTGTCCATGAACTTGATTTTTGGGAAGCTTATCACATTTGGAAAAATTCTCATTCTGTAGTAAATGATTTTTCCAGCACTCCATATTTTCCTGACATTTGGAAACAATTTTTATAATTTTTCTCTCAATTTTTGGTTTTCTCCTGCAATTTACATATTCGTTTCCCGCCTTTTCCTTCGGGCTCTGTTCCCGCCTTGTTCCTGGCCTCTGATTGGTCAATCGCTAATCCGACACATTTGGTATAAATACCGGTGTCTCTCTGGTTATTGCCTTGTTCACTCACAGCTTTCTTGCTTGTGTGTTGAGCATTTCTTCTTTTTATGCACTGATGAAGAGGCTCCATTTGTAGCTTCAAAATAGCTATTTGCGTTAATTTTAATCTGAATTTTGCTTTTTCACGTTGTTTTATCTTTGTACTTACATTTTTGCACAAAGTATTTTGATCATTTGTCTTATACAGTACTGTATATTTGTTTTTCATAGCTTTAAATAAGCAATTATTCGTGGGTCTGGAACGGTTTAAGCCAATTTACATTGTATGTGTACTGTATGTACTGTATTGTATGTACACTTTATGTGAAAAAATATTTCGCTATTCGTACAACTCGCCATTCGAACTGCCTCCAGGAACGAATTGTGTACAAATAGCTAAGTTTTACTGTAATTAAGATTATATATTTCAATGTTGAGAAGCATAAGAACAATTTACACCCATTTATAAAAAATAAATTTTTAAACATTCATAAAAATATTATTAGTGTTAGTTTCTCTAAATAGCCAATAAGTTTTGTCTCATTCCTTTCAAGTTTTGCATAAGTTGCTAAGCTTCCCTACTTAGGTACGGAATGAATTGCCAAGAGCCAACTTACATTGAAAACTTTGCATCTATCAAATGATCTAAGAGTCATTTACATTAAACAAAATATAGTGCAAAAAGATATTTCCTTTCTAGGTGCAAAATTAAAGCTATGTAATATTTTCAAGCGATATGAATAACTTTCAATTTTAATCAGAGTTCAACTGAAAATTAGAATTACTTGCTAATAAATCCAATGACATTGATTCCGAAATGATATTTTTACAGTTTCAAACATAACGAGCGTTTAGAATATTAATTCAACAGATGAGCGATGATACTGAGAGTAGGTGCAAAACTGTTTGCTCCAGGTGCACTGATTTTATGGGCAAAGGTAGTAACATCAATTTACAATGTTCTGCTAGTAGTAATATCAATTTACTTGCAATGCAATGTAATGGTCGTTCATTCGTAGCATTTTCTTTTTTTAAAGTAGGCATCAGTAACTTTCTTTACCACTGCACAAGAAATTCAGATGGTTCTCCATGCACAAGAAATCTCACGTGTCATGCTCGGATTTTTCCTCTACAATTTTCCTTAATGAAATCTTTGAAGTAGTTTTTCCCATGCATTTACCACATAAAATTTACTTCGAGTTTTTTGCACCACTTTTTCAATTTGTAATACTTTTACCCTCCAAGATGTTTACCTTACAAATATCCATCCATGCGCACTGTACTAAGGCCAATAACTACGTGAAGTACTGTAACGATATGAGGTTCGGCAACAAAAATTGCCAGTAGTGTACCTCCCCATTCATCTCTTCTTTTATTCACTTAATATTGTTTTTTCCCCTAGTTTTTAAAAACCACTTCTAAACTTTTATATCTTGGTATTTCTAAATGCTCTCTATAAACTATAAGTATTTTACAGAGTGGTGTGGTCACTTTCATTGACACATTTAGTGTATTTCTATAGCAAAACATGTTGCAGGTGGAACTTTGGGTTTCTTACTTGTGTACATTTTTGACATCTATCTCTTAAAATGTATGGAGACATCGACAACATTTACTGATTTTTCTCGGTGGTGCTTGCAAAAACAAAGATGAATAAAAACAAAGTAGGTAATTTTTCATGTCTTCCTTTACAAATACAAATACTTTTACATATCCCAAAATTTCTCAATGTGGCACATATTCATCCCAGAAACTTTCTCAAACATAAGTGTGTCAAAGCCCTGAAAAAAGTTCTGGATATAGCCTTGTCTATAATGTTACTGCAAGAAAATTTTCCACGAATGACTGCCCTACCTAATCCCATTGATGTGGATATGAGAGTGGAAAAAAGATCAAAAAGTTGAATAGTAAATTTAATTTTCATGCAGTCACTATTTTTTTCTAAGGTTTTTGGTAGGTTTTGGTGTTCTTTTCCCCCAACTTCAGATTGATAAATTTTTACTTTTTTATGAGTCGCTCATGGCCTCCATGGGTGTGCTAGGGATACCATAGCACTGAGGCATGGGATGACAAAATAAAAATGAGATTATAACTCATCTTTATCTATCTATCTGTAAGACTGACAAAAATGGAAGGGAGTCAGTAAGTAGCATGATCTGGTAAAGGACTACCATAACAAAAATGGGGCCATGGGGTCCCTTCAGAAATTTCTTAAATGTTTTGCATACATTTTTATCTGCAAATATTTCCTACCTTAAAAGTAGATGTCTGAGATTTTTTAAACATTTTCTTTGATACTTTTAGCATATTCACTTGGCTTCCTTTAAATGCTGAATTAAAAAAAGGTTCTTCCTCGGAGACTCCATACATGTTTTCAAATCACAGTTGGTCATTCCAACAGAATGTATGGAATTTTGATAACGAGGTTGCATATCTTTATACACACAATACCAGATCAAATGCACTATCTTTACATTATTAATTCTTTAAAAAGCATAGAATGTCACAGAACTGCTGATCTTTTTTTTTTGATGACTACATAAAATATTATTGTGCAAAAATAGCATGAAAAGTATCTGAAAGTGAAGGAATCAAACTCTTACATACCTGAAACCAAAAACTATTTCATCATGTCTTAAATGGGCATCGTCATCAACAGATAATATAGCTTCAGTCTCAATAGCATCATAAGGTAAGAAACGATTGTTTAAACTATTTTTCTTTGCTTTAATAACCTAATAAAGCATATAAAAATATAGTGATATTATGAAATACTTCTTAACAAACATGTTTTCAATAAAATACTTTTAAAAGAACAAATCATTATTAATTTAAATAAAATGTGACATGCATTATTACTAAACTTAATAAATGCCATCTCAAAAGCAGGACAAAAGAAAAATCATGATCTTAGCTAAACATATATCCTTGCTTTTTGTTGTTGTAAAAAACAAAGTATAAAGGCACAATGAAAATTGCAGATAAGTGTTAATAATTAAAGCCTTTCATAATTACACAGAAAAAGAGCTATATAAAATTAACCCAAAATCTGCATCTGCATAATGTGGGTAAATGTACTTTTTCTTTTTAAAGTTTTTCTTTCTTTTGTGAATTTACACTAAGCAAACCTTTTTCTTTTCAATCTTATGCACAGAACCTATTTTAATACTTAAAATTCATATGAGAATACTTAATTTAATTAATTTTACGGTTAAACACATAGTGTGAATGCTTAATTTTAGTAAAATTACGAAGCAAATCTTTTATGAATTCAACAAGGAAAAATTATTTTGGCCAATTTTTTAAGTGAAATAAATCGGTTCAAGTTTTTTGAATGTTACAAAATTAACTTTCCTCATTCATCAAAAGTTAACAGACTTCACAAAATTTTTATTTCCTCAATGAAAAATTGAAAAAGATATCTGAAAAATGAAATTTTAAAAAATGTAGAAAGAAAGAAAGCACGAAAAAATAGTTGCTGATGTGTAATTAACATTTACACTGTTCTTTAGAAATGGAAATATAACATAATTTTTGATGTCACATATAAGTGGGAAAAAGCCTGATTACATGGATAGGGGAAATCCAATTTCTGGCCAACGTAGATCAGCTGAAGGAAGTCTTTCACTGTTCCAAACAACAACTACTTTATTCAAATAAGGTAATCCACGTAATCGTTGGAGAGAATCCATTAGAACAGCTTCTCGTTCATAAGTAAGCATTACCACTAGAGCAAGTAAAAATGTTGACTTTCAATAACAGCAAAAACAAATACTAGTGTACATTTTTATAAAACAATTACAATGAATTTGTTTCATATTCAAAAATATGTAAAGAAACCTTTGAGCTTTGTTTGCATTTTTACTAGGAAAAGTTGAAATATTGACACATTCTTTAAATGTTTTTTAGTTTTTGAGAATAATTTAAATGTTGTTTGAAATATGAAAAGTCGAGCACAACAAAGAAAAGTTCCACCAAAAACCTAACTCATAGGGTGCAATGTTTTGATTTTGGCTGTGCAGTGCAGTGTGCAATAATTTTAAAATTAAAGTGTCAAACTTTCATGAGTCTAAAGTTCTATTCATATAAAATGCCATAACTTCATATTATCAATTTTCTCAATTGTTCTACAAAAATTTTAAAATTTTTAGCCTCACTCAAACATATACACTTTGTGTCAGAAAAAGTACACATACATGTATCATCAATAAAGTTATAAACTGTTATTACGTAAGAATAAGAAAAATACATTTTAAACTATGGTGGTCAAATTGACACATAAAAGTCGTTTCAGAATTTTTTCTTTGTTAAATTTTAAATATTCATTAACGCTACCATTTTGGACAAAACCTGAAACATAGAAATCTTTGCTGTTTAAATTTTTTTTTATCTTTTATACACATAAAAAAATTTTTTTTTTTCAGCCATGGTAAAAAGTGTAATAACAAAAATATTTTTTAAGACATGGAAACATAATTTTCGATTTTATAAAAAGAATAGCTGTTTTTACTTGTAAATTGCTCTCTAGGGGAGTTTCCACCAAGAGCTTCACTAAATTCTTTTCCAGATCCCCCGGCACCCTGTCCTATGGGTCGAAAACCAAAACTTGAGCCTATAATACCAAAGTTTTGTACAATGAGAGAAAAGGCATGATTCAGTTCTGTGCAAGAAACAAAAGTATCACTTCTTAAATAACAACAGTATTGTAAAGTGAATGTTCATTACAATATCAACTAGTTAAAATTGTTATATGTATCAACTAGTTAAAATTGTTATATGTTATTGCTCTTTTGCTCAGTTTAAATTCTAAGAGAAAATCTATTAAAAATGTGATAGAAGACGTAATTATTACAAATACAAATTATTTAACTTATAAGAAGATATATATAAGCTTATATAAGGTACCTGAAAACTTAATTAGTAACAAAATATTTAGGTTCTTTTAACTCAAGTCTTATAATTTTATAACTGTATATGCTTACCTGTTTTGTAACTAAAAGAAAATAGGGTTATGTAAATTAAATAAATTTAATTCTTAAAAAACTTTATACAAAATTAAAAACTAAAGTTTCAACTTTAATTTAAAACAGTAGAAAAATTGTAAACTGAAATTTCTAATGAAACAATTTTTTATGCTTCAAACCTTTGGAAATTGTGGATTGTAAATTTTAAACATCAATAGGGAATTCTTATATCAAATCACTACTTTACATAACCTGAACATAGTACTTACATCTCTTACATGTAAATGTGCCAGATGATAACTTTATAGGAACTAAAAATAAAATTTAAGACTGTGCTACTGTAAAAAAGGTTCTCCAGATATTCCCAGGAAATAGAAATTACATACTGTAAAATCTGTTTTTGTGCAGTCCTTTTTTATGCGATTTTGTTTTTGTGCGATTGGTTTTGTGCGATTTTTCTCGTGCAATTTATTTTTATGCGGTACATGAATCTTGGCGGTGTTAGCACCAGTTTAATGTTTCCTATCAATGTACATATACATATTTAAAAATGACAACTAATTATAATTTTTATTTATACAGTAAGCACATGGTAAGTGCCTATGTGCTTACTGTATAAATAAAAATTATAGGAGAAGGCTTTGATAATTTCGGCGAAAATGACCTTGACGAGATGATTGAGGACCAAACTATCGATGATAGTGACATTATCAATAGTTTGATAGATTATGAAAATGGACAAGAAGAACAGGAATCTATTACAGCAGATAAAATATATGCAGGAATCCAGATTTCTAAGAAATTGGAAACACATTTTCTTAAAATAGATACCAATGCGGGAAGACGCTTAAAATTCCAAAAAGAACTGAGATCATGCATGTCTCACTATCATGACGTTTACAAGCAATTGACCAGTCGACCGTCGTCACAAAAACTGATCACTGACTTCATGGTACCAAAAAAGAAATCAATTGAAATCCTATCTTCAAACGACGAAAGCGATTTTCAACCAGTTCGTCACAAGAAGATGCACGTTTTGGATTACGACGAGTAGGAGCAAACTATTTAATGTATAATTTGAAAACTTCTCCATGAATATGTACAATGAAGAATAAAATATTTTTACAATTTGTTTAGGTCTAATTCAATTATTTAATTTAATTGAAAGCATTCTCTCATCTATGTCATAAATCATTGATGTATTTTCTAAGTCCGACTTTTTTTATGCGGTCCCTATCCACCGTATAAAAAAAAAATTTAGGTAGTATATCATACAAAGTTGTTTATTATGTAAGAATTTATAAAATTTCCGAATATTTTTTTGTGCGATTTCTTTTACGCGGTCCCTATCCACCTCACAAAAACTGTATATATATGGACGACAACTTGGAACGGACTGACCAGTTGGACATGGATTTGGTATGTTTACTCCGATTTTTTTGGTAAAAGTGGTTTTTTTTATTTTGGAAGCGGGTCTTTTGGCTTGTCTCTTATTTTAGTTTTAGGACTGTGGCATGGACAAAATTCCACATTTCATACTTCAATTTTATTTTTTTATGCTTGTTTTGAAGATTTTCTGGCCAATACTGCTGTTGGCTTTAGTGTATTATAGCTTGGGTTTTGTGAGGTGCTCTGCATCGTTTATTCTTTGAGATATACCAACACTGATAAGTCCTTGTCTCATTCTCAAACCTTTAAAAAATATATATTTGATTTGCAAACCTTTCATAAATATTTTACTACGTTTCTGTTCATTTATGCAATTTTTTCATTTGCATCTGATTTTCTTTTTACATAGAATGAAATTCAATGACTTATTAGAATTCATTTTCATTAATGAGGCAAAAACATTTTACTCCCAAGTGATAACAAAAAGCAAGCTTAATGTTTTAATAATCACTTATATACATTTATCTTACCTATGAATTTGGATTCCGAAGGCAGTATGGGATCAAATGGAGTGTATGGATAAAGAGTGAAGGGATCAGCTAAATCATTCCATACAAAATATTTCTGTGTATTGGTATATGTAAGATTTCTTCTAAAACTAAGTGATGGGAATGGAGATTCAACAGGACCAAGATTTTCTTCTGGATCTGGATCTTGAACCACAGCAAAGTCTCCCCTCAGTGGACGGAAAGTGTCGTTGAAAACACTTGGAGAGCTTTCTTCTCTAGCTGCCGGTGGGGGGATTTGAATTCTGTTACGAACTGCAGCAAGGATTGTCGCAATGATTTGTCGAGGTCCCAACAGATAATGATTTAATAGCAACTGGCCTGAAAAAAATTTAAACATATGATAAAAGTTTTAAGAAATATGATGAATTCCATGACTTAAATCCCATGAATATTTCAATTTCAGATAGTGCAAACGCTTTTGCATGTTTTATTATTAGCCATTTATTCTTGGCTATTTCCCCTCTCCTAAAATATAAGTTCTTAAATTGATTTCCTGATCTGAATTGAGGAGTTAACACTGTTCCCATATCAAAACTCATTGCACATTGATTAGTCAGCAGTGCTGATGCCAATTTGCAATCGGTTGAATTGAACTGAAATGTGATTATGTTTTTCTTGAGGCATTTTAACTATCTTTGATGTATTTTAATTAGCAATCTATTAATCGCTCAGAAATCCAATAAAATTTTAGAAATACAGTGGAATCCGCTTAATTGGACCACCGAATAATCGCACCAACCGCATATTCGAAACATCTAAAGAACTAAAACATTTCCTATTACGTAAACCAAATATTAGTCGCTTATTGGGACCAAAAATCTATTTAATCGGACCAGAGAAATGAAAGCAAATATAAAACATGAGCCATAAGTAGCCTTCTTAGAACAATTTTAAAGTGGGTCAATGAACACAAAAATTAATTTATTAAACATTAATTACAATTCCTGTAACTTTCAATAAAACCCAACGAAATTAACAGGGAGACGAGTAACAAAATTCCCACTAGAATAGATGGAGGTACTATTAAAGTAAGGTCAAAATGAAATTGAATTTTTGAACTTACTCGACTCGGCAGCTAGCACGTACGACAAAATTAAATTATAATTTTAATAAAATTCCTTGATTTTAAAATAAGTAATTTATATTTTAATGGAAATTTTAATAGTTGAACACATTGTTTAATAAGTTGAATCAGGGCAGGAAAGTGTTGAATGCAGGTAAAAGAATTCTCTGACTTCTGTTTCCCCTGCTGACTATTGCATTAAATTTGTTTAAATAAATTTCGTAAACAATATATTATTTTTTGTTTGTATGTTGGCCATAAATGTGTGCCTCACAATAACCATAGAAACTTTATTATATAAGGTATAGTACGTCCGATTTTGTGGCACAGGCCATATTCGCATAATCGGACCAGCCGGTTAATGGGGCCAAAATTATTGCGTCCCGATGTGGTCCAATTAACCGAAATCGACAGTACTATGTTGTTGTTGTTTTCATACTGTACCTCAAAATTATATTGCTCTTCAGAGCAAGAAAGGAATATTTAAAATTTTTCTAGAAAAATTTATTTGTTATAAAAAATTACTTACCACACTTACAATACAATTATAAGCATAGTAGATGTAATAGCAACTGTAGACTAATTGGCTACCGCAAATGCAAAAAAAATTATGAGTACTGTGAAAAAAAAGTAGAGAACTGTTTTTGGGTACAGTACTGAGACAAAGATGAAGGCACTAAAAAATGTGATTTGTATAACAGTACAATATGTTACTGTATGTTTTGAAAATGATGTGGCTCTGCTATTTACTATGCAAATAAATATGTTCTTGTGAATGTGATACATTCAGTGTTGATTTCTAACAGTAGTTCATCAAAATATCAAAAAATAAGAGAGCTATTATTCTCATAGATCAAAGAAAAGCAATCATAAAAAGATGCAAAACTAACTTTTCTAAATACTCTAATTAAAAGTTAGCTTTTTGAAATACTATTTTAATTCAACTCTTTGGGAATACAAATATACTTTTGTGACTTTAGTTGTTCATTAATGTGATTTTGATATTAACTACAATTTATGATACAAAAATAAATAAATAAAATGATGTATTGTTACTTCTAGTTAATCAATCAACAAGTGCTCAACACTGTATATGCTGACATGTTTAATAACTAAAACAAAATATGGTATGTTAATTAAATGAATCTGGTTCTTAAAAATTTTCATATAAAAGCAAAAACTAAAGTTTCAACTTTAATTTAAAACAATAGAAAATTTGAAAGTTATGCAATAATACCAGCAATATGCCTGCTGCCAAAAATTATTTTAATACCTTACAATGAAACAAAAAATTTCAAGATGTGCTGAAAATGTCAATAAGAAAAGAAAAATTACCTTGATGCCTCATGGCCAAAATGTCATTATCTGTGAAAGTCCTCAAGTAGTAATGCAGTTCTGAAACTCTTGCTTTTGGCAAAGAAACAATTGCTCTATTCCAATCAAGAAATTCATTAAAAGCCAATTTTATATGATTTCCAAGAATAACAGGAATTACTCCAACTTTTAAGGCTTCATATATTCTAATATGTAATTGAGGAGTGCTAATTAAATTATAATTTGATGGACTGATTATGAGAGCAAAAGTGGAATCTTGTAAAATAGATGCTCTCGTTTCAGGACTTCCACATATTAGCCACTCAGATGAAAGGCCAGGAGCACTACTTCCAGCACATGAAAACTGAAAAAAGAAGTTATCACCTAGAGTAGACAGCTGCATTTCTTTCAAAGTTTTCACAATTAGATCTTCCACATCATCTGCAGAAAAATTCTTTTTTGGGGTATCGTTGTTCTCATCTTTAGTGGTAATGATGGATGCAGAGAGCTTTCTTGAAGTACTTTTCATAATTGAAACCAATGTTCTATATTCTCCCTGATAAGAAAGTAAGAATTTTCTACGAGCAGGGGAATACATAAAGGTTTTGATTACTTCATCTTTTTTGATAATTAAAGGAGGTGCAACAATATCAAATCCCTCCCTAAATTCGCTAGATGTGAAATGAGATTGTGCAATAATTGCCCGCCCCGTGTTTACACCTGCAAATAAACCAGTTCGATTTGCTTCTAATGCTAAGTTTAAAAGTATATGATTACGCCCATCTCCATTCCAATGAGTCAATGACTGAAGATATTTTTCTAGAGATGAGGCATCATTTCGTTCATGAATTTCTCCTACTAGAACAACATAAACACACGCTATAGCTGGATCAAATGTGATATGAACGTTCATATTTAAAGCTTCAGTAATGGCACTTTTTACTGCTTGCTCTTTCGCACTCCAAGTCCCGAAATCATCAGGATGATAAAAATACACAGGAAAATTTGATGTTAATGAGCACCTTGAGAAATCAAAGCATAAGTGAGTGCGACATGATTGAATTCCTCTTAAACTGGCTGGAGGAATAAAAATGCTATCATCCAAAGATGGGAGAATGCGTTTTGGAGCAGAAATGTGAGGACTATTCTTTTCTTGAACTTCTTTCTGTGCATACTGTGCCTGCTCAACAGATACCCGCAGTCGATCTAATTCAACCTGCTGGCGAGTATAATCTGTTTTCAAGTCTTCCATTCTTTGACTTAGAGTCGATATATCGCTCTGCAAAATAAATCAGATGATGCAATGTAAAAACACTCAAAAAAAAAAAAAAAAAACCATTAAAACATGTTAAAAAATGTTATGCATTAATGTATTAAGTAAAAAATAATACATAAAAAGTTTTATCATTTCACCAAACATAAGCTCAATAAATTGTGCTGTAATTTTTTATCTCAGAGAAATATACCTGTTTGAAAACCACAGCCAACTAAAAGTGATTGCTTTTGTAATCATTTAAATAGTTTAAAGTGAAGATTATTTATTTTACACGAGTTTTGGAACATTTTATGCCAATGATGCACTCAGCTTATGGTAGAATAAGCATTAAAAATGTTAGACCGTGCCAGAGAACTTCTTATAGTACCTTTGAATTTAAACAAAATTTGGTAAAACAGTTAATAAACTACATGATGCAGATGGAAGTGGAAGGTGAAGGATAATGTCTTTAAAATTAATTAATAAAGTTACTCATGGAGGAAGCAGTGTGGGGGACACAAGGGGACAACATCCGCCTACCTTTTTATTTTAACACAAGCGTCCCCCCCCCCCCCCCACTTGCTTTAAATTTTCACATAAGCGTACTGCCACTTTTCGATGTTACTATATGTAAGCATCCTATCATCTTTTTTCCAGGACTACACCACTGGGAGGAAGGTGGCTTTTATGTATATGTACATTTTTTGATGCAAATGTACATTTAAACAAGTTGCAGGAAAATTAAGAAAAACTATTAAAATATAAAACAATAAAAATACATATACAGTAAAACCCCATTAAAACGGGGGTGTCGGGGGACATGCTTGGCACCTACGTTATAACATAACCGCAGTATAGTGAAACTGCACCGAGAAACATATTCAAGAAATAATACTTGCTTTTGTTGCATCGTTTTTAACTTTTACCAATTACTCATAACTTTTCTTCATGAAATTGTGAAGGGGGGAGGTCTTAAGAAAAAATTAGATTTAGAAGGGGAGGAATGCAATTCTCACTGGGGAATAAGTTTTCTTTTCAGGAATGCAAAAGAATCTGGAATACAAAGGTTGATAGCACTATAAAAGAAGTTACATACGCATAACTAGACTTCTGAAAATGGAATAGTTAAGCATTGAACTGAACAGTCCCTGACAGATTGAGCTCTGCCCATGTCAAGAGAAACAAGTCAGGGCGATTGCACCCGATTTTGAAATCAAGCTATATGTTATAGGTTGAAAGACAGAAAAAGCATGAAAAAGGTGTACATCATGCCTATCACAATAGGGCTTTATCTTTTAGTGTGTCTGGTGTGTGTGTGTGGGGGGGGGGGGGGGCTCTGTAGCTAGAATATTTGTGTGCTCGGGCTGGCTTTATTTACAATGGTAAATAAGGAATCACCTTTAAATGGCAATGATTAAGGACTGTTTAAACCGTTGGGGACACGATAGTCACCGTATATCCGATTCCCCGGTATACTGAAGTGCGGGATAACGGGGTTTCACTGTATATAGACATTATCCATCTATCTATATACATAACTAGCAGTGCAAATCAGGCTGGCAAATTTCTGCCGGGTGGTTAAAACCAGTGTCTATAACCGGTTTAAACCGGCATGTGGCAAAGACTGGCAGAAACTAAGAAATAATACTAATAAGAACTTTAATCCCCGATTCATAATTCCCACATGTATTTGATATGTAAACAATTAGGTTAAAAATTTAAACTAAAGATAATGAATATTATTCAAAGTAGCAAAAAGTTTCAAAATGATCATATAAATATACTTTGTTTATAATGCTAATTTTATTTCACTTGAAAATAAAATCATAATGGTAATCTGATGCTGTACAAGTTTAACTATTAATATCATTGTTTGCAGTTGAATTTCTATTTAAAGGTAAAAAAATTACAAAAACTTCTATGATATTTTAACAAATCACTTTTCAGAGTACTTTTTAAATAAATAATACAATACAATGGCAATAACTTTAAGATTACCGTATATTTCCGAATATAAGCCAATCCGTGTATAAGCCGAGATAAAAATTAGAGGGAAAAAAATTATAGTTCAAAGAGAATCGCCAAAGGGGGCGAATATTTCGCCAAGGAGGTAACCCAGGTAGGAGGTAACTTTTCTAATCAAGACGTTGTGAAAGAGAAAAGCTAGGCACCCACGGCGACAGATTGTTCTCTGACAACCCTGTCTGAAGCGAGCGCCGAGGGCCGAGAGAGAGTGAGCATTTTCCCCTATTCATTAATTTTGCCTCTGCGTTTACTAGTTTGTTTTCCTTTTCTTTATTGTTTTAATTCAGTTATTTTCTGCATTTACATTAGAAGGATGAGCGGGAATAGAAAGGCATACAAAGATAGTCGCGAGTAAATTATTAATAGTCGGGAGCAAATTTGCCATTTTGTTTAAGCGATGATTTCACAAAATCCAGCTGTAAAATATATGTATATTCTTTTAAATAAAACTCTACTTATTTTAACCTAATTATTTCCTTAATGTAAGAGACATAAATTGCATAATTAGAGCTCTATATTAGTTGATATTTCGCGATATATAGACCGAATTTTTTTTATAGATTATCGGATCTGTATATAAGCCGATCCCCCCAATTTAGCTTTCAAAAAAGTTCCAATAATTCCCGGCTTATATACGGAAATATACGGTATCTATTATGTACAAATAGAAATGGTTCTTGAGAAAAATATATCAGTAAATAATTGAAGCACATAAAATATCAGAGAAAGTTTTTTAAATGAAATATCGCTTACAATTATTTTACAAAATTACCACTCGAATTCAAATATACTATAACTTTTTACATGGAGCATTTCATAGCATACGACTAATTTTGCTAACCTTTCTGAACTCAAGACTGTTTCTTAATTTGTTCTGAATGAAAGAAAAGCTTTAAAATATTCTTTCAAGACCAGCATTTTTTTGCTGGCAATGTCATTATTGTGAATGCAAAAGTTACTAAGTTTAAAAAATCTTCATTTTTACCAGTATTTGTTTTTAAAGACGACATTACTCCATTTTCTAATACAAATTTATTTTTTAATTAAAACTATCCACAATATTTTTTATTTGTTATTTATTCTGAATAAAATGTACTTTGGGAATTTAATATTACTAAAAAATTCTTGGATAATGTCACAAAATGTGTTTGTGTCAGTTATTGCCAGTTTCCGCCGGTTAAAACTGGTTATAACCACTTTCTGCCGGCAAAAACCCAGCCCTGGTGCAAATTTAGTATGTACAAAAAATGCTGAAAGATATTTTGGAGAAGGCAAAATGCACTGAAATATCTTATTGCTAAAAATGAGTTATATCAGAAAAATGTTTACTTGAAGTTTCTGTCTTCTGCTTTCCAGATCTCGAAGCTCATCACTGACAGAAATTTTGATACGAATCATTTCTTCAATTCTTGATTTCAAATCAACAGCTTTAATAGATTCTAAATCCTCCATCTGTATTCCTTTATGATGGATCTCTGCAGTAGGACTGTCTCCTACAAACTGCAAAATAAAAGTTTAAAATGAATCAAGAGGGAAAAAAACATAGCTTGTAAACATTATTTCAACAGAAATTTAATGTATTTTTAAGGAATAATACCTGTTCAAAAATTTTACTATTCTTTCTTTTTGCTATAGAGGAATATTTGTTTTCCTCTAACTGCAATAACAAAGCAATATAAAATTGAGCAAATGACAAAGACATCTCAAATTAATTTTCCGCTGTTGAAAGTCATTATGTTAAATAATAGCAGGAACAATAAATTAAATAAATCTTTGCCATAATTATTTCAATTAAAATAAAGAACAAAGAAAAGCAGGAGAGCAGGAATTTTTTTGTATTGCTTCACTGAGGTTTCAAACTTTATAGCCAATGAAAAAAAGGTTTGTAACTCAATCACAGGTGTAAAAGTCAGATATTTTGAAGTTAAGGTTTCAAAAAAGTATCCCCCCCCCCCCCAATAACTAACAGCTGAAAAAATGTAGCATTTTTATGTACGCCCATTATTATACAGTAAAAGAGGATCTTAAAACAATTGTCTGCAAGGAAATTTGACAAAAGCAATACTTTCCCATCACAATTAGGTGCATTTTGCTTTAACTATTTTCCACTCTATTTATTATCATTATTGACAGTAAAGAAATTTACCTTAGATAAGTAGTAATGTGTAAACAACGGAACCATAACTAAAATAATTAAAAGAATTCCAATCAGCCTTGAGAGTCTAACTGCAGAGAACCTGTGGCATGCATGCCAAGCTGGAAAAAATTTCCCAGCAGGAGAGTCCATGATGTCTGTAATAATGGAGCTTTTAACGTCTAGTCAGCCCATCTTTATAATGTACAGGTATCTTCAACTTCTTGCATGACTCTATCAGAAAAGAAAAGCATTCATTAATAAGAGATTAAGGTGTGAAAAAAAATAAAGAGATAAAATAAATTGGATTATAGAAAATTTAAATGGTTATGTTTTAAATAAAACCAAATTCCCCCCCCCCCCCTTAATTCAATATAAATATGAGAATTTTCACAAGAACTGCAAGTATCTCAAACTGTCAAACCAGATTTTAAACATTATATGCATTAGGTTGAAATCAATATATTAATACACAATTTGCAAAAGAGCAAAACTGGAAGAAATTGTAAAAATATTCCTCTTAGTAGCAAATGTTGCATAAGAAGATAAGTTACAATTAAAAAGTTATTAAATATTAGGCACCGATACTGATACATGTAGAAGCAATGGAGACCATCACCCCCTCCCCCCCCCCCAAGTGTCAAGTACTATTAAAGATTACATCAATAATCAATAAACAAACTAAAGCCCTATAGTTTTCCCCTTCGGAAGATATTGTTCAGGAGATAGGTAAAATAACAAAGAAACTGCTTTTTCCACAGCAAAATCCTGTATCCATGCCAGCTAAATACTAATTAAAAGGCAAAATAACAGTTAAAGTACCTATATCAGACAACAGAGCAGTTAAATGTAATAAAAATTTTCACGTTAAGAAAACACACGTTAGCATTAAAATGCAGACATATGTTTTGGGATTGCTTGGAATCCCTTTTTCAATGCAATAGTGGAGCTTCTAGATGCAAAGAACTATTGCATCGGCTTCATTTGGATGTTCTTTGCATCTAGAAGCTCCACTACTGCATTGAAAAAGGGATTCCAAGCAATCCCGAAACATATCTCTGCATTTTAATGCTAATTTGTGCTTTCTCAACTTGAAAAATTTTATTACATTTCACTTGCACAAAGTTAATTTATTAACACAGCAGTTACTTGTAACTGCTTTTTATGATGCCAAATACTTTGTAAGTAATCTTTCAAGATAGTATTTTTGTATCAGGATATATTCTCCATCTTTATGTAATTTTTTCCTGCTCATGGCATGATTTTTAGAAGGGAAAAACTGTTTGAATCTTTGAAGGCAATTTAGTAACTTAAGGCAGAGTAAACAATTAACAGGATATCAGAATCATTTACTTTAGAGAGTTGAGAATAAGAAAAGGAAATCATGTGATTTCACATACCAGTGTTTGCTCTGGACTAAAATGAACCTAGATCCTATGGACCCATTAATAAAAGAAATGTGGGTACTTCAGCAAATAAATGAGTGAGTCCCTGCAATTTTAAGCAAAAAAAACACATAAATATTAGAATAAAAAAATGCTATAAATGATACACATAAATGTAAAAGTTGTTATATATATATATATATATATTTGAAAGCAAGAAAATATTTCTTAATGTAGGACTAATTACCTAATTACTTAAAAGTTATTGAATAATACACATTGCACCCAACACTAAAAAGCATTGCTTCCTTTCCTCCTGCAGCAAATGCAAACGTTGAATGTTTCAATAATTCATCCTGATATTCCAGGAGGATTTGCACATTTGCTATTTGCTAGGGGAAAGAGTTAAGTGCAGACAGAATGCAGTGATGTGATGTTAGTGTTTGACTTTTTTGTGAGACAAAATAGCATTAAATAGCAAGTGCTATTCTTTTTAAAATTTATTTGAAATATTTTTCTTTCCTTACAAAAAGTAGTGCTATTTTCTAGTCTGCACATGCTAATTTATGTGTTGTTCATTTCCAACAGTGAGATTCATAGACACGGAATGAAAGCTGTAACTTCACACAATTTCCTCCTTCCAACAAAAGAAGCTTGTCTACCGTCATTTCTACAAAAGGAGAAACTGGAAAGACTTCTTGTCAGGGGCACAACAAGAGAAGGGACCAAAGGGACTGGTCCTTCTTTTTTTCTTTTTGTAAAAATAAATTTTCCTTAAACAGAAATGTTTTTTAAAGTTTGCCTTAATTTTCATATTAACAATAAAATCATTCCTTCTTTTTTTGTTTCTTTATGTATTACTAGTTCAACGGCATAAAAACAAACACTGGCTGAATTGATACACTTTTCCACACATCCAAATCACTGTATTTTTCATAATATTGTCATACTGCCTTGCCTGCCTGCAGAAGTGAACCATATACTTGCAGTCTGCTAAAAAATCAAATGTTGTTCTGTTATTGGGAGGGAGGGGGGGGGGGGGGTGGACTCCAGCCGCCTCATATAAATAAATGTTGTACTAAAGCAGTGAGAAGGATAAAAACAGGTACTACTGTGATATAATCCCCCCTTGGCGACATTCGAGCTAGCGCGCCAATTTGTAATGATTTTCGGTTGGCGATATCTTTTCGTTTACCCAGCGCCATCGATGTTGGCTGAGGTAATGTGTGGCAACCCTGATTATGCAATGGGTGTTTTTAGAGTGTGATGGTTGGACCTTTAGAAAGTTCTCTTTAACTAATAGGTAGATTTTTAGTAGTTAATTTCATCATTAAAGTTTGTGGAGATATTTCCTGTTGATAAAGGAAGAATGTAAAGTGTTAAAGTGAATTAATTTAGTTCAATTGTTTTGTATTATGGCGAGATAAATGAATTCATATTAGTTTGTTAAGGCGCCATTTTTCGAATCTGACGGAAACGTGGTTTGTAGTTCGTGCTATCTGAAGTACAAAATTGTTTTGGTTGATAAGTGCATAAGTTTGGTTAATTGTGACTAAAAGCAAAGAAAAATAAAGTGGTAATTTTCGGACCATTTCGTCGTATTGGATTGTAAGTTTGATGCTATTTGGGATTAACATTGAAAAGCCAACTGGTTTGAAGTGAGTTCTTTATTTTTGTTAGTTTATTATCTGCTTATGTTATGTGTTTGTAAGGTTATAAAACAATGAATTTTCAATTGTTCTAAAATATTAGCTGTAGTAATTAGGGGCGTTGCTAGTTTTGATAAAGTGGGTTTCCGTTAGTTTAATGTAAAATGTATTTGATGTTTTCCGTGCAATTGCGCGATATTTTTACTATGTTTTTCGTTGAATAATGCATGTCATTTTATGTAATGATAATTAATTGCAATAGTCATTATTGTGCATGAAGTGCGTGTTCTTTCAACGAAGTGTTTTTATGGTATTTTTAATGTTGGTTTCCAATAGTTTAAGACAAAATGTACTTGAAGTGATGACCGTTATTAATTTTGTTGTCTAGTTTTTATGCTAGTTTTAGTGTAGGCTTCCAATAGATTGATGTAATATGTGGTTTAATTGATCAATGTTATATATTTTCTAATGGAGTCTCTTATTTTAAAATTCCCACAGCTTTAATAAACATTCGTTCTGCGTTGAATTGCGCGATATTTTAATTATGTTTTTCATTAAAGGATGCATATCATTTTATTCAATAATGAATCATTGCAGTAGTTATTATTGGGCATAAATTTCGTGTTCTTTTAAGAAAGGGTTTTTATTCAACTTTGAGTGTTTGTAAAGTAAATAATTCTATTTTTCGAGTAATTATCGATCCGTTAATGTATTGAATTGCTGTTGAAAAATGCTGTACGTGCTTTACATAGTAGCGTTGATATTGTGTCTAAGATATAATTTGCAATTTTTGGTATTTTACTGTTTTTTAGTGATTTTTCTTGACATGTTTGCTATGTGTATGATGTAACATTGTTGGCGATATAATTATCGCCAAGAGTGTTGTATTGTGTTTGAAGTTGGCGACATAAAAATCTTGTTGTTGGCGACGGTTTCTTGGCGCCAACGAAAAAGTCGCCAAGGGGGGGTTATATCACAGTAGTTCCTAAAAACACTCCATTTAGTGCAGTGAGCAAGATTGAAATCTGAAACAAATTAGGGGTCCCACCAGAGAGAGCTCAGGTTCGTTTTCGGAGCCTTCACAAAATTCCAAGTAATCAAAACGGACATGTCACAAAATTTCAGTCAATCAAAACGAATCCTTTACAAAATTCTAAGCATACAAAGTGCACTTTTTACAAAAATATTTATTAAATAAGAAGCAAAAACAATGCAACTTTTTAAATCCCTAACTCCAAATTTTGAATTTTTACAAAAATCGTTTTAAAAATTCACAAAAACCAGATGCTATTGAAAATGTTGGATCAACCCCTTCAAATGCAAGAATTGTTTTGCCATAAAGTTCTGTGCACACTCAAAATTCAAATTGGGCTGGAAAAGTATTATGGCTTAGTGCTTGTACTAAAAAAATATGGAATGAAAAAAAAAAAAAAAATACAAAGCGGACCAAAAGAGAAGAAAAGAAAAAAAACTTCAAAACCAAACTGAAAAAAAAAAAAAAAAAAAATCAAACCAACAGCACTTTACAATACTCAAATTTTGTTTAAATTGAGCAATGTTAAATCAAAGTTGTACTGTACTTTGTTTAATACATACAAATAATGCTCTTACTTAAGCTTTTCTGCTTTTAATTTCATCTGAAGCTTATGCACTCATAAAGTAAAGGAATACTTAAGTTTTTGGCATAAATATTTTCGTTAGGAAATAGACTTTCTAATTATTTCGTTCATGAATACACAATATATGGTCGGAATGTGGCTTTAGAATTATCGAATCATATAGTCATAGTTTCAAGCTACATGGATCATATTTTGTCCAAAAGATCTCTTAATGTTTTTATTGTTCGTAAGAAAAACAAAACACTAAACTTAAGGTCATATTATTTCTTGAAGATAATTCAAAGTACGTTACTGTATTAATAAATACTGCCGTAAACAAAAATTATTGACAGCGGAATGAAAACATTACAGTTACAGGTAAGAAGACTATGATTTTCATGTATTTGTTGGCTTAGCCTTTCTGTTTCCCTCTTTCGGGTTCTAAGCCTCAAAAGTATGAATATTCTTAATTAAAATTGAAAATATACAAGAAAAAAACATGTATTTATAACAAGCAGTGTTATTTTCAAGGAATAAAAATATTTAATACCAGGGTCAGGCCCGCCATTTTAAAATTAGAAGGTCTGCGTACGAAGCGCCTCACCTCTTTTGGATCTCCTAATTTTGTGAAGCAGCTCCCAGATGAGAGACCGTGACGTATAGGACCTAGTTTGGCACACGGCACCCCTAGAGATATCATTTCACTTTTGGAGGGCATTGGAGGTTTGGAGACACGACAGAGTTTACGTGCACAAGATCCCATCAACGTACACGATCCCTTAGCGACTCAGTCGCCAGAGGTGGCCATTCTCCTAAACCAGGGGTCTCCAAACTACGGCCCGAGGGCCACATCCGGCCCGCGGACAGATTTTGTCCGGCCCGCGGAGAGCTAGCATACTTGAAAGAAAACTCCTTCTAGAGAACATATTTATTTTTTATAGCAAATTAAATTAAGTTTACTGAAGTAATCTATTTTTATGTTGAATAATTATTAATATGACATCTACATTGATATGGTCATGGGCTAACTACTCATAACATTGTTGTAGGTTATTATTTACTAACTAACAAATTATTGAAATGAATCCAACTAACATTTTATACATTTTAAATGAAAAGATAACTTATAACAAGCATAACGACATATGAAATACTAATGAGATTTATGTAATTGAGATTTTCCACTGACAATAGTTTGTAGTTGTGGACTAATTTTACTTGTACCAATTATTAAAAGAGATTTAAGATGCTCATCAGTTAATTTAGATCTGTAAACATTTTTTGTGTACTTCATTTTGGAAAAGGTCTTCTCACACAAATAAGTAGTACCAAAAACAGAAAACAGCCCACGAGCAAATTTATGCAAATTATCAAATTGTGTCAGTGGAAGACACTTATAAAATTCCAACAAAGATAAGTTTTGATATTTGTTCTTAATTATATCCCTGCACTGTAGATCAATCATTTCCATTTGAAGTTCCGGGGCTAGGGTTTCAATGTCAGTATCAAAAGGATTCTGAAAAATCTTAATTTGATTCGCAATGGCATCAAAGTCCGAGAAACGAGTATCAAAATTTATTTTCAAAGCACTCAAAGTTTCGATTGCAAAATCGATAGGAAACTCGGTCTCAGTGGTGTGGCTAAATATTTCACATGTTTTAAAATGTGAAAAACATTTACTTGGTAGTTGTGATTGAAACAGTATCAATTTCTTCCGGAATGATTTGATATTATTGTATAAATCAGGAAGATGCTGGTTTTCTCCTTGCAATCTCAAATTCAGTTCGTTCACATGTTTTGTCAAATCAACATAGAATGCTAACTTCCACAGCCATGCGTTGTTTTGCAATTCAGTAAGAGGGCGATGCTTTTCATTCAAAAAAGATTCGATCACTGCTCGAAGTTCAAAAAAGCGCTGAAGGACTTTCCCACAACTAAGCCAACGTACGGCAGTATGATAAGGTAAGTCATTTTCTCCAATCTCTTTAATAAATTGTACGAATTGTCGGTGATTCAGCCCAAAAGATCTGATAAAATTAACAGTTGATATGACTGGTTTCAGAACTTCAGACATATCCAAACATTTTCCGCACAAAGACTGTTGATGAATGATACAATGTAAGACTATTGGTTTTGAACCACCGTCATTTTCTACAGCCTTTGACACAAGAGCGACCACTCCTTTATCTTTCTCACTCATGTTTTTGCCTCCATCAGTTGTAATACATTTCAAGTTTTTCCATCGAAGGTTCTTTTGCTTTATGGCCATTTCAACTCCTTTAAAAATATCTGAACCAGTAGTTGTGCCATGAATACTATACATATCAAGAAGTTCTTCATGCACTTCATAGCTTTTATCTACTCCTCGAATATAAATCAACACCTGAGCAGTATCTGACACATCCGTTGACTCATCCAAGGCCAAAGAAAACCACTCAACATGTCCATTTTTGTTGAACAGTTGAGAGGATATATTTTCAGCGATGTCTTCTACCCTTCGAGCCACAGTGTTTGCTGACATACTGACAGTTTTTAATAAATTTACCTTTTCAGGGCACATTTCTTCGGCTACTGCGATTATGCATTCTTTGACCATTTCTCCATCGGTGAATGGTTTTCCACGTTTTGCAATTTCAAGAGCCACACGAAAGCTGGCACGAGTTGCAGCCTCTTGTTCAGTTTTGAGTTTTGTAAATAAAGATTTCTGCGATTTCAATCCGCGCTTCATAGCTTCGAATTTTTCTGTCCGCAAACTTCCTGTATATTTTGAGTAATTTTGAAAATGTTTTGCTTCATAATGACGTTTAATGTTATATTCTTTGAGAACGGCTATGCTTTCATTGCAAATCAAACATAGCGCCTTGTTACTGGACTCAATTACGAAATACTGAATGTTCCACTGATCTTTGAATTTTCTGCATTCACTATCAATTTTTCGCTTCTTTTCCATTCTACTAAATCACACACAAAAGCAACAATTCAAATAAAAATATTGTTACAAAGATGTCTTAAACTTAAACACGCACAAACACGTTTTAAGGAGGTACGCACTATTTTATTTCACAGCAGTGTCATAGGAACTGACTTGTGGTTGCGCCACTAGCCTTCTTATATATTTCACTTACTGCCATCTAGAAGTGAGTGGAAGACACCAGAACTTTATCGAACCAACGAGATTATTCTGTAAGTGCTATTAGCGCCATCTGTTAGGGATAGAAGGTACTACCTATTTCTGCTTGTGTCCACCAGATGTCCTGTCACGTTACTCCTCATGGCTCGCTCGTACTCTACGACTAATCTAGAAATTACAGATAATGACAGGAAAATTAATAATATGCAGTGTTGCCGTTTTGCGGACTTTAGTTCGATTTGCAGCCTTTTTTAAACGTGGCGTACTTTTTCGGACTTTTTTTTTTCATGTAAAAAAATACTCATTCGTTACTTGAGTACTCGTTAGGAACCGAAGTAACGATTACTGAAGAAAAAAGTAATCAATGATTACTTGTGTATTTCATTACTTTTGTAATCAATGATTACTATGGCGATACGATGCGGGTACCCCATTATAACGGATACCCATACGATACAGAAAATACATCAGCTTCCCCGTCGCTAATGGCATCTGGCAAAAAAGTAATCATATTTTACACCACTAGTGGACTGATTCAACTTTTTACCACCGGCAACAATTAATGATAATATGGTTTTGGCCCTTGGAATTTACTGGAGTAATCAATATGGCCCTAAGGCTGGAAAGTTTGGAGACCCCTGTCCTAAACAATTTTTACCTAACGAAATTGTCCCCTGTATTTCTTCAGGATTCTGAATGCAATCTAGTTTTTAAAAAGGCAATTTTTATTACTGAAATGGCATTTGCATCATAAGAACTGAATAAATTCTATTTTTTTGAACATACAAAAAATATTTTTTTTACAAGCTCATATGAAATCTTGAAATCTACTATGCATAAAACGTTTAAAAACTTTCAATTTAATTAAATGAAATCGAAATTTCAAAAGTGTTTATTTTTCCTAAGACCATAACAGTGGTGTAGTCCTGAAAAATGTGTTGGCGGTACGCTTATACATACGAAGATAAGCAATTGAAATCAAAAGTGGGGGACGCTTACGTTGAAATGTAAAACGTTTGGGGGGGACGCTTGTATTAAAGTAAAAAGGTAGTTGGACGCCGTCCCCCTGCGTCCCCCCCTCGACTACAACACTGGACCATAAGTTTATTTATTTATTTATACATTTCAAGGAAAGTGGACAGGGCGGCGTAGTGGTAAGACGCAGGTCTCGTAGGTCGCAGGTTCGAACCTGACCCAAGTCAGTGGATTTTCAAGATGCAGAAAATCGACTGCGTCCATGTCGCATGGTTGTGCGGCATGTTACAGATCCCTTGAGTATCCGTTTGGCTTGGATACTCTCGGCTAAATTAAATACCTAGCGCAATTCTCATCAAATAAGAGCTCAGGTGCCGCCATCTAGGGAAAACTGAGCGTCCAAATTCTCAGTGGCAACGGCATCCACCGACAGTGGTGCTACTTGAAGTTCCTTGTTTTCTAAACATTATTTTAAAAAATATGAACAATATTAAGCGATAATATCTGTAAGTGATAACAATAAAAATTTGTGAACAAAACGACAAATGATTGTATGTAATTGTTTATTCACAGATACTACACATTTGTGTATATATATATATATATATATTTATTTATTTATTTACATGCTACACCAGGGAAAACACTTCAATAACAAAGTATTGATGCAACTCAATGCGTCAAATATACTTGAAATGAAGAATTTTATGATAAATTGTTCAATCTTTTGATCTAATTTTCAGCAGCAGAGTTAATTTCTGTATATAGTATTTCATAAAATGTGTAGCAACAAGTTTAATGCATTATGATTTGAAATATGTTAGATGAAAAAGTAGTAACTTAACCTCACATGGTACTAAACAGTTTAAATGTATCGGTATTAAACAATTTAAATGTATCGGTACTAAACAGTTTAAATGTATCGGTACTAAACAGTTTAAATGTGTTTACTGAACAGTTTGGTACTAAACAGTTTGAATGCATGGTACTAAACCCAAGTTCAATGTATTCAGTTCGGGAATTGAAAGTCTTGTGTTCGAATCCGTGTATTCAGTACGCCTGTTTGGAGAAAGAAGATACGAAAGAGCTGTGACGCATTATCTGACATCAGCTAGCTAACTGCCAAACAACGACAGGAGTCCGCAATCCATCAACCATCCAATCGAAATATAATCAAATTTCGACTTCAGCATGAACTTCTGCGAACTCCCCGAGATATGATTAGTTACATCTTTGTCGAGACGATAGGAGTTCTGTTGTCTTTTGGTAGATGAGTATATCCCAGTAATTTCACTTAAAAACACAAACGGAAACCAGTAAACTTTGGGTATCCCACCAGGAAACTTGCATTCTGTGCATCAGTATTATAATGTATCGCAGAATCACTACTTGAAGTATGAAGGTGTAGAATAACATATTGTGCATCAATTTATCCCTGAAATTGCCTGGAAGAGGTAATAAGCCAGCGTTTTTCAACCTTTCAGTATTCGAGGCCCAATTTTCTATCGTAATTTTCATCGCGCCCCCACTTACCTTAAAATGTATATAACAATAATGTATATTGAGTACTTTAGATTCTGTTTATGAATTATTTTTAACTAACTGCTAAAACAAGAGTAAAAACGAGTAATTTAGTAATAAAATTAGTTTAGTAATAAATCACTATTTGAATTTTGGGCAGGAGTAGAGGATGATTTTTCTGCACTAAAAACAAGGGCATTTCGCATTCGACTACCCTTTTCAACAACCTACTTTTGTGAAACTGGATTTTCTGCTGTGACTTTTTTGAAGACAAACTACAGATCTCAGCTAAATATAGAAACAACTGTGAGTGCTATTTCTAAGATTAAGCCTTGCTACGAAAAATTTTGCTTTGCAAGACAGGCCCAAGAAAGTCACTAATAATTATAAAATTTGTTTTTAATTTAGTGTGTTTTAATTGAGAAAGTTTTAATTTAGTAATTTGTCTTACTTTAATAAATTATAAAATATGCCGAAATGCATTTGGCTTTCTATGTGTATGTGCGCTTTCCTTTCAGTCAGTTGATCAATTTTTTAAAGTAATATTTTCACTTGGATATTCTCGCGCCCCCCTTCTCGAGTGCTCGCGCCTCCCTAGGGGGTCGCACCCCACAGGTTGAGAATCGCTGTAATAAGCAATCAATCGAAAATGCATGTAACATACATTGTTTCAGATTCAGTAAATATGATATAGGTTTTCTTCAATAAGTTAACATTTTTCTTTTTTTGAGTAGTTTGGTTGGTTATTTTTTTTAAAATGACATATATAGAGTACATGATAAAAAGTTTATGTTCTCTTTGAAAAAACAGGTAAACGATTTTTGGAGAGTTACTTATCCTATAGTCAACTAATGACAAGGAGTTATTATATACTGCCCTCCTCATCAAGAAAGACGTGTTTTTTTTTAATATGGTTGTAAACGTATTACATTTAGCCAAATAAAAACAAATAAAGGATTTAAAATTTCCAGTCGGATTAAAAAAGTAATTATCTACGGGGGAAAGAATTACAGTTTTACCAAGTTGCACATTAAAAAAGTAAAATTTTTGTGGCACGCCCTTCTTGCTTAGGAAGGCAGTACAGTTGAGGTAACGATAATATCTCTTTTATCTCTTAAAGAATATAACATCATATGGCTATTATGGTATGTTTACCATTATTAAGCAGTTTTATATTCAGGTATTCGAAATGAATCGATTGTCAAATGGTATATATTGCGCATGCATGACAATAAAACTGTACAATTTCTCAAAATATACATGCAAAACAAGAATGTTAAAAAATATTTTCAACTACTAATGGCGCTAACTACTGGACTACATGAAAATGAAAAACATTTCAGAAGAGTCAGAGTAAAATCAATATAATATACAAAAGTTTCTTTCTTTTTAAAGGCAAATGTAATATTTTATCCATGGTGGTGTCCATGATGAACAGGAATAGGAATTGGAATAGGATGATGATGCCCACAATGATGATGGCCATGATTTTCGCTCATCATTTTAGCCAGCATGCCTGCTGCCAACATGTATCCCATATGGTGTCCATGGTGGTTGTTGTGATGTCCAGCTAAGGTAGTGTGGATAATCACGAGCAAAAGCAAAAATAGTCGAACAAGAGGAGCCATGTCTAAAACGAAAACCATGAGTTACATGTAACGAGGCAACATTTAATGATAAAAACAAAGTGAAGAAAAAACACTACTATTTTATAAGTTTTTTGACGATTTAGATTATTATTTTGTTGAAAAACTAGATAGTAAAAAATTCCAGTTCAACCTTTCGCCAAAAAAATGGTGAAATTTAGATGCAACTAACATTTGGTACTCTGTTGAACCGTTAGAATGGTGCAGTTTCACCATGAATGGGAAACTAGGAACCATTATAATGATTCAACTTTAGTTCCAAATGTTGGTTGCAGCTAAATTTCACCGTTTTTTTTCCTTTTTTTTTTTTTTGGTGAAAGGTTGAACTCGAATTTTTTACAGTGTATATTACATGCGCTAGGGCAATATAACGCGCCCCGGCAACAAAAGTAAACGCTACTAGAAAATCACCAATTCCTACAAATCGGCAAGTAAACCTGTCGTGGGCATTTTTTGTATTTTGTAAACTATTAAAAAGTATTATTCCTACTAATTTAGCTCATTTTCATCCGTTAATGTTTTTGGAACGATGTTGCGTAAGAAAAAAGAAAAAAAAAAGTAAACACAACTCGAAAATCTCCAATTCCTACAAACCGGCAAGTAAAAAATGTCATGGATATTTTTTGTACTTTGTAAACTATTAAAAAATATTATTCCTAATAGTTTAGCTTTGTTTCATCCGTTACTGTTTTTAGAACGATGTTGCGTAAGAAAAAAGAAAAAAAGAAAGAAAAAAAAAAACCTGACAAACGCAAATTTTTGAGATGTGCCACTTCTATTACCGTTATGTAGGAAGTTGAATTATTAAATAAGAACAGTACTTGAACGATACATTATTAAAAAATAGCATGTGCAAAATAAATTGAATTAGGTTTTTATCACTATCCTATGAAATAATGACGTAGAGAGAAGCATCATTACCTCCAATTCCCTGTTAACTGTTCGAAGTAAGTGATGTACACTGTTAAAAATTTTATCATGTAATTACGGTTAAATAGCCGGCAGCAATCTGTCCGTTTAATTAACTGTTAAGTTTACGGTTTGGAACATTTTTGTACCTTAACGGGTTCTGAACCATTTCCAATCAGCTTGGTTAAAAAGCCGTAAATACAACAGTTCACCGTTTCATAACCATTTGTAACTAGTAACTAGTATGGTTTCAAAACTCTAAACTAAAAACTTTACGGTTTTCGAACCGTGTAGAATTAATATGCGGTAAACATAATAAAGTTACCGATCTGAAACCCTTTGTAAGTAGGTAGCATAGTCGATTAGTAACACTTATGATAACATACTGCAGGCTTTGGTAATTAACTATATGCATTAGAATCATCAAGGCGTAGAAACCATTCATAGCTATTATACTGTGGCGGACAACGAGGGGCCAGGGATCTGCTGGAGACGGGGAGAGAACCTCAGACTTCCACGGTGGAAAGCCAGTACTTCCATGCTTTGCCAAGAGGTACCTAATGGGCGGGACGGAAGTCGGCTTATGAAGGCGTCGAATCGTACCGCCACAATATGTAAAAAACTGCTTTTGAATTTATTAGACTGAAACGTTGAACTAGGGTTACAGTTGATGTTAAACATTTTGAGAAGTTTATTTTATTCCGAGACAGATAAAAATGCAATATCAAAAAATAATTAAATGGGTTATGTTTCCACAACCAGTTTTCAGATAAAAAAGGAGCTATACAATATTATGCGATGAAATTCTAATCTTCACACTTTGTTCCACAACAAAGATGGGCGCCCGATTCTTATTGACTACGATCCCTAGGTGGCGCTCGTAAATTACGGTTAGTTAAACGTTCTTTAGGAGAAACAGAATAAACGATTTTTTTCACAATCAGTGGTTTGAGTACCATCTTTTTAATTCTTATTCGACTGTTGTAATTAAGTATGGTAAAATAACAATCAAATAAATTGTTATATTACTATTTTTTAACCGAAATTTTTAACAGTGTATCATCCACTCGCCTCATAACGGTTTTGCCTCCACGATGAGTCGCGAGAGTCACGCACAACGAAATATATTCTTAGAATATACTCACAACATGCTTAAGCATAATTTTATATTTGATATTTCCAGAATATAAACCTAATGTAGTTAAACTGCGCGATATCTATAAATCGAATGCACGATGCTGATAAACCAATTTTCTTCGTACTGAATAGGCCTGGGATTTCTTGGGTTGTGTACTTCCTCTGCAAGGAGACGAAGGATGAGGAAATTTAATTAAAAAAAATTTATTGAAAGTTTTTTTTCCGTTCAAGCTACAGCATGATGTGTTCAGTGGCATTTTGGATACTCATTTAAATTTTAATGCAAATGTTAAAACTTTTTTTTTTTGTGGGAGTTCTTTTATTAATATCGTTCATGCATTCGTTAGGTGTATTTATGGAATTTATTAAATCTTTTTATTATAGCGATATTCTTCCATTTATAATTCTACAATACCTTTAACCCTTTAACTACGGGTAACGTCAATAGACGATTTGGCGAAACTTTTCTGTGGTACGGGTAACGTCAATAAGCGATTTGGCGAAGCTTTCCTGTAGTACGGGTAACATCAATTACCGATTCATTGACGTTAATTGACGTAATTTACTTTTTTTATTGGTTAGTCAATAACAAAATTTGCTATGGCGAAAGTTTATGTAAGAAACTCATGACATATACATAGAAATAGATGTATCGCCATTTATGCAATTTTTGGATACTTTTTTTTTTTTGGCGTTCAGACAAACAGATTTGTGAATATATTCCAGTAGTTAAAGGGTTAAGGAAGTTAATTTCTAAATAGACTAGAATTCTACTCAACACAAAAAATGATAATTGTTTTTCTGTCTTGTTTAATAATGTATAATAGTATACGCGCTATACATCTTGAGGCATGGTTTATAATATCAAATTGTAGAAGATATATAACTTTTTCGAATACTCACGATCTTTTTTTCGGTTTTTGGAAATGATTTTACCCATTTGCTAATTTTATTATTCGAGGCTAATTAAGTCGTGCGTCATAGAATAGGTCGTGCGTAATTTTTGCAATAAATTAATAGATGAAGTTACGTATCATGGTTCCAACCTAAGTTTGAAAAACGTAGCTCTACAGAATTCTTGGGAATTGTCAATATTTATTTATGTAACTAGACTCCATAGAAATCAGGAAAGAGGTAAATAAGACAATTAGCATTCTCCATACTAAGTTGGCCCTTATGTTTATTTACCTTATATTTTAAATAATAGCAAATACGATAATTTGTATAGGAGCTCCCAATGAGTATGTAGATATTGTAAAGAATGTTAGTAAAATTATTGGGAAATAATTTTGTGCAGACCGACCAATATTGGTTACATGCTAGCGTAAGAGGCATAAAAGTATCCAGAAGCTCTACAAAAATGTCTTAAGAATCAGAAAAATAGTTTAGGTTTAATAATATGAATAACTAATTAATTTCTTTTCTTTAGTAATTCGCATTTTTTAAATGTATGTGATAATAATTTGTAAAAGGCAAAACGTTTTCATTAATGAGCTATCTCTCAGAGAAAAAGTAGGAAGCCAGTAATTGCATTTAATAAAGTCACTCTGAATTTTAAAGATGAAATTATTTTCAGACACTAGAAAAATGATTCATTTAAATCGTGCTGTACCGGCGAAAGAGATTTCTTTATTCCCCGGAAGCTATTTTCATAGTCATTAGCTCCATTTAGAATTTTTTATCGACACATCTTGTATCTTTGATAGTAATTAAAACAATCCTGGCGGACAAAAGTTGAGAGGGCAAGAAAAAAAGTTTATGAAGCCACAAAAGTGTAAAACGATTAAAATGTCGTTTCTGGTATCCCAGGGGCCTACAGTTTTCTTTCTACATTTCGCCGCGTATGAACTTAAATTATTAAAATATTCATAATTTAATAGTTACCAGATTTTATGTAAAAACTTTAGCGATGAACTGAAGAGGAGGTTTGGAACTCACCGTGCTTGCACTGCTTGTATTCCAATCAGAAACGAATTGAACGTTTTGCGATGTTTCACTCCCTTTAAATAAAGATCCAGGAGAGTTCCATAATTAGATGTGGGAAAATGTATTCTTTCCTGACCGAGATGGCATCCTGGTGAGCCATCTTCTTCTTCTCCTCTGCCGGATGCGGATCATTGACACTTGCGACTGAGCCATCTTTATGATGGGAAAATCGGTCCCTGTGGTTGGGGCTCGCCTAGGTGTTGGCGGCGACACTTTCAGTAATGACGAGAAAAGGTGCTTAACCGTGAAGTTTAACCGTTTAATGGAGGTCTCAGTTGCTGTCATTGCCTTGCCGGAGTTGTTTTTTAACTGTTTCCTTCGTAAATATATATTGAGATTATGACAGCTGACGATCAGATAATAGACGAATATTTCATCGTTTTTGTGTTAATGTCGACAAAGGTTTTTGCTTTTTCCCCCCTTAAAAAAAAACAACAACAAAAATTCATTCAAATGTATGCAGACGTTTCTAAAAGTAGATAGTCCATATATCTTAAGCTAGGACTTTTCTTAAGACTCGTTCTAATGGAAAACTTGCTTTAGTTCTTGAATCATTCTTTCATTTAAAGTGATATGTTATCAGAATTGTTTTAGAAAGCTTACAATTTCTCTTTAATGCATTTAATAAATCTGCTTCTGTTTAAATGACTTTCCGCACCAATGATGGTTGGGGATCAACATTTATCTGAAACGAAAACAATCCGTATTTACATGCAAACATTCCGTCTTTGCAGACTGGGAAAATCGCTGCTCGTAAACGTCGTTAAAACCCCCGTTTACGTGGGTCGTCATATTCAGAGTCGTGTTCCTTTATGGTCGTTATAATGGAATGTGAAATAATGTTATCTTAAATGGAAATCAATCGGTTCTTTTTTAAAGATCGTTATGATGCGAGTGACTGTAGTGAATTAGTGACAAAAAAAAGCTGACGATAGTGTAGGCTATTGTTTAAAATTTATTCATTTAATTATTACTGCATTTTGTAACTTCTATAGCTGCTTATAATTGTTAGTCAAGTACAACATTTAATTACTGCTGCAATCAATCTTCTGAAATTTTTACGTTTGATTTCAAAAACGATCATATTTGCATTCTGCATCTTATCTGTATCTGTAATCTCCGAAAAACTACGCGCTCTTTTTCAAAACTGATTAATGGGCCATATGAGTGCTTCTTCAAAGTGTTTGATATAAATGTTAAGAAAGAGCAGTAAAACAATGAATGTTTAGTAAAATAAAGCTTTTCGGACACTGTTAAATGTATTTTTTAATTTCCGAAAAAAAAAAAAAAAAAACCAATGCGAATTGATTCATATTGCCCATGCAGTTATTCATCTTCAAAATAAGTGTGAAGAAAAAGTATTTACATTTATATATATAAATTAACAATATTTTATGTCCATACAATACTGTCTTTAAACACACTATCAGTTAAAAGTGTGCCGAAAGCATTGATATGGAGTTATGTTCCATTTCTTTAGCAGTTTTATGTGAGAAAGTCCACTAGAATTACCTTATGTATTTTAATCTTTAATCTCTTTTCTTTCGCCTTTGTCTCTCTCTTTATTTTCTTTCCCCTTTTACTTAATTCTACGAAGTATTGCAATCGTAGGGCCGAACTAATACTTTTTCCGTGCTCCGGCACGGAGTAAAAACCCGAAGGGTGCTAAATTACCAAAATAAAAAGATAAAAATATTGCAACAATGTTTCTGAAATAACTAAAAACTACTTTGGGGAAAAAAATCGGGAAAACAAAACAATCTATTTTTATGTGTCAATAACCACAAAACTTTAATTAGGGATACTAGGAATGTATTTTTTCCAAACTAGAAAAAAAAACCAAGAACTATTTGCGAACGACAACAACAAATCAAACAAGATTATCTTTCTTAATCTGACCAGTGATTGAACGCTTAAGCACAATTCCATTTTTAGTCTACTTACCCGTAAAAGTAAAAAAATAATAATAATAAAGCATGAAAGAAGGCTTAATGGAACGAATAAGTAAAAATATCGTTAAAAATAAAGAAAATTCAAAAATAAGTTAAGTAATTAAATAAGGATTTGAAAATTAAAAAAAAATGAAAGTAAGGTTTTGAGGTGGGGAAAATGTGTCTGTTGGTTGGTCTGTCTGTTTGCCCCCCCCCCCCCCCACTAATAACTATTGAAAGAATTGTCCCATTCAAACGATTTCCTTTTTTTTTACATTCGAGAGACCTCGGTGAGGACATCTCATTTCCATATTTTACTTTTTAATTAGAACAATTTTTCGTTCAATTTTGAACATTTAAAAAAATCTTAACATTAGCGGCTATGGGCGAATTATGTAAATTCTGGCGTAAGATACAAGTTCCTGTGAACAAGCTTAATGAAAGAAGCTCTCGGCGTGAAATATTTTTTGATTTGAGCAATATTTGTTCATTTTTCAACAGTTCAAAAAAAAAAAAAAAAAACATAGCACCTCCGGGGAAATTACGAACCTATATACGAACAGATTTGCAGATATTACGAACAGATTTGCTTGGAACAAACTTTATCGGAAAGATGTTATGACGTAGAACATGTGCAGATACCAGAGAACCAGAACTGAACGACCCTTTTTTCCTATGAATTTTTTTGATCGGGTTTTTTAAGGATCTTTTTCAATGAATGAGTAAAGGAATAAAAGAATACATGAGTGAAGGAATAAAAGAATAAATGAGTGAATAAATGAATGAGCGAATGAATGGATAAATGAATTACTGAATAAATGAATGAATAAATGAGAGAGAGAGAAAGATCGGGCTATAAACTTATGAAAAAATTTAATGAATGAATTGTCCATTTTAAGATGTAAGGAATGGACTGAAAACTTGTAGAGACTGATGAATCTTGATAAGGACTAGTACTAATAGATTGTAAACACTCTCAGGATAATGACGCAGTAGAACCGTTTTTTTCGTCACGCATGATCGTTTATAGCTACATTTCAAGATTTCAAGAAGTAATGCAAGGGAGGCGGAAGATAGTCGGTAAATAAATTCTAATAACGGATTCGGATTAAATTTTGGTGTCTATAGCTCCAAGTAGGGTGGCTGACAATCGCTTTCAGTGTGATTTGTAAAACTTAATAATAAATAAATAAATAATGCAAAGCTTCAAAAAAAGAAAAGAAAATAAAAGAAAGAAAGAAAGTAAAAGGAATAGGAAACTGTGTTTTATATATGGCACCCAAGTAGGATCTAATATTATTAATATTTAGTGATGATCGTCCAAAGCAGGGATCCTTAACCTGTGGTTCATGGACCCCTTAGGGGTCCATGGGTCATATTTTGGGGATCCGCCGACTGATCCTAATTTTTAAAATGTTTGCATCAATATTTAGCCAGCAGTGGTAGCCCGGAACGTACTTCATCCTTAGCGCGCTCTGTCTGGCAACCCTGTTTCTTTTTCCGCTAATCCGGAGAAGAGAGTTAGAGGCGCTTTTTCGCGCATGCTCATTTATTTCTCTTTTGTTTTAGCCTTTTCATTGGTCGATAATTTGTTTGAGTTTGAAATAGCGGTATAATTTTAAACTTGATTCACGATTTTATTTCCGTTGGATCTGCCCTGGAGGTAAGGCGTACATTTATTTTTTGTCTTTCATCTTTTGTGAGTAGCATATTTTTTTTGGTGTTTTATTAGCTTATATTATTGCTAAATGCTTGATTTCACTATGGAATTAGCTCTTGCTGAAGTTTTGAATGCGAAAAATAAATATTCAGTTGGCTATTTTAGTGTTTTACCAGTCATGAGTAAGAAAGCGTTGTTAGAATAATGTATGAAAGAGGGAATGATTTCATCGATGTATAAATGTCCAAAATGTGGATCACAAATGAGTTTGAAGGGGAGAAATAAGGGTATATCCTCCATCGATACAAGATTCCTTGCCGCTTTTTCAAGTGTTTTTTTTGTGTCTTAATGTTTGTTCTTAATGTTTCATTTGATTATTTGATTTTTTTGTAGCCCAAAATGTCCAAAAAAAGGAAGTATGATGGAAATTATGTAAAATATGGATTCTGCTGCGTGAAGGAATCGGACGGTGTTGAAAAGCCACAATGCTTTCTGTGTGGAAAAGTTTTGGCAAACGCCAGTATGAAACCGGCCAAATTGATAGAGCATCTCAAATCTCTTCATCCTGAAAATGCATCTAAAGATCTAGAATTTTTTACAAAGAAGAAAGCCCAGGTTTCGGAATCTGGAACATTAACCAAACTTGGATTTAGTATTCCACAAAAACCTTTGGTTGAGGCATCTTTCAGAGTTGCATATCGTATTGCCAAAAGTAAGAAACCGCATACTATTGGAGAGACATGTGCGCTGCCATGTGCTCTGGAAATGGTTGAATTAGTTTGTGGAATGGAACAGAGAAAAAAACTTGAGGCTATTCCATTGTCCAAGGATGTGATACATTCAAGAATAGTTGAAATTTCTTGCAATATCTTGAAACAGATCATCGACGAATTGAAAGCATCGCCATTTCCCTTTAGTATGCAACTGGATGAAACTACAGACATCTCGAATTGTAGTCAACTTCTTGTTTTTGTTCGTTACGTGTCTGCTGATACTATCAAAGAAGAATTCTTATTTTGTGAGCCTCTTTTGCAAACTACAAAGGCAGTTGATGTTTTAGCGATTTTAAATGTTTTCTTTTCCAAACACGACTTCGACTGGAAACAAAAACTTCATTCACTTTGTACGGATGGAGCACCTGCGATGCTTGGCAACAAATCTGGTTTTGCCCATTTGGTAAAAAAAGAGGCTCCTAATGTTATTGTTACACATTGTTTTTTACATAGACATGCACTGGCTACAAAAACTCTTCCAACCAGCTTAAAAGAAGTATTGTCAATAGTTATTAAAACTGTGAATTTTATTAGAAGAAGAGCTCTTAATCATCGTCTTTTTAAAACACTGTGTCAAGAAATGAACGCAGAACATGAGGTACTTCTGTACCACACGGAAGTGCGCTGGCTATCACGAGGGCAGGTTTTGAAACGAATTTTCATGTTGAAGACAGAAGTATCACCTTTTTTTTGAAGAAAAAGATAACTCATTCTTCGAATATTTCAAGAAAAAAGATTTTATATGCAAATTGGCTTACCTGGCAGACATTTTTAACCACATGAACGCTATATGTCTTTCAATTCAAGGGCCTTATACAACAATTATGGATGCCACTGAGAAACTACAGGCATTTTTATTGAAATTGTCACTTTGGAAAATTAGAATTCAAAATGGGATATATGCAAACTTTCAAATGTTGGACGAAGTGCTTTTTGAAAATGGATCTCGGCAAGATAGTTTGTTATTGAATAACTTGAAAAATGAAATCTGTGAACACCTGGAAGTACTTCAAGTTTCATTTGAAAAATATTTCAATTCGGATGGAATAAATATAAAAGATGAGTTGTGGATTCGTAATCCTTTTCTTTGTGATATTGACTGTATCGATGACATGAACCTTGCCAAAGATGAGGTCCTTGTTAAAAATGGATTTCGAATCAAAAACTCTTGGAGAGTTTTGGTCTTCTTTAAGAGAAGCCTACCCATTGCTTGTAAAACGAGCTATGGCAGCCATTATTCCGTTTGCTACAGTATATCTTTGCGAGGCGGGATTTTCTACACTTGTCACAATAAAAACAAAACATCGAAATCGACTGAATGTCGAACATGATATGCGCGTTGCTTTGTCGAAAACCATCCCTCAATTCAATCTGTTAATCAAGGAAAAGTAGCAACAGCCTTCACATTAAAAATTTTAATTTCTTCAAATTTTTTATACTATTGAAATAAAAATATTAAAATAATTAAATAATAAAACAGAATATATTTTGTAATAAATGATGTTTAAGCAATTTTTTTTTTTCACAGAGGGGTCCGTGACATATTTAAAATTTTTAAAGTGGTCCATTGTGCCAAAAAGGTTAATAAACACTGGTCCAAAGGGATTGGTGGGCGCTCTTTTAATATTTTGAGAAATGCATTTAATATGAAAGAAAGATATACGAGCAGTGGTGTAGTCCTGGAAAAAAAGTTGGGGGGACGCATATGTATACGAAAATAAGCAATTAAAATCAAAAGCGGGAGGAAGCTTATGTTAAAATGTAAAAAAATTGGGATGACGCTTGTATTAAAAATAAAAAGGTAGGGGGACGCCGTCCCCCTGCGTTTTATCAAGTACCAAAAATGCGTAAAAATGTAAAATGTTCAATATTTTGGCAAATTGTGGGGCTTATGCGCGACCGGAAGATATCAACTGGTCTAAACCAGATTAAAACACAACGTTTTAAGCTCTATTTAAAGACGTTACAAACTATTACATTACGAAAACATGTAATTCAAAAATTTAAAAAAAAAATCGCAAAAATGAGGTTTTTTCATATTTTGTCAAATTTTAGGGCCTATGCGCGACCGGAAGATGTCAACCGATTTGAATAAATTTTTTGTCTTTTTTCTTTTCTATATAATTCGCAAGTTTTCCGCGCTATTACAACTTCGAAATAAAAAAATAAAGTTTTTTCGGCCCACCCTAATGTACATATGTACGCGAAATGGAACATCGTAATATCGATTTTGACCATCCCTCGAGTCCGTTTTGAAAAGTTTTGTGGGGCCGTCCGCATGTACGGATGTACGTATGTATGTATGTATGTGCGTATCTCGCACAACTCAAAAACGGATGGTTGTAGAAGGTTGAAACTTCGTATGTAGGACCTGTGCGATGTCTAGTTTTGCACCTCCATTTTTGGTTGCAATTGAATATTCTGAAAAGAGTGTATTATACAATTTTGTGTCAATTGCATGCAAATTCCCTGTCGTTTTTCATATCAAGATATTTTCTCAAAGGCATTACTGAAACCAACTCCCTAGTTAGTATATGGCACCCACTTGGCTAGAGCTTGCGAATATTTCGCCAAATTTGGCGATATCTCCCCTTCTTGCTGGCAAAGTAGAAAAGTCAAATCCTGTGTCCGGCGATTTATGAGGTAATTTGGCTTCTCTCCCTTAGAACTCCGATGTTAAAGCATTTGCAGGAATTGGTATCCCATTAAACTGTCTTTCCTGAAGCGGTTCATAACAAACTAGGGGGTTTTAAGCGCTTAAAATGCTCTTCTACTCACCCTAAGGCACGCTTAATTTGTACTTTTTTGCTTTCTTTTGCTGATTCCATTCAGTTGCTGTTGTTTTAATTTCAGATTTCTCACGCCAATAAAACATTAAATTCCTACAATTCTGAAAGTGCCATTGCCTATATTTATTATACTGTATGTATACGGATGCAGAGAAGTGAAGGTGAACACTACAATTTATTTAGAAAATATTGAAACTAAGAAATATAACTTTTAACGTGCGTATATGATACATGCACCCATTTTTTCAGTTCTTAAAAAAGGTATATTAATTAATTAAAGTAGTACAAGGAAGTCATGTGGTGCACACGTCAGCTCGCTTTTTAAATTAAAAAAAATTCTTAGGTGTCAGTAAAAAATTACATATACTTTTCAAAATATAAATAAAATTTATTATACAAATAAATAAAGGTAAATCAAATTTGGAAGGGCCTAATAACAGCATAATATAATGTACTATTTGTGGTCACAAGTTATGAAAGATGCAATATTTACAAATGGTTTTCAATGATATCGTAAATGTAAGCAACTCATCTTCATATTTACAGGGCATGATTAAGTCACCATTTGGTATTCATTTTTGAGAAAAAAGTGTCTAAGCCATTTTATCTACCATAAAATTTTAAACCGAAGCACTTAGTTAAGTAAAAAAAGTGTTCAAATTTTACTACAACCATTTAGATTAACGTAAAACTTATTTTTCCTAAAAGATATTCAGAAACTCGTGAGCATGACTCACGCAAATATTTCTTAAGGTAAAAGAAAACCGATTAACTAAACTATTGACACAAACCAAAAAATTTAGAGAATTACAAGAAATAGTACTAAAATAATCGTTTCTTTCTAAAAATAAATTTTTAGAATAGACATTTTAAAATTTTATTCATTTGTATTCTAAAACTGGATACGTCACATTTTAAATTATGAATTAATTTCATTTGATGTAAGCTCATTTCAAAACATTATTGAACTTATTTGAGGCAATCAATTCCGAATTTTTTTATCTCTTAGAGTCATGACTTTTCGTACTTAGAAACTCATTGGAAGTGTTTTCTTCTCATTCTACATAAATTAAAGTGGTCGAGAAAATTTGGCAAAGAAACTTTTTCTCTGGTTATGAACAGCTCATCATTTGAATGTAGGATGAACAAAACATATAAAGAGCCCCTTTCATCTGGACTGCAGCATTTAAAACATGAAAATCGATCGAAATTTTAATTCAGAGTCTGGTGTTTTTAAAATGAATGCAAAAATCATTTCTTCATTCCACGACAAACTTTAACAAGCAATTCAAATGTATTATCTTTCCTTCGAGCTCGAAATAGAAGAATCTTCTTTCTAATAGTTCATAGAAAATGTCTCTGACACACACACTAAATATCTATCTATCCGTGATGGGGAATAGGGATGAAGATGGGTATCGGTTGCGAGTGATGATGATGATGTCCTCCTTTCTTCTGCAAAACACTGGCCAGAACTCCTGCGATGAGCAATTCGGGAAGTCCACTGCTCCCTCCTCCTTTTTTATGTCCTCCGCCGCCCATAAAACCTCCACCACCACCATGATTACCAGCCATTGAACATCCCACAATGCACCACACAACTATCAAGGCTATGCAAGCCCATCGAAGAACTGCCCTCTGAGGTTCCATGATAATAGTATTCGAATATTCCAATAAAGTTTCGGTACAGAAGAGAAACTAAAGAAATAACGTTTCCAACTTACACTTTCAGGACTATATAGTGTTACTACTAATCTTCGTCCACCAAATCCCCTTTTTAAGCGATGCTAAATTGTTCCTTGGGGCTAAGATAGCGAAAGTGATTTCGAGTGTTAAAATAAAGCTGTTGCATTTCCTTTTTTATTTTCCCACTATGTTTCATGAAGTGTTCGTGCTGAAAGGAAACATGAGACTTTTCCCCTTTACTTATCTGAGTACGGTGCGTAAACTTAGAAACAGGAGTTTATAAATCACTTAAATGTCATGGGCCGTTAACTACGCTTAAGCGCCTTTCATCATGTCTTCAAATGAATTTGCTCAAAATATCATTTTTAGCGCTGTTAATAGTTGTCACATTTAGATGTAAGATCATATTTAGTTACGATTTTCTCTTTTTTTTCCTTTTGTGTGTGTGCGTGTGTTGATACGTCAAAAGCAGCATCGATACAAAATGTCTGTGCAATACGTTTCAAATGTAAAATCATTAAACGTATCCTAGCAACTTTTGCAGCATTAATTTGTTAAAAGATGATTTTATAATTTCAGATAGTATTTTTTCTTTAAGTCCAATTTGTACACAAATATACAAGTATTTAATTTCTTTCCAAGAAGCATCTTACGTTTAAAACTCATTATGTCAGAACTGAAATTTTTTTCTTTGTATGTCAATTAAAAGTGATCTAATGATTCCGTCGCCTGATAGAGATGAAGTCGTCTAATGGTGGATGTATGTCAACTGAAAGTGGTCAAAATTAATGCATTTCACTATAATACTGCAGAGAATCGATAGTGTCCGTTTCGTATGATTACAAGGCATCTTAAAAATAAATCCCTTGAATCTATTTATCGGCTGAATTAAATTCCTAGTACAATTCCGCATTGTCAGAGTCCAGGTCCTTCTCAATAGAGCAGGAACTGGAACGTCAAAATTCTCAAGTGGTAATGGCATTTGCGGACGAGGGTGCTACGTGAAAGAATGGATGCCACTTATTGGGGAACGCACTAATTCTGCAAAGGGTCAGGAACAGTACGGACTTCAATAGATACTACAACAAACAATTTATACTGCAGGCATGCATGCAGTTTTATGTTTTACAATTTCATGAGCAATGAAACTAAGATACAATTTGAATAAATAAATAAAACATCGAAGATTGGAAATTGCCCCAATAAAAAGATTACACTTTTCTTCCTTCTAAATTCTTCATAACGAGAAAAGAAAAGAGAAGCTTTTACAAAAAAAAAAAAAAAATTACAAATTGTGGATGATGATTTTTTGCCTACAAAAGGCGTTTCATTGGCAAAAAGTAGTTTCTCCGTAGACATTATCGGCAAAAAGTCTGCAAATTTTCTTTTGCCATGTTGTTTCAAACAGTGTAAGAATAATGAAGTAAAGATAAAGTGAGAAACAAACCTAAATTTAGCTAAAGACAGATATGATAAATTGATAATAGGAGGAAATCGGTAAATGGAGTATTGTTAAATCGCAGTTATACTACTTGATTTTATAAAAAGTGTCTTTCCGCTTGGCAAGTGTGACGAAATGAAGTTGGTAAGTGTATATTGTTAAAGAGTGTTTTTTAAGAACCTATCGAAACAACTGTAGCTCATTTTAAACTATCCATTGTTTTATATTTATTTATTTATATTTTATTATTTTTATTCAGATGTAGCTTTTTGTACTAGTCGCTTCACTTTAATATCTGTTTGATAAATTGCTGTGAGTATCTTCAGCGCTTTTCAAGAACTCTCACACACAAACCAAAGAAAGAAAAGTTAAAAGCTGTTAATTTGATGTTGAAAGACGGATTTTGACGGTTAAAATAATCTGTCAAAGAAAAAAAAAACTAATTTGTGAATACTTCGCTCAAAATTTTCTTACGATTCAAAGGAATTATGACAGTGATTCAAAATTGAACAAAAAAATTATCCTACTTGATTCGAATTATTTAGCCAGTAAACATGATGCACGTAAATGTAGTTACTTTGTTTTATTATTTGGTTTGTATGGCAGTCATGTGAAATAAATTAATGTTTGGTTTAGCTATTTAATATGTTTTCCCTTAGTTATGTACGAATTTTCCATTTCAGTTTAAAAGAGCCTGTGAATAATGTCACATAGACGCACAAAGTACGAAACTAAATTAAAAGTGAAAATATTTATTAAAATGAACGACTGTACAATAATGATGAGATGATTTCACAAACAAAGGAATTCATGGCAATATTTGTGTTAGACACAGTGCAATCTTTTTACAGGTTTGTGACAGATATTTAAACCGGATGACATTCTGGGAATATGTCATTATACAACTGATAAAATTATCCATGATGCATCATCATGTGCATCATGTGATGGTGGCCGTGATGATGATGTCCATGGTCACAATGATGATCGTGGTGGTCGTGTTCTCCGAGAATTTTGGCGATAAGTCCTGCCACCAGCATGGAACCCAAGCCGTCCCCGTGATGATGCTTACCTTTGCCACCGCCACCGCCCATTAAGCCACCGCCACCGCCGTCCATCATACCTCCCTCAGTCACGATGATTAGCGTACACACACACAGAAAAGCAATCAGATAGATGGAGTTGGGGTATTGTAGAGAGGTCATGGCTTGGTATAAGTTCAATCCTACAAGAAAGATGCACTGCATAAGTATTAATTTAAAGTTAGCAGACACAAACTTCATCTAAAAATATTAAGAATAACAAAAACTGCCTTGCTAAGCAATCGGTCGTATCTGAACTTAAAAAAAAAAAAAAAATACGAGGTATTGTTGATAGTTGGTTCTTTGTAAATTATTTTATCTACATACATTGCTTTATGGTCATATATGAATGGGATATATTGGAAGGAATAAAAACCTGAAAACGTTTGTGAAGCAAGTTAATGAAGGTGAAAACTGTTATTATCAGTTTTACACTTTGAACTCATCTGCAGATTCCACTGCTGTGCGTAGACCGACAGAATAGATCATTCATTAAATTGCACATTTGTTAAGGTCAAAGCTCTTATTTGTCTGGTCAAATTAAGCTTAGAATTTCAAGTCGTTGTATTTAATCCGCAGTGGTACGGAAATAACTTCCAAAATATATTTTATAATTCTTTAAAAAAGTATCTTCGCTTTTGTTTTATTTTTTACTCCATAGAAGACAATGAAAAAAATATGTTTAATTTTTTTTTTTTTTAGAATTTGCCTTGTAAAAAAAAAAAAAACCTGGGCCCTGAGCCTGTTGCTGGTCGTCACTTTTGTATTTGTATTTGTATTTCTAACATTTATCCCCTGTAAAGTGTTCTCTCCAGTTTAGTTCTTTCTTCAGAGAAAAACCCAGCTTTAAGTAAAAATGCCTTATTTTCGCCACAATTAAAATTTGTCATAAATTAATAAATGCAACACTTATGCAGTATTACGAGTTGAACAGTTTTGATTGATAATTTGACTTTGTGAAATCGATATGAATGTAAAATTGATCATAAAAAATGCTTATTTTTGTTCACTATATGACAGAAAGATGAAGCAGTTAACCCATTTTCAGCACATGTTTATTAACCAATAAAGTTGTCTAGGGAAGATAAAAAAATGAGCTACCTACTGAAGTGTCAAGTATGTTTGGCACTTCAATAGGAAATCAAATTAGGCCTAAAAATGGATACAGATGTTGGGGAGAGTCACAAAATCATAGCTATTCGATAATAAAAGATAATCAGTAGAATAATATTTTTTTGTTAAATAACGCTAAATATTACTTATCTATAGTCCCAATTTTCGGCTCTTCAATACTAGAAAGAAAAATAGAGGGAGGGAGAGACATTCATTATAAAATTTTTTTTTTCAGATTATTGCTTTTTAATATAAAATTAATGAGCCACTTTATCCATGAAATTTAAAAATAACTGGTTTCTGCTTGATTTAATCTTAAAATTGACGAAAAGAAGGCATAAAAATGAGAATGTTCCAGGCGGATTGCAATCCATCACAATAGAAGAACGGAGCTGTAACTTATAGTTATTACCTAATTTTAAAATCCATTAATAAAAAACATTTTTACTTCCCTTTTTTTCGCAATTGCATTCATATCAGCTATTGCAATTATCCCTAAGTATGTAACAAACATTGAAGTTTGGATTAAAAGGATATTTCAGTTGGTATACTATACACCAACTGAATAAATATAAACATAAAATGTAACTTCGAACCATTCAATCATTCGAAAAAATGTTTAATTATAGTTTTTATAATATTGATTATATTGATGCGTATGCAAAATTTCTGCATTTGCTATAACAGTAAAGTTTTTCTGTAGTTCAAAAAAAAAGAAAAAAAAAATTAAAGGTTTTCTGAGTGTCAAGAAGAATGGAAAAGAAAACAACAATTTGAAAGTTCTCATACAATTTTTATTAAGACTAAAAAAATGGGACAGGAATAAACTCATTTATTTATTTATTCTTTTATGAAGAAAATTTTCTACAAATCACATGAATAAAAATGACCTTAAAATTATAAAGTTCACTAAAAGAGAAAGTTTAGAAACTAAAAAAGAGACATAATTAGAAAGGAGAAGATTGGAAACTATACGCTATTAATATGCAGAATGAGCAAAACTGATATAATTAAGAAAAAACAATAAAAAAATTTGCATTGAGTAGAAATCTTATCTCTCTTTATAACTAAATGCAAAAACCGGAATTTTGTTTTTGGTAGTGAGGAAACTATAAGCAAAGATTCGTTTTTAGCATACTTTGCAGGAGAAATAAAGTGTAATAGAAATAAATTCCACTTTGAATGTATATACATATATGGTCTATTTTTATAGAAAGTAGTTTACTTGTTATTTATTTATTTCTTTTACGTTTATGCTCTTACATGTTGAAACAGCATGTTGAATGTTATACGTGTCCCAATTCAAAACCTTGTAAGTTTCAGTTTTCTAAAATCTATCGCCAAACAATGATGGAATAAATTTGACCTCATTTTAACAATAACTAATAATTTTAATTTATGCCCATTTTTTGAAATAATAGCTTTGGATGACCTGAAATTTCTTGGGACTGAAGGGTTCCGATGTCACATGCTACGAAGTTGATGTTAGTGTACATGAAAGTAAAGTCGTTTCATTCAGGAGAAGCATTTTGATTGTTAAAAACTTATTTTGGCACAGCAAAATAAAAATAATTAATGACGTTTAATTGCATAAATTTCAAACTGTTTATCAACAAAAAATGAACATAAGTGCTACTCTGGTTTAATGAAACTTTTGACTGATAATATATGTAAACATCAAACAGAGTAGCGTGAAAACAAATGTAATATTCTCATGTAAGCAAGTACGTGACGGAAAAATCAGCTCCTCAGTAGATACACGTGGGAAAACGAGAAATTCTAAAAGTGTTATCCTGGGGCACATCAGCGAGCCCTGAACCATAACATTAGTAAACAACAATTTTGCATCAAAAGTAAAACATATAATTATGCAATTTTTAACAAATCCAAAACTATTCATTGAACTGAATGAATTACCATTTATAACTCAAAAGAAAGTCAAAATAAATGTCATGAAGAATAAAAAAAAATAAAGAGAAAAACTAATAATGGAAAACTTTAAGGCGCGTTTCTGGTTTTGATAAGGAACTTCTTCAATGTGACAGCCATAGAGTGATGTAAAAATACTCAGTAAAATAAGAGGAGAAAACATTTGGAAAAAAGTACCAGGATCTTTAATAATTAGGTTTGGTTCAAGATCTTTGTAAACCAGCATTTATCAATACAGGAAAAACATTTAGTTGGAACTTTCGCATGTTTCCTCTTAATTACTGAGAAAACAAAAAGGCAAATTTAAAAAAAAAATTAAAATGACATACTTATCAGGGATTGTTGCGGAGCGCGTAGCAGGAGTGCGGAGCAGATTAGCTACGAGATTTTCCTCGAAATTGGAGCGGATCCGAAACAACTAAACTTCTTGCGCTCCACTGCTTTGATTTGTTTTTCGAACTACTAATAAACTTGAAAATAAATGAATGATTTTTTTTCGTAAGTTTTTTTGCAACACTGCATGTACTAAAACTTTATGTATTTAATGATAAATAAATTATTAGTAAGTAACTTTTAAAAAAATTAACGTATAAAAAACTAAAAAAAGAGATAAATAGTATAATACTTATTAACAGTATTGGGAGCACAGAGTGGAGCAGGAACAAGTACTATTTATAAATCGGAGTTGAGCATCTCAAAAAAGTGGCTGCTCCAATTCTCTGATACTTATAGCAGATATAAACAGACATGTCCTTACTCAAACGGAAAGATCCTAACTTTTGAGACATTTTTTGAAACAACAAGCTTTTTCTTGACAGCGACCGAATTATTAGTTAAAAATAATCTCCTAATCAGAAATTTCTAAATGGTTTTAGTAACAGATTAATGTAAACTTTTGAACTTATACAGATATTAACTTCCAGGAATTGTTGAGTGAGTAAATTATAAGTTAACAAGTAAAATATTCACTTTTGTGATGATATAATTAATGAACAGTTCACCGTTTTATAGCGCGAAAAGTACTCTATGTTATTTCAAAGGTATTCCATACATGTGTTTCAGAACTACAAATAAACCTCTTTATCAATGTAAAAAATTCTGTGCGTCTAGAAGAAATACATGTTTAAGTTAATGACAAAGCTATTAATTAATAGATATGATTTAAGACGGCAAGGTGGCGTCGTGTTAAGGAGCGGGACTCGTACGCTCCAGGTCATAGGATCGACCCTGGCAGTGTCGGACATGGAGGTAGGGTGTCGGAGGCTTTTCAAGATGCAGAAAATCGTCTGTGGCATGTTAATGATCTCTTGAGTTGACATTAGGCTTGAATTCTCTCCGCTAAATCCAATTTTTTCTACTAAATTTGCCGTTCATTGAAATATTAGAAGTAAAACAAAAATTATCATTTCTCTTTAAGTTAATTTCTGTTAGTAGTTGTAGTAAAATATGAAAAATCGTCTGAAGTCTGAATTATATCTTACGTGCAAAGACGTGTATCCACATGATACAGTACTTTAAAAAATAGTATGTTTCAGGTTGAAATCCAGAATCTAAGGTGTAATCGTACCCATGGCTCAACTTCTGAAGAAAATTTTGACCTTCCACTTTTTATATTAAAGTTTATGTTTGCGTTCCGTGTTTTAAGTAAGACATTGCACTGAAACACACAGTCGTCTATGACTAAAAGGATTAAATGTATTCGATCAATCTGTATTTTTTCTGGGGAAATATTATATTTATGTATGCGCTACTGGCATGTAAAAACGCATTAAATATTTTTAAAAAATTTTCAGTTTTCTGAGTAACTACAGTTTAATGTAAAATATTAAATAATTTATTAACACGTTCATTTTCTGAAAAGAAATTGACGATACTTACTAATTAGTATCACTCCTCCGATCGTAGTTTCCAGCACTGGAAGATCTTTCAGGCGATCATCATCTCTATAAGTAACATCATCCTTTCCCGTAAAGCCCTGGTACTGGATAATTTAAATACTTTTTTTCCCTCGTCAACACAATCAAGCTATGGAAATGTGTTTTCAAATCAACGACACTTTTTTTGTAAATAAACGAGCTCCTCGTTCCGATGTGCAATGGCGTGAAGCTACTTTTCGGAACAACAGACGATAAAAAAAAAGTGTTATATTCTTCGTTTTCTTTAATGAAATTTACAACCGGCTATTGAAGCAGAATACCATTTTCCTTTTCTAATTGTTTTGAAGGCAATTTAAGAGATAGCAAGTGGAATATTTTTGTTTACTTGACATCTTACGTTGTTATTGATTTGAGTAAAATTATATCCTTCCTTCAAACGGAACAAATCTTCAAATCCTGATGCTTACGGCGGGTTTCATTCACAGAGATGTTTTTTGAGCTAAAACATTTTGAGGTATGTTAAGAAATTACCATGTTTTGAAGATGTTTTCACAGCCTCATAAACTTTTAACAACGATTTTTGCAGGTTCAATAAAACGATTACCCTTTACGAATATTATTTGCGCTTGTATTATTTTGAGATGTAGTTGCTGTTAATACTGTCATAATTACTTTGAAAGAACGGAAATTTCAACAGAATATAAACTTTGAGAATACCTAGATAATATCTTTATTTGAACCTCTGACTTTTTTTCTTTCGAAATTTTGAATTGTACTGTAAATTAGTGAGCTTAGCCTTTTTTTTTCTTAGTAAGGTTTTGCTGCCAATTGTACTCAATTATTAAAAATATAGCTATTAACACTAATGATAAAATTTCTTACTCATTATTTTCCCTTTTATTATTTTAAAAACTGTTTCATTGAATCTGAATTGTGCTATTGTCGAAAAATTTGCTAAACAGCTGAATCGATGTAATATTTCTCTTGAGTTAATAAAAGACATGTATTGAATTTTGGTGGAAGGAAATTAGAATTATTTCAATTTTTTGTTTTATTTTCAAAGGACCAGAAATACCCCGATGTCTGCATTCCCTTTTTTTCCTTTCTAATGGGGCTGTGTGTGGTCACTAGCCTTTGTAGACCTAATGTATTCCCCGGAAATCGGCTTCCATTCTTTCAAGTAGCACCACTATCGGCGGATGCCATTACCACTTTTGGATGCCATTACCACTTTTTAAGAATTTTTACGCTCAGTTTTCCCTAGATGGTGGTCCCTGAGTTCTGAATGATACGAAACTGCTCTAGGAATTTAATTTAGAAGAGAGTATCCGAGCCAAGCGGATACTCAAGGGCTCTCTAACATGCCGCATAATCATACGACATGGGCGCTGACGATTTTCTGCATCTTGAGAATCCATTGACTTGGGCCATGTTTGATCCTGCGAACTTGGGCGTACGAAACTAGTGCCTTACCACTACGCCACCCTGCCGGTCTGCGTTCAATTACATTGATGTGAAAAAAATTGCCACAGTTAAGAAATTGGGAGATACACAAACGCATATGATTATATGACCATGGTTTACATGTACATGTGACTACTAGTATTGTTTCTATATCGTTCATTGCTAAAGAATATTTAAATTTTTTTTACTAAGATTGCTTACCTCCCTTGTACACACAAAAGAGCAGTAGAAAAAAATAGTCGAATATGCAAAATGAATCATTGAGAAATTTATTATTCATAGACAAATGAGAACTTTTGTTTCATGAGTATTCCCCTTCTTCTTTCTTCAGTAAAACAAATTGTTGCAAAAATGAAACATTCTGTTGAAATTGTCAGAAGGATCAAGTCTTCAGTAAGCTAGGAAAAAAAAAAAATAATTCTTTGCAACTACATAAAACAATGGTTATGTTAACCATATATACTCTGTAAAAAATTCTAGTTAAACCTTTACCACAAAAACGAAAAAAAATGGTGAAATTTTAGCTGCAACTAACATTTGGTAAAAAAGTTGAACCATTATAATGGTTCCTAGTTTCACATTCATAGTGAAACTACACCATTATAACGGTTCAACTTAGTACCAAATGTCGGTTGCAGTTAAATCTCACCATTATTCCATTTTTTTTTTTTTTGGTGAATGGCTGAACTAGAATTTTGGTGCAGAGTACAGATTCTGCATCGAAAATTTGTTTATTCAATCAAATACAGTAAAACCCCGTTAAAACGCGGACGTCGGGGGACATGTGTGGCTCCCGCGTTATAACATAACCGCGGTATAGTGAAACTATACCGCGGAACCATATTCACGAAATAAGACTCGCTTTTGTTGCATCACTTTTAACTTTATCAATTACTCGTAACTTTTCTTCCCCTCTATAGTATAATTTTTTCTTTTCTTCTTTGCTGCCATTTTATTCACTGTAATTGCTGTGAAAAAAGCAGATCTCAGCTGTGCAATCAGTCTATCGAGCGACAAATAGGGCTTTATCTGTTAGTGTGTCTGGTGGAGGGATGGGTGCTCTATGGATAGAATATTTGTGTGCTCGGGGCAGCTTTATTTGCAATGGTAAATAAGGTATCACCTTTAAATGGCAATGATAAAGGGTGGTTTTAACGTCGGGGGACATGATATTCACCGCCTTATATCCGATTCCGCGGTATACTGAGGCGCGGTATAACGGGGTTTTACTGTAGTGCAAAATGAATATTTTTGCAGTCGATAAATAATTAGATTTATTATCTCTACATCAATTTTGTTATTAACTTCGGTAAAAATAAATAATGTTATTACAAAAAGTTCACGCAGAAATTTTTATAATTAAGAATATCCTATAAATTATAATTTAGTGTTATTTAGAAGTCGTACAGTTTCAAAAGAAAGCTCCACATATTTTGCATTTCACAGATAATCAGTTTTATCATATTTAAAAATACGTATAGAAGTGTTTTTTTTTTAAACTCGAAACATAATTATTTCAAGCTACAATATAGAAGAAATTAAAAAATAAAGGCATCAATGTGTTTATATAGTAAAAGAAAGTGTTTTTTTTTTTTGAGCAACACCACATTCAATTTATTCAAAATTTCGGTATTTGATACATTTTTGAGAACACAAAGGATTGGATACTTCGGTGAGTACATTTCCTTGGATACACTGTGAAAAAAGTTAGTTCAACCTTTGATTGGAAAAAAAAATGGTGAAATCTATCTGCAACCAACATTTGGTACTCTGTTGAACCGTTATAATGGTGTAATTTTACCTAGTTTCACCTTGAGTGGGAAACTAGGAATCATTATAATGGTTCAGCTTTAGTTCCAAATGTTGGTTGCAGCTAAATTTCAAGATTTTTTTTCCTTTTTTTTTTGGTGAAAGGTTGAACTTAAATTGTTCACAGTATAGCTTTCTGAGTAATTTTGGAACTCGAAAAATTAACATCAATTAAATTATAGTCTCTCAAATATGAATACAGATAAAAATTTCAAGTATTTTAGAAACAATAGAAAACAGATATCAAAATAATCGTTAAGAACAAAAATATACAGAACGAATTTAAAAAAAAAAATGCATATGCAGATAGAGTAATTAATAAAGTCCATTGCAATGTCTTACACGCTATTATTTTTCCTTTTATCTCTTTTTTCTTTTCTTTTCTTTTCTTCTTCTTCCTTTGCGAAAAACTGAAAGCAGGAAAAATCTCGGATCAGAAAGTTACGTCTTGCCCCATTCTTTCTGTCTGTGCATGCCGGGAAAAGGAAATGGGCTAAAAAGCCAAACGACAATGAACTTATTTACCATGCAGTCCAAATTTGGGAAGTCAGCGAGCCGTGAATGCCATGCCTTGTTTGATAAGGATCATTAGTGGCTTCCTTGTGGTTTTTTCAATTTTCTTTCTTTTTTTAAATTCAACTTGCTGTAAAAGTTAGTTTCATTTTTTACTTAGTTGATGAAGTATACAAAATTCAGGAAAAAATATTAATATATATCATCAGTTTTATAACGCACAGAAAGCGCAATCCTAAAGATTCGATTTAACAGTCGATGTATGACAATGTCTTCCAGTGTTATATGATGTCCCACACATCAATAATGTAGTCATCGACTATTTCTGGAAATATATGAGTAAATTGATATTCAGTTTTTTTTTACACATAAAGCTGATGTGAACAAAATTTTAAACAGTTTTTATTTTCTGAACAACCAATTATATATATGGTATCCTAGTATTTTATTTTATTTTTACTTACCTATTTATTTCTTTTCGTTGCAAGTCTTACAAAAGCATAGTTACAAATTTTAATGCTTTCCTGATGATCAAAATTTATTTTATTCTGAGAAATTTATTATTTGTACTATTTATTTTCAGATATTTATACTTTGCATTATATTTTCAGGGGAAATCTGTACACCTATGGCCATCTGATGGGTTAAATGTATTAAAGGAAAAGCCACCGAGCTGTTCGTAAGTTTGAAGCTGATGTACATACATTGAGATTAGTATTAATATTTAAAATAATAAATTATGTCACATAGAAAGTTTTTTTTTTTTAATTTCAGAAATTTTCTTAGGTAAAAAACATTGTTGTACTTAAGGTCATTCACTGCAAGTTAGGTTTCTGATAAATGAAAAACAAACATAATCCCTTGCATTTTATTGAAGAAACAATACCGGAAAATACATTTATTGCATAGTAACTATTTAAATTGAAATCTCAAAAGGGGTTCTTGAACAATGCACTTGAGGCCTTTAGTGGAATTGTTTAAAATTTATAGAAAATACAAGGATATATGTATACATGGACTCTACATAATGTTACCACAAAATGACTCTTGTACAATCATGTATTTAGAGCACTTATATTTCGGTTTGATATATATTTTAAATAGAAACTCCTCTTTGGCAAAAAAGGCGTGCCTTCTTTGATAATAATATCATATAAGTTTTTCCCCAGAAGCAATAAATAGAAAAAATGCCGACTAATTCTCCAAAGCACAAAAAAGAAAATTTTCTCACACCTACTTCCTTTAAGGAACGGCAAATGAAAGAAAACTGTCGAATATATTGAGGAAGATTTCGCTAGTGAAAGTGAATTTGGGGAATTTACTGTGAGAAAAGGCTGAACGGGGATGGCTTATTGGAAACTTCCCTAAACTATCCCATAATAAAAGTTTATCTATGGTTGTAATTCTTCCAAATCTTCTGATTTAGCCTTATAGAATGTTTGAGAAAGATCAGCTGGCTGAACATACAAGCTATATTTCGGGCTCTTGTATGAACGTAAGAAATATTTTTAAATACTTATATTCTAGAATTATTTCTAAAAAAGGAGAAAAATGGCAAATTTTTCATTTATAGAGAAAAGTGTAAATAGGTATTTGTGTGTGTGTTGTGTATATATTTAGTAGATTCGACAAACTACAAGAAGAAAGTAAAAAAAGGGGGGGGGGGAGAGAGAAAGGATATAACTCAGATTAAATAAAAAAATGATATTTATTACCTTTAACTTGACTGCGATACATTGCATTTATTAACAAAACGCAAAAGAATGGTGCATTCATTCATGAGACATAAATACATACTTATTCGAAAGTTCGAATTCAATCATCAAAAATTAATCTTATGTCTGGAACATTAAAAATGCAAAAGAAAACTGCATCGAATATATTGTTTAATGAAATACTGATTTTTACAACTGACAAATAATAATAATGATGGTGACGAATAATAATAATGCTAATAATTTAAGAAACACCTAGGGTAATAATTGAACAGAAAAAATTAGCATATTTTTCTCTACGCAGATTTAATAGTTGTATCTAAGAATTTTGTTTGTAATTATTTAAATGCACTGAATGTAACAAAACTGTCATGCAATAGTATCCGCCGCGTTTAAGACTTGAAAATTATTTTTTCATTTTCTGCCCCTCCCCCCAATGTGCAGTTCAATTGAATATTAATTTAGAGAGAATAAATTATCCTTTCTATAGTGGCTCTATTTTTTTTTCTGTTTTGTGTGAAAATTTAGTTTTTGGAACATTGCCACAAATTTTGCTTTGTGGCAGTGGATTTTTGATGTGGAACAATTGTTTCGCAGTTTAAAAAAAAAAGAAATTATTTTCTCATTAGCGTATTAACTATTATACATTACAACAGCACTTTATTTTGAGTTTGTTCAAATCTTCTTCTAGTTGGTGTTTGCACGCTAAAGATTTAATTTCTTTTCAAAGAGGAAAAAAAAATCCCACATGGAACACCTGTTTGAAACTCGCTGAAGTGACGGGTTTTGTTTATGAAATCTTGTCAAAATTTAATTTTCTATGTTAATTTGCTCTTTTGTGTGAGTTTGAAAGGGCTCGTTTCTAACAGCTGAATGAGTTTTTAGCAACACATTAACGAGTACTTTAGCATTGAATCTTCCCACAACTTTGTAAAACGTTTTACATAATGTGTTGATGATTTTTATTTTTATAATTTTGGAAGCATTTTTGACCAAGTTATTTCTCTAAAACGCCATGTTGAACACTCAAAAAAAAAAAAAAAAAAAGATTATTTTTAATTGTTACAAATGTGGCAATTTTATTTCACTGGAGTATATTTGGAAAATCTCGTTTCTGATAGTAAAGTGAATTATATTACAAAAAAAAAAAAACTAAATTCTAGCCATAGAATTCTGAATAATTTGCCACTGTTCAAAAATATTCTCAAATTGAGCATGTCAAAAGCCTTATTGAGCCTTTCACGTCAAAAGTTCTCACTGATGAAGTATACAAACCAAATCTGCCTGTTGATCAGGAGGTACAAAGGATTCAGTTTCTCTCTGTAGCGTATAACGTTAAATTTTTTTTAACAGCTCAAGCTTGAGCAAAAATTTCTTGAAATAAAAAATAAAATGTTGAAACGAGATGTTTTGCTGGCGCCAGACGTAGAAAAAATATTTTAATATTCCGGAATACCTCTTTGAACTTAAGAAATAGCTTCAGACCAAGAGAAGAAAAAAAAAAAAGACGTACATATCGGCCGATATACGTTTCACTCATTTCAAGAACGAATTTCATTTTAATTTTTCAAATATTAATTAAAATGAGCGATTGATGTTAGACTTCTTTTTAAGAGATACTTTTTCGGAAAATGTATTCTGCTTTTATGCTTACATTTGTTTTCTCACACTTTTCATTTTGTTAGTTAATATTACCTCATTTTTAATTTTTTGACGCTAAAGTAGGTTAGGTAATAAATTGAAAAACAACTCGATAGATGGCGCTGTTGAATCTAGAACAATAAAACCGTGCAATGCAACCTGTTCATTCCTTCCTTATAATTTTATTATTTGTTATTTAAATAAGTTGTTTAAGACTCTGACTGTACTGGGCCAAATTTGCGTATGAAATAGGTTTTACGTAAAGGATTACACTTAAAATTATTTATTCTGCAATGTTGCAGTTTTGAGAATCATCTGGAGCCCTTAGTACCAGGAAGCTGTCCCGGCACCCAAGTGTTTCCGACCAAATGCCTTACTCCCCCAAGTGACGGCTGGCAGCAAGTGCCCGTGCCCTTAGCCGGGATTCGAACCCGGGACCCAGTAGCTAGAAGCTCTCACCTCTGAGATCTTCGCTACTGGGCGACACAACCATGATAAGTAAATATTGTTTATAACCTCAACAGTCGACAAAATAGAAAAAACATGAAGTTCCGCCTAGAACTATACGAGCCTACTTTCCAGTATACTCCCAACTTCAAATTTATAATATAGCTATCTCTTCTTAATTACTTCAAATGTACCTTTTTCAACAGATAATACATATTCATTCACTCAGTCATTCATGAATTTATTCATTCATTTACTCATTCATGAATTTATTCACTCGTTTACATTCATTCACTCATTTAATTATTTTATCATGTATTCATTGTCATTCTTTCACTCTTTCATTTATTCATTCATTCATTTATTCATTGAGAAATTTCCTTAAAAATCTCGATCAAAAAATTTCAGAGGAAAATTGGCTTGTTCAGTTCTTGTTGAACTTCGTATCTGTACATGTTCTACAGCGTAATATCTTTCTGATAAAGTTTGTTGCAAGCAAATCCGTCGGTTAGATCAGGATTTATATGGGATTGAAATTTTCCGTAGGCGCTAATGTTAATTTGGTACCTTTCCATTATTACGGCGCAAATCTCGAAAAAGCAGACATTCTGGCGACAGCACACGCAAAAGGTTACCAGCGACGATATTCCGTTTGGCGTTGGTTGCACCACTATTGGCGACTTTATCGCCTGCGCCGGGATAATGGAAAAATGCCGCATTTTTTTTTTTTTTTTGAACTGTTCAAAAATGAACAAAAATTGTTCAAATCAATATTTCACTCGGAGAGCTTCTTCCAATAAGCTTGCAATAGGAACTTGGAACTTGTGCCCAGAGTTTACATAATTTGCTTCACTTTTGCCCATAGGCGCTAATGTTAAAACCTTTTGAACTGTCCAAAATTGATCAAAAAATTGTTCAAATCGAAAAGTAAAATATGGAAATGAGATGTCCTCGCCGAAATCTTTCGAATGCAAAAAGAATTTTCGAATCAGACAATTCCGTGTTCCCCACATTTCGCCCTGTCCCCGGATTTTGAGGGATTAGCTGCACGCCGACTTGTCAATTAAGCTCACAGGAGATTGCAAGACGGGGTCTTGAAGGGATTTTTTTCCCACAGATCCACACGGTCTATCCCATATTTTCCCCTTCCGTTGTTTGGCCCTACCGTCGCCACGAATGGAAGGGCCTTGGGGGATTAAGAACGGACAATAGGGGTTGCAAGGGAGTACTGGACAGCAGACGTGCTCCTTAAATTTAAGTGTAACATTCCTTCGAAGGGATATTTGGCGGGATTTCACTACTAGTTCACTTCTCTTAACTTCAGCATTTCTCAGGTTTTATAAATTATTATTATAATTTTTTGGTTGTTGTTTAAATCTAGTATTTGGATTCCTCCTTTTTTTTTTTTTTTTTTTTACAGTTACAAAAAACATATCTTTTGCAATTATGGAAGTGTATATGTTACACTATCTCACTAAAAAACTTTTGAACCAGCATTAAAACTTTCCTTGTTTAAATCTTTGATAATGTTGAAACATCATTTACAATTTTAAAGGGAGTCCGCACCATGTGACCTTATTTGTTGCCTTAATAATGCATTTATTTAAAAATGTATGTGCTATATTATTTACAGTATCGTTCAAAATTAATTTTAAAAGAGAAATTTTGATATTTTAAGGTAAAAGAGCAAACAATTTTTTAAATAAATCGTTTTCTATTACTGCCGTACAATCCTCATTTTTTCTTTTTTTTTCTTTTCTTTTTTGTGGATTTAGTACTACTTCAGATCGAAAACTTTAATGCATTCGAATTCTATATAAGTTTAAAAAGTACTGAGAAACATAATAGAAAGTGGTTTAACGCAAAAAACACTACGAAAACAACTGTACCTTGCATATAGTTCAGTGCATTTTTTCTTTTTTTAATTCTGAAATTAAACTTCCTAAGCTAATAAAGGGAATGCATAAATTTGTTTACATGTAGTATCACGAATGTAAGGGGGGGGGGGTAGGGGAGATTTTCCCTTTTCAAATCTTTGATTAGTGTTGAGACCAAAGACCTTTGTTGTTCTCTGCAGTATTTTTTTTTTTTTCAAATGGTTTGTACTGCACTATGTCTCATGCTGTACATCATTTCCAATGGAATTTTACTTTAAAAGAATTAATTTTGAGATATAATTTAGAAAATGTAAGAGCTTAAAAGTATGCAACTTTCAAAATATTCCATTCTTTCGGATTTTAGAAGGGGTTCGCAGTGAAGAAAACGTTAGGAACCACTGGTGTATGTGATAGACGTGACAAAACTAAAATTTTTGTTTGATTTCATATAGTAAAAAAAAAAAAAAAAACCTTAATATTGTTTAGTATGCTAACACATCTTCATACCTGCTTTGGAAATAGTGGCAGGAGATTTTCCAAGAATTCTAGCTGATTCTTTCCATGATTTTTTTCCACTTCGGGAGGAACTAGCCAACTTTGATGCATAAATATGCTATCAAATTACAATTTACTTATAAAATTACAATTTTTATTTAATTACTTCACTTTTTTTCTTTATTTTTAACGGTATTTTTAAGATACATTTCGCCTTCTTTCATGCTTTATTATTTTTCTTTTTACTTTTACGGGAAAATAGGCTAAAAACCGGTAGCTAACTCAAGATTATTACTACAATAATAAAAACCCTTCATTGTCATCTTTTAAAAATGGGATTATCTTAAGCGTAAGATAGATGCAACAATTGTATTTTCAAAGAGCCGAATTTTAGTCGTGATAAAAGAATTAATATTATGATAAAATGAGTCGGATACTGTGACCACAATGTTCCACTACTCCCACCCCTAATACTTACAGTAATACTGCGCTATTTTTATTCGTTGAGTATTGGCTCCAAAATCGAATATGATGAAAAAAAAAATATACAACATTTAATGATTTTAATCAAGACATTTTTTGCAGCAGCAAACCTAGGGCTTCACTTTTTATGAAAGAAGTGTAGAAGCCTTATAGTTTCCCCATAACTTATTTTAATACTTACATACCACTTAAATGCCTTTCCAAAATAAACCCTGTTAAAACCCCATTTTCCATACTAAGATAATTTTCATCATTACTTTGTTCATTAAAATTGCGGTATCATTAATTTTCGAACTGTTTACCACAAGAACATTAATTCACTTTCGCTGACTGTTTCCTTACAATCAGTGTTTCCTTACAATGAGTAAAGTTATATTCCATAAATTGAATTTCTGAGGAAAGTTTGGATCTGATCTACTAATTTACAAAACTAATTGTTTCCGCTCTACTAGACTTACTTCATTCAAGCTTCTTATTTTTATGGTTTTGAAAAGAAGGAAAGAAACTTTAAATATGTAAATTAATTTGCTGGCTTCATTTCGCTTAAGAAAAAAAAAGCGTTCACATAAACCAACTCGAAAATTTTTACCGTATTCAACCGGAGATTTCCCTTTCCTTTTTTGAATATATATTTTTAATGCCTGTACATTAAAATATTTTTTAAATTTAGATTTCTTCAAAAAAAAAAAAAAAAAAAAATCATGGAGGTCATGCTTAAATATTTAAAAATTGATACATTTGGTGTGATTAGCAGACTTACCACCACCTTAGAAAGGGTTTTAGAAATTATTTTCAGAATTACAAGTATTTCTTATTTTCCAAATAGAGCGAACTAGTGTTTAACAGTTTCTATGCATTTTTAAAGGAAAAAAATCCTCCTAAAGAATCTTTAAAACAGTATTAAATAGATAAGCAACTGGTAAATTATAATCTATAAGATTTTATTGCTGCATTTCGAAGATGCTATTTTGACTTCTCACCTCCCCTATCAACATCATATGAAAACATGATAAATAAATAAACAGATTAGTCAGTAAAAACATACAATAATTTTAAAGTACAATTGCACTGTGCAAAGTTTGGAAAAAATGGAAAAAATGCCATGTATATATAGAGTCAAACCTCGCATTGACGAACCCTCAGTAGGCCGACTTCGGTGATCGCTACATCCGATTTTTCAAAAAAAGTGTTAATTGGCTGAGATACTTCTATATAAGTACCCTATTTCTAACAATAATCAGGGGAGAGGAGTAAAATATTAACTTTAAATATGGTCTTTAATAATAAACAAAAAAAAATTTAAAAATTTACCTTATTATTTATCCATAGAATGAAAAAAGACATTATTATTGGCTGTAAACTTTTGGATTTTGTATACACCATTGTAAAAGACAGTGGGACTAGACTGGAACACAAATGGCTAGGAATGTTGCTGAGACAATTCGTATAAGAAACGAAAATTTTGGATCGCTATGGCCGATTTTCTAGCGTTTGGTGATCGTTATAAACGTTTGAAAATGCATTAATGACGTAAGGTTTCATTTGGGACCATTTGGAAGTTTCGTTACCACCGGGGGATCGTTATATCCCGGGCTCGCTATAGCAAGGTTCGACTGTGTATAAAACATGTGTGTGTGTGTGACCTAAATTCTTTCAGTTATTTATGTCTGACATTATCTAATCTTAATTGGCCATTAGGTAGCAATGTCAAGGATGACATCGCCTTAAAAACGGCGTATATCCCTTAAGAGATCATGTCACCGCATCCACCAGAGAGGTCATCAAGCACACGGTTTTCGATCTGGTTATGACAGATCAATTAAAATTTCTACTTTGCATGATGTCCCACAAAGGGTCCCAGAAGTATCATGGCGGGAAGTGTTCCACCAGGAAGAGAGTAAAGATACATTACTGGCCTGCTGCCTTTCTTTATTAAGGGTTGGTGAACTTCAATGGCTTGTTCGGAGGCTTTCTGCTTCAGCGATCGCGACTTTCTCCAGCGATAGATTATAGTTTCTGAATGACAGAATGACGTTTGACAAGCAACGGCATCAATGATTAGAGGATCTGAAGAAATTCATATTGCATTTTCCAGAGCAGATATCAACTAGCATCTGAGTTGATTGCAGGTAAGAAACGTTTTTTATTTTTACACTGTATTCAGCTACTTATTATTTTGGAGATACAGATGCAAGTGTTTGTATTTTGTGTGACAGTTTTAGTGGAATATTTCAACCAGGTTTATAGTTTTTATACTATAGAAAACAAAACAAAATGTTCAGAGTATTTTTTTCGAAATTATTATTTGATTGAATCTATCAGAATTAGAAAAGTATTATGGTCTCATTGCAGTTCATTTAAATTATTCTCCCCGTCTGTTTAACCCTTTATCTACTGACGGTACTTATAAGTACCATTCTTTATAAATTCCATCCAGCAACCATTTTTACCAATATTCTGATGGTACTTTGCTGGAACACTCTTTGGTTTTCACATTTTCAGGATACATATCAGCAAAGGCCCTTATAGAGAGTATCTTAGCGAGGAAAGGCAGATAGTTTTGAAACCGATGCTGTATTTTGAACTGAAATTTTTTTTTCAGATGGCTCCTCTTTTTAGGGTTTCGCTCCAGAAAAGCGGTAAAATTTTTCGAATTAAATCACTGATTATATTTTTTAAAGTGTTAGTTAAGAACTTAGAAAACTATTGGACGAAATATTTTTATTACAAAGTGTATGTAATTAATTTCAGAGTTCAAATACTTTTAGGCATTTATTATCTGTAAAGAAATAAATTCTTATAGACTGAGCATTTTATTTGTGTAAACCCTTAATTTTCAGTGTTAATAACCAGACAAACTATTTATGTAAGAAAAATACTGCAGATCATAATGCAGTCGATAAAGGGTTAAATTATGAAGCTATCTGTAAAAAAACTGTCAAGTTTAAATGTATATGTCTTTATTTTTTACTTATCTGATAAATTAAAAATTAGAATAATGTCAATGTATTTTGTAAAAGGTATTTTTCTAAAATTAACTACTTAACTAATTTTTAATAATGCCCGACTTTGGAAGTTTTGACATATAATATTGTTTACCTTTTAGTTTGCCAGAGAATACTGGTAAAATTGACTTCCCGTATAAATAAAAATAATGATAAAAACTTGATTATTTTTGTTGCATTCTTTAAAGGCAAAATTAAAACGGGAAAATAAATTAGAAGGTCTATCTTTTTAATTTCTTTCCCTATGTTTGCATTATTTATGAAAAACAATTATTTGCAGAAACACCGACCTGCATAATTTGTATCTCGAGAAGCTTTCTTTGTTTCCCCCTGCACGTACTCTGGGTCAACATTTCCCAAAGTGTAGTACGCGTACCCTCAGGGGTAAGGAAAGAATTTACTGGGGGTACACGCTGCACCAGACTGAGACCACGTTCCTCAAAATTTCCGTTACTTTTACAGTTATACCATTTAATATATGCTTCTCAGACCAAAACTTCAAGGTGTCAACGTTCGATTTTTTTCAAGAAAAAAGTCCATATAGGTTTTCGAATTTAAATATTTTTAAGGTATCATATTTTTACTTGATTTCTTCTTACTACGGCTTCAGTCCAAAAACAAAAAGCAAATCCCACTCGATCGATCGGGTTCCTCGTTCCTCAAATTTTCCTTTGCTTTTACAGTTATACCACATGATATATGCGTCTCAGCCCAAAACTTCAAGGTATCAACGTTCGTTTTTTTCAAGACCAAAGCCCATAGGGTTTTTCGCATTTAATGATTTTGGAAGCATCCTTTTTTTTGGTTACTGCTAGTTTAGGTTCTCGATAAGGAGACATTATTATTATTTATTTTTGCTTCTTTAAAAAAAGTTGCATGACTTCAAATAATGCTAACACTTTGCCATAATACAGGGTAAAGTGGTTATTATAAATTGTCACCCTTATTCCATTGATTTTCCTAACTGCCAATTTCATTACATGATTTTTATTTAAAATAATCTTTATCAGTCACTTGGTTGTATACTCATTGATAATCGTTTTGCATGAATAAGTTGGAATATCTAAGGTTTCCGTTTTTGGTTTTATTTTCGCTATTTTACGTGTCACCTTTCTGGTATGGTTTATCTATCTGGTAACAAAAAACAATAAAGACATATCTGACGTGAAAAGTAGGTATCAAAAAGACTTGTTTTCATTAGCAGTTTCTTGAATGCTCAACGAAGATGAGTGTATTTTAAAGTTTATCTTGTTTTTTGCAGAATTTTGTTGTTGTAGACAAATTCACAGTATATACCGCTAGAGTATGAAATTCAACCTTATATTATAAAGTCTATGTTATGAAACTTTCAGAAAATTAACAGAAACGCGTCATTGACATTGATAGCACTGTCTATTTTCACAGTTACTTAAACGTACTTCAATAACAGATAACATTTTATTTTATGCAGAAATTACTCTAACAAAAAAGCACAAACAAAATTAATTTCCAAACATATGACATGCGATAAAAAAAAAAAAAAAAAACTCATTGGGCAAGTATTTGGTGTAAAGATAGAGAATCAAAGACAGTTTAATTATTTGAAATATTTATTTTGAAACAGATGGCATTTATTTATTTCTTTCAGGTTCTGTATTGTAAGATGCATTTCATTATCTTGCCCTTTCTTGCTGCTCTTTTTTTGATGTTGGTAGTGATCCAATTTGCAAAAGCAGGCCGCCATGACGATGATGACGATGAAGAACTCATGGATATGATAGCGGCCGGCGTCGTAGCTCTCCTGTTGCAGTCTCACTAAAATTTTCTACGTCACTGCTCATTGTTATCTGTTCCCTTCAGCTCAGTTATAAACTGATAAATTATTGAATTGTATATTCTTCTTGGAATATAGTTGCCAATACAACTGTTTTGAAAGAACGAAAGCCATTGTAGATGCTTCACTAAGCCTTACTTCTTTGATCTCATATGTGATTATATTTTTCACACATAAAAATGATTTATTGTCATATACAGATTTTATTACTGCAAATACTTTTAAGAGGGCTGGAAATTCTTAAACTTTTGTATGTAGTAAGAGTGTTTTATCAGAGATAAATATCATATTTCCCATTAAAATGGCAGGGGATAATACTTGCAGGGCAAGAAAATTATATGATTCTAAAAATACTCATTATTATTATTGTTTTTCATGTATTATGAGTACAATGTGTAAATTTAACCACAATTCTTTAAAAGAAGTTTAGTTTTATATATATATTTATATATATATATATATATGTGTGTGTGTGTGTGTGTGTGTGTGTGTGTGTAGGATCCCCACGGGCCGCTAAAAATATATAGGACTGCCAGTAACACACTTTCTAGATTACTTAAGCATTTATTACTGACAAATACAGAGCACATTACAACACAACGGTTTAACACACAAAACAATTCGGTGGACGTCTTTCGCACACATCTGACCACCAATCGTCACTCGTCGATTTACTCAAGCTGCGTCGTGTTGTAACGTCCTCTAATACGATTAACTGATGATGGGATTATAGGATTCCCCCATATATATATATATATATATATATATATATATATATATTATAATATATTGGTTGATAGCATTAAGCGATTCAGGTAAGATGAGGCTACAATAAAATTTACTTTGAAGCTATAATGTTTGTTATTATGAATTCCAATTGTAATATACAAATATTAATCAAATATTTTCCTCTTGAAATTTTTTCTCCTTTTCTCATTATGATCTTAAAATAGAAACTGCTACTTTTGGTCCTGTTATAGATTTCTACAGAAGTAAAATATTTAACGTATAAATACAGAATGGAAATGGAAGACTTTATGCTTCAACAAATATTTCAAATTTACATACTTTTCAAATTGCTCGTAAAACTTCGTAACCGTAATGTTTTACTGAATCCAGGACGAAAAAAGAAAGAAAAACGTTTCTGATTCAAACATGCAACCATGCAATACTTTTATTACTAAAAAAAGTAACCTTTTTGTGCGGACCACAATGCACGAAATACAGATTTTAACTATCCATCTATTTACGTAGGAAGTTCATACTCGCAGCTTTTCGCTAATAGCATAGAGTACTTGACGTTGTTTGAGCCCTTTAATACTTTTAGAAGATTCGATTGTATACACAATACTCTATCATGAATGTTTTTAGAGGTAGTTTTAGCTTTGGGAAGTCCTTGTGAAAAGAAATAAATAAATTTCTTGAACAAGAAATGCATAATCTTGTTTTTCATAATTTTAGAGTTATATTCTGTTTTTAGTTGCACAGTGCCAAAAATTTGTAGAATATCTTCTTGTATTTTATACACTATTTGTATGGAAGATACGCACTTGAATTTTTTTAATATTTAGTCATTAAAGCGTTTTAAACTGTTCTTGTTTCATTTTCTTTGTGTGTGAATTCTATGTGAAATTACCCAAAACGTCTGTATGCAGAAGTACACATTTTCAACAAAAAATACTAACTACATTTACAACAAAGTACAAATTCCGAAAAAATACACAAGCAAAATGACTTAAATAAAATTTCCATTCTAAAAGATATAGATCATGTAATAGTAAAAATATTAATTATTTCTATTGCAAGTAACAAATTCTTCAAACTAACATAAGGTAAATTGACCAAAACTAAAATTAGGTGGTTATACATTTGGCTACCGATTTGTTACTGACAGGGATGGGTTTTAAGGCCTTTTTAACGAGCGTTTTTTCATAACTAACTTTACCTATGAAACATGAAGATTAACTTGCACGTATTTAAACTACAATAGCATTGAAAGGCTAAAAATATGAAGACCTTTATTATTTTTAAAGGACTCATCCTTACTTACATAACTGTTTAAGCGTAAAACTGCGAAAAAAACAAAAAAACAAACATAACTATAATGTTACATAAAAAAGGAGTAATTTAAATTTTTACAGAATTATTTTGCTAAAAAAAATACTTTTAGTTTTTGTACTTATTGCCTTGTAAATGGTGTACAAATATTTACACTCGCTAGACGTGTCAAAATACTCCCCATTTTTTCGTTGTGGTAAATGTTGTATTTTGTGAAAAAAATTCTTGCTCAGTACCGATTACTTCTTAAGATCAGTTTAAAAAAACTCCTTCCAGTATCGAAACACAAAAGCACAGACGTGTGAAATATTTCAAATTTTAAGTCACCGGAAAAGAACAAAAAATCTGGGGCCTTAATATCTGCCCAATATGTCGACAGTAGCGCATTTATGTTCTTTCTCTTCTTTATACTTATTCGCATTAAATTTTTGTAGTATGTTTGAACTATTAGAGCGAGAGAGAAAAATCATATTCTCTAAATTTCTATAAAATTTTTGATTCGGTTCTTTAGCTATAAAATTGACTATTTCATTTTTATACGCAGGTTAACATTCAGTGAAATATTTTATGCAAAGTTTTAGTAAAACTAGAACGATTTTCAGCTTTTCTCATCTTGCATATTTTGCAATACAACAAGCGAAAGAAATATGGATTAATGGGAACGATGTTTTTTAAAATGGAGTTATATACATATAGTGCAATATTATTTGGAGAAAAACATGCAAATCTCGAAATTACATATGAATTATTCGAAAGAATATAATACCCGATTAATTAATTAGCTCAAGTTCACTTATTTAGTAAAAAAATGATATTAAAACAAAACTCCGTGGCGTAACAACCATTGGGGGCCGTGGCCCATTGTGCCCATCCCAGATTTCGAGACCGGGGCCCTGGGGTGAAGAAGCTGATGTTCCGGGCAAGTGGTCGGCCTGACACGGAACCCCCAGTGTTTAGTTCCCAAGCATGCTTGGTCCTCAATTTATCGACCCCACTGAAATGATGAAAGGCTGAGTCTACCCTGCCGGACCCGGGAATCGAACCCCGGAACTGTGGCATAGGAGCACGGAAGGCTATTACGAAAAAAGGGGGGGGGGGAGGGAAGTACCCCCGATAAATATTATCATAAAGTATATCCCAACGAGTTTTGCAAAATTAAAAGTTTCTGATACAAAACTCAATTTTTCTTCATCAGAAACTATCAGTAATTACCGAAGGTGGGGGGGGGGGGCTCCCCTGATGACACCGTTGGAGATGGGGGTTGAAATCCAACTTTGCGATACTTGAATTATACAATTTTACTAATGCTATTTTAATGCATCATAAGGAGATATTTTGATTTCTCAGGCAATGGCGCGTGACCGAGTTCTATTAGTTATTGAGTAGTACTGTGAGAGGTACAAGTGGCTACGATTCATTACTGAAAATTAATGCAGTTTGATGAAAGTTACACCAAATAAATAAATTGGAATTTCTAAGGTTTCTTTTTTTGCTCTGCTGAAATTAATAGAAACTGCAAAACTACAAATTTATACAACACAACATAGTTTTTTTTCTGCTTTTTCCTTTGGGGGGGTTGGGGGGAGGCACGACGAACTACCGCCCCGGGTGACATCTGTGCTAGGAATGCCACCGAATATCAGTACAGCATTTCACATGATAATATCAGTGACATTAAACTGGTATAAATTAGTTAAAGTTACATTTCGCAAATAAATAACTTTTAATTCAAAACCAAAATTTAACCCGATATGCAAGAAATTAAACAAATATTAATAAAATTAAATAAACATAAATTAACGAGAATTCAAATGTGTGCTGTTTAACTAAAAAAGAAAAAAGTGCGAATACTTAAGACGCTCCTTAGAAGCTATACTTTTTAAATTAAGAAGTCCTATTGTTCTGTATGTGAATAAATTATTATCTTTAATCTTTATGCTGTGGAGAAGTATATAAAATGTTTTATCCTTTATTCTAAATGTAAACCCAAGTTCTGGACAAGCGACTCTTCAACCAGTTACAATCGAAAGCCAACAGATGGCAGCACGAAAATTGACCTCTTATTTTTCCTAGTATCATACGTACGTATTAATTCTTTCGCCAATGCAGCTGTTCATTACATTAGTCACACTTTATTTTATCGTTTCTTTTTTTTCTTCAATATTTTGAGCTCTCTCCTACCGTCCACCACAAAACGTTACACCTCAACATATTTCCTTCGAACCTCCCCTTGTCACATGTCACGCTAATAACATAAACATATCCAGTGGGACCTCGCTATTCCTACACAATTCGTTCCAGGAGGCAGTTCGGATGGCGATTTGTACGAATGGCGAATTATTTTTTAACGTAAGATACAATGCAAATCGGATTAATCCATTCCAGACCCACAGATGGTTACTTATTTAAACCTATGAAAAACAAATATACAGCACTGTACATGAAATTATAGATAAATAAAAACATAACTGCGCTTTACTTGTACTGAGGTGATCTGATGGCATAAGTGGAATGTTGAGAGGAGGAAGAGAAATGGTTGGAAGAGGAGTACCCTTCCGTAAAAACATCAAAAAACATCCCTTCAGGTGTTTTCTCCCTTTCTGCTGTTCTTTCTTTTTTTCTGTCTTTTTGCACTAGAAGAATCTTCGATTCCTTTCTCTACAAAAACCTGTCCAATGTTGTCTGCCTTTGACAATTGTTCAGAATTTTTCTATAATGGTCAATAACATTGTCGTCGAACAAGTTAATGCTGTTGACCACAACAGTGCTGGTATGCCATTTTCCCACCACTCTCTGTGTTTTTTCGCAGGGGTATACTGTTAAAAATGCCCGTAAGAAAAAAGGAACATAACCAGCTATTTTATTGTCACTTTACAATAGTTAATTACAACAGTTGAACAACCATTAAAAAGATGGTACTCAAACCGATGATTGAAAATCATCGTTTATTCTCTGTTTCTTCTAAAGAACGTTTAACTAACCGTAATTTACAAGCTCCTCTAGGTCTCGTAGTCAATACGAGGTGTGATCGGAAAGTTTTAAGAATGAGCTTGTAATTTCACAATGGCGGTACTTACATGCTGTTGTGAGGCATCTCCTTCAAAATAGTCCCCTTCTGACTGAACACACCGACTCCAAAGGTGTTTCCACTTTTGGAAACATCCCTGGATTTTTTTTTCCTCAAGTGTGTTAAGGACCCTTGCCGGATTCGCCTGGATGTCTTCAATCGAGTCAAATCGCTTCCCTTTCAGTGAAAATTTCAGTTTAGGAGACATGTAGGAGTCCTCGGGGCTATATAAGGGGAATTGGGCGGTTGTAGAAGCACAAGAAGGTTAAATTTGGTCAAAAATTCTTCTACCTGTTTCCTAAACTGACATTTTCAGTAAAAGGGAAGCGATTTGACTTGATTGAAGGCATCCAGGCGAATTCGGCGAGCGTCCTTAACAGAGACCAAATTTGACATTCCTGTGCTTCCACAACCACCCTATATTCCCATAATATAGCCCCTGCGGACTCCTACATGTCTCCTAAACTGAAATTTTCACTGAAAGGAAAGCGATTTGACTCGATTGAAGACATCCAAGCGAGTCCGGCGAGGGTCCTTAACACACTTGAGGGAAAAAAATTCAGGAATGTTTCCAAAAGTGGAAACACCGTTGGAGTTGGTGTGTTCAGTCAGAAAGGGACTATTTTGATGGAGATGCATCACAGTAGCATGTAAGTACCGCCATTGTGAAATTACAAGCCCATTCTTAAAACTTTCCAATCACACCTCGTAAGAATCGGGCGTCCAACTTGCTTGTATAACCTTAAAAGTTGTATGTTGTTGTTAAAATATAAATTAAGATTTATTAGTTCAAACCTGCATGTGTATATAAAAAGAAGAAAAAAAGTGGTTTAAGCAGTGGTTACTAAATAGAAACACATACACACGTGAATCAAGAATTGGAGACATCGGATTCGCGAACTGTTTGCGAATGAGCGAACCCATAATTTGAGCTGCTGAAGTTTTTTGTATTTTAATTTTTGCACAAATAAAATGATTTTCGTCAATATACAGTAAATTTAGACCAAAAATGACTTTGTATCCAATCAAAAACTGAAATCTCTATTTTAAGGCAGTTTGCCTCTTGGAAAAGAAGATTTATTGATAAATAAACGGCCACTTTGAGTGGTGTAGATGGTCGAATGATTAGAGCGCAAGGTTGGTACACCATACATTGTACACCATCCGGGGCTCGATTCCCACCTAAGATTCCCACACGCTTGGTTTACGGATTCTACGCCTCGAAATGGTTCAAAAACCGTAGAAATTCAGTTTGGAACCATTTTTAAATGGTTATAAAACCGTAAACTTTTGTATTTACGGCTTTTTAACCAAGCTGATTGGAAACAATTTAGGTCCCGTAAAGATAGAAAACTGCTCCAAACCGTAAATTTAATGGTGAATTAGATGCACAGACTGCTGCCGGCTATTTAACCGTAATTTCATGATGAAATTTCTAAGTGTAACACAACTCTTTAATTTCTGCAAAGGAAATGTTTTCCTTACTACTTTCCTCCTCCGAAGAAGAAAGTTCTTCAACCACTTCCTCTTGCCCTCTCAGAAAGTTAAAATTGTGAGTAAAATCTCAACAAGTATAAAAAATTTTAAAAAATTCAAAACGCCGTACAAATTATTTCCAGACGAGTTCAAAATAAGCATGATTTCTCGATTTTTCTCTCAAAAAAGGCCAAATTGGCAACCCAGCTGCCCCTGGTTCCGTACGAATCGCGGGACAAGTACGAATGGCGAGTTGAATTTTAGTTGAACAAGTTGGACGAAGAGCGAGGCGGACGAATGGCGGGGTTCCACTGTACTTGCAGTTATAGCACTATGCTCTAGATCAAATTTCATTTATTTATTTATTTTTTTAAATTTTAAAACTTAGAACAAACATCATTTAAATTACCTTTTTTGATGATATTTGAGACAATAGCAACGATTGTACCTGTATATGATATGTACTTGTTTTGTGTGACATTAGAAAAACAAAAACACATAATTAATCCATTTGCACTCTTATATTGCTTTATAACATATGAATTTGGCCCCATAGCACAAATAACATATAATGATGTATGTTTACGAATGCAAACCGTGATATCCCTTCACATCTACAGTTACATAAAAAAATATTATTTGCGTTTTTGTGATTTTGCAGTGGAGACGAAACAGTTTTTCTTGAGCTTCAAAAAGAAAACTAAGAGAAGAAGAGCCAGACAGAGTAGGAAATGTGACCATTTTTATTTCATATAAACATTTCAAAAACCAACTTTACAGAACAGTACAGAGTTGACAATATTCTGAAATGGGAGAAATATTTCTCTGGTTTGATGAAATGAAAATACTTAAATATTACCGACCAGCAGTTGAATAGTGTATATATATATATATGCAACATTTGTAACCAGCAATATATAACAAGGCAACTTTCTAAAAAATGCTTAGTGTGACACACCGACATTCAATACATTGCCTAGGTAATGTATAGAATGCCTGTGCAGGTATTCTAAAGAATGCATACACATTGCAGGATTTTATATATTGCGGGAAACATATACATAAATGAGCTACAACAATTTACTACGTTATGAATAATACACTATAGAATCATTATGATATGAATAAGTGAGTACCATGGGCATTCTGGGATGTAGTAAAAGCAAGCTCCGTCTGGACAAAAAAAATCGAAGATGTGAAAAGAACTTGAACTGAAATAGGCATCATTTTTAATAAAACAGACGCTACTAAAGTCAATATGCAAATTCCAAACGTTATTGAGAAAGTCATCATTGGTTTTACACGTACTACTTATGTCCCCATTTTGCCGATTGCTTTGTGATTGGATATCCTTTATTTTCTCATTGAAAATCCATTTTCGTATAATTAGTTGACAATGCATACTAGCGCCATATTAGACCCAGAATGACGCATCATCTCGATACTGTTTTTTTCCCCTATGCTTTTTTAATTATATTATGCATGATTATTTCGACCATCCATTATGAAAATCAAAACCGCCATCAGTTTTAGGAGACTTTCTTATTACGCAACAGGCCGTTCATTACATCCCAGAATTCCGAGACAAAAACGAATAAATAAAATATTTATGTTGAGTATATAATAAGCAATGAAATAATACCAGATTACTTTAAAATGACCAGTGGTGTATAAGAAATTAATCACTAATAATGGCAACGAAACGAGATGTCGAAAATACATTCAGGAGGGGCAATGAGGGGGGGGGGCGGGGCGCAACCTCAAGGGGGCGCCAAATTAATGTTAATTTATTTTATTTTTAAAAGCGAAAAGAAGATGATTTGAACTGAAGAGGTGTGAATATGTTCGACAAAAAAGTGGGCGTATCTCAAATCATTTAGGGAATAACTGTAGCACAGGACAACTTGGGAGTTGGAACTAGGGATCGGACCCGTGATGACTCTCTAGGGGCTAGGGGCATTTTCTTTGAGCAGCAGAGATAAAAGAACCGGACGCCCAGAGAACACAGGAAAGGTCACTTGAAAAAGAAGAAAAACAAATAATTTTGCGAACCAAAGTGCCCGATTTTGCCCTTCAAAGTGAATGCTCGCTAAAAAAAAGGCAAGCTAAAAGGGCTGCTTCTTAGAGCTATTTATCATTTAGAAAGCATAAAAGTTTTTTTAATTCCCTTCCAGGGGCGCCCCTATGGCCCCAGGGGCGCGGAGTGGGAGGGGCGCAAAATTTTCAGTGTTCCCCGGGCGCTGAAAACCCTAGCTACGCCTCTGTGTTTTAGCAGAGTGAAAAAACGCTGAACTCTCATACAGTTAAAAATTTGTAATTAGCAACGCATTCATACCTAGAGATTTTAACGTAATTTAAAACCACAGCATGTAAAAACAAGAAATACTTATTCAACGATTAAAGAACTACAATCATCGCTGATTTCGAAGATTTTTCATTTTTTAAAACCTTGTTTGATTTTTTTGGCTTACAATTTAGCTCTTAATTTTTTGCATTTATATCAAGTATTTTCAGAAGTTTCTTTCTCCTAAGAAAAAAAATTAAATTCTACTTGAAATTTTTCACTTATAAGCATGCAACACACAGTCATGAAAGCTGATCCAGAAAGTAAATTAAATTTTGAATTTAATTGTTTTCTAAAGTTATGGCTATGGAAAAGCAGCAAAATCTTTTTATGTACCAATGTTTAAACTACAACAACTTTGTCATTATATAAATAGCACATAAATCCTTGCAATAACTACACTGATAGTATATCTATAATCTGAGCGCTCTATGGGATAGCAATTGGAAAATTATGTTGGTTCCTATTAATCGTTAGTAGGATAATGGATGCTTTCATGATAGAAGATACTAAGTTCTGTAAAAACGGAATGTGACTTCATTTTCATCAGCTCCTTTTCTGAAATCGGTGCGACTGTTCCTCTTCATGAGCTTCCCTTATTGCATGCTCCTTTTATTAAAGTGTAACAAAAATAAAAGAAAAACTCGCAAAAAGAATGCTTGAAAAGTAGAGCTAAATGCGGTGTTTTTGTAAGTATTCTTATAATTTAGCTGGATCTATTGCGGAAAACTGTCAAATTGTTTAAATACAATGTTTGAAGACACCAGTCAAGTGTTAAAAATACTTTCAACCTTTGAGTAATTTCCAAGTATCTTAAGAATGTCTACGTGAACATCATAATTAATATTATTTTCAAATTTATTAGATTTATTTCTTTATCCTCGTATGATTTATAAGTGGTTATTTCTTGTTAGATAATACTTAACTCCGTTTTATGCTGTGAAATATGCTCAAATTCAGGTCTTATTATTGCAATCGTTGGCAACACATAGTAAACTGCTTTCACAGCATAAATGATTCGGATTTCAGAAAAACGGCGAAATATTCTAGAGAATGCTCGTTTTTTACTCAAATAAATATACATTTCCAAACACTTTTTCGCATTCGGTGTTATTAATAAAATATTTTCCCTCGTTTTGCCTTGAAGCGGTAGCTAGTAAAAAAACAATTCCTCCTTATACATCCGTATGTAACATTACTTTACATTGGATTTTCAAATCGTTCGCTTTGTATTGACCAGGATTGCAAATAAACTGTTTTCAGTGCCTCAATTCATCTACCAAATCACAGTTGAGCCACTGCAGCTTGGAAGTCCACAACCATTCGTTGAATGAACTAAAATTTCAACCCCCTTTGGTTGTGACCTATAAAAAGAATTCATTTACATGAAAAATGACACATAATTAACTAATAAAAATTTATTAATAAATGTTTAATGGGACAATTTTCTGTTATCCAACTAAAAGAAATTCTAATCTACATTCTCTTTAAATCATATACGAAATATAAAAATCACTTTTTATTTAACACTAGATTTACTAGACCAGTCAATTTTACTGTTTCGAAGCTTCCATTTTGCATAAATTGTTACTAATTATAGAGTAACTTTCAATTGCATTGGCTGTTCCTAATACACGGTAAGCAGGACAAGTTAATATGACTGAAAGTTTTATTATAATTAGTAGCAACTTGGTGTAAAATAAAAGTTTAGAAATGGTTGAAAACGGCCTGGTAAATCTAGTGTTAATGTATATTTTTGCAGGATGCATATTAGTTTTAAGCTTACTTAATAATTTAAACTTTCCAAATATTGAAAACTAAAAATTATTTTAAATAGAACATTAATTCAAAAAAAGAAAGAAAATTAATCACACAGATGTTGTTTGAGGTTTCATCTGTTAAAATACTAAAGAAACCTCCATATAATATTTCTAAACATTATTATTTTGAAATATGGCTTATAATTCATAGATGAAATTATCTCTGGTGATAAAATAAAATATTTCTATTAACTTCTGCTTGCTTTTAACTACTACACATTTCACTCCACGCGTGGGGTAAAATGTACATAAAAAAGAGACAAACGTTTAGAACATTTAATACGAAACTAAAATCAATTAATTTAGTGATAATGATATTGAGCTCTTTACGAAAATAGCGTAATTTTTTTATAAGGAAAATGTGTATTGAAATTAAAAACACCCACTTTTGGCACCAGTTTTACCCTAGCTCACCTTATGTTACAATAAAGTGCACCTTGATTAGTAGCAAACCCACATTGTAGAGATTCCGTCATGGAGGACTACTACTATAGGCTTTTTTTTTAAATATATATCTCGACTGGTGATAAGTTCACGTTACAACTGGCTTTTCTTTTCTGAATTTCTTTTTATTTTTATTTTAAAATCTCACTCTAAACCTCTTTCTTATAAATTATTACTTTTTAGCTTTTTATATGTCAAATAAGCACAACGATTTTACATACTCACTCTGACCGGTAAAATTCTCTTCGGAAAAGACTACGCCCCATAGGAATCGGTAAGATGATGGGAATGATAACAACTCTTCTGTTGCTCATTAGCGACGATGCAAAGAAGTAAGTCAATAGCCGGCGACTGAAGAGGTCTGCAGATCCGACGACGAACAGTGAAGCAAACACGAGGAAGCATATCCGCATTTTTATTGCCTGAAACACATAAAAAAGAAATTAAAGTAAAAAGTTAAGTAAATAAATGTAATAATGATCATAAAACACTATCGCTGTCATAAATTTTTAATTGCTACAGTGTGTATATGTTACTGTGAATGTCCGAAATCAGAAAATGTCGACAATCGCCGATCTGATGGATGGTAAATGACGACATTCACCGGTGATTGTCGACATTCTGTATTTGGTGTATATCGTCATTCACCGGTGATTGTCGACATTCTGTATTATGTGTATGTCGACATTCTGTATTTCGTGTATGTCGACATTCTGTATTTTGTGCATGTCGACATTCACTTGTGATTGTCGACATTTTCCGTTTTCGGACATAAACGGTAACATATACATACACTCTCAGAAATAGAATCGTCACTTTTGAGGACTTTTCAATCGTCAAGAAAATTTCGTCATTTACAACGATACTTTCCTCGCGCGATCACATGACTTTAAAAAGTTACTACACGAATTTCGGCAATTTGACGAAAGGTTTACTCGGAGCATTTTTCATGAAGCCATTTTGTCAAATACGACGAAAGTTTCGTAAGATTTGAGCATACGTTTCTGAGAGTGTAAAGAATTCACTAAAAGGGTGAAAAAACCGCAAGAGTGGTAGGGAGTGAAAACCAAATTTTTACTTAGACTTGGAACCAAATAACATCAAAGAACAGAAATTAGACTGCATAACGATTCCGTTCATTTATATTTTTCGTTACTTTTTTCATATACAACTTAAAATTACTTTTGAAATTTATATTGCACTTTAACGTTTATTCCAATACAGAATTTTAGCAAGCTTAGTTATTTTTAAGCATGACAGCTTAAATGACGAGAAATGGCAAGTTTAGTCATTTCTCTTATTGTGTGAAAGTGGAATATTTTAAGCTACTAGACTTTTGAACTTAATTATAAACTTTTGTAGTTTTAAAGATTATTAAGAAAGTACTGAATTTTTTTAACACATTTATCAGTAAGATATATTTTTGTAGAACAAAAAAATCAGGAAACAATATGTATTTCTAGTGCTTAATCATTCAATGTTTCAATAAAAAAAGATTTTTTAATGAAACATTGAATGATTAAGCAGTAGAAATACATAGTTTCCTGATTTGTTCACAGAACTTCTATGTACTCGGTTTCTTTCAAACTTTATAACACGTGTAGGGTCTTTTGTAATAAGAGGAGGCTTTCATAAAATCTCAGTGATATAATAGAAAATGAATGCTGTCTCTTTTTAATGAAATAGCTGGTTTTTAGGAGTGGTTTAAAAAGAATGAGAGTAGTTTTTTGATGTAATGGAAGAACCTTTATTTAAAAAATAAGTTCAACGAAAAATAGAGAGAATTACCGTTTTTGAATTTTAAAAATGTCCTTAAATGTAATCTTGATAATTGCAATTTATTCTTCAGTCAAGTTCTTAACAATTCAAATAAATAAACGTATAAATTTTCGAGTTCATTAATCTAAAAGGAAGCCTATTGTTAAGGATAGTTTGGACAGTTTGCGGAAATAGTTAACCGGATTTTAGCTAAAAACGAATGCACAAAATAATGTTGAGAAAAAGATCATGTTGACAAAATCATGTCGTTATAAGTGAAACAAGTTTGCTTAAGATGTAGCCGCTAAATTTCATGCTATTTTTAATTAAAATTATTTTGTGTCTTAGACTACATTTTGCATTTTTGATTTAAATTCAATGAAGGAAATCCATGCAAGTTCAGTTTTTTGTGCACTAAAAATTTTGCGTCTAGTTGCCACCAATTTTGGTGGTTACTTCACACCATTTTTGGTGTTCAGTTGGTGTAAAGTTGAAAATTATTCATTTTTTGATGCATTCTAAATTTTATTAAGTATTTGACTCAAAAAATATAGACAGTATAACGTTTCTTACACTGCTAGAAATTTCATCATGAAATTACGGTTAAATGACCGGCAGCAGTTTGTCCATCTAATTCACCGTTAAATTTACGGTTTGGAACATTTTCCTATCTTTACGGGACCTAACCATTTCCAATTAACTTGGTTAAAAAGCCGTAAATACAAAAGTTTACTGTTTTATAACTATTTAAAAATGGTCTCAAAACAAAATTTTCACCGTTTTCGAACCATTTCGAGGCGTAGAAACCGTAAACGAAGCTTGCAGGACTCGAACTCCAAATGCGTGGTGTACAAGTCTTACTCTCTATCCACTCGGCCACCGTCACCACGTAAAGCGGATGTTTATTTATCAATACATCTTCTTTTCCAACAGGCAAACAGCCTTAAAATTGAGATTTCGGTTTTTGATTGGATCCAAATTTATTTTTGGTCTAAATTTACTGAATATTGACGAAAATCGTTTTATTTGCTGCAAAAATTAAAATACAAACAAGCTTCAGCAGCTCAAATTATGGGTTCGCTCATTCGCAAACAGTTCGGGAATCCGATGTCTAAAATTTTTGATTAACGTGTGTGTATCAATTACGTGTGTTTCTATTTAGTAACCACTGCTTAAGCCACTTTTTTTTCTTCTTTTTTTATATACACGTGTAGATTTGAACTGATAAATCTTTATTCATATTTTAACAACAACGTGCGACCGGTAAGGTTTCTCAACCAAGATGGACGCCCGATTCTTATTGAGCGCTTGAAAATTACGGTTAGTTAAACGTTCTTTAGGATAAACAGCGAATAAACGAGTTTTTTTTTTTTCACAATCAGCGGTTTGAGTACCATTTTTCTAATGGTTATTCAACTGTTGTAATTAAATATGGCAAAATAACAATCAAATGAATGGTTATTTTACTATTTCTTTACGGAAATTTTTAACGGTGTAGCACATGAAGTTTCTTAACTCCGTTACGTATCGAAATTTCACTCGCAACGAATTTTTGATGCGTAGATGAGTTAACGAACATCATATGCTAAAAAATCATCCTGCTGTCTGTATTTTTTTCGACAGACATTTTAAAAAATTTAAAATAGATCAAAATTCAAATGATTTACAACTTTGCACTAACTGAACACCCAAAATAGTGTTTAGTAACACCAAAAACGTATATGAACTTATAGTATTACACAGTGACATTTTTTTTTTTTTTTGATATAACCTTAACTGTCTGCCTTCAAAAGATTTCCTTTCCCAAAATGTTGCAAAGATTGGAAGTTTCATAGTCATCTTGAGGTTATCAAAAAAACAAAGTGAAACCGTTTATTAGGGCGCAATTTCTCAATTCATGGATCCGGGTTTTGAAAGCACCGAAAACTTTTCCTTCTCATTGTTTACATTCCCCGCTCTTGAAAATTAGCCACGAATGGCCAGAGGGCTCTCTACCATCTCTACCACAAAATATACAGAGCGGAACTGATGTTGATCGTGAGAATAAAATTGGTGGACCAAAATTAGATTTTAAAGGGAGTTTCTGGTGTCTTGGGATTTTCATCTCTCTGGAAATTATTCTACATTAAAAATTATTAATAAAGGTACCCCTGATAAAAAGGAAAAAAAGGTAGGTGGGTGTATATAGAATAATAAGAAAATAGATATCTAAAAGAAATTCTGTTTTCTTCCTTTTTTACCCCTTTCCTTATTTCTTTTTTTCTTTTTTAAACCTATTTGACAATTATGGAGAAATGACGGCTGATGAAGCTGAAGCTCTCTTGATTGCAATTTATTTCGTGACAATTTGGAGGAAATTTTAAGCAGTTGCTCATGAGTCAATTTTTATGTGCAGACAAATTACTTAAATTTTGACAACTGTTATTCATCACCTTTTTCTTTCTTTCTCAGTAACATGTAAGCTAAAGTTTTAAATTTTCTTTAGAATCAAATTAACAAAATGTTTCCAGTGGTGAAAAGCTTGAAAAAAAAATTGTATGTCGTCCTACGATTTTAGAGTTTTGCGCCCGTTTGGAAAAAAGTTGAATCAATCGCTATTTTTTTTTTTTTTTTTTTTGAAACTTGATTCGAAACGTTACCATATAAACATTTTTTTTTCTAAACTAATGTAATGATTTCCATTATCTCTTGAGAGAAACGAGCAATTGTAAAACAAAGTTCGTAATATGTAACTTTTGCTATGTTCAGAATTTTCAATATGCCTTATTATGTTTTCACAAGATAGATACGTTCCTGAAGAAAGCGTGGGAAAAAATTCGTGCAAAAAGAAAAGAAAAAAAAAACATTGCATTTATAGAAGAAAAAAAGATTTGTTCCGAATCTAAAAGATAATTTTGAAAACATTATCGTTTTTATCTTATTTTATTTCAGCGAAATGAACATATAATAAAAATATGCAATATAAATTATTTAAACAATATATTGTTTTACACCCACAAATGTTTTTATTAATTTTTCACTTCCTGGCAATTAATTGCGCTAATTTTTGCGAACGAGACAAATTTCACAGATTCTTTCACTTTGAAATGGAGCTACATACTGAGTGTCTTCCAAAGATACAATGCACGAAAATATTAGTCACCAAATTGGGTAATAATAATTTATGTCTAGATAAAAGCAAGCGTTTTAAAATGCACACTATCTCTAACTATTATATGTAAACTCTTCGTGAGCAGTACGTGTAATACATTAAAATAAATTAAACTACGCCGTAAAGAAAACTTTCCTTTCTTAGAATTTAGGCAATAAAAAAAAGTTGGATTTTGGATTGGATAGGTTGTGTTAAATTAAAATGGCTCACGTAAAAAGAGAATTAAATATTTATTTTAAATTCATGTGGAATTGAATTCCTGCAAAAAAAAGTTCGTCAAAAGGAAATTAGTTGCACATATATTAAGAGTTTATTTCTTTCTTTAAACAAAAGAATGTGCGATTACATTTCGTTAAAGTTTTAACTATCAAAAATAGAAAATGTGAATAATTATAAAATTTCTAAATTTTTTACTGCATTTCAAGCGTGCTTGTAGATTTGAAATTGGACGAGAATAATAATGAAATACATTTATGATGTTATATATTTTACACTCTAAATAACAAACCACCTAATAAAGAATTTAATTTACTATTGTGTTATCTTCCTATTGTAACAAAATTTAGTTAAAGTAAGTTAGACAGAAGATAATCTTTTAAAACAGTTAGTCTGAATTATGTACTTCGAATCGAAATTACATATTTTAGCTCTTAAAATACCTCTGTTACAAGAAAGAAAATGTGCTGCGTGCCGTTAACGAGTATTTAAATGTTGAATAATAATCTAGTGTCTATAAAATTATTAAAAAAAGGAAAAAAGAGCGTTTAAACTAGCTTACAAACTTTAAGACAGACAGAAATAACACTTTAGTTTAATAAAGGTTTAAATCTCGGAAAATATATGAATTATTCCTTATTTAAAAAAAATTAAGTACTAATTAAACTTTAAAGCTACTATAAGTACACATTACATCCTTTTTCAAGAAATTGTTATTTATTTATTCAAACTTTTTAATTATGTTAAACATTTCAGCAGCATTATTTGCGAAAACTAAATTGATAACACGTGACACACTAACCTAGTAAGAAATTAAAGAAACAATAGGGAAATATATATATATATATATATGGAAACATATTCCTTGAAATTTTAAAGGAAAAATTTGATTAAAAACCACTGAAAAGAAAGAATTTGGTCTATGTTTTAAATGAGGGCAAAGTGTTTGAATTATTATCTCAGAAATTTCTGAAACATAATAGAATTAGCAATCTCGGATGGAATTTTAGTTGTAATTCTCAAATTTTCAGAGAAAGTGGCTTTTTTCTCCCTTTTCTTTCTTTCTTTTTTCTTTTCCTTTCTTTTCTTCCTTTCGTTCTTTTATTCTTTTTTTTTTGCTTTCGATACTTCCCAAAGTTCAGTAAATTAGGTTAAAAGATCAAAACAAACAGCATTTGAATGGTAATTATTGATTCTTTCTAATATTAAATTGATTTTACTTTTTTTCAAAAGTTATCTTTGTAATGCTACAGGAAAACATGTACAAAAAACAGCTAAAAAATAACAAATCATTATGTTCAAATTTTATTGATTATATTTTAAAACCCAGTTTTTGAAGTACCTTGAAACTTTATACTGAATATAATTTTTATTTTTACACGTTTTTGTAAATGTGCTAAAATACATACTTTTCTTTGTTTTACATTTTCATTTAAAATTATTTAAAGATTTATTTCTATTTCTTAAATTTAATTATTATTTCTTTTATTTTTAATTTACTCCCTTAATATATATTCGCCATTTTAATTAGAAGTTCTGATTGTTTTCCACTAGCCTGAAAGCATATACATACGTACATTGTGTATGTTTGTATGTAATCTTTAATGTTTACTTTATAATCCTTTTCCAAGATGAGTCTTCATTGTAACTTCTTCTATCCTTAAACTTTAAATTTTTTTGTGCACGTAAAAGAATATACCTTACATATAAAACTTTTTTCAGTCTTAGCAAGTATATTTGAATCAAAACATGATTTCACTATCAGCTTCATGTTAGAAATTGGTAGTTTGCTTTAATCTTGAGGTATTTGTACTGAAAATATATCAGCCTGTTGCGTCTTAAAAAATACATAAATAAATCAAATAATTATAAATAAATAAATACATAAATAGATAAGAATAGTGTTAGTTTATTTATGTTAAATTTATTAGCACCCAAAGCAACCAACGATTTCTCTAAACAGACACTTTTCTAAAGACCACAAATATAGCTTCCATTTATAATTTTTAAGTACAGAAAATAAAATTTTACGGACGATTTTGAAAAAATAAGCAAATAAGGGGAAAATATTCAATGATTTTACTAAATTGTAATCGTAAAACAAAAACTGTTACGACTACAGGTTTTCTCCAATAAAATTTTACGCAAAATCAGATTTAAAAAAAAAAATCATCTGCTTACCTGTGCTGATGGAGTGTTAGCTACTGCTGAGAGACACAGAATCGTGATTCTCTCTTCTTGCAATTTCCCTTCAACTTTCGCGGCTACAAATCGAGAACGGTGTTGCTTTCTGGATGAATCGCCGCTTCCCCCAATGTCCTGCACGCTACCCCAAATGGAGTTATAACCTGGGGGATGATTCACCGTCATCAGTTCGTCCAGCAAAGCGGAGATTTGGAACGAGAAACAACTTGTCACCTACTTTGGATTGAAATAGTGAAAAAAGAAGAGTCCGTTTTCAAGATCGTCGGTCAGAAGTGAAACAAAATGTTTTTTTCTCATTTATTTTCTTTTGAGTGATCTACCTCATCAGGTATGCTTCAGTGATTTTCTAAGCATCGATTGCTTTGAGTTTTGTTGTTTAGTAATTAAAGTTAAACAAGCGCCATTTCAGTTTATATGTATAAGGATGAGTTGCATATTTATATTTGTTCTTTCTTTTCTAATACATTTTAAAAAGCTAATGATCCTGTTACAAATTCTTAGACATTAGTGGTCGAATTCACCTCAACTATTCAAGGTTTCCAAACTAATCCCCATTTTTGGTGTTAGATAAAAATAGTACGAAACGATTTTTAAAAAGTAGGAAATCATTTTTATAAAGAATATGGAATACCAAATTTAATGGTCTGTTAAGTCATTTAAAAAGAAGGATCATGGTTAGACAGAGTGTGATCTGTAATGCTGTTCTTTCAAAGTTGGAGCCACATGAGCCAACCAATTGTGTGAATGTTTAAAATGGGACAATGAGCAACTATTTGTGGAGGAACAAGTCATTGTAAAGATGATGTCCCTTTCGATAGAACTGAAAAGTGGGTTTTTTTAAAAATAAAAATGTCGAATTTAATTTGCAGTACAAATCTAATTTTCTCATAGTTGATAGTTATATTCTCCCGTTATTTGTAGTCATATTTTCTAATTATTATGGGCTATAATTAAGATAAATTTAAATGAATAGCAACATGTGAAAAATTATAAATAATCAAATAAAAAAATTATAAAATGATAAGATAACAAAACTTATACATGAAGCAACCAGTACATTACGAACAAATCCACATTTTAAAACTTGTATAACCATTTTTATTTGTTCCTGAAACATATACTATTTCAAAAAGAAGAACAGAAGTCCTTAATCACTCCCTCCCGCCCCTCTTCTTGAGGTACTTTCGGTCACTGGACAAAATTTAAAAAAGAAGGAAAATTTCTGTGCAGATGATATTTATGTTATTTATAATGAATAAAATGGGATGCCAAATCCAGGCTGTATTTCATTAATAAAATGCACTTCCTTTGAAGAAGTACATTTTATTTGGCCATATTGCTCAGAAGAATCATGTACTATTTCCATTTTCTTTTTATGGGATTTTCCAACTGCCGTGACTTAGTTTGCATAGTTACTGTAATTTTATAAATGATTAAAGTAAAGTTTCAGATATTACTTTTTGCTCGTAATTTGTAAATTTTGATTACTTTTTTGCAAATTAAAATGTAAAAAAAATTATAAATTTCAAAACTGTGTGCAGTATTATTCGAATTAATCTGAACACAAGTGATAATTCGAAAAAACAAGATTTATTAATTATAAGCAAGGAAAAAACGAGTAAAGAATACAACGTAAATTGTGTAACGGAAATATTTGTTTTCTTCCTTTACTTTTTTACGCCTCTAATGTGCTTTTACAAAGAACTAACATTTTCCTGATATTTGTAGATCTCTATGCCATACCTAGATTACAGACCTCAATCAGTTTGAATTTACTGTGCATTTCTTCTTTTTTTTTTTGGACGAAGTCTAGCTTTCCGTATTTACTACAGATTTCTAATCTAATAACGCGCATGGATTTAAAATATATAATTAATATATTTAACTCTTTCCCTGCCGACCACGCACCAGCGCGTGATATCATTCTCTTGCCACAGGGCCAACCACGTGCGAGAGTTTACAGCGTTGTGTTAAGTGATGTCTGAGATATCCAACCACAAGCTCGCGCGAAAAAAGTTGCGCATCTTCAATTGCTCTCCGCAGCAGTGGGCATTTCAGGTATGTTTACTGCGTAAAGATTCCTCCCTAAGTGACCGTCAGCGAGCGTTAGAGGCTTAAGCGTGGTGTGAGTGATGTCTCAGTAACCAGCCACACGTTCGCGGGAGGGAAGGCTTCGCCTTTGTTTCAATCTGCTTCAATCCGCATTGTATGTTAGGTGTGTCTCCTGACACTATGTAATGTAAAGGTACGTCTTTAAAGTGACCGGCAGCGAACGTTTTAATATGCATCTGCAAAATGAGAAGAAAATAAAAGCTTAGCTCAACTTATTTTATCAAAAACACCATAATTCTAAAAGAAAAAAAAAGCTACACTTCTAAATCTTGATATGTATTACATTTCTCAGTAATTGTCAGAAAAAAATTCTTTACTTTGACAAAAATTATGATGCGTTCGCATTAAGTCAAAGTATTCTGTAAATATGTTGCACATGTTCTACCTTCTTAGAATGTGAATAAGAACATTTTTCCCAGCAATTTTTCATCTTTTACTATATTAAGGGTTAGCTGTAGCTTAATCTTGTAATAATTATGTGAGCGTTGTTAAAAGTATTAAATCTGCTTTTGAGATATTTGGATCAAAGTTTGCCTAGTAAAACGACTTGCTAACTTTTGAGGTCAAAGAAGGGAAACATTGACTATAAAGTATACTTGTTACATGGGCAATTAAGTTCAAAAATAATCGTTTTCTCTTTATAAGGATTAATTGAAGCGAAAACTATGCTTTCCGACTTAGATGATTCCATAAAAAATCCTAGCTAGAGAACCTTTCCCCTTTTTTTCTTCATTCGTATTTTATGACCCGTTTTAACAAGGGACGCGTCGGTGATTTTTATGATTTCTAAAGCTTCGATGATCAAGTCTAAACCAATTTGACAGAGCTTGGAGATTTCTTTAACTGATTATCTATGAAAGTGGACTTTTAATTATGCATGAAAAAATACATTTTCCGAAGCTCAGAAGATTGTTCTAATTCCTTTCGGCATGAACTCAACAGTTATGCGTGGCATGATAGGATATATGAAGTGAAAGAACCAGTGGTGTAGACCAGGCAAATAAGATATGCGGGAGGCAATTTTCCTGGACATCTACACTATTAAAAATGATGCTCCGAAAAATGAGAAGCAGGTACATTACCTGCTTTTTAAAAAAAATAATTTTGACTTAAAAATGAGCGAGCGTCCTTCTCCGTTTTAAGTACCGATGCTTGCTTGGAAAGAATAGTTAGAAAGTGCAGGTATAACTGCAATAATTTTTTTAAATATCGAGACACTTTACTTTCATTATTAATACATGGCTTTTTTAACGATTACATCTTCAGAACAATAGTATTTGTATAAAGAATGAGGAATTATTTACCGCGGAAACTTCTGTGTGTGTTTTTTTTTTTTTTTTTTTATTAGTGGTTTCAAAACAAAAATGAGATCGCACGAATCCTTTTTGAGAAAAGGGTTAAGCAAAAACTAGGAACTCAGTTTTTCAACTCTAAGTTATTTTGACTCGGAGCTCTTCTGAGAGTATGATGTTCTCTAAACTAAGCCATTTTATCCCCATAACAAGATTTTTGATTTAACAGTATAAAATCTCCTTAGAATTTATATCATTTGTTGGCCGTTCTTGAATTTTCCATTTCAGCAATCATAATGTATTATAAGCTGGTTTTTAAAATTCTTTAATGGAGTATAAATTCATAAATTAAAATTTAAGGTATTATCAATTTAAATACGCGTACTTTTTCATCAACATAAAATTTGAAAAACGTAGGCAAAGAAATAAACAGAAAAAACCTCAATAAAAAAGAACTAATACAAATGGATTATATTTTATTTACAATAAAATTACAACATATAAGCTCGAAAATAAAACATGTGAAACGAAATGTTTCATGGCATAAGTAAGACATAACTTTACAAATTTGGATCAGTCCTTCAGTGAACTCGAATTTGAGTTCAATTATAGCAGGTGTAAGCTACAAAAAAACATTGCCATATTTGGAAAACTAAAATACGCATCACGAGATTTGGGTAGATAAAAATGTAAAGAAAAACTGCTTTTTATTACGTTAAACTATGTTATATTAAATGCAATATTTAAGAAAAATCGATTTAATTAAAATCCAAATTTTTGAAATACAGGGTGTTCATTAATTATTGTCGGGGTTTCAGTACCTCATAACTTTTGAATAAAAAATATTACACAAAAACCGATTACGTATTCGTAAATTACAACTCAAAGAATTTTACACGGCAACAATGCAATCTTAGTGCATTTGCAGTCTAGGTAATTATGACGTCATAAATAAAAATGGCGACCGTGCAAGAAAAAGCAATGTGTGTATTGTGGTTTTTCGAAACGAAATCAGTCACAACTACTCAACGTCGCTTCAGCACCACATACAAGAAAGATCCTCCTGCGGATTATTCTATCAGATGCTGGTTAATACAATTTCATTGTTACTGCGATCCAAAATGTTACCCCACAAATGCTCCCCCGTATGGTGCCGGGGAAGATAGAATAGCCCCAGCGTAGTTATGCGTGTCGTAAGAAGCGACTAAAATAGCACTATCCGATCCGGGTGACGTAAGGCCAACTTTGTAGTTGGACTGTGGCCTCGGGTCGGTAAAGCAGGTAGGCAACGCTCTGCCAGCCCAGCCCTTTCCGGCCGGTGCTGGTTGTCAAGTGTCTAGAGAGTTTGTGGGAAGTTCGAGGAGAACAGCGCTGCAGTCGCACCCCCTTCTACTGGGGGGTAGTCCGGGAAGGCCTTAGATGCTATATACGGTATGGCTGCAGTTAGCATTGAGTACCCCACAAATGCTAGAGAACACTTGGAGGGAAATTGAATTTCGTTTCGATGTGTTACGAGCCACGAAGGGCAGCCATGTGCAAATTCATTAATCTTTTTAATATCATTAATAAAATTCTTTGAGTTTTAATTTACGAATACGTAATCGTTTTTTTCGTAATATTTTTTATTTGAAAGTTATGAGGTACGGAAACCCCGACAATAATTAATGAACACCCTGTATGATGTTAATACCCTGTATGATGTTAATGGAATGATACCCCCCCCCCCCCCCACACACACAAAAAGTAAACAAAACAGGACTCATGCTCTGAAGAGAAGTGTATATTGCCACAAAGAAAAAGTTTCGGAAATTTAAAGTTTAGTTAATTATTATAGGGTGTTCTGATGCAAAATATAACGTCGACTACAATATCAGTCAACCGTGTGCTACGTACACTGTACACTACTATTTTTCAGCACCTGTAACATTTTAAATGTTGAATAAGTGACCAAAATTTTTCTGAAATTAACGCAGAAATAGGTTAATCACAATTATATCAATCAATTCATGAGAAGCTGACCTAAATACTATCACTTTGAATCAAAACTGTGAATGGTAAGTAAATAATAGTCATCTTGTTTTTAGGTACCGATGCGGCGTCGATGCCGATGTTTTTAAAATGCCAATATTTTGACGAAACACCGATGTTTTTGTTATCGACGCATTGGAGTTCTTTCTTTCTTTCTTTTTTTAACATGTTTTGTAGACATATATAATATATACTTTTTTTATCTCGCCAATGCTTCATTTTTGAAACATTTCTGTATTAATTATACTTATTAAAGAGCAGTAATGATGAAAGTGAAATCGCCTAATACAAAATTTATAAGTGAAATCTCCTAATACAAAAAAATCCTTATTGTTAGTTAGTGCATAAAATAACTGAATTTAAATTGAAAACATATAATAATTACATAATTATAGTCTTCCGCAAAGAGGAGATGATTAAAAAATTAATAACTAATGTAGTAACATAAGCAACAAAATCAGTAAAGAATAATATACACATACATACGCATACATGTGTATGTGTGTATGTATATATATATATATATATATATGCATAAAGATATGTGTATGTGTGCTATTTATTTATTTATTTTTGTTGTTTACCTTACTGTCTGCTGAGTTTCAAATCGTTGTAAATATTTACGTTTTTTCTTGAGTATACTTTGAAGCATAACTATGAGAGTTATTCTTTCGTATACTATTAAGATTGATAATAAATTATTTTTACATAACTTGTTATTCCCAATATATTAACATATAAATATTTGTATTATTTAGTTAAAAAGTAAGATACGTGTTAAGTTTTCTTATTATAATATTTTGTTATAATATTTTAACCATTCTACATTTTAAATTTATGCATAAAAGTTTTTTATTTATTTGATTTTTTCAATTTGAATTTAACTATTGAATTTGGAATTGCAACATTTCTAGGATTCTTTTTATTAGTTTTCGACTCTCTTTTTTTCTTTTCCCTTTCTTTTTTCTTTTTTCTTTTTTTCTTTTTTTTTTTCTTTTTTCTTTTTTTTTTTTGATTGTTTTAAAAATTTGGTTAAAGTTAATTAACAATATTGCTGTAAAATTGATCAATACTTCCACGCAAACACATTTTAGAGGTCACAATGAATATAATATTCAAAAAAGAAAAGAGAAAACGATTTTACAAAAATACCGATGTCGCATCCCCATTTTCAATTTGAAAAAACGCTTTGAGGGAAGAACCTAGAATTAAAACAGAGGACGTTCTGTAAATTGATTCCAACAGATTATGTCCTGCAGTAGGGGCGTCATCTATGCATACCCAAAAGTTTAATAAAACGCCACAAATATATAACGCATTTTTGACAACTTTTAAACTAGCAGTCACAGATCAGAAGCGTTCAATTATGCATTTGTTTACAACGTTTAAACTAGTAGTCACAGGTCTTAAGTGTTCAGTTTGACGTAATTTAACGAATCTTTCTCTGTAGTTTTACAGAGTGCGGAAAAACAATAATTTTATTGGGAAACTGTTATCAAGAAACTTGATTATTTAAAACAAGTTCTTCCTAAATTTAAAGAAACCCCCAGTTTCTCTTCTGCACTTTTACAGGCATTTTTTACAGTGTGCTCCTTGATACACTCATGTTGTCGAGATCATCGCTGATTTTATTCAGTTCAAAATTATTTCTAGGTGTATTTACAAATCTGGAGCTATTTCTTCACGAGAAAGATTCTATCGGCAAGTGGCAGGCAAATATATTATCCATCCAGGTTCGTTTCTTGCATCACTTTTACAAAAGGACAGCTGTGTTGGTCCTCTTACCCTAAGAAATAAAAATATAATAAATTTTCATAAATAGCAAGCTACATGTGAGTCATCTAAATTCGAGGAGTTGTCAGTGACAGAAAAGAAAATTCCACTATAACTGGTGCAAATGATAGGAGAAACACCAATCTGTTTCGTGGCAAGAGCTATTAGTGGAAGCACTGGAAGGTGCAGCTACCCAGTGCGATTTGGAAATACTGCAAAATAAAGCTCCTATGTGATTTGAACATTGCATCGTTTGACTCAGAATCATTGTTTTGTCATCACATTAGTTTGCAAAAAACATTTGCATAAAATAAGTTTTAATACTCAACCACATACTTTTACCATAATTCAATACCTATCGAAAGAAATGTATGTATATGTCTCTGCAAACTACACTACACAGTAGAAAAAAACAATTGAGATTAGTTTAAAACTGTCACTTAGCTTTCCAAGTTCTAGCAAACTTGAAAAGTGTGACAATGTAACTACATCACAAAAATATTTAAAAACATTTCAAGTTAAATTTATTGCTTGAATAAGGCTTAAAAAAACCCCCACAAAAACTGTTTATAAGTTTTAAGTCATACATTTTAAAAGCTTGAGCAAAAACAACCGAACAGAAAAGAGATTCTCTGCTTCAGTTTTTCTCGTAGATGACATGATTTAGTAAAATTTTTCTGATGCAAAATATAACGTTATCAAGTTTCGTTTGAGTAGGACCTTTCGAAGGTGTTAGGGAACTGGGTTAAACGCTCCTATAGTGGTTTCCAACAATGAGAGAAATAAAACCATCAATAAAACAAAACTTATAGAAGATATAAATGTACTTGATTGCCTTTGGGAAAAAGTTATCTGAGAAAAATTTTCCCAATTGAATTCTTTGCGAATAGAAATTTCAAAATTCTAGTGGAACAATGAACATAGTATACTAATCTGATAGAGACGTTATAATTTAGTGCTGCACATAAAAAACCTTAACCTTGCTTTTTATACACAGATCCCAGTTTAGCTTACAAGAAAATCTTACCGGACCCCCATTTTATGTTTTCTAAAAGTTTTCCTCTTAAATTATCTTGTATCAAAGAGTAATACCGCTAAAAAGTTATCTTAAATTTCATGTGCAGAAAAAGATCAGTCATTTCCAAAGAACAGCCAATCAACATTAGAGATTCGATCTTGGGTGATTCTATTGTATTGTATACTTGCATTGCTAAAGTTCTTTTAGAAAATGCCTGCAATTTTCAAAAGAATTCGGTTTATGTTAGTTCTAAGCGCACGTTAATATTTTTATTTTACCATTTTGTGAAACAATTTTCGTTTTATGCAACGTGTAGCTTATAAGCTGATCATGAGAATTAATAAACAAAATACTCTTTTAAAATGTAATAAAGAATTACGGCATCAGCAACTGTATTCATCTGATTGAGGCAAACGCGTATATTACTCTATAAATATCCAAAATCGAGCGTTTGATTTTCTGTAAACCCTTACTGCAAAAGCTCATGTAAGTGACGTATTTCACATTAAGGTTCACGGCAAAATTAGTATTAAGGTGTTCTGATTCGTAATTCAAGTACTTGTAATTAATATTAAAATGTTACGCAAAAAGAATAATTTTTTATACATCTACTTTTGCAGTTTTTAACTGCAAATAATTATAATTTCAGTCGCAAGAAAAGAGCCATTTTGTTCAAAGTAATGAAATGTTTTAGAAGCATCTCAAAAGCTAGTAGTTAGGATGTCGAGTTTCGGATCGGAGGATCTCGGGCTCGATATCCGAGCAGCTGAAGATCCACCATGAGCACTTGGGTATACGTGCATGTAAAATCCGTGGACCCTGATACCAAAGCAATTCCGAGGGTACCGGAGGGTAGAGATTTTCCCTTCCCTTCACTCTTAGGTCAGAAAAAGAAGCTGGCGTATTTGTGGTGGCGCCATCGGGTGTCATCCAAGTACATAAAGAGCCAAGTCGTACTTCCACCGTTGTGGTGCTCATCTATAAACGGAAGCCGCTCCTTAGTGCCTTAATTCCTGGTCGCTCTGCGAAGGGGAGCTTGGATATCCAAGTGGCATTATAAACAACAACAACAGAAGTATCAGAAAGAGCTACAATTGATGTTTTAAAAAACTATGTGTTGGTACCTGAAAATAGAATCATTGATATACTTACTCTTCTGTCGGTTGGAAATTCAGTTGAGTTACATTTATCCTCTCTATGCTCACGTTTGAATCGCGATAATGCCAAATTGGCTGTCCCGAGAAGAATCGCTCGTCGTAACGGCCCTGCTCTTCCCAACGAGTGGTTACGTTACGAACTATACCGATATCCACAGAGGAGGTGACAAGGAACGTGTATTCCTGTCCGTTATTTAAACTGTAGAATCTGAAAGAAAAATAATGTGATTTTCAATACTATATTTTTATTGAAAGAGGTATATGTTTTCTTATAATTACAAGTTCATGCTATCTTATTAAATTGTAAGGAATGTAATAGCAAAATAAATTCAACATTATGTAGTATTTCTATAGTTCGGGTTTCCCCCCCCCCCCGCCTTTTCAAATTCATACTGTTGAAAATACTTCATGAGACTGCAAGCAAAATAAAGGATCGTGAACCCTTTCAACATTAGTATTCAATAACTTTCTTATCACTAATTCTAGTGCCACAGTGGACCAGTCGGTAGAAACTCGGTTCCTGCAGAACACCGGAAGTGAAGCAATATTAACTGAGGTTAGTGTTTGGGGGGGGGGGGGGTGACAAGACCTCGCGACTGGTTGCTGCGGTCCGTGTACGCTAAAGGGAGCTGGTGCACGTTAGATAGGTGGTGGCTCCATTGTCCTCCAAGTGAAACGATACCTCTGAGGGTGCCAATATCAGGTGACGGTCTCTCATCTAGGAGTTGGTTCAAAATTTAAGAGACCTTTCAAAGGGGTGGAAATTTGGCTCCTGCCTACAAGGGCCCCGTTAGACTCAGGAGCGGCGTACCCACTTCTTTCTCACCACCCGCGAGGACACAAACAACAACAACAGCAACCACTAATTCTAGATATATAATAGAAATGGTAGAACTTTTATTAGCGAAAAATGAACGTTGTATCGGTTTTTGATCGACTTTGCTTGAATCCCGTGAGAGTGCAAGCTAATAATCCTAGGTATGCGGAAACCCATTTTAGTTTTTCTCGTTTAAATTACTTCTTAATTCTGCTCATAATAATCCTAGAACTTTTTGAAGATTTTAAAATCCTTTTTTTTTTTCAACGTTCAAATTTAAGAAAAAAAGATAAAGGTTTTTAAAAAAATGTTATTATTTTAATTCCATGAAATTTGTTTTGGGTGCTGCACTGCAAGGGGTCTTTCCCGTTTAAATATTATGAAGATTTATTTATGATAGTTAAAGAAAAAGGGCGAAATTTTTTCAGTGAAAAAATGCATCCCAGTAATGGCTTTTACTAACGGCCGTAAAACTTTATTGCAGTGAAATTTTTAAGAGATTGAATCATTAGTTACTAACAAGTGCTAATCATGTAATTAGAGGCGCGTCGAAGGGGTAGGACGAATTTTACCGGTCCCCCATATATCAAGCTGGTATTTGAATATCAAGAATCCGATTGCACTAAAAATCTGATCTGCACTACAGATACGGTTATCAGGGGAGGAGGTTGTAACTGAAATTTTATAAGAATTTGTCAGAAAAATGAATATATAATGTTTATAATTTAAAGTGGCCAAGAAATTTGTTATCTCGTTTACAAACGATTGCGTTTTCATTTTTCTTTTATTTTATTTATTCATTGCTTTTTTTTCCTCTTATTTTCCTACTTTTTTTAAAAAAATTTTTATTGTTTGTTTATTTTACTATTTATTTTTGTTTCTTTGCTTATTTAAACTTAGTTCTGTAGAGTATCAAGCATAAAAAAAACCTGATGTCAAATAAATATACTATTTAGTTTATGTTTGGAAATATCTGTGCTCCTGTTCCTTCTATGTACTGATAAACCTATAGTTTGATTTATGTGTATGTATTATTATTTTTACATTTTTTAAAAAGAAATGTTTAAAAGTAAGAACTTACCGGAGATGCACAAATAGAGGTTTTTTGTCTCCTCTTAGCAGCAAGAGAAGATTCCCAGTTTTTGAATGATTTTCTAGATTCGAGTCTTTATTCTGCAAAAGCATTTGTAAGCGATATTCATAAACTACAAAAAAAGATTAGTTTAAAACCATGAATAAAATACGAGGGTAAGTCAAAAATTATCGACACTTTTCGTTCTACAACTTTATTAAACAAAGATGGGTGTACAACAGACACGTTATTTTTCAATATATACTCTCCCCCTTGAACAATGCATTTGTTTTAGCGAGCCACAAGCTTCCCTATGCCTTCCTGGTTAAAGGTTTCCTGTTGATCATAAAATCACTTTTGCAACGCTTCCCGACTGTTTATATCTAATTAGGCAAGGGACAGTTCATAAATGATGTCACGCTTTTTCCCAAGATATTTGACCTCCCTCCCCCCTTTGTCACAAAATGGCACACTTCAGAGGACCCCCTCCCCCTTTGTCACATGTCACGCTATGTTGCATAAGCAGGATGTTACACTTCCTGTTACCCCCTCCCCTCGCACAATTTGTCTCAATTACACGAACCCCCTCCCCTTATCACAATTTGTCACAATTACAGGAACCCTCCTCCCCTTGTCACAATTACACGAACCCCTCTCCCCCCTCGAAGCGTGATATCATTTATGAATGATCCTCAAATCAACGAGCTCTCACAGCTTCCTTGAGTGGTCCAAAGTGATGAAAGTCTAAGGGAGGAAGATCTGGGATGCAGGGAGAGTGTTCCATGGTCTCAAAGCGCAACCTTTTAATTTTTCTATGGTGCTACGGAGCTACGGGCAGTGTTTCCTGGGGCTCTTTTGACATACGGCTTACTGGTAGTGTTTTCTGTGATAAGCGTTTGTGAGACCCATCGCGCACTTTTCCTGAATTTGATTTTGTCGTGAATCATTTGATAGGCAAAATCGTGACTGATGTTTAAAGAAGATGCGACCTCACCTTTTGTAACTCGCCTATCTGCTGTAACCATCTGTGGAGATTGCTGACTGTTGTTATCAGTGGACGAGTTTGACCACCGCCAACTCTCTCTTTTTGTGTGACGCTCATGCTGCCCTTTTTTAACATTTATATCCATTAAAAAAAAACACTTTTACAAGATAAAGCACTTTTCCCGTATTATGACGAAGTCTCCATCAAATTTCAGCACCTTTCACACCCTTTGACCACAAAAATCTTATCACTCCTCGTTGCTCCTCTTTGTGCAATCTGTTAGTGGAGCTGACATGCTTATGCAGTTGTAGCTAGACGACAACTCTGATGTGATCGTGATTACACTGCGCACACGTGACCACAGGGGCACCAATTCAACGCATGCCCATGCAGCTGCCACCTTCCACCTATCTTTATTTAATAAAACTGTAGAGCGAAAAGTGTAAGTAATTTTTGACTTACCCTCGTATATATATTGAAAATCACACACAGTAAAAATTCATTAATAATTCTGTTATTTACCCATTTAGGATTAGTTTTAAAAGTAATCGATGAGGAAATGCAATGTAAGATTTTCGGGTCATGTCGGAGAATTTAATAAATTTTTAATTAAACTTTTTTTACTATTTAAAATTTAACAACTATAATAAAAAGCATTGTCTTAATATTTACTCATGTTGTAGGGCAGGAAACTTTACATACAATTTTAGAAAATACAGCGTACAATTTCTTATAAAAATTCGGTAATTCCAATGCTTTCTTAGCCATGCTAAAGGTGATACAAAACTACAACTAACCAACTACAGCCGTTTTGTACTGTTGCGAATCGATGTAATAACGTGTACACTTTAAAAAATTAATTTAATATTGCCGGATGTGTTTTAGTTATTTTATGATATTAACGTGTCCAAAAAAAAAAATGACTCATAAATGTATCTGATAGTGTAATATTTTTTTACCCATATCTTTGAAAACTTAATTGAAACAAAATCGACTACAGATGCATAAACAGTAGCAAATGATTAGGAAAGGCATTTTTATACACCATACGCAAAGGTAAATTTAAAGTAGATGCATCAACACTTTTAAAATTTTTCAAGTTTCAAGAATCAGACACTAATATAAACGCACACACACATAAAAATGATGTCGACCTTGCATCTGTCAAAAATTAGTTGATAAAACAGCAAACGGAGACTGAATACCTGTATATAAAACATCAAATATTTTTTTAAATAAAATATGAAGATAACCTAACAGACGATCGTTTCTGTTTCATAAAAGTAGTGGACACTTTTCTTAGGTCAGTGATGTATGGAGTTTAAAAACGTCGTTTGTACAGTTCAGTTCTTTAACAGTTTGCAGATATCTATTTTCTATTTTCAATGGAAGGAAGATCTAAAGAAAGAACTCCTAAAAGAGACAAAGATTATTTTTTGGGGGGGGGGGGGGTGTTTTGTTTCTAATGGGGCTGCGTATTGATTCCTCAGCATTTGCTGACCAAGTACAATCCCTAGAGACTGGCAAGGCGGATGCGATTACCACTTAAGAATTTTGAGGCCCAGTTTACCAGGAGATGGAGGCGCCTGGGCTCTGACGATCTGAAATTGCACTAGGAAGTAATTCAGCCATAAATATCGACAAATAGATACGCAAGGGATCTTTAATATGCCACGTAATCACATGATATGGACTCTGATAATTTTTTTGCATCTGAAAAACTGACTTAGGACAAGGTGAAAAAATGCAACTCGTGCAAACAAAATAAAATTTCGTAACAAGTAAGAGGTGTAGTAAAATAGTTTCAGCAAAAGCTATTTATGTGCTAAAAATAGCAAAATCGTATGAAATAATCAGTAATCAGAATGATGAAAACTAAAAAGCAAGACATTCCCTTGACTGTTTTAATAATGCGATTATGTGCATCTTGACTTGGAATGATATGTTTGAAGAGTGCCGTTAAATTTTCAATTAAAAAAAATATCTTTTTTTAAACACAATAATAATATTGCTAATAATAATGCTTTTTTTCGCCAAAAAATCTCTATTAATATTAACAAAATTTTTGTTTTACGAACCCATGCAAAAACTAATACCAATCGGCACTCAGTAAAAAAAATATCTAAAACTTGTAATATTTATTTAGATAATTTTAAACACTATACATTACTTACGCAGTTATACTTACAAATTTATATTAATTTGAATTAAATCCTAATACTAAAACGTCAGTAAAACTACAACTGAATTTTAAGGTGACACAAATGCCTTGTCCGTGACTAACTTCAACATGCAACATAACTGATCATACTTACGGCAAATGCTCGGGTAACTTCCGCTCACTAGATACATCGTTGAAATGTTCGAATCTTTAAACGGTATATATCGGTCTGAGTGATATCCAACTGGGGCGCAACGAGATCCATCGGTGCCACAATCGGCGCACTCCCCTCGGAGGAAAGCTTTGTAGCTACGGCACCAGTAGCCTATCATTAGACAAGATCCGTTGCGGATGCTTGAGATGAACATGGCAGGTGCTCGCTGGTGGTCACTCGCCACTGCAACAGATAGAGAATTGCTTGAACAGTACATTTCTTGGTTTCAGAGACATATTCAGTTAAGATTAATTTGTATTAGTTTCCTATGATTTAACATAGAACTTGAGGAATTTCAAGCTATTTATTGGAAAATCTAAATAAAAAATAAGCCTCTTTAAAAACATATTTTTAAATTGTAGATTGCCTAAGTTTTTTCAAAGCTTTTGTTTAGGTTTTCAAAGAAAGAAAAACAAAGCACTTTTATTTATTCAGTCATCATGCAAATAACGAAAGCGAGTAAGGCGCCTTTCGCATAGATTAAAACACTCATTAAATTACTTTCATCTTGAAACTCCCATCTGCAGTGATAAAGGAGTTCCTTGTAATTTCAAAACACGTGCATGCACTATTGTTGCAGACTTCTGCTTTAAAAGCGGTTTTTTTTTTTTTTTGCATTTATGTTTCAAAATTATATTTCGCGCGGGTTTCTACTACATAGTAATAATATTCATGATATTTATGCATTCAGTATTCTTTGAAAGATGTAAAAAAGATTTTGCTGAAACAAAGAGCTATACTGGAAAAATAGAATAAACGAATTAGCAAACAGCTCACTCACAAAAAGTTTTTTCTGGAAATAGAAATATGCAACGAAAAATGAGACTTGAGTAACAAAAATTAACGAGCTTTGGAGACACTTTTTTGAGACTCAAAAGCACGATTATAATTTTAAATACAGATATTTTGTGTCTTGCGTGTTACAGTTTTTCGATTCTGTTGAAATTTTTAACCAGTACCTTCTGTGTCAATCCACTGATGACTGATAAATTAGACTCAGAGTCGAAAAATCTAAAATTTTGTGAACTATTTCTTAGTTATTTGTCTTACCTTCATATTGTAGATGAGCAGTTACTGTTTGGTCATTCGGGAAAAAATCTACATGTCCTAACTTATGACATGTACCATGACCTGAAAAAGAGGAAATAAAAATGATCTCTATCACAATTTGAAGGCATAAAATCAAACAATAAACGCTTTGTTAGCAACTATCAAAGTTATTTTGAAATTTTAAAGGGTATTATTGCATTATGCACCACATAACTCTCGATAGAAATTTTTACAAGCATTTTTCCTTAAAAAAAAATGATTTAAATTAGCAAACATAAGTGTGAACTAAAAACTAATATTACCCCTCTTTACTCTAAAATGTCGCAATTTACAATTTCGAGTAACTTGTCAGCACATGAGTACTCTACATAGTTTTTCCACTAAAAACTGATAGTAATGCTCTTTGATATTTTGAATAACTTCATCCATTTTAAATTACCTGAATCATAGTCCTTCAGCTCAGAATGAATAACATCTACAAACTCAGCATCAGATTTATCTAGTCGAACATTATCCGGCAAGTTGCAAAAAAATTTATAAGCTGGATCTAAACCTGAAAATAAAACATTACCATTTTTATTCTTCAAAAATCTGTGCAGTACAAGCAATGGTTCAAAATAATCAATGCGTTCAACTAAATAAAAATAAAAAAATTCAAGATTTTAAAAACTTTTGAAAAAAAAACGGATTTTAGCTTTCGTAACCATATGAATGTTATAATGCTTTTGAAAGTTTTGGCTTTTGAAAGTGCCAAAAAAGATATAGAAAACCATAGGATAGATGAAAATTTTAACATTTTTGTGAAACTCTTTTTTGCGGGCACCAACGATTTTTCAAAAGTCACTGGTTCTACTACAATTTTCATTGACGAACTCAATTAAGACAAAATGTCATTTTACAACTATATTTTCAATTTCAAAACTCTCTCTCTCTCTCTCTCTCTCTATAAAATATATATATATATATATATATTTGTTTGTTTATTACAGAACGAAGAATGAAGCAGCATGATACCAGCAGACCATATACACTTTTCTTCTTCTTTATTCTCTTTACCTTTCGTTTTAGTTTATTTATTTTTTAATAATTTTAGCACAGTAATAATTTTGAAATGTTTACTTTTAGAAAAAATATACCCATGTATTTTTCTCAATGTTTTTGAAGCAAACACACCCTGAAATTCTTTTTTTTAAACTTGTGCCTCAGAACACTTCTCTACAATAGTGTGTCTCCGTTTTTATTGTCGTCTTTAAAAATTCTTTAAAATTTTAATTGTTTTAATTACGAAAATTCAGGCGTTTATTTTGTTTCAAACTGTAAGTTATTTCTTTGAAATCCAAATTTCATTTTTTTAGTAATAGAGAAACATTAAAAACTAAAACAGATTTCTGAATTATAAAGGAAATAATTTTGATCACCTATAGTTCGTGAATATTTTTACATAAGGCACACATCCACTCTCGATCAACATTAATATCAGCAGGGAAATAAAACAGACAAATTATATATATACATATACATACACCCACACATATAAATGTATATATTTATATAGAAAATGAATGTTATTTTAAAGATGGGAAGTAAGTGGAAGTATTATTATCATTTGAAATTGTTTCATTTACCGAGCAGAATGTCTACTTTTATGGAAAAAAAAAAATAGGAACTACCTGTTATTCTGGATACCATCGGTAAAATGCTCTGACCAGCATAACCAGCTACATGGGCTCCTAACCCATGACCGATAATGTGCATCATATTCGTCGTCAAATTTCCGAATTTCTAGAAGAAAGATAAGAGAATTTAATGACAAAACAATATACCCTGAACATTTTGTTCAATAGTTTATTAAGCTTTATTAAGCGGCAATGAATTATGTATTCCATAAACACGTGAATTCAAAGCAAAAATCTAAGATAAAAGCGTTTTTTTTAAAAAGATTTACAAATTGGATGCAACTTAATTGCCGCTATTCTGAGCAAAACTGCTTTCCTTTACTTACGGGACGTCATAATTACTCTGAAACCTTAGCGATTTTTTAAGGATCACCAATGAATGATTAAATGAATAATAATAATAAACTTCCACTAGCGGATTTTGTAAATGATTGTGGGGAGTCCAGTGCTCCTCGAAGAGTGACGTAAAGCTCTGTTTCTCACTCTTTACGCAGATCTTTAGAGGTGGGTGAGAAATGTTCTAACTGCTTCTCTGAATTGCTGTTTGCTATTCTAGTTCTAGTCAGATATTTTAAAGTTGTTCAAATCAGCTTGTTCTTGTGAATCTATTTATTACTTTAGTCTCATCAGGCTGGTAATTATTAATAATGACATAGAAAAGGCAGTATTACATGCTCAAAATATGTTTCATTTTTTTCGTTTCATTTATGAAATCGGTAAGAGCAGATTTATATGTGAGCAAAAAGGGAAAAAAAATATCGGCCATTTCGTTCGAAGTTTAAAGCTTCTTTTATCTGCTTTTTTTGTCAAATTCCAAAAAAAAAAATTTCTCGAATTTTGATTTTAAGTTTCTTTTACCTATGACGATCTCGAAATGCTTTTTGAATACGTCACCCATGTGATTTTGATTGGTGGGAAGACTAGGCTATCTTTAGGACATGTTGGGAATTTAAACGACTCTTCGAGCCCGGTCTCAGGGATTCATAGACACATTTGATTAAGCCAAAAGTTGGCCAAAGATTAGTTTTGTGACAGTTGCTAACGATCACATAGCTACCAGACTCAGTCAGAAATTCATGACATTCTTATAAAGGGGTACCAAATGTTATTTCATGTTGCTAACTGTCCTTTAAATCGAACAAACCTTTCACTAAAATTACAGATGTTATGCATCAAGATTTAAACCACATCGAAAATTTTAATTTGATACATTAAACATCTTACTTTGAGAGCATTGGTTATTCTTGCAATTTCAGCTCCAACAACTCTAGCGTTGGCCACAGCTTGAATATAAGGAGCTTGACTTCCCCTGTTCCAGTCAACAATAATCACATTGGTCTCGTTGTAGCTTAAAAGCTCTTTCATTAATATCTGAAAATAAAGTGTGCTTTCAAAACAAAACCCATTATACATTTCAGAATGAATGCTGGTACTTCAGTTTCTTATTGTTATCCAAGTAATACAGTTATTTAAGTATCATTAATCTATCTCCGGAAGTAACTAAAATTGTGTGGTTATACTAATATTAACTTTGAAAAATTTGCGTCCAGTATGTGCGTTTCGTTACAACGTTTTCTAAAAGCTTGAACTGTCACCACAGAAAGCTTGTAAAATACAGTATTATAGAAAGAACTTTTAGGAAATTTTAAAAAAGTACTTTTTTTTTCGATTATACCCATGTTAATAATCCTGATTCCTTACGTTCAGCCAAACAAACGTTACAAATAGTTTAATGGAACATTACCGTCTGATACGTTGTAGTTCGCTAAGTTGCTGTTTATTATTCTTTCAGTCTTTTCCTTTCCAACTACTTTCCTACCAATGGAAGGAAACATGAGCAAGGTAGAAGAAGTTAGTTCATTATAAATTCATTAACTTATTTTTCAAACCTGACTTTACAGCTGAATATCATTTATAAAACATCATTCGTCTTTATGTATAAAAAAGTTTGTATTTTAAAAATAAGTAGAAATAATGAAAAGTAAACAATCAATAAAATTAATATTTATCCAGTGTAGTTATACAACATAAATTCGGAAAGTAAAACGGAAATATGATATGAACTTTGTCATTTTTTGCCCTACGTTTAAATACATTTTTAATCAGTATAAATTGCTTTGAACTCTTTAATGTAAGGCCTTTCGATTTCTCCGTAAGAGAAAAAAATGTAGAAGAGGAAGGTAAAAAGTAGGACAAGACTTCCCAAGTTAGAACATTGCGCAAATCAAACCTGAGTGTGGTTTCATTAATATGTATATTGTATGACTGATCTGATGAAACATTTAACTACATTGCAAAGATGTAACACATTGAAATACTGAACTGGGAAATATAGGAATCGAATACTTATCGTTCTCCTACCTTTGTTTTTGTTATCAAATTACAGAAATGTGTTTTTGATGTTAAACTTCTTTTGGGGTAGAGTAAGACAGCAATATTGACAATTTAGTCTCTCAGAGAAAAAGCTATGCTTATCAACAGAAACAACTTAAAGGAAGCGACCGACGTCATTCATTCGGTACAAACATGCTTCTGAACGTGATGTGCCTTCGAAAAGATTTTGTTTCAAGTTGACTTGCTCTTTTTTTTATTTCGGTTATGAATAAAATATTTACCTACACTTTTGCATATAAAATCTAAAATTATACGTAGCACTTTTTAAATTTCGCCCTATTTTAAAAATCGCCAAGTTCTCCCAAGATGAATGTCGTTCAAATTTCGTACGGTAATTAGAGAGCTTGTATTAATTGATTTTTAATTGCTTTTAATTGGGGTTTAGATAAACCTGTAGTTCGATCATCAAAGAAAATTACTCAGACATTGAAAACAGGTTTTGGTTTGTATTGTTCGATGTTATTATCATGTTCATTATTGAAATTAAACAACGCTACTTTTCCCAGTGTATGCAAATTCTTCAATTTTAGCTTTTATTTAGTCTTTCTTTACTTTTTTCGTTTTTTGTTGAAAGTAGCCAAGAAATCTGAGCCTCATCATAGAGCTAATATTATTTCGTACGTATATGGATTTTGGATGCAGTAAGGTGAAGGAAGAAGGGGGGGGGAGGTGGATGAGCGGAAAAATGACATCGAAGGCGAAAAACACCACGCGAGATGGAAAATCCAAAAGCTTTTGAAAAAATATATCCACCTATTTAATGAGATTTAATAACAAACTTCCTGTTCCGAAAGAGAAAAATAATATTTTTTCACAAAACTATGGGAAATTTAAATTCAGGATTTCTTTTTAATTTAAATTATCCAGGCGACCTTTTTCTTTATTGAGTACTAGCTGACATGCCCGGCGTTGCGCGGGATAAAATTGCATCATTCGCAGTCCAAGTGACGTATGTCCAAAATTCTGCAGTAAATGTATAGGGAAAAATTTTCTTAAAAAATCCAAGTAGGAGATGGGCAACAGTCTATAAAAATCCTATTTATACAGTAAAATTCACTAAAAACCACGATCGCATTAAAACGAACAGCCTAGAAAAATTCCTTTTAGACCAAAAATAAGTCCATAAAAATCCACATTAAAATGCCAACAAAAGTTCATAGAAATTGTAATTAGAGTAAGAGAAACAGTAACTATGCAGCGGGATAATTTTGCCAAAATGATATCAAGAGCCCGTAAAAAGCGCGATTAAAATATCGACCACAATACATCCAAAATTTCCCATCAGAAAAAGAGCAGTACTCTCTTTCAAAATGTTCATCAGATCAAGAACAACTCTCCCTGAATATTTCTGCTACAATAAAGAAAACATTCTTTAAAGCCCCCATTTCAATAAAGATAACTATTCCTAAACATCCCTAAAAGAATAATAACATTAGTCCTAAAAAATATCCATTAGAATGAAGACGTTAGTGACTAAAAATAGAATACTGACCTTCAAGAGCTACTGTTCCTAAAATTACCCAGCAGTCCATTTTAAATTCCCCATCAAAATTCCTAAAAATCCCGCTTGCAAAATCGTCAAAACATTTAATGCAAATTCAATTGAATAGCACTTTCATAAAATTCGGATAAAAACGAAAAAAAATAAAGCATTATTTCCAAAGGCAAATGCACATTTAAATTGGAAAATGTTTAATGCTGAACCAATTCTGACGTGTGAAACTTAAGTTGATAGAAAAAATAACTAAATTCTGCCCAAATGGTGCCAAATAGACAGTACAAAAATTAAATAAATGTTAGAAAATAAATCACTTGTGTAAAATATGGAATCAATAATCGCCAAATTGCACTAAAATAATAGTAGCATTTCGCAAATACGCCATGATCCTATGGTGTAAATCATGTATTGAATTAAATGAGAACAATAGTACTGATAAGGATTATTCGTCGACAGGGTGGCGTAGTGGTAAGACGCAGGTCTCGTATGCCCAAGATCGCAGGTTCAAACCTGGCCCAAGTCGGTGGATTTTCAAGATGCAGAAAACCGTCTGAGTCCATGCCGTATGATGATACGGCATGTTAAAGATCCCTTGAGTATCCGTTTGGCATGGATACTCTCGGCTAAATTAAATTCCTAGTGCAGATTGCATCAAAGAGCTCAGGTGCCCCATCTAGGGGAAGCTAAGCGTCAAAAAAATTGCGGCAATGGTACCACACTCATTGAGGTGCCGCTGAAAGAGTTGGTACCAATCTCTGGGGACGCACTAGGTCTGCAATGGTTGATGACCAATACTGCAGCCCCATTAGAAAGAAAGAAAGAAAGGATTATTGGGCGCGTTTTGGAAAAGTTACGAAGCGCAAAATAATATATTGAGAACAATTAACTGGAAGATGGGAGGGCAAAAAGTTCTCACCACCTGGCGAAATTTTAAATTTCATCAAAAATAAGCGATATCGAAGACCTTCCAACCTATTTCTTATCGAAGAAATGAATATTAAATCGTCAAAAAAGAAAGAAGAATCAAAATTAAAAATCGCATGCAGTTAATAATCCACAAAATATCCATAAAAGTGAAATGAATTTTTAGAATTTGTTTCGTTGATAAAACGGGCACTCTACCATAAGAAATAATGTTTCATGCAATTGTTGAACTGTTACTATACTATTAAATCGCCAAAAAAAGGAAGGATAATCAACCTCTAAGAAGAAGTAATTAAAATTCGTCTGCAGTTCCACAAAATATGTATAAAAATGAAATGAATTTTTAGAATTTGTTTTGCTCATAAAACGGCATGAATAAAGATAAAATAGCATTTTTTCAATCTTACGTTAACAGAAATCATCTAGTTGGCGACAAAAGTAATATTTATTTTGGCGAAAACACGCAAATTGAGCAGATAAATTCAGAGGTAAGCCTTGCTTTAAAGTTCGAAAACTACTTTAAATGAATACTGCGCGTGTTCTATTTGTCCTGCGAACTGCAAAAAAAAAAAAAACATCTTGTGCAGTTTTTTACGGACATTCATATGCTGCAAAAATCTAAAACGTGGGACGTTCCTTCGATGAGATAAACCCAAAATCAACAGTTTTGCTTAAAATTGGAATAAAAAAAGAACAAATTCGAATTTACTGAAAAACTCTTCGAGGTGCACGAGGACCTGACCCAAGGTACCTGTAACCAAAATTTCGTACTTCTGGACCGTTCCATCTCGCCAGGAGGCGATCGACAGACACACACACACACAAACTTTCGGTTTTATTTATATAGATTTGCACGAAAACATGCAACATTTTTTTTACTGAAAAATGTGTCATTAGAAAAATCAATTTTTTAAGACATTTTTTGAGATATGTCCGGGTTTTAATTTTTTATTTCTCCACTAATAGTAGAATTACTTAATTGAATATTTTAGAAAAATCAATTATAATTATTTTTATTATTTAGTTTTTTTTTAATTATTATTTGATGAACTTTTTTTATGCTTTTTATTTCCTCCCAATCATTTTCAAACTTAGATATTTTATTAACGTTCTTATAAAAACGACGTAAACCGCCTCAATAACTGAAAAACATTATTGAAAAAGACGTTTTCATTTCTCTTACCTACAATAGCATGTACTTATCTATCTGTTATCTCAAAGGCTTAAGAGTTTATGCATTTTTAAATGATTGCCGTAGCGATGTCTACTAAAAAGTTCATTCTTTAACAAGAAGTTCAAATAAATAAATGTAGTAAACATATTTACCAAAACCCACTTATCGTGCAAAGGATTTTCTTCATATCCGTGAACGATGAATTTAGTTGAATGGTTGGCATTGAACCCAGATTCTCTGATGGTCTTTTCATCGTCGGCTATCAAAAATTTTCCTCTGTCTAGGTTTTTTCTCGTAAAGAGAACAAAGCGGGTATGAACCAAGCTTCGAGGCTCTGGGAGAACATTGCAAGGTCGATATTGCGGGTGGTAGTAGTCATTCGTCAACCTGAAGCAACCCAGTTCTTTAATGCACACTTCATCTCCAACTGCAATGTAAACACATGTGCAATTAATGTTCAAATAAAGATCGCAATCAAAGGAATTCCGTGAACACTAAAAGAATGATTAAACATTAAACCAATACATGGCACATTTTCTAATTGCACCAAGTTCAAGCTGCTTTCACCATAAACTTGTGAGCAGCTATGGTGAAACGATACCAGAAGTTTTATCGCGCAATCTCATTTAAATAATGGCTTTGCTAGCTAATCTATACACTATAAAAAAAATTAAGTGGACATTAAGCCATTGCATTTTCTAGTTACACCAAAGGTTAGGTTCCATTTATTAAACTGGAATTTAAAGTACATTCTGCTTCCACCACAAAGTTGTGATCTCTAACTTGTTCATCTTTGGAAGCTGACCTGCAGCTGCCCAGAATCATGACGGTAAAGCTCACTCATTCCACACGTCGTGTTCGAACCCAACACTACTGAAAATCTTTTTCCAAATTTTGGTTCCTGCTTGCTCCAAAATATGGTAAAATGAGGCCCCAATCTTTGTAGCCAGCAAATTGGCACCATATTTTGGTGCAATATGCTTCTAAATTTTTTGTTGTGAAGCTCAAGTTCATTGAGATTAAGAACTGTATAATGCATTATAGTAGTACATATACTTTACTTTTAAAAGTAAAACAAATATAATACCACTTTTGTAAATACAAGGAAATCCTCTATAGCGGATACCTGCGAGACAAAAATACTTTTCCGTAATAGAGAGCTGCTGGTGCTTTGCTGGTGGGGACTTAAAAATTGTCCGCCTAGAGGGGTGTCCGTTAGGAGGAGTTTTACTGTTCTAAGTTGCTGTTCCTAATCTTGGAATATTTTTAGAAGTGGTTTGTATTACTTGCATTATAAAAGTTGAAAAATAGTTAGGAGACGGTTTTATACCTTTTTAGAGATATTTTATTTTGTAGGATTTTTATCTTAAAATCATCTTGCTTGATATTTCTCCAAAAAAAAAAAAAAAAACAAAAAAAAAAACATTTTAACTGTGACTGATCATGTTTCACTTTTTAGGTAGTATATAGAATCAGTGTAGCAGTTATTGGTATATAGCATCAGCATTACGTGGTGTATAGTATCAACGATAAACTATTATATTTTTAAGAATTTATTAATTACACAAGCAAAAACATTTAACTTATTAGAATTATTTTTATGATAAAAGCTACGAAACTATTCATTACAAATTTTTATGATAGGGACCTATAAAATTATTCAAATTATGTACTTTACAATGGAAATCGTATCCGAATCCTGAAGTTTTGCTCCTTATAATAAGCGGACCAGATATTTTGTTACCACTTTTGTATATTGCAACTTGTTAGCAGTACCACAATAAATATTTCATCAATAGTAGACTGAAGCACTTTGAAACCGAAATCTCATTGAAACAAAATGAAGTTTTCAATTGATTTAATTTTCCAAACGAATTTAAAATTCTTTAGTCTTTATTTATTACCTCTCTACATGCTGCAAAGATATACATTCTTTTAATCTCATTATTTTTAGATTTTTTTTAATTTCAAAAGTCTTCTCAACTTTACAACATTTGTAAAGATATATCAGCGCCAGACTTGACGTGATAAATTAGTTGATACACACGCAGTCATTTTGTTCGCTTTTCCTTATTCGTGACCGGCTTGCAACAGAAGCAAAATCTTGACTTGCGTAATGAATTTTAAGAGCAATTACTATTGCCAAATGCCTAAGCGTAACTCTGTTATTTCAAATTAAGGCTATACTCTTTTCAACCATAATACTCAACATTTATTCAAATCTTCACAAAAACTTTTCAAATCAGTCATTCGTAGGTGAAACTATCGACTGTGCAAAGAACTTCTGATGTTTTCAAATACCAAAGTTAACTTTTTTTAAATTACCTTTATACACACGATTAAAAATTAGTCTCTATTTTTGCTTCTAATTTTTATTTTAAAATCTTTCAATTTATCCAGATGCTTTTAATAAGGTAACTAGAAGATGGATCATATTTTGGAAAAAAAACCATATAATTCAATTTCATAATTTTCCTACTTAAAACGAAATGACATTTAACAGCAAAATGTGAAGCAATATTGCAATATATTTCATTAAAAAAGTGTCATTTTAACCAACATTTGATGATTTTAACTAGCCAACTTTAGTGGAAGTATAAAAAAGAGTAGATAAGAGTTTTAAAATGAATCAGCAACTGCAAATAAGCAATTCAGCTAATTTAAACACTTTTCTTAAATATCCCCCCCCCCTTCAAATTTACGATTAGTTAGAAAGCTGTTAAAAAAGAAAGAAAATCATAACTCACCAATGAAACCAATTTCAATTTGAATAATGTAGTGTTAAGAATTAATGGCATTTTAAGGCTTTCACATGTTGAAAACAAAATCTATTTCCCATGCAATTGATTACAGATTCCAAAAGTTTCAAAAATGAGATGCTGAAGGTTTTTTTTTTTTTTTTTTGCAAATATTAGTAGGATACCGGTAGGTTAAACCAAGAGTTAAAGTATACTTTAAAGTTATTTATTTGAGTCAATCATCTGTTGTGGGGTCGTCTAACACACTAGACTGTTTGATAGGGGGATGGGGAGAGAAATTTTACTGCAATTGATAAATGCTGCTTTTTTTTTTTTTTTTGAACAACTTAACGTATTGCGAAATTTTTCTTAAAACAAAGACTTCTTGAAAAATACAAAATTTATGATCCATGATATTAAACAATGTTTTAAATACCTTTGCGTTCAAAGCCAATTTTCGACCGCTTGCTTGTTTACCAACTCAAAAGAGAGTTACTTTCTCATTGGTCTGAGAATTTGTTTTCAAGGACTTTTTAATTGAATTTCCTTACCTTACATGTAATAGCATCATTTCTAGGCCTCATATAATGAATTATTCGCTACACGCAAAGTATCGTGTGCGTGCTAAAAAAGTAGATAAGAAAAGTCTTTAAAAAAGTCCTTGCATCATGAGTATGCAGGCTTCCAGAACAATATCGTTTACTGTGATTAAAATTGCTAACTATTTATACGTGTTCAAATTAAGTCATACTCTCCTTATCCCCCCTCCCCCTCCCCAACCACTGCGCTTGATGTCTCACGACTTGTTATGCATACCAATAATATTTATTTAATATTTTTTTTTATTGTTATTAATTTTTTTATCAAAACAATTACTTTCAAGCTAATGAATTTGAAAACCAACTTTATGTGTTAAGTATAAAACTCGAATTTTTTAGTAGTTTTGAATTATAATACAGGGTGACTGGAGGCGCTTATACTAATTTTATTTTCTTGCGTTAAAAAAAAGGGTTTTCTTTTAAAACTGATCAAGGAGTAACAAGAATAAGTTCTAACCACTAAGAGGAACTCTACCTATACATTAAGCACATAGCTATAGTGTTACAAAAGTTCAATGCATCGAAAGTTTACAGTACGAATAAAACATATATTAATCTGTTTTTACATACTTAAAAGGGGGCACAATACCTCAAAATTGCTCAAATTATCGATTTTTGGACTACTTATATCGACGGATGAAACTATTTTAAAGCTTCATGCAAAATTTCATACCTATGTGAGCAAAACTTTAGATGATATTCCGGTTTTTGTAAACAATTTTAGCTGCTTTCATTCTGCATTTAAAATCTTTGAACTCATTTTTCTCTGCTTTGTATTTTTTACCAATTACGTGTAGTAAAAATTGCTAAGGCATTTTTTCATTTAAAGATTCAGCTTTGAAACTTTTTATGTGCATTCCACGGAGTATGTTTAACAAAAATTAGCATGGGTTTGACACTAAATTTTGTAAGTTGTTTTTATTTTATTGTTAAAATTGAAATTTTGAATTTTTTGTCGTTTTTTCTGAGTTTTTAACGAAAAAAAATTGTTAAAATTCAGATAAGTTTCAGACAGTTAATTCCATGTCAACTTTCATTCTATAATGTTTGGGAAGTATTAAAAAGAAAAAAAAAATTGAAAAAAGATATAATTGAGAAAATTATAAGAAATTTAAAAAATTGAAAAAAAAAGGTGATTTTTTAAAACTTTTAAATTAATGGTTGATCACCAATGGAGGTTCTACTTTCAACTGTCATTTTTAATCATAATTGGAATTAAATGCGTGTAATATATTTATTTGACTGTTAAACGAAAAGAAATTTGGAAGTAGCTATCGTGCCCCCTTAAGTATATAATATGAAAAGGCAAGTATCCCAATTGTCAAACGAAAGGAGACACCTGAGGTTCGAAAAACATTGAGGACAAAAAGAGCGTCATTTGGAAAATTCGACTTTTTGAAAAAAAAATTACGTTATGAAAAATTGCCATACTTGATCACTTTTTCCTGTTTTATATATTCGCTTATTTATTTACTTTAAATTTCATTACCGTTCTTGGGATTGACTTATTTCTGGTTTTTCCGATGTGAATACTTTTTTTATGATTATTTTCTTTCAAGTGAAACTTTATTCACTCGTTGTCTCTAATGGATACATCTATATATACAGTAAAATTTCCGCGACCGAAAGTAAATAAAGCACAAAAAAAGAAAAACTGGTTCATTGTGAACTAAAAATAATTCCCACCAGAACAATAGGCAATCTAGTGTTAATATCCTCACATAATAAAAAAGTACTCGTGCATGGAAAATGTTAAAAATGCTTGGAAAATATATTAGAATAAATAAAAAAACAGTACCAAAGTTCTAGGCCAGAAACTTTTGAAATGTTGAGGAATCTAAAGATCTGCAATTGCGTTTCACACCAATTCAATGTTTTTATGTGAATTTAGTGACAAGTGACAAAAATGTATGTCCATGCGTGTAAGAGCACAGTTGAGCAAAATCAATATAAGTAATGCCCACGTTGGCAATGAAACTTGCACTCACGCGTTTCAGAGTCACAAGGAATTTCCACTTTGTTCCACTAAATTTCTACAATGGAGTGGAACTGATAAAAAAAATGGCATTCTTAAAATAAATAAATAATTAAGAAAAGTCATCTCAGTTTCGTTCACTTTCACTAATTAAAGGCACTTTATAAGCTTAGAACTGCATCAGCTTGATAAAAACGATATTCAACATGTTGGGCATAAGTAAAATAATAATTTGCATTAGAAATGAAAAAAATGATTCAGTGGATTTCTTGTACAATGTTGGCATTACTTAGGTACTCTCCTGCCCAGTGACGAATCAGTTTTGATATCACATTTTGACTTATTACTGCAGCGCAACGACTCATGGTGCTATTATTTTATTTCAAGGCACTATCAAATGAAAACATTTTTGAGCTTACTTTATTGTTCTTGTATAAAATTGGCTCATTATCTTATCAACTTGACCCAAGATTGGTTAAGTTAATCCATTTCGAATTTTGAAAATTTTTTCAACTTCTCAAATTTTCTTCTAGAGCCTGTTATTTTATGAAGGACTAGTCATAGTATTGTAAGAAATTTTTTTAAACAAAACTCGAAAACTAAAGACATGAAAATTGCATTATTTTTGCACCACTTGGTGCATTCTTTTGTCGCATTTTCTTGCATTGAAGAAGGGGTTTTCTTGTAGCTTTGAAACAAGTAATATGAAATTTTCTTTTCAAAATCATTTTTTATGATGTCATTTTTGTTCTAGTGGGCCGGATGCTAACTCGGGAGACATTCAAAAATCAATATGAGCCCGACTTTTCGACTTTCCAGATGAGATAGTAGGGCAGCAAAAGGAAGGTGAAATATATATATATATATATATATATTGATAAAAAGATAGATTTTAAATATGCACAACTGATAAAAAGATACGGTAAAGTTTCATAAATGAGAATAAATCGATACTTTTAGTGGCAATTATTCTTCCAAATAGAATTCAACAAATTGAACAATATTTTAGTACTCACCTTTCGTGAGATGCCACTGATCCTCTTGACACTGTCCGTAACTTCCCACATCATGAGCGATACCATAATCATCATAACCTGGATAAAAATCAACATACTCTTCTTCCGCAAACACCGCAGCCACAAATAGCAATGCGAGGAGCGCCCTAAACATCAATAACATACTACACTTTTTTATGCCGATAAATTTGCTTCCGATTCTAATACAAGAGGTTTCGGTGTTTGAACACGCCAGACCGAATGCCGCCCGAATCGTGCCACGCGTTCGGCCGAAGGTTAAACGGACAACATTCAGGAGGAAAAAGTGGAAGTATTCCTCAAAAGCACGCAATCAGGAGTGATCGTTTCCGCTAAGCGTTACTTTCTCTGCTTGACCTACTGCACTCTTTTCAGCAAGGCCCCTGGGCACACATGTTATAGAGAAATGTCCGTGGTTATCCCACCTGAAATCAAATAATCGAAACTGAATTGAGAGCCGCTCTTCTTTTGCACGTCTCCAGTGAACTCGATACAGCCTTACTTTCGCCAATCTTTTAGTGCTTGTAAAACATTTAGCTCTCAAATTTATACTTAATCGTGTTTTTTTTCTTCTTTTTTAAAATCGAGTTGTAAGTTTTTCAGTTGACTCGATTCGTTTGAATTGAGTAATTCAATTAGCTTCAAAATCAATTTACTATTATTATTTAAATCACAATGAAGAGTAACAATAGTATTGTTCTTTGAATAACAATACTATTGTTAGTTCACATTAAAAATTACTCAGATATGCCTACTGTAAAAGATTTCTTCTCTTTGATGTTAAAAAATCGTAATTTATGTTTATTAGTCATTCCTAAAATCAAATTGGTTTTTGAAAGTTTTGATTTTTTTTTATCAAATATAACTTAGTAAAAAAATGTCATCTATTTTTTCTAACTTTGAGTTTAAATTTCTACGTTTGGAATTGTGCGAAATAAAGATTTATCATAATTCGATGCTTCATGATTCATAACTATTGTCTTAAACCACAATAAAAGTAGGCAACGTAATTTATCAATACCAACCAGAAGAGAGAACAGAATCCCTCATCCCCCTTTTTTTATCAGATCCAAGTACTCTTTGTGAAGGTAATTGAGGATCATTGATACTTCCTTTTAGGTTCTTTCGGTTTTCAAAAGATTTTTTGCCCCAAATTTTAAATGCCACTTTCAGGAATCAGTTTGGAAAAAAAGTAAAAAGAAAAAAAAATGCTCAAATTTGTGGCGATAAATTAGTTCAAGTTAACATTGGCACATGATAAAAATAGCAATATTCTCACGCTACAAAAAAAAATGTATTTTATTTATTTACATCGCTCATGGGCTGCAATAGTGGCACAACTCAAAAAACACGCGTATTGGACTGAAAACAGATGTAAATATGAAAATGCACATTCTTTACAGCAGCAATACTAGCACAACTCATAATTCAATATTAGACCGTGAGATGGCAGCAAACTAAAGCATTTCTTATGCATTTTCCCTAGCAATAAAAACTTTAAACCCTCTTTTCTCAAAACATGATTTCTTTTTGTGCCACTTTTGCAGCCCATGAGCGATAATATTTATTTATTTTTGTCCCCGTTTAAACATTAAGTATATAAAACGTTATGCTTTAGTTACAATATTTACCCTTGAGTTATAATATATATATACAATATACATATATATATATATATATATATATATATATTGCATTATCAAGGTTTCTTCAAAGCATTCTATGTCGATGGAAACAAACATCAAGGTTATAGTTAAAGAAACTAAGACTAAAAGTATCACTTTTTTTATCACGGCCTTTCTGCATTGTTTTTCCTTATTGATTGTATGAAGGTCTTGACAATATAATACATATTATTGTTCTGACATAAGCTAGCTAATATCTTTGAAGAATGACGCATTTGATTGTCATCATTAAAGCTTAGTTCTCTTAAAATTTTCTACATTACTTTATTTGCCACTGACTTTTTAGTATTTACTTATTATTTTCTATTCCCACGTTAAAAAAGTTGCATTTTTATGGCCAAGCATAGCGATTTTCCAAAATGCTGTACATTCAACTCGAATCTATTTTCCTTGATCAATAGAACTAAAATCCAATTCAAATAACATAAAATATTTTAATTGTCAACAGTTTTCTATCTAATGATTATTAACGTAATGGTTTGCCAAAAACGTTTCTTCTTCATACGCTATAAGATAACTCTCGATAACTGGATTAAAACCTTGTAGTTGAGTTGCTATGATTCAATTTTTGTTTCGCAAGCTTATCCGTAGCCTCTCTTAAATCAAATTTTCAAGGATTGGTGTATTTTTTCTTTTTATTATTATTGTTTTATTTTTTTGCATCAGCACAAAATTTCCGCATTTGAATCACTTTACAATTTGATAAAACATCAGTAATATAGAGTTTTCTGTTTTTATACTCCCATAAAGTTCTTTTCAGAATGAGTGCTGAAATTTAATTTGAAACATATTTTTCGAAATACGGATAATTACTTCGCGCTAATAATTTTTTTCTTTCTTTTTTTTATTATCAATATTTAAGAAAGAAAAACATTGTGACAATAATCCTTAGCCTTGAGCTCTACGTTAGTTTTTCTGGGATAGTTCACCAAAGCAATATTTAGAGCTAATGGCAAATGCTTTCAAGATAAGCCTTCTTCCAGGGATTTTTTTTACACGTTGACATATTCCAAAGTTAAACTTTTTATTTGTTTATGTGGTAAGTAAATTTGTCACTTGTCAATTAATTAACTACCGTTTTTCGACTTTTAAAAATATTTTTATACATAATTTTCGCAATTTAAGGTCTCTAATCAGTTTGAGTAGTGTGTATCAGAAAGAGCAGTTCACGCTCAAATTTTTTTCTTTTGCTTATTTTTTGGTACGTTTTTGAGCAATTGAAAACTATTTAAGAATAGCGTCTACGGGCTAAATTTAAAGTTTTTTATCTAAAATAAAAGTAAGCGTAAATGAACTGTTAGCATCATAACATAGCAAAATTATAGAGATTCTGTATGTTTTAATGTTTTGCTTTAAAAGAACACAAAAATAATTTCTACGTAGACTTAACTTTGAATCTTTAAATCAAAATTGGTGGATTCACTGAATTCCTTTTAAAAATTGTATATTTTTAAAATATTTTGTTTATTGCTCATAAGAACTTAGCCGCAGATGTTAATATTTTTGATACAAATGTGCAGCGTGTAAAACTATATTAAATTAATTTCAATTACTGTACAAATAATTATTGAGAAGCATTTTCTCCCTCTCCTTTTCTTAATTTTTAATACCGTCATTAGTTTTTTGTTTTCTTTTCTCTTGACTTAAACGCAAAGCATTTTTCTTCCTGAAGAATAACCGATTGAGCTTTCAGTTTCAGTTTCTGTACCGTTCAGTATGAAATTTGATTTAAATCTCTCTATATATATTTTTTTTAGTTTCAGTTTTAGTAATGTAATTCTAGTGCAGTTTAAAACAGCGGTTCCCAATTTTTATTTTTCGCGTACCACCATTTTTCTTGCAAACCATTTGGGCACCACTGCGAATCTGTATATATATATTTCACTTAACGTGGGCCAGTTACGATTAAATTTTGCGGCACGATACGATACTGACATCATGCAAAAACCAAACTATGGCAAAACACTATTTAAAAATTTGTTCAATGAATAGCATAGAAAAGTAACGTAATATTCGCATTTATTATCGTAACTTACGGAATTTAACAAATTTATTTCTATATCTTAAAAAGTATTTCCATTCATAACTCAATTTTTAATTTCTGATTCTTTGGAGTGGCAACACCTTAGTTTATTCATATCGAGCAAGTTTATATCTAGCGATCTTTTCTTAAGCCTTTCGAGTTATAAAGCGTTTTTGACGATTTGAAAATGCTTAATTTCCGATCCGCACATGTTCTGCGGGAGATCAGCAAGTATAACTTTATTACATACAATACAATACTAACAGATTATAGAAAAATACTAGGTCGACTAGGTAATATAAATTACCCAATTTTAAATTGTTATTAAGGGATAGAAAAGCGTTTATTAAAATAAAGCTATATATATAAAATAAAATATATAAATCTATTTTTAATACATACTTTTAAAACACATTAGAAATAAGCCTTTAAATACAAAATACATGTAAAAGGAAAATTTAAAAAAACGAAATTAATGAGAAAGTTGCTGTTGTATGGCAGATACAAGTGAGGTGATATCAGTAGAAATTATTTTTAACCTCAAATTTAGGTCGACATTTATTTTCCTTGCATACTTATATTTTAAATAAATATTGTATTTTAAAAAGAAGGACAAGAATTTATTTCTTATCGAATAATACTCAGAATAGTCTATCTTTTCTTTTTTTTGGCCTGTACGCGTACCACTTCGAGAGGCTTCGCGTACCACTAGTGGTACGCGTACCACTGTTTGGGCACCGCTGGTTTAAAAGATAAATATTGCCTCTCAATCGCAGAAAAACTATGTCAACATTTTTGCCATTTGTCATTTTCAAACTACATATGTGTGCGAAATGGAATCAGTTTATGTGATTGATAAAGAATAAATGCTCTAAGAGACGCTTAACCAAACACGAGTGTTCAACATTCATCCATAAATAATGGTGACAGATGGAGAGGTAGTTTCCACTTATATAAATCGTGTTTTAAAACTCCTTTGATTTTTCAAAAATTTGGAGAAATATTAAGAAAAAATAGTGATATTATTGTGAAACGTTTAACTAATTAAATAGGTGTAGTTCCTCATTAAAAGGTATTCTTTCAGAATTAAACGAGAATACCTTCCCCACCCGCTCAATTTTGTATAACTAAAAAACTTGTACATCAATTTTGTAATAATGATTATCACTAAACTTCAACTCCAGATTATTTCAGATAATTATTTCCATTAAAATAACATTCATCCATAAAGCCAAATATTACGTATATCTGAGACAACAGATATCAGTACCATTCATCTCATGAAAATTTTACCTTCCAAAACCTTGTTTGAACGTTATATTTGAAGTTATTTACGTAATTTTAGTCTCAATTGTTAATTTTGGTCAATGCCAATGGTCATTTTTAATGCAAATCAATCATTGCAGAATAGTTCATTAAAATTATCATACTATGGAAGAAAACAGGGGTTCCACGGTACAAGACGACATTTAAAAGGTTTCCGAGCATCAAAGAAATTAAGAAACGCGTTTTTAAACGGTGAAAATAATTATCTGAAATAATCTGGAGTTGAAGTTTAGTGATAATCATTATTACAAAATTGAAATACAAGATTTTTAGTTATACAAAATTGAGCGGTGGGAAATGTATTCTCGTTTAATTCTGAAAGAATACCTTTTATTGCGGAACTACACCTATTTAAATAGTTAAACGTTTCACAATAATATCACTATTTTTTCTTAATATTTCTCCAAATTTTTGAAAAATCAAACGAGTTTTAAAATACGATTTATATAAATGGAATCTTCTTCTCCTTCTGTCAACATTATTTTTCTCTTAACAAAATCTTAAAAGATGCTTGCAAATGTAAGACTAAGTACAACAGAGATAAAAACAAATCTATATTTTCCCTTTTAAAGAAACCTTCGTGACTTTCCTCCTTCCCTCGTTCTCAATTTATTCTTTTCTTTCACCCCTTTCTTTTCTAATCAAGTGTTATCAAGCACTTCATTTTCAGTGAAGGAAGCGCCAGCTACCAGTAAACAGTGGAACACAATCAGGAGGAACCTCGACCCGACGCCCCAGAATAACCGAAGTTTCAGGAAGAAGCCTATCACGGGCGAGTCTCACTGTTTCCGGAAATGTTATTCATCGCACAGGTTCTTACAACACTTCTTCAGAAATCAGAGTGATTTCGCTTTGTATAGCAATACATACTTGACAGCTTTTGAAAAAAAAAAAAAAAAATCTTAAGTCCCCTGATGGAAAGATCGTTTAATTGGGTTAGGCTGTGCTAAATGTTAAATCGAAGTTCTGTTAAAATGAAAGCATTCAGGTCATTTTCGGAAGATGCAATAGGTGTTCGAAAGAACACATTTTACCCATAAATAAGCTTAATGTCAGTTAGGTGTTTTAAAAACTCTCAATCGATTGAAACGTTCATGGTATTTTAAACCTCATTCGATAATTCCGTTTTTTTTTTTTTTTTTTTTTTTAATATGAATCGATTTTCGTTGAAACACACACGTGGAATCCATGTCTATTATCGCCTTATGAAATGTGTCGTCTAATGTTGAAAACAATGCCTCCTTTACAAGGAAGGAGAAAAGGGAGAAAATTGAACTTTGGAGGTGTAAATTTTGTCATCGAATTGTTAAACGGGAGCCGCTAAAAATAAGTAACGAATACTATGTTATGCAGTGTTATTCCTAAGCACTTTTATGAGGGGGGTACTCGTGTTGCTCCTCGTCAGAGATAAATGCATAAATACGCCCTTTTCGCACTCTCTTAGCTAAATGCTCCCTTGCCCTTTCCTCAGCTTTATGCTCCCTTCTTACAATTTTCAATTAACAAGAAAAGATGGGCACTTAAGTGCATTGACCATGGCCTTCCAGTCCAACTGATGTCCACTTCGAAAATCCATCACGGATTAGCATTCTCCCGCCGAAAAAGGCACGGACCCAGGGCTTAACGATATAAGACCTACCATTATATACGGGAATCATTTCGTCGTTGCGTACCACATCACTTATTAGTCACCTCAGTTCCTGAGATGGTGTGTGTCCTTTTGAGGAAAGTTAGCGACGTCGCATCAAACCATATACTGCCGAGTATTCACGTCATTTCGATAGTGGGGAGGTCCCACCCTGAAGAAGAAGTTAAAACCCTTGGAGACCTAATTGAAAGAGAAAAAAAAAAGTCAATGTGGGATCATTTTGTGGGGGAATTTTTTTTTTCCTTCAGAGACCATGTGAATCCATTTGGGATTAGTGCGGACTCACTTTTATGCCCTCAGATTGCCCTGCGAAACTGAAGTTGCCGTTTTGCTGTTTAAAATGGCTCTGCTCTATTTTATTTTATACGGAACAATTAGTTTAACGAATGACTCTCAAATTGTAATTCGTTTCATACATTTTACTCACCTTAGAGCATGTACTGACGCTTTTTCCATTTTACGGTTATTTTGGTGCGCACTCCTAGTACTTTGTGATTTGGTTTCCATTTTATTTCTACCCGCCATCTTGAGAGGAAAAAAATCCCTTTTGCACAGTCTGCAATTTTATTAATTCATTATTTGAAATATTTTCCGCATTTTTTTTTTTTTTTTTTGTTCTTCTCAGAAATACTTAAACATAGATAATAATAATTTAACTTTGTGCAAGTAAACAGAATAGAAATATAATTTCACGTTAATTTAAAGCTCAAATGAGCATTAAAACGCAGACATATGTTTCGGGATTGCTTGGAATCCCTTTTTTAGTGCGAAAGGGAGCTTCTAGATGCAAAACATCCAAATGAAGCCCTGATGATGAATGAATGAATGGGGACTTAAACATAGGTCGCCAGCAAAAGCAAAAAATTTTGTTCTTTACATGTATCCAGCTAAAGCTAAATATAGTAATTAAATTTTTAAAGTGGGCCATTAAGGCACTTAGCTCTTTTTAGGGGCCGTTTATAAATGACGTCACGCTTTTTTCCCACATCTTTGACTCCCTCCCCCCTTTGTCACGCATCACGTTATGTTGCATAATGCATGATGTCACACTTCTTGTTACCCCCTCCCCTCCCCTTGTCACAATTTCCCGAACCCCCCTCCCCCCCTCGAAGCGTAACATCATTTATGAATGATCCCTTATATGTTCAGTTAAATCTGAAATATGGCAATTAAATTTTTTTAAAGGTGGGAATCTACTTTCATACCAAAAGCAACAACGACGTAAGACTAAGACTAATTTTTTTATCAGAGCATGTTATTGATTCAACTAAATTTCATAACCACGCCCTCGCGTTGACTGATTGGCATTTTTTATTGCGCTTTTAAAAGGGATTTTTTTCCCCAACTGGCAGTGATTGGTTGATACCCAGATAGCAATTTTTATTTGCAACAAAATTGCAGCAACCTTGCTTTGCAAAATTGGAAACTTGCAGCAAGTTCATAATGCAAGCCTGAAAGTTCAAAGCAAGACTGTAGCAAGTTTACGCAAGTGCCGAAGTCACCACACTTCGCACTTGCAGTGAACTTGTCATGCAAGGCACGTCAAGTTCACTGCAAGTTGGAGACAAACTGGTACAAAAGATAGCTTTGCTATATCAAATTTGCAGCAAGTTCCTCGTGAATTTACCATTGACGTGCAAATTTGCTGCAAACTCTTTGCTAGTTTACTAAGTTTGCTGCAAATTTGTAGCAAACTAGTTGGAACGCAAGCTTTGTAATATCAAATTGACCTTTCTTGTATCAAACTTGCTGCAAATCCCTTGCAAGTTCACTTTTGTCCTATCAAGTTCGATGCAAATTTGTGGCATTTAAGCTCATTTCACAGTATTTTGTCCAAACGTAGAGTCCGCAACATTACACTTTTTTTGTTATAACTACGTAATTTACAGCTTAATTATCAATAAATTTTATTTTCAAATAATGTGTTGAGCACATTATTTGAAAATAAAATTTAGCGATAATTAAACTGGAAATTACATAGTCATAACAAAAAAAGTGTCATGTGGCGGACTCTACAATTTTAGAAAATACTGTGAAATGGCCCCTATCCCAATATATCCACATTTACCACTTTTAAGGAAAAGAAGCAGTTTGCATATGAATGTCTAGATTGTCAAATGCTGTTGTTGTCATTTTTAATCCTTAAGTAAGATTTTTTGCACTATATTAATTAGAAACATACAACTTTGATTCAGGTTTAGTTTATATAGATTAATACACTTTAATTTGCATATAGAGTTGAATTTTCTAGTTATTTTGGGCATATTATATACATTTTTAATGTATGATCATGCATTCAACAAATTTTATATAAATAGGATCATTCAACTAGGTACAAAACATAAATAAAACAAGACTAAAATTGTTTATTATCATACAAGCTTTATTTTAACTATTTTTAGAACATTTAATGTTACATGAACAAGAACACTTAATTTATATATACAATACAAAACCAAAATTAAGAAGCAGGAGCACCACTGTTCAAAAATCACAAGACTGAAAATATTTAATGAAGTTGACTACATACCGTAGCATCAATATTATTAGCAATAAATTACCACTATTGCTTTCAGAAGATATAAAACTTGTATGTACACACAGTGTATGTGTATATATACATATATTCAGAGTCCGACAAAAATCCGAAAATCTTAGGAGCCAATGAAAAATTTTTAGGAGCCAGCTATAATATTTTCATTTGGCGCCACCTGAAAAAGTAGTCGCCAATTCATATTTTTTAGTCGCCCGGGCGACCTGGCCCCGGGATTTTTCATATGCATATATTTAAATGATCAAACAAGATTTAGTTCATATATTCCAAATTTAAAAAAAAAAAAAAAAATCCTGTTTATGAATGAATAAATAAGAACAATAAAGTAATACTAAGACATACAGCAGTGCAACTACTGCAATCTCGCATTAAAAATGTAAGCAAATCCATTTTTATTTCCGAAACATCTTTGTTCTAATTGGATTAGAATCTTTGTTCTGACTGGTATTTATATACTTTACAGATTGATTTTTATTTATTTGACTTTTAAAAAATGCACTAAACAGAAATTATAATTTAAAAATAAAAAGAGATGGCTTAACTTGCATCACTATTTTTAAAGCTAAATTCAAATTCCTTATTCATTACTAATAAATATCTCATCACTAAACCAATTTTTTTATAAAAAATTTCCTTTTCTATAGTTTTTTTCAATTTTTATTTTAAAATTTTATTTCATATGTGTTTCACCTAAAAAATAAAATGAAAGATCAAGTAGGTAAGTAAATGCTTGTTACTTTAAGATTGGTAGTGACCCTTTACGAAGAAAAGAGAAATTATGAATTTTTAATTATTAAATTAAGTTCACAAGCAATAAATAAAGAAAGAAGAGGAAAAATGTAAACTATTAAAATAAAAATTTAAATAAGCCATTCTAAACCATCTTTTATTAAAATAACTTCCAAAATAATTGAATCATGTAAAAATTTTGAAATCTCTGTCACACAAGCAGCATCTTTCCATCCTACAACAGAAAAAACAAAAAAGCTTTTATTAATATTATAAGTTGCCAAAAAATTAAAATATAGATCAAATGTATTTGAGATAATCAAGGGTGTAGGTGAGGTTGGTATGCAGCTGTCATTTTCACAACATTAATTAGTTCTTGACAAATTTTTGAACATTTGGTTGTAGCTGTGACAAAGCATATCTCAGGTTATTACCACAGCCACCTTTGCTAAATATTTGGTCATGTATGCCAGTGATTCCCAACCTTTTTTTTTTTTTTGTCGGGGCACACTATGGACGTTTTCAAAATTTGACAGCACACAAAGAAAACGATAAGTTAAAAAGTTGTTTACTTACCTATAAAACACTGTAAAATAATTAATTAATTTAAATTAAAAAACATGGTATTTAACTGTACAAACAAGTTTTCTTCTATAGTGTACTCTTCTTTTATTTAAACAAACTTTACTTGTAATAAGAAGCATTATAATTTTTATTATGTAGATTTCTAAAGTTTGACGGCACACTAAAGTGCCATGACACAGTGGTTGAGAATCACTGATGTATGGTATTGCTGAAATTCTGTATTCATAGATATGTGTATGAAAACTGCACTAAGAACACCAAAACTTCTGAAGAAACTTGTCTGCAAAAAAGGAATCATTTACAATAGTAGTAGATAGTCGAGTGTACAAATAGGTGCTGTATTGTTGAAAAAACATTATAGTTTATATTGTAACCACAAAATCGAGGAAACTGCAGTTACTTTTACTCTTTAAATTCTTCTACACCTTCTCAAGGGGTATGCCCTCATGTTGAGAACTGTTGTTATACGGCAATTCATTCACATGAAAACACCAGTTGGATAATGCTAATTTTTTAAGAAATCAATAAAAGAAACAAATCAATTTTTTCCTGCAATAAGCCATAGACAGCAAAATCAGACTTGAGGATTTCATTAACTATCACTATAAAAATATAATAAACTATGAGAAATGTTACAGAAGCTTGTAAGTTTAACAAGGGCTTGAAATAGAAAAATTAATCAGCCAGAACCTCTTTTGAAAGTCGGTTGAAAAATTGTTTTTTCAAAAGAAAAAATTACAACTAATGTAAGTTACAGTTAAGTTCTATATTTTTGTACATAGAATATACATATTCATATGTGTTTGCTTACAGTGTCAAGGTAAATTATTCACAATATTTTAAAAACTTTCAAGGTTCAATTAAACAGAATATTAGAGTTTTTTGCTGCATTAGTACATTTTTAAGCCCTAAGTTTAACAGTTCTTATTATTTATTAAAGTTTTCTTCTAGAAAAAATTGTTCTCTGTAACATGACCTTAAAAAAGGCAACTGAAATGCTAAACCATTCTTACATAGTTTCTCAAGACAATTAATAATAATATACAAGTCAATGAGGATGAACAAATTTCAACAAGAAAATGCAAATATAAATTATGCTGCAAGAGAAACATATTTTAAAAAATGCATCAAATTGGTTCAGAGGTACTCGAAAATAGAAGAGAGAAAAACAAAGTAACATGCAAGATGACCCTCTCTTCTATGAATCCCTTAATCTTTTTAGACAGTTAAATAATATGCCAGACAAAATTCTTCAGGTTCTTTCTTGAATGAAGCGAGAAATTACACATCATTTACACTGCATTCCAACAGTTAAACCTGTCCATATTCCTATATTTATTTCATTTTTTAAAAAATGTTTTTACAAGGAAAAGCATACTTACAAAAAATCAATTTTGAAAGCTTCTGTTGCAAGGCAGGAATTTTTCAGTCTTTTTTGTTGGGCTCTTGCCACTTCAGGTGTAAAGCTCAGATAATCAAGGTCATCCCTTCAGCATTTCATTTGGTTCCATCTTGACAAGAAAACTTTAAAAAAGCTTAAAAAAAAAAAAAAAAAATCAATGTACCCCTTAACATCAATTATATTAAAAAATGGATTATTATAACATAATGTTTTAACTGTTTTTTATTTAAAATTGAGCTTTTATTTATATTTGAGACTTTTATAGCTATCAATTTTAAAATAAAATTCATTAAATTATTAAAACTAACGGTTCAGGTAGTGGATAGTTCTAAATCTGCAAGGTGTTGCTGGTGAACCATATGGTTGCTAAAGCTTTTGATTTAGTTCCTTGGCAAGAAATCTACCCTCTCTCGGAGACAACTTTATCAACTGATAATTAAAATGGTTGATTAATTTTTTTTTCCAAATTCATAGCTCAATCCACAGGTGATATTAAATGTTTCAGTCGCACAATTAAATACACATAGCAAAAATGATAACCTGATCAGATAAAAAAGAAAATTTTGTTTTTACATTCTTACAGCTCTTTCGCCATCACAAAACAACTCTATTTTGCTTATTTTTTTAACAATCAGGTCAGAATTTTCAAAAAACATAATTAATTTTTCTTCTTCATCACAAATTGCACTTGTGTTTTCATGTAACTGTAAAAACAATAACAATGTGAATCAAAGTGGTGAAAGTAAGGAATAGTCATCTTCAATAAAAAGAATTTAAAAACCGATTCACTTTTAGATATATCTATAATAACAATGAAAAAACAGATGAAGATATTTTATATTGATTAAGTATAGAATCCAGTTTGGTTTTGTGATCTACTGAACAACTTTTTCTTAAAGAAAGGTCTCTGTAATTTTATTTAACTAAAAACAAAATAGTTAATAGAGAAGTAAAATCTGCCTTAATATGTGACAAAGGGGGGAGGGGGGTCAAATATATGGGGAAAAGAGTGACGTCATTAATGAACAGCCCTCAAAATCAATGGGAATATCAATAGATAAAATTCAAGAAGTCCTAATAGCAACAAACAAAATTTAATGATAAAAAAGGAACCTTATTTCTTGAAAACATTAAACAGAAATCCCTAAATTAAGTACCCTAAAAACTAAACACATATCAATAGATAATATTCAAGAAAGTACCACAGCAACAAAATTAAATATGATACTATATATCAGATAAATGATAACGAATTTTTTAAAAAAACCCTAATTAAATTATAAAGCAAAATTAAAGATTTTTCTTGGAATCTTAAAAATTAAAATTGCATCTTAGTACGAGAAAAAGGAAATCTAAAAACATCAAATTAAAAAGAAGTAATTTTAACACTCAAATTAAATAAATACATATCAATATAAAAATAAAATTCAAGAATTGCAACAAAAAATGCATCTAAATTTCACAAAAGTGATACAATAGCAAAAATTAAAAAGCGAATTAAAAAAGAAAAAACAAATACAGAGTCAATCGATTCAGTTTCAAAATTAAATTAATAAACGAAATTAATATTCAAGAGAAGATTTTAAAAAAAAAGAAACATTAACAAACAGAAAATAAAAAATGCAACCTCTATAATTAGCTAAATATTTTACAAAATAAAGAAATTCAATCTCGAAAAAATGGAAGTTTTTATGAAATAAATGCAACAGACAAAATTTGAAAACTAATAAAAAATAACGACACAAAGAGAAAATTAAAAATGCATCTATAAATACGAGGTAATGAAATCTAAAATCATCAGAATATTTTTTTAAATAAAAAATTCGTGTTTGAGGAAAAATCGAACATCTACTAGTGAAATAACACGATAGTAAATTACTTAAATGAATAAATAGCTATATCACTAATAATACAGTACATACTAGTCAACCCTTAAATCTTTCACTGCCAGCATTTTAGAAGTACAAAAATGAATCGTTCTTAAAATATTACCCCACGCTAAAATTAAATCTCAACAAATTAAGTACCCAACAAATAAGAAAACATACTCACATCTTAATCCGATCAGGAAATAAAACTCCGAAGAAGAATTGTTTAGATGCACGATCACGCCGTTTTCTTTCTTTTTAGCACATGGTTGATGGTTGTGGGTGGTGGGTGTTGCCAGATGCAACATTCGCATTCTTTACCGCCAAACTTCCACTCCATGGCCTGCGCATGCGTTGAATGACAGACTTGCCACACTTTTGCAGCAAAATTGTATTGCAAGGAAGTGATTGCTCAAGTTGTCAACCTTGCAACAGCTTTGCTACACATTTGTTTCGTCTAATTTGTCGTAACAAAAGCATATCATGAAAAAATCAAACTTGTTGCAAGTAAGCATGCTATCTGGGTATTCGTTATCAAAGGCAACGTTTGACAACCACAGCAACAGTTGGTTACGACGGAGCAAGATATCTCCGTTGCCTTTGCTGTGAAAGCTTTTATTATTGTTTCGTGTGGAATACCACAGTTAATTGTGTTTCTTGACAGCTCGTCGTTCCATTTCACTATGTTTACCACATGACGTAAATATTTTTCAATCCAACGAATGATTTTGGGATCCATCTTCATTCAAATTAACTTTTTCACTAAACTAGGTAGCCATACATTGTCATATACTCTTTTTATATATCGATCTAATATATGTATTGTATAGTTTCTCTTTTTTCCGACTCTGTTAAATGTTTAAATAACATTTATTAATAACATTTATTATTAGTTAAATGCTTACATTCAAATACAATATGTATGTCACTCCTTCGATACATTTATCGAATTGGAACAATAAATTTTTACCTATTCGCTCGTATTTGGGTGACAAAACGTCTTCGAATTTCTTGGACACTGCCCAAATGTGTGTATTTTTTATGCCTTGCCCTCAAAAGCACTTTAACTACTTGGAGACGCAGAAAGTCCCCAAATTTAAAATTTGTCTATTTTTTTCTCCCGAAACAGCTTCTAGATTGTAAATTTAGAGTTTTAGATAGTGTTTTGTAAAATTGTAGATAATATTATGGTAATTATCAAATTTTGTCATAATATTATGGCAAAAGCAAGAAAATATTCGTACATTATGTAGAAAGTATGTTTGAAATATATTAATGAAAGTAATTTTTTATAATAGAAGTTATATGTAATGGTTTGTTATGTTCCCAAAAAGGTCCCCAAAATGTCTTTAGGGGCCTCATCAGTGGCTGAACGGTCTAATCGTACCTGCCTGCGCGCAGTGAAGAGGCGTCTGTTCAATTCCGACTTTCCCCTGAGTGTATTTCCTTTGTATAGTAAATCTGTTGCACTGTCTTGTTCTATCTGTCACATTAGACGAGAGTTTAAGGCACATCCTTGAGAATAGCAAATAAACTCGAATATTTATGTGGCCTGAAATGGTCGTTAACAAACAAACAAACAAAATGTCTTTAGATTTGGGTACACGTCCCCAAATTGATGCTCAGAAATATCGAAATATGGTCACCCTACGCTCGGTCGACAAAGTGATAAAATAGGAACTATTTCCGAAAATATCTGTGACGTTTGATCATTTTTATAGTAATACCCTGTTCGCACTGGGAAGTTAATCCGGACTAAAACGTTTAGGAAGTGAAGTTTGGCAACGAAAACGGACTAAACCTCATTTCCAAGTGGATCAACTTAGTCCACTTTGTGAAAGAGGATCAAGGTCTGTGATCGCGATTTGGAAAACAAAATGTCGTCTGCGAGAAACATAATTTTAACTGATAATTGAATCAAATTATTGATAGAATTGAGGATGGAGGAATTAATCAACTTCAAGACGAAAAGAAACCATTTAATGTACAAAATTTAGTGAGGAAATGGCCGTTTCATCGTAACCCTACGGAAATAAATATAAAAGCTTGACGGAGAAATTCAGGTTTGAAATATATTTTTATACTGTATTAACTCTTCTTGTATTGAAAAAGTCCACCTTTTTTTGCGTTATGGTCACGTTCATGTTATTTTACTCAATTTCGTTCGGTTAAACATTTTACATCTCGGAGACGAATGATAATAAATATCTAGATACAAAAGCTTTTGAGTATTTATTTAATTGTACTATTCTATATTCTTTGTCATGTTGTAGTAATGGCATTTGAACTTTTTCTCTTCAAAATGAGAAAACATTTGATGATTAGAAATGTTTTCCTTCATTTGGTGTTGAAAAATAGCGCTTGTGAACGCGAACATGAAATATTTACAATTGAATTGCAAAAACTTTCTTTTGCTATGCTCTTTTTTAACTCTAAATGTGCTGAATTTGTTTTAAAATATTTCATTCTACATGGAAGACAAAATGAAGCAAAGAGTAACTAACTGCCAGTTCTCCACCAACATGGTCATATTATGACAGTATCATTCCCCAGTTTTAATGAGACAGTTGTAGAAGAGAACTATACTGCAAAGGCTACAGTGAATCATGTTATCCAAGAGTTTACATTTGGCTTTTCTGTGTTGTTCATCACATAAGTAACCTTTTTAAAATTAAATTTGTTGGACTTGTTTATCTTTTGACAATACGATTATAATATGCCTCATTCCTGTTTGGCATTCGAATGAGAGATTAGTGTAGGAAAATCATGTAACAAGAAAACTTATAATCCTTACTATCTTTCCTTTGAAGTGTTTTATTGTTCTATTGTTTAAAGCTACAGCTTCGAAAGATCAATCGAGTGGATTTTGTGCTAAATAAGCATTCAAGTTCACTAAATTTTGTGACGAAGGTTTTATTTATTATTCGCTTGTTAATCACCATGTTTTTCGGAAAGCCAGGAAGAAAAAGGTGTTGACACACTAGCTTCACTTTCAAGTAAGTGTTATTTGTATGCAAACCAGCATATTGTTTATTCCTTATTTATGATAAAAACTATGTTGCAAGTTAAATCCCATGATGACCATAATTCTTGATTTTCTCGTTGTTTTTAAAAATACATGAAGTTGTTTTGAATTGAAAGATTGAAATTATAAAAGTATGAGTAAATGACTCTTTGATTCCTCCTCAAACTTTTTTTTTTAATTACAGTTGTGTTTCATGATTTTATTATTTTCATCACTCACTTTAATTTCTAGTCAATTTTTAATGTTTGCTTATTGCAATTATTATTATTATGAACTTATTATTAAAATGCTACTATTTGTCCGATAACATGCAGTAACACTCCTGACGGACATCCCTTTTAGCCGAACAGTTTTTTACCCCCCCCCCCCCCCCCAGCAAGGCATTGCGTGTTTAAAATCTCCTTGTGTGTGGACACAGACATATTTTTGTCCCGTAGGTGTTCGCTATAGAGAAGTTTTCCTGTACTATAATGATAATCATGTTTAGTTTATTATTTCAGCTTATTATTATTAGTCGTTGAAAAGATGGAACCGAGTTAATTCCCTTACAGGAAGCCTCTCCCCCCCCCCCCCCCTTGGGTTGATTGGCCCCAATAACACTCTGTATTTCAGAATTGGTTTGTTTCATGCAGTGTGAATTATGAAGTAAACATTTCACTTTATTTCTTTATCAACATCATGTACATAATGTCCTTGTATTGTTAATACTATTCATTGGTGATAAACATAAAAATTTTTTTTGTTTTCAAGTCGGCTTCAAACTTTTGACTATGAATTTAACAAGTTTGTGCTGTGTAAATTTAGAAGTACAGATTAAAACAAAATGGATAGCAAAAGAATGTGCTAGTAACATTTAAATCTACACATTCTGTTGTTGATCTTTTTTGTGATTTGAGATGCATCTGAATTTCTTCCGATATACTGGATTTTTGTTGTTTATTAGTATTCCAATGTTAACCACTGTTTCATAACATAATAAGCAGGTAGTTGTGGCATTATATGTTTGTTCCTATAAAATTGTCTTGGTTGTTTAAAATAATATGAGTTTACTTGGTTTGTTATAATATAAGCATCTTTTGCTCTGTAAAGATAATGAATTCTGCTTAGTTTAACTAGATACAAAATCATCCCATCATAGCATTTAGAAAAGGTTCAAGAATACCTTCATCTACCCGTGAGTGGATGATGATAAAAAATTGCAATATTGTACATTTAAATGAACTAGATTGTGTTAAAAATTCTTTACAAATGACTAATTCCTATCATTAACAGGCGCGTAGGAAAGGGGGAGGCTCAGGGGGCTTAAGCCCCTCCCATTAGAAATCATACTGCATAAGGATTTCAGTTACTTTGTGAAAACTATGAATATATTTTAATGATTTATAACAATATTCATTTATTAGTGATTTTTTGTGATTAATATTTATAATAATGAGTGAATACTAATTACTTTTTAATTGGTTTTTCTTGGAAATAATTTTGAGGATTTGGAAATAAAATTGTTTGAGCCCCCCCCCCCCCCCCCCCCCATGATTTTTGAAGTGGCACGCTCCTGATCATTAATATCTAATATTAAAACAGAAATATGCAATATATACATATGCATAGTGATCATATTTTTATTCATTGTTTCCATTTAAAATTTACAATGTTCCTATATTGAAATTGCAAAAATTCAAATATATAGTTATTTAATTATTTATGGATTTATAAGTGGCAAAACAATACTGTATTGTAATTGTATCAATAAAATGTTTGAAACTTGAGAGCAATCCGTGTTGTGTAAACTTGAAACTTGGGAGCTTTTTTTGTTATAAATGTACAGAGTTCATTCCTGCTCGTTGTATTGAAAGCTTGTGATACATGTTACAAAATATAAGTGAAGATTCTTATGAGTGAAATAGTGAAAAAGCTCTTGTTCGAAAAAGGGGGGGGGGAGCAGATTTTGCTTTTGAATTGCAGAGAATTTGTGTATCTCTTCTAAAAATGTATTAAGTTTCATCATTTTAAACAAATCAAGTTGGTCGAGATCCCTGCCTGTGAGCATCACATGGATTAAACATTTATAATACAATGTGAGTCGGTGATTACATCATGAAATTGACTGAAGTACATTTATTTTCCAGTTCGTGTGCTTAGTCTCGGGACTCGCTTATGAACTGTCGTCCAATATGACAGATAGCACAAGACAATACATGAAAGATTTTATTACATCACAAAGAGAGGAAATAACAGAAATACACCCAGGGCAAGGTGGGAATCGAACCCACGACCTCGTTACTGCGTGCAAGCAGCGGGCGGAAACTGGTACTAAGCCCGCTCGGCCACCGAGGCCCCCTCATGAAATTGAAGATCATAGAATTGTATGTTACGGTTTGGTGTGAAATAGTTATCATGTATATATTGTTCAAGAAAAATGCAACGGTTCTTTTCTTTATTATTGGTTCCTCTCTATGGAATAACATTTTGTATTTAGAAACCGTGCTGAGCTGGCGTAACTACTAGTTGTTAATAAATATGAGAACTAAAAATCACTGCCTCTGTACTCACAACAACACAGATGCAAAACATGTTTCCATATTGGGGTCTTTCTGTTTTCGGTGGAAACCAAAAATTCAAATGAAATAAAAGCTTTTTTTTAAAAAAGAAAAGTTTACAAATAAGTTCAATGTATTTCCATTTGTGAAGTACTTATAACTTTTTTTTTTTTTTTTGTGCTGTAAACCAAACATGAGTTCATTTTAAACTTTAGTAGGGAAAATGGTAAAATTTAAAAATGGAAAAGGGAAGTGAATTGGAACATTCGCTTAATTTTTGTGTTGATAACAATAGTAAAATCAGAAAGAGGAATTTGTGTGGATGAACTAATGGTAGAGAGTTCAAATAAAAATAAGTCATTTGAAATTTCTGCTAAGTTTGAGTCAAATAAAAATTATGCTTATATAACTATCACACTGAACATACTACTTGATCAGAATCTCAAACACAGATTTCAAATAGCAATATCTCTAAATTTTTGATTAAAAAATATGAAATGTTGGAATTTGTAATACTTTACTGCAAACAATCGTGTAAAAAATATTTAATGATGCTTTCAGGAATTGTTTAATTTCGAATTCTACCATCTGTAAACATTCATGTCAATAATACCGCTAAATTTGTAGGTTTTATTTCTTGTTCTAAATCTAATACTTCATTTTATAGCTAATATCGCTGCACGAATGTGCTTATTTCATAAGTTTTAAAATCTATTCAAAAGTGTGCCATTAAAAAAAGCGGAGAAGTAATCAAAATTCTGTGAATCACGTTGTCATTAAATGAAAAAATCAAAATGTAAACACTGTCCGCGAATCTGATGACGTCACTCCAAGCCTCGAAACCAAAACGTTTTCGAGGCTATTTAATCTCATTTGCAGACTCTCTAGTGCGAACCGCTTGAAAATATTCGATCCGGATTTACTGATCCCTAATCTTTTTAACCCGGATTAACTTCCCAGTGCGAACGGGGTATAATTCTCCAATCACATTTCAAAAGTTTCATCTCTTCCCTTTTCTTTTTGCAAAAGATTTTTTTTTTTTTTTGCAGATTACGCATTCTTTAAAAAGTTTCGACATTTTTTTGGCATTAGCTTTTATTTGTTTTTTTTTTTTTTTCAGATTCTGGTTTGTCATATTTATTTAACTTGAGGCAATTTACGATCGTATGCTTTGAGCACTCATTCCGGTTATTAAATTTTTCTTATGCCTACGTAAAAAAAATCTAGAAAAAAACAGTGCCCAATCTCGCTTTTTGGTTGGAAAATTTTTGTATTTTGCAACATCAAAAGTAAGATCATAACCTTTTAGGGTTGTATTTGCAAGTGTTTTGTTGTCCAATTTTAGAAACGGGAAAAATGCGTTTAAAAAATAGTTTATGATTTGATGCGGTATTCAGATGCCGTTTATTTCTTACAACTTTTGTTACACAGAAAATTTTTGCTGCTGTTTTTTGTTATGAATATCTTATTAATTTAAAAAATATAATTCATTATGCTGTTTTTCAAAATTGCTATAAACATATAAATAACAATCGCTTAAGCTGCAATTTAGATTTGAGTACCTACTACTCATTCTACTTTTATGAGTAGCAAATTGACCTTAACTACTGCCTGGAAAAATTGTTTATTTTTATCTTAGAAATAGTAAAGGCATTTTAAGTAGCATATTATTTGAAAATTATTATAGTAACAAAGTTAATAAGATTTCATGTTATAAATTATTTTAGTTTCCGCTGGACGTTGTGGACATCTCTGGAACATATTCTACGATCTTCTGGAACTTTACACTCAACAGGTAAGTCAATTCAGGCCAAATCTTAACAGAGAATTCTTAATGAATTTAAAAGGACCATCTCCAAAACTAATGACATCTGCACCAATATTCACCTCAGCATGTCCTTGCAGCATAAGTACTAATTTCAATTTTTGACTATTTTCAGAATCCATAGTTTAAGAGAAAAAGTAAATATATAACTTGTGTTTCTAGTGGATAAAATATTATTAATAAGTTGAAACTCTTTTATGACAACAAATCGAATATAAACGCTCCCATATGCTGCTTGTCTCAGCAAAAGAGCAAAATCCATTGAATGTTAAGAATAATTTTTTTGACATCCTAATGTAAGTGGCAACCTAAGTGTTAACGTCATTTGGTGCTGGATTCCAACTTTCATTTAGTTGTTTTTTCTGTAAAAAATTATTGTGGCTTAGGTTGAAAGAAGCTCATAAATGATATAGAATTGTCACCTTCATCCCGCCATCACCAACTGTAATGATACTGGTTATCTTCAGCCTTTAATCTGTACTGACCATTGTTCGTTTTCAAGGTTAAAACTAGAAATGTAATGGTTTGTAGAGAAATATGAGTGCATGTGAAATAGGTTAACATATGGCAATCTAGTGAAAAATAACTAAGTCTGGGATCATTCACAAAATAAAACATTGTTACAAACTGAGCAGTATGATGATTGTGTAATTTTTAATACTTGTATAATGTCTATTTAATGTGCTATACAAAAGCTTTAAACAATTTTCAGGTATTGAAAATGATTTGGTGAAAATGTATTAGTACACACTAGATGCAAACCGTAAAAAGGAAATCAAAATCAATTTTCTCATGCCTATGATAAAGCATGTTTTATGAAATTTATGTAACGCAGTTTGATATTATTAAGATTATTGTTGTATTACAATATGTAATTTGATTTAAAATTTTAAAAATCATCTTTGCTTATAATGTCACCTTGCTTATAATGTCATAAATACTGCAGACTCTGCAATGACAGGGGTGTGCCCACCAGGACGGGAAGGGTCATGTCACAGACTTCAGCATTGAATTTTAGGGGGGTCATAGTTTAACATGATTTAAAACAAAAAATGTGCAATGCCAGGCGACACAGCTAGTGGTTTTATAAAATCAGAGCCCGATCTCCGGAGTGGATCTGTCGGACATTGGACATTGTATAATGGTAATCCAATGCATCCCTCATCCTGACTTGACCCCCTCCCCCCCCCCCCCCCAAAAAAAAAGCAAAAAAGAGAAAAGTCGCAGGTGCACTACTGACTATGTACCTAAGGGGAACCACAGAAGAATTGGGCTCTTCTAAGAGTGGCTGCAAGTCTGAAAAATCCTGGTTGAAAACATCATTTTTAAGTAGTAGAACTTTCAATTTTCATTGATGCAGAGGCATAGTAAAAAGGGGCATAATCACTCTATGGTTCACTAATATGTCATATAAGTGAATATCCTTGCCTTGAAAAGTACCCCTCACCCGATAAAAATTTTCCTACTATGAAACTGCTTTAATGTACTAACTTTTAGTATTTGTGTATGTTCAAAATCTTGTTTTTAAAATTATGTACAATCTGTTGTAAAATGACGGATGTGTCACTCTTAAATCTTCTTTTATCAGAGCATTGAATCTTTATAATTTACAAAATCATGAATACTCTTTTTTTGCAAACAAATAGTATGAGTAGTATATAGTGTATTTTTAAAAATATATATAGTATAAAAATAGTTTCAACCAATCATCAAAAAGGTTCAAGTGTTCTCAATATTGTAGTGACATATTAAAAGCAATGTCAACTTTTTCAGATAACTTTACAAAGATGTCTAGTATACAACAGCAACGAAAAAATGTTGAACAGCTAAGACGTGAAGCAGCTATCAGACGAATCACTGTATCCGCAGCCATTGAAGACATGAAAGTAATTTTAATAGTTTTTCATCTATTTCTATCACTACTTCTCCATACTTACAATTAAGTAATTATAAAAACATGTTAGGATTGTTTAAAAAGCAACCCTTTATCATTTAATGTTATTAGTAATGCATTTTTTCTTTTAACAAGCAAGTAGTGATGTTTTTTTTTTTTTCCATATCAGTTCGTATTTTGTAAATTATTTTAATGAGGCATCATTTTTGCCGATTGCTTATGGTCCTTCTGGAGTATTATTTTGACTCCGGTTACAGCATCAGTAATATTGTCCGATGTGTATCCTAATGTTTGGTTGCACCTCTTTAAAGAATATTGCCTGACTTGAACAGTCAGGGCTATGCTTAGAGGTGTTAAAACTCAAACTGCCCAGTGCCATAATGAAAAATTCTTTTTAAATGATAAAATCTAAACGAAATTGAAATCTGCACAAAACTTGTTTTCTCACTGAAAAGAATACTTATTTCTTATACTTGGAGCTAGAGTTTTTAATTTTGAAATTATGATGCCAATGAGTGATATTTAGCAGTTACAACCCCATCTGATTGAGCGCATAATGATCCTGATAAATTTTTCTAGAAGCTCAAAAGAATTCTTGAATGAAGAATGCAGTACTATAACTAACATTATTTATGCCCTCCAGCTTTATAAATTGCTGTTCAACGTCTTTGTCATAATTATGCCAATCTTATTAGCTGCAGGTATTACCTTGAAATTCATGTTACATAAATTGACTGGTCATTTCTTTGTGAGCTATGACATATAATGGTTCAGATTAGCGATCGCCACTCGCCAACTGGCGACCAAAAATTTCATGGCCGATCGCCACGTTGGCGACCAGGTTGCGCCAGATTGCTATATTTGTCCCAAATATTGTATTTATTTTTTTAAAAAAATATCTTAATATTTTTGCTTAATACACTTTAATTTGTGTGCTAAGGAGAAAATAATAAGAAATATCTGAAACCGGAAGCAGATGCAAAAAGATTGCAGCACAATTACAGCAAAACCCTAATATCACGTATGACCACATGGCTATCGAAAAAACATAAAACTCGGCTAAAAATACAATGTTTTCAACACATAAAAGGTAAATGCAAATTATATTTAACATTTAAATGTAAAAAGAAATGCTTTTAGCATTGAAAATTTAAGAAATACCAAAGTCCACAAAATGGCGCACTTAAGAATTTTTCCCGATCCTCATGGCCGTAATTGGTTCCAAAACAATTATCACACTCAGATGAAAAATATTATATTGCAAGTTGTAAGTGATTTTAAGTCATGGTACCCAAAACGCAGCAATTTCATTTTTTATTCAATTTATTTTAAAAATTTGATACTGATTATTTTATTTTTGGCCTTTAGTATTTATTTTTGAGAAAGCTCTAAGTTTTAAAAGAATGAACACTTTATTGCAAAATAAAACAAGATTTTTTTTTTCTTTTTTCATATTTTGACTTGACTTAAATGTTTACTTAAGTCAAAATAAGGAGTAAATGTAGTATATTGCTTAAAATAATTTTAAAAAAAGAATTGCACAAAGTTGATGCTAGATTGAATAAAATTTAGTAGTCGGAAAATAGCCAGCATTTTATTAATACTATAAACTCATAGTGGCAGTGGCAGCTATTGGTTAAAACTTGATAGCTGGTTGCTCAAGGTGCAAAGATTTTACAACTAAATCTGAATGTCAGTTTTTTGTTCAGTGTTCTTCAAATGTACTTAAATTTTTAACTTTTAAAACAAATTCTTGTTGCTCTTATTTTTTCACTAAATTTGAGATTTCTTTGACTTTTTTTGCAATATTAAATCCCTCTGTGTTTCCAATAACCTTAGTTTAAAAAATATTTTTCACTTGAAGTTTAACACAAATATTTACCATACAAAAATGCATAATAAGCTTTTAATTGTTGAAGTCTAAATAGATATACCTTTTTTATATTTTGACTTGATTTTGGTATCAACAGAGGTACCCTCCTATAAGCGATTGCATATTCCCCACCCCCACATACACTTAGAAAGCTATGGAGCCTCAAGAACAATGAAAGCAAAATTTAAAATTGAATTTAATGGTTGATCTCATCAACGCTATAAACTCATGGTGGCAGGTATCAATTAAACATTTGCAGCTCAAGGTTGCAGACTAAATCTGACTGTCAGATTTTTGCTAAATGTTATTCAAATTACTCAAATTTTTAATTTGAAAACAAATTCTTTGTTTTATTGAATTGCTTTTTTGACTAAACTTGACTTTCTCTGTATTGTGGTGTTGAGCATCCTTCATTTCTAAAAATATTAATATATTAATATTTCTTGTTGGAATTTTAACAGATGTTTTTACATTACTATAATGCTTTATGTAATGATTGATTCTGCATATAAGACGTGTAACTCGCAACTAGCAGACCCAGTAACTGTGGAAGGGGTGCAGGGGGTTAAGGGATACTTGATCAAGTTTCAAGTACATAATTTATGTCTGAGGGGGTGCAATATTTCATGCCCAAGGGGAGATGTGTTGCAAAGAAGTCAAATTACGCCACTGCTGCTAAAGAACCTAAAATACTTCTGACAATTCAAAAACATTTATTTTTTCAGTTAAATTACTTTAACAAAAAGGGAAGGGAGAATCAAACTTTGATTAAAAGCGATTTCAATACTAAAACTTTGTAATAGACACTATACGTTTTGTATTACTTAAGATCATCAAATAAACTTTTATATATCGGACAACTAGCCTCCTGCACAGGTGGCAAAATAATTTACGATTTTAATCTTGTGGCTACCAAAGTTTTTAGTTTTAATAGCCAACTGGCCAACCAAAAAAAAATCCTGGTCTACACCATTAGTATTTACTGCACTTGATGTGATTAGGGAATATTCCCCGAAAATGAAAATATTCTGCAATCCAAATTTTAAACTTAAGAACATTCTTTTTTCTCATAAGTACATGAAATCCTTTGTTGATATGATTTGTCTTAAAATATTATTTATTCATTATTAGCAAAGCATGATAAAAAATATTTTTGAGGCATACACATTTTTCAATAGTTATTTTTAAGAGAATTTTCTCTTACGAAGTGTTTGTAAGGGAACAAAAAAATGAAGACATTAAATTTGAAATTGTGATAAAGCATTAAAATTAAATTAAACAAGTTAATTTTACTTATGTTAATGATTCTGATTTGTAAACTAAAATTGCTTTTCTTTGTATACCCCGTTATTTTAGATAAAATTCAAAAAAACTGCATTAGTAAACGCGTAGATTAATGTTGTGGCTACCAAAAATTTGAAGTGGCTACCAAAGCTTTTCAAGTCAGTAGCCACTGGCTACCAAAAAATAATCCCAGTCTACACCATTATGTGACAAGCTATAATGTCAACTGCGTAACACTTTCAGTAGTCAGAAATTTTAATAACTTATTTGGATAGACTTTTAAACTGAAAATTTGTCATAATGATAGTTGAATAATCTTTTATCTTCTTTGGACTTTTTCTTAATGGACAATTTTACTAACCAAAAAAAAAAGGCAAAAATGCTTTCTGTTTAACACATCCATATTTATAAGTAACCATTCTTTATGGTTTTCTGTGTATTTGCTAAATTGATTCTTCAAATTGTTTGATTATTCATATAAGTTGTTAAAATTTGAAATTTTACTGTTAAAGAATTAATATTTACATGTGCTGTTCATGTATATCTCCACACACATATATATTGTATTTTTTAATAATATAGTATAATTATTATCATATAGCAAGAATGCAGCTTTTACCTCTTTATACTAAAAAAGTCATTTGTGCTGCTTGAATTAAAGAAATTCTGCCTTGTGCGCTTCAAACACTTACTAGTGAAAAACTATTCAATGAAATTTTCTGAAAATCTTATGAATTATAGAGAATTTTTTGTCTACCACACTGATGTAAAGCATTTTTAGGTCAGAATAGTAGTTTCAGAATTTTTTAATTTCAAAGTCAACGAATTTATTTTCCCTTTGTTTGCACTCCCTAAGGCTCAATTTAAAATGAACCAACACGATTTTTGGAATATAAAGCGGTAGACCTGTGTATTTATGCATAACACAGGCCTTTTTTCAGAATGCAAGTTCTCCAAGTTGAAACAATACAATTTAAACTTCAAAACTGCCACTTTTTAATGCTTGGTAGGCAGTTATCTGAATCTGTAACATCAAAAGGGATTAAATAAAAATTTTGGAGGAAAAAAAAATGTTTCTTAAAACAAAGCTTAATCATTCAGTCACAAAAAACAAAATTTTAAAATATGAAGAAATTACTTTTTTGCAATCATTGCAGTTTCATGGCGCAGCAAAAACATAATGAGCTTGCACCCTCTGTTTCTGCACCCCAGTGCTCAATTTTAAATGAATCAATACGTTTTTTGGAGTGCAAAAAGAGAGACCTGTATACTTATGGCGGACAGAGTCCGCCATAAGTATGCAGGTCTCTCTTTCAAAAGATGACTTTTTAAAGTTGAAAAAATCATATTTAAACTTTGAAACTGCAACATTTTAATACTATGCAGGCAGCTTTTTTAATCCGTAACATTTATAAGAACGTAAATAAAAATTTTGGAAACAAAATAGATTATTTAGAGTAAGGTTAAATCATTTGGTCACAAAGAACAAAATGTAAAAATATACAGTAGTACATTTTTTACAATTATTTCACTTTCATGGACCCATAGAAACATAATTAACTTGAAAGGTTTTTATTGGTGTATTATAAGCTTGTCAAGATTCAACAGCAACATCACCAAATCATATTACAATGCTATTTTCTTAACAAGTTTGGTTGGTGATTTATGAACAGCTTATTATATCATTTAATTTATTAATGGCTCATTCAAATTATGTGCAATTTTTTTGTTGCTAACAAAAATTATTTAATACTTTGCTACCACGAATAAAATATATCTAATTTGCCAACGAGGGAAGTAATTCTAAATATTAAAATAGATTTTATGCCATTAGTTTGCTCGCAGATGTGCCTCCCAGGCTTAGGCAGGCTGTGTCAAATATTGCATGATTCCCCCACGGGAAAAGGAAGGGAAATCACTTGACACATATCCATCACTCTCTCTTAAAAAATAGATAACTTGAGTTAAGACTCCCCGTTTGAAAATGGGCAACAAAAGTGGTCCTGAATATTCTTTATTTGATTAAGGACAACAGTCCCAAAAAGTCTTCATAATTTCCTTCTAAACTCAAAATCAAAACATAATATTTAAAATGTGCATGTTAAAAATAGTGATTGCGCGAGGCGCATTTTGCCCGAAGCATTGAATACTGTAGCTTCGGTTGCTGTACATATTGAGTTTAGATTGAACGCACAATAAATAAATGTCGTGTAGTTTGACCACAGAATTTTGACATTTAGACTCTTCTGCACATGGCAGAAAAGAATGAATCCATCCGAGTTTAAGGAAGTTTGTTTTGCAAGTGCATTTATGTAGTACGCGAATCCAAATGCCCCCCCCCCCCCCCATTGGGTTGCTTCTCTGTTGAAAACAACTAAATTTATAAACTGGTATATAACATCTGTTCGGAAGAAATCAAGTATGCTAAACGAACTAGAACAAACACGGCACATTTCTTATACCATCAGTTCTTCCCTTGAACATGAATGGATTCTGCTTGGCACTCTGCCAGGCAGATTGCTTTGGTTGATGGTAGAACTGTATTATACTCCATATCTTTAAATATTGTCAGTTTTAAACACTTTCAGCTTATTGTGAATTCTTTTAATTAATACCACCAATTAAGGCATTTATTTTTGCTTTGGACTGGTCGTACCAGAAAAAGCAGATAATTTTCTTTTTTTATTGCAAATGTGAAGCATTATTTTGAATGTTAAAAACATGTTCTGCAATTAAGTTGATGTTTATAATAACCAAGTGATATAATCAAATAGTCAATCATGGAATGATCTAATTTGAAATTATCTACTATTTATATTATATCCAAAATATGATAGTAGATATCAATACATTTTTAATGTGAAATTTTTGGTTAATTTGTAAACAGTAGATACTTCAGGACAGAGGGATGACATAAAACGATTCTTTGTTATTAACAAATCAGCAACTTCTTTAATACACGAGGACTTTTTTATTTTATCTCTAAAGGTGGACCGAAAACTAAGACTTTCTCTGGCAAATGATTCAAATATGTCTTTGTTATATACATATTTCAACAATTTTTAGCATTTTTTGTAGTATATCAGTGCTTTCTTAGTCTCGGTAAACAAATTCCGGGAATTTCCCAAGCGTCAGTATCACGCCAGTGGCACCAAAGAACCGCGGCAAAAAATGAAGCAACCAATGGATGTGTTCCAAAATTAATCCTGTTCTTATGAATGCGTATAAATCGTAATAATTTATTTGAATTTGTATATGGTTTTTTGTTGTGTCTAACTTTTATTAATTTAAGTACTTATAATGAAATTTATAATTTTTTACTAAATTTTGTTAAAAGTGTAAGGTTACTTCTGAGCTTGCAGCCTCTCTGGCTAGGGGCCCCATCGGGCCGGGGGCCCCCGTGGCATTTTGCCAGCTCTGCCACCCTGTAGTTACGCCACTGTTTACAATATGAATGATGCAAATATGTTAACAGCTGTAGCAAACTTTTTGAGTATATTGAGCATGTTAAAGCTTTTTGTAATAGGTTGTATTATGCCTTCCCCTGGGCACAAAAAAAAATCATGTTTAGGCAAATGATGAATTACAGTACAGTACTACAACAGTTCAGCATAAAACTACAAATTATTTGAATGAAAAACTAAGCTAAATGAATGCCGTGAAACAACAAATCAACAGTTTTACTGAATTTTAAATTCCAACTGAAATAAAATAAGGTATTAAATTTGAAAAAAGAGAAGAAATGATACTATACTTAAAAACAATTTGAATCTCGTGAAGACAATTTTTAAGTTGAAAATTTTGGAGAATATTTGCACCTAAAATCATTTGATTGTAGCAAAATGTTTTATTCAGAACTCATAAATTAGGTATATCATTATTTCCTCACAAGAATTTTATTTGCTGCAGTTAAATGAAAAAAATGCAGATAATAAATACTTGGTATTTATATAAGTTGTAACATTAAGCTATCTGAAATATATTTATCTGAATTTGCAACTAATTATGAAGATTGGAGTGATTTTAAAACCCAGTGGTTATTCAACTTTTACTGGAAAACAAACATTTGAATAATATTTAAGAATTTCATTATGTATATACTTTTTAAAAAGTGAAATGAGGTTTGTTTACACTCAATGATACTTTTGATTCACCTATTAAAATCTTAGAAGAACATCATAGAATAAATGATATATTGTGTATACTCGCGTTATTCAGAATAGTGTGATTTTGAATTTAGAAAAGTGCACTATGAATCACTAAAGATTGAAGCAAACTTCATTATTATTTTAATTAATATTGTTGTTCAAAAATTAGATCAGAAAAGAGAAAAGATTATGAGATGTCTCTAAAATCTACAAAAATTCCTAACTGTGATCAATTTCTTAAATTTATTCAAAAGGCTTCAGAAATAAGTGCACTCCCCTTTTCCCTGTATTTTGTCTTTTGAAACTGAATTACTGGTTTTGTGTGCTCTTTATTTATAAATTCATTACAAATGAACTGCACTGCTTTTGATGATTCCTAAAATGATGTAAAGATTTTTCATGTATATAATATCGTTCCTTTTTAAAACAAGTTTTGTTCAAATACATTTATTAGCCTTTTTTTGCATTCATGTTATTTTAAACCCTTGTAATAGATGTAAATACATCAAATATATATATTTTTCAATCTTCTTTCTTCTTCTTTCATCAACCATCAAGCTACTCATTAAATTGTAAAAATTGAAAAGTACCTGTTAAAATTTAGAACATCATTTTCTCAGTCCAAATGTATTGTGCTGAACGTTTTTAATAAATGCTAATTTCCATAATAGAAATTAATGTCACAGTATTTAGTAATAAGAGTAAAATGTTGTTTATTTGTATTTTACACCATATTCCTTTCTACAATCAAATTTTATAATGCTGTACTCACTTGTCAAAATATATTTTGCTAACTAATGAAAAACTTGTAGTATTCTATACACAGTCATTAATAGAAGAAAAAGTTTATTCCTGATACCTGTTTGAGAAAGTCATTAATTATCATGTTAAGCAAACGGGGGCTAAGAATAACCTCTTATGGCAAATACTGCTTCTTTTTAGCCTACTTTCCCGTAAAAGTAAAAAAAAATAATAATAAAGCATGAAAGAAAGCTTAATGTATCGTGAAAATATCGTTAAAAATCAAGAAAAGTCAAAAATAAGTGAAGTAATTAAATAAAGATTGAAAAATAAAAAATTTGAAAGTAGGGTATTGAGATGGGGAAAAAGTGTGTCTGTCGGTCTGTCTGTCTGTCGGTCTGTCCCCCCCTAATAACTTTTGAACGAATTGTCCGACTGGAAAAATTCTTTTTGCATTCGAAAGATCTCGGCGAGGATATCTCATTTCTATATTTTCCTTTTTGATTTGAACAATTTTTTGTTCAATTTTGAACAGTTCAAAAAATTTTAACATTAGCGCCTATGGACAAAATTGAAGCAAATTCTGTAAACACTGGGCACAAGAGCCAAGTTCCTAATGCAAGCTTATTGAAAGGAGTTCTCGGCGTGAAATATTGATTTGAACAGTTTTTGTTCATTTTTGAACAGTTCAAAAAATTAACACAGAGCTTACAGGGAAATTTCAACCCTATATAAATCCTGATCTAACGGACTGATTTGCTTGGAACAAACTTTATCGGAAAGCTCTTATAACGTAGAACATGTAGAAATAGAAAGTTTATCCAGACCTTACGAGCCTATTTTGCTATGAAATTTTTTGATCGGGATTTTCAAGGATATTTCTCAGTGACTCAATGAGTGAAATAATGAATGAATGAATAAATGAAAGAGTGAAAGAATAAATCAATGAATAAATGAATGAGGAAAAGAATGAATGAATAAATTATTGAATAAATGAAAATATAAATAAATGAGTGAATAAATACATGAATGCATAAATGAATGAATAAACACTTGAATGAGGTAACGAATGAATGAATAAATGCATGGCTGAATAAATGAAAGAATGAATGAGTGAGTGAATGAATATGTATTATCCGTTGAAAAAGGTATATTTTCAATAATTAGAACTAAAGATAAATAAGAAAGAGAGAGAAAGAGATAGCTAGATTATAAATTTGAATTTGGTGTATACGGGAAAGTAGGCTCGTATAGTTCTAGACGGAACGGAACTTCTTGTTAATTTTTAGCCTACTTTCCCGTAAAAGTAAAAAATAATAATAAAGCATGAAAGAAGGCTTAATGTATCGTGAAAATATCGTTAGAAATCAAGAAAAGTCAAAAATAAGTTAAGTAATTAAATAAAGATTGAAAAATAAAAAATTTGAAAGTAGGGTATTGAGATGGGGAAAAAGTGTGTCGGTCGGTCGGTCGGTCTGTCTGTCTGTCGGTCTGTCTGTCTGTCTGTCTATCGGTCTGTCCCCCCCCCTAATAACTTTTGAACGAATTGTCCGATTGAAAAAATTCTTTTTGCATTCGAAAGATCTCGGCGAGGACATCTAATTTCCATATTTTACTTTTTGATTTGAACAATTTTTTGTTCAATTTTGAACAGTTCAAAAATTTTTAACATTAGCGCATATGGGTGAAAATGAAGCAAATTATGTAAACTCTGGGTACAAGATATAAGTTCCCATGAACAAGCTCACTGGAAGAAGTTCTTGGCGTGAAATATTGATTTGAACCATTTTTGTTCATTTTTGAACAGTTCAAAAAAAATTAACATACCGCCTACGGGGAAATTTCAATCCTATATAATTTCTGATCTAACGGACCGATTTGCTTGGAACAAACTTTATCAGAAAGCTCTTATGACGTAGAACATGTAAAAATAGAAAGTTTATCCAGAACTAACAAACCTATTTTCCTATGAAATTTTTTGATCGGGATTTTCAAGAATATTTTTGAATTAATGAATGATTAAATGAATAAGCAAAAGAATGAATGAATAAATGAGTGAATAAATACATGAATGACTTAATAAATAATCATTGAATGAATATGTATTAACCGTTGAAAAAGGTATATTTGAAGCAATTAAGAACTAAAGCTAAACCAGAAAGACAGAGAGAGATAGCTAGATTATAAATTTGAACTCAGTGTATACGGGAAAGTAGGCTCGTATAGTTCCAGACGGAACTTCTTGTTCTAAAAGCAGACACTGCTTGGCAGTTTTTGTTTTTTACATAAATTGCTATTTGAGAAGGGTTTTGTCCAATTTCAAGGTTTTGTAATTTCAAGAGAAATTATTTTCTGAAGAAAATTTTTCTTCTATACTAAGTCAAAGGCAGCCTACAGAAAGAACTATTCATTTACTGGAAAACATTTTAAATATAATGCGTAAAGTGCATTATTTGCTCAGTACTACGTATGTGCTGTCTAAAATGGGATTGGTTCTTTTGAAATAAAAATGAATAATGCTTATTAATTATCATTAATTTTTATATTGCTGCCTATGTGAAATAGTTTTCATGTTTACTTGACCCAATGAAGAAAAATAATAAGGCTCAGTGCAACTAATTGGGTTCTTTTCTTCACTTTTATTTTATTTTTATTTATGTATCTCCCCCACCCCTTTTTTTTCAGATTTACCTGTTGCATTTAAAAATTAAAACCCATGCAATACGGGATGCAACAGCTAGTAAAAAATAAAATTGTGTCTTACTTTAATAAGACTAAATTTTATTTGTAATTTAATTTCCACTGTATGTGCAAATAAGTTAGGACTAAAGGAAATCTAGTTCATTTATATTGATGTGCATAAACTTTCCATTTCATCTTAAATCTTAGCTATTACTTCAAGATTAGTTACTACAAATGACTTTCATCTGTTAGAAGTTGGGAAAGATTCTGAATGCTTTTTTCAATCTTTTAATGAAGGATGTATGCAGTATTTGTCTTTTGATGAAGTATGATCAGAATGTATGTTTTCTGTGTAACTACATATAACAAATAGCATTTCTCTGTTCTTAATATATTTTGCATTCAATGTCTATTTTTAAATTCCAACCTCTTTATATTAGAGGAAAATATACACAGCCTGTCTTCTAGTCCGATTTCCTGTCGTATTTAGGCTGTAAATTTTTTTTTTATTAATATTTTTATTCAAATGCAGTTTATCAAAATATGTTGCACTCAACAAGCTCTGATGTAGTTTTGATAAAATTTGTTATCATGCTTAGTTTAATAGCTATTAGCACTGTACTGCGTTACATTACTGTCTTCAAAGTTACATTCTTTTATTTATTTCTTCATTTATTTTTGAATAAAAGCGTTGCTTTTGACACAAGGTTTTAAACAAATTATGGAGAAGGCATGGTAAATCGTAAATTTTAAAATGTACAGTGATCCCTTGTTTTTCGCAGTTAATGGGGACCAGAACCTTCCGCGAAAGTCGAAAAACCGCGAAGTAGAATTTGCCCCTAGGAATTTTCGTGTATGCGGGTACACGAATGTTTTAAATGTGTAAACAGTATTTATACGTTGCACATTTAAGACAAAAATTACAACAGTATACGTATTTACTTAAACTTGTCAGTGCTAATTAATAAGGTTAATTACAAAACCTTATAGTACAGTAATAAACATTAATCAATATTGCTTTCTGAGAGAGGCGAAGATTCTTGTGTTGGTGGGAGCTTTTGAGATCTCGTGGTATGTACTCTATAAGTTAACTCATCGCTTTGTTTGACCATCCTTCAATCTCTCGCATCAACATGAAACAACACTCCTTTCCACAATGTGGCTGCCGACATATTTGTCTTTTCTCATTTTTATTTTTTGATGAATATTTTGGAAAAACCCGCAAAGCACTGAAGCCGCGAAACATGAAGCGCGAAGTGGTGAGGGAACACTGTATTGCATTCATGTTCTTTACTGTTATAAGGTACTGGAGGAAATTTTAAGTGTTAAGATATTTTTAAAAAAAAACATTGAAAATGGTTTTTTGTGATTTGAGAACAAATGTATGCAACATATTTTTCAACTTGTGATTTACAACATTGACCTCTTACACTAAAATTTGGACAACTTTTAAAAGCATCAGTTTTAATTAAGGGCATTTAGAAACCAAACGTGTATATATCTTCTTAGAAGTATATGAAAATATTATGCAACTTATAAAATGCATTAAAAATTGCTTTTAAAGCAAAATCCTTTGGGATTTGTAATAAAGTCTTTTACTTGCAATTCAAAAGGAGATCATTTTCTGAATAACTCATCATGTTTCATTCTTATTAAAATTCAAGACTTGTGTCTAATTTCGTTTTTATGTTTCAGAAATACATTCAAGAACATGAAAATGAAGATTTTATTCTGATTGGCTTTCATTCTCAAAAAGCAAATCCATTTAGAGAAAAGAGTTCTTGTACATTATTATGAGCCTCTTTGTGTATTAGCAGAAAAATATTCCCCAGTTATTAAAGCTTTGTCTAATATAAGCAAAGTACGAATACCATTTACACATGTCCAATCATATTTAAATCTATATGTATGCAATATGCATATAAATTACATTATGGAAGTTTTTTTGCTTTTGTCATATTTTCATAAGAAAAAGTTTTGATGAAATTTATTCTGAAGTAATTGAAAAGTTGTATATTTTTATAAGCCATTAAGTGTATGAAAATACATGCATAATTTTTAACTCTTGTGAACAGAAACTGAAGTTAATTCAGTTTATATTCAAAACTCTATTGTGTATTAAAATGAAAGTGTTAGTTTTATTCTTATAAGCTTTATGTGACTAAAAACACATGACGTGTGTGTATTTTGTTAACAAACCTTAAATTTGTATACATAGTAGTTCAGCAGTTTAATCTTCCCTGTTTTCAGTGAAGGAATACATATAATGAAAAAATGACCATGAAATGTAAAGAAAGTCTTAATTGAGTTTTATGGCATAAGAAGCAAAGGCATTTAATTTTATTTGAAATTTTTTTCATTCTTCCCATCTAATATATTTTTTTAATTGATAACTTCCCTTAAAAGAAAATTAAATTATTTACAATTGTAAAACTATTTAATAAACCATACTCCCTTAAGATTTCTTGCCTTCCATTCTATGTAAATGGATATTGTGCAATAAATTCTAACTTAATATAATTTGTAACTGTTTCGTTGATTTACATAATCCTTTTTTTTTTTTTCTTGAATAATATTTTTAAATTGAATGGTAAAAAACTGCTGCAGTTTATTGTTTTATAATTTACTCTAATAGTTTTCAGATTTTATTTTTGTTTTAATTGTGTAACTTTTTCTATAATGTATAAGTATAATACATGTGTAAATTATAATTGTTGCCATATTTAGCATATGTTAAACAATTTTTGAGATTTTATAATCCCTTAATGTGTACTCTTTGACACAATGCACTCTTCATTACCACTTTTATTTGGATATTGTTTGATCAAAAATTATATGTAATTTTTTTTTTAATTTTAATTTTGCTCTTGTACAGTGCTTTTTTTAAGCACTGATACAGTATACTAATATTTCTGTGGAATACTGCATCCTATTTTTTTTAATTTTCTACTTCTTATACTTTATGCTTTGACAATCTACATTAAACTTTTTGCACTACTGCATTATAAAGTATGTCTCAAAAAATCTCTAAAAGAACTTTTTAAATAAATGAAGCTTTTTTTTTTTTTTGCTGATTGCTTTAAAATATCTTGTATGTGTGTGTGTGAAAACACAGAATACATGAAACAAAATTTCCTGTACTTTTATATATTTATTTGTCTTTCTTTGAAATCATAACGTAAAAGTGCACTAAGATAGCCATTCAATGCACTTTTTATTTCAACTCAAAAGTTGGAAGTGCTCTTTTTCTCCTTACTTTTTTCTTTCTCTTTTCACTTTGTTCTCTGTCTCTTGCAGAACAGTATGGAAATAGCTCCTTTTTATTGTAACAGGAGCAGCTGAATGTGATATAAAATTATTTTTTTACTTGTTTTTTCTTATTATTTTATGATTCAAAGGGTTTAAGATTTGTGAGCTTCGTAGAATTGTACACTAGAAAATGAATTTTCAGATGTTGCATGCTCTATTTTAATATGCCATGTACAACACTGGTTGCCATTTATTGTAACATGTTTACTTGAAAATTGATGTTAAAATTTATTTTAGGGCATTGTTATGTATTTTAGATTTTTAATGTAAGCTTTTGTTTCTCTTTTTAGTTTCATTCCATTTTCTTCCTCTGGTGACAAATAATTAACTCCAACATTATTTTTATGGTTGTGTATTAGACAGAATTTTTCTGCTTGATTCTTAGTATGACATTTTAGGTTTCATTTTGTTTATTAGTTACATTCCATAAATTAAGGCAAAATATTTTTATATTAGTTATGTTTTGTAAGTATAGTAGCCCCTAAGTAAAATGGTCACACTATCTTGCACCTACTATTTTCTTAGTATACTTTTAAAATTCTATTTTTTTTAACTTTTAAAATCTTTTTCTATTACTTATAATTCTCTTATATATGTATGTGATTTGTGATGAATTACCTCTAATTTTCTTTTAATCCTTAAGTAATAATATTAATGATACAATAAGAAAAGCATTTTTAAAAATCTTTATGAAAAAAATATCAAGTAAACTGAATAAAACTAAACATGTGTTTAAAACCTGCCTCACCCTCCCCCCTCCTCCCAATATATTACAAATACTTTGCTTTCATTTGTTATATTATTTTATTACTTATTGAAATTAATTATTTTTTTAGTTTCTTTATTTTCTTGTGGTTCTGTGCATTGTAAGGTTATCTAATTTAAATGCTCTTTTCCCTGATATTGCATTAATTTTCTTCTTTTTTAAGTCACAAAATTTTACTTATTTGTTTTTTGAAACATGCACAATGTTCTTTTTAACAAAAATAACATATCCCTTCTGTAGCTTTCGACCCTTCTTTTTGATCTTTTTTTAAAAAAGCATTTACTGTTAAGTTAATGATATTAATTACTTTTACACTTTTAGCATTTTCAAGTTATGTCTGTTATTCTTATATAAATAAACTATGTTGTTTGCAATGTGGCTGCTATTTTGTTTTCTCTTCAACTTTACAGTACAGTATTAAAAATTTATATCAGAGTCAAATTTAATATTTTTTTACTCATAAAGCTGCTGTCTATTATTCCTAAGGTATATTTATGATGCGATCTCCTTTAATTAATTTTGAAATGCAATTTTTGCTCTAAATGGAATATAAATACCAATGTGAGAAGTAGTTTCTTACCTAAAATTACCATCTTGAATTGTGGTGCTGTAACACAAGATTTTTGATATTCTGCAACAAATTAAGTTTAAAAATTGAAATGAGTGTTGCTCCCTTTGTTTCACAAATGATGGTATTTATATGTTATTGCAGAAAAATATGTACATTAAATATATGTTTCTATATTGCAGGAAAAATGCATTAAGTATATATTGCTACATTGCAGAAAAAATATATTTAAATTTTACTAAAATTTGTCTGTTGCTAAAGGAAGAAACTCCAAATATTTTGGAAATATGAAATCTTATGGACCAGTATAAGTTGCATAATATAAATAATTCTTTATTTTATTACTAGCCGCAAGTGGCTACATCTACACAATTTGTGTTTTATGGTTGAAGTAATTGCCACTGCTTCACATGGCTTGATGACGCTTGATCATTACTGATGCAATTCATTGGTTTGCTTAACAAAGAAAGCATTGTTAGAACATGCAACATTTAACGATTTTAAATATATTGTTGCAATATGCAAGAATTAAAAATTAGGGGTAAATATTGCTATTTTTACTTAACAGATTGCTTTTTTTCTAAAAATCGCGATGGATGGATGTAGATATACGTATACTTTGTGTGACATAATAATGACAAAAAGCAAGCAATGAGTACAGGTGGATCATGTTTCAGCTGACTCATTTGTTTATTTACAGCAATTTAAAATTTTTAATTAGCAGACCTTTTCGCTACTGTAGGGATGAAATTACTTTTGATATTTCACCAAAAAGAAATTGCCGACAAAGGTTTACAACATCAAGAGTATTTAAATAACTTTCCATTAGTAATTTTAAGTACTGTTATTTACTTAACTGGTTTCTCCAGTCATTATTGATTTCTCTCCTCTCCCTGAAATCCTAAAGTGTTTCAGTTTCTACATATGTGTTTGCTATTGTAGGAAAGAAAATTAATCTCAATATATATCCTATGTCGGCACTACATAATTTGGAAGGGCATGAAAATTTATTGTTTCTGCCTTTTACGAAAACACAGTAACAATTTACAAGAGCAATTGATGTACATATTGGTTTGAATTTAATAAAAAAAGGGGGGGAAGGGCACAGGGTTCGTTCATTTAAATCAAGTGATTTTTTTAAAAAAATCATCGATTTAAATGAAGTGATTTTTTTTTTTTTCAAAAAAATCATGAAATATGTTGCAATTACAACCACTGTTTCAAACAAAACTTCCTAGTTCCATCTGTTTGTGTGCATAATGTATTTCATAAGTGTAGAACTAATTACTATTTTTTAATTTTACAATATTAATCTTATTCTTCAAGCATCTTAATAGCAAAGCATAATTCATTCAATCATTCAAATTTGAATTCATAATAATCACAAACCATTTTGTGTTTTTTATCTTAAAAATAGCATTTTAGATCAATTTAATAAATGCCGTACAATAAATAATTCAGAATGATAGTGTTTAAAACAACAATTGCTAGAATATAGACTATGTATCTAAAGTATCATCCATGTTCCCCTAATAGCTTAAGATTTTTACTCCTTGTAAAATATTTTTTTTCACAGAAGTTTTCAATAAATATATTTGATTCAAACAAAAAGTTTCAGTTTTTAGTAATGGTGTGAACATATGATTTTTTTAAATGGGTAAAAATATTTCATTTGTAAAATAGAAAAATCATTAAAGTACACTCGATGTAAAAATTAAGTACACACAATTGTTACTTTTTTTCAGCTTTCAACAGCAAAATAATTCAGATTAATTTTGTTCATTTTCTCTACTTATGAGTGTACTATTATTTCTGGTAGGGTTAAGTTTTCATTTGAGTCATGCATTTGTATTAAACTTTGTTATCATTATTATTATTAAAAATATTTATTGCAATGAAAATTGCTTAAGGGGGTATTCTAGTCTAGAAATTTGAAAAAAATCGAAAAATATCCATATTCCGATAGTTTATATGTTCAAGAATATATCCCTAGAAGCATTTTTCAAAATTCGAATTATTTCCGAAGTTATAGCCGTTTTAGTGTTGTGGCAACTAGACCGGTTGAGCAGACGACTGCAACAATAATAGGACTGCAACGAGGATCCACCTCTAACTGATAAGGTTTTAAAAGTTTTAAAGCCTATTTACGAAAGCTTATCGGATGATTCTTTATTAGAACGTTGTTTGGGTTGCGAAACTCAAAATAACAACGAGTCGCTAAATTCTTCAAAATGGACATTTGCACCCAAACATATTCATGCCGGATCCCAGTCAATCGAAATTGCTAATTATTTAGTTGTATGTGTTTTTAATGAAGGCTTTTATCCTATTTTAAATATCATGAAACTATGGGAATGAAAATTGGTCTGGAATATCATGGGTTTGCTGTCAGGCGCAACTCAGTAAGAATTCAACAGTCTGAGGTTCGAGCTTCAGATGCTTCAAAAGAAGAAAGAACTGCTCGTTATAAGGACAGAAATGCTCAAATCAATCAATATGAAGTAGAGGAAGGCCCGATGTATGAAGCTGGGATGACTGATTAAGAGAATGTAAGTTATACGTACTATTCTATCAGTTACGCTGCCTGAAACTTTAAATGCGTTTTTCTCGCAACTACTTTTTTCAATGCGGTTGCCACAATATCTCAAGTTCTAATCAGCCGATTAACTTGAAATATGGCATGAATATTCTTTAAATATCTCTCTATCACATAAACCAACAAAAAATGAAAATTTGTAATATTTTTTTTTAATTCGACAAAGTTAAAAAATTTGAAAAAATCGACCTTCATTTTGAATAGCCGCCATTTTATGAATTTTTTTTTTTTTTTTTTCAGTTTTACAGCTTCTTGAGATAGCGGCATTCGTACTAATCAAGAATCCATCATTGTTTTATTTTTCAGATGATCACAAGGGTAAAAATCATGTCGACGAGGACACTGCCTTTTTTTCCCCCTCTACTTCAAGGACGCATAACTCAATGGATTTCTTTTTTTTCTTTTTTTGAAATTAATTTTGTGTACTCTTCAAATATAAATAAACAAATGATAAAAAAATGGATAGCAAAAATATCAAACGCTTTTTTTTTATCAATTGCCAAAAAACGCTCGAAGTTCGGGTCTCTAGACTAGAATACCCCCTTAAAGTGTGTTTTTGCATATTTATTAACATGCCATATTGTTTCTATGAATGTAACATAATATATATCCAAATTATTTAAGGTCTTTTTAAAAAAGCCAAAAAAATCCGACTTAAATAAAAAAAAATCACGAACTCTGGGAAGGGGAGTTATTTTGAAATTAATAGAGTTTTGAGTTTTTACTGTTGCAAGTGAAAATCACTAGCAATGGCCTTCTCAATCGAAACCATTTCAAGTTGTAAGTTCTTTATTGACTCATTGTCGACGTTAAAAAAGTTTTTAATCGTTTTATGCTTTAAAAAGCTTAGTTCCACAGCAGCAGCTGGGTATTGGCATTAACATGACATTTAATTTAATACATATGGTATTTACTTACGTACATTTCCTTTAAATTTATTACTTTTGCTGGAGAAATTCAAACATTTTTCTGGTCCATATCTTCCATGATCCAGTATCCAAGGGAATTTATAGTTCCAACTTTAATTCTTCTCCCGAAAAAAATGTTTGTGGCTTTTAATGGTTATTTTGTTTTCTAAATTTTTACAAAGTATCTCTAAATCTTCATCTGTCACAAAAGATGTTTTTATTTACCTTGTACAATGAATTTGAAACGTTTAAAATCTTTTCTTGAAATAAGTAAGATCAGAACAAAACAATTTATCAAACTTTTATATACCTCTAATTCAGAGTAAAATTTAATTCAAATCTGGATCAAGGTAAAACATGTGACACAGGCGAAAATTCAAATGAGACACAATTTTAAGGAAAACTTACTGTAACATAAAATAGGGTTTTAATGTAAGTGGTGCTGTGGGAAACACTAAAATAAAACTTCTGTGATAAGTGTTAAGACAAATAGAGCAACAATTTAAATTTTAAATATTGTTAATATTGAATTCTAATTTAAAAAATACAATTATTATTATTATTATTTGACAAACTGGAATGAACAAGAAAAAATCGAATAGATTTGGGGCCGACTTAAAAAAAAATTCTGCCGCAACACCTGCTAGGTGGATACGGGTATTGTACCCACCTAAAGCTGACCCTGTATATATGTATACCGTGGGGTGAGTACTAGCAACTAGTACTAACTAGTCGGCTGTTTTGAGAAAAAAATATTTTTTCGCGATTTTTGGAGAGTGAAGACTTGATTATAAATGTTGTTTTACAACCATTTCTAAATTTTATTTAATTAAAAGTTACTGATATGTTGCGTTTGAACAACAAGATATGTGCACTTGCCTAGTAATTAATGGAACTGATTTTTTTTTTGTCTGATGATCAAAGTATCCAGTTTTGAAAATTCTAAGTATCACCTGTGAATTGTAAACAACAGTTACCTAGTTGCAAACCTAACCTAATTCATTTTTCCTTTGCAATTACCTATTTTTTGCCAAATTTATAGTAACCTAGTTTTAGTGCGCACCCCACGATAGACTTAAATATCGGTTCTCATCTGATGTTTGATGGCCCTCGTTTATAACCATAGCCTGATTTTTGCCGGGCATTTGCAGTAAGAAAAATGATTTCAGATAGTTTATAAGAGCTATAAACCTCTTCATTGTCGTCAAATGATGACTAATTTAACGTAGAGAGAAGAGTCTTATGTCTGAAGTATTTGGGGCCAAATAGCGGTGTCGAAAAATTTTGTTATAAATTTGTGTTAAAAATAAACGCGTGTTATTTTTGTGTAAACGTGTGCTATTTGTGTATGTAACTGTACTACGAAGTTAGTTTTTCTTTTCGGTGCACAGGGCAAGGATTATACTACCCACATCCTGGATCCGTCACAAAATGTAAGTATTCAAATGATTAATTTTGAACATGTTAGGAAACAAGAATGACACTAAAAATGATTATAAATATTTACCTCTTTCTTTTTAACAAATGCCATTTAAAACTATGATGACCATTACTTATTCTTTTTTTGGCCGACATTGAAACCTATTATCTCTGATATCAAGCGCACATTTTATTATTTAAAATGCTTATAAAAACTCCTTCTTACAGAAGAAACTATGAGAAATAAATGAGTTATAATAACTGATATACCTGCTTCTATCCCTAAACATTGTTATTTTCCATGACAAAATGGGAAAACAAAAGCCGTACAAAGTTGCAACCCTTGTTTCGTCTGATTTAACAATCAATCAATCCCACAGTTTCTGCGAAAAGGTAGTTTTTTCTTTTTTCTGTTTTGAAAAGTTTTTGCAAACATATTTTCCACTAAATTTAATGCTACACATCATCCTTCATATCAGATATTTATTTGATGATAATGATCAAAACTGCCTCGCCGTAACTTTTTAGAGGCCAATGTACATTAACTTTGCACTATTCTTAAATTCTTTCTTTTAATTGAGTTATTTCTTTATTGATCGACCTTCTAAGTGATTCATTCATTTGATAGACGTTATGCTGTATTCGTAGAAATTTAACAACATAACCTTAATTTTTGCGTCACTTTTCAGTCTAGTTGATGAATTATATGAAAAATACATCATTGTTTTTTTTTTACTATAACAGTACTTGAAAAATTATCGGAAACAATTTAATCATAGTTTTGAATAATGTTAGTCTAAATATTTTGTCCTCGGTTTTGAATTTGCGTCTAAGAAAGTCGGCTTATTGTTCTCATAATTGCGGTTTCATAAATCATAGTATTGATTGCAATCAAGAACAACAATTTCATAGTATTTTGCTTTGGATAACCTTAGTTTGAAAAGTAACTTTTTGATTCTTTTCCTGCTGTTCACTGTTTTCATCTTCATTAAATGCAATTTTCCAAGGTGTGGTGAAATTTCCTGGAGTGACAAAAAATGCTTCTCGTGTTTTCTGAACGTTACAAATACTTTCGAATAAAGCGTTTCAAAGTTAATGAAAGATATCCGACAAAAATTTGTGTCCATGTACTTTCATCGTATTTTTTTTTTTTTTGTTTTTTGCATTGAAAATAGGAAAATATTTGTGTTGCAATATAGTTCTTCTACATTCCTCTGAATTTGTGTTTCAATTATATAGGTTTTTCTTGCTCGTTTGAAACTTAAAACTGAATTGCTGATTGTTAAAAATAACCAAATCCATGCATCGAAAAGACTCGTGTTGCAAAAAAGTTCTCGGTTCCTTAAGATTCATGTTCCTATTATATAGTAGATCCATCTTGCTCTTTTGAAACTTAAAACTGAATTGGTGATTGTTGAAAATAACCAAATCCATGCATCGAAATTATTGGAAAATGTTTTTAAAATTAAATAGAAAATTTGATCTCAGTTTCTGCAGCTATTTCAGGGTATAAGTTTCATTTTTCAGTATGGAAATGGCTTCAGTATAGTTTTTGTTTTCTAAGAAAAATAATTTTGAAATTCGTCAAGATTGTTTTATGTTTTGTTCATTTCGAATTTTTGTCACTTCTTTTCAATGTTAAACCTACGCGTACATGTGTATTATTTCCGTTAACAAAAGCAGTTTATCACGACAGTTAGATGTCCTATGCATAATCATAACTAGAGCTCGGATTGTAAACACAGGTATGTACATATGCAATTGCATATTTTTGCTTCCTTAGACATTAGTGTATATATATGCATAAAAACGGCAAATTTTCAAAATAATGTATATTACTGCGAATTTTTCCTTGATTTTAGATTTGGAGAGGGGGGAGTAATTTTAAAGAAATATTGAAAACAAATTCCTTACGAGGATAAAACAAAAGGGAGACTCATGTAAAACCAATTTTGTGGAAACAAAGACACTGCCTCCTCCGATAGTCAGTAAGGAAGAGAAACAGATTTTTAAAAGAGAGGGGGGGTGGGGGTCTAAGAGAAACCTTGAATCTTATTATCTTAAATATCGTATTAATTATGCAGGTTACTTATTTGATGTAAAGATTTTATAAAAGGACGTAATCATTCAAAATTGTTACTTCGCCAGATAGAACAACAAAAGAAGAAACTCATTTGAAGTACTATAACAGAGCCCTCATAGTAGTTTCCCCATGTGGTTAACTCACAAAGAGGTTCACACAAGTTTTATATTTTGCTGTTTCATCCATCCAGTGGAATGGATTAACATTGGAGCACACAAAATATCCTGGAAAGAATATTTTAGTTACTTTTTATCTTCTTAAAAATAAATAATTACTTGGTCAACTTACAGAGGTACTTTTATAGTACTTCCAGCCACATTTGCTGAATATAAGTAGTCAATATACACAGATAGTCAAGGTAGGTGGTTAACTAACAATGGTTTCCTACATCACGTAATACAGGGTTAATTCCGTTCCATACAAAAATGGACAACTTAGACAGGTGGTCAACTTACAAAGGTGGTAAACTTTACAGGTTTTACAGCACTTTTATCTTACCTTTCCTGAATAACAAAATATATAGGGTGTCCCTAAAAGATCCATACAAAAGCCAGAAAAAAAAAAGGAATAAGGTATAGTGGGGCGAAACCGCACTGTGAAATGAAGAGTCATTCAGAGAAATTTTTAGATCCAAAATAGGGTGCTATTATTCTTGACTATCAGTTGCCAAGTATAATCTCAAACTTTTATTTAACAATGTTAACAACTTTGAGTGTAATAGCGCATAATCCAACTTTTCCGCTGTATTACATCAAGTTCATAGTTCATCCAATTTTACCTTTCGATGAACGTAGTATACTTTTTTTTTTTTTTCACTTTTGAAGCAATATCGGTTTATTTCAATGTTAGCGGAACCTCAAGCTATTGTTTGCTATTTGAAACTCTTTTGCGTGGACAAATCTATATAACAAAGTACTAGGGCTCGACCGATGGCATTTTTTGGCCGATGGGCCGATGCCGATTGTTGGCCGATTGTTCCGAGATAGGCCGATGGCCGATTGCCGATTATTCTCCTCTTCCATCGGCCGATGGCCGATGCCGGTGGCCGATGGAAACATAAGTCTCTTTAAACAATTGAAACGTGTAGAAATGCTTGTCAAAAATGTCATTTAAATCATTTATTTATTTTTATGTTTATAAAAACATAAATGCATTATTCAAGGACGGTAAAACTGTTTGGGGAAAGTTTACATAATAATTAAAACTAAAAGAATCACTCGCGATTCTAGTAAAGTAATTAAACTATTTTGAGGTTAAAAAATAAGTAAAAAATGCTGATTCAGTGGTTTTTTAATTATTTTTTGTTATCTTTGTAAAAAAATTCAACGACTATTGGATCGGATCGGGTCTAATTCCCTTTCGTTCAACATTTTCTCTTTATAACACCTGCACTTCAAATGCCAAGTGCAGCTGCTTATGCAGATGCTATAATACAGACCAACACATACTCTGGGTTTGTATCTTTAACGAAATTGTCAACCCCCTCCTCTCAGATTCCCCCCCCCCCCCGTTTTCAAATGAAAAGCGGGAACGATTATATGTTTATTTTTTATTATAAAAGTTATTTTAACTAAAAATAGATCTTTTTCTAAAATAAAAATAAAATATTTAAAAAATTCGCTTGCAAGAACACCCCCTTGATCATGACCAAGAAATATTGAATATTGCTTTAAAAACATAGACGTGAGGGTTTTTTTTTAATTATCATTACAAATGAATGCTGGGTCTTCAGCATTAATCTTATTAGCTTTTTATTTTCTTGTAAGTTGAAAATTACACTGAAATACTTGACATGTTCTTTATATTTTCATGAACACAATGTAAGATCACCGAAATAAGCCAATATTTTGAGCACCAGCAGCTACAACATAGTTGACAAATAATCCTCTGAAAAACATGTGATCGTTTATAAAAATTAAGATACATATTTTTTAAATATATATATTTATATTTACGCTGTCAATTTTTGAAATTAATGAAATTGTAGCATTTTTATTAAGGTATTATTCCACCCTGCCGCTCGAACTCGGTTTTTAACAATTAAATTTTTGAAAATTGCAAGTCAAACTTGGACACACAAAATTTCGATCAATAAACATTTATACTGAAAAATTGTATGTTCTATGTTGTAAACTAACAATAAAATAACAAGAAATACTCGAAACTGAGAGCAGATGCAACGAGATTGTTGTACAATAGCAGAAAAACTGTCAACTGTAACATGTGACATCAAAGAAGCCAAAAAAAAAATAATTAAATAAATAAATAAAGCGCTAAAAAAAACGAAGTGTAAACGGGAGGAAATTAAAATAATTATCGTATAAAAAAAGTTAAGATGTACTTTGAAAAAAAAAAAAAAAATATGCATTGATCAATCTTTAAAACTAAAGAAACTTTAGTATTTTTATTAAGATGTTATTAAATCCTGTTGCGCGAACTCGCATTTTGAGAATTGAATTTTTAAAAATTGCAAGTCGAACCATAAAATTTCGATCAATAAACATTTATACTGGAAATTTTTTTCTTATTTTTTACCAATCTTTTCTATGTTATAAACTAAAAATGAAATAATGAGAATAACCGCACACTAAAAGCAGATGCGACGAGAGTGCTGCACAATTGCAGAAAAACTAACACTTGGGATCGAAGCAAAAAAAAAACGCTAAGAGAAAAAAGTTTACGCTGGTAAAAATTTAAATTATTATCGTACTTTGATTGAGTTGACTTTGTATTGTTTATAATTTCGGAATAATACGAAACATGACAAACTAAAAGCAGATGGTATAATATTATTGCACAATGACATCTAATGCACTAAGTCATTATTAACCGAGAAACGGACAAATGAGGCAACTAACCTCCTAGTGCGAAAAGCAAACAGCACTCATAAGACGCCTCTATTACTTTTACGTTAACATATTCTATTTCACGAGCATTCTGCCCAAAGGGAAATAATTTTAAGAAGGAAAGTTTTCGGGCAGCTTTTGCTTAAACTATTTTTCTAAATTTTCATCAAATACTTTGTAGAATGACATTATTTTTGTGCTTTTTTTAACTGATGTGCTGCCTGTTATTGTTTGGAAATAGAAATCTAGCTAGGGAGAAAAAAGAAAGTAAAAGACAGAATGCTTTCTGGAAAGTTGTCCCTGAGAAAAACATCGGCCTTGCATCGGCTTTTAGATGTTGTTCAAGGCCGATGGGCCGATGTTTTTCTAAAGTTAACATCGGCAGCCGATGCCGATGGCAACTTTGTTAAACAATCCGCGCCGATGCATCGGCGAGGCCGATGCATCGGTCGAGCCTTACAAAGTACCTTTTCCACATTATTAATTAATATTCATCAAATTTTGACTTTATTTTCATTCCACCTTCCACCCTACTCTACATGCAACATAAGACGCGAACACATTGCGCTCCCGCTCCCCTTTACTTTTGGAGACACCATTTTCAATAAATTAGCTCTTATGTGTCGTTATCTATAAGAAACTTTTTTTTTCCTTTTTTCTTTTTGCTATAAATAAAATTAGGAAGCTGTACAGACCGTTCTGAGACGCTTTGTCCATTTCATCGCAAGTATGTAAAATGGTTTAGGATCTGAATTCTTTACACATAAATTCTATAAAAAAGTATTTTAAAAAAATATATGGATAAAAATCAATTTACCAATGAGGTGATAGAAAGTCTTCTGATATAGAAATAGGTAATAATTTTATAATATTTTCTGATCAGTATTTAATTTTATGTGGCAATCAACCAAAGCTTGCCATGATGAGTATAAAATAAATTTAACAGTGCGCATCAATAGAGTTCACACAAATCGGGTGGATTCTTTTTAAGCTCTCACTGACAAACTAAACTTCATCATATTGGCAGTTTAAATTCAAGGCAAAGAGCTTATTTAACAAATAATAGTAGATCTGATGAACACTTTCATACATAACAGTTTCCTTCCTTTTCTACTCCACAATTGTGAGTTGCGTTTGAAGTGATTCTACCCTTCGAACATTACGTCCAGTTAAAAATACCTAACCCTGGGGTTTTTCAGCAGTTTACCTTGGTTGGTAAGTGAATCGAAAGGCAATCGTCGACGCCCCAACTCGACTCCACCAACGGAAAACAAAACTGGATAGGTAAAAGAGAAAGTTCTTGGGTAAGTTGGGAGGGTCACGCTTGAGACGCTGCGCGAGCAGGGATGGTGAAAGGGAGAGTGTCCTTCTCTTGGAAATCATTGTTCTTTGTCACACTGACCTCCGGCCTTGGCATCCAGTCTTCGGGCACCATTCCATTCCTTCAGTAAAGTCCGAAATGACGGGATTATCCGTCCTCCTCGTGTGCCTCGTGCTTTGCGGGCAGCAACTGCATGCACAACAGGTGGACAGGGAACGTGAGGTGACAGCGGCACAGCAGATCGATGCAGGTAAGTTGTGCAAGATTTTTTTTTAAAGAGGAAAACATTTTTAGAAAATAGACTCAACCAATTTATCTGATGAAATATACTTACATGCAGATTTGTAGCTTAAGGGGAGCCAGAACCCAAAAAATGTCGAAAAAAAACGAAATTTTTTATATTGGCTTAAGTAGTAAAATAAAATTTTTAAAATGTTCCCTGAAAGTTTCGGAAAAATTGAAGCAATATTTATTGATTTATTGAAGCAATATTCGTTGATTCTTTTAAGGTGTGATTTGCCACCTTTTCGTTCCGAAACCGAAACTGTGCTGAATATAAGCCACATATTTATTTTCAAAAATAAAATAAGCGAGAAGAAGCAATTTCATCGTGACTGAAACTGAAAAAAAAGTTTCTTACTTGAAATTTTGATAAAGAAAGCATTTAAGTTTTTTCAAGCCGAAAACTTAAATTGCTGTTTTCTCTCGCTTTGTTTTTTGCGCATTTCATCTCAATTAAAATGCAAAGGCTTTTTAAAATTTGTATCTATAATCCCCCCCCCCCCCACATGTTCCTGAAACTATACATAACAAATTCATGCTTTACTTTTATGATAACTTAAGTACTTTTTTTTAAATAAAAATCTTAGGGTTTTTTGAATTTTTCGTTGTTTTTTCTGCGTTGCTTCCGTTTTTATTTTTTTTTTCAAAAAGTATTTCACTTATAAAAAATTGAAAACATAAAAGTTTTGCTTTATGAGTAACGAATCAATAAAAAAAAAATTTGAGACTTGACGCCAATTTTTGAAAAAGAAGATTCATTTTTAAAAATTGCTAAATTTCGTTTTAAAAATTAAAATTTTCAAATTATATTTAAGAAATCCAGTTTTGTTTAATGTTAACTGTCTTATGAAGTGATATAACATGACATGAAACAAAAATTGTAACTAAAATCACCATAGAGAAAAAAAATGTTCTCATGGGGCCGATTCCCCTTAAGTTAAATAAATTAATTGCAAGATACTTATTTTTTTATTTCCCAGTATCTAATTAAGTTTTGAGACTTTAAAATTTTTATGTTTGGGAAAGATTGGTGCAAAATTTATAGAATTTGTGTGTTGTATATATTTGTCCGGTCTTTAATACGAGAAGCACACGTTTTATTGAATAAGTCAAAACAAATTTCACCAATTACATTTAACATTGGTACTAATTAACATTAGTCCCTATGGGAGAAATTTTATCTAAACCACTAACAGTAAATTTATTTATTCATTAACTTTTTTAAAAATTTATGTTAGGTAATTTATTTGTTTAATTTGTTATGTAATATGTTACGTAATTTTATTTATGGTTATTTATTAATTTATTGATGCATTTATCTTAATTTATTCATTTATCTTGCATCAATGTATTGAAAAAAGGGCAGAAATTCTGAATTGCTTTAAGAAATATGAAATTAAGTGATGATTAAGAAACCAAGTGAATTTCTTTATAACTGAGTAAATGATAAGACTGTCAGATTCAATAAAATTAGAGCGCTTTCCCACTGAAGAAAGAATTATAAACTATTTAATTTTTCACATAAAAATGATTACTGGGATGCAAAAAAAAAAATTTTTTAATCTTAATTTTTAGCAAAAATAATTCTTTTGTTTTGTTGTTAGACAAGAATAAAAAAATACCATTTGAAAAAAAAATAAAGCCGACTTCAAATTATAAATTGCTCTGAAAAGTGAAAAATAAATTAATTCTTTAAACAACCTCGATACGGCTTTTGAGCATAATTTTTGAAACCCGCGCGAATTTATCTAATTATCATTGTGCTATGAGCTACTTTACACGGAAACTGTTGCAAACTCTGTGCAATTTACATTTGAAATTGATTCATGATTACAAAAGTAATCATGAATCAAAACCTATCATAATTTTGCAGCGACGGTCTATTGAGTCAGCTCTATATTTTTTTTTTTTTTTCAAAAATTATTTTATATTATTTTTTTCCGTGTAAATACATTTTTTACATAAATACTCTATCTTTAAAAAATCCATATCAAAGGCTAAAAATCCTATTAGTGAATGAGACTAAAAACTAATCATTTGCATGATAAATTCCGTTTTGAAGTCGATTTTAAAAGGTCACTAGAGCAAATAAACTGATTGCATTTAATTTTTGCTTCAGAGAAGTCTTCAGTCAATATTACAGCTTAATGGCAACAAACTCATTTTTAACAATGAGTTTTATATTTATAATTTTCCCAAAAAAGAAAAATCAAGCCAAGCCTTTCCAAATAAAATTAGAAATACTTATTCTTCACCCATAACCTTTTACTAAAAAAAAAAATGTAGTAAAATATATGTTCGATATTTGAGTTAGACAACCCTCTATCGATTGAAGAAAAAATAATCAAAATCGGTTCATTTAGTCAACAGTTATGGATGAGAAAAACGAAAAAAGAATACATTTCTGCCCATAACTTTTTTGTAATTATTGAATATGGTCAAACGAAGGTACGGGACCTATGGGGAACCACCCTCGATCGATTAAAATAAATCAGGAAAAATGATTCATTCGGGGAGAAGTTATGGGTGGACAAACAAACAACAAAAACAGACATACATACGATATGAATGGATAACCTCCTCCTTTGTGAAATCGGTTAAAAAGAAAAATAATTTTTTCCTATGGAATTAGATTGTAATCTCAATAATTTTGGCGGAAAAGTAAGAGCTTTTGTAAAGTATTGTATAAAAACTGCTTTACCTTATATATGCATATTTTCACTTATGTAGTTGTAGAAATTTTAGACCGGACATTTTTGTTGCAGTTCAACTCCATTTTTGCTGTCTTTTTTACGTCGTCTGTAACGTTTACAGGTGTGGGGGGGGGGGGCGGAGCTCCATTTTAAAAATTTCCTATGAAAAACACTAGTTGTTAGCCATTATTGAAACTTAACTGCTCACAGTTACAAGAATGAATAATTTGGTACCGTTTATAAAATAGCTTAAGTTTTTTTTTTTTTTTTCTTTGCTTACATGGAAGGGATTTGTTATTTTTTTAAATAATTGCTTTTATAGTTAAAAAAGCTATAGTATTTGAAATAATTTGGAACCTGGATAAATGATAAATGATATATGGAGATAATTAGCGACACAAAATCGATTTTTTTTATAAAAAACTGAGTACTTGTTTGATTCTGGACGAACTTCTTGTATAAGGCTGAAACCATGTAGTCTGTAAAAATAAAACTGTACTAGAGGTTATTATTAGTCGCTTATTGCACTAACAGTTAATGAAAGTGGAACTAAACGAACTAATTTATTTCATTTAATTTGTTCAAAATTAGTTACAGACACTATTCTAAGAAGTGGCTACCGTAGGTGACACCTGGGCTGGCTATTGGTGGTGTCAACCCCACCCCCATAAAAAAGAAAAGGGAAAAAAATAAATACCATTCGTATCACGGGAGTTATAAATATTTAAAGTATTTGCTGACAACAATATTGTGTTTAGCAGTTAAACACCACTTCGAATATTTTATGTAAGGAAATACTTTGTTCAGTTCAAAATAGAAAAAAGTATGCTAGAAAAAATATCCAGTTTAAGTTATTTGTTTAATTATATGGAGCTTTTAAATGTTTATTGTTTTCCCCAGGGTGTCCCCCCAGAACGAGTGACACCCGGGGCGCCCACCGCCCCCCTTAGCTACGCCACTGGTTCTAAGATTTTTTCTTAGGAATTCATGTAACTCTGGAATCAAATGCCTCGGGTTTGTAAGGTTGATTAGTTTTATAGTTCAGCTAATTGAAAAATTTCAAATTAAAGCTTGGAAATTTCCAATTGCATGTGCGAATCTGGAGGTTGTTGATTTCTCCTAGCATATAATATTATTAGTTAGGATTACTAAATGAAAGCATCACATTACATAACTGGTTGCTTATTTCTCATTTTTATTTCCTCACCTACACCATTCCCATTGTTCCCGCCTTATGTGCATCAAGTTTCATTGTACCATACCTGACATAATTCGCAAAATAAACTGTAAATGTTATTTTTTTCATGACAACAATGTCAATTCTAAACCAGGGATACTCAATATTCTGCCCACGAGCCGCATGTGTCCCGCGGAGCTTTTTGTAGTGGCCCGGTAGTTCAGTATTTCAGATACTTGACAACTTGCGATATAAACTTATTCTTCTGCAGGTACACCCTAGAAAAGCGTTATCTCCCTTTTCACAGACAATTGATTTGCCCCTGAAAAACTAGATAGCTTCTTAGAAAAATTTAGCTACATTATCGAAAGAACCCACAGTAATTTTTATGTTATTGTCCGCGAGAAGAAATCATTTTAGATATGTGACCTGAGCATAAAAAAGGTTTAATACCACTGTTCTAATCGATTCTCCTTTCTTAAAATTTACTTTACTACATAGTTAAAAACTAGCTGACGTATTAGATACTTTAAATAATTTCCAACTTGAGCTGAGGTACATCATAGCTAATTTGTATATTGGAACCATTGAGTGGCTCCATGGTTTGTACTTTTTAAAATTGAAAAAGAAAAAAAATGTCTTGACTAAACGTTATAAAACCTTTTAAGTGACTTGAGTGCTGGCGAAGACAATTATAGAAGCCTAATAACAGTAATAAGCTTTCATGGTCACACAATGCAATATATACTTCGAGAACGTGGAAGGAGTAGGACAATGGCATTCGCCCAACACAATGACGGCTGTTCCATTGTTATCAGACTCAAGAAACTCTACATCAGTATGGCACGCGCATCTAAAACAATTTCACCTAATTTTACATTTATTGAGGAGCAAGCGTGCTGCTTTTTTGCATGCGTTTGGAAAAATAGGTCTTGCATGTTTAAGAATATGCAGTCAAAAAGAATTGTCAATAAAAGAGTATGAGGGATTTGGTACAAAATTCAAGAGTAAAAAAATTGCTTTTTTTTTTCAGTGTACTAAGCTTTTAGGTCTTTACTGCTTAGAATTGATCCATTCCTGTGTTTAATCTTCTGCTTCAACGTTTACGAAGATTTTGTCCGAGCCTTCTTTCTAGCCCAGCTGCAACGATTTTGTAGCATCAGTTGTCACTATGCTTCAGATCCAAAATATTTAGAATTATACTTTTCACCTGTTAAAACAATTTAAAACAATACATCTCTTTTACCGAAAATAGAAGATTGATACTTATGATAAAAACGATGTCAAATTTCATTCTCTCACCAGGGAATTAGAGCAGTTACGTTTTAAAATTGTTTCAATCTAGCTCTGCTTTTATTTTTATGTATTTGCTCAGTGTTCAGAATAATTTCGATATGAATAAAATTATTTAGCACTCAGTCCCTCAACAGGGAAGCAGCCATTTTTTCGAAAATTGTGAATAAGTGGTGGTTAACGTTTGAGGACTTAATTATTTATTTTTTGAGAAAATATTTATTTGAATGTTAGCATCACATTGTGAAAATTTGGTTTGGCTTAAAAGCACCATAAATCATAAATACAATAAAACACATTTCTTTTGTGCGACAAGCAAGAAACAAACAATTCAAATGTTATCGATTCTCACGTAGAATTTAATCATTCAGTCAATTCATTAATTTTCCTTTTGATGATTCAATATTAGGACAGCGGAGAATCTTTTACTCATAATTAACTAATATATGGCCACATAATAACGTTTTATTCATAACTATTTCACAAAACAAAAAACTAATATTCAGCTTGTTATATATATATTTCCAATTTTTGGTTTTTAATAAGTAGATTTAAAATGATCTGATGATAATATTTTGAAATAGTATTTTTGAAATATTAAAAAATAGTCTTGCATTATTCAAATGAAAAAAGTCTTGATGGATATGCTAAACGTCAACAATTCTTTTTGATAAAATTTGTCCGTTACTATTTCGCCTCTTAAATTAGGAATTAAAAAGGAGGCTGTTCTCCGTAATTTTTAATAAAACGCTAAACTTTCCGAGGTAATTAAGTTTGGGACCGTTCATAAATGATATCACGCTTTTTTCCCACATATTTGGCCCCTCCTCCCTTTGTCACAAAGTGTCACACTTCAACGAACCCCCCTCCCCCCCTTTGCCACATGTCCCGCTATGTTGCATAAGCAGGGATGTCACACTTCTTGTTACCCCCTCCTCTCCCCTTGTCACACTTTGTCACAAATTCACGACCCCCCCCCCTCGAAACGTGACATCATTTATCAATGATCCCTTACGAAAATGTTAACATTCCTGTTATAAAGGTAAAATTTTTGAGCTTATTAAGAATAGAATATTTTTTAATTGGAATAGACTTGGAAAGTCTAATTTATTATTCACGCGAAATTGAATGCTGCTAAACTTCTCATATTTATTACCAATAACAACAAGATTTTAAACTGAAGAATGAAAGTAAAACGAAAATTGTAACATCGAAAATATTTTATTATAGGTTGCTTCCCTAAAAATTTATGATGAAAATAAATATCAAGATGTTTCGATTGAAAACTAAACATGAACCTTCGTTTTTATTATTTTAAATATATGTGTATATGTGTGTCATGCAGACCCATATTATAAAAAAGCGATCTTGCAATTTATATTAAAACAAGCATTTTACGCTTAGAGTTTAGTACGCCAATGTATTTTTTCCTAAAGGGTTTCTATATCAAGGTCTTATTATAGCTGATTTAATAATAATGTTTCATTTCATGATTTATTTCAGTCCGCTCTTTCCCCACTAGTCTGATAACCTATACATTGGCGCACCATTAAATTTCAAGGCTTATATTCGTTCAAAGCTCGATAATGGATAATGTCCAGTACAAATTAAGGGCTAAGTCCAATCATTCTAATAACAACTGCTGGTGACGGGGTCAAGGGGAATAATTCTAGAGTAAAGAGTCTTAGAGCTTTAATTCAATTCAAGTTCTTAGAATTTTACTTGAAAACCATTAAAATCCGAATTGAAATCGTGGGAAAATGATATGAAAACTAAGGTCACGATTTAAAGCACAACGTTAAAAGCAATGTTATTTTTTGACGTTATTGTATTTTCAATGGGGACCTGATTGACGATCGATTCATTGATGTTATAACCGATGAGACGTTAAAAGGAGTCGCTAGAAACGAGTACTACTGTATTTCTAAGATATTTAACTCATGTAGAAAAGAGTCCTGACGACATTTACTTGTTATTTGTTTCTTATCTAACCATTTTGTTTTCATTTAAAGTAATGAAATTAGTGAGATTTTAGAAAGTTTTCAGCTCTCAAAAGTCGAAGATTTGTATTTATATTATTGTAGCTGAAATATTAAAAAGAGTGGTTAGTTTCTTGGTGAGCTAACTTCTGAGTTATTAACCTTTCAAAACAGAGGAAAAATATATAATGTGATCACGATTTCTGTCCATATTTTCCCACTGCGAGGACTTTTTGACGTTAAAAATATGCATTTTGTTACGTGCATTCGAATACTCTTACGCCGGGTAAATTCATTATACTAGTCTAGGGGGAAAATACTGATTTTTTCCCCTTTTAAAGCGGGTTTTTATCAATCATGACTCTTCAATTCAGAAAGAAATAATTATTCTTCTTGCAAGACAAAAATACTTGCAGAACAGCTTCTGTATGCAAGATTGCATCGTTCAGAAACATTGCTTCAGATATCGGGTTCTTTGTCCCCCGGGGCAGTAGTTTCTTTTTCAGTAATTGATATTTCTTCCACGGAATTACCGAAAATAATGCTTGTGTTTCACATAGAATATTTTAATTAGTAAAAAAAACCCACTGTCTTATCGCTAATACAGTGATATCAGGACATATATCATTTTGTTCGTGAAATTGTTAATGATTAGAAGGGTTTTTAAATTGAATATACATGTCTGTAAAATCTTTAACAATAATAAGCATAATGATAAAGAAATTCCTACTGTTATTTTATATATAAGCATATATTGATGTAAAATAAAAGGAAAGGAAGAATGGAAAGACAGACAAATTTAAGATGGAATCGATAACTAGAAAAACTACACATTACGACTAAAAAATTAAGTTTGTATATGTGTTTACAAATAACCTCTTCTTTAATTCAAATTTCTAAACTTTTTCAGAAGCTTTTTTTTTTCACACTTGTACGCTCGCGTTATGTTCGTCCAATCTTCAGTGGGTTTATGAGTACTCTTTTACCTTTACAAAAAAGTACAGTTGAAATTCTAATATATCGACCACAAGAGCATTTACAACAATTGCCTTTTTTTGTTTCACGCTGATACTTTTACTCACATCAACATTTCTGCCTTAAAAGTGAACAATATATCAAAGATCACTTAATGCCGAAAATCATGAAGAAATTGTTTGCATAATTTTCATTTCATTTAAATACAAATATGTTTGAATGAAATTATGAAAGGATATTCATATCGTAAAAGTATACAGGTACACACGTTGAACTTGTTGATACGTTACAAATAATAACCAATTTTACTTTATTTTTAGAAAAAGACAGCCTTCTAACAAGATGCTACGACAGATGGGGTTGTTTTTCGATAGGAGAACCGTTTTTCTCTTCGCTTCGACCCATCAGTCTTTTCCCTCTCAACCCGGATACCCTGGATCCCCAGTTTTTGCTTGTAACCCGAAAGGCACCCGATGTTTTTCAACGGATCCGCACCAGCAACAACTCCAGTTTTTCGCAGTCAAATTTCGACCCTCTTCGTCCAGTAAAGATAATAATCCATGGTTTCCGAGAAAACGGATTTCAGGACTGGATCAAGGTGATATTTTCATTTTCGTTTTTGTTATTCTTATTCTAAAATTTGAAAGCTACACGTGGTACTGTAGCTTAAGTTTTTGAAAGCGGCTGTTGTACAGGCAGCTTTTGTACGCTGTATACAAAATAGTCGACTAAAAAGGAATCTACGTGGTGAATACAAAAACGTTCTGGGGAGTTACTCCAGCGATGAAAATCACCCATTTGTGCGACAAAATTATCTTCCGAGTACATTTCTCCGTGAAATATAGAACATGCGATTAAAGAAAAAAAGATTTCATCAATTTAAATCTGGCAATCAATATTTTCTGGCAGACTTTATTGAAAAAAAAAAAAAAAAAACATATTTTTGTAATCTAAATATTATTTTGTAGATCTAGATTTTTATATTTTTAGTAATCTAAAAATTATATTGTGATATCTTTGCGTCTAGTCAAAAATAATTTGAAATTAGTCTTCACAGAAACTTTAAGTAAACATTAAAATATGAAATCTTATGTTTTATCTTACTTCGTATCCCAATTTTTACGCCATTTCTTCACTAAAACGTTGGAAATATTTTTACAAAGTATCTTTCCTGTGCTTTTTTTTTTAATTTATAGTTCTACTAAAAATATTTCTCACTTTTAATTTTTTTTAACGTTATTTTATATATGCTCCGTACTATTTAGTATATTTTTATCAGATTACAAGCGTACAAATGCACTCTATAACAAAAAAAAATCGATGCACCAAGAAGGAATCATCCGATTTGCATCCAGGCTAGAGGTGGGTCAACACCTTATTGAGCTCGTTACTGTAACTCTGAAATTTATCCTTCAATTGTTCTGAAATTTTAATCATTTTCTATTCTGTACATAATCTTCCTATCCACCAATTTTTGTCTCCATCGGACAACTCCTTCTTGGTGCGTTGATTTTTTTTTATTTATTTATTTTTTTTTTATAGAGTGTATTTCTTAGTTCCTCTGAAATTTGCATTTTTATAGTGTTACCAGATATGTTGCAGCTAGATTGATTGAGAGATTATTTGTATTTGAAAACTAGATTTTTTAATTTTTTTACTAAAAAGAACCAACCGAAAAAAATCTATTATTTTTGCTCCTTAAGAAAGAAACGTGTTCTTACATCCATTACGTACTTTTGTTCTTGGGTTTGCGTTCCACTTTCTTACGCTATTGACAGAGTTGGCATGAAGTCTTGAGCAATGTTTGTTTCCAAGTTTTCTATTAACAAAACATACTTAGGATTCATGCTTTTGTGGTAATGAGTTGCAAACGAAACATCAACGGTCCCATTTATGTCATGCATTACCAAAATAAAAAGGCTCCATATATTTTAATTCTTAAAATTTAGATTGACTAGTAATTAATAAAAATCTTACCACAGTTTTAATATACTGTTCTTAATGAAATTGGCAGCGACATGAAGGCAGCGACATAAAAAATTGCCTTTATGTCCTTGCAAAAAATGCGAGGAGATAAAGGCAATTTTCCTTGTAAAATGTGTAATTCTATTAACTTTCTTAGGTCAATATATATATATATAATAGTAATTCATATTCTCTACAAGTGTTTTCGAGTTAACTACTTCTACTTTAATTAACCCTTAATGCATTTGCCCGTGTCTGACACGGGCGAAAGTTACCGGCAAATTTGCATATGCCCGTGTCTCACGCAGACGATTTGGTATATAACGTTATTTTATTTCTAATGCCTGTCTGAGATCCATTTGCACTTTGTTTGTGTAATATTTTTGTATAACTTTTACCCACCCCCCGCTCTGTAGTCACCCCCTACAACTGAAATTGCCAAAATCAATTTCTCCTATACATATATATATTCATTTTCTGTCAAAAAAAAAAAAAAACTTCGAAAATATTTTACCAGTTTTTCCGAAAAAAGGCGCGCTGCAAGGGATTAACGGTAATATGATAAATATATTTTCCATGCAGCAATTTTATTTCTATTTACAAATCAGTTGAATTAGTGTTTTTTTTTTTTTTTTTTTGACTCCATTATTAATAAAATTTTGCTTCAATGCTAAAAAATTTATTTTGTATAGAAACCATGTTTCTATAAAGAGTTTAATTTAGATACAATTAAATGCGCCATCATGGCTTTATTTTGTCATTTAATGAAAGTTAAATTTCTGTATGCTTTCAAAGTTTTTTACATCTTTTTACTAAGACATCAATTGTGTTTTAAATCATCTTTTTTTTATATTTCGCAAAAGTCTTAAAGACATTTTATTTTATTATCACACGTAAACACAAATTAGTAAGTTACTTATAGTTTAGTATTGAGAAAATATTCAATAAAAATATAATTTTTATTTCAATGATGAAATTTTAACAACCCTTCCCGTCTAAAATAGTGAAGCAAATAATTATTCGTTTTCGGTATATATTTTGAAAAATTCCTCCGTAGCGTTTTAGCGTATTTTAAAGAAGAAAATTCTCGATGATGCATGGTTATAGTCACAACTTCGTAACAGTTTCAGTAAAAAAAAAGCTAAGTTTTGTCTTCAGTTATCTACTTTTGAAGAGAATAAATTGTTAAACATTGTGTAAGAGATTTAGAAAGTATACTAACAGGTATTCTTGTTCCCTCATGTGGAAGGAAGATTGTGCTTGTCTTTTTTAATTCAGAATTCTACAACAATGTACGAAAATTTAATGAAATAATGAATGATGAATAATGTCTATAATGATTGCCTAACAAAATCCTTCCTTGTTTAGCGTTTAAATTTTTTTACGTCCTTCGTTAAACCACAATGCAAACAAAACGTGACTAAAATGTTCTTTGAAGTGTAATTTCTTTTCAGTATCTTTTTTTCTTAATATTAGATTTTTTTCTCTCCTCGGCGACTTTCTGCAAAGTCGAGACAATTCTTGGACATTGCGCGCTCTTTTTACTTCTCGTCAGCCATTTAAATTAACCATTTCCGAAAACAATACACCGGACTATCCGCACATATCGCCCTGTCGCAACAGCTATGTTTCGCATTGTTCTGGAATCCTGTGCACACCCTCTTATTGCCTTTGAGGCAATGGATGCCGGAGTTTCTTCATTCGCAGCTCATAACGAAGGGTTCTTTTAATAATGAATGAATCGAGTTACGCTTTCAAGTTAACGTTCTATGTTTCAAAGAATGAAGGAAATTATTCTTCGTAATTGGTAGTAGTTGTGAGTCACTGAGTGTTGAGAGAGAATTGCGTAATGCTTTTCCCGCATTATGCATCCGAAGAATGGAGGAAATGTTGTTCTAGAAAAGAGTTTTCGAACCTTGAAAATCTGATTTTCCTTTTCAGAACGTTGTTTCAAGGTTGGCCGGATATCAAATGTCTGTATCTTTTCCTGTCCGTTTTGTAAACAGTTTAATAAGGAACTTTCTTCTATTTTTATTTGGCATTTAATCATGATATAAGTCAAACTGCGTGTGTACCTATGGTTTCATTAACCTTTGTCCTTTGATATCCTTTCTTGTTAAGAGTTCAAGTTATTGTTAAGAATGTTTTTTTCACATCGTTCAGAAAAAAGTTATATTTAAGGGTATTTTTTTCACATCGTTCAGAAAAAAGTTATGGTTAAGGGTATTTTTTTCACATCGTTCAGAAAAACTATCTTGGCATTAAAAGATAAAATATTCGATTAAAAGTTCGCGCCAAATGGTCTATAAAAGCTTTTTTTTTTTTTTTTAGTCCATACAGAAATGTGATTTTACCAACGTCGTAACAATGAGAAGTACCTTAATGCAAAGGAGGAACAGAAAGAGTTATTAAACAAAAATATGGCTATAGGTTTTATGTGAAATATGATTTACAGGCATTTCTATGTTGAGGTTGAGACTATAAATTAATACAGACTGCAATTTTCGAACCAAAAATCTCTTTATTTAATGCTGAAAAATTATTTGCGAACAAAACAAAATAACTTTTTTTGTGATTTTATAACATTAAATATAACTTGTCTGTCATCCACTTCATTTCTAAGTATTTTAGAGTACAATGTTTGATATATATATATATGTATACATATACATATCGTCGCTTGAAAAGAATAGTGACGCAACTCAAAAAATACCGAAAATGAGATTTTTAATTGATAATACTTTTAAAAAATTGATCTTTTATATGGAATAAAGAACCAAGTCGTAGATAGCATAAGTGTCTTTTCAGAATGAAAATAAAACGCCATTTTTTTTTGTTGAACAGAGGCATAACTCGTGTTGTGTTTCGACTGCGGCGTGGGTAAGTACTGCCAAATTTATTGAAAAAAGGCACAACTCCGATTAGGTCCTAAGTTATATAGTCCCTTATAGAGCAATAGAGACCCATTTTGTGCTGTGTCTGTATTGCTGTTAATGTAGGATTTTTTCATAAAATTTTATTATGGACAATAGAGACATATTTGGAGTTGTGTGTGTATTGATTTTAATGTAACAATTTTTTAAAGTACTTTTCAGGGTTATTACACTATTCCTCAAATTGTTGTTTCAGAAAAATTGTTGTTATTATTCGAAAGAGACACAACTCAAAATCTCCTAAATTTAATTAAAACTTCTAGGAACCCTAAAAGGCTAGCACAAAAACTGCATGAAATAAACAAAAATAATAGTATTAACCATTTTTAAGGGGCATTACAATAATTAGGAATTGTTATGAATGAAACAACAATAAATTACATATCGCAACAATTTAAAAACTGGTCTCCTGAAAAAGTTGCTTTTTTGAGTAGTGTCACTATTCTTTTCAAGCAACGATATGCAGACCACAACTTGAATCTGAATTGGCTTTTTGGAAGAATCTATCTAGCAATCCCTTCACTTTATTTCGTTTTTGAACTAAATATATTTTTCATGGTTGTTAATAGGACCTCGTCCGTGAACTTCTCACTTCAGATGACTTGAATGTGATCTCTGTAGATTGGAGAATAGGGGCATCTCAATCGTACCCACAAGCAGCTGCCAATACCCGCTCGCTTGGTCTTGTAGTAGCGGACTTTATAGATTACCTACAGGTAATAGATATATTTTTTTGCTTTTTAAATTGATAATTGGGATAACTTTAACCTTTTATGACGTCAACCTGAAAATTTCAATCGTTTTAGAAGGTCTTGTTTTATAAATTGTACATTCATTTCATAATTTCAGCTTGTGATGACCTATGAATATGATTGTTTAATAAAATTTTAAACGTTTTTAAATCCTTGAAGAACGTCTGAAATCTCAAGTAATTAAGTTACAATAATGACTCTTAAATTAAAAAATGAACAAAAGTTTACACTTAACGTCTTTCTGCAATAAAACTAGCAGAAATTTTCACAACCAGTACTAATGCCTGGTTGCTATGTTTATATTGTTTCCTTCTAATACGTATATTTTCAGAAACGCAACTTTTGAATATCCGGTAGCTCAGAAAGTTCTTTGTCTTAAGGTGGTCGTTGAGGACGTAAAATCATGAATAAAATACTTAATATTAACTTTTCCTTCGATGGTCTTATTGAATTCGAACTGTTAGTAGGATGACACTTCGAATCAGACTTTTTGGTCTTTGGGTACAGCTGTCATTGCTCACAAGAGTTCGCTGTTTTTTAATGTAGGTTTCCTAAACTTGAAGAAGATCTTTTAGCTGGTTATTTGATAAACGGACAAAACGTTTAGTTTTGTTGGCCTGAAGTATCAACTCTGCTTACGACTATTTTTTTCTCTTACTAAATGGTAAAAATTAGTGTCTCCTGGGTAACACCCGGTGTGCGTCAGTGTAAAACACTTCCTTACGACAAAAGGTAATTAAAAATCGCACCACATAAAGAAGTTCAGTGTTGAAAACAGAAGTGAAACTTAGATGTATTGCAGAAACATATCATGGGATGTCCTTTGACCGGTTTTTACACAATACTAAACTCAAAATTTTGTTTGAATAATAACACATAAGACGAAAGAGCAGTTAATTATTTCTTGCACTAAAATGTGTGTTTACAGTATTTTTTCTGTTTCCGTAAAAAATTTAAAGAAAAAAAAAACAGTTTGCGGGTATCAATGACCATGTATGCAATAATACTTTACTATCAATTGGAATGAAAATCTTCACACGTGATTAAGCAAACAACATTTGCCAGCTACCTAGTTAATTTGTTAAAAAATATTTGTTGATTAAGTGTCAAATTGTTGTCCAATGGTCCTCTTTGCGATAGAGTTGATTTGGATTTTCAAAGCTATAATGATGGACTTTCAACTATTATTATGGATACTTTTTAAAGAATGAATTTTTTTGCAGCATCTCTTTGCCTTCTAATTTTGTAGAAAAAAATTGATGCATGGAAGTCCTTCATTTTTACTTGACGTTGAAGGAAGTTTTGAATACTTTCATGAAGAGCATCTTCTGTAATAAAATTAAAAATAAGAACTTAAGAATCTTATTATATCTCAATCCTAAACTGAGAAACCTTCAACTGTCTCAAAGTTACACAAGTCTACAATGAAATTCCAATCCCTTTCAAAGATTTCCGCTACGAAGTTACAAGGATAAGATCAGCAACTTTTGTTGCTACTGTGTTTTTGTCTCTGTCCTTCAAAGGTCAAAGTCAGTTTTCTTTGGGAAATTCATTTTTTTTACTCATCTCTATTTATTAGTTATATCTCTATTATTATTTTCGAGTTCTTACAAAATTAATTCGGTTTTATTATTTTCTCTGTGTTGTTAAAATAAGAGTCTTAGAACTTAATTTTAGAGGAGATATGTGTATACATTTCGGATTATTCTTGACTCTGAAATACGTTACAATAAATTTTCTTTATTATAAATTTATTTATTTTATTTTATTTATTTATTTATTTGTTTTCTTATTTTATTATCATTATTATTAGTAGTACTGAAGAGTTAAGATGTCAAGAGCATTAATAATATTTTTAACAAATGCCAGTGAGTCAAATACTAAAAGGATACTGATGACGATTTAGCGGATTTAAATTTCTCTGTTATCTGTTTGGCTATGGTGCAATATTTAAAGACTCTTGTTTCTTGTTGTATTTAAAGTACACGATTATTTCAGTTCAATGTATTTTTATTCAATACACAGCGCAAATACAGGATCTCTCCAGCAGACATCCATATCATTGGCTATAATTTAGGAGCGCATGCTGCAGGCTATGTTGGTGACCAAATTCCACGACTGGGTAGAATTACCGGTAATATTGCAATTTTTCAACTTTCAGTTTTTCTTTGTACGGTAATTTGTACATACTTTGTTTGAATACAGTAATTTATAAAACTCTTTTATTTCATTAGAAACAAATGAGTTTACTCTTTTATCCCTGCTGCCCCTCAGAAAGCAAAAAACAAGTAATAAATGAAATTGAGAATGAAATAAAATAAAGTACATCTCGAAAATCCAAGTAAAGTCCCTTCGCTCGGAAAAATGTAACGCCTTTACATCTTCAAATCGTTTTTTTTTTTTTTTTTTTTTGCTTCTCGTAGTTATTCCAACGAATCAGTTACCTGATGTTTCTTGTTTTTATATTCTGATAGCTGTAAAGAATTATCATATAGTAAAACAAACCACTATTATTCGCAAAAATGAATCGATTACTTATCGTTAAAATGTTATCGAATTCATTCTCTCAATTTGTTATTCATCATATTTCAGTAAATTCCAGCTAATAATATGTATGATGATAACTGTGCGATGTTTACGGTTTGGATCTGGCAAGAAGACTCCCGACGAAAGATTAAACGATTCCATTTGTTAAAATAGGGGTAAAGAAATCAGATTTGCCTCGCCAATAGCGAATTGTGATGGTTGTTGGTTTTCCATAAGAATTCCTGTTTTTACTGTTACCCAAGAAGAACATTTTGAGAAACGCCAAGAATTTCTGTTCAAAATCTCTGTCATTGCATTTGATATTTTGGGCCCCTATTCTTGAACACTATGCAATCTGAATTTTATTCATTATTTTTTCTAACGAATGTCGGTTATAATGTACCATTTTCCACTCCCTTGACAGTATGTTATAGCGGAAGTTGACTCTTATAATACTAGATTTTTTATGGTTTTAGGTCTTGACCCAGCAGGACCCTATTTCGAAGACACCGATGCAAGAGTTCGATTAGATCCAACGGATGCCCTTTTCGTTGATGTCATTCACACAGATAGTCCACCCTCTTCTCAAGGTAAGGTGCAATAAAACCTCAACATGTTTTGCATATATTTTAACATAAAAAGTTGATCTGACATTCACATTTCATTCTTTTAGTTGCGGGTATGCTCCAACCGGCAGGTCACATAGATTTTTATCCAACTCCTGGTTGGAGGAGAACTGGTTGCAATTTTATTGAAGGTAAGTGTTTTTTGATGCCAGACAATTTCTGCTTTTGAGAAGCAAATTTTAATATTTATAGTATTTTGTTTCTGCAAGTTGAGACCTTGCCTTGGAAGTGTTTATTTCTTTTTCGGGAAAGGGTATTAAGCGTTAGTGGTGCGAATTGACTTGGTTTACCTCCACAGTGCTATTGAGACGGGAATGTAGCTCAAATACCATTTTATCATTTCGCTGAACTCAAGAAGAAGAAATAAAGGATCTCAAGATCAGCCCTCCACTTACCATAGCCGAACTATAATAGACTGTGTGGTTCTAATTTTTCTTTTCTTTTTCTATTATTTCTTTCTCTTTTGCCCCCTGATATTTTTACTGGTATTTCTATAATAATAATAATAATAGTTATTACATTATTGTTTTTGTTGTTACTAACGATGAATGTTCTTGATATTAATTAAACCGTACTGAAATTTTATAGATAGGATTAGATTTGGATGATTTTTCAAAATATCTGTAAAGGTAGAATATTTGTATTATTTACACCTCTCAAACGTGCAATACTAAATATAATACATTTATAGCACATGGTTTCTTGGATGTAAATTACCATAATTTCGGGTCAGAGTTTTTTCAAATTTACATTAATTTTAAATTTTTTAAGACCACTTTTTAATCATCAATTAAAAGGAAAAACTTTAGAATATCTATTAGTGTGTCATCATAGTAGATGAGTTGGCCATCCTCAATGTCTGTTACTGTACACATTCCCCCCCCCCCCTAATATTTTAATTATGCAGTTAATTTTCTTTTTGATTACAGGAATTAAAAGTTTCCGCCGTTGCAAAGGTGTTCATGCTACTGAAATTTTCACGCAATCAGTAAATATGGATTGTCCATTTTATGGTTATTTTTGTGATTCTTATGCTAATTTTTCAAGCGGACAGTGCGATAGAGGGTGTGGTCAAGACATGACGCGATGTGCTTCCATGGGATTCAAAGCTGATGATTGGTTGAGATTTTCTACGTCAGAACCTGTCACAATGTTCCTGGAAATCGGACTGGAAGAACCGCATTGTCGTAAGTCACTGATTATGTATGGTGTTCGAAATATTTAAACAAGATTTAGAGATTAGTTCTGCGATGGTTAAATTCATTCTGTTATCCATAATGTTCAATGTTTCATTCTATTCTTCACAGTAAATCATCAGAAAAATACACTGCTAAAGTACACAAAAATGACATTGCTAATATTTAAAGCAATAACTCTCTTTTAATTAGCTACAAAAACAACCTTCATTATAACTAGTTTGAATTGGTAAAACGTATGGCTGACTGCTATTTTTACATGCAATCACTATGTTTCAATTATCACACATACTGACTGTTATTTTAACAAGTTTTTCTTTCGTTTTGACTCACTGAAATCGCACGGTTAATCCACAGGTATTCGCAGGGATAGATTAAGAAGTTTTGGGACCTCCTGGTGGTAAAATAAGCGTGGGGCCCCCCTCATCTTGTTGCCTTGAATAGTAAATTTTTAAGTTACAGTTAAGAAGACTAAATTTAATTTGTTTAAAAACAACACAAAATTAAAAATTTATTTTCTTAAAACGTTTCGAAAACTTTTAGGAAATTCCAAGATTAAATTCATTGCTTTGAAAAATGCATTTTATCCAACCTTAGTTAAATTATGTCATAAAATTTGCATGGAATATATTCTGTCGCCAGGCTCTTCTATAGAACTCTCTACAATGAAACAATGGCAAAAAAAAATGGAGAAAAAAAAATAAAATTTTTTTTTTTGAAAGGTTTTGTAGGTCAAATTGCATTATGCTGCCGATTCTAGTAAGGTAATTATACTTGTGTCATTAAGAGTGAAAGAACTGAAGACTATGAATTCCGAAAGTCATGTAATTTATGCATGGAGCATGCTAACGGTAAATGTTTGGCTAATTGTATGGGGCAAAAATCCAAGTGCATAAGAAGCCAGTGTCAAACTACTACGCCAGGCTTGAAATGGAATATAAATGTAATAATTTTTAAAATGGCGACATTGTATTATTGAAATGGAATGAAGAAAAACTAACTTGTTTGTTACACACGAGATGTTTAGAAGTCCATGTAATGTGTTTCAATCTGAATTTTGAGAGAAATATTTGAAACAGGAGTGCGTAAAAACAAATCTCGTTATGTCAATGAAAAAATATTTGATGTTTATGTACCTGGCTAAATTACGCAGCTACCAAAACCACCTCATTCGACATGATTGCGAGGCTATATTTCATAGCCTTAACATAATAAACAGCTTAGTTTTTGAAAAAAAAATGGATTATCATAATTTTAAATGAACGTCTGATGTTTAAACGGAAAGGAGTTTTGAGTACTTCTTTCCATAAATAACTTAAGTTGCAGATTATTTACGAAGACAGGACCTTTATTTTTTTCGCATAAGGATTAATTGTATTATTATGTGAAATACACAGGTTTCCTTAGTTTTTCTTACATCAACTTACATGGTATGTTTTTATTGGTACACCAAGCTGTGTTTAAAGGTATAGAATCATCATGTAGCTCTAAAAATTTTCCAAACTTTTGTTACTGCTTCAAAAATTCATAGAAGGTAGGAATTTTTTTTATTGTTATTAATAAAATAGTTTGATGTTAATTTATACAATTATATGTTTTTAAAAGTACAAAATAAAATGTATGATAACGTTCCTTAAAATGTGTTCAGTTAATCAAAGATACAGTAGACTTCTATAAACAATGAAAAAAATATGCATAATTTAAAAAAAAAACTTTAATAAATCTAAAAAATAAACGATTTGTATAAGTTTTGAGGATTTTAAATACGTTTTTTAAATTTCATTCTTTTCCCCTTAGGATATCACTATCATGTAAATATTCTGTTATCGGGAAGTGAAGAGGCTCGAAGATACAGAAATGAAACGGGACTCATATTTGTGAGACTTAGCGGAACAAAAGGACGCACGGCTTTGCTGCAGGCGACTCCTAAGTAAGTATTGACGTATCGTGTCAATAATCAAACGCAGTTGACTGTCAGGTGCAACCAGAAAACAGATATTTAATCTTTTAACAGTTAATTAAAAAGTGCCATTGTTATAATCACGTTTTGTCGAATGTTTTCATTCATAAACTCACTTCTTTTCATAACCCGACGCACGTGTCCGAAAATTTTGTGCTTCGTTATTTATGTTTTTTTTTCTTTTAGATTATCAGTGAACAAATGTTCTTTATTTATTTATCAATGCATGAGCGCTGACATTTTTCGTTAAAAAATAAAAAAGGAAATTTTAACGAATGAAGTTGGCTGTCAGATTCAACCAGTGAACACAAATTTTGTGTTTGAATAGTAGATAAAAAAAATTCGCTATAATTCGATAAAAATTTTTAGTTCCAATGTCTTTTATTCATAACCTCACTTCTTCGCACAACCCGAAACACGAGCTTGAAAATGGTTGAAAATAGCGTGCTCCAATAGTCAAAAATAGTTGACACTCGGATGCAACCAGAAAAGAGGTATTAGATCTTTTTCATAATAGATTTTTAAAAGAATGTCAGTTATAATTCGACAAAAACGTGTAGAGAATGTTTCCATTCATAACTTCACTTCTTTTCATAACCTGAAACACATGTCTGAAAAATTTTGAAAATATTGTGCTTTATTATTTATGTTTTTCCTTTAGATTTTCAGTACAAATATACTTCATTTGTTTCTTAAGATATGAGTGTCGACATTTTCGTTATTTTTCTTTTTAAAGAAAATAAAATGGCATTTTTATTTTCAGACCTTTAGGGTTTACACGAGGTAATGCAATAGAATTCGTTCTCAGTTCCGGGAATTTGGGTCGCTTACTGCGAGTGGACGCTCTATGGTCTTCACTGCTGCCGAATCCTTTGAGCGACGAACCACCATCGATTCAGATTCACAGCTTCCGCATCACCAATCTTGAGACTAGTTATAGGTATGCATGTAAAGGCAACAGTTTTTTGAAACATTCATGTGCCATTTAAACAATCATGTTTTTGAAGGTTTCTCCGTTCTATTTGCATCATTTAAAAAAATACTTGAAGTAATGAGGAATTTCAATCATTGCAGATAACTTAATTGTTTGTGATGAATGTATAAATATACTTTTTGCGGGAAGGGGAGAATAATTTCATTAAATATTTCACAATGTATCCAAATCTGTTGAATCGTCTCCTCATTTAAAGCGATGAAGAGAACAAAAACATCTTAGGTATATTAGTAAGAGAAGTGTCTTTTCAAATCATATCATGAATTACCATCATTTATTATGAAAATGCGTATTTAAGACATATGCATAAAAAACAACATTATAAAATTGCTAAATTTTATTTACACTCACATCGCAAAAAGGTTTAAACTTTCTCTTATTCTGTAATGATTATGAGTTCTGCTAAATCTACAAGCTTACTCACTCATCATGCAAGTACTCACTCATAGTGCAAGTACTGAACTCATAGTGTAAAATTATTTTCTCTATGTTAATTTTCCATAATATTTAACATGACACCAACATCAATAGAAACTTTTATTTTTATGTTTCTATGATTATTATTTAAAATTTAAAAATAAAACCCGGAGCCGCAGTGGAGACTTTTTTAAGCGATTCGACTCCGACTCCTTTACTCCAAAATCAGCCCGACTTCAAATCCACAGCCCTGTTTTTTTTAGTGTTAACTGTCAACCAACCATCTGTGCAAAAGGAGCATTTTTTTAGACATCTTGTAAATTAGCTGGATCACAACAGGACAAGTTTTTGTTTTAACCAATTTATCTTTTTTTTTATTTATTCAGAAATTTAATTACAAAACAATAAAAAAATAAATGCAATGAAATGAAATGAAAAAAAAAAAAAAACGATTTTTGTTGTTCCAAAAATTTGTGCATGATGTTGCGGACATATCGCTCATGGGCTGCAATAGTGGCACAACTCAAAAAACACGCTTTTTGGACTAAGAACAGATTTAAATATGAAAATACTCATTCTTTTCATCAGCAATACTAGTACAACCCATACTTCAATATAAGGCCGTAAGATGGCAGCAAACTAAAGAGTTTCTTATGCATTTTCCCTAGCAACGAAAACTTTAAACCCACTTATCTCAAAACATGATTTTTTTTGAGTTGTGCCACTATTGCAGCCCATGAGCGATATATGCACTCTCTGTAGCTAGATAAAATTATTTTACAAGTAATCCACGATTTAGTGTATGACTTTTCATACGTGTCCCAAATTTAATTTCATTTCATCTCCATGTTATTGTTCTAGATATTCAGATTTAATGAAAATGTTTCTTTGAATTTTATAATGCGCAATTTTTATTTTCAGGGAAACATTTTGTGGAAGAGAAGAACCTATTGTTCCAGAACGTGTTAAGGCATTCTTTAGAGGTGGTGTATGCTAGTGCTATTCGCTGGTAGATGATGACATGAACATTTTTAAAAAGGCTTTTCCCAGATGAACAAAACTGTTTGATGCACATTTGTAAAGAAAGTATTAATGTATGCTGTTTAAAGTTATCATATAAACGATAAATGCGTCAGAACCTTTTTAAGATTAAAATAATTTCAAATCTGAAAAAAAAAAAAAATAGTTTTGTAAATAGTTTAATTTGGCACTTGTACATATTTTGTTTTTGTTACAGCAAGAAGATTCCTTTAATAAAATAACTTTAGTTCCATGTATTGTACTTAAACTGTTGGGCTTAGATACTTAATAAAAATGATTTTAAAAAATGCCTCGGAAAAATATTTTATGGAACATGCTTAAATTTTTCTTATTTTAATTTCCTGTTTATTCCAAATTTGGCTTTGTTAAGCTTAAGACGATCAAATAGGTAGCATGAAAATGAGTCAAAGAACATTTTGCGAATGAATTTCTATACCAGAGTCATGAATTTCAAATAAACACGTCAAATAAAATCAATTTTTATACGAAATGATACTTTTTTATTCAAAACGTTATGAAAATTTACAGAGAAACATGAAATCCTAGTTATTGTTGGGAAAAAAATATGTGAAGGATTAGTTAGTGTAACTCACATTCTTCTACAAGATTACATCATTCTTTACCAAAAATTCATTCTTTCCATGTATTGTATCAGCAATGTTCAAGCAAAATGCCCCTACGTTTAAAACCCTTGTTTTGAGCCATAGTCAGTTTAAACATTTGATTCACCATGAAAAATAGAAAAATATTTTAATACTATACAGGCTTGGAGTAATCGCGATTACGTAATCGTAATCGGCTGTAATCGATTACATTTTGACAAAATCGTAATCGTAATCGTAATCTGACGATGGCATATTCTCATAATCATAATCGAAATTGTGTAATCCCGTAATCCTTTTTCTCCTGTAATTTTAATCGTAATCTTAAGGAAAAAATCCGTAATCTGCTGGTCCTGTAATCGTGTAATCTTGACCTGCTGAAAGCTGAAATTTTTAGCACTACCATTGAATAAAAGAGATCAGTTTACAAGAAAAAGGATTCAAGCTGTGTACTGATTACTGAAGTCCTATCCTAAGCGGTTTGTAACCTACGGGCGATCATAATATAAAAGGTTCTGTGTGGCGGTCGCAGACCCTTGATGGCAGGACCATATAGTCTGCTAGAGAGACGCTTGTTGTCCTGCTTGTAGCGGTCTCTCAGAATTCTTAATTGCGGCTCCACTCTCCACGGGGAATGGCTGGAGAGCCCGAGAAGAAAGAGAGTCGTCACTCACATCGCCTTGGGGCTCTCAGGGGGGTCTCCGGTCTCCTCGCGCCCTCCAGTTTCGGTAAAAGAGCGGTAATCTGTCCGCAAGTCAAAAAGATTTCGTGGTAGATAAGAAAGCGGAAGGCGTCTGTCTATAGAAGGACCAAATGCGTCGGTCATTTTGCTTCCTTAATTACCCCTTCAAAACATATTCAAACGGTTGGGCAATAGGCGAGAGTCTGGAGCTAAGAATGGGCGCCCCATTTTCCCTTTCAATAATCGAAGCAGACTGCCCCCCGAAAATCTAGTGGAAAGAGTACTATCACCTACACACATAAAGAGACACGAAATGCCTGTTGCGTTTTCTCCTTTATTTAACGGCAGAAGTGAAAATTTTTTCTAAAGAATAGCACATTTACACTTCAGCAATTTAGGAGCAGGCGTTATATGATGCTCTATGCTTAGATGCATGAAATCTTAACCCTGGTACGTGTGATTATTATTATTTTTTAAAATATGTTCTTCGAATATTTAAAAAAGTACGTACATTTAAATCTTAAATTTATTTATATTTTAATGCTAATATTCTTTTTAATTAATAGGTATGTAAAAGAAAAAGTGATTTATGTTCAGACATTCTCCCAATTGTTTTTTACATACATGAATTAATATTTAGGAATTATTTTAAACAGTTAATTATCTTTTTCTTCTTAGAATTACCTCAACAGAATTTTGTATTTCAGTTTAATCTTGTACGTTAAATTTGTGTTGTAAAATTACTTGCACTTTATTTTTTTTATTAAAACAGTTACATGGAAAAAAATTATATGCTCGTGCATTTTAAAAAAAAAAAAAAAAAAAAACCACAAAAATCATATTAAAATATTATAGTCATTCGTATTATAATTATTCTTCATATTACTTTTTAACGATTACTAATTTTGCTAAGAGTTATTTGAATGTTCATGTTCAAATTTTTTGAACTTATTCTAAAATGCCGCATTTATTTTCGAAAGATTATTTATCTCTTACACTATCTGAATATTTTGTTATCCCGTACAATTCATACACATCTTATAAGTGATTTCATAAAGAATCATACAAAATTATTATTTTCAGTAAACTAATTGGTGTTATGTGAAATATTTGCACAATTTAAACTAGAAAATAAATACAATGGAGAAGTATACTACATTTTCAAAAATTGCGGCCAACTAAAATTTTGATTGTATGCACACAAAATAACTATGAACCAGGTAAATCACTTATGCATTATATACTATACACATTTAGTGCATCGTCTTTGCTTATATACTAAATACGATCAATGTAGTTATCCCTCACATGAGTTTTAAATATTCGAAAAATTCTGAATGTGCCTTTCCTGACTTATATATATATATATATATATATATATATATATAATATATATATATATTACAAATTTCTCATTTCTGCAACGACGTCATAATTCAAGAACTGTGATGTTGAAATTATTTCATTATTAATTGCATTCATCATCATTTCAGTTATCTCTTATTAAATCAAAAATGTAATAAAAAATCATAATCTTTTGATTTATGACGCTATTGTAAAAATGAGAGTTGTATGCATAATATATGATAATTTTATGCTAATCTAATCGTAATCAAAATCGTAATCGGATGTCATAATCGTAATCGATTACATTTTTCAACGACTGTAATCGTTGCCGTAATCGTAATTACTTTTTGGCAAAGGATTACAATCGTAATCGTAATCATAATCTCTCAATTTCTCCTTTTGTAATCGTAATCGTAATCGATTACGTTTCTTTGTAATCGACTCCAAGCCTGATACTATATCAGGTTTACCGATATAATTTCAAAGTTCTATAATTAGTTTATATTACCAAACAATTAATCAGAAGTTTTACTTGACCGCAGTAATCTGTTAAACGTTTTTTGTGCTCTTAGTGACTTTTGTTTCAACGTTGACGATATGTCTTATGGATCTTTTTAAATTGTTGATCTAAGTTTTAAAGATATGGCATTTCACAGAGTTGTTTTCCTACGTGAGTTGCAGCTGCCTATTTAAAGAAGGGTATGTAATGAAAAATATTTCTGCGTTCAACACAATCGACATGTTTTGTACCCTTCAAAGTGATCGTTGCCAGAACGATGTTTTCTAAAACCTTGACGAGTACGTTGTCCTTGTTGACAGTTTCCATGGAAATTCAACTACCAGAATCCTCCTTTGTTTTGTCCTATGTTGTAGCATGGTTCCTTTATGCAATTGGTTGTAATAGGGATGTAGTTCGCTCCACCGCCATCATTTCCACCAGTCCTAAAAATTGCGTAAATATCAGCATTTTTCAAAATGCAGAACCATTATTATACATAAAAAATAACAGGAATCCTTGACTAGAAGAACAAATTACAGTCGCCTCCAAAGTCAGAGTTCGGTTGGTTATAAGTAAAAAATGTGCGATGGTGAAAATTCGTTGCACATGAAACTACGAGCATATACTCGTAGATTTAAACAAAATGTTCTTTAAATTTGCTACCATACGGGAGCAATCCAAAAAATCTAATGATAACAAAATCGGGGGATATAATTTGGCGTTGTAGTTTGGCGTCTATCCTCTACATCCAAAATTAAATAATACCACTGGATAGCTAAAGGATCAAAGAATTCATTACGATAAACGAGAACAGTGACGCATAAAGGGGGTAAAGAGGGAAGCACCGCCATTTTGAGGGTATTTTGCTTCGTATCGAAATTTGCAATCAATATAGCTTTTGACTCGGAGAAGCTACGATGTTCGTTTAAGTTTTAATCATCAGCTGTTGTCAAAATCTATAGATTGTATATAAAACATTAGTTTAAAGTAGTGACAGTGTATATAATAAGGTGTTAGAATTTAAAAAGATATCAAAAATAGATAGATAATATCGGCTTATACGCGTCGAAAAGCCAGAACTATAAAGCTATTAACTAATAGATTTATATTGTAACACAATAATTATTTGTTTCCTTGTTTTTTTTATAAATACATAAATAAACGTATTTTATTTAAAATATACAACCCGTTACATAAACGTATTCACGTACAACACACAGCCGTGTCCATGACAGCCATACACCCACATTTTTTTTAGTCAGAAATGCAATAGGGTGTTTATACATTGCGGATTTTCATAAAATAAATTATATATTTGTTCAAAAATCCTTCGATGAAAACCGGGAAATTACACTTTTAAGGCATTGAAATTTATTATTTTTATACTGGGAAAAAAAATTGATTCGCAATGTTTGTTTGGTTTCCCAAAAATTTTCGGGGGTAGTTTATGTTTTCAAGACCGAAAGATCTATTTAAATAATATGAAAACACTGCTCGCCAATTAATATCCCTATACAAGTTTTGGGGAATGATTTCCCAATCATAGCTTGCCCATACCTCCGATTTACTGATTATTGAAAACTAACGAAGAGTGTGATAATGTCTTACAACTCAAGGACAGTCACGCAGTGCCATGTTCTTGGTTTGAGAAGTGTTTAAGGATACGTAGAAGTGCTGCACAACTGTTGAAAAAGAATCATATATCCATGCCATAACAGCATAATCTGATATTTCTTATCGTGTAGTTGCGTTGGGAAATATTGCTGCGTGTCGTACGATTTTCCATAGTAAAAAGCATACTTTGTAACGCAAAATACAACTTTGAAATGCCCAATTTAAATATATTTCATTCTGTTTTTCTTTTTTAAGTTTATTTCTGCTAAAAAAATTTTACGAATCAGAAGTATTTCATATATTTGGCAAAGACATAAAGTATAAGTAGCTTTCTTCGAAGCAGTATTTATAAATATTATAAATGTGTTTGCAGTTTCTCTTGAAATAGGGACGAAGCGATCTCGCTAACATAAAAAGCTAATTATATATTGTATCCACAAACCATTACCTTCTTTTTTTGTTCTAAGTTGAAAATATCATACTCACGAAATGATGGTGTTCCCAATAGTCCGAATCGGGATGGGAATAGGAATTGGCAAAGGCAAGAACATATTCCTTTGTAGAGAGTTAGCTAGCAAGGCAGCCGCCATTATTTTGTGCATATAAAACGCTGTAGCTGTAGGAAAAACAAAAATTAAAGACAGCGCAACTAGGCAGGGCCACCAACGGACAGACACCATCAGAAAACTATGAAGCTGGACCTAAAAAAGAAAAATCGCCTAAGTCAACAAATAGTTTTTTTTAAATATATGTATTAGAGATAAATTGATCAAAACATGAGAAGTATTTAGCATATGTCTTATCTAATATAATCGTTTTAAAGTGCTATTATGTTGAAGATTTGACCTTCATTGATATGATTCTGTATTGGCATATATCATATTTTGGCTTTGATTTATAGACAGCTGATTTTTTTTTAGTAGTGGTTCAACTGAACGTATATCTTATTCAATATTATCGATTACTTACAGAGAATGTGTATCAACTGTACACTTGAAATGTTGACACTTTGTTTGATTGTTTTTTTTTTCTTTTCTTTCATTCTTTTTTACGTTTTGCCTTCGGACTATGCAAAGGCGAGAATTATTACCTTAAATGTAGATCTTTTTTATTTAATTTATGCACATCATTGTGACGAGAATAATTCAAAACCTGAGTCTCGATTCTCTTCAAAATGAAATAGTTAAAATCAAATTAAGTGTTTTTGGGGAATTATCAATTTAACTGACATTAAAATTAAGAATAAAAGTCATCTCACTCTTCAATGAAGGAACAAAAGTTAAAAACGGCCATTTGGAAAAAAAATAAAGATTTACGAAGTCACAAATTTCAAGTAATGAATTTGCGCTCGAGCTTTTCAAAGTAGAAAGGATAAAATCACTATGTTTATTTATTTCTAAGAAATGCTTTATTAGTACTTCGGTTCTGAAATTCGTAAGTAAAGTTTCAACGAATTTAGCCCTTGCTTCGCATTCTGAAGGTAATTTATCATTTTGCACGTTAATAAAAAGAAGCAAAAGAATACGCAGGATTAAGATATCCTAAATCTCTCAAGCTTCGCACGTCTTTCATTTGAGCTACATAACGAGATATTTCCCCACGAAAGCATCTGCATTGTGTAGGGTCAGGTGTGGGAAAGTGGCCAATGGGGTAAAGTGGTCATACGGCAAAGAAAAGGCTATAACTTGGAAATAAATAAAGGAAATTGGTGTATTTTTTTTCATTTTAGATTTTAATAATTAGGAATTCAATTTTACATTCAAAATTTTTTTTGATAGCAATTTTTTAGGTGAAGAAAACAGTCAATTTGTTTGTTTATACAACACTTTGAAATTGAAACAGCTCTTTTAACTTCTCTCTGACGTTTTGTTTTAAAGAATTTGCATCTAATTGACGGTACAGGAAGCTTTGCACAGATCTCAAAAATACTTCCTCACTAACCATGAAGCTAGATTTAGTTTATATATTATTTTACAGTAGTTTAAGTAAGATGGGGTAAAGTGGTCATAGTATTAGGCTTAACATGCACCGATGCTCTAAAACTACTTTAGGTTAATTTATGAAGTAGACTAGGACTTAACTTTCATAAATCTCACGGGAACTCATATTCAATACTTATTTTCAATTTTATGCGAACTTAGAACTATTAGAGGGAATTCAGGCTTAATATGCAAGAAGGTAAATTTTGAGGACTACAGGGCTCCGCACTTATTTTGTTTGAAATTTAGCCGTGAGGCAGATGTTAGTTACGTCACTAATACTGTATTATTTCTCAAAAAATAACTTTTAAATTTACTTTTAGTAAAAAGGATTAAACACAACTAAATGCAATAGAGATTGAAATTACTATACAATAGTCTTCTTACAATGATGTGTCTAGTATTCACAAATTTTTAGAAGCACCTTTAATGAAACAATTTTCAAGTTAGCCCAATAGAATAATTCATTCCTAACCAGACTTATTATGAATATTATTAAGCTTCAAATGTTTAGAACTAGTTGTGCTTCGAACAAGAATAATGCAGTAAAGAGAGAGAGAATTAAAAACAGCTAGGTTAAAATACGTATTTTTCTACCATTTTGAATTTTAATAAGCTGTAATTATCTCAGAACCCTCTTACTAGCGTTGTTTCCGTAATATGTAAATTAAATAATTTAGTCATTCATTAAAACCTATAAATTTTTTCAAGGAAAATTTTGAATTTCATATTTATGTTTTATTATATGTATTAAATTAAAAGGGCAGACATACAGTCTAATATTTAGGGATTAAAAATTAATAATACCTGTTATTATGTATCCTAAAATGATTTGGTACATAACTTTGTTTTAAGACCATCTATGCAGCTGCGGAAGAGCCTGAAATACCTTGCCAGACGTTACAAAGATGAGGCCAACTTTTGACCATAATAGAGGGCCTTAATAAATTCAGTTGGGGGAAATATAGTTATTTCCTTTTCAAAATAAACCTTTTTTGAGTATTTTGTAATATTATGATTATTAATACTTTTATAGGGTCTTTTTTTAAATTATGACCACTTTACCTCATGCACTACTCACTTTACCCCACCCCGTGGGGTAAAGTGGTCATAAATACATCCCAGAAAGAAGGCGTTATAAAATTATTTTACTTCATTTTTTCTGCTCAAAATTTAATGCAATATATTCTTCAATAATGTAATGTAAAATATCAAGCAAAAAATCTGACGGTTTTGAACAAATTCTTATATTTATTGGCAACGAAAGTTGAAAAACGTGGATTTTATGACCATTTTACCTCACCTGACCCTATTGAATAGAAACACAAATTCGCTTAAAATTTTCCAAAAATGGTTTGCTTATACTTTAGAGTCCAATAAGTGGATTTCCAAAGCTTCAAGTCAAATTAGCCGCATTAAAATCAATAACATTTATATTGTGTTGGAAACTACTTACATAAATTCGCAGATGCTGTTTCACGAAACACTGTTGGAGTGCGAAACATTCCATGAAATATTTACAAAATATCTTTAAAGTTTTGAGAGTTCATACGGAAGGGAAAGACTCGTCTACGATATATTATAGGTTAAATCACGTTTTTAGAAATTAGGGGATTTTGCATTTGAACAAAGTTTTTTTAGGAAATTAAATGATTTGATGTATATTTTGGTTTCCCCACTGTTCGTAATTTGAGAATAGGAAAAGAGAGAGCTATGGGAGGATTGCACTTATAAAAAAAATCATGCAGCTTTCTGAACAATAAAAAACGGTCTGTTTCGCAAATGTATCTAACATCAAGGTTTCCATTGAATATAATAAATGTCGATGCCAAGCGAGAGAAACATTTTAAAAAGCATAACTTCTTTATTAAGTAGCGCTATCATACGTTTTTATTTTATATATATATTCATTCTCTCTGAAGTATATCTTTCTTTAAATGCCTAGCCGTAAAATATAAGAACTGAATCGGATTATATTTCTGAAGCATAAAAATTAAATTTAAATAGAAAAGAAAGCATTATTTCTTGGGAGCAAAAATGTTCAAAAAAAAAAAAACTTACAATGTCACTCTTTAAAGAAACTCATTAAATTTTAAAAAATATGATTCAAGATCTGTTCTATGTTCCTGTATTTAAAATGATACAATTTTTTTAAAGGCTATTAATGTTAATTTTAATGTGCTCCCCCACCCCTACAGCTAAAATGAATAGTTTACTTTTTTTTCTTTTAATGCATTACAATTTTTCCTGATCTATTAATATGTAGTTATATGTAGAATATTTATGTAGTTTTGTCAGTAAAAATATAAAGTATTTTTTGTTCGTTTTTATGCGTCGGTTAATAACTTGAAACAATTGTCTTCATATTTATTTGTAAAATAAAATATTATTTATATATGAAAGGTATCCAGGCAGTGGCGTAGCTAGCAAGGGTGACACCCCGGGCGGTTAGTCATGGAAAAGATTAAACAAAAAAAAATATGTAAGCGCAAATTATACATTGTGATGCAATTCATTAAAAAAAAATAATCACAACTTTGAAACAAAAAAGAAGGGGGGAGGGGGGAATGCCATTCTTACCTTCGGCGTCATAATATTTAAGGTACTTGTTGACGGCAATGGTGTGTTTAGCAGTTAAAAAGAGATTGAATACATTTATGAAAGGAAACACTTTTCCAAGTTGAAGATAGAAAAAAATTGAAGGAAAAAACTATCCAGTTTCAGGTATTTGCGTTGTTTAATAGAGCTTTTAAGGGTTCTTTTTTTTCCGTCGTAGCTGGGTGTCACCCTTGAACTGGTGGGACCCGGGGCACCGAGTGGGACCCGAGTCGGGCGGGCCGCCCCCTCTTAGCTACGCCACTGCATCGAGGCATTTGTTGTTAGAAAATGTAATTTCAAAACTCTAACATACGAAACTCTGGCATACAAATCTTTTTTTTTCTAAAAGTCCCATGAATTAAAATTAATTCTAACACTTTTCCTTATTATACTGACAATAATTTTACTACGATTAAGTCGATGTGCATTTTTTTCTTTCTTTGAACACTTAGTGAACATTTTAGGCTTTTGTAATTTTCTTTCTTTTACATATAGTTACGTCTTTTGCGCATCGTTACGTATAGTTACGTTTAAAGCACACATATTTTATTTATTTTAATATAAAATGAAGTATTGCCTAAGATAAAATTACACATTTCATTACTGTGCAATCTTTGAAATTGAATTTTTTTTCATCATATTTATTTTTCGATCACATTTTACTGTCATGTTCTTTATCACATTTCTCAACTGATAAATATATTTATTTACATCCTTACCTTTCTACTTACCAATATTAATTAACAATAGGCCAACTGGACTTCTTTCAACAGCAAATAAATATACATACAGTAATCATTAATATGCATACATACAGAGTTTTATAGAAAGATCTATTGTTTTTTGACGAGCATTGTAAAACTTCGGAATTCTTTGTCCTCCTCTTTTATGTTTAAAATTCCTTCGATAGCAAAATAAAGTAATTTTTTTGCAAAAATTTGCTTTGTTGAAATTTATGTCAAAATGATAATGACAGTGAAGTCTCTCCATAGAGAAATCGCTAAGTACCAGTTTAAAAAGTTCTACAGAGTAAATTTCGGAAATTAGTTATTTTCGCAGTAATTTAAGTAATTGTCACAAACGTTCCATTAGACGCAATAAGTTCAAACGTATTTAATTATGACTTTCAACTAAAATTCAGCAAGATGTATTATAAACCTCATACTAGTTTTTAATTTACATTACCGTTTGTACAGCATTCTATTTTTATGTGTTATTTCTGGAATGGAACGGTGTGGGTAGTCCATAAACAGGCAGATGTGAGCAAATTGGTTGCATAGAAATGAGCAACTTTGTTCGAAAATGATGAAAATCGAAAAAATAAACATCGATAAAAATTCTTTGGGAGACAGTCACTTCGTTATACGGAAAATATCTTGAAAGTTATTTGATTAAAAAAACTTTTTAGGGAGCAACTCGGTGTAAGGAGATTTCGTAGTAGGGTGACAACTATGTTTTTTTTTCAAATGTTTTAAGAAAAACTTAAACCTACTTTAACCATTTATATACTGCATTATGATCTGCAGCAATTTTTTTTTCACGTACTAGCTTTCTGGGGGGGATGGGGGTAACTACACTTAAAATGAAGGGATTTGCATAAACGAAATACTCAGCCTATAGAAATTTAATTCATTGCAGCTAAAAAGGACCACAGAGTAATTGAACTATGAAATCAATTACATACACCGTTCACGTAAAATATCTGATCAAATCGTTTTCTGAGTTTTTAACAACGCATTTAAAATATCAGAGAATTAGTTCTTGGATCTTATCGTTGTTCCGGAGCAAACATCAGAAAAGTGGAGTAATCTAACCAAAATGGCAATTCAAAACTCAGCATCGTTTTCAAAGCTATCCTCTTTTCTTGCTAAAATACTCTTAATCGAGCCCTTGCAGAAATGTATCCTGAAAAAGTGGAATTAAAAAAGTGTACCCTCAGAATAATCGTAAGAATGAGTACTGGATAGAATTTTAAAGGGAGTGCTACTTATAAGTACCGTTAGTAGACAAAGGGTTAAATTTACACTGGGATGCAGTCGGTAGGACAATACATGTGTCGCAATTCAAATGCGTTTTTTCTCACAATTACCTTGGTTACTCCAAACTGTTAGAACATCTGAATGTGCCGCAGGTACTGACTATCATAGAAACGTGGATTATTTTCTCCTTTCATAACAGCACGAAATAGTGTTCTCAAATCGATATCAGTCACACACACAGAGTTAACTTTCCCAAAGTATTAGCTTACCTTTCGCCAGAAGGGAGCTGTCCATGGTGCAAGAAAAGAGGACCCCAAATGAAGCGAGGGACGCCCTTTGCGTGACTCTTTATGATCTGCCTTGGGGCGTCCTCTTTTGCAAAGTGGAACGACGAAAACTTCGATTCCCGCTCCATCGGTCAGCTGGAACAAACAAAAACTACCATCTTCAATAAAACTCGCACACCCCCTTCTTTGTTTTTTGGTTCGAATCATTCCTCTGTGCCACATTCTCGTGCCTGGAGAATCCTTTTTAAGATTTCAGAGTAGGGTGACAACTAATACCTCAGCTCATTTGCGGTAACAAATCGTTCCACACCAATGAATAGAATCGGGCGTGAGCCGACAAGGAAAGAAGAATTGCGTCATTGAAAGTGCTAATACAATTTCTCCGGTATGAAGATAATTTTTAAAATCCTTTTTAGGTCGAAGAGATTCAAATGGAAAGAAGAAATTTTCTAAGAGACTGTCTAAAGCTCTTAATAAAATACTTGCTTCAAATACGATACTCTTAAAGTTTATCTCTAAATTAATGATCTTTTCACAGCATTTGGGACAAAACGTAGAGTCCGTAGCATGCATATATTCGACACGTATATCCTTGTATTTTCTGTAAATTTTTAACAAACCTAAAAACGTTTTGGGGATAAGAGATCTACGTGTCTAAAGATCTTTTTTTAATATATTTTTAAAAATTCTTAGAAAATACAACGATATATTCATACACGTTACGGACTCTACATTATGGTCCAAATACCATGAAATGCCCTTTAAATGAAGTTTTATTATTTTCAAAAACGATTTCCTCTTTAAAAAAAGACTTGATATGTGTGTGTGTATGTGTCTGCGCACGTACACTAACTCTCCCCAGATTTCATTGATTACTCAGATCTTATCAATTATCTGTTTTACTGACCTTTTCTTTATTGAGGCATCAAAATATACATTTTTTTATAGCAATAGCATAATACAATAGTTTTCGTTCTTTATTATTTTCCTGTTTTTTGAAATACGTAGTTCATCAATTAACCCTTTAATCAGACCAATTTTCAAGAAAACAGTAAAAAAATGCTTTTTCTTTTTTTTTTTTTAAGAAATGTAAAAACTTTATTATGCGTAGATGGTAAAATAATCCAGCAATACAATAATACATTAACTTTGTGGTAAGTAAATTGTAATAAAAAAATTTTCACTTTAAGAAAGCACAAATAAGCATTAAAATGCAGACATATGTTTCGGGGTTGCTTGGAATCCCTTTTTCAATGCCATAGGGAGCTTCTATTGGATATTTTTTCATCTAGAAATTCCTTATCGCATTGAAAAAGGGATTCCAAGAAATTCTGAGAGACATATGTCTGCATTTTAATGCTAATTTTGTGCTTTCTTAATGTTAAAAATTTTTTATTACAATCCAGCAATGTCGAATTTCATTATAAATAATCCAGTACTCTTAGCTGATTATGTAAAATAAAAAATCAACATTTTTCAAAATAGACCTTCAAAACCTCCCCTTTGGAGCATGGTGAAAGGCACCTGAAAACGATTTTTCTAAAAGTCGGTTTCGTTCGTTTTTTATCCCGGTTTTAGGAATTTGTTGCAATTAAATTCGCTCGTAATGAGAAAAAAAAACCCTTGCACCTTTTCACACATTTTAAAGAACGGAAAAATTATTTTTTTAAAAATAGAAGTAGTTCTTACGATAAAAGAAAGTTCTTACGATGATAAGAACTTTGGAAAATTAAATTGTTTTCAGAAATGAAAAATTCAAGGCTCACTTAGATTTGTGACACATGAAATTGATCGGATATTTTAATCCTTTAAAACAATTTTCAAAGTGATCAGTGAATAAAGTTAAAAAAATTTTCTTTTCTTTCTTATTTTTTCCTTTTATCTCTCCCTCTCTCTTTGTTTTTCAGTTAAAGAAATTGTCTGATTTGGTAGTCATCGCTACAAACACATTACATAAATATTTAAAATCTTTGCTCCGTAATTGAAACCAAAGAAAACCATACTCAAAAACCAAAAATGCGGAAATTTACAAACGAAAATATGTTGTAAGATATAGTCTTTTACATCTCAATTATTCTCTGTGCATAAATAACAAAAGCATATTTAAAGAAATCAACTGGTAATTATGAGAGAATTGTTCAATAAAAAAAAAGTACGTTTTTTTTTTCATTTTAACATGTTAATAATTTTCCCCCTCTATTATTTCTATTAAGTGTTCATCAGACGATTTTTATTAAAATGGTAGAGTAACATAGTACTTAATAAACTTTCTATTTGGCGCGTATTTTTCCATGGGGCTTTGGTCGCAGTTAACAAAAAGTATGAGTCTATTCTCTGCTGAACAAATGTAAAGTTTTGGAATCAATTATTATCCAATATTTTATTAATATCAAATCCATAAATCTTCTATATTTTCCCTCTGAAAATAAGAAAGAAAAGAAACTATGTCACTCACTTTCCTCAGAATTGAAAAGAGGGTTATTTGTTTGATAAGGGCTGAGCTTGAAATTGACCATGAAATCAGAAGCAAGGATCGCTTCTTTTCCTACTGGTTAAAAAGACAATTCTTGACACAATCTTACGAAGAAAAAATATTATATTTTATGTGCAAGAAATGACATTCAGAGAAAGGGAAGAAAGGAAACTTTTCAAATCACTTGTTACGAAATCTTCGAAGTTCTCACGATCTGCATAATTTCTCAGTCATTATTCTGGAGTCAAGGTATCCCAATATCAATGTAAAAGAATTGTCGTTAGTAATTTGAACCAGTAATTTACAATTTTGTGGCTGTTTTTAAAATAGTCTGTTCTTTTTCTCTCACCCCGTTCTAAATATACAGTGACGACTTCGACCAGTGGATTTTTTAAAGAACGAAACACACATCTTCCAGATATCCCGTAAAATATTTTAAGAGAATCCCTTCATTTCAGTTTCATTTTATATCTCATTCAGTCTAATTTATTTATTTTCAAATTGCTTTGTTTATATTACCATTATACGTAACCTGCTACTCTTGAATTATTTTTAAAATTAATCGTACGTAATGCAATTACATTTTTGATTTCCTGGCCATGGATTCTTCCATTCCTCCCCCCCCCCCCTGCTTATTTTACTTCAGATAAACTCCTTCCACATCACAAAATATGGTCTACACCGACGAGATTTTAATATTATTTGATTAACATGCAATTTTTGGATCAATGGTGATTTATTTTTTAAATTTAAGAGAGCCATTGTTTTTGTGTTAAAAAATGTTTTAAGGATTATAAAAAACATTGTCAGTGCCTTAAAAAACTCAGAGTAAATATTTATTAATCCTTTCCCTTACATGAAAAATCTTCTCAATAGATTTAATTTGTTCAAATTTTATACATACATATACCATTAATTTTTATTATTGACATGTCAACCAACATCAAAAAATCTTCCAAAAAATCGATTTTAATTTTTAAGGTAGGTATCTGCTGATTTGTGCTATGAGATCATTATTTTCAAATAGGGAACGTATATCCAATAAAATAAACATTAGAATTATATTATTTACATGGCTAGCATAAATGATTCATTCATTTTGAATGAATATTTTCAAAAGTATTACACATTACACACATGAAATATCTATGGAAAGAAACCACAAGATCACCAAGGTGATACACCCTCTACAAATGTTCAATATGTGCCCCTTTGGTGACAAGACACACGTCTAGACGATAATCGAGCTCGTTCCACATTTTTGCCGCATAGCTCTGTCCGTTGTCTGACCTGCAGCACTGATATGTTCTACGCTCTCGAATATGTTTACGTATCCAAATGGGTTTATTCTTTCTATTGGTTATAGTTCATCTATGGTATCTACAATTACATAAAATTTCACGTACACAAAGTATTTTCTGAAGACATAAGGGCTACATAACCAAAAAACATTAATAACAAGAAAAAGAAAGAAAAAAAGGGGAAAAGTACCGTTTAAAAACATAAGGGTAAATAACCAAGAAATATTATTAAAAAGAAGAAGAAAACATACTCACATAATAATTGGCTTGGCCTTCGTGGTTCTGTCTGAAGCATTTGTTATATTTGTTCAGGTTGAGAGAATGTTCGTGATAATAACTCATGAAATGACTTTTTTAAGTAGTTCATCTCCCCAAATAGGTTCGGACAGTGTCCATTCATTTGATTTTGTTTCACCCATCTCTTTCGCTTGAGAAATTTACTTCAAAACAGGATATATGCTAGTTAACCTTGATCACGCTTTCTATCTTCTTAGACCATATTTAATGCCTTCTTCTTTTTTTTTTTTTTTTTCATTTTATTTGTTTTATTTATTTTCGAGATGCGCTTGAATGTTTCCTTGGAATAATCCGTTTATATAAAATTCGGTAAGACCCTAAAGCAAGTTAAATTACTTTTTCATTTATGCAAATCAGTTGAACAATCTTAAACCACAGAGATTTTAAAAAGAAGAAGATGAAGAAAGGATTTATACTCCCAATTATGATTTGCTAAGATTGTTATTAAGGACAACACAGTAGACTAAACTGCTCGTTTCACGAGATGATTCTTCTTTATAACAGTAAAATGAATGTATTTTTTAAAATCATAAATGAAATAAAGTTTGTTTTGAACAAGTTTTTAAAAACGAAACAAATTTCTTATTAGAATAGAGTTTTTTGTGATATAAACCAATAGACTTTCATATAGATTTAATGCAAGTAGCTTTTTTGTGCCCATAATAGTACAATTAAAACTAATGTTCCACTCTCTGGCATGAAATACCTTCAGTAGATGCGGGTAGAAGAGCAACAATTTTATAAAAATCTCAAATACTAATTACTAATTAGTGTCTCATTCGTGCGTTTAACTTTAAATCGAGCTGCATTAATGTTTACATAAAAATTTAAAAAATATCAAACAAGAAAATCTTTCAGTCAATTCTCATGAATAAACAATTTGCAGAGAATATTTTCTCTGCTGAAATGTATCAAAATAGGCTTGTATGGGTTCAACTGACACGCTGTAAAAAATGATAGTTCAACCTTTCACTAAAAAAATGGTAACATTTAGCTGAAACCAACATTTGGTAGTAAAGTGGAACCATTATAATGGTTCCTAGTTTCAATTTAAGGGTGAAACTACACCATTATAATGGTTCAACTTAATACCAAATCTTGCTTGCAGCTAAATTTCACCATTTTTTCCCATTTGTTCTTTTTTCTTTTCTTTTTTTTTTTTTTTTTTTTGATGAAAGGTAGAACTAGAATTTTTTACAGTGCACAATGCAAATAATACACAGAGTCTGCATTGTACAAACGAACTGAAATATTTTGTAATCTTCCAGTCAGAAAAATATATTCTATATATTTTTTTAAGCAAAAATTTAGAACAATGTTAAAAATACAAATTTAAAAAAATCGGAATATGTAATTTAGAAATATATCGTACGTTACATGAATAAAACAGTTGTTTCTGTATTAAAATTAGGAAACAACAAACTGAGCATATAAAAAAATATATATATATTATGGCACCATTATTTATTTGAGTGGACAAGAGCACATATTTTTTTGCCACTCAAATTTCCAACTTCATCCACATTTAGTATTTTATAATGAGACAAGAGCAATCTAAGTCAAGAAGCAAATTTGAATGAGCGTTTTTATGACTAGTTTAACTAGCGACAAATTTATTTTCCTGACTAGATCAATCAGGAAAATAAGTCTCAACTTCTGTAAAGCGAATTGTCATTGTGTTTGTGTACTCAGCCCAGATGATTTTTCTCTTACTCAGTCATGAAGTTGGGTATACAGGTATTCTGAAACGCCAGTCACTGTATCCGAAAGGCTGACTTTAAAAATTTTGATGAAATTCCTGAGATTGATGTTTTATTCCTTTTTTACCGGATTCTCTCGCGCGTCTACCGGACGTATTTTCGCTTCAAAAAAGAAAAAAAAAACGTTGAAATAACATTTTATGTATCATCAGATAGAATAAGCAACTCCATTAAAATGTTAGGTTTAAAGTTCTTACTTAGTTTACTAATATATGAGCAATGTTCAAGGTGAAGTAACTTTTCGACCTTTTAATTAACGTTAAATTAAATTCCGGCATGCGAAATTTTAATTTTGCTTGAGAAGAAACATTTTGGGGTAATTCGAGGGATGTTCCAAAGGTAAGCTTGTTCATGCTTCTTTCACGAGAAAGCTTTACACAAGAACACAACTGCACATTACCACATTGCTGCATTTTATTTCTTTCCTTCCTTTCTTTTTTGTTTGAGCAATTTTCATTTCATTTCGAACAGTTAAAAAAAACGTTTACAGGGAAATATGAATTCCATGCTATATATATGCTTGCCTTACTGCCGGACTTGAATTTTTGAACAATTTTGACGGAAAGTGCTTTTTATCAAAATCATGTACGAATATTCATTTTTAGATTTTTTCATTATTTAAGGGTATTTTTTAAACCATTCAGAAATGTTAACGTTAACTCCTTTAGCAAAAGAAGTGCCGGGTAGCCTGTAGCCTTCCCAACTTATTTTTATACGAGTATATAAATAATTTTGAATTGCTTCTCATTCGTATAACATTCATAGGTGCAACCCACTCGGAGCGATATGGCGCAATGCCTAAAAATTTCCGGTGAATCCCCCGTAAAAATTCCCAGTAAAAATCCTGCAAAAAACCGATGACACCCCCAAATCGGACCTGAAATTTCAATTTTAATCCTGAAGTAAATCCTCCTCCTTCCAAAAAATATCAATCTCTCCCCCCCCCCCCCTTCCTTGTGTGGGCACCCCTTTTCATTATCAAACCATTAAATATTGTAGTTTAATTTTTATCTTTTAAGTATAATGCGTACTTTTCTTTTTTTTATTACGTCAAGAGATGTCGCCACTATATATTAAATAGATATCTTTCAAAGCAACAATGAGGGATGAGGGTGTCATGGTTCCAACCCTATTGAAATTTTAAGTTGCGGGAGTTGCTGTTTTTAGGGCTTCCAGCCATTTTGGGAGGGTTATCTTTCTGGGTGGGCTCTATAGCTTTTGGGGGGGGGGAGGTCACCATGGCTCTTACGGGGCAAGACCTTGGTCTCTACTAGGGGGCCTAGTTTTTAAACTTTCTTTTCGAATCGTGATGAAATACCCGTCAAAAGTAGCCGACCCACATAGACATTACAGTTGTAAACATTTTTTCAGATCAAATAATATCTTCTGTGGGAAGTATGATCTCCAAGTTTTGAAATTTCGAGTAAATTGTCTCCTTTTTTTTCTTCAGATTAAAACAATCTTATTTTTGAGTGAAAAGATGTCACATACCACACAAATGCGATGTTCAAACTGCAAAACATTAGTCAAATGTAATTAGAGTGGGCAGAGAGGTCTGCTCTGTATCTAGAAATTGGAGGTAAATTCAGTACAATAAGCAGATTCGTATGATTTTGCACTATCTCTGTCTTTTCTTTCGCTGGCAAGTATCAGCGGATCATATATTGCTTTGCAATATACTATGTATTCCCATCTCTATACTACAGAAAACATTTGCAAATCCCCCCCCCCCCCCTCCAACCGTTTTCTGGCCAAACACATAGCGAGACGACAGTTATTTTTGAACACAACAGAAGTCAATTCAAACTTGAATTCTATGAAGTTGATGTTCTTGGATATAAGGCAATAACACCAATACTGTTTGGAACGGCTGTACACTTTGAAAGTTCGAAGAACCAACTAGAGGATTTAATAAAGGAATTGATAGGTTGTTGGTCTTTTGCGTAAATGTGTCTCGTTTTTCAACAATTTTTTTGGAGCGAAATGTAATACTTAGCAAAAGTAAAAATGTACAGTACAGAAGATTTTTCTTTTTCAATTGAAATACCTTTGTGAGAGTTATTGCCTCCAGATTTCCGAATTTCGAATCAAACCTAGGGTGACCAAACGCCCTCGAATTTCGGGGACAGTCTTCAAATTTGTATATTTTTAATGCTTTGTCTCCAAAAACACTTTAACTACTTGGGGACGCGTAATGTCCTCAAATGTAAAAACTTCTGTTTTTTCTCTTCAAATTGCTCCTTGATTTGCACTTTAGAACTTTTAGATAGAATTTGTTAAATTTTAGATAATATTATGGCAGTTATCAAATTGTTGCCTTAATATTACAATTTCTAAAAGGCAATGATCTAAGAAAATGTGCGTACATTTTGTAGAAAATATGTTTAGGTACCCTTTGAAATACATTATTGAGAGTAATTTTTCATAATAGAAGGGAATATGTATTGATTTGTTATGTCCCCAAAAATGTCCCCGAAACATTTTTCTGGCGTCCCCAACTTACCTTTGGATGTGGGGACACGTCCCCAAGTTGACGCACAGAAATATAGTCACCCTAATCAAACCCAAACGTAGTTCCTAATTTTAGGTTAAAAATTTAAAATTTTTGTATTAGGAAATTACTTTTGAGCTAGAGGCTTACTTTTGAGATAGTTTTATGCTAGTTAAGTACTCTTGAGGGGGGACAGAGCTATCTCCTCTGGAACTTAAATTTGAGCGTACAAATGCAGCTCTTTGCTTATTCGGTTAGCAACACTTGAGCAGCAACTCAGAGATCACCACATGGTCTGATCTGTGTTTAAGGCTCTTCTACCAGCTGAAACCAATCAATCAATAGACCATCTCAACTATAAATTATTATTTTCCGGGAAATTGTCATAAAAAATTGGGATTTTGATTGAGATTTTATCAAAATTTGTCAATAAACTAAGGCTATCTTATCGTGTCACCTATAACGTCACAGCCGCATACTCCATAAACATTGCTTTTGTGACCAACTTCACTGTCTATTAGGGAGGGTTGAAAAAAAGTAATGTTTTTTTTTTCGAAACGCTATACCGTGGAAAACTTGCCTCTGGGGTAGGTAAGTAACATGCAAATTAAAAAACAGATTTTTATTGAACCCTTAGTTACCGCATTGTACTTGAAATTTCGATTTTTTTCGAAATCAAGTCATTTTACAAGTTTTTCAGTCATTATTATTTTCAACTGCTATAGCGAAAATCATTGATTAAAAGGGTTGAAAAGCACAAAAAAAAAATTTAAATCGTCAAAATCTTCCAATTTGTGGTGGCGCAAAAGACTCAAAAATCGGTAAATTATCGCATTTTTGGTACATACTAACACCTTATGTGAAAGGCATAGTCCAGCATACTGAGTTATGTGTTAATAGCCCATTTCTTTTTTTATATATACTTCACACTTCATTTCATTGTAATAGAACAGCGGTAATTGTAATTTCCCAACCGGTGGTTCGCGAACCCCCAGTGGTTCCCGTGGTGCACGAAGGGGATTCGCGAATATGATATTGCAATGGCGGAATTTTTAATTGATAACCTGCAAAAAAAAAACTAAATAATAAATTTTCCTCGCTGACGCGAAGAAAAAGTCGGAAATATGAAAATTTTCCTAAATGTAAAATTTTGCATTATTTTTGGCTAATTTCTCCCATACAGGCCGTAAAGTTTTACCGAAGATATTTAATCATTTATTTTTTTAAATTTTGTATTCGCATTCATCAAAAATTATTGCATCTGTTCTGCATGTTCGCAATGAAAAGTTTGAATACAAATGAATTTTAACATTGTACTTTTCCACAACTTTTACGAATTTTGAGCAGAAAGATATTTATTGATTGATTCAAAATTGTGTACCTATGGTTAGTTCTCATGACACTCTGCTAACATATTTTTCGCACTAACGGTAAAATAATTTTTAATTAAGATTTTTTTACTGCTCTATTAATAATTCAAAAGAACATATAATAAAAAGTAATAATTTCAAAAACATATGTATTATATAGTAGCTGTATTTTTGCTTTGGTTTAAACTTTACAATAATTTGCAATTCCATTCTTTTTGTGATGAACTATTTTACTAAAAGCAAAATAAGCGTGGCAGCAAATTTTGCATTTTTGTTACCCGTTATAAAAGACTACAGAAAGGGGATCGCCGTTTTCTTTCGGATCTTAGAAGGGGTTCGCAAGAAAAAACAAGTTGGGAACCACTCCACTGAATGAAATCATCTAGGTTTACATTTTCTTCGCGTCGAGAAATAGGGAAGCGAGGAAAAAGTGGGAGATGGTAGGAGATTAGAAATTTTAAATTTATCAAAGAATTTCTTCCGATACCACTTTGTGATTCAAATTTTCGAAATCAGACAATAGTAGAAATAAGTGCATTTCAGATTTTGTATGCATGCTTTCTATGCCGGTCCACAACTTTTGTGCATTATCGAAACGTGAAAACAATTTATATAAAAGAAATCATTTTTACACTCCTTCCTAATACGTATGTAAATTTATTTAGTTCTTTTCTTGTGCGTTAGCAATTAAAAATTCCGCTATTGCAACATTATTTTCGCGAACCCCCTTCCGACGTCACGCGAACCACTGGTTGGGAAACGCTGTTCTATTACAATGAATTGAAGTGTTAAGTAAAAAAATAAGAAATGGGGTATTAACTCATAACTCAGTATGCTGGATTATGCCTTTCACATAAGGTGTTAGTATGTACCAAAAATGCGATAATTTACCGATTTTTGAGTCTTTTGCGCTACCACAAATTGGAAGATTTTGACGATTTTAATTTTTTTGTGTGCTTTTCAACCCTTTTAATAAATGATTTTCGCTATAGCAATTAAAAATAATAATGGCTGACTTCTGCGAAAAAACTTGTAAAATCACTTGATTTTCGAAAAAAAACGAAATTTCAAGTACAATGCGCTAGCTAGGGGTGCAATAAAAATCTGTTTTTTAATTTACTTACCTACCCCAGAGGCAAGTTTTCCGCGGTATAGCGTTTCGAAAAAAACATTACTTTTTTTCGGCCCACCCTACTGTCTATTCTACTTCGACCATGTGGCTCGGAAAAACAGTGAAGGACTATTCTGGCATTATACCTGTCGGGAAGTAAAAGTCGCTTTCCTAGAGAATTATCTGTGTAATTATTCGCTTCAAAGTTCAATAGTGGAGTGACATTATATCATTAGAAATGACGAAGGTTTTTCTGCTCGTTTTTTGGAATGATAAGATTCTTATTTGCAGCATATTTGTGGACAGCAAGTCAAAAATCCGTCATCAGGGGGAAAAGAATATTTTACAGCTGTAAAAAGTCGAATTTATCTGAAAGGAAGTATAGACTATGGCCTGGGAATTCCTTGGTAAATATCGAAACCTATAAATGGGTGCAAATAAGCGACGTGAATAATCAGCAATGAATGATTACTTCCTGAACCTGAATTACACCACCACCCTGTAATATGCCGTGTGATTTTCTCTAAGAATTTCTTGTTTGTTCTCTTAGTTGCTTCATACAACCTTAGAATTCAGATTGAACTGATCAACCACCGACCTATGTTTAGTTTGTCATTCCGTTAATTTAGGCATTGTGTGATTTGTGGAGTCAGCAGTGTTCATGAAATTTCCGGACATTCTCCGGCTTTAATGGCCTTAGATAGCTAGAAAAAGTACTTACAGTCGTGATTGATGAGTTTAAGGTAAATCCGTATTTAATATGTTTAAATGACACTACTGGATTTTCGTAGTTTTTCGTAGTTTTGAGCTAACCAGCCAAATGTAGGAGGGGGGCTTGAGTAAAGATAGCTCGGAGCGGTATACCTGCGCAAAAAGCAAACAACCAATTGCGTAGACTTGCAAGTTAATTCCTTTAGTTTTTTAAGGAATACAGCCGTCTCAAACATTATTGATGTTTACTGCGCCATATCCAAGGACATCGCGTGTAAATTGACTTGTGATGTACTCAAAAATAACTGTCGTGTTTCTTGACCCAGAGCAGGGATCTCTGCCCACCCTAATTACATTCAACAAATATTTTTGCGATTTGAGCATCACATTCCATCGTATGGCACTTGTAATATATGGTTATATCTTCACCCAAAAATAACATTGTTTTAACTAGAAAAAAATTCGGCCAATTTCGGTGCTTTTATTCGAAAGTTCGAAACTTTCAGACCATACTTCTCAGTTCTCACAGAAGATATTATTTGGTTTGAAAAAAAATGTATATCTGTAATAAATGTATATCTTTGACGGGTATTACATTTCAATTCGAAAACAAAGTTGAATAAACAAGTAATTTTCCAAAGCAGTGGTCACCATACCGTCGATTGTGAGCTACTAGTAGCTCATGTGAAAATTTTCGCATAGCATGACTGATATTTGAAAATTATCATCCTTTCTCTAGTTTTCCTTTTTTCTCTCTTTTTTGATGGGGAGGGGAAGAGTAACTCTCTGTAGAATTTGGAAACAGTACAGTTGCTTGAACCTCTATGGCTTAAGTTTGGAGACCACTGTTCCAAAATAGCAACATTTGCTCTTTAACGAAGATTTAATTAGTTGTAACTCGTAAATCGAGTACATACTATAATTTAATTTTTACCATTATACTTTGTGCAATACTCTTTGATTTAATAAAAGTTTTTTTTTCAAACACTCTCCTTATATATGCTCCAAAAAAAAAAAAAAATGAATAACTTTTTAAATAGGGAAATATATTTTTCTCACATTATTTTTGAAAACTGATATTGCCAAAATACATAGTGAAATTATGAACGTTGAAGTGAACGCGCTTCTTTTTCTCTTTCACTTCGGTGAAATATAGTTAGTAAGCCCTTTCTCTGCTTGTTAACAAAATGTTTTGTTAACAAATTATTGTTAAACAAAATCCATGCCAGTTATAGGAAAATTTCGAAATAAAAGATAAATGAATTATGAGTTGGCAACAAAAGGATTGAAGAAAACGGAGGGAAAAAATGCCAAAAAAAATATGCATATCCGTGTTTCGGATATAAGAGCAACCCTTTCCCAAGTGGATCAGAAGTGCATACGAAGGGTGTCAAGGCGTAGACTGTGCCATTGGAATTTTTAGAAGAGGAGGGGGTTAATGGCGTATTATTACTCTATTTTGGGGGGGGGGGGGCGTAGTTCTCCAACGTTTTTTAAGGAGGCTGCAAAATCTCTCTTGTGTGGATGACACCCCGTACTCACTACCCAAAATTTTTTATATGTAGGTAGCGGACTCGACTGTAAGAATTTTCAATCAGTCGATGTCATAAGGAAAAAAAGTTTGTAAATGTTGGTAATTTCTGATGCCTCTCGATTGACCAAGCCCAGGTGGTAATGACCAGCCGATTTTAGGACTTCCGTTTCTAATGATCACCACAAGGGCAAAATTAATTGCAATATATTATTAGCAAAAAAAGGTTATGTTTGTTAGTGATATGTATTTTTTATTTGCTATTATTATCTGATTTAATAGTGTCGAATATTTTTAAAATAGAGGATCATTGATAATTGCTTTTTATGATTAAGTGCACAGATTTCAAATGATATTCGATAATTTATTTTAAAGACCGATTTGGCTCAAGCACATATAATGTACAAAGATGACACCAGATAGCGCCACCACAGATTCGCTAGCTCTTTTTAGGACTGACGAAAGGTAGGGAAAATTCTCCAACCACCGTTTCACGGATTTTATACTCACGTATTACCAAGTTTACATGGGTCGGGTATGGAACCCCATACCCCCGGATACGAAGTCCTGTCCACCACCACGGCTCTTACATGCATTAAGTTTTCTTGCCTTTTGTTTCATTTTACTTTAAATTGCGTTTTTAGCACCGTAACTTCGCCAGTATTTGCTCACTCCACAGTCCATAGAAATGGAGGCTGGTGATAAAAATCTTCTAGCCGAATGCTCAGTTCTTTCAATTAGAAAACTATTGTATGCGATTTTACTCTGTCTAAAGTAAAGTAAAACTGAACCGATCTTAAGGAAAAATTACTGTTGGCAGTAACGTCATATTCTTTAATCTATTCAAAATTAAATACACTTTATTTCCCGTGAAAATAATTACAGATGAGATTGAGAATCCAAGGCCAAATTAGTTTCATGAAAAGATATTTACAGTATGAGTTTTATAGTAACCGTTATGACTTTTCCCTGACGTGAATTTTATGTTCAAATGTAATATGCTTTATTATCTAAGTTTTGGATGCTATTTTTTAACAACAGTTCTAATTTGCTATGATCTGCTTTGGTATAATATTTTTTTAAAAAGGTTATGTTTTTTACTAATAATATATATTTCTCATTTGCTATTATTAGATTTAATAGTAGCTATTATTTTTAAAAAGGGAATAATTGATAATTGCTTATTGTGATTAATTGCACGGATTTCAAATAATGTTCGATAATTTTATTTTAAAATGAGAATGTTTTTTTCGAACTTTTTGTTAAAAGAGGGAATGAGACTGAGTTTTTTTTAATAAATGATACACATTTTAATATATTTGGATTATGCAGTTTTCAAGTAGTACTGAGAAACTGTGGCGAGAATACAGATCGCCGTCGGTTTACAGTCAATTCTGGCACAGGTCGCCTCAATCAAGTTTTTAAAACCTTTTATCATTTGGAAACGCCATGTGGGTATAACTAGTAGCATCTCCTAAAATAATAAAAAGTAATTTCTTTAAAAAAATCACAATTTTAAGAATAAAATGAACATGGCGGAATTAAGCTACTGAAACGGTCAATGAAAAACTTTTATTTCTAAAGAACAGGAGGTTGGAAAAGTAATTTTCAAACAAACTAGCTATAATGAAGTTTAACTAGTGGAGGAAGGGAAAGATTAGTTCGCGAAACAGTACAGTAGTCTGAAAATGTTTTAGAAAGCTTGTTACATTCTATTTAATTTGGTGTGATATACAGGCTATGGGTGAAAACAATTTATGAAGTTCAGACTGTAAACTGGAAGTCCTGAATTAATTACATTTTTAATTTTTTTCTCATATTTACAATTATGACACAACAGCATTGAGTTAGGTCAGAACAAAGAAGTGCGGTACTAATCCTCCGCCACTTGAGTTCTGTCGATCAAACTGAGTAAAAACTTCTTGCACTAATTATCTTACTGCTCTCCACGAGAACCACTAAAGGCACTGTCCTCCTCTTACCTTGACGTAAAGCCATCCCATACTGAGACCCCGAAAAGGATTTGCACATTAAATTCATATTAGCTAGCTCGCCCCGCCACCTTGCGCCTTCGGGGGACAGCAGACGACCCAGAACGGCAATGGAGCATGTTCCCAGCGATGCGTGAGAGAAAATAGTGCGGAGTGCATCGTATTTTCAGCAGGCAAGACTTTCGTCTCCACTTAAGGGAACGTGCTTCTTTGATGTAGGTCACGCCTTCCAACTAATGTCAATCTTATCTCCATCAAAAACAGAAAAAAAGAAGTATTGGAAGCAAAAAAATGAAACGCTATTCTCTAAGAAATGTTTTATTTCAGAACAGTTTTCCCTTTTATTCAAAACACAAAGCTATGTACATAATAGAATGCTTTTCAAAGCATTCTTTTCCTGGAGTGATGATGATCCTCATTAGAGTTGATGAGCCTACATAAAATTACTGAACACAGACCAAAAAAATTTATAAAAAACTTCCTTTATGGAATATATATATATATATATATATATTTGAAAAATGATTCCAATTAGATTATGAATATTTGTTGTTATAAAAATGCATAAATTTAAATGCGCTACAAAATAGTGATACAATTTCTACAAAAGCATATTTTTCACTTATATATGTCTATAAATTAGGTTTTTATGTTTGCAAGTGTAATTCTTTTCTAATTGTTTAAACAAGTTGCAACACGAGGAATATCATTATTTTAAACACCTTTAATTTAAGCTAAACACATCAATTGCACTGTACGATACATGACAAAAAATTTTCCTACATATATTACTTAAAATCAAACAACAAAGGAACAGTAAGTTATGATTTAAACTAAAGTCTACAGTCGCTGCTGAAAGGTAAGTTTTTCTTAAAAACTTAAAACTAAATAGGCATTTTTTGTGTACAAATAAAATGTGAGAAATAAAGATGCTCCTTTTGAATTTCTCTGAACTAGATCTCAATATGGTTTGAAGACTTAATGAATGTATTGTATGAACTTTTTTAAAACTCATGGATTGTCAAAGAAATTTTATTCTTGCCAAGCCATTGCAAACTCTACTTTTGCTTTGCATGTTTCATTACATTGAATAAACTGAATAATGGTTAAAAATACCATTCAGTCAGTACTATATTAACTTTATAACAAACAGCATGTAAATATTTAAATCAATAGTACAACTTTTCTGTCAATTGTATGGTCTGTTATTTTTCATTCTTGAGATATACATGAAGTCTTAGTTTCATTCAAAGCACCAACTTACATGAAAAGACACTTTTATGAAAGATAGAGTCTGCGAAAAATACGTACATACAATTTGTCTAATAGCTCTGAAAAAACTCGGTTGGTAATGGACAACAATATTTTTATACTTCTCACACTGCTGAAGTTCAATCATTTGTATCTTAAAAAAGATGACTTTTCTTTGGTTGCAATGTGATTAAAAAAAAGAATGATGAGGATTGATATGTTTCCTTTGAAAATACTATTTCTACTGCACAATATGTTGACAGCAGTTCAGAAACAGCATCAAATGTGGTTGTGCATCTCCTGTAATAACTTATAAATAATTTTCATTGAGGTGTCGGAAATAGCAAATCGTGTCCTCTTACTACCATGCTCTGTACGGCCTCCGTAACAGGGCGGGGCTTATGTAAGTAGCGGCAGCATGTGGTACTCGGGCATAAGGCATAGCGTATAGCGGAGAATTGTAGGCTGCCGCTGCTAGTGGCATTCTTTGCCTCACAGCTAAATACGGGTGATACCTCGCCCTTACGGCGAGGTAAGCCGGATGAGCTGCAGCTGGCACTAACCCGACGTGTGGTCGCCGGTAAGCCAGGTAAGCCGCCGCTGCCGCCGCCGAGGGCCGCATTTGGGGTGGTGGCACAGGAGGTGGTGGCTGCCCATAAACGCCGGTGTCATGGAATGTCAGTTGTTGGATAGCTGGAGCCGATCCCGCATGATGGTGGTGGTGGTGATCATCATCATGGTGGTCATTTTCGTGGTGGTGGTGGTCTCCGAAGCCACCATGACTGTGGCTGTGGCTGCCTCCGAATCCGCCATGACTGTCGCCGAAACCACCGTGGTCAAATCCGCCTCCTCCTCCTCCTCCGCCGCCGCCACCGCTTCCGCCACCGCTTCCGCCAATGCCACCTCCGATTCCATGAGAACCATGGCCGGCATTTATGTGTATGATTCGAGTCGTGTGATGAGGAATACTAAACAAGAAAAACAAAGACCACATTTTAACGTTGATTGTTATTCACTTGCAAGATGACACAAGAACGTATTAACGAGCATATTTTTCAACACTTTCTGATTTTCATTGGTAAATTATTTTTATGCTACACAAAATAATTAAATATTGATGTGTGAAGAAATTAACTTTATATGGATGTGCACTTTAACCCGTTATCTGCTAAATTTTTTAAAATTTCTTTTTCTCTTAATTATTGAAATTTGTAGTTTTGCGCAAAAGGACATTAAAGGATCAAAACTCATTAATTCAGACATGAACAACGAAGCTCATTTAACAATTCTAGAGTTCTCCCAGCAGTCGAAATTCAACCGTAATAATTAAATTTATCATTGAAAACATTATGATATTTATAAAATTATATAAGTATTATTCATTAAAATTTGGAGAGTGTAACTTCGAGTTTATTTTGATCATGTTCACATAAAGCAAACATATTGTAAATCATTGTCGCCGCAGGGTCAATTGCGATCATAAATGTAGAGGCTCGTACTTCCGCCGACTTCGTACTAAGTTGAGTGGCAGCTGAATAAAACTTAAATGTTTGCTTCCATGTACTGTTCTCATTTTCATTCCTTTGTTTCAGAAAAGCTTTCACTCAAACTCTTATTATAAATTGCTTTTAATATTACTGATTAATGGCAAACAAACTCTTTTTAACAATGAGTTTTATATTTATTACCTAATAATTTACTCAACAAAGACATGTTGCCATCTGCTATCTATAATAATATAACATTACAATTGTAAATGAGGCTTGCCTAACAAAATAAAAAGCAAAATAATTAACTAATCATAAACTGCTTACAAAATTTTTTAATTGACATCATTGAAACTTGTTAATAACTACTAAACAAAAAAAAAAGTTTGAAAATCGGTTATAAAACAGAGGAGAAAATTGTTCTTAACTGTTTTGTCTGTGCCTATTAATGTATAGATTATTATTTAAAATACCACGTCAAAAAAAAATGAAAGGAGAAAGTTAATATCACGTTCTAACTCATTATATTTTGTATTGAGTGACTTCACTTAATTGTATAAATTTTATGGATAGTTCCCATATATTTAAATAATCAAATGACTATTACAATCGTTTATTCAGTTGTAACTAAAAAGGTAATTTGTGCAAATTTGATTTTACTTTGCTTAATGATGCATGAATGATGCTTTTGCTTTTGTTTTGCTCCGTTAGAGAGAAATAATGGTATTCTATTTTCTGTTTCTTTTCACTATGCAGATTTATTGAAGTTATTCATGTTTATTTTTGATTTAAATAGATTTTGCTTGTCTTTACTATGTTTTCCTTTCTTTTTTTTATTCTTAGATCCGAGAAATAAGTTTTACGCAGAAATTGTACTCTTCATCACTGAAATGCCTAAAGTAGCATACACTAGTATACCATGTTAATGGTGGTATACCAGCTTAAGCATTGGTATGCCACAAGTGAACTCACTTCTTAAACGTATAGTTCATATCCACTTACATCTGAGAAAAACCAACGAATGTACAAACTCTTCTCTTCGTATAGAGTCAAAGGATTCTAGCATACAGTGGCATGATATCTGATAGTCATTTTAACCATTCTGTCATTAGTGAGGCTCCTTATGTTTCAACTTTATGTTAAGCTAGAATATATTTCTTTTCCAAACTAAAAAATTATTAATTAATTAAGTCACCTCACAAATAAATTTCTTAAGGAGCAATGTATTTAAAAACGTGTTCAAGTTAGTATTTCAACCTTAGTAATAATAATAATGATCAAAATAATAATAATAACAATAATAAGGTAATTTCTTTTGCATAAAGACATTTTTCACATAATCATATAATTTATTATAGAATCAGTTTTTGTGAAAGCTTATAAAAGTTCTCATGCCTTCTGAAGTATCTTAAATGTCTAAAATTTTCCAAATAGTTCACAAAACTTCCAATGGTTTTTATAGTTTCTACTCTAAATAATTTTTAAATAGTTCTTTATTATGTTCTTCACTCGGAAGCATTTAAATTTTTATTCTATATTCAAACCATGTTGTTGTGACATAGAATTCCTACTGCTGATTTCCTGCTTATGTACAAATGACTTACAAAAGACATTTCATTTTATACAGCATTTTTAAATTTTATTGGAACAGTTATTGAAAGTTTAGTTTATTATCGCTAATAAGGCAACTACGGTTCAATCCCCGGTACGGTAAGAATCTTATCCTCGTGCAATGCGGCAAAGCGTAGTAACAACTGCCAAATAAAAATTTCATTGAACAAAATTTTTTCCTTATATTACATGCCAACTTCCTGTGTAAATTAAATACTCTGTAGATTAATTTCTGCTGTGGGATCATGACCACATAGCTCTTTTCCAAAAAGACCACACTTATTTTGACCGAAAAATATTACTTTATCCTTATTTGTATAAATCAAGGATCTATACGCTTTCCAAGACTCCAAGTGAGCAAGTGCAACTCCAAGTAAATAAAACCGAGTTATTATACCAAGGTATAAATGGGATGCTAGAACTGTTTGGGTCTCTGACGTTGAATATTTAACTCTAAAAAGCTGAACAATGAAATTCAACTTAAATAATAGCAAAGTTTGCCAATTATTCTGAAACTAGGATTGACTGCAGTGATATTTTAAACAATATTACTCATTTTCCAGTGTCTTCCATTAAACTACAACTTTTCTAGCGACTGATTTCCGACAAAAACGGACGTGAGTATTAGAGAAGGTTCATCGTACCAGTAGAATATTTCTAAAAAAATAAAAGAGAAGAAAATAAAAATATAATTTGCATGCTTTCCTTATAAATAGCCCATTTCATTTGCGTCTTAAAAGTCAGAGATATTGCGAATCAGATCGTATTATTTTCGGCCATCACGTTTTATTCTTCGGCATTTTGTCATGGATCATCGCGCGATCGTTGAGATGCATAGATGATATCGCACAATAATATGCATGTTTTTGCTATAAGCATATTGGTAAGGTTCGGCTCTTTCTGAATCATTTTGCTCGATTTATTCCAGGATATCTCTTAAGGGAACAGGAAATACTTAAGAAAGGTGAATCATTCGAGCAAAAAATTCAGAAAATTGTTGTAATAAATTCCGGATCGTAATATTATATTGAAATTTCGAAATGCAGAATAATATAATAACAAGTAATGAAAAAAAAATCCCCATTTGAAAAGTATAACCATCTAGGCCCGGATGTTCCCGTTGCTTGCAGTTGCCATGTTTAGATGATAAAACCAATAACATGTCTGGATTGGGATTGAGTTAACGTGTATATAGTTCATTCCAAAATGATGATAAATACTTATAACAATTTTCACGAAAATAAAATAATTCGAGGATGGAAATACATATAACAACTATACGGTCATTTGGTTATTGCAAATTCGTGCAATTATTATTTTTCAAACTGCAAACTGTTGCAAATGTGTTTTTATTATACAAATAGTTTTATTTTTATTGATTTAATGATGTTCAGCGTTGTACTTTGAGAGTACACTTCTACTTAAACAAAAAGATTTTACTCATTTTTCTGTTTATTTAATTTTATCAGCAGTCAACGACTGTTTATTGTTTTATTGTTTTCAATCCACTGATGTTGATATTTCGATGTTCTGATGACCCTTTACTTCTCAGTTTTTATCAAAAGTTAAAAAGAATGTATTTTTTCTTTTGAGTTTACTTTAAAATTTAGAAGCAGGTATCGAACCCGCAGTTTCTACAATGGCAGTTTTTGCCTTTCCTATTCAGTCAGAACGAAATTTTGCAGAAATCGAACAGATAATCTTAAATATTGCAGTTTGCGACTGCTTCTGTTTTATGAGTAAAACGTATCGAATGCGTTACATTGAAATGAAATGAACTGATATAAGATAAAATGATAGTTATTGTTATAATTATTATTATTATAGTTATTTATTTTTCTTTTTAGCCTCGAAACAAGGCCGTGCGTATAGCATAAGTTATTACGGAAGGGGTTCAAACCAAATATTAAGAGAACCAAGTTGAAGATTCAAAATCTTATTCAAAATGGGTAGTTTTTAATTAATTCCGGGAGTGGCTCGGGCCTCTTGGACCCCCCCCCCCCTCCCAAATACTCCTTTGTCTAACACATAAACAGCAAGTAGTCCCTACTTGCTGTATACGTTTCTGTTAAAAGTTTTGTGTTGCAATAATGGTTACGGGTCATACATTTTCCTTTATCCCCTTAATGAAATTATTATCAACTCATTTGCTTTATCCTTTGAACAAAATTAGTTTGCGAGTCAGCTTCATTTGGACAACTATGTAACTATTACTTTAAAAAATTATTTGCGTGTATGTGCCACGTTAGCAATGTTTCACGTAAAAATATCTCAATATGTTACCCTCCCCTTTTATTTTATTGTGGTTTAGAGCCACGGCCCTGAAGGCCCATGTAATAAGTATAAACAGTTACGGACTGCCCTGATATTGCTAGCTATTTTAAGAATGTTATTAATTTCCTGGTGAAAACTTATTATTGTCGATAAAATCAGCACTATTTTTGCAACCTTCGATTCTGCGTTTGCTTAATTAGACAATGTGAAATACTTACGGAATGGGTATGATTTTTTCTGTGACATGATGATGTGTTTTCTGTGACGCCATTGGCAATGGTATTGGCACCGGATAGTAATCGTGTCCACCGCCTCCGTGGTGTTCTCCACCTTCTTGTTTCTGGAGAACTTTGGCCACGATGCCTGCAGTCAGTAGCTCTATCAACCTGTTGTTATTGTGGCCCTTGTGATTGTGACGTCCCGCTTCACAAAGCGTCACGATTAACAATGCTATCACAAGAACTGTAATGAACCTCATCTTCATTCAGTCTGAAATAAATAAATAAAAAATTTTTAATCCATAATATGTCACGTATATTTATTATTGTAAATATTCACTTTTCAAAGCATAAAACGAACATCAAAGGTTTCATCATTCTAGTAAAATAAAAAAATATATGTATTTGGTTTAAGATTTTCCTATAGATAAAAGACTATCATAAGCAATGAAGTACAGTTCTACCAGCAACCAAAGCAATATGCCTGGCAGAGTGCCAAGAAGAATTCATTCATGTTCAAGGGAGAAACTGGTTGTATAAGGAAAGCGCGTTTCTGATCTCGTTATATTTTTCGTTTAGCATAGTTAATTTCTTTCGAACTGATACTGTATGTTAGTTTATAATTTTACTTGCTTTCAACAAACAAAGAAGCAAACATTCTGATTCGCATTTGTCGTAACAGAAATATGGGGGGGGGGTCCCAAATTTATGGGCATTTTTACGACTGACGGCGATAGTCCGTCTGGACTATCAATAGCGAAAAATGCTATTTACACAAAGGCCTATCGGAGAAATAAAGGCAATATGAATTTTATGGCACGGACACATGCGGAGGCAAGAACACCATGGGAAAACGAGAGCACCACAGGCAAGACGCTCTGATTGCGTGAATCTTCGCACCGCCCCACTGATAAAATCGCCAGCCAACGACCGATGGAAAGCACCCTGGTTGGGAAAGACCTAAGAAAAATGGGAGGTCAATTGAGCCTAAATTGGTCAAGACCTCTCGTTAAAAGAGCAAGAAGCTCTGGTTGGTTAAAACCAAAATCTCTGCAAAAAGATCATCAGATCAGTTTTTTCCTGAGATTAGATTTTTCCTCAGACCAGATTTTTCTAGAGAATTCCCAGTAGAGTTGCGAAAGACTCTTCCAAGGATATTGCAATGAGATGTCGCCTACTCCGAACTTCCTTGATCCCTAAATATCTGCCGTCTGTAAAATAGGCGCAGCAGGCTTCTTCTCCATGTAAGAACTTGAGCACTGTTTCCGGAAGGGGAGATGCGGATGCTGAGGAGTGCGATCGCAAACCTATATGGATTAAGTCGTACAATAAGTGCTGCCCATTTGGATCCGGACGGTGATGGTTCGTTCCCTGCATATTTTCTTTTTAATTAATAGTCTCATGGTCATAGGTTAATGTCTATATATTCTTAAACAGTAATGAATAAATTAGTCTCGTTTTCCCTAAAATTGTTATTTCTTGTTTCTATACCAATTCTGCGATTCACGCGCCTTTATGTCGCGAACCTGGCCGCGACCGCATTCTAACAAACGGACCTGCACAACGAACTTCCCTAAAACTCGAATGGATGCGTCCGTTTATGTCATGCGTAGAAGCGTCCAAGTGTCAGAACTTCGTGGTGGAACCGTAATTATAGGGATCAAAACTAGAGGGAGGGCATTTGGAAAAAGCGAGGTGCAGTGTAATAGAACAACAGATCGTTTTGATAAAAATGAAAATAAAGTGAAATTTGTCTCTTGTGACCAACCTCGAAACGGACAAAACTGGCGACTTTAAAGAAGGTGGTCACTATGTGAGACATTTTCTCCACTCATTACATTTAAAGGCACATAAAAAAGAAGAGATCACTTATAAATTTCAAAAAAAAAAAAAGAAAGAAAAGAAGAAAAAATGAATGAATGAAGGAAAGAAAAGAGGGGGTGAAATTTGGAAGCGCTTAATTTTTTTTCAAATTAGTTTCATAAATTACTGTAATTTGAATTTGCCATTTTTTTTTTTGTTTACATTTTACACAGTTCCATTAAACTAGACAAGACGTTCCTCTTATCTTTAAAATAAGTGATTGCAATTTTCAATTTTTTCTATCGGCAACACTTGAGTTTCACAAAAATATTTAAAAAACCCAAATATTAGCAGAAACTAAGTAAAATATTTTAATCAAGTGACGAGGAGAGAAAATTAAGGGGGTAGAAGTTCATTTCATTGACTAACAGACTTTGTTTTAGTTGAAATAATAATCTGTAGAAATACTTTTTACCGAGTACGTCTCGTTCTAATGTAATGTGTGTCATTTATCTATTTATTCAATTACTTTAATGGAATCGTTAATTTTTCTCAAAAACGCTTGGTATTTTCGTAATTTGTTCGTCTGATATAAAAATAGATATTAACATGTGGCGAAAAAAGTTTTTCATGCAGAAATTTAGTATTAAAATGATATTCAAACAATGCATTAAATTAAGAAACTAATTATAAAAATTTATACAAAACAAGAAGACGCATTCATAATTGCATATTTTATGAGCTTTATAAATGCGAAATGTTCTGAAATTCTTTATTCATTGACATATTAATTTGAGGTATATTTAGAAAAGATCTTAAATTTTAAAAACCGAAAATAAATAATATTAAATAAGTTAATTGTAAAAATTATTATAAAATGGAGTGAAATATTTATTACTCGTATTTCTTTGATCTTGTGCTCAATGAATAACAGATAGAATAAAATGCTTCAGTCACCGAAAGATCGGTTGTTGTTACATATTGATTTTTTGAAATTTATTTCCCAGGAATTAAATCAAAAATATATTGCACCAACTTGGAAAAATGATAAATCAAAGAAAAGGTATTTTATTAATGAACAAAATTTTATATGTGTGAAATAGACCTTGAAAAAATACATTTATTCCCCAAAGAGATTTGGAAATAAATATATATTTATTTCCCTTTAACAACATACTATCCAAACACTTCCAAATTTACCATCTAATGTATTTGTTTTACGAAGAATCAGATACAGGTATACGTACTTTTCTCCACCATACCCCTACCTGTTAGCCGAGGCCTTAGGATTGCTTGCGCACGGGGCGAGGTAGTGGGATCCACGTATCCCCAAGTATACATGGTGGGCCTTCAGCGGGTATCGAACGCGCGACCTACCAGGTGGAAGTTCGACGCTCTGACCACTAGGCTACCGTGGCCATACAGGTATACCTACTTATTTACAAAGCCTAAGACATAGTCTTAATCATCCATGTTAGGTAAAAAACAAAAATTCAGTCCGAAATTTGAATTTTCACAACCCTGGATTCAATGTTAAATTTTTCTCTCAAATACTGATAAAGAAACGAATTATTTTTACCATTGCATACGGCTGTATAAAATGGTAAAAATGTTTTGCTGCTTTTATTCATATATTAGTTGCATATTCGAAATAGTGAAAATTGGAATTTCGGACTGAAATTCTTTTTCCCTAACATGGATGATTTAGTGTATGTCTTTAACTTCTTAAATAAATACAAATAACTATTGTGAGTTCTCGTAAGACTCAGACACTAGAAGCAAAATTTTGGAAGAATTTGTGCATCATGTTTTGGGAAATAAACATACATCTTTTGAAATCAAAACATATATATACAAAGAACTCAAGGTTGTAAAAATTCGAATTCTCGACTTAACCTCTTTTCCCTGTCATGGTAAAAATATATTGTTATGTAGTTCTTACATGGTCAGGGATTGGTAAATAATTGTTATTTAAAAAACAATTTATTATTTAAATAACAACTTTTAATGTTATTTAAATTGTTATATGAAAATTAATAAGATTATTACTTTTAAAAATAGTTATTTTTTTATTTGTTCATAAAAAATAACAATTTTAAAAAGAAGAAAAATCCTGGTAATTTAAAGTAAATTAAGTCTTTAATCGACACATTCAATTATCATCTAAATTAAAATTAAAGCCTCATCTTTAACTTAAAAGCACTGTAAACGGGAATACCCAGAAGCAATAACCGTTTATTAGCATAATTCCCATAATCCTCAACTAATACTCTGTAATCCCTTACACTGTGAGAATAAAAGCAGCTTTCTTCGGTCGAGTTAGTGTAAGCGAGATTTGTGGAGACGGGTATTGCGCCTGTAATTCGGTCTCACCAGTGGACGTCGTTCGCTTCCGGAGAAGCGGCAAGCGAGGCGCAGCTAACGACCGACGTCCCCCACGCTCCATTTGCGGGACGTCCTTCTCCCCATTAGCCCCATATCTTCGACAACGGAATCAAGGTTAGTGGGGATAAAGAGAAAACGCTGTCCTCCCGGGTGAGTGTCCCCTCAAGTGGTCATCAAATTCAAGAGGCATGCATGACAAATTCGTTTGAAAGTATTCGATGATGCCGGATAAACAAACAAGTCTTTCTCAGAGTTTTCGACCGAATTCTCTCTGTCTTTATTTTTCCTTCTTTATCTTTAAAATAATTTTTCCAATGCCATATCAAGCTTTGAATTTTACGTTGTTTATGGTTTTTTGTTGCTTTTAAATTTTCTAAAAATTCATTTAGGTTTTTTTAATTCTCCCATCTTTTTTTTTTTTCAAAAAAATGCTTTTTTTATTTTACGCTTAAAGTTTACCTTTATACTGCTCATAAAGAGTGATATTGCACGAAATAACGTGAAATCACTAATGACAATTTAAAAGAAACGTAGTTGCTCTTCATTTACTTGTCTTTTAGAAAAATTTATCTACTTCGTGGACAAAATAGTTGAGAATGGAACATATGCTTACGTAATTTGTATTATGAATTAAGGCTCGACCGATGCAGGCCGATGCATCGGCGCCGATTGTTCAGCAAAGTTGCCATCGGCCATCGGCATCGGCGGCCGATGTTAACTTTAGAAAAACAGCGGCCCATCGGCCTTGAAAAACATCTAAAAGCCGATGCAAGGCCGATGTTTTTCTCAGGCACAACTTTCCAGAAAACATTCTGTCTTTAACTTTCTTTTTTATCCATAGCTAGATTTCTATTTCCATACAATAACAGGCAGCACATCAGTTAAAAAAAAAGCACAAAAATAATGTGATTCTACAAAGTATTTGATAAAAAATTTTGAAAAATAGTTTAAGCAAAAGCTGCCCGAAAACTTTCATACTTAAAATTATTTCCCTTTGAGCAGAATGCTCGCGAAATAGAATATGTTAACGTAAAAGAAATAGAGGCGTCTTATGAGTGCTGTTTGTTTTTCGCACTAGGTTAGTTGCCTCATTTTTGTCTGATTTTCGGTTAATAATGACTTAGTACATTAGATGTCATTGTGCAATAATATTATACCATCTGCAGTTAGTTTGTCATGTTTCGTATTATTCCGAAATTGTAAACAATACAAAGTCAACTCAATCAAAGTACGATAACAATTTAAATTTTTGCCAGCGTAAACTTTTTTTTCTTAGCGATTTTTTTTTCTTGCTTCGATCTCAAGTGTTAATTTTTCTGCAATTGTGCAGCAATCTCGTTGTATCTGCTTTTAGTGTGCCGTTATTCTCATTATTTCATTTTTAGTTTACAACATAGAAAAAATTGGTCAAAAATAAGAAAAAAATTTCCGGTATAAATGTTTATTGATCGAAATTTTATGGTTAGATTTGCAAATTTTAAAAATTGAATTCTCAAAATGCGAGTTCGCGCAACAGGATTTAATGACATCTTGATAAAAATACTAAAATTTCTTTATTTTCAAAGATTGATCAATGCATATTTTTTTTTTTTTTTCAAAATACAACTTAACTTTTTTTATACGATAATTATTTTAATTTCCTCCCGTTTATGCTTCGTTTTTTTTTATAGCTTTATTTATTTATTTATTTATTTATTTATTTTTGGCTTCTTTGATGCCACGTGTTACAGTTGACAGTTTTTCTGCTATTGTACAACAATCTCGTTGCATCTGCTCTCAGTTTAAAGTATTTCTTGTTATTTTATTCTTAGTTTACAACATAGAACATATTGATATAAAACAAGAATAAATTTTTCAGTATAAATGTTTATTGATCAAAATTTTGTGTGTCCAAGTTTGACTTGCAATTTTCAAAAATTTAATTCTTAAAAACCGAGTTCGAGCGACAGGGTTGAATAATACCTTAATAAAAATGCTACAGTTTCATTAATTTTAAAAATTGGCAACGTATATATAAATATATATATTTTAAAAAAAACATCTTAATTTTTAAAAACGATCACGTGTTTTTCAGAAGATTATTTGTCAACTATGTTGTAGCTGCTGGTGCTCAAAATATTGGTTTATTTCGGTGACCTTACATTGTGCTCATGAAAATATAAAGAACATGTCAAGTATTTCAGTGTAATTTTCAACATACAAGAAAAAAAAAAAGCTAATAAGATTAGTTCTTAAGACCCAGCATTCATTTGCAATGACAAAAAAAAAAAAAAAAATCTCACATCTATGTTTTGAAAGCAATATTCAGTATTTCTTGGTTATGAACAAGGGGGTGTTACTACAAGCGAATTTTTTTAATATTTTATTTTTATTTTAGAAAAAGAGCTATTTTTAGTTAAAATAACTTTTATAATGAAAAATAAACATATAATCGTTCCCGCTTTTCATTTTAAAATGGTGGAAGGGGGGATATTATGAATCTTCATAATATCCCCCCCCCCCTCCTGATCTGAGAGGAGGGGGTTGAAAATTTCGTTAGAGATACAAACCCAGATTATTTGTTAGTCTGTATTATGACATCTGCCTAAGCAGCTGCATTTGACATTTGAAGTGCGGGTGTTATAAAGAGAAAATGTTGAAGGAAAGGGAATTAGACCCGATCCGATCCAACAGTTGTTGAGTTTTTTTTGCAAAGATAACAAAAAAGAATTAAAAATCCTCTGAATCGGCATTTTTTATTTATTTTTTAACCTCAAAACAGTTTAATCACTTTACTAGAATCGCGAGTGATTCTTTTAGTTTTAATTATTATGTAAACTTTCCCCAAACAGTTTTACCGTCCTTGAATAATGCATTTATGTTTTTATAAACATAAAAGTAAATAAATGATTTAAATGACATTTTTGACAAGCATTCTACACGTTTTAATTGTTTAAAGAGACTTTTTTTCCATCGGTCATCGGCATCGGCCATCGGCCGATGGAAGAGGAGAATAATCGGCAATCGGCCATCGGCCTATCTCGGAACAATCGGCCAACAATCGGCATCGGCCCATCGGCCAAAAAATGCCATCGGTCGAGCCCTATTATGAATCTTTGTGATAGGTAGGCTTACCATATTTTTGGTTAGGGAAACCGGGACACATTAATATAGGATGGGCATACCGTATGGTCTGGGGGTTATGGAATACCCCCCCCCCCCACTAGCGGAGGGGGGGTCTGGGGAAGTCGTAAAAAAATTAAAAGTAAAATGGTGAGTTTTAAGTTTTTTTTAAGCCTCGCCAGGGGAGAGGGGAATTTGGATCTCTAAGTTGTTAGTCTACCCACCTTTTTAAAATAAAAAAGGAATTTTTGCTACTTAATTTAGTTAAAAAGATTTTTTTTTTTTTTTTTTTTTTGCTTTTTGATGAGAATTTTTGCTGGTCTACCATCTGGAAAGAAGTGTTAATAAAATAAAGTTTAAAATACTGCATAAAATTGTTAAATTGAACAACTGATTACTAAGTCTTTTTTTTTTTTTTTTTTATGACAACTTTTTGTCTAACTACAAAAAACATTTCAAAAAAGCATTTTTGTCAAACTAAAAAAGCAATTAATAAGTTAACAGTGTTGTTCTTTGTTTTCAACCCACTCATATTTCCAACTTGAATGCACTTTTTTTAAGATTTCTTTGTTAAGCTTGACGCTTCATAACAGTCAGAGCAAAGAAAACCTTAAAGTTTATTTTACATACAATCAATGCTCTTGCAGCTCCCTCATTAATGCTCTGTAATCTTAAAGATTCTTAATGTCTTCATAAAAGATTCTTAAAAACATAAATTCATTACTTTTTACGTCTTACAGCCGTTTCCGGGACATTGGTAAAACTGGGCGGGACACCGAGACATGAGCAAAATACCGGGACGTATGGCAAGCCTATATATAGGGTCAGTTGGGGTAATTGTAAACAAGCTTCGTAACTACACTTGTGGTGGTTTTGAAAACTTAACTGCTTGTGAGTGATAAACTGGCAGCATAGGGAATACATTGAAACAGTTTCGTAAGTTTCGAAACAACTGTGGAGGAGTCACTATTGTTTGAAAATGACACAGTGAAAAAAGTTGTTTAACAAAATTTAGTTATCTTACCTTTTCCTCTCCAGCTCAACTACATAAGCGGTTTCAACCATTTTTATTTGTCATATGGAATGCTGCTAAAAATATTTAGTTATGAATTTCATCTTCCCTGTTATTTTTCATGTGCAAGTTAGATGTTTACAATTACCCCACATATTTCGTACTCTGGGGTAATTGTAAACACTTAAATTTATCCTATTTCCAATAATTTGGGGAGACAATAAGCATTATATTTTGATGTAAATTACGTTTTTGTGTCTATTTTACATAACTGTTGTTGTGGTTACTAATGCCACTTGGAAATCCAAGCCCCCCTTGTAGGGCGACCGTGAATTAAGGAAACTCCTACTGACTATTAATGAGCTCCGCTAGAAGGAAGTACACTTGGCTCAGAGGGGCTTAATGATTTTGAACCAGCTCCCAGATGAGAGATCGTTACCTAGGTTGATCCCTCAGCGGAAATTATTTCTAACTTGGTAGACATTTGAAGCGACGATGTATTTTACGTGCACAGCTCCCTTTAGCACACTCGATCTCAGCGTAATCAGTCGGGGGAGGTGGTCACCCTCCCAAGTGCTGACCACGGCCAGTTGTGGTTCACTTTCGGTGTTCTGTGGGATCCAACCTTAACCCACTGATCCACTGCTGGCCAAATTTTACATAAATTTGTTGCATTACTTAATTTTTTGCAAGCTATTTCTCCTTAAATGATCTCAGCCGAATCCTAACATAACTCAGCCGGCGTAATTGTAAACACACTGGGGTAGTTGTAAACACGAGCTTATTCGCTAACAAATAGTCATAAAGTCAAAATTTTTGCACACATTTACTCACAAGAAGTACAGTAGTGGCTACATTGCTCACAATTTCACCTCTGAATTCATTCAAGAGGTAGGGAAGGATCAAAAGTTAAAACATTGGAAAAGCGTTCACAATTACCACAACTGACCCTAATCATGTAACAAGTCTTTTTATTTTCTACTTTTTACTCTTATTTCTTATTTTGATCGATTAAAATTCCTTTAGTATTCCCTTTTGTATTTTATTATGTCATTTTTGTAGTTTAGTATTATTTGTCTTTTATGTGCCATTAATATATATTTTTCATGCGACATATATTTTTTTCTTTTTTGTCCCTCTTCCCCTTCTTTTCTTTTTGAATTTCAAGTTATTTTTCTTAATTTATCTTAGTTAAATTACACGTATTCGCTTTTTTTTTTATTTAATATACATTGTAATTTGTGTGTTGTGAGTTTTAGTAATGAGACTACCTTTTCATCCTTATCCATTGTCCTGCTTTAAGAATGCATTAAATGGTTTTTTCTACGTATTTAAGTGGTCAATATTTTCTAATAACTCTCCTACCATTGGCTGTAAAGCCGTAACTTTCGTATACATAGTGGGGCCATTTCACAGTGTTTTCTGAAAACGTAGAGTCCGCAACATGGCACTTTTTTTGTTAAAACTACGTAACTTACAGTTTAATTATCACTTAATTTTATTTTCAAATAATGTGTTAACACATTATTTGAAAATAAAATTTAGTGATAATTAAACTGTAAATTACGTAGTTTAATAAAAAAAAGTGTCATGTTGCGAACTCTACGTTTGGACAAAATACTATGAAATGGCCCAGTGTTGATTCTATCTTTCCGATCTTCATCTGACTGCTGCTTCAAGTCAGAAGCTCAGAACGTTTCCTGCATTGAAAAGGGTAAGCAGAAACACGTGAATGCAATATTTTAAAATATGTGCGTTAATGACGCTGTTTTTATCGTTTATTTATCCTGTACAATAGTAAATGTTTCTCTTTTCATGGGTAGAATAATCGTGAGCACCGGTAATTGCGACTTTATTGGTGGTTTCTCTGAAATGAAAAATAGTGTCGTCTTATATAAGGGTGTGAATGTACCTTTAACATTTGGCCATTGTACACTTGTGCTTATGACGGGTCCATAAAAAGTGAGTCGAAGGTTTCAGGAAATTCAAAATGTATAATAATCATTGCAGAGTTGTGGGTTGTTACTGCTCCAAGATGGCAGCATTTTGATTGAAGTAGGTGCAAGATGCGCATTGAGGATCTACTGTAAATTGATTTCTTCAAGTGCTAATTAACAGTGAAAGGGTCTTATGCAGATATATAGATAAACGATGGAAAATATAGATTTACGCAGAAATGAGTATATGTGACGAGAAAACAGCTACGTTCAAATAAATGAAAATTAGAAAATAAGTGCTGATCTGGTTATGTGAATACATTAAATAGATATAATATGAACATAATAAAGATATCTATATAAAGAGAAAGATACAGAGAGTCTATACACACAAACGTGGACAAATAAGCAAATATCGAAGAGAAACTTAGGAAAGTACGTAGACATATTCAAGGAAATATGTCTAGCTAATGGTCATTGAAGTAACAAAAGTAATCATGATAAAATGTAGATTCTTAAAGAGCAATTAGTTTATTGAAAATTATACATTTTAAAAAGAAGTAAAGATACGAAGAAAAAAAAGCATTTGTGAGAGCAGATTAAGACATAAATTCATGGCCCATTGGCAGATGGAAATAAATAGAAAAGGGTTTAAAAGATTATGGATAGCTATTACCGATGTATAAAAATATAAGGATTGTTTTGAATGATATTAATAAAGTTTAAGCAGACACAAACGAGCCGGTAAAGAGAAAGGGAAAGAGAAACAGTAATAACTTGCCTCGTCTTCAAATCTGAATAAATGATAATTAAAAAATTTCGTTCGGAGATGTAAATACCGGACCAGTGCAATACATCGTCTAAACTTTAAGGGGGGGGGGGATACGTGTAAGGGTCTCAAAAAAATTTTAAAAAAAAATTTCTTCATAAATCTATTCTACAACGATTCAATAATATACCCTGAAAATTTCAAAGCAAAATTCCAAGTCGTTTAAAAGTTATAAGCATTTGAACGAGCGCCCCTTTTGGAGCATTTGAGCAGGTAGTCTCTCATGAATGACCTGAATGGTATTAGAGAACGTTAGCAGATGTCCTTTTATTTTTTTTAACAATTGAGACCTCGGATAGAAATTTATGTAAGTATTAGTATCTATAAGTATAAAAAAAAATTGATTCATTACTACCATAAATTTACCTTCAATAACTATAATTATCTATAAAATAATCTCAAAATTTCAATAAAATATCTTTATTCTTTATACGTTAAAAAAATTCATGAAAAATGCTCTTAATACGGCCGTTTTACACGTATTTCCCCCTTTAAGTAAGGGATTTTATTGAAGCGGATCACACAGCCAAATTAGAATTTAAAGGAAATAATAGATTTTTTTTATTACATGATCACCTTTTTTTCTATAGTTTTAAATTTCAAGTCTCATTACATACCTAAGTTGGAGAACATGAAGTACCTTTGCCCTTGTTTTTACAAAATCAAAGACAATACCAGTGCAGCTTGAGAAACGAGGAAAACTTATCATGTTTTTTACAATATTTATTTAGGCTGAAAAAATCGCAGTGAAACTAATCTGGAGAAATCTCGAGAAATCAGTGAGTGAAATACACAACTGTTATGCAGAGAAACCTTACCATCATTGCTTGCGATGTTCCCAGTACCTTCAGTAGCGCATGAAACTACAATGTTTAAGATGATTTGCGTTAAGACGATAAGCACGAAGAAGAAATGAATTAAACTTGTAAGGAGCAGGAAAGTGATTATCGAAATGAAACCTTTTCAAGAAAACAATACGAGCTTCAGTTTGGGTGGGTTCACTTTCAACTGGGATAGATTACAAAACACGAAAAGAAACTTAATACTTTCCTGGTTCAATATTTCTACCACAGTGGCATCAAATATTGTTCCACTTTACAGAACTTATTGGACAATTTTAATTCCTAAATTTTAATTAACTCTTTTGAAAACGCGTGTAATTGAACTCCCTTCAATCGACCTCTAACCGGGCCAAATGGAATTGCGGATTCGTTTTAAAGCTCTGAAGTGAATGATCTATTGTGCAAAAAATGCATAATGACCATGAGAAAAAAAGAAAAAATAATTAATTTTGTTTTATAATTTGAATGACGTAAGTTCTATTCTATTAACATATATACTGCCTTAACCAACAGCTAAATCCCTTACATCTTAAAAATTAAAAATAATAATTTTTTTTCTTTTTACTGTGACATAAAATCAAACAGGTAAAGGTTTTTAAAAAAGTCAAAAATAAATAAAATCTATAAATAATGATTGAAAAATAAAAAATTTGAAAGGAAGATTAGGAGGAAGGAAAATAAATGTGTGTGTTGATCTGTCGGTTAGTATATCTAGTATATATGTCTGTCCGCCTCCCCCACTCCCCTTGATAACTTCTGTGGAAATAGTTTGATTTGGAAAGAATTTTTCTTATTTATTCCAAAGATCTTGGACAACATACTCTTCCTTATGTTTCATTTTTTTCTCATGTTTTCATTTGAGAAAAAAAATGTTCAATTTTGTACAGTTTAACAAAATATTGGTGTCTACGGAAAAAATTAAATCCCATATCAATCCTGATCAGACACACGAATTTTCTTAGAAATAACTGCTTTTTGAGCATATGACATTTCAAATAAAACATGCACAAAAACGTGTTTTGCATTTTGCCTTTTTTTTCTGGATATTTTCGAACAATTCAAAAAAATTTTACTTCAGCGCCTACCAGAGAAATACACACCTTTTTATCTGTGAAACCAATAATGCTTAAATTATTATGTAATTTTTTTATCACTTAAGAATTGAGAATCTTATGCAGAGACTTTAAATATTTTTCAGTTTTTTGTTCCAAAAAAAAAAGAAGGATGGGAGAGAGCTATTATTGTATCGAAATGTATTTTTCCAATGATTTAACACTAAAGAAAGTTAATATTGAAGTGAAATTACAGCACTTGATTATATGCACACACAACAAAAAAGGGGGGAGATTAGATGCAGGTTTTTTTTTTTGATGGAATTTAAGGGTTGTATGTTTTATATATTCTGTTTAAAATTAAGGGCCTTTTTAGCATATTATGTAAAAACTTTTTTGTTCATTTATTTTACCTACTCAATTGTGAGTTTTGCTCTGGAAGAATGTTTGCTTTTCCTACACATTGAAAAACTGCTTTGTAAGATCTCTCATTAAAAAAATTGTTCCTTAGGAATTAATGGCTTAGTTTGATTTTTCTTTATTGGGGAAATTATTGATGTATGTAAAACTCATTGTTAAAAAGAGTTTGTTGCCATTATACTGTAATATAAAAAACAATTATAACAAGAGTTTGACTGAAGGCTTATCTGAAGCAAAAATTAAATCCAATCAGTTTGTTTGCTCTTGTGACCTTTTAAAATCGACTTCAAAACTGAATTTAACATACAAATTATAAGTTTTTAGTGCCATTCACTCAAAGAAGGTTCGCCCTTTGACATGGATTTTTTAAATAGAGTATTTATATAAAAATGTATTTACACTAAAAAGAATAAATAAAATAATTCTTGAAAGAAAATAGAACCGACTTCAAATTATGGAAAATTATGATAGGTTTTGATTCATGATTACTTTTGTAATAATGAATCAATTACAGATATAAATGGTCCAGAGTGTGCAACAGTTTCAATGTAAAGTAACACATGGCGTTATGATAATCAGATAATTTAGCGCCGTCTTCAAAAATTAAGTTTAAAAGTCGTATCGATGTTGTTTAAGGAATTCCTTTATTTTTCACTTTTTAACTCAATTTATAATTTGAAGTCGGTTCTTTTTTTTTTTTTTCAAAAATTATTCTATTTCATATTAAACTTTTTTTTTTTGGTTCAATTTTTTTAATGATTCATTTTTTAAAAAACAATTATCTTATGAATGAAAAGTAACGTGCGAAATATTTCCTGGGAAAGTAACTGTTATCACAAACTAGATGCTAGTATTCCTGAAAACAGACTCGTTTAGAAGTTAGTTCTGCAGTTTTTTATTTGCTCTAAAATTACATTTTAACACTTTTTGTGAGTGTAAAAGCAAAATATTCCACATACTATTATTTTGACTAAGAACAAATTCACCTACGGTTTCAATAGAAACATTTCTAAACGCCTTTGATTTCAAACATTTGAAAACATGAACTATAATTCACTCACTGGAGTTAGACCAAAGGATACTGAAAGCAAGTTTTGAAACTTACTATGTTCGGTAAAATTCTGTTCCGGGCTAACCTCACTTTGTTTATAAACACTTGCAAATCTCGGCAGAAAGTTTTCGAAATGAACGTCATTTTTTCATCCAACAACATTACTCCACCCTCTTTGCCACCATCGACCTTTTGAACTTGAAAAACATTTCTGTGTACTAGAAATTCAGAAGGAAGTTCTAAGTAAAATTGGCTAAATGTTACAACGATATTTCTTTCTAAACTTCTCTATTCAACATAAAACACTATTTAGTAATTGGCATCACTTAGTTTTATATTAAAACACTCGTTAGAGAAAATGATAACGGATCATAAAAATATTAATGACTGCTACAAAAGGTTACGATTCCGGTGCTGAGTTTGGCGGAGAAATGTTTACTGCACTGGTGTGTAGAAGAAAAAAAAAATTAAGTTCGCACATCGCTGTTATAAATATAAAAACGAATGCGTTTATCTTCTGTAGCAAGTATTACATTTATCTTTTAGATTTGTTAAATTAGTTATATGTTTTAGTCTCATATTTAAACGTATCAAAACACATTCTTAAAATTACACACATACATAAACTCAAACAGAGAGCGATTAAGTAATAAAAAATACATATCTTACCTGAAAAAAGCTGTTTCTGAAATCACTAGTAAATGTTCAATGTATATATCACATTGGGAATAAATATAAGTCCTTCAACTCAACTGGAATCCATTTTTCCCAGCATGAAAGCAAGAGAAAACCTCTCCACTCCTCTCGGCGTCGGTCGTTCCAATCAGGAGAAATCGTCTGCGGTGTGCGGAGTGGCGCGCTCACACTGATTCATGAACCGCATCGGAAGCTCGCTTTATGGCAACGAGCGAAACGACCGGAATACCTGAATGTTCCCGAGCTGAGGATTAAGCGAAGAGCAATGGGCAGAGTGGTTTAAATTAGCTGCAGACGACGATTGTGGAGAATGCAAATTGATTGATACCCATAATTCGCTAAGGAGATTTGCCGTCTCAGAAGAAGTGATGTTTATTATATGAATGCTATTTTTAGGGTACTTCAGTGAAAATTATCCGTTTTTGAATTGTTAAGTTAATGAACGCAGATTTATTAAAGCAGTCAATGCCATTTATTAATTTACTTCTCTCGTGCCACATTTCGTATCATATCGCGTCAAAGCCATCATACATCCAGCTGCTTTGCGCATTAAATGATAAAAATTTAGGTTTATACAGGAAGGGGCAGAAGCTATGACCAGTTTTGAGGGGGTTTAAAAAAACTAGTACAATTTGACGCTTAAAACTTTTTATATTTTGATTTGTATATAATCCCATTTTCTACTATAAATTTTAAATACCACTACAGCAAGATGGCCTTCAGCAGCAATACACTGAAGCAGTCTATTCTTCCACGCAGAGCGCTCTTCGTGCGCATTTCATAATTCCGCGTAATGTTACGGCCCCTAGCGGAAGCCTTTCTGTGTGTGGTTATTTGAAGGCGAAAGTTTGTAAACATCGCCCCCATACTTTAAAAGAGCTGAAGGACCGAGGAAATGCCCGCCATATCCCTTGAAATGTGCAGAAAAGTTTCCCAAAACTTCAGAAGTAGACTGCATCAGTGTATTGCTGCTAAAGGCCGCCACTTCGATGAAGTGGTAAGCAAAACTTAATGTAAAAAAAAACAAGATTATATACAGATCAAAATAAAAAAGCTATTAAGTATAAAGTTGTATTAGTTTTTTTTATACCTTCTCAAAACCGGGTCATTACTTCCCCCCCCCCCCCCCCACCCTGTATCAAGTGCACTTTTTAAGTATATTACAATGCTTTCGCCCTATCTTTGCGTGTAAAAAGTTTTCATTCAGCCCGTTGAGTAGACAGAAAGCAACAAAAATTGCCGAATTTTCGTGATTTATTTATCTTAATTTTAACATCATTTTTCAAAGTAATAGAACATGCTGTCGCAAATAACATTTAATCAGTCAAAATCACAAAGTATTTACGAAGGGTTGTATGACGAGTGTGACAACAACAGTCAATACCACATTCTTCTTTTTTTAGTTTTTATAACTTGATTGCAACTATAGGGATTGCCACACGGCGCTTTGCAAAATAGGAACCATATTTGAGCATATCAAATTCCAAGCTTGTAGCGTTGGATTGATAGTGATTCAGCATGATTAATTATTGACGTACGATAATTTGGATTTACATATTGCTTGTAATATTGAACACATTTATTCCAAAGCATTGCAATTTATGTACATTTCCTTGAATTAATTGTAAAACCATTTTTTCTTTCACCAAACTCTAAGACTTTTCTCAAATTTTGCATAAAATAAAGTAAAAATTTGACTAGTGCTACAGAAAAAACACATAAAGTTTAGAATCAATACCATTTACACTTTCTTCAGGCGTTTTTTATCTCTCTTTCTCGATTTTATTTTTCCATATTTTTTTACAAGATAATCGCTTTATTAATATTATTGTTCTTGTACCAGTTCTCTATTTTTTTCTAATTTTTAGAATATTGCATAGTTTGATTTAAATAGCTTTTGAGGTGCACAGCTTCAAAAAAATATTGTACTTAAAGCTGGTTTTTTTCTGCCTATGCTTTGAGCACACAAACACAATCATGCTTGTGGTATGTGTACGTTCAAAATAGAATGCATAAAATTTATCAACACATTCTGCAAGATGAAATGTAAGGACCGATTATTGTGAACAAAGCTTGAAACTGAATGGAAAAACTGAAAGAAAAATATACTAATAAAAGGGTAGATTAATTGACAAGTATAAATACGAGTAGGAAAAACTATTTATGCGGAGAGGAATATATTATAGAGTAAGTCTTGGCAAAACGAGACAATGCGTGAAAAAATGAATTTCGCAGATTCACGCTAAGAGACATTCGGAAAAAGCTGAAAACATAGCTAAGGGGTCATTCATAAATGGTGTCACACTTCTAGGGGGGAGGTTCGATAAATAGAGACAGTTTGTGACAAGGGGAGGGGGTAGCAAGAAGTGTGACATTACACATTTTGGTTTCTAGAAAAGCATTTAAAATCAGCAAAATTAAATTTATTTTTAAATTTTGTTTTATTTTCACAATTTGATTTAAAGTTTCATTGATCATTTTATATCGTAAACACCGATGCTATTTAAGGTTCAAATTTACTTCTCGTTAAAAATTTAAAAGGAAATTTTCTTGGGCATTACACTTTTAAGATAAAATTGTGTGATTCATTTTACAGAATTCGAACAATTAATATATTTTACTGTTCTATACTAATTATCTTTTGTGTTGTAAACCGTAAACTCATTTTATACAAATTAAGTACACGTGTAATCTTTGCTATTATTATGCTCACAAATGTCATTAAAAGCTCAAAAAAAAAATTTAGAAACGCGATTTATCATGCAGTGCTTTGTTTCTGAACTGCAAGTACATATGCTTATGTAACATAGCGTGACATGTGACAAAGGGGGGTAGGGGGCTATGATGAAGTGTGACATTTTGTGACTAAAGGGATAGGGGGTCAAATATATTGAAAAGTGTGACATCATTTATGAGTGGTCCCTAGTTCAGAATGATAGATTACGTACTTGGTCAGTTCCTAAGCAGATATTTTTGAAACTAATAAAGTACGAATTGTAAATGGATTTGTTATACAATTTCTTACGCTTTTCTTTGAAAGACCCAGGTTCAAATTACGTTATTAGTCGTGCCTTTTAAAGTCATAGCTGCCGTAACAGTATTTTTTTTTTTCTTTTTTGCGATCTAGGTACGGAAAGTTCTTTATTACCAGAATTTTCTTTTGGGGAGGGGTGGGGTCCTAAAAGTCCTTATATGCACACATAATATCATACTAGGGTTTGCAATATGGTGAAAAACCAAGGGCTCCTGGCTTTAACCCCCACCTAATTCTTCCCCTTCCACGCGTCCCTGAATCCAGCAATCACATAGCATAAATGGTTGTGCAAAGATTAACACTGTTGTTCTTAGAAATAAAATTTCACGTTAAATTAAAGCACAAATGAGCATTAAAACGCAGACATATGTTTCGGGATTGCTTGGAATCCCTTTTTCAATGCGAAGGGAGCTTCTAGATGCAAAACATCCAAATGAAGCAGACAAAACAACAAAAACAAAGCTTATATAGCCTAAAAATTAACTGTAAACCAATGAGAATAAAGGCAGTGTGAAGTGGAAGTAGAAGTAGTAGGAAAGGCACCAATAAGAGAGCAACAAACGAATGCAGTTGGAAGTACAGGAAGTAAAAAGGAATATCAATAAAAACAAAGCAAAAAAGACAACAGCATGCATAAAAATGTGAAAATACATGAAAATTGCAAAATAATAAAATAAAATACAAAGAATAAAATGGAAATAAAATAAGTACAGAAAATACCAAAACAAAAAGCAAAACAAAGTACACATGTAAAAGAGGGGGGGGGGAGGGAAAAAAATGACACCAAAAAGGAAAACTAACAAGAAAACCAAGAAAGAACAACAAATTAAAGGAACTTATGCCAGACCTGTGAAAAATAAGGAGTTGAGGAAGAATCATTAACCAAATTAGAACTATTCCTGTTAATATGATAAGCTTCCCAAAAGTCAAGAGCACTTTTGTATTTAATGGTAAATTCTATGCTATGATAGATGGCCTGGCCATGGGAAGTCCTCTTAGTCCTATTTTAAGTGATTTCTATATGCATTATTTTGAGGAAAAACTATTCCAAAAATTGCAATTTCAATTTTATGTTCGTTATGTGGATGATTGTTTTGTCCTAACGGACAGTAACTTGTTAGGTATTGATGATGCTCTTTCGATTATGAACTCCATTGATCCTAATATCCAGTTTTCTTGTGAGAAAGAACTTAATAGTAACCTCGCGTTTCTTGATGTTTTGATTTCTAGGAGTGAGTCTGGTTTCACTACTTCTGTCTATCGTAAACCTTCCGCTGTTTCTTTACCTCCTCAAAGACTATCGTCTCATCCTCCCAACCAAAAATATTCGGCTTTTAATGCTCTTGTCCATCGTGCTATTAATATTTGCTCTTCTCCTGAGCTTCTCAAGATTGAACTCAACTATCTGAAAGCTGTAGCTGTTGATAGAGGATTTTTCTCACTTTTTAATTGATTCTATTCATAACAAACTTTCTAAAGAAACTTCTGGTCCCAATCATGTGGTTTCTAGAAAGAATTTGGTTGTGTTACCATTCTTTCATTCTGTCAGTTTTCGTATTGCTAAAATCCTAAAAAGGTTTCAATTTCAAGTCGTTTTTGCTCCTAGCAACAAACTTTCCTTCTCTTCTCTTAAAGATCCTCTCGATCAACTTAATACTTGGGGTATTTACCAAATTAGTTGCCGTTGCGGCCTTTCTTACATTGGACAGACGGAACGTGCTCTGAAAATTCGGTTAAATGAGCATTAAGGTTATGTACGAAAGCAAGAGCTAAATAAGTCCAGCATTGCTCAACATTGTTGGAATTCCAACCACTCTTTTGATTTCAATTCTGGGAAAATTATTCAAAAATGTTCTTCCCCATTAGAGCTTGACTTTTGGGAAGCTTATCATATTAACAGGAATAGTTCTAATTTGGTTAATGATTCTTCCTCAACTCCTTATTTTTCACAGGTCTGGCATAAGTTCCTTTAATTTGTTGTTCTTTCTTGGTTTTCTTGTTAGTTTTCCTTTTTTGTGTCAATTTTTTTTCCTCTCCCCCCCTCCCCCTCTTTTACATGTGTACTTTGTTTTGCTTTTTGTTTTGGTATTTTCTGTACTTATTTTATTTCCATTTTATTCTTTGTATTTTATTTTATTATTTTGCAATTTTCATGTATTTTCACATTTTTATGCATGCTGTTGTCTTTTTTGCTTTGTTTTTATTGATATTCCTTTTTACTTCCTGTACTTCTAACTGCATTCGTTTGTTGCTCTCTTATTGGTGCCTTTCCTACTACTTCTACTTCCACTTCACACTGCCTTTATTCTCATTGGTTTACAGTTAATTTTTAGGATATATAAGCTTTGTTTTTGTTGTTTTGTCTGCTTCATTTGGATATTTTGCATCTGGAAGCTCCCTTCGCATTGAAAAAGGGATTCCAAGCAATCCCGAAACATATGTCTGCGTTTTAATGCTCATTTGTGCTTTAATTTAACGTGAAATTTTATTTCTATTACTTTGCACAAAGTTAAATTATTATTAACTGTTGTTCTTATTAAAAATACAATAGAACAGTTCTGAATTTGGAATAAATATTTGGTGATGCACGTAGTCCATTACTATATAGTTTGAAGTTCATTGTGTATTTTGCAATGCGTAAAAAAACTGTATACAATTCAATGAAAAATAGAAATTTTTATTTTCCTGAGAATAGTTTTTGCTCTGCTTTATCACAAAGAAATTTTAACAACTTCTCAGGCACAACGTATGTTGCTCAAAGCCATAAATAACTTAGTTTGACACTTAAATTTTATTCAACGATTAAAGAAACAAATGGAATTCATTGTGAGTAACTTCTGTGACTTTTTATGCGTGTCAATGGAATTAGAATAACGAAATTTAAGCACTTTTTTTGTTTGAACTGCAAATGTTATGCATAAAAGCTCAAGCCTGAAATATTTCGGAATGTGTTGCTATAAATAAACATTTATAGAAAGTGAATACATATTTATTCATGCTATGCAGCAATTAGGCAGCTGAAAAATATTAAGAAAATGAATTATTTAAAACTGCGCGTTTTTAATCTCCTTCTGATATAAAACGAGCTTTTAATGAATGAGAAATTCTAAGGCGTAACGTAAATATTTGAGTTTATGACCAATAATTAGTGCACTTGATCTTCCTTTACAGTTTTTGGTTTATTTATATCTTCCCAGGTTAAAAAACCAATTAACAAAAGAATACTGTAATTATTCGTTTCATTTCGACGTTTTTTAATTATTTCTAAAAGGTTGGAGGAACGTATGTTGCACTCGAGAATATAATTACCCTCCAAAAAGTGGTAATTGTGGTTAACGACTAGCAAATGTGGTAGCCGTAGTCGAAAAGATAGCTACTGTGATAGGTGTGGAGAATTAACTTTCGAGAAGATTTTGATCGAAAAAGTTTGGCTCAAAACCTCCTTGATCTGAAGATTGATAGCTGCTATTTTATCGTAGTCATCAGCAGTAATTTTAACTTTTGCTTTCCTTCTGCGAGTTTTTCTACTTGTTTTTTTCTCTCACTCTCTTAAAAAAAAATGATCATTGAAGCATTTAATTGAGCGGTTAAGTTCACAGAGGCTGCTGTAAATGAGGGAATGGGGTGCAGTGCGATGTACCACAGAATCATCATTAGCAATTTTTTGTCAAGCTTTACTTTTGATAACCTGAAAACGCATGACTTGTTCGAAATTAAATGAGCCTAACTCAACAGTTATTTTGAAATTTAGTTTTGCTGTGGCATCAGTTGTTGCAGTTTTTTTAAAAGAAAAGTTTACTTTTTAGTTTGCATCCAAGGAAAAAGATATAGGAAAATTAAACGTGACTTTTTATTTTTTAAAGCAAACAACTACTCATTTTTATATTGAATAAACACAACATATAGCCTTTGGTACTTTCAAATAGCCCAAAATAAAATGTTGAAAATATTTCTTACCTCAGTTTAAGTTGTAAAAGTATATTTAATTCGTAATTTTTCAATGATTTTGATTGAAACTTGACATTTCACAAGAAGAGATTTTTTATAATTGTGGTATTACAACAGGGGGGGGGGGGGGGGGTATTCCTTTCCTTGGCTCTAGCGAAAAAAGTTTGTCCTTTATTGTATGAATTTACCGTGAAATACTAAACAATTAGTTTACATTCAAATAATGCTCTTTACTGTAACTCACATTTAAAAACTTTTGCATTCGAATACACGAAGCTAACAGGCCATATTATAGGATACTGTTACGTTAGTATGTAGTTATTATAGAGTATACAGAAAGTTAATACATTTTAACTTTATTCATTCATCTGACATGTATCCTCAAAATGATTGAAGTTCAAAAGTACTTACTTTCTTGCAATTGTGTGGTATTGTAGCGTTAAAATACTGTAGACATAATTGAGATAATACTTCGATGTAGTCCTGACAAACACATAACTACATTTATTTATAATGCACTAATACACACATTACATACATACAGCAGAACTGCTGCTCTTTATACTTCGAAGGAGAAGGGAAGAAAAACGTGAAGACCAACAAGTAAAAGTATTAGTATTAAAAATGTTGGAAGTTAAAGTAATTATATTAAATATTACGAAAAAATGACGACGACAATAAATAAACAGAAAATATGAAATAAAATAAATATAAATGAAATATATAACATTTACTGTTTTTAATAAACAACTGAATGCGCTGGTATGTAAATATTTTAAATATTTATCTGGATTTGTATTTTTCATCAAGTGATATCTTTTCTTAGAAATGTGAAAGTTAATTCCTAGTCTTATTTCAAGAAGAAATTTACTGCTGAAAATTACAACTAAATATTTTAATTGTTAAGGTAATTAGCTGTACTTTGGTACACTACACCTCAGATTCAAAATATTAGAATAACTACATTTTTTTTACAAATTGAAAATATCGTTTGGTAATTGAATGCCTCTTAATGCAAATATGCAAACGATATTTTTATTAAGAGCTTATTGTTGATTAAACTTATTTATTATCTTAAAACTACTACCATTTTTTGAAAATATTAATTCAAAGAACAAATATCTTGAAAAGTCCCAATATTAGAATATTTATTCAAGTGGTTCAAAATATTAGAATATTTCACATTAATTCCCCTTTAATTATCACCAATTCATAACTGGTGGCATCATTGATTAAATTCAGGAGATTTTGTTTAAAATCAGTATTCTTTTTGCAGTTTGTGTGCTTTTTCATCTTCAAATGTGTTGTGTGAGTGATATTCCTGAATCTGTAATAATTCTGCGTAAAATAAAATATTCTAATAATTTGAACCAATCTAAATTTTATTCTAATACTTTTATGTGTTTCAGAAAGCTATTGTATACCTAATTTATTGTATTTTATGTTTTGTAAATGTTAAAACCTTATCTAAACATTCCAGATTTAATTTATAATAAATTTAATTGCATTTAGTTGGTATCAAAAATAAATAAATGGAAAATTATCTTTCTTATTCTTTTTATCTCAATTATTCTAATATTTTGAATCGGAGGTTTATACAGTAACTTTTCCAGATTAATGGACAAATTGCCTAATATTTTCCCCCTCCTTTTTCATATATCATTTTAATACATTATTATTACTACTTAAAAGTATTAATTATTTATCAAAATATTTAGTACTTTTAAGATTTGTTCATTTTGTAGTCTTATCTTAACCATACACAAAATAAATATTATTTTTTATTTAGCAAACATTAAATTAAAAAATTATTATCGTCGCATTTCGAAACACCATAATGCCAGAGAAAAAAAGACACTAAGCATATCGAAGTTTCTTTTAGTTTGAGTATTTAGCTAACTGTGAGCAATATTGCTTTAGGTAAGTTTTTATAAAAGCTTCATTTCAATTCGACTCTAATGAAATACTTAAATTATTATAAGAATAATTTACGACTGAAAAAAAAAGGATTTGTCACAAAAACGAGTTGATAAAAAATACTAAAACCCTAAACAGAGAACTGATTTCGTAGAACAAGATTATTTCATAAAAATGCTCCATTCATACATTTTCATTAAATCTTAAAAAGTTACAGAATTTCAATTTCAGGTTTTCATGAAAAAGTTGCTTTTCTTGAGATATTTGAAAATTATTTGTTTGTTTCAATTATTCACGATTCTGAAGCGACTTTCATTTAGACTTTCATTTTGTTTAAATAAAGCTATAAGTTTCCACTAATGGTAGAAATCCAAGTTGTTCAAGCAAAACATCAATGTTTGTATATTATATTATTCACGAATCAAAATAAAAAGTGCTGTATTTTTACATTCATTAGGAAAAAAAAGTATGCAACAAAAAAAAGAGAGAGAATTTAAAACTAGATGTGTTGTAATTTTTATACTGTAAAAAATTTAACGCAACTTTTCCTAATAAACATATCATTGGAAACTTTATGTACACGATTCTCTATTTCTTTCTAAGAAGTGAAATCTTGAAAAATATGAATCTGTAAGATATGAAAAATTATAGATACTTTTTAATAATCAGCATAAATTTTACTTTATATGTGTTACCGGCAAAGTATGAAACGCCGGAATTCTATAGAATGCCAAGGCATTGTATATAATGCCGGATGTTTTTAGGCAAGGTATGAAATATGAGAAGTATTACATACTTTCCCTAGGCATTGTACGTAATAGTACCTAGGCGTTCTATAGAATGACAAATGCTATTTAGGCAAAGTATGAAAAAAACATTTCATTTCTCAAAAATTAAAATGTTATTCTGAAAAAATAATGAGAGTGCCATTAAAAAAAAATATTTTTGTTTTCCACAATCATGACATCGTAGCGATTCAGCAACCAATAGTCCCTGGGTTCCTTCTTAGTAGTCATTTTGGCTTTTTGTACTTCATTTATTAACTTGTGGTAAGTAGTTTCGGTTAAGAAAACACAATTTTTTGCAGCGTTAACGGACGGAGTTCTTGACGAATCGGAGATGTATTTCATACTTTGCGGGTTTCTCATTTGGCATTCTATAGAATGCCTAGGAAATGTTTGAAATATAAATCGTTTCATACATTGCTGGCTAGTTTTAGGGATTATATACAATGCCTAGGCATTTTATAGAATGCCGGATTTCAAACTTTGCCGGTAACATATACACCTGATTAAAAAAGAGAGAGAGAGACAGAGAGAAAACAAAATTTTTTTAAATGTCGAATTACTTTATGTTTGGACTGACCCATATAGCTGTGAAAATGACATATATCAAGACAAAACTTTGCTTTCTTCGATTTTGGTTATTCGCCGCACACACACCTGCCAATCATGCTCTCCCTCACTAAGCTAATCTTCACTAACAAGTCCTTCGCGTGCTAACATTTCCTTTTGAACGCATAAATAGGTTTCGAGACAACAAGCGCAAATAGATCCGTTTTCCGCTCCAACTGCATCTTCAGCCCCGTGGGTGTTTATTTCAACCCCATAGGTCGGGATTTGGTTGACAACAGTTCTGGTTTGTTCGCGCCCCCGCAGGCCCATCTTTCCGTGATCTTCGATTATAGAAGGAGCGGTCGATTATTATGCGAACGACTGACAAGCACTTTAGGGGTAAGAGAAAATGAATGATTTGGGGTGAATAAAGTGAAGAAAAGTGGGTTTGGCATGGTTCCATTGCTTTAAGTGAAATTATTTTGCTCTGTGTTGTGTACAAAACGTGCAGTTTATGAAGCTGAACTTAAAATATAGTGAATGAAAGATCGTCAAAAATGAAGGTTCTCAAGAAATTGTTTTCAGTGAAGTAGATATTGCTTGTCATTAGGCGAAAAGAGTTTCGGAGAAGGGATAGGTGGCAAATAATTAAATAAATAAAAAGTAGTTGTAGAGGAAAGGCATCTCACATATATTTCGCAACCATACAGAGTGATAACACCGCATCCCTTTTGCTTTCATTCCCCAGAAATAGTGACAGCTAGCTAAAGTTTATATCAGTTTTGAATCTGACTTTTTAAATCAAATATATGTTTAGAAAATGGAGAAACAGAAAGGGTATTCCATGATACCCGAAGTTCCTCGCTCTATATATATAATATACATATATATACAGTCATTCAGGCTAACTTTGAACCATGGCCTATAACTTTGAACCACGTTATACCTTTTAGTATATTTCACTAAAAAAGAGAGAAACTATAACGTCTAGTGCTGCCCTCAGCTAAATAGGTTATGAAATCAGTTTTCTACTCTTAATTTTAAAATTAAGTCAAATATACTAAAAAGTATGACGCAGTTCAAAGTTACTCTGAATGAGTGTACTTTTTCTCACAGGGTAGGGCAGTCTATCTTCTTTTGATTTCAAATCGATTCGAGCGGATTGACTGAAACTATTCATCAACACATTCTACGGATCTGCTTTTTATTTCGAATTGACTCGAGCGAATTAAATGAAATTATTCATCAACAGGTTCTGTATTTCTGCTTTCACGTCCGGTTTTAACTGCTGAACCAGTATTTAAACCGGAAATGACGATGGAATTTAACTCAAAAAAATTTTATCTCTTTGTTAATAGAGATCCATTTTAGAAAAAATAGGCCCCCTGAGAGCAATGAATAACCTTACAGCTTAGCTCTCACGCTCCAGAAAAATATTTGAAGAAAAAAAGCACAGAAAGAATTTTTATTTATCCTTTCCCGAGGCTGGAAGAAGTTCTAACTGTGTCAAGTTGTGATTCACATCCGATGTTGACAAGCGGCAGTTTTCTTTTCCAAAGTGGATGAAATTTTCTTCCTTCCGAGCAAATGAGGATAACAACTTAATAGCGACAATCACCAGAATGATTTATCTACATCTTCTAACATTTATGTTTCAATGAACATGCTAAATCCAGAAAAATGGTTACGAGTTGCCTTTTGTGGCTTTAATAATATGGTTTCGGCATGGCTGTCTAATCAAGAACTTCTCGTTTTCAATGGCACACATTTTAGGCACATCCGACATTGAAATCCTATTTAGTGATTCTTAGTAGTAAGTATCCCCCGAAAAGGCATTCTGTGGGGTTCGGCTGGGTATCGTGAAGAAGGCGTTCTCCCCGTAAGGCCCGTATCACATTTCAGCTTTCATTATAGTTTGACAGCTCAATATCATTCTGACATCATGACTGTTCCTTATCCTGTGCGTAGATGAGAAAAAATAATTGCCGCTATTCTCTAAAGTAGCACTCATTTTTCTACCCTGCGGTAACGGAAAAAAATTAGTCTTTTTTTAGTAAAATAAATTGGTTTGCATTTTTATGTGTTTAGGTTCAACATGTCAGAGATTTGTAAACTTAAGGTAGAGAAATGCATAACAAGATCACTGCAACCAACCGGCTATGAATGTTTCAAAACATCAAAGACTTCCGAAAACAAATTAATCATAACGTGCAGCGCTGCGAATTGCTCATACGAGGTTCATCCATAAAATTTCATTTTGCCGCAGATCAGAATAAAAGAAGTTTCGTTTGAAATAACTACTCCTCAAACGCTTATAAAGATATTACTGACCTCATTTTTTTTCAGGGAACAAAACCCTCCAAATGATAGTCTTCTTGCATAGGGGATCAAGGAGGGCCAGGTTCATACAGCAAGAGTGACATTTATTCATGTCATTAATTATTTCTGCCGGTTTTTTTTTTTTTTTTTTTAAGTTTAGTTTAGTTTTAGTTTTAGCGACATTTCTACGAGATATTAAGTTTCCTCACAAGATTTTTATCTCAAAAAATATCTTTTTTCAGCAAAGTAGTCTGAAAAAACAGTGATTTGGTGTTTAAATGAATTTATATCTTTTTATTGAAATTGAAATTTGAGTTTTAAAAAAGGATGGTGAGAGAACATAGGAACTAATGAGCACAAACTCTTCACAGGAACGAACAAATGATTATTCATTCAGTAAATTGAAAGATCAAGTCAATGTAATGACTCGACGCAGCATCAAGTCAATGAAAAAGAGCACCATCCTAAAATTATCAAGGAAAATAAAGCATTGTAAACTCATCTAAAATTTAAGTTGAAACACATACTGATGATGAGTTGGAAAGTTGAATCCAAAATTACTAATTTATAGCGATATTATCAACGACAAGAGAAATTCGGATTTTTTCCCGCACTCCATTTCAATAGATAGGGGTAGCAATGAAATAAAATTTATGTATTATATTTTCCTATCTGCAATTTTGAATTCACAAAAATATAAATAGCATATACGTTTAATCTTATATTTTCCTAATCCAAATAATTTTTTTAGGTTCTAAACAAAATCTTTACACTTGAAAAATTAAAAATAGGTAATGTCTAACAGCGTTCCATTGTACTTGTATCACGGGATACAATTAAACCCTTATAGGGGTTGAGTTACTCATACTGGGGTATGCGTTTAACTGTACCCCTGTACGGTTAACACATACCCTAGTATGCAATTTTCTAATCTAATGCAATTTTCACCAGATATAGTTTATTTTATGAATACGTTAACAAAATACAAAAATTAAACTTGATTTTTTAAAAAAATCTGAAAACTTAATTAAAATAAAAAATCGAAACTTCTTTCAAAAACAAAAAAGGAACTCGAGAAAAACTTCTGAAATTTGCAGACACAGTGGCGTCGTGGTAAGGCACGGGACTCGTACGCCCCAGGCCAGAGGATTCCAAGATTCATGGTCCACAGAAAATACGTAAGTATCAACAGCTCTTTACTACCGTGATTTTAGAAATTCACTGTTCAGGGTCAGTGATATTATTTTCATTCAAAAGTTTATGTTTTTATTTAAAAGCTCATTAACATCATACTGTCTCTGGGTTAGATTGCTACCTTAATTAAGCGTCACTTCTCTTTAGTCTTGCTAAAAGAAAAAATAAGTATGGTTAAATCACACTACCATTTAAAATATGTTTACTGTGTTAAACGACCGTTTTTCCCACGCTTGAAAGGCGTTCTTTATTTTAAGCGCACAAGTCATTAAAGCACATATATTTTTTTTTAATGCCCATTACATCGATAATGAAAACTCAAAAAAAACCGAGCTTAAACCAAAATTTGTTAAATGACATAAAAAGTAAAAACAAATATAAAATAACAGAAAGAATAAATGTAGGACTTTGAACGTGGGAAGCTTAGAATATTAACTTTTAATTGGGATATATAAAACACAAATAAGAATCTAAGAGTTAAAATGTTGATTAACGTAAAACAGATACAAGAAAACAAACATGTAGAATTTCCCAAAGTATAAATCAGTATAAAAATCAAAATTACAAGCAAACGGAAAACTCCCTCAGACATCTTTATTCTAAGGTTTGCACGGAAAAGTCTAGTCTTATAGTACTAAAAATATTTATTTTTTAACTTCATCGCAAAAGTTCGGCCTTAAGATACTATGATCCCAGATGCAGAATTAGAAACACATGTTTTGGGTTACAAAGAACCTCGTTTTCAGTTCAAAAAAAGTTTAAGGCTTCCGTCTCTAAGTAGCGGTCAGCTAGCTTTCTTCGTGACTGCTGCTTAGCGTCGGAAACTCAAATCCCCTCCCCCCATGAAAAGCAGAAGGTGTGGGAGAGGAGCGAGGTTCCTTGCAAACTCGAAACACGTGTATACAATATTTTTGCAATTTTGTACTTTTATAGCTTTAATTTTAGTACTTAGCATTTATTAGTCTTATTTATTTGGCAATGATATTGTCACATTTATCAAGTTTTTCCCCCATTAAGGAGGGATAAATTAAGAGGGGGATTTAATGGATAACGACACATCATAATCGTCATTCCCTGTTTATGATGCCATATAAGCTAAATCCAGTGACGTGAAGATTTATCAAGTGCTGATTGGGAGATTTTACAAATGAGTATGTTAACAAAATTCTCTTTAATGAATCTAAATAAGAGTTTGTCTTATCTCAGAAATAACTTTTTTTACGAAGACGATTTATGCTATTTAAGTTAACGAATAGCACCGCAGGGTGGCGTAGTGGTGAGGCACTGGCCTCGTATGCCCAAGGTCGCAGGATCAAACCTGGCCCAAGTCGGCATTTTTTCAAAATATAGAAAATCGTCAGCCCCCATGTTGTATGATTATGCGGCGTGTTAAAGATTCGTTGAGTATCTGTTTGTCTTGCATACACTCGGCTAAAATAAAATTCCCAGTGCAGTTTCGCATCACTTGGAGCTCAAGTGACACCACCTAGGGGGAAACTGAGCCTCAAAATTCTCAAGTGGTAATGGCCCCCGCCGATAGTGGTGCTGCTTGAAAGAATGGATGCCGGTTTCGCAAAATACACTAGGTCAAATAATGGAGGTTTTTTTCTTTTTTTTTTTTTTTCTTTTTTTTTTTTTTTTTGACAAGAACTGAATATAAAGGTATAGTATAACTTGTTTTTGACAATTTCAGTTGTAGGGGTAACTAGAGAACGGGGGGGCGGTGGGGTAAAAGTTATCTAAAAAAATATTATACTAACGAAATGCAGATGGATCTCAGACGGGTATTAGAAATAAAATAACGCGAGATACAAGGTCGCCCGTGTGGGACACGGGCATATGCAAAGTTGCCAGTAACTTTCGCCGTGTCAGACACGGGCATATGCAAAGTTGCCTGTAACTTTCGCCCGTGTCAGACACGGGCATATGCAAAGTTGCCTGTAACTTTCGCCCGTGTCAGACACGGGCATATGCAAAGTTGCCTGTAACTTTCGCCCGTGTCAGACACGGGCAAATGTGTTAAGGGGTTAATCGTCATTCCCTTTTTATGATGCCATATAAGCTAGATACACTGACATGATCATGCATCGAGAGTTGATTATACAAGTAAGTACGTTAACAAAATTTTCTTCACTGAATCAAAATAATAATTTCTCCTACCTCAAAAATGTCATTACTTTTTTAACGGAATAGAAGATGCACGCTATTTAAGTGTACAAGTAATTATAAAGCTCATATTACCACAAATTGAATCTGAATTTCATAAAGTAACAAGCTATTATTTTCACAATTTAAAACCAGGTACCGTGAAGCACATATTCTCTCCTCCGTTTCCATATCTTACTGCAGGAAAGACAGACAGAACTTAAAATCAAATTTCATGCTTCAACAACTTCCTGCATACATTCCCGATTCGTTCAAGATTCACGTCTCAATTATTGAGCCACAATGATTGTAATTTTACTGGATGAGAAAGAGTGAAAATGAGAAGCAGTGGAGTGACAGCTGAATTTAATCTTAGATTATGATAGTAGGATCACATGGAGAAACCAGCTATATTTATGATATAGGAATTTAGAAAAAAAAAAAGTCGGCAATTTTCAGGTTCTTGACCTATTTAGAGAATTTTATTTAGGGTAACGTGTTAACAATAAAGCGTTTGGACTTATTTTATACATGTAGCTCTTTTATAAATTTTTTCACAAATTTTTTTATGAGGATGTAGCAATAGAATGTTCAGGAGGAGATTTAAAAAATGGTGTTCTATTCAATACGGCTTGTTATGAAATTCAAACTCTGCTCTTGTATTGGATAAAAATGACATTGTTTACTTTACACAAAATATTAATTCCTCCATAGAAACGTTAATGCAGAGAGTTTTCTCCTCGACAGGGGGTTTATTAAAGTTATTGCGTATATTCTAGAATTGACAATTGGCAACATGCCTTAAGCCCAAAAACCGCTTCGTAAACGTAAGTTGTTTTTTGGAAAAGTCATCACGCGATTTATGAAAACAACTTACAGACATGCTCACTTCAAACATTTTTTTAAAATTAATATTGGCTTTAAAATCGATAAGTCCAACTAGCTAGTTTTTCTATCTTAAATGGCGCAAATGTATTAAGGAAAAATGATATTGAATTCATAATCCGTCGTAGTTTCTAATGGACTGTGTATTGCCTCTTCACTATTTGTACCCCTAATGAGATTCTCAAGGGCCGCTAACCATTCTTTCATGTACGTATTTAAAATTTAAATCAATTTAAATACGTACAGCGAAGTATAACTGATTTTATTTTAGCAGTTGTTTGTGTACCCGTGCTGATGTGGAACCATCATCGACGGATGCAACTACGTCTTGAGAATTTTTACGCAGTTTCCCACTAGGTGGAGTAACCTGTGGTCTGATTAATTTAGACGAGAGTATCCAAGTGAAACAGATACTCAAAGGAAGCTTCAATATGCCGTATAATCATACGATATGTTCCCTGATGATTTTCTGAACATATGAGTCTTAATGACATGAAAATATGAGTCTTAAAAAGTTTCCGACTTCGATTGCTTTTGAGATCACAAACTTTAGCGTAAGGGTCTAACGCCGTATCACTACGCCATCGAGCAGCTTAAAAGTTTATAATCTGTTAATTACCAACTATTGAATCAAAGCATGATTTGTCGCTATATAGCAGTTAAACATTTTCGTAAAAAATAGTAATATAGCAATTTATTTGATTGTTATTTTACCATATTTAATTACAACAGTCAAATAACCATTAAAAAGATGGTACTCAAACCACTGATTGTGAAAAAAATCGTTTATTCTCTGTTTCTCGTAAAGAACGTTTAATTAACTAACTTACGAGCGCAACCTAAGTCTCGTAGTCAATAAGAATCGGGCGTCCATCTTGGTTGTGGATCGAAGAAATGAAGATGAAGTTAGTAATAGTTATAAAAAGTGGTTGTGGAAACATATCCCATTTAATTATTTTTTGATTTTTCATTTTATCTTTCTCAGAATAAAAAAACTTCTCAAAATCTTGGTCATCCAGAAAGTACATCTTGGCAAAGCATGGAAGTGCTGGCTTTCCACCGTGGAGGTACGGGGTTACATCCCCGTCTCCGGCAGACTCCCTGCTCCACCGTGTCCTCGCACCTCGTCGTCCGCCGAAATATAATAGCTATGAATAGATTCTACGCCACGGAAATTCTACGCTTATAGTTAATTACCATAGCCTGCAGTATGTTATCGTAAGTGCTACCAAATGGTCATTGTCATGACCATTTGGTAGCTGCCGGCTATTTAACAGTAATTTCATGATGAAATTTTTAACAGTGAGGACCTTCCGGATTTAAGGAATTTAATTTCTTATTTTAATCAATAATGCTACTCAAAAGTAATGCGCATTGGTCAGAATTTTGGCTATTATATTTAGGCATACATTACCTCTCATTTTGACCTGCCTTTAGAAATTATTAGCATCAATATTCCTGTCGAACTAAACTTAATTAAAAATGCCATATTTTCTGCACATTTTAAATACGTACAGCATGGTGTACTATTTTCATTTTAGCAAATATGTGTATCCGTGCTGAGGTTTTAGCTTCACATTTCAGGAAAGATCTAGGTTATAAAGATGTCACTTGAATGTCATCTTGTCACTTTCAGTTCATGTGTCATCTGACCAGTAGTGCTGAAATGGAACCTCGACATCGATGTCCACTCATATGTCAAACTTGAGCGCCTTTCGCCGTTTTTAAGACTAATTTAGGGCCACTTTGGCTGTAAAAAGAACATCTTCCGATGCAAGCGGTTAGTTTCATTATCGCGCCTGCATACATAATGAATCGAAATATGGAAATCAATGTCCCAAAACGGAAACGACGATGTGGAATGCTTTGGCGAAACTAAATAAATAAATAAACACTTAATGCAATGTTTAGATTTTTTACCCTAAATTTATTTGCGAGTTTGATGCTTTATCTTTTTCAGATTGTGGGACCTATCTTTACTGTCTGATTTTCATTGCTGAAATCTTCCTTGAATCTGCGCATGCGTCAAGTCTACTTCGATGTTACCTAAATAGGGGTGAAAGGCTTTGTTTTTAACAAGATAACTCAATAATAAATTAATCCAGTATAAATATTTTATATATGAAGTCTGACTAATGCAGTAAATGTGTTCTGCCTCAATCAGAGCTTTTAATAAGGAAATGGACATTGAATGAATTTTTAAAAATTAAAATTCCAGAAAAAAATTTGATTTTTTTTATCCATCTGAGATAAGAAAATTTTTTTAATAAAATTTGACTTCTCCAGAACCTTGATTGAGACACAATACATGAACAATGATATCAGGAAGAATGATACCAGAAAAATAAAATTTCTAAATAAATTTTATTTTTTTTATTTCACAACATCACAAGGTTTCGATAATTTATGATAGTGCATAGAACAGCTTCAACAACTTCAACAATTTCAAATATTCCAACTTCAAACCAGCATTGAAAAATAACATCGGGGATGTGACTACAGAATTACTGCGCCATTCAATTGTCTGTGTACATAGTTGTAAACTTATTTCGTACAATAAAGAGTAGAAAATTGATTCTATAACCTATAGTCAGCTTTATCTCCACCAGACTCCCACCTGTTAGCCGAAGCCTTAAGGCGTGCTTTCGCGCGGAGTTGGATAACGTAGTTCGCTGAGTGCAGCACTGGACCTTTCTTTTTTAAAATATAAGATATACTAAAAAATATACCGTGTTTCAAAGTTAACCCCCATGGTTCTTAGTTAGTTACCCTGACTGGCTGTAATTAATATTGAGTTTAATATGATTCTTTCGTACTAAAAGGTTGTTAATACACAGCCATCGATCTTCTGTAAAAAATAAATAAATAAATAAAATTTAAAAAAAAATAATTTTTAAAATTAAATTTTTAAAAAAGTAAATTTTAACTGAAAACAAGAAGAGCAACATTATTGCTATATTATTTCTGACACGTGTTACGAGTTTACAAAGAACCCTTTTTTCAGTGCAGGAAAAAGCATTGATTTTTAGGCACTGAGCAGCTTTAACCAAAGAAGGACAAAAGGTACTAAACATTTTTATTTTTCTTTCTTATTTGCTTATCATTTCTTGTAAAAGAAAACCTTTAATTACAGCCAACTACTTAAATCAATGAAGAATAATCTTATCGTCGGCAGTCAGGTAAAAGTCATTTTATGCACTGCTACAGACAATTAGACTTTACAGTTAGATATTTCATGTTGTAAACCAATCATTCGACTTATAAGGTTCATCAAAAAACCTGCGGTAGGAAAGGGAAGGAATTTTATTCTTTTTCGGAAATTTGAATTAACAGAACTATCTCTAAAACTGAAGCTGTGAACTGAAGTGAGTTTTTCCAGAACGTCGATGCTCTGTAAACATTTCTATTGTTTGATATTGAAAATTCTTAAATATTTAAATTATTATCAGTTAAGAAAAGAACTGAAATAATTTGAATTGAGGTCTTATTCCGTAGTCGAAAGAATATTATCCATAAAGACTCCAAGAATATCCATTTCAATGGAGGCAATTCACCGCTAGCGGGACTCATGAACGACCACCGTTGTCACGTGATATCCGCTCTTTGTTCACTAAGATTTTCAATTGAGTTCTACGTGGAGTTCACTAGGCAAAATTAGTAATCTTAAAATTAATTAGACTATTTGCACATCTTTTTCTGATTATAACCCAGTATTTATATTTAATTTAATCAATATGAAAGAAAGTTATTAATTATTAGAATAGTTCTAATATTTTATTTAGTGTTAATTTTATGTAATGTAGAAGAACTTTATTTAGGCCTAATTTTTAATTAATTTTGTCGAACTCGAAGTAAAGTGATGCTACGGCTTCCTCTGTTTACATTGCTCTCATCTCTGCAACGTGACCAATGACGCTGCTTGAATTGCCTCCAATGATCAAAATTTAACAGGTTCGGTTCTTTTTCTTTCTTACCTGTTTTTTTTTTTTCGATAGAAAAAGTATGACGCAAATTTCGCACCACCACGAGGTTCTCTCAAAATGCATAGGAAGATTATGAATGCGTCACTGTTGTAAGATTTTATTGTGTGTGTTAAAATGTTGAAATGCTATTCAATATTTGCATTATGAGACTTTTTTGGGGAGGATGGGGACACATTACTACCATTTCATTTTTAAAAATATTTAAAATCAAAACATTCAAATTAAGTCAAATAAATAAATGAACATATAGAAAATATCGAGTACATTAAGTTGAAATTTAGCCTCTAAATAATAAAAATCATATTAGATAGCCCCCTTTTTAGAAGCTACAAAAATAATCTTTTCCTTCCATTTTCCATTTATCACTTCTGTTCGTGGATCATTTATCAGTAGTGCTGCCATCTATTGAGTTCGAATCAAGTTGAAACCAGAAGACGATTTTCCAGGAATCAGTTCAAGTAATGCAAGTGAATGGAAATGTGGGGATGAAATTTGAAATAAAAATAATGCTTCAAGATAATGGATTTTTAACAATTATTTTAATGGTGATGATTTCCATGATGATGATGTCCGTGATGGTGATGATGATGATTTTCGATGACCACCACTTTTTTATGATGTACACTGAAAGACAAAATGAATGTTTTAACAGAAGTAAGATCTGTTAAACAGCAGCAAAAGATCGTTTTTTTTAAATGCATAACATTTCAAAGAAATCTATTTCATTCAAATCAATACAGTAACTAATACAAAGTACATATAATTCAATCAAACCTTCAAAATAATTTTATTTGATACATATTATTATGTGTAAAAACTAATCTTACGACATATTTATATAACTATTTGTCTAATTCATTACCGAAAAAATCTCTCCCTCTGTAAAAGCTTAAACAAACTTCGGAAATGTAATACTAGCAAAACAGCTTTTTTTAAAGCTTAATGATGAAAAATTAAGCTTAAATAGAGACTGCATAAATGTAAAAAATCTTGAAACAAGACATTTTATAAAACATACGCAATTATAATGAAATTTTCAACTAAAATCCAGTTGTAAAATATTTAATATTTCTATTTTAAGGAAAAATATAAGGTATGCACTGATTTAAGAAAAAACATTGGATTTTTTCTCAATTGCTTATTTTCTAACCATATTTAAATGTTACATTTGATAACATTTCTTTCCCTTGTAAAAAAATGCCGGACGGGTTTTCATTTCTCCATGTTTCATTTAATTTTTTGAACTTCCAACGCGAAAAAATTCAAAACACATTATACAGGTATAGGTTGAACATTTTTCTGGTCTTTAAGTTGTTGATGTAAGTTGAGGGGGGGGGGGATGCTTTAAAGCAGTGGTCGGCAACCCGTCGATCGCGAGCCCATGTTCGGTCGATCGCGACAGCATTTTGGACAGTTTATAGTTTAAAAAATAAATAAAATAACTTTTGATTTCGATGGCGAGTTTATTATTATTTTTTCCTTCAGAAAATGTTTATTAGTTTGTCAGAACATTCACCGAACCTAAAAAAAATCTTCCAATAATATGGAATGTCAGTCGTCACTTTAACTATGCTCTTGGTGAGAGTTAATTCAAGAATGTAACTACATTTCACATGTGTGTTTTAGTTAAAAAACAACACTAAAACTAACAGTTCTTTTTATCAAATTCGAAAGAAATAATATATTTGTATTGTTTTGATGCGAATAAACGTTTTAGAAAACCATTATTTTAGAAATTTTAAAGTAGGTGCTTTATAAGCATCAGAACTTGTTCTGACAAAAATTAACCTACAATTTGAAGGCAGGCGCAATCCCAACATGCCCTATTAATAATGCATAACCTCCCCCCCCCCCCCCCTCCTCCACCGGTCCTCCGAGTCGATCTTGGTGTTCACCGAACTTATAAAGTAGATCTTCAGTCAGTTTACGTTGCCGGCCGCTGCTTTGAAGCAAAACACGACGCATTTAACCTTTCTGTATTTAGCCTTTTATTTTTAACAAAAAACTAGGATAATTCCAAGACTAGTCTTCTGAAGTGCATTCCATAAATTATTGGGTTATCTGCAAAGTCGTTTAATCATAAAATAGTCCAATCATTTGTTTCACTAACACCACAGGTGTATTTCTATGGCAACTCCCTCTGAATTTTAATTTCTGAAGTAATACAAGGGATTAAATTTTTATAAGCAACACATGCATAATTAAGGAAAAGAAATTAAAAAATATAAGTAACATATAGTATAGTATTTCATTTTATCTTTAATTTAAAAAAAAAAAAATTCTTATCTACGGATTTAGTTCTAAAAAATTCCAATCTTTGATTTAGAAACTATCCTTTACACGTGATTAAAAAAGTTACAAAATAGCAGCAACAAGCGAAATCTCTTTTCCATAAACTACTAATTATTTTGCATAACAATGAAAAAATTCACCGTTTTCTATGTATGTTTGCTACTATTCGTTAAGCTCCATCTCTTTTCTGAGTTTCTTGGCATGAAGCAGCAGCTATAAGAGTGAACACTGCAAAGTATTTAGTGCAATATCATCTTGTTTATAAATGGACGCTCCAAATAGTCTCAAAAACAGCTGAAGCCAGATTTGTTTGTTTCAACAAAATGTTTAATATACGCTTGTTTACTTGCAATTATAAATAGCTAAGAGTTCAAATTAAATATTTATAAAATGAACTTTCTTAGTAGACTTTGTTCTACATAAATTCGCTGTAATATTTTCTTACATATACCTGAAGACTTTTCATAATCTTCAACTTTGGACTGGTATTGTCAGTTTGCGTCAATGATCTGCCTTTTTTTCCTTATATAGATGAAACACGTTTTTTACTTTACGATATTAAGATATCTGTTTAATTTTGAACATATTCAGTTATTTTGCAACATTACTTTTTTTCCCCTGCAGAAAATGAATCATCACTCCAAAAACTGAGTCAGCATTCTAAAAACTTAAATCAATGTTTTAGAAACTAACTCAAAATTCCAGAAAATGAATCAGCATTTCAGAAGATAAATACTGAGTTGAAGAAAGAAATTAGTATTAGAAATACTTAACCTTTCGAGCCTCCTCAACAGGGCCAAAACTCAAGGAGGGGGGAGGGACGAAAATTGCAATAATTGCAGAATTAGGAAGTTTACAAAAATATTTCTCATCTAGTAAGGGAATACCTTTATTTGCGTTGCTTTTCAAGTTATTCAAGATAATTCAAATAAAAACTGTATTGAATTATGTGATAACACCATAACTATTGCACAAAACTATATGCATATATTTGAAAACAGTAATGCATTCATAAGATTATAACAATCCGAAATGTCATTCCTCAGATAAATATGAATTAAAACTAAAACTGTAATTTTAAAATTATGATTATGATTTTCAAATGCCGTCCAGCAGTGGACCTGTCATTAGAAGCTTAGTTCCCTCAGAATACCGAAAGTGAAGCAACATCGACCGAGGTCAGTGTTTCGGAATGTGACAACCTCTCGGTGGCTGGTTGCTGTGGACCGTGTACGCTAAAGTGAGCTAGTGCTCGTTAAATCCTTCCTGGCTCAAATGTCCTCCAAGGAAACGATACATCTGGGGGTGCCAACCCCAGGTGACGGTCTCTCATCAGGAAACTGGTTCAATTTTTTTTTTCTCTAATGGAGCTGCGTATGGTTACTAACATTTGCAGACCTAGTACATTCCCCATAAATCGGCATCCATTCTTTCACGTAGCACCACTATAGGCGGATGCCATTATTACTGAATTTGGAAGCTCAGTTTCCCCTAGATGGTGGCACCTGAGCTCTCATTGATGCAGACTGCACTAAGAATTTAATTTAGTCGAGAGCACTCAAGCCAAATGTCTACTCACGGGATCTTTCACATGCCGCATAATCATACGACATGGGCGCAGACGATTTTCTGCGTCTTGAAAATCCACGGACTTGCGCCAGGTTTGAACCTGCCGTCTTGGGCGTACGAGACCTGCGCCTTACCACTACGCCACCCTGTCGACTGGTTCAAAAAATTAAGAGACCACATTAAAAGGGGCGGAAGTTGGGCTCCTGCCTATAAGGGCCCCGTTTAACTCAGGAGCAGAGCACACATTCTTCTTCGCTTCGCGCGTATACACGACACCCAACCAACCAACCATCCAACCATTTTCAAATGCCTTTCCTGAGAAAAAGGTCAGTTTTGAGTTGTTGTCCCCTTGTAATGCAGGTGGACGTTTATCGAACGCACCAAATCTTAATTTCATCGCAAAAGCGTACGGAATTTCGAACGAAACCTTTCTGTTTGTAACCAATCTTCTTAAATTAGTTCTTTCTCCCCTCTCTCATTTCTAAGACAATCGTAAGAAAAAAATTTCTTCATTTTAGGACTTACGGAACCAGGTGGATATGATGCACGTGCTTCTTCTTGATGTGTACCGGATAGTAGACAGGATAATAATGATGACCCGATTCTACAAACATGATGCAGCAACATGACAGCAGCACAAGAAATATCTGCAACTATTAGAAAACGAAGTTATGAACACATTGTTTTTAATATAATAAAGACGAAAACGTTTCGTAAATAGAAATTCTTATAAAAGTTTGCTGTAGGTATTGCGAGATGATTATCATTAAAACAAATCCCCCAACTAGCTTTAAAAAATCCCCCAATAGCAACATCATAAATTTTTTTACCAAAATTACGGTTTTTTATGCCTTTAACAGAGTTTAAATAGTTGACGCTTGCTGAAAGAAGTTAGAATCTTGTTTCAAAACTTAAAACAAAGACAAAACTTTTATTTTGCATTTTGCTAAAAATAATTGTAGAGGATCATTAAACTATATGGGAACCGTTGTTTTATTTAACTTGTGAATTTGTCTTTGGAGATAATTAGTTTTCTCTAACTAACAATGACTAGTCTAAGGCCATGATTATTTGATACGACAATTTCATTTGGAGATCATTTGACGCTTCATTTGGAGATAAATGAGGTTTAACTTTTTCTTGTAATGAACTTAACTTTTTAGAAACATTGCATGGCCTATTAAGAAATGTTTATTTCTAATTGAAAATTTGCTGTTTTCTAATTGCAGATATTGTAAAGCTAACAATAATGAGTACCAAATAAAAAAAATTAAAGTATATAATTGCGAACAGGATCTAAATTAAAAATTATAACTCGACTTGTGTTTTCATTTAAATAGTGCTTTATCTTTAAATCATTCTAGTTGAATACTACAACTTACAACTTACAACTTTACAACTTACTTAGTAAATACATTTACTTTAGTAAATGACTTGTTTCTTTATCATACTTAAACATGGATTTGAAGAAACGGCTACTTGTAAAGACTTTTTTGATGCATTTCACTTCATAAAATATTCGAACAATGATCATTAATTTATGTTTACTAATTGGAAGCAAATGCCATGTAATTATCATGTATCGTCCGTAAATTCTCAAAAACACAAATTAATACTGTTAATGAACAGAAAACTTTTGACTTAAATTGAGGTAAGCATTTATTTTTAAACCCTAATCCTTATAGCATCCTTCTTTGATTTTATAATATCTTCATTTTGCTGTGAACATTCTTATTTCAAAGATCTGAATCCATTAATTTGTTTTCATCTATTTCATGTTTGAATGCACTGAATTGGATCTGCAATTTGACAGGCTTTGCATCTTTAAATACTAATCAATTTTGTAACCTTATAATCTAACTAGACCTTTTTTTGAGGATATTAATCCTAAACGTCTTAGAATTATTTAAAAAAGCTCAAACCTCGTTTTACTTTAAAACCTCTGCATTTCAAGACTTCATTTTATTTCAGAATTTAGCCGAAAAAAAAATACGTCTATATATTGTTCAGTTTTCCGTTGTCCGCAGAACTGTTACTATTGAGAAACCTTATTCTTGGCTTCTTAAGAAGTACTTACATAACTTAAGGGGAGTAGGCACTCAAAAATGTCGAAAAAAATGGAAAATTTTTATTGCCTTAAATAGTAAAATAAATATTCAAAAATGTTCCCTGAAAGTTCCAGAAAAATTGAAGCAATATTTATTGATTAATCATTGATTTTATTACCGGTTCGATTTACCACCTTTTTATTCCGAAACCGAGACTGTGCTAAATACAATCCACATATTTATTTTTGAAAATAAAATAAGCAGCAAGAAGCAATTTCACCATGACTGTAACTGAAAAAAAAGTTCCTTACTTGAAATTTTGATAAAGATATTGCAAGCCGTAAACTTAAAATGCTGTTTCTCTCGCTTAGTTTTTTGCGCATTTCATCTCAATTAAAAAACGCAAAGGCTTTCTTAAATTTGTATCTACGTAAGATGTGGATTTTTTTTCGCCAAATGTTCCTGAAACTGTACATAACAAATTTATGCATTACTTTTATGATAACTTAAGTACTTTTTTAAAATTCTTTTTCAAGGGTTTCTTTAAAATTTTCATTGTTTTTTCTGCGTTACCCCCCCCCTTTATTTTTTATTTTATTCCCAAAAAATATTTGACTTATAAAAAATTCAATACATACAAGTTTTGCTTTCTGAGTAATGAATCACTAAAAAAATTTTGAGAATTTAGGCCAATTTTCGAAAAAAAAGAAGCATTTTTAAAAATGCTAATTTTTTAAAATTAAATTTTTGAACTACATTTTAAAAATAGTTTTTTTTTAATATTAAATTTCTTATGAAGTGATATAACATGACATGAGAAAAAAGATATGAATAAAAACCCCATAGAGGGGAAAAAAATGTCTCCTTAACAGATCTTTCTCTGTTGTTGTACAGAGTGCGGAAAACAGGAATGTTATCAAAAAGAGAATTTTTATCAAGAGAACTGATTCTTTGGTGTCACAGAAGTTCTCACGCATCTTTTAAAAAATACAGTTTCCTTTCTGTACTTTTGCAGAAATTTTTTAGTCAGCTGGAGAAAATGCGGACTTACCTTGAGTGGAATTCTCACCGAGTGCTGCATCTCGCCGTGTTGCAGGTGTAAGTGGATGGCAGCCATGATCCAGAGTTATCTTTTTATTGTGGCGTCTGACTAATTATTCTAAATCGAGCGGAACTGGGCTTGTCCGGTTGTCGTGCGATTCGAATTGTCATAAGATCGTCGGACCGTGATTCTTTAGAGATGTCGCAGGAAATGAAACGGAGAAAGCGAACCACGTCTCTATCACACCTCCCGATTTTCTGTCGGGGTTCACGCTTTGTCTTTGTCTTAAAAGTAAAAAAATATGAAAAAAGTTTGAAGTCGAAATAAGAACATTAGTTTAACCTGCTGCACGTACTTGTGAGAAAAAACATGATCCAGATAAAATTAAATAGAAGCACAAGTAGTTTAATTGTGAAGTATTTAAAAAATATTATGAAGTAAGTTCTACTTATATTGTATTCTACTGATTTTTTTTTTTTTTTTTTTTTTAACATATTTCTCTAGATTAAAAAAATTCAGGTAATAAAAATAAATGTATTGTTACTGCATTAATTTTTAATATTTTTGTATAGTTTACATTTAACTTATTGATATCAAAATTTTTAAGAAGTTCAAATCAAAAAAGTTATTTTACAACTGTATTACTTTACAAACATTCAACAGTTTCACCTTTTCCCATTCTGTTTCTAGCAACAGTACACTGATAATTATTATCACTGATACTTACTATTAGAAAATATCTTGAATTTGGTTCAAAAATTGGTAAATTATTTCTATTCTCAAAAACACAACGCGGAAAAAAACAACACACGAATAATCTATATGAAATTTCATTTTGAAAAACAATATTTTATACTTTTTAACTTAATTCTTAAAAATATTTTGTTATTTAAGTACAAAACAAATTTTGTTCAGAAATATAAAGATAAAAATTTTCATTATTTATTTTATTACTCATATAAACTTTCATTTTTACCATTCAAAAACATATGCAAATACTTTTTCTTAATTTGTGCAAACAATTGTGAATGATTTGAATTAAATATTCATTTTTGACAAGAAAAAATTGCTTTTATAAAAAAGCAAATTTTGTTTTGTTTTGACAGGAGTTTTTGCTTTTGCAAACAATTGAATAAAATATTATCTGAATTAACTCTCGTGCCATCTTCAAAATGTTTTCCCTTGTAGGAATATTACTATGAACATTTTTTGTCTATATTCAATAACTTCTTTAAAGTTATTTAACTTTTATTATCATTTAGGACCTATTTTCACGCGATGTATCTTTCTTTCTTTACATCTTCTCTTATTTGAAATTGAATAGAATTTATTTAAGAAATCAAAACTGCCGAAAATAGCAATTTTTGGAACAAAGGAAATTTTGATGGAGAACAAATTTTTGGTCTCCATCAAAGATACTTGGTAGTATTTAAAATTAGAAATTTTTTGAATTGGCTTTCTGAAGAGCTTTTAAATAAAGTAATTTCCTAAAATAAGCAATCAAGGATTGCTTTTTTTTTTTTTTTTTTTCGGTTGATTGAAATTGATGGGAGAGTCCCTTTCAGTTTGCTGGTCTTTCTGTCTTTTATAGCTTTTGAACATGGAAGAAAATATTGAATTCATAAAACTGATTAGCATCATTCATTATCATTATCATCGTCGTCGTAGTTGTTGTCGTGGTCATCATCATTACTTGTTCTCGATTTACTACCTGTTGGTGTTCTGAATCACTTGGCTGGTTTAGACGTAGACGGTAGACGATATTGTTAAAAATTATTATGATAAACTGCAACCACATCTGCAAATGTAAACAAGTAGATCTTCTCTTCTACAAAGAGAAGGCCGTTTTACCTAATGTGGTAATGCTATTGATGGAGAAAGCTTTACTAGTTTCGCCTGACTAAAACTACGAAACTGTTTTGCATATGTTACTAACGCCGATGGAGAATTGGACACTTGTTCTCTAATTTCAAGTCTCCAAAACTTTATTAACCAATTTTTCAAAAATTAAAAGGTAACATTTCAGTTTAATAGTTATAACTGATTTTATTCCTTACTTTAACTTAGAACATGCAGTCTGCAAGTCTGCAAATAGATCGCTATACGATCAATTTCTAATTGACATAGCTAATAAATATTTTCTTTAGTATTTTAATGAATTCACTGGAAATATAAGTTGGAAAAATGATGTGCTATTTGTTTAAAATTTTCAACTCATTTGTTTTGTTTAAAAAATCGAACACTTTTTATTTCAAGTACGAATAAGGAAAAAAAAGCTTTCACTATTAACCCCTTTTCCAACAACAAGAACAAAGTCATTATTGTAAATGTTAACTACAGAGAAAAACAGCTTTTAAATGAAGCACTCAACTAAAAAAAGAAATCTTTGATAAAAAGTGAAATCGAATCTTTGCTTTTCAGCTACCAGATTGAGGTCGTTTGTTTTCGCCCTTCTTTGCTGTTCTCGATCCCTTTACGACCCCAAATATCCTCGAAGCGGAAAAGGCAAGTAGAAGCATTCCAGGCGAAAGACATTCACCACAACATAAAGAAACGATGACATTGCACGAAGCATAAATTAGATGCATTACACACGAAATTATTTCAGATGCAGTCAATAGGACGAAATTAATTCGGAATTCGTCAAATAGAAATGGCATTTTATCCCTTTTTTTTTTTTTTTTTTTGCTGTAGGACATTATTTGAAATGCTGTTGTTATGTAGGTATTTCTTGCAGGAATCTGGAGCTGAGACTGTTTTCAACTGTTGCGCTCCGACATCTAAATACTTGCTTCAGGTTCGCTCCGCACTCCAAATAGTTTTAATAGAAATCGCATCTTATACATCATTTTTTCGCTATAATAAATTATTCGAATTACTGTTCTTATGTAAGTATTTCTTGCAGGAAACTGGAGCAGCCACTTTTTCAATTGTTCCGCTCCGATATATATGTACTCGCTCCAGGTTCGCTCCGTACTCCAAATAGTTTTAATAGAAATCGAATTATTTACTTCTTTATTTTTAATTAATTTATTAATAGGTATACATGTGATTTTTTTAAAAAACATTACAGATTATTTATTTATTAATATATGCAAGACATTTTATATGCACTGTATTATTAAAAAAAAAGGCAACTCTCCCCTCCAACAAAATGAAAAAAAACAAAAAAATTAATGAAGAAATAAAAATTGAAATTAAAAACAAGTTGAAAAAGCACTCATTCATTTATTTTTAAGTTTATGAATTTAATTCTAAAAAGTTGAGATAAACCTCAACAAGACAGCTGCCCTCTAAGCAAAAAACGCTCTTGCTTAATAGTTTTACTGCATTTCTTATACTAGACACAGAGTAATCATAAACCAGAGACACATCTTAATGTTAATTCCTATGTAGTCAAAAACTGCGTTCAGCGCCCCCACGGAGAAAAACAGGAACTTGTTTTGACGGTTTTGCTGTTACTTTAATTGTTGTCACTCCCCATTCTTGGCTATTACGGTTATTGACGTCATCCCTATAACCATTACTCATTTATTTATTTGTAAATAATTGTCAGTAATTTTTACCGGTTTTGAGAAACTGCTTCTATTGCTTTGAAATTTTACTTCGTATAAATAAAATGTCATTTCTACCAACGACTTTAATTTTCTAACCGACATTTTTTAAAAAATTGATTTCAAAATACTCTTTCTTTTCTCCCTCCCCTTTTTATAGAATTAAATTGCAAGTAAGATCTATTTCACACTGATGTTTCGTTTCACAGTCATACTTAAAATAACACTTTCAAAACATATTAATCTATTTCAGAATTCTAAATATTTGTTTGCCCGTTTCTCGTTTTTACTTCGCTTAGCATTATATTTGTTGACTCGGTCTCTTTTAATTTCGTTGATACAGTCTTTTATTCTATACTTCCAAAACCTATAACTTGCATGAATCTCAGAACAGTTTTTAAGATTACCATCTTGTTTTATTCAACGTATTTACTGTTCTTTTTGAATTAAAAATGAATTAAATATCATACAGAAAGATCTAACAAATCGGTTTCTTTCCGTTTCGGGGGGCTGACGATGGTTATTATTATTATTAGCCAAATCAATCTACTATATCATTTTTGGGTTGCCGTTGGCGATGTTTAACTATTTTTCGCAAAAACAAACTCCACACACTAAACAAATTGATTTAGCAAAAAACAAAATCTATCGCCAGCCCCCTGAATTGGAAAAACCAAAAATTGGAGTAGAAGTTTAATCATAAAACAATATACATAAAAAAAATCTTTATTTAAACTCTCTATGTAGTAAGGCAAGGTGAACAATTATAAAAATGAATAAAATATATCCTGTTAAATAAAGTCCAATATAAAAACGATAAATAAATTAAGCATTAATTTTCAACAGATAAAAATGAAAATGTAGAACATGTTCTAAATAAGTTCAGTTAAATATATTTGGTATCAAGAAATTCTTAAGTTAGATATTATTTTAAAAAGTAATCCTTTCTAAATACCGTAAATAAACTTTAGCGTTGAAAAATATTCCAGAAAATGACGAACAATAATAATAAAAGTTCAAAAATAATTCAATCTGAAAGAGCTACGCAAAGCTGCAAATGAGCGAACCGATTCTAAAGACATATGCAATTTCCTTTCAAAACAAAGATAATATCGTCGTAGAGGAGACATGAGTTAAACTTCAATGAGAACTCTTGTAATTTAGTTCATGTTTTTCCCCGTGGTGCGCTAGTGAAATCGACACTACAAAACGGCTTGAGAGTTGACCCTCTGGTTTATGATTACTCTGTGATACTAGAGTGATGAAGAGTGATTTTATTGTTATTGAAACAAAGAACCAAGAAAAAGTAAAAATATTTTTTTAGAGAACGATTTTTTCTTTGTTCGTGAACGTAAAATAAAATTTGTATGCCTCTAAGCAATTGATGGAAATATTTACGTAAAAGATTGTCGTGCTTAGTATAGTTAAACATCTCCTTAATTTTAAAAGTGTAATGTAAAAATAAATCCTTAAAATGTACGGTGAAAACTACTAACATTCATATTGCCAGCGCTTTTAATTGTAAAATTTTTTTTGTACTCGTGTTTGCAGTATGAAAAGAAGTTTACTGTAAATTTTACCGTAAAACTTACAGTAAACTTGCTTTCTACCTCAAGTAAAAATATAACAGCAAAAAGTACTAGCAACATGGATGCCAGTATACTTTACCGTAAATTGGAAGGCCTTTTTCTTTTTTTACAGGGGGTTGGGAGTTATACTTGGCTTTATATTAGTCTATTTTCACGTCTCAGGGTCGGGAAAAGTTAAATAATTTCCACAAACAATTTGAAGTTCTAAAAGTTAGACTGAAAGTTAGAGAAGCATAGCTTCAATCTTCAATAAGCAAATATGTATTCAGTACCGACAGGTAGTCTCCCAGCTAAGTTTAGAGTAAAAAAACATATTTTCATTTCCTTCAAGAAGAACTGATTTAAAAGAAAATTAAAATTTTGAAATCTAAATTACACGCTTTATCAACCAGTTAATCTATTCACGGAAATTCTCTATTTAATTGCTTTTAATGAATAATTTATTTAGACAACTGAAAAATTAAATATCGTCAGAATTTCTATCTCTGACGAGGTTTTATTAATTTTTTTTTTTTTTCCATTTCATAAAGAACTCAAAGTCGAAGTATTTACGAGCATTTTGAAGTAATCGAATTCCGCAACGGGATTTTCCTTTTCCACCCATTACTGTCCAAATTCTCGACTTTTCCTCCTCGAAATCTCTATTTAAACTAAATTCTTGTCAAATAAAGAAAAAACCGAACGCAAAATGAGATAAATCACCTCTTTTTCTTTCTTTCTCACTCTTGCGATGCAAAAAGTGTAACATTGAATATAAGAGTTCTTTTTGTAGTGCCGCAAGCATTTAGTTTTTTTTGTCTTGCTATCTAAAATCTCTAAAAGAAAATTAGATCGGAAAACCACTTAATCAATAGACCGTAGCTTCAGGAAAAAAAACTCTCGATCCCGCAAAATATCTGTCATGTTTGGAATTTCAATAATGTTTCGCCGTGACTAATTTAATCCAAACGACGTTCGCTTCTGTTATTAATGATGTAGTCAACATTCTATAACGCATTGAATACATGCAGATGTCTCAAGATACCGGTCTAAACTTTTGCTCTTACTTTTAAAACAATCCTTGCAAATTTTATTGCAAAAAAGATTAATTCCTTCAACTTATCAATTATAACTATCGACTAAATGATTATAACTATCGATTAACATCGTTGATTTCTCAAAAAAAAATGAAGGCTGACTTTGCAGCTGATAATTTTTTTATGTTTATATTTTACTTTAAAATTGTCAAATAAAAGAATTCTTTTGATAGATTGATCACTCTAGAAAACGTCTTTTTAACTTAGCTTGCTTAAAAGTTTCGTTTTAGTTGACTGAATAATTTATTCAGATATCTAAAAATAGGATTTCAGGCTAAATATGCATGCCGAGAAATGCCTCCGTAATTTTTTCCGAAGTTCGTGAAAATATGGGAGCGGGCGCTACAAGTGAGAAACAGAACCAATTTAACGCCCCTTTCTTGATAAGTAGAAGGCATTAACATAGTAAAAGCTATTCTAAATGCCTACCCTTTGTGTAATCGGAAGTTCTTTAATTTCAATACCCTGAAAGAAAAAAAAATGCCGAATAATTTTTCGGCAAATTTTCACTCTCACCACGTGATTTTCCCTTTAAAATAAATGCATAAATAAATAAGAAATAAGCAAATAAGTAATTGCAGCGATCTTGTAAGACACGTGTAAAAGAACATCCGTCCCGCGATCCATCTTCCTCAAACTCGGACTTTGTTTCCTTTTTTAGGTCTCATATGAATAAGGAATCCCTTTATTTCAATAGAAAGGAACCTAAACACTTTTTTTTTTTTTTTTTTTGTAACTCATTCATTTCAGATCGAATATTTTCATTTGAACTAATAAAATTGAAAAACCTTTTTCCCCTAATTCCTTCCCGCCATTTTGAAAACGCTTTGTTCTTAAAATAGTGCGGGAATTGAAAATAAATATTTTTAAAAAAATTAAAATAAAATAAAATGAAGGAATTTAGGATCTATATTCGTTCCGTTATTCGTTTTTCCGATTACGATTTTTGTAAAGCTTCGCTCTTGTCTTTGCGAATGTTGCTAATTGGGGCTACTTTTCCTTGCTTATAGTTTCAATAACAATGCAAATCTTAGAGTGCAGATATTTTGTATTTAACGGTACATAATATATATATATATATATATATATATATATATATATATATATATAAGACTGATAAATAGTTTAAGCATTGAAATATGGAAATTTTCTTAGCTCCGCCCCCTTAAAATTACACTTATGGGCCCATGAACTTAATTGAATACTGCACAAAAGGCGACTGATTTAAGCTTACCGGTACAGGCAAGTGGTGACACGAAAGTAGGAATCTTCGCCATAAAACACATATTTACTATTGTAACTTATTGACGCATTGATTTATGATGTGAGTATAACAACGTTAAGATACAAATAAATTGCAAAATACATTGCACACATTCGTTTCGTTTTTGCGATAAACTCCATTTTTCAGCACGTTGATGTACCTTGCGATCCCGAAACACGTGTACGCAATATAACTAGCAATATTGCGCATAAAATATTCTTTTTCAAAGACAATTGACAAATTATGTTCTTGAACCATCACTAAAAATATGTTTAACAACGGAAAGAAAGAGTCGGGTTGCAGGAAAAGAAATGTTTATTTGTACGTACAACTTTAGTAGTTAGATCGTGCATTTTGTTGTAACATGCTGCTGTGGTAAGTAAATAGTTCATTCACTGACTATCCAATTTGTTTTTGTTTTTTTTAAGTGAAATCTCATAAATTTTAATTTCAATTGTTTTCTATATTGAGCCAATAAAAAAAAATTGATTGATAGAAACCCCAATCATTTTGTGATATTACACTACCGTGTATAGTTTAACAGTGGATAAAATAAAAATAGTAACTGTTTTTCCGTTTAAGTAACCATAACTTTCACTGGATGTACCAATTCTCCTTATTCGTTTCGTTATCAATCAAAAGTGATTTCATAAAAGCCTGAAAACAAGAGCTGGAAGCATCCAAAATTCTGTTCCATTCCATTGATCTGTTGAGCGCCACAGTGAATGAAGCAAAACATATTGCTTTAACAGGTTGAACCTACAGAAAGAAAAAAAATTATGCGTCTATTTACAGAAGAAAAAAGTTTATTTATTTTTATTTATTTATTTCTATTTATTTTGACTAATCATAGCCTATAACTGCGATTTTCGGTTTAAAATTTCTGGGTGGAGGGAGTAAGTTATCGGAACCTTTTTCAACAAGTATGACATACAGTTCGACCACGGAATTTTTATAGTTGGACGCTTCTGCGCATGGCAGAAAAGAACGAATCTATTCGAGATTCAGGGCAGTTCGTTTTGTAGTGCGCGAATCAGAATGTTTGCTTCCATGTTTGTTGAAAATAACTAAATTTACAAAAGTGGCATATAGCATCAGTTCGGAAGAAATGAAGTATGCTAAAGAAACTAGAACGAGAAGATAGAGGCACATTATTTATATCAGCAGTTCCTCCCTTGAACATGAATGGATTCTTCTTGGCACTCTGCCAGCGGGCTTGCTTTGGTTGATGGTAGTACTGTACTCCCTTGCAAAAACCAGAAACTATATCCTCTTTTAATTAAAACAGGTCTCATAGCAGTTTTGTAAGTTAAGAATTCTGTCTTTCATAAAAGAAATTGGATTTGAAAAGCCTACAGTAGTCCGTAGTAAGCAGTTTGCTAAAGCAGTATGCACTTCAGAAAATGTTCTATTATCGGCAAAAAACAATTGATCCCAAATAATTAATACTGTTTGCAATTTATAAGAATGTACTGATTAAAAATCAAGCCCAATTTATTTGCAATATACTTGGAGGAAGGTTACTGCAAATAAAATGGATAAGGAACACGGATGCCAACTTCGGGGGTGTTGCAATGTTCTAGCACTCCTAAAAAATGTTTGTAAAATTGCAACCCCAAAAAATATTTCTGAAACGTGAAATTGCAGTTGCTTAGCAGAAGTTTACAAAATGATATTGGGACTTACAACAGAGTAATTTTACGTCGTTGCAAAATGAATCTAAAGATTCGAAAAATGTAAAACTAAATTTTTTTTTACTCGAATTACTTAAGATTTTTAGTACCTTTTTTTTCCTCAAATTAATTTCAAAGGAGATTGAAAATTAATAACCATCACTTTAACTATACCTTTCTATACATTATTTGTAAATCCACGTTCTTTTTCCGTCCTGAGAAGGTTGAAAACTTATCAGATCACTTATAACTCTAGATGTAAAATAACCCAGGTATTTATAAGTTAGGGTAAATACCCAAAATTCATAAATACCTGAGTATTTATGGATTTAATCAAAAATTCAATAGCTGTTTTTATCTTTTTAGCTTTATGAAATGCTCTTATTTAAGACAAATAAGATTTTGCTACTTTGACAGTAGATAATTTGTTGTATATCAAAAATAAAATTAATTCTATTCAACACGAAAATTATTTCTGCAATCAGTTTTCAGTAGTCAAGACAAATCATGGTTAAATACTTTTGAAAGGACTGAAAGCTACGAATACCCTGATTTTGGATATTTACCCGAGGCAAGGATAAATAGCCATTATAAACACCCTACCCACTGAGATTTTAATCGACCCACATCTATAATTAGAACTCATTAAAAATTGGTGCGGAACGTAAAATTCATTCATTTTTTACGTCTAAAACATATACTTTTCACGTCTAAAACATATACTTTTCACATCTAAAACATATACTTTTCACGTCTAAAACATACTTTTTATGTGTTTTTTTTTTTTATTTTCACTCAATCATTGTTGTATAAAACAATATCTAGTGCAACCATAGTTGATTTTTTTCGAACAAGTATTTCTCCTTCCAAATAACTTTTCATTTTCTATGAGAGCTAAATTTTTAAATTTAACCCCCTTGAATTGATATTCTTATTGCGAACAACTGCATTATCAAGACGCTTCACAAGATATTTGTGACGATTAAGGCAACGTGCAAATGTTATTGTTCACTATCTTTACATATTTTTAATGCAAAAAAGCGCTGAAACATAGACTAGTTCTAAATACACTATAGTGGTTAGGATGTCGAACTTCCAACCAGAAGGTCAGGTGTTCGATACCCGACCCGCTGAAGACCCACCGTGTACACTTGGGTATACATGCATGTATAATCCGTGGACCCCACTACCTCACCCCCGAATGCCGGGCATCCCTAAGTCCTAGGGAAGGAGGTTGGAGGACAAAAGTAACTTCCATGAGAAAAAAAAAGGAATGAAAACAAATCTTCGCCACTTCCTTATCAAGAATCTTTTGAGGTGACTTCCATATAAAAGCGGACATCTTTGGGAAACATTAAAATGAAAAATTTTAACAAGTATTACTTTTTTATGATACAGAAGTTATTTACAAGCACTCTTCCTACCCCCTTGTGAGAAAGAACTTCTTCAAAATAAACAATTTGGCTGTCACTAGATGAATATTAAAAGTCCGTTTTTCTTTTGTGGTTGCATCAGTTACTACTATTTTTTGCATGCATAAATAATTATCCTAAGACCAAAGAATAACACAATAAATAATTATCCTAAGAACAAAGAATAACACAATAAATAATTATCCTAAGACCAAAGAATAACACAATAAATAATTATCCTAAGAACAAAGAATAACACAATAAATAATTATCCTAAGACCAAAGAATAACACAATAAATAATTATCCTAAGAACAAAGAATAACACAATAAATAATTATCCAAAACCAAAGAATAACACAATAAATAATTATCCTAAGAACAAAGAATAACACAGTAAATAATTATCCTAAGACCAAAGAATAACACAATAAATAATTATCCTAAGACCAAAGAATAACACAATAAATAATTATCCTAAGAACAAAGAATAACACAGTAAATAATTATCCTAAGACCAAAGAATAACACAATAAATAATTATCCTAAGACCAAAGAATAACACAATAAATAATTATCCTAAGAACAAAGAATAACACAATAAATAATTATCCTAAGACCAAAGAATAACACAATAAATAATTATCCTAAGACCAAAGAATAACACAATAAATAATTATCCTAAGAACAAAGAATAACACAATAAATAATTATCCTAAGACCAAAGAATAACAAGTGTGCATATTTTTAAGCATGCATTAATTTTTCATTTAAATAAAAATTCCTTGTCACAAGTTCAAAATTCACAGATTTTTGAATTTGTTTTGTACTTTCCAGTACATATGTCTATTTCAATTTGCGTCAGTTACTGACATGTTTTTATATTTTTTTCTCATTACGAGTAGAAAAACAAGATTTCAAATAAGTCAGTATACTAGTGTATTAATAAACTAGTAAAATAAACTACTACATATATAATACTTTACTTATTCTAAATATTAAAAGTGAACTTTTTGCTTCCAAATGTTGCGTCAGTTACCGTGGAAGGCACCTTGAGTAAAAATTTAGGATAAAATATACTATTGTAATGTGAATGCAATGGCGGAGAATGTTTGAGAAAGAAACTGACTTTTGGTGAATTTAAATACTCAGTTTTTCAAAAAAATCCATAAATAAATAACCTTCAATTATCACTTGATCTGAACACCTCACAATAAAACTGGCTGACGAAAGATTTCTCAGGCCTCATCCCCCTGCCCCACCCCTTCGCTTGCATTGTTGAGCTTTCCACAAAGCTCCAGCGGTAAACTGATGAAGAGGCAACATTTCCTTTCGTCTTATTAAATACTATTTTTTCGAATTTTAAATTTCTTTTAACAAAATTAGAACACAGCTCATGCTTGAAATCATGAATTCAGACAAATGTCTGTTATATGTTTAAAAATATATCTGCTTACTCAAACAACGTTACCTAACACTTGCGTCGTTTATAAAATATAATTTTTTCTACAGCACTTTATTTTGAAGCTCGAATAAGATGGGATAATTTGTTTTCGTTTCATGCTTATTTTATCAATATCATATAAAGTTAGCGAATTTCGAAAAACAGATTATTTCTATGACATAGTTTCGAGCAACAATAATTTTCCAATTTAACTTTAATGAAGGCAAAATAGCAAAACTGATGTTGAGTCTGAAATAAAAATTCCTTAATTGTACTTGTTCTTATTCAGTAAACTTTATCTCTAAAAATAAGCAACAAACCAAAAAATGGTAATAAAATATAAACAAGTGTTTGGAACGTAATGAAAATTTCACAGGTTGTTGCACAGACGAAGAGGCAAGGTCATTAAAAATAACGGAGAAAGCAATAATTAGTTTTCAAATAAGCACAGCATAAACAAGAATCAACTAAACCTAACTATAACCCTAACTTGTGTTAAAAAATGTTTAGTTTCAAGCAATTATCAGGGGCCTCAGTGGCTGAGCGGTCTAATCGACTGGTTCCGATACCTGCCTGCGCGCAGTGAAGAGGCGTCGGTTCGATTCCGACTTTCCCCTGCGTGTATTTCCTTCTTTGTATAGTAAATCTGTTGTAGTGTCTTGTTCTATCTGTCATATTCGACGAAAGTTTGAGGCATATCTTTGAGAATAGCAAATAAACTCGAATATTTATGTGACCTGAAATGTCGTTAGGGATCATTCATAAATGATGTCACGCTTTGAGGGGGGGAGGGGGGGTTCATGAAATTGTGACAAAGTGTGACAAGGGGAGGGGTAACAAGAAGTGTGACATCATGCATTATGCAACATAGAGCGACGCGTGACAAAGGGGGGGGAGGGGGGTCCGCTGAAGTGTGACATATTGTGACAAAGGGGGGGAGGGGGGTCAAATATATGAGAAAAAAGCGTGACGTCATTTATGAACGGCCCCTTAGCAAACAAACAAACAATTATCAACAGAAATTCTAACCACCTTTTAGAAATGCAAGCTCAACAACGACGATTCACACCTTCAAGCAGCTATATTTTTTAATTGATCCTCACATAACAGCAACTGCTGAAATGAACCTTTTTTTATATCCATAACGTAACAGAATTCTATGTACGGTTATGCAAATACTTTACTGCGGAGCTGCTTTCGTATTTCACTGGAAAGTACATATTCAAATTTTGTTGCTCCAAACTTTTTCCTTCTCAAGTTATGTTGATTTCACTGTTCGTTGCTTATTTTTTGAGATAGAATGTAGTTGAACAAATCTGCCCTTTTTTAAAAAATCAAACAGATTGAAAGAGTACTTTCTTTTGAAAATTCCGACGTAATAGCATAATTTTAAGAAGTAGTAATGGTCGCCCACTGTCGAAATTCAAACGCAATTCGTTAAATTTTGAAGTTTAACCTCGAACGTTTAAACATTTTTTAGACATTTTAGTTTTTCTGTTTGACAACAGTTTGTTTTTTGTTTAAATATTTCAACTAACGATAATCTCTCCTCAGTGCTACTGATTGTCCACTGCGTTAGTCATTTAATTTAATGCATTTGTAATGCTTAAATATATTATACATAAATTTTATCTTTCTGACTCTATCTCCTGTAAATAAAATAGAAATAAAAATGTTCATGCCTTCCTATTATGATTGAATAAATTAGAAATACTAACACTCGCTTTCAATTTAATCAAGACTTTAAAACGTTAATGCAAATCAACACACTAAGTCGACAGGGTGACGTTGTGGTAAGGCGCAGATCTCGTACGCCCAAGATCGCAGGTTCGAACCTGGATTTTCAAGATGAAGAAAATCGTCTGCACCCATGTTGCATGGTCGTGCGGCATGTTAAAAATCCCTTGAGTATCCGTTTGGCTTAGATACTCTCGGATAAATGAAATACCAGTGCAATTCGCATCAAATGAGAGCTCAAGTGCTGCCATCTAGGGGAAACTGAGCGTCCAAATTCTCAGTGGCAATTTCATCCACCGACAGTGGTGCTACTTTAAAAAATGGATCCCGATTACCAGGGTAAGCACTAGGTCTGCAGAGGTTAATGACCATACGCAGCCCCATTAGAAAGAAAGAGAGAGAAAAAAATCAGCACACTAACGAGACGTTGATTCGAAGCGAAATAACTGGTCGCCACACTTATTATCTCACTTTATATTATATTAGACGTAGTTAGTTTGATATTGTATTTTCTTTTGTTTCACATTGCACTGGACAAATAATCTGACTGACTTCTCATCTTAAAAGAAAATAAAACCCTCGCTTCCCGTGTCTGTACGCTGAGATCTTTTAAACTACGCAACGGATTTGAATGCGGTTTTCATCAATAGACAAAGTGATTCAAGAGGACGAATCATAGACCCGTTAGAAAAAAATCCGATACGTACTTCTTTTTTTATTCCAATTTTACGCAAATTTCCCCATAAACTCCCCAATATGGGGGTGACAAAAGCTTTGCGCATATTAATGTAATATATCGATCGAAAGCGCAGATTTTTTTGTACAAGATGAAATTTGTTCGAAGTTTCTAAGTCAATAAGAACGCCAGTTATAAGCTTTTTAGTTCGATTTCTTAAGGCTTACCTTGACCCAAAAATAGTAATTAGCAGTTTCCTCAACTCCGGGTGAATAGTGTTAGCTTAATTTCAATATAAAACTTATTTTTCAAAATAGTTCTGTTTAATAAAGATAAAACAATAATAAAGCATATTTTCGATTTAACGTTTTTCTCAAATTAGCTATAGGTTTAAAATTCGAGATTGACCTTGATAAAAAGGTCCGTCTCCTCGATTTTACGATTTCCTTGATTTAGCAATACCATTTTAATAAATATCACCTCGAAAAGTTTACGGACGTATAGTTTATTCTAGATTTCAAATAACGTGGCGAATGACAACACGCTACAATTTGACTTTTTTTAATTAGACGTTGGTGATAAACCGGCGATAAAGAATACTAACAAAATTGTGCATACGTTTTTTAGGTATGGTTTACAGTATCATTTAATTATAAATATTGTCACCTACGAGTCCCCTCAATGGTACCGCTAGCGAAGCTTCATTTCATTATGAAACTTATCTTTTGGTTAGCGAGACAACAGTTCACCATGGCTAGAAAATAAAATTAATATGATTTCTATTAATACTCTTAGCAAGGACAGCTCCGTAGGCAAGGTTTTTAAAATTCAGCCCGGGCAACACCGTGCGGGCACCGCTGGTATATATATATATATATATTAGAAATGGTTAACCTGACACTTCAAAATTAGCATTATTTTGCGTTGACATTAACTTTATAGATTACATTGTCTCTTTAGTTTTGTTCTTGCCGTGTCTTTTTCTTTGAATTATAAATAGTAAAAAATGTATTGAATATTGTACAAATATTTATAAATAGATTGAAGATGTTAGGAGTAATATGAAAGTAGTTTTAAAAAAGCACTAAGATCGCTTCATAAACAGAGAAAATAGCACGTAACTGTTTTGTCTTAGCCTATTTATATGCAGATTATAAGCAAAGACTTCTAAAAAAGGCTTCGAATCTACGTCGAAAGTAGGAAAATATAATAATAAGCTGTTACCAAAACTTTTTTATTGATAACACTACAACCCATCCATAGCTACTAAATAAAAAAAGTACAAAATCGGTTGATAAACGGAAGAGAATGGTACTTAACTGTTTAGCCTTTGCTAATTTTTATATAGATAATAACAAAAAGATTTAAATTATTGCTTCTTCGTTTGTTCTAATTTCTTACATGGAACAAGTGGCATTTCTACTTAAACGTAGAAATGCAATTAATAGTAACAAATTACATTCTTGCCGTTATAGACTATGTAAAGTTATGCAAGAATAATTCAACCAAACGAGTAGTTAACTTATCTTTAACAAACTAGATCCTTTTACGCAGATCTTTGTTTGAACATTTATTCTGTAAGGAGTTTGATTTAAAAAAACGACGTACATACAATATAAATGTATAACTTCCTTCCTTTGTGAAGTCGGTTAAAAAGTTTTCAAATTTGCATAGGCTCAGTCAAGGCTGAACTTGATCGTAACCGCTGTACACTGTACAATAAACAGTTAAACAGAAAACTGGATCAAGTTGAGCCTTGGTTCAGTATAAAAGTCATCACAAACTCAGTATTTTTTTGCTTAGGTTTTATTTACAGTTAATTTGCAGCTCATTTTTCAAATTCAATTACTTGCTATATTCAAACAATATTTCGTGTTCCTTCATATTTCAATATGGATTTCGACTACAACGTTTTTCTTTAAGATACGGCAGTATCTTTTTTAAGTCTTTGAATGATAAATTAATGGCATTCGATGAAAAGGAAAGTTCATCCAGGAATGTGTCCAGAAATGTCTCCCTTGGTCATTACTTGCAAATTTTTAAATATTTCAGTGAAAATGAGAGTTAGATACATTTTATGCAATTTACCGTGTTTAGGTTTAAAAAGTGGCCATTGGACACAAAATATTGGAATATAGAGAAACTATAAGCCGGTATAGAATTAATTACATGAAAATTACTCAATAGAGAAATTTTGCACTGAAGAATATTGTTATTATGTTAAAAAATGTGTTAATGTTCCCAATTAATTATCGATAACGTAATATTTTTTTATTCTTTAGAATTCTCTGTATGTTGTTCACTTCAAGCATATTGTTATCTATGCTGATGCTATTTATTATCAACAAGCAGGTCTATACTTCATCCAAGTTGCAATATAGGCCAATATTTTATTTGCTGTTGTCACCCAAGTCAAGTTAAATGGAGCTCTAAAGAAAGAGTAAACCTTTATGTAGAATGTTTTCAAATACTTTCAGTTTCCCTCTGAAGGGCAACAAATTAATAATCGAGAATCCCTTAGGAGTTTTCCACTGTAGGTCAAGAAATTAGTAAGCAAGAATCCCCGACAATCTCAAAATGAAATTACTTTTTCTTAGTTTTATAGAAAATCACTCCCTTTCTCCCTTTACAATTACCTCAATTTAATATTTTTTATTTTATTTTTTTTCCGAAAACCTAGTTCAAATTCTTCCCATATCTCTACTAATAATAAAGCAGTAAGTATGTGTGTGTGTCTGTCTGTCTACGGCGTAGGGCCCAGACCGTCCAGCGGATTTTCATGAAATTTGGCACGAAATTAGTTTGGAACATGGGGGTGTGCACCTCGGAGAGTTTTTCCTGAAATTCGAATTTGTTCTTCTATTATTCCAATTTATAGCCGAAAGTTTCAAGCATGTGTGTGTGTCTGTCTGTGTACGGCGTAGGGCCCAGACCGTCCAGCGGATTTTCATGAAATTTGGCACGAAATTAGTTTGGAACATGGGGATGTGCACCTCGGAGAGTTTTTTCTGAAATTCGAATTTGTTCTTCTATTATTCCAATTTATAGCCGAAAGTTTCATACAATAGTCATTTTATATGGGAAGAAATTATCGCATCGTTTCGAGCTTGATACCGTTGAAAAGCGCGTGAAAAACTACCCCGGGAAGGAGTTTTGCTCTGCGTGCGAAAATTCGAAGCCTCTAATTTAACTAGAAACGAAGTTATAAGCATTTTTCTCTGCAGTTCGAAATTATTTTTTCACGGTAATTAACTTTAATTTTAATTTTTACCATGCCGACTGACTATTGATCCTTTTTTCTTTTAACGAATTAAAATTTATTGCTTGCGGTTTTTAGCATTTTGAGGAGCAGCCGATTTTTAATTAATTTATTTTTTTGGATATTGATTATAATTTTTTTAAAACGAATTAAATGTTATTTCCTGCGTCTCACAGGCGATTGATAACTTTATTTTGATTTCCTTATTTTGACATGCATTTTACGGGACCATTTTCCTTACTGCACAGGGGTTTTAAAAGAAATGTTACTCTTTATAGCGACTTTTGTTATTCCAGCTTATTATTACTATTTATACTTTCACTTATTTAATTTTTTTTTTCGCCAGTGAATTAGCACATATGTTATTTTCCTATTTCAGCTGGAATGAAAGGTTTATTCCTAAAGTTTTGCTTGCTGCTGTTTGTTTCTGCTAGAAAAGCTACAAAATTTCGTCTTTCTGTTTTAAGCCGGGTCCAGACGCTACGTTTTGCACAATCTTTTGTCTGCGTTCAACACGATGCAGATAAAACGTTGCATGTAGATTTGAAAAGTGCGCAGTTTTGAGTCCGGTGCGAAGACTGTACAGTTGCAGCGGTAACTGAGCTAGAAAGCATAGATGTCTTTGACCTGTGCAGACAAATCGGCACATGTAAACGGTAGCACCTTTTCCCGATTCATTTTGTTTCTCAGTTTCAATTCGTCAGGCGACAATGGCCGACTTTCGGCAATGTTCTCGGGAGTTTCTCACAGAATTTATTGCATTATGCGAAAGTTTCCCATGCATTTGGCGTGTCAAATCCAAGGAGTATAGGGACAGGGATAAAAAAGGGGAGGCTTATGAGAGTTTAATGGAAAAATTCAAAGAAATTGATGCAACCGCAAACAGAGAAACAGTTGTAAATAATTAATTATTTGAGAAGTGTTTACCGTAAAGAATTGGCAAAAGATAATAAATCGATTCGATCTGGGGCTGGAGACGAAATCTACAAGCCATCTCTCTGGTATTTTGATTTGCTACATTTCCTAAATGATCAGGAGACACCAAAGCAGTCTAGGAATACCATGGATGAAAATAAAGAGACTGCAGTTGCCGAACCACTAGAACAGGCAACAAAAAACTATTTATTTTATGTAATCATTTGACCACTTTGAACGCCGGGTACTTCTGAGACGTTCCAGTCTTCTTTTTTTTTTTTAACATGACACCCTGCCAAAATTGACCAGAGTAGTACCTCCTTCGTGACGATATCGCACAAAACTGAGTGAAATATACAGATATCTCTGCACCATGTACACGCATAAAAAACTGCAACGTTTTCATTCAGTCTTAAGACTGCGCAGACAAAAGGTTGTACAAAACGTAGCGTCTGGACCCGACTTTAATGTCAATAAATAATAGATACAAATTAATTATACTAAAAATTTATTAGTAATTAAAACTATTCTAACTTATTATAATCGTCCTTTTTATGTGGGTACTTGAACTAAACAAACAAAATGCGTTTTCTTTCAAATATTTTCTTTTTTATTTTGGTTTCGTTTCTTTCTTTCCTTTTCCCTTTTTTATTGTGTGTGTTTTGTAAAAAAAAAAGTGCTTAAATGTGTAGGATCTCTGGCTGATTGCCGTGGGCAGCTAATTTTTAATTATGTGGAATGCTATACATTTTAATAAAATAACATGATTTACACCTAAAAAAGTTATCACTATATACACAATGGCAAACCGACTGGTCTTTTCATTTTTTAACACGGGCATAGCCGTGCGGGTACCGCTAGTTCTAAATAAAATTACAAGTTAATACATTTATGATGAAACTAACTTCGTGTATCCTCGCACAGGACTTATTTGTAGCTTGAAGAACGTTAGGAAAGTGAAAGAAGTGCCTAGTGTTTCCCATCTTTTTGAATCCGAAACTAATGACACTATGTCAAATGTACACTACATTTTAGGCAATATAAATGAAAAATAATACAATCGAAACACGCATATATAGATTTTAAAGTGCATTTTTCAAGTTTTCTTGTTTAATTAATAAAACAAAAAGTTTCATGTAGGGAGAGATGGATCACATTTTTACTTCGCTCTCTAGAAGCCATTTATTTTCATGTATTTTACTTTTCACAGTGTGTGTAGGATTCTTCTTATAAAAACCGTAATAAAAAAGTTTATCACTTAAAAAAAATCTGATTTTTAAAAACTTTTATAAGGTTGTCCGTTTTTCCCCGAAGTAGTTCGGGTGATGTGCAAGATAAATGGATCACAATAAATAACGCAATAATTACACATGTATTAAGTTTATAGGTGCTTATTGTGGCTTGAGAAATACTTTGTTAGTTGAGAAGCAACAAGTTGTACACAAAATGTAACGTCTTTCAGTGTAGGACTAATAGTTGCGCCATCGATGGGGTGGTGAGTTAACGAAATATTTAACTGGTCTAGCTCTTCCCGATTTACTCGAAATATTTATGACTTACTTAAAATCCTCCATTCCATGTACCAGTGCTTCTCAAAGTTGACTGGGCTCCGAACCATCTAACAAAAATTTACAAGTTGAGAACCAACTCTTAGCTGTCTTGGAGAAAAGAGGGCATAAATATTGGTAGTGCTTAGATCCCCTAGTGGCGAGTTGTGGAAGTACTTAATGCTGTCTTATTTGTTAAAATTGAAATTTAAAAAAAATTACTGTTACCAATAAAAACGAAAGACTGTTGAAAAAAAAAAAAAAAGAAAAAAAAAACTTAAATAATTTTTTTATTACTTAAATACCTATACCTGAAAGGGTTTTTTTTAAAAAGTTATTTCAATGGGAAGAATGTATTTGTTTCTCATTTTTCTTCATTAAAGTTTTAGCATCAACTTCAACTTTAGTTACTTTTATTAGCAGACTTCCTATTTTTTAATTTATGTGTACAGTGGCGAGGGCCCACTCAATATTTGCTTGCGACTCATAGTTTGGGCAGTACTGCCATATACCGTTAAGAGCTAATGAAAAGTTAACTAATGGATTTTGTTATCATTATTAGTAATAATGATTTCAAGCTTTTTTTTCTTGTACGTCAAGGATTCTCATGCACTGCTACAAAATACGTTTTCCTTACCTAGTAAGAGGCTATCATTCAATTTGGAATGTTTTCCCAACCAGATAGTGTTAGTCACGAAAACTGGTAAATCACAGAAGATAGAACTTCTACTTTTCTTCACAACCCGAGTCTTTTCAAGTTTATAACTATCACTGAAACTTGAATTTATAATATTTTCCATAATAACGAAAATCCATGATTTTCTCCCTGGATCTCTGATTTATTTTAATTTTTCCATCAATCATACAAGATTCGTGAATACAACAAGAACAGAAAAATCACTATTTATACTTATCCTAAATGGATCCAAGTGGTGTTAATCACATTCGGTATTGTATGTCACATTTGATTTGTTATGTTTTCACTTAGCCCTATTATTATTATCGTTTATTTTTCTAGCTGTAAGATAAATTTTTTATTTGTTAGTTTGTATTGATACGGATTCATTTGATTTGTTATTTTGTTATTGTTATGTAAGATAACTTCTCTTCTTTTTTAAATACATGCGAAACTTAACTTGCTTCTCTTCATCCTGATGCATCATTATCTTACTTTATTACTCTACTAAAACATTATTAGAATTTTTTTTGCACCATTTGTAGCATTTGTTTTATTACTTGTGGACCTCGGGAAATAACACATCACTACTTTTACCTCATATGACATTTAGTTTGTAGCATTGTTACGAGTACTTTGATGTGATATTATGAATTTTTCTTCTCATTTTTAACTTATCATTATGATAATTCGATGTAACGTTATGGTGCTTTCAATTTGATTTGATGTGACGTTTGGCGTGTCACTATTTTTTCGAAGTAGCATTATGGCTCTTATCATGTTGTTTGGATACAAAAAATAAATCTTTTTTCTTTTAATTTAATTTTATTTTAACTTTAGATAACATCTGAGCAATAACTTTTGTTCTCTAATGTAACATCACAACAATTTCTTTTTTACTGTAACTTTTAATTCATAACTTGATTTTAATGTTATCTCTCTCTTTTGAAGGGGTGGATTTTAGGGAGGCGTGCAGGAGGCACCTGCCCGTCCAAAAGGAGTAAAAATGTATGTAATTGGCCCATTAATTATCTTTTCTTATTTTTCTGTACTTTATATTAGATAAATTTCTTTTACGAGATAATAAGAAAACGTAAGAACTCTTTTGAGAACTCAACTCTAAAAATTGTTGCGAGTGAGAACCACTTAATAGTGCCTGGTTCCCTCTTCAAAAGTCATTGCTGTGTCCCCCCTCGCCCTTTTGCACTTTATGAAACATTTGATTAGTTATATTGATACACAATGAGCTAGCATTATGACTTTTATTATGTTACTCTGATGTAATATTACAATTTTTACTTTTAATTTACAAAATATTTTATATCTAGCATACATACACTGTTAAAAATTTCCGTAAGAAAATAGTAAAATAACCATTTATTTGATTTTTATTTTATCATATTTAATTACAACAGTTGAATAACCATTAAAAAGATGGTACTCAAACCGCTGATAGCGAAAAAAATCGTTTATTATCTGTTTATCCTAAAGAACGTTTAACTAACCGTAATTTTCAAGCGCTCAATAAGACTCGGGCGCCCATCTTGGTTGCAAAACCTTAGTTTTGCAACCAAGATGGGCGCAAAACTTGGTCGTACGTTGTTTTAAAATAGGAATACGGATTTATCAGTTAAAATCTGCATCTGTATATAAAAAAAGAAGAAATAAAAAGTGGCTTAAGCAGTGGCTACTAAATAGAAAGACATACACGTGTAAATCAAAAATTGGAGACATCGGATTCCCGAACTGTTTGCGAATGAGCGAACCCATCATTTGAGCTGCTGAAGCTTGTTTGTATTTTAATTTTTGGAGCAAATAAAATGATTTTCGTCAATATACAGTAAATTTAAACCAAAGATGGCTTTGGATCCAATAAAAAGCTGAAATCTCAATTTTAATGCAGTTTTCCTGTTGAAAAGGAAGATTTATTGATAAAAAAACAACCGCTTTGTGTGGTGCAGATGGCCGAGTGGTTAGAGAGCAAGGTTGGTGTGCCATACACCCGGGTTCGATTCCCGCAAGCTTCGTTTACGGTTTCTACTGATCGAAATGGTTCAAAAACGGTAAAATTTTGTTTTGAAACCATTTTTAAATTGTTATAAAACCGTAAACTTTTGTATTTACGGCTTTTTAACCTAGCTGATTGGAGATGGTTAGGTCCCGTAAAGATAGAAAAATGTTCCAAACCGTAAATTTAACGGTGAATTAGATGGACAGACTGCTGCCGGTCATTTAACCGTAATTTCATGATGAAATTTCTAACAGTGTAACATTTATTACTCTTACGTTTGTTTTTTTTTTACTCAATCCCAATATTACAACTCTTACTTTGTTACTGCAAGGAAACAATTAAGGGTTTTTTGTTTTTTTTTTTTTGAAGTGGTTTGGGATTTTTGAAAAACGTTGTGAATATTGAAAATTCGTGCAAACATTGATTCAAAACACAAATGCAATCGCTCGGCTTGTACCTGCTTCCAGAATAACTTCTGTGGGAAACATTTTGAGACGGTAAAAGGAGGTGAGGGGGAAAGGATCGGCCTATTTAGGTGAAGTTGAAGACCGCGCACCGCTTCATTTCAGCTGATGGCTCTTCCCAAAGAACACGGATTGAGCAACAGGTAGGACTTTACTCTTTATTGCAATGACATTTTTAAAGTGAAATGACATTGCGTCATCTTGGTAACTTGGTTAAAATATTTATTCATATGTGTTTAAGCAAACTATAGATTTATGATTACTACTATTATGAAGGTATTCTTAAGGCTTACATTAACTTAAAAATAAATTCTTTTCAGTAGAATTATGTAGCAATTTTGACATTAAAACCACTGTGGTATTTTTGTATGCTAAGAAAATTATAGTTATTTATACCCACTTTCTGCATTAAAAGAAAGAGTATTAATTTTTTTCCCCGGAGACTAATCTTCTGTCCTAATGCACAAAAATCTTACGAAAAAAAGCAAAAAAAAATCTATTGAATCATCAAAATTGTACTGTTATGTATGATGAACGAAAATTCTTTTTCCTGTACTGCTCAAGGAAGGGTGTTGAAGTTATACTATAATGCTTGATATAAAACTTTTCACTCAATTATTTCCAATTTATGTATATTAATTACCTATTATTTATCCTATATTATTATTTTCCATTGTATTTACTAATTTCAAAAAATCAAATTCAATTTGAATATTATGCAAGTATGTAGTTTTCAATTTCAGAAGATCTGTTCAGTTTGTGATACTTAATTTTGAGCAAAATAAAAGAAATAGTGCGTAATTCGTAGTAAACAAAGTCATGTGGCATAATGTGTGTCAGCTGTGTATAGCTCTTATGGCGAAGGATTGTCTTTAGATAAAAGATTGCTTAATATTAAGGAATATTTTATCTAATATATTTAATTATATTATATTCACAGATTCTAAAACAATTAAAATAATCGGTGACTTAAATAAACTAAACATAATTAAAAATAAAGATTTCCACTCGAACTGATCTAATTTTGCTATACACTGTTAGAAATTCCATCATGAAATTACAGTTAAATGACCGGCAGCAGTCTGTCCATCTAATTCACCGTTAAATTTACGGTTTGAAACATTTTTCTATCTTTACGGGACTTAACCATTTCCAATCAGCTTGGTTAAAAAGCCGTAAATACAAAAGTTTACGGTTTTATAACCATTTAAAAATGGTTTCAAAACAAAATTTTTACCGTTTTTGAACCATTTGGAGGCGTAGAATCCGTAAACGAAGCTTGAGGGAATCGAACCCGATTGTATGGCATACCAACCTTGCGCGCTAGCCATTCGGCCATCTACACCACGTGAAGCGGCCATTTATTTATCAATAAATCTTCTTTTTCAATAGGCCAACTGCCTTATAATTGAGATTTCAGTTTTTGATTGGATCCAAAGTCATTTTTAGTCTAAATTTACTGTATATTGACGAAAATCACTTTATTTGCTGCAAAAATTAAAATACAAACAATCTTCAGCATCCCAAATTATGGGTTCGCTCATTCGCAAACAGTTCTTGAATCCGATGTTTCCTATTTTTGATTTACGTGTGTATGTGTTTCTATTTAGTAACCACTGCTTAAGCCACTTTTTTTTTCTTCTTTTTTTATGTACACATGCATATTTGAACTGATAAACCATTATTCATATTTTAAAAACAGCGTACGACCGGTAAAGTTTCGCAACCAAGATGGGCGTCCGATTCTTATTGAGCGTTTGAAAATTACGGTTAGTTTAACGTTCTTCAGGATAAACAGAGAATAAACGTTTTTTTTCGCAATCAGCGGTTTGAGTACCATCTTTTTAATTGCTATTCAACTGTTGTAATTAAATATGGTAAAATAACAATCAAATAAATGGTTATTTTACTACTTTCTTACGGAAATTTTTAACAGTGTACTTCATTTTACAATATATGTTGCCGGCAGTGTATGAAATCGGGCAATTAATACGACACCTGAGCCATTCCTTCTACGCTCTATAATGCCTTTATCAGAAATTATCATAAATCCCTTCACTATAATTATTTCACAACCTACAATATTTAGGCATTGGGGGTGATGACCGGTTGTAAAGTTGCACTGCACTGTAAAAAAATCTACTTCAACCTTTTACCAAAAAAATGGTGAAATTTATTTGCAACCAGCATTTAAAGTTGAACCATTATAATGGTGTAGTTTCAAAATGAATGGGAAACTAGGAACCTTTACAATAGTTCCACTTTAGTACCAAATGTTGGTTGGAGCTAAATTTCACCATTTTTTTTTTTTTTTTTTTTTCTTTTTCATTTTTTAGCGAAAGATTGAACTACAATTTTTTACAGTGTGGGAAGAAGTGCATTCACTCTCAGAAACGCATGCTCAAATCTCACGAAACTTGGCTTCGTGAAAAAGGCTCCGAGTAAAGCTCTCGTCAAATTGGCGACATTTGTGTAGTAACTTTTTTCAAGTCACGTGATCGCGCGAGGAAAGAATCGTTGTAAATGACGAAATTTTCTTGACGATTCAAGAATCGTCAAAAGTAAGAGCTCTATTTCTGAGCGTGTTGAAAAGAGTTCTATATGGTTTTAAAAGCACAAGTAAGAGGTTGACTTGTTTCGAATAAAAAAGTTTGAATATTTTTTCTAAAAAGCTATGGATGAAAAATAACGAAATGTGCTGAAATCACCAATAACAAACATGAGATAATTTTTAAGCAGCTCTTTAGTATCCTTTTATGTGAATTTCATGCATTTAAATAATTTTGAGCGAATTCGCGTCTTTTATGACAATTAGATATTTTATTCATGTCTATGAACTAAATCACATGCGAGGATGGAAAAAATCAGCAGATCTTGGCTTCAGTAAGCAGATCTATTTATAGAAAAACGAGAATGTTTCTGCTTGGATCAGGATCGTAAAATGGACAGCTCTGTCGATATACATTCCAGCGCAGTCGATAATTTTGACTCCCGCTTTGCAAAACATTCGAACGCTCCAGAAAATCTACGAAGTTGCCTTTGTAACAATTCATTATTCTCTAATATTGCACATGGATTATTTTTTTCACAGCATCACAAAAATATTCAAGTCACGCAATTTTCGGTATTTATTTTTTCAGTAAGGGCTCATTCTTATTTTTAAAAAAACTTTAAATATTAAATACCATCTTCGTTCATCTTATTCTGGCAAAACATGTACCCTTGAAACAATCATACAGAAAACTTCACCTCTTGATTAGAGATATTATAAATTGCAGAACTCCAATTCACAAGAAAAATCTCCTTTCTCGTTCGTGGTAAGTTAATGTTACTAAATGTTATCCAAAGAAATTTCTATTATTATGATCCATGACTATTCTTCTTCTTATACACATTTATGAAAATCAGAAAGAATCTGAGCTATTCGGTAATAACTCAGATTGTACTTTTTAAAATGAGAAATGACTAAAATTTAAAATCGACATTTTTCTCCCTACTTTCTCGAGCAGTTTATTGCGGTTGTATGTTTTAATACGGATGGTTTTATATTTAAGCTCGTTTTCAGAAAAACTACCTGTTTTAAATTTGTACATTTTTAGTGCCGTACCTGGTATTCGAACTTTGCTACTTTTGGAAACTCTTAAATAGCTTTGTAACTTAATTTGGCTCTAACACCCCTAAGTTCAGCCAACCAACTGTAAGAAATTAATACATAATGTTCTATTTTTCTGCCGAGTAGTCAATGTGGAGTATACGCACGACTAATGAATATTAATTAAAGTAAATAAATAATTTTAACTCCTTGATATCATGTATGGTAAATAAAACAGAATATTAGATAACATACATATTGATAATTCAATTGATACTTAATTCTGTGTAACATATTTTAATATATATCAATACATGCTTTCAGCACTTATTAATAATTTTCCTCGTGACGGGAAATTTCTGCATAAACTGTGCACATAATTGCAAAAAGAGACAAAAACTTGCAAATGATGTGTCATACTGCTGTACAGAAAGTCTGTAAAAATTGTTGTAATAGTGTCTTATGATATTTCTGTAAATTTCTATATCAACTTGATTTGTGTTTACGTTTGGATTCAATTTAGAACAATATAAGATTATTTCTGTAAGAGAGATAATTTACATTTCTTTTTTATTCCACCCATACTCATGGCGTCCTTCACCTTTTCTATATGGTGAAAATAGTTCACGTATATAACTTTTTTTCATCTCATTGAACGTGAACATAAGTAAATATAATATTCTTATTTCCAAATATTTAGTTAAATGTTGGAAATTTTATTTTATCTTATTTTATTTCATTTTATATTGACTTAATTATTGTTTTTTTATTAAATTTTATTTATTTAATTATTTTTCAAATTTTTAAAAATGTTTTTCAATTTTTACATGATTATATGTACATTGTTTAAATATTAAAGATAAACAGCATGTAAAAATAAAAACAAACAAATAAATAAATTAAATACAGCAATTTCCTTATACATTTCAATAAAGAAAAAAAAAACTCTGCCGCCTTTTGATTAGGGAGACAACGAAAATTATGGGCCACGTTCTATTTCTGGTATTTTACTTTGGGTCTAGCGTCGAGTTTCCCAACCATTTTTAAATCGCAGATCGGAGAAATTTTTGAAAAACAATTTCACGGACTGGTTTTTTATTTATTTACTTACAAAAAAAACTCACTACTGTGCAATTAACTACCATCGTGCTCTATACTGTGCAATTAATGGAACCCCAAATTAAACTTTTTTATCGAAAAATATTTATTTAAGGACCAGTAACTTTTTTGGTATGGCTCACAATACCCGACACATTTAATTTCTTTGGAAACATCGCCATAAAAATGTGTTAAAAAAATATTTTAATATGTTTCACATATCAAAAGTATGTTAGAATAGGTATAGATCAATTTGAGCTCATTTCAACAACTAATAAAAAAAAATTATAAATATTTTTGCTTAAGTGATCCATACAACTCGCCGTTCCCCTATATCTGTATACACCCATTATCTGAAATAATTATGGAAATTACAACATCAGAATAGCCTAACAAACAAAACTTTTAAATCTCAGTTTTTTGAAGAAAAGAAAAACAGATTTTCCCTTTGAAAATAGTATTTTTTTTTCTTTTGAAGTGACTTCAAAAGAAAACAAAATTACTATTTAATCCTGTAAAAGTCACTACGTCATCACAAACATATATAAAATGAAGAAATACATTTCTCGCTAAAGTTATTTGCATTCGGGCCACTCTAACTCTGAACGTCTCAACAATCTTTCTCATTTTCGAGATGCTCAAATTTTCAAACGTGAAAGTTGCTTCCAATTCTCAACTTTCTCCCTGTCAAAGCCAGGTTTACAGCTTCAGTTAAACAAGCTATGTTATTAAAACCAAAAATCCATTATCTGTTCCAGAATTGAATAAGAACAGATTTTTTTCATAAGCCGATTATGGTGATGAGGTACATGAGAGTGACCTCCTTCTTAGAAATTGCCCATGGAAGTCGCTTTTCCCATCTCCTCGTATTGTTTCCGTAAATAAATGCTCAACGAACTGAAACCGGTATTTTCCTGTATCAAGCGCTTATGTCACAGGGAATCACTTTAAATATTATTACATATTGGTAGTTTATTTGCTGCTGGTTAGTTGATATTGCGCTGGCTGGAAACGGAAACAGGGATTTATATGCAAAAATGATCGGAACGTTTTTCTGCTTAACGGTTGCTGCTATATCCCGAGAAGTAACGCATGAAATCAAACTCAAATTGATGTTCAGCGGGAATTGGTGCTGAATAGTTTTTGGCGCCAATAGCTCAAGCGGTATTAGGCCAATCGGTAATTTTAAAAGTTGTATTACTTAAAAAATCGTGATGGCCGCAACATACTAATTTGCGTTAACGGGGAATGATTAATTTCATGACGTATGCTAACGATTTCGGAACAAAATATTTTTATTATTATTTTGAGGTGCACGAAAGTGAATGCTTTAGTTAACTACTTAACTCAAAAGAAGGTATAGAAGGGCAAATGTTTATAACGAAAAATTTTACACTGTTGATGAATTTCAGCTTTACTTATTTTACTGATAAAAATCGATTTGAATAAAAAAACCGTTAATGCAGTCGCAATTGAAAGTCAGTAGTTCGAAATAATTATGTATAAATCCAGCTAATATTGTATCGATTTGTTCAGATTTAAGAACGAAGAGCAAAAATAATATATACATGAAGTAAGTGGAGTTAAATACAAATAGTAAAACAACTTAAATTAAAATTATAGACTAGCAAATTATCAAAATTAATTGTTACTACTAATATTTTGCCAAAATGTGTTAAGTTATTTTAATGTTTAGTACCTGAAATTAAATAGAAACGATGCGTTTTGCCATGTCTTTCACATAGGAAATTCAACATGTATGTTTCTAAGTTGAAACTTTCTACCATTAACTAGATGCGTCGGTTTTAGTTTTTTTAAGCATATCCTCCCACCTTCTCATACTTTTCTTCTCTTTGGCAGGACTTTTGTTGGGTCTTAGCTTCCCCTGCTCCTTTCCTTTTTGCATTGAAAAGGAATTCCTGGTAATTTTGAAGCACGAGACTGCACTTCGTATATGCAATTTTTCGCCTAATCGCGTTGCTACTTTGCTTACTTTATTTATCACACAAAAGCTAAACTTTTTTGCTTACCTTACTACAAATTCTAGTTCAACCTTTCAGGAAAAAAAATGGTGAAATTTTGCGGCAACCAACATTTAGTACTAAGTTGAACCATTATAATGATGTAGTTTCACCATGAAAGGTAAACTAGGAACTATTAAGGTTTCAACAACTTTAGTACCAAATGCTGGTTGCAGCTAAACTTCGCCATTTTTTTTTTTTTTTTTTTTTTTTGTGTGAAAGCTTGAACTAAAATTTTTAACAGCGTATGCCTACAAATATACTCTTTGCTATGAATTGCCAAACTTTTGACAAAAAAGAAAAAGAAAAAATAATAATAACATTGGAAAACGGAAGTACAATAAACCGAGAGATTCCATCTTCCACCTCCTTTCACCAGCGAACTTTTTTCCCATCGAATCCAAAAGAACTTCTGAAATATGGAACAACGCAACGGTCAATTTATTTTTGATGCTCATCGACATCATCGAACACGCGAGATCACTTCTTCGAAATTGTTATTATGGGGATTTAATTTTGCAATTCCCCCCATTTTCGCTTCGTTCAGCTGAACAGATTCTTCGTCTTCATTTCATCTTGGCGACAGAAATCATTATTTAGCATCTTTTTATGAAGCAAGAGAAAAAAACGATAACGTCACGGTCTGTTTATGATTTTTATAGATCTTAATTTAAAACTGAAAATGGCAATTTGCAAGATGGAATCTATTCCTATTCGTTCCCCTTATTCATAAGATTCAATACTAAGTTGCTGATGCATGGGATAGACTATTAGCAAGAAATTCTCATTCCTTGCAATGCATTGACCATCCATAAATTTGTTACCACAATTTTTTTTTTCTACTTCTTTTTTTTTTTTTTGAATGGCATACTTTTTCCGTGAGGTTACACTTAAAAATATCTCCTGCATAATATATATTTCAATCTTCACTGAATTTCGGAACTAACAATGATAAAGTAATGTGTATAAAATAATCATCAATAATAAATCATAAATGTGTAGCATTGAAACAGTAAAAATTAAATTACATGTAATTTTTAGAAATCAAGTTGCAAAACTTACTTACAAAATTTTGTTATATTTACATAATGTCACTAAATATGGCACAAAATCAGTGCATAAGAAAACTCATCTCATAGATAAAAATATTCTCCTATTTGCATCGTGAAATTAAACTTATACGGTATAACAGCTATTTTTTCCAGCCTTTTACTTGACGAAATAAACGATTTTTCTTTTTCTTAAACGATCGGAGATGATCCAAGTATCCCATAGTTTCGTTTAATCATATTTAAAAGGAAATTATGGATCGAAAATTTTTATGTAAATGGACCAAGCTTTATTTCATAGTTTCTTACCAAATGAGTAATTAATAAATACAAAACATGTTTAAAGAAGTCAGTGTCCTAAAGCAGTAATGCTAAGAGGTATCATAGTCTTGAATGAAGGCTTCTTCAAAATAAATATAACATTCATTTAGCCTTTTTCCTCTGCTGAAATTTTTAGCTTGATTTTATAAGAGGAAGTTGTCAATTCGAACTGTGCATATGATTTTGTTTGTTTCTTTCAAGAGCAGATACAGTGGGTTAGGCAATAAGGTTAAGAGGCCCTCCGCTCTGAGAGTTAAATAGAGATTATAGAAATAAACTAATACATAAACACACGCTCGGAAATTTAAATTTTTTCCAAACCTATATAGAAAGATGATGTTTGTTAGGTTCAAAAAAGAAATACATTCACTTTTCTTCAATGTCCTTTTATTCTATTGGACGTTGCTTCATTATCCAGTAAAGACAACACAATGCTTCCACTTTCAAAATTGAACACTGAGAATGAACGATCACTAATATTACATTTTTTTTATCATCTAAATACAATATATAGCAAAAATTTTTCAAAAAATATGTTTATTTACCCGTAAAAGATGTGAAATTTCGTAGTCATGTAAATTACACTGTGCTTAAAAGCTTTCTTTCTTTTTATATAAACAACAAATTTATTGCGTATTTTTGAAATATTTGCGAATAAGTTGTTAGAAATGCTTCTAAGAACTTAATGAGCAACTTGTACAATTTCAAATATAATAAGTTGAAAACTATTCATAAGCAAACACATAATATTTTATGATTTGCTGAAACATTTTTATAATGACAAATTAAAAACTCAAATCTTAAATAAATCTATCAATTTAGTTGCTTCTGAAATTCTGAATCAGTTTTCTAACTACGTATTATAGGAAGAAAAAAAGCATTCTTTAACAAGAAGTTCCGTCTAGAACTATACGAACCTACTTTCCCGTATACACCAAATTCAAATTTATAATCTAGCTATATCTTTCTCCTTTAGCTTTAGTTCTTAATTATTTCAAATATACCTTTTTCAACGGATAATACATATTCATTCACTCATTCATTATTTCCTTTATTCAGCCATTCATTTATTCATTCATTCGTTTACTCATTCATGTCTTTATTCATTCATTTACTCATTCATATATTTATTCCCTCATTTATTCATTCCTTTCCTCATTCATTTATTCATTGATTCATTCTTTCACTCCTTCATTTATTCATTAATTCATGCTTTCCCTCATTCATTTATTCATTGAGAAATATCCTTAAAAATCCCGATAAAAAATTTTTATAGGAAAATAGGCTCGTTAGTTCTGGGTGAACTTTCTATTTGCACATGCTCTACGTTATAAGAGCTTTCCGATAAAGTTTGTTCCAAGCAAATCGGTCCGTTAGGTCAGGATTTATATAGGATTGAAATTTCCCCGTAAGCGCTATGTTAATTTTTTGAACTGTTCAAAAATGAACAAAAACTGTTCAAATTGATATTTCAGGCCAAGAGATTCTTCCAGTAAGCTTGTTCATTGGAACATGGATCTTGTACCCAGAGTTTACATAATTTGCTTCATTTTCGCCCATAGGCGCTAATGTTAAATTTATTTGAACTGTTCAAAATTGAAAGAAAAATTGTTCAAATCAAAAAGTAAAATATGGAAATGAGATGTCCTTGCCGAGATCTTTCGAATTCAAAAAGAATTTTTCGAATCGGACTATTCGTTCAAAAGTTATTAGGGGGGGGACTGACCGACAGAACGACAGACAGACCGACAGATCGACAGACACATTTTCCCCATCTCAAAACCCTACTTTCAATTTTTTTATTTTTCAATCTTTATTTAATTACTTCACTTTTTTTTGACTTTTCTTTATTTTTAACGATATTTTTACGACACATTAAGCCTTCTTTCATGCTTTATTATTTTTTTTTTTTTTCTTTTACGGGAAAGTAGGCTAAAAAAGGATAGGAAATCAGAAAGATAAATTGAAACCAAACAAATAATTTTTAAAGTTTACTGACTTGTAATACTTCAAAATATTTAACACTGTTTTTGAATTTGTAGAAGGTTGAGATTCAAACTCATTCTATGACGTAATCTTTTTTTTTAATTAATTTAATTTTTATTATATATGAGAAAATACAGATGGTGATATGTGAAAATACAGGTGGTAATATGTAAAAAAGTGTGTTACTGTGACGTAAGACAATAAGACATGCAATCCAACTTTGCCTTTGGCCATTAGACATCGTTTCACAAAGTGGTTAGCATTGCATCGAACAAATCGCAGGATTAACTGCAGGATTCACCGACCAAATCGCAGGACTCACCAGTCATGATCTCATACCCCTTCACATCGCTCTCAATAACCACAAACACACGCCACAGCAAGATAGGAGAAGTCTCAGTCGCGGTGCAAAGAAAACAAGAAAAGAGAAAGAAAGACATTCCAGTAAATGTGCCTAATCATCTGGATCGTCGAAATGTCACTTTTCTCTTCAATAAGCAACGCAGAAAGTCACTTATCCAACAAACTATTCGAGCCAACAAGTTTTTTTTGTCTACCTGATGCTTTATCATAACAGTTTTCTACATATGATATGCGTCTATGTATCATGTATTCCTCGTTTCTCTAATTCACCTATGCCCATCCAAGTATTCTTAGAAATATTCATTTGTGATGCTTTGTTATTTCGCAAATTGGCAGTCTTTTCATGGAAACTATTTTTGATTCCTCTCCTCGACTCTTTTACCTGTACAACGTGGTCTTTCCGAACGATGTTTAGTCGGACACATTGGGCTGCTAATCAGTAATTTATGATTGGCAAATGCAGCCTACTTAACGATATAGAGTTAACGCTACTTTCAGTTAACGCTAACGTGGTTTTGAGTTTTTATTTCAGCTTGTAATTGAAATAAACTCATCCGTTGATAATGAGTATTTTGTTATCTTACTCCAAACATGTTCAGTTTTCTGTGAAATTTCGTAGTTAGATTACAGAACCTAATTACTTGTTGAACCATGTGGCAATTTAAATTTGCATAGTTTACCTTTTATTCAACTTTTGAGACATACGAGATTTTTTCTTTTTTTTTTTCCTTAAAGAGAGCATACCTTAATCCTTTTCGCTCCATTTTATATTTTACTTATTAGGTCTACATGGATTAATGAATCTCAAACTTTTGTTTTGAATTACAAAACAGAAGTTTGAGTATTTATTATGATGAATCAATAACATTCTCCCGAAGAATTAATTGAAATCCTAAACTTTCCTTCCGAATCCACTAATTTACCTTTGTGCCCTTGGAGAATAAATCAATTCTGGATGTGTAAACAAGTGAGTGTGTATAAGATTTTCCCCAAAATCCACACGCAACGTGTTTAGGTAAAAGTCTTCAAGAAAGTTGCGTAAACAGCGAGTATCCTGTTGATGAACCACGCCAAGTGGAACGAGGGAAAGAAGTTTGTTCCTCGAAGAATCAATCCTTTGCGCCCCAATGACCAAATAGAGCAAAAGATGGGACAGTTCCATGTTATATGCGGCTTTTTTTTTCGCTTCTTCGGGGTAGAGATTACTTTTTCTCAACCGAAATCGTTTAGATAAATCGAGGACAGCAAGGATTTTCGATTTTACTAGTAGGAATTATTTCATTAGTATTACGTTGAGATCTTCTGTGCCTCAACAAATCGCAAAGAATCTTTCTAATCCCGGATCTCTTTCCTTTCTTTTTTTATAATATGTCTGTTTTTTGTTTGGATTGCCAAAGGGCATTTCAGAACCTACTATTTATGGGAAAGAAGATCAACTAAGCTGCAGAAAGTTACATAAAATATTTGTTCAGCAAAGCAATGATTATAGAAGTTTCCTTCTTTCGAATGAAATGTTTTCCTTTTTTCACAATTTTTTGCTACTCAAACTTTTAACTTCTCGTTATACTTACTCTAGGACGTATTATTTTCCTCACATAAAAGTCTTCCTTTAAAGAATCCTACATCCTTTCATTCCCTGTCGAGTAGAAGACTTTAATAGAAACTGTTCTTTAATTCCGTTTGATTGTTCTAACTGCAGGGTGGGGCAGAAGTAATGACCCAATTTTGAGGGGGTATAAAAAAATAATACATTTTGAGACTTCAATCTTTTTATATTTTAATCTGTATATAATACCATTTTTTACATTAAACTTTGAATACCACTTCAACATTACGCTGATGCAGTCTATTCTTCCACGCAGAGAGTTCTTCGTGTGTATTTCAATGTTCCGCGTAATCTTACGGTCTCTAGCGGAAGCCTTTTTTTGTGGGGTTATCTGAATGCGAAAGTTTGAAAATATCGCCCCCATACTTTGGAAGAGCTGAAGGACAGAGAAAATATCCGCCATACCCCTTAAATGTGCAGAAAAGTTTCCCAAAACTTCAGAATTAAACTGCATCAGTGTATTACTGCTAAAGGCCGCCACCTTGCTGAAGTGATAATCAAAACTTAATGTAAAAAATGGATTATATACAGATCAAAATAAACAAAGTTTTAAGCCTCAAATTGTATTAGTTTTTTTAGTATACCATCTCATTACTTCCGCCCCACCCTATACTTATTTTACACTAGAAAAATCCTCTTCACCAGCTCATCTTAGAAGTCATTATACTCATTAAAATGACTAAGCGACGTTAATAAAGCACTTTTTACTTTAGTTTGCAACAGTTTGTGCTGCGGAATTACTTATTATGTCACGGATTTTTTTTTTTTTTTTTTTTCAGTACTTTTATAAAACAGTTAGTTTTTCAAAATAATATAAAAACTGACTTGTACCGCTTTTCCATTCCCCGCCTCATTTATATATCATACTTGCTTATTTTTTCCGCCTTTATTAATATAGTTTTTTCTGCCCCTCCATTAAGTTCATCATGCAACATCAGAAGCATGTGCACCAATTGCTGGACTAAAACCAATGTAATGTGGGAATTTTGCTTTCGTATATACAAAGTTTTTGAAACGCAGTTTTTTTTTAACTTTGACTTTTGTATGAACTCAGGCTCCAAACTAGTTCTAAGTGACCACATTTATTCTTTCAGGCGCAAGAAAAAGGAACAAGATCCATTCTTCTGGATGCTTGTCTTTTTCTTCTCTCTGGTTGTGGGACTGGCATCCGCTGGTCATCATGGACACAACCAGAGTGGCATGGAAAAGCTGCTGGCTGCCGGACTTATCGCCAAAGCACTCGCCAAAGGAGGAGATGAGGGGGGAGGAGGTCACCACGGAGGGGGCCACCATTACATGCCAATTCCAGTTCCTCTGGCGAGCGGAGGGGGAGGCGGAGGAGGACATCATCACCACCATATTCACCACAAATATGTGCCCATTCCGTAAGTATAAACCTCCTTCACCTTCAGCGCCCTACTCACTTTTAATTAATTTTGCAAGGCCAAGAAACGCCCTGTGTCGTTTCGTCATCGTTGCGCTTGGTGTGAATGCGCCCTAAGATAAAACCAACACCCAAAGTATGTTTACTACTGCATATATTCTCACTGAATTGTTTGATATTCGAAAATAATTTTCAATTCTTATTTCTTCTAGTGTGAAGCACCACACCAACTTCATAATCGCTCATCACAAAGTCCCTGTGCCAGTGCATATCCCAGTTCCCGTAGTAAAGACAAAAGTGGTGCACGTGCCAGTGGAGAAAACCAAGATCGTGCCAATAATCGTGCACAAAGGACACCACGCTCATGTGGGTGGGGAAGGCAGCTACGGCGGCCACCAGCACCAGTACTCGCCAAGCACGCTACATGCAAAGAAGCACACTATGAAGGGTTCATCTTCCCACCTTGCTCTGGCGACTAATTCTAGAAACAAACAAGTTCGGATCACAAGTTTAGGAACAGTGCGACAGATCAAGAATCCCGAATCAAATGCCACATCAATACAGGTGAGAAATTATTGTCTATTTTCAACTCAGGCTCTGAAATAAATGACCATTTTTTCCCTATTAAGTTTATAGAAACATACTAATCTTGAACAACATTGTTACTTGCATATCGTAAAAGAAATCATGTTAATGGTAGAGAACAAAAAAAAATTTAAAATAGGTTACATACACGCATTTAATGGTTACAAGGAATCCCTACATCAATACAGGCGAGAAATTTCGGCCCATATTCAATTCAAACCCTGAAATAAATGTTCATTTAAGGTAAAGCCTGCTGATATTGCACTGTCGGAGAGATAGCACACTTGAATTTTGGGGAGAAGGGGAAGTAAGAGCGCATGGGCGATTTCAGGTAGTTGTGCAACCACAACAGCACAGTGTCTAATTGATTTCATAAATTTTTTCACTGAAAATGCATGACACAATGTCGTTTTTATTGTTTGCTTACCAAAAGTAAGGGTTTGAATTTTCATTACTGTTTCTCTGATTTCATCGTGGTGTGAGTACTGCATGATACTTTTTAAGCAAGAGTTTTTTCAACTCTTTTGAAAATTTACTTACAGTTATTAATAATATAATCTACTTATTATCGAAAGTCATTTACCGTGTGTGTAAACCACCCATGTGCGCAATCTCACCCGCCCTATGAGGTGAAAAGCGAAAAATGGCTGTCTTGGTTTGATTCCAGCTGTCGCATTAATTTATAGCGTAACGAAAAAATAATTATGGAAATGTATACAGAAAGAATGTGGTCTATAATATTCAACAAAAGTTTGGTAAAAAATTAACGTTTTCATTATTTTTAATCATGTTTTCCAATTGTGCGCCAACTCTACCTGCTTTACCTTTTTCTCGATTAAGTTTATAAAAGCAGTCTAATCTTGAGCAACATCACCATTTGCATATCGTCAGAAAGTAAAAAGAAACAATCAATTAAATGTATCGAAACAATGTTATGGCATGCATAAAGAGAAAAATATTACTCATTCACGCATTTCACGGTTACAAGAAATCCCTACATCAATTCAGGTGACAAATTATTGCCTATATTCAATTCAAAGAGTGAAATAAATGTTTATTTATTTCCCATTAAGTTTATCGAAACAGCCTAATCTCGTACTTGCACATCGTCATATAGAAAAAAATAACAATCATATAAATGTTAGAGAACAATGTTATGCCTCTCAAAAAATGAAAAATATAACGCACTTCACGCTTGCAAGGAATCCCTTTATGCAATATATTACACAATTTTTGCTCGTCACACCTATTGTTCTCTCACGTTTAGTTTCAGCACAAAAAGTAGACGTTTACTATCTATCAATCATATATTTTTCAACACTACTGTATCAAAGAAAAATACTTGTAAAAATAAATATATGCTACATCTGTCATTGAAAAATTAAAGAATCCTGAAAAAAGCCTCAGATAATTTCACAGAACCCTCATAAAGAGGAATTATTATAGAAATTGAACGGTGTTTTCAAAACCCTACTGTGTATTTTTAGTATTAAAAAAAATCGTCAACGCATTCAAACGTTATTTTTAACTCTATTATGCCAAAAGCATTTTTTACTTTTAAAAATAAATGTACACCATATTCGTCACTAAGAAACTACCTGAACAGATCTCGTTTTAGTTTCATAAAAACCTCTTAAAACGGATTAAATAACAGAGAATGAACGTTGTTTTCAAAATTGTACTGCACATTCAATATTAAAGAGGAACTGTTTGCTCATGCAAATCCATTATCATTATTTTTAAAAATAAATGATTTCATTGTTTTTTAAAATAATGAAATCCCTCAATATAAAATTCCTTAAAATGTAGCTCATAACTTGTCGATTTAGGACTAATATTAACTTCTGGTAATGCTATTACAAAAAGGAATACTGTACTACCATACTTAAATAAAATTGAAAATTTTGTGAGGTTATAGTAAATGTAACATTCAAAACTCTTGAATGAAATATACATAGTTGTTATGAAACTCCCTGAGTAAATTTTATAAGAAATTTTTTCGCTGTGAGAAATAAGGAGGAAATTTTCTGAACCCAGCTTTCATATATACAAAAAGAGAGGTATCAGAGAAGTAAAAGCTCTAATCATGAAAAATCAATGTGATGAAATCTTTCTAAAAAGCAAAAAGAAAAACATTGAAGTAAAAAAAACAAATTCATAATTCGCTCATATAACAGGAACAGAGAAAACTTGGAGCATGAGGCTTCTTATATTGATTGCTTTCTTTTGTTTCTGACATAAACTGTTACGCATGGAATCACCTAGTAAAGGTATGGTGGTTCCCTCAATTGTTTCTGTCTGGATTCGTCTAGAGTTCTGTCTTTTATGCAACCCCCCCCCCCTCCCCGCCCCACCCCCGACTTTCTTTTGGAGAAAGAAATAATTGATCATTCTACACTTTCGATTATGAAAATTTTTTACAAGGTATTACTACTCCTACTGATTGTTCTGATTTCATGACTCGTTTAAATGATAAGCGTAGAAAAACGAAAATAATTTCCATTTCAAAAACAAAAGTTCTATAAATTCCCCACAGAAGAATTTTCAAATAAAAACATAATTGTCTTCCTTTCCTCTACACGGGGAAAAATCCGTATAAGAGAAAAATTTCTTTTTTTATTCCCTAAATAAACTACAAATCTAAACTACTAAAATCTTATTTTTTTCCAGGCAATGAAATTTTACTGCTGCAAATAAGTGAATGTGACTAACTCAAAATGCATTCTTTAAGCTAACACACAGTAGTGTTTACACCTTTGCTTACTTTCCCTGAAAAAGTAAAAAGAAAAAGACGTAAAAACAACGAAGCACAAAATACATTCCAGTTTTTGCTCAGGCGTAAAATATGTTTCAAAATCACGCAAGCCATTCTTGAAAGTGAATGGGGTTCGTGAGAGCAATGGCCAGAAGCCAATCAAGGGTATCATAATTACTTAAGTTCAGCTAAAAATAAAGTGGAACGGAATTTCCATGATTAGATCATCAGTTCTCTTTGTTATTCTAAATGAACAAATGTACAAAGTGCTTTAAATCCCTTGGATTTTTAAGGCACTAATTAAAGTGTTTGTAACTCTTCTTTGACGATATTGTTTTTATTAAACGAAAACCAGTATAAGCTTAAAAAGAGAGTCATTGCTTTTTTATGTGTTTAACGAACTTTTGAAGTTGCTTCCTTCATATATACATGAATATATATAATATGTATATTTCTGAATTTCTCAACCACATGTCCATACATTTTCATAAATTTCTGAAATTCATCTCTATAAGAGTTATTCTGACTCATTTTCTATTTACCTTATCATTTTTCTAGCTGAATGCTTGAACTAAATATAAATATCTTTATGCAGTTATAAACGCTGGTAGATTTTTTTAGATCCTAAAATTTCGGTTTTGAGAAATAATTTTCTTATAACCCAAAATGTTCAAATTAAGTTTAAAAGGAAATTTTAACTTTTTTCCTCTGGAATTTTTGCGAATTCTTAAGGGTGTATTTATATTCAATTTATCACGCTACGATATAGAGGTGTGTGTCAAGGATATTCTGCTGAGAACAGTTTTGGTGAATGAGAATATTCTCCTGAAGGGGGGCTTAAATTTGGAGAATAATCGAAAATGTTATTTTTTCGTAAAAACAAAGGCAAAACTTTATAAGCATTATTAATATTATGAAATAATAATCAATTATCATTGCCAAACCATCTAAATAAAATTACTTGTGTGCTCATTTACTCTTTTCAATGATAATTTCATTTAGAAGAATTTTCTCAAAGCAATGCAAAAGATTTCGCTCAGTTAATTAAATGTTTTCTAATAAAAATAAAGTAGAAAAAATGTTTGAAAGAGTTCAATTAATAAAAACACCAAAGCGACTAAAAAACTATGTTTTTTGCATTCCATTTATCAAAAAATATATGTTTAGAAACAAAAAATTTGTTGGACTATATTATTGTTTTACTACCTTTTACTAACAAATACTCACAAATTAAATTTATGGGCTTAGTTTTCACACTTTAGTCACCTAAAAAACTTTTCTAACATCAATTTCTACATATACAGTCGAATTTGGTTATAGTGACATTGTTTAGAGTGACAACTCATTACTGGAAAAACTCTCCAGCTATAATACTTTAAATTTATCAATTAAAATTTTTATATATTACGGAAAAAAAAACTTAGTTGAAAGATATTGCTAAAAGAGTCATTTAAAAAAATTGTAGTTAAACGATTGTAAAAAATAATTTGTAATTAAACAGGATTAGTTTTAATTTAAATGTAATTTGATTTTAAGAGTATTCTTAAGAACTTAATTACACATGAACTGTACATAAAAACTCCCAGAATTATTTTGAAAAACAATTTATATTGTCTTTAAGAACAGGTTCGGACAGTTTTCGAATTTGGTTAAAAAAAATTCTGAATGTAAATGTTAATTGTTTGAGCAGCTACTTTTGTTTGTAGAAACGTCTTAAAAACGACTTTTTCAATAATAGTAATACATTTTAATTCATGCTTATTATGGAAAAGTGTTATATATATAAGCATTTCTGCATTTTGAATTTGAAATTACTCATGCATGCACGTCTAAATTGTGTAATATTGCTGTAACTAACTAAACAATTCTAGCTAAACCTTTCACAAGAAAAAAATGGTGAAATCTAGCTGCAACCAAAATTTGGTACTGAAGTTGAACCACTGTAATGGTTCCTAGTTTCACATTCATGGTGAAACTACACCATTATAATATTTCAACTTAGTATCAAATGTTGGTTGCAGTTAATTACATCATTTTTTCCTTTTTTTTTTTTTTTTTGGTGAAAGGTTGAACTGGAATATTTTATAGTGTAAATTTTAGGAGAATATTATCTTTCATGAGAACATTCTTGAGAACATTTTCGAGAACATTCTCCAACAGATTATTACCGAAAATTTTTCATCTCTACTACTAAATCATATTGCTCATATAATTTATTTATTATTTACTTTCTTCTCGCTATAATTGAATTAGCTCAATTTTAGAACGATATGTCATTTCTAAAGAATAAGAATGCCCTTTTTCTTTTCTTTTCTTTTTTTTTTTGAAATGGTTTCTATTTTAGGCTATATCACTTTAATTTATCCACTTAGCAGTTTCGAATTTTATTACTAACAAACTTTAATCCAAAATAAAATACTTCGAGTTTTCGAATGACTTGACGCATCCGCAGTACTGCTGAAAATAAAAATAAAAACACAGGAGATTCATTACTAACCAAAAATTAGAACGAGATTTTTCTTATTTCAGCAGTGTACCAACATTCGTCGCCATTTACTAAAACCCAACTTTTCAGCGTTTTTCGCTTATAGCTCTCCCAAAATTTTCATGTTTTGATTCAGCAAATGGCTTAAAATAATTTTCTCCTCTCCTGACTACATGTCTAAATAGGCAACTATACATAAAACTGCTTTTACAACGTAGGTACAGGAGCTTCCGCAAAAATGTCACATGATTGTTGCTCGGGAGAATGTTGTACCTTGGACCAATTTTAACTTTAGTTTTTATGCAGAACGTATTAACTCGAACAACTTTGAAATTTCGTGAGAAACACAGTATACGTTTCTTGACAGTATAATGTTTGCTTCATAACTCGTATTTAATTATTTGATTACTCTTAAGAGTTATGTGCTTGGTGCAACCCATTCGTATAGAAGTCGCAGAAATACTAGTATCCTCAAAGAGGCTGCATAAATCTTGGTGGAGCAAGGAATGTTAAAATTTAGAACCGTTAAAACTTCCAACAGTGAATCTCTTTCTTTAAATATTTATTATTATACGCGGGTTGACCTAAGAAGAGTTTGACAAGTTCTGTTAAAGTTGTCTTCCTTAAATTGGAAAGCGTCATATTTTGAGCGTGGTTTAAAGATAAAGAGCGTGGTTAAAGATTTTTTTTTTTTTTTTAATATTTTTCCTAATACTAATAATCTATTTTTTCCCTCCAGTTCCAGAAATCTTCACGCATGCCAGACAAGTGGATAGTAGTTGTGAAAAATAAACGTCGTCCAACAATTCGAAGGTCTTCTTCTCCTGAAGATGAATTGAAAACACAACTTCCGGCACAACAAAATAATACGATACTAACGACGTGAATTTGTAAAGAGGGCACAATTCAAAAAGCTGGAGAAGAATGAACGCTGATGCTTCAATTTTCATTTATAAACCGCCGGGCGGCATTTCGAATCAGCGCTGGAGCCATTTATTCTTTTCCTTCAATGTGTAAAGTGTACATAGTTTTTCATGCCTGATCTTTCTGGAAACCAACAGAAAAGACCAGTTTTGTATTTACAAAGTAGAATATTTATGTTGACAAAGAATTAAAGTTTCTGCGGTAAGTCGAAGAAACAGGTAAACTGATGAGACTGGGAATTTCCAATCTAAATTTCACAACGTTTGTTGCCGCGCACAAGTACGTTCTATTTCAGAATTTTGCTGCAGTTGATAAATAACTCATTTTGAGCATTAAACTTCCAAGATGAAAATCCTGTTTGATGAATTATGTTCTTTCAATATCTTTTTCCTTTTGGAATGATACAATTTAAGTGTTTCGATTTTTAATCAAAAATTTTAAACAATGCTTTTTAACTTTTCCAGGAACTACGAGCGTTCGAGAGAAAAATCAATAAAAAGAAAATTATTGTATTTTATAATAACCACAAATAGAGACTTATTTGCACTGTAGAGTAGACTGTATTATAGTAGACAGATTTTTTGCAAGCAAGTTGAAGCTACAATGCATGCAATGAAATTGCATTTTGAGGCAATTTAACGTCTTCGTAGCTTTTATGGCGAAAATACTACGTTTTGATTGCGATTATTGATATATGACAAGAAAAATATTCAAATGTGTAAAAAATGTGTTGAAATTTATCACTGTATAATGACTGAGTGTACAATTATCTGTATCTAAGATACATAGAAAGTTCATTTTTGTTTTTAACAATGTACTGGGAGGAATATTCAATTCGATTTTCCTGTACATGTTTTTCAAAAGTTCTAAAATTGTTACTTTTTTAACGAATTATTGCGTAAAATTTATAGAAAGCGAGTTACATATTTACGTATATATTTTACTCACTCATCAGTTGTTAATTATTGCAAAGTATCATTTCATTCTGCATGTTTTAACTTTGAATGTACATTAAATAAGTTTATGTATGTTCAAAAGTTCAAATGCATGCATGTCGTTTTAAGTGAGAAGAATGAGAGTGAATAAAAATATAAGTAAATATAAGTAATAAGTAATTTAAAGAGTGAATTTAACGTTAAAAAGTTGAAAATAAACAAAAAAAATTATTTAATGTTATTTTTTGGAATAAATCTTGTTTCACCCAATTTTAATTATCAGCCCTTTAAATCATTTATCATCTTAATTGTATATTTTTAGCTCCCATTTATATCAGTTTTGAAGCAATATATGATGATCAAAATCAAACTTAGTTACAGCTTAAATCATCGTAGTAAAAGAACCCTTAAATTTTATTCAATTGTTTTTAAAATTTCTTTTCCCCTTCAGATAACTGTATTGTATTTGAGCTTCTTCTGAAAGTAAAGCATTCAAAACCGAAAATAAAATTGAAATTTCTAGTTGATCATTTTAATAAGTTGAAGCTACATTTTTGTCTGTTATTCCTGTGATTTATATATGTTGATGTTTTGTACAGAAGAACAAAGATATGTGTTCTGTATTTTTCTAAATAAATATCTTTCATATAAAATTGTCTGCTAAAGCATTATTTGATCTGATACTAGACTTCAGTTTTTATAATAACACACCAGAGCAGCTATGCCTGTAACACCAATTGCAGTAAAATAATATCACAACTTCAAAAGCTGAAATTGAAATGCATAGCAAAAGCTTTCCATCATCACTACAATAACGCAGGTATTTTATCCCGAATAAATTTTCCACTCAAAAAATATTTCACTACTAGTAGTATAAAATGTTAGGTTCCACAAATTTGTTTGTTTAAGAAACCTCGTTTCTATCTTTCGTCGGAAATTTATAGTACACCTACTAGTGCTCTTTTGCTATTTATGTAATTATTAATTTAAATGCTATGAAATAGCAAAAAAAATTAAATCCATATGTGATGCAAGTTTTTCCTACAAAGCTCACGGTCATCACAAAGCAACTTCTTAACTTTCTTTTTTCCTAATCAAACATAAGGAATTTACCACATTTTTTTTTTTCATCATTCTTCACATAAGGTGATTTGAGAGTTTAATAAATTCACTCCGTAAAATGTCCTAAGTATGCAGATGGCATAAATATGAAATTCGAAAAAATCTGAGACGTGTATGTAACAACAATATTTTTTTTTTATTGTCTGCCTTGTACTGACATCAATCAGTGCAATAAAAATTGTTACTTACAAGCCTTCCTTTCCAGCAATTGTTTCTTCCAACGGGTAAGTAATTTTCAGAGGGCTTTTGATTTGCATTGGGGATTGATAAATTGGCTACACCATCCTAGCTGGGCCGAGACCCTATTGCTGGTTCTTACTTTTGTATTTGTATTTTAAAAATGAACGATGGAATAAGCTATTAAAATGCTGTGAATAACAGCTTTCCTTTACTTTCTAAAAATGTGTAAGAAAGAAAAAAAAGAAGCATGCAGTGCAGAATTATTTTTACAAATTTGAGGATTTTTTTACAGTGAAACCAACAGTTATAGACCCTTAACTTCTCTTTATATAATATTTAAATGTCACGCCGTTTCAACAAAATTTTAAAATATTATTTTAATTTTGAATTATTTGCGTTTGGTTTTAATAAAATAAGCTTATAAAATAAAAATGAAATGAAATTCGTAAATCTTACGCGTCGTTTATCGGACGAAAATGTTCAAATGAACAGCAGCGTAAGTTCTCATTTTAAAGCATTTCATTCCAAATCAAAAGAACTGCATCATGATACGTAATCTCAGGCGTCCCCGATAAAGCAGCCATGAATGATGATAGGGTTACTTCATAAGGTTAAAAAAATCGCATAATATCCTATCCCAGGAGTTTGTTTGTACAAAAAATGAAACAGCTAATTGCATCGTTGTTTTAAACAAATTGAGCTTCAATCCATTTGAAGTATCACAGATTTGAGAGTTTCTTTTAAAATGTCACACCGTAAGTAAACCGCAAGTGTAAATGGTTCACAAAGTTGCTTCGGTTGATTGCTTGCCTTCTTAATTTCTGCCGTTTTATGAAATAAACCAGGAATTACGTCACGGGAAGCAAGACCGTATCCAGAATTGTTTTCCTGGGAGGGGGGAAGGGCCCGACCTCGACGCGCTACATTAAAAGCAGTTTCAAGGAGAAATTTATGGCTAAGTTAGAAAATTTTTTTGGATTTCTGGGGGGCGTGTCCACCCAGAAATCCAAAAAAATTTTAGGCCACCCCCCCCCCCCTCCCCTGGCCGGGTACGACCTTGACGGGAAGTGTCGAGCTACAATGAAACAAATTTGAAAAACACTTAAAACTACTTGTAGTAATTACATGTGTATGTGCTAGCTCATTCTTTTTTTCCTTTGTTTTTTAATAACTGTACAATTTGAAAATATTCTTAGAACATGCAACCGTCTGCTTCGACCAAACATTTAAAGCATTCATGAAAAAAAAAAATTAAAAAAAAAGAGATAACTTGCTTTTTAAAACAGCAACCAGATAGTTCATCCTCTATATTGCTAATTTCAATTATAAGTGACTAATCCACACGAGGAGGGGGGGGGGGGTAACGCCATAGCAATGAGGCCGAGCCAAAAGCTGCCCCGGATGGAAAAAAGAGGTAAAAATTACCATTTTCATGTGCCTATATCTAACTTGAGTAAAAAAAGGCAGGGGAGGACCGTGCACCATACTTTTTTAGGCACCAAAAATAGTGAAAAATTCTTTTTCTTCCTTTTTCCCCCTTCCTTTTTGAACTGTTTTTAAATAGCACATCTCACATTGTAACAATTTTTGGATGGGGGGGGGGATAAAAGCACTTCAAAAATTAACTTGAAAACTTTGAAAATAGTAATAAAGATTAGGGGAGCAACGGTTTTCACAACGGTGCAGACTTGTCGAGGGAGGTTATGGCGCAGCAGACTACGCCATTGAAATTTTTACGGCGAAGGGTTTAGGAGGTTCGGACGATTTTTGGGGGAGTCATTGGTTTTTGGGGGCTTTATAGTTTCTTAGAGGAGTTTATCATCACTCTATAGGGGGACAAGCAAGTGTGACCTAGGAGTCACACTTTGGTTTGATCGGGGATCACTTTATTTCATCATTAAAAAATCACTTAAATCTTGCGTTGACTTTACCTCCTTAATTGTCTAGTACGTTCAAAAGAAATAATAATCATATTGATCTAAAAGAAATCAAATTTCAAAGTGTTTTCTTTATTTCTTGCAACAAATTATTTCCAGAATAAAACAACTACTTCTAGGTTGAAGAAAAGTTTCACACATTTAATTTTTTATTGGCAACACTTAGAAAGCAATACTATTTTGCTCTTTCGAAGGGGCGTGTTGAATAATTTTTAAAAAAAGCTGCTTTCAAAAGTGATTTCTTTCTCTGCGATAAATATGATTAGATTTATTTTGATTCAGAACCGAGCGGGAAAAACTCGGCTTGCGAAGTGGTATATGAATTTTGATGATGATGAAAAACAGAAATTGATTGAAGAAGTTCATGCGGTTGTTACAGTCCGCGATGCTAAACATACGAATTTTGTTGAGTTTCGAAATTTCAAGATAGTTTACCGTCGATATGCTGGTTTGTATTTCTGCATTTGCGTTGATGTGGGTGATAATAACCTTGCATATTTGGAAGCAATTCATAATTTTGTGGAAGTCTTAAATGAATATTTCCACAACGTTTGTGAACTGGACTTAGTGTTCAATTTCTATAAAGTCTATAGTGTTGTTGACGAAATGTTCCTTGCTGGCGAGATACGAGAGACAAGTCAAACTAAAGTGTTAAAGCAACTTTTAGTATATAATTCCCTGGAATAAGTATAAAGATATTGTTGGATGTTGCACTCCGTGTCGATATATTGTTTGTTATTCATAAATTTTATACTTCCTGACTGAATTTTCTCATCTTTTATTCATATTATTTAAAGTTTCAAAATGGGAATTGAATGAACAGTTTGAAAGGTAGAATCTGAAACATTTACTAAAAGGAGTTTATTTCAGAAATCCTGGTTTTTCGAAATACGTTTTGTATACTGTGCAAGAATTTCATGTTATATATTAGCATTTATTAGTACGTAATATTTCCTATTATAGAGATGTATAAAGATCTTTATGGAATATAGAAACATATTACAACTGTAATTAAAATAATAGTCCACAAGTAAATTTCTTTTCCAGTGAATTTTTCTCCAAAGAAATTTTAATATGTATTTGCAAGTTAGCTGGCAAGTCAGTGTGAACTTTAGAGCAATTGTATTATATATGTGGCATAAAACATAACATATGTTTCTTGTAAAGATTGGAATAAAATGTTTCTTGTTTAAAAAAATCTGCTCATATTTTTTCACTTTCAAATATCTTATAATTGGATGAACTACCTCAACGTATTGATTGGAAAAATAGCTTATTTATGAGAAGTGTTAAATTTTACAATGATTAATTTTAATTAAATGAGTTCATAGTTTGTGGGATAAAACATAGAATCTGTATTTCATTTCATGTGTCTCAGAAATTCTTTGTAATTAAAGCTTGTGCATATTAAACTATCTATTATACATGACGGATACTTGCTTTTTTTGCTTTTGGGAAATTCAAAAAATTGATGAATTTTTTGTTTCCGCCTATAAGCAAGGTTGCGCACAATGAAGTAAGAGTTTGGGTACAGTTCTGGACCTGTTGTGTGCAAGGAGACCTACATTCCAAAAGATTCAGGTAGTAAAAGGTACAAGTTGGCAACCGGCATTACAGCCTTATATTACTATAGCACAGAGGCTCCCAAACGTTAGGTCACATCACCCTAGCGTGCCACAGCAAAAGAAGGGTGCTGTGAAATAGGGATGTACCGAGTAGTTGTGAATAAAAAAAGAATATTGATGTGCACATGAAGAATTTTGTATACATTTAAATGAAAACATACATTTTAACTACATATATATAAACTAATGAAAGAAAATAAATAATAATTCCTGCTGATAATTTTCTTACTTTAAAGTTGATTTTTCTCTCCAGTGTTATAAATGGAGCTTCTATATAGCTAGATTTTGATTTCTATTTAGAATGTCTACATACATTACATGCAGTTACAAAAAACAGAAATATTTAATGCAAATAAGTTACCAGAAATTAATACATGGAAAAGGTTTAGATCAAAAAAACCCCAAAAGACTATTTTGATCAAATTTTGTATTTAGATAGGGTTTTGCCTTTTAAGTTTCTTTCTTGAAGAAATGTTATTTTACGCAAAAAAAAACATATTGCCGTCATGTAGACTATCGCATTGAAGTTATCGCTAAATGATCAAGTTCAGCCTTCAACGTAAAAACAACTTTTAGACATTTATTTGTTTTACAAAATTTAATGTGCAACAGTGGCAGTACACAAATCTACCCATATTAATAATTTGTTGAAGTGGACTTGAGATCATCAGTTTCTATGCATTGCAACAGGTTAGTCAAATATACTAAAAAGATATAACATGGCTTAGAGTTAACCCCCCTACCCCCATGGTTCAAAGTTCTCCTGAATGACTAGAAATTTTAGTATGAGTACCACGGTTTCTCATCCAGTCATCAACTTTGACTAGATTTTTGTTAAAAAATTGATTCGACAATTGTAATTTTACTTGGTCATATTTATTTTCATTACTTTATGTACTTCTTAAGAAATTCTTTTGTTTGTAGAACTTAACTCTTTTTAAAATCGATATCCAGCTTTTCTTTTTCGAGCAATGGAGTCTATTCATTCGCGGAATTCTCTTTAGTGAGACTTCATCACCCTCCAAGCTTTTCCAAACGGGATAAATGTTAACAAAATAGCTTTTTGCTAGAATCAATCATAAATTACTTACATATGCTGATGGGGCTAGGTATTGTGAACCTAGAAGTGTCGTATATGACTGTATGAAAAGGCTTGCGCTTTTTAGCGGGATACTATCCAGGATTCCTTTTCGCCGACAGTTGATGAAGGGATATAAAGGTGTTCAGCAGCCAATACCTCTTAATGAGTTACGGAAGAGTTTTAGCCTTGAAAAAGAGAAGCATTCTGGGAACAACATGTTCGGTTTTAAGCTGAATGCAACTTCAATTTTAAGAAAAAGTTATAAGCTTTCAACAGTGGCGTAGCTAGCATGAGTGACACCCGGGGCCAAGGCCGTAGCCAGAAATATTTTTTGGGGGGTCCCTGACTTTGAAACACTAGTGTAGGGGAAAGTTTCAGGGAAGAATGTATGCTACATTGCGAAAATTTTTAGGATTTCGATAAACATTTAGATAAACATAATATTTTGTATAAGCTACCTGATATATATCATCGGTATATATCCAAAATATATCATAAATATTTTTTGATGCTGATGTAGATAAAATTACAGAATATTCATATTCATAACTATATGTAATGTAATATATATAGTCTAAATAGATATGTAATCTTATATTGAGTGATCGGAATAGGTAGAGCTGCAGGTAAACTCTTCCTATTTCTATCACTACATGAAATTTTAAACTTTGAATTGCTCATGCAAATAAATAAATATTTTTATGCAAGCAGCTCAGAATCGCCCTAGATGGATGTCTATGGGGAGTCTATATTCAGCAGTGGACGTCTTATGACTGAAATGATGCTGATGAAATTTTCATATGCATCTCTAAAGCTCGGAAATGGCTCTAAAGATTAGGATGAAAATATGTATTTTGTTAACGTTTTGCTTTTCAAGTTGATCTAAATAAAGTCTTCTCCGACAAAACACAATTTAACAAAATAGAAAACACTGAGCAAAGCTTGGACTCCCACGTACTTTTTTTGGGAGGGGGAGGGGGAAAGAAAATGATATGTTTTCTTTATGTGTAAATCATAATTAAGCTGATCCAAAATGAAATGCACAATTAAATAGCTTCTATATTCCTAGATATTTGACATATATGTTGAATGAGGATGGAGCACCCCCCTCCCCCACACACACATACTGGAATGATTGAAAGGATATTAGGAGATTTTTCTCATATTCTAGATACCGTACAACTTTGATTTAGCAATTTCCTCAAATTAGCAATGAATAGATGTTAAAAGTTCCGAATTGGATTTGATGAATATTGTTTCACCAATTTAACAATATCCTTGTTTTACGGTCCACAGACAATCTCTAAATCGTGTTATACTGTATTTGAAACCCAATTTACAAAATTTTTACTTGTTATTCAATGAAATTAATTCTTTTGTCTTCCTAAAAATGTCTTAATGCTCACAGATAGCAAAGACCATACAAGGTCTTTTGAAATTATCCTTTTAAATTTAAAAAAAAAATACACATGTAAATTACCATACCCACTCCTTAGCTTTCCCGTCTGGTTGCAAAAATAAAATAAAAAATTATTTTTGCATTAATTTTCTATTTTTAACAAACTTTGGGACACTGGAAGTGATGAATGCACTGCAATAAAAAATTTTTTACATATAATATAAGCTAACATACTTATCGCACAGCTTTCACACCCCACATTTAAAAAAATCTATAAAAACATTTTTAGGATTCTTGGACCAGCAGAAAATATGCAAAGTTACCTATCCAAAACAAACGGTTTTCACACCTCCAGCCAAAGTTAATTTTGCAAGAAAATTTATTTTTATACCCTTTTCACTCCACCCCACTGCATTAGTACTTACTTTACTATGTGAAGCAAATTTCTCTTCTGCGTGTTATTGTAAGGGCCAACAGCGGGTAATTTTGTTAGTGATACTTAATTCTTTGCTTTGATTCCCTTTTTTAGTTGTGATGTGATGCTGTCATCTGTTTTTTAAAAACACTTAGTGCAGTAACATTTTCAATTGGAAAATTTTTATTTTATAATTACTAATAACTAATAGGTATAAAAATATATATGCAAGCTTGAAAGCTTCAGTATTTTTGTATGTAAGTTTAAATAGCTTCAATTTTATGCTTACCTAATTATATTCAACTATACAAACCGTATTTCAATATTATATTAATGCTACAAGACACCAAGGAATACATCTCTTCATCTGGATAGATGTAATTTTTTGAAACATTTCTTATATGGCGGCTATATATTCTCATGTTGTAAATTATTTTTATTAATTAAAAACATTTATATTATCTCAAAACTACAGTCAAGACAAATCACAGTAAAAATAGCCACCATTTTTATTTTTTCTCCCAAGAAATGATTTATAAGAATGAATCACATATACAGAAAACCAAGGACAATTTTTTAACAAATTTTATTTATCAGATTTACAACAACAGTAAGATTCAATGGGCAGCATCATACAAAATTAATTTATTAGCAAATGTTTTAAGAAAACAAAATATCACAAAAATTCACCACAAATTATCACTTTTCCAAATCATGCATAAAGTTTGAAAGCAATATTTTAATTTGAAACATACGTAATATTTTGTACTTTGAGAAACTTAGGGAGATTCATAACATTTTTCATGCTAAACGAATTGCTAAAGTGTAAACTAACTTTAGAATAGGAAAGTTTAAAATGTGCAGTCAATATGAATATCTTATGTTACATATCTAATATGTACATGAAAAAATGTTTAACTTGATATTCCAGAATATAAATTTCAAAAAACACTAATGGTTTAAAAAGTAAACCTTTTTTTAAGAAATAATTTTTGGCAAATTTAACAATGAATAATCTGATTAAATCCTTTTTTTGCTTTAGTGTTATCCCCCCCCCCCCCCCTTTACATAACTGAAAAACAATACTTTTATACAATTTTTAATTGTAAATTATAATGGTTGTAGTTTTAGCAATAGAGAGTAATATAGCATTTTTTTAATATGAAGAAAATAACTTCTTTAATCAATTTCAGCCAGTCCAGTATTTTGAAAGTTTCAGTGCAGACAGAACTATGCAATACCTAATTCTTGATATTAAGAAGAAGAAAATATTTTAAAATTGGTATTTTACAGAAGCATAACAAAAGCTCAAAACTTTGACAAATTTTAACATGTGCTTTTTTTATATATATATGCATCAGTAGCCTCACTATGGGGAGAGGACGGTCTACCCCAGGTGACACCCAAAGGAGTTAAGAGAACATACATATATTTGAATTCTACAATTTTACTGATGCTTTTTTAACACAAAACTGAAAATAAACGTAGTTTACTAAAAGTTGCACCAAAATTAAAAAAAATAGAATTTTTTAAGATACAAATTTTTCTTCTTTTTTTGCACCCCTGAAACAATATAAACTACAAGCTTATACAGCACAACAGGTGTTGTAGTTGTTGTTTTTTTTTGCGGGGGGGGGGGGGGCGTTAAAGAGCAAATTACTGACCCAGATGACACCCATGTTAGAAACGGGACTGTATGTATATATATATATATGTGTGTGTGTGCATAATTGAAGAGTAATGAGCCATTGTTGCAATATTGCTAACTGTCCAATGATAAATGTCAAGATTATTTTTTTTAAAACTAAAACCATTCCATAGAGACTGATTAATATAAATAGCTATCATGGTTCCTGGTGTATTCATTAAAAACATTGTTTTGCAACAGCTTCCCTCCTCTACAGGATTCCATCTGGTAATAAATTGAGTCCATTTACAAATCCTTTACAATACTCTGAACTCTTAAAAATGTACCCTTTACGTAATTCTGAATGACTTAAATGAATCTTTCATGAAACTGGTCATTCAATTTAAGTTACAATTCATTATTAATTTTTTTCACTGTCTCTTGCTCCAGGCATTTTTTATTCTTCAAATATCTCACATAGTGTCAAATAAGGCAAATATATAAAATTAGAAAAGCATAATTTTCAAACATAGAAAAAAGTATATGAAAATAAGGGGGAAACATTTGTCTCATCTTTGCTTTAACACCAAACAATTTAACTTTTAAGCATTAGAATGTTTCTGGAAAATTTACCTGAAACCAGTTTGTTTGCATTTATTCCAAATTCAATGTGGATTTTTTGACTCTACAATACTTTTTCCCTTTTTTTAGTTGTTGAACTCAGAAAAAATTCTTTTAGGACAACTGTATTTATATCTTCTCTTATACAAAAAAAAAAGGTTTCTGCTAAGTATTAACTACGCATTTAAAATGTCATACTTTTTTTAGATACAGATAGTGAAATTATGTTTTATTTATTTATTTTTTTGTTTGTGTTTTTTTTTTCCAGCAATACGATCTTAGTTTATGACAAAAGTCAGTTTTATAAGATTACAAATATTTCACCAGAAATTGTCAAAAAAGGACCCTGGCAAGACCACTGCTTTATCCAAAGCATCTTACAATACTGAAATTTTACACTGGACTAGGCAAGTTTGTGAGCTTGACTTTTACTTTTGTAGTATTAAAACCAGTACATATTCTGTGATTTTATAGTTTTCAAATTTCATGATGCAAGCTCTTCACCAACTTTGCTGAGTAGTGCATCACATGTTTTCTTGGCATCTCCTAATAACATAGCTGTATTTTCTTTATAAAATATAGGATTATCTACAGCTGCATATCCAACTCCTAAACTCCTCTTCATGACTATAACCTGAAAACAAGAAAAGGAATTAAACCTTATAGTATATAAAAAAAATTTCCTTACAAACAAAACCTTTGCACTGAGAAAATGTTATAATAGAATAATAAATAATTTAATTTTTGTAACTATAGACAATCTGCGGGGGTGAAAGCAATGGTGGATCCAGAGACTCAATTTGGAGGGGTGATTCCAGGCCCATCATTTAGGGGAGTCAGGAGAGGACAATCCCTCCCCCCCCCCCCCATGGGAAAAATGAAATGATGAGCCTGGGCGATTTTGTTCCTCATCATTGGGAATACATATTTAAACCTGTACAAGCAATGAAGCTATATAATTGCAATTCCATCTTTGTTTGGTTCAATTGTGATTTACAAGTACTCATACTAATGTGAAAAACAGACTAAAAGAAACAAAAACAATCATTTGAAATGCGAAACCCAGAGATCTGGGCTGTAAGAACAAAAAAAAATTTTATCTAGGAATATGTGTTGATAATCTACCAATTTCTTTTTTCACATCAAAATAGAAACCTAGAAACAATTCTCGATATGGAAAAACAAAAAGAATCAACCACCTCTGCCTTTAAGCTTACTGTGTTTGTGTTGCGACTGATCCTCTGTCTGTCTGACGGAGTCAGACGAGACCAATAAGACCATTGACCCTTAAGAAGTCCAAAACCAGAAGGGGAGAAGAGTAAAGATCCTCCCCTGAAAGTTGCAAGCAGTCCATGACGTGATCGGGAGCTGCCTGTTGACATTGGCATTTACAACATAGGTTGAAGACCTTCCTGCCTTCTCGAAAGGAGAGACTCTTAATGTGACCGCTTTTCAGTCTTGAGATTGCAGTTTGGGAGGCTCTGTCACATTTAAGATGGAGTGAAGATCTAGGATGTTTGCTCTTATACAAGTGATGGTTGGGTTTGATCTGCAAAGGTTAAAAAATTTCCATCCATTTCTTATGAAAGGATAAAATTCGTGTTTCTTGATACATTTTAAATAAGGATTCAATTTTCTTTGTTTTTGTAATCCTTATTTTTCATTAATTTTCTATCTTATTTGTTTAGTGGAGATCTACTGCTGTTATTTCTTTTTGCTTAGATCTTATTTCTTGGAGGGAAGGAGCAAATGCCCCCCCCCCCCCTGGGAATCTGCCACTGGGTACGAGTGGGCAACTTCTCCAGGTGCCGCGACAGAGGGTCACCAAAAGAGAAAGCTTGATTGCAACAAACCCAAGGGGGAAAATTATCCCTCTATCTGATGATGGTTTGAAAAAGAAAAATTTGTTTATATGCAAGAGAGTATTAAGTTAAGAGAAAATTTCTAGGAAAATAACAAATTAGGGGTATGGGCTTGTGTCATCAGCTTTGTTCTGCAAGTTCTGTCTATGTATAAAAAAATTATTAAAAACAACTTTGTACAGCCTGTCGGGTTTTTACTGGAACCATTCTTTCAAAACAGCAGGATTTCCAAATTCGGTCAATTTAAGTGATTGTTACATTAAATTTGTTGATTAAAATATACTTTAATATAGTTTAAAATCAAACAGTTAGTTAAAAAGCAGATATTCTCAACCAAAATCTTTTCCTAATCATTTTTAACAAAAGAAAAAAAATAAAATTAGTCAACTACTTGATTATTAATATTTCATCATGGGTGCAAGTCCTGGAAGTTGCCAGGACTGAACAATTTTTGTGCTGACTCATGGGGGGTTGGGGGGTATTTATTATACATATACAGGGGACACACCAGAGTAAATTCGGGCCTGCTTTACGACCCATAGCAAGATTCAAGTCAATTAAAACGGACCCTTCACAAAATTCCAAGCATCCAAATTTTACTTTTTTTTACATCGTTATTTGTTATAAAAGGGGCAAATAATAATAAAAAATGTTATCACTATGTGTAAATTTCACAAAAATCTCTTTAAAATTCACAAAAAACGACCCTGTTAAAAAATGCTGAATCGGCCCGATATAAGCAATAAGATTATATACATACCTACACATAGTAAGTTTTACCACCTTTGTGTGTGGGGGGGGGGGGGGGCTGATATAACCTCATTACTATGCCACTATTCTTTTCCTTTCAAGTATCCTTTTGAGTTAGTTAAAATTTGAAGTACATGTACAATATGGGACCTCAAATCCGGAACCCTTGGGGCCGCGATCTTTTCGGATTTCGGAATTTGTTGGTTTTGGCTCCTCATTCAAAATATTTTGTAAGTAACATCACAGCCCACATAATTTGCTCTGGAAGATTTTATTGGCATTTTGCTCATTTATCGCATTTTTTATTAACGTATATACTCCTCTATAAGTCGCGAAGTTTAGCACAGAAAACGAAATTGGAGTCGGCTTACATTCGAGGCAAAACATCGAAACATCTGGACATTTACCGATATTATTTTAACCTCTTTAATTAAAAAATAATAGAAAAAAAATGCGTCAACGTCTGATATGATTTTATATTCTAACTCGCTAGTCACTAAATTGCAGTAAAAGATCAAACTATCGGGAAAATGCGAGAAACGCGGATTTTCAATTTCGCGAATATTCTGTATCAAGCGAAAATTAGTTCATTTAAAAAAATAAATGTAATAAAACTACAAGAAATGAAAAAAAAAAAAGCAAAATTTAATGATATTAACTTAGAATGAAAGCAACAATTAATAAAAACTCTAATCCCAAAAACGAGCCTTTTTCAAAAGATCGTGAAACAACTTTTTTGAAAACTGCACATTTCCAATTTTAAACTTTGTTCATCACATATTATTTTCCTTCTGTTTAAAACGGCTATTTCCAACAAACGGTGCAAAATCTTTCCCGATTTTTCTTTAGAAAACAAAAGCTGTTTTTTTCTTCAGCTGCCGATTTGTTTGAAAAGTTCGGAATTCTGAATTTGGGATCCCATACTGTACATTTATCATTTTTATGTACTAAAAATACAATTATTATAATTAATAAACAAACACATGAATATGAATCAATCAAGGGAATTTAAAATAAAAAATAATAATAACGAAAAGTACTTTTTAAACGAAAGTAAAGGAAAAACAGAGTTTAAATATTAAGTCCTTTTTTATAATCAAAAGAGGACTTTAAAAAGTCATTAAAGTATGTCATAAAGGACATTAAATAAAAGGACTTTGAGGTGAAAAGATCAGTGGTGACTAGCTTATTATGGTTGAAATGGGTTTATTGGGGAATTATGGTTTAAAAGGGTATTTGTCCGAAATATCTACTGAAAATAAAAGCATTTTTTCGTTGTAAGTATAGCGGAGAATATCCGAAAAATGCCGATATAAACCCCCTTAATTCTTGCAGAAATCGGAAAATTTTGGAAGGCTTAAAAAAGTAAAAGTGAGAAAAAGTACATATTAAACGTCCTCTTTATGACTAGCTGAAGGCTTTAATGTTGTAAAAAATTATTTATTTTTCCATTCATTTTTATGAATGGAAAAATAAATAATTTTTGGAATGCTTACAAAAATTTTTTTTTTTTTTTCACTTTTCAAAAACTGAAGAAAAATAAAAAGTCCGAAAGCGTTTTTATCGAGTTAAATACAGTTCTGCTTCTCTTTACGTTCGTTTTTCTCTTCAAAATAAAGTAAAAATTTTAAGTGCAAATTAAAAACACCAACAGTCACCACGAAGAGAAACTTCCGTTAAGCGATCTAGGTAAATGTGTGTAAAACATCCTTCTGATGATTCATCGCCCAATTGGCCTTTAATGTTCTAGTTATACTTATTGAGTCCTCCCTAATTTGTTCAAAGAAACTTTTAGTGAGCAGTGCTCCCACCGGCCTCACTGAGTTTGTATCAGATTTTGGAGCAGATAAAAATAAGCTTTTGTATCAGTTTGGAGCAGAAGAAATCTACTTTTGTATGTCTAGGAGCAGAAAATATCAACTTTGTACCATTTTTGGAGGAATTTTTTTTATTTTTTAAATATTAAATGGCTGTTTTAAAGCAAAGTTATTTTCATACATCAAGGGTAAGAGCAGTTTCAAGTCTTCAAAATGATACGAAATGTAAACGACAGTCATCCTTCAAAAACTGGATTAGATTATTTCAAAAACTGGATTATTTTTATATTTTTAAAGAAATTATTCATAACCTATTCAAAAAGTAAGACTAATTAAACCTATAACCCTTCTAAAGGTGTTTATCAATACTTTTCTCCAGAAACGGATTATATATATAAAAAAAAATCTTCTTTTTTTTTCTTCTTCTAATAGTTAAAAATAGCTGGAAGAAAGCTTAAAATTTTCTTCTTTTTAAAAACCATTGCATTCCTTCCTTTTTGTTTAATAGCTAAAACCTATTCTTTCAAGAAAATAAGCAAAACTAATATGAAAGTTCAACTACTTTAAACTATTTATCAATTAAAATTTGTTTTTTAAATGGTACTTATTTAGGTTTAACCATTGTGATTATAGTAACAGTAAAACTTTGAATGAATTAAATATAATTCCATATTTTATCAAGAAATGTTTGAAGTCTATCTGATTTTCTACGAACATGCATGATAATTTCATAACTTTCAAATCTAATTAAAAATTGAAACTTTAAGCAAGAGTACTTTTATGAGGTCGTTCATCCAAACACCAAAATTTCCATTTCTTCTAAAAATATTGCTTAACATGTTTCCTAAAGATCATCAATTCATCAGATATACATGCTTTTTTTTAATGATTTTTTTCTAACTTAACTGTATTTTTTTTACTTATTTTGTTCTTTATATTTATGTTTCTTAATTGCTTGTGGTTATATGATGTAGATTACAGAGCTTAAAGAGTAATGAGGAAAGAAAAAAGCTGTGATTCAATGTTTAATTTTACAGCGTTTGAAAGCCTACCTCTAAACACTTTCGGGAACAAATATATATCTTCAAACAATGTTTTTATTTAAAATAAAAATAAATTTTATTTATTTACGTTGGGAAGAAGCATTATAAATGGTTGAAATAAAAAAAATCCGGTTTTTGTAGCGGATACAAAAAGATTGCAGAACGTATGCGCTCCTTTGCTTTCACGCGAAAAGTTGGCTTAAAAAATTTTAAAGAATTGTTATAATGGAGCAGAAGTCATTTTAACATCTGTTCTGTTATTGATTTTTCAGATTGATTAGTATTTCCTAAACATTAGAAAACACAAAGTGTACAGAGGAAAAACGCTAAGGTTTTTTTTTTTTTTTTTACGTCCCATGAAATTGCTAACTTTTTTATCTATTTCAAGAAACATTTACTAAATAAAAGGTTTAACATAAATAGTGATAAGAGGAATAATTTTTCTCCATATAATACCACAAAATATTAGAAATCGTCTTAGTGTTCTTCTACAAGCGTGGGATACATCGCTCAATCTGCTCAATTTTCTCATCCATATTTGATGTTCTTACAAGAGGGTAGAGCTAATATTCATTAATAAACTACTTCAAAGGTAAAAAATTAGTTGACTAAAGGAAAAATGTAACAAACGATGTCGATTTTAAGGTGAAAAAAATAATATCTAAAATTTTCTCGATTTTTTTTCCCAAAAATCGCGACTTTGCGCAATTTTTCCGAAAAAACGTATTTTGTAGCAGCATGTAGCAGAAAAATTGTTTTGGCGCAGCCGTGGGAGCCCCGAGTGTGGTACAACTCATTCATTTCAAATAGGATATTTTCCATATCAGCTAGTCACAATGAGGAGCGATGGCGATAAACCCACAAAGTCGTCATGTAAAGTAAAACGACGTGCGCCATTTTGAAAACGCGGTGTTTTAAAAATATCGAAAGTTAGAAATTCAAACAAAGATTTTGAAAAGAATGAAAATAAAAGCTAATGATGGAATTTAATAGCTGAAATTTGCAATTTTTGTACTTGTATTTGCGAATGGTCCATTGAGATTGCGATAGCAATTTGTGCAAAGGGTTCGTTTTCGCGTTTGCGACTTTTAATTGACCATTATTAATAGCCAAAGCAAAAAATGGCGATCGTTCTCCCAACGCCACTACGAATGCTTTGGGAAGCGAGATTTGACGAGATGGCGAGCGTCCTTGAGGCGAGACGTTGTCCCATCCACACTCCTTGTACTTGGACAGCGTGAGTGGGAAATTCGTTTGTGGATGAAAATAAAAATTCCCTTCCTTCCTCGCGATCTTTCCGTATTTTTTTTCTTTCCGTCCTTGAATATTTTCAAAGGACGGAAATCCGTCCTGTGGACGGAAGTCTTGCACCCATGTATTTCGTTAATGTTGTTGCATAATTATTATGCTGTGACACAATTTCAACTTATAGCAGGATAGAAAGTTAAAACAACAAATCACTAGTCCAAAAGACCAGTAACTGAAATTTTTCTGATCCACACAATTTTACTAATTCATTCATATACCTTACTTAGATTTTAAAAATAATAAAATATGATATTTTGATACATTGATAGGTTGAAAATACTAATGTTGGTGTTGTGATATATCTAATATCTATTGATTTTTTATTTGCCAGTTGAAAAATTGAATGAAATATTTCTTTTCTACCAATTGTCCAAAAATGGAGCAGCAGGTTTTGAAATTTCACATTGTAATGGCAGGCTGTTGCCTAAGTTATGTGGCCAAAAGGTAGTTCACAGGAAATGACCGCAGAACGTTAAGTATTGAATAGTTTGTGGATGTTTAATTTTGTGTGCAAATTGTGCCCACTGAGTTGCACCAATATGAAATAAGCAGCAATAAAATTAAATAAGATATACCCCCTCCACAGACATACACTAGTCTTATGGCATATTAAAGAATGCAATAAAAGATTTTGACACAGGTATTTCACCAATGTCATATTAAAGTGACTTTATAACATTTTCTAAGTCTTACTTTGTCTTGACCTCACTATTGTCAAGAATTTGAGCAGCTAAAATCATAAATTTTTAGTAGTAAAGTATTCATTGAGAAGATATAGCTGAAAGCTTTTTCACTGAATGTTTATATAATAAAGTGCCATTAAAGTGCAAACTTTAACACACATATGTAAAAAAGTTTAATGATACTTTTCTGTTCTGAGGGGCCGTAAAAGTAGCCAAAAAATGGCACCATTGAACTTTATTTAAATGTGTTGAATTAGAGTTTGACTTGACAAAAAAGCAACTTAACTAGCACTAACTGCCCACTAAAACAGTAAAGCACTATTACAATTTGGCTATTAAAGAAAATATTAACAAACACCTGCAGCTCCTGGAAACGAAAAAGTACCCGTTTAATTAGCATAGAAAATTGTCTTGAAGCAGAAAACTATGAAATATTTGAAAATAATATTATACATACCTGTTTAGATAGCCAAACTTTCAGCACTGGCATACCAGCAATTATAGAATTTGGATCTTCTTCAGCTGCTGAATTAACAGTATCATTTGCACCAATAACAAGAACCAAGTCTGTATCCTTAAAATCATCGTTAATTTCATCCATCTCCAGAACAATATCATAAGGCACTCCAGCTTCAGCTAAAAGGACATTTAACTGCCCTGGCATGCGTCCTAATATAAAAAATAACATTTCTATAGCAGAATGGCATTCATTAAAATAAAATTAAATGCTATCAGTAGAAACAAAAAACAGAGCAGAATGTTATCTATGTTATCCAGGTAACTAAGTACAAAGAAAGTAGCAAAGCAATATAGAACACTAGAGAGAGAGAGAGAGAGAAACCAAAATAAACAAGATAAATGTCAAAAAAAATTGTTTGAAATAAAAGTACATATTCAAAAATACTAATCGAATAGATAAGACATAGATAATTGGTTTTGTTTCAAAAATACAGTAGAATACTTAAGGAAAAAGTAAGTATATGCAAGGATTGGGAGAAAAAAGTAGGGGCAATAAACTCCATATTTCGACTGGAGTGCACCACATGGTGTCAAGATTCTCCGAGCTGCTAGGAAAGTCATGTGAAAACTAACTGAGTATTTAATATGGGAATGTTACCAATTAGTATTGAGAGGCAGCTTCAAGTGCAATGCGACCCATTATTATGTTTACAAAGCGCAGCAAAAATAATGCTGCATTTCAAGAATGGAATATTGATGCTAAATACACAGTGAATTCCAACCAAGGGGGGGGGGGGGGGACATTAAATGGAAAAAATCTCAAGTTTCTTTTTCTTTATTTGTATAAGAAAAGCAAAATGTTTCACTAGAATAAATTAAGGAGGGAAATAAATATGTGTAAAAGTCTCAAAAAATTTAATTTTTTTAATGAATAGATTCTATAACTATTCCATAATATACCCTGAAAATTTCAAAGCAAAATTCCAAGCCGTTTTAAGTTATAATCATTTAAGCGAGTGTTCTATCGGAGAGATCGACCAGGTAGTCATACATGAATAACCTGATGGGTATCAGAGAGACAGAAGGTTAGCAGATGTCCTTTTATTTCTTTTAACAATTGAGACCTCGGATAGAAATTTCTATAAGTATTAGTGACTCTGTGATGACATTAACATTTTAAAATCAGTCTTAAATTGTTTCATTACTGCCTTAAATTTACGTTCACTACCACTCTTTTTTTCCAACGCGTTTTTCTCGAAAACACTTTTTCCGAATTTGTATACACTCTAGCTCGCAGAGTTTTTGATCAATCCTTATCAAATTTAGAATACATTTTCTTTATATATATATATATGCTCTATTTGAACTTCAATCATAAACAATACCTTTATTTTATTTTCTTTTATTGCAAAAAAACGGTCAAAAATCATGCTTAATTTTCTAAAAAAAATAGATTTTCTTTTTTCTTTGTGGCAAGTGTAGTTCAAATAGAAGACACACTAATAAAAAAAAATAATTTTTTTAAAAAATTGATTTGAGATAAAAAAATTGAATCTCCAGGATGTATATAAACTGCGAATCCGGGTGGCGACTAACAATGTTCAGCAGCTGATATCTCCGGGATTTTTCAAGAAAAATGTTTGAAAATATCAGTAAATGTTCTTCAAGATATCTATAAAATAACCTCAAAATCGCAATAAAATATATTTATTCTTTAGATGTTAAAAAAAATCATGAAAATTACTCTTATTACGCTGTCCTACACCTATTCCCCCCCCCCCCTAAAGCAGTACCAGTATAATTTATGCACATAGTTTTTGTAAAAATTGCCCAAGTTACATGACAGGTAATTGCTCTCCTCTGATATTGAGACCATTTTACTGCTATTTAGAGGGGGAGATTTGCCTGCTCTCTCCTGGAAATTTTTACAAGCTTCAGTCGGAAAAACGCTGTTTTCGTCGATTTTAGGTCACGTGAAGGGATGGGGAGTAAGAGCCAGCAATTCTTTTCCAGAAATTTTTTGGTTTGAAGGGCACACCCTATGAAATTCAAGTCTGAAAGGTGCATTTAGCCTCTGGCGAAATTTAAAAAAAAACAAGAGTGTTTGTAGGACACACCCCCAAAAAAAAATTCAGGAGGAAAAAATGCAAATTGGATTATCTTTAATGACTACGAAGGCAAGGGGTTCCAGGAGTCCTCCCCTAGAACTGAAACTCCCCTCTCTACAAATTGAAGTATTAAAAGCATAATCTTTGAATATCTTTGGCGTCATTAAGGGAAAGAAGTGTGTAGTCTTGTCTAGATATTTTTTTTCAAAATTGAAATCCAAAATTAATTATAAATTAAATTTATTTGTCTTTGGTAACATGAGGGGAAGAGATAGTTGTGGAGAGGAGGTCTAGATTTTTTTTTTTCTTTCATTTCTTTCTCTTTTGTTCCTTCAGAGAAATGAGGTACTGGTCTAGGGGTTTACCTCATCAGGAAGATTTTTAAAATGCAAGTTTAGGCTTTCTTTTTATATGTAGTTTTGGAGGCTCTCCACTGGAAAATGTTCGAAATTTTCACCTTCCTAAAAATTAGTTGAAGGCTACCTTTGGTAACATTTGGAGAAGAGATGGGGTTCGACAACTCACACAAAAATTTCTGAAATTGAAGTTATTTTTGATGTTACTGTATGGACGATTTCATAGGCTTTCCCTCAAAACTTTTAAAAGGTGCATATTTAGCTTATCTTTGACGATGTTAGCAGAAGGGGAGGTGTGGGAATTAGTTATTTTTCCGAAATTGAAGTCTTAAAAGCCACAGTTTCAGGCTACTTTTGGACACTTTGAGAAGGGTCAATATCCCACTTAGATTTGCACTTGGCTGCCACACTTGAATTGCCATCCTTTTAGGGGTGACACCTGGGGCCAATGCCCCGTAGTGACGCTATTGAAATATATATTTGTACCTATGCCAATTAGGGCAGTTCTGATCTGTCGATGCATTGCAACTACTTCTAATCCAAGCTTTGAAATACAAAATTTTTACTTAAAACTCAAAATGTTTTCAACACTCTTGACATTAACAGTTCTAAAATTCAAATTACCTGCAACTGGATGTATCCCAAATCGTACTTTTTTGCCTTTGCTTGTCAAAGTTTTCACCATTTCAGCTAATGGATATTGAGCTTTTGCTACGCATAATCCATAACCTGGGGTGATAATAATATTCTTAGCTTCATTAATCATCTGTACAGCTTGAGATACATCAACTTCAGTGTGAGTTCCTGTAACTGCCATTGGTTTTCCAGTGCCTGTGCTTGAAGTACCGTAACCACCCAAAATAACATTAGGCAAAGAACGATTCATTGCCTAAAATGAAAGAAAAACACATATATATACACATATATAAATAGAGTCTTTCTGTACCTTATAGAAAGAAGAAGAAAAAAAGGAGTACAAGTGCTGGAGACTTGTTGATTTTTTTTTCTCCTTTATTATAAAGTTAACTGATATTGATTCCAAAAGTTTTTAAATTATATGAGTTTTGATAAGAATATAGGAAATTCCGAAAATGGGGAAAAACCTTTAACCCTTCATATAACCCTCTTCTATTAATAGTGTCTTATGGATTTAGAATTCATTTCTGAAAGAAAATTTATATATGTCATTGAATACAATTAACATGATTTAAACCCCCTCCCGCTGTTCTGGGAGGGGTTATGCCTAACAAATTTAAAAAGTGCTGCATTTCATGGTAAATATACTTTTCTTAGTTTTTGAATTTCTACCAGCCAGAGGGGGTAAAATAGCTTACTGTACTGTAAATGTTTATAAGTTCATGAATTTGGTGGTAAGTATATTTACCAATGTCTTATAAAGGGTTAACGCAAAAAAAAAAAAAAAAAAAAAAAAAACAACTGTTACTCTTTAAAAAAAACATGAATTTTAAAAGCAAATGTATTACTATGAAGAAAAAAAATAACAAATTACTCATATTTTCTTTTTTAGAAGGCAAAACACAAAATATTAACCACAGCTCTAATTTGTGATGATTGGCACTGAAAAATGTAGTGGCAAAGATGAAAGTACTTTGCAAACTATCAAATGTAAAAACCAAAATTATTGACATTTTCTACATAATTTTTATGGGTAAAACTCTCTTTATTCATTTACGTAATGGAAGAAAAGAAATCGCCAATGTTTGCTTTGAACTGTAATACATTAGAAAGATCATTGATACTCAAAATTTTCAGAACTAATTCAGGGTTCATACGCTTTTGGCAAAACCAAAAATAAGGACTTACTAAGGACTTTTTAAGGACCTACAAAAAAATTTTAAGGGCCTCACAAATTTTTCGCAATATACAAACTGATATGTTTATTTCAAAAGGAAGCATTATTGAAAGAGGAAATTGATTTAACATCGCATTTTTATTAACACAACACAAACACTTTTATGGAGCTCTCTTTGTCTTGTTGCTTTTCTAATGTCCAATACAGTCAGGGAGTTAAATAATTATTGGAGCTAGTAATAAGAAGCACACAGCACAAGTATTAATCATATATAAGCAAGTGAAAAATTATCAAAAATATTTAATGCTATAAAATACAAGTTAAATGAAAAACAATTTAAATTTTAAAAAATGTTGAAGAAAATGTTGCACTTTGTCTTGAGAATTTGTGTTTAATTTAGATTTTTTTTTCATTTTACTTAACTTATGTTGCCAGCATCTCAATTTAGGCTTACTTAAATTTTTATCTCTGACATAAATAATTTTTTAAAATTATTTAGAAGAGCTTAGAAAAATTCTGAAAAAACTTTTTCAACTTGAGAAAAATATTTCATTTTGAAAACAACATACAAATAAAAAATGGAGCTTATTCGCTTAAAACTTTGTACATTACCCTCAAATAGTAACTACCAAAATTTAACTAAAATAAAGTTTCAAAAAAATTGAACAATATTTTTAAATAAAAAATAAAACAAGCAGACTACAAGCTGCAATACTAAAACAACTGTCAACTTTTTAATTGATTGATACATTTACAGGATGCAAAAAGATAGAAGTCTCAAAAGCTGCGTGCAATTTTCGGCAAAGGACGTGCTAGATGTTAGCAAGTTTCCGAAAAATAGGCTTTTACATTTTCGCGTTATAAGTTATGAAAATTCATGTAAATTAATACATGTCTTTTCAAAAAGTTTCTTCAAAATTTTCTTGTTTCGTAGTACAATCCCTTTAGATAAAAATACTTGTACATCAGCTTGAAAAATCGGATCTTTTTGCGAAAAATCGAATTTTCGAAGTTCACAAAAAAAAAAACAGAAAAACTAGGGGAAAACGGAGCATTTGGCAACTACGGTGTATAGGTTTAAAAAGAGGTCGATTCCTTCAATTTACTGCAAATCAGGCTTGGAGTAATCGCGATTACGTAATCGTAATCGGTTGTAATCGATTACATTTTGACAAAATCGTAATCGTAATCGTAATCTGATGATGGCAAATTCTCATAATCATAATCGAAGTTGTGTAATCCCGTAATCCTTTTTCTCCCGTAATTTTAATCGTAATCTTAAGGGAAAAATCCGTAATCTGGTAGTCCTGCAGTCGTGTAATCTTGACCTGCTGAAAGCTGAAATTTTTAGCGCTACCCTTGGATAGAAGAGATAAGATTACAAGAAAAAGGATTCAAACTGTGTACTGAAGTCCTATCCTAAGCGGTCTGTAACCTACGGGCGATCATAATATAAAAGGTTCTGTGTGGCGGCCGCAGAGCCTTGATGGCAGGACCATATAATAGTCTGCTAGAGACGCTTGTTGTCCTGCTTGTTGCGGTCTCTCAGAATTCTTAATTGCGGCTTCACTCTCCACGGGGAATGGCTGGAGAGCCCGAGAAGGAAGGGAGTCTGGTCTGGATTTTAGTCTGGATATGTCACTCGCATCGCCTTGGGGCTCTCGGGGGGGGGGGGGGGTCTCCGGTCTCCTCGCGTCGTCCAGTTTCGGTACAAAAGCGGTAATCTGTCCGCAAGTCACAGATTTCGGGGTAGATAAGAAAGAGGAAAGTGTCTATAGAAGGACCAAATGCATCGGTCATTTTGCTTCCTTAATTACCCCTTCAAAACATATTCAAACGGTTGGGCAATAGGCGAGAGTCTGGACGGGACCGTCGCGAGTAAAAGAGAGTTCCCCCTTTCTTCTCTCCGCGGGGTCCCGGTTTGGAGCCGGCATTAAGAATGGGCGCCCCATTTTCCCTTTCAATAATCGAAGTAGACTGCCCCCCTGAAAATCTAGTGTTGGTACTATCACCTACACACATAAAGAGACATGAAATGACTTTTGTGTTTTCGCCTTTCTTTAACGGCAGAAGTGAAGAATTTTTCTAAAGAATAGCAAATTTACACTTCAGCAATTTAGGAGCAGGCGTTACATGATGCTCTATGCTTAAGATGCATGAAATCTTAACCCTGGTACGTGTGATTATTATTATTTTTAAAAATATGTTCTTCGAATACTTAAAAAAGTACATACATTTAAATCTTAAATTTATTTATATTTTAATGTTAATATTCTTTTTAATTAATAGGTATGTAAAAGAAAATGATATATGTTCAGACATTTTCCCAACTGTTTTTTACATGCATGAATTAATATTTAGGAATTATTTTTAAAATTTAATTATCTTTTTCTTCTTAGAATTACCTCAACAGAATTTTGTATTTCAGTTGAATCTTGTACGTTAAACTTGTGTTGTAAAATTACTTGCACTTTATTTTTTTATTAAAACAGTTAGTACATGGACAAAAATATATGCTCGTGCATGTTTAAAAAAAAACCCACAAAAATCATATTAAAATATTATAGTCATTCGTATTATAATTATTCTTCATATTACTTTTTAACGATTATTAATTTTGCTAAGAGTTATTTGAATGTTCATGTTCAAATTTTTTGAAATTATTCTAAAATGCAGCATTTATTTTCAAAGATTATTTATCTCTTACACTATCTGAATATTTTGTTATCCCGTGCAATTCATGCACATCTTATAAGTGATTTCATTGAGAATCAAACAAAATTATTATTTTCAGTAAACTAATTGGTGTTATGTGAAATATTTGCACAATTTAAACTAGAAAATAAATACAATGGAGAAATATACATTTTCAGAAATTGCGGCCAACTAAATTTTGATTGTATGCACACAAAATAACAATGAACCAGGTAAATCACTTATGCATTATATATACATTTAGTGCATCGTCTTTGCTTATATACAAAATACGATCAATGTAGTTATTCCTCACATGAGTTTTAAATATTCGAAAAATACTGAATGTGCCTTTCCTGATTATATATATATATATATATATATAATGCAAATTTTTCATTTCTGCAACGACGTCAATAATTCCAGAACTGTGATGTTGAAATTGTTTCATTATAATTGCATTCATCATCATTTCAGTTATCTCTTATAAAATCAAAAATTTAATTAAAAATCATAACTTTTTGATTTATAACACTATTGTGAAAATGAGAGTTGTATGCATAAAATCGGATAATTTTATGCTAATCTAATCGTAATCAAAATCGTAATCGGATGTCATAATCGTAATCGATTACATTTTTCAACGACTGTAATCACTGCCGTAATCGTAATTACTTTTTGGCAAAGGATTACAATCGTAATCGTAATCATAATCTCTCAATTTCTCCCTTTTTGTAATCGTAATCGATTACGTTTCTTTGTAATCGACTCCAAGCCTGCTGCAAATTAAGAAATTTCACCAGATACAAATTTTGATTAACACAGCAAATATCCATCATCGCCCACACAACAAAACCCCACAGCGAACGAGCGCAAAGCTAAATTGCTTGATAAAAATTTACTAAATATTAAAACATTACTTAAAAACAAATTAATTTTTTAGATACATATATTTTATTTGATTTAAAAAAAACAATGGGAGAACAAACTGTTTAGAGAAAGATCAGCTGAAAAGCGATCGAGAGAGTTGGCAACTCGCCGCTTATTATAGTGTAAGGTGTAAGAAAAATGATAATAAAAATAAATCATTTTTTTCCCCTTTAACAGTATAAAGAAGCGATAATCATTCATGCGATTGGACAAAAGAAAAAAAAGCTGAAAGTTTTTTTTGCCTACATATTAGTTAAATGTATCTCTTTTATTGAGCTAGATGTCAACAATATGCATCTTTGAAGTATTACCCCCCCCCCCCCCCGCCCCTTAAATTAAAAAAAGTTTCAAAAGCAATATTTATTTACTGATTACTTGTTAAGAGCTGCTCCCATTTGCTTTATTGATAATTGTTTAGAATGTAGATGATTTAGTAATAATTTTCATGCAAACAAATATTTATTTACTTTGAAACTAAATTTAATAAATAGTATCGAATCCCAAATTTGAAATCCCGAAATTCGGCTCTTTTTTGAAAATTCCCGATTTTTGTTTATTCATAAAAAATTTTCCCCTAGAGTCCTTAAAAATCCGTTTTTCAAATTTTATTCCTTTTTCTTTTCTTTTTTAAAAGCAAAATGAGAGAACTTGTGTGATTTATTTTTCTGTGGTCTTAAATGGTACCCAGTTACTGGGCACCATTGCCTTTTGTGCAAATGCTTGTGTTTTGATTCGACTTCTCTTACTAATATTAAAATTTTTTTTTAGATGTAGCTCGATTTTCTTTTTCATACAATTGTAAGAAATAGCAATTTGGGAGCTGCCATGTGGGTGGGTACAAGTTAATTTTAACTGAATTGGGTGTTGTAGTTTGAAGCATTTTATCAAAATCCATGAACCTTTTCTTTTTGTCAAAATATATAACACATCTATTTACTTATAACTTTTCAAAAAAATTAAAAAAACAAGGGTTACTTATTTATTTACCAGTTGAGAAAGCACTGAAATTTGTAGTAAAAATGCGAGGATGTTCATGTAAGTCCGCCATTTTTGGTCCTGTCAATCCGCCGTTTTGGGTCTGTCCGAAAGCCGCGATAGTAGCGGACTCGAGCAAACCAAATTTGAGGTTCGATTAAGTAATTGAAATGAGAGAAGTTTGATTCTTGTGAAGAATACAAAACATAGCAAAACAAATGGAGCGCATGGGTACCTTCTAAGTTTAACAAAAAAAAAAAAAAAAATAAGCACCTGGAATAAAAAATAAGGACTATTTAAGGACTTTTTAAGGCCTTAAAAATGAAAATGAACATTAAGGACTTTCTAATGAGCTTTAAGGACCGTACGAACCCTGTAATTCCAAGTCCATGATGCTATTTGATCATGACATTTATGATCTGCAGATACACTAATAAATGGTATTAAAATTTTGTTTCATTTCATTGCATGCCTTTGGCTTATTCTTCATCTCATTTAACAATTTCATTTGCACTTTCCATGTTTTGTATTTTTCAGTAATTAAAAAAAGGACAAGAAAACCTTTTTTAAAATTGATACTAACCTTGCACATGATATATGAAAGAATTGCTCCTGATGACCCAATAAGAGCTCCAACAATTGTCATAAGGTTATTGTTCAACATAAAGCCCTCTGCACAAAGAGCCCATCCAGAATAACTATTTAATACAGTTATAACAACAGGCATATCAGCACCTACAATGGAAAAGAAACATTCATTTATGTTATGGATGAAATACTTGAAAAATAAAAGAACAGAGAACAAGGCCTTTTTTTAATACTTTATTTATATATATTTTTTACATTACTTTGACGCATAAGTTTAGTTTATGCCATTAAAGGACTACTTTAATTAAAATGTTGTATCACTTTAAATACGAAAAAGCATTTAAGAGTAAAAATACATACTGTATATTTCCATGTATAAGCCGAGAATTTTTAGAACTTTTTTGAAAGCTAAATCGGGGCTGACCGGCTTATATACAGGCCCGATAATCTATAAAAAAGTCTCTATATATCGTGAAATATCGACTAATATAGAGCTCTAATTATATAATTTATATCTCCTACATTAAGGAAATAATTAGCTTAAAATAGGTAGAGTTTTATTTAAAAGAATATACATATATTTTGCAGCTGGATTTTGAGAAATCATCGCTGAAATAAAATGGCGAAATTTGCTCCTGACTATAATAATACGCTCACGACTAGCTGAGCATGCCTTTCTATTCCCGCTCATCCTTCTAATATGTAGAAAATAACTGAATAAAAACAATAAAAAAATAAAACAAATTAGCAAACGCAGGGGCAAAAAGCAATGCATGAATAGGAGAAAAAATGTGGCTCGCTCACTAGGCGCTCGCCTCAGACAGGGTTACCAGAGATCAATCTGTCGCCTGTTGGCGCCAAGCTTCTCACTTTCACAATGTTTTGATTGGAAAATACCTGATCTGTGTTACGTGCTTGGCGAAAGATTCGCTCCCTTTGGCGACACTCTTTGAACTGCAATTTTTTTATTCTTCAAATTTTTGTCTCGGCTTATATACGAGTTTTGAATTTTTAGTACATTTTTGAAGGAATAATGCACTTTCGGCTTGTATTCAGAAATATACAGTAATTCACTAAAAGAATGAAATAGTTGTTGAATATATAGTAAAATTCAAGCAACTATTCGTATTCAATTAAAAATGACAGTTTTGTGTGAACTAAAATCAAGCAGGGTCACTGCTTCTTTTTTTTTCAGTAAAAAAGAATCAATGACATGTTCTTTAACAAATATGAGAGCAGACCAACAATCATGAAAGCAATACGTTTCAGAAAAAGGTACCATGTGCAATTACCTTCTTGTTTTATATTAATGCCTCATATATATATCTGCCATTTCAGTTGAGTGTACTTTATAAAAAAAGACTACTAGCACATTTATATATTATTTCTTTTTTTGTTTATATATTGATGAACAAGGTTCACAATTAGCCAGTGTCTGTGCTAAGTAAAATTATATAACAATAAATAATTGTAAAAAATACAAATGAGAATATTCTGTTTAACAATATATTAAGTATTACTAACAAGCTTGAACCAACTAAAGGAATTTACTTATCAGTTGTTAAAAGCCTAGTAATAATGTTTGCATATATATGATTACACATACACATATATGAAATATAGAAATATATTCAACTTCAATTTGTCCAGATTTTAATCATCTTCATCATATGATGTCCAAAAACTGATAATGAAAGAATAAGTATGTTTGAATGTAGTTGTATAACTAACATTCTTTGTGATGTAAAAAATTTATAGTATACTTTGAAAGAATTAAATTCAATAACAATGAATTAAAATAACCTCCAATGGCAGCAGTCAGTGTGACACCCATAATCATTGAAAGAGCACTTGTTGCACCCAAACAACTTAACCCAGCAGTGCTGCTACTAGACATTAAATAATAAGCCATAGCTGCCACATTGCCAGCCAAAAGTCCAGAATTCAAAACATGGCGTCCTGGAAGAAGTAGCGGTGAAGAATTCAGAAGACCTGAAAGTTAAATTGAAATAGTTGTTACACATCATTGTAGTAAATGTCGATTAAAAACAAGACAACTCTTCAGAAACAAGCTCAGTATTCAAGTTTGAAATTTATTTTTGAGACACCAGAAGTAATCTCAGTGAAATCCCATTAGAAGATGTCTTAATAATTTGAGGCAATTTTCAAATATTAAATAAATAAAACATATTTTTACATACAAATTATTGTAAGGCTAAGTGCATGATGGGAGCATGAAGCAATGTGTACATATACTCACCATAATCATGAACCTAATTGTCAAATGCAATTTTGATAACAGATAACAATGCCAAAGCTCGCCATTCTCTGCTCACCGTTCATATCATGTATGCTAGTTAATTGTATCAATTCACGGAAAATACCAATTAAAAAAAGAATAAAATCTTATAAATTTTGATAGAATTACATGTTTTGTTTATGATAGAATTATATTTTTAGTACAAATAAGAATATCCATAAAATAAAATTATTCATTCAGAACTAAACCAAAAACCATTATTCTTGGCTGAACAAAAACCGGAACTGGAGCCGATGTATTTTTCTTAGTTCAACCAGAACAAAAAAAATTAGTGCAAAGCACTGGATAAAATATAATACCTTGAAGTTTTCCATAAGCAACTAATGAACCACTGAATGTCACTCCTCCAATGAAAGTTCCCAAAAACAAAGCAGTTTTTATGGCATTTGCTGCTGGATCTACAGCAAAGGTTGGGTAGTCAACAATGTATGTAGCTATGCAAGTCAGAACTGCGGCCATTCCAACAAGACTGTGAAAAGCAGCTACCAATTGAGGTAGGTCAGTAATTTCAATTTTTTTTGCAATGTATAAACCCAATGCTCCACCTAGAAAATTAAATAAAAAATAATAGATCATTAACGGCAAAAATTTGCAATGACAATAACATTTCATTTCAAAAATATTTAAATAAGACATTTTCAGCTGAGGAAAATTGTTACCAGACAAAAAATAACACAAAGTTACAACCACAACAAAGAGTATCATTTAAACTTTCCCCTCTCCCAAAAAAAGAAAAATAATAAGAGGGGTGGGGGGATTAAACCATGAATAGATTAGTTGTGGATACTTCAAAGTTGTGGATACATGCGATGTAAGAAAAAGTCTCACAAGACACTATTGGCTCTTTTCCGTTTGCTAACTTTTTTTATTCCAAGTTACAGAAAAAAAAGGAAGGCGGGAAAAAGCAATCAGTACAAAAACAAATAATCAGATAAATAAGAAATAAAAATGCAAAATTTCCATTAGGAAAAAAATACACATCTAGAAGATTTCAAGGGATCTGCAGAAAAACTTTAATTCTCGGAATTTTCAGGGAGCTCCAGATAGCGTCGATTACCCTGTAAATTGTATTTATAGATATGCACATAATGAATGTAATAACTCACCGGATGCCATGCTACCAGCTATTTGCATTGCTAATTCTGGTGATATGTCCATTATACCTAAGGTTGATATAATTCCAGATGATACACCAACCATCCCTAAAGCATTTCCTAGACGTGAAGTCTTTTGAGAAGCTAATCCCGCAAGAGCTCCAACACAGCACAATGAAGATCCTAAGTAAGCCATCTGATGAATTTCTGGATAACCAGCAGCGGCCAAAGCAGCATAGCCTCCAACAAATGCAGTGCCTGTTCAAAAATAAAATACTTTTAAATCAAAAATCAAAATTATATTTTTACAATTCCAGGGTTCATACTCAAATAGCCAAAAAAAATTCCATGACTTTTCCAGGTAGATCAAAGCAGAATTCCAGGTTAACATTCTAAGTAAAAAAATTTATTAGCAAATGCAGTACTTGCACATTAAATATGCCCGCCATAACATTTTATACATACAATAATATTAATCTCATATGAAAAAATTGCACACAGATGCTCATTAAGATAACAAACACTATAGAATTTCTAGTCTATAGAATTTGAAAAGCAAAATTTTGTGACACACCACTGCCAAAAGATATTATTAGCTTTTATATTTGCATCCATCTTTTGATATTTGTTTCAAATTTAAATTTTAGAAAGCTAATTTAAAACTATAAAACATAAAATAAAATTAAAATTACGATGATTCCAGTGGGGACAAATCAGCTTTTTTAAAGAAATGCTTATGTAGGCACTTTAATGCCATGACAATATAATAAACACCATTATATATAGAAAAAACTTATATAAGAAAAGGAAGGCAGTTAGTTGAGAACTTACTTTTTTAAAACAAATACAATACTTAAAAATGATCTGACAATAAAATCCATTGAATGACAACTGTTCAATAACATTGAAGAAATAAATTTGAAACTCAAATAAAAATTACAGTTAATAAAAGAAAACTTAATTTTTATTTTTAAGGAATATTTAATAAAATATTATATACATACATACAATATGTAAATAAAAATATTATGAAAAAATGGAATCAATCTCCATGTTAAATAGAATCAAAGGCAGTAGACCTCATACATTTTTGAGCAGTTCAAATTTTGGCTGTTGATATTAAGGTTTTCAGTTATCTGCACAGAAAGTTTAGAATTTTCTTTTCTTTTCATTTTTTTTATGTTTCCTAGCTTTGAATTTCTGTTTCTTTTTTGTTCAGTTCATGATGTCGCGCCGAACGCGTTTGTTGAACGATTTTTTACTTTCTTGGTAAGCTGACATCGCGACGAGCGTAGGTTCTCTCCACAAGGGGGAAAAAATTCCCGACTTTTCCAGGTTTTTTCAAAAATTTACGTTTTTCCCTGACTTTCCTATGACTTTTGCAAAGGATATCAATTTCCATGACTTGTCCAGGTTTTCCATGATTTCCAGGTAGAGTATGAACACTGCAATTCCAAATGCTTTTAAAAAGAAGTTTGTTTTATTGATTAACACATACACATGTTTTATAGCTTTAAAACTCACTTTCTCAATGTCTGAGAACAGATTTATCACCCAATTTAAAATTTTCATTGAAAGCAGATACTTAAATCATTTTCATTCAGTCATATCTTCATGCAACACACTCAAAGGATCAAAACAAACTTGGAGATCATCAGCAGGAATTCTATTCTTGTCATCTAATCCTGGCTTGGAAATTAGCATAACTCTCAACGGCCTAGGTTTGTCTTGAACAAATATCGAAACAAATGTTAAGATCACAGATTTGGCTTTGACAAGATTGATAATGTTGCCAGCAATTGGACATAAATTTCCTTACGTTTTGCAGTTCAGAGTCTGGAGTGAGTTGTATGAGTGATTGCTTAGTTTTTTTGCCACTAAAAGTTGGGGATGAATGACTAAATTGTACACACATCCGAAACATTTTTTCAAATAAGCAACAAATCTATTGTTGTAAACTACCATTGACAGTGCTTGGTCAGCTGCACAAGAAAGTATGTTTTCCAAAATGGAATTTCCTTCTCTCTGAACAATTATGCTACACCAGAACATCTTGATTTTTCTTAGTGAATGACTATTAGCCCTTGCAAACAGTAGTTTCTAAACCAAGCTTTCAACATTTAAAAAGCAGAATTGATCAGACATACCTTAATCCACCCCCATCCCCCAAGAAGTCCAAAATATTGCGACTGCTCACTGCGCTTGCCTAAATTGATTCTGCTTCACAAAATGAATTTAGCATAACTGATTCGTACTTCTCTCTCTCTCTCTCTCTCTCTCTCTGTGTGTTTATGTTATTTATTTATTTATTGCAATTTTCTATAAAAAATTTATTTACTCAAAAATGTTGACATTTTTTATTTGTTTAGCAATGTTTCTTCAATTTCTTTGTCTCTCCTCCGTTTGAAAAAAAAAAAAATCTACAAATGGGAACAAAAATTTAGAAAATTAATTTGGAACAGATTAAAGCTAAATAAGATTTTAATTGTTCTACATACTTGTAATAAATATACTATAAACTTTTTAAATACTAACTGTACATACAACAACAACGTTAATAATACTTGTAACACTTTCATAAATAAGAAAACTTATTACACTTCAATTTAAGCAATAAAGAATTTAAAGTACCTGGTATCCCATATAGATAATTGTATTCAGGAGGGTCTGTAGAACGTCTGAACATATCAAGCATTCTCTTTGTAACAAGGAATCCACCACAGATATTGATAGTAGACAGAAATGTGGCACCTGCACCCAGAGCTTGAGGCAGTGTATGAGGCAGAACACCACCCCCCATCAATAACAGTCCTCCGACTGCAGTTATGCCAGAAATAGCGTTTGTTACTGACATTAGTGGCGAGTGAAGAGCTGGAGTTACACCCCATACTGTATGGTAACCTAAATAAAAATTTAAACTGTACCATACACAAAAGAAAAAATCCAACATTTTAAAAAGTAAAACGTGTCCAGATAATGCAATTAAAATTTAATTTCGTGAAAAATCGCTAAAGTTACTTCAATTTATTATAATAGTGTAATAATTTATTTATAAATGTTTACAATATAAGTTTATAATAAATATTTATTAAAATAAATAGTTTATATTAACTTTTTAATGAAAAAAGGAAATTCTTTCCAAGATAAATGGCTAATAATTAAATAATATTTTAAAGATTCGAAAGACAATTCTTTTATATAAAATGACAAATGAAAATCAAATAATCTATAAATAGCAAAAATTGGTAGAAAAAGGAAACTCATCAAGCAAAGTGTGCTGCAGATCTCTTTATGGATGACCTTCCCCCCTTTTGTGATTTAATTGGTGGGGAGAAAAAGGCTCCTATGACCAGGGTCCGATTTACATTTCGAATCACTATAGGCACAACTCATGTTTGGGGGGGCTCTCACGCAACAAAAAATTTTTAAACAAAATTTTGGGGGCCCCAAAGCGCAAAAACTAATTTGTTTTTCAAATGTCAAAGAGTCAGACTAACATTTGGGAGCCCCCCCCACGTGCAAAATTATTTTGTTTTTAAATTACAAAATGCTTAAATAAAATCTAGGGGCCCCTAAAGTGCAAAATCGATTTTGTTTTTCAAATTTCAAATTGTCAGACCAAAATTTGGGGGCCCCCAAGGTGAAAATTCCTTGAAGTTTTAAAATAATTTAATAACACAAATTTTCTGTGAAGCAACAGAACAAACACTAACAGTTTGTTTTTGAAAGATGCTATTTTTCAATATTTTTCTAAAAAAATTTAAATTACAAAAAAAAAAATAACCGAAATTAGGGAGCCCTAGGCCCGAGTCTGATGGTAAATAAGGTCCTGCCCTATGACAACTAGATTTTCGGCTTAAAAAAGTATATTTGATAATTAACAAGTTAAATAAATACCAAAGATGAATTACTTTTATAAAAGACACTTTTTGTTATAAACTTAAGGCTGGAGCCAGGAGAAATTTTTTTAGGACAGAAAAAAAAGAAAGTCTAGCAAAGTTTTCAGACCATTTTATTACATATTTGAACAAGTAAAAAAATTTAAGATAAAAATATTCCAATGAAGCCGATTTTTATACACATTTGTGCAACACCTTGCAATTGCAGTCTCCAATCTGAGGGCAAGATGAAGCTTGTAATTTTCGTCTAAAACAAAAAAAAAATTTAAATTTTCATATATTTAGCTTTTAGATGAACTAAGAAAAACCTGAAAATTTGTGAAATTAAACAATTTTCTCAGGTTTGAAAAAAAATGTGTCTTTTGAAACAACAAAAAAATCATTTCAACATGCTAAAAAAGTTATTCATATTTTGTTTTCATAGAATCGTTTTAGTTCAAATAGAAGAGAATACAAAACTGCAGCTAACAAGCCTTGTTTCATTTTGATTGGTCGTCTAGTTCTCTCGTAATCACGCCCGCCAGTTTAGAAAAAACATAAAGACGAAAACTCAAGAAAACGCGCTTGAAAGTTTACCGTCGGGAAAATGTTAATTTTCTTTTACTTGCAGTGATGATACGCTAATCAACTAATCGTGCTATATAGAATTCCTTCAACTTCCTCAAAAAAGCTCATTTTGATGCAGTTGCTAGAGCATCATACATGATTCGGAGCTAATCGACCGAGGAGACGGGACGTGCGCTCCAGCTGCCATAGCGCTCGTATACCTGCTCGACACCTGGCCACGTTTAGTGCTGTATTTTTTAAAATATTGAGAATTAGCCTCTATAACTTTACATACATATTCTTAGATATATTAGGAGCAATAAAAAAATTTATTTTAGCAATAAAAAAAATCAATTTTTTGAGCCTTCTAAAGCAGGCTCCTGCCTTAAATATCTAGTTCTTTTTTTATGCATGAAAGAAAACTGAAATGTGAAAACAAAACATTTTAGAATAGAAATAGCTAGAGGGAGAGGGGAGAACTTGGAGAAGAACGAGCTTATGATGAAAAAATTCTTTGCAACTATAAGATTTCCATTTAACCACAAGAAATGCACCTTAATGAGATTTTCCTGCAAAATATGCATATGTATAATTACACACAAGCATTAATAATGCAAGTTTTACATCTAGATTTGTCAATATATATATATGTGTGTGTGTATATATTTTTCCTCTCTCTTTGCGTGTGTGTATGTGTTAAACATAAGCAACAGTAGAAACATACAAAAAAAAAAGAAAAAAAAGAAGGTGACTAGAGAGAAAAGAGAAAAATATTTCTCTTTCATTCATAATCAAAAATTATAAAATTACTGACAGACTGTGAGCCAGGATCTGCTCATAAAAATAACATTAGACAGCAAAAGAAGCATAACATGAGACATAAATGCATTCAAGTTGCCAACACATACATTTGTATCATAGTTAATAACAGTTTAAAGCAGGGATGCACAAACTTTTCTGGGTGAAGGGCCAAAAAATTAGAAAGTATCAGGTTGGGGGCCAAAGTAACGCAATTTATTCATAAAAATACAGGGTGTATTTCAGTTTTTATTTAGAGGTAATATGTACAAATTACATGTATTAATAATTACTATACTCAGGAACAGATTATTAAATAAAAGTTTAAAAAATATAATGTAAATGAATTCAAACAAAATGAGATAAAAGATTTCTAAACAATTAATTGCACAACATTTATCAATGAAGTGATTGATCAAATGGCAAAAAAGAGGAATACTAAATTTTTTTACAAAAATGTGTGCAAATTATGAAAATGAAACAAATGGAAAATAAAAAGGTAATTTAAACTTAGAAAACACAGCATTATTCTCCAAATTATAACTTTCTTTATAATTTAGATAATTTTTCTTTGACATTTTATAATGTAAAATTTAAAATATATATTAAGAGTTAAAATGAGAAATTAACTAAAAGTGCAAATATAAATACAGAAGAACACATATATATTAAAATAGCAAAATCCAAATGCTGTGAATTTGTACATCATGTTAAACCCTTGCGATTCAAAATTACTACTAGTCAATTTGGCTGGTAGAATTGTTTTTTCAACTAACCATTTACAAAATCTTATTAGCTAAATTGGCATAGTAATATTAAATTTATACATTGCTACATGGACAATAAAAAAAAGTTAAACTGATTCCTTTATCAAAAATCAACATATCATTATTTTGTTCCCTGGCATATAATTAAATTTTAATCCTTTAATCACTAGTTTTCCTGCAGATTAGAAATTGATCTTTGTGAATTAATGTAAAAAATCGTTATTTATTTATTCATTTCCTAAATACATATTCACAATATTTTTTTAAAATTTCCATTATAAATTACACTTTATAAAGTAAAATAATTATTCATATTGATATTATTAATTCTGAAAATTAATGTGTAATTAATAATTTTTTATTCATTCATTACTACTAGTCAATTTGGCTAGTAGAATTGTTTTTTTAACTCACCACTTACAAAAGCTTATTAGTTAAATTAGCATAGTAATACAGTACAGAACCTCTTACCTGGGAACCAGAAAACCGGGAATTGTTTCGTGAATTTTCCGCCATTTTTGAAAAGTTCGCGTTTTTTTGCCCATTTAGTAAAAATACGAATTTTTTAAAATACCTTTAAAAATACGCATTTTCCCGTAAAAGTAACATATTCAGTGTTTATAAATCAAACAATTTAGTCTAAAAACGATGTTTTTTTAGGGGAGGTGGCGTCAACTTACTTGCAGATGAAAATTAGAAAAAAAAATCTCCAACGATACTTGAGAAAAATCAGACCTTTTCTCTATTTTATTTCAATAATTAAACATGAAATAAATAAGTAAGTAAATTCTTATCCATTTATTTAATTGTCTCGTCAGTATTCGAAGACGAACTGCAACAAAAGTCGGACTAACGAACGTTCGGAAAATTTCTAATACGGCAGACTCGCGAATTTTCCGCAATAGCTGATCGTGTGAAAATTAAACCTCGTTTATTTTTGTTTGATATATTTTTTTATTTATTTAAGAGCTGAAATAAGGTAATAAGAATTTAAAATTGATATTAAGGCAACAAAAATTGCAACTGTGAAAATGAATTCTTTATTAAAATCGAGTTCGCAAAAGCGAAGTCGTTTTACACAAGTATGAAATACGACAAGTATGAATTACACAAGTATGAAAGTGCGTTTTACAGAAGTTTCTGCATGTAAACATGCTTCTTACATTTCGTTTTCGTCCTTTTTGAAATCATTTATTACTGTAAAAATGATTGATCAGATTTTACGAAATTAATAATTTGATAAACAAGATGTCCGATTCGGAAAACATCCAAATGGTGCTACACCCGAACAATGAAAAAGAGCAAGATAGAGATGAAGACGAAAATAATGACATTTTGCCTGCTATGTCAACCATCGTTGCTTTGAATTAACTAAAGAAATCATAGCAGGAATGGGACAAAATTCTTTTATAGACGAAACAATGCACCTAATGGCTGTTCGAAAAATCCAGCAATCGAATTTTCGACCATTTCCCGATAAGCTATTGTTCTGAAACTTTACATGTAGCTCATAACCAGATGACAATGCAATATTCTACCACTTTTATCATGATTAGATTAGTTTCTGAAGTATTTCCAATAAAATAAAATTAAATATGGCAATTAGTTCCGAAAATTGCGATCAAAATTCCGTAGCGGCGTTGCGATCGTATTTTTTTTACTACAATTTTTCGTAAGCTTTTTTTTACAATTATTTTTTCTTTCATATTTTTATTTTTATTTTTTTATAATTATTCTTTTTTATCAACTGTATTAGCGGGCCGATTCAAAACGCTCGACGTGCCAATTTTGGCCCGCGGGCCATAGTTTGTGCATCCCTGGTTTAAAGTAAAGCAGTACATTTTAGAAATAAAACTGAAAAATACAACCTGTAAGGTTGTAAGGAGCTAGACTTGTTATTAAGGGAAATGTTAACTTATACTTAGAGCTGTACTCAACAAATGCAAACATGATTGTTTACCGAGAATCAATCAACTGCATACAAAATTGCTTAATATGCTCACCTACAAGTCCTGAGAGCCCAAAGGTTGTCATCATTGTAGTAAATGCAGGATTTGGAGAAACTATACCAAAGCCTAATAAAGTAGACAAGCCTGGAGAGAGAAAATGATAGCCATATAATTAAATTTTCATAAAATGAACATACTTTCCCCCATGAAGTTTATAATGAGAAATAACTAAACAGTATGAGGGATTTTAAGGATCATCCATTGCCGAAATAAATGTATTAAAAATAGATTAATTTTGAATTACATTTTTAATATTGATATGCGTTTTGGAGGGAAAAAAAATCAGGCTTGTTGAGATTTATTAGCAGTTACAGACAAATACTTTAATATGCTTGAAGCAAGAGTCAGAAGGCATCGGCGTCTGTCTGGTGGAGAAAAGATTTGTCTAGGTGCAATGAAGGAAGCAATGGGAGGTACAAGGGGGATACAAGAGGAGTAGAAAGGAGGAAGCTATTGCCCTGGGGGGCAATAACGTCCTCCCCTCCCATTGCCCTCCCTGGGAGTCAAGTATTATTCACAATTTATATGAAAAAAGAAGTATAAAGTTTTATAATTTTTTTAATAAACTTTTCAAGAGACAAGTAAAATTCTTTCTTCAAAACATTTCATTCTCAAAGCAGAAAGTTAAAACAAACATACTGCCTTAGCTATGACTATAAGTTGTACTTTTTTATGATATAGCAACAAGTTCTATGTGAAGTCCACAAGAGAAGAAGCACTTGCAGTATTAAGTGGTAAAATGTTTACTTTGATCAATAGTCGCTTGTTTGCAAGCAAAGCTCCCGGAAGGTGCGAACAACTATTCAATCAAGCGAACCAAGCCCATCATTTTAGAATTTTCCAGGGGGAGAGGGGGCAAAGGGTATTCAACACAAATTATAAACTCATATAATAGGTAAAAAACAACCAAATGCATCAATACATTGCATTTCTAATAGTCAGGGGGCAATTACCCACTTCCCTGATCACCCAAATGATGGGCCTGAAGCAAACATCAAATAATGAAGCTATGGTATTATGGGATAACTAAAATTATAATGATTAAAATTTCTCCATGATGATGAAAAGAGATAAATTTCATAGCAATTACAGCTCTATGTAAGCAAATTCATTTACAGTATAACTTCGATTTAACGATTCTCGACTTAACAATTTCTTCAAATTAGCAATAGCTTTTTTAATTCCAGGCTTGGATCTGATAAATGTTATATTGCCCAAATTTAAAGATGTAATTGATTTCACGATAGCATTTAACACATCATAGAAAATTGTTAAATTGGGGTTATACTGCATTTGGATTCCTATTAAGGTAAAGATGAAAAACATGCAAATTATCCCTTAAGATCTTTTTTTCATAATTTAAACAAATACGATCTATTAATGGATATCTAACTTTGTATTGGCATTTAGCCCAAAAATGCTTGTTTAGAATGAACTATTTGTACACCAATCCCTTCAACTGCTAAATCCAATTTTTTCAAATCCTACTGATTGCCTTTGTGAACACGAACAATTATTATCAGTTTTCAATTCAATTGGTTCATTTCTAACCAACATAGTTTCATGCAAAAAACTTGAAAAAAAGAAAAATGTGGTAAAAAACAATATCAAGTCCATGTCAATGCGAGATAAAAGAATACAGAACATTGTCAACCCTTATTGGTAATTTAGGATAATACTTTTGTGGCTGGCCAGATAAATCCATTCAAAACTTAAAATTTTGCTTAAGTAAAAATCCACACCTCATAGCTGGGGAAACTCTGAAGGAGATATAGAAAAATGTTTAGAAAAGAGCCTTAAAAACATCAAAAAGCAATTCAAATTTTGAAATGCAGCTTTACAGCATCACTCTGAAAACTTTCAGCAGCAATACAAGAGAAAACAATTAAAGAAAGAACTGTCACAATTAACAATTTATGAAAATTTTAATATGACAGTGAAGATTCTTCGATACTAATTTCATAAAAATATAAGGCTGATATCCGACTTTTTATTAAATAAGAAGCAACTATTTATTTATATGCCATAAATTCATCCCTATGCTGTTCGAAAAATTAGATTAATGTTATCAAAATGTTTGAGCTTTCTATTTATCATAATTACGCAGTTTACTGCAACAAAATTTAAAAGGAGGTTAACAAAAGAAGGAGGAGCATGGAAGGAGGCTAATCAATCTGAATCTGTACAATGTATGAAAAAAGCAGATATGTACCTGAAGTATATATCAAAGAATCTTTCAGCGTCTCATTGAAATAATTAGGTTCTGGAGGTTGTACTTTCGCAGGAACAGCTGGTTTGGCAACCACTGGAGCAGGACTTTCTTTTGGGCGAGGAGGTGGCCACATGAGTTTGCCTTCATGATGCACGATGGATCCACGAACAACTTCATCTGATAAGTCAATATTGAAGTGGTCCTTTTGACCTAGAAATTAATATATAAATCATTCAAGTATAATAAAAAGTGATATGAATGGAATAATTATTGATGCTAACAGCATGTTATTAAAAATAAATGTAAAATTAAATTTTATAAACAAACTCATTTTTACTATGTATTTCCATGCAGAATAATCGAAAATGTGTGCTAGAAAATAATAAAAAAGTGAAGATAAATAAGAGTACAAATGAATATGATTCCGAACCTAGTGTAATGCCTTATACGTAAATTTGATTATGAAACTTTTGATAACCAATGGCACCAGAATTTTCATTATAATTAGCAATAAACAAAATTCTAATAATAAGCTTTTCTGTTTTAAAAAAATAGTAATAATTTTGGTATTAGATATGTATTTAAATTTAATACTACATCTGAAGTTCACGAAATAGATTTTGCAGAGCTTAACATTCTAATTCAGAACCATGATCATGTGGCACATGGAGATGGATCAGTTTCATATTGGGAGCAAGAAAAGTCCTGGCCCTTGTACTTTTTAGGAAGAGCAAAATGATAAAAAATACATACAAAAACATAGCAGAATATTTTTTTTAATAAGGAAAAATTTGCATGTAAAAGCAGGACATTATAAAAATTATTAGGAAAGTAGGAAGAAATACGAAAAAGCAAAGTAGGAAGCAAACAAACAATGTGATAGAAATAACTGAGGGAAAAGTCTCAGTCTAGAAAGTCAACATGCTAATGATTTATTATAATGATAACTGAATGATATGAAGTAATAAAAAAACGATGATTTTATTTAGCAGCGTAAGTGACATTTAAAAAAATATCTTTATTTCATATTCTTTATTTCATTTTAGCCCCATGCATACATTTAAGAACATAACACAGGTCAATTGTTTGAGACCTTAATTGTCTTGCACTATCATATGTTACTCTACAGCAAGTGGCAATTTATTCTGAGAAGTTAGTTGGGAAATGATTTTCTGTGATGCTTTGTAACTCACAAGTGAGCTAAATCTGACAGCAATATTTTAAAACAAAAAGCCACCAAATCTAGAAGAAATATTTTAAATCAAAAAGTTTCCAAATAAGTCAGCACAATAATGCTATTGTAATGCTCTTTGTAAAAATTAAAAAAAAAAAAAAGAAAAACTTTTAGAAAAATGTTGGCAAAAATAAAATAATTTTTATACAAAAAATAGAACCGACTTCAAATTATAAATTGCGCTAAAAAGTGAAAAATAAATTAATTTTTTAAACAACATCGATGTGACTTTTAAACATAGCTTTAGAAGTCGGTGCAAAATTAGGATAGATGCATTCTTTTGTAATCATGAATAAATTACAAATATATTTATATTTTCCAAGAATTAGCAACAGTCTCAATATGAAGTAGCTAATTGTAATGGTAATTAGACTCATAATTTTGCACCGACTTCTAAAACTACGTTTAAAAGTCACATCGATGTTGTTTAAAAAAATAATTTATTTTTCACTTTTTAGCGCAATTTATAATTTGAAGTCGGTTCTATTTTTTTATAAAAATTATTTTATTTTATTCTTTTTAGTGTAAATACATTTTCTATACAAATACTCTATTTTTTACAGAATACATATCAAAGGGCAAACCCTCTTTGAATGAATGGCACTAAAAACTAATCATTTGTATGAAAACCTCCGTTTTGAAGTCTATTTTAGCAAACAAACTGATTGGATTTAATTTTTGCCTCAGAGACGTCTTCAGTCAAACTTTTGCTGTAATTGCTTTTAATATTATAGCACAATGGCAACAAACACTTTTTAAACAATGACTTTTATATTTATTAATAGTTTTCCCAACAAAGAAAAATCAAGCAAAGCCTTTCCAATTAAAATAAAAAATACTTATTTTTCACCCGCAACGTTTTTTCTAAAAAACAAAAGTAGCCAGATTGATGCACGATATTTGAGTTAGACGACCCTCTATCGATTAAAGAAAAAATCGTCAAAATCGCCTTATTTAGTCAAAAGTTATGGATGAAAAAACAAAAAACATACTACATTTCTGCCCATTACTTTTGTTCTATTTATCGAATATGGTCAAACGAAGGTACGGGACCTATGGGAAACCACCCTTGATCTATTGAAAAAAACATCATGAAAATCGGTTCATCCGGTGCGAAGTTATGAGTGGACAAACAAAAAAAAAAATAATAAAACGACATACATACAATATGAATGTATAAACTCCTTCCTTTGTGAAGTCGGTTAAAAAGTTAACATGCAATTGGTATAAAATCAGCTATAAGTTGTTTTGATTAAAACTACAACATTGGTAAATTTGATAACATTAAATTGTAGCAAAAATCACTAAAATTAATATTAGAAACATGTAATCATGTCGTGGTTGAAAGATTTGGTCCTTGTAATCCTATAATACTTTGGTAGGTTTTGATTAGGAATTATGTAAATTGCTAACTGACAAAATTTTAATGATCAGTTTCTTTAATTGTTACTCTCATATTATGACATCAGTTTTTGTGTTTTCATACTCAATATGAGATTTTAAATACTAACAAACATATATAGTTTGAGGAAGTGACAATTTAAAAGGGAAATAGCTTTATTAACATTTTGAAATTTGTAGTTAATTTTTAAAAAAAAACAAGAAAAATAACTTAAGTATCCAGTTCTGACTTTCACACAAAACTGCAACTACGTAAAAATTTCTCTCCTCATATCAAGAAAGTAAGTTCAGATTTTAAGATATTGTGAATGGTTACTTAAGGTAAACTAGAATATGAAAATTTGAAAAGTTCCAACTACAAGGGGGAAGGGGAGAGACAGCTGAAAAGGCTTACCAATGGATAAAAGAAATTTTGAAACGTTGTTGGCATATAAGGTTGATGACTGAGTAGGTAATCGACTCGGAAGATCAGTATACCCGATGTGTATGACACCATTGTGCACAGACAATTCTCCTGGACGTGTGGTTTCAACATTTCCTCCAGCTTCAGCAGCCAAATCCACAATTACAGATCCGGGTTTCATCGATTCTACCATTGCCTAAACAAATATTAAAAAATCTATAGAGAATCATTTTAACTATGGCCAATTTTAAAACATTTGCTTAAATGTCATTTAATGTACAAAATTATTCATAAAAAGATATTCATAAAAAAAATATTTTTACATGAAATCTGCAAAAAGAATCATAGTATCTTTACATATAATATGCTCAAGAATAATTAATAATATATGCAGGATTTGAAATTAGTGGTTATTATCTATAATTTGGGTAGAATTTTTTTCAAAGTGACAAATAAATTAATATTTTGAAAGAGGCATCGTATATGATGCAGTCTACTTCCAATAGGGTTTCAGTAAGATAAATCAACATATGCAGCAATTAGGATTTCCCTAACCTATTGCTTAACCCTGTTTTTTTCAACCACAATGAATGAGTAAGCAAAAAACCTGCATACAAAGCAATACTATGTTTTAATTGTAAAAATGTAAAAGAAATGTGGGGGTGTTCACAAATATTGGTGGGGTTCTTCAGCACCACAGCATCTCCAGAGTTGGCAAGCCTGAGGGGAACACAAACCAACACAACTTTATATCATAAAAACCTTATTTTTTTAATAACCACTAAACAATTTTTGATTTTTTTTTTCTTTTTAGCAACTTTTATGGGAGATTTAGCCAACTTTCATGCCTTTTTTTATGCATATTAATAATTGGTTTTAATTTTTTCCATCAAAAAGTAGGTAAACAGTAAAATTAAAATTCTTTTTCAGTCATGTTTTCCAATTTCTAAGAAACAAAATTCAATAACAATCACTGACCTAGCTGAAATCTAACCAGAGTTTTAGTATAGCAGTCACATAATTAGGCACCTAATAAAAGAATTCAAGAAATGACACTTTTTTTACCCTAGAAATAAGCTTAGGTGCTGGTTTTCCGGGTATAAGAGCCGTGGTGATGAGGACATCTATTTCCTTACATTGTTTAGCAAACAATGCCATTTCAGCTTCAATAAATTCTTTGGACATTTCTTTGGCATATCCTCCAACACCCTCCCCGGTTTCCTGGGAGAAAAAATACACAGTTTAAACCATGAAACATTAAAAAAAATTGTGCAGTACCTAGCTAGAAACTTATATGCAAATAAAACAGAAGTTTATAAAAACCATTCAGGATTTTTCTATTCTATTGTAAATGTTTATTTCAAATGAATAAAAATATTTTTAAAAATACTCATTTTTTAAATAAATTATGAGTTAAATTTGAAATTATATACTTGCCTGTTTTTTATTAATGAGTAATTATATTGTATTGCTTTAATTTAAACTGCATGAATTCACTTTTTTACATTATGATGCATTGCATCATCATGGGTGATGGGGCACATTGGTGATGCATCACAATATAGAAATTGTTACATAGCCCAGTCTTAACCACGAAGGCCGTGGTAGCATAGTGGTTAGAGCGTCGGACTTTTCACCCAGTAGGTTGCGAGTTCGATACCGCTGAAGACCACCATGTATACTTGGGGACAGGTGCATGTAAAATCAGTGGACCCCACTACCTTGCCCCATGCGCAAGCAATCCTAAGGCCTCGGCTAACAGGTAGGGGTCTGGTGGAGAAAAGTCTTAACCACGAACAGTTATAACAATTTATAAAAAATGATACAAAATGATAACACAAATGCAGAAATCTTTCACTGATTTAATCCTTTTAATTATTTTTAGTAAGTCACTGCTGTTCACAGAAAAAAATTATAAAATCCTTTTTTAAATTTTTGTGAAACATTTTTCAGTGTCTTGTATAATTTTTGCATGTATTAATAAGCATGAAAAGAGAAAACAAAAAGTAACATACTGAAAATATTTCAGCATGCTTTATATGGCTTATATATATTTTTAACAAGTAATAATAATCCTGAAAAGAGTTGCTTAAAATCAAAAGCAAAAGAATAATAACAAAGTTATCTAGATTTTTTCAATAAAGTATCAGCAAGAAATAGATTTTACCTTCACATTAACTTCTAAAAATTCAGCCCCAAATGATTCTACTTGTTCCTTCACAGCAGCTCTGGTATCAAATGCCCTGACTATAGCTCCCATATTCTTTGCTGTTCCAATAGCTGACAAACCAGCAACACCACCACCAATAACTAACACTTTGGCAGGTGGAACTTTGCCAGCTGCTGTTATTTGGCCTATAAAAAAAAGGTGCTATATTTATTATTGATTTCTATTTTTAATTAAAGAATTATTTTAATAATATGAAAAAATTGTTAATTTATTTTCCAAGACATTTAGAATGAATAAATACTTTTCCCTTTAAGACTTTTCAAAACATTATTTCTCACTAATGTTCAGGTTATAATATATTCTAGATACACATAAATGTGAGCAGAAAACAATTGGAGGAGCTATGACTCAGTTGCTTAAATTGATTGAGATGAAAAGTGTGAATCTTGAATTTGTGAAAAAGACAAAACTGCAAGTAGTAGCTTCACGCCAGATATTTGATACTCAACTACACTAGAAATAGAAAAAAAATTACAGACATCTAAAGCTTATATTTATAAAATTAAATAAAACAAACAATCAGCTTAGCAGAACAAGTTTAGTGGCAGAGAAATGCAGAATTTGTAAAGGAACATTTGAGGCACCTAGAAGCAGAGGGATGTAAGGTGTAAGAGACAAAATTGAAAATTTGGAGATGATTAGTGCAAATGATAGCAAGAGCAAGAGATATTAGTGGTTATACTAACAGGCTAATGTGATTTAAATATAAGTTAACATTAAAGCTGTTATAAAGCTCCAAACTTTGAACTCTTTTTACTAGAATACCTTTGGTCACTTATATCTTTTTATTTCTCATTCGGTTGAGAAGTACATACACACATTGTACGTTTAATCGATACACTTTTGAAATGATAAACTTATTTTTAAACAAAGAGAAAAAAAAATATTGTTTTTATTTTTTTTTAATGAAGTGTGCAATCATTTTGCATCCTCCACAGGAACTGAAATTCAATCTTGCAAAGTTTAATATAGTCTCTTCTCTACAGTTTGGGAGAATAATTTTTTAATATTATTTTCTAACAAACTTAAGTTTTTGGATGTATCATAAAGAGTAAAAACAAATGAATAAAAAAATTTTATGAATTTTTATTGTTTTGCTGTAATAAGCTTTGGCTTTGCTAGAAAAACTTTGGCAACATTTTACGTAATTTTAATAGAATACAAGTTTTAAGTGATGGTGAAAAATGTATAAAATAATGAAAAAATATAGGCATCAAACATTAATTTTTAGAATGCATAAATATACAAAAAGTTCAAGGAATCAAGCATTGCTCTCCTGCTAAAATTTGAGATCCCCTCCATGCATAAAGCTCAGAGGGAAGTGTCTTCTTCACTTAAAAATTTTAATTTCAGTCTCACTGAGTTACAAGTTGAATGGGATAATCTCAAATAAAGCTACTTAGCTTGTTTACTAGAAAATCAGTTATTTTGAAATTTATGAAAGATCCTGCAGGTAGCACAAGCTTGAGTTGGAAAAAAAATTTAATCACTCGAAGGCTGCTACCTATAGCAGTGACTTTGTCAATATCAATGACTGAAGTGGAGAAAGTGTTCTCAAGTAATTTCATCGGACCATAGAAACTAACTAGAGGAAATACCAAGTTTTTAATACAGTGGAACCTCGGTAGCTCGACACGCGGATAAGTCGACTACCTTGGTAAGTCGACGTTTCAGTAACTTATGGTTGGCCCAATGCTAATTTCAATGGGTGAAAAACTCTCTAACTTGACGCACAATTTCAAGGAACGCCTATAAGTTGACCTCCATTTTGGATTCTAATTTACTTTTTCTTCCGGTATTTTTTCACGTTGTACAATTCTCAGAATTTTACAGTGATGTTTCGTTGTACATAAATCAATTCTTTTATCGAAAGTGTTCCTGGAAGATTCCCCTATTCCCCTTGTACTCTGGGGAGTCAGAAACCCAACACCCAACAATAAACATGCTCTTCGTAGAGGTGGTCAAGGTGACCTCTCTTTATCTTGTCAGTCACAGTTAGTATAGAGATCAGTGCTTGAGACTCCCTCCAGTCTATGAAAAGGTGCAAACACGCTTCGCGCATGTGATAACACTTACAATCACTGAAAGATGGAATAGCCGAGCTTTATGCTTTTTGCCATTTGCTCCTATCTTTGTCAATCAGTAGATGTGTCCGCAATGGCTCCTTGTAAACCGACTACTTTAAGCTTGAAATCGAAAGTAGAAATTATAAAAAAAAAAACTTGAAAGGGATAGGACTCAAACTGATCTAGCTAAAGAATATGGAATAGCTCGAAACACTATATCCACATTTGTTAAAAACAAACCAAAATTATGGATTTTTTCACGTGAGGTATTTTGAGTTGATGTACTATATGTTTATATATTTATTTAATTGTAATGTACAACTTTTCAAAATAATAATAATAGATAAATAATAAATGGGGATAATTTATTCACTGGCATTGGATTTTTTATAACTTGAATGGTAAATAAATAACAATGCAAACCAATATTAGCAATTGAAATTACGGAACCTCGGTAACTTGACACCCGCTTATCTCAACATGTTTTCCTGTCCCCTTGGGGTGTCGAGTTATCGAGGTTTCACTGTAATTGAATATTAATTAGCTAACTAACAAATTCATAAATTTTTCTGTACACATAACTGAATTTACTTCTCTTCTTCTCCAACTCCATTGCTGAAACATTTTCCCATTTATAGTGTCAGTATTAAAAATATAACTGATAAGTAAAGTAAAGTTTTTTAGTGGGAAAAAATAGAGGCAGAAGAAGACAGATTTGATGTATAACTATTTCTTTGCACTGAAGAAGGTTCATTATAAAATCTTCAACATGTTATGCTATTTTGATTACAAATTTGTAAAACAATATAGCCCTTGACTGTATTAAATATATTATCCCCATAAATTAAAATTTTTTTCCTGCTAGGTATTTCTTCTCTCTCGGTGAAATTATTAGTTTATAACTCAATATGTGAAGTAAACTATAGTAACCACTAGCTCCACCAGAATTTTCTCCTGTGTGTGTAAGGGAAGGGGAGAAGTTCTGGGAAAGGGGTAAAACCCCAAATCACCCGCCCTCGCTGCACCCTTGGTAATAACAATTATAATGCCATGAGATGGAAGAAGAGGTGCCTTTTCACACAACAAAAAGTGCTTTTTTTCACAAATCCCACACTGCCCTTTTTTTAAATGTGAACCCTTTATAAAAACACTAGCTAAATGAATTTTAGCACGCTAATTTGGTAAACTTCCAGCATTTCTATTCCATAAATTCAAACATGCATGGCAACTAATTCTAAATATTAAAAGAACACTTTCTCTAATTATGGATGAATCTTATTCATGAGCAGATCATCCCAAAACAATAAGGGTTTGCCCATAAATATAGCATACCCTACAAAAGAGATACTGTAATAATCAATTAATAATATAACAATGAATAGCATTTAAAAACTACTTTCACGAAGGCAAAAATTTTAAATTTACGTGCAAATTTTCTTATGTACCTAAACAGTTATACATCTTAAACATCTAAATTCAAGTATAATATAATGTTGCTAAAAAATATTACCAGTAAAAAATCTTCCAAAATTGTTAGCAGCTTCTACAACGGCTTTATATCCAGCTATATTAGCCATTGAGCTGAGAGCATCAAAAACTTGAGCTCTACTAATTCTTGGAATGCAATCCATTGCAAACGTTGTCATGTGGCGATCACCTAATACTTTTAAAAGATCTTGATTTTGAGCAGGATATAAAAAACTGATAAGAGTATTGCCTTCTCGAAACTTCCCTACTTCTGAAGATGATGGTGCACGAACTTTTAATATGATGTCTGATTGAAATGCTTTAGTTACATCTGTTATTTTGGCTCCAATGGCTTCATAGTCAGCATTACTAAATTTTGATTCCAAGCCTGCATCTTTTTCAATGTTGACCTGAAATTTCAAAATTTATTTAAATGATTATTTTAACTTTATGAGGAAGCATCACAAAATGTATATTAAAAAATAAAAATAGAACCATGCCCTTAAACAAAAAATCTCAGATTTGCGACATTTGCGACTGATTAATTTTTCCCATCATTCTGTTTTTTAAAAAAAAGCACCACAATCGGGGACATAACTAGGGTGGGGAGGTGTCAGATTTTAGGGGTGCTAAATTGCCCAGGTGTGTGTGTGTGTGTATACAAATATAGAAGCTTTTTCTTGAGGGTATATCAGGGGGAGGGAGGACGCTAAAGCCTAGTTTTGCATGTTGGAAAATGACCCAGTTATGCCCCTGACCACAATAACAGAAAGAGCTACTATCACAAAAAAATCACCAGTACACTCACGTTTCTTTTTTTTTTTGGGGGGGGGGCAATACACTTGGACAGGTAGTAAATAGAGGAAGCAATAAAACGCTTTCAAAACATTGTGTCAGGCATGAAAATTGAGGTTTTTTGTCAGGGGTGTCGTTGACGAGCTATAGCGTGTAAAAGATGCGTGATATCCGAAAGGGACCGGATATTTGAAACCTCACGCGTCCTGAAGGACGCGCTATTTTCCTTTCATTACTTTCTTTTAAGTTTCTTAAAAGTAAAACCAGAGTAGAATGGAAGTTATTTACCTGAAAAGGATTACTAATTCCTGTGTACTATTTCCTGAAAAATTCATTATCCACTGAGAACAAGCTCCCTAACACCTTTTCTTATCAGTATTTTTCTTCCATTCATTCCCACTGTACACAATCGGTCCAATGGAACATATTCCTCACAAGGGGCTCAATCTTCGTCCCCAGGGTAAAATCTCACTCTGGTTGCTTCACTGTTTCTTACCTTACAACATGTCATATCTCCTCTTTTCTTTTCAAAGCCCCTCCCTCACCCCTTTCATTACGACAGGCACGTGTCAGTCGCCGACTCTCGGGCGTCCGCGAGTGTTCTGCATCTTCAATAGTTTTAAAACAGTATTGGAGTGATTGTGCTCCAGTTATACACTAAATTCAGGTACTTGGAAAAAAAAAAATTCTAAACGTTTTCCAAATTTGGTACGATTATGTTGACAATTGCCATTGCTTCAGATAACCGGAAAAATGTTTTAAGTGCAATTCTAGAATTATTTTATTCAGAGAAGTTTGTTTATTTGCCAGTTTTTGAAAAATGCAATCTTTTTGCATCCGCTCTGGAAGTTGGAAGATTTTAATTTTTTATGCTTAGTAAGCTTTGTAAGAAGGCAAATGCAGTATGGGACCTCAAAACCAGAACGCTCTAGGCCGCGATTTTTCCGTATTTCGGAATTTTCTGGATTTTGGGTCCACATTAAAGAGTTTCGTAAGTAGCATCAGAACCTGTATAATTTGCTCTGAAAGTTTTTATTAGCATTTTGCTCATTTATAGCATTTTTTATTATCGCATATACTCGCCGTAAAGTCGCGAAATTTAGCACGAAAAACTAAGCTTTTTTAGGAGTCGGCTTACATTTGAGGCGAAACATCGTAAAATATATTTTCTCGATATTATTTTAACCCCTTTAATTAAACAATAAAAAAAAAGAATTCAGTCAAATTCTGATGTGATTTTATATTCTCCAGCCACTTAATTACAGTAAAAGATGAGACTATCGTAAAAATCCGAGAAACAATCGCAAAAACAAACCCTTTTCAGAAAATTGCGAAATAACCTTTTGAAAACTGCACATTTCTGATCTTGAACATGTTCATCACATTTTATTTTTCTTCCTTTTTAAAATGCCTATTTCAAAAAAAAAAAAAAAAAAAAACGGTGCAAAATATTTCCCAATTTTTCTTCAAAATGCAAAAGGTGTTTTTTTTCCAATTTTTTTTTTTTTTTAAAGTTGTGGATTTTTGAGCTTTTGGATTTCGGGATTCTGAATTAGCGGTCCCATACTGTAAATGAAATTTATATTTATTTTAATTAAAATTTAATCACAAGGTGTTTAAAAAAAATTGTGTGATCGTTAAGAATGCAAGCTTTAAAAAGTAAAAAAATTGAATGCTCAATTACAGGTTTAATTTTATTTTGTTTCAATAATTTTAAGTTTTTGCAATATATACCGTTCAGTCGTTCAAAAGAGATTCAAACAAAGAACGAAACTGATAAAAATTAACGTTACATTTGAAGAAGTCTCAGAAGAAAAGTCGGTGTTTATGCACACCTTGCTGCAGTGGCGTAGCTAGACCCGGATTTGGGGGGGGGGGGTTTGCCAATTTCATTGTTTTACAGGGAAAATGACCAAATTCTAGACAATCTACACCATTTCAAGGAGGCTTCTTCAGGAGAAGTGAGCTGATTTCATTGTTTTACAAGAAAAATTGGTCAAATTGTAGACACTATTCACCATTTCAGGAAGGGGGTTTATCCCCCAACCCCCCCTTATCTGCATCGGTGCCTGGCTACTTTATTATAGCGACAATCACTTTAAATCAAGACATTTATACATCACCATGAGTTGATAGTGCATTTCCAGGATATATTATCTAAAATTCATTTCAAAACATTGCTTCATTTAGCACACATCTTTATTAAATATGTGAACTCTTGGAGTCTGTTTTCATTCCATTGATTTGGAATTTTGTTTATTCCATCTAGTAGTTATATAGTTAGTACATAATATAGAATTTCAATACCTGCTTTTATAAAAGAGAAAGGTTGTTTTTAGGGCTATATTAAGGAATATCTCTTTTTTGATGCATTATGGTTACTGTACTTTTCCAAACTGAAGCAATAGCAACATATGAAAATGCTAGGAAAAAAATGCTTTGGGGACCCACAATTTTCAAGATGGGACTCACTTTTTTAAAAGTTGTGGGTTTTTGGGACCCAGTTCTCCAAGTACCCAACAACACCCCTGTTTGTAATCTTAAGGTGTTGTACAAATATTCAAAACTCAAATATGCATAGTAGATTTTAAAATATAGGCAGTAAGTATCACAAAAGGGCAAGATACATAACTTAAACATGGGCATATGCAAACAAAGTGTGCCTCCCGCTATAAAAATAAATTAATTCATGACAAAAAAGTGTTTTAGTACTTTGTTTAATGCAACTGTAACAGCAGATTTTGTGCTTTTCAAAGATAGTTTAAACTACATTTTCTGAGAAGACTTTTCAACTGAATTTTCTTTTCTTTCGGCAAGTTTTCACAGCTGGTTTTGACTGTTTTGGTACTTCTTGAAAAAATCTTTTTGGAAGTTTCATAAAGCTCTTATTTTTCTTTTGATTGTATCTATAATTAAGGTAAATAGCATTGACTTTTTCATGCTAGAACATTTTTCTTTAAAATAAAAAAAAAGTGGTTTCCCAATGATTAAAAAGGTGGTTCAGGCGCTTTTCCAGGAATCACTTGTCCACAGCATGCTTACAAGAAAAGGAAGAGAAAAAAAACTATTAGTTTGGAGAATTTTTCAATGTATACTTTCTTTTAAGCAACAATAGACCTATGTAAATACTTCATCTAATGAAACAGATGTAAATATATATATATATACATATTATTTTTACATCGATTTCCTTTTTTTTCTTTTCCATAATTTCTCAAAATTTTCCCAAGTAGTAACATAATTCCACCAATAGCACACTGCAAAATAAAGTTCACATGCAAGAATTTTTTTTTCAACTTGACAAAAATATTTTATTTTGAAAACTTACAAATGAAAAATTGCAGTTAAAAGCTTATTTGCTATTTGCTTAAAATTTCATACATTCCTCCAAAAACGTAACTAACAATAATTTGAATGAAATCAAGTTTAAAAAAACAAAATAAAAAGTAAAACAAGCAGATTTCAGGTAGCATATGCTAAAATAATTGAGGGCTTTCAAAATAAATACAATATTTACAGCATACAAAAGGACTGAAATCTCAAACACATCATGCAGTTTGTGCTGAAGCATGTACTTGATGTTGACAAGTTTCCAAAAAATAGGTTTTTATATCTATGTATTAAAATAATAAACATACATTTAATGTCGTAAACATCTTATTTTAAAGTTCATTAAACAGTGTTCTTAATTTCAAAATCAATCAAGTTTTATTAAACAATCCCTTTATTTGAAAAATCAATTTTTTTTTTTTGAAAAAAATCAGATTTTCAGAGTTTTTAAATAAAATCTGAAAAACTCCAAGAAAAATATCAGCTATGATGCTGATATACAGAAAATTGACAGCTATTTGCTGCATATCAGCATAAGACTAGCTTTTCTTTATGGTTTTGAGGAGGGTTTATCAAAGCCAATCCCCAGACCGAAATCTTACTTTACTTAATGATAACACAAATGGAACTAAACTAAATGATCAATACATAAAGTGATAGTGAAGTACCTAGTGATAGATAAAACATTTTGAAAAAAAAAATTACCCTTCCATTAGATAACCACAACCACTGCAGTACTCAAATGAATTAACTACTTAAATGAAAACTACTAATGAACTGACTCTTTTAGCAACAAACATAACATCGCTAAAAAATTAAATTACCTGAAAACCTTTCTTGACCAAAGTGGCAGCAGCAGCAGGTGACAAGGAAACACGTCTCTCATTCTTCCAACTTTCTTTAGGAACACCAACACTGAGTTTTGAGTATGGAATTCCTTTAACTGCAGCATCTTTTGAGGAATGTTCTGCTTTTTTGGCTTTACACCTCAGTAAAGAGCTAGTATTAAGCCCTTTCACAGAGAATACCCAGTTGCCTTTCTGAACGGCGGAAATACTGAGCTGATTCAAAGACGTACATGCTTTCAATAAGATCATCATGAAGCTGAAATTTTGAAATAAATACATTTTAGAAAAATTAATTTGAAATTTAACTAAAAACTAAAAATATTAAAGACAAAATGTTATACATTATTTCCATTAACATAAATAGGAAAAGCTCTTTTTGCAGTACTATAAAACTTCAGCCTCAACTCTTAAAAGCTGAAAAAAATTAGGATTTGCTCTACTACAACAAAATAGAAGGATTCAATAAATTTCAGTTTTTAGTTTTGCAAATTATTCAAAAGTCCCCTCAGTCCTGTCATTTCAAACTTTTCGGGGGGGAAGGGTATATTTTCAATGCATATTAACAGGTAAAAAACAACAAAATACATAAAAATATGCATAAATTCAATGTATTTTAAGACGTCAGGGAGGATCCCCTCCCCCCTCGCCTAAATTATGGGCCATTAATGATCTTTGTCTTTATCTGATAATCGCAATCTCACCTTCACCAGATAAGTCTTATTAATCATGGTCATATATTTCAAATTTAAAAACTAAACGGCTTACTGAAAATTTAAATATATTATGGTTTACAATGCTGATGAATTTCTTTCAAAAGCTCTAGTCCCAGGATCACTAAGAGTTTAACCAGTGGCATTACTCGACTTGTTTGCACCGCCCTCCCCCCTATAAAACTGCCTCCTCAGGCATAATTGTATTTGTGCTCCCAGCATAGTATGGCATAGTTGAAATTTAATAAGCATCCTTTAACCTTTCCCCTCCTCACACACACAACCACAGTTCCAAGGCCAGGAACTAGGGGAAATAATGATGCTGGGTCCTCTCCTTGCAAACTTTTCCCTTTAGCTGTTCTTTTCTAGGGTGGATTTTTGCTTTGGAAATGAACGTTCAGAGTGCATATTCTTAGCACTCTGTTCAAATCAGCATATGCATGCTTTGCCAGTTCTGCAGTGCATGTTTATTTTAATTTGGATGTGATGCCACCCTATCCTCCTTTTCATATGCACAAGATTTATTATAAATATGCATGTTTTGCAAATACTTTTAATGTAGTCATTTAATTCCCTAAATGGCTTACTTTAACAAAATCAATTACATTATTGGGAAATATTAACCAGTGGCGTAATTAGACCTTAATTTCTGGGGGAGTACCATTGCTTGCAGCTAATTTCAGTGTTTTACCAAGCCCCCCAGTACCTAAGTCACAAATTCAGTTCAATTAGGGGTGAAGTCATCCCCCTTAAGAATGCCAGATATTAACTTAGACAAAAAGGAATCCAAATTAAATATGCATTAAAGAATTTATGAGCTGTCACAAACTAAATTATTTAATTTTCTCACTTTAAAAAAATTCATTGAAAAACATATTTATAATACCGTTTGAACCTTTCAAGCAACTAATTATTATATCATTTAGGATTTACGATAACAATGTCTTAAAAGTAACTTCTCAGATTTAATTTGTTGATATGTTGATAAATTTTTTAACGAGCAGCACTGATGAACGGAGCAATTGTTAAGCAAAAGACAGTAGAGAGATTAGCTACCAAAATATTTACCACGATGTGATTATATTCAATCTGAGAAAGCATTTTTCAACTAAAAAGAAATATTTGCAGAATTGAATTTTTAATTTTATCGAGATTATACTAACTTCACAATAAACAATAATATGCATCTTTGATTTCATTAAACTTTTTTGAAAAGATAAATTAAAAAATACTCATCAAATCTAATTTGTCCTCGAATATTTGAAACTTTTTGTAAATATTCATCCTTAGATGCAAATTAGAATTTTTGACAAGGAAAAGAACATCTTCAAAACCTTAAATTCCCCACTTACCCGATTTACTCCTAATAAAATATCTTAGTAAATATTTAAAAACTGCATAACCGGCACTTCGACGCTGGAAACGTGTCTGCAAATATCGCCACGCCGCTTTTTGGCTGCATTCTCAGAGAGTAAATAGGGTTACAACTTTTTGACCACTCCGTAGAAAGCTGCCAAATGACATAATGGCGAGGAGTTGGCGAAAAGAGTTCATTAATTCAATTCAACTGCTGGCTCCGCTGAGCTGCAAAATGCTGGCCTTCGATCAAATGGATTACAACTACATCAACTTCAGCTACACAGATGTTTTGTGAGAAATATCAAAACTAGCAGCCAAACGGTATAAGTTATTACAAAATCACAATATTAATCTCTGATTTATCTTGAGATCATCACTCATCGGCTTGGAAAAGAAATTTGATGCTTTTTCAAATTCCCAAAAAAGCTATTTAATAATATTTTTAATTTTTAAATTCCCAAGAAAGCTATTTAATGAGATGTTTTCTTTTTTCTTTATTATCGTGAAACAAGAACGAAAGAAGGTTTTATTTCTAACTTTAATTAAACATTTTTTCTCAAATTAATTTACAAGTAGAGAAATTTATTAAATAAGTTAAAAAAGTAGTTTAATTCAGATTGAGTTTAGATTCACTCTTTTTGAATTTTGTCCGCCCGATTTAGTGGCATTTTTTTTCATTTAATTGTTTGATAAAACATAACGTAGACCCGCTGTCCTCACCCCCTGACTGGGTGCCTTTTTTTTACTTTATAACTAATTTGTGGCCTAACGGTAACGTTTGGACACTAAACCTAAAGCGTGCGCACGGGGGTCATAGGCGTAACCAGGGGGGGGTTGGGGGTTCAACCCCCCCCCCCCATTGGGTATTGACTTATTGAGGCACATTTAGGCACACAAAAAAATTTCTGGCTACGGCCTTGCAAAGCACATATTTTTTTTCCCTAAGAAAATTAAACACATATGCATATGATTTTATTTCCTCTTTCTCTGAAGGGTTGTGATCATGACCAAAGTATGCAGCTCATAATAAAGAGGACTTTTCATCTGGTTATAATCAACCCCCTTATCACCTTGGGGGGGGGGGGGTTACAGCGAAAGGTGGCTTCAATCACCGTACTACACACAGACAAACAGAGATCCTTTCAATCACTCCAGAGTGTTTTCTTTCCTTCTTGATATCTTTTTTACCCAAAGGCAGCAATTTGGGAATACAATCGCACAAGTAATAATAAGATTCGTGAAAAATATTCTCTACTGTAATGGAGTTGTGTTTTTTGATAACCCGGCGCTGGGATCTGAAAATGAAGGACCCCTAGCCAACAATTGTCCTAATGGGTTAAACCCTCAAGCCAGGAAGGAATGCTCATGAAGAAACTTAAAGAGCAATTTGTATTTATTTATGACGTCCTGTCCAAACACCCATTTTGGTAAAATCTTTTTTGTAGATGAACCGATTGGAAAACTGATGAACTGTATTTGCATTACATTCTCATTTACAGATGTTCTCTCATCTCTTATTATATTTTAAATGTTTTTTTTTTTCTTATTATGGTCCATCACTGATTGCATTACGACTCTGGAAATCATCCGTTCAACGTTTCAAATCTGACTGCTACGATTTAATGCTGCATTTTAATTTACAATCAAGTATTATTTATATTTTAGCTAAATTTTTAATTATTTTCGATACATAATAATGTTTGCACTTCAGCGATGGACACGTTCGTCATCCAAAAAGAAAAGAAAATTCAATTCAGACGCTTCCACTTCTGAGGTATGTTTTGCTACAAATTTAACAAAATTTTTAGAAATTTATTGTGGGGTTGATCATTTTGTAGGGGAATTTGGATTTTTTTCTCTAAAATTCCACTATTTCCTAGTTTTAATATTATGAATGCCTGGACATAGAAGATTGCTTAGCGCTGAATATTGAATTTTTTATTGCGTTTGAACTAAAAAATAAACTAATAGATCTAATAATGAATGTTTAATGTTTTTGTGAATCAAGGCCGTATCCAGAAGGGAAGGGGTACCCACGGGCCGCCCCCCCCCCCAGAAATCTTTTGCAATGTATCATATATTGTAGTATGTTTAGATCTTTGGTGAAGTTAGAGGAGTGGGTATTTGGGGCTTCTGCAACTTAAATTTTTGTAACTGGTCTTACATCTATAATGCTTAGGCTAACTCTGGAGGCAAGGGTTCGAGGGCTCTCCCCAGGAAACTTTTTGAAATCTTCCTAGCAATGCAATTTCGGGATACTTTGGTGATGTTAGAGGAAACAGAAAGGAGTTTGGTTACTCTCCCCCCCCCCCCCCAATTTTTTTCAAGATAAAGTCTTATATCTTTTAAGTTACTTTTGGTGTCGCTCGTGATAGTGTTCAATGTTCTTTCCTGAAAGTGTTTCTGAAAGTAAAGTGCCTTAAAAGCGTAATTTCTCTTTTCTTTCTTTTTTTAAAACTTGTGATCTAAAGTTTTTTGCCAGGGGGGGTGAAGAATTGACTTGCTCCGAAGGGGGAAGCCCCCCCCCCCCCGGGAGATGCCTGAAATAAACACGGAGTATATCTTTAGAGACAAGTATTTATGACTAGTAAATTTTCAACTATTTTACACTTCTTATTGTGCTTGGTCTGTACATTTTTAGTGTGAACCCCCCCCTTTCACCAACCCTAGTTACGCCTATGACGGGGGTAGAGGTAACATAGTACCCCAAATAACTCATAAAAGCAAAAGTTTATATCAAACTTTTTGCTTATTACATTCACTAATTCCATATACTGAATGCTTCGACATTTTACATGAGAAGCACCAAGTACACCTTGCTTCTGGGCGTAATTTAAACACCAAACCCCGTTCCCCTTCCTAATTACAGGCACTCCTGGAAGAGTGGCGTAGCTAGCGAAGGTACCCCCCCTCCCCCCAATCATGTCAGGTTGAGCCATGCATTTTAATGTAATATATTTTTAAAAAGAAGAAGAAAAAAATCGTATCATGGGCGTTATAATATTTAAAGTATTTGTTAAACGGCAAGGGGGGGGGGGGGGGGTAGCAGTTAAAAAACACTTCCAATATATTTTTGTAAGAAAACATTCTGCTTAGTTAAAGATAGTAAAGAAAATGACAGAAAAAAAATATCCAGTTTAAGGTAGTTGTTTCATAATATGGAGCTTTTAAAGGTTTATTTTTTCCCCCGTCCTGACCGGGTGTAACCCCAGAACGAGTCACACCCGGGGCGGGCCGTCCCCACCGCCCACTCTTAGCCCTACGCCACTGCCTGAGCCACCCTACGCCACTGAGGGGGAGGCCCACTCTTAGCCCCCTCCCCCACACTATTTACAATTATAAAACTATGCGTACGTCTATATCGGATCGGAACCAACAAAGCCTCTAATCCAAACGTTGTTGGAGCTTATAATTAAAGGAGATGAGGTGGTTGTAACACATTATCTAACCTTGATCGTATTGGTTCTTCTAGTTTTCTCCTATTCAGGGCTTAGTGATTAAGGAAAGAATGGCGAGAGCTCTGTAGCCCTCAGAACTTTTTGTAGGTAAATAACCTAAATTCCGACTAATATGTAAAAATTCATACATAAAAACGGAGAGAAGCAAGGAGCAAGTTGCCCTGTTCCTATTCAATGCGGAAATGCAGGTAAGACACCTTTGGACAGGGGCGGACTGGGAAGAAAATTCGGCCCGGGCATATTTCAAACAAACCGGCCCTTGGGAGGGCAGGTATTTTTCAGATTGCAGGAACTAAAAATATTGTCAGTAAATGCATCGATATGTATTAAAATATTAAATGTTCACGAGACAGTTATTTTTCTTATTCAGCATGGAAGTGTAACGTACATACGTAATACAGTATAGGGCCCCAAATTCGGAATCCCAAAAGACCCAAAATCAGGAACTTCTTCAAAAAAAATCAGAAAATATTTTGCGCCGTGTTTTTTTTTTTTTTGGAAATATGTCATTTTAAAAAGAAGGAAAATAAAATGCAATGAACGTGTTTAAGATCGGAAACGTGCAGTTCAAAGTTATTTCTCGATTTTCTGAAAAGGGTTTGTTTTTGCGATTAGAATTAGAATGTTATTAATTGTTGATTTAATTGTGAGTTAATATCATTAAATTTTGCTTTTTTTAATTTCTTGTTGTTTTATTACATTTATTTTTTTAAAATGAGCTCTAACTTTCTCGCGATACAGAACATTCGCGAAATTGAAATTCGAAATTCCCGATCGTCTGATTTTTTACTGCAACTAAGTAACTAGAGAATATAAAACAATATCAGAAATTACCGGAATTCGTATCGTTTATTGTTAAGAGATAAAAATAATATTGGGAAAAGTCTAGGTTTTTCGATGTTTTGCCTTCGAATGTCAGCCAACTCCAACTTCGTTTTTTGTGATAATTTCATGACTTATAGGCGAGTGTATACGATAACCAAAAACAGTGGCGTAGCTAGACCCCAATTTCGGGGGGGGGGGGAGGTCTTCTGGAGGAAGGTCGATTTTTTGCAGTTAATTTTACGAAAACAATTGGTCGAATTGATGATTAAAAAATTATTATAAATGGAGTTTCTAACTAGAAATTTTAATGTGAAAATTGAAGGGAAAAAAACATATTTATCAACTTAAAAACAATCTGATTTACGTTTTTATATAATTTTCGCTTAAGACAGAATTTAACTAGAACTGAAGCTGTTTTAGGGGAAAATACAAGAGAAAAATACAATATTATGTTAAAAATTAAACACTGATCAAGTTTACGTGTCTTGGGAAGGAAGGTGATTAACGAACAAGACAACTTCTGAATCTCCAGTCTGAGTGAATACAATGGAAATAATAAAACTATTAAGTTAATCCAAATATTTTAAAAATTTGCTAATACAGAAAGTTAAATATGCAATAAACTAAGAATACCTTTAACAAAAATAATAATAATAATAATAAATAAAAATAAAACTTTCCAAACTTAACGAATTTACAGGAATAAAAAATTTTGTCACATAGAACATAGAATCTCAACTGATAACTTTTTTCCCATTTTAATTTTTAAGTTACTTTCCCGTCAAAGTTTTAAACAAAATTAATAAAGCATGAAAGAAAGCTAAATGTATCGAGAAAATATCGTTAAAAATAAAGTTAAAATAAGTGAAGTAATTAAATAAAGACTGAAAAATGAAAAATTTGAAAGTATGCTTTTGAGATCGAGAAAATGTGTGTCTGTCGGTCTGTCTGCCTCCGCCCCCCCCCCCCCCCAATAACTTTTGAAGGATTTGTCCGACTCGAAATATTTTATTTTTGAATCGAAAGGGGTGGGGGGGGGGGATCTCGGCGTGGGCATCTCATTTCTACATTTGACTTTTTGATTTGCCCATTTTTTCGTTTAATTTTGAATAGTTGAAACAATCTCAAACATTAGCGCCTATTGGCAAATTATGTGAACTCTGGGCGTAGGATCCAAGCTCCTGTGAACAAGCTTACTGGAAGAAGCTCTCAGAGTAAAAGATTTTTTGATTTGAACAACCTTTATTCATTTTCGAACAGTTCAAAAAAAAAAAAAAACCTACGGTTAATTTTGAATCTTATATAAATAATGCTCTAATAGACGGATTTGCTTGGAACAAACTTCAACGGAAAGGTTTTATGACGTAGAACATGTACAAATACGAAGTTCAATAAGGGAGCCTATTTTCATATGAAATTTTTTCATCGGGATTTCTAAGGATATTTTTGAATGAATAAATGAGTGAATAAATTCTAAAATAAATAAATGAGTGAACGAATGGAAAAATACATAAATGAGTGAATCAATACATTAATGAGTAAATGAATGACTGAATAAATGAAAGAATAAATGATGAGTGAATGAATATGTATTACCCGTTGAAAAAGGTATTTGAAGTAATTACAACTAAAGCTAAATGAGAAAGAGAGATAGCTGGATTATAAGTTTGAAGTTGGTTTTTAACGGAAAGTTGGCTCGGATAGTTCTGGACGGAACTTCTTGTTAGATAATGCATTAGTACTAAAAGCAGCAAAAAAAAAAAAATTACCTTCAGGAAGTGTCTAGTGAAACTAATTCTGATTCAGCACATTGTACTTCTTCAGAGGACATCAACTTTCTCTTTTTATAACAATCATCATCAATATTCTCTTTCGAATTGAAAAAGTTTGTAATAGGTTTACGCTAGCTTCAATATTGCCTCTCATTCAATGCACTTCCCTAAATATATTTAGTTGGAATTCTGGGAAAAGAAATGCTCAGGACAGACCGACCCACCGAAGCATAAGGGGTGGAGGTTGTGGATACAGCTTTCACGAGAGGAAAGTGGGTGGGCTCGAGCTCATGGTAAAATATTCATACAACAACCTACAGGCAAAGTAAACAACCATTGGGGGGGAAAACCATTTAAATTAGAATAGTTTATGCTTACAGAACATGAGAAAATATCCTTTCTATGGCTACAGTACCATTTGTTAGGGGAGAGGAGAGATTATGAGAAAGAAGCTCGAGCATTTTATCTCCCACTATCTCCCATCTTCGTGCTCTGCGCATCTGTTTCTGTATATGTAGCTGAGGCGTTATTATTGAATGGTCAGTAGTGATAAGTTGAAAGTGGAGAGCAATTAACGCAATCTCCTGTGGTGCTTGGAAGCACCTTCTTAAAAGGAAGAAGTCATAAAAGGGTCTTTCTTCCGCTCTGAACAGTCATGGGAAAGATTCTAGTTTAGATAAATTTATTGTTAAGAGTTCGGATTGCTTTCATTCAGATTGCTGGCTATTTCCAGCTTCCTTTTTTTATTCTAATAATATTTTTTTGCTAGTCTTGTGTGTGTCCACTTTCATCTTCAATTTTCTCCAGACTAGAGACCCATATCTAATATTAGTAGGTCTCATAACTAGTACTGGGCGATGTCTAATTTTTGATACCGCGATATATCGTCACAATAATATCGCGATATTTCGCGATGTGTCAGTACAGTATGGGACCGAAAATTCGGAATCCCGAAATCCGGAAGACCCAAAATCCGGAATTTAAAATAAAAAAAAAAAAAAAAAAAAAAAAACAGGTTTTGTTTTTTAAAGAAACATCGGGAAATATTTCGCATCGTTTTTTTGGAAATAGACATTTTAAAAAGAAGTAAAATAAAATGTAATGAAGATGTTTAAGATCGGAAAAGTGCAGTTTTCAAAAAAAGTTATTTCGGGATTTCCTGAAAAAGGTTCGTTTTTGCGATTAGAGTTTTTATTAATTGTTTGTTTTAATGCTGAGTTCATATCATCAAATTTTTTTTTTTTAATTTCTTGTAGTTATATTTATTTTTTAAGATGAACTGATTTTCGCGCGATACAGAACATTCGCGAAATTGAAATTCGGCGTTTCTCGCATTTTCCCGGTAGCCTCATCTTTTACTGCAATTAAGTGACTAGAGAATATAAAATCATATCAGAAAAGTCTAGATTTTTCGATTCAAATGTAAGTCGACTCCAACTTCGTTTTTTGTGTTAAAATTCCGCGACTTATAGGTAAGTATATACGATAATAAAAAATGCTATAAATGAGCAAAATACTAATAAAACTTCAAGAGCAAATTATATGGGCTCTTATGCTACTTACAGAATTTTTTGAATGAGGACCCAAAATTCGGAAATCCGGAAAAATCGTGGCCCGAGCGTTCCGGATTTGAGGTTCTATACTGTATGTTAAATTCGCTGTATAGCTAAGCAAATATATAAAAGAAATTCGTTTGTAAAAAATCAAATATAAAACACTAATAATAATATTTTGAAATGATATTTTAATTTATTTCATATAAATTTTGAAAAAAATAAATGCTTCTCTCAAAATGACATAGTACTTCCAAGTATATAGACATCATTTTTATTGAAGACAACTTACATACATTACCAAGTTTAAAACTGAAAATAATTATTTCGGAAATTGAATTACGAGCGAACGAGCGCACGCCCCCCCCCCCCCTTTCTTCCCGCGAATTTCCCTTAGGTGAAAATACCGATTAACCTCCCCCCCCCCCTTTGACTGACATTGTAATTATAAAGAAGGAATAATTAGCAAATTAGAAAAAAAAACCTTTTACAGAAATCGCAATCGCAAAAAGACAGACGAGTAAAAAAAAATGCTTAATTCACTATCTTTAAATATTCCCTAAATTTTATTTTCAGTATTTTAAAAATATTAATTTCAACTTTAAGATAAGGAAATACAAAAAAGACTCTTTTATTAAAAGTCATTTATAGAACACCAATAACAATAATACAGTACCGAGCACCAACTTCGGTATGCTCGGGGCCGGTGCTATGCCGGATCCTGACCCAAAATGGCAAATTTACAGAACCAAATGTGGCCGACTTACGTAAGTATCAACGCCGACATACGCATTTTTACTTCGTATGCAGTGTTTTCTCAAGTGGTAGATAAAGAAGTTTTTTTTTATTCTTTTTTAGAAAGTAACATAAGTAAATCGATGCGTTAATATATTATATTTTTACAAAACAAAAAATAATTTATTCATGGATTTTGATAAAACGCTCCAAATTATAACACACAATTTAGCGAAAATAAACAATAACTCAGAACTACCAGACATAGTAGCGCTCCATTTCGCTTTCACCTGCATCAGAATGAAAATAGATCAATTTCACAGACTACCAGTCCGACAGATTGCAACATTAAGTGATGTGGTACGACGCCACAATCTTCCGAAGTGTAACCATAATAATAAACGATTACCCCCCCCCCCCCCCCAAACTCAACACAAAAACTGTCCCCTTTGCTATCAATTTAGCTAAGAGCCGAAGCAAGCGGAATTTTTTCTCGTCCATCAAACAGTGTAATAAAAGCAAATTTCACGTTAAGAAAGCACAATTAAGCATTAAAATGCTGACATGTTTCCGGATTGCTTGGAATCCCTTTTTCAACACGATAGGGAGCTTCTAGATGCAAAAATATAGTCTGTGAAAATACTAGAATGCTGCAGAAGCTCGAAGCTCAAAAACTCCGTCTGGGGAAAAACAACCATTGTTCGTGGACCTAAACATGTGCTAAAAGGATGTTTGCATTAGTCAAGTTGAAAATAAAACGTGTGAGAAAAAGAGCCAACTATTCATATCAATTAGCAAAGATATTTAAATATTTCGTTTTCAACTATATGTATTATATTAGGTTAGGTATTTACGTTTTTAAGGCAATTGCAATCCATTCTTCAATTTGAAAATAAGAAGATTTTTTAAACATCCTTACTATGAAATGGCACTTCAAAAATCTTAGTTCTATACGAGTAAACACGACCTCTGTCAAATTAAACTGTGCAGCATTTTATTTTCTTACGATTTTATTTCGCCCCTCCTCTCCCCGCGTAGATCGACCAAATCAGGGGGTTTACTCAGGGGCGGACTGGGAAGAAAATTCGGCCCGGGCATATTTGAAATAGACCGGCCCTTGGGAGGGCAGGTATTTTGCAGATTGCAGGAACTAAAAATATTGTCAATAAATATGTCGATATGTATTAAAATATTAAATGTTCACGCGACGGTTATTTTTCTTATTCAGCATGGAAGTGTAATGATACGTAATACAGTATAGGACCCCAAATTCGGAATCCCAAAAAGACCCAAAATTCGGAACTTCTTCAAAAAAATCAGGAAATATTTCGCACCGTGTTTTTTTTTTTTTTTTTTTTGTGGGGGGGGGGGGGGGAATGTCATTTTAAAAAGAAGGATAATAATATGCAATGAACATGTTTAAGATCGGAAATGTGCAGTTCGAGTTTATTTCTCTATTTTCTGTTTTTGCGATTAGAATTAGAGTGTTATTAATTGTTGCTTTAATTGCTTTTTTTATTTCTTGTTGTTTTATTACATTAATTTTTTTTAAATAAGCTCTAATTTTCTCGCTATACAGAACATTCGCGAAATTGAAATTCAGCGCTTCTGGCATTTTCCCGATCGTCTGATCTTTTGCTGCAATTAGGTAACTAGAGAATATAAAATCATATCAGAAATTACCGGAATTCTTTTCTTTTATTGTTAAGAGAATAAAATAATATCGGGAAAAGTCCAGGTTTTTCGATGTTTTGCCTTCGAATGTAAGCCAACTCCAACTTCGTTTTTTGTGCTAATTTCATGACTTATGGGCGAGTGTATAAGATAGCCAAAAACAGTGGCGTAGCTAGACCCCTATTTCGGGCGGGGGGAGGTCTTCTGGAGGAAGGTCGATTTCTCGCAGTTAATTTTACGTAAACAATTGGTCGAATTAATGACTAAAAAATTTATTATAAATGGAGTTTCTAACTAGACTCATTTTAAAGTGAAAGTTGAAGGGGAAAAAAAACATATTTATCAACTTTAAAAAAATCTGATTTACGTTTTTATATAATTTTCGCTTCAGACAGAATTTAACTAGAACTGAAGCTGTTTTAGGGGAAAATACAAGAGAAAAATACAATATTATGTTAAAAATTTAACATTGATCAAGTTTACGTGTCTTGGGAATGAAGGTGATTAACGAACAAGACAATTTCTGAATCTCCAGTCTGAGTGAATACAATAGAAAGAATAAAACTGTTAAGTCAATCCAAATGTTTTAAAAAATTGCTAATACAGAAAGTTAAATATGCAATAAAACAAGAATACCTTTAACAAAAAACAAAATAAATAAATAAATAAATAAAATAAAATAAAACATACCAAACTTAACGAATTTACAGGAATAAAAAATTTTGTCACATAGAACATAGAACTTTTTTTAATCTCAACTGATAACTTTTTTCCCATCATCATTTTTAGCCTACTTTTCCCGTCAAAGTTTTAAACAAAATTAATAAAGCATGAAAGAAAGCCAAATGTATCGGGAAAATATCGTTAAAAATAAAGAAAAAGTTGAAATAAGTGAAGTAATTAAATAAAGACTGAAAAATGAAAAATTTGAAAATATGCTTTTGAGATGGAGAAAATGTGTGTCTATCGGTCTGTCTGCCCCCCCCCCCCCAAATAACTTTTGAAGGATTTGTCCGATTCGAAAGATTTTATTTTTGAATTGAAAGGGATCTCGGCCGTGGGCATCTCATGTCTACATTTGACTTTTTGATTGGCCCATTTTTTCGCTTAATTTTGAATACTTCAAAAAATCTCAACAGTATCGCCTGTGAGCAAATTATGTGAACTCTGGGCGTAGGATCCAAGCTCCTATGAACAAGCTTACTGGAAGAAGCTTTCAGAGTAAAAGATTTTTTGATTTGAACAACCTTTGTTCATTTTCGAACAGTTCGAAAAAAAAAAAAAAATAACATAACCCCTACGGGGAATTTTCAATCTTATATAAATCATGATCTAACAGACGGATTTTCTTGGAACAAACTTCATCGGAAAGATTTTATGACGTAGAACATGTACAAATACGAAGTTCAATCGGAACTAAGGGAGCCAGCCTATTTTCATATGAAATTTTTTCATCGGGATTTCTAAGGATATTTTTGAATGAATAAATGAGGGAATAAATTCTAAAATAAATAAATGAGTGAATAAATGCTAAAATAAATAAATAAGTGAATAAATACATTAATGAGTAAATGAATGACTGAATAAATAAAAGAATGAATGATGAATGAATGAATCTGTATTAACCGTTGAAAAAGGTATTTGAAGTAATTAGAACTAAAGCTAAATAAGAAAGAGAGATAGCTGGATTATAAGTTTGAAGTTGGTTTTTAAAGGAAAGTAGGCTCGTATAGTTCTGGAAGGAACTTCTTGTTAGATAATGCATTAGTACTAAAAGCGGCAAAAATAAAATTACCTTCAGGAAGTGTCTAGTGAAACTAATTCTGATTCAGCAGATTGTACTTCCTCAGAGGACATCAACTTTCTCTTTTTATAACAATCATCATGAATTTTCTCTTTCGAATTGAAAAAGCTTGTAATAGGTTTATGCTCGCTTCAATATTGCCTCTTATTCAATGCACTTCCCTAAATATATTGGGTTCGAATTCTAGAAAAAAAAAATGCGCAGGACAGGCCGACCCACCGAAGCATAAGGGGTGGAGGTTGGTGGATACAGCTTTCACGAAAGGAAAGTGAGTGGGCTCGAGCTCATGGTAAAATATTCATACAACAACCTACAGGCAAAGTAAACGACCATTGGGGGAAAAAACCATTTAAATTAGAATAGTTTATGCTTAAGGAACGTGAGAAAATAGCCTTTTTATGGCTACAGTACCATTTGTTAGGGGAGAGGAGAGATTGAGAAAGAAACTCGATCATTTTATCTTCCACTATCTCCCATCTTCGTGTTCTGCGCATCTGTTTCTGTATAGGCAGCTGAGGCGTTATTATTGAATGGTCAGTAGCGATTGAGGTTAAAAGTTGAAAGTGGAGAGAATTAACGCAATCCCCTGTGGTGCTTGAAAGCACCTTCTTAAAAGGAAGAAGTCATAAAACGGTCTTTCTTCCGCTCTGGGCATGAAACGTAGTAAGTGACTGCTGATAAAATTGTTAAACTATAAGGAGCATTGTGAACAATCATGGGAAAGATTCTAGTTTAGATAAATTTATTGTTAAAAGTTCGGATTGCTTGCATTTGAAAGCTATTTCTAGCTTCCTTTTTTAAATTCTAATAATGTTTTTTTGTCTAGTCTTGTGTGTGTCCACTTTCATTTTCAATTTTCTCCACACTGGAGACCCATATCTAAGATTAGAAAGTCTCATAACTGCAAGAGTTGCACTGAGTATATTCCAGTTTTAAATTCGACTGCGAATCAAAACCTTCCCGAAAATGCTGCCAAACCAAAGATTTTCAGAAATTTTTCATGCACTTTAGCTCACCAAAATTTAATCTCAACTGGAGCATTTCATGATAGTTTAAAAATATATATATTCTTTACTTAAAATTAAAAGAAAATCATTTGAACCGATTGCGATAGCAACAAAAAGCCTGTATTTAATCAATGTACTATATAAAATCATTCCAGGTTCGGGCGGGCTCGGGCTTGCGAGGTATTTAGGGGAGAAACTGTTAGGAAAGTTGTACGACTAGGGGTGCAAGTTTGTCACTTCGTGAATTCCCTTGATTTTTAAAGCTGTTTCCTAAAATCTGCGATTTTTTAAAAGATACCACGATTTGTGCGCAAATTGTTTAAAATTTGATACTTATTTTGTTTTTTAGTTACACTTAAACATCAATTTATACTGTTCTGAAGTTTTTAAATGTATAACAGATGTACCAAACTTTTAGAAGAATTCATCAATAGAAAAATAACTATAAAACTAATATTATAGATGCAGATTATTATATTATGGATGATAGAATAAACTAATATTATAGATGCTATATTATAGATAATTCCACTCATGTTTAGAGGAAGCTTTTCATCCAAATCAATACAAATATTTAAATGTTTTTGACGAAGTTGATAGTTGTTCCATTGTTAATAATAACCCTATGATACCCCCTCCCCCAATGAGTTACACGTTGAAGGAGGGCAATTCAATTCTGGAAATTCAAGAGAGAAAGTTTTCCCAATCTGTCCAAAGTGGCAATCCGATGTTTGTCAGTTCCGACTAATAGCGCAGATGCTGAACTGTCCTTTTCTACATATAAAAACGTGTCAAGTGATAGCGACCAAAGCGTTAAAGAAAATAATTTAATCATGTACAATATTTTGTACCAAAATGCTGTACATTTAATTAAATACCTAAATATTGCATAAAATTGAAAGAAATAAAATTACTCCTTTTTTATATAAGAAAATTAATTTAATTGCAGATATTCTAGTTTTTATTACAATATATTTGTGTTCTTGCGAACATTACGTGCAATTTGCCGCCAATTTCCGGCTCTTTTTTCTGCGACAAACTTACAACACTAAGTGCGACCTAGTACGACTCTATAACCCAAAAGCCCCAAAATAGCCTTTTTTGCATTTTATGGCGCTTTTTTTTTGGCAGTGTTCACTCTATTCAATTGTTATTAAAAAACATATTTTTAGAATAGTATAAAGCGTAAAGAGAGTTAAGGTCTCAAAAAAAGTTTTCGGACACCAACATTTCGGTGGGGTCCCTAAGGTCCCATACTGTATATAAATTCGCTTGTTAACAGTCGCCGCACTTAGGCGCAGTGAGACAATCGGCTGAGACAACTGGCCAGAGAGAAATTCTCTGCGGACGCCCCTGAGAATTTGCATCTTCTGGATTTCTGGAAATTCTCAGGGCCGTATTTTGTAGCTTGTAGGTATTAAAAATATTGTCAGTAAGTATGTAGATATGTATTTGAATAATATTAAGTGTCTACAAGATAGATTAATTTTTCTTATTTACTATAGAAGGGCAATAATACGTAATATGTTAACCAGCTGTTAATAGCTGCCGTCCTTTAGAGCGCTGCGCCGTGAGGCAACCGCAGTAGCCTCCCCCGCCTGCACTGCTCAAAATTAAAAACATAAATTTTGCGGCTCTCAAAAGTTTGCATAACAGACGGCCGCCTAGGTTTTCTATATGGACAAGCCGGCCCTGAGAATTTCTCAAGCCAGCCCCGAGAGCTCGTCCATAAAGATGACTTAGGCGGTAGCCTAAAGAGCAAAACGGATGTATTTTATATATTTATTTTCAAAATTAAAAAATAATACATAGTCATTTTTGCTCCTCAGGCAGCTGTTTAGGTTGTCTATAAGGGACCTGCCGGCCCTGAGAAATTCTGCCCTCCCCCCCCCCCCTCTCCTTGAGGCCTAACGGCCAGACCCTAGAGATTTTGCCCCATTGCTGCATTGCACTCTCTGAAGCCCGGGTTACGGCAAAGTTTTGGTCCCCATTTTTTTATGAACATTGTACAAGCTGTATACTTTATAAAAAAAAAGATAGATATTTTGCGACCGGCCCAGGTTGGACCGGCCCACCGGGCATTTGCCCGAATGCCCGCATAGCCAGTCCGCCGCTGCCTTTGGAAATAATCCAGCGAAGACAGCCGTCAACTGTGGCGGATCCAGAGACTCGATTTGGGAGAGGCGATTCCAGGCCCGTCATTTAGGGGGGAGGAGAGGAAATCCTCCCGTCCCATACTTGAGAAAAAATATATTTGTAACTATACCTATATATTTTGTCGCTTTTCAATGCAATATGCATTAAGTTTATGGTACCCTCCCCAGCTCCCCACTCTCCCCGAAAAAATGCGACATGACAGGCCTGTGTGATTTTATTCGTCCTCATTCGACACACATGCTCAAACGTATTCAAGAATAGAGTTTCAAAATCCATTTTTCACCGATTTTGTTGTGATTTACAAATAATCAAAATAAATTTCATCCTTTTCCCTTTTCTTTTAATATTTCATTCCCATTCCGTTCATGGAATGGAAAATAAATATTATTCCGATATGACATTCTATTTCTGTGTAGTATCAGAGCAAATTATAGATAAAGCAAGAAAGTCAGATTCAATTCAGAAAATAAAACTTTAATGAAAGAACTTGCATTAATATGAGAAACAAGTCAAACTAAAGAAATTAGAAAACAAAAACCTTATTTTTACAAATGCGAGAACCTAAGAGGAAGGGAGTAAAAGCAAGAATTTTGAAAATCTAAGGAAAATGGTATTATATTAAGTTATCTGATGATAATCTATTGATTTTTTTTCCGCCTCAAGATGTAAGGAACATTATAAAAACTCTTGATTTGGCAAAACCAAAAGAGGAATCAATCACCTCTGCCTTCCAGCTTACTGGTAATTTCAATCACACTGTAGTTAAAAAATTTCCATATCCCTTTCAAGGAACAATAAAATTTGTGTTCATAGGTAGATTTCAACTTCATGTAAATTCTCAGCTTTCTTTGTTTTTGCATATTTTTTTATTTTTTATTATTTTTTCATTCCAATTGTTTAGCGGCTATTGCTCCCCTTGCTCCTCCCTTTGACCTCATTCGTTGGAGGGAGCGGTCGCCGCCCGCAATTCCCCCCCCCCCCCTGAGTCCGCCACTAGCCCTAAAGGTATACATTCAATACATATTATAGGTAAAAAAAACCTACAGAAACATAAAAACGTGTATAAATGCATTGTATTTCTAAAAGTAAGGGGGTGGCAATTGAACTGCCCCCCCCCCCCCCCATTGATCGCCCAAATGACGAACTTCTAACTTACGAATACCAAACATACTCCCAATTTTACAAACCGCAAACCGCTAGATCTCACTTAACACAGGGGTTCCCACCGAAAGGGAGGGGGGTATAGCGCCGACCATTGATATTTTAGGTGGGTTGTTTACAGCTGGAGTTCATCGAATTGTTCCGGGAGAGGTCATCGTTTGAGGGCTCCTTAGCTTTGAGGAGCACCATCGCGCTTAGGGGGGGGGGGGGTAGACTAAGAACAGGGGTGTAGTCCTTGGAATAAGAGGTGTGTAGACGCTGTCAGGTGCAAACAAAGTTTTTGAAATTAAAAGTAGAGGAAAGCTTGTATTAAAATAAAAATGGGGAGTGGACTCAAATATTCCACTCAGTGGACTGGACACCACTGACTGGAAGAAAGACTGAGGAAAAAAGACGATCCCATTCAAAGATATTCCCGTTTTACCTTCCCACGCCCCATTGAGTTTACTTCTTCAAGCAAAAAAATGTTTCAAATGCAGACAGTCGATTTTGACCGACTAATTTTTCTTTTTATAAAGTTTCATGAAATAGTGTGATATATATGATGCTCCTTTCAAAATATTGAACTGAAAAAAAAATTATAATTAACGAATGACAACTTTAATACGGGATGTTGTGATGCCTGAATGAAAAAGAGGTATATTTTAATTGCGGATGCTAATTTTCTAGTAACATACATTAAATTTGTTTGATACAAAATCCCTACTCTGAAAATATGTAAAGCATATTTGTAGTACCTATAGTTTTTAGTTTTTTTTTTTCGATTTTACGAACTTTTTTCGAGGTTCCAAAGGGTTTATAAAATCGAGCATAACTGTGCACATTTTTTTGCAATTTATTATTTAGACGTAAATAATTCAACTATGATTAGCTCATTAGTTGTCTCTTAAACGGCGTAGAAATAAGATTTGTGCAGCATGAGACAGGGATAGACTGATAGGCAAATTGGCCGATTATTGATTAATAGGCTGGAGATAATCGGCCGTTGTCGATTAATCGGCGGCAGACAAATTTAAATGGTTGTTTGTTAATTTTTATACTATCATTTCTCCATCACTATTCATCTTGTTTATAATTTTAAACTTCACAGAATTAGCTAACAGTTAATTTCTGTGAGTAATGGTTTAATTTGCAACCACTTTTATTATTTTAACAAGAAGTTCGATCTAGAACTATACGAGACTACTTTCTCATATACACCAAAATCAAACTGATAATCTAGTTATCTCTCTCTCTTTCTCATTTAGTTTTAGTTCTTAATTACTTCAAATATACCTTTTTCAATGGCTTATACATATTCATTCACTTACTCATTCATTCATTTATTCAGTTATTCATTCATTTATTCAGTCAATACGCTTATTTAAAGGAACTTGAATCTTATGCCCAGAGTTTACATAATTGATTAATTTTCGCCCATAGGCGCTAATGTTAATTTTTTTTCTCAAATCAAAAAATAAAAATATGGAAATGAGATTTCCTCACCAAGATCTTTCAAATGCATAAAAAAATCGAATCGGACAATTCCTCCAAAAGTTATTAAGGGGCGGGGGTTAACTGACCGACAGACACACCTACAGACAGAGAGACAGACTGTCAGACACACACACATTTTCCCCATTTCAAAACCCTATTATTTTTCATCTTTCAATCTCTATTAACTTCACTTATTTTTAACTTTTCTTTATTTTTAACGATATTTTACGAAAAATTAGGCCTTTTTCCATACTTTATTATTATTATTTTATTTTTTTACAATTACGGGAAATAATATTTTAAATAATAAAATAAATAATAAAAGTAATATTTTCAGATTTTATTTAAATTCTGCTTTCCAATTTTATTATTGATGCTTAATAAAATCACTATCTGTTAGCTAAACTTGAAAATTCAAACATTTAGATAGTAACCAGTCACTTATAATATAGTAGCACTATCTGTATTATTCAGGATTTATAGTATTAGTATCTAAATAAATCTGTAAAAAAACACTATGCTAATGCTAGACTGTGGAGGAGAGGAAATCACTGATACACGAGAAATGTTGCAATATAGTATGCATTTTTATATAAAATCGACAAGAAGTTCCGTCTAGAACTATAGGAGCCAACTTTCCCGTATACACCAACACCAAGTTCATTATATATCTATCTCTCTCTCTTTCTCATTTAGCTTTAGTTCTTAATTGCTTCAAATATCCTTTTTTTCAACGGTTAATACACACATTCATTCAATCATTCTTTCATTCCCTCATTCATCTATTCATTCATTCGTTTAATTGTTTGTTTATTTATTCACTCATTTATTCATTAATTCATCTACTCAATCATTAATTCATTCACACGTATCCTTAAAAATCCAGATCAAAAACTTTCATTGGAAAATAGGCTCAATTAGTTCTGGATGAACTTCGTCTCTGTACATGTTCTACGTAATAAACTCCCTCTGACAAAGCTTGTTCCAAGCAAATCCGTCTTTTAGATCAGTATTCATATAAAATTGAAATTTCCCCATAGACGCTATTTTTTTTTTTTTTTTTTTTTTAACTGTTCAAAATTGAGCAAATATTGTTCAAACCAAAAAATATTTTGCGTCGAGAGGTCCTTCAAATGAGCTTGTTCAAAGAAACTTGGATTTATGTCCAGGGTTTATAAAATTTGCTTCATATTTCCCCATGAGGCTAATGTTAAGATTTTTTTAACGATTCAAAATTGAACGAAAAATTGTTCAAATCAAAAAATTAAATATGGAAATGAGATGCTCTTCCCGAGATCTTTCGAACGAAGAAGAAAAAAAAGATCGAATCGGACAATTCCCTCAAAAGTTATAAGGTGGAGGACAGACAGGCAGACATAATCAGTGTCTCTAATCCCGACATTCAAACTTTTTACTTCATTTCTTTTGGATTTTTCTTTATTTTTAACGATATTTTAAAGTTACATTAAGCATTTTTTCAGTTTTCTTTTTTTTACCTTTTACGGGAAAGTAGGGAAAAAAAGGAAATTAAAAAAAATGCAGCATGGTTTATGGTTTCTTGCTTTTGACATACTAAAAGTAATTTTAATATAAAAAATTATAATTCTTCACCGATTATGGACGATTACCGATTACTGCGGATTAATCGGTGCACCCCTAACATAAAATACAACTTCTGGACTGCGATTCCTGCTGAGCCACGGAGGGAGGCAAGAAAGAGTTTTACAGAGATGGTATATGGCAGATTGGTGACCAGACCAATGTCTTATTAGATATAATGCATCTTTTTTCTTTTCTTTTCTTTTTTTTTTCTTCGAATACAAGTTCAAATGCACCATACAGCTAATAAACTCTTCTACACTTCTACACTAACTGTAGTTGACAAGGAGGTAATAATGCGTAAAAAAGAGCACGTGTTTATAATATTGCTATATAGCTGGTCAATGTTTTGAATAAGAGGATGACCGTTGTCGTGGACTTTTCTGATGGCGCTCAATCTGCTGGAAGTCCTCTCGTTTGGTGTAAATAAAAGACCTCGCTGGGGACCAGAGAGAGAAAGAGCTTTTTGCTCTGAACGTGATGGAGAATAGGGATGTAACAAATATTCGGCCACTATTCGGTATTCGGCCTATTCGGCCTGGCCGAATACTGGGTAAGGTCAAATTCGGCCTGGCCGAATATTGATGAACTATTCGGCCGAATAGTTCTGCTGCAGTAGACATGTAAAAAAATAAAGAAATTAGTAGATTTTCAACATTTAAAATTGCATTATAGTTATTGCAAAATAATACATTAGTATATAGTTTTAATAAATAAAAATAATTTAGAAAAAAACTACTTTTTTAAAACTTAGTTTTAGGCTTGACTGAGCAAAAACAGATTTTAAAGTTATAATGTTGTATTTTATATTTAGCATTTGCTCCCATAAGCTGGCCATAGTTAATTATGATGGAGAATATGAGAAATTAATTTTGTTATTATTATTTTGTTTTGTTATATTATTTTGTTATGACAGACTTTGTTTGGGTAGACTGATTTATTGTAAATATTGGGTAAGTAAGAAATGTGAAAAGCCTAGAATATATCATGAATATTTAGATAACATAAGTTATTGGGGTTTTTGAAAATGAAAATATATTCCAGTTAAGTGTATTAAATTTTAATAGATCTTTTAAGAATAGGTATGTAAGAACCCCCATAAAATAAAAATATTAACTTTTATAACTTTTAAAATATCTTTATAAAACAGTTTTGAGCAAGGTAAAAGTTCACTAAGCAATAGTAGTTCTTTCATTTGAATTAAATAATTAGTAAAATAATGCTAATGCTTACTACCATAAAACCTGTCATTTCTATTCCACTTGTGGATAAAATTCTTAGTTTTATTACATTCAAAACAATAGAGAAAATAGATTTATTTTAAATAGTTTTAAATTCTTAACAAACATAATTAAGTCATACATCATAGATTGTGTGTAATTGGTGTTTGACTTTGTGAATTATTTTAAATTTGACAAATACTTTCTATTACAACGATTTTCTAGAAATTTTAATATTCGGCCGCCGAATATTCGGTATTCGGCCTAAGACATTGACCGAATATTCGGCTTCGGTCTATTCGGCCTAGAAGAAATAGCCGAATATTCGGCATCGGCCTGGAAGGAATGGCCGAATATTCGGTATTCGGCTATTCGGCCAAATCACTATTCGTTACATCCCTAATGGAGTATATAAAGATTTGATTGCAAGTTGAGATTTTCTTCTCCCAAGACCTAGAGAACCACTTGCTAGAAGTAGGAAAAAGCCCCACCATCTTTGTTATACTTAACCTTTTAAATGTAATTATGTTTTTAGGTATAATTAAAGTTTTAAACATTGTGCGATAAGGTTGATTTTTTCAATTTGTCTCTTCAAACTGCTTTTTTTTCTAAAGAACTTTACTCTTTTAAGTTCAGATCTAGCAGTTTCTTCTCCGTCAGGAAAAGGATTATTTCTTTCTATTTATTTACTTATTTATTTATTGTTAAACAGATTCGAAATATTATTTCAACGTTTCTTCACAAAGCTCGTACACAAAGCGCTTTCTTTTAATAAGTGTACATTCCATTTTACTAGCATTCAGTTCGATTAGAGCAGTGGTTCCCAACCTTTTTTCCCTTGCGAAACCCTTCCAAGATCCGAAAGAAAATGGCGAACCCCCTTCTGCAGTCGTTAGTACAGTTAGAAATTTCATCATGAAATTACGGTTAAATGACCGGCAGCAGTCTGTCCATCTAATTCACCGTTAAATTTACGGTTTGCAACATTTTTCTATCTTTACGGGACCTAACCATCTACAATCAGCTTGATTAAAAAGCCGTAAATACAAAAGTTTACGGTTTTATAACCATTTAAAAATGGTTTCAAAACAAAATTTTTACCGTTTTTGAACCATTTCGAGGAGTAGAAACCGTAAACGAAGCTTGCGGGAATCGAACCCGGGTGTATGGCACAACAACCTTGTGTTCTAACCATTCGGCCATCTGCACCACACAAAGCGGTCGTTTATTTATCATTAAATCTTCCTTTTCAACAGGGAAACTGCATTAAAATTGAGATTTCAGTTTTTGATTGGGTCCAAAGCCATCTTTGGTCTAAATTTACTGTATATTGACGAAAATCATTTTATTTGCTGCAAAAATTAAAATACAAACAAAATTCAGCAGCTCAAATTATGGGTTCGCTCATTCGCAAACAGTTCAGGAATCCGATGTCTCCAATTTTTAATTTACATGTGTATGTCTTTCTATTTAGTAACCACTGCTTAAGCCACTTTTTAGCCTACTTTCGCGTAAAAGTAAAAAAAAATAATAATAAGGCATGAAAGAAGGCTTAATGTATCGTGAAAATATCGTTAAAAATCAAGAAAAGTCAAAAATAAGTGAAGTAATTAAATAAAGATTGAAAAATAAAAAATTTGAAAGTAGGGTATTGAGATGGGGAAAAGTGTGTCTGTCGGTCTGTCGGTCTGTCTGTCTGTCGGTCTGTCTGTCGGTCTGTCTGTCTGTCGGTCTGTCTGTCTGTCTGTCTGTCTGTCTGTCTGTCTGTCTGTCGGTCTGTCTGTCTGTCTGTCTGTCTGTCTGTCTGTCTGTCCCCCCCTAATAACTTTTGAACGAATTGTCCGATTGGAAAAATTCTTTTTGCATTCGAAAGATCTCGGCGAGGACATCTCATTTCTATATCATTCTTCATTTCACTTTTTGATTTGAACAATTTTTTGTTCAATTTTGAACAGTTCAAAAAATTTTAACATTAGCGCCTATGGACAAAATTGAAGCAAATTCTGTAAACTCTGGGCACAAGAGCCAAGTTCCTATTGCAAGCTTATTGAAAGGAGTTCTCGGCGTGAAATATTGATTTGAAGTTTTTGTTCATTTTTGAACAGTTCAAAAAATTAACACAGAGCTTACGGGGAAATTTCAACCCTATATAAATCCTGATCTAACGGACCGATTTGCTTGGAACAAACTTTATCGGAAAGCTCTTATAACGTAGAACATGTAGAAATAGAAAGTTTATCCAGAACTTACGAGCCTATTTTGCTATGAAATTTTTTGATCGGGATTTTCAAGGATATTTCTCAGTTACTCAATGAGTGAAATAATGAATGAATGAATGAATGAATAAATGAAAGAGTGAAAGAATAAATCAATGAATAAATGAATGAGGAAAAGAATGACTGAATAAATTATTGAATAAATGAAAATATAAATAAGTGAATGAATAAACACTTGAATGAGGTAACGAATGAATGAATAAATGCATGGCTGAATAAATGAAAGAATGAATGAGTGAGTGAATGAATATGTATTATCCGTTGAAAAAGGTATATTTTCAATAATTAGAACTAAAGATAAATAAGAAAGAGAGAGAAAGAGATAGCTAGATTATAAATTTGAATTTGGTGTATACGTAAAGTAGGCTCGTATAGTTCTAGACGGAACTTCTTGTTTTCTTCTTTTTTTATATACACATGCAGATTTGAACTGATAAATGTTTATTCATATTTTAACAACAACGTATGACCGGTAAGGTTTCGCAACCAAGTGGACGCCCGATTCTTATTGACTACGAGACTTATTGGTGGCGCTTGGAAATTACGGTTAGTTAAACGTTCTTTAGGTTAAAAAGAGAATAAACGATTTTTTTCGCAATCAGCGGCTTGAGTGCCATCTTTTTAATGGTTATTCAACTGTTGCAATTAAATATGGTAAAATAACAATCAAATAAATGGTTATTTTACTATTTTCTTACGGAAATTTTTAACAGTGTAACGTGCAACCAAAATATAAAATTTGTTAACACATTTACTTTCCATATTGCACAATAGTTCATAACAAGAAATAAAAATATAAATGCAAAACATCTAAATTTAAATAAATACTGAAATTACTTTTTATTATTTGTTCTTTCTGAATTGTTAATTGGGCAGTAAACATATATATTCGCAATATCGTTAAAAATTATTTTCCCGATATTGCGAAAAAATTATGGAACGACATGAGAAATATACGTTCAAATTTTTGAATCAATCAAAGAATATTGCTCGGTTCCAATTTCGGGTTGAAATATATGAAATTTTGAAAAGTTAGAAAGGAAGTGCGATTAATGTGAGAACAAAATTTAAAATTAATGAATAAATATCTTCCGATTCCATTTTGAGGTCTGTATATGAAAAATTAGGCGATATAATGCAAAATTTTTCATTTTAGTAAATTTTCATGTTTCCGACTCTTTCTTCTCGTTAGCGAGAAAGCAGAAAGAGAAACATGCGTTCAAAAGTTAAAATAAATCAATGAATAACTTTTGATACCACTTTGAGACTCAAATTTTCTATATTACGTTGCGGTACAAATATGTGCATTTCAAATTTTGTACGTATGATTCCTATGACAGTCTACAACTTTTACGAAATTTTCGAGAAAACAATTTACTTTAAAAAAATCATTTTTGCACTTCATCCTAATACCTATGTTAATTTATCATCTTATTTTCTTTTACGTCAAGAATTAAAAATTCCGCCATTGCAATATTATTTTCGCGAACCACCGGTTGGGAAACGCTGGATTAGAGTATCATTTGATGTGTCAAAAATCTAGAGAGTAGGCGCCTTACCGGCACACAATACAAAAAAAAAAAGTATAATTATTATTTTAAAACTATATAAAAAAATCGGACTCGCAAAGTTAAACCGAGCTTTGAAGACATTCAATAAAGGCAGTATCTTCTGTGTTTCGGGGATTTATATTTAGAAAACATTGATTGAAACTTTCAGCTGTATTCTGCTAGCTATTTTCTTCACGAAAGTCTGTTATCTTTGTCTGCTATGAAAGGAGAGAGAAAGAACTTCCGATACTTAATCGTTTCTTAAGAATAGAACTTATACTTCCACATGGAATTCTATTTTAAGACAAAGAATTGATTGATTTTCGAAAGGAAGGGGATGGGATTAACTTATTACATTAGCAAAAAAGAAAACGAAAGAAAAAAATCTTCAAAATTTTTTTGTTTCAAGTTGCATTTTAAAATTGAGCAGCAATTTTTCTTAATTTAAAGGATTGTAAATTAAAATAAACAAAAAAAAAAAAAAAAATAATAGAAAAGTGGAGTTAATATGTGTTTCAAAAAAGTGAAGACTTGAATTAGTCTTGAGTTTAATATAGAAAAATAGAAAAGAAAAAAAATAGAAAAGTGGAGTTAATATGTGTTTGAAAAGACAATGAATTTGAAGATAACTTAAGCAAATGTTCGCTACTTGAGAATGCTTCTAAGATTGTTTTTTTATCTAGAGCAACAGCTGATTTAATATCAGTAATAATTTGATTATGATTGAGAAATGTAATCTATGTGATCCCATTTTGGTTCTGATAACACCAAAATCTTTAGGCAAGATTCAAAGAGAAAGCGGAACAATTTTCGTGAGGGGGGGGGGGGGAGTTCTTTCAGAAAGGTGTCGTGAATTTATTTATCTATCACAATGATAGACTAGCTATAGCAACCGCAGATTTAAAATAATAATAATAATAATAATAATTAAAAAAAGTAGAAAACTAATTTCAGGGTTGATTAAAATAGTTTAAGGAGGCATTTCATTTTTCGCTTACGTAAATATATAATGGTTTTTCACAAGAAGGCTTTTAGTGTTGAGACAGAATGTGCAGCCTCATTTTAAAGTGCAATATAAGAATCACTTCAAGCAACTCTTTGCAATACCCCCCAACCCCCACCCTAAATAAATGAATAAATAAATAAAGTTTGTGCAATCTTTTACCGAAATTAAATTTCCCAGTCTGATATACCTTGCCCCTAAAGTAATTCATTCCATATAGTTCGTAAACACAGATATTTTCTACAATGCTATTTCGAAATTGTTGTATTACATGCATAAACAGTTAACACCGGTTCTTGGAATCAGTTCATCTCTGCTAGCATGGAAACATGTTTAATTCAGAGGAACTTTAAAAAACTCAATCACATTTATCAGGGGAGCCCACCCTCCTCACAGCGATGGCGCACCCCATTAAACAGCTACGAACCCCACCCAAACGATGACCCTCCAGATCAGTCAAGTCCCCCCACCCGTCGTCTGCTGCCCAGTATTTTTAGTCATCACGTCAACTTATTTTGGCTGAAAATTGCACAAAAGAAATGGCATGTCCATTAATTGATTTTATTCCAATAAATCACAGTACACACATGTCGTTGTTATACATTGCCATTTGTCATTTAATATCATTTCTAATGATTTTTCCTAAAATATATTTGAATTCAACATTCTCTTTTTTTCACAAATAATACATTAAATTTACATTTCCATCTGTAGTCAAAGACTTTTTATGATGGGAAATCGAACTCTTCATGAGTGCATTTTAAATGCTTTTTGAGCATCATTATACGTGGCATCAAAATACGGCTAAAACCCCCTTAAAAATTTCAGTGACACAGTCTGCGCCTTAGACCCCTTTTGTCCTCCTTGTGGGCACCACTGCTTAAACAAATACTCTAATTCAGGTCAGTACCGGATCTTGGAGTTTTCCGTGGTGGAGCAAAACTTAAAAATGAAGGCGCCCTCCATCTCCAATTATTGCTCATATTTCATAAACTTTTATGCGCTGGGCACTTTTATTCTTTTTTTTTGTTGAGGGTTTTACACTAGGGGGCTATTGATAAACCCATAAAATTTTCGTTAATGGTCCCACGGCATGGCCCTTTCAGCTCAACATTGGGGGAGGGGGGGGGGGGTAGAGCCATATGAATTGTCCTCCCTTAACTGGAAATATGAAATTCTGACAGCTGAAGGGGTCCGGGGGATTCTACCTCGGGAAAATTAAAAAAAAAATTATGCAAAGTGGTGCATTTTGAGGCTTAGGAGACACATTTGGGACGGCAAAGATATTGCGAAAAAAAAAGCAAGCAAAATCTTCTTTAAATTTAAACGCTTTTACTCATAAAAAATACTTGAAAAAGTGCAGAACAAAATTAGCATTTTTTTTTTAAATCCAGGGGCAGGACCCCCAACTACCTTCTCACTAACTCCCATATCGAAGAGGATGCTTTGAAAATTTGTAAAAGAAAAACTTGCATTGTTTGATCATAGCATGATAAAAATTTCACTATTTCTAGGGGAAAGAAATTTGACTTTTTAAAATTTCAATTTTTAAATTTTGATATTGTAAAATTTTCTTCTCCCTAAAACTGCCATTCTAGGAACCCTAGCCTGTACAGAAGACGGCCGATTGATCAACGACGCAACATGTTCAGTACACCTCAATTTTTGTTTCCAACAGCTTATACGTTATACAAATAAATAATTCTATTAATCGGTTTTAATCGTTAGCAAAATAGCCTATCAATGATTAAATCAGAGCGCCGAACTAGGATTTTAATTCTCTCTTAACAAAAGTTAAGTTTTCTTTATTAAAGATTTTTTTTCCTTTTTCCCTTTTCTTTTCATTCTTTCTTCTTATTTTTTTTTTGCAACACAGTTGAATTTGCCGTCACCCAGAAGTGCCGCAGGGCAACCTAAAATAATTTCAGAAACATATCAAACTTTAAATCTCGGATTCATCAATTTTGGTTCTATTTTTTAAAATTTTTCTGTAAAAGGGATTTTTGTTTGTTTAAATTTCTGAGAATTCTGTGAATGATTTTCAAAATAAACTTCGTTGAATGAAAGTTTCTTGTTTTATGTCCTTTGGTTTTATTTTCACCCCTAAGCAGGCCTGTAGCCAGACTCTGACTCCAAGGGGGGCAAACTTTTGGATAGGAGGGGCAGACTAGTTTTTCAATTGTTTTCCAACATGTTAGAATTTATGCTCCATTTTGGGGGTTTTCTTGAAATTCAAATTAATAATTTATTCAATAATTAATGCAATAAGGGATTATTCATAAATGATTTCACGCTTCGAGGGAGAGGGGGGGTTCGTGAAATTGTGACAAAGTGTGACAAGGGGAGGGGAGGGGGTAACAATAAGTGTGACATCATGCATTATGTAACATAGCGTGACGCGTGACAAAGGGTGGAGGGGGGTCCGCTGAAGTGTGACATATTGAGACAAAGGGGTCAGGGGGGTCAAATATATGGGAAAAAAGCGTGACGTCATTTATGAACGGCCCCAAATTTAATTTATTAATTGATTAATTAACCAATTAATGAAACTAATACTATACTAATTTAATTCAATAATGAAATTATTTGGTCTTGAAAGAAATACTTGATTAAAACTTACAAAAAAGGCAGAATTGTTTAAAGCTTATTCTAAGAATGTCTTTTGTAAATTAATAAAATATATGAAATAACATTAAAAAGTGAACATATTTTAAAGATAATTTTAATGTGAACGATCATTCAAATTAAGATATTGAAGCACAAAACATGTATCAGTACGTTACAATAAAAAACATTATTGTAGTTGCAATTTTCTTTGCTTGCTCGTATTAAATTTTCTAAGCACTTCTTCTAAATTTAAGTGTGCAGTCCGTTTTCTTTCGAATGCTAAGAAAGCTAAATCTGCCATTCTTTCATGTGTCATAAAAATTCTTTGAGAACGATTAATTGATGTACAACTAGAAAAATTAGAAGAAATAGCATAGATTATTAAGGTAAAATTAATCACGCTAGGACGGGCAAAACATTTTCCAGGTCGGGCATTGCCCGTCTTGGCCCCCACCTGGCTACAGGCCTGCCCCTACGTACAATTATTTATGCTCTACTATACATAGGAAATGCTAATGAAACTACATGCAGTGGTAGAGGGGGGAGTGACCAAGAGGTTGATAGAAAGAGAGTCTCTCTCCCCCACCGAATGAAAATTTTTATAGTTCAACAAAAAAAGTTAAGTCGACGTTGACATGTCTTTTTTTTTTTATATAAAATTTAACAGTGATATTGAACAGTTTTTAAAGTGCCAATTTCTGTTTCCGAAACATTAGACAAGGATCTAACATTATTTAATTATTTTTAATGAATAATCGGTTTCTTAGTTTTGTATTTATAAGTAACAGTGATGGCAAGATAATGAAGCGGGGGAATGATAATGAAGGGGAAATGAACCATACGTTAAAGGAAAAAAAAAATCGCAGCCATTTAGTCGCTTTCAAAAATATTATTATACAAAAACGAAAACAGAATGAAAACACAATAGGAAAGTACAAGTAAAATAATTTTGAGTCACTGTAATGCAGGAAATTTTACTTCAATGTTTCTTCGCCCCCCCCCCCCCCGCCCCAATAATCCCTTAATTAAAAAAAAAAGATTATTAAGCAAAACAATAGATAATAAAATATTAAAAGTATTTTCTTGTTATTACAAGAAATGCTTTGATAATTGCAGAAATATTCTCTGCTCTAAATTTCAATCATCTATCAGAAGGAAAACATGAATGATTCACAATTACTACAATGAGCGATAATCATTCTACGTAAGCAACCCGTCCATTTTAAGTTATTGATAAAAAAGAGATTCCCATCCAATCGAAAACCCTTTCACAATCTGTCCACTGTTGAGCAATGCAGTAACGTGATCGTTGATTGGTGAAAGAGGCTGCCGCTTAAAAAGCCCAAGCATTGGCGCAGCTCGCTCAAAATTGGTCTTTCTTTTTGATCTACAACGTGGGAAAGAGTCAACGTATCATTCCTATCATGGCAAGCGCAGTTGCAAAAATTTCACGCTCTGTTCTAAAACAATCATCAAATCACGTTAATAAACCTAGCGCAAAAGTTCTCAAGCATCAATCCCGTCAATGTAAGTATAATATTTGTAAAATTTGATTTTACCGGCATTTTATCTTTTAGCGATAAATAGGCTTAGCAAGGGTTATGTGTCAAGTGGGGAAGAACTGCTGCATCTGGCCACGTGTATATTACGAATTACGTTTTGTATTGTTTACATTTGTAAAATAGTGCTATTTTTAGTACACTTTTGTAGTAAGCGGTGTACTTGAGTGCAAGTAGTACTAACCCACCTCGTTGAAAATGAAAGGTGCAAGTTGGGGGGTGGAAAAGAGATTGCGGTTATGAGAGAAGCATCATTTATAAAAACAATTCTCAATGAAATGATTTGCACAATGTTTTTATTTAGATAGTTTGTGGAACGAAGTTTTTTTTGTTTGTTTGTTTAATTTACGCGAAGAAATGAATGAAAATGAATATTATGAAATTTACGCGAGATAGAAAGCGACATGTATTTTAGACAGTGGTGCATATAGCTCATGCATATTTTTAATTTAATAAATAAGTTCATAATAGTAATCAAGAGCAATGTTAGTACAAATTAATACTTAGATTTTCGCTAAATTAGAAATTTTTAAAAAGAAATTTAAAATTTCATCTGGTGCATTAAACATTTCATATGTTGAATTCGATTGATATTATGTGTATTTGATGTAAATAACTTTTTTTTCACATAAATTTATGAGTTATCTCTATAATTATTCATTCATTTATTTTCAATTTTTATTCAGTCATAAAAATTACCTTGCTATGCAAAAGAAGTGATTTTATTTAAATTTTAAGCTGCTTACAAAAGAAAAAAAAAAAACAAAATTGAAGCAACTGAGTGGAATGTATTTATCTTTTTTCTCTGGTAAATTTTTTATTGTATTTAAGAAAATGTATTTTCAACAACATCGTTTGAATCTCCTTGCTCTCGATGGGGAGATGGGGGGGGGGGGGATCAAGATTGTAGCAATCAGGCTCGTAATTTAAAACTGTAATCGCCCCCTGACTCTGAAAGAAGCACGTATCCAAGCAATCGGGTAATCCCATTTGGGAAATCAGAGGTCAATTGACCCCTCCCCTGATTTTAGAAATGCATTAAATTCATGCATGTTTTTATGTATTTTGTTGCTTTTCACCTATCATATACATTGAAAATATATCCTCCCCTCCTGGAAAATTTTGAAGTAATGGGCCTGCACTTATCAAATATGTATATATTGAGTATATATGCCCCTTGCGTCATATATATACTCATTAATAGATACAATTTTCATGTCTGTGGGAGGGTGGATTGAGTGAGGGGTCCCACCTTAAAAAGTGGAAATGAGTCATGGGAGCAATTTCTATTGAATTACAACATGAATCTGAATGTTTATCTATATACTTTCTTTTACATTTTAAAATGTTGAGCAAATATGTTGAGAAATAAAGAGAAAAATTTTAATTGGAGGGGGGGGGGGAGCAGGGGAGATTTCTGCATTTTCTTTCTTTAAAGGAAAAATAAAAAAAAAATGATTGATGAAATAATGGCTCTAAAACTAGATTTAAAAAAAAAAAAGCATTCATACAATTAGATTAAAATAATTTCATAATTAGAATCGTTTCTTAAATAGAATCTTAAAGACCAGGGGCTAAAATTCAAGGCGGGATGGCAGAATTCCGGCCGAAATTTCTCAGATCCCTTCCTTGAAAATAGACCGAGCGATGTCTCACCGGCCACGGCCGAAGATTCGAAGCGCGAAATCAGAAGCGCGAAAATCCGCATTTTTTCTTTTTGTTCCTTCCAAGAAATTAAATTCCGCTCCGAGTATAAAGCGTGGAGATGGAGTCTCCCTTCCCACGCTTGGAAAAATTTAGAAAAATTTTTCCACCCATTTGGAAAAATTTTAATTTTAGTGCCTCGTCTAAGATACGAGCCATTAGTCTAAGACATTATAAAGTTAATATAAAAGTATAAAGGTACAATAATATTTCTGATAATTTTATTTTTTCTTAAGATTTTCATTTGGTATTTTTTTCCTTTTCTTATAAAGTTATTGACCCGACTAAAATCTTTCCATCCTCGCTCTGATCGCGGATACAAGTTTTTGGCGAAGAAAGGGGCTTTTCTTTGAGATTTTACTTACCTCGGAAAATTTGTTACAAAGGGGGAAAATTTTTAAATTTGTTTCAGTTATCCCTATAATTTTAAATAATCACTTGACTTTCGGGGGGGGGGGGGGGCAGGAGGGCAATTGTTCCCATTGCCCTTTATCCACACTTGCTCCCGCTAAAAAACGCATATTATCAGGTGTATGTTTTCTGGTTTTTCTTGGTAATTTTCGCCTATAAATCTGCCTTTGGTTGCTTAAAGTTTTTAGAAATTAAGTGTATTAATGGGGCAAACCAGTTATCCAAGTATAGTCATTATTTTAATCTTTACGGAATTCAACCAGCAACAGGGAGATGAAAAATTTTGACTTGCGTTCTTGGAGACCGCGCTTTGCTTTACAAGAAAATCATTTAATCGAAATTTCATTCTTAAATTTTACTCATGTGTTCTTTGAACTCTTATCATTCAGGGGGGAAAATGCATTTTATAGCGAAAAAAACAGCTCAGAGAATTTTTTTTTACCGAGATCATGCAATAGAAAATTTATCAACTTGATTACTTGCGTGTCGTCAAACAGAAACAGTCACTGAGCTAAAGCTGCTGATTAGTAATGCTACATCGATGAAGAAACATCGGCGTTTCAAGAAATCTCATTTTCGGTATGAAACGTCGATGTTGGATAATACAGTGTGAGCATAAAATAACGTGAGGTGTTTGGGGCCCTACAGCGCAGCGCGTACTGTAAACTGTATGAGGTTTCAAAAGCGGGAAGAAAAGCCTATGCCGCTAGGGGAAAGTTGGAGTAGAGCAGTGATGGCGAACCTATGACCCGTGGGTCAGACACTGACCTACGGGTCATAGTGGGTCAGTTTCTTAAAATTATTATTACTGACTCGATACAAGTAGCTGCGTGACGCATTAGCGATAAAAAGGGAAGGGGGGATCATCGCAGCTTCTTTCATTTTAATACAACTTGGAGCAAAATTCCCTGCCTTAAAATAAAGAAAGAACGAAGGAATATAATTTATAATTGTGTTTTTGTCAGTGTTTGGGTTAATTTTTAAAATAAAATAATAGGTACATTATGCAATTTTATTGACTTTCCTATTATATAGTTGCAGACTAATAAAACTGGTTCATATGCGCAGTTTCTTCCCATGGGTTGCCGTATAAAATCGGAGAAGCCTTATTGTTAAGAGATGTTATGGGTCCAATCAAGAAGATGGATCCAATCGACAGAATTAAGATGGAAAGCTGCACGTATATAACCCTTATTCTCATAAAGTAGCATATATGCTTCTTTATGAGGATAAAGGCTAGCAAATAACAATGCAATATACGCGCTGACGTCACTTAACAAATAGAAAGTAGGGGAAAACTCCAGGTAGCATATATGCTACTTTATGAGAATAAGGGTTCAGAATAATATTGGAATTAATCGAAATTAAATATTCACAAAAGTTCAAATGATCCCCCATCACCCTCGAAAACTTGTTCATAAAATGTATAATTTTATGCATGCGAGAAATTACGAACAAGTCTTTGATAATTTTTTCTGTAATTTGGTAATTTCGACCTGGAAATTATCAATGTAAATTAGCTTGCTTTGCCTAATTCTAATTCACTGATAATTAGATCGAACGATCAATCTTAATGTCTTTCACTCATTCAAAGTAGGATTTGTTTTCTCATTACCGGCTAAGGCTGGATAATCCAATTCCCGTAATGCAAATCTGGCCTTAATTTCCGTCTGCCATTGTTTCCATGCCAAAGTAGCTGTCTTGCTGCTTTTACTGCAAAAATAGAATCCCTGGCTTAAAACGTTTCTTGTATTTAGAACTTGACAGTTTTTTTTACCTTCTTGTTCGCACCCCAATGAAAGCTTTGCTTTCATAGAAAGAAGGAATGAATAAAATCACCACGATAAATCTAATTTATTGTCTAAGTGCTGATATTAAATGTACTAATTATTTTTCTGAAACATTGTTTAATGATTGCTTTTCAACGAAATTACTTATCTATTCAGATTAACCACATTCACTCTTTGCACAGTTATAGAAACTTGGTAAAATTTAGTCTCAAATTCGTTCATTATCTTTTATTTATTTTTTTATAGTAGTTTTTAATTCAAACTATAATCGCTGAATATGTTTTTTTATTTAACATTTTCTTTTCCACCGACGCAGAATTTTAGACATTTTCTTCAATCTTTTGCTTTTTTTCTACATCCAATATATAGAAAAAATATTGGATTCGTGAAAACTTTTGAATTTCGAGGGATTTACACGTTTTGAGGTGTGCTGAACCCATTTTGACCATTTTTAGAAAATGTTTTGTCTGTCTGTGTGGCCTACCTTTTTTGTGTGTGTGTGGCCGCTGTAACTCGAAAATCAAAAAGTGATGCACGGAATCGAACGAAATTTAGTGCAAACATGGACCCTGATGGGAACTGACGCTGATTTGTTTTTGATTGGCGCAAATCCATTCGAAGGGGGCGGATCAATCGAACGTTTTTCTCGATTAGTGTGAGTGCTATATCTCAAGAAGTAATGTCCGAATGCTGGATATTCGGCACGTGACCAATTCTTCAGTATTTGGAATCAATATCGTATCTGGCCACTCCACAAAAGATGCGATTTTCTGGAATGTCAATTTTGATTTTTAAAATTTAATTAATTAGCATGTTTTGAAAACATGTAAATTAAAAATTTTTTACGCATTTGTAAACAGTGGATAAAAATATATAGAATTAACAGATTTGAAACATCAGAGCCGGATATCCGGCATGGACCTGTCACACAATGCTCATCGGATACCCGATATCTGGCAGAATCAGTGACCTGGCAAGAATATTAGACTTTTGCAGTCCGGTAATGAAGTCCCCCGGAACGCGAGACAACTTCTCAAAATACGGGACGGTCCCGGAAAATGCCTGCTAGTGACCTTTGGAAAATGCTACTGAACATTTAGACATCATCAGTGGACTACTAATAAAATTTCTTAACTTCTAGCTCCCCATTTTTTGTCCTTTTTTTCACTCAACCACCCTTCTTGTGTTTCTTAATGCTACAATATTTCTGGAGAAACACATAGAACTGGAGAAACAGACACTTATGTATCTGTGTGTGTGCGCCACGTACAAATTTATACGTGTCTCGGAATAACTTGCATTGTATTTTGGCTTGCATCCAAAAATATTTCTATTGACGTCTTCACAGCTGTTGCTGACCGATCAGCTGTGCCTACCTTTGAGATTCGTTTTAATTATACTATTTTACTTCCGTAAAAAGCTTTTCGGTTTTTGAGATTACTTAAATTCGTTTTCACTCTTGACGCATTTTTCATGATTCATGAATTCAGACTAATTTCTGAGATTTTCTACGCTCGATTAAGTGATGCAACAAATAAAATTTGGATTGCGCTAGGTCGTAGCCAGAATTTTTTTTTCCGGGGAGGCCCAGACTTTGAAACATTATGTGAAGAAAGTTTCAGAGAAGAATATACGCTACATAGCGAAAAATTTCGGGGGGGGGGGGACGTGGGCCCTTCCCCTCTGGATAACGGCCTTGGGATCGCGTACAGAACTTTGGTTAACAAATGGCCAAAGATAAACCATAATTAACAAGATATTGTGCAATGCAATTAAAAGTTGTTGCAGTTGCAAAATCATCTTTGCGGCATCTGCTGACAAAAAAATGCATTTTCCTTAACCTTTATGTATTTTTGGAAATATTTTCGCATTATTTTATTTTCAAAATTTAAAGTGAGTTTTAAAAATTCCATTCCAGTTACAGTATCAATTATTTATTTATTTTGTTATTGTTCACCAAATTGATTTTTTTTAAAAATTGCCTATAACATGGAAAAATATTTTTTCTCTAATATGGTTTTTGTAGACATTTATTGCAGTCTTCAAGTGTATTCTTTTTTCAAATTCGGCTGTTTGTTGTAATTAATGAAAATTATTATTTTTTTTTTGTGTTTAATTTTCGTTTCTTTTCATCAATTTAGCGGATTATCCCCGGAGCTCTTCCCTACGCTATTACCGCGCTGTTTTATTCGGATAATCGCGAATCTGTTGTATATGCTACGCTAGTGAGTGCCCAAGAAAGAAAGAGGGAGGGGTCATGGCGCAGGCAGCGACATTGAAATTTTTAGAGGCAGGGGTTTTTATTGGAGGGGGGGGGGGGGGCTACGTATTTTTTGCAGGCCCTGCATATTGGTTGGTAATTAAATACAATTTTGATGAAAAAAGAAATGAGATCTGAAACCTCTCTTACTTCTTATAAAGAATGGCTGGAATGTATTTCAGGCAGTGCTTTTGTGAATTCAAGTAAAAGTAAATTAGCAATTGCGTGAGTGATATGCTTGATATTAGTGAAACAATCGTTCAGTGAGGAATATTGTTTATTAAATAATCATGCATTTTGTTTCCTACTAACTTTATCTACACACCTCAGTGTTTCAGTACAAGTTCTTATCGTTCGATAAATCATATCTGTAGATAAAATTTATTACGTTATTAGATTGTGAAATATTACACTACGTAGCCTGGTTAGGAATATCTTCAATGAGCTGTTTGTTTTGTCGTATTTTGAAGTAAAAAAATACGAAAATTGTTTTCGATTTTATATAATATTTCTTGTAAACTACAATTGCAGCAGCTTGACATAAAAATCAACAATGTTAGTTCAAATTGACTAAATCACTTTTGTGCTTTCTGGTTAATAATTTATTAAAAGGATCAAATTTGGTTGTCATGTAAAAAATCGCCTTTCCACACGGTGTGATATGTCGCTAACATAAAACCAGCGCCTGTTCTGAGCACTTGGCCGCCCGTTTACAAACTTACAAAATCAAGTATGCTGCTCTAATAAGTTTATAAAATTCTATCTGATCAGGAGGTCGTACCAGGTCCGTTTTTGGAGCTTTCACAAAATTCCACTTAATCAGAGCGGACCTTTCACCAAATTATTTATTAAATAAGCAAATACGAATAAGTAAATACGAATGTATGTTGTATCACTATGTGCTTAAATTTTGAATTTTCAGATTTTATTTTTCACAAAAATCGTCTTAAAATTCACAAAAACAGGGAAAATGCTGGATCGATCCCTGGTGATACGCTAAACCCTAATATGTTCGCTGAATTCAAAAGTGGGGCACACTTTTGAATTCAGCGAATTGAAATGAATAGAGATCTTCAAATTCGCGATTTTATCAAACTGATGTGAACGTTTTGTGTTCTATTGGCGTTGTACTAGTACAATTGACCAGGGCTCTTAATTTGATTGGGAGTTCAGTCTAGTCCTTTAATTCTTTCTGATTTTGAGTGAATTTTTGCACATTGTTCGGAAATCAGATTCTTCCGTGGAGTTCGACTTTATTTTATTTGGGGGGGGGGGGGGAGGGGCGGGGGTTGCGGAAAGTAAACTTACAAGGATACAGGAAATGTGCATCGGTCTATCTGTCACCTCTTTGGTAATAGGTTTTGAAGTAATGATTTTGATCAGAACTTTTTTTTCTTCTGAAAAACGGCCATCTTAGTGCGGGACATGCGGTCGTTCACCGCTACATAACCGGCCGACCATACTACTTAACAAAAATTCTTGTCTATTCTATCATTACCAAAAAAAAGACAAGACGTTACAAAAATACTGGAAGAATCTCTGTTGTGTAAAAGTATAACTATAAAGACGTCACATTGGGTACCTGCTTTGCGAAGCATTAATTCCACGCTCGAGAGAAATTTTTCTCTAATAATAAATTTAAATTATTAGCTTTAGTTTAAATTTCAAGTACATGGTGCGATATAATATTTAAAATAACTGTCGGCGTTCGGTGTTTGTTAAAAATCTTTGGGAACAAGCAAGTTATTTTATGTATCACGGATCAATTTTTTTTCCTACTTGAGAACACAGCTGATTTGAAGGTACGATTATCTACGGATTTTCTGGTATCCACTTGAAAATTGCTAATATTAGAGAATTACTTCTTGAGAAAGCTACTCCAAACAACCCAAAATAACATTTCCTGCCAGATTAGTAGCCACATGGTATGAAGATGTAAGGAGCCTTATATCAACTGCGCTGAAATTGGAACAGCATTTCGAGTCTGAAAAAAAGAGCTTTGACGTCAGTTACTGCTTCTTTTTAGTATCGTTGAAAAATAATGCTCGTTACCTCATTTTTGAACATTTTTCTCATTCTTGTTTACACATATATTTATATACTCGAAGCCGGAGGAAAAAATGCCTTGAAGATTGAATGGATAAATTCTTGTTTTTAAATACTCTACGATGCATTTGTGTTGCGCATTTCAGCCAAGTTAAAATTCCATTAAACAGCTCACAAAACAGAGGCACTTGCTCTAACTTTATTCTTACTAAATTAAAATCCTGGTCATCTGACATTTGCTTAACCGATGGTAAGATTAACAAAAGTTTCTCGACCGGAAAAGATAGTGTGTTGTTTAACTTAAATTTCGGTGATGTCCCGTTTCAGTCGTTCCCGATCAAGTCGGTAGATGAAGTTTGTCCCGATTGAGTCGGTGGGGGAATTAGAGATAGTTGGTTAGATCCTCTCGTTTGAGTCGGTTATTCTGATTTGGCACAGTTTGTACTACTCCAAACTACTTTGTATTACTTTGCGAAACTCCAAAATATATATATAAATAAATAAATTTGTAGAATCGCCATAGAGATCTGACTAAGAGTAACGCGTGATATAATAAGATTTCTGTAGTGTCAAGACAAGCGCTACATAACCGAACTCCTTGAAAATAACTCCATCTAACATTTAAGTAAATCATATGTGCATTTGTGACAAATTTATTATTTTTTACTTTGAAATAATGTTTTTTAATAGGAGCAAAGGGAGAAAAAATAAAGCTTAGCAATAACTTTTACAAGATTTAATTTAAGAATACTTTTAATTATTCTTTATTGAAACAAGAATCCGAAGTCATATTTTAAATTGCAGTAAATTCTGATGTTGTTTTAAGTTAAACCCCTAGATTACGCTTGCGCACCTTAGAACTTAATTGTGCACACTTTAATTTTTTGTTAAGAAAAATCCGATTTTATATCATTTAACAACTTTTCCGAAGTATTACAATGTGATAGCAGAAAAATCCCTTTTTTTGGCCTACCCTCCCTGCCTATGATGTTATCAATTTGTATGGATAAACTATCGTCTGAATCATTTTCCTATTCTTTCAATTGTAGCAAACTCTGAGCGTTTAGTATAATATGATTGAAATGATGTGAGATTTTCATCATAACTAAGTTAAGAAAATTCTTCGTGAATAAGGCTATGTTGTTATTTACATTTATTGAGATTCTTTTATTTCTTAAATCTTGTTGATTAGTTTTGTGAACAAGCAATATTTTGAGGTATGACGCATCACATTTCCCAAAAATTGGCATTAGCCTAACTAATGACCTTTTGCTCATTATTGTTAGAAATTGTTCTAACAAAGTATACTTGAAACATTTTGTAAATTAAAAGGAGCATTTTTCTTCCATGTACTAGTAAAGCATTCAAACTTTCCTTCGTTTTTTTCTTCTTAAGAAACCTAAAATATTTCACGCACTAAAGCCGAACCGTTTAATCATTAGTCCATACTTCACTACAATACTTCAAAAGCATCCATCATTATGCAGAAAATTTTCTGGCAAGTTTGTATAAGTTTCAAAGTGAAAAAAAAATAATCTAGGAACGAAAAAAAATCATAGTTTTCATCGTTCTTTAAGTCGATTTAGTTAATAAATCGTTAACTTCATCACGACATGGATATTGATCATGACTGTAGTTCTACCGCAAAAGAAAAAAGATTCTGACGGGCAAAGAGTGCCAAGAAATATCCATTCATGTTCAAGGGAGAAACTGCTGGTATAAGAAGCGGGCCGTGTTCGTTTAGCATACTTGATTTCTTCCGAGCTGATGCTATTTGCCAATTTATAAATTTGCTTACAACAAGCAGAGAAACAAACATTCTGATTCGCGTGATTTTCAAAGAATTTTCACTGCAAGTATGAGCTTATTACAGACAATGGAGGCAATTCACTGCTAGAGGGACTCATGAACGATCATCGTAGTCATGTGATATCAGCTCTTTGTTTACTAAGATTTTCAATTGAGTTCTACGTGGAGTTCACTAGGCAAAATTAGTTATCTTAAAATTAATTAGACTATTTTCACAGCTCTTTCAGATTATAATCCAGTATTTACATTTAATTTAATCATCATGAAAGAAATTTATTAATTACTAGCTGTACCCGGCCACGCGTTGCTGTGGCTCAGTATGGTTCGATGGAAAAGCAAGAAAAAGCACATATATGTTTCATTTGACAATGCTTGTTGTTTCATTGTCTGAAAATATAGATTGTTTGTCTGGTTTACCCATTCTAGAACACGCAATTTATAACTGTACACATGAGAAAATCTAAACTGCTCAATTTGATTGATTGGTCTTGAGCTTTATTTTTTTTCACAATGCTTGCGGGCAATTTTTTTTTTTGTTCCATTGTCGGTGAAGATTTTGATATTGTCTGGCTCAGCACATTAAAAAATTCCAACATAAGCCTTATCCAAACAGAAGAAACACAAACACAAAAATTCTAAATTAAAAAATTGCCGTTCAAAATAAATAATCTGTGTTTTAAAGTTCCCTTAATCGTCAAGCTCAAAAATAATTTAAAAATACTTCAAAATTTTAACATCAGAATGAAAATAGCTAAATGAAACTGTTAACATTCAAAAAGAGTAATCTTTGTTTTAAAGTTCCATTTAATCTTTGAGTGCAAAAATACTAACAAATACTTCAATACAAACGGAAAAACAATAAAATAATTTTTGGAGAAAATAGAACCGACTATAAACTATAAATTGCGCCGAAAAGTAAAAAATAACATTATTCTTTAAACAACTTCGATACGACTTTTAAATATAACTTTTGAAGTCGGTGCAAAATTATGACAGTCTAATTATAATTACATCATGCGTTATTTTGCACTGAAACTGTTGCAAACTCTACGCTATTTATATTTGTAATTGGTTCATAGTTACAAAAGGAATCGTGCATCAAAATCCATTATAATTTTGCACCGACTTCAAAAATTATATTTAAAAGTCGTATCGAAGTTGTTTAAAGAATGTTATTTTTTACTTTTCAGCGCAATTTATAGTTTGAAGTCGGTTCTATTTTTTCCAAAAAATATTTTATTTTATTATTTTTAGCGTAAATACATTTTTATATAAATACTCTATTTTTAAGACATACGTATCAAAGGAGAAACATTTGAGGGAATGACACTAAAACTAACCGTTTGTAAGATAATTTTCGTTTTAAAACCGATTTTAAAGGGTCGCTGGAGCAAGCAAACTGATTGGCTTTAATTTCATCTTCAGAGAAGCCTTCAGTCTATTTCTTGTTATAATTGCTTTTAATGTAACAATGAGTTTCATTTTTATTAACAACTTTTCCAACAAAGACAAATCGAGCCTAGCCTTTCCAATTAAAATGAAAAAACACATATTTTTCACCCACAACTTTTTTTCTAAAAAAAAACAGATGTAGTCAAACTGATGCGCGATATTTGAGTTAGACGACCCTCTATCGATCAAAGAAAAAATAATCAAAATCGGTTCATTTAGTCAAAAGTTATGGATGAAAAAGCAAAAAAATTACCACATTTCAGTCCCTTACTTTTTTTTCTAATTATCGAATATGGTCAAACCAAGGTATGGGACCTATGAGAAACCACCCTCGATCGATTTAAAAAAAAAAATCATGAAAATCGGTTCATCCGGTAAGAAGTCATGAGTGGACAAACGAACAAAAAAAAAAAAAAAAAACGACATACATACAATATGAGTGTCGGTTGTGAAGTCGGTTAAAAACATTTTAAATCAAAATGAAAATAGCTGAATTAAACTGTTGCTATTCAAAATAAGTAGTCTTTGTTTTAAAGTTCCCCTTAATCTTCGAGTGCAAAAATACTAACAAATACTTCAATACAAACAGAAAAAAATATTAAATCAAAATGAAAATAGCTGTACCCTGCCAATAGTTGCAGTGGCTCATTCTCCTTGATAAAACATTAAAAACCGAAATATTTAAATCAAAGTTGAAATAAATTAAAAGCGATATATTAAAACACATGTTCTGATAAAATTTCAAAGCAATCGACGTATTTACGGAGATTTGAGGTTAGGAACCAAGGCTGAACTTGATCGTAACCGTAAACTGGATCACGTTCAGCCTTGTATGAACAAACACTTACATTTTTATTTACATAGCTTATGTTACCCGGTGTTGAGGAAACTGCTAATCATTACTTTTGGATCAAGGTAAGCCTTAAGAAATCGAATTAAAAAGTTTATAACTGGCGTTCTATTTGACTTAGAAACTTCGAACAAATTCCATCTTATGCAGAAAAATCAGCGCTTTCGATCGATATATTATATTAATATGTGCAAGGTTTTCTTCACCCCCATAGTGGGAAATTAATGTAGAAATTTTGCCTTAAATTGGAATAAAAAAGGAACTACCTGTCGGATTTTTTTCTAACGGGTCTATAAACCATCCGCTTGAATCACTCTGTCAACTGGCAAAATTTCAAACCAATCGGTCAAGTACTATCGGAGATTTGCGGCTCGCACAAACGAACACTTACATTTTTATTTATATAGATTACAATAGTTATAGTGTTGTATTTAGTGTTAATTTTATGTAATGTAGAACTTTTTTTATGCTTAGTTTTAAATTAGATTTGCCGAACTCAAAGCAATGCTGCGGCTTCCTTTGTTTACATTGCTTTCATCGGTGCCACGTGACCAATGACGTTGCTTGAATTGCCTCCATTGTAGAAACCTCGAAACGTACCGACTCAGACGGGAACGACCTGTATAATCTTTACCGACTCAAACGAGAACTACTGAATCGGCACTTAATTGAAATTTCGCACCGAGTATTATAATCCTACAAATTTTCAGTCGAAATAAGTACCATAATTATCTGTGTATAGCCCGCGGGCTATCTACAAAAAAACTTCTTTTTTTACAACCTGCGGGCAATATAACGATGCGGGCAATACATGAAATTCAAAAAAAGGTATTATTAAAAAGGACAACTACCGTTCAAAAATATCGAAATCTGTTTTCCTGCAAAACAAAATGCAGATAAATAAATCGTAGCTTTCGAAACAATGGTCCAAAGCAGATTGGGGCACGGGCGCTGCAGGCGAATGCATTGTTTTCTAAGGTTGTATTTCTTGTTTGGGGTGCAGGTTATACACCGAACTTAACTTTTTTTAGAATGAATTTTTCTTCCTGCGGACTATACAACGATGCGGGCTATTTACCGATAATTACGGCAATTTTCTAGTAATCAAGTCTAGTAACTCATCTACAGTCTCTTTTCTAGTTTCTTTTTTTTTTTCTTCTTTCTGTTATAATATCTAGTTTCAGCAATGGTAAAATTGCAACTAATAACAGAGGTCTGTTTTTTTTTCCCCGGATCACAAACCCCCTTCACAAGAATTAATGCAGATTTATTTTCATGAAATCAATCCTTTTAAATATCATTGTCCTCATACTGGATTAATATTTCTCTTAACATTAGAGATTTTATATTATTTCATCAATAATTTTTTTACAATACTTCCAAAATTAATGACATTTTTGTCAGAATGGTTAAAAATTAACGAAAAAGGGATACTGCCTAATGTCTGGATAGATCCCTGAATAAGATTCTGGATATTGGCAGTACCAAACAGCACGTGATCAAGAAACAATGTATTCTTAGCATTCTTGCACTCAACAAACCGTTGTCTCGAAATAAAATGATGGAAGAAATAAAACAAAATCATGATCGAAATCACTTTATAAAAAATTGGCCTTTTTTTTTAAATATAGGCCGAATTTTTTTCAGCCTCTGTTAATGGCCGTGAACAGTGGCGTACGCAGAATTTTTTCAGGGGGGGGGGGGGGCTCATAATTTTCTGAAACTACTGAAAGAAATTCGAGTACATAATAAAGCACTATTATTTAAGACTCAAGGGGGGGGGGTTAACCCCCCCCCCCCTTGCGTACGCCACTGGCCGTAAATGTTATCTTTTGGAACACTGAAAATATACGCAATAAAAATTTGGTTGCAATTGGGAACCTTTTTATTTCTAACATTATTGGTTTTAAATTTCGGCATTCGTACATTTTTTTTAGTATTTCAAACTTTATTTTTGAAATAGATGTACTAAATGCTCACATTTATTATATCATTAGATCTTCAGATTTAGTAATTTAAACTTCTGTTTTGATGTAAAATAAATTTATGGCTTATTAAATTATTCCAAAATTTTTAGATGGAACAGACAAAAGAATTGTTGTGGAAAAACCTGTGGTTGAAATGGATGGTGATGAAATGACTCGTGTGATTTGGGAAAAAATTAAAGATAAGGTGAGTTTTTGTAAATGAGGAAATTACAAGATGTGATGAAATGAATTTTAATGAAATAATTTAATGAATTTATATTTTTTAATTTTATTTTATTTAATACAGCTTCAGCAAAGCATGGTTAAGATTTGCACATAAATTTCTGGCTATATCAGGTGCTTAATGATGCAAACAGTTTTGTATTGCAACAGTTTTGTATTTAAATTTTTTTTCTCGTTTTAGCTGATTTTTTTCGCGTTTTTAAATTTCTTACGGAATTTTGAGACATTTAGTGGAAAAGGAACATTCCTTGGAAAATTTTAAAATTTCTTTCATCCGTGATTCCTGTTATGTTTTCCCAAGATTTCTATAGTTATGACTTCAATATTTTACCCTTATTTAAAACAAGAATGGTCAAAAAAAAATTATCTAGGAATCAAAAAGTTTTATTCAGGAATTTCAAACTAGAGATCACTTTATCTTTCCTCGCGGTCTTATTTTACGCATACCATATGGTCTTATTTTGCCTCTGAGAAATTTCTGTTCTACTTCCTTTTTTATTTCTTCATTTCATTTCTATTTTTTTTTCTTGCCAGCGTTTTATATGCTTACAAATTTTTATTTATGTTTTTAATTCAGTTCATCAGAATAATCACGCACGATTTTGCGCATGCTTCAGTTCTGCTTCGATTTCAACAAAACAAAGAGATAGCATGCTTACTTATTCTGAAGATTATTATGTCTGCAATTTTTCTTTTCGTTTTTCGCGCTAAGCATTCAAATCCTGAATTGGTGAATCAACATTTAAAAAAAAAAAAAAAAAAAAGCACAAGTGCGCTCCTAGAATGTAGCTCCGGAACGTGCACATCTCAAGTACCCCTTTGCAAATAAAATCGCTAAACTGTTCGATCACGAGCGATAGGCGCGGCTTTCATAAGCGATAAAAATGCTTTTGCTTATCAATTTTTTTGTTTTATTTGTTATTTTTATTTACTGGTTTTAAGACTTAATTTTAATTAATTTTATTTTGATTTTACTTACGTTTTATTAGGTTGTTTACTGGATAATAAGAAGAAAACATTTGAGTCTTACGTTTTAAAATTTTCATTTAAAACTACTCTAACCGCAATGCCCCCCAACCCCCCAAAAAAATCAAAGGAACCCCCAAATATTCTCTAACACCCCTTCCTGAAATTTTCAATGGCAGTCTTTGGCTTGCCGCCCCCCCCCCCCCGGCCACTCCTGCCTAATTAAATAATTCAGATTGCACTTTACTTAAATTGCTGTTAATAACTAACTTTTATTTTATTTATTTATTTAATTACTTTAATTTTTTAAGGCAGACAATTAACAAATCAAAGTAAAAATGTTTATTATTTTACAAGACAGACTTGTCTAGAATTTTTTGTCTGAGTGATATAACTTATTATATGAATATATATTGGTATTAATTTTTAATCAGTGAAGTATTTGTTTTTAACCCTTTTGTTTTTAAGCAGGGTTTATTTTCAAACATGTCAGGTTAATTGCTAAGCATTCAACTGATGTTAAACTGTGATCTGTTATGTAACATTTATGGCAGGGATGCACAAACTATGGCCCGCGGGCCAAAATTGGCCCGCCGAACCTTTTGAATTGGCCCCCACTAATATAGTTGAAAAAAAAGAATAATTATAATAAAATTTTTAAAAAATACGAAAGAAAAAATAATTGTAAAAAAAAAGCTTACGAAAAATCTTGGTAAAAAAATAAGATTGCAGCGCCGCTACTGAATTTTGGTCGCAATTTTCGGGAACTAATCGCCATATTTAATTTTATTTTATTGGAAATACTTCAGAAACTAATAAAATCATGATAAAAGTGGTAGAATATTGCATTGTCATCTGGTTCTGAGCTATATGTAAAGTTTCAGAACAATAGCTTATCGGGAAATGGTAGAAAATTCGATTGCTGGATTTTTCGAACAGCCATTATGTGGGTTATTTCGTCTGTAAAAGAATTTTGTCCCATTCCTGCAATAATTTCTTTAGTTACTTCAAAGCAACGATCGTTAGACATAGCAGGCAAAATGTCATTATTTTCGTCTTCATCGCTATCTTGCTCTTTGTCATCGTTCGCGTGTAGCACCATTTGGATGCTTTCCGAATCGGACATCTTGTTTATCAAATTATTAATTTCGTAAAATCTGATCATCAATCATTTTTACAGTAATAAATGATTTCAAAAAGGAGGAAAACGAAATGCAAGAAGCATGTTTACATGCAGAAACGCGCAAATTTCATACATGTGTAAAACGACTTTGCTTTTGCGAACTCGATTTAAATAAAGTATTCATTTTCACAGTTGCAATTTTTGTTGCCTTAATATCAATTTTAAATTCTTGTTACCTTATTTCAGCTCTTAAATAAATAAAAAAATATATAAAACAAAAATAAACGAGGTTTAATTTTTACACGATCAGCTATTGCGGAAAATTCGCGAATCTGCCGTATCAGAAATTTTCCGAACTTTCGTATAGTCAGACTTTTGTTGCAATTCGTCTTCGAATACTGACGAGACAATTAAATAAGTGTATAAGAATCTAATTACTTATATCTTTCATGTTTAATTATTGAAGTATCATTGAAGATTTTTTTTTCTAATTTTAATCTGCAAGTAAGTTGAGGCCCCCCCCCCCCCTTTTCTAAAAAACATAGTTTTTAGACTAAATTGTTCTACTTATAAACACTGAATATGTTACTTGTAACGGAAAAATGCGTATTTTTAAAGGTATTTTTAAAAATTCGCATTTTTACTAAATGGGCAAAAAAACGCAAACTTTTCAAAAATGGCGGGAAATTCACGAAAAAATTCCCGGTTTTCTGGTTCCCAGATAAGAGGTTCTGTACTGTATTACTATGCCAATTTAACTAATAAGATTTTGTAAATGGTTAGTTAAAAAAACAATTCTACTAGCCAAATTGACTAGTAGTAATGAATAAATAAAAATTTATTAATTAAACATTAATTTTCAGAATTAATAATATCAATATGAATAATTATTTTTCTTTATAAAGTGTAATTTATCATAAAAATTTAAAAATTTTATTGTTGATATATATTTAGGAAAATTTTATTGTTGATATGTATTTAGGAAATGAATAAATAAATAAAGATTTTTTACATTAATTCACAAAGATCAATTTCTAACTGCAGGAAAACTAGTGATTAAAGGATTTAAATTTAATTATATGCCATGGAATAAAATGATATGTTGATTTTTCATTAAGGAATCAGTTTAACTTTTTTTATTGTCCATGTAGCAATGTGTAAATTTAATATTACTATGCCAATTTAACCAATAAGATTTTGTAAATGGTTAGTTAAAAAACAATTCTACTAGCCAAATTGACTAGTAGTAATTCTGAATCGCAAGGGTTTAACGTGATGTACAGACTCGTAGCATTTGGATTTTGCTATTTAATATATGTGTGTTTATTTCTTCTGTATTTATATTCGCACTTTTAATTAATTTCTCATTTTAACTCTTAATATATATATTAAATTTTACTTTATAAAATGTCTAAGAAAACTTATCTAAATTATAAAGAAAGTTATAATTTAGAGAATAATGCTGTGTTTTTCTAAGTTTAAATTACCTTTTTATTTTCCATTTGTTTCATTTTCATAATTTGCACACATTTTTGTAAAAAAATTTAGTATTCCTCTCTTTTGCCATTTGACTTCATTGATATATATAAATGTTGTGCAATTAATTGTTTAGAAATCTTATACCTCATTTTGTTTGAATTCATTTACATTAATTTTTTAAAACTTTTACTTAATAATCTGTTCCCGAGTACAGTAATTATTAATACACGTAATTTTTACATATTACCTCTAAATAAAAACTGAAATACACCCTGTATTTTTATGAATAAAACATTACATTACTTTGGCCCCCAACCTGATCTTTTTAATTTTTTGGCCCTTCACCCAAAAAAGTTTGTGCATCCCTGATTTATGGTTTAGATTTTCATTTAACAAACTGAACATTTTTTTTCAGCTCATATTTCCATACTTGAAGCTTGAATGCTTATATTATGACCTGGGCTTGCCATATCGAGATCAAACCAATGACCAAGTAACTTTAGATGCAGCTATGGCTATTAAAAAACACAGTGTTGGTATAAAGTGTGCAACTATAACTCCTGATGAAGCTAGAGTAAAAGGTAATTTTTATTAAGTCAGATTTTCAGCATTCATTTTTTTACTATGATCTGAATGTCAAAATGAAATAATCACTAATCTCTAGTGTAGGTTGCATAAATAAGTTTTAAAGAAATAAGTAGCAAGCAGCAGTGTTCATTGATTTAAACTAACTTACTTAAAAATCATGATTCAAATCAACTGATTTTTTTTAAAAAATTAGATTTGTCTCATTTTAAATTACTGAATATATTTTTTAAAAAATCAGCAATTAAAATCATTTTACAAAGCATTTTATAATTGTTCTAAACTTACTGATGAAAATGTTTTTATTAAATGATTAATTACATTAATTACATTCAATTAGCAAAGTTATTGTGTATTGATGTATGTGGTGCGTGTGTAATTGTTTCCAACACTTAGGAACTGGTTACATTTAAAATCTTCTACTAATATATATTCTTCAGAAATGAAATAGGCAATGCGAAACTTGTGCAAAAGCCATACCAAGTATAAATATTCAGAAAATGTTAGACTAAGAACATACATGATTATGAAATTCCTATGAATTTTTAAATTTTAAAAGATAGCCTTCTAAATCACTTTAGTATTTTTCTGAATCCATATTTAGATTAGAGGAATCATTCTTTTGGTGTATCACACTGTGTGGATTTATTGATTCGGATTATTTTTGTTAACTTTTCCAATGACATTAATTCCTGCTAAATCCTCATTACAACTTTCGATACCATCCCCAATTTTCTTTCTAAATGAACTTTAAAGTTGAAGCTATCAATTAATAACAATCGGTAACAATAATTATCACTGCAGAATATGAAAACAACATGGTGCACAGTAAAGAATAGATGAAACAAAACGTTAAATGCCATTTTTAGTGCATCAGAGTTGAAATTGCTAAGTTGAAGCTATAGATTCAGAACAATCAGCAGGCCCTGGAAGTTACTGATGTAAAAGACTCTTAAAGATGCTCTAAAATGACAAAAAATGCATTTAACCTTTTTAAAAAAACTCTCTTAAAATCGGAGTTCAAAAGCAGGTTTACTTTTCTATGCGAATCCTCTTTTACTTAGTTTCAGAAAAGTAATGTACTTATATGTGTATTTTATTATTATTATTTTTATTATAAGACATTTATCCCCTGCCGGGAAATTGAAATGATGATCTTTGAAATGATAGTAGACACACATGTAAAGGGCTACAGTGAAACTATATAGTACCAAGAAGAGATAGTGTGTCGACTGACGTGACACCCTCTAAAGGGTAGGAAGGAAGAGTAGGAGAGGTCATGATCAGAGTTGTCATCTTCACAAAGTTTTTATTTTCAAGAAAACTTTCCTTCCCTTAAAATAATCATCATAATTTAATTATGAATTATAATAAGTGAAAAAAAAAATGCAGCTAGTGCTAAACAAATCTACTTTGTTTGTTCAACAACTTTATTGTTGTAATTTAGAAATTCATGTTTTTTTGCAAAAGAAATGTTTTTTTACATTATTTGGAATACTTTACTTTATACAATAATGAGAAAATTTTTTACTACTTGTTAATATAGAACTGAATTTATTTCTTTTTGAGTTTTTAATTAAAGTACTTTGTTTTGTAAAAGTAATTTTATTAGATGCTGTTGTTCATGATGCAAAAATTATTTTTTGAGTAAAACATTGATACACTCCCCCCAAAAAATGTTTCTTTTTTAAACGATTTTCTCCAATCAGCCTTACTGCTAAAATTGAATTAACCTGATACAAAATGTGATTGACCTGACACAAAACTGAGAGTTCTGATAGAAAAAATGTAAGTTTACTTGATACGAAACCGATAATTCTGATTTAAACTGGTATTTTTACCGAAATAAAGTTGATACAGAACTGAATTTTTGATTTTCGACCCCTGGAATAGTTTAAAACGTAGTAAGATATTCAGCTTTTATAGTTGCAAATTTATAATGACTGAAATCTTTAATCTCTTGCAAAAGAATACAATTTAAAATAATAAATCACATTTATATTTCTAAAATACAATTTTTTGGATTTGAGAGGAATCAAATTAACCACAAATCTTGATCATTCAATTAGTTACGGCTTAAAAATTTCTGTTACTGCTAAATGTAAAAGATTGTAAAACATTCTTAAGAATAGGTTTCTGACTATTCATAACTTGGAATATTAAGTTTCTTATAATGCTTAAAATTGAAGTATACAAATTTAAATTTAGATTTTGTTTTTCTATTACATTTTCCATTATATTATTAATTCCTTATTTCAGAAACCTGCGTTCTTTCCCCCTTCTTTTCTTATTTAAAGGACAACTTTTAAAAGAAATGTTGAAATATTTCCCAAAAAAAGAAATTATGTTGATATAGTTGCAGATGTCTTGTTAATAAAAAATAAGGATTTTTTTTTTTTTTTGTAGAATTTAATTTGAAGAAGATGTGGCCAAGTCCTAATGGAACTGTCAGAAATATTCTGGGTGGAACAGTTTTTCGAGAACCTATCATTTGCAAATCAATTCCTCGACTAGTACCTGGATGGACAAAAGCTATTGTAATTGGAAGGCATGCTCATGGAGATCAGGTATTTCTTTTTAAATAAATAGTTGCAATACTTTTTAGTTAATTATTTTAAAATCTTATTTTAAAACAAGAGTTATTTTACTTTGTTCAAGTATTAATTTGACAATCAGTACCTGGACTACTGAAATTTGTCAGACTGTAAATTGCGATTTGTGTGCTAATATTGTGTCACCACTCTTCTTGCTTTTAAGTACTGCCACTCAAAACGACATTGACTCAATAAATCTTCATGTGCTTCCTGAAGAAATATGCAGACATGCTCTGCCTACCATTCTTCATGATTGCAAAAGTGGTGCAATGTAGAATTTCATGTCAATCACCTAATCAAAAATCACCTTTTGATTATGTCTTCCCATATTTGCTCTATGGTATTCATAAATTGGTAGGCAGCCGAATCAACATTGAAATTGCCTGAATGTTTCTTAACCAGTTCATTTTGCTCAAGTGACACAGCACATTGTTTATCTCCAAAATTTCATTTTAGTTGTTTGCGTGAAGTTCTAGAGTGGCTGAAAACGACTGCAAGGGTACTTCTTCTTGAAATGTAGGCAGAATTTTACCGACCAAATTAAAGTCTGCATGTGCAAAGTTTTAAATTATATTTGTTTGGGCTAGAAACCTAAGCCTTGAAAACATCTTGGAAGTACATATTCAATAAATTAAGAGTATCAAAATCAACAGATTAAAATGTTATGTTTCAATTTTTATTTTACCCTTTAAATAAGTTGTAGCAGTAGCACTTAGTTTTTCTTTTCAAAATGTTGTAATGTTAAATTTACATCATTTTGCTTGCTTTACTTTAAATCACGTAAATATCTTCATCAGCTAAAATTTTTATGATTGTTTCCTGTCTTCATTCTTTTCAGTATGTCATACTTTCCAACTCTACTTTTTGAAAGGGAGACTTCCGTTGTTCACTCTTGTCTCAGATATCCTGTTTATTTATGCCTTTCTCCTCAATTTTTTTATACCCCCTAATACTTTCCTTTTTCCCCCAGCATATTGGTATTTTATTTGACGCTAATAATTTTATGTTAAGCTTGAGCATTTTGAGAACATTATGGTTGAAAAAAAAATGCATTCAAAATTTGTGGGAGTTATGTCTTAAAGTCAAAATTAGTGTCTATTGTCAAAAAAAGTATAGTGCAAATAAGATGGAACCAAAAATGCATATTAAAACTTAAGGAAATAGACTTAAAAGCAATATGTGCAAATAGGATCCATTAAAAAGGCAAATCGATTTTGAGAGCGCTTGCTCCCTTCATCAGTAGCAAGCAAAGAAAAGAGAACTGATGCCTGAAGAAGCCTTTAAGTTTCTGGAAAGATACAACTTTCCTCTGACAAAAGTTTTTTAAATCTACACTTGCCACTGACAGAGAGTGCAGTGACTATCAAAACTGGTTTGCCTTTTTAATGGATTTTATTTTAGTTTCACTATTTATTTTACTATGTTTTGTGCAATGTAACCTCTTTGTAAAGTTAACACATGATAATTCAAATAAATTGGCTAAAATAATGTATGAGAAATAACAAGTTTGTTTTAACCATTTTTTTAATTGATAGTAATAAAAATAATTTGAAAATCTATAGATAAAATATTTAAAACCTTTTGCTCAATTTTCTTTAGTATAAATGCACAGACATGGTAATTGAGAAGCCTGGTAAAGTTGAACTCTTGTACACACCTCATGATGGTAGCGAAGCAAGAAGAGTTGAAGTTTTTAACTTTCAGCAAACTGGAGGTGTCACAATGGCAATGTACAACACCGATGATGTAAGTTGAAATAACCTTTTTTAAATTAACACTTTGATTTAATTCAGGCCCGTCATTTCAAAATTTTCCGAGGGGGAGACGAAGGGTATATTTTCAATGCATATTATAGGTAAAAAAAGCAATAAAATAAAAACACATGTATAAATTCAATGTACGGTGAACTCTCTCTATTCTGAACACACATGGGACCAAACAAAAGTGTTCAGATTATGGACGTGTTCATTATAAAGGGAGAATGAGTAATACACGTGTGTATTGAATTTATTGAGTACTGAGTAGCCTGGTTAACCATGCCAGTTACCGAGATGGAGGTGCTGAATTAGCTTTGGCGGCTAGTGCAGTGGCAAACTAAACATATTCAGACCTGTACACTCACACCTTGTTTTTTTTTTATTTTAAAAAGCTTTACATTATGATAAATAAACAAAAAAGTAAATTATAAAAAAAATACATCAGTTTTTTTGTATATTTACATAAAAAAAGAGTAATTTTGGTTTGTTTTTGCATTGTATTTTTCCCGTGCAGCGTACATATTATCCAGTTTCTTCAGAAAGCGGGAAATGCTTCCTGACAAGGCCGTACCCAGAGCTCCCCCCCCCCCCCGAAAATTAATTCTAAAAGTTTAGTTTCCTATTCCTCTACTGTGTCCATGTTTACATCTGCAGCTTCTCTACTTATGGTTTTAAATTCAATATTATGGTGAACTTTGAAACAACTAAGCCATCCTTCTGATGCATTGAATTCTCTGATATTTTCGTTTTCGGCAAAATCAAGAGCAATCTGTTTCAGCAGAGGTCCAGTGACAGGCAGATTCTTTTTTCGCATTTGGCAAAAAAAAAAAAAAAAACTTTCAAACATGCATTCCCGGATTGGAATTCCCGGGAAATTCAGAATTCCAATCGCACACCTGTTCAGTTTAAAGAGAGGTAACCATTGAATGGGGGATAAAAATAGCGTTCAGATTACAGAGAGGTCATCCTATGTTAAGTGTATGAAGTGTTGCCGGGACTATCGAAAGTGTTGATAATATGGGGGTGTTCACATTAGGAAGTGTTCAGATAGAGAGTCCACTGTATTTCTAAAAGTTGGGGGGGGAGGGGGGTTGATCGCTCAAATGACAGGCTTGCTTTAATTAATTTGTTTAAAAAGAATTCTAGCAACTCTGAAATGCATATATGCAGTTATTTCTATCCTGTACTTTTAATATTGGTTTTTTTGTTTGCTTTTAAAAAAAAAATTTCTGAAAAAATAACTTGTTTACTTCATTTCTATGGTTAGCTGTAATAGTTAACTATAGCAGTATGCTGCAAATCTGCTTAACTTTGAAGCTTTTTTGAAGTGCATAGTGTAAAAAGCAGCATCTTATGATGTGTTTAAAGTCCTGAATAAGTCGAAGTACAAAAAAATTCTGAGGCATTTACTGTACTGTGAATCAAGTTGTTACTTTTTTTCTTCAAAACTTTTATATACTAATTATTGTGAATCGTTTGCCTTATTGTATTCAAGTATTGCAGTAACTATAATGTCTTAGTATTTATCTGAAGTAATTGTATACTCATTAGTGTTTGCTTTGTAATATCGGACCAAGAATACAATATCAGTATTTGGTATTCCTTAAAACATGATACTGGAATATTGGTATCAATATCGATATCAAAATTTTTTTTAAAAAAAAGAACAAAACATACTTGTTTCATTAAATATTTTGCAGTTTCGTACAAAAAAATGTATGAACTAAAATGAAAGTGGTATGTGCAACGTGGGTTTTCATTGAGACGACCTATGCTTGATCCTTGGCATGGGAAGAAACATGGGGTAAAACCAACATTTCTCCTACCCTAATGCAGCAATGCATAACAATGATAAGGCTTCCATGCTAAGAGGTAGGGAGCTGTTGAATAAAAGAAAAGGTTTTCAATCATTATTCAAGTTTGTTTGTTTTATTTCTTGTACTAAATTGCTCGACAAATTGCCTTACCCCAATCTATTCATAAATATTATTCAAATACAAAAGTGATGACCTACTCCAAGCCCAGGTAGGCTAGTCACAGTCAACTTAGAGCTTTAATATGTTTTTAATAATTTATATGTAATGTTATATTGTTACAAAATTTAATTATGTATGCTAATGCAAAAATTTTCATTTTCTTTTTTGTATAATTTACATAGTCCATCAAAGGTTTTGCCAAAAGCTGTTTTGAATATGCAGTTATGAAAAAATGGCCTCTGTACTTGAGCACTAAAAATACTATTTTAAAAAGTTATGATGGAAGATTCAAAGATCTTTTTCAAGAAATATATGACAGGTGAATAAAATTTTATGTTCAAATCAATTGAAAAAATATTTTTTCCAGTTTTATTGAAAATATGCCTGTAAATTGACTTTACTGTATTAGTATTTGTATATTTTGTTGAAAAATATGTTATGAATATTTCAATAACTAAGTCAAATTACATAATAGATTGTTTTTGTCCAGAAAAAAAAAGCAACTTTATTGCAAAACTTACTAAGTCGGGGGGAAAAAAAAAAAAGGAAAAGACCTGAGTAATGGAAATACTTAAACTCCTAAAACTTAAATTCTAAAATCTTGTATATTTATAATAGCAAATTGGCTTAATAATCTGAGTAAAGATTTACTTCAATGACTTTCATACCAAAGCTCAAATCTTTATGTATTTTTAAACGGGTTCTTTATAATCATAAATACTACATCAATTTAATTTGTTAACGAAGCGTGAGCCATAAAATTGTTTTACCACATTCAGTTTCCAACAAAGGTATACAGTATATTCTTATGAGATTAAGATTCAGACTATCTGATATAAGGTAGAGAACCTATATTGTTCATTAGTTTCAGTTTCAGACGTTCTGAGTGTGTCCCCTAAGGGGACAAAAGTTATTAGTTTTTTTCATAAGAGTACATATTGCAATGGGATGTCAGACATAAATTGTTAGAGTTTATGGGACATTTTTGGTGAAAAAAGCACTTTTAACTAATGCTAAGATTGTAAATGTTGATTTTTTTTATTGCTTTTTCTATTTTTTTCATTGAAATATTAGAAAACTTCCTTTTGTTTTTAACTTCTTCTAAAACTTAGATATGGTAAATACAGTGCTTCTCATATTTTTCATCTCATATATTACCACAGGGTGGTTAATTGTTTACATGTTGTATGAAGATTGAAATGTTTTTGAAACACTTCTGTCTATTTAATTCCCATAACAGTGTCCTTATTTTAACTTCATAATATAAGTTTTATACCCTCTGCTTGGGTAATTAATATTTATTAAATTTTTTAATTTATATATTTAATAAATATTTAATGTATTTAATATATTTAATAATAATTTAATATATTTAATATATAAATATATATAATAAATATTTAATGTATTTAATATTACATAAATTTTTTAAACTCTAATAAAATATTATTTAATATTAAATAAATAGGGACTACAAGGGAAAATTTGAAAGTCTTGGCATTTGGTATGAACATAGATTGATTGATGACATGGTTGCTCAAGCATTAAAATCATCTGGTGGCTTTGTTTGGGCTTGCAAGAATTATGATGGAGATGTACAGTCTGATGTTGTTGCCCAAGGTAAGAATTTTCAAGATAATATTTATTTCCAAAGATAATTTTTAACTTGTACATAGTCTTAACCCTAGAATGAAAGAACGACATGGCTGAGAAAAGTTTTCAAAAGGGCACAATTCGCCAAAAAGTTATTGGGGCCTTACATAATAATTAAAGCACATAGTTATTGATTCTCACCTGCAATATTTTAATTGGTATCAAGGATCTTATGTACCCTTCAATACATGCATGATTTTTAAATTTCTGAATAAAAAATGTTTTTATTAAACTTAATTGTGTTTTTATTTAAATTGAATGTAATGAATGTATCAAATTTGATAACATTTTTATAAGCTTAAAATTTTGCATTACTTTTCACACTTGAACAGACCTCAAACAATTGTTGTTCTTATTCAGACAAAAGAACACACCATATTTTTTATATTTAACAAATGATAACTTTCCTCATTTGGGAAGCTTGAACCTTTGTCTGTTGTCAACAGTATCAAAGGATGTAGTTCCATCTGTACAAACATTATATGGTGGTATATAAGATGCTAAAATGTTCTGGCATTTCTTGTGAAGTTCCTCACTTGCATTTGATGAAGGTTGTCCATGTTTATTGGAGTTATTTACATAATGCTTGCACAAGGTCATCATGTGCTCAAAATTTAATCATCATTTTTTCTTTATATTAATGAGCTATTATAGTGTAATATTTCACCTTAAACTGCATCTTTCACTTGAATTACATTGTGATGTATTGAAACATCATGATATAAGGTTGATGCATCACAATATAGAAATTCCTACATTGCCCAGCCCTAGCAAATAAAGGGACTTTCATTTCTTGACGTTATAGCAGTTGTCACTACACTAAAATTCCATTGCAACTATCTCCAGGGCTATTCCACCGTCACGTGCGGAACCAATGGACTCTATAGTTTCACCAAAATTTTGTCATAAAGCAGAAGATTTTAAATAAGTGGAAGCAATTGCATTTCTCAATCTTTACTTATAGTGCAAAGATGCTTTTGACATATATTTATCTTTCCTAAATGTTTTTTATAGTTTAAAATAAAATTAATCAACATGTGTCACGTGTGGGACACTTAAAGTCAACCTCTTTATTTTCTTTATGAATCGTTTAAAGTTTCTGCTCTATTAATCATGCAGTGACAAAACAAAAAACAGGAATTGAAAGCCAAGGTTCCAATGTAAATAAAACATATCTAATGTCTTGAGATATAATAATTTTAATAGTTGAAAAAAATTATAATATATTGTGTCACGGTGCGGGACATTTTGCAAATGCTCATGAAATACATGTTTTCAGAATGTTGAATTATTAAATGGAAACGCCAGACAATGTATTTGTTATGCACTTTAAAACACAAAGCATTTATTTTAATGGAATGTATGCACTAATTGATTATTCCAGAGATGCCGAACGCTACGGATTCTCCGTAGTATCTACGGAAAAGTACAAAAATTTGAATTTGACTACGGATTACGGAAAGCGCTTTTTTTCTACGGAAAATAAAATATTTTAGCCGAGTTCAACTTTTCGCGCTTGGCGCGCATATATAAAAATGATTCACCAACAGTCGCCAAAACGAGCGCTTACTGACGATTCGTGGTAGTTTAGAGCTGCGAACAATAAGCGATTGGCGATGGTAGAAAGCTCAGAATTCCAGTTCTAACCGGAATTTCTCCCAGCATGGAGCAATATTTACAGCAACCCTGTTCTTCGGCGAGAGAGTTCGGGAAAAGTTCGGATTTTTTCGCGTACTTGCACGACACATGCTTTTAGCATTAGCAGTTGCTTATTGCATTCTTCGTTGCGTAGGGTCAGTTGGGGTAATTGTAAACGCTTTTTCAATGTTTTAACTTTTGATCCTTCCCTACCTCTTGAATGAATTCAAAGATAAAATTGTGAGCATTATAGCCACTACTGTACTTCTTGTGAGTAAATGTGTGCAAAATTTTTGACTTGATGACTATTTGTTAGCAAATGAGCTCGTGTTTACAATTACCCCAGAGATCTGGGGTAATTGTAAACAGTGATTTATTTTTGAATAAAGTTGATGCAAATGGAAAATTGCTTCATACACAGTGTGCTTGAAGGTTTAAGAAGTTCCTGAGCAATGGTTCTCAATCTGCGACCCACAGGCCGCATGTGGTCCGCTGAGTTATGTTATGAGTCGGATGAGATCATATAACGAGAAATATCTTGCAAAAAATCAAGCAATGCGATAAATTTATGTAAGATTTGTCCCGCAGTGGATCAGTTGGTTAATCGTGGATCCCACAGAGCACCGAAAGTGAAGCACAACTGACCGTGGTCAACGCTTGGGAGGGGAGACCACTTCCCGCGACTGATTACTCGGAGGCCGAGTGCGCCAAACTGCGCTGTGCACGTAAAATACATCGTCGCTTCAAATGTCCACCAAGTTAGAAATAATACCAGCTAGGGGGCCAACCTAGGTGACGATCTCTCATCTGAGGACTGGCTTAAAATCATTAAGCCCCTCTGAGCCAAGTGTACTTCATTTTAGCGGATCTTATTAATAATCAGTAGGAGCTTCCTTAATTATCTGTCGCCCTGCAAGGGGGGCTTGGATTTCCAAGTGGCAATAGCAACAACAACAACAGCTATGTAAAATAGCCTCAAAAGTGTAATTTACATCAAAATATAATACATATTGCCTCCCAAAATTTTGGAAATAGGATAAATTTAAGTGTTTACAATTACCCCAGAGTACAAAATATATGGGGTAATTGTAAACACCTAACTTGCCCATGAAAAACAACAGGGAGGATTAAATTCATAACTAAATGTTTTTAGCAGCATTCCATATGACAAATAAAAATGGTTGAAATCGCTTTTGTAGATGAGCTGGGGAGGAAAATGTAAGATCACTAAATTTTGTTAAACAACTTTTTTCACTGCGCCATTTTCAAACAATAGTGACGCCTCCATAGTTGTTTCGAAACTTACGAAACTCTTTCAATGTCTTCCCTATGCTGCCAGTTTATCACTCACAAGCAGTTAAGTTTTCAAAACCACCTCAAGTGTAGTTATGAAGCTTGTTTACAATTACCCCAACCAACCCTACATCGTTTGCTCGTTTGGTTGTTTACTATTCGGTCCTAAATTAATTGACGAATTCAGTTAGAAATTAAATTTGTATTTTATATTGAAAAATAATCTTATTGGGTGGAAACATAGCCGGGAAATCAGGGAATTCTCTGGGAAGTTTTATGTTTTCAAAAATATCAGGGGATATTTAAATTTTCTCCAAGTATCAGGGAAAATTCAAACCGGCAAGCGTCCGGAGTTTCGTCGGCGAAATTTCCTTTCGTTGCGCGTGGTCAGCTCGATTGCCGACTTCCCATTGGTTGAAAACGCTCTTTCTCTGATTAAGCAATAAAAAAGGTCACTGTTTTTGTGTTTGAGAAGAAGGCATTGCAATCTTACGTAAAAGAACGCGTATCAGCGTTTGTTTCAGAGAATCCGCCATTTTTGGTCGTGTCCAAAATTACCGTTCTCCAGCATGCCGAATTTAGGGTTTGGTTCTGTGCATTATTCTATTGGGGCGCAGAGAGCCATGCTCCCCCCCCCCCCTCCCGCGTGATGATTTGGAATTTTTAAAACTTTTCTTTACTCAATACAGGAACAATATGCATCTTAAGAAAATTAAGAAAAAATTTATAAAATAATGATTGGGGGGGGGGGGGGGGGTGATCTTCATTCTTAAAAAAAAACTTTAGGCGTAAAACTTTCAGCAGTTGCAGATTATATTACTTAAAAAATTAAGTTATTTTCTCTTCCAGGGGTGGCAGAGTTCTGGAAAACCGGAATTTTTTTTGCCGAAGTTCCGGAAATTTTATTTTGCTTCTTGACCCTAAATTTTCCGCCCTCATTTTGGTGTTTTTTGCTTTTAATTGAAGCAATGCATATTTCTTAATTGATTTGTGCAATTCTTTAAAATATCGGGTTCCATTCCACGTGCACGCAAGTAAACGTATGCGTTCTTTTCTTTACACGATCTTTCTGCATCCTGTACATGAATCGTATTTTTTCCATTTTAACCCTTTTTAAAATTTAATTATAAAGTAATTAAATAAAATTCCTTTTTATTTTTATCAATATCTTACCGTATATACTTGCGTGTAAGTCGATTCGCATGTAAGCAGTACCCCCAACTTTCAGACAAATAGAAACCCGCGTGTAAGTCGACCTTTCAGAGATAAATCACGAACTTTTAGACATAAATGTTTTTAAAAGGGGGATGAATTGTAATTCCAATTGGAAATTTGTAGCTATGATGTGGAGTTTAATTTTTGCGATCGCGATTTTCGTAAAGGGTTCGTGTATGCTGTTAGATTGTTAATTGTTGCTTTTATTCTGAATCAATAAAAAAAGAGCTTTTGGGTTTTAATTTCTTGCAGTCTTATTAAATGAAATAAATAATTTTCGTAATGTTTTCTTCATCATTTTGATGATTTTTTAGAGGAAATTGTATTTCTTTTAATAATCCACACATTTATTAAAATAGTTTCCCCTCTTTGCACCATTTTCCTGTTGTCCTATATTTTATAGATTTGCCATTGCGACCCCTGTTAAAATAAGTACTTTTTTCCATTTCTGTCTGAATCAAGTAGTTTTCATAAATTTTAACTAGATAAATTACATTTCGTCTTATATGCCAGAAAATACAGTACCTATGAAAAAAATTCGAGGTTCAGGAAATTGTTTTGAAAGTTCAGGAAATGCAAATCCTTGCTACTATCACCCACACTGAAAAAAAGGGAATTGACCAAAGTTCAGTTGGAAGAGTAGTGTTACCCTCCCTAAATATTTTTTTCTGGTTTTACCACTGTGAAACTGTCATTAAATATGGCTGTTACGTCGACAACTCAGCTGGATAAATTACACTCACTCTTTCTTTAAATATAAACATCTTAATTTTATTCTCATCACATAAATTTCTCATGCTACCTCATGTAGCAGCAAACTCTACAACCGCCATTGAACACACTCTTTTTCACACAGCTTCGAAAAGATTCTTTTATACCAAGTCACATGATATATAGAGGGCGCTACGCCAACACAGAACATACCGGCCCCCATTGACATGTTTACTTAAACATTCAATAAACAAAAAATAATAATAATAACATATAAGCAATAGCAATACAAAAAAAAATACTACTCAATTTATTCATATTTACATAAGTAGATCACTCAGGTGATGGTAAAACACAAATTTTCGAAATTGCTCGTTTAAGAGTTCCATTTTGAGTTTTTAATTTTACTACTCTTATTTTTCCATCTGTACCATAGTACACCTCAATAATTTTACCCAGAGGCCATTTATTAGTAGGCAAATTTTCCTCGATTAATAAGACCATATCCCCAATTTTAATATCACTCTTTTCAAATCTCCATTTTCCGCGTTGTTGTACCTCGCTTAAATAATTATGGCGCCATTTTTGCCAAAATAATTGAACCAATTTCGAAATTTTTTGCCACTTCTTAAGTCTATTTTCCTTTATATTTGTTAAGTTAGGTTCAATGATTGAATTTAATGATCAATTGATCATGAAGTGAGCGGGAGTTAAAACTCCAAAATCTTCTTCATTCGCTGTCAGTGGACATAAGGGTCTCGAGTTTAACACTGCCTCAATTTGCGTAATTACTGTTAACATTTCCTCATAAGTCAAATTTGAGTTTCCCACAACTCTCTTAAAGTGATACTTGAAAGCCTTTACCGCAGCCTCCCAGAGACCTCCAAAATTGGGTGACCTGGGAGGTATAAACTTCCACTCTATTTCCTCATTTGCCAAATATGTGACCAAATTTCCATCCGGATTTCTAAGTAATTGAAAAAATCCTTTGAGTAAGTTATTGGCACCAGTGAAGTTAGTTGCATTGTCGGAGTAAAGCCGAGAGCATTTACCTCTACGAGCTATGAATCTCTTTAAGGCGGCAATAAATGACACGGATGTCAAATCCGATATTATTTCGATGTGCACAGCTTTAAATGTAAAACAAACAAAAATACAAACATAGATTTTTTGCAAGATAGTTCGACGTGCATACCCAACTTTAATCAAGAAAGGACCACATAAGTCCACGCCAGACACATTGAAGCAGTCCAATTGGACTCTGTCCTTAGGCAGATCGCCCATAAGTTGGTTTGCAATAATAGGTTTTGCTTTAAAGCAAGGGATGCACTGGTGAACTACCTTTCGACGCATAGACCGACCATTTATCGGCCAAAATTTTTCTCTTACCAAACTAAGTAGTGTCGAAGCACCAACATGTAAGTATTTCAGATGATAATATGTAATTATACTTAAAGTAAGTTATTGTTTTGGGGCAAAATTGCCGGGTGCTTTTTATAATAAGTTACACTAGCATTGCCTAGTCGTCCTCCAACTCGTAGGATGCCTTTATCATCCAAAAAAGGATTTAAATCCTTCAACTTACTCTTTGGAGGCACTGATCCCTTCAGCTGCAAACCTTTAATCTCTGCACTGAAAGCTTGGCTTTGGATCAATATTAGAAGACGATTCTCGGCTGCTCGTAGCCCCCCCCCCCCCCCCCCGTGCTAAGGGGTCCTCTATTTCTATAGAGGGGATTTCTACAATTCTCAACAAACCTAAGAATAAAACTAAAAATTCGTAATGTTAATATATACTTATTACTATGAGAAAGAAGGCTATGAATTAGTTCATTAATAGTAACAGAAAAGTTCAATTGTTCGTAGTTTGATTGTCCATGATTTTTAAGTTCAATAATGAAGTCACAGCTGGCTTCTGAATTATTGACTGGAGGATTGGGATAGTCATTGTTCATCAAAACACGAGGTCCATTCCACCACAAAGAGCAATTCATGAGCTTATCAGGATCTATTCCCTGCGACAAGACATCCGCGGGATTTTGCTCGGACGAGATGTGACGCCACTGATCGGGATTAGAAATTTCCTGGATCGTAGATACTCTGCTTCTAACAAATTGTTTTAAATCTATTGGATCCTTCTTGATCCACGCTAGGACGATTGTGGAATCAGACCACCAATGGACGGTATCCACTGTCACTTTCATCGCTGCTAAGACCTTTTTCACAAGTTGTGATAGTAAAACAGCAGCACATAATTCCAACCTAGGAATTGTCAAGCTCTTGATGGGTGCTACGCGTGATTTGCTAGTTACTAATCTCACCATGACGTTTCCCTTTTCATCTCTTGATTTTCAGAAAACAGCTGCACCGTAGCCATGCTCTGACGCATCACCAAAACCATGAATTTCTATAATGGACGGGCGTTCAATCACGATACGTCTTTTAACTCTGATGTCCTTTATGCACTTTAACGATAATAAGAACTGATGCCATTCCTCATTTTCTTTTTCAGGAAGCGCATCATTCCAGTCTAAATTCAACCTCCACTCTTTTTGCATAAACATTTTTGCCTTAGCTATAGCAGGACCCAAAAGACCTAATGGGTCAAAGATTCTAGCGATTGCAGATAACACTTGTCTCTTAGTGTAGGAATAACTTAATTCCACTTCCACTCGAAAAATGAAACTATCTTCATTCGGATTCCAAAATACGCCTAACGTTTTAGTTTCTACCTCCTTTCTATCAAACATATATCCAGCATCAGAAATCACTGGTGAAGTAGTAAAGTTTGTAAACCATTTATGCAAAGTCATACCTGCTTCGTGCAAAATGGCTATGAGTTGCCGTTGCAACTCTTCGGCCTCTTCCTTTGTGGGTGCACCAGTTAAAACATCATCCATGTAAAAGTGTTCACGAAGAACTGGTGCTGCTTTAGGGAACTTTTCTCTTCATCATTTGCGAGTTGAAGCAGCGTTCTCATTGCTAGATATGGGGCGCTGACTGTCCCATATGTTACTGTCAGTAGCTCATAAATTTTGGGTTTCTCATCCGGACTATCGCTCCACACAATTCGTTGCAGTGGGTACTGAGTTGGATCTATTTTTATCATTCGGTACATCATTTTAACATCTGCCGTAAAGGCGTATGAGTGTTCTCTGAAACCAATCATAATAGAGAATAAGTCCCTTTGTATTACACCTCCGTTTAATTGTATGGAATTTAAGGATGTACCATTTGAGGTTTTAGAAGAACAGTTGAATACTACACGTAATTTGGTGGTACTCTTTTCAGGTCTGTATACTCCGTGATGCGGAGCATAATATGTAATATTTGGTTCCTCTGCTTCTTGAACCAATCTCATGTGTCCCATTTCTTCATACTCCTTTAGAAATTTCTTATACAGTTCACAATAATTTGTATCTTTCAGTAAACGTGGCCACAGCGATTGGAGTCTTTTAAGAGCAATATCTCTACTCTGCCCTAAACATGTGTTTTCTTTAAATGGCATTTTCACGACATATTTACCATAATCATCCCTGAAATGTATATTCGCAAAATGCTCCTCGCACAGAACATGCTCTTTGTTCTTTTTTAACTCTACCTCTACACTTTCAATTTCCCAGAACCTCCTTAATGTCTTATTTAAATCATTTTCTCTAATTAATCCGCAATGTTGAACTTCATCCTCATTTTTTATTAATCCGCAGTGCTTCTTCACCTCATTGTCCTGTTCTATACAACCACTTGCTACGTATCCAAAAACCGTATTTTGTAGCAGTAATTTAGAATTCGGGCAAACTATCTGACCTGGTCTTAGTAACTCGTAAAATATTTCCGCACCCAGTAACATATCAATTTTGTCAGGAACATTAAATCGGTTGTCAGCTAACTCAATTAAATTAAAAATTTTCTCATCTACTCTCACCTCTATCATTCTTTGCGGAATCAAATCTGTAATTTTCTTTACAACTAGCATATTTAGTTCTCTCTTAAAACTCCCATCCCTATTTGCAATTGTTGTCTCTACAGAACCTTTAACTATCATGACTGTATCATCCAAACACGAAATTAAACTATTTGTTTTATTAATTTTTAATTGAAGATTATTAGCACACTGTGATGTTAAAAGGCACGTTTGAGAACCTACATCTAATAAGCATCTAATCTCCTTATACTCTGAAAATCTATCCTTTATAAGAATGCGAGCCGTACTTAACAAAACACTTTTTGTTTTAGTTTTAATGAATCCACTGGCTACAATTGAATGGTTTGATTTCGACAAGGAATTATAATTGTTTGTTACATCATACGATGATGACTCACTAGATTTTTTTTCTCCCTTAATTCCACCTCGATTATTTTGATTTTCCTCTTTAGAATAGTGAATTAAAGAGTTATGTGGTAAACCACAGAAACAATTCTTAGATCGACATGTTTGTGCTGTACAATTATAATTTAAACATTTGAAACAGGCTTTGTTCCTCTTTACGACTTCAACTCTCTCCTTTACAGAGAGTCTTTTGAACTGGGGGCAAATATATAACCCATGTTTCTCATTTGAATTACACAAACTACATTTACCAATTTTAACCTCAGACAAAAATACCTTTGTATTTCTATTATACCTGCGATTTAACACTATTGTTCTCAATAATATTTTTCCCGCGAGAAGTGAAGAATAAATCTATTTCCTTTCCCAACTCACTCGGAGAAAACCACTTATCTCCTTGCCTTACGCTAATAAACGAGGCTGTTTCTTTATCTAGTGTTTGGTATATTTTATCCGAAACGATAAGTTCTTTAAGAGCTTCAAAATCAGAAACCTTCCTCAATTTTAAATAATATTCCCAACTAGTTATTAGACGCGATGCGAACTGAACATGAGTTTCATGCAGTTGTTTAGAAGCTTTTCTAAAATTCTCTAGGCAAGAATATGCCGTTGGTTCAAACTCTCTCAAAACTAAAGTTTTCATTTTTTCATAATTTGTTATATCTTTATCTTGCAAATACATTATAATATTGGACGCTTTATCACCAATTAAATTGAGCAGAATCTCTGCCTTTAATCCCTCTAATACATTTTTTGTTTCAAATGCCCTTTCTAAGGAGCTAAAAAACAAGCCCCATCCTTCTGGACGAGTTGGTACTTTTACCGTTAAGATTCTTATACTCTTTATAATTTGATCTAAAGACTCAGTTTTTATTTCATTTTCACTAACATATTTTTTGCTCTCATTTCTAATTTAAGCTAGTTCCAACTCGTTTTGCGATCTTTGTAATTTTATTTTTTCGATTTCAACAGCTCGTTGTTCCTCGATCTTCCTATTCTCTATTATAGTATTTGCTAACTCCTTGACAAAATCCGATTTTGTCTTATAAATATCACTTGCTTCAATAAGCTCATTTAAAGACACAACTGTCATTTTCTCATCGACCGTCAAATTTAATTCGGCCGCAATTTGCCTTAAATCATTTTTTAAAGCACCCTTGAACATTTTTTTTTTACTGATTATCCAATTACATATAATATTTCTCACAAATAATTAAACAAATAGTAAAACACTTTAAACTCTTAGATACCTCAAATAGAAAGAAAAACAACACTTCTCAAATATTTATTGAACGAAACTCATGTTCATATACTTTCTCATAAATAGAACAAATCGAAACTAAAAGAACTCTAACTCAATTTCTCATGACAAAAAATCATTCGAAACAAATAATAATAACATTGCTCTTACTTCGACTCCAGACACTGTGCCGAACGGAGAATTTTATTACAGTCGACGCTCGTTATAACGACCACGCATTATAAAGACCATTCCATTATAACGACCAGTGATAAAAGCCCCAACTTTCTTCCTATGAACTCTATCTTAATTTGCTTTCGGTATAACGACCGTTCTGTATCGCCCAATCCAATACAGCGACCGCATTCAACGGACACTATTTCCGGTATTTTTCCAAAAAGAACATGTTTCTAAATTTGTAACTTGAAATGACCTTGATTATAGTTTACTGACAAGCTGCATGCAGCCTTCAGTGTTCAGTCAGTCCAACTTTGACAGGGGGAGGGGATTACCACTCACCATAGTATGGAAAGAATAGAGAGGGGGAGAGAGCACGTAGACTTTACGGATTTTAGGAAAAGGGGTTGACAGATGTATTGGTAGTTTTTGTCATTTGAATCACGTGTTTTCCCAAGGGTCGATTCTCCGAAATACGAGGAGTCTTGCTGTCCGTGACTGGTGGTGTCATGTCAGCTCAGAAGTTCTGCTTCCAGAAATGTGAATGAGAGGGTTCGAGAAAAATTAACCTGCTCTTCAACCTGAATGTTGACAGGTTCCAGGTCACGTGCCTTGGATTAGTTATCCTCTGGGGGAAGGAGCGAAAAAAGAATAAGGTTCTTCAGTGAAATGCATACTGCAAACAGGAGTTGCATTTTCGCTATTGAACGAGATGGCAGGTTCAAACAAGCGCAATGCGATATGTCTAGATACTAAAATTAAAATCTTAAATGAAGTTGATAAACAAGTTTTAAAAAAATGCGAAATTGCTAGAGTTTTCAAAATTCCCAAAAGCACCTTATTTGGCATCATTAACAACGGGGACTCAATTTTAAGAAAAGAAGAAATTGGAGTCAAATCTTCTAGAAATCGGTCCCGTGAAGGGAAATTTCAGAAGATCGAAGAAGGTTTATATGAATGGTTGAAAATAATGCGATCAAAAAATGTCCCAATAGATGGAAATTTGCTGAAGTCAAAAGCTCTAACTTTTGCTCAAAAAATGGACATTGACGAAACTGTGTTCAAAGCTTCGGACGGATGGTTGCAAAAATTTAAAACCAGACATGGTCTTTCATTCCGGAAGCTTTGTGGCGAAAGTGGTTCTGTGAATGAAGAAGCAGTGGACACATGGAAAAAAGAAAAGCTGGAAGAAATTATCAAAAATTATACTCCAGAGGATATTTTTAACGCAGACGAGACTGGACTGTTTTTCATGATGAAACCTGATAAATCTTCCGTTTTAAAAAACGAAACTGCGAGTGGAGGGAAAGAAGCCAAGCAAAGACTAACAGTTCTCTTATACTCAAATATGTCTGGTACTGAAAAACTTCCACTCTTAGTGATCGGAAAATCAAAAAAGCCGAGATGTTTTAAAGGACTCAAAACCTTACCTGTCACGTACAAAAACAACTCCAAATCGTGGATGACATCTGTCATTTTTGAGGAATGGCTACGTTGCTTGGATAAGCAAATGACAATTCAAGGTAGAAAAATTATTCTTGTAATTGATAACTGCACGGCTCATCCCAAACTAAATGGGTTGAAATCAATCACCGTGGAATATTTTCCACCTAATGTCACATCTGTTCTTCAGCCACTAGACCAAGGGGTCATTATGAGTTTTAAACGCAATTATAGGAAGTTACTACTGCAAAGAGTTGTTTCTGCACTCGACGAAGATCAAGATTACAAAGTTGATGTCCTAACAGCTTTGCATCTCTCTAAAGCAGCATGGAATGACGTCTCCGAAAAAACCATCAAGAATTGCTTCCATCATGCTGGTTTTAAAAAGCAAGAGGAAAGGGAATCTACTGCTGAAATAATTAGTCCGGCAATCGAAGATGAAAATTTCGTTGAAGAAGAGGAAATGCTGCAAGAAATTTCTCAGAAAATGAACATGGATGCAACGTTGAACTTTGACGATTACGCTAAAATCGATAATGACTTGGAATGTGTCGAGCATCTGTCAGAAGATGAACTAATTTCCCGTTATTGTGGACAGGAAGAAATTGATGCATCATCATCAGATGAAGAAGAGGAAGAAATTGTAACAAAAACTCCTAGCATAAAAAATGTGTCTAATGCTATCGAGACTTTAAAATGTTTTTTTGAAAGGCAAGAAAATACAGAACACTATTTGTCATCAATAACTGAAATGGAAAATTATGTTTTGCAAAAATCACATGTGCTAAAAAGGCAAACAACCATTTCTGATTTTTTCTTCCGAAAATGAATGATTTGCAAGTATGTAATTTTTTCCTTATATTTTCTACTTTAAAATCTGTTTAACATTTTATTATAACATATTGCACTGATAATTTTTTTTTAAATCCAATGATAAAATATAATTTGAGCATTTTGTTGGAATCTTTGAAAAATTGGCAATTTTAATGGAATTACTATACTGCATGATGCATGCATATACATTTTTAAATTCTACCTCTTATAGCGACCACCCGTTATAAGGACCTTTTTTTGTGGAACGGAGATGGTCGTTATATTGAGCATCGACTGTATTATTATTGTTAAAAAGGCAGCTGTTCACGACAACTGTTCTCTTTCTCAGGATGACCTTCGAAAACTAACGAAGAACGCTTCTCAGAACAATCCTATTTTAATACTTTAAACTGATACTTTTAAATTTCCTGCGGCTCCCAACGGACCAATGTAACGTCGACAACTCAGCTGGATAAATTACACTCACTCTTTCTTTAAATATAAACATCTTAATTTTATTCTCATCACATAAATTTCTCATGCTACCTCATGTAGCAGCAAACTCTACAACCGCCATTGAACACACTCTTTTTCACACAGCTTCGAAAAGATTCTTTTATACCAAGTCACATGATATATAGAGGGCGCTACGCCAACACAGAACAATGGCAATGACGCTGTGTAACTCACAATTTAATTATAACATCAGGGAAATTTTTGGAGCCCAATCAGGTAGTTATCAGGGTTTTTTTTTTCCTTGGATTCTGTTGCCACCATGGTTCAGCTGAGGCAAATATTTTGCTTTTAGGTTGAATATTGAGTAGTTTTTGCATCCACGGTTTCTCCGGTATTATAAACTACTGATAAGCACTGAAAACTACTGAAAATCATTCAGGTTACTACTGAAAACCTTAAGATTAGAGTGGCATCTCTGTTATTCAGAGAAATATTTAAATTTTCAATTTAGATTAGAGTAAATGCAAAAAAATTTTTTTAAAAAATATTTTCCCGAAATTTTAAACAATGTCTGTTTGTTAGCTAAAGCGGGAGCTGATATCTTTCTTAAAGCATCTCTAAACAGATAGTGAATCCTGGCAGGGTGCTCTGGCCACTTGTAGTACTAGAGCTTTTGTTTCTCTTTTAGCCTTTCCTCCTTTTTTTTCAGTTCCATTTATCCTTTTATTTTCTTCCTTCTGGAAATTTGGATCTTTTATTTCTGAATTCTTTCAGCACTTGATTTAGATCCTTTCATTTCTGTTCAATAAAAAATGAATTTTATTAATGTTACAAAGTTAAAATATTATGGAAAGTTATTGTGCACAAAGTCATAAAAGTGAAATAAAATTCAGCTCTAAAAAGACTTTCTAAAATAAACCTCATAATGTTTAAGCTCTGCTGTTACATTGTTATATGAAATATTAGAAAAATCATAAATAATTCTCTTTCAAACAACTCATCAATAAAAAATGTAGTTGCTTTATTATTAATATTTTAGGCTAGCTTAGTCGTATTTGTCTTTGTATGTGATTTGAGTAATCTGTTCAGAAACATAAATGATCACTGAAGCGATAGAACATTCTGTAATGAAAATGTAAAATTTTAGAAATGTATGCTCTTTTAAATACATTAGTTAGCAAAAGCTATCATAAATATGAAAACATGTATAATTTATTTCTTTAGAGTAACATAATTTTAAAACAAAAAACCATTGAAATATTCAAGCTCTGTTGAAATAAAATTCTTATCAACATTTAGAAATTGGAATTGTGTTTCCTACATGTAATGCGTCACTTGCGGGACAGTTTTGTTTTTGGATTTTTTACAAATAAAAGTAACTTTAAAAGCTAGAACATATTTTTCGTCACGTGCGGGACACGAAAAATAAGCTTTTTGTGTGTGCTAGTATAGCCATTGAGATATCTTCTAGATCTTTTGGTTTAGTAAAATAAAATAATTAAACTTAGACTATTTATTTGGAATTTTCACATGGTAAAGTTATTTTTTCAGTTTTTTACGATTTTTAAAAGCAGTTAGATTCCTTCAACATTTTGATCAAAATAAATACAAAGTGTTTTTACTTGCAAAATTTTGCAGTGAAGAAAGGAGTAAAGTATTTAAAAATCAGCATTTTAATTGCAAAACCATTATCTAGATTTTTAAGTTCTAATAAGTTAGTTAAGTAACAAACTTATTTTTTTCTTTTAGGTTATGGATCTCTTGGTTTAATGACAAGTGTCTTAGTATGTCCCGATGGTAAAACAATAGAATCTGAAGCTGCTCATGGCACTGTTACAAGGCATTATAGAGAGCATCAAAAAGTAATTTATTTTTCAAGGATTAAATTCCCTTATATACAATTTTAACTCGATACTTTTGGAGCCGAATCTTTTCCTAGTTCCCTTCATAAAAGATTGAATATATTAACTATTTGGGTCAAATCATAAAGTACTTTTCATTTGAATCACTTTATGTCTGTTTTTTTCTTTTGCATTCTATGAATCAAATGAGAGAGAAAATTTCTGAGATGCTTTGAAATATTACATTTTATAAATCAATTTTTTGAATTTAATATTGACGGTGCCGGCTTTAATGCACAACTGTTAAAATGTATAAAATAGTGAAGAAATTTACAACATTTTCTATGAGCATTGAATGAGTAATAATATTTATTTCCCTGTGCTTTTTTAGTAACAGTTGTAATTCTTACAATGTTTGAATTTTATAATTCAGTCAAATTTATTATTACAAATGCTCCAGGATATGAAGTGAGTCCCTATAAATTGAGTTTCTAAAGAGTAAGTCTCAACTCTCAAAAATGGTAAATGAAAATGTTTGCCTTTATATTACACAACTTCTATCTTATAAAAGGTATACATTTGCAGAAAAAAAATTTCATGCAAGTGTTTCGGGATCTCTCCTCCAGTGCAAGAAAGTGAAACTATATAAGAAGAGTAGCTAATTTTAACTTTGAAACATTTCAATCAAACTTTCTCCAAAACACGCTTGCAGTTTTTATTGCAAATTATGACTTACTATGATGTTGGATTTATTCAGGTTTATTTATTTATTTATTTATTTTTTTGGTAGTAAAAATTTGAGTTTGGCCTATAGAATTGTGAACGTTTTATCAAAATGTCTTTTATGTGTGTGTGAAAGAGGGACAGGGGGAGGGGGGGTTATTCTATGATTTATCAGGAAGACATAACTAACTTTTTGTTTCTATTTTTAGGGGAAATCTACCAGCACCAATCCTATTGCTAGTATATTTGCATGGACTCGAGGCTTAGAACACAGAGCAAAATTAGACTCAAACCAAGAGCTAAAACGGTAATTTTAGAATTTTTGGTATTTAAAAATACTAACTTGTTATTATTAATTTTAAAATTAATTAAAATACAATTAAAGAATTATAGAAGTAGTGAAATTTATGCCACTTGATACCACTTTCCTCCAGCCTCCTTCCCTGTTTGCACTAGACCTTAGGGATGCCCTGCATCCAAGGGCGAGATAGTGGGGTCCACATATTTTACATCAACAAGTGTACATGGTGGGTCTTCAGCGGGCATTGAACATGCCACCTTCCAGGTAGACGTCCGACTTCCTAACCACTAGACTACCACGCCCTTATGCCACTTGATACTTACGGGCTAGTATCAATGAAAATTACAATCGTAGAGCAATAGGAAGAATTCAAAATCTAGTGTACCTGGCATGTTTTGCAGTTAGCACATATACAAATGAAGATGGATCCAAAAGAAAAAGTATTTATTAACAGAAGAAGAAAATATGATGAGGATCGAAGATGCATATTTATAGACTACTTATTCATGTGATCCAGTGAAAACAGTTGCTGCAAACAGGCTCAATGAGCCTGTTGACTGCTGAGCCTGTTTGCAGTAACTGTTTTCATGTTACTGTCATAAAAACAACCATCTTCCAGACATTATGTGTTTCTAATTTTGGAAAAAGGAACTCACATTCACTGGATGCCAAATCTGGGCTGCATAGGGGGTTGTTCTACACTTCCCACTTCTAGATTGAAGAATTTGTGCGAAAGTATACAAGTGGAAAGTCTGGAGAATCCAATGAATCAGCTGAAACGTGTTTTCTCCGAGTCGGTGTTAAACAAGTTGGTCCAGCGATTAAAAAAAAATTCAAAATAAATTTGAAGGATTTACATGGAAAGGTTTTTGACAAGTATGTCTCTTAGTTAATTTTAGTATTTATTGTCTACTGTAATAGACTTTTTCTTTTGGATCCACACTTGTATTATGGCATTTTTAATTATATTGGTTCTGAATATAGTTTGAAAACAATAGGATTCTTTAGCTGTTTGATGGAAATTCCCTTTCTGAAAGGTAAAAAAAATATATTAAGTATTGCTGTAAAAAATAAATTTTTTAAATGCTTGAAAGAGGGCTTAATAATGAAAAACTCTGAGAAATGTAACTCCCCCCCCCCCCTAAAAAAAACTGCTCTTGGTTTTGTGGCATCTAACTTTTACTAACATGCTGTTCTAAATACTGCTTGTATTCCTTCATTTATAATTTATGATTGCATGCTTTTTTTTATACTTCTCTTGATCTAATGCATACTATTTAATTTTGCTTTAGGTTTTGCAAAACTTTGGAGAAGGCATGTGTTGATACAGTTGATTCTGGTAAAATGACTAAAGATTTGGCTGGATGCATTCATGGACTTAAGAAGTTAGTTATTTAATTTATTAAATTTTTCCTCTGAAACCTTACTTAATACTTAAAATACAAAATATACATCATTTTAAAGTGTAATAAAACAAAGGAAAACTGAATGCAGACAATCAACTTCCACATTTTAACTGGAAACTTTTTATTTAATAAATTCCTAATTACTTTACTAAATCCACATTGAGCAATGTATTTTAAACGTTGTGATAACGTTACTAATGAAGTTTTCTATGTGTGAAAGTATAAAAAGCTTTTCATTTATTTGCATCCTAATTCACAATGGCCCTCCTAATTTTATATTTAGTGAATAATAATGACAGAAAATGAATGCAATTTCAATTCAAATTTGAGCATCACAAACCTTTGTTTAGTTATTCTGTAATATTTTTCTATGCATTCCATTTATAATTAAATAATGCATTAAATACTTGCTGAAATGTTGATTCTGTATTTCATTGTTACATTCTAATAGTTTCATTTTTTTTTTAAATTTTATCTAGTGTAAAAGAATCTGATTATTTATACACCATGGATTTCTTGGAAGCCATTGCTCAAGAATTGGAGAAACAACTCAAGTTATAAAAATTTAACTAATATAAAGGATAAATGGAACTAGGTTGCACATTAAATATAATGAATTAAAGCACTGCTAGAAATCAATATTACGCATGTGGGAGAATTGCATCAGGATGTGTTCCCTATCTTCCAAGAATCAGTATTTCTGTAAGAATGAATTACCACAATATGTAAAGTTAATGCAATGTTACACTTTTTAATTCTTCACCATTTATATACTGAACTCAAATCATTAAAACATTTTTCATTCAATATTTTGTAAATTATGCAATTTTCATTTTAGTTTAGGATAGTTATTCATCAAGGAACTATTCATTTGCTTGAATTGATATAAAGTAACTAAAACATTTCATTAATTTTATATAGTGAATCACACACTTAACTTTTGCCTCTTTGACATTTTCCTTTGAATTTTGTTCTGAAAGACAGAATGTTAAGCGTAGATGTTTTTAAGATGTCCATACTCAAGTATTTTAATATTTGGTTTTAATGTAAAGAAAAAGATTTGTTTAAGAGTATGAGTGATTTATATTTTAATTCTTGGACGAAGTATGAACACAGATTTTGTCTATGATATTGACAATGTGATATTTATTTTTTTCTTTGGCAGTGTGATCATTTTTTCCATTAATGTTATGCATTTAATTTATTATTTGAAACTAAATTTCTGTAAAAACCTGTGAATTGTTTTTCATGGCTCTATTTTGATACAATATTGTAATAAAATACATTTTCTCTTAAATTTTTCTTTATTCATTGCATATTTTTCAAAACAAATTTCCTTATGAGATTTGTAAAAATTAGAAATGTTGATTTTTATTTTCAACTATGACATAAATAATTATAATAACCAGTTGCTGTTTTACTTTTTAATTCTGTACCTTAGGACCAGAGTAACGTAAGTTCAAAAATTGCGACTTTCAGGTTAATAAATTATTTTTTAGTGGTATGAAAATTAACCAACAAAGGATAAAGCATATATTTTTTAAAATGTTAACAATCATGTTTTGTAGCCTAATATATATAACATCTTTGTTACTAGACAAGGCCGTATCTAGAGGGGGGAGGGCGACGCCCCCCTCCCCCCCCCGGAAATCCCGAAAAATTTCGCAATGTAGCATATATTCCTCCCTCAAACGTTCCTGGCTACGGCCTTGTTACTAGGCAAGAAAATTATTATTTTCGGTTCTTAAAATCTCATATTAAGTAATGATAATGTGACTTACTTTAGTCTAGCCCTGAGGTACAGAATTATGATACGTTGCAATTATGATACAACTGCACAGAAAGATTCCATTTGGAGGAAACACTAAGCTGTTATACCATCCTAAATAGAAAAAACTTTTAAAAAAATCTTTCTTTAAAATGAAAGAGACTTTCACAATAGTGACTATACTTTGAATCGAAATGATTTTTAAATTATTGATATAAATTTTATTTATTTTTCAATTCCTTTTCAAAAAACATTTTTTTAAAATAAGAGTTTTCATTTAAAGTAAATAATCATGTAAGGGTACATAGCAGACAGACTTGAGCAATGCTCTGCCTGAGCAAATGCTCAGGTCATGTGCAAAATCTGTTTTTCGTCTCTGTGATGTCATACTCATCCTAAATTTGTTCTAGTTGGTTGCAGCTTATATTAAACAATTGAAACTGTTCATTACATTGTAAAAAGCTTTTTTTTTTCATCAGGAAAAACATGTTTGAATTTATTGCTAAAAGCAACATGTTTGCAAACTTTAGGTGTTGGGGAGTTTGCAAACTCTAAGTGTTGGGGACGTAAGCAGGTCATTTTCCAACAGAGGCAAGACAAAGCTTGAGCATCCCACCCCCCAATATACACACAAAAAGTCATATATTTGAATATGCACACACACTTAGTCCATCTAATGCCCCTGAAATCTGATGCCAGGGGCACATGCCTCAACCCTCCCATTTACGTCCTGCTAGGTGTACAATTTCTTGCCTCATAAAATTGTTATACAGCTGTTGAAACTAAAATTTGAAAAGAAATCTGTGTTTCGTGACTACACACAAAAAATACTTTGCCTTCATTCGTCGAAGATGGGAGCGTCTGTTACTTTTCCAGTAATTGCCATTTTAAAAAAAAGTTAACTACATTCTTAAGGGTTTTCCAGTTTTTAGGTATGAAAAATTAGGAAAAAAATTAATTTAATTTTGTAAATATGTATAGATATTGCGGTTCCACATCATGCAGTATGTCTCTATTCAATTTAGAAGATAATGTGAGCATTGCTTTTCTGTTTCAGCTCAACATTCATTGATAGCTTTTTGCTGCTTATTCATATTAATATAGTAAACCCCTCCTAATGGACATCCCACTTATGTGGATGGTTTTAAATTAGAAAAAATAAGATGTTGGGGCAATAACTGGCATTTTATTTATCAAAGAGTTTTTGAACAAACTTGAACACAGTTATTCATCAGCTTCAGAATCATATAAGATTTTAGAAAACAAGATTATTGTTTCTATTTTTCATCAAAAAAAAATTGAAATTGGAATGAAAAAAAAACAAATTCAAATTTTCAAAGAGACTTAGTACATTACTTTTCTCATGGAATAATTGAGTTTCGGACCCAATTTCATTCTAATATGTCAATTGGTGTAACTTTGTAGAGCAAATATAAACATATACACCAGTGAGCTCTTTTATATGCAATACATATCTCACAGGACTTTGCTAAAAACTGTAAATTGGTTGCATCCTTAAAAATACTTAAGTAGCCTTTAAAAGCCTTTAAATTTGTCTGAAAATCGAGCGTGGGAATAGTTGTGGATCCACTGGGAGGGTGATCGCCGCCCCGCCCCCCCCCCCCAACAAAGGAGATCCAAGGGAGGAGCAATAGGAACATATTATAACTGTTCTAAACAAACTATCTTAAACAATGTAACTTAAAATAACATCAATATATATCAATGTGTCGTTGGCAAATATAATCTTAATTGCTTACTTTATCTTGCTCCCGTGGGACATAGGAATTGTCTGTCCTATCAAGATATACTTTTTCTATTCCACGACTGAAGAGAAAAGAAGTAATAATAAAAGGGGAGGGGAAGAAAAATCTATTTTCTTTATTTGTAAATCACAATGAAATCGAAAACTGAATTTGCAACTAAAGAATTCCTTTGCTTTTACACATTTATACTGAGAGGAGGTCTGGTTAGATTGTGCCATTGATATTTCTTTTCCGGGGGGGGGGGGGAGGCTTGGCAGATTTGGGAGGTCCATAGATTTGCAGGTGGTACACCATTGCACTGAGGAAGAAGTACCCCTGTTTAAACATGTCAAGTAAGGGCAGATAGAACCTCTCAACTTGGATCCGCCACTAAGGAATCCTGAAAAAGCATTACTGCAATGAACTTAGAATGTACTAACAGCTATTTTAAGATATAAGCCAATTATACAATTTAAAAGTTACGTTAGTAAACCTACTCTAGGAGATATGAGTTTTTAAAATGATTTTTACTATTGTTCAGATGAATTTAAAAGCTTAAATCAGCAATAACTCAACACCTGAGTTTTATACTTTTAAACATTTACTTGAACGTTGACAATAAGTACATATTAGTGATGTGCAGCACATAACGAAGGAGCAGAATATGGAATATTTTAAACACTAATTAATATTAGTTACGCAACGAAACATTTGGTGGTCCATGTTGTTGCTTTTAAAATTTTTTTAGAAAATATATAATATTAAGGCTCTTCGCTACCGTCCATCTTGTTTTTCGGCGCTAATGCTATCTCTACGGGAAAATATGCAAAAACTCCTACTCATAACTCGAGAAGTTATTTGAATATTTTCATGCGGTTTCTTTTAAACAATAGAGTAGACCTAGTTAACGGTTTGCTACTTTTTATTTTTTCTGTAGTGAACTTCAAAATTTTTTTATAACATTTTTAAATTTCAATTCATTATTTTTAAAACTTTGAAAAAAGATACGGAAAAGTAGCAAACCAAGCTTGAATATTTCTCTTTAAAACCATATTTTAAGTTTATATCTAAGACAATTTGTGTACCTGTTAGTAGGAGTAAAAGTGTTGTTTTTGAATAACTACGAAAATTCACGCCCCGTAACAAACCACACCTTGGCCCGCCCATTCGAGGGACCTAGCGTGCCTAGAGAGACCTATTCCCCTCTCGCTAAAGTGACGGGTATAGGTCAACTGCACTGCTAGATGGGCGGGGCATCCCAACTGCACTGCTGTGATCTTATCTCTATGTCCGAGCTGCACTGGCATGCCTCCGGAAAAAATGTCGGAATTGCACCAGAAGTTTCCCCCTTCGATTTCTTAAAATACCAAGAAACGCCAGTCCTTATAACTTATGTGCAGCCATTTTTGGCCACTTTTTCGTAAAAGTTAAAAAAATAAGAACTCTGAAGGATATCTTAAATGCATTGTAAAAATACATTGCTCAAAAATCAGAAATAAGTTAAATAAATAAGTATTCAAATTAATTTGAAAGAAAAAAAAAGCTAACCCACTTGTATTAAAAATGTATTAACTACATTCGTTTTCATTGTAAAACATATTACCGATTTTTTATTTATTATTCAGCCAAACCACTATTCGTTACATCCCTATTTGTAACATGCAAATGTATTACCTACATTCGTTTTCATTGTAAAATATATTAACGATTTTTTATGTATTTTGTTACATCGAATGGGTTGTTTAATTAAGATACTTGATTGGTTAGTATAGTAACTGATATTATTTTGATAATTCATCCTTCTAAATAAGAATCGCATATCTGAAATGTTTGGGGTAAAAAATGAGTGAAATAAAAATACCTTTGTACAATAAAGTTTTATTAACAAGAGTATGTTTTATGGGTAAAAGTTAAAAACGAAAACTTATGCTTTGTTACTCTTAAACTTTCCTTAAACGTAACCTTCTTATTGCTTACTCTTAAAGGTAACCTTCGAGAATCTAATCATAATCATATATTAATGAAACGAAGCCACAATCGTGATGAAGCAAAGCTCAGGAAATGTAGCCCAAGATGGCGGACGATCCGTCTTATTCAAGCTTGAGCCAAGGAGCAGGTGTTTCCACCTCCCTACGGACACAATAGTGCAGATCGACCACTGATAAAAATATCGGACAGTGCAGTTCACCCCTTTTTTGATTGACAGGTATTATGGGGAGTGCAGTTGACCCTCGTCCAAAGTGACAAGCAATCAGTCTCCTTTGTTCACAAGCTGCCCAGGAGGTCCATCCATTCTTTACCTATCGCTTTGTATGTTTTGTGATACCCGTTCGGTTTTCGGTTCTGAGTTCAAGAGGAAAAGAAGTTTTTGCATTACATTCTATTTTCCTTGATGCTTGATGAAGAAAATCGTTCTATGATAAAATCGAATACTGCGTCTTTAACATAGCAGAAACCGTCGTAAAGAGTACTATAAAAATGCAGTTCGATCAATAAACATTACGCCATTTTTACATTACACTACTATGAATCAAAATTTTTTGTTCATTAATATTGTTATTTTCAATTTGTAAATTAAATGCTGAAGAGTATGTTAAAGAAATATCGATATATTGTAAGTGAAGATGAAAAACATATTTTCATTTATGTATTTATGTATGTTCCAAAAGTAATTTGGGGTGTTAAAAGTAATATAATTATCTCACAAAAATACAAAAAGGTTAAGAAACTCATTATTAGTGCTTATAAAATTGTAATTCAATAGCATAATGATATTAAATATTAAATAATAGACCAAATATTTTCTGCTGTGAATGAACATATTTCCAGAAAAGAACCAGCGAAATATCTGTACAACAATATATAATACTAGCGGTACCCGCACTGCCCTGCCCTTGTTCAGAAGTGAAAGGGCCAGTTGGTTCGCCATTATATATATACACTGGTATTTTTTTAAATGTGTAGGTATTACGTTATTCTATTAAGATGTATAGCCTTCCACATAATTAAAAATTAGCCTCCCACGGTAATCAATCGGCGATCCTACATATTTAAGGAACTTTATTTTCTTGTGAGAAAGACGCACACATAAAAAATGCAAAAAGAAACTGAAAAAACGCATTATGTTTGTTTAATTCAGGTACCCACACAAAGAGCACGATTATAAGGCATTGGAATCGACACACACACAGACGTACTTGGTGGTTTATTATTAGTAGAGATGTATGGCATTACATGCAAGTGCGCCTTTTAATCCATACTCTACGCATCCTAAACCGAGACCGAGAGAATAATTTAAAGATTTTGGTCTTTGTATATTACCAAAGGGACGGATGCCGGATGCCCATCCCTCTCTGAGCAATGTCGAATGCTGTAGTAACCCGTAAGCAAAATTAGTACCTTCTTAAGGCACCAAGAAAATGAGGGCCGCCTCAGAAAAATTTTATTGTCTATTTTAATTGATAAATTAATTTAATTTGTAAAAATTTTCAAATTTTAGGGTAAAATGAATGAGCTCTTTATATGAATCGTCTAGTTTCAAAACCAGCTACATATAAAAAATGAAATTTTTCTCTGCGGGCAAAAATCTAATATCTAAGAAATTCGAATTTCTAGCTGAGAGCATTGGGATTAACTTTTAACTTGCTGAAATTTTGACACAAAAACAATTTATCCTCGGAAGATATTTGGAGGGAAAAAAGAAGAGCTGACAAGCATGGTCAATGGGGGAAGGGGGGGTTGTAATTAAGCGGCACACTTCAACTCACTTTTTAGCATGATGTAGCTGCTTTAGAAACTTAAAAAATTAACACCATATAAAGATTACTTTAAACTATTAGAAAGTGTAAAAAAGTTGAAATCGAAAAAAAGTGGATGTATCTGGTTTTGTATCTTGACGACTCATATAAAACATTGAGTCTTTCTGTCTTAGGGATCATTCATAAATGATGTCACGCTTCGAGGGGGGAATGGGTAACATGATTTCTGACGTCATGCATTGTGCAACATAGCGTGACATGTGATAAAGGGGGGAGGGGGGTCCGCTGAAGAGTGACATATTGTGACAAAGGGGGGGGGGAGAAGGTCAAATATATAGGAAAAAAGCGTGACATCATTTATGAACGACCCCTTATCTCAATCCTGCAAATAAAGTACATGTCTATTTCGTTTTTATTTGCATGTTTGAAGCAGCGAAAATGAAAGAAATATTTCTTAAATGACATTACAAGCGTACATAAATTCTTGAATATTCCAGCCAGAATTGATTAGGGAGATTTAATCACAGACTTTACAGGGAAAATTAATACAAGGGTCGAATTAGTACCTTCGTAAATGTGGTCTTGCTTTTTTCCCATATATTTGACCTCCCTCCCCTCTTTGCCACATGTCACGCTATGTTGCATAAGCATGATGTCACACTTCTTGCTACCCCCTCCCCTTGTCATAATTTGTCAAAATTTCACGAACTTCCCTCCCCCTCGAAGAGTGACATCATTTATGAATGATCCCATGAGTTATTCAACTAAGTAACAATTAAGCTAAAAAAATAAATGTTTGTTTTGTTCCAACTTCGATCAGTTTATTATAAGATTTTTCTACTACAGTAAAACCCCGTTAAAACGCGGGAGTCGGGGGACATGTTTGGCACCCGCGTTATAACATAACCGCGGTATAGTGAAACTATACCGCAGAACCATATTACAAAATAATACTCGTTTTCGTTGCATCATTTTTAACTTTATCAATCACCCGTAACTTTTCTTCTCTTCTATACTATATTATTTTCGTTTCTTTTTTGCTGCTATTTTATTTACTGTAATTGCTGTGCACGAAGCACACATCTCAACTGCGCAATCAGTCTATCGAGCGATAGGTTATAACCAACTGTGTTCCGAGAAAAAGGGGGTTTTAAAATATCTTTACGTTATTAATATGGGATTGTGAAGAGGTCCTAAGAAAAAAAATAGATTTGGAAAGAGAGGAAAGCACTTCTCAAAGAAACAATGTTTTAAGCCGGCATACACACTCAGACACTCAGACTGGAAAATATATTTACTTTTCAGGAACGCTAAGGATCTGGAATACAAAGGTAAACTTCTGAAAATAGAAGATAGTTAAGCAATGAACTGAACAGTTCCTGACAGCTCCCGCCCCCCCCCCCCCTCTCCCCCATGTGAAGAGAAACAAGTCAGATCCAGTCAAGGCGATTGTACCCAATTTTGAAATCAAGCTACTATATAGTGCCCTAGGTTGAAGGACAGAAAAAGCATAAAAAAGGTGTGCATCAGGACTATCACCATTGGGCTTTTCAAAAATGGGCTTTGTGTTTGTGTGTGTTGTGGAGGGATGGCAGCTCTTTGGCTAGATATTTGTGTGCTCGGGCTGGCTTTATTTGCAATGGTAAATAAGGAAAAACCTTTAAATGACAATGTTAAAGGGTGGTTTAAACGTCGGGGACACCTATTTAATCATAGAAAAAAAATGGAGCTGCAATCACTAACCATTTCATGTCCAGAATTTTTAGAAAAGAAAAACTATAGCTGTGGGATAGGGCACGTGGATGATATTTCACTGAAAACACTTATTTTTAGTGGAGTAAAAATTTAAATTTTGGCATAGTTAAATATGAGAATTACTGTAATAAACAAAGTTTAAAATTATGCAATATACCTGTATATATTGAACAAAAACAAAAATGAAAAAGGGCCCAAGTTCGGTAGAACAAACAATCTTCGGAGTAGTCGGTGTCACCGATAAAAGAGTTGAAATATGAGAGGTGCCAACTTCCATAGCAGATATTTTAATCATATCTGTAGGAGAGTGCAATGTTCTTCAATTCATTTAAAAACAACTTGTTACTTTCGGGATCATTCATAAATGATGTCACGCTTCGAGGGGGGGAGGGGTTTCGTGAAATTGTGACAAAGTATGGCAAGCGGAGGGTAGGGGTAACAAGACGTGTGACATCAGGCTTATACAACATAGCGTGACGTGTGACAAAGGGAGGGAGGGGGTCCGTTGAGTGTGAAATTTTGTGACAAAGGGGGGAGGGAGGTTAAATATCAGAAAAAAGCGTGGCATCATTTATGAACGGTCCCTTCTCTGGTATCCGATTTCGAACCTGGCAAGTTTTAAATGTCAATACATTATATTCAAAAAACTCCCCCAAATAGAAACATTTCTAACAGGCAGTTAGTAAAATCATGTGGCAAGCTATAATAGTTAATTGTCTTCTTATCGTGTTCTTGAACGTAACTTATCTTAATGAGCTACGTATTTTTTGTATTATTAGCCAAGGTAGTAAAATTGAAAGTGCTCTTCGTTTGAAGTCAAATTTTGAACTATTTTGTTTTGATATAAGAGAAAAACAAAGAGGGACAAAAGAAAACAATTTTATGCCATCTTTGAACGTACCTGATTCCAATTTAGCAGTAGAACACTCAGTGGCGTAATTAGACTTAGTGGCGCCCGGGGCGAAATTTGAGAATACCGCCCCAAAGCCGTGCTGACAACAGAGCAGCCCCGAAGTCAAAAAACGGGGGGGGGGGGGGGGGGCTTATGAGTTTGGTGACCACCACATCTTTTTCGATCGGGTAATTCCAGATTTATATAATATTTATATTATGTACACGCACATCCAAGAGACATTTTAAAATTAATGTGCCATTTATATTTTTCAGAGACATTAGGTTGAATAAATTTCAACTAATTTTTCCATCCGGCATTCTTTTTTTTTTTTTTTGGATAATTGCGTCAGGGTATTCGGAAAAGCTATATAAAAATCCAGAAGGTAATATATGCGCACAAATAGGGGGTTCGGGGGCTCTCCCCCTGAAAATTTTAGAAATTGAAGTTTAAAACACGCAATTCTAGGCTATATTTAGTGACGCTGCCCTTGGGGGAAAAGGAGGGGTTCAGGCACTTCACCCCTCCCTATCGAGGAATTTCGCTGAAAATTCATCGATATTAGTGCCAAAAATGCAATTTTAGCCTATATTTTCAGACATTAGAAGATTCTGGGCATGGCCATAAATTTCTCGAATAGCTTACTAGAAGTCTTGTTGTCTATTTAAAATTGTTGTTGAATTATACAAATATGGGAAATATTTTACTCCACATTTCAATAAAAAGAAGATGCTTAAAAGTTTCATCAACATTTCAAGATAATTAAAAAAAAATTATCTTGAAATGTTGATGAAACTTGGATTATGTATTGTTGGGTATTATACAGAAGGTATGTCTTGACATCCCATTGCAAAACATTTATATATCGTTTTCGATGTTTTTCGATGCGGAAATGACTTTATTACATAGGCTATTAAGAATAATAGCAAGGAAGCAAAACAAAAAGTATACCTAGGGGGTTCAAAAAAAGCCGAAACCGGACGTCAACCTGTGGCCACTGTCCGCCCCCCTCCCCGCCCCTTAATGTTCTCGTAATCTTTTGGAGCTATGCAACTGTCGGTAACTTTTCGAGGGAAAAAAATAAGTTCGCCCTGTTTGCAAAAAAAAAAAAAAAAAAAAAAATGAAAAACAAGATTGCGTTTTGTTGGGATAAGCGTTTCGGACTTTTTGCCGATCCCTGAAACAGTGCCTCCCGGGGCTGAACGCCCCCCACTGCCCCCCGCTAGTTACGACACTGAGAACACTGTAGTTCCGTTACAAGAAATACAAGATTATGTATTTTTTTCCAAGTTTCGGATTTTTTCTTTTATAAAAGCTTAATTGTCAACCTTGATGCCAAGTTTCAAGTTTCTAAGTCACTTATCATTAGTAGTTTTTGTTTTTGATGAGTGAGTCAGTCAGACAATGATAAACATTACACTTTTTAGACCTTAATAATTCTATAAGAGTTATATCGATGAAATTTAATATTCTAGGGGTTCAAGGGGCCCCTATTTGAAGCACAAAATTTCAAGTATGTAGGCCTAATAGTTTTTGAGTAATGATGTCGAAAGTAGCTTGAAATGGTTCGGGTAAAAATACACATTGGCCGGTGTCGCCGTCTTTGCAGGCCCTGATTATCGCACGGGCACCCAGGGCCCATGCCCTGGACAGGAACTCTCCAAGGGGCAGGAAACTTTTTCATAATATCATTTAAATTCCTTTTTAAAAATTGCAACATAAAGTAATTAGTTTAATTAATAATAACCACTGGCAATTCTTCATAATAAGAGGTTATTCTTAAAATAACAAATTTCACGTTGACCGTAATACCCGTACACATGCATAGCATACATGTAAGTGAACCATTCCATAAGGGCAGGAAAAGTTGACGGTGCCCCTGGGCAGGAAAACTTGTTAGTCGGACTAGCGTCTAGGGAGAAACCATGGAGGCACTCTGCTCCTCACCTGACGTCACAGGTCACATGATCTTCAAATCACGTGATCTCGTCGTCTGCTTCAAAAAAGGCTCTTTAAATCCGAAGTCGGCGTTTCGTTCCGACCTTTATCATGATTAAAAAAAACAGTTTTTTTTCTCGACAATTTCAGTAGAATCCCTTATAATTTTCTTACAGTTGGTTGTTGTTATGCATGTTGCAAATCTGTTGCATGGCTGAAAAGAAGCGAGATTTCAGATCAAATTACCGATGAAATTTTCGCCTTCAACCATCATTCAGCAAACGAACGATTTTTAAGGAATCATGTTGCGACATTTAATGCATTTTTGATATTATAAGATTATATGAAAAGTCTATCATTTTGAATGCTTAGAAAGTCAATTTAACTTCATGTATTAATATTATTATTATTTTTTGTTTATATGCAAAATTAAAAAATCATATTACGTTTAAATATATACTGAGGGAAAATGTGTGGTTTTATTTCTTTTTTCATTTAAACTTAATTTTTGTTACAGATCCATACAAAGGATTTTCGATCATCTAATGTTTAAGAATTTGAAGCAGCAAACATAAGATTATGCTCTTAATTTAAAGAAAGCCCTCAGAAGAGTTGGAGCAAGTCTTTTTGCATGGATCAACTTCTGAATAGCTGTATGACAGCGAGATTCGGTCCTATTGTTTTTTTGACAATTTCTTTGTCGGTGCTTTTCAGTTTATACATTCAGGGATGGATTGGGACCCCTAAAATGGCGGTGGACCAGCGTACCAAAGGGCGGCAACTTTTACTTAAAAAATTACTAAAAAAAGTTATAACAATGATAATAGCGGTAATAATGAAATTAAAAACAACAAACACACACACACTCATATATATAGGATGGTATCTGCGTGACACATGAGGTTTCAATGCCTCCTTTATCTCTTAATTCAAATTTTAGAAAACATAAAAAACATGAACTTTTTCCTTTATTTAGCTCATTTTTTTTCCTGTTTTAAATCTAAAGCAGGCACTAATGAAAGGATCATAAGGCAGTCCAGTTTTTTACTGTAACATACCGATACATGTTTTATGCTTTAATATCTTACTTTGAATGATCGTTCACACTAAAACTATCTTTAAAAAATGTTCACTTTTTTATGTTATTTCATATATTTTATTAATTTACAAAAGACATTCTTAGAATAAGCTTTAAAAATTCAATTATGCCTTTTGTAAGTTTTAATCAAGTATTTCTTTTAAGATCAAATAATTTCAGTATTGCATTAAATTAATATTAGTTTCATTAATTAATTGTTTAATTAATCAATTAATAAATAAAATAATTGCATTAATTATTAAATAAATTATTAATTTAAGCTTTAAGAAAACGCCCAAAATGGAGCATAAGTTCTCTAACATGTTAGAAAAAAATTGAAAAACTAGTTTACCCCTCTTGTCCAAAAGTCCCCCCCCTCCTGGAGTCAGAGTCTGGCTATAGGCCTGTCCTAATATCAGTCAATCAATCATTGAAGAACAACCACTACTTCAGGCTTGGAAACAAAACTTCTTGGCATAACTTAGCTTGTTTTGCATGAAATGCTTTTACTGCAGTCTTATTCGAAATTTTGTTTTATCTGGAAAATAGGGGCGACAATTCTAATTAAATGCGCAAAGCAGACTTTTGCTTTGAAGTTTTTTATGCTTTATATGTAAAAATAATATCGCCTGCCATTCTCACTCAGATACAGTAGGTTTTTTTTTAAGCAGCAACACAAATACTTTAATTGCTACGTTTTACTTTTTATCACCTTTTCAAAAAAAAAAAAAAAACGAAATGTTATTAGGATATAAGGATTGTTTTTACATTACTAAAGCAGAACTGCTGACCTCTTTTCCTAAAATACTGGTGGTGAGGGGAGAAGGAGAGGGACTGTAACACCCCCTGCATTACAGCAATAGCGACCCCCCCCCCTAATAATAAGCAGCCAGCAACGTCTATGGGTCACTAATTAACAATCCCGAATTTTCATTTCAGTCAAACTATTTGGTTCATATATATTTCAAGAAACAAAAATATCAAAAAAATAGTTCAAGATCCTGGGGCAAACACACACACACACATTTTTTGCAGTGCAGCATTTAATTTATAAGTAAACAATCCATATAATGTGAGTTATCTTGTTTGATATTCTGACATTTATCCACAAATCTCAAGCATCTCACATCCCATATTACCCTGGTATTAATATTATTATTATTTCAGTTTTTCTAAAGTTTCAAGTAGGCATATCTTTGGTTCAGAAAATAATCCCTATTCAGAAGCAAAAGTAGATGCATTGTCTTAGTTTTAAAGTTTAGATTTAGTTCTGTGAATGAAAATGCAAAAATATAATTCAATATAATAAAAACATTTAACATGTGGTTAACATTGTGTCATTGTGTTTGTTGTGAAAATATTTTTTATGAGGACGACGAGGACGAGAGCGGGGACTAGTATACGGAGACGGATTAGTAATATATTAACAGCACTGTTTATATTTCATATAACAATTGAAGTATTAACCATTTAAAATTGATTTATTAAAAATAATCAGTGAATGGTTCAAATACTGAATTTAGAAAAGTCAGTCAAACGGTTTTCTTATAAAAATATCTCACTGGGAAAATTGAAATTCATTGCAGAAAAGTCAGTCAAACAGTTTTCTTATAAAAATATCTCACTGGGAAAATTGAAATTCATTGCAGAAAAGTCAGTCATACAGTTTTCTTATAAAAATATCTCACTGAGAAAATTGAAATTCATTGCAGTCAATATGCAGCAATATATTTAGATGAAATAATTTTCTGAATAAATATAACTAACCCGTATTTACTAAATAGTTTTGAAATATTAACATAAAATCTTTAAAAAATTATTTTAAAGGCAACTTAATTAATAAGGGTGATTAGATTGAAACCGTTAATTCTAGCATATTACTTGATCGGAATTACAAATATTTAAAAAATAAAAAAAATTAAAGAAAGAAAATAAATATTCATTAACTTAAATTTTGATAAGTTATATTAGGGGACGTTCATAAATGATGTCACACTAACTTTTTTCTCACATATTTGACCCCCCTCTCCCCCTTTGTCACAATATGTCACACTTCAGCTGACCCCCCTCCCCCCTTTGTCACACGTCACACTATTATGTTGCATAATGCACGATGTCACATTTCTTGTTACTCCCTCCCCTCCTCTTGTCACACTTTGTCGGAATTTCACGAACCCCCCTCCCCTCCCTCCCCCAGTCGAAGCGTGACATCATTTATGAATGATCCTTTATGAAAAAACTTATATTTACAACATAAACGATACATATTGAAATGTGAAGTGAATAAATACCATTTAAAATATGATCCTATTTAATGTTATGATGAATAATCATGTAACAGAAAAATGAAGAAACTCATTATGTAAGAACGAAGTAAGAAGTCCAAGAAATTAATTAATCAATTAATTGATTGAAACATGCTATTTATTGCATGCAATTCAAAGAATCTTTCTTCTGTGCTTTAGTACATACGGTATTTTGGCATGATACATTTTTAAAATGTAAAATACTAAGAAACTCGAAGAACGTGATACTAGAAATTGCACGAAATGCAATCGCCCGTCTAATATGTTGTTGGGTTTTTATGAAGTAAACAGATTTGGGTATTTTATACTAATCACATAGTGTTGTAGTGCTAAAACGTTTTTCTTTCCGAACCGCAAGACTGAAGAAACAAAATTTTAAAACTCTAACATTGTTCTCATTATGCTTTGTATATCAATAAATACTGGCAAAGAAATTCTTCAACAACAACAAAAAAAAGAATCATATGTAAAATAATTGTTGTGAAACATTAAATTTCCATAATTTATTTAAAAAATAATAATAATAACAAATTTCAGGCAAATTTTAAATTTTTGATAAAAATCATGACTTTTTAAATGATATAAATCATTGATTTAAAACACTTGATTTAAAGCACCAAACCCTGTAATTTTAATTGTGTGAAATGAAAATATATACATTAACTTATTTATAAGACAGTTGCAATAAAAAATTATGTGTCACTTTTTGGTTATCAATATAAATGAATAAAAATAGAAACAATAGTTAAATTGTATTAAAATTAGATACACAATTTTGAAATAAAAATAGCTGAAATCAGATATAAACTGAGTCAAATTAGTCTGCTTCGGTGCGAAATCCGGACCTTGAAACAAAATAAAAACAAATAAGTTTCAAAATAAAGTACCGGAGCAGAGTTTCACCTAATAGAAAAGTGTAGTAACACCTGATCGACGACACTGTATCCTTGCTTAGGCATATAAGAAAATTTTAAAATTAAATTTAATTTAATTTTGGAACAATAACTATTTTTTTAATTAGTTATTACTAATGGAAGTGTCATGTCACTTCCCACATTCAAAAAATATTACAGACGTTCAAATAATTTATTTCAATCAGTTTTTTCTACTTGAGGCCCTATGCTTCTGTAGAGGATAGAATAGAAAAAAAAAAATTCATAAGTAACACAAAAATATTTTCCTATACTAATAAAAAGTGTTTTTTAAAGTAGTATAGGAAAGCAATATTTTTTTATTATCAATTTTTACTATAGAACTTAATTTATTCGTTCTCAAATGTGTGCTCTATAAGCGGACTCTTCAGTGGACGTTATTTGATGGCTTGATTGCAAAAACACGCTGATTAATAATGTGAGTTGATCGCCAGCGCAGCAGAAGCAATAGATTTTGGCCTACGGAGAGACGGGAAACTTAGTGCCGATTTCGGCCTGAGAAGGGAATTGCTTCCCCGTTAGCTCACGCATGGAAAAATTCAGCGCGCGCATCTGGGTTCCATACGTCATCGAGGTGAGGAGCAGAGTACCTCCATGGTTTCTCCCTAGACGCTAGTGTTAGTCGGGCCCTGCGTCTTTGAACTTGGCGGACACACTGCCGTGTGTCTAGATATTCTTTAAGAAATGAAACATAACTAAAACATCTATATGGAACACACTCTTTACCACTTTTGTGGAATTACCCATATATCCTTGCATTTTCTATTAATTTAAACCAAATTTTAAAACACAACATTGTTTTTATTTCTGAATGACTTTTTCTTTTTTTGGTTTGCTTAAATATATAAAAAAATCAAGGATATATACGCGTCATTAAGATTTCGATGTCTTACAAGATAAAATCATATTCTAAAGTCGCTAACAGTAACAGTTACTAATTCTAGCAGTAGATTGAAAGAAAAAAAGTACTTCGAAAAATAATAAACATTGTATTTTACGATAACTCATGTGATCATGTGAACTGAATTTTTAAAAAAAAAAGAAAAAAGAAAGGAAGAAAGAAAGAAGTCGGCTTCAACAGCGTGCTAGTTTCAAGGAACAATTTGTGCGTTCCAAGGAGAGTCAAAGATTTTTCCGAGGTTGAGAAAAGAAACAGAGCCCCGGGGGTCAGGAGAAGTGTCTTTTTCTAGGAAAAGGGTAGATGTTTTGGACCCTTTTGGACCCCGCTCGTGTGCCCACGTCCGACCGCAACTACCAGCAGTGTCGCGTGAATCCCCTTCAAAAGATTTATAGCTGTCCATTGAGAGACATAGTGATTGACGCTGTCCATCACAAGAATAGGCCAATTACCAGCGCAAAGAGATTGAATAAGACACTCCCACATTGTAGCCACTATTTCGGAGATTTTGTCAGCGCTGAGTTTCCGATTTGGTAGTGAAGAGCCTTAAGGATAACTTTTGCTTTTAAACTTACTCAATCTTAGACAGACAATTCAAACAAGAAAATACAATTGGGAATTTTTTCCGAATCAAAAAAACCATTAGCTGCTTATACATAAACTAATAAGCCTGGCGGTTATACGAAATGACCGCTGTTTGTTTGTTTGTTTGTTTACGACAATTTCAGATCACATAAATATTCGAGTTTATTTGCTATTCTCAAGGATATGCCTCAAACTCTCGTCCAATATGACAGATAGAACAAGACAGCACAACAGGTTTTAATATACAAAGAAGGAAGTACACCCAGGGCAAAGGTGGGAATCGAACCCACGCCTCTTTCTCTCCGCGCAGGGAGGCACCGGAGCCAGTCGATTTGACCGCTCAGCCACTGAGGCCCCATGACCGCTGTTCTTATATTATATTATATACAATTTTTCCAGTAACCGGAAATGCACATCAAATCAAACAAGGTAGAACAGTAAAGTTTAATGAATAAATAATAAACATATAATAATTTCCGAAAAAAATATTCTTATTGAAAAAACATCTAAGTTATAATAATCTGTAAAATAAAAATATTTATTATATAATCAAATTGTTTGTGAAAAATATTTATTTATATCCAACATAATCGTCAAAACAATAGTTTTAACGAAATTTGGAAAAAAACGCTGCCACTTTAATATGCAAAAAGTGAAGACAACAAATTAAAACAAAGAAAGAAGGATTAAATTAAATTCGTATTTATATTAATTTTTAACGGAGATTGCAAATCTAGCGATGCTTCACTCAAAATGCTAGAGAAGCGTTTTGATTATTAGTTGTTTTCATTATAGAAAATTGTGTAGCAGGCAGCACAATGCAGTTTTTTCGGAGTAAGAAATTCAAAATAGGCTATCGGCGACAAACATACACTTAAGCGGCTTATATATAAATTCTTATATAATATTCAGTTCATGTTGAAGAATGGAGAATCTTTTTCATGATTTCACTTCATAATATCATATTGTAACGTATGCGGCCTGTGATTGATAAGAAGTAGCGTGTGGATCCTCACAAGGTCCAACGTACAGACTACAGTCGAAATATTTACTTTTTTTATCTGATTTATTTCTGGACTAATTCAATATTTCTATCTACACTATATACAATATACTGTTCCTGACAATAGCTTCCAGATTGTCCGTCCCTCCGGATTCCGGCAGGAACACTCGTTATAAGTCCGATGCAAGAAACATCAACTCAATCGATGCGTTGCACCTTCGACTTTTCCGGCCCGGGGCGAGCCCAACATACAGAATCCCTCTCCAGGAGCGTGCCCTCCTCTCTCCAAAAACTCTCACACCACACAACACACTCAAGTTCCAGGCTGTCGTCCTCTTTGCTAAAGGGGCGGGGGTACATAAGCGCCCCTAAATTTCTTATTCGTGGAAAATTGTAAACGTTCCACGGGATTGGTTTGGGTCCGGCGCCGAAATTCTTGGGCCTCTCCGTCTCATCTCGAGTCGCGGCGGCTTGCAGCAAAGAAGGCGCGCCGATCGGTGCTCGACCCGCTTGTCGTTTTTAATTTGCAGAAGTGTCCAACTCGGCGCCACAGCGTCTGGCCGTATTGTACAGCCGTGCTGTCCCCACTTGCTGGACAATGGTTGAAAAGGCGGTCGGCGGTTCTTCTCCGCAGAGGGGGTCCCGGCGAACTACGCGGCTCTCGTGAGAGGAGAGGGAATTTGTCACAATATTAAAATTGCTTTTCTGAGCTAACAATACATCCTTTTCGCTCTTGTGAAGTGAAAAAAAAAGAAGACAGGATATATATAGATATATATAAATTTGTAAAGCAACGAAAAAAAATAACTGCATAGGCTCGTTAGCAGCATTTTTCATTTACAACTTGAAAATGTGAATAAATTCTAAGGTTGTAGTCGGAATAACTAGGGGGAAAAAAAGAAAAAGGAGTCACACATTAGGACAGTAAGAAAAGTTTAAACAAGAAGAAAAAAAGGTTTTGACTCAATACTGTTTTCGAGCTTCTCTGAATTATACTATATTAATGCTTTCTCAGCTGCTTTCTATTTTATTCTGAAAAACCAAGAAAGCTACTTTTTAATTTGTTCAATTGCATAAATTGGTACATTAAAAAAAAGTTTTAAAAAAAAATTATTTAATGAAGAACGATAAATTTTGAATGTGTGAAAAGTTTTGAACAGGTGAAAGGGTAAAAAGGTATGTTCACTTGAATTATGAAAAAATAGACCCAGATGGAAAAAGAACTCGACTGCAAAAGAGAAAACTATGTTAGATATATTCCTATTTTTTGGATTTTTGATTTATATTTTTAGATATCTTAAGTTTATTAACTATTAGGGGCTGACATAACTAGGTCATTTTCTTATGGGGGCAGGATCAGGCTTTAGTACAGCGCCGGCCCTAGCCCTTGATCAGGGTAGAGCGAGATGGTCTTTCGGCTCCCTTTGGTTGAGGCTTTCACTTCACGTAAATTCTACTTTGGTTTTATGTTAAATAAATAATAATTAACAAATTTTCAAAAATCAACTTTTATTGCAAATATCAACACTTATTGACACTTTAATATTAAGAAAGCTTTTACTGCTGTATAATTAAGTTAGTATTTGGTGTGAATTTCAATCAGTCACTAAATAAATCTGTTACCTATGTAGGTATTGTAATAACTAATTAAAAGAAAACATTCCTTATGTCGATCTAGATTTACATTTAATCTATACAAAGTTTACCTTTCTTGCTTTTGCACTGGCAAATTTTTCAATTAAATTATCTGTAGGTATGGATTGAGCAATATCACTTTCAATTGAAAAAATTGCCAGGTTTGACAATTTTTCCTGAGCTAGGGTCGATCTTAGGTAGATTTTTATCAGTTTAAGTTTACTAGAACTTCGCTCAAATTTTGCGACACTTACTGGAATAGTTTGTAGTATCCGAAGGGCAGTCCAAGTGTTTGGAAACAAATCATACCAATTATTTTTGTTCAAGACATTATGAACATCTTTCGGTTGTCCTTGGTATGTGTCTAAGAATTGCTTCAAGCTTAATATTTCTTGAGCCAGATATGCTCCAGAAATATCGCTGTGTGAATCACGTGTCAAAATATTCATTCTCTCAAGTAATGCTCTCCACTTCTGTTTTTCTTCATCTATTTGTTTGATTAAATGTTGATCCACTCCAGTTTGCGTTCCTAATCTTTTCGTAGCTTCCAACCACATACATGTTGCTGAATGATGATCCTTAGCAGTCTCATCATGGTTTCGCAAGGCTAGTGCAATATGGGCCCAATCATCATAACCCTCATTTGCTAAAGTTGATATTGAATTTCGGTGAAATAAATAACAATATAAGCAAAACGCTTTTCAGGAAGATTTTGAATAAACAAGCCATTTCCTGGCATATTTTTCTCCATTTGGCATAATTCGTTGGAAATGTTTGGAAAATGGCGATATTTTTCATTGCGCGTATAGTCAGTCTTCTTCATTGCCCAGTTTGCCATTATTATGATTATTAGACCATTGCAGTACTATTTCATAAACTACCCTATTTAGCAGAGGATTTGGCCATTTCGATATATCTTCTGAAACTTTTAATAGTAAAGCAGACTGAGGAGTCATTTATGTTTGCCAATTGGAAAGTCCTGGTATTGATTTATATGAATCATCATGTAAAAACGGAAGTAATTTAATTACGGATAGGTTAGGACTAGCCGCTCCAAACAGTCAGATTGAGTTTTAAAAAAGGCAGGGATTTATCTAATCTGGCAACACTGTTCCAGCGCCTATCAAAAGGCGCCATCACTTTTTTTTTTTTTTTTTTGCGCTGGAAATTGTTTTTCGCATGTGGCTTTTTGGCGCCCCTTGCCATCTGGCGCCTAGAGCGACCGCTCCACTCGCTCTACCCCAGATCCGGCCCTGCTTTAGTACCCCCCCCCCCGCCATACATGTACACAAAAAAGAATGCATATGGTAAAACCTGTTTAAGAAGTTCCCGCTAAGAAATTTTCCTGTTTAAGAAGTTTTTAATTTCAACACCAGTATCATTCCCATCACCCTAATGTTAAAATAACCCTTTTAAAAGTTTTGATTTTATTTTTTTCCCACTTAATAAGAGTGCACCACTTAAGTTTTTCACATCGGTCAATTTTTTCTTTCAAATGACACTTTAAACTTCTCAAGTTTCTTTTTTTTTTCACGTTTCTTTTAACCTACGTACCGTATTTTCGGGAGTATGCGCCGCACCTGGTGTATGCGCCGCAGTCGCGATATGCATTCAAGAAAAAAAAAATTAGGGTATGCGCCGCATGCCAAAATTTTAGTTATAGCACAATTAGGTGAAGAAAAGTAGAATAAATTAAATATTTTAAAGGTTTTATTTTTTTAACAACCACCCATACTTTTTTGTATTTTTTACTTGGAGGAAATATCAGTTGGTTATCTAATGCAACTGCCCAGAGCGCGGGACGCGGACCCTTTTCCCCGTGGCGCTCCACATTTATTTAAGTGGTCATCGCCGTTGGGCTCGCTTTTTACAAGTGGGTCGCATCCAATAATAGAAAACAGCAGATTTAACCTTCTAAATCGCTCTCCTCGCTGTCCGACTGAAAAGGGCTGCATACCTCAGGGCCTTCCGTGCTCTGATCGTCCTATCTGGAGGCCTAATCTCGCAACAGAAACGAAGCCGCTTGCATTCAAAACTTCGCGATCGGATCGTTTTTTACCACTATAAACACGGCGGACAGAAATGCGACAGAGTAGGAAAATTGTCCGCGAACTAGTACGAAAGTAGCGAAGCCGATATATATATTCATTTTCAATCATAGAGCCTACCCATTTAAGAGGTTTTCCCGCATAAGAAGTTATTTTGTTTAGTCCCCTGATAAACTTCTTAATCAGGTTTTACTGTATTTATGTAAACACACACATTCAGTAAATTAAGCGTTCCAAAATAATCTGGCGCCCGAGGCATATGCCCCTTTCTAGTTACGTCCCTGACTATCATAGGCGTAACTAGAGTTGGTGAAAGGGGGGGGTCACCCTAAAAATGTACAGACTAAACGCCAATACGAAGTGTAAAAGAGTTGAAAATTTACTAGTCATAAATACATGTCTCTAAAGATATACTCCGTGTTTATTTCAGGCATCTCCCGGGGGGGGGGGGGGGGAACTACCCCCTCGGAGCAAGTCAACTCCTCCCTTCCCCCCCCCCCCGGCAAAAAAATTCAGATCACAAGTTTTAAAAAAAGAAAGAAAAGAGAAATTACGCTTTTAAGACACTTTACTTTCAGAAACACTTTCAGGGAAAGGACATTGCACACTATCACGAGCGACACCAAAAGTAACTTAAAAGATATAAGACTTTATTTTGAAAAAAATTGCGGGGGGGGGGGGGGAGAGTAACCTAACTCCTTTCTGTTTCCTCTAACATTACCAAAGTATCCCGAAATTGCATTGCTAGGAAGATTTCAAAAAGTTTCCTGGGGAGAGACCTCGAAACCTTGCCTGCAGAGTTATCCTAAGCATTATACATGTAAGTGTAAGACCAGCTACAAAAATTTAAGTTGCAGAAGCCCCAAACACCCACTCCTCTAACTTCACCAAATATCTATACATCTACTATATATACATCAAAAAGCTGTCATATATGTAAAAAAATTCATGTCAACATCATTTCTAATCCTATATATCTATATATATGTATATATAAAGGGTATGATTTTGAAGCATACACTGCCCTTCCTAATTCTTAACATGCTCCCCCTGCTCCGGAGCCAAGGCAGTATCCAGAATTTTTTTTCGGGGGCGCCCAGACTTCGACACACTTATCTAAAGAAAAGTTTTAGGGCGGAATATATAATACATTGCAAAAGATTTCTGGGGGGCTGCCCGTGGGTCCCCCTTCCCCTCTGGATACGGCCTTGATTCACAAAAACATTAAACATTCCTTACTAGATCTATTAGCTTATTTTTTAATTCAAACGCAATAGAAAACTCAATATTTAGCGCTAAGCAATCTTCTATATCCAGGCATTCATAATATTAAACCGGGAAATAGTCGAATTTTAGAGAAAAAAATCCAAATTCCCCTACAAAAATGCTCATCCCCACAATAAATTTCTAAAAAATTTGTTAAATTTGTAGCAAAACATACCTCAGAAGTGGAAGCATCTGAATCAAATTTTCTTTTCTTTTTGGATGACGAACGTGTCCATCGCTGGAGTGCAAACATTATTACGTATCGAAAATAATTAAAAGTTTAGCTAAAATATAAATAGTACTTGATTGTAAATTAAAATGCAGCATTAAACCGTAGCAGTGAGATAGGAAACGTGGAACGGATGATTTCCAGAGTCGTAATGCAATCAGTGATGGACCATAATAAGAAAAAAAAAACATTTAAAATATAAGAGATGAGAGAACATCTGTAAATGAGAATGCAATGCAAATACAGTTCATCAGTTTTCCAATCGGCTCATCTACAAAAAAGATTTTACCAAAATGGGTGTTTGGACAGGAAGTCATAAATAAATAAACTGCTCTTTAAGTTTCTTAATGAGCATCCCTTCCTGGCTTGAAGGTTTAACCCATTAGGACAATTGAACTTTAGGACTCCATCACAGTAGAGAATATTTTCCAGGAAGCTTATTACTTGTGCGATTGTATTCCCAGATTGCTGCCTTTGGGTAAAAAAGACATCAAGAGGGAAAGAAAACCCTCTGGAGTGATTGAAAGGATCTCTGTCTGTGTGTTGTACGGTGATTGAAGCCACCTTTCGCTGTTAACCCCCCCCCCCCCCAAGGTGATAAGGGGGTTGATTATAACCTTATAACCAGATGAAAAGTCTTCTTTATTATGAGCTGCATACTTTGGCCATGATCGCAACCTTTCAGAGAAAAAGGAAAAAAAAATTCATATGCATATGTGTTTAATTTTCTTAGGGGAAAAAAATTGTGCTTTGCAAGGCCGTAGCCAGAAATTTTTCTGAGTGGCTAAATGTGCCTAAATAAGTACATACCCAATGGGGGGGGGGGGGGTTTGAACCCCCAAAACCCCCCCCTGGTTACGCCTATGCTGACTATTAGACTTTCTAAGAGTTCGATGCATGGACAATTTTGATATATGGAGGGACAACTGTATATACATATATAAATGTTAAAAAAGGACATTTCAAAAGTAATGAACGTTTTTTTTACCGACATGTTTATTTGGTTATCATGATTCATGTTTATTAGCAATACAAACCTGGTACTTAATGTAATATTTCCGTACTCCCCCCCCCCCGGGGAATTTTCTGAAAGTCCAAAAAAAGAAAGAAAAAAAGATTTTACGTGTGCTTGGTGCTGTAAGGAAAAAATATAAACTGTGGCACAGGTGCTTTCCCCGTTAAATTTTTCGAAACTGAAGTCCAACAAACATAATTTAAGACTCTCTTTGGTGATGTCAGAGACAAGAGGGTAAACTTTCTTGATTTCACATATCTTTGGGATGTTACACCAAAAAAGGAGAAATTTTTTGAAATTGAAGTAACAAAGATGCAGTTTTTGGCTCGTTTGTTGCACTAAGGGCAACAATGCTTACTTTTATTTTCTTTCTTCTGAGGACGTTTCTTTCCCAGCATTATGGGCCCTCTGCAAGCTAGCCCCGGATATTTTGATTTTGCTGTACTTTTTTCATGAAGCAGTGTATTTCTGTACACCAATCTGCTGATTCGCCCAGCTTTGCATTTTTTTCTTTGAAGTGTTTCTAATAGATGTCTTTAGTATAGCTTGACCACCACAAGATGAAGTTCGTTAGAAAAGGATTAATCAATTCCATGATTAAGATAGGGGTGTATGGCACCATAATTAAAATAATCAGAAATGAATAAAAACAACACTTTTTACAGTTTTGATTGCTAACAATCAACTAAAATATTAAATTGTTTAAAAAAAATATCCTTATTTTTGGTCACAATATGGAAAATGACAGTTAAGTGCTTCCATATAGAACAGAGGTTTCCAAACTTTTTTTTCTCGTAGACCACTTTCAAAGTTTTACTATTTTCGGTAGACCCCCTGCTGCTACATTTCTACTGTATTCCAAAAACTCCTAAAAAATATCACCCTAAATTGGGGGTGTTAAGAAGAAAAAAAAAGTAGCACATTTTCTTGTGTCCTATTTATTAAAATAATACTTGTGGTTATACAAAATTATATCGCAATTTCCCACAGCCCAGGATCTTTTTAGGGGATTTCTGCCAAGCCAAAATTTCATAAAATCTTATATAGATCACAAATATAACAATTCTCAATGAAAATTTTGCTTGAAATGGTAAAAGACGAAGAGCATTTATGCACTCACACACTATTTGAATTTCAAATAGGAATTTGTATTTGTTTTTTCAATTCAGAAATATGTAGCTGTAGAGTCCAGCACAAAAAAACATAAAAAAGTTTTGCTTTCATTGCTCTGAATTAACCCACATCATTAATTTTTTATATTTTCTAATTTTATACAACATTTGACATATTTATGGCAAAAAAATTTAAACTGGTTAAATAATTTCATATTAATAGCAATTTCAAAAGTGTGCTGGACTCTACACTTAACTTCAATTATTCAAATTTTCCATTTTGTTTTCACTTACATTTTAATTCTGTTTGTGACAATAATCTGTTTTGGCAGTTTGTTTAGTTTTTATCTTTTGCACTTTACTTTTGGCATCATAATAGTATAGGTATGATATACTTATATATTTACAAATATATAAGTATATCATATCTCAGGAACATTCCACAAACTTGAAGAATGCATCACTTTCGAGTTCATGACAAAGAACTAATTTACAGTGTTAATTCTCCGTACATAGATTTAAAACAAGTAGATATATCGCTTTTAAATAAGGAACATAGTGCAGATAATAATATTTTATCACACCACAAGCAGCATCTTTGTAAAGGTGAATGGATTGCTGTTCTATTTAATGACCAGTGGTGGGCTGGTGAAATAGTTAATGAAGATTTAAATAATTCTATGCAATTAAAATTTTTATTTCAGCCAGTGGGAAACAATAAATTAAGCCATTAAAAATAACAGAATTTGAAACAATTCCAGCAACGGGATACTTGATGAAACTTTCTAGAGATCCAGAACCAATTGACTGCGGCAGATTTTTTTCTTATGATAAAGAAACAGCAAAATGTATTTCTTCTATAATTGAAAATATTTAATTATTTTTTCTTGTTGTAAAACAAATTTATATGTAAATTTTTTTGACATAAATCAATTGGATACAAATTGTAGAGTCCGCAACATTGAGCATTTCAATGTGTATGCACAGTTTTTTGGTTCTAAAATTTAAATTTTTCATTTAAAATAATAAAATTTTTGTATTCTTACTATCTATAGTGTACTAGTGTTATAAAAAACCAAGCATTGATAGCATGTGATAAATAGATTCACAGGAAATGGAGCTCAATTTTGATCAAGTTTTTGCTGTATTTTTAAGCGTAGAGTCTGCAACATGACACTTTTTTTGTTATAACTACTTAATTTACGGTTCAATTATCACTTAATTTTATTTTCAAATAATGTATTGGTAGGACTTCCACACAGGAAAAAAAAAGGTATTTCCCTATCTTAATGTAATAAATATTCAGGTTCAAACTTTGTGAAATGTAGAGTCCGCAACATTCAAATACTGTGAAATGGCCCTTTATTAATTTCAATTTACCAAGAAAGACCGAAATTACACCCTTTGTTTTTTTTAAATAAAGGCTGTCCCCTTGTAACTGCAAGTTAACGTCATTGAATTTTATGAACAAATCTGTTAAGTACACAATGTTAGCTTTATATTTGATCAGATTTTCTTTTAAATCTGGTGCTTTAGTTACCAGACACTTCTATCACTGATTCGATAAGCAAGCACCTTTTGACAACCAGCGTACTTAGTACGTAAGAGCAGTCGTTGGAAATCTTCATCATTTTCATCGCACAATAGTACAAATAAAAGGGTATTCAAAGCATCGCTTCTTATTTTATTAGAATATAATTTTATTAGATTATGCTTCTTATTTTATTGGCCAAAGTGCCATCTCGTTGTGAATGCACAATAACGTTTTGTTCTTGGCATTCGTATTTATACTAATGTAGATTGCAAGCACAGCGCAAGTCGCATTTTATCCCTTTGCAGGTCTAAACAAGCATCCCGGACGAGCGGGTCGCCCTTTGCAAGTCTCGACATGTGGTGTACATTTGTACTATTATCTATTGTTCTATTCAATTCAGTGTTTGAACCGAGCCTAGAATATTTTTGAGTATCTACCTAGTGAATGATGCTATCTGCCTATGTTGATAGGTAAATCTAAGCCAAAATTTTTGTTCTTTATTATGAAAACCAGAAAATTTTTTGTGGACCCCCACTTACAACTTGTGAACCCGTTTTCTTTTCACGTCTACGTGGACCCCCGTGTGGTCTCTTATGGAACCCTGGGGGTCACCTGGACCACTTTGGGAACCTCTGATATAGAAGAAAGTAAAAAGTATATCCTGTAAAATTGATGCAATATTTTCAAAGAATGCAACATTCTGAAGAAAGATATATTTTTTCTTGCAAATGTCTTGGATTGATCCCGAAATTAGAAACATGGTCAAAGAACTATATTTAAAACCACATTTGTCAGTTCTAGGGACAATACTGATGATGGTTTTATTAATTCTTGCCTACACAAACTTGTGTTAGGGGGGCTTATGTATTGGGTAGATTATTTGATATGATAAAGATAAAATCATATATTGATAACATTTCATTTGATGATATTCCTGCTTCTTGGCATTATGAGCCCCATTTATGTTTTGTATCAGTTCTAGAACTGAAATTTTGCATTTAAAAAACTTGAATTTCAGAAGACTTATCCATTAACTCCTAGATAAATTGCAATTAAAAGCATTGAATATTTTAAAAATTCTTCGAGGATAACATAGTTAATTGAACCACATAACAATAAGCAATGACAGCGTATTTACCAAGATATCCAGGAGATAAATTTGATTACCTTTTCTCTATAATTGTGATCAAACATCAAAAACTTTCTCAAAAAATTATGTGTTGATAGAAAACAATTCCAGATGCCCATTATATTTTCTGTGCGTGTATTTTAATATACATGCTGAAATCCAGAACAATGTACCAGCAAATGTAAATACTAAAAAGTTTAAATTGGTTCTGATCAGTGGTATAGTCCTGAAAAAAAGGCTGGGGTGGGGGAGACTGTATGAGCACGAGTTATTGAAATCAAAACGTTAAGGGACACACATTAACATTAAAAAAAATTGTGGGGTGCATGAGTTACATAAAAAAGTAGGGGGACGCCACCAAAGCATTGCCCTACCACCCTGCAGCCAATACAGGTTTCAAATATTTCAAGGACAGTTTTTCAGATATTTATGTTTAATCCTTGCTTTAAATAAAATTCAGATCTCATTTTAAGTCAACATACAATGATAAATGTCTATTCTAACTAAAATTAACGAGAAGATTATATTACACATAGGTTCGCCAACAAGGCAGGGCAAAATCTTTTGGGCTTAATACTTTCCAGAAAAGCAAAGCGGAGATGCTTTGATATGAATTAATTGCCAGGCCCATAAGTCGACACTTCACTCTGGGGCCTAGTTCAGGTATGTGTAGTACAAAACTTTCAATGCTCACTTGCTTTACTTCTCTGATATAGATGAGCTATGTTTTAAATAGCTACATTTCTCTTATGTTCTGTGCCATTACAGTAACAAAAGAGTTTTTATAAAAAATAACTTTATTAAATTCAGTTGCACTATTTAGAAGGTCTAAGAGTGCACCATATTTTCATCATTAGAGGCTTACAATTTTTCTTCCATTAGCAATGTTTTAGCGTACATTAGAATTAAATTGACGCAGCAATAGATGAAATGAGAAAATTTTCTTCAATATTAAACCTCATACAGAACAGCAAACAGTTTTGTAAAACGAAATTTGTTATTTAATACTATGTTAAATACTTTACAACAAGGAACATAACTATACAAGTGATTAACATACCACCAAATAAAACATATTTATCCTGATATGTTCTCTTTTCTATAAGTCTCATAACAGTGTTTGACAATCCTAGTGTATTAGCTATGTCTAAAATTTTCTTATGGGTTCCTTTAAGAGTAACTCTCTGCTCTCTAAGATTTGTTAAAATGCTAGATCCAGAACCTATCAAATCGTCCATACCCCGATGAGCATTTTCGAGACTTTGATGATGTTGCAAAGCATGATCAATCATTATAGTAGTATTCTGTTCATTTGTGGTAAATTTCTTAGATAGAAGCTCTTCACGCTCCCGATTCTCTTGCTCTCGTACCAAACGTCGATGAACAGCATTTTGTAAAGAAGTTTGATAATGACGGCAGTCATATTTCAGTTGATCAACTTGAACTCTTGCTGCGACTCGTCGGGTGGGAACTTCTTTGTTAACTAAGATGTCTAATTTAGACAAGTTGTCATTAATCGAGTCCAGAATGTTCTGAATGTCATTTTCTATTGCAGGAGCCTTTTCAGGTGTACAACGTTCCAATCGAACGAAATATCTGTGAACTTCTTCCAATAAAGCATGTGTTTTATGATATAAGTTTTCCATAATAAAACTTTCTGCAGAATAAAAAAAATTATAAAACACTAAATAAAAATAGATCAAAACTCAACTGCTGTTGAACATCCTCATGAACATCACATAATTAAATTTTAATCACAGAATGAAACAACATGAAATCATATTGAATTGTTATTTCTTTACAGATACGTGTCACTTCAAACACGGCAAAACAATTTATTGATCTTCATAGCTGCGCCGGATACCACGTGCTCACAGTTCCGCATACAATAATTCAGTATTTATTAGTTTCAGAGATTATATTTTTATTACCACTAAAAAACTATTTTGAATTATTTTGTTATTTATTATCAAATATATTACAGATATTTAGGAAAATGAGCTTTGTAATGAGGTATTTAAATAATTACGTCATGAGTTGCGTCATTCTGCTGATTTTTATGGCAGTTTTGCAGAGGTAAACAATCACACGCTGGTATGTTGTTAAATACGGACCCTACGGATAGCTATCATTGTGGTTAATTTACAATGCAAGCTATTGAAAATAAAAATCGTGATTATGGAGCTAAGGAAAAAGTAAGTTTTGGATTCAGCTTTATCTAATCGATTGGTATCCCCAAGTAATAGTTCTTTTCATGGTCATGTGATTTTGTTTTGATGTAAAGGTAAGCCTAATTGAATTTTAGAAACTCTTTATGTAAACCACTAACGTCATATTTACATTAAACTAAAATACAATTTGAGAGAAAAGTTTTGATTCAAATCTTGTAACTAAGTTTTAGTCATGTCTCCAAAATTATTTTTAATATTCATGTCCATACTTCAAGTTCTTTGTTTATAAAACAGCTTTTGCTATAAGTAAACAACATACGTTTAATTTATTTAAAATGACTGAAAAATGAATGATTTTTTAAAAATCTTCGATTTCAATATTTAAAAGACGGTTATTGATTATTTATGTTTTTAGTTGCTTTGTTACATATAAATTTATTATTATTTTGCTAAAATGTTTATCTTGTAAATTAAAAAATTTAATAGACAACCTATGCTGAATCCAATATTATGTATTTCTTTAAGACAAAAAGAAGAATGTTTTGAATAACTATATTTTTAGTTTATTAAAATTTAAGCACTAATATACCATATTATTTTACTGCATTTTTTGTTTTCTGATGTACTTTGAGAGCTTAACATTGCTGCGTGCAAAATATAAACAATTTTTGTATTTAGTTAGAAAAATCGAAGAAACTTTGGTCATTAAAATTTTTAATATAAAAAAAGCGCGATATCTTTTGATTATTGGGACACCACTCTCTGATGGCTCCCCAATGTAATATGACACCAGACAACCAAAAGTGACATGATTTGATTGCATAGTGTATAATTGATGCTAACATTTGGCAAATTATCTTTACAAGTGGTGTAATTTGGCACAAGATAAGTGTGATCCTAGTTACATAACATTTGTTCGGTTTAATATCATTTCTTCAATGATCCCAACGATGCATTAAAAATACAGTGGGTCACATTTTATGAAAATTATTTATTAACATTTACTAAAATATTCAAAAATCAACATAATTATAACAATGATGGGAATTATAGACATAGTATTTCAAAATTAATGACAATCAACATTGCAGTATTATTTTAATATTTATCTGAAATATCAAAATAGGATAGTATTGATAGGAATAATATGACAAATCTAGTGAGTTTCAAAACTTATCCCATAAAGAAAATTAAATGCAGGCCCATCACTTAGGGAAGTCATAATTTAAACCACTCAGGTTTTGAAATGAATTATGCAAAACTTTTTATGTGTTACAGCTTGTGAAAATTTTAGCTAGAATGTTTAAATTTTTTTAACTGTAGGTATTTTTTGAAATCCTTGTTCTAACTAGGGATGTAACGAATAGTGATTTGGCCGAATATTCGGCCATTTCTTCCAGGCCGAAGCCGAATATTCGGCCTATGTCTTTAGCCGAATACCAAATATTCGGCAGCCGAATATTAAAATTTCTAGAAAATCGTTGTAACACAAAGTTTTTGTCAAATTTAAAATTATTCAAAGTCAAACACCAATTACACACAATCTATGATTTAATTCTGTTTGTTAAGAATTTAAAACTATTTAAAATTAATCTATTTCCTCTATTGTTTTGAATGCAATAAAACTAAGAATTTCACCCACAAATAAGCGAGTCCCAAGACTAAGCACACAAACTGGAAAATAAATGTACTTCAATTCACCCACAAGTGGAATAGAAATGACAGGTTTTATGGTAGTAAGCATTAGCATTATTTTACTAATTATTTAATTCAAATGAAAAAACTACTATTGCTTAGTGCTGAACTTTTACCTTGCTCAGAACTGCTTTAAGAAGATATTTTAAAAGTTATAAAAGTTAGTATTTTTATTTTATGGGGTTTTTTACATATCTATTTTTAAAAGATCAATTAAAACTTAATGCACTTAACTGGAATATATTTTTGTCTTCAAAAACCTCAATAACTTATGCCATCTAAATATTCATATTCTAGGCTTTTCACATTTCTCTCCTTACCCAATAGTATTGAATTAAATTTATTTTCCATTTCGTGTGCTTAGTCTCGGGACTCGCTTATGAGCTGTCGTCCAATATGACAGATAGCACAAGACAATACAGGAAAGATTTTATTACATCACAAAGAGAGGAAATAACAGAAATACACCCAGGGCAAGGTGGGAATCGAACCCACGACCTCGTTACTGCGCACAAGCAGCGGGCGGAAATTGGTACTAAGACCGCTCGGCCACCGAGGCCCCTACCCAATAGTATTTACAATAAATAAGTCTACCCAAACAAAGTCTGACTACCGCTTTGGTAGTAATTACAAAATAAATTTCTCATATTCTTCATCATAGTTAACTATTGCCAGCTTTTGGGAGCAAATGCTAAATATAAAATACAATATTACAACTTTAAAATCTGTTTTTGCTCAGTCAAGCCTAAAACAAGGTTTAAAAAAGTAGTTTTTCTCCAAATTATTTTTATTTATTAAAACTATATACTAATGTATTCTTTTGAAATAATTATAATACAAATTTAAATATTTAAAATCTACTAATTTCTTTATTTTTTTACATTTTTACTGTAGCAGAACTATTTGGCTGAATAGTCCATCAATATTCGGCCAGGCCGAATTTGATCTTACTCAGTATTCGGCCACGCCGAATATTCGGCTAGGTGATGAAATGACTATTCGGCCGAATACCGAATAGTGGCCGAATATTAGTTACATCCTTAGTTCTAACAAGCATTTGAGATTGTTTCGTAAATTAAAACGTATAAAGGATGCACATAAAAATTAATACAACTCAAACTAGACACGTTTACTTGTTCAGACTAGAAGAAGTAAAAATGACCTGACTTGTTCATACTAAAATTTTAAAATGTATGATCATTATGAAAATAAAAGTACTATATAGGGATCTTGCATGAAGATCTTTCCTTTCAATGAGTTGCAGAGCTGTTAGATAATTCCAACTATATGACAGGCCTGTTATTTCAAAATTTTCTCGGGATGAGACATGGAAAAATATATACATATAAATACGAATATGTATAAATACAATATATTTCTCAAGTCAGAAACATCAATGGCCTTCTTCTGACCCCCTAAACGACGGACCTAATATTAGTATACCCAAGTGCTAAGTGATAGTTCATTTAACTTAAATAATTGAAAATAAAAAAAATGAAGCACTTTACTTTACATGCTTCTAAAGGAATATGCCTAGTTATAGAGCTGTTTGTAACCATAATTAAGTGGCAGGGTTGCCTTTCTGCTGTGCCAGTGGCAGAAACTGATTATAACAGATTAAGTTAAATTTCAATTTTTGTACAAACTTATTCTGTAAAAAATTAAGCTGAAACTTTGAATACAAATTACTGTAACAAGCTCATCTATTCCTCATTAAAATAGTAATTGTAACATCTGAGTAAAGGAAATCCTTCTTGTAATATATTTTCTGCTCCTCTAAAAAAAATTTAGAGAAACATTTTCTGAACTAGCCACTAAGTAGTTCTAATGATTTTTTATGCTCCTTTTGCATGTTTCGCTCTTTGAAAAGCAAAGGAAAAAAAACAAGCAAACAGGAAAAGTTAACATTGATTAAAATGTAAGACTTGTTTACAAAGTCTGCTCATGTTTTTCATCCCCCCCCCCCCCCACTTGCCCTTCATTTTCCCAGTTATTTGTGTAATGCTATGAATTTGGAGTTAAAAAAAAAAATTATATTGCACTTTTTAAAAAAATATATAATTAATTTGTTTCACACTTGCTGGATACTACCATTTAAACTTTCATAATATCAAATTTTCTTCAGCAGCTGAATTTTATGCATGATTTTTAAAATTAAAGTTAACACAGTAACTTCACCTAGGAAGTCGCTTTCATGCCACGGAATAAACAAATTTTAAATGGGCTGGATTCTTTTTACATACATTCTTTTAAACACATGCTGCATTCTGTATTACTCCAAATAATATTTTTATTACAGGAATTATCTTTAAATTTATGCCAGATATTTTAGTTAATAATTTTTTGAACAAAGTTATTATTTAGCTTAATGCTGATTTTCTGGCAGAAAAAGGTTGCCGGTTACAAGCCTGTATCCAGAAATTTTTTTGACTTTGAAACACTTGTGTTGAGGGTAGCTTCAGGGAGAAACATTGTGAGAGAAAAATTGTCAGGAATTTTTTATGGGGGGGGGGGGGGGGGGATGGGCTCTCGATATGGTCTTGCTGGGTTGTAACCAGTGGTTTTAACTGCTTTGGCAGAAAATTACCAACTCTGAAACTAGGATATAAAATTATTTTAAAATGGATGCACATCACTTGGTTTTCATTTAGATAATGGAGCTGAAAACATTACATATATTATTACATAAGAAAATATTTTTATTAAAATTATACTAAAAAACTGTAAACGTTTGTATTTATATTTTTGGCATTTCAATCAGGTCTTCCTTCAGTTATATTAAGATACAATGTGGTAAAAGTTAGCATCAAATTTTGATTTAATGAGAAGTTAATTTAAAATATTTGTTGAAACACACATTTGTATGCTAAAACAATCTTTTTTGTACTATATAAAATATGCATGATAGAAAAAATAAAACTGCAACTATTAGTACAACTTTGTCAGTCACTTCACGTCTTCCATATTTTTGGAGTAGACTTTTAGACTGATTTATAGCACTACCCATTGTTTTAAATTCTTCTTTTGTGTCGGTTACCACTGTTGATGAGCTAGCTAAAGTGTGCAAAGCTTCTTCACTCTGCTTCACTTGTATGCTCATCATATTATTGAGAGCAACCAAGCTATCAGTGATGGTAGAAGATTGTTTTGCTAAACTTTCTTTGTCAGCTCGAACTCGTTTGCGTGGCATCGTAGAAGTTCTTTCAAAAAGTTCTTCTTTATTTTGCTTATCAATAATTGTCTGACACGCAAGATTAGCTTTTCGGAGAGCGAATTGATTACTTGCGTATTGCTTACGATGTTTTTCTACTTCCTTAATAAGTTCATATTTATCCGATTCACTATCTACTTCTCTGGCAAGGATTTCTAATTCCTCAATAGCTTTTTTCATGGCTTTCATGTTATCTGAAACTTGCATATTCATTATATTTAAAACTTCAGCGGGGCCACTACATTCCCTGATGTCTTGTATATAAGCTTTCACATGCAAATCTGATTTTACAATGTCTTGTTGAATCATTCTTATGATTGATTCATTTTGTTTACGCGTTCGCGGGGAAAATTCTTGTGTGAACATTTTTAGTTTAATAAATAAACACCCGAAGCAATCCGTTTTAAACCTTAAGTGGGAAATTCGTGCAAATCAACGTAACAAAAATCCCATCGCTTGTAATGTTGCCATTCAATTTTAGATATCGATCTTTCAAATTCATTTTTCTTGTACATCTTGTTTTGTTCTATTTGAATTGATTGCAGTTTAAAAATTTTGTTTCAACATGCTTCAGTTAATTAATTGTCTAATTAAAAGTAACGTACTCCTATTAAAGCTAATTAGTGTTGTGCAGTTATTGCGCATTTGCAAAATTGCTTTCTCCCACTCCTTCGCTACATTATTTTTAAAAAAAAGGAAAAAATGTTTGAAATGAAACAACAGTTGTATTTTAATGAATAAAAATAATGGTTGCATCCTATTAAAATTATTATACGAAAATTGGAAGAGTTTATTCGGCCTTAGCGACAGGGGGAGGATGGGAAGTAATCCATAATAAGCGTCGTCGTCAGTGAAATGCGTAGTTGACTTGCTCCGCAGAGATTTAGCGTGTGAGTGGGACCGGTGGTCTTGAGTAAGATTTCATTTTTAAATGTTGTATTATATTATATATTTCTACTCAAATTTATGTGATTTTTTGTTACTTAAATAAGAAAAATTCACCTTAATTTGAATTTCATCTTTCATTATGTTTTTATGACTGGATCTTTTCGTTTTGATCTTGTTGAATGCATAACTGTTAATTTTTTTGTGTTACAATTTTAAAAATTTGTTCAAGCAAATTGTATCAACCCCACTTTTAATTAGCGTGAAAGAAGCAGCATTTTACCTTGTTAATTACATTGATTATAACATATGTGGGTTAATACGTCTTAAGTATATAATTTGATATAAATTGTATAGTTAAGCGCTGTTCTGTAAAATTTGTTACAATCACGCAGGGCTCAGTATTTTTATGGTTTAAACTCAACATTTCATGTCAGCGGCCATTATTTATTTTTGAAATATACGCATCTTCCTAATGAAGATTTGTTTACAGAGACGAACATGCAAAATAAATTACACTTTTGGCTCAAAACTACCATTTCTTTCATTTTATAAAGATCTTAGCATTTTATAGCTTATACATTTGTTTCTTTGTTCTTGTTGGAGTTTTCTGTTTCGATGATTTGCTGTAAAGATTATCTTTGACCAGCTTTATGAAATTTTGTTTGTGGATTTGTCTGCATTTACTAGTCACAATCAAAATCCAAGTGTACACATATTTCAAAGATCATTTGTCTGATGGTTTTTGATCAGACATATGTTTGCAGTGAGAAAGGGGTTTTTGTATAACTAAATATGTCCGTAATTTTATTACTATTTTAAACTTTTAAGTTTTCTTTTTTTGAATATTCATATTATGCTTTATTAGTAACGTTTCTTGTCTGTTTTATTCCAGCATTTCTTTTTATATGTTGTATAAATTTCCAGTTTCTACATTTTTTCTACTCATTTTAGTTATTATGTACTCGATCCATTCCATGAAAATCAATTAAATTAGCAAAAATGAATTCCTTTGATGATTATGAATGAGTTCAGCTCGCAATCGAATCGTGCTTCATAATGCGCGCAAACGAGTTTCGCTCGGGAGCAAGATTTCAACCGAAATGTTTAGCATGGAGCACTACTCGCGTAGTGAAATTTTCCCCCAATGTGCGCTGGCGAGCTGAGCTCGTTTGCCATTATTATTCTGCATCTTCTATTTATAATTAACTATTATTATTTATATAATTGATTATAATCATTTATAATTTACTATTTAATGATTATCATTTATTAATTATTTTAAAGTACGGAAAAACTGATATTTATGTACTACAAATACTTTAAGAAATTTTTGAAACCCGTGAAGATTGGTGCTAATGATATGTTTGATGAAATGTTTTCAGAGTTCAATTCTGTAATGTGTTTGGTAAATTGTGTTAGTACCAATAAGATTGTCAACTCTCAGCAGATAGCTCAAAGTAGCCTTATTCTTGAAATCAAAGCAAGAAAGCTTGAGTTGTGAATGAAATTCCACATAACAGGGAAAATGTACCATGTTTTAGTTATTGTGTCTATAAATTTCACTAAAGGAGATTTCTAATTTCAATAATGTTGCAAATAATGTTTTTTCATCAAATATATCACATCTTTAATTCTATTTCAGGGGAGTCCTGATAAGGAGGATAGGAAAGAAGGTCGCAAGGGTCGAAAGCCTGGTAGAAAGTCGGCTAAGATTGACATGAAGGCTAAATTGGAGCGAAGTCGACAGAGTGCGAGGGAGTGCAGAGCTCGAAAGAAAATTCGCTACCAGTACTTGGATGAGCTGGTTGCAGACAGGGAAAAAGCTGTCTTGCAACTTAGAAAAGAGCTGGAAGTGGTAATATATTTTTGATAATAATTAATTTTAAGCAACCTGTTTATTTGTTAGTGCAGTATGAGACCTCAAATTTGGAAGTCCCAAATTCCAGAACTTTTCAAAGGGAAAAAATTATTTTTTCACATAAAAAATGTGCATCAGACTTCAAAATTTAAAGAACATTCCCCAGTGGGAAAAGCTAACACAATTTTCCTTTTTATTATTAGTAGGCACTAATTTTTTTTCTTTTTTTGCAATGATAAAGTAAGTAATCCAAAGAAATGCTATTTTTGGACGGGGAAAAAAAACCCCTGCCAGATTGTAATTTTATGTTAGTTACCAAATGTTATATATATTTTTAAAAAGGTGGTATTTGAAACACTAAGCCTAGTTTTCTAATTAAATCTTCCTCCTACCGCCTTATTCACAATCGTGAATTGGTTGCGAAATAATTCCCGAATTGAAGTATCGCGCGATCGGGAATAATTCACCTTCCTTATTCTCCAACCTTCTGCAAGCGCGGATAGATGAATTCGATGATTTTTCTCCTCATTGATGTAAAGGCTTCTATGATTGGTCGCTTTGATCAGATGACATTGTTTACGTTTTCGCTGTGGTTTCACGAAGAACGATAATTTCTCGTGTGTTGGGCAAGTGTGCGAATTTCAAATGTATGTTGGGGGGGGGGGGGGGGGGGGTCAAATTTCTTTAAAACAAAATGCGAATAACAGCTTTATGTCAGCTATTCATCTGAGCAACTAGTTAAAGTTTGTTGCAATAGTTAGATTACGTAGGCATAATGATATAATTCGTAAGATACGTTAGTCAATTATCAGAACTCGCTCAGATCGGATTAAAATTTGTTGTTACTATAATTTAAATTTTGTTTACATGGTACATTTTATATACATTAATTCATGTTATACACTAAAATCGTTTTGTATGACAAACAAAAACGAATGACTTTGTGCAGAAAATATTAATGATAACAGCAAAGTTATTATTAAAGCACAATTATGCAGTTATTTTTACTTTAATAAGGTTGATTTTATGACCTATATAGTTTTGATTTGTTAATTTTAGGCAATACAAGTACAAATTACTTGCACTGCATTAAATATTTAACAATAACTTCCATTTATTTTATTTTCTGTTCCAATGCATATATTGTTTGGACTGCCTTTGAGTAGCAAATTCTAAAGGCTAGAATTTTGCAGAGAATATGATAAATTTTATATTTATTTATTTCTAGTGTTTTTAGCTATGGTAATTACAGATTTCTGTGTAATACTAAGTAAGATAACATTTCAAATATGCATGTGTAATAAAATTTGAAATGCACACTCACAACCAAGTTTTCACGTCCCTGTTTATTAAGGGCAACTTAAAATACAAATTACAAACACAGTAACATGTCTAAAATTAGCAGTGAACCTTATACAGAATAATTACTAATTGCTGCAATAATTCAAATTTAATTTTCCTTTCAAAAGATACCATAACAAGTGTTAAAATTAAATTATTGAAACCAGGGATGGACACGGAATAACTTTTGGAAGGAGTACCTTTCTCTACTTCACACTACTACCCTGTTAGCTCGAGGCCTTAGGGCTGCCCTCGGATAAGTGAAGCCTGGCGAAAGGTCATTCTGGGTCCAATATAGGTTTGCTGGGCTTTATGTGTACAACCCTGCCAGCCCAGCCTAACTACTTAGGAGGAGTACCGAGGAGTTTCAAGTAATTATCAATCGTAAAACTTTTAATAATAAAATTCTCATAAGCATTTTTTTAATTATTATTTTTTCTTAGCCCAATTTATCTATACTTTAAAATGTCTAAAATTAAGTACAAATTTAATGGGCTAATTCCACATTTCTTTTACTACTTTGGGAGGGTTTGTGCCCCCCCCCCCCCCCCCCAGTCTGCCACTAATTGAAACTCGTAAACTAGTGCCTACTGTAATTTTAGTGATTGTCAGCTGATTACAGTTGTGGCCATGTACAGGCCTGACAAAAGTGTTGGGTGCCCCTCTGAATCACGCTGCATATGCAGATGCATGTTTTTCACTATCAGTTTATCAAAATATTCGGAAGGAAGCACTCTCCTCCTCTACTTTCTTTTATGCATTCTTGCAATCCAACAGAACATCTTGAACAGTGGCATTTACCCTTTGGACCACTCTGCATGAAAGGAGAAATTTTCTCTCCGTAGAAGTATTATATAAAAATTCCGAAAATGGGTATGGCCCTGTTTTTGAGAACATTCGTAAACGTAGTGTAACTCTGTAATGGACAGAAAAATGTATAACTTTTCTTTCAAAACAAATGTGGTCATTGAGAAAATTACAGCAAAATTTTTCGTGCAAAATGAACTTAAAAATAACAAAAGGACACCTACCCTCAAAAGTTTTTTCTTAAATAAAAAGTTTAGCATAGAGCTATAGACAATGTAAAATTACATTGCATGTAAAAAATCTAGATAGTAAATGAATATTATTCTTAATCTTGACCATTTCAAGATTGAATTTCTGAACTGGTATTCATACAACTTCATTAATATATATAAATAAGCAAATGTCCACCATATCTTTAATTTCAAATTCATTAAAGCAAATAAAATTTTTGAATCTCATTATAATATCTACTTTAACCCTTTAAAAGGCCTTTTTTTTGTAGTATTGGTATGTTAAAATATTTTTCAGATTTGTTTTGTTTCAAAAAAGAAATTCCTATAGGACAGTAAATAAGATTAGCATGATTTTTCCCACCCCCTTGAGGGGGTGGATAGTTATAATATTTGAATATTGATGCATATGGTGGTAAATATATTTCCCAGAGTCTTTGCAAGATTTTGACAATCAGAAAGGGTAAAATAGCTTATTATAAACATCTGTAATTTGGTAAGAAGCATACTTCCCACCGCCTTAGAAAGGGTTAAATAAACCGAAAGCATATTGCACCCCAACAACAGAAGTGACACAACTCAAAAATCACTAAAATAATCTGTAGAATTACAAATTTACAAAAAAAATCGTAAAATTGTAATTGTTACCGACTAATTAGTATTGTTCCTGATATTTTGCCTCTATCTCATCCGTTACAGAACATTATTTTGTTATGTTCTGTAACTTGCAAACTTACATTTTTGAATTGTGCCCCTTCTGTTCCCTCGGCGCAACATGTTAACGTAACAAGTAAATGATATCAATTACAAGAAGAAGTTCAACATTGTAGTAACTTTTTTTATTCATCACTTTTACGCTACAAAAAGGTTTAAAGGACATCATATCATATAACACGAAAATGGATAATTTTTTAATAAATCACAACTTTGCTGCAGTGAAGAGCACAGATAAAAATAAGATTTCTATATTCCACACAATTTCTTTACATCAGACTCTGCTGAAATAGGAAAACTTCTTAAAATGCATAAAGTTAAATAAAAGTGAATTTTCAAGAAGGAATTCATTCAACACTGTCAATTTTGTAAAAAAAGAAAAAAAAAAGCAGTACAACCTTTGATTAAAAATTATCTATGAATTGTTACATAAACTAAACTCGGCGGTGCAACAGCACAATGGGGGCCATAGCCTACTGTGCCCATCCCAGTTTTGGAGACTGTTGGCCCTGGGGTGCAGTAGCACAAGTGGGCGGCCTGACGCAGAACACCCAGTGTTTAGTTCCTAAGTATGCTTGGTCCTTAATTTATCGATCCTGCAGAAGGGATGAAAGGCTGAGTCTATCCTGCCCAGCCCGGGAATTGAACCCGAGACCTGTGGCATGGTACCACGGAAGAATACCACTCAGCCACTGGCCTATGGACTGTTACATGTTGTATTTGAATCAAGAATATTGTTAAATCAAAGAAACATGTCATTATATTCGGGCTTCTTACTATTTACCTCTAATTTAAGGAAATCATAAAATTAAAATTGTACTGTACTTTGGCAAATTTTTGATGGTACTGCCTAATCCTTTTTGTGAATAATAGCATTCGCCTTAAATGCGAAAATTTAGTTTTTCTAATTTTCTGTTTAAAACATGAAGTTAAGGGATTGACTAATACACCAGTCAACCTATACATGAGAATGTACAGTAAATTGAAAAATAAGAAAAAAAAGCAACCGCAAAATTAGGTATCTCCATGAAAATAATGAATCATAATTAAAAATTACTGCTTAATAAAATCATTATTGAATAATTAAAATTTCAGAATAAAACACATTTTCCAGTACTTTTCTGTTAACAGGGGCTCACTTTTAATTCTGTGCCAAATACATTCAAAAATTTCATATTTAATGTTAGCATAAATTATTTAATGAGAAATACTAAAATGTAAGCCCCTCCTAAGGTGCAGTGGAGAGTTAGCTCAATACAATCGTACCTCATTAACATGTAATGTTAGCTTAAAGTGAACTCGCTTTGCATGAAACACACGTTTGGTTACCATGAGTTAACAATCAATTAATATGTGTTTTACGCGCTTAACATGAGATTTTTAAGCTGATAATCACTTAATATGAAAGGAAATGAGATATGTAAACACCGATATGAATGTAAATTAAGTGCCCTAATTATTCATTTTGAGAAATTTCAATAAAAAAAAAATGCATTGTCTGTGCTATGAATTACTCGATTCCATTGGCAACAAAAAGTGGTTGCCTGCTAACGGGAAAAATTCTCTTTTTTTTTCACATAATATAAATCAAATGTAAATAAATAAATGTAATGAATATGCAATGTAAAAATATAACTTCCTTTCCCGTCATAAAAAATGAAAGCTTTTCCATAAATTACATTTAAATAATAAAATATGTAATGAATAATATCAAAATACTCATTCACAGCAGTACAAACAACGAAGTACTATGTTTTGCCTTTGCATGTTGGTATATGTGAGAAGCGATTCAAAGAATAAGTTTTTGAGTAAATTATTAAATTGAACTAAATTTTAATCTTAACATTTAATTTCAAAAGTTTTTTTTTTAGAAAAAAGTGAAGGAATTAGGAATTTACTCGCTTGTGCAAATATGATAGACCTGTTTTATTTTTAGGTATTTATTTTATTTGAACATAACCAGAGAAAATCTTTTTACTCATTACATTTTTCTGTACTCATAAAACTTACACTGATTTATGAACTGTTTTACTAAGTTTATTTTAAGTTGATCTGTATCGCATTTGTTTCACCTTTAAGTATTGAAAATAACAAAATTTATATTCAAAATCGTTATTCAGTTATTAAGAAAAGCAACGGGTTAACAATTTAAAAATATAACTTTTCAATCAACACTTCAAAAAATTTTATAACTAGTATTTTTATCGACACTTAAAACGTCTAGTAATTAAAATCATAACCATTAAATAACATGATTAATGTATGAATAATGTGCTTTTATTTCATCTAAATACAATGATGTAAATAATATTTGAAAGTAACTTACCAACTAATTATTTTCTTCATAAATATCTCGGATCAACATGCGGTACACAGACTGACTTGGCCGCCATCTTTGTTGACGTTTGTTGTGGTTGTTTGAAAATAGGTGGTAGAGGCTATAATAGCGGAATTAAACCTCCGCATCGGTGGCTCAGTTTCGAGGCTATAATCCGCTGATATAATTCCGGGATTTTCTTCCGTTGGTGATTGAGAATACCGTTTTCGTCAGAATTCGTGAATTATCTTCAACAGTAGCAGCATTGAAGGATTACTCGCTATTGTGAATAAGGGGGCTAGTTACAGAAAAATTGTTAATTTTTTAAAAATAACATTTTAAAACAAAGGAAAATTAATGTGCAATTTTCATATTAAGGTATCAGGGTTAGCTGCGTTGGACCCAATTGGGTCGGACCCATTGGGTTTTTTCTGAAAAACCCGTTCCAAAAAACCCACATTTTGGACTCACTTTTGGGTTTTTTCAACTTGATAAGACTTTTTTTGATAAAATTATTAAAATACTTATACAATTTAAACTTTATTATTATCTTGACAAAACAGACAGGTTAGATTGAAAATTATTTATTTTTCATTTTAATAATTTTTACAAGTATAAGATTATTAAGCATGATACTCTCCCGCTTACTTTTAAAGAGCTACACTTAAAATTAAATAAGTTTTTCTACAATTTCAAGCATGAACACCAGAAAATTGCTCTCTAAAAATTGCTTGAAAAGCACAGAAGAACCTGATGATGGAAAAAATAAAAACTACCACTCTCCAGTTTCACTTTGTTCCATGTTTTTCTTCAAAAAGCGTTGAATTTTCACAAGTTTTCCTGCTTTTTCTGCTCCTAACAGATTTCTCAGCTTGGTCCATATATTTCCAAATGTGGAGAAGATACGTTCTATTGATGCAGAACTTGGTGGACAAGTAAAAAACCTAGTTAAACTGAGTTTTTTTAAACTTTACTTGAAAAAACCCCGAAAAAACTCATTTGGGTTGGGTTTTTTCTAAAAAAACCCGGGTTTTTGCCAACCCTATAATGTATGAATAGGGATAGGAAATTGTGATCACGATTTTTAAATGTGGCCTTGATTCTAAACCTAATATTATTAGAATTATGCTCTTTAATTTCTTGTAACCTTATTGCATTTTTGCGCAGTTAATTATACAGAAAATTGGCATTATACAGAAATCAAAATTAGCGTTTCTTGCATTTTCCCGATAATCTGAACTTTTACTATAATTAAAAACTTTGTTAAACAGTCGGCCAATATAAAATTGTATCATATTTTGTCAGTATTTATTCCTATCGTGTTTAGATAAGAGTTGAACTAAAATTGAGAAAATGTCTAGATTTTTTGACATTTTGTCTCATGTTTATTCACCCTAAATTTGTATATTGTTTTTAGTGCTTAATTTCTCTACTTATGCACAGATATATAAGATAATGAAGAATGCTACAATTGAATAAAATGCTATAGGAAAATTAGGAAACAAATTGTGTGGCTTTCAATGCTACTTACAGAATTTTTTGATTGAAGACTTATATGTGCAGAAAATTCCAAAATCTAGAAAGATTGGTCTCGAGGGTTCCGGATTTAGGTTCCCATGCTGTATAAAACATTTGTATAGGTCATTATTTCTTATCATGCACCAATAGTGTGATATTGCATCACATTTTTTTTCTATTTAAAATATTTTTTTTCATTATTAATTAATTTATTTTTATTTTTCTAATTTCTATTTTTTATGTAATGCTTTCTTTCAATTAAATTATTCCAAATTATTTTATTTTCCACGAAATCGGTATTTTTTTTGGCACTAAATTCATTTACATCAAAATTTCGCTTGTTTTAATTACCGATTCGTAAATTCTTTTACCATGCTAAACTTTTTTAATATAAATCTTTTTCATTCCTTTTTCCAAATTACCATTTTTTTTTACCAAATAGCCATTTTGTTTTCAACGAAAGTGTCGTCCATCTTCGAACATCCTGTCTGGAAGATCTTATCAGGTTGTTTTTGATGCGTCATAGTGATGCCTATCTTCGGTTTCGATTCAGAATTCGCGAGTCACGCTTGATTGGTTCCCGCCGAAATTCCTCCTGCGCTCTCATTGGCGCACGTGACGTGCGCCGTTGCCATCGGAGAAATTGCGTGAGGAGAAAGTGACGAAAAACGACAGAGAGTCGCCGTGAGATATTTGTGATGTTAACCGTGCAACGTTGAAAATTAATCGAGTAAAAATTTATTCGCGGCACAAATTTGTGTTGTTCCCCCCCCCAGTTGGAATTAAGATTTCATTTATTTAATGTTTTTAGAATTTAGTTTCCCAGAAAAATTTTGATTAGGCCGAAATAGTGGTAGCACATAATAATGTTTTTAATCGCGAAGTGCCACAATAATTCCCCAGATCAACGACTACCTTGAATGCGTTTACAGATTTACATGAAAAGAAAAAAATTTCGACTTACCCATTAGTTGCTGGTGTGTATATCGTTGTAAAAAAAATACGTAACAATTTTTCAGAAAAAAATAGCAAGGAATTTATTTTGGAGGGTCACATCTTATAAAAAAAAAAAACATTTAGGTGATCACCAAAAAGATAAAAATATTTTGCTATGGTTCAAAAACAGAATGCATTAATTACTCATTATAACTGGCGTACAGTTGCCATTATTGAAAGGTGGTGAATAACAAGCGGATGTTCAGATGATGAAAATTTTATAGAAAGTGCAGGCAGGAAGCCGAACGAAGGTGAACACTCCTCGCAATCATCGCTGGTTAGGATCCTCAGGGGTACTTTGTAGCATGCGAATGAGATTGATGTTTCAGCTCTGATTTATTAACCACAAGCCGCTCGGCTCGGATATCATAAGGACGCGACGTCACCCGGGATTGGGAGTCGCTAGGCGGGAAAAGGTTGGGGCATCGATGAAGGATGCAAGAATTCGTTTTAAATAAATTTAACAAATGACGACTTGGCTACAGCTACGCCCAGCATCCATCCATGTCTCCAACAATATCGCTCGCTTTACAGGAGCGCACAGGGCCGATGACTCTACGGCACGGATCTCACGGCGACTCTCTGTCGTTTTTCGTCACTTTCTCCTCACGCAATTTCTCCGATGGCAACGGCGCACGTCACGTGCGCCAATGAGAGCGCAGGAGGAATTTCGGCGGGAACCAATCAAGCGTGACTCGCGAATTCTGAATCGAAACCGAAGATAGGCATCACTATGACGCATCAAAAACAACCTGATAAGATCTTCCAGACAGGATGTTCGAAGATGGACGACACTTTCGTTGAAAACAAGATGGCTATTTGGTAAAAAAAAATGGTAATTTGGAAAAAGGAATGAAAAAGATTTATATTAAAAAAGTTTAGCATGGTAAAAGAATTTACGAATCGGTAATTAAAACAAGCGAAATTTTGATGTAAATGAATTTAGTGCCAAAAAAAATACCGATTTCGTGGAAAATAAAATAATTTGGAATAATTTAATTGAAAGAAAGCATTACATAAAAAATAGAAATTAGAAAAATAAAAATAAATTAATTAATAATGAAAAAAAATATTTTAAATAGAAAAAAAAATGTGATGCAATATCACATACACCGGCAAAACGAAGGAAAAAAAAGAGAAAAAAAAAAGAAATGGGAAGTCCAGTAGCCAACTTTTTTTCAACGGGTCTACATCAAAAATTTTACACATGACTGTAAGCATACCACATTGCATAACATGAATACATACATAACAAAACTATTGAAAACCAAATATTCCCTCCAAAATTTAAAAAAAAGAAAAAAAATAAGGTAAGCCGAAACAGAATATAGTGTTTCTCATGAAAATGCATTGCAAAATCCCCACCAAAAACAAAACTTCAAAAAATTTCAAATTAGATACAGAGAATGCAATTGTATCTGTACATTTACACACATCAACCTTCATACCTAACTAGTATGCAACAGAAAAAATTTACATAAAATTTACTACACACAAAAAAACTACAACAAATTTGCCCTAATGGCTAACGCACATTATCAATGCCCAATAGATGTGAAATTATTTGTCATTTTTATGTTATTGAAAAAATTGCTATCAATCATGCTGTAATCCAAATGTTAATGGTAATCTCACCTGAGAAGGTACCATCTCTATTTTGATTTTCAACAAAGTAGAATGTTCTCGGAACGTTTTTTGACAGTAAAATGTTCTTAATGTGTAGTTGAGATAATTTAGTAATTAATTGAAAGCTATCTTTGATTTGATTCTGGGAAAACTTTGGAGTAGTTTCCTTATTTCTTATTATACTACAGGCTACTATTTAATGATTAAGTGAATACAATACCTAAATCTGTTAAAATATCCTGCTAAATACCTTGTTTTTTCATTCCAAAACTACAATGTCATGAACATGAGTGAAAAAGAATGCATGTATAAGATACCATATTTTTCGGAGTATAATCCAGACTTTGCATCATGTGCAGGTAGTGTATTTTGTGAGGTTAAAAAAAAAAGTCTGAAGAAAATGGTCAGCGGTGTATAATCCGGCAGCATGCTGCGTCTTATTACATATTATGTCACCTACCAATCGATGTTATAATAAAAAATCATATTTATACCAAAAAATAACATTAAATGTTTCCTCTATATGTTTTATGTTATGAACTATTGATAAGAAAAAACTATCTTAAACTGAAAGCAGATTTGGCAGATTGCTGTACAATTGCAGCAATTTTGTAATATTATTCATGACATGTAGCACCAAAGAAACATAAAAATAAGCTTATAATACATAATTTTAAGCATGGTAAAACCAAATACGAAAGACTTGAAAAACTTCAAATAAAATGAATGACCTATAATATTAAAAGTTTCAAAAATATCAAGTTTGCGCAAAATAATACCTTTTATTGTTTTTACCCCTACTAATGGTGGGGGTTAATTTTAATTCTAAAAGAAATTATTGCACTTGGATAAAAAATTTTTTTGGAAAACGTCAAAAATATAAAATTTTAATTAATATTATCCCTCCGACTTCTTATTCCGCGATTTCCACGTGCAAGAAAATGTAGTGAAAATTGCTCATCCCGTGATTTTATTCCAGAGATGGCTATAGTTGGATATAGTAGACCAATTTTTAGCGAATCAAATTCGTTAAAAAGGAAGAGCAGTTAGAGGGTTAAGGTATAAAAGCTTTAACATTTTTTATTTGTTTGCTTTGCATGAAAAACAATTCTGCATTTTTTGCCATTTTACAGAAAACTAAATGTGTATTTAGAAGTGCAATTCAAAAGAAACCGAGCCTTCTTTTGCATTAAAACAATTATTTAAAGAATTAGCTATGTCTACTACGAACAATGTTTTTGAAAAATCAATGTTTTAAATAGATTTTCTTTTAAAAAACAGTTCATTGCATAACCTGTGGTGGGGTATAATACCCACCGAAAATTTTCAACTTTTTACACCGATTATCCATGGATTATTGTTTTAAAAATACAGTAGTACTTGCATGTTTTTGAGTACGTACATTACAAATTTTGAGTTAACATCGTTTGTTGTGGAGAGGGCAAATACTCAATGTTGCCACTCCAGAGATTCAAATACGTTATGACGATCCGAGTCGACTTTCGACCATAGATGACATAACAACCCAATTTATCTACATAAAGTAATTTTCTTTCAAAGCTGAAGTGTTAACTATTTTAAATAATATGGTTACTTATATTCAGGGTTTGGTTTCTTTTTCAAGAAATCAATTTCTTCCAAGACTATGGAAATAACAGGAAAAAATTGGAAAAAGTGTAAAGAACTGAAAGAAACCAACAAAGCACACAAGACAGTTGTCACAGACAACCGAATGCCTGGCTAGAAAAACATTGCATGTAGCAGAAGTTCAATTTTACAAGAGTGAATTATGTTCAAAAAGTGATTAAAATGGCAGCTGGCAATGATTTTCACCTTTCTACCGCATTATAGGCTATCTAGCGGTTTGAAAACTAACTACTTCAAGGTTGGATTCGATCAAGCAAGTGATACAGATCGTTTTCCCATCAAAAACGGATTTTGTGAAAAAAATGACATGCAATGTTTTTCCAGCCACCCGTTCAACTGTTACTTTAATTCCTATATTTTTGAGAAAAAATAGCAGAAAAAAACCCCATGCTATATATTTTAGTTTTGTCCTGTTTTTCAAGCTTACCCTAGGCTATATTATTTTGGTTCATTTCCAAATTGATTTTATCCAAAACTTAGTTTTTAAGAATTCAACAAAATAAATTCGTAATGCTAAAAGAAATAAAATTGAATAAAAACCATAAATTTTGCTCTTTGTATTGAAGTCAATATCAAAATTAACTAGATGACTCATCCATGGATTAAAGTGGTCATAAATATATGTCAAAAAGAAAAACTTTATGCAATAAAATTTATGCTTAACTCCTGTAAACTTTATGCAATATATTCTTTCATAAAATAGTGTAAAATGACAACCGAAAAAAATATGAAAAGTTTTAGCAATGTCTTGTATTTTTTAAAAAAAATCCATCTTTAAGTTCGAAAACATAGACTTTATAACTATTTGACCCCCGACACTAGTCAAGCAATTGTAGATTTTTTTTTCATGCTTCCGACCTCTTATGCAGTTTTTCTATTATCAGGGCTGGTACTTTTCCCGTCTTAGGCCGAAACTCCGGATATTTTAAGGCTTTTAAGTCCGGAATTCCGGATCTTAAAAAAATATTTCTAACTTTTTTTAGCGCTATCCTTATGTTTTTTGAAAATTTTGTGAAATATGTTAAATTAATTTTCAAAATGTGATGAAGAATTTTTCATAGGTTTTATCTGTATTTTGTTTGGAACTGTAAGATGGAAGTTATGCAGTTAACAGTGCATTCAGCATGTTCTTCAAAGATTAATAGATCTGTGAATACATAAAAATTTATTCAATTCTTACAAAAGATGTACCTGTATTTTTATGTGACAAATGACGATTCAGAATATAACTTTTCTGTACAAATAGTAATAATACCGTTTATATACGTATAATAGCTTAAAACCTTGTTTCAACCTTAAAGATTCCGCAAATTAGTTTCAGGATTTTTTGGGGAGGGCCAGTACCACCCCTGTATTATGTTTTTAAGTAGTTGATTTATCAATGAGATCTCTATGAGCATTCATATCATTTTGCTTATTTTAGTTTATTCTTTTCTTTTGATATGCTGATAGGGTTGGGTTGATGAAGTAATTTTCTGAATCTTAATTTTCATCCTTGCAAAATAAACTTTTTGTGTGGTTTGATTTGGAATGAAAAGTAGCTGGATGTAAAATTAGCTGTGTAATTTCATTTCTTATAACTGAAATGCTTTCGTTAAAGTTAGTTTCGCGAAACTTATTTTTATCTTGAAAGTACCTTGAAGTTCAGACAACCAAAATTGAACTCTAAAAGATCTCACCTGTGTTTAAAACTCCTTTTTTCTTTCAAATTGCTAAAATTTAAGTTTAATTAAAATGGTTGTTATCCATGAACATATGTCATGAAGTGGAAAATCATAGCACTTTAGGAAATCATGACATACAAAAGCTTGTAGAAAGTTTTATTTCAGGAGAAAGAACTTAGGAGCCTTTCACAAAAGAAATTTTCTATTGGAATCTTGAGAAAACAAATCTTCTTGCATCTTACAAATCAGTTTAAATTAAAGTTCCCCTTTTGATCCTAATTGTATTAAATGTCTTTTTAAACTTTTAGTTTTGCAACATATTTAATAAGATATACTTATTAATAATAAAAATTTAAAAAAACATTTATTCTGTTCTTTAACTTATAAATTTGAAGTGTTGTTTAGTTCTTTTTAATTTTGAAAAAAGTACTATTCAACACCTTATCTTGATTGTACAAAAGTTAAATACCTGCAACCTCTATTTCAGTTTTGTGGATTTCGAAATTTATTATTTTTACTCATTTGTTTCTTCAAATGTTTTGATATTTTTAGTACACGCAATGGGCTAGGGCCCTTGATGAAGGTCACATTCCGGAGGCTGCCTTGAAGATGGTCGAGGAAGAGAAGAGGAAAGAAAGGGAACGTCTTGTGGATATGGATACCAATCGCCAGTAGTTATTTCAATTGAGAAAATTTCATCTGCAAAGAAAATGGAGTCAACACCAGTTGAATGTACATTCTAATTTTCAGTTATATCTTAAAGGCAGCATTTAGGAAGTTAGTGCTTTTGTTGTGCTCTGTAGCAGTTTGATTTATGAGGAGCAAAAAATGCATTGTAGACATTGAATTTTATGATGCAAGATTTTAACCTTTAAAATGTTCTTAAAATTAATTTAAGAGCTGAATTTTAATCAAAATTATTGTATATACCTGCTTTTACATGTGATAAAAATTACTGGGAAGTATTCTCAGCTATTATGTTATTCAGAAAATTTAAAATTGGTTTAAAATTGTTATTAGATCACAAAATTCATAGACTTTATTTTTATTTGTTTGTAAATAATTGTTAATGAGCTATGAGTATTCTATGTTGAAATTTGTTTTGTTTGAGAATTTTTTTTCTTCACCTTATTGATGTTTTAATATCTAGGAAAAAAAAGAGTTTTAAAAATATTGTCAAGTTTTATTTCATGAAAATTCAGCATAAATTGTTTTTCAACATTAAAGCATACAGTTGTAATGGAAATATTGTACAGATTTTAGATTTTTCTTATTTCCCCTTTGCTTGCTTCTTTCCCCAATTCTTTTTATTTTTGAAAACATTCGATCAAATTCATTTCCAAAGATTTTCCTCATTAATAATTGTCTGTTATGTTTTTAAAAAACATTTGTTACTGTTCAGCAAACAATGGTGTTGATTTTTCCGATTTTATGAAAGGGACTGAATCTGCTTAATATATCCCTGTTGTTGAATAAAAAGGACACTAAATTGCCGTGCCTTGTGATTTTTCTTTTTTAGTGTTTCTTGTCATTAATTTGTACAGTTGAACCTTGTTTATCTTGAAAACTTCTCTGTGTCAGTTTAATTTTTTTTACTTTCTCGTCATCAGCAACTGAAATTCAGCTTCTGCAAATTTTATCCTGAATAAATGTTTCCCAAAGTCTATATCTCACATTAGAGCTACTCTGACGTTTTTGAGTTTGAGCCTAAGTGATCTTTATCCACAACAGAAGTTGCTGACAATAATAAAGAAAGAAAAACTCTTTCTCAAATCTACAGTCACATTTTTCTCCGAGTTACAGAGGACAACAGAGCTCTGAAAAAGCTATCATAAGCAACAAGATTTTATGTAATTCCACCCTTTCAGGCAATGGGAGGAAGGTCTTTGATGATCATCAGTAAACTGAGCATTGAAAGTCTATCAGATTTTAGTACTTTCATATGGTACTCTGTAAATTTTAAACAGAACAGAGACTAAAATTCTAAGCTTTGGTAATTAGTTGTAATTTGGGCCCAAAACTTCTGTTTGACCTGTTATTTAGAAAGGTCAGGAGGTGGCAATTTCCTTCCCACCACATTTAGAAATATAGTGTATGTGTGTGGTTTTTACATGACATCTTATGTTGCAAAAAATTAAATTTACTTATTGCAGTGCTGACCACGAGAGGGGGGGGGGGGGGTTCATGGCTCAAATTGCGCCATTGGAAATTATGGAGTGGGTGATGTAAAATCAGTTTAAGCAGAGCTGTTATAAATTTCCATTTCCCGTGTTATATCTTGAATATATTTTTTATGAAATCATATTTTGATAAATGTTGCTCTAATACAGTGTTTTCCAACTGGTGGTTCTGGGGTTCACCCGGTGATTTGGTACAAATTGGTACCAAACTATATTTAATGATTAATTTTAAATTTAAGAACATATTACCATTTTATGCCATACCTACCATATTACCATACCAACCATTTCCCACTTTTTTTTCTGAAGCGCAAAGAACAAGTTGGAAATATGAAAATTTACTGCATTAAAATGAAAAATTTGGCATTATTTGAAATTATTTTTCATTATACATACCCTAAAGTGGAATCAACATATGTATTCATTTATTTGAAATTTGGACTCTCATTTGTCACACTCTATTACAACTTTTATACATTATTGCAATTAGAAATTAAAAAATATGTAAATTTTAATTTTTCTTTAAATTTCGAAAACTTCGCCGAATATTGTATATTTCAGCCGGAAAGTGGAACCTATCGGGAAAATAATCATAATTTCTTTTTAGGAATGCATATTTTTTACTGCCCTAATAATAATTCAAAAGAACAAGTAATAAAAAACAGTTTGTAGCTCTATTTTAGTCTTTATTAGATGTTTTACAATAATTATCTTTTCATTTCTTGTTATGAAATATTGTGCAAATGGAAGATAAATGTGATCGCCAATTTTATAGTTTAGTCAACAGTTACTGACGGCTACAGAAAGGGGTTCGCCATTTTCTTTTGAATCTTAGAAAGGGTTCGCAAGGGGAAAAAGGTTGGGAAACACTGCTTTAATACTTATGTTTTGGAGAGGTTGGAGGAGGTGCACCCTCGCTCTTAGAGAGAGGGCACCCTGCTTTTTGCTGCTACTAAAGTCATTCAGAATGGTTTTTTGTTTTCGACTACTGAAATTAATTTAAAAAAAACATGAGCTATTAAATAATTGCTAAAGTGGCCGGTTAGCGATTACTGCGATATATTGGTGTATCCCACGTTTTTTCATTATTTCTTTAAAAATCAATTTGCCTGCTAAAGCGTAGAAAAATATGTAAAAGTTATTTAACCCCTTGGAAGCACAAGTTTTTTTCTGAAAAACTAGAATAGTGTAAGTTATTCTTTGTAATGTTGGGGGGGGGGGGGGGGTAAAAGTTACATAGAAAAATATTATAGAAATAAAAGTGGTAAACAAATCGCAGACGGGCATTAGAAATAAAGTAACGCACTGACCTGGGTAAATTTTCCGGTAACTTTTGCCCTTGTCAGATGCGGGCAAATGTGTTAAGGGGTTGTTGAGCTAATTACATATTCCTTTAACTCCTTTGGATTATCCTTGTCTTTTGCATGAGAAGAAGAAAATTTTCCTTATGAAATCTGAGTCAAAAGCAATGAACGTTGCTTGACCTTGGAACTTAGCATTTATTTAAATCTTTTGTCACATCAAAATTTGAAATAACTTTTGTCAGCTCTGTCTAACAAGCTATGTTGGGCAATTGCAATGGTTACATCATTTGTATTGGATAATTTTCAATGTGTTTAATGAAACTCTAGTCCTAAGTGCTGTTTCTTTCCTTCCTTAAAGATGTGGATTACTAAGACCTTATTTAAAAAATCTTTGTGTTATGAACTCTTATGATTAAAAAAATGTGCAACTGATTTTTTTATAACCATGTGCTGAGTGCATTTTATTGTTACCGAGTTTAAAGAGGAACATTATAACTTACTTAAACAATAAAACCATTTTTAGCAAATTTTCACTTATCAATTAGCAGATTTTCCATTCTTGGTACATATGTGTTGAGAAGTTCTTTATTTTCTCTAGATGAATCACTTAATGAGAACCTAACTTATTGCATTATTTGTTTAAGAAATTACTTAACTAATTTATATTTATGGGGAAAATGGGCTGGAGTGCAGGTATAGGTAGTTTGCGTTATTAGAGGAGGATTTATTGCACACGTTGCCATTCTAGCTTGGAAAATTTAAAATAGAGTTGCTTATATTTTAGAACATCTGGTGAAAGGGTGCTGTGCATGCTAAAGTAGAACCTTGAAGGTTTAATATAAGGCCCAAAATGATTTCACTATTTGTGTAAAGTAAATTTTTTTTATCATCACTTTTTTAACACTTTCATTGCTAATTTCGTGCAGTAGTTAATTCTTAAAATAATTTATTCAGTTTTTATTGTGTTCAAAATAAGTTAATATATTATTTATATACTATTATTTTCGTGTAAATTTTATTTATGTACTTTAAATATTTCACGTGATATTGTGTGATCCGCCGTTTGGTGAGGGCTCGTATCATGACATATTGTGCAAATGGCAATGAATGTTAAACTCTACACTTAAAACACATGTAAACATAACACAATTTGACTAAACTGGTTTCACCCTGATTACTATTTAATCCTGAAGGTTATAACCTAGTGCATTGAAAACGGAGAAACCCGAGTTCTTAGTAACACGCAACATGTATATACTAAAATTAGTATTTATATTTTACATTTCTTTTTTGCAGTTTGGGCTATAATAAAGGTTTTGCTTGTTAACTGTTTCAGCTCATAGGTAGTGCTTTAAGACTAGAGACACACTACTCCAAATCTCCATAATCTAAACAAGATCTTCAGCATATTTTTGAATTAAAAAAATTTTTTTTTTTGAAATTAACTTTCTTTAATAACATTTTTTATTTCACTGGCTCAGTCTAAACACAATGGCACCTGTTTAGCCAGCGCCAGTTGTGGCTTGCACATAAAAGTAAAATACTGTTGAGTGTTTTGTAAAGGTGTGGCACAGAGATAGATAGTTTTTCTTTAGAAATTTTAGTGTTTTCTTTAGAAATTATGCTTTTATTATCACTGAGAAAATTTCCATCTCATCTTTAAATTAAACACCATTAAGAGTGCATGGTGCTTAAATTGAAAGTAAAGTGTGATTCATGGCCTTACAATAACATAGAAGCGCATTATGTTCTGCATTCTGATTTTGCAAAGAACCTTCTGTTTAATAAACTGTTTATTGAAATGTTGACTAGCAGCAGAACATGCAGTTCTTGAGCACCCTTTAAAATGATCGTAGGGTGCTGGGCTCCCCCACATCTCTCTTGCATTTTCAAATTATAGTATTATTTGTTATTAAGTTGATTTTTTTGTTTGCACCAGTGATGGAGTTAGACTTTGAAAACTACGGGTCCCTGGGTCCCAGGAGTTCCAAATTTACGGGTCCCTTTTCTAAAAGCGGGTCCCTATCCATAAAATAGCATATCATGGTTTTAAAGATATCAGGGGTGTTAGCAGTAAGGATTTGCATTTCCTGAACTTACAAAAAAAATTCCTGACCTTGGTTCTTTTTGTTAGGTACTAAGGTCAGACATGTAAGACGAAATGTGATTTATTAGGTTGTACTTTATGAAAAATACTTGGAACAGACAAATGGATAAAAGTACTGTGGAATCCCGGTATTTGTACACAATTCGTTACAGGAGGCGGTTAGAATGGCAAGTTGTACGAATGGCGAACTATTTTTTCACATGAGATACAATGTAAATTGGATTAATCCGTTCCAGACCAACAGATGGTTTCTTTATTTAAACCTATAAAAAACAAATGTACAGTACAGTGCGTGAAATTGTAGTTAAATAAATATTTGACTGCACTTTGCTTGTACTGGGGTGAGCTGATGGCATAAGTGAAATGTTGAGAGGAGGAAAAGAAATGGTTGGAAGAGGAGTCCCCTTCTATAAAATATCAGCTAGCATTCCTTCAGGTGTTTTCTCCCCTTCTGCTGTTCTTTCTTTTGCACAAGAATTATCTTGGGGTTTCTTTCTCTAAAAACCTGCCCAATGTTGTCTGCCTTTGACGATTGTTCAGAATTTTTCTAAAATGGTCAATAACATTGTCGTTGAAGAAGTTAATGCTGTTAACCACAGCAGTGCTGAGATGCCATTTTTTCACCACACTCTGTGTTTTTTCGCAGGGGAACACAGCTCTTTAATTTCTGCAAAAAAAAAAAAAAATGCTTTCCTTGCTACTTTCCTCCTCTGAAGAAGAAAGTTCTTCAACCACTTCCTCTTGCTGCCCCTTAGAAGGTTAAAATTGTCAGTAAAATCTCAAAAAGTATTAAAATTAAAAAAAAAATCCAACGCGACAAACGAATTATTTCCTGACGAGTTCAAAATGAGCATAATTTCTCGATTTTTTTCTTAAAAAAAAAAGCCAAACGGGCAACCCAGCTGGCCCCTGGCGCCGTACGAATGGCGAGTTGAAGTTTACTTGAACAAGTTGGATGAATAGCGAGTTGTACAAACAGCGAGGCGGACGAATGGCGGGGTTCCACTGTACTTACTTTAACAGGGGTCGCAATGGAAAATGTAGAAATTATAGGACAAACAGAAAAATAGTTTTAAAAAATTGTGTACTATTTTAACAAAATGTGTGGATTATTAAAAGAAATAATACAATAACATCTAAATAATCAATCAGAATGATAAAGAAACGTTATTAAAATTATTTACATGTATTTAATACATCTCTTTTGCGAACTTTAGTTTATTATTTCTTACGTCAATCATGGCTTTTGCTGCTTCATTATCTTGCATAGTTTTTCGCACTGCTTGCAGTCTTTTGTGTCCTTCATCTCCTATGCAAAAAGTGCAGAAAACGCCAAAATTCGGATTCGCGAATTTTGCGTAATAGATCAAGTCCGAGTGGAACTTGTTTCAACAAAAATAAATCAAATGTAATACTGCAAGAAATTAAAGCGCAGAAACTTATTTTTATTAATTCAAAGTAAAGGCAACAACTAACAAAAACATAACTGCAAAAACGAACCCTTTACAAAAATCGCAATCGAAAAAATGAAACTACACATTTCCGATTCTTTGGCATTTCCCTTCTTTTTAAATCATTTGTGTCTAAAAATCCGCTGCAAAAGCGTTCCCGATTTTTCGCTGTAAGTAGGGAGGTCGGGTTTCCGTTTATTTGCCTGAAAGTTGGAGGTTCGGCTTACATACGAATCGACTCATACGCAAGTATATACGGTAGGATTTTGATAAAAATAAGAAGAAATTTTTTTTTGTTTACTTCTTAGTTAAACCTAAAAAATAATTGAAGTGGAATAAAATAAGATTCCCGTAAAGGATGCTGAAAGGTTACACACACACACACACACCAAAAAAAAAAAAAAAAAAAAAGGAACGCACGCGTTTCTTTGCTTGCACATGGAAATTATGCTTACGTAATTTTAAAAGTATTGCGGCAATTAACCAAGAAATACATATTGCTGCAATTGAAAGGGAAAAAAACCAAAATTTAGGGTGATTGAGGAAACAATTTTCCGGTATTTGTGGAACTCTACCACTCCCGAGATATAAATGAAAAATAAGCCTGATGACAAGAATTTTTTTCCAATGCAATTAGCAATTGATTCAATAACAATTCGACCAAGAATTAAAACCAAAATCCCGTACTTAAAAGCTAAAATTCAAGTGATTGATTTTTGGCCGAATGCCAGATTCGCGATTTTTCAGCAATGATTTTTTCCCCGCGATGAAAATCACACGTCCCGGGGGACGCGTAACAATTTTTTTCGCATTCTCACCTCCGATTTTTGCGTTTATTTGTCAATTTCAATCAAAAACTTGTCATTAAAAAAAACCTGAATGAATTTTCATAAGGGTTAATTGGAAATTTGACCTATGCAGACATTGTTTTCTTGAACCATTTTTATTAATTTTTTTTGCTGGGTGGGGGGGGGGGGGGGAAGAGGAGGGAGTGTTCATTAAACATTTTATTGTTTAGTGAACAAGCTAAAATTTCATGGTACAAATAACAAAATTTTCACATGTTATGAACATGTGAATTATGTGTACGCAGTGTTTTTGATGAATGTATGCAAAATGAAGCCAACACCATTTTAACTTGCTCAATGTCTCAATCTCATTTATTTTCCATCGGGGAAAGGGGTTTCTTGTCACCCTGGTAACAGGGTGTGCGAAATCTTTGTAAATTTGTGCTTTAATAACTATATTGATTTGTATCTGTTGTTATTGACTTTATTTATTCAGAAAATAAATGTATCTGAGAGTCAACAAATTCAAGTTCCGAGAGAGAGAGAGAGAGAGAGAGAAGAAGAAGAATGAACACAATTCAACATCTGAATGTATTTTATTAGAAAAGTATAATGAAACTTCCGGCAAATATTTATAAATGATCCTACATATGTACGTCATTGTTTACACAACTGAACATATATATACATTCTAACCCAATATTTTGTATTTTGCAATATGTTTTAAAATAGAATAAAACTAAATTAAAAGGAAAATAGAGTCTAAAACTTTAGAGAATAAAAATTTAATTTGTGTATAAATGAGCAGCTATTATTTATTTTGCATTAGCTTAAATATTATTTATCATTTAATTTCTTTTTTTTTCCTGCTGAAAAGTATTACATTGTAATTCTACTTGATTAAGTTCTTTTTATTTATTTCAAAATTTAAACATTTCTATTCATGAAATTAGAAAGATACATCTTTCATGGTTTCATATCTGAGGTGTCTATAAATTAAATATATCCAGATCTACATTCCGAATTCCCTTAATATGATTGACATTATAAAAATTTTAGATTTTTGTAGTGGAACGGAGAAGGGACATTATTGCAATAAAATTATATGTAGCAGTGATTCTTAAATTTTCCAACGTTGAAAATACTTTTGAAATGATGTGCATTTTGCCAGTCCCTTGACTATCTTTTAAAAAGAATGAGTTTCGTGCAAATTAAAATCTAGTCAAAAATTATGATTTTTCAAAACTTTTCATGAATGGGGTTAATGAAAAATAAGTTATGCACAAGAGGGAAAAAACACTTAAACTTGTCAACCAGGTAACCCCCATGTAATATGTTTCCCAATGATACATTTGGGTCCTGATGCCGCTGTGGATTTTCCGGACGTAGTACTAGCCTAGTTTGTGGTAATGAAAAAATTAATATAAAATAGACTGGTTTGTAGCTTTGTAAGGGGAAGCATATTTCTATGGGAATAAAGGGATGATAACAGTGATGGCTAATTTGGAGCGATGAAAAAGTATAAAATGTGCCTGGGTTGTAGCTTTGTTTGGGGAAAAGATTATATACTACTATTTTGGAAAAATGGTACTTACTGTTCTTGTTTACAATTTTTAATTTTATAGAATTGGCTAACAGTTAATTTAAGCGAGCAATGGTTTATTTTCCCCCATTTTCATATGTTAAAAAATGATATTTTCAGATTTTATTCAAATCTAGTGACCAGTAGACACTTTTAATTTAAATCTCGTTAATCAGGACCTTCGGAAGTTTTAAGAGAATGATTTAACAATGAAAAGAGGCAGGAATTGAGTTGAATCTTTGTGCGGTCAAAATCAACGTAAGAAGCAGAAAAGAAAACATTTACTGCTGTTTGTGATTCTAATGTTGCTTTTGACCTTTTTATAAAGCAGGAATTGTTTTCTTGTTATCCACGGCAGGTGTGGCAGGTGCACTTCTTTCGTTAAAAACGATTTTAAGCTGTTCAATGCTACATTAGTTATTTGATTTTAAAAATGTTTAAAAATCTTGGACTGGAGGGGGGGGGGGAGAGGTAGTTAAGTAGTAGATATATCATTAAAATAATTTTAAAAAATCAAGTAATTAACACAATTTAATTGTTTTTTTATGAGTAAAAGTAAATTTTTTAATATATTGTTCTTTATTTCATTACTACTAGTGGGTTTTATTTTCACAATTAATTGAAATTTTGTTTTTCCTGTTCCCCTAGAAAATTTGAACTTTAATTCGGATACGTCCTTGACCTCTGAGATTAATAAAGTACAACTGCATTAAATGTAGAACAGAATACTAACATTTAAATTTAGGGTAAACTTTCTTCATTAAAAAAAGGAAACTTTGAAGTGAGTTAAATTAACTCAGTTCTTCCTGAAAATAAAACCAATGCATAGAGAAATTGGACAAAATATGTCTTCTTATAATTGTGCAGTTTATCAACATTATTGCAGTTTATCATTTCTTTTTTGTATATATATATATAATTTAGAGAAGTATGTTTCTTTAGAAGTTCAAAGTATTGGTGGAAATGTATTAGTTTTGAAAGAGCTGCATAAAATGTTGCTAAAGAAATGAACAGTTACTTCACTTTGCAAATGCGTTTTGAAATGTTTTTAAAAATCTTCGTTTTTACCATTCAGTTTAAAATAAGCTCCCCGAATTCAATGGATAAACAGCAATAAATATTACTTCTTGCATTTAACATGTCATATGAATAAGATGATATCTATAACAAACCATATTTCAGACTATCTACTAACGTGGCATATGACTTTTTTTTTTTTTTTCCATTTTGAAACCTTGCAATTTCTTTTGAGTGTCGTGAAATCTGCTAAGGTATACAGCCTGATATTAAACAACTGACATCAGGCTTGTCAAATGCTCAGTTTCACATCAATCAGTTTGAAGCAATGGAATCGATCCCAGTATTATAGCTCATGATAATTAGGAAATCTGATTGTGTTTCACAACATCTTTTTAAAACATAAATCTGCCAACCTTTCAATTTGGCTCTGCGTCAAACAGTGGAAGACACGGATTATTTAATGGTAACGTTCATATTTTGGAAACAGATTTTCTGTTTATAAATCTTTTTAAGTTAAATTTTAATAAGCTGCCTGAGGTGCAACTTTAGGGTTTATTCCTCTTAAGGCCTGATCGAAATTTGCATGGTACAGAGGCGTACGCAAGGGGGGGGGGGGGTTAGGGATGTAACCCCCCCCCCCCCTTGAGCTCAAGTCAAAATTGTCCATCTGTCTAAATTAGGGAAATAATAGTGCTTTATTACGTACTCGAATTTCTTTTAGTAGTTTTAGAAAATTATGAACCCCCCTTGAAAAAATTCTGCGCACGCCACTGAATGGTATATGCACATTTCTGTATTAATATATTGTATGTAAGTATAAACTACTTCACTTCACTGCAGGAAATATCTCGGATAAAGATTATCATGTATGCGAACGTGTCGGAGGTGGGGTCTTATACTGTTTTTAGACATACATGGCATAAACGAAATTCAAGTTGAAAAAAAAAAAAAAAAAAAAAATCTTAATCGGTAAAATACATTTCAACCTTCTGACAATGTTGATGGTTGTTTGAAAACTGGAAAAATATTTCTTCAAGATTTAAGTTCAAATGCCCTCAAACGAGAACTCACTCAATATAGAATTTTTTGAAGTAGATTTAAATAATCGTGGAATCAAAAAAAAAAAAAAAAAAAGCGTGTGTGAAAACTCACTGCACACTGTACGTGAATTTAAACGGCTTAGTTGCTATAAAAATTATTATGCCGTGCCAAAGGAAGATAAAGATGTGACGAGTGAAAATTGTTTCAACCACTTCGAAATCCGAGAAATAGGTTCTTTAAGTTTTACCGAATTCTACTTTTATATTTTCGAAGAGTCATTGTTAAGATACAATGACAAATTAGCAAGTAAAATCTTAGAAAAAATATACCGGGTTTCATCTGTTTTACTGGATCATTAGTTATAGTGGCGTTCAAGCGGGTACTTTTTTTTCAGGCAGATACCTTTATAATTATATATTAAATAGTGATATATTAAAGTTGGTTTTGGCAACAGCACTTTTTGTAATAAAAACTGGCAACAAGGACTGTGTTCTAATAATTAGATTTTGGACTTGTAACTAAATTATCTCTGTGCAAATAAAGTGGTTTTTATAATACGATGGTATTATTACTGGAGATAAAACAATTGGCGACGAGAAAATTAATGTGGGCAATGTATGTAAGCTTTAATTAGAAGATGAGTTTAATTGGAAATTTGAAAGAATTTGACCCATCAAAAGATGATTGGGTGGTTTATCATGAAATGTTGGAGCAGATGTTCATGGCGAATGACATTACGGATGACAAAAAAAAAGTCAGTATAATGCTTTGCTCAATAGGAAAATTGGCTTATAAGCTCCTACAAAATTTGTGTATGCCAAAGAAAGTCCAAGAATTGAAATTCGATGAAATTGTTTTAAAATTAAGTGATCATGTAGCTCCGAAAAGATCGGTATTTGCAGAGCGGTATAAATTTCATCGAGCATGCCAAAGTGAAGATGAAAACATCGCCAACTGGAGTGCGAAACTGAAAGAATTAGCAAAATATTGCAAATTTGAAAGTACTTTAGATTCAGTTTTGAGAGATCGCTTTATAGTGGGTCTTCGAAATGGTCCAATTTTAGATAGACTCTTTTGTGAACCAGAAGATATTACGTTTCAAAAGTCGGTCAAGATTGCTATAAGTATGGAGGCCGCTCGTTTACATTCAGCTGAAGTGAAGGAGGTAAATCAAGAAAGTGGATTTCACAAAGTACAAGGAGTTTCGCCAACTTCAACAAACTTCCGGAATTACGGTGTATCTGTAAGAAAACCCGAAATGTGCCAGTGTTGTGGGAGGAAGAACCACAATATAAATAACTGCAGATTTCGCTCATATAAATGCAATAATTGCGGAATTAAAGGTCATCTGAGTATAATGTGTACGAAGGAAAGCGTAAGTGTACGAAGGTTTAAAAATAATGTCGCAAATTACTTTGGCGAAAATTATGTTGGCGACATTTTGGGTCACAACGATGTTAAACCATCCAATGACTTGGAAGGATAACTTTAGTGATGAACAACTTATTGATAATTTTGGAAATAAGCCATTTCTTAAGGTGAGGTGTTCTGAACAGTTTAAGGATCGACTGTTTAATTTGAAGGGTATTGGCAGCAACGCACCTTTAAGGGAAACGATTATAATTGAAAATGTTCCAATATCGATGGAAATTGACACAGGTGCTGGAATCTCAGCAGTTCCCGAACATGTTTATTATAAACTGTTCTCATGTACCTTTGATCAAAACTGTTCATCAATTTAAAAGTTACGTAGGTGATCCTATTACACCTTCGGGCACTGCCAAAGTTAATGTGAAGTACAATAATGAAAATTATGTCTTGACTTTATATGTTTTTCCAGACGGAGGTACACCTTTAATGGGGAGAGACTGGATTGCTACATTAAAAGTACAGCTCCCATCATTTAATTGCATCAACGTGAAACATTCCTTAAAGGATTTAATAGATGAGTATGCTACTGTATTCGATGGGGATCTCGGTACTTTTACCAAAGGTTGTTTTAAACTGAATTTAAAAGAGCAAGCAAAACCTGTATTTTTCAAGCCAAGAGCAGTTCCTTTTGCTTTAAAAGAAAAAGTTGAAACGGAGCTGGATAAATTGGTACAGTTGAGGGTTTTATCACCTGTTGAATTTAGCGAGTGGGGTACGCCTATTGTTCCAGTTATTAAACCAGATAACACTGTAAGAATTTGTGGAGATTATAAAGTAACTTTAAATCCAGTTTTAAAAGCAGATAGGTATCCTTTGCCTCGTATTGAAGAATTATTTAATAAATTACAAGGGGGTGAAGAATTTACTAAACTGGATTTGTCGCATGCCTACCAGCAAGTTCTTCTAGATGATGAATCTCAAAAATTGGTAACCATAAGTACTCACAAGGGGTTATTTCGATACCACAAAATACCCTATGGCGTTTCCTCTGCACCAGCAATGTTCCAAAGATTAATGGATCAATTATTACAAGGTTTAGATGGCGTAGGATGTTTTCTAGATGATATCATTACTGGGAAAAATAGAAATGAACATTTGGAAAGACTGGAAAAAGTTCTAACTAGATTGGCAGAAAGTGGACTTAAAGTTAATAAAAGAAAGTGTACGTTCTTTCAAAAGTCTGTGGAATATTTGGGGTATAAGATAAGCAGCGAAGGTTTAAATGTTTTATCAGAGAAAGTTGAAGCTATTCAAAATGTACCCAAGCCTCTGAATACAGGACAACTAAAAGCTTTTCTTGGTATGATAAATTACTATGGATCATTTGTTCCAAATCTTGCAAACATTCTACCCCCATTGTATAAATTATTGAACAAAAATGTCCGTTGGTCTTGGAATGCACATTGTGAGCAAGCGTTCCAGAAAATTAAAGCTTGTTTGTGTTCTGCAAAAGTTTTAGTGCATTATGATCCTACGCTCCAAGTTAAACTTGCTTGTGATGCCTCTGCTTATGGCCTGGGAGCAGTAATTTCTCATATTTTCCCGAATGGTGAAGAAAAACCTATTGCATATGCTTCTAGAACTCTGTCTAAAAGTGAGATAAACTATTCTCAAATTGATAAAGAAGATTTAGCTATAATTTTTGGGGTTACTAAATTTTACCAATACCTGATAGCAAGACATTTTATTTTAGTTACAGATCATAAGCCGTTAGTTTCAATATTTGGTCCTAAAAAGGGTATACCACAAATGGCAGCAAATAGGCTGCAACGATGGTCTTTATATTTATCAGGTTTCGATTTTGAAATTAAGTATATCAATTCGAAAAAAAATGCCAATGCGGATGCTTTATCAAGACTACCGTTGAAATCCAAATCAGTGGACGATGATGAAGAAGAATGGTCCATTTGTAACTTTATGAGGATGAATAGTGAAATACCTGTAGATTTCAGACAAGTGGCATTAGAAACACGTCGAGATAAAATTTTAAGTCGCGTATTGCACTACGTATCACATGGATGGCCAGAAGTAGATGAACTAATTATTGATACTGGAATTTAACCATACTGGTATCGGAGAAATGAACTTACCAGTGAACAAGATTGTTTATTGTGGGGGTACCGTGTTGTTATACCAGCTCAATTAAGGAAAAGAGTGTTAGATGAACTTCACGGAAGCCATATGGGTATAGTTAAAATGAAGTCCAGAGCAAGATCAATTGTTTGGTGGCCTTTATTAGATCAAGAAATTGAGAAATTGGTTAAATCTTGCAATGGATTTTTGAAAACTCAAACCATGCCCCCCAAAAACACACTAACTCCTTGGGACTGGCCAACGAAGCCATGGCAGAGAATTCATGTAGATTTCCTTGGGCCATTGTATGGTAAAAAGTACATGGTTTTGATTGATGCACATAGCAAATGGGCAGAGGTTGTCCCTATGTCCAATACGACTGCACAAAACACGATTGAAAAATTGCGAGGAATTTTTGCATGTTTTGGTTTACCAAATCAGCTGGTTTCGGACAATGGACCACCTTTTGATTAAGGGGAATTTCGACATTTTACTGCAAATAATGGCATAAAGCCTATTCTTACCCCACCATATCATCCTCGGAGTAATGGTGCTGCAGAGAATTTAGTAAAAACTGTAAAAAACATGATTGCAAAAGCCGTCACTTCTAAATACGAGACACAAACGGTGTAAATAATTTTTCCCTTCAAGATATTATTTATAAATTTCTGTTTGACTATAGGAATACAACTCATAATACTACTGGCGAAACTCCTGCTAAATTGATGTTTGGTAGAGCTTTACGTACCAGATTAGAAGTTTTGAGGCCAAATTTGGAAGATAGAGTCAAAAGTCAACAGTCTCATCAAGAAAGAAATTATGGAGGGAAACATAGGAAAGATATAAATGTTGGAGAGAGAGTTATGGTAAGAGATTATCGCGGCAAAAGTGACAAATGGGTTGAAGCAATTGTGATTAATAAAATAGGTAAGAGTATATATTTATGCAAGGTCAAAGAAACTGGTATAATTTGGAAAAGGCATTTAGATCAAATTTGGAAATGTCAGTCTGAAGATAATTCCATCAAGTTAAAGGAGTTGGATGATAAAGAAATTGATTGTAGTAATCAAGCGAGTAGCAATACATGGATGCCTTCTCATTTTTGGTCAAATATTCCAATAACAGACAACTCAACAGAAGAGGGGATCGAGGACCAATTGGTAAATAAAAGTAAGACAGTTGTAGCCACAGAAAATCAAAATGAAACTCCTCAAGAAGTTAATAGTAATATTGCACTCCACCATCGTCCCCAGAGAGTTCGAAAGGCGCCGGCCAGAATCGGTTACTGGTAACTTTTCATTCATATAAATAATTACACTTTTCTGGGATTTAAAAGGGAGGAAATGTAATATATTAAAGTTGGTTTTGGCAACAGCACTTTTTGTAATAAAAACTGGCAACAAGGACTGTGTTCTAATAATTAAATTTTGGTCTTGTAACTAAATTATCTCTGTGCAAATAAAGTAGTTTTTATAATACGGTGGTATTATTACTGGAGATAAAACAAAGGATAATTGGTTTTCGTATTCCTTAATGTATAGTTTTTGTTAAAATCCCTTTTCTTAAACTTTCTTTTGTACATTGCGCAGTCGTTAAAGAACTCATTCATGATTTACACACATATGAATTTTAATTTCGTAATTTATGCAATATATTATTAGCAATGTTAATAAATTATTTTGATATGGTAAGGTGCGGACCTCGAGCACCCAAGATCACGGTTTCAAACCTGGCTATCTGCAACATAAAAAAAAAGAAAAGTTAAAACCCTTATTTTTCAGAAAATTTGCTTAAAGTTTAATGCGCTTCTTTGTAGTCCGTAGCGTCTTATATTATGGTCTGTAAAATACGGTATTTTTGATCTCATTTAGACCATTTAAGTTGGTATTATATTTTTGTTCACTTTAATTAATTAATATTAACCCAAAAGAAATTCCCATTATTTGTAATGGTATTCTTAAACTAAAAATTTATCTCGAATTGAATACAATGGAGCTCAAATTTAAATTAACAGCTTTTGTTCCAAGCACAGCAACTACTCTTATGTCCCTCAATTGGAGTAAGTCTGGGAAAAACGGAGGAGAGAGAGTTAAAAAAATAACCCAAACTCGCTTGGAAGCTTTTTCTTCTACATGTGGTTAGGAAATTAATATGATGTACTTTTATGGAACAGATTTATATAGATGCAAACATCTTTAATATATATTTAAATGTTCTTTCTTCTTTTTTTTGTAATGTCAGATTTCTAACATTTGTTTGAAGTTTAGCAAAAGATTTGTCTGTGTTTTTTAAAATTTTTAAAACGGCCCCCATAGTGACAAAGAAGAGCATCAAGACTAAGCAATAACCTTCCTCTGGGAAATTTTCAGCATGATTCAAGGGGAAAAAATGTATTGCTGAAATATGCCAAGTATTGTTTCAAAACAAAATAAAAACTATGCATGTTGATCAATAATTCAGTTTCAATTAATTAATTGTTGAGTTGAAGATGAGAGTTCACAAAAACGAAAATTGTATCCCAAAATCTTTGTCCCCTCAGCACAAAATTCGTACGAGCACCTTTGTTTTCGGCAGTTTATATATATTTCTTAAATAAATGAGCATGTTTCTGGATTTAAATGTAACGTTACTCGGTAATTGTTTCGATTTCGTTAATTACGCTCGGTGAAGTACCGCAGAAGCCAATTCGTTTGACAAGCCTGATTGTGAGTTGTTTAAAATCGAACAAAGATAGCCGACAGAGCCTATGTGCCCACCGGGCACCACTAACAGCAGCTTGAAAGTCATCCAACATTAAGCGACTACTGTTGGCGCAATTTCAGTCTCTCGCAGTCGAGGTTAGTTCGGTACTTCTTGGAAACAAGAAATCCTTTTTTTTTCTGTTTCAGTGCAGGTCAGTCCGCAATGTGAGCGGTGCAACTGCATCTTCAGGCACAATGGAGATGGAGTCCCGAGACCAAACTTAATGGCAGAGGAGGAGGAAGGCCACCGACATAAGCGTCCTTGTGGGCCACAGGTTTAGTTGAGCAGAGTGAGCTGTTACTGGAGCTCTTTCTGGAATAGAGAAAAATATACGTGAGACTAAAAACGTTACAAATATCTTTAAACCATTAAAACTCGCAATTTCTTTATCACATTTTGATGGTGGGTCAAGTGAGAAACATGTTATTGTTGTTTCCAATGTGGAGGCACTTGCCTAGTCGGCATTCGCCCTTTTCCCGCTGGAATTGCTGGCCATTTGTGAAGGGTCACCTGATAGGTGACCAGCATTGACCCTAACACACTGTAGTCGGATGGCGCCACCACAACCACGTCACCTTCCTTTTTTGACCTAAGGGTTAAGGGAAGGGAGCATCTGCACACTCCGGTACCCTCGGAACTACCACGGGACAACAGGGTCCACGGATTTTACATGCACGTATCCCCAATTGTACATGTTGGGTCTTCAGCGGCTCGGGTATCGAACCCAAGATCCTCCAATCCGAAGCTCGACATCTTAACCGCTAGGCTACCACAGCCCTAAGTGAGAAACAAGAAGAATTCTGCAATCGCTAAGCAGTGAAAACCAATTTTTGCCGTCACGGAAGAATACATTTTCTGCGGAAGTAATAAAGGGGTGACAACAACAGCGAGATAAATTGATAATGACCGATAGTACACTCAATATGGCACGCGTGTGTCATTTAAATGAATTTCGTGAAACGTTTCAATGGGGAAGGAATAACTGGCATCCAATGAGCACGCAATTAGTGACATTAGGGCTCGAGAATTAAATCCAATAATAATCTTTGCTCTATCGTCTCTATTTTAAAATGAACAGTAGTATCACACGCTTCAAAGTTTCGCGTAAATAAATACACCTAAAAGTCAATTTTATTTAAAATTTTTGTCGTAGGAGAATTTTTTAGTGTTTAATTACGGAGAATTATTTTCCAGAAGGGCATGTGGTTAAAATAAAATGTAGCAGGTTATTGTCGAATTTGTGTTAAAATTTCAGGCTAGGCTTTTATAGAGTTGGGGTGTCATGCAATCAGAATGACAGTACGTAATGGAAATATAGAAATTCATATAAAAAAGGAATTCATTGCAATAGGTCGGCTTGAAAAAGCAAAAACAGAATTTCTGTCACTAATCGAATGTCCCAAGAACGAATAGAACATGAACAAGTTGACCTATCAGTGTACCTTTTTTCCTCCTTATATAAGGCTGAGACGCAATTTTTGACGACAAGAAGCGAGTATGATTTATCGACGACCGATTTAATTAGCCAATAATGGAATCTGAGCATATCCGGTGTCGTCGCAATTACTAGAATGGAGATAATGAGGCAGAAGAAAATGAACTCTCTTATAATCGACACGAGCGGAAATATTTCTCAAAAATCTATAATAGGAACACTCTCGTGAGAGAACAAAAAATGCCGCTACTCTTTCATTATCCAGGTTATATAATAGGTAGTTACGATCTTCGTTTCATCGCCATTTGTGTTGATCTTTTCAGGACACGGAATGTAATAAAATTAATAAGGTAAATCTGGAGAGAAAAAAAGTGTTTCGGGGTTTTTCCACGCAGAAATGTTGCGTTCCTATTGATGAGCGCTATAGCCTATGGATATGATGCGTTTTAGCAGTAATTGATTTACGAGTGATATATTTATTAACTTCAAAAGATATATCCGATTAATCTATTTTTGTCTTTTGTCGATAAGTAATTATTCGTTACATTTCCTTTCGTTCTTTTTTTTTTGTCAAGCTTTTATCGCGCCTATTTTCATTTTTTTTTGCTTTTATGAATCGTTTGAACACAGAACAGCTAAACTTAGATGTTATTCTTTATGAGAGAGAATAGTTTCTTCTTCACTCCTCAACGTGGAGACATAAAACGGTGAAGAAACCTAATATTTATCATAGTTAGTATGATATACATGCAAAGCTTTTTGTTAACGGACGTTCATTGAACAATAAAATTTAATTATAAAAGAAAATGTTTCGATCTATTTACATTTTGAACCGGTAACTGTAATATAAGATATTCGTTTTTCAGAGCGATTCTTAAAAGTGAATTTTCTGCATAAAATGTACTGATTCATTTAAGAAATTAGTACATGACATAATAATTAATAATTGACCAGGTGTATTGCAATAAAATATTTTTATTTTCTTTTAGAAATCGAACTGCATTAGTATAATTCATAAAATGTTGCTTAAGTTCAACCAAAATGTTGTCAATATACATATTTAAATCGAAAATTGTTCAAAGTACTGATATAATTTATATTTTACTATGTATTAGGTTGTAATGATTTAACTTTGTGCAAAGTAATAGAAATAAAATTTCACGTTAAATTAAAGCACAAATGAGCATTAAAACGCAGACATATGTTTCGGGATTGCTTGGAATCCCTTTTTCAATGCGACAGGGAGCTTCTAGATGCAAAACATCCAAATGAAGCAGACAGAACAACAAAAATAAAGCTTATATAGCCTAAGAATTAACTGTCAACCAATGAGAATAAAGGCAGTGTGAAGTGGAAGTAGAAGTAGTAGGAAAGGCACCAATAAGAGAGCAACAAACGAATGCAGTTGGAAGTACAGAAAGTAAAAAGGAATATCAATAAAAACAAAGCAAAAAAGACAACAGCGTGCATAAAAATGTAAAAATACATGAAAATTGCAAAAAAATAAAATAAAATACAAAGAATAAAATGGAAATGAAATAAGTAGAGAAAATACCAAAACAAAAAGCAAAACAAAGTACACAAGCAAAAGAGGGGAGGGGGGGGGGGGAGGGGAGAGAGAGAGAGAGAGAGAGAGACAGAGAGAGAGAAAAAAAAAATTGACACAAAAAAGGAAAACTAACAAGAAATCCAAGGAAGAACAACAAATTAAAGGAACATATTCCAGACCTGTGAAAAATAAGGAGTTGAGGAAGAATCATTAACCAAATTAGAACTATTCCTGTTAATATGATAAGTTTCCCAAAAGTCAAGTTCTAAAGGGGAAGAACATTTTTGAATAATTTTCCCAGAATTGAAATCAAAAGAGTGGTTGGAATTCCAACAATGTTGAGCAATGCTAGACTTATTCAATGTCTGCGTTTTAATGCTCATTTGTGCTTTAATTTAACGTGAAATTTTATTTCTATGTATTAGGTTGTTTCAAAAGTTTTGTCCGTTTTAATGACATGTGTTTTTGTAGCTCCATATCTCAATAAATATTCATTCTACTGTGCCGTGGTATATACTGATCGATGGAGAATTTTATGCTCTATACATTGATGCTGTTCATTGTTTTCTAATTTTGTTTTTTTCAAAATTATTTTCAGCCTATTACTATATGATGTCATTAAGCGATTTTCGGCCAATTTTTCTCTATGAATTGAAATTGAACCAAAGCGCTGCCGAAACAGCCCGAAAAATTAACCAGGCATTTGGCAATGATAGTGTTAATGAACGCACTGTTCGACGTTGGTTTACGAAATTTCGTTCCGGAAATTTTAGCCTCGAAGATGAACCCCGAAGTGCTCGATCTAGAGTAATACAGGACGAGGATTTGAGGACCCTGGTGGAGACTAACCAATCACAAACGGTGCGTGGTATGGCGGAAGAACTGGGCGTCAGTTCCTATGTGGTTTTTTATGGTTTAAAACGTGTTGGAAAGGTAAAAAAACTCGAAAAATGGGGGTCCCACGATTTAACCGATCGGCAGAAATTATCACGTTTCGAGGTTTGTTCTTCATTGCTTTTGCGCAACCAAAACGATCTTTTTGGATCGGATCATCACGTGTGATGAAAAGTGGATTCTCTACGACAATAGGAAGCGTTCAGGACAGTGGTTAGACACCGATGAGTCACCCAGGCACTTCTCAAAGGCGAAACCTCACCAAAAAATGATCATGATTACTTTATGGTAGTCAGAGACTTTACTCCACCAGACCCCTACCTGTTAGCCGAGGCCTTAGGATTGCTTACGCAAGGGGAGAGGTAGTGGGGTCTACGGATTTTACATGCACATATCCCCAAGTATACATGGTGGTCTTCAGTGGGTATCGAACGCGCGACCTTCCAAGTGGAAGTCCGACGTGCTAACCACTAGGCTACCACGGCCCATGGTAGGTGTGATTCACTATAACTTTCTGCAACCAGGCCAAACCATCACAGCGTCCTATTGTGAGGAAATCGACGAAATGTACCGAAAATTGTTCCAGCAGCACTCAGCACTGGTCAACAAAAGAGGTCTGATCATGCTCCACGACACCGCCCAGCCTCTCGTTTCACAAATCACCTTCTGAAAATTAAAGGAATTGTTCGTCGAAGTTCTGCCCCACCTACCATATTCCCCAGACTTCTCGCCAACCGACTACCATCTTTTTAAGAACTTCGATAACTTTCTCACCGGTAGAACCTTTGCCAATCAGGATCTAGAAAAATCGGCCTTCGTCGACTTCACCGAATCCCGAGCACCCAATTTTTACACCGACGGAATTAATTGACTTATGTTACGTTGGCAAAAGTGCACTGATTCAAATGGCGCTTATTTCGATTAAATTGACTAAATATTCACTGAGATATTACAGTTTAAAGTAGACTCATAAAAACGGACAAAACTTTTGAAACAACCTAACATTTAAGTGTAACTATTTTAAATTACCACCATAGTTAAAATCATTACTTTCACCAACTATAAAGAAGAGTGTATTTTCGGTATCTCATTAATGATTATTTGAATTCAAAACATTTTTTTGACCCAAAATTTCATACAATCGAGAAGTTTTGCATGTAAATTAAATTTATATGAGCTCTGAATTTTTTCATTCGGATTTTTCAGCAATTGACACCCCATTAAGAAAACGGTGTCAATTACTGGAATAACTATGCCAATTACTGGTGCCTACAGTAAAACAATTTTTCTTCGATGCAGTTTCATGTAGATGTTTTTCGAGAATGTATGATAAAACAATGTTAAAAATTAGATTATTTCAGGTTATTATAAGTTATAGAAGAGTTACGATGTATGTAGCATTAAGTTTATGTTAAGAAAATACTTTACATATGTGAACTTTAGTACAGTGTGTCAAACCAGAGCCCCCTATACTAAATGCCTTCCGATATGAAAAAAAAAAAAAACGACCGTGAAAAGCTCTCCGCTGGGTGGCGCAAATGACCCGCTCTATCAACTTTAAATTCCTTTTAAGAACTAGTTAGAATTTAATTTTAGTCAAAATTTGCTTTCTGGAAAATTTTGTTTGCTGATATCTTTGAAATTAAATAGTTTATGTAATTTAAACACTCAGTCCATTAATCTTTGCCATATGTATCTACTTATAAGAGCAGTATTATGGGCAAAGAACTAGCGCCCTTTATCTAAAAACCCGCGGTCAAAACGTGTATGGATTTAAAGCGCTACCGGAGGGCATTTAGTATAGGGGGCTCTGGTCAAACACTAGAGCATAAAATGTCAATTGCTGGTTAAATGAAAAATCGGCAGTGTCAATTATTAGAGCATTAGAGTGGGTATTAAATAAAAATTCCTAAAAAAATTAATTAGCGAATAGATAAACTTTAACATATATTTGGTCCTGAATCTTTATTAAGACATGTATTATTTAAGCAACTATGTAAAAGTAATGTCTGATGATTAAACTATTAAAAATGTGATAAATTACTCTAAAGGTGTCATTCACTGTTGTACTCACCCTACATACATGTAGGTGTGGACAACAAATGTACATAAAGTACAAAATATTCTTTAAAGGTATAATTCTCCTTTGGCTGATATCTCTAAAATTAACTAGGACGAAGCCGTGTGCAGTCTAAGTAATTGGATTTCGATATTTAGACACTTCATTAAAGCAACTTGTGTAACTTCCAGAGTTAAAATTAGGTTATTTGACGTTCGTCCACGTGTACGAGGGTGCATTCGTAAATCAAATCCCAAGAAGTTCAATTGAATACCCTGGAGCCAATTTTGAGAATGAAAATAGTTTCGATTAAATAATGCACTTGTACATCAGAAAAAAAACTTTCTGTCTTTAACAAGTGTGTTCTTTCATTTTAACTGAAATAGTATAATTTTCTATTTACGAGAAATAGTATAATTTCATCGTTTATTTTGTCTCCAAATATATTGAGTAAATATATATATATATATATATATATATACATATATATACATATAAATTTCTAACAGTGATGATTGTTAAAACATTTATTTCTTCAAAACCGTAACCAATGAGATATTTTAAAATCAATTTATATATTTATGTATACCAGTAGCACCCCTACGCCGAGGGGTAGTCTGTCCCGGGTGACACTTTTTGTGGGAGCAATTTTAAAAATGATTTTAATTTTTAATTTAATTAGAGGATTATTTTGCAACTTAGTATAATTGATATATTTATTTTGGGGAGGAAAGATCATTAGCAAAGCTGAAGTCTCATATAGTTTCGCAATTCGAAAAAATATCCTTTTGGGAATAAATTGGTGATAGGAAAAATCATAACGAGTCGTTTAAATTTAGGTTTTTACTTTTAAAACTTGATAATGTATTTTAGTATTTTATCTTGTTGAACACACTTAAGTCTCATTAAAATGAATGCCGAAAGCGGGGATGAATTTGCATGGCAACGTATGGGAGGTGAGTTTTTACGGATTAGGTTGAATTGCAGACTGTTTACAAAGGAGCATACGTTCTTAAGAATTTATGTCCGCAAGCTCTTGCACTTTTTTTAATTCAGAAATTAAGTTTTGGCCAGTAGAAAATTTAAAAAAAAAAGTATTGAGTTTGCCCGAGTGCGTTCAAAGAAATTTAATGCACTAAAATTTGACTAATTTTTAACTACATTTTTAGAATGCTTAAAGGCTGGGTTTGGAGGAAGCCCTGGTCAAGGGCTTTATTCTCTGAGGGGCGGCGAATTCAAATGTGGCGTCAGGGTAGGATTCAAATGGGACAAAGACCCTCCTTAAAGTGACCAATTCCCCCCCCCCCCCCCGTAAAATTGCGATTCACAAGACTTCCATTTGGAAAAACTTCCGGAGGCGTATCATTTCCAAACTCCCCCCTCCCTTCCATTAACGTCGTCAAAGATTGCATTTTTATAAATTTCAAGGAATGCCCACGAAATCCTTCATGCAGTAACTTCAACACAAAGCTCCTTCAAATAATTTTCTGGCAAGAAACGCCGACCCTCCCACCCATCATCCTACCCTCTCTTCTAGCGTTATCAGATAGTGTAAAATTGACTTCAGTTTCATATAAAATATCGAGAGGGAACTCGGATTCCTCAACCGTAACGTAACCAAAAAGAGCCTAAAATTGCATTTTTGGGATGTCAATTTCGAAAAATTTCCAATGGGGAACCGCAGCAACCAGCATAAAAAGTATAGCGTGTTTTAACATTTATACTGACAGTTCATTTTTTTTTTTTTGAAATTTCAAATGGGCTGCTGTTGGCTTCTTCCAACTGCAGACCTAGTGCGTTCCTCAGTGATTGGTACCATCTTTTTCAGCGGCACCACAAGGAGCTCGTACCATCGCCGCATGAGAATTTTCACCACCGGTTTCTCCACCTGAAAGGACAAGCACCCAGACTCTGTTGACGCGAAATTGCATTAGGAATTTAATTTTGCCGAGAGCATCCAAGCGAAATGTCTACTCAAGGGACCTTTTACATGTCGCGTAATCATACGACATGGGCGCAGACGATTTTCTGCATCTTGAAAATCCGCCGACACTGCCAGGCTCGATCCCCAGACATGGGGCGTACGAGCTCCGCGGCTTACCACGACGTCATCATGCCGGCCCGAAAGTTGAAATAACAAGACCGAAAGTCAGATATTATCAGCAATTTAAAGTTTGCAATTTTTAACTTTCATAACTTCATACCCAAGTGTACATCACAACTTATTAAAAAAAAACCAGTGAAAATTGTGAAAATTCAGAAAGGTACTGGCGATTTAGTGAGTTGTGTTTCAGTGGTTCTAGGAAAGGAAATGTATCGTTAGAGCTTGTTCACAAATCAGTCACACGTTTTCGCAATCATTTAGTTTCTCAGTGCTATGATTTGTGGTAAAAATTGAGTGTCTTAGAAAAGTCTTTTATCATCCATGTCCTTGGTAAGAATTTGCTTTCTTTTTTGTTTGTCAGTTTTGCATTGATCGAAGTCACTTGTTAAAGTTCAAAAAATATTCTCACTAATCATAATGCCAATCATTTAATTTTCCTTTAGAACGTATACTTATCGAATTCTTCCTTTAAATATGCGAAGTTTACATTGCTTTTATTACGATAGTTTTCATTTGCTTATGATTTTTAATGTTAATGTTTTTGTCCTGTACTTGAATATACTTAGTAGACTGACCTTAAATATTGATGCCAGGTAATCTGATAACAGAGTTTAGATTTCCAACCATGTTATCACTTTAAGAAATGAACCCTTCCGTGGTAAAGGAAATGGCAGATTAGGTCACAGTACACAGTTATTCAGTTCGTAATTTTTCATTGTTTCAACACTTGTAAAAAAGTAATTATTGCATTGAAATAAAAATTGAAAAATTGCATACCCCTGCATCAAATTCTAGATCAATAAAAATATCAGCAATATTTCATGTGGAAATGGTAGAAACAACATTATAGCATACAAGTATGCAACATACTTAAATTGCATGGACGAGTTCCAGGATTACATGAAACGCATTGGGTAATAAAGCACCCAAACAGAATTAAAGTTATGACATAAAATCACAAAATTCAACGCAGAGAAGCAAATAAAATAAAGCCATAAAAGACAAAGCATTAAACCATTTTTTAAAGAACGTTTAATATCTTAAATCGTTTTGTCAAGTTGAGTTTGCTTTGTTTGATATGCAAGAGCTGTGAGCTCAAAAAGTTACGCAATTTCATCACAATCGATCGAAAGATAGTTAAAAAAAGAGGGATATTCTCTTCCAGACACTTTTTTGTGTGTTCCACATTGTGCTTTTTTTTAAAAAACATTTTTGAATGCAATTTCATCACACGGTGCCAATAACGTTAAAAAAATGCGAACGAAAAGTTTTTGCATTGAGTACCACTGCGTATTTGACTCCTAAAATTGATTCATGATGACGTATTGCTAATTTGGAGGATTTTCAATCTATTTTCTTATCGAAATAGAAACAAAGGAGGGAAGCATAGAACTAAACAGATGGTTTAATCTCCCCTAAAAAGATCAGTAAAAATGAAAGGAGTCAAAAAATAATAAATTAAATAAATACTTAAAAATTAGAATTTGAAAGGAGAAATATGAATAGGGTGCCTATCTGTATGTCTGTTTGTTCCATTTATAACTTTTGAGATAGTTATTCGATTCAAACAAAGTGTTTTGTTCAAAAGAACCTCACCTTCCCATCTCAAGTTTTATTATTAACATTTGTTTGACTTTGAACAGTTAATTTTAAACCTATGTTTTAATCGTATAGTGACTTACGCAAGGGTGGGGGGAAGGGGGTGGGGGGTTTAAACCCCCATTGAGCCCTAAATAATAGTGCTTTATTATATACTCGAATTTCTTTTAGTAGTTTCAAAAAATTATGAACCCCCCCCCCCCCTTGAAAACATTCTGCGTACGCCACTGTAAACGCATGTTTATTTTTAAATATAATTGCGAAGTTTAGACATGCACTTGTATCTCTGGGCCTCCATGCCCCGAGAACCTAAGGTTACATGCTAATATGTAGGAAATAGAAGAGAAAAGTACTTGTCCCACTAGTTTACACAAAGTCCTCACTTATCACCTTGTTTATAGAAGCTGTTTGGATGAGATTGAAACCAGTACTTCGAATAGTGACCATGACTTACGGTCCAAGTGAAAACTGCGACTTTTCAATGTTTTTCATAGCTCTGTACAAGTAATTGGAGGAGATGCAACAAAGACACCTCTGATTGTCATCTGTGACATTGCGTGGCACTCGCCGTCCACTCAGTTTCCTGCATTGCAACTTCCCCGCGTGTTTCTGTCTAGATATTTTAGCATTGCTCTTCTTTTTCTGATCGGATAGTTTAAAATTCACCTTTTAGCTTATTATTTTTATTCATATTTCCCTGTTATTGGTTTTTATTCAGTTTTTCGTTATTTGAGTTCAGCCCTGTGTTGCCTCAACAATCATGATGCTAGGGTCACCACAACAACGAGGTCCGGGAAGAGAAGGGACCCGGGTGAAAAAAAGAGATTAAAGCTTATTTTTATGTACCTGTTGACAAAACTGAAAGGGCCCTTGGCATCATCTGCAAGGTGCCCGGAGGCATAGCTAGGTGGGGGCAAGGAGAGACAGCTGTCCCCCGAAGTAATTTTAATTTACTTTTTTTAAACGCGAAAAGAAAATTATTTGAACTGAAGAGGCGTGAATATGTTCGACAAAAAAGTGGGAACAACGCAAACCATATAGGGAATGACCAATGTAGCACAGGACTGCGTGGGAAATCAGACAAATAATTTTGCGAAGCCTAAGTGTCCCATTTTCCCCTTAGAAGTGAATGGTCGCTAATAAAAAGGAAAGTTAAAAGGGTTGCTTTTTAAAGCTATTTATCATTTAGGAAGCATAAAAGTTTTTTTAGGCCAGTTAGCTGTTTCCCTTTAGGGGCGCCCCTAGGCCCCCAGGGGCAAAGGGGAGCAAAAACTTCAGTTGTCCCCGGGAGCTGAAAACCCTAGCTACGCCTCTGAAGGTGCCCCTTTAATAAATGCGGGAACCACGTTCAACACTAAAGAAAGGGCCTTCCAGAACAATGAACAATTGTATAATACGTTTTGCAAGAAATTTTTTTGGGGGCATTATGTACATTGTTTTTTGCACAAAGGCTTTTTCTCTGATAATTTTCACCCTATTAAGCTCTTAATGCTATGCATTGACAAACGTGTTCCATATAACCCCAAAGCACTTGTCTGCAATTTTAATGCTTATTTTTGCGTTCAATTACGTTACTCATAAAGTTTTACTTTTACTGCTTTTACATAAAAGGTGTATTACTTAAAGTATTTGAATCTAATTATACTTAATTATAGTCAAGCATTTTCAAAAAATATTTTTACTGTTAAAATATTCACCAAACATAAAACCTGTCAGTTCATTTCCTTAGAATAGTTCAAATTCCTCACCTTCTACGGACATGAATTTTTCGGAAGATATGGACCGGAAGGAAGGGGCGTCGGCTGAAACTTCGCACCTGTATGTTCCTTCTGCATTCAAATTTGTGTTTTGAAGGTACACGGTTCCGTTCGAAGACCGGCTCATCTGAAAAAGAAGAAATTAAATTGAAAAGGGAACGCCTTTTTTTCGTCGCTACTCCGAGCTGTAAGTGTAAAGTATAAATACAGCCGTACTAGAAAGAAGGTACATGAAATAAGTAAATTTCAAGTAGGGCATGTTTAAATTCTTTCCAGAAGCATTCTTTCTCTTCTAATGGTCATTTACTAGACATACAATACTAAGTCTGATACAATAACTGTATCAGACTTAGCCAAATAAGAATAAATAATGGAAAGATCAAATATAATTTTTAAGGGGAGAGGAGGAAGTGAAAAGTATTTATAAAAATGCTCATAGCCAAAAGTTTACTTATGAGATACGCCTTTCGTGCTTAAAAGGGTGGAATGGGTAGAAACTACGAAGATATTTCAAATTTTTGCATTCGCAAATAATAAAGAGAAGAATTCACCATATAGTTACACATATTTTCTTTGGCCTTTTGATACTGTGGTTGTAGCCCAAATAATCGACCATCTTGTGCACTTATATGAAAGAGCTCGCCCGAGATTCTTGAAGGGGATGGAACCTACACCTTAAAGTGCGATCCAAACCGCTCCCTCGGTCATGATTGGAAGAAGTGCTATACTGAACTATAACATCCATGTCCTGGCTCATATTTTTCATAGATGTGTTTTTAAAATTGCTATTAATTATCGTAAATCCACCACGGAAGCGAAAACAGCTGTAATTGAAAAGCACAATAAGTGTCATGCTATAAACTTATAGTATGATCCTTTAAAGAAAGCTAAGGTACCCATTTCGCTTTTAGTATCAGAATAAAGTCAAACTGAAGAAAAAGAGAAAAAAAATCCCGAAACTGGTGTCCCTGAAGTTGACAAAGAGGCCTCTTTTCATTAGGAAGAAAAAAAGGCATTTTTATTAGGAAAAAAATGCTCTCTTGAAAATTTGTACCACCCTGCGACCAGATGTGTAAAAATTCAACTTCAATTTAATGTGTAACACAATCGTATTCTTTTTGATATTGAGGTACCATTTTTTGTTGTATATTTTTTTCCAACTTTCCCGAAAAAAAAGAAGTCGGAAGTAGCTGAAATATTTTTATATCATCAAACTACTGCAAAAAAAAAAAAAAAACAAAAAAAAAAAAAAAGAACTTGAATTTGATAGTTTTTGGTTTTTAGACATACGTTTCTAATATACCTCGGACCCTTTATCGAGGCATATCAGATTCCTTTGACAGTAATTGACTCCTTGAGTGTCAACAACATGATGCATCCTATCTTACTTCTGTCAGAAGAGTAATAGAATCGAAAACAACACGTTCCTAATATTTTTATGTGATTTTTTGTAAAAAAATTAAAAATGATGAAGTATAGAAATCCCAAATGATCGAATGTTTCATCATCAAATAACGTGCCTTTGTAATATAATTCAAATACACAGCCTCCCAATATTAATTAATTACCCTTTCCTCCTAAGTAGCCGGCGGTTGATAAACTTCTTTCTTCTGTGGCTTGTTTATTCGGAATGACGTCAGGAAACCTAATTTCGGTTTCCTCCAAATGACGCTAAAGAGGTGTCTAAATATCGAAATTCGATTACGTGAAACTCGTGGTAATTCGGAGCAAGTTTAAGACTATCGACAGAAGCAGAACTCGATCTTGAAAGTGCTTCCTTCCTAGATTTAAAGTAGAGAATTCCAGATTCATCCGTTTGACTAAACTTAACACGCTTCTGTTGTATTATCTTGGCTTTTATACATTATAAGGCTTCATAGTAATGATAAGTGGTATCGCTTTTCATATATTTTAAAAGTATAAAAAATTATAAAAGTGATTTTAGGATACTATTTTTAAAACGCAAATTTTATGCTCATAGAACTTTCAAATAAGTGCGAGAGAAACATTGTTTAAATTTAGAGTGTTTTCTAGACGATTGGACAAATAACCTGTTAAGAAAGCTACAATAAGGTCATAGTAAGGATCGACAATGATTACAATATGATAGACTAGCTGCGACGTCCGGCGTTGCACGGTCTATCTTAAATTATATTTTGCAAATACAGCGATGCCTCATCAAAATGCTAGAAACGTTGATTATTATTTTTTTGATTTGTTTAACAAGGGTAACTGCATTGATTTGTTTGTTCACACTGCCATTTTAACAATTGTTGAAACGATGCAACAATGCAAATAAAACAAAACGGTCATCATCTGGGTCAAATAAATTAAAGTTAGTTACCGTGAAAAAATAATTTCAAACTACAGAGGAAAACACTTGTAACTTCTTTTCTAGGTAATTTAGAGGCTTCCAACTTTAGCACGGAGGACAAAACTCTTTCTAGGGTATTTTTTTACGGGCTTTTCAATGGTATCAAGCTCGAACGGATGCGACAATTTCTTCCGATAGAAAAGGACTATTTTATGTAATTTTCGGAACTCCTCCCCAATTGGTCTTAGCGTGATGATATATTGCCTATAGCCTTCCTCGATGAATGATCTATCTAACACTGAAAGAATTTTTCAAATCGGACCAGTAGTTCCTGAGATTAGCGCGTTCAAACAAACAAACTCTACAGCTTTATAATATTAGTATAGATTATGTTATCTAGCCACTATATATCACAACAATTGTTTAAGGTATAATAATAATAGTACTAACAGTTCTAATAATTAAAATTAATACAGTTATATACCAAGCATAATGGAGCGACACAATGCATTTGGACAGGAAGCATTTTCTCATATCAAATATTTCCTTACATGCATACGCGTAACTAAAGTTGGTGAAAGGGTGGGGGGTCACCCTAAAAATGTACAGACTAAACACCAATAAGAAGTGTAAAAGAGTTGAAAATTTACTAGTCATAAATACTTGTCTCTAAAGATATACTTCGTGTTTATTTCAGGCATCTCCCGGGGGGGGGGGGGGAGAGCTACCCCCTCGGAGCAAGTCAATTCCCCCCCTCCCCCACGGCAAAAAAAATCAGATCACAAACTTTAAAAAACAGAAAGAAAAAAGAAATTACGCTCTTAAGACACTTTACTTTCAGAAACACTTTCAGGGAAAGGACATTGAACACTATCACGAGCGACACCAAAAGTAACTTAAAAGACATAAGACTTTATTTTGAAAAAAATTGCGGGGGGAAAGTAACCAAACTCCTTTCTGTTTCCTCTAACATTACCAAAGTATCCCGAAGTTGCATTGCTAGGAAGATTTCAAAAAGTTTCCTGGGGAGAGACCTCGAAGCCTTGCCTCCAGAGTTATCCTAAGCATTATACATGTAAGACCAGTTACAAATATTTAAGTTGCAGAAGCCCCAAACACCCACTCCTCTAACTTCACCAAAGATCTAAACATACATCTACTATATATACATCAAAAAGCTATCATATATGTAATAAAATTCACATAATTTCTAATTTATTAACATCATTTCTAGTCATATATATGTGTATATAAAGGGTAATCAAAGCTAACTACGGCCATACTGTCTATACCTTTTCGGTTTCACAGACTACCCATAATACGAGGGGGTGCGGCCTAAACCGTAGCAGTGAGATTGGAAACGTTGAACGGATGATTTCCAGAGTCGTAATGCAATCAGTGATGGACCATAATAAGAAAAAAAAATACATTTAAAATATAAGATATGAGAAAACATCTGTAAATGAGAATGCAATGCAAATACAGTTCATCAGTTTTCTAATCGGCTCATCTACAAAACAGATTTTACCAAAATGGGTTTTTGGACAGGAAATCACAAATAAATACAAACTGCTCTTTAAGTTTCTTGATGAGCATCCCTTCCTGGCTTGAGGGTTTAACCCATTAGGACAATTTTTGGCGTGGGGTCCTTCATTTTCAGACCCCACCGCACAACACCGGTTTATCAGAAAACAAAACTCCATCACAGTAGAGAATACTTTCCACGAAACTCACTACTTGTGCGATTGTATTCCCAAATAGCTGCCTTTGGGTAAAAAAGACATCAAGAAGGAAAGAAAACCCTCTGGAGTGATTGAAAGGATCTCTGTTTGTCTGTGTGTGGTCCGGTGATTAAAGACAACTTTCGCTGTAACCCCCCCCCCCCGAGGTGGTAAGGGGGTTGATTATAACCAGATGAAAAGTCCTCTTTATTATGAGCTGCATACTTTGGTGATGATCACAACCCTTTAGAGAAAGAGGAAATAAAATCATATGCATAAGTGTTTTATTTTCTTAGGGAAAAAAAAATGTGCTTTGCAAGGCTGTAGCGAGAAATTTTTTTGTGTGCCTAAATGTGCCTAAATAAGTAAATACCCAATGGGGGCGGGGGGGGGGGTTGAACCCCCAAACCCCCTCCCCCCTGGTTACGCCTATGCTTACATAGAATCTTTCACTGTCTTCATTAAGAAATTTTCGACGGACTTCATCGCTACTGACATAGACAATTTCAGCATGATGAATTCATTTGTGTTGAAAAAGTGTTTTCGGTTTTAGCTTGGAGAAACAATGGGGTGAATTAGAGTCGTTTTATTATTTCAAACACGAATGGTGAACTGAATGCTGTCTGCCTGAGAAAACTCCAGTCTGTCTCTATGACAATGAGTGTGTCCGATTTTTCCCAGCGAAGTTTCAAAGATTGGAACACTACGTGTGACTTTCAACGCAGTTAGCAACAGTTTTGTAACAGTATTTTTTTATTTCAAAATATGAAATCTGTTTCCTCTTTGAAATTGTAAACTAACACTTTCGAAGACGAATGATGATATATTTACGGATAAAAACACTTTGCAGAATGAGCAGGTCCATTTCAATGGCAACCGCCGGGGACTCCCGCAGGAAACTGCGGCGAAAGTTTTTCTCGTGATAGACAGGCAGTATCCATCTCTTTACTTAACTGTGGTCCACGACCATTTGTACTCAGTTTCTTTCACTATTTCGATGCCGTATAAACATTAACCTTTAAATAAAATCTAAACCTTTGTGCTACAAAATAATATTAAAAACTTAGTAAAATTAAGCATAAACTTTGCAAAAACTGCATACACGCGTTTCGAAGATGTCTTCAGTTGGATGTTTTTCATCTAGAAGCCCACTCTTTTGCATTTAAAAAAAAGGGATCTCTTGTAACCTCGAAACATGTGTCTGCAATTTTTTCAAACTTTGTGCTTAATTTTACGTTGATTTTTTACTTTAAATTCCCTTTAAGTTGAGTCTTTGATGAGTAGTAAGGATATTCTGCTGTACAAATTTGAATAATGAACTGAGTTCAACTTCTATGCTGGTCCATAATCATTTGTGGTTAGTTATTGGCCCCCATCGTTTCGAAGAAATATACGTACATGTTTGAGTGTAATTTCCGACGTCGGTGCTTGTTGGGACGAACTAGTTGTAAAAAAGTAGGTGGTAGGTGAAGAAATAATGATATTCTCCTTGTTTTAATTTTTTCTACTGAAATCCTATTTTCTACTTTGTTACAGGTTACGGCTTGAAAAATATATTGAAAAATGCGAATTAAATAACTGAAAATTCCTGAAGTCTGCACTTACATCTACTTCGACGTCCCCGATTTCGAAGAACTGGTTGGCGGGCCGGTCATTGGGCAGGAATCGGAAGAACTCGACGTCGTCCTTGTACCACTTGACTGAATAGAGATCGTCCTGTTCTTCGTCGAAGACACACACTAGCCGGGCCACCTCTCCTACCACGATAGACTCTGGGACTTGCAGGGCTTTCAAGCGCAAGGACCAAGCACCTGGTGAAAAACAGCATGATAAAATTTCACACAGTCATTTTCATTATTAATTGTATTTTAACACAGTGAAATGAGAAATATTTCTTTTGAGCCGACTACAGCTTAAAACATCTTTATCTTCCGTCGAACTGTAGAAGAAATTTTTTGTAACACCGAAAAGTGTGTACAATGTTAAATGAAAAGTGTTCCGTAAGACTTCTTGTGGCACATTAATTCGGGAAACTGATTTAATAATTTTGTGACTTGTAATTTTTTTTTCTTTTTCTGAAAGTGTTAGTTTCTTTCTCAGAGGAGACGTGATTTCATAATCTTCGTCAATTTAAGAAGTTAGACATTTTCCCTGTTTGATTTGTTTTTATCCGAGATTCAACTAATTTCCAACTGACGCAGACTTTTATTTTTAAATTTAGAAATCTCTTTTCCACTGATAAAACGTAGTTTTTATAATTTCTTCTCTGGACTTGAAATAAAAAAAAATATATTGTTTAAATTAAGGAAAAATGATCCAGCCAGTACCATTTTAGTCTTCAGTGTCCTGCTACGTCAAAAAACGTCTTTATATAAAAAGAAACTATATTAAAAATGGGTATCTTGGCTGATTTTTATCACCGACTTGTAGCATAAATACCAATAAAGTTCATTTTTAACTACGGAGAATACCTTAAGAAATATAATTAGTTCCATTTAAATAAACAATACGCCCTTTCTTCCAACCTGGCGCTGACTGAATAATATTTTTTTCTCTTTAATTAACGATCGTTTTCTTTTCTAAACATGTATTCGAATAATGGAAACAATGTATACATTATATGAGCCATAATTCCATTCAATACTTTGTCCCCGATGTTCTGTGTTTATTCTAATAGTGCTGTATTATTATTTTCCCTATTTTCTAGGATTCGATTTTGCCTCTAAAAGATCATCCTTTTTTTATGACATTCAGACGGGCTTGCTATTCGATCCCAAAAGGTTTCTTTTTTTACATCATGAAATGTAATACGAGTATAGCAAATTTCATTTTTTAATATAGGGGGAAAAGTATTTTTCAAAAATAAATTTTACTGGTATCATGCGAAGGAAGCTTAAGTCGCTTAGGAATACGGAAAGGTTAATTAGTAAGAAAGAGTTTAGGAAAAATAAAACTTAGCTTAGTAAAAATGGCGAATCTTTAAAAGAGATAATAGGGAAACAAATACTAGATCATTCTCAGCTATGTTTTATAATTACCTTTCTATCGACCGCTAGATTTTTTCTCCACTACTCCCGCCCATTTAAGTATTTTTCTAAAAGGAGCGGGTCGTGAATTTTTTTTTAATCTTAATTTTGTTTTCTGAATTTAATTAAGCGCGTCATATTGTTGCTTTCGAAAAAAAAAGAAGTTAAAAAATATTTTTTTCTCATTGAATTCTTTTATTTATTTATATGCTAATCTCGAGAAAAATGGCTTTTCGAAAGGATTATTACAAAAAAACTAATGGACATCAAAAGAAGTTCAAGGATTTTTTTTATTGCAATTATTTTTCTTTTAAAAATGGCAACGCAAAAAAAAAAGAAAAGAAAAACGCTTGGCGGAATAATATTCCGCATCATTTGTATCGGCTTTTAGTTACTAAATAAACAAAGAAAAACAATGTGCTACATTGATAGAGCTTTGATTATTTTGCGGATTAGATACTTCTTCGCAATTACCGTTATTTACTGTTTTTATTACGTTTTAATTAGGAAGATTTTTATCTTATACTTTTTATTTGATTTTCCGTTTAATCCCTTAAATTTAGTAGCAGCTGCTTTATTTCTATTGTGAACAAAGGGAAAGATACATTTCAGTTTGAGTATTTGTGAAGAATTTTTTTTAAATAGTTGTCCTATTTATAGAAAATGTATAATATATCTTAACGTTAATATTCTGGAGAAAGTTCTTTTCCATGGCAAACTTTATCTAAGTTCTTTAGCAGTAAATATTATATTACAATTGAAATTTTATCAATGACATTTTAGAATTTATGTTTAGAGCTATTTTCTTCCGAATTTGTCGATAGTTTGTTACAATTGAAGATACCAGGTCTAAGGACAGAAAATGCTCACAAAATAACTATATTTATCCTTCGAGGCTAAAATTATTCCTCGGTGTTTCACGTTGAAGAAAAATCGAGCTCGCTTAATGCAGTAGTCAATTTGCAAGAAAAATTATTTTATTAAGCGGGATATTCCATTATTCGGGATCGCAGAAACAATATACTATAGTTTGGTCCATTGAAAATGTATTACATTAAGCGGGATATTCTTTTAACCAATATTCTATTAAGCAGGTTAGACTGTAGCAAGCAAAATCCAGCTCTTGACACTTTATTTACCAGTTTTTTTCTTCAGAGGATTTATGAGGAAAGTAATTTGAATAAATTCACTTATATTTTTGAAGAGTAAGTTAATACTGAGGCCCAGTGGCTGCGTGGTAGCGTTCCGTGCTACCATACCTCAAGATAACTAACACTGGTGGTTCCACATCAGGCAGACCACCTGACCGGAACATCTGCCTCGGTCTCGTAAGCTGAGATGGGCACAGAAGACTTTAGCCCTCATGGGTTGTCGCGTTGCTGAGTGAAAGTTCGTTAATACTGTATACTCATAAATATCTCTAGGTATGACGAAACGTAAATTTACTAAACACATAATCAATCCATGATAATTCTTCAGAGCGGAAGAAGACGGTACTGAATGCTAACTACGGTCATACTGTGCATAGCTCGGTGGCCTTCACAGACTACCCCATACGTGGGGGTTCGACCGCAGCGCTGTATTCCATCGTCCCTCTCATACCGCCTCTGACACTTGACGTACTAGAACCGGCCATAAGGGCCGGACATGCAAGCGTTGCCTACCTGCTTTACCATACCGGAGCCACAGTCATACTACAAAGTATGCCTTGTACGCCTTCCGGCATGGATATTTTCGTCGCCTCTTACGACACGCATAACTACGCTGGGGCTATTTTATCGTCCCCGGCCACCATACGGGGGCGGAAGAAGACGGTATCTAAGCATTTCGCATGCGTATTTAATGAGGTTCATTTGGTTATATAACGTTAGAGGATCTTAAAAGTTGTCAATTAATGTGAATTTGCTTTAAAATTCGATTGTAAAGGAGAACCGCCTTTTGAGATCTTTCAAAGGATATCTAGTTCATTCAATTACCATTTCATCAAAAGACATTTATTAAGAATGCACAAGAATGAACTAAGTAAAATCATGCCCTTTGCTAAATGTTTGGAGACGTCAGTTGATAGGTACCTTTACAATAAAAGCTATTAAATTGAATTATGCTTTTTAATAAAAGTCGCAATTTTTTTGTCTACTTATAAAATACTAAGTACATCTATGTAAAAAAAGGTATTTTTGTTAATGAAGGAGTAATTGTCAAAATCCTTTTATTTAGTAGAGAGATCAAAGATAGGTCACAGTCAAGTTATCATTAAAAACCTTTTCGTCTATATTGATATGTACGAATAGTTATATCCTCCTCAAAAATGTCATACTCTCGACAAGAGTGCAAGTACCTATTTTTCCATTATAAATGAATAATAGGGTTCGAGATTTACTGCCTAGGAATTTCTCATATGCTGTCACCGGGGATCTATATCTCACTTTTTGACGTAGAAGCGGGCATTTCGTTGGTGAAATGTCATTCCCCATTTGCCTGGGCGCAATGCATTTCCTACCATTCGAGAATCTTCTTTCTATACGCTAACTATTTCAAGTGTGCTGTGCTAACTGTTGATAGTTTTAATCAAATATATGGACGAAAGTTAAACTGGTATGACGAACAATTTTTTTAATGTTTTGGTATATTAAAAAAATGTTCTAAGTCAACTTTTGATTACAACTAAAATTTAGACAAAAAAGGCAATAATTTTTAGTGAAAAGTTATGATGTGCAAAATATGAAAACTTTTTTTTTATTGTGTGGAATATGGAATCGTTTTCGGTAGAGTAGTCGATGAAGACAATCTTTCTTGAACTTTCCACCAACTTTTAGAAATTGAACGGGACCCAAGGTCTCTGCTTCAAAACCTCTTATTTACTCTAGATTAGTGGAGTAATCAAACAACACTCAAAATATGGTTCAATATGAGTTTTAAACTCTTCCCTGGTTATGTCTGTCCTCAATTATTAGACGTGTAAACGAAGTACTTAAAAACATTCTGGTTAAATTATTGAGCTGTTTTTAAAGAAAAAAAAAAGGCACAAATCCCATTCAACTATACCGCAGTTACTACAAGGAATAAAATAATCTCAAAATTTACTCCATTTTTCTCCTGTTCCCAATAGAAGGGAAAACAATGAGAATCACCAATTCTCAAATTCGAGAGATACTGTAAAATTTCGCTTAGAACAGCGATGTGTGGTCAAATGACATCATGTGGCCCGCGGAGCTTTTTTAGTGGTGTGGTAAGGGTACTGGACAATTATGATGTAAACTTTAGTGCACTTACACTCTAAAAAAACTTTTTCTCCATTTTCACTAGCAATCGAAGTTTTATTTGGAAGTGAAAAGGATCGTTCATTAGAAGAATTTAGCAGCATATTTAGAAAAACACTCATTAGTTTTTATGTTGCCGCATGTGACAATGGCAAACATCGTCGTAAAAATCATTAGGTATAGGTGGAAATAGTCATTATTCACATAATGCTCCATCATCATTATGTGAATAATGTAATCATTGTGTGTATTTGGCCCGAGCGTGAAAAGGTTGAGTAACAGTGGTTTAGAAGAAAGTGACAGTGACCAAAAAATGTTCCTTGCATATCGTTTTCATGCTTACACTGAATAAATTTTTGTTTTACGGATAATCGAACTTCAAAAATCAATTTCATTTTCAACCATTACTATAGGAGTTTGAAAATAATATTTTAATGAAAAATCGTAATCAATGTTTAAGATAGAGTTAAAAAAAGGAAAAGAAGAAGAAGAAAAAAACTTTGAAATGATTCATTTAATAAAATTATTCACCATTCAAAAGTATTTATGAAAAAGTTCCTAAGAGGTTTCTTAATGTGACAATATTGCTCGAATACAAAAGTATGATATAACCACATATGTGACATAACTTTTGAAATTAATATCATTTATTAAAAACTTCTATTCTCCAACCTGAATAATCCCAACAAGGCATCCCATTTCGTTTTCGGTGCCTATTCATTAAGGGTTCTGGATTTTTTAATTACGTCACAAAATCCTGATCTCCTGGAGAAGTAAACTCTCTCCGTAGCTAAGGAGAGATACGACGCTAAAACCACTTTTCTCTTTAATTGGTGGGGATATTAAATGCGCGTAATGACTTTAAGCAAAGCCGCCATGAAATAAGGAATTAGAGAATCCCGTCCTTAATGACACAAGGCGCTCTTTATCTCTGACGTATATTTTCCTACTTTCCTAGACTTGGCACACTTTGATTTATAATTTGCCGAACCTGTTGTGCGAAAAGTTCGCTTTCTGCTTCTTCAATGGCGAGTACAGTCGTTAGTCCAATGACATTGAAAAATGAAAGAGTATTTGCCCTTATGATTATTTTATCCTCTAAAAATGTTGATAGGAAAAAGTTTAGTTTTCCTTTGTATATCATAGGGCTCTTTGATTAATGTTATCCGAAACCTGTTGCTGCAGTGCTTGAATTTCGTTGTTTTTAGCAGTAAAGAAAGTCGTTTCTTGAAAAGATATGAACGGAACTTCAAGGAAGTGTAAAAGTGTTTCTGTAGAAAGAACTTCACTCAGAGAAAACTTGAAAAAAAATTTGATTTATTTAAAAAATTGTGTAAATTGATACATTTAAAACTTTTTTTTAGATTTTTAATTTCTTAAGACTATCGGGGGGAAATTTGTGCTGGTGATTTTAAGGGGGGGGGGGGGAGGGATTTTGTTAAGTACGATAGTTTTTACATTGACATTTTAATGAAAAAGAAATCAATGTCACTTGTTCATATAAAGATAATACTGAAATTTTCGGAAGAATTATTGAACTACTTTTTAGGGTTGTACCTCTTTGAAGATTTCTCTAAATGATTTCGATTCTGTATTTATGTGCTTCAGTTCCGTTGGTTTTAGGAAAAACATCTCATTTCTCCAGCCGAAATAAATGGAAGTTATATATTGTTATCGTTTATTGCAAAACGTGAGAAAAGAAATTAAATAACTAATTTTATTCTTCTCCTTTTCTAGTCATGAGATTGATTATATTCAATCAACTGGTGACCTATTGCGTCGTGAAGACCTTTGAAATTCTGTAAAACGCGTTTCACCACCGGCGCTGTGTTGATTCAGGGAAAACAAGCAAACTCCCTTTACACGCTACATTGTAAGTAAACTTCTGAAATAATGATAATTAAAAAAATACTCAGGCGCACGCATCTAAACGTTATCTTTACAATTTTCAGAAATTAATCAGTTTCTAAATTATCGCGTTTTAAAATTATACTCAGAATCAACTGATAAATGTTTTTAACATAGGGGGGAAAGAAAAAAAATCTCAAATTCTCGTAATAGTACCAACTACAATTGACACTCAATTTTACGAACCTCTATTTTAGAGACAGTTTAACAGGGCTCGAGAAATATCCTATTGGAAAAACGCTTTTCGATCTTACAAACTCTCGATTTTACGAATATTTTTCATGGTCGAAAAAAGTTCGTAAAATTTAGCGTCAATTGTTTCATTAATTAAAAGTTTTAAGTTCGTCCGAAGTTATGTAGTTCAAAGTATGAGCGACAGATAAATGAGCTTCACTTGGAAACATAATAGTAGTTTTGCCTTTCACAGATTGATGGGAAAATTAAGAAATTTTCTTCATTTTTAACAATGAAGCTTTTGCCAATCAAATGACCTATTTTTCTTCTTCTAAGCTTCTTCTCACTTCAAATTCTGTATTTTTTAATGCACATTAGGTTTATTTTACTTTTTAAAGCATAACATTTTGATGGTGGTTTTAAGAATAGAGCATTTTATTCTTATGGTCCTCAAGAACTAAGAATTAGCTTTGTCTAAGTTCAGAAATAGACGAAGTTTTCGCTATATGCTGAAAGAGAATAAGTTGAGAATGACCAAATATGATTTTTTATTATTTTCATAACCCATGTTCTGATAATGAGTTTTTCAGCTCATTTGGAATTACGCGAAAAGGTGTTGGGTGATAATCATACGATATGGTAACTCAGCTAGACTTTTTTCAGTTTGTTTCATACCGCAACACTTCTTACTGACAAGCAAAGCCTTAGAATTTTTTAAAATTACGTGGGTACATAACTGAACAATAAGTCACATTTCTCCTGATCGTTTAAAAAGGTGTTTAAGATGTCCCCAACTGGACCGTAATTTAGAACTTTTGGTAACGGAGGAGGGGAAGGGGAAGGCAAAGGGCATGTACTCCTGAAATGTTATATTAAAAAGACATCAAAATGCATGAACATTCGTGATAATGCATTTTATTCGCAAAGTCAGGAAGGGGAAATTTCTTTCTCTTGCCCCGTTCCCTAAAGCACACTCAAGTCACCAAATTACTTCAGCATATCAAAACAAAGAAAGAAAAAAAGGAAACCCAGACTTCTTCAAAAAAAAAAAAAAAAAAAAAAGGTGTAGTATTTTAAGTAATTCCAATTTTCAAAGAATCATTTCATGATTAATAAATAAATTTCTTCCTGTAACAATAAACTCGTGTAAGTCTTAGCAATGTGTCAAACAATATTCATCCTTTTTCATGTCAGCTCAGAAGCTGAAATTGACTTTGCCATAAGACTATAATCTTAGATTTTTACTTATACGCGGAAAGTATAAGTTGAAAATAAAATAAAACAAGAAGTTCCGTCTAGAACTATACGAGCCTACTTTCCCGTATACACCAGCTTCAAATTTATAATCTAGCTATCTCTCTCTCTTTCTCGTTTAGCTTTAGTTCTTAATTGCTTCAAATAGGCCTTTTTCAACGGTTAATACAGATTCGTTCAATCATTCATTTATTCAGTCATTCATGTATTTATTCACTCATTTATTCATTCATGATTTTGCTTATTCATTTAATCTTTCATTAATTCAAAAATATTCTTGAAAATCCCGATCAAAAAATTTCGTAAGAAAATAGGCTCATTAGTTCTGGATGAACTTTTTATCTGTACAATGTTTTACGTCATAAGAGCTTTCCGATAAAGTTTGTTCCAAGCAAATCGGCCCGTTAGATCAGGATTTATATAGGATTGAAATTTCCCCGTAGGCACTATGTTATTTATTTATTTTTTTGAACTGTTCAAAAATGAACAAAAATTGTTCAAATCAATATTTCACGACAAGAACTTTTTCCAGTGAGCTTGTTCATTGGAACTTGGATCTTGTACCCATAATTTACATAATTTGCTTCATTTTCGTCCATAGGCGCTAATGTTAAAATTTTTTGAACTGTGCAAAATTGAACAAAAACTTGTTCAAATAAAAAAAATAAAATATGGAAATTAGATGTTTCCATCGAGATCTTTCGAATGCAAAAAGAATTTTTCGAATCGGACAATTCGTTCAAAAGTTATTAGGGGGGGGGGGGGCAGACCGACAGACCGACAGACAGACACACTTTTTCCCCATCTCAAAACCCTACTTTCAATTTTTTTATTTTTCAATCTTTATTTAATTACTTAATTTATTTATGACTTTTCTTGATTTCTAACGATATTTTCACGATACATTAAGCCTTCTCTCATGCTTTATTATTATTTTTTTTTACTTTTATGGGAAAGTAGGCTAAAAATGAGTGTACACATACATCATAATTTTAGGAGATTTTGCACATAAGAAAATGCACGTATTTTATACACATCAATTTCTGAAACAACTCCAACTTCTCTGAAAATCACAGGCCACCTTTTTCATTAAGGACCACCACATCCTTGTTAATTCCCCACTGAATTCTGTAGCTCCTTAACTTTCTCGAAAAGACCGGGACAAAGAGTCAATCAGGTGGGGGTGGGGGGAGTGAAATATTATCTCAAGTAGTCAGTCTGGGAAGCATGTGATACGCCGCTTGGGTGAATCCATTTTTCCTTTTAATTGGTCTGGGTATTAAATAAGCGTAATGATTTTAAGTAAATCCGAAAAGACGAAGGCTCGACTTTAATGAAGCAAGACCGCTTTTATCACGACTTAGGAGAGGAGTGAATTTTTTTTCTTTGAGGATATCTTTTCTGTTGCATTCCAGATGATTTTAAAGAATTTTTAAATTGTCTTCTAGCGCTGTGAAAGTGACAAATTCGGGCTTTAATGCTTTGATTAATGTAGAAGCTATAATATTACAGGTAAGAGGAATTATATTTAGGTAATGGTTTATTTATGTATTAAAAAATCGAATAATCTGGACTAGTACAGTATTGAGGTTTTTTAAAACAAGTTTTATTCTAAGCAAGTTAGTAAATTACTTACAGATAGTATTAGGTCCTTCTTTCACATACACGCACAGACATTGATCTAATTTTTATATAAAAAAGCATAGAAGATATTCCTGAAAGAAAAATTTCTATTCCATTTGTTTGTCAAAGTTTTCCATCAAATTTTATCCAGAATACACTTGTTGATAGTAATATTGGATACTTTTGATATTGTTACAGGATTAAGTACAAATAGGATGGAGCATCATAGCATTGTTATGCGTTTAGAAAATATTACCGACATCAAAACTTTGAATTCGACATTTTGTTTGGCGCTGAGCAAATAAAAGTTTGTTATATTCAATAGGAAAAATAGCCATATTAGCCCTAGAAGCGTCGTTTGGGTCATTTTGACCCGTTTTTCTTATTTTCTACGTTTTCCCTCAACATAAAATTGAACAGCGAACCTGTTTTTTTTTTTTCACTTTTCCTTAAATATTTAAAAGTATACTGTAACAAATTTTCTGATTTCTATGTTGATTAATTAATTACATAACCACAGATTTACCTAGAACAGCCATTTGGCGTCATTTTGACCCGCATAGGAAAAATTACCGATTTTCAACTGAATGTCTAATTTTTAATTTCCGAAGTCTCATTTTTGTTTCCAGCTTTTATTGCGATGACTCAGCAGAGGAGAAAAATAAACTCACACTTGATTTTGTGTTTGGATAACTCACAGCAAATCTGCCACCAGTACGATTATTCATTTCTCCATTAACGGTGCTGCTCTAAACGTTCTGGTTAGCTCGAAAATGTGACAGTCCTGCTACAGCTGCGGTAGAAAACAAAAGTCGAGACCATATTGAACAGCAGCGCTCTCAGAGCTTTTGATTGCTATCAGTGCGCAAACATAATTTGTATAAGAAATGCGAAACGGATTGAGTTCTAGTGTTAAGGAATAGAAAAAAGTTCCTAACATGACCGTGTCTTAAAAAACAAAATGAAGTTGAAAATTAAGAATGAAATCGCAAATTGTATTTAAAAAATAAATAAATTATTCTCATTGAAAATATATCTTAATGTAATAAAGTGGGGGAAAATCATGATAAAATAAATAACCATGCAGATATTATAAACCAAATCGTGTATTCTTAGTAAATTATTGATTTTGTATATGTAGGAAGGAGGCTAAACTTAGACTTTTTTTTACAAGACGAATGTTCATGTGAATGTATTGCAATTAAGTTAACATTTTTTTACGAAGTTTACATCTTAAAGCTAACTTCTTTTTGATGAAGCACATTCAATTGCAATTATATGCACATAAATTTAATTTGTCGCTGTATGAATGGTAATTTCCGCCAACTAATTAGAACTTTAAATGGCCAAACGAATTAAGGAATAATTAATGACCACGAAAACTATTTCTTGATGAAGTAATGTGAGCAGACTTCTGAGCAGTACGTTGAAGACAAAATGAGAAAACGAAATGGTTTGGGAAAAAAACAAAATTAACCTATAAGATTATATGTTTTGCAACTAAAATATTCAGAAACTTTCCCATACCTATGCATATCAGATTCCACATGCATAAAAGCATGCATACATATATGCATACGATCGCTCATTTTATGTATCCATGTAATGTGTGTAAATTAATGTAGAAAGCCCCTCCCGGGGGGTTTTGAGTAAAAATACTTACCTTCTGTTACAGAAGGATTTCAGTTAGCACATGCTACGAATCTAATTAGCCGAGCTGACTCAATGTGCATGTTTTCTGTGTCTTGGTTTGTTATTAACGATTAGATGATAATATGATAGAACTACTGTAAATATTTTGCCAATCGTAGTAATGTGTTCACCAAATGACACTTGATTCACAATATTGGTTAATTTTTAATAATTTAGATCAAAACAGGAATTAGTTGTAAGGCAAGTAGGGGTAAAAACACTTCAAAATGTAAGCAAATAACAAAGTTGTTTTTTCAAAACCACAGCTATGTACTACCAACATTTCATAATTATTTTTGCCGCAGAAGAACTTTTCAAAACTTTTTATTTTATCACATCATAATGGTTGGTTTGGGAAGTTCGTAATGTATTTTGGAAAATAAATATTGTCCTTCGATAATATTTAAATATTACTAAAGAATAGAGACTCCCCTGATGGAATTACTATGCCGAAAGTAATCTATGACAGATTTCCCGGAGGAATGGTCAGATTCATGAAATTCAGAGTTTTGCGTTATTCCAATAACTTCACAAAAGTTTAAAAAGTGTTTATTTCAATCTTAGAATTTTCTTAATTGATTACATTTGAATCAACTGGTTCAAGTTTTGAGCGATAATGTTTTAAAAGTAAATTGTAAATGAAATAAGATTGAACTTGAATCCAACTACTTAGGTTGATTAAAGCCACCTATCGAGACAGTATGTTCTGCGAGGAAGCATGGTGCTTCATTATTCATGATTGTGCTGAAATTAGGCGATTGAAAACTGAGAGATTCAAAATGGCGATAAGCATTTCACGTGTTTCTTTGGAAACTGACAGCATTTGTAGGAAAATGTAGATTTATTTCAACTACAGAAAATAAAAGCTCGGTGATAGTAGCTCTAGATATTAATTCAGATAGAAAAGAGAACTTTAAAGGAAGATCCATTATAAAATTAACACGATTTAAAAACCAAAATCCAATTTTTATTAATTGGACAAAACAAAAGTTCCGTTTGAAAATTTTCTGAAGCGTGGATTGATAATAAACATTTCAAGCTCATGTATTTCTTAAAGCTCTATGCGTGGAAACTAAAACCTTACTGTACAATCACACCAACGACGACGCAAACTTTAAGCACATGTTGCAATACGTTGTTGCAAAGTTTGTTACGTGCAATCTGTTCGAAAACTGAATTTAACATTATTTCTCCAATTTTTAGAAGAAACCTGCCAATGCCAAAATTTGGCTCAGCGAAGTTTGTAAGTTTAACATTGTACATATAATTGCGTAAATTTGCGTAATTTGGAAAATCTGTTACATAACATATGTAAAACATTTCCACGAAGTCTGGTGCAACTTTCTGAAAATTTCAGAGATAATAAATTACAAAATATTGTTCAACACAGCTTGAAAATTTTAATACTGTACTAAGCGCAATTCAAGCTGTTAAAGTATCATTTAGCTCGTTTTAAATGCCCATATTCCTCCAGGTGAATAAAGCAGTAATTAGATTCTGTGGAAAATGTACTCCTTTTAACCTAACCCATTTAGTTGAAAAGAATGACCCTCGTTATGGTATAAGGGTTGCCCTCAGCTTGCCGTGAAGAATAGAACTGCCTGGAAGGGCGCACTCGGAAAACCATAAAGGGACAGTCTTCAACCGTCATTCTTCCTATGACCATTAATAGGGCCGGTGCTTAGGGCTTTCCAGCACTCATCCCCCCCCCCCGCCCGAGCATTTGCCGAGGGATTTAATTAGATAAATAAGAGGTGTCTTGGGATTCGGTTTGGAACACTTCGAATCTGGGTTTGACATTTAGATTATCTCTGTTAAGGTTGGCAAAGCCAGATCACATGCAGGAGGGGAGTGCGCATTTTAGCAGCGGGCTCATAAGACCAAAAAGCCAGTTTTATGAACTCTTAAAATTTTGTTTTTATCTTGAACTACTATAATAAATGTGCTTAATACTGAAGGGTGGAAAATACTCGCGCTTAAATATTTTAATTAAGAAAAAAATATTGTAATGCAGTGTTAATGCGACTTTCTTTGATAAAATTATATATTTTACGAAAATATTTCCAAAAAAAAAAAGAAAAAAATTACAACCTAGTGAAAAAAATTTAAAAAATATATTTAAAATGACTGTACTTGCGATTTCAATTCGAAATAAGGACATTTCATATTGACTGATAAAAACACTAAATAAATAAATGCACAAAATCTCCACGATCACCCCCCCCCCCTTAAGTTTATAGAAAGTAGTATTGGATTCGGTATCAGTTTCCGAATTCTGTTTTTGTTTGTAATATAATATTTCGGAGTGCTCTGACTACTACTCGACTCTTTTGACACTAGTGTATGTCTGTCCGTGTATCAGTATGTGACTTAGACTTTGTAGTGGCTATAATTTGCGAATTAATGCATGGAACTCTATGAAACTTACCCGCACTTGTTGCACTTGCCCATGAAAGAATGCTACTTAGGTGAAAATTACTAAGGCATTTTCTTTATGATTTCTTGGAGAACTTATTCTGTAGTTTTGATTTCTCCGGACATTTATCTTTTCTTAAAATTTCGACTTTGTCATGCTTGTCAGTGTTTTCTACAAAGTTTTTCAACTATAACTTTAAATATACAAATTATTGTCGTTACAAAAATTCTACGCAGTTAATATTTATATCGGAGCATTTCTGTAGTTCGTGTATTTGGGAAAAGGAGACTTAATTGATTTTTTTCTTTTTAAAAAAAAAATTGCGAACTTCCTCTTTTCATTTATCTCCTCAGAAAGTTTTGTCATATCACTCTCATATTTAATACTTTTACTCATTATTAAGAAACATTTCGACTTTCCTTAATGATAGCTACTAGTATTTTCAGACCACAATAATATTTCTCTTGATCTGTTGTGGTTTGGTAACATGGAACCAATTGCTCAATGTTTACCAAATGAAATATAAGCAGAGTGGATTTTCAGACCACAATAATACCGCTTGAAGTACCTTTTAATTGCGAACTGTGAAATCTAAACATCGATGTCCAGCTCTGGATCTGTTATAGTTTGGTAACATGGAACCAATTGCTTAATATTTGCCAAATAAAATACTTAACACTTATATAAATGCGAACATCAATCCAAATTCTTCGTTGAAATAATTTTTATTTTGTGTGATACTAAGCTAAAACTAAAAACTAAATGAAAGCAAATATATGTTAGTTAAATTTATAAAGACTACTTGAAACGTAATTCGAAGCCTGCGTTTATATTTTAAACTCAGGAAATAAAGACATAAATCATTTTTTATGCCAAAAGCGACTTAATGAAAGTTTGGTCAATGCTCCTATCCGCAGCGAAGTGAGATCTTTACTTTTAAGTGTAAAAATCTGATTGAATCTTCTCGTGAAATCATTAATAAGAGCTTTATAAGCCAAGTACAGCTATGTTCCTTCCGAAGCATGAAATATGTCTTAAGTTCTGCTTTTCTTAACTGAAATAATAAAACAAGATTGAAAAACATTTTACTCTTCGGCAACGGCCGCTTAAAGATCTCTAATACTTTGAACAAACTCTTGACAGAAGATTGTTTTTCCAAAATGTACGGAAAGGGAGCGTGCACAAAATGTTTCACGGTCACCTGCCTAGACGCGGAAGCGGATACACGACGGTCTTCAAAGAGGAACAGGGAGGAAAAAGATAGGCATCTTTTATATAAGGCATAAGAAAAGAAAGGCATGAGGTTCAGTTGAGTGCATAGGGTTTAGGTATGAACATAAATGATATGAAGTTTACATAATATTACGTAAATGTTTCGAAAGATAGAAGTAATGCAAAAGAAATGCACGATTTAACAGATAATTTATGTTTTGAGTCACATGTACTTCAAATAATTATGCTCTAAAATTCGATAAACTTTACAAAGAATATACAATAATTCAATACAAAGTCCCATACAATTTTCCATTAACTCATAATTATTTAGATGTTTTCTCATCTGTCACTTAGAATACCAATTTTCTTGATTTTGACAGAATTCTTAAGTGTATTTATTGCAAGCAAATATTTTCCTTTTTTGGTTCCGCAGAACTTCGCTTGTCTTATCCTATATGTTGATTTTACTAATATTTTAACATATCTTTAGAGAACTTTTTGTCAGGATAGTAAAATATTTGATATAGAAAGAATAACTTGATCTATTTCATTATATGTAGAATTCATGATATCTTAGTTAAGTGGGAGGGGTGGGGGAGTTTTGTTGCCAGATGAAGGAACTGTTGGCTGGAACACTTTGAAAGGAAGGAAAAAAAAAAGCTATCTATTAGTTGTGCACTATTGGTTGATATTTTGGTACATCTTTGATTAAAGTCAACTTCATCTTTAATTGTTATTAGTTCGTGTTTATGTTTTCTATTTAGATCATTTACTGTTAGCTGAAGTAAAAACTCTAATTTACGGCTAGGAGGTACTGCACAAAATATAGCATGAGAATCGACTTAAAATTATGCAAGTGAATTTGAATACAAATTCACTATTAAACCTTTCATTCCAGGCCAGTAAACTGTTCATCTACATGATTTCAATTCATAGAAGCTAGCTTTGCTTTTCTGAGTATGCTTCTTATACTTTTTTTGAAGGCAAAATCTTTGTAGGTTATATATAATTCAAAACTCAAGGAACCTTTGAGTAAAGTTCCAATTATTGAGCATTCGATTTATTGAACAGTTCGGACAACAAGGGGGAAAAATTTGAATTAGCGAAAACATAAGAATTTTCAAAAACTTCGACCAGTAACAGCATATTAAATACAAACATACTATGCAAGCTTAAATTTTTTCTGGCTGACGGTGCAGATTGTCTGGAAAGTATCATCCGCTACTTACATGCCGAAACATTGATTAAAAAGAATGTTTTTGCTTTTTTTGAGTATTGTATTCAGCATGATCGTCGTTGTCATCATTATCGTCTTCGGCTTTATTATTATATTTGTCAGTTTTGCAGGTAGAGCACCGTAGAAAGTAACATTATCGATCGTCTACTTGTATGAAGAGGGCTCCAGATATCTAACACATATCCGAATCCAAAAGGGAGTTTTCAGTTTATTGTACAGGTATTCTATGGACTCTTTGCTTATCCTTTCGGAGCAGTTGACGATTGTAGTGGCTGTTTTACTTTATGATAAAAATATTTCGAAGTTGCGAACCAAGAGTTCTATGACGAGCAAATGGGTACTGCATGCCAACCTCCATCCGAAAACCAACTTCGAAGCAGAGAGTTGAGTCATATAACCTGATTCTCGTATTTTCGGCTGTATTGTATTAGCTTCACTATTCTTTTTTTGCTGTCACCGTGATAAAATCGAATTCCATTCTTCAATCAGACATCAAATTCGTCATGTGACCGGCTTTAAAACAATAGCGAAGTGAATCAGAGGTGTATGAGAATCAGAGTTCGATTTTCTCGAACTACAACGTGTTTACTTGCGCCAATATTACTTCAAATTACATATTGTGTCAAATTACATAGAAGTTATCCAATTTAACAAAAGTTTCTCGAGGGACCCAGCTATTGCTTTGAATTATTAAGAGTTTCGAATTATCAATAATCGAATTACCGAGAATCGACTATTTAGTAGTAATAGTAAAATTGACAAAATAAGGGCTTTAAAAATAAACAATTAGCTCTTAAAATAATATTTGTATTTTAAAAAAAGCCATTCTTAAGCGGTTTTAATAATACACATGCCATAGACGATTACGAGGGGATTCAAGTAAAGACAACACATCAAGAGGTTTAATCAATGTAAGGTCAGCTAACGTGCAGGGAAAGTTTTAATGACAAGACTGTTTCATTTCGTGCCTGTAAGTTATTAAAGCTGCGCCGTAAGTCATTGATATTATATGTTTGCTGTGATAAATCAGCGGATTGAAAGTAATGCTGCTAGTGAAAAATATATCTTCCTTCAAAAGACGCATGAAGACCTTTAATACTTTAGGCAAACTCCGAAAGAAGGGAAGATTGTTCGCTGAAAAGACGGTTCCCAGAAGGGAGCGGATACAAATCATTCCTTTGTGAATATGATCTCGTTCTTCAGGAAAGATAGCTGTTGCTCCATTGCTCAAAGTAAAGAAATTCCGTTGAGTAACAACAGACTAGGAAAATCGATCCACTTACTTAAAAATTTACTACAGATGTCCTGAATGGTTCATCAAGAGAATGTCAGCCAGTTGACTGGCATTCCCTATTCCCTCACAAGCATGCTGGCGCAAGGAAAAACATAACATGTTTAGCCAGGATGTGCATGCTTGTACGAGCAAGAATTCTCTTAATTACCAAAATAAAATATTCGTGTTGATAATTCAAAGAATTTTCTTGCGATCCACTGAAAACATTCTGCTTTAAATCGAAACAATTTTTAACTGCAAAAGTTTTAACTTAAATTAATGTATTCTCACAAAATAGCTGAAACGCAAACTGGTGGTTGTGCAAGCATGTTCGTATTGTGTAGAAACCATCTGTATAGTTATATGGTTAACAGACATAACTCTTAAATAAAATAATTTTGAATGTAAAATATAAGTTCACTGAAGAAAATAGAGGGTAATCGTAAAGTAGCCTTAAACAAAGCCTAAAAGGGGAACTCGTTCAAGTTTGCTTGACGATGCAAGCTTGTACAAGCACGTCTACTTACCTTCACCTCTACACAGTACAAACATGCTTTCACAACCACCAGTTTGTGTTTCATCATTTTAATCAGTTTAACATACCTGGGAGTAATACTATACACTAATTAACCTGGGAATAAACTCTTTTAGGCAAAAGCTTTTGCAGTTAAAAATTGTTTCGTTTTAATGCAAAATATTTTCACTGGATTATAATAAAATTCTTTAAATTTTCTTAAATGCTTATAATACATTGAAGAATTTTTTTGTTACGTCATTGCATGTCTGTATATGAATAGACAAAGACAAAACAGTTAAGAACCCTTTTCTTCTTTGTTTTTCAACCGATTTTTTTTTACTCTTTTTCGTTTAGTAGCTATTGACGAATTTTAGTGATATCAATTAAAAAATTTTGGAAACGGTTTATTATTAGCTGATTATTTCTCCTTTTCTTTTGTCTGGTAAGCCTTATTTATAATTTTAATGTCATATTGTTATAAATAGCAGATGGCAACATGCTTTGTTTGAGTAAATTATTAGGTAATAAATATAAAACTCACTGTTAAAATGAGTTTGTTGCAGTTAAGTAGTAATATTAAAACAATTATAATAAGAGTTAGAGTGAAGGCTTCTCTGAAACAATTAAATGAAAAATGAGAATATTGTATGGAAGAAAACATTTAAGTTTTATTCAACTGCCACTCAATTTAGTACCAAATCGGCAGAAGTGCGAGCGGCTACATTTATGAGCACAATTGGCCCTGAGGCGATTAGGTTTAAAATACTTTTGCTTTAAGTAAGGATCATCAAAGTAAACTCTGCCTTATTTGATGAATAATATTTATATAATAATAGAAACAGCATTATATTTTCAATGCTAAATTTAATTGTCACTGTCGAATTCTGACTGTTGGGCGAACTCCAGTATAATTAAAAAGTCACCTGTCGAAATTTTTCGCCAGTGGCTTAACCTAACTTTTCTGAAGTGTCCTGAGCGAAAATATTACTGAACTGTGTATCTAATGGTCGCATGAATAACTAAATACGACAACTCAAATCCAGTTTTGGCCATGCAAAACATTTTTAAAAATAAAATGGAGTATTCTACAAAAACGTAATGACACGTAAGTGCAGATCACGCTATTGTTGACCTTGTGATCAGGCAATATGAAATGAATATTTTTAAATTTATTTCTTCCCTGAAGCTTTCCGAAGAGCAATCACTTTTACTTAAGTTTACTCAAGGTATTAAAGGACTTTAAACAGCTTCTGAGAATAGGGGTCTTTTATAGTTTTAATATTATGGTTTTTTATCCAACATTTTAACTTGGGAAAAATGATTGATTGCTATTTTGGAATACTTATTAAAAACTTCTGGGTTAGGAAACGAAAAATAAAAGAATAGTGTGATGTCGTGAAGTAACCTTGCAGCATCCTAATAAAGAAAAGTAAAAAGTTTAAAACAATTCCAAATGTGCAAGTTGACTACCTATCAGTATACATGACACATAAACAAATATTTCACAAAAATTATAATAACAATTAATTATGATATCATTAACTTCGTTAGCCAAGTCCAATAGGTTAAAATGAGACTAGTACCAACTTTTATACTTGGATGATGAAATATTTCATTAGTTTTATTTTTCAATTTAGGGGATGTCTTTCTTTAAGTGTATGCTTATGAAAAAAGGAGAAAAAATAGATAGAAGATTTTTTCGCAAATAGTTGGCAGAATTTTCAGACATAATATTACCAATCAAAACGAATGGGCATTATAAAAAATTTCTAAGCTTTACATTTTGCTAAGAAGATATCACATGCAGCAATACAGTACAAATATCACATGCAAAAAAAAAAAACAAAACAAATTATATACACCTAACAGCATAAAATTAATAAGAAGAACAGTTATGAACCACAAAAGGTGGAAGCGTACAACAGTATTTTCTGCGTTGTTCAAAATATCCAATTATTAATTAATTTCTAACAAGTATTTTTTCTGATAGTACCTATCAGTGTAGTTTATTTTAGCACGAATTGTTTGTGCACGCAGCAAACTTCATTGGTAATTTGATAATATTTTAGAGATATTTTCCATCTCTTTGAGAATTTATGTAAAATATACTTTTAGCCAAAATTTCATCTTGAAGCTCAATAATTATTTTAGTTAGACTTGAATGTGCTATATAACCAGCTAATAATATGAGCTAGTATTTAACTAAAATACAGAGGCAAAAGCTGACTTTAAATCAAAAAAAAAAAAAAAAAAAAAACTATTTTCTTAATATTACGCAACCAGCTGTTTAATTCTCCACAATGCTGTCAGCCGTTAGATTAATATTAAAGTCTGAGATTCGCGAAGAATAAATTATTACTTGAAGTGGGTATAAAAATTGTATTTTGCCTATTATGTGCAATGCTTAGTTGAAATTTAAATTGAACTATTTTTAATCTACTTTTCCGTTAAAAAAACATGAAAGAAGTTTTAGTGTCTTCTAAAATATAAATGAAAAAAAGTCAATAGGAAATTAAGCAATTAAATAAATACTGAATATAAAAAAATGAAAGTAGTGTACTCAAAATAAAATATAAATAAAGATGCATTGGTTGATGTATATTCATCAATGTAAGTTTTGAATATAATAATAGCGTTTTATTCATTAAACAGATCATAATCTATATTATATATTTCACTTATCGTGGACCAGTTACAATTACATTTTGCGGTACGATACGATACTGACCTCATGCAAAAACCAAGCTGTGGCATAAAGATATTTAAAAAATTGCTTAATGATTACCATAAAGAGAGAAAATAATATTTGTATTTATTGTTTTAACTTACGGGGCTTTAACAAATTTATTTCTATATCTTAAAAAGTATTTCCATTCATAACTAAATTTTTAATTTCGGATTCTTTGAAGTGGCAACACCTTAGTATGTTTATATCGCGTATGTTTATATCTAGCGATTTTTACTGAAGGTTTTCGAAATATAAAGCATTTCCGTTCAATTTTAAAATGGTTAATTTCCGATCCACAGACGTTCTGCGGGGGAAACAACTAGTCACCATATAATGTTCTATGAGCATCGGTTAAAAATTGTAAATGTTGCATGTTTAAAATATGAACTTTATATTAAGTTCACGAAAAAGATACAAAGTGTTTAGAAAAATAGTTATAGCGATCTTAGCAAGCAGTGCTGGACAAAAAATAAAATAAATCAAGCTACTTAATTCACCAGATCAGGTTACTTTTGCGATTTATCAGATCAGGACAATTTGTGAATCATCAATTGCTCTACGAAGGTGTAGGCTGAGGAATGCTACTTCAGGTTGTGCACTTTTTGAGAATTATTGTGTCTTAAGGAAGACATCAGAAAAGGAATAACGCAGATAAAAAATATATGACAATGGTAGACAATTGTTTCCACAGAAGATAAGTGTTTTCCCCATTGAACAGCCTCACAGCAACCATAATGAAAGGGTATTGTTAAAGGATTTCTCTGGGACTTCTAGTAATGTGGAACATCGCCAACAGCCACGGTCTATTATAGTAGGGGGAGAGATATGTGCCAGTGGATAAACTCCACTTGTTTTTGTTGAATTGGGTGTGAAAACCAAAAATAATATTGTAAGCTCATTTTGGAAGTATTCTTCTTCCTTAGTCACAAAAGCATTTTCAAAGTCAATCATGGATTTTACAACAGGACTTGGCAACAGGAACTCAAGAATTCTGCAAAGCATATTTTCCAGACTTTCGTAGTAAAAGACCTTACTCCCCTGATTAAAACCCTTCAGATTATTCAGTGTGCTCCATCTTAGAGACAAAGGTTTGTACTAATCGTTATAAAGTTTGATCTCTCTAAAAAAAAGACTTTGAAAAGAGAATAGGGCAAAGTTTCCATAAATGAGTTTCGGCTCATTGCAGATAATTTTGTAAAATGTTTTAAACTTTATCTGTTAAAGACACAGCTTTTCAGATTGAAGGAAGGTAAGTATGTTGCAGTTGAGATTTTGTTTTATTATTAATTTCATTGTTTCAGATATCAGAATTATATCGTAAAATATGACTCAAAGTAATATCTTATCCCCCTGCATAATGTATATCGTATATATATATATATATATATATATATATATATATATATATATAGGTGTATCAAGTTGTTAAGTAAATGAAATTGTCAAAGTTAGTGCCAGGCGCAAATGCAGCACTATGCAGCGAACTTTAATATAGTGAAATATAGATGTAAATGAAAAGAAAATGAAAGTTCCGGGACATGTAAACTAACATTAACGAAACGTATAAATTGCTAATACAAAAATTAAAAGTCATAAAATAAGAAACAAAAACAAATAACTCTCCTCATCAGTGGGCGGGGAGCATAACGTATTCAAAAGAAACCAAGAAAAATAGTCCTGCAGGTTTCAGAATGCGTCGCAGAAATGGCATGTAAAAGGAAGTACTGTAAATAAATTGAAGCGACGAAGTTGCGATAAATTGAAAAATGTGGTGAATAACATAAAAAGGAAACTTTGACGGAAATAACGCAAAAGGCTTTGACACAAAAATTACAAAATTAGACGGACGCGAGACATGCCACCAATACGACGCACCCGCCCATACCTGCAGGACGTTGGCACGTAGCAACGATTATACTCACCTACACCCAGAAATGAGAGGTCCAAATGTGCGACGACAAAAGCAGAAAACACAAAATATTTTCATTGTTCTTCCGTGTCCGCAAACTCCTGATCAAACATTCGTGTCGGACATCATCCGCTGCAACACATCCAGGTTGAGGCCTTCCATAGATTTTTAGAGGATTTTAGCCACGACCCTTCATAACATCCACAGCGAACAGCGTCACCAGTACGTCAGCTAGCACGTGCGTCGTACATGCGCACAGCCCTCTTGAATATCTTAACGTAATGTTTAATGAATTCTAGTGGAAAAAGGTTATTATAATAAAGATTTGCTGTATTGCTGAAAATTTGTTTATTTAAAAAGATATTATTGTTACAGATTTTTGAAAATCTGTTTAATTGATTTATTATTACGTTAACAAAAATTCTTTTATTTAAATTACTGTGCCAATGCGGCATATGTATCGTAGAAAAATTAAAATCTTTACGTTTGTCGTAAAGATCGAGATTTAGTTTGTCAGTTTCAATATTTATATAGATATCTAAGAAGTTAGAGCGGGTTGCAGTATTATTGGTTTTATTTAACGTAAGGCATTTTGGATATATTTTATAGTGGATGTTGCAGAAATCTGAATCGATTATTAGAATATCATCTATGTATCTGTAAATCTGCATTTTTTTGTTAGAATTGATCACATAGTTATACTCATAAAAAAACAAGAATAAGTTAGCAGCGGTACTGGAATAGTTAGTTCCCATGCCAATACCGTAAATTTGTTTGAAGATATTGTTTTGGAATAAAATGTAGTTATTATTAAAACAGAAATGACACAGATTTATGAAATAACTTCTGTCAATTTTTAGTTCAAGTTCTATGCAAAAGGTATCAAAAAGTTTTTCGATAACTTCATACAGATTATTAATTGGAATATTGCAAAATAGGTTTTCAAAGTCAAATGTTTGAAGCATAGTAGGCACAGAGTAACGTAATTTAGGAATAATTTCAAAGCTGTTATCAATAATCCAGAAATAGCTAGTGTGTTTAAATTTATTTTTAATGAAATTATAAATATCTTGAAGAAACTGTTGAAGTCTTTTGTTGAGATGTTTACTAATACTATTACTTGTACTGCAGATGAAACGGAATTTAATTGGTTTTTTGTGAAATTTGGGAGTAAGGAATAAGAAAGGCAGTCTAGAATTATTAGATGTGCTGAAGTTTTTTGCAAATAGAGTTTTGAATTTTTTGTGTGCAGCGGAAAATTTGTTTTTTAAGATACTGAAGTCCAGATGGGTATTGCTGTAGTAAAACAAATTATTTAATTAATTGCACAGTAATTTAAATAAAAGAATTTTTGTTAACGTAATAATAAACCAATTAAACAGATTTTCAAAAATCTGTAACAATAATATCTTTTTAAATAAACAAATTTTCAGCAATACAGCAAATCTTTATTATAATAACCTTTTTCCACTAGAATTCATTAAACATTACGTTAAGATATTCAAGAGGGCTGTGCGCATGTACGACGCACGTGCTAGCTAACGTACTGGTGACGCTGTTCGCTGTGGATGTTATGAAGGGTCGTGGCTAAAATCCTCTAAAAATCTATGGAAGGCCTCAACCTGGATGTGTTGCAGCGGATGATGTCCGACACGAATGTTTGATCAGGAGTTTGCGGACACGGAAGAACAATGAAAATATTTTGTGTTTTCTGCTTTTGTCGTCGCACATTTGGACCTCTCATTTCTGGGTGTAGGTGAGTATAATCGTTGCTACGTGCCAACGTCCTGCAGGTATGGGCGGGTGCGTCGTATTGGTGGCATGTCTCGCGTCCGTCTAATTTTGTAATTTTTGTGTCAAAGCCTTTTGCGTTATTTCCGTCAAAGTTTCCTTTTTATGTTATTCACCACATTTTTCAATTTATCGCAACTTCGTCGCTTCAATTTATTTACAGTACTTCCTTTTACATGCCATTTCTGCGACGCATTCTGAAACCTGCAGGACTATTTTTCTTGGTTTCTTTTGAATACGTTATGCTCCCCGCCCACTGATGAGGAGAGTTATTTGTTTTTGTTTCTTATTTTATGACTTTTAATTTTTGTATTAGCAATTTATACGTTTCGTTAATGTTAGTTTACATGTCCCGGAACTTTCATTTTCTTTTCATTTACATCTATATTTCAATATATATATATATATATATATATATATATGTGTGTGTGTGTGTGAGTGTGTTTATGTATGTCTAAAACTTGTAAAATCTTTCTAACTTTGTGTTGTCTGATTTTTTTTTTGTTTCTTTCATTTTCTTTATTTTTTACATTTCACCTTCAACTGGAAATGTTTTTTTGTATTTGCACTGATCAATTTTCATTTATTATAACTATAAAGTACATTACATTTGTTTATATAAATAGTTTATTACATTTGTTAAATATGTTGGTCATCTTAGAAATGATATATGATAATATTTACCCTAAAGGTCAAAAAATCCTTTAAGTTTCTGGACACGAAATTTTAAATTTTCCAATTTTCTTTAAAAACCAATCACCTTTTTGCCTTCCCAGTTTACCGAAAGTATTAAATATCTTTACCCGTCTTTTGTTAGAGAAAAGTTTTTCTTCTTTAAATAAAAATTCTCTTGTATTATTTCGGCATGGGAAGAAATATCGATGCATGCAGAGGGTCCTATATAAATGATGAATGGAGAGATTTGGTTTTTTAATCCCTTATTAATGACTCGCAGTTTTTACAAGAATATAAGAGAGGCTTTCAATTAACTCTCAGAAGATAAGAGGCCCTTTCGACCCCGAACACTTTCCCAATTTTCTCGCTTCAAGTATTTTAGTTATGGGGGCGTTTCATCCCCCTCCCTTCTTTTCTTTTTAAAAATACTTCCTAGAGATTTCCTATTGAAGTTTCCAACAAAATTAGATTTAACGGGTTTTCAACTCTTTGTTAAAGACTGTTAAAGAAGAACTTCGACAAATATTAAGTTGTCAACAGCTGTTTCCGGATGAGGAAATTATACCTAGGAAACATGTTTAGCACTCGCTTTTTCACTTTTTCATCTTTTTAAAATTGAATGTTAAATGTCATTACATCATTATTCGCGTTATTTAATTATTACGTGATGTACAACACCTGATCTTCGTACTTCTTGAGAGAATGCAAAAGAAAAAAAAGTGCATTTCTACTTGGAAATGTCGAATGAAAAATGTATTTGAGTTAGTTGGCTGAAAATAAACGGATTTTATTCAATTTATTCTCTACAATTAAACTTATTTTAATATAATATCTACTAACTTATTTTAATTAAATTCAATGCACGTTATGTGAAAAACCACCAAGAAATATATGCAATAATAAAATAGCTAAATTTCATCGTAAAAAAATACTATTTTATTATTGCATATAACCACCAAGAAATATATGCAATAATAAAATAGCTAAATTTCATCGTAAAAATTTGATTTCTACAAATACTTTAAAATTTAATCATTCATGCACAAAACTTTGCCCTCATTTCCAGAAAATGATCTTGTGTATTTTTATGTTGTCAGCACACAATTATAAAGGTTGATCTTTTCTGGTTCAACGCATTCTTTTAAATCAGAGTTCTTTGCCGTGCTAAGCAATTGTCGTATCTGCAGCTGAGTTGAAAAGGAGATATTGACGATTAAAAGTTTTGCGGCTCCATGTGTTTGATTCAGTTACCACTTTTTCGGAATTAAAAAAAATGTTTCCCATTCAAAAACGACCACAAAGTGTTGTATTTACGTAAAATAAGGACAAAGAACCTTAATAATTGCCAATTGGAAAATTATGATTATTATTATTCATTACTTGACAACGTAATCATTTACAGTAGCGGGTAGTGCAAATAGACCGTTTGAAATCTAATCTGAATACATCTGCGTTATTTTGTTGTGATGATTAAAATGTGACGGATATTATAATTTATGTGCAGAAATGTCTCCCACCAGAGTTGGCATAAGTACGTTTAAATATAACTGATTAGCGATATTGCTTGAATCAGAAGTATTTACGAATTAATTACACACCAATTAAGTTATAGGTATGTAATTTACATATCACAAATATAAATGAAATTTGTTCTGCACTGTAAAATAAGGTGAGATTATGCCACTTGAGGTGAGAATGAGACATCCTGAATTCAGCGAGCAACTGCACTTCAGTGGTTTGCTATTAAAGTAAATTAGTTTTTTCCGTTAGTTATAGGTAGTGCTATGTTAGTACGAAGCCACAAGCATTGTTAAATTGTTGTGGCTGAATTCCATGATAATACTTTCTCACCCCGTGGCATAATCTCACCCCATTTTACAGTACGTGATGCGAAAAATGATTTGTATGTATTGCGATAACAGTAACAATCTGAGCTGCGAGTGACAATACTGATACATAGAAGCGCGCATACAATTGCAGTTATACAGTTATAGTTAGGTTGCCAGATTCTTGCAGCCGCCACTGAAATATAAGAATAATTAAACGTTAAAATTTCAAAAACATTCTATCGAAAAGAATGTTTGCTTTGTTTCTCTCCCAGGATTCCATGTGATAAATTAATTGTTGAACCTTATTTAAAGACGTATTTACTGATTTTAAAATTAAAAGTAAACCTGAATCAAGTCTGGAGTAACTAAAATGTTCCACAGTAAGCTGCAAAACAGACATTGCCATTTTCTCAATACACTTTGTATTGCAAAATATTTTCAAAAACTAAACTCAGTATTTGTTTATTTTTCACTATTCATACGCTCATTATTTTTTTAAGATGCTGGATCACAATAAATTAAGTAGTTTTTCATTTTCAATTCAATGATTTATTTTTAATGTGAAATGCAATTTAATGTCACTTATGAAATGTCTAGTTTATCTATAAAAAAAATCTGTTCGAGTTAAGATTTCTTTTCCCAAAACGACATGATTTAATTAATTCCTTTGATAGAAGACATTTTTACTTTCCTTATTTTTCGTCTAACTGTTCACATACATAACTCAAGTGTTAGAAAATTTTTTTTCTCTTTATTGTATGTCATCTTAAAAAAAGAAGACTGTCTTGAAAATAATCTTTTATATGATCAGCTTAATAGATACAAAAGTATCTTAGGTGACAAAATATTTTTTTTTCATTCCATTATTTCAGCAAATTGCTTTTCTTTCGGGAGAGAATTATTCTATTTCATTTAAAATTTATTTTTATTTTACAAATTTTATTTTATCTAGCGTTGCTAACCTTAGAAACTTCTTGAATTGTGAAACATCACTGATTTCATTGGAATTGTATTTCTGAATATTTTTACAAACATAAAATCAACGTTCTGAGTCATAGTCTAGTCTTTTTTTAAATGTAGTCCACCTTAATACGAAAAACTCAATTCCAGTTTTTATTAATATTTTTTCCCATTTTATTTACGTGTTCATTCGTTCTTTTATTAATTTATTTATTCATTATTTCGCTCATTAATTAATTAAGTCATTCACTCATTCATTTATTCTTTCATTCATTTAAAATTGTCCTTTAAAAATCCAGATCAAAAAGTTTCGTGGGAACCTAGGCTCGTTTAGATTGGGATAAACTTATGTAGAATTTAAACTTTCCCGTAGGCGGTAATGTTTTTTTTTAACTGCTAAAAATTGAAAAAAAATTATTCAAGGAGAAAAAAAGAAGGGAGGGGATGAGTTTCTGAGATCTTTCAAATGAAACAAAGTTTTGTTCGAATTGATTTATTCATTCCAAAGTTATTGAGGAGGGAGAGCTCAATTTTCCCCATCTCAATACTCTACTTTTATTATTTTTATTTTTCAATCTTTACTTTAATTATTTAATTTATTTTTGACTCCTTTACGATATTTTTTGATACATTTCACCTTCTTTCAAATACAGTAAAACTTCGTTAAAACGCGGGTGTTGTTTGGCACCCGCGTTATAACATAACCGCGATATAATGAAATTGTGCCGCGGAACCATGTTTGCAAAATATACTCGCTCCTGTTGCATCACTTTTAACTTTATCAATTATTCGTAACTTTTCTTCTATTCTATAATTGTTTCTTTTCTTGTTTGCTGCCATTTTAATTGCTGTGCGAGAAGCACACTGATGGCAACTGAGCGGTTATTCAGATTAAATTTTTCTGCTTTTTGAAACTCCCAAGCTACAACCATATCAACCGCAGCAAAAACAATTGTGTTCTGAGAAAATGAGGGCTTTAAAATCTTGTTATGTAATCAATATGTGATTATTAAGGGGGAGAAATTCTAAGAAAAAAGTACATTTGTCTGGAAGGGAAGGAGCGTACTTTTCAAAGAAACAATGTTTTGAGCCTTTATACACTATCACGGACAAGAGAACATGTTCACTTTTTAAAAATTTTAAGGAATCTGAAATACAAAGGGTGGTTTAAACGTCGAGGGACATGACAGTAACAGCGTTATATCCGATTGCGCGGTATACTGAGGCGCGGTATTACGGGGTTTTACTGTATATATTTTAACTTTTACGGGAAAGCAGGCTAAAAACGCTTCTAAAACGAGGAATGTTTTAATAAAATTATGTAATGCCCCCCCCCTTCCCCAAAATCATACCGTACGTTATTTTATGGCCTAGAGCAGGGATGGAGAACCTTTTTGAGACGTGGGTCAAATTTTGTTCATATTTTTTTAGTACTAGCTCGTGGGCCACTAATTCCTATTTGCCCCAAAGTTTAAAAATTTTTAACTGAGTTTTTTAAAAACTAAATATCTTTAAAATTCAATTGGCTTAACTGCTAAAAAGGGGTGTGGTTTGGCGATTTAAATTTTTTTAGTGGGGTTAAAAATTCTTAAGTGTTTGGTGCAAATGGCAATAAATATATTTCAACGAACATGGAGTAACGAAAATTATACATACATTTTATTTAAAGAAAGGTTTAATTTATTAAGGTTTTTTTTTTTTTGAAGAATATGGTTATTTGCTTTAACTTGTCGATTTTCTTTCAACAAACAAAATGTGAGTAAAACTGTACACTTTAGTTGATATTTTGTTAACACTTTTGCTTTATTTCAAATACTAAAACGCAATAGTTATCATTTGCGTAACTTTAGAATTTTAAATATGAAACTGAAGGTTATTAAGACAGCATTTAAATTGCTTTTGTGTCAACGCAATGATTGAAAATATAAAAATAGAATATAAATTATCCACACAAATTGGAAATCTAAATAAACCCGCTTAAACAAACAAATGGTTGCCTAGCAATCGTGGGTCAGTTAAAAATCATGTGTGGGTCAGTGTCTGACCCACGGGTCATAGGTTCGCCATCACTGGCCTAGAGTTTACGAGCATGATTTCCCATATTTAATCTATATAACTGCGCAGCATTGCAGTATCTATCATTTACCCATTTGTGCAAGCAAGTCGAAATGGAATGTAAGAAGAGACCAGTCATTTCGTAATGCATCTTTCCCATTTCCGAATCTTTCATTCATTTCCCAGTCGAATGCGATTTTCTACCAACGAATAATGTGTCTCGTCGTTTCACTTCTCACGTAATCCAACGCAGAAAGCAAAAACCTATCAACACCGATTTCTTTTTCGATTTCAAAGTACAACGATGGACAAAATCCCCGATCTGGGCTTTTCGATGTTGACTTGACGATTACAGCGAAAAAAACCAGATTTCTAGAAAGCTTTAGAGTATTCTCTTTTCTTCTAGAGCAATCGCGGGAAAATCTCCCCATTTTTTGAAGTTTGTCTAAAGTATTAAAAAGCTCTAAGCACCTATTAAAGCGAAGGAATACTTTCGAGTGAGAGGGAAAGATTTTTGTTTAATGGGTAACGCTTTATATCCGGGATAAATGAAACTTATTGAAATTGTTATTAGACACCTAACACGTTCAGCAAAATGAAAGACGTACAATCGCCATGATATTTAACGATCAATATCTTTCTATATCCTGTAAAGATCATCTTCATATTTGCTTTATAAAAATCCATCGGTTGTACATTTAATATGATGAACGTTAAGAAGAATGACAAAAGTCTTTTTAGTTTACTTTCCTTTAAAAGTAGTTTCCTGTTCGAAATGTTTACTAAGTAAAACCACATTCCTGTATTTAATATGAATTATTTAAATTCAAATTAATTACATAGCTATTAATTAATGTAATTTCCCGAGCTATTTCTGTAATTACCTTGAATTCAAGTCCCGTGTGGTACAAGTGAATTGTTACTTGAAAAGGTGATCAACAGAAAAGGAGTGTTGCATGAGTGAGATTCTTAAAATTTTTGAATTTATGCTACTTTTGCACTAACATGAGCTTATTTTGGAGAATTTTACAGCTATAGTATCTCGCAATTGAAATATTTTTCTGTTTTCCTCTGAATAAAAATTTTTTTAAGCATTTTAAAATGTAGTCTGCAAAAAAGCAACGATATTAAGCACAAAATTAAAATATTAAAAACAGATATGTGTTTCGGAATTACCAGGCATTCCTTTTTCAATGCAAAGAAAGAAGAGAAAAGGAAACATGGACACAACAAAAGTCCCACCAAACAGAAATCCGAAGGAAATTCCAGGTAATTCCGAAACACTTGTATGCTTTTAATAAAGGAGTTCCAGGTAATTCCGAAACACGTGTCTGCTTTTAATAAAGGAATTCCAGGTTATACCAAAACACACGTCTGCTTTCAATGAAGGAATTGCAGGTAATTCCGAAGCACATGTATGCTTCTAATAAAGGAATTCCAGGTAATTCCAAAACACGTGTCTGATTTTAATAAAGGAATTCCAGGTAATTTCAAATAAGGGTCTGCTTTTAATATTGTAATTTTGTTCTTAATACCTTTGCGTTTTTTCTTATTTTATTTGTTGCACAAAAGTAAAATAATTTTGATTATTATATTAAATAATCCTGAAGACCGGTGAAATAAGAACCAAAACAAAATATATTTCGTAATTCATGAAAACAAATTTTACGATAAAAGTCAGCTTGCTTCATTACACTTCTCAATGTACTCAATTGAAGCACACAGGGTCTTTTACTTAAAGCATCACGCTTTTAAAATTGTTTGTGCCAATTAAAAGACAAAATCAATTCAGCGGAGCATTGTACCGCATTACCAAGGGACGAAGTTGTTTCCTGAGATTGCTCTTCCCCCCTTACTCCCCCTTGGCTTTCAATTTACACTCAAAGATTGTCCAAGCAATTAAAAAAAACCTATAAAAACCTAATGATTGCTGATTGGGACTCTGTGTCTTGGAGTATTTCTGGAAGTAAACAGAACAGCAAAGTAATTAGTTAGCCAGGCTCTTGATTCCAGTGTTAGAATGCATTTGAGAGGAACATGGACGAGGAAATTTAGATTTTTAGAAAAAAATCAATGAAAAGTTTTTGGTACAGTGGTATTTCTCTGCTGAATTGCATGCACTAAACTTGTGATATTGATAGAAAAAAAAATCATTTTTCTTCTTCTTCTTTACGTATACATACTTTTCCATTTAAAAAAATCAAATTCCGTGTTTACTAAATTATTATACATTTGTTCTTTGGATGTCGCATAAGAATGCAACAAGCAAATTAGATTAACTAATCATCGTATGAAGTAATCATCTTTTGAGTGTATGAGGTGTAACAATAAAGTAATGACACTGATTTTTTTGCAATGTATGGCAAACCTACTGCTTGTGTAGAAGCACTAACTTTGATCTTGATCTTTAAGCTACTTTAACTCCAGAGTGCTCATCAATGCACCCGCTCATTGGTGATTTGTGTTCTATAAAGTGAACACATTTTAGTCCTTATTACAGAAATGGAACCTTGAAACATTGAGCAGTGGAATGCCGTTTCTTTTTGTGTTAAGCTGGGGAAGAATGCTATAAAAACTTAAGGAAGGTTTTTGAAAACGAGGTTATATCAAGAGCTCATGCTTTTTTTGCCGTTAAATGTTTACAGAAGGCAGAACGAATGTTGAAGATGAAGACCGAAGGGAACGACCATCGACCTCTGTGACTGAAGTCAGCATGGCCAGGGTGCGTGAACTCGTACTATCTTAAGATTAACTGTGAAAATGCTGGCTAAAGAACTAAACATCAATCGAGAAATTGTTCGTCAAATAATATTACTAAAGATCCTGGTTGCGTAAAGATTTTCGTGTCCGATCAAACATTGCTGATAATTAGATTCTTCATCTCGATAATGCGCCTTCTCATACTACATGTCTGTACAGCAATTTCTAACGTCAAAAATCATTTGAGTATTACCACAGCCACTTTATTCACCAGGTAATGCTCCGTGCGACTTTTTCTATTTCCGAAAGTCAAAATGGCTCTAATGGGGCACTATTTTCAAGCAACAGGTGATGTCCAAAAAGCTGTGACGAGGGTTTTGGAGGACCTTCCAGAAGAAGAATTCCAGAAAGGTTACTAGCAGGGCGGAAGGGCTGGACTAAGTGTATACAAGCAGAAGAGTGCTTCTTTGAAGGAGAGTAAACTGATAAGGATTAGAAACGTACGTGATAATTTTTTTTTCACATCAGTCTCATTACAATATTGTCGCCCATTGTTTCTCCAGAACGGGCGAGGGTTGGTTAAAGTAAGACTTCAAAGATATAGCAGAAGTTTTAGAAGGAACAGGTAAAAACCTCGAATGCAGCAAGTTTTAATTAAAACTGGGTTGTTGACCTAGTTTTAGTTAAAAACAGTCCGAGAGAGCCATGGTTTAAATTTACAAAAATATTTTATGAATTATTATGAACTTGTTCCTAATTGTCATTCGTGACACTTCAGTTTCTTTCATGGTAAATTGTTTCTAATTCACTTTTTCTGGAAATTCAAAAATAGTGCAATAGTACTTATTCATTTTTATATCTTTCTAGAACTGTCTGCACTTTCCTGCTCGTAGCTTTATTTTTAACAATTACCTTGTTGAAATGTCGAAAATTATGAAAAATAATAATAATAAAAGAGGTCTAAGATAAATGATTCTTATCCATGTAATCACGCAAAATTTAATTTTATACAAACAAAATTAAGTTTAAAATATTAACTGAAAGATCATGAATTAAAATGATAAAGTAGAATGCTATATTTAATTTCAACAAAAGTGCGTTTGAATTTGCATAATTTAACGTCAATAAAATTAAACCAAAAACAGCTAGAATAATAAATTTTACTTAGCTTCTCAGCAAAATAAGTTATGACTTTTCAACTTATTTGCCGGCTGCAAACTCTCAACTCCACTCAGTGTCTGTTGACGTTGTGCACGCGGGACGTTCGGAGTTAACCGTGTCACTTGCTTGTTTATTTTTGTGTTTGCGTATAAATTAACGGAATTGTGCTGTATCTGTAGTTCAGTATGGTTTATATCACTTGCACTCTCTTCCTTATGTTAAGTTCCACCACTCCTGTAGAAAGGTAAGTCGAAATTAAGTGATCATGAAAGTCTTTCTGTTTCTTTCGTAGTGTTTCTTGAAATGGCTCTTGAAACTTTCAGGATAGAATATTTACATTGCATATTAAACAACTTGGCGCTGAAAATTGTTTCATTCTGTAATGCACTTACTTTTTTGTGTGTAGACACCATTTTCATAAATTTCGCAGATTTTAATGCTAGCGTAATTCGTTCGCTTTCTACTCTGCACATTCTTACGCACCATAACACGTCCTAATTGTTCTAATCACGGTCAATCAGAGCTCTTTTACCGCATCAGGAAGTTTTTTCGTATAGTAAAAAAGATGCGAGGTTTTCTTTGGAGTAGTAGCTCGCTATCTAAAGTTATTTGAAAATTAAAATACAGTATAAAAAATGGTTTATATTTAGATTAATGTTAACTATTTATCACCTCTCAAAGTCGTCTACACTTTTATTCTTGCACATATGTATTATTATTTACCTCCCGTTAGGAATCCAATTCTTGTTACACGCTTTATATATATATATATATTATGCAACGGACGTTCCCTGCATGGATGTCACAGGTCCTGGGCTCGATTTCCCGGATGGACAGGGTGGACTCAGCCCTTCATACCTTAAGTGGGGTAGATATCATGAGGACCGAACACGTTTGGGAATTACACACTGGGGGTTCCGCGTCAGGTCAACCATTTGACCGGAGCATCTGCTTCTGCACCCCAGGGCCCTCGGTCGCAAAAACTGGGATGGGCACAGTAGGCCTTCTCCCCCAATGAGCTGTCGCGCCTCTGGGTATATATATATATATATATTCCCATTCGCCATCATTGTTGAGTGTGGGAAGCAAAGTAGTAAAATTCAAACTTCGACTAAAAAGAAAATATCTTTGGACGGAAGTATTGAAAGCATATTAAGGCTAGAAATTTTTGAAAATAATTTCAACTGGAAACCATTTTGAAGCTGCAAATTTTGTAAAAAGTGCGATTCTTCGCATCTTAAACTTCCCGAGCACCGCGCGCAATAACACATGAAAACATAACAATAAAGGGAAGGTATTTCCAGTTAAAGTATATCTCTTTTAAGGTTTAAGCGCCCGGTGCTTCCCGTAATTCCACTTACTCCCCGACACAGAAATGCAAGCAGGAGTCATTTTCACAATTCTTATTTCCATTCAAGGAATTCCGACCTTATGAACATTGTTCGAAAGTGTTCTAGAAGAAAGTGGAACCCAGGCATGAAAAAGCGTCGCAATACCATTAAAGATACGTTTAATCTACTGGAATGAGGGGCTGATCAGAAACGACACAAATGTTCCATTTCAGAGCTTTGCGGCAAATCGTCCCTTTCTTTAAAAGCAAATCCTAGTTTTTGAATTGTTATTCAATTTATTGCACGCATTAAAACTTTTCATATGCCCTTTTTAGGTATTATTTTACGTCAGTGCCTAGTTTTCCATTCATTGTATAGGCATTGATACTTCCGAATTCAACTCATGAATTTTTAAAATCAAATTCTAGACAATCTGAAAGGAAACATGCTATATGAAGATAGTAATAAAAATGACGTCATTTCAATTCCAGTGGATTTCACACATTCGCTAAAACTTGATTGCTTAAATACAACAATAATAGCTTTTGACTGAAATTTTCAATCTCTCATTCTTGATTCTTGGACGTTAATTCGTTGAATTTTATTTCATTCTTGATTAAAACTTATAATCTTTAGTACAAATTTAAAAGATCAAACTCATAACTGTGGAAAAGGGTCAAACCAAAATTCATTACCATAAAAAAAGGGAGCGGGGGTGGCGTTGAACTCCTTGATGAATACATATAAATATATATATTCATCAAGTAGTTCAACGCCACACCGCCCCCTTTTTTATGGTAATGAATTTGATCCTTTAAATTCGTACTAAAGATTATAAGTTTTAATCAAGAATGAAATATAATTCAACGAATTAACGTCCCAGAATCAAGAATGAAAGATTGAAAGTTTCAGTATATATATAAATTCATACTCGTTCTTTCTCATTTCAAGAAACAGTTTGAGCAACTTTTCCTCTATTACTTTGTGTTACCACTCGAAAGGTGTGTTGCATGAATGCTCATTCAAATGCAAACCAATTAGACTGACATTTTAACTAACGTCCTTACTTAAAAGAACCTTCGCATTCATAACAATAAGAGAAATCTCCGGAAATTAACTGTAAGCAAGATGACAAATGTATTAACTCTAGTAAGAGTCTGGCAGTGCTGCCCGAGTGAAAAATTTCAATAAACATTTTTTCTTGTAATAGTGTTTTCATAGAGTTGCTAATATCACGGTACTGAGTGAAAGTTAACTAAAATCAATGCACATGAAATTCTATACGTATGTGTAAAAACGTTTGACAGAAGTAGAGTTTATGCAATAGTGAAAAAAAATGAAAGCCTTCCAAACAGTGATGAAGACACACAATAAAAAAAAAATAAGAATTTTTCTTCCAACTTATCTTTTTTTCTTGTAAATACATTATATTTGATAAAATTCGCTCAAAAGATGTTTTTCCCATATATTTCATATTTTTTGCATCGGAATTGGAATATATTATCAATAAACTATCAACACAAAAGCTTTTCTAATATTATAAATGACATAGAATGAAATAACTTAATATTTAATAAAATCAATTTAGTCATTAATAAATTGATTTATTAAAATTTTTCAAACTCATTAAATGTTCCAGATTTCTTTTATTTCCTTTTTATACCTTTTAACCACATGGTTCGGATAAAAAGGGTAAATGAATAATAACCGAAAGGTTAATGGAAATGTTCTTTATTTAAGTACCAGAGAAATAGTTTCATTTATAAGTTATAATTTATGTTTCGAAATAACGTTTAATAACTTTATATTGAAGATTTTAACATGCAGCCGAAACCTGTTATAGTGAACCGTAAGCGGACGTAACAAACAGTTCCCTAAAACCGGAGGACAACTTATCGAATCATGTGATTTCTTAGAACTTGTCAAAAACCCCCGTTTTGACGATGAAACAATTTTCTAATAAATAAATAATTACTTAAGTAAAAGTTAATCCATAAGTAGCCACATTTTTAGTAATATGTACTTTTTTTAAATTTTACGTACGATGGAAATAATTTGCTATTACGTCCTTTGAAAATAATTGTCACTTTTAACTAAATGAGATTTTAAATAAAGTTCCTCAATATCCGAATGGACGATTAAAAAGTATCCCATAGCTTTTTGTTTCCCATGTTTTTCTTAAAACGTATTTAGAAGATTTGCAGCCATTTTAATTACAGAGATTGATTGAGTTTAGATTACACTTTCTTCTTTCGCGGACTAAGAAGCTCTTTCGTCGTCATGTTTGTCATTTTAATACACTAATTTTAGTCATTACTTCACCGGATCAACCTTTTACTTGCTTTTCTTTATTTCTTAGTGTTTACTTCCGCAATTTTTGATTGAGGTGGTGAAAGGTTCTAAAGATAGCATTTTCGTATGTTTTAAATGAAAAAATAAGGAAATATGTAGACTAAGATGCGTATGCTGTAATATTTCTCATTGTAATTGATTCAAAACTTGCGTTACATCCCCTGTGAATTTTTATGTACAACTATTTCCGTGTTAAGTAGCATTTTATATAATAACAGCAAATAATATTAGAAGTTTTGATTTTGTTGCAGTCTTCTACTGCGCTAGCGTTTCTGTCCTGATCACCACTGACTTTTGTAATTTATAATAATGTTATTTAGTATATGATGTGAAGAGATTAAAAAAAAATTCATTTTAGTCTGGTTATTGCTGTTTTGGAAAGGATTTAAGATTTTCAAATAAAATAAGCGTTACTCGAAACAATATTCCGGGGAACCGTACTGGCGCGTTCGGGCCCCGTTACATACATCCTTGATGATTAAGAATTAATGCAGCTTTGTAGCCTTTTAAATGGAGTGGATTGTTGATATGCAATTATTAATAGTTTATTGCTCTTCTGTACTTTTCGATTCAGCAGTTGTTTCCAAATCAGTCGCAGAATATGCTGGTGCTCTCTCTTAATATAATTATGCTTTCCTTCATTCCACAAAAATCACAAGGGAGAGAACAAAAGAAGCTATGCAATGATTATGAAACACATTAACATTTTTTCTATTTCACTATTCTTATACAAAAAAAATATTTTTTGTTAGAAGGGAATTAAATTCTATCAGTAAAATAAGTTGTAAAGACTGGATAAATAAAAAATATTTGACTGTAATATTCTATTTAAAATTATTGTTATTTGCTAATATTTAGGAAAATTTGTAACTAGTCGTTACCCCTAACTATACTTATTCCTCCCTCACAACACGATTATTCATTAACTAAGTTTTCACAAGAATATTCATTAAGTAAAAATATTCTTAATATTTTTTTTCATTTTTTTGAATCAAACTAGATAAGAATCTCTTTTAAAAGAATCTCTTTTAAATTGGAAAGCAGATTTTTATCAGATTGAAGTTATAAATTTGCTTAAGGAAAATAAGATGTTTTCAATAAATATCTAAAAGTATACAAGCGAGTGAAAACATTTTTTGAAAATAAAATTTGTACTGTTTGAGAATACTTTGAATTAAGCGCGTTTTAAGCATAGCATGAATTTTAATTACTTTCTCTTTTGTACTTTTCAGCTAGCTTTGAAATATTACATTGGAAAGATTCAAGGAATGTCCACCAGTCCATATTAGTTAACTTATAAGAAAATTCCGCCCGAAATGAAATAAACAAATTAATAAATAATTAATCAAAATAAATTATTGAAAATCATTCCGAAGTGCACTGTTTAATGTTCCCCACAGAAAGTCAGGCATTATTTTAGTTACTGAAAAAATTTTCATGAGATTCAATTAAATAACTACAAATGTTTTTAAATGTTCGCCATTACATCATCATCGTAACACATGCACACATGCTTAAATAATGCGAAATAATCAAATACTTTTACAACCTATAAGTATTTTACGTTCTGCCAACAGCAACCAACTGCCAACTTTAACCGGCGTCCGGAAGCTCAAAAGCTTTTCACATTGGAAAACATGTTCCTTGTACCTCGAAACAAGTGTGTGCAGGGTACCTTGCGAGTTGCGGTTCACAACTTTGTTCACTGACACACATTTTTTTTTTGTTCATTATTAATGACTTTCATCAGCATACGTTTTCGGCAAGCCGAGTTTAGACTTTAATGACACCTTGAATTCACTTAAATTCACTACCTCACCTTTATTTGCATCTTATATAAATTCTTGGTGTGCTTTGCTTTTCAATCAGCAGCGATTTTTTACTGCTTTATTTGTACTTAAAAGAGGTTTTTAAAGTATCGAGAACTTTTCGTACTACTTTAATATCAATAGCTATAATTTATTTGTTTCAAAGACATTTTTTTTTCAAAAATCATTGTCAAGCGGCATCAGTCTTTTTCCCTCCTGAGCATTACTATTTTAACCTGATTTTCTTTCAACTATACTTTTATTCCACAAGCAGTGTTTATTATTTTTGTGGACTTCATAGTCTTCCACTTTTAATGACGAAATTTGCAGTCTGGAGTAACTGACAAACTTGTTCACTGCTTAGAAAATGAGTACAGGGCAATTGTGAGCAAATCCACTTGGAAACAGATCATTTACCACAGACTCGTGTTTGAAGAAACCTCAAAACATTTTTTTCCTTCGGAAAACGTTTTGAGTTAAAAAACTTGGATTCTTAAGCTGAAAGACATGCGAATTGCTGAACGAATTTTATGTCGAGTTACGTTTAAAAGGATTAAACGAAAACTAACTAAAAGGAATGCTTAACTTTTAAGACTTCGCGTTACGTAATTGTTGCGTATTGATTCGGAAATGTTTGACAGAAGTTGTACTGTATTGTCTCTTTCTTTTTTTTTTTTGGTTTTGTGGCTATTTGACTAATAAAACTGAAAGTTTTATTCCCCTTTTTTATATGTCCGAGAAGTATCGGGATCAGCAATAGTAACAAGAAATAAGAAGAGAACAAAACCTGACGACGGAAAAGAATGGGACTCTTTTGGATCTTGGCGCGTCCGATCGTATTCATTGCATTCCGATGTTGAAAGAAAAACCGGGGAAGAGAAAGAAAGAACGAGATAGAAAGTGGCGCGAAAAAGAGGGGGTTGTAGGATGTGAGGACGTCGTAATAACGTTAAAGATCCGTTTAATCTACCGGAAAACTGCTGTCGCCGCCTATAATGACTTCTGTCAGTCGGGTGTCGGAGCAGAGAAAAAACAGTCGAGAAAAAACGGGGAAGAGAAAGTGAAAAGGCGCGTTTCAATAAATAGTGTGTCGAGGATGGGGCGCAGCTGGCGCGAAAGCAACAGGGGGCGATAGGGGCGGCGCCCTCCGGGGAACGGGGCTTCATTGCAAGACGGCTGCTTTCTGGTATGATCGAATTACAATTCATTAGCTCCCGCTGCCGTCATGATTAGGAATTGTTTTGCGTACGGAAGATGCATGGGGTTCAATCGCTTGGCGCACGCCCACAAAGGGCCGCCAATTCATTTTAAATTTTGAAAATTACAGAACGATTTAATATTACTGAATTTTTTTTGTATTTGAATTAGTCCTGGGGACCTCACATACATGTAAATACATGTTGTTGCATAGAGTTTTATTATTAAAGCCAGAACATATATGGAGGTAGACAAAATGGGTGTAAGTATACTATAGTGTTCGAATTAATTGGGACAAATGGAAAAAAAAACGATTTTTTCTAAAATCTTAGGTTTTAATCATTACACACATTAAGTAGACTGATAAATCTCTATATTAGTAGGAAGTATGTCCTCCTTTAGCAGAAATGACCTCGTCAACACGTCTTGGCCTTGACTCCACTAGTGTAGCTAACATGTTCTTGACATCATCATCGTGGAATCACACTTGTATAGCACTTTTTATCATTCGCTCTGTTGTCGTGCAATTCACCTTAGCTAAGCTATTCTTGAGAATATGCCATAAGTTCTCATTGGGATTTAGGTATGGGGAATTACCAGGTCAATAAGTACTTTTATTTTGTTTTCCCGCTTAAAAGTCTGGACGAATTTCGAATTGGGACAAGGAGCCAAGTCATGTTGAAATGTTCCGCCAAATGATGGGAACAATCTTACTGCGCAATATTTGTATGTATTTGACAGAATTCATCATGCCTTTAAGAGGAACTAAGCTTCCAGTGCCATTTGTTGCGAAAAAACCCCAAAACATCTGTTTAGAAAGGTCATCAACTCAGACAGAAAAAACATGTTTGTCCCAATTAATTCGAACAGTATAGTAACTTCTCTTTAACAATACTGAGTTTAAAGATTTCCTCAAATTATTGATAGGTTTTATAAATCCCAGATTAGATTTGATGAATGTTGTATTTCCTTAGTTTAACAATGTCCTCAATTTAACGATAGTATTTAACAGTCCATAGATAGTCATTAAATCGATCTTGCACTGTATTATCAAACGCATAATTGTTAGTACTTTCAGGCCATAATTTCATTTATAGAATCCTCAATACTCTCTTTTAGTATAGGAATTCAACTTATACACATAAAAAATGTGTTAGTATGCATGTACCAAAACATTGTGTCAGTTTGCTGGCTGAAAGGATGGTGCTTCATTTTACTATATTGTGGTGCTTACTTGCATGTGTTGCACCAAAACATCGTTCGAATTTGCTGCCTCTTATAGTTTTCACTATTTTTTGAACCGATCCAAATGTTGTTTCTGACTAGATCTCAAAACTTATTTTGGACTAAATGACTTTTACCAGAACGCAGATGATAGTCTCCTTTAACAAACTACATCACAAAATCCAGAAGAACATTTTCACCGAGCAAATGAATTCAACTTACTCCGCAGAGGTAACCCTAAATAAGCCTAAGATAAACATAAAGTAAAAATATAAGATGGGGGAGTGTCATCACAATACCGAAAGCTTCTAAAGTTGATGCTACTGGCATTTCTAGAGATCTGTTTCTAATTGATTATTAGAATTAACTGGTAACTGAAGAGTTTAGTGAATAAGTTAAGCGTGTAAAGTGACATTTTTGAGATTTTTTTGGGTCATAAATGAGATTTTTGGTTCTGAACACAATGTTTTTTCTCTTTACTTGTCCTTTGAAATAACGATATTTTGAGAGGTGAAAAAATACCCTTGGAAGACGAAGAAATTAAGTTTGAAAAAACTAATGGCACTGGAATAAAATTTTCTGCAGCACATTTAAAATAAAAACGACAACGTCCTTATACGAACATTTATACTGCACAAGAAAAGTTAAAGTTGTGAAATATGGAAGTAACAATTTAAAAACTTTGAAACTGATTTTTTTTCAATCAAATACATCCATTATGCTTTTTCAGATAACACCTAACGTATTTCTGTATCCCTGTTGCTATGAACACAGATGAACACAAAAGAAAAAGAATTGGCATAAGCTAACTGTTAAGGAATGCAATATACAACCGTGGGAAAGACTGTCTGCTATTTTGTGTTTTTAAAATCAGTAATTTAAATCATTTAATACAGTTCACACATCTTTCCATTTATCCTCACGAATTGTGATATGATTTGTGGAATATTAGAGGTAGTCATGTCTCATGAGTTGCTATATTTTTATCCTTATTTTAGTACTTCTTTCGGTTTTGGAACTAGACATCAATCGGAAAAAAACTCATCGAAAACAGCAAACTTTTTTTTTGAGATGTCATTTTATTGAAAAAAAAGTTTTGCTGTAGCACTCAGAAAGTTCATGTTTTACCAAACGTAGAATTCATTCTGCCTTTAGGCATTCGGGAATATTGTTTCGAATCTTATCTCGATCGAGGGTTTATATTGATTTAGGACAGTGCTTCCCAACCTTTTTTCCATTGCGAACCCCTTTCAAGATCCGAAAGAAACTGACGAACCCCTTTCTGTAGTCGTTAGAAACAAGTAACAAAACAATAAATGTGATAGCACATTATTTTTCCTTGTTGCATAATAGCTCATAACAATAAATGAAAATATAATTCCAAAACATCTAAGTTGAAATAAGAAAGAAAATTACTTTTTGAATTTTTTTTTTTTGTATTATGAATTGGGGAGTAAACATATGTATTCGCAAAAATACCATCAAAAATTATTCATACAAATTTTGAATCAATTAACAAATATCATTCGGTTACACTTTCGGGTTGAAATGTACAAAATCCACAAAAGTTGGACTGAAATGCGATAAATGAGAGTACAAAATTTGAAATTAATGAATAAATTTCTTCCGGTTCCACTTTTGTTTCTGCATATGAAAAATTTGATACAAATAATGCAAAATTTTCATGTTTCCGACTATTTTTTTCGCACTAGTAAGAAATAAGTGTAAAATGGTAGGAGAAATATACGGTTCAAAATTTAAAATAAATCAACGAATATTTCTCGATACCACTTTGAGATTCATATTTTCGAAATTAGGTAACGAATAATCGCGAAAACAACTTATTAAAAAAATAATTTTTACAATCCGTCCTAGTGCCTATGTAAATTTATTATTTCGTTTTCCTTTTACATTGGCAATTAAAAATTCCTCCATTGCAAGATTATTTTCGCGAACCCCTTTTCGATACCACACGAACCAGTAGAGATTCGCGAACCACCGGTTGGGAAACGCTGATTTAGGATATTATGTATGTTTCTTGTTGGTTTTAACCATTACTTATTGATTTATCATTACGAAATGTTAATTTATTTACTAAAGTTTTGCTGTATTTGAGCAAAAATTAAGCCGAGATTTTTTGAGATAAAATATTAATTATTTCTTTGTTTTAAGGTTAATATTTCTTTTTTTTTCCATAGATTAAATTATGAATTTATAAACCTTAATCTTACAGCCACTTATTACATTTAAATGCATCATTGAATTATATCTGTTGTACCGATATCGCTTCATTTTATTTCCCAAAAGAAAAGCAAAAATAATTGAACTAAAATAACAACTACGTTTAACAAGATTCATTAGCATTGAAGGTTTTTTTATTTGAAAACATAAGCAGAACAATTTTTTTGCTTTCAAATTTCAGCTGTAAAGTGCTTTGATAAGTCATTAAACATTTCACATTACTTTATGAAACTGCTATCATTAATTTTTAGTAACCTTTATACTTTTATTTTTAATTGCTTCTATCATTGCAACTTCTATTTTTTTCAAGTACATTCAAGTTTTCCTTTTTATCATTAGAAATTTACTTTTTTCTCTATTTCTGCGATGTATATAAATTTATTATATTTATGCTCTTTTCATTTTTTCTTGAAAACGTAAATGATTGTTAATTAGTTTATTACGTTATATTATGCCCATTTCAAAATATTTATTTCCTTCGCTTAATTGATTTTTATAGGATACCCAACGGAACGGTTTGAACGATTTTTTTAAACCTATTATTTTAGCTGATGACATTCGCTACATATATTTGATATTTGTTGCTGTTTTGTATGTTAGTGTTACTTTTTATTATGAGAAATAAAAGTTTCTAAATGTTTGAATTTGAGTATGTACTTCTTAAAAAGTACTAAAAAGCAACATCAGAAAAATTTAGAATGGTTAAAATGTTTTTGTGGTTATCAAAATTAAGGATTTTAGAAATCGCATTTCTATATTTCTACAGCAGAAAGGAACAGCTCTTGATTTATAGAAAGCGTTTCATTTAAAAATGTGAAACAATAGTTTTATAACACGCAGTATGAATTAGTTAGCACTGGCGAATCATTTTTGATTGCTAAATGCATATTTGTACTATGCTGTAGTATACGGAACAGCAGCTTTTGTTTACGTTTTTCAAATGGTATTTGTGTACGTGTAGTAAATATTGATTTACCAATACAATGCTGACATATTTAAAAAAAACCACCCAAAAAAAAAAAAAAAAAAAATTTCGATAATTATTAAAGAAAAAAATGTCGGGTTGAACAAGTAGCACTGAGTTTTGAAAACGTGTATTTTGAATGAAAAAAAAAATCTGGAAAAACTAGCCGTCTGACTTCAGATTTGTTTAATCAAGTCTATGCAGTTTTTCCTAAATATTTCAAAACAGAGGTAGAAGCATTAAAAACTAGACGTAATGTTTTTAATAGCTCCATTTATGCCAGACTGCGAATGAGTTCAAATCTTCTTATCGGGAAGACCAGATGAATAAAAATTTTCATGAACTGCTCATTTTATTAAAATTAAGTTTCCGACTCTTAAACACAATAAATAAACAATTGTTTGCCTCAGATCATGCTGATAAGAAAGCAAAAATAGTAGGTACAATAAAAAGTGTTTCTTTACTTAAAAAATATCTTTAAGGCTTAAGTATACTTTATTTAATGAAAATAGAACATCAGTTTTAATTACCGAGAGATTAGCGTTTGGTTTGTTTCCAATCGGCCCGGAGAAAATACTTCGAATATTTTACAAAGAGCAGAAAGAAATATAAGTATAAGAATCATAAAGTGCTTTTGCTGTTCTTGAAAATTATTATTTTAAATAATCTCTAAGTTGAACTTCATTAAATTTCTATGTGTGCTTTCGAATTTTTAACATTTTCATTCATTTTTACTTGTACACAATACAGGAAATATTGTATTCGCGAAAAATTTCTTACTCAAATTTTAACCTAAATTTCCTTTTCAGTCACCATGGCAAGATTCTCTTCCACAGAAAATTCCATTTTAAAGCCATCTGAGGTATGAAAATAGTAAATCTAAAACGAAAAAAATATTGCAAGTTTCGTATTAGCGTTCATTTGGGGTGCGAGGGGAGTAACACTGACTAATGGAGGGAACAGGGTATCTCTGGTGACCCCCGTGTTCACGTTTACCATTCAACCTGTACTACATTTCTAATTATGCTCTGTTTTTACATCGTTGATAAAGGAATCGAGCTAACGTTAATGCATCGAATAATTAGAAAAGTTTCGTTTGAGTGTTTCAATTCGTATCAGGATTGAAATGCATGGTTATCATTTATAAATGTCTAACCATTACACATGATAATAGTTATTTCCAGAGATTGGTACCAACTCTTTCAGCGGCACCACAATGAGTGTGGTACCATTGTCGCAATTTTTGACGCTCAAGTTCCCTCTAGATGGTAACACCTGAGCTCTAATTGATGCGAAACTGCACTAGGAATTTAACCCTCTCATACATGAAGGCCTCATATGAGGTGACATACATTTTTGCTTCAAATTTTTATGCAGATTCGTTTTTATGCTGCAATTTGCATGTCGTCTTCATATAGGCACTCCAAACAATTCATGGAAACCACAAAATGTTTCATAGGGTATTCAAGATTGTTAAAAGATTAAGATATCCTTGGAAGTCCATGGAGGATTCAAGAAAGAAGAGAAAATCTTAGTTTCGAATCAAATTGTTTAGTTATTTTGAAGCGTGTTTTACATTACTGGGAAGTTTTATTATTTTACAGCTTCTTATTCCTTATAAATGAAGTTTAAATATTCAATTTTTCCATGTTTATTATGATATTGAATAAATATGGCAAAAAAAGTGTAAAACGTTTTCATACAAGAACACGAATTTTTGACTATACAGGACAAAATTTCTAAAAATAAACTATTACACAACAACATTGAGATGCTAAATTAGTTAGCGGCATATGAAGTTTTTGTTTGTTACACAAAAAAATAAATGCATGCATGAGAGGGTTAATTTATCCGAGAGTATCCGAGCCAAACGATACTCAAGGGATCTTAAACATGCCGCATAATCACAGGACATGGGCACTGTCGATTTTCTGCATCTTTAAAAATCCGCCGACTTATGCCAGGCTTGATCCTGCGAACTTGGGTGTACGAGGACTGTGCCTTACCACTACGCCACCCTGCCGGCTATTGAAGAAATATTATGATGTTTTTTAAATGAAGCTATGTTCAATTGTTTCGGTCACTGGTCAGACCCTCTGTGTTGAGTTAAAGCATGGATAGTAAGTTCCATTAAGGTTTTCAACATCAGTTCCATAATTCAATTTTTTTCTGAAGTTAAAAATGAAAATACTTTTCCCAACTAAATATTTGAGATTTTGTTACCACCAGCGATAAAATAAGCTCCTGTGGCATTTGAAATTTCCCTTGGAAAAATCCAACTTTAGAACTTATTTAAAGAACCTTATTTATTTTTTTCTGATACTCTGTTTACCAAAATCCAAAATGCTGGCAAGTTTAACGCAAAAATTTTCCCGAAATTGCATTTTTTCAAAAACTCTCTTTCAAGAAGAATAGAACGTAATTAAATTCTTCTTCATGAAAAACAAGGCACCTAAGTTCAGCGCTGTAAACGTCCCATAGTTCATTTTGTGTTGCATTCCTTGAACTTAAATTAAAATCAACTTAAGAATGAAGCATCTTAAGTATTCCGCAAACATTTCACTTTCAGAGTACAAACGCAATATAAATGGCTGTTATCAGAGATAAAAATACAGTTAGAAACATTTTGGGTAACTTAAGACGTGATTTCGTTTTACTTTTCGCAAACGATGTTATAAAAACTGTTGAAAGTGTATATGAAACTTGCGGAAGTCAAAATGGATATAGGAATTAATTATAGAACTGCATAAGTATTCGGAAACGTTTCTCAAATCTTTTTAGTTTCATCTAAAATGTTTTTATGGTTCTGTTTTCTTTAATCAAGCGCTGGCATCATTGCATGACTCATGAGCTTTGAAGGACATAAAATTCTTCAAAGGAAAAAAAAAGAACTACTGTTGTACGTTATGATGAAAATAAGTAAAATCCAAGCATATGGCATTTATCCTTCTGATGCTTCAAAGTGACAAATACGGGAAAAACTTCGTTATAAGTGTTTTGAATATATAAAACATTTTTTGCTGTGGATGTGTGTTTATTGTGAAATAATTATAAAATAGAGTTCATGCATAAAACAATTATAGAATTTTAGCACTTTGCCATTTTTTAGTTAAGAACATTTTGCGCAGTTAGTTAACTTCCTTAAACTGCTGTGTCAAATATTTTAACAGATCTACTGTGAGCGGTCTCAGAGACCTTTTTTATTGGGGGGGGGGGGAGGAATGGTTTAGTTAATTTTATTACTTAAATAAATGTTATGAATTAAGTTGCTTTGCAGATTTATTGTATTTCAATCAATTTTTAAAACATAAATGATTTAGTTTTATGCAATTTAACAAACAAAAAAAAAAAAAAAAAAACGATTTTTGATTTTAAAGGAAGAAAATAACGACTGAAAAATGTTGCGTAGTGTAAAAGACCGCACACAACAATTGTAGGGTAAATACTGAATAAACAGATGATTTGTACTCAAATTTAATTTTTGTAATTTAATCATTGAACATCACGATAAAATAAGTCACGTGATTGTAAAAAGGAACCAACGTGCCTAAGGTAGCCCACACTCCTAAAATATACTTAATTCAACTTTTAGTCACAAAATTGAGCTTCTATATTGTAAATCATGGGTCGATAGTGCACTTGGCTGGACTTGAATTGATCACCTTTATCGGCCGTCATTATATGCAATGATTTCACTTTTGCGTAGGGGTAGATATTCTAATTTCCAGGAAAGAAGATATTTTGACTTATATGCGTTTAAGTTATGAAACGTTTTCTGAAAACTTAGCTGAAGTTTTCTTTGTTTTTTTTTCGTTCCTTTTTGGGAGGGATAGGACGTAAAGGGGGATTTCATCTTTCAATCTTTCTCTGGTTGTCTGATTTATTTTGTTGTATATGAAACCTTTTTCTTCTATGAATTATGTTTAACCACTTATTTAATTATCTTTTCACTTACAAGTCGAATAAATTACTTCCAAGTTGATCAGTTTTGGAGTTCCAACAAAAATTGAGAATTTATTTTATGACGAATTTTCACATTAGACATTGGTTTTCCGGCCATCAGTTTCAAAGGTGTTTTAGTTTTCATCCTGACGGGTTATCAAAAACTGAAAATAATGCAATTAATTAAGCCGAATCATGCTTAGCCAAAGTCATGAAGCCATTTTCAAATGTTGTCTCTAGTCATTCATATTCTATCTTAAGTTTAGAATTTTTTAAATTCAAAAGTAAGTAAGAAACGAATTTTCAGGAAAAAAATCTTACGTTTTATGTTTCTTTTAGAGCAAAAAATTAATTTACACTTAAAAAGGGGAGGGGCGGGTTTAAAAGGAAGCCCTGGTAACTGTACGCATGATCATTCAGATGTAGAAAAGCATTAGATCTCGGAAGAATTAACAATTAATGATTCTTTATAAAAAGTTTTTAATTATTGAAGTAGCAAGGTATTTCTGAATAATAAGCTTTGTATTCCATTAAAAATATTTGGCACATTCTAGCAGTACATGCAATTACTATAAGTACCCGTTATTTAAAACGGACAAATACGAAAACGAGAAGAAGCGTGTTAGATGTCAACACTATACAAATATTACTATTTATACCAATTTTAAGCTCTTAAACAAAGCCGGTGTTCAATAGCGACTCTCGTTTGAGGCTCTTCAAACATTATCTAGTTGAAGAATTAACCTCAATTAATCGAATTCACATATAGACTATACCTTACCTAGAGGAAAATATTCTCTCCAGTAAATATGCTAAGCGAAGGTTTGGAAATTTAATACATCTTACGTAAGGAGCAATTCAGTACTCTTTAGCAACTCCCAACTACTTTTCAATTAAAACTTTCATTAATACTTACTCTTGTGCGCTACTAATTACAGACAAGCTTTAAATTTCTCGTTTACTGGAAGAAGGAGGATCCAAAATTTCTCATGCCCCCTTGAAAGTATTAAATAATTAACTTGAAAAGATGATAACATTCCTTATAGAAAATAATGTTCGCTATCCAAAATCTCGTCTGCAACTGAAGCAGCAATTTTTTTTAATTTTAAAGATTCATGTGTGCTTACAAACTATACACACAATTCTTCATTCCAGGTTTATTTAATTCTTGTGAAATTATTTTTGCTTTTAATTGCTATCAATGTCAACAATTAATTAGAATAATAAGTTATGACTTTTTCTTTAGCTGATATATATGTAATGCCGTCTCTTTCACATTTTTTATTTTTCGTTTTTTTTTTAAGTATGCAATGTATTGAAAAAAGTATAACGTTATAAACAGCAATTTTATAAACAAATTCCTAGGCTGAAATTGAGGAAATTTATACTTTTCTTTTAGATGATATTGCGGGATAAATGGCAGCATTTAAAGAAATATAAGCAGTGCTGCCTTTAGTTTAAAATTGATAAAAGCAATAATTTCGAAAATGACTTTTGACTATCAAAATCTACGATTGTACTGAATGGAATCTACAAAATATTAAACGTTATGCTCCACGGGCAAAGAAGTTGTAGTTATATAAGCTTTATGAAGCTTATCATGGTCGGCACAGGATCGAGCAATCTAAAAAGACTACAGCTGAATCGCTTTAAATACAGAATAATCAGCTGCTGTCACCCCCTCCGTGGTTGAAGTTTTGACATTTTATTATAATACGCAAATATAAAGTAAGAAAATAAAATATGTAGAATAACCTCCACAAAGCTAACTTCAGACTTGTTAATTTTTTCAATTAATTGAGAAAACACTGGATTTTTTTTAACTTGTTTTTTACACTACTTGCCAACGCCGACCCTTGACTGATCAGTGTTCAGCCATGCTTTTTTTTTTTGACACGCTGACTGTATACTATGAATTCTGGAAAAATCATCACACGAAACCTGGATTATCACATTTGTACAGGACGTTTGAACGTTGTAAATTTTTAACGATTTAAGCGAAGCATCGCTAAAGAAGATATTGATGCACGTTTTGCTATCAAGACAGGATCTTCTACTAAAACATCAGAATTCTATAATGTGATTTTTTTGTGAGCATAAATTAATGAAGAAAAAAACCCGTTCCTTGTATCAATAAGGTAAGACAAGCTTGAAAGGGATCATTCATAAATGACGTCACGCTTCGAGGGGTGTTCGGGATATTGTGACAAAGTGTGACAAGGGGAGGGGAGGGGTAAGAAGAAGTGTGACAACATGCATTATGCAACATATCGTGACGTGTGACAAAGGGGGGAGGGGGGGGGGTCAAAGATATGGGAAAAAAAGCGTGACATCATTTATGAACGACCCCAAAATATAACGTGAGGGCCCCTAGAGGTTCGAGTCACTTCTTTGGAACCATTGATTAGACGCCATGATCTAAAACTCTTAACTGTATAAGAGCCAAATTCGTGATTAGAAAGCAAATGATGCGTTTCACTATTTTTCTATGGTTGTAGAAATTTAATGCGGAATCTCTCCAGTAAATCTGCTAATCGAAGGTTTGGAAACTCAATATATCCTACGCGAAATAATCTTCCAAAATGGATTTGAAATTTAGCATCAACTCTTTTAATGAATAACTGATCATAAATAGAAGAAATTAGAATCAATATCTAAGTAGAAGAGAATTAGAATAACACAATAATTTCGTAGCTTATTCACAAAACAAATCCATTTTCGTACCATTTGTTTGAAGAATCTTTTTCTATGACATGGGCTGTCAATCTGGTGTAAAATTTCATACAATTCCTAATTCCTCCACGATCTGCCGGACAGCCCCTTTCCATGGATCGCTCGGGCCATATGTCACCATAGTCCCCACTCCCCCCTTTCCGTTGCTTTCCGTTCCGTTGAACAGTCATTTGACTGACGGACATCGTGTTATTACTGTTTGGACCGGAGACGAAGAACGAAAAGAACTCCTCAATATAGACTTCGCCATTTTTTGATGTTTTGTTTGCTTCCAGCTCCTTTCATTTCTTTTACATTCGTCTTTGTTTTCCTTCCGAAATTTGTTGCTCCGGCGATCTGGCTAGTTTGCCAAGCATGACGGCAGTAAAAGTATATGTTTTAAAAATTTAAAAACAACATTTTACGATGTCAAAATCTACTTACGCGTGCATATGGTAAAACTTCTGAGACTATTTCGTGAAAAATGAAGAAAACCAAAATATTTTGTTTCTTTTTTGTAGCTTTTATTAAAACTTTCTTTTTAGTTCTAATATGCGGACCGTGAAACTAGGAAAAAGCGTATAATAAGATATTTTTACTAGTAACATCGATATGTACCTTAGAAGGAAAAATTGAGCATAAAAATGATGTAAAGAAATAAATGTAAAAAAAAAAACCCATACTTTTTGAATAAAAAGTCTGCAAAATAATAATTCTTCGAAAGAAAAAAAAATTTGCAATTACCATTACGAAATATAGGTTTTTTCTTTTGATCACTTCCGCAATTTTTTGCACATGAATTTTCTGTAACAATGTGACTAAAAAAACATGCTTATTTGACCTGCATGATTTTTAACTAAAATAGTGCTCTGAATTTTGTACAGGGTACTGTTGCACAAAAAGAAAAAAGCTACTTTTACTAAACTATTTTGGTGCAAGTAAGCATCAAAATATAATACATTTCAGCAAAATCTTCTGTAGGTGAAAATTTTCACCATTTTTTGTTACAGCCTATCAATAAATCATTCATACAGTAATGCATGTCTGAGAAGTAAGATAAAGAAAATGCAAAATAGCAAAGACAATATACAGCTTAATTACACAGTCGTGTTGACTTCGTTTTTTTTCTTTTTAATAATGCTATTAATAAATATTTTTCCAAGTAGTAAAACAAATTTTGATAATTCCAAAGTAATTATAAGTATTTATGAGCTTAATTTTTAAAAACATTTTTCTAATAATCTTTGGCTACCGGGTCTGCAAGAATTTACTCTAAACGTTGTGCCTTACCTTCCACATATAAGGATGCTTTTAGGTAGCTGAAAAATTTTGTGATCGACTGTTGGAATGTACAGCAAAAGAAATATTAAGTCTTTTTTCTTAGAAGTATTGGAGAACGTAAAAAGTAGAGGTTTTTCTACCTAAAATCTGGAGTTAGTATAGCTGTTATGGTAGTCAAATCCAACATTGAGGCAGTGTAAAAAATATTAGTAAATTTAACACAAATTACGGTGAATATTTTCTAGTTGCACCAAGTTCACACAATTGAAAGTTCATTCGAATCTGACAGTTGGTGTGTCTTTGTATAGCGAACGTAGAAACAAACAAACGAAGGAACAAACATACACACAAAAGCTTTTTTATGCATAACTAGCATTCGGACTTCACACAAAATAATAAAACACAAATTTCGGCAACTGCTAACGAAATTCCTGAAATCATTGTTACATTTTAGAGCATTGTTGCACCGCATCAAATAATCAATAACTATTTTTAAATTAGAGAAAGTGGGCTTCGAGGTGCACAACTACGGCAAACACTACTCCTGTATACCAAATTTCATCTTGCTAGTCCTTATCCTTTTTCCCGGGGCGTGCACCACGAAAAACAGGCGACCACACACACACACCTGTGTGTGTTAATTTATAAGAAAGTTGGCTTCGAGGTGCACAACAACGGCAAAACTACACCTCTATACCAAATTTTATCTTTCTAGACCTTATCATACTTTTTGCGCATGCATATACGTATATCTATTTATATTAATGTATTCATGCTAAAATGAAGTCAGAAGTAGCTATCTTGACGCCTGTTACATAATGCAAAAAGCAAAGCTTCATTACTCGCGTCCAATTGCCACGCAAATTGCCGCTTAGCGAACGCTCCGCTCCTCCGCAGCGCGGGAATTTTACGACAACTCGGCGACGTTGTCCTCGCGGAAAAGACAGCCACGAATTCAAATTAAGGAAATAAAAGAGCGCGGAGGAAATGAAATTGTCGATAGGCGTGAGTACCGTAATCTGGTTGCGGGGAGCAATTAAACTGGATTAGATACTCTTCGCTGTCTCTTTAATCGTGCTAATGGACAAGCGCTTCTTACCGGGACGAGATACCTTGAAGGGATTCTCGCAAGAAAATCGATTAAGGCGCGAGATAATGGTTTTTTGAACGTGGCTTTAACATTCCGATTGTCCGAGGCGGTTGAAAGGGAACTAATTTGATAGCTTTCAAAGGGATCTAACACTTTGCTCTCCCTACCCTCTTAAGGGCTTACGTCTTTTGGTTCTGTATTATTTAAGTGATTCGCTTTTTTATTCAAAAATAAGAGGGAAAAAAATATTATTAATACGTAAATGATTACTTAGATTGCAGAGAGTGCACGGTTCATTTTGGGCTTTATGAGGATAGTTTGGCGAAGAAACACTTGAAAAAAAAAAGTTGATGCTATTTATTTGACTAGTTTGTTTTTATATAAGTCAGAGGTTCATTGAATAGCATAAATAAGTGGTTGGTCAATTGGTCTCCCCCCCCCCCTTGTATTACGTGTCCAATTTTATTAATTTGGGAATATTTTCCGTTCTTCTTTCTCACCCCCACTCCCTGTCTATGTATATATGTACATTTTTAAATCTTTTTTTGTTAAGTCAATTTTTTAGTGATGCAATTTAGGTAAAACTCCACAGCATCATACCTACTTTTAAATTAAATACGTCTTTTTATATTTTTTCGTAAGTAATTTGCTTTATTGTGATTTTATTTCGTCTAAAGAGACCCTGTAAATGTATAGGGAAAAAGAAAGCTTTTACAAAAAATAACAATGGAAAAATTCAACGATTTCACTTAAATACAGGATATCTTCTATCATGGTCGATTCAATTCTACTATTCATTTTTTAAATTCTAATTTAAAATACAAAAGTTCTTATCTGGTGATCCATAGCTAATGCAGATAACGAATTTGAATTAAAAATACTCTATCTTGTAAATTATGCTCTAGTTTTTATTTATTTTTTTGCATCTGAAATTCAGAAGCGTTTTTTAGTGGTTTAACTTGGTGGTGTAAGCACAAATAGGAAATTAAAAATTTTCTCCACTTTTTAAAAATATTCTTTAAAATCCACAATTATTAGATTATTAACCCACAATCATTTTTGACTAGGACCAGCCTAGCTGGGCCCTGAGCCTTTGCTGGTCGTCACTGTTGTATTTGTATTATCTAAGGCGGAAAGTAAAATTTGAAATACAAAGACATCGCCTCTTATTAAAAAAATTCCTCATCTCAAGCACAGTCGTGCATCTGAAAATAATTTTCTGAAATTTGGATACTTTTGCGATGGTTGTTGATAAATTCAATCTAAAATTAATAATTAATTTTTACTGTTTAATGAAATTCCTGAAAATTTAAAGCATCGACGAAGGCTGAAAGTACATTCTAAAATTCAGAAACAACTCCTCCCATTTCAAAATCTCCGCAACTTGAGTACAGTCGTACAAATGAAAAGAATTTTAAGAAACTCAAAAGCTTTTTTCATGTTTGAAAACACAATCGAAAATTAAAAATTGTCTACTGCTCTAAAATATTCCTTAAAACCAACGAAAATCGTCGAAGACAAAGTAAAATGTGAAACTGAAAAACATCGTCTCCTATTGAAAAATCTTGTCCACCGAATAAAAATGTTCCTTAAAATTTCAACAGATTATATGATTGTGAAAACTAGCTAGATCTCTACTTAAAAATTACTTGAGAGATGAAAAATTGAAAAGTCATTTTTAATTAATAATAAAAATGCAGACTGCATTGCAAAAAAATATAAAATAATTTTTATAAAAAAATAGAACCGACTTCAAATTATAAATTGCGCTAAAAAGTGAAAAATAAATTAATTCTTTAAATAACATCGATATGACTTTTAAACATAGTTTTAGAAGTCGGTGAAAAATTAGGATAGATAAAAACTTTGGTAATCATGAATCAATTACAAATATAAATGTCCCGGAATTAGCAACAGTTCTAATATGAAATAGCACATTGTGTAATGGTAATTAGGTTCATAATTTTGCACCGACTTCTAAAACTATGTTTAAAAGTCATATCGATGTTGTTTAAAGAATTAATTTATTTTTTACTTTTTAGCGCAATTTATAATTTGAAGTCGGTTCTATTTTTTTATAAAGATTATTTTATTTTATTCTATTTAGTGTAAATATATTTTTAGATAAAGACTCTATTTTAAAAAAATCCATGTCAAAGGGCTAACCTTCTTTGAATAAATGGCACTAAAAACTAATCATTTGTATGATAAATTCGGCTTTGAAGTCAATTTTAGCAAACAAACTGATTGGATTTAATTTTTGCCTCAGAGAAGCCTTCAGTCAAACTCTTGCTGTAATTGCTTTAAATATTATAGCACAATGGCAACAAACACTTTTTTAACAATGACTTTAATGTTTATTAATAGTTTTCCCAACAAAGAAAAATCAAGCCAAGCCTTTCTAATTAAAATAAAAAATACTTATTTTTCAACCGTAACGTTTTTCTAAAGAACAAATGTAGTCAAATTGATGTGCGACATTTGAGTTAGACGACCCTCTATCGATTAAAGAAAAAATCATCAAAATCGATTCATTTAGTCAAAAGTTATGGATGAGAGAACAAAAAAATGACTATCTTTCTGCCCATAACTTTTTTTCTAATTATCGAACAGGGTCAAACAAAGGTACGGGACCTATGGGAAACCAAACCCGATCGATTAAAAAAAAAAATAATGAAAATCGGTTCATCCGGTGAGAAGTTCTGAGTGGACAAAAAAAAAAAAAAAAAAAAAAAAAAAACGACATACATACACTACGAATGTATAACATCCTTCCCTTGTGAAGTCGGTTAAAAATAATAATAAATAAATAAAAGAGTAAACATATTTCAACTAGCGACACATCACATAACATATGCTGATGATATATAAAATTATACTGACTGGTATAGTTTTCTGTTTTTTTCTTTTATTTTTAAGATGAAAAAATCTGTTTTAAAAGGCTTTCAATGAATTTTACTTCTTTCTATTGTAATAAAGCTAGAAGATAAACGATAAAACGACGAAGCGTCAGGTTATGACCATCTTTCCTACACTGACTCTGAATTTATGGAGCATAAAAAACTTACTAGGTCATGCAGTTTCGTATAAATCTTTAAGAACAGAAAAACATAAAATATTTCAGTAGAAAAGAGATAGTTCGACAAAGGAAACAATATCTTTGCATACATTTCTACTCAATTTCAGCGCAAGCAAATTATTTAAAGGAATCTATTATTCATACTTTTTATTTTCGCATATTTGTGCATTAGAAAAAATCGTTTTAAACAAAATACTTTTACTTCTGCTTTAAACGCATACAATAAACTAAAAGTTTTGCTTTGTAGATACTTAGTGTTAAATTTCATTTTTTTCTTCACTTCTAAAAATGCAATGCTTCGTTAGGAATTTCCAAAAGTAAACCAGCAATTTTGTGAGCTGCAGATCGATAGATAATCTTATAAAATTTAACCTCAGTAAGAAACGTTTAAAATAACTGTAGTAATTATTAAAAAATAGAAATAATTTACTTCGAAGAATCATATTTCAGGCACAAATCTGCTGTCGAATGCAATAATTTACTGCATTCTTACTCAAAAAATTTAATCGGTGCAAAAATACCATTTTAGAATCTAAATATTGATAGGGCAAAGATTTTATGTATATGTGTGTTATGTTCGTCACTAGAGGCCACCAAAGGATTCAGAAATACGAACTTTTGGTTAGAGATACCCTGAATCACGGATAACGATGTCCTTTTTTAGAATTTGAATGTGTTTTTTTCTAAACTAAAATTTAAAACAGAATTTTCAGATAAATTTGCTTGTAGGTAGTTAAAGAAATTTCTGTAGCTATTTGATTTTTATGGCATTTCAAAACTTTATAAAAAATCTACCCAAGAGGACATTTGTTCAAAGTTCATATATCAATTAAAATGCGCATAATACTTGCTTCTAAAACTATTCTAAGATTCTAGGTTCATCTCGAAATTCAATTGGTCAAGTTACATTCGATAAATATGTAACTCGTTGTTTAAGCAACGACTCACAAATAACCGTGGTTCTGTCGACGATAAACAGTAATTAATTTATTGATAAAGGCCAAAACGCCTAAAAGTCGTTTAGTTGGGGTTTGTTCCAGACTTAACGGCTAACGAAACTAGGTCATATCCGTTATTTGTTTACTTAAATATTAAAACCAAATTGTTGTAGGGCCGACGTAACATACTAAGCCTCAATATCTATTGGAAGGTATTGAGGTAACATTATAACAATTGTCAGTTTAAACGCATTGTTTCGCGTTAAATTCATCACAGTGATGGTTTTTGTTGCATTAACTTTGAAATACATTTTACTGAATTTTTGTTACTCCCGGTATTAAAGGATTGGTCTAAACCATAAGATGGTCACTGTTTGTTTGTTTTCTTTTTTTCTGCTACAAATTTTTCATTGTTCTGAAAAGAACATGAAGCTATTTTATCCAGTATTACACTTATTCCATTTCTTTTTTAACCCTATTCAGGGGGTCTCCCAACATGGGAAAAAAGGGAGAAGGTACAAAAAACAAATAAGTAAAATAAAATTTTGGTAATAGCCTTCCTCCAAGAGTCTAATCTAAGCGTTTCTGCGAAAAAAAAGGTCACTAATATTTACTTAACCTTGACAAAGCCAGAACTAAAAATATTCAGACTGGTCTACAAAATTAATTTTTGAGTAAATCCTTCTGTCTTTTTGACTCATTCTGCCGCTCTTCAAATTTCTAGCTTTCGCAGAAGAGATAATGCGTAAAAAGTACTACTCTGAAAATTATTCTTACTAATTCCGATTTTTCTCGTCTTAAATCTTTTTCAGAGTCAATGGACTTATGGAAGGTAAAAAAGGGAATAAATAAAAATACATAACTATGAAAGCTTTTTTGGGAGAAGCTGATGAAAATATCAGGTCTAATATCATAACCTAACTCCCTATTAAAGTAGAAAGCCGAATCTGCTTATTTATCATCTGGAGAATCCATTTCGCTGGCGAATAGAAAAGCCAACATTTCCTCTACGCGAATCCATCATATAAAAAAAAGCGGAGAAAAAACAGCCATCCACTTTCTTTCTCACCATAATATCAAAATACATTAATCGCTCACGGGCGGCGGGAGCACCTTTTTCCCCGCGAATTAACGCGAACATTATGGATCTTGACACACAAAATGATGATCCCTTTTCTCGAGTTTTACAACTCAACGAGAGCACGGCGAAGAAGAGCTAAAGACAAGCGAAGTGGGGAGAAAGTATTTTTATTGTCTGCGGAAGGGGTTGCAAAATTTAATAAATTTCGCCAGACCGGCCATTTATCACCAAGCCGAGAGTTCGGAAGTGGAAACTCGAAAAGGGTCTAGTCTATCGCATGTGCCCCTTGACTGATGGTCCCCATCAAATCCTCCGCTGAACATCCATTACGGGAACCAACTCCCCGGCACTCTTCCTTATCCACCTTGCCAGGAGGTAGGGGGGGGGGGGGGGTTGAAGGAAAGCACAGAGTGAGGTCAGTCGGCAGGTAACGTGGTTTGCTTGCGGGCGGACCGAAATTTCTGGGCTCTAAGGGACCCAGAGAGAAATCTTAAAATCTTTTTATACCTCTTGATAGAAAGTATCGAGTTAAGAGCGATAAATTCAGACAGTTTTTGAAACTTTCATAGCCATAAGTTAGAGCAGCCCTTTTACTCAAGTATCGAAATATTTAAAAGATGTCTATCCTTGATTTTCAATAAAAAGGTTTGGGGGCTCTTTTTTTATTTTAATAAGTATTTGTACTTCTAATGCAATACGCAAAACCAATAATCTTCCAAATCTTAAGGTTTTCTGCACAGCAAAAGTACCGTAAGTATTCTTCTGCAAATTACTTTCAGATTTTCATTTCGCTCTATTTTTTTTTCAGAAACCGTGGTGCTAAAATGCTAAAAGTAAATACAGTCAAATCCCGTTAACGCGAACTCCCTTAACGCGAAAGGAATGCCCTTCCCCGTCAAATAATCTAAGAACTAGTGCTAAATTAATCGTTTAAGACGAAACTGATTTGAACGAAATCCCGCTTAAGACGAAAAACGAAAATTTTCAGTTCAAAAAAAAAGTAAAGGTGGAAAAACATCCTTTTGAGATGAAATTTCCTTGGAATTTCGAAGACGCTGCATTCTCGTAGAAGCTGCTAAAAAGGACATAGTTTCAGTAGCCTTGTTTGAAGAATATGTGCAAATAGATGACGAGGCCTAAACTTTAGAGGTAATGACCAGATGAAGATATAATTAGAGAATCCTAATAGGATAGTGTAAAGGAAATTAAAACAGACGAAAAAGATGCTGATCCAAAATATAATCACTGTGAACGAAGCTATGACAGCATTACAAACTGTGCAACGATTTTTAATGCAGCAAGATAATGCCTCATATGCGTTAAATAGTTTAGAAGATATCGATATTTTTGTAAAAGGATGTTATTTCAAAAAATTGAAGTAAAAATCTGTAACAGATTTTTTTGTAAAGTGATGTTTGCACAGGTAAATAAAACTTAACTCTTCAATTCTGATAATTGTTTTTAATACTTATTTTGAAATTTCATATAACTTTCCTAATCGAAGTATATAAATTTGTATGTGTGCGTATGGTGCATTTTTGTATAAATATATTTTTAGTTCCTATAGTTTCTGTATCATGAGAAACAAATATTTTTACCAAAGTCAAAATCTTGCAACCATCGGTTAACGCGAAATTCGGTTAACACGAAAAATTTTGGCGTTCCCCTCGACTTCGCGTTAACGAGGTTTGACTGTAAACTGTTATTTCAGAATTCTTGTTGGGTCAAATTGCTTGTTTTCCAGAATATCATGCTCTCGGAATAGCTCCGAGTCGGAATGGCTTAGATTGGAAAAACCGAGTTCTTATTTTTTAAGTAACACTTTTCTCAAAAATCATCCGGTACGATGTCCTTTTTGAGACCTAAAAAAAAAAAAAAAAAAGTTTCCTCACTGGGGTTTGAACGTGGACTATCCCAGACGGGTTCTTAATTCTCCACTGCGCCAGGAGGACATCGAAAGGAAAGGGAAATGTTGAATTATATAAAGCTTCCAAACGTACCAGCTGTGAGTGCTAAAGTACTTTCGTACCAAATTTATTTATATTCGATTCCAGAAGAGAGTTAATTATCCATTCGTTCATTCTGTTTTCTTATTTTACTGCTTCCGATCCGAAACCGACTATTTATTCATCGGGTGTATTCCTGTTCTGAAGAGACAAGCAGATTACTTAAATTTTTGAACCGGTCTGACGTTTCGCGCGGTAAATAGTTCCTTAATTTTTATACAAATGCTATTGTTCTGAAGAAGTAATTATAAAAAAAGTCCTGTATTAATTATGAACGTAAAGTTGCTGCATTTTAGTTTTAAAGTTGCTGTTTTGACATTTTAATGCATTGCAGTTAATATTTTTTTTTTCTGTAACCATAATTTCTAAAATAGCATCTGTACAAAACTGCAAACGCTCTTGCTCCTTTTTAAATCGCTTTTTTCAGTACATCATTTTAACAGTGTAACGAAACAAGTAGTCATTTTTGTTCTGAGAAGCTCTTAAGAATACCTAGTATGTGAAAACCCAGCCCCGTTAATCAAGAAGCAAAAAGAAAAAAATATTTCCTTGGTTTAAATGGCATGTAAAATTATCCAGGCCTAGTTTACGATTTGTCGTACTACAACATTGTGTACAATACACATTTATAGTCGTATGTGTTGTCCAAACTACACAATACGGTATACTTGGGGATCATTCATAAATGATGTTACTTTTTTTCAATATATTTGACCCTCCCTCTTTGTCACAGGTCACGCTACATTACATAAGAAAACGTACTTACAGTGTTGCAGTTCAGAAACAAAGCACTTACGTTAGAGATCACGTTTCCAATTTTATTTTTCAATTTTTTATGAGATTTGTGTGCATAACAATAATAATGATTAAGTGTGGTGCTAATTTGTATAAAATGAGACTAATGTTTACAACAAAAATTAGTATATAATAGTAAAAACTATTAATTGTTCGAGTTCTGAAAAGTAAAAGCCCAAAACATTTCCTTTTAAACTTTTAACTAGAAATAAATTTTGAAGCTTTATCAGCATCGGTATTTTCGATACAAAATTAAATTAATGAAACTCTTTAAAATAAACTATGAAATCAAGAAAACGCTTAAAATAAATTTGAATTGATGATTTTTAATATTTTTATAGGGACTAAGTGTGTGAAGTCACACTTCTTGTTACCCTCTCCCCTTGTCACAAACTATCACAATTTCTGGAACCCCGTCCCCACTCGAAGCGTGACGTTATTTATGAATGACGATTTGTACGCCAAAAACGGGGTTAATTTTTTGTGGCTTTTCCGGTATCAAACTGAAAATTATAATACGTTAAGGCTTTATTAAAGTATGAGATGAATTTACCGCAGAATTTAGCACGACATAACAAGCAATCGTGTCTGAGTTACATCAAGTGGGCATGAAAATAAAAATAAGTTCCCATGAAAATAAAAATAATAATGTCACAACAAAAATTGAGAATTTGTGTCATACATTGTTAAATTTGGTAAATATATATTAAGAGAACATAACTATTTTCAATTTTTTTCCTTTCGTGTTTAGTTGAAAAATGGACATAAAATTGATAATTTTTTCGTCAGCAGCTGCAGTGCTTTCACACTAAATTCTGTCCAAATTTTTAAACTATCCACGGAAAAAATGTAACTATATAATGATTATTAAATAGTTTTTTAAAATGAAATTGCTACCCCGTGTGCTCTCAAACCGTGCAGTAAATAAGAATCAATACAACAAATAAATAAATACATAAATAAAAATAAAAAAAAGTGGAAGTGTAGTATTAATATAAGAAGGGTGTGGTATTATTATAAGCTGCAGCTCATACTTGTTTATAACATTGCATTCATTGCACGGAAGCTAAATACGATGAAATGATTAAATGTTGCGAATGAAAACTAACAACTCATGGGTTTTTCATGCTTTAATTTTTTCTCTGAAAAATTTATCAATAAAAATTTCGTAATAATTAGAGTGAATGTAAATTTTGTTTTCAAAAGCGACGCACACATATAATCTGAAAGAAACAGAAATGAAAACTAGAACTGAAATGGTTACATCCTCCATTGAATAACAGAGTGAATAAATAATAACTGCCCTCATATCCGACTCTAGCATTAACATCTTTTTCTTCTCGGACTTGTTTAATCGACCACTTTACGACACACAGCTTATTTATTGGTAGCACTAGCAACAAACTTGATAAAATTTTCACCTTCCTATCTTTTTTACTTTTTTTTTTCCTCTCTTCCCGCAAAACGCAAATGAAAATGAATGCCAGGAAACAAGTCGGAGCTATTATCGAATTTCCTCCTGCCCCTCTACACCCAGTTTCGCTGCCGAGTTTTAAAGGCTAGAGGAGCAAAAAAAGCTAAAAGAAAGAATGGCGTTCATTGGCCGTGTCCAACTTATGCGATCGTTGGAGCAAAGCGTTCAAAGAGATGGGGGTTTGGGGGGGAGGGGTTGAGTTTGGATGTTCTAGATGGAAGTTCTTCTGAACAACCGTGACAAGGAGCTTTTCATGTTTAATATGATTTTCATATAAAAATCTTTATTATTTTAAAAGGCATAATGAAAATGAAAAGTGTATCGGTTGTTAATGGTCCGGAATGTGTTTATAGGAAACGAATTTATTTAAAATAAAAGTAGGAAAAAAATTATTTTTTCCTTATTTTTCATGCTGTCGTTTTGAATGAATTTCAATATTTTCGCACGTAAATCACAGTTAAAAGCGCCAGTCTAAATTTGGGAAAAGTGGTGTTCAGTAACAACAAAAAATATTTACAGTGTAGAATTATAATACATATTTTTTCATAAAAAATAAAATATTTCTAAGAAGAGTTAAACTCTGAAAATTCCAAAAAAAAAAAAAAAAGGCGCCCACATAGTTGGTTCGTTTGTCACCGTCTATGCGTAAAGCAAAAGTAAAACAAAAAAAATAGGATTTATAAAGATAGTTTTTCGCTTACAATAGACTACTCTATGAAAAAGAATACTTTATTTTCATCTTAAAACATTTTTCAAAACAAAAACCCCATTCGTCAAATAGAAAACAGATAAGGGAGCACAGAAAGATTTGAAATGCGCAACCCACTTTGATGATCTTACGATCTCCGTTTGTTTCTTTGGAGCAGATGCGGATTGTGTACGTCACAGCTGGTAAAAGATGACAAGCAGCAGCTTCGGTGACATCCTCTGCTCCAATTGTGACATTTAATGAAGTGAGCATTCTGACCCGGGCAACCATGACAGATGAGTCATCCATTAAAGACGAATGCTGATACTGTTCTCTATCAAAAGTTATATTTTACCTTCTAGTTTCTGAAACGAAGATAAGTTAGCATCGAGCCAAAAAGTTTCTCCGGTGAATTTTCAATGCGTTTGCGTGCGGCGAAATGTCGTTTATTTAGCTTTAAAAGAAAAAAAAGTTAACATTTGGGAACAATATATAAATTTTTCCAACTGATAAAAAATATAATCAATAAAAAATTTATGGAATTTGTAATAATTTGGGGGGGGGGGGGGGGGTACAGAGGATTCACCCTGAATTTTTCTTTTTAAAGCTATATAGGGAGATTGGGTGTGGAGGGGGTATGCCATACCTAACCCATGTCTTGTCTTGATGAATAATTAGCATACATATTACGAAACATAATAAAAGTTTATAAATAAACTGCAGCCCAGTGATTGAATATATCTCTGTTATTGTGAGCACTATATATTTTTCTTTTAAACTTGGGAGCGCGGACGAAGTACACTTTTTAAAGTTTTCTTCTTCTTTTTCTTTTACATATGATGCAATAAAGTGGAAGAAAGTTATCTTCTGCGTTGCATTTTGCTAAAATGTTTACGTTTTCTTTTTTCTACGGAACAAATTTGATGAACAGCTCTCGCACCTTGTGTAGAAATGATATTACTGAGACTATTGTTTAAAGGAAATACATATTCAAATATACTGTACATTTTTGGAAGAAATTCTAGGAAGCTACTGTTGAAGCGCTAAGAAGGATGTACTTGAAGGTACTTTTTTCACAAATTAATGTACAGTTTAAAAATTGTTCTATTAACTTTATCTATTCCAATGCCTCTATTAGTTGAAATCCCTTATGATTTTGTGAAGAAGAAATTGAGGATGATGCCTCATGAACTTATATATCCAGTCGTAGCTTCCTTTTCCTTCGTTTGGTTAAAACTATGATTTTTATTGTTCTTCTTACAGAAACTGTAAACTTTGTTCTTCTTGCAGAAACTGTAAACTTTTTTTTTTAAAGTGCGAAATTCACTGCCGTAATTCCGAAAAGCCTGCCGTCCCGTGTTAGGTTTAAACTGAACGTAATTTACATTTTGTAACAATGATTCTCGTAATTAGCTAGCACTGTTATTTTTGCTATGACAAGTAATTTAAAAGTTAGAGTAAAACAAATTTACTGGTAACTATACCGTCTACCACAAATAAATAAATAAATAAGATGGTATTTAGCGGGTTTGGTGGTAATGTGCTACCACTCTAAAAGAAACTGGTGTTTTCCCAAAGCGTATATGTCTCGCGCATGTTCTCCCTAGAGTCCCTGTATCTTAGCGAGAGTAGCGTCAAAGCGGTATCATTTTCCTATTGGTGGAAGGTTTGAACCCTCCGCCCGAGGCAGTGCCTTCTTTCGTCCCATAGCTTTAACGTGGAGACGATTAAATGCCATGAAAAAACACGAGAATCCGTAAAATTAAAGGCAAATACATTTTAAAAATTCTTTTATTATTGTTCTAAAATGTTTAAAATATAGGAATGTAGCTTTATTTTGGGCCATATGCTCCTATTTATTTAATTATTTCTTTGTTAAAATAAGTGCATGCTTTCTTAATGCTAATATTCCATGTTGACCCGCTATTTTTGGCCCTAATTGTCATTTTCCCTAATAAATAAATAGCTAGTATCCTAAAGTAATTAAAAAACATCGCTTCAAGATTAAGAAAGTGTTTAAATTTAGTAAAATTAAGTTATTTTAACGAATACTTTGTATCTTCGACTTGGCGTGATTTGCTTATGCTTGGCGACTAGTGGAATGTAAACATATCGGCCGCTTCCACACTTTCTTGTCAGTCAGTTACGAATGGATTTTCTTTTATATAAGCGGCTTTTTCTGCCGAATTTTAAAATAGGCAGGGTAGTTAGCTGTGTAGGAGGCCAAGTTTTACTGCCCTTCAAAACCAATTATCAATTTCAAAAATGTTCTATAATGTCATCTTCATTTTCCTACTTAATTACTTGAAGTTAGGGAGTTACGATGGGGGAGGGCGCATATGCGGAGCTGAATTCAGCCTCGGAGAAAGTTTTCCGTATTTGCTCTTAATTTAATGAATACCTTCATGGGGAAATGTATTTTTTCACATAAGGGGATCATTCATAAATGATGTCACGCTTCGAGGGGGTGGGTAACAAGAAGTATGACATCAGGCTTATACAACATAGCGGGACAAAGGGGGGAGGGGGTCAAATATATGAAGAAAAAAAAAAAAACGCGTGCATTTATGAACGGTCTCTAAGTACATTCTTTCTTCTTAGAACATTTTTAACATAACTTTTACATAACGAGTTTTATATAAAAATATCACTGATTAAATAATAATTCCAATTTTTTTTTTACCAATTCATTATTTTACCATTCATATATTTCTAGCATTACTGCTTAATTTTCCTTTAGTTTCCCTAAGAAATAAAAAAAAACGAGTAATCTTTTAATGATTTATTAATGCAATATTATCAACACACACACACACAAAAAAAACTTTCAGAATTAAAAATCCAAGAAATTATATTGAAAATAATAAATTTATAAATATCATCATTTATTTTTGAATCAATTAAAGAGTAACAATTTCCATGTTCTCATATTTAACATAACGTAATTTAAAGCTGCGAATGATTAAACTATCCTGGACTTGTTGAGACCAAAGATATTTTTAAAAAACGTTTGTGGCTTACGCAAAAAGTAGCTTTTAATTCAAACAGAAATTTTGCTTTCAAGTGGACAAAATTTCCTGTTAACGATTATCGTTTAGCGGAAATCCTTGAGCGAGTATGAAGCCAACCTTGCACTCGGCGGCAACCCTGTTTTTCGTCCGGAGGCAGTTTTCCCCCGATCTGTCGTTACTCTGAAAGACTACGTCTTATAAAGGAACTCTAGTTCTCCCAATGAGAGAAAAAATGTGAGAATAACCTTTTGAAATCTACTCTAAAAAACATGATGAAAACATTGGTTAAAATACTCTGTGCAGTCATGAAACTCAAAAGTGTTGATGCTTTAATTGACTAGTAAAAGTGACTTGATTTAATTTCAAGTTGTTACATACAATTAAGAAATTTTTTTTATCCTTTATTGTTGCCGAAGAATGTTTTACAAGTCTTCATGAGAACACATCCGAAAATAAATCTTGATTTGAGGCTTGATTTGAAGTTATGGGTCTTGAAAATGTTTAGTCAACTATCGTGTTCTGTAAGAATATTCTACTTTGACCACGGAATTTCGACATTTGGAAGCTTCAGCGTGTAGCAGAAAAGAGCGAATCCATTCGAGTTTTAGCGAAGTTCGTTTTGCAGGTGCGTTTATTTAGTCGCGAATCAGAATTTTTGCTTCACTGGGTGCTGAAAGCAACTAGATTCATAAATTGGCATACAACATCAGTTCGGAAGAAATCAAGTATTTTAAACGAACTAGAACGAGAACAAAAATGGTACCTTCCTTATACCAGCAGTTCCTCCCTTGAACATGAATGGATTTTTCTTGGCATTCTGCCAGGTAGATTGCTTTGGTTGACGGTAAGATAGAACTGTATGACGATTATTAGAAACGTGTAAGGGTTGAGACGACGCGTTAGAGATTTTGATCAGATTTTTTAATGTTAAAAAGCTAGGGCTACCAAAGAGAAATAACTGGCGTTATGTCACATTACCAAATCTCGTCAAATCGGGAAAGTTTAAATTCCAGAGAGTATGAAACATCACCAAGAGGCGATGCACAAAAGGAAGGAGAACTACGCAGAACCCGCGATCTGATTCAAAATTGCAGATGCTTTGGGCTATTGATATAAAGGATCTACAAAGAAAAAGTTTTAAGTGGTGCATAGTCGTTTTATCAATTCAACAATAAGCTTTCTATATCCATTAAAAGTATCTAAAGGGAGTGCAACCCAACGTAAACATCACTAGAAAAAATGAAATTACCTACCCCATAAACTAATGAAACAGATTTGAATTATCATTTCACGTAGAAAATATTAATCAATTGCTCATAAAAGTAACAAATTATGAAAAGCGAGTAACCAACCGAAAGAGTCTGTTAATTCAACTAAAAAGGAAAATAAATTTGAATATGTATTTTAAAAGAATGATGCCCTCTACGAAATAAAAGAGAAAGTGCGCGAGAGGGAAAAAAGGATATCTCATAAAATATTCGAATGAAAAATTAGTCCATTTCCGTTCTTGACAACAATTTATCGTCGAAAATTCATTTAAGCCACATTTTTTGCTGTTAATTACATCCCATTAGCAATGTTTCACATTGTACTTAATTAGTTTCATGAAATCTGAAATTATTATTATTTTTATTTTTCCTTTTTTTGTGGTTTTTGTTTTAAATGTTTCATAAAAGAGGTTAATATTCTTTTCTTACACATCTGTCTTTTTATTTAAGTTTATTTTTCTGTACTTTGAGCTAAAATAACCGTGCACATGTTAAAAAAGTCATACTTGAAATGTATTTACAAAAGTACAATCCTTGTCGTAAGTCAAGTTTTTAAGTAAGCGATTTTGAAAACTGAACATTTTATGTGTTTTCAGCATATCTATTATAAAACTCACTTTCAAAATTGCTCATTTACCCGCTGGCTGACCAAATTTTTAGTTGTGCTTGCTGAACTCAGGCATACGTATAGAGATCATTTTTTCACCTTAAAATTTAGTATTACTTTTTCTCCTTTTAGATACTGTTAATGTAGTCATTTACTCATTCCTTACAATTTTTAATGCATGTTACATAATTTGCTTCTAAATCCATTTGTATAAGGAAACTTTTCAATACAGTATATTGAACAGTGTAGCTATATAGCGAGAACGATAAGAAATGAGCGCGCATCTACTATATGTGTAGTGTGCAGATGTTATTCTTGGTTGCGTAAAATCTGAGGGAAGCGGGATTCGTGTTTGTGTTTTAAAATGTTAAGATGTGTACATTAATTCTATGCGTTAATGACTGTTAGTCCAAACCTAAACAAAAGTGTTGGTTAATATTTTACTTTAACATAATATACGAGTACATTGTTGGTCAAGTTGGTGCAATGATAAACTTTGCCTTAATGCGTCAGTTAGAATGTCATTCATACTTACTATAGATATGCTTAGCCCAAACAGATATTTAAGCATTACGTTTTTAAGTTGTATTATGCACTAATTTTTCACCCATCATGAAATTAGCGCACCTCAGACCCATAACAAATATTTACAATTAATCTGGTAGAGTACACATTTTAAAAATTAAAACACATTTTTTCCCCTTTTTTATTTTCAGTACGTTTTCTAAACCTGTTTGTACACAGGTAAATACAACATTAGTTGCTGACGAAATATAGTTGTAACTGGAGGTATTATTTATTGTGGTTTTTAAGGAAGGACGACCAATCTTAGAGGAGGTATAGGGTAAAGAGAGCAAGCCCATTCAATCCCCAATTCAAAGCCGAGCCAGAGTAAATCAGCTGTTTTGCGAATCTCGCCAAACGGGAATACAGTTACGGAGCGCAATCGCTACTTTGGCGAAAAGTACCTTAATTGCCCGTCGCGCGCTTTCTGTTTGGATTTATATTCTCTTGGAATCACGTATATTTAGTTTTGCGAAGTCTTGAAGATTAACTCTTAGTTCGCTGTTAAATGAAATTTATAGAAGTTGCACAAAACCTTTCAGCACATAAAAATTCCGTGTTATCTTCAGATAGATAATTTTATGCATAAATAGTACAATTTTTTTAGAGGTTATTTCATGAAAAAATATTTGTTTGTACACATTACTATGAGCAAAATTATTGTATAATAAATTCATAACACTTAGAGTGAAAGAAAAAAAGTTTTTTTTTTTTTTGCTACCTAAATACAGCTTGGAAAAAAATTACACTTTTTCGGTACAGTGCGGCAAAAAAGAACTAAAGCGTACAAATAAAAATTTTCAGACGCATATATACATAGGGTGAGCAGAAAAAAAAACTTACTTAACATTTTCTTTTTAAATCGTGATACCGCGGAAAATTTGCGAATTGGGGAAACTAAGGTGAGGTAAAATAAATAAATAAATAAAATCAGTTTACATTTTTCAGTCGCGCAAATTCTCTATAGTTTGCCGAAAGTTGGGAAAAAAAAAACGATTAAAAAAAAATAATAAATTATGCTTGCAAGTGTTACTAATGGCATAAAATAAATTGTTTTTAAGCATTTAATCTTGAACTCAGTAAAGGGGGAGGAGTAGAACTTGTTAGCAAGACGAAAGGAATTTCATTAGTCATGAAATTTATCTTCATACTGAATAAAACATATTTACATTATTTCTACAAATGAAACATACATCGACTATTTAAGTCAAGGAATGAAAAAAAAAAAAAAAAGAAAGAAAGAAAAGAAAAATAAAAAAAATACTTTTCTTATCTTCATATTTTACATAATAATAACAAAAATATGCCTACGCATTCGATTTCAAAAGCTTATATACTGCACATTTGGCGAGAAATAAATTCGCCAAGTACAATTCGAAAACTTAATAAGAAATATGCTTAAAACAGAATAAAAATAGCTTCAAGAAAGAGATAAATTAGTCAGATAGTATTTGTACATTACTATAATGTATTTTACATTTTAAAATTTGATTCATACGAATAAAAAATTAGCATTTCTAGGTAAAATGTGAGAACAGCACATGTCCGATGAACAATTGTTTAAGTTTTTTAAGGAAAACAATGAATAAAATGCAAGTTTTTTATTGTGAAATGTTGTAGGATTCTCGGTGACATGTCTCTCAGTGCATACATAAGCACAGCAGGATATAACCATTTTTAAATGAATTTATTATCCACGATTCGTGATGCTAAAGCTAGGCCTCCGTAGAAATAACATAGGAACGGGAGACACTGGTAAAACTCGTTTGCCTAAAGTCACGTGACTTTTACTTTGGATCGGGAGCTGTAGGGTTGCGCTCTCTCTACCAACAATTTCTCCTCTAAGCGACCAATCCCCTTAAGCTCTAATTCACTTTGGGCTATCTCCCCCTATCAGTTAGGACAAAATAAATCTATTAAGGGCCGTTCATAAATGACGTGACGCTTTTCTCCCATATTTTTGACCCCTTCCCCCCCTTTGTCACTGTCAGACTTCAGTGGACACCCCTCCCCCCCTTTGTCACGCGTCACGCTATGTTGCATCCCACTTCTTGTTACCCCTTCCCCTCCCCTTGTCACACTTTGTCACAATTTCACGAACCCCCTCCCCCCTCGAAGCATGACATCATTTATGAATGATCCCTTATACTAACTAACTCATCTAATATAATCGATGGCATTGTCTGCGATATTGCGAAATAATGATGTTTCTTTATATATAAATACTGAATGATGTTGTTGAAATATGAAAAAAAAATTAAATACTGACAGTTGCGCAATTTAAATGCTTGTTGAGCAAGTCTTGAATAGTCACTGGATCGAATCGTCGAATCAGTCATTTGTGTGACTCGGGAAACCACGTCTAGGTGCATATTCTTCTTACGTGACAGAGTGTATATAGTATATTCTTAGTATGTCTTTATCCATCTGTGACATTTTTTCTTGCAGCTCTGTAAAAATTGTATAATACTTTGTAAAAGGGCCTAATATTATTAGCTCATAGTCATACTATGTAAAAATAAAGTTATTCATTGAAAATAATCAATATCAGCTGGATGCAATCAAATTGAACAAAATGAGAATAATCAAGCTGAACAAAATGAGAACACTCAAGGGAGACTGAGTAACTAGTGAGTTATTCAATTCAAGTCGTCAGAGTAAACATTTTTCTATGTGCAACTACTACCAGAAAAAAAAAATTCTAAAATGTAGATCAGAAAAATGTTCACTTTCTTCATTCATATTTTGAAACTTCTGTTTATTTGCATAGAAAAAAAGAAGCTCGTTTGATGCAAAGAAGAAATGCCGGCGTAGAGACGAATGAGACGCATATTTCTTTACGGTGGATGATGCCAAACTAGTGAATATATTTTCCGTGGAGGTCATGACGAATGACTCTTCTGAGCAGACGAGGGAAAATAATATTCAACGAGAAGTAGATATTTTGAAACTCTCTGTTGTGGATCTAATTATCTGGGTTTTGTAGTAAGGGTCAGACTCAGACGGTAGGATATATATATATATATGCATTGAATTGGAATCGCTACTGGCTAAAATGTCTGTATTCCTAAATTTAACTTTAAAGAATAGAACGAAAACCATGGTGCTATGTGTTATGACAAAAAGGAGCTACAAAAACCTAAGTTCACGTAATGTCTTATTTCTGTTCTCGAGTTAACCAAGGCCATTATAAAACGCTAATGTTCATTTCGAATCAAATGCAGCTTTAGAGACCTGACAAAAAAATAATGAATGGCATAATCCGTGTCGATTCAGGCAGGGGTTCATAGTCTCAGAAGTTTTTGAATTCCACATACGTTAAAATTTAGAACAAAGTGAGTTATATGTATGTTTTTGTTTTGCTCAAAAAAATTCCTGGCCCGAGATACAGGCCGCCAAAGATGGAGCCTCCGGCGCAATTTCTCACTTGCGATTTTTGACAAAAACTTTCAAATGCTCTATTTCCTGAACGGTGCAAGATATTTTGAAACAAATTTTTTTATTTGAAAGACAAATAGGTTCTGTTTAAGATGAAATGCTACGTTTTAAAATATCTGTTCAACGCTTTTTGCTGATGCCTTCTAAAAATGTTTTTAAAATGTTTTTTTTTTTTTTCTCTCAAAAAAGCCAATCTCAAAAAGTTTTATTTTTTTTTCAGTTGGTTAGTACTATTGAGTACTACATTCTCTGAAGAAGAGAGAGCTTGCACTTTTGCGTTCAACGGTTTTTAGAAACAATTTAAGATTTTTCCATATAATTTATCAGTTTTCTTTATAACATAGTCATATATTACCTCATTAAATCAAAATTATCCAAATTTAATTTTCTTTGACATGGCATTTAATTCTTAATAAATATTAGCGCATGAAAAAGTCTTAATTTTTTTTAATTAAAAGAATACAGTGTTTTTCTTCTAAATTTCAAACCAGTTTTCTTTACATACCAATAAACATAACTTAAGATTGACATTCTGAGAAAAATTCAATGAATACAATATTTATTTGGGGTGAAGATAAGAATTTTACATGGAAAAGTGTAAATTTCTGCTAAAAATTTAGAAATATATATGCATTATACTGTACTTTCACCCCAATACGCATATGTTGGAAAAATTAATTACTGCACATTCGCATGCCGTTAGCAAGTAATATAAATACATGTATACCAGCCTTTAAAACAAATTCTGTATATCATTTATTCATAATATATATAAATAAAACCGAAAGTTTGTGTGTGTGTCTGTCTGTCTATCTGTCTGTATGTCTGTCGATCGCGTCCTGGCGAGATGGAACGGGCCAAAAGTACGAAATTTTGGTTACAGGTACCTTGGGCCAGGTCCTCGTGCACCTCAAAGCGTTTTCCCTAAAATTCGAATTTGTTCTTCTTTTATTCCAATTTTATGCAAAACTGTTGACTTTATGTTTATCTCATCGAAGAAACATCCCACGTTTTCGATTTTTTTCAGCGTATGAATGCCGGTAAAAAACTGCACAAGATGAGCTCTTTCTGAACTTCGTAGAACAAATAGAACACGCACAATATTCATTTAAAGTAGCTTTCGAACTTTAAAATGAGGCTTACCTCTGAATTTATCTGCTCAATTTGCGTGTTTTCGTCAAAATAAATAGTACTTTTGTCGCCAACTACATGGTTTCTGTTAACGTAAGATTGAAAAAAAGCTATTTTATCTTTATTCATGCTGTTTTATGAGCAAAAAAAAATCTAAAAGTTTATTTAATTTTCATGCATATTTTGTGAATTATTTAACTGCAGACGATTTTTAATTGTTTTATCCTGAGGTTGATTCTTCTTTCTTTTCCGCGATTTCATATTTATTTTTTCGATAAAAACTAGGTTGGAAGGTTTTCGATATAACTTATTTTTGATGAAATGTAAACTTTCGCCAAGTGGTGATAGCTTTTCTTACACACGCCTCCCTCCCGTTAATTACTCTCAATTATTTGTGCTTCGTAACTTTTCGAAACCATGCCAAAAAACTTTATTAGTTAAATTGTTTTCTAGGTATTTTACACTGGAGGATCATTGCGCATTTGCATTATGCTTACATTATTATAGGGCAATTTGGCGACCTTCTGCTTTATTTTAACAGTTTACGTAGCGGTTTTGATTGATTCCATATTTTACCCAGGGGATTTATCTTATAAGATTTATTTATGTTTATTACTGCGACTCTGGGCAACACCACCGAAAGACAAGGCTTGAGGTCTCAAGCGTAATCTCATGATGACGTCATCACAAGCAGGTGAACGCTAACAGCCAATAACAGCTCTTTGAAATATTTTATTATTGTATTCAAACATAGATTATTTTAATCGCCAAATATTAACTGTCAATGTCAAAAATGGCAACAATTCTTGCTCTTTCATTCTTTTGAGCTGTATAGTAAGGAAGCTGATATCTAAATATAGAGATGCTGTAGAAGCGATTAAGCGATTAATGTATTCCAATGGGGCATTATTTCGCTCTTTATGTGTGTGTAATTAAAGCTGCGTAATCAGCAACTACCGTCAAACGGGGTGACTGTGTGCCACATTTTGACGTTTTCGTGTCATATTTCCTCTAATTTTTCACCTATCGAGTTGAGTATTTAATGCAACATAATTACACATCTTAGCTTTTAATTCACATATTAAAAATGATTCTAAGATATCATGGAGGGGAGATATAATTTTTTCTTAGTGGCACTTACTCACCCCGCACATGGGGGTGACTAAGTGCCACGCATGTTTCCTCCTGTTAAATCTATTAGAAACGATCGCTGGCAACTTCTCACCCTTCAGAATTAATCTCCTTGTCATTTCAGCTATTATAACTTATTTTTTTATGAGTATACCTTCAAATTTTAAAATAAACAAGAAGTTCCGTCTAGAACTATACGAGCCTACTTTCCCGTATACACCGAATTCAAATTTATAATCTAGCTATATCTCTCTCTGTCTTTCTCGTTTAGCTTTAGTTCTTAATTGCTTCAAATATACCTTTTTCAACGGTTAATGCATATTCATTCAATCATTATTTATTAAGTCATTCATATATTTATTCACTCATTTATTCATTCTTTCGTTTGCTTATTCATTTAATCATTCATTAATTAAAAAATATTCTTGAAAATCCCGATAAAAAAATTTCATAGGAAAATAGGCTCGTTAGTTCTGGATGAACTTTCTATTTGTACATGTTCTACGTCATATGAGCTTTCCGATAAAGTTTGTTCCAAGCAAATCGGTCCGGTAGATCAGAAATTATATAGGAATGAAATTTCCCCGAAGCGTGTTAATTTTTGAACTTTAGCAAATTGATCAATAGAAATTAATAGGAATGAAATTCAGACAGACAGACAGACAGACAGACAGACAGACAGACAGACAGACAGACAGACAGACAGACAGACAGACAGACAGACAGACAGACAGACAGACAGACAGACAGACAGACAGACAGACAGACAGACAGACAGACAGACAGACAGACAGACAGACAGACAGACAGACAGACAGACAGACAGACAGACAGACAGACAGACAGACAGACAGACAGACAGACAGACAGACAGACAGACAGACAGACAGACAGACAGACAGACAGACAGACAGACAGACAGACAGACAGACAGACAGACAGACAGACAGACAGACAGACAGACAGACAGACAGACAGACAGACAGACAGACAGACAGACAGACAGACAGACAGACAGACAGACAGACAGACAGACAGACAGACAGACAGACAGACAGACAGACAGACAGACAGACAGACAGACAGACAGACAGACAGACAGACAGACAGACAGACAGACAGACAGACAGACAGACAGACAGACAGACAGACAGGACAGACAGACAGACAGACAGACAGACAGACAGACAGACAGACAGACAGACAGACAGACAGACAGACAGACAGACAGACAGACAGACAGACAGACAGACAGACAGACAGACAGACAGACAGACAGACAGACAGACAGACAGACAGACAGACAGACAGACAGACAGACAGACAGACAGACAGACAGACAGACAGACAGACAGACAGACAGACAGACAGACAGACAGACAGACAGACAGACAGACAGACAGACAGACAGACAGACAGACAGACAGACAGACAGACAGACAGACAGACAGACAGACAGACAGACAGACAGACAGACAGACAGACAGACAGACAGACAGACAGACAGACAGACAGACAGACAGACAGACAGACAGACAGACAGACAGACAGACAGACAGACAGACAGACAGACAGACAGACAGACAGACAGACAGACAGACAGACAGACAGACAGACAGACAGACAGACAGACAGACAGACAGACAGACAGACAGACAGACAGACAGACAGACAGACAGACAGACATTTTCCCCATCTCAAAACCCTAATTTCAAATTTTTTATTTTTCAATCTTTATTTAATTACTTAACTTATTTGTGAATTTTCTTGATTTCTAACGATATTTTCACGATACATTAAGCCTTCTTTCATGCTTTATTACTATTTTTTTTTACTTTTACGGGAAAGTAGGCTAAAAAGGCCATACATATGGAAAAATGCTATTTGTTAAAGAAACTCTTCAAAATGTTATTCAAAATAACTCAATTTATTAAACGAAACACAAACTACAAATTTGAGATAAAAATTCTCTCTTCAGTCAATCCGAATTTAGAATAACCTGAAATTTGTTGGGATTTGGTAGAGGTCCGGGAGGAGAAATCTTCTTCAGGATTTGTTTCTTTTTGTACCACAAAACATCAGGGGTGTCAGGCCACTTGCAGAATTGTTCACTTTTCTCCAGGCATTTCACACATGCCTCGTTGCTACTGGCGAAATCAGAAATCATTTGGCCCAGGTACATTTTTCCTTTATATTTTACTAAAATAAAGTCACCTTGCACAGGGCCAGTGTTTTTTGCGTCATTGACTGATTCACTGCTTGTCAACGGTTGACCAGAGACTGTTGTAGATAGGTGGTCAACATCTAGGACATCAATGGCACTCTAGAAACTTAAAAATGACCAAAACACTGCAAAATAAGATGGCACCCAATCACCTCACACTTCATCGTAAATTGAATTAAGGGTTATAACTGGTAAACAAAAAATCATTTTGAAACGTCGAAGCGTGTCGAGCTTCTTTGATAGTTTGGTAACAAAGAAATGAACTTATCTTTTTTCTGGCTGCTTCCGAAGTATGATTACCAGACCACACTTCTTTTCCAAATCACAACACCACAAATCTACGTAGACACAAACAATGGTAGGTTACAATTTAGGTTATAATTTGATTGGTGTAGTACCCCAATGTAAATAGTCCTACTATCCCTCTACCTAGTGGTAGTTTTCCTTTTTCGGTCGGTTAATTCCTCTGGTGCCCTCGGGCGCTTGAGTTCGAAAACCCAGGATGGCACCGAGTCACCGCGTATGGAACTTAGTCACCCCGTTTGACGGTACTTCATAATTTAATCGCAAAAATGCCATTCATGTGTTGCGTTCCTGGATGCAAGTTCAGTTACAGCTTAAACGAAAGGATATCCGTTTTTAAGTTTCCAAGTGAACTATCACGGTTGGATATAGTTGAAATTATTAATATAAGACTTGGAATAAATCTGGAATCCTTGATGTTGAAAAAGTACTTTATTTAGAAGATTAAATAAGATGGAATTGCAGTATTAGATTAATTCATTCTGTACTGTTCACATTCTTAGAAGCTTAAAAACAAAAAAATCGAATAGAGTTGAGTTGTACAGTTGCTGTAAGATAGAATAATAAGTAGTGGCTTAAAATAGATAAACATGGAAATTAAATATTGAATTAAATATTCTAACACTCCCCCTCAATATTTCTATCCTACCAACCCCATTCCTTGAAAAAATTTTGCAGTCTTAACCACCTCAAGAGGCTTTGTTAATAAGTCAGCTTTCATAACGTCAGTTGGGCAATATAATACTGACAGAAAATTATTAGTTACAAGTTCACGAACAAAGTGGTACTTAATGTCTATATGTTTTGTGCGCTGACTAAACCTTCCACACGTAAGCATCTTGATGCAGCTTTGATTGTAGTCGAATATGGTTATAGGTAATGTAGCTACTTCATGAAAGTCACTTAATAGTCTGTTTAACCATATAGCTTCTTGTGCTGATTCTGCAAGAGCTACATATTCAGCTTCTGTACTCGATAAAGAAACTGATGGCTGTATCTTGCTTGACCAACATATTGTCCCTCCATATATTTGGAACAAATATCCACTCTGTGATCTTCTTTCTTCAGATCCTGCCCAATTGGCATCCACGTAGCCTTCCAAAATGCTAGTTTCACTTTGTAGATCTGAGCTTAACTTTAGTCTTTTGTGCACTGTAGTTTTCAAGTATCGAAATACCCTTTTCACTTCTGTCCAGTCACTTTGAGTTGGTCTACTAACTTTACTAGCTAATATTGATGTACTAACTGATATGCCTGGTCTTGTATTAGTAGAAATGTAAAGAAGTGATCCTATAGCTGCTCGATAGACTGTATTTGTTTCTAATGGATCTTCAACTTCATTTCTCTTTTGGTATCCTGGCTCCAAAGGTATTCTTGATGGTTTCGAATTCTCAAGCCCAAACTCCTTTATTTTTCGATTGATGTAGTTTGTTTGATGCACATAGAAAAGTCCTTCAGCATCTCGATCAATTTGCAAACCCAAATGAAAATTTAAATGTCCCAGGTTCTTCACTTTGAATTGGTTCATTAGTTCCACTTCAAATTCCCTTAGGTTTAAACTTTCTTTGCTGGCTGCAATAACATCATCAACATAGACAAGAGTGTAGGTCCAGGCTCCATTGGAATGTTTAGAATATAGACATGGGTCTGTATTACTCTGCTTGAAGTTCATTTTCATGAAACTTTGATGAAGTTTCTTATTCCATTCATTCGCACCCTGTTTCAAACCATATAAATTCTTTTGAAGTTTACAAACAAGATATTGCTTTCCTGGTTCCTCATATCCTTTTGGCTGTTTCATATATACGTTATGATGTAGATCACCATTTAAGTATGCTGTCTGAATGTCATAATGATTAACTTGCATTTTCCTTTTTTCTGCAATAGCTAACAAAGTTCGAAGTGTAATCTGGCGTACAACAGGTGCGAACACTTCATCGTATTCTTCGCCAAATTTTTGAAAAAATCCCTGTGCAACCAATCTGGCCTTGAATCTGTCTACATCTCCATTTTGATCAATTTTTCTCTTGAAGACCCACTTGCTGCCTATTGCTACTTTATTTGGTGGAAGTTCTGCTAATTCCCAAGTTTTGCTTGCCTTTAATGAATTTATTTCCTCTTTCATTGCATTACTCTAAGATTCAGCATCTTTAGACTTGATCGCTGCTTCATATGTTTTTGGTTCTGCTTCTTGAGTTTCACCTTCCTTAGCTATTTGGATTGTTTCAATTAATCTTTCTGGTGCTTTTCTAGCTCTTTGATCTTCTGATCATCTTGTTATCTTCATTACTTTCTTCATCTGTTGCATTTGCTTCTTCAGTTTCCTCAAAATCAAAATATGCTGAAGAATTGGTCTCCTCTTCAAGTTCAAATTGACATGTTTCTTCTGCAACAAAGTTTTCGGGTATGGTTTCCTGTTGACTTTCAGTCTCGAAATCGTCTACAAACTTTACATGTTTACTGACAGTAATCTTGTTGGTCTTTCTGTCCAATAATCTGTAGGTCTTAGATCCTTCTTAATAACCCACAAATGTCATCAATTTTGCTTTGTCATCTAACTTTAATCTTTGTCCCTCTGGGATTAAGGTGTAAGCTTTGATGCCGAATGTCTTGATTGCTTCCAGATTTGGCTTTTCTCCATGCCATAACTCCTAGGGTGTAACTTCATGATGTTTTGTTGGCAGTCTGTTCTGTAGGAAGTTGGCAGTCTGAATAGCTTCTCCCCAATACTTATTTTCAAGACCTGATTCTAGGAGTAAACATCGCGTCATTTCAATAAGATATCTGTTTTTACGTTCCGCTGTCCCATTCTGTTGAGGTGTATAGGGTGCCGAGGTTTGTCTCTGTATTCCCTCATCAATGAAGATTTTATCTACTTCAGCATTCATGTATTCTCCACCTCTGTCTGATCTTATGCACTTTGATGTTTTCCCAAACATAGTCTGAACCTGTTTCACGTAATGAACTATGTTTCTTGAAACTTCCGACTTATTCTTCATCAAATAAACTTTTGTATGTCAGCTAAAATCATCGATTAGTGTAAGTATATACTTGTTTCCACTTGGTGTAGCTACATGAATCGGTCCGCACACATCTGAATGAACCATCTGAAACAGTTCTGTGGTTTTTATTGATGATTTCTTTGGAAAAGATGTTTTCGTCCTTTTCCCTTTAATCTCGCATACATCAGTGTGTTTGCAAGGCTTTATCTTTAATCCGGTAGCTAAATATTTATTTTTTACTTTCGTTATGGCTTGAATATCTCTATGGCCTAATCTTTTGTGCCATTCATGTATGCAGAGAGACTTGCAATCAGTTGCACTTAATGCCTTTTGTGAGTTTAGTACATACAAACTGTTTTTAGTACTTGCTATAGCAACAATGTTTTCTTTTAACTTTATAGTGCACTGTTCATTACTAAAGTCAACATTAAATCTTTTATCAACTAATTTCTTGACAGACAATAAATTTCCATGCAATTGAGGCACGTAAAGAACATCTTGAACTTTTATTTTACTTACATGGTTCTTGTCATTTTCATAAAATATCCAGCCCTTTCCACTGGTCACTATGATTTGACCATCTGCAAGGTAAACTTTATCTCGAATGGTTTCATCAAGTGCTGTGAAGAAATCAAAATTGCTGGCCATATGCGAAGTTGTTCCAGAGTCAATGTACCACGAAAGAGTTTTTGTTTCACCCAAGATAAAACAACTATGTTCTTCATTGCTGATTCTTATTTCTGAACTGTTATTATCTGCTAGAATAACTTTCTTAGCTGTATGTTGATTTTCTTGCTGATTTGTTCCTTTCCGTAGTAGCCATGCTTTATACTTTCGACAATCCACCTTGTCATGTCCTGACTTCTTACAGAAAAAACAGCTTCTTTTTGTATGCTTCTGAACTGTAGAATTGACCTTTAATACCTTTTCTTGGCTTGGCTGGCTTCCATGATTCTGTTCTATTCTTCTTCTGTTTTCTTCTATCAACTTATTTTTAACCAGTTCTTGTGTTAAATCTGCTTCTGGTCTGGTTTCCAACTCTGTAATCAACGTTGCATAGCTGTCAGGAAGGCTGCTCAACAATAATGCCACAGTTAGAGGTTCTGCCAAATTTTCCCCCAATGCAGTCAGTTGATCAATGAGATCAGTCATAGTGTTGATGTGTTCTTCCATATCACTGTGTTCATCCAGTTTCAAACTACACAGGCGTTTTAACAAGTTGACTTTGTTGGACAATGTTGACTTTTGATGATATCCAAGAAGAGATTTCCACATACCATTCGCTGTATTGTGCTTCTTTACATGGCACAGTTTATCTTCAACCAGAAGTCCAATGGTAGCACGAGCCTTTCCATCCTTCGTAATCATTTGCATCCGCAGGTTTCTCTTTTTCAACAATATTCCAGAGTCCTTCTTTAATCAAGAGAAGTTCTACTTTGTACTTCCAGATTTGGTAATTTGAATTATTTAACTTTGCTATTGAAATGCGAGCACCTTCAGCCACTATGACTTCAGCAGAACAGGATAAACAACTTTCGTTTTCGAAAAAAATCGCAAATTTCTTTAAAATATTTCAAAAACTGCAACCAGTCTCATAATCTATAAGACTTGGAATAAATCTGGAATCTTTGATGTTGAAAAAGTACTTTATTTAGAAGATTAAATAAGATGGAATTGCAGTACTAGATTAAGACATTCTGTACTGTTTACATTCTTACAAGCTTAAGAACAAAAAAAAAATCGAACAGAGTTGAGTTGTACAGTTGCTGTAAGATAGAATAATAAGTAGTGGCTTAAAATAGATAAACATGAAAATTAAATATTGAATTAAATATTCTAACAATTAATTCCAAGGAAAGACTTCAAACCAACAAAATCGTCTAGAGTAAGTCCAGATTTGATTTTTATTCACAACATGCACTGAATATTTTAAGTGCAATTCTGTTTAATGCCCCTACAATTATTTATTTGCGTCGTCAACACTAACGTTAGTGATAGTATGTAAATACGACAGATTTACTAAATATTCACTACAAAACATAGGGAAAAAATTGAATCATAAATTTAGTGAAACATTAACTTTGCACTTGTGTGTTTCTATGTATGTTATTGTTACTGAAACTAGATTCTACACTATAATGTAAACTAACTTAGAAGTCGTGATACATATCCTTTTGAACAACATAATTTAAGAACATGAAATGCCGAATAAAAAAAGAAATCCTTTCCTTAAAATTATTTCAAATAATTAAATTTACTAATATGATGAATCCTACTTCCAAACTGAAATACTTGGCATAAGAAACAATGGTATTTTCTTGTAACGGCATGTCAAAGATTATAGACAAAAATTTAAAACCTCATGCCAGGGATATATAGCCGAGATTGAATGAAAAAAAACAGTAGTGACCTTAAAATATTTTTAAAAAAAATTATAAATACGCCAATGAAAGAAAATCACCAAGTCTATTTTGGCGATAAAAATGAAAAAAATGCTTTGTAACAAAAAGTTGCTAGAAATTATTAAGAAACAGATGTTATGAATAAACTTTTCTTATTGAATATGCATGCACCACTGAATGTTCTAAGTCATATGTAAGCTGACATAATTTAACAACTTGTTAAAAATAAAAAAAAAATTAAAAAACTGTTTCTGAACTAAAATGCTGTCGGCCACTTTTCGGGGGAAAAAGGGAGGGCTTTTGTACATGCTTTCCAAAATGTTCTCGAATTTTAATACATAATTAAAATAAAGTTCGTGTTAACGATGATTTGCTGACACTTTCTCAGAGAATTAATTTAAATGATTTGAACTGTAGGGTACAAACATAAGTTTCTTTCCGAATTTTTCTTAATTACTTATATTCACTTTTTTGTTAATTATTTGTGAATGATGAGTGTGAATTACACTTTTCTAATGATTATTTTCTCAGAAAAGAGATAGTAAAAAATATTACCCTTAATATGATTCTTAACAATGAGTGTTTAGAATATGACGCATGTTTGTATGAACACACAATAGAATTAGTTTGAAAGTTTATGGTTGATACCGAAACAAATACTTTTTTAAAGAACATATTGTATAGAAAAAAATTATTTCAAAACTTCTACTCAGAAACAAAAATTACAGACATTAACAAATTCTAAAACCAATGCATAATTTTGTGCTGAAAATGTAACTTAAAAAAAAACTGAAAAAAGATGATGCATTCATATTTTGGTGTTTTAACGATTTAAAGCATATTTACATTTTAACAACATTTTTAAGTATGCCTTTTTCTAAGAAAAGTGATTCATGAAACTAAATAAAAGATTTTGAAACATTTGAAATATTATTATTAAATAAAAAGGGGAAAATGCATTAAAAAGTCTATGTTTAAAATTTTCACTCAAAGTACATTTTAAAAAGAATTTTCAAATATTTCATGAAGGTGTTTTTCAAACAAGTTTTAAAGCTGCAAAAGCCATACTTAAAAAAAAATGTTTTCAGAATTTCTTTTTTTTGGAAACCATCATAGTGTTTTTTTAAAGCATCGTTCTACTCATATAATTTTTGAGCATGAAGAAGATTATCAATTACAGTAACAAATTGTTTAATGACCGTTTACTCGATGAAGAGTTTGCTTTTCAAAGCGAAACATAACTTGTGATTTGATTAAAATATTTTCTTTTCAATCGGTTTTCTTGTATCCTTGATTTATATTTCTACGTACATAAGTCTAGAATCAATTATTAATTACCATCTTCATAAAAAACGGTCCGAAAAGTATAAAATACTGAAATGTTTTAAGCGCTTAAGAAGACCTATTGTTAAAGTTCTCCTACTTGTGATGACGTCATCGACGGAGATAGTTGGCCTTGTCTTTCGGTGGTGTTGAATCAGCAAATCAGCTTCTCTCTTTTGTCGTCAAATTTGGAAAAATATTCGCTAAATAGGCGCTAACATGCTTAACTAGGAAGTTGGCTTAGGAACGCCTTTGGGAAAATATCTCGATAGGAAAACGACTTTTCTCCACCAGACCCCTACCTGTTAGCCGAGGCCTTAGGATTACTTACGCACGGGGAGAGGTAGTGGGATCCACGGATTTTACATGCACGTATCCCCAAGTATACATGGTGGTCTTCAGTGGGTATCGAACGCGCGACGTTCCAGGTCGGAAGTCCGACGTGCTAACCACTAGGCTACCACGGCCCATATGAAAACGACCTGGAACTGGAAGTTTGCATGCAATTGACAGAAAATCGCATAACACACCCTTTTTGGAACATCTGATTACAACCAAAAGGGGAGGTGCACAACTAGACGTTGTACAGGTCCTACGTACGAAGTTTCAACCTTCTGCGAACAACCTATTTTAAGTTATGCGATTCGAGATACGCACGTATACCACGCGTACGCACATACATCCGCACGTGCATACATACGGCACAACAAAATCCGTCAAAACGTGTCCGGAGTCCAGGGATGATCAAAATCAATATTTCAGTGGTTCATTGTTAAAAAAAAAACCTGAATTTTCAAATTGTTTTTTGACTGATTTTAACGGAAGATTTCCGTAGTGCTTCAATACATGGTTTTTCCTTCCAAAAACGGAAATATCACGTCCTAAAATACGAGAACGGAACTTTCCCGTTTTACGGTTGCTGTATTTTCACAACCTATTTGGATTAACGGAGAAAAAAGAAATGGAACTTCTGTCAAATCTCGGGAAAATATTATCAGAAACGGAATATTTTCGGCAACTCTGCTGCCGCACTTTTTCTGTTATTTTCAAGAGATTTTTTTCTACAGTGTACGCGCGTGCGTATGTATATACATACGGACATTGAAAAACTCAGTAAAAATTGAGCATTTTAATCACAAAATAAAAATTTAAGCTGAAATTTGAGTGGAAATATTTTCCGCGATTTGAGTGGAAATATTTTTCGCGATTAGTGCTTCCTGTACTTCATACAAGGAAGTAAGAAGACATATTAAACACAATTAAAAGTTTCGTTACCAATGCAAAACATTTCAGCAACAAAAAAAAAACTTCCATTAAAATGGAAAAAATATAGCAATGTGAACAAACATGGCGGGGCGGCAACATGAACAATATTTCGTTACCATCGCCATGTTAGAAAGTAAAATATTCGTCAAGCCGCAATGCACCCCCTTTCTTACACTTACCACAAATACGTATCAAGCTGTTTCACATTTGGAAAATACTTGATGCCGAATGATAAAATAATGTTTGTTAAACTGATCTGAATAGACGGTTTTAATAAAGTATGATAAATGCTTTTTTGTGCTTATTTTAGTATAAAGTGGTGTACTCTCGTTTGTTGAAAAATTTTGATAGGTTTGTCGATGATTCGAATTTTTGATATTTCGAATTATTACTTATCCTCTTCGCTTTCAAGTAAGCGAGAATTGACTGCTTTTAAAACCTACCTCAATTAAAATTAAACACAGTCAGATCTCGAGACGAGGTCACATCTCAGGACTTCACGAAAATATGACCTTACATGCGGCCATGCGGGGTGACCTTGTAACCGATTCATACACATAATTTGATATTCAATGAGCTGTGGAACTGAAGAAAAGTGAGCTTATATGCAGGATGACAATAGATACGGGTGGCCTTATATCGAGGTCTGACTGAATTGCATTCTAGTACGAGAAAGTACGGCACTACGTCAAAAAATAATAAAAAATAATAATAAACGCTCTATAAAACAGAAGTACCGTAACACGTGAAGTTTTCAGGGCATTTTAAAAAAGAACAGTCAATGTAACATTTGTCGTCCCTGCTGTCAAACAATAATGCTGCTTCAGTGCTTTACTTGATGAACGCTTACTATTTAAAAAAACAATGACCTCGGGTACTACTTTCTGGGACTAAGAGTAGCCCATCAATATTTTTTATGTTAATAAATTTAAATAGCTGAATCCTTTCCCCTCTGACTTTCCTTTGCTTGAGATTATTTATATTAAGCTTTTAAGCCTGACATTATAATCTAACATTGAATATTTAGTACATGCCCACCATATCTTTTTTAACTTAAAAGTTGTACATTTCATAACAACAAAATCATCCAATGTCACAGTGTTTGTCTTTGGGAACAGCACAAAAGCTTAAAATAACTGACAATCAAACCAGCTTTATTTTTCGGAATCATTCAGAAGCTTTTCAGTTGAATCCGTGCCTTAGTTTTATACTCTTTTAAGATATTGAATATTATATTGAAAGTCTTGCTCAAGATGTGACTCGTAAAATTGATGATTTTTTTGTTTTCAACTGTGTTTAAAGGAACCCACCAAGGAAAAAAAAAAAAAAAATTAATTTAAGTTCAGAAACCCGACTCAACATGATACGTCTAAATAAAATTGATATACATGGAGTGCTCAGCGTTGGAATGTACGGGTCAGTCAGGCGTGCCATTTACACGAGACACAACATTTCAAGAGAAGTTGCTATTAAATCTAACATAATAGTTTCTGCCATAGCCGCGAGGCAGTTACAAAACGAAGCTTCTATCATGCGCCAGCTTAATAGTGATAAAACTATAAAATTAATTGGCGTCATCTACCATCCGCGCTACATGATTGTAATGGAAATAACGGGCATGTCTATTTTGAGAAAAGTAACAACTGAAGCACATACCTTAACTAGCAGAAACTTTTGTGCGTTTGCCATTGCCATTGCAGATGGTATCAGTTTTATGCATGGCAAACGAATACTGCACAATGATATCAGTCTGAAAAACGTGCTGATTGACAAAGAAAACAACATTAAAATTTCTGACTTTGGAAGGTCAATGTGCCTAGAACCAAAACAAGTTGAGGCAAGAGGTGCACCACCGACAGGTGAAATTAAGCGCTTTAGCGCTCCTGAAACTCTAAGTGATGGCATTTACTCCTTTAAGACGGACAGTTATATGTTGGCTTGCTCCCTATGGGAGCTTTTCTCCCTGGGTGAGCAACCCTTGAAAAACATTAGCACAACTGAAATTACGGTGGCAATTTAAATGGCGATCGTGTTGAGAAGCCAGATATGATAAGTCAGGATTGTTTTCAACTGTTTAGTTGTTGTTTTTCAGGCCACCATGGTGAAAGATTAACCGCCAGCGAAATAAAATATAATTTCTCACCCAGGGAGATACATAGGACGCATCTCTAGAGTCCTGAACGGTGGTGCACATGGTAAAAAGGAATAATTAATTTGTTTGTTACTTTTCGCAGAATCAAAATTTGAAAAAAAATCAAAAATTAAAAAAATAAACTAAAAGTTCAAATCAATCAAGTGTGTCTACCAGTATCTTGAGACCATTCGGGAAAGAAACTTTAAAGCATAAACTGTTATCAAAAATTATAAAAGGACGATCAGAAAAAATATTAATATCAAAGTATGTAACGAAAATTTTAGATTATATTTAAAATGTTAACGAATAGCAAAATTCGTTGCCAGATGGCGCCACTCGACCACTAGCTAACGTGATTTATCTTAACCACAGACTCTGATAGTTAAACGAATCACAGACAAGGACGCCAACTACGTCACGCAAAGAAAAATAGAATTACATTTTTGTTCAAGAAGATTCGGGGCTTCTCTCACGATCTGTGACGATAGAAGGACGACAAAAAATTGAGGAGAGAGGAAAGAAGAGAAGAAGGAAGAAGAAAAAAAAATGATACTGAAGAATGAAATTTCCTAAAACTTAACTTCTGTGCATAATCATCAATGACATATTTTTACATTAAACAAGAAAATAATATCCTCTGAGAAGATGCGCAGGAGATTCAGAGAGATTGAAGAAAAGTCCTGCGTGCTGCAGGAATGAATTGAATGTTCTTTTCGCCATAATCTCCGTATAAAGAATAATGATCGGCTTGATAGATGAATGCAATGAAGCGGAAATAATGTAAAGAATTCCGAGGATGCTCTACCGTGGATCATCAAGTGGAAAAAGAAAATTACAAGGGCTGAGTTACGAGGACTGATAGTCCTCGTAACGTACTTCTCATCATGCCCCCTGACCGAATCAAAGCATGACGCGTCGGCTGCCCCGGACGCGGTAGTATTATGCGCAGGATCCAATATTCGTCTCATCATAGAAAAAGATTTGCCAGAGCCTGGGAAGGTTGGACTTCTTCGCCTGCAGTCGTTAGCTGAGCATAATGGAACGGCCTTCACGCCTTGGGTGACTCTGCCAGGAGAAAAACTCCCGACGTGCTTCGCCCGTTCAACCCATTTATACCCCCTCGCCAAGTTGAGGCCGACTGCTGGGCTTTAAAAAAACTAAAAATCATTAGAAGTCTTTGCGGCACTAACTGGGGAGCTTCTCCCACAACGTTAAAGACCACATATACCTCACTCATTAGACCCATTATGGAGTATGCATCACCGATCTGGGCGAATGCCTCTGATACAGCCCTAGACAAGTTAGAAAGCGTACAAGCGAGAGCTGAAACGATAATAACCGGTGCAGTGTCTTCCACCAACAACGGCAAGATAATCAGAGAGTGTGGTCTAGAAAGTCTTCAAAAGAGAAGGAAAGAAAATATAATAAAGTTCACCAACAAAGCGCGAAGTCGTATACCTGAACATATCTCTCGCATCACCTTTGAAGAATGGAATCCCAGGACAAGACTGAAAAGATCTTCACGCAATACAATAGAGATATCAGGGCAATCATAGGCCTTGAGCACAGCAAATGTGACATCCTACAAGAACCAATCTCCTACAGAAAGCTTCCACTGAGCTCAAATATTCACACTGACCTCTTGGAACCATGCAATAAAAATGAAAACAATGATATCATTAAAGAAAAGGGACTCAAGACCATTGAACAGTTTTCAAAAGAGAACTTTGTGCATGCATATATAGACGGCTCCTCTGATAAAACTATCACCAACGGGGGCTCCAGAGTGCTTCTAATTACTTCAAGTAATACCCCTCAACAAGGTAAATTTGGAGCTGGAACCATAGCCTCTAACTTCACCTGCGAGCTACGGGCAACTTTGGGGGCCCTTACTATGTGTAAGGCCCTTCCCACCTCTGAGCAAGCAAAGGGCCTTGTTATCTTCTGCGACTCGAAGGCTGCCCTCCAAGCAATTGTAAAAGGGGACTCTTCTGTCACCCAAGAAATCATCTCAAGTCTTCATAATCTTCAGGATTTTAACAAAACCTGTACTCTTCAGTGGATCCCTGCACACGTTGACATTGCAGGCAATGAAAATGCAGATAAATTAGCCAAAGAAGCCAGAAATCTCAACATTAACGACTATAACGTTTCCCTCCAAGATGCAAACGCAATAGCTAAATCTAAGCTAAGAGAAAAATTCGATTCCAACGAACACTTGATTTGTAATATAAAGGCAGATAGATCTACTACAAAAACTATAGCCAGGCTAAGAACCAACCATCACAGAGGCATGAAGATCGACAGAGAGAGATGGCAGGAGAGTCTACAGGAACTGAGATCACTGCCCAGATACGCAACTAACACCACGCCACATCTTTGAGTGTACAGCAATAAATGCTAATCTGCGAGAAATTGGAGTCTTGCCGTCATTGATAGACCTGTATGACGATACTATCAAGCAAATAGCAGAAGCAGTAATCCGGACACATGGATACATTTAAATCGGCTATGTCATAGACACGACAAAAAAAAATCAAGTGGGAAAAAGACTTTTTGCCGAATCCAACCTGGAAAAGGTGCCACCACGTGCGGAACTGCATCTCAGCTATCTTGAAGTGTGATTTTAAAATTCTAATATTTGAATATCACCGTCTAAGAGAGAGATGGCCGTCGACTCCTGACTCTCTTGACGAGTTGATAAAAGAAAATAATTTAATAAGCTGCACTCATTTAAGATAAACCTAACGGTTTTTTCCTAAATCTTGTAATAAATATGAACTTAACGGTTTTTTCCGCCATCTTGTAAATCTTCATCACTATATGAACTTTTGCCATCCTCTTCAATCAATGCATATTAAGCCTTGTTCAATGAGTGAATATTTTTACCTTTTATACTTTGTGATGTGATTTTTATTTATGCTTTTAATCACTAATCGAAGTGCACCTAATTTGATGAATATTTTAATATATGCAAATCCAGAATTATAATTTAATAAATGATTTGAATTTTAATGCAGTATATTTCAATTTCTAAAGCATTTTACAATTCCATTCACTTGAAATGATTTCACATTGGTTCTATTTATTTCAATTAAATTTCACACGTCAGGATTGGTTCAGTACTAAACATTTTATAACTTAAATGTGCATTTGCCTTTGGAAATAATGCTTTCCTTTCTTTCGTTTTTATCCGAATTTTATGAAAGTGCTATTTAATTGAATTTTCAGAAAATCCTTTGACGATTTTGCAAATGTGATTTATAGGAACTGTCCTTATTTTGATGGGGAATTTAATATGGACTGTTGGTAATTTTAGGAACAGTAGCTCTTGAAGGTCAGTATTCTAATGGGTATTGTTACTCACTGACGTCTTTATTCCAATGGAGATTTTTTTAGAGTAATGTCCTTATTTTATTAGGGATGTTTAGGAATAGTTGTCTTTATTGAAATAGGGGGATTCAAGGATTTTTTTCTTCATTGTAGCAGAAATATTCAGTGACAGTTGTGCTTCATCTGATGGACATTTTAAAACAGAATACAGCTCTTATTCTGATAGGAATTTTTATATGTATTGTGGTAGATATTGTAATTACTATTTTTATGGACTCTTTATATCATTTTGGCTCAATTATCTCGCTGCATGTGCGCATTTTAGTTACTGTTGAAATTACTCTAATGACAATTTTTATGAACCGTTGTTGGCATTTTAAATGTGGATTTTTATGGACTGTTTTTCTTGGTCTAAAAGGAATATTTCGAGGCTGTTGTTTTTAATGCAATAGTGAATTTTAATGAGTTTTACTATTTAACTGGGATTTTTAAAAACTATTGCCGATCTTCAACTTGGATTTTTTAGGAAAAAATTTCCTTATATATTTACAACCGAGATTTTAAATATTCTTATATATTTACAGCAGGCCAAGTGACACATGAATATATGTCACTTGGCCTGCGAATGATGTAATATTATCCCGTGCAACGCCGGGCATGTCAGCTAGTCGCAAATATATTAATAATTAAATTTATTTTTAAATAACACATACAGTTAAGTATATTCTTGATTCCATTTCCCATAAAAGTAATTTGAGAAAGAAAACAAGTCTGGCTGTCTTTTCTACTCCTAGTTAATTTTTGAGCTTGTGAGCAAACCCAAATGTAGAAAACTTTATTTCAATTGCTGCTTAAATGAGTATATGAATAATTTTTGGCCGATTATTGCAGGTGAATTCTTTTACAGCAGTTACAATTTCCAACACTCAAATGTTGACACAGACTGCAATTTCTTTTTCAAATTAAATTCCACATAAAGGAAATGCACAAATTATGAAGTATAACCCATTGCTTTATAGTTCAGTATTTTCTTTAACCAAATTTAATTGGCTCTTAAACCTCTTATTTTATATTTTGTGGTTAGAGATGGCGAAAAAAAAGAGAAAAAAAAAAGAAAGAAAGGTGTCAATGCCTGTTCATATTTCTTTAAAAAAGGTATAGTCACTTGATGATTGGGCCTCAGTGGCTGAGCGGTCAAATCGACTAGCTCCGGTGCCTCCCTGCGCGGAGAGAAAGAGGCGTGGGTTCGAGTCCCACCTTTGCCATGGGTGTATTTCCTTCTATGTATATTAAAATCTGTTGTGCTGTCTTGTTCTATCTGTTCTTTCCTCTCAATCACCACATCCGGTTAAACCCTCGTCAGGGTAGGTACGGTGGTGAATGATGAGGTATAAATAAATAAATAAATAAATAAATAAATAAATAATGATTTAGGTTATTTTCTAGATTTTTCTGAATACTTGTAACAGCTTCGGCTATTTTAATTATCTTCTTCAAATTATTTAAAGTAGTTAATATTGGTTTTAATTGATTAGGCAGATTCTCTACATTCTGTTCCATTGCCCCATTGGAAAAATTTTGATACTTATTTCTCTCTTAAATTTCTACTTCCTTCTTTAAATAATTGCATAAAAATTAGATAACTCATAATGCAAAATAAAATTAGTAATAAATTCTTCAGCATTCTTGTTTGATTAGATTTTTGTTAGAACTATTGAGTTAAATCAATGATTTTTTGAAAAAGTAATCTGGTTTAAATTATGCACAGCCTTATAAATATTAGAAACATATTTTCAAAGAATAAAAAAAAGAAAAGACACTAACATATAACAGTCAAAAACATATTAAAGCTTTCAATATATAGACCAAAACATAACATTTACAAAAATTATGTTACAAGTGAGTTGTCTAGTTTCAACAATCCAAAAAATGAAATTTTTCACGGCGGGCAAAAAACTCTTAATATAAAATAATAAATATATTTAAGAAATTCGAAATGATAGAGAATCAAGGTTTTTCTAGTTAAGAGCATTGGGATAGGCTTTTAAATTGCTGAAATTTTAACACAAAAATAATTTTTACTTGTAAGATATTTGGAGGGAAAATTGGATGTACCTGGTTTTGAAACTAGACGACTCAAGCTATAGATGGAACAAATAGTGCGGTTTCGTGCTTATACTTTGTTTTTGTTAACTTCCCTATGAAAGAAAAGGAAGGAAAATACAAAGTGAATGATTTTTAAGTCGATTTTGTCTTCCCCACCCTTGTAGTATTCCTCTTTCTCTTTTCATAAGATTAGTAGTAAGATACGGAAATCAAAGATAAAAAACTATGTTTTACTCAATAGCACATATATTAAACTTAACAACTAATAGATTTGAACTAGCTATGAAAAAAATAAGAAAATGATATTTAAAAAAATAAATGAAATCAATAAATACTTTAAAGTAGCGGGCAAATAAGATTGGGCAATATATGTCTGTCTGTTTGTTTACAGGTATTTTGTTTTGTTTGAAGGGGGAATATCTGTTTCTAATATTTATCAAGAAAATTAAATTTCGATAATTTTGACTTAATGAGACTAATATATGACTATGTTATAAAGAAAACTGATAAAATGTGTGGCAAAATCTTAAATTGTTTCTAAAAACCGTTGAACGCAAAAGTGGAAACTCTCCTTTTCAGGGAATGTAGTACTCAATATTATTAACCAACTGTAAAAAAATAAAAAACATTTTTTTAACAAATCTTCAGAAGGCTGCAGAAAAAAAGTTGGACATATATAGTTGAACATAAAATTTAGCCTTTCATCTTAAACAGAAACTAATTATCTTTCAAATAAAAAAAACTGCATCAAAATATCTTGCACCGTTCAGGAAATAGAGCGCTTGAAAGTTTTTGTGGAAAATCGCAAGAGAAATCGAGAGAGAAAATCGTGAGAAATTGCGCCGGAGGCGCCATCTTTGGCGGTCTGTATCTGGGGCCAGGAATGTTTTTGAGCAATTGTTCTAAATTTTAGCATATGTGAAATTCAAAAACTTCCGAGACTATGAAGGTAAGATTTTATTTTTACCTGTCTGAATCGAGACGGACTATGCCGAATGTGATTTTTTTAAAAAATTTAACACGTTGACTGCCTTGCGTTTACAGTGAAATCTCCTTCAGGCCACTTATAGATTGTTTTAAAGTTTTGCATTCTACATAATTTTCTTAATAAATCATTTTCGTATTACTTTTATAACCATAGTTGATACTAATGAATATTCTATCATAAATTAAAGTTATATCAATAAATATAGTTTATATTAATTAATATTCAATAGTTTTATTTCTTCATCTGCGAAATATCTTTTCAAACACATACGAGTGTTCTGCGCGAGTAGTCAAATAAGCGTCACACCGATACGCGTGACGCGGTCCGATCAGAAACTTTACTGTCACCCGAATATGGGTGACGTAGCAGTCAACGTGTTAATGATTTTCATTTGGTGTCAGTTCAGAGGCCAAACTAATAAAAAAAGGAAGGTGAGGGATAGTAAGGAATTTGATGATGCCAAATCTCGTCACTGGGACTGACAGGTTTCTTAACAAAAATTTTACACTTTAATCTCATCTTAAATACCATTAATTCTTCGAAGATACAATCAATTTATTCCTGCTAAAAAACATGAAATATGAATTATTGCAGTTTAATAACTTCAAAATGTGTCATTTTTTAATTTCTAATGGCAGGTTCAATGACAACTGTAGTCAGAATAAAAAGCATTTGGAACGAGAACAAACAGAAGCAAAAAAGAACATAGGTAACAAAACTGAAGCTACGGCAAGTCTGTAAATCGCGCGTTCATCTTGGGCCGAGCTCTCCAGTATCTCTCCCACAAGTGTCCCGAGCTCAGCGCAGGGCAGTGACTCAAATGGTTCCATCCATTTCCTTTTGGACGTTACACAGTTGGCAAAGAGGACTTGACGGTATTTGTATTCCATATAGATGTTTGGACAAACAATTGTGACCAGCAGCGAGGTGAAATTTGGCAGCAGATCATTGCGCCTCATTTACCATTACAAATATGGGAATCTTATTGTTACCTATCCTTTACACCTCTCTTATTTAAAGGAGACGGCAAGTATCATTTAAAAGAACGGTTACCCGATTTTTTTTAGAATAAGAATTGGTGAATTAAATTTTTTTATGCATATAATTTTAAAAAGAGGTGCCGTTAAAGTAAGTGCATTCGACGGATCTCATCGGCGTAACAGTCAGCATATGGTAAAAATATAGTTGGCCCATTCAGTTGCCACAGTACCTCAGGTCACCTTCGGGTCACAATGCCCCTGTGCCACAGTGAATCGACTAATTAGGAGAAGGAATATATCTACACCAGTATAGTTACAGTTAGAAATTTCATCATGAAATTACGGTTAAATGACCGGCAGCAGTCTGTCCATCTAATTCACCGTTAAATTTACGTTTTGGGAAAACATTTTTCAATCTTTACGGGACCTAACCATTTCCAATTAACTTGGTTAAAAAGCCGTAAATACAAAAGTTTACGGTTTTATAACTATTTAAAAATGGTTTCAAAACAAAATTTTCACCGTTTTTGAACCATTTCGAGGCGTAGAATCTTCGAGGCGTACAAACCGTAAACGAAGCTTGCAGGACTCGAACCCCAAATGCGTGGTGTACAAGTCTTACTCTCTATCCACTCGGCCACCGTCATCACTCGGACGTTTATTTATCAGTAAATCTTTTTTTCGACAGGCAAACAGCCTTAAAATTGAGATTTCGGTTTTTGATTGGATCCAAATTTATTTTTGGTCTAAATTTACTGTATATTGACGAAAATCATTTTATTTGTTGCAAAAATTAAAATACAAACAAGCTTTAAACAAGCTTCAGCAGCTCAAATTATGGGTCCGCTCATTCGCAACCAGTTTGGGAATCCGATGTCTCCACTTTTGATTTACGTGTGTATGTGTTTCTATTTTGTATCCACTGCTTAAACCACTTTTTTTTAATTCTTTTTTTACATACACATGCAGATTTTAACTGATAAATCCGTATTCCTATTTTAAAACAACGTACCACCAGTAAGGTTTCGCAACCAAGATGGACGCCCGATTCTTATTGAGCGCTTGAAAATTACGGTTAGTTAAACGTTCTTTAGGATAAACAGAGAATAAACGATTTTTTTCGCAATCAGCGGTTTGACTACCATCTTTTTAATGGTTATTCAACTTTGTAATTAAATATGGTAAAATAACAATCAAATAAATGGTTATTTTACTATTTTCTTACGGAAATTTTTAACAGTGTACTATCACCTGTTTTGATGCTAACTGCCAGTTAACATCGACCCAATGGTCCAAGGGATCCGCAGAAGGCGTCTCGAATCTGAGATCATTTCTCGATGTCCATTAAGGCAGTTGCCACTAAACCCCCAACATGGGCAGTATCACTTTATTTGTTGATCTCGGGCAAGCTGGATAACGATTGAATGAAGGAATATCATTTCAACAACGAACCAGACTTTCGCTTTGACCGTAAATGCCACCACATGCGTATGTGGATGCACAGACATCGTTGATCCAATCTGACATTTCACTGCATACTGCCATGACCTCTAGTGTGACAGTCTAGGGAGTGATATGACGGGACAGCTGATCTTTTAAGTAGCCTCTCAGGTACATTGACGATATTTTGCAGCTTCTGGTACTGCCTATGCTATTATATCGTACAGCATTTATCAGAAGACAAGTCTCAGCTACATGATACTGTCCAATTAAATCCTATCTCCTGCCCGCTTTTGCACCAACAGATCATGTTTTCGAGACGTTAGAAGACAACCTCAATCATGTGACTGTTTCAGTATTACGTCTACATTTTCCGATATCCATTTACCTCATATTTTCCATAAAAATCGAGATATATAATAAAAACTATAACCATAGGTTAAAACTGATTTACTATAAATATACTTTTGTTTCTTGTCACAGGATAAGAAGCTCCCAAGGCTAAAACGCTTTTGAAAAATTCAGATGTATACGCTTTATGCTCCTGCTTCTTTTTAAAGATTATTGGTAGTCACCAATTAATATATTTTTTTAAATATTAGTTTAACGAACTAGGAGTACGTATTCTAAAGTTGTAAAGCAAAATTTAACAATTAAAGCGAAAAATTGCTAAAAAACACATAAGCAATTTAATTTGGTAGTGGTTTAAATATTAAATTAACTTACTTGTTAAAATATTTAACTGAGAAAATATAAGAAACAGCTTTATGCTATTCATATTTGCAGTTGAAATTATTCAAAGAAATACTTTTAGCTGAAAACGCGTAAAACTAAATACCTTTAAAATAAGAACAACCTCATCTTAAATAAGTTAATAAAGCAATTAATACTCTTTATGAACTAATCCGTGATATGAATTAATCCGTGGTATTTCAGTAGTTCTTCACCAAGAAACATCATTTTGATTATTACATATTTTTTACTTTCTTCTCTGCTTTTACGTTTTTCTCTTAACATGAAAGTTGCATTTTCATTAAACGTTCCAGCATACATGTATCAACTGATTTTTTAAACTCCTTTCACCGTTACGTCCATTCCGTGCTCTAGTGATCACATAACTTGGACACGGACAATAAACTTCAACTTCCACTCTCAACTTCATTTTTTACAGATGTTTCACTTGCAGCACATAGCGAAGAAAAAGGGCGTAAAGTGTCCGGGTGGAAATCCGATAATAGCCACGACTTCTTTCAACATTCATTTTAATTTACGTTTTGCGCCGAAAAGAAGAGTGGGAATTTTTATTCAGTTCTCATTGCGGTTTGAAACATACCAAACGCCATATCATGGCTGATTAACCGAAGCGAATTTGAAAAAGGGAACTAAAAATCGTATGGCGCTTTTCATAATGGTGGTGCCGTTAACAAGGTTAGTTATTATTTATTCATATGTGTGTTGATTAGATAAATTTTATTTTTAAGCCATTACATTTCCTTCTACCACTCACCACATACAGTATTTTTATAGTTGTGGACTAATATTTGAAGAAATTTATAAGCTAAATTTTGTGAACTTATTCATGCCGAATATTTTTTTCAGCAACACTGGAAAAAAATATCAGTGCTTATTTCCCATAAGCATTGAACAAACAACATAACACAATAAATACAAAGAAAAAAAGCTATTATGAAAAAAAAATATACTGAAATATCTATTAAAATAATACCGTAAAAAGATATTTTTTCCTATATATACGTAGGATGTTAAAATGATAGTTGATGCTTTATGGAATTTTAAAGATTTCAGAACAAAATAAAAATTTAAGCAACAAGTGAGCTGTTAAAATGAAAAAAAATATTGTAACTACATCTGCAAACGTGAGATAAGAAACGATTAAATTCTCTATTTAACTTTTAAAAATATGATTTCGAACTCGGAATTGCACTACACATTTGATTTATTTTAAAAGTAAAATTTCAAAACTTCTCAAAACAATTTTTTTAATATCTAAACCCATCAAACATCATCTTTAAAGAAATGGCGAACATTAAAAGTAAGGTACTTACGTACTATCGCAACAATGCCAAAATTCGGGGATAACGCGCCAAATTGGCACCTCGGATTTTGTACCTATCTAAGGCGTTTATGGTAACTATAAGTAAGTATATAAGTCGCCAATCTCGCCATATGGTTGCGATAGTACGTAAGTACCAAAAGTAATAAAAGAGATTTTTTTCCTTTTGCTTAACGATAAGATAACTTACGAAATTTGTTTGTATAATAGATGAAGTAAAGAAATCTGTCCGATGTTAGTAATAAAATAAATAGTTTTTAATATTATCTTTAAAAGTAAAACAGAGTTTGTGTATCAGTTTGTGTGTGTGTAGATCGATCGCCTCCTGGCGATATGGAAAGGTCCAGAAATACGAAATTTTGGTTACAGGCACCTTCAGTCGGGTCCTCGTGCACCTCGAAGCGTTTTTCCTAAAATTCGACTTGGTACGTTTTTATTCCAATTTTACGCAAAAATGTTAATTTTGGGATTATCTCTTCGAAGAAATTTCACACGTTTTGATTTTCACAACATATATTATTGTCCGTCATAAACTGCACAAGACGATCCATTTTTTATGTTCCTAGAACAAATAGAACACGCGCAATATGCATTTTAAGTATTTAAAACAAGGTTTAGCTCTGATTTTATCTTCTCTATTTGAATATTTTCGCCAAAATAAAGGGACATTTTGTCGCCAAAAGAAAAATCTACGCTAACCAAAACGAATAAAAGTTATGTATGGATTAATGCGCGAATATACAAGCACTTTATCGTAAATATATAGGGTCAGTTGGGGTAATTGTAAACATGGGGTAATTGTAAACAAGCTTCATAACTACACTTGTGGTGGTTTTGAAAACTTAACTGCTGGTCTGTGATGAATTGGCAACATAGAGAAGACACTGAAAGAGTTTTGTAAGTTTCGAAACATTTGTGGAGGCGTCACCATTGTTTGAAAATGACACAGTAAAAAAAGTTGCTAAACAAAATTTAGTGATCTTACATTTTCGTCTCCAGCTCATCTGCAAAAGCGATGTAAGTGGTTTCAACCATTTTTATTTGTCATATGGAAAGTTGCTAAAAGTATTTAGTCATGAATTTCATCCTCCCTGTTATTTTTCATGTGCAAGTCAGGTGTTTACAATTACCCCATATATTTCGTACTCTGGGGTAATTGTAAACACTTAAATTTATCCTATTTCCAATATTCTGGGGGGACAATACGTATTATATTTTGATGCAAATTACACTTTTGTGTCTATTTTACATAACTGTTGTTGTTGTTGCTAATGCCACCTGGAAATCCAGGCCCCCCTTGCAAGGAGACCATGAATTAAGAAAACTCCTACTGCTTATTAATGAGCTCCGCTAGAATAAAGTACAATTGGCTCAGAGGGCTTAATGATTTTGAACCAGCTCCCAGATGAGAGATCGTCACCTAGGTTGGTCCCTCAGCGGAAATTATTTCTAACTTGGTTTGCATTTGAAGCGACGATGTATTTTATGTGCACAGTTCCCTTTAGTGCACTCGGTCTCAGAATAATCAGTCGCGGGAGGTGGCCACCCTCCCAAGCGTTGACCCAGGCCAGTTGTGCTTCACTTTCGGTGTTCTGTGGAATCCAATCATAACCGATTGACTCACTGCGGGACAAATTTTACATAAATTTGTCACATTACTTCATTTTTTGCAAGATATTTCTCGTTAAATGATCTCAGCCGACTCATAACATAACTCAGCGGACCACAGACGGCCTGTTGACCGCAGATTGAGAGCCTTTGCTCCGAAACTTCTTAAGCCCTCAAGCCCACTGTGTATGAAACAATTTTCCATTTGCATCAACCTTATTCGAAAATAAATTACTGTTTACAATTACCCCAGATCTCTGGGGTAATTGTAAACACACTGGGGTAATTGTAAACACGAGCTCATTTGCTGACAAATTGTCATAAAGTCAAAATTTTTGCACACATTTACTCACAAGAAGTACAGTAGTGGCTACAATGCTCACAATTTTATCTCTGAATTCATTCAAAAGGTAGGGAAGGATCAAAAGTTAAAACATTGAAAAAGCGTTTACAATTACCCCAACTGACCCTACCACGTTGGAAAATTTAGGGTTTTCGATATCGCTGATTTTTGGGGAAATTTAAAATATCGCCAAGAGGTGATATTTTCTCCCATGCACCTAATTGTTCTCAATATATAATTTTGCGCTTCGTACCTTTTCGAAACTACGCCAAAAAACTTTATTAGTGAAATTGCTTTCTAGGTGATTTAGACTTTGTAGAATCATTGCGCATCTGCGTTATTGCTTCCACTACTATAGGACAATTTGGCGATCTTCTTGCTTCATTTTAACAGTTTACGTTGCGGTCTCAGATTGATTCCATATTTTACTCAGGTAATTTATTTCGTAACATTTATTTATTTTTTATGCTGCGTATTTGGTGCCATTCGGATTGAATTTAGTTTAAATTTCCCACGTCACTTCGGATTAGTACTGAATATTTTCTAACTCAAATGTGCATTTATATATTTGGCTTTGAAAATACTATTTTCCTTTCTTCTACCGTTTTCCGACTTTGATAAAAGCGCTATTTTATTTGAATTTTCAGGAAATATTTTGTCGATTTTGCAATCGTGCTTTTTTTGAACTGGTGTCCTTATTCTTTGGCTAAAAAATAACTACTTTCAGATGGTTTAAGGGGTCTGCCTGCCATAAAAAAAACGATTTTTACGAAAAAAAAATCGATATTTTTTTATTTTATATTTAACAAGAAGTTCCGTCTAGAACTATACGAGCCTACTTTCCCGTATACACCGAATTCAAATTTATAATCTAGCTGTATCTCTCTCTGTCTTTCTCGTTTAGCTTTAGTTCTTAATTGCTTCAAATATACCTTTTTCAACGGTTAATACATATTTTATTCAATCATTATTTATTAAGTCATTCATGTATTTATTCACTCATTTATTCATTCATTCTTTTGCTTATTCATTTAATCATTCATTAATTAAAAAATATTCTTGAAAATCCCGATCAAAAAATTTCATAGGAAAATAGGCTTGTTAGTTCTGGATTAACTTTCTATTTGTACATATTCTACGTCATAAGAGCTTTCCGGTAAAGTTTGTTCCAAACAAATCGGTCCGTTAGATCAGGAATTAGATAGGATTGAAATTTATCCGTAGGCGGTATGTTAATTTTTTTTGAACTGTTCAAAAATGAACAAAAATTGTTCAAATCATTATTTCATGCCAAGAACTTCTTCCAGTGAGCTTGTTCATGGGAACTTATATCTTGTACCCAGAGTTTACATAATTTGCTTCATTTTCACCCATAGGCGCTAATGTTAAATTTTTTTAAACTGTTCAAAATTGAACAAAAAATTGTTCAAATCAAAAAGTAAAATATGGAAATGAGATGTCCTCGCCGAGATCTTTTGAATGCAAAAAGAATTTTTCCAATCAGACAATTCGTTCAAAAGTTATTAGGGGGGAACAGACCGACAGACCGACAGACAGACAGACAGACCGACCGACACACTTTTTCCCCATCTCAAAACCCTACTTTCAAATTTTTTATTTTTCAATCTTTATTTAATTACTTAACTTATTTTTGACTTTTCTTGATTTCTAACGATATTTTCACGATACATTAAGCCTTCTTTCATGCTTTATTATTATTATTTTTTACTTTTACGGGAAAGTAGGCTAAAAAAAATAAGTATTCAAGATTTCAAAAATGTTTGGTTTTTATTTCTACGATATATAGAAACGAAGTTACACGTAATTAAGTTAACCAGAAGTCGCATCGCAAGCACATAAAAGGGGGAATTTAAAATGCGTTTTTTGAAAAACTACGTTTTTCGATATTTTTGTTCACGGCAGATCTCATAACTCGAAAAGTTTTATACCCATTACTGTGATTTTTCAAAGTATTGTTTTACACATTGCTATCTGTGTTTTGAACTAAAATCAAAGCTCTATGTCAGTATTTAAAAATTTTACAGGCATTTATTTGTGAAATATGGTGGTTTTTTTCGGGGAAAAAAGTATGAATTTCTACAAAACTGCTATATTTTTCTCAATTTTGGACCTATTATAAAACTTTTAGTTCAGAACACAGTTAAGTAATATAGAAACATTTATTATTAAGGATTTTAAAATATATCGAGTTAAAGTGAGTATAGAGTGTTTGGCGTAAACTGTAAAATTCGCCTATTTTTTGCTAAAATTTCCCAATTTTTCAAAATTTTATAAAAATATAGCTATTATTTTGTTTGTTTTCTTAATTTTAATTACTTTTTAACTAAAAATAATATGCATTTATTAATTATTTCATTGTTTTGAAAAAAAAAAAAGCCTCCGAACGTAGGCAGACCCAAGCCACTCATGTTTTAGGCAGTCCGGTTTAAACCGGTTAAAGTGCACTGATTGAAACTGTGCCAATCTTGAGTAGAACTTACGTTAAAGATAATTTATCACTAACAAGACCTTACCACTTTTGATAATTGAACGCTGAATTATTACTCTTGTCACTCCAATGGTAAGTAAATGGTGCTTATGGGCAAACTGACTGAAGTTTTTTCATACCAAAATTCGTTACTATAGTCCCCTAAGTGAAAAAAAATAAAGCTTTTCTATTCGGCTGAATTGGTAAGATTTAATGTCTATTTCATTTCAGGTTAATTTCACTAACATATTTATTTTTTAAGAACTGCTGAAAATTTGATTTTTGCGTAAGATTTTTGAAATTTAATTACAATTCTGATATCGTGAAATGCGATGTTTTGAAAACAATTTTTCATCATCAGTACAAGTACTTATATTTAAAAAAATAATAATAAAATAAATAAATAAAAATAATAATACAGATAATTTGGGACTGCTTACAATTATGTACCCTATGCGCTTGTACAAACGCACTGCCAGAAATCAAGTTTTGAATCGTGTTTAAAATTGAAATTATACATTTGTTTCGGTAAATCAAAGGTTTATTTTATAAATGCGTTATTGTATTGGATGTGCATTTTCTAAATCATGATGCGCATTATAATTATTATAATTTTCCCGATAAATCAGCGTATAAGCTGAATAAGAGCTAATGAAGCGATTTCCATAAAAAATGAGATAAAACGCAAAACAAGCAAGCTATTTTTTTAATTGTGAAAAAATTCACATTTGATTTTAAACCATATTGTTGAAAATTAATTACTCATCAAGTAAAAAAGAAAACTAAATTGAGGTGATTTTCGATGGAAAAACAGAAGAAGGCCGTTGATGACTTCGCTAATGTTCTTATTTAGCCATTTTGGAAAAAAAAACTAGCCCTAAAATTCGAACTTAAGACGTTGAACGTTTGCCAGTTTATCCAAAACGAGCACTTCTATTTCCCTACCAACCTCAACCAGCTATTTACTTCAATGATTACGCAAGTTGGACACAGCCAATAAACGCCAATTTTGCTACTAAAGGATTTTTTCCCCAGCAAGTCGTCGCAGTTCGGCGGTGAATGCGGTTGTAAAGGGGTAAACGGAAATTCGATAATAGTTCTTTTTTCTATAGGTATTTATTTTCATTTGCGTTTTCGGATACTAAGGGGGAAAAAACAAAATTTTATCGAGTTTGTAGCGAAAGGCTCATTGGAATAAACTGAATACCATGTAACGGGCGATTAAGCATATACGAAATAGAAAAAGGAAGATAAAAATCGAATGGGTGGGCTGTATATAAACGACATGACAGAAAAGGGAACTGATCACTATTAATTCATTGGTCATTTGAATTATTTATTTATTGTATTTTTAACTATGAAGAACTATTATTAAACAACAAGGAATAAAACAATTTTATATACGAATATAAGTCGAGGTAATATAGCAACTTGGTGGGAATTTTAAATTTCAGGGTGGTGTTTCAAAACGTTAAAGGGGATGAATGAGATGTGTGTATAAATATAATGCACACTCATGGAAGAAAAAAAAGGAATTTACTGCTATTATTAATCCCAGTAACATGTAAATATTTTTTTTGGTTAATATCTCGATTATTTTTTTACGAGTCTCTCGAAATTATAGAGTTCATTAAATGACGGTATATTTTATGATACAGGGTATTATGTGTATGAAAAATAATGAAATTTATTTCTCACAAACGGTTCAGCAATGATGCTTTACATATCTGTAAATCAGGACCAGGCTAACACTTAAGTCTCAAAAAAGGAATTTTCAAATATTGATTGCACAAAATTAACCAACAAGAGATTAAAGCATACGTATTTTTTTTAATGTTAACAAGCATGTTTTGTAGACTAATTCATATAGCAGCTTTGATACGAGGTAACGAAATTATTACTTTCAATTTTTTTGCTCAGTTTTCATCCTACTTCCCCGAAGAAAGTATGAAAGAAAGCTTAATTTATCTTAAAAATATCATTGAAGACGAAAAAAAAGAAAGAAAATAATTGAAATATTTAAAGAAAAAATTGAAAAATAAAAATTTAAAGTAGTGTTTTGAGATGGGAAAAATGCGTGTATGCCAGTCTGTCTCTCTGTCGATCTGTAGGTCAATCATTTCATAAAATTATATGTATATACATATTGAAACTTCATTTAATTAAGAGTAGGGGAAGATAAGGATTGGATAGGTGAAGATAAGATAAGGACAATTAATAAAACAAAAATTGTAAACGAGAAAAAAAGCGACGAAATGTAGAACAGTTTTGTTTAGAAGTTTTCTGTGCTCTTTAAACCTTCAACCACTCCTTAAACATAGTAAACTTCTTTTATAAGAACTATTTAAACAATACCTTTAACAGATTGAATGCATCTTGTTTTTAGTAGAGATGGTTGAGCCCTGTCTCATGTATCTCCAATCTCAGTAGCACAAGCATCCCCACTACCTCCATTTTTGCTTATCAGACTTTTATTAAATAAAGCATGCAGATCTTTGAACTATTTTAGATTCGAAATATAACTGAAATTAAAATTATTAAATGTATATGCATTGTTATTGCTTAAAACAGAACTTTGCTTCCAAAGAAACATATAGTGCACTCATCTGAGTATTTACTTCGGATAGAAAAAAAAAGCAACTACCGGTCACTACAGTTTCAGAAATTTCTGAATGGTACCAAACAATGTAATTTCTTTTGCGCATGTGTAGAACTATTAATATGTTAATGTGTTTCCAATGTTAGAAAGAGAAACCAACTAACTGCAAGGAAGGGGGGGGGGGTGATGTATCCCCCGTAGGCTCAAGTATTCCCACTCTCCCCTATGGCACACATGTGAGAAGAAATTAAATATTTTGTATTCTTATAGTTATAAGATTTTTAATAGGGAACAAAGAAACCATGTTATTAGAATACGTATTAAATCAACAGTATTTTCTTTTTAATATCATGGTATATGCATGTATCTCTAAAGCGTTAAAAGTATATAATAATTTACATTTGCAGGTATAAAACTAGGAAATTTATTTTTTTAGATAATAATGGTAAAGATATAAAACAATTAAAGTTTTAAAATTCTTTGAGCATATTTTCATGTTGCTCTACTTTCTTCACCACATATTTATTCATTTATTTTATTGGTATTGCTGAATTTCACTACTTAAAAAATACTACATGGGGCCGTGTATGTTAAAAATCTTCTTGAGAATGAAAATTTCAAAATTTTCATTCTTTAATTTTAACTGCAATTGCAAGCATTACTTTACTCAGATGCATGTTTTAAAGGTATGGATCCGTTCTGAAATGTTCTGAATTTGTCACATACCAGATTCCCCATTCATAAGATGTTCTGAAGGTAACTTTATTATCGATTATTTAGTTTTGATTTCTAGGCAAAAACCCAGCCTCCATTTTTAAGTTTGCAAACTAAAAGAAGAGAATTCGATCTAAGGTCAACGAGTGAAAACATGTTTTCATTCAGTATCAAAGAATTAACCATTAAGCAACAGACGAGCCGAAGCTATTAGGACAACGATTCATCGATTTAAGCACGGGTGGTTGAGGACCCGTCGAAAAAACGTCAGAAACACTCACCTACGAATACAGCTTTTGGAATAAAAGGGGGGATTTTGATTGACTACGGAAGAAGGTTCGAGGCAGGAATCCGACTTTCGGTAACGATTGGTTGGGTCGATGTAGTCCAATTTTCCATCCCGCGTTTCTGCCCGTTTTTCTTTTCAACGAAGGAAAAAGTCCCTTGAATCGATGTTTTTACTAGAAATGCTTGCGCGTAGTGCCATTCTGTTGAGAAGAAAAGAGGTTCGAGTCATAAAACAACAGTCACGAAATGTCACATTAGAAGAGACACTAATGCAAACTAGTGTTTCGAATTACCTATAAATTCTTTGAGAATATGTATTTCCAATGCGACTAAGTTCATGGGTTCAAACCTGTCCCGAGCTCGTGGGTTTTCACGATGCAAGAAATCGTTAGGTCCATGTCATATGATTACGAGGCATGTTAAAGACCCCTTGAGTATCTATTTGGCTCGGTTACTCTAGATAAAATTAAATTTCCAAATGCAATTTCCCATCGTAAAATCTGAGGTGCCTCCATCAGGTGGGAAACTGGGCATCGAAATTCTGAAGTGGTAGTGGCATCCGCCGATATTGGTGTCGCATAAAAGAAAGGTTGTCAGACTCCGAGGAATGCACTAGCTCTGCAAATGGTGAGTAACCAATATTCAGCCCCATTAGACAAACAAACATGTACAAATACAAGACATATAATAACGAAAGTAAAAAAATAATATATAAATATACTTCTTAATTTTTAATACAAGGTTCAACAAATATGTCAGTCAACAAGGGCTAAAACTAAAATTTGTTGTTGGAAGGGCTACGACCCCTTTCAAAGGTTTTTATGTGAAAGGGATCTGATTTTTGGAAGGGAGGAAAAGTAGTAAAAGTAATTGACTTACAATTCTAAAAGTTTGCTTTCAATATCTTAAATTTTTTTTTCACTTTCTGTTTTTATTGGATTCTTAAAAATCATTTGCTTTAATTACAAAAAAATCACACAGACATACCAATAAATAAATGTTTTGAATCCTTCTTTTAGTGCTGAAGGAGAGAACGTTAGTTTTCGTAACCTTTGGCAGCTCATTTCCACGTAAGTAATAAGATACTGAGCGAATTCGGAATGTCTTAAAATATTATAAAATGCATGCATATTTACACTTCAGCCACTAATTTTATAAAATTTGAAATTGAAAATTCTAACTCCAGTTCCCGTCAGGAATGCAAAAATATTTTGTGTTTCATTTCATAGATGATTTGAACGGAAAGAGGATAATAGAAAAAAATGGACTGTAAAACTTATCTTTTTAAGAAAATAAGTTTTTCCCTTTTAGAAATACATATATTTTGTCGCTTTTTAATATCAATATCTATATATACCTTACACCTAAAAAAACCCGTCATTTTTGAACAATACCCGTGAGTTTTCATATAAGTTTAAAAAAATAATAATAAAAAGAATAATTATAACAAATCGTAATAATGTTAAAACATATTTAAGTAAAAGCATTTTATTAAAAATAGTTTTACTATTGCAAGTGAGATTAAATATTATTTTTTCTGTTTCTTGAAGTACAGAAAGATGACCATAAATGTCGCCAGAGATTAATGTAATAAACCGCCTTGTTTCTAACAAACTTAACTTTGCAGGAGTTTTTAAGATCAATGTAAAAGTAAACTTGTTGATTACAAATTTTATATCAATAAAAGAATGTTAATTGGCAACTTGTAATGTAAATTGCTGAAATTACAATTTTCATGCCAATCAAAATGCTATCAGAGAGAAAGGGAAACAATTTATGAAATGGACGTTGTTTTTCTTCCAGTTTATTTTAAAAAAGAAAGCATTGCAGGTTGAGTCACTTTTCTTTCGAGAATCCCCCATGCAAAGTTGGAACTTTTCTCTGTTGAGGCGTCTCTAATACGGCTCGGACTCGGCGATGTTTGGGTCGGCGCATGAACTGGGGATTTTTCAATAATGGCGATGTTCTCCGAGGACCGGAGAAGCGGCGAGAGGGAGAGAGTGTTATACGCGTCGGGGAAAAGCGATCTTTGATAAATGGATCCCGAAGCGCTGTTAAATAGCTTGAGCTGCGGTGCAGACATCCCAACCATGGAAAGGGGGCCGGGTGCAAAGTTCTTTCTACTGCAACAGGCTGCAAAAGGTGCAAGAATATAAATAGAATTGATTTAAGGGAAAGGTGGTTTTTTAAAAGTGTGTAGGAAAATTACAACGAGATGGTTTATTGTTTAAAGGTTCCCCTTTCTTTAATTAATCCAAAATTTGTGAACAATATTATTTTAGTGAGAAAAATACTCGAAAAGGAATTAATCGAATTTTTTTTTCTTTTTGTGTTGTAACAAATAAATACATAAGTAAATAAATCAAATAACTAAATGAATAAATATAAATAAACAAGCAATAAAAATATCGGATTATTTATCATTTTTTATGGGAGCTGTATTCAAAATAGAAGAGTTAGAGGAAACCCTCTTATTAATGGACTTTCTGTATAGACATTTTTAAAAAGGAAAAAACAAAAAAACTTCAATTAAAGAAAAAAGACAAGTCATTCTATGTCCTTTTGCAAAAATGCTCAAATACTAATAACAATTTTACTGGGGGGGGGGGGGATTGCCTAACCTTAAGGGGAAAGTAGGTTGTTTAATTGAAGAAACAAAAACGACGATCTATAAACGATCTCCAATATTTAAGACGGAAACTTTGACTATTTGAAAATATTATTTACTGTGAAACACTATGTTAACTGCCACTTAAGACACAAAACGTTTTCGTGTGCATAAAGAGTGTCTATAAGATATGGGTGCTAGATATTTATACATAGATTTCACATTAAATTTGTTACTTCATCAATTCAGCAATAGCGAAGAAATATCTTCTTCCATCTCAAAAATCTACTCCTATATATTTTTTTAATTTTCAGTATTTGTTTATCTATTTAAAGTTATTTTTTTACTTCTTTTTGTTTATAGCAATATTTTAACGATACCATTAATTTTATTTTCAAGCTTTTTTTATTATTCTTATTATTTTACTTTTACGGGAAAGTTTAAGAAAATCAGTTACGAATTGCCAAAAAAAAAAAGGTTAACATTAACTGAAAATCTCACATTGATTTTAAAAACAGGAACAAGCAATCCAACTCCTTCTTAACAGTATGTAATCATATTTTATTAAACTCGAATCTAAAATGATTTTTATTGAAAAAATTAAAATATTTTTATTTTTTTCTTTCTCATCCATTTTATTTACAAAATTGTGTCATGTATGCAGCTACATACACTTGGAGTTGCTTTGAAAGAAATACATGGCCATTTTTACCACATTCAAACATTAATGTAACTAACTAATAAAAATTCTTTAGAAACTTTACTTTAAACGTAAATTTCTACTGAGGTCAAGTGCAACTTTCAAATCCCAAAAATTCGTAGATAATGACGTCGAAATTACAAAAATTATTTAGCAGTGGAGATTTTTTTGTGTGTGTGTAAGTCAAATATGTTGGGCAATTAAACACGCCTGGAAGATAAAGGAAAGTTTAAAAAAACAGCATTTGAGAATAAAAAAAGTCCAGATACTAACCAAAATTCCCTTATAAAGTTTTAAAATGTAACCATTCTTTTATTGGTAGAAATTAAATGGACTTCTTTCTGCTTTTTTCATGAATTTTCATATTTTCTTCAGTTTTATGTTTCTGTGTTTTCATTTTATACCTAAATTTTCACTAATTTCTACGTTGTTCGAAAGAATGAGAAAATTTATGAAACTAATATGCATAGTTAATCAAAGAAGGTATAGCTTTGAGATATGCGTATTTTTTTTTGGAGGCTCATTGGCTGCGAGACCCTAACTAAAGCAAAGCAGCCGGCAATTGTATAATTGGCGTGGTATAGTATCTTTTAAAAATATCAATGGGCCGATTATTTATCTAACATACGTTTTGAAACAGGAAATTTTAATTTATAAAGCATTTGCTTTTTCTCTTAATTGAGCTTTACTGCAAACTAGTACATTTTACCCTTTAAGAAAAGTTATTTCAGCACACAAGTCAAACACATATTTTGTTGGTCCAGAATTGCAACTGAAATCTTGAAATTTTCTCCCCAGCATTTAAATGCTATTAGTACTCAAGGAAAAGGAGAGGTCTACACATAATACAAAACTGTGAGACCTGCTTTGTTTCCAATGTTCTATATTAGTAGGAAAAATATGAGGGACTGAAGTAACAAAGGCGCTGATAAACAGGCGTGCATAACGATATTCAAGAAGATAAACAGCCACTAAACATGCACCAACTGCTTCATTTCATCTAACAAGATTACAAGAATTCTCTGTTTCTCACAGAAAGCTTCATTTTCAAAGAAGAAATAATTACAGAGGCGGCTGTTGTCGAGAACCAACAGCGCGTACAAAAACGTTCATTTTTTCTGAAGTCTCTCCACTTTACCGCTCTTTAATCCGAGGGTCCGCCGACTTTAATCCCCCGCGCCGCTATTCATTATGCGCGTGGGTGCGCAGCGGTGCATCCGCGCACACTCTCCAGAAGGGATGCGGGAGAGGGAGCGGGTACTTCTTGGAGAAGTGCCCAAGAAAAACGGAGATAAGTCCACCGGAGTGCATGCTTTTCTTTGTTTTCTCTTTTGCAATATCATCCTGCAAAGCAGCACACATCGTTTGACAGTTGATGGCTTGTAAACACTGAGTCTTTCTGAGACTTTCTGATCATTTACCAGGGTTTTTTAAAAAGTGTATTAGGATGTAGAGAGAAGAAGTTTTTTCACCCTGAGAGTCTGAAAGATTTTCAAAACAAATTTTGATTCCAACTAGTATTAATTATCCCTAGAAAATATTTTTTATTTACATATTTTCACACACATTAAATCGACAGATTAGTGGATAATAGTCGTTAATTTCATAAAACTTTACCTAAGAGTAAATGAGTGTAAATTTTATGATATTTAACAGTTCAACACATAGCACTGATATTTCCAATAAAATATCCCAGTGAAGAACATGTTAATTCAGAATACTGAATTACAATAAAAAAAAACCTAAAAAAAAAAAAAAAATTGAGCATGCCAAAAAAAAAAAAAAGTGAAAGAAAGAACGAGATTTTTAAAATATTAAGATTTAAAGACAAAAATACTATATTTTCTGGGTGAAAAGTTTATTTTACATCTATAAAAATCAGTGTTGCATGTAAATTGAAGAAAAGTTGAAAAGTGATGCAAAACATTTAATTATGAGAAACCTATGTACAGCACTTAAGCATACAGGTATATAAAAGTTTAACGTACTTGCTTTAAACCAGGAAAAAAAACATTTACACCACCCAGAATTAAGGATAGTTTTAACCCAAGAGAAACGATTTATTATCCGAGTTCACGTAGAAATGAAAATGCAATACATGTTTTAGAGCAACTCTGTAACAGAACTGTTATTTGTAAAGCTAATCTTAAAATCTCAGATATTATCTTTTCTACCTTACATAAGTGCCGTTACAAAAAGTTGATATTATAAATATAGATATATTTCATTTCAGCCAATCACTAAATTCGCAAGAATAAAACTGAAGACATTCAGCGCATCAAATCACAAATTTGAATTTTAAATAATATATAAGCCTTGTTATTCGGAAATTACAAATACTACAGCCCAAGGAATTTAAGCTATGCGACAAAGATACCCTATTTAATCGCATAACGCTATTTTCTTTCGTTGAGGAAGGAGTTCTTTGTAATTTCAAAACACTTGTCTGCAATTTTCTCTCAAATATAAATCTTACCACGTTGAATTTATTCAAGTATATTGTCAGTGTAAATATTTTCATTCGCAATTTATGAAACTAATTTGTTTCAGAGAAATTTTCGACCCTTCTTTTTATATATATAGATGAGCATCAAGCGATAAAGTGAAATTCAATCTGTGTTCACACATAAATCGGCCCCATCACGCCAACATCTCTTTCCGACTTCATTTCCAGCCATGCAGGAATGGGCCCTGATTTCTCCGTTGACTGGAATATCGTGCGAACGCATCTCTGACCACGTCGTGTGCTTCAACTACCCCCACGCACTTCAGGGCTAGAAAATGGGATCTGCAGGGATGCATTTCCGGCGATGATGAGATTGGACCTCTCCGCGGGACAACTCGATAAAATGGAAGGCTTTCCAAAATGGACCTCGGTTTGTATTCTTTCGCATTTCTGTTAAAGAAGGAGAAAGAAGTGAGAATTTGATTTTATAGTCGTTTCTTTCGGACGCTACTTGTACTTTAACTCCAAGCGGTGAATAGGGGACGAGGGTTTAAAATAAAATTGTTCTTTTATTTGGCAGGAACAACTACTCATTGCTAAAACAAAATATCAATTCCTGGGGCTCAGCTTGATTTATAAAGGTTTCGAATGATGTTCTCGGATTATTATTAAACAACAGATCATAATTTATATTTGAAGGCATTAACATGTAAGGAAATAGCTTGCTGTTATAAAGCTGCACATGCATACATTTGTTATTGGTGGCCGAATAGAAAATAATTTCTGGTTAAATTAGAGATGTGAATCAAGAATATTCCGGAAGAATGAGAAAATTCTCCTGAATTTGAAATTTGAAAGATAATCTAAAATATTCTTTATTTTAAATAAAACGTAAATATGAAATGTTATAAATATTATTAATGTTAAGAAATATTTTTAACTATAAGCATACAAATAAATTATTTTTCGCTCGTGTATGATAATGCATTTAGTTTAAGAGAAATTTTTTTCTGAACAATGTAGCAGATTTTGATCAGTTGATTAAGTACTTTTTAATAAAAGAATGTATTAAATATATTTTTAAAATATACATTTAAGAAAGATGAATGGGAAGGTGGCTAAGAAAAATCTTGTTTTACATTTTATTTAAACACTTTCAATAGGATTTAATTAGTGATTGCATACACACACGTATGTGTGATTACGTATGGTACATTAAGAAGTCATAAGGCTGAAGAAAGGATACATGCCACCAAGTTGATCAATTTTAAATCCCTATTGTTAATAATTTCCCCATTTCTAGATCTCAGATTGTATTCCACCTTCCTAAAGCTGAAGGAATCATGTTTTACCATAAAATACCATAGTTAATAATTTCTCCACTTTTAGATCAGATGATACTTTACTAACGTGGAAAAAAGTATATCTTAGGGATCATTCATAATTGATGTCACGCTTCGAGGGGGAGGGGGCTCGTGAAATTGTGACATATTGGGACAAGGGGAGGAGAGGGGTTAGCAAGAAGTGTGACATCATGCTTATGCAACATAGCATGGCATGTGACAATGGGGGAGGAAGATCAAATGTATGGGGAAAAAGAGTGACGTCATTTATGGACGGTCCCTTACCGTAGAATACAGCTTTTACTCTTTCAAACATACTACTCATTTTTTCTCCACAAAAAAGTAAATAATAATATAATAAAAATAGGTCAAATTTCTTTCCTAAAACCAATTTTAATCTGAGAAATATTTTATGCACCAGGTATTATTCGGTAAAATGTAATATTTGTCAAGCTTTTATTTACATTTTTTTACTTTGTAATTTCCAATAAAAAAACCCACCAATGTGCTCTTATTTTTTCAACACAGTGTTCTGGAAACATTCTCAAATATTCTCCTTCACGAGAAGATTCTCCAAAAGATTATTACCGAGAATTTTACATTTCTATGCTTAATTATGAGCTATAACTCTACTATGCATATTTTCAAGATAGGTATGTCATTTTTCGGAAGCTGGTTTATTATTTCTTATAAAACTTTCGGAAACCTTTGCTGCCCAATGAAAAAACACAATGCTCAATGACAAACTGCAGAGATCATGCAGTCTCACTAACAATTTTTCTAAAGATTACTAATGATGCACGCAGCAACTGAATTTTAATTTTTCAGAGCTTTCAAAAATTTTAACCAATGTTTGAAGTGACAAAACATGGTTTTAAAGTTTTATCTAAAAATGAGAGAGGAAGAGAGCAAAATATTTACCCAAAATTATTATTCGGGAAATATTTCTCACTATGAGTTCAATTGCATGAAATGCATAAAAGGATTCATAAATGGAGGGCTACTAATATTCTTAGCATTCAATTTTCAATACTGGAATAAGAACGCTGGTGTATGTGGTGTGCTGCATCCATTTGGGTAAGGGTTAGGGTAGAACGAATTTTTCTTCAAAACTGTATTCCATTGCCTGTGAAAAAGAATCGCATTAAGGGAAACTTAGCCTGAAAAAAATCAAAATTTCTGAATAATATTTTAATCGGTCCTAAAATATCGGTTTAAAATGATAATTTAGTGGGTTTTGTTTTCATTTCGTGGCGATTGTATGTTACATATCTTTTAATGGAATCTTAATAACGAATAAGCACCAATGACTTAAATGCTTATTCGTAATAAGGATTGTTTCAATAAAAATTAGGAAAAATTGATTTTCATTCTATAATTTTGATGGACTAAAATATCTACTAGGAATCTAATTCCAGTTAATTTTAAACTCTTGTAAACTAATTAATCATTTCTCGAGCGTGAAAAAGAAACATAGGAGAGTGGAGGAAAGAAAAATATTTGACCGATAGCTCAATTTTATGTGACAGTATAGGGAAGGGAAAAGTTGTGACAAAACAGACCATATTTTTCGTCTATCTCATCTCAAGGTCCTACTCTTAATTTTATCCAGCTTAAGCATATTGATTGTTTCTAATTTTCTTTTTCGTAGCTATGTCACTTCAAGGCAGAATTATCGTTACTAATTGCCCCACAGAACTTTTGTTTCTACCCGTTTCAATCTCTGTTGCAAAGAATGGGGTAAATGTAATGATAGAGTAGGTCTTGAGTGATAAATAGTAAGCTACACGCTTAACTTTAAGAAAATATTTTCAAAGGATTTCAAACGAAGCAAGATTTCTGTGTTAAAGGTAGCAGTTTCTCAATTATTATTTAACCTTAATTGCTTCAAAAGTAAATACATAATGCACACTATGTATTTACTTTTTACATTACAATAATTTTGCTTATAGTAGTAAATATTTTTAAATCTAAAAGAGTGTTTTTTTTTTTTTTTTTTTTTGCATTCATATAAAGAACATTGCTTTAAAAAATATTTAGAAAAATATTAATATTTTGAAAACCTTCTTCAACTTTTTATCTACTGCATTAGGATCTGCAGTATTTTTTTTAACAGAAATAGTTGGTCTAGGTATTTACATTGAAAATTAAGGGGTTTACATAAATAAAATGCTCAGTCTATAAGTATTTATTTCTTTACAGCTAATAAGTGCCACAGAGTATTTACCCTGTGAAATTAATTACATGCACTTTTTAATCAAAACATTTCGTCAAATAATTTTCTAAGTTCGCCGACAGGGTGGCGTAGTGGTAAGACGCAGGTCTCGTATGCCCAAGATCGCAGGTTCAAACGTGGCCCAAGTCGGTGGATTTTCAAGATGCAGAAAATCGTCTGCGTCCATGTCGTATGATTATGCGGCATGTTAAAGATCCCTTGAGCATCCGATTGGCATGGATACTCTCGGCTAAATTAAATTCCTAGTGCATATTGCATCAATGAGAGCTCAGGTACTGCCATCTAGTGGTAACTGAACGTCAAAATTCTCATGCGGCGATGGTACCACACTCATTGTGGCGCCGCTGAAAGAGATGGTACCAATTACTGGGGAACGCACTAGGTCTGCAATGGTTGAGGACCAATACCGCAGCCCCATTGGAGAAAAAAGAAGTTTTCTAAGTTCGTAACTAACACATTTAAAAAATCAGTGACTTGATCCTTGAATTTTACTGCTTTTCTGGAGCAGCACTCTAAGGGAGCAATGTGAACAAAATGGAAGTTCAAAACAGAGCATCGGTTTCAAAACTATCTATGTTCCTTTCCTCGTTAAAATACTCTTTATAGAACCGTTGCTGATATGTGTCCTGAAAAAGGGGAATTTAAAGACTGTCCCGGCAAGGTACCATCAGAATATTGGTAAAAATGGCTGCTGGGATGGAGTTTATAGAGAATGGTACTTATAACTTCCGTCGGTAGATAAAGGGTTAAAAAACGTTTATTTTTTAAAATCAATAATATAAAATTTAAAAATGATTTTTTAAATTTAGAAATATAAATTTTTAAAATGATTTTGATCAGTGGTAATTTTTATTTTCAGTATATGTAAAAATACAAAAGTGACGAAATTAAATTTTTTACACATAAAAGAATTTCTATTTTAAACCCATCAACCGCTGTATTTCACCAAATGCATTATAAAATTCATGCACATATGTTACTATAAAATTCCAATTTAAAGATTTTACTAAATATTAACTGGTATGTATTTGATAGAAAATGATAACAAAACGTTTTTGTTTTAAATATAAAATGTAATTAGAACATATAAAAATGTTAGTGTTCCAATTTCTGACATGAAGCCATAACAGATTTTTTAGAAGTGATGCATGAAAACGGACAGTGTGTTTAATAACAACATTCTACTCGACGCCAAACACAAATTCGCACATCGCACTAAATCGAAAACACAAAGCATGCGTTAAAAATATTTAATTTTTCTGAATTTAAACCCTTTTCTAACCTAGATGTGCTGTTTTAAACTCTTTCTGATAGTAGCTGTTAATTTATGAGAAAAAATAACGATAGGAGCCCAAAACAATGGAATAAAAACACATGGAATACGGTGTTTGGAAAACATGTACTTATTACAGTCACGAAATGATTAAATAAACCGGAGCAAATGACTTAAAATAAAACAACATGCTTGTCCGTTAAATAATTTATTTTAATAATACAAGAATTTAAGAAACTAGTTGCTTTTAATTTTATCGTTATACACAGTAAGTTAATATATAACAAGAAGTTCCGTCTAGAACTATACGAGCCTACTTTCCCGTATACACCAAATTCAAATTTATAATCTAGCTATATCTTTCTCCTTTAGCTTTAGTTCTTAATTATTCCAAATATACCTTTTTCAACGGATAATACATATTCATTCACTCATTCTTTCCTTTATTCAGCCATTCATTTATTCATTCATTTGTTTACTCATTCATGTCTTTATTCATTCATTTACTCATTCATATATTTATTCCCTCATTTATTCATTATTTTCCTCATTCATTTATTCATTGATTCATTCTTTCACTCCTTCATTTATTCATTAATTCATGCTTTCACTCATTCATTTATTCATTGAGAAATATCCTTAAAAATCCCGATAAAAAATTTTTATAGGAAAATAGGCTCGTTAGTTCTGGGTGAACTTTCTATTTGCACATGTTCTACGTTATAAGAGCTTTCCGATAAAGTTTGCTCCAAGCAAATCGGTCCGTTAGGTCTGGATTTATATAGGATTGAAATTTCCCCGTAAGCGCTATGTTAATTTTTTGAACTGTTCAAAAATGAACAAAAACTGTTCAAATTGATATTTCACGCCAAGAGATTCTTCCAGTAAGCTTGTTCATTGGAACATGGATCTTGTACCCAGAGTATACATAATTTGCTTCATTTTCACCCATAGGCGCTAATGTTAAATTTTTTTGAACTGTTCAAAATTGAACGAAAAATTTTTCAAATAAAAAAGTAAAATATGGAAATGAGATGTCCTCGCCGAGATCTTTCGAATGCAAAACTAATTTTTCGAATCGGACTATTCGTTCAAATGTTATTAGGGGGGGGGGGGGACAGACCGACAGACAGACCGACAGACACACATTTTCCCCATCTCAAAAACCTACTTTCAAATTTTTTATTTTTTAATCTTTATTTAATTACTTCCCTTTTTTTGACTTTTCTTTATTTTTAACGATATTTTTACGATACATTAAGCCTTCTTTCATGCTTTATTATTATTTTTTTTACTTTTACGGGAAAGTAGGCTAAAAACATAACTGTGATCACAAACACGTGATAGCATTTGATAGAGTTGTCCTGCTCAAGATGTTTGGTACAGAAAATATTTTTGTAAATCGAATCCATATATATATATATTTCACTTAACGTGGACTAGTTACGATTAAATTTTGGGGTATGATATGATACTGACATCATGCAAAAAACAAACTATGGTAAAACAATATTTGAAATTTTTTTTGATGATTAGCATAGTAAAGTAACATAATATTTGTATTTATTATGGTAACTTAAGGACTTTAACAAAGTTATTTCTGTTTCTTAAAAGGTATTTCCATTCGTAATTCAATTTTTAATTTCCGATTCTTTGGCGTGGCAACTTCTTAGTTTGTTTTAATCGAGCGATTAGTTTGTTTGTATCTAGCCTTAAGCCTTTCGAATTTTAAAGCGGTTTTTATGATTTTAAAATTGTTAATTTTCGATTCTTTGGAGTGGCAACCTCAGTCTGTTTATATCAAGCGATCATTCAGCGTCATCAAGTTTGATTGTTGAACGTATAGCCTGATTGTTGGACTTAAAGCCTGCAGAAGTTCTGGAGGTGATCAGCTAGTTTATTCATAAAACGCTATTGGAAGGGAGGACAGACAGACAACAAATCGTTACGCTTGACTTACACTCCATTTTTTAGCCTACTTTCCCGTAAAAGTAAAAAAAATAATAATAAAGCATGAAAGAAGGCTTAATGTATCGTGAAAATATCTTTAAAAATCAAGAAAAGTCAAAAATAAGTGAAGTAATTAAATAAAGATTGAAAAATAAAAAATTTGAAAGTAGGGTATTGAGATGGGGAAAAAGTGTGTCTGTCGGTCTGTCTGTCGGTCTGTCGGTCTGTCCCCCCCTAATAACTTTTGAACGAATTGTCCGATTGGAAAAATTCTTTTTGCATTCGAAAGATCTCGGCGAGGACATCTCATTTCCATATTTTACTTTTTGATTTGAACAATTTTTTGTTCAATTTTGAACAGTTCAAAAAATTTTAACATTAGCGCCTATGGACAAAATTGAAGCAAATTCTGTAAACTCTGGGCACAAGAGCCAAGTTCCTATTGAAAGCTTATTGAAAGGAGTTCTCGGCGTGAAATATCGATTTGAACAGTTTTTGTTCATTTTTGAACAGTTCAAAAAATTAACACAGAGCTTACGGGGAAATTTCAACCCTATATAAATCCTGATCTAACGGACCGATTTGCTTGGAACAAACTTTATCGGAAAGCTCTTATAACGTAGAACATGTAGAAATATAAAGTTTATCCAGAACTTACGAGCCTATTTTGCTATGAAATTTTTTGATCGGAATTTTCAAGGATATTTCTCAGTGACTCAATGAGAGAAATAATGAATGAATGAATAAATGAAAGAGTGAAAGAATAAATCAATGAATAAATGAATGAGGAAAAGAATGAATGAATAAATTATTGAATAAATGAAAATATAAATAAATGAGTGAATAAATACATGAATGCGTAAATGAATGAATAAACACTTGAATGAGGTAACGAATGAATGAATAAATGCATGGCTGAATAAATGAAAGAATGAATGAGTGAGTGAATGAATATGTATTATCCGTTGAAAAAGGTATATTTTCAATAATTAGAACTAAAGATAAATAAGAAAGAGAGAGAAAGAGATAGCTAGATTATAAATTTGAATTTGGTGTATACGGGAAAGTAGGCTCGTATAGTTCTAGACGGAACTTCTTGTTTTTTGTTAAATTTTGTTCGTTCTAAATTATTTAGCCACTTAGATAAATTTAAAATTAAACCAAATTTAACGGCCGAGAGTTGTAACAAAAAAATATTACGCCAAGGATTTTCTTTTTGTGTGAAACAGAATGCAACAAAAGAGAGCATTTCGTTTTTAAAAAATGCACTAATTTCCTACTTAGTGATTAAAGAGATTGACTATAAAGAAATGAAGGAAAGGGACCTTTAATGCATCGATTTTTTTGGTCGAGTATTGTAGTGATGCAATGAAGGTGCCGATAAAACAAAGCTAACTATGGACAATTATTTAATTATTTTATTTCTTCCCACAGCAATGCTATCGATTATTTTGTTCATTTCGCTTGAAGCTAAGAAAAGTTTCGCATCAAAAAAAAAATAGTGCATTAACTATGAAATTTTTAATGAAAAGCATTTCAACCAAATGCTCGTAAATTTAACCTTATTTTAAGCAAGCACTCATATGCACCACTTCTTAAAGCACATATTCATTTAATGATGTCTTTCATTAGGAAAAAAAAGTTTAACTCTTCCAGTTCTAAAAGTTTAATTTCCAGCAGCGAGAGTTTTTACATCTTGAAATGCTCAATTTAAAACTAGCTCAGATTCCCGATTCATAGCATACGCATTTGTTTTGTGGAAAAATCTGAACTTGATTAGATCTATATTCTGTGGAAATATTTCTTTTTGTTATGCCCTCTACATAAACTCCTGTGTACTGTCTGATTTTCGTAGCCAGACTTTTCTCGAATTTACGAATACGTGAGGTCTGCTTCTATTTCATCGAAATAGGGGAGAGAGCATGAATAAAGATTGGGAAATGTGAAATTTTTATGACGAATAATAACCTGTGTGATTTTTTTCTTTTTTTATTTTTTTGTGTGTTAAAGAGTCAAATTAGAAATGGAATATATCATCATGGGGGAAAAACAAGAAATGAGAGCGTAAAACATAATTTCGAAAAGTGCCCATCTCAGCGTATCATCTATTTTGCCGAATAGGATCTCCCCGACGGATAATCTCGGCTTTCGCAAACGAACAGTAAATAGAAGATTCTGCTGAAAATTGTACAAGTTTTCAGTTTAATGATAGGTACAGTAAAACCCCGTTATACCGCGCCTCAGTACACCGCGGAATCGGATATACCGCGGTGACTATCATGTCCCCCGTCATTTAAACCACCCTTTAAGATTATCATTTAAAGGTTATTCCTTATTTACTATTGTAAATAAAGCCAGCCCGAGCATACAAGTATACTAGCCAAAGAGCACCCATCCCCCCACCAGACACACTAACAGATAATGCCCTATTGTGATAGGCGTGATGTACACCTTTTTCTGTCTTTAAACCTAGAACATGTAGCTAGATTTCGGAATCGGGTGCAATCGCCCTTACTTGTTTCTCTTGACATGGGCGGAGCTTAATCTGTCAGGGACTGTTCAGTTCAATGCTCAACTATTCCATTTTCAGACGTCTAGTTATGCGTGTGTAACTTCTTTTATAGCGCTATCAACCTTTGTATTCCAGATTCTTTAGCCTTCCTGAAATGTAAACATATTCCCCATTGAGAAATGTGTTCCTCCCCTTCCAAATCCAATTTTTTCCTTAAGACCTCTCCCCCTTCACAATCCCATGTTGATAACATAAAGAGATTTTTAAGCACCTTTTTTCTCACAACACAGTTGGTTTATAACCTATCGCTCGATAGACTGATTGCGCAGTTGATTTGATAGAAATATAAATGATACAACAAAAGCGAGTATTACTTCGTGAATATGGTTCCGCTGTATAGTTTCACTATACCGCGGTTAACTTATAACGCGGGTGTCCAGCATGTGCGGACACCCGCGTTTTAACGGGGTTTTACTGCATTACATGAAAATTATTAAGTAATATGGTTACATTAACTTTTATAATTTTCCAACTTTTTTAAATGCTTAATGTACGGGATTCTTAACTGCATTCAGGTCAGTCTGTTTTATTTTTCCCATTACACGCTTTTAAAAATAAATGATTAACTTTTGTGCTATGGCAGGAGAGACTGGCAGCCTTGCAACTATTTTGAACTGTTATAGGATCGAAATGTTTGTTCGGTTGAAACAAATGCACTACTTTTCTAAAAAAAAAAAAAAAACAAGAAAGAAAAAAATAGGAGGGGTTACCTTAGTGGCTTGTTTTCCGTACAAGATAATTTTCAAAAGCATTTAATTTCTTAATAATACTATTTGATTTTTAATTACGAATTTTATTGTTGAATATTCTAAACACAGTTTGATAAGAAAGCTTCTGAATTTATATCAGCTGGATTCAACACCAGAAAATAAATTCTTGCAGCTGCGAACGGCGAAAGGGACTCGTTATCAGAAAATATGCAAAAGAGGTTTTCCCCTCATTTGAATAACTCTTCTAGAGTGAAAAATGCTTCTGGATGAGATTGGAAAAAAAAATCAATTTAGATTTTTTAAAAATTCATTAGTTTTTTATTTTTATAAAATTTTATGGTGTGTGTTTTTTCTTCTTAATCTAAAAGTACTTGTTTTTAGAAAGGGTTTTAAACAAAGAGGTAGTTCATATTTAATTAATGTTCCGCCTTACTACATTTTTCAAATCTTCCAAGTTTTCATCTGGCTCTTATAAATTCAAGATTTTTTTAATAAAAATATTTAATAATGTTTCGGCATTGTGATATTAAAAAGCGTATTAATAAAATAATATTGATACAAATTTGCCAGTAAGTATGGGAAAAGAAATAGCGATTATTTTATCAGAGTTTTAGAGGAAATATTTTATCATTTCACAGGAGGGCCTTTAATAGTTTGTCATACATGCACAGTTAGTTATATTAACTTTTGATAAAAGATTCGAGGATATCTATATCAATAACTTAAAAACCTCAGCGATTGTTGGTTTATTTATATATTTCCTTTTGTGAGGGATGTGCAAGTTTGCGTTCTTTAATAAGCTTCCACGGCATTTTAAAAAATTTTTTTATTCCTAGAAGAAAATATTTTGTTTATTCAATGGAAGCTTTCGAATCATTAGGCACTTTTTTAATTATATTTTTCATTTTTCTTATAGATGAAATAGTAAAATTCCTCTCTTAAAACTGCACTGTCTTTTAAAACTTCACATCACTTTAAAACTGAATAGAAGTTAAATGCGACGAAATTTGTTCGAAAATTCTGCAATGAATAGAACGGTAATTATTAGTAGTATTATCTTTCCCCGAAATTTAATCAGGCTTGAATTAAGCAGTTATTATAAATATTCTTTGTGATTTTTAAGGTTGATGCAAAAATTGTGTCCGAGCTCAAATGTTACTGCGTTGCAGTATATTTAATGACATGCATTATTCAGTGGTATTTGTTTCCTAAATAAAAATAAAGTAACTGTGATTGAAAGGTCGTTTAAAAAATCATTAAATTTACTTGGAAAAATTAATTGCTGTTGCAACATCTTTATGTAATTAAAAAGAATGAAAACTAATGAATTTTCGTAAAAACGCAAAACTATATCTATCACTAAAATGAAAATTTTCACTTTAATTTAATAGAATCTCTGTAAATTAAATAACCGGTGGACTGGGGAGGAGCTAAATAAACTCAATAACACAATAGTTAAAAAAATTCTCCAGACGACAATGTTTGATTGCATTTGTCATGTTTCACTTAATTTATTTCATTAATCATGTACAGTTATTCATTTGATGAAATGAAATATATTTCCCATTAATATTTTACACACTATATTAAATTTTATGTATTTTATTGTGATTGAATTTTTTACGAAGTAAAATACTATGTGGCTCAAAGTGTTCTTAATGAAATAAAACATAATTTCAATTAATAATATAGACTATATTTTCCATTCATAAAATAAAATAGGATTTGTATGAATAAATTTGAGTGTCATTATCATTCGTAAAACAAAACGCAATTTACTTTAATAAAATTAAAGTAATTCAGTGTTAATAAAATTAACACTGAAAGTGAAGCAACATCGACTTAGGTCAGTGTTTGGGAGGGTGACAACCTCTAGCGGCTGGTTCCTGTGGGCCGTGTATGCTAAAGGGAGCTGATGCTTGTTAAATAGGTCGTGGTTCCAAAATCCTCCAAGTGAAACAATCTCTATGGGGGTTCCAATCCCAGGTGACGGTCTCTCATCTGGGATCTGATTCAAAATTAAGAGACCACAAAATTTCAGGTCAAGTCAGTCTTCAGCTCTCGTGGTTCCTCGCTTTGCAATGAAGTTGCATATCACCCTAAGCCAGTGGATTATTGATCTTCTGGACTTGGTAGTAGGCCTTAATATGCCAGGGGGATTAGTAGCAACAACGTATAGTTTAGGTTAATAAAGTAGAATACAACTCCTATGAATAAAATAGAGGACTAGCAAGCAGAAAAATTACATCCCTGATTCAGAAAGATTACATTCTCCTAATAATATCTTTAATTAGATCTGAATTAATTAGATTCCATTGTGAGATGTACAGGTTTTCGGTAACGAATTAAACCCATTTCTTTGGCTTAGAGGGGTTTTTTTTTTGTAGTAATTATACAATATTAATAAAAATTTGTGGATTTTTCTGGATTAAAAGTGATATCTATAAGCGCTACTTTCATAATTTCAATCGGCACCACATCTTAAACATATTTGAAAGCAGTCAAAACTTTTTAGAAATATGGCGTAATTTATATTCCACGCATATTTTATCTTTCATAAGATGAGAAATATTCCACAGAGTCACATTACCAAGGTTCGTGGTCTTAGAGATATTAGAGCCAGCTTGTGAAAGATTGCACATCAAGTAGAGTGGAGAAAGTGGGAGGAGTGAATTTTATCAGTGCACGGGGAGCGCTTAACTTAGGGGAAACATGCCATTTGTAATTTTAAAAGGTGATATTCTTGGGTAAGTGCAATATAATTTGTTTGCAATTTTGAAATCTTATATTTGTGAATAAAATTTTGTGACAAACATCTAGAAACGTTTTCTGTCTCTGGAGGTATATGTAAAATTTAAATTTATGTATCAAATAAGGACAATGAAAACCTGTTGCTTCGTTTCGTCATTTTCACCACTTCTCGATTGACACTAGATTTACTAGGCCGTTTTCTGCCATTTCCTAAACTTTCATTTTCAATCACATTAACTTGTCCTACTTACCGTGTATTAGGAAAAGCCAATGCAATTGAAAGTTTCACTGTAATTATTAACAAAAGCAGAAAATGTCAAAACAATAACGCAAATAGCTATTTCGAGGCTACAATGGGGCCTTTTCATCAGAGCAAGGAAGAACTGCTCAACACACAACTGGTAAGCTGTGAGTAAACAGGCCAACAATTCACTCACAAGTTTCAACAGTTCTCAGCTCTTAACAGTTCTTTCCTGCACTGATGAAGGAGCTCCATGGTGAATCAAAAGAGCTATTTGCGTTATTGTTTTGAAAATGTGTGCTTAATTTATGTTGTTTTTCTTGTGCTCAAATAACGTTGTAAATCTATTTTAAAAATTTGCGCCCGATTTTTCTCCCTTATCCTGCGAAAGTAAATAATTTGAGAAAATGTATTGTTTGTGATTATTTACGGCGATTTTCCATGCTGTTTGTACCTTACCTTTGATTTTATTAGGTTCTTTTACTTTATAAAATTCCTTCGACAAATATTACAATTATCGTGGTCTATTTCCATCTTGAACCACTTCAAAAACTCAATGTCTATGCACAGTTACAACAAATTCTGTCTGAGTTTTATAGATGTTGAACTTGAAAGCAGAGTTAAGTTTGTCTGGGATGGGTATAAGCTGATTGACATCAGGAGATTCAATCAGCTTGTTCCATGATAACTATATTTGCTCATTACAAGTAATTATTTATGTACAATAACTTTTTTGAATGTATGAAATGTACGACTGCTAGTTTTTACAATTTTAAAAGTTACAGTGCCATAAAACTGTATGTTAAAGCTGAGATTAGGGTTCGTTACATAAAGCTATAGAACATAATTTACCTAAACCAAGTAATATTAAAGCAGAAGCAGCAGAGAGAGGTTAAAAATTCATTACATTTCCGAAACTTCATGTTGTAACATTGAAAACTTCATCACTTTTCCGCGATTGCGTAAATAGTTAGCACTAAGGCAGTTACTTGGACATTTCCCTTCTGCATTGATCTAATCTTATTAAAGATGCTAGTAAGCTTAGACTCTAAAAAATAATGTGATTGAACCTTATTTATTTTAAGTTCTTTGCGATACGAACATATTAGTTAAAATTAGAAAATTTTTAACGACAATTGGCTGAGAATCGGTAACATTAAATGAGCAATATGAGTTCTACTTTTATGAACAATTCATTTTCTCCTGTAAATATGACAGATCCTTGCACTAAAAAAGAACTTTCGTAAACATCCTGTTTTCCGAAATAATTTCGGTTGGTTACGAAAAACAGTAAAATATACAGTAAGTTTCCGAAAGGTAATGAATTTTTAACCTCTCTCTGCTGCTTCTGCTTTAATATTACTTCGTTTAGGTAAATTATGTTCTATAGCTTTATGTAACGAACCCTAATCTCAGCTTTAACATACAGTTTTATGGCACTGTAACTTTGTAAAAACTAGCAGTCGTACATTTCATACATTCAAAAAAGTTATTGTACATAAATAATTACTTGTAATGAGCAAATATAGTTATCATGGAACAAGCTGATTGAATCTCCTGATGTCAATCAGCTTATACCCATCCCAGACAAACTTAACTCTGCTTTCAAGTTCAACATCTATAAAACTCAGACAGAATTTGTTGTAACTGTGCATAGACATTGAGTTTTATCCTATAGAGTAATCCCATGTTCTATAAAACTGTTATACAAATTTTCCTTCAAAGAAAGTAAAATGAACTAAAACCAACACTACTTATTCAATTAAAAAGAACATGAAAATCTAAAACCGAATTTCCCGCCTTTAATTCCACCGAACTTTATATTGCCAAGAACATAAAACAATCTGCTACGAAAAATTGTCATGAATTATTCATATCAAGCCCTTTACATGGTTCATCCCCCTTTTTTCGGCACAAAATTTTCTCTAGCTGAAAAAAAGACTTTCCATAGTTAATATTTTTATTCAATTTTTTTTTCTACTTTTGGAATATTTTCCAAGCCCATCTGTAAACTAGATCTTTAGTCTCCGATCTTCCGACGGTTGCAGTGGGGAGTCAAAATCCGGGAGAGGCTTTTCGGTCGGGAAGGAAGGGTGAGGGGGTTGGCATAGGTGGAAGGGGGGGGGGGAATGGTTGCGGAAGGAATGCCGCTGTATGAGAAAAAGACAAAGCAATAACCTAGGGAAACAGTTCCCGATAAAAAGCGGCTGCCCCTAGGGGTTTTCGCTGCAGTTCTGAAATGAAGAATGTAGATCGTTTAGTTGAATTACGTACAAATCCGTTGTAACGATTAACTGCAAATTAATCGCGTTAAAAAGGAGTAAAACATTTGACAAACAAAAATTGTTAAAGAAATTCAGGTAAAATACGTTAATTCAATAACAAGATACATCTACTATTTGCATTCGAACTCTTTCTATATGTGTAAAATAATGAGGCAAATGACCCTGAAAAAGACAAATGGTTTCGAGTTTATAAACTGTATTCTCTTCAATTTGAGTTTTTTTTTAAATTTAGAATGTTTAATTTTTTTCTGATATATCGTTTCATTTATACATTAAAAGCTGCGTTATAAAAAGTAGAATGCATGAAATAAATCATGTCCTACGCCCATTAGTTCCAATTTCCTTTTTTTTTCCTCATGACAAAAACAAGCTTCGTTCTGTAATTTTGGTTGAGTATGGTTTTTTAGCCTACTTTCCCGTAAAAGTACAAAAAAAATAATAATAAAGCATGAAAGAAGGCTTAATGTATCGTGAAAATATCGTTAAAAATCAAGAAAAGTCAAAAATAAGTGAAGTAATTAAATAAAGATTGAAAAATAAAAAATTTGAAAGTAGGGTATTGAGATGGGGAAAAAGTGGGTCTGTCGGTCTGTCCCCCCCCCCCCCCAAATAACTTTTGAACGAATTGTCCGATTCAAAAAATTCTTTTTGCATTCGAAAGATCTCGGCGAGGACATCTCATTTCTATATTTTACTTTTTGATTTGAATAATTTTTTGTTCAATTTTGAACAGTTCAAAAAATTTTAACATTAGCGCCTATGGACAAAATTGAAGCAAATTCTGTAAACTCTGGGCACAAGAGCCAAGTTCCTGTTGCAAGCTTGTTGAAAGGAGTTCTCGGCGTGAAATATTGATTTGAACAGTTTTTGTTCATTTTTGAACAGTTCAAAAAATTAACACAGAGCTTACGGGGAAATTTCAACCCTATATAAATCCTGATCTAACGGACCGATTTGCTTGGAACAAACTTTATCGGAAAGCTCTTATAACGTAGAACATGTAGAAATATAAAGTTTATCCAGAACTTACGAGCCTATTTTGCTATGAAATTTTTTGATCGGAATTTTCAAGGATATTTCTCAGTGACTCAATGAGTGAAATAATGAATGAATGAATAAATGAAAGAGTGAAAGAATAAATCAATGAATAAATGAATGAGGAAAAGAATGAATGAATAAATCATTGAATAAATGAAAATATAAATAAATGAGTGAATAAATACATGAATGCGTAAATGAATGAATAAACACTTGAATGAGGTAACGAATGAATGAATAAATGCATGGCTGAATAAATGAAAGAATGAGTGAGTGAATGAATATGTATTATCCGTTGAAAAAGGTATATTTTCAATAATTAGAACTAAAGATAAATAAGAAAGAGAGAGAAAGAGATAGCTAGATTATAAATTTGAATTTGGTGTATACGGGAAAGTAGGCTCGTATAGTTCTAGACGGAACTTCTTGTTAAGTATCTCTAATTATAAATGATGTCTCATTGAAAAGTGGATATGAAAGAGGACGGAATATTTAATGAATATTATGTGTTGTCGTGATATTTTTAATTTGGCGCCGATTTACTAAATCTAGCTGGACACAAATCAAAAATGCAAAATCGTTATTTTTCTGTAACTACATTTTTTTTTTTTTTAAAAAATTGAATACCTATAAAGCAATAACCCATGTCTTATATAGACAGTTGCCTCCTGGAATTTTGCCTATAAAGGACTGAAGTTTACATATTGCAATATTCTATTTTGTGGTTTTCTGGAAGGGAGAAGAATTGTATTTATGGGGTTGGGGGGAAGGGGGTATTAGTCGTCTGTTTTATTTCAAAATATTTCTGTTTATGTATTGTCATTATGTTATTCAAGGTTAATATTATTTCTAATTTTCGTACATTAAATGCATGTTTTAAATATTTTTTACTGTTTAAAAAATTTTTAAATTTTATACAATTTTACTAAATTTAATAAGAGTAGCAAAACATTGCTGCACAAGCCTCTGGCACCTGTGACCACATATTTTTATGGACTGGATGTATTGAAAAATGAGAGTACAAAATATCAAACCCCGACCTTTCCGGAAACACGAGTATTGCTACTTTTTAGGGACCATGGTGGTTCAATCTGAGAGTTAATGAATATTACGTCTTATCGTGATATTTTTAATTTGGCGCAACCGCACAGTGGTCGATTTACTAAATCTAGCTGGACAAAAAGGAGAAGACTGAATTTATAGTCAGTAAAGCGGATCACAATTTATTTATCTCTTTTTTTTTTTTTTTGCTATTTTATCTTTTTTATTAGCCTACTTTCCCGTAAAAGTAAAAAAAAAAAATAATAAAGCATGAAAGAAGGCTTAAAGTATCATGAAAATATCGTTAGAAATCAAGAAAAGTCAAAAATAAGTTAAGTAATTAAATAAAGATTGAAAAATAAAAAATTTGAAAGTAGGGTTTTGATATGGGGAAAAAGTGTGTCTGTCGGTCTGTCTGTCTGTCGGTCTGTCCCCCCTAATAACTTTTGAACGAATTGTCCGATTCGAACAATTCTTTTTGCATTCGAAAGATCTCGGCGAGGACATCTCATTTCCATATTTTAATTTTTTATTTGAACAATTTTTTGTTCAATTTTGAACAGTTAAAAAAATTTTAACATTAGCGCCTATGGGTGAAAATGAAGCAAATTATGTAAACTCTGGGTACAAGATCTAAGTTCCCATGAACAAGCTCACTGGAAGAAGTTCTTGGCGTGAAATATTGATTTGAACAATTTTTGTTTATTTTTGAACAGTTCAAAAAAAAATTAACATACCGCCTACGGGGAAATTTCAATCCTATATAATTCCTGATCAAACCGACCGATTTGCTTGGAACAAACTTTATCGGAAAGCTCTTATGACGTAGAACATGTACAAATAGAAAGTTCATCCAGAACTAACGACCCTATTTTCCTATGAAATTTTTTGATCGGGATTTTCAAGAATATTTTTGAATTAATGTATGATTAAATGAATAAGCAAAAGAATGAATGAATAAATGAGTGAATAAATACATGAATGACTTAATAAATGAATGATTGAATGAATATGTATTAACCGTTGAAAACGGTATATTTGAAGCAATTAAGAACTAAAGCTAAACGAGAAAGACAGAGAGAGAGATAGCTAGATTATAAATTTGAATTCGCTGTATACGGGAAAGTAGGCTCGTATAGTTCTAGACGGAACTTCTTGTTATCGTCTGATGTCAGCCATTAAATTAATTTGAAAAACTTGTTTCTTTGCCTATGGCAACTGCCATAGGCAAAGAAACAAGAAGAAAAATGAGAGAAGGCTATCAGGAAAACTATTGCTATTAAAAGATAATTAAACAAATATCCAGTTTTCCGGACAGTAATTCTGATGAAGATCTTGGTGACTGACGCTTTTATTTTATGCAACTTTGTGTTTACTATCAATATAACGACCATATTGAATTGTAAACCTCGGTTTAACTAATAGAAGTATAAGAAAATATGTAATTTTTAAGTTTACTCTCAATGTAACGACGCATACTTCAGTTCGACTGACGAAAGTCTTTTTGTCCAGCTAGATTTGTCAAATTGCCCACTGTGCGCCGTCAATTAAACACAACCATTGAAAGGAGAGCTTTTGTTTAACCGAGGGAATAGGGTTGTTGGGCTCTTTGGCGGTCAATAATTACGATTTTTCGTGGATGGTTAAGCATGTCGGGAAGAGTTTCGAGGGCATGGAGACACTTATTAAAAAATATAATATACTTCAAAGTGCTAATAGGTTAACTTTAGAAAAAACAATGTTCCTTATGTGCGTAGGTCGATATTTGTTAACAGTTTGAGTCTTTACAAGAAAAGGGCTGAGGAATTGTGTACTTATATTGTAAGTGTAACAAATTATATAAAAAGCCAGTTGGAATGTAATTAATGCAAGTAAAGTTGCGGTCAGTTATTCGAAATTTCAAGGAACTCATTTCTCATGCCACTGAAAGAGATACATAAAAAAATCTTCACTCTCATTCACCACGTTTTTATTACTTTTAATAAAAATACATAAACCAATAACCTTTTTAGCTTCCCTTTTCTAGCATAAAAGCATAGCCCTTTCTTTCTTCAAAATATGCCGCTTCTGTATTTATTTCCTGTTTTATCACGACTTAGAACTGATTATTATTTGTTCTCTTGGGATAAATTTATTTTAATTATAGAATACATTGAGTGGGAAAACTATAATTGACTCGACTTATCTGAATAAAAGTTTTTTTTATGGTCTAAAGGAATGTCATTAATTCTATTATTATAAAAGTTTTCAAAATTCATTTTGTTGAATCGGCAATAGCGTAGTCTAAATGTAGTCATTCATCTATATTTAATCATGTAGTCTAAAATATTTTTCTTCTTTTTCTTCCACAGGAATCATTTATTGTTTTCTAACTTAAAGATAATATAAAAATGGTGAACTACAGTCGTGGTTCAGAAATGATCTGATACGAATATTTTTATCGCAAAAGGTATTATAATCTGATAAATCCTACTGCATCAAAAAATGTTTTTAAAATAATCCATTCGTTCTAAAAATATTCAAATTTAATTAAAAATCAGTTTTAAAAACTTCCCAAAACTCTAGAATTTATCATCAGAATAGCTAAGTCTTTCTTAATTAATTTATCTCCTTATAGAGAAATATTTGCATTACTTAAGCCACTAAATAAATATGAAATAATTAGCAAACAAAAAAGATTTAGGAAAAGAAATGTCTTTTTTTCCCGTTGAAAAAAAATCTCGTTTGTCCCATCTATTTTTTCTCCTTTCAGCGAATATCAAGATTTAAGGTTAAATTTAAAGTAAAATCCTTAGTTTTCCCATTCTGTTGCTCGGAACAGTTTCTTCTCATTAAGATAACTGCTCTCTCCGGTAAATAAACTCTTGTTCTTTTCTTGCTGCTCAGCCGGCTCGACAAATTGTTGGAGGAGAAGGAGAAAAAAATGCCATTCTTTGCTCAATTTTTATCTTAAATTGCTACTTGAGGCTTTAATAAAAGAAAAAGAAAAAAAACGGGAATCTATTTACGGATATTATTCGAATTGTTGTTTGGAAGTGTTTTTGTTTCGGAATGACATGTACAAATATTTTTTGTATTTGTAACAGATAATAAGAAAAATGTGTCAATTGTTTCGTAAATGATAGCTGATGCTTTTTTAATTAAAATTCTCTTAGCGATAAAACATTTTTTCGGATTCACAGTAAAGCTAATTGATGTAAGGATTGTTCTGAACTTGCAGTAGTATTCATCATAACTAATGAAAAGCCGCATTGTTTTCTTCCATTCGTAGGCATATAATACAGTATTGGTAACACGTTATAGAAAAAAAAAACCGTTTTAAAAAAATGTAAATGGAGAGCGGCGGACGGCAAAAACATATTTGAATGTTCAAGAAATGAAATACTATTTTTTGCATTTTTAAATTACGTTTTAAATCCTTGCAGGACGTACTATGAACCAGCTATCAGTTTTAGACTTGCTGTTTAGAATAAGAAAATGTTCTAAAAAAAACTCATTAAAATGTTTTATAAAAAGGAGTTTAAATATTCAAGTAATACATAAATATTCAAGTAATACAATAATACTCTTTGTTTTTTTTTATTATATTCTAGAGTTTATAATCTTATACAAACTCTTAAACGTATACAGATATAAATAAAATTAAACTTTCATTGTTGCTTGTTCATATGTTGTTTTACTGTGAGGATAGCTTTACAAAGAAAAACAAATTTACAAGACAGGCTATGAACACCTATAATTTTTAGAATAATTGCTCGAGTAAAATGCTGTAAAGAGCATCAAAAAGCGTTCATGGAAACAGTTATAAGTATTCAAGCAATGACACGTAGGCTGATTCATAAAAAAATATGTAACTTCAATGCACTATAAATTAAGAACAATGCAAGATATTATGTGTTACCTGCAGCCTGCAGCAGAATCGTACGATATTACTTTAAGTTTTTTGTTTTTTAGAGAATCACAGATGTTTTAAGTGTGATCGCCTTAGCCACACGTTGATCTGATAATCCATTTCCGCACAAAGGTCTGTTAACCTTATTCTCATAAAGTAGCCTATATGCTACCTGGGGTTTTCCCCTACTTCCTATTTGTTATCAAATAGAAAGTAGGGGAAAGCCCCAGGGAGTATATATACTACTTTATGAGAATAAGGGCTAGTAAATAACAATGCAATATACTGGAGGACGTTACTAAACAAATAGAAAGTAGGGAAAAACCCCACATAGCAATATGCTACTTCATGAGAATAAGGGTTTAATGCCTCTGAATCAAGTCCATCGATAGGGATTGTGATACGCTGTTCCGCCCAGTTATATCAGCAGGAAGGGGAGGAACACTAACCTTGTCCTTTACGTACCCTTACAGGTTGCTCTGTGAATTTGGCATTTCCTCGAAAGCAGAGCTGAAACAGCGAATCACAGCCTCTATCGATGGACTTACCTTAAACGCGTTGTAGTCGTCAGATACTTTAGCACGCGTTTGCGTGGAAATGGATAACGGCTCAATGTGTGTCGTGTGGCTAAGGGGTTATACGTAGAGCATCTGCGGCAGCCTCTAACTTAAAGTAGTCCCATACAATTTTGTTGCATGTAACAAATAATATCTTACATCGTTCTTGATTTATAGTGCATTGAAATTGTATATTTCTTTATGAATCACCCGTATTCATAAAGGAGTAGATGCGAGGAGACATCGACGGCAGCGCCATCAGGCGGAAAGTAACGGAAGCGAGTAGTTTAGTGTGAGACTCCGTTCTGAGTGGACGTGTAAGCGCTGTGTGCTTGAGGGTGGTGATGTTCTCAGAAGAAGGTTTTTCTGTAAATAGGGATTTTTACATAGATAAGTGTAAATTGAGTCATTTTTTATATCTTTCATGGTGAGTCATTATTTAAATAACCCCTAGATCCGAACAAAGAGCCTACATATATATATATATATATATATATATATGTATGTATTATATATTGAATACTTACATTCATAAACTTATTTAAACTTTGTAAACTAATTCAGACATAAATAAAATATAATTTTCATTTATATTTTTCTTTTTCTTATACCTTACATGTTTTTACTGTAATGATGGCTTTACAAAAAAAGCAAAATTCTAGGGTTACTTACTTGAACATTTATAATTTTAGGACAATTGTTCGAAATAAATATTTAGAATGCTGTGAAAACCTCTTGAAAACCTTTTTAAAGAACTGAATCTCGCAGAATTTGTTATATTATTTCCAAATTGAAAGTTTAAAGGTTTTGGTTAAAATGAAAAATTTCTTAATTCTTTCAAGCTGTGAACATACGTAGCATGAATTACGAACTCGAATCCCAGCATAAATATCTACTGTGACTTCACAAAAGCTTACCAATAATAATAACACTAATAATAATAGAATACACGTATTTCAGGATTTTAATTATTTTTTTAAACCCTTAATCACTCATTAACTTGTAGTACCTTAATTTTTTGGATTTGAGATAATGCCAAATATTAATGATAATAATAATAACTCTAATAATAATAGAACACACGTATTTCAGGAATTTAATTATTTTTTTAAACCCTTAATCACTCATTAACTTGTAGTAACTTAATTTTTTGGATTTGAGATAATGCCAAATATTAATGATAATAATAATAACACTAATAATAATAGCACACACGTATTTCAGGATTTTAATTATTTTTTTAAACCCTTAATCACTCATTAACTTGAAGTAACTTAATTTTTTCGATTTGAGATAATACCAAATAATAATGATAATAATAATAACACTAATAATAATAGAACACACGTATTTCAGGATTTTAATTATTTTTTATAAACCCTTAATCAGTCATTAACTTGAAGTCACTTAATTTTTTGGATTCTGGTAATAACAAAAAATAAAATAATTGTACTTCAGATTTTTTAAAAATAATTTATAAAGAAAATTTAAGAAACAGCAATGGAGCGATACATTCCTTATAGTCTACACCAGTGTTTCCCAACCGGTGGTTCGCGAAAATAATATTGCAATGGCGGAATTTTTAATTGCTGATGTGAAAGTAGAGATGAAGCAATAAATTTACATACGTATTAGGATGGGGTGCAAAACTGATCATTTTAAATAAATTGTTTTCCTGATAATGCAGCTGCGGGCTGACATAAGAAGCATTTGTACAAAATTTGAAATGTACATATTTTTACTGCTACATAATATCGAAAATTTGAACCTCAAAGTGGTGTCGAAAGTTATTCAATGATTTATTTTAAAATGTAAACGTTTGTTTCTCTTTATTCTTTCTCGCTAGCAAGAAGAAAAAGTCGGAAATATGAATTTTTTTTTTCATTTCTACGGCTATTTTTTTACACACAGAACTCAAGGTGGAAACGGAAGATCGTTATTCAATAATTTAAAATTTTGTACTCACATTTATCACACTTTATTTTCAACTTTTCAGAATTTTGCATATTTCAACCGAAAGTGGAACCGAGATAGCCATTGACTGATTCAAAAATTTGTACGTATATTTCTCACACCATTCCATAACTTTTTCGCACTATAGGGAAAATAGTTTTTAACGATATTTTTCGCGAATACATACTTTTAGTGCCCTATTAATTAATCAAAAAGAACAAATAATAAAAGGTCATTTCAGTATTTATTTAAACTTAAGATATTTTGCAATTATATATTTATTTCTTGCTACGAACTATCGTGCAATATGGAAAATAAAATGTACAAACAAATTTTATATTTTTGTTGCACGTTGCTACATAAGGGGGTTCGCCATTTTGTTTCGGATCTTGGAAGGGGTTCGCAAAGAAAAAAAGGTTGGGAACCACTGGTCTACACCAATAGTTGTCAAACTGCGGGGTAATTTTTGGTAACTCGCTGCCGCGTTCTGGTGATTAGTCTGCACATTTTTACAATGATTGTAAGTTGATTTTTAAATTTTCGCTAATATTTGCAAGTGGCTCGGAATAGCACGTAGCTCAGAAACAGTCCTTAAATTTTAAGGAAAGTCAGTATTTCAGTGTAATGTTTTTAAATAAATTTCAACAATATAAACTCTGTACATATGTTTTCTTTACAATACGATACATCAGCAGTGAAAAACTTGCTGCACCTCGTATCACATAACCACTCGGAGTTAATTAATAATTGAGAATAGAATTTCTTACAATTTTTGCCCTGCGGTGTTTTTTTCGATGTATGCGGAGGGGGATGGGGATTTAAAAACGGTTCTATTGTTTAGTGTCCTCCAAAATTTGAAGAACATTGGTCTACATTTATGGTACAAAGGGGTTAAAAGTATATACGAAGAAGAAAGTAAAGAAAGATGGGCGTGGGAATCTAGGGTATAAAAAATTGACGCAGTATAGCCAAATGTGGCTCTTGCGCCAATAAAATTAAGCCAACTAACCAACAAAAAAGGGTCAAAAACATAAAAATTCCCTTTTTTTCTGCCTTTTTTAAGGCATCCAAATTGAACGTTTTTATTTGTCAATACAGCGATCACTCACTGGAATACAAAGAAAGAATGGCAGACTCAAAGGTGAGGGCACTGCAGGAAGGCAACATTCATTTACATGCAGACCCGAGCATGTCTTCTCTAATCTCCCTAATGCCGTCGGCTCGCTTATTTGATTTGCAGCCGCACCTGAGTCCCGACGTCTTTTTAATCAAAACTTTATCGCTCGGGACTGTTGGACGCTAAAAGAGAGCTTGTCGAAAGTCGGTAGGGTAATTGTTCGATTGACGTCGAGTGTTTATGAAATAGCTGCTCCGACACGACTTTGTGGTTTTTATGGAGAAAGTACCGTTTACGGAAAACAAGCACACTTTCGAAACGAGAGATAATCACTTAAACCGGAGAAAGCACTGCGTTTCCCTTTGGAATTTGAACACGCAGCGAACTTAATTTATTTCCTGTTTAGAAGGGAGTAACTCGGGAATGTTTTTATATTTTTTGTACCTTAACTATTTTTAACACTTTAAGAGAGAACTTGCAATGACTTACTTTCACTGGGAGATTGAAAACATTCATCCATAGAATGTTTAAATATTTTTAAAACCTTCAAAAATATTCTAAACTTTGCCGAGGATATGTGATTAGCGATAAATTTGCACTTACTAGAAATAAAAAGAATTTTCTTGGATGGAAAAAAAAAAAAAAGTTTTTTTTCCACAGTAATTTTTTTAATGCCCTTGCATCCAAATATTGACAAAATTCGCAGCACTTAATAACCTACTTATTTGCAGCATAAAACAATCACATCCCCTTGTAGAGGAGAAGGGGGCACATTGAGACTTGACCCAAATTTCGTTGGCTTATCAAACTTAATAGTCCAATCGATTTAAAGTTTATTCTATAATAATAATAATAATAAAAGTTTTACTAAAATTTCTAATGTGACCCATGCGCATGAAGCACATTGGGAGAACATTCATTCGAGTATGGGACACTTTGGGATAACTATCCTTTTGTAATAATCGTAAATATCCTTTTGTAATAATCGTAAATATCCTTTTGTAATAATCGTTGTGGATGCACATACATAAGTAGAAAAAATTTGTTTACACAGAAATCTTTGAATTACATGTTAAAAAGTAGTAGAATGTGTGAAAAAGAAAAAATAGGTTTTTTTACATGATTAGTACTATTGCCTTGAATCAAAACATGTTGTGTTGTTGTTGTTTCTAATCCCCGATCCAGTGGTTCCCAACCCGGATGGTGTAGCCTTGCTACACCATCTCCATAAAACCAAAAATAGCTAAAAAGTCTAAAAATAAAATGGGATTCGTTAAAATTTCGAAATAGGAAAAACCCAAGCATACGACGATTGAAAAACGACGAAATTAAAAACTACTTTTTTATTCCTGTTGCCATAAAATAAAAGATAAAGTATAAAAGGCTATTAACACGTTAGATAATAGCTCGCTAAAAATCCTAAGCCCCCATTAGTTCATTTTTAAAGGAAATAATTGTATTTCATATTCTAGAAAACATGGAACTATTATTGATATTGAAAAGCAAAGCGAAGCTGCTTTGTAACGTGGAATATTGCTTAGGTAAAAATATTGTTTCCGTTTTTATTACCAATTAGCCCCTACGAGCAATATCATAAGTAATTGTTAAGTAAAACAAAACTAACTTTTGTTGCTCACAAGAAATATTTGGAATTACAGCTGCAATATGCACTGTATTCATCTAGAGGTAATTTTATAACTTTCAATATTTTGTGGTAGTTGTGAAATTATAGCATTTGATCCTAATATGACCCATCTCCCTTATTTATAGCCTTCTTAATTTATAGCACATTGCATTTTTATACTAGTTTATCATAGCATATTGTGCGTCCAACCTACTGTATTCATAATACTGCGTTCTTAACTGTATGCTTATTCTCTAAAACTGTCTTAAATCATAACTTTTATCTTCGTCTTTCATTGTCGCATTGCACCTTGAATAGGTCTCTTAATTTAAGATTTATTTTGAATAATTAGACCCTTTTACGTTCATAAAAGTAAACCTTAAATAAAAGAAAATTTAAGCTCGAATATGATATTAGAGTAGCTAAAATAAATTAACTGATTCGGGTTTGACATAAAGACATTTTTTTAAATTTTCCTAAAATAATTTAGTAGCAATAAATTTAGACTTTTTCGTTTTGTTTTTATGATATAATAGGCCCTTTTTACCAGTTTAGAACACATACTGAATAGTAGAAAATGCACTTTGAACTTGATTAGTAAAACGGGTTGTAAATCTAAAACAAATGTGCAAATTTCCGCATTCCGATTAAACTTCCGAATTTATTGCAATTTCCATCATTCGGAACAACAAAATATCTGTCTCTTAATATTACCAGGATTTGTGTGTAAATTTCGTTCGCCAAATTCTAATCTTTGCGGGAAGTTTATGCATCACTGCAAAATGTTCTGCAGATAAAGAAAAACACCAGGAGAGGAGGCTTATGAAAGAACAATAAACTTGTTCTACCTGCCTGTTCTACCTGAATTTAATTTTTCAAAAGTATGTATATATATATATATTTATATATATATCTATATATTCAAATGGATTTGCTTTGGTTATAGTTTTTAGTTATAATCCATAAAGCAGGGTGAGCATGAAATAAACATATACGAGTCAAAATATATTCTTCTCCTCCCGCTCAGTGGTTTCCCGAAGAAATTCCACCTCATTCTAGTCAAACAGAGATATCGTCACAGATATCATTGGCGTCTCTGATCGAACATTTACGCATCCCCCCACGACATTCGACAAGCTCTAACCGAGCCGAGTGATAAAATTTTGATTAAAAAGATGTCAGGACTCAGGTGCGACTGCAAATCAAATAAGCGAGGCGCCAGCATAAGGGGATTAGGGTCGTGGATTCGGGGCCCGGATGCAAATGAGAGCCGCTTTCGGGGCTGTCCCGCGATGGGAGTCCTCTTTTGCATTTCATTGGAGGCTCGCGTATTGACGGGGACAAAATGGATTACCCGCTTCTTTTCTTAGAACAACAAGATCCGTCCGCTTTCTTAAACCTTTTGCGGAATGTTTTGCAGGCGGCTCTCCTTCTAAAAATATCTTGAAGCTTTTGCCGAATAATTTCAAAAGCGGAAGAATATTATGATGTTATGACGCACGTTTACAAATAGTTATCTAATGGTACTTTCATTTTGATGTATTGAACTTAACAAATATGACTCCAGCCATTTATAAAACTAGAAGGACTGACAACAGAGTTAAAGTAAACATTAAAGCATAACACACATCAAACCAAACATTTTATACACACCACACATCAAACCACACATCAAACCAAACGGGCCCGAATCCACGACCCTAATCCCCTATACGTTGCACATGTCTTCACTAATGGAGGCAATTTATACAGCGTCATAGGTCACGTGTTAGCGATGTAAACGATGAAAACAAAGGAAGCTGTAGTATCGTTTTACTTCGAGTTCGACCAATCCAATTAAAACTAGGCCTAAATAAAATTCTACGTTATTAAAAACTAGAACTAAATAAAGTTCTAGGTTATATAAAATTAACACTAAATAAAACACTATAATTATTGCAATAATTAATAAATTTCTTTTATAATGATTAAATTAAAGGTAAATTACTTGGTTTATAATCAGAAAAAGCTATGAAAATACTCTAATTTTAAGATAGCTAATTTTGCTTCATGAACTCGACGTAGAACTCAATTAAAAATTTGGTAAACAAATCAGCAATCACCGTTATCACGTGACGCGATGAATTGCCTCCATTGTGAGCGTGATTCAGGGCGAAGGTGACGCTAGATCCTAATGGGCACAGGCCACCTTGACGTCACATGCGCATGCTTTGTTTTGATGTCAAAGGCATGTGCACTAGAGAATGGACTTCCAGGCCGCTTGAGTCAGCGAGATTTAATGAGATATTCGTTTAAAAAAACAAACCTTTATAATATCAATTGTTTAGTATCAAAGCCCATCCGTTTCCAATCTTGACATTCAAGCTGAAATCCTTTTTTCGGGTTCATCATTGCACTAGATGTTACACATTTTCTAGTTTGCCAGTTCATGTCTTAAAAAAAAAGAAATGCTTTTACTTTGGCTCCTGTGAAAAGAGTGAAGATAAGTTTCAAAATAGGAACGTCATGCAAATACGATAAAATGGATCCCACTAAGCATGAAGGCTATCTATGAGAATAATTCTACAATTGTGCAGTAAACAGAAGAAAAAATTACGATTCTCTTTTTAAATCAACCGAAACTCTCCCGCACATCATTGCGAAATACGTTTTATTTAAGGATATTGTTTTTTCTTTATTCATTAAAAGTGCCTCCTTCATTGAGTGAAGTTTTTACTTCAATTATTGCAATTATTTCCTTAGATTTTAGGAAACTCCTCAAATTTGTCTGGATAATTTTCTTTAGCTATTAGGCTTTTCTTTTCAATTTTTAGAGCTTTTCTATTAAATTTTTAGAACTTTTCTTCCTTTTTTGTCTTTTCTACTTTGTCACTGGAATTCTACAGTTATTCTATAATTTTCTTAATTAGTTGGTTCGATAATTTTATGATTTTTATACATATCCATTTACTTTCTGGGGTATCCCCCTGTTTCATCCACCTTTAAGAGCAAATCCTCCTTGCTAGTTTATTATTAGCTAAAGGTTTTAAATAATCTGTAGTCCCTTTTCCTGAATAAAAAAAATTAGTGCGTTATTTTATTTTTAGCGAGAAAAAATTGCTTGCTTTCATCGTAGGTTTATTTAAAATAACTACGAAATTATTTAATAACGATATTTCTTACACATGCATATCATTTCTTTGTAAACTATTTTTTAAAACATATGGGCTAGAATTTCCTAGATCTCCTAGACTGGCTTTTCAGCTATAAAACTTTAAAAGTTATTTTTACCAAAAAACCAGTTTAATTTTAGTTGAAATATAAAGTATTGTATTTAGTTGAATCGTAAGAAATTAGTGAAGTTTTCTCACTCTTTCTTGCTTATGTTTTTATACTTAAATGAGTATAATGAAAAATAATCCAAAAATACTGTATTGAGTTCTTTAAATCTATTGTAAGTTTCCGATTTCGCAGATTTAAAGGAATCACAATTGTATTGCCAAATGTTTTACCAGAAAAAAATGTAAAACGGAAGTGGCTCACTCTTTCTATTTGTGCTCCATTTACTCGTGTACATTAGATCACTGGGCATTTCTAAACAACCAAAATAGTTTGAAATCAGATGGTATGAACGGTAAAAAGGAATTCAATTAAAAAGTTACGCAGTTTTTCAAGCGATCTGCCTTGCTCGATAAATTTAGACTCTTTCTTAGTGTGACTATCCGGAAAAAGAGAAAAAGGAAAAAGAGAAAAACAAATAAAAAAAGGGGGGGGGGGATAAAAGAAAGTGAGAGAAAGAAAGAAAACAAAAGTATTACATGGGAAATTGAAAGAGATAAGAGTATACACTACGCATTGCGCACGAAAATAATCCTGTTACGGAATTTTTCATTTCTAAAGGGTACGAAAACTTAAAATATTTAAAGTCTGACGCCCGTGTGAACTTTCCTCGTTACTACAATCTACTCTGCCTTCACGAATTCTGAATGGAAGTGAAGAAAAAGTTGAGCAGATAGGTTAGGGTTCCAAAGGAAAGTGGTTTAACATTCTTATTCAAGTGAATTACATTTACGAGATATAATCGAACTATCAAAAGCGACTCATTTTCAGTCATAAACATCAAAATATATCGTCTTCAAGGACATTACTGTATTATATGCGTGTTCAAAAGCTTTGCTAACTAGGTCAGGTTTTGAACGGCTCAAATGATCTTGACCAAAAAAAACCAAATTAGTAAATTGTAAACGGTAACCGTAGCATCGACAAGCAGTTGGTTGTAAACAACAAATAAAGGTAATATCATAATAACAATGTACAATTCTAGAGCTTGAAGTTAGAACTACGTGATGAAAATAGCATAAAAATAGTCTGAAAATAATTCCTAAGTGCTTGCATTTATCAACTGAAAGAATTGAATTATAACGCTGTTGTGGAGAATATTTGTTTTCCTTGATATGACGCTGCACCAGCAGAGAAGAACGTTTTACAGAATTCACTCTGTACCGGCATATTCATTCATTTCTAACTAGAATTTACATACGAGGGGCTTGGCTACAAAATGGATCCCCAGCTTCATGATTTGACGACGTTCAACTACAAATTTAGCGCCAAGTCCTTTTATGTGCAAATTCTTAATACAATGAAAAATAATAAATAAATTGAGAAAACAAAAGCTCTCCTCCTCACACTAGGTAGAGTGAGCGGGAAAATTATAAACGATTCAATATGTCTGGAAAACTGAAGCATCAAAAATAAACTTCAAATCTGAAAAAAAAAAAAAAAATAGGAAATCATCAACTTTGTTTGGAATATTTGTCAAAATGTTTTAGACTTACTCAAGGGGGTAAAGTTTGTAATAATTACATTTCATGCTAGTCTATGGACAAATACCCTGTTATATGCAACAGTTTCTTGCACCAACAACAATCGTGTGAATTTAAAGAGTTGAAAAGTCTCCAGAATTGTAATATTGTTGAAAAATTGAAAACCCGAAGAGAGATATTGGTCTCCAGAGAGAATAACGCAGGTGAACTAATAAATAATCCAAAAATATGGAAGGATCTATTGTGATTGACTTCATCAAAGGAAAAATGGCCAGACATCAAAGAATTTCTGCATAAATAAATTGTTATGATACAGAAAGAAGATCCAAATTTCAAGTCTTGATTGATTTATGCGTATGAAGACAATTTTTGCCCGTTATTAAACAAGTACTCATTAAATATAATGCCCAGAATTACTGCTGGGTAAGACAATTTATGAGTAATACACGAAAGGAGAAGCAAGATAGAATTCTAACTCAGTTGACAGCGTAGAAAACTACAGGAAGCTCAAGAATTTTGGACAAAAAATCTTTGAACACAAGTAGGGTATGTGCAATTGCTCGAAGTTTCGTGTAGAACAGTGTTTTCTTTTCCCGCAACGAACCATTTAGTGAAAGATATACGATGACAGACTATTGTAACATATTCGTTCAAGGTATTTCTTGTTTGTATAACTGCAGTTATGTTCATTCTTTCTGTAATCTTCATCAATCTATTTCATTTTGTATGTGACATCATACTTTATTTTAATTCTAGAGACAAGGAATTAATATAGTTGAAGTGTTTGCAATTTACATTGACGCGAAGAAGTTTAAGACTTCGAGTATCAAAGTCATTTTTACTAATATTGCTTCTTTACATTCTCCAAATATTTGCAGGTTCACTGTACACGAGCAATGTCTCTTTTTTCTCTACGAATTTTGCATGTAATCAAAACTATTTCTGAACTTATTTTCGACATGATTAATTACAGCCCACTGTTCTTTATTCTGAAATCAATACAGCTTCATTCGCTGGAAAGTAATCACAGGATTAGCATTTCACGATGCGTGAGAAGAAAAAGAGAAAGTGCTCAAAATAAATGTTAATTATGCTAATTGGTTAACAAGTTCCACTGATACTCTATGTACATCATGCTAATGAATAGCAAAGTCGCCGTAATTAAATTTGAACGATACACAGAGGGGAGTACAGTATTGTGCATCATTAAAAGTAATTAATTGATGAAAAAATGCGTAATATCTCATCACATTCGTTGTAAGGAAGTAATTTATGGTGTAAAAACATTTGAGTTTAAAAAAAAGGATGGAAGTGTCTCCGGAAATAAATGAATACGGTAAAAAAACAAAACTTGATATATACTCGAAACGAAATTTTATTTCAATAATTTGAAAGAAGACTTTATTCGATGTCGATTGACACCTTTAATTTTTTTTCTAGAGTGCATGATAGCTAAGTAATTAAGAGCATCTCATTTTCCCCTCTACTGTACATATTTCTATCATAATAAACTAAAATTTCAGCAAAGTTACTTTAAATTTACTTATATTTGTTTTCTTAAATCTTATATTATTCTTATTTTTTTTACAGTTCTTAGAGCCTCCTTAACATCGCAACGTTTTCATATAACTTATTATAATAATACTTAGTATTTTAGGGGTCTTGAATTTTGCCATTTTTAATTCCATGAACTTTTTTAAAAATAAGTAGAAATTTTTATTTTCAGGCATTCCTTCATTCTTATTTTTATTTAGATTATATTTAAAGGTCAAATATTCGTCTGTATGCTACTCATATTTCAATGCAAAATAAATAAAATAATTTATTATAAATAAAATGCCTATTATTCTTCCTACGTCAATGTAGACTGCATTAATTTTGCACGCTTCCTATAAAAAGAAAAAAATTGAAAACTGACATTATAGCATAAAATACCAGCACTATCTGCGCTGAGGTATAAGACTATGAGTAAGCGAAAATCGTATCCAAATTTATAAATATTTAAATTTGAAAAGGATTATAGTTAGAGCAAAAATTAGTATGTATTCGAAACATAGAGCATAAAACTTACTTAATAGTATTTTCCCCCATCATATACATGTCTTACAAATTGAAGATCAAATGTAATACCCTTTTTAAAAAAACATCATAAGAAAAACAAAACTTAATTCAAAACTTTAGAAAATATTGCAATAAAATGAAATTTTTATTCACCTAATATCAACTTTAATCAAAATTCCTTATAAGTACGTATAACATTACGGTGAGGAATCATCTAATATGATACATAACAAAATCGAATTTTAGGTTAATTCAAAAAGTTTTTAATTTAAAATGTTACCCTGAAATTGGAAAGTAATTAACTTTTGTGCCTTGAATTTGGTAGTTTTTAATCATTTAAATGGAAACTTTTAGAGCTGTCCGCTGATTAGAATCAATTATTCAAATAAAATTTAGCTTATTAATTAAAAGGTATCACTGTTATTTTCTTTAGAGAATATGTTTCCTGTTATTATTGCTTTCTTTTGAAGCATCAAATGACGTTATTAAAATTCTGATCCAAATATTCGGGTTTCACTTTACATTGTGTGTCTCAGTTTCGAAGCATTAATTAAATTTTTAGCGGCACAATATTCCTAAATAATAAAACATGTCACTTCTGCCGTGGATATTCTTATTTAATTGCGTTCGATTTGGTTCTGGAATAATCCATTTTTATTGTTGCTAAGAAAATACCAAGAACATTCATATAATTTTATAATGAAAAGCACAATAATAATAGCAATAACATTAATATATCTCCTTTTTGCAGCAATGTTCCAAATAATTGCAGGCGTATATGGTCGTAGCATTATAATTATTATTATTATTAGTTATAACAACAACAATCATAATATTATTAGTTATAATAATATTGTTGTTTTTTTTTGTTGTTATAATTTAATAATAATAATAATAATAATAAAGAGTATCCCCTTTTTTCACGATTAAAACCAGTTTTTTCGGGGGATCGCCGCGTGCGCACGCAATCCTAAGGCCTCGGCTAACAGGTAGGAGTCTGGTAGAGAAAAAAAAAAATTCTCCTTTCGGGCGTATTTGTTCCATTTAAGTAATGATGTTAAAAATAGAGAGTATCTCCTACTTTAGTGTTCAAATATGAAAATAATTTCTAATACTTTAATTTTACGTCATAAAGATCTTACAGTTTGCAGCCCAATATTTTACATTTTAGTATTTCCTACTGTGAAGTGATGAATGATAAATAGTTTTGTACAGTAAGAAAGTCGAAAAATACTCTGAAATAAGAGATTTCTAAAAAAAAGTTGAACCATACATCTATTTCCACACAAAGTTTTTCATAACAACAGATAAAATAAGAAATTTTTATGAAACTTGCAGAAAATACTGAAAAAAGTCCAAGTGCATGCAAAGAAAGCTCTTCTTTCCTGAGGAGGCGGAAAGTAAGCCGATGAAAAGAAATCGACTACTTTATCTATTTTTTTTCTCCAATAATTATGACTGTGTCCAAGAAAAGACGCAGCTTTGTAAAAAATCAGGTTTCGATTTTGGTTGCAATTCTAGTGGAGTTCCTCTGACCACTTCTGCTACTTTGATTTTTCTTTTCTTTTCTTCTTTAAAAGAGATCCAATATTTTCTTTTGTTTTATATCATTGGAAAAGTTTCCCAAATAGCAAACAGGTTGCTGGAATTGTTTAAAAATTCCGAATGTTGAAATATTTGCTTTTTGACGTCGTTGGTTTATTGTCAGCCATATATTTTATATTATTTTATGAAAATTAAAACATTGTCTTGTTTTCGTCAAACGTCAGACAAGTAAATGCAAATTTGTGTATGACGAAATTCCTCACCTGAGCTTTGCTATTACTGGAACATTTTGCTCTGCTCCAAAAACAACATGTAAGATTGCGATTCGTTTAATTTTTTACACGGTTTTATTTAACTTGATTTGTCACGGAAGTTTGTTACGCGGTTTACGACCACTATTACTGCATAAATTATCTTCAAGCTTTGCACACAAGCTTATCTTCGATGACAATACCATATTCCATCCATTTTATAATTTATTATAAAGTTAATTAGGAAAAAAATTAATAATTTTGGTTCTGATGAAATTAGCAGAATTATTTCTTGTCGAATGGCAGCGATAGCTTTGTTTGGATAATGCAACAATATTATTTAACTTGATTTGCCACGGAAGTTTTCTACGCGGTTTTCGACCACTATTACTGCATTTTAGTTTTTTTTAAATAAAATAGTGTAACTTAAACATTTTTTGGAGATTTAATATTTATTTGTGTTTTGAGAAGCCTGCATGGAGAATTATTCTAGGGCAGACAATCTGATGTGATTATCCCTTTTTTTATTCGAAAAAGTTTGTGCAAATATATAGACTTTTTATATTCATTATGTATAAAAGCTTTTAAATTGCTCTTTTAATCCTTTCCTCATCTGAGATACTCTTACAAAATGTTTTATAACAGCTTTTATTTTTGCCATTTCAATTCTACACTATTGAAAATTAGCACATTTTTATCACTAACTCTACTGATCAGAAAAGTAAGTGTCTGTGCGCCTGTGCGTCTCCGTGAGTGTGTTAGCCTGCTATATCGTGATCTCCGAAAGTAAAAGGCTACTAAAACAAGAAAAAGAAGGAAAAAATGAAAGAAAAAGGGAAAAATCAGGCTTATCTTTTTTGGCCTGGTATTGGACAGAGTCTACGTGTTTAAAATACATACTCCTTCTTTAAGATTTTGGAGCTTTTAACCCTTCGAAGTTGGAAAAAGAACTGAAATGATATTTTAAAATCCATAAAACTAAAAAAAAAAAGGTGGATAATATTTCAAATGTAAGATATGATCTTATTTACGTATGCTGAACTGAATCCTGTGCTATTGAAATGTAAGTACAATGACATGATATTATATAAGAGAACGAAACTTTTTGAGTACCTCTTGAGGAAGCTTGGTTACAATATACGAGTAACTGTAAATTATGTAGCTCGTTTTCCCCCTCATTTTTCGTGAGAAAAGATTCAGTCTGAATAAAATTAAGAAGTAAGAATTAAGTTTTCTGCGAAAGTTTTCGCTTCAAATTGAATTGACCATTACTATCATAAGAAGGTACAAACGTTCCTCCAAAACCGAGGAAAAGAAACATAACATGTTGCAGGGAATAAGAATCCTTGAGATATGAACTGACAAAAGAAGGAAAAGGGCATCTAGCACCGATATCTTACGATATTTTGAGAGAGGGTTCAATGGAATCATAAAAATATGTTTGCCGTTTCAACTGGAAATTTCAAACTGTGGGACAATTCCAGCAAAAATAATAAATATGTATAGGGCTTTGCTAATAGTATAATAATTTATTTAGAGGTATAATCCGTGTCGATTCAGGCAGGGGGGTACCTTCATAGTCTCAGAAGTTTTTGAATTGCACATATGTTAAAATATAGAATTATGTGAGTTATAGGTATGTTCTTGTTTTGTTCAAAAAAATTCCTCGCCCGAAATACAGACTGCCAAAGATTGCGCCCTCGGCGCAATTTCTCACTTGCTATTTTCGACAAAAACTTTCAAGTGCTCTATTTCCTGAACGGTGCTAGATATTTTGATGCGGTTTTTTTTTATTTGAAAGATAACTATATTTTGTTTAAGATAAAAGACTAAATTTTAAAATATCTGTTTAATTTTGTTTGCTGCAGCCTTTTGAAATTAAAAAAAAAATCTTTTATATTTTTTTTTCTCAAAAAAGCCTTTTTTTACTGTTGGTTAATACCATTAAGTACTACATTCCCTGAAAAGGAGAGCTTCCACTTTTGCGTTTAATGGTTTTTACAAGCAATTTAAGTTTTTGCCATATATTTCATCAGTTTTGTTAACAACATAGTCATATATTGGTCTCATTAAGTCAAAATCATATTAATTTAATTTTCTTTGACATGGCATTTAGTTCTTAATAAATAATATTAGAGCGAAAAAATCATGACTTTTTTTTTTAATTAAAAAAAAGTTTAAAAAAAAAATTTAAAACCAGATTGCTTAGCATGACCATAAACATAACTTAAGATTGACATTCTGTGTAAAATGCAATGAATATAATATTTATTGAAGTGAAAATAAGAATTTTACATTGAAAAGTGTATATTTCTGCTAAAAATTTAGAAAAATAAATGCAATACACTGTACTTTCAACCCAATACGCATGTGTAAGAAAAATTAATTACTGCACACTCGCCAGGTTGTTAGCAAGTATCGTAAATATATGTATAACAACCATTAAAATTATTTATGTGTATCATTTATTCATAATCACAAATTGATTAATAATTAAATTTATTTTATATAACACATACAGTTAGGTATTTTCTTGATTCCATTTGCCATCAAGTAATTTGAAAAAGAAAACAAGTTTGGTTGTCTTTTCTACCCCAAGGTTATTTTTTGAGCTTGTTGTGAACAAATGCAAATGTAGAAAACTTTAGTTCAATTGCTGCTGAAGTGAGCATCTGAATTATTTTTGGTTGTTTATTACCCATGCATTCTTTTACAGCAGTTACAATTTCCACACTCAAATGTTGACATAGACTGCAATTTCTTTCTCAAATTAAACTCCACATAAAGGAAGTGCACAAATTATGAACTTCATGCCAATATTTCATAGTTCAGTGTTTTCTTTAACCAAATTTAATTGGCTCTTAAGCCTCTTATTTTATTTTTGGGGTTAGAGATCGCTAAAAAAAAAAAGAAAGAAAGGTGACAATGCATGTTCATATATTTTAAAAAAAGGTATTGTACAGCCACTTTATCTTGCTGATTTGGGTTATTTTCTAGCTTTTTCTGAATATTTGTAACAGCTTCGGCTGATTTAGTTATGTTCCTCAAATTACTTAAAGCAGTTAATATTGGTTTTAATTGATTAGGCAGATCCTCAACATTCTGTTCTATTGTCCCATTGAAAATATTTTGATATTTATTTCGCTATTAAATTTCTATTTCCTTCTTTAAATACCTGCATAAAAACTAGCCAATTGCTTATGTAACTTTTTATGGAACGATATATTAAATTCCATTGCACCTGTGAAGGTAAGATGAATGCCATTTCGTTACTATCAGGACAACATAATTAATGATATTATTTTTTCTTGTTTTGAATTGAGAAGATGTTTATTGTCCCCATACCTTGTCTATAGTTCTATATTTTAACTTATGTAAAATTCAAAAACTTCTGAGACTATGAAGGTAAGATTTTATTTTTACCTGCCTGAATTGAAACGGACTATGCCTAGAGTAAATAAACTCATAATACTCAGGAGAAAATGTGTAACACAAATACAATAAATATTTGAAGCCGAAGGTTGAAATTTGCTATTGCCAATTGTCACGTGGCGGCTCGATGAAAAAGAATCCATTAAAATAACTCTTTTTTAGGTCGCTATCTGCATATACAGTCATTCTTCCTTTCGCAGTTTTTTACATCGGATTATTGAATAATTTTCCGTAGTGATTTTCCTAAGAAATGTACGAAAGTGTATCTTTCAGCATTAGATGCAACCATGTATAAATTACCGAAACTTTTTCGGGGTGGGAGAGCATTTATATTCGTCTGGCAAATACTTTCTTTTCTGCTGTTTTGATGCAGTGTCACCGAAAATTATTCACACAAATGAACAGGAACCAAAGTGTGTTTAATAATGACTTGAAATTTCGACTTAGAAGAATCGAGTTTTATTTCAGATTTGTGTGAAATTTTAGTGGCTAAATTATGTAATTAACCATCTAGTTTGTATATCTAATTTATGAGTGTAGTAGCGAATGACATGGGGTGTACTAAAGTCTCAGGAAAAAAATTAACTGTTTTACTGGTGTTTTTCACTGGATGTGTCTTCAATGTTACTCATCTCTGGAATGTTATTATCTTTTCAATTTATTGAATGCATCGGAACCAGTAGTCCTTCTTTGTGAATAACAGGTTAGAGCACACATAGGGTTTAAAAAAGTATATTTAATATATCCTGTTTATTTATTTATTCATCCATTTGCATTCATTTAGTCCAACGATGCATAGACTTAACAGGTTACGGCAGAAAGCGAAACAAAGTTCATGTAGAGAAAAGGCAAGAGTGTATAAAACTCAAGAAAAAGAGATTTGCTGACAAGAGAAAAGAATGGAGGACTATAAAAGCGAATCGACTAGCCTCTGTGTAACTCCAATAATGGCGCGTGTTTCCGACAGGAAAGGAAGTGCACTTTTATAAAGGGCGACTTCGATTTGTGCTAAAACCCTCATGGCGGTTGTCTCCTTTTGACCATTTGCCTTTCCCCTTTTCGTTTCTGTGGTATCCAAGCTCCTTTTTATTGCGCTTCGGTGAAGCCCGCTGGCAGCAAGATGAATTCGAACAGGTTGGTTCTATTTTGACGGCGGGGAATGTCCACCCCTGACATTATACCTTCAGAAATAGGGGAAAAAACCGTATATCGTTTTTTTTTTTGCTTTTGCAAACAAAAAAGAAAAAAAAAACCTTTATTTTGAAATTATGAAGTTTTTTTTTAAAGAAAGCCATAGCTTTCAAAGAGTTAAATTTTAATTCGTAGGAAAAAAACAATAGTAAAAGTAGCTAGAAAAACATATTTTCTAGAAAAGCAAAGAGAGAAACCGTGCAGTAAAAATTAAAACTAAGAGTAAAAATTGTCTTTAAAGTTTTTTTTCTCTAATAAATGAAGAATAGTAACTGTTATAAAGCCTTAAATTTCTGTTGCTAATTGCCTAAGGAATTTTTATAAGGAAAAATAAAATGTTTATCTTTTGAGTTGTTGTTGTCGTATCCTCGCGCGAAGCGAGGAAGAATGGGTGCGCTGCTCCTGAGTCTAACGGGGCCCTTATAGGCAGGAGTCTGACTTCCGCCCCTTTATATGTGGTCTCTTAATTTTTTGAACCAGCTCCCAAATGAGAGACCGTCACCTGGGGTTAGCACCTCCAGATGTATCGTTTCCCTTGGAGGACATAGGAGCCACGACCTATTTAACGTGCACCAGCTCCCTTCAGTGTACACAGGAACCAGCCGCGAGAGGTTGTCACCCTCCCAAACACTGACCTAAGTCGATGTTGCTTCACTTTCGGTGTTCTACGGGAACCGAGCTTCTGCCGACTGGTCCACTGCGGGACATCTTTTGAGTGAAATAGCAAATAATATTTAATAATAACAATAATAATAATGAAAAAACAAAGACTTTAAGTACAAAATAACAAATAAAATTGCAGATATTGTTTTTGAGTTACAAAGCACCCGTTATTCAATGAACTTAATATACAAGGGGGGAGCGAAAAGTACTGGGGGAAAAGATAGGATTTTTTTTTCGAAATGATTTTTGCCGATGAGTGGGAAAGTTGTGTTTTAAGCATAATAAAAAAATTGAAATGTATTCTTACTTTTTGATGCCCTGAAGCTCGCGTCGAAATTTCACATATTTTTGGAAATGTGTTAAAACTAAATTAATCTTAAACATTCATAAATTTGGCAGTTTCATTAAGGCCTATAATTTTTCCTCTCTAAAATCGTTTCTTAAACAATTTTTTTTCTTCATAATTTTTAATTCAAAATTGGCATATAAATTGATTTTTGCTCGTATTTAAATGCCGTGAGACACTGGAAGAAATTAATTGAAATAAAATAAAATTGCATGTATGCTAGTTCAAAATAAAACATTTGCACCCTGCGCCGATTCTTTTATCCGCATTTCAATTTTTCGCTCCACACTGTTTTGGATGCAAACACATCCAGCAATCTTTTCGTTGAGTATTTTTGCATTCATAAATTCACAACTTTTTTTTGAATTGAAAAATAGCTTCCTTCTTACTCTGAAACACATGTTTGCAATTTTTATCCCTATTTTGCAATGGGGTTTCGACCTATTAAATATTCCTATTTTGACTGTTAAATATGGTTAAGACGATATGAAAACTCTAAAATTCATCAACGTCAGATTCAGAAGAGCATATATTGATTTTTAGTTAATTTTTAAAAATCGCAAGCGCAAAAAAACTGAGTGAAGCTTAACGCTTTAGTCCCTGACGTCACTCTTTAAGTTTCACTGCTCTTAACTAGTTTACTTTCTTCTCATCATTATCTTATAGTTATATTGAAATTATTACTTCATTATTTAGTCTAGATTTGTAAAAGGTCAATCAAGCAACGTGTCAAAAGGGGCATCAATGATGTTATTTCATTTTATCTAATTTTATGCAGCGAAATTTCTAGCTTAACGATTTTTATCGCTTGCGAGCATTTTAAAGGCTAACCTGATGCAGTTGATTCTCGCTCTAACCAGTGGTGGACATACGCGGACAGCGAAAACCGGGGGCTGTCGCTCCTATTGGAGTCAAGTGTTGTGTCACCAGCAGAGTGATGACGTTTTCCCCTAAAGTGTGACATACGTCCGCAGAAAACTGTTCTTGCTGCGCTTACTGAGCTTGAACTTTAAAAATTATTTTAAAAATAAATACTTATCGCTGAACAATTTTTTTCAGAGATTTTGTTTATAAATATTATTACATCAAATAAAAATAATACCAAAACATTGAGAACTCCCCTATTCAAATGTTGTTTCTTATTTTATTTTTATTGGTAAAATTTCTTTGAAAATCTCTAATAATATAAATTTCTCCAAAAGTACTTATTATGCATATAAGATGGCATTAAATCATAATATAGACCAATGGTCGCCAAACTGTTGACCGCGAGCTACTAGAGTCCCTTTACGCTCCACTGATTTTACATGCACGTATCCCCAAGTGTACATGGTGGGTCTTCAGTGGGTATCGAACCCGCGAACCACTAGGCTACCACGGCCTCACTCTACGAGCTACTGGTAGCTCGTGGAGTAATTGTTGGAAGCTCGCGACCGCGTCTCTACATTATTACACAACGATTGTTAGTTGGTTTTTAAAATTTCGCCAATATTTGCATTGAAGAGAGCGTGTCAGAAAGAGTCATTTAATTTTAAGGAAAGACACAGTACAACCAATATAAATTCTGTACATATGTTTTCTTTGCAATACGATAATATTAGCAGTGAAAACTTGCTTGCTTTAGAATGATGCGGCAATAAAATATTTTAAGTTATTGGCGTTAATGCATAATTTTCTACTTTTCAAAGTTCTTACAAAATCATTAAAAATAGCTTCTATAGCATATATTTTTTTTTATTTTTTTTTCACATGCCGACTCATTGCCAATTCCAGAAATATAGATTTTTTTAAAATCCAAACGGAAAAATTAGTTAATTTTCCCTTTCCTAGAGTGTTTTAATAAATTTAATTTATTAGTTTAGTGTTAAGAATTTTAAAAAGACTTCTTAGCACTTAGTGCTTAACTTTTCGCTACGATTATATCATCACATTTTTCTGATTACAACGGATAAACTAAACTCTGTACATATGCTTTCTTTACAGTACGACTACCTCAACTGTGAAAAACTTGCTGGTGCCTCGTATCCGTATAGCAACTGAGGGTTGGTTAATAACTGAGAATTGAGTTTCTTACTATTTTTGTCCTCAAAAGTTTGGCGAACAGTGATATGCCCTATATCATATAGTGTTAAAATTTTTGACTTCAAATCATTTAATCCAACATTTTATACTTCAACAACAATGAAATACCCAAAGAACATTCCTCCATATTTTCCCTCGAAGAATATTGGCTCAATATTTTTCTTTATTTCTCAGGCACTTAATATGACTTCCGAATCTTTTTTTCCGTAATCGAATTGACTCTAAACTTTGACCCAAGTTTCCTGAAAATTACAACATTTCAAATTTTTATGACTTTTAAACTAAGAGATGCATAAAATTTTCAAAATTCTGAGCTGTAATTAACTTTTGCATTATCGCTTGCGAGAACTTTTGAAGAATGCTCCTACTTTCCTTGGTTATTTAATTCCAAACTGTTCAGCAACCTATGTTTGATTGCCTTATTTTAAAATCCTCAAGAAAGGGTAATGTTTGAACAATGCTTGTAAAATGTTTAATATTTATTAATTTTTACCGTTTGCATTTAATAAGCTTCTTCTTTAAGAAGAGTCACAGTGTTCTTTTAAACTGAAGTGATTAGCGCTGAACGTGACTTGATGCTTATTTGGCTCATTAGGAAGAAAAATGAATAATGTGACGACTGAATTATTTTACAAAACTTTTTAATTTTGCATGAATTTCACAAACTTAAGCTTATCTTTAAGCGAAAAAAAAGATTTGCATTTTTTTTAGATACATGACTATTCAGTCTCAATAAATTGGAATGACAATGAAATGCAAATTAATAACTAGGCAATGTAGAAACTTTAGCCATTTCACTAGTAAAGTTAACCATTCAATATATTATTAAATAAACAAGAACTTATTTATTTTGCTTTTCATTATTATTATTTTATTTCATTTATTTATTTATTTTGAGTTTAATCACACAAGTGCCTCCTCAGTGAGCTTGTATTGTGCAAAACGAGTTTATTTTGTGACTTGTTTCGGTGCAGAGCACATTAGGGGAAAACTGTCTTCCTGGAGGGATCTGAGTGTGGTATTCGCGTATTGACTAGGAGAAAAACAGGAAAATTTCTGTCACGTAACTCGATGAATGTTTGAAAACGTGTTGAAACTACTACATTAGTTTGTCATTTCTCGAAGCAGCTGCTGCAACGTCGGGATTAGAGTCCGAAACCTTATGGTTCTGAACCAAATGCACTACGCGGGTCACGAGTCAGGCTTAAAAATATTCTTAAATAATCGAAACGAGGAATCTTTTTGTGTACTTTATTGTGTTCTGAGTCGAGAATTATCTATGAAAAATATAAAACTCCCTGAAGTAAATCCGCTTTTTAAGGAGCATTTATATCGAGTATATATCATATTCACCTTCCTTATTGAAAGAACTGTTCCGGTGATAACTTTCTCTGCTTCAACTCAATGCTTGATAACATGACCTCCAGTTTGAAGCTTAGTTAATTTTGATATTTATAGTTTTTATTTAGCCCAAATTATAATTTTAGAGTTGAACCGAATTTCATATTCTTGACAGAACAATTCTTTCTCTTAAAATATCTCTTACAACACAGAATTATTGTCAGATATTTTAAACAACAATTTTATACAGATTTGCCTGAACTACATTATATAAGAAGTATTTTTCTCAATTCATATGATCCTTTTAGAAAAATTTCGCATTAAACATCTTTAAATTTTGCGACTGTGTTATAATTGTACAATCGGTGGCGTAAAACCTGAAAACTTAAACCTAATTAAATTCTTTCGAAGCATTCTAGAAGCTCTCCAAGAACTTTTCTTACACAAACCTCCTTTTTTTTTCTTTCTTTTTTCGGAAACTTTGAAGATAGAAGAGGATTTTTCACTTTAAACGGCCATCTTTGCTCAGGATTTTCTAATTTTCCTAAAAGCTCTTCTTTTGCGATGCCAGATTCCAAAGTTCAAGATTTGTAATCCCACAGAATGGAAAGCAGATAAAACCTCTTAAATTTGGTGGCATTAAAGATCGAGGGTATTCTAAATCCTAGCGAAGAAGTGGAAAATAAATAAAAGGCATAAATAAATAAATGGAACTAAAATTGCGCACAGGAACATTTATGCATTCAGTCAATCGAGACAAAGGCCTTTCGGAAATGTTGTTCAAATCTTATTCCCGGAAATAAATCGAACAGTAAATAGATCAAGTAAACTTAAAAGAGTTAAGGGATTTATATGAGCTAGAAGACTTGAACTTGTTGAAAACCGCCTCCTAGCTGTTGCTGTACATTGACTTTCCCTCTATACAAGAGAATAACAAATTGTATTGCAATAAAGAATTTTTTTTTAAATTCTTTTGCTAGCTATTAATGCTTTTTCATAGTGCAAAACATATTTTTTAGAAAAACCATAATCGAATTCGGCAAAATATAGTGGAACAAATGTTGTGAAATTCCGTTTTAACCTTCGTTTTAATTCTCCAACGCGTAAAAATAATAAAATTATGTTCTCCAAAAGTTATTTTCAATAGTGTTTAACGTAACTTTACAGTTTTTTTTCTTAATGTTCAATTTTGATTATCAAACTTGAATGATTTTAACTATACACCATGCTCAATGTCATCTGAAATAGTTCTGATTAATCTCTCAAATTAAGAAAAAGAAAAAACATCACGCTCATTCTAAACGACAATAAACCACCTTGACGTCACATGCACGTGCTCCGGACATCGCTACGATGGATGGAGCATGGGCATTAGAGAGCATGTGAAATCAGAGCGGCTTCAGTCTTTGAGGTACAGCAATGCGTTTTCTTAAAATCTGAGACTTAAGATGTTGTCATTTCCATTACCTTTAGAGCTTCAAATAAAATTAATCAAATTTAGGCGGGCAAAAAGTACGTAAAACTTCCAAGTTTAGCATGCGTGCAGTGATTAACATTGATTGAGCTACTTTATTAACAGCTTAACTGATATGAACGTGGTTTTAGCGATTTGCTTCACGTCAATCAAAGTATGCTAATAATTCTTATATTCATGGTCATTTGACATGCATTTTGTAGAACAGGATATCTCAAACATAGTTTTTTAGGTAAATTTTAGAAGCTATCATCTCAGGTTTGTTAACAAGAAGGAGTTATGCTACACTAGCAGGAATTTCGTTATTTAAAAATTAGCTTTTCATTTGATTCTTTTAAGCAAAGCAAAACGCCAAAAAATGGAATTCTAATGCTTTGTTTGCAGCAAAAATCAGACGTAATGAAATCTTGATTCCTAATGAGATAACAAATCAGTAAACACTCTGGTCTTGATTTCTCCCAAAAGACAGACAAGAAAAAAGATATATGAGACAACTGAAGTAATGCTCCTCAGTTGGTAAAGCATTAATATTTATTCAAGGGACCAAGTTTCAGTTTTAAATGCAATGGAGGGGGGGGGGTCATGTTTTTTTCTTCTAACAAATGACTCATATAGAATGTTTGAGTCAAATCTGAGCGAAGATACTAGAAACCAATTACTTTCCATGTGCACAAATATTGAGGATATTTTTACATTTGCGTTGCTGTTCTAGAAGGAAACACAGAACTTTTGGGCCAACACATATGAAATGGGCTTGCTTTTGCAAGTATTCTGATCGCACTTTGTATAAAAATTGAACCACAGTATAGCAAAATAAACCCGGATTATCGTACATTTTCGGGTAGAGGCAAAAGACATGATCCAAAATAATTTAAATTGCGCCGTAGGAACTTACTGCAATTAAGCAAGTTATGATAAATATCTGATGGGGAACTTTGTCTTCAATTTGAGCGACACCGAGTCTCTCACCACATTATTTTACACGCAATGGAATAACTGGAATGACGTACACAGCATTTCGCAATTCTAAACGTCCTAGCCCACTCTTCGCACGTGTCTGTGTGACTAGGGGTAATGTTTGCCCTCTTCGCGTCTGACTATTTGAGCTACTGTAATGCTATGCAAACCAGCAGTGGCGAAGAAACTTAACGTGGTATAAGAAAACTAACGACATTTTTGAAAGAAGCATATCAATTTTAGTCAGCATCAGCTAAAATATTGAAGTCAACAAGAAACACGTAAAAGCAATTGGCTCCCCAGTGTAGTATGTATCGCACACCGGGGTGACATCTATACAGACTTTACAAATATTTTCTTGGGCCTTCCTGATCAGAATTTTTTCTTAAAGTTTATACCTAAGCTAAATGGAAGCTATACCCTGTTTAAACGTAAAGTGGCTTTTGAGAAATGTCTTAGGGCCTCAGTGGCCGAGCGGTCTTAGAATCAGTTCCCGCTGCCTGCCTGCGCGCAGTGAAAGAGGCGTGGGTTCGATTCCCAATTTTCCCTGGTGTATTTGAAAAATATTTTAGTATTCAAGAAATGTCCTTCATGACTAACTATTCTAATGAAACGTAAATTCAACGTTAAATTTAAAATAAAAGGTTTATTTTACAATATTTACAAATTTAGGTTTTTAAAATTAACATAACAAAATAAGCTGCTATCAAGAAGTTGTCCGGACAAAGTTCAGGCTTAAACATTCAAGAAATTCGAGAATCCAGGAAAAATCTCTATATCAACAAAACTTCTGTCGGTTTATATACACTTGACTACTGCATCTCCTATAGGCCATTTTCCTGTTTCTTGGGAAGAAAAAAGAACGAAAAACATGCAAATTAGTTAACAGTAATTCCTTCTTTGTATTGTAATATCCTATTATTCTGTTTTGTTCTATCTGTCATATTGGACGTGAGTTTGAGGCATATTCTTAAGAATAGCAAAGAAACTCGCAAATAAATGTGTCCTGAAATAGTCGTTTACATACAAACGTCTTTTATTGAAAAAAAAAAACTTCCATTGAAATTTTCTATTTCCTTTATTGAGAAAATATCTCTGTCGTTATACTTAGTATTATATTTAATCACTATGGCTAGCGTGTTTAATAAAATTTGGTTAAATATGTAAAAAGAAGTATAAATGTATTGAAAATGTTTTATAATTTTGATTGAGAATCATTTGGATCAGCAGAGGAAGACAAACGTAAAGAAATTATTCACCAAATCTTCGTCTCGAAATCGGAAGAAATGTTCGCTCTCTGTTTTGCATAATCTCAACCCAAAACAAAAGTCCCGATCCTGCAAAACCCCAGTGTTTGTTCGGAATATATTCCTTCTTTCTTAAACCTTGCAGAACTTCCGACCGTAACTGGACTGCTAAATGAAACAGGAAAGAAAGCAAGCAGTATTCAAAACATCGACAATGAGGACGATTTCTATGGCACACCTGCAGCCAGTAATCTCCCTCCGAAGATTTCGCAAAGGAGTGGTGGCTGTATCCACCTGCAAATAAACAGGGACATTAAGCGCCTCTTCTTCCAGGACCAATCTTGGGGGGGAAGGGGGAATCTGATAGCGGAGGACAAAAGAGCAACCCGAAGAACGAATCGTGTCGACGAAATAGAAAATCCTGGATAAGTCCTTTCTCGTTGGAGAAGTCCAAATCGATGCAGAGGGATTTGTGTGAAAAGTCAGGAATGTTTTTTTTTCCTGCATTAGCTGCCCCCTGATTCTTTCCCTCTTTTTTTAAATATTCTGACGACGGAGGAAGGAAAAGTCTTCTACTGCTTTTTTCCCTCTCTTCTCGAGTTTATTCTTTTTTCGTTCTCTTGGTTCGAATCAATAGACGCCTGAGCACGACTTAACATTTCCCCGGTCAAAAAGATTTAACATGTTATCTCTTTTCCCGACCGCTTCCACTTTAAAGCGATCTTTTTTGCCGCCTATTTTCCCAGAGAGGCGTTGCATGACTTTTTTTTCAAACTTTATGCCGGGACTTTTTTATTTTCGACATTTTTGTCTTGTTGAGAAAATGCGGAAGGAGTGGGCGAGGGTGGGAAAAGCTCGTTTTCTTTTTTCTTTCACTCCATATATTAGGGTACTTTTTTGTGACTCTTGATTTTTTGCCTGTTTTTAAGCACTGATATCCTAACACAGTGTTTCTCGTTTTTTAGCTTCAGCTTTCATTTTAGCTGTTAAGTACAGTATGCAAAAAACAAGAAAAAGAATGTGTATTGTACTACTTAATTAGAAACTAAGGAACTGTTGAAGCTGTTCAAAGCGATGCAACAAAAGAGGTCTGTTTCTGGGTTTCGACAGACTAGACATAAAGGAATGCAATTCACTTTCTATGTAATTCAATCTTGACTGCCGTTTTTTGTGTTTCTTAATTTAAATTCTAAGTATTAATGCTGTAGGAATGTAATTAAGAGGAGGAATTTCATTTTTAATGTAAAATATATCTATTGTTCCACTTTTTCCCCCATATTTCTTTCAAAAATATTCTGCTCTGGAAATTGTCAAAAAAAAAAAAAACAAATTTTAAGACTTTTCGTGAAGAACAGTGGTATATTTGCTTGAGATAGTAGTGTATTAAACATAAAACAATAACGGAATAAAATATGAGCAAAAATTTTTTTATATATATTTTTTTAGTGGTTAGTTTTTAGGGAGAAAATGTCTTAGTGCAAAGCATAAAAAAGAGAAAGAAAGATAATGGTGGAGTTTTTCCGAATTAGATTTAGGTATTTTGTTAAAACATTATTTTCAAATGGCACAGTAAACATACGATATAAAATATATGGATATTGTCTGCATTAAAAAAAATTTTTGAGTTCAAAATTCATTAAAAATAATAACTACTGAGATACTATATGATCTTCTTTAAATTTGATGAAATTTTAGAGTTCACACATGTAACACTTTGCAATTAATGTACTATTACATACATTTCAATACATAAATCATACGATAAGAGTTTGTAAATGAGAATAATAGAATTTGAAGTAAAAACTAAATTTTAACAAGAAGTTCCGTCTAGAACTATACGAGCCTACTTTCCCCTATACACCAGCTTCAAATTTATAATCTAGCTATCTCTCTCTTTCTCGTTTAGCTTCAGTTCTTAATTGCTTCAAATATACCTTTTTCAACGGTTAATACATATTCATTCAATCATTCATTTATTCAGTCATTCATGTATTTATTCACTCATTTATTCATTCATTATTTTGCTTATTCATTTAATCATACATTAATTCAAAAATATTCTTGAAAATCCCGATCAAAAAATTTCATAAGAAAATAAGCTTGTTAGTTCTGGATGAACTTTTTATCTGTACATGTTCTACGTCATAAGAGCTTTCCGATAAAGTTTGTTCCAAGCAAATCGGCCCGTTAGATCAGGATTTATATAGGATTGAAATTTCCCCGTAGGCACTATGTTAAATTTTTTTCTTTGAACTGTTCAAAAATGAACAAAAATTGTTCAAATCAATATTTCACGACAAGAACTTCTTCCAGTGAGCTTGTTCATTGGAACTTGGATCTTGTACCCAGAGTTTACATAATTTGCTTCATTTTCGCCCATAGGCGCTAATGTTAAAATTTTTTGAACTGTTCAAAATTGAACAAAAAACTGTTCAAATCAAAAAGTAAAATATGGAAATTAAATGTCCTCACCGAGATCTTTCGAATGCAAAAAGAATTTTTCGAATCGGACAATTCGTTCAAAAGTTATTAGGGGGGGACAGACCGACAGACCGACAGACACACTTTTTCCCCATCTCAAAACCCTACTTTCAAAATTTTTATTTTTTCAATCTTTATTTAATTACTTAATTTATTTTTGACTTTTCTTGATTTCTAACGATATTTTCACGATACATTAAGCCTTCTTTCATGCTTTATTATTATTTTTTTTACTTTTACGGGAAAGTAGGCTAAAAAAGAACAATTTACCTAAGAATCGTATAAGAATTTAGAACTTATTTTATGCATATAGGAAAAGTACGTTCAACGCGTAGAGAAAACGAAGCAGATTATTTTATTTCTAAAAGAGACGTAGTATTTTTTTTAATTAACATTTTTTGTGCTTTAATGAATGTAAACATTTCTTCTTTTCTGTGCTCAATATAAATGTAACATTCCGAATTCGCAGAGTATGTAAACCGCTGACCCACTGGTTGAGACTCGTTATTACGAGTCAAAGTATACTTATATGGAAATCAGTCGGGTCGCTTTCAAAATTCGCTTAACGCATTGGTTCTTATAACACGGGGTCGTTACAATGAAAGTCAACTGTATGTGTCAAATAGTAGATCAAATGGTAGTTCATTCCTTTCACAATCAATTTTTCATAAGTTCTCTAACAAAAAGTTACAGAATAAGTTTTAAAAAACAAATAAAAAAATAACAAGAAGTTCCTTCTGGAACTATACGAGCCTACTTTCCCGTATACACTTTCAAATATATAATCTAGCAATCTCTGTCTCTCTTTCTCATTTAGATTTAGTTCTTAATTACTTCAAGTATGCCGTTTTCAACGGTTAATACATATTCATTTACTCGCTCATTCAGTCATTTGTTTATTCATTTATTCATTCTTCCCTTCATTTATACATTCTTTCACTCATTCATTCATTTATTACTTATTTACTACTTTTTCTCATTTATTCATTCTTTCACTCATTCATTCATTTATTCACTCATTTATTCATTCTTTCACTCTCTCGTTCACTTATTTATTCATTCTTTCACTCATTTATTCATTCTTTCACTCCCTCATTCACTTATTTATTCATTCTTTCACTCACTCATTCATTTATTCATTCAGTCATTCAGAAATATCCTTAAAAATCCCGATTTAAAAATAGCGTAGGAAAGTCGACTCGTTCAGTCCTGGTTGAACTTCGTATCTGTACATGTTCTACGTCATAACATATTTGCGATAAAGTTTGTTCCGTCTGTTAGATCAGGATTTATGTAGGATTGAAATTTCCACGAAGGCACTATGATAATTTTTTTTTTGAACTGTTCAAAAATGAACAAAAATTGTTCAAATCAAAAAATATTTCACGCCGAGAGCTTCTTCCAATAAGCTTGTTCATAGAAACTTGAATATTACTTCCAGAATTTACATGATTTTCCCATAGACGCTAATGTAAATATTTTTTGAACTGTTCAAAATTGAACGAAAATTTGTTCAAATCAAAAAGTAAAATATGGAAATGAGATGTCGTCACCGAGGTCTTACGAATGAAAAACAAATTCTTTCGAGTGTGATAATTTCTTCAAAAGTTATTTGCGGGGGACCGACAGACCGACAGACACACATTTTCCCCCATCTCAAAACCCTACTTTCAAATTTTCCTATTTTTCAATCTTTATTTAATTACTTCATTTTTAAAAAAAATTCTTTATTTTTAAAGATATTTTTACGATACATTAGGCCTTCTTTCATGCTTATTATTCTTTTCTTTACTTTTACGGGAAAGTAGGCTAAAAAAGGTTTAGATAAAGTATTATTAAAAAACACTTGAATTTTCGCTGAATATATAAAGCGTGTGATCCATTAAGCTTACATTATTAAACAAACATTCTTCCATAGTCAAACGAAATGGTTCTATTTTTTAATTGTTGCCAGACAAAAAAAATAATTTAAAAATTAAGACGAGAAAGAGAGTGAGAGAGAGAGAGATAGCTAGATTATAAATTTGAAGTTGATGTATACGGGGAAGTTGTATAGTTCTAGACGGAACTTCTTGCTCTCTTTTCTTTTTCTTAAAGCAAAGAACTAAAAATATATTCAGACTTTTTTTCACTGTTAAAAAATAAATAACTATTATTGATTTTTTTTGACATAAAAAGCATGTTAATTTTTTTCTACAAATCAAAATTAAATAAAAAATTTAAGTCAAAATGTTTTTTTTGCAGTATTTCCCAAACTATGGGTCGCGACCCACTGGTGGGTCGTGAGCGAATATTGAATGGGCCCTCGCCGCTTACACATAAATTTAAAAAAATAAGAAATCTGCGAATAAAAGTAACTAAAGTTGAAGTTGATGCTGACACTTTAATGAAGAAAAATAAGAAATAAATACATGCTTCCCACTGGAATAACTTTGAAAAAAAAAAAAAAAAACATTTGCAGGTGTAGGTATTTAAGTAATAAAATAAATATTTAAGTTCTATTTCTCATTTCAACAGGTATTCATATTGGTAACACTATTTGTTTTGCATTTTTTCAAACTTCAATTAAAGCAAATAAGACAGCATTAAGTAGTTCCACAACTCGCCACTAGGGAATCTGAGCATCACCAATATTTAAGCTTTCTTTCCTCTAAGACAGGTAAGAAGTGGGTCCTAAGACTGGAAATTTTTGTTAGATGGGTCGGAGCCCTGTCAAATTTGGGAACCACTGGTTTATAGGAATGAGGTGTCTTCACCCAGATCTTGCGAATAAAGAAGTTTTGTTTGAATTTAACTATTTTGTCAAAAGGTTTTTGGGGGATATGGACAGACAGACCAACCGACAGACCATCGGACACACAATTCCGCATATCACAACCCGATTTTCAAATGCTTTTATTTTTCAAGAACATTTTGAAATTAAAAAAATGAAATGCTTTTTTAATAAAAAATTAATTTTAATGAAATATAAAATTTTAACTCACAGTACAATTTTAATTTACAGTAAAATATAATACACTTAACTATAAGCAACTATCAAAACACATATACATTGCATTCTTTTGTCGTAACTGTATTGACTCAAAATTGCAATGTTGGAAACTGCAAACAATCTAGTAGTTCTCCTTTTTCATTTTCAAAACTGACAACAATATTAAAAATAAAATTAATGATCTGAAATCACGCCCCATTTATCTGGAGGGGTTTTTTAGGTGCTGTGAAAGAAAGGGATACTTTTTTTCCCTCTCAACAATGTTATTTTTTGCATCATTTCATATTTTCACCTTTTGCAGGAACATTTATATTGAAGTTCTAAAAAAGAACATTTTCGGCTTTAGATTGATTCTATTGCAGTGTTCCAAGGACCCGCTGCGACATGCGACATTACAATATAAATGAAAAATCCTACGAAGATTTCGACGAAAAGAAATAAGTGCATCATAGAGTAAAGAAACTGTCTTAAGAAAGATGCATGTATTTTGTTGCATTATGCTGCTATTTATTTTTCTCCCTACTTTATGCACATCAATCGTATTTTTGGCAAGATTTAATCATTAATCGCATAGCATGACTGTAATATTAATCATAATTTTTTGTTTGATGAATTGTTTAACATTCTTTTAAAATAAGCCAAATAACAGATAGGAAATATAAACGATGAAAGCTTTCCTACTTAACCTCACCCAAGAAAAGCTTCTTTAATAAAATTAATTATGTTTTCAAAACAAAACTCAAATTATTAGTTTGATTAAACAGAGCAACTAATATTTGGATTAAAATATATTTCTATCAATATATTTCTTAATTTAGTATACAATAATGCAACAAATTATTTTTAATTATTTTTTAAATTGATTATTTATATATTTTTATTCATTTATTTTTATTTAATCACTTATTCAATTTTATTCATTTGCGAATTTATTTTTTAATGCATAGTTTCCACATTACTATTTTTAATAGTGTTGTTTTTCTTTCCGTTTTCTTTTCCTTTCTGTTTCTTATGGTACAGTTTACTTTTAAAACAAAAGCTTAAAAGTACTACTTCTACTTAACACAAGTAACAGAAAAACGAATATCCAAAAAAATTTGATTTTCCGTGGTCAATAAAAGTAAAATTCCTGTTAGTTTGCAATCAAATAACAGATTGATCGTTAAATAAAAAAATAATTCAATTAAAGGGGAAAAAAGCAGTTTATCCTTTTTTATATACAATACTATTATAATAATAAGTGTATTTTATGCCAAGTGTGTGTGCCTGAACAATAGTGCCACAAATCCATTTCAAACATGTTATAACGGTTATCTTTTAAGCTTTATGAATTGAAAGGCTGAAAAAATAATACTCAAAATCAAAAAATGACGAATTGATAGCGACTAAATTATTGTTACCTTTGCGACTGTCTGCTGCCTTCTTTAAATGTTAAACATAACGCGTCATGATCTATATGAAACCCACACAGAAAGTTTTGTTGGTCGGTGACCATACAATGCAATTAACAAAATAAACTAAATAAAAAGTAAATTCATCTTAAGCCGACTATTGTTCAATCAAGTTAGACACTTTACTCGACTGTACATTGTTGTTGTACATTGCACTATGTTACTTAAAGATTTTTTAACCACATTTTTGCTAACAATTCTAAAAGGGAAAAGTAAATCAAGCTCCATAAAAAGGAAACAAATAGCCCATGGGTTGTGCTGCAAAAAATCCCGGAAGTTTCGAATTGAATCAGCTTTCTAGATTACAGCAAATAAGACAGAGTAATGATGCTTATAAATGTGTATTGAAGTGATAATACACCCATGGGTAGGACTGATGAATGGCAATTATTACCAAGATAAGGAATAATACGTAATAACGGGGAGCTACGGATGCAATTCTGCTAGAGTGTTATGTCACTTAGAGATTCTTTGTTATCAATGGACAGACTATTTGTTTTCGTTATCGAACTTTTTTTAAAGTTTAATTTAGGTCTATGACTAGACTTATTTCTACTGAAATACTATTTTATACATCTGATTTTTGTTTCAAAGTATTGAGCTTCGCCAAATACTCTTGAAATACCAACCATTTCCTGCGAATATTTTCCAATATTCTCAAAACATAGCACATCCAATACTCTCAAAACATGGCACATCCAATATTCTCACAATATTGCACATCCGATATTCTACAAAACATTGCACATCCGATATTCTCAAAATATTGTACATTCAATATTCTCAAAATATTGCACATCCAATATTCTCAAAATATTGCACATCCAATATTCTCAAAACATTGTACAATATAAAATTCTCCCTATTTACAACTGATGGTAAGGCAACATTTTGCTATGAAAATTCTGTACATGTGTTTCGGAGTTAAAACGGAAATGGAGCGATGCAGAAGTGGAATAGAGAAATGCAGTTTAGAAGTGGTTTCTCCCTTAAAAAAATGCCATTAGTAACCATATGGTAAATATTAAGAAAAAGAAATTTGCGTGCGCAACAAACTAACCATTTCCACATGACTACATTTTCTTGCACGTAAAAAGAAGTTCGTTGAAATTCCAAAGTGCGTGCATATGGGATGCATTGCAATTGTCATACTGAAGTTAAGCTTCTCCGTCAGAAATTTACACATTTGTTTGCAGCTCCTTTCTAATTAGTCTAAATTTAAAAAAGAACATAGTGTAATTTTTTTCCAAGCTCTATTCATATGACACAAAGACGCGCAACACATGTGCATGTCTCACACATGATGCACATAAAATTCAATACAGATATTACAGATAAACATCTGTATTGAATAATAAGTCAAAAATAACTTGCTTAAATATACACTGGGTCGTAGAGCAATGACAGGAACGAGGTAAAAGTAATGACTTTGTGTTTAATTATAAACAAAAACCGACCAGTGTAACTTATTAACACCATTTACCATGGTTTTGACATACCTTTATATTTATGCCTGTTACGTACAAAATTACTGACGATTCTTTATGTGAAAACTATTTAATGCAAAAGAGGGTTAGAAGAGATAAGTTTCATTAGTGCCATATGATAAATAATTAAGAAAAATAAATTTGCAACTGACTAACATTCCATTCATAACACACTAACAATGAAGCAACAGGACCAGTGCAATATATATTTGTTTTAATTACAAATCACCATAGTGAAATAAAACATCAACAGCCAAATACTGCATAGCAATGACGCTCAATGTGCGACTCACGGGTTGCATGTGGCCCACTGAGTTTATTTTGAGTGGGTCGAAAAAGTAACATTGATTTGTAAATGCTCTAAATCTGAATAAATCTTTTTAAAAAAGTACGTAACGTTTACTTAACGTTCTTTTGACGCTAATTAAATTTCGTATTAAAGTTTAATGTCTCTAAAGCGTAACATTAAGTTATTAATATGATGCATAGAGAAGCAAAGAGGCATAATTGACGAAAGGAAACGATTGACTAAAACGAATGCTTGATTTGAATCGTATGGGAGCTTTCATTTTGTAGTCTTTTAAAATCATGCTGGATAGCAACACCTGTTAAAGCTACCACTTACACTTCATGACACAAAACAGATTGCTTGTTCACCTATCATTTGTACTAGTTAAATCCAAATTTTCACTTTTATCACTTTCACCTCTTTGCTTCTAAGTGTCTTATATACGTAAGAAAAAATATCGTTAAGTGCACTGAAAAATAAGAATGCATTCCAAATGTGCCTTTAAGTATTATACGATTAGTATTCTATTATTTCTTATATAAATTTCTCTTACATAACTCCCAAAAGCATCCATAATTTAGATACAATATTTGGCAGCGTCTGGGTTAAGCTTTTCTTCATCCTGCTTTTTTTAAAATTAATTTTGCAGTTATGATGGCAAAAAAATGGTTATACTTTTCTTTCTGCCTTTTTGAATTATTTTTACAATTAAATATCTTTAGTGTCAAGACTTTTGAGAATATTTCAATAATTGAGACTCCTAGCATTTTTAAAAAGTAATTTCTCTTTCATAACGCCTAAAAAAAACTCTCATTAGATACAATATTTGGCAACACCTTGGTTAAGCTTTTCTTCAACCTGTTTTGTTTAAATTAATTTATCAACTTTTTAAAATTTTGAATTAATATAAATCAGATGAAGTACCTTTTATAGCATAGTTCATTTAAAACTTTTTTTTTGCTTGCACTTATTATTAATTAAAAACCTACATTTTATAAAGCCTATCAAATTTCAGAAATATAGATTTTTTAAATCTAAGCAAAAATAATTAATTTTACCTTTTCTATAGTGTGCTAATGAATTTGATTACTATGCTATTAAAATTTAATAACGGAGAAATTCATTATTTTAGTATAAAGATTGAAACAAAACTTGACTAATAACATTTCTTAGCATTTAACATTTAATTTTTCGCTACAATTGTTGCAACACTTTGCAATTGCAACCAAGTACTAAATCCTGTACAGATGTTTTTCTTTACAATTTTTGAAAAAAATCTTGGAAATCAAAAACTTGCTGGGCTTAAAAATATTTTAGTAAATTTAAAATCAAAAACATATCTTTTACAGCATAATTTATTTCAAACATTTTTTTTCACATCCAGACTTATTACTAATTAAAAACTTGCATTTTATAAGGCCTGTCTCAATTTAAAAAAAAAAAAAAAGTTTTCAAATTCGAACACGAAAATTAATTTTACCTTTCCTAGAGTTCTCTACTCCATCCCTCTCCCCTGTTAGCACGAGGCCTTAGGAACTTTTCCTAGAGTGTTTAATAAACTTCATTAAAGTTTATTATATTAACAAAGAATTTCAAAAATCTTTCTTAGCGGTGACAAGCTTGTATGTTTAAATAGTATTTAAATTCTCTTACATGTGATATAAAAGCTTCGTTTAATTTTTAATACTATTACAGATAAATATGATTTTACGCATGGGTACCCATTCTACACTAGTCTTCATCTTCAGAATGTATACAAAAATTCGATGCACAATACCGAAAATAATATTTGCTTAGAAGTATTTCTTTCGTACATTACAGAAGCAATAAAAAGCAGTAATAATGCTCTGAGGAAGATATATTTTTAAAATTTAATTTCCCACTTATTATTTCCTCAAATCTTGAAAAGGAGCGAAGAAAACTTTTTCAGCTTATAATAAAGGCCAGTCATAAATTCTCAATATTTGCTCTAAACAAATACAAGCCCATTTAGACAACTTTACGATACTCGATCTGGCACTGGAAGAAAAAGTTCCTTTTTTCTCTAAGTCCTCCCTATTTCCCCATTCCGTGATGCGGCTGTTTTTGTTGTAAAGAGGAGAGGGGTGATCGTTTTTCTTATCCTCCCTTTCTCTCCTTTCGAACTACCGTTTTCATCGCGTCATGTCTGTTATCGTTTGCAACGGGATGAGGCTATCCCACACACAGATAAAATCATGTCTTCGGACTGTTGGCCGCCATCTTGGGCCACACTCTCATTTTTAGTCTCACTGAGAAGAGATGCGAGTCTTGGATTGCATGCGACGCGAATTCGTAGTTGGCTGTGGTTTAAACTTATAGGAAACGGTCCATACGAAAAATATTAGTTCGATTATTGAAATGCTACGCGTATAGTACTACATCCATGTAAAGGGATAAAATGGTGGTTCAGTGAAACTACTGTTGTGAAAATTGCTGCTAAAAATAGAGAAAAATTATATTCAATTGGGCTTTCAATGTTAATAAGTAATTGAGCTTATGCCTATTCTAAGTCAAACTTTCATCAATTCCATTATCCACACAATGTTTAGACACTTTGAGCCCACTGCGATAGTTATTCACGTAGCGGGCTTGTGTTACTTATTGAATAGACTTTTTAAACAAAAAAAATATTCTAAACATATTTGGTATTTTTAAACCATTAAAAATGATTGCATTCAATTAAGAAAATTAATTTCAGCGAAATTAATATCTTAAATATTTTAGATTTTGTCAAAATGGCAATTGTGAGCATAATTCCTGCCAATTTGTCCTGTGTTCTGTCTTCGTGTGGAAACATTCAGTTAATCTGATTATGTACTTGCTGCATAATTGTGAATTAAATGTGTGGGTAACTGTTGAAAAATGCTTCATAAGATTATTACACTATTATACGTGTTATAAAATCAGTAGTATTAATCGGTCTACAATTGGGTAATAGTCCTTCGCAAATGCTCTGAAAAAAATATCTTGGCTAAGATGAAACTGATCGCGTTTTATTTTATTGATTTATTTAACTTTTATTGCAAAAATGAGTGCAGCTGTGGGTTTTGTAAAATACACAGTGGTGCTTGCCGTTTACAATGTATGCTACAAATATCCTTGTTCAGTACGTAGATTACGTGAAATATATTATATTGTAGAAATATTCTACTCTGATTGGTACCTATTTTTTTCATAAAATGTCTTGACATTTTCAACGCACACTGAAAACAATCGTCATAAATGCATAGAATTTAAACGAAAGTCTGGACAAATCCAACTGCAAACTCTACCAGATACTGTAAACTTCACAATGGAAATTTAAGTTAATTTGCCTATCAGAGCTTAATTTTCGCAGAACGAAGGATTAGTAACTTTTACCGCTTGATGCTTTACTTTATGGTTTTCATTGGTTTTTATAGCTAGTTTTGTGTCATGAACCTCAAAAATGTTTACTTGATTCCTATTTTATTGCATCCGTTCAGATACTTTATTATCAGTGGCAATTTTTCATTGAGATCACGTGAGCTTTATATTTATTTTAGAAGGAGCTTTGTTTAGCAATTCTTATTTTAAAACAGGGCTATCTTGTTTAATTTTTCTCTGCAACGTCGAAATTTTCAAGCTAGGTATTAAGCCTCATTGTTTTTTACTTCCGAGACTTAAAAAAATCTATATAAGGGGAGGGGTGAGCATATTGACCCATAACGAATTCCAAGAGTTATACAAATCGATCTTGCCAAGTTTCACAAAATGCTGGAGAAAAGCTAAAGTTTATAAGAAAGAGGAAGATTTTCAAGATTTTTCAAACTGCGTATATCATTTTACAAACTGTGTTGGTATGAAAAAGAAAAAATACCACGTGTCAGTAACAAAAGATATCGTAGTAAAAGATTTCGTCTGTAGTTCAAGTTGATTGTCTCCAAAATGAGAATTGGATTTTCTTAAATATTTTTAAGCGACAATAAAAAATTAATTCAAATTACAGAATTAAATACGAAGAAAATAGGCTGAAACAAAGGAAGTGAGGAAAAAAGTGCAAGTCAAAAAAAAAAAAAAAAAAAACAGAAATTACAGTTATAAGAAAATGTTACAGGGCTAGAGATACAAAATGGCCGCTGAAACATTTCCTGTTATTTGGTTTATCCCCGGATCGAACGCCGAAAACATCGGACCCTGGGGAAAGCGAGGGATTTGGAAGGGTGGCGCGTCGCGGTTTCATCTGACTCCCCCTCCCCCATTAGAAGCGGTAACCGTTTAATGTGCGGCCGGGCGGCCCTTTTTATGAAGTGGCCACTCGGATAAATGGCGGCAATGGAGTGGGAGTTGAGTTGTTTTTTGTTTGTTTTGGCAGTCGTTTTGTTCTTTTTTTATTATCTGGTTTTGTTGTGGCGGGCATGCACAATTATGTGGGAAAGGCTGCTTGAGTTATGCTTCAAGAACATATTGTATGGTTAGATCTTTATTTTGTTTTTGTTCTATATTTCAAATGGAATGCCGCTTGACTTTTGTTTCTTGATCTTTTTATCTCGGAAAAATTATTGCAGGATTTTGTCAGCAAGCTATCAGATTAAATTAAGAGAAAATAATTTTACCTTACTAGCACAGAAATTGGCGTTAAATTTAATAGTACGAAATATTTGCTGGCATATTTTATAAATATGTCAATTTAATATAGTTAGGTGTAATATTTTTCTCTGAAAGGGAATGAGAATTGAAAAATAGGTAAATTTCAACCATTTTGATATGCGAATCCAATAAAAAGGGAAATCATGATAATTTAAAAAAACATTCATTTGATAACACATTATTTGTGTAATAAAAGGCAAATATGTAAAATCATAATAAAAGGTGTTTCAGATTTTCCCCCCTAGTAAATAACTGCCTAAATAATATGCACAAGGGTGAAGCAACAGCTCTTTCAACGTTTTACCACGGGCAGCTTCGTGCAGGTACTACTTGTTATAAGTACAAAGAAATTAAAAAGCTCGAATTCGTAACTAAATAAGACATTTCATACTAAAGCTACTTTTTTACTTTTTTGAAAATAGGAATGATGCGAAAAAGAAAAATTACCTCTTACAAGTAAAATCCTCTTTAGGAGTTTTTTACTTGTTGAGCTTCTTTGTGTAGAAGTAAATTTTGAATTTGAGCTTAATGCCTTTTGAATTCTAACCAAAAAAGCTAACGAAAAATTGTTAGGGAGAAGAGTTTTTGGATCTACATAACATGTAAATGTAAAATATTTTAAAATCTATTTGGTATGCTAAAATTTTCATTTACGAAGTAATAAAAAAGGCCTTCATGTTAATTTTTCAATAAAATCACATACATAAACATACAGTTGTTACTGTGTGTGAAGATTTGGTGCCTATCTGTTGCACATACCATTGCTTGTTTGTTTCACATAACGTGTGAAGATAGCAAGTAAAACTAAACAATTTTTCTTTATTTTAATTGCACTACCAAAAACAATTGTAGAAGTAAGGAATGAATTGCTTTCCACACGTGAAAATACTCAGTACTGACGTTTTAGCTAAAAGCATTGGAATAATAAAACTTCTTATTTCTGAAATAGTACATCGAAAGTACAATTAGTAACTAACACTGTCTATCCATTTCAACTCATATTAGCAAAATAGAAAGAAAACAGAAAAATTATAAGAATTGCTTTAAATGTACAACTGCACAGTAATAATTTCGTAAAAATGAGAAATAAATTAAGAAAGCCATTATACATAGTCATGCAATACGTAAACTGTATCAAACATGAACTGAAATTAATTGTTTATACTGCGAATAATAATAAATCATGGCATAGACATGCATTACATTTTCTTTACATAGGTAAATTTCAACCATTTTGATATGCGAATCCAATAAAAAGGGAAATCATGATAATTTAAAAAAACATTCATTTGATAACACATTATTTGTGTAATAAAAGGCAAATATGTAAAATCATAATAAAAGGTGTTTCAGATTTTCCCCCCTAGTAAATAACTGCCTAAATAATATGCACAAGGGTGAAGCAACAGCTCTTTCAACGTTTTACCACGGGCAGCTTCGTGCAGGTACTACTTGTTATAAGTACAAAGAAATTAAAAAGCTCGAATTCGTAACTAAATAAGACATTTCATACTAAAGCTACTTTTTTACTTTTTTGAAAATAGGAATGATGCGAAAAAGAAAAATTACCTCTTACAAGTAAAATCCTCTTTAGGAGTTTTTTTACTTGTTGAGCTTCTTTGTGTAGAAGTAAATTTTGAATTTGAGCTTAATGCCTTTTGAATTCTAACCAAAAAAGCTAACGAAAAATTGTTAGGGAGAAGAGTTTTTGGATCTACATAACATGTAAATGTAAAATATTTTAAAATCTATTTGGTATGCTAAAATTTTCATTTACGAAGTAATAAAAAAGGCCTTCATGTTAATTTTTCAATAAAATCACATACATAAACATACAGTTGTTACTGTGTGTGAAGATTTGGTGCCTATCTGTTGCACATACCATTGCTTGTTTGTTTCACATAACGTGTGAAGATAGCAAGTAAAACTAAACAATTTTTCTTTATTTTAATTGCACTACCAAAAACAATTGTAGAAGTAAGGAATGAATTGCTTTCCACACGTGAAAATACTCAGTACTGACGTTTTAGCTAAAAGCATTGGAATAATAAAACTTCTTATTTCTGAAATAGTACATCGAAAGTACAATTAGTAACTAACACTGTCTATCCATTTCAACTCATATTAGCAAAATAGAAAGAAAACAGAAAAATTATAAGAATTGCTTTAAATGTACAACTGCACAGTAATAATTTCGTAAAAATGAGAAATAAATTAAGAAAGCCATTATACATAGTCATGCAATACGTAAACTGTATCAAACATGAACTGAAATTAATTGTTTATACTGCGAATAATAATAAATCATGGCATAGACATGCATTACATTTTCTTTACATAACTGAGAATCGTGCAAAAAAGAGAAAAATAATAAAAAGAGAACAAAGGACGACTTTTTTTAATACATAGATGAAACTCAAAAGATTAATTATAACTGCGCTGAGAAATATTCATAAATCAGCCTTCCTAAAATGATGAAACATTTTTAACAGCGCAGTGTGCGGGCAGATGACCGCCTCTCTAAGTCTTCTCCGAGATGCTCCCTAAAAAAGTCCTCTTCCAAAAAAAAAAAAAAGAAAGAAAAAATAGATAATGTTTTTTCCACCACTGGTTTGGAAGTTTATAACAGCTTCTAAATCACCTGACCGGTGTGCTCCCTGTATATTAAAATAAAACACGCCGCAATAAAGTGGGGCTTGATGGGTGTAATGAAAACCCGCAGAAACAAAGCGGGGGGTGAGGGCAGAGATGGAGAGTGGTTTTTAAAACGAGCGGCCAGATTTATTCCCCCTTTGAAGCCATTGTTCGTCGTGCCGGGGCAATTAAGTGGGGCGCGAAGGGGTATCCATCACCTTGCAGAACAAAAAGGTAACAACGCTATTTTTTGTTTTCCGCTTTATGATGAACCTCGTGTCCAAAGAACAAAGAAAAAATGAAGAGGCGCTGGTGGCTGGGTAGGTTCTGTGTGTAAGCTCTTGAAGCGTCAAGTGGTGGGCAGAATGAAAGCCCCCACACCTTACGAAAGATGCTGTTTTCAGAAGCTTTCTTGAACAAGGAAAAACCCAAACTGAATCAATAATAGACTACTCTTTCATGCAGGCCACGCTTTAAAAAATGCTTTTTTTGACGAAAGAGTTTATGCGTAGATTTATTATGCCTTTGTTTGAAGTCCAGCTTTCTAGATATATTACAAATGTGCCTTGATGTAACATTTCAGGTCTGTCTTAGTTACTGACATTATATTAGAACTTCATCAAATTTTCTTTCCGCCGCAATTCTATCTTAAATATAATAAACTTATTGTTCAAAATGGAGAATTTTAAATCGTTTCAATGGTGTGTTTAAACTGAATTAATAATAATACTATATATGTATTATTATTATTATGTATGTGTATGTGTGTGTATCTTACAATGCTTAAATCCATTCATATTAATGTGGCTTATATTATGTCCTTTACGTGCACTACAAATGCTGCATTTTGCACTTTGTTCGTAAATGAAATTACAGTAATCTTTCCATGTTTTTTGAATTTCGTTACAATTAACAATGTTGATTTGAAACACTTTACCAATATTTTTAATAATTTTTCGCGTAATATTCATAAAATTTTATATACATAGTGCTGTTTTGATATAATATTCATAGAATCTGCTACATATTAAAATCTGTGTCTGCCTGTCTGTCTCTTAGGATACTCTCAATCAGTCCGGGGTCGATGCAAGGATCCGTTTTCCCCCGGTCTCATCTATCAAGGCCTGTACCAGACGGAGATGCTAATTGAAAAATATACTATTAGATTCCATCTGCGTCAGTCTGTCTGTCCGGTTACTTGAAACTTTTATGGTCCGATAATTTGAGTTGTCACCCAAGTTGGCTCTAAGTATGCTCGACAATTTCGTCGTAAAACACATAGCAGGGACGCTGCGTTTTGCCAGGCACAGCTCACGTGTCGAGCGCAGCAAACACGGGGTGGAGCCTTTTATTCTTTTTCATGTTGTATTTCTGTTTTATGTAATATTTTTAAAATTTCATTAAGCCAACTCGCGCACTCAAATTCCATATTTGGCTACATCAAATGTATTCTTATTAAAATTTTCTACAAATTCCATCGAAATATTATTACTTTCAAATAACAGAGTAAAAACTGGGAAATATAAAATACGCAAGAGATTTTGTTTGGTTTGTTCAAACTTATTAAAATACTAATTCATAAGATAGAAAGCAATTTTCTTTGAATTTGATGAAGGCAATCATTTTCTATGGCAATTTGAATTAGTTGTGTTACAATCTCTCACCCTCTCACTCAACATCTACAATCTACAAACAACTACAATCTCTCACTCAACATCTACTAACATAGGCCACAATTTAAGGCAAAACCAGAACATCAGTTGCGGTACAAAGGGAACAGTAAGCAATCACCTTGATTGCTTAAGAAAAAATGCAAAGCAACTTGGAAAAAAGAACAATCTTAACCCTTCGACAAAAGCGTCCAAATTCCTCATACATTAGGAACATGTTTTTCAATCTATGAAATCTGTTTCTAAATTATGAGAATGTATTTAGAATACTTATTCAGTTTTGTAATAAATGTGTTCATTTCAGTAATGCTGCTTTTAGTTTTATTTTGCAATTTGTGAATTCAGTTTGCTCTACCGTTTTTAAATCTGTTGCTTATTTCAGATACAAAAGGCTGTTTACTTTGAATTTCAGTTGAAAATAAGTGAGATTATCATTATATTTTAACTAATTTTTACTGCAATTTTATGTGAAATACTTTACGTAAAAATGATATGTGTAACGTATTTAATAATATTAGTAAAGGGTATTAACTTTTACACTTTATTTCTTTTACTGCAAAACAAAATATGCTTTAATTTAAATTGCTATGAGCTAACATTGTCTGATTATTTAGTTCCTATACTCTGGAAGATTTAAAACTTAACTTAAAACGAACAAGTAATTCCTGTAGTTGAATAAAGATGCCTGAATTTAATTTTTTCTCCCTTTACCAGTCATTTATAATTTTAGGTTGCTTCGTTTTCTTTCACGATTAAAATATTTAGTTAATTACATTAACCTTGTTAATACGTTTGGTTGAATGCATTTGAAAGAACATTTATTCAATGGAACTGTAATTTTCAATTAGCCGCTTCAACTCGAGAATTGACAAAGAGGAGAGCAAATTCAATGTTGTTTACAGAAAGGAAATCTTGTCATTGTCCGATACAATTCAGCTTAAATCTTATCAGGAAATTTGTTTTCTTTAATCTAATTTCCGGACTAGAAATTGTTTTTGAATGAAAAGTTGCAGAAGGATTTCCCAGTGTCGTCTCGTTTTGTGCTTCATACGATCCAGAAACTAGAAAAGAATGTATAATTCGAAGCAAATATTTGCGAAAATTTTTCTTTCATCTTCTACCTAATATTACAATGATTGATTTTTCGGAAAAAATACAATTTCCCACTTCTGCTAAAAAAATGTAAAAGTAAAAAATTATAAAATCTAGTTAAAAATACAATAGTTCAAAAATTTCTGCAAGTGACTTATAGTGTTGCATTTCATGTTCTTCCACGTTCCTTTATAACTGATGTGAGGAAAAAGATATTTTTGCTACTTGAAAATGAATTTGCGTTTTTATCACAATGATGTTACTCGAAATATTTATTGTGTAGGACAGGGGTCTCCAAACTTTCCAGCCTTAGGGCCATATTGATTACTCCAGTAAATTCCAAGGGCCAAAACCATATTATCATTAATTGTTGCCGGTGGTAAAAAGTTGAATCAGTCCACTAGTGGTGTAAAATATGATTACTTTTTTGCCAGATGCCATTAGCGACGGGGAAGCTGATGTATTTTCTGTATCGTATGGGTATCCGTTATAATGGGGTACCCGCATCGTATCGCCATAGTAATCATTGATTACAAAAGTAATGAAATACACAAGTAATCATTGATTACTTTTTTCTTCAGTAATCGTTACTTCGGTTCCTAACGAGTACTCAAGTAACGAATGAGTATTTTTTTACATGAAAAAAAAAGTCCGAAAAAGTACGCCACGTTTAAAAAAGGCTGCAAATCGAACTAAAGTCCGCAAAACGGCAACACTGCATATTATTAATTTTCCTGTCATTATCTGTAATTTCTAGATTAGTCGCAGAGTACGAGCGAGCCATGAGGAGTAACGTGACAGGACATCTGGTGGACACAAGCAGAAATAGGTAGTACCTTCTATCCCTAACAGATGGCGCTAATAGCACTTACAGAATAATCTCGTTGGTTCGATAAAGTTCTGGTGTCTTCCACTCACTTCTAGATGGCAGTAAGTGAAATATATAAGAAGGCTAGTGGCGCAACCACAAGTCAGTTCCTATGACACTGCTGTGAAATAAAATAGTGCGTACCTCCTTAAAACGTGTTTGTGCGTGTTTAAGTTTAAGACATCTTTGTAACAATATTTTTATTTGAATTGTTGCTTTTGTGTGTGATTTAGTAGAATGGAAAAGAAGCGAAAAATTGATAGTGAATGCAGAAAATTCAAAGATCAGTGGAACATTCAGTATTTCGTAATTGAGTCCAGTAACAAGGCGCTATGTTTGATTTGCAATGAAAGCATAGCCGTTCTCAAAGAATATAACATTAAACGTCATTATGAAGCAAAACATTTTCAAAATTACTCAAAATATACAGGAAGTTTGCGGACAGAAAAATTCGAAGCTATGAAGCGCGGATTGAAATCGCAGAAATCTTTATTTACAAAACTCAAAACTGAACAAGAGGCTGCAACTCGTGCCAGCTTTCGTGTGGCTCTTGAAATTGCAAAACGTGGAAAACCATTCACCGATGGAGAAATGGTCAAAGAATGCATAATCGCAGTAGCCGAAGAAATGTGCCCTGAAAAGGTAAATTTATTAAAAACTGTCAGTATGTCAGCAAACACTGTGGCTCGAAGGGTAGAAGACATCGCTGAAAATATATCCTCTCAACTGTTCAACAAAAATGGACATGTTGAGTGGTTTTCTTTGGCCTTGGATGAGTCAACGGATGTGTCAGATACTGCTCAGGTGTTGATTTATATTCGAGGAGTAGATAAAAGCTATGAAGTGCATGAAGAACTTCTTGATATGTATAGTATTCATGGCACAACTACTGGTTCAGATATTTTTAAAGGAGTTGAAATGGCCATTAAGCAAAAGAACCTTCGATGGAAAAACTTGAAATGTATTACAACTGATGGAGGCAAAAACATGAGTGGGAAAGATAAAGGAGTGGTCGCTCTTGTGTCAAAGGCTGTAGAAAATGACGGTGGTTCAAAACCAATAGTCTTACATTGTAATCATTCATCAACAGTCTTTGTGCGGAAAATGTTTGGATATGTCTGAAGTTCTGAAACCAGTCATATCAACTGTTAATTTTATCAGATCTTTTGGGCTGAATCACCGACAATTCGTACAATTTATTAAAGAGATTGCAGAAAATGACTTACCTTATCATACTGCCGTACGTTGGCTTAGTTGTGGGAAAGTCCTTCAGCGCTTTTTTGAACTTCGAGCAGTGATCGAATTTTTTTTGAATGAAAAGCATCGCCCTCTTACTGAATTGCAAAACAACGCATGGCTGTGGAAGTTAGCATTCTATGTTGATTTGACAAAACATGTGAACGAACTGAATTTGAGATTGCAAGGAGAAAACCAGCATCTTCCTGATTTATACAATAATATCAAATCATTCCGGAAGAAATTGATACTGTTTCAATCACAACTACGAAGTAAATGTTTTTCACATTTTAAAACATGTGAAATATTTAGCCACACCACTGAGACCGAGTTTCCTATCGATTTTGCAATCGAAACTTTGAGTGCTTTGAAAATAAATTTTGATACTCGTTTCTCGGACTTTGATGCCATTGCGAATCAAATTAAGATTTTTCAGAATCCTTTTGATACTGACATTGAAACCCTAGCCCCGGAACTTCAAATGGAAATGATTGATCTACAGTGCAGTGATATAATTAAGAACAAATATCAAAACTTATCTTTGTTGGAATTTTATAAGTGTCTTCCACTGACACAATTTGATAATTTGCATAAATTTGCTCGTGGGCTGTTTTCTGTTTTTGGTACTACTTATTTGTGTGAGAAGACCTTTTCCAAAATGAAGTACACAAAAAATGTTTACAGATCTAAATTAACTGATGAGCATCTTAAATCTCTTTTAATAATTGGTACAAGTAAAATTAGTCCACAACTACAAACTATTGTCAGTGGAAAATCTCAATTACATAAATCTCATTAGTATTTCATATGTCGTTATGCTTGTTATAAGTTATATTTTCATTTAAAATGTATAAAATGTTAGTTGGATTCATTTCAATAATTTGTTAGTTAATAAATAATAACCTACAACAATGTTATGAGTAGATAGCCCATGACCATATCAATGTAGATGTCATATTAATAATTATTCAACATAAAAATAGATTACTTCAGTAAACTCAATTTAATTTGCTATAAAAAATAAATATGTTCTCTAGAAGGAGTTTTCTTTCAAGTATGCTAGCTCTCCGCGGGCCGGACAAAATCTGTCCGCGGGCCGGATGTGGCCCTCGGGCCGTAGTTTGGAGACCCCTGGTGTAGGATATAACACACACACACATACACATTATGATTTGTGAAAGCACTAGCTGTTGCCCGCGACATCGTTCGCGTGGAAATTTTGATGTGTAGGTATGAGAAATGACGGCCTGATCAAAATGTGATCAATATGGGCGAATATTATAAAAGGCGTCCTTTTAGACGCTGGATCTCTGGGCGGCAGAAGTCCTAAACAAAGTTAAACGACGCTGAGGCGTCGATGACTTAAAAACCGAAACGTTATAAGCAGTAGACAACTTTGTTTTTTCAAAGTGAGTGATCAAACGGCTCCTTGTGGGTGTTGATTTCTGGGCGGTAAATATTTGTCAATTCTGGCCTGGAAACCACAGCATTAGGACGCAACTATACACAACGTTCGTTTTCAAAGATTAAATAAACTTTTTTTTACTCGATTATTTTTCTAATTATATATTCAAAAGGTTTAAATTTAAGTTGTATTAGATAGAAGTGGTGCATTACCGTAAGATGGACGGTGTGACGCTATAGTTATAAATGGAATTGAAAGGAAATCGGCATACACCTGATAGCTTATTTGGTAGAGCACTCGGTGCGTAACTGAGGGACCTAGGCTTAAGTCCCAGTCCGGAATGATCGATTTTTATTCAATTAATGCTAAAGCTCTATTTATTGCTCCATGTTGTGCTTTCAATTGAGTAAAAATCAACTAGTCCGAACTACCACTTAAGCTATACCACCTTGTATAGCGTCCACCACTTACGCTATACGGCCGTCACTGATTTTCTTTCAATTTTATTTATAACTATGGCGCCAAACTGTCCATCTTACGGTAATGCATCATTTTTACATTATGATATCCCACGGGAACCGAACATTTTTTTCCGGTATAAAAAGTAGCCTATGTGCTATTCACAACTATAATATGCACTGTTAGAAATTTCATCATGAAATTACGGTTAAATGACCGGCAGCAATCTGTCCATCTAATTCACCGTTAAATTTACGGTTTGGAACATTTTTCTATCTTTACGGGACCTAACCATTTCCAATTAACTTGGTTAAAAAGCCGTAAATACAAAAGTTTACGGTTTTATAACCATTTAAAAATGGTTTCAAAACAAAATTTTCACCGTTTTGGAACCATTTCCAGGCGTAGAATCCTTGAGGCGTAGAAACCATAAACGAAGCTTGCAGGACTCGAACCCCGAATGCGTGATGTACTAGTCTTGCTCTCTATCCACTCGGCCACCGCCATCAGGTAAAGTGGACGTTTATTTATCAATAAATCTGCTTTTCCAACAGGCAAACAGCCTTAAAATTGAAATTTCAGTTTTTGATTGGATCCAAATTTATTTTTGGTCTAAATTTACTGTATATTGACGAAAATCATTTTATTTGCTGCAAAAATTAAAATGCAAACAAGCTTCAGCAGCTCAAATTATGGGTTCGCTCATTCGCAAACAGTTCGAGAATCCGATGTCTGCAGTTTTTGATTTACGTGTGTATGTGTTTCTGTTTAGTAACCACTGCTTAAACCAGTGGTTTTTTTTCTTCTTCTTTTATATACACATGCATATTTTAACTGACAAATCTTTATTCATATTTTAACAACAACGTACCACCGGTAAGGTTTCGCAACCAAGATGGACGCCCGATTCTTATTGAGCGCTTGAAAATTACGGTTAGGCAAACGTTCTTTAGGATAAACAGAGAATAAACGATTTTTTTCAAAATCAGCGGTTTGAGCACCATCTTTTTAATGGTTATTCAACTGTTGTAATTAAATATGGTAAAATAACAATCAAATAAATGGTTATTTTACTATTTTCCTACGGAATTTTTTAACAGTGTGTGCCGAATTTCAGCCAGATCCGTTCAGCGGCTTTGGCGTGATTGCGTAACAGACATACATCCAAACTTTCGCATTTATTATAGTAGTAAGATTAACAGCACGTAGTAAATATTTTTTATTAACTTCATCGCCCATGAAACATTTAAAATTTGTTAAAAATTTCAAGCAAACTACTCGTTAAAAATCTCAAAGCTCTCATTTCTTTAAGCAAAATTAAAACGCACTTTCTACAAATTCAGGACAAACTTCCCATTTCTCATTTTTTCTCGTCTCTATTTTCGTTGCAAAAATCTCCTGCGAAGGTTCTTACCATTACTGTGAAAAACAAAACTTGTCCTTCAATAGAAAAAGAAATGAATCATAACACTGTTATCAGCATACCAGCTAAAGTCATATCAGCAATTTGAGAGCAGTGAAATCGATTCTATTACTCAGATTTAAAAAAACACACACAAAGTTTTAAAAAAAAATTGTAGCATTACAATTTATAATCATATTCCACATTTTACAAATTTATACAAAAAAACTCAGATTCTTAATTAAAACAGCTAAAAGCAGACCACCTATTTCACTTTTGAAGACATTCACATTATATAGCTGATACTTTTTTGCACGTTGCTGCATTGCATGGTTACTGTCATACTTCAATCAATGCGGCGACGAACTCTAAATTGGAAGAAAAAACTACAAGGATATTTACTTCTTCTAATTTAATATTGAGTGTAAAGTATATCTGTTGCTACAAAAGTCTGAAACAGAAGTGAACTAAACACTGGACCAGGACGAACATTGGGCAATATTTTACTTCTTTGATTTGTAATTGGATATTAAGCAGCAGCTACTTTTCCGCATTTGGTTGAACAAACTGAATCCGAAAAGAGCTTGGAACAAAAATCAAGAGTGCATTTACTACTTCAAATGTATATCATTGAATATTAAGCATAATAAATTGTACATTCAAACAGGTTATGTGTACGATGAGTTCTAAACAGGATAAGATGTTTTAATGCATACGATGCTTTTCGTTGACAATTTTTAATATTGAATATGAAAATAGCTGTTATTACAGTTGATTGAGTCAATATCATTATGAAATTCAAACTAATCCAAACTATAGGAGCTCAGCGTACATTTTTTTTGTAATTGTCTACGAAAAAGACTGAACAGTTCTGTAAGAATATAATGCCGCGTTATGTAGACGTGTTTAACTGAGATTTTAAATATGTGAGCCGTTCCCTGCACAAATCAATAAACTCCCTTTCTTGAAAATTCTTAAATTTGTGTATCAAAGCACTTGGTATAGTCATTTTATATTTATAACAACTTTCACCGAATAATAACAATTAACTCCATTGAAAGCCTTTTTTTGGCCATTGAATAATAATTTATTTATATCAGAGGCTATTTTGACTAACTCCATACTCTTCTATAATGTGTTGCAAAAAAGCAACTCAAAGGCGCTTTCAAGCGCTGATACAGAGCCATACCGTTATTAGCAGGCACACCTGCTTTCATCACCCCTATTTTAACAAATGAAATTGTTTACTCCTCTTTCAACAAACTTATCTTGTCATGGTGAAATAGTACGCATTTTTTCAATTAAATGTTTAGTTATTATTCGAAATCAAATTGTATTGTTCGCTATAATTGAAAGGAGTGAAACTAATATCAATGTGAATTGTGAAAACAGCGAATCATCTGATGGTTCTTAATGAAGATTCAGAAATTTAATGTCATTAATGTAAGAAATCTAATGTATATATATATATATAACAGAAGTGTAGTAAAATATTTTCGAAAGGTTTACAAATAAAAAAAATAAAGTTTGAGAATGACACAAGGACTTTTCAGTGTTGATTTGTCTCAAAGAATGAGCGGTGCAGAGCATCTCACAAATCCCATTTTAAAATTTGTGAGATGCTCTGCATTGCCTCATTCTTTGACACAAACCAACATTGAAGAAACCTTGTCTCATTCTCAAACTTTATTTTTTAATTTTTTTGATTTGAAAACCTTTTGAAAATATTTTACTGCATTTCTGTTATATATTGTTTTACTTAAATTATTGCTGCTTTGCGCATGTTTAGGTGATAAGTGTTTATTTTATTTTATTTTTTTCAAATCTGTCTTCCTACACATATATATATATATATCAGTGATGCCGCTAGACTTAAGAAACTACGGGTCCCTGGGACCCAGGACCTCCAAATTTATGGGTCCCTTTTTCCAAAAAGTGGGTCCCCATATGTAAAATAGCATATCATGGTTTTGAATATATCAGGGATGGCAACAGCAATGATTTGCTTTTCCTGAACTTAAAAAGAATCAAGGTTTTTTTTAAAATAGGTACTAAGGTACTGTATTGTCAGATATAAGACGAAGTGTGATTTATTAGGTTGTACGTTATGAAAATACTTGGATCAGACAGAAAGGGATAAAAGTACTTATTTTAACAGGGGTCGCAATGGAAAATATAGAAAATATAGGACAAACAGAAAAACTGTTAAAAAAATCATGTACTATTTTAATAAAATGTGTGGATTATACAATATAATAACATCTAAATAACCATCAGAATGATAAAGAAACGTTATTAAAAAAAATTATGTACATGCATTTAATGCATCTCTTTTGCACACTTTAGTTTATTATTTCCTGCATCAATCATGACTTTTGCTGCTCCATTATCTTGCTTATTTATTTCTTTAAATACTGCTTGCAGTATTTTGCTTCCTTCAGCCTCTATGCAAAAAGTGCAGAAAACGCCAAAATTCGGATTCGCGAATTTTGCGTTAATGATCAATTGGAAATTAAGAGCTTTTAAAAAAAATCAAATATTACTGCAAGAAATTAAAGCGCAGAAAGTTATTTTTATTAGTTTAGAATAAAGGCAACAATAAAAAAAAACATAACTGCAAAAACGAACCCAAATCGCCATCGCAAAAATGAAACTACACATTTCCAATTGAAATTACATTTCATTTCCCTTCTTTTTAAATCATTTGTGTCCAACAATCCGCCTCAAAAACGTTCCCGAGTTTTCTCTGAAAGTAGTCAATTCGACTTGCATGAAGGTTACCGTTTATTTGTCTGACAGTTGGGGGTTCGGCTTACATGCGAATCGACTTATACGCAAGTATATACAGTAAGATTTTGATAAAAATAAGAAGACATTTTATTTGTTTACTTCTAAAAAATAATTAAAATGGAAAGAAAAATATGATTCCCGTAAAGGTTGCAGAAAGATTACGCAAAAAAGAAACGCATGCGTTTCTTTGCTTGCATATGGAAATTAGGCCTACGTAATTTTTAAAGTATTGCTGCAATTAACCAAGAAATACATATTGCTGCAATTAAAAGGCAGAAAACCAAAATGGGGGCGAACAATTTAAGGTAATTGAACAAAACAATTTCCGGCATTTGTGGAACTCTACCACTCCTAAGATATAAATGAAAAATAAACCTTTTATGAGAAGAATTTTTTTCCAATGCAATTAGCAATTGATTCAATAACAATTCGACCCCGAATTAAAACCAAAATCCTAAATTTGAAAGCTACAAATCAGGTGATTGATTTTTGGCCAAATACCAGATTCGCGAATTTTCCGCAATGTCGATAACATGGACAGTAGCACTCTTTCTTTAAATAGTGATTGCAATGAGGCTATAACAAATTAAATAGGATAATTTTGTTTATTATATTAATTCAAAATATAAGGCAAGCAAAAATCGTAATCGCGAAAACGAAGTCTTTTCATACCAGACTAAAAATAAAGAGCATTTTTCCGAACTTATTAAACATCAGGTTGATTATATCCTCAAAGAAATCTTTGGGCATTGAATCTCCGAATTGTTCAGTAGAAATCAGTTCTGTTCAGAGCCACCTGTTTCCTACCTAAGCAGCGGCAACGGAGAAGTACAGCGGAGGAAACGGGCGACAATGTGAACTGGCGCCGTTTTCCCGCTCTCTCTTCATACAAAAATTGCTAAAAGAAAAATGCGAGTCAAAGACGATCCAAAAATATTTTTGATCATCGATTTTTTTATATATTTTACTCGCTAATTTTTCCCCCCACGATGAAAATCACACGTTCCGAGCGACGCGTAATAAATTTTTCTTCGCATCCCCACCTCCGATTTTCGAGTATTTGACGCGCTATAGCGTCCGCTGCATCGCTGATATATATATATATATATATATATATATATAGATAAATTTCGATTGAACTCAACTTCAAACACCAGTGTTTCTTTTTTTTACTGACTTTTATTTTCTAGTTTGTACTGAAGACAGAAATAGCTTCGAATCAATTAACCACTAATCAACTGCTGATTAAATGAAGGATATATTGATTATTTTTTCTAAACGCCCGCAAAACAATCACTTTTCTTTGTTCTTGCCAAACTTGTATATTTTATTTTCATTGTTATCATTGATTTGGTTATCTAGGCGCAAATTCTTAAATGAAACAATGTCCTTCACTCATATCTAATCAAAGTTTTAAGGAACACCTTTTTCAAAACATATCGAATTTTTCTTGTGTATGATGTTAAAATTATTACTGACATGAAATGTATTTATTATGAATCGCGCATTTATATGTTGCTATATAAAACAAGAAAGACAATTTTAAATGATCAAATGACTGTACACTGCTTACATACGTGGTTATTAATTAAATTAATGTGTTTAAAAAATAATCATAAAGAGCTCATCTTTTTCAAAGGAAAAGTAATAACAATGCCTCATTCAGCGTTATATTTTAAAAAGCGCATAAGAGGATTTGAGAGTGTAACGCCTCAGAAAATGCTGAAATACAAAGTAATTATACTTAATTAAAACAGTTCTAACATTTAACGTAAAACAAAGCACATTTAAAGCAATCAAAAATCAATTTAATAGGTCACTGCTTTCGATTTAAAACGTGAGAGAATTTTTATTTTTCATTGAAAAAGAATGCTTAGTTTTAAGCGAGAATAAAATGCAAAACCTTAAAAAAGAATTTACCACACTTCATACTTCATTATGTCTCATCAACTTGAAATGTGTGTACATTAGTCGTTTCTGAAAAGGGTTTTTATAAAACCTTGGATTAATATATATGAATGCCTTTTTTTATACTAAGGAAGTATAAAAAATGTACTGAAAAGATATTTTTTCTGTGTGCATAATAGAGTTGAAAAATTATGAAACGTTAAAAGGTTACTAAAAATCTTCAATTAAAAATTTAAGGAAAAACGGAAAAAAAATCGTAAAAAATGAAATGCAAGCGTAAAATTGAAAAAATTACTAAATAATAGGAAAATTTGGTTGCAAGCAGGTCAATCATCGGGGATCGACCTTCTTATTTTGAATATAATATTGTAAAGTATATATTGACTGAGAAAAAAAAGCTATAAAAATTCTTCCGCATGCGAATGGAAGTCAACACATACTGAAGCACTTTTAATGGACTTGAAATGATAAAAAGAACATTCTGCATTCAGAGGGAATGAACAAAAAAAATGTCAGAAATGTTTAAAATTTATTGTTATTTTTAAAAAGAAAATATGTGCTTACAAACCACAATTTCACATTTTTTTAAGTAAATAGTTGGATTTGTTCATATTTCGTAAATTTTTTACGGAAATTTCGTTTCAAATTTTCCATATTTTAATGGTAATTTTTTTTACTGCAATGCATGATTTAGGCGATGATGTTTTATGTTAACCTGTATTCGTCATTTTCACGCATCTATCGTTCTAAATGAAATGATCCCGGGCGAAACGACCGATCAATTGAGATTCTGTTGTGTTGTGAAAATGGACGCCAAAGGCATAAAATTTCAGTAGTCAAATTTTTTTTTTTCTATAAAAATTACCATTTTTTAGCTTATATTTTGATTCATGCATTCACAGACTAAAGTAATGAACCTTGATTTGCTCCTTAAAAGACAAAAATAAACAGTAACAGTAATAACAAACACTATTTGGGTATTTCTCAAACGAACTTAAAGAAAATAAATTAATTTCGGTTTATAGCAGTTAAATATAGAATATACAAATTCAAGTACTTGATTTTTAAAATCAGGCATTTTTCACTAATACATCTTAAAGCCTTACTGTGCAATTTATTTTTAAACCAAAAATTGGCTTCGTTAACTCTTTGAGGCATATGATTTTAAAGAAAATAAAAACCTTAATTGTACGTTTTTTGTTTTTTTTCATTACAAAAAAACGGGAGAAACATTCATTTCGATTACTTGACAAACACATTCTCAGAAATGGAGCTCTCACTCTTGACTATTCTTCAATCGTCAAAAAATTTCGTCATTTATAACGATTATTTCCTCGCGCAATCACGTGATTTAAAAAGTTACTACACAAATTTCGCCAATTTGACGAAAGGTTTACTCTGATCATTTTTCACGAAGCCATTTCGTCAAATACGACGAAAGTTTCTTGAGATTTGAGCATGCGTTTCTGACAGAGCATTACTTACAAAAGGAAAAACAATAACAACACTTCAAAAATCCCTTTTTTCTGTTGTGGGTTTTTAATATAATATAAGAATTTAATTAATATATTATAAGTCTTTTTTACATCAAATAACATCTTATTTTTTTTAATTATGAAACAATTTATTCACTCATAATAAGTTTCAAGAACAAAAACAACCCATACCGATAAGAACAGCAAAATATCACTACATTACACAATGAGGCGACCTGAATCACAGCGGCGCACACACCTTACTAAAGCGTTTTGATTTGTGCATAAATATATATATACAGTGTGCGTATGTCTATATAAATAAAACTCACTTTCGTGTTCGCGTATGTTTGAAATAAGTAAGAGTGCGAACTGTAGAACGTGCAGAAAAAAAAATATTGTTGGATTCAAAATTTCACCCAGAAATAACATTAGCTATTTTTTTTTATTAGTATTATTTTAATCTTAGAAAAACAATAATATTTAATTGATTTTACAAATTTACTCACGTTAAGTGCTGATAACAATTCAACTTCTTTCTAATGTTTGTAAACACGATCACTGCTATACTCAACTGCAAAGTTTCTTGACTATGGAGAAATATGCTGAGAGTAAGCGAAGAAATTAGTTCTCCGCGCGGTGTCCGATTTTCGAGTTAACCCTCTCATGCATGCATTATTAAATAATTATCAAAAAAAATATTTTAACCTACAATTTAGCTTTGAATCAATCAGAAAACAGGAAATAAATTAGAATTATTCTTTTTTTTTAATTTTAAAGAAATTACAGGCACAACCTTAAATGAGGCTTATATGCAACAAAGGGTACACTTCAAAAAAAAAAAAAATATTTTTCGTGAAACTCTTCAAAGCATTCAGGGCATAAATAAATATCACAGCGGACACAAGTGTATCGCGCTTTGTTTTTGCAGCTTCCATTCTTGCATTTTAAGGCAAATTTTCCTTCTGATTTCTTCGGGTAGTGGTTACCATTATTAAACCGCAACTCTTTTGAGACATTTGATAATTTTCTTCTTTTTATCATCGACTCGAAGAAGAAGGACTGTTACTCGGCCTACCTTTTTTCTTTGGTATCATTGAGCTCCCTGTGTAAATGAGGCTTGATGCTATGCTACTTTTAAATTCTAGCAAATCATGTTTTTCCTTTCCGTCTTTTCTCCAAGGTAGCCAAGCATTGACTACTGCAACATTCAGCACATAAAAAAATATTCTCATATACCACCGTTTATTTCTTTGAGAATGACGATATAGTGCCACAAGGGAATCCATTAAATCGACATCTCCATATGAAGGTTGTAAATGCGTACTGCATTAGGCCTTGCTATGTCGATCAATGATTTGGTTGTCTGAGAAAAACGCTTTGCTTTATCCATCGGTTGCACTCCAGCAAATGATGAAACTACATGCACAATGCCTTTGTCAACCCATCGAGTCACAGTTATATTTTCCCCAGAAGAAGTCACAGATACTGACCCCCTTCCTTCTTTCAGAAGAGATTTAGCATCCTTCAACTTTTCATCTGCGCCGAGCATTCTATTGGCTCGAATTGTACCAACAAAGTAATTTTTTTGTTTTTTCAGTTCTTCAATAAGGGGAATGGAAGTAAATAAGTTATCGCAGTACAATTTATGATCTCTCAGCTAAATCATTGCTCAATCGCAAAACTACATCACCAGCTGCACCATATTCTTTAGATGGAGGACTTCTACTACCATTTGCTCCTTGAAATATTTCAAAACATAACCAGAAACTCCAGCACGAACCCATATTTTGAATCCCCTTGGCTTGGGTTTCGATTTTATATACTGCTTTAGGTTGGAACGACCTTTAAATGGTATCATCATTTCATCAATTGATTGAGCTTCTTCTGGAGTTCTCGCTTCATAAAAAGTTTTATGGAAAAGATCTAAAAAAGGCCGCAACCGTATCAGGCGGTCTTTGTTATCTACGGGGATCTTAGTGTTATCCTGAAAGTGAAGATAACGTTTAATTGTTTCAAATCTGCTTATAGACATGTAGTTTGCTGTTATGCCTAGCCGTAAGTCTCCGACCGTACTCCAATATTGACGAAGTCTAGCGTACCTCACATATGTCATTACTAAATTTATACCGAGAAACACTTTCATTTCACTAAGAGAAATTTTGAAATTTTCTTTCCCATTCTGCGTTGCATATAAATTACTTTGGAAGCACATCTTCTTCCAAGATTCTTCCAAGAATCGGGAATCAGTCTGTAAAAATAATCCAAAGGAGTTTCTCCAAAAAATTGTTTTTCTTTTTCAGGTTTAAATTCTGGTGGTTCCTTTGAAAAATCATTATCTTTGTTAGCCCTCCAACGTCTGTTTCTTTTTACAAACTTTTTTTTCTTTTCAGCTTTCGTAGCAGGGTTGAATTTTTTTTTTTTTGTCACTACCAGCCTCATCACTATCTGATTCTGTTGTTACAGTTTCAGATCTTTGTCCATCACTTGATGACTCTCTCACATTATTCTGAATTGGAAAGCAATCAATCTCAGCATCATTTACATAAAGATCATCTTCAGAATCAGAAGGTTGATCCATAATTACTTCCATTTCCTTTTGAGACAGAACCCGTTTTTTTGGTCTGCTATATTTATATCTCAACCTATCATCCATCATAGAATGTACAAAGGCTAAAAGAAAATAACGAACACCATATCAGCAAATTAAAGAAAATAAAAACAGGTTTAATTTACTAACAATATTATTTGTGATAATTTATAATTATAATTTTTAAAAATGACCTACCAATACATAAATAATAATATGAAATAAATAATCATACAATTAATGTTTATGAATTGCAAAAAGTATGACAATAAACAATAATTTATTATTATAATTATATATTTAAAGTACCATTGATTTAGAAAATAGTGCCTTTGTAGGACTAAGCATTGATGCTAATCACAGTACTGGTAGCCTCAAATGAGGTTTGCATGCAGCCGAAGTTGTTAGCTACCACAACTACATGGTAACCTCATTTGAGGTTCTCAATAAAAAAAGTATTAATTAATCAGAAAATTGCTAATATGCGACCATTTTATACCTATTTTAATCAAAATGATTCAGAAAAAAAGGAAATAATTTTACTTACTCGATATTTTCAAAGGAAGTGCAGAACGAGTCCTTCTACAAGTATCGCTTTTTGACTTACAGTGCTGAAACAAAATGGCTATTTTTAAGTCCTAAAACTGAATTGTTCAGCTCGTGCAGCCATCTTTTGCAGCTTTTAAAAAGTTTACTTGATCATTATGCTGGACTATTCTACAACTGTGGATTAAAATAAGTTGAAATAATATTTATTTATTTATTTTTCCTGGTAACCTCATATGAGGTTTCCATGCACGAGAGGGTTAAACTAAGCACTTCGCTTTAGAAACATGATAAGGTATTTTAACCTGCCCATATATAGCGCTTATTTGTCATAATTTTCATAAAATGTTATATATTTTCAATTTTGTGAGAAGCGTAACGCGTACTAATACCTTCATTTAGAACTAACTCTAGCCAATAAGAGCTCACGAGCAGTTGGCGATCTTCCGATAAGCGGTTTGGCGCAAGGGCGGATCTAGAAAAACTTCAAGGGGGGGGGGGGACGATTTTGGAAATCTCGGGGTTCAGTGTAAGGATGGATGGAGGAGATTCTTCATTCCTTTTCAACAGTCCCTCCGCCTCCCCCCCTTTTTTTCAAACAGCAGGAACAACAACAAAAAAAAATGCTAGTGTAGTGCTATTTAAAATTTTACTAGCACATTTTTTCAATGCATATACGTTTATTCAAAGCCCTTATAAAAGGAACACAAGCTGACGTTTTTTTGCTTTCGCAAATCTGTCTATAATTTTTTCAACGTCCAATGTAATATCTTTATGGATATGCAATAACGCTAATTCAGTGAGTCTATCGTCACTCATTCTGCTTCTTAGCCAAGTTTTAACCGAGTTAGGATTTCCTTCAAGCTTTCTCAAGAAAAATGTAGGCTTGTAAATACATTTTCTAAATTTGAGTTCATATGTCTAAATTACAAAATAATAGCAATTATTAGTAATATATTTTCTAAAATTTTCAAAATGTAATACTAAATATGTACTAAAAACACCATCAACGAGTATGTGCAATTTATATAAACATCTGTAATTATGAATGTTCAATGAAATGTTTCAGACTCCAGGTTTTAGCGTAAATGCTGCAGGAATTTACACCACGTGCTAAGGGTTGGCTAGCTGTCACCAGTTTGATAGGTAGAAGAAAAGAGCAGGGAATCTCTTTCCCATTACTCCGAGGATTAGCAACTCAGCAATACTGAAGGACAAAGGAACAGGGGGAAAGCATAGAACTTGAAGGGTGTTTAGGCTGGGATTCCAAGCCCAGCCTAAACTGGAACTTGGAAACCCAGCCTGGGATTCCAAGCCAGATTAAGGGGGGCGACCGCCCCATCGCCCCCCCCCCCCCTTAGATCCGCCGTTGGTTTGGCGAGATTTGGAATTGTTTACATTTATGTCCGACTCGCTGACTTTTGACTTCGCTTAAAGCTAAACAGTTTTTATTATTCTATTCGTTAATACCGTTATAATTATTATTATTATTATTTGTTAATATCGGTCTTCTTATTATTATTATATTCGTTAATATTGTTCTTCTTATTAGTATTATATTCGTTAATCTCGTTGTTATTATAAGAATGGAATCTACTCCAAAGTTGAACTACGTCTTTCAGCCCCACAAGAAAGGCAGTGCTTTGAAAACCTCTGAAAAGACAATAGTTATGAATGTATTTCACAAATTGCAAGAATCGAATCCACCATTTGGGAAAAACTAGATAAGTCGATTTGTGCCAAATTGAGATAAATACCCTGGGAAACCCATACTGGTGTCCTACACATCCTGTAAAAGTATGAAAGTCATAATGTGTCAGTGGTGTTCTTTAAAACCATTGTCCATTATTAGACCATTTTAAAACCATATTGCATTTCAAAATGTAGCTGTGATAAAAAAAATTTTTTTGATGTTTGTACAATATCTATCTGCATAAGAGTATAATTTTCCTTTTTTTTTTTTTTTTTGTCGAAAGGAATAATTTATGATGAAAATATATTTGATCCAATAAAATAAATTATGATTGCCTGAAAAAAAAAAATTTTAGTTTGTTACATTGTCTTTTTCTGATAAACAGACAAATGATTCTTCAAACATGCAATGTGGCAAATAGAGTGCTTAATCGGATTATTCGCCAAGTCGGTAGCTTGGCGTCTTTTCGACACTCCTCCTGTAACCCAACAGCCTCGCTGTTTACTCATATCTTCTGCCGCGCTTTGTGACGTCATTGTCAAGAAACGTTGCAGTCTAGTTACACAGAGTAATCATAAACCAGAGAGTCAACTCTCAAGCCGTTTTGTAATGTCGATTTCACTAGCGCACCACGGGGAAAAACATGAACTAAATTACAAGAGTTCGCATTGAAGTTTAACTCATGTCTCCTCTACGACGATATTATCTTTGTTTTGGAAGGAAATTACATATTTCTTCAGAATCGGTTCGCTCATTTGCAGCTTTGCGTAGTTCTTTCAGATTGAATAAATTTTGCACTTTCATTATTTTTGTTTGTCATTTTCTAGAATATTTTTCAACGCTAAAGTTTATTCACGGTATTTAGAAAGGATTACTTTTTAAAATAATATCTAACTTAAGAATTTCTTGATACCAAATACATTTAACTGAACTTATTTAGAGCATGTTCTACATTTTCATTTTTATCTGTTGAAAGTTAATGCTTAGTTTATTTATCTTTTTTATATTGGACTTTATTTTAACAGGATATATTTTATTGATTTTTATAATTGTGCACCTTGTCTTACTACATAGAGAGTTTAAATAAAGATTTTTTTATGTATATTGTTTTATGATTAAACTTCTGCTCTAATTTTTGGTTTTTCCGATTCAGGGGGCTGGCGATAGTTTTTTTTTTTTTTTTTTGCTAAATCAATTTGTTTAGTTTGTGGAGTTTGTTTTTGCGAAAAATATTTAAACCTCACCAACGGCACCCCAAAAATGATATATACTCTACTGCAACGTTTCTTGACAATGACGTCACAACGCGCGGCAGAGGAAATGAGTAAACGGCGAGGCTGTTGGGGTTACAAGGACGAAAGTCGAAAAGACGCCACACCATCTTGGCGAAATTATCCGATTAAGAGTTCTATTTGGCACATTGCGCCTTTGAAAACTCATTTGTCAGTTTATCAGAAAAAGATGAACAGATCTAACAAATTAAAAAACGTATTTCTTTTTACATAATCATAATTTCTTTTATTGGATCAAATATATTTCTTGTTAATGTAATCATTAAAAGTACATTTCCTTCTAAAAATCCTTTTCTCACTTCATAAAAACGGTTTGACTTTTGAACACTCGTTTTTCAAATAAATGTATTTCTTCTTTACTGTTACCCCCTGAGCCTAATTTTTTTTCCTGTGTAAGTTTGTTTTTAATGGAAAATTACGATATTAATGGAAATAATAATAACAACGATATTATAGAATGGAATAATAATAACTATTAAGCTTTAAGCAAAGTCACAAGTTAGCGAGTCGGACATAAACATAAACTATTCTAAATCTCGCCAAACCGCTTATGGGAAGATCGCCAACTCCTTGTAAGCTCTTATTGGCTGAGCGTTCAGTTCTAAATTAAGGTATTCCTACGCGTTGCACTTCTCGTAAAATTGAAAATATAAAACATTTTATGAAAGTTATGACAAATAAACGCTATATATGTGTAGGTTAAAATACCTTATCATCTTTCTATAGCGAAGTGCTTAGTTTAACTCGATAATCGGACACCGCGCGGAGAACTACTTTCTTCGTTTGCTCTCAGCATATTTCTCCATAGTCAAGAAACTTTGCAGTTGAGTATAGTAGATTGATTTGGCTAAAAAATAATAACAATAACCATCGCCAGTCTGATGATAGTTAAGCGACTCGCGGACACGCTTTTGCCTAGGGCCTCACAAACTCTAGGACCGGGCCTATTTAAACTACTTTGTCTTGTGTTTAATTTTTTTTTTTTTTTTTTGACAATTGAATATTTTACAAGGGTGAAATATTTGGAAATTTTCTGATTATTGAATTTGGTGCCTGTTATCATTAAAGATAGAGGGTTTTTTGAGCTATATTAAAAGCTAAGCAATATATATTGGTTTATTAAATGTAATAAAAGTTTCAAGCCTCCTCTTCCATTTTACTTTTAAAAAGTTCGGGTATTTTTCTTCAACATACTATCTATCACCCCCCGAAATGGAAAAGTATCCGATTTGTTAGGTCTTATTGTATGATATTTAATGTCATTTTTTATTCAAAAAGAACAGTAAGTACGTTGAATAAAATGAAATGGTAATCTTAAAAACTGTTCTGAGATTCATGCAAAGCTATAGGTTTTAGAAATATAGAATAAAAGATTGTATCAAAGAAAAAAAAACTGTATTAAAAAAAACCGAGTAGACAAATATAGTGCTAGGCGAAGTAAAAACGAGAAAAGGGCAAACAAATATTTAGAATTCCGAAATAGATTAATATGTTTTGAAAGTGTTATTTTAAGTATGACTGGTGATACGAAACATCAGTGCGAAATACATCTTACTTGCAGTTTAATTCTATAAAAGGGAGAGGGAGAAAATTAAAGAGAATTTTGAAATCAATTTTTTTAAAAAATGTCGATTAGAAAATTAAAATCGTCAGTAGAAATGGCATTTTATTTATACGAAGCAAAATTTCAAAGTAATAGAAGCAGTTTTCCAAAACCGATAAAAAGTACTGACAATTATTCAAATAAAAGAAATGAGTAATGGTTATAGGGGTGACGTCAATAACCGTAATAGCCAAGAATAGGGAGTGACAACAATTAAAGTAACAGCAAAACCGTCAAAAGAAGTTCCTGTTTTTCTCCGTGGGGGCGCTGAACGCATTTTTAGACTACATAGGAATTAACATTAAGATGTGTCTCTGGTTTATGATTACTCTGTGGTCTAGTATAGAAAGAAAAGTGCTATAGGTAAGTGATGTAAACAATGACGAGCTGGTAGGATAAATAAGATCTCCTTTACCGATACTCTGTGAAAGTACTAAGGTTTGTAAAGAAATGACGAAAGAAATCTCGAGCGAGGCAAGCCAACCATTCCCAATTAAACTGTAAAAAAAAAAGTAATTTCTTGTAATTAAAGCACAAATGACATTAAAATGCAGACATGTGTTTTAGGATTGTTTGGAATCCCTTTTTCAATGCAATAGTGGAGCTCTTAGATGAAAAAACATCCAAATGCATCTAAAAGCTCCACTATTGCATTGAAAAAGGGTTTCCAAGCAATCCCCAAACACATGTCAGCATTTTAATGCTCATTTATGCTTTAATTACGTATAATTATTTTTTACAGTTTACTCGTGCTCGAATTTCCTTTATTATTTCATTTCCAATTAATTTTTAGCGCAGACGATATCTTTTTGAATCGGTTTTACAATTGTCTTTTAACCGATTGCGACTGCAATTTCCTGTATGCATTATTGTGCAATATATATTTTCAAATTGTCTTCCTGAGGACATTTTCAATATTTGAAATAGCCCGCACAACGCCGAGCGACGCGCTAGTATATATATAGATATATTAACCTTTGGTGCATACCATAGCATTGCCATTTGAAGGAAAAACTTTAAATAAAGTATTAAACTGTATGAGTATGAGTAATTTCAACTTTTCGTGGTGGTTTAAAGTATATTCAACGATGCGTAAAAATTAAATAAAACCTGGGATACTTTTTAATCCACTTAGCCTCATAGGGTTAAAAATGTACAGAGAGAACAGACTAAAAAGGAATTTTATATTAATTACCTATGTTTTCTTGTTATAGCAAACATTTCGAATTTCATTTCTCTTATATGCATGATATTCGGTTATCTGTTTAGGTCAAACTATAAAGAAATAGAGAAAATAGCGAACTTTTTTCGTCTATTTTGCATCACTATGCTTCTCTCACTTGGAAGGAGTAAAAGTGTTTTCCCAACTGCTATAGTCATATTGCAGCAAAGCGAAGATTTCGTTCTTTTGGAATCGTCGGATGACTTGTGTCACAGAATGCACTTCGCATAAATAATAGTGTGACTAAATATGTTTACCCCCCAATTACAAATAGTGAAACATTTTAATAGATAATAAAACATATTATTAGAAGGTATGCTGCATACGCGGGAAAACTCACTCAAAAAATACAAAAATTTATATAAAAACAGAAGAATGAGAATCACATTCTACGTCATATTTTCATCAAATTAGACACAGAGTAACTTTAGCCATATGGAGTACATAGAAGGGTTTGCGAAAGCTATAAAAGTTCTAATTTAAATTTTTAAACCACGAAACTGCTCTTTTCTATGCGAAGGATACATTGTATCGTTTTGAATTCGTGAAAAACTGTATTTTAAGGAGCTTGTTCAAAGTCTGCATGACAATCACAATGCTTTGGATTATTGTTCCTGAAGTTTTGTTAAAGATTATCTTTTTAAAATCATGTGAGCGATTAATAAAGAGCAGGAAAAAACAATCAAATTTTTAAAAGAATTAAATTAAGTGTATTTTTCACAGTTAAATATAAATCACCTGTTTATTGTTTTCTCAGTTATAACCCTACGTAGAGTTAAAAACTTTTATTGTATACTTAAAACGTTGTTGAGAGCTTTATTCTCAAAGTAATTCAATTTTGTTTTTCGAAAAGATAGTGTTTATGTGGGATTCATTTTTTTTTTTTCGTTTAACTGATATATATATATATATTTTTTTCAGGTTCCCTTCAAAAAAAAAAAGCCTCTTTTGAAAGGCATTTAAGAACCCATTCTCCCTGAAATGGCTCGTTTGTGAGACAAATTCAACAACATCATGGAACAATTTGTTCATTATTGCACATTATTTTAATTATATTAATAATGCTGCCCATCGTCAAATGGGACCTCCTAAACATTGCGGACACACGCGCGAATAAAACTATAAGTTTATTCAATTACTTGGGTAAATTCAAACGTTTACTATATTCTGTCCATTAAATGAAGTATTTAATAGCTACTTTAAAGATCACTACTGAGAAAACCCACTTACTTCTAACACCGCGTAATGAAAGGGTTAAGTACCGACCGGAAGGGCGTGTCTGTTTAATTTTAATTATATCATTAAATCTTGGAAAAACAATCGACACCGCATGAGGAAACACTTCTTCAATGTTCTTTAGGTTTGTATTGACTCTTTGGTTTTATGGAGATTAAAAACGAAAATGTCGTCTCATACAAATATGTGGTAGAAAATGACAAAAGAAAGTTCATGGCAGTTTGAAAAATCGTTGGAAATTATTTAGCGGATCCTATCCAAAAACCTTCTAAAGATTTCGTATTAAAATTAATTTTCAACCCCGAATCATTTGATAACTCGGCAAGTTTTTTCTTTGTCTGTATTCTCTTACTTATTTTCAAATACACTGTGTAAAAATATTTGGCAGTTGTAAAACTACTATAATAAGTTAAAGAAACATCAAAATGCCGAAATTGTTGGCTACCCCTGCCGCAAGCCCCTCGCTCTGATTTGTCATCGAGGCCTACGGTTTAGAAACTCAGTTTGCAAGGAACCCTAAACAAGACAACTGTGAATCAGCAGTCCACATTATCTTCATTATTGTAATACCTTAACAACACTGAAACGCATGCTCAAATCTCACTAAACTTTCGTCGTATTTGACGAAATAGCTTCGTGAAAAATGCTCCGAGTAAACCTTTCGTCAAATTGCCAAAAATTGTGTAGTAACTTTTTTAAGTCACGTGATCGTGCGAGGAAAGAATCGTTGTAAATGACGAAATTTTCTTGACGATTGAAGAACCGTCAAAAGTGAGCGTTCTATTTCTGAGGGTGCGGGTTTTTCTAAACCTGTTAAGGTGGAATAGATTTTTTTTAGACAGCCCTTACTGTAAAAAATTCAAATTCAACCTTTCACCAAAAAAAAAAAAAAATGGAAAAAACTGAAATTTAGCTGCAACCAGTATTTGGTACTAAGTTGAACCATTATAGTGGTGTAGTTTCACCCTGAATGTGAAACTGGGAACCATTATAATGGTTAGACTTTAGTACCAGCTGCATTTCGTCATTTTTTGGGGAAAGGATGAACTTGATTTTTTTGCACTGCACATTTTGATACATATGCAATTTACCTTCTCTTTAATGAGAAGGATATTTCTGTGCGTTAAACTAATATTTTCATTCGATTAATATGCGTTGGACATAGCAACCAAGATATGGGATTTTTTAATTGTATCTTACCGAATAAACTAACTTCATCTTAGTAATGGTAATGATTAAACTTTGTGCAAAGTAATAGAAAACTTATTACTTTATAATTAAAAACTTAACCTTGGATTATTACTTTGTGCAAAGTAATAATCCAAGGCTTCATTTGTATGTTTTGCATTTAGAAGCTCCCTGTCGCATTGAAAAAGGGATTCCAAGCAATCCCGAAACATATGTCTGCGTTTTAATGCTCATTTGTGCTTTAATTTAACGTGAAATTTTATTTCTATAACTTCATCTTAGTTCAACCTTTCACCCAAAAAATGAAAAAAAAAAAAAAATTGTGAAAGTTAACTGCAACCCAAATTTGATACTAAAGTTGAACCATTATAATGGTTCCTAGTTTTGCATTCATAGTAAAAACTAGGTGAAACTACACCATTATAATGGTTCAACTTAGTACCAAATGTTGGTTGCAGCTAAATTTCACCATACTTTCCATTTTTTTTTTTTTTTTTTGGTGAAAGGCTGAACTAGAACTGTTTATAGTGTAAGAGCAATTTTTACCTCTTACCTGCGTCCCTGCTTTCAATTCAATCAGGAGTAAACTTTTGGGGCACATTATACAATTTTATCAGGAATACAAAAGCTTTTATTTTGGTTATGAGGATGATAGTGCATTTATTTTCATAAGAATAGCTTTTTCATGAAGTGAAGTGAGACAAGGAGCATCGTCTTGCCGCCCTGTATCATTCTCAAATCTATTTCTATATGGACATTTCAAGATAGAAATATTTCGCTTTGGGCCAGGAGGCAGAAAAGGATATTGAAATGGGCTTCGTCACTTTGGAATATTTCCCTAAGCGATGGAATACATCGTAGAAATACCCTTTAAGTCATGTCCGAATAGGTAAAAGAAATCTAACATATTTTCTGTATTTTATATTTCAAATTTAAGTATTCAATGGTTTTGACTAGAATTTATGCTTTTCTGAACCTGATTCATAAAAATTACAAAGCCGCAGAATATTAGTAATTCATTTTATACATTTTTGGACCGAAAAGTAATGATTGTGCTCTATTATTTTTGCCCAGTCTATAATTTGGTTGGCGCAAGCAGTATACTGTCACAAAAATCAGAAAAATTGAAAACACTAGGAAATAATCAGAGTTTATCCAAAAAGCAGTATGTTATCTTAAAATCTGAATTGAAGGTTAAATTTTTTTACCAAATATCTCCAACTAATACTGTAAGTTAGTGGGTAGTCACAATTATCCTATCATGGAAGAAATTATCAACTTCTTTGTTTCAAGAGAAGTTGGACAGGTCTTCAAAGACCGATTGTAAAATGCTTAATAAATTTCTTTTATTTATTAGCACGTAAATAAAAAAATATTTATTAAGCATTTTGCATTTTTATTAGCATATAATTTGGTGGAAGAGATATTGAAAATAAAAACAGAATACTTAACTGTGGTTGCTATTTGTTGAATTGTACTAGCAAATACTAAAGTAGGTTAAGCGGAAAAGAATTTTCAAAGAGTAGAAATTCTTCTTTAGTTAAGTGATGCCGTTCCCTTTTAAAATAAAAGTATGTTTGAATGTTTTATGTGTAAGGCGAAGCCTTTTATTTTACCATTTTCAATAACATTCAAAATATTGTAATGCCCTGTTGCCATAATAAGCTTTTAAAACTCGTATTCATATTGATCATTTTCATGTATTTTCGTTTTCTTTCTTCAAAATACTGCACTGACATCTCTCCTTCACTTTGCTCACTGAAATAAGTAGGGATTTTCATTGTGCACGAATAACGGGACATGTACTGGATGGTCAACGAATTGGTTTTTTTAATTTCGAAGAAATATGAAACAGAAGGAAATTTAGTAGAATCAAACCAAAAAAGATGAAGTGCTATAATTAGGTAAAAATCAAAATCACGAGGAAAGAATAAGAAGCAGTTTGTTTGCAATTTTTTTCATTATACGGCAGTGCGTATGAGACAAATCAAAAATTTCGCAGATATCTTATTCATTAAATAAGAAAAAAATTTTAAAATGTGTTAAGTTACACGGTTTTATTTAATCGCGTTGTAGAAACCGCTGCGTCGCAGTTTCTTTTTTCGCAAAGATTTGTTTAAAATTCAAAACATCGTTGCATTATCCAAACATCCCAAACAAAGCTATCGTTGCCATTCGACAAGTAATAATTCTGATAATTTCCTGAGAGCCAAAATTATTAATTTTTTCCTAATTAACGTAATAATAAATTATAAAATTGGTGGAATATTGTATTGTCATCGAAGATAAGCTTGTGTGCAAAATTTAAAGATAATTTATGCAGTAATAGTGAATAAAAACCGCGTAACAAACTTCCGTGATAAATCAAGTTAAATAAAACTGTAAAAACCTTTTTTTTTTTCTTGACGTAAAAAAGACAAGTAACAGGTTAATGACAGAAAATTTCAAATATTTATGAACTGAAAGTTGGAAGATAATGAAGTGGATATACAATGCGTCATATTCGGAGCTATAACTATCTAACTACCCTCTCAACCTAATGCAGTAGCATTGTCTACAGTAGAGAGGCGACAATGGTTTCAAATATCAGTGTAGTTGTCTAAACATCGATTTTGAAATCGGTATTTGTTTAACATTGATGTTTATCGTCGATATTTTATTTTGACAAGAAAAAAAAAATCATGAAAAAAAAACATTAATAACTATACTCTTAAGAATTCAGTAACAATGAATGTTACATTGACGCATTAACCAGTGATGGTTACATCTGTCCCATTTAAGTTATACGATTTTCTTATAGCAATAATAATTTAGTGTTTAACACTATTTTGAGAAGAAAAAAAAATGTTATGAAATATTATAGCTAAAATGGTAAATACAATGGAACACCGCTATTCGTACAGCATTAGTTCCAGGAGACTTCGAATGGCGATTTGTACGAACGGCGAATTATTTTTTCACATAAGATAAAATGTAAATTGGATTACTCAGTTCCAGACCTACAGATGGTTGCTTATTTACGCATATGAAAAACAAATGTACCGTACTGTACATGAAATTATACACAAATAAAAATTTAACTGCACTTTACTGGTACTGAGGTGAACTGATGGCATAAGTGGAATGTTGAGAGGAGGAAGAGAAAAGGTTGGAAGAGGATTCCCCTTCCATAAAAACATCAGGTAACATCCCTTCTTGTTTTCTCCCTTTCTGCTGTTCTTTATTTTTTCTGTCTTTTTCCACTAGAAGAATCTTGGATTTCTTTCTCTAAAAACCTGTCCAATTTTGTCTGCCTTTGATAATTGTTCAGAATTTTTCTCAACTTGTCAATAACATTGTCGTTGAACAAGTTAATGCTGTTGACCCCAGCAGTGTTGGGATGCCATTTTTCCACCACTCTCTGTATTTTCTCACATTCTTCTTTAATTGCTGCAAAGGAAATGCTTTCCCTGCTACTTTCCTCCCCTGAAGAAGAAAGTTCTTCAACCACTTCCTCTTGCTGCCCTCTTAGAAAGTTAAAATTGTCAGTAAAATCTCAAAAAGTATTAAAATTTTTAAAAAAATCCGAAACGCCGAACAAATTATTTGGAGACGAGTTCAAAATGAGCATAGTTTCTCTATTTTTTTGTTAAAAAAAGCCAAACTGGCAACCCAGCTGGCCCCTGGTGCCGTACGAATCGCGAGTTGAATCTCACTTGAACAAGGACGAATAGCGAAGCGGATGAATGGCGGGGTTCCACTTAACATTAAAAATTATCGGGTAAAACCAAAGTATTCTAATAAAGATTTATGTACAAATAAATCCCTGACTGATGGTGTTTATGCGGAAGTCTTCTTACACTACATTTTGAGGGAAAGTATTACGACGTGCTGCATTCAAAATTAAAATCAAATCAAATTTAGTGCTTTGAGGTACCAACAAGCTTTTGCTCAAAAGAAAGTACATCTAATTCCGATCTTTCATCGACACTTCTACAATTTATGACTTTCTTTGGAAAACACTTCGAAGATTATACGATGAACTAAACATAGCAATACAAAATACATCATTAATCATTCACCAAATCATTTTCAGTATAGCGCTTTTCAGCATTTATTGTGTGTAAGGCATGGAGACGTGCTTTTGGTATGTTTACATTATATTTGAAGTTTATGGAAGCGAAATTTTCTCAACTTTTGTAAAAATCACTTATTTGTAGCAAGTTAATGGATAGATTTTGATAGAAATCCTTGCTTTACATCCAGTTACAGTTACGCGTAAGAATACTGTCATTCCTCTTTTGAAATTATTTTTCAAATGATGTTCTGTTTAACGAATTACTAAAACGCTTACAGTAAACGTTCAACATACCGACCTGGAATAACTGTGGTATATAACATGATAAATTATGAACAAGATTATAAATTTCTAAAAGCAAATTGTGCACCTTGTTTTCGTACTTTCATAAGTAATGCATGCAACCAATGGGTTTCTTTTTTCTTCACATTAGTACTTAAATTTTGTTTTGATCTAAACATTAGAAGTTTATTTTGATGTTTGTTTGACAACCCCTATTCTCGTTTCTGAATATTTCAATAGTATTATTTTCAAAATATTACACAAAAAAATACTAGTTTAACCTTTCACCAAAAAAAAAGAAAAAATGGTGAAATTTAGCTGCAACCAACATTTGTTACTGAAGATGAACCATTATGTGGATTTTTAGTTTCACATTCATGGCGCAGGTGAAACAACACCCTTATAATGGTTCAACTTAGTACCAAACTTTGCACTGTTAAAAATGTCAGTAAGAAAATAGTAAAAAAACCATTTATTTGATTGTTATTTTACCATATTTATTTACAACAGTTGAATAACCATTAAAAAGGTGCTACTCAAACCGCTGATTGTGAAAAAAAAATCGTTTATTCTCCGTTTATCTTAAAGAACGTTTAACTAGCCGTAATTTTCAAGTGCTCAATAAAAATCGGGCGTTTATCTTGATTGCGAAACCTTACCGGTGGTACGTTGTTGTTAAAATATGAATAAAGATTTATCAGTTAAAATCTGCATTGTGTGTATAAAAAAAGAAGAAGAAAGTGGCTAAAGCAGTGGTTACTAAATAGAAACACATACACACGTAAATAAAAAATTGGAGACATCGGATTCCCGAACTGTTTGCGAATGAGCGAACCCATAATTTGAGCTGCTGAAGCTTGTTTGTATTTTAATTTTTGCAGCAAATAAAATGATTTTCGTCAATATACAGTAAATTTACACCAAAAAGGACTTCGGATCTAATCAAAAACTGAAATCTCAATTTTAAGGCAGTTTGTCTGTTGGAATAGAAGATTTGTTGATAAATGAACGGTCGCTTTACGTGGTGTAGATAACCGAATGACTAGAGCGCAAGGTTGGTATACCATGCACACGGGTTCGATTCCCGCACGCTTCGTTTATGGTTTCTACTCCTCGAAGATTCTAAGCCTCGAAATGGTTCAAAAACGGTAAAAATTTTGTTTTGAAACCATTTTTAAATGGTTATAAAACCGTAAACTTTTGTATTTACTGCTTTTTAACCAAGCTGATTGGAAATGGTTTAGGTGCCGTAAAGGTAGAAAAATGTTCCAAACCGTAAATTTAACGGGGAATTATATGGACAGACTGATGCCAGTTATTTAACCGTAAATTCATGAGTAAATTTCTGACAGTGTGGTTGCAGCTAAATTTCACCATTTTTTAGTGAAAAGTTGAAGTAGAATTTTTTACATTGTATCGTTGTTCTTCAACTTCCTAGCAAATGTTAGCGTAGAGTAGTAAAATTTTAATTGTGTGCTTAGAAGCAAAATCTAAGTACCCATAGAAATATAAAACCTTACAATGGATTTAACAAATACCAAATTTTTTTTAAAAAATGCCCTTTTAAGCACAACAACGTAAATGAATCATTCTTCTGAGCGCATCAAGAAACTCTTTTCCACCAGTTTGTAGATACTTTTACACCATCTGAACGAATCGTCTGATTTTCACGTTCAAATTCATGTGGTGGATCGATCTCCACCGAAGGCATACCAACATCACCTTTCGATACAACACGAAGATGGACGGCGGATTACGAATGCCCATCCATCAAGGGGTTAACCGCTGCAACTCATATTTCGAAAGCATCACCAAATGAAGATGGAAGCCCCCCCGCCATACGGTTTTTGTTTTCCCGCCCCTTGAACATAACTCATCGAATCTCGTCGCGTGACATCGTGTCGTTCGGCTTTTTCCGGCATCGATCGAAATCGGAATCCCGACGTCGAAAGTGAACACGACGGATACTTCGTGCTCACTTTAGACGTCATGTGAAACAATGATGTGGGTCATATAGGGCAGCCACTTGTCAACTGGGCCATTTTTAACCTTAGTGAAATGTTCTGTTGAACGCTCATAAAATATTGAGGGAGTATTAAGCAATATCTTTTTAAAAAAAGGTAGAATAGGTAGCAGGGAAAGACAGTCATTTTGCTTTTCCTAAACGTCATTAAATTACTGAGCTTATTTCTTGTCAAGCAATTAAAATTTTTTCCGTACAAAATGGAAGTGGACTTTCTTTAATTGATAATTTCAGAAAAGAGAGCCGACGTTTTCTACTAGCAATGTTTATTGTACGAATATAAACCTGAAGCAGTGGGTTAAATTGTGACATCAATCAAATTGTTACAAAATCAAGACATTAAATTTTAATGTCTTGAATACAAGCTTTTATATATTGTGTATATTAGTTTGGGCTTTCTTTGAAAACTGAAATATTCCAGTACAACATTCTAACGTAGCAAAATAGATTTTGGTATACACAGTGTGTCAAAGAATTTTTAAGGCTAGGTTTATAAAATAAAAGAAAAACTAGTAATTATATTTTGTTAAGTGTTTTTATTCAAAATAAGATCCTTCGGCTTCAATGTAATAGCGGTTTAACAACGATTCGAATGCCTGTTCCAGTTCACATTGTGAGACTGCCTCCAAAGCTTGTGTCGAAGCTGTTTTTATACCATGTGTCAAAGGGTTTTGAACACTACAGCTGGAACTAAGATTATAGTGTCGCTATCTGTGTTATCGAGCATTCGTGAAACTCCCTAACTACCAGATGATCCCCTGCCAAAACGTCAGTTCATTTGTTTACTTTTTTTACGTTGATGACATGGACACTATACAAACAGCATCGACGCGAGCTTTGGAGGCAGTCCCACAATGTGAGCTGAAACAGTCATTCGAATCATTGTTAAACCGCTGTAACAAATGTACTGGAGCCGAAGGAGCTTATTTTGAATAAAAATACTTTTAAAAATATGATTACTAGATTTATTTTATTTTATAAACCTAGTCTGAAAAAATTCTTTGACGATCTGTGTATATTTAGACACACGGCAGTGTGTCCGCCAAGTTCAGAAAGTCAGCCAAATTAAGATACGGCGACACCGGCCAATGTGTATATTTACCCGAACCATTTCGAGCTACTTTTGACCCCACCATTACCCCAAAACTATTAGACCTACATACTTGAAATTTTGAACGTCTAATAGCGATCCCTTTAACCCCTAGAATATCAAATTTCATTGATGTACCTCTTATGGTTATGGAATTATTAAGGTTTGAAAAGTGTCATTTTTATCACTCACTCACTCACTCACTCATCAAAAACCTAACCTACTTCTAGGAGACGTAGAAAATTGAAACTTGGTATCAAGGTAGACAACTTGGCATATATAAAAGAAAAAATCCGAAACTTCAAAAAATTACATTATCTTCGAAGTTACTAGCATACTCATAAGTAGCATCATACCTAACGACTTCAAACAGCAGCCTTATTTTTCTGCCGTTTAAAGTAAACAATACTCTCTCGCGCTTGAAGGTAAATAATTGATAATTGATGCATTGAAATTCACTTTCCGCCTTAATTTTTCGCCTTAAGGCTTAACTCAAGCTGACTACAAATAATGCAGTGTCGTAGTTATACAGAACTTTTCAACATTTTAAATAAAAAATTAATTAAGTAAATATAGGTATACGGACTTATTACGGAGAAATGTAAACAGACGAAAAAATCTTAAATAATTAATAGCGACTATTCAGCTTGGTTTCATTTAGTATAACTTATCGTCAATATAAAAACACACATTTTAGCTTTTCAAAAATTAATGATATCCCAACAAAACATAAATGTGAAAAAAGGGCCAAGTTCGATAGAACAAAAAGGCCTTCGGAGTAGTCGGTGCCAGCGATAAAAGAATTGATATCTAATGGGTGCCAAGTTCCATAGCAGATCCTTTGATCATGGCTGTAGGAGCGTACAGTGTTCCTTAATTTATTTAAAAACATTTTTTTATCGGATTCTTAACTTGGCATGTTTTAATTAAGATAAGTTACGTTCAAGAAGACGATAAGAAGACAATTAGAAATTAACTATAATAGCTTGCCACATGATTTTACTAACTATTAAAAATTGCTAATTGAATGAGTTAAATTTTTTAAATGTAATTTACCTTAATTAACACTTGCCAAGTTAGGAATCCGATAAAAAATGTTTTTAAACAAATTAAGGAACATTGTACGCTCCTGCAGCCATGATCAAAGGATCTGCTATGGAACTTGGCACCCATTAGATATCAATTCTTTTATCGCTGGCACCGACTACTCCGAAGGCCTTTTTGTTCTATCGAACTTGGCCCTTTTTTCACATTTATGTTTTGTTGGGATTCCATTTTCTTAAAACCCACACAGTGTAGTTATTCTATTCTACAAAACTACTTAGTTTAAAGGTATTGCGTTTTGCGGTTGTCACTCTATTTAAAGGTTCAAGAAAACATTTTTATCGCCTTCAATTTTTCTATAACATTTGTTGTGAAGGAAAATATTAAAGCCAGGGGGGAAGCTTTTGCTTTGCAAAACAAAACCAAAATAAATTTAAAAAAAAACATTTTTTTTCTACTCTTTCTTTTTCTTTTCTTTACTTATTTTCGTTTTAAAAAGAGATGGGTATAATTTTATGATTGGTATGTTCTATGTTGGGATCACATGACCATTAAAGTACACAAGTGGATTAAACTATTTGAGTTTGTTACGTCTAGAACTATGCGAGCCTGTTCAAAAGAACTTGCATCTTATGTCCAGAGTGTAAATAATTTGCTTTTTTCCCCCTTAGGTGCTGATGTTCACATTTTTTGAAGTGTTCAAAATTGTTCAAATCAAAAAGTAAATATGGAAATGAAATAACCTCACCAAGATCTTTCAAATGCAAAAAAAAAAAAAAAAGAAGAAAAAACATCCGAATGGACAATTCCTTCAACAGTTATTTGGGGGGGGGGGGGCAGACATACATTTTCTCTATCTAGAAACCCTACTTTCAATTTTATTATTTGTTAATATTTATATAACTACTTATTTTTGACTTTTTCTTCACTGTTAATGATATTTTTACGATACTATTAAGCCTTCCTTCATTCTATTTTTACATTTACGGGAAAGTAGGAGTGGTGAAAGGCGTAAATTGCAAAATTATAATTGATAAAAGCGAAAAAATAAAGTCATTATTCTAACTTTCATAGTAATGGATGCTTTGATGTAATTATTAATTTACGTTTTTCTGAATATTTTACTTCAGTTTATTTTAATGCATGAGAGGTAAGGCCTCTTGGTTAAGAAGTTCTATAAGGAGCCAAAGGAAATTAAATGGGGTTTTAACGTTAGTTAGCCATTCGCTGACGTACGTAAAACATTTATGAACAATTACCCAATTTCCAAATTACCCTTTTTTAGTAGGCGGGATACATTCCAAAAACACTTTTTTATTTTTATCCTACTAGTCTAACAATCTGAAACTTATTTCTACTTACATTGAAATAAATACAAGAGGATATAGAATTTTTCGAAAATATGTAGCACATGGAATGAGTACAAAACATGTTTTGCTACGGTCTTTTAATATCTGTTAAGTTAGAAAAGAAACAGATGCAAGCGAAGATATTTTCTAGTTTTATCTGTATAAAAAAATTTCCAGGAAAAAGTTGTAGTTAAAGCGCAGTGTCGTTTTACAATATTCTTCATATTTCTGATCGGAAAATTATAAAAAAAAGAAAGAAAACAAACTTACTTGTAAATAACATATCGAAATAAGTTAACATCATTAAATGTTACCTATTAAGCATTGGAAAAAAAAGTATTAGACATAAATTGCTGAATTCAAAGTAAAAAGTTGGTTATTGCTAATATTTTTCTGAAATTTAGAAAATAATTTTCAATTGATTAATCCTAATGACATGTGTACACAAAAAAAAAAAAAAAAAATTCAGCTTATAAAAATTTTGATTATTTTATTTAATTTATTATTAAATAAAAAAAAATATTTTATTTAATTTATTATTAATTAATTTTATAAATTTTCCCCGAAATGTGTATTTTTACCATCAGATCACACCCATTAAGTACATAATCTTTTTTTAAGAAAGGAATGCTTACAGTTTTGTAAAAATCCTCAGTAAGGAAATTTCGACCACTTTAAATCTTTGTAAACATAGCACATGTGTAGTACCATATTGTTTCAAAATTTTTATTTAAAATTCCTTCATTCAAGTAGATGTACGATATGAATACAATAACATATTAATTGCTCTTGCAGAGAATTTTATAGAGCAAATAAGTTCAAGAGTAACAAAGAGCATTAAATTGCATTCAAGAATCTGTTGCAGTTCATCAGCTAACTTCTAACCCCCTTCAATATTGTAAGTACAAAGATAAAACAACGTGAAAAAGCACAAATTGAGATTAAAATTAACGCAAATAGCTATTTCGAAGCTACAAATGGAGCCTCTTCATCAGTACATAAAAGAAGAAGAAACGCATAACACACAAGCAAGAAAGCTGTGAGTGAACAAGGCAAAAACCATAGAGACACCGGTATTTATACCAAATGTGTCGGATTAGAGATTGACCAATCAGAGGCCAGGAACAAGGCGGGAACAGATCCCGAAGGAAAAGGCGGGAAACGAATATGTAAATTGCGAGAGAAAACCAAAAAGGGAGAGGAAATTATAAAAATTATAAAAATTGTTTCCAAATGTCAGGAAAATATGGAGTGCTGGAAAAATCATTTACTACAGAATGAGAATTTTTCCAAATGTGATAAGCTTCCCAAAAATCAAGTTCATAGACAGAAGAGCATTTGCTGATAATTCTAGCAGAAGAAAATTCAAAACAATGATCTAAAGTCCAACAATGCTGGGCAATGGAAGAACGTGCAAGTTCTTTACGCTTAACATAATTTTCATGTTCTTTCAGACGGTGCTTTAAGGCACGTTTAGTCTGACCTATGTAAAACAGACCACATTTGCAAGAAATACTATAAATACCCCAGTTGCTGTGCAAATCAATGGGATACTTCAAATTTGTAAATTTTATTTTATTCACAGGAGCAAATGCAGTATCAAACCCAAACTTCTTCAATATTTTAGCAATTTGCTGACTGATTTTTGGATAAAAAGGTAAAATAATAGTATAAGCAGGCTTGCACTTAGAAACATTGCCAGAAGGTGAAGGCTTAATTAACCTGTTATAAATAGAATCAACGACCTTAGGAGAATAACCACGATCCAAAGCCACAGCCTTAATGTACGAAAGCTCAGCATCCAAAGAGTTAGAAGAGGAACATATATTCAAAGCACGGAAAACAAGAGCCTTGAAAGAGGCCAACTTTTGGTTTGGGGGGTGAGAAGAACATTTGTGAGGAGGTAGTGTAACAGCAAAGGGCTTACGAAACACTGAAGTCATAAAATCGTCATTACTTTTAGTAATTAAAACGTCCAAGAATGAAAGAGAACTATCAACTTCCATTTCAATAGTGAATTGAATGCAAGGATCAAAGGAATTAAGCTTATCAAGTAAATGATCAATATCCGCTTGCTTCTGATCAAGCAATACAAAACAATCATCAACATAACGGAGATAAAAAGGAAATTTTATGGTTTCGAAAAGTTTAGTCTCAAAATAGTGCATATAAATGTCACTTAAAATACGGCTTAAAGGATTACCCATAGCTAAACTTTCAGTCATACGAAAGTATACACCTTCAAATACAAATGTATCTTGCTCAAGACAAACACGAGTGAGAGAAATAAGTTCTTCAATCTCAAAACTAGAGAATGATATTCCTGAAGTCTCACTTTAAGACAATCCAATGCGCCATTAACCGGTACATTGGTGAAAAGCGAGTTTACATCAAAAGAAGACATAGTTAATCCAAAAGGTTTGAAATCACGAAGCTTATGAACGAAGTCAACGGAATTTTTAACAGTGAAAGAATTGCCATTCAAAAGAGGAGAAAAGATGGAGACCAAGTGTTTAGCAAGTTTATAAGAAGCAGTATTAATATTGGAGACAATAGGACGGAGAGGTATACCAGGTTTCTGGACCTTAGGAAGAGCGTAAAATCTGGCACAGTGTGCGACTGAAGGAATCAAAGACCTTTTTGAAGAATCGCAAATGACAGGAGAAGACTTTACAGCCTTACTAATCAAATTTATCTCAATAGTGCTGGGGTCTTTGCAAAGTGTAACATAAGGACCAACCTTAAGTAAATCATTACATTTATCTAAGTAAGAGCTCTTATCTATAACAACAATTTGACCACCCTTATCAGCCTTAGTGATAACCAAATCAGGATCAGAGCACAAGTTTTTGACGTAACTATTAGCATGCTTGCTGAAAGTATTTGAAGATAACTTCGAGTTAAAATCCACAGTATTCGCAATGAGATGCCTAATCGAATCCTTTTGAGAAGCAGTGAGAGCACTAAATCTAAAGGCTTTCTCAATTGGAGCAACCAACTTAGGAAAAGAAGGTTTTGAAGAACAAGCAAAATTGTTATTCAGTTTGAGAGCATTGAGCTGATCAGAATTTAGAAGTTTTGAAGAAAGATTAACAACAGCGTTCAGATTCACCTTTGGCAAACCATCAAGAGTATCAACAACATTATTAATGCAAAGAGATTCAAACTTTTTCTGAAGAGTAGATCTATGTTTAAAAGTAGACTGAAGAACCCTATTCCAACTTTTTCTATCGATTGAGTCAAAGTCAAAGACCAAATTCGAAAGTTTGATATGCAAAGCAAACAATTCTTTTTCAATAACAGCAACTTTTTTACGAGTTTTCCAAATTGGCTCTTTTAAGAGCTCTGATTCAAAACCTTCTTTTCCTAAGTTGGTTGCTCCAATTGAGAAAGCCTTTAGATTTAGTGCTCTCACTGCTTCTCAAAAGGATTCGATTAGGCATCTCATTGCGAATACTGTGGATTTTAACTCGAAGTTATCTTCAAATACTTTCAACAAGCATGCTAATAGTTACGTCAAAAACTTGTGCTCTGATCCTGATTTGGTTATCACTAAGGCTGATAAGGGTGGTCAAATTGTTGTTATAGATAAGAGCTCTTACTTAGATAAATGTAATGATTTACTTAAGGTTGGTCCTTATGTTACACTTCGCAAAGACCCCAGCACTATTGAGATAAATTTGATTAGTAAGGCTGTAAAGTCTTCTCCTGTCATTTGCGATTCTTCAAAAAGGTCTTTGATTCCTTCAGTCGCACACTGTGCCAGATTTTACGCTCTTCCTAAGGTCCAGAAACCTGGTATACCTCTCCGTCCTATTGTCTCCAATATTAATACTGCTTCTTATAAACTTGCTAAACACTTGGTCTCCATCTTTTCTCCTCTTTTGAATGGCAATTCTTTCACTGTTAAAAATTCCGTTGACTTCGTTCATAAGCTTCGTGATTTCAAACCTTTTGGATTAACTATGTCTTCTTTTGATGTAAACTCGCTTTTCACCAATGTACCGGGTAATGGCGCATTGGATTGTCATTGAGACTTCAGGAATATCATTTCTCTAGTTTTGAGATTGAAGAACTTATTTCTCTCACTCGTGTTTGTCTTGAGCAAAATAAATTTGTATTTGATGGTGTATACTTTCGTATGACTGAAAGTTTAGCTATGGGTAATCCTTTAAGCCCTATTTTAAGTGACATTTATATGCACTATTTTGAGACTAAACTTTTCGAAACCATAAAATTTCCTTTTTATGTCCGTTATGTTGATGATTGTTTTGTATTGCTTGATCAGAAGCAAGCGGATATTGATCATTTACTTGATAAGCTTAATTCCATTGATCCTTGCATTCAATTCACTATTGAAATGGAAGTTGATAGTTCTCTTTCATTCTTGGACGTTTTAATTACTAAAAGTAATGACGATCTTATGACTTCAGTGTTTCGTAAGCCCTTTGCTGTTACACTACCTCCTCACAAATGTTCTTCTCACCCCCCAAACCAAAAGTTGGCCTCTTTCAAGGCTCTTGTTTTCCGTGCTTTGAATATATGTTCCTCTTCTAACTCTTTGGATGCTGAGCTTTCGTACATTAAGGCTGTGGCTTTGGATCGTGGTTATTCTCCTAAGGTCGTTGATTCTATTTATAACAGGTTAATTAAGCCTTCACCTTCTGGCAATGTTTCTAAGTGCAAGCCTGCTTATACTGTTATTTTACCTTTTTATCCAAAAATCAGTCAGCAAATTGCTAAAATATTGAAGAAGTTTGGGTTTGATACTGCATTTGCTCCTGTGAATAAAATAAAATTTACAAATTTGAAGTATCCCATTGATTTGCACAGCAACTGGGGTATTTATAGTATTTCTTGCAAATGTGGTCTGTTTTACATAGGTCAGACTAAACGTGCCTTAAAGCACCGTCTGAAAGAACATGAAAATTATGTTAAGCGTAAAGAACTTGCACGTTCTTCCATTGCCCAGCATTGTTGGACTTTAGATCATTGTTTTGAATTTTCTTCTGCTAGAATTATCAGCAAATGCTCTTCTGTCTATGAACTTGATTTTTGGGAAGCTTATCACATTTGGAAAAATTCTCATTCTGTAGTAAATGATTTTTCCAGCACTCCATATTTTCCTGACATTTGGAAACAATTTTTATAATTTTTATAATTTTTATCTCCCTTTTTGGTTTTCTCTCGCAATTTACATATTCGTTTCCCGCCTTTTCCTTCGGGATCTGTTCCCGCCTTGTTCCTGGCCTCTGATTGGTCAATCTCTAATCCGACACATTTGGTATAAATACCGGTGTCTCTATGGTTTTTGCCTTGTTCACTCACAGCTTTCTTGCTTGTGTGTTATGCGTTTCTTCTTCTTTTATGCACTGATGAAGAGGCTCCATTTGTAGCTTCGAAATAGTAGCTATTTGCGTTAATTTTAATCTGAATTTGTGCTTTTTCACGTTGTTTTATCTTTGTACTTACATTTGTGCACAAAGTCTTTTGATCATTTTGTCTTATACCCCTTCAATATTGTACTGGTTTGACTGTTTTTAGTTTCTTTTCGAGTTGAATTATATCGGGATGAAATTAAAGTAAAATAAAATGGTTGGAAAAACAACATACTGTAAGTTTAGCCTGACATGTGTTGATTGCAGGCATTACCAAGGCATGATGGTAGTGTAATTTTGATATAAAACAAGATAACGAATAAAAAATATTCATTTTCAATGTTTTTATTTTATTCAATAATTTATCAATAAGTAGTAACATGCTTTAAAAGTTATTTTAAAGTCTATGTAGTTCTTACATCTTTATGAAGCAGCTGTAAATTCTTTTGTCTTTCTACTGAACAAATGTGTGTCATGGACTATTTAATTTGTGTGTCTTTTGCTATAAAACCAAAGGTCCGAACTTCCCTCGATAGAAAGAAAATGGAACCTTGTTACCATCTGCTGTTAATAGATGAAATGTTATGCACTACAAAATTTAAACACACAAAAGTTGCACAAAAACGGTGCTTTTTATCGGATGCACTCAAACATTTGTATCACCATTCTTTCTTTCAGTACTGTTGAATAAATTCCTTGCATTTTGTCCGGAGCGTGCAAATCACTGATTGTAAACGATTGATCTAACGCATACGTTTTCAATGAAGTCAAATGCATTCAGCTCACATTTATTTTTCATTGGCAACCAAAGATTCGAGAATCATTCTTAAATCTAACCTTCATTATAGTACATCTTTAATCTTCCTCGGCACTCATTTGAATCTCAAGAATCTCCTTCCAGGCTCCCAGGAGCAACTCATTAAAAGGAGCCGATTCTCCGTATCCTCGCTCGGCAGTCAGGAGCCGTTTTTCACGTCAGGGAATCCAGAGGCAGATTCGTCAAAGAAGTTCTCCGAAGACACCCGCCAAGGAACGAGATAAGAAAGCGTCGCGACTGCTTTTATTGATGAGGGGGTGGCAGGCGTCTATTTACCAACTTTATAACGAGCTGCAACTCCAAGATAAGAAAATCGATTAACCTATTTGGACAACGCCTCCCCGGCTTAATGACGGCCTTCCGGAGAAGAAAGTTTGCCGCGCTAAAGACTCGCTTTTTGTGCGGCTTCCGGATCCTGTCATCCATTACAAAAGGTGATACAACTTTCCAATGTCTCTGAGAACTAATTTTCTCCAAACAGAAAACATAATGCTTACAAAGTATTCCCAATCACGTCACTGAAATTGTTGCTCGCTAGCAACAGTTTGAGTTGGAAAACTTCGGATACCCGTGGCCAAAATTTCCTCCGGTCTTCCCCTTCTAACGAAGCGTTTTTTCTCCTACTGTAAAAGAACTCCAAGAACAATTAGCCATTTGTACTCGTGAAGATTGTCTGAAATAAATTTAATTGCATCCGGCCAAGTAAAACGTTCTTCAATTGTTCAGATGCACCGCCTAAAATAAGTACAACGTTTTCGAAGGTATTAGATTTGATAATTCTCGATCTTGTTGATGAAGATTGGTAAGTATTCACTAAATAAATTATATACTGCCCGCACGAAGTTATACAACTAACGTGTGCTCATAAATAAAAATCTATCACTCTTTCTAATTATTATCATTTCAAGGTCAAAACAAATATTTAATGCTAGATTGAAGGAAAAATAATCAATGAACTGATTATTCTACTCCTTTGTTTTGGGGCAAATACTATTGAGAGTTTTAAAAGAATGGGAATATTTTAGGGGAGCTTGATTGAATTTAGAGTAAATGTTTTAAGCTTGCCCAATATTCGCATTTACCAAGATTTTTTCTTTCCATACTGTAATTTATTCTGACATAGTTATATAATTTTTATACATATAAAGCAGTCACATGTTTCTTTTGTTATTTGTCATTGTCAATTGGTGAATTTTTATTCAAGTTAGAAAACACAGGATCCTTCGACTTCCAAAAAAAAAGAGGGTACTACATATTTACAGAGACGTTTAGGATGTCTCCTTGTGTTATCCAAAATCAATTCTTAATGACTCTTTTAACCTCAACTGCTGGAATAAGACGAACTCATGGCGCAGGCAATTACTTCGTCGTCAATTATTTCATCTACATAAACAGATCATTTCTGCAACAGGTTTGGTTATTAATTTACTTCTTCAACCGTCAGGTCTGGTTCACAGATCAATTTTGTCGGCAGAAACATCTGATCTGCTGATTACTCTGTCAATACTAATGTTTGGTTTACTTAAGCCCTACAGATCATTTTGTCGACACGTACGCTTGGTTTAAGATGACTATGTAGTGGGCATGTTATCGTATAACAGGTTTACTAAACATAAGCTCTAAGATGCCTGAAGGGGGCGTAGTAGTAAGGAGCTGATCTCTCGCCGCCCAAGTTTGCGGGTTAAAACCTCTATTCCAAACCGGTAAATTTTCAAAATGCCGAAAATCATCAGCGTCCGTGTCGTATGATTGCGTGGAATATTAAAAATCCGTTGAGTATCTATTTGGCTTGCATGCTCTATTTAAAAGTCGTATTTTTTTTTATTTTGTGTAATTTTTGAAGTTGGCACTAAGGTTTTCTCATGCATTAATATTTTAAAAATATTTCACAAAGGAAAACATTATATTTCTTTAAACTTTAAAACGACCTCATTGTTGCCAAATATAAAAACGTCCTTACACAAATCTTAAAATATGCAATAAAGAGTTGAGTACTTATTCCTGTAGTCGCCAAGAGTCATAATAATAAGTAAAACGTGTACGTAAAATATAAGTATATTGCTTTTTAGAATTTAAGATTTTGTCCTTAGTATATGATTCATTTTGTACTAAATTTCAAATCGTAGGCATTAACATTCGGTATCTCGCCAAGCTTCTGATACTGTGAAAAATATATGCACATTATGTTACAAGATAATATATTTTTGATTCCAAAGAGTGCAATATCGAACGTTATTTCTGACAGAGAACGGATTCTTTCCATAAAGCTTCTCTAAAATAGTTCAGTTTGTAATGAGTGAGCGAAGCGACCTAGACCTATGGAATCAATCCGAAGGAGCTACGTAAGCAATTCCGTAGGTTGGTGAGCGTTAGCGAGCAATGCGCGAGCGAGAGCCCCCTAATATATATATATAAAGTATAGGAACCTGTATTGTCTCCCCCTGGATCATTCATTTTGAATGATAGATATTGGAAAAAGACCAAATCGGATCGACATAATATAGATTGCGTGAAGTATTGCGGAAGCAATAAACAAAAATAGTAGAAGTCATGCAATGAAATATAGAAAAGTCGAAGAAGAAAAAAGAGCAGTTATTGAGCAAAAAAATTCTGAGCGCGAAAAATATGCATGAATTTATTTACTTAAATAAAATAGTACAGAGAAACGTGCACACCAGGGTGGAAAGGAAAAGGGCGAAATACACTTTTTTAAAATTTTACAACATTACAGAAGGTTCTAACTGGTGAAAACAAATGGTATAAAGTTTCAGCGTAATTGCTTATCCACCTTCAAGTTCACATCTTCAAATTATTTATATTTTGAAGAAAATGTGTCATTTCACCTTAAAACAACAAAAAGAAATTAATTAAATATTAATTTTAAAATTAACTTTTTTTAGCTAATTTTAAGTAATTGTGTTGTAACCCTATAGTTTATAAAAATCTAAGATTAGAGTTGTTTTTTTTTTTTTGAGTTTGGCGTTATTGTTTTTTGAAAATCAAAAATAGCACAAATTGGATAACGTCTCAACATTTTTAAACAGCCATAGGTCAAAAGAATTTTATGGTATAAAATTACCTCATTCTTTTCTGCTTTTTCAACTTATAAATTGATGCGCAATATGATATTACTTTAAAAAATAGGATTTCTTTAACAAAATTTTAAAGAATCAAAATACAATGATGTTATAAATATATAATTAACATTAATCATGTAACATTTAAAACTGGACCTGAATAACAACGACATATGCTACAACGATGGATTGAGTCTTTACTGTGTGTGTATTAGGGTGGCCCTTAACCATATGTAATTTTTGAAGGTTAAAATTTTGCTGCTCCCAACCCCTTATCCTGTTCAAATGATGAAAAAAAATGGGCTATGCAAAATTTCAGCTTAAGCATTTAACTTTTAGGCGACCCTCAAAGAGCTTGAAATAGTGCATATTGATTAATTCCATTACAAACATGTATATTCTTCCCTAGATTCTAGCTTGTCCGTTACTTCTTTGAGAAATGTATGTGGAATTGTCTGCTCTTCCCAGCAATTGTTTAAAAACATTTCAAATCAACTTTCCCCAAAATAAATTATAAAAAAAATTTCAAAACAACAGCATGAAAAATTAAGACACGTTTGATTTTTACAAATAAATCACATAACTTCGATAATCGCAAAGCGTTTTTATTTACTATAATACTTTTGATAGAATTACAACATAATGTAAGCGAAATAACAATAAATGTTATTTTTTCATAAGTGAGGATTTAGTTGGGTTTTTTTACACTCTCCGGCAACAATTCATAATATAAATTGTTTCTCAGATTCACCTTTTGTAAGAATGTTATTATAATCTTGAATGAGTTTGATACCTCTTTCTGCTACGTCATTCACAACAATGATGGTCTGAAGTTTTTCAATTCTACTCTTATAACCAACATCATCTTTCCATGTTGAAGGGTCTGTGTGCAGAAAATCGGAGCTGATGGAAAATCTCTTGAAGAAAGTTTTTATACTAGAAGTTACAAAAGACGGAAACTTGATTTTTGAAAATGATGAAAAATCGTTTGGGTGAAGAATGTATAGCTTAAATTGATTTGTATCTTCTTCCTGTTCTTCACTTCTTTCAACCTCCAGCATAACTTGAGCCATACTTGTCTTAACATCTATTGGAACATTGTCATCAAAAAAGGAAAGAGCCACATTTTCTGGAACTAAGAACCAGAGATGTTTTGAAAATTTCTTTGCAGTAACCTTACTGTTTTCTGGATCAATAGCCTGATAGTTTAGCAACTGATGCATCATGAAAAGAAAATCATGATAGGGTGCTTTAATTGCATCTGGTGACAAGAACCATGCTCGAACATACACTCGAGCAAGAAAAATACATATTCTTCTTAAGGAATTCTTCTCCCTATGAGATAATTTAAATAATATTTTAAATGCATAGATTGCTTTTGACATCCATCTAGCATGACTTACAGCTCCTGGTATATGAAAAGATATGCCATTCTTTGGAATGCCTCCAAGAAAGATCATTGTTAACTCCAACAATTCTCGATAATCATCCCGCAGTTGTTTATGAGTAGCAACCTGATCTTCAATAAAATGAATAATGGTAGAGCAGACATCATAAGGCACTTCCTTTTAATCAGTTATGTAAACATTTTTGTCAATTTTAACCCAAGTTTCTCTAAATATTTTGAAACGTGGCATGTCTGGACCAATAGTCGCATCCATCAGCAAGTCGAAATAGCTTCTCAAAACTAATTCAAAAATATGATGACGACAAGGGAGGTACAACAGGTCACAATTGAATAACTTTTCTAGATTTATGCAGACACCATTTATTCGGCCTGTGTTGCTTGTTGTAGTATCACAGCAAAGTGCCTGAATTTTGTTAGTTATACTCCATTTCTCGACTGCACGGTAAACAGCCAACGCTTGCTCTTCTCCTAAAGATGTTGTAATTTCAGGCACTAACAGCAGTTGCTCTTTGCCTTGAAAGGTAACTGTTATTGCCAGTCTATCAACCTTTTCTACACCTGCTAGAGCTGGGAGCAACTTTTCATCCCAGTGAAACACCAATTCTTGGCAGTTGTCTAATTTAAATTTGTTCTGGATTTCTGTGTATCTTGCTTTCCTAAATTTGTTTCAGAGATTTTAAAAAGAAGAACGATTTATTACTAGCTTTTCAGTATCATGCCCGAAAGCTTTTGCAGCAGCCATTAATATGAAAACTGCATTTCTAGCAGTAATTTTGCACCCATCAAAAGCTTCACAAAGACGGGGAGTAAAAAAATGTAATGTACCTCGACGGGCTAGATCTATGGCTGCAGTTGATGCTATTGGTGATATCTTCAAAAACTCATGGCCGATGAGGGCCGCCAGAAGGAAGTCCGATTAAGCTAAAATTTTGCACATATCATTTTTTTGTTGATTGGAACAAGATAGGGGGTTGGGAGCTAAGCTTTTCGAAAGTTGAAAAATAGGGGCCACCCTAGTTGGTATATACGTGCGTGTGTGCTTTCATTGTGCCCACCAAATCTAAATACTAATTCAAATGAAGAGATCAAGGGATAATTAGTTAATAACTATTAACAAAATTGCAGCTGAATTTCTAAATATAGATAAACACACTGTGTCGTATATTATTGTTAATTTTGAGGCATTAGAGAAAATAATTTTTGAAATGAAAGGGAAGGAATACATCAGATCCTTTTTTTTCGATTCAGGAATCGTTTTTAAACTCTTCCAGTGTTCTAAACAAATAATAACAATAATAATAATAATGTATATAAATGAATTTCACATGCCGGATGATTTCAGTTTTAGATAAGCATTATTTATACACATATCTTTGCCTGCACGGCATTATCGTAGTCAGTTCTCGTGACCATACACATACTGAAATATTTCTTCTACATACTGAAATATTTCTGAGCTTAAATTTAATATTAAGTGTAAAATGAGTTTTGTCAGCTGAATGTACCTAAGGATTAATTTTAAGGGTCTTGGAAGCAAATATATTTTGATAGCCATCACGTCAAAAAGGCAGTTTCGTGCACTGCATAATAGGATATGGATTTATGTTAATGCCTGTCTGTGGGGAAAAACAAGAAAACCAGCTCTGAAAAGAAAAATAACCATAACAAAAAGCTATGTGCTCGTTAAAATCATTAAAGCAGATTCGCACGATGTTGCGGTACGAAAATAACGAACTTAATTTATTATGCTTTTGACTCAATTAAGACAAGAAGCCCTGCTGCATAAAAGTTATATCAAAAAAATTGATTAGCTTAAACCTATTTTGTTTAGAACAGTGTTTTTGAACTGCGAAGCTCTTTAATAATAAAATTTTTATGATGAAGTTTTAATGATTGAATTATTTAAATGTGCCCAGAAAATAAATAAAAAAATGTATCTGGAGCTAACGTAGAACACGTTTCATTCAGCTGTTTTATATCGATACAGATACATTTTTTAAAATAATTTTACTTAAAAATTAAAAAGCTGTTATTGAGGAATTTGTGTTTGTGTTCGTAAGAAGTTTTATATTTACAATGTATCGTTTTTTCTTAGATTTTTTTAGGAAATGCGGATAAATAGAACAACAAATAGGTAAGGTAGTATAGTTTTTCTTTTTAAGTGATAAACAACTCCATTTTACTATACTCTGCTATAAAAACCACTGATGAAGCAAACATTTAAGCGCAGATATAAGAATTGAAAGGAAAAAATATGTCAAGACAGGAAAGTTAGTCTTCTTTCTCCACAAAGTTTTATTGAATATAAATAGTACAAAAAGAGTTAAATTAATAAATTATAGCTCAAAAGTAAAATATATTAAGTAAAATAAATTAAATTTTTTTTTTGGACATTGTTTGTATAGTGTCAATGTCATCAAAGTAAAGAAAAAAAAAAGGTAAACAAATGAACTGAGGTTTTGGCAGCGGATCAGCTGATGGTTAAGGAGTTTCTCGAATGCTCAAAAACATAGATAGCGCCACTGTAAGCTTAGTTCCAGCTGTAGTCTTAAACAAATTTTGACACACGGTGTACAAACAGCTTCTTGAGTACAGAGCTTTTGAGGCAGTTCCCCAATGCGAATTGGAACAGGCATTTGAATCGTTGTTAAACCGCTGTAACAAATGTATTGACGCCGAAGAAGCTTATTTTGAATGAAACACTTTAAAAAATATAAATACTAGTTTTTATTTGATTTTATGAACCTAGTCTTAAAAATTCTTTGACACACTGCGTATGTATATTTAGATGGATAAATGGATGGATAGATATATAAATAAAAATGTACAATAAGAAATCAAGCATTTTGCTGGATAGAAACACTTTTGAAAAGTAAGTTTTCATCATAAAATTTATTGTATAAATAAGTAATTCTTAATTTAATTCTTGTATTTAATATTTTAAAAATTCACGGGGTAGTTGAAATTTTTGTTCTTTAGATTAAGTACTGAAAATTATTCGAAACTGGTTTTGGCCTTCAGGTTGTATAAAATTTATTTATCTTACTACTGAAAAATAATTCTCATTCTAGTCTCCAGTTTATTCTATTCTCAAGATTAATTACTGAGAATAATATTCGGAACAGCAGTTTTGAAAATCATAAAATTTTGCCAATGTTCGAATGTATGTACATTTTAATCGTTGTAGTAACAGGTGTTTCTCTTCATAAATTCATCAGCGCACACAAACGTTATTTACTTTTCCTCAAAAAATAATTATCTCTTCAGCGTATTCGCTCTCCAGTGTCTATTTGAGACACAACATTAAACAATGCAATACGAAATTTGTTACTAAATTCCACGAATTTTTAGAAACATGTTTCGCCTTTTTCACTGAAATCAGTTATTTTAACCCATTAATGCCTACCGTCCCTTTTTAGGGACAGTCGGAAAAGTTCGTCTGCGGCCCCCCAAAAAAATACATTTCAACAAAAAATTGCCTTAATGTATTCCTAACCTTAAAATAACTAGTGAGGAATACATTAAAACAATTTTTTGTTGAAATGTTTACTTTTGGGTGCTTCAGACGTACTTTTCAGACTGTCCCTAAAAAGGAACTGTAGGCCTTAATGGGGTAATTAAATCATGTAAATAGGAATTACCCTCTCTGAAAGTAATTTACTCAAATACTAAAGAGAAATAAACGCTCATGACATTTAATCACATTAAATTTTATTACAGTTAATAGGGGTTTTTTTATTCTAAATATTTATTTACACTGTAAAACATTTTAGTTCAACCTTTCGCCAAAAAATGAAGTAAAAAATGGGAAAATTTAGCTGCAAGAAATATTTGGTACTAAATTTGAACCATTATAATGGTTCGTAGCTTCACATTAATTTTGAAACTAACTGAAATTACACCATTATAATGGATCAACTTAGTACCAAATGTTGGTTGCAGCTCAACTTCACAATTTTTTTGGTGAAAGGTTGAACTTTAATTTTTACAATGTAGATAAGTGTAGAACTGTCAGTATTTTACGTAATAATGTATTAAAATACGTATTAGCTTACATTTAATCACTAACAATATATTAATATCTATATACAAATAGGCAAATGCAAAACAGTTAAGAACCCTTTTCTCCTCTTTTTCAACCGATTTTTTTTACCTTTTTTTTTTTTTTTTGTTCAGTAGATATTGGCGAGTTTTAGTGATAAATAAATTATTCAATTTAGTCAATTGAAAAATTTTGGAAACAGTTTATCATTAGTTGATTATTTCCCCTTTTATTTTGCCAGGTAAATCGCATTTATAATTGTATTGTTATATTGTTATAGATAGCAGATGGCATCATGTCTTGGTTGACTAAATTTATTAGGTAAATAATATTAAATCGCCAAAAATGTTTTAAGTTACATGGTTTTATTTAAATTCAAAACATCGTTGCATTATCCAAACAAAACTATTGTTGCCAAACGGCAAATGATAATGCTGATAATTTCCTCAGAGCAAAAATTATTAATTTTTTTTCCTAATTAACTTTATAATAAATTATAAAATGGATGGATTATTGTATTGTCATCGAAGATAAGCTTGTGTGTAAAATTTGAAGATAATTTATGCAGTAATAGTTGGTCGAAAACCGCCTTACAAAATTCCGTCACAAGTCAAGTTAAATAAAATCATGTAAAAATATCAAGGTCATTGTTTAAAAGTGTTTGTTGCCATTTAGCACTAATATTAAAAGCAATTATAATAAGAAATTGAGTGAAGGCTTCTCAAAGATAATGAAATGAAAAATTAGAATAGTGTGCGGAAGCAAACATTTAAGTTTTGTTCAACTGTCACGCAACTTAGTACGAAATTGGCAGGAATGCGAATGGCTACATTTATGAGCGCAATTGGCCCTGCGGCGACAGTGATTTACAATGCGTTTTCTTTAAGTGAAGATGATCAAAATAAACCCGACGTTATAGTCGCCAAATTTGATGAATAATACTTATATAATTATATAAATAGCATAATGTTTTCAATGCTGAATTTAATTATTAAGGTCAAATTTCGCCTGTTGGGCGACACCTAGTAATGGTAATATACTTAGGTTCTTATCTTTACGCCTGCTTTAGAAATTACGTTTAAAAGTAACATTAATGTGGTTGAAGGAATAGATACTTTTTACTTTACAGAGTAATTTACAATTTTTTTTTCTTTCACTTTTTCGTCAATTTTGTTTAAAGTCTTTTTATTTACTATTTTTTTTCATTTAATCACTTTTTTACTAGAACTTATATTATATTGAAAACTTTAAGCCTTTCTTTAACTTTTTACATGTTGTTACATATTAAATTGTATCTTTAACGTACATAGATTTCTTTAATGCCAATGAATAACTAAAACGGTATTACTGCTTTAGAATTTGATAATTATGTGAGACATATAAACATACTATATTAATCCAACAAAGTGTAGAGAATTCTAGGATGAACTATTCTTTGATAAACCTTATTCTGTAATGGAAAATCAGTTTAAACATTCGCATCAATCTTTTATCTATCTTTTTTCATTTATCTTTTTTGCCATACGTGGTGACAAAAAAAGACGCACAATTACCCAAGAAATCAATTAACGACAAGTTTTTAGATAAACAATGCTCAAAAAAATATGAATTTTTCAGTTGGGGTAAATTTGACTGGAGTATAGCAATCATTTCTTTGCAAAACAAAATAGTGTTGTGTCCCCCAGTGATTGGAAAACGTTCGTAAAATTTTACTTATCTTTTATCGTTTCACTTGAAAATGCATTTCGTCTCTACAATTCATGAAAATAAAATATTTAACAAAAAATATAAGCAGTTTAGAAAGAAATTATACTTAAGACGAAAACTCTTTTTACATAAAAAAAAGGCTAAAGAACGAAAAATATCTAAACACGCAAAAGCGGTTTGAAATTGAACTCCATACTTTGATTCCCACAGAATTTTAACAGCATATAAATTCAGCCGCATAAAAAAAAGGTTTAAAATCTTCCCACATATTCTATGAAAAAGTTTCCAAAAAGTTTTCAATCTTCGACGCGACTATTGCCTGCCAGTAGCATTCTTTCCTAGATTTCGCGCTCCACGCAGTATGTCTTCAGCAGAGGGAAGTTTCCGAACAACAACTATTCCCGATATGCTGAGGAAGCGCACAGGAATGTAACGTATGAATAAATGTGCATTTGCTCAGTGTAGTAGCACAAAAAACTGGTAAAAGATGATTGGGTGTTGCATTAATATTCTTGCTATGAGTCTGGAATTTTGGGGCATCAGAATAATAAAAATACATGTTTGGAATACCACAGGAAAAGGGTTTTATAGGTCAGATACACCGTCCCAGATCAACGTTTTGGGGCATTCCTATTTTTCTTACTTTATCATTCTTACATCAATGATGATTTCAATACTGAATTTTTAAAATAATAAATAAACTTTTTTTTTCGCGATTAATTAACTTTTCTGCACAATTTACCTCACAGAATATTATTTTGTCATGTACGTGAATGAAATAAATCATAAATAAACCGTATTTTAACTATATATAGTTCAACGCCACGAAATAAATTATCGCGAAATGAACTAATAAAAATTTGAGTATCTAAAATTTTATTCAATTTACGCTTCAACAATGCTCATTCATTCATATCCCGTATGATTCATCAAAAGACTCAAAAAAGGTGCACAAAATAATCTCAATACACTGCAACCTTACACTTTTCCAAGTACGAAAGACTGCGCTTCTTTACAAGCGTTTCTGGTGTCATCTTCATTCCGCTCAATAGGGCGGGGAAAATAGACATTGTTACATTTTATTGCAAATTTCCAAACATTAAATGCTCACTTAACGGTAATATCATGGAATTGAGCTAATTCGGTAGACTGTAAGTAACGCTAGAAGTGAGAATTTGAGTTTGGTGTTTATACGTTCTGTTTTGACAAGTTTGACTGTAGGTATTGTTCATTTCGATGAGTCATTTCCCTAAATTTTATTAAACAGTTTGCAAACACCTTCGAAGTATGGGGGAAAATCGACAAAGTATGGGGGGGAAGACTGAAGAGGACAAACATCAGCTCTAAGTACAACGTAATTGAGCAATTCACCATCCATCCACTGTGAAATTTAAATTTTGCTTTGGAGTTAGAAAAACTAAACTCAACGGTGCGACAGCCCATTTAGGGTCATGGCCTACAATGCCCATCCCAGTTTTCGAGACCAAGGGCCCTGGGGTGCAGAAGCAGATGCTCCAGTCAAGTGGTCCTGACGCGGAACGCCCAGTGTTTAGTACCCAAGCGTGCTTGGTCCTTATTTTATTGACCCCATTGAAGGGATGAAAGGCCGTCGACCCTGCCCAGCCCGGGAATCGAACCCGGGACCTGTGGCATGGTAGCACGGAAGGCTACAACTCAGCCACTGAGCCTTGTGGAGTTAGAACAAAAGATTAAATATGACCTTGATGTGGGCTTTACAGACATTTGGATAATCATCACTATTTTACGAAATAAGCTATGTTTAGCAATAAGCTTGAGTATTTTCGCCAATAGAAATATATTGTGTAAAATTAAAATGTCAAAACACGTTACTTCTTGCGTTGTTATACTGGAAAGGACCAAAAGTGAATGCAACATTCGGTGGATGATAAATGAAATGCTGAACTGGCATCGATGAGGATTTCACGTGAAGATCCTTCCAACATAACAGTTTTGTAAATTGGTTCTGTTTCTTAAATATATTTAGGAGGACAGACCGACTTGCCTTATTTCACCGTTAATCTCAAAAGGTAGATTTAAATCCTATCATTTGGTATCTATTTTTCATCTTAGTTGATAATGTCCTTAGTTGATAATGTCCCTTCAATGGGGTCAATAAAGACCCCATTGAAGGGATACTTCTTCGTAACGGAAGTGTGTTCCGGTTTATATGACGAAAAGTGCCTACAGGTGCGTGCGTAGAGTTGTTTATGCATAAAAGTTGCTACTACTTCCTGCAAGAACAAAATACAGAAATGCATCTGAATACGCATTCAAACCGAAGTTTAATGATACATTTGAAATCACATATAGTAAAAGTAAAATAAGGAAGAGCAATGATTAAATATATGACACTCGTTGGTATTGGAGTCTTATAAATGTTTGGCAGAAGTTGCTGAATCCCGCAGTAAAACAAAGTAGAAATACTTCATTTACATAGGTAATTCTGAGTGAATTTTAAAAAGTATGGATTTCGTATATCGAGCTCAAAAGGCATACTTAATAGCATTAACGACAGAATCAAGACCTTATATAGATATACACATACACACATATATATATAAATGTTAAGTTAAAAATCGCAGACGAATGGCAATCGATTTTGCTGTATAAAATTATTGGGCAGTGAATCGTCGCGAATGTAATGCCCCTTCACCGTAATTCCCTGAAAATGCCGTGTGGTTCAATCAGCATCATTGCTTCTGCGATTTACTCCGCCGTATTCCCCTTCCTAAATTTCATTGAATAAACAATTGGCCAAGGATTTATAATTCTCTCCGATTTCACGCAGTTCATCACGTCCAACCCCGATAATCTCGGATAACACATCTTGATCAGTGCACTTCCCTGTGAAGGTCCGGCTAAGCATGTGCGGAGATATGGAAATTTCCTCTCAGTTTAAATCAGTTCTCCCTCTCTCTCAACTTGAATGTCGTCGGGGGAATCGGTTACTGCTGTTGCGTAATTTGTCTCAACATCTGTAGATGTCTCTGCAGCACTTTTAATGCCTAAAGCAGCAGTAAAAGTGTTCGCTTCATTGTGTCGGTTTCATGGGAATAATTGAAGAGATTTAACGTAGTAGCATTGGAAGCTAAAGTAGACTTGTGAGAAGAATACGAGAAATGGTTCGGAGATGAGCATGACTTTTAATAAAGAGGAATTATTATTTCAATGTTTTGGGTCACAAAATAGGCTCCCTAGAGCGACTTTCTCGTAAAACGAAAATTTTATTCGTAATATTAAATAACATTCAAAATATTATCCATATAAATGAAGTGGTAGTCTCTCTACAACGATGTTTTACTTCAGATAGTCATTTATGAAGTTTCTTTCCAATTAGAATAATTTTAACAAATAAATTACATATATTACTTCCTTTTTAGTTAAAAGCCATGATGAAATATTTTTGAACTTATCGCACCTATTGCAAAGTTCAATATTTTCGTAAATAACGGTAAAAATCTTTAATCTCCGTATAACAAAATATCTGTTATAGCGAATTATTCAATGGGAATTAAGTGATTTCGTTATAAGGAGACTTCACTATATGTATACTTCTTTTCTCTTCAGGTCCGTTATTTCAAAACTTGCCGGGGGGGAGGGCTAAAGTTATATACTGTATACATCTTAATCGAAAAACAACGAAATACATACCTTTTTTGCATATAAATATATTATAATCTAAAAGACAGAGAAAAAATCACCCCTTCCTGTCCCCTCTAAATAACGTGCATGTTTCCTCACCAACTCTCTATTTTTTAACATGAAACCCTAGGGTAGATATACGTTGCTGCATAACGCAAAGAATTTGTAGAACTAAGCCAAAAAACTAAAAAAAAAATAATGCAAGCATTTATTAACAGCTGTAAAATACTGATCGAAAATTTGATTCCAGTGCTTCCTTATTATTTCTGTTCCCTTTAATGCACGTTAATAATTACTTTTTGAAAAGAGTTATTTCTTTGGCAATGGTTTGATTTACATTTTTCATGCAATTTTTCTTGTATTAATTTGGGGCGAGAATAAGTTATTTTTCAGCGCAAAGGCACGGCATGGATTTTATGCAAAATCAAACAAACTCTCAGCTACAAAAGGTATAATGGACAGTTTTTATGACGTTCCTAGTACAGTTACATTTTAATTTAAACTACATATTATTAATTGGATACATATGTTTTTAATACATATTTCTATACTACAGTTTGATAGATTTCATTCCTTGTACCTTATGAAAGTTAAAAATTAAATAGAATGAAATAAATTTCTCAATAAATTACGATTAAAAAGCTTTCATATCAAAAGCAAATTTTGACCAACGAAATAAAGTATTATGATACGTTATGAGAAAAATTTGAATATAGTAAAAAAAGCAGTATTTAACAAGGAAAAGCTACATCAAAAAATTGCACTCACTAAAATTCGTGCAGAAATACAAAAATAACATACTTAAAATGATTAAATGACTTTGACTCTCAGCAGAAAAAAATGTAACAATCAAGCATTAGTTTATAATATTAATAAACATTTTCCCGTTGCTTTAATTCAATAATAATAATAATAATAATATTAATTAATTAATTAATTAATTAAGAATCGTTTCTTTGAACTTAGTTATGCAGACGTAAAGTATTTACATTGCAATATTGCAAGCAATAGAGGCACAGTTTAAATGAATTTTCTTTGTATCGAAACATATATTTTTCATCCCATCTTTGACAATTTTAGAGCATGCTTTCTTCAACTTTTTTATCAATTAAATAAAGAAATGCTTACTTTCATATTGAGAATGCTAAAACATGTCTGATTAACAAAGTGGTTTTATGTACACTTTTACAGCGAGTAAATCGTGTGCAATTTTAAATAAAGATGCTAATTCTATCCGTAATTTTTTCGCACCGCATTTGAAAGTATTACTGTGTTTGAACTGATTAATATTCGAGACAATCATAGACTTACGCAAAGAATTTCATGAAACCTGTGAGGTGATGTGTAAATCTGATTGTTGATAAATAGGGGATAAAAACACATTTTGTATCAATTTACGTTGGACCTTACATCTACTTCTATAATATTGATTAAAAACAGCAAAACCCAATGCTTTTGTAAAACTGTGTATCTAAATGAAACTAATGTACTTTCTTATTTTTCAACTTTTTTTTAAGAAAAAATTAGTGTTTTGGATTTTGATTTATATACTATGTAAACGCTATTTTTGAAAGCCGCTCAAAGCACAGAAATATTAAAAAATATACAAGACTAAATAAACTCTGTTGCAGGTCTAATAACAGTAAGAAGAATCTGGAATTTATTTTAATGCATTAAATTGAACATTTAAATTTTAGAAGAAGTCGTTCAATATATTTAGCTGGGGTTCCTTAATTCACTAGATCACAAAAAAAAAACATTTTGAGAAAAGATTATCAAAATAAAACATACACGATTGAACTTTGTAATTTCAATAAGTTCCTTACGTAGAGGGAACGCCGTATTTTCTTGCTTATTATACATTAATCTGATATTTAATATAGAACATAGGGCTTAGAGATATCCATATATCTCAATGAGAATTGTATAAACTTCCATCTTTACGAAATTCAAACACACAAAACTGGTTTTAATATTTTCTGGTGGAAAAGGGAAGCTCTTCGTATTACATTCTCATATTGCAATTAAATGCGAACATTTCAAAATAAAGAACGAGATGTGGCAATCAGCGAAACGCAGACGGTAAAATTTCGTGTTTTACCGGAATAGTGAAATCCACATTTCGTTAGCTCATCACCTAAACATCTTTCCGAAAGTATGAAGCGTTTAAATATAGCTTTAATCGTTTGAAACATCAGTAAAAGTCTTCCCCAGCCTTGACGAATGGCCGTTTGGATCGGAAGTAAAGAGTTAAAATAAATGGACCCAGAACATCGTAATTCATGAACGTAATGACTCCTTCATAATCTGAACATGTTTCAATTCATCACCCGATGTTATTGCGCAAGGAAACCTGTTGTTATGGAAATTAAACGAGGGAAAGAGACCCCAAATTCTCTGTTTGCTTCCACTCCACTCACTTCCAGGCCTGTACGATTAGAGAATCATTCATTCAACTTCTTTTCAGTAAAATTTTTGCTTCTTAACTGAACGGTTAAAACCTAAATAGCTTTTACAGGTTAATCCATAAACGCTGTGTTGTAGAATAATGCTCTATGTTTTGAAAGCGAAAGAAGTGCAATGTTATGTGCATACAAATCAAATAATAGCGTAAAAAATTATAATAATATTTTTATTGCACTGTTATAAAAGTTTTAATTGTAGATTTATCTAAATATGTAATTAAAATCTACTCACTTCCAAGCTTGTCAGATTATATATATAGAATCATTCATTCAACTTCTTTTCTCTAAGATCTTTGTTTAACGGTTAAAACTTAAACAGCTTTTACAGGTTAATCCATAAACGCTGCGTTGTAGAATAATGCTCTACGCTTTGAGAGCGAAAGAAGTGCAATATTAGGTACATATAACTCAAAAAATAGCGTATAAATTATATAATAGTGTTTTAATGGTATTATTATATGAATTTTAATTGCAGATTTATTTAAATATTTAATTAAAATCTACTCACTTCCAGTCTTGTAACATTATATAGAGAGAATAATTCATTCAACTTCTTTGGTCTGAAATCTTTGTTTCTTAGCTGATTTGTTAAACTACACAACAGCTATTGTAGGCTGATTTATAAACGTTGCGTTTTTGAGATATGTTTTTTGATTTGAGGGATACAGGAATGTAATATTATGTGCAGGCAACTCAAATAATAGCGTAAAATATTATATAATAGTGTTTTAATAGTACTTTTCTATAAATTTTAATTATAGATTTATTTGAATATGTAATTAAAATCTACTCACTTTCAGTCAGGTCCTGTTATTATATAGAGAATAATTCATTCAGCGTCTTTTGTCTAAAATCTTTGTTTCTTAACTGATTTGTTAAACTACACAACAGCTATTGTAGGCTGATTTATAAACGTTGCGTTTTAGAGATATGGTCTCAAATAATAGAGTAAAAAAATCAATTGAAATTCACCGATTGAAAGTCTTCCACAGTCATTGCAATACTGTTGTCGAGTACGAATTTCTCATAAGGGATGTGACTTATTAGTCTGATTCACAAAAATGCGTGATAAAACTGAAACTAATATACTCTTACTTAAATTAAATTGGTTATTTTTGTGAGTGCGTGTTTTTATTAGCTCGAGATGAGCACTTAATTCCTTGCATTTTTCTCTATTCCCCTTTATCGCACAATCATTGTAACTCTTAATGAAAATTAAAAATATTGCGTGAGTATGAGAAACGATAGTAATAAAAAAAATTGTCTAGGTGAGAAATATTTTGTTAAAAATATTTAATTTTCAAGGAAATGCATGGTTTTTGACAAACAAATGATAGTTTTAAACTATAAAAAAATGTATTTTTTCCTGTTTTTAATTACAAAAGCAAAACGAAATTTAAAGAAACAAAATCTCTAGAAAATGTTTACAACCAAACAGCAATTTCATTGTATTTCATTTAGTTAGTTTTAGGTATTTATTTGTTTAAAGTGTAATTCTCTAGCGCTAAAAAAAATGCGTTCTTCTTGTCTTTAAAGAATTTCGCCGTAAATATGTTCTTCCAATTAAAGCGATGTAAAACGAAAACATTTTTATTACCAGCAAGAACACAAACGAAAAATGCAGCAAACAAAACAATCCAGGAGTCTTCTAAATTGGTAGATAATACTTTTTTTTTTTTTTCAGAGGTAGTGATATTGCTTAATTATTGCATATCTTTAGAACATGTGGTTACAATTGTTGTTATTATTTTACCTTATATAAGATTTAAATTCTTTAAAAATATTGTTACCTTAATGTATACGTCTTTTAAAAAACAATAACATGCATTAACTATTATTAATTTATTATTAACCGAAAAATGCACTATTTTCTTCTGGAAGCATCCTGTTATTTACGTTTAAAATGATCGAGAAATAATAGCAAGTTCTAATAATTCAACTGTCAATTAAAATTTAAATGTGTAAAAAAAACTCTTTTTTGTTAGCATCGAAATGTAAGTTCCATAAATTGGTATGAGAGTTTTGTAAGAAATGGTTTGAGAATTTTTAAGCAAAACGATATTGGGAGGAAGTCAAAATACAAGATTATTGATATTTACGTGTAAATGTCCATAATTCGTTCTCGTTTTATGATTTCAAAATAAAAAAATTATGATGGATTAAAATTTAAACATTAGCGTTGAGAATATGTTACAATGCCATGAAAACGTTTATTTATCAGAGCGAAATATTTTTGAAGTCCTCCAACTCAAATAATCATTTTAAATTGAATATTTTCAAAATTGAACCAGTTGATACATTTTGTGTGTAATAATGTGCACAAAAGTCTATTCAGTTTCATTATTATTTACTCCATATTGGTTATTAATTAGGAGAGCTGATAAAAGATGAAACGATAAAGAATTCTTCCAAAACACCCCAAAAATTCATTTATTTTCAAGAAAATATTTCGTATTTGAATATAAATTTAAAGTTCAGTAAGAAATCAGATGCTTTTAAAAGAATGTAGTTTTTTTTAAAGAATCAAGATTCATAAAGTTTGAAATAGTTTATTTAGTTCAAAATGAAAAGGCAATATTTATCTATACTTGTGTAGCTCTGGAAATGCAAAAAACATCTATAGGTGTTTTCTTTTAAATTCTATTTGCAATACAGAGTGGCGAGACATATCTGATGTCAATCAGGAACAATATAGTCTTCGAAATACCGCCATAACTGTTTCAGTAAAATCATTAAAATGACACCAATTTCAAAACTTCAAGTGGCATGTACTTTTTCTCACATTTGCAAACTGTATCGAAAAAAACGTTGCACGTGAATTGTGTTTTATATAGTGCGTTTTAAAAATGATTTCCATAAACAAAATCCCCAATATTTTCAACGTGTTTTTTTTTTTTTTTTTTTTGCATTTCTTTTTTCGGCTTTTTATCAGCACTGCGGTATAAAAGACCAAAAGATGCTTGCTAAAAATGAAGAAACTAAAAATAAACGCATTTAAAGAATACATTTTAATTTAAATATAACACATGTTGATATAATTTTTCTCAACTTGTTCAACTTACATATTGACATGAATTGCCAAAGTATGTAAATAAATCAAACTGTGTTGCAAAACGCAATATTTTTCAAAGCATATGCGTATAATTTAAATTTGCCTTACCTATCTATTTCTATAAAATATTATTTCATTTTTATTGAATAAAAAAATATCAAAGCCTCTCAAATTTCCTTTCCTCTTAAATAAGATAATTCTCAGTGCCTTTTTCCTTTCAGCAAAAAATGCAGTGCAAACACTAAAAGACCTTTGAATTTAGAGACAACAAAATATTTCGAGTACAGCCTACGCTTATTTTTTAGTAAAAAATTACTTTTTTTAAGACATTTATAGTAATATTTCTTCTAGAAATAGGTTTGAAGCGTACTTGCTCTACTTTCATAAAAGCTTTTTACAAGTTCATGTATAGAACTTTACGTTATTTTTTATTATATTTCTTTCTGATATTTTACATATATATATACTTTGGATAATATAATTTATAGCTGTTAGATAAAAAAATATATTCTCGCTGAATTGATGACACGATAGCACATCAATGATAAAATAATGCTGTCTTTTTAATTAACCCGTTGATAACGTTAATTCTTTCTTTCAATGTTAATCAGTGAAATTTAGTATTTGCAATATTATTATATTCCTTTTCCTTGAGTTTCTTTCATAAAAGTTATCATTCGTTATTTCCTTCATTTTCCTCATATTGAGGAACGATGTTATTGTAGAACTGAACTATCCAACAAAAAAATATTCAAAAAATAAATGTTAATTAGGGATAAAATAAACATTTTTAAAAAATCGTATCACACCTTTGCTGCAACAACGCAGTAACTAGAAAAATTGTGATTCTTGAGTTTATAATATAAGATGATAGTAATCATTAGTGCAGCTATTCCAATAAGATAATATGACACACACCCAACATTTTGTTGTAAATAAATAAAGATAAACTTATTTCAAAATTCCCATTGGAATGAAGGCAACAGTTCTTAAAAATTCAAATTTGAATAAGAAAAATAACAAAATCTCTACCAGATATAGGCATCTCCATTAGATTAAAGGACAGAAGTCGCTAAAAATTTCCATCATAGTAAAAAAAGCAGTCCCTAAAAATCCGCATTAAAACAATAAAAACAGTCATTAAAGTACTCCCCATAAAAAATTTCTCTGAGAGGTAAGGCCAAAAGTTCTTAAATAAGAAGAAAAAGCTCTTGAAATCTGCGTTAAGATAAAGAAAACAGTTCCCAAGGACAACAGTTAAAAAATAACAGCAACAAACCCCAAGAGTCTCCAATAGGTTTTAAACAACACTCCTTAAAAAAATAACTATTTGAATAAGCAAAACATTGTCTAAAAATATACAATATATTAAAAATACAAATCTCTAATAGTCCCTATTAGAAAAAATTATCAGTTACAAAACCTTTCTACTCCAATAAGGACATCAATCCTTAAATATCCTCATTGGGCAACAGTATTTAAATGGCGTCGAATAAAGACAACAATTGCGAGAAATACCATTACAACATGGTCAAAATCCGCATTAGAAGAAACGGTAACTTAAAATGAAAAGATCACAAAATCGTATCATTTTAGGGATAATATTGAAAAACGCTGCAACTGAAACAACACGTCAGGATCATGCTTTATATACTCCCTACCAATGGGTAACCCCACTCATGCAAAAAAAGACTTCAAATGTTCCACAATGATCTGGGATCATCACGAACGTTCGAACCCACAATGGATCTTGCTTTATGTACCCTTACCAATAGGTAGTACCAATTGATAATACCCTTACCAATAGGTACCCATACAAAAAAGGAGTTGAATGGTATACAATGTTCCAGAATTTTCCACAACATCCGAGAGTGTTCTGGAATGTTTCACAATGATCAGGGATGTTCCCGGACATTCCAGAATATTGTGGAATGCTCACGAATACTCTCGAATGTTCTGCACTGTTCTAGAAATTTCTAGAGGGAGAAACTTCCACCCCTTATATCTTTAAAAGCACGCCCTTCAGATAAAAACAGGAACCTTCTTCATGGACATGAGTATAGGGTTAGGTTACCACACCATGTAACTCCCTTGATCGTACCGGGACTCATTTCTGAGTTTTAGCGGCACGCACATTGTGCTCTTTCTTTTGTAATATATATTGATTGATTAACGAAGTTGTAGGAAGAAAACGAGTTGGGGGTCCGACTTGGGTGCACTTCCTCTACAATTCATTTGAGTAGATTCAAAACATTGGTATCTACATTTCACAGCACTAAAGTTATTACTATTATTAATCAGGTTTTCAAATAAAAAAAAAAGGTTTTTTTTCCAATATTAATTGCACCAGAGAAGAAAAAGGTTGTAAATATGAAATCAAAGTGAGTCACATCTTTCACGCATTTCTTTTACCTCCCTCCGCGAACATCAGCCATTAGGAAACAAACTTTGGTCAAGCTATTCCATTTCCATCAAATTGAAATAAAATTGTCAGTATACATAGCATAACGTTTCAGGAGCTAACAAAAAAAAAAAGCTTTGCCTATATATAGATATATATAGCTAGATAGATTTTGGAGATGTAAAATTTTCGATCATATTTTGGACTATTCTCTCGAAAGAGGACTATTCAAGAAAATACTCTCGAAGGAAAATATTCTTCTAAAAAGTTAGTTACAATGTTATCACCACATTACATATTTTAGATGCATATGAGTAACTCCAAAATAAAAATATTTACAAAACAACAAATTTACTGAATAAATTTTTAAGTTAAAAGTATTATTATTAAAAAAAATTTCTTGAGATTTCTCTGAAATCAAAAGATATTCAAACAATTAAGAACAGCATTTACATTATTTCATCAAAAACATTGAGAGTTGTTCTTAAACAAGTTTTATTGTCCGAAATTTCTATCAAAAATAATATAAATTGTTTTTGAGAAACAAATCTGAGAATTTTTCTGTAGAATTCAAATGTAATTAAAATTTTTAAAAACTAATCATGTTTAATTATAATTCATGTTTCATTATATTATGAATATAGGATGGGGGGTTGAAATAATTTTAGCAACATCTTTGAACTTTTAAGTTATTTTCATTTTTTTAAAAATTCGTTTCAATATATCTTTATCTGATAATCATTTACTCAACTGCCTTATTAACTAAGAATTTGTTCAACTGACCGAAATCTCACCCCATTCAGAGAAAATTCTTTAAATGAAAGTATGGTTATAAAGGTTAAATGTGACCATAAATAATATTATTTACATAAATGAGCAATGATAATAATAATACTAATGATGCTTATGACATTTTATACATATTTTAAGAAAAAAGAATATTTTCGATTATTCTCCAAATTGCAACTTTCGGAATATGTTCTCCTCAAAATATTCCACATCAATGTATCAGTATATATACATTTTTTAAAGAAAAAAATTTGTTCAAACCGAATAAAGACAAGTGGTTAACGCATTTTAAAGAACACTACATGCAATGCATTAAGCTTATGACAAACAATGAAAAGAAATGTTTAAAAATTTATTAAACATTAAAAGTGGATGAAAATGACATCCATTATTATCAAAGGAAAAACTCAGTAAAAAAGACTCGGAAGGCGTTCAAGTAAAAAAATGTAATTTTTTTTTATTTTTGAAAATAACTTATAATATATGCGTTTCAGAAAATAAAGATATCATGAAAGTTCGTTTATATGTTCCAATTTCTTAATCACCATTCAGAAACAATCGTATTTATGTGGACCTCAGTGTGATGTTTAGAAAGATAATGTGTAAAATCAGCCGTTACTTGTTCCCATTGCAAATATTTTATTACTTTTGTTTACTGTTAAATTTAAGTTATTATCATTCTCATAACTGTAGTTATCTTTGCATGCAATCTGATTTTCAATAAAAAATGGCTAAACTCTCAAAATCTGAAAACCCTCCGAGCTATAGGTGGAGTTACTGTTAAGAAAAAGTTGAGTTGTATGTGACGTCTAAATCAATTATCTTGACAAATAAAATAGCATGAGTAAATTTGCTGTTTTAGTGTTACGAAGCGCCGACTTCTTAGTTGCTGTGATGCTCGAACACCGGCCGCCCCAAAAAAATGAGCGCACCCTTATCACGAGTAACCAGGAGAAAATAGACAGAAATAAAGGGATTCTTATTTTAATTTTTCTTCTTATTTCGTAAGTAACAACAGCGTAATTATTTTTATTTCTCTTTTTCTTACCGAGTCAAGACGAGGAATAGAAAGTTCGACCAGTGACTTCTTTTTGCGGAGGAAAATATGCAAAACGAAAAACACGAAATTATCTGTATAATTTATCCCATTATGTAAAGAACGAGCAACATTATTACATTTCTAGAAGATAAAAGTTGATTTTACATTTTATGCTTTCGTACTAATTCATTATAAAAGAATATAGTGCCTGATGTAACAAAAGTTGATATTTTCCCCCAGAAGGAATTTCGCATTCAAAAAATACTTCAAACACATTTTCATGAAGGACATTTTTTGAAATGCAACCCTCCTTTCGAACACACCTCCCTCCCCTAGTTCCACCACACTTTGTGTTTGAGAACCCTTACTAATTTACAAAACCCAACACCACTGATCAAAGTACAAGTTCTAGATGCACAAAAATATATTTCAAAAACAAACGTAAAATATTAAGTAAAATTAGTAGATCATTCCTACGATTTGATTTTAACCATTAAAAAGAATGATCATACGTGTAATAAAACGTGGAAATTTCTGTTTCCAATAGGATTTTTAAATCTTAGAGCACATACTGACTCTCTGCACCTTAGACGAGCTTTAAATAGTACTAAAAAGGGGTTCATTTTATTACTTCATAACCATAGATATTTCTAAATTTCATGTAAAACAATGCAAATATTTTAAAATCACATACTATCAAAAAGACAAAATTAAAATAACAAAAATATATCGACGAAATTCCATAAAAGTCAACAAATGTAGACAGAACAAACACTTGCTTACCTGTAGAATAACATAAATAAAATATCAGTTTAAAAATATAATTTTGCATAACTCTTAATATTCTTGAATTTTATAAAGATAAAACATTTTTCATTAAGAATACGAAGTGCTATAGAAGAAAAAAAACACTTAGTTTTTTTTCTGGACTATTTCTGTGTCCAGAAGACAGTACTAAACAATGTACACCCATCAGCAGTCTGCTATTAAGCTAAATGTTCAGCAAATAGCTAAAGTTTCGACAGATAAAACAGGTCAACAAGTTGTCCCTGTATGCCCAATTCCAGCGCAGCGGAAACACGTGGTTAAAAAAGATGCTAAGGAGGAGAGAGAGCACGCTCTTACCTTGCAAGCAGCATCCCGCCGCGGCCAGCAGCAACAGATGCATGGGTGCAGCAGAGATCGGCATACGTCCGTCTCGACTTCTCGCCTGCTCCGCACTGAGAAGCGATGCTCGATCGCCACTCGCTCACCCCCCGGTGTTCCTTTTCACTTCTTTCGCGCCGGGGGACAGAATCTATTTGGGATCGGGTGGACGAGCGTAGGGAGCGAACGACACCGGCTGATATCGGAATCTCGCGAAGCGGGAGAAATATTTTTTCTTCGGAATTTCATCGAGAATGGGAAGAAAACGAAGAGTCTCTCTGCATTCTATCATCATGTGAATGAAAGTTAAAGTGATTTATCTAGGTTTTACCATTGTTTTCCATTAGGTCATGGTCGTGCAGTGAATATACCGAAACATATTGCGTAGACAATGTCAATTCGAGACACTGCTAAGAATAGAGGGAATAAAGCGACTGTGTACTAATTTGCAGAGCTAATCGAGCACGATGTGCCCTACATGTACGACAGAAGTTTTTATATTCAAAAAAAGCAAGGGAGTATCTGTTTTGAAGTTTCACAATCAAGAGTTGTCTTCCTCGAAAACTGACTTTGTAGATTTGGTGCTGTCACAGATAAGCAAAGTGAAGGAAAATAAGAAAAACGCAAAGATGTCTCACTGAAATTTTACGAATCAAATTAATATTCAACATGATAAATTGTCAAAATTCCAATACCTTGAAGATAATGAAGAAAAATCAAACTTAGTTACTGAAATTTAGAACCAAACCAAACGAAACCTATTAGTTATTGAGTTCAAATACAAATTCATCTTATGAAACACTCTACTTTTAAAAAAGTGAAGCTCTAATTGTATAGCAGACTCATCTTGATCAAGTATTGCTATCAGCGCTACTGTGGCATATAGCGGTTTGAACATCGATTTATCTCATCATCCTCTGAGCATAGCAACAAAGTGATAAAAACATATTAAAATTAATAAAATGTTCATTTAGACACTAAGATTACTTTCAGGTTTTAGGTATTATTTTTCACTGGTGAAAATAATAACTCTGAAAGAATGAAACATTTTTAAATTATAAGTAGAATTTGTTAAGATATTTTCAAGACTATAATATTACTTATTAAGTTGTTAAAGTATCAGATTGCAGAAAGTAAAGGTTCTTAAAAACTTGACCTAAAGAAATCTTAACATTCATTTTTATTTCAAAATTTAACTCATTTTTTTTTTTTTCAATTCTATGAAGAGTTGAATTCGAAAAGTTGGACTGCAATACTTTTATTTTTCAATTATTGCAAAGAAAATATGATTTTGTTTTGCATAACTTCTACCACATTATTATTTTTTAAGTAAAACTGAAGCCTTCGATTTTGGTTTGAATAATTAATTGAATTCTCCTTTTCCTTCAGAAAAAAAACCCCAGTTTATTACGAAAGTAATCAGTGATAAAAGTAGATCGAAAGAAAAAAAAAGAAAGAAAATGAAAGAAAGAAAATCTAATCATCTATTATATTTAACGTAACCTTCAGGGGCTACTTATTTGATTTTTCAGATTAGTGTAGACATAGATTACGATGAGCTATTTCATTTCTATTGATATCAATCGGATTAGTTTTTCATAAATAAAGCTCGGTAGAATGTAGATGAAAGTTTGAAACAAACAAGAACTATGCCATATAAGGTTATTTCTCTTCCAAAATATATCATAAATGAATCATCAGTCCTCCCTGAATGTAAAGTAACGTCGGAAATAAATCCGAATGAAAAAAATATCAAGCAAACCATCGAAAGAATAACTTTTGGGATCACTCATAAATGATGCCACGCTTCGAGGGGGGAGGGGGGTTCGTGAAATTGTGACCAGGGGAGGTGGTAACAAGAAGTGTGACCTCATACCTTATGCAACATAGCGTGACTTGTGACAAAGGGGGGAGGGGTTCACTGAAGTGTGACATATTGGGACAAAGGGGGGGATGGGGTCAAATATATGGGGAAAAAAGCGTGAAATCATTTATGAACGGCCCTTTTAGGCTTTCATCAGCTTTTTTTAGCCTACTTTCCCGTAAAAGTTTTTTTTTTAAGTGTGAAAGAAAGCTTAATATACCTTTCAAATATCGTTAAAAATAAAGAAAAGTCAAATAATAAGTGACGTAATTAAATAAAGATTGAAAATTAAAAAATTTGAAAGTAAGGTTTCGAGATGGGGAAAATGTGTGTCTATCGGTCTGTCGGTTTGTCTGCTCCCTTCTCCCCTAATAACATTTGAGGGAATTGTCCGATTCAAAAGATTTTTTTGCATCCAAAAGATATCGGGGATGACATCTCATTTTATTCTTTTGTTTTTTGATTCGAACAATTTTTCGTTCTATTTTGAACAGTTGCAAAAATTTGAACATTAGCGGTATTGGGGAAATATGAAGCAAATTTTATATACCCTGGATATAAAATCCGAGTTCCTTTAAATAAGCTTATTTGAAGGAGCTTGCGATATGAAATATTTTTTATTTGAACAATTTTTGCTCAATTTTGATCAGTTCAAAAAAAATTAACATTAGAGGATATTACAATCCTCTAAATCCTGATCTAAGAGACGGATTTGTTTAAAACAAATATTATAGGAAAGCTCTTATAGAATAAAACATGTACAGATACGAAGTTAAACCAGAACTGAACGAGCCTATTTTCATGTGAAATTTTTTTTATTGGGATTTTCAAGGGTGTTTCTGAATGAATGAATGAATAAATAAATAAATGAGTGAAAGAACGAATACATAAATGAAAAATAAAAAAAATGAGCTAATAAAAACATGAATGAGTGAAAAATATATAAATACATGAAGTACGTGAATGAATTTATTGTATTTCAATAGAGTTTATGAGTGCGAGAATGAATATGTATTAACCGGTTGAAAACGGTATATTTGAAGTACATACGAACTAGAGGTAAATGAGAAACAGAGAGAAAGATAGCTAAGATATAATTTGAAGTTGGTGCATACGGGAAATTAGGCGCGTTTAATTCTAGACGGGGCTTCTTGTTAAAATATACTTTATACACTTACTGAAACTTTTTAAGCATTAATAAACTTAAAAACTAACCATCCTGAGTAAATTTTAGCAAATGTAAGCAATACAGAAGTGAGCTTTACCATTAAGATTCAGCTTTTATATTCTTCCAGTGGCTCACTTTTGTTTTTTAAAAAAAATTCCGAGTTTGTATCTGGGAAACACTTGTTTACAAAAGATAGGTTTCCGTTAAAGGGTGGTTTATTTAATAACTAAAATACTCCATAGCTGAAAAGTTGCTGGAACTGGAAATCTAGTTGTGTAGAAGTGAGAAAATGTTTTAAATCTCTCTCTACGCTTTACACATTTCTTACTATACAGGGTGCACTGTTAAAAATTTACGCAAGAAAATAGTAAAATAACCATTTATTTGATTGTTATTTTACCATATTTAATTACAACAGTTGAATAACCATTAAAAAAGATGGTACTGAAACCGCTGATTACGAAAAAAATCGTTTATTCTCTGTTTATCCTAAAGAAGGTTTAACTAACCGTAATTTTCAAGCGCTCAACAAGAATCGGGCGTCCATCTTGGTTGCGAAACCTTACCGGTCGTACGTTGTTTTTAAAATAGGAATAAAGTTTTATCAGTTCAAATCTGCATCTGTATATAAAAAAAGAAGGAAAAAAAAGTGGCTTAAGCAGTGGTTACTAAATAGAAAGACATACACACGTAAATAAAAAATGTGAGACATCGGATTCCCGAACTGTTTGCGAATGAGCGAGCCCATAATTTGAGCTGCTGAAGCTTGTTTGTATTTTAATTTTTGCAACAAATAAAATGATTTCGTCAATATGCAGTAAATTTAAACCAAAGATGGCTTTGGATCCAATCAAAAACTGAAATCTCAATTTTAATGCAGTTTTCCTTTTGAAAAGGAAGATTTATTGATAAATAAACAACCGCTTTGTGTGGTGCAGATGGCCGAATGGTTAGAGAGTAAGGTTGGTATATCACACAAACCGGGTTAGATTCCCGCAAGCTTCGTTTACGGTTTCTACGCCTCGAAGTGGCTCAAAAACGGTAAAAATTTTGTTTTGAAACCATTTTTAAATGGTTATAAACCGTAAACTTTTGTATTTACGGCTTTTTAACCAAGCTGATTGGAGATGGTTAGGTCCCGTAAAGATAGAAAAATGTTCCAAACCGTAAATTTAACGGTGAATTAGATGGACAGACTGCTGCCGGTCATTTAACCGTAATTTCATGATGAAATTTCTAACAGTGTAGTTATACTTGAAGTTAACTTTTTCAAATATAGGTAGAGCTCCGATCCAATAGTCGTATGTCATTGGAACATCGTATACACGTTGAATAGACCGTGGGGAGAAAGATATCTACAACAAGAAAATACTAGTTCCAATTTTTGCCACCAGGGGACAAGGCGAAACAAATTAGAAGCAAAAACCATCATTTTATCACAATTTGTTGAATCTGTTTTCCATTTGCATCAATCATAGGTTTAAAGCACATTATGTAGTGTTTAGCAGCATTGCGAAGGATTTCTCTATCAATCGTGGCATATTAATGATGAGAGTTGCAATTAATAGAGAGGCAAGAAGCCCACGTACGTGAGAATTTGGGCTATTATTAACAAATTGCCTATTTCTGTTCTCCATGGTTCGTATAACCGTATAAACTAAAAATTTTAATGACATACGTCTATTAGAATGTGCTCTATGTATTTCTAAAGAAAGTAGCTTTAATTATAACCATCCTGCAGAAGATTTAGGTCTTAAATTTTAGGAAAATGCAAAGTAAAAAAATTCAGTTGAGAATCATGCACTTTTTCTGAGTGCCTTCTGGGGTAGACCGTTACCCCCTCCCTCTTGTCGGTGAGCCCCTGGATATTGCTATTCTATACGAAATGTTTGTTAGATAGTACAATGTCAGAATTATCAGAGCTCCTTAACATTACTATTTTATAGTAAATGTTTGTTAGAGAGTACAATGTCAGAATTAGCAAAGCCCTTATACATTACTATTCTATACGAAATGTTTGTTAGATAGTGCAATGTCAGAATTAGCAGAGCCCCTGAATATTACTATTTTATAGTAAATGTTTGTTAGAGAGTACAGTGTCAGAATCAGCAGTCCACTGGAGATTACTGCTTCATACGAAATGTTTGTTAGAGAGTACCCTGTCAGAAATAGCAGAGTTCCTGGACGTTACTATTCTATACGAAATGTACAGTGTCAAAATTAGCAGAAACTGAATAGAATAACAGAATGCAGTAATAATCTACCAAACTAGTGATTTTAAAATATAGCATTACAAAATGGATAATAAAATAGCAAGAAAAAATGAGAAGTAGAAAGAATTACTAATGAAGAAAATTGAAATTTATTAAATGGAGTGGAATAATGTCTACACAAGCAATCACAGAAGTCTAAATAAACAACAAAACACACATAACTTATTTCGATTGCAGAGATTGAGTTCAGATGCAAGAATCCCCCAGAATTTCCTTTACAGAATAACACGAATAAATAATTTTTATTAGTGACTTTCAACAACTATTTCGGAAAATTTTCTTGACAATGGCATGATTTCATCAAGAGTACATACACACATACATACAGATGTATATCTTTGATTAATGATTAAAATCGGTACATCCGAAAGAACAAAATGTCCCGAATAAATCTTGTCTGTTCAAGGTTACAAAAAATCTCTTCGAGCAAATATCTCCAGCGACATTTAATAGACTCCGCAGACGCGGTGCCGTTGTGTCATCAGAAGCTCCACTGGAAGAATAGGGGTCCGAATGCATCGTCCATTCCCGAATCGGAAGAGGACTTGAAGACCGATTACCGCAATCACTCACTTCCTTTTCAGCAATGGGAAAGGGATATAATCTATTTGGATCTCTTGACAAGGGTTTGCGCTATTGAGGTTGAGTGTTCCGAAGGGAGGAGGGGCGGGGCCTTTTGTCATTTATTGGATAAAAGGAAAGGTGATTTTTCAGTCAGGCTCTTGCTCGTCCCGAAATTTGATTCGCATCTTCGCAACTTGAAATGATTATGGTGCACGAATGGGGTGTGTTGCTTTTTTTTTCTATTGAAAGCATTTCGTTTCAGAAGTTTCCTTGTTTGTCATTTGAAAGTATCGTGTGATTTAAGTATATTAGTTTGTTTACGTTGCTAGCTGTATTTCTTATTTATATGTGCTATAGCATCCAGGACCTACTTTTAGAAAATCTTAGTTTCTGTTTTGGTGTGACATGTGTCGATGAAGCCTACATTTTAAGTGGAATTTATAGGAAAAAGAAGGCATTTAAGTAATTTTACCCCCCCCCCCCCCATTTTGTGTTTAAAATTTCTAAAAAGAGAGAAGGTGTGTTTTAAATTTTTTCCGTTTAGTGTTGACGAAACGTTTCAGCCGAACGATTTATAAGAAGTCAGGTTGAGGATCCTGACTTTCTCAATCTTTTGGTTATATTCTGCGTACTGTTTTCATTCTTGCATCATTGATGTTGCTTTCCATACTAGCTGTTTTGGCACGGTAACCAACTCTCTTTGCGATGACCAATCACTCGTTTTCGTTCAAATATCGTAACTAACCTATTTAGTACCCTTTCGCTGTCATAGAGAAAAAGTATTTTCTCACAAACTTTTACTGTTATGATAGTTCGTAAACAATTTTTAATGTTTGCTTCTGTAGGATGTCTTTGCATCCATAAGCTCACGTATTTTTGCGTTTGAAAAGTAAATTTCATGTAATGCCAAAAGAACTGTCTGAAATTTTCATTGCAATTCTGTGCCTAAAACGTTGCTCATCTTATTTTTAATTTTCAGTGCCTGAAAAGAGGCTTCTCTTTATGCTTTTAAATCCACTGTTTAGAAGGTTCTGTTTAGGTGCGCATGTTCTAAACTTTGAGCTTAACTCTCTAATCCTAAAAGGCATTCTACTGTCACGTGTGGGGCCATATTTCAGGAGATTTTTTAAGTCTTTTTATTAATGTTTATTTTTTTATTAATCAATTAATTTATTTGCTTATTTATTTAGGGCGAAATATATTTCGTTAACAATTTTTAAATTAAATCCTGTCAAAGATATCAACGCAATTATTTTTCTTTTAAAAATATACTTTTTATAAGTTGTCACGTGTGGGCCACAATAACCTTTTACACGTAATATCCCTTAATCGGTTCAACAACCTTCTTTAATTTGAATTCAGGATAAGTTTTACCGTATTTACAAACTTTCCTCAAGATGTTAACTTTGTATGTACTTTTTTAAATGATGGGTATGATAAATAGGGGGTTTGCCAGTGGTGGAGAGCATCAGTAAATTCTCACACATACTATATAAAAAATAGCTTGCCTCGGCATACCTATAACTTTGCATATGAGTGAGGATTTAAATGTAAATTAGAACTTCTTTTTAAAACTGAGAGCTTTCACTGCATTTTCATTCAATTAATTAACAATTGATTAAATCACATTTGTAGTAACTGAACCATTGTTTTTTCAAAAAATCTGCGGTCAATTCGATTCTAATCTTTTACAAGGAATTTTCATTTAACTTCGGAACGGCTTCATCTTGTTGTTGCTTTAAGAACTTATAATTGATTTCATTTGAAAGGTGTTACATGTCAAAAATATTCGTTAATAGTGGGAAATTAAACTACAACTACTTCTTTGAACGAAAATTTGCTTTTTAATTAAGAATGATGGAATATTGTTCACGAAAGACGGTAACTTCCTCTGAACTCCAAGACAAAAAAAAAACCCAGTTCCTTATCTATCGTAAGCAGAATCTTTATTGACATGGCTAAAGCAGACCTCCTTGGAGGTTTTGTTCCGGCATCTGAAGATTTGGAAGCTTGAGTAATGAGTCTGTTGATCGTTATTCCGTCTGAAGGCGAAGCTAATTAAAGGGAAGGTTTTTTCTGGTCTCGATAACCCCAGGAAAAGGGCTTTTCCGACTACAAACTCGGCCCATTACTCATCATTACGTATTCTTGTGCTCTTTTTCACGCAATGGCGATCGCTTCCAGATTCACACCGTCTATTGAAGAGCTGTTGCCATTTCTGAAAAGGAACATTTTTGAACATTTGACGGTTGACTTTTTGCTTTTGTGGATTTTTTTACTTTAAAGGATGGGCTGAAAAAGCACTTTATTTTCTTGATGTTAAAAGCAAAAATTGGATTCCTACTTTTACAATTACACATCCATTGGCACAGTAGGTTCTGTATTCTTTTCTGTGAAGACTTAATGAAAATAGAGAAGTCATTCTAAAAAATAATATACGTTATAATTTACAAAATCAGGATAAAATATTATTTTTTCGAAGAACAATTCAAATTGGAAAAGGAACTCATTTAAAACATAAATATATTACTTGATTTTCTTAAACAACACTGCTAAAGAAACACCGCAGTACCATAAACAATTTTGCAGCATTACAGAAGTTATTGTTTTCAACATTTTATGAAAAAAAATGACAAATTTTAGCAAATCGAATTCTATTCAATACAACGTCTGAGAAAAGTTTATATTATTTTTTAAGAGCTAAACTTAAATTCGGAACTCGAAAACACGGGCATTAAATTTGCTGATTACTCAGAAAGGTGTCGTATATCCTTAAATAAAGATTTTTTACAAATATGTATTAATATTGCCAATTTACTGGATAATCTATCTTACTTTTTCGAATATAGGGTCATTTATGAATAATGTCACACTTCGGGGGGTCCAAAAGTTATGACACTTTGTGACAAGGGAAGTAGATGGGGCGAGAAGTGTGACATCACACATCTTGGTTTCTATAAAATCATTTCAAATCAGTAAATTAAATTTGCTTTAAATTTTTTTTTATTTTCATAGTTTGATTTTAAAGTTTCTTTGATTTCGTTTTCTATCGAACACTTGGATTAGAAACGTACGTTGAAATGGGACATTTTGTGACAAAAGAGGAGGGTCAAATATACTAAAAATCATCATTTATCTAACGGTCTCTACAGTCGCTAATTTTAATACTCTTCTAGTTAAAAATTTAAAAGAAATTTTTTTTAGGAATTCACACTTTTAAGAAAACATTGCGCCGTTTTTTTATCTTCAGAATTCGAACAGTTAATATTGTTTACTATATCACACTATTTTTTTTTTAAACTTTAATCTCATTTTGTACAAATAAAGTGCACGTGTAACCATCATTATTGTTATGCCCAAAAATGTCAGTAAAAATTTAGAAATGAAATTAGAAAAGTGATTTGTTTCCAAACTGCAACACTGCAAGTATATATGCTTAAGTAATATAGCGTGACATATGACAAAGGGGGGTAGAAGGGTATGTTGAAGTGTGACGTTTTGTGACAAAGGGGAAGGAAGGGTCAAATATATTGAAAAGTGTGACCTCAATTATGAACAGTCCCTATAGTCAGTGTTTTTAATACACCTTTTTTGTGTGGCATTAAAATTTTTGCCGAATCATAATTTCTGTAGTATCAGCATTAAATTAAGTGCTTAATGAAGATTTTTTGTGTAAATCAAAGTTAACTTCATTTTTATTTATCTTTTTTTAACGGTTATAGAAATTGCATAAAAGAACTATCAATAAATGTAAAAGATTTTTTTTTTTCTGTACTATAACATATTTTGTTAAAATTTCGGATTTTTAATTAAATTTAAGAAATGAGTAAACATTTGATTGTCCTGTAATGGTATTTTTCAGAAAATTCAAGACATTTCAATAATAAAAAATTGCGATTTACTGCACGAGTCTTGCACCAAACTATTTCCCACAAATTTTTTTGCATCCTGAAATGCCTTCAGTGTTGCAAAAAATTTAAAATAATACAAATGAAATTCAAACTGATATGCTCTGCAAAACGACAAATTTCATTCAAAAAGATTCTGTAGTTCATCCGCTTCATAAAACTCTTTTCTCGGTTTTATCTGTTTTTTAGTAAGGCACGACGGATAAAAAAGTTATATAAATCAAGTTCAATTTTAAAATGCACAATAAGTAGGAAAAGGAGAAAGAAAAAAAAAAACAATATGGCGAGAAAAAGAAAGGCAGCACGTATGACCGTTATAACCAGGTTGTTAGCTACACCGCTGAAGGAGTACTGTAGTAACATAAACAACTTTACAGCTATCGCCACTTGACAAACAGTGATTGAAACTGATAAAATTGCGGGAAATTATTGCACCGTATAAATCAAAACTTCAAACAGCGGTTAAGTGTTTATATGTATTGAAGAAATATTTTTAAATATAAAAAGTTTTATTTTAATTTAATTGATATTTAAAGAAATAATTATTTTAATGTGAAAAGGAAACTAATTCCACTGATTTTTTTTTTCCGAATTACGTTTTTGACATTTTCAAACCACATGTGCTACCGGAAGATGTAAACCTATTTAATTTCTCTTTTCTTACTCCCTTTGAATCACCCCAATTCGCAACTTTTCAGCGGTATTACAACTGTAAAAAAGTGAGTATTTTTTGTCCTCTCTAGTGTATAGTTATCAATTGACTCTTTTAAATCTAAAAGAAAAAAATGATAATGGCACAGCAATATTCAATAACAAATGCCAACAAAAAAAAAATCAGTTAATTTGTAGTTATTACTTAGAATTTCACATGTTAAAAGGCAGATAAATAAGGATAAAATTACATCTCATTTATAAAACAAATAAATTTCGTCTTATGTACAACTAAACGACGGCTCGAATGTACAAATGTAAACAAAAACAAGAAGTTCCGTCTAGAACTTATACGATCCAACTTTCCTGTTTACACCAACTTCTAATTTATAATCTAGCTACCTCTCTCTCTTTCTCATTTAGCTTTAGTTCTTAATTGCATCAAATATACCTTTTCCAACGGTTAATACACATTCATTCACTCACTCATTCATTCACACATTCATTCATTCATTTACTCATGTATTTATTCACTCGTTTATTTTTTCTTTCATTCAGTCACTTATTTGTTTATTTTTTCATTCATTCACTCATTTGTTTATTTTATCGCTTATTCACTCATTTAATCATTCATTCATTCAAAAATATCTCCTTTAAAGTCCCGATCAACAAATTTCGTAGAAAACTAGGCTCGCTCAGTTTTTGTTGAACGTCGTATCTGTACATGTTCTACGTCATAACATTTTCCTATAAAGTTTCTTCCAAATCCGTCTGATGGATCAGGATTTATATAGGGTTGAAATTTCCTCGTAGGCGCAAAGTTTTTTTTTTTTTTTTTTAACTGTTCAAAAATGAACAAAAATTGGTCAAATCAAAAAATATTTCACGCCGAGGGCTTCTTCCAATGAGCTTGTTCAAAGAAACTTGGATCTTACGCCCAGAGTTTACATGATTTGCCCCTAGGCACTAATATTACTTTTTGAACTGTTCAAAATTTAACGAAAAATTGTTCAAATAAAAAAATGAAGTATGGAAATGAGATAACCTCGCCGAGATCTTGATCGAATGTAAAAAACGTCTTTCGAATCGGACAATTCCTTTAAAAGTTATTAGCGGGAACAGACAGACCGACAGACACACATTTTTTCCATCTCAAAACACTACTTACAAATTTTTATTTTTCAATCTTTATTTAATTACTTTACTTATTTTTCACTTTTCTTAATTTTTAACGATACTTTAAGCCTTCTTTCATGCCTTATTATTATTTTTTTTACTCTTACGGGAAAGTATCCTAAAAAACATAAGTGCGAACGATATCGTACGCTTGTACATTCGATTTATGTAAAAAAGAAAATGTACCGAAATCAAGATTGAGTAACGTTCGTTGTCAATTATGATGTGAAATGTTAGTCTAGGGTTTAAAGAAAACGGTATGAAACTTTTGTTGAATCTCGAGATTATTTCTTAAGCGTTAAACAAGCACAGAGATATGAAACCATTAATATTTTCGTTGAAAAGTTTGAATGCACTTAATGCTGCTGCTGAGATTTCATTTATAAATATTTCTGGAGTTTTGAATTTGCTTTTTACTTAGTGAACTAGTTTTCGAGATAGGAATAACTGCATGTTTGCTTTTATTGACACCAGATGCAAGAGTAGATTACTTTCAACTTCACTTCTCGCTCATACTCAACTACACTGTAAAAAATGTTAGCCCAAAAATACATGAGAATCTCCTGGAAATAATTTATCGGGATTCTGACGTAAAATTACAGAGAACTAAAAACAGGAAACTGCAAAGTCTTTTAAAAAGGAAATTTCTGAGAATAAAAAACAGAGAACACTCTATAAATTGATAGCAACAGATAATCGCCGCAATAGTGGGAGATCTGAAAGTAAGTTGGTGCACAAAGTCGAATGTGAGTTCAGTTGAGCCCACGTTGTTGTGATTTCTGCACCTTAGAACATTCGGCCAATGATGCCTCCAGAGGTGGATAGACTGCCCGCCTAGCTCGCTAGAGCTGAAGATGAACCGTATATCAACAATATATAATGCATCTCATGACAATTTTAAAACTGGTAGTCACAAATCTCTGGTGTTTAATTATGCATATGTTTGCAAATTTTTAAACTAATACCCACACATTTCAAGTGTTTAGTTTTACGAAAACTTAACAGATCTTTCTCTGTAGTTGTACAGAGGGCGGATAAACAAGGACTTTCTGAGAAACTGTTATCAAGAAACTTGATGATTTAATTTGACACTGCAGAGTTTTTATTAGTGTGCTTCGTAATTACAAATCACCCTTAAAGAGCACTTTATTCTCCAGTGTTTTCATGTTAACGAAAAATATATTCTTGTTCTTAAAGATTGAAATTTCAATTCGAAGATCAAATCCACTATCCTAATACGATCTCTAAACTCTAATATTCGTACATTTTGTCTCAATATTTCTCTTCTCTCAATATTTGTTCAAAGTTTCAATCGATTCAATTTTATACAATGTTATTTTCAATGCGTGGAGTGTGTTCTCAATGTGAAATGTTCCCGAGATAACCGCCGGCAACTTGTTTTCCCAAGTTCTATATTTCAAAAGCATATTTAAGTTTTTGTGATATATTAAAGACAAGCTGCCTTCGGCCAGCAGCTGATTTAATTTAATACGCCTCTATCTTTTATTGAAAAATTATTCTTTCAATTTCTTTGCATTAAGTTTGCTAAGTTCTTAAACTACAATTAAATTCACACACTATAAAAAATTTTGGTGTTACTAAACACCATTTTCGGTGTTCGATTGGTGTAAACTTGAAAATTATTCATTTTGGGGGCATTTTAAATTTTTTAAAGTGTCTGTCTAAGAACATACAGAGATCAGAATGTTTTTTAGCATATGATGTTCGATGGCTCATCTAAGCATCAAAAATTCCTTGTGATTGGTCATTTATTTTATTTTCATAGAAATGAAAAATAATCGCAGTGAAATTTCGATTCGTAATGGAGTTAACAAATTTCATTTGCTAAGAAACGTTATACTGTCTATATTTTTCTAGAAACCACATTAAAAAAATTTAAAGTACATCAAAAATGAATCATTTTCAGCTTTACACCAACTGAACACCGAAAATCGTCAGTAACCCAAAAAAATGTTGGCAAGGGAGGCAATTCAAGCAGCGTCATTGGTCACGCAGCGATTAAAGCAATGTAAACAAAGTAAGCCGCTTTACTTCGAGTTCGACAAATCTAATAAAAACTAGGCCTAAATAAAGTTCTTCTACATTACATAAAATTAACACTAATTACAATACTATAACTATTGTAATAATTAATAAATTTCTTGAATAATGATTAAATTACATGTAAATAGTGGGTTACAATCAGAAAAAGCTGTGCAAATAGTCTAATTAATTTTGAGATAACTAATAAGCGTACTCTACGTAGAACTCCATTGAAAATCTTAGTAAACAAAGGGCGGATATCACGTGACAAAGGTGATCGTTCATGAGTCCCTCTAGCGGTGAATTGCCTCCATTAAATGCAAAATTTTTACAGTGTATGAGATTTTTTTTTTCACTCACTCAAGGATACACAATTCTGCAAAATTTGAATTCTGTGCTAACAGAAAGGAAGCCATCGTTAAATGGGATGGTAAGGATGAACGGTAATTTTTATAGTCCCGCTTGTAAAATACAGGCATCATTGCCACAGATTGTGCATAGCGTGTCTATGTTCATTCCCACATGGGATACTACTTGCAGAGTCAGACAAATACGCTCCTAACATTCATTATAATTTTTTACTCTTCTCGTCTAAGGTAAACGCAATGAGGAATATTTTATGCGTTACATTTCGACCACGAAGTTCTGATGTTTGGACGCTTCTGCGCATGGCAGAAAGGAACGAATCCATTTGAGTTTTAGGGAAGTTCGTTCTTCAGGTGCGTTTATTAGCGTGCGAATCAGAATGTTTGCTTCTCTGTTTGTTGAACGCAAATAAATTTAAAACTGGCTTATGGCATCAGTTCGGAAGAAATAAAGTATACTAAACGAAATAAAACGAGATCAGAAACGGGACTTTCCTTATACCAGCAGTTCCTCCCTTGAACATGAATGGATTCTTCTTGGCACTCTGCCAGGCAGATTGCTTTGGTTGATGATAGAACTGTAGATTCGCCTACACATACTAAAATAACAGTCTACACTTTTAGTACCTTGAATGAATGAGTAGAACTGCAATTAGTGCGATTTTGTTACATAGTTTCAGTTTTGTTACCTAGCGGCATGCAAGGCAAATCGGGATTTAAAGAAAAGTATAAGACAAAAAGGAAAACTGGTTGTGAATTTTTTTTAACCTTGTCTGAGTTTGTGACCAAGAAAAAAAGGCAAAATTAGCTGGTGTCTGACAACTCACAAAAGTGAACGTCGCCCTTATCAGACATAGGCCGTTTCTACCCTATCAATGGACAACACGTTGTCAGACAGGGATCCAGATGATGTAGCTGTTACACGCTTGTTCTGTAACGACATATATGATAGATCAGTACAAGAAGAAGACTGGAGAAAGTGCAAGGGGGGGGGCGTATAGCAAATGTGTTGGCAGGAATTTTCAGAAATAAAATCAGCTTTTCAAAAATAATGTTTTCTGAGCAGAAAATTTATGTTAATTAAAAATTTTAAAGATTGCATGTCAATAAATAACGGACAGGTTTATGCTCAAATGGTACAGTTATGTGTGAACTAACGTTATGCATCCTTGAAAATATTGTATTTACCCAAAAGGGTTCATAGTGATACAGGTAAGACGTATAAGAAATTCATTATTTCGTTGTATTCTTTTTTTCGTTGAAATAAAAGGACTCTTGTGTCCGCAAAATACGCCTATGCAATTTTTATCGCTATTTTATGCTTTAAACGTTTGTTTTTTCTATTTGTGAATTGTTATCGGTTGAGAAATTTATATAGGTATAATTTTCTAGTTTATGTAATTAAAAGGGGCTCTAAAAACTGTGTTCTTAGCTGTTAAACATATATAATCCAAAATAGAATATCCAAAAAGTACCATGTTATACAGTGATACCTCTGAATAAGGGACACTCTATTTCAGGGACATTCACAGAGAAAATTTCCAAAATTCAAGTTATACAGATAAAAATTTACTGGAAGCTGAAGTTTATTTTTTTTCTAAAAATTAACTTCTAAAAATTGGTATGAGTCCTAGAAGCATGAACAAAGAAACTGTTAAAGTGCTTCCCAAAACCTCCTTGTAAAGGATTTTCCCTCTTTTGTACTATGCTGTGTGTTCAGCAATGACAGACAGTACCCTGCTACCAAAAAGTTTTTTATGCAAGGAATGGAAAAAGTACAGTAAATGTAATTTATACTGTATTGGCCAAATAACGTACTTTAAAACAAACCCATCTAATACATTACTTCAAATAAATTTCTGTATGGTACAAAACTTTGCCAATACGACATTTATGCTAAAATTTTAGTTTTTTAATGAAAAAATTTTAAATTTCAATAATTTCGACTTATATTTTGCATGAGACATTTTCAGTATTTAAGCTTAGATGGTAACATCTTTACTATTAAAAAGTTAAACTAAGTTCATTCACTATGTGTATATGCATCAATTTATGAACCTCTGAAGAAGGGACACCTCTATTTAAGGGATAAAATTTCCAGTCCTCTAACCCTTATTGAGAGGTTTTACTGTATTAAAAATTACAAACTGGCGATCAGTTTCAGCTTGTAAACTTATACATTATGCAGCAAAAATAAGAAAAACACAATCCTATTTTATTTTTTTAAACTGATGCGTCGTTTTAATTTGCAAATTGGCTTTTGATTGGAGCTTCCAAATATTTCATATCTGTTTTTTTGGTTTGTTTTTTTTTTTTTTTTTTTTTTTTGGAAACATTTCAGCAGCATTTTTTAAAAAATCTTTTGTACTATTTTTACGAGCTGAACTGCTATTCTTTAAGAATCTAATTATTAACCAGCAATGCAATTTCTGTATTTAAACACATAATTCTTAACAAACCTCAAGAATTGGATCGAATTTAACTCTTTTGTAACTTAAATGCAGCCGAATTCTACCTCAGATATCCACTTCTCCTATTATGAATATAGCATGCCGAATATCCATCCTTCTCAGCCATGACAGCTCGTTTTAAATGGAACAATCTCTCGGATTGGATTGATTGAAGTCGGGTCTCAGCACTTGATTACTGACCCCAACATCGGAAACGGTTAACGCTAATCGGTCAATGCCGAACTCTAATGTTTATACACTATAATATGATGAATTCTACATGTATTTAAAGCTTAGAAAATAATATTAAAATTGAATAATACAGACAGCTGTACTGAAACATTTTTATGTTTGGTTTCCCATGCCTAGTGTGTAATTAATTCTATACTGACCAACAGAAAATAAATATTGTGAAAACCGTGCTTTAAATATTTATATAGATTTGTCAATGGCCATTATGTCAATGTCCAGGGTTTATAAAATGTGCTTCATATTTACCCAGTACCGTTAATGAACTGTTCAAAATTGGACGAAAAGTTGTTCAAATCAAAAAAGGAAATACACTATCTACCAAAAAGTATTTGGACACTTTGGATTTTAGACTTTTTTTTTAAGTCTGAGGAAATATTAAACTTGCTGTTTTGTATTTTGTACCATGAAAAGAACATACTTAAACTCCCATTTAGGAAAAAAAATTCAGGCCTGTCGGCAATTAGAGGGCGGTCAAAAAATTAAAGAAGAAAACAACACTTTTGATGATCTTGTATCAGAAAATGATTGAAATGTCCTGTAACTTTCGCAAAACATTTTTAATTATATACGCAATGCTTACACCCGCTTTTGTCAGAAGCGCAGTAATATTCATGAAGATATAGGCATTTGTTTTAAATATTCGAAATTTTTCGCAAGTGTTTTGCTTATAACTCGTTAAGTTCTGTCTCGAAGAATATGAAACTTGCAGAAAATTTGACAAAATAAAAAGTAAGTATGGTACCAAAACGTAGGGAAAATGTAACAAATAGTCCATGAGATTTGAGCAGTTTTATTAAAACAAATGTGTTTGCGCATGCGCGAAAGATATGAATTATTGTTTTAAATATTTTGGTAGTGAGATCAATGGAGCAACTTATGTAAAAGTTTCAGTTGATTATTGATATTTTTCAAAGAGATATTTACCATACAGTGAGCCGTATTTAGCAAGCTCTCAATTTGGAGAAAAAAGATAAGGGGTTTTCCACAAATTTTTATATTGCATGATAATTTTGACAAAGTAAACAATAGCGTTCAAATCCAGACTCCATAAACACAAATAATGCAATTTAATACAACTTAACAGCTTTCAATTTTCCAATTTATCATACAATATAAAATTTTGTGGAAAACCCCTTATCATTTTTCTCCAATTTGAGAGCTTGCTAAATACGGCTCACTGTATGATGTATATCTCCTTGAAAAATATCAATAGTCAACTGAAACTTTTACATAAGTTGCTCCATAGATCTCACTACCAAAATATTAAAAAAAAATAATTAATATCTTTCGCGCATGCGCAATCACATTTGTTTTAATGAAACTGCTCAAATCTCATGGGCTGTTTGTTACATTTTTCCTAAGTTTTGGTACCGTACTTACTTTTTATTTTTCAAATTTTCTGCAAGTTTCATGTAATTTGTGATAGAACTTAGCGAGTTATAAGCAAAACACTTGCGAAAAATTTCGAATATTTAAAACAAATGCCCATATCTTCATGAATATTACTTCTATTCTGACGAAAGCGGTAGTAAGCATTGCGTATATAATTAAAAATGTTTTGCGAAAGTTACAGGACATTTCAATCATTTTCTGATACAAGATGATCAAAAGTATTGTTTTTCTTCTTTAAAGTTTTTTGATCGCCCCCTAATTGCCCCTAAGCCTGAATTTTGTTTCCTAAATGTAAGTTTAAGTATGTTCTTTTCATGGTTCAAAATACAAAACAGCAAGTTTAATATTTCTTCAGACTTAAAAAAAAAAAAAAATGTCTGAAATCCAACGTGTCCAAATACTTTTTGGTAGATAGTGTATAAAAAGGAGGTATTCTTGCCGATCTTTCGAATGCAAAAAAATCGTTTGAATCGGACCATTCCCTCAAAAGTTATTAGACGGACAGACTAATAACTTTTGAGGGGAAAAGCTATTAGTCCATATATAGCATCTGTATATAGTCAAAATAACTTTTGACTCTAGACCTGCAGATCGACAGTCAAACATTTTCCCCATCTCAAAAAGCAACTTCCCTACTTTCAAATGTCTTTATTTTTCAACTTTTCTTTAATTACTTCACTTATTTTTGATTTTTCTTTATTTTTACAATACAGTAAGCCTTCTTTCATGCTTTTTTTTTTTTTTTTTTACTTTTACGGGAAAGTATGCTAAAAAAGCTAATGAAAGCGTAAAAGATATTTGTTTTCTATTCGGATTTATTTTCGACGTTACTTAAAATTCAGAGAGGACTGATGATCCATATCTGATACAATTTGGAAGAGAAATAACCTTGTTGCATAGTTCTTGTTTGTTTTAAACTTTCATCTGTATTTTACCGTGCTTTATTTACGGACACTGATTCCAATATCAACAGAAATAGCTCTGTATATCAATAAAAATAGCTCAGACAGACCGATAAACACATATTTTTTTCATCTCAAATCCCTACTTTCATTTTTATTTCAACCTTTATTTAATTATTTCGCTTATTTTTGCCTTTTTATTATTTTTAACGATGTTTTTACGATACATTAAGCCATCTTTCATGCTTTGTTATTTATTTATTTTGTTTTCATTTTACGGAAAAGTAGGCAAAAAAGAAAAGAGATTGTATCAGTTTACATAAATTATCTAATATTCTGTTCCAAATTCCTTATTTACGTCCATTAGTATCAAATGTACTCAAATGTTTTTGTTGTTTTAAAAATAAATATTTTTGCAATAAAAAGGGCTGATATATAGTTTATTCACAACTTTTCTAAAAAGTCTTTAAAATTTAACAATGCACCTAATTTTTGTCTTTTCACAATAAATAAATCATGTAATTAGCATCAATTGTTTTAAATATTCCTTTATTGTTTAAAAATATACGTTTTTAGCAAACAAAATAACGAATTGTGTATTACGACTTTGCGAAGCTCTAATTTTTACAGGAATGCAATTTTCCATGATAAAAAGAGATAATTTATTATGGAAAATTACTTAATGCATTATACCGGTATTTTTATGGCATAATGTAACTATGTACTATTAAAATCGAATCTTTATTTATCATACTTTCCCGTAAAAGTAAAAAAAAGTGCATGAAAAAAAAATTAGTGCATATTGAAAATAAAGAAAAGCCAAAAGAAGCAAAGTAATTGAATAAAGGTTCAAAACTTAAAAAATTGAAAGTAGGGTATTCCGCAATGTAATTATGTACTGTACTAAATGTATTATTCAGCGTACATAGTTTTTCTTTGCTCTGTTAATTTTTTATCCACTCACGTCCAAACAATATGACTGAATACTTATTAATAACACTATAAATTATTTCTCAATTTACCGAAAGAACTATTTCCCGTACGATATCAATTCGTCTGCGTTCTATTCCGAGGGAGGCTATTGGAGACGCTGATCTGAATTTCAATTCGTTCGATAGCACCACTGCACTCGAGTATTTGTGTGGTGAATTATTCCAACTGTTTCGGGGAATTCATTAGTATGCATTGACATTATCTCTGATTGCCCCATTTGAACAGGAATCGTCTGAATTAACTCCCGATGCACTGATAACCTATTTTATTTGCGGGGTAAGAAAATCGTTTGTCTTATATTATCAACATCTCGATTGTACAATAGTGTATAAATATTTTTAGAAGTAAAAGTAGGTTTTCTTTATTTTCTAGTATCTTTACAAAATTTAATAAACGACAACAACTCAAGATTGCATATTGAAATAAAGCATTGAATTTTGCACAGATTACCGATTTTGTTACCCTGAACGTTGATAACTTCAATTTTAAATAATATGTTGCTTCCTTGATTACATGTTAATTCAGCAATTTTTAACTTCCTTTTTTATTCTACGTGTTATTTTGGAATAACAGCAACTACTTTTCATTGTACTGCATAGTAGTGCCACATAATAGTTTCATAGTAGTAGCATACATTCTATTTGTTTTTAGAGCAACTTGCTATTGATCTTATTGCTGACATACTGAATCTATTGTAACTACCTTAACCTATTCGCATCATTTGACTACCTGTGGCCGTCATGCGATCTTTTAGAGTAAGAATCATATGACGACCACAGGTCGTCATATAATTTACAAACCTTTATACCTTTATATCTTTTTCAAACTCTTATAAGAATAACACACTTTGAACATTATAATACCGTTATCGAACTATATGACAATTCTTAGAATATGCATATAATATCTTTTTCACTCTGTACTTCTAGCTATTTTTTCTCGTATCCAAGAATTTTTTTTTAATTATTTAATTCTTTAGCTACCGGTCACTTTGACCGAGCGCGGTAGAAATAGGTTCCTAATTACGTCGGTAGGTTTTTGTTCTAAATCTGATTCCTCTGTTAACGGGATAGATATTTAAATATGATTTGATTGGGTTAAGTTAAAAGAAAACGAAAAGTTTCTTCTATAAGTATATGAGCCTACTTTCCCGTATACATCAACATCAAATTTATAATCTAGATCTCGCTCTCTCTCTCTCTCTCTCTCTCTTTCTCATTTAGCTCAGTTCTTAATTGCTTCAGATATGCCATTTCCAATACTTTATACATATTTATTCACTCATTCATTTGTTAATTCACTCATTCGTTTATTCATTCATTCGTTCACTCATTCGTGTGTTTATTCATTCACTCATTTATTTATTCATTCCTTTACTCATTTATTCATTCATTCTTTCACTCATTCATTTATTCATTTATTTATTCAGAAATATAATTTAAAATTTATATCAAAAAATTTCATTGGAAAATAAGCTCGTTTTGTGCTGGATGAACTTGGTATCTGTATATGTTCTACGCCATAAGATCTTTCCTATAAAGTTTGTTCCAAGCAAATCCGTTAGTTAGATCAGGATTTATATAGAATTGAAATTTTCCCGTAGGCTTTAATGATATTTTTTTCTAATGTTCAAAATTGAACAAAAGTTGCTCGAATCGAAAAAATTCCATTTCGAGAGTTCCTTCTAATAAGACCGAAGTTCCTTTGACCAATCTTTAGTCCACGGTATAAAATTTGCTGCACATTTTCCCATTGGCGCTAGTGTTAAAATGTTTTGGACTGTTCAAAATTGGACGAAAAATAGTTCAAATAAAATATGGAAATGAGGTATCCTCGATGAGATCTTTAATGCAAAAAAAAATCTTTTAAATCGGAAAATTCCGTCAAAAGGTTTTTTTTTTGGGGGGGGGGGGGGAGACGGACACATTTTCTGGATCTCAAAACCCTACTTTCATTTTTTTTTTTTTTTTTCATTCTTTATTTAATTACTTTACTTATTTTGGACTTTTCTTTATTTTTAGTGATATTTTCACAATACATGAAGCCTTCTTTCCTAAACTTTTACGGGAAAGTAGGCTAAAAACAATTGAACTATAATAAAAAATCTATCTATAATCGAGGTTATATAGCCCGCTGTTGGGTCCATTTTTATTATTATTTACTAAACACTCCAGTAATAAAAACCGGGGGCCCAGTACTGCAGGAAAAAAAGGGGGGCACTGCAATTGCTGAAAGTGATTGATTCAACGTCAACAGAACATGTCAAGGTTAATGTCCATTTTATCCGGCCCAGAACTTAAAATGAAGGATCGACAGCTAATACCTACTTCTAACCAAAAAGCTGCCCTTTTCACAAAAAATGTAAATCTACTATAACTAGAATCTATCAATAAACAATGTCATCTATATCAAACTATATTTAACGTGTTTTCATAGCACATACTGTTAATGTACCGTTGTTTCTACTATGATGATGTGATGATTTTTACTCTTATTTTTTAGCACATTCGAAAAATCTGGGTAACCATTTTTATATGCCCATTACTGTACATCAAAAGTTTTCTCTCAACGCTTCTGGTGAGTAGGAGTAATCTAAGTTTCAATTTTCTAAAAACTGTATTGTATTTTTTTTTTTTCTTTAATATTTAGTATTATTATATAAAGATAAAAATTCGGACAACCATAAAAAACATTGATAAGTAAAATTTCTATAAAGGTTAGATGATAATTCAGGAAATACCCTTAAGTGGCTCAATACTGGAGCCTTTACCTCATTGGCCATTAACTGTAAATTACGTATGCCCGCATACTTTACCTTGAACTACCTTTATTTGTGGAGAGTAGAGGAGGTGGGGTTATAAAAAAAGATTCTTCAAAATGCGGAGAAACATTTTCAAAATAATATCCTTTGCCTCTCAAGGAAGATATTATAGGTGAAAAAATGGATTTGTTTCAAGCTTGAAGGAAATTGAAGAAAAAATTTTTTTTGAATAAATAAATAAATAATAACGTCAGTGCAAACTATTTTGCTGACGTTTTGCGCCTTTCTTTGATGCAGCGTGCTTGTCGCCCACTGCAAATTGGTACAATAATTTTTTTCTCTTTTCGTGAATGCATATCACCATTTTCAGCCCTTTCTTGAATAGTTAAATGTTCCTTTGGGGAGATGCAATGGGTACGTTTTTTTAGTAATTGAACCAGTAGCGTATAATCGATAAAAAGCGGAATGGTTCAAATTATAGAAACCATTTCATTTCATATGAAATTTTTAATGAAAAGTTTCTAAAGGTAACAGCCTCCCAGGTCCGTCATTTCAAAACTTTCCTGGAGGGGGGAAGGGGGCTAAGGATACGTTGAGCATTTCTAAAAGTAAAGTGGGGAGAAATTGATCCCCTAGATGTCCAAATGACGAGCAACCAACCTTTTTATTTGAGAAGCAGGAATACACAAAAATTGTCTAACATGAAGCTTGATGAGGTTAAACCACATCTCGTAGCACACCATTACACCTTCTCGTTTCTCCAAGAATCGACTGCAATGTAGGACTCGAACCCGGGAACTTCTGCTGCCAAGCCGAATACTTCTCTGTTATTCCACAATTCTAGACAGGTACAAGTAATTTTTAAGTACTCTTTAATCTTCAGTGCTGCCAAATAGCGAATAGGAAGTTCGTTTAATAATTTATGAAGTTCGTGTTTTAAGAGAATTCCGTTATACCTAAAACTGTTTCACAGAAAATAAAATATATTATTAATTTATTTATTGATCGTGCTTGTGTAAGAGTTTTGCGAAACGGAAATAGTTCCAATCAGTCCTCGTTTAATCTATTACACATATATATATATATATATATAGAGAGAGAGAGAGAAAGAAAGGAGTACCCCCACCCAAGAGCGATAGCGCACTTCTTCCCCTCCCCCCCCCCCCCAAAAAAAAAGCTATATAAGCTAATGTTATATAAGAAGTTAAAAAGTTCAGTTCAGTTTTAGTCATGTTAGGCTGACCCCACTGTGCTGTAAAATTCATGATTGATTCTATTCTTATTTGGGAGGAAAATACGAGATTACCGTTGATATTATTACGGTGATGTGTGAACTTTGTGAGATATTTTTGTGTGCTGAAAAATCTGTATATAGTGTAAATAACTTGTAAATAAATAGCACTGGGGTTAGTCATCTGTTTAAAGTACGACGAACCCGTAACAATATACTTCGGCAAAATGAATTTCAAGAATTATTTGCTTGATTCAGTTCATAAAACCTACTACGATAGGCCTTCAATTGCTCGATTGATAAAGAGTATTCCTGAGCATTGTGTGATTCCCTGGCTCATTTGTATTCACTGTGGTCGTCATTAATTGATCCGTATGAATAGAACACGACAGAGTGATCATGAAAGATAAGCTCTGCTGCTCATATAGAGGGCATACACTGACTAGTTTCTATAGGCAATTCCAACAGGACGTAAGGCAGTGTTACTGTCTGAATTCACGTTAATCGTAGTGTAAATGATCCCTGATTTATATTAAAATTTGAAATGCATGGATGTGATCTTGATAATACAGTGGTACCTCCTTTAAGGGACACCTCCGAAAAAGGGACACCTCTAATTAAGGGACATTTTTTCTGGTCCCAGTCCCTTTGAATAGGGACTGCAATGTATTTACCTCTGAATAAGGGACACTCTATTTAAGGGACATTCTTGGAGAAAATTTTCCAAAATTCAAGTTATATAGATAAGAAAATTTACTGTAAGCTAAAGTTTTTTTTTTTTTTTTTTTCTAAAAATTAACTTCTGAAAGTTGGTATGAGTCCTAGAAGCATGAACAAAGAAACAAGTGTATTTTAAAGTACTTGACAAAACCTACTTGTAAAGCCTTTTCCCTCTTTTGTACAGTGGAATACATGCGTGTTCAGCAAGGACCGACCGTACCAACAAGTTTTTTTATTCAAGAATTGTAAAAAGTGCACTGAACCTAATTTCTACTATATTGCCCAAATTACGTACTTTGAAACAAACCCATCTAACAGATTACTTCGAATAAATTTCTGTGAGTTAGAAAACTTTGCCAATGCGAAATTTATGCTAAAATTTCAGTTTTTCAATGAAAAAATTTTAAATTTCAATAATTTCAACTTATATTTTGTATGCATGAGACATTTTCGGTATTTAAGCTTAAATGGTAACACATGTTTACTATTAAAAAGCTAAACTAAGTTAATACACTATAGTGTATGCATCAGTTTATGAACCTCCGAGGAAGGGACACCTCTATTTAAGGGACAAAATTTCCAGTCCCCTTAGTGTCCCTTATTGAGAGGTTTTACTGCAGTAAGTTGTTGAAAGACTAAGAAATGGGGTAAAAACAAAAATAAAACAATATTAACACAGGTACAAAATTATCCTGTCTCTTTCTTTCTCTCTCTCTCTCTCTTTCTCTCTTGCACTTTCGACAGTGCAAAGTAATGTATCAGTTTAACTTCAAAACGAACTATGAAATTATTAAAGAATTTGTAGTGCTCTTAGAAAGGTGTTACGCAAAAAGTTTCAGTTTTTTTTTTTTCTCTTTCTTTTAGTGTAGCTCTTTTTTCCCATCCAATGAACAGTCAACTTTACTTGTTTGCTTTATTTCGTTGTTTGCATTAAGCCATAGATTACAAAACTATGAACGCTGTCACTTAAAAAGCAAAATGTCGTGAACTTTCGTAAATTAAATTTTCTGAATGTCGTTTTGCACTTTTAACAGTAATTTAGCATAAATCTATCAAGCTCTCAATCCCCACTCTCACTCTCTCTCTCTGCACTTTTCTTTGTTGAGCACTTGAAGAATCCCTTTTTTTCTGTAATTAGTGATCTCTGGATAAATATGACTTCCTTCATTTAGTGATTATGTTTGCAACACATGACTTCCTTGTACTCTTGCCAATGTTTTAATACGCAAATGGGCAGGAAATTCGCCAAACATCGTTCAGGCCAAACAGGAAATTTGCCAGACACAAACTGACACTGGATTTGGCAACCGTTATTTGGTGCCAAATTTGGCAAAAAATCGCTATATTGTAGCCAATTTACTTAACGGTAGAAATGGATTGAGTGATGCTTTCGAGAAAATATTTTGATGCGAAAACCGACTTGAAATTAATTAATATTCCACAAAAAACGAGTAAAGAACCTTTTTGGAACATCCGATTCCAACCAAAAAGGGAGATACACAACTAGGTGTTGTACAAGGCCTTCGTAGAAATAACTACACACATTTTTTTTATTTACAATTTTAAAACATGAAAATAAATTGCGCGTTGCACTTATTGAAAATCGGAAGTATTTTCTTGAATTTAACATTATTTATTTTCCACATTTCTCCTTAAGGTGATTTACGAGCTGAAAAAGCGAATAACACCTCTCTCCTATACGTAATACGTATTACGGGCGTACTTCTACTGCCATGCTCCCAGACTCTGTTCCGATCGTTGTGGTTTAAGAAAAGTCTTTAAAAAACACCTGCAAGACCTTCCCATAAGTAAACAAATTAATACCGCACTAATTCTGAGTAGTTTTTGTGACTCATCAAAGACTTTTAGAATTGCAAATGTATCCGGAAAAAAAAGGAAGTTTTCAATGTACAAGCTAAAAGATCGGGGTCTTGTGGATCGAGTGGGGGGAAGAAAGTAAAATACAGACGATAAACAGTTAAAGAAGCAAGCTGCGGCCACCTAAATGGTTGTGGAGGAAAATAAAACAGGTTTTCTCAATCGAATTTCTCTGCGCTCTGTTTACATTAGAGCCCGAGAGAAACTAAACTTAATAATGGTCTACGGAGCAATGAATTTCTCCATCTGCATCGTATTACTTGTGGCGCCTCTCAGTAGCAGAGAATATTTTAGCCACCTTTCTTCTGGGCCTTTTCCTAGTAGTGTTGAGGGTGGCCTAATTAGTGTGAGCAAATGAGCTTTATTAAATCAAACAAACTCACTTTTAAGTCTGCTTTTTAAGTTTGTATGAGAAAAAATATTCTGTTTAAAAAGGTAGTTTTCGATTTGCATTAAGATTGTGACATAAAGCCACGTGAATACGGTGGGAAAAATTGAGATTTTCGAGTTTGCGATAATGCTTGAAAGGAAACTTTGATTGGCAATGCTGATAATAGTAGTTTAAAAATGATTCTTTTTCTTTATTATTATTATTAGTTTTTTTCTGGAACATTTTTTTTTTTTAACAGCTGCTTTAAAAATTTTTGGAAGAGTTATTTATTATTTTATCAGGAAACTTCAGCAAATATTTACATTCAAAGTTTCAAAGGTTCACACATTTGCAGAAAGAAACTTGCTTTTTAATGAGAAGTTCTAAAAATACTTTAAGCATTTCAACCTTTGCAGTAGACCACAAGAGATTTGTGGCATTTGTACTAGAGAAAGTTTAAGCTTGAAAAACTTGGCAACGGTGAATAATAGCTCATTTTCAACTTTTTCGGTGTGTTCCAAAGTTTCCTTTTTGAAGATGTTTTTCTCAGCAAATGGTGAGTGCTGTGGTGCTTTTTTCGCTTTCTCAAATTACCAAAAACTATGTTTACAATTAATTTCTTTAGCCGATAGTGTTTCCTTGAATGATGATATCATTCATCTCATTCTTCTTTTTATCATTGATCATATTGGATCGCTAATATTCTATGAAGTAGATTTACGGTTCTGTCTTGTGAATTTTGTTTTTAATTATATCGCTTTTTTCATTTATCTCGATTTGCGTTGATATCACTTGAACTGAATATTCTTTACATAGCAATTTTTGGATTAACGATAATTTCCTTTGTAATTTTTAAATTTACGATTCGCAATAGGTGCAGGCTTTTAAAAACGTATTTTTTAGGGAATAAAGATACTACGGAACCGGAAAGGTGGAAGAAAATAATTTGAATAAAGAAAAATTTTTGCGGAATCGAGAATAAGAAAAAAAATCTTAAAGTTAAAGTGGGAAAATTAGATTGAAAAGTAACAATATAAAGGGAAATAAAAATTTTTCAAAATATCAAAAAATTTGATTTATCGAAGTTCGAGTTATCGCTAGTTGACTGTGTATAATTTTGCAGCTAATTATTTACAAACGAATATCTTATTTAATTCTTAAGTTAAAGTTATTTTTCAAAATCATTTTCACTCTTCGATTTGAAATTAAAAAAATGGGGTGGACACCATTTTTAACGATGTTTTGGTTGAATCACTGGTGAGTTTTAATAAATCATTTAAAATAAGCTATTGTTTTATTCTATTGGCATCATATCAGTGGTTTTAGTCATTTTCCAACAAGTCATTATCAATCATTTGAAATTTAACCTGAAGAGAGTTCGAACGCGACAGAGGAACTCTACTTTAAGAATATATGAAACGCACGCAATTATTTTAATGGTGGAGGAGAACCGAACAGCACTTCAATCCATACCTGATAGCTTAAGATTTCTAATGAAAATGTGGCGCTTAAGTCAGACGATAAAGTGATTGTTATTTTCATTGCACTAATGCAACTGATTTTGGCCTACTTAGACAATATAAGGAAAGCAATATCAAAAAAAAATTCCAAGAAAATTTCTGACCCGTGATCGGGCAAGAAAAACTCCGCATTTATCACCTAAAAATTAATCTGCCATAAAAATACTTCTTCTTTGAATCTTAAATATCTGCATTATTTTTTATAAGATTTACTAACATGAAGAATAATTAACAGCATTTTTGAAGGGCATGGAAGGAATAAATAGAAACATGGACACAATGCACTAACGTATTTTGCCTAGAAATCGTATTGCTGGTACAAAAAAAATAATGGCAAAAATTAAATATACACAAAAAAATAAGCAAACTCTTTGTTTAACCCTTTACCCCTCAATAACTAGGATATATTTGATACTTTTCATTCGAGATAATATGGAAAACATAAAACACACATTTCAGCTATTTCTGAAGAAAATTACAAAAATAGCAATTGAATGGTATGTTCCCTACAATCTTCACTATGATACAGAGGGTTAAGGCAGGGGTCGCGCCAGAGGAAATTCAGGTCTGTTTTCGGACACTTCATAAAATTCCAATTTATCGAAACGGACCCTTCACGAAATTCCAGCCAAGGAAAGGGACCGTTCACAAAATTCCAGTCAATCAAAACGGACCCTTCACAAAATTCCAGTCAATCAAAACGGACCCTTCACAAAATTCCAGTCAATCAAAACGGACCCTTCACAAAATTCCAGTCAGTCAAAAACGGACCCTTTCCAAAATTCCAGTCAATCAAAACGGACCCTTCACAAAATTACAATTAATCAAAACGGACCCTTCACAAAATTCCAGTCAATCAAACCGGTCCCTACACAAAATTAAATTCAATCAAAACGGACCCTTCGCAAAATTAAATTCATTCAAAACCGGCCCTTCACAAAATTCCGAGCTACCAAATCTTACTTTTTTTCAGAATCATTTATTAAATAAGCGACAAAAAAATGTTAAAATGTTCATTACTGTATGTTTAAATTTTGAATTTTCACAAAATTATTTGATTTTTCACAAAAACCTTTTTAAAATTCACAAGAACCGGACCCTGTTGAAAAATGCTGAATCGACTTCTGGTTGGTAAACTTTTAATTAACATTTCAAATTTCTCAAACACCTTTTCGTGCGGAAGAATGAACAGAATCTTGTTAATTTCTTTCAAAAAAGTACTTTATTTGAAGACCAATAAATCATCTTTCAAAGACGAAAATAGTGTTATTTAAACATAAAAATAAAATACGGACATTAAACACAGATCACGTTACCGAAAAATTACAGCAGTTTTATCGATCCAATTTATTCCAAACAAGACTGAGTGATGGCATTGGGGAAAATTCTTCTCAATTCCATCTGCACAGACTCAAGAAGTCCAAAGCTCAGTTGCAGAAAATTTATCACGAATTAGTTTGGAGCCTCTTAGCCTAATGAGAAGAGAGTCCACCGGCCTTAATTTTTCACAATCGAATTACTCTCTTCTCAGGCAAATACTTACAGAACGACTCTAATTACGGACTTCTTAATTTGATCAGTGACCCTGGAGGTGACGACATAGGGTCCTCTTTATTGAGAGTGAGTGCCCACATGCCGATCGAAAAGGGGATTTCGTTGTTTTCCTCCTTTATTTTGTTAGATCTTTACGTAGGCAGACGAAATCCAATTGAAAGCGTTTTATTCGTTCTTTTAAAACGCATTAAAAACTGCGCCTCGAAAGTGCCACAAATGTTTATTTCACCGTTCTTTTTCTAAACCATCTTAAATCTTCCCTACCTCAAAATTCTCCCCCACTCCCACTCCCTGATGGAAAATTTTTTGCTCTAAGTCTTAAAATCACATATCTTTTTTTTTTTTTTTTTTTTGGTGCGTGTGTGTGTATTTTCCGAAGTACTGTTGCTCCAATTGTTGAAACATCTGACAGCATTTATTTTTAAGGAAAAAGGAAAGTATCAAATTATAATATATGCAAATAATATCCAGAGTAATGTTTAATGCTCATTTAAAAGAAATGAACATTAATCCTTTAATTGTATTTACGAAATCGAAAAACGTATTCGGCAGTACTGATTATAAGGTATTTCGCTTACGGCTAGGCATTTTTTCTTTTTATTATATTAAAACATAAAGTGTCACCTTTTAAAAACTTTAATGAACATATTTTCATATATCTAAGTAAAATAAAAATCTAACAATGGAAAAGGAACGTTGTTGATACAATATACCAGCGTTTTAGAACTTAATAACCCTAACATGACTTATAAAAAACTCAAAACCAATTATTGCTGTTCAATTTAATTCGAATAAGAAATTTAAAAATAAGAAATTTCACCCTCATTAAACGACATTTCCTTTTTCTTTCTTACATTTTAGTTGAAGTTACCAGAAAAGTAAAACAAGATCACTAGAATAAAACATTATAACTTCAAAAAATTAATTACGTTTTCAGTAAAATTTAACTTGTGACTTAAATTTTATCCTATTCAAGTGCTTTAGAGAAAGATATTTTATTTTGATGGAAAAGTTCTAACTAGGTATGTTAAGACTGCTATTACTTAAGGCACTTCTACCAAATAATCTCACAAAACGAATCTATTTATAACTAAATCAAAACCTTGCACAAACAAGAAAAACAGAAATGACACAACTCTTACGAAATATGTTGACAGTCCCTAACAAATGCCGTTACGAAACCGCTTGTTTACATACATTTTCCCCCCTTCAGTATTTCATTACAGAGCTGTAAAAAATTTACCGCAGCAAAACAAATAAACGCATTAAAACATTTTTAAAGTTTGGAATTTCTGCAGTTTTTTCCGGCACGGATTTTCCTTCTTCGTTGCTTAAAAACTCGAGTTTCATTTGATTTTTTTTTTCATACCCATTTATTATTTTTAAAAAGCTGAGATTTCTTACTTCGTGAAGATAGTATCTGTGAAATGTATATTTTTTCACAGAGGCATTACATAATTATTATAGTAATTACTTAATTGACATTTAATGATAAGTTTTTCTTTATGTAGAACTGGTATTTTGAAGTGAAAAAACGTAACATTAATAAAATCATCAGTTACTGATAAACTTGAGAAAACAAAGTAATTTGACCAAAATCAAACCAAAGTGGAAAAGACAGAATTGTCTGATTTGATGTACAATTTATTTGTAAAAACCATTCTGCTTGATAAGTTAAGTAAAATTGCTCCGTATAAAGCGCGCAATTATTCAATATAGGCTGTGAAACCTGTATAAGTTGACCACTTGCAGTGGTCAACTTATACAGGTCAATATAGGCTGTGAAACCTGTTATAGGCTGTGAAACAATTTATTTGTAAAAACCATTCTGCTTGATAAGTTAAGTAAAATTGCTCCGTATAAAGCGCGCAATTATTCAATATAGGCTGTGAAACCTGTATAAGTTGACCACTTGCAGTGGCCAACTTATGAAGGGTGAGGATGATTTTTTTAATTATTTTGTCCTTCTTACACTATGCATTCATTTATTTTGAACTAATTAAAATACTTTTAAGTTTAGCTTCAAAGTTGCTTTAAAATTTCAATTAGCTATTTTATTTCAGTTATCTAAAATATCATTGTATAAACTAAACCTGAATGGCTTACAATGTATCATACAATTTTAAAATTAAAGTACTTAGCTAAAATAAGGATAAATATCTTATTACTTGTGTAAGTTGTTTATTTGATGGTAAATATTTCCTAAAAATACTTAATTGTTCAAAATGTCTATCTCAGATAGGACAAAAAAGAAGAAATTTATTTAAAAAAGAAAAGAATGCTCATAGTAGTTTTCCCATTGGATAAGTTAGAAGAAGGTGAAGACAAGATTTATAATTACTGTTTGATCCATGCAGTGCAGAAGCACACAGGCATAACGTTATAACATTAAAAAATGTCCTATAATTATACATAAAAGTTATTTCTATTATTAAATAAATAAATATCATGGTAATAATTAGGCGGTCAACTTACAAAGGGCTTTTATAATACTCCCACCCAAATTTTGTGTATATTAGTGGTCAACTTGCAAAAGTAATCAACTTTACAGGTATTATTGTGTATATATATATATATGTATGTATGTATGTATATACAAGGAGTTTCACTGGGAGGGAAAGGGCTATTAAATATTTTATTATGATTTCGTTTCTCTTTGATTTTTTAAAAGCAAAATAATAAAGAATTATATGAATAAAATTGGAGATACTTTTTTAATGTTATTTGACTTAAATACACACTTATTTACTACATCCCAAATGTAATTTTAGCTGAAAAACATCAATTATCAATTTCGGAATATCTTACACTCAATATAAAACGTCTAAAAAGATTTTTTAAACAATAAATCACCATTTTTAGCTGTAATGTGAATTCGAATTGCACGGTTTAAGTTTGCTAAAGTGTTTCAGATAATGGTAAGGATCGTGAAGTGCAAAATTATAAATAGGTAATTGGGGGGGGGGGAGTGGAGGATGGGAAAGAAGTTGGGCAGAAACGGTATGTTAAACAGAATATAAATAAACCAAAATGAAAGGTTTTTCAAAAACTGGTACTAGAGAAATAAAAAACATAAATACGTGTACTTACAAAAACCCATTGTGCTTAATTATAACTACTGTACAAACTGCTTTATTAATATATTTTGTTTAAAATTTGTTTTGAAATATTATTAGGAGAACTCCTTTCTTTTTTGCTACCTCAATAACAAATAATTAGAGTCATAAGCATATATAGTCAAATTTAACCAAAAAAAGCACAAATTTTAAAATTCAAGGTGCGAAAACTTAATAGTACATTTTAAAAATAATCTGTCGTCTTCTTTTTATTCGAAAAGAAATTATAACACGCCAGAAATTTGAAGTCATACATCAATTTCTCCTAAAACCGTAAGAAATCGCATTCCCTCTTGTAAGTTATATCAGTCGGACTTTTTCTTAGAATCACAAATTTGACGATAGGTGAAGAGGGATAGAAAAGGGGAAAAGTTAGGGAAAATGATCATTCATCAATGAGCCGATGATCCTATCGTGACGTGGGTCTGCTTCATGGAAAGTCAATATTCAGTATTTTATTTTAGGGATTTTTCCCCTTTTCCCCATTTCATTGATACGCTTTGATTTCCGGCCCAAAAGACCACTCCTATGAGGATCATTTCTGATTTGTAAAAATGGAAGGTACTTATTCTGTTTAAAAGAAGTTGATCGACATGAAAAGGAAACTGGAATAAGTGCTTCAGGCTCCATTCCAAAATGACTGAATATGAGTTGGCATTAAATGTACGCTGCTGCTAGAAATAGTACGCCAACTCATTTTTGGTAGGTTGTGTAGCTGAGCTTTTTTCATTTTAACTGAAACGTCCCTCATAAACTGATGTGAATAACCCTTATGTTCGCAGCTGCAAATGTCCTGGCACCTATTCTCCCTCAGGATTACACCACAGGGATTTCTTGAGTAAATTCATGATTTTATAATGCAATCGTCATTGTCAAATCTGAAGAAATTCTGTAATATAGTCCATTTCGATTAATGGACCGGTTAAAAGCCATCTCGCTTAATGTAATAAATTTTCAATGTACCAATATAGTAGTATTTTATTGTTTGTGTGATCCCGGATAATGGAATATCCCTATCATTAGGATAACCTTTTGCGGTAATCTGGCTATTCCATTAAGCGGGCTTGGCTGCAGTAAGAAAATATTTTTTCCGTCGGCGGCGATAATGCTCCTTTATTCTAAAGAAAGAAAATCTCTCGCCAGCTAAAGATACTACCTAGAGAACTTATTCTGAAATCCCTTAAAACGTTGATGTAAACGACCTCATCGTCACAACAATTGGATTAAAATCTACAGAGTGTATCAGTGCCGCAAAAACAAGGAAATGTTTGTATTCGTATCATTTACGGGGGGGGGGGGGAGGATCTGAAACGCTGTTATTTATCTTGCAAAGTTTTACCTTATACAGTTATATTGAGTTACCTGATAAATCCTAGCTGTTTTTTAAGGGATTTACAAACATAAACAAGTCGCCAGGGTGGCGTAGTGGTAAAGCGCAAGCCTCGTACGCCCAAGTTCACGGGTTCAAACCTGGCCTGAGTCGGTGGATTTTCAAGATGCAGAAAATCTCCGGCGTCCATGTCATATGATTATGCGGCATGTAAAAGATCCCTTGAGTAGACATTTGGCTTGGATGATCTCGGCTAAATTAAATTCCTAGTGCAATTTCGCATCAACCGAGTCCGTGTGCTCGGCCTTTCCGGTGGAGAAACGGACGTCAAAATTATCATGCGGCGATGGTACCACACTCATTGTGGTGCCGCTGAAGGAGATGGTACCAATCTCTTGGGAACGCACTAGGCCTGCAACTGACAGAAGCCAACAGCAGCCCATTAGGGTAAAAAACAAAGATAAACAAGAAAGAAACAACTAATCAATCAATAATGTATATTCTGTGTTTGTTTATAGCTATTTTCCAATGTTGAACAGGCTGTTCAGTGCTTCAACGGTAGAAATCACCTTCATTGATTTCAATCGTTTGAACCAATTTTGAATCATCCTAGGCATCCTTTCTTTTTAATTTACAAGCATCTCGAGCAGCTTCTGTGGCTACGCATCTTGATTAAGCGCAAAAAGCAGTGATGTCAAAAATTCTTTTTTTTCTTTTTGACCGACATATCATTTTAATGACATGACAAGAGCAAAAACTGTATCAGCTCTATTAAGTAAACACAGTATTTTTTTAAGGCAGAGTTCTCTAAGGAACAACCTAAAACGCATCGTTAAAACATCTTATTTTTCACGAAAAATTTTTACTTAAAAATTTTTAAAAAATGGAAAAAAGAAGCCACGACTTCTGGGAAGATGCGCTAAAATAAAGAAAACTATATAAAACAAAACTAAATATCTATATTTTTTCTTAACTTTCTGAATACATTTGGGCATCATGGAAACAAAAATGAATGTAAATTACTTTGTCGTTCTAAATGAATACAAAGTTCCTATATCTATTTTTATTTGCTTTCAATTGAGTGCTCTTTAGGTGAGCATCTTCAAAAAGACTTCTATATTTATGCGAATCTTTTCTTTCTTAAATCGCTTACATACACAGAGTATATCCCAAATCTTCCCGGAGCACCCCAAAATGGTGAGTTTAAAAGAATATGTTCTTATCACAAATTAATGTACAAATCATTTTCGTGTCATTTATCTCCAGACCTCGGTCTAAGAGGTGCTCAATGAGCCGAAACAACAGTGTTCAACATTTTAGAAAAAGGAAGCGACAGAAAAAACTTCCCCTCATCCGTCTGCATATGCGATAAAAGAAGAGTCTTATACATCTTAACATTTAAAAAGAGTTTTTCGAAAATGTTCCTTTATAGAAGTCAAAGTTTTCATGGAAAAGCGAGAAACCTGGTTTTAAATAATGGTCGGTTTTTTTAGACTTTGTATCAACTTACAATGGCGGCTAATGATTTTATTTTAAGCATTAGGCGAAAAGAATTTTGCATCATGATTTCATTTCGACATTTTTTTAAATCACTCATTTCAAATATGATTTTGACACCCACACTTCTAATGTTCTGACACATGGTTACAAAAATTCTTAGTTTGCAATGATTCGATGATAATGCAGTAATATAAAAAAGGAAATAGAAATTAGCTGAAGATTTTCCGTTTTTCTACTAGCTCAAGTAACCAATTGCACGTTTTCACATTTTCATTCATTTCCGGGTTAACGATATCATACTTTTCTAGGCGAATTTCCGCTGCTTCCATGAGACGTTTAACTACGTCTTTCTTTATATACTTCAAGTTAATCGAGAAACATCGAATAAAACCTCAAATTACGAAGTATAGATGCCTCAAAGTAGAATTTCCTGCGATTTGATTCCTGCGATACCTTCATTGAATTTGTATATATAGAGACATATCACTGGACAGAAATTGCTTTGAATATATTGAGAAAATTAAAAATGGTTACTTGAATCCTTTATTTAATTTTGAAATCAAGTATGTAACAATTTTAAGTAAGATTAGGTTTTTTATAAAATGTATAAGTTTAGTGTCGAACAAAACCTCTGCATTGAACAAGGGTTAGTGTAACCTTAAACTACGTACATGTAATAATTTTGCAGTTTTGATCTTTATTAATATTGATTTTCTGATTTATTTTCCCTTCCATAAACGTAACACAGAAAATACAGCGGCAATTTTTTTTCTTTCTTTTTTTCTTTTTTTTTTTTTTTTCTTTTCTTTTTTCTTCTTTTTTTACGTTAGCGATTTTGGTGGGGTTGAATAGATGCTTTTAAATAAATATCGGTCGTTGAAGTTTTGAAGTACCACGCCAGTAACACATTGAATACAATTATACATTGCAGCTCGTTACGAAAGGTCCAAATTAAAAAACATGTTTTCAAAGTAATTTCGCTAGCCGCTGTTTCTTCATAATGCTTCGAAAAATACATATTTGGCTTTTTTTTTTTTTTTTTTTGCCTGTTTTAAACTGCAATCGTGGGATAAGAATACCGAATAAAGCAAACGATAAATGTATTTTAACGTAAAAGCATATCCAAATTTCTCATTCAGAAAGTGGCAACAAGAATGTGGTTCAAACTGTCGAAGCCCCTTTCTCTGCAACGTCTTATTTGAATCCGCTCTCAGCATTCTCAAAGAATAGATAGTTTTAATCAACGGTTGCCACGATACGATCAAGAATTCTTCCCTTTTTTTTTTCTCCCAAGAATAGTCAGAAGGAGCTTCTCCGTGAAGTTAAAAAGTCAGTCTTCCTCTAAATGCTGTCTCTGATTTCTGGAATGCAAGGTTCTTCCTACAGCATTCCGACGTCTTCGTTATGGAATTACTCTCTTAATTAAGAAGACTAATGTAGTTTTAATTTCGCAGTCATGGAATTAATTTCTCATATCACCAGCTGCATACCTATGACTCCTCCAAGTACAATTCATTTCTAACTTTCACATCCAGCATCAGAAAATATTCCCCATAAGCATTCCGGAGAATGAATTTTATTTATCATTTTCAGTAAAAATTATATCCTTCAAATAAAACAGTTTTAATCAATTATATTAGGCATTCGAAGAATTATTGTGAAGCATTTCAGGAATGTTTGTTACCTCACATAAAATTTATTAACCTTTTATCCACCCTTATTTTATTGCAGTAACCTGAAGTAAAAAAAACATTTGACTTGGTGATAGCAAGTTGAGGATTAGACACCAGGATTTATATAGGATTCAAATTTCTCCGTAGTTGTTAATGATAAATTTTGTTGAACTATTCAAAATTGAACAAAAATTACGCAAATCAAAAAAATATTTGACGTCGAAAGATTCTTCCAATAAGCTTGTACAAAGAAATTTGGATTTTATGTCCAGAGTTTACATAATTTGCTTTATTTTTCCCGGTGGGCGCTAATGTTAATAGGTTTTGAGTTTTTCAAAATAGAACTGAAAAACTTTCAAATCAGAAAATAAAATATAGAAATGAGATGTTCTCGTCGAGATCTTTCGAATTTTCGCATAAAACACCCTTTTTATAACATATGATTGTTACCAAAAGAGGAGGTGCACAGCTTGCATATGAAATTTCAACCTTCTGTAACTAAAAGTTTTTGCGTTATGCGTGATACATACATCCGTACATACAGACCTCAAGGCAAAACTCGTCAAAACGGACATGGGGATGACCAAAATGGTTATTTCGATGGTCCATACGCACATACGTATGTAAGTACAGACGGGCATCATGAAAAAACCAATCAAAATGTATTAATTGGTTCATTAAAATGGAAATTTAGGCTGAAATTTGAGTGGGAAATTTTTTGCGAATCCAATACTTCCTGTACTTCGGAGAAGGAAGAAAAACCACTACAATAATAGATTCCATTTGATTTAGTAATATATTTTTAATATTATATTTTTCTTTTTTACTTTGTGAATGGAGTTATCTTGACACAACGGAATTTTTTAATCAAATCTCTAGTGTCAGGTGGGGGGAAATGGGTCAGTTTTTAGCTATTTGCATATTCAAAAGTTCAAAGCAACAAAACCAGCAACATTTTCCATTTCCTTTCAATTGCATGTTAACATTGACTTCCTTTAGAACAATTTTATGTAATTTCAATATTTATTTTTAAATTATGAAGTAGTTCAACTGAGCTTATAAAGTTGCGACCTATTTTACGCCATCGTGGGGTAAAATGGGTCATAATGCAAAATAATGCTGAAAAAAGTTATTTATTACTTTGAAATTGGAAAAAAATGTGTAAGTAACATATTTAGCAAGATTTCGCATTATGATTACATTGAAATGTAAAAATTATATTGTTCTCGATAGTTACATATTGGTTCACGTAACACTTAACAACATCACTTCTCTCTACCACATCAACATGATCTTTTTCAGGGAAAACATTAAAAAAAAATTTTATTTAATTTCAATAAAATAAACAACATACATTGTTTAAATTTAGGAACTTGCTGCAGTTAGGTACAACAAAGTAAATAATAATAAAAAAAAATTGAATAAAACGACCTAATCCTAACCATGACCCATTTTACCCCATCCAAGAAAAACTGATGTAAAAAAGAAAATATTTAATATTTTTCTTAACTGCTCAGCTGGAGTTGTTCTCCAAAGTTTTTTAGTGAGGTAATCCTTTAAATTTGGGCTGTTATTTGATAAAATATAGAGCTTTTCAGAAGTTGGTAAACCATATGTTAAGCACACCATCATCCAAAATTAACAAAAAAAAAAATTTTTGTGTTGCCATATTTAAGAACCTAACTTTTTTTTAGATTGAAAAATGTTGCCAACACATAGAAAGTAACATTAAAAGTATTGGTTTAAAAAATTCAATATCAAGTTCTATTATTTTGGGTTTTTAAAGTCACCCATTTTACCCCATCCTCCCCTACTCTAATTTTCTATTTTTAATATATAGGTTATAATTATTTAAATATCTTCAAATTGAAACAGACGAATCAGCACACTGCAAAGCTGTGTCTGTGATTTCATTCATCAAAACGAAATGTCAATTCTAGCTTTTCCTTACGGAAAAAAGTCGTTACCGGAATGCTGAACGGGATATCAAAAAACTGATTCGTCAGTATTCCAAAATCCATCATGCTTTTCCGGCGTTAGTGATTGGTTAGATGAAAAAAATATTTGTTACATAAAACTGAAACGGTTTCATCTATGCGGTAATAAATGAGACAATTGAGTAATAAACTTTGGTCAATCTTTTGTACTTAAAAAATAAATTTCATTCCAATTAACATTTAATGTTATTACATAAATGTAGCATGTATTTTTTGACTTCAGTAAGTGTGCACAAGCCTAATATGCCGTTGTCAACGTAGATAAGGGATTATTCGCCAATGATGTCACGCTTCAAGTGGGGGAGGGGAGTTTAAGAAATTACGAGAGTTTGTAATAAGGGAAGGAGACGAGGGTAAAAAGAAGTGTGACTTCTCACATTTTGAATAAAATAAAAACATTTAAAATCAAAAAATTATTTTTTTTTTTTGCATTCTCATTGATTTTATTTTGTATTGAAAACATCTATGCTGTGATTAAGGTTTAAATTAACTTGTGGTTAAAAGTTTAAGATTTAAAGGGAATCTTCTTGGACCTTTACACTATTAAGACAGAATAGCGCGGGTCATTTTTACAGAATTTGAACAATTAATATATTTTACTCCTACTAATTAAGTTTTTCGTTGTCTTTTATAAAAATTAAGTACTCATACGTAATCATTATTATTGTTATTCTCTCAAATGTCAGTTAAAGATCAAAAATAAAATTGGAAAAATGATCTTTAACGTAATGCTTTATTTCTGAACTGCAAGTACATATGCTTGTGTAATACAGCGAGACATGTAACAAGGGGAATTTAATTAAATGTGACATTTTGTGACAAAAAGGGTGGTACTGCCAAACAACACATCTTCCCATACTGCCAGATAGTTTGGAAGCCTGTATCTCTGCTCATATGAGGCCAAACTTTCAAAGCAAAATATGTCTGGAGTACATACATAAGAAAGGCAAATATTTTTTCCGCCTTATCGGTCCCCGAATCCCAATGAGTAAGGGCAGAGTAGGTAGGAGCTGCCGAGTGCTGAAGCCCAGATGGCGATTTATCTTGAAGGATGAATTCTAAATCCTTTCTCTCTGAACAACTGCTGAACGCGTCACACTGATACCGGTGTCACACAGGGACTCGACTTCTACTAAACGTTTTTTATTTACAGGACAGTTTGGTTTGGCTATGAATAGAACGGTGTGTACGTTTTACTAATTGGGATCTATTTGGATGGAAATAAGAGCTTGTTGCTTTTCATTACAATGGGAATCCAGGATTTGAGAAGGTTTCAAAAGAAAACATTGGGAATCGAGAACATTAATTTACCCTAAAATGAAATCCATATATATATTTCTCTTAACGCGGACCAGTTACGATTAAATTTTGAGGTACGATACGATTCTGACATCATGCACAAAACAAACTGTTGTAAAACGATATGTAAAGCTTTGTTTAATGATTAGCATAAAAAAGAAACATAATATTTGTATTTATTATAGTAATTTAAGGACTTTAACAAATTTATTTCTATTTCATAAAACTTATTTCCAGTCATAACTCAATTTTTAATTTCCGTTCCTTTGGAGTGGCAACACCTTAGTTTGTTTATATCTAGCGATCATTCTCATGTTTATATTTAGCGATCATTCTCATGTTTATATCTAGCGATCATTCTCATGCTTATATCTAGCAATCATTCTCAAATTTGTTTTTTTTATCTAGCGATCATTCTCATGCTTATATCTAGCAATCATTCTCATGTTTATATCTAGCGATCATTCTCAAGCTTATATCTAGCGATCATTCTCATGTTTATAACTAGCAATGCCTTCTTAAGCCTTTCGAATCTTAAGCTTTTTTTGAGATTTTAAAATGGTTAGAAGAAATAACTGCAGAATTTAAAGCTCACTTTTCACAGGAATTTTCATCGAAGTTTGTTGAAATTATAACCAGTAGATGTTCTGCACGGGATCAGCTAGTATATATTAAATTTTAAAAGAGGGATAAAAGCGGGAAATTACTATAGCTTTACGCTACACCCTTCAGATGAGAAAATGAAAATGAAAATTTTTTTCAGTTAAATAATTATTTTTCTCTTAAAGTATTTATCATTCAAAATTTAAAAAAATCCCCACTGACGTATAAAATTAATTGTTAATTGAGCTTTATAAGAGCATATCAAAAGAAACTTGTTATTTGTTTGTGGCTTATTATTAAAGATGGCTCCAGAAAGTAGAGTGCTGATATAAGGCTTCGGAATAGGGTAGAAATCAGTTGGGACACTGATTGAAGAAATAGGAATTTCGAAGAGTAGAGTCAGCAAGGTCAAAATTGTATTGTAAATGCTTTCCGGCTTACTTTGCAATTGAAGAGGGGCATTTGAGGCACAAATGCTAAATGATGACTGTATTTACATGGTTGTAAGTAGCAAAGAGCGCTACCTAAATGCGGAGAAATAGAGCTTCCTGATAAAAAGAAAAATTTATTTTAGTTGTATTCTTCGATTTCCTTACACTGAAGAATATATTTGTATGCAATCTTAAAAACAATCATCATTTCAGATATTTTCTTGACAACGTCGAATTTGATTACAAGTAGAACAGTTATTGTGATTTTGAATCAGCTAGGTTCAACCAATAAACAGTCTAGCTCAGTATTTCCCAAACTATGGGTCGCGGCCCGATGGTGGGTCACGAGCGAATACTGAGTGGGCCCTAGCCATTGTGTACATGAATTTTAAAAAATAGGAAGTCTGCGAATAAAAGTAACTAAAGTTAAAGTTACTAAAATTGTTTTAAATAAAGTGAAGAACATTTAAGATTATTTCTGAATGAATGAATGAATAAATGAGTGAATCAATAAAAAAAAATAATAAATGAATAAATACATGAATGAGTAAATGAATGAACGAATACTTCAATTATTTTTGACTTTTCTTCATTTTTAACGATATTTTTACAATGCATAAAGCTTTCTTTCATACGTTTTATTATTATTTTTATTTTTTTTCTTCTACGGGATAGTAGGCCAAAAAGAGAAAGGCAAAAAAAATGTGCTGAAACTTATAGAATTCCTAAAACAACAGTGTCTAATATAATAAAAATAGGGGGAAAATAAATTACGAATCAAAAATGATGAAAATTCATTTTTAGGACTCATCTATGTCAAATTTGTAATAAACTTGCATAACTTAAAAGACTGTATTTTAACTACTTACTTTAATGTTAAATTTTTATAAATAATTGCTCAAGATATTTTAGATGATTGTTAATTAAAATACGTAATTAATGCTTTTAAATTGATTTTTTTAAAGGATTTCTCGTATAGAAATCCAAGGCAGAAGTTTCAAGGACCTATGATTCCGAGAAAGATTGTTATGGGGTCCGCAAAAAATTAGTCATCTTGATTTTACTAGTTCTCTCTAAAGTAAAAAACAAAACTATCTTAAAATTTAATTCGCGATAACAATATGGTGTCTTATTTTTAATGTTATGGCATTTAATGTAAAAGCATTTCGGCAATCATTCATACCCTTTTAAGCAGATTTCCAACAAATTATTCAATCACACACGAAAGAGTTAAACTCCAATATTTTTCTGTATTTTGTACTCATAATACAGTTTTCAAACTGTTCCATAAAAAAAGATCACTTTTTGAATTCATTCTCTTTTGATTTAAGAAGTGAAAAAAATAATAGCAATAAAAGGATAAGAAATAAAAAGATTTTTTGAAGAAATATTAGTAGACAGATGTTAGAGTGTCCTGAAACTTGAACCTTGTCGAAGTATTCCGTAAGAGAGTGTAGAGGTTGATAAACTCTAATACAGAGTATGTCGGAAAGGACAGAATTTTTCGATTTAATAAGATCACGTTACTTCCTCAGTCACTCTCTCAAGTTTTCTGTTATTTCAACCCATTCTAACATTAATTTTGAATTTACTAAATTGCGTGTCCAATATCATCTTATAAATGGTTTCTGACCCTTAATGAATGGAAAAAAGGACAAAACATGGGCAAGGACAAGATTAAGTAATATGTTCAAACTGTAACTGTTTGCTGTTTCATCTAACGTTAATAGTAATAAAAAAACCCAGACATATTAAAAAGCGCTGATAAAATAGTACCTAAGCACTAAATGGTGAGTGTAAAAACTCTTTTTTCTCTTCCTGAAATATTTAAAATATACTTGAAACATTCAAAGCTAATGCCTTTTTAGTGTATAATGATGAGAGCATTATTCTTTTGAGTCTTAAATAAAGAAATAAAAAACGTACTGAACGATAAAGTAATGAACAAGTAATAGTACAAATATTGTGCACATATAATACGTACACATATGTGTACAAATATTATGCGCATATAATACTCACGAATATTATGCGCAAATAATACTCACAAATATTATGCACAAATAATGCGTACAAATATTACTCACATATAATGTGTACAAATATTATGCACATATAATGTGTACAAACATTATGTGCGGATAAAATGCATACAAATATTATGAGCAATTAATAGGTACAAATACAATGCGTACAAATATTATGCACGTATAATGCGTACAAGTATTATGCGCATATAATGCGTGCAAATATTATGCGCATATAATGCGTACAAATATTATGCGCATATAATGCGTACAAATATTATGCGCCTATTAGAGTACAAATACTGTGCATATGTAATAATAGCGAATTAATAATATTCTAGTGTACATTATTGATGACTCTTACAAGCGGAGTCGATTTTATGTGTTGCCAAATGGGCGCGTACTCGTGAACAAATCCCAACAGCTGAAGGAAAATCCTAAGCCCTTAAATATTAATGACTAAAATAAATAAGGGGACTAAAAAATGATGACTAAGGGGAAAATCCTAAAGCCTCCGAGCGTGGTAGTAATTAAGAAACAACAAAGTCTAAGGGTACTTTCACACCAAAGGTGACAAAACAAAATTAAGATTGTCATTTCTCATCTGCGCAAGCGTAAGGCATATTTTTACCTTCAGAAATATGTTCTGTGTTTTTGTCTTTGTATATGTTTAGACATCGGGTAGCAGTTATATGAAAAAAAATAATAAGCTAGTTTAGCTTTGTAAATGTGTACTTTCTAAATTGATATATCTAAAGACAATCGCATTAACAAATTTTCAGGATATTAAGTGTATTTGTCTTTTATTTATTTTTTTAAAAACAAGACATAAAATAATAGATTTTATTTTTATTCAAAAGTTTCTATAATGATTGCTCGCTGAAAATTTCCTTTCATTCGTCTCATACTAAAAGAGAGAGAGAAGTCTTCTTCTCATACTAGGTTTACTGTGGTATTTTTCACTCCCATAAATGGAAGTTTAATGAAACACTTGCAAGAAATGAACCTATTGCAATTTAGCTGTTGTGTTTCTTTAAACCTGTATATTAAAGCTTATCCGAAGTTGAAGTCATCATCTCTGAGGCATCAACTCTTACTTACTTTCTCAATTTATCTTTTAGCTAGATAGTTGCTTAACACTGATAATCCTCATCTCATCATAGCCATTTGGAATGTTTTCTATTTTATGTTCCTTATAGTTCCTTCTTTAAGCCATTAAATAAATCCTTCTTTTCTTTCTCCTAAATGTAGAGAGAATTTAGAAAAGCTATATTAATTCCCTATCTCAGATTTTTCTGGGAACGTAAAACCGGTAACACTCACAAAATATCCTTACATTCTTATTTGTTCGAGTACTACTTATATGAACAGATATTCGTTTAAAAATACACATAATAAAAGAATAAAAATCATTCCGTGAATTTCCCTTTGTAACCTTGTAAAACAAATTGTGTAAGGAGTTTGTTCATCAAAAGAATAACTCAATTAATAGAGCAATTGTTATCAATTCCTCGAGGTACAAATTCATGGCTTTTGCGAAGGAAAATTGATAAAAAAGTAAAAATAATTTCTTGCAAATTGCATTAAACGCACAATCTACTACTGTACGGGTCAGATAGAAACAATTGAAAACATCAAAGCCATTGATTTTTATTCCATAAATTTGAAATGCTGGACCAAAATGTTCGATCAAATTCAGACATGGGGATCATTCATAAATGATGTCACGCTTCGAGGGGGGCAGGGGGGTTCTGGAAATTGTGACAAAGTGTGACTAGGGGAGGGAAGGGGGTAACAAGAAGTGGGACATCATGCATTATGCAACATAGCGTGATGCGTGACAAAGGGGGGGGAGGGGGTCAAAGATGTGGGAAAAAAGCGTGACGTCATTTATGAACGGCCCCATGGACCCATTTTGTACTGAAACGAACTGAAACTACAATGAATGCTAGAAAAATATATTAAAATTAAGTGACGCTTTGATGAATTGACTCACGATGAGTCATCACATGACGAATTGAGTGTGATGCATTAGGCGCTACTCTGTTTTCTATTGAGTGTGATGCATTAGGCGCTACTCTCTTTTCTATAGACTCAGCAGCGTCAAGAGTAAAACTAACCCCTGCTCTAAATCGGAGAGTCGAGTTTTTGTAAAAATCATTATTGACAATTGAGTCTGCGTTATAGTAAAAGTGAACTCACATCAGCTGCGACAGCCACAAAATACGCCTGTCGCAAAGGACTTACAACAATAACCCTATTAACAGCAAGGATTTATCTGCTCTAAACGACATTATACCGCAATCAACCAATCGTGGTTCTCTGGATGGAAATAATTTTTAATAATGGATGTAAGAAATTGCCAATGCATAAGGGATTGGCAATATCAGGCTTGTTTATAAAATTATGTACAATTAATGACGTAAGAAGAAAATTTACGACAAAGTTCTTATCGCTCTCGTATTTGGCGTGAATAATGTATATCAGTAACAGTCAGACCGTCAGCTGTTACTGTATTATAAAAATTTTGATTTCCCCACCCCCTTTAAAAAATATTGAGGAAACATGTGTAAAATGCAAATATTTTTACCAATCATTACGCATTCAACATCTTCACATTTTGCTCAAGTTTAAGTTGAACACGGATTTAATACAGTTGTTATATGATGAGTACAGTTGGGGACGATTTTGTCTTGTTGGGAAATGTTTTCGGGAAATTTACGCAAATTAGTTACAAAAGCATAACTTTATACAGAGCTCTGAAAAACATGTTTGACAGCTATATTGAGTGGTGACAAGTAGTGGACTGTAAAGATATAGGGTCATGCGCAAATTTCTTGTAAACACTTTCCCCCCTTTTCAAGCATTTGTTTTCTTTCAGCTGCCTTCTTACTTTGTTCCGAGAAAAACTCCTTTTTTTATTTCTGTTAATAACACTTCATCTCAAAGCCCCTGCGTCACAAAATGTTTTTTTCTCTTTCACAGGTGTGCAAGTACTATACACAGTTTAAGACTACACAGTTTGTACTTATACACACCAGACACAGTAGAGGCACTCAGAAGCAAAGAGATGTAAGTGACAAAACTGAAAATTTGGAGATAACTGGTGCATTTTATATAGGGAAAGGTGCATTTTATAGGGATCTATATTGTGCCAAGAAATGTTAATAATGATAGCTCTAACAGGTGCTTAGCCCCAACGTGATTTAGAAAAATAGTAACATTAAAAGTCCCATAAGATCTAACCTTTAAACACGTTTTTCTCAGAATCGTTTTTAGCCACTTACATCCCTTTACTTCTCACTGCCACAGTTTAACTTTTATATATAAGTCATTTTTTAAAAACATTCCATGACTTTTTATGAATGGTGCATTAAAACCTCTCCCTATTGGTCAAAATCAGTTTCCTTAAAGAGAAGCATGACCACAAAAACTTCGGGAAAAAATTATGCAAAAAAAAATAAGATAATTTAGTGTCTTGACAAGTAGTACGATAGATAAAAATTCCTTTAAAAGATTATTAGCTTGAGAAAGAATTTCCAGATTTTAACGATATCTTAGCTTTAATTTCCTACTTTATCCCCTTCATTTGCAAATTACTGATCAGTGTCAAAAACATAAAAAATATATTCTTTTTCTTTGGTAAGAGATTAACTTGCTTTTGTTGTTCCCTCATACGTAGATATTCATGATGCACCAATCTGTAATTTAAGTCTGAATTTTTCCCCTTATTAGTTATTATTTTCCCAAACAATAATAGTAATTAATTAAGACTGGAATGAAATAAATGAAATTCAAATCAAGACAAGTTTGTTTGCCATTACTTCTCTTTCAAGCTCCAAGACAGGGAACGATTGTTCCAAACATTCTAAATTATCAATCGTATCCTTATCGTTCTCAAAACTCTAAAAACATTTGCCTTCTAATTAGAGAAGTTGATAAACGATCGAATGTCAGAAATTTACAAATGAGAACGCGTTCAACAACAAGAACCGTTCTCCGAGCATCTTCTTTGAACATTTTGGATACATTCCGGCGAAAGGCAATACTTTTAATTGATGGTTTCCGTGCGATGCGAGTGCTTTGCCAGAAGGAATTCGACTTTTGCTTTCTTTTCCTCTCTTCTGGGTCTCAATTAGTGGTCTGACAAATCCCACAGCCGTTAAAAAGTCTGCCATCCCCCGCCAAACAAATACTCCTACTAGTGGAATGCGCATTCTTGCCACCGCATTCCATCGTCCGGATTAAGGAATTACTCTTCATTAAGAAGACTAATAGAGCTTTGATTTTAATACCTTTCCATTCCCGAGAAATTTTTCCTTTATTTGTTCTAAAGAATTCTTCAAGAAACAAATCTCTCTTTATACATAAAAAAGTGAATCAAATATTTTTGGAAAAGTTAAAATTGAAAAGTTAATTGAAATCAAATTATTATTGATATTTTTTTTAGGAAAACAAAGGTTTTGTGATAAATATACAGTGACATACCTGTGTAAGTTGGCCACTTGTGGTGCAGTACTTTAGTGGTCAACTTATAGAGGGTGAAGGCAGGGCCGGCGCTAGGCTGAGGCGGTGACGCGCCCGCCTCAGGGTGCGTCGTTCTTAGGGGCGCATTGGCTGTAAATAGTGACTGCATCGTTTTAAGTAACAAACAATAGTTTTTATCTCAAAGAAAAAAATAATATTTAAACTATTTAGTTTTTCAAATGATGCATCAAAACTTCATCTAATTTCATTTTTGCATTTCTATATATTACTCGTTTAATTTTGATAACATCAAACACAGAAACACATCAGAAAAATCTTAAAACGTTTCCGTTTCTTTCTATCACTTGTTGAAAGGATTATATTTTTTACTGGGTTATTCCTTGTTTTGCACATTATCCTTTTCTTCCCCACAGTGACAGGCGGCTTCAATGTATTCGGAGTGGGCGCTTTATAAGTGTTTGCAGTTCCAGAAAGTGTATTCTCTATTTTATGACGAGCAAAACGCAATTTATTGCTTTTTCTTTTTTTCTGTTTTTTATTTTTCCTTATTCAGTCCATTCTGATCGTCGATTGTTTTCCTTCAGCTTTTTGAAAGTAAAAATATATATAATTAAAAAGTTTTATCGATCATTTTTAATCTCTATTTCTTCATAAAATATAGTTGGGGCGGAAAAAAGTTTTTGCCTCAGGGCGCCATTTGTGCTGGCATCGGCCCTGGGTGAAGGGCTAATTCCGTTGCTGTTGTTGCTTATGTTGGATATCCAAGCTCCTGTCGCTGAGCGACCTGAAATTAAGGCAGAAAGGGGCGCCTTCCGTTTCAATATGAGCACCAACGGTGGAAATACGACTAGGCTCATAATGTACTTGGATGACACCAGATGGCGCCACCACAAATACGCTACCTTCCTTTTTAGACCTATGGGTGAAGGGAAGGGAAAATCTCCACCCACCGGTACCCTCGGAACTGCCTCGGGACTTCAGGGTCCACGGATTGTACATGCACGTATCCTCAATTGTACATGGTGGGTGTTCAGCGGCTCAGGTATCGAACCTGAGATCCTCCGGTCCGAAGCTCGATATCCTAACCACTAGGCTAGCACGGCTAATTCCGTTCCTGACGAAGGTGGTCAACTTTATAGGTTTTACTGTATATGTGTAGCTTTTTTTCATTACTCCTGTGCACAAAATTATTTGCATCTGCTTCATGTTCATTGCGCTACCTCCTATTACAAGCATGCTTTACTGTCACATTGAAACACAGTTTATGTTGGATATAAATGTAATTTTGAAGAAACGTTACAAAGTTTACAGAGGATAGTTAGTAACTCAAAAATATTTGAAGTCATAAACAGCCCAGGAATGAGGGTGAAATACATGTGAGTTCTTAGGTTGAAAAGAATTTGAAGACATGCAAAATCTCAAATATTTTGTTACATCGTATCTCAGTTAAGCTGACTGAGATCTTTAAGTTTCCTTTTTTCAGAAAACCTTTCCTACTACTGATGTAAAATGGATTTGATAAGAGAGGATGTCTGTTGTTATTGTAATCTTTTGAGCATTTCTCCACACCTAAACTTTCACGAACTTGTTGTCAAACTTAACAAAAAAAACGGGGTGGGGGGGGCTTTCTTTTATATAAATGGCTTAAGATATTTTTTTCTATGTCTTTTTTATTTCTTACGTCAAAATAAAACAAGTGTTTTTCAAAACTATGAGGACGAAATCTTAGTTTATTTAAGCATAGATTGAAACTTAATAAATCATAGCTAAATTGTTTTCACCAACATCTATTTTGTTCAGTTTAAGTATGTTTCAGTGCATTATTAAACGTAATACAAAGTTTGGCACGCTAAAAAAAATTTTTCTCTTCAAAATTAAGAAGCATTTTTAAACAAAAAGTTTCTTCTCAAAATTCCTAAAAATAAATATGTCTTTTTTTTTTTTTTTTTTTTTTAAAAAAAATCTGATGTGTACACTTTATGACTTCCTTGTACGCTCATTGAGTAATACGTAGTTTTTAACAACTAAAAAAATGGGTGCAAGTATGCGCGTTTAAAGTTATACTTCTCGAATTCTTTTGGTTTTTTTAGACACTTTCAGTTAATTTACACCTATAAAATCAATAAATATTTTTAAAAAACTTATATTTTTTTGGTATCTTAAATCTGAAATTCAAATAACAATACGTAAACAGGGTGTCTAAAAGCGAAAAAAAAAATGCAATGTAAACGTTCCATAGAATGAAGAAAAAAAGACTTTAAATATTTACACCCACCCAGTTTATTTTGAAACCGATGTATGAAACAGATTTACAAGATATCCTAGTATATAATTTGCGCAAATGCCATAATATGCCAAATATCGCCAAACTACACTGGAACACGAGACATGCCGCAGTTCCGCCGTTGGAGCTCCAGGCTAGGTAGGCTCTATTTATCTCCCCGTCCCAATAAAATGAGCGTGCGTTTTTGCCAGGTCACCACTTGTAGAAGATGCGATGAGGGTACAGGATGCCGGAGTCGGGTTTTGAACCGAGACCTTCTTCCAGCTAACCACGTACGACCGTGTACTTTTTTCCGCCAAAAGATACTTTTTGGCCAGGAAACAAGTTGGTCTATTTAAGGCATGTACTCTAAGGCATGCACCGCTGCAGAAGTAAAAATATCTTATTCCTATACATTTATTGACACCTTTGTCGCATAGTCCGCTCAGACCGTCAAATGATCTCGTAATTGAAGTCAGAAATGTAACCTTAATGTCCAATCTAGCTTTCTTTTGCGTCTATATTTTCAGAACCTATTTGTTTGATCAGGATACTTCAGGTCAATTAGCAACGCTTACGTTAGCTTCCGACAGAAAATCCTCATGCTGTCTTGTTCCTTTCAAAATTCTTTGCTCATATGCTAAACGCATCTAGTTTCATTGGGGGGGGGGGGGGGGGGGGAGACTGCTTTAAATGATTGAAAGTTGCAAAAATGCTTCATTCAAAAAAGGTTCTACTTTTGAATCTATTCTCTGAAATTGATATTCAAATTAGATTCGATAAGAGCTCAATATGACTGTAATAAAGAATTGAGTTATCTACTAATCACTTATAATTTCATACAGGCGAAGCCGGCAACAAATCGTCCATGCAATAAACATAAATAAATCACGATACTAAACCCTCCTCTCCCGATCACTTCAAAGTACTTCGGAAGTGTTTATATTCCTTCTTTTCCGCGGTGTTGCATCGACCCAAAATTTCCTGCGAAATATGTTGTATAAAAAAGGAATATATACAGAGAGGGGAATATTTTTTCACGATATCGAAGCCGGAATCCCGATGAGAAGTAGGGGTCGGACGGGGGTGTCAAGCGCAAAGCCCAGATGGGGACCTAGCCAGAAGGATGAATTCTAAATCCGTTCTTTTGGAAAGACTGCTAACCGCGTCATACTGATACCCAGGGCGATTTCTGTAACCTGCTAAAGGGGCCGCCTTTCGAAAAGAGGGCGTATTTCTAGAGCAATATTTCCAAACTAAGAAAAGCAAACGCACGATTGGGATAGCTAAAGCGTAAAAAGAAAAAAATAGCACCTAAAATATTCGCAGTTTGTAAAAGATTCACAGACTAAATAGAAGAAATTTTGACCGCTTGTTGCACCATTTAAGGATACTTTAAACCCGTAGACTTTCTGGGAGAACAGAAAGATATGTGCACCTTTTCTCAGCAGCCGTGTTTCAATGTTTCAACAATTCACTTCTTTAGTTCCTTAAAATGGAAGACGTAAGAAAATAGAAACATAAAAATGCATTATTTTTATTCCAAAGCTTTATTTATTTGCACAAAAAACAGCGACTTTTTTTACGAACCCCATTTGTTGATTGCGTGCTAATTCAGAGGCGTAGGTAAGGGGAAGAGAAGGTGGGCGCCTATCCCCGAGAACACAGGTTGGCTGCAAAACAAGAAGGGATTGGGGGAAGGGGAGTAGCTCATACTTGAACTCTTCAGGGCTTACTTCTCCAGGGATTAAGGTCTTGAAATCTGAACTACGAAGGACCCCATAGCCTTGAAACTATCATTTATTGTGCTTGAAAAGAGGTGGGAGATTTATATGTGAAGTCTGAGATGTGTAAGAGTTGGTCAGATATAAGAGAAAAAAAGATATTTTCCACGACAAATAAGGAATAGTTTTTTAAAGTGTTGGACAGAGTATACATGTCTATATCACAAGAAAAACCGTAGTCTTTCACGAATGCATGATTGGTTTGACAAAGCTCATTTTACGAACTTTCATCCTCCTAAAACATGTGCTGGCTTTTCGAAGTTCTACTGGTTTTATATTTTGTTAATGTACAAAAAAAGTTATATAAGAAGAAATAAAAGTATTTTGTTTCTGTTGATCTTGATTTATCTTCTCAGTTCAAGGAGTTGAATTTTTAATCTCTCAAAACGCACTTGGATGCAATTATAATGCACAGTAAAACCCCGTTATACCGCGCCTCAGTATACCGCGAAATCGGATACCACGATGACTATCATGTCCCCCGACGTTAACCTCCCTTTATCATTGCCAAAAGGGTGATTCCTTACTTACCGTTGTAAAAAAAAAAAGCCAACCCGAGCACGCCAATATTCTAGCCAGAGAGCACCCATCCCCCCACTAGACACACTAACAGATAAAGCCCTATTGTGATAGGCGTTATGTACACCTTTTTCATGCTTTTTCTGTCTTTAGGAACATATAGCTTGATTTCAAAATCGGGTGCAATTGCCCTGACTTGTTTCTCTTGACATGGGCGGAGCTCAATCTATGAGGGACTGTTACATGCCTAACTGTTCAATTTTCAGAAGTCTAGTTATGCATGTGTAACTTCTTTTACAGCGCTATCAATCTTTGTATTCCATATGCTTTATAATTCCTGAAAAGTAAACATATTCCCCAGTGAGAAGTGTGTTCCTCCCCTTCCAAATCTAATTTTTTCTTGAGACCTCTCCTCCTTCACAATCCCATGTTGATAACATAAAGAGATTTTTGAGCACCTTTTTTTTTTTTTTTTTTTTTTTTTTTGGAACACAGTTGGTTTACAACCTATCGCTCGATAGACTGATTGCGCAGCTGAGATGTGTTGCTTCATGTGCAGCAATTACAGTGAATAAAAGTTTAGTGGGAAGACAAGTTACAAGTAACACTGGTCTACAAAAATAAATTTTTTTTCTGCCCCAAAGACTTTGTTAACTGATCTTAGAAGTATTTTTCGCGCTGTACTTGAAAATGAAAACCATTTTTCTCTATCACGTAAGGATTTTCTGTGCAAGGTGCTGTAATAATTTACATGAATAACTTTTACCCTAAATTATTGCAGTACCTTACAAGCAAAACCCTTAAGTGATAAGGAAAATGGTTTTCATTTTCCAATTCAGCTTGGAAAATACTTCTAAGATCAGTTAATAAAGTCTTTAGGATCTCCCCCCCCCCCCTTTTTTAAGGGCATTGCAATTTTGACATTTGAAGCATCTCCACCAAAAAACCAAGTAATCTTCCATTTACAGTAAAAGGCTCGATTTTGACATGTACTGGCATACTTTAACTCAGGAATGTCCCTTTTTAACGTCCAGCAGTAATCTGCTAACATAGTTGCGCTCCACTTCCCTTGATATATCTTTTAAATAACTGAAATGTCCTGATGGAATCGCTCTCCATGTTCATCGCTCATACAGCTCCCATGTTTTCAGGGGGCATTTTTACATACCAACAGGAGAGTTCTATGATAAAAAATAGTAGCTCATGCTCATTAAATGTGTCGTGCATTATCAATCTTTTGTCTGTTTGCCTTTGTATCCCGATTCTCGCGAAATTCCTACCGAGGCCAGCAACCAGTGCATTAATTTGATACGCACTTCCGTTCGGGGGTCTGCGGGGGCTGTTCACGACACTCCACTAAGTTTTTTCCAGCAAAGTAAAGTGACCACCAATTTAACGGTTGACATTCAAACTCTTTTGTGTACTTTATCACAATAAAAACGATGCTCCATGATCGGAACAACACTGAAAAAACGTAAAAATCGAACATTTCCTTCCTCATAACTAAAAAACTATACGTGATGGAAAGATTTTGATGGCAGATATGGATTCCTCGTGCAAAACTACTTCAGGCAAAGTGAAATTCATTCTTGGGGCAAAACACGTGTTGACCAGTGTAATTGATAAAGTTAAAAATGGTGCAACAAAAGCGAGTATTATTTCGTGAATATGGTTCCGCGGTATAAGTTTACTATACCGCGGTTATGTTATAACGCCGGTGCCAAACATGTCCCCCGACACCCGCGTTTTAATGGGGTTTTACTGTATTAATATTTATCTCGATAAAAAAGAAATTTTAATTACGTCCGATTTTAAACGCTTCACATTTTTACATCATTAACATTGAAGAACGAACATGTAGGTTTAAGCTATGAAAATTTTTATTTTTTTTTATTATTAATATTACCCCCCCCCCCCCCCACCCCCGATAATTAAAACGAATACAGTTGAACCACCTCGTTCCATCGTTCGCTTATCTCTCGTTCTCGGCTATGTATTGCCTGCCTTTAATCTCGTCATGCATCCCTATAAAATAGGTAGCTTCTGCTAAATTGCCTGTTCATTTATATGCAATTATCGCTGAATAAGAATCCCTACGAAAACATAAATGTGACAAGAAGTTCCGTCTAGAACTATACGAGCCTACTTTCCCGTATATTCCCAACTTCAAATTCATAATCTAGCTATATCTCTCTCTCTCTCTTTCTCATTTAGCTTTAGTTCTAAATTGCTTCAAATATACTCTTTTCAACGGTTAATACACACACATTAACTCATTAATTTATTTACTCATTTAATTATTTTTTCATTTATTCACTTATTTATTCATTCGTTTGCTCGTTTATTTATTCATTCTTTCACTCATTCATTTATTACTCATTTAATTAATTTTTCATTTATTCATTCATTTGTTTACTCGTTTATTCATTCATTCTTTCACTCATTCATTTATTTACTCATTTAATTATTTTTTTTCATTTATTCTCTCATTTATTCATTCCTTTGTTTACTCGTTAATTCATTCATTCTTTCACTCATTTATTCATTCTTTCACTCATTCATATATTCTTTCATTTATTCATTCTTTCACTCATTAATTTATTCATTCATTCTTTCTTTCACTCATTAATTTATTCATTCATTCTTTCCTTCACTCATTAATTTATTCATTCATTCTTTCATTCACTCAATCATTTATTCATTCATTCATTGAGAAATATTGTTAAAAATCCCGATAAAAAAATTTCATAAGAAAATAGGCTCGATTAGTTCTTGTTGAACTTCGCATCTGTACACGTTCTACATCGTAGCATCTTTCTGATAAAGTTTGTTCCTAGCAAATCCGTTGGTTAGATCAGGATTTACATGGAATTGAAATTTCCCAGTAGGCGTTATGCTTTTATTTTATTTTATTTTTTTAACCGTTCAAAAATGAACAAAAATTGTTAAAATCAATATGTCATGCCGAGAATGTCTTCCAGTAAGCTTGCTCATAGGGACTTGGATCTTGTGCACAGAGCTTGCATAATTTGCTTCATTTTTGCCCATAGGCGCTGTTAAAATTTTTTGAACTGTTCAAAATTAAACGAAAAATTTTTCCAATCAAAAAATAAACTATGGAAATGAGATGTCCTCGCCAAGATCTTTCGAATTCAAAAAAAAAAAACTTTCGAATCGGACAATACCATCAAAAGTTATTAGGGGGGACAAACAGACAGACAGCCACACATTTTCCCCCATCTCAAAACCCTACTTTCAAATTTTTTATTTTTCAATTTTTATTAATTACTTCACTTAATTTTAACTTTTCTTTATTTTTAACAATATTTTATGATACATTAAGTCTGCTTTTAAAAGCTTTATTATTATTATTGAACTCTTACGGGAAAGTAGTCTATAAAAAGGGCCAAGTTCGATAGAGCCAACGACCTTCGGTGTAATTAGTGTCAGCAATAAAAGACATCTCAAACAATTTAACTCATCTAGTTAGAAATTTTTAACAGTTAGTAAAATCATCTGGCAAGCTATAATAGTAGTTAATTTCTAATTGTCTTCTCGTCGTCTTCTTGAACGTAATTTATTTTGATTAAACTTGCCAAGTTAGAAATCCAATATCAAAAAAAGTAACAATTTTTTTAAAAATGAATTACAGAACATTGCACAATCTTACAGCTATGATTATAGGAACTGCTATGGGACTTAGCACCCATTAGATATCAATTCTTTCCGAAGGACTATTCCGAAGGTCGTTTATTCTATCCAACTTAACCCTTTTTTAGCTTACTTTCCCGTTAAAGTAAAAAAATAATGATAATAAGTCCTCAAAGAAGGCTTAAAGGTACAGTAAAAATTTCTTTAAAAATAAAGAAAAGTCAAAAATAAATGAAGTAATTAAATAAAGATTAAAAAATAAAAAATTTGAAAGTAGGGTTTTGAGATGGGGAAAATGTGTGTCTGTCTGTCCCCCCTAATAACTTTTGGAGGAATTATCCGAATCAAAAGATATTTTTTTTTTATTCGAAAGATCTCGACCATCTTATTTCTATATTAATCTTTTTGGTTTGAACTATTTTTCGTTCAATTTTGAATAGTTCAAAAAATCTTAACTTTAGCTCCTATAGGCAAAAATGAAGCAAATTATGTAAACTTTGGGAATAAGATCCAAATTCCTATAAATAAGCTTATTGGAAAAAGCTAGCCGCGTGAAATATTTTTTTATTTGAACAGTGTTATAAAAAATAACATAATGCCCACGGGGAAATTTCAGCCCCGTATAAATCCTTATCTAACCGACAGATTTGCTTCAAGCAAACTTTATCCGAAAGATGTTATGACGTCGAACATGTACAGATACGAAGTTTATCTAGATCTAAACGAGCCTAATTTCCTATGAAATTTTTTGATCGGGATGTTTAAGGATATTTTTGACTTCTAGACAAAGTAGCCAAGATAGGGATTTAAGCTAATAAATTAAAATTATACATTATTTTGTGAATGTAGCATAGTTCATCCAAAAAGAAACCGCTTTTATAAATAAACATTTTGGTTTGTAACAATATAACACAGATATTAATATATTTCATCAATAAAGATAACCTTTATCGACGTAGTGGAATGAGGGTCATTAAAAAGTTAACAGTAACCACTGCCTGTATATAGTAGCTAATAGAACTCTATTTGTTTTGTTTATTCACACCTATCTGTTTTGGTGATTTGCAAGTATCGATAAATCGTCACTCAGTTAAAATAAATATAATAGTTTCGCCACAGATCATTTGTGATATTAATTCAGCATCTTATTTGATGTCTATGCTACAAAGCGGTATCTGGAGGAGGGCCCACTGACCTCCCCCCCCCCCCTTAAATCCTGAAAATTTTCGGAATGTTTGCATATATTCCTCCCTGAAACTTTACTTAACATAAGTGTGTCGAAGTCAAGCGCCCCACTCCCCCCCCCCCCCCCCCAGAAAAGTTCTGGATACGGCCTTGTTTACGCCAGAGTTAATGAAGGCGTTACGTCATTTGACTGGATCTCTTTTTAAGAAATGATTACAGAGAACGAAAAAACCGGTGACCGATTACCGATGAGGACGAACAAGTAAAGGCATAATCAAGTACAATATTTACTGAAGCGCTTAATTGATGTGGAACTTCATTTACATGAAATAAGCCAAAGAGAACAGAAAGACGCCTGAAATTTAGAAAATTTATTTATTCGTTAGTCTGTAAGCATAAAGCGTGTACAAATGTCAAAATCTTTAACAAAATTGATAGATTCGTTCTATTTACCCTCTCCGTAATTTTTTTGCCTAGTGAGCGATTACATCCGCCCCCCCCCCCTCTTCCCCGTGATTAACCTGAATAAAGATAACCTAAATTGCACATTTAGTATTTCATTTTGAAAAAACATCATGTGCATTTGGGTATGAAATTATGATAGTTAAAAATTTGCTCTCTCGCTATGCGCAAAAACAATTCCTTCAAATGCTCATAATTTATCAAATATTACGCATTATAATTTAGAATTTTAGTATATTTTTCTTGTACGCTATCAAGTTTTCTGAAAGTTTCGTAAAGTTTATGAAAAATTATGCATGTTATAAGCGTGGGGGGGAGGGCATGTGGCGTTTTTAAAAGAAAAACTCCCATCTTCGAGAATATGCGTGGTTTTTTTTTTTTTTTTTTCACGAAACGCATACGATACGTGAAATAGACTATTTTGTGAAATTTATAGCAGTTTAAAATGCAGAATTATTAAAAATGTTTTTTCTATTTTCAATTCGTTATTGGTTTCCTGAGCATGCGTAATTGAATTTCTCCTGGAATGCGTCTCTTTCTTGTCTTTGTCTATGAAACACTAGATAATATGTGAACATTGTAAATAAAAGAATCAAAATGAGTACAAAACGGAACTTCACATCAGGTAATATAGAAAATGCTACAATGGATCCAAAAATTTGGCTTAGCACTTTATACGTGTACATTTTTGCTGCAACTATTGAATGAAATGTGTTTCTTCCTGAATTTTGCAAGTTGTAATCCTTTGCTTGTTGATCAACGCAAGCGATATACATATGCCAAAAGTAATAATCGTGGCGCAATTTCTTATGCCTTCATGTATGTTTTAGCTACACTGCATATTCAGTAATTCTTAGAAATAATAATATGGTACCTTTGTGTCATTTACTGTTACACTCGACACAACTAACAATAATTTTCTGCTCAAACCTATTTTTTCTATTGTTCGTTATAATAAAGAAAAGCAACACAGGACTTCGACTTCCATCGAATCACTCTTAATAGATATAAAACAGAAAAAATTAGCAAAACAGGCTCATTCAGGTAAAAATTATAGTTTGACGAAACAAAAATCCTTGCTATCATATGCTCCCCCCCCCCCCCCCGCCTCTCTCAAAGCGATGGCGCAAATTTTTTTAAAAAATTTAAGAAAAAGGTTATGAAAGTTGCATTTACAACATTAAAAGCAATAAAATTGGAATTATTAAAGTCGAAAATTAAAATAAAAAATAAAGGCTTTCATTTCTTTCTTTAAACTTGAAGGAAAAGAACTTCATTAATTTCTCTTCTTTCTTCTGTATTTCGAGAATTCCTTAGAGTTTTCAAATAAATTTCAAAATTTCCTGTCAAAACTTTCCCCCCCCCCCCCCCCTTCTGCTTGCAACAACAGTTTCGGGTGGTGTTCAGGAATACTTGATTGGTGTTGTTTTGTCTAAAGCATAGCATTTTACCTAATAATAAGAAATGGCATTTGCACACATTCTGAACATGTATAGATTTCATACACACTACACAATTTATTGAAAAGCTGTGAGAAAACGAAAATAAATAAAATAAAACAAATACGAGTTTTCACCGATTTTATTATGTGGCACTTACTTGGCGGGCTTAAAATCTGAAAAATGTCATTTTAAAAGCGGAATTTGCAGTAAAATTAATATGTTGTTTGTTTTGAATATTTTTTAAGAGGAGAAGTCTAAAAAGACGGCTTTTGAAAAAAAAAATAAGAGTTCATAATAATAAATTAAAAATTATTGCGATGTGCAGGAGAATCCGAACTTCATCTGTGTATTTAATATACCCTCAGTGACGTCACAAACTCCATCTGTGTGCTACTTGCCAATCCTATGAAGTGTGATTTGTCTCGAAAGCTTTCCATTCTTCATAGTGTTTTGATTTATACATACGAGATCCTTTTATATTTAAAGTGAAATTTCCAAGTTCTTCGTTCCGAGCAATTATACTCCAAACAGTGAAACAAGCGTCATTTCCTATTTTCATTTCAGAAAATCGCAATGGCAACACCTTGATGTTTTCCGTCCATTTAAAGTAAATGAACGTGGCTTAACGAGTTCGGTCTCTTTTGACCTTAAAAATAATTTTACGATGTTGGTTCCTTTTGGCCATACGGTGACTTTTAAGTGTTTTCTTCTTTGCTTATTAGTTCCATTTATTAAGTGTTACTTTGTGAACATTGATGCTCATGCAGAAGAATGTTTTTTTGATAAAGTTACCGCCGGCACTAAAATGGGATTGACGTTTGAGGTAGCTGAAGGAGGGTTCCTTGATATTGATGTGAAGGTAATATTTTTACGCATTACGGTATCTCCGTGTAGAGTGACAAGCTTTGCGATAATTATTTTAAAGGCAAGGATATTGTAATGAATGTTTTAATAAAAAAGAAGCGAATCAAATTTCTATTTTACCTATATTTTTTTCTCCTGAAAATGAAAAGTCTACAGCTGCATAACTCGTATTTTTAATGCATACAATGTTATTTTTTGCATCATGAGTTTATATTAATACTTGAAAACTGGACGTCAGTAATAATGTATATATCAGAAAAGTAAACATTTAAGACCCCTATTTCCAACTAAATGCCACCGTATAACCTACATTAAAAGCATGCTGTATGTCATAACTATTGATAGCATGATAGCAGTGATGCAAAGCCTGACAAATAGCATGAGAGGTGTGCCAGCCCACAGGGCTGAAGCCTGAAATAGGCTAAGTTCTACCAAGGTTTTATTGTCTAGAATGTTATGTTTGTTTGTAATAAAATCCTTGTTATCGGTAAAATCTGTTTATTGTGGCTTCTGACAATTCATTTTTATCATGTGATAAGGATTTTGTACCGATCAAGTAATATGACATATTTGAAAAGTCTATTTCCTAATCACCTTATTAAACTTCATGGGTTATGCAGAGTCTAACAGTCCTCGGTGGTTACTATGCTCCAGCACTACTTTGCTTTTTTATATATTAAAGTTTGTACAGTTGAACTTGGTTGTAACGACATAGTTTATAGCGACAACTCTGTTATAACGTCAAGAAATTCCAGTCCCTTCACTCGCCAATCAATAGTAATGGTGATCGCTTATAGCGTCAATTGGATATTGCGTCATTTTTAACCTGGTCCCTGGAATGACGCTATAACCGAGTTTCACTGTAGTTGCTACTAGCAATATGACAACTGAATGGAACTGAGTGGTCACCAAAAGCATTTTTTAAGTTAACAACCTTAAACTAATATCTGCCTTGTTATCGCAATAAATAAAATAAAGTAAGCATTTCTGCGTAAGCTTTGTTTTTTAACTACTCATTACTAAAGTAGATAACATATCAAATTTAACTGATAATTTATTTAAAAATTTGTGTAGTATTTTTAGAAACATATTTTTATATACATTTTTTCTTTCACTGATTATTTACTACAGTGAGAATTCTAACTAGTTTTTAGAAACCTTGGATTTATTAAAACTTCATTAAAAATGTCTTGCTAAGTTACTTTTCCATTATAAGTACTGCACAGGGCCGGAGCTACCATTAAGGTAAACTAGGAAGCTGCCTAAGGTGCAAAAATTCAACCACCTTTTTAAAGCAACTTTGTTGTTAATTATATAATTTTTAAAAATGTAAAGATGTGATTCTGTATGTGTAATTGATCACTCCCTTCCCGTGACAAAACATTCAAACTCCAAAGGATCATTAAGTGAATTTAAAAAATTTCTGTTTAGCATATTTGTTATGGGTGATTATATGGATGACATTAGGTCCCAATTTTAAATTACAAAAAAAATAAAATAAATTTAAAATGATGTCATTTAAAAAGAATATAAGATGTTCCTTATGCATTATAAAGAAACATAATAAAGTTTCAAACTTTTTTCAAAAAATAAAGTAATTTTGAACGTAAAAGGTTGAAAATCATCACACATGTTACAATAGAAAGGTCCACGTGTATATTTCTTTTGCCTCTTTTATTGCAGATTACTGGTCCTGATGGGAAAGTAATTTACCAAGGAGAACGAGAATCAAATGGAAAATATACTTTTGCTGCCCACATGGATGGTGTCTTTAGTTATTGCTTTAGTAATGCCATGTCGACAATGACGCCAAAAATTGTTATGTTTTCAATGGATGTTGGAGATGCACCTAAAGCAAATGATGGAGAAACTGATGGTTTGTAATGTTATTTTATTCTAATTCATTGTCTCTTGATGTAAATTTGCAACATTAAAGCAAAAATTATGTACTATGAATTATTGGTAAACGGCCCACAGTATGCAGAATTTTTTTCATTCTAATAAAACTAGGTTTGGTGCGTAACCTGAATCTTTATATAACCAGCACCCAAAACAAAAATAATTATATACAAATAATTACTCTCTAAGGTACACAGGTTTATAAGGAAACTACTTTTAAATTATAAAGCTCTTTCAACTTTTAAAATAATAAAAAAATGTAAATGTTTACATTTTACCATATTTTGCATATACATGGCTACTGAAAGCACACTTGCATATCTCTTTATGGACAGCAAACTGTTTCCGGGTCCTGCTTCGACCTTCCTATTGTGGTTTAATTGGTGGGGAGGAAAAATTCCCTTGACAGTTATATTAATTGCTTATCTCTATCCTTCTCCCCGTCTCCTTTTGTTTGTGCATTAGGCAATACAAGAACCCACTTAAGATCAGCTCTCTTTTTTAGGAATCACGTATACTACTCCATACTAGAACAGCATTCTGTAATTGTGAAGCATAAAAAATTCCTTTGGTCGTTAATGGAGAGAATTGATGTTGATTGATACAACTTCACTGCTAAGGAAAGGTCTCACTGGAAGTTTTTTTGCACAAGTCCTGCTTTTCCATATAGGATACACCCCTAGAAACCAATGCAGGTGTCTGAAAATTGACTGCGTTCGTCCATAAAGTTCTTTCATTTTTAGCTCCTAATCAGCTTGCAAAGCATAGGTGAAAACTGGGAAATTTGGTTAGTAGCCAGTGGCCGGTAGACTCTGTTTCGTTAGTAGCCACTTTTTAAAATTGCTAATAAGAATTGAAAACTGAAATTGTTTAGAAAATAAATAATTGATTGAAATAAAACAATAAATATGCAGATTTGAGTAAGCACATGCTAAAATTATTTCAAACTTTTAAAATGATTTAAATATATACAGGATGCTGAAAGATTGAAATTTTTGGGATAGCACGTGTTCAGTATTAGCATGTTTCCATGAAGAAAAAAAAAACAGTAGAATGTGTTATATTGAAAGGGGGAGTTAAAAGGGATGAATAAAAAATGAACAAACATTTTTCAAATCAAAAAATATTTCATGCCAATAGCTTCTTCCAATAAGCTTGTTCATAGGAACTTGGATCTTATCTTGGGAAAAAAAACAAAGGACTCGCGAATTTTCCGTAATAGCTGATCATGTGAAAATTAGAGATCGTTTATTTTTGTTTTATGTGTTTTTTTTATTTACTTAAGAGCTGCAATAAGCTAATACGAATTTAAAATTGATATTAAGGAAACAAAAATTGCGACTGTGAAAATGAATTCTTTAGTAAAATAGAGTTTGTAAAAACGAAGTAGTTATACAAAAGTATGAAATTTGCACGTTTCTGCATGTAAACATGCTTCTTATATTTTGTTTTCCTCCTTTTTGAAATCATTTATTGCTGAAAACGTTCCTATTATCAAAACGTTCCCAAAAAGTAAACTACATTGCAACACATAAATAAGAAACATACCGTTAATACTGCTCCACAGAAGTGTAATACAAGTTTGCAGAAAACTTAATTACTTTAAGTACGAATTATCAACAACAATATTAAAACAAAGCTTTAAAATAAGAAAGTTATTATTAATTGACAAATTAAAACGAAGAACTAAAAAATACGGCCATTTTTTATTGATAAATAAATTAGGAATTAAATAGGTAAACTTATAATTATAAGACTCAAAAATTACTAAGTCAATTAGGCGAGAAAAAGCACAATTAACTACTCTAGTGGGAGGGAGGGGGATCCAAAAAGAAAAAAATAATCCCCCCCCCCCCCTCGTTTTGACTTGTAAATATTTATTGATTTTTATCTTTTAAATATAGTTCTTTTCTTTCAATATTTCTTAATTTAAAAGTATTTCTTTATTATTTTCTACTTATTTTGGCCATTGCATTATTACCATTTATCATTGTAATTTGGGTTCGATAAACCTCCGAATATCGGCGTTTTTTAGCAATCCAAAAAAAAAAACTGGAAATTCAGTTATCCGGAATAGCGATGGTCCCGAGCATGCCGGATAAGAGGTTCTGTATTGTAATGCCTTACAGGAGATGAAGAACTTTGCATCAAATCTTGTTGAATTATGTTGTGTTCAGAGAATACGAACAAATAGCCATTGATGTAAAATTGATAAATTTTCTTTATTTTTAGATTATTATGTGTTGATATTGTTTGAACTATTTCTTTCCTAGCACACCAAAATAAACTTGAAGAAATGATAAAAGAACTCTCAACTTCTTTAAGTTCTGTAAAGCATGAGCAGGAGTATATGGCTGTAAGGGACAGGATTCACAGAGCCAGTGAGTATTAATTTCAATTGAACCATTTTTGCTTCTAGTAATGAATTTGTGTAGTAAAAAGCTGATTTAATTTGCCAAATTTTAGGAACAAAAGGAAATAGATTGGGTTTCTCTTTGTGGTGCCTAAAATTATCTTGTAATTGTAATGCTATAGTTTAGTGTGACTGCCATGCAACAAAATATGAAAGTAACATGGCTTATAACCCAATATGCTTATCAACCCCCAATCTGTTTCTTAATTTTGAGTGCACTATTCCAAATGCAGAAAAAATCCTTTCCAAAGGTGCTGTTGATGCTTTTGCTGTAGTCAGCATGTCCAAAAAGTTAATGTTCTCTGATAAAATGTCATTCTTTGACACCTTAACGAAGCTATTCCACCTTTCCCTAGAGGACCACATGCATTAAGGCTACCACATAGTGTTAAAATTCTAATGAAATACTTGAACCCAGAATATATTAAAATTTATAATAAAAAATATCTATATTTTAATAATTTGGAAGAAGCTGATATAGTTTTTTAATCATAAAAATCAATATTTTGTCTAAAAAAGAACAATAAAAATCAGTAGTTTTTTCTAAAACGAAAATCATAAAAATCAGTATTTTTTTCTAAAAATAAAAACATAATAATCAGTATTTTCTTCTAAAAAAAAATCCTAAAAACCAGTATTCTTTCCTTCGTTTTGTGTTTTGTGGTGTCCCAAAAGCATGCATGGTATTGGAGTAGAGGTAAAGCTTCCCTATAATGAAGATTTGGTCTTTAAATGAAATTTCATTGTGCATGTGCTGGTGCAAAAAATCATTTGTGTGAGTACTATTCATAAGCTAAAAATTTAAATGATTTAATGGTCAAAAAATAGGTTTTTTTTTTTTTTTTTTTCAAAAAATAGATTTAAAATTTTTTTTTTTCTAAAGTAGTTGGAATTTTGAAAGTAGTTGTAACTAGTTCAAAACAAAAGTAGTTACAACTGGTAGTTAACTACTGCCAAACACTATATCTATGCAATATAGTGTGACATGCGACAAAAAGGGGTAAGAGTTTGTTGTAATGTAACATTTTGTGACGAGCCGGAAGAGGTTAAATATACTGAAAAAGCATTATATCATTTATGAACAGTCCTTAATGAGCATTATTAAGTTCCATACTTATTTCAATACTAGCTTTTTAAATTATTCTAATGTGCAAACATCATTATATTCCAAGTAGCATTTATCTGTGAAAATTTTATGGAAAACTTCCTTTCTTAACATGTATTCGAGAAGCTCTACTCTATTTTCTCTAATGATTTTTATGTCAATATTACGTTTATGAAGTGAAATTTCAAGGACTCTTAACTATCAACATGTATACTATAGTAGCTGTATTTAAAATTCTGATATAGGAAGCAAACCTGTCGGCTAAAATTGTTTCTTGAACTTCTAATTGTGATATAAAATTTTAGTAGATTTTGTATTGCTTTTGAAACATTTTGTGGTGCTATCCAATTCCACCACAAGACCCTTTATTTATTGTAAAGTTGCAAGTAGGGAAAAAATTCAGCTGTCTGTGCAAAATCGTGTTAGCAAAGACCAATAGTAAAGTTTTTTCCAATTTTTGCATTGCCCTGATGTACCATCAGGTAATCATACTTCGTACAAAAGGGAAAACTACAGAAGTTACACACGCTTACAAATGTATTTTTCTATTTTTAGATTTACGTGATAAAATTCTCAATCAACTTTATTTGTAGGCTTATGATGTTGTCCATCTCTTTACACTATCTTTTTTATAAACTACCCTTTCCATGTAGGGTTTTTCAAGAATCTCCAAACTAGGTCAAACCTCCCCGTTTAGGGAGGTTCCACCTATTGAAAATTAAAAGGCATTAAAGCAGCACAGTTATTATTAAATATCTATAAAATATTATTACAAGGCATAATCAATAATGGTAATTATTTAGGCATTTAATTTCGTTAATGATTCGTAATAATAAATAATCAAAACTATTAATTTATTTTGAACTAAAAGATAACTAGAAGTGTCAGAAATTTAATTTTGAAAGAATGCTTTTGATGCTTGCATTGAACATTTAATGAGGAAGTTTAACAATGCAACATGTTTGATGTCCTTCATATTAAATGTAGTTAAAAATGTATATGAAATTGAAACAAATAGATTCAATTCTATAAATATTTCAAAATGATTATGAATTAAACAATGTTAACTTTACAAATAAATTTAAGAAGGAAGTGGTGGTTCCCAGCTTAATTTTGTTTTTGGATAAAGTAAAATTTACTTCTGTTACAATAGATAGCAGCTAGTAAGTAAAGTTTAAAAGACAGGTTAAATTGCTCAGTAATTTGTTGAAAAAAAAAACGTTTCAGTTATGTCTAATAAAATGATACACAAACAAGAACTCAATAATTAGTTTAATTAAAATGAAATTTTGTTGAGTTGAATTATAATTACATTTTTATTTGAAACTATTTAAATTTTATATACTTAAAAATTTTAGCATCATACAAACTAGGATGGTTTGACCTGGGTTAAACTTATTGATTCTTTTTTCAAGAAGTAGATGGAAAAAAAAAAAAAATTCTGTTACAATATATTTTATGCATTATTAATGTATTTTTCTTTTACAGTTAATGAAAGCACGAATTCAAGAGTTGTGATGTGGGCATTTTTTGAAGCAGTAGTATTAGTTGCTATGACATTAGGACAAGTGTATTATTTGAAAAGGTTTTTTGAAGTTCGAAGAGTTGTTTGAAATTTTATTTATTTCTTATTTTATGCAAATAAAATCTTTTTGTAAATAGTTTTTTTTTATGTGTAAACAAAGGACTAATAGCAAGTTGAAAAAAACAGAAGCAGAGTATAGCATAATATAGAATTATTTTAAATACTATGTACTTGAACCTACTATAATCAGTGGCACATTAATAATTGCATGCAAAATTATATACTTATTGTTAATAAAACTATCATTTTTCACATAATATAAAAGAAAGCCACGAGTGCTGTAGAATTGTCACATTTATCCACCACTGGCTGTAATAAATTGATTGATAGGTCTTAACCCTCAAATTTGTGCTGTCTATTGTTCATTTCCTAGATCAACAAATTTAAACAATAGTTTATATAAAATATTCAGAAAAACATGGTCAAGGATGAAACCCTGATCCTAATACTACACAAGCTGTGAACAAACACTTTAATAAAATATACATCACAATTTTACAAAACCAGAGAAAGTGATTAACTACAGCAAAAAAAATTCTGATGTTGAAAAATGCTGTCATAAAGCATGTTTCATCGTTTCTGCAAAGCATTTGGGTTTAGACAAGTAGTTTTATTGTGTAATTTGAGTTTTAAAAAAATTTAGTCTTTGCCAAGAAAAAACAAGTAGTTCTGTCTAGAACTCTACGAGTATACTCCCAACTTCAAATTTATAATCTAGCTATCTCTCTCTTTCTCATTTAGCTTTAGTTAATTCCTTCAAATATACCCTTTCAACTATTAACCCTTTATCCTATAACCACGAGTCTGACTTGTGATAAAGAATTTGTGTCATAAACAAAAGCCACGAGTCATTCCTGGTGAGGAATTTGCATGAGATAAGGCTTTTTTTTTTTTTTATATAAGCGACTGGCTGGAGTTATTCCACATCACAATGAATATTTTTCCTTTGATTGTAACCTCAGTATTGTTTCTAACAAAACTGGATGATCTGTTACTTAAGTTCCCTATAAAAATACCTGCCACTGGCTTTTCCAGGAGACTCCTGGATTTTCCCCTCTTCTCCCAGTTTGTTTTTAAGATCTCCTGGTTTTTATAAAATTTGGTAAAAACCACTAAAAAAATGAATTTTATGGGAAAAAAATCAGTTTAAATTTAATTTAAACAGCAATTTTTTCCTATTTAATTTCTTTGACAAATGGATTTACACAAGAAAGTTAGTTTTAGGCTATATCATGCTTCGAGGGGGAGGGGGTAACAAGAAGTGTGACATCAGGCTAAGGCTTATACAACAGCATGACATGTGACAAAGGGGGAGGAGGAGGAAACGTGACATCATTAAGCGGTTCCTCAGACATTATAAACTCAATTATAACTTTAGAGGAGTGATTACTTTGTGAGTTATCTGGGGATAAGGGGAAACACAATAATTTAAGCAATTGTGTTAAGACTTGCGATTTTCCCCTAAAAAAGGAATGAAAAATGCGCAAAATTGCGGTGTATTGCAATCTACAGGCTGCTTTCCTCAGATTCTTGGCAAGTATGTATGTATAGAGCTTTGTTACGTTCACACGTTTCAAATATAACTTCGTATAAAGAATTAAATTCTTATACCCATCATGCCAAAAAAAAAGGAAATCTAATATTGATAAGAGGGGTAGTGGAGAGAAATTGGTGCTATGGCCAATTCTGATTCCAAAGATCCTTTTCAATATGATAGTGAGGACATAAGTTTCCTGTATGAAAATGTCCACGAAGATTATTCCGATGATGAAGATGGCAATTATCAGCACAATGGTTTTGGGAAGAAAAAAATAAGCCAAAAATCTTGAAGTATACAGAAACTCTTGGCGTAACATCAGCAATTCAAGACTAATTAGGTGGAAGTAAAAAAAAAGACTTTTTTAATATTATATTCACAATGTGTTTTGGGATAATATTGTTCAGGAAACGAATCGGTACCCAGAAAAATAAAAAGCTTACACATTTTTGAACTGTTCAGAAATGAACAAAAAATTGTTCAAATTAAAAAACATGTCATGCCAAGAGCTTCTTCCAATAACCTTCTTCATAGGAACTGGGATCTTATGCCAAGAGTTTTCATAATTTACTTCATTTTTACCCATAGGCACTAATGTTAAGATTTTTTGAACTGTTTAAAATTGAACAAAAAATTTTTCAAATCAAAAAGTAAAATCGCAGAGATCTTTTGAATCAGACTATTCCCTCAAAAGAGGGGACAGATGGATTGACAGACCAACAAACATTTTCCCCATCTCAAAACCCTACTTTTTTTCAAAATTTTCAATCTTTAATTATTTTACTTATTTTTGACTTTTCTTTATTTTTAACAATATATTTACTTACATTAAGCTTTCTTTCACACTTGATATTTTTTTTACTTTTTCAGCAAAGTAGGCTAAAAAAACATTAAAAATTAAGCATGGAAAAAAATCATATACAGCTCTTTCGTATGAAAAGTGCTTTGTCTTTACAATACACCAAATTTTTCTCGCAAAACTGTGCCATCTGCGTTCTCTACAACAAAGCTTCTACGAGATCGCGAGTTGGAAAGTTGCATCATTTTGTTCACTCTAATAGAAGGCGCTCTCACTCCGTACTCTCCCAAAACTTTGATCAATGTTAGTTTTTTATTAATATAACTTTTTCATGTATTTTTAGTGATAAAAAATAAATTTTTGTATTACTGGTTGCATAGATAAAGTTTGAAATTCTGTCCTAGCTGTAGGTGCAAATGTTAACAATTATAGAATTGTTCAAAGAATATCCTTAAATAATCCAAATAAAAAAAATATTTCTGGTACATATTCTGTCACAAACCCTTTCTGGTAAAGTTTCCAACCAAATTTCAGTTGGGTCATGATTGATATAACATTCAAATTTACAAGCAAAGCCTAATGTTAAATTATTTTCAAAATTGAATCAACAAATTTTTTTGTATGATTTTCTACCAAAAATGAAAACATGGGAATGAAGTACGCCACATTTTAAAAATCAAAACTCATTTCATTTCTGCATAATCTTTGCCAAAAAATATTAGGCTTAATTTCAAAAATTTTATTCTGGTGGAAGAATTTTTTTTAGAGATATAGCAATGAATTGAATTGTGTGCTCAGTCAGAGATGTTTTGATGTTATAATTGCAAGATAAAAAGGAACAAAATAATAAACGAAATTTTTTTTAAAAGTAGAAAAGCAGAAAATTGCAGATTTTCACCACCTGGTATATAAAATTTAAAAAAAAAAAACCTGTGGATGTTAACCACTTGCAGAGCCACACATTAGTGGTCAACTTCTAGAGGATGAAGGGCTAATTCCGTTCCTGACAAAAGTGCTCAACTTAGACAGGTGGTGAACTTTACAGGTTTTACTGTACAAGACTGAATTAATAAGCATTAAAAAATTAATTCAGTAAAATGTATCTTACCTTGCATAAAGTGTTTAAATTTCATTTGGGTCACTCTGCTGCGGGCTTAAAATGATTCACCTTTTCAGACATCAAACCTAAACGAGATGCCTGCACTTTCATTGAAGCATCAGATAATGGGCTATGAATGATGAAACAGTATATATAAAAACTACACATGCAATCGTATTTAACCTCACTTAGAAATTCCTTCCGTTCTAGTGTCACAATCAATTGATGCAACATAAAGAAATTCATAATAAACCCAAAATGGATTTAATTACACAAAAAAAAAAATAAACAAATGCCGGCAAATGGATCCCCTATTGAAGATTAGGAAAAAAATTTCAGAAATAAATTCAGGGGTGGTACTGGCCCACCCCAAAAAAATCCTGAAACTAATTTGCGGAATCTTTAATGTTGAAACAAGGTTTTAAGCTATTATATGTATATATACAGTATTATTACTATTTGTAAAGAAAAGTTATATTCTGAATCGTCATTTGTCACATAAAAATGCAGGTACATCTTTTGTAAGAATTGAATAAATTTTTATGTATTCACAGATCTATTAATCTTTGACGAACATTCTGAATGCACTGTTAACTGCATAACTTCCATCTTACAGTTCCAAACAAAATACAGATAAAACCTATGAAAAATTTTTCATCACATTTTGCAAATTAACTTAACATATTTCACAACATTTTCAAAAAACATAAGGATAGCGCTAAAAAAAGTTAGAAATCCGGAATTCCGGACTTAAAAGCCTTAAAATATCCGGAGTTTCGGCCTACGGCTGGAAAGGTACCAGCCCTGTAAATTGCTAGTAGCAGTTAAGTTTACTTTGAAGGTGTCATTAATATTGACAACTTTTATTTTGAAATACTATTCCCAATAGTTTTTGATTCATGTGACTAAAGAAACCAATGCTAAATTGGTTTCTCTTGATTATAATATTCATATATATATATTTTTTTTTTACTTTCATTTGAAAGACCATTCTAAAATACTTTAAGGATAATTAAATTTGTGCATGTTTTTAAAATTGGGATTTCTTTATAGGGAGAGTCGGGGAAACACCATAAATCCATCTTTTCCATTGACATTTAAATCACTGAGGAAATATTTTTGAAAAGATTTTTAAAAGAGACAGACTTCTTTGTCTGCAATATCTATAAAACCATTTATTTTAAAAATAGTAATATAAAACTAACACAAAGTACAAATTTCTCTTCATTCCACATTAATATTAAAAATAATATACAAATCACTTTTGCGGCATATTCCACAGAGCAAAATCTTATCAATTTTCAAAGTTCACCATTGCTAAACATGTTCCGACTTTCATCAGCATCTTCTGATGATAAATCATCAGAATCAGATGAATGAGCAAAAACTGAATCAGTTTCATTCTTTGCATCTGATTCTGAGTCATCTGATTCGGAATCTTCAGAATCGGAATAGATAACATTTCTTTTCTTCTTTTGGACTTGCACTGGACTGTCTTCCCAACTTTCATTTTTGATTGTTTCTCCAGATGAACCCCGATTCTCTGGTAATGAATGTACAGCAGAATTATTTTGGTTTGCAAAATCAATCAGGGGGGAAGCAGCTAAAGCTTTGGAAAATGAATCGTTTGGTTTAAATTCATATTGGTCAACTCTAAGTGGGGTGATTCTTTTAGCCGTATATTCATTTTTAATTGACGATACTACACCCAAATATTCTTCGTCACAAGATCGCTCTTTGGCTGGAATTTTAATGCTGCATGATGCAGATCCTATCTTCTCCAAACTGAATTCATCTTCATTGGATGGAGAATTAGGAGCAGATTCTGGAATAACTGATTTTGAGGAGTTCATTTCTGTGTTTGTAGTACGGTTAAATGAATCACCTTCAATTGAGTCCTCTTCACTGTCTGTATATTCAATTAATTTATTAGAGCTGGTGTTGGCACTAGATGGACAGGATGATTGTTGACTACTTTCACTATCAGAGAGGAGTATTGTACGCCTAAAAATGAAGAAAATATTAAAAAAATATTAAATGAAAAGAATACAGCAGAAAAGTAAATGAATACATTTCACTTAGATCAATCTCAATAGAGCATAAGGATTACATTAGCCTATGATGGCTTACATGAATTAACGGAGTACATGGATTATGTATGCCTATGAACAGGGCCGGATTACCAAATAGGCAAAGTAGGCAACCGCCTAGGGGCCCCAAGAAATTCTTAAGTTAAAATGCGAAAAAGAAAGGGAAATGAACAAAAAAATCAGTTTTCTTTTCAACCAAACCAAAGGTAAATCTCCAAAATCGCCCCCCACCCCAATTATGTCTTGTTCCGTCCCTCTGAAGAATTTATTGTTTTACAACCTCAGGCTCATAAAACACATATATTCTTCCGTGAAACACACAGAATAACAATTTATACACAGAATTTATGAAAGGAACGTTCCTTTTGTTTTCCACTTTTAACTCTTGTGATAATGTTTAAATAAGCTAATTTTTAGAAATTAATTTTGATCGTTTTATAATTAAAATCATCAAGGGGAATAAATTATGTATCTTTTCAATATGAAGTCTAAAACTTACCAGTGACAGATTTTAAGGAGGGGGGGCGGGGCAGGTACCACGTGCTTCTCCCAAAGGAAGGGGAAAAAAATAACTATTCCATTAAGTAATTTTTAACAATTTTCTTGACATCAAAAAGGAATTTTTGGAACTATTGTGTAAAAATACAAAATGAAATATATTTGAATAAAATCATTTTTTTCACACAATCAAAGCCACTAAGTAAACAATGACCCCTGGTTCAGCTTTCAGGCAGTTCACGAAATAGTTCGCCAAGATTTTAATAAAGTTAAACTGAATCATGTCCCCTCAAGACTCTCCCTTTCTCGAGACTATAGATGACTGACTATGTATACTAATAAGTGTTTTAAATCTGGAAAATAATCTAAATCTCAAAGTCCATTTGCTAAAGTGGTTCTGGAATTATAATCCTAATGCAAATATATTTCGAATTAAAACGGTCATTTTTAGGGCATTTAGTGAAATTATTTGTACGGTTTAATGTTTTATTAGCTTAAAACATTTTTAAAATAGATGCACTTTCATTCAAAATAAATTAATAGTACATATTTTTTCTATACTTGCGGATTAATTCAGTTTTATCTGACAACTTTATCATGAGGAATTTAATGAGGGAGAACGAAGAACCACTTTTTACTCCACTGTGCTGTTTTAATTTTTTATTAGCTATAAATATTATAATTATACAAAATTCAATTAGTTAGCTATAATGGCTATAAAAATACTATTATACACATCATGCAACACTATGTAATATTTTTATACACAAAACAATCAATCATCATGAGAACATTAATTAGTTATTATAATTATTCAACTTAGCGAAGCAGCTAGTACTATGCAATTTTCAGTCAAAAAGATTATATCTAAAATTTGTACAATTATTACTTAACTTTAGTCTCTGAATTTTTGAAGTATTAATCTAAACATTTATGCTCAGTTAAGAAATCAACAGTAAAAAAATAATTATTATTTAAAAATTAATTTGCTTTTCTGATGAGTCCAAGGGCTGGAACATTATTACCAAGAAAATTAACATTTTTTTTTTGGTAACTTTATTTTTATTCATACGTCTTTTAGTGATTTTTGTTCTAAAGCCTTCAGTTCTGTAGCAATTATTATATTGAAATTGTTTTTTCTGTATCTCGTGGCAGAGGTTAACATCAGTCTAATAAGAGTCACCCTTGTAAAAAAATCCCTCAATTTCCAACGAAAAGAAGTCACAAATGTGATTATATAGTTTTTAATGGATGGAGCACCAATTTTTTTTTAATGAATGAAGTTTTGTCATTCAACTTATATCCTGAACAATTGTGTTCCTTTCTTTAACAAATATGTTCATATAAATCTGATTACTTTTTAAGCATTCTTAGCATTTAACTTTTGGAAAGAGAGAATAAAAATCCTAGTTCAGTGCTCCGGTTTAAGCATGGATCGGCTATTTTCAAGGCCGTATCTAGAGGGAGGCCTTAGTTTATACTTAGAGGATTATTTTTTTTTAAAAAATCTTTTGGTTACTGCAGTGCCTTTTAGTTTTATTGCTGTTTTAAAATTTCATGTTTTTTCTTCAAAATATTTATGAAATCTGAGTTTGGGCTAATACTAACTGCACCATTTAATAGTTATTTGTTTAAATGCATTTTTCCTAATTCTGTAAGTTATTCTGAACATTTTAATGAAAAAATTTTAGTGATATCATGAAAATTGGCAAAGTTATGAATTTTTTGCTTGAACTATGTCACTAGCACAAAATTTGTCCGTAAAGCGAAGACGTCTCTTTAAACACATTTTTGAAAATTGATATCTCAAAAAGTATTAAAGATAGCAACAAAAAAATTTGCAGGGGTAATCGTGATAGTAAAATGTACAAATAAAAAAAAAAAAATCATAAAAATCTGAGACATGGGTTTCATTTCTGGCTGAATGATTTGATATGGAATGACCCATTTATCTTCAAACATTACAAGATTTTTCAAAGACAAACTCACCTTGCACAAGATTTCCTACGACTTGTTGTTTGAGGAGGCTGTGAAGTAAAAAAATTCACATCATTAACAAGTGTATGTCTTAAAAATTTTCAATGCAACAAACACAACAAAAATTTTTTGTTTGAGTGTAAACATCAGAAATACAGTAAAGTAGAAAATTTTAGACAAAACATAAGTGACAAAAGATACACGTTACGCAGAAACAATAACAAATAACATAGAACACATCAGCCAATTGGACACCTTTCACATGGTTAGGAGGGAATAAATTCATTTAGAGGACAAATACTTGTTTATGAACATCATTAAAACCTTTAAAGGTTTTAATGATGTTCATAAACAAGTATGAAACATTGTATCATAAACAAGTAATGACGAGGCGGATTTTTATTCACCCCTTTGGGATGGATGCCTGCGGAACGAAGTGCTTCCACAGTATGGGGCTTGCCAAGCGCCGACTGCCATTATAGGGCAAAGCATTTTCTCACCCTAAACCTAACACACGTAAAATTTCATAAAAGTATGCATTTCACAATAATGTGCGAACAGGGGTCGCAGTGAGAAAATAAAAAAGTATAAGAATTTTTCATACAAAATACAGGACATAATGGTATGAAAAGAATCAATTTGAAAAATATGATTAAAAGAAATAATACAATTACATCAAAAAAGATGAAGAAACATTTATAAGTGTTTAATTCAACTCTTTTGTACACACATCAGTTTATTATTTCCCACATCAATAATGGCTTTAGCTTTTTCCACGGTTGGGGGTTTTGCGTTTTGGGAGTCCGAAATTGGTTTCAGACTGGACAGGTGATTTTTATCGTTCTAAAGTGTCTTAAACTGTTCTAAAGCTAAAATGTTCTAATCTAATTGATTTATATATAATGCAATATTATTAACCCGTAAATATAAATATTGATTAGTTGTAATTAATAAAGAGTTGATAATATTTTTCTCTGAAATGTTAATTTAAAAAAAATATTTTTATGTGAAAAAAGCAAATTACTAATAACTATTACATAATTGCTTCCTTGAGTTGGTTGTGTTGTGAAAAAATATACCAAAGCAACTAATTTCAGTTCCATTTATGGCCTATAATTGCTATTATATATTTAGAAGAAAGAATGATTGAAGAATAATAAATAGATAGTAAAATGTTGGCACTTACATATTAAAACTAGCAAATTTTTATTTTTCATTTTTAACAATGTATTTTGTAGCGACAACAAACAAAAAAATAGTAACTTTATAATTCTTAAAAAACATCAGCATTTTCCTAGAGTAGATAGGTGATAAATTTGGTGTCAGAACATGAAATGGCACTATACATTTTCTTGAAAGTAATGCAATGTTAACTTAGTAAAAGTAGACTGGCCAGTGTTATTCTTATTCAACTTCTATATGACCAGATTAAAATTGTCTGCATAAGTTTTATACATTTAACTTAAATTTTAATATTAATAAAATATTACTTTAATACATTTTATTCTGTTTTTGATATTTGCTTACAGAAAGCAACTTCACTAAAAATATAGTTTTGGACACAGGATAGGACTGCAAAAACCATGGTTTTTACCATAGTTTCCAACCCTGGCTTCTTCAATATTTTGGATCAAGGTTGGGATTTTGGACAGGTGGTTTTTACCAATCCAAAACTGTCCCAAACGGGTCTAATCTAATCAATTTATATGGCAAATCAGTAATGTAAAAATATAACTATTAATTTGTTGTAATTATTAAATAGTTGATAAAATATCTCTGGAATGTGTATTTAAAGAAAGAAAACTATTTACTAAATGGGGAATGTGTTATAGGATGTTAAAAGAAGATTACCATTTTTTTTTTTTTTTTCATGTTATTGAAATTATTCTTAATATCTGATATCAAATGATTAAATATTTTGTACAATTTACACTTTTAAAAGAAGAATAAATGTTAAATCGAGGTTATTTGCGTAAGATACATATAAATTAAGGTATTCATATAATCCTACAGCAAACTGCCTGTTTTTGGGATAGGAAAATTTGAGGGTAGTATATATAGGAAAAACAAATTCCAGACAGAATTCAGTTCAAATTCAAACTCTAGTTAATACTGAATGCAAAATAAATCATAGCAATTTCTGTTTACAAGATCAACTTTTTGAATTGCCGTTTGGATTTGTGAAACTTTTTCATTTTCCTTACATATGCATTTCCTTCAGTAATCAAATATCAGATTTCAAAGTATAACATTCAAAAATCCCAAAAAGTAAAAATACATAACTTCCATAGAAAAGTTGGTATTTCCCGTAGTTTGTAGTACATTGAAAATTACCTAAGGCTTCGGCTAAAAGGTGCAAGGGTGTCCGATGGAGAAAAGTGCATTGTAAATTTCGGGGGGTTTTTTTTGTAGTGACTATGGGTAATCCATATTGGTTGGCTTCTCTACAAATAGTTATGGTGAAACTGTAGAAGCACTACTTGTGCAACAACAAAACAAGCAAAAATTCTGATTAAACTTAAATTCATTAGGTTATTTGTGCTAAACTAATGTTGCTTTATTTTTCAACATTCGGAGAAAGTTAAGTTTTTGTTCAATGTCTCTTAAAATTACTAAAACAATAATTTACGTCTTCAGTAAAGTAAAAAAAAAAAAAAAAAAAGAGAAAGAAAGAATGTTCAATACATTCCTAAAAATATAATTATGATGGGTTGGATTGCTTACTTCATTCTCAAAATCTAAATCAGCAAAGTCTACACCAAGTTCAACAGGAAAATCAAGTTTTCTTGAAATTGAAGAGTCCATTACACATTTAGCTGGAATAGGGGAACTTGTTCGATCAGGATAACTTTCATGTGAATTCCTAGAGCAGAAATTTCCTTCAACAGCATCTTCAACGAAATCATTATCTTTTGTACCATTTTCAAGTCCACCAGGAACTGCTGCGCAATCAAAATTTGGCTCAAGATTACTGTCTAAGTTATCCGTCACTTTATTACATGATTTAACTGCCAAATCTTCAACTGAATTATAAATAGAAGCCTCAGAAGCATTTGTACCTAACTCATTGAAAGCATTACTACCCTGAGAGTCGTGAACTTGAAGAAAAAATTTTTGAGATATTTGTATCAGCTTCTTTTTTAACATAGTGTTCATCTCCTGCTGCATTTATAACAGTAGCACATTCACTGGTCTTTGACATCATTGAAGAGCTTTCTTCTGTTTGTGGATGCAGAGAGCTTGTATTCCACTGAATATCAGCTGCATCTGCATTATCATCTGCAGTGGGGAAATCAAATTTCCTTTGAAAATAAGGACTCTGACATGATTTAGAAGTAATATTACTTCTATTTGGAGAATATAAAAGCTTACGAGCACTTTTTGTACTAGAGGTTTTGTGTTTTTCATCTAATAATGAATAATAATTTGTAATTTTATTTCTTTTTGAAGCAGGTTGTTCCGGAGTTTCTGAAGTTCCTAGAAGAAAAAAAAAAATGCTAGTGAGTAAATTTGCAGCAGATTGCTGTATATCAGTAACATTTATCCTTAAATTATACATAAAAAATTTATAAAATCCATAGAAGTTTATTATCCCAGTTTGTAGCAAATTGAAATGAAAATGTTATAATTTCTTTGAATGAATAACTTATCTTTCATTTTGAAAGGATGATTGTTAAAAAATAAATGCATCTGAAAAAGATCAGTTTTTGAAATTTTAAATTAACTCAAGAAATGGATTTTCACACCTTTTTTTTCATTGAAAAAATTCTAAAATTCTGGCACTCATTTATAAAATTTTCCAAATTCATCGACATAATTAAGAAAGAGGGGGAATGTGTATTTAGTAAAAGTATTCAATTTAAAAATAAAAAAAATTTAAGTTTATGCATTAATGTTTTTAAGTCCGCCCTGCTAAGCAAAAGCTGCATCAGAGCTCAAATATTTGATTAAAAAATTGTATTTAGGTAAAATAAGTGACAAAGAACCATCTCGTGGCAATACCTCAATTCTGCCAAGAGGTGCAGATACAACTTGACTTTTGTGCTTAGTACAGCAAAAAAATACTCAGAGAAATAAAAAAAATTTCGCCTTGCATTATTTACAAAAACGAAAAACATTCATTCTATTTAGCCACATTTTCTTTAATAACTACATATTTTAAATTTATTTTTCAAGATTTCTTTTTAACAAAATGCCCGAGACACAATTTGAATATATCCTGAAACAGCTATTTAAATTTCTTATTCTTTAATGATTTCTATTTATAGCAGATCATTCATAAATAATGTCAAGCTTCGAGGGGGAGGGGTGTTTGCAAAATTGTGACAAGGGGACGGGGTAACAAGTGTGACATCATGCTTATGCAACATAGCAGGACATGGGACAAAGAGGGAGCCGTTGAAGTGTGACATTTCGTGACAAAGGGGGTAGGGGGTCAAATATATGGGGGAAAATTGTGACATGATTTATGGACGGTCCCCCCTACTGGGAAATATTAGAACCTAGTTTTGAAAAACATTTCCTCAGATTTCATTTTAAATGCAAAACAAGAAGAAAATAGAGTTAAAAGAATGCGGGAAGAAACCGCACAATAACTCTTCTATAAGGACTAAGGAGAACATATTTTCTTTTTCCTTCAGAGGATATTAATGGATGTGAGAAAACAGCTTTTAAAAGCTCCGTCAGAAAGATGCTTATATCGCACTGCTGAACAGTGAATGAATATACAATTTTTGATTGAAAAGTGTAAGTTTAATTCATATTTACCCTTAATATTTAGAAATTTGGATTCAGACACAAGAAGAAAGTTATCTTTCTGTGATTTGTTTTTCCTGATAATTTGCATGGGCACATTTGAGAGCATTATAAAATTACGAACACTATTTTTTTTTATTATAGAAAGTGTGTTATTGTAGAACTAAAAATTAGAAAGTCAAATTAAAAGCAGGAGTTAGAGACATGCTTCCAGATTCTAAATATATGTGAAATCATCAAGGAAAATAGAGAGAATAGTTGCTAAATGGTTTTGATTTTCTCTAATTTTTTGCCAATCAATTTATTGTTACCTTGAGACCACAAAACAAGAATTAAAACATTTTTTAATTCTTGAAATATTTTATTACAGGATAATTACATATGCTTTTGTTATGTCTGTCACAACATTTTTGCTTTGTTTCAAATATTACATATCTTTAAATAAAGCTTAAATCCTTAAATAAATTTTCCTGTGCTTACAGGTCTGTATGCCTACTTTAAAAATAAGGAAAGAGTTTTAGTCTATGGAATAAATATTTTGAATCGTGTCAAACCAGGGTTTGTTGATTTAAATCAAGTGATTTTTTTCAAAAATATCATTGATTTTACAATGTTAGAAAGTGTTGTGAAAATGAAATATGTTGCATTTACAACCACTGTTTCAAACAAAACTTCTAAGTCCATGTGTGTGTGTGCATAACATATTTCATAAGTTTAGAACTAATTACTATTTCTTTAATTTTACAATATTGCTCTTAATCTTCGGCATCTTAACAGCAAAGCATATTTCATTCAATCATTCAAATTAAAATTTATAATAATCATGAACTATTCTGTGTTTTTTATCTTAAAAATACTCAAGGTCGATTTAATAAATGCCACACAATAAATAATTCAGAATGCTAGTGTTAAAAACAACAATTGTTACAATTTAGAATATAAATTCTTTAAGTTTCATCCATACAGAGGCGTAGCTAGGAGGGGGCAAGGAGGGACAGCTGTCCCCGGGCGCAGCGTCAAGGGGCACCAAATTAATGTTAATTTACTTTTTTTTTTAATGCGAAAAGAAAATTATTTGAACTGAAGAGGTGTGAATATGTTCGACAAAAAAGTGGGAACACTGCAAACCATATAGGGAATGACCAATGTAGCACAGGAGTGCGTGGGAAATCAGACAAACAATTTTGCGAAGCCAAAGTGTCCCGTTTTTCCCTTAGAAGTGAATGGTCGCTAATAAAAATGAAAGTTAAAAGGGTTGCATTTTAGAGCTATTTATCATTTAGGAAGCATAAAAGTTTTTTTAGGATAGAGAGCTGTTTCCCTTTAGGGGCGCCGCTATGCCTCCAGGGACAAAGGGGGGGGGAGGGGCGCAAAATCTTCAATTGTCCCCGGGCGCTGAAAACCCTAGCTATGCCTCTGCATCCATGTCCCCTAATAGCCTAAGGTTTTTTCCTTCTAAAATATTCTTTTATCATAGAAGTTATCAATAAAGATATTTGATTAAAACAAAAAGTTTCAGTTTTTAGGAATGGTGTGAGCATATGATTTCACTAAATGAGTAAAAATATTTCAGGCTTTTTCACTTATAAAATAGAAAAACGATTAAAGTACTCTCAATGTAAATATTAAGTACACACAAATATTACTTTTTTTCAGCTTTCAACAGCAAAATAATTCAGATTAAATTTCATAATTTTCTCTGCACTTAAGAGTGTACTATTATTCCTGGTAGGGTTAAGTTTTATTTGAGTCATGCATTTGTATTTAAATTTGTTTATCATTACTATTAAAATATATTTATTGTTGTGAAAATCGATTAAAGCGTGTTTTACATATTGATTAACATGCCATATTGTTTCTATAAATGTAACATAATAAAATATTTAAGGTCTTGTATAAAAAATAAAAAAAATCCGATTTTTTTATTTTTAAATAAAAGAAAATCACGAATCCTGGTCAAAACATGACGAGAGACATGACAAGAATTAGACAAGGTTTTCAAGACATTCTTACACAATAATTCAAAACTTTATTTCTCAGACTAAAATTGCTCCACTACTTAAGTACCCACTAATAAGTAGGCGTTTCTTCCACTTTAAAGTAGGCATGAAGATATATAAAGCACACAAAATGTTCAGTTTCTTTTCACATTTAGTAAAGTTTTATCCTCTATTATTATTCCCTCCTTTTCTGAAAAGATTGCTGTTTTTAATTCAGTTCACAACCACTCATCTTTGAAACTGCTTTTCGAATTTGATATTTATTTAAAATAAATATAGAAGCAAATTAAATGTGGACCCAAATTTGAGGTTAAAACTAACTTCTACAGAACGAGATATCAACTGCCATGCAGCAGCAACCTGCTCATTAATTTTGTTTTTTCATTTTTTTACATGATAGGCATTTTGTACTTGAAGACGTATTTCTAATGCTGTTTTGGAAGTACGTATCAAATATATATTTTATGTATTTCATACATAAGTTTTATTTTAACAAACGATTTTTCCTGCATTAACTAAAAAGTGGTGTGATTGAAATAAGCTAATCATCGTAGTATTTTTCTATAATCTACTAGATGAGTCGCCCGGCGTTGTACGGGCTAATCTCGAGTATTAAAACAAACTGATGTCACGTGGCACATGTTCAAATCCCCATAGGAATAAGAACAATCCCTAAGAATCCTTAACAGAATAAAGATAACCTTTGAAATAAGATCAACATATAATCAAATTGGTTGTATATAATCAATTGTTTAAAAATAATAAAGAAGGATTAAATTCACGTGCATTAATTTAACGGAGATTGCAAATACAGCGATCCCTCATCAAAATGCTAGAAACGTTGATTATTATTATATTTAATTTGTTTAACAATGGCAACTTCATTGATTTGTTTGTTCACACAGCAACTGTAACAATTGTTGAAACAATGCAACAATGCAAATAAAATAAAACTGTCATCACCTGGGTCAAATGAAATAAAGTTAATTATAGTGAAAAAATAATTTCAAACTACAGAGAAAAACGCTTATAACTTCTTTTCTAGTTAATTTAGGGGCTTCCAATTTTAGCACGAAGCAAAAAACTCTTCCTGAAGTAGTTTTTTACGCCCTTTTCATTGGTATCAAGCTCGAAAGGATGCGATAATTTCTTCCGATAGAAAGGACTATTTTATGCAATTTTCGGTGCTCTGCTCCTATTGGTCTTAGCATGATGATATATAGCCTATAGCCTTTCCTAGATAATTGAGCTATCTAACACTGAAATAATTTTTCAAATCAGATATGTAGTTCCTGAGTTTAGCGCATTCAAGCAAACAAACTCTTCAGCTTTATAATATTAGTGTAGATTCCAAATTCATCCTGAAACAAACAAAAAAAGGTATGTTTTGTGGAGTCAGTCTCACATGAAATAAACTTATAGCCATTTTTCAGTCACAACGCAACTGGTTTTTCATAAAAATACTACTTTACACAAAATAGTTTTTTTTTTTTTTTTTTGTTTCTCAAGGTATCAAAATGATTTAAAAGCCATTATATTCTGTACAAAAGGTATTAAATTTTGATTATGATTTCTTTTTTTAATAGTTCTTTAACAAAAAAAAATCACAAAATGGTGCTTGAAAATACCATTTTGACAATAAAATATTGAATGTGTCACATTAAAGCTTTTTAGGAGAAGAAATTAAGACTTACCAATATATTTTTTTTTTCTCTGAAGAAGTACCTTATAAAAGTTTTCTCAGAGAAAGCATGATTAATTTGGAAGCCTAAGAACGTACCTATTCTGGGAGGAAAATGTAGAGGCGAGTCTTACTTCTACTAAAAATTTTAATGCGAAGAAATTCAATTTTTCTTTGTCAAAATGATATTTTTAAAAGCTCCATATTTGTAACTTTTTGAGGGATCTTTGGGCCAGTTAATTTATTGCAAGATAACAATAAATTAACCAGCTAAAAATTAAAGAAATCAAAACAATTGAGCAACATGGGTTGGGTGATCCTCCATAGAAATAACATAAGAAATGAAGTTTGCTGAAGGCTCATTGCCTTTATTTTTAAGAATTAATCAGAAGAATTATACCTTATAACCAGTAACAAACAATGTTCATCACATAAAACATTAACAAATAAATAATATCACAAAAACTCTTGCTAAATCTTACTATTAATAGAATTTCTATGCTTCTTAGGGGGAGAATAGCTTTGCAAAGTTTTGCTTAGCTTTTCTGCAGCCCTAGCACATTTTGAAGATTCAAGATTATCATCTGTAATGTCTATTATTTCTGGTGCTTGGGAAGAATCTGAAAAGAAAACAAATAACAAGTCTGAAATAAGGATGTAACAAACAGTGGTCAAGCCGAAAAACCGAACCATCGGATATTTCGGACTATTCAGGCTAAGGCGAATATTCAACTATTTGTTGTTAGGTGAAATGGAATATTCAAATTTCTGCCAACTAATAACGTTTCTCAAAATTCATTGTATTGAAAGTATTTGTTAATCCCTTATCTGCTAGGTCCCTAGGCTTTCTTCGAATCCAGGCAAAAAAAAAGTTAGAAATTAAATATATATATTTAATTTCTACATTTTATATAAGTTTTATTCAAAAAATTAGGTAAAATAGGATCTCAATTTCAAATTTTGCAAACAAATAGAAATATTCAAAAAAATTTGTTTTATGTTTTAAAAGAAAATTAAAATTTAAATTTCAAAGCCATTTTTAAGAATTTTATAAAGAATTTTGATGCCTATCATATAGAACAGCATTTGATATACTTTAAAATACATTTATGAGACCTTTCTGCGCATCTGCAAATCACAAGATTAAACTAGTCTGTTGTGGCCATCACGGCAGTTTCTTGTATGGCCTTCATTATTACTACTCGCAAGATATCCTTACTATAATACAAAACCATGGTGAAAAAATAAATAAATAAGTGCAACAAACAGTGGTTTAGCCGAATAAAAATAATTGTATTAAAAAATGATTTTAAACCAAGATAAACTAATTGGAAGGTTTTGCTATCAGCAAAACCTCAGAATGCTAAAAATGTTATAAAGAATTTTATTTGTTAACGTGTAGGTCAAAAGCAACAATATAATACAAAACAAAGTCCAAAGTCTTGGTGTGATTGGTGCCAAAATATAATTGTTTGATTCTTGAGATATATGAATTGAGAAAAAGGTTCTACTGCTAAATCCCCCTTGTAGCGAATAGTGCCAAAATTTAATCAACAGTACTTCCTATTAGGATGCAGGTGTGCACCAAATTTTGTTTAATTCTATGCATTACGTCTTGAATTACATGCACACAAAAATTACTAAAAAGTTTGGAATTTTGCAATGAGTCCGAAAACGGATCTGAATTTCTTCTGGTGTGACCATTGATTACTAAAAAACTTAACAAGCTAAAAATTTGAATTTATAATCTTGAGGGGCTCATTTGATGGGTTAAATTGGAAATACAAAATGCAAAGTAAAATATCTTTAATCATTCCAGCTGGAATGGCTCATGAAACCTTCCATTAAATAATACTTTAATAGAATAATCATTCTAATTATCTGGAGAATAGGTTTGAATGACTTCAAACCTTCTTACCTGGAGAATAGCTTGGAATAGCCTCATCATCCTTCTGATTTCCAGCATAGCTTTGAAAAGCTTTGGTTGCATTTTCTGTAGTAGTTGCTGATTTTGGCGATTCAAAATTATCACCTTGCGGGTCATCAGCTGTAATGTCTACTATTTCCGGTGGTTTGTAAAAATCTGAAAAAGAAACAAATAACAATATTTTGTTTTCTTTTATTTAATGTTGTTTTTATTCCACTATATTAAACATACAAACTGAGCTTGATACAAAACCATGTTTGGGAAACCAAACTTATTACAGCACTTTAACAGTGTTGATTAAAAAAAATCTAAACTAATATTTTATACATAGCTTAGAATTACTCAAACCAATTTTATGCATAAAATACATTATAGAAGAAAAAAGAAAGAAAACTAGGATGAATCACTCAATTTTAAACACAGTATTATTTTTCAAAAACACTTAACAGTAAATTGTTTAGGTGAGTACAGTAAATTATTAGGTGAGATAGATTAAAAATGTTCTATATAAATTTATTTATTTTTCCTGCAAATTAAATCAAGCATCTCTCATAGTCAAAATCATATAAATTTGAAATTATTTTAAGGAAAACATTTCAATGGAAATAATAGTTAATAATGGAAAATCTTTCCCTCTTCTCCCTTAAATTCTACATATAAAAAAGGGTTTTAGAAAAGATGTATGCTGAATCATTTAAACAAAGAGGTCGTTTTAAAAAAGTAAACTGAAAATTTTCTAAGTTGTAATTAGGAGAAATATATGGTTTTCTTTCTTATATGTCAAGAACTTGATTTTTTTTTTTTTTTAATATTTAGCATCTATTGGTTAGCAAAACTAAAAAATAAAAATCTACCTTTCACACTTGGTTTCTTAAAACTGCGAACTGGCTCCGAAAATGGTTTTGCAAAACTACCAGCAAGTTTTAATCCTTGTTCAACAACAGATGCTTCAGCCTGAATTAATTGTTGTGCAATAGCAACCTAAAGATACATCAATTATTAAAAGAAAAATAAATTATATATATATATGCAATAATCTTTCACTTATGCATCAATGTTTATGCACCTCTTTTTTTGGAAATAGGCGTTTTAAAAAGAAAGAAAATAAAATGTAATTAATATGTTTAAGATCAGAAATGTAAATCGCGAAAAAAAATTATTTCGCGATTTTCTGAAAAGGGTTCGTTTTTGAGATTAGTTCTTCTTAATTGTTGCTTTAATTCTGAGTTAATATCATTAAATCGTACTTTTCAAAATTTCTTCAGTTTTCTTATATTTATCTTTTTAAATGAGCTCTACTTTTCGCGCGATTGAAAATCCGCGTTTCTCACATTTTCCCGATAGCCTGATCTTTTACTACAATTAGTGGCTAGATAATATAAAATCATATCAAAATTTGGCAGAATTCTTTTCTTTTACTGTTTAATTAAAGAGGTTAAAATAACAGTGGGAAAAGTCTAGATGTTTTGTTGCTTTGCCTTGAATGCAAGTCTACTCCAACTCCGTTTTTTGTGCTAAATTTCTGGACTTATAGGCAAGTACAGTAGAGCGCCGATTATCCGGACTGGTCGGGACCGAGGTAGATCTGGTTAAAGAAAAATCCGGATAATTGGATTGCCAACTTTAAAGCACATAAGTAGGCTGGGTTTCTTAGGCAGCTTCCCTTCACACTTTTTCCACGCTTAGGACTGGCATTTGTAGTAGTGCATATTTTATCACATTACATATGGCATGCTTGCCATTGCATCGCTGTTTTTTTTTTAATATCCAACACAGTTGATCTACCGATGCCATATTCAACGGCTGTTTCCTTTTTCTCCTTTTTTCAACCTTTTCACAATTTGTATTTTTTTTATCAAAAGATAACACTACTCTTTTGTGCTTCCCAGATATGTTTAAAAAACACCTTCTACACGTACAGATCGCAATCAGAAAAATGTGGATTCCTTTAGCTTTGTGTAACAAGTATCCAGTATGAAAGCGCACAACCACGTGATCATTTCGTGAGGTGCATGCGGTCTGTCTTTTATTCAAGTGACTTTCTCAACAACAGTTTTCCTGGAAATTTAGTTAAGCATAAATAATTGAACTGGACCCCTTGACAGTGAATGCAGTTCTTCCACTGTTTTTCTTCTGTTAGTTTCAATACTTTACTTCCGCTCTAATGCCTTTAAAAAGAATCTTAATCCTTTTGTTCAGTTCCTTCTACTCCCCATGCTAATTGTAACTGAGTCGAACATACCTGAGCGGAGGGGGGGGGGGGCGATCCCTCTTTCTTGGAACGCCAAAAGGCAAAGGAAGGTGTCTTTCGACCTCCAATCTGAAGGTCAAAACTTTAGTGTTTTTTTTTTTTTTTTTTTGCAGAGCGCAGGGGGAAAAAAACGCACGATCCCTGACCGATCCGGTTGATTGGACATCCGGTTAAGCAGCGTCCGGATAAGCGGCGCTCTACAACAACAGTAAAAATGCCATAAATAAGCAAAATGCTAATAAAAAGTTCCAAAGCAAATTACATGGGCTCTGATGCTACTTACAAAATCTCTTGAACGAGGACCCAAAAACCAGAAAATTCCGAAATCCGGAAAGATCACTGTAGTGTCTGGCATACTCGATCCTACGCACCCTCAAATCATCCTTCCTGGTCTAGCGGGTTAGTTTGGCCGGGGGATATCGCGCAGGGGGCGAAGAGGGATGCGAACAGTGAGAGAGAGAGAAGGACTCGAGGAGTCGTAGGGAGAGCAGTGTCTGCGAGACGCTGGTTCTAGCGAAATACAAACTTGGCTTGATATAAGTGTTGGCAAAATATGCCTATTTTATTTTTATTAAAGTTTCTTGATGTTCCTAATGCAAAATGTTTACTCACATGTACGGGGAATTCTCCAGGGCTCGTGGTGAAACTCGTTTTAAGTACCTATTGACGAACATCCCGACCTCCGTAATGTTAAAATGCCATGTACTAAAAATGTAAACAACTTTCACGGTTCTAACGGTTAAATTAACAGTGAAAAAATGAAAGTTAATTCGTACAGTTAACCTTTATGTTAATGTTGTTTATTTCCGGTGTGAGTTTGTAAAAAATGGTGTTGCCACCCACACGGAAGGATTGTTTGCTGAAGTTTGTTTCGGGATATTTCAAGCGGGGAAAAATGCAAATTCACGAATGACGGATGGAACGTTTCTACTATAAAAGCCAGAAGATAATTCCATCCGGTCTCTCTCTCTCCCCTTTTCTGCGTTTCTCCTACACGCTTGTGTTCTCTGCGATAAGCCTGCTGGGCTTCGTCTGACGTGCCGCGGACGTGCGGTTGTGTTAGTCACGTCGTCCACCATACCGGATGGGGTTTTTTTTCTAGAGCGGGCCTGCCTGACCTGAGGATCAGTTGACTTTCAAATGTCCTGAGATGTCATACCACTAGTGGAAGATTTTGATGTGTCTTATGCTCTACAGAATAGAAATCATCGAATGTATGTGGATGGAACAGTCAAGCCCGGTGCATGTTTATGTGGTATAAGATTTTATTTTTTTACCGTGCTGTGCAGCTGCGGGAACTGTTTTATTAAATTTTTTCTAAAAATGTAATTTGTAATTTTAAATGTTAAAATAAATCTTTTGTTATTTTTTAAAATGCTTTTCTCATGCTTTTACCAGACACTTAAGGCGAGGTCCACACGTTCCTCTGAATATTGTTTTGGGACTTTTCCCTAACAATAAGTATTACTGAGGAGATGTAAATAGTATTACTGTACAAAGTGTACAAAGTTAATGTTGAATAAACAAGAGACTTATAGATAAGTATAGTGTGATCTGATGCTGTGTGTGAGTGAAGATTTCTCATAATCACGTAAAAGAACCAACAGTGTCGTGGTATGAAGCTCCGAGGGCCCGCGACACGCTACAATGCAACACGCTACAATCACTGCGCTGAGCCTTCCGGATTTGAGGTCCCATACTGTAGTACAAAATATTTTGCTTGCATGAAGGTAGAAAGAAAAGCACAGATATTAATTGTGAAAGAAATCTTAAGATTAAAAAAATTTCAGAGAAGCATTTTTTTCTTTTTAAATTTTCGGAACTGGAGCTTGAAAATTTGCGGAAATATCGGAGAATTTCGGATCAGAATCACCCATGACTGAAGAAATTGAAAAATAGCCTTAAAAATGGAAATGCTTCGATACTTAGAAACTTAAATAAGTGCATAAACATTTTTGGCTGATACATGCATTACTTACTTGCTTTTTGATGTAATCATGCGAAATGGCCCTTTCGTCGTTGTCCTCATCGTGATCTTTGATATTTTTTGAAAACATCAAATCATGATCACTCAAACCAAATATGTCCAAAGAATAAAGATAGGCTATGTGTGCATCTAAAGATGCCGAGGCAACTCGCTCAGCAGAGTGCATTTTTTCAAGTTGTACTTGTGTTGCTGAATATTTTGGATTTTCCAATGAGAACAATTCCCTCAGCTCTTGCTTAGAAAAATACCTGTTGAAATATAACTCTTTAAAAATTTCATTTTACTTTATATACACACAAAGAAAGGGGGGAATGTATCATAAATATAACTATCATCAGAATAAAGCATCAGCATACAGGACTTTAACAATACAAAGACAATTATTACTTAACCATCATGACTAAAATATTCCAAAAGAATAATTTCATGTGATTGTGAACTATCAAAAAAATTGGAACCATTGTACATGTAATAAATATTTTTTATATAAGTAATGGAATAATATTCAGTAAAGTGAAATTTTCTACTTAAATTTATAGTTAAGAATTCTAAAAAAATTACATTATTAGTAAAGAAATTCTCAATTTACACCAACTCATATGCAGTTATATCATGACAAAACAAAATAATCATCTTTTTTTTTTTTTTTTTTTTCTTTAAAAAAGTACATTTCTAAAAATCAACACAAAAGCTTTTGTAGCACAAGTTTTGCTGCATAATAACCAATGATTTAACCCCTTTATCTACCGCATTATGATCTGCAGTATTTTTTTTTTTTTTTACAGAAATAATTTGTCCAGGTATTTACACTGAAAATTAAGGGATTTACATAAATAAAATGCTCAGCCTATAAGTATTTATTTCTTTACAGCTAATAAGTGCCACAGAGTATTTACCCTGTGAAATTAATTACATGCACTTTTTAATCAAAATATTTCGTCAAATAGTTTTCAAAGTTCTTAACTAACACATTAAAAAAATCAGTGACTTGATAATTGAATTTTACTGCTTTCCTGGAGTGAAACTCTAAGGGAGCAATCTGAACGAAATGGAAGTTCAAAGCATAGCATCCGTTTCAAAGCTATCTATCTTCCTTTCCACGCTAAAATACTCTTTATAGAACCCTTGCTGATATGTATCCTGAAAAAGGGGAATGTAAAGAATTTCTTGGCAAAGTACCATCAGAATATTGGTAAAAATGGTTGCTGGGATGGAATTTATAGAGAATGGTACTTATAAGTACCCTCGGTAGATAAAGGATTAATAAACGTTGAAAGATTGAAGTCCGTCATGAAACATGTTCTTTTATTTAACATTTTGGTTTCAGCACCTCTGGGTCCCATGAGCTCCCATATGCTTTTTCAAGATCACCTAGCTGTCTTTGTTTGAAAATGCATTTGTTATTGATAAGCAAAGATACCAAACTCACTAAAATTACAAATCAATGCATTAATAAAAAAAAATTTAACATGCTTATTTTTGTCGTTACATTTATGACAAAAAAATACCGCTGTTATTTTTAGAAGCGAAATAATTTCGCAAACTCAAACCAAAGACATGCCTTAATTTTTTCCAATAATATTTTCTTTGAAATATGGAATTTTTCTAATGTATTGATTGAACAATAGAAATATTTAAGATGTCTTTCGGAAGGGGAGGAGTATATGTTTTCCTTGTCGCTATTGTTTTTATTTGACAATATTTTAACATCAAATTCAGCATTATTGAGCACACTGTATATTTTTTGAGGGACAGGAAAAACATTTTTGCTATTTTAAACTTCTTATGGATAAATATATCAAAATGCAATAAAATAAGTCAACATTTTTTTTTTTTTAAGTTAATGAGCTTCTTCAAATATGTAAAATTTGCAAACATCATACTCTTCTAAATTGTTAAAAATGGATCCCGTACGAGTTTCGGTTAAAGCAAAACTGCACAAAAAATGATTTAAAGAGTTCAGCAGTTAGATCAACGCAGAGTTCATATAGAATGTGTGTCATCGAACAAAAAAACAAAGAAAGAAAATCCTAATGATGCATCTTGATGCATCTTCGACAAAATACCACACCCACGTCCATGAATCAAGGCTTAATTGCAAATTTATAAACATAATTTCTATGAAAATTACCTTTTACTGATGAGCATTTTGCAGTTTCATTAAAGAATGTAATTTTAAAATATACTATCTATATTTTTTATTAATATATTATAATATACTATTTATATTTTAAAATTACATTCTGCACCAGAAGCAATTGCAGAAACAAAGCCACTGTTTCAAAATGGTGGTAAAAAAAACTGAGCATGTAGACAGTCAGACCTCGATATATTAGGTCAACTTGCACATAGGGTCAATTTCCAAAGACATTCACAGGATTTTCATTGAACAGGAATTCTATGATATGGATTATTGGAGATATGATCAAGTCTTAAATATCGTAAATGCATATAAGGTCATTTTTGGTTGACTTGTTTTGGGAAATTTCAGTGTGATTGCTACCTCTTCTCAAGCTTTGATTTAACAAATTGTTTCACAAGTTTTACATTCCAATGCAGTAAAAAGTACGAATGTAACGAATAGTGATTTGCGGAATAGCTGAACATTCGGCCACTTCCTCTAGGCCGAATATTAAAATTTCTAGAAAAATGTTGTAACAGAAAGTATTTGTCAAATTTAAAATTATTCACAAAGTCAAACACCAATTACACACAATCTATGATGTATGATTAAATTCTGTTTGTTAAGAATTTAAAACTATTTAAAACTAATCTATTTTCTCTATTGTTTTGAATGTAATAAAACCAGGAATTTCACCCACAAGTGGAATAGAAATGACCGGTTTTATGGTAGTAAGCATTAGCATTATTTAACTAATTATTTAATTTAAATGAAAGAACTACTATTGCTTGGTAAACTTTTACCTTGTTCAAAAACTGTTTTATGAAGATATTTTAAGTTAAAAAAATTAATATTTTAATTTTTGTGGGGGTTTTTTACATATCTATTTTTAAAAGATCTATTAAAACAATACACTTTACTGGAATATATTTTTATTTTCAAAAACCCCAATAACTTTTGCTATGTAAATATCCATGATATATTCTAGGCTTTTCACATTTCTCTCTTATCCAATATTCACAATAAATCAGTCTACCCAAACAAAGTTTGCCTTCCACTTTGTTAATAATAAAACTAATTTCTCATATTCTCCATCATAATTACCATTGCCAGCTTTTGGAAGCAAATGCTAAATATAATATACAATATTACAACTTTAAAATCTGTTTTTGCTCAGTCAAGGCTAAAACAAGGTGCAATAGTTTTTTCTAAATTATTTTTATTTATTAAAACTATATACTAATGTATTCTTTTGCAATAATTACAATACAATGTTAAATGTTGAAAATCTACTAATTTCTTTATTATTTTACATTTCTACTGCAGCAGAACTATTTGGCTGAATAGTCCATCAATATTCGACCAGGCCGAATTCAACCTTACCAGTATTACATGCTTATTTACTAACAACCACGTTATAAGGTCACTACGCTTATAAAGGAGCCCGAGATGTAACGCAGACGCCCAGGACTAATTTCAAACCACTGAGAGTTCGCAGATCTGTATATATTCAACAGCATGTGACCATTGCCTGGGCTGTACATAGTTTTGTCATCTCTCAACAAGGACAATATAAGAAATAGTTATTATAATTCAAACTAGTTACCTATATGGATCTGGAGCAGAGCATGTTGTCTGCCTTGTAATAGAATCTTTAAAAATTTGACGCCGGTAAATTTTTTCTTCCACTGAGCCACAAGTAATTAATCGATAAACAACAACATCTTTCTTCTGTCCGATTCTGTATATTCTATCCACAGCTTGAGCATCAGTTGCAGGATTCCAGCTGGGATCATCTGAAATGAATATTTTTAAAAATATTAACAATAATTTATTCTTGTTCAAGTTGTTTGCTGATTTGTGCTTTCTTAACGTGAAATTATTTTTTATTACAGTTTACTTGCACAAAGTTAAATTATTATTATAGGAAAATTATTTTTAAAAAATTGTAAAATTAAATTTGTGTTTCATAAATCTGTGTTACAACCTTATTTCAATTCATCTGTATTTTTTAAATGCTTTATTTTACTGTGCTATAAATGATTCTTCTAAAATTCATGTACATAGGCATATATTTTAGCTTATTTTTATTAAAATAAAAAACTAGAATATTTGTATGTTTTTGAATATAAAATAAAAATTTTCTGGGCGCGTCCATTTTACAAAAGCGTCCCCTCCCCCCAAATCAATAATGAAGCTACAGTATTGTACATAGCAAATTTAGTAGAGGGAAGGGTACTGACATAACAGGGCCAGGGCCATATCTATTGTTTAATCCTAATTTAATTCAGGAACCTCATTTCAAAATTTTCGAGGGGGCGGGGGCAATGGTATAAATACATATACATATAACAAAATACATATATATAAATACATTATATTTCCTAAGCCCAGGGACAACGGAACCCCCGCCCCCTGAGCCCCTAAATGACGAGCCTGCTTTAATTAATTTTTTTTGTAAATGCTACATTCTGCTTTTTCTGTCTGATGGAAGTTAACCTCTTTAATCTTTAACTTTTGGTAAACTGGATGAAACTCCAACCCCATTAGGATTTTCAATTTCAAAAATTTTTTTAATTTACTTTTAACTGCTTTTTTTGTGTTTTGCAGTTATTGTATGAGGGCCATTAACCTAATACTTAACTGCTTTGCATATCAAGTGTGTAATTTGCATTAACTCTTTTATGTTTTATTTTACCTTTGTAATTAATTTTTTAGTAAGTTTTTGGTATTCTACCTAACAAGGAAGCTTCCACCAATGATGATCCCAGTTTCATCATTTTCTTTTATGTTAACTCCGTATGTTTTGCCATTTTTTTTATATGTCTCATAAAATCTTTACAAAAAATTCGTAATGTTTTATTTTACAAATAAAATTTATTTAGTCCCAATTAAATAGCTTTCAATGCAATTTAATTATTTACTTTACTTGAAAATATTGCTGCTTTGCCCTTCTCTTTGAAAAAAATTGCCACCTTCTATTTTAAATTTTCATATATATACACTTAATACATAAGTAATATTTCAGTAGGAGAACCTCAATTTATTTTTCTTGCATCTAACGTTTTACTATACATATTGTCCGCTTTCATGCTTTCCCCCCCGTTTGCATCCTTAAAAATGGATCCTATGAGAAATAATATTGATCAAGGTTTTATTGTATGACACATTTTTTCAGACACCCACAACAGTCGTATGCAATATTTTAGCACCTACGAAAGAACATTTTTGGGTGCAAACAATTTTTACTTACAAATTCTTATAAAAAAAGTTGTTGTCCTTCCTTCAAAAGTGCCAAATTCTCGCCAACAACTGTGCAGCGGGTGTCTGATGGAAAAGTATTGTACATATGTACATAAATAATGGTCAAGAAAAAAGTTACAAAAAGGTTTAAATACATACAAATAATAACTCTATCAGCAGCAGTTAGTGTTAATCCAACACCTCCAACCTATTATGGAAAACCATGTTTATAATAAACAAAAGATTACAGAAAACACAACAAATTAATTAATAGGGTAACAAATCTGAGAAATAATTTATTTTGCTGATATTAAGAAATAAAAATTTGTGAAAGCACGCATCTCAATATCTTGTGTTATTTATACATTCACAGATAAAATGAGTAATTAAGTTTTATGGCATAAACAAACACGCTTTAAAATGTACTCTCCAAAATGAGGGTTTAAAAAATTTGAGGTGTTTTGAAAAAGGCCAGCCTACCTGGGTTTTTGAAGAAAACCCCAGGTTTTTTCGATTTCCTCAGGAAAACTTGCATATGCAATTACTTTTGGCAGTTTGCTTCACAATGTTCTCTAACAATTTGTGACTTTGTTCAATCAATGTAGAAGAACGTCGTAGTATAAATCATAAACATGAATGATCCCTCAGAAATGGAAATCAAAATTACAGCAGCATTAAACTAGTAGTTATTGAGTTACATATTAAATCTTACACAAAATTCAAGAAATATGTTATAATTATTCAAGTATAGTTACAAGTTAAAAAACGTAGTGCAGTTATCATTCAAGTTGACTACTTTTGTCCAACTTCCACATACATGTAATTAGCTAAATGCAAAAAAAAAAAAACTGAAAGATTGTTTGCCCACATATTATAAGATCTCTGTTTTACTGAGTTAGAAGTCAAAGATATGCCGACTACATAAAAATTCGTAGAAGGATTTTTTGCACATTTTTTCTTTTTAATTTTAACTCTTAAAACAACTTGTTTCAAAAGAAAATGATGATTTTTTACTGGTTACTTGTTAAAAGCTGCTTCTACTTGTTGTATTAATGATTTTTTATATGATTTTGTAAATTTATGTTAGCCATTATGTTTTTGAATGAAGTTTAAATTTGAAAAATTAAATTTTCATGACAATTTATTTTTTTTTTTTTTTTTACTTTCTAACAAACACAATAAATAGTTGAACTGAAAAAACTTTTATTCTGGTGAAGGGAGCAGAAAGTTTTCACAATGAACAGAACACATTAATTCCTTCACATTAAAAAAAAAAACAATCGTAAAAACGCATTCACGGGGAATTCTCCTAATTAGCAGAAAATCTTAAGTATGCTTCAACCGTGCATGAAGCTCCTATTAAAAAAACAAAAATGAAAATTTGATTGACAGCAAGGGTTCTGAAGATTTTCAACACACACAAAAAAAGTGTTTTTGAAAAATTCACATAAAAAGAATTTTTAATTTCAATAGTTATGGTAATTACATTTGGCATGTGAGAGGCATGTATAAAATCAAATTAAAAGAAAAATATTTTTTCTTCAAACTGGGAAAATTTCCCCTTTTTTATAGTATTTTAAATCCAATGGCAAATCAAAATACAGTACAGCCTCAGTTATCCGAGGTAATGTGGACCTCGGATCATCGAAAACTCGGATAACACAGACTCTGTCCAAATCAAGAAGGAAACGAAAGTAAACTGATGAAATGAAGGAAAATGCCTTCATAGATGCGAAAAAAAGGCATTTGTTGCACATATTATGAAATAAGGATTCTCTTACATCAGAGGTTCCCAAAGTGGTCCAGGTGGACCCGCAAGGGTCCATAGGAAACTACACGGGGGTCCACGTAGACGTGATAAGAAAACAGGGGTTCACAAGTTGTAAGTGGAGGTCCACGAAAAATTTTCTGGTTTTCATATTAAAGAACAAAAATTTTTGGCTTGGATTTACCTATCAAAGTAGGCAGGTAGCATCATTCACTAGGTAGCTACTTTTCTCCATCGGACACCCTTGCACCTTTTAGCCGAAGCCTAAGGTAGAGAGCCGATGGCCGTCGGTCGACTACGGTGGCCCCAGTTGCGCCGAGGTAGTTCTTCTGGACTGATATGCGTACAACAACCCCGGCAGCCCAGCTTCCCTACCTCTTAATATGTGGACCTGGCCCTCCTTGATATCCTTATACTAAAGGAATACCATTGGAGGGTTATGGTTCCCTACTAGGTAGGTACTCAAAAGTATTCGAGCCTCAGTTCAAACACAGAATTGAATCGAACAATAGATAATAGTACAAGTGTACACCACATGTCACGACTTGCAAAGTGCCGCAAGTGCGTCCGCTCGTCCGGGACGCTTGTTTAGACCTGTAAAGAGATGAAATGCGACTTTCAGTGGCAGCAGATGGAGCTCCTGCCATGTTCGGGCGATATCGTGGGTTTATAAACCATCTTTAAAAGAATAATACCAGGACTAATTGCAATTAACTGTGTCATCCACCAACACCTTGTAGTGAAAAATTTGAGTGATAGATTGCACCAATTGCTTCAATTTGTGATTAACACAGTTAATAAAATAAGAAGCAATGCTTTGAATGCCCGTTTATTTGCACTATTGTGTGATGAAAATGATCAAGATTTTCAACGACTGCTCTCACATACTGAAGTATGCTGGTTGTCGAAAGGTGCATGCTTATCGAGATTTTACTCACTTTTCGGATCAGTGATAGAGTGTCTGGAAACTAAAGCACCAGATTTAAAAGAAAATCTGATCAAATATAAAGCGGACATTGCATACTTAACAGATTTGTTCATAAAATTAAATGACGTTAACATGAAGTTACAAGGGGACAGCCTGAATTTAATAAAAACAAAGGGTTCATTTCGGCTTTTCTTGGTAAATTGAAATTAATGAAGCAAAATATTAGTCTGCACGAATTCTCTCAGTTTCCGCACTTGTCAGATAGAATGTCTTGGTGAGAATATTCAAACATACGCTCAACATTTAAATATCCTGGGCTGTGGGAAATTGCAAGAAAATATTTGATAGTGTTTCCCTCGTCATATCTTGTAGAAAAAAGTTTTAGTGCCGTTACCAACCTGTTAACAAAAAAAAAGAAAAACTGGAGCAGATTGAACATCACAGAACAGAGAGATTTGAGATTACTTCTTACAAAACTGAAGCCAAATATTGATAATTTGATGTCAATTCATCAAGTACATCCGTCTCATTAAAAGTACGACTATTTACATTTCAGAGTTCATTGTTGATTTTTGTCAATTGTTGATTGTTTGTAATAATAAATGCTTATAATTTTGTATAACCACAAGTATTATTTTAATAAGTCGGACACAAGAAAATGTGCTACTTTTTTTTTCTTCTTAACACCCATATTTTTTAGGAGTTTTGGGAATACAGTAGAAATGTAGCAATAGGGGGGTCTACCGAAAATAGTAAAACTTTGAAAGTGGTCCACGAGAAAAAAAAGTTTGGGAACCTCCGTCTTACACCAAAATCTGAAGCAACTTTTTTAAATGTCTCTGATTTATCGAGTCTGTTGATGGCTTGTAATTTAGTCCCAAGGACACAACAGTTTGTTTGCGTTTAGCACACATCACTTACAGTACAGTACAAACTAAATAAAGCAAACTTTTCACTAGCAAAATGAAAAAGCAACTCGCGTCATCCATCAGCACAGGGTCGCCAAAAAAAAAAAAATGGCCCGTGCCAAAGGCGCTTTTTTCATGGACTAATGTACCTCGGTTAACCTGGAACTCGGTTAGTCGGGGCTCAGATAACTGTGGCTCTATTGTATTATTGAAAAAAATCAATTTTTTTTAATGGAAAGCTTTTTGTTCCACTCTACTACTAAGGCATGTCAAGCAGGGTTGGTATGCTTGCCAGGACAGTGGCAAATACTAGAAAATAAGCAGGGCAAAAATTGAAAAACCGGCAAAATACTTATTGTTCTTAAATAATGAACAGTCAGGTTTACTACAGAAAAAGTTTTAAATTGTAGAAATAATTGAATTTTTGGGCATTATTGAATATCTCAATTTTTTAATAACTATTATAATTAAAACAAATTCAGAACTAATTAACGCAAAATTATACCATGTAAAAACCTTCTGTTATGTTTTATGAGGCAACTTTATTTTCTTCCTTTTGCTTTTGCAAAAAAGAACAAATTTAGTTACTTTCATCAATTTAATTCATTTCATTTTTTACGTTTTTTCTATTCAAATTCTGAAATTCACCAGTGACATTGTCAAATAACTACACATGACATCAGTAATACTAAAAGTAAAATGCTCCATCCAACCCTAAGTATTGCCCCCAATTTAAAATTGGTCAGTAGGAACTGGAAAAGTAAGTTAATAAAAACAAAATGAACAACGCACTTTTAGTTTTGTACTCATTTTTACTATAAATTTTGTATATAGATTAATTTTCTTACAAACTTGAGTATTTTTTCATGAGCCGTATACTTCTAATACTATAATTAGGGTTGCAAGTTTGTCGCGGAAAAAGAGCGCAATATTCAAGGGACATACGCTCAAATTTGGCGAAATGTTCGCAAGAACACAAGTATAACAAAATATAGCATATCAACAATTAAAGTTATTCTTCATCCTAAAATATAGGGATATTGGAAATATAATTTCACGTTAAATTACAGCACAAATGAGCATTAAAACGCAGACATATGTTTCGGGATTGCTTGGAATCCCTTTTTCAATGCGACAGGGAGCTTCTAGATGCAAAACTGGATGTTTTGCATCTAGAAGCTCCCTGTTGCATTGAAAAAGGGATTCCAAGCAATCCCGAAACATATGTCTGCGTTTTAATGCTCATTTGTGCTTTAACGTGAAATTATATTTCTATTACTTTGCACAAAGTTAAATTATTATTTATTATAGGGATATTATTAAACATGGAAGTAATATTTACCATGTTAAAAGCATTTAAGTATTTGTATTGACTAGGATCAAAAACTCAGCATACATTAAAGGATTTTTAGGCTAGTTGGCAAAATATATGTTTATTGTTACTGCTTTCAAAAAAATAATTTTGAATTTTTTCTTAGCACAAATTTAGAGCCTTTTTAGACTTTGGGTGCTCAGATCTTATCTTTGGTTTCTAAAACTAATAATAAAAAAAATTAAAAATTAAAAAAAAAAAAAGTCGGACATTTCGCGAGTTAATAATTACAAAAAAAAAAAAAAATAAGAAAATAAGAAAAATTAGCGGAATTTAGGAAAAAGCTTGAAAAATCACGACAATCATGCAGGAATTTGATGCACGACAAACTTGCAACCCTAACTATAATGCATATATTCTACTCTTAACTCAGTATTCAAAGTAAGTATGAATAAGATAAATTTGAAACTTAATTCCATTATCAGATGTTTTAGTGTATCTGGCAAAAAAAAATTAAATGACACAGGGAATGCTGTTTTTGCCACTTGAAAGGCAAAAACCTATTTTTGTCGGGTGGTTTTTGCCATGTTTTTTACTGCCAACGTCAAAAATTGCCAACCCTGATATCAGGGTTGGAAAGCCGGACTGAGCCGACTAATCATAAGAAACTAAACAATAAAATTCAGGGATTTTTAAAATGCAAAATTGATATTTGAGCATTGATACAAGCATTTACATTGATATTTGAGCAGGAAAGTTATGAATACAGTACTTTTTGTTTGAGGAAGTAAAAAAACTTAAGTGAAACGTTTAACCAAATTTCCTTAAATATTGCACAAGAATTAAACAACAGACCAGTGTTCTAATAAAAGTGTTTTTAATGTGTGTCCACCTTCAAAAATATCATAACTGAAGTTTTATAAAATATTTTAAACAACAGTAGTTGATCATTATAGTAATCATAATTTGTGATAAGTAATAATAGATATTTTAAGACAGTAAGTTATTTCTCCGATTGGAAATAGCCACTTCCCACCCCCCTACCAAGTATCAAAATAGGTTGAATTCCTCTGCTTCTATTGTGTATATGTTAATTTTAAGGTGCAAAATTTATTTTTGAGGATCTCTTTAATAAACATTTTGAGTCATGAACGTGTTTCAAAGCAATGAAAGTTGGCTTGCAGACATTGTGCATTAGTTTATACCCATGGCTTTTTTTTCTCTAGGAGGTGATGGTTATTCAAAAAAGGGTGGCATTTATTTTTTTGTTATTATTATTTTCTATTCCATTTAATTCTTACTTTGAATAAAACAATTCCAGCTCAAGGCAATTTAAAACACAATAATGAAACCATAAAATTCAAACCTGTGTAGTCAAGAGGAATACTGGATATGAGGTGTCTTTTTGAAATACTTGTATTCTTCTTTCCCTTTCTTCCATTTTGGAGATAGTACCATCAATTCGCATTACTTTCCATTGCCTAATTATTACAAAAAAAAAAATACCATCAAGTAAAAAAATCTACTGCAACTAGCACAAACATACATTTAAGAGAGAGAGTGCTTGTACTAGTGCATGCAACTATAGAAGAAATATTTCTTAAATTCATTATTTTTGAAATTTTTATTTGCGACAAGAGTGTAATCTCCAAGATGTTATTAATGCTATGAACAACAATACAATAAAGTTTTTAACCACACTTCACTTTCTAGATAATGGAAGAGAAACAAAAATTTCATTTTTTATTGAGTTAATTGATTTAATTGTATTTTTGCAATAATTGATAGTATATCACAATGAATATAAAGCAAATATTGCTTTGAGTTGATTGATACAAAAACAAAATATGGTAAATATAAATATGAAGCTTAAAACACCTGCATCCAGAGCACATCAGAGTCACCAATAAAGCTTTAAATAAAAGTCGCACATTTATCAAGCAAAAATTATTTAGTAATGAATGCATACTGTGCCGTAATTCAATATTTAATTGCTAGGAGAAGAATTCAATTCTGTTTTAGTCTTTACGTAAGGGTGAAGTAATTAAGGACGATTAGTTGTGTTCTGTTTGCTGAACAAATCTAAAATTAAACTAATCTCGCAGAGGTACTACAAAGCATTTCAAATAGAATTCACATTAAAACTACTTGTGCTATGTCAGCGATTAAGTAAATTAAATGTTTTAGATGCTGCAGAAAATTTAATGGATGGAAAATAATTAATAAATAAAGTTACCTGTTAGTCAAAATACGGTGAATCATGTCCAAAATTTTACGAGACAACGAAAATACCAACATTCTGTGGCCATTTTCTCTCAGATTCTGAAGAAGATTTATCAAGAACTTCAGTTTTCCAGATTCATGCATTAATGTTTCATCTGAAACATTTTGAATCGAGGAAGAATTCGTTGATTCATCATCCTCAAGCAGATCTTCCTCTCTAAAATTAATTTGATCATTCATTTTACATATTACAAATTATATTCAATCAAAACTTAGCAAAAAGTAATTAATGTAAATATCAGGTTGACAAGTTCATAAATAAACTATAAAAGTAATTATGATTTATTCTTAACAAAGTTTTTTACAATTTGCAAAAATACACTTTGGGAGAATTAAAAAAGAAATTTATTGCTACAAAAAATGTAAACATTTCTAAATGATAGTACAATTAAATTTATTTGTCCAAAAGTGATTACATGAACTTTTAAAGGAAACAAAAGAAAAAAAAGATATGAACTATATGTGACAGACAATTTAATTTAAATTTACGATTTAAAAAATTTTTGAACTAAATTCAGAAAGAAAATATGCTAAAAATGAGGGGGAAATCATGCATGCATGTTGAATATATATTAGTGTTATTGTACAGGCATGTGCATAAGCTAAATGTAGAACTAGTAAAAATTCACATTTAGAAAAAGGCAAGAGATTTTATAACTAATTTTGAAAATTTCAAAAACTGTTGAAATAAAACATATTCAATACACTATAATTTCTGGTTTACAGTCAGTCTCTAATTTATTACAGCAATATTAAGCATATTGCTGTAATAAATTAGAGACTGACTATAAACCAGAAATTATAGTAAACTAGGGGGCTCCCGCCCCTGCTCATTGTTGCTCACCAACCCTGGAACTACTTAACACTAGAAAGACGGAAAATTCCCATATACTAAGAAAGAATGAGGGAGCCAGTGTGGCCCTTCGGAGAATTTCGCACACAATTATTTCTAAATTTCTTCTTGAGTGAGTGGACGTGCCCCATTTATGTTCTCTAGTCCCTATACAACAGCTGAGTGTATCATAGTGTACCATGACTTTTTCTTTTTCATGTCAAAATGTCTATGAGGGTGAAATTGAAATTTAAATACACACCTAAATAGGATCATATTAGAAAAATTCAGAAAGTTGCAATGCATTCAATCATCAGAATTACTGAACAGCAATTATTGAGAGGGGCCACAGAGGTTCCCTCCATCTTTCTAGTGTTAAGTAGCTCTTTCCTATAGCTTTGCGAGTTTTAGCTTGTTTTGTTTGTTTATTACAAACTAAACTATTTCATAGTAGCTTTATGGAAAGAATCAGTTCTCTGTCAGAAATACCCCTCATTACTGCATAACCCTTTGCACTCACTCACATAATGTATAGTCGGGAGGAAAGAAAGGAAATACTCAAATTTGTTGGCTATCATACGCTCTAGAATCGCAAATAAGGTGTCAATCTTCATTGATTAATGTCTTCTTTTGAATTATAGAGGTAAAATTTCGATAAGAGGCCATATTCAATTAAAATGAGTACTAACTTTCAATTTTCAAATGGAATGCGCTATATATAACAACGGAAACGTTTTAAGGGGCGCCACTACATTGAAGTTACTACTTTTAAGCAGGGGTCGTTGATTTATATCAGCTTAATACAAATTGCAATTTAAATCAAGTGATTTTTTAAAAATAATCATTGATTTAAATCAAGTGATTAAAAAAAAAAAAAAATCATTGATTTTACATGTTAGAAAGTGTTGTAAAAATGAAATATGTTGCAATTACAACCACTGTTTCAAAGAAAACTTCCTAACATTTTATGCAAAAATATCAGAAAACGTTTTTACATTTTTTACATTACAAGATGTGTTTTTCTCACTGAAGAAACAGATGAATAGAATGACATGAAAATTGGTATACGGAGCTAAATTTTGATGCTAAATACAAGTACAGTATGGGACCCCAATTTCGGAATCCTAAAATCCGGAAGACCCAAAAGCCGGAACTTTTTTTGCATTTCAAAAAAAATTGGCAGCTGAAAAAAAAATTTAAAAAAAAAAAAATTGGGAAATATTTTGCATCCTTTTTTTTAGTGGAAATAAGCGTTTTAAAGAGAAGAAAAATAAAATGCAATGGAACATGCTTAAGATCGGAAATGTGCTGTTTTCAAAAAAAAATATATATATATATATATTTCGCGATTTTCTGAAAAGGGTTCGTTTTTGCGATTAAAGTTTTTATTAATTGTTGCTTTGAAAAAAAAAAAAAAAAAATCGGGAAATGTTTTGCCTCGGTTTTTTTAGAAATAGGCGTTTTAAAGAGAAGGAAAATAAAATCTAATGGAATATATTTAAGATCGGAAATGGTGTTGAACTAAATATATGTCTTGGAGAAATCAAATGCTCACCTTTTGAATGTTACCCTTTTCACTGCCTGCACGTTTTTGCCCCATCGGACATTTCTCAGCCATAACCAAAATAACGGTTGAGATGTTTTTACAATTGCCAGTGTGCTGCCGATGGCAAAATTCGTGAAGTGCTCATGCCCGTCGATGTCGAGTTGCGTAATCCCCATGCAAATTACGTGTGACGTGCGTGTTTGCGTGGGGGGAGCGCAACTCGTATTTAAGGCAGGCAGCAGCTGGCATCAGTGCTTACTTGTTTTCTTCCCTTACGACCTCGTACTGGTGTGAGTGCTCAATGTGAATGCAAGTCGTGTTGGGCTTCGGTTGAAGCCGTAGTTTGGTGTTTCATTTGAGGTTTACTCCTCTGCTTTTTGAGGCGTATGTGTTTGGCCTCTGGAAATGTTTCTTTTATGAAATGATGATTTTACTTGTCAAATATTAGACATGGAAATTTTAATCACCGATTTTAAAATAACATCATTTTAATGTGAGTCACCCGATCCTGTCCCAAGAGATTCTGCAAAGTAACATCGCCTGCCTCGTCAAATGATGTAAAGTTCTGTTTTTCTTCTGCTGGACTTGCCACATTAATTGAATGAAGAAAAACCAATTATTGACTGTTTTAACTTCAAAGTTTTTCCATCCTGGACTGCAGCGATTTCCTGTAAAGTGTAATCTAAGGACATGTGGTGAATATCTTAAAACCCTCTATTTAAATACTGATGTCTATTTTATCGGAGTTTTAATATTTTGAGGTCGTTTTATATATATATCGTTAATTGTTAAATAAATGTTAATTTTTTCAAATATATTTGTCATGTATTCTTCTCAGAAAGGTCCATTCTAATTTTCGTTGGCATATTTAGTTCATTTTATTTTAAATGTAACCATTAATTTTTTCTAAAAACCAACAAATGGACTGTTTAAAAAATACATATATATTTCGCGATTTTCTAAAAAGGGTTCGTTTTTGCGATTAGAATTTTTATTAATTGTTCCTTTAACTCTGAGTTACTATCATTAAATTTTGCTTTTTTTATTTTTTGTAGTTCTCTAAAATTTATTTTAAAAATTACCTCTAATTTTCGCGTGATACAGAACATTCGCGAAATTGAATTTTCGCATTTTCCTGATAGTCTGATCTTTTACTACAATTTAGTGGCTAGAGAATATAAAATCATATCAAAGTTTGACAGAATTCTTTTCTTTTATTGTTTAGTTAAAGAGGTTAAAATAACATCGTTAAAAGTCTAGACGTTTCGATGCTTTATTACGTCCGAATGTAAGCCTACTCCAACTTCGTTTTTTCTGCTAAATTTCGCGACTTATAGGCATGTATATACGGTAATAAAAATGCTATAAATGAGCAAAATGCTATTAAAAAATTCCAGAGCAAATTATATGATCTATGATACAACTTACAAAATTTTTTGAATGAGGACCCAAAATCCGGAAAATTCCGAAATCGAGAAAGGCCGCGGCCCAGAGCGTTCCGGATTTGAGGTCCCATACTGTACGTCATAAAAAGGAGGGTTGTCATTAAAACTTTTAAGTTGATGCTCATTTTTATATGAAGCCAGCCCCTTACCAAACTTTTAGTGATGGAACTTTATAGATCATATTATTCCCAATAAAATGACATTTTATGTGTCTCTAATGTAAATGGTGTCCAAGTACGAGAGAGCTACATTCTTTTTCTCTCTCTACTGCACATAGATTTTAGTGTCAGAAGCTTGGCTAGATTCTTATTAAGAATTGTTTGTTGATTTTTATGACTCTTGGCGACGACAGGAAGAATTTAAGTACTCAACTCTTCATTGCATATTTTAAGATTTAAGAAAATGTCATTACAAGATATTTTCATAAAGAAATTGCTTTAAAACTTAAAGAAATGTAATTTTTTCCTTGGCTAAAAATTTTTAAAATAAAGAATACATGAAACAAAGTTGGTCTTAGTTATTGAAATACCAGGGATGCACAAACTTTTTTGGGTGAAGGGCCAAAAAATTAGAAAGTATCAGGTTGGGGGCCAAAGTAACGTAATGTTTTATTCATAAAAATACAGGGTGTATTTCAGTTTTTATTTAGAAGGGGATATGTACAAATTACATGCATTAATAATTACTGTACTCGGGAACAGGTTATAAAATAAAAGTTTTAAAAAATTAATGTACTAAATCAATTCAAACAAAATGAGGAATAATATTTCTAAACAATCAATTGCACAACATTTATATATATCAATGAAGTGATTAATCAAATGGCAAAAGAGAGGAATACTAAAATTTTTTACAAAAATGTGTGCAAATTATGAAAATGAAACAAATGGAAAATAAAAAGGTAATTTAAACGTAGAAAAACACAGCATTATTCTCTAAATTATAACTTACTTTAAAATTTAGATAATTTTTCTTTGACATTTTATAATGTAAAAGTTAAAATATATATTAAGAATTAAAATGAGAAATTAATTAAAAGTGTGAATATAAATACAGAAGAAATAAACACACATATATTAAATAGCAAAATCCAAATGCTATGAGTCTGTACATCACGTTAAACCCTTGCGATTCAAAATTACTACTAGTCAATTTGGCTAGTAGAATTGTTTTTTTAACTAACCATTTACAGAATCGTATTAGTTAAATTGGCATAGTAATATTAAATTTATACATTGCTACATGGACAATAAAAAAAAGTTAAACTGATTCCTTTATCAAAAATCAACATATATCATTATTTTGTGCCATGGCATATAATTAAATTTAAATCCTTTAATCACTAGTTCTCCTGCAGATTAGAAATTGATCTTTGTGAATTATTGTAAAAAATCGTTATTAATTTATTCATTTCCTAAATACATATCAACAATAAAATTTTTAAATTTTGATGATAAATTACACTTTTTAAAGTAAAATAATTATTTATATTGATATTATTAATTCTGAAACTAATGTTTAATTGATAAATTTTTACTCATTCATTTCATTACTACTAGTCAATTTGCCTAGTATAATTAATAAATTATTAATAAAGCTGCAATCAAAAATAATTATAATTAACTGATATGATCACTAAAACTTAAAATAACTTTCGAAAAATTCCTTATTTTCACCCGTATTTTCAAGTGGGCGTGGCAGAATGACGTCCGTGCAAGTTCTTTACTATAGAAGCTGAAGCTTAATAAAGATAAAAATAATGGAAAGCTCAAAGCAACTGATGTCTGAGAGGCAGAATCGGACAGTAACTGACAACTAGGAAGTGTTTCAGAAGTCGATGCATTGGGATTTCGAAATGCATAAAAAATCGGGCCCGACCCTTGAAAGCGCAAAAAAAACAGACAAAATGCGTAAATTTTACTCGAAATTTGTAAAAGCTGGCCGGTATGTATGTTGACAGGCTACTTTCAAAATTTTTCATAGAAAGAAAAGGAAAAAGCCTTCCAAAAGTAACGATTTTCGCGGGAACGAAATTCTTAATTTCCAAAAGTACGGAATTTCGTCAAAACACGGAAAAATCAAATGTCTGAATATGTCTTCCAGTCCATGTGGAAAAGACTGCATCATTGCTTTTACTATCTAATAACCATAACTAAAACTGACTTTTTATTAAATTTTCTGCTAATTATTTTTCAATGGATTCATCCATGGGTTAGTACAAAGTAGAAGTATTTTTAGATAAAAAATATTGCTTCACATTTTGTACAGAATCTAAGCTTCTAAGTGTAATGGTTATCAAAACATTTTTAGCGCAAAATGTCTAGAAAATAAGAGAAAAAAATTAAAAAAAAAAAATTAAAATGAAAACTTCGCTTTTGAACGTTATTTTACCATGAGACTAGGAGAGTAAAATACCGAACAACCATTCCTTTCTCTTCTTGAATTTCCCTTAAGTGAAATTACTGAATATCCCCCCCCCCTCCCCATCTAGATTGCTATTGAAATTATAAACAAGGAACAGAAGCAACACAATTAACAAAATTTGCAAATTGAAAAACGAACTCTTAACAAAAATCGCGATAGAAAAAGCGGATAATAGTTCAAAAATGAGCAACTGCGATCCCAAACACGTTATTATATTATCATTCTTTTTAAAATGTTTATTTCTAATTCGTGCGCAACTTTTTTTAAAAACAACTCGTTTTCAAAATAGCGCAAGATAGGAAAATAAGATATTTTTATTTTACAAGTACAAAATGTTTGATCTGAAATAAATGAGCAACAAAAAATAATTTTGAAAAATAAAGCAAGGTGTAAAGGTTTGTTTGCATCAAAATCAAAGGATTAATTATTCATATGACACTCAACAAAGAGAACGAAGTCCGAAATGGCGAAAGATGAATCACCGGAGGGTTTTTTTTTTTTTTTCACACGTGGTTTACATGTTGCTTTAGTTGCAAAAAAGACGATTTCTGATTGTTTATTCTCTTGAGGGCGAATCCGCGTTGCGTATATAGCGCTGCTTTTACTTTTTTTTTTTTGCTCGTCGGCACTAGGAGAAGACGGTGGGAAGCTCCGCTAGCGGTCGCTCTTGCTTTTGAATATACGTGCGTGCTTGCTCGACGTTCGTAGTTCGTTGCGTACATATCTTTGTTTGCTAGAATTTGAAACCACCTTCTCCCTATAGTTAAAAACCTTGCTTATTTCGAATGCTTTATTTTTTTCGGATGCGGAGACGATCTTTTTACTACGATTTTTCATAAGCTTTTTTTTACAATTATTTTTTCTTTTGTATTTTTTAAAATTTTATTATAATTATTCTTTTTTATCAACTATATTAGCGGGCCAATCCAAAAGGCTCGGCGGGCCAATTTTGGCCCGCGGGCCATAGTTTGTGCATCCCTGGAAATACTTTCAAAATAGTTGCCCCTCTACATAAACTCATGTTTGTGAAAATTGCAACACCATGAAGGACTTACGCGAGTGAGCTGAAATTTTCAGGAAATGCAAAGTAGCGCCATGATATGCAAATGATTAGAATTTCAAATCCGTAGCGCATGCGTATGCTGAGCAGCGCCCTCTGAACGGCGGATGGATCCGAATAAATAGACGGCTGTAGCGAGGCGTGTATGGTTATCGGTGGTTATCTGCTAGTGGTAAACGTTAGCTCAATCTTTACTTATGCCTCTTCAACGAAAGAGAGCGAGATTTGAACAACTTATAGAGTTTGAATGGGGGAGAATCATCGGCCTTCGTGAAGCTGGATTGTCGTATCGTGCAGTAGCCGCTCGTGTGCAGCGTAACAGCAGCACAGTGATGCGTGTTTGGAAGCAGTGGACGGACGAGGGTCGGACAACTCGGAAATCCGGGAGTGGACCCCGAATTGTGACGTCAACTCGCGATTATAGACACCTGGTCCGCATGGGGCGGGCGGACCGTACAAATTCCTCTAGACAATTGGCAGCACAGTGGTCAATAGCTACAGGTGTTTCATTGTGTGCTTCATCAATTCGTAGACGTCTGCTGCAGCGTGAACTGCGTGCAAGGACTCCTTTATACAGGATCCCCCTTTACGCTAAACCATCGCCGCCTGCGGCTGCAATGGGCCAATCAGCATAGAGACTGGCGTGCCGATTGGTAGCATGTTGTGTTTTCTGACGAATCCCGCTTTAATTTGTGGTACCATGATGGCCCAATTGTGTCGGACGCTATACCGGTGAACGCCACCTTCCGGAGTGCATTATCGAACGCCACAGTGGACGAACACCCGGAGTTATGGTCTGTGGCGCCAGAGCCTATCATGGACGATCTCAATTGGTACGAATTGTGGGCAATCTGAGCAGCAACCGGTACATCAGTGAAGTTCTACAGCCCCAAGCTGTTTCCTTCCTTCAAAGCTTGCCAGGCGCTGTATTTCAACATGACAATGCCCGCCCTCGTATTGCTAGGACTGTTCAATCCTTCTTTGCAACGCAGCAGGTGCAGCTTCTTCCTTGGCCTGCGTATTCCCCGGATATGTCGCCAATTGAACATGTGTGGGATTTTGTTGGTCGGCGTCTCGCTCGTGATCCTCGTCCTGTTGCTTCTGTAGACGAACTTTGGGTACGCATACAAACAAGATGTAATGCTCTTCCTCAGGCAGACATTCAAAATTTGTTTCACTCCATGCCACGTCGTGTAGCAGCACGTTTTGCGGCGCATGGTGGCTACACAAAATACTGATTCCGATCTCTTGCTATTGTTTGTTTGCTTTGAAAATTTAATCATTTATTTGTACCACTACCACTCAACTGTGTATTAAATTTCATTCAATTATGACGATTCCTTCATGGTGTTGCAATTTTCACAAACATGAGTTTATTTAGCTGCAAAAGTAGTTTAAAGAAATCAAATAATAGAAAAGCATAACCATCCTGCTGGCACTCAAGATAATGGCAAAATTAATTTAAACAATAGCTCCGCTGATGCAATCTCGCTTCTGATTGGCTGCTGTTATTAGCAGTTACGATTTTATTGGTTCTTGCGACACCCTCATTAGATTTTTATACATATAGAAATCAAACATACCATGCATACTCATGAATGAATAAGCCCTTTTTTTATTCATCTTAAGAGGGGGGAGGCATACTCTGATCAAAAAATTTCAAAATTTGATCCGGAGAATAAAGATAATGGATTACACTTTTGCATTTAAAAGGCCAATTACTACCATGAAGATACAAACATTATTTCAATATTATTTTAAACTGGAGCATCGAAAACGTTCTTCAAATTCACTTGGTCATTTTAGACGTCAGCAAAATCTCCATCGACATCTTTATCCATTTTGAACTGGATTTTTGAGAGGTGTCAACAACTAAACATTCAATTTTCAAAGTAATGGGCTTACACACAGTCATTTTTAAAAGAATTTTTTAAGAAAGTTGGGTGGTGGGTTTATACACATGTTACTGTACATAGAATTTATTGCTTCATATAATGTACGAACAGAACCACAGCTTTTTAAAACAGCATGTAAGATTTATCAAAGTTATGCATGATAATGCTTACCTAAGGGAACCATTTAGACCCAGTTGATGGCATGCCCTTTGACTAAGTAAACGAGGATGATCACAAATTTTTTTCAAAGTAGTCAATTCTACAAGAGGAGATCGTTTCGAAACTAAAATCTGCAATAGAAAATTCAAATTATAATATTTAGAAGCCTAAATGTCATTGGTCAAAGACAGAAAAAGTTATAATTTCTTTTCTTTTTCTAAACAAAGCACTTAATTATACTGCCCTGCTAAGCACAAAAGTCATATCAGAACTTTTCGATGAAATTGAGTTATTGCTACCAGGTGTTTTTTGTCAGTTATCTTATCTCAAAACAATGTTTTGTGGTTACCTGTGACTAGGAGATATTTTTCAAAAATTTCTGAAAAAGTGGCATCTAAAACACGTACTAGAGGCATAAAACTTTAATTGTCAAAGTCTCATTTTAGAATTGTAGCAATATTACAAGACAATACTATGTTATTTAAATACATGGAACTGTTTATATGGCTTTGTTTCAATGAATTGTATGCTACTTTATTTCAATAACAAAAGATTATTCATTATCATAAGTTAAAAAACCTTAAATTTGAAACCAGAATTTATGTTAAAGTCAAAAAAACTAACCTATTAACAAGATTATAAACAACAATAATAAACTATGGTCGTCACAGAACTAATCTATGTTTACCCCTCGAGTTTACCTAGGTGTTATTTTTGTTTGGAGCATGTTTACTAAACTAAAAAGCAAATACTTTGATAGGAATATTTTTTGTCTAAAGGTTTAAAAAGAGGAAAAAAAAGAATATTTATCACAATGCAAACTATATCTATATAAATAAAAATGTAAGTGTTCGTTTGTTCATAACCTCAAATCTCCGAACGTACTTCACGGATTTTAATACAGTTTTCATCAATAGACAGGGTGATTCAAGAGGAAGGTTTATAGACCTGCTAGAAAATAATCTGACAGGTAGTTCCTCTTTTTATTAAGGAGAATGAGCCACTGCAACTATTGGCAGGGTACAGCTATTTTCATTTTGATTTAATAATTTTTTGTTTTTATTGAAGTATTTTTGCACTCTAAGATTAAGGGGAGCTTTAGAACAAAGATTACTTATTTTGAATGTTAAGTTTCATTTAGCTATTTTCATTCTGATGTTAAAATTTTGTGTTTTTTCTGTTTGTATTGGAAGTATTTTTTAAATATTTTTGAACTTAACGATTAAGGGAACTTTAAAACACAGATTATTTATTTTGAAGGCAATTTTTTAATTTAGAATTTTTGTGTTTTTTCTGTTTGGATAAGGCTTATGTTGGAATTTTTCAATGTGCCGAGTCAGACAATATCAAAATCTTCACAGACAATGGAACGAAAGAAAAAATTGCCCGCAAGCACTGTGGAAAAAATATAAAGCTCAAGACCAATCAATCAAATTGAGCAGTTTAGATCTTCTCATGTGTACAGTTATATATTGTGTGTTCTAGAATGGATAAACCAGACAATGAAACAGCAAGCATTGTTAAATGAAACATATTAGAAATATGCGTTTTTTCTTGCTTTTCTATCGAACCAGACTGAGGCACAGCAACACGTGGCCGGGTACAGCTAGTATATATATATACAGGGTGCGTAGCAAATTCTTTCAATCAAAAATAAGCACTTTTAAGCACTTTTTAAGCACTCAAAAAAAATATATTAAGCACTCAAAAAGAGATCATTTTTTTTATGCAGATTACATCCCCCACCCACCAAATTGCTAAAACTTCTTTATATACATAATATAAAATTTATATTGCAACATAACAGAACAAAAAAAATGAAAATAAAGATGTAATTACCCCCCCCCCCCCCCGCGATTTCCTTCAATTTTCTTTCTGTGAAAATACTGAATATGCCCCCCCCCCCCCCGAAATTTGGATTCTCATTCCACTGCCCAAGAGAAGCTCATGCCTTGCATTATCAGTTCCCAAACCAAACGCCAAAGTGTTTAAAGTTCCCTGGGAATTGCAGACTAAACAAAGAACAAAGCTCTCCCTGCTATATTTTTGAAAAAATTACACATCATCACTTTGGGGGGGGGGGGGTACAGAGAGGATCATGGACTCCCTTCTTGTTGCGCCACAGCAGTATCATGCTCAGTACCAACAAGCCCCAAATTCGACACACTGGAGAGCGGTGTTAGGCCGAATTTTGGAACAGGACCAAAAATGGCGGATTCTCGGAAGCATTAACGCTAACACGCGTCTTTTTACGCAAATTTGCAACATCATCTTAACTCATAAACAAAAAGAGTGACTTTTTTTGTTGTTTAATCGGAGAAAGGACGCTTTCAACCAATGGGAAATTGGCATTCGAGCTGACCGGGCGCAATGAAATGCAATTTCGCAAAACGAAACTCGGATGCTTGCCGGTTTGGATATTGAAAATGATAATTTTCCCTGATATTTGGAGGAACTTTGAATATCCCCTGATAATTTCCAGAACATAAAACTTCCCTGATAAGTCCCTTTTTCCAAAAAGCGGGTCCCTACGCAAAAAATAGCATATCATGGTTTTAAAGATACAAATGAAAAAAAAAACCTTTTATGGCAAGAAATGTTCTTCAATGCAATTAACAATTGATTCAATAACAATTTAACGAAGAATTAAAACCAAAATCCAATATTTAAAAGCCAAAAAGCAAATTATTAATTCTTGGCTCAATGTCAGATTCTCGAATTTTTTGCAATATCGATTACATGGACAGTATAAGGAATGCCAGTAAGGCTATAACAAATTAAATAGGAAAATATTTATTATTTTTATTCAAAATAAAAGCCAAGAAAAATTCTTAATCGTGAAAACGAAGGCTTTACGAAAATTCACTGTCGCAAAAACGAAACCTTTTCCTACCATAGTATTTAAAAAAAAGAAAACCTCATATTTCCGACATTATCCAGCTGATTATATCCTTAAAGAAATCTTTGGACATTAAATCTATGTTTTGTTCAAAAGAAATCAGTTCTGTTCAGAGCCACTGCAAAAGGGAAGTTTAGGAAAGGAAACGGGCGTCAATGTGAGCTGGTGCTGGCGCCGTTTCCATACTCGCTTTTCATCTAAAAAAAAGCTTAAAGAAATATGGACATGCAAAAAAAATTTTGCGTATCAATTTTGTATAGATTTAACTTGATTTTTTTCCGCGATAAAAAATTACGCGCCTTGGGTCACGAGTAATTTTTAAAAAATTTTTTTGCGTCCCCACCTCCGATTTTCACGCATTTGACGCGCTATAGCAAGTCCGCGGCATCGCTGAGGCTACTTTCCTTATACTATTCGGGAAAGGGGCACTTATTTGGTATTTTTCTTCACTTATACCGTTTTAGCTCCTCTTCCGATAATTTCACGAAAATTCAGGAGGGCGCTTATTCGGTATTTTACGGTAAAGCAACCCTTCTGCAACACAAGCATGTTTCTTCCCTTCCTCCCTCATTTAGAGAAAGGTTGGGAAAACCAGTTTAGAATGGTAAGCGGAAGCCACCCTTCTTTGCTTAACGCAGAATTCATGGCGACATTCGGCGGTCGAACGAAAAAATATATCTTTGCATAAGAGGCAGTAAGCACTTCTTACAAACATGGATGAAAAATAAGCACTTTTAAAAGCTTTTAAAATCAAAAGCAAAAACAAGCACTATTAAGCACTTTTAAAAATCGCTACGCACCCTGATATATTAATATATTTCACATAAATCTATAGGGCATTTACACATCATTTGACAGGATTGTTACTCAATTCTCAAAATAAAAATTAAGAACTTTTTAATGACAAAGCACTTTTTCAATAAAACTAAGAACCAAATATAAAAATGCACAAAAATCAGATATCCAGTTTTTGACCAATTTTTAGACATTTAAAATCTGATCCAAGCACAGCACTAAAGACTTAGTTAACCGGCATGTCAAATTTGATTTAATGTAATTAATAAGAGTTATCTTGAGAATATATGTAATTTAAAACTTACAACTTGATTCAGGATTCGTCAGGCAAGAGACACTGGATATCCAATATCTGGCGATATTAAGCACTTGTCACCACTTTTAACCTGTTCAGAACTATGATCCCGTATAGAATATCGCGCGTTTCTCCTTTCAAGGTTTGCTGTATCTTATACACAATCAGTCTTTCTGAGTTCTGAGGCCCACAGGGTTGGTTCGATTTTGCCTAACCCGAAAAAACCCGGGTGGGTTTTTTCAAAAAAACCCAGCTGAAAAAACCCAAGTGGGTTTTTTCAAAATGGTCACTTAAAATTATATTTTACCTAAGTAAACTCATAAAAATACTGATTTAGACCAAATATAATACGTACTTTCATAATACACACATTATATGTCATGGGTATAAGATTTTGAAGTTTAGCTCAAAAAAAAAAAAAACCTTCTTGAAAAAACCCACAGATGGGTTTTTTCAAAATTCTTACTCAAAATTGAACTCTACTTATGTTAACAAATAAAAATACTGATTTCGACCAACACAACACATACTTTTATAATACATACATTATATGTAATGGCTAAATTTTTTTGAGAATTGGCTAAAAAAGAAAAACCCACTTGAAGAAACCCAAGGGTGGGTTTTTTCAAAATTCTTGATTAAAATTGAACTTTACTTATGTAAACAAATAAAAATACGGATTTAGACCAAACATAATAACATACTTTTATAATATATATCTTATATGTCATTTTGAGGGTTGGCCCAAAAATAAAAACCCACTTAAAAAAACCTACAGGTGGGTTTTTTCAAACTTCATGCTTAAAATTGAACTCCAGTTATGTAAACAGAAAAAAATATACTGACTTAAACCAACTATCTTTTTATCATGGATGAAAACTCAAAAATGTTGGATGGGTTTCACATTGTTCTACATAATCAAAATAAAATTTCTTTCTCACAAAATAATTCTATTTAAAAAATGAATAGAAACAAATGCCTCCCCCCCCCAAAAAAAAAGAAAGAAAAAAATCAGAATCTCACTCAAAATGATAAATATGTTTTAAGAGAAACTCAAAAGTTGCAGCAGAATTATGCACCTTGGGCTGAATAAGAGAAGAAGAAAAACCCATACATCTCTATGCCTAAGTATTATTAACAACTAATTCAAAATATTAATTCTAATACTACTGCTATATTAATTCGAATAATACTAATCAATTAGAATTAATAATCAATTATAATATTAATTATAATAACACTAATCAAAATACTAATTCTTAATATTAGCCAGTGAGAATATTTATCAATTTTAAAGAAATAAAATTAAAGTGGTATGGATACACAGAGAGAAAATGTTTAGCAAAATAATTAATAACTGAATCTATCATGAGACAAGGATACTTTGGCATCATTCATCAAAATATTAAAATCTGGAGCATAAAATTTCATTCAATACCATACAAAATTTTAAATTAAAACATTTTACTTCTAATGGACTTGTTTTTGTATGTTTACTTTCTTCTTTTTATATAGATAGATAGAAAAACTTGCCCCATATTTTAAAAAAGCTGAAAGAAAAATGCTGGTCAAGGATGTGCAAAACTATTTTTGCCTATCGATTTTTTATATATTTGACTTGATTCTTTTTCCGCAATGAAAATTGATAACAGTTATGTGTCCCCGGGGATGCGTAATAATTTTTTTTCGAGTTTCCACCTCCAATTTCTGCTTATTTGATGCTCTATAGTGCGTCCGCGGCATCACTGTATGTTACAGATTGCAGTAATTTTGAAAGTAATTAGCTTAAACTCTTTTAAACATAGAATAATTGCAATTAAGTAGACTTAAATACAGCTTGTTTCTTAAACATTTTGATGAGATTTTATAGGTCACTAAAAATAGAATAAACAAGGGGCTAAGTAATTGACTTTTAAAAGTTAAATTTATAGTTGTAAAGGACAGAATAGAAAATTTTAAATTTAAAAGACAATTATTCTATTTTTTCAAAAAAAATTTTTTTATCAAAACACAAAATGTTATTAAAAGAAATACATAATATTTATTTTTCCCTTTAATTAATACCATTATGTGTAGGCAACCTCTTACAAATAAAAATTAAGAAAAACCTCAAATTTTTGAAAAAACCCAGCAAAAGCCCGAAAAAACCCGAAAAAGGCCAATAAAAATCAAAAAAGCCCAATAAAACCCGAAAAAACCCGGGTTTTTTCCAACCCTGAAGGCCCACGATTTCATTCCTCTTAAAGCGGAACAATTTAATTGAATTTTTAAATGGCACTAGATGGAGGTTGTAATACCTTATAATTTTTCAGAAAGTTCAACAGAATGTTGGCCTTCAACATGTGCATTGTGTTCCATATTTTTATTTTTTTTTTCTGGGCAGGAGCTATGATAATAAGTAAAACAAGTACATGTGTTCGATTTGTTTGAATGGGGATCAGGCATTTAAAAGACTTGTGATTTGTTCCCCTATGGGTTTCTGTTCATATTATGGTCGAGTAGAAAGGATAGAATGTTTATTGGTTAGGGTAGAACCGTCTGTTTGGGAGATCCTAGATCGTATTTGGTATGTTTTAGATGTGCATTTTGCATGTTTTAGATGAGTATTTTAAATGTTTTAGATGTGTATTTTAAATGTTTTAGATGTGTATTTTAAATGTTTTAGATGTGTATTTTAAATGTTTTACATGTGTTTTGTATCAGTCATCATGGTTGAAGGCGTGACTATTTAAGTGAAAGTAATTATGTATACAAGGAGGAGGTTGAGGAACAAATCTGATTGGGAAATGAAGATAAGTTACTTTCAAGCATAAGCAGCAGCAGCAAATTTGAGGATAAGGATAATAGTGCATGAAGTTTATATGCAAGCTCAAGGAGAACTGACATGAAAGCTTCAGAATATTTTAAGCAACAATTTCTATTTTTTGCCATTTGTCTTATAGTTTTTCATCGAATTTCCTATTATTTCATCTATATTCTGAACACTCGTATGCAAGTTTATACAGTTATTTTCTTTAAAATTCCTCAATTTTATTTTTTTAATGACAAGAAAATTATATCTTCGTTGGTTGATCATTCGGTTTTCTTGGCGGATGGGACGCTCCTGCGTCCCTAGATTACAGTGAACTCAAATATCATTAATGACAGTAAACTAAATTTTGGCATGTTTGAGTGCAGTAATGAGTTAATCTGAACGTTTTAATGCAATTAGGCTTAGCACCGGAAATTGTCCAGTACTGTATGTATGTATTCCTTTGGAGCATATGGGCCTGGGAAAGCACTTCTTTACTCTTCTGAATGTGTTATATTAAAATTAAGCACTTTTAAGGGTCCTTAAAAAACAAAAAACAAAATTAACTGTACAAGCCGTTTGAGGCAGTTACATTGATCATGTTCATTAATTAGAACTGTATTAATAGTTCTCTGTAAAAATGAATAAACATTCTATGATATGGTAAAACAAAACTTACTGATTTCACAGCATCAGAATGAAGAAAACTTTGGTAAATCTCAATTTGTGGATCCGACATGTAAAGCCAAACAATAAAATCATTTTTCCTTACATCCAACCTGTTGCAAAGAAATAAAGAAAATTAGATTTAATTCCACAAATATTCAAAAAGAATAAATACATCATTAGAGAATATAATTACCTTAAATTTTCTAACTGCTCATTTAATTCATTTACAGGGTTGCTGTTTGATGTACCCCAAACTTCAGCTTTAGTTCTGCGTAAGAAGTATGGTTTAATTAACTGCTTCAAATTTTCCGCCATTTCAGTGCCCATTCTCTTTTCTCCAGCAGTAGCATCTTTCTCTCTTGACTGTCAAAAAGACATAATGAATACATATTATAAGCAAAATATATATATTAATATTAGCACACAATTTTTCGAAAGAAAAAGACTAAATTAAGGTAGACTAAATTGAGGACCAAATATATTAACCTATTATCACTTCAACTACGTATTGATTTGGTCTGATCATGATGATTTTTGACCGACTAAATTAGATTGATGGGACTAAAAAACCAAATTTTGCCTTCCTTTACTATTTTTAATTTAAATCAACCCATGCTTTTACAAGTATCTAAGTTTTCTTTTCTTTTCTTAATACTTTAAGCATTGAATAAAATGTTAGCACATTGTAAATCCTTTTTTGATGTCAAAAAGTAATGTGGACGAATCATATTTCATTTCAATAACAAAATTTTCAATGATGAAGTACATTTAATGTTAATTTTACAATCAAAGCATTTGCTACAGTAGAATGGAGCAAAATATTTACTTACCCTTGTTATGATATTTTCATATTGCATTTTGAAAGTTTTAAGTGAACCTAAAAGTGTGCTTTGGTGAGCAAAGTCATATAAAGCCCATAACTCCTATAAATACACAAAATAGGTATAAACATATATGCTTAATGTAAAATGTTACACAGGAAAGACATAACTTTGACAAATTAAACTAAAAATTAGCAAGTATTTAAAGCCTATGCAATTTACTTAATACATAACATCGAATTTAAGCTAATCGATGCAAAAAAAGGTCAGAATCGTTAAATTTTGAAATTCAACTTTAAGAAGTTACCAACACCTACAAAAGAATCCTAAAAATGCAAGAAAAATAACACGTTCAGAAGATACTTTGTAAAAATTATGCAAATAAATGTCATCATATTCTATCTCGATTAGAAAACAGACAAACTAAACATACTTTTTTTTTAAAATGTTCTATTAACGAAAAAAAAAGGATAACAAACTAGCAATGCACTGTTACTTAAAAATTGTAAAATTACTTAGTATGATTGCAAATATTAAATTATTTTATTAAGATGTACTTATCTATGCATAAATCGGTTTGTATGTTTACAATACAAACTCACATTTGAAAGGTTGGAACAAAATTTAGCAAAGTTTAATTATCTTTTGAAAAAGCTAACATAGTCCTATTCGAAAATTTGAATCAGTTTTGTAATTATTCCAATTTTCAGTAAAATTATAAATTTGAGAAGATTTCACAACCTTTTCGACTTTTGCAGCATATAAATGCACTTAAAAAAGCTACACAAAATATGTTTTCCAAAGTTCATAGAACAATTAAAACACATCTAATATTCATTTGAAATAGTTTTAAAAATCTAAAACCAGGCTCATCTGTAAATATTTGACTGCTTAAATTGCGGGTTTTCACCAAAACGTAGTTTTTTTTTTTTTTTTTTTTTTGTCGTCAAAAGCATACTTTATGATGAAAAAAATACATAAAGTATTGTATATAAATTGAATCCAAACATCTGGTACAAACTGCTTTAGACACTTATGTTCTGCATAAAAATAAATTCACTATGAAGCAGGGGTGACTGCGACACAAAGCAAAAAACCCTGAAAAATTTTTATGCAAAAACTCTGTATCACTTTTTATACATCATAAATTATACGACAGGTTTTATACACATATCAGTTACAACGGCAAGTTTAAAATAACTTTTGAAACTAAAATTTATATTTTACTTACTTACTTCTAACTAATAAGAAAAATTTTTATTACTTCGTTTTTGTAGATGAGCTGGAGTGGAAAATGTAAGATCACTAAAATTTGTTAAGCAACTTTTTTCACCATGTCATTTAGGTGCGAAACTTTTTTAAGTGTAGTTATGAAGCTTGTTTACATTTACTCCATGTTTACAACTACCCTAACCGACTCTATACATTTTAGTGTAAAAGAGTAAAAGGAATCAAAAAATTTCAATAAAGCAAAATCAAATCACATACCCTTAAATTGTTCTGAATAGGAGTTCCTGTTAAGACTAGACGATTCCTTGAAGGGAGATCATGGACTGCTTTTGTAGTCTTCGTAGGATTTTTTATTTTATGACCTTCATCCAGTATTACATAATCCTATTTAAAAACAATTATTTTTTAAACTACAGAAAGTAAATTATGAATGATGCATAGAAAAAGAAAGAATTTCAGGTTAAATATTTATAAATCTATTCAAAACGTTTGATTTAAATCATGACTCAAATCAAGTTTTTTTTTTTTTTAAATCGGTGATTTAAATCAATTTTTGGTTTTTTTTTAGAAAAAATACTGATTTTTAGGATTTGTTTTTAAAAAAAAATACTGATTTTTGTTTCTTTTTAGAAAAAAATACTGGTTTATGTAATCTTTTTAAGACAAAATATTGATTTTTATGATTTAAAAAAATATATTTATAATAGCTTCTTCCAATTTCTTAAAATATAGATCAAAATCATCTGCATACAAAAACAGGTATGACCAGTCATTAACAAATGCTCATTTTGCTGCAATACAAATAGAGTCCTACGTGATAATATCTAATGAAGAAATAGATATTACAACTGAAGAGACCAATAAGGGTCTAGACTTCATCAAACAGCAATGTGGATCTCAGAATTTTTATCAACGACGCTGAAATTCGTGGGGAGATTGGAGCCTTTTTCCAAAGAAAATGCCTTTTTTTATTCGAAAAGAGTAGAGACATTGTCTGATTATGAATGGTGAAATAGCTTCGTTAAGGTGTCAAAGAATGACATTTTATCCGAGAACATTCCGTTTTTTAGCATGCTGACTACAGCAAAAGCATCAACAGCACCTTTGGAAAGGTTTTTTTTCTAGATTTGGAATAGCGCACTCAAAATTAAGAAACAGATTGGGGGTTGATAAGGAATCAAAACTGTTACTCTTGGTGAAACATCTAAATAGTAAGAATGATTAAGCTGTAGTAAACATTTTATGCGATATTTACCACCTTTGTTTATATATCCAAGAAATTTGTATATACTACTCAACCAAATTATAATAATCCAGTCAACTTATTTGTATATATTCAAGAAATTAGAATAAATTTAGTCCAGAAATAAAAGCTTTCTCCTCTGTTTCTTGTTTGTTGTTTATTAAATATACATTTTTTACATAATCAATTAATAATTTTATACTAGTAATAAATAATTATTTCAACTGAAATATCTTAAAATTCCTTGAAGAAATAAATAATTAACTGAATTTGTTACAGTATTTGTGTGCACATACATATTGTGCTTAAAAAATCCCAAAAATCTGATTTAAATTTAAAAAATCAGGTTTAAAGAAAAAAAGCTGATTTTTTTTATTTAAAAAAAAACAGAAAAACCAACCTTGCTTACAGATCAACGCTATTGACAGAACCCAATATTACTGTGCTTAGGTGGAAATTCAAAAATTCAGTTTTGTATCAATGTTGTATCAGTAAAAGTATTAGTTTTGTATCAGTATTATCGGTTTTATATCATGTCCTTACATTTTATCTATCACAACTCTGAGTTTTGTATCAGGTCAATGAAGTTTGAATCAAAATTATCAGTTTTGTGTTACGATTATTTAATTTGAGCAGTAATGCTGACTGAAGAAAATAGTTTGTAAGGAAACCATCTTTGGAGTGTATCAAAATCTTTTACAGACTGCTATTACTAATTTACTCAACAAAAAATATTTATAACTATATTTACAAGTAGCAAAGTTTTATTTCTCATTATAGTATAAAGAAAAGTACGCCATATGGTAAAAGATTTTTGTTTTGCGAAGAATTTCTTTGAAAGCATTTTACTTTCTGAATTACAACAATAAAGCTGCTGAACAATCAAAGTCTGCATCTGGAGTCATCCACAGAGTGTTAGGATTAATGCTAGCCACTTATTAGGTGACCCTTCACAATTGGCCATCAATTCTGTGGTGGATCTGAGAAGCGCAAATGACCACAAGGCGAGTGCATCCACTTTATGAAGAAAAAACAATCAAAGCAAGTTTGTTTAGCATAGATGGATTTTTTTTTTCTCAATTTATTGTATGGTTTATTATTATTATCAATTTATGAGAAGGAAAGTTGACACGGGGCGGGGGGGGGGGGGGGGGGGGAACGGTTATAGAACTACAGCTCTATTTTAAGTGTACAGTCCAACTGCTCTCTAAGGAAATTTTTTTAAACTGGAGTTCTAGATATACAATTCTTGGCTATCTTTGGTCATGCTAAAGGGTAGAGGGGAAGAGGAGGGGAAGTTATGAACAGAGTTGTCAACTTCACTATGTGAAAAATAAGGAAATTTTCACAACATAAAATACCACTTTTCAACCTCTTTTGCAGGATGCTAGAAAGCAGGCTTGGAGTCGATTACAAAGAAACGTAATCGATTACGATTATGATTACAAAGGGAGAAATTGAGAGATTATGATTACGATTACGATTGTAAGCCTTTGCCAAAAAGTAATTACGATTACGGCAGCGATTACAGTCGTTGAAAAATGTAATCGATTACGATTATGACATCCGATTACGATTTTGATTACGATTAGATTAGCATAAAATTATCCGATATTATGCATACAACTCTCATTTTCACAATAGTGTCATAAATCAAAAAGTTATGATTTTTTATTAAATTTTTGATTTAATAAGAGATAACTGAAATGATGATGAATGCAATTATAATGAAATAATTTCAACATCACAGTTCTGGAATTATGACGTCGTTGCAGAAATGAAAAATTTGTAATATATATATATATATATGTACATATATAATTAGGAAAGGCACATTCAGTATTTTTCGAAAATATTTAAAACTCATGTGAGGGATAACTACAGAGATCGTATTTTGTATATAAGCAAAGACGATGCACTAAATGTATATATAATGCATAAGTGATTTACCTGGTTCATTGTTATTTTCTGTGCATACAATCAAAATTTAGTTGGCTGCAATTTCTGAAAATGTAGTATATTTCTCCATTGTATTTATTTTCTAGTTTAAATTGTGGAAATATTTACATAACACCAATTACCAGATGTGTATGAATTGTACGGGATAACAAAATATTCAGATAGTGTAAGAGATAAATAATCTTTTGAAAATAAATGCTGCATTTTAGAATAATTTCAAAAAATTTGAACATGAACATTCAAATAACTCTTAGCAAAATTCGTAATCATTAAAAAGTAATATGAAGAATAATTATAATACGAATGACTATAATATTTTAATATGATTTTTGTGTTTTTTTTTTTTTTTAACATGCACGAGCATATAATTTTTTTCCATGTATTAACTGTTTTAATAAAAATATAAAGTGCAAGTAATTTTACAACACAAATTTAACGTACACGATGCAACTGAAATACAAAATTTTGTTGAGGTAATTCTAAGAAGAAAAAGATAATTAATTTTTAAAAATAATTCCCAAATATTAATTCATGCATGTAAAAAACAATTGGGAGAATGTCTGAACATAAATCACTTTTTCTTTTACATACCTATTAATTAAAAAGAATATTAGCATTAAAATATAAATATATTTAAGATTTATATGTATGTATTTTTTAAAATATTCGAAGAACATATTGAAAAGAAGTAATAATAATCACACGTACCAGGGTTAAGATTTCATATATCTTAAGCATAGAACATCATGTAACGCCTGCTCCTAAATTGCTGAAGTGTAAATGTGCTATTTTTTAGAAAAATTCTTCACTTCTGCCGTTAAAGAAAGGAGAAAAAAAAAAAACGCCAAAAGGCATTTCTTCTTTTTTTTTGTGTGTGTGTGTGTGTGTGTGTGCGTCTCTTTATGTGTGTAGGTGATAGTACTCTTTCCACTAGATTTTCGGGGGGCAGTCTGCTTCGATTATTGAAAGGGAAAGTGGTCCATTCTTATTATGCCGTCGCCAGACTCTCGCCTATAGCCCAACCGTTTGAATATGTTTTGAAGGGGTAATTAAGGAAGCAAAATGACCGAGGCATTTGGTCAGACACCTTCCCCTTATCTACTCCGAAATCTTTGACTTGCGGACAGATTACCGCTCTTTTACCGAAACTGGACGACGCGAGGAGACCGGAGACCCCCCTGAGAGCCCCAAGGCGATGCGAGTGACATATCCAGACCTCTTTCTTCTCGGGCTCTCCAGCCATTCCCCATGGAGAGTGGAGCCGCAATTAAGAATTCTGAGAGACCGCAACAAGTAGGACAACAAGCGTCTCTAGCAGACTATTATATGGTCCTGCCATCAAGGCTCTGCTACCGCCACACAGAACCTTTTATATTATGATCGCCCATAGGTTATTTACAGTTAGGATAGGACTTCAGTACACAGTTTGAATCCTTTTTCTTGTAATCTTATCTCTTCTATCCAATGGTAGAGCTAAAAATTTCAGCTTTCAGCAGGTCAAGATTACACGATTGCAGGACCAGCAGATTACGGATTTTTTCCTTAAGATTACGATTAAAATTACGGGAGAAAAAGGATTACGGGATTACACAATTTCGATTATGATTATGAGAATATGCCATCGTCAGATTACGATTACGATTACGATTTTGTCAAAATGTAATCGATTACAGCCGATTACGATTACGTAATCGCAATTACTCCAAGCCTGCTAGAAAGCTTAGTTCTCTCACTAGTGAAACAAGTGCCGAAAAAAAAAATAGGGGCATAAAGTTTAAGTAGTGCGACAAGTCATCTTCTTTACACAAGTCCCATGCTATAGACTAAACAGGTAAATTTATTATAAAAATGCAAAGGGCAAAAATGGGAAAACTCACAAATGATATTAAAAAATCCTTCAAAGCATAAAATGTTTTAAGAGAAGGAAATTACTGATACTCAAGATAATTCATAAAATTAACCAATCAAAATTTATGTGTTTTCATGAGAAAAACGGCAGTAATAGCCCTTATTAAATGAAACAATAATGACTTCCAAACCTATTCACATCAAGAAAAAGGAGTTCCATAATTTTAAGTAGAAAGATCTGAACTTATGGTAGGAAAGAGTCAATAAGAAATCATAAATACTTCAAAACATACAAATAGAATTAGTATTTTTTATGATTAATTTAACTCTCCTGATCCCAGAATAGCCCAAACCTCCCAAGTACCTTGGCGCCCACAAGTGCCCAACTCGCCCAAGCAGATTTTTGACCCCCCTTGAAAACTAACGAGCATGAACTCCTGGGGTGTATACAAAGGATTAGAGCGACAGGTGATGAGAGGGTAAGAGGGGAAATAGAAAGGAAGGAATGCGTATTGTCATTGCAGTTTCAGTTTTACTCAATTGAAATTCTCATTGCTACTGTGGTCTAGCTTTATTAGAAGAGAAGTCGTATTTATTTTTGAGGTGGATATAAATAGAAAATATATATATATGAGGAGGCAAAAAAAATAAATGAAAAGTAAGCAAAGCAAAAATACATATAGAATATAGTAACAGAAAATTAACACGGATTAAAACTTTGGAAATAGTAAAGACAACTTTTGAAACACCCAATTTACATACATAAACACAGAGGTGTCCACTTGCAGGGGGGAGGGGAGCAGAGTATGGCGCATATAGCGCCATTGAAATTTTTAGAGAGGGGGCTTGTTTTATAATATATTATTGGGTTGCTTTTATTTGTTTTCTTTTTAGATAAGAAATTCACTATTGAATTGCTTTGAGATAATTACCGAAGTTCTCTCGATTCAATTAGGAAAATGATAAAGTTTTAATCAGATAGTACACAGATAACACATACAATAAAGTTTCAAGAAATCCTGGGCACCAGCTCGCCTAGATTTTGAGCACAGGCAGCTAAAATTCGAAGATGCTTGCATATTTACTTATTTGGAATGCGTGTATATATAAACACACACATATACATATATATATATATATATATATGCATGTACATGTGTATTTACACCCACATCCTTTGAGGTCTATTTTTTTTTTGTTATTTTTATGAATAAATTGATAAATTTCCTTCCTTTAGAAAGGACAGAAGATAAGTACTGAAGTTAAAATAAAAAGTAAAGATGAATGAAAAAGTTTTAAGAACTAAAAAGTATAGTAGAAATAAAGCCAAAAACCTGAAAGTAGGTGTAACCTTCAGTGAAATAACTGCCAACAAATGAATATCCAATAATAAAAAATTAATTAAAAATCAAAATTAGAAAGAAAAAAATAGCTGAAACACTTTGCTTAGGTAGATGACAAAACTCTGAGCCTTTTAGACAGCATGTGCACCCCATTCAATCTTTGAGGGCAAAGCTTTGATTAGCAAAAAATATATATATTGTTCAAATATATTTGACAGGATGCTTATATTTCAGAAAAATTTTACTCATTAACAGGCAGGTTTGATATTGACTAACTTTGTCATGCAGCACTTATAAGGCGAGGTGGTTGTGCTTCGTTGGTTTTTTTTAATTCGCTCACTTTAGGGCTGTTCTTAAATCAATTAATAATGATAATTTGACTTTGATATCGTTTTTCATAAAAACTCTGCTTCGATAAAAAAAAATTCTTAACCTTAAAAACATTCGTTTAACCGTCCGTATACCCATGATTTGAAATAATTTAGAGCACATTTGCCTAGTTACTTACTCAGCAAAATCAATTAGGTGCATAAAAAAGCAAGTTGGGTTACTTATTCTAAATAAACTTCTAGTAATTTAGGATTTCTTTCAAGCTTTCTCAAAAAGAACGTAGGATTAGAAATACATTTTCTAAATTTGAGTCGATATGTATAAATTACAAAATAATAGTAATTATTAATAATATTTTATAAACATTCATAAATATTTAAAATGTAATACTAAATATGTACTGAAAAAACCATTAACGCGTATGTGCTTATATAAACATCTGTAATTATAATGTTCAATAAAATGTTTCAGACTCCATATTTTAGCGTACATGCTGCACGAATTTACACCACGAGCTAAGGGTGGGCTAGCTGTCACCAGTTGATGGGCAGAAGAAAAGAGCAGGGAATGGCTTTCGCATTACTATGAGGATTAGCAACTCAGCAGGTGCTAAAAGAAATTACAAAGGGACGGGGGAAAGCATAGAACTTGAAACTGGGCTATTGGGCTGGGATTCCAAGCACATAAAAAATGGCTGACCCCGGGGCACAAAGAGTTAAGATTTCACAAACACACACAAAATATATAAATGGAATTTCAGCTTACCCATACAAATCTGGCCCCATCTAATTCTGTTAAAAGAGGGACATTACTAACAACCATGCCATAACTAGTAAGCAATACATGGCCTCGTCGCTGAACTTTTGAGAGACTTCTTTCTCTTTCTTTTTTAGAACCACCATGGAAACAGTGCACCATGATACCTGGACACCTGAAACATAATTAAAAATAGAAGAAGTCCAATGTCTACAATAGCTATAATATAGTGAAACTTTGTTATAACATCACTCAAGGGACCAGAATATTTATGATGCCACAACTAAGTGATATTATAAGCAAAATTAGAACAAGAACTAAAATTAGTTAAATGTCATAAATCACTGGGAGGACAACCCCCCCCCCCCCCCTCCAAGAAATGCTTACATTATGTTCACTTTAAAATAAAAACAATTTAAAATGTACTTATAGATTGTCATGACAAAACAATACCCTACTTTTCAATATTTATTACAGAACCATTAAATTAATTGACCTATGCATTTTTTTTTTTTTTTGAAAAATAAACTTTGCAGAAAAAAAAATTACATTTTTGTTTGTTTATTTTGTGGGCAACAATTGGCCTTCAATGTTATATGTGAAATATGCTGAATAGTTAAATATTTTTAATTCAGTGTTTCTCTAGATTCATATGATACTAAAGTAATTGCCCTCCGAGTTTTTACGTCTGGGAGTACATTACATGGCATCATACTGCTCACATGATAAGTTTATCATTTGTCATACACTATACCAAACACCTTGAATTTCACTCTCCATCTTGTTCTTATTGACACCTTTTCTTTTTTTTTTCTTCCCTGGGTACATAAAATTCTACACAAGAAACCCTGATAGACTTTGTTCTCTCTCACTTTTCTCAAATTTCTTTCAGGTGACAATATGAAGCATTTTTCTCCCTTCAACTTAGACCATGGTTGGAAAAAAACCAGTGTTTTGTCCTTTTTTTTTTTTTTTGCAAAACACAACTTGAATGGGCTTTTTTGGGTTTTTGATAAAAAACAAGAGCATTTTCAGAAAGCCTTTAAATTTCAATTTCAAATTAAACATTGCACCAAACTACTGTTTGGCTATTTTTACATTTTATAAAGCTGTACAGAATTTTTAAATTATGCAATTTTGCTTTTCTTAAGTATAATGTAAAAACTCAAAATTAAAGAGAAAATTTTGAATTTAAATTGGAAAACAAATAATTGTAAGAAATATTATCAAAAATTCTATTTGCAAAATATGATTACTTAAGAAGCAAACATTTAACTCTGTGCAAAAACAAATTATGAAGTTTTTTTTTTTTTTTTTTTGCATTGAGAAGGGCATTTCCATCCTTCATGGTTTCCAAACATATACATGCAACATTTTCTTTTTAATTTCTTTTTTTTTTTTTTTTTTTTTTTGCAATTTGCTACAAAAGTTTGATGTGTCGCAAGTTTTAAAAATCTTAACGATTTTTTTTTTTAAAAAAGAAGTAAATAAAATTTTAAAAACCTCTAAGTATATTTAATGTTTTCAACAAACATCTTTCAGAAATACTATATAAAAGAGTAAAATTGTCCAGAAAAGAAGACAGCAATTTCAAGTTTTGATGCAGTGAGAAAATTGTAAGCATAACATTATTTCTGAAATAAATGTTTTAAATGTACAGTAAATTCTGAAAAACCCACTTTATCGACATAGTGGATTTTGTCAGGTTTTTTTCGGGCTGGGCCCCACTTCGGCGAACCCAGACTCGGACTGTCATCGAGGTGACCAACACTGAAGCATGACGTATTCCATGCATTTCTCATTTCCAAATTCAGAAGACTCCCAATAATCCACCATGAATTTAGAATGAAAACAAAAACAAACAACTGCTGCTTGCAGTTAACTTTCCAAAGAACATTGTTGGAAATGGTTAAAAATTTAATTTTACGATTAAGGAAAACAAAATACGTCTCCAACTTTTTTTTTTCAAGTAGATAATGCAAACAATGGTTATCTCTTTTTACACACTGAATATTTTACACAATTGAATTTTCTGGCCTATGAAATGCACTCTGACAAGAGACAACTGGGATTTATCAGATTAGAATTTATGCAAAGTACTTTGATGAAACACCATTACATTAACAAAACTTCAAAATATGTCAACATTTACTCACTTTAAAATTTCAGAAATTTTTCATCCTTATTACTGCAGCTAAAATCATACACAATTTTTACATTCAAACAGGATCAAAATTTGGCGGATATCAACATTTGTCATAAAGGCAATTATTTTTTATGCCTAAAAAAGTGTCTTATGAGCAGAGAAATACAGTGAATGTTGCTTTCAAAGTACTGTAAAAGTTTCTTAGACAAAAGCAGATGAATTATAAATTAAATTGATTTCTTCATTAGTTTTATGATCTTTTCGATAGCTTCAAATATAAGCTTATTGGAATTTTGTGAAGGATTTGTTTATAGCAATCTTGAATAGTTCATAAATGAACCCAATGTCTTTCTAACTGGGCCCCTCAAAATAGCATGAAAAATTGAAGGTATGCAAGACTTCTAAAAGGGTAGGAATGTTTGCAGACAAAGTTAAACTCTTTTGCTCATCTTAATAACAAAGATTAGTGCCTGAATGTTTTAAATAAATTAGTTTATAATATTAAATGACCCCCCCCCCCCTAGTTTTTTGGTAATTTCTTTAACATTTTGGTTAGGGTTTAAAAAATTTTGTTACACTATACCATTTCTTAAATTCATTTTCCCAGTTCGTCAATAATCCAACTGGCATGATGATCAACACATGCTTTATGAGGTCAGCATCAATCATTCCTGATAAGAAAGCAATGACTTGAAATGTTTTTCCCAACCTATAAAAGAATCAAAGGAATGATTACATGTAAAAAACAATTATTTTCAATTCAAATCTCTAACTATTCAAATGAACGAATGAACATTAGTAGTTAAAAAGTAAAAACTAACTCTCTTTTTATCCTACACAATCAATATCACTTTTTCCCTTACATAAAACCTTGCGTAAAATTTTTCGAATAATATTCAACATATAAAAGAAAAAAAAAAGGATTACAATTAAGTTTCCAAAAATGTCAAAAAGGAATATCCTAGTTGATGTTGAACAAAATGACACATTCTGGCTGTCTGTCCTGACTTGTTTATTTCTGAAGGATAAAAATTAAAAAGTCTGCATCTGCTTCCATCTGAATTTTCTATAATTCCACAGCAATTTAATGAGTTTTCAATCATATTTGGCAAAAATTCTCCCAAGTGTCATCAGTCTTTACGATAATGCAAGAAAAAAATGTATTTCACAAAGTGTCAAAATCGTTTGGTTGATTTTCATGAAATTTTACACAAAATTACTTCGAGCACAGTGTGCACCTAACATTTTTTTCTAGCTTTTGACCCCCAACCCCCCATTGCTCTTTTTTATGCTAATTTTCAGGAAATTTTTCACATAAATTGTGTGATATGAAGCAGAAAAACAATATTTCACATTTTAAATTTTATCCATTAAAAACCTGGACTTTTCTGCAAAAGATAACATTTGTTTGAAACTTCATCATTAATCAGAACTGGAATAATAATTGTTTTAGCACAAATTCAAAGTTTACTAGTAAGCCAAAGAATTGCTAATTACTTTTCTTCTTGGCTTTTATCATTGCTTGCTTTACTGATTAGTAGGATTCATATGGAGATAAGGCGACAATTGTCACCAAGTCATCCCAATAAATGTTCACATAAATCACATATTGTGGTCTTTTTTTTTAGTCCATTCTCAAATATTTGAAAAAGAGTGGAAACAAATGTATCTATCATGTGTTGAATTCTTAGCCTCATTATTTTATCAGGGTTCTCATTATTTTTTCAAAAACAAAAATTAAGGACTTCTTAAGGACTTTTCAGAACCAATTTTAAAAGAATTAATTACCTGAGAAATACAGTAGATCTTAACGCATACCTAACACCAGAATGTTAAAAGTTCATATTTGCAGCATTGAAAGTGTGAAGAAAATACAATTATTAATTTCACATAACAAAATGTTAGAACCATCTTGAAGCATGATGTGGGGAGAAGATCAGCAGAATAGAGCACAATTAATAGGCATACATAGGGCACAATTCAGAGAACATGCATTTTTGCCATAATATGGTGCTGGAAATACACTTTAGCAAAAATTCAAAGGGCAGTTGCATCCCTAAGGTTTTTAACACTCCGTCGGGAGTGCTCTAAATCTTGCACTATTGGGCGAGCTGCATCTCACAGATATATTTCGTAATAGTAATGCGTAAATTTATTTATGAAAGTTTTTAAAAATGTATTTTTGTATTTGGTACCACCTACTCCCATAACATTCCAGCAGACCTAGTGACCAGAAGGGCAGATATTGCTTTGGTCAAGGTCGTGACATTCCTCTTTCGATTCAAAAGAAAGAAATTTCAAAGGTTTGTATCTGTGAGATACAGGTGTTAATAAAAGGGAGAGGAAGATGCAGACGTTAGAACAGGCTGGCGATTGTAAAATACAGGACTTTATACAAAAGTTAAATACTTTCAACAAAGCCCTTAATTTTTCAAATGAAAATTGAGGAGTTTTTAAGGACCGTGAGAATCCTGTTTACCTACATCCCCATCTTCCAAATCCATAAGTATAACAGGCAATCGCATTATGTAAGTATGTTGTAATTGTTTTACAGGTGAGCATTTAATTCTGAAAACATGTTGGGAGCTACTTCCTAATAAGCCCCTAGCTTCCCCCGTTAAACTGCCAAAACAAAGGGTCCTACAATGGGAACCGACTCATACAATATTCAGGCCTCACAGTGACATTTATCCAAAATGTAATAGGACATAGAGGAATTTGTTTTCTAAAATATTGGACTTGTTATAGAAAGAGAAAAAGTATATGTACACCCAAATTTCTTTTTCTATAGGTATAAAGTATGTACATAAGAAAAGCTGATGCTGAAATGTCTGTGCTGGTCACTATGGTAATGTGAGGTGTGTTTCATTTTCCCAAGGGAAATTCAAAAGATTGGAACAGTAAGTGCGCCAAGCAGTTACCATCAACTTTCCAATCTTTTTTTTTTTTTCATTTAATTTCGAAACTAACATTTTTGAACATGAATGATGAAATACTGTCTAATAATAATAAAAGCACCCACTATCCCCTGCACAGATACAGCTACAGCACAGTGAGTTATTTACAACCTTACTGACAGTTCGTCATCTTCAACGATTAACTAAAAGGAAGTCCCTACCTATAGCTTACCTACATTTTTCTACTGAAAATCATTGATTGAACATTAAGCAAAATTTTCCATGTATTGCATTTATTGTAATTGTTTTTAAAAAGGGAAAAACAAATTCCAAATGTAAATGATGAAGCTAGACTGAAGAACAATAGAAGAATTCCTGCAATTTCTGAATCAAGAATTGCAAAAAAACACAGAAATTGTATTTCCTCGGAAGCATCATTAACCCCTGGGCATTAATAACAGTCTATTTATTTTGGGGCAAAATAATAATAATAATAATGAATTTGTTTATTACTTAAATAACTATAATAAAGAAATTATTTATTCATTTTTTAAAAAACAAAATTGCTCTAGGAAAGAGGAGAAAAAAGTACTTTATGTGACATTTAAGAACCTGTCACTGTGCATTAAAAATATTCCTTGCCAATTAGTGAAATGAAATTAGTAAAATCAATGAAGGCTAAATAATACATTTTAAATGTTAAAAACCTTACCCCATGTCATCGCCAAGAACCCCACCTTTGTGCTTGTTATATAATTGCCACATCCATGCAACACCCTCTCTTTGGTATGGATATAATTTCTGGTATATGCTATGATAAACTTTGAAACCCTGGGCAACTTCAACCATTTTTTCATCATCTTCATCGCTGTCAGTTTCTGATCTTTTTATATGCTCCTGCAAGAAGAATGACTTAATAAGACATCAAAATAATGTATAAACTGATATTTAAAGCGGTGAAACACTTAAATAAACTAGATCTGTTACTGTGATCAAAACAAATGTCAGTAATCTCTATTATTATATTAAAGATCAAATATCAGGGTTCATACTCAAAAAGCCAAAAAAAATTTCTATGACTTTTCCAGGTAGATTCAAAGCAGAATTCTAGGTTAACGTTCCAAGTAAAAATATTTATTAGCAAATGCAATACTTGTACATTAAATATCCCTGCCATAACATTTTATACCTACAATTATATTAACTTCATATTAAAAAATTCCACAGATGATCATTAAGATAACAAATTTATACTATAGAATTTCAAAAGCAAAATTTTATGACACAATACTGAAAAGATATTAGCTTTTATGCTTGCATCCATCTTTTTTTATTCTTCTTTTAATTTAAATTTTAGAAAGCTACTTTAAAACTATAAAACATAAAATATAGAGAATAAATAAAATAAAATAAAACTAGGATGATCCCAGTGGGGACAAATCAGCTTTATAACTCTATAATAACACATAAAAATAAATATTTACAGAAATGCTGAGGTAGGCACTTTTATGCCATGACAATACAATAAACACCATTATATAAAGAAAAAAACCTATATAGGAAAAGGAAGGCGAGTTAATTGAGGATCTGATATTACGACGAGCGTAGGTTCCCTCCAAGAGGTCCCTGGTAGGGGAAAAAATCCCCGACTTTTCCAGGTTTTGTCAAAAATTTGCATTTTCCCCCGACTATTCAATGACTTTCGCAAAGAAAATCCATTTCCATGACTTTTCCAGGTGGAGTATGAACCCTGAAATATTGCACAAGAGTACTTGATCTAATATTAATGAACAATATGTGATTTTGTAAAACCACAATTAGAAAATTCTAAATGTATTGAAGAAAATTTATCATAACATCAATGATTAAGCTTGAATTGTTACAATGTGGCAGCGACCTATTTTAAGATATGTAGGGTTTAGACTGAAGTATGAAAAGAAAGTGTGTACACTACATATCATGCAAGATACTAACATTGAAAAAATACATGTTTTTTAAGTACCTCTATTTCTTTTATTCGTTTCAAAACTTTTTCAGTTTCACAAATGTTTTTAGCTTTATTTAAGAATTTAAGAGCATCTCTTAGTTTCCCATCAGAAGCATGCTCTCTAGCCTTCTGATACAGAGATTTGTATTCTTGTACCTTTTCAGGACTAAGCAAAGAAGGGTCAGTTACTTTTGCAATGGATGAATCCTGGAAAGTAAAGGAAACAAAATTATTTCTTGAAAAATAAAAAAAAATCATTTGCAAATATTTTAAAGTAATAACATTACAAATTTAGCTTGAATAACTTATGCTGACAAAACCCCAAAAAAAATGCATCATAAATAGATTGTCTTAGTTTATGATGTCATTCTTTTCGTGAATTTTACAATGCTTCAATAAGAACTCGAAGATGAGTGATATAAAATTAAAAATAGGGAGAAAAAGGTCTAGTATGAAAAAAAGTATTTTGAAAATCAAATTATGATTATTAATTTTGAATAAGTGATTTTTTACTTTTAATTGGCAGCCTCCATTCAATACTTTCTTGAAGTAACATAAATAGTTAACTGAATTCTATTTTATTTTAAATAAACTATTTCCATACAAAATAAAGGAAAATTAGAATAAATAAATACATACAGCAACACTATACATCTTTTGGTAGACTTAAATTACTTCAAGCTAATATGCAAACATAAGATTGTAATGACACTATAAAAAAAGTTATCAAGAAGATTATTTTTTTATTGTACTAATTCTTTGCTCAAATGTTATGGTTTTCCTTCATACAATCCATTTTTTTTTTAAAAAAGATGGTATACAATCCACATTAAAAACCTTTACGATTTGCTTGGGCCAAATATGAACATTAAATATTCTTCATGTATGAAATGCTCATTCACAACATTAGACTAAAAACAATGATAGTAACACATTACAAAAAGGAATGCAAACAAGTTTGCAGGCTTTAAATTTCAATACTTTAAATTAGTATCAAACAAAAGCCTTAAGTTGTTTAAGAAAAGAGCAAAGCTCATCAAAACTAAATATAAAACTGTTTTAATGCCGACATAATATCAAAACCATTTACATCATTAGATCTCGAGTATGAAGCTGTATTATTTGCTGAACTTTCTCTTTTTTTTATTGAAGAATCATGGGTTTTATAATCTGACTTTTCATTGTTCGGAAAATCTTCACTATGAACTGCATTTTCCAATTTTCGAACAGGGGTTTCACGATTTCTTACATCCAAGCCCAAATTTGTCTTCCCCTAAACAAAATGAAAATATGAAAACTACATTGAATAAATTATTTAAAGCATTTGAAATGCATTTTCACTACTTTTTATTATGCAAAAAAAAGGGGGGAGTCGAACATACCTCTAATGCTTTAATCTTCTTAGAAATTCTTGGGGATGGACAAACAGCAAAAGCATCTTTAAATTTTTGAAGAGACTCTTTTGGTCGTCCTTGAAGAGCTAATTTTTCTCCTAATTCTGTTAATGTTTCAAACTCTTTTAACTTCTTAGAATGGCTTGAAAGCATTGACTAAGACAAAAAAAAAAGTAATGAGCAGCATAATAAAAAATGGGGCAACTTTAAAATAGAAGTGAAGAACAAAAATCAACATACTGTTCACATAATAAAATGTATTAAGAAGCTTTTAATAAATCTTCTCTAAATATGAAAAACAGGGTTCGAACTCTTTTAAGAAAACAAAAAATAAGGACTTCCTACGGACTTTTTAAGAATGTACAAAAATTTAAGGACCTCATAAATTTTTGAAATATACAAATGATTATGTTTCTATATTTTCAGAATGAAGCATTAGTGAAAGAGGAAACTGATTTAACATCTAATCTAGATCTTATTTTTATTAGGAACCCAAGACCAATATTAGAAATACACAACACAAATATGTTGTAATTGTTTTACAGCTGGGCATTTAATTCTGAAAACATATATATCATATATAAGCAAATATATATTATCATGTTATGAAAAATTGATTAATAATGGTTAGTGCTACAAAATGCAAGTTAAACGAAAAAACAATTTAATCCATTACCCGCTGGTGTTGCGTTGATGCAAGGGCTACTATAAATAATCATAAAAAATTCACTTGTAAAGGTATTTTTGTATTGAATGCAGTTTTAGATTTAGTACTATTAATAGAAGCGCCACTACAACAACAAAAAAAAAATGCTTCAAAAAAATTTTTTTTACTTCTAAAAACAAGCACAATTTTTGCTGATTTTTTTTTTTTTTTTTTGTCCAAATTTGAGATCTTAGATTTTTCTAGAAAGATTGTTAAAAAACAAAAAAAAGGGCTTGGTAGTAAAACACCTTTGTTCAAGGTCACAGCATATCAGCATATTCTGAAAATCAACTGTTTGTATGGGGGAGGAGGGGGAAGCAAAGACAGTTGTGCTAGCGCAATGTCAGCGGAAAACGGGGGAAAATGTTTCTACTCATTTCCGGGTAAAGACATTTCGTTTCTATTATGTGCAATTTGAATGTGTGAATTTTATCCTCTTCTCCTATTTGTAAAAAATGCCTAGATGAAATTATCTTACATTTGAAGAAGCATTATCACGGGTTTTATATGAAAACTAAGATGATGATGAGCAGGAGGAGGATTTTGAAAATACAGTGAAACCTCTCTAAAGATACCACCCACCAGACCGTAGAAAATTGGTCCTATAGAGGTGGTCTCTGAATAGAGGTAATGGTTAAAACAAAACTTCATGCAATAATATAACAAAACATTATCCTAAAACTTGTTTTTCTTACTATTTTATGATTGTACAGCTTAAAAAAAAGAATTAATTAAAATTTGCTTTGATATTATTAATTTTTCATTAACAATCTTTATCTCTAAACTTTCTTAGATTTCTTGAAACAAATTATTTATTTTAGAGTCATCTCTAGCAGGAATGGAATTTTCTATCGATCATTCAACTTTTCTTTTCTCTTTCTTTTAACTCTGTATGAATTAGTCTTCATAATTTTTTAACAGCACATTCTTATTTTCCAATACATTATTTGAGTTTTACTACATTGAAACTGTGCTGCGAATTTTCTCTCTGAATTTTACAAGCGCTGTCATGTTCTTGTAAAACTTTCATTTTCTTCTAAAGTAATACAACTCTTTTAGACATCTTTCAAAAGTAGTGTAAAGAGCAAAAGGTGAAAAAAATATGATAGAAATGCCCTGTGAACTCTACAAACATCCTTAGCTTTCCAAGAAAGATAACAGAGGGAATGACTGTGTACGTCACACTTCACATGGGTCTTCAAAGACAAATGAGCAATCAAGCTCATTGGTTCAATTCCCTTGCCCTGGTGCTTATCACCCACCCAATTCTGGGATCTGTTTTTCTCAGAGATAAGGGTATTTCAAAATTCCCCCATGTAAATAATCTGGTTATAGGATTTTTTTTTTTTTTTGAAAATACAGTGAAACCTCTCTAACAGACCACCTCTATTAAACAACAACCTCTCTAAACAACCAAAAATTGCTGGAACAGAATTTCCCTGCATTAATTTAGTACTAACTTGACCTCCATTAAGCGACCACAGTTAAACAGTCGCCCTCTCGAAACGACTGCATTTCCTTCCAGAAAAAAAAATTCCGCTACTTTTATCTCTGAATCATTCAATTGCTACAATACAACCGGTACTGCAATGTTTGTGTTGTTGTCTACACCCCTGGGGGTAAATGTACCTCTCCAATTCAGATGTCAATTGGCCTTTTCCAGAAATTCCTCGAGGAAGCTAGTCGTTCGTACCCCATTTCTGAAAACATCTTCTTCCCTCTCAGAGCCTCTACACTTTAGTAAACAATTAAGAAACTGAAGCAACTGATGTTGACAGAGTGGTAAGTGAAGAGCGATTCTTTACTTACAAAGATAAGGAGTACGAAAATGGTAAATCCGAAAGTAAATCGGCAGAAAAAATTAAATGCGGTAAAACTTAAATCCATGACAATTTAAAAAACAAGGAAATGCTTACCAAAGGGTGAGAACAACGGGGTCAAAAAAGTAGAGATCAGAAAATTTCTTAGGTGAATGGGGTTTCAATTTTCAATGGATTGGTTTGGTCAAAGAAAATACCTATTAGTGGAATGCTAATAAAAGGAAAAGGAACTCCTGTTGCTGAAGCCATTGGAATTAACAGATTTTGCAGCGAGCAATGGCTGGCTTGAAACAAAATTGTTTTCAAAACACTTTGTGGAGAAAGTGCTGACATGGATGAAAGCTTACGCTGGGACTGTAATATGTGCATGCGGTAGGTACCTTTTTGCAGGTTATGATGAAAAAGGCATTTATAATCTAAATGAATATGAAATATTTTCTTATGCTTTAACCAACGAAAAGTTTAAGAGAAACGTCAGGGGATGCAAAAAGGGGGCAGGGGATCGAAAGAACGCTTTACTTTAGTTTTTTGCGCTTTAGGAAAGAAAGAAAAAGCTCTTGTAATTGCAAAATCTTTCAAAACCGCATTTATGTTTATTTGTTTAATTAATAATTATTTATTTTGACACTTCTGCCTATGTTTAACTTTAATATTGAATATTTTTCAAACAACCACCTCCCTGAACGACCACTTTTCGTGAGAACGAGAGGTGGTCGCTTTAGAGAGGTTTCACTGTAGCACATTTCCCATCTTAAATTAGGTTCCGTACATTTTATGTTCCTTCTCTTTAAAACGCCTACTTCCAAAAAAACGTTGCAAAACATTTCCCAATTTTTTTTTCAGCTGCTGATTTTTTTTTCATAAAAGTTCAGGATTTTAGGTTTTCCGGATTTTGGGATTCCGAAATTGGGGTCCCATACTGTAGCTACAATTTAACATAAAGTTTTAAAAAATCAATTTAGAAAATAAAAAAAAGAGCAGATTATAGGCTGCTAATACTAAAATAACTCCTTTTAAAACAATTGATATATTTACAGGATGCAAAATGATACATCTGTACATATCTTTAATTACTACATATCTTTACATTACTTTTATAAAATACATACCTTTTTCAAAACTTCCTTAAAAATTGTTTTTGATTTCAAAATAATCAAAGTTTTGCAGTACAATCCCTTCAGATAAAAAAAACTCATACATCAGCTTGAAAAATCAGATTATTTTTTTTTTTTTTTTGTGAAAAAAAAATGTTTTATAATGAAATAAAGCCAATACTACTCACATGGGGTTGAGAAAGCAACTAATTATTTGATTTGGGTGGAGGAAAGCCTTAAGAAATCAAACTAAAAAGCTTATAACTAGTGTTTTTTTTTTTTTTTTTAATGTACAAACTTCAAACACATCAATATTCTAAAGCGTTTGGCAGGATCGCTTTGGGGATGAGCCAGATCGACTCTTAATCTAACATCTAACCTATAAAACTTTTATCCTACCCCTGATCACCTATTGCTGCGAACCTTTAATAACTTGCAGTGAAAGAGGTCTTAAAAAACTAGAAATAATTCAGAATAAGGCCTTGAGAGTAGTAACTGGTGAGGTAAAGTCAACCCCAGTTGAGGCTATGTTATTACTAACAAAAAATAAACCTGTCCAAGCCATCATTGAAGAAAGAGCTTTGCTCCTGTACGAAAAACTTATACGAAATGATATCTCTTTTTGGATAAATTATCAACCAAAAGCAAGAAACTTAAAAACACAACTTGGTTTTATCCAAAAGGTACAGAGTATTAGAGAAAATTTAGAACTGTGCCATGTGGTTCAAAAGAACTTAAACCCACTAAACCCGATTGAATCAGGAGAAATCGTAACAGATTTAAATCTTAAAAATGCCATCATAAAGAGTCAGATAGCCCCGGAGGTTTTGAGATCCCTGGCACTGGAAACCATTCATACCGATTACCCAGACGATCATTGGCTGCATGTTTACACAGACGGCTCCTACTCTGACTCACACATGGCAGCAGGTTCTGGAGTTTTTTCTGACCTGTTTTCATTTTATGCATCAGCCGGGAAATACAGAACAGCCTTTGATGGCGAAGTTCAGGCTTTATTTATTGCATTGAAACAACTATTGTCTATCCATTACAAGTTTCAAAAAGTTGTTTTGCTCTCTGATTCTCAGGCTGCAATCCAAGCTATTTGTTCACAGGGAAACACATTGTCGTCTAAGGTACTCCAGTGCCTGGAACTCACCAGATTCCTAGCTCAGAAGAACAAAAGTGTTGTCATCCAGTGGATTCCGAGCCATTGTGGCATCTACGGCAACAAGCAGGCCGATTTCCTTGCTCGAAAAGGCACCCAACTGATTCACCCAAATTGTTCTGGATTGTCCTACCACTCCATGAAACTATATATAAAATCCAGAATGAAAATGAATAACTTTTCCTGGCTACGAGACAGGATAAAAGATAAGATTTGGAGTGAGGCAGATATTGAGGCAATTCCAGACAAGCCTCGCCGCGATACTGTAGCCCTCTTTCGTCTCCTAACAGGTCACGGCTGCCTGGGTGAGCACTTATATCGCTTACGGATTTATGACATTCCCGACTGTCGACTGTGTGATTCTAAAGAACCAATGAATCGAAAACATCTAAACCGCCGTAGAGCACTTTACGGAGTTGTCACCGAGACTGCCAAATATTGGCGTGCGAGGGAACTTTTGAGGAAATGACTTCAGTCTTCTTTTTACTTTTTTGTGATTTTGTTTATGTCTTTTGTCATTTTGTGTATATTGTTTGTATCTTCTGCCATTGGAAATAAATAAAAACTTCAAACACATTCCATCTTGAGCAGAAAAATCAACTTTACAGTAATATATTATATTAACATGTGCAAGGTTTACTTCCTGCCCATATTGGGGAATTTGTGAGGAAATCTTGTGCACAATCTATATATATAAAATGAACTTTTGAAGTTGTGGCTGCGCGCTCTACAGCAAAATCTACACAATGTACGATTACAAAAATTGGCACAAAATTCTATTATAGCCTGATGCTTTGCAAGACGAAGCCGTGTTTTTTAAATTCGACCTAATATTTTCTAAGTTAACAATTAAAATATTAATCCTCCAGTATTTTCATTGCTTTGTTCGAGTTATTTTAGACTTGAATGGTTTGAGCCATGCATGAGGCAAGTGCTTTGCGCCGGCCATGCATATAACCGAAATCCCAGTGTGTCAACTGCACTTGATGAGAAATTTACCCATTTTTTAAAGGTTTTTTCAGATTTAATAGATTATTTTAATGAAATTTGTGTTTTAATGGTGCCTAACATGATATCAAGCTGAAAACTATACCATTGTCTGAAGAACGTTTTATTGTTATAAGCAGGGTTATATTGTTTCTGCTGCAATCTATTAAAAGTTGCAATCATCAAAAGTTTACAACAGTAGCAAATAATGTTTACTGGATGGGTGATTCTGATTCGACATTTTCGAGGACCTTTTCCGAAAGTTAAAAAAAAAAAAAAACAGTTTTCTGAAAAAAATTTAACGTATTAATTTCCACTTTTTTTTACAATTAGTATCTGCTTTTCTTTCTGAGTTGTGTTGAGGGGGGAGGGGGGATTATTAACCTAAATAGATACTTTATTTCAAATTGATGGCGCATACATTTTCCCAAAATTTTCTGTGAAGTTCCGGAAAAAAAATTCTGCTTAGAATCACACATAGTTTACTGAAGAGGCAAAAAATTTAATTTTCGTTTTTAGAATGTTGTTGGGACTGCTTAAACAATATATATAGATTTCAACCGTTATTATTCAATTAAGTCACTCGCCCAACCAGTTTAATTCAACTTGGCTAAAAAATTTAATATCTGAACAGATTATTAATCTTAATAACATAGTATTTATTCATAAAAATAATATTTATTAGTTACAAAAAACAACTTTCACTCGATCAATAAAGAATTTAATTTTCCTTTTGAACATGTTGACAGGGGCACTGCTTCAGTGACGAATTTATAGGGGCAGGGGGTTACAATCTCCCATGATACACATATTCAAGATAAAATAAGTAAGCTGTTTTTAAATAAAGAATTTTAAAAATAGCTGAGGCATTTATGCATTTTACTTATGTACATTTGTAATGTTTGCTTAATATTTTGTGATTACTTAAATATCCATTATTATTTCTAAATATACTCACACACTTGAATAAATGTGCAGTGTTCACATAATTTTCAAGAATTCGTCATTCACCATTTGTATTTAAAAAGGATAACATTTAGAACAATTTCAAAAATTCACCATTTATCGTTATTCTATCATATTATAAGCGAAAAGTTTTCACATCTACAGTGAAACCTCGATTTAACGCCCCACCAATCTAAGTTTTTTCCGCATTTTACGTTTTTTCCATCAGGTCCCAGTTTTTCTGTATCCTAATTGATGTTAAAATATCCCAGATTCTAAGTTTGTTACTTATCCAATTCTCCATATTTTATGTTTTCCCTCAAAAGTGAAAAATGAAAAAAATGTTCAAAATTTAACAATAGTTTTACTTTTGTTTTTTTTAAAGCTTTAAGCACGTTGTTCAAAGTTAATAATTACTCTCTCACAAAATAAATCACAATCAGGGATTGTTTTTATTTTCAAGAATTTTTGAAAAGAGGCTATTCGAGTTTATCAAGGCGTGAGAAAGTTCATTCGTTTCAAGTATGGAACTGGAGAAGTTCTTTCTTTTTGCCATTTTATAAACCAACAAAGCTCCAACACTTCGAGTCTAAAGAAGATTTCGTTAGCAGTCACTATTATGTGCTATGTACTGTACTCTTATTGAACGGAACAGCTTACATATACTGGACATTTTACAAATAGTGAAAATATTTTCTTTCCCACAAGGACTAGGGGAAAAACTTGCAAAGTATTTCAATCCTGGAAGATTCAGCATTCACTTTCAACTCCATGACCAAAAAACAATCCACTATTACGGATTATTTTCAACCTAAATGCCAGGATTCATAATTAAATGCATTAAAATGGTATGTATTCGAAAATATAGATATTATACTTTTTGAAAGAGTTCTGCCATTCATCATTTGCAGCATAAAAGGATAGTGTTCCTGACAATTTCAAGAATTTATCATTCGTAACAAAATTTAAATCGTTAGTCTATCAGTTTCTTTGAAAATGCCTTGCAAACCTATAAGGAAGTGTTGTTTACAGAGTCGAAATCAAAGGCAGAGAGAAAACTTTCACGACTGAATTAGCCAAGAGACAACACTGGATAAAAAAATACCACTTAAGCGTATTAAAAATATGTATGTTTGTGTCAGAACATCCCACCGATTACCATTTTTGTGGCATTGAATGCTGTAAAAAAAAGCAATATTCCATGTTCTGCTCATAACTAACCAACGTATCCATTGCATTCACATTAGGAACTGTAGGTAGGATTCCACGATAAGAATTACGGCAGTAGCCTGCTTTAGAAGGCCAAAAAGAAGCGTTTTTTGAGGAATTTTTTCAGGATAGAAAAAAAAAGCAAGTCTAGCGAAGATTTTAGATCATTTTATTACATATTTGAACAAGTAAAAAAAAAAAAAATAAGACAAAAATATTCAAATGCAGCCGATTTTTATACACATTTGTGCAACACCTTGCAATTGCGGTCTCCGATCGGCGGGAAAGATGGCGCTCGTAATTTTCGTCGGAAACAAAAAAAAACAAAAATGTTTTTAATTTTCATATATTTATCTTCTATTTAAACTAAAAAACCCCAAAATTTTGAAAAATTAAAATTTTTCCTCAGGTTTGAAAAAAAAAGTGTCTTTTTTAAGGCAAAAAAATCGTTTCAACTTGCTAAAAAAGTTGTTCATAATTTTTTTTTCATAAATTTATTTAGTTCAAATAGAAGAGAATACAAAACTGAAGCTGACAAGTTTTGTTACGTTTTGTTTGGTCGTTTAGTTTTCTCGTAATCACGCCCGCCAGTTTAGAAAAAACATAAAAACAAAAACTCGAGAAAACGCGCTTGAAAGTTTACGATCGGAAAAATGTTAATTTTCTATTACTTGCAATGATGACACGCTAATCAGCTATTCCTGCGCCATATTCGAAATCGTTATAATCGAATATATCGTTATAATCTGTATTACAACTTGAGTCGGTACTTTTACGAATTCAAAATATTATTTCGAACGACCTTTGAACCTTTTCACATACATAGTTCGGAGCTGTTCGACCGAGGGGACGCCCGCCGCGCGCTCCAGCTGCCCGAGTGCTCGTACACCTGCTCGACATCTGGCCACGTTTAGGGCTATATTTTTTAAACTATTGAGAATTAGCCTCTATAACTTTACATGCATATTCTTAGATATATTAGAAATCGATTTAAGCAATAAAAAAATTTCGTTTTTTTTGAGCCTTCTAAAGCAGGCTCCGGCCTTAAATTTTCCTTGCATTTTTAGTGTACTAGTTTAGTAACAGATTCTTTTCCGGCTGTGAACCATAAAATTTCCCTGTTCAGCATTCATTCACTTTCGAATTTGCTTTTGTCAAGATACGTCTCTTAAGTGATGCATATCAGAAATCGGCATGATACTCCAAAAGCAAATTCAAAAAAAAAAAAAAGAAACAATCTGGCAATTTCAAAGAATTACATCAAATCTTCATCCTCACTGCACAGAAAAACTGCATAATGCACAAAGAGCAATTTACAGATCAATGTCTTACATTTTCAAGAATTACTCGAAATCTTAATCTCAGATGCACAGATAATGCGTGACACAAAAATCGATTTACAAATTAATATTCTACATTTTTAAGAAAATCATAAAATTTTCATGTTTACTGCGCGGAAAATCTATAACGGATTGAAATCAATTTACAAATAAAAGTCACACATTTTCAAGAATTACACAGGGTCAGGGTTCGTGATTTTTTAAATTTTTTTTAAAAAATCAAAAAAAAAAAAAAAAAAAATCGGATTTTTTTAATTTAAATCTGATTTTTTTGATTTTTTTAAAAAGGGCTTAAATATTTTAGATATTTATTATGTTACATTCATAGAAACAATATGGCATGTTAATCAATATGCAATAACACACTTTTAAGCTATTTTCACAACAATAAATATTTTTTAATAATAATAATGATAAACAAATTTTAATACGAATGCATGACTCAAATGAAACTTATAACCCTACCGGGAATAATAGTACACTCATAAGTACGGAGAAAATGAACAAATTTAATCTGAATTATTTTGCTGTTGAAAGCTGTAAAAAGCAACAATAATGTGTACTTAATTTTTACATTGAGTGTACTTTAATCATTTTTCTATGTTATAAATGAAAAAGTCTGAAAATTTTTACCCATTTAGTAAAATCATATGCTCACACCATTGCTAAAAGCTGAAACTTTTTGTTTTAATTAAGTATCTTTACTGAAAACTTCTATGATAAAAAATATTTTTGAAGGAAAAAAACATTAGGCTATTAGGGGACATGGATGAAACGTTAAGGATACATATTTTAAATTCTAACAATTGTTGTTTTAAACACTATCATTCTGAATTTATTGTGTGGCATTTATGAAATTGATCTAGTATACTATTTTTAAGATAAAAAACTCAGAATGGTTCATGATTATTATGAATTCTAATTTGAATGATTGAATGAATGATGCTTTGCTGTTAAGATGCTTGAAGAATACAAGTAATATTGTAAAATTAAAAAAATAGTTATTTGTGCTAAACTTATGAAATATGTTATGCACACAGACAGATGGACCTAGGAAGTTTAGTTTGAAACAGTGGTTGTAATTGCAACATGTTTCATTTTTGCAACACTTTCTAACATTGTAAAATCAATGATTTTTTTGAAAAAAAATCACTTGATTTAAATCAATGATTTTTTTTTAAAAAATTTTTTTCACTTGATTAAAATCACTTGATTTAAATCACGATTTAAATCATGATTTAAATCAAGCTGATTTAAATCAATGAACCCTGCACAGGGTGGAAGCACAACAAGAAAATCAGGAAAATGTATGTTCTGGAAAATATCAGGGGATATTTAAAGTTTTCTGAAATATCAGGGAAAATTATAGTTTTCAATATCCAAACCAGCAAGCGTCCGGAGTTTCACTTGAGGAATTTCCTTTCGTTGCACATGTTCAGCATATGGGGCTATTCTATTATCAAACAGGAAGTGAAGAGTGTCTGTGGGAAAATTTTAGTTCTAGAAGGTTTTAATTTTATAGGCAGGATATTCCATTATCCGCTACTAAAGAAATGTCTATTTGTATATTGGCGTAGCTAAGTGGGGGCGGTCTGCCCCAGGTGTCGCCCATTCAGGAGGTGACAACCAGCCACGACTTAATACTAGAAGTGACTTAAGAGGTCGTCTTCTGTGGCTTGCTTGGGACAGAAAACAAGTTGCGCCGTAGGCGCCACTGTTTTAACATTGCACTGGAGGGTTTTAACATTGCCGTTGCGGGTACCGCTAGTTGGGAATAGAAGAGAACTAACTACCCGACAGATTTATTTCTAACAGATCTCTTCAAATCTACCCTGTGCTGATAGAAACAAACTGAAATTTTCAGCAAAATCCGGCCGAGTTGTTTAAAAAAAAAAACTACATGTCAAATAATTTTTCTAGCGTCTATGAACTTGTTCCATGCTAATAGAGACGAACCGAAACTTACAGTGAAATCCAATGTACAGTTTTCAATATTAGCTACGTCATACATAACATCCTCTTTTTTATGTACAGATTAACTTTAAAGAATAAATAGATCTCTAAATCAGATTGAAAAATTTCTAAAGGAATAAATTTTGAAAAAATTATATTTAGAAGAGCACCAATCCTGGATTGGTGCTCTTCTGAAATGTTAACAACACTGCATGAAACCCAGAATGTATTTAACCCGTAAATGATACCATACCCGTCTGTGAGACGGATATGGTTTAGTTTTTTAACGTTAGGTGGTATAATTGTAGGTTTGAAGGGGTTTGAAGGCTTCTCCTGAGTTATGCTTCAGTTGGTTTATAACCTTAAATATGTTTGCAGTCTCATAGACTGATATTACTGGGAGTGTGAGTTGGAGAGATATTACCATTTACGGATATTACCATTTACGGGTTAAGTATTATAACCTGTATTAAGTAAATATTATGCTTAAATATATGCTATTGATATGTGTGAGTGTTAAATTATTGTGATTGTGTTAACTATATGATATTGATGTGATAAGTGCAGCCTAACAGCATGTAAATGAGTAAACAACTCTGTTTTAAAAGCAAAAAATATGTTACTTACCTCTATATGTGCAATGTACTTTTTTTACTTTAGGGCAACTGTACAATGCTAATGCTTCATTAAAAACTTTTAAAGATTCCTCAAACTTTCCATTGAATGATAAATCCATTGCAGTTTTTTTCAACTGATTAAACTTTGCTTGATCAGCAGCATTCATTTCAGCTTTATCAGTTGAATTTGTTTTGGTTCGCACAGAAAAATACTGGAATTTAAATTATTGATATGAACGACTGATATATACAACAAAAGAAATTGAATAATCAATTATAAACTTTGAAATATTGAAAAAATTTGACGATTTTAGGATAAATAAAATTGGACCTAGGGCTTCTTAGAGAAATGTAACAGTATTTATATTATTAGTTGAACAGATCATACTTATCACAAGTAACTAATTAGAAACGAAGTTTTTAAATATATTTTATTTAATTTTATTCAGTTTGAAAACAAAACTCTAACAAAGATCGATGTAACATTTAAAAAAAGTAATTTTTAATAATCATACCTGCCAACTCTGGAAGAAAAAATAGGAACACTTCAGGTGAAAAAAAGGGGAGGTTGTAGATAAGATAGCAAGCAGTTAATATAAATATATCTATATAAAAGGCTTAATTTATACAATCTATATTTTAGAATAAAATATTTACAGTTGGGTTGGACATTAAGAAAATAAAGTCCAAAAGCAGTTACAGCTATTAAACGAATATCTTAGCAGATACAAATCCCTCGCTGATTCCCTCTCAGCTAAATTTACTATTTGATTAAGCTGAGGACAGTTTGATTTGCATTTCTTTTCACATGGGCTGCTTATAAAATATTTTTTTCAGTTTGGGGTGTCACTTGTTTCATCAACTTAGAAAATATTTGAATCTTTTCTATATTTTTTTATCATATACATAATGAAAATAAAGAGAATTTTTTTTTCTTATTTTATAAAAATAACTTGATATGGAAAAAAAATAGGTTAAAAAGTGTATGTGAAAAGATAGTGCATTCTAAAATAGATTTAAAAAAAAGACAAAGAAAATTTTTTGATCAAAATAATTTTTAGAGCTGTACCATTAATAGGCTAAAATGTTTAACAGGTGCAATAATTGACAAAATTTTAAGAAAGACTGAATAAAATGCCTGAAATCTCTGGATTGTGAGTAACTCACAAATTTCTCAAGTATAGCCCAATTTTCCAGCATAGCATTCCCTGGTTTCCAAACTTTATCACCATCCTAAATGCTTTTATCAACTTTTTATGTGAATATTATTTTCTAAGCTCTTCATTAACCGAAGATTAAGTTTGGTAAAAATTAATGTTAATTATTATAATACGAATGGTGTTGCTTGAATCAACTTGATTGGAATTTTCAAATGCGCGTGGTAAAATGACAAGTGCGCAAATCCTCTATTATAAAAGCAAAAATTAAACAAAGAATAAAGAATAATAATAAAGTCAAAATTATTGCCATCTGATAGAACTACATAATAAAAAAAAAGAATGATCGTTTTACAGAAGTGGATGCAATCAGATTTTGAAATGCGTAAAAAATCGGCACATTGGTGATATTTCCTTGATTTGGCTCAGTTGACAGCAGTTTCCTAAAAAATCGCCGTTTTGGCACAAAAAGCACAACTGTTTCATCATTGCAAAACCAAAAAAGAGATACAATATATATATATATATATATACACATATCTTTAATTTCAAAAATTTGGATTTTTGGGGGGAAATTCGGATTCTCGGAACAGGATAAAAATATCAAGACGCATCCGGAAAATTCGGAACAGTTGGCAGCTCTGTAATATATGTTCATTGTGCAATTGTTGACAAGTTGTTTGTGTGGAGATGGATGGTATTAAAATCGTTATCCAATTTTTAAAAAAGGCACTTCAAACTTCCATATGATGCCTTTTACCCTGAAATTTGCTCGTTTTTTTTTAACCCCTTAACTGCCTTGGGCGTATATATACACCTTATTATGGCAATGCCTTAAATGCTGGGCGTTTTTATACGCCTTCTCAAAGTGAAACCTTGAACCTTTTTAGTGACCTAGTATAATATTTTCATAAAACCCGATTTTAAAAACTTTATTTGACTTGGGTAACTATCAGTAAAAATTACAGCCGAGTCTGGAAATGCCACTTCAGGGGAAAGGGGTATATATATACGCCAGGGGCAATTAATGTATCGCCATAGAGAGGCGTATATATACATCCACAGCAGCTAAAGGATTAATTCAGTTCAATAATTTTTCCCTTTTTTCATAATTTCAAAATCATTTGCAGTTAAACATGCTCAAGCACTTTTAGAAGAGTGTATAAGAATTTTTGCTAAATTCTACATTTAATGTCCTTACCAGCAAGCAAAATTTCTGATCGCCAATTTACTATTTGCAACCAAATATTTAAGACTGGTAAGAAATTTTCGCTTTTAAAATGTTTCAGATTAATAGTGAGGCTCAGCCAATGGCAATTTTTGGCCAATTGATGAAAGATAGTCTATTGCCGATTATTTTTCTTTTCCATCGGCCGATAGCAAAAATTTCCTTAAACCGTTTCAACATTTAAAATGATTATCAAAAATTTTCTAATGCTGGGAATTCTATGTCAGAGTGCGCTGCAACACAGCTCCAGCGCCAAAACAAACTTTTCAATTTTTTTACACCTCAAGTGAGCAAATTGGACTGTTACACAAGTACCTTATTTTTTGGAGTATAGTCCACAGTAAACATTATTTGAAATGCTGGAAAAAAAATTTTACATATAAAGGCTGCAATGCATAATTCACAGATAATATTATGCTGCGTGTATTATTACGCATTATACAACATGCTGATCGATGCAATAAAAAAAACTTATTTAGACTAAAAAATAACTCAATACAACTCATTTTCATAATGTTGTGAACTATTTATAAAATAACAAGAAATATCACAAATCAAAAGACGATGCTAAAAGATTGCTGCACTAGAGCAACAAAGCACTAATATTATGCATAACACAATGCATCGAAGAAAAATAAAAAAGGGGTAAAAAAAAGTTTACAATGTGTAAAAGTCAAATGTAAACTTTAAACTCTTGAAATTTAAAAAAAAGAAAAAAAATGAAAGCTAAGAAATATCAAGTTTTCTTTCAAAATGACACCGTCAATTGTGTTTTTTCCCTCTCCTAGCTTTGAATCCATTTTGGGTGTTACCCTTAAAAGGTCACTCCCCAAGTGATGCTACTGATATAAACATATATAACCTATATTATAGATTATTAAAGAACATTCATTATAATTGAATACAACTTACTTCCAAATTCTGAACATCATGTAAAACATTCTTTGCATCGGTGCATAATTTAGGGGTTTTAAATGTATCACTGGAATCATGCTTTTTGAAATCAGGTATGTTGCCAGCTTCATATGACGAATTCTTAAGGGCACAATTAGCCGAATCACTTACACCTGGAGAACCAGTTGATGAAGACTTTGATTTACTTGCAATACCCTGCAAACATGCCTACAAAAAAGCAAATCATAAATAACTATTGATGAAAGGAAACCTCAATAACTCGATGCCACAAGAAGATAGAACACATATTAATTTACAAAGATTTTACAATTCACCATATAGCACATTTTGAAATTTAAAAGTATATATATATATACATACAAAGAGTAGAGCATCGGTTGTGCGAGCCCCAACTAACCGAGTTCATGTTTAGCAGAGGCACCGTCACCGACTGACGTTAGTCCTTTTTATTTGCTAGTGCAATGTTTTGAACGCGTGTCCGCTAGTTGCGGGAACGCCGAGCAAACGAACTGTTTTGAGTGGGATTTCAAATATTACTGCGGAAATCGAGCGATCGCGGGAACCCTGATAGTAGATGTTTTATTAATATATATGCAGGGTCCGTACCCAGATTAAAGAAAAAAGTAGGAACAAAAGTAGGAATTTTTCTTTAAAAAAGTATGAAAAAGTAAGAATTCAAAATACAGACGAAAACACCTACAAATGTACTTACCAAGTTTCTTTACAGAATAAATGCACACAAAAAAGAGGCAATTGGTGTAAAACCCACGAAAAATGTCAATTTACTTGAAACATTTAAGTTATGGAAAAGCATTAGAGCTCTAAACTGTACACAATTCTTCCAATTTCTACACCATTCTTGACAAGTAGAAGCTATTAACACAGTAAAAAAAGCTAATCTAAATTGCATTCATGTCACCATTCAGTTAAAAAAAAAAAGAAAATTTGATTGCCCTCATTACACAGCTTAGAATCGCCCATTCATTACGTGATTTCTTCTTCAAAATAAACCAGGGTTCGTGATTTAAAAAAAAAAAAAAAAAAAAAAAAATCGGATTTTTATTATTATTATTTTTTTTTAAAGACCTTAAATATTTTGGATATTTATTATGTTACAATCATAGCAACAATATGGCATGTTAATCAATAAGCAAAAACACGCTTTAAGCCATTTTCACAGCAATAAATATTTTTTAATAATAATAAAAATATACAAATGCATGACTCAAAGGAAACTTAACCCTACCAGGAATAATAATACACTCATAAGTACAGAGAAAATGAACACCTTTAATATTAATTACCCCCTTAATCTTTTATTATTTTGCTGAAAAAAAGTAACAATTGTGTGTACTCAATTTTTACATTGAGTGCACTTTAACCGTTTACATGCCGAACTATTAACGGATAACCAAATATGCATAAATTTTTGAAATTGATCATGTTTATACTTAATAAATATGGAATCATCAAAAAATTTCAAGAAAAATTTTTTTTATCTGGTTTTTTAGTGTGTTCCATTTTTGGAACATTGGCGTTTTGGATGCATTTTTTTCCAAAATTCGAGTTTTTTATACTAAATGATTTTTTGCTCTTAGTATATTTTATTTCAGAAAATTATTTATTTTAATTGATATTTTGTCACATACCTGAATTACAGAATCCACAACATACGTTTTCAATTATCCGAAAATTCAATGTCCTTGATAAGAAATAAAGCATTCTTGGTAATATCATTTTCCACACTGAAAACATTTTTTTGTGGTATTTTTTTTACAAACTACACATTGTCTTTGAGTAGTTGGTACAATATATCTTTATTTAATTTACGGTTAAGCCATCTTTATTTAATTTACTGTTGTCGCATAAATGAAAATTATTTATTTTTCGAAATCTATTTCGTGGCACAATTCACATTGATGTGTCTCCTGCACTGCTCCAATACGTGTCTTCAGACTTAACAGAATGATAGCCACTCAAAAGGAGCAATAAGAAAAACTGTAGCATGTCATTACTGTCAACATCAAGTGTTTCTTCTTTTTGTAATTCATATAAATTTGTCATATGCGTCAAGTGTTCTAAGAACTCGAAAGGCAAAATTTTAAAGAAGAAATCAATTGGTGAAAAATTCATCATGTTTGGAAATGTATGCCGGAGAGTTTCAATATCTTCAGTTTTGATTTGTTCCTTGAAAGTAGATTATCTCCGCCACGTGACGTTTGGTTTTGTTTTCTTTTTACTTTCATTTCCTAATGCGCGTAACTTCCTTTTCCCCCCGATTTTTTTGGCAAAATTTCACCAGTTGTTTGATAGAATGTCTACCATTCCGCACACGTCAGTTGGCATAATTGGTTCTAAATCATGTTCTATAATGTCTTCTTCTTCAGTTATATTTCCTAGTTCATCAGGATGTAACTGGCATGTATCTGTATCGGATAGATCCGAATTTGATAAATTTTCTAAATAGTCCCCTTGAAAACTGCTCTTTTAGATTCTTTATTCATTTAGTATGGCGTGACTTTGTAACTGTCATTCAGTACCATTTAGCTAAATAAACTAGGGGTATTTAGATAGGTATAACTTACTTTAAACTTAGTTAGTTTAGTCAATGGTAAGAGGACAGGTGCACAGCAAGTTCCTTGTTGGGCTCCTGTCCCCTTTTTTATTGTTTTTCTCAACCCCTACTCAGCACCCTTTCAAAGTATAAACTGAAACACCTGCAAAAGCACCTGTTTTTAAAACATCGACATGAATACATTGTCAAGAGAAACATAAGAAAATGAAAGAATGCGGAATACCGCTTGTAAAACCGAGTGACACATTTCCGGGAAGTCCGACTCCTTAGAACCGCCATTGTTCCAATATTGGAACAATCTTTTTTGAACATGTGTAGCTTTTTGAAATATCATCCAAGTTATTTGCTAATATTTTAGCATTATTTATTGAAGTATTCTGTAGATGTAAAATGAATATTATATAATTTTGTAAAAAAGCCGATTTTTGGTAAATTTGCGTGCAAAAAGTGACAAAACTCTAAGAAATTCGTAAATTTCGAAAAATCATTTAAAAAAAACTTAAATAGATAAAGATTCCAATTAAAATTCAAAACATAGTTCAAAACATGCTTTACAAGCTTAGAAAGAAATACGTAATCGAAACATTATTTTTAGGGAAACTGTTTACTCAAATATCATGTTCCATTTTTGGAACATTGACAGGTAAACGGTTAATCTTTTTTCTATTTTATAAATAAAAAAGCCAGAAATATTTTTACTTATTTAGTAAAATCATATGCTCACACCATTACTAAAAGCTGAAACTTTTTGTTTTAATCAAAATCTTCATTGAAAACTTTTCTAGGATAAAAAATATTTTAGAAGGAAAAAACATTAAGGTATTAGGGGAGATGGATGAAACTTTAAGAATACATATTCTAAATTCTAACAATTGTTTTAAACACTCATTCTGAATTATTTATTATGTGGCATTTATTCAATTGATCTAAAATATTATTTTTAAGGTAAAAATACAGAATGGTTCATGATTATTTTTAATTCTAATTTGAATGATTGATGCTTTGTTGTTAAGATGATCGAAGAATAAGAGTCTTATTGTAAAATTTAAAAAAATAGTAATTAATTCTAAACTTATGAAATATGTTATTCACACAGACAGATGGACCTAGGAAGTTTTGTTTGAAACTGTGGTTGTAATTGCATAATATTTCATTTTTACAACACTTTCTAAAATTGTAAAATCAATGATTTTTTTGAAAAGAAATCACTTGATTTAAATCAATGATTTTTTTTAAAAAAATCACTTGATTTAAATCGCAATTTAAATCAACAAACTCTGAAATAAACCATAAATAAAATAATCTTTGGGAAAAAACAGAACAGACTTCAAACTATAAATTGCGCAAAAAAAGGAAAAAATAAAGTTATTCTTTAAACAACTTCGATACGACTTTTAAACATAATTTTTGAAGTCGGTGCAAAATTATGAGTCTAATTATCATTATGCCATGCGTTATTTTACACTGAAACTGTTGCAAACTTTACGCTATTTATATTTCCAATTGATTCATACTAACAAAAGGAATCACACATCAAAATCCATCATAATTTTGCACCAACTTCAAAAATTATGTTTAAAAGTCAAAGTCGTATCGAAGTTGTTTAAAGAATAACTTTATTTTTTACTTTTTAGCGCAATTTATAGTTTGAAGTCGGTTCTGTTTTTTTCCCAAAAATTATTTTATTTTATTCTTTTTAGTGCAAATACATTTTCATATAAATACTCTATTTTAAAAAAAATACATATCAAAGGGGAAATCTTCTTCGAGGGAATGACACTAAAAACGTTTGTATGAAAAATTATGTTCTGAAATCAATTTTAAAGGGTCACTAGAGCAAACAAACTGATTGATTTAATTTCTTCTTTAGAGAATCCTTCAGTCTATTTCTTGCTATATAATTAGGGATAAACCGGATAGTGATTTTGCCGGATACCGGATATCCTGCAATTTTTTTCTGCCAGGGTACGGATATCCGGACCAGATATATGTTCCACTGGATATTTGTAGTTCGACCGGATATCTGTTGGATATCTGGCTGCTATTTGCTTTCAGTTTTGCTACGTATTTATTTATTTTTTTATATACTCTCTCTCTTAATTTCTTTAAAAACATTTTTAATATATCAAAGAACATTTTTCCAAACCATTTGTATGATTAAATCTATGTGTATTTTAATAATGGAATACATAAAATAAGCCATTAAAACATTGTTTTTATTTGTAAAGAACTCGAGAGAAACAAACTTTAAACATAAAATGTTTTGCGATCTACCTATGGCTAACTTAGAAGTATATTCCAAAAAATATAGGTTTAATGCACTTTTTAATTCTTATTTTTGTAGTTTTTTGTATAAAATATTTTATGGTGAATTCCACAAAACATAAAAAAAGTGTAATTCAGTGTTTAATAATTATTATTATTATTTAACAGCTTTGTAAATCACGAATAGTTTTATTTCGAGTCAAATTATGTTATACATACACATGTAAGAAAATAATAATAATTACAATAAAATGAAGTAAAAAAACCTTTTGTAACTAATTTTAACCATCGACAGTTGTTTTTTTGAATTTCTTAAAAACAATGTATTACATGAATAAATGCTAGTTAAATATAGTGATTATAGTTATATATAGCGAACTTAACAGTTATAATAATTTCATTTCCCCGCTTTTACTGCGTAGTATTCTTTATATTTTATAAAAAATTACGGTAACAACAAAACTTTCCTTGGTTCATCTGTTTCCATCAACATAAATTGGCGCAACTGTAGTAGTAAGAAAGTTTACAAATTTTTCCCATGCTGTAGCTTTAAAATATCTTAATACAAATAAAGTAAAAACACGACATTTGTAAAATACAAATGGTTTCACACTTCTTTCATTTCTATTTGATTTATTAATGAAAATTAAGCATCATTACTAAAATAACAAACTATTAACAATTTAATAACAAAAAATCAATTTACGGTAGCTTATGTTAAATTAACTTTTAACTTACAAAATAATTGAAACATTTATAGGATGCAAAAGGATTGAAATCTCAAACATGACATGCCATTCCCAGTAAGGTACATGTTCTACCCGACATTTCCGGAAAGAAAAAAAAAAGTCTTTATTGACATTTTGTAAAATTAAAGAAAATGTAATGGAAGAACTAGAGAATGTACGTGTGCACTAGGGATGTAACGAATACTGATTTGGCCAAATACCGAATATTCGACCATTTCTTCCTGGTCAAAGCCGAATACTCAGCCATTTCTTCTAGGCCGAAGCTTTACCGAATATTCGATGGCCAAATATTAAAATTTCTAGAAAATCTTTGTAATAGAAAGTATTTGTTATATTTAAAATTATTTACAAAGTCAAACACCAATTACACACAATCTATAATGTATGACTTAATTCTGTCTGTTAAGAATTAAAAACTATCTAAAATTGATCTAATTTCTCTATTGTTTTGAATGTAATAAAACTAAGAATTTTACCCACAAGTGGAATCGACAGATTTTATGGTAGTAAGCATTAGCATTATTTTACTAATTATTTAATTAAAATGAAAGAACTGCTATTGCTTAGTGAACTTTTACCTTGCTCAAAACTGTTTTATGAAGATATTTTAAAAGTTATAAAAGTGAATATTTTTATTTTATGCGGTTTTTACATCCCTACTACTTCTAAAAGATCTATTAAAATTTAATACACTTAACTAGAATATATTTCTATTTTCAAAAACGTCAATAACTTATGCTATGTAAATATTCATGATATATTCCAGGATTTTCGCATTTCTCTCTTACCCAATATTCAAATCAGTCTACGTAAACAAAGTCTGACTTCGACTTTGTTAATAATAACAAAATTAATTTCTCATATTCTCCACCATAATTAACTATTGCCAGCTTTTGGGAGCAAATGCTAAATATAAAATACAATATTACAACTTTAAAACCTGTTTTTGCTCAATCAAGCCTAAAACAAGGTTTTAAAAAGTTGTTTTTTTCTAAACTATTTTAATTTATAAAAACTATATACTAACGTATTCTTTTGCAATAATTATAATAAAATTTTAAATGTTTAAAATCTACTAATTTCTTTATTTTTTTACACTTCTACTGCGGCAGAACTATTCGGCCGAATAGTCCATCACTATTCCGCCAGGCCGAATATTCGGCTAGGTGATGAAATGACTATTCGGCCAAAGGGCCGAATACCAAATAGTGGCCGAATACTTTATTACATCCCTAATGTGCACTAATAGAAAAGAACTTAAAACTAAATAACATTTGAGTGGGAGTGGTCATAATACCTTCTCAATTCATAGCCCTAAAATGTGCATAAATGCTTTTTTTTAATTTATTTTTTACGTGGATTTCAGTGACAAGAAGTGCAATTAACTGCTTTTTTTTAGCTATTACACCTTTTAGAATTTAAAATCGCAATTTTGGTGCAAAAATTCGCAATTTGGTGCAAATCGTGTTTGGTGTTGGTTTGGCCCCTTTTGTATCAGATGTAACAGGGATTGAAAATTGGGGCAGCTTTTCCACTCCTGAATGTAGCAAGAGGCGACAGAAGTGGTCATAATCACAAACTATTTATGCAGACAAATTGCATGCTCCTTTTAGCCAAGACAAAAGCAGCAAATGACAAATTTTAAAGTTAAAAAAAAAAAAGTGGCAATGATGAGAAGGCCTTAATTTGATACCTCTATCACCATCACTGTGAAGCAAAATTAGCTCGGTTTAACCAAATTTGAGACCAGTCAAACACATTGTCTAACTTTATCTTTTGTCTATGATCATAATCCTCATAAGGCACAAAATTACGTGCCTCATAAGGATTGAAGGGGAAGCAGAATTCACATGAAAAGAAAGTGGAATTCAAAAACAAGTGATTAAACTAAAACCAGAGAATAGTGTGGAAAACTTTCTAAGATCGCAATTTACTGTTATGTATGAGGAAAAGTGTCTTAATACTTCAAGCTACTAGTGATGGCCTATTAGGTTGATACATCTCATTACTTTTTACTTTAGAAAATGCCTATTCATTTTCTGTGAGTGCTTTTTCACTGTTTAAATTGGGAAATGCCTTATTATTAGTTAAAAATGATGCAACCTAATAATATTAAGTAAAACTAAGTCAAAATTTATTCCAAAAATGTTCAGTAGAAAGTTGAAGTTATAACCTGTTATTTTTGCTTGAAAAGCTGAAGCTGATCAATGAAAGGAAATATCAAAAGTTTTATTTCATGCAAAACTTTGGCATAAAGTTACTTCATTTGGCGTTGAAAATTTTCTGTAAAGACATAATGGAAAATTTTCCTCCTCAAATTACTGCCGGATATTCGACCGGATACATTTCTTAACATGCCAGATATTCAGATATTTTTTGCAGTGTTGGATCGGATATCCGGATCAATCGGATAGTTAAAAATCAGCCGGATACTGGATAGTTGCCGGATATCCGTTTCATCCCTAGTGTATAAGATACACAATTTAAAAATTTGATGTCAACTTTTTTTTAGCATGTAACATGAAATAATAAACAGCAATTTTGAATAATCACTTTGATTCAACAGTTAAGAGAAACAAGATTTTTTGTGGTTGCTGTGCGGCACAGAAGATCATAACATTTTTTGTATTCAAAATGAAGTTCTTTGCATAGGTGTGTTCAGCCCCCATTGTTGTGGCACTGCCTGGCACTACATATGTTGGGCCATGTGTCTGAGGTATGGAAATAATAAATCTAAAATACAAAAATTTTGCCACTTATTACTTTTGAATTGATATTAGCTAATGGGACACCACAGTAACTTTGGTGACCTCTGTGTGCACACCCATGGTTCCTTATAACCTGAAAAGATGCAGATGCAACATTTTTGCTGTCAAAGTTTCACATCCCTTTCAATTTTTCTATACTTACTTTCAATTTTTCGATCCTGCTTAAAACTTTTGGAGTTTCGCAAATTTTCTTTGCAAGTTCAAACTTTTGAAGAGACTCCAATAATCGTCCTTCAGCAGCTAATTTTTTTCCCTCATTTTGCAAGAAGTGAAACTCATCAATTTGTGTGGGTGATATATTTTCAGAAATATTCAAAGGCATGACTGTTTGAAATTGCTGTAATTAAACAGTTGAAAATCAGAACAAGAAATACTAATCTTTTCAATCATTTAAAAAAATAAGTAATTGTGTACATGTGTTATTTTTAAATATTGTATAACATTTCAAACAGTTTAATGGTAAAATAAGCTAATAAATATGAACATCATGGTAGGAAATTCATTCCTGTATTAGTTCATATAAAAAATAACTAAAACATTAAAATAGTTGAAGTGAAAGCCTCAATCAAAATACTTCAAAATAAAGATCAATTTTCTTCATAGTTACTTTAAAATTGATTTGTAAAACAAGACTAGTAGCTGCTTCAAATCCTACATTCGGACATTTAAAACGACTATTTTATGTACAAAAAATAGGTAAAGACAAATAGTACTAACGAAATTAAAAAAGTTCAATAAGATTAGCAAGATAACTTACTTTAATAATTTGAACTAAAAGCAGGTGTCATTAAATATAACGTACATTACGCAATTCGGAAAGTGCAGTTATATTAAATCGTCACGGGTGCAAATTAAATTAACTCTATAAATATTATTTCAATATAAACAATTACAATATGATTTTAGGTTTCACTCCTTGTTGGATGAAACGTAATTAACAAAAATTTCAATCCGAATCACAAATTTGTGATTGGTCGACTTTTATGTTGCCAAATTTTAAAGTATAAATTTTCAAAAAGAAAAAAACAATGCCTTCATTCTTGATGAAGGACGAAGGATGCAACTTTCAATTATTTTTCAAACTACATTAGAAAAATTCATCCTCAACCGAGAACGGAATGGATTTTTCTTTCTTTTTTTTTTTTACTAAAACTGCACTTTCCGGCTCGATACTCCATTGGTTGAATAAAAATTAAAAAATTTTTGCATCGGCGACAGCCGCCCCCCTTTTTCACTGCAGAAAAAGTTCTGAGTGGGGGTATGGCACAGTCGAGAAAAAAACGCAACACTCAAAATTCCTCAGCTGTCATACGCTCTAGAAACACCAGTAAAATGTAATTCGTCATCGATTAAAGTCTTTTTGCTCAAGTTAGTCTGTATGCCAAATTTGATTGTATTCCGTTCATTAAAACAGGAGATATTAACGAAAAGCCTTTTAGAGGCCGTCAATACTTATACATCCGATTCATCTATACGACGGTCCATTATGGCAGTAAAACGAACTTTTAAGTGTAGCAAAAGACTATTGCCGATTTTGAGCTGAAATGATTGATTCCGTCATAAAATGCCGTCTAGATTGATTTTTCATTAAAATATAATATGGTTCAAGGCCGTATCCAGAGGGGGGGGGCGACGGGCCCGCCCCCCCCCCCCGAAATCCCGAAAATTTTCGCAATGTAGCATATATTCCTCCCTGAAACTTTCCTCAACACTAGTGTTTCAAAGTTGCCCCCCCCCCCCCCCACAATTCATAAAAAAATATTAAATTAATATTTTCGACCACGAAAATCATGATTTTAATGTTAGGTTTGCTCCTATTTTTATATTTAAAAACAATCTTTGATATACCCATGGTAGTCAGACAATAATGCAAAAATATCAAAAACTTTTTAACATTACGAGACGTTGTGTTTTTCTCAATTTAATTCCGAAGCAACGGAAGAACGAAAATTCACAAAAATTGGTATGCAAGGTTAAATGTTGATGCTTAATGCAAATATGTCATAAAAAGAAGGGGTTGTCCTTCAAAATTTAAAAGATGAAGCACATTTTAATGTGAAGAGTACACCTTAACAAAATTTTAATAGCAGAACTTTATTAAGTATATTTTTCCGAATAAAATGAGATAAAATATTTCCTGTGTTTCTAGAGCAAGGTGTGTCCAAATACGAAGGAGTGTTTCGGTTTTTTACCCCGACTGTACCAAAGCAGTGACCCCAGATATTTAAAAAAATTAAACTGATTTTTATGCACATATCTTTAAGGAGATTATTGTACTTAACAAAAAATGGAAGTAAGTTATGGCGTTTTTATCTAAAAAAAAAATTTTAGGGATCGTACATAATATACAGTGGCGTGCAAAAGTTTCGAGCCATCCTATTTTTCATACATATTGCACATAAATACGATGGTGAAAGAAATATAAACGACCGATTATAGATCAGATATTCACTTATATTTGAAAAGAATGAGTTATATACATTGATATTACTTTCAAATAATTATTTGTTCAACATTTCTTTATTAATGACTGTGCAAAAGTATCGGGACACATACTACCTTTAAAAAAAATCAAAAAGAATAAAGGAGAATTGGGGTTAAATGTCTTTGCACTCCTTCCGACGAGGCATTGAGTCGATTTAATCGCGGGATTCGTTCTTTTGGCAATTTCTCCCACTCTTGTCGCAAATGGTTCCACAATTCCGGCTTGTTGGAGTGATTTTTTGTTCTAATACGAACCTTTAGGTCTTGCCACAAGTGTTCAATGGGATTTAAATCCGGTGACTGCGATGGCCAGGCTAGGAGTCGGACTTTTCGGCTCTGAAGAGAATTTTTCACAAAACGCGAAGTTTGTTTTGAATGGTTATCTTGTTAAAAAATCCAACCACGAGGCAAATTTTTCGTTGCAAATGGAAGCATATGGTCTAACAGAATGTTCTTGTACATTGCAGCGTCCATATTGCCGTGAATTTTCACCAGCGGACCAACGCCATCAGCAAAAAACTCTCCCCAAGCTTTGATGTTCCCACCATTGTGTTTAACAGTAGAAGTCTGATACCTCACTTTGGTACTTGTTGGAGGTCTTACGTATTTCCCACCATCACTTCCAAACAATTGAAATTTCAATTCATCAGAAAATAGCACTTTCCGCCAATCCGATGCCGTCCAGTGCTCATATTTTTTCGCAAAGTCCAGCCTAGCCTTCTTATTCTTTTTGCTAATTACTTGTTTCTTGACGCCAATCCGTCTAATCATCCCTACAGCCTTCAGACGTTGAGACACTATTATACTTTCACTTCGTAATTCTCGTGAAATATCGGCTGCGCTTTTTCGAGGATCGACAACACACTTTCTTCTTATAATTTTGTCGACCCAACTCAAAGTTTTTCGCGGCCTACCGCTAACCGCTCCATTTTTTATCACTCGATTAGTTTGTTGTTTTATACTTAGAAATAATACGATTAACAGTACTTACCGACAGACAAAGCCCTTGCTTGCAATGAAACGTGAACTTTTTCCCTGTGAAGAAAGTTTCTCCACGATTTCACGAACCTGAATATTCGTGTGTTTCGGCATCGTCGCCATAAGAAGACTAATTTTCCTTTGTGTAACATGTTTTGAAACCAGCGAGCCTAAAATGTAAACAAACCGGGAGTACAGAGCCGTGGCGAGAAGTGGCCCAATATTTTTGCACACCGACGAAAGTCATTTTACGTAGTACACGTAGAATATGCTATGAACCAATGTAATATTTGATATTTCTTTGTATATTGTACCTTTCTCATATATTTCGGACAATGAACGAGTGGAGGAATAAAAAATTTTATCATCTCAATGGAAAAATCAGGGTGGCCTGATATTTTTGCACGCTACTGTATGCTGTTAAACTTTTCCCCCACAGGCCCCTTGTCACAAAGCGTCACACTTCAACATATCCCCCAACTTCCCGCTTGTCACATATGTCGAACTGTATATTACATAAGCATATGTACCTGCAGTTCAGAAACCTTTGTTATAGACTTCTAATTTTATTTTTGAACTTTCAATGATATTTCTGAGCGTAACAATAATGATGATGACATAGTATGTACGTAATTTGTAAAAGGGGAAATTAAGGTTTGCAACAAAAAACACAGCTATATCAGGGAACTGGCGTGAAACGTGGAGAGGGGCTTGCTCTGGAGTGGAGCCAGAGCAAGTTCTTAGACGTCGGCGCAGAGCAACTCAAAAAACGTTGCTGCTCCAGCTCCTTTGTTAGTATATATTAGTACAAAATATTAACTATTCGAATTCTGTAAAAATTACTCGCTCTATTTTGTCCTAAAGGTGTAAAGTTAATTGTAACCTTAATCAGCATCGATGTTTTCGATACAAAATGAAATCAATGATAATGCAAAACCAACACTGACTAAGGTCAGTGTTTGGGAGGGTGACAACCTCTCGCGGCTGGTTGCTGCGGTCCGTGTACGCTAAACTGAGCTGGTGCACGTTAAATAGGTCGTGGCTCCAATGTCCTCCAAGTGAAACGATACCTCTGGGAGTGCCAATCCCAGGTGAAGGTCTCTCATGTGTGAACTGGTTCAAAAAATTAAGAGACCTTTCAAGGGGCGGAAATCGGACTCCTGCCTACAAGGTCCCCGTTAGACTCAGGAGCAGCGTACCCATTCTTCCTCGCCACACGCGAGGACACGACAACAACAAAATTTTAGATTTTTTTTTCAAACATTTCAAAGTTTCTGTGACAACAGTTTATTTGTAGTAATGGTTAAGACAGTTTTATTAATGAATAAACAAATGTTTAGCATATTAGTTACGTATATGACACGTTAAAAATTATGTGTTAATAAATATAATCCTATCGATTGATTCTTGGGAAATATAAAATTTGTATGATTTATTTTTTTTTTAAATAATAAAAAATTTCAGGCAAATTTAAATGTTTGATAAGAATCATGATTTTTTAAAAATGATTTACGTTACTGATTTCAAACACTTGCTTTAAATCACCGGTTTAAAACATTTGATTTAAATCAACGATTTAAAACTAACTCCCTGGCATTGCAGCCCATGTTGGACCATGGCCTCCCTAACAGTTTTCCTCAAAAGGCCTCTGTTTGTCCCTTTTTCATTCCAGTTTCGGATATTTAGATTTTTAAGGTCTTTCTCCACCTCGTCTACCCATCTTTTAACCGGCCTTCCTCCTTTCTTCTGGCCCTGGCATTGTCTCTTGAAAATCTTTAGTGCCTCTGTTTCCCTCCATTCTCTCAAGGTGTCCCAGAGGTTGCACCGATTTAAAACACTCGATTTAAATCACCGAACCCTGTAATTCTATGAAATTAATACATTATAAATATATATATATATATATTAACTTTACTTTTAAGATAGTTGCGATCAAAAAAATACGTGTTATTTTTTGTTAATCAATATAAATAAATAAAAATCCAAACAATAGTTAAATTATATTACAGTTAGATACAGAATCTTAAAATAAAAGTAAGCTAAAATCAGATTTGAACTAAGTCAAAATAATCTGGTTTGGAGCGAAATCCAGAATTTGAAATAAAATGAAAACAAATAAAGCTCAAAATAAAGTACCGGAGCAGAGTTCCACCTAATAAAAATGTGTAGAAACGCCTTATCGACCCCACTGTATCCCTACTTATGCATTTAAATCTCTCTACATTAAATATTTTTGTATTAGTTATTTCCAATGAAGTGTCGTGTCACTTGTTTATTGAAATTTAGGACATAACTTTTTGAAAAATAAATGAATTTGTTTCTACTGTAGTAACTGCATCCCTGTGTTTTATTTTAAATAAACATCGCCCATATGCTTTTTAAAACTTGAATATAGCTCTTATGTTCGCGTCTGTCTACACTGTGTACATGCTCCACCCACCACTGGCCCCGCCTCCGCCCAACATCACAAAATAAAACATATTATAAGGCAAAAAATGGGGTCAACAAAATTTCATTCACGTTTTTCAATGTTACTTACAAGCAATGATTCCCAAACTGTGCGCCGAGGATCTGAGAAATCTTCATAGGGCACCACGAAATTTTGCAACAAACTTCAAAAATAATTAGAAGTTTGTTCATTATGAAGCTTTGGCTATACTTCGCAGTGCCCTATAATAATAACAAGGGCTATGCAATGCAGGTAGTTTTATTTATTTTCATACGTTACTTATGACTAGTAGAGGTGTTCACCCTTTCAAAGCGTTCGTTTACCCCCCTAAAAAACTACGGAGCCCCTCAAAATCGGCAACCCAACAAATTGGCCAGAAAGTCGACCTCCCCAGCAAAAAAATCTCAATCGCGCAGTCTGCAATATGACCTCCCCCCCCCCCCCCCCCCCGGTGAGCTCCTCTGTGACTAGTCAAACTTTTACTTAGGGAAGGGAATCTACATTCCAAAACGGACGCGTCGACTCAATGTGTTCGCGGGTCCTCATAGAACTTTATACCATAACACTTATATTCTCGACTGTCCCCTCACCCCTTCCCCGAACCTTACCAAAACGTATCCCTAAAGCTATACGTCCTAAAGCCTTCACAAATGAGGTTTTGCGTGGGAAAGTCGTTTGCCTTTCCTTTAAATCAAGATTTCTGTCGTCACGGATTAAAAGCAAGTTATTTCATTTTATTACTCTTACTGAAAACTATTAGGTTGAAAATGTCGCAATTTTTTTTTTTTTTTTGGAGGCGTCTATGAAAGGGTGCACCGGGACATGTCCCGGTGGACCAGTCCGCCCCTGTTTTATTAGTAAGACTAAAACAGATCCTTTGGATTATCGCGACTCACGGTTGGAAACGCCACTCTGCTGGATAGATTCTTATAGCTTATATAGGCGATATAGAAATCCTGAATCGAACACATAGGTTCAGTCTCACCCATCCAGGATTAATTTCTTACTTATATTTTTGGCTCTTTAAAAAGCAGGTCCGTCATTTACGGGGGGTCAGGGGGTCAACTGCCCCCTCCCGGCTTGAGAAATATAATATAATAGCTGATTCCCCGCAGAACAATTGCGGGCTATTAACCATTTTAAAAAACGCTTTAAAATTTAAAGGCTTTAGAAAAATCGCTAGATATAAACAAACTAAGATGTTGCCATTCCAAAGAATCGAAAATTAAAAGTTGAGTTATGAATGAAAATACTTTTCATTCATAACCGTAGTTACGAAGTTACGACATTAAAAAGAAATATGTTATTTTTCTATGCCAATCATTAAACAAATTTTTAAATATCGTTTTCTATAGTTTGTTTTCTGCGTGATGTCAGTTTCGTATTGTATCGCAAAATTTAATCGTAGCTGGTCCACGTTAAATTAACTATATATATAGATTCGATCCTGCATTTTTTAAGAGGGTCCGTTTCTTGTGAATTTTAAAGAGATTTTTGCAAAAAAAAATCAAACAATTTTGTGAACATTGAAAATTTAAACATAGAGTGATGAAAAATGTTATTATTATTTGCCGCTTTTATAATAAAATATTTGCCGTTTTGGTGTGACCGACCCGAATTTCTTCTAGCGTGACTCCTGCTATTTATATGTACGTACATCTATTTTGTTATTTTTTGACGCAATATACATAGTTTTTCCTTTTGCCCTCCGGGCCGTAAAGGTGGGAGAGAGGGTAACGTTAATTCCCCAACGATCTGCTTCCGGTGGATGTTAGGCCTTCTTTGTAGAGAGACTGCGACAGGTAGGCCAGACTGCGGCCTTCGGGCTAATCTGTCAAAGCCCTTGACCAGCGGCCGGCAACCTAAATTGACTGAAGATCTACTTTCCAAGTTCGGCGAACACTAAGATCAACTCGAAGCACGGGGGGGGGGGGGGGGGTAATATACACTCTTGTCTAATAATTCTTGTCAGAACAAGTTTTTATGCTTATAAAACTTCAAAATTCCTAAATTAATGATTTGTTAACACCGTTAACTCGCATCAAAATTATACTAATATATTATTTCCTTTGAATTTGATTAAAAAAACTGTTAGTTTTTTTTTTTTTTAAACTGAAACACACATGTGAAATGCATTCTTGAATTAACTCTCGCCGAAAGCATAGTTATTGTGACGAATGACATTCCATCATAGGCGTAACTAGAGTCGGTGAAAGGGGGGGGGGGGGTCACCCTAAAAATGTACAGACTAAACACCAATAAGAAGTGTAAAAGAGTTGAAAATTTACTAGTCATAAATACATGTCTCTAAAGATATACTCCGTGTTTATTTCAGGCATCTCCCGGGGGGGGAGGAACTATCCCCTCGGAGCAAGTCAACTCCTCCCTCCCCCCCCGGGCAAAAAATTCAGATCACACGTTTTTAAAAAAGAAAGAAAAGAGAACATAGGCGTAACCAGGGGGGGGGGTTGGGGGTTCAAACCCCCCCCCCCCCATTGGGTATTTACTTATTTAGGCACATTTAGGCACACCAAAAAATTTCTGGCTAAGGCCTTGCAAAGCACTTTTTTTTCCCTAAGAAAATTAAACACATATGCATATGATTTTATTTCCTCTTCCTCTGAAGGGTTGTGATCGTGACCAAAGTATGCAGCTCATAATAAAGAGGACTTTTCATCTGGTTATAACCAACCCCCTTATCATCTTGGGGGGGGGGGGGGGTTACAGCGAAAGGTGGTTTCAATCACCGTACCACACACAGACAAAGAGATCTTTTCAATAACTCCAGATGGTTTTCCTTCCTTCTTGATGTCTTTTTTACCCAAAGGCAGCAATTTGGTAATACAATCGCACAAGTAATAAATTTCGTGGAAAATATTCTCCACTGTGATGGAGTTTTGTTTTCTGATAAACCGGTGTTGTAGGCGCCCCAGGGCGCTGGGGTCTGAAAATGATGGACCCTTAGCCAACAATTGTCCTAATGGGTTAAACCCTCAAGTCAGGAAGGGATGCTCATCAAGAAACTTACAGTTTGTATTTATTTATGACTTCCTGTCCAAACATCCATTTTGGTAAAATCTTTTTTGTAGATGAGCCGATTGGAAAACTGATGAACTGTATTTGCATTGCGTTCTCATTTACAGATGTTCTCTCATCTCTTATATTTTAAATGTTTTTTTTTCTTATTATGGTCCATCACTGATTGCATTACGGCTCTGGAAATCATCCGTTCAACGTTTCCAATCTCACTGCTACGGTTTAATGCTGCATTTTAATTTACAATCAAGTATTATTTATATTTTAGCTAAAATTTAAATTATTTTCGATACATAATAATGTTTGCACTCCAGCGATGGACACGTTCGTCATTCAAAAAGAAAAGAAAATTTGATTCGGACGCTTCCACTTCTGAGGTATGTTTTGCTACAAATTTAACAAAATTTTTAGACATTTATAGTGGGGAGGAGCATTTTTGTAGGGGAATTTGGATTTTTTTCTCTAAAATTCCACTATTTCCCAGTTTTAATATTATGAATGCTTCGACATAGAAGATTGCTTATCGCTAAATATTGAATTTTCTATTGCGTTTGATTTAAAAAATAAACTAATAGATCTAGTAAGGAATGTTTAATGTTTTTGTGAATCAAGGCCGTATCCACAGGAGAAAAGGGACCTACGGGCCACCCACCCCCCAGAAATCTTTTGCAATGTATCATATATTCCTCCCTGAAACGTTGCTTAACATAAGTGTGTCGAAGTCTGCCCCCCCCCCCCCGAAAAAATATTCTGAATACTGCCTTGGCTTCGGAGCAGGGGGAGCATATTAAGAATTAGGAAGGGCAGTGTATGCTTCAAAATCATACCCTTTATATATACATATAAATACTATATAGATATATATGACTAGAAATGATATCAATATGAAGTTTTTTACATATATGATAGATTTTTGATATATATATATATATTAGATGTATGTTTAGATCTTTGGTGAAGTTAGAGGAGTGGGTATTTGGGGCTTCTGCAACTTAAATTTTTGTAACTGGTCTTACATGTATAATGCTTGGGCTAACTCAGAGGACTCTTCCCAGGAAACGTATTGAAATCTTCCTAGCTATGCAATTTCGGGATACTTTGGTGATGTTAGAGGAAACAGAAAATAGTTTGGTTACTCTTTCCCCCCCTCCCCCGCAATTTTTTTCAAAATAAAGTCTTATATCTTTCAAGTTACTTTTGGTGTCGCTCGTGATAGTGATCAATGTCCTTTCCCTGAAAGTGTCTTAAAAGCGTAATTTATCTTTTCTTTCTTTTTTTAAAACTTGTGATCTGAATTTTTTGCCGGGGGGGGGGGAGGAGCTGACTTGCTCCGAGGGGGTAGCTCCCCCCCCCCCCGGGAGATGCCTGAAATAAACACGAAGTATATCTTTAGAGACAAGTATTTATGACTAGTAAATTTTCAACTCTTTTACACTTCTTATTGGTGTTTAGTCTGTACATTTTTAGGGTGACCCCCCCCCCCTCCTTTCACCAACCCTAGTTACGCCTATGAAAGAGAAATTACGCTTTTAAGTCACTTTACTTTCAGAAACACTTTCAGGGAAAGGACATTGAACACTATCACGAGCGACACCAAAAGTAACTTAAAAGATATGACTTTATTTTGAAAAAAATTGCGGGGGGGGGGGGAGAGTAACCTAACTCCTTTCTGTTTCCTCTAACATTACCAAAGTATCACGAAATTGCATTGCTAGGAAGATTTCAAAAAGTTTCCTGGGGAGAGACCTCAAAGCCTTGCCTCCAGAGTTATCCTAAGCATTATAGATGTAAGACCAGTTACAAAAATTTAAGTTGCAGAAGCCCCAAACACCCACTCCTCTAACTTCACTAAAGATCTAAACATACATCTACTATATATACATCAAAAAGTTATCATATATGTAAAAAATTTCATATCAACATCATTTTTAATATATATCTATATATATGTGTATATAAAGGGTATGATTTTGAAGCATACACTGCCTTTCCTAATTCTTAACATGCTCCCCCTGCTCCAGTATCCAGAATTTTTTTAGGGGGGGGGGGCAGACTTCGACACACTTATGTCAAGCAAAGTTTTAGGGAGGAATATATGATACATTGCAAAAGATTTCTGGGGGGGCAGCCCGTGGGTCCCCCTTCCCCTCTGGATACGGCCTTGATTCACAAAAACATTAAACATTCCTTACTAGATCTATTAGTTTATTTTTTAATTCAAACGCAATAGAAAATTCAATATTTAGCGCTAAGCAATCTTCTATGTCCAGGCATTCATAATATTACAATATCGGGAAATAGTCGAATTTTACAGAAAAAAATCCAAATTACCCTACAAAAATGCTCATCCACACAATAAATTTCTTAAAAATTTGTTAAATTTGTAGCAAAACATACCTCAGAAGTGGAAGCATCTGAATCAAATTTTCTTTTCTTTTTGGATGACGAACGTGTCCATCGCTGGAGTGCAAAACATTATTATGTATCGAAAATAATTAAAAATTTAGCTAAAATATAAATAATACTTGATTGTAAATTAAAATGCAGCATTAAACCGTTGCAGTGAGATTGGAAACGTTGAACGGATGATTTCCAGAGTCGTAATGCAATCAGTGATAGACCATAATAAGAAAAAAAAACATTTAAACTATAAGAGATGAGAGAACATCTGTAAATGAGAACGCAATGCAAATACAGTTCATCAGTTTTCCAATCTGCTCATCTACAAAAAAGATTTTATCAAAATGGGTGTTTGGACAGGAAGTCATAAATAAATACAAACTGCTCTTTAAGTTTCTTAATGAGCATCCCTTCCTGGCTTGAGGGTTTAACCCATTAGGATAATTATACTTTAGGACTCCATCACAGTAGAGAATATTTTCCAGGAAACTTATTACTTGTGCGATTGTATTCCCAGATTGCTGCCTTTGGGTAATAAAAAAGACATCAAGAAGGAAAGAAAACATTCTGGGGTGATTGAAAGGATCTCTGTCTGTGTGTGGTACGGTGATTGAAGCACCCTTTCGCTGTTAACCCCCCTCCCCCCAAGGTGATAAGGGGGTTGCTTATAACCTTATAACCAGATGAAAAGTCTCCTTTATTATGAGCTGCATACTTTGGCCATGATCGCAACCCTTCAGAGAAAAAGGAAAAAAAATCATATGCATATGTGTTTAATTTTCTTAGGGGAAAAAAATTGTGCTTTGCAAGGCCGTAGCCAGAAATTTTTCTGTGTGCCTAAATGTGCCTAAATAAGTGCATACCCAAGGGGGGGGAGGGTTGAACCCCCAAATCCCTCCCCCCTGGTTACGCCTATGCATTCCATATTATTGGAAGTTTTTTTAGGTTCGGTGAATGGTCTGATAAAGTAATAAACATTTTCTGAAGGGAAAATAAAATCGCCATCCAATTCAAAAGTTATTTTATTTATTTTTTTAAACTATAAACTGTCTAAAATGCTTTCGCGATCGACCGAAAATGGGCTCGCGATCGACTGGTCGATCGCGATTGACGGATTGCCGACCTCTGCCCTAGAAGCTACAAACAGTATGGACAAGAGGGCATTTTGTGCCCTTTGCCCTCCCACCCCTGAAAAGTTTTGAACTGACGGGCATGTTAAAACAGTATAATTAAAGCGAATGCAAGAATTCGCTGCTCTAGAAGATAAATATAGCATTATATTGTAGTAATTTGTGGTGTACTCACTTTTGTTATTAGTACACCACTGATTGTACCCTATTACACTGGTTTGCAAAAAAAAATTTTGGCCCAAAGATTTTGTTAACTAATCTTAGAAGAATTTTTCACGCTGAATTCGAAAATGAAAGCCATTTTTTTCTATGACGTAGGGATTTTCCGTGCAATTAGCTGTAATAGTTTACATTAATAACAGTTACCCTAAACTATTACATACCTTACAAGCAAAACCCTTAAGTGATAAGGAAAACATTCAGCTTGGAAAATACTTCTAAGATCACTCAATAAAGTCTTTAGGACCCACCTCCTTTTTTTTAGGGCACTGTAATTTTTACATTAAAAGCATTTCCACCAAAAAAACCAAGCAATTTTCTATTTACTTTAAAAGGATTGATTTTGACATGTTCTTGCATGCTTTGCGTCAGGAATGACCTTTTTTAACGACTAATAACAGTAATTTGCTAAAATAGTTGCACTGCACTTCCCTTGAGCTGAAATGTCCTGATGGAACCTCTCTCCATGTTCATCGCTCATTATACAACTCCCATGTTCTCAGGGGGCATTTTTACACGCAAAAAAAGACTTCTATGGAGACGAGTAATAACTTCTTTGGTCTTATGTTTGTAATTGTGCTGCGTCCTTTTTTAACCGACTTCACAAAGGAGGAGGTTATACATTCATACCGTATGTATGTCGTTTTTATTCAAGTCATTGTTTTTTAACAATGAGTTTTATAGTTATTAATAATTTTCCCAACAAAGAAAAATCAAGCCAAGCCTTATTTACTTAATATTTATTTTTGACTCACAATGTTTTTTTCTAAAAAAAAATGTAGTCAAATTGATGTGCGATATTTGAGTTAGACGATCCTCTTTCGATAAAAGAAAAAACCAACAAAATCGGTTCATTTACTTAAAAGCTATGAATGAAAAACAAAAAATGACTATATGACCTGTTGCAGCCGTTGCAGCCAATTAGATCTTATCTGATGAGGGCGCCTTGGTGACGCCGAAGTGCATGTATAAAATCAATGAAATTTGGAAAATAAAGGTTTGTTGTTGAAAATACTCTTTTGTTAATCATCGAACTCACTTTAAACGAACCAACGAATTCTACAAATAACATGCCCATAGCTTTTTTTCCCAATAATCGAATATGGTCAAGCAAAAAAGGGACCTATGGGAAACCACCCTTGATCGATTAGAAGAAAGATCATGAAAATCGGATCATCCAAATCGGCTTTGTCCACCCATCACCGTGAGAGGTGATGGGTGGACAAACATACAAAAAATATTTGTCATTACCACTGTGCTATTTTTTTTAAAGCAAAATCTGAACATATACTACCAAGATGCATGTAAAGGACTTGCTCACCTGACATTATTTTTAATGATAGATGTTTCATCACTTTAACTGAATCAATAGTAGCAAATAATAATTTGACAATGAATATTATTATGTGAAAACTCAATAGCTCGTGAAACTATATCAACAAAAATCAAAATGAAAGTAAGCCACTAATGTTTCAATATTTTTTCTTATATGACCACTTTTTCATAATCAAAACGCCTAGCTTTCTAGATTTGGTGTAAAATAGTTTTTGAATGTTTTACCAGATAGTTGAAGCTACAGTACTCCAAGTAAAATGCAATATATTCAGCTGCCGAGAAATTCTGTCCTTCTGCAAAATAATTATGCAGCTAAAATTACAGATTTTATTTTGAAGCACCCGGGTAAGGCTTTGAAAATAGACAGTTTTCTAAAGATATTATACCTTTACGAGAAATGGTGGATTTCGTCTGAATGTCAATCTGAGGAATTCGGGAGGAAAACTTTACACTACATACATAGCAGAACGAGTAGGGCTCGACCGATGGCATTTTTTGGCCGATGGGCCGATGCCGATTGTTGGCCGATTGTTCCGAGGTCGGCCGATGGCCGATGGCCGATTATTTTCCTCTTCCATCGGCCGATGCCGATGGCCGATGGAAGAAATCATTTATTTATTTTAATGTTTATAAAAACATAAATGCATTATTCAAGCACCATAAAATTGTTACTGTTTGGAGGAAGTTTACATAATAATTAAAACTAAAAGAATCACTCGCGATTCTAGTAAAGTAATTGAATTATTTGGTGGTAAAAAAAAATAGCTATATCAGTGGATTTTTAATTATTTTTTGTTATCCTTTCAAAAGAAGTCAACTACTATTGGATCGCATCGGGTCTCCTACCCTTTCCTCCAACATTTTCTCTTCGTAGCACCTGCACTGCAAATGACAAGTGCAGCTGCCTTTATTTTCTTATTTTTGTTTTCATGGGGAGGAATGTAGATGTTATAATATAGGCTAACAAATAATGCGGGTTTGTATCTAACAAGATTGTCAACACCCCACGGATTCTTTTCTTAATTTTTCCCCCGTTTTTGAAAGAAAAGCGGGAACGATTCTGTTTATTTTTTATTATAAAAATTATTTTAACTAAAAATAGGTCTTTTTATAAAATAAAAATAAAATATTAAAAAGTTTCGCTCGCAGTAACACCCCCCCCCCCCCCCTCCATGTTCATAACCAAGAAATACTGAATATTACTTCAATAACAGACGTGAGATTTTTCTGTCATTACCAATGAATAAAGAGAACCGTCTTAAGAACCAATTCTATTAGTTTTTTTTCTTGTGAGTTGAAAATTACACTAAAATACCCGACATATTCTTTATATTTTTATGAGCACAATGTAAGGTCAACGAAATAAACCAATATTTTGTAACCTGAAAAATATTTTGAGCACCAATAGTTTTCTGTTGACAAATAATCTTCTAAAAAAGCACGTGATCAATTATAAAAATTAAGATATATTTTGAAAAAAAAAAAAAATATATATATATATATATATACATATATGTATACGTTGTCAATTTTTGAAAATAAAGAAATTGTAGCATTATTATTAAGATACTAGCTGACATGCCCGGCTTTGCGCGGAATAATATTGCATCATTCGCAGGCTAAGTGACGCATGTCCAAAATTCAGTTGTAAATATGTAAGGAAAAATTTTCTTTAAAAAATCATGTAGGAGATGGGCAACAGGCCTGAAAAACCTTATTTAAACAGTAAAAACATTTAAACGAACAGCCTAGAAAAATTCCTTTTAGACCAAAAATAACAGTTCATAAAAATCTACATTAAAAAGCCAACAACAGTTCAAAAAAATTGTCATTAAAGTAATTGCAACAGTAACTAAAAGGCGCACATGCAGCGAGATAATTGTGCCAAAACGATATCGAGAGACCATAAAAATCGTAATTACAATATCTACCACAATACATTTAAAAATTCCCATCAAAGTAAGATCTGTATTCTGTTTTAAAATGTCCATCAGATGAAGCACAACTGTCCCTGAATATGTCTGCTACAATAAAGAAAAAATCCTTAAATCCCCACATTTGAATAAAGACAACTATTCCTAAACATCCCTAATAGAATAAGGACATTAGTCTCAAAAAATCTCCATTAGAATAAAGACGTCAGTGACTAAAAATACCCATAAGAATACTGACCTTCAAGAGCTACTGTTCCTAAAATTACCAACAGTCCATCTTAAATTAACCATCAAAATAAGGACAGTTCCTATAAATCCCGATTGCAAAATCGTCAAAGGATTTCCCGAAAATTCAATTGAATAGCACTTTCATAAAATTCGGATAAAAACGAAAGAAAGGGAAGCATTTTTCCAAAGGCAAATGCTTATATAAGTTAGAAAATGTTTGGTACTGAACCAATCCTGACGCGTGAAATTTAAGTTGATAGAAAGAAATAACTAAATTATGTCCAAATAGTGCCAAATAGACAGTAAAAAAAATTAAGTAAATGTTTTATAAAATAAATCACTTGAGTAAAATATGGAAAGAAAAATCAACCTCAAGATAAAGTAATTGAAAATCGTCTGCACTTTATAATCCACAAAATATGCATAAAAATGAAACGAATTCTTAGAATTTGTTTCGCTGATAAAACGGACAATCTACCATGAGAAATAATATGTTTCATGAAATTGTTGAACTGGTACCATGATACTAAATCGCCAAAAAACAAAGAAGGATCAACCTCAAGGAGTAATTACAGATCGTCTGCAGTACGCTAGAAAATGCAATGAATTTTTAGAATTTGTTTCGCTCATAAAACGGCATGAATAACGATAAAACATCATTTTTTCAATCTTGAGTTAACAAAAATCATCTAATTGGCGACAAAAGTAGTATTTATTTTGGCGAAAACACGCAAATTGAGCAGATAAATTCAAAGGTAAGCCTTGCTTTAAAGTTCGAAAACTACTTTAAATGAATATTGCGCGTGTTCTACTTGTACTACGAACTTCAGAAGGAGATCATCTTGTGCAGTTTTTTACGGGCATCAATATGCTGCAAAAATCTAAAACGTGGGACGTTTCTTCGATGAGATATTCCTAAAATAAACAGTTTTGCTTAAAATTGGAATAAAAAAAAGAACAAATTCGAATTTTAGGAAAAACGCTTCGAGGTGCACGAGGACCTGACCCAAGGTACCTGTAACCAAAATTTCGTACTTCTGGCCCGTTCCATCTCGCCAGGAGGCGATCGACAGACAGACAGACACACACACACACAAACTTTTGGTTTTATTTATGTAGATTATTCCACCCTGTCTCACGAACTCGTTTTTTAAAAATTACGTTTTTGAAAATTGCAAGTCGAACTTGAACCACATAAAATTTTGATCAATAAACATTTATATACTGAAGAATTGATTCATATTTTTTATGAATATGTTCAATGTTGTAAACTAATAATAAAAGAACAAGAAATATTCGATACTGAGAGCAGATGCAAAGAGATTGTTGTACAATAGCAGAAAAACTGTCTACTGTCGTAACAGGTGGCATCGAAGCAAATATATATATATATGTATATATATGCTTAAAAAACGAAGTTTATACGAGGAAAAATTAAAGTAACTATCGTATAAAAAATTTTGATGTATTTTGAAAAAAATATGCATTGATCAATCTTTGAAAATACAGAAATGCTAGAATTTTTATTAAGATATTATTAAATCATGTCGCGCGAACTCGCCTTTTGAGAATTCAATCTTCGAAAATTGCAAGTCGAACCTTGACAAATGAAATTTCGATCAATAAACATTCATACTGGAAAATTCCTTTCTTATTTTTGATCCTTTTTTTTCTTGTGTTGTAAACTAAAAATAAAATAATGAGAATAACCGCACACTAAAAGCAGATGCAACGAGATTGCTGCCCAATTGCAAAAACACTGTAACACGTAGCGTGGAGAAAAAAAAAACGGCTAAGAGAAAAAAGTTTAAGCGGGTAAAATTATTATCGTACTTTCATTGAGTTGACTCTTTGTATTGTTTACAATTTCGAAATAATAAGAAACAAGACAAATTAAAAGCAGCTGGTATAACATTATTGCACAATGACATCTAATGCACTAAGTCATTATTAAGCGAAACACGGACAAAATAAGGCAACTAACCTAGTGCGAATAACAAATAGCACTCATAAGACGCCTCTATTACTTTTACTTTGAGGGGGGAAATACGTGTAAAAGTCTTCATATAAATCGATTCTACAACTATTCAATAATATACCCTGAAAATTTCAAAGCAAAATTCTAAGTCGTTTAAAAGTTATAAGCATTTGAGCGAGCGCCCCGTTCGGAGCAGTTGGGCAGGTATCCCTCATGAATGACCTGAAGGGTATTAGAGAACGTTAGCAGATGTCCTTTTATTTTTTTAACAATTGAGACCTTGGATAGAAATTTCTATAAGTATTAGTATCTACAGGGTGTTTCAAAAATGACCGGTATATTTGAAAAATCAATAAAAATTAAACGAGCAGTGATAGAAATACACCGTTTGTTGAAATATGCTTGGGACAACAGTAAATTTTGATTCAGACAAACTTATGAATTTAGTTACAATGTTCCACACAAGAGGGAGCTACAATCGATTTGAAAAATTTAGATTTTTCTAGTGTTGGAATTCCACCGTCTAGAACATCAGAAAAATCCTCTGTTCTGAGGAATAAACCATTTTTTTCATCGCACACGCTCACAGCAAGAATGGCAAACTCACAGAATGCGTTTTTTTTTCTAAATTTTTAAATCGATTGCAGCGCCCTCTGTTGTGGAACATTGTAACTAATTTCATAAGTTTGTCTGAATCAAAATTTACTGTTGTCCCAAGCATATTTCAACAAACGGTGTATTTCTATCACTGCTCGTAAAATTTTTATTGATTTTTCAAATATACCGGTCATTTTTGAAACACCCTGTATAAGCATTAAAAAAATTGATTCATTACTGCCTTAAATTTACCTTCAATACCACTCTTCTCTTCAAACGCGTTTTTCTCGAAACTACTTTTTCGATTTGCGTACACTCTAGCTCGCAAAGTTTTTGATCGATTTGCTTGGAACAAACTTTATCGGAAAGCTCTTATAACGTAGAACATGTAGAAATAGAAAGTTTATCCAGAACTTACGAGCCTATTTTGCTATGAAATTTTTTGATCGGGATTTTCAAGGATATTTCTCAGTGACTCAATGAGTGAAATAATGAATGAATGAATAAATTAAAGAGTGAAAGAATAAATCAATGAATAAATGAATGAGGAAAAGAATGAATGAATAAATGAAAATATAAATAAATGAGTGAATAAATACATGAAAGCGTAAATGAATAAATGCATGGCTGAATAAATGAAAGAATGAATGAGTGAGTGAATGAATATGTATTATCCGTTGAAAAAGGTATATTTTCAATAATTAGAACTAAAGATAAATAAGAAAGAGAGAGAAAGAGATAGCTAGATTATAAATTTGAATTTGGTGTATACGGGAAAGTAGGCTCGTATAGTTCTAGACGGAACTTCTTGTTTTTAACTGATGTGCTGCCTGTTATTGTCTGGAAATAGAAATTTAGCTATGGAGGAAAAAAGTAAGTTCTCGTCAGAGAATGTTTTCAGGAAAGTTGTCTTTGCGAGAAACATCGGCCTTGCATCGGCTTTTAGATGTTTTTTAAGGCCGATGGGCCGATGTTTTTATGAAGTTAACATCGGCTGCCGATGCCGATGGCCGATGGCAACTTTGTTGAACAATCGGCGCCGATGCATCGGCGAGGCCGATGCATCGGTCGAGCCTTAAGAACGAGCTTACTTTTCGAAAATAAACGACAGCGAATGCAAAGCTAAACTCATCCTTTATATTTACCAAGTTGATTCCCATTTGGGATGTTTCGGGGGTTTGAATCCAGAAGATGCAGCTTATCCATCTTCGGTGCGGATGAATCGAGAAGAAATCATTTTTGCAAAGTTTTTCCTCAGTCATGCTTACAAGCAACGCGTATTGATAAACTGCCATAGAATCCTAGAGATTGAGGTTTTCCACCGAAACATGTGGCTTCACCCCACGGAACTAGCTATTGTTATCGAATCTCCTCAGTGGTGTAGTCGAGAGGGGACGCGGGGGGACGGCGTCCCCCCACCTCTTTATTTTCACTCAAGCCTCCCGTCACCTTTAATTTCCAGGGGGGACGCTGAGCTTCCTAACTTATTTAATATTCATAATAGACACTCATTAGTAAATTAACAGCTTTATGAAATAAGACACAAGCTTTTAAAACTATACATAAAGGCTGCTTGCTACTTCTACTTTAAATTCGTGAAAAAAAAAAGGAATTCCCTGATTCTCTCAAAGAACAATCAACAATCGCAGGTTAATATTAGTCTTCAAAATAAGCGCGTTAAAATATGAGTAAACGGGAACTACACAAATTCAGAGAATTAGTTTCAGCTGTGCTGGCCTGCCTAGGAAATAGGTGTGCGGGGGGGGGGGGGGGGAGAGAGGTTTCAAATATCAGCATAAGTTTTGAAATCAAAATATTTACACTGCTTGTACTCATTTTTTTTTTTTTTTTTTGTTTTTTACAAAACAGTGAGACGTTGATATTATTAGAGTAAAAAGGTTGGGGGACAATGAACGTCCTCTTTCGTCCCCCCTAGACTTCGCCTTAAAAAACGTGGCTTTCCTTTTGCTATGCAACATCGAAAAACCTACAAGCATATTAAACATTTTCTTTCACAATCAATTGTTTTCTCGTCATCGCTTCAAGCCTTTTGCATATTCAAACTTTATGCATTGCGCTTTTTGTTAAACATTTCAAAACCAAATTAATGTAAAAAAATGTCTGGATTACAAATGATTATCTGTCCAAAAACCTGTTATGGCACGGCACAAAATTGCGGTGTAAATTCATTTTAAAATGCCTTTATCACTTTCAATTTATTCAGCTTTTTTTTTTTCTTTTTCGGTGATTATCAGGCCCGAAAAATTAAAAAAGTACTTCAGGGTTTTTTTTTTAATTTTGATTTTTTTCAAAGACAATTCTATATAAAACTAAAAAAAAATTATAACCACATAAAAGGCCTATATTTTCAGTCAGAAAAAATTCAATGACTGGAATGAAGCAAAAGCAAACTGATTTTTTTCAGTCCCACGCTTTTCCAATTATTTCCTATTGTTAACAAGCTTTGCTATTGCCAGCTAATTGAAACCATCTACATGGGGAGCGGGAACCGGCCGAATATAGCCTCTTTAGTTTGATCCAGGTCAAGTTAGAATGCGGCGAGAAGGGAGATATGCATTTTTTGTATTTATTGTTTGTATTTAACTGTCATTGAAGACGGTTCGTAACCCGGAGCCGATACAAGGTATCAAATGACACGGTGTTTTCTGGAGACAGTTCAGAGCGCCTCAGTTGAAGATGCATTTCTGATTTGAAAAAAATGATGGAAATTTTGAAACTAAAAGGCCGCGACAATCTCAAAAACCTCATTTTTTACCTTGCACGATTTCTCATTCAATTTTGAATAGCTTCAAAAGAAAGAAAAAGAATTAACAGCATCTACGGGGAAAATTTAACGCGTGCCAAATTCAACAGGTGAATTTGTTTTGGGTGACCTTCATCGGAAAGAGATCTTCACAAATAAAACAATTTTTAAAAGTGTTTTTTTAATGATTTAACAATTGTTTGCTACGGAAGAAATTAAAACCTTTTGTCGCAAAAAAAAATCCCTAGAAATTATTTTCTGGCAAGTTTCTGGAGCAGCCACTTTTTTGAGTTGCATCGCTCCGATTTCTAAGTATTTGCTCCCGCTCCGTCTCCGCTCCGTGCTTCAAATAATTTTAATCTTTATATATATGTTACAGGCAACGTATGAAACGCCGGCATTCTATAGAATGCCTGGAGGCATTGTATATAATGCCGGACTATAGAACTGATAATATTGCCTCGAAACGTAATAATAAATCAGTATATCTAATTTAAAAAGTTATTAATGTTAGTGTTTAAAAGTTTTTTAAATAAAACAAATTAAAAAAAATAATTAAATACATTATTATATATTTTTAAGTACAAATTAAAATGATGAAAAGTAAGATGTTGCTGTAAGATCAATTTGAAAATTCAAAACTTGTTCTTATTTACTTATTTATTTTTGGAATGTAATCAAAAATATTTCAAACGCAGACCAGTATTATTGGATTATCTGGGGAAATGATTCGATTAAACGGAGAACTTTAACATTGCGTCTATGGGGAAATATTCGGTTTCGGAAGGTTTTATTCTTATAAGCGGGGTATTCCTTTATCCGTTACCCGATTAAGCGGGGCTGACAGTAATACCCAGGCATTCTATAGAATGGCAAATGCCTATTTAGGTAAAGTATGAAAAAACTTCCCGATGAGGTTATTATGTAAATGATGTGCATTTCTCAAAAATAAAAATGTTATTCTGAAAAAATAATGAGGGTGCCATTAAAAAAAAAAAAAAATATTAACCGACTTTATAAATCAAGGAGGTTAAACACTCGTACTGCATGTACAGTAAAACCTGTTTTTGTGCGGTGGACAGGGACCGCAAAAAGCAATCGCACAAAAAAATATTCGGAAATTTTATAAATTCTTACATATAATAAACAACTTTGTACGATATATAGTGAAACCCCGATTTTACGTCCCCCGAATCTACGTTTTTCCCGCATTTTACGTTTTTTTATCAGGTCCCTGATTTTCCGTATACTAAAAATGTTAATTTAACCCGGATTGTAAGTTTGTTATACATGAAATTTCCCGCATTTTACGTTTTCCCTGGAATGTGAAAAAAAAAAAAAAAAAAAAAAAAAAAAAACGTTCTAAAATAAGCAATATTTTTCCTTCTGTACTTTTCGTCAGCCGATGAAGATCAACAAAAACAACCGGAAGCACAGCCCGTCCCTTCTTTCACTATTGCAATGAAGAGCTTACAAATAGTGAAAGACGATTTTCTTTCTTATAAAGACCAGGAAAAAAACTTGCAACGTATTTCAATTCTAGAAGATGCTGCATTCACTTTGAACTCAATGACTAAAAAACAATCCACTATTACGGATTATTTCCAGACTAAACGCCAGAAATCGCATCTAAATGTGCTAAAATTATCTTAAAATGGTATGCATAATAATGTTCTTTTCGTAAAATATAGATATTATACCTTTTGAAAGAGTCATCTTTACTACCTTTAGTTTTTTTCTATTTGATTTTTGCATTCTATGTATTTCCCGTATTTTACGTTTTTCTTGCCCAGTCCCTTGAGGAACGTAAAATCGGGGTTTCATTGTACTACCTAAAATTTTTTTTATGCGGGGGATAGGGACCGCATAAAAAAAGTCGGACTTAGAAAATACATCAATGGTTTATAAAATAGATGAGAGAATGCGTTCAATTAAATTAAATAATTGAATTAGACCGAAAGAAATTGTAAAAATATTTAATTCTTCATTGTACATATACATTGAGAAGTTTTCAAATTATACATTAAATAGTCTGCTCCTACTCATCGTAATCCAAAACGCGCATCTTCTTGTGACGAATTGGTTGAAAATCGCTTTCGTCGCTTGAAGATAGGATTTCAATTAATTTCTTTTTTGGTACCATGAAATTGTAAAAATATTTAATTCTTCATTGTACATATACATTGAGAAGTTTTCAAATTATACATTAAATAGTTTGCTCCTACTCAACGTAATCCAAAACGCGCATCTTCTTGTGACGAATTGGTTGAAAATCGCTTTCGTCGCTTGAAGATAGGATTTCAATTAATTACTTTTTTGGCACCATGAAGTCAGTGATCAGTTTTTGTGACGACGGTCGACTGGTCAATTGCTTGTAAACGTCACGATAGTGAGACATGCATGATCTCAGTTCTTTTTGGAATTTTAAGCGTCTTTCCGCGTTGGTATCTATTTTAAGAAAATGCGTTTCCAATTTTTTAGAAATCTGGATTTCTACATATATTTTATCTGCTGTAATAGATTCCGGTTCCTCTTGTCCATTTTCATAATCTATCAAACTATTGATAATGTCACTATCATCAATAGTTCAGTCCTCAATCATCTCATCAAGGTCATTTTCGCAGAAATTATCAAAGCCTTCTCCTATAATTTTTTTTTATGCAGTAAACACATGGGCACTTACCATGTGCTTAGTGTATAAAAAAAATTATAATTAGTTGTCATTTTTAAATATGTATATGTACATTAATAGGAAACATTAAACTGGTGCTAACGCCGCTAAGATTCATACACCGCATAAAAATAAATCGCATGAAAAAAATCGCACAAAATAAAATCGCACAAAATAAAATCGCACAAAAATAAAATCGCACAAAAAAAATCGCACAAAAACAAAATCGCATAAAGAAGGACCGCACAAAAACAGGTTTTACTGTATATGTCGTTCTTTGGTTGCTTGTTTGTCCACTCATAACTTCTTACCGGATGAACCGATTTTCATGATTTTTTTTAATCTATCGAGGGTTATTTCCCATAGGTCCCGTACCTTTGTTTGACCATATTCGATAATTAGAAAAAAAGTTATGGGCAGAAATGTGGTCATTTTTTCACCATTACTTTACTAAATGAACCGATTTTACTGATTTTTTCTTTAATTGATAGAGGGTCGTTTATCTCAAATATCGAACATCAATTTTAATATTTTTTTTTTAAATATAAAAAACGTTATTGTGTAAAATAAGTTTTTTTTTTTTTTTGTTAGTTTTAATTGGAACGACTTTACGTAATTTTTCTTTCTTGGAAAACGGATAAATAAACATGAAAAGCATTGTTAAAAAAAGAGTTTGTAGCCATTAAGCTGTAATATTAAAAGCAATCATTACAATAGTTTGACTGAAGGCTTCTCTGGGAAAAAAAAATTAAATCCAATCAGTTTGTTTGCTCTAGTCACCTTTTAAAATCGATTTCAAAACGGAATTTATCCTACAAACGGTTAGTTTTTAGTGCTATTCCCTCAAAGAAGGTTTCCCCTTTGATATAGATTTTTTAAAAAATAGCGTATTTATATAAGAATGAATTACACTATAAAGAATAAAATAATTTTTGAAACAAAATATAGAACTGACTTCAAATTATAAATTGCGCCAAAAAGTGAAAAATAAATTAATTCTTCAAACAACATCGATACGACTTTGAAACATAATTTTTGAAGTCGGTGCAAAAGTATGAGCCAAATTACCATTACACCATGTGCAGGAACAGATGAGCCTTATATTATACAATGTAAGGAAACCTTTGTAACTTGACCACTTAAGTTGACCACCTGTCTATATTGACCACTTATGTCAGCCAAATTTGGGTGGAAGTATTGTTAAAAAATCCTATGTGAGTTGACTGTCTAATTATTACTACAGTTATTTGTTTATCTATTTTGGTAAAGATTAAAAAAACTAAAATAACTTCACCAAGATCTTTTTATGCTACAAATGCATTTGTCTGGATGGATGAAACATCAATATAAGTTTTGCCTAAGCCTCTTAAGCTAACAATATGGGAAAACGACTATGAGCACTTTTTTATTCTTTAAATAAGCTTCTTCTTTCTGATATAGCCATTCTGAAAAATTATGCATTTTTAAGAAATCTTTTCCACAAAATAAGTAACTTGCATAATTAATTAGATATTAGTACTTTAATTTTAAAGTTGTATAGGATACTACTCTGTAAGTCATTCAGATTAAATTTCTTTCATGACATTTTAGATAATTGAAAGGTAAAAAAGCTAATTACTGTTTTAAAGCAACGTTAAGAGGAGCGGGTACCACGAGACCAAATTTTTTTCTCTATGGTGTTTTTATTTACAATTTTTGTCTCATGTCAACAGTTTTTTTAAGCCTAAATTTTGTGTTATATCACTTCATAAGAAATTTAATATTAAAAAAAAACTGCAATTTTTTTAAAGTGCATCTTCTTTTTCAAAAATTGGCGTAAACTCTCAAAAAATTTTTTATTGATTCACTACTGATAAAGCAAAACTTATGCTTTGATTTTTTTATACTTTTAGAAAAAAAAATAAAAACAGAAGAAACGCAGAAAAAACAACGAAAAATTGAAAAAACCCACAAAAAGAATTTTTTTTTTAAGTACTTAAGTTAAGCATAAAAGTAGAGCATACATTTGTTATGTATAGTTTCAGGAACATGTGGGAAAAAGTCCACATTATAGAGCTGAATTTAAAAAAGCCTTTGCATTTTAGTTGAGATGAAATGAGCAAAAACAAAAAAAGCGAGAGAAAACAGCACTTTAAGATTTCGGGTTGCAAATATTTAAATTCTTTCTTTATCAAAATTTCAAGTAAGAAACTTTTTTTCAGTTACAGTCACGATGAAAGTACTTCCTGCTTATTTTATTTAAAAAAAAAAACATGGCTTATATTCAGCACAGTTACTGTTTCGAAATGAAAAGGTGGCGCCTCACACCGTAATAAAATCAATGACAAATCAATAAATATTGCTTCAATGTTTTTGAAACTTTCAGGGAACATTTTTAAAGATTTATTTTGCTACTTAAGCCCATAAAAATATTTTTTGGTGTTTTTCAACATTTTTGGGTGTTGGCTCCCCTTAGTGCATGAAGGTATGTTTTAATTGGTTGCAAATGAATAAATGCATAGTGTAAGAATTGACAAAAAAAAAAAAACCCTCCACCCTCTATAAGTTGACCACCTGTCTAACTGGACCACTAAAGTGGTGCACTGCAAGTGGTCAAGTCACACAGGTTTCACTTTATATTATTCATGCGTAGCTTCATAGTAGGCGTTTATAAATGCGAACAGCCTTATTAGCTCTTCGTAAGTCGAAACCGTGTCATCAGCTGAGCTAATCCATCATTTTAGGAAATTATTCCATCTCGCACTTTCACGCTGTGCACTCCCTTTTACACAAGGAGGATAGAATAGGAAGGGAGAAGTTCTTCCGAGGGAAACCTGCAGCCAAAACCGTAACCGGAAATTTAACTGGCGGGTGAAACTCTACCCAAAACATTGGTATTTTATAAAGCGCTTACTCCGTTCGCTATGTAAAGTGGTGTAGTGTTTTCATTTAATGAAAAATGCAGAATTTCTCTGAGAAGGGCAATTTCTTTGTGACCTATCTTAAAGAAAATTTTGTCCATAAGAATAAAAATAATTTTGTACATTGGAAATAATTCGAAGTTTTGTTCGTTTATTACATATGATTTAATGGTATTTAAATGGGGAGGAGGTCATAGCTTCTATTTTCCATAAAAACTCGAAATGTAAAATAAACGCGTAGTTCAACTTAAGTGCAGTAAATAGTAATACATATTTATCAATATTTTCTGAGCATTCTCTCCTTTAATTGAAAAATATTTTAAAAATCTGATAAATGAACCTTTTAAAAAATGGCAGCAAAAAAGAACTCATTGTATTATATCTCTCTCATATTTTGATGACGAAAAATGCTTTAGTAATTATTATTTGTATGTAGAGATATGGAAATATCGGTAATAATCTCTTAGAGAATACTATTCTCTAAAACCTAATTATAATACCAGCATAACATTACACATTTTTAATGAGAATTAGTTACTCCAAAATAAATAAAATACTTTATAAACATTATATAATACAGATTAACCATTAGGTTAAATGCATCAATGTTATTTTTGTTATAAATATTATTATTATAATAAAACGAAACTTTTTCAGATTTCCCAAGAAAGTAAATTTAAGAGTAATTGTTCTTAATTTTATGCTTCCAATATTTTATTTCACTAAATGATTATTATTTTTATTATAGTTTATTCTAGTTCATAATGTTTTTAAAGTATTATTGTTGCTATAACTAATTTTTAGAAGGTTCTAAAACTATTTTTTAAATACCATTTGATACATTGATTGTATAATATTTGCTGCTTTTAATCTTATAGTGCTCAGTAGAACTAAACTGGTTCATAGGGGGTCACTCATAAATGATGTTATGCTTCGAGGGGGAGGGGGTCCGAGAAAGTGTGACCGTTTGTGACAAGGGGGATGGGGTACGAAGAAGTGTGACATTCACATTTTGATTTATGTAAAACCATTTAAAATCAGCAAATTAAATTTATTTTTAGAGGTTTTTTTATTTTCCTAATTTGATTTTGAAGCTTCATTTATCACTTTGTATCGTAAATACCGATGCTGATTAAGGTTTGAATTTACTTTACTTAAAAGTTTAAAAAGAAAATTTATTAGGCATTTACACTTTTAAGATAAAGTTGCGCGGGTCTTTTTTTTCCAGAAATCGAGCAATTAATATTAACTCCTCTATACTTAATATATTTTGTGTCGTAAACCTTAACCTTATGTTATTCAAATCAATCACACATGTAATCATTATTATTATGCTCACAAATGCCATTAAAAGTTCAAAAATAAAATTAGAAACGTGATCTATAACGGAGTGCTTTGTTTCTGAACTGCAAAAACATATGCTTATGTAATATAACGTGACATGTGACAAAGGGGGTAGGGGTATGATAAATTGTGACATTTTGTGACAAAGGGGGGAGGAGGTCAAATATATTGAAAAGAAGTGACATCATTTATGAACGGTCTCATATACATGTGTAATCTTTCAGTTGCTGAAACTGTATTCTTAAACTACCATTCCACAATTTTTACACACTGACCCCCCCCCCCCCCCCCCCAATGTTTGTACTTAACTAGAAGTTCTCATATATCTTTAATTTGAAAGCTTGATAGTTTTATTTCATTTTAATACATTAGAAGTTAATAAAAAAAAGAGAAAGTGTTTTGTATAAAAATTTTTTTTCAACATACTGGTAAAACGTAAAGTATTTATTAATTCCTTTCACTAAATATTAGTGTTATTTAAACGATTAAGTAACTGATTTTCTTATTTGTTTTGCTTCCGAATATATATTTGATAAATGTATCTACACTACATTGGTAAGTTTTCTTTTTAAAAAACATTACTATGTATATGTAAAAGTAGAAGTTAATTACTTATTTCTCTAATTATTTCAACTTTTATTGTGTTTGCTATTATATGTGCAAAATAAACATATTTTCTGTACTTTTGCATTTCATTTCTATTGTTTTCGGACTTCAAATTTTAAAACTTAAAAAGAAAAATATTTTTTATGTATGTTTTTTCCCATTAACGCATTTAAAAACCTATAAAAATGTATTCTTCATTCGAAAAATGCTTTCACTAACGTCGACAAACTTTACTAAAATGAGAAGGAATTAATTAAAAATAAATAGCCTTTTAAGTTATATACAAATTATGAAACATCATTTAAGCTCCAACAACAAAAACTACGCGAGAACGAAGCATTTCTTTGTTTCTGAATTATATTCTCGCTCACATCCATCGGATTACATTTGCCTTCTTGGGTAGACTTTTCCCCATCTCCTTCCTTCACCTACCTCTCCCTCTGGCTTCAACTGCTCGCTATTGCGTTCGCGGCTTTCGGCGTCTCCCCTGTATTCTATCCTCCTTGCTTTTACATCCTTGCCACAAACTGAAAGAATGTTAGCTCAGGGCGTGAAGTTTCCGGTCACAGAGACACGACTTCCGCTGTAGAATTGACAGACTGACATTTATAGAATGCTGACGGCTGAAACACTTGAACGCAAATGACGCACTTGTTAAATTATTGCCACTTGCAGTGGCGTAACTAGCCGTAGTGGCGCCCCGGCCCGAATAATAAAAATGCCGCCCCTTTCCCGTGCCAAGAGCAAAGTAGTCCGAAGGCAGAAAAGGGAGGGAAGGGGGGGGGGGGTATGAGATTGGCGATACCATTTTTTTGCACATATATCTCTCATCTGATTTGAAAATCTGATAGCTCTGTTAATTAGTTAAACATTGCTGAATGTGAAGTAAAAGGATATGGTCCCAAAAAGAAAAGATTAAGCATCGCAACTCATACATGTTTTGATTAGAAAAGCTCCTAATTAATAACTGATTCATTTCATGCGATGAATAGATTAAAGTATCTGGAATCTTTATTTTTAAAAGCGGTGGCTTAACAAAGTATTCACGTGGATGTGAATCCGTTTCTTTAAATTTGATATTATAAGCGGCTGATTTTATTAAGCAGGGATCTTAACAGATGTGGGCACTACATTCCGAAATTTCAGTATAAATCTTGTTATGTAACACCGACGCACAATCGGGGGGTTCGGGGCCTCTCCCCCGAAACTTTTTTGAAATTTAAGCCTTACAAATGCTATATTAGGGTACATTTCATGACTGGGAAAAACAAGAATTTTGGGTACGAACCTAGAAATATTTCGAAATTGAAATCTAAATCGCGAAATTTTAGGCTAGGCAAGAGGGGTTCAGGTACTTTTCTCTTTAAATTCATCGAAGTTGACGCCCAAAACCGTAATTTCAATCTATATTTGGAGACATTAGGGGATTCGCACTCTGCTCAGAAAATTTTAGAGGTCCTAAAAACATAGTTTTAGACTCGTATGGTTTGGTCATGTCAAGAGTGATGTGACACCTGTAAACTCCCTTGGATCTACACTTGCCTCAGTTAAATCGGAAATATCATGAATAGTTTTCTATCATTCTTGTTAATAATTATTAAGCGTATCTATCGTGACAATATAGAAAATTCTTCACATTATACTGAGCGAATGTGAAATTTATTAAAAGCTTTCGAATGAAAATTTTTTTAAACAAATATTATTGTAGCAAAGTTTATTTGTATTTTAATTTAAGTACTTATATTTAGCTTAAAGCTTAATTCAAATAAGTGATAAATTGAACGTAAACAAGAGATAAAATTTACGTAAACCTTATTTTAAAAACTTAACTTCATTTAAAGAAAATTTTGTTGTAGAGGAGACATTTTGAAGTGTTTTTTTCCCTTATTAAAAGAAAATAGAAGCATTTCATTTCTTTTTAAATTAAAATGAAGTATCTAGCTCAAGGGTAATAGTAAAATGAACTATGCTATAAATATTTTATGCTCTAACAAATTTTATCAAAAATTTGAAACGAAGCGTTGCCAAGGGCTTGTTACTTCTTTAAAAAATATATATAATAAAAATGAGTTTTGTTGCATCATTATCAACATTTTTTAGTTACTTATTTCATTTATATGCATTAAAAAACCCTTCTAACGAACTCTCCTCTTATTACGCGGACTCTTTTTAATTACTCTGCAGCAAAACCATTAAGCCTCATGTACTCGTATTAAAAAGCTTTTTAGCTACATATTAATTACCATCCATTATCTTATTAAGATGTTTGTTTTGTAATAAAATACAGATTCAACAATATATATTTTTTATTTGAGAAGGATGAAGCTTTGATATCCTATTTTTTCTGCTCTTTGAGCAAGATGTTCCCTCAAGAAAACGGTAAACTCAAAGGGTACAACAAAGTGTGAAAGGTTGGATTCCCCTGCTCTTACGGACCTCCTCAATTACTGAGACGAACATAATTTTGGGATAAAGTAGATAGAACTAGATAAATTGCAAACACTATTTCGGGAGAAATAAAATAAAATTCGAGAAGTAAATTATTAAATATCGGGAAATCTAACTTTCAAGCTAATTATACGAGTTGTTAAGGAGGTAAATTAATAACAGCAGTTCTTTAAAATCTTATTTTTCGTCATTTATATAAAATGTTTTAGGTTTTACAACGTAATTAATTTTTAATTGGTCTCCCTTTCTCCCGCTTCCCCCCCCCCCCCCCCAACCCGCTCCCCTGCTGTTGCCTAGTTCGGTTCTGGACTACGGATATGCATCTTAGAAGCATCCACTGGCGTAGATAAGGAGGTAGTTTTGGGGTTACCCCCCCCCCCCCCCCTCCCCGTCGAAATGGTCAAGATTGTCTAGAATTTGATCCATTTTTCTTGTAAAACTGAAATTAGCTCACTTCTCCCGAAGAACCCCCCTTCCCCTAATCCGGGTCTAGCTACGCCACTGGAAGCATCGTTTAAAAAATGTTTTTATGTTGCAGCAGCTAATATAAAACACGATATTAACTGAAAAATCTGTAAGTACTTCAAGCTTGCTGAAAAGGACTTTGAATTATCAGCGCTTGCGTTATATTCTTCAGTTGAAAAAAAAAACAAACCTCTTTGAGAGGTGTACTGAAGATTATTAATAATGTGGTGTTGGATAAACACAGATTAATCAAATCTTCAAAGAAAGATATTTTTGATGGCTGCATCGGAAAAGCAGACAGTGCTCAATTTTATAAAGTTCAAAATTTAAAAAAAAATTATCAATTGACTGCTATAAATCCGAGTAAAAAGGTTTGGTTGAATACTATCATCATGTTCGATTGGCTACCCACTTTGAGTAACAAGCTGTTATGCTACATTGAGCTTTTTTTTTTCTCTCGCTGTTTTTTTTTCTACAGTTGTAGTAGTTTCACGGTTACAAGAAACTTTTAGCAACGCCAATAGGCCCTATATAAGTCTATCTATCTATCTATCTATCTATCTATCTATCTATCTATATATATATATATATATAATTGCATATTTGTACGGTTCCGACGAAAAAGAACTACATAAGTAAATCGGTATAACATAAAAATAAGGATTTTAAGTTAGCGAAAGAACTTTAATTGTAACTATTGAAGTTGTTTGTTCCCTTTGTTTAATTAAAAAGATTTGATATAATAAGCGTATTTAATATAATATGGTCCCACCCCCGTTTGAACGATGGTGTGCCCCGCTAAAAGGCTATGAAGCCCTCCCCAAGAAATGATGTCCCCCCCCTCCCGTCAATTTCAATAGCGCAAGTCTGGTCCATGACCCCCTACTGATGGGCACCCCTCTCCTTCGACACGACACCTCTAATTTCTCGCTTTGGCACCTCAGGGTGACGGGGCGCCCAGTTTGAAAACCTCTGTTCAGGGCCGGCGCGAGGTAATTTTGCGCCCTAGGCAAAGTTGATTGGCGCGCCCCTTCCTTACAAACTTATATTTTTTTAATTAAAAACAACAGTAATAAACAAATCACGGTAGTAGTTTGGGCGCTTTATCCAACACTTCATTCAATTGTGCTTCTTTCTTCCCATACGACAGAGTGTTGAAGGCTCCCGGTGCTCGTTTTGCGTCCGGAGATCCATTGGAAATTAGAATTTTGAACAATGACCTCTTCACCCCAGGAGGGGTGGGAGGGGGCATAATTCTAGGTAACTGAAGAGAAAGAAGTCACATGCCTTTGGAGTTTGTATGTTTGAAGTTTTGTCACGGGCAGGCAGTGATCAACTACATACCGAATCATATTTTAATATTTTTTAAAATTATATAATTAACAACCGAAGTAGCTTTAAAAAGGTGGTTGTATTTTTGCGCCCCCTTCAAATGCGCCCTAGGAAGCTGCCTAGTTTGTCTTAATTGGTAGCTCCGGCCCTGAATCTGTTGTTAATTTTTAAATGGGAAAACAAAGAATAAATAAAAACAAAATAAGGTATGGAAATGAAATGAATCAAATACATTTTTGTTCGAAATACGAATTACTCCTTGAAGTAAGAAAGAAAAAAAAAAGAACTAAATAAATGTTATAGCATAACTTGCCTGTTGCCTCCTTAGAGGAGAAATTGGTTGCCTCTGTTATATCTCTTATTAGGAGTTAATTCAAAATTTTCTTTGATTGTGCTCGATCACAATTTTCGTAGAATAAAAACTGTGACTAGACTGGACCTTGGCTAATGTCACTGACTGATAAGCGAAAATGAAGAATCAGTAGAAGTTTTAAATAAGTCAGTCATTTATCTTTTTGGCTAATGGTGACAATTGGTTCACTTTGCACTGCCGCCGACGGCGTCGGATAAGGCCAGAAAATGCCAGGGTCTTGAGAATAGACCGCGACGAACTTCTGCTGTCCCTCTGGGACTTAGACCATAAACCATTACCATATGGTCTAATAAGCTCTGGGAGCGGGAGTCCTCCCAAGAATCCTGGCCTTTATTACGGGGACAAAATGTATACCTAGGGGTTACAACAAAAGCGGAAGCCGGGCGGCCTTTGTCGCTTGCAGGAATTCTTTGGAAAGAAAAAAAGAAACTAGGAGGATGTGTTCTGAAGGGATTTTGAGCGCGAATTAACTGTTGTTTAATAATGGAACTTTTTCGGAAAAAAAGTAGACTTTAAACTGCATTGTCATCAGGAAAACTGCTTGCGACGAAAAGAACTGAAAAAAGAGTCTGATTACTGGGCGAACTTGGGAAGGGCAATCGAATCTTTTGCCGCCCTTCAAAATAGCTCCGCCCGGGGCGGACCGCCCCCCCCCCCTTAGTTACGCCACTGGCCACTTGTTATAATGTAAAGCAAATACATAACGGTACTTGAAATGATTTGTAGTTTCCATTTTATTTAGTTGTGCTGGGAATAGATGTTCTCCCTTTCACATGAAAAATGGCCAACATTCGGAGCTGCAAAAAAAAAAAAAAAACTGGCATACACTCAATCTCACGAAACTTTCGTCGTATTTGACTAAATGGCTTCGTGAAAAATGCTCCGAGTCAACCTTTCGTCAATTGCCGAAATTTCTATAGTAATTTTTTAAAGTCACGAGATCTCGTGAGGAAAGTATCGATATAAATGACGAAATTTGTTTGACGATTGAAAAGTCCTCGAAAGTGACGATTCTATTCCCGAGAGTGTATATATTATAAAAAAGAAAGAAACCGCCGGTCTTTATAAGGCCTCTTAAATTTTATACCGTACGCTCTCAGAAATAGAATCCTTATTTCCGACGATTCTTCAATCGTCAAGAAAATTTCGTCATTTATAACGATTCTTTCCTCGCGCGATCACGTGACTTAAAAAAGTCATTACACAAATTTCGCCAATTTGACGAAAGGTTGACTCGGAGCATCTTTCACGAAGCCATTTCGTCCAATACGACGAAAGTTTCGTGAGATCTGAGCATGCGTTTTTGAGAGTGTACTGTTTAGTTTTGAGACCTATGCTATCTACATATAACTAGGCAAAGACAAATCGGTTTAGTGCCATTTTCTCTTCTGTTTGTCAACCGCTTTTCTTACTATTTTCTTTTTTTAGTAGTTATGGATGAGTCTTAGTGTGTCAGTATAAAAATAATTGAGAATTATTTTTTTTTCTCTTTCCTTCGATGTAGTTTTTTTTTTTTTTTTTTTTTTTTTTTTTTTTTTTTTTTTTTTTTTTTTTTTTTTTTTTTTTTTTTTTTTTTTTTTTTTTTTTTTTTTTTTTTTTTTTTTTTTTTTTTTTTTTTTTTTTTTTTTTTTTTTTTTTTTTTTTTTTTTTTTTTTTTTTTTTTTTTTTTTTTTTTTTTTTTTTTTTTTTTTTTTTTTTTTTTTTTTTTTTTTTTTTTTTTTTTTTTTTTTTTTTTTTTTTTTTTTTTTTTTTTTTTTTTTTTTTTTTTTTTTTTTTTTTTTTTTTTTTTTTTTTTTTTTTTTTTTTTTTTTTTTTTTTTTTTTTTTTTTTTTTTTTTTTTTTTTTTTTTTTTTTTTTTTTTTTTTTTTTTTTTTTTTTTTTTTTTTTTTTTTTTTTTTTTTTTTTTTTTTTTTTTTTTTTTTTTTTTTTTTTTTTTTTTTTTTTTTTTTTTTTTTTTAACGAACGGATGTATTCTAAAATTTATCCTTTTCTTATAAATGCGTTTTTCTTAATAATTTATTTGAATTTGTATATAGTATTTGGTTGTGTTTAACTTTAATTTAAATACTTTTATAACATTTATAATGTTTACTAAATTGTGTTTAAAATGTTAGTTTACTTCTGAGCTCGCTGCCTCTCAGGCCAGGGGCCCGTGGCATTTTGCCAGCTCTGCCACCCTATAGTTACGCGACTGTCTGCGCCCATATCGTATGATTATGCGGCTTGTTAAAGATCACTTGAGTCTTAAATCCCGGTCGCTCCGCGAAGGGGAGCTTGGATACCCAAGGGGCATTGGAAACAACAACAAAACAGCGGGTTTTTTGCGATTTTGATAGATTTTAAAATGCACGCAAAATAATGGAAGTGTCCAAGAAACAGACGCCCTCTTATGTAGAAAGTAATCGTCGATGAAGGTCAAATCCTCCTACCTTCCCACAACAAGACACCACAAGCCTTCAGATTTTAGTTAAGGGGCCGTTCAATAAATACATGAATGAGTGAATGAATAGTAAGGCTCGACCGATGCATCGGCGCCGATTGTTCAACAAAGTTGCCATCGGCCATCGGCATCGGCGGCAGATGTTAACTTTAGAAAAACATCGGCCCATCGGTCATGAAAAACATCTAAAAGCCGATGCAAGGCCGATGTTTTTCGCAGAGACGACTTTCCAGAAAACATTCTTTCTTTTTTCTCCATAGCTAGATTTCTGTTTCTATATTCAATGACAGGCAGCACATCAGTTAAAAAAAGCACAAAAATAAAGTCATTCTGCAAAGTATTTGATAAAAAATTCGGAAAAATAGTTTAAGCGATCGCTGCCCGAAAACCTTCATTATTAAAATTATTTCTCTTTGAACAGAATGCTCGCGAAATAGAATATGTTAAAGTAAAAGTAATAGTGGCGTCTTATGAGTGCTATTTGTTTTTCGCACTAGGTTAGTTGCCTCATTTTGTCCGTTTTTCGTTCAATAATTACTTAGTGCATTAGATGTCATTGTGCAATTATATTATACCATCTGCTTTTAGTTTGTCATGTTTCTTATTATTCCGAAATTGTAAAAAATAAAAAGTCAACTCAATCGAAGTACGATACTAATTTTAATTTTTACCAGCGTAAACTTTTTTTTCTTAGCGTTTTTTTTTTTTTTTTCGCTTCTTCGACCCACACGTTAGTTTTTCTTCAATTGTGCAGCAATCTCGTTGCATCTGCTTTTAGTGTGCGGTTATTCTCATTATTACAACATAAAAAAGATCGGTCAAATCAAAGATAAGAAAAAAATTTCCAGTATAAATGTTTATTGATCGAAATTTTAAGTGTCCAAATTCGACTTGCAATTTTTAAAAATTGAATTCTCAAAAGGCGGGTTCGCGCGACAGGATTCTATAACATCTTAATAAAAATGCTAAAATTTCTTTATTTTCAAAGATTGATCAATGCATATTTTTTTTCAAAATACATCTTAACTTTTTTATACGATAATTATTTTAATTTTTGCCCATTTATGCTTCGTTTTTTAGCGCATTTTTTTGGCTTCTTTGATGCCACGTGTTAGACAATTAACAGTTTTTCTGCAATTGTACAAACAATCTCGCTGCATCTGCTTTCAGTTTAGAATATTTCTTGTTATTTTTATTGTTAGTTTACAACATAGAACATATTGATAAAAATATGAATCATTTTTTCAGTATAAATGTTTATTGATTGAAATTTTATGTGTTCAAGTTCGGCTTGCAACTTAATAAAAATGCTACAATTTCATTAATTTCAAAAATTGACAATGTATATATAAATAAATATATATATATATATTTTTTTTCAAAATACATGTTAATTTTTATAAACGATCAAGTGTTTTTCCGAAGATTATTTGTGAACAGAAAACTGCTGGTGCTCAAAATATTGGTTTATTTCGGTGACCTTACATTGTGCTCATGAAAATATAAAGAACATGTCAAGTATTTTAGTGTAATTTTAGACCCAGCATTAATTTGTTATGACAAAAAAATCTCACGTCTATGTTTTTAAAGAAATATTCAGTATTTCTTGGTTATGAACAGGGCGCCGAAATTACGGCGAGCGAAATTTTTTAATATGTTATTTTTATTTTAGAAAAAGAGCTATTTTTAGTTAGAGATTCTTTTAGTTTTAATTATTATGTAAACTTCCCCCAAACAGTTTTACAGTGCTTGAATAATGCATTTATGTTTTTATAAACATAAAAATAAATAAATGATTTAAATGACATTTTTGACAAGCATTCTACTACGTTTTAATGGTTTAAAGTGACTTTTTTTTTCCATCGGCCATCGGCATCGGCCATCGGCCGATGGAAGAGGAGAATAATCGGCAATCGGCCATCGGCCGGTCTCGGAACAATCGGCCAACAATCGGCATCGGCCCATCGGCCAAAAAATGCCATCGGTCGAGCCCTAATGAATAGGTATTAAACGTTGGAAAAGGTATATTTGAAGCAATTAAGAACTAAAGCTAAACGAGAAAGGGAGAGAGAGATAGCTATACTCAACTGCAAAGTTTCTTGACTATGGAGAAATATTTTGAGAGCAAACAAAGAAAGTAGTTCTCCGCGCGGTGTCCGATTTTAGAGTTAAACTAAGCACTTCGCTATAGAAATATGATTAGGTATTTTAACCTATACATATATAGCTTTTATTTGTCAAAATTTTCATAAAATGTTATATATTTTCAATTTTACAAGAAGTGCAACGCGTCGTAATACCTTCATTTAGAACCGAACACTCAGCCAATAAGAGCTCACGAGCAGTTGGCGATTTCCCCATAAGCGGTTTGGCGAAATTTAGAATGCTTTCTGTTTATGTCTGACTCACTAGCTTGTGACCTTGCTTAAAGCTAAAAAATAGTTAGTATTATTCCATTCGTTAATATCGATATTAGTATTTTGTTTCATTAATATCGTAATTTTCCATTAAAAACAAACTTCGTAGAAAAAAAATACGCTCAGGGGTAACATGAAGGGAAAAAATTATTTATTTGAAAAAAGAAAGTGTTCAAAAGTCCAACCATGAATTATTACAGGGAGGAGAGGATTTTTAGAAGAAAATATACTTCTGATGATTACATTAAGAAGAAATATATTTGATCCAATAAAAGAAATTATGATTATGTGAAAAGAAATAAGTTTTTAAATTTGTTACATCTGTTTATCTTTTTCTGATAAATTGACAAATTAGTTTTCAAACGTGCAATGTGCCTAATAGAATGCTTAATCGGATTATTTCGCCAAATTAATGTGCCGTCTTTTTCGACCCTCGTTCTTGCAACCCCAACAGCCTCGCTGTTTACTCATTTCTTCTGCCGCGCGTTGTGACGTCATTGTCAAGAAACATTGCAATCTAGTATAGATTATGAATTTGAAGGTGGTGTATACGGGAAACGGGAAAGTAGTCTCGTATACTTCTAGACTAGAGACGCTATAAGGAGAGACGCGACATATGCAGGGATAAAGAAAAGCCGACTTTTAACCACCTTAGGGCTTGTTGGGGAACTTCTCGTAGACTTAACACAGGAGACGCGTATTTCACGGAAGCAAGGTTTTTCAGCAAAATTTTAGTGCCGTGTTCCAAAGGAGGAAAACACAGGCTTCAATTTCATACCATTTTTATGTGCCAAAACGCATATTAGTTGTATTAATTAATGTTTTACTGTTCGGAATCTACCATCTTCTTCCAAACTTCTGATGGGAGAAAAAGAGAAGTTCCTTGGCTGTTTTTTGGCGGAAGTAGTTGGCGCTGTAAATAATTTATCGGAGAGTGAATGTCCAAATAGTCTGATGAATGATTTTTGAGGTTCTTTTCTTTTTTAAATTAACATGCAAACTGTGCTGAATTAACAGAAATCGTTATTATTAAACAGTTGTGTATTCAACACTATTCGCAGTTTTAAGAATTCATAATTAAAAAAATACGACAGCCATGATATGCATATCTATCACAATCGTTCTCATTCAATTTAGTGAAGCATTATGTTCGTGTAAATGTGTGACATTATATAGATTGTTTTTAAATGAGATAATTATTAATTAAACTTTATTTAGTCGTTCTAAATCTACTTGTTTTTTATAAAATATGTCAATACAAAAGGAATTTCTCACTGGAATTTTCATTCATAACAGAAAATTATGTTTGAATAGACAGGATTTTTTTGACAGGACGGATACACATTTATTTAATGTGTATCCGTCCTGTTGTCTTAGACAATTTTTTAGCAATTGCATCTTACGTAATTAATATATATTTGTTGCATATGAATAACTATCAATTATCCAACAAAGTACATCTGATTTTGATGTACAATAACTAGAGAAATAGTAGGAAACTTTCGTATAGGGGGATTAACGTCATGTTTAATATTGAATATTAATTTAGAGAAAATAACTTCACGTCATTAGTTTTGTCAGTGTATTACTGAATCAAAATCAATTGAAAGTCAATTACTGAATAAAAAAATCCACCATCACTGTGACTTTCCTTATGCTCAATCTCATCGTTATCCAGCATTTTTAAATTATGTAAATTTGTTGATTGGATACTTGTCATTATATTTATCTGCATATAAATTTCTTAATGTATACCACGATCACGAATGTCCAAGCCTTCTCTATTTTCAAAAGCTTGAAATATGAACTTGGGTACAAATAATAAAAGCAAAAAACTGCACCATTGATCTCAATTCAGTAAAATTCTAAATAAATGAAAACAATATAATACAAATATAGCCTTGAACTTACATTCAATCTTTACGGAAAACTTTGAAATATTCCTAACGTATCTTATACATTTTAAAAATTATCTTTATTATTTTGAATTTTTCCTTGCATTTTATTGGAAATCATATTTTTAAAACGCAGATCTTTAGTCACCCGAAATAATAATGTATAAATAAATAACGAAATAGTATTAATAATAAAACATTAGAGGTAGTAATAAAGAAATTAACTTTTCTACATAATGCTGGATATAATAGGTCTTTTATAGTACTGAACTGAAATACAAGCTTGATACATATTAAGATGTTTAAAACTACTTGTAGTTTTTAAATGTTATATCATTCAAGTGCTGCTGAGATCATAACCTTCTTTTATCCTAGGTAAAATTTGCTTTAAAAGTATGCTTTTTAAGGATCTGTACTTACAACATTTCAAAATATGTTTCTTATTCATGGCGAATTTTGTCATACGATTCTGAGAAACAAAAAAATTTAAACTTGATAGCTGAACGAATTATATAACATACCTCATATTGCACCAACACCCAAAAACTCCTATTCAAAACATATATTGTATTTGTTTCAGGGCTCGAAAAATCTTTAAAATTGTACATGCCCTGTCGGGCATATTTGTCTAAAAAATACATGCCCGAGCAAAATTTTTACGTGTCCAAAAGTTGTTTTATTGGATATTAATAAACACATTTGAATTTGTAGTATAGCATTAGTCAGACAAAAAAATAAATAAATAAATAAATTAACATCTTTATATCTGAATCAAGAATTATTTAAACGTTAATCTAAATCATTAATAAATTCCATCACATATAAATATTATATAATGTCGTTACAAGTCAAAATTTGCAAAATTTAATTTGTATTACCAATTTTATTGTTGGCATGCATGTCCGTCAACGTGTCAATGTTGATCTCCAGTAAGGAGAGGGTGATTTTTCAATGAAATACGAAACAATAAAGTTTTGGAAAGAAATATTTGATTATATAAGAAAAATATTCGTACATTTAAAAAAATAAATAAATATAAGTATATAAAATCAAAAAACTTAATTCGGGACTATAAATATAGCTGTCTATCTAAATATATATTACACCTATATATTTAGTGCAAAGAAGAAACGTTATTTCATTTTTCACTAGCAATATACATTTTATCGGGTAGAAATAATTTTTATAGCACGCATAATTTGCGAGCATGTAAGAACAAAAATAATCAAGTAAAAAAAAAAGTTCTGAAACGGCGATTAAACTTTAAACGCAGAGTTCTGGCTCCTTCGCAGCAACCTTTTGTTACTAGAGGGGATAATTAGCTTAATGGCAGGGACTTGACGCGACCCCCGGAAGTAAGACTCCCCCATGCTCGAAAGGCAATTCTTTTACCGCCTCGAGAGCAAACTGGGCCCAATGTCATCTCTTTCCTTATAGCCTCTTTAGCCGAATAGCTTTTCTCTGTCGTGACCCCACATGTTGCCACAGTTCATCACGTAGCCGATACCCAGTTGAGTATTTTATGCTGTTTCCAAATTGCTGCTTGCCCAGGGCTACAAGGCTTCAATCACCCGACCAGAAACCCCTTTGAGACAAATAAACCATGCTGTCCTACGGTCCCTTCAAGATGATTGTTTTCGTTCTTCGTGATCGTCGGTTTCGATCGAACCCCCTCCCCCAAGCCAAAAAAAAGAAAACAGATTCGTAGAAAAAGTCTGGAGATATGGGTCTGTTTAAATTGCTCTCGGAAACCAATACTGTCTACACCTGCTGAACGACATCACATGCAAACTAAATTCTAAAAGTGACTGACATAACGCACAAAAATATAATCTGTCCTGCTGGTACGCTGTTAGTGGTACGCTACTCTCTCTATTGATGCATTGATCACTCGTTATAGATCGAACAAGCCATTTCTCAAAACGCAGGGGGAAAAAGAAAGAATGAAAAGATTTAGGCAACAAAATCTGTTGGAAACATTTTTAACCCCTTCCAAACGCAGAAATACTAGTACGGAGTTATCAACTGAAATAAGAGATGAAACATCCAATCAAAGTGAATTGTAAGTACTTTTTTATGATTTATGCACTCATGTTTAATAGTTTTCGATTATAAAATAAACTGAAATATGGACTCGCTCATTTTCTTCTCGCTCCGAATTTTAATAAGATTGAGTAGTTAGAATTTTGGTTTGTGTTTTTGCAATTTGAAGTTTCTTTCCTTCTTCTCGGCTAAGTCTTTAAATAAGTGAAACATGAAAAGCTGAAAAAATTAATTTGAAGTTAGTTAAAATAAAAATTAATTTAGTTTTTTTTTAAGTTTTGGATTGAAATATTGTATTTTAATTAAATGAAGTTTTTAAAATTTCTCAAACTCTTTCTCCTCGGCATGAAATAAACACACACATATAGAAATATGGTGAAAGTCAAGGCCGTATCCGGGGGGGGGGGGGGCACGGCCCACGTCCCCCCCCCCCGAAAATTTTCGCAATGTAGCATATCCCTGAAACTTTCCTCGACATAAGTGTTTCAAAGTCAGGGTGCCCCCCCCCCCCCCCGAAAAAAATTTCTGGCTACGGCCTTGGTAAAAGTTAGCTCCTATTGGCCTCCTAGCAAATTTCTAAGGAATGAACAGATCCAACGACACTACATTTCGTTGCCCTCGTTTGTTCGGCGCCTATTCATGTCTATGATGTTATGCAAATAAAATACAAAAATTGATCTCTGATTTTAATTTAAAACAAAAATAATTTTTTTTTCCCCCAATGCATCAGGTATGCTTATGTCACCCGAAAATAGTAAAAACCACTGAAAATAATTTGTATAAGATTTCTTTTATGTTTTTAATGTAATTATTAGCATTGTTTGTTGACGAACTGTATAGTTCTTCAAATTTGAACAATAATTTTGACGTTTTTTTCAGTTTAACAGTTTTAACCTCTGAAATTGAGCATTTGATTAAAGCTAAATTATTGTTTTCAAAACAAAATATATATTATATGCTTTTTTTTCGCACCGTATTATATATATATATATGTATATTTGTAATTTTGCGCTTCGGTATTTTTACGTACAGGGTGAAGGGTGGTCCAAAATTATTGGGCACATTACATGTTTGTAAAAAAAAGGAACAAAATAAAGAATATGAGTAAAAGTTTTCATGTTTGAATTGTGTTGCGGATGTTAATCGAATGAAACATAATCATTTGGTACCGTGATACCTCCCATTGTGTTGTCTCTCTCTCTCTCTCTCTCCTTTTTTTTTTTTTTTTTTTTTCAAACATGATTTGTGCTCAGTAATTTTTACCGCCCTGTATAGTGAAAAGAATAGAAATAATTACACTTAGAAAATAGTTTATTATGAGTCACTTAATAACTATTAGGGTTGTCATGCGTAACTTGCTATCTTCCTAAAAATCACATCTTAACTCTTTATAAGGCTGGGCTGGTCCAAAATTTCTGGTTTCCTTTTAGTAATGGTAGATCAATATATCTTTTAAAATATAGATCAAAAAATAAAATTCATATTGGTCATTAAAAATTACAATGCGTTTTACCTCCCCACCCGCTAAAATAGTTTACTAGAAATTTTTAAGTTGGTGAATTTTGTGTGAAGTATACTTTAACCACCGCGCTATTAAAGGGTTAAAAAAAGTTACATATTTATGAATATGTGAAACGAAAGAAATGTGAAGTTGTTTTTAAGTTATTATTGTTATTATTTAAAAAATATTATTTCAATTAATCAAGGTAGAAACATTATAGCATATGGTTTTAAGACATTGTTTTTAAGCACTTCAATAGCTAAAAAAATTTAAATTTTGCAAATATAAGTATTTTATTTTTACAAGATACATGTAAAAATCATTCTTCAGTGGGGGGCACTGCCTGGGTTGTTGTTTTTACTAAGAACTGTGGCCCTTTTTCCCACCAAAAGACAAACCTAGACTGAATGGCCAGTCGTTCCAAAATTTTCCGGGGGTATATATTTAATGCATATTATAGAAAAAAAACAACAAAATACATAATCACACTTATAAGTACAATGCGTTTCTAAAAGTTAAGGGGGGGGCCATTGTCCCCCACTCACGATTGATCAAATGCCGCGCCTGCTGAATGGAGGGAAACGACGCTGATTTTTTTTTTTGAACTGTTCCCTTCACAAAACTGATATAAGTAGCTTCCATTTTTTCCGTTATTTCTCCAATGCAATACCGGCATAGGAGAAATAACAGGGAAAAAATGGAAGTGACTTAGGGGTCATTCCATGCAAGTGATCCAAAATCTGAGAAAAATTTAACTCACCCTCAAGAAAATTAAAAATCCAAATTTTTAGATTTTTATCCTGTTTAGTTTCTTAGTTATCAGACTTCGATTTTGTAAAAAACTCACATTTTTACATGGTATGCTTCAACACAAAACAAGCAACAAATAGAAATAAAAAGTTCTAGTAAAAAGCATAATGCATGCAGTTTCGTATGATATGCATCATGACTAATTTTATAAAAAATTTAAATTAAAAAAAAATGACCTTAAAATTTAAATTTTAAATTTCTCGAAAAACGTAAAATGGAAAATTTTCAAAATATTCTCACATATTTCTGTCTATTTTATCAGCGGTTATTCAAAATTTCAACTTGGGATCTCAATGGGATCATATTTTTTCAACCTTTTAAATGTAATTTGATTTACCAAAAATGAACATTTTTGTGATTCAAACTATTTTAAGACGATGGGTTCTTAAAGGCGATGATTTAGTTAGTCTGCTAAACACATCTATGTATGCGTGAACAAGCATGGATATGTCTGTGCATGAAATTAACAAGTTCAAAATTTATTTGGGGGGAAGGGGGCAACAAATACATACACATTTTTGTCATATCATAGCTCCCTATTTTAAAATATTGTTTACAAATAATTCAATAATTATTTAAAAATGAACAAATTGACTAATTTTATGCATTAATAATATTTCTTTTCTGACTTATTCTTTGTTTTCAGACATATTTTATTGATATGTTAATGATATGAAGGGAAAAAAGTATTGAATTAAATTCATCTGAAATAGGGAGGGAGGGGCCCAGCTGGCTTGATTTTACAACTTTTGGTTGTTAGTCTTGATTTGCGCTTATTAGCATCCATTAGACAAAGCAAGACAAAAAAAAAAAAAAACTATGTAGCTTACCCCCAAGGCCGCAGCCAGATTTTTTCGGGGGGGAGGGGGCTGACTTTGAAACACTGGCGTTAGGAAAGTTTCAGGGAGGAATATATGCTACATTGCGAAAATGTTCGGGATTTCGGGGGGGGGGGGCTGGGCCCGTTGCCCCCCCCCCCCATCTCTGGAAACATTTTGAAAGCAAATTGCTTCGGGTGACAAAGATATATGTTCGCATTTGAAAGCGTCCCCCCACGTCTTTTTCCAGGACTACACCACTGAATCTCCTGCAGTGCTTCATCAGTTCCTGAGCTTTGGTGCATTGCTGTCGGAAGAAACTCCTCAACGGAGACTGTGCAGATACATCAACTTCGGAGATAGGTTTGGTGTTACGGTTCGCGTCATCCTGCCCATCATGTCGGTCATTCCAAAATCCTCACAGGAAATTGTCCCCACCAGTTGTTTTTTTGCACATTATGAACAGCTGATACTTTGTGGGAGATTGTTGTTACGAATAATCCCGCAGTTTGAGCCACATATACTTGCATTATTGGGTTACTGCAACGCTTCTAATTTTGAAGTCATATTATGGACAGTCAGAAACCTTCTAACAGAACTTGAAAATCGCGCTTTTGTACCCATGACCTTAAAACATACTTGCAGGTTGACAATAAGATGGATTCTACAAAGGAACTGGCAACTTCCATGTGGGATAGAGACATTAGAAATACCAAATAGTCTTAAAATGTATTTAAGTTTATGTAACAATTAAAATACTTGATTTGTGGCTTTTTTTAATGCTAAGTTTTTGACATCTTTCATTTTTTATCTCATCTCATCCTTATAACATAAATAAATACGAAATTCAAAATTAATTAATTAAAAATTAAATGCATAAATAAGTAACAAGATAATCACTGGTATGCAAATAAACGTAACTTCTTGGTTTATTTTCCGTTTCGTTCATCGGCATCCTTAGAGCAATAAAAACTTTCTGTTAGAAACAAAACTTGGGTATAAAAATTCGCTAGAATAATTAATAGTATTCACCATACGGCACCATTTTTCGCCAGCTTATTTTTGGCAACTTAACGCGTAATTAAGCAACATTAATGCAAGGTATGCGTAAAAAAGATTAAAATAAAAACTGGAAAATGTTCTCCAAAATTTCTGGGAAAACTGGGAAATAATTGGCGCTGAAGTGTCGCCAAATCGTGAGGGATTTCTATTCCTTCCGTTCTATTTCCTTATACACTACGCATAATTAGTTTTGATTAAATACTAAAAGAAATGAAAATGTTTTGAATAAAGTTTTAAAACCTTATATCTCAATTCACACTTAAATATTTTAAGTATACACCCTTTTTGTCCATAGAGATAGACAGGCAGTTCATGCATTTTTAACCCACTTTACAAAAAAAAAAAAAAAAAAAAAAAAAAAAAAAAAAAAAAAAGGTTATACATTCATACTCTATGTATGTCGCTTTTTTTTTGTTTGTCCACGCATAACTTCTCACCGGATGAACCGATTTTCATGATTCTTTTTTTAATCGATCGAGGGTGGTTTCCCATAGGTCCCGTACCTTTGCTTGACCATATTTGATAATTAGGAAAAAGGCAGAAATGTGGTCATTTTTTTTGGTTTTTGATCCATAACATTTTACTAAATGAATCGATTTTGATGATTTTTTCTTTAATCGGTAGAACGTCGTCTCTCAAATATCGCACAAATACTGCCTAAAAATCCTTATTGGAATGGAGTTGACAGGAGCTATTAAAATTACGAAAAACCCTCTCTGAAAATCCCCATCAGAATAAGGAAACAATCCCTTAAAAAAATCCGCCAGAATAAGGACAGCAGACACTAAAAATTCATGTTAGGAAAAGTATAAAAGCCTTTAAAACTTATCAAAAGAAAAAGGGCAACAGTCAGTAATTTACTGCTGAATTCAGTGGTATTAATCATCAGAGACGTAACTAGAGGGGGCAGACGGGCCACATGCCCCGGGCGCCAGATTATTTTAGGGGCGCTAAATTGACTAAATGTGTGTGTTTACCTAAATAGTAAATACATATACTTTTTTGTGTATGTAAGGGGGGAGGGGGCGCTAAATCCTGGTCTTGCCCCAGTTAGAAAATGACCTAGTTACGTCCCTGTTAATTATTTTTCACGAAGCCCAGATTTTCACGAATAATGATATTTCACTGATCACCACCAAATTCCACCTATTGTGTTGTTTTTACTCGCTTACCTCTCTGTTTTTGTTTAATTTTAAGGGGTAACTTGTACTTCCCGTTAAAGAGAACTCGTGTTTGTATTCTGTGTCAACTACCAAATAAATTCGAGTGAAATCGGGGGGAGGGGGGGGGCAGTGTAAGTAAAATCGCCTTTAGACCGACGGAAATGCTTCTACTGCAAGAATGAAAAAGAAGAAAAAAGGCCTTTTTTCTTTGGGCTGCTCTCTCTTGCTGTAGAATTCCCTGTTGCTGTCGGTATCCTTTAAAAGACCTCACTTGCACTTGGGTGACCACCAATGATTAAATTATAGTTTTTTTTTAATTTTCAGAATGGAAAATTAGCTGCTAAACTGTAATAAATAATAATAATTAGAAGTCATATGAATTTAAAAGCTAAGTGACGGGCATTTGTCAAATTATGAATTTCGCGCAAAATTGACCGCCACTACTGAACTCAGGGCCCTCAACAGCAGTTTTTCAGGTATTTTCGCGTGTTCTAACGCTTCATTTCCCGAAAAAAAAAAAAAAATGGCCATCGCCACTGAATTCAGTGCTCTCTCTAAATTAAACATCGGATTTTCACGCGCTTTTGCATGCTCTAATTTTGAAACTTCATTCGCCAGAAAATAGTGTGTTAAAAATGTTTAATTGGAAATAATATTTTAAAAGTGAATCAGTCTCTGACCGCGCGCATGATGAATTAAGATAAAGTTGCGATTAACATGATTCATGCTTTCAGTAGAATGCTTTCGTTGCTTTTCGTTTGCTTTTTCTTGCCTTGCCATAGAAGTTATCAACCTGCAATACAGAAAACCATTACAATAAGTGATATTTTAATGCAGTTCTTAAAAAAGACCAGACATGTTTGACAATAGATAGGTTTTTTTACCTTATTTTCATTATCTCAAATCACCGGAGCTGGCTGATAGCATACAAGAGCTATACAATGGTAGTGAAAAAGCTTTTAACACCTACCCCAAAAACTATGTTTCGCAGCAGTTATAAATGTGATCTGAAGCTATTGTGTGCTGCATTATTTTAAAAATGCATCCTCCACTCTGGAAGAAATGTTTTAAAATCAATACCATAGTGGCACTTGTATTTTTTAGCAGTTTTTGCACAGCATATAATCACTGTAAGTAAAATTGGTTTTTACTTGATTTCCAATGTACGGTTGATAAAATTGAATCATTTTTATTTTTATTAATTTAAGTTCCTGTAATTTGTTGCTATCTTCACCCCCCCCTCCCTCCCCCTCTCATTAATTATCAGTAGTATATAAGAAAAAGGTTGTTTTTAGGCAAAATAGCTCATATAACAATTTTCAGATTTGGTGAGAACCGATTCTTCTCTTTGTGTGTGTGTATGAGTACAATAGTTTAAATCCGCAGAAAGTACACCATTTCTGAGTCCTTAATCTGCCGAAATAAGTTTAAAAACTGCATGTTAAAGCTTTCACATAGGCCCTAATCTCTTAAGTTTACCTTTTTACTTCGGTGCGCATTTAACCAGGGCCGTCTCCGAAGTCAACATTTTCTCCCTTTATCAGGGCCTGCTTCAAGCAAACGAATCGCTACTATGAGTCATCCAAGTGATCCCATGTTCCTTCACTGCTCGCGGATGGCATACGAGCTAGCTGGCGAGGCGTGTGGCCAGGGACGTAACTGGGGGGGGGGGGGGGGGAAATCAGATGGGCCCTGTGCCCCGGGCGCCAGATTGGAAATTTATGAAAAAGAGAAAAACAATACTGTTAAAATAGCTCCAAAACTCACATAAAGTTCTTTGTCCAAATTCAATCGAAAGGCAAAATGCTAAGTATGCCTTAAATTTGTTTCATGACACCAATTCTGTTGCGTTAAATTTAAATTTAGGTGAACATGTAATAGAAACCAAAACATTTATTAATCAGTAAGGCTCGACCGATGCATCGGCCTCGCCGATGCATCGGCGCCGATTGTTCAACAAAGTTGCCATCGGCCATCGGCATCGGCGGCAGATGTTAACTTTAGAAAAACATCGGCCCATCGGTCATGAAAAACATCTAAAAGCCGATGCAAGGCCGATGTTTTTCGCAGAGACGACTTTCCAGAAAACATTCTTTCTTTTTTCTCCATAGCTAGATTTCTGTTTCTATATTCAATGACAGGCAGCACATCAGTTAAAAAAAGCACAAAAATAAAGTCATTCTGCAAAGTATTTGATAAAAAATTCGGAAAAATAGTTTAAGCGATCGCTGCCCGAAAACCTTCATTATTAAAATTATTTCTCTTTGAACAGAATGCTCGCGAAATAGAATATGTTAAAGTAAAAGTAATAGTGGCGTCTTATGAGTGCTATTTGTTTTTCGCACTAGGTTAGTTGCCTCATTTTGTCCGTTTTTCGTTCAATAATTACTTAGTGCATTAGATGTCATTGTGCAATTATATTATACCATCTGCTTTTAGTTTGTCATGTTTCTTATTATTCCGAAATTGTAAAAAATAAAAAGTCAACTCAATCGAAGTACGATACTAATTTTAATTTTTACCAGCGTAAACTTTTTTTTCTTAGCGTTTTTTTTTTTTTTTCGCTTCTTCGACCCACACGTTAGTTTTTCTTCAATTGTGCAGCAATCTCGTTGCATCTGCTTTTAGTGTGCGGTTATTCTCATTATTACAACATAAAAAAGATCGGTCAAATCAAAGATAAGAAAAAAATTTCCAGTATAAATGTTTATTGATCGAAATTTTAAGTGTCCAAATTCGACTTGCAATTTTTAAAAATTGAATTCTCAAAAGGCGGGTTCGCGCGACAGGATTCTATAACATCTTAATAAAAATGCTAAAATTTCTTTATTTTCAAAGATTGATCAATGCATATTTTTTTTCAAAATACATCTTAACTTTTTTATACGATAATTATTTTAATTTTTGCCCATTTATGCTTCGTTTTTTAGCGCATTTTTTTGGCTTCTTTGATGCCACGTGTTAGACAATTAACAGTTTTTCTGCAATTGTACAAACAATCTCGCTGCATCTGCTTTCAGTTTAGAATATTTCTTGTTATTTTTATTGTTAGTTTACAACATAGAACATATTGATAAAAATATGAATCATTTTTTCAGTATAAATGTTTATTGATTGAAATTTTATGTGTTCAAGTTCGGCTTGCAACTTAATAAAAATGCTACAATTTCATTAATTTCAAAAATTGACAATGTATATATAAATAAATATATATATATATATTTTTTTTCAAAATACATGTTAATTTTTATAAACGATCAAGTGTTTTTCCGAAGATTATTTGTGAACAGAAAACTGCTGGTGCTCAAAATATTGGTTTATTTCGGTGACCTTACATTGTGCTCATGAAAATATAAAGAACATGTCAAGTATTTTAGTGTAATTTTAGACCCAGCATTAATTTGTTATGACAAAAAAATCTCACGTCTATGTTTTTAAAGAAATATTCAGTATTTCTTGGTTATGAACAGGGCGCCGAAATTACGGCGAGCGAAATTTTTTAATATGTTATTTTTATTTTAGAAAAAGAGCTATTTTTAGTTAGATTCTTTTAGTTTTAATTATTATGTAAACTTCCCCCAAACAGTTTTACAGTGCTTGAATAATGCATTTATGTTTTTATAAACATAAAAATAAATAAATGATTTAAATGACATTTTTGACAAGCATTCTACTACGTTTTAATGGTTTAAAGTGACTTTTTTTTCCATCGGCCATCGGCATCGGCCATCGGCCGATGGAAGAGGAGAATAATCGGCAATCGGCCATCGGCCGGTCTCGGAACAATCGGCCAACAATCGGCATCGGCCCATCGGCCAAAAAATGCCATCGGTCGAGCCCTATTAATCAAATATCTAATTGGTGGAAGGTTGTAAATGTTAAACATCCTTCAAAAGTCAAGCATTTAAATGAATATTTCTCAACTCTCATCTCTGCTCTTGAAGATGTCAATTTTCTATTTTTAGAAAAATTTAATATGTGGCTGACAACATGGGATAAATTGTTTCAAATGACAGCAGAGGAAAGAAAAATGCATGGTCTACCTGGCAGGGGCGGCATGTTAACGAAGGAAACCTTTTTTGCTTTAAGGTTTACTACAAAGACTTAATTGAACTTGTGAAATATTTATTCGACTCTTTGTGTCCAAGCTATGTATTATTAGGTAAATTTCAGACAGATTCTTTGGAGGCTAGGTTTGGACAATACCGACAAATGAACGCGGCAAACTATAATGTCTCTTGTGTTCAAGTTATGGAAGCAGAGAGAAAATTGAAGATACTTAGCCTAATAAGTTAACATTCGGAAAAAAATGGAGAGTTTAATTTAAAGAATTTCAATTGAGGAGAATTAACTGCCAATTCTGAAGTGGAAATACCAGAACACTTCTATGGTGTATTCAACTGCAATGTTGATGATAAAGTTAAAAATGATGAAATGTCAGTTTTAGTTTACATAGCAGGTTATGTAGGCTTATCCCATAAGGTGCATTGTTTAGATTGCATTTCTATGCTAATATCTGACAAAACATTGGAATTGGAGAGCCCGGATATTTATCAACTTTTTTTACTAACTGATAGAGGCACACCCAAAAAATTATTGATAGATGTATCAGTATATGCTTTCCAAATTTTTCGGAAACTAATAAGTAAAGAGTACGAGAAGTTATGTTTATAATTTCCTGAGCCAAGGAATTTAATAGTACGGCTTGCAATAGAAAAATGGAAATTATGGGGATGAATTTTTTAATTAAATGTAATTGTGGAACTTATGTTTTAAGTCATATTGAGTATTGCTTATCAGGAATATCTAATATATTTTTTAATGATTATGCAAAAGCAAAAAATGATTATAATTCTAGGAGCAATAAAAGGAAACTATCGATTTTTACCAACTAATTGAAATATAACATCAATTTTAACTTGTAGGAGCAAAATTTACTGATAAAGACTGAAATTTTTAAATCTTACATGTTTGAAAATATAATATGCAAGTGTATATTTTTGATGTGGCTCAATTTTTTATAACAATGCTTTTTTTTAATTGTTTTGTTTTTAATTTTTATGCTACAAAATAGTGTTAGTTGAAGCTGTGAAACTCAAATACCTAACTCTTGACATTAGAAAAATTATAAAAAGAGTGATCACATGTAAATCAATTTTGTGGAAAGTGGGAAGTTTTTATATCTGCCAGTTAGTATGCTTATTATTAGATTCATGAATTTTACTCTCTAACTTGATATGTTTGTAAATAAAGAAATTGAAATGCTATATGCGTTATGTATATTTTTTGAAAATGAAACATCATTTTAAAAATTGTGAACAAATTTTCAATTTTAGTAAATTTAATTAATACTTGAAATTTTACAATTTAGTTGAAACTAGAAACAATATTTTCTATTTCAATTTGCTCTCATTAAAGTTAGGTTTGAATTTTTCGGATTGTTTGAATTACTACATTACAATCTAAATTTTAAAATCATATTTTTGTTTCAAAATGTTAAAAAAATATAAAAGTTCTGAAAAATTCTAAATTTTGTCATGTAGAACACTTTAAATATCTAAAGAATTATTTTTAAAATTACTACTACAAAATTTAAGAATAAAATAAATTTTATATTTTGAAAATAGATTTATACTTTTTTATATAAATTTAGATCTTTTAACATATTTATTTATAGTTTAAAAGAACACTTACAATGAAAACATCAATTAAATATGCTGAAAATTGAAATTAAAGTTGATAATTATTTCCATAGCTATTTATTTATTGTTTTCCTAAGAATAATTTTTAAAAAGATGACTTCACTTAAAAGTATTGCATTTTAACTTTTAAATTATTGCTGCTTTACTGAATAATTACTGTTAAAAATGACTTCCAAAAATAAAAGCTACCAAGTGCTGTAAGTTTTAACTGAAGTCCTATTAGCAATCTAATAAGATTAAAACATTTCAGTATATTTTTCTGCTTTAAAAAACAAAATAGTTATATGTGTTTAATATTCTGTTGTAAATGTACCAAAATGAAGTACAGGCAGCGAAAGTTTGAGAACTTTTGGTCGGTATGGAACAAAAAAATGCGTTGTGAAACGATGAAGCTCTGCAGAAAGTGGGATCACTCGGATTGCGCAATCAAATCTTGAAGCAGGCCCGGAAGAAAGAGAGAAACGGTTGACTTCGGAGACGGCCCTGATTTAACTCTACACTGTGCCGCGTTGTTTTCAAACAACACCTCTATTTTCGTTCACTAAGCTCTTGTTTTGTATTATTTTTAACAAGTGGCGCAATCTTTCGTTTTGTTTTGTATGCATAATCATATTAGTTAATATAGTCTCCCCTAGAGCTTGTAAACTGGGCTTAAAATTCAAATTTTTTGGCAAAATCGACAACTACCGAAAAAAAAGTTGCGCAGTATAGTGTTAAAACAGGGCAGTAACGTTAAATCTCGCAATACAGTTCGACAACGGAATTTTGATATTTGGACTCTTCTGCGTACGTCAGAAAAGAACGAATCCTTTTGAGTTTTAGGGAAGTTTATTCTGTAGGTGCGTTTATTTACTACGTGAATCAGAATGTTTGCTTCTCCGTTTGTTGAAAGCAACTAAATTTATAAACTGGTGTATAACATCAGTTCGGAAGAAATCAAGTATGCTAAACGAACTAGAACGAGAAGAAAAAAAGATTTTCTTTCTTTATACCAGCAGTTCTTCCCTTGAACATGAATGGATTCTTCTCGGCACTCTGCCAGGCAGCTTGCGTTGGTTGATGGTAAAACTGTATACCCTTTCATTCTGAATTAAAATTCCCAATATATTTCGTTTATATATTGCGTTTAACTAAACTCAAGTTTTCTCTCTTGCTCTCTCTCTATGCAGAAATTTCATGACCACCTAGCAGCGAATTACCGGTTTAAACTCTTCGTTTAAAAAGGGTTCCCCGTTTTTTGAATTTAAAAAAACACCAATTTGGGGGTTTTGTTTCCAAATTTTTTGGGACAAAACCATTTTAAACCCCGGTGACGAATTTATGGGTGATGCACAGGTCGCATGAAACCCGGGGTGACGCACATTTTAATTCGTGGGTATCTTGAAAATTGTACATCCAAAAATAACAAAAGCAATTAAATATCTAATAGGTATGATTATACATTTAATACAACACACGTTCGCACAATGTTGTGACAACCGTAAACTACCCCCCTTCAACCAAAGTAATTCCTCAAGTTTTTCTGAAAACTGAAAATTGCATGTATACACAATTTTGAAGCTCAAGCGGAGCAAACATACAAAAAACATTTGAACATAGAAAAATGTGTTGTAAAATAAAGAATAAAACATTGAGGTTTGTAAGTAACAATAAGTGATAAATTAAATTTTTTTTTTCCCCTGAAATTCTTGCTTTAATAACATTTGCATTTTATCGTTTAGTGTTGTAAAATACTGTAGGAAAATATTTCAAACTATCGAGAATATATTTTAAAATATGAAAAATATTTCAATATAAAGTTTTTTTTGGTTGTTGTAACACAAATATATGTATATATATATACATATATATGTATGTATTATAATATGTAAAATATTTATTAAACATACACAAACACACCTTATACTTCACACCATTGCTAACATTCAACAGCAATAAATCAATAAAGCAATATGGTAAAGCAAAAGAGTAGTTTTTTTTTTTAATTATGTAAAAATGAAAAATTTTACATCTGCTAAGTTCAATTACACAGTTGAGCAATTACACAGTTGGCGGGGCGAAAACGGGGTGGGTTGGGGGGTGGGGCTAGTTTCGTAGCACTTAGTTTGCTGCAACATTTCTATTTATTGATTCAAATTTTTCACTACAGTAAAACCTGTTTTTGTGCGGTGGATAGGGACCGCATAAAAAAAAATCGTACAAAAAAATAGTCGGAAATTTTATAAATTCTTACATATAATAAACAACTTTGTACGATATACTACCTAAAAATTTTTTTATGCGGTGGATAGGGACCGCATAAAAAAAAGTCGGACTTAGAAAATACATCAATGATTTATGAAATAGATGAGATAATGCTTTCAATCAAATTAAATAATCAAATTAGACCTAAAGAAGTAAAAATATTTAATTCTTCATTGTACATATACATGGAGAAGTTTTCAAATTATACATTAAATAGTTTGCTCCTACTCGTCGTAATCCAAAACGCGCATCTTCCTGTGACGAATCGGTTGCAAATCGCTTTCGTTGCTTGAAGATAGGATTTCAATTGATTTCTTTTTTGGTACCATGAAGTCAGTGATCAGTTTTTGGGACGATGGTCGACTGGTCAATTGCTTGTAAACGTCGCGATAGTGAGACATGCATGATCTCAGTTCTTTTTGGAATTTTAAGCGTCTTTCCGCATTAATATCTATTTTAAGAAAATGCGTTTCCAATTTTTTAGAAATCTGGATCCCTGCATATATTTTATCTGCTGTAATAGATTCCGGTTCTTCTTGTCCATTTTCATAATCTATCAAACTATTGATAATGTCACTATCATCGATAGTTTGGTCCTCAATCATCTCGGCAAGGTCATTTTTGCCGAAATTATCAAAGCCTTCTCCTATAATTTTTAAATATGTATATGTACATTGATAGGAAACTTTAAACTGATGCTAACGCCGCTAAGATTCATATACCGCATAAAAATAAATCGCACGAAAAAAATCGCACAAAAATAAAATCGCACAAAACCAATCGCACAAAAACAAAATCGCATAAAAAAGGACCGCACAAAAACAGGTTTTACTGCACTAATAGTTATATAATGTATGGTTTGGTTAGAAACAGTAATTTTCAGTTACTAAGAAAATCTTCCTTTGTAGATTACGTTGAAGATTTGTGCAAAAGTGGGAGCATGACGATTCGGGTTTCCGACACTGGAGTATCATCAGCGGGCATATTAAAAGCAACGCGTCATACTTCATATTCCTTTCGAATGAGCTGTGATATAAACCTTGTGGCTTCCGAAGGTCACAGCATCCTGATCAGCATCCGGGAGGTAGATTTCGCAGTTAAATTTGCGGGATCTTGCACGGACTACATTCAGGTTAGTTTAGAATAAGAACGCCTTTACTCTATGCCAACAAAATTATAACACTATGTGATTAAACATTTTTACGCTATTAATATTTTCATAACTCATACTTTTTTTTTTATTCAGTCCAAAAAAAAAATGAAGCACTTCAAGTCATTTATTGGAATCATAAGTGTTGGAGATTGCAAAGAGTACGGACATACGTATTATATGCACTAAAACAGTGGTTCCCAACCTTTTTTTCCTTGCGAACCCCTTCCGGGATCCGAAAGAAAAGGGCGAACCTCCTTCGGTAGCCGTTAGCAACGAGTAACAAAACTAAAATTTTGCTAAGCACATTTACCTTACATGTTGCACAATAGTTCATAACAAGAAATGAAAATATAATTGCAAAACACCTAAGTTTAAGTGAAAACTAAAATTAATTATTTTATTATTTGTTCTTTTTGAATTATTAATACGGTAGTAAACATGTGTATTCGCGAAAAATATTCTTAAAAATTAATATCCTGATAGCGCGCAAAAGCTGTGGAATGGCATGAGAAATATACTTACTAAATTTCGAATCAATCACTAGAAATTGTTCGGTTGCAATTTCGGGTTGAAATGTACAAAATTCGCAAAAGTTCGCATAAAGTGCGATAAATGTGAGTACAAAATTTCAAATTAATGAACAAATATCTTCCTGTTCCGCTTTAGGCTCTGCATATGAGAAATTAGCCGAAAATTATGCAAAATTTTACATTTTAATACATTTTTAATATGTTCGAGTCCTTCTTCGAAAGTGAGAAATGGTAGGAAAAACATCCGTCCGAAATGTAAAATAAATCTATGGGACATCTTTCGATACCACTTTGAGATTCAAATTTTCGAAATCAGGCAAACAGTAGAAATAATTGCACTTCAAATTTTGTATGTAAGCGTCCTATGCCACTCCTCAACTATTGCTCGTTATCGGAAAAAAAATTTATTTAAAAAAAGTTTTACACTCCAACCTAACACTTATATAAATTTGTTATTTAGTTCTTTTTTTTCTTTTACGTTAGCAGTTAAAATTCCGCTATTGCAATATTATTTTGTCAACCCCTTACTACACCACGAGGGGTTCGCGACCACTGCTGGGAAAAACTGCACTAAAAGATCATCAAAATATGCATGCAAATATGCACTATCTAATGCATGCATACAAATATTATGTAGTAACATACCTGAAATATGCATGAAAATATGCACTAACATACCTAAAATATGCACTAAAAATACCTAAAATATGCACCAAAAATTAAAAAATATGCACTAATAGTATCTTTTACTTACTCAGGAAAAAAATTATCTGGATACAAAATAAGTGATTGGCCTTTAAATTTTTACATTCTGTCAATAAAGCGATAAATATATATTAAAACGATTATTCACACAGAAAATGGTATGAACGTTAATTTATTTTATTTTAAAAAAAACACAATATGTTTTTTAAGGTTTTATCTGACCGTAGATTGCCTTTTGTCTTTTAATATATATCATTTCTAAAGTTGAAAATTTCTTTAACTTTTGCTGATGCTTTTGAGAAGCGCTTGAAGTAGTAAGTTAGCAATTTATCTAAGCTTCAGTCCCCCTAAAATTCCATCGAGTAATCATTTTTATGAATATTCTGACGGTGTTTTTCAGGAACAATCTTTTTAATTCCCCTTTTCAGGATACATTTCAGTAGTGTTCGGCAACTACTCGTCAAAAAGTAGTTAACTAACAACTACTCTAAGCAAAACTAGTTGCAACAAGTAGTTAACTATTTTTTTCTGAGACTAGTTGTAACTAGTAGTTAACTGTTCTCCAAAAGTAGTTAACTACCAGTTAACTACTTTTAAGTATAATTCATTTGAATTTCCATTTTTAAGCTTATTCTTAAATATTTAATCCTAATAATTCAACTCAATATTATTTTTAATCATTAAAACAATTTTAAAGAAATTCCTGTAAATCATTTAAATATTGAATATTTCCAAATAACAGTGAACAATTAATATTAATATATAAAGAGAATATGAATAAAGTCAACATTCATTAACAAAATACACTGATGGAAAAAAAAATCCCAACACCAAGAAATAATTATTGTAGAGTAATGAAATTTCAGCTATACATTTATATAGGTAACGTACGTAATTGATTACAATTTCAAGATCTCAGGTTAATTTAAGCCCGAGAAGAGCCATTGCAGAAGTGAAATACAGGTACGTTAATAACCGGTGTAACCGCCAGAATTTTGAATGCAAGCATACAAACGTGCATGCATTGAATCATACAGGTGCTGGACGTCCGTTTGTGGGATGGAGTTTCATACCTGTTGCACTTGGTTGATCAATACAGGGACGGTTAATGCTGGTTGTGGATGACGCTGGAGTTGTCGTCCAATGATATCCCATACGTGCTCAATTGGAGACAGATCTGGTAATCTGGCAGAACAAGGCAACATGTCGATACCCTGTAGAGCACGTTGGGTTACAACAGCAGTATGAGGTCAAGCGTTATCCTGTTGGAAAACATCTCCTGGAATGCTACTCATGAAAGGCAGAACAACAGGTTGAATCACCAGACGGATGTACACATTTGCTGTCAGGGTGCGTGGGATAACCACGAGAGTGCTTCTGCCGCCATAAGAAATTACTCCCCAGACCATAACGTCCAGTGTGTCTAGGCCGCAGACAGGATGGCTGCAGCCGGTCACCTGGCCTCCTCCGAACCAACACACAGCCATCACTGGCACCAAGGAAGAACCGGCTTTCATCAGAAAACACAACCGATCTCCACTCCGTCCTCCAATGAGCTCTAGCCTGACACCACTGACGTCGCAAACGGCAGTGGTTTGGCGTTAGTGGAATGCACGCTACAGGACGTCTGGCTCGGAGCTGTCCTTGAAGTAACCGATTGGTAACAGTTCGTTGTGTCACTGTGGTGCTAACTGCTGCTCGAATTTCTGCTGCAGACGCAGTACGACTCGCTACGGCCATACGCCGAACACGGAGGTCTTCCCTCTCAGTAGTGCCACGTGGCCGCCCGGAACCGGGTCTTATTGAGGCAGTGCCTTCCCTTGATCACTGCTGCCAACATTCATGCACAGTGGATGCACTCCTGCCAAGCCTTTCTGCAATCTCGCGGAAAGAAAACCGACCTTCTCGTAGGCCTATTACACGACCTCGTTCAAACTCAGTGAGCTGTTGATAATGGCTTCGTCGTCTTCTTAAAGGCATTGTGGCCTAACATCAACTCACTACATCAAATCTCGACGCTAAACAACGCTCAGGAACGTTACAGCGCGTATTTAAAGCAAACCTGATTTGCATCTTCCGTGTGTCGCTACTAGCGTCACACTGATGCGCCGAGCGCAAAATTTGAATCGATGTCATCTTTCAGATGTATAAACACGCCTGCCAAATTTCGTTTCGCTAGCACAACTCCTTCTTGGTGTTGGGATTTTTTTTTCCCATCAGTGTATCTTTGTAACACGCATGCTTTAAATTTAGATTACTTCAGATTGTGTTAAAGGCAGGGTTGGTGATTTTTTTTATTACTTATTTTTAAATAAAAAATAGGATTTTTTAAAATTTAAACAAGATTTTTGGATTTTTTAAGCAAAATACGTATGCGCACAGAAATACATTAACAAATTCAGCTAATTAGTTATGTCTTCAAAGACTTTTAAGCTATTTCAGTTGAAATAATTATTTATTACTAGTTCAAAATTATTAATTAATAATATTATATAAAAATGTATGCTTAATAAACAGAGAACATCATGAAACAGAAGAGAAAACTTATATTTCTGGACTAAATGTGTTATAATTTCTTGAATATATACAAATAAGCTGACTGGACTTTTATAAATTTTTGAGTATATACAAATTTCCTAAATATATAAACAGAGACGGCAAATATCACATAAAATATTTACTACAGCTTAATCATTTTTACTATTTAGATGTTTCATCGAGAATACCAGCGTTGATGCCTTATTAACCTCAATCTGTTTCTAAATTTTCAGTGCACTATTCCAAATGTAGAAAAAATAATTTCCAAAGGTTCTGTTGATGCTTATGCTGTAGTCAGCATGTCCAAAAACTTATACAAACACAAATACAAAAGTGACGACCAGCAACAGGCACAGGGCTTAGCTAGTCTGGTCCTAGTCAATTTAACAATCCCCAATGAACATCAAAAGCTTAATGTTCTCTGATTTAATGTCATACTTTAACACCTTAATGAAGCTATTCAACCCTTCCCTAGAGAACCAGAGGTATTAAGGCTACCATATAAAATGTTAAAAACCGTTAAACGGGGATTTTCCTAAACGGGGCCCTTGTAGGCAGGAGTCGGATTTCCGCCCCTTTGAAAGGTCTCTTAATGTTTTGGACCAGCTCCCAGATGAGAGACCGTTACCTGTGCTTGGCACCCCCAGAGGTATCGCTTCACTTGGAGGACATTGGAGCAACTACCTATTTAACATGCACCAGCTCCCTTTAGCGTACACGGACCGCAGCAATCAGTCGCGAGAGGTTCTCACCCTCCCAAACACTGACCTCAGTCAATGTTGCTTCATTTTAGGTGTTCTGCGGGAGCCAAGCTTCTACCGACTGATCCACTCCCAGAATATATTAAAATTTATAATAAAAAATATCTATATTTTAATAATTTGGAAGAAGCTGATATAAATAGTTTTTTTTAATCATAAAAAATCAATATTTTGTCTAAAAAAGAGTCATAAAAATCAGTTTTTTCTAAATAAAATCTTAAATATCAATATTTTCTTCTAAAAAGAAAATTATAAAAATCGGTATTTTCTTCTAAAAAATCCTAAAAATCAGTATTTTTTCTCTTTTTTGTGTGTGTTATGGTATCCCAAACGCATGAATGGTACTGGAGTAGAGGTAAAGCTTCCCCATAATCAGTGGTGTAGTTCTGAAAAAAAAAGTTGGGGGGACGCTTCTACATACGAAGATAAGCAATTGAAATCAAAAGTGGGGGGGGGGGGGGGGACGCTTATGTTAAAGGGCTAAAAGTTTGGGGGAGGGACGCTTGTATTAAAATAAAAAGGTTGGGGGACGCCATCCCCCTACGTCCCCCCTCGACTACTTCACTGCCCATAATGAATATTTATTCTTTAAATGAAACTTCATTGTGCAGGTGCGGGCGCTATTTATTGATTATATTGGAAAGCTTTTTCTAATATGCGTAAATACTGCAATAAATTTTATGATTTTTTATGAGTACTTTTTCATTATATAAGGTCAGTTGGGGTAATTGTAAACGCTTTTTCAATGTTTTAACTTTTGATCCTTCCCTACCTCCTGAAAGAATTCAGAGATAAAATTGTGAGCATTGTAGCCACAACTGTACTTCTTGGGAGTAAATGTGTACAAAAATTCTGACGTTATGACTACTTGTTAGCGAATGAGCTCGTGTTTACAATTACCCCAGAGATCTGGGTAATTGTAAACAGTGATTTATTTTCGAATAAGGTTGATGCAAATGGAAAATTGTTTCATACACAGTCTGCTTAAAGGCTTAAGAAGTTCCGGAGCAGTGGTTCTCAATCTGCGGCCAACAGGCAGCCTGTGGTCCGCTGAGTTATGTTATGAGTCGGCTGAAATCATTTAGCGAGAAATATCTTGCAAACAATCAAGTAATGCGACAAATTTATGTAAAATTTGTCCCACAGTGGATAAGTTGGTTAAGCTTGGATCCAACAGTTCACCGAAAGGGAAGCACAACTGTTCGTGGTCAACGCTTGGGAGGGTGACCACCTCCCGCGACTGATTACTCTGAGACCGAGTGCGCTAAAGGGAGCTGTACACGTAACATACATCGTAGCTTCAAATGTCCACCAAGTTAGAAATAATTCCCGCTGAGGGACCATCCTAGGTGACGATCTCTCATCTGGGAGCTGATTCAAAATCATTAAGCCCCTCTGAGCCAAGTGTACTTCATTCTAGCGGAGCTCATTAATAATCAGTTGGAGCTTCCTTAATTCAGGCAATGGGGGCTTGGATTTCCAAGTGGCATTAGCAACAACAACAGCAGTTATGTAAAATAGACACAAAAGTGTAATTTACATCAAAATATAATACTTATTGTCCCTCCGAAATATTGGAAATAGGGTAAATTTAAGTGTTTACAATTACCCCAGAGTACGAAATATATGGGGTGATTGTAAACACCTAACTTGCACATGAAAAATAACAGGGATGATTAAATTCATAACTAAATGTTTTCAGCAGCATTCCATATGACAAATAAAAATGGTTGAAACCGCTTACATCGCTTTTGTAGATGAGTTGAAGAGGAAAATGTAAGATCACTAAATTTTGTTAAACAACTTTTTCACTCTGTCATTTTCAAACAATAGTGACGCCTCCACAGTTGTTTCGAAACTTGCGAAACTGTTTCAATGTCTTAACTCTGCTGCCAGTTTATCACTCACAAGCAGTTAAGTTTTCAAAACCACCATAAGTGTAGTTATGAAGCTTGTTTACAATTACCCCAACTGACCCTAACATAATATAAAAATACATTTGTGTGAGTAATATTCATAAGCTAAAAATTTAAATAATTTAATGTTTAAAAAAGTTATTTTTTCAAAATATAGATTTAAAAAAAAAATTTTTTCGAAAGTAGTTGGAATTTTGAAAGTAGTTGCAACTAGTAGTTGGGAAAAAAAGTAGTTTAACTAGTAGTTAACTAGTTCAAAACAAAAGTAGTTACAACTAGTAGTTGCCACTAGTAGTTAACATCTTCTAGTTAACTACTGCCGAACACTACAATTCAGTAATTGGTTTCCATCAAGAGTATTTTAGCGAGGAAAGAAAATAGTTTTGAAACCGATACTCTGTTTTGAACTACTATTTTGTTCAGATTGCTCCACTTGCAGAGGCTTAGCTGGGGTTTTCAGCGCCCGGGGACAACTGAAGATTATGCGCCCCCCCCCCCCCATGTCCCTGGGGCTTTAGGGGCGCCCCTAAAAGAAATTTTTAAAAACTTTTATGGTTCTAAATGATAAATAGCTCGAAAAAGCAGCCCTTTTAACTTTCATTTTTATTAGGGACCATTCAATTTTAAGGGAAAAATGGGACACTTTGGCTTCGCAAAGTTATTTGTCTGATTTCCCACGCACTCCTGTGTTGCGTTGGTCATTCCCGATACCGTTTGTGGTGCTCCCACTTTTTTGTCGAACATATTCACACCTCTTCAGATCAAATAATTTTCTCTTCGCATATAAAAATAAAATAAATTATCAGTAATTTGGCGCCCCTTGACGCTGCGCTCGGGGACAGCTGTCCCCCCTTGCCCCCTTCCCCCCCACCCCCCACCCTAGCTACGCCTTTGACTTTGCGCCGGCGGAACAGTGGTAGAAAGACTCATAACCTTATTGATCAAAAAGATATTGAACTTTTTATATTTCAGAAGTTTTTTTTTTTTAAATAATATTGCATTTTTCTTTAACTCCTTTTCCAAACAAACAACAAAGTTTTGTCTGTCGTCAAAGCTTCTTCATGAACAGAAATCAAACTTTTCATGAGATATTTTTACTGCTTTTTATTAAGACATATTATTTTCAACTTTTGATTTTTTATTAAGGCTTTTTTAAGGCATATTATTACGTGAAAATTCGAATGATTATTCTAAAAAAAGGAATTATCGATTTACAACTCTAAAATAGCAGGAGCTCAGAAGCTCACACCCCACCCATTAAACCACTCCTAGTCCCGTTGCCCCCCCCCCCCCCCCCGTCGATGAGTCCCTGTCTCTAACTAATGAAACATAACATGGGAGAGTAAAACTAATGCGGTACATTTAATATTGCTAGAGTTCACCCAACGGTCAAAATGTGACTATAATTATTAAATTTATCATTGAAAACATTATGCTAAATTTAATACTTAGCATTGAAAACATTATGCTATTTGTATAAATAATTACGTAAGTATTATTCATCAAATTTGAAGATTATAACGTCGAGTATATTTTTATCATCCTCACTTAAAGCAAACGTATTTTAAGTCATTTTCTTCGCAGGACCAATTGCGCTCATAAATATAGCAGCTGGTACTTCTGCTGATTTCGTACTAAATTGAATGGCAGTTGAATAAAACTTTAAACTCACATGTTTGCTTCCATACACTATTCTCATTTTTCATTTTATTGTTTCAGAGAAGACTTCACTCAAACGTTTATTATAATTGCTTTTAATAATGCTGATGAATGGCAAGAAACTCTTTTTTTAACAAAGAGTTCCATATTTATTACCTAATAATTTACTCAACTAAGACATGTTGCCATCTGCTATCTATAACAGTATAACATTAACAATTATAAATGAGGTTTGCTTGATAAAAGAAAAGGGGAAATGATTAACTCATTAATAAATTGTTCCCAACCATTTTTAATTGATGTCACTAAAACTCGGCAGCAGCTACTAAACAAAACAAGAATAAGAAATTCGGTTTAAAAACAGAGGAGAAAATGGTTCTTAACTGCTTTGTCTTTGCTTATTTATGCATAGATATTTTTATTGATATCATGTGTATGTTCCTTCGTAATGCTTTTAATTTAATAAGATGAGTCCAAATTTTTGTCGATACGGATCGATCTGCAAATATAGAGGGAAACCAACGACACTGAAAATGTCGTATTTGTAGAAGTTATTGAATTTAAATGCTTCCGAAAATAATAATCCTGTTTTGGATTTACAGGTTTATGGCAACAGCATGTGCAAATACTATCGGAGCATTGAAGAAGACCGCCATTTCCAGTCATCCGATCATCCTCCATTCAATATTATGAATCTCCAATACCGTATTTATTCACCGGAGCTGGACAATAAAACCATGTCCGGGTTCGCTGGTTTCACGTTGACTTTTACTTCTTATGAAATAGGTAGGAAACATAAAACTAACCACAAAAATCCACGTATTTTATAGTATTCTCAATTTAATATTCTTTTATATTAAAGTTTCTTATTATTATAAGTTAACTATGTCAGAAGTAGTAGTAACATTTAAATTTGTGTTTATTCAAATGAACTAAATTATGTATTTATTTAGTTAAACCACAAACCAGACAAATCTTTCACCGTACCTACTCTAGACAGGGTCAACCCAGCATTTAAAAAAGGGTCCCTATTTTTGCGATTTTTTAAAAGATGTTTGTGAAAAATAAAATAATTTTGTGAAAATTAAAAATTTAAACATATAGTGATGAAAAATTTTATTATTATGTATTTGCTGCTTTTATGATAAATAATGGTGTGAAAAGTAAGATTTGGAAGCTTAGAATTTTGTGAAGGATCCGTTTGACTGATATGAATTTTGTGAAGGATCCGTTTGTGAAGGGGTTAGATTAATTGGAATTTTGTGTAGGGTCCGAAAACGGACCCGAATTTCCTCTGGCGGGACCCTGCTGGTCCACTTTAAAATTAAAACTAATTTTACGCAGAATATATATATGTATATATACATGAACGCACCCAATGGGCGGTCTCGTCGCCTTACAGGACCCCGCGAATTGTGTATATATTTACAATAAAATCCGGTCACTGCACTATAGATGCCGGCACGTCACCCGGTAGGATATCCAGAGAGGAAACGCCGGCCTGACGTTCTCTCTCAAACGAAAATTTGATTTTTAAAACTTAATTAATTTGCGTGTTTTGAAAATATTTTACATTAAATCTTATTACGGATTTTGAGCGCTTAAAATATGTATACAATTTACAGGCTTCTAACATCCCAGCCGGAATCCGGTAAGGATCTGTCAAAAAGGGATACCCGGGACACCAGATATCCAATATCCGGCAAAAGCAATATATCCGATGCATTCCTAATCTGACTTGGGTACTTGCGCTTGATGTACTAGTTCATTATGGTTTTTTTTTTTTAGTACGAAGTTCACATTATCTTTTATCTATCATGAAAAAACATTCGAAGGTTTGCATGATTTATAAACATGATTCTTATTTTGAATATTTCATCCTAAGTCTGAAAATAAAATCAGACGTTCAACAACGTGGTCAGACAACCGAACTTATTCTCTGAAAAATATTCTCTGAAATTCAAAAGAATTGTTCGAAAAAAGAACCTCTCTACATGTTCTGAGATCTGACAATTCGTTCAAAAACTTGTTTGATTTTTTTTTTTTTTTTTTTTTTAAGTGAAACGCGAGAATCTTACTAGAAACGTTTTTCTTTCAACGCCATATTTAAAGTTTTTTAATAAACTCATGTTTGTGAAAATTGCAACACCATGAAGGAATCGTCATAATTGAATGAAATTTAATACACAGTTGAGTGGTAGTGGTACAAATAAATGATTAAATTTTCAAAGCAAACAAACAATAACAAGAGATCGGAATCAGTATTTTGTGTAGCCACCACGCGCCGCAATAAGTGCTGCTACACGACGTGGCATGGAGTGAAACAAATTTTGAATGCCTGCCTGAGGAAGAGCATTCCATATTGTTTGTATGCGTACCCAAGTTCGTCTACAGAAGCAACAGGACGGGGATCACGAGCGAGACGCCGACCAACGAAAACCCACACATGTTCAATTGGCGACATATCCGGGGAATACGCAGGCCAAGGAAGAAGCTGTACCTGCTGCGTTGCAAAGAAGGATTGAATAGTCCTAGCAATATGAGGGCGGGCATTGTCCTGTTGAAATACATTGTCTGGCAAGCTTTGAAGGAAGGGAACCGCTTGGGGCTGTAGAACTTCACTGATGTACCAGTTGCTGTTCAGATTGCCCACAATTCGTACCAATTGAGATCGTCCATGATAGGCTATGGCGCCCCAGACCATAACTCCGGGTGTTCGTCCACTGTGGCGTTCGATAATGCACTCCGGAAGGTGGCGTTCTAATGGGCGAATGAGCATTTTCGGAGTCATTAACGACTAGTGTGGACGGCGTCCGAACGGGAGCCCCCCACTGTGGCGCGAACGTTCCCCATGCTCGCTCGGAGAGCGGTTTTTGGACGAACCCTTTGAGCTAGTTTGGACGGTTTTGAACGCATTCCGGCGAACAGTGCAGAGATGGAAGACTGGAATCAAGCCGACATTTTTGGCCTCATTGAGAAATACAGAGGGTTCTAAATACTTTGAAACCTTCAAGATTCTATTTACTTCAACCAATACAAAAAAGAGGATGCATGGAATGAAATATCTAAGCAAGTAAATAGTAGCAATGAAAATTGTAAAAAAAAAAGTAGGAAAGTCATTTCAATTTTAAAATTAAAGTCTTGCCCCAAGTTTTACCCCAAAGTGAAACTGAAAGATATTTGTTGATTAAATTCAAATTTGGGTTTCATATCTATCACACTTTCTCCCATAAATAAAAGCATTATATACACGTAGCGTAACTGTTGCCTTTGTACTTTGAAGCAGAAGTAACAAAAAGTAATAAGAAACCATTAAATACAGTAGTATTAAAGCATTGGAAGTTAAAATAATTAAACAACGTACGTTTTAAATGTTAACTAATTGCAGACGATAATTAATAAATAGAAAATATTAGGTAAATATAAAACGAAATATGCAACAATTTAAACTGAAGCTTTTGGTTTAAAAGCATATTTTGAGCTTAAAATATTGCGATACATTTTTATTTTCAAAAACCTTAATTTTTATTAGTTATTCAAAGGTAATGGAATGACACAAATGGATGTCATTCTGTTACTATGCGATTTCAATAACTTTAATTCCATAATCGAAAATTTTATTTTCATGTGAAATGTTGAAAATAACTAGAAAAATGTTTTGTAATAAAATGCAACTTAATGCAGCTTTTTTCTGGCATTAGTTAGCGGATTAATTTTTGCATTATTATTGTTATTAAACATAGTTGCAGTTGCAAGCCACGCTCTTACCACGAAAGGACTGAGTTTGAAATGTAATTTTAAATTGAAATTTTGATTAATTTTATGTATTATTTAAAACTCATTGAGAAGTTCATAGTTTGAACTTGATTTTTTAATTCGAAATGTACGCGCAAGAAAGAAGTGCTTCCTAGTGACCCAACATGGCAGGCGGTTTGCACGGAAAGAAGCAAATTGGACTAACTCAAACCCCTTAATAGATCCGCGAAAGAGGGGCTTAACGGGGACTACAAACCCCCATCATCAACCCCCCACTGAGCTAATCTTGCTCGTTCGCCCATTTGTGCTCTAGTCTGTACGCGGCTTGACACGAATGCGGTCATCATGGTACCACAAATTAAAGCGGGATTCGTCAGAAAACACGACATGCTGCCAATCAGCACGCCAGTCTCTGACCCATTGTAGCCGCAGGCGGCGATGGTTTAGCGTGAGGGGGATCCTGTATAAAGGAGTCCTTACGCGCAGTCCACACTGCAGCAGACGTCTACGAATTGATGAAGCACACTATGAAACACCTGTAGCTATTGACCACTGTGCTGCCAATTGTCTAGAGGAAGCTGTACGGATGCGGACCAGGTGTCTATCATCGCGAGTTGATATCACATTTCGGGGTCCATTCCCGGATTTCAGAGTTGTCCGACCCTCGTCCGTCCACTGCTTCCAAACACGCATCACTGTGCTGCTGTTACGCTGCACACGAGCGGCTACTGCACGATACGACAATCCAGCTTCACGAAGGCCGATGATTCTCCCCCGTTCAAACTCTGTAAGTTGTTGCTCTCTTTCGTCGAAGAGGCATAAGTAAAGATTGAGCTAACGTTTACCACTAGCTGATAACCACCGATAACCATACACGCATCGCTACAGCCGTCTATTTATTCGGATCCGTCCGCCGTTCAGATAGCGCTGCTTAGCATACGCATGCGCTACGGATTTGAAATTCTAATCATTTGCATATCATGGCGCTACTTTGCTTTTCCTGAAAGTGAAAATTTCAGCTCACTCGCGTAAGTCCTTCATGGTGTTGCAATTTTCACAAACATGAGTTTATTATTTTTTATATTTTCTCACTCAATGTCTTCTGTTTTATGTAATTAGTCATTTTGTGTGCCTGCAGGTAGGAAAAGTTTGAAATGTAACGACAACAGAACTGATGGCTTTCTGTGTTCCAATGATTACTGCATCTGGTCTGGCTTAACATGTGATGGGCACAACAATTGTGGAGATCTCAGTGATGAGAAACCTTACGGAGACTCGAATTGTGGTAAGCAAAAACTTCAACGAAATGTTATCATACCTTTATAGAAGAACTGCGTTAAAAAAAAATAATTACTTAATTTTAAAAATCGCTCCCAATTCGGAAATTTGTAATCGCTTTTAAACCTTTTACAGCTTTTCGATTCCCCAACCATCAATTGAAGAGCTAATTCTGGCCCACGAGCCTTCTCTTCTTGACGCAAATCAGCAGTATTATCAAGATTATGAAACAAAAGTATCTTATAAAGGATAGGTTCAGTACAACGTAATATTTCCTGAGGAATACTTGATATTTACCGAAAACGGAAAAAGCACATCTATTCAGACTGGAACGGAAAGTCTTTGAGGCCCATCATTTCAAAGTTTTCCAGGGAAGGGGAAAGGGTATGAACTCTACGCAGATTGCATTAAAAAACACAAAATACATGTACAGTTGGGGGGGGGGGGGAGAGACACTCCTTCGTATATGAAATATGTCATTTTATCAGGATAATGTACTTTATAAAAATTATATTATTAAAATTTTGTAAGGGGCATCTTCATGCGCAAATGCAACCAATCCGAACTGTTAACAATAAATTTGCGTGTTATCACTTTTCCGAGACAAACCGTGTTATGACTTTTCCCTTTATTAGAAAAAGCTTTCAAGCATCACGGGGGACCATTCAATAACAACGCCTCAGCCCTGCTGAACACTAGGTGGGGAGATAGTGGGAGATAAATTGAACCCCCGTTAGTGTTCATATTGAGAATCAAATTTAATAGGGCTCGACCGATGGTATTTTTAGGCCGATGGGCCGATTGTTCCGAGATCGGCCGATGGCCGATTGCCGATTATTCTCCTCTTCCATCGGCCGATGGCCGATGGAAGAAAAAGTTGCTTTAAACCATTAAAACGTGTAGAAGGCTTGTCAAAATGTCATTTAAATCATTTATTTATTTTTATGTTTATAAAAACGAAAATGCATTATTCAAGCACCGTAAAATTGTTTGGGGGAAGTTTGCATAATAATTAAAACAAAAAGAATCACTCGCGATTCTAGTAAAGTAATTAAACTATTTGGAGATAAAAAAAAATTAAAAATGCTATATGAGAGGACTTCTTTTTTCTTATCTTTGCAGAAAAAAAAACTCAATAACTATTGGATCGGATCGGGTCTAATTCCCTTTCCTTTAACATTTTCTCTTTATAACACCTGCACTGCAAATGCCAAGTGCATCTGCCTTTCTTTTCCTATTTTTTTCATGGAGAGGAATGCAGATGTTAGAATAAAGACTAACAAATAATGTGGGTTTGTATCTTTAACGAAATTGTCAACCTCAGTCTCAGATTTCAAGTCTCAGTCTGTCAACCTCAGTCTCAGATTTCAGTCAACCCTCAATCTCAGATTTTTTTCATAATTCTTACCCCCCCCCCCCCCCCCCCCGTTCGTTTTTAAAAGAAAAGCTGGAACGACTATGTGTTTATGTTTCATTACGAAAGTTTTTTAACTAAAAATAGCTCTTTTTCTAAAATAAAAAGAAAATGTTAAAATATTTCGCTCGCAGTAACGCCCATTCTATGTTGTAAACTAACAATAAGACAACAAGAAATATTCTAAACTGAAAGCAGATGCAACGGATTGTTGTACAGTAGCAGAAAAACTGTCAACTGTCTAACACGTGCCATCAAACAAGCCAAAAAAAAAATGTGCTAAAAAAACGAAGTATAAACGGGGAAAAATTAAAATAATTATCGTATAAAAAAAAGTTAAGATGTATTTTGAAAAAAAAAATATGAATTGATCAATCTTTGAAAATAAACAAATTTTAGCATTTTTATTAAGATATTAAATCCTCTGTGGCGTGAACTCAATTTTTAAAAATTGCAAGTCGAAACTTGGACACATATAATTTCGATCAATAAACATTTATACTGGAAAATGTTTTCTTATTTTTGACCAATCTTTTGTTGTAAGCTAAAAATGAAATAATGAGAATAACCGCACACTAAAAGCAGATGCAACGAGATTGCTGCTCAATTGCAGTAAAACTGTAACACGTGGGATCGAAGAAAAAAAAAAAAAAAAAACGCTAAGAATAAAAAGTTTGCACTGGTAAAAGTTATTATCGTACTTTGATTGAGTTGACTTTGTATTGTTAACAGTTTTCGAATAATAAAAAACATGACAAACTAAAAGCAGATAATATAATATTATTGCACAATGACATCTAATGCACTAAGTCATTATTAGACGAAAAACGGACAAAAATGAGGCAACTAACCTAGTTCGAAAAACAAATAGCACTCATAAGACGCCTCTATTACTTTTACTTTAACATATCCTATTTACGCGAGCATCCTGCTCAAAGAGAAATAATTTTAATAATGACGGTTTTCGGGCAGCGATCGCTTAAACTATTTTTCCGAATTTTTTATCAAATACTTTGTAGAATGACATTATTTTTGTGCTTTTTTTAACTGATGTGCTGACGCTGCCTGTTATTGTATGGAAATAGAAATCTAGCTATGGAGAAAAAAGAAAGTTAAAGACAGAATGTTTTCTGGAAAGTTGTACCTGCGAAAAACATCGGCCTTGCATCGGCTTTTAGATGTTTTTCAAGGCCGATGTGCCGATGTTTTTCTAAAGTTAACATCGGCTGCCGATGCCGATGGCCGATGGCAACTTTGTTGAACCATCGGCGCCGATGCATCGGTCGAGCCTTAAAATTTAACGATCTGAACAAGGCTTATTTAAAGCCCCCCCCCCCCCTCCTCCCGCCGGAAATAAATTTAGAACTACTTAATTTGAATTGAAGTTTTTAGTATGGTAAAATTATAATTTAGAAAGCTCCCTTCATGTTCACAGGCGTAACTAGGGTTGGTGAAAGGGGGAGGGGGGGTCTCCCTAAAAATGTACAGACTAAACAATAATAAAAAAGTGTAAAAGAGTTCAAAATTTACTAGTCATACGATCTGTCATTAAAGACATACTCCGTGTATATTTCAGGCATCTCTCGGGGGGGAACTACCCCCACGAAGCAAGTCAAATCCTCCCCCCCCCCCCGGCGAAAAAATTCAGATCACAATTTAAAAAAAAAGAAAGAAGAGGGAAATTACTTTTAAGACACTTTACTTTCAGAAACACTTCCGAGGAAAGGACATCGAACACTATCACGAGCGACACTAATAAAAGTCAGAAAATTTAACATTTCATGCGTGGTCCATCCATGAGACAAAGGCAGATCCATCTTGTGATTGTGATACTGAAAGGGTCATTATCTCCACCCCCTCCCTTTTTCTCTCCGGAGACTTACGCAAAAAAGACCACTAGACAAACAGAAATGGGGGGCGGGCTAATATCTGAATGAAATTTGGCACAGAGATAGACTATAGTCTGGAATAGCACATAGGCTACTTTTTATACCGGAAAAATGTACGGTTTCCTAGGGATAACATTATATAAAAATAGTGCATTATCGTAAGATAGACGTTGTGGCTCAATAGTTATAAATAAAATTGAAAAGAAAACGGCATTGGGCTTGGTAGATTTTAGTGGTAGAGCAGGCTGCGCGTAACTGAAATAGGGCGAACGGCGCGAACTGGGTTCAAGTCCCAGTCTGATCTAATTGAATTTTTCTCCATTAATACAACAGAAGCTACTTTTTATCCAGGAAAAAATTACGGTTTCCGTGGGATAGAAATGTTTTTCACATAGCACGGACCAGAAAATGTTCGTTTCCCGTGGGGCAGATTGGTTTTTGTTTTCCGCAGAGCAAGGGATCGACGTGATAACATATAACATAACAATTGTATTCTACAGAATCGTGTACTTAAAAGAAGTTCTTTAAATAGCGTATTAGCATTAACTGAGTAAGAATCGGTTCGTCCGGACTGGGACTAGAACCCAGGTACGGCTGTTGCGCGCTACCACTTAAGCTATTTAATGTAGGGATGTAACGAATAGTGATTTGGCCGAATAGCCGAATATCGAATATTCGGCCACCTCTCCCAGGCCGAAGCCGAATATTCGGCCAATGTGTTAGGCCGAATACCGAATATTCGGCGGCCGAATATTAAAATTTCTAGAAAATCGTTGTAATAGAAAGTATTTGACAAATTTAAAATTATTGACAAAGTCAAACACCATTTACACACAATCTGTGATGTATGATTTAATTATGTTTGTTAAGAATTTAAAACTATTTAAAATTAATCTATTTTCTCTATTGTTTTGAGTGTAATAAAACTATGAATTTCACCCACAAGTGGAATAGAAATGACAGGTTTTATGGTAGTAAGCATTGGCATTATTTTACTAAATATTTAATTCAAATGAAAGAATTGCTTAGTGAACTTTTACCTTGCTCAAAACTGTTTTATGAAGATATTTTAGAAGTTATAAAAGATAATATTTTTATTTTATGGATAATATTTTTATTTTAATACCTAATTTTAAACAATCTTTTAAAATTTAATTCACTTAACTGGACGGGATATTTTTATTTTCAAAAACCCCAATAACTTATGCTATCTAAATATTCATGATATAATCTAGGTTTTTCACGTTTCTCTCTTACCCAATATTCACAATAAATCAGTCTACCCAAACAAAGTCTGAGTTCCACTTTGTTAATAAAACAAAATTAATTTTTCATATATCAATATTAACTATTGCCAGATTTGGGAGCAAATGCTAAATATAAAATACAATATTACAACTTTAAAATCTGTTTTTGCTCAGTCAAGCCTAAAACAAAGTTTAAAAAAACTAGTCTTTTTCTAAATTATTTTTTATTTTTTAAAATTATAAACTAATGTATTATTTTGCAATATTTATAATACAATTTTAAATGTTTAAAATCTACTAATTTCGTTATTTTTTAAAATTTTTACTGCAGCAGAACTATTCGGCCGAATAGTCCATCAATATTCGGCCAGGCCGTATATTGACCTTACTCAGTATTCGGCCAAGCCGAATATTCGACCAAATGGCCGAATACCGAATAGTGACCGAATATTCGTTACATCCCTAATTTAATGTACACTAATTTCCTTTATAACACTATGGAGCCACACCGGCAATCTTACGTAAATGCCCCATTTTTATATAATGAAACCTAAATTTAAACCTTTTCAACAGATAATTTATAAATTAATTGAGTTAAAAAAAAGTTACTTATTCTTTGATAAGAACCGTTGTGTATAGTTGCGTCTAAATGCTGTGCTTTCCAGCCCAGAATTGACAAAATAATTACCGCCCAGAAATCAGCACCTACAAGTGTGAATTCAAGCAAGCGTTGGATCGCTCACTGAAAAAAAGTTGTATAGTTCTATTAATGTTTCGATTTTTAAGGTATTGTCGCCTCAACGGTGAGCGCCGTGTAATTGTGTTTCGGACTGCTGCCGCCCAGAAATGCCGCGCCCAAAAGAGCGCCTTTTATAATATTCGCCCACATAGATCACATTTTGATCTGGCCCACACCATACACATCAAAACTTCCACGCGAACGAAGAACGAAGTAGCGGGAACAGCAAGTTTGAAATATGCCAGAGCCGAATTTTCTTCCCAGTCCACCCCTGTTCTAACACGGTTCGTTTAGGGGGCCGTTCATAAATGATGTCACGATTTTTTCCCATATATTTGACCCCCTCCCACCTTTGTTACAATATGTCACACTTCAGCAGACCCCCCTCCCCCCCTTTGTCACATGTCACGCTATGTTGCATAGTTCATGATGTCACACTCCTTGTTACCCCCTCCCCTCCCCTTGTCACACTTTGTCACAATTTCACGAACCCCCCTCCCCCCCCTCGAAGCGTGACATCATTTATGAATGATCCCTAGGGGCAACAAAATGTTCTTATGAGATGTGACATATTTTTAATTATAATGTTATCCGAAATGTTCTTGTCCTTTGTCTGACGTGAGGACTGTCATAAATAATTTATTTTCAAGTCATAGGGTGCTTTCACACCAAAGGTGACAAAGACAAAAAAAACTTGTCTTTTCTCATCTGCGCAAACGCAGAACAAAAATATGGCCTCGCGATTGCGCAGTTGAAAAAAGACAACTTTTTTTTCTGTCTTTGTCGCCTTCGGTGTGAAAGCACCCTAGACACTTTATTAAATGCATGACAGAGCTGAGTCATGCACAGCACTTAGGGGTCATTCATAAATGATGTCACTTCAAGGGGGGGGAGAGGGTACAAGAAAGTGTGACAGTTTGTGACAAGGGGAGGGGAGGGGGGTAACAAGAAGTGTGACATCGAACCTTGTGATTTCTATAAAAACCTTCAAAATCAGCAAATAGAACCTATTTTATGCTAATGTGATATAGAGTGACATGTGACAAAGGGGGGAGGGGGGGTCAAATATATTGAAAAAAAAGTGTGACATCATTTATGAACGGTTCCTTATCTACACTCCTTATTTATTTTAGGAGGAGGAGGAAAAGGCCCGACGGTGTTGATCATTCTCGCGCTACTGATTGTGATTTTGCTCGTTATTATGTGTGTGGCAACTCTCTTGTGCTCTAAAAATGAAAAAGTACGTCGTTTCTCAGCTGGAATAAGAAGACGAACTTTATCTATTCTTCCCAGATCTACAAGTAATCCTCGGAGAACTAGATTCGTTGACGAAGAGTGATTTTTTTTCTTTTCTTCTCTTTTTTCCAGTTCATTCACGCTCATTTCTATTACGTGAATCATATCCACAACATTTTTGCACATATGTTTATAACATAGTCATTGTCCTGTATTCACTCAAATTATTTCATTAAAATATTTTTAAGAAGAAATATGCAGTTTTATTTAAATATACACAGTTAAACGCTGTTTATATATTTTTCATACCGCTTTTACAGCTCATACTCCCTAGGGACCATTCATAAATGATGTCACGCTTTGAGAGGGGGAGGGAGGTTCGAGAAATTTTGACAGTTTGTGACAAGGGGAGGGGAAACAGGAAGTGTGACATTATTTCTAAAAAAACATTTAAAATCAGCAAATGAACTTTATTTTCAATTTTTTTTAAATTTTCATTATTTGATTTTATTCCTTGATCATTTTGTATCGTAAAATACTAATCAAATTATGTGCTTCTGATGGTTAAATGACAGTTATAACTTATAAAACATATAATTCGCAGTAAAATTTAACATGACCATTTTTTTTCTTCTTTTCATTTTTTCAATTAAAGAGATTTTGATTTTATTATTAGATATCTGCTCTTATTTTAAAAGAAATCATTTGAAGCCAAAATTAAGATTCAACGACATGAATTAACAAAGTATCAAGGAATAAAAGCATCTGAAGCAAATAAAAGATATTCTTATCACTAGATTATGTGGTGAATCATCACATTTTCCGTACGACAGTTAATTTCCACGTCGCATTGGAGGAAATTATCAATAAAGTAAGCTAAGATCAAATTCGCCAACGACACATTTCTATACTTTGATGTGATTTTAAGTTACATTGTTTAAATGTATGAATGCACCTCTCCTCTATTAATATCTAAATGAAGCTAATTATTAAAAAAATATTAAACTTACCTTTAAAAGTATTTTTAACGTAATGCAGACACATAGAACAAAATAGTCTGAGCCAAAATGCGTTGCTTGAAAAATGACTCGGTTCTTTCTCTAAAAGAGAATTACAGGCACTAAAAAATACCTAATTGGTTGAAAAACCTGTGGATCTATCTATTTGCATACGGAATGGCGGGAAACATAAAAAAAGAAAGGGAATGAAAAAAAAACACAAGGCACAGACAAGCGTGCGCAATAGAAAAAAAGCCGGAAAACTATAAAATTAAGTCGTTTTACACTTTAGATTGATGTCGCCAACGTGTTCTCCGAGCTGGTTCGCATTTTATGAATCTCTGTTATTGACCTTTTTTTTTTTTTCTACCCTCCCCCCACCCCTTTAACGCCCGCAAAATGTATCAACAGTTAGCTCAATAAAATTAACATAAATCTGCTATTTCTTTTTATGTATCAAGCTCAAATGCAAACAATTCTTGATAAGCGGAGACGAATAAATCACCTTCTTTGCCTTCCAGGTTTTCCTTCCCCCTTCCTGGAACGATAAAATTTGTGTTTGTTAGTAGATTTTGAGCAAGGATTTAATTTTCAATTGTTTTTGAACATGTTTTATTTTTTATAAGCTTTTCCTTCTATTTGTTCAGTATAGTTCTATTTATGTTCCTGTTGCCTCTCCCTTGGAACTCATTTGTTGGGGGGGATCGCCCTAATCACCCCCGCTGTGGATCCCCCACTGAACAACAGTGCAAAAAATGTGTAATAAAAAATTTTGTCACAATGTAGAAAAATATTGTAAAACAAATGCTAAAATTCAGGATGGGATGACAAGATTTCTGTCCAAGTTCACAGATCCCATCTAAAAATAGCCCGAGCGGCACACTCGAAAAATTCCACTCAAATTACAAAAATTCTCTTTTTTATTTCAGTAAAAACTGCGACGAACACAGTTACGAATACTGTTAAAAAGACAATCTTGCCGGAGTTGTATGTAGATACAGTTACTAGTTACGATGGCCATTTATATGTATCTTTGAAAAGAAAAACTCATTTTCGTACTAGCAGAACTCAGTTTCAACTTTTAATTTATTTATTTTACAGTATCTATGAAGCGAAGTGCAACTTTTTGGCCTCTTTAACAGGAATTGAGATTGTCTGTTTCAAAATATTTAATATTAATCTGCAAAGTGTGGATAAATATGTTTTGATGTTATTTTAACTTACTTATTTAAAGCAATTTTGTGATCGAGGACTGTGAAGGCCCCCCCCCCTCCCCCCCCAGGAGAACTGCATGTTCAAGGGAGGGACTACTAGTACATGAAATGTGCCGTTTTTGTTCGCGTTCTGTTTCGTTTAGAATACTTGATTCCTTCCGAACTCATGCAATATGCCAGTTTATAAATTTTGTTGCTTTCCACAAACAGAGAAGCAAACATTCTGATTCGCGTACTAAATAAACACGGCAAAACGAACTTCCCTAAAACTTGAATGGATTCGTTCTTTTCTGCCATGCGCAGAAGCGTCCAAACATCAAAAGTCCGCGGTCGAACTGTAATATTTCTATTTTTTCCTCCTCTCAAAAATTGCTATGCCCTCCATAGATTGAACTAGGAAAGGAACCTCCCCTTCACTTAAATATTTGAACTTTAGTCTCTGAGAATATTTATTAGTCATTAAATGCTTCAGGAGCAAGTTGTTTGTCTTCAGAATTTAAACATTTTATAAATCATTACCAATTTCCGGCTGCATGTAACAAGTTAGTTTTTATATTAGGAAAAATTATGCTTGCTTAATTTTTTTTATGCTGCGCAAAAAGAAAAAAGATGACATGCAAAAAGTCTCTATCTTTTCAGTGCTTCCCACTATTCTGTTTGAGGCAGATTATGATGACTGCAGCAGATAAATATGTAGCTGAAAATGGAGAATTGCACCAACATGTAATTTGTAATCAATGGTTTTAATGGTTATTTAACTACGATTAACATTCAGACAGTCTATTTTAATTAAATGACAAATTTTAAAAATATTTAATTATTAATAAATAATATAGAAAAAAAATTAATTCTATTACATCAAAGTCATAATTTTATGTATTATCAAAACAAATTGAAAATCAATGGATTTTCATTTTGTCCATTTCTTCCTATTCCAAAAGTTGCTATGCCCTCCATAGTCAAAATTTGTCTTATTACAAAAGAGTGGACAAAATATCAATCCTGCTGCTTAGGCTCGATGCACTAGGACGATCCAACGCCGTTGCCGGGCCTGAACCGGACCGAAAGATCAATTCACACGGGAGCCGTTTCCGTCCGGTTTTGGATATTCTATGAATTTTGTCATTGTAGTTGACATAGAGATGGTCATGTATTCGAGAAAAATAATTGTATGTACTTTCGTACTTAATGCACAAATATGTTAGAATTACAAAAAGGTTTTCACCCACTAATGTGTTCACGACTTGAAATCGGCATTTTCTTCGTTGTCGAAGACTTTTGTAACGAATATCGTTAAATCACATTCGTTTACCTTTCATACAGCTGTTGTCTGTGACAGGAGGCAGCGAATTTTGTTTACAAGCGCAAGCTGACATTTTTCAAATATTTTTTTCTTGTGTTGGAATGGAAATAGAAAATTTTAAAAATCAGACATTTTCTTGAGACGAATATAAATAAATGTTATTTAATAGAAAGAAAAAGATGCATAGAAAATTAAATATTACTCATACCTTGTTTTCAAGAATAATGCAAAAGAAAAGAAAGCATAATAGAAATAAAATTGCTGCCCTGAGCGCAGGTCCGTATTTCAAAAGTTTCAAAGGCCGTGTCCGGAGGGGGTGGCGGTGGCACGCCCCTCTCCCGAAATGTCTCGCAAACGCGCAACGTCGCATATACTCCTCCGTGAAACTTTCCTTAAAGAAGTGTGTCGAAGTCATCCCCCCCCCCCCCCCAAAAAAATAAAAAAAACAATCATGAGATGAAATATTTTTTCTTATTTTATATTTTCTTTTTTTATTATTCTCATTGATTTTATTTCGCATTGGAAACATCAATGCTGATCAAGGTTTAGATTAACTTCTAGTTAAAAGTTTAAATTTAAAAGGAAATCTTGGGCTTTACACTTTTAATACAAAATAGCGTGGGTAACTTTTACAGAATTTGAACAATTAATATATTTTACTATTATATACTGATTATGTTTTTTGTTGAAAACCTTAATCTTATTTTGCCCAAATTATCTGCACATGTAATCATTTTTATTGTTATGCTCGCAAGATAAATGTCATTATATATTCAAAAATTGTGGCTAATTTGTATTCTATTGATATTTTTTCAAGCATTGCATTGACACAAAAGCAATTTAAATGCTGTCTATAACCTTCAGTTTGATCATTACCGTTCTAAAGCTACGCAAATGACGACAAATGCGTTTGTAGTATTTTAATAAAGCAAAAATGTTCACAAAATGTCAAAGAAAGACTAATTTTACTCACATTTTGTTTGTAGAAAAAAAAATCGACAAACGAAAGTAAATTAACCATACTTAAAGCACTTTCTTCAAATGAAATGTATGTAACTTTCGTTACTCCTTGTTCATTGAAACACTTATTGCCTTTTGCACCAAAAGCTTAAGAATTTTTAACTCCAATAAAAAATTTTAAATCGTCAAACTACACCCAATTTTTAATTTTACCAGTTAAGCCAATTGAATTTTAAAGATATTTAGTTTGACAAATACACAGTAAAAAATTTTTAAACTTAACTTTGGTGCAAATGAGCATTAGTGACCCACGTGCTAGTACCAAAAAAATATGAACAAAATTTGACCCACGTCTCAAAAAGGTTCGCTATCCCTGGACCCTGGTAGAGACAATCAAGTTCCAAATCCCAGCGGAAGACGAGACATTCTAACGATAGTTAACATTTGAGCACTATGAGTGTTCAGTGTTATCTAAATTTATTGAAAATCACCCCTATTTTATTTACGACCTTAAATTATACAATTCCTATTTATTCACAAGCCTATCTTATTTTCCATAAATAAATGTAAATAAGTAAGGCCAAAAGGTTCCTTCTTAACTCAAATGCTGAGAAAAGATCTTTACACGCAATAAATTTACTTATTTACTTTTTTAATTTACAGTCAACTTAGTTGAAATACTATTTTAATTAACAAAATTATGGACAATTTTGCAACAAGGCCAAAAGTAGACGTGATAGATTTCAAGCACAACCAATTAAGCTATTTTATTCTTAAGCATTACTTTTGTTACATTGTCTTTCCCGAGTTATCAAAATCATGCTTCTCATTGATTTACACAAAACATTGATTTGGTCAAGTAAAATAAATCATTTAAGAAACACATTTTTTAAAGGGGGTCGATAAAATAAATTAAAAAATTTTGAAGGCCTCTGAGTAAATTATTATTACTCTGAAAATATGCATTACATCATAAAAATACACATACCTTCTCCGTTCCATTTCTGCATTTCTTTCCACAATGTGACAAAATATCTCCTGATTTTCTTTTACTTCCCATAGTAAAAATTAGAATTGTTTACGTGCGAGTAAAGCTCAAAACTTCTACTAGGCTTTTTCACTGCGGTGGAGAAAAAATAGCACTGTGTAGAATACTAACGAAACAGCTCACTCAAGCCCAATGCTGATGCTACAAATGTCTGAAGAGGTTTAACTCTTATTATAAAATGGTGCAAAAAGAAAGGATAGGATGCAAGCAGGGACTCTGAAAAACGGTTGCATTTGTTCATTCAAATCTGCCAATTGTTTGTTCCAAAAACAGGCACCGCACCGACAATCGATATCGGTTTCTTTCTTGTTGACGAACGTCAATAGAGTAGGGACCTTTTCTACGAATTTGTTTGTGCTCGCTTTGTCCGAAATATAGCCTTCAGGCAAAGAAGAAATCACAAGGAGGATACGACGCGACGGCTCTATTCATATTTGGCTCAAGAGGGGATAGATGTTTTTTGAGAAGTTGGGTGATTTGAGCCATGTATATTTCCCCAAGGCAGCCAATCAACCCCTTATCTCTGAAAGGTTTTGGTTTTTCCGGAAAAAAACACCAGTCCTTTTGTCTCTTTGTGTTTTGAAGCATAAGTCGCTACCCCATCTGTATAATAAAACATATACATATACTACCAACGTTCTCGCCACACGTATTTCTTCTTGATCAAGAAAAAGGCATTATTTTTCTTCTCTCTGTTGTATGAGTTGTATGTTGTCAACAAATACCTTTAAATGAAAAAAGCAAAAAACGCGTTCCTGTGCAATATCCAAATAGATCACTGAAATGCTAGTATTCTCCCGTTGACTTCAAAAAAAAAAAAAAAAATCAACTGGTAAATAAAATTTAAATTTTAGCAATTACTATTTTGAGAGGGTGGGAAGCTTGGGCGTCGCTCACTCTTCTGTCTACATCGCCCCAGAGCTATTGCCTATTGGCATACTATATCCGTTTTCACGTGGATCAGGATCATATATAGGGCTGTCGCGAGGTAAATTTGGTTGGGGGGGGTGGGGATTTTCCCAACTATTATATATATATATACATAAAGAAAGAAAATAAATGAAATATACATAATCAAAAATAGTGCGTCTGCAAAATGAGCTAAATTTTGTACTCCAAGTTTTGGCATCCAAATGAATTGAAAAATTCAAAAAATCCAATTCTAGCTGAATTAGCCGATAGTATGAAGTTAGCACATCGTGTCGACAAAATGAGCTGCCGTTGAATTGAGCTTCGGATACGGGTGAAGTCATCGTGCGAGCGGCATGAACACTGTTCAGTGTCAGTCAAAAGTCGTCAATATGAAAACAAATCATTATCACACACGAAATGCCTACAAATATTCATGATTCCTTTTATTTTCCTTTCAATGTTTTGTTTACACACATAATGATAAATATTTTTGCACTTATCTTTTTTACTCGATGCAGTACCGGATCTGCTGGGGTCGAGGAAGCTGGGGCCCTTGCCCGAGCGGCACTTCTCGGGGGCGGCAAATTCAACTGAGGTGCAAAAAGGAGAGAGAGAGAGTAGAAAAAGAAAAGGGAAGGAAAAAAAAAGGGAAGAAATTTTTAATTTAAGAAAATTTAACTTTTGGAAAAAGGATTAAAATCCTAGTTCGGTACTCCGATTTGATCATTGATCGGCTATTTTTCTAACTAATAAAACAGATTCATAGAATTATTCACTTGTATAAATTGTCGGAAACTTTAAAATTGAGGTACATTGGATATGTTGCGTTGTTGATCAGTCGGCTGGCTCCCCTGGAAGGCAAGGGCTCCTAGGAAGGCAGTTTTAGAGGGGGGGGGGGGAATTTTGCAATGTCAAAATTGAAAAATTTAAATTAAAAAAGTCAAAGTTTTTCCTTCTTGTGATAGTGAAATATAAATCATGAAACAATACAATAGTTTTTCTTTTACAAATTTTCAAAGCATCTTTTTGGGAAAGGGCTGGTTGTGGAGGAGCTTGTGATAGTGAAATATAAATCACGGCAAGTTCAAGCAATACAAAAGTTCTTTTACTAATTTTCAAAGCATAATTTAGAGAAGAGGCGTGCCCCGCACGCGGACGCCATGCGAAAGGGGCGGCAAATTCAGCCTCACAATGAAAAATTTTAACACAGATTTTTTACAAATTCTGCTTCACACCGCACCGCCGCCGCCGCGGCGGTGCGGTGCGCCGGTCATTGGATAATGCTCTCCCTATTGCGGTGCGCCGGTCATTCGATAATGCTCTCCCTAGTGATGCTCATTAAGACCAGATGGGGATAATATTCTTGAGAAGTTTATCAAGATCAACTTATTAGTTAGGGTGGTCTATCAATTTGCCGCCACTTTCTCTTGGGAATTCAGGCAAAGGTAGTTTTGTATATAAAAAGCTTTTGCTTGCTTTTTTTCTCCCTAATAGTTTTCAAAATTTTCACGGGGGAGAACGAGAAACCCCGGACCCCCTTCAACTGTCAGAATTTCACATCTCTAGTTAAAGGTGGCCCTTCAGCCTTCATATAAGGAGGCTCCATCCCTCTAATGTTGAGCTGAAAGGACCGTGTCGTGGGAGCACCGATTGTGACTGCGAAATGTCATGTTATTAAAGCCCCCGAATTTCACTAAAAAAATAAGAAGAAATGCAAATTTGTGTATGTTGACCCTTTTTCATTTTTTAATAAAAATTAAAACACAATATTTAACTTTTAGAACAAGACTTTTTTAACCGACTTCCCAAAGAAGGATGTTATCAATTCAGACGTGTTTATGTTTGTTTGTTTGCTTATCGGTAACTTCTCACTCGATAAAACCGATTTTAATGATTCTTTATTTAATCGATCAAGGGTAGTCTCCCAGCTCCCGTATTTTAGTTTGACTAGATTTGAAAAATCTAAAAAGAATAATGGATGGAAGTATAGTCCACCCCCCCCCCCCCTCCATAAATAACTTTTGAGTATGACTAAATGAACCGATTTTAAGGATTTTTTTTAATTGATAGCTGGTCGTCTAACTTAAACATCGTACATCGATCTGACTTCAATAAAATTGTTCTTTGGGGAAAACGACGTTATGAGTGAAAATTAAGTATTTTTTTTATAATTGAAAAGGCTTGGCTTGATATTTCTTTGTTGAGTAAATATTCTTAATAAATATAAAACTCATTCCTTAAAAAAAGTTTGTTGCCACTAAGCAATAACATTAAAAGCAATTATACAGGGGTACGCCCCCCCCCCCCCAAAAAAAAAAAAATTACGTAACTACTCGAAAACCCTCTCAAATCGGCAAAAAATCAACCAAGCCCCTCCCACAAACGAATCCCCCTAAAAACTTCAATGGCGCAGCCTGCACCAAGAGCTTACCCTTGCTAATGGGGGGGGGGGGGAGGGTATGTCACCCATGAAATATAATAAAAAAGTTTGAGTGTAGGCTTCAAACAAAAAGTAAATTATTTCAGTTAATAAATTAAATTACGTTTTAAAGCCAGTCATTCAAAGTGGGTGTGCCCTTTCATGATTTTTTGAAAATAGAATATATGCATGAAAATTAAGTTTAGACAAAAAAGAAATTTTTTAAGGGGGGACTTCAAATTAAAAATTTGCGCTACACAGTAAAAAATAAATTCTTGAACCAACAATACGACTTTTAAACATAGCTTTAGAAGTGGGTGCAAAATTATGATAGATAAACCCTTTTGTAATCATGAATCAATTAAATTTAAATAATCATTTTCGCCGACTTCTAAAACTATGTTTGAAAGTTGTATCGATGTTCAGGGCCGACGTTAGCACGAAGGCAAAAAACTGAGGCAAAAAACTTTTTTCGCCCCTACTATATATTATAAAGGAATAGAGATTAAAAATGATCGATACAAACTTTAATTATACATATTTTAACTTTCAAAAAGCTGAAGGAAAACGATCGATGATCAGAATGGACTGAATAAGGAAAAATAAAAAAATTAGAAGAGAAAAAGCAATAGATTGCGTTTTGCTCGTCATAAAATAGAGAAGACACTTTCTGGAACTGCAAAGGGGCCGTTCACAAATGATGTCACGCTTTTTTACTATATATTTGACCCCCCCCTTTGTCACAATATGTCACACATCAGTGGACCCCCCTCCCCCCTTTGTCACATGTCACGCTATGTTGCATAATGCAGGATGTCACACTTCTCGTTACCCCCTCCCCTCCCCTTGTCACAATTTCATGACCCCCCCCTCCCCCCCTCGAAGCGTGACATCATTTATGAATGATCCCAAACACTTATGAAGCGTCCCCTCCGAATAACATTGAAGCCGCCAGTGGCTGTGGAGAAGGGATAATGTACAAAACAAGAAATAACCAAGTAAAAAATATATTCTTTCAACAAGGGATAAAAAGAAACGGAAACGTTTTAAGATGTTCCTGATGTATTTCTGTGTTAGATTTTATCAAAATTAAACGTGTAATATATATTAACGCAAAAATGAAATTAGATGAAGTTTTGATGCATCATTTGAAAAAACTAAATATTTAAATATTATTTAATTTTTTCGATCTAAAAACTATTGTTTGTTACTTAAAAAGATGCAGTCAATATTTATGGCCAATGCACCCCTTTGAACGACGCGCTCTGAGGCGGGCGCCTCACCGCCTCAGCATAACGATGTTGTTTAAAGAGTGAATTTATTTTTTACTTTTTTAGCGCAATTTTTAATTTGGATTTTTTCATCCAAAAATTATTTCATTTCTACACAAAATTTACGAATTAATAAGTGGTATTAAAATTAGCACGTTTCGCATTATACCCACTTTCAATTTTTGTTTTGTGTTGTTTTCAATGTTTTAAACTCTGATTATTTACATAGGAAAGTTAATTTTAACTATAGAAAACTATTTATTTCTTAGTTTTATGCTTTATGGATATGCAATAATTGAGAGAATAATTGAAGTTTTTCATAAGCAGTTTTATACCTTAAAAAATATTTTATCTTTTTTTTTTTTTTTTGAATCATTAATTTTTTTTCTTCTTAAGTTATAAATTTAAACATGCGAGGAAAGCATCCTGTGACGAATGAAACAAAAGAAAAAGCTCAATTAATTTATTTTACTTGTACATCATACACATTAATTCTACAGACAAATCACAAAATACTGCAAGTAATCATTACTTTTAATTTCTCATGAAATTTAAAATCCAAATGAAATTGTATATAAAAGTTCCATTTTTTCTGAATGCTGTACGTTCAACACAGCATGTTCATATTGAATAACAAACCTAACTAATACTTTTGTTTAACTATTCTGCATAAATTCAATTTTACTAATTGATAGCACTTATAGCATTTTGAGAATAACAACTGGTCCCTACAGACATTTACTACTTTTAAATGGTATCATCAAATTCTAGGCACTAAGAACTTTTCTTCCTATCCCAAATTTGTGTTTTAAAAACTAATTCACATTTCACACAGATTGTTACACATTTTTTCATAACTTTACTTGGATGCAAAAATATGAAATGAAAACATTTAAAACTCCTACTGTATAGAATAAAACAAATTTTAGGTTTTTTACACATAATAAAATATTCTTATGTAATAGAACACACAACATATTTCAATACATAATAAAGCAAAAATTAAATATACAAATTTTAAGTACACAGTAATTGGAGGGGAAAAATGATTTGATAAAAAAATTTTTATTTTATGTTATTGAAAACAAAAAATGCTCACAGAAAAATTCTTAATCTTACAACACCCGGTGTTCTTTCTCCCTTTTATTTTTTAACATATAAACCCTTATTTTCAGTGGTGTAGTCCTGGTAAAAAAGGTGGGGGGACGCTTACATATACAGACATCAAAAACTGGGGGTACGCTCATGTTGAAAGTCAAAACAAGTGGAGGAATGCTTGTGTTAAAATAAAAAGGTAGGGGGATGCCGTCTCCCTGCGTCCCCCCTCAGCTACAACACTGCCTATTTTTGAAAATTATCATTGAATTAATGAAACTAAACTTTCATCCATGTTTCCTAAGGAACATACATCACTGCAAAACATTCAAAAATTAACACATTTCAGCCTTTTCATAAAATAGGAATAGAAGAAAGGACATAATAAAGTACTGACAAATGACGTTTAAAAAAATAACATGATGATTAACACAAATGAAATGGGAAAAAAATAATAAAAAACATATTTAAAGTTTAAAATTGAAAGTATGTTGATAAGAATGTCAGTTTTTTAAAATAAAATTTTTCGATATGGAAAATTAACACATTATAAAATGCATTAAGCTACATTATTGAAATTTTACAAATTCCTTTGGACATCAACAAATATTTTTGTTGTATATATTTTGTAGTTATTTTAATAAACGGACCTATTAGCACTATTTTTATACACCTTTTTTAAGATTATGTAAGCTATTTTAAGAAAATAGGAAATCAATATAATAAAAATACTTTGATATGAAAACCATAGAAGTATTTTAATTATAGACATTAAGAGGTTATTAATCACCCTGTGGTTGGGCTGTTCCAGAGTTACATGTTAAATGGATGAAATATCTCATCCATTTGAGATATCATCCACAGGATGGTTAATATCAACAAATGCACACAACCCAATGTACAGTAAACTAACAACAAGCATTTTGTAGAAGTAATATGAAAATTTAACTGAAAATTTAAGTAAAACTTAATTTAGAATATCTAATTATAATGTTAAAAAACACCCTTTAAAAATTAATTTTTATTTTGCAATATTTATACAAATCATTTTTTTCAATAAAAAAAGAATAATGATTTTTTTGCATAAAAAAAGTTTGATAATTACTTTAAAATATCAGTTTTATAACACATGTTTGTAACTAAAACGTTTTGAATCCTCTCGATTATCTAATGTTCAAGACAAAGTTCTAGAAGCAAATAATCATAAATATTAATTAAATTGACTGACATACTTACTGTTGATACTTACATTTACAGTTAGTACTTAGTAAAACTATAATGTTCATCAATCATTGCTATAGTTCATGAGTGCAAAATTGATAATTAAAAATAAAATTACAGAAAATTTCACACAGAAGTGTTCTTTCAAAAGAAGTGGAAATTTTTAACTTCATTTAAGATTCTATTAATCATCAATAATGCATAATCGATAACAAAACACTTTAAAGGAAAATGGGGGGATTTGGAGGAAACTAGATTTAAATACCTTGAGCATAAATCTTCAGAAAATATTTGATGTTTTTCTCATTTAAATATGAATCTTATACATTATTCTAAAATTTATGAAAATCACAGAGAAAGTTTATTTTTGAAGTATTAAATCTGTGGTCTAATTCACAGAAGAAGCGGGTAATAGGGGTGACATTATGCCACTGTTCTTTTTTTCCAAGGGTTATGTCACTGGATTAAATATTGTCAAAAGTTTAACAAAATTACGCTCAAGAAACTACATTGATTAATGCTTTTCATATTAAATTCAAAATGGAGAGTTGCAAGTTTTATGAAGATACACATTACAATATTTCACATAAGTTCAAATATGAATGCACTAATAAGTTATACAAATGTAAGATTTTCTTTTTATTTCCTTCACAGCAATTCTTATTTTACAATTCCAAGGAAGATTTTTTAAAAAAATCAGTAATTTAAATTATTGAACAAATTAAGATACATAACAAAACAACTTCGTAGTCATTTTATTTATATTTGTTAGTTCATTTTAATACTTTTCCAACAACTTAATGTTGTGAAAAATTAAAATCTTCAAACCAATACATTAAATAGCCAATAACTTACGTTACTTTTACAAATGCGCATTTTAACATTTCTTTACAATAAAAAGTAGCATAAAAATATGGTTTAAAATCATGATATTGAGGTAGTATTTGATAATATTTATGTAAATATCCGAAAACATTAAGGCAGTGGCGTACGCAGAATTTTTTTCAAGGGGGGGGGGGGGGGCATAATTTTCTGAAACTACTAAAAGAAATTTGAGTATGTAATAAAGCACTATTATTTCTCTAATTTAGACAGCTAGACAATTTTGACTTGAGCTCAAGGGGGGGGGGGGGTTAAACCTCTAAACCCCCCCCCACTTTACGTACGCCCCTGCATTAAGGAATTTAATGTTCAGCTGTAAAAAAAAATGCTCACTGCTTTTACTATTCAAGTCAATTTGGAAAATGTCTCAGGAAAAATTACAGCAGAGCAAAGGATTCGCCTCCTGGGGGAAGGGGGTTAATGGTTAAGACTGTACTTTTCATAATTCTCTTGCTATTGCCTTTACAAATTACAAAAGATTAAATGCCATATTGTTTAGAAGATCTTTGTTTTGTCATACTTCCCTTTGCAATTAATTCTAAACTTGAATGGAATATTTAAGCGAGACTGGTCAATCCTGCAAGATCCCATAGGAGTAGTAAATCTCAATCCCAAAATTCTGCAGAGCCAAAAACAGTGCGGAATTGCATTCCCTAATTGAGAGACCTTGCTCTAGTAAAATATTTCAACACATCAAAATATAGTCAACCCTGTGTTGTAATGACCCAATGAGTAAAAACGGATTTCGAAAAATAATTAATCGACTTCAAATTAAGATAATGTTATTTTGCATTTGATACATCCACAGTGGAAGAATACACCCCTTTGATACAAAGAACTTGCAAAATGAGTTTCAATCAGACAAATAGGAATTTCCCCATCCTACAAATTTAGAAAATTGCACTTATTTGGAGAAGAAAAGAAAAAATATGAACATACACATTATTAAAAAAAACATACACTTCATTAAAAAAAAACCTTTTTCAGAAATGAAATATTCTTTACTTTCACTGTCCATGTGATGAGCATATTTTTTTATGCATTAAGTGCATTCTAGATTTATACACCTTACTTGCATAAATTGTCCTTATCTTTTTTTTAAATTCAGTTTCCTTGAAATTCTATTTTATTTATAAACTCTTATTGTACAATTTTTATTTTAGAATGTATTAACAATAAGACTTTTTCAAATTATCCCATAAAGTCTTTACTTTCATCAAATTAAAAAAACGTATAACCAATCTCATTAAATTCTATTTTAATTGATTTTTTTTTATCGATATAAAATCTGTACACCCCCATTCGCCTTAGTATCTTAAGTCCATTTTTTGATATTTTGCCAGTTTACACTTAATGAACCTACAGAGTACCGACGACAAAGCCACTATCTATATGAGGATTCCGAACTTTTAAAGCTCCCATTGAACATCTTTATTCAAAGGTTTGTGCGGAAAAGTCTAGTCTTATAGAACTAAAAATGTTTATTTTGAAACTTCATCCCAAAAACTCGACAAGTGGACTTAAGATACTATGGCTCTCAGATACAAAAAATATTTCATATAGTTTTGAATTGCATGATTCTTGGAGCATTTCACACTAACATTTCAATCAAATTTAAATAAAAGAGTTAATTGAATATTATAATTAATTCATTTGATACAAAAACACAACTATTTGATAAAAGGAGCCAAATTGAGAAGTGCGGATGGAGTCTTTGTAACACAAGTTGACTGTACTTGTTTTGTTTAATAGTGACAATTTGCTACAAAAAGGAAACACAAATGAATTGGAAAATTTCAAATCCTCATTCTTTAATTATCTTTGTATACATAAAACTAATTATAAAAAGATTTTCCTTCGCTGCATACAATCATACATGATAAATCCTGCATAACTGATAAAGGTAAAAAGTAGCATCAATGCATGATAAAGTTCTGAGTGATATTTAAACTATTTCATGCATTTTATTGCTATTTCAAATAACTATTATGTTATACTCTACAAGATAACTACTAAACGTCCATTAATTGAGACGGTTTTGAAATCCACTTATTACAGATATTATCACAGTTCACTCAAAAATCAACATCAACTATCAAAGAAACAGACACATACTAACATCCAGTGTATGTGATACAACAAGTTTTTTGTGAATAGTGCTTCTGGACAACTTACATGAAAGGCAACTTTGTTTGCTAGTATCCTTCAAGCCTGTTAGTATTAGCAGACACAAAAAAAGATGGAAGACACTGTAGATTGCCACAATAACATAGTGATAGTAACCAGGGGCAGATTAAAGGTGCAAGCAATTCAAGTGGTAGCACAAGCTGAACAAACAACAAGACTTAGAAAACTAGCAAATTATCTGGCATTGTACACGACAATAACAATATAGAGAGACTTAAAAAATTTAGATATCAATACACATTTTGCAAGCTACCAAGCAATGAAAAATGTATCCAGAAAATTGTTTAAACAAAAAATAACTTAAAACATGATATGTATTTAAGAGAAAAAAAAGGGGGGGGGGGGCATTGCCACTCTTTTTCTGATTAATCTTGTCCTGTTTGTAAATATTAAGTTCAGGTGTAAACTGGCATAAAATTGCCAGTGATCCAAAACAGAACGAACAAAGCCAGGTTTGGTTCAATTGATTATTTATAGCTAATTCCCAATTATTAAAAACCCTACAGAAAATCAACAATAAAAATGTAATAAAATTGACATTATTCTTATTATATCTACTTACAAAAATCTTTTGAATTCATGTCCCCAAAATCTTGAATAAGCAATTCAACGTACTCATTCAAGATTTTGACATCATAAAGTTCATGAGTTCAACAAACTAACTCAAAATGACTATTTTAGCTACATTTCACAAAATAATAATAATAATGCAGCATAGTTCGTTCTGTTTATTACATAATTTTTAAATAATTTCATGCAAATAATTTTATGCAAATTTCTTGTTTGTACTTTTTGGAAAAAACACATAATAAACTATAGTTGAAATTTTCCATTAGGTACTTCTCATTAAATGAATAACCAACACACCTTTCAATGAGGACAAATTTTGAAAATTGAGCTTCTTGCCAAGCCTTTGGGGGTCTTTGAGTTTGAATACTTCACTGAATTACAAAACCCAGTGCCGCAGAGCCTGAAAATAATGTTTAAAAGCCAAAAAACTCTCTGCTGCAGAGCTAGAGTATCCTCTAAAATATTTATGAGGGTGCTAGGCAACCTCAACCCTACGTAAGCAGAAAAAAAATTCCTTGCAGCTCTGGCGACACACATTCACAAAGGCTTTTTTTTGGAAAGGAATTTGGTATTTACATTTGGTTATGGAATTTTCGGTTGTGGATTTATGCTTTCATATTTTATGTCCTTCTTATATAAATATATATCTGTGTGTGACATGATGGAAAGCAATGTAAAACTATAAAATATATTTTAAGTAGGGAGCACCAAAATGATTCCACACGTTATGTAGAATATTTTGGCTTGCAAACTTTGTCCGCCCCTGAGAGTAACATGTTAAATATGCATTTATTTTACACTAACATCTTGCATCTCAAACAATTCCAAAATGACATAAACTTACTAACATTTATAAGAGACGTTAAATACATACATCCTAGCATACAAAGTGTTTACTTACACTTTGAACTTTTATGAAATTACATAAAAGCTTATGCAATAGTATCATTAAAATAAGAAAGTGAGAATATAAAATTTTTTTTTGTAACATACTGCATGAATAATTTTCATAATACAGTAGAGCCGCAGTTATCCAAGCCCCGACTAACCGAGTTCCTGCTTAACCGACCCTTGCCGATGGCACCGTCACCGACTAACGGCAGTTGCTTTTTCATTTCGCTTGCGTTTACGGCAGAGGCGTAGCTAGGGTTTTCAGCGCCCCGGGACAACTGAAGATTTTAAGCCCCATGTGCCCTTGGAGGCCTAGGGGTGCCTATAAGGCAATTAAAAAAAAAATTATGCTTCCTAAATGATAACTAGCTCTAAAAAGCAAAACTTTTAACTTTAATTTTTTTTAGCGACCATTCACTTCTAAGGGAAAAATGGGACACAGGCTTCACAAATTTTTGGTCATTCCCGATATGGTTTGAGGTGCTCCCACTGTTTTGTCGAACATATTCACACCTCTTCAGTTCAAAAAAATATCTTTTCCCCTTTTTAAAATAAAATAAATTAACATTAGTTTGACGCCCCTTGACGCTGTGCCCGGGGACAGCTGTCCCTCCTTGGCCCCACCTAGCTACGCTCTGCTTTACGGTTTGTACCGTATTGTATTGGTTGCGTGATGAGTGCTAAACAAAAATTAACTGTTGTGTCTTTGGAGACTAAATTACAAGCTATCAATCGACTTGATAAAGGAGAGACAATTAAAAAAGGGGCTTCAGATTTAGGTGTGGGAGAAACAGCATTTCATAATAAGTACAATAAATGTCTTTTCTCACATCTTTGATGACTTTTCCATTCATTTCACAGGTTTACCCACGTTTCCCTCTAGATTTTTGGACAAGTCCGTGTTATCCGAGTTTTCAATTATCCGAGGTACCTTCGGTCCACATTACCTTGGATAATCGAGGCCTTACTGTATTTTCATTAAACATAAATAGGAACTTATGACAAATTTATTCAGCCTCATTAAAAGGAAATATTTAACAATATTGTTTTTAAAAAAAACAATAAACACTTAACTATTTAGAAACTACAATACTCAAAATGTGGTTCATATAACAAAATTGCAAGTTCAGATACAAAACAAAGCAGTATTCATTAAAGTGAGTTAAAGTAGGTAACCATAAAACCAATCTAAATGAGCCACTAAGTAATCATAGAACTGCAGTTATACTGAACTTGAATCTTTAACAATGAATATTTCAACATATGTTTCTGAAAAAAAAAAAAAGATGGGCAGAGAATAAAGAAAAACTTAAGTTTATAAAATGAGTTTTTTTCTGATTTGATTTTTATAGAGGCCAGCAAAACAATAATCTAAAACAAAGAAGCATAAAATGATTGTTACAACTAACATGAATTATGAAATACTAATTTGAGCCTCTTTGCTTTAAAATATTGCTTATTTTCAGCCCAGAATTTGCATTATTACTACAATGACCTCAAATGGTATTTTAAAAATTAATGCTCATGCTACTGTTCATTTGCCTGCAGAGACTATAGTAGATCATGAAAACACACACACAAACACTTTCTAATGGCAAAATTGGTATCTGGTATTAATATGTAAAAAAAAAAGTGATAATACAATTTACTCGCGCAGTATAAAATTCTTGTCAGTTACTTTCTTATATGCTATCACAAAAAAATACAGTTTAAAAAGAATCAAGAGTAAATGAAGAGCAACGAGAAAATATCACACTGTTCAATGCTAATGGACAGAAACATTCATTAGTGCACACATTTAACAATTACAACACATGGCACAAATTTTCAGTGCAAATTAATGCCAAATATTGAATCTGTTATAATGTGAGCAGAAAATGCAAAGGCTATTTTCCATAATTCATGAGTGAATTATGAATAAAGGACAGTTGGAAGAAAATCTAGAAGCAAACATTTCTGTTGTGAATAACTGGTTAGAAGTTACAGCATAATTTACATCTGATAAAAAAATCCAAATCTCTGAAGAAGAACCAAAAGTTTTTCAGAATCTGGCTTAATTCCTTTCCCTCTACATTATAATGATTGGTCTTTTAGGGGAATTCATTAAAACAGTTTCGAGCCATGTCTTACTCATTTATTTTTCATTCTTTTATTTGTTAAGGGATAAATATTATTATTAGTAAGTCATACAGTACAGTATGTATCATTTAAAATATGCACTGTATAAACTTATGGTAAAAGTTAGAATGATGAAATGATAGCTGCAAGGGGGAAAACCCTTGAACATCAGTAATTAAATATGTTATGTAGTAATAAAAAATATGTGTGTGTATGTGTGTATGCTATAAGCATTTTTAAGCAAATTTTTAAAAGATTGAAAATTTACAGCACCAATGATATCAGAATTTAAATGCTGAAATTCAATAAAGAAAACCATCATAGAAAAAAGAAATATATATATATATTATATATATAAATATATAAACAAAAAATGATAAATACATAAAGTTTACTCAAAACATATAACAAAGTAATTAAATACAATTCAAACATGTTATAAATGCTTTAGTTAAGATCAATAAACTATGATATTGCTTAAACACAACGCTTCTAAACTTTGACTACTTAAAATGAATTTTATTTTTCAAGACAAATGTTTAAGTCTCTGTTCAAAAACATGAAAATTAAAACCAACAGTAATTGTCTGACTTCACAAAGTATTTTATTTAGTTTGAATGTTTACCAGCATAATAAAGAATATATTATCTCAAATGGTCAAAGTTGATGATATTTTAACAACATTTTAGCAATTTTCATTACTTTTTTAACAAGTAGAAAAAATTAACTTTGTTTTTGTAATTAAATAGTAAATAATAATAATAAATATAATAACTGCTCAATTATTAAGATAGCACAGTTGAAGGAATGCTAAATAACACTATACATAAGTACATTTTGCACAAAAATTTCAGTGATTAGTTAATATGACAAGAAATGTAGACATTGCACTGGACTGGACAAGTAAAAAGTACAATGTTTCTGAAAAATACTGTCAATCAGATCATTGGAAAAAATAGCCAAAGTAATCAACAAAAAGACTAAAATATCTCATGTGCATATGAAATTGTTTCAAAACTTAAATGGAAGAAAGTTAACTTTAAAATATTAAGAGGTTACATTAATATATTTAATGACATCTTCTTCATTCAAACTGAAAAATATAACTTTTTCCACTTCTTACACAAAGAAAATTAAGTGAATTTATATGCAAAAAAAAAAAAGGAAAGAAAATTTATACAATATTCATTTCTTTATACTGAGCAAATACAGCAACCTGAAAAAGAAAAGAAGAATATATATATATATATATATATATATATCACACATAAAGCATAGTCCAATGGAAACACCCATAACTGAGCACTTTTAGAGGAATGTAAAATTCTTTATTACCTTATCCTTTAATTGCTGACACAATTGCAAAGACACAGTGAAGAGGACTAATGCTTCGCTGAGCCAAGGAACAGATGACTCTGCCTAAAAAATAAATTAAAAAAAAACAACCTCAAATATAAAAGATCATTTTCATTTTATTATTTTTTTATTTTTGGCAGAATTATTGTTGCATTAATAGCAGATTTTTTTCTTTTTTTAAAGGAAAACTAAACAAGATTTTAACTAACCACTTAATAACACGATATATTAAATATGTTATCAAATAACTTGAAACTTTTTATTCTCTAACCACAAGCAAAAGTATTTCACTTAAAAAATTAAATATATAAACAGTGGAATGACTTAAAAAATCTATGTTTGTTCATCCAAGGTTAATTTGCTTCAATTTGAAGCTAGAACAAAAAAAAAAGCAGAATTTAAAAAGGTAAAAAGCAATAAATAAATAAATAAGCAAGTATTTTATGAACTTATACCTGGAAAACATCAAACTTAGCTGGACCCTTGGCTTCTTTCGAAAGTATGTGGTAGACAGCAAAGACTAATTTGTGGGACTGCACATAAAAACTCACAGCTAGATCTCCTGGTAATGGTGGTTGAAGAGATTTCTGAAAGAGCAAGACTATAATGACATCCTTATATATATATTATGTACATAATCAATAGCACTTTCAAAGAAGAATTAAATGCTGGTTGCAGAACCCATTTCACCCAATAAAATAAATAAATAAAAGGATGTAAATATATTCATAACAGAAGAAATTTAAGAAATAGTAGCAGTTTAATTCAAATAACCATGAACATTAGATTATATGTGAGTTTCATCCACAATAGTAAGATAGTTAACTTAGAAAAATGGAAGAATAAAAATGCTTCGATTTAAAATCCTGCACTTTTACATTAAATCTTCAGAAAAGATATTCAATTTATATATGTGTGTGTACACTCCAAAACAGCGTTTAAGGGGGTTTTCTAGTCTAGAAGGCCAAATTTTAGGTGCTTTTTAAAATGTTGTAAATAAAAAACAGTAAAGATTCTTATCATCGGGTTTTTTAATGGTTGTTTATTTATGTTTAAAGAGCACAAAAAAAAAGGTCAAAATTCAAAAAGTACAAGCCCACAAAGTGGAGACTCAAAAAAAAAAAAAAAAAAAAAAAGCTGCCCCCTGGTTGACCCGATTCCACCCTCCTTGATAATCTAAAAACAAAAATCTTGGTTATTTCTTACTGAGTAGGGATATAGTTTTCGTTTGACAAGAGCGATTTGCAAAAAAAAATACGTAAACAGGCAGCCCTGTAAAAAAAAAAAAAAAATCCCTCAATTTTTCAACTTTGGCAATTTTTTAAAAATGATAGAAAAAAAATTCAAAAAAATCTCTCACCAAATGATAGTGACATATATTAAAAAGCTCTATACCAAATTTGAAGTAAATCGATCCATTGAAACTTGAGATATCAGGTCAACCGTTCCGAAAAACATAGTTTCGAGAAAAATGCGTTAAAAGTTTCGAGTTTCATTTTGGGCAGTCTAAGTAATTTTAATCAAAAAATTCCAAAATACAATGTTCATAGTTGTTTTCTATATCTTCATTTTTCGTCTTTCTTAGCATTGCTGCTGAGGCACTGGTAAAACTTGCGTCTTTCTCCATTGCATGAGGATTGCACGGGGCTTTCTCTTTTTTTTTTTTTTTGTCTATCAGCACGAGCATTACTTCCTCTTGTACTTTTCCTATCTGTTTTACCACAATAATTAATTAAAACAATACTATAAATTATTTACTCTTCAAACACATGTCCAGCTCGATTGAAAATATACTGAAATGAAGTGTACAGTAAAGATGGGAGTATTTCAACAATAGAAGTATGTTACAATGACTTTGTAGATACTCTGTTAAAGGTTTATATTGAAAATAAAAGATTTTGTATAACACAGGGAGCATTCAGGTAGCTAGAAGTTTCCAACAGTTGGCCATTGATTTGCTATGGTTGGACCAGTTTGGTTGCCATGTCATTAATGCGGCTGCAACTTTGAAAATAATAATTTTTTAAAATCCTTTTACAGGCATATTTTTAAAGGTCTAAACTTTAAAAAATGCAAAAAAAAAAAAAAGATTTTTTAGAAATTCTAGACTAGAATACCCCCTTAAACAGAGACCAAAACAGTTTCTTAAAATGTCTTACATGGAACCTTGGGGTTTCATGGAGATCACTTAAAGATTCTATGAAACTTGCAGTTTTTCCCTTAATAACATTCAAGAAGGTCATTGCAAATATTTATGCGCTTTAAATATTTGAGTGAATGAACAGAATAAATATGAAAATGAATTGAAGGTTAAAAACATTCATTGCCAATGTACGATCTTCGACTATGTCAGAAAAGAGCTTTTGCCATTTGCAATCTATGTTCAGGGTTCGTACTCTTTTGGCAAAACAAAAAATAAGGACTATTTAAGCACCTACAAAAATTTTTAAGGACCTCACAATTTTTTCAAAATACACACAACACAAGCTTTAAACATATATTATAAGCAAATTATCATGACATGAAAAATTATCAAAACGGGTTAGGGCTATAAAATACAACTTAAATGAAAGAACAATTTGAATACAAAAATTGTCAAAGAAAACACTGCACTTTGTCTTGAAAATGTGTTTAGTTTAGTTCTTTTTTTTCATTTTACTTAAATTATGTTGCCAGTATCTCAATTTAGATTTACTTAACTTTTTATCTCTGACATGAATAATTTTTTTTATTAGTTAGCAGAGCTTATAAAAATTCAGAAATTTTTTTTTTGAATTTGAGAAAAAAAAAAATTTCATTTTAGAAACAACATACAAATAAAAAAAAAAATGGAGCTCATTCGCTTAAAACTTTGTACATTACCCTCAAATAGTAACTACCAAAATGTAACTAAATATTCAAAAATTGAACAAATTTTTTAAATAAAAAATAAAACAGACTACAAGCTGCAAATATTAAAACAACTGTCAACGTTTTAAATAATTGATACATTTACAGAATGAAAAAAAGATAGAAATCTGAAAAGCTGCGTGCAATTTTAGGCGAAGCACGTGCTAGATGTTAGCAAGTTTCCAAAAAGTAGGTTTTTACGTTTTTGTGTTATAAGTTATGAAAATCCATGTAAATTAATACACTTTTTTAAAAAGTTCCAGAAAAAATTTTCTTGCTTTGTAGTACGATCCCTTTAGATAAAAATATTTCAGCTTGAAAAATTGGATCTCTTTGCAAAAAATCGGATTTTTGAAGTTCACAAATAAAATCAGAAAAACTAGGGGAAAACGGAGCATTTGGTAACCACGGTGTATACTCGTAGGTTTAAAAAGCTATCAATTCCTTCAATTTACTGCAAATTAAAAAATTTCACGAGATACAAATTTTGATTATCGCAACAAATATCATAATTTCCCACACAACAAAACCCCGCAAAGAACGATCGCAAAGCCAAATTGGTCGCTAAAAATTTACTAAATATTAAAACATTGCTTTTAAAAAACAAATTAATAAAATAATTTTTTCGATATGGGAATTCATTTGATCTTAAAAATACAATGGGAGAACAATTTGTTTATCAAAAGATCAGCTGAAAAGCGATTGGAAGAGTTGGCAAATCGGCGTATATTATAGTGTAGGACGTTTAGAAAAATGATAATAAAAATAAATCATTATTTTACCTTTAACAGTATAGATAAGCGATAATCATACATGCGATTGGTCAAACGCAAAAAAAGTTGTAAGTTTTTTATGCCTACATATTAGTTAAATGTATCTCTTTTATTGAGCTAGATGTCAACGATATGCTTCTTTGAAGTATTTTCCACCCTTAAATTGAAAAAAATAAGTTTCAAAAGTATTTTATTCATTTATTAAACAAAAAGAGGGAACTTGTGTGATTTGTTTTTCTGGGGTCTTAAGTGGTGCCCGGTTACTGGGCACCATTGCATTTTGTGCAAATATTTGGTGCTTTGATTAGATTTCTCTACTAATATTTTTTATAAAGATGTAGGGAGGATGTGGGAGCTGCCATGTGGGTGGGTAAAACTTTATTTTAACTGAATTGGGTGTTGTAGTTTGAAGCATTTTATCAAAATCCATGAACATTTTTTTTTGTGAAAATATATAACACATCAAATTAGTTATATCTTTTCAACAAAAAAAAGTGTTGCTTTTTTATCTACCAGTTAAAAACGCACTGTAATTTGAAGTAAAAACGCGTTAATGTTCATGTAAATGAGCCGTTTTTGGTCTGTCCGAAAGCCGCGATAGTGCTGGACCCGAGCAAACAAAATTTGAGGTTCGATTAAGTAGTTGAAATGAAAGAAGTTTGATTCTTGTGAAGGATGAGAAAGATTGTCTTCTTTTGTAAGACCTTCTTATTTTAGCAAAAAACATTAAGCACCTAGAATAAAAAATAAGGACTATTTAAGGACTTTTTAAGGCCTTAAAAATGAAAATGAACATTAAGGACTTTCTAAGGACCTTTAAGGACTGTACGAACCCTGATGTTGGGTACGAAATGAACAATCAGTTTATGAGGTGGCAAAAAAAAAAAAAAAAAAAAATGCTGTTACTGTAACAGCTGCTCAACCTGACATGAGTGTTGAATTTTCATCCACAAAGCCTAATATTAAGTACAGTATAGGACCCCAATTTCGGAATCCCGAAATCCGGAAAACCCGAAATCCGGCACTTTTTTCCCTCGTTTTTTTTTTTTTTTTCTAATAGTAAATAAATAAATTTCTTTTCAATTTTTTTTCTTTTGCCGTACCGGGCCGATAGATTACATAATTCACCAGCGGCATTTTGGGAAAGCAAGAGAGTCGGTCGATTCTACCTATCATCTCAAACACTCTCCGCGGCCAGCACAATTTGAAGCATTCTTCTGTGACGCATGCAACGAGCGAGTTCTATTCTGACCTATAGGAGCCTTGAAGGTCACGCTCCCAGACAAGCACCCTCGCGTCTTTCCATTTCAAGCCGTTTTTTCTACTTTCTTCTCTCTTATTCTGGATGGGTACGCGTGCGCGCATCTGACCTTGACACGTGCAATCCTTCAACCTTGAGAACTTTGGTCAGCGAAAGAGCTTTTCAAATTCTCATTCTCTCGTTCGTTCTTCCTCGTGTTGACGTTCCAGAAAATTTCTTGCGGGCTAGTTACTTCAAGTTGCTTTACTTTGTCTCTTGAACGAAATGGCGTTGTCCAAAGCTGCTGCTGTTAAGAGGAAGTATTCCTCGCTTACTATTGCGGATAAAGTGGAATTGCTAAAAAAAATGGACAAGGGCACCTCAGTGAAAAACCTTTGCTCTGAATATGGCATAGGGTCATCAACTGTGTATGATTTAAAAAAACAACGTGAAAAAATTTTCAAAGCGTTCGCAGATAGCGACATTCCAGAATTGATGGCGAAAAGGAAGACTTTACATAATTCGAAATGTGTAGATGTCGATCGAGTGTTGATGGAATGGATACGGCAACGTCGGTCGGAAAACTTTCCTCTTGATCGCAATGTTATAATGGCACAAGCCAAAATTTTTCACTCGGAATTGAACATTTCAGTCGCCTGCGACTACTCGTCGGGGTGGTACAACAAGTTCAAAAAACGTCACGGTTTGCGCTTGGTGCAAGTTTCTGGGGACAGAGCGGCCGCAGATTCTGAAGCTGCCGAAGTTTTTACTGACGAGTTTGAAGAAACTGTTAGAGCAGAAAAACTTTCTCCGGAGCAAATATACAACGCAGATGAGACTGCGTTATTCTGGCGGTACATTCCCCGGAAAACTTATGTCACTTCAGAAGAGACGTCCGCTTTTGGATTCAAAGATTCCAAGGAACGATTGACTGTTTTGGCATGTGCAAATGCTGCCGGAACACACAAATGCAAGCTATTAATCATCGGTAAAAGTAAAAATCCGAGAGCGCTGAAAGGCGTTAAAGTTTTACCAGTACTTTACAGAGCTAATAAACGAGCGTGGATGACGGCTGCAGTTTTCAAAGACTGGTTTGAAAACCATTTCATTCCGGAAGCCCGTGCTCACTGCAGGAAACAGGGCATTCCTGAAAATTCCAAAATCGTGCTCTTGTTAGACAATTGTACGGCCCATTCATCATCAGGAGTAATGGAAAAGGACAATGTTGTTGTGCATTTCCTTCCGCCGAACTGCACGTCCCTTATCCAGCCAATGGATCAAGGTATTTTGCGATCGTTGAAGTGTCGCTACAAAGAACAATTTATGGTAGCTATGTTGAATGCCTGCAATAGCGGTACTATGGTTGCGGATTTTCAAAAATCTTTCAATGTGAAAGACGCATTGTGGCGGGCAGCTAGTGCATGGCAATCTGTGTCAGTTGGCACGCTTTCAAATGGATGGCACAAAGTATGGCCATCTCTCATATTTTTAGAAGACAAAGAGAACGACAATAGTGAATTTCGCGGATTTTCCATTTCGGCTGAAAAGCAATTAATTCAAGACTTGCTGAAGTACGCGAAAGATGTAACGTACAAGGGAAAAGTAGTTTTGACTGAAGAAATCCTTGAAGATTGTTTCAACGTAGATAATGAGGCGCCGATTACTCATTCCTTAACCAACCAGGAAATTTGTGATATGGTTTTGAAACCTGAACATGACACAGACGACGATACCGATGATGACGTCAACGAACCAAAAACGCCAATCGTCTCGATTGACAAATGCATCAATCTGGCCGACGATTTGATTGCCGGACTGGAGCAGAAGAGTTTTATCACGCAAGAACAAATAATGCAGCTGTTCAAAATTAAGGAGGTTTTGCAAAAGGAAAAACCGAAGCAAATGAAGCAATTAAAATTATCAGATTTGTTTGACGTTAAAAATCGAAAATAAATTTAAAGTATGGGCGGAGTAAACCGCAAATTAAATCAGTGGAGACAACCACTTAAAGAAACAGTGGTGCACTTGATGAGGTGGGTCCACGTCCCGTGCACTGGATAATGCTAGCTTTGTACTGTTACACTGCCTAGCCAAACCGAACCCTCATCTTTTTTTTTCTTGTGAATTTTTAATAGTGTAAGAAGTGGTAGTTTTTCAATTCATAGAACTGTTTTCTGATTATAATTTCATTGTTTTTTTTTTTGCATTAAATTAGGCTTTGCTTCAAAAGGCAACTTTTTTTTTTGCCTTTATTCAGACTTTGTAACTATGCAGCATAAGACGATGTATTTGGCAGTTTATTTTTTTAAGTTTTATAGTATATACCTATTTGTTTTCTATTATTTTTTACCTTTTTAATATTGTTTATTTACATTACTTAAGAATTACAAAAGAAACTTAGCGCAAAGTTTTAAAAACGCTCGAAACACAACACGTTACGCTAATTTTCGCTATTTTTTAAGTCGCGATCTAAAATCCGGAAAATTCCGAAATCCGGGAAGGTCGCGGTCCCGAGCGTGCCGAAATTGGGGTCCTATACTGTATATCTGAAATAATAAAAATCGGTACATTGCATCTCGTCAAAATTTTACACTTTGAAACCTTGTTTAAATATAATATTTGAAGTTATTTAAATAATTTTTGTCTGAATTCTGAATTTTTGAAGACAATAAATATTAGTTGATGCAAATGTCACTTTTAATGTAAATTAATCATTTCCAGAATTTTTCCTTAGTATCAAACTATTAAAGAAAACAGGGGTTGTACAGTAAAATTTTAGCTTATAAAGGGTTCCCCACTCCAAAGCAATTAAGAAACGCTGCTCTAAAGCCTTCCTTAAAGTTTTCACTGAGGAAACCAAAAACTCCTTTTTTGTTGACATTGTTTAAAAAAAAGTTCAAAAAGCATTGTAAACTTCTTTAAAATATATTTACCAAACATCAAACAATGCAATAAAAAATATCTTTCAAAATTTCTAGAGATAGAAATGTGTGAAAGTGTTTTTTTCAAAAAAAAAATACTGAAGATTGAATTTCAAAAGTTTTTGAAAGAGAAATTTACTAACCATGTTGCGACTATGCTGAAGCTCATCAATGGTACGCTTTTTTGGAATCAATAGACAAGCTCTTCCTCTTTGCAAGCACCCCATAAGATTATTCATAACCTATGAAACATATATATATGTTAAACACTCACAAAAAAAGGTCAACAAACATAGATACTAATTATTAAAAAAGGAAAGATATTCTTAATTCTGAGCAATATTCTTTGAAATTTAAAAACAGCAACTGACACATTCAATACAAGTGGCCCGATTTGAGGTCCAGAAAACTGTCTAACAACCCTGAAGTTCCAATTTATTTCTAAATCTGTGAAAGCGCAGAGATTATTTTTGAAGGCAAAAATACGGTCTGCACTTGAGTAGATGAGAAAAGCCAGGAATATTGTCTTTGTCACATTTTGTGTGAAAGCACCTTAACAGGAACCTATCTCTGTAAGAAGTGAAGACAAGGTAATCCTGGATGGGTTGATAACTTTGTGTTCCCCCATGTGAAGGAGGGAGATACACACTGCTGTCATAACACTATTGTGAAGGACTTACACCCAATTTGGCAATACCATACAAATGGAATGATTTTTTTTTTTTTCTTGAAATGTTTCACTTTATTTTATTGAAATAAACAAGAACTTGCATAAACAAAATAATCAACATTAATTGTATTTTAAAACCTTATCAATTACAATTACATACACATGTTTCAGAGTTAAAAGGAACACTGTTTTCTAAGTAAAAAAATGTGACCTTATAAATACAAAGACATTCATTTGACAACATTTGCATTTCTTTTTTTGCTTATTTTTCATACAAAGGGCAATTTTTTTACTTCAAATCTACTGAGTGTTAGGCTACTACCTCTGTGTAACTGATATATATCCATTGGTTTTCTTAGCTAGCCTAGTTGGGTATGAATATGTCATTGGTATAAAGCTACTTTTCAGACAATTTGTATTTTAATACTTTATCAATTTTAATATTTCTATATTAATTTAATGGGTTATAAATAAACAAACTTATTATATAGTCTAATTTATTCATAATTTTATGACAATGCTATTAAAAAGTTCAAAAAATTTTAAGAACCATGATTAATAATCCGTAATGAAAGGATCAACTTTTCTTACATGAACTACTTCGTCTGCAGAATGGAAATCTAGTTTACCACTTGCATTCATCTCTGGCAGTGAAGAAAATATTTGCAAAGCTTGAGACAGATGGTTTCCAGCATCTTGAATCTAAATTGAAATTCATAGTAAATTGTGAATTAGCCAAGGTTAATTCACAATTAGGTTGGTTGTGACACATTTAGGTTGGTTGGGTTCACATTTAGGTTGGGAACCATTGGTTCCCAACCTTTTTCACGTCACAATTCCACTTTTAACAAATAAGCAACCTCCAACCCCCTATATCAACTATTCAAAATGATAATTAGTATAAGAAAGAGTCATTTTATCTATCTAGTCAAGTTTTTATTTATTTAAAATTATACAGTGACTGACCAGATGAAAAGTGCCGTGGGTTGGAAAAAACCGAGTTATACAAACTGTATTTAAGAAGCTCATTTTCATAAAATACAAAATTTCAAAGCTGAATAATTTCAATAGAAATATAATTTTACAACAAAGTTTCTTTTTTTAATGAGAACGTTAAGACAGGATAAAGTATTCAAGAGCAGATGGAAGGGAAATATTTTATTTCACCAGGAAAATATTCATTGCACACTCTTCAATTGTTACTTAACAAATATTAACGACTAAATAAAAACAACATTTTAAATAAATTACAAAAAAAAAAAAAGCAATAACAAAAAATAAATAAATAAAAGAAAATAAACAAAATTGACAAAAAACAACAAAGCAAAATATTTACATTTCAAAAATAATATTTTTTTCCCTCAGTAACACATTATGCACCAAAAATTATGCTATGTGCAATACCATGCAGGCACTACTAGGATTTTATAATAATACAATATTGTTGTCATTCTATATTTAATGTGAAAATAAAATTTTAATCTGCTTAAAAAAATTAGATTATAACTATGGTATTCAAAACAGAGTTCTAGTGCTTTTATTTAAATTTTTATCTTAATTTTCTTTTTGTACTTCACTGCTTATCTTTCTAAATATAATTTTGTTTGAGTGTATCTAAAAAAAATCATCATGTGTCTATCACCATCCATTCATTTACTTATATGAATCTATTTTTATCTCCTCATCTTCCGTTATGATTCCTGCATTATATTAAGCCTTCTCCTTTTGTTTATCTTTCTTCCATTAAAATACTCAAAACAGCATTTCATTTCATCTTCTCTCAAAAAGTAAATCAACCCAATATTTCATGTAGTATGAAAAAGGTTTGTACAATGACCTCATAAAACAAAAACTAGTAATACAATTAAAATTTAGAGTTCATAAAACCAAATGATATTTTATGAGTAAGAAACATCAAAAAAGAAAATAAATACCTGCTGAAGCTTCCACTGACAATCATTTTGTACTAATGTTCGATGAGATGGTATTGCATGTTTATGTAGTTTTAAGTGAATATCCTAAATAAAATGAAAAATACATGCATTAATGGAAATGCATGTAACAATACATACCAGGAAATATTTGTTACATAATTGCTATATAAAGCCAACATCATTTTGTTCAAAATGCATATTTGGAAACTAAAATTTCATGAAATAAACACAAATAAATTTCTGATGCACAAGAATTTTTTCCTTTTATTTCCTTGTTCATGCTTACAATTATTATTTTATAAAAATGATTTTACAGATTGCATTAGGTTTTTTCTTCGACTTTAATTTTTTTACTTATTTTTTAATTGTTGATAGCATTAGACATGTTATGTCCATAACAAGCAGGGTTTGTCCAAATTAGGCCCAGTTGAAGAAGTTCGCCTGGGTTTCATTTCAAGTGCTTGAAAAAAAAAAAAAAACGGTATCTTGGTAATGTGTGTGTGTCTTTTAATTTTTTTATTAAAATTTACAGCACATTAAAATATTTAATTTACGTCGTTAAAAAATATGTTATAAACATAATATTTATCACAACCAAAACTTGAAATTACCATCTTCCATTTTTGGTCAATATTGATTTTTATAAGGGTGGGTATTTCTTAAAGATATTTGTGAATAAACTTTGAATATACTTAGAGCATTTTTAAAATTTTATTTACTAATTTCTTCTTTTTATTTTTATTATCATATATGATTTATATGTAATTGTACATGCAAACGAAAAACTAAAATTTTACACACATTTCACTATTGAGTTTTAAAAAAATATTGGGATCTAAGCAAAAGGATTAATTATTTCAATTAATTCTATTTTTTTACACTGTTGCAGAAAATATTCTTTAATAAACTGTAGCAGGCATGGTGGGGTTTATGGCGGGCATTGCCCGCCCCTTCCCCCAGTCACTATGAGATCGCTTTTAACCTTATTTTCTAAAATTAATTAAAAAATATCAAGGTTTCAAGAAAACGTATGGGTTCAAGAAAATATAAGCATAATCTCTCTCTAAGAAAAAATCTGTAAAAGTAAGAAAATATCAATTTTTGGCTAAAAAATAGCATTTTTTTTCCTTAAATCTTAATTTGCTGGGCAAGAATATAAAGAAAACTTGCTTACGGCATGACTAATATTATCCCCAACAAGGGTCACTACAGCTTGAATTTGATCAGAAGCAGGACCACTTGGCGTGGAGCTGCAATTTAAAAAATATATAAATTAAGTATTCCACATCAACAAAGATTAATGAACACCAGTACAATTGGAATGAGAGCAAAGAAAAAACAATAAACGTATAAAAATTGTTGCAGAAACATGATTTCAAAAAATAAATAAATAATTGTTTAAAAAATCATTTAAGCTGCAAAAATACTTTCTAAGGTTTTTTTAAAAAAATATAACGAAAAATGCTTTTAATATAATGAAGCTTAAAAAAAGTAAAATTTTGAAAATATTCAGCATCAGTGGCAAGAGATGACAGAACCTATCTGAAAACACTGCATATTTACATGTACCACTTTACTGTACATGACAACAAATCTTTTTCTGTCATGGGAATGGAAAATTAATTATCATTCATTATCCATGAGCAATTTCTTTTGTTGCTGTGGGTGAAGCATTCGGATGAAAGCAATATTTAATTAATTCCTTTAAAAGGATAGTACTTGGCACTTGTATTTCTATCATAAAAATTTCTCTACATCTTAATGTGATATTAAAATATTAAATTTTATAAAGGGAAAAAATACTAGTTTGTGGCTCTAACAAGGAGTTTTGTGTGGTTTTAGTTTATGTTGTAACAGATTAGAGTAACAGTGATGATATTTTTAGTATTCATTCATCGATCAGTATACACTAAGGATAGGAAACCCGTGACCTTTATGAGCTTCTTATGCACTCTTTAACTAACATAACCAGTTGCCCCCATTCAAAAACTTTTATACTTTCATGGCATTGCTTCAATATCTTGCAGTACCTATGCTATAACCATTTATTGCAGTATTGCAATTATTTTTCACTCAAGTTGCAGTTAATAAGTATTTTAAAACAGAGATAAAATTATGATTTTGTTTTTGGAATGAACTAGTAGTAATAAATCGTGTGGATGTTATACTTCAATTTTATTTAGGGTACATAAATATATAATTAGTATAATTGTGGTTATGGTGCATTAAGTTTCATTAGATTTGCACGACATAAAGTAATACCTACAATAATTTTTCAATATGTTTATTTAAAAATAATACTATAATTACAGCCATGAGATTCTGTTTGCAGTCTTTTTCAACTGTTCATTAAACACCGTGAATACAGATCATTCAATAAAAACTTTCAATGCATAAAGGTACAAAAATTTCTTTTCATAGCATTTGGCCAAATCTGAATAGTTGGAAATATTTGATAGAAATCCCGAATAGGCCAAATATTCGTTGCATCACTAATTTCTATGTCTAGACAACAGGCTTCTTTTAAAATCTTACTTTATCTTATTTTTAAAGGTTGAAGTTTACTTCCTTTATGCAAAACTATTAAATTTTACTCTCACATTTAAAATTGGGATACGTAATTTAAGTGCCAACCTAGTATTAGTAAGAAGAAATTTTTCATTTTTGACGAGAGATTCAGGATCATGTGAAACTGGGTTGAAAAATCTTCTTGCACATTCCTGAAATGAGAATATCCATTTGTAAGATGTTGATGCATATAATATTTAAACATATTTTTTTAAAAATGGACACAGATTATTATACATTAATTAAAAGAAGCTCAACATATTCTAAATGTTTCACCACAAATTATGATTAAACGATTAAAATTGTAGCAATGATTAAAATTGTTATCATTTCTTTGATACTAAATAAATTAGAACTTTAATCTATCAAGCTTTAAAGCAAATCCACTTAATCAAAGAGTATTTTTCATCCACCATGACCAAATAAAACATGAGCTATAAATTCCGACACCTCTACCTTAATTTAAAGGTATTCTGAGTCTGAATCCTTTCCTTAAAATACTACACTAATCCCTTCTGCAATGAGGAGAAAAGGGAAACCTTCTCTCTTCAAAACAAAAAAAAGCAAAGCTTGTTGATCCCTTTCCAAAATGAGGGAAGAGAGATTGTATTTTCAAGACATAGTAGGAGGGTGAGAGAGGTTTTTTCTTTTCTATAATTGTAAGAAATGGAAAAGAAATGCAGCAAGCAAAATGAAAGATTAATTGATCAGAAGCAACACTCTCTTTTAAGTTCGAAAAATTCAAATTCGTGTTTGTGCAAAGGCAACACAGTGTGGTTGGTTAACTTAGCACGAACATGGATTTGAATTTCTCGGACTTGATTTAAACTTCTCCTTATGGACAACAACTTGGAACAGACAAACCAGTTGGACACAGATTTGGTATTTTTACTCCGATTTTTAGGGAAGAGAGGTTTATTTTAATTATTTTGGGAGCGGGTCTGTTTGTGTGTCATTTAGTTTCGTCTTAGGACTGCAGCATGAACAAACCCCACTTTTTGTATTTCAATTTTGTTTTTTTAATGCTTATTTTAAAGATCTTCTAGCCTATGTTACTGTTGGCTCTAGTGTGTTTTTGCTTGAAATATGAGAAGTGATCTACATCGCTCATTCTTCGAGACAAACCGACACTCCTTGTCTCCTTCTCAAATCTCTTTAAAAATTTTTTGCTTCTTAAAACTTTCAAAAAGGTATTACTACATTTCTGTTATATGTATGTAGATAATTTATATTTATATATATACATATCGCTCCCCACTAAATTTTCATTTCAACACCAAACATTTATTTTTTTCTCTTTATTTTGTCTACTAATAAGAGAAAAGCAGAAATATGAGGAAAGGAACTATATTCTTGTAGTCTTTTATAAAATCAAACATTCCTGAGTGGAAAATATGTGAATTCACATCTGATATATATCTGATGCAAAAAGGATTTCATCTTTAATATAGGAGAACAGCAGAAATTAAGGACTTAATGAAGCATTAAAGCAGCTGCTCTAATTATGGAATAACTTTTTTTTTTTCAAACTAAACATCTTTCAAAATGAATTAGAAAAACCCTTTTTTTAAAGGTGCTCTTTAAGATTTTGCCCTAAATGCCAGTCCTCACTGGCTCTGGGGAAGGTTGCAGACACACTGCCTATGGCACATCACAAAGTCTCATGAAGTTGAAGCCACGTGCCTTCTTTTTCAATGAATATAACAAGAACATAATAAGAAATTGACATTTTAAATTTTCCACACATACTATTCAACTTACGACTATAATGCCTTGTAATTGCTCCAAAATTACTGTAACTTCTTCCTGAAGGAGCCAATCAAATTCTTGATGCTGCATGAATGTGAAATACATAAAATAAATTGTTTTTTTTATGATTGCAATAATACATAATTTAAAAACTTACTTAACTAAAGCCTTTTCAAAATCAGCATAAAAATATTCTTAAAAGTTTTGTATAACGCATGCACAGAGGCGTAGCTAGGTGGGGGCAAGGAGGGACAGCTGTCCCCGGGCGCAGCGTCAAGGGGCGCCAAATTAATGTTAATGTATTTTATTTTTAAATGCGAATAGAAAATCATTGGAACTGAAGAGGTGTGAATATGTAAGACAAAAAAGTGGGAGCACCGCAAATCCTATCGGGAGTGACCAATGTGCGTGGGAAATCAGACAAATAATTTTGCGGAGCCAAAGTGTCCCATTTTTCCCTTAGAAGTGAATGGTGGCTAATAAAAATGAAAGTTAAAAGGGCTGCTTTTTAGAGCTTTATCATTTAGGAAGCATAAAAGTTTTTTAATTAACTTTACGGGCGCCCCTAGGCTCTCACGGGCACAGGGGGGCGCAAAATCTCCAATTGATCCCAGGCGCTGAAAAACCTAGCTACGCCTCTGTGAATGCACCTTAACAATAAAATGATATAAAAACTTTTTCAATCATTTTAACAGTAGCTACAATGCAGGGCTGTCGCCCACAGGGAGGGGTGCTATATCTTCCAGCTTTCAGAAAAAAAGGCTATGAGTTTCATTTTAGTGATGTAAGAGAAAGGAAAACCTTTTCAAGCTTGAAAGTAAAAAAAATGATAATAAAAAATTAATTACCTACTAAAAATGAGGAAAAACTATTTAAAAAGAAAATGCATTGTTAAAATATTATTTAGAAATATCAGCAAATCCGTATTACTAAATACCAGCATTTTGTTTGCTTACAATGTGTCATCCCACATTTGAATTTAAAACACCATGTTCACGGTAAAGTGATATTATTTTGATCTAAATCTTTTTTAATAATAATAAACAGTTGGGAGTGATTTCCTCAGATTTCAGTGATTATTTAGAGAAGTTCCAAGGAAATGGATTATGTAATTTAGCACTTGCCTACCATTTCGTCTCACGGGTTGCAATAGTGGCACAACTCAAAAAATCACGTTTTGAGATAAGTGGGTTGAAAGTTTTCATTGCTAAAGAAAATGCATAAGAAATGCTTTATAGTTTGCTGCCATCTTATGGCCTAATACTGAATTATGAGTTGTGCTAGTATTGCAGCTGAAAAGAATGTATTTTCATATTTACATCTGTTCTTAGTCCAAAACGCGTGTTTTTTGAGTTGTGCCACTATTGCAGCCCATGAGCGATTTGCAGACAGATGGAAGAAAGTAGCTCTAAGAGACATAACTTATTTCAGGGTTCCCACCAAGAATATGATACAAAAAAAGTGAAAAAAGTGACCATTTAAGAAAAAAAAGTGACCAAAAAAGTGATGAATTTTTTAAAAAAGTGACCAAATGAGAATAAGCTTTGTATTACCACTAACACATATGTAGAAAAAAGGTTTATAGGTGTTTAAGCATAGAAAAATATACCATTACATTTATTTTCTTCACATGCAAAAGTTCCATCTAGAACTATACGAGCCTACTTTCGCACATTCCAAATACAGATCTATACTCTTGCAATCTCTCTCTCTCTAAATTCTCATTTAGCTTTAGTTTTTGATTACTTCAAATATACCGTTTTCAACGGTCAATACATATTCATTCACTCATTAATTAATTTACTCGTTCATGAATTTGCACACTTATTTATTTTGCACTCATTCCTTTATTTACTCATTCATTCTTTCACTCATTCAGTTATTCATTGATTCATTCATTCCTTGAGAAATATCCTTAAAAATCCCGGTCAACAAATTTCATTAAAAAAATAGGTTCGTTTAGTTCAGGATGAACTTCGTATCTGTACATGTTCTTTGACCTAACATCTTTCCGATAAAGTTTGTTCCAAGTGAATCCGTCAGCTAGGTCAGGCTTTATATAGGATTGAAATTTCCTTTTTGCACTAAAGTTAATTTTTTTTTAACTGTTCATAAATGAACAAAAATTGTTCAAATCTAAAAAAAGATATTTCACACCGAGAGCTTTTTCCAATAAGCTTGTCCATACGAACTAGGATCATATGCCCAGTATTTACGTAATGGGCCGTGGTAGCCTAGTGGTAAGCACGTCGGATTTCCACCTGGAAGGTCGCGCGTTCGATACCCACTGAAGACTACCATGTATACTTGGGGATATGTGCATGTAAAATCCGTAGACCCCACTACCTCTCCCCGTGCGTAAGCAATCCTAAGGCCTCGGCTAACAGGTAGGCGTCTGGTGGAGAAAAGAAAAGTATTTACGTAAAGTGCTTTATTTTTGCCCATAGGTGCTAATGTTAAGATTTTTTGAACTGTTCAAAATTAAACGAAAATTTTTTCAAATGAAAAAGTAAAATATGGAAATGAGATGTCCTCGGCAAGATCTTTTGAATCGGCCAATTTCCTCAAAAGTTACTGAAGTTACTGGGGGGGGGGGGGGGGGGACCAGCAGACACATTTTCCCCATCTCAAAACCCTACTTTCAAATTTTTCATTTTTAATTCCTTATTTAATTACTTCTTTGACTTTTCTTTATTTTTAATGATATTTTTACAATGCATTAAGCCTTCTTTCACACTTTATTTATTTTTTGGGAAAGTAGGCTAAAACCGGCAGAAAGTTCAGTCCTTAACTAAACTTCCATAAATAAACATCACTATCATCTCAAACAAAAAATCATTTTTAAAAAACCAATGGTTTTTCATCAGACACAGAAAGAAAGCAGCCATACATATATATGCCAGGGGTGACCGATTATGCTAACAATTTACAGAATCAACTTTATTTTTAATAATGTTTGATCACAAAAATAAAATTAATTATTGCTAATAAAAACATTTAGAATATCAGAGGAGCATGTGCTAAATATTTGAAACATTATATATAAATTAAAGGTATGTATATACAAGAAATATTATAATCCTTTATTAAAAAATTTAATTCAGAATATTCTTTGATGCTAAAAATTAAACACCAGAAATAAACTTCAAATGCATGCTAGCGCAAGGCTTAAAAGAGAAAAAAAAGTTTAATATTTCAAAATTTGCTTTCATTAGGATTACTACAGAAATAAAGTTAATTTGAATATCATTTATATATTAATGTCAAATTACATATGTTAGAGCAAGTAAAAAATAAAAATCTTTACATTGATAGATATAAATCCCGACCTAGCTGACGGATTCACTTGGAACAAACTTTATCGGAAAGATGTTAGCCCAAAGAACATGTACAGATACGAAGTTCAACCTGAACTAAACGAACCTATTTTTTTAATGAAATTTGTTGACCGGGATTTTTAAGGATATTTCTCAAGGAATGAATGAATCAATGAATAACTGAATGAGTGAAAAATGAATGAGTAAATAAAGGAATGAGTGCAAAATAAATAAGTGTACAAATTCATGAACGAGTAAATTAATTAATGAGTGAATGAATATGTATTGACCGTTGAAAACGGTACATTTGAAGCACACATCTAAAGAAGCAAATAAAATCAATTATAAGCATAAAAAACAGGAAAAGGATCAATGCCCAGTTAAATCAAGCAAGGAAATCGCTAAATTAAACGCATTCTATACAAGAAATGATTTTGATTATAATCCTTTGTTTAAAGCCGATTTAGAAAGAAGAGATACCAAAAGTAAAATACTTGAAAAGTATACTTTAAGTGCTTACTTATCCTGTAGCAAAAAGTTTTTAACTTGCAAATCGTTCAAAGGTGAAACTGAAAATGTTAAGATAGAATAGACCTTGAAAAGCAAAAAGAAAATCAGAAAAGAAAATCAATACAGTAGGAATGCTCAAAATTTTTAAATGTTAATATAAAAATTTCAGAAAAGAATGCTTCAAAAATTAAGAGAACTGTCGCCCCTGGTATATAAATGGCAGCACTCTGTAAAAGTTTCAATTTAATCAGTCTTAGATTTCTTTTTAAAAAAAAAGTTGTGATTACGGAAGATTTTCTCTTCTGTAATTTTTTTCCAATTTCATGTGCCCCTTTGCTCTGTGCTCGATTTCATGAACTTTTACAGATTTAGCACCCTCTATCATTGCCCGAACAAGGTGTATTTCTGTAAAATCTTGATTTCTAATGCCCTGTTTTAACTTTTTATTTGCTTCAGAAAATAGCTTTATAGAAGGAATCTATTTTATTTGCATTTTTCCTGGTGTTTATAGGAAAAGTTTGGTGGTTATTAAGCACTTTATGAGATACCCCCAAAAAGTGACCAATGAAAAAAAAAGTGATTTTAGGTGAAAAAAGTGACTTGGTGGGAACCCTGTTATTTATTACTGTGCATATATTTCATTGTTTTTGTATAAATAAATTATGTAAAATCAAAAATTTCCAAATTTACCTCTAATGAAAATTTTGCATTTTTTAATGAGAAATAATTGATGGAAACTATAAAACACTGTTACAATAAGTACTACAATAATAAATGAGTGGAAGCAAAAAAGTCCTAAAAAAACTAAGAGAAAGATGGGGATGCCCAGAACCATCTCCACAAATATTTTAGGCAGTACTTGAGCACTGCAGCATACCAGAGATGGTGCGGGAGAATACAGTATAAATGATGTGATAAATGTAGTGAACTCTACAAATACCCTCAATTGGACCATCACACATTAAAATCAGGGCTTGCACTAGGAAATTAGAGTTTATATTAGAGGTTTATATTAGATTTTTGGACCTTTCACAAAATGCTGAGCTACCAAACCTTACATTTCACATAATTATTTATGAAATAAGCAGAAAATAACAAATTATTTTATCACTATATGTTTAAATTTGGAATTTTTACAAAATTATTTGAATTTTCACAAAAACCATTTTAAAATTCACAAAAACAGAACCCTGCTAAAGTAGCTAGATGGGACCTCTGAAAATTCTGCAATATTTATTATTTAAAGGGCCGACTTTATCAAACATCAAGACAGAATTACATTGCCAAATAAAAAGTAAAAGTAGCAATTTTGTTGAATTCAAATAGGAGGTGCTTGTTTTATAAATGATAGCTTCATGTTGGCAGGAATTAGGAAATCCATTGCAAAGATTAGCCTTTTAACCGATATGAATCAATGCTACTGTTCAATGTAATATTTGAATTATATAATTGTAAGTGAATTATTATTTAAAATGAACGATTATCCAGCTTAATTAGTTAATTATTATTCAATTAGTCAACTATATTTCCAAGTTTGCTGAAATACGTGTATTATAATAGATAGGTAATCAGGAATGAAATTGTATTGCTAAATAGTTTTTTTCAAAAAAACACTTACAAATTATCTGTGTGTGCTTAGTAATTCTTAAAAGAAAATAAATAAATCTTGCAAGCAAAAGACCATTATTTTCTATAAATGTACAATTTGCTCATAGTACCTTTTGAAACGATGTCCTAAGGTACCAGTATTTCCCCTAATGTACTGTTTTGTGCATGAAACATAGAAAATGAAAGTCTTTCATATTTTAAAATTTTGTAGTTTAAAACAACTCGAATTTGCTTTTCATAAAAAATAACAGCTTAGTAATAAAAATTTTAAATTAATACTTAAGACAATGAAACGAGGTTTTTCTTACAGCTGATGAATGAATGTTTGACATTTTGTTTTAATTCAATTCTTGATTAATTAAAATGTATAATTATAGGGGGAGGGGGGGGGGAGTTAAAACACAACACCGAGCACTATTTCAGTAGTAGAATCCTAAACATTCGATTGCAAAGAGGCAAATAGAGGACACTCACCAGAGAAAGAACTTCATCATCAATTTCAGACATATCAAAAATGTTTTTTAATAAAACATTAATTTCAAACACAAGAAATCGCGCTCCTTTTAAATCTATTTATTTACATGTCACTGGAAGGGACCATGAAGAGAGGAGTAGAGCCAGGCACATCTTTTGCCTCCATAAACATTATGGGGCAACTGAGCCTGAATAAAAATAACTTAAAATTATGAAGAGAAAGTGGAAGGCAATTAATATTCCAAAAGTTTTCAGTTATTTTGAATTGGATTTCAAATGTTGGTAATACATTAGATTAGAAGTTATTTAAATTAAGTTAAGTTATTTATTAATCTTTGGCATGAATGGGTTAACGGTGGCATTAGCAATTTGATTGCGTCATTCAGAGGCAAGAAACGCAAACAACAAACCGGTGAGTTGTTAAAAGTCAAAAATCCTATCAGCTATCAAAAATTAAAAAAGATAACAATAAGTATTGGTAGGCGGCTTCACAAGATTCATACATTTTGTGGCTATTAATTGTATCTTTCTTTTCCTGCATGTCTGCTTGGAAAAATAGAAGTATGCTTACATATAATAATAAAATAATTATTTATATTTTGTTATTTATAAGAGCAAATAAGTACTTATATGACCGATGCTTGAATTAAAAACGAATGGATTATAATAATATTTTTAAGAGCAAATTTAAATAGTTTTTCACTTTATGCATTTATATTTAACGCTTCCCTTGTGCGATTTTTTTGAAAGTATATTTACGCATGAGCATATTGCAATCATAATTCTAAATTTATGTGTGTCCTATGTTCAAAGTATGCTTGTATTCTTTAAATTGAAAATTTCACTTAATTACTGTAAGCAGAGCCTTTTTCTGATGACACAGCTTATAAAATTGTTGATTGCCCCCGGTGTGTATATATTATGTCAGAAATCTTAATTTATAGATTTCATTATTAAGGAATTATGTGTGATAATAAACTTTTCTAACGGTGTACTTAAATGTTTTTAAATAATTCTAATAATTCACCAATTCTTCTATATCCTGCTACTGTATACATTTAATTTGCAACATAAAATCTAATTTTTAATTGTTAATCCTGAGAGGAAAAGAAAACTTTTTAATGACAGTAGTTTTCATCCAATAATGAGACACATGGAGTAAAAATATTTACTTTTGAACATTAATGAAAAGGTTCCATGCATTCCTTAAAATAGCCTTTTTAATCAAATTCTTAATAGTTTGTGCTCTATTTATATATATATATAATTCTTTTTAATGCTCATAAAGGTAGATTTCAAGTAATGGATTTAGAGTTTACAATGAAGAACAATATGAAAATTTTCGTCTTAATTACATCACAGAATTAAATAATTTTCTATACATTTAAATTATTGCAAAATGTAGTGTTTAAGGGAAAATGTTGAAGTGAAATGTACTGAAATGTAACCTATGGCTTTATTTAGCTGATGACATTTAATTAATGTTATGAGGAGGTGCAATGCTGCCCTTTTATTTATTTATGTATTATTTTATTTTTGGAGTTCAAATGTCATCAAACAGAAGAATTTCTTAATTTTCTATTTTTTGAGAATTAAATTTAACAATGCTATAAATAATTGTTTCTCAACCTTTTACGCTTTAAGAGCACTTTTGAAGCCTAAAACATGCTGTAAAAAGTCACACTTTGAATGAGTTATTACATTTAAATGGTTTATTAAATGCATGTGTAACATAGCACAAGACCTCTTTTTTGGCGCATTTTATGTACTAAATATGAAAATCACTTATAATAAATGTCTGTTACTTACACATCTTCATAACTACTTTAAAGATTGATGCAAATTTTTTTTTATTATGAAAAACATGTCATGTTGTAAAAACTATGTCAGGGTGCACGCTAGGCCGCGCGACTCCCGCAACATTTTTTAAAATCCCACTCAAAAAAAAATAAAAAAATTGTTTGCGCTTAAATTTTTAAAATCCCACTTATAATTTTGAGCAAGGAGGAAAATCCCACCTTGTATTTTTCCCCAGTGTGAACCCTGTATGTCCATTTTTTGTCATGTATGTCACAACACGTTTTTTACATAATAAATAAAAATGTTTGTTTCTTAGACTTAAATTCTTTCACTATTTTCAAGGTAGGCATGAAGATGTGCAACCACGCCAAAATTTACAAAGTTTTTTTAATATTGAATATTTTAAATGAAACAAAAAATTGACAGACTTACAAAATGCATGTGGTATTAACCTCATCATACCCACCTGTTTTGTGGCATTAATATTTTCTGACAATGAATACGTTCAGCAATGTGAAAAAATCGAATTAATTTGTATTTTCCACATTTGGTGAAACTTTAAAGGAAAGTAGTGGCCTTTCAGACAATAAGGCAAAGAACAGGAATGCTCCAAATAAATTTATCATTTGTAAGGCATTATGACAAGCATACAAAAGGTGGTCAGATTCAATTTGTTCAGGTGTATTTAAATCATTATGTGAAATTTAAAAAAATAATAATGCAAAATGTTATAAATTTTGAAAATGTTGGTTTTGTTTTTGCTTTAAAATTATTAATTTTTTAGGTATGGCTCAAGGAAAAGGTTCTGGTGATGTTTCAATAAATATTGAGAAACAAAGTATATATCGAATTCCACCGTATTATTACTTGCATGTTCTTGATCAAACTACAAATGTTACTCGTGTAGAAACTGGACCAAAAACTTATATTAGACAGGAAAATGAACAGTAAGTATGTTTTCATTGTTAAAAGTTCTCTAAGCATTAAGCTGGATTTTTGTATATTGTTCGATTACAAGCTATTCCTTAACCTTTTTGTTGTTGTTTTAGATCAAGGGCCTCACCAGAAGGAATTCAGATCCCTTTTTGGGACCCTTCACAAAATTCAAATCGCTTAAAATGGACCCTTCACAAAATTCAAATCAATTAAATCAGACCCTTTACAAAATTCAAATCAATTAAATCAGAAACTTCACAAAATTCAAATCAAATAAATCAGCCCCTTCACAAAATTCAAATTAATCAAAATGGACCCTTCACAAAATTCCAAGCTCCTAAATTATGTTTTTTACACCATAAAAGAGGTAATCTATACTAATATTATAAAGCTGAAGAGTTTGTTTGCTTGAACGCGCTAATCTCAGGAACTACTGGTTCGATTTGAAAAATTCTTTCAGTGTTAGATAGCCCATGTATCGAGGAAGGCTATAGGCTATATATCATCACGCTAAGACCAATAGGAACGGAGCTCCGAAAATTGCGTAAAATAGTCCTTTTCTTTCGAAAGAAATTATCGCATCCTTTCGAGCTTGATACCATTCAAAAGCCCGCAAAAGAAAGTTTTTTCCTTCGTGCAAAAATTGGAAGCCTCTAAACTAACTAGAAAAGAAGTTATAAGCGCTTTTCTCTGTAGATTGAAATTATTTTTTCACTGTAATTAACTTTAAATTGATTTGACCCAGATGATGACTGTTTTATTTTATTTGCATTGTTGCATCCTTTCAACAATTGTTACAGTTGTGGTGTGAAGAAACAAATCAATGCAGTTGCCATTGTCAAACAAAGCAAATATAATAATCAGTGCTTCCCCCAGGCTTGGGCGGGAGGGCGCCGCGCCCTGCCCGCCCTTGGATTCGGGAAACGCACCCATCTTGCCCTTTTGTTAGTGAAATTGCGCCCTTCTTATAGAGTTCAAAACTAGCGATCGCCAGTTGCCAAAGGCGACCAATTTTCACGTTTTGGCGACCATTGTTTTCATTAAAGTCGCCAATGTGCCTACCCCATTTGCTAATGCTAAAACCCTTTCCCGAACTTTTATCTTGACACGTGACCTTTTCCCAAATTCTCTTGTCCACTAAAAATTAAAAAAAGAAGAAAGAAATAGGAGTTAATTTTTGGGCCACACGGAAACTAGTTTTTCCTCCGATTTTTACCGGAAATTGCTTACCGTGTTTGAAATTTCAATCTTTTTCCATCCTGGAATTATTTCAATTATCTTGAAAGTTGTAAGATATTTTTTGCATGCACTACCTTAAATCTGTTTATTTGTCGTTTCATTTTAACAGTTAAAAAAGAAAAAAAAGTATAAAGATAGAAACATCCAAAATCGTGCACGTGCTTGGCCGAAAATTGGATTCTACGTTAGAGATTTTAATCCTTTTGCATCGGGTACGAATTTCAATTATTTTCTAAATTAGAAGATATTTTTCACCCATGCTACCCTAAATCTGCTTATTTTGCACTTTATTTTAATAGTTTCTGGCTTTTTTCTTTTTTTTTTTTGAACTGTGCCAATATTGAACACGTGTTTGCCGAAATTGCGTTTATCACTAATTATTCACCATTACTAAATCACTATTATTGTTTCATTTATTTATTTACTTTAAATTTGATTTTAGTATTGACAGCTATTTACGTTTTAGAAAATACTAAATTGTGGATAAATACGAAATTTTTAGAAAATTGTTAATTTACCCGAATTCAACTTCTTTAAAAACCAATAAACAATTATTGAAAAGAAGTAGTATTATCACAAATCATAAAATAAATAAGAATTTTTTGTTTAGTTCAAACATTTTACAAAATTAATAATGATAATAATGATCTCTTTTAGGGCCGACAGTTGCGAGATTTTTGGGGCACTTTTTGAGATTTTGGGGATTTTTTTTTCAAATCATTTTCTCTTTTTTGGCTTTGGGTAATTTTTTGTGTGTAGCCTGAAACTCTTCCAATGATTCTGTGCTTGATTATATTGCAACTCTTAAAAACTCTCTATCTCATAAAATTTAGAACAGTCGGTTCCCAAAGACCAATCATGAAATTCTTTTTTTCATCTTTATAAGGGACCCATTTGGGTCAAATATGCATTTATTACAACTGTAGACGTTGAGAAAACTAACCAAAATATAAGGATGCTCTTTCAAACAAGAAACTACTTACTATTCAAAATATGAAAAAGCGTTTAATAGTCCGAATCTAATGGTGCTTTCTAGTTATTTCAAGAAAGAAAAGTTTTAAAATTTAATAAATTGCAGGAAAACAGATGGCAACGTGTGAGGAATGCATATATAAGACATTTCCTTTTTCTCTCCTTATTTTAATAAACATTTATTTCAATCTTTAATGAAAATGTATTGTATTAATTTTGCTTCCTTTAAATTAAAAAAAAATACTATTGTCATTTTAAGCTAAACTATTGCTTTCAATTGGTATTCTTGATTAATTATAATGGCATTTTTTTGAAATTTTGCTGTTTTTAGAACATGTTAAAAATTTTAAAGGGCGTTTTCAGTGGTTGTTTAGGTCATCAAAATCCGGGCTCTAATTACTATTACTGAAGCTTTATTGTATTAAGAATAAATATATTCTTATTTTTTATTATTCCTCAGAGGTGATCAGATCTTCCGAAGTACTGGAATGAACAGAAACACTCTCATAAATTAGTAAAAATGTATAACTCAGAAAATCCTTGCTAGATATTTTATTGAATTTAAAATCATTATTGGTTGATGTTGCCTATATACAAGCAGAATTCTTTCATGCTTTACTTCAAATATTGAAATTGATCTTAAAACTGAATATTGTCAAATTAGTTTATATATATTTTTCAATGTTCAGTTTCAGTGATGATGTTGATGTTTGACTAAAATGTTAAATTATGGCAATAATAAAGTATTATAGGGGAGGATTCATAAATGACGTCACGTTTCTAGGGGGAAGGGGGGTTCGTGAAATTGTGGCGAAGGGAGGGGTAACAGGAAGTGTGACATGCTACTTGTGCAACATAGTGTAACATGTGACAATGGGGGAGGGCGGTCCAACAATGAAAAAAGTGGGACATTTATGAACCGTCCCTACTTCAAATTACATGTGCCCTTTATTTCGGTAAGATGCCCTAAATTTGGAAAAGTGCCCTTTTTTTTACAGTAGCACCCTGCCCTTTTTCAATCCTGGGGGAAGGTCTGTAATAATAATCAACGTTTCCAGCATTTTGATGAGGCATCGCTGTATTTGCAAAATATAATTTTAGATAGACCGTGCAACGCTGGGCGTCTCAGCTAGTTAATAATAAAAATTTTCACCACTATATGTTTAAATTTTCAATTTTCACAAAATTATTTGATTTTTCAATATTCTCTAAAAGTGTATGGATAAGTTATAAATTTAAATAAAAAAGCAATAACTTTACTTACATAATTGTCTTTAGATAAAGTACCACTGTTATATTTATCTACTTTAAATATTTTTACAATACCTTTTTGTGTAGGTGAGATGGATTCTCCTAAAAAAAGGCTTTTAGTTCTAAGGGTTCTATAAGTTGACAAAGTTTGAAGACCACTGTATTAAAGAAATAGCTTTGGATGTAATATACATATTATTGCATCAAAAAGAAATTTTTCTGCAATCAACTTTTCCTAATTTCCTAATGCTTTCCTCCTGTAGTAAAGTAGTTAAATTGATTTTTCTTACAGTTTTGTCAAAGTATATTAATATTCTTCAGTAGCCAAAAAAGGCATTCTTGGCTATTCAAAACACACTCTAAACTGCTATAAAGCAATAAAAATTGAGCTTATCCTGTATCTCAAGAAAATATCTGCATAAATGACAAAATCAACATAATTGGTGCATAAAATTGAAAAAATATTTGCATATACATATTGCTTGCTATTCATTATATTGTTAATATGATGGATATGTCATCCATAAACTTGATAACAGATAGAAAAATTATATTTTTTGTCCTATCAAAATATTAGGCACTATTTAAGTCTTAAATCTCATCCTCTTAAAAAAAAAAGAATAATTTTCAAATTCTTGTGTAATTAATTTTATCATGTCAAAATTTATTTACCTATTAATTATTCATTCACTATGTTTCTTCTGAAATCAATTAATTCTTATGTGATTTACATAATAGGTTCAATGTTGTTTTAAGAATATATCAAAATATTTTGTATCTTTTAGTGTAATCCTTGGACCTCAAAAGATGATCATCATTCCACCATGCCATTTTTGCATTATTCGTAATCCTGTTATGCGAAATGAAGAAGGTGCTTTAATTTTTGATAAATCCGGTCAGATTAAATTAAAACATGCTGATTTAGAAGTAAGATTAGAGCAAGATCCATTTCCATTATATCCTGGAGAAATAATACATTCCGTAAGTATGTAAATTACTTTATGAAAGAAATTCAATTCCTATGTATTTGTCTATTTTTTCAGGCAGTTAACTTTTTGCTTTTATTATTATTGGTATAATGTATAAAATATTTTTATAACCTTTTCAAAAACATAATGTTAAGTTATCTCTATTAATAATGTTATCTCTATTAATAATGATGTACAATGGTTCAGGTATTTGTGTGGGAGTCTGTTGGTGGTCTACAGAAGAGACCATATGAGCCTAAAGCTGCCAAATTCGAAACAGATATTCTTTGAACTCTGAGGATGTGCAGCTTGGAGCCACTTTTTCAAAATTCAATTTTTTTTTTTTTTTTTCAATTCCATTTTCGGGAAATTGAAATATTACCACCAGGTGGTTGTTTGTCACTTCTCTCTACTACTAAAAAGTAAAATGTTCACATATCAGTCTGAACCAGCATTCACTCTGACACCCAAGGTGTCGACAGGTATGTGTTGGTTGTCTGACAAATTGGGTAAAAAGGAAACAATTAAAGCTAACCCTATAATGGAGATGCCACCACCTCTTCTGATGTCCCGGCTCCCTCAGCTTAGAGGACCGGCTAAGAAGATAAGTGGTAGCCCACCTTTCGGTGGTCTGGTGTTCAAAATTAATATTTCAATTAGAGATTTGCAAAATTATTTATGCTATAATCCTAACCCAGCAGAGTGTTTATACTTTATGATAATGCAAAAAATTTTCGTATCCAAATGATTCTGGTTGCGAAAATTTTTTGAGTTGTTGAGCTTACTAAAATTTAAGCTATTTTAAATTACTGAGTATCATAAACCTATAAAAAGTTAAAAAGATACAATTTTGATGCTATTGTTCTGAAATAGAAGACACTGTTGACAAAAAACATTCACAAAAACAAATCCTTCCTAAAAGGTACTGAAATTTGCTATCTAGTTTTCAGAGAAAATTTCAGAGTTTAATATTAAATGTAAATGCTGTATCTAGGTTCATAAATCTTGCATTAACCATCTAATTCTTCTAAATTACAAGAGTTTTTAAAAGTCTGGATTGACTTTTATTTTCAGGATGTCACAGCCTTGACTGTTGTGCCTTCAAACAGTGCTTTAAGGCTCAAAGCTGTTCGAGATTTCGAAGATGGAGGTATAAAACATGTAGCTGGAGATGAATGGCTTTTTGAAGGCCCTGGTAATGTTCGACACCATTCCTAATTTGTTTTTAAATTCTGAACTATATAAAGTATGCAAAAAATGAATCGGTCAATCTGATTTTAAAATTTTTTGAAGATAACTTCTTTTAAATACTTCTGAATATTGTTTGAATTTTAAGCGTAATCTCTTGAGTCTAGAATACTATAGCAATTTACCAAAAATTCTTTACCCGGGTTGAAACATCAACCATGTCTATTGGGCCTCTCATATGACAATTTCTTAAGAATTTAATGCATTGCCAGGGGTTGATACAGCATTTTAAACATCCATCCGTTTTTGTGAAGTTTTAAAATGCTTTTGTGAAAAATTAAATATTTTTTTTGAAAACTTTAAATTTAAACATACAGTAATTTAAAAAAAATTGGCGCTTAGTTAATAAATAATTCTGTGAAAAGTATGCTTTGATAGCTCGAAATTTTGTGAAGGGTCTGTTTTGATTGATTGGAGTTTTGTGAAGGATCCGTTTTGATTAATTGGAATTTTGTGAAGGGTCCAAAAATGGACCTGAAATTCTTCTGGTGTGACCCCTGATTTCAAATCTTGATGAAATTTTGTTCCAATGGTCAATGGAAAATTTAGAATCATGATTTCTGAACAACACATTTTTTTTTTTTGTAAAATGATCAATCTGTTTTTCTCTCTTTTTTCTTTTTTTATGATAAAATTCATGCATTGAATATTTTTAGGTACAAAAAGAACACACAAAAATGTTCAATTCTACTAACTGTTTCGCAACTTCTTAATTCAGCATAATCCATAATGGCTCCAAAGAGTTGAACTTCAGATTGTTCCCTCTCCTGTTCCCCTTTTTGATGCATGAAATCAAGAAAGAATTGAGATTGATATTTACTTTTCCAAAGCAAATTATACTGTCGAATAAAAACACAAAAAATAATCATAGTGTATAATTAAAACATTTATAAATGTTTTTTTTAAATATAAAGATATTCAAATAAAAATATACAAATGCTAAATTTATGTATAAAAATTCACCCTTTTATCCTCGTGAATTTCTTTATAATTGAAGGAACCTTTGTGCCTAGAAAGGAAGTTGAAGTTGTTGAAACAATTGTAGCAGTGGTTATTAATCCAAATCAAGCTTTAAAACTCCGAGCTTGTGCAGAAACTAAAGATCGTGATGGAAAATTGAGGGTAACTGGGGAAGAATGGATTGTTAAAAAAAGTGGAGCCTATTTACCAGGAGCATATGAAGAAGTTATAGATGTAGTAAATGCATATGTATTAACAGAAAAAGTAAGTTACTTCAGAATCTTATGCTGTGTTCTTAAAAATAATCTTTTTAAATCACTTTTTTTATTTTGGGTTTGAGCTGAATTTTCTAAAAAATTTGAATTGTGACTTTTTTTTTTTGCTCCTTTTTAATTTTTAAAGCATTTGAAATACATTAAAAGGTATACGAAATGAAATTTGTAAAACTAGTTAGAATATACATTGTTGTTTAATATATATTCTGAAAACTATGCTAAGTGCTGAAGCTTACTGATACTGTTCTAGTGAAAATCTAAGACAACATAACATTCATGGCCAAAGGCTTAAAAAGAAAAAGAAAAGTTTTTGTATTTGAATTACTTCTCCGAAATACAATCGGCTCAAAGGTAACTTACATAATAAAAAGCTCAATAGAGAATGAAATTAAAATATTTTTAATGGAAGAAAAAGAAATCTGTTGTTTGGCTGCCATCTTTTTTAATTTTCAACCTTTCATACATCTTTTTTTGGATTTTAATAAAATCCCCAATCTTTTGTTTTACCATTGTAGTATTTGATTTATTGTATCTTTTCTTCGAATTCACTCTTTTATTTTTGATTGAGAGTGACCGAGAGAGACACAAAATTAAATGTATCTTAATAGAAATTGAAATTGGAAATTGAAATTTTGAGAAGGGTCCGAAAAGGGACCTGAATTTCCTCTGTCGAGACCCCTGCCCATGTAATATAGCGTAACATGTGACAAAGGGAGTGGGAGGAGGGGTGTCCATTGAAGTGTGACATTTTGTGACAAAGGGGGAGGGTGGTCAATATGTTGAAAAAATCATGACATCATTTATGAATGGTCCCTATGGTGATGGAGAGGGAAAAGAAAATAGACAGTGATGATAGTGATATGGGTTTTTAAATTTTTAAAAGGAAAGTTTAGTATTAAAAATTATCTAAATATTATCTTTTTTTAAATTCATGGCTTACAGTTCAGATTCCCCCTTCCCCAGAAAATTATTAAATTTGAAGGGTAGTCTTATCCTAAGAGAGGCTTTATACACCAGAAAAGATGGTAGTATTTTTTGGAAGGCTGTTTTCAGTCTTAAGAAAAATTATGGGAGCATATATTTTGAAATTAAAATTATATAATGTTTAACCTTTGCAAAAAACACATAAAACTGTTTTCCCCCCATATTTACTGAATTCTGAAGACAAAATCCTAAAGCAAATCTCACATTGGAAGAAGATGGTACTAAAATTGAATTACCGAGTTTATTGTAAATGTTAGAACTTCCAATGCGAAGCGATATTAAACATTGCAAATTTATATGCTAAATGCATCATTCTCCAAAATTTATGTATAAAAATGTATAATGTGAAGAATGTTAAGTACTCTTAAGAGAGGATTTATGTACCGTAATTATCTGTGTATAGCCCGCAGGTTATCTACAAAAAAAATGATTTTTTACTATCTGCGGGCAATATAACGATGCGGGCAATACATGGAATTTAAAAAATGATTTTATTAAAAAAAAAATAAATTGATTATTAAATTGAAAGAAATAAATGATAGGTTTCGAAACGAATTTCAAATTTACCCATCCCTCTTAACTCCCCTATGCAAGCAGATTAGGGATCGGGCGCTAGAAATGAAAGAGCTTTATGAATGAATGCAGTCAGGTTTCAGGCACCTGCATTGTTTTCTAGGGGTGTATCTTATGAAAAAGGGGACTTCCACGGAAAGGACATCTTCGTGGGAGACCTTTCCTTATGAGCGAAGATGAATCAATCCAATGGCCCTGGTATCAATATATCTTCCCTCCTCTAATGACCAAAGTAATTCTTGACACTTCACAATTACAGAATGCTGTTCTACAATTATCAGAGTTGTGTACGCAATTCCTAAAAAAGAGAGCTAATCTTAATTCGTTTCTTATATTACTCTTAAATAAAATGTAATGCACAAACGAAAGAAGACCAGGGAATAGAATAGAGATAAGCAATATATCTGTCATGGAAGCCTTTTCTTCCACACCAATTAAATCACAAGAAAAGGGTAGGACCACAGAGCAGAGGTCACTATAAACAAAATGTATAAATAACCATGTATAAAAAATGAAAAGGTAAACTTTTTACAATATAATTTTAAATGTTAAAAGTGTTTTGTAGTTTAAAATAGTTTCTTTATAAACAGGGTGCCTTACAGAATGGTTTGTTCATGTAATTGTTTTTATTTTGGGTACGGGTTACACAACGATGCGGGTTATACACCGAACTTGATTTTTTTAGAATGAATTTTTCTTCCTTTTGGACTATACAATGATGTGGGTTATATACCGATAATTACGATACTTTGAGTAGAAAATGAAATTATGAACACCTATTTTAATTTAATGGTACAAATATCTAATCACTAAAAGCCTATAGAATCTTTCATTTCAGTTAGCATAATATTTTCCTTACACTAAATGTTTATATTTTATAGGAAGCAGTTCATGTCAAAGCTCAGAAAACTTTTGTTGATGATTTTGGAAAAACAAGGAAAAATGGTGAAGAGTGGTTAGTCACTATAAAAGATACTGAGACCTATATTCCTGGAGTTTATGAAAATGTTATAGGTTTAGTAAATATTACTACTTTATCAAATCGTCAGTATTGTGTAATCCTTGATCCAATCGGCAGTGATGGGAAACCTGCAGTTTGGACGAAAAAAACTTATCAAGGTATGAAAAATATTTCCCATTTGTTTTTACAATTTATGCAATGAACATGTAACTGAACAGAATGTGTGCACTTTCCATTCAAAACAGTTAAGAAATTTCATCCCTTGTTTTCTCGAAACGTAAAATAATTGCAATAGAACCTTGATAAATCCTTTCTCATGTCATTATTCAGTTCAAACTATAAATATGGAAAAACAATGCATGCAGTCCAGTATGACACATAATCACCATAAGAGGACCATTAAATAAGACAATATGTATGGGAAAAGGGTGGATGGGGGTTCTACTGTATTTGAATGATTTCACCTCTATAACTAGGACTATAATGAATGAATATTAAGTTGATGTACAATTAACCTAATTCATCATACTTGTTAATACAAATGAATATCAGTGAGTGGAAAAACAGTATTAGTCCAAAATCGGCCATTTTTAGATAACTACCAAAAGTAAAACTTAAAACATAGAACTACATGTTGTAAGGAGGAGCAGCATAATTGTGAAGATTTTTCACATTATAGCAGCTAAGCTTGCTGTTAAATGAGTGGAAAAACAGTATCTGTCCTGGATTAATACTGTTTTTCCCCCTCTCTACCCTCCCTTTATCGGCAAATTTCTGATAAATAGCGCTCGTCGCAAGCACAATAATAGACCTCATGTCATTAAAGAAGAGTATATTGTTAAAATCAAAGAATGCATTGAGTTCTTTGTATTGAAAATTTTTCACTCTTTGTCTAGAACCGTGAAAGATTTACACAGTGGTTTGAATGTTAAGTTTGCGCACAAGTTGTTTGTCAAAAAATACCCTAATTTGAAAAATATACTATTAAATATGAGCATTACTTGAATTATTTTAATGGAAATTACAATCAAAATTTTGGAAGGCCTCAAGTAGATGTTTGTTAGTGTGAGCATTTAGTATTGAGAATTAAGGGCAAAAATTTAAATAATGGAGCAAAAAAGGGTCACTGCAGCTCAGCTAATTTTGTGTTTATTGAATTTTTTAATGTTTTTCACTTGTTAGTCTCCAATATTGATTAAAATTTTTCTACATCTTTTTTTAATAACAATTATGTAAAATGCATTTTCGTAAATGTATGTTAATGTATTAAACGTATACAAAAGGGAAATGTATTATTCCTATATTGTTGTCTTTTAACAATGTTGAGTTAAGTGAGCTTGAGTGGAAAAAGAGTACATGTCTGGCAATAATTAATATTTCATTTAAAATTTTTGACAAATGTTACAAATAAATTAGGCATATAAGGGGGGGACCCCCTTCTTATGGGTCATTTTATATAGTTTTTAAAAAATTCCATTATCATAATGTCGACTGTAGTTTTGTTTGAAAACAAAAGTATTTGCAAATATCTCAGAATGGGTTTTTTGAAGGTGCTGTCTTCCTACTCACCAATTCAGTTGGGCTGTTAATATGTTCTTAACCATAATTCTTGACCACAACTCAGCAAAAAATTGACAGTATCCTCTACTACAAGGTGCTTACTGTGTTAAATGTCACTTTCCTAGCTACTATGAAATTAAAGCTCAGTTTACTAGGGATCTGCATAAGTGCGACTTTACGAATATACTAGTGATGTTCATTTGATCGTTGCTCATTTGATTATAAAGTCGCCTCAGTCAATTGTTGATCAGAAACCCTTAGCATTTGATTATTCAACTGTGCAAATAGAAAGAATTCTATAAAAAATCTTGCATAGATGGGCACGGACACATGATTTTGCTGAAGACATCGCAATTTCTTTGTATTTTTAAGTTTCTCCTTGAACAATTATTCCAAAAGGGGGAAATCACAAAGTTTTTGTTCCATTATTCTTGTAATATTTAAAAATATATTCTCATGTGAGGGAGGCAAATGCCCCCATTGTCTCTACCCTCTGTATCCGTGCCTGTGCATGGATGAATAAGAAACTTTCTATCATGAAAATTTTATCTTTCTGTTTCTTGAAATAGTATATACAAAGATTGCATTATAAAATGTGTTTAAATGTTGCCTTGCACTTGATGCAGATATCTATGCCACATTTAAAATGTTGAAGCCTTGCTGGTAATTTTATCAAATTATATTTTATACTTTATCACTAGGGTGAAAAGTCCTTTTTCTTACTTCCTGGGGAAAGATTAGAAGCTGGGATTCAAGATGTGTATGTTCTTGGTGAAAATGAAGGCCTTATTTTACGAGCCAAAGAAGCATTTCAAGACAACAGTGAAACACCAGTAATTTCTATTTATTTAATGTTTTAATTATTATTTATTATTTCCAAGAAGTTCTATAACATTGTTCAATATTAAATTCCAAATAAATAATTATATCTTGAATTGATATACAATTATTTATTTTGAATGTTCTGCTTTGTTTTTATCTGTGTGTAATCTTAGTCCAAAAGGTCTTTAATAAAAAGATAAATGCTAAAATTCATTATGCTTCTGAATATGAATTTATGTACCTTTGTAGATGCCTCAATGTGTTTCATTTTCCTCTGTAAACTAAATTTAAAAATTCATCCACACTGTTTTAAAAGTATTATTAATACATAGCAGCTAAGAGAAGCTTCAGAAAATTGAAGTTTAAATTAATTAATAAATATACTTACTATGTAGAGAATACAAGTTTTACTGGCAGATGGTTGGATTCTAATGTAACATTCTTATTAGAGGAGAGGGGCATTCTGCATCAATGTCAAATGCTGTTGAATTCTATAATATTTTAAGCGTCTTAGGATCTTTTAAAAACATTTATTAGGGGATATAGCTACTAGGTAAAACTGCTTATGTCAAGCGGTATACTATACTGAAATATGCTATTTGATTTTGGAACTTACAAGGAAGAAAATAATAATAAATAAAACTAGTTAATAAGTTGAACCTTGTTATAGTGAACCATCTATGAACCCAATAAAACTGGAACCCACTATAACCGGAGATTCAAAATGAGCAATCTCATGATTATTTCTCATAATTTGTTTGTGGTTTTGTTAGAAACATTTGTTTCAGCAATATAAAATTTAAAAATGCATTAATAATTTTTAGTACTTTATTTATTAGTAGGTTGTGTGTAATATTTAACCAAAAAATTAATTAAGAATCAGGTTATTCATTTTTTAAGTATGTATAATATTTTTCAGTTTCATTTTCAAAATTGAAAATGAGACAAACATACACTTTTCAGCTTTTGCAAAAGATGCAACTGTCAGGAAATCTCTGGTTTATATAATCATATAGTTCCTGAAGAAGGCTATAACTAAGATGCTTTTTGTTCACTAGTGTAACACACTTACTCTCTCTTGCATTCTTTCCCCGGACAACATGCCTACAATTTGGTCTTTGTCCTAAGTGCTAGTAATTAAAATTGTGAAATAAGATTCAACTTAACCAAACAGACTTGTTTATATTGATGGTTCGAATTTAAAGAAAAGTAAACCCAGATTGATTTATGTTCAGGTGCATAATGTCCAAGAAAAGGTAGCGGTCTAATTTGTATGTTTTAGCTAAGCAATTCTTACCCTTTTTTTTCCCATAAGCATTCAGTGAAATCAATATAATACATTTTGTAGAAATTCATACAAATGTAGAATCTTTTTTTTTCTTTCTTTAAGTGTAAAAATGGTCTATTCCATGTTATAGTAGACACCATATTCATTTCCCTTTGAATCATTATTGGTTTTAATTGATAAAATTGAAGTTCAACTATTAATTTTTTGTCACATTTCCTAAAGGCAATTCCTCGAAGCCCTGGAGATCGTTGGATGATAAAGGGTCCTGCTGAATATATTCCCCCTGTTGAAGTAGAAATTATTACTAAACGCTATGCTATAGCTTTGGATGAAAGTGAAGGAATTTATGTTAGAAATATCAAAACAGGACATGTTAGTATAGTTTACTATTTTGTTTTTCCAATAAAAAATATATATTTGTTTAAGTAATAAGTAAGTTGTTTCCAGTCAATAGTATGTCAAATGTAGTAGTAAGTTAGGGTTCCTTTGTGTTTTTACGTTCTAACTTTGAAATAACTTGAAATTTTTGAATAAAATTAATTCTATTAATCACACACATTCATTACACTTCATTTCTGCAAATGAAATATATTTGAAAGATAAACATTTGCCATAGCTGTGGTTGCATTTATTTCAATATTTAGGTACAGGAACAGCTACGTGCAACAAATGAAATTTGTGCAACTTGCTTAATCTACCATTTAAAATTAATCAATAGTCATTGTACTGAAATATATCAACTAAGTGAAGTAAGTATATTACTAAGTAAAGTAAATAGTAATAATAAATAGCATTGTCAGAAATAGTTTACTTTAACATCTGAAAGCAAAATAATTTTGTTGTTGAAATTTACTCCATAACGGTTCAATTTTATGCTCCAAGCAGTTTTATTAAATTCTGATTTTCTGGACAAGGAAGAAATTGCGGTTTTTAAAAGGAAATGTCAAATGGTAAACATTTTGATCATGGTTTGAAAATTTGACAAAAGTTGGATGAGTAATTTAAAAAACTTAACAAATTCTGTGTCTGCAATATAACAGCATGAAGTTCTTCCATATCTGTTGTTCTACAACAGATGATTAAAAGTAAATTATTATTGTTGTTTTGTTTCCCCTTCCTACTGTTCTTTTTGCTGTAACTTTCCACTGTTGCAAATTTAGGGGGGAGGAGGAAGTAGGAGATATCTCACCAAAAAAAAAAGCTTGTTATACTTTAACTTGGAACATGTTAACTTAATATGCATTAGTAAACAATAATAGTTGATTTAACTATGAAAACTTTTAAATTTTTGCCTTTTTGATTCTTTCATGTATATTATAAATGAATGCTAAAAAATTTAAACATGCTCTGTTTGATAATTCTCTTAATCTATACTTTCTATTGTGGAATTTGTTTCCTACATTAAGAAGCTCATGAATCCTCCCTTCTGAGCAAAATCTCACTATGAACCAAAAAGAGCTTTCAAAGTAACTAGAAATATTGTTCCTTTGTAAATATATAAATAAAATGTTTTTGGTGGAAACTTTTGAATCAAAGCATGAACTTTTTCAGAAAAATGTAGAATTTAACTTTAAGCAAAGTAGTGTTAAGATGATTTTCATATCAAGGATAGAAGTTCAGGCCAGAAAAATGAAACAAATGATGTATTTATTGTTTTAAAACGTCAAAATCGGAAAAAATGAACTTTCAGTACATTCAGAAAACATAGAGTTTTTATTTACTGTTTGAATAATCCTGAAGGGAGTTTGTAAAGTTAATTTTATTTTCTTTTTTTGTAACTTGCATTTTATTTCAATCAGGGGTAACTTAAATCTGTTCATTTGTTACGGTTATGGTACATTAGTGTTATTATTTAATTTCTTTGATATAAAGTAATAGTTGCTGTGGGCTTTTAGTATGTATAGTTGAAAATCGTGTAATGAATGCAGAAGTATAGTCCTTAAGATTCTGCTCGGGTGGCCTTTTGCTCAACTGCGAAATTTAATGAGGCATTTCAGCGTGAAAAGATTTCCCACCCCTGATATTGTACATTTACGCATTGTCATTTTAAATACATTTTCTGTTTGTTTCTCATGTTACTCCCCCACACCCACGCCCCGCCCTGCCTCCAAAAGGAAAACATAAAATAAGATTTTTTTTAACAATTTAAAAATGCTTTATAAGCTTCATAATTTTTGATTGATAGGTCTCTATTCTTGTTAAAATTAGCAAATTTAATGTGATATGTTAAATTTTAACTTATGGCGTTTGAAATTGTTTCCTCTCAAGGTATAATTATATGACTTTAGCTGTTAACTCAGAACTTATGTAATTAGCAATCAATTACATAAAAGATGGATTATTGAATATGCTTTGATAGATATTTTAAGTTCATGTTTCATGTTCAACAGCACAAAAAAATAGCTACAAAATGGCTAAAGCATTTCTACAACATTTTAATTCATGCTAGGAATGTTTTGCTTCTCTTCTCATACTACATATTATGCTTCATTGTTTCGCAGGTTCGTTTAGTGTCTGGTTCAACATATATGTTGAGTCAAGATGAAGAACTATGGATTAAAGAACTACCAGCTCAAGTGCAGGAACTTTTAAATCAAGGAACTGACCCTTTAAGTGATCGTGGTACATGGAGGATGAGAGCTGCAAATGCACCAGCTGTGCAGACCAAGACTCACAGATCAGAAGAGGAAGGCGCCAAAGCTGTTACATTACGTGTACCTCATAATGCTGCTGTTCAAGTATATGACTATAAGAAAAAACAATCAAGGTATTTTCAGTAACCAACACTTTACTTGGTTTTTAACTTATTACTATGATGCAGTTTTTAAAGACTTCTATCTCATAATTTCTTATCTCATAAGTTTAAATCAATTTTATCAAGCAATTTATTTCACTTTGCATCTAGTTTTAATTGTTGAACACTAATTCTTATTTGAACTTAATATGAAATAAAAAACATGATAGTCGGGTGATTTTCTTCATTGGCTTTTGATTGTTTTTCATCAATTTTATAGTTTTGACAGTACTTAATGATTTTATTATTTTAAAAATTCAATAACTTTTAGAGTGATTATAAAAATAAACTATACTTTAAATGATTACCAAATGAAATATCAAATATCGAATGAAATGTTCCTCAGATCACACAAAAGTATTTTTGCTTTTATACTAATATTATAGTTTAGATCTGACAACTTGAACTCTGATAAACCAAGGATTAAATGATTTCATTCCATAAATTAAGCGTGAGGAAAACATGTTTCCCTCACTCTCACTCTGCCATTTTTGTTCTGGCTCTGTGCTAACGTAGGAATTCCTCCTCTTTACAGCTTTTTCTCCCAAAGAAAAAATGAGCTCTTTCAATGTCAAGCATCATGTTATCAGAGCCATACTGCACTTCTCATAATGCATCAAAATTTGTTATGAATTGTAGAATCATATTATATTTTAAGGGTTGTTTTTGGTCCTGACTTGGTGATGCTAGCTCCTGATGAACAGTTTACCCAACTCAGCCTGTCTGGGGATAAACCAAAACGACCAAATGTAATTCGTACACTTTGCTTGCTTTTGGGTCCTGATTTCTGCACTGATATCATTACTGTAGAAACTGCTGATCATGCAAGACTTTCTTTACAACTTTCTTACAATTGGTATGTATACTATTGAAATTCATGCACAACTTTTTTATTCATTTCTTTTTTTTCGAACTTTTTTTTTCTTTACAAAACAAGCTTTAAGATATTTTGAAAGTTTGTCAAGGTTTTAAAATTTTAAAATGCTGCTAATAAATGTATTTACAGTACAACATCTAATGGCAAACATCATCAGTGTACAAATTTTCTTTAGTGTTATAAAAATAAAAATACTAGGAGCAACTTTAAAAAAGTTCCATTTATATATGTATCACTTTTGCTATTTATGAATCATATGGAAAGATGTACAAACTATGAAACTGTAGATTTCATTTTCTAATGCAAATTTGTTAATGAAGGAAGAACTAACATTTTATTACAATCATTCTTTAATGCAAAAACTACATAATTACATCTCATTTAAAAATAATCATTTAGAAGTACTTGCTGAGAATATCATTGTAATCAAAACAATTGTTGTTGAAACCGAGTTTTTCTCATCAGTTTTGTATTTTGTGTATATCTTTTGTTTTGTTCTAGAAATCCTGTTGTTTTATCCTGGGAAAACTATATTTTCCACACAATGCATTTTTCTCTTCAAATCTGGTTAAACTATGCTTGAAATTGATACAAAAGTTTGGTTGGAAGATAGGGGGATTATGTAGAGTTTATTAGTGACAATGGAAGCCATTTGGGACATGTAGAGTCTCGTAATGAAGTAACTCTTGGGATACCGGCTTTCTGAGAGAAAAACAGCTGTAGAACCAATTTATCCAGTATACTTCTTGAATGGTCGCAGAAGAAAAGTGTTGGATGTTCTAAGAAAAATATCCTAAATGGATTATATTCTGTTTCAACTCTAATATTTTCTTCACTATTAATTGCACACTTTCCATGTGTGTGCTGCCATGTTGTCCCTTATTTGGAAATAAAGCTGCCTACCTCTTAGAGACATGTATTATTGAAGGTTTAACTGCAAAAGTATAAATTAAAACTATTTGTAGTTATCACAAAATCTTTAACTGCTCTTTATTTTATGATAAATTCTTTTTACAAGACACTTGATATGAGGTTAATCTTGATTCTTTATTGTTAAAAATTGTCTGAAAAATGCTTCCAAAAATTTGGAAAGATAGAGCCAATAAAATTCAAAAGCATCTTCAAAATAGTGGGAGAATATCAAAAAATTTGAACTTAAAAATAAATCTTTAATTGCATTCTGTATCTTTTTTTATCAAATAGTAAAGCCTACCTGTTTCTTATTATGTAATCATAATTGGAAATTAACGTAAGACAGAATATGTGATGTTCTTTAAAAAAAATTTTTTTTAGGTATTTTGACACTAGTGACAGAAGTCCTGAAGCAGCTATAAAATTATTCAGTGTTCCAGATTTTGTAGGAGATCTGTGCAAAGCTGTAGCTTCTAGGATACGTGGAACAGTTGCTGGAACAAATTTTGATGATTTTCATAAGGTAATTTAGTTTTTGTAGCGTACCTAATCATTTTTTTTTTTTTTTTTCAGAGTTTGTTTTTAGCCATCAGATGTAGATTTGTTTACATACAGGCTGTGTAACTCAGTGCTCCCAACCCTTGCAGCTACATAAAGAGGAAAAAAAGCTAAACATCTATTTTCCCCAAATGAATGCAATTGAATTTTAAACTTCAAAAGTATTTTTATTCTTAACCTTTACACAACGGCTATGATGCGAAGTACTTTCTTGTCTCCCTACGGCTGAGATTTCCCGTTTCCATCCCTCCCCCGAGCGGGAAACTTACAAAAGACGCGAACTCCACTCTGCGAAAATCTGACCGCTGTCAATTCCTCAGTGAAGGGTTGCATTAGGATGACAATACTTTGGCCACTTATCGCTTTGTCAATGATCTAGAAATATTTGTATTGTACCAAAGTTCTATAGCAAGAATTGCACAAAATTACTTTTGAAAGCAAGATAAATGTCGTTATGACAACTTTAGAATAAAGTTAATGCATTTTAGCGTGGGAAAAACTCGACAATATTAATCAACGTTTTGCCGTATTTTAGTAGCTGTTATAATAAACACATCGCTTAAAATTGAGGTGTTTATTGTAATAAGCTCTTTAATTTTATGCAGTTTCCGGAAAATAACACTTTACATATTTATGATTTGATTAGATTACAAAGAAGGAAAACAATTATTAATTCATAATACCGAACTGACCAGTTTACTGTCATAAAAATCTTTATTTAGAGTTTCATTTTCTCCCTGGCATTTTTATCACAGGAAGAAATTTTAAATTAAACACTTGGACATTTTACACTTAGTTTCAAATGTCAGCCGCACCTCTAGTTTTGAGGCTATTTCTCCGGGCAAAAAGTGAACTTATGTCGTAAAATACTGTTCTATCTAATCCTCCTACTATTTGAGAAATTCTGTAATTCAAAATAATAATCCTGCTATCTAGTATGGTAAAACGCATTATTTAAATTGCTTTAGTATTGATATGACTATCCATGGCCTTCAAGAGCTTTTTGATACTGTTCTTATAAATTAATCTAAAGTATCGATAAAGAATAATTTACTCTTTTAGAAATCTCTGTATTTTAATTATTACTATCATCTTGTTTATCTTTGAAAACACTGTATTTTCTGTCATTTAAAACTTGGTTTTACTGATACTTTAGAATCGTACGACTTTTACTACGCTGTTTTCTAGAATAATAAATTCGATTGTATTATCGCTTTCATGTTTTAACTTTATTAGATAATGCTTTTGTAATAATAATATGCGGAAAAACAATTATAGAAATAGTACTTAAATTAACTGATAAAGTAATACTATATAATTTCCTTTTTTCCATATGAATACTAACAACTGTTTTGCTATATGAGATTTAAAAAAAAGTTTACTAGTTCGTTTTATAACTTTAATATATTAGGGGCATAGTCTATCATAGCTTAATAAAGCCTATGCATATTCTCTGAAACGTTAAGTTATACTCTAATAAGGGGTCATTTATAAAAATGATGTCACGCTTCGGGGGGGGGGGGTGGTTTCAAGATAGTATGACAGTTTGTGACAAGGGGAGGGGGTAACAAAAAGTGTGACATCCGTACACTTTTTATTTCTATAAAAACATCTAAAATCAGAAAATTAAACTTATTTTATGCTAATGTAATAATATAGCGTTACATGTGAAAAAAGGGGGGTATGTTGAAGTGTGACACTTAGTGACAAAGGGGGGTTTCAAATACATTGAAAAAAGTGTGAAATCATTTATGAACAATCCCTAAGTACAAGGACATTCAGCGTAATTTCACGTATTGTAAAACAAAAAAAAAATGCAGGCACACGTTTCGGAATTAAATGGACTTTCTTCATGAAATTTCAACTTTAGAGCAGAAAGTAATCCTGTAAAGGTGATTCGTAAGATTAGTTCGAAGAGCTTTCAATTTTATGTACTAATGAAAACGTTTCAGGTAATCCCGAAGCGCGTCCCCACAATTTCATTTCTTAGTTGTGCATTAAATTACATTGATATTTTTGATCTATATTCTGAGTTCCTTATCAAAATATTTGGTTTTTATTTTTGTTGTATGAAATTTAAGTACAAATATATATAGAATATGCATAATATTTAAAATATAATTTTAATGCAGACTTTTTTTTACAACATAATTTAATATGCTAATTTTATCTTCGCTCAGAAACATTATATATATACACATTTTTATGTATTAAAATGGGGAACATTCATTTACATCTAATTGTATTAATTATAAAAATAGGAATTGTATTAATCATAATATTAGGAATCCATTGAATTTTCGTGATGGATCTCGAAGCAATTAATGTCTACGCAGAGAGCAACATTGCATTTCTTACATATAACAGTTGAACGCCTCTGTACATTTTTTTTCGCGCACACAACACATCTTCGTCGATTTTTAATTGCTTGAGGCCAATGTCCATCATTGGAATTTCTTACGCAAAGAATCTTCCTAAGCGGTGTTGGACTTAATATATTGCTGCTTGAAGGACTTGATGCGGTATTATTTGTTGTTATTTCCAGAAGCTGTCGTATAAGGTTTTTTCGAAACATTTTATGCGTACTTTTTGGAAAATTTAATTTAAACAAGTAGTGGCAGTTAACCACTGTAAGGTCCAGAAGATGGAAAAAAATTTTCTTCGTCCACTTCAAAGTTCTTCGTCCAAATGTATACGAATTTGCCATTCTGTCACTTAAATCCACGTATCCCATATGCTGGTTATATTCATGAACCACAATAGGTCTTCTGTTATCTTCGTTCGTTTGCTCGTTAGGATAATGCATATTACTCAGCATGTAAACGTCTCTTTTGTCTTTCCAGCGTAAAGCTGTAAGTCCTGATGCATTATATTTAATTTTAATTTCCCCTTGTTTAAGTTTCGGTTTCGTCAGATCTTTAGGGAAGTATTTTCGATTTGGTTTTATAGTTCCACAACTATTAATGCGATAATTTATTAATAGATCGCAAAATAACATTGGAGAAGAAAAGAAATTGTCCATAAAGAGCTTGTGCCCTTTATTCCTAAAATGATCGCACATGTTTGTAACTACAGTATGTGTTGATGAGTGGGAAGGATTACCTGTTGATTTTTCTTTTCCTGTGTAGACTTGCATATGGTAGGTGTAGCCGGTTTTATCGCACACTTTATAAATTTTGATTCCCCATCTTTTGTGTTTCTTTGGAATGTATTGTTTGAAAATGACGCGCCCTTTAAATTTCACAATTACTTCATCAATTGACAGTTCTTCGGTGGGATCATACAGTCTCTTAAAGCACAAATTTATGTGTTCGAAAACTTCACGTACTTTCCAGAGTCTGTCGTAGTTCGGATCTTCACGATTTGGAGTTTCCTCATGATTGGAAAAGTGTAAAAATTTTAATATTTGTAAATATCTGTCGCGTGACATGCTTTTGCCGAAAATAGGCGTTTCTATTAGCTCATCTTTAGACCAATACTCGGAAATATCGTCCTTGTCAATATGTCCCATTAATAATGTCAATGCAAGAAATCTTCGCACTTCTTCCACAGTGCAAGGCCTCCACTCTAAAACATGCTTTCTTTTGCCTAAATCTGCTGGCTGTAAGTTCTGGGAAGCGTACCTGTTAGTCTCTTCACACAAAAAGCCAATAAATTCATTCGTAAATATAAGATTGAAATAATCTTTTTCTTCTCGTAATGTCTCTGCACTCACTTTTAAACCCACGTGGGATGTAAAGGGCAATTTCTTTGGTGAATCGGTGCCTTTTGGATCATCCCATTGTTCTAAATTCTCCGCTTCATATATTAAAACTGAATTTGCTGCCGCGATGATCGGAACTCCTTCATTTTCTTCGATTAACTCCGTTTGCGTTCCAGCTGCATCCTCATCCTCACACTCTGACTCGCTATCAGCATAATTTTCGTCGTCTAATTCTTGCATTAACTTTCGTATTTCTTCATCGGAGAGTCCTCTGCGACGAAACATGTTTAGTAGCAAACTAGATCAACTGGACTAGATTTTCCGTGCGCATAAGCTCAGACTTTATTTTCCAGTTTTTATATGGCAATGGTACGAACAACGCGATTTGTCATTAGACCTTTCAAAATGAGAAAAAACAAATAAAAAAAGAAGTAAAGCAAGCTTGGTTTGTAAAATAGTCCCGAAGATTCGATGCATACGGGGGGGTGGGGGGGGGACCTCTTACAAAAACTTACACTACACTATGGTACAAAAGCATAATAAACAACATTCAACTAAAGCCAGTGACAAATGCAAATGGTCTTAGAAATTTAATCCCCTAGACTCGAGAGGAAAAATCGAGAATTTCCACTCAAAAATGTAGTCAAATAATGGAAGTGTCAGAGCAAGAATCTGAGCTAAAAGAACAATTGGTTGCTCTGCGCAGTTCAATAGAAGCAAACGGAGCAAACACAAACACCTTGCCCATTCACATAAAAAACTTCTGCTGGATTACCTTGCTTCTATAGAATGCAACATTCCCTTTTTGTATATAATGTTTCAAAAACCGTTTTGTTGTCAGTCGCTTAAGAATGGGATACTCAGCAGATATTTACTTCAAATCAAAGCATGAACTTTTAGGGAAATACAAACTTGGGTCTACCATTCATTCATTCTTCTGAGGCTCTCATTGGAAATACCACAAGTAATTGTTAAAGGATTACCGTTCCACACCCTCTACATGCACAAAAACACCTGGTAATCAACTTGAGTCCCTTTTAACATACACAAAAAAACTTTGTTTCTATAAGATTTCTATACTTTTTAGGTTACGTAATCAATGACTGATAAGAAAAAAATAAACATGATTTTAATAATAAGTCGAAAAATGTCTATGCATAGAGAATAATAAGTTCTAAATATCAATAATTCTGAAAAGGTGCCTATTAACGCCAATTGTTGAGTACAAAGTTTTTGTTTTAGGTATTCATAATAATTTAGTGATTGCGTCATGGACTCGCTCATAAAACGCATGATTGCGGAAAACAGTCCTTAGAAAATAAGAAAAATGACTTGTTTTAAATGAATTTTTGCTTTAAATATTTCTTTTTCCTAAGTGAAACACTAATTGAATAAAGCTTATGTCCGGAGTTATAGAAAATTTGCAAAATTTTTCATCAAGAAACTTGTATTTGTTAGTGACAAAAATGTTTGATAATTATTAATGTAAAACTCGAAACACTTTTGTCAGAAAAATTCACTAAGGGATCGTTCATAAATGATGTCACGCTACGAGGGGGGAGGGGGGTTCGTGAAATTGTGACAAGGGGGGAGGGGGTAACAAAGGTGACATCCCTACTTATGCAACATAGCGTTACACGTGAAAAAGGGGAGTGGAGGGTCCGTTGAAATGTGATATTTTGTGACAAAGGGGAGGGGGGTCAAATATGTTGGAAAAAAGCGTAACCTCCTTTATGAACGGTCCCTAATAATTAATTCACGTTTCATTACAAAGGAAAATGTTTTGTATGCTCATAACAATATTTGATATTGTTGTAAATGAATTATTATAAAATGATTTTTTAAAGTACGTTACAATTCAATTTTTTTAGAAACGAACATAAACTCTGAATCGTAATAGGAGCATAATTACAAAACAGGTTTAGGAGGTCTAGTTAAAATTTGTATAAAGTAAATTTGTATCAAGTTTTATAGTAAAATCTTCAAAACTTTTTAATAATTATCATTCAAAATTATTTAAATACCAATTACAATGAACCCTTTTTTTTCAAAGTGTCTCCCTTTTCTTTTATATTTTTGATGATTAAAATTGCTATTCAAAATAATCACAAAATTAAAATAAACGGCATTAAAACTTGTGAAACTAACAAGTATTATGTAACTTTCAAAACTGCGATTATATTACAATCAAACTAAATAAATGTAAAAACCTTGAAAATTTTCCGAAGTTTGGCGTCTTATTCTTTTCTGCGGACACAAACGTGCCAACTAGTTTTGATTGACGGACCTCCCAAAGGAAGAGCATTGAGGTCCATTCACCGCTTCTGACCGTGGGCGTGTTTTAAAGGATTATCGCCTTCGAGAAGCGAGTGAGAGGGGAAGAAAAAGCTTGGTACAACAGGTGTACCACAGCCGCAGCCAGAAAACGTTTTTTCGCGGTACATATGCTGTACCGCCGTTGGGAAAAGGTTAAACATTAAGATTTCCAAATACGCCATTTCCTTCCACTTTTCATATTATAAAATAAAATTTATTTGTCTTCCAATGGAAAGAAAGTAACCTTGTGTACTGGGTGGTTATAATTAAAATTACCCTGTTTAGATGTAGCTCTCATTCTGATAAACTTAAGTCATTGAGGCTTGCTATGTATGATTTTGGACCACGAGGGAAAAGAAATGTGCAATAAGAATGTTTGTTAATCATTCAAATTTTTACCACCGGGTGAGGGCTTCTTTCTTCTCTATCAATTCTTATTCTTATCACCAGGTTGATGCAATTGATTGAGAAAACAACGACACATGTTTTGAACACGTGATTGAAACAAATGAAGTGCACATTAGGAGGGAGAGAAATTCGATAGTTAAATAATTTTTTTTGTTAATCTGTGTTTTGTTCTTCATGCACCCTTTCTCATCTGGTGGAGAAAAAATTGAACTAAAATTGTCTATTTACAGGGTTTTTTTGCCATGGTCTATATAACTATATTCCAAGCTTTAATGATGTTCGTCTATTATAACAAGTTTTACATAAAATCTAAACAGGATAACTTTAATTAAATAACCCTGTATTTTATCAGCTGAGCCAGGTGCGTTTTTCAGTCTTTATTAACCAAGATTTCCGATGTCCGAGGTACGCTCGGTCCCAATTATCATGGATAATTGAGGTTTTTTATATATTTATTTTAAATGCCAGCCACATAATTGTTGTTATTTTTAATACATTTATAATGTGTACATTAAAAATCGTCCTTCATTTATAATCTTCCTTTTTCTTGAAAAGTTAATGATATATTTATGATCTGCATGCTTTTTTGTGATCTTCTAATGTATTGCAACTGTTTAATTTTCTTATGGTCTACACTATGCAGTTGATTTTCATTAAATCATTTTGTATTCTTTTTATGCTGTATTGTTCTTAATTATTTCTTGATTTTTGTTTTACCCAAATCATTCTAAACCAACATTGTTAACAAAACATTCTTATACTTGAAAACTGTTTAAAGCAGTAATACTCAACCTTTTTGATATCTCAGGCTGCACATGAATGACAATTATTTCACATAGGCTGCTAAATAAAATTAATGAAAATTGATGTGCATTTCTTTGATAATGTCACGGAATTCATTTAACAAGCATTCCTTTTTAAAGCCAAACCAAGTTACAATTACGTGTGCTTTTTCAAAGTGTACCTCCACAAAAATAAGTTTATGTCACAGCTTATGAGGTTTTAGACTCTCTTTATGGGGTCTCACACAAAAGCTTGGAAAGTAGCAGGTCGAGTATTGCTGGTTAAAAGAATCTTTGTTATTGATTATATTCTTTTTAATGTTTCTCTAGAATTCTGCAAAAATAATTCGCACAGCTGTTTTTGGGTTAGATGACAGCAAGAAAGTTAGAAAGACTTTCAGTTTCCCTTCAAATAACCTTCATATAACAAGTGTAGATATTCAGAGTGTAGAACCCGTAGATCAAAGAACTCGAGATTCACTACAAAAGTCAGTGCAATTGGCTATTGAAATTACAACACAAAGTCAAGAAGCCACTGCAAGGTAAATTTTCACATTTAAAGTTTTAAAATTTATTATTTTATCTCTTCGGTACAAAAGTCATGTGTGTGTGTTCTTGTCAATCTAAAACAATAGATAATACAGATTTAAATGAAGTGTATATGTTTTTGATTCAAGGACTCTTGTATTTTACATGTTAATTTTGTATAGTGAAGAAAACCTTTTGGGTAAAAGATGCTGCTTTAGAGCTATACTTTCAATGAAACAAATTGATTTTTGTCTATTCTGTCGTAATTAAATCTAAAAAATTTTTGATCACATTTTTCCACATGAAAATACCATATCTATCTACAGTCATTGTCTTATTGTGGAATGAATCCCAGACTAATAAAGCGAGTTCCAGGGGGAAAAGCATGCTACACAAGGATACTGTGGTATTGATCATCCAAGAACATGAGTAGTCAGAAACACACTTGATATCAATATGCCTCTTAGGAGTGCAATGTGCCCTATCAATGGGAACTATAAATAGCGCCGTAGTGTTACATGTTCTTTTTTCATTTAATGATTTTGTTGATATGTCGAATATTTTTTAATGCATAGTTCGTGCGATGAATGTGTAGCCTTAATGTATTAAATTTTGGAAACTTTTTCACCTCTGCCACCATAATCTAGAAAATTTGGAAACGCAGACCAACCTTAACAAGCAGCCATTGTAATCCAATCCACATTGTCTTTGGTAATATTTATTTTTAGATGATGTCCCCCCCCCCCCTCCTTCCTGAAGTGACTCAGTAACTCCAAAAGAACAGACAGCTCTAAAATATCAAGTATGAATATCAAATCCCTACAAATTGTTCAAATAACATGTTACTAGAAATAAAAATGGACAGTTCTGTTTTAATTTGATTTAGATATTTGCTTGTTTTTCTGACCCAAAACACCTAGTATAGTTATCAGCTGTGCTGGCTCTTTCGTAACAAGAATGACAAAAATTGTAATCTTCTTGTTTTTTACAGCATTAAAAAAAAAAAAATATGAAATCGGAAGAACTACAAAGCTTAAAATTTTTTAACTTGGTGCATAAAATTCTGTTTGCAGACATGAAGCTGAACGAAGAGAGCAAGAAGCCCGTGGTCGTCTTGAACGTCAACGTATATCTGATGAAGTTGAAGCTGAAAAGTCACGAAAAAGTTTGCTAGAACTGAAAGTTAGCAGTATGGCAATTGAAAACTGTGGTCAGTCAAAGGCAGAAGCTCTTAGTCGTACCGAAGCAGAGAGAATTGAAAGTGAAGCAGCAGTGGAGAAAGCGAAAGCAAAAGCTGAAGCTTTAAAAATAGAGGCTGTAAGTATTTAACAATGTTCATAAATATTATTGAGCTTTGCAAAAAAAAAAAAAATGAATTTTCAGACTATGCACAGATTATATTATACATTTTTAAAGTCTTTATAGTCTTATGAATTAAAACCTAGTGTAGTTACTAAAATGTATTTAACATTGACTGCAAATAGAGCCAAATTGTTTGTGAAAGGTAGAACTAGTTGAAGATTGATTTTTATACATATTAATGTTAGTGCCCTACACAATATCACTTGCAGCATCCTTAATAATAAATTGTAGAACTTAGCAATCTTATCTTGAAAATTTTTAGTTGTTTGGTAAAATAGATTGATCAGCATTGTTTACATTTTATGTATTGAAGCCAAATGTGCATGATTAGCTTAAATCAAAAACAAAAAGTGGTAATGTTCATGAATTTTTTTTCTTTTTTTTTTTTTTGTGTGTAGCTTTTAGTAATTTTTTGCTAAAAACATTATCTCTGGTGAATTTAGATTAAAAACTTAGAATGTAGGATTAGTAGTCTGTTTTTTTAGAAATATTTCTTACCAGCACCTGTACCTCAATGAGAATAGGTGCTGATTAAGTTTTGGCACCAATTGCTTCAATGGAGTGACAGAATAATGAAGGGCTAGTTCAATTGATGGCCTTATACAAGTTATATATCTGCTCCTAAATCAAAAGCTGCAGGTGTAGCATATTTTTTTTGACCTGTAACCATATCAGCACTCTAATACTTCTTTAAGACTGTAGCTTTTAATTTGTTGTTTTAATTTTCTTTCTTTTCAGGAAATGGAATTGGAAAGATTGCAAAAAGCACGAGAGGCAGAGTTAGATTATCTTTCAAAGAAAAATACATTAGAAATTACTAAGCATCAGCAACTAGCAGAAATTGAAATTAAGAAATGTACAAGTCTGATTCAAAGCTTAGGTACTGATACTATCAAGTCTGTAGCTTCAGCTGGTCAAGATTTTCAAGTAAGCATTTAAAAATTCTGTTTTTTCATTGCACCTGACTTAATGTTTTAGAACATAATGAATGGTATTTTTGGTTGGTTTCATTTAAAAACATATTTGATTAATTAAGTACTTATCAATGTTATAATTCAAATTATCCAATTAATTTTTGCAAAAATATATTCTTAAATATAAAATCCTAAGGACTGATGAAGTAAGTAAAAAGCAACAAATTTAAGGGCAAAGTTAAATTACAAAAAGCAGAGGCTCTTCAAAATAACATGGAATTCCTTTTTCAATGTAAGCAAGATGGGAGAAAGGAAAGCAAGACCCTACAAACATCTTGCCAAAAGAGAAGCCCATCAAACACAAAAAGTCAAACAGGTGGTGCCATCTACCAACAATAAGTAAGCAAACATGAAAAAAGAAACTTTAGCAATATAAGAAAACCAAGCTCGAGAAAACTGGAATTGCCGAAATATCATTAACTAAATTAAACCTATTGCTTAGAATATTAAAAGCCTCAAAAGAATCGATATCAAACAGAGATGAAACTTTTTGAATGATGTTACTGGACGAAAAATCAACAGTGTGGTTAGAATTCCAACAATGTTGAGCAAGCAAAAGAAGTTTACCTTTTATGCGACAAATGAAGTAAGTAAAAAAGCAATGAATTTAAGTATAAAATTAAATTCATTTTCCTTTTTTGGCAAGAATGTTGTAGGGTCTTTGCTTTCCTTGCATTGAAAAAAGAATTACAATCGTGCATTTAAAATCTGTGATTTTCAGTATTGTAATTTAAAGAAGCAGCAAAGTTTGGTCCAATAATGCAAAATCTCAAGTGTCCTAGGTGTATTTTGAGTTGAGTGTTTATTAAAAATGAGGAGAAAGTGTGAATGATGAACTTTTGTTTATGAGTGCCAAATTTATTTATTGCCTTCTTCAAACACTTGAAATTATTACTCTAATTCCTTAAATCATAAAAATGTATGATTCCTTTTGCTTTTAGATGAGCCTTGTGATCCTAGAAAGCTCTCAGGATGTTTGACTAAATATGAACTATTAATTAATTAAAAAAAAAAAATTCGAGTACAAGTTTAATCAAATTCGCATTAAGAACAAATTCTAGTTTTACATTAAAATGTTGTTTTTTTTTTAAGGTTAAATTGCTTCAAGGATTAGGCATTCAGTCTGCACTGATTACTGATGGTAACACTCCTATCAATCTTTTCAACACTGCACAAGGATTTTTGGGGCAAGCCATCATGTCTGGTCCAAAAAGACAATGCACTGACAGTTGTTCTGATGAATAACTGATAATTTCAGCACTCCACAAATTACATTTAACCATGTGCTAAATATGTTTCTTTAAATTCATTCATTGTACTTAATTTGCATGGTTTTTCTTTTTACAAAGCAATTGATGAAAATGTGTAGACAAAAATAGTGCTGCAATATAAATTTAGCATTAGTGGGATCAGAGTATTATATTTTTATATTTAAAAATTTATTGTTTTTGTTTAATTTTAAATGATTATGAAGTGCAGAGCAGATATTTTGGATGATAATTTTTGACCTATCACCAGAAAAAAAGTGGTCCTTTTATTAGAATATTTGTAATTCTTTTGACTTAATAGAAATGCTTTTAGATTTATAGAATAATAAAACATTGTTTCTATTGAAAATGTTATTGTTCTTTAATTTTAAGCTTTACAATGAAAAGTAATTGTTTGCGTTTATCAGAAAACTTATTTTATTAGTTATTAATTCCTCTTAATCTTTTGCTTATATTATGCAGCATTGATTAGAGAATTTTACCTGATATGTTTTTTTTATTTTGCATAAGGAGGGAGATTTCTGACATAAATAAAGCATGAACAAATTGTGCAAAATATAAAACAGAAATTTGTTTGAAGTTGGACTTCATTCACTTTTTTCAACTTATCTCCTAGATACTTCACCTTTCAAGCAAGTAAAGGCTTTTCTATTTGTGATCATGCTATATTATAAAAAAATATTGACTTAAGGGCAGTTACTTGCTTTTTAAACATTTGGTGTGATTCAGCCATGACAACCAGAAAAGTAAACCTGATGCTTCTCAACTTTGTAAGCTTGATGTTCCATTTTTGCATTTGATTTGCAAAATGTACTACTTCGGGTAAAAGATTCAAATATCGTACTGTATCTATTATTAAATTTCATCCAGAAAGTTTGCAATCTTGTATTCATATACATTAGAATAAAAGAAAGTAGTTTTATAATATACATTGTATAAATGTTTGTGTTCTCATTGAACAAATTATTTGGGGCCCAAAGAGAAAAATAAAAGCAAACTCTCATGTTTGTTGTAAAGTGAGTTTAAAACTATATTTGTGGTCATAATCCTTGTAGTAATGCATTTTACTTAAACAGAACAAAACTAACAATAAGAGATTGTTCATAGAAAATAGCTCTAATGTTAAGAATTTAGTTGAAAATAATCTGATTTACTTTTGCTAAAAAAACCAACACCAAAACCTTTTCTAATAAAGCTTCAGATATGTAAGTGTAGTAGAAAATACTAATTGTAACTGTTGGTTCAACTTCTTTCTGAATCATAAATTTTTGGCTTTTTGAATATCATAACCTACTTTTAACTTGCTTCTGTTGTAGAACCTTTTTGAAACATAAATGTTTTTTTTTAGATAGAAATTTCTTTTACAACATTTTATAGTGTCTATGGAGTATTGTATAACTCATGGTAAAGTTGTAATGTGATGTTAACTATTGTTGCTTGTCTTGACTGCGATCTTCTGCTTAGAAAGTCATTATTTTTTATTTGTTTTGAAGTAGTGAATGAATTGCATACATTGTATGCTGTGTGTGTAGAAAACAATATATTTCTTGATATTTTTTGTTCTGAAAGAGTAAATGAATTACATACCTCTGTGTGTACGCAAAACAAGAACAGTATACTTCTTGAGGTTTTTATGTTTTAATGATTTTATTAAATTCTTTTTTAATCTCTATTTAAAGTATACTATATTTTATAAGGGATATACATTTAACATGGGAATTTAAAATAATTTCCATTCAATGGTTTAATAGATCATAGTTTAAATTCTTTTTATCATACAATATAAGAGAAATTATTGTAATTTATATAAAATTTAAAAATATTTAAAATTGTTGACTGTTTTTGTTAAAATGTCTCCATATTTGTTATGCTTTTTATTGTTATCTGTAAAGCCAAGTTTAAACTTGCACCTCTGAGTATTTTTTTTTTTTTTTTGATATGTTCATTCTGAATGTGAATTATATATGAGTATACAAATTTCAATTTTACTCCAGTTTGTATGATTATTGCTTAAAAGTGTGAACATTTTACTCAGTTCTGTGCAAAGAGGATTAAAATAAATTTATGGGAGTGGGGATGTAAGATTAATTATGCTTTAAAGAGATATCGTCACAACTTGGGGGAAATCAAGTTCACAAAAAAAAAATTAATAGACTACTAGCAATTGATTAGCATTTATAATTATTTATTTCATGATGTAAACCAATTATGCAATTTAAAATTACATCAGTAAACTTACTCTAGGAGTTTACATGTCAGTTAAAAAATATGTACCACTTTCCATGAGGATTCAAAAGTTTAAACTGATAATATCTGAAAACTAGTCTTAAATTTTGTGACTGTTTTTTGATATGTAAAGTGCGTTTTTCAAATAGTTGATTTATTAGACAGTAAAAAACACATAGTATTTTTGAAATTGCCAAAATGCGGGAACATTTTTGAAAACTTTTGTAGGTTGAATTTCATTGAATGTTCCTAAAAGAAACCTTCTGTGCCTAAGACATCACCAATTTGTGTAGCAATAAAACAAAAGTATTTTTTGAAGGGTATTACAGTTTTCCCTTTTAATCCACTATCCATATTTGTGCTCTTTCTGATATGATTTTCTACAATCCTTGAACACCACCATTAAAAAACAATTGATGATCACAATCTGTAGCATTTTATTCTTGCCAGGACTACTCAGAAGAAGAAAATAACTTGTCATTACCAACAGACCCTATATATAAAAAAAAAAAAACATATGTTCTCCAGAGGCGTAGCTAGGGTTTTCAACGCCCGGGGACAACTGAAGATTTTGATTGCCCCTGGGGGCCTGGGGGCATCCCTAAAGGGAATTTTAAAAACTTTTATGCTTCCTAAATGAAAAAGCTCTAAAAAGCAGCCCTTTTAACTTTTATTTTTATTAGCGACCATTCACTTCTAAGGGAAAAATGGGACACCTTGGCTTCGCAAAATTATTTGTCTGATTTCCCACGCAGTCCTGTGCTACATTGGTCATTCCTGATATGATTTGTGGTGCTCCCACTTTTTTGTCGAACATATTCACACCTCTTCAGTTCAAATAACTTTCTTTTCGCATTTAAAAATAAAATAAATTAACATTAATTTGGCCCCAATTGACGCTGCGTCCGGGGACAGCTGTCCCTCCTTGCCCCCACCTAGTTACGCCTCTGATGTTCTCATGCTTTTTCCAAAAATCCTACTCGACTCTTGGAAGCCCTGGCTGTTACAGGACACGGCAAATTGTTATACTTACCAATTTATTTATGTGTCTGCATACTATGTATTAACATCAATATGGACACTAGAATATTTCTGAGTCATATCTCAAGCAATTAGAATCGTACCATTGTGCTGTAAAATCTAAATTACAACATTAAAAATGGAGTTACTCTTCATTTTAAAAATGTATGTTATGTAACAATTTTATGTCCAAGTGCATTTATATGTATCTCTAGGTAGGAATCTTGAGTTCTCCATTCCTGTTCTGAACATCACCTTGAGTGCAATTAATTTTTTATGTGCTTTTTGTATGTTATAATCTGCAATGCATTGTAAAACCAGTTCAGAACCTTTGGCCCCAAGCCAATATTGTATATAATTGATATACAAACATGTAAAGATTTCTATAACCTGCTTCCTCACGCACACCACAGGAGGAAATTCTTGTTATGTTACTGTTTTATACAGACTTAAAAATGCATAAAATTATACTTAAAATTCCTTTTACTATTTTTTTTATTTTATTGTGGCATTTCTAAATAAGTGAACTAATAAATGTTTGCCACGTTTTTTGCGATTCTATTATTAATAAACCCTTTTAAATAAAATTAGTGAATAAATGGTAAATACTGGCTTGAGTGTCACATATGTACAGTTTATACTTTAGCTGATGCTGACCTATAGATTTACTGCAAGCATATAATGCCGTTCAATGCTGCAAGCATATTTATACGCCGTAGAAAAATAACTTCCTTTTAAATAAACGTGTTTTATTAAGCTGTATGTCTCAAAAGATATACTAAAGTTTAATTTTGGAAATATTCAATGTTTTACTTTTTTTCCTTTTACAATAAATATGTTCATAAACTGTTAAGTTTTTACCTGCATCTCTTTTAACACACTGCCTCGTCACACACCTGTGAGAAAAAAGGTGGCACCCTTGAGTGACTGAAAGTTTTTGTGCTTTATTTACACAAACTGGTGCTTGTAGAAATTCTTGAAAGTATTTGCATGGTTCTGATATAGTTTTTTTTTTTTTTTTTTTTTTATACTTGTTGGAATCTTTTACATATCACCCCCTAATGATAGCATTAACTATAAACTTGCACTTAAAGTAGAATATGATGAAGTTATTGTACGATATAAAAATTTTACATTTCTGCTAAAATGTTTTAAAATAAAGCTTTATTATTAGAAGCACAAAACAGCCACAAACGTTGCATATACATGCTTCAGGGTTACAAGGAATCTGTTTTTCTGTACAAAAGATGTGAGCCTTTTAAGATGAAAAGGCATTCTGGAAAATAGTCCCCTTAATTTTTTCTTTGATTTTATTGTGTTTTAAATACAACATCGAATAGTATGGTACATTCTGAAATGAGTCATTTTTTTCTTAAGTGGCGCTAAAGCCTTATACAGGCTTCGGTCTCCAGAAATGGGTCATCAGTATTATGAAAAAGGTGCCAAATTTTAATGAATGACTACAAATAAGAAATTGATTGCTCCTCTTTTGATAGTTGAAAGTTCAAACATTTTTCATCTTTGGTTTTTTTTAGCAGTTTCTAGATAATTTTTAAAAAATATTTTTTTATATTTGAGCTTAATTTTGCTAATTACAAACTTTTATTTGTAGAAAGTCACCTACATTCTTCAAGTTAGTCATTTGTCCTATCTAACATTTCAATATTTTTAATATTTCATTATTCATTAATTAATCATCCTGAAAATCTTTCATTTATTTTAAACAATGGATTTTATTAATATTTTAGATCATGTTTTGTATTTTAACTTTATTTTGGTTGCTTTGCCCAGTTGGAGATAGTAATTAGGGTTTCTGAATTCCAACTTTAACAATGCATGTTATATATTTAAATTTGTATTTATTTTTTTAAAGTGGGGAGAAGCTCTTGTGTAAAAGTAAAAAAGTTGTTTCCCCCCCCCCCCCCTCGAATCCTCTCCCTCGACTACAACAATTCTGTGATAAATATATTTACCACCAATTACATGTATATCAAATTTTAAAAGTGAACACTCCCCCCCCCCCTCCCAAAAAAAAAGGGGAGTAAAATGTTTTTCTTTAGTGACTGTTATGAATTTATTTTTTGAAACCGATCTAAATGCAGGAAATATTTTATATACCACTGCTAGAAAAAGATAATCCTTTTAAGAGTTAACATCTACCAGCATTATTTTTGACCATTCCTTTCAAGAAAAACAATCCTACCTTGAAATAAAGAAGCTATCCTGGTTCTGCATTCCGACTATTTCATTATGTACTGTGGATTTATAAATATTTAAAAATATTTGCTGTTTTCTTTGCAGGGTTTTATGCGTGAAAAATTACTTTTCATGCTAATTTCTAAAAATAATGTTTTTTACGTCCATGAAAAATACTTAAAATTTTCAAAGAAATGGAACTAGACTATGAAAATTTATCTATTCAGGACTATCATTGAAACAATCTTCCTTTGCTGTTGTGCAGTTTCCTGGTAATATTGCTTTCACAACATTTCATCAACATACACACAACCTTAAAACTCATCAATCCTTTTCTAATGGCTTTCATATTATCCCTTAATACACAACTTTGCTTAAAAATACTTTTAGACTTCGTAGAAGGAAAGGAATATAGAGAAAAAGAATATGCAAAAGAAAACTTTTGCGAATTTTAAGTGATTTTTTTTTTTTATCAACTAACGTATACATGAGTTTGAACTAACTTTTTTCCTCCTGATATAGCTCTAAAATTAGTTTTGCATTTTTGTCATGAATCCCTTAACATTGTCATTTGTTAGAGTTTATTACTCTGGTATCTTCTTTTGATAGCTTTTATCAATCTTAAGGAATGAAGCATTTGAACAAAAGGATATAATATGCTTCTTATGTGTAAAAACCTTATTGACGATTCTATGTATCTGTTCCATAATGAATCAAAATGTGATTGACCTATCTAGTTAGGTCTAAAGAATGTGATATAAAGAAAAAAGTATGCATATATATACATATTAGGGCGTTTCATTTCATATAATAAAACGTAAAAGGCAAATTTTTAAAATTTTTGCAGACTTCAAAACTTTTTTAAATTTGCCTTTTGCGTTTCGACTTTGATTACGCCGCGAGTCTTAATGATGTAAAATGATATACAGTAAAAACCTCCCCAGAATAGTCCCCCCTATCGAAATTTTCTATACATTGAACTCTTAGTAAGTATCTTTTCCATTATTTAGGGGGGGGGGACCCATTTGTCGAAATATTTTCAAGTCTTATTGGGAGATTTTATTCGTTAATTGTTGTTGATCGTCCTAAAAACGAAGACATACCGAGTTCGTTTGATGTCATTGAAGACTAAATCGAAGAATCAGAAGAAATAAATGAAGCTGAAAACATTTCCAACTCATCCAAAAAAAGAAAGAAATGCGAGAGGCATTTGAAACAAAGCGTCCTGGATTTTAATTCGTGGAAAATGTTCCTGAAGATGTTTTCAGTCGATTGATAAATGTGAACATTTTTTTGATGAACTTTCAGCAAAAATGGCTGTTTAGCGAGATATTTGTAGTTTTTTTTTTAGAATGCAATTGAATCGCTTATTTCGAAAAGGTAACATCTCCGTTTTGAAAAAGAAAGAATCAGTATTAATTTATTAATTTTTATGGCATAATTATTCAAAAATCGTTTTAATTTACCAATATTGCATTGCTATTACCTGCTAAACTAAAATAGTTAAAAATCAGAGTCGTAAAGTTTTCCAACTTTTCATAAGCCATTTTTTTCTATCTCCTGATAAATTTTGTTTCTCAGCGTTGCTACTTAAATTTTCAATAAATATGTCATATTAATTCATTTTTTAATTATCAGTTTTCATTGAATGTGTTTTGTATATAACGTAATTGGAAATGGCGTTTCATATACAACAATAAGCTTTAACTTTATGCTTTAGGAGAAATGATAAAACTGAGATTGTTTCCATGTGTCGAAATTTCTATACATCGAATTTTTTTTTCCGGCAATTTTCTACTGCGATATAGCTCTACAGCTATCCAACTGTATAGGCCAAATTTCAAGAAAATTGGATAATAATTTAGAAATTTAGTTTTTTAGTTTCTAAAAGATACTAAAGGTGTCTCTTAGTAAGTGTAAGAACTCTTTTTTGACATAATCTGCATCTAAGTAAATACTCAGAAGCTGTAGCATATCCAAGTCCTTTTTTAGAGCCCATCGAGTTACGATGCATTGGGCCAAAAAGCGATCATATATGCGACTGACAAAATGTGCTAAGTGCAACCAGTTTCATTCTTTCAATTATCGTAAGGAATATTCAATGGTTTTGTGTGTGTGTGTTTTTTAAAGTGTTTAAATTTTTTAAACCGTTTTAAAGTTTAATTACCTGCAAAATATAGAAGAAACACGCGAGAAATCCATTGTATAAAGCATTTAAAAATCGTAAGTTTCACAAATTTGAAATAAAAAGTGATAACTATGGGTAACCTCTAAATAAATACTATCCACTTTTATTGAACTATCGCATACATAACTTTTATATCACTGAGAGTTGGAGGAAAACAAAGTTATATGAAATCACATCTTTAGAAAAATGAAACACCCTAATATATTTCCTTGACGTCTGATTTTGCAGAGAATATATAACTGTGTTATTTTTGGAGATGTATAGCTTGCAGAAAATGTTTGTCATTTTCGTTATTTTGCATTATAATAAAGCAAATATTCGTTGTATTAAATATTGTCATGTATTTAATAAATAATTTACAGAACATAGAAACAGACCTTTTCAATTTAACATTTGGAAAAGAAAAGTTGTTGGAAATGGTGTTTTACATAATTTAATTCCAGCAAGTTATTTTAGGATTTAAGAAAAAAATAATAAAAACATTTGTACACTTCAACTCCGGGCTGGTAGGTTTACTTGGTTTTTCGTGTTAAGTTATTCTGATCTCTGAATTGATCTTGATTTATTACTAATTGAATGTTTTAAGTTTTAATTCAAGTCCTAATAAAGGTCAAGTCTAATCCTTTAACCTTTATTATCGTACTTCTTTTATAAGTATTTTATTTTTTAAAAAACATTATCGCGTACTAACGCGCTCTCCCCCCCCCCCCTCCCCCCCACCCCGTCATATTTTTTTTCTTTCTTTTGCCTTCTTGTCACTAAAAATCAGAGATGCACGATTAATCGGCCAATAATTTTTTTTAATTAAAATTACTTTTAGTAAACCAAAAACAAGAAACCACATTGAATGAATTTATTAAAAACTAGCTGACGTGCCCAGCCTTGCGCACACTATCCCGAAGGCTGCATAAATCACTGGCGGATAAAATAAGAGTTGAGTAATGAAAACAGTCCCCAAAAAAAAAATAATAATTAGAATAAAAACTGAAGTCTGTTTAGAAATCTCCGTTCGATTAAGGACAACAGATCCAGAAAACCCATTAATATAACATGAATGATCAAAAAATTAAAGGAAAATAGTGATTTTATTGAAGAAATAAATATTAAATCACCAAAAAAAAAGAAAGAAGAATCAAACTCAAGATAAAGTAATTGAAAATCGTCTGCCAGTTAATGATCCACAAAATATGCATAAAAGTGAAATAAATTTTTAGATTTTGTTTCGCTAATAAAACTGCATGAATAAAGATAAAATAGCTTCTTTTTTTTTCAATCGTCTGCGTTATTCTAAAACAGTTATAACTTATACCCTAGTGAACTTAGAATCATGGTTCATATCAAAGTTCATAAATGTAGAAAATTTTGCTCTTTCGAATGACGTAATTCCTGTAAATATGCAAGCATTTCTTCCCCTTAAAATCAGCAAATTTATGTATTTGCTTAAAACTGGAACAAATTCGAATTTTAGGAAAAACTCTTCGCGTGCATTAGGACCTGACCCAAGCCCAAGGTACCCATAATCGAAATTTTGCACTCTTTGGAAGAAGCCAACAGCAGCCCATTAGAAATAATAAAATAATTGCACTTCTATACCTTTTCATCTCGTTAGGAGGCTACCGACCGACACACACACACACACACAAACTGACCCACAAACACTGCGTTTTGCAGGGGTGTACTGGGGCCAGGGCGCACCGGGGCGACGCCCCAGCACTTTTTTTCAAGGCAGGGCGCCGCCCCGGTTAATCAAAATATCCCTCCCATTTTTTTTTTTTTTTTTTTTACCGTTGTGTGTATGTAAAAAAAATCCCCCCTCCCCCCGCCCCCGAAAAAAAAAGTTTTAGACAAGTTTAGAGATTCAGATCACTTCCAACTTTTTATTATAACTAAATTGTAATTCTCATTTCATCCCATTTGTCCCGCTTTGCTTCAATAAAAATGAAAAAATGTGGCCATTTTAAAGGAGTTGGAACAATGCAAGAAATAAATAACAGCAGACGATGAAAAGATGTTAGGCGCGAAATAAAGTCGCCGGCGCTTTGGCGCACATTAATGGTTGTTTCGTTTACAGACACGTGTATTTTCATCAATCACCCCCACGTGGAAATGAATTCGGCTGTTCCGACGGCGGAGAAAAGTGCCAGCTCGTGAGAAACACACAATACAAAGGTAGCATTCTGGGAAAGATAAGGATTGAAAAAAGAGCTTTTTTTTTTTTTTTTTGTATTCGGCAATTCGGAAGGCCAAATCGTTGGTCGTGCTCATGCTATGCTAGTCCGTGGTCGTGCTCATACTGTGATCTAGAGAGAAACAGTTTTTCATCGGAAACAAGAAAGCTGATTAGGTAAGTCTTTTTTTCTTACGTTTAATGATGAAGAGAACTGCAGAAAAAAAAATCACAAGTTTTTTTTCATCGATTCCATCAAAAATTCCGAGAGTAGACGATGAGGCTTCGACATCATCTACCAAAATATGTCAAGAAACAGAAAAGACGAATATACCTATTCCGCCGATGTCAGAACCCAACGAAAATGACCCTACTAATGAACTGTTAACTGTCGAAAAAGCAGAGAATAAGGAATCAACTGGTATTTGGAAAGTTTGGTCTGAAAGCCAATGGTTGGAACGGAAGCAGAAACACGTATGGCTAATAACAAAAAATGGTTTTTTAGGATGCAACTATTGTTCTGAAGTACAGACATTAGGCTCGTATAAAAGCCAAGGTATCTCATTAAGTCCGGAATGGATTAATTGCTTAGTCATTTTTAATGGTTCTGACAGAAATCAAAAACTTAAATCATTGCGGACTAAAATTTCAGCTCATCAGTTATCAACAGCTCATAAAACTGCTTTCAAAATTCTAGAGGAGGCCAAAAAAAACAAGATTGGAAAAAATCAATATTAAACAGAAGGAATCTTTTATTGAAAAAACTGAGAAGCTTTTATACACGGCTTATTACACTGTAAAAAGTAACAGGCCCTTTTCAGATTACGAGAGGTTGATAGAGCTGCAAATGAAAAATGGAGTAGATTTAGGGATTACGTTACGTTCTCGTAAAAGTGGTTCTGAAATAATAATGCACATAGCCAAAGAATTTAGAAAAAAATTAACAGCTAATTTAATTGAGGAAGACAAAAAATTTTCAGTTTTAATTGATGAGTCAACTACATTAGGTAAAGAATCAGCTCTAATTATTTATATTCAAACGTGCCTCAAAGAAAAAGAAGAGCTTATATTTCTTGACTTAATATCTTTAAATACGCAATCTGCACCAGTTATTTTAGAAGCACTCTTTGATTGTTTTTCGTCATATGGCCTCAATGAGGAATTTTTACAAAAAAACTTGATTTGTTTTACTTCTGATGGTGCTAGTACAATGTTGGGCAAAAATTCAGGCGTTTCCAAATTGTTAAAAGACAGATTACAAAATCCGGACATTATTATCTGGCACTGCTTAAATCACCGTTTAGAACTGGCCATTGATGACAGTATCAGTGATACAAATGCTGTTAATCATTTCAAATCTTTCATGGACACTTTATATGCTTTATATAGTCAATCTCCAAAAAATTCAAATGAATTAAAGAGTATAGCCGCAGATTTGGGGATACAGTTAACCAAAATTGGTAGATTATTAGATGTTCGTTGGGTTTCTAGTAGTTTTCGGACAGTAAAATCAGTTTGGAATACATATACTGCGTTAGTGAAACATTTTAAAGAAGCCGCTAATGACAGCTCTAGGAAAAGTACAGATCGCAATAAGTACAGAGGCCTGTTTGAAAGAATGGAATCTATTGAATTTATAAAAGACTTGGCCCTGATTTATGACGTTTTAGAAGAATTATCCGCTCTGTCTTTGCAACTCCAGGAAAGATTTTGTACTATCGTCAGAGCCGATACATTAATCAAAAGAACAATTAGAGTTATAGGAAGTATGAGAGATAAACCTGGATCTAAGGAGCAAGAATGTATTAGATCTGCAGAAAAGATGAATTTTAAAGGGATAGATCTGAGTAGAAATAGAAAGATTGTTTCTATAAATAGAGAGCAGTTTATTGCTAGCATCAGAAACAATTTGGAAAGTCGTTGTTTTGGGTTGACTGCTTCTAAAAGGTCGAGAAATAATGATGAATTTGAGAAGGAGAAGTCCAGATACAATGTGATGCTGAAAGAATTTGCAATTCTAAATCCTGACACCTGGGCCGAAGATGATGATCAAGCAATGTCAAGATACGGAGAAGAAGAAATAAGAAATATGTGCACTCGTTATAAAATTGGTGATGAGCGTTTAGTGATCAGCGGCTTCAGAGATTTTTTCGAATCAGGCGGAAAAACTATTCCAAAATATCTTGCACCTCTCATGGATATATTAAAAATAATTCCTTGCAGTAATAGTGAATGTGAGCGAGGTTTTAGTGCCATGAATTTAATCATCACTTCATTGCGCGCAAAACTTTTAATAAAACACGTCTCCTCAACCATGTTTATTAAACTTAATGGCCCTCCACTGAAACAATGGGACGCAATTCCATATGTAAAAACGTGGTTGCTTCGACATAGAAATGCTGAGGATAATCAGTCTCGACACGTAAATCACGAGTGTCCTACAATTAGTCAAGAAAAAGCGGAACTGTGGTCGTTGTTCTAAATAAATTGTTTTTTTTTTCCTCCTGTATCGTTGTTGTAAATAGATAAATTCCACAGACAGACAGACACACACAGAAAGAAAGACAGACACTTGCTTTTAATATAGATTACAATACGTTTTCTAAGGGAAGAAAAATTGGCAACGCCCGCTTATTTAAATTTTTTTTTTCGCCTGGCTTTTTTTTTTATAGCGCCCTGGCACTTTTTTTTTTAGGAGTACACCCCTGGCGTTTTGTTTATATAAAAGAAGATAGAGTTGCTTTCCCTAATAAGAGCGATGGTGTACTTCCTCCTCCCCCCTTCCCCGCCAAAACATAACCAAGATCCAGAAAAATTAGAATGAAAGGAATGTAGAGAAAAAGAATATATATAAGTGATTCGTTTTTGAATCAACTGTGTGTACATGAATTTGAAGAAAAGTATCGGAGAAACATTTATCAAAGTACGATTTCATAAAACATGTATAGAAGATTTAACAACAACAACAAAAAAAAAAAAATTGATACCAGCTCTGTTTAAATTGATTTTATATCACCCACCACTCAAAAATTTCCAATGGCGCAACCTGCTCCATGATCCCTCTCTCATGTGATCACTACTGCAATAAGTAAATGTCATGTAAATGCCACACATACATTATATATATCTCAAACTGGGGGAAAGGCAATTACCACGTCCTGATCTCCCTAAATAAGAGGTCTTAATGTCATATAAAGATGAAAACTCGTACTTTGTAAAACAGAAATTATTGGGTGCAAATTACAACTAACTATACCAGTACTAGTTTCAAACTGTAGTCTGCATTCTGTTCAAAATTGACAAATAAGTGTCATCGTAAAGGTGGGGACATTTTTTTTAGAAAAAGAAATACCCTTTTACAATTAGCAGTCGCCCATTTAAGTTTGCCTACTCTTCCGAAAAGGAGAAAAAGAAAATATGAAACATAAATCGTAAAAATAAATCTAAAAGCATAAGTAAATCAAAATAAATGAACTAGTAATAAATAGAAGGTAATAATAAAACAAAATGTTTTTAGAAGTTCATGGAATCATTTAAAAAAATATTTATTGTTCGGTATTAAAAAAATTTTTAGGTGTTATGAGATGGGGATATGCGTGTCCGTCGCTCCATCCTTCCCCCAAACTTATACTCCTATTTAAATAAATTTCTTTTTTCCCCCACTGCTTTTGCATTTACTAGTTATGCAGAAATTTCAACGTACATTTTACAATTTATTTTTCGAATTGCAACTTTTTCATTCAACAAAAAATTTATTATTATTAAATATCTTTTGATTTTTTTAAAATTTATAAGCGCACACTTTTAATTTCCTTCACATAAATTGATGTTTGTTGCTATTTTTTTTAATTATTATTTTCATTGTTTCTATTTTATATAAAAATGCATGCTATATTATTGCAACACTTCTCGAGTATCAATATTTTCCTCCATTGTCTAGCTTGTATACTTTAGCTAGACTATACTTTACAGATAATATAAAAAATAAAAATCCTGGATAAAACAAAATTTGGGTTCCAATGATAAAAATACTGCTACTAAATTGATAGTGTCTACTGGAAACTACTATCTAAATGTTCGAAATTTCAGGTCCGGTTAATAAAATGTGATTTCATTTAACTATCAATAAGAAAATTGTTTCACAGAATTTGAATAAAATCTGAAAATATTACTTTTTAAAGTATGAAAATGGGGAAAAATAATTCATTACTCACAGAAGTTAACTGTTAGTTAATTCTGTAAAGTTGAAGATTGCAAAGCAATAAGAATAGTGAAGAAGCAATGATAGTGTATTAAAAATAAGTATTATTAATATTAATCGACTGCGACTAATCGGTAATCGGTCAATAGGCTTATCGGTGCATCCTTACGAAAAACTAAGTTTCTTACATATACGAGCTAACAAACTGGTTCCCGTCGATGATTTTTAGTTGCTAGAAGGATGTACGTAGATCCTTTTTTAAAAATTATATTAATATGAACACAAAGTTTTACTGTTTAGTGTGCATATATGTATTTATTTTGATAGATATATAAATATATCTATATATATATGAAGACGAATGAACTCATATTTTAACGTTTACCGCGGATAATGCAGCCTGGGTTCCCGCTAGCTTTTCCATAACTTTGTTTTCAAGCTAAAAAAAAAAGTCGTATGCGATTTTATTTTATTTTATTTTTATTTACTGATTTAAGTATTTATTTATTTAATTTTTATTTCAGGCAATTAGGTAGAGTTTTGAACTGATTTTTATAGAGTGATCTGTGTTCATAGCTTTTAAACCAACATTTCCCAAACTTTGTTATTGTTGTGACCCCCTTAAAAGCCCCCTCCCCCAAAAAAAGTAAAAAGACTTGCGACCCCTTGCTACAATATTTTATTTACATGATGTTGTATTTTGCAACACTTGATTATAATTTAAACTGCTGCACTTACAAAAAGGACGTTTCGTATGCAGGTCTTACCAATTTGGACACCTTATTGCCTCCCTCCCTCCTTTATACCCTGCTCCTGACTCCCATTTTGAAAAACGATCTTCTTAACACTAAAATTATTCCCCCTTCTTGAAAACAATTGTTCAGCTAAAGGGATGTGGAATCTTAACTAAACTTTTGATATTCGAGCATATTTTTTCGAGCTATGCTATGAGGCTTGATGAAAACCACGTTTTACTAGGGAATCGATTATTTCCTACTCATAGATAGACAATAGTTTGCGAGTTAGAGCTGAAGAGTTTATCTTGATGAGTTTATCTTCGCTCTCTCAGAATCGCCACTGTCCCCGCAGCAAATTCCAAAGCTTCAACTGAAAAATTCAATCTACTTCCCAAGAACAGCAGCAGTTGCCTGCATCTTCCGATAAGTCGAATAACCGCGGCTACTTTGTAGCGGTTCTATTTTCGGGTGTCAGTTTGACGTCATTCATACTCTGGTATGATTTTTGTGCTTTTATTCTTTTCTACTCCAAAAACACGATATGGAAGAACAGACTCTTTCAAAAATATTTTCAGCGCAGTTTTCCCTGCACTCAAAAAAAAAAAAAAAAAAAAAAAAAACATGCATAAAAAGAAACTTTCTTTCTACGAGAGGATGAATTGATGGCAGCTGAAAAAGAATGCTGACAAGTAAACTATATATCCGATGAAAATATATTTCTAACATAAATTTGCATCTAATTTAATAATGCAGAAAGTCTTTTTTTTCATCCATTAATATATTATTTTGTTTAGCAGCAAAACAAAACAATCTATTGTGCAGTGTAGCTCTCAAAAGAAGGAGCCTGACTTTGGTGGAGTCCACTTCTTGGAGGTAATTCTTGTATTGGCACATAGTCAATAGCTTCATTTTGCATTACTGGATATGCTCAACCTCATTCTAACAAATGGCATCGTTTAATCCTTCTCGCATCGGAAATCTTCTTGTCATAGCCAAATTTTAATGATAGTTGTTATTTGAAAAAAATTCTGTTTTCTATCAAAACAAAAACTACATTTATCGTTCAAAACTGTTAACTTTTGGTAGCTTCAGGCTACAGCGTGATGAAATCAATGTAATGATGCCCATATTGCAAAGAGCTGTTAACTGTATGATTTTTCCAACAAACGAAAAATTAACAATTTGACTGAAAAAACGTTTTAATTCCGTTTAAAAACGTTACTTTTTCATTCAAAAATAATAATAATAATAATAACAAAGTCAATATCTTTTGACTGTTAAAAATTTATACTCTTTCAATTTTTGATGAATTGATGTTTGATGCGATTATTTTTTAAATCTCATTTTCTCTAATTTATATAAAAATGCGCAATATATTGCAACATTTCTCCTAAATCAATACTTTCCTCCATAGTCTAGCTTTAACATAGTACTCAAAGTTACTTTACAGGTATTGTACGGAATAAAAATCCTGGATAAAGCGGCTTCTAATAATAAACATAGTGCTACTAAAACGTCTCTACTGGTCACTAGCTACTATCGAAATGTTCAAACCTTCAGGTTTAGTTAACAGAATGTCATTTTATAAACAATCAATAGGAAAATTGGTTCTGAATAAAATTTGAAAATATTACTTCTTCTAAAATACAAAAATGGGGGAAATGAACCATTACTCATAAAAATTAACTTTTAGCTATTTCTGTGAAGTTGAAAAGTGAACAAAAAAAGTACAGTAATAGATAAATGTTAGCATTAAAATAAGTAGAATAATGATTACTCGATTGCCGATTAATCGGTATGGACCAATTATCTTCTGCTGATTAATCGATAAATGGTAATCGGCCAATTTTGCTTATCGGCGCATCCCCATTGGAAATCAAATTCAAAATTTGATATCTGTCTTTGCAAATATCGTAGTTGGAAGCACATGTAAAAGATAAAAAGATGTATGCCAACATTTACATAAGCGGACTCTATTCCCTCATAAATTATGTAAAACATACCGAGTAATGTACCGACTCTTAAAAATCTTTCTTTTAACAAAATTTTCTTTTGCAGTTGTTAGGATTCACCAGTTCGACCCAAGCAGCAGAAAGGAAAGAAAAAAAATAATAATAAACAAAACCCTTTCTTGGATAAAGTTCAAACAGGGCCGTCGAGAGGGTGTGTCAGTCATGGTTGATTCATGGGGCCCGTTCTTGGGCCGGTTCGACATCGCAGTAGTGTAGAGGACAGAGCTCGAAAAATCTTTAAAATTTTACATGCCTTGCCGGACATGTTTGTCTAAAAGATACATGCCCGAATAAAATATTTACATACCCAGAAGTTGTTTTATTGCATATTAAAAAAAACATTTGAATTTGTCGTGTAACATCAATTAGACAATAAAATTAAATTAACAGTTTCGAATCTGAATCAAGAATTATTTTAACGTTAATCTAAATCATTAAAAAAAAAACATTACATATAAATATTACATAATAAGTCGTTTTAAGTCAAAACTTGCAAAATTTAAATTGTATTAGGGATTATTCATAAATGATGTCACGCTTCAAGGGGGTTGGGGAGTTCATGAAATTGTGACAAGGGGATGGGAGGGGGTAACAAGAAGTGTGACATCCTGCTTATGCAACATAGCGTGACATGTGACAAAGGGGGGGAGAGTGTTCCGTTGAAGTGTGACATATTGTGACAAGGGGTCCTCCCCTTGGGTCAAATATGTGGAAAAAAGCGTGACATCATTTATGAACAGTCCCTTAGCAACTTTATAGTTAACATGCATGTCGTGTTCGATTTGTGTGGAGCAACAAGTGTTCTATTGCCGCTGGAAGGTTCAAAGGTTCTACACCAGTGTTTCCCAACGTGGGCCCACGCCTCACAGGGGGGCAATTTTGATTGTTAAGGGGGGCAATTCGAAACTGGAATCGACACGAGTTTCACCCTTTCGCTCTGAGCCATTTAAATGCAATGCTATATTTCGGTGAAAAATTCAATGAAAAAAGCAAATTCTTAAATAATTGCGTTAAATAATACCAAATACTCGTATATTTGGTATAATTCCGCTAGACGAAACCAGAATATCAACTGGGTGTTTGGCGTCGTCAAGTAAACTTCATTGCGGCAGGAAAACTTAGTAGCTAAAAACATCTCGCCTGTTCTGAATGAAAAGTACTACATTCAGTAATGAAGTGTGTTAATGCTATTAAAACTAATGCCAAATGGGAAGGTCTCTTCCAACTATTTTGTGAAGAACAAAATGAAGACTATGTGAGACTTTTAATTCATGCTGAAGAAAGGTGGCTATGTAAAGGGAACTGAAAAGATTTATGGAACTGTTTCATACTTTTGGTAATTTTTTAAGCGACAAACCTGAAATGAAGTATCTTTTAACAATCGATGCTAAAGCATTTGTGAACTATTTAGCCGATATCTTCGAAAGACTAAATATATTAAATAAGCAACTTCAAGGAACAAATAAGGCTCTTGTTGATGCAAAAGCGAAGATATTTGGTTTTATTACCCATATTGAGTTATGTCAGAAACATATTAACAACAAAAACTTTGAACAGCTTCATTGACACCAAAAATGTGAAGTAACTGATACCGCTTTACTTGTTATTGTCAATCTTCTGAATATTCTATCGACTGATTTACAAGAAAGGTTTTCTGATTAAAAAAAAATGATTTTCCAACATGGATGATGCACCCAATGTTAGTGGATTTGTCTGATATATCAAATATGCAGTATCAAGAAGAACTCGCAGAATTGCAAAATGATGAGTCAGTTAAAACTTTATCTAATATAAAAGGAGCGATGGCATGGCTCTGTGAGGAAACCGAAATCAAATACCCAAATTCAACTAAATGTGCAAGAAAACTATTGCTACCGTTTCCATCTTCATATTTAGCTGAGTGTGGATTTAGTGCTGTAAAGGATTTTTTGGTAAAAAAAAGAAATCGGCTGGATATAACACAACGTGGAGACTTGAGACTGAGGCTAACCGAATTGGAACCCGATATAAAATCTCTGTGCAGCAAACATCAAGCGCAAGGGTCATTAAATTAAAATAATAAATTAATGTTATAAAATCGTTTTAAAAGTTATTTGAAATTTGAATTTCAATTCTTCATTGTATGTTTTGAAAATTTACTTATTGCGTTTCGTTATCAATTTCCAAGTGAATTCTTCCTGAAACCTATCATTAAAGTTTCTTAAGTACACAATTCAATTTTTTAATATATTAAAAATTATGCATGTTACATAGGGGGGGGGGGGACATAACAATTTTATTCAGGCTAAGGTGGGGCATGGCACAAAAAAGGTTAGGAACCACTGTTCTAGACCAGGGGTCTCCAAACTACGGCCCGAGGGCCACATCCGGCCCGCGGACAGATTTTGTCCGGCCCGCGGAGAGCTAGCATACTTGAAAGAAAACTCCTTCTAGAGAACATATTTATTTTTTATAGCAAATTAAATTAAGTTTACTGAAGTAATCTATTTTTATGTTGAATAATTATTAATATGACATCTACATTGATATGGTCATGGGCTAACTACTCATAACATTGTTGTAGGTTATTATTTACTAACTAACAAATTATTGAAATGAATCCAACTAACATTTTATACATTTTAAATGAAAAGATAACTTATAACAAGCATAACGACATATGAAATACTAATGAGATTTATGTAATTGAGATTTTCCACTGACAATAGTTTGTAGTTGTGGACTAATTTTACTTGTACCAATTATTAAAAGAGATTTAAGATGCTCATCAGTTAATTTAGATCTGTAAACATTTTTTGTGTACTTCATTTTGGAAAAGGTCTTCTCACACAAATAAGTAGTACCAAAAACAGAAAACAGCCCACGAGCAAATTTATGCAAATTATCAAATTGTGTCAGTGAAAGACACTTATAAAATTCCAACAAAGATAAGTTTTGATATTTGTTCTTAATTATATCACTGCACTGTAGATCAATCATTTCCATTTGAAGTTCCGGGGCTAGGGTTTCAATGTCAGTATCAAAAGGATTCTGAAAAATCTTAATTTGATTCGCAATGGCATCAAAGTCCGAGAAACGAGTATCAAAATTTATTTTCAAAGCACTCAAAGTTTCGATTGCAAAATCGATAGGAAACTCGGTCTCAGTGGTGTGGCTAAATATTTCACATGTTTTAAAATGTGAAAAACATTTACTTCGTAGTTGTGATTGAAACAGTATCAATTTCTTCCGGAATGATTTGATATTATTGTATAAATCAGGAAGATGCTGGTTTTCTCCTTGCAATCTCAAATTCAGTTCGTTCACATGTTTTGTCAAATCAACATAGAATGCTAACTTCCACAGCCATGCGTTGTTTTGCAATTCAGTAAGAGGGCGATGCTTTTCATTCAAAAAAAATTCGATCACTGCTCGAAGTTCAAAAAAGCGCTGAAGGACTTTCCCACAACTAAGCCAACGTACGGCAGTATGATAAGGTAAGTCATTTTCTCCAATCTCTTTAATAAATTGTACGAATTGTCGGTGATTCAGCCCAAAAGATCTGATAAAATTAACAGTTGATATGACTGGTTTCAGAACTTCAGACATATCCAAACATTTTCCGCACAAAGACTGTTGATGAATGATACAATGTAAGACTATTGGTTTTGAACCACCGTCATTTTCTACAGCCTTTGACACAAGAGCGACCACTCCTTTATCTTTCCCACTCATGTTTTTGCCTCCATCAGTTGTAATACATTTCAAGTTTTTCCATCGAAGGTTCTTTTGCTTAATGGCCATTTCAACTCCTTTAAAAATATCTGAACCAGTAGTTGTGCCATGAATACTATACATATCAAGAAGTTCTTCATGCACTTCATAGCTTTTATCTACTCCTCGAATATAAATCAACACCTGAGCAGTATCTGACACATCCGTTGACTCATCCAAGGCAAGGGCGGATCTAGAAAATCTTCAAGGGGGGGGCGATTTTGGAAATCTCGGGGTTCAATGTAAGGATGGATGGAGGAGATTCTTCATTCCTTTTCAACAGTCCCTCCGCCCCCCCCCCCCTTTTTTTTCAAACAGCAGGAACAACAAAAAAAATGCTAGTGTAGTGCTATTTAAAATTTTACTAGCACATTTTTTCAATGCATATACGTTTATTCAAAGCCCTTATAAAAGGAACACAAGCTGACGTTTTTTTGCTTTCGCAAATCTGTCTATAATTTTTTCAACGTCCAATGTAATATCTTTATGGATATGCGATAACGCTAATTCAGTGAGTCTATCATCACTCATTCTGCTTCTTAGCCAAGTTTTAACCGAGTTAGGATTTCCTTCAAGCTTTCTCAAGAAAAATGTAGGCTTGTAAATACATTTTCTAAATTTGAGTTGATATGTCTAAATTACAAAATAATAGCAATTATTAGTAATATATTTTCTAAAATTTTCAAAATGTAATACTAAATATGTACTAAAAAAATCATCAACGAGTATGCGCAATTTATATAAACATCTAATTATGAACGTTCAATGAAATGTTTCAGACTCCAGGTTTTAGCGTAAATGCTGCAGGAATTTACACCACGTGCTAAGGGTTGGCTAGCTGTCACCAGTTTGATAGGTAAAAGAAAAGAGCAGGGAATCTCTTTCCCATTACTCCGAGGATTAGCAACTCAGCAATACTAAAGGACAAAGGAACAGGGAGAAAGCATAGAACTTGAAGGGCGTTTAGGCTGGGATTCCAAGAACATAAAAAAATGGCTGGTCCCGGGGCACAAAGAGTAAAAACTCACTTAGGAGTGTCGTTGTAGTATCCACTTGAATCAGCCCAAGGGGGGGGGGGGGCGATCGCCCCATCGCCTCCCCCTTAGATCCGCCGTTGATCCAAGGCCAAAGAAAACCACTCAACATGTCCATTTTTGTTGAACAGTTGAGAGGATATATTTTCAGCGATGTCTTCTACCCTTCGAGCCACAGTGTTTGCTGACATACTGACAGTTTTTAATAAATTTACCTTTTCAGGGCACATTTCTTCGGCTACTGCGATTATGCATTCTTTGACCATTTCTCCATCGGTGAATGGTTTTCCACGTTTTGCAATTTTAAGAGCCACACGAAAGCTGGCACGAGTTGCAGCCTCTTATTCAGTTTTGAGTTTTGTAAATAAAGATTTGTGCGATTTCAATCCGCGCTTCATAGCTTCGAATTTTTCTGTCCGCAAACTTCCTGTATATTTTGAGTAATTTTGAAAATGTTTTGCTTCATAATGACGTTTAATGTTATATTCTTTGAGAACGGCTATGCTTTCATTGCAAATCAAACATAGCGCCTTGTTACTGGACTCAATTACGAAATACTGAATGTTCCACTGATCTTTGAATTTTCTGCATTCACTATCAATTTTTCGCTTCTTTTCCATTCTACTAAATCACACACAAAAGCAACAATTCAAATAAAAATATTGTTACAAAGATGTCTTAAACTTAAACACGCACAAACACGTTTTAAGGAGGTACGCACTATTTTATTTCACAGCAGTGTCATAGGAACTGACTTGTGGTTGCGCCACTAGCCTTCTTATATATTTCACTTACTGCCATCTAGAAGTGAGTGGAAGACACCAGAACTTTATCGAACCAACGAGATTATTCTGTAAGTGCTATTAGCGCCATCTGTTAGGGATAGAAGGTACTACCTATTTCTGCTTGTGTCCACCAGATGTCCTGTCACGTTACTCCTCATGGCTCGCTCGTACTCTACGACTAATCTAGAAATTACAGATAATGACAGGAAAATTAATAATATGCAGTGTTGCCGTTTTGCGGACTTTAGTTCGATTTGCAGACTTTTTTAAACGTGGCGTACTTTTTCGGACTTTTTTTTTCATGTAAAAAAATACTCATTCGTTACTTGAGTACTCGTTAGGAACCGAAGTAACGATTACTGAAGAAAAAAGTAATCAATGATTACTTGTGTATTTCATTACTTTTGTAATCAATGATTACTATGGCGATACGATGCGGGTACCCCATTATAACGGATACCCATACGATACAGAAAATACATCAGCTTCCCCGTCGCTAATGGCATCTGGCAAAAAAGTAATCATATTTTACACCACTAGTGGACTGATTCAACTTTTTACCACCGGCAACAATTAATGATAATATGGTTTTGGCCCTTGGAATTTACTGGAGTAATCAATATGGCCCTAAGGCTGGAAAGTTTGGAGACCCCTGTTCTAGACCATCAATGGCAATTCTCAGTAGGATGCTGATTGTCTATGAAGACAAACTGCAACGAAGAGGGCTTTTTTCCATTCATGGCACTAAACCCCTCTCGCATGCAGATGTGCTTGGAGAAATGCAGAGCATAATCTCCACAAGTAAGAGAATATATATAAATAATTCCTGTTTACTCCTTAAAATAAATTTTGAGCTCCGGTAAAGATGCGGTGACATTTTCAATGAAAGACGAAATAATAAAGTTTTGGAAAGAAATATTTGATTGAAAGATTACATGCCCTGGGCATGTCGGGCAATATAATTTTCGAGCACTGTGTGGAGGATATAGTGCTTCTATGGCTAAGTTGCAAGCATAGTGGTGAGGGGAGAATCAAAACTGACATGTAAAGACTTTTCTCCTCCAGACCCCTACCTGTTAGCCGAGGCCTTAGGATTGCTTACGCACGGGGAGAGGTGGTGGGGGTCTACGGATTTTACGTGCACATATCCCCAAGTATACATGGGGGTCTTCAGTGGGTATCGAACGCGCGACCTACCAGGTGGAAGTCCGACGTGCTAACCGCTAGGCTACCACGGCCCTAACATGTAAAGACTGGTACATCACGCTTTTCTGAAACGATGAATTTATACCCAGCCTCTGCTTGTGGCTTATGCCGTGGTGTAGAAGTTGCATCAATTCCCATCCCCTCGATTTTATTTTCCGCTTAACATGATCCCCTCGTATCTTACTCGCAGATGAGGCAGGTTAAGCAAACAGCCCCACTCTCAAGATTATTTTATTTTCCCGAAAAGTGACGGCACCGCTTCGCAGGCATATAAATAACTTCCCGTATGACGTCCGAAGATGAGCGGTCGTTCCATTTCGGAAACGCCCCCGCAGCTTGGGAAAAGAACCACCGGTGAGTCGAGTTATTTTGGCGGTGGTTAAGTGTTGCCTAAAAATTGGTGAATATGATAGGGACTTGCAAATATCTTCCGCAACTCAGCTGTACCGTGAAAGTCAAATGCCACACAGAGATGAAATTCATCATAATCATTCTAAGAGATTTAAAATGTTTAAAAAAAATAAGAAGTTTCGTCTAGAACTATACGAGCCTGCTTTCCCGTTTTCATCAATATCAAATTAATAATCTCTCTCTCGTTCTCATTTGGCTTTAGTTCTTTGTTCCTTCAAATATGCTTCTTTCAACAGTTTATACATATTCATTCACTCATTCATTTAATCATTCATTCATTAACTCACTCATTTAGTCATTCATTCATTCGGAAAGACCCTTAAAATTCGATAAAAAATTCCTAGTGAACGATAATGTTATCATTATTGTTATATTTATTATTATTATTATTATTATTATTTTGAACTGTTCAAAATTGAACAGAAATTGTTCAAATCAAAAAATATCCCACGTCGAGTGCTCCTTTCAATAAGTTTGTTCAAAGGAACTTCGATCTTATGTCCGGGATATATAATTTGCTTCACATTTCCCTATAGGCGCTAATGTAAAGATTCTTTGAACTGTTCAAATCAAAAAATAAAATATGGCAAAGAGATGTTTTCGCTGCGGTATTTAGAATGCAAAAAAAAAAAAAATATCATCGGAATAAGACAACTCTTTCAAAAGATTTTTTTTAAGGGGGGGGGGGGGAGACAAACTGAAATTTAAAGCAGCTCAAAAAGTAATAACATTAGCGCCTACGGGGAAAGTTCAATCATATGTAAATTCTAACAGACGGATTTACTTGAAACAAAATGTATTGGAAAGATCTTATGACGTAGAACATACATATACGAAGTTCATTCAGAAGTAAACGAGTCCATTTTCTCTTGAAATTTTTTCTTCTGGATTTTTAAGGATATTTATGATTTAATGAATGAATAAATGAATGAGGGAAAGAATGAGTGAATAAATGATTGAGTGAAAGAATGAGTAAATAAATGAATGAATGAATGAATACATGAATAAGTTAATGAATGAATGAATACATGAATAAATTAATAAATGAATGAATGATATAAATGATAATTTTTTTTATGAATAGCCATTATTTGGCTGACGTACAGCTTAGTATTCGATTACCTCTCTGCCGATTAAGCCAAATCACCATTTAAAAACTAGAATATCATCATTGATCAGTTTTTAAGAATATTTTCAAAGTTTTATTAGTTATTTATTTTTTTATTATTTTTTGTCATTAAATTTAAATTTTCTGGCTTTATTGTATCGTTTAAATAATGGCTAACCTCCATTTGTAAAGTACCAAATTTACATCACAATATGCTGCTATCATATTCGGAAAACGAATTTGTATTTTAAAGAGTTAGTGTTAAAAAAAAAAGAACAACATAGGAATTTCATTGATATGCTCTTTTTACCGACGTCACAAAAATTCGCTACCCCCTGCATATTGTTTCAAAAATAAAACGAAAGGAAACGATTTCAAGTATGGCGAGCAAATCACGCCCCAAACTGTTATCTCCCCCGGGGCAGAAATAACTCGCATCTGTTTGATGGGAACAAGGATGCTGTGTTTTGGCCATTCTTAACACTAGATTTACCAGGCCGTTTTCAACCAATTCTAAATTTTCATTTTACACCAAGTTGTTACTAATTGTAATGAAACTTTCAGTTACATTAACTTGTTCTACTTACCGTGTATTAGGAAAAGCCAATGCAATTGAAAGTTGCAGTATAATTAGTAACAAATTATTGAAAAAGGAAGCTTCGAAACGGTCAAAATGACTGGTCTGGTAAATCTAGTGTTAAAATCGACAAGAAGTTTGGTCAAAATAAAATCTAACCTAGGCTTCTTGAAACAGAATCATTTTTCTGATATATATATTTCCTTTCAGCTTTCTTCTCTCTCCATTAATGACAAACGTTTGTTTTAAATGCTCTCAAGTTAATAATGCCTGATCTTGTTAGGAAAAACCCAGGTCAGATATGCTTTGATTTTATCGAAATAGCAAAAGAAAGCTAATGAAGAATTACTTTTTATGAAGAATGATATGTCACATACGTTCTTCTTCTTATCGTTTTACTCTGAAGATTCAAATCGGAAATGGGATGTATTAATATCGTTAAAAACAACAACTGCGCCTCTGAAATATAACTTTGGAAGGAGTTCATCTCATCGCTACCCCTTGTGGAATCGTATTGTCCACGAATGATAGATGTTGTTGTTGTTTTGTCGTGTCCTCGTGCTTGGCGAGGAAGAATGGGTACGCTGCTTCCGAGTCTAACGGGGCCCTTGTATGCAGGAGTCCGATTTCCACCTCTTTGCAAGGTCTCTTAATTTTTTGAGCCACAGCTCCCAGATGAGAGACCGTCACCTGGGATTGGCACCCCCAGAGGTATCGTTTCACTCAGAGGACATTGGAGCCACGACCTATTTAACGTGCACCAACTCCCTTTAGCGTACACGGACCGCAGCAACTAGCCGCTAGAAGTTGTCACCCTCCCAAACACTGACCTTAGTCAATGTTGCTTCACTTTCGGTCTTCTGCGGGAACCGAGCTTCTACCGACTGGTTCACTGCGGCACACGAATGATAGATGCGGCTTTGTAAACAAACTGTGTTTCGGGGGAAATAGGTCTCTATGTTTCAAAGAACCGGCAGGGTGGCGTAATGGTAAGGCGCGGGCCTCGTACGCCCATGTTCGCAGGATCAAACCTGGCCCAAGTCGGCGGATTTTCGAGATGCAGAAAATCGACAGCGCCCATGTCGTATGATTATTCGGCATGTTTTAGATCCCGTGAGTATCCGTTTGGCGTGAATAATCTCGGCTAAATTAAACTCTTATTGCAGTTTGCATCAATTAGAGCTCAGGTGCCTCCATCTAGGGGGAAACTGAGCGTCAAAAATTCTGAAAGCGTAATGGCATCCGCCGACATTGGCGCTACTTGAAAGAATGGATGCCGAATCTCCGGGGAATACAGTTGGTCTGCAATGGTTAGTGACTATACGCAGCCCCATTAGAAAGAAAGAAACAATTTCAAAGGACTTCTAGTATAGAATTTTGCACATGTTTGGGATTTCGCCTGATTTTGGATGTGTCAACATGCAACTAAATAATACGTTGTTGCACATCTGTCAAATAATTGACAGATGTTCAATGCAATAATTCAAAAGCGTTTCATTGCTCAGTGTAGTTTTTTTTTTTTTTTAAGCCTAAAATGACTTAATTCTGTATGAAACGCAAGCAAGATGAGCTGGTGGGCAGCATTCTTAAGTAAAGGCTCTCTTTTGTTTTTAATAACAAACTAGAATGGTAAACAATGATGCAATTATTTCATTTAAATAACTCACGATATTAATATTAACAAAATAAATAGTTAACGAGTAATGATTATTGAACAGTTATGCATTGTTTTTCCAATTAGCTTCCTCATATTAAAAGTGAGACCAAGGAGCAAACAATTACGAAATTGAAAAGCAAGTTGTGAAAGAGCATGTATAAAAATATTTCAAGCAAATGCATTCTTAAATTTGTAACAAGGTAAATTAAAATAAAACATCAGTCTCAGAAAAACAATTTTGATTAAAAAAAAAAAAAGAACAAGAAAGATAGAGAAAAATAGATTGAAAAAAGATGAATAGTTCTTCACGGGAAAGTAAGACCATAAGCGAATCAGGGGGCAAAGAAGTAAAACGTCACTTGCAAATAGAATAAAATATGGAATTTATTAAAGGGGGAAAATATAAATCAATGAAAAAATTGTTTTCAAAGAAAATAATGCACAATATTAGCGAACGGGCCTACATAAATATGTCAAGAACAAGTTTTACCTAAATTACGTTTCTAATTTATGTTGGTCTCATTTCAATGTATGCTAACTTAAACTTCCGTTAAACCACATAGGTAAAAAAAAGATTCTTAAGATAATATTTTCCACAATTGAAAATTGTATTAACTAAATGTTCATGTACTACAGTAAAAGTTGGAGTCCGATAACCCGAAATAATTGTGGCTAGACCCTTTTCTGATTAAGTGTAATTAATTTTAGAATAAACTTAAATTACTTAAGTATTATGATCTGTGATTAGAGTTTATTTTATAAGGTATGTTTAAGCATCGTTGATAATAAGCAACATAAATACATCGTTAAATTGGTTTTGAAAGAACCTGTCAATGGTTTGAGTAAAGCGATGCCAGCAGACAATATTTTTCTGAAAGGTGAAATTTGGCATTCGTCAATTTGTTGAATGACCACTCCCCTAAACTCATGCAATTCTGTAATAATTATTTCAGTGCATTGTCTCACTTTGAATTTTCCTTTGAATTTCGCTTTTTGTTGGAAAATTAGTTCTTTTAAACTGAAAAATTTATATGCTCTCAAAACAAGCATTTCGCTTTCGGATTACGCGGACTTTCGGATTGCCGAAGTTCAGATCATCAGAACTCCACTGTATTTCTTTCCTTCTTCTTCGTTATTTTTTCTTTGATGGGTGGAAGGGTGACATGCAGGTGAGGAACGCCACTGATATATATATATATATATATACACACACACAGTAGCTTACCCTGGATTTATCTTGGGGGAGTTGACAGATCAGGATTTGGATTGGGTCTGATATTGGTTTTGCCGGATACCGCATAGTCCCTTATCTTACGGATTCCTACCAAATTTCCTACTCTAATGATTGAAACCTATAAATGCTATACATGTTTTTAAACATACCAAAACTACCAAATTTGTTTTAAGATTTTAATTTACAAATGTTTTTAAAACATACTATTTAATTAAAGTTTAAAAATCAGATATCGTTTGGGAGATAACTTCAAGCCAGCCTCCTTCTCTAGATATCCTGCCGTATGCCTATCTTGATATGTCAGAACTCTAAAGCAGTTGCCGGAACCGGATTCTGGATGTTTAAAAATCGGCCGGATACCGGATATCCTATGCCTTCTGAGGGATGGGGAGGGGAGGTCTCGTTCGTCTGTATCCATCAGTACGCCCCCGCATATTTATATACATATGTACTGCTTCCTTGGATTTTATTTCGGTACGCAAAGAATCCACCGAATAACCCTAAAACAAAAATGGCATGATGGGTAGTTTTCCTGTAATTTTCAAAACCGATTTTTAAGCCTCCTTAATACATTGTTCAGGCTTTTCAATTACACTAGTTCCCTGTTCTTTTGAAAACCGGGACTCATTTATTTCTCATCATTGCGAAATTCTCTTCCTCATTATTAACGGAAAGTTCACATTTTCCGAAATTACACACTCCAGTGAATATTGATTTTTACACTTGACGCGGCACTTTAATCAAAATAGTTGTAATCTGTGAGATTGAAATTGTGAGAAGAAATAAATGGTTTTTCGCTGCAAGTGTGTAGCACATTTGTTCACTATTAATTGGAATTACGAGATTGAGAAAATTCCTTTCGTTAATCAAGATTCTATAAATCTATTTTATAATACAATTAAACTATAATCAATAGTTATTCTATCTGTATTATTTTTTCAGTAAAATATAAAACTAAAAAGCAAAAAAGCCATAGTAAGAAAAAAAGGTTTAAAACTATTTTTTTCAACTTCAAACAGTAAAGTAAAATTATACACACCCGTTCTTGGAACTTTAGGTAGATATCATATTCTGTCATAGTACTCTATAAAGGGAAACATAAAACCATTCTTGCTTTTGCCTGTCATCTGAGGGCCAACTAAAATCAACATCAATGTAATGGAGTATAGTATGTTTTCAGACACATAACATTTGTGCTGGCAAACCTGGAAAAGACAAAATTTATTTACTTAATGCTCAAAAATAATAAGCCACAAAAGAAAATTTTTTAAAAACACTCATTTTGTTGCAACAATTTTACACTAAATAACAATTGCTTTGAAGAAAAACACGCGCGCACACACTACACAAATTATGTTTCAGGAAAACTTAAGAATGCACGATTTAAAATGATCTGAATTTATTAAAATTTAATAGCCGGTAATTTACAATGTATCAAGAGTTTAAAATAAGATAATGAAATTTTTTATGGTTTTAGCGCGATGATGAAAAACAATGCACAATGCACACATATGTAAGTAAAGTTCCTTTAATTACTTAATTTATTTATTCCAAATGCTAGGCATTAACAATTAAGTTAATTTGTTTTCTGGTTTCTCAAGACTTTTGAACAATATATTTAAAACTATTAAGTGCAGAGACAGCGTCGATGTGGCAACTATCCATTGAGCGTCCCAAGTTAGAGGTGACCTAACTAGATGCCACAGGGAAAGATGAGGGGTGCCGCGAAACATATGGGAAAATTCTACTTCTTCCAAGGTTGCCACGACTTGGAAAAGTTTAGCAACCTCTGCTATAGTTGATGAAGAAATATCCGAATTAAATCTATTCTCAAATCAAAAGTTCCTTAGATAAAGTATAACACCTCTAAAATCTGAATTTCTGTGTGTAAAGAATGTTATGGCTAAAACAATTTTTTATAAGCTTTAAAAATTTACTAGTTTTCTAGAAATTGTGTTTTTATGTGATATTTTGCATTTACGTAATACAAGCGTTGATTTTATGCAACTTCGAATTTACAGTAAAGATAAATCAATGAATGAATAGACATTAAAGTAGGATCTTATGCTACCGATGAAAATTTTTTAGATTTCAAGTATGTCTTAATGAAATCAGTTAGGTTTCTTGGCTATATTTCTTTATTTACATTTATTCACTTCGCTGCCTATTTACATATTATTTACAGTGGTTCAATTTCCACATCATTGAGTTCTTAGATGTTTCAAAGCTACGGGCACAAGCCCTCCCGTTACGTCTACAGTTCTTTGGTATTTCTTACGGGCACAAGCTCTCCCGTTACGTTACGTCTGGATGGGCGCAACTCCTCCCTGTCCAGCATTCGAAGATCTCCTGCTCATCCGACCGCAACCTCGTAGGCAAGCGAAAGTCGATCTCCTCGCCCCCGCTTTTGAGAGCAGCTTATATAGGGGGTGCCTGACCTTAGACCGACATTGAGGGCAAGGGGACACAAGTGCACCATTTCCTGTCGTGTGGACCCCTTCGTCTTGTCACGTAGGCCCCGTAGGTTTGCCGGCCTAGGCCTAACCTGACACCCCCCGCCCAAAACTGACTACTGGGCTAACAGCTCTGTAGGCAGTCCAGCAGGTGTACACTGGGAGTCCCCTAAACCATCTCCCTCCGAGAGCATACCTTGGATGTCACCATCCCTCTCTTCATCATTTAAAAATAACCTGGAGAGCGCATCGGCATTCTGATGCGCTGCCCCTTTACGATGGGTAATTTTTAACTTATACTTTTGTAACGCGAGGGCCCATCTCTGTAACTTCGGACTTGGAGATGCATTCTGTGATATAAAAGTTAGGGGATTATGATCTGTAATTAACTCAACCTCAGCCCCAAAGGTCCAGATCTCAAATTTCTTTAATGCCCATACCGCTGCATAGGCTTCCCTTTCTGCCACTGCCCAGCGCCGCTGCGCCTGACTAAATTTGACACTGGCGAAAGCAATCGGATGTGGTTTTCCATCCTCCCCTTTCTGAGCTAAACATGCACCGGCCCCGAAATCACTAGCGTCCGCGTACACGATGAACGGGCGACCCACCTCCGGCGTATACAACGCTACTGCCTTACATAGCAGTTCCTTTAACTGTAGGAACGCTTTCTCCTCTATCTCTGTCCACGGTATTATATTCGGTACTCTGCGCTTGGTCAACTCAGTCAGTGGCAACGCCACTTCAGCAAATTTAGGAACATAGTCCCTGTAATAGTTGAATAAACCTAACGCACTTTTCAATTCTTTTTTCGTAGTTGGGAACTTTAAGTTTTGAATTGTTTTGATTTTGTCTCCATCTGGCTCATGCCTCCCTGATCCTATTTCATGCCCTAAATACTTTACTGAATTAAGAGCAAAGTGACACTTTTTTAAATTTACGGTTAAACGTTTTTCCCTCAAAGTGCCCAACACTGCATCCAGATGTTTAAAGTGTTCTTCAAGTGAACCCTTTGTGAATATTGCAATGTCATCTATGTATGCCCTGGCATATGCTTTATGGGATTCTAACGTTTCATTTAACACTTTCTGAAAGGTCCCTGAACTCCCAATTAACCCAAACGGCATGACTAACCAATCGTATACACCACGATGTGTTACGAAAGCTGTCAGTGGTATGGCCTGTTCCTCTAACGGTATCATCCAATACCCTTTCAATAGATCTAAGGTGGTTATATAATTCGCTTCGGCAACTTTATAAATCAGTTCCTTTGCATTCTCCATTGGAAACGCAGGTGCGTCTGTGATAGCATTCAGCGCCCTGTAATCAACGCATAGTCTAATTTCCCCATTACGTTTGGCAACGCACACTATAGGGTGCGCCGCTGAACTTTTACTCGGTCGTATTAGCCCTTCCTTTAATAAATCTTGTATTTGTTTATCCACGGCATTTTTAACGCCTCAGGCACTCGGTACTTATTAATTTTTCCCAGTACCGCTCCCTCTTTTAATTTTATTTCGTGCTTCCCCACTCGTGCTGTTTGTAGCTTATTAATAAATAACTCCCTGTGTTTTTCAAGCATTTTGCACAATTTAGTTTTTTCTACCTGACTTAATTTCACGCAATTGTTTTCTAGATTTTCCCGTATTTCCCCAATCTCTTTGCAATCCGCTTTTGTTGGCACGCAACTTATGTCTCCCATTTCTCTATCTTCTTCAAAAATTACCCCCACAGCATCTACTCTTTGTTTGAATAATCTTAGTTTGTTTGCGTGGACGTGCTTCTTGCATCCATCCTCCAACTGTACTATGTAGCTATGCGGTGGTATTCTTCTGATTATTTCCCCAGGTCCGGTCCTCCATATGAATCACTACACATGATTCATATGGAAAGTTCAGTGCAAATGCATGTTTATAATAGTTAATCTGAGAAAGCGGTCAAAAAAAAAAAAAAAAAAAAAAAAAAAAACAAGCATAATAACGGTATTTTGACTCCGTTAACTATTCTTTTCATGAAATCCCTTACTGGGAATTTAAGTTATTGCTCAAGACAAATAACATATCTGTTTATTAAACTGTCATTTCGTTTTCCAAAATTTTACTTGACTTTGCAAGCTTGGTAAATCGAAGTGAAATGATTACCGGATTACCTTATAGTCTTCTATGTACGATTGTATATTGATAAATTAAACGCTTTTTTAAGCACGCAACTTTTCAATGAAATTGCCTACTTATGATACGCCTGTATCAGAGTTGCAACGGTTAAAATAAAAGGAATATAGTAGAACTTTTTCTTCATATATGCGAAAAACGGCGGCTACTTTCTGGCATAGTTCAATTCTTGCATTGAAGAAGGAATTTCTTGTAACTTCGAAATATATGCATAGAATTTTCATTGAAAATTTAGGCCAAACTTCATTGGAATTATCCATGCATTCTGTTTTTAAAGCACTTTTTATAGTGTTTGATAATGTATTCTGAAAAAAAAAAAAAAAGTTAGAAGACATTATGGTGCTGATTCATTGGAAAATGAAAAGAATGACCCCGATGAATAATATCCCGTTTATGATAAATACTTAATCTCTTAATGTCCTAAAGCTCCTATCAAACAAGTGGCTCTTCATTCAGTATTCTTTTATGCCTTGCCGGTAAAAAAATATCGATTGACTTTAAATCGATACATTTACGCTTTTGCCCGCTGATAGTTCCCAAGCTGTAGTTTTTTTGAAACGAGTTAGATAAAGAACTTTGCATTGAAAATTTTTTAATTTCTAATCTTGTTTTCTACATTTTTTATCGACTTGATATAAAGTAAATGTTCCGTGTTTGTCCGGGGGAGGGGGGGGGGTGTTCGTTTCATAATTACGACACGTATATTTTTTTTTCTGAATTTACTCTTCAAATAAATTGCTTTAACCCATTCGAGACCGATTGCACACCGTGTGTGCAATTGATTTCCGAGGCTAGAAGACGGCCTGCACACCGTGTGTGCAATAAGTGTGATGTGAAATTATCAGTTATTCTGAATAAACTAGTCGCTAAATAAGATTTTTCTTGAACTAATGAAATCTGTAAAGTACAGGAAAATTGTAAGGTGTGCAATCTTATTTATGTGAATTCAGTTATGAATTGGGGGATTTCCATAGTAAACATGTTTTTTTTTTATTAAAAATGTTTCGCTCCTGGGGACCGTGCTCGAAAAAAATCGTCTTCTCGAATGGGTCAATCGTGGCTACATAATAAGTTTGAAAAGCTTAATAAACAAAAATGAATGTGCTTCTTTCAGGGCAACATTTTTAAACATTTCCATTTTTCATTTAAATACAGACAGAAAATCGTAGGCATTCTAAAATGCCAACTGAACTTCGTATCTGTACATGGTCTATGATGCCAGTGGTTCCCAACCTTTCTTGCCTTGCGAAGCCCTTTTAAGATCCGAAAGAAACTGGCGAACTCCTTCTGTAATTGTAAGTAACGAGGAGCAAAACTAAAAATTGCTAGTGCGTTTATTTCCCAAATAGCACAGTAGTTTATAATAGAGTCCCTATAAAGGGACTCTAGTATATAACACGAAATAAAAATGTAATTGCAAAGTATCCAAGGTTAATAAAACCTAAAATTTCATTTTTTGTCTTTGTCCTTTTTGAATTATTAATAGGGCAGTAAACATATGCATTCGCAAAAAAACATGTTCAAAAATTATTTTCCTAATAGTGCGAAAACGTTGGAAATAGCATGGAGAAATATACGTGCTACAAAACGTTCAATCAATAAATAAATATCGTTTGATTACCCTTTCGGATTGAAATACACAAAATTCACAAAATTTGGAATAAACTGCGACAAATGTGAGTAAAAATTTAAAATTAAAGAATAAATATCTTTTGGTATGTGTATGAGAAATTAGCCGAAAATTATGTAAAATTTCAGATTTCAGTAAATTTTCCTATTTCCCCCTCTTTCTTCGTGTTAGCAAAGAAAAAGTTGGAAAACGTACGAGAAACATACGTTCAAAATTCAAAATAAATAATTGAATATCGTTCAATACAATTTTGAGATCCAAAGCTTCGAAATCAAGTAACAGTAAAAATAAGTGCATTAATTTTGTTCGTATGCTTCGTATGCCAGTTCACAAGTTTTACGCATTATCAGGAAAACAATTTATTTTAAAAAATAATTTTTGCACTCCGTCCTAATTCGTATGTAAACTTTTGTTTAGTTTTTCTTTTGCGTTAGAAATTACAGATTCCGCCATTGCAATATTATTTTCGCGAACCACCGGTTGGGAAACGCTGGTCTACGCCATAAGAACCTTCCGATAAAGTTTTTTTTCAAGCAAATCCGTCTGTTAGATCAGGATTTATATAGGATTGAAATTTCCCAGTAGGCGCTAATGTTAAATTATTTTTGAACTGTTCAAAAATGAACAAAAAATGTTCAAATCAAAAAAAATTTCACTCCGAGAACCTTCCAATACGCTTGTTCATAGGATCTTGGATCTTATGCCCAGAGTTTACATAATTTGTTTCATTTTCGCCCATTGGCTCTAATAAGATTTTTTTAAATGTTCAAAATTTTAACGAAAAGTTGTTCAAATCAAAAAGGTAAATGTCGAAAAGAGATGTCCTCGCTAAAATCTTTCGAATTGGACAATTCACTAAAAAGTTATTGAACGGGGGGGGGGGGGAGGGGGGAGGGGGGAGGGGGGGAGCAGACAAGCAGACCTAATTTTCCCCATCTCAAACCCCTACTTTCAATTTGTTTATTTTTCAATCTTTATTTAATTACCTCACTTATTTCTGTCTTTTCTTTATTTTTAACGATTTTTTACGATACACACATTAAGCCTTCTTTCATACTTAATTTATTTTTTAATTTTTATTTTTACGGGAAAGTAGGCTAAAAAAAAGAAACTGCTTATGAGACTGTAATGAGCGTTTAATTGCGAAAAATATGTAGCTCGTCTAATAAATTATCCAGGAACTGTATATATAATTCGTCTCTTCATTCTGAAAAATTAGAGGGACATCTCCTTGATTGGTTAATCATTTCGCATTTCTAAATTCTTTTCCTTAAATTAATTTTGAAAATATTTAATTATCAAGTGATTATTAATTAATTAAGGAAATTACATTTTCATTCCATTCTTTCTATATGAAGATATGAAAATAGAAAGAATGGAATTTTCATATGTTCATATAACTCGGGGACTGTGCCAACGGATTGGAAGCTGGCAAACATAATGCCGCTCTTCAAGAAAGGGTCTAAAGCTAAGGCAGGAAATTATAGGCCTGTGACTCTTACTTCAGTTCTTTGTAAAATTTTTGAAACTCTGATCAAAATCAAAATAGTGAATTTCCTGGAGGCAAATGGAGTGTTGACTGGGTTTCAGTAGGGTTTTAGGAAGGATAGGTCCTGTGCAACTAATTTGTTGCATTTCTATGACAAGGTTACCATGGCATTAGATAATAAAAAGTGCGGTTTACATTGACTTTCAGAAAGCGTTCGATAAAGTACCGCATGAAGCTCTTGTTAGCAAACTTGCTTATATTGGTATTGGTGGAAAAACTTTAATTTGGGTTAAAAATTGGCTGACTGGGAGGAAACAGAGAGTAGTAGTGAAGGGCAATTATTCTCAGTGGATTGATGTCTTGAGTGGTGTTCCACCAAGGTTCAGTTTTAGGGCCTATATTATTTATTATTTTTGGGAGGAAACAGAGAGTAGTAGTGAAGGGCAATTATTCTCAGTGGATTTATGTCTTGAGTGGTGTTCCACAAGGTTCAATTTTAGGGCCTATATTATTTATTATTTTTATTAATGATATTACTCAGAGTATTTCTGGGAACATCAATATTTTTGCTGATGATGTCAAAATCATGGGAATTGTGTACACGGAGGAACAAGTCAATCGGTTTCAAGAGGATTTAAATCAAATTTCTAGGTAGGTTATTCAGTGAGGTATGTCTTTTAATATTGGGAAATGTCAAGTGCTTCATTGTGGTCATGGGAAGAAACATGCAAGCTATTATTTACATGGTTCCGTCATTAGGCAAGCAGAAGCAGTTGTTGATCTAGGAGTATTGATTAGTCACGACTTCAAGTCCAGTCAGCAGTGTGGCCGTGGTAGCCCAGTGGTTAGCACGTCGGACTTTTTTAGACTTATCGGCCTGGGAGGTCGCGCGTTCGATACCCACTGAAGACCACCATGTATACTTGGGGATATGTGCATGTAAAATCCGTAGACCCCACTACCTCTCCCCGTGCGTAAGCAATCCTAAGGCCTCGGCTAACAGGTAGGGCTTTGGTGGAGAAGAGTCAGCAGTGTAGCATAGTAAGTAACAAAGCTAACAGGATGCTTGGGTTTATCAATAAGGCTATTTCGAACAGGTCTAAGGAAGTTGTATTGCCATTATACAGAAGTTTGGTAATATCTCATTTGGAATTTGCTGTTCAGTTTTGGTCTCCGTACCTAAAAAAAGGATATTACCTTATTAGAAAGGGTTCAAAGGAGGGCTACAAGGTTGGTAAGTGGTTTTTCAACTTAGATTATGAGGTTAGGCTTAAAAGGCTCAATATGTATAGTCTTAAGCAAAGGAGAGTTAGAGGGGACATGATTCAGTTGTTTAAATTCATTAAAATGGGAAATGTTGATGGATTACAGCTATGTGCTGAAAGCAGAACCAGAGGTCATTGTTTTAAGCTTTTCAAGTCTCAGGCTAATCTTGAAATTAGGAAAAATTACTACTTCAATAGGGTTGTAGGCAGTTGGAATAGTTTACCGGAAGCGATTGTTAATTGCAGTGGGGTAAAAACATTTAAGAAAGCTCTTTATGTTCATTGGGGCTGCTAAATTGACTAGGACCAGCCTAGCTGGGCCCTGAGCCTGTTGCTGGCCGTCACTTTTGTATTTGTATTTGTATTTATTTGTATTTCTAATCTCCTTTCACCCATTTTCAACAAGTTTGCAATTGGAAAAGCATGTTGCAGAATTTTTGGAGGCAGGAACACTCCTTCTAAGTGCTCATCGATGCAAAGAGCATATAGACACATATTCGGTAGGAAAAAAATTCGTAAAGAAAAATCATTACATATGAGGCTACACAATTTAATTTTATTTATTTCACAATCTCATATTTTATCAAATAGCAATTGAAACGAAATAAATACTAATAACATGCGACGCTTATGTAGGAGCTCAAATAGAGCATCTGAGAATCGCTCCAACCAGCCACTGCTTTCCTCTATTGTTCGAAAATCGTTCCAACACTTGAAAGTGTTTATGATGAAAGAATGCCATCTCTGCGGAAATCCTTCGTCGGACAAAGAGAAGGGCAGTGTAAAAACACTTGAAGACAGATAACAGCAGATAAGTACTTTGTTAAATTCCCAACTATCAGCGTTTATTTGCATTTGTTCTCGTGAAATACGGCGCGAAGATAATGCTGGCCGTGATTTGACGAAATAGTCATTTTCGTGCTTTTCCTGGAGAAAAAGTGTTTTATAAATGCGTGTCGCTTCTCAGATAATTAGCCGTTGCTTTTTGGCCGACAGTGCGTGCAATGTAAACTACGTTTACTTTAATAAGACTTCGTCAAGTTCTGTCGTACGTACGTGCCAAAATCCCTGTTTTATAAAAAAGAAAAAATATTTAAGAAATAAATGAATAAATAAAATGAGGCAGGCTGGTATATATCTAAAACGTATGTATCTCTCCTTTGTCTATTTTATTTATTTAACACCCGCTGGGTATCGCAGAGCAGTGATGTTACATATAAAAATTTTGAAAAATAAAATACAAAACTTAAAAGAAAACCTTGTAAATAACAACAATAATAATAATAGCAAAGAAAATAAGAAAAATTTGAGAGCTGCGAATGAAAGTCCTATTGAAATTGTTAAGTAGGAAGTTGAAAGTCATCTTTACGAGTGTTTTGGAGGAACATAACTGAATGCAAGTTCTTTAGAGTTACTGAATGAGATAAAATATTTATGATGTTGTGAGAGAAAGTGCTATTGGAATCATATCACATATTAGCAATGGAAGGAACTGGTCAAAGGACACTTGAAAATGTAATGATCTCTTCTTTGTCTAACGGACAAATATTTATTGATTCCCTAAGTGCTTAAAGTTTCTTTTCGTAGAAGTCCAAAGTTTTTCTGACTAAGCAGCTGATTTAACCAAATGAGAAAACGTAAAAATAAAAACATGTTAATTCAAAAGTAAAAATAAATAAATTATAGCTAACACAAAATAAAAAAATCAATGAAGTTCTTGAAAGTGATGGATGTACTATAACTCGTGAAATATTCAATTATAATTTTAAAATACAGAATTTATTCCTTTTTTTTTTCAATAACTGAATATTAATTTTATTTATTAAAAATGTTAATTTCATTCACATTTAATTTTTTGAATTATTTTATTTTTAATCATTTCAAACATGATTTTTATTGATTTTTCTTGTTTACTCATAAAATGCATGATTATATTGTGTTTCGCCGGACAATTGATTGAACATTTACTTTTTGTTTATTATTAGGACTGAACTTTCATTTTATCTTTTATTAAAGGGAAATTACTTGTTTTTCGGAGGATTTTCATTTTTTTCTAGAAAAGGTGCGAAAATTTAAGCATGTTTAACGTTGAAAGTTTCAATTTAATAGATGAAATCAGTGCAATAATGAGTAAAACCAAACACGGAAATTCAAGTGAGTTATTCAGAAAGTGACAAATCACCTTTTCTTATTAACCTGTGTGACACTTAAATATCACCTTTTTAAATGCTTTTTGAAACAAGCTACCGACGAGTTCTCCACAAGCGTCTATGTTTCAAGTTGGATGTAAAATTACAGAAATGACTAATGGTTGATGAGAATTCGAAACTTTTGCGCATCACAATGTTCCACAGAAGTTCGGAGTATTCCTTTCCTTTTCTCACGAGGAAGGCAACAAAGAAGTCTTTTATCATTCTTGTCATTTGTGGCCTTTGACCTTTATCATGAATCGTGCGTTTTCCTCACGAAACGGATAGTTTTAAATAATGGCTTATCAATAAATGAAAGCCATAAAATCCCTGTAATGTTTCGCACACCTTCACTGCATTTCCGGCATAAGCATTCAGTTTTCGTTTTCAGTATTTGCTTCAGAATAACAAATTAATAAACAATTAAAGTAATGTTTTGTCACAAAAGCAAGCTTCTTTATCGTTTATTTTATTTAATGAAATTTCAGTGCACTTATTAAAAAATATCATTTCTAGAACTCAAGCTATCATATATTTGGTAAGGTTCCCAAACTTTTATACACCGTGGACCCCTTATCATTCCTTTCTGTTTTTAGAGGACCCCTTCTTAAGGGATCATTCTAAAAGTCAATTTATATCTGAAAGTTCCAAAACAGAGTAAAACTGCGGCTAAAGTTTTTTCTAAGCTCTAAAACCCTGGAAAAATAGAGAAAAATGTCCTGAAATGTTACGTGTAAGTTACAAAATGTAATTTAAAACAAAATGTTAAGAAATATTTCTTCTATCATGTAAAATTTAACCTTTATACATCAACATTTAATGGCGAGGTTCCCCCGCTATGACCTTTCTACTAACATTAAAAATGCAATACTTTACAGTTACAAGCGCAAAAAGAATGCATACCTACTTGCACAATTTATGAAATTTATCTTATGAATACGTAATTAGTAAATATATATGCTTATTACATAAATAAATAGGACGCTGGCAAAATTTGTGTTCGGTGCATCATGTCTAAAATTTTTTGATAGCTTACTTAAATGAGTTCCAGCTTCATAGAACCCCCTATTTTTCTCTCATACACTCCAAATTTTTTCTTTCATTGACGTGTACCTCTTGTATGTCACAATAGAACCCTGGGGGTCCATATGGACCACTTTGGTAACCACTGATATAATGCAACAACAAGAATCGACTTTAAATCTTTTTTACTTGCTTTCTTCTCCCCGAGAAAACGCTGATCAATACATTTCGTTTGAAAATATTTTCGATGATTTTTTTATTTTTGAAAACAAATGGACACGGTCTGCCGATAAGTCTAAAAATAGATGATCTTCGTGTTACATCCCCTTATCTATAGATTCACAAATAAATAAATAAATGTATTATAGAAAGATAAAAAGGTTTTGACAGTCTGTCCGACCGTTCTACGGTACAGATTTGCTTCTTCTTTTCTTTATTTTCTCGAGACTTACATTAGTGTATTTGACCGAGCCTCCTTGAAGGCTTTGATTTGACCCATCAACCATGAATAGGCTTCAGTTTGTAAACTGCAGACTATTCAAGAATATTTCGTCAAGTAATAAAAATTACTGCGTTTTGTGAAAAAAAAAAAAAATTAAAAACTATAGATATGTATGTTATGGTGAATGTCCGAAATTGGAAAATGTGGACAATCACCGGTGAATGTCGACATTTACCATCGATTAGACTGGAGAATGCCGACATTCTCCAATTTCGGACATTCGCCATAACATATACGTATTACTTTTATTCAACAGAAAAATCAACCTAATTTGTGTTTTTACTTAAGGTTTTCCCTTCGTCGTAAGTATTATAGTTGTTATAAATCCAGAGAATTCAGAAAAAAAAACTTCAGCTTTCAAGATTTGACCTTGAAATTTTCGCATGCGTAGCCATAAGACGTAAAACTTCTATAATCAACACGGATTTTTAAATCAGAAAGCTTTTACACATTTTTCTAAATGTCAAATATAAAGCTCCAGTCTATTATTGTACTTTTAATACTTTTTCTCGCTTGCAAAATGTGTGAAATAATTTCTGTTTTGATGCGATTGTATCTGCTCTTATTTTTTAACGAAATTCCAGCATGTTTTCAAAAAATGGATAAATTTTCACCAAATTTCAGAATTTTTTTGGCACGTTTTATTCGATGATTGTATTTCAATGTTTGGATAATGCAGACTTTAATGATAATGGTCGCTTTATTTAAACTATCAAGACTGTATTCTTTATGCTGGATTAATGATCATTACCTGGTTATTTAGAAAAAGTACATTTTTAAAAAAAATGTATTTAATAAATGATTATTTTTCCTGTCAGAAACCATTTTCCGCTTTCATCAGAATTCTTCTGAATTTTTTGAGAAAAATCTTCTGAATTCTTGTCTTAAATAGGTTGACACAGGTATGCTAGATATGGCAACGAGGTCTTTTAGGGCTCGTTTGACATCAAGAAATGACGCTCATCTTTGCAACCAGTGCAACTTTAGCAAACGAATTCATAAATAGGTCCTATAAGGCACCCAATCGTCCAAATAATAACATTACTTGGACGATTATTAACATTACTTGTTAAAATTTAAACAGCAGATGATCTTCTGTGTAGAAAATCAATCTACCTTTAAGATTCGAGTACTGCTTAAAATGGACTTTTTAACTTTGAGAAAATACGGTGCGCATTAGATTCGATGACAGGAACTTTTTCAGCACGATTCGATGATAAGATAATCTAAAATACAAAAAAAAAAAAAAAATGGAGGTCGTGGTAGCCTAGTGATTAGGATGTCGGACTTCCTCTCGTAAGATAGGATGTTCGACACCCGACACCGCTGAAAACCCACCATGTGCACTTGGGGATACGTGCATGTAAAAATCCGTGGACCCTTGAGTCACGAATGTACAGGAGGTGGAGAATTTCCCTTCCCTTCACTCTTAGGTCAAAAAAGAAAGGTGGCGTATTTGTGGTCTGGTGTCAACCATCATGAGCCAAGTCGTACTTCTATAAACGGAAGGCGCTCCTTATTGCCTTAATTCCTGGTCGCTGTGCGAAGGAGAGCTTGGATACCCAAGTGGCATTAGAAACAACAACAAAAATATTGTGCAACAATAAAGCCATTAGAAAACCATAAACATACTTAAAATATCTATCTCGCATTGATTTGGTTCCCCCTAGCATCCCCTTATGAGGCGCTATAATCAGCAAACCCTAAAATTTTCCATTTGTGTGGCATATAATATTAAAAATAAGACACCACATTGTTACTTTCAATTCCTGTATGCAATCGTCTTATTTCTCACCAATACAATCAAGGCACTTTAATTCTTGTGACTTCATTGGGTTTCAGGGAGTCCTTGTTGGCGAAACGCTGCGAGGAAATCGGGCGAAACTGGGAAAGAACACGGTTCAGTTGATTTTCTTTCACAAGCATAGGGAAGCTCTGGAACAAAAATCAATAGAAATGAAATTACATCTTATATATAAGCGGCTTATTCTGTCTGTCTGTTCGCTATAGAATCCCAGACCGTTTTACCGATCGGGACCACATTCGGCATGGTTAATGTTTACGACCCGAGAAACTCATCGCTGCAAAAATGAAAGTTGTGACTAAATTAGTTTTTTTTTATTAATTTTTTTAATTTTTCAATGAACAATTTCAATGAACAATGCAACTGTAATGCAGTTGCCATTGTTGTAACACATGTCAAATATACTAATAATTAAAACATTTCTCTAGCATTTTGAGTGAGGCATCGCTAGATTTGCAATCTCCGTTAACAATTAATGTAAACGCGAATTTAGTTCAATCCTTCTTTGTTTGTTTTAATTTATTTATCGTCTGCGCTTTTTATGTGTATTAAAGTGGCAGCGCTCTTTTTTCCAGTTTCGTTAAAACTATTGTTTTGACGATGATTATGTTGGATATTGTATATTTACAATATCTAGAAAAGCGGTTATTTCGTATGACCGCCGGACTTACTACTTTTTTCATACGCTTACATTTATAAAGACTACCAGGTAATTTTTTAAACAATGAGTGTTGATACCCGATTTTCTCCCAATACGAAAGATATTATACTCGCGGCTCAGGTTAATAGATGCTTTGGAGATTATGGTTCTTCCACCACATTTCATACAGCTCCTATGTAGGGCTCGACCGATAGCATTTTTTGGCAGATGGGCCGATGCCGATTGTTGGCCGATTGTTCCAAGATCGGCCGATGGCCGATGGCCGATTATTTTGCTCTTCCATCGGCCGATGGCCGATGCCGATGGCCGATGGAAAAACTTCCCTTTAAACCACGTGTAGAATGCTTGTCAAAAATGTCATTTAAATCATTTATTTATTTTTATGTTTATAAAAACATAAATGCCTTATTCAAGCACCATAAAAGACTTTGGGGGAAGTTTACATGATACAGTAACTTTGAAAGTTCGAACATTTTTCCGATTTCAGTTTCATTAATTTTTTTTTTTAAAGAGACTTGCTTAAAATTGCAACATTTCATGTGAAATGCAGTTAAACATCTTTAACTGAGCAATAAATAAATAAATATAAGGGCTCGACCGATGCACCAGTGCCGATAGTTAAAAAATCTAGCCATCGCCACCGGCATTCTTCGGAAACTTCGGAAAAGCTTTGGCCTATCGACCTTGAATAACATCTAAATGCCGATGCAATGCCTATGTTTTCCGTATGGAAAAATATCTTCCAGACTTTAATTTATTTTTACTTCAGAATGAAAAGTACCAAAAATCACTTTCCTGTATCTAGAAAAAAAACAGGACAATTTCCCGATCGCGATATTATTTTTCGATCTTATATTCCCCTAATCCGTTACTTTTCAGATATACTAATAGTAATACTAGTAAATACAAAACTGAATAAATGTAGAATAAACAATCAGAAGAAAACAAACATCAGCTAAAGCGACCTTGTAAGGCACGTGCACGAAGCAAAGATTGGTTCCGATTATTCATCGTTTTAACTCCGTTTTTTAGTTCATGGTAGAGTTTTACATGAATCCCTTGATTTTGATGCAGAGGAACTAGAACATTTAGTATTCTTTTTTTATGAAACTCATTCATTTTTAAACGAGTGCAGTATTTTGTATGAATTAAAGAATTACGTACGGTTAGACCAGAGATGCACGACGCGTTTTTAGCTACCAGTTTGTTTAAAGTTGGGATTCGATACTGGTAAAAATAATTAAAAAAAATCCTTTTTTTTTTTTCAATTTGCGCCTTGGCTACCAGTTTTTTGCAAAACAAAATACCAGGGGTCAAAACGGACGAATTTAAAATTAATAACGTGCAGTTTTCGTTCTCGTATTTGAGAATGGTCGATTTCACAACGGCAGTTTGTATAAAAAGCAGTGTTGCGTTTCAAATTGAACCCTCCAACCCGATTCAAAATACCCTCCCATAACCGACAATTTTTTATATGTGGCGCTACCTTCTGCGAAAACAATGTAACTGTTCAAAATTCCTGAGACTCGAATTTGCTTAAATAATATGTCTACCTTTTTAACGCTATTTTTAAACACAAAAGTAGTTCAATTTTGAAATATTTTGGAAATCTTTTCTTTTTTTATCAAATTTAAAAAAAGTTCTCACGGTGACGAAACCAGGTTTATTCTGGGAAGAGAGGGCTCTGGAGTCTCAAGGGTTTAAACTGCAATTCTTTTTGCACAAATTAATATCGACAGTTATTGCTGCACGCCATTGCATCCACTGAGCTAAATAAGAGAAACCTGGAGCGAGGACTGGGCGGTCGAACCAATTCACACCCTTTTCAGCCATCAAGGCAAAACGCGCAAGCTACCAATTCGCGCAATGATAAAACGGCTAACTTTAAAGAGCTCTCGAGCTCTTAATTCTTTTCCGATTTTTCTAAAAAAATTTATTCTAATGCCTGACATATAATAATTTAAAATTTCCCATAGCATTTTAGAACAATTATTCATACATTTTTTCACGATAAAAAACATTTTGCGACACTTTTTATTATCTTTGAATGCTATATGGGAGTGTGCGACTATGGCAGGTTTAAAAAATGTTTATTTAGACAGGAAGACACCCTGATTAATTGATTTGCTCTCCTTGACTACTGATGAATAAATACTTTACACAGTTAAATTATAAATCTCATAAGAAGTTTCAGTGAGCAGCTTCGAACAGCATCAATATAGCGACTTTTATTCCCAAAAACGATAAATGCGTTTTTAGAGTTCTTACACTTCGATATTGCACTTAAACCTAATACAATTAAAAAAGAAGAAGCACTTAAAATAAGAAGAAAGAAGTCATTTTTTGGAGATATTATAGGATAACATTTTTATTTAAAAAAGTTTGCAAATAACTGGAATGGAGCATGTCATTTTGAGATGAATCTGAAATGTATAAGCATTCACAAATTTTATATTTTACAAGTTTGCTTGCCTATGACAAAGTTAAATATTTCTCACTAATGGAACATTTCATTTATGGATATTAAATGTAAATAAGAATAATAAAGAAATACTACTTATTTTTTTAACCATGCACTAATTAAAAATATAGCTGATCAGTGCATCTGCTGGGAAAAAGTGTGTGCTGTAATTCAAAGTTTTATAAGCACATTAAAACTCTTTGAGTGCAGATGTTAATTTAGTAACAAAAAAACATGATCATAATAATATTTATCATGATTTTTTAAATCATGCACAAATAAAAATTTCAGCTGATCAGTATATTTACAGGGGAAAAGTGCTGCAATTCAAAGCTTTATGAACTCATTAAAAATCTTTGAGTGTAGATGTTAATTTAGTAATAAAATAATAAATAAATAATAAAATAAATGTTTTTTAAGAACAGCCACAATTTGACAAAATAAAAATTAACACACGCAAAAATCAAAATTTTACTCAAATGAAAAGTTAATTCAAAAACATCAAAATTATTATTGAAATTTCCATTAACTAGCAAATTAAGATAAAAGCAAAAAAGGTACATGATTTAACTATTTGTGTAACTGATATTTTCACTTATAATAAAATATTACGTAATAAGGTTTGACTATCGAGAAAACAGGAGACATATTTAGGCTATAATGCTAAAAGAAAAAGTTTTTCAGCAATGCAATTAAGTTGTAATATTATGATTTAAGGTAAACTTTATTCATCCAAAAACAATTTTGTGTACATTATGGGCATAGTAATTAAATTTCTGTGAAAAAAAGCCATTCAAAGATAGAATACGAGAACAAGGCATTTAAAGTTTAAATAGGCAATTCGCCATCAAAATGAGCTTTAACACCGTTTTCTTTTAAGTTTCACGAATTTATTTTTACATCCCTTTGCACAACAGGATGCAAACGTATTGCTAAATGACGAAAATAAAATTTTTTGATATACTATGATAAATTAAACCGAAATTTGTAACAATACACCATACGAGCCAATGCTTCCACAATGGGAAGTCAGCGATGTTTTGCCTTGATGGCTCGAGCACTGTATTCATGCGCGTCGGCTCGCAAGCTGCCCTGTTGAAGCATGGGGATTCCTCACTCCAGATTTCTCTCATTTAGCTCAGTGATTGCATCACGGAATTTTAGGACACAAGAACTATACACATGAACGATTGTGCTTCGTTTGCAAATCTACGGATCCCAACCGTTATGGCAATTTGTTCAAGAAAAAAACGAAATACGCATGCAATATGTAAGTGGATCTTGATAATACTAGTAATTATTATTAAAAAAAACCAGTAAATAGTAGCGAGCATGCCGAAAGAAGATTAAGAATGAGTAACAATTTAATTATTATGATTGTTGTTGTCATTCTCGTTCTCGCATATGTGGAATTATTTTTTTCTTTCAATAACTTGTTATAAGAACTGGGATCCTCAATTTTTGTGTCGTGCGTTTACGAAAATAACTCACAGCAAAAATTAAGTTGGTTTCTTTTATTTTTCACTTATTTATTTACACATGAGTAGTTAATCTATAGCGGTTGGGATCCGTAAAAATGCATTTTAATGGTAAACGGTGTGCTGATTGATTAAATGCTACAAACATAGGGTCAGTTGGGGTAATTGTAAACACGGGGTAATTGTAAACAAGCTTCATAACTACACTTGTGGTGGTTTTGAAAACTTAACTGCTTGTGAGGGGATAAACTGGCTGCATAGGGAAGACATTGAAGCAGTTTCGTAAGTTTCGAAACAACTGTGGAGGCGTCACTATTGTTTGAAAATGGCACAGTGAAAAAAGTTGTTTAACAAAATTTAGTGATCTTACATTTTCCTCTCCAGCTCATCTACAAAAGCGATGCAAGCGATTTCAACCATTTTTATTTGTCATATGGAATGCTGCTAAAAACATTTAGCTATGAATTTAATCCTCCCTGTTATTTTTCATGTGCAAGTTAGGTGTTTACAATTACCCCATATATTTCGTACTCTGGGGTAATTGTAAACACTTAAATTTATCCTATTTCCAATATTTAGGAGGGACAATAAGTATTTTATTTTGATGTAAATTATACTTTTGTGTCTATTTTACATAACTGTTGTTGTTGTTGCTAATTCCAATTGGAAATCCAAGCCCCCTTGCAGGGCGACCATGAATTAAGGAAGCTCCTATTGATTATTAATGAGCTCCGTTATAATGAAGTACACTTGGCTCAGAGGGGCTTAATGATTTTGAAACAGCTCCCAGATGAGAGATCGTCACCTAGGATGGTCCCTCAACGGAAATTATTTCTAACTTGGTGGGCATTTGAAGCGACGATGTATTTTACGTGCACAGCTCCCTTTAGCGCACTCGGTCTCAGAGTAATCAATCGCGGGAGGTGGTCACCCTCCCAAGCGTTGACCACGGCCAGTTGTGCTTCACTTTCGGTGTTCTATGGGATCCAAACTTAACCGACTGATCCACTGCGGGACAAATTTTATATAAATTTGTCGCATTACTTGCTTTTTTTCAAGATATTTCTCGTTAAATGATCTCAGTCGACTCATAACATAAGTCAGCGGACCACATGCGGCCTGTTGGCCGCAGATTGAGAAGCATTGCTCCGGAACTTCTTAAACCTTCAAGAAGACTGTGTATGAAGCAAATTTCCATTTGCATCAACCTTATTCGAATTTAAATCACTGTTTACAATTACCCCAAATCTCTGGGGTAATTGTAAACACGAGCTCATTCGTTAACAAATAGTCATAAAGTCAAAATTTTTGCACACATTTACTTACAAGAAGTACAGTAGTGGCTACAATGCTCACAATTTTTTCTCTGATTTCATTTAAGAGGTAGGGAAGGATCAAAAGTTAAAACATTGAAAAAGCGTTTACAATTACCCCAACTGACCCTACCAACAATATCACAAAAGCATCCAACTTTAAGCAAAAAAAAAAACAAATTTTGTAGCAGCATTCCTGCAGATATTTTTCTTGCTGAAGAAACATCAATATTTCTTTCCCTCTTCTGTTCTTCTTCTTTTGCTATATGTGTGAGAATTATTCTTAGAATAATTCTCGCTGACTCGGAACAAAAGAGCGAATTCTGTAGAATCGTCGAATGAAGTCACAGAACAAGATATCCGACTGCTTTTCCGAGTATTCCCTCCGAATGTCTATTAACTCCAGCACGAAAATTGGGCATGTTGGGCATAAATAGGCAACCGGATAATAAGAGCCTGAGCTGATATAAAATAAGCGACACCCATTTGTTATCAAAACGGTGTAAAACAAAATTTGGCATAGTTCTAAAATTAAAAATAGTATTTGTTTTTTAAAAATCTTTAAAACTTCTGTTGTAAAAAACTAAAATATTTATAAAATCTCCCAAAAACTATTAAGGAGCCAAAAGAAAGCCAGGAAGCCATGCAAATTATTCCAAAAGCCAAATGTTTCGTATTTATCTTAAAAATAGCCAAATTAGCAACCCTGGCTCCCCCATGATGGCGAAAACTGTTTTTAATTGCTGTGCTGCCTCTTATTGTATGGAAATAGAAAACTAGCTATGGAGGAGGAAGACAGTTAACGACAGAATGTTTTGTGGAAAGTTGTATCAAGTTTTGTGGAAAGTTGGAAAACATCGGCCTGGCATCGGCTTTTAGATGTTTTTTAAGGCCGATGGGCCGATGTTTTTCTGAATTTAACATCGGCCGCCGATGCCGATGGCCGATGGCAAGTTTGTTGAACAATCGGCGCCGATGCATCGGCGAGGCCGATGCATCGGTCGAGCCTTACTCCTATGACATCTTTTAGGGCTGAACATCTTAGCGCATATCTGCTTTCCTAGAAGACTTCTAGGCCTGCTGTTGATCTTCATAAAAACAAGACTTTCATACTGTGCTGTGTGGCTATTCTTTTCTTCTAAAATTATTTCTGTCTCTATATTATTGTTTATTGAATATGTTGTATATTATCAGTTTTAATTAAAATTCATGTGATTTATGTGAAAACAACTTGAGTAAAAACCTTCTGATAATGTGATATTACAACTCTGAGCTCTGCCCCGACTCCTAAATTGGTTACTAAAACTCCTTTTGGAAAACTTGATAAGGGCTATTATCATGTTTTAAATAGAATTTTCACCACAAATGCTCTGCATTAATTTTTAAACTGCAATCGTTAAACTTATATGAACGAAAACGAGGAAATAAAATTAATTTTTTAACATAATTGACTGATGTTATTCTTTACATGTCTTATCACAAACAATTCAAAGCACAATTTAACTGTACAATTGCTTTCTTTCAAAGGAAAAAAGCTTTTATGAGACTGAGATTTACAACAACGTAGGACAATAATAATAAAACAAGCCATTAATGATTCTTTATTTCAATCCGTTGATATTTTAATTTGATAAATTATGCTCATAATTTCTTTTGTAATCAAATGTTTAAAAAAATGAGTAAAAATTTTGCTATTATGAATAAATCTTCTTCAGCTAGTAATTTGGAGTGAATATAAAGTGGCGCTTATTCTATTCTAAAGCCTTCTTTAGTAGCCGCAATCAATAAATCGAAATCGTCTGCCTAGCAACATTTGAAAATTGTTGCTCTCACTTTTAATCTGTTTACATGGCCTCATTACTCCATCGAAAGCTGTAGCAGAGATGAGAAAATCAACTTTGTATAAATGAAACATTTCATTCTACTTTCTTATTTTACTCACACATATTTTTTATAATAATGATTGTTAGATTTTAAGGTTTTTTCTGTGTATATTAAATCTGCAAATCCCCTCCCCCGCTTTCTTTCTTTCTTTTTTTTAGTATTTTGCTTCAATCAGCATAGTACGCTACGGAAAATACAATTCGTACTATATTGACGCAGAGATTTTCTTTCTCATTCATGACGGATTTAATACGATTTTGCTTTTATTGAAATATTAGTGTGCGTTTTGTACGCATAGAAGAATTTTCTTTTACATGTGACATTTACCATTGTCTACTTCAGCAAACAGTTTCTTCCTATGACGTAAAAAAAGAAGAGGAAAATTTATCAAAGGGAATCGTTACAGTTTTCCTGTACACTTTACAATTAGTTTATGGAAAAAGAACAATAAGTAGATAAACAAATAAAAAACGTTGTAAACAAACGAAAAGCACATTTATTTTAAACATACACAAGAAGGAAGCAGCAAATGAGCTTTTCGATTGCGGTACGTTGAAAGTAAATAATGCTTTAGGATAGGTTGTTGAATTCTTTAGTTATGAACTGGGTACTAATAATTTGCCACTATGAGAAGAAAACTGCGCAATTTAGCTAATTATTTTATATTTAAATACGATTCCAAATTTTTGCTATTATGTTGAAAACTTAATATTTGCTACATAGATCTGAGAGTGCTTTTAGTTAGATCTCAAAAGAATTTTACTCACAGTAGAGTTTTAGTAAAGAAGAGCATGGCTCTCACAAGAAGGGTGCTATAGTAATAACTGCAATACCGGACTAAAAATACAACTCCGGTATTCGGTATTAGTAACTTTCCAAAAACATTGCACAAAAGCGGTTTTTTCTCTGCCTTCCCCCCACATTTATTAGTTTTACGCAAAAATACATTAACAAAAAAAATATACAAAAATAATACTAGCTCTTGCTTACATTCCAGATTTGTCATGGAAAACTTGGCAATTCAATGGAACATTTTTATGAAACGTCTCAGCTCAGAACGAGGGAGAAGGAGATCTATTATTCTGTTATTGCCCATGTAATGCATTTGTTTACTCCTTGTTAAAGCTCAGAGCGCTGCATACGAAAAGAAATATACAATTTCACTTATGTCCCGACACCCAAGTAGAACTGATAAAGAACGCTAAATACCAGCAAAAATTGTAAATGTTGATGTAATTTCGAATATTAGCAATTCAGTTGAATTTACATTTAAAATTTCAGTTATTATAAATACATATGCATTGGGGAGGAGAGGGGAGGGAGGTTGCGAAACTGCTCATGTGTCTCAAGAGATGCTAAGTCCTTACCCGCTGCTACACTAGCTTAAAAAAATAGGTACTACTGAGAGGTTCTTGATAAGTTATGTAAGTTTTTTTCCTTCTATTAACAGGAAGACCAAGATAACACTGATAGCTGAAGTATAATTTGTGCTGTATCCTGAGCTTAAAGGTATATATCTCAGCCTACTATCCATAATTCTCCCTCCCTCCCTTTTTTTGTTTAGAATTTTGTTTATATTAAGTTATTATGACTCCTGGTATTATACGATAAAAGGGATTGGTTGCTTTTAAGGATTTGGAACAGTCACTTCTTTGAGTTGTTCCACTCCTATTTCTGAATACTTGCTCCTTGGCTCCGCTCTGTGCTCCGAATAATTTTCGTAGACTATATTACTATCTGTTTTTTGAGTCAATTATTTTTTTTTTTTACCTGATAAAAAATTTAAAAAGTTAAAAAAATCGGAGCAGTGGCGCATAACAAATTTCTTTGCTCCGTTTACGCTGCAGTTTCGAGCAATCGAAAATTTGATTTTTGACCTAATTGAAGTGCTGATATTAACTGAGAAAGGAATTTTCGTCAAGAAAATAAATTAATTAATCACTTAAAAACATTCCGATCGAAGCTTTTATTAGTAATTCTGTAAACTTTACATCATACTTAAAAAATAAATATTCCTCAAATGTGAATCACATCAATGAAGCGGCTATTTATGATGTGTATCAAATTGCCCACAAGAGTTTCCTTTCCATTCTTTTAAACTTCTGAAAGACTGTTCCAAAATTCAAACAAACTGACTCATAAAGAAACAAAGCAGCCGTAACAAAATCATCCCTCCTTCAGTAAACACTATAGGCGTCAATAATAGATCTTGTTCCAAGTTTGGAAGGAGGCGGGAGAGTTGAGGGGGTGCTTTGAAGCTCATCTTTATGGATCTTAAAAACGGGGGTGCACTGGTAGGTAGTGGATAGGATTCCTGCTTGGTCTATCAAGGAAGCGCTTCCGATAAACAAGCAGCCCCTCGCTTTTTATGAAGCGGCTATTTTCATCCAGCATATCTGCGGAAAGAAAAGAGCGACGTCGGCCTTAGTCGACTTCTGCAGCAAATTCAAAAGCTGTTCTTTAATTTATCTGAGACATTCTATTGTGACCAATAGCTGAAAAAATAACTATTCATGAACTAAAACTAAGATTTTTTTCTTTTTCTTTTCTCGTTTTCATCTTGATTTTGTGCGTTATCTTCGACAAATGACATAAATAATTCTCATCTGTTAAAACATCTTCGATCGACATCAAGTTTTTAGTTTTCACTGTCAAATGAGAAAATTCTACTTCTAGTGACCACTCCGTGAGCAAGATTACTATTAAAGAAATCAGCACAGTGCTTAATTTCAGCCTAAACGGTGTTCTCCCGGGGAGCAGTATCCCTCCCCCCCTCCCGAAAAAAATTTCTGGGTGCACTACTGGACTTTTCTCCTCCAGCATCCTTCCCTGGGCATCCCTAAAGTCCTGTTAGCACTAGGCTTTAGGAATGCCCTCCCCGGGCCCGGGGCGCGAGCTAATGGTGTCCACAAATGTTACATGCACGTATCCCCGAGTGTACATGATGGGTCTAGTATCGAACATCCGGCCTTCCCGTTGGAAGTCCGACATCCTAACCACTAGGCGGCCACGGCCTACGCGCTACTGGACTGTAATCAAGTTGCGTCCAGCGGTAAAATTCTTTCATTCAAATCCCAAATAACGTCATTTCATTTGACGTGAAAAAGCATGGAATACCAAACAGAAGCTGTGCTTAAAAAGACATATTGCATTAGGGAACATACTATACAGCGGTATAATGATTAAGAATCGCCCATATGTACAAATACAGAGACTGTCTCTCGCTGATGCAAAATTTTTTAATTGTTTATTCATTGCTTGCTCAAGAAATATTTCCCTTTATAGATGGCATTACGGCAACAGTAGAAATTTTCCTGAAAGTAGAAAAAATTCACCCAAATGAGACGCATCAGTGTTTCGAAATCCTTTAACGGCTGTCCAGTTCTTTTACTAATAAACTACATTATTACTTTTTTTCTCTCTTAGAAATACAGCTGAATCACTGCCAGTTTTAAAGAGCGAAACTTCTCTCGTTTTGTCTATCCCTCATTTCGGTCAATTTGCAAAATGGTTAAATTAAAACTCCTACTTTTGGAAGAAAGTCTTAAATGGTAAGGCGAAAAAAACTTTTTTTTCCCCTTATTTTCTTTCAAATCATAATGCCGAGGAAAAATTGCGAATTGAAGAAATTAACAAGAAGTTCCGTCTAGAACTATACGAGCCTACTTTCCCGTATACACCAAATTCAAATTTATAATCTAGCTATCTCTTTCTCTCTCTTTCTTATTTATCTTTAGTTCTAATTATTGAAAATATATATTTTTCAACGGATAATACATATTCATTCACTCACTCATTCATTCTTTCATTTATTCAGCCATGCATTTATTCATTCATTCGTTACCTCATTCAAGTGTTTATTCATTCATTTACGCATTCATGTATTTATTCACTCATTTATTTATATTTTCATTTATTCAATAATTTATTCATTCATTCTTTTCCTCATTCATTTATTCATTGATTTATTCTTTCACTCTTTCATTTATTCATTCATTCATTATTTCACTCATTGAGTCACTGAGAAATATCCTTGAAAATCCCGATCAAAAAATTTCATAGCAAAATAGGCTCGTAAGTTCTGGATAAACTTTCTATTTCTACATGTTCTACGTTATAAGAGCTTTCCGATAAAGTTTGTTCCAAGCAAATCGGTCCGTTAGATCAGGATTTATATAGGGTTGAAATTTCCCCGTAAGCTCTGTGTTAATTTTTTGAAAAGCTCTGTGTTAATTTTTTGAACTGTTCAAAAATGAACAAAAACTGTTCAAATCAATATTTCACGCAGAGAACTCCTTTCAATAAGCTTTCAATAGGAACTTGGCTCTTGTGCCCAGAGTTTACAGAATTTGCTTCAATTTTGTCCATAGGCGCTAATGTTAAAAATTTTTGAAATGTTCAAAATTGAACAAAAAAATGTTCAAATCAAAAGGTAAAATATAGAAATGAGATGTCCTCGCCGAGATCTTTCGAATGCAAAAAGAATTGTTCCAATCGGACAATCCGTTCAAAACTTATTAGGGGGGGACAGACCGACAGACCGACAGACAGACAGACAGACAGACAGACCGACAGACCGACAGACACACTTTTTCCCCATCTCAATACCCTACTTTCAAATTTTTTATTTTTCAATCTTTATTTAATTACTTCACTTATTTTTGACTTTTCTTGATTTTTAACGATATTTTCACGATACATTAAGCCTTCTTTCATGCTTTATTATTATTATTTTTTACTTTTACGGGAAAGTAGGCTAAAAAAGGCTTTTACATTGAGCTTTTTTTTACTTTATCAGAAAGTAAGCTGAAAAGGGGTGAAAACATTAAAAAGCTATAAAATCGGTTTACATTTCCCGGTCACGCATTGCTCTAAAATACGCCGGCATTTTTAAAAATTCCCATTTTTACGATAATTTTTAATATTTTTAAATTAACCTCTTTCCATATGCAATAGTTCAGATTCTTGCGTATACGAATCACATAAAATGATGTTTTATACATTATTTAAATCCATCAACATCTTCTTGTAGCGTATTGCCGTTCAACGATCCACGTTAATTGTATTTTAAAAATAAAAAAAAATAAAAATTAGGATAGATCACAGTTTAATGGGGGGAAAACTAACAATTTCCTCGTTGTTGTTTTTTGCTTTACTGACCACAGTTTAAATGTTCAAAAACAATTTATTTTAGACCGCTAGTAATATTTATAGGAACATTTTTTTCCATCAGATTTTTCAAATTTTAGCAAGCATTAGAAGCACTGTCTCACAAGTGCTTACTTTAGAACACATGCGTGACCGGGAAATGTTAACCGATTTTATATCTTTTTAATGTTTTCACCCCTTTTCAGCTTACTTTCTGAAAAAGTAAAAAAAAAGGTCAATGTAGCTTAAAAATATCTAAAGTAATAATAATAAAAAAAAATCTAAAATAAATTAAATAATTAAATAAAGATTGAAAAATAAAAAATATGAAAGTAGGTTATTGAGATGGGAAAAATGTATCGGTCCTTTTGTACGTCGACAACAACTTTTTCGCAGTAATGCGACTTGAAGAAGAAAAAAAACATAATTATAATTATTTTTTTTCGACTTGTTCCTTTGCTGACAAGCAACTCGTCTATTCCTTTTTTCTTTTCCTTCTTTAAGTATTCCTCACGCTTAAAGTTAGTTACCTTCTTCTTTTCTCTACTTTCCCAGATTCGCCAAATTTAAAGGCTGCGAGTTTATTTTGAAGATCAATTAATTTTAGGTGAAGTCAGGATCCATAAATCAAGCAGGACGATGATTTGCCGCTAATAATACGAAACCAGACGCTTCATCTCAAATTCTCGATTAAGACTTGTGGTTCAGAAAGACCATGCGTAGCGCTGGTAAGTAAACTAACAGTAACAGGAAATTTTTATTTATTGAAACTTAAAGCGCGACTTGAGAGGCCAGTTTTTCGAAAATTTCAGTAGTAAAGTTCCTTATTGCGGAAGATCAAACATACTTTTCTTCTTTGGTTATAGTTTCTTGACTTGAAAGTAAAAAGATAACTAATTAATATACAAATACTTCGTACCCTATTTAGAACAAATATAAAGGCAATCTTTTACTAATTTAATCATTAATCGGGTTTTCATTAGGTAAAATTTATGATTTTCTCCATATTTTTTTACCATATACAAAGGCAAACTTAGAGCTCAAATGAAAATTGAGAGGGGACGGAATGAAGGAAGAAAATAAATGAAAGATTAATCGAAATAAGGGATATGCATGCCTATAACGTGATAGGACAGTTACCCTTCATGCCACATTAATGTAGGCCTTTGTATCAAGGCCCTCATGAAACCAGTGCTACTGATGCCATGGCAACGGGCCCGTAAGCCCAGGCCCACGCCAAACCTGCTCGGCGCCATCGTGCGAATTCCTAGGGAATATCGTTTTTTATAGTTGAAAATAAAACCTTAGTTTTTCCCAAAAACCGCAACCTAATGATTTAATCGATGTTTTTTGGAAGGGGGCTATTGCATGTTCGGTTCTTTTATTTTTTGAAGGGCGCTTTTTCATTTGGCGACCCGGCGGCGCTTTTTAACACGGCACTGTCGTGCGTCGCACGACCTTTTGAATGGAGCAGTATCTTATATACATGGTGACATATGGATGGCGCAGGCTTGCTTAGGCCAAGAGGCCTGTAAGTCTACATTGAAAAAAAGAGAGAGAGAGAGAGAGAGAGAGAGAGATAAATTTGAAAAATACTTGTTGCTTAAAGAAAAAAAGAGATTATCGAAAGAAATTAAGAATTTTCAAATTAACCATCTTTTTTTTTTCTTCCTTTCTTTTATAATAATAATTCTTTATAGTTCGAATTTCGTTTTGTCTATTCAAAAATATTTTAAGTTTTTTCACTTTTATTTTAAATAGATGACAGTGATGATCTTTCTTTGTTTATCAGCGATGGAAATAAGTTAGTATGTACACTTTTTTTAGATAAGCCACAGAGAGTATAATCTATAGTTGAGCTAAGAGAGGGGAAAAAAAGAAGAAAACGAACCACCATTGAGCGAGGACTTATATTATCTGGCAATGGGAGCCCACCCAATGATGTTGCAGCGGCAGCCCTTCTTAGCATACATAAAAATGGGCCCGAAATATAGTATTTCTTATTTTTAAAGTGGCAACAGAAATTAAAATCAATATTTCAAAAAAAAAAAAAATCTTCGTAGTTGATGAAAAGACACATGCTGGCCGATCAACATTGTTCGAAGCAATGACATTCTCTTCTACTGTTTGCCTTTCTTCGAACTCAGGTTGTCATGCAATTTGATGTGCCCTTTGTCACAAGGAAGACTAAAATGGAACATAACTCGTTCATAATGCAACGTAGAAGTGGCATGTTACGGTTTTACGTCAACGAGATGGCGCTGCTTTTATCTCCCGAAGAGCAGACGACCCGAAAGTTTTAAACATAGCTACTTGCGCTAAAAGTTTCGCAGGTAACGGATAACGATTGAACACGTTTTATCGGATTTTAAAAGACCCGCGTGAATCCATGTAAAACTTCTTCAATAAACAGTATGCTTATATGAAGTAAGTATCTTTATATTTACAGTATTTCATTTGATTGGGCTAAAAAAATGATATGAAACTACAAATGAATCTCAATTGATTGAAGTGTTAAATGTTTATTCAAACAAATTTGAATTTCTTTTACAACATTATTAGATTTTTGTTTTTACAGTTTAGTTTTTAAATACTTTGAAACTCATAATTATAAAGCATAATTAAAATATCTATTACAAATAATTTTTAGCAGTATCCGATTTTTTACTACATAAATAAAATGCGGGGGAAAAGGGAAATTCTGCTTTGTTGAAAACTAAAACACATGCACAAAAATTTTTCTTTCGATGATACTTGCTCATAATTTTTAACATTTCATAAGTACATTCTACCAAACAGATGTTTCGCGATTGTTAGTTTTATAGATTATGTGATACAGGTGTTAGAATATCCACTTGTTTTAAAAGTTAACAGGTTTTGTTTACTATTATTTAGGCATGTGTGTGAAAATGTTCTAAACATTATAAAAGACCAAGGAAAACGTGTTAGAAAAGGTGGCTTGAATTAAAATTTTAATTTGAAAATTCCCTATGAAATTTTTCTTTGCAGACTTGACAATTTCTGTTACGGCTGCATTTAGCTTTTAATTTAAAAAAAAAAGTAGAAAGAAGAGAATAAATCCCTCCCCCCCCCCCCCATATTTACATTGCACGTTTTAATACTTTAGCAACTCTACACGATACTTCTATTTTAATCATTTGTATTTTATTTATTATTTATTACACGGCGTAACATGATTTTTGAGAAAAAATACTATTTTTTTTTCTTATTCTTTTTCTCTATGAGCATAAGATCCTTAAGGAAGGGCAATTGTATTAGATCCGCGCCTGAGATAACGCAACAACAAATATGTAAAGATGAGAATATTTTGACGAAAGAATAATGAGTTGCCTTTCAGTAAGAGCCTTTAAATATAGAGAGACCCATTCGGGGAAAGAGGGCCTACTTTAAAGTTTTCCTCGTAGATGTTATGTGAAAGGAAAAGTGAAAAAAATAGGCAATAGCTGCTTTCTTAATTTTGCGTCTTTTACTGAGCGGCTGTCTTTCGTTGAGTTGTTCTGCATTTTTATAAAACAGCTTTGTGTCTTTTAGTTAGGTTTTTTTCTTCTTTACATAGCAGTCTGGAAGACCTATTCCAAGAAGCCCATGTTAACCACATGTCTCATATTGTTCATTTACTGCGAACAATAAATCATACAGAAAAAGTTCTTTGAAATAAATAAACTTTGCATCTGTATTTATTATTATTATTATTATTATTAACTTTACTGAATCTTTAATACAGTTAGTAAAGAAGAAAGCTTTTGTTTTCTTTTCTTTTTGGAACTTTTTAGAAATTTTATAGCGCATTTAAAATTTCCATTGTCTCTCTGTTCAGGCATTAAAAATGTAACAGTTTATCTTTTATTGATATTTTGCAAAACTACTTTTGATAAAGGAACTTAGTCAACAACATCATGTTTATACTAGTCTGTCGTTTAAACATTTGGAAAGCAATAATATTTATTTACAGTAAAAGTAAGTAAGTACTTACGATTTTTTAATGCAAACAATAATGGGTTTGGAGGCGGCGTATTTCATGATTTTGAAATTTAAATTTTAAAAATAATGAGCCTAGTAACTCAAAAAGGCAAAATGTTAAAAAAAGAAAGGAATCGCCATGTTATGTCCCAAACAATCATGTTTTAGACGTTGCTTTTACAAATCGATTGCAATTGATTGCAAGTTGATTGATCTATATGCACTTATATTTGGCTAAACTTAAACAAGCCTGAGCAGGAAGCATGACAGGAAATAACTGTAAGTATGTAGTAGGTAGTCTTTACTGGATCATAGTCATGCTGTACAACAGAGGTGGCCAACATCTTACGTACCATTCGCCCACTCTTTTGTATCCGAATTCAGGTGTGCTATAGGGCTAAAAAAGTTCTACCTTCTTATGTTTATGGTTGGGGTTGACCAAAGAGAGATATAGATCTACTTCATTTAGGAGAAAATTGATGCGTCAAACACGCAACTAAGTTTAAATAACATACAAAAACGAGCATGCTTATTAGAGCCCACGTTTATGGTATAGTAGGAAATGCTTCTGATTTAGCTAAATTTGTAGAGTCTGTTAAAAAATATAAATGAATTTTTTTTAAAAATACAGTAAAACCCCGTTATATCGCGCCTCAGTATACCGTGGAATCGGATATACCGCGGTGACTATTATGTCACCCGACGTTTAAACCATCCTTTATCATTGCCATTTAAAGGTGATTCCTTATTTACCATTGTAAATAAAGCCAGCCCGAGCACACAAATATTTTAGCTAAAGAACACCCATCCCCAGTTGCCGATCTGTTCGTAAAAAAATATAGAGAATGTGTTTGAAAAATTTGGATTCATTGCAATAAATTAGTCAATCTTTATCAACTGCTTATTTGATTTTCACCAGATTCCAGAAATCACGTGATATCATTCTCTTTAAGATATAGACATTTTTTCACTGCTAACTAAATACTCAAGGCTGTTCTGTAGGCCTCACTAAATAATATCCTAACCTTTGCTTCCCAAACAAATAGCCGAAATCTACAAGCGAATGCTTTTCCCTCTTAGATATTCAAGTCCCTTCAAAACTAACAGGGAGCACCAGAATTAAATTTAAGTGATACGGTATTGGTAAGTAAGCAGCATGGCGGCCAGATAAAATATCAGGGAATTGCACCCCAGCCCGTTCAAGAAATTCAACATTTTCCCTGAAACATATCTGTGAAAGTGCTGATAAGAGAATTCAAAGGAGTAACTAATACAAATATTTTTTAATGCAATTGTGATTTAATATTTTTTATATGCATAAATTATTTTGAAAATGAATGAAGTATGTTCTCCAAAATTTTGCCCCTCTTCCTCTTTTCCTTCTGAAATATATCTGCAGCCATCTTTAAAACTTTTTGTCAAAATCGGTTTTTGGAAAAGAAGTATTATATTCTTTTATTTGCATTGTCATAAAATATTGATGTTCATCTAATTTGTCGGAAGAGGTTTATAGTAGATTGGAGCGAGTGCGTGCTAAAATAACCGCTTCTTTCCAGATCTCTATTTACCCAACAGGAAAATGTTTCTCTTTATTTATTGCAGCCGCGTTTGTCTCCTGCTTATTCTAAGTGTTTAAGTTCCCTCCCTTCTGTTTTGAAAGTTTCTTTCATCGCTTTGTTTACCGTTTGCTTTCTATTTTAAATTCTAAAATAGGGCGACTTCTGCTGAACTCTTTGCCGAAAAGGGCTTAAAGTAATATTTTCCTACTTCTTATAAGTTCAAAACCCTATAGGGCTTTGAAGTTATCAAAGTTTATAAACTTTCGAAAGAAATGTTGCAGAAAGTAAATAAACTTAAATATGATCCCATATTGTCAATTTTTAATTAAAATGTTAAGTTTTAGAAAATGTTAAAAAAAAGTTGTTTTTGGAAAGGTAATTAATCCCTTAATATCAGTTTTAAATATATTTGGGAAATTAAGTATATGTTGCAGGAAATAAAGACTTTTTTTTTGACAACAAAATCTTAGCAACATATTTTGAAGCATTAAAGTCAAATTTAAATTGCATTGCAGTTTTTTTTTTTTTTTTCAAAATATGTATTCAATTGAACTTATTAGTTTATTATTACATAGGGATGCGTGGATAAGCAAATTTTTACCAATTACCGATTACCGATTAATCGTCAGAAGATAATCGTCCTATACCGATTAATCGGCAGCCGATTAACTATAATGATAGTTATTTTTAATACCACCATTTCTCCATAACTGTTCTTTATTTACAATTTTCAACTTTGCGGAATTAACTAATGGTTAATTTCTGTGAGTAAAGTTTTATTTTCAATCATTTTAATTTAAAAAGTAATATTTTCTGATTTTATTCAAATTTTGTGAACCAATTTTTTATTGATTGTTAATAAAGTCACATTCTGTTAACTAGATAGTAGACAGTGGTCAGTAGACTCATTCAATTTAGTTGCACTATTTTTATAATTAGAAGTCACTTTACCCAGGATTTTTATTCTTTATAATTATCTAAAATAATCTTAGGCACTATGCTAAAGCTAAACCAGGGTTTCTCAACAGGAGCCATATGGCCCCCTGGGGGGCCACAGGAGAAAATATGAAAGTAGGGAAGCCATGTGAAAGGGGCCATGACTGACTCATTTCAAGCTTCTGAAATCTTCCACAATAAGTGAAATATTCCATACAAATATTTACCAAATCTTTCGGAAGTGTATAAACGACACAAAGTTGTTTTAATTTTAGAAAAGGAAAAAACCCCTCACCTTATATATGGAACAGCATGAAACTTCTTACGTGACGTGGTTTTCGTGGGGGAAAAGAGCAAAATTTTTCCTAATAATGTATCGTTAAATTTGCTACAATACACTTTTTGGCAAAATTGTACAGTGTGTTTCTCCTTTAGCGTTCTTTCTTGTAAAAGTTGTTTTTATAGGGAAAAAATATAAAAAAATAAGAACATAAAAGAAGATCTAAAATCCTGTAAACTATTCAACAAATAAAATTAAGTCAATAACTATTAAAAAAAAAACAAAAACATGAGGGCAGGTTTATTAGATGAGGAACCCTCCCATCCTAATAATTTTGTAAGGAACAATCCTGAACGAAGACTCCAGAGAAGGTCAACAAATCTCATTCTCATGCATCAGTTTTTACTTTGAAGAATTTTTTTGTTGAATTTTGAGCAGTAGAGAGGAACAGCATTGGGCTTGCCAGGAAGTTTGATTTCTTTGTTAATCCTGCTTTAATATGCAAAAAGTATATTGCACATGAAAGAATTGTTTGATTTAATTATTTTAAGACTACTTTTGAACAGATGAAAATCTAAAATTAGCCTCTACGGGCGATCTTAAACTTTTATTTTAAAACCACTTACGTTAAAAATAATATATTCCGTGCCAAAACATGGAAAAAATCGCAGAGATTTTGAATGCATTTAAGTTTCTTTTTATTTTAGGTAAAAACAAAATTTTTTTATACTTGATATTGATGACTGGACTCTCATTCTATTAGCGAATTCAAGAAATTTAAATCACATTATATGTCTCAGAAAAGACAAAGTTGCTAATGACTTTATTATTGGTTCAAATGATAATAAAATCACAACTCGTTAATTTTCGTTTTGAATTTACTTTACATTCCATATTTTACGTATTCAGTTTTGGAATTTTATATTGAGAAAAATTTTTCTAATTCAGCTCTATATTTCCCCCTACTTTACATATCGAAAATATCTGCTTAATTTAAAAATTTCCTTTGCAATTATGTATCTTCTATTGATGATACTTGTTCTCGAAGTAACAATTGTGTCCCTTTTTTTAGTATTTTTTGTACCCTATTTTATGTATGATCACACATAAATAAAATAATGACAATGTACTGGCGCACTGCAGGGATATTCAGTGTTCGAGCTCTTTTTAAATAACTCGAATGTGATCTCACCACTGTAGGAAAAATTCGGTTTACGGCATTCCGAATTTAATGTTTAAAAGTAAATTGATTAGATTAATTAAAAAGGTGTGTGGAATTTATGCATCTCAAAAATCAGAACCGGATATCCGGCGTGGATCCGTCAGACATGGGGCATTGAATATTCGGTGCATCCCTCATCCTGACTTACCCCTTCCCATTCCAAAGAAAATCCCAGGTACGCTACTGACTATGGTACCGAAGGGGAGCCACAGAAGAATTTGGCGTTCTAAAGGGACCGTAAGACAAAAAAGGTTGAGAAACCCTGAGCTAGACTACGGAGAAAAGTACTGATTAGTGTTCGGCAACTACTCGTCAGAAAGTAGTTAACTACCAACTACTAACTACTTTAAACAAAAATAGTTGCAATTCGTAGTTAACTACTTTTTTCTGAGACTAGTTGTAACTAGTAGTTAACTGTTCTCCAAAAGTAGTTAACTACTTTTAAGTATAAGTCATTTGAATTTCCATTTTTAAGCTTGTTCTTAAATATTTAATCCTAATAATTCAACTCAATATTATTTTTAATCATTAAAACATTTTTAAAGAAATTCCTGTAAAACATTCAAAGATTGAATGTAGTATTTTTTTTATTTAAATAAGATTTTTAGGATTTTTTAAGCAAAATATGTATGCACACACAAATACAGTAGCAAATTCAATTAGTTCAAAATTAAGTATTAATTAATTATATTATATAAAAATGTATGCTTAATAAACAGAGAACAACAAGAAACAGAAGAGAACGCTTAGATTTCTGGACTAAATGTACGTATTATAATTCTTGAATATATACAAATAAGTTGACTGGATTATTATAATTTTTTGAGTATATACAAATTTCTTGAATATATAAACAGAGATGGCAAATATCACATAAAATGTTTACTAGTTAAATCATTTTTAATATTTAGATGTTTCATCAAGAATATTAGTTCTGATGCCTTATCAATCCCCAATCTGTTTTTTAATTTTGAGTGCACTATTACACATGTAGAAAAAAATCCTTTCCAATGGTGCTGTTGATGCTTTTGCTGTAGTCAGCATGTACAAAAACTGAATGTTCTCTGATAAAATGTCATTCTTTGACACCTTAACGAAGCTAATCCACCTTTCCTTATAGGACCAGGTGCATTAAGGGTACCATATAGTGAGTAAAAATTCTAATGAATTACTTAAACACAGAATATATTAAAATTTATAATAAAAAATATCTATATTATAATAATTTGGAGGAAGCTGATATAAATAGCTTTTCTTAAATGATAAAAATCAATATTTTGTATAAAAAGGAATCATAAAAATCAGTTTTTTCTAAAAAAAATCCTAAAAATCAGTATTTTTTTTCTAAAAAGAAAATCATAAAAATCAGTATTTTCTTCTTAAAAAAAATCCTAAAATTCAGTATTTTTCTCTTCCTTTTGTATTTTATGATATCCCAAACGCATGTATGGTACTGGAGTAGGGGTGAAGTTCCACGTAATGAAGATTTGGTCTTTAAATGAAACTTCATTGTGCATCTGCTGGGGCGGGCGCTATTTATTGACTATATTAGAAAGCATTTTCTAATTTGCGTAAATACTGCAATAAATATTATGAGTTTTTATGAGTACTTTTTCATTATATAACATAATATAAAAAATACATTTGTGTGAGTAATATTCATAAGCTAATAATTTAAATAATTTGATGTTTAAAAAATAGTTATTTTTTCAAAAAGTAGATTTAATTTTTTTTTTTTCGAGAGTAGTTGGAATTTTGATAGTAGTTGTAACTAGTAGTTGGGAAAAAAGTAGTTTAACTAGTAGTTAACTAGTTCAAAACAAAAGTAGTTACAACTAGTAGTTGCCACCAGTAGTTAACTACTTCTAGTCAACTACTGCCGAACACTAGTACTGATACACGAGAAATGTTACAAAAAATTAAATAAAGAAAAAAAAAAAACGCACCAAACATCAATTCTTGTAAAAGAAATGAAAAGCGAGTCTATATAAATTTTAAACAATCAAAATATATTTAATAATACTAAATTTGTTGTTGAATGAACAATGTAGTAATTTCAAAAGTAAATTGTAAAATGTATGTTGAAATTTATATATAAACAGTGAAAAAAAAAAAAAAAAAAAGAAAATTGTTTGAGTATTGTATTCTTTCAAAAGTTTGGGGGGAGAGCGGATCGACAGACATATCCTCAACTCATAACTGCTTGCATTTTTTTCTTTTTTAATACGATGCAATGAATATTTTTAAAAAGGAATGCATAAACTTTAAAAGAATTTTGTTTTATTCCATATTATGTATTATTATCATATTATTTTGGTTTACTTCTGTTTTAGATATATTCTTGCGATTTTTTCCCCTCTCTCTCTTTTGTTTCTTCCTCGTCTTTAGAGTACAGAAATTAAATCAATTTTTTTAAGAGCTTAATTTCTATGCAGTAATAAAATGATTTAGCATTATTCTTAAATACTTATTTGCTATTATCCGTTGAAACTTTTAATTTTAATAAAGTGCTTTTCAAAAAATTAGGTGATTAACGCAAGAGTACGGGAATGAGGAAGATGAGTAAATATTACATGCATGCGTATAAAGCAGCGCAGTGATGAAAAGAAGTTCGAGAAAAGATTCCTAAATAAGCGAAAAAAGGATAAATTATTGCGAAAGGTTCAAAATTTTTTTTAAAATAAAACTAAATACGAAAGCGTTAATAAATTGAAATCAATTAATAAGAGACCCACTAAGTTAAGAATTTCTAACTGAAATAATTTTAGGCATAGAAATCTTGCTATTATTGTGCATTTATTAGTTTTTTGCTGGGCTTTTAGGGTTCGTGAATGTCAAACTCATCGCTCTATTTTCTTATCAAATTAGTTCCGAACTTCCCCTCCCCCCCCCCTTTTTCTTGTTCTTCATTACAAGTAGCAAAAAGTGTGATTTTTTTTTTTTTTTTTTTTTTTTTTTTTTTACGTATGTAGCATATTTATTTTTTTCTAAAATGCATTTTAAATTTTAAAACTGCAAATGTAACATTTGTCTTTAGAATCAATGCAAAAAAGATGTCAATTTTAATTTTGCCTAGGTAATTTAGTCAGCGATCGAAAAATATTACGTATACTTTCACAAAGCAAAAGAAGATTAAATAATGAGTGGATATATTTATTACCCGTTTTTAAAAATTCTTCGACTGCCATGCATTTCTGGCAGTGTTTTTTCGAATCCTCAACATATATTCTTTAAAGACATTTTTGTAGAACCCTTTCAGTGTTTCTTTGCAAGTTTCTTTTGATTGCATGAAGCTCGGAGACGTAACCAACAAGGGAGGGTTTCAATTAAATGAATAAAAAAAGACACGAAGTGCCATATCAGTTTGTAGAGCCGTATGTTTTATTATTATTATTTGCGAGAAAAAAATAACTTGAACAATAATGACATTAATAGAAATATAATTTCACGTTAATTTAAAGCACAAATGAACATTAAAACGCAGACATATGTTTCGGGATTGCTTGGAATCCCTTTTTCAATGCGACAGGGAGCTTCTAGATGCAAAACATCCAAATGAAGCAGACAAAACAACAAAAACAAAGCTTATATAGCTTAAGAATTAACTGTAAACCAATGAGAATGAAGGCAGTGTGAAGTGGAAGTAGAAGTAGCAAGGAAAGCACCAATAAGAGAGCAACAAACGAATCCAGTTGAAAGTTCAGGAAGTAAAAAGGAATATCAATAAAAACAAAGCAAAAAAGACGACAACATGCATAAAAATGTGAAAATACATGAAAATTGCAAAAATAATAAAATAAAATACAAAGAATAAAATGGAAATAAAATAAGTACAGAAAATATCAAAACAAAAAGCAAAACAAAGTACACATGTAAAGGAGGGGGAGAAAAAAATTAAAAATAGACACAAAAAGGAAAACTAACAAGAGAGAATAACAAATTAAAGGAACTTATGCCAGACCTGTGAAAATACATGAAAATTGCAAAAATAATAAAATAAAATACAAAGAATAAAATGGAAATAAAATAAGTACAGGAAATACCAAAACAAAAAGCAAAACAAAGTACACATGTAAAGGAGGGTAAGGGGGGGGGAGAAAAAATAACAAAATAGACACAAAAAAGGAAAACTAACTAGAAAACCAGGAAAGAACAACAAATTAAAGGAACTTATGCCAGACCTGTGAAAAAAAAAGGAGTTGAGGAAGAATCATTAACCAAATTAGAACTATTCCTGTTAATATGATAAGCTCCCCAAAAGTCAAGCTCTAAAGGGGAAGAACATTTTTGAATAATTTTCCCAGAATTGAAATCAAAAGAGTGGTTGGAATTCCAACAATGTTGAGTAATGCTAGACTTATTTAACTCTTGCTTTCGTACATAACCTTTATGCTCATTTAACCGAATTTTCAGAGCACGTTTTGTCTGTCCAATGTAAGAAAGGCCGCAACGGCAACTAATTTGGTAAATACCCCAAGTATTAAGTTGATCGACAGGATCTTTAAGAGAAGAGAAGGAAAGTTTGTTGCTAGGAGCAAAAACGACTTGAAATTGAAACCTTTTTAGGATTTTAGCAACACGAAAACTGACAGAATGAAAGAATGGTAACACAACCAAATTCTTTCTAGAAACCACATGATTGGGACCAGAAGTTTTTTTAGAAAGTTTGTTATGAATAGAATCAATTAAAGAGTGAGAAAATCCTCTATCCACAGCTACAGCTTTCAGATAGTTGAGTTCAATCTTGAGAAGCTCAGGAGAAGAGCAAATATTAATAGCACGATGGACAAGAGCATTAAAAGCCGAATATGTTTGGTTGGGAGGATGAGACGATAGTCTATCAGGAGGTAAAGAAACAGCGAGAGGTTTACGATAGACAAGTAGTGAAACCAGACTCACTCCTAGAAATCAAAACATCAAGAAACGCGAGGCTACTATTAAGTTCTTTCTCACAAGAAAACTGGATATTAGGATCAATAGAGTTCATAATAGAAAGAGCATCATCAATACCTAACAAGTTACTGTCCGTTAAGACAAAACAATCATCCACATAACGAACATAAAATTGAAATTGCAATTTCTGGAATAGTTTTTCCTCAAAATAATGCATATAGAAATCACTTAAAATAGGACTAAGAGGACTTCCCATCGCCAGGCCATCAACCATAGCATAGAATTTACCATTAAATACAAAAGTGCTCTGCTGCAAGCACACACGAGTAAGAAAAACTAATTCCTCAATTTCTACAGCAGTAAAATGGAATTCAGAAAGCCTTTTCCTGAGGCAAGTCAAAGCGCCATCAACAGGAACATTGGCAAACAAAGAATTAACATCAAAAGAGGCCATAACCGAATTGTTCGGAACGAAGTTATGAAGTTTCTTAACAAAATCGGTGGAATTTTTAACAGTGAAAACATTCCGACTCCTAAGTGGAGAAAATACGGAAACTAAATATTTGGAAAGTTTATATGAAGCAGTGCCAATATTGGAAACAATTGGTCTGAAAGGAATACCTACCTTGTGTACCTTCGGTAAAGCATAGAAACGCGCACAATTAGCAACAGAAGGAATCACAGACCGTTTAGCAATCAAAGGAATAGAATGAACAGACTTAACAGCAGAAGAAATAGCTTTTAACTCCTTGCCGCTAGGATCTTTATAAATTTCAGAATAAGGACCAGAAGCAATTAAGTCATCAGTTTTTTCAACATAAGATGATTTATTAAGAACAACAATCTGACCACCCTTGTCAGCTTTGGTAATGACCAAATCAGAATTTGAGACTAAATTATTGACACAGCGTTTCACAGAATGGGTAAAACCAATATTAGGAACTTTTGAGTTGAAATCAACATTGGAAGCAATAAGATGCCGAACCGACTCTTTTTGAGTGGAAGTTAAAGCACTAAATTTGAAAGCTTTTTCAACCGGAACAATAAGTTCAGAAAAAGAAGGCCTTTTAGCCAAAGCAAAATTGTTATTACATTTCAAAGCATTAATTTCATTACTATTCAAAGGAAATTTCGAAAGATTTAAAACCGCATTCCTATTAACAAGAGGCAAATCAGCCGGAACAGGAACATTTGAATCGTTACACAACTTGGTAAATTTCTTATTTAAAGTAATTTTGTGACAGTCAGATGAATGAAGAGCTCTTGCCCATGACATTCTATCAATAGAATCAAAATCGAAATTAGAATTAGATACAGAAAGATGTAAATCATAAAGTTCGTTTTTTACTAGTTTCCTGGATAGAAGCTCTAAGTAAAGCTAATTTGGAACGAAAAATTATCTTATCAAACCTAACAGAACGCGGTAAATTACACTTCAAAGCGATAAACTTAGGAATGACTTTCTTGCGCCTGCAAGCCTGGAGAAATTTTAAATAGTTCAAAAACCGAACCTTTTTAATTCGTAGATTACAAAATCTGTTAACCTGAGACATATCCAAAATCAAAAACAAACAAAACATAAGGGGAAAAAACAATAGCAAAACCGTTCCATAAACAAAAATAAACAGAAAAAACAAATGCAAAACCTACACGACGTAACAATATGCAGAACAAATGACAGAAAACAAAAAAGCAAAAACAAACACAGTCAAGAAAGGCAATGAGGAAAGAACAAAAATCAAAAACTCACCAAGCAGCGAACAGATGGAAGAACAAACAAAAGAAAGAAGAACAAAATTCAGGCACGTTAAGCCTAACCGATAATAATAATTTAACAGTTAAATTATTATTAATAATGACATTCTATGTAGATGCTTTATCATAGTGCAAAACCCCATAAGTAAACACCTCTTCCTTCATATTAGTAGAGGAAACTTCCCATAATCTCTAAAAACCTACCAATGAACTGTCTTACGATTCATACCAAGATCTATTAAGAATTCATACGTTGATTATAATCCATTATAATTCCTCAAAATACTCAATATCAAAGTTTTTGTAAAATGATGATTTTTTTGACAGTTACAGACTGTTTGATGGTGCCTGTGCTCAAACTAAGCGTTATCAGGTTTATAACGGCGTGAAAAATGTAAGGGGCAGTACAAAAACAATGGATTATTGGGCACGATAAGACTACAATTTTCATGATAGCCGAACAAATCAACTCAATTACTGACAGCTTATTTACATTTAATTTCAAAATTACTAGTTTTAATAGCTTACAATTCTTACTGAATTAAAATTAAGATTCAGTTTTATTCAATAAAGTTCGAATGCTTGTTATTATTATTATTATTATTATTAGTAGTAGTAGTAGTAGTAGCAGTAGCAGTAGTAGTAGTATCAGTAGTAGTATTTTGTAGTCGCGACAAGAACTTTTAAAAATCACTTAAAATACCCTATTCTCCCCCTTTTTCTTACTCCAACTTCAATCAAACTAGGATCAAAACCAGATGTTATTTTTATTTATGGAAGCACTTGAGAGCACGGCAAAAGCAAAGAGATCGCGTAAGCCATCAAAAAATTTTAAAGCTAATTTTGGAAACGTGTATGATGCGTTTAAAACTTGAAAAAAGCATATTCATTTCTCTTAGCAGAAATAGCCTGTACAAAATTTACACTAAGTAATTTTCGTTAGAAAATCAACGGTGTGGAAACCTTTTGAAAATTTTATGTGAAGAGTGAGAATTGTAGCCGTAACACAAAATAAATGTCTGAAAAATAGTTGCAAGAAAGCGGCAAAATATATTTGAATATTGAATTAAAAATTATCACTGTTGCTTACTTAAGAGATGTAAATCGAGAATATTATCGGAGAACGAAAATGTTCTATGAACATACTCTTGAAGTTGAAATTTGGAGAATAATCGAGAATATTCTTTTTTCTTAAAAGTAGAATTTAAAAAAAATGTTTAAAACATTTGTATTATGAAATAATAGTCAGTTGTCCTTGTCAAAGTATCTAAATAACATATTTTTGAGCTTCCCTTATAATGATAATTTCATTAAGGAGAGTTTTTTCTGAACTATGTAAGAGTTTTTTCAGGAGAGTAAATTCTTTGCAATAGAGTAGTTGAGAATAGGCTTATAAATTTTAAAAGCATATTTAAAACGATTTTTTTTTAAAATTATGTTTGAAAACAACTTAAAAGTTTAAAAATGTTCGCTAATAAATAAATAATAGTCCAAATAAAAATCCCTTTTTCCTAATCCTACTCAAATTGTTGTTAATTTTGAATGAACCATAATCAAAGATAAGTAGTTTCATTTAAATATAATTAGTTTTTAAGAATATTCTTCTTAAATTCTTTATTTTCACCCGAATAGTGTGCATTAACTCTGGAGAGTTTCTCTAACAATTTATCTTATTTCTGAGAACAGATTTGAACTCTCAAATTTGTTCAAGAGCGATTCTCAGTGTTCTCAGGAAATGATGTTTTTAATTATTTGAAAGCAATTTTTGCTTTCCGAAAAATCTTTAAAATACCCTTTTTCAAAATACTGCATTTAAGTTAATGCTTATTCTGTAAATTCATTAATTATTTTTGTATTTTGAAGTTACTCATTTCAAAAATGTGTAATGTGGTGATATATTCGTAACTACTCTTTCACGAGAATATTCTCCAAAAGATTATTGTGTGGAGAGTTTTACATCTCTGTAAGCTTACCTAAAAAACAAACTTCAGACAGTTTCTTGTCCAATGCAGAAACTTCACAGAGACTGAACTTAACTGCGTTTTTATGAACACATAGAAAATGTTATGACTCGCTAATTGGGCATAATGAAACGTTTAAAGAATGTTATGATAAAGACTATTCACTGTTCCCTGCCAAGGAATATAAACATCTACATTGCTAGGCCCTGCCCAACAAATTTCGAGAGTTGCGTGAAAACATTTCGTAGCCGCCTTTTCTGAAAATTCAATATTGTTACGAAAGGGGTACCGATGTTGTTTCTCGCCAAACTTAAGAGGGGGGGGGGGGGGGAATACGTGTAAAACGGCGTATTAAGAGCCATTTTTATGAATTTTTTTTAACGTATAAAGAATAAATATATTTTATTGAGGTTTTGAGTTTATTTTGAAAATATATTGAAGAACATTTACTGAAATTTTGAAACCTTTTTCTTGAAAAATCTCGGAGATATCGGCTGCTGCACACTGTAAGTCGCCACCCGGGTCGGCAGTTTGCGTACATCCTGGAGGTCACAATTTTTATCTGAAGTCTTTTTTTTTTTTAAATCTACTTTTTTTATAAGTGTCTCTTCTAGTTGAACTAAAATCATCACAAAAAATTGAAAATTTCTATTTTTTTTTAGAATGGGAAAATTAAGTACGATTTTTAACCGTTTTTTTCGTTCTTTTTGTACAATAAAAAAAGTAAAAATAAAGATATGTTTATGATTCTAGTTCAACTAAAGCTTGTATATATAAAGAAAATGTGTGCTAAATTTGATAAGGATTGATTAAAAACTCTGCGAGCTAGAGTGTACGAAAATTCGAAAAAAGTAGTTTCGAGAAAAATGCGTTTGAAAAAAAAAAAGAGTGGTATTTAAGGTAAATTTAAAGCAGTAATGATTCAATTTTTTTACACTTATAGATACTAATACTTATAGAAATTTCTATCCGAGGTCTCAAGTGTTAAAAGAAATAAAAGGACATCTGCTAACGTTCTCTAATACCCTTCAGGTCATTCATGAGGGATACCTGCTCAACTGTTCCAAAAGGGGCGCTCGCTCAAATGCTTATAACTTTTAAACGACTTGGAATTTAGCTTTGAAATTTTCTGGGTATATTATTGAAAAGTTGTAGAATCGATTTATGAAGAAAACATTTTTTAATTTTTTGATACCTTTACACGTATTTCCCCCCTTAATAAAATCTGCTAGCACATTAATTTTATATGTTACATAATAGTTCATAACAAGAAATGAAAATATAATTGCAAAACATCTAAGCTGAAATGAAAACGAAAATTACTTTTTGAATATTTGTTCTTTTTGAATTATTAATTGAGGAGTAAACATATGTATTAGCAAAAGTATTTTTAAAAACTATTTTCCTGGTAGTACGAAAAAGTTGTGGAACGGCATAAGAAAAATATACGAACAAAATTTTGAAGCAATTAATAAATATCGTTCTGTTCCTCTTTCGGGTAGAAATGTACAAAATTCGCAAAAATTGGACTGAAATGCGATAAATGACTATAAAATTTTAAACTAATGAATAAATTTCTTAGGGTTCTACTTTTGATTCTGTATATGAGAAATTTGCCGCAAAGAATACAAAATTTTACATTGTAGTAAATTTTCATAATTCCAACTCTTTTTTCGCGCTATTTAGGAAGAAGTGGAAAATGATATATGTTCATAAATCAATGAGTATCTTTCGATACCACTTTGAGACTCAAATTTTCGAAATCAGGTAACAGCATATATATTTTTTCTTTACTACTTTCTCACTAAAATTTTGAAAAAAATGTACCATTTGGTGCAAATAAAAAAAATTCTTCAAAATGTTCTTAACAAACATTAATAACACAATATAAAACACAAGTAAATAAAAAAATTAAGAAAATCAACACAATTTTCCTCCACCTTATTAAAGGTATGGAACAGGAAGCTTAATGCATTTAACTATTTAAGTGCTGACAAAGGAATCCATATGATGAAATATAAATATTCTGCTTGTGCACATCTAATTGATCAGTTGCTACATCTATGACATCATTTTTTGCAGAGAAACCTCGGTAATTAAATTTAGAACGCCAGAGGTGCCCATTCCTCCCAAGAATGATGGCGCATCCCCTCAAAAGCTACGGAACACGAACCCCTCCTCCCCTCCCCCTCCCAAGCTTAGGGGGCTCATGACTCCTGCAGACTAATGGATCGATAAAAACGGAGCATTCGAGCGAAAGTATAGAAAAAACCATTACGTGAATAAAAAAATTAGTTTCCCTGGAATTGTTACTGTGAATAAATGGTATAGTTATTATAGTGCATCTGAGCAGCAGGTAGTTCCCCGCCCTCCCCCTGAACACAGCAAAAATGAACGATTTTGCACTAAATTTTCTAACACCTCATAAGTCCTTTCTCCTCCAGAATGGGTGGGCCCAAGGGAATCCCAGATCGTCATCGAAAAGAGATTCACGAAAAAAAGATTTTTTTTTTTTTCCAACTGAAGCAATGCTTGCATTGCATAGTATTGACAACGTTCTTGAAACTGTCTCGACCATGTGGATTTCCTACTACTTATAGTTAAAACAAAACATTCATAAGAATAAGAATATGTAATATAAATCATACACCAAGTAAAGAAACGTTGTCTTCGGATACAAAAATATTTCGTCATTATGTGTCAGTAAACGTTTTGTCTATGAGATGAGGGGTGGCCCGGGGGGGGGGGGGGGGTAAAAAAACATCTGTTATGTAGTTTCTTAAGACTTCTTGCAGGAACACACAGGCTGCAGCATGTTGTGTTTAAAAACCTCATGACATATACTGGCCTCGTTTTTGCGATGTTCATTTATATAACTGTTCAGAATGTTTTCTTTAAAAATGCTTATTTGTAAACGATCATTTCAGGGCACATTTCTTTTCGAGTTTACTTGCTATTCTCAAGGATATGCCTCAAACTCTCGTCCAATATGACAGATAGAACAAAAGACAGCGCAATAAAAGATTAATACAAAGAAGGAAATACACCCAGGGGAAAGTGGAAATGGAACCCATACCTCTTTCACTGCGCGCAGGCAGGCAGCGGAAACTGGTTCTAAGACCGCTCGGACTCGGAGACTGAGGCCCCTTTTTAAAAATGTAGCAATTTTTCAAATACGATTTAAGGAACTATTCACGGAGCAAAAAAATATAACTTGTTATTACTCCGCTACCTCTTTTTACTCCTCATTCTCAACTGAAGTGAACTTGTACAACCACTGTCTCATTTGTCGATTCACCATTCATCCAATCATCGTAGTCCACATTACAGCCGGCGACGATCAAGTCGGAGTAAATGCGAACTGAATTACGATGTTCTGAATTTAAGTCATCTGGCATGCATTTAGATGTACGGAATATTTTAAATACATATCATATTTTCAGACCTTCTTACGTATTTTTGTTGCACTCGGTATTAAAGGAGATAGCTTCAAGATCGTGAAATTTTCGCTCCAAGGTAGGCCTATATTCTCGGAAATGATGTGCAAATATTATTTGCATTGTAACATGTTGCCAGCTGGCAAATTGCATGTTAACTAATATTCTTGAGCATATTAGCTGATGCTTTTACGGCTCAGAAATGCTGTAATTTGAAAATGTACATGACTTAAATTCTCCCAGTATATTTTAACATTTTACTATGCAATAAAATGCATTAATTTAACGTAATGATGCCATTGCATTTCCTTATTTACTTTTTCGTTTGTAATAGTCATATTGTTTTTATGTGTTACATGATAAAAGTATGATACGTGTTAAATTCGTCTCGAGCTGCGTGAATATTTATTTACGAGTGATGCAAACAATCGAACATACAAAAATTCGTATTACGCGATTGATGTTTTTGTTGCTGTCATGTTTGAGTCACTGACCTATTTGAAAAAGAAATTAAGTGTTTCATTACATTGAGGGTAGATTTTTTTTTTTAAATATAAAAATTGCATAAAGGATGTCATTCTATTTCATGTCTGTTTTTATATTGAGGTTATATGGTTGTAGAGGTACATTATGCAAGTACTTTTATATGATTGTAAAAGTTTCTAACAGAAATAAAAGAAATTGTTATTGTATATCATATACATAGTAAGAGATCAACTGAATCACTGGTAATTTAATGTTGTTACCAGTTTCATTCTTTCAATTCATGTTCAGTCGGGGGAATTAAGATATATTATTAATAATAATTTAAGCAGATCTGTATGTAGGGGGAGGGGTCAAAATGTATATTACTAAAAGTAAAAGATATTTTGTGTAATTCTTTAGTGTTTACATTTGGATGTGTCACTAAATGCTGATCTTAAAATGTGGAAAATTTAATAATATCTGTTAATGCAATCATTCCCTGCTGACATTTTTATGTCTGTCATAATGTCAATAAATAAGTGAAAACACCAAGCAGGATTCGCACCTGGGGAAATTTTGTTTTCAGACCTTTCACAAAATTCTAATTAATTAAAATGGATCCTTCACAAAATTCCAGTCAATCAAAACAAATCCTTATCAGTATTCTGAGCTGCCAAATCCGTAATTTTCACGGGATTGTTCATTAATAATTAAATAAGCAGCCTATTCAATATTAATAATTCATTAATAATATTAAAATGTTTGCAAATAGGAATAAAATTTTTGTTTTAATTTTCAAAAGATTTGATTTTTCACGAAAATCTTTAATTCACAAAAATAGGACCCTGTTAAAAATGTTGAATCAACCTCTGCTAAGACAATATTTTAAAAGCAGGGTTGTCTTTGAAAGTCTGGGACGTTGGGAGAAATGCACAAAATGAGAATCTGTTGATTTTTCATAGGTTTGACGCATATAATTATTGCTATAGTACAATAGAATCATATTTCTATATTATTTATTAATTTTTTCTATCATTATTTGATTAGACTGTTGGAATATTAATCATAAGAAAATATAAATTCACTAAAAATTCCTTTCATGTTAGTACAAGTAATCAATGTAAAAGCTGCTACACATAATTGCATTATTGTTTTGCATCGGCAGGAAAAATTTGGGTCCATTTTTGGAACCTTTGTAAATTTCAATTCATCAAAATAGGCCTTTTATAAAATTCCAATTAATCAAAATGGGCCCTTCACAACGTTTCAATTAATTAAAACGAGTGCTTCACAAAATTCCAATTAATCAAAATGAGCCCTTCACAAAATTTCAATTAATCAAAATGGATCTTCCACAAAATTCCTGATACCAAATTGTACTTTTCATAGAATTATTTCTTAATTAAGCTTTAATAATAATAAAATTTTTTAATCAAATTTTTTAATCAATTTAAATAGGTTTAAATTTTGAATTTTCAAAAAGTTATTCTATTTTTCACAAAATATTTATATAATTCACAACAAACCAACTCTGTTAAAAATGATGGCTGAACGAACTGAACAGAAGCCCCAGGTTTGTGCCCAAACTTTTCAGGTCCCCTCCATGAAGAATTTTTGAATTATAGCCCCTGTGTATATTTGTCGAATGGGTTCTTAATATCCAGCTACATATTTTTTAAATGCAATCATATGTCTCACAAACAGTGGTGAGAATCATTAAAGATATAGTGACTTTTTGTATGCCGTATTTCCCATTATATAGTCTTTGAGGGTAACTTTGAACCATGGGCGTTCGTTCTGAACCGCATTATATTTTTTAGTGTTATTTGACTTAATTTAAAAATTGAGTGTAGAAAATTGATTTTACAACCTATTTAGAGGAGTGAAGTGCTGGACCTACTAGTTTCTTTTTTTTAGTCGAATATAAATATACTGAATGATATAGCCTGTTTCAAAGTTACTTGAATGAATATAGCCTCATCAGCAAGCATAACACGTTTTTTTTACTATCAAAACAACTTTAACACTAACTTAGGAATAAGCTTTAGGTTACAAACAGCTGCAAATTGGTAATGGCTCATGAAATATTTAAAGTATAGAGACCAACAACGTGCACCTGAAGCATTTAATGACTTAATCAGGAGAAGCACTGGGTTTTAAAAATGTAGTTTTAAATGCCAGAGAACAAGTAAAGGTTACTTAAACCCGGTCAAAAATATGTTAAATATTAGGTAAGACATCAGTGTGAGGTGTGTAGAAGATAATAAATAATAATAACAGGAATAAGATAACATAATTTATTTGAGTTTTTGAAAACAAAAATGATTTTATCATTCAGGGATTTTAATGAAAGTTAAGATAAAATTTTAATGGGAAATTTTTGTTCAATACATATTTTTGTTTGAGGATGTACAAATTGTATTAATTAAAATTAACAAAAAGTTCTAATATTAATAAATGAGATTAAAAAAGTTATCATGCACTTAACATAATTCTTTTCTATTTTTTAGGGCGTGGATTTAAAATTGTAAATTTCATGTAACTGTGCTTGTACTTAGTCAAGAATTTGTATTTATTTTATTTGTGCTGTCTCAACTACATATAAGTAATGGAATTAGCTCATACTAAAAGTTGTGAAGAAATATTAGAGTATTTTACTACGCATCCGGAAAAAGGCTTGTCAGAAGCTCAAGTGAAAAATCTCCAAGAAAAATATGGGCCTAATGGTAAGCTAAAAGATTCTTTATTTCAAAAACTTATTTGTAAAGAATAATTGTTGCTGTTGTTGAATCCTTGTGAAGTGAGGAAGAAATTGAAAATGTATTGATATGGGATAGGTTTTTAGTGTTGCAGTAAGCCTAAAAATTTTGTATTTGGCTGCTAATAAAATTGATACATAATTTTATTAAATACAGTGTGCCCCTAAAATAGACAAAAGCATAAATACAATTCACAGCTAAAATAAGAATAGGATGAAATTTTTTTTATATGTATCTAATTATAAACACTACTAGGATGGTGACAGAACCGGGAAATGTCGGGGAATTCTAATGTTCTGGCAGGGAGATTTGCAAAAATTTTTGAAATTGAGGGATTTATTTCTTTATTTTTGATTTATCCCAAAGTTTCAACTATTATCTGTAATCATTAATAATATTAATCAACGTTCTCTTATTAAAATTTAATTCTTAAATTATTTTACTCAAAACTGCTCTTTTGTTAGCCATTTTTCATACATTTGTTGTCCACATATCGAAAAATGAGATCATTTTGCATCCGAGATGGGAGCTGGACTTTCCAAATTTTCAGTGTTTCTCATGCTTTGCAAATAAAATTTCTTTTTATTTTCATTGTAACTTTAATTTGAAATTTTAAATCTAAATACTGTGATCGTAAAGGCGAACTTTCAAAAATCGAAGATATTATCTCTAGATTTGTTTTTTGGTTTCGATTTTTTAATGCATGCCTTAAATGTTTAAATTTAAGGAAGTCGGGAAAGCAAAATGATTAACTATGTACAAGTTTTACTTCATCATGGTGATAATTTTTTTTCCAATTACACACATTCATTCATCATATAAATTGATTCTGCACAGGAAGAACATGTTAAATATCAACAATTAATTGCAAGTAAATAAATAAATAATAAAACAAAAAATAACTTTAAAAAATCATTTATTTCATTTCTCATTCAGTATGCATGTTAAATCTTGGAATCAATATGCTGTAGATAAAGAGATTTACCTATTTCATGTTCACAGTTCTATTTTTTGACATACTAACTAGCATTAATCCTAAAATATTTAATCATTGATCAAAAGTCTTTTCTGGAGCTTGGTATTTCCTAATAGAATTAAATGCTTTTTGAATCTTTAAAAAATGCATAATTTTTAAAATACAATTTAGGTATTTCATAAAAGAAGTTTGCAAATTATGAATGTTCACATTCTTCTTTCCATCAAATTTTTCTTTCACTAGTCAAATATTTATTGATTATTTATGTTGAATAGCATAAAATTCAATTAAATGGAAGCAAAATGAAGAGAAATGCTCTGCTTGTTGTACATGAAATTGCCAACAAGTAAAACGCATTTAAAAAATGCCTTTTGTCTTTCCCTCAAACTACTATAAATTAATTTGATACTATATTTTTGTGCTGAAAATTTTTTTTCACAGCTGTGACAATGCTTCTTTCTTCTTCAAAACAACAAAATTAAATTTTGGAAAATTTTACCTGCTGTAAATTTTGTTCTATCTAATGTTTCAATGTAGCATTCATTTGTGTTTTAAGGATAGTGTTTGGCATATTTTAGTTGTTTTGTTATACCATTTTATAAAACTGAAAAATGCTTGACCATTAATCATCCCAGAAAAAGAATGATCAGGAATTACCCTGTATGGCTCTACTAACCCACCTTCTTTCAAGCACACTCCTTCAAAATTATGCCATAAAGCATTGAGCAGGTTCAAAAGCCTGAAAACTGTTTTTGTCCTTAAGAAATTAGCTTTGATAGTTAAAAAAATATTTTGCTCAATTTTTAATTTTTATCTAATAAAATGTACATTGTAGGCTACATTAATAAAATGCAATGATTAATTTAAAAAAAAGCTGTTTTCTCATTAATTTCCGGAAATATGTTGTGATACAAAATTTTCCTTCAGAAATTATACCTTATCACAAATTTTTCTCTCCCAATTTTGCAGCTTCCCTATTACAAATTAACTCTTATAGTGTGAAATTCTGCATTTCAGGGATGCACCAATAAGCAAATTTGGATTGCCGATTATCTGGGAGAAGATAATTGGCCGCCAGTTAATTATAATGGTTAATTTTAATTCTATAATTTTTCCACCCCCATTCTTTTTGTTTACAATTTGACTTTTAGAACTGGTTAATAATTTGTTTATTTCTGTGAATGGTAGTTTATTTTTTCCCTTTCCACAATTTTTTTTGATAATCTTTTGAAAATTATTATAACCAAGGTATTAAGAACTATTTTTATGGTAAAAATCAAGCCAAAGTTAATTAGCATTGAAATATTAAGTGCAACAGCATTGTCTGTAGAAAGTGAATGTCGGAATATGTTAATCTTCAAGAAATAGGCTATGCCTTGGTAATACCAAAAAGCCTATGGTTATCCATTAAAATTTTTTAAAGCACTGGAATTTCATTTTTCTAATCCTATGCTCTTGTTAGGCATCAGTTGTTAACACCTTTTAAAAATTTCATACACTAAGTTTTGTTATACTTTTATATTACATGACAACTCATATTGCAAAAATTATATTTTCATATTAATCAATTTATTCACAATTTCTTCTTGTTCTTGGCTTACTAAAAGAACGTTTAATTAAAAAATAATTGTTTTGTGGATTAACGATAAATTAGCCAATTATATGACTTGGTAAAGTGACTGATTATTGACTACTGCTGATTAATTTAATGTATCCTTGTTTTTCATTTGATAACATAACAATATAGTTATCTCCATTTTAACTTTAATAATTGGATCAGTCTATTCTAATTAATTCAGTGTCGTTCTTTTAACCCTTTCGGGACGGGCGACGCAGTCAGCGAACCGCCGCCACCAGACGGGGTTCTAACAGAATGCATTGTCACTTGGGGACGGGCGGTTTTCGCGGCTAAGCCTAACTTTGGAAAAAAATTCACAAAAAATGAACTTTCTATTCAATTGCTTCAAAATTTGGTACATTATGAGAGAAACTTGTTGTCAGCTATCAGGATTAATTTTTAAACTATCATAATATTTTCCGTAAAAATGCTATAAAATAAGTTTTAGAATGATAAAATTCTTAACTTACCTAAAAACGCTATGTGCGAATGATATTTAAAAAATTCCCAGAATTTAGTTTCACGTAGCATACAGACACAAATAAAATAATAAAAATTATTTTATTGATAAAAATTATCCCTGCTGTCGTGGGATGTAGAAGGCATGCATGCTGCAAGTTTTGTACCTGATAGTATGTCAGTATCAGAGTCAATCACTTTCCAGTTCCTTTGAAATATCAAAACTATCATCACTATCTGAGAACGAATCATTCACTAATTGGGTGTATTCCTCTTTTTTTTAAATATAGTTTCCTCTTGGCCATTTTAATAAAAAAACATTTCCAAATGATACAAGAAAATTTTCTCTGAACGCTAGCCAAATCCGAATGGAAATGAAGACAAGGAAGCAAACCATTGAATATCTATATATCGACAAAAAAAGAAATAAAAGTATTTGAAATGATCCTAGCCATTTGCATGTGTTTATATCAACTGATCCAGTTAAAGCGCCAGCTTGTTTATTTTCCTTACTCATTGCCACCACTGCTCTGTCATAAATCCTTCCCTCCTTCCCGAACCAAGAAAAAAAGAATAAAAAAATACTATGGAAATGAAGGTCAACAGTCTCCAGTCTCGACATATTACACCATAACAGTCATAGGGCCCCATCTAGTATCAAAGAAAAATACCAATATTTCATTCCATCTGAAATCCCGTATACGGTACGCCCATCCTCAAGACTCTACTAGAACAGCGAGACGTATTTGTCACACCCGGCTGTGAGGTAGCTCTCGCTGGCGGTTCGTATACGTCACACCCGTCCCGAAAGGGTTAAACCATACTTGAAGCAGACCTTCCCCTAGGATTGAAAAAGGGCAGGGTGCTTCTGTAAAAAAAAAGGGCACTTTTCGAAATTTAGGGCATCTTGCCGAAATAAAGGGCACATGTAATTTGAAGTAGGGACCGCCCTCCCTCATTGTCACATGTTACGCTATGTTGCACAAGCAGAATGTCACACTTCCTGTTGCCCCTCCCCTTGTCACACTTTGTCACAATTTCAGGAACCCCCCTTCCCCCCTAGAAGGGTGACATCATTTATGAATCCTCCCCTAGTAATACTTTATTATTGCCATAATTTAACATTCTAGTCAAACATCAACATCATCACAGTGAAACTGAACATTGAAAAATATCTATATACTAATTTGACAATATTCATTTTTAAGATCGTTTTCAATATTTGAAGTAAAGCATGAAAAAATTCTGCTTGTATATTCAAGGCAACATCAACCAATAATGATTTTAAATTCAATGAAATATCTAGCAAGGATTTTCTGAGTTATACATTTTTACTAATTTATGAGAGTGTTTCTATTCATTCCAGTACCTCTGAAGATCTGATCACCTCTGAGGAATAATAAGAAAATTAGAATATATCTTTTCTTAATACAATAAAGCTTCAGTAATAATAATTAGAGCCCGGATTTTGATGACCTAAATGATCACTGAAAACGCCTTTTAAAATTTTTAACATGTCCTAAAAACAGCAAAATTGCAAAAAATGCCATTATAATTAATCAAGAATACCAATTGAAAGCAATGGTTTAGCTTAAAATGACAATAGTATTTTTTTAAGTTTAAAAGAAGCAAAATTAACACAATACATTTTCATTTTCATTAAAGATTGAAATAAATGTTAATGAGGAGAGAAAAAGAAAATGTCTAATATATGGATTCCTCACACGTTGCCATCTTTTTTCCCACAAGTTTTATTACATTTTAAAACTTTTCTTTCTTGAAATAACTAGAAAGCACCATTAGATTGGGATTATTAAATGCTTTTACATATTTTGAATAGTTTCTTGTTTCAAAGAGCATTCTTATATTTTGGTTAGTTTTCTCAACGTCTACAGATGTAATAAATGCATATTTGACCCAAATGGGTCCCTTATAAAGATGAAAAAAAGAATTTTCTTATTAGTCTTTGGGAACCTACTGTTCGAAATTTTATGAGATAGGGAGTTTTTAAGAGTTGCAATATAATCAAACACAGAATCATTGGAAGAGTTTCAGGCTACACACAAAAAATTACCCAAAGCCAAAAAAGAGACATAAAATGATGTGAAAAAAAGAATCCCCAAAATCTCAAAAAGTGCCCGAAAAATCTCTCAACTGTCGACCCTAAAAGAGATCATTATTAATTTTGTAAAATGTTTAAACTAAAAAAAAAAATTCCTTATTTATTTTATGATTTGTGTCAATACTACTTCTTTTCAATAATTGTTTATTGTTTTTTAAAGAAGTTGGATCCAGGTAAATTAACAATTTTATAAAAATTTCTTATTTATCCACAATTTAGTATTTTCTAAAAAGTAAATAGCTGTCAATACTAAATTCAAATTTGAAGTAAATAAATAAATGAAACAATAATAGTGATTTAATAATCGTGAATAATTAGTGATAAACGCAATTTTCGACAAACACGTGTTCAATATCGGCACAGTTCAAAAAAAAAAAAAAATCAGAAGCTATTAAAATAAAATGCAAAATAAGTAGATTTAGGGTAGCATGTGTGAAAAATATCTTCTAATTTAGAAAATAATTGAAATTTGTACCCGATGCAAAAGGATTAAAATCTCTAACGTAGAATCCAATTTTCGGCGAAGCTCGTGCACGATTTCGGCTGTTTCTATAGTTATACTTTTTTTCTTTTTTAATTGTTAAAATGAAACGACAAATAAGCAGATTTAAGGTAGTGCATGCAAAAAATATCTTACAACTTTCAAGATAATTGAAATAATTCCAGGATGGAAAAAGATTGAAATTTCAATCACGGTAAGCAATTTCCGGTAAAAATCGGTGGAAAAACTAGTTTCCGTATAGCCTAAAACTTAACTCCTATTTCTTTCTTCTTTATTTAATTTGAAGTAGACAAGAGAATTTGGGAAAAGGTCACGTGTCAAGATAAAAGTTCGGGAAAGGCGCGACTTCAATGAAAACAATGGTCGCTTAAACGTGAAAATTGGTCGCCTTTGGCGACTGGCGATCGCGAGTTTTGAGCACTACAAGAAGGGCGCAATTTCACTAACAAAAGGGCAAGATGGGCGCGTTTCCCGAATCCAAGGGCGGGCAGGGCGCGGCGCCCTCCCGCCCAAGCCTGGGGGAAGCACTGCTTGAAGAGAAGCCAGCTAAGTCTTCAAATAATCAATTAATTGAATTGATTTGTTTAAAATGAAAGTTCTTTCTTAAATATACATAATGCATAGCTTTTATAATTAATTTGAGTAAATAAGCATAGTACCGACACAACTACAACTCGAATAAGTTTAATTTATTTTTTCTATATCCTCCTGAGACCCGAGCAAAATAAAATACACATAGTCTCTCAACTATTAGTTTTTCTGAACAATTGGGCATTAAAAGTGATGTTTTTCACAAAAATAATAAATTTTATTTTAAAAATGTTTCTGGGTGGGGCGGGGGCACATCCATTTGAATGTATGTTGAGGTCATAACTACAGTAGAACTATGCAATACTTACACAAAAATAGATTAACAAAAAAATTTATTCATTACTTATAACATAAGCAGGGCTCCCACGGCTGCGCCAAAACGATTTTTTTGCTACAAAATGCGTTTTTTCGGAAAATTTGCTCCAAATCGCGATTTTTGGGGGGGAAAATCGGAAAAATTTTAGATATATTTTTTTAATCTTAAAATTGACATCAGTTGTTGCATTTTTCCTTTAGTCGACTAATTTTTCACCTTGGAATAGTTTTTTAAAGAATATTAGCTCTACCCTTTCCTAAGAATCTCAAATATGGATGGGAAAATTGAGCAGAATGAGCGATGGTATCCCACCCTTGTAGAAGAAACAGTGAGACGATTTCTATTCGACGTATTACAGAGAAAAATCGTTCATCTTATCACTATTTATGTTAAGCATTTTATTTAGTAAGTTTTTCTTGAAATAGATTTAAAAGTTTACAATTTCATGGAACCTGGGGGGAAAACTTAGCGTTTTTCCTCAGTGCACTTTGGGTGTTCTAATGTTTATTAAATACTAATCAATCTGAAAAATCAATAACAAAACAGATATTTAAAAGATTGTTGCTCTATTATAATACTTTAAAATTCCTTAAGCCAAAAATTTCTTAAGCCACGTGCAGGCAAAGGAGCACATACGTTCTGCAATCTTTTTGCATCCGCTACAAAAAAGGATGTTTTTCATTTCAAGCATTTATAATGTTTCTTCTCAAAGTAAATAAATAAAATTTATTTTTATTTTAAATAAAAACATTGTTTTAAAATATGTCTTTGTTCCCGAAAATATTTAGAGGTAGGCTTTCAAACGCTGTAAAATTAAACATTGCGTTGCAGCTTTTGTTTCTTTGCTCTCTTCTACTCTTTAAGCTCCGTAATCAATATCATATAACCATAAGCAATTAAAAAACATAACTGTATTTTTTTTACTTATTTTGTTCTTTATAATTAAGTTAGAAAAATCATTAAAAAAATCATGTATATCTTAATGAATTGATGATCTTTAGCAAACATGTTAAGCAATATTATAAGAACAAATGGAAATTTTGGTGTGGATGAACGACCTCACAAAAGTACTCTTGCTTAAAGTTTCAATTTTTCAATTGGATTTGAAAGTTATGAAATTATACTGCATTTACTTTTTCTTTTAATTCAGTTTAGTTGCTTTCAGATTCAGAATTCAATAACTGTAGCCCTAGGGCTCTTAAAATTTAATTGTAACTATTACACAATTTTTAAAAGATGTAAAAATAAGTTGTTGGAAAAAAATAAACAAATTATTAGACATTAAATTATCAACTTATAATAAAAAATATATTTTGCCTTTCTATTATAGAACTGAAAAATACAACTTGGTTTTTGAATTTTCTTGCTGCAAAATTATGAAACTCAGCAATTTACTTCTGGTGCCATTTACTTCCAAAGCATTTAAGGAACTATTTAGGATTGAAATTTAAAGGAATATTTCTTAATCAGAAAAATAATAAATATTACTGCAGGTGGAAAATGGGATAGACTTCAAACATTATTCGATAAAATTTGAAAGCATATTTAATTCATACAAAATTTTACTGTTACTACAGTCACAATGGTTAAACCTAAATAAGTACCATTTAAAAAACAAATTTTCATTGATAAATAGTTTAAAATAGTTGAACTGAACCTTTCATATTAGTTTGTTTTTGCTTATTTTCTTGAAAGAATAGTGTTTTAATCACTAAACAAAAAAGGAAGGAATGCAATACTTTTTAAAAAGAAAATTTTAAGCTTTCTTCCAGCCATTCTTAACTATTATCAGAGGAAAAAAACAAAAAAACTTTTTTTTTAATATCTGTTTTTTGAGAAAAGTATTGAAAAGCACCTTTATAAGGGTTATAGGTTTAATTAGTCTTACTTTTTTAATAGGTTATGAATAATTTCTTAAAAAATATTAAAATAATCCAGTTTTGAAAGATGGCTGACGTTTACATTTCCTATCATTTTGAAGACTTGAAACTGCTCTTACCCTTAATGTTTGAAAATAACATTGCTTTAAAACAGCCATTTAATATTTAAAAAATAAAGAAAAAAAAATCCTCCAAAAATGGTACAAAGTTGATATATTTGGCTCCTAGACTGAGACAAAAGTCTATTTCTTCTGCTCCAAACTGATACATAAGCCCATTTTTTTCTGCTCCAAACTGATACAAAAAGCCCATTTTTATCTGCTCCAAAATCTGATACAAACTGTGTGAGGCCGGTGGGAGCACTGCATTAGAAAAAAGATCAAACTTATATAAAAATCCTAGAGCAATATTAAAAAAGAAAAAAATAAGGTGAAAATCAAAACAACCACAGGAGCGCCGAATTCCAACTTGATTCGTGTTCTTTGCCATATTGTAAACAAATAAACTAGTTTCCGAATTCTCAAAGTTAAAAAGGAATTTCCTATTCCTCCTTTATAATTCCAGTCCAGGTCTTGCTTGCTGAAATAAAATGTGTCACAACATGGAGAAAAAGCAAAAAATACATTTTATTGGATGCCAGGTCTCGGGAGGATAATCAGGGTTGCCTACATGGGGGGGGGGGGGGGGGGGGATCATGATGCTGATTGCAGCATTGAAATTTTTAGGGGTGGAGTGCCTTTTCTCAGGGGGGGGGGGTGCTCTTTTTCAAGAAATGTTTTATAGAATATGTCTATGAAATGAAAGTAAATAAATAAAAGAAATCTTTCTTTTCCTCCTCCCCCTTTCCCTTATTCTTTCTTTTCCTAATCATTTTGATTTCATGTAAGCACGGAAACTTTTAAAAAGTTAGTAGGAGATATTTGTGTAAAAAAGCTGCTTATTTCTTTGATCAATTTAAGAAGTCGTATCAAATAATTGTTTGGCACATTTTTGTTTACAATTATTTGTATTGCATATCTTGATAGATAAATTGATAACTATTTAAATGATACAACAAAGTGGTCATATATGTGTATGTGTGCATAGAGAGACTTTTTAATTTTTATAGTTTAAAAAACTTTTAAGTATGAAAAATGTTATTTTATAATAATTGTATTTTTCTGGTTTGCAACATTGTTATCTTCATTGTTGCTTCTATGTTATGTTTATATTTTTATATTAGAAATTTATTTATTATTTATTTCTTACAGAATTGCCAGCAGAAGAAGGTATGATCTTGTTTTTGTTATAACCTCTAATAAGTTAAATTCAAACGAGTACTTCAGAGCTCATTACAGTCCTTAAAAAACTTAATTTTTACTGTATATGGAAGTTTGAAAAGTCATTCATTTATCTCTTGTTCAACTTGTCACAAAAATGAGAGCAGATTAAATTGCATGCATATTTATTTTGGTTGAATTTTCCTTGCCTGAAGGAAAAGAAATGGGAATACTTTTAAGGATAAAAAAATGAAACTTATTGCTTCATTTGATCTTGCTATGAGTAATAAAGGAGTGTGCAAATATTATTCTTTACTGCATGAAGTAGTCTAATTTTACGTATGTGTAAAATGTATAAGAATTCTCCAAAATATAAGTGCTCAAACGGTAATCATTAAACAAAATTTACCATTTAATCTTGAGGCTCACTCGAAAAATATTTCCTGTAGCTTTCAGAAACTCAAACCTTCAAAAATGTCACAAAAGTCCAAAAAAAAAAAAAAACCTAAACATGTTGCTTTTTTAAATAAAAATTAACAAATGTCTTCACTATGTACTTGTTTTGCTTTACAAGTTTTAAGAGTATCTGTCAAAAAGTAGAAAGTAATTTGATTAATTAATATTACATCTTTATCAATGCTGCATAAACACATTCAATGTAATATTAAGACACATAGTTTAGTTGAAAAGAGTTTTAATGTTGTTAAAAGAACAATATACCACTGTGCTGAATACAAATGTCGTACCTGCAGCAGATCTCAAAATGAGATATGGACAATTAAAGTTCAATTAAAGTTTTGCGCCTCTATGTACTTGATTTAAATACCGCTTTTTCAAGAAAATTTTAAATGAATTTTCCCATTCACATGTGGCTACAAAACATTGTACTTGCGTAAAATAAGTAACAAAGGACCATGGACCACCTGGTGGCAATAACTTAGCTTCATTGAAAAGTGCCGATGCGACTTAGCACGGAAATATATATAGGCAAAACTCTAAATTAGTTTTGGAATGTAACTTTAAATTACAATAATTTTCTTATCTGTTGTATATTTTTATGAAATATGTTTTATCACTGTACATTGTTGTTGGTGTAGGTAAACCTCTATGGCAGCTTATACTAGAGCAGTTTGATGACTTGCTTGTAAAAATTCTGCTTCTTGCTGCAATTATTTCATTTGTAAGTATTTAATTTTGCTATGAAAATATATGTGCAATGAGATTTACTTTTAAATTATTTCATTCTAATTAAATTATTTTTAAACAAAGGTTTTAGCTCTTTTTGAGGAACATGAAGGTCAAATTACTGCTTTTGTTGAGCCTTTTGTGATTCTTCTTATTCTCATTGCTAATGCTGTTGTTGGAGTGTGGCAAGTATGTTTAATTTCACTAATTTACATGGCTTGTATGTAATTTAATGCTTTGTTTTTTATTATAAAACAACAAATGAAAGTAGCTGAACATTTTAATTATCTCTTAATTGAAAATGTAAAGTAATCTTTTTTGCTTAAGGACTAAGCAGTAAAATTTATTATCTGGGAAATCACTTTAAATATTTTTTAAAATAATTCCATTTGTTATATCCTTATTATTGTTGTTGCAATCTCAACATGTTTGTGTAATCTAAATCAAACCATTTCCTTCAATAGTTCTTTTAATCATTTTGTATATGAAATAGAGTATAATTATAAAGGGGTATTCAAAATGAGCATTTCTACTCTTGATACTGACGAAGGGGGCTGATTGCCCTTGAAACCGGTCTGCCCTTTTTAACCTTTTATTTGCACCCTTTAATATTGCTTTTACTCATTTTGAATATATATATACACAAAGTGAATTTCTTTCTTTTGATATAATTAAAGTAGCTTTTATGTTGACATAGTTTTTATTACCAAAATGTCCATTCTTGGCTTTTAATTTTCATATCGAGTCAAAGCCATTAATTGCTCGACTTTGAAATCAGGAATGAAAATACAGTCAAATCCCGCTATAACGAACCCTCAGCGGACCAATTTCGGAAATCGCTATAACCGAGGGTTTGCTACATTTGATTTTGCAAAAAAGTGTTAACTGATTAAGATACTTCTATACAATAAGTATATTTCTAACAATCAGGATAGAGGAGTAAAATAACAAAAGGATTTCGGAGAAAAGATGGGATCCATTGTAAAAGATTGTGTTTGACTAGACTAGAACACAAATGACAAGTACTGTATGTTGCTGAGATAAATTGTATAAGACTTGAAATTTTGGGATTGCTATAACCGATTTTCTAACTTTTGGTGATCGTTATAAGCGTTTGAAAATGCATTAATGACATAGGGTTTCAATTGGGACCATTTGAAAGGTTTGTTACAACCGGGGAATCGTTATATCTCGGGTTCGCTATAGCAAGGTTCGACTGTAACTTTAAATTTATATATTTGTACGTATTTAATTATGTAATCCATCTACCATGTTTTTGCGAACTATAAGACTATTTTTTTTCAAGAAATTGCCTGAAAAATTGAGCTGTATCTTATTCTCAATGGTGATATTTATAAAAAAAATGTCCAAAGTTTGATTTATAATTCCTGCCAGTCTTAAAAGTGTCAGAGGGAAGAAGATTCATATGATTTTACGAGATATTTAAAGGTCAATTGGGGGGGGGGGGGGGTTATAATTCAAAAAAAAATATATATAAATTCATAGTTTGGCTTTGCAATCTAATGATAAATATTACAAAATGTTATTTTCAATAACACTTAAAAATTAAGTCTTGTGGTCCATAAAATATGGTTCTACTTTGATGTTTTTACTATATTGATCTGTTCAAAATGGAAATTAGGAAAGGAATGCTGAAAGTGCGATAGAAGCTCTAAAAGAATATGAACCTGAAATGGGCAAAGTCGTTAGGCAAGACAAGCAAGGTGTGCAAAGGATACGAGCTAAAGATATAGTTCCTGGAGATTTAGTTGAAGTGTCAGGTGAATTATATATTTTTAAAAATCTAAACAATTGCTTCTTTTTACATTTTTAGAAAAAGTAATCAAATTTTTTTTCCTCTTTGCAGTTGGAGATAAAGTGCCTGCAGACATTAGGTTATTGAAAATATTCTCAACGACATTAAGGGTTGATCAGTCTATATTAACTGGTATGGTTTCTCATTTCATCTCGTATGTACATGAGTAGATTATATCTGAATTTATTTTATCTTATACATGAAGACCAATATTTTCCCTGTAAATGTGTTGATTTTTTAATTGTTTAATCAGTGATATTAATTAATTTTCAATATTTTCATAATTCTTTTTCAGTTTAAAAATGTATAAAACAAGCACGAAAAGAAATCAATGATAATTATATTATGCTTTTTCTCTGCTAAAGATTCCCCCACCCCCTCCTTTAATTCTTTTTTAAAAAATTTATCAATTTACTGTTTTTTTTTTTTTTTTTTTTTTTCAGATAAATAAAAACCATACCAATTGAGCTATTTTTCACATTAATTTCTTCAGTCATTAAGTAAAAGTATGATCATCTGCTTTTTAAATTTGGTTCAGTACTGCAGAATCTCTCCCTCTCCCCCTCCTTTCACCAATAATTCAAAATTGACTGATTAAGTAAAACATAAAATAGGGGTTAAAACTGTTTGGTGAGGTTTCTTGTCAAATATGTAATACATCTGAATGTTATGTCATTTTTTTATATTCTGCAAAATTTCACAATTAATCAATTGGCATACATGTATTGTTCAGCAAATTTGGTGCATACAATCTCATAGATTTCATAGTTTGATTATAATACAAGTATTATGATTATTTCTGTGAAGTTCTACCTCTTTATTCTCTACATATTCTTACAGGTGAATCTGTATCAGTCATAAAGCACACAGATCCTATTCGAGATGTTAAAGCTGTGAACCAAGATAAAAAGAATCTCCTTTTTTCAGTGAGTTCATGAAGCATTTTTTAAAATTAATATTCATAGCTTGATAAATTCTTGTTATAACTCACATTGTTGTGTTTGATCCATTTATGTACTTGACCTGGTTTTGGGTTCATGTAAAAATATTTGACATAAGTTTCTCTTAAGATAAAATTTCTGTGCAAATTTTTTATGTTATGAATCTTCTGATAGGCTTTTGCCATTGTTGAAATTAAAACTTTGTTTACTAATGCTATTTTTGAAATAATATATAATAAAAAATTTGCATTTTAGGGAACAAATATTGCAGCTGGCAAAGCTAGAGGTATTGTTATTGGAACTGGTTTGGAAACTGCTATAGGTAGTGTTAATTTTCTTTTCTCTCTCTCGTTTTTCGTTCTCCATTTAGATTAGTTTTACAGTAAATACTTCATTTGAATATAAATTCTGCTAATGTCCAAAAATATATTTGAACATTAACTGGGTTTGGTTTGTCTAAAATACTAGTCAAAAAAGAATTTTGATACTAAAATTAGTTACTCCTTTTAAGAGAAACCATACCTGTTAAAATGTTGCAAATTTCAGAATCTATGTACCATTTGAATGGTGAGAAACTAGCTGCTGTAAAAAATGCATGGGTGATAAACAGCCATAAGTAATTCAAATGTTCACAGCATTAACTTTTCCAACAATTATCATCTTTAACAACATATATATATATTAGATTATATATTATATTTATATATATTATATTTATTTATTTTCTAAATTTTCAGCTTAATTATGCTTTTGTTAATGTGAAGCTATTTGCATTTTAAAAGTATTATATCGTGTTGCGATTTTCTCAGACTGTTGATTTCAAGTTATGTTTATAGGTTTGAAAAACAATCTCATAATCAACAAACTTCAAAAAATCCCATTTTTAAAGCAAACTTTTTTTTTTTTTAATTAAAAAAAAAAAATCTTCGTGCAGTTTTCCACACCTTCTTTATAATGTTTGAGTTTTACATCAAATATTTGGTATTTTATAATTTTCTTTTCTTTTTTTTTTTTTTGTCCCCTTTAGGTAAAATTAGAGTTGAAATGTCAGAAACTGAAGAAGTAAGAACTCCTTTACAGCAAAAACTTGATGAATTTGGCGAGCAACTTTCTAAAGTCATATCTGTTATTTGTGTTGCTGTTTGGGCAATCAATATTGGACATTTTAATGATCCTGCTCATGGAGGATCATGGATAAAGGTAAATTGTTTATGAAATTTTATGAGAATTGCATAAAAATGATTCGTACACAAGATTAATTTATTGAAAATGTCGGGTATTTCTTTAGCACTTGAAAGCTGCTTTATGGGTATGTAGTTTCAGTTGTGCTTTGAAGATATTTTCATTTCAAAACCAATTCTATGGATTAAGATAAAGCTTTAAATAATTTTCACTATCCTACGTGTAATTCTAATATTAATATTAGATAACTAAAAAATTGCTATGTGTAATTCATATTGCTAAAAGCAATTATGAGGCTTCTATTTTTATTTTTTCATGTATGTATTTTTAAGGCCATTTCTTTCATTGTGTAACACTCATTGTAGTAGCAGGGTGTCTCCAGGTCACAAAAATTACGATTGGGTCACAGAAATTTTCTGTCTAACTGGACTGCTTCCCTCCTCCCCCAGAAGGCATCAGCATCCAACAGGTTTTAAAACATCTGGAATCTGGTCCTGCCACAGCACGAAATATCCACTAATCTGGCATGTCATTGGAATTTAAAAATTTAATTGTCATGTTTAGAAAAAATTGAATTTACAAACTTATCACTTATTCATAAACTGGGACATTTAAAAATATCTAGAATTTTTAATTTTCAAACATCAGGAGTGAGCTGGATATCCGGTACATATATGTCATATAGGGGACACTGGACATCCGATATCCAGCAAAATCACTGCCCAATGTATCGCTGAACGCACACGAAAGTTCACTTTTGAAAATCTGTAGACACCCTGAGTAGGTTTATGACTTATCTTTCTAGAGTGCTTGAATACATAATTTCATAATTTTGCAGGGCGCTGTGTATTATTTCAAAATTGCTGTTGCTTTAGCTGTTGCTGCTATTCCAGAAGGTTTACCTGCTGTTATTACTACATGCTTAGCTTTGGGTAATGTAATTCATCATTTCTATGTTTGTTAATTAGGTATATTTGCTTATGTTTGAAACTATATATTAAGATTCTAAATTTAAATTTTAATTAGCTTACTATTTTCATGTTTTTCATGTGGATTTTTGCCTTTGTATTTTAAAAATTCAAACATCATTTTTTTGTTTTAAGTAACTAAATTCAAAATATTTTATTCCCTCATTAAAGCTTAAATGTGTAAACAAATTTTAACACATACTCAATGTTGTTTATTGATGCTTTTAGGCACACGTCGTATGGCCAAGAAAAATGCAATTGTGAGGTCTTTACCCTCTGTGGAGACGTTAGGTTGTACTTCAGTTATTTGCTCGGATAAAACAGGAACCTTAACAACTAATCAAATGTCTGTGAATAGGGTATGTTGTCCTTTAATGTGCTATATTTTTGAAAGACTTGTTTCTGATGTGATCTTTTTCTGTATGCTTACTTCTGACATGGCATAGGATTTCAGAATGTTTCAAAATATTCGAAAACTTACAAAAAAGATATTACTGCTTTCTAATAATAGAAAAGTTATACGTGAAGAAGTAGAAAGCTGGTATTCAAAACATTTGACAGAATTAAGTAATGTATGCATTTCAAAACTTTCAAATATTATGAAACTAATTTCAGTATATTGTGGGAAGCTTTCTATTCTTATAAAACAAATTGCGAAAAATTCTGTGCATGTACTAATAGTTCAGGTAATCTCAACTTTGAATTATTTTTTGGGATCTTTAATTTTTACCCATTAAGATTTGCATTGTACGGTAAATTAATAAAACTGATTAATATATAATGGAACATTTTATTGTTAATTTCCAATAATTTGTTGTGATACAAGATTTTCATCAGGATATCTAAACTTATGATAGTTTTCTGTGAAGTGTTTAATTTCACTGTAAAATGCAAAAATCTTGTGTTTTTTCCCTGAGAGATAAAAGAAAAAGCTTAATAAAATTCTCAGATCACATGTCCCCTACTGCACCCTAATTTTTCACTTCCCTTGTTATGGGTTAAACCTGTAACTTAATTGAATATTTATTGTTACAGATACTGGTAGTGGATAAGATTGAATCAAATAATGCAAAGTTTCTTGAGTTTGAAGTCACTGGTTCAACATATGAACCAATTGGTGAAGTGTAAGTGATATTTCTTATTTTAAATGTTGCCTTTATTAGATATTTCTCTTTTTAAGCATTTCAAATTAATTTTCTTGTGATGTAAATAAACTTTTAGCTGTTAAATCTTGTTTTTTAGAAGCTGTTGTCCTTTTAAAACCATTTTTTAAAAGATGCTCAATTTGTCAATAGTCTAGAAACAAACAAGGCTTTTTTTTGTAAAGCTTTAAAATTTTATATTTTTGGATAATTAGTTTCTTAACTACTCATATAATTTGCTTCAAACTTGACTTCTTGCTTTTTAATTTTTTGTTCCTGAAATAGTGTTCTCAATCAGAGTTTTGTCAATGTAATTTACTCCTAAAATAATGTATGCTTCCGTAATTGACAGTGTCCATTAGAGAGGTTTTTAATTCATTAAGCTCAATGCTTTACTACTGGGGTATTAACTCCGTGTAAGAGAGGTGTCCGTTATGCAGTGTTTTACTGTATATGCATATAGTGTTTTATGTTACAAAAAACAAAGACTTTTTACATTTTCAGAACCTTCAATTTTATTTTTCAAGCATTTTCTTTGTTAAATATACATTGTTTAACCTTCTGCAGTGTAACTGTGCCTATTTGTGTGTATAAAATAGGTGCAAAAATCTTGTACTGATGTTTTGTGTATGAATTTAGCTTGTAATTATCAGCATAATAGAATCAGCCTAATTAGATTTTAAAATCTTTTTTTTTTTTTACATTTGTTTTATATCTAGAAATTAGTGCTTTTAGTAAAATTGGTGATTAAGAATAATAGAATGTTCTCGAGCTATGCTAATTTAGCATGCCATTATAATATTTAAAAAAGGGGAGGGGGATAAAGAGGTCAGTATGCTCTCACACTGATCTATACCCTTTTTGTCAGGGGTGAAAAATAACATTGCAAAAAAAAAAAAGAAACTATTGTTGGTTAGCTATTGCTAAAGGTCAAGATTTAAAAATTTTGGAAGTGGCCAGTGGCCACTAAACTCAATTAACTCAGTGGCCACTTATGCATCATAAAACAAAAGTGCAAAGGGGGGGGGGGTGCATCAGTGCACTAAAATTCCTTATGTGTCAGTGAAGAAAACATAATATTTTGTCAAAACTATTAAGCCTACAACACAAAATAAACATGTGTAACTTTCAAACTGGAAAAAGAAAACGGGGGGGGGGGGGGGGGGGGAGAATGAGGAAAAACTAGCATTGTCGGCTATGGTAAATTTAAAAAATATTAACTTTTTGCGATATAGTTTTTCATGTTGAATGAATGAATGAATGAATTGTTTAGGGGGTGGCTCTAAGGAGCACTAGCACTGCGACCTCAGGTCTATTGTACTAACAACCCCAAGTTAATGAGTCTGAAACAGACCAGTGGCTGAGACGAATTTCAGCAATAATTTAGCAGGGAAATTGGGTAGTTCCCAGGGTTCGATATAGTGATAACCAAGATATTCAAACCGATGAGCAGAGAAATAATCACATTCACACAAAATATGTGTGGAGCTTTCCTCTACATCATGACATCCTCTACACATTGGGTCAACAATCGTGCCCATGATGTTAAGATGTCTCTTGAGATTGCAATGACCAGTTAAGAGACCACTGATCACCTAATCTCATTTCTACTGAGTTTCAGCAGTTCCTTAGATCTTAACCAAGGGTAGTTTTGGTTAAGTTCTTTCGCCTGTCTTTGATTATTGCTTTTAAGCCAGACATTGTGAGCCTCTTTTAGGAGGACTTCCTTGATTGTTTTCCTTAATGCACTGTAATGCAGACCAAGGACAGGTTCTGGGCCAATGAAAGGAGTTTCTGTGCCCAATTTAGCCAATTGGTCAGCCATTTCATTGCCAAAAATGCCACGGTGACCAGGCACCCAATAAAGAGTCGCCTTATTCACTGCGGCCAATTCAGCAATAGTTTTATAGCAATCACAAACAATATTTGAAGAGAAGCAGTGTTTTTGTAGTGCCAAGAGAGCAGCCTGGCTATCAGAAAAAATTTTGATGGTTTTGCCAGAGATGCATCTATTTAGGCAATTATTTGCGCATGCCAGGATGGCCATCACTTCAGCCTGGTATACCGTTGCTAGTCTTCCCAAAGAAGAGTAGATTCTAATATTATTATTTGGGCAAAAGGCACCGTAACCTGTACCATGGGAAGTCTTAGATTCATCAGTGAACCATACTTCATTGGCGTGGCCAATAAGCTTAATAGGATTTTCCCAATCAGTTCTGGAAGGGAATACAACATTGTGTTTTGACTCAAAGTCAAAGCGTTTAAGCATCCAGTCCGAGTTCATGGAAAGCAATGGGTGATCCTTGATCAGTGTATCAAATTTATATAAGGATCTCTCGGAAGATAATTTCCATAGTTTTAGAAATTATATTCTTTGGGAGCAAAGGATTGCTTCCATCTCTACCTGCTTATAAAGTGGTAGAATACCTAGTAGTAACTCTAGGGTTTGAGAGGGGGTTGTCCTCATGGCACTAGTCATTGATATAGTTGCCATTCTTTGGAGACTAGTAAGCTCTTTCATTGTTGTCACACGGCAGGCTTTGTTCCACCATGCGATAGATCCATAAGTGATAATGGGGACAATTACTTTAGTATAGATCCAATGGACAGTACTAGGTGAAAAGCCCCAATTGGGACCAATTGCACGTCTGCAGGCCCAGAATATTCTCTTTGCCTTGGTGGTGCTGTGTTCGACATGACTGTTCCAATTTAGAGTTTTGTCAAAAATGATACCAAGGTATTTAACCTCGTTAGAGTATGCAAGTTTAGTATTGAAAAATTCTATACTTTGCACATTTTTGATTCTTTTTCTAGTAAAGAGTACAAGGTTTGTCTTGCCAGGATTAACAGTCAGGCTAACTTCCTTGCACCAGTTTTCAACCTTTTTGAGGGCAGATTTCATGAGGCTAATCACAGTATCCTGGAATTTTCCTCTTACTACTAAGGTTATGTCATCTGCATAACCAATACAGGTCACACCTGAGAGATTAATTTTATTTAAAATTTCATAAACAACAAGGCTCCATAGAAGAGGTGAGAGTACACCTCCCTGCGGGCAGCCTTTGCAGTTCGTAACGGCAAGTGTGTCTCCTAAAAGAGTTGCCTGTACTGATCAAGTAGATAGCAAGCAACCAATAAAGGTGCACACCAGATGATCGACATTTTTTCTCATAAGAGCATTTAGAATAACGTGAGTGGGCACTCGATCAAAGGCCCCTTCAATATCCAGGAAGGCAGCAAGTGCCAACTCTTTACCATTAACAGCTCCATCTAGAATTGTGATTAATTCATAGAGAGCAGTGTCAGTTGATCTGCCAGGTTGATAGGCATGTTGTTGCCTGGAGAGTGGGTTGGCTTTCAGCACTTCGTCTCTGATGTGCCTATCAATCAACTTCTCTAGGGTTTTGAGAAGAAAAGACATAAGGCTAATAGGCCTAAAGGCTTTCGCTTCATTGTAGTTAGGTTTACCCGGCTTAGGTATAAAAACAACCCTGCAGGTGCGCCAAGCAGTAGGAACATGACCATATACTAGACAGGACCTGAATATCCTGCTCAAGTAAGGTATAATGATGTCACTTCCTTTTTGGAGTAAGACAGGTATTATTCCATCTACTCCAGGAGTTTTAAAAGGCAAGAACGAGTTGATCGCCCAAGCAATTTTATCGCATGTTACGATTTTTTTAGCTAGGTGCCAGTCTGCCTTTCTGCCACGTGGGGTAAATTGAGGAGTGTCCACCTCCTCATCTATTACAATAGTTGAGTCCGGGAGGTGAACCCTGAACATTACTTCTAGCGTACCTCGACCATCCTCAGTATAAGTTCCATCTTCTTTTTTGATGGAACCAAGTTGACAAAGCTTATCTCTTGATAAGATTTTCGTGAGCTTTGCAGCACTTGACAGGGTGTCAATTTGGCCACAGAAATCCCTCCAGGAATCCTGTCGACTTTTCTTAATGGCGTTATTATAACTAGTAAGAGCAGCTCTGTAAACTGACCACTCTGCTGTTTTTTTGGCTCTATTAAAGAGCTTTCTGCAGTTCTTGCGAAGACCACTAAGATTTTTATTCCACCAAGAGACGCGTCTTGGTAAACTAGTGGTGACTGCTTTGCAGCTATTTTGATATGCTTGAAGTATGGATCGTTGCACGAAGTCAACGGCCATCTCAATGTCAATCAAAGAATTAAGTTTAAAAAGATTACCTCTGAGGAGAAGTCCTAAGTCTTCTCTGTAGGAATCCCAATTGGTGAATCTGGGATTCCTTTTGTCCTGCTGGGATGTTATTGCAGGACCTGTAAGTGTCATTTTGATTAGTTTGTGGTCAGATAAAATAATCTGATCGGACACGTGCCAATCATTAACACAAGCAGAGGTCTTGTCATTGCAAAAAGTAATGTCAATGACCTCACTTCTGCTACTTGTTACAAAAGTTGGCTTATTGCCAGAATTTAAGATAGTTAGGTTATTACAAAGAATAAACTCTAGTAATTCCTCACCTCTTTTGTTGCAGTTACTGCTGCCCCAAATAACGTGTGCATTTGCATCACATCCCACGATAAACCTCCAGCCATTTTTAGTGCATTTATGCACAAAATTCCTGGCGTGAGGCGCTAGAGGAGTTTCATCGTCATAGGGAAGATATGCCGACATTAGGCAAAAAATATCTTCATTATTGTGAATTAGCCGAACAGCAACGTTATCCCCATCCAGATTATCCACCATACAAAGAGCTTTTAGTTTTTTGCTAACTAAAATACAAGCTTTAGGTGTCTGCTACAAGAGCGATCGAAAAATAGGTTGCCGCAGTTACCTAAACCAAGTATTTTACCTCTATTGGTCCAGGGTTTCTGCACTAAGGCAACATCTACTCTTCCTTCGGCCAGTTCTTTATTTAAGAGGGCAGAAGCCGACTGGCTGTGGTGCAGATTGATTTGTGCAATCTTAATAGCACAAGCCATAGACACAAGACACACAAGGTTACTCTGCAGGCAGAGTTTCAACCTTGGGAGAGAGGCTACCCTTTAGGGTGCAATCGGAATCATCTTCAGACTCCATTAGACCTAGAAGATGAATTTGTGAGGAAAGTGAAATACTAGATTCATCAGAGGTGCTAGCAATACTCCTAGGGGAGACACTAGGATCTGTATGAATAAGAGCACTTACTTTTTCGGAAGACGAAATTTCTGTCTTAGTCGTCTCTTCTATTTCAGTGGAAGGAAGAGACGAGGACTCCTCCATGGGGGTCTCTGTAACACTTGCAGGGTCTTCCACGGATGTTATTGTGGTCCCTGTAGTGGCTTTGGCTGTTGCATCAGCTGGCTTGGGGGCTTGAGGATCATGAAGGATCTTAACAAGACCCTTGCCATAAGCACCTGCATAAAGCCCCAATGTCATTATCCCTGATGTATTGGGCTGATTTTTGGTCAATCTCTATGATCCATTTTGCAATGGTATTAGAGATTGACCTGTCTCTTGCACGCCATTCAGATGTGTCGAGGCCCTCATTGCACAGACGAAGTCTGTTGAACAATTTGGACGACTCGACAATCTTTGTGTTGCGGGTCTTGAAGAGAATCCTCACAGGTTTTGGTAGCTGCGAAGCTGGCAATATTTCTATCCCCAGCTCGCGCCACTTATTCCCAGAGAAGAACTCTTTTAGCCAGGTAGCAGTGGCATCATTAGCGCAGTTGATGATAAGGGCACCACCAGCCAATTCCGAAGAGTTGATCTGGGGCCCTTACCCTCCTGCATTTCGTCAATTGCATCGTCGATGTCACAGAAAATATCATCAACATCTTTCTTTGCAAGTTTCTCCTCTGGATGAGATGTCTTGATGACTGCCATCTTCACTCCAGAGAGAGCCTGACTGTAGGATGGGCCAGAAGTTTTTTGCTTCTTGACAGCAGGCAATTTTGTGGAAGGTGAAGGAGTTTCGGGTTCTGACACCCTTACTCTCTTTGTGGCTTCAGGTTTTTTATCTGCTAGGTCCTGATGTTGTGCGTCCCTAGCAGCCTTCATCAGCCTCTTCCTTTGTCTTTTGGACAGCTTCTGAGGGTTTTCTCCGCCGGCTGCCGAGGCAGTACCAGCAGGAGAAGACGTTGATGCTTTGGTGATAGCTCCGGTCTCTTGGACCGTCGAGACGATGCCTTCGAGAACCGGAGCGTTGATTTCAGTCTTGTGAGCCACCGAAGTGGCACCAACAAGAGCTGAAGAGGATGGTTTGTTGGCTTCAGATGAGGGACCCTGTTTGGGCACCGCAGCATCTGAAGCAGTAGGATTTTTAGGTGTCTTGCCACCAGGTTTTTTGAATTTTTTAGGCTTCATAAAAACGGTTAATTTACTGAGGGTCTGAGATGTCACCACCTGCATGGACCCTCTCTACAGGTGGAAGGCTAAAAAAATACAACGTGGGTCGCCACTCCACGAGGTGAACCGTTCGCAACAACCTTTGACCCCGGTTGCCATGTGCGACGCACACTCTCTTCGGCACGGTTCTAACACCTTGGATTTAGGTTGCCGTTCACCCACTCCAGCCGTCCTGTCCGGTGAGTCACAGGGCAAGATCAGGACACCACTAGACATTCTGACACAGAGCAGGCTTATGCCATGGACATTTTGGCACCCTCCTCTTTTTTCAACCGGGCTTGGGACCGGCTTTGGCAGAGTTATGTTGAATGTTACAGAGTACAAAAAATTTAAATGCAAAATTTTAATGTTATTGTTTAATAATAGAAGCAACAGATAACAAAAATCCCAATTGCAGAAGCTAACCTTTTTAACAAAAAATCACTATCACAAATACGGACCCTTTTCGAACACAAGTATGAAAAAATGCATATTTCCAATCTTAATTTTGTTCAGTACATATTATTTTCACTCTTTTCAACATTTTTTGAATTATTTTTTTTCACTTTCACACCATTTTCAAATGGCGTAACACTCAAGTCGGGTTTTATAAGTTTAAGTGAAAATGACTGATCCGAAATGAATGTGTTATGGTTTGCATGAAAAAAAAGTCAAGATTAGGATTGTTTCCTACATTTAAGAGATTCATATATAATAAAGAGAAGGAATTTAAAAAAATAAATATAATAGTGCATTCAAGAAAATTTTTCGGCATTTTTTTTTTTCTTGTGAAAGGGGGAAATAAGACTATTGGCCGAAATTTGGTTACTTAAATGCCAAATTGATGCGTTTTATTGTGCTTGTGTCCATGAACGAAGCAAGAGTTGTAATTCTGTTATGTATTTGAAAAGGAAGGATTTACTTAAGAAATTTAAATTAAAAAAAGGAAAGGTGGCGATTGCTCCTAATGTTTTAAATCGCCACTTTTTCAAACAAGGTCGCCACGAATCTTGATCTTTAGCTGTTACCTATTCATATATATAAATCAATATAGATATTAGGGTCATACGGGGTCATTCCTGGTCACTCTTTTTCCGGGGTAATTAATGGTCACGCATTTTTTAGTATTATAAACTGCTATAACAAAACTGAAATATGGCAAATACTCCTTAAACATTCTATTTTCTTATGCAGGGCTTAAAAATATGAAAAATTTGTTGCCAGTTTGGGAAGAAAAATGTTTTACTTACTACAGTACAGAACCTCTTATCCAGGAACCAGAAAACTGAATTTTTTCGTGAATTTCCTGCTGTTTTTGAAAAAAATCCCGTTTTTTTGCCCATTTAGTAAAAATACAAATTTTTTTATAATACCTTTAAAAATACACATTCTTCTGTTACAAGGGACATATTCAATGTTTATAAGTCACATATAGTCTAAAAGCGATATTTTTTTAGGTGAGAAAGAGGCATTAACTTACTTGCAGAAGAAAATTAGAAAAAAAAATTCTCTAACGAAGCTTGAGAATACCCGACGTTTTCTTTATTTTATTTCAATAATCAAACATGAAAGAAATATGTATTTAGATTCTTATACATTTATTTAATTGTCTGGTGAGTATTTGAAGAAAATTGAATTGCAACAAAAGTCGAACTAATGAAAGTTTGGAAATTTTCCAATGCTACAGATTCGCAAATTTTACATAATAGCTGATTGTGTAAAAATTAAAGCTCGTTTATTTTTGTTTTATATATTTTTTGACTTATTTAAGAGCTGCAAGAAGTTAATAAGAATTTAAAATTGATATTAAGGCAACAAAAATTGCCACTCTGAAAATGAATTTTTTTATTGAAGTCAAGTTCGTAAAAACAAAGTCATTATACACAAGTATGAAATTTGCACATTTCTGCAAGTAAACATGCTTCTTACATTTTGTTTTTCTCCTTTTTGAAATCATTTATTGCTGAAGAAATGTATGAAAACGTTCCCGAAAATGAAAAGTACATAGCAACACATAAATAAGAAACGTACCGTTAATACTGCTCCACAGAAAGTGTAACACAAGTAATACAAGTGTAATACAAAAAAAAAAAAAACTTAATTATTTAAAGCAAGAATTATCAACAACAATATTAAAACAAAGCTGGAAAATAAGAAAGTTATTATTAATTGGCAAATTAAAATGAAGAACTAAAACATACGGCCATTTTTATTGATAAATAAATTAGGAATTAAATAGGTAAACCTCTAATTATAAGACTCAGAAAAATTATTAAGTCATATAGGTTTTAAAAAAAGCCTAATTAACTAATCATGTAAAATATGTATTTATACTAAAAAAAAAAATAAGATAAAATATTTTTTGGAGAAAATAGAACAGACTTCAAATTAAAAATTGCGCTACAAAGCAACTACCATATATTTCCATGTATAAGCCGAGAAATTTTGTATCTTTTTTGAAAGCTAAACCGGGTGGGTCGGCTTATATACGGGTCCGACAATCTAAAAAAATAGTCGGTCTATATATTGCGAAATATCGACTAATATAGAGCTCCAATTATGTAATTTAAGTCTCCTACATTAAGGAAATAATTAACTTAAAATAAGTGGAGTTTTATTTAAAGAATATACATATATTTTATAGCTGGATTTTGTAAAACCATCGCTGAAACAAAATGGCGAAATTCGCTCTCGACTACAAAAATACGCTCGCGACTAGCTGTGTATGCCTTTCTATTCCCGTTCATCCTTCTAATAGAAATGTAGCAAATAATTGAATAAAAAAAGTAAAACAAACTAGCAAACGCAGGGGCAAAAAACAATGAATGCCCGAGTGCCATGTGCTCGCGCTCGGTCACTCGGTGATCGGCGCTTGCCTCAGACAGGGTTACCAGAGATCAATTGTCGGCGTTGGCGCCAAGCGTCTCACTTTCACAACGTCTTGATTGGAAAATACTTGATCTGTGTTACCTGCTTAGCGAAAGTTTCGCCAATTTTGGCGATTTTCTTTGAACTGTAATTTTTTTTTTTTTTTTTTTTTCAAATTTTTATCTTGGCTTATATACGAGTTTTGAATTTTTGGTACATTTTTGAAGGAATAATGCACTCTCTGCTTATACACGGATCGGCTTATATTCGGAAATATACGGTAAATTTCATTCTTTAAACAACATCAATCCGACCTTCAAACATAATTTTGTAAATTGGTGCAAAATTATGATTGATAAAATCTTTTGTAATCATGAATCAATTACAAATATAAATGGCCCACAGTTTGCAACAGTTCCAATATAAAGTAGTAACACATGGTGTTATGGTAAATAGACTATCAAAATTTTGTGCCAATCTCTAAAATTATGTTTGAAAGTCGTATCAATGTTGTGTAAATAATGAATTTGCTTTTTTGCGTAATTTTTAATTTGAAGTCCGTTCTATTTTTTCCCCTAAAATTATTTTATTTAATTTGCTGACAATAAGAAAAGTTCATTTATGTTTTGGAGCTTAGTCTTTTTTTCCTCCTTATCTTTTTCTGATTTATAGTTGGGTTTTGCATAGATATTTTAAAATGCTTAAGATGTTATATTTTTTCAAAACTTCTATTCTCTATGATTCTAGTTGAATGGAAAGGCTTTGTATTCATTTGAAATGTTTATTTTATAGTTTTTTGAATGGACATTCTGTACATTGTGCTGAATTTGAGTCTTTGTGTGAATTGGCTACAGTTTGTGTCATGTGTAATGATTCCAGTATAGATTTCAATGAGGTATTTTTGTTTTTTCCCTCAAGTGTCTCTATTTATGTAAAAATTGTATCATGTATTATTTTGATTTTTTAAAATTATGTTTTGAAATATTTATTACTACTACTTTATTTTCATTCATGATATATTTTATCCCCAACAGTACAAGCAAATATTTGAAAAGGTTGGTGAAGCTACAGAAACGGCACTTGTAGTTCTAGCAGAAAAAATGAATCCATTTGGTTTCCAAAAATCTGGATTAAGCAAACGGGATGCTGCTGTTATTGTTAATCAAGGCATATCTGCTATGTGGCAAAAAGAATTTACTCTAGAATTTTCGAGAGACAGGAAATCTATGAGCACATATTGCACTCCTTTAAAATCAAATCGCTTTGGTGCTGGTCCTAAAATGTTTTGCAAGGTAAGTACTTATTTTAACTTACTACAACAGTTTAGTTTAAAATATCTTTCATTCTCGGTTTTAATAGCTTCTAGTTATTGAATTTTTTTACATAAGTTTTTTTGTTTTTTATAACATCTTTTTGTATTCAAAATTTAAGAAAAGGTGAATGTTCTGTAAGAAGAAAGAAGAATCTCATAAAACTAACAAAATCAGAAAATACATCTAATAAGTAAAAAAAAAATTAGCAATAAAATGATTAGGACAAAGTAGAACTTTTAAATTGTTTGAAATATCGATTATAACAAGGTTACTTCCTTGATCCCTCTACCTCCCCAGTATTACAAAATACCTAACTTAAAAATAGATTCATCACAAACCATGTTATTCAATACTCCCAAAAAGTCCATTTCGTTTTCAAGGCCTATGTTATGTGTGTATATATACATATATATATATATATACATGCTATATAATATGCCATATTTTAAGCTATAAGGCTCACTTTTTTCCTTTGAAAAATTACCTTGCATCTTGCAGTTAAAGCTGATATTTAAATTTCAGTGTTTGGTTTAAAATTTTAAATCAAAATAATATATGATACAATTTTTACATAAATAGAGACACTTGAGGGAAAAAACAAAAATACCTCATTGAAATCTATACTGGAATCATTACACATGACACAAACTGTAGCCAATTCACACAAAGACTCAATAGACTTCAGATAGTCTAAAAATTCTCAAGGAGAGGAAGAAGGAAAGTTACATTGCAATTCCACATGAATGTAATTGAGTTAAATCTTTTTAAGACCAACACATTGGAAGAATGTACTATTGGATTTACCGTACAGTGGAACCCCGCTATTCATACACAATTCGTTCGAGGAGGCAGTTCGAATGGCGAGTTGTACAAATGGCGAATATTTTTTTCACATAAGATCCAATGTAAATTGGATTAATCCGTTCCAGATCCATAGATAGTTGCTTATTTAAACCTATGAAAAACAAATGTATAGTACTGTACATAAAATTATAGGTAAATAAAAATTTAACTGCACTTTGCTTGTACTGAGGTGAGCTGATGGTATAAGTGGAATGTTGAGAGGAGGAAGAGAAATGGTTGGGAAGAGGAGTCCCCTTTCATAAAAACTTTAGGTAACATCCCTTCAGGTGTTTTCTCCCTCTCTGCTGTTCTTTCTTTTTTCTGTCTTTTTGCACTAGAAGAATCTTGGGTCTCTTTCTCTAAAAACCTGTCTAATGTTGTCTGCCTTTGAAGCTTGTTCAGAATTTTTATGAAATGGTCAGTAACATTGTTGTTGAACAAGTTAATGCTGTTGACCACAACAGTGTTGGGATGCCATTTTCCCACCACTCTCTGTGTTTTCTTGCAGGGGTAACACAGCTGTTTAATTTCTGCAAAGGAAATGCTTTCTTTACTACTTTCCTCCTTTGAATCAGAAACTTGTTCAACCACTTTCTCTTGCTTCCCCCTTAGAAAGTTAAAATTGTCAGTAAAATCTCAAAAAGTTATTAAAATTTTTAAAAAATCCAAAACGCCAAACAAATTACTTCCAGAAAAGTTCAGAATGAGTTTAATTTCTCAATGTTTTTTAAAAAAGAAGCCAAACTGGCAACCCAGCTGACCCCTGGCGCTGTACGAATTGCGGGACAAGTACGAATGGCGAGTTGAATAAACTTGAACAAGTTTGACGAATAGCGAGGCGAACCAATAATGGGGTTCCACTGTAATAGAATTGACAATTCAGTTTGTGTACTAATTTTTCTTTTTTTTACGCAGGCTTTAACATTAAAGTATTAATGTCATTTTAATGTTAAAATCTTCACTTATATTAACACTTTTTAATGTTATAAGAAGCATCAAGGCTAGACCAGCCTGTTTTTGTGCAAGATATTTATTATCAAGTATTTTTTTAGCTACTTATCACATTGTGCAAGATATATGTGACGCATCCTTCAAATCTTGATTACTTACATTATTTTTTAACTATTCATTACAATAAATTTTCCAACTTTTATTGTCTTAGGGTGCCCCTGAAGGAGTACTAGAAAGGTGTACTCATGTTCGAGTTGGTAATGCTAAAGTGCCAATGACTGCACAAGTTCGCAACAAAATACTGGATGTTACTAAACAGTATGGAACAGGCAAAGATACCCTACGATGCTTGGCATTAGCTACGATTGATAATCCAGTGCAGCCGTCAAATATGGATCTTGCAGATGCTACAAAATTTGTTCAATATGAGGTATGCATTTTTAAAATCATTTTGATTTGACATGTTGTAATTGGATCTTAGAACTAATGAATGTATGTTTTCATAGACTGGAATGACTTTTGTCGGAGTTGTTGGCATGCTTGATCCTCCAAGGAAAGAAGTCAAAGATGCAATTCGTCGTTGCAAAGCGGCTGGAATTCGTGTCATTGTTATCACAGGTGATAATAAGGTAAATTAGTTTGATGAATTTTTGTAATGTATTTTATCAAGTTTCCAATTTTAAACCTAATACAAATGCAAGTCTCATAAACTGCAGCAATTGTGTTATTTGTTGAAATAGGAAATATTTGAAGTCGGAAATATTTTTTGTTTCAATAATATAGTTGTAGTATAGGCACTGGGACTGATGTGCAAAACTTCAGCAACAATGTAAAGTGCTGCTTAAATATTGAGATTCAAAAATAGCTTCAAAATCTTATATATAAGCCGCTTAAGTGTCTGTTTGTCGCCAATAGCTTATTCCGAATTTCTTACTGCGAGAAAACTACATCATGCTGCCATCTACACAATTGTTTCTATAATGAAAATGTTTTTTTATGGAAAAGAACTTACGGCGAACTTCTACAAAATAGAAGTTCGCCAAAAGCTTAGCGAATTTACAGCAGTGTTTATGTTGGATATAAATAAATATTTTTCACAAACAATTTGATTATATAGTAAATAATATTTGTATTTTACAGATTATTATAACTTGGATTTTTTTTCGGTAAGAATTTTTTTTCCGAGGTTATTATATGTTTATTATTTATTCATTAAACTTTACTGTTCTACCTGATAAATATCTGTTTGATTTTATGTGCATTTCCGGTTACTGGGAGAATTGTATATTTATAATATCTAGAGCAGCGGTCATTTCGTATGACCACCGGGCTTACTAGTATGTGTATATGCACATACGGCTGAATATACATTTTTACCAGTTTTCTTAAATTTGTTATTTTAGAAACTAAAATAAGAGCTTTGTAAATTGGGGGGTAAATAATGTTTCTAATTTATGTTCTGTTGTTTTATATTTCTTTGAAATTCACTTTCTTTTAGTCTACTGCTGAAGCTATATGCCGGCGGATTGGAGTCTTTGAAGAAGATGAAGATACTTCTGGTAAATTTACTTTGTATTTCTTATTTTATCATCATTTAGTTAAAAATTTGTATTGTGGTCTTTATTGATATTTAAAATTTCTATGTGTTTTTATGCATCTTAGAGGAATATCTTCAAAGAACAGGTAAATTTGCATTAAAAGTTGATTGCTCTATGCATACATGATGCTTAACATTAAAATATTATAATACTTATCATTGATCTTTAGGTTTATCGTTTTCTGGTAGAGAGTTTGATGAGTTGGCCCCATCTGAACAAAGATTGGCATGTTCTAGAGCTAGACTATTTTCTCGTGTAGAGCCTGCGCACAAGAGTAAAATTATAGAATACCTACAAGCAGATGGTGAAATTTCAGCAATGGTAGGATGCTAAACATATTCTCCCTGGAAAACTCATTTAAACCTTATATTATCTTTTCTTATTGTTAAAATGACACCTTAAAATAGTTATGTAAATTTAATTCGAAGGAAGGGGGAGGGGGATTACAAACGAGCAAAGATTGACAAATTCTAATAACTAAATATCGCAAAAGATTACACTATTAAGACATTATTTGATGATTTAAGACTTTATATTTGGTAAGCCTAAATCTCATGCAGTGGAAATTATAAAGTGACATTACAAATTCTTCACTCCTGTGTATGTTTGTTTTTTAAATTAAAACAGGTGATTATCTTTCAATTGGAATTAATTTGCTTATAGAATTTGACAAATCAAGCTTTGTATTCTTCAGCAAAAAAAAAAAAGTGTGTTGTTACTTTTTAATGTCAAATTCTCTTGCTTTCTGTCTCGCCTATCGGATTATTGGAAAGACCCCTTTATTTCTTTACTGCTCTACGATTTAGTTTTAAATTGAATTCATAATAAAAGTAATTTTAGTTAATGGGAATAGATTCTTTGATCTTATTTCATTTTTAAAGTGTACCCGTAATTCATTTATAATCTTGGATTTGAAAAATATATCATGTTTGGCTGATTTAGCAATTTTGAAATCATATATTTTATTTGAAGTAAAGTTTTGATTTCCAAGTTTGTTTTTCAAATGATAATAGTAAATAAAAATATAGGCAGAAGGAAAATTTATGTTGATAATAATATATTCATTATGCTTATTTCTTTTATATGCAATTTTTTCCAGACGGGTGATGGAGTAAATGATGCACCTGCTCTCAAGAAAGCAGAAATTGGTATTGCTATGGGTTCTGGAACTGCAGTAGCCAAATCTGCTTCAGAGATGGTACTTGCTGACGACAATTTCTCTACAATTGTTGCTGCAGTGGAAGAAGGTCGAGCAATTTATAACAACATGAAGCAGTTCATTCGCTACCTCATTTCCTCAAACATTGGAGAAGTTGTTAGGTATAGATATTAATTTATTTTAGAAAATAGGATTGCAGGTTATAAAAACTTCTTTTTATGCAGAAGTGCATCTTGAATCATCCTAAAACTTGAAATCTACTATTTTATTTAATCAAAGTTATTTGCACAAAAAAAGGTTTTCGCTTTGAGTTGAACATATTTTTTTATGCGGCTTGATTTCCAATTCAGTTTAATGTTATTGAATATCTAATAGAATTACTTGGTTGTACTGAAATATAAAAAATATGCGATCTGGTTTAGATTACTTTTTTAAAAAAACGATGTCATTTAATTTATGTCATGTTAAAAAGAAAGTGTTGGCCGTGCATCTAAAGCACTTCTTTGTGTTAGAAGACCAATGTATAAGCTTGTTTCCTTTTGCAGTATTTTTCTGACAGCAGCTCTTGGCTTGCCAGAAGCTCTAATTCCTGTGCAGCTATTATGGGTGAATCTTGTTACTGATGGATTACCGGCAACAGCATTGGGCTTTAATCCTCCAGATCTCGACATCATGGAAAGGCCGCCTCGTAAAGCTGATGAATCGTTAATTTCAGGATGGTTATTCTTCAGATACATGGCAATTGGAGGTAATAGCACTACTTTAAAAACCTGAAATCATGTCAAAAATGCCGTTTTCAACTTTTTAATTTCAGGAGAATTTGGAACATTTAAAACTTCTTTATTCAAAAGTGTTTTTATATTTTCCATGTCCCCCCCCCCCCCCAATTGTTCATTAAATGAATTGATTAAAAGAATGAAGTATTTAAAAAAAAGTTGAAGCAATCTTGTTTTTTTAATTAAATGATGCTTTGATTCGGCTATTTGTTAAAGTTGTTAACAGTGTACTTAAGCCAAATGATTTTTTTATCAAAAAATCACCTTAAATTATGAGAAACAAAACTAATACATAAATTCAAAGAGTTACAAATTGCTTAATTGCACTAACCAGGCAGCATGGAGTACTTAGGCTCTGAGTTTTTTTCACTCAAGTTTGCGGGTTCAAATCCATGCAACTCCATGGATGCTTAAGTTGTAGAAAATGAACACCGGGCATGTCACATAATAATGTGGCATGTTAAAAATGCTTGGAGTGTCTATTTGGCTTGGATACTTTTGGCCAAATTAAATTCCTAATTTCGCTTCAAGACCCATGTGCTTCCTTTATGGTGACTAAACTGGGCATCGAAATTCACAAGTTGGCATCTGCCAGTAGTAGCGCTATTATTTGAAAGAGTGGTTGTCAGACCCTGAGGAACATAGATGGTCTGCAAATGGTAAGGAATTAATAAACAACTTTCTTGTACTTTTAAAGCTTGAAAATTAACAAAATGATCAATGCTTAGTTACCATAACCTCTTAAAACAAAAAATGCATTAAAGTTGCTTAACTTCAAATTAATAATCACCCCCAAATGAAATAAGTCATTGAACATTTATTTTCAAGAGCTTATTTGGCAAAAAATTCTTGCATCATCGTTAGCCATCTATTTCCTTATTCCAAGCCTTAGATTAAGATTATCATTAATATTGCAGACTGAATTGTAATATAACCAAATTCATAGCTCTTTAAAATTGTTATTAAATGAAAATAATGCTTTGCTCTTAGGCTGCACTCCTGTTCATTATGCTTAACTCATAAATACATATGCGAGGCAAAAGGAATGAGTTGAGAGTTATATGGGGGGAGGGGCGAGTACAAATAACCTCTGATTAAAAACAAGCAAGTTTTCTGGAATGCAGTATCATGAATAAGTATTATAAAACTAATAAATATAAAAACGATGCATACCTTATATGTTTCAGTAGAATGAAATAACCATGCTAATTTTATGAATGTATCCAGTTATGATGCATTAAGCAATCTTTTTGTTGTTAAATCTATAAAGGGTGTTTAACACGTTGAGTGCCACGTGAAATTATGAGGACATTCCAGCCATTTCCAGTTGTAGCGTTGATCACTGATAACTGGCTGACCTGAATAAAAAGTTGAGTATCGGTCATCATTGACTGACATGGCGGCAACGGAAAGTTCAGTGGCGATCACTTGCACTGTGGCACTCAATGTCTATTTATTTTTCCTTTATTTGGCATATATTTTTATTTTCTAGTTTACCATTTGTACAAATTTTCTCCTAAGGCTTTGATTCGTTTTATATATGTATCTGTATTTTTTTATGTATAGGGTATGTTGGTGCTGCAACTGTGGGTGCCGCATGTTGGTGGTTCATGGCTGCTCCAACAGGTCCTCATCTCAGTTATTACCAATTAACGCACCATCTCGCCTGCCATCAAGATCCTGCCAATTTTGAAGGAGTGGATTGCTCTATATTTGCTGATCCTCACTCAATGACTATGGCTCTTTCAGTCCTGGTCACCATAGAAATGTTAAATGCCCTCAACAGGTAAATATAGATCTAAACGCAAACATGGCAACACAAAATGTAGAGCTTAGGCCAATGTAGGTAATGCTCAAGTTAAAAAATGAAAAAAGAAGAAAATAACTTTTTGAAGGTTTTAAAAGTCTTTGATTCAATATAGATTTGAAATGACTTGAAAATGTAAAGTACTTTTTTTTTAAGATAAGGATATGTTTTTTCAAAAACAATCGCAGAAAATAAAGCAGACTGTCTTCCCTTCCCCCACTTAATTTATTCTTGCGTTCTCATTGGTAAACATTCAGCAACCCAGTTTTCCGCAACTCCAGCACTGACCTAAACTCAATAGTAGCCAGGTCTTATAGATGAAGTTCATTTTACCAATAGTAATTTGTTAAACATTTAAGCCTTTTATCATTGCTTTCAATTTGATGGCTCAAATTGAGCATTTCTAGATCTTATGTTCCGTCCATTGACCAAAAATTTTTTTTTTTTGGGGGGGTGGTGGGGGTGTAATTGGGTCTTTTGCAATTTATCATTTTGAGGGTTGACTTAAAAGTACTGTATTTACATAACCAGTGTAAAAGCATAATTTTAAACTAATTTGAAGCCCAGAGTAACGCATACAAATTTAACTTTCAATTCCACAGCAGTATTTTAGTTGGCTTTGAAATTTTTTTACTCATCTAAAAAACTTTATTTTTTTTATAGTTCATAATGAACTTAAATTATTTGATAAATTAAACAAGAAGTTCCGTCTAGAACTATACGAGCCTACTTTCCCGTCTACACCAAATTCAAATTTACAATCTAGCTATCTCTTTCTCTCTCTTTCTTATTTATCTTTAGTTCTAATTATTGAAAATACACCTTTTTCAACGGATAATACATATTCATTCACTCACTCATTCATTCTTTCATTTATTCAGCCATGCATTTATTCATTCATTCGTTACCTCATTCAAGTGTTTATTCATTCATTTACGCATTCATGTATTTATTCACTCATTTATTTATATTTTCATTTATTCAATGATTTATTCATTCATTCTTTTCCTCATTCATTTATTCATTGATTTATTCTTTCACTCTTTCATTTATTCATTCATTCATTATTTCACTCATTGAGTCACTGAGAAATATCCTTGAAAATCCCGATCAAAAAATTTCATAGCAAAATAGGCTCGTAAGTTCTGGATAAACTTTCTATTTCTACATGTTCTACGTTATAAGAGCTTTCCGATAAAGTTTGTTCCAAGCAAATCGGTCCGTTAGATCAGGATTTATATAGGGTTGAAATTTCCCCGTAAGCTCTGTGTTAATTTTTTGAACTGTTCAAAAATGAACAAAAACTGTTCAAATCAATATTTCACGCCGAGAACTCCTTTCAATAAGCTTGCAATAGGAACTTGGCTCTTGTGCCCAGAGTTTACAGAATTTGCTTCAATTTTGTCCATAGGCGCTAATGTTAAAATTTTTTGAACTGTTCAAAATTGAACAAAAAATTGTTCAAATCAAAAAGTAAAATATAGAAATGAGATGTCCTCGCCGAGATCTTTCGAATGCAAAAAGAATTTTTTCAATCGGACAATTCGTTCAAAAGTTATTAGGGGGGGACAGACCGACAGACACACTTTTTCCCCATCTCAATACCCTACTTTCAAATTTTTTATTTTTCAATCTTTATTTAATACTTCACTTATTTTTGACTTTTCTTGATTTTTAACGATATTTTCACGATACATTAAGCCTTCTTTCATGCTTTATTATTTTTTTTTACTTTTACGGGAAAGTAGGCTAAAAAGAAAGCTTTGACCAGTAAAACATTTCTTCCTGTATTTTATGTCTCGTCTATTTTAAAAAGAATTAGCTTATGTCTGCACATTTCAAAGTTTTATCAAGTTTGCTTAAATAGCTTGATATTTTTTTCAATGTTATAATTTAATGTATGAATTCTCTTCTGTAGTTTATCTGAAAATCAGTCTTTGCTTCTGATGCCCCCTTGGACCAATTTGTGGTTGATTTCAGCTATAACTCTTTCAATGACATTGCATTTTATCATCCTTTATGTAGACATTCTTTCAGTAAGTTTATCAAATTTCCATAACATTTTAATTTTTTATCCAGTTTAATTTTTGTCTATGTATATTGAAAAAATATTCTTGTGCAAAATAATCAGAAGATATCCAAGTTAGTAACTAAAATTTTACTAATTCGAATTTCTAGTTAATCTAAAATCCACAATTATCGGTTGGACTTGTCCCATCTTGTACTAAAACTGGAACATTTTCTCTGATTCTGGTTTGCATCAAAATCAGAGCTTTGTTGTTACTTCAAGCCAATTTTTTAAAAATTGTATGTGAAAAAGAGAAACTGATTTTTTTGCTAGATTTGTTGTTTCCCAACAGATGTCCCATCGTAACACAAATAATTAACTGTCATTTATTAATGAAATAATTTTGATAAGTATTAAAAGCTTGTATATTTATGTATTGTTAATAAAATTTTACTGGGAAAAGTTTCATAAATTTTGGAGAAAAGTCCAAAGGCACTCGAGTACTATTAATAAATAAAGTTGTGAATTCTGTATGAGAAGGAACCTAATTTCTGAATAAAAAAACTGAATATATTATCTACTGTACACTAGAAGCTGTACATAAAAGTTACTCAAAGGGGCAAAAAAGGAAATAAACAAACATTTTTTAAAATGTTACTTATTTCTGCAGTTAAAAAGAAAAAAAATGTCCCAAAATTTTGCTGTGAAATGTTAAGTACACTGTAAAAATTTTGGTCTTTAGTTGCCACCACTTTTGGTGCTCAGAAACACCAAAGTTAAAAATTATTCATTTTTGGTATATTTTAAATTTCTTTATGTGGCTGTCTAAAAAAAACGCAGATAGTGTAATATTTTTTAGCACATGAAATTTGTTAACTCGGTTACATAGCAGAATTTCATTACGATTGCTCATTTCTATGAAAATATTATAAATGAGCAATCATAATTGAACTTTTGATACGTAAATGAGTTAACGGTCTTCATGTGATAAAAAAAAATACCATACTGCCTATATTTTTTTAGCAGACCATTAAAAACATTCAAAATATATCAGAAAATGAAGATTTTTCAACTGCACACCAAAAATGGTGTTTAGTAACGCCAAAATTGGTGGCAACTAAACGCTAAGTTTTTACAGTATACAAGACAATTAATACTGTGGAATGATCCACATATAAAAGAGTATGTGTGTCTATGTATGTTTGTTCGCTATACAAAGCCATACCAAATAAATCTAACTTCTACTATTTTTTTTTTGTACAGAGATATGAAATAATACATTACAAAATTTGTGGATGAATTTTGTTACAAATGTATACTTTGTTCAAACGTGCTAATTTCCTGCATACTATTTCAGGCTGTTTTCTCTGTGTGTCCCCTGACTGTAACAGAATGGCTCATTGTTTTGAAGATTTCATTTCCTGTTATCATACTCGATGAAACAATGAAATTTTTCTCGAGGAAATTTGTTGAAGGTCGAAATCCCTTCTCTGAACTTCATTGGATGCTTGCGATATGGGCTGCATACATTGCACTTATGATATATTCCCCAATTTAAATGACTGTGATAGTGAACTAGAATATTGAAACTAACTTCATCAAAACAAAATTCATTGTTATAAGAATTTTAACTCTGAAACTCAACATCTTTTGGGGATTAATGCGACATCATCGGTATCTGCTGCGGAAATTAATTATATTTCTGCTACAATCGAATACTGTCGCAGAATATAGCATGAGCATTTTATCAGTTTGAACATGTCTTTAGACTTCAAGATATTTTATTTATTTTGCATTCGACTTTGTTTTTACATTTATTAATGTGTTAGCTTCGCATGTACTTGGACTGTATATACAATACATGACTTAGGAAACTAAATTTTTCTTTTATGTTTGAAACCTGACATTTTCATTTATTTTTTTGAAATACTTGCATTTCTTGAGTGAAGCAATAGCTCATTTTATAGTACAATGATGCATGTTTTTCTTTTTGAGTAAAGTATAGAATACCTTTACTCTTGTGATCCTTTGTAGCTGTTTCAAACTACAAAGCAGTGCATTTTTATTAACAATATGTAGTGAAAGTCTAGAGTTTTGGCAGTTTTCACATATTTTATCTTATTTTTAGCAGCAATGTGCAGCTCAGAGTTAGATTTCTGGAATGAAACATTCCAAAAATATTCAGCAACTTAGGTAACAGACTTTGATTTTTCATTGCTAAAAATAAATTATTTGCTTATTTCTTATTATACATTCTTTTTTTTCTCCCCCCTTAGCTTGTGTGTAATGCATAGCTTATAAGTCAAGTAGGATCTGATGTTTAAAAAATATTGGTTGATGTAACGTAAAGTAGTACATTGTGTTTACTGGGTACTTGTGAAATTTTATAAGTGGAATACTGCTGCAAAATGTTATGTTTGACTAAGTGGCATGCCTTACTTATCTATTTTTATTCAAAGGTTTGAAGTAGCCAATTGTTGAAATTTATAAAATGTTTTCATACATATTCATTAAAGAACTTGCACTGTACTCGTACTTCACATATGTTTCATAATTGGCTAAAATGTTGTAACTATGTAAAAATTTAAATTTATAAGTGCTTAAAATGTGCAATTTTATGGTAGAAAAATCTACTTATCTTAAAATCTTTTTTCCTGATTCCTTGTGTGTATTTTGAATGGATTCAAGGCTACAATTTTTAAAATGCTACTTAATACCTATCTCAACATCTTTTCAGTCTAATTCCACTTAATTTAAACAATTTTTTATGTTTTTAAGTATAGTTTGGAAGAAAGTTTATAAAGAATATTTTACTTTGCCTGTCTATTCCCTATCAATTTGCATGCCCTATTGATAATTTAGTTGAATTCAAATACTCAAACAGGTTTTGAACCCTGAAATGTGTGCATTTTATGTAAACTAATACAAGTCTGCAAAACCATATTGGAAGGTGAAAGTCCATAATTTTCATTTATTCATTAAAATAATTTATTATTAAAATGTAAAAATTCTTTTTTAGTAAAAATTCATGAATATGTCATATGCTTAGATTGCAGTCCTAAATAAAAAATAATAATAAAAACATCGATATATGTATGTAAATAAATGTGTTCAATATATGAAAGAATTTTAGTGTATATTTCTCCCAAAATTGTATTGGCTTGTGGTGTTTACAGTTATTACTTACTGCCACTGTTTTAAATCTCTTGTAGAGCAGATGTTTATATTGAATCCTTCTCCATGCAGTCCTATGCAGCACTGCATTGTAAAGTTATGTATAACATGTGGAAATATAGATTTCCATTTGAAAATCAGGTTTTTATAATGAGTATTAAATGAATCTTTATTGGCTGTACTGATTAGTTTTGTTTTCAAAATTCTTGTTATGTGGTATGTGTTCTAACTTATTTTAAGATTAGCTCACATGCCCGGCATTGAGCGGGATTACATTGAATCGTTCCCAGGCCAAGTGGCACATGTCCAAAATCCTGTCGGAAAAATTTAGTTAAAAATCTCCAGTAGAAGATGGTAAAATCCTTAAAAATCCCATTTAACAAGTTGAAACTCCTTAAAAATAACAATTACATTAAAAACAGCAGTCTCTAAAAATTCCTTTTATTAGACTAAAAATAAGTCCATAAAAATCAACATTAAAATAAGAGTTCATAAAAATCGTCATTAGAGTAAGGGCAACAGTAACTAAAATACACATGGGTGTCGGGACAATATTTTAAAAATATCAAGAGTCAGCAAAAATCCAAATTTCAATATAGACAACACTACATCTAAAAATTCCCATTAGAATAAGAGCTGTATTCTCTTTAAAAATGCCCATTAGATGAAGAACAACAGAATATCTCTGCTAGAATAAAGAAAACATTCCTTAAAGCTCCCCAATTGAGTAAAGACAACTATTCCTAAGCATCCCTAATAGAATAAGAATATTAGTCCCAAAAAATCTCCATTAGAATAAAGACGTCAGTGACTAAAAATACCCATTAGACTATGGACCTTTAAGAGGTGCTATTCCTAAAATTACAAACAGTCCACTTAAAATCCCCATCAAAATGACACTAGTTCTTAAAAATCCCGCTTAAAGAATCGTTAAAACATTTCCTGAAAAATTAGATAAAATAACACTTTATAAAAGTCGACAAAAAAATTAAAATAAAAGCCTTATTTCCAAAGGCAAATAAACATGCGCATTTAACAATAATTTAACATTGTGCAAGTAAACAGTAACAGAAATAAAATTTCACATTAATTTAAAGCACAAATGATCATTAAAACGCAGACATGTTTCGGGATTGCTTGGAATCCCTTTTTCAATGCGACATGTAGCTTCCAGATGCAAAGGCTTCATGGCTTCAGGAGGAAGAAAATAAACTTAGAAATTGTTAAGAACTTGATTTAAATCAAATTTGTTCTTACTTTTTTTTATGTAAGAAGTGGATTGTGATTCTACAAAACAAGTTCAGCAAGGTAGCAGACTAGTTATTGATTTCCAAGCTGTTGATTCTGAAACTGGTTAACTTTAAGTGTAAAAGTCCATTAATAAGAGAGATATACTATTTTTCAAATAAAAATTATAATTTAGAACAGAAAATTAATAAATATAACTGTCAAACTTTTTGCTTTTTATCCTGCTTACAAGAAAGAATTATAATCATGGTCAAATAATGCACAAATTCTGATTACCTAGAAATCAATAAAATTGCTTGTAGTTTATATCTAAAATTAGATATAAACTACGATATCCTTCTATACTTTGATTGAAGATATTTCTTTCATATGATTTTGTACTTGTGCTTAGGGTATACATTAGCATTTTGCTTAGAAGTACCAAAATGTGCTTCTAGACCCTTCCATCACGCTAGGAGGAGACCAACAGACATAAACACAACTCTACTCATTACAAATGCATTATTTTACAATCTTTAAAACCCTGGGCACTTGAGTCAGTAAGAAGCAAATAAATCCAAATATTTGAGGTAAGCAGTCTTTTTATTACATATTTACAAACTTTCCTTTGTTACATTAAAACTTTGCACTCCTTTTTCTAGCGGTATATTTAGTGTCTGGTCTAACATCTCTGAAAAAAGAATTTGTTTATTAACATCATTAGAATAAAAAAACGTAAAAAAAGTTATTTTTCCCACAGCTCAACCACATCATTGAACAATGACTTCACAACATTTTTAATAAATAGCTATAAAATTGTCACATGTTATTGAATCAAACTAATTGATTCTTGTAGCAAATCCAAGCACTTTTCCAATAGGAAGGTATTTTAAAGATTTTTAATTAACTGACATTATGCAGAAACTAATGTATAGTAAATTTAAAAGTCTTTCTATGAAGCTATGAAAAATTTATCTTTTAAAGCTAAACAATGAAAGCATTCTTAACTGTTAAACACTAATACATATAAACATGCAGCTTTTTCCCCTAAGAAGTGTTTGTTATATTCAAAAATTTAAATATTTTTTCAGGAGATTCAAATGTCATGCCATTAAAAATAAGTCATTATATACATGATATAATTTATAATATTAACCAATTATGCAAAATTTTATAGAGACTTAGATCTTTAGTCAACATATAAAATGCACAATTCTTGTAATAATTACATGTTTAAAATTTTGAATTTGTAACCTGTGAAAATAAACTCTTTAGTTCAACTTTGAAATCTTAACTTTCAACAATAAATAAATAAAAAAAAAGGGGTATGTTATTAAGTTAAAGCTACCTTCCTCATGTAAGAGAAAAATTACTTTCTCATTCGAAGGAATATAATCTGATCGAGATAAAATTTTGCAAACTTAGTACTGTATAACTACTAGCACAATGTTTTGGAACCAGGCTTGGAGTAATCGCGATTACGTAATCGTAATCTGACAATGGCATATTCTTATAATCATAATCGAAATTGCGTAATCCATTTCTTGCGTAATTTTAATCTAAAGGAAAAAAATCTGTAATCCTTTATTAAATCAAAAATTTAATCAAAAATCATTAATTTTTGATTAGTGACACTGCTCCAATAATGAGAGTTGTGTGCATAATATCAGCTAATTTTTCGCTAATCTAATCTTATGCAAAATCGTAATCGGTTATCATAATAGTAATCTATTACTTTTTTAACGACTGTAATCGCTGCCGCAATCGTAATTACTTTTTGGCAAAGGATTACAATCGTAATCATAATCATAATCTCTCACTTTTTCTGTTTGTAATCGTAATCGATTACGTTTCTTCGTAATCGACTCCAAGCCTGTTTGGAACACCTCAAAAAATACTTAAAGTGTCATTATCTCTAAACTATTATTTCTTACTCTATGATATTAATCTAATCACTAAATAGTTGTAACTTTCCCTAATACAAAGAAACATAACTTACTTTCCCTGTCGTCGACGCCGTTCCTTCTTTTCTAAAACCCAATCACGGTTATTTTTGGGAGGTTTTCCGCGATGAATTTTGCCTCGAATTCTAAAAATAATAAATTACAAGTAGGATGACTAATAATACATTTTACAAATTAGTCAATTGTATAAAGCATTTGTTTTATTCATTTTATATAAAAAAACAAAACATTTCTCAATTTCATAAATGCAGAATTTTCAAACTTACAAAATGAAAAAGCTGGAGAAATTTTTGCACTTAGTATCAGTAATAAGTAATCATCTGAGTAAAATAGATGACTAAAAACATCTACTTTTATAGGTAAGAATTTACCTTCCTGCGCAGCTAGGCTTAACAAATGGCATATACAATTGTGAATATAAATACCAGGAATTGTTTCTTTAAAAATCCCACCCTCTTTTTGAGGCATCATTGCGGATGCATGTTCCCGTCCAATCATAAAAAAACTATAGATGGAATTTCAAATATTTCTAGCTGCGTTGCAACATTTGTTCCAGCAACATCACTTGCAGAAGGGAAAAGATGCATTACAAAGTTTGCTTTCAGACTAATAAGGTGCAACTGGATATAGCTTTAAATTGCCATTGTTCAACTCGTCAATTGTCAAGGAAAAAACATTCTTCCTGATATTTAACACTGTTTGCCTTCTTACTTTGTACATGTTACTAATGGTTTCTATCATTTTTATAAAAACACACATATTTTTTAGCAATCTCACTGTTCAGAATATTATCCAAAATTAACGTAGTCAGCAGTATTGATTGGAAGTTTAAGCTCCCTGCGAAGTGCGTATTAAGCGAATCACAATTTTGCACAAATAAGAGTAATCATCACGCCGTTTAAAAAAATTATGCTTTTTGTTTTTTTCCAGATAGTTTATTCCCTTTACAATTCTATTTATTTATATGACAATATTGCCTCGGCCACAATTTGCAGTTAAAAAAACTGCTGGGCAAACAGAACAAAAGACACGTGACCCTTTCTGTAAACTTAAAATGAAAGGAGACTGGACTGCTTAATATGTTTTATTAGAAATTGCATTTACTCTCTTTGATCTAGAAGATAACAGTGCTTCTACAGCTACGTCACTTGTGCAATACTGCATCAAAACGATTTTTCTGCTATATGTTGTTACAAATGCATTTTTTAGGAATATGCGCCTAATCACAATTTTCAAGATTTTTTAGATTTATATTTTTTTTGTCTCAAAATCAACATCATTTACTACATTTTCCCTTTAATCATGAAAACATGAAATCGCTAATATGATAAAGCAAAACTTTTCTAGGAACTTACCGAGACTTAACATATTTTGCATGGTCTTGTGAGGATTCCTCTGTACCAAGAGCAGCAGGAAGCTTCTGAAGTCCACCGGTTAATAAAACAAGAAAAAATCTATAAAATAATTAAATTTATTTTAATTTTTAGACAAATCAAGAAATTATACAGAAGTGAAGTATATTTAGAATCCAAAATCTTTTGCAATATAATGCTCAATCCAATAAATACATTTATTGGATCATCATAATGCTAAATCCTAGAGCAAGGAATCTATCTAGAGTTTTTGAATAAAATTTACATGTAGCTTATGATACTAAAAAGTTTGGGCATAACTTTAACAAATTAAGTATTTTAAATTAATGAGACATGATACCTTTAATATTTATGAGTGTTTTATTTTTTCTATTATTTTATTTTATTAACTTACTTTTTGGAAGTAACTCATACGATGCAGTCGCACTTCGTTAAACCATTCACCTTAGGAACGGGTTGAAAATTGGCATAAGTCAAGAGTGGCTAAGTGGAGATTTTTATCAATTCTTCATAAATGCATGTTTTCATGGAAATATTTGAAAGTATGAGTACGACTACAACACTGTCAAACTTGCTAAAAAGCTTGTTCAAAAAAAATATTGAGAAGTGTTCAAACTGCCCAAAAGTATATACAGTCAGCCCTCGTTTAACACGGTTTTAATCGGTTTCAGACGACAATGATAAGTGAATTTCCATAAAGTAGGATTTTTTATATGTGAACCAAATATTTTCGTTTTTAGAACGCAGAAAGCTTGTTCACAGCTTTTGAATATGTTTTTTTAACATTATTGAAGCACTTCGGACAGGGAAAAACATTTTTAGTCAAATTTTAACTTTTATTATCAAACTATTGAACAAATAAGAAAAAAATATATGTGATAAGAAGTTAAAATTATGATATATTGCAAGGTTACTGCTCACCTTTAGTAAGAAGTTGGGTTCAATTTCCATATTTTCCTGCAGGTGCTGCATGGTGTTATGCGTGTATAGAGCCTTAAATGCACAAATAACACCTTGATCCATGGGCGGGATTAGCGATGTTGTATTGAGAGGAAGAAACTCGATCCGTACTCTGTCGTAAGAAAGGTCTTGAGCGTGTCCTCCTGCCAGCCGTAGTGGCGGGCAACCTCAACAATTATTTCACATCGCGGATCACATCCAAGACTTTTACTTTCTCTTGGATAGTAAGCATCTTCCTTCTGCGCTTAGTTTCACCGTCACAAGGCTTAGAAAAGAGTTTTCAGGAATAGCAAATACTTGCAAAAGAGCGACGAGTGTAAGGATATTGAGCTGTGTATGACAGACAGGAAAGGCCTTAATCAGTGGACAGAACAGGATAGCCAATCAGTCAACAACATGTTTACAACCAAGCACTAGCAGTATCATTTTCACTGAATCAACTTTTTTAACACTTTTTCTAAAAGAAAGGGCGGGGACACCTGTGGTTTTACAACTATCTTTCTCTCTAGGGAGTTGGGAATACTTTTCAGATAGCAAGTGAATGGGAAGCCAGTCCTGAAAGTGAGTAACAGGTGTTATGTATTCTTAATTCTTTGCCTGTCAATCACAAGCATAGAAGGAAATGAGTTGCAATATCTCCCCACCTCTGCATTCCTTCCCTATGAAGGTAATGCTTAGTGTTTGAAAAGCAAGTAGTTGAACAGCATTTACAAATGCCTTTCTCTCCTTGCAATAATACAGTGATTGACATCCCCCACATGCCCACTAAATATTTAACAGTACAGAATAGGCAGCAATTCTTGGTGCTCCCTATAGCATTTTCTTGGAATTATCATCCCTCCTTTTCAACTCACTCTGCTGTACCCTTTCAGAAGAAAATGCCTTTCTTAACCAGAGCTCATTAGAAAAAGTTGATGAATTGGGAAAAACCATGAGAGAGTGAAGCCGTGAAACTCGAAGCACAAAGTGGCGAGGGATGACTGTATTAATGAATCAATAAAAGCAAAATACGACATCAAATTTTCTTACTTTTTAGCTTTAGAGCTATTTGGATAATCAACAACTAAACCTCCACCAAATCCAGCTCTCATAGCTTGTTGTGTAACAAGTTCAATCTAAACACATAAAATACATATTTATCACTTGAGTAACTGAAAATACATATAATTTCATTTGTAATGAAATACATAAAAAATCCAAATAAAACATTTTAAAATGGCATGAAAATTCAAGGTGAAATGAAATCCACCTTTGCACGGATTGTAAAGCCATGTATAAGTTAATGAATTAGATATGATGATTCAAATCCAAGAAAGGAAAATTCATAATTCATATTTGGTATAGTTTAATAAAGGTAGTTTTCATCAACTTTAAAAAATTGTCACTGAAGGTATTATTTTTACAGGCTAAAATTCGGAGCGGAATAGCGGGGTATGCCTGAAAATAGAAAGGCTTATTTCAATAAAGGCAGAATTTTCCTGATTCAACCTTTTCTATTTATTGCACATTAGCTTTTTTTTTTCTCCCGGATTTTTTTAAATAGAAAAATATTAATCTGAAGGGTTGTTAAATCAATAAGTGCCAGTAAATTTTGATTAACACAGAAGCAATCTTGTAGACATATTCTTGATTTACATAAACCAAAAAACCCTACAATGTAAAAAATTTGAAAATCAGTTTCTTGGGAGCAGTTAGATATCTTTTCCTAAAAAAATTATTTATTTTATTCTTTATGTCCTAAAAGTCCATTTTCCAAATTTTATTCTTTTTAAAACAGAAAAAAAAGAATGGAACTTGTTTGATTCGCTTAACTGTGGTCATAAATGGCGCCCATAACCTTGCATTTTGCACAAATGCCTTGTTTTGTGGTTCAACTTTTCTAATAGTAATATTTTTTTAGATGTACTGTCTGTTATTCTAAAGTAAACCCAGTAAGAATTTATACATGCCTCAGGTCTGCTCTGATTTTATCAAAATAGGGTGATAGGCTGATAGGAGACATTAGGATGAGTGTTTGTGTGAATGTTTTTCTTTTTTCTTTCATCCTTTGGACTTCAAATACTTATACAACATCTCTTTTTTTCTATGATGTAAAATAAAATGCCTTTCGATATTTTGAAAAATTTACAATGATATTTTTAGACTTTTAAACATCGGGAGCATTTTTGAATATTGGGAGTGGGTAATACATTGAATGGAATGGAGGCAAGGATTCAATTCGGAAATATTGGCAGTCCTGATTTGCACCCCACTATTTCTATTTACAAAATAGTACTTTTCTCCATGTATGACATCTAGAAATGTTATTTTGGGAGGTCAAGGGGGATCAAATGCCTCCTCCAGCATGATAAATATAATATATATGTGTGTGTTTACATGACATTTTATGTTGCAGAAAATTAGATTGACTTCTGCATGGGAACCCTCCGTTCGTGACGCAGTTGCACCATTGGAAATTTTAGGAAGGGGGATGTCGTAAATTTCCATTTCCTTTGCTACATCTACTATATTTTTTATATGAAAACATATTTTGATAAATGTTACTCTGATACTCTTCTTAGTTATTTTTGGAGGGGGGACATTGCTCTAGGGAGGGCCCCCTCTGATATTCTTAATGAATTCATTCAGAGTAGTTTTTTGTTTTTGGAATACCAAAAAAACTTTCAATTAAAAAAAATATTGAGTGATTAACTGGCGAAAAGGGACTGATTATAAATAATTGGCAAATTGCCAATTAATCGGTGCATCTCTATAGCATAATACCTGTCTCTCAAAACTCCTTAACTTTTCTTAATAACTAGCAATAAAATAGAATTGATACTTTCAATAAGAAATATTTTGAAGAATGTTAAATCCTTAGAATAAGAGGACACAAATTGTTTATACATATGATTGTCAAATAAAATGCAGAACATAGTCATTCAAATAAACTTAATCAAGTTCAAAACCATGCTTACTTGATCACTGTTTTCTGGATAAAACTGAAAAACTGCACGACTACCCCTTGCCTAAAAACATACAGATAAAGTATCATTCTTAAACCCTTAACATTAAAAAATTATAGCAAATTTTGCAGTACTGAGTATTGAAAATTTATGAAATAGTAACTGAATCTGTTCAATATTTGAGCAGTTAATTGTACAACTCAACTTTTCATGTGTAACACAATTAAGATTTCCTCATAAAAAAAGACCCTTTCTAATTCTTAAGCTTGTTATTTAAATCAAAATAAACAAAAAGAAATAAAGCAGTTCATTAACACTACAATTTTCTGTTGCATGCAGCATAAATCAATTGGAGGTTATGCTCTTATTTATGGTAACTTGACATGATTTTGGCAAGTGTTTGTACTTTAGATTGTTTTGAAAATACAAGACAGTTTTGTTTTGTATAAAAATTTTAAATATACACAGATTAATACACTCTGTAAACTGGTTTATGTTTATCATATCACGTCATTCACTTTCCTCCTCCATTTTTTAATCTTTGATTTTGCTTATCAATATTTGAAAAAATAGGTAGATACACAATTCTTTTAAATACTTACTAAACAGCCATATAATGTTGAAAAGAAGTTGTATAGTCTTTTTGCTGGTTTATGAGACCTTTTATCTGCATTACACAGCCACTGAAGAGCAGAAATACTGTAAGAAATGAAATAGAAATATAACATTGATTCAGGTAATTGAATAAAAGTAAGACAAAATGATGTGCAATACAACTAAAATGCAGGTTTTACATGAAAAGAACAACAATTATGTGTTATGCAGTAACAAATTAATTTTTCATGAAATGAATTTATCTACTTAAATACAGTTCTTCTTTTAGCTCCAAAACAGAATATACTGCAAAGTGAAAGACATGTCACAAATATCTTTGCTGCAGATCAATTAATGAAAAAGATCTTAATGACGTAAAATGGATCAGGAGCAGCCCTAAACATTTCTGAGAAAAAAAATCTTCTTTCTTAAAAATATTGCGAGGAAAAAGTATTTGCTTTTGATCCGAGAATTAGACTCGAAACAATACTACATTTTATTATATATTTTACAAGGTTCATACCCTTTTTTACTAATCAAATTCCAGGAGTTCCACCTACAAGCAATCAAACTTTTGAGTTCATTGACAAATAAGATAAAACATGGTGAGATGGCTCACTTGAATTTTTGGAGGGAAGGGGAAGTTTGAGTGCACCGTGATTCCAGGTAGTTGTACAACCACAACAACACAGTGTCTACTCAAATTCATAAGTTATCGCTCTGAAAGTGTTACAATGTTTTATTGCTTGCTTTCCAAATGTAAGAGCTTGAATTTTCATTACTGTTCTTCTAATGTTCACCATGTTGTTAGCACTGCAAAATACTTTCTAAGCAAACACTTTTTCAGCTAATTTGACCATCTACTTGCAGTTATCAGTAATATAGTCTACTTCTTATCAACGGCCATCTCCCTTGAACGTAAACGAACCATGTGCACAATCTCACCCGCTCTATAAGAGAAGCAAAAAATAGCTGAATTTTCCAATTTAGAAAGATTTACACATTTTGAGGGGTGATGAACTCTTTTTTTACCATTTTTTAGAAAATGTGTCAGTGTGTCTGCATGTGGTCTTTTTTTCCGTGGCCACTGTCAAAAAGTAATGCATGGAATTGGTAGAAATTTGATGCTTACATGGACCCTGACGGGAACTGGTGCTAATTGGTAGGAATCCATTTAAAGGGTAAGGAGCAATTAAACGTTTTTCTTGATTGGTGTGAGTGCTATATCTCGAGAAGTGATAGAAGAATGGCATTGGAATTTGGTATGCAAGTGGATCTCAACAGGAGCAGGTGCTGATTATATTTTGGCTCTATTTGCTCTAAAGGTGTGGATCAATCGAACTTTTTTTTGGGGCGCTGTAATTCACAACTTAATGCATAGAATTAAACAAAATTCAATACACACATATCTCCTGATAGGAAGTGGTGTTGGTTAAATTTTGGGGCCATTCGCTCTAAGGGAGGGGGAAGCAATTGAATGTTTTTCTGGCTAAGCATATATTTCAAGAATTCAACAATTATATTCTGGCACCAATTGCTGCCTTGGCACAATTGGTTCCAGAATATAATTGTTTGAATTGTTGGACTATAATTGTTTTGTACTGTTGCCATTTCACCTACATGTTAACAAATAAAATTCTTATCAATATTTTTACATTTTGAGGCTTTGCTGACAGCACAAACCTTTTAATTAGTTTATCTTGGCTTAAAATCATTCTTTTTATACAATTCATTTATTAAGTTTTTTCAATAAGGATTTATATCATAATATGGATATTTGGAAAGTCATAATATTCATATAAAGGATTTAGAAGAAAGTGGCATGATGGCCTCAACTGACTAATTTATCAAGTTTCCTAATGGTGCACCCATCTCTACCGGCTTTACCTTAACCATTTTTCGCTAAAGTGTTTTTTTTCTTTCAGGCGTTTTTTATTTTTAAAACACAAAATAAATACATGGTACATAAACCAAAATGTATGCACTAAACCTAAAGATTCATAAGAGAATTCTGAAGCATGCTTTCACATGTGACAAAAACGATCAACATGAATACCTTGCTTCATTTCAGTTTGTTGATACAAAACTGCTATTTGTTGTTTTAAATATAAATATGAGGACATATTCAGAAATTTTTTTTTCAAATTTTCAGGAATAAAAATAAAATTTCCAGGAGAAAACCAAAAAACAAAAAAAAAACAAATTCCAAGAGTTTTCAATGATTGTGGAGAAAAAAATTCAAATTCCCGGAGTTTCCGAGGATTTCCAGGAGGTGTAGGAGCCCTGCATTTATCACTAACTTACAGTAGGAGCATGTATCCTGCAGAACATATTTAACAAGCTAAAGAGCACTGCAAACTTTGCAGAGCACTGCAAAACATTCTGCTCTAAGGTATACTTTTTTTTTTTTGATTGTGTAAATTTTTGTGTCAATATATTATTCTAATATAATGAATAACAAACATTTAAAGAACTCTTATTCTTCATGTGATTCAGACATCTTCAAGGATTATGAGAACCAAAAAATAAATTTTAAAATATTAATAATAGATTAATAAGAAGTTTGTGAACTTTTGAAATGTTTTGATTTTTTTTCTCTCCATTTTATAAGCAAGGAGTTTCTATTTTTAGAAAATTAATGAACAAAATAATTAATTTTATACAAAAAGGAAATTACAGTTTAAGTTGCTAGGTACAGATCTTTTAATAAAATAATTTTGAATAGTCACTCAACATGATAAAAGTTGACAATTTTAGAACATTTATGAGTAAATAGCGAAATTTGTAGATTTACTATATTTCAGAAAAAATGGAAGTGAGAATTTTTCCAGCTTTTTACTAAAAAAGAGAGATAGAAAAAAAAACTTTAGAAGACATCTTTTTGTATTAATACGTGCGGAAGACATCTCTTTAAGAAAATGTCTCTTGAAAGCTGACACATACACAAGATTTCTTTCAAAGTAATTTATACTCAACACAACTCACCTAATAGCACCATCAAAAATTCCAGCACGGAAAAACATCCCTTGCCCTAAATCACTCAAAATGACATCTCCTTCTACTTCACGCTCTTTTGCAATGGCTTGGGGAGAAAAAGAAAAGAAAAACATTGTTATAAAGTTATGCTTGAAAGTCAAGTATACACTTAACTAAACATTTCCTTTTAAGAATTAAGATTGATGTACGGTATGGGAATAGTACATTTCTCGCAGTACAGATAAGTTTTCACATAACTAATTGGTACTTTTTGGAAAGCACATTTCACAACAGCCTCACATAGTACTTAGATCAAGGTTGTATCCAGAGGGGGGGGGGGGATGGGCTCGCCCCCCCCCCCTCCAAATCACCAAATTTTTTTGCAATGTAGCATATATTTTTCCCTGAAACTTTCCCCAACATAAGTGTTTCAAAATCAGGGCCTCCCCCGAAAAAAATTTCTAGCTACAGCCTTGCCTTAGATAAGTGCATTCACAGCTCAAATTTTATAGAATTCCACTTCATCAGAAAAAGATACTTTTACTAAGCTATTGACAACAACAGCTTGAAAAGTAAATTTGCTAGTTTTGAACTAAAGGGAGCTCTTTGAACTTCACAGGAGTTGTCACTGAGCAATTAGCAATCCTCCCTCCATTTTGTTGCTGAATTGCACATCTCTGTATTGATTTAGAAAAGTGAGAGGAAGAAGGATAGAGTTTTATACTTTGAACAGGACACTGTTTAGATTTAGAGAACTTCCAGAAAATAAATAAATGAATACAAATGAATATATTGAAGTGAGATGACTTACTACACTAGTACTCCTACTGTCACAGGTATGTACTTGAATGAAAAACAGCTTAATAAAATTAAGGATCAAACTGATCACTTTTTCGTCAAATTTTAGAAATTTTTGAATCTGGTTAGATGATATGGAAAATAAAGTAGTTATTTCCCTTAAATGTCATTACTGTGATTACTATTTATTTATTTTATTTATTCATTTATGTATTTTACGTTAGTCATAAAATAAGTTCCCCATTTGGCTATCAAGTTACATTTAGCAAATTAATCAAGACATGATGCAAGTATGATTCAAACATTGTTAATGCTCAATTTAAAATTCTTTTGGAAGTCCAAGATAATAAAAAAATAAGGCAAATAGAAAAGATTCTTTTTTCATAAAAAATAACATTCTATACTCACAAAGCATGGCTTGACTTATATCAACACCAATCCAGCTATGTCCTTGTTCTTCTAATGCTTGGCCACTAAGTCCAGATCCACACCTATGTTAAAAAAAATTATAAAAGCAAATTACTTCATGTTATTGATTACAATAATTATCAATGAAATGTTTCTACACAGAGAAAATGCTTACTGGTTAATAAAATTTTTATAGCATTTAATCAAGGGTGAAACTGAACTACACTCAAAAACCCTGAATGTGCTACATTGCCTGTAAAATAGTGAATAGTCAGAAAGTGCCTTAAGAACAAATGCTGCCCAACCTCTCCCAAAATTAGAGGTTTTATTTGGTATGCACATTACACATCTTAAACCTTTCTAAGGCTGTGGCAAGTATACTTTGTAATAATTCATCAACTTAGAAATATCTGTAGAAAGCTACAGAGCTTCTCCCAGGCTAGGGCGGAAGGGGGCCTCACCCCAAATAGTATTATTCATAATGACCATTTTAGATGTCCTTTATTAAATTATGACATACTATGCTTGCTGCATTTGAAACTGTTTGCAGTGGATTGAATATCAGTTTTGATTATTTTGCATGAAAAAATTGTTATTACTTTAAAAGAGAGTGCAAGGTAACTCAGAATGCATGTTTGCATGTATTTTAAATCACAAAATTTTTGTAAGTAGATCAATTCTGAAATACGTCAGTTGAAAAAAAGAAAAAGTCCAGAAAAATGTATCACTTTCTGGAGAAAAGATATACAACAGTAAATTCAAGTACATATTGTTAATGAGTACTTGTAATGGAAAAGGGAGATTACAAAAGTTTCTCATAAGCTAACGTTTAAATCAAACGACAAAAATAAAAATTTTAACTTAAGAATCAATTCAACAACTGACAAACCATTAACCCCTTGACAGTGCCACCCGAATCCAGTTCGGACAATGACTGGGTGCAGTATTTGTGATGCCCAAACTACTTTGGGCAGGAGAAAAATTAATGTTTCTATTTTATTAAGTCCAAGCCAAGTTCGTTTCAAGTTTAGGATACTTAATTCACTATTTTCCTAATAGATGGCATTAGTTGTTTTAGTTTTTCACTGATTAAGACTTCAGTCAAGGGAGGGAAAATGTGGGTATTGTCAGCTGATCGGATAAACAACGACAAAGTTTCATTTTTGTTTAGTTTCGGTTGCTTTTCAGTGACTTTTTTTGCAAGTAATTTTTTTTTTCACAATGCTCGATTCAGACACGATGAGGAGTAGTTTAGGTTCCTTGGGGGCGATATGGGCTTGTGTGCAGTACCGTTTTTTGAGACATACCATACTGCAAAAGATTTGTAAAATTCATGTATTGAAAATCATATTGTTATGCTTCTATATTATATTATATTTAGCTTCAAAATTTTGTTTAATTTAATCTAATAGAATAAGATGTGTGCAATCCATTACTTTTTTATGTGTATGTAAAAAATATAAATACAGTAGTTATTGTATTTAAAATTCTATTTTTGTAATAAAAAACAATTTTCCAATTTTTACAATAATATAAAGAGCAAAATTAAACAGTCAACAAAATGTCCATTTTTCTGAAATATATGTCACAGTTAAGGGGTAAAATGGTTTTAAATTTCATCACCACAGCTTTTTTTTTTTTTTTTCGTTTTATTTTAAATATAACTCCATTGCTTACATTTCTGAATTCTTCTTAGTTTCTTTAAACTTTTGAAGTCCATGAGCGAAAAGTTTGATAATTCTAAACGAAATCCACAGGCAGGGTGCGTACACTATTCTCTGAGTAAAAATCAAGCACTTTCCAGGACTCTTCAAGCAAAAATCAAGTAAATCTAACCACTTTGAATACAAGTTACATTACAAGCCAGAAAGATTTCTTCAATACTATTTAATTTAGAAAACTCTAACTGTAATAAAATAACTTCATATTCAATACTATAAAAATTTATCATATCGCACATTAATTAGATTTATGTGTTGTAACTAGGGATGTAACAAATAGCGATTTGGCCGAATAGCCGAACACCAAATATTCGGTCATTTCTTCCAGGCCGAAGGTGAATATTCGGTCCTTTCTTCAAGGCCGAATAGGCCGAAGCCGAATATTCGGCGGCCGAATATTAAAATTTCTAGAAAATCGTTGTAATCGAAAGTATTTGTCAAATTTAAAATTATTCACGAAGTCAAACACCAATTACACACAATCTATGATGTATGATTTAATTCTGTTTGTTAAGAATTTAGAACTATTTAAAATTAATCTATTTCCACTATTGTTTTGAATGTAATAAGACTAAGAATTTCACCCACAAGCAAAATAGAAATGACAGGTTTTACGGTAGTAAGCATTATCATTATTTTACTAATTATTTAATTGCAGTGAAAGAAATACTAGTGCTTAGTGAACTTTACCTTGCTCAAAACTGTTTTATGAAGATATGTTAAAAGTTATAAAAGTTAATATTTTTATTTTATGGGGTTTTTCACGTACCTATTTTTAAAAGATCTATTAAAACTTAATATGTATTTAACTGTAATATGTTTTTATTTTCAAAAGCCCCAATAACTTATGCTATCTAAATATTCATGATATATTCTTAGCTTTTCACATTTCTCTCTAACCCAACATTCACAATAAATCTGTCTACCCAAACAAAGTCTGGCTTCCACTTTGTTAGTAATAACAAAATGAATTTATCATATCTATTATAATTATCTATTGGCAGCTTTTGAGAGAAAATGCTGAATATAAAATACAATATTACAACTTTAAAATGTGTTTTTGCTCAGTCAAGCCTAAAACAAGATTTAAAAAAAGTAGTTTATTCTAGATTATTTTTATTTCTTAAAACTACAGTGGACTAATGTATTCTTTTCCAATAATTATAATACAATTTTAAATGTTTAAAATTTACTAATTTCTTAATTTTTTTACTTTTTTATCGCAGCAGAACTATTCGGCCGAATAGTCCATCAATATTCGGCCAGGCCGAATTTGACCTTACCCAGTATTCAGCTGGGTGATGAAATGACTATTCGGCCAGGCCGAATACCGAATAGTGGCCGAACATTCGTTACATCCCTAGTTGTAACGGCTGTGTATGTAACGAGCCATAGCTTAATTGCTTGTCAGGTCAGACATGTGCCTCACTGAGAAAAAAAATACTGAAAAATCACACATAACGCTGTGTAAAAGTTTATTAAAAAGTCTTATATTACAAGCATAAATTATTATGCAATAGAATTATTAAATACTAAGCAAGTCAACTCATTACTTTAATATAAAAAAGTGATTGGGGCATTATGTCTAACAAAAAAAAAAAAAAAAAGGGTGGAAGTGACATGGCATTTTTTAAAGAAATAAACATGTTTCTGAGCAATAACTTCTTAAACTGAAATAACTATTTCATACTTGATAACTATAAAAATTTTAATGAAATAAAATAACTTCAAAATTAGGTGTGAATATTTTTTTACATGTTTTTATATATTGAATTAAAATAGAAAGAAATATTATTTATTTATTTTGTAACAATGTAAAATAAGTACTTGAAAGGAGGGGGGGGGGGGAACCCTAACGCTAAAGATGATCTAAAATTTAAACACATTTTAAATTACATGCAAAAAAAAAAAAAACAATTTTAAAAAACGAAACATTTTTGGAAAAAACATTTTAAAACAGATTTTTAATAAGGCTCTAATATTTAATAATTATAATCAACTGATGTATCACTGAAACTTAAAGGCTAAAAATTCCTTGATTATCGGCGACATTTAGAGTGGGCGTGGCAAAATGACGTTTCTGCAAGTCCTTTACAGAAGCTGAAACTTAAGAAAGATTAAAAATAATGATAAGCTCAAATTTATTGATGTCTAAGGGGAAGAATCCGATATTAAACGAGAACTAGGAAGTTTTGCAGAAGACGATGCAACTAGATTTCGAAATGCTTAAAAAATCCGGATTGACACTTAAAAACGCAAAAAACGGACATAATGTGTAAATTTTACTCGTAATTTGTGAAACTTCGCAGGAATGCAAGCAGGCTACTTTCAAAAATGTTCATAGGGTTAAAAAAATAGAGAAAAAAATCCAAATTACAAATTTTTGCGGAAGCGAAATTTTTAATTTCCAAAATTACCAAAACTACGGAATTCCATCAAAAAACTGAAAAATCACATGTCTGCAGGTAGGAATTTGAAGAAAGGTGAATTTTCCTGTTGAGAAGTTGCAATGTAATAAGTAAAAATGAGAAAATCAAGGACTTTCCAGACATTTTTGTACATTATTCCAAATTTCCAGGACTTTCAAGGCCTTGAAAAAAAATTATGTAATTCAAGGACTTCCAAGGTTTTCCAGGATGCGTACGCACCCTGACAGGGGATAAAAAATTCCCCATTTGATTATTCCATAATATACAGCAAATTCTTTTTCAGGTAATTAATTTAGGGATGCCCCGTATAAGAAGTACAGCTACATTTTGATTTTTATACTTAAAAGTAACAAAATATGCAAACAAATTATTTTAAAAAGTGTTTTACAGCAATTTTGTTTCGAGTTAGTAAATGTATGTTTGTTACTTACAAAAATTAGGAAATTATTTGAAAATATACAAGTATGTTTTAGTTTTAAACAAGCCACAAAAGCTACAGAAAGAATGAACTCCCTGGTGGCAAAATATATCTGCACAACCATCATTTTAAAATTCAAGTTACAATGATGATCAAAACCTTTAAAAGTATTTCCTTGCCATGTAAAGTGCTGTTTCTTTTTTTTTAATTTAATAACTATTTTAAGAAAACAGCTTTTTTATAACTTACCCGAGATCTAGAATTAAACAAGGTTGATCATCAGGTAGTGCCAAAAGTTCAATAGCTCTTTCAGACATTTGAACTTGAATTTCAATCATACGTGAGCTATAATGAAATATTTATAATTGAAGCAAATATAGGTTCAGGTAAGATACAAATAATGTAGGAATAAGAGAGAAATGAAAACTATTTTAAGTTTTGAAACTGAGGTAAGAATATAATGATAAGAAATATTTACTTTGAAGTGTATTTTCTTGCTTCATCTGCATTATAGAACTATCAACAGAAAATCAGCTTGTTAAATTGTGAATGATATACAAGTGGGTAACTTAGAGAAAAAGATAAAATAACTAAAAAAATTTAAACTAAAATTGCTAAATATGCATATATATATATAATAAAATTTAACTATGTTTTAATAAAGGGTTGAACCTATATTTTAAACCTGCCTATCACGAAAATCACTTTATAGTGATTTTTTTCATTTTTTTCGAGTTCTCTGCACTTGTACCTAAACTCAGCACTTTCTCCATGTCTAGATCAAGTAAATTTTCTCCAAAACCTATATGTCTCAAATTTCAGACACACTTGTCATTTTCAGAATTCGCCTTTTACTATTAACACTAGAAGACTAAAAGCATTTCTTCTCGTGTAACAGATTTTATCAGTGGTGCAGTTGAGTAATAATTCCCCCACTCCTTCCTTATTTTTTTGACTTCAGTAACTTGTTTGTATCTGTAGCCATCCCCCCTTTTTTTCCCAGGACCACGCTACCAAAACTATGCTGAAGGAACAAGTTTTCGCAAAATTCCCCCCATTTAGATGAACCAGGAGTTTTGCTTTCCAAAGCCATTTATAAGAAAAAAATTGCATTTCGTTGTCTTTCTTCTTTTTACAGTTCTAATACAGTAAAACCTGTAAAGTTGACCACCTGTCTACGTTGACCACTTTTGTCGAGAACGGAATTACCCCGTGACCCTCTATAAATTGACCACCTGTCTAAGTTGACCACTAAAGTGCTGCACCGCAAGTGGTCAACTTACACAGGTTTCATAGATGCTCTTTCCTATTTTGTAAGAAATAATTTATGGTCAGCACAACTTATGGTCGATCAATCTCATAAAATTTTTAACGCTCATTACTAAAGCCGTAGCCAATGGTACTCTACAATTTTTTTTCACAAATGAAATCAATATATTTTGCACAAACATAAATGAAAGATGTGAGACTTCTGAGCTATTTTACTCCTACCTTTGAGCTATTTTACTCCCTTTACTTTTCGGAGTCGGAACTCTTTAAGTTAATAATAGTGTAAGAATTTTTATTAGAAATAAAAAAGAAGCATGGTAAAAGGTAACTCTTCTTTGGGAATTTGGAATTATTTTTCTGTAACAAATTAAACTTACTATTTCCGGCGGTGCAACATGCTCTGGCCTGTGAGTCGCCATCTTTGTTTATGAACTGAAGTTGCCAGTAGACCACTTGATCACTTGTTATACTATTATTTAAAGTGTAGATGCAATTTAAACTTTTTCATAATCCTATAAAATAACCAAAAAATAAAAATTAGTTGTTCAAGAATAACTTTTTAAAAATAATGGTATAATGAAGGAGCAATGTATGTCGTTTTTTTAGGAGTCTTTTGCTGAACCGATTGCGCTATTTTACATGGCAATACTTGAAGTTTGTTATTGTTTTTCTTGTGATTTCGTTTTCGCTTTCGCGATGTTTCGGGCCTTGCTTGTTGAAAGCAATCGCTTTTCTCCTTGTAACATCGTTTTCCTGAAGAATACTGAGAAAATACTTTTACAAAGAAACTATTCTAGTGATGACTCGAAAAAGGGTGGAAAAGAAACTCTATATGAAACATTAGGAATTCAAAAAAGTGCTACTCGATCTGAAATCAAGAAAGCATATTATGATCTGACTTTTAAGTACCATCCTGACAGGAATGAAGGATGTACAGATGCTGCATTAAAATTCAGAAAAGTTACTGAAGCGTACGAAGTTCTTGGTAATTATAGTGCACGAAAAAAATATGATCGAGGGGTTCCTGTATCACCCAAGGATAAAAAAGCTGATACCAATGCTGCAGAGCATAATATTAAATATCAGAAATTTTATGATAGTCGCACGGCTCAACGAGATAAAGGTTTAAAATATGAAGAATTTAGTGATTCTTCATCTGAGCGACGAAATACGAAACTTTCATTTGAAAAAGATCCTGGAAAGGACAATTTGGTTTTACAAGGTGTGATACTTATTTTCTTGACTGTGATCTTTTTAGTTACTAGAAAATGGTAGACTTTAAGAAATATACTTGATAGTTATTGAGTAAATAAATTATATTATGGTTTATTTGTTAGTTTTTATTAATTCCATGAAATAAAATATGTGTTAATGAATTGCAGTTATACATTCAGGTGCATATGCAGCAACAATGTTTGTCATATTAACGTACTGATTGATTTGAAAAAGTAAAATTATTTATGAAACATAAAATTTAAGTAAATTAATATGATCAAGGTAATTTTTTCTGCATTTAGGGGAGGCAGTGAGGGCTAATGACAGAAGATATTTCTTGTGGAAAATAAATTATTTTAATGCTAAGTTTTTGGGGCACATGATGGGTCTAATGATAATATTTCTTTAAACAACAACAGTTTAGCTAAAGTATTTTATAATTCTTGCAGAGGCCAGAATTCATGTTTTCGCCCAATCAAAATAAATATTTCTTTTTATGTTTATTTGCATTATCTTCAAACTACTTTTAATTCATGAGTTAATACGCGAAGTAGCAAATGTTTTATAAATTTCTGTACTACAAGGCATACATTGCCTGACCAAACATGTAGTTTTGAATTCTGAATTCTTACACGGGGAGGGGGGGTGTAGACAGCTAAACAAGATTAAACTAAAGCTTTATATTTTTATTACCATGGTTAAAAGTTGCTTCCAGCAATTTCTTTTCTTTTTTTTAGTTATTTTTGATGAAATTTTGAGCTATCAAATGAAGAACAATACAAACTTCTTTTATAATTAAAAATAATAATAATCTTATTTTAAAATTAGAATTTAAGGATGTTTGGTGACATTTCTGAATATTTCTTTTGTGATGTTTCAAAATATAGTATTGAAAACAACAAAACATGATGAAAAGCAGTATTCATAAAATATTTAATAGAAAATGTATCCAAGAGGCACTGTTAAGATGCAGGCTATGTCAAAAACCAAATTATGCTATTATGTAGAACAGGATTCCCACGCTAATTAAAAAGGCCTTAATTTTCATTTTGTTTTTAAGGGCCCTTAGCCCTTAATTTTGGTATTAAGGCCTTAAATTTTGTTTCAGTCACCCTTTCCTCTGCAAACATCATCTCGTATTTCAATCGCTGCGCTGCTACAGGTTTGAGGCAATCGAAATTCGCGTCTGCGTATGCCCTGTCTGCTTCTCTCATAATTTTTTTCATTCTCAAATAGAATGCCGTATTTTATATTATAAAATAATTTTGAACTCAATATAATAGTCACTTTTGAACAAATTATACAGGAGCATAATTTTATATTATGTTACTAATGTCTATTATTATTCCTTATCCTCCCTCCCAAGTATGCTTCCATTGTGGAATACTGTAGTTAATACCAGTGTTGTAGTCCTGGGAAAAAAGCTAGGGAGACGCTTACATATACCAACATCAAAAAGTGGGGGTACGCGTATGTTAAAATTCAAAACGGGGGATGCTTGTGTTAAAATAAAAAGATAGGGGGACGCTGTCCCCCCTTAGACTACACCACTGGTCAGTACCTGAATGTTTTTACAGTTAGCATTCATTTAATTATAATTTGGCACTATAATTGTTCACATCCTTTTCTTTAAATAATTGGCAATTGTGTAGTTGTAAATTTTTTGTAAATTATTGTATATTTTCCGTAACTGTTTTGAAAGAGCCTTAAAAAAATTGGACCATAAAAAGGCCTTAATTTTTTTCATGCTTCAGGTGGGGGAACCATGTAGAAGAAATTAAAGTGCAAGGTGAAGCTTTATTAGTGAATTGATAATTGACATGCAAATGAAGATAAATTTTGGCAAAAATTGCCACTGCCGAAAATCAGTCAATATCTACATCCATGAGCTTTAGTTTTCTTCAATAAACTTAAATAAAATATTTAAAAAAAGAAAAGTTCAAAGTAAAATGACATAATTTTTCTATGCTTCATTTTACAGAAATATAGAATAAATTTGAAACTTGTCCCATTAGTCCCCCCTCTTCTCTCCACTATTGAAAGTAATTTATGTGTAATAGAAGTGTTTCTAATGAATAAATTTACATCAGAATGTATGCCATCTTCCCCTTTCCCTGAGAATTCTTTTAAGACAAATTTTCCATCATAAAATTATGATTAATCAAAGAAATAACTCTTAATAACTAATTTTATACTTTTTACTAAATAAGAAATGAGAAACATTTAATATCTTGTTTCTACAATCATTTTTTCACGTGTCCCTCATCTAAAATTTTGAAATTGGAGGTTAATCATTTCATCACCAGGAATGTACATGCAATTTGTCACGTTATTGTTATTAGCTCTTAAACAAAAAATAGTTGATTTGTTTTGTTTCATGGCAAGTTGATTTGTGTCCTGGTACTGTGTATCCCACAATTACGCACATGATCTGCTAAGAAAAAGATTCACTTGAAGAGATTAGGTAGCTTTGTTTTTGAACCTTCGCACGTCCTACATTATGTTGCATGCTGCTACATAGGTGGTGGGGAAGGTATTGGTAGGTCAAATATTTATGAAAATTTAATTTAAAGATCCTGTGAGTAAGACTTGATAAATATTATGAAGGAAAATATCTATTCTGGTACTTTCTTTTCTATGTAACTTTGTATTATTTAAGGAAAGCCTTGCCATAATTTAAATGATAAGCAAGTTGAATTCTTTGTCCTCTCTCTAGTAAAAGTGAGCATTGTTAAAACTTTAGCAAATATTACTTTTTCAAAATTGTAGAATCTTGCACTTTTCATGATACAATCACCTTTTAAGAAACTGGCATTAATCATAGGGACTATTCATAAATGATGTCAGACTTTTTTTCAAGTTATTTGACCCCCCCCCCCCCCTCCCTCCTACCCTTTGTCATAAAATGACACACCTCAACATACTGTCCATGTTATGTTATATTACATAAGCATGTATACTTTCAATTCAGAAACAAAGCTTGTAGATTGCATTTGCATGTTGAGCACACCATGAATACTGCACATTGTTTGAGCCTAACCATTGTAATGATTATACGTGCACTTAAATTTGTATAAAATGAGATTTAAGATTTGCAACAAAAAACATATTAGTGTGTAATAGTAAGAAATATTAATGGTTTGAATTCTGAAAAAATGGCCCGTTTCTATTTTATCTTGAAATTGTAAATGGCCTAGGGGATTTCCTTTTAAGTTTAAACTTTTAACTGGAAGTTAATTTAAACCTTAATCAGCATGAATGTTTCCAATATAAAATGAAGTCAATGATAATACGCAGCAAAACCGTAATTCAAATTGGAAATAAGTAATGTAAAAATATTTAATGTGATGATTTTAAATGTTTTATTGTTCCAATTCCTGGAACCCACCTCTCTCCCTCGAAGTCTGACATCATTTGTGAATGATTCCATACATAGATGTAGAAAAAAAGCAGAAATCTTACAATAAAACGAGAAATTTGGTTGCATAAAAATTAGCAATTTAATGCAAAAGTTGTTTTTATTTTTACCATCTTCAAAAAGAAGAAGCGGATCAATTCTTACCCTATGTGTGCTCCCCCTCCCCCCCCCTTCCCCCTCCACACTTCTTACTGAAAGTACCAATTTTCATTATTCTTTCTTTTGGCCAAGAAATAATGCAACTTTTAACGTTTGGAATTCTTTAAAATGCCGCCTTTATTATTTTAGGTTTTTTTTAAAAACTAACTTCTTAATATAAATTTTCATCCATATAAAGATCATATAAAATGCATGCTATATAAGATGTACAGCGATACATTTTTACGAATATTTATCTTAGCGTACTGCCTACGAGGTTGTTGAGCCGTAAATTAAGTCTCAACCACAACGTAACATTCGTAAGGTTGGGATGAAGTCTAAAAAAAATGTTGTTCAAGACGGGGCTCTTGGATACATAAGTTTAAGAATCCCTGTATTAAAACGCTCATTTACAATAAAGATGTGTGCAAGCACTTAAGAAGGGTTCTTTGCAACTCCTAAACATTTGATACAACCAAAGGTGTTGAACCTTCATTCCAGGTCACACGATTAAATTCATAAAAGCCCAGTGAACCAGTGGTGCAGTTAGAGAGAGGAGAACGTGTCTTGCTACTTTTTTATTTAAACACCAGGGTCCCCTCACTTTTTAAATTTTAAACATAAACGTCTTCTCACTTATCGATTTCAATAACTTATGGTCCCCTCACTCTATGTTCACCACAAAAGTGCTGCATCTCAAGCGATCAACTTATGCCGGCTTCACGGTATCTGTAAGTGTTATCCTACCTTATATTCCCAGGACTACACCAAACACCACTGCCATCATACATAAGTCAAAAAAGTGGCGATTGACAAACTTTACAAACATGACGGAGGCTATAAATTAATAAATAATATGACCATAAGATTAAAAGATTTTCTTATTCTGTATTCTTATTTAAACAATAAAATTTCGTCAAAATCGCAAAACTGGCTTACATATCTCTCACCGGCGATAGTGGTGTATCATTTCTCAATAAATAAAATTAAAAAAAATAATTTAAAAAAAAACCTGCTGGAAAAATTTAAGGCTTTTATTTATACAACAGAATTTAATTGATTAAAACCAACCTTTTTATGTAGCAACCCGATTAACCCAGTTAAACGTCCTGCCCCTCCACATATGCCCACGCAGACATTAAATGCATGTAGTGTGCATTCCCACTTTCGCATAAGCATATTGACACAAATACGAACCGTTAAATCCCAAGCTAACTCTCAATCTAAGACTACTGTAAATTGTTTATTTTACAATGCCCAAAGACACTTTAAAATAAGCAAGTTTACAAGATTCAAAGGAGCAACATTTTCATTTCTGTAAAAGCATTACGGCAGCTGTAATTAACATCGTTACAAACGATGCTAAACATTTATTTATATATGAGTTTTAAAACTTAATTACATATTACGATTTTTAAAATTGTCAATAACCTCGCGATCCCATTAGAATTTTCTCTCGCCTCCATTTGGGGTCGAGATCCAGTTTGGAAACCCCTGGTTTATACTCAGATGCTACAATATGCTGTGATGTGTTGTCATTATTGGTCGATTTTTGTAGTCTAAATTAATGGTGAATAATTAAAGTTAGCAAAATTTTCTTCGAAATTGGGAAAATGCATCGTTATTGATTATATCGCTTATGCGCCACACGCACCAGTTATGTAAACTAACTGCTCCAGTATTGTGGCAAGAAAGAGTATTAAATTCAGATTTTTAATCAATATTTTTTAAATTAATTTATTTTTTGAAACTTTTGAAGTGTGCTACTATTGTCGCAAGTGAGCGATATGTGGTTTTTGTCAAAGATGGGGAAACATGCTTGTTTTATTGGATGCTTGGGAGTAAACATTAGGGATGTGACGAATATTCGGCCACTATTCGGTATTCGGCCCTTTGGCCGAATAGTCATTTCATCACCCAGCCGAATATTCGGCCTGGCCGAATACTGGGTAAGGTCAAATTCGGCCTGGCCGAATATTGATGGACTATTCGGTCGAATAGTTCTGCTGCAGTAGAAATGTAAAAAAATTAAGAAATTGGTAGATTTTAAACATTTAAAATTGTATTTTAATTATTACAAAAGAATACATTAGTATATATAACTTTAATAAATAAAAATAATTTAGAAAAAACTACTTTTTTAAAACCTTGTTTTAGGCTTGACTGAGCAAAAACAGATTTTAAAGGTGTAATACTATTGTATTTTTTATTTAGCATTTGCTCCCAAAAGTTGGCAATAGTTAATTATGATGGAGAATATGAGAAATTTTGTTATTATTAACAAAGTGGAAGTCAGTTTGGGTAGACTGATTTATTGTGAATATTGGGTAAGGGAGAAATGTGAAAAGCCTAGAATATATCATAAATATTTAGATAGCATAAATTATAGTTTTTGAAAATAAAAATATATTCCAGTTAAGTGTATTAAATTTTAACAGATCTTATAAAAATAGGTATGTAAAAAACCCCGTAAAATAAAAATATTAACTTTTATAACTTTTAAAATATCTTCAGAAAACAGTTATGAGCAATGTAAAAGTTCATTTTGCAATAGTATTTCTTTCATTTGAATTAAATAATTAGTAAAATACTGCTAATGCTTACTACCATAAAACCGTTCATTCCTATGCCACTTGTGGGTGAAATTCTTAGTTTTATTACGTTCAAAACAATAAAGAAAATAGATTAGTTTTAAATCCTTAAAAAACATAATTGAATCATACATCATAGATTGTGTGAAATTGGTGTTTGACTTTGTGAAAAATTTTAAATTTGTCAAATACTTTCTATTACAACGATTTTCTAGAAATTTTAATATTCGGCCGCCGAATATTCGGTATTCGGCCTAAGACATTGGCCGAATATTCGGCTTCGGCCTATTCGGCCTTGAAGAAATGGCCGTATATTCGGCTTCGGTCTATAAGGAAGGGCCAAATATTCGGTATTCGGCTATTCGGCCAAATCACTATTCGTTACATCCCTAGTAAACATACATTTGACGTATTGACTGTGGTAGGAATGTCGTAAGCTTTATATTTCTCTTCAGTGTATAAAAGAGGTTGATTCGTATGAAGTTCACCCTTGGCCAAAGATCACGTGAGTAAATGCCTTTTTAAGAAAATCGTCAGAAAAAGGAAACGAATATTTCAACTTTCGAACAGCGAATAAAAATCAACAGAACATTGAAACATTGACTTTTAATCAGTGGTGTAGCTAAGTGGAGCCTGCCAACACCCCCTGAACTAGAATTCTAGGAATTAGGAAGATTCCCTTTTACTAGAAAATAAAAGATGTTTTAAGGGCATCTTTGTGTTAAGCCATGATCTTTCCTTCTAAAGGCTACAGAAGAAACTGCGTGACGTGTAAAAGAAATGTTTTAAATTATTGAAAATCGCAATTACGTTTTTCACTCTGATCTAAAAATTAATATTTACTAAGAAGCAAAAAGCGAACTACAGAAGTAAATCATTTCCAACACTAAATTATTAAGCTATTCTTTTTTTTTTTTTTTTTGAAAAAGAACTAAAAAAAGTCAAAAATAAATAAAATTGAACAGAATTAAATCCATTTCCAAAAGGTCTGAACATAATATTTGTCTTAATTTCTTGTAAAATATAAACTCCAAACTTTTTAAACTGGATTTGAAAGGAAATTGGATGCATTGTTTCTTTGATTTTTGCACGTGCTACGTTTGCGTAATTCATAAATTTCCCCCGAAATATAAGAAGTTTCAAACATTGAAAAAGCTATGATACTGGAATCATTTATAAATTAATGATGTCACGGTTTTTCAATGTATATGACCCTTTGTCACAAAACGTCACACTTCAATGTACCTTTTCCAGTCACATGTCACGGTATATTACATAAGCATATTTGTAGTTCAGAAACAAAGCACTTCGTTATACATCTCATCTCCAATTTTATCTTGAAATTTTAATGACATTTCTGAGCATAACAATAATGATTATGTGTGTGCTTAACTTGTATAACATGAGATTAAGGTTTACAAGAGACAAAAACGTAATTAATATATAATGTTGAAAACATTAATCTTTCGAATTTTGGAGAAATTAACGCGCTAATTTATCTTAAAATGGACGTGCACATGATTTTCTTTCAAATTTAACCCTTAGCATTGATGCTTTCGCCACAAAATAAAGTCAATGAGAACACAAATCAGAAAAAAAAAATTCATAAGTAACACAAAAATATTTTCCTATTCTAATAAAAGTGTTTTTTAAAGTATAAGAAAGCAATTATTTTTTATTATCAATTTTAATATAGAACTTAATTTTATTTGTTCGGAAATGTGTGCTCTACAAGTAGATTCTTCAGTGGACGTTATTTGATGGCTTGATTGCAAAAACAATCTGATTAATAATGTGAGTTCATCGCCAGTGCAGCAGAAGCAATAGATTTCGGCCTACGGAGAGAAGGGAATCGCTTCTCCGAGAGGCAGTCAGGGGGTGTTGGGCCTGCTCGAGTGTCAACTGTTTAAAGGTCACTGGCAGCCACAAAGGGAAAAAATAAACCTTTAAATCCTCCGTAGCATAAAACAAATACCTTAAATTGGATTTTTTTTTTTTTCTTTCCTTTTCTTTTCTATTTTCAACTGAGCGAAGTGTTTCCTTTCAGACAGATATTCAAGTGTTTTTTAACCATCACACACATCATTGCCGTCAACAAATTACTTAAATATTATGGCGCCCATGATACGAATGATTTTTTTTTTCTTTTACAAAGCTGCATTTAAAATATATATATATATTGCTAAAATGCATATATTTATTAAAATATTGCATATATTTCAATAAATGAGTGCATATATTTAACGCTTCGATGAATTTTTTTAAAACCTTTTCCATGGGGTGACACCATCGACACCCGCTCCGGGTGTCCCCCATGCTAGCTACGCCACTGCTTTTAATAGATCGAAAAAGATAAAGAGTCCTTGGTCTTTTAGAAACGAAAAATAGAAACCAATGGAATTTATTTTCATTTTTAAAATTATTTCTATTGTTTGTTTTATTTTAATTTTTAATTTCTGAATGTAGTATTATTGGATAGTTCTTAAGCGGTCAAACAATCCTTTTTGCTTTTTATAGACTGACCTTCAGAGAGACGTGTAACGTCATATGTTATAGTTTCACCTACCCACGGGCTTCAAGACCTCTCACTTCCTGCTGTTAAAATGACATATTTCCTTTCCCGCAGACTGTTTCATTTTCACCATTTTTTCCTTTTTTGTTTTCTCGGCTGCGATGCTTGCTAGTTCCGTTGATCACATGAAAAGAGTAACCTTTAATTAAATCCGGTTGATCCATTGATATCAGAACCGTTTATTATGCGTAACAAATGACGCGAATTCATCATCCTGTTTCATTGAATAACAAACGGGATATATGAAATTATGCGACTGCAAAAAGACTTAACAAGCATCCAGAAATACTACTGAGTGATAAAAATATCACATAGAACAACTATTAATATACAAGAAATTAGGAAAAAAATGGTTTCAGTTCTACCATTGAAAATTACTGGGTTTTTTTTTCTGGAGTTATAGAGGGGATTTGCGATATACAAAAGTGCCACGCAGACGATGCTAATAACTACAAACTTTTACCTAGACTGGGATTTCTCAATGGGGGCAGGGTTGGTTCGATTTTGCCCGACCCAAAAAAACCCGGGCGGGTTTTTTCAAAAAAACCCAGTTGAAAAAACCCAAGTGGGTTTTTTCAAAATTGTCACTTAAAATTATATTTTACGTAAGAAAACTAATAAACATACTGATTTAGACCAAATATAATACAGAATACTTTCATAATACATACATTATATGTCATGGGTATAAAATTTTGAGGTTTAGCTCAAAAAAAAAAGTACTTGGAAAAACCCACCTGTGGGTTTTTTCAAAATTCTTGCTCAAAATTGAACTTCACTTATGTAAACAAATAAAAATAATGATTTCGACTAAACATAACACATACGTTATATGTAATAGCTAAAAATTTTGGGGAATTGGCTAAAAAATAAAAACCCGCTTCAAAAAACCCAAGGGTGGGTTTTTTCAAAATTCTTGTCTAAAATTCAACTTTACTTATGTAAACAAATAAAAATACCGATTTAGATCAAACATAATAACATGTTTTCATAATATATACCTTATATGTCATGGGTATAAAATTTTGAGGGTTGGCTCAAAAATAAAAATCCACTTAAAAAAACCTACAGGTGGTTTTTTTGGAACTTCATGCTTAAAATTGAACTCCACGTATGTAAACAGAAAAAAAATACTGATTTAAACCAGATATATTTTTATCCTGGATGAAAACTCAAGAATGTTGGATGGGTTTCAAATTGGTCTACAAAATCAAAATAAAATTTCTTTCTCACAAAATAATTCTCTATTTAAAAAAAATATTGAAACAAATGCCTTCCCACAACCCCTCCCCTCAAAAGAAAGAAAAAAATCAGAATTTCACTCAAAATGATAGATGTATGTTTTAAGCGAAACTCAAAAGTGGCAGCAGCCTTATGCACCTTGGGCTGAATAAGAAAAGAAGAAAAACCCATACATCTCTATGTCTAAGTATTATTAACATCTTCAGTAGAGCCTCGATTATCAGAGATAATATTGACCAAACGTACCTCGGATAATCAAAAACTCGCATAACACGGGCTCGGTCCGTTAGGCGATTTGTCCGTTAGGCGGAGGGGGTCAAATATGTGGGGAAAAGTGTGACATCATTTATGAACGGTCCCTTATTATTAGTAGTAGTGAACTAAATCAAAGAAAAATAAATAAAATTCAACACAAAGCATAAAACTTGCATTAGTTAAGGGGGGAAATACGTGTAAAGATCTCAAAAAATTTCTTCATAAATGGATTATAAAACTATTCAATAATATACCTTGAAAATATCAAAGCAAAATTCCAAGTCGTTTAAAAGTTATAAGCATTTCAGCGAGCGCCCCTTTTGGAGCGATACCACTCCTTTTTTCAAACGCGTTTTTCTCGAAACTACTTTTTTCGGATTTGCGTACACTCTAGCTCGCAGAGTTTTTGATCAATCCTTATCAAATTTAGCGCACATTTTCTTTATATACACACGCTTTAGTTGAACTAGAATCATAAACAAATCTTTATTTTTACTTTTTTTATTGTAAAAAAAAAAGAACAAAAAAAAAAAAAAAAAAAGGTTAAAAATCGTTCTTAATTTTCCCATTCTAAAAAAAAAAAAAAAAAAAATAGAAATTTTCACTTTTTTGTGATGATTTTAGTTCAACTAGAAGAGACACTTACAAAAAAAAAGTAGATTAAAATAAAATGATTTCAAATAAAAATTGTGACCTCCAGGAAGTACGCAAACTCCCGACCCGGGTGGCGACTTACAGTGTGCAGCAGCCGATATCTCCGGGATTTTTCAAGGAAAATGTTTGAAAATTTCAGTAAATGTTCTTCAATATATGTATAAAATAACCTCAAAATCTCAATAAAATATATTTATTCTTTATACGTTAGAAAATTCATGAAAATTGCTTTTAATACGCCGTTTTTTCACGTATTTCCCCCTTTAAATGTACAATTTCTCTAAGGACAAACAAATTTAGGCCGTGGTAGACTAGTAGTTAGGATCTCGGACTTTTGACCAGAGGATTGGGTGCTCGATACCCGACCCACTAAAGACCCACCATGTACACTTGGGGATACGTGCGTGTAAAATCCGTGAACCCTGAAGTCCCGAGGCAGTTTCGAGGGTACCGGAGGGTGGAGGATTTCCCTTCCTTTCACTCTTAGGCCAAAAAAGGAAGGTGGAATATTTGCCATTTGGGGTCACTCAAATACATTATGAGCTAAGTCGTACTGCCACCGTGGTGGTGCTCATATACAAACGGAAATGCTTTAATTCCTGGTTGCTCTGCGAAGTGGAGCTGGGATACCAAAGCGGCATCAGAACAACAACAAATACATTTTAAAAGAACAGTGTCAGATATGTGTTTTGAAATTTCAAGAAACGCATTACGCGCAAAGGACTCGTAGTTTCGATATGGACGGACCGAATCCAACAGAGGTCTGAGCAGAATAGAATACTCGCGTTAAGGAGCTATATACTCGTAGTATTTCACGTAAAATGGTGATTCAGTATTCTTTTTTTCCTTTTCAACTTTAAATTAAATCCTTCCGTTTTAATATTGGTATAAAAATCGGTCTGCACAGTTGACCAAATATTTTTACCATTACGGAGGTTACACTCAACTATGGCGACCCAGTTCATTATTTTTTTAAAAATATGCATTATTTATCACCGAACATTGTAACCCCTTGCCCTTGTAGAAGCGCAAACCCCAATGACCTGTCTTTAAAAGTATTACGTAGTTTATAAACAGTCTATTTATACTTTTGTTATAAGTTAAAATCTTTTCAATGACCATTAAAAATTAGGAATAAACATTACTAACATACGTACTTTTTTGTGTGGGGTTTTATAAAATTATTATTATTGTTGTTCTCATTTTTGCGAAATATGCTACACATTTTATCAGTTCCTAACATTTTGCACTAAAACGTAATTTTTTAAAAAGAATTAGTAATTAGATGGTTATAATTCTTATATAATATACAAACTGCGAATATATAAATTATATTCATATTCATTGAACTTATTTTCGTGTAATTTTGTCATTTCAGAAATATTGAATGGACTTAAAATTCAAGTTCTATTTGAAAGTGATACAGGTAATTGAAATGAATTGGAGGGTTATATTGGGTAGATTGTCCCAAATATGTATTAATTAAAAAAAAATCACAAATAAAACAATGCTGGAGTATTTTTACGCGATTCAAAATTTATATTTCATTATTGCTTATGCAGCGAATCGATGACGGAGGTTTTTTTTCAATGAAGTCAATGCTCTGTAAGGAAGGGAACTGGGAACGGGAGTTCATTGATTTATTCATGCATCAATCGCTCTTTTATCCACAAAAATAATAACATATCAATAAAAGTGCTAAATTTTAAAAATATTATTTCCGTACGGATTCATAACAAAAGTAAAAGTTTTCAAAAGGTACATAGAAATGGTATGCATATTTACGCATCCGTATGGTTCATATTATAATGCTCCATGCCAGCGGTTCCCAAACATTTTTGACCACGGAACCCTTAACGATTCACTTTCAATTTGAGGAGGAACCCATATTAATGTTCATGTTCAAAATCGCATATCTAACGATTTGGACAAGGCTTATTTAAAGCCTTGTCCAAAATAAATTCTTGCCCTCCCCGTCGGAAATAAATTTAAAACTACCTATTTAAAATTGAAGGTTTCAACATTGTAAAATTTTAGAAAGAAAAAAAAATGTTTGCTCTACTATACTCAACGACTCCTTTCTGAGATCAAGTCAAAAGTATAACAAAATCAACTAAATTCCCTTTTTTGCTTATTATTCATTATCATCACATATAATTAATTGTCAACCTTTCAATCATCAAATGGCGTATAGGCTTTGCCCCACCCCAATAGAATTTCAGAGTGGTCTTAAGCAGGAGAACGAGTCATTTTTCAATTTTTACATTAATTTTACATTGAGTAACTAATTTTAAAAATTCTCTGAACAGTTTTTACTTTTTATTTTGCTTCCTTCGAATGCATTTTCATTTACAGGAAGTGAATTAACTACCACTTTCAGCGAAATGTTATCGCGACACATTTTCTGCACATAATTAAAAAAAATTATGTAATAATTAGTTGCCAAATGACCCCTTCCAACCTTCTACGGAACCCTAGGGTTCCGCGGAACCCACTTTGGGAATCGCTGCTCTATGCTATTATTTAGTTTCAAATACTTGCACTCTAGAAATAAAATTTCACGTTAAATTAAAGCACAAATGAGCATTAAAACGCAGACATATGTTTCGGGATTGCTTGGAATCCCGAAACATGTGTCTGCGTTTTAATGCTCATTTGTGCTTTAATTTAACGTGAAATTTTATTTCTATTACTTTGCACAAAGTTAAATTATTATTACTTGCACTCTGTTATTTTTTTTTTTTTTTTTGAAAGATAAAATATTTCCATAAATTTTTATGGCATCAGAGAAGAACAACAACAAATGAAATATTCGGGGTGTGATTGAAGTCTTAGAATCTTTTCAAAAAAAAAATATATATATATATTTAATTAGAGAGAATGAAGGTTCTGTTTAGGAATCGAGTTTATTTATTTACTTGCAGAACAACAGCATAGAAAAAAAATTCTGAATAATAGAAAAAAGGAAAATAATCTGATTTTTTTTTCGTTTATGACTGTTTTGAGGTTTTAGGTCAGCCTGATTTCATTTTGCCTCATATTTATTAAGGTCGCTATAAGATCTCCACTCAAAAGCATTATCTTGTTTTATTATCAACAATTAATACAACATAGGAATTGTTCATTTCTTTGCAATGTGATAAGTTTGTTTCATTAAATTTAACAAGTAAAAAAAAAAAAAAAGCAAAAAATACACGATTCTTGATATATTGCATGGTGGCACATCCAGCATTTTTAACAGGGTTCCGTTTTTGTTAGTTTTTAAAATATTTTTGTGAAAATTCAAACTTTAAACATTTAATGATAAAATTATTATTATTATTATTATTATTATTATTTGCCGCTTATTTAATAAATAAGTCTGTAAAAAGTACAACTTGTTAGCTCGGAATTTTGTGAAGGGCTCGTTTTGATTTGTGAATGGTCCGTTTTAATTAATAGGAATTTTGTGAAGGATCCGTTTTTAATTAATTGGAATTCTGTGAAAGGTCCGAAAACGGACCTGAATTTCCTTTGGCACGAGCCCTGACTATTATTTTATTGTTTACCGAAGAGCAGGCATATGTGTCCCAAAAATGAAACTAGCTTCTACGTTTTTGTCTTCAAAGTTAATGCAGAAGTTGTGATTCCATTTAAATACGACATTGTTGCTTTTCAACCAATTCCAAGATGAAGATGTCCAACCTTTCATTCCTTTTCATTAACATAACACTTTTAGCGTTTGTAACGTCGACAACTCAGCTGGATAAAATACACTCACTCTTTCTTTAAATATAAACATCTTAATTTTATTCTCATCACATAAATTTCTCATGCTACCTCATTTAGCAGCGAACTCGACAACCGCCATTGTACACACACTTTTTCACACAGCTTCGAAAGGCTTTTATACCAAGTCACATGATATATAGAGGACGCTACGCCAACACAGAACAGCGTTTTTATATACTTAGTAGTACTACACTCAGTCTTATATCATATTTATTTCATGGATTGGCATTTACAGGATTTTCTGAAACGTCTCAAGTTTTGCTTTAAAAACACTTTTTTCTTTTCATTTACTTTGCTTCCCAACCAGGGCCCGGCTAGAAAGTTATATATATATATATATATATATATATATAATGTATGTTTGCATGTGTGTGTGTGTGATAAGGTCAAGGTGAAATTGGTTATTATTAACTAAACTGGTTATTTTATATTAGTTTTTTCAAAAGAAATTTAAATGATATTATATACAAATTTCCTGTCCCTTAAAAGTTCCTGCCCAGGGCACGGGTGGTAGTCAGGGCCTGTTCCCAACATTGAAACTTAGGTATTTTACATTTAACAGTATTTTTTTTAGAAACAGTTAAGTACTTAAAATTTATTACGTCTGTTGTTATCTACATTGAAAGAGCATGCCCTGTTTTATGTACTAATAATGTACTACGTACATTATCTATATATATAAAAATGAATATGTCTGTCTGTCCTGTGTGTCCTTTATGCATTACTACACCATTCATCCGATCGCCTTGAAACTTTGGGAAGTTGTTGAGTACACTCCTGGGAGGGTTTCTGAAGAAAAAAAAAATCCTACAGGTAGTTCTTTTTTTTTATTCCAATTTTAAGCAATTGTCCACATAAATTCCCCACTATGGGGGTGAAAAAAACCTTGCGCATATTAATGTAATATATCGATCGAAAGTGCTAATTTTTATGCACAAAATAATATTTGTTTGAAGTTTCTAAGTCAATAAGATCGCCAGTTTTAAGCTTTTTAGTGCGATATCTTAAGGCTTACCTTGATCCAAAAATTATAATTGGCAGTTTCCTCAACTCCGGGTGAATAGTGTTAGCTTAATTTCAATATAAAATTTATTTTTCAAAATAGAGAGACATCAGTTGAGTTATCAACGGAAAAACAATAATAAAGCATACCTTCGAATTAACGTTTTTCTCAAATTAGCAATAGGATTTAAATTCGAGATTGAACTTGACAAAAGTATTGTCTCCCCGATTTAACGATTTCCCTGATTTAGCCAATAGCATTTAAAAAATATCTCCAGAAAAGAAATACGTATGGTTTATACTAGATTTCAAATAACGTGGCGAATATGACACGCTACAATTTGACTTTTTAATTAGTCATTGGCGATAAACCGGAAGACACTAATGAAATTGCGCTGACGTTTTTTTTTTTTGGTACGGTTAAAATTCAGCACGAGCAGCGCCGTGCGGGTACCGCTAGTTAGTACATAAAACAGCTCATGGTCTTTCATTGTAGATAACGACAGACGTAATATAATGATACATTTATACTGTTATCAAAGGACGTTATGAGTACTTTGCAATGTCCAGATAAGTCTATCACACTTACATTCTTGAAATTTGGAAAATAAGAGCGAGAGAATCAATTCGGAACATTTTTTTTTCCTTAATTTTATCTAGAAAATTTTAATTCAACGTTTTCTTTCTTTTTTGTTTTGGCTTGATTTTTACGCGACTTTTCCCACAACCTTGCTTCTAATGGTTGAAAAAAGAAATTGAATGCGTAATTGAAATAGGATAAATAGCAATTAAGTCAAGCTTGTTTTAAACTTTTAACGTAAATTAACGAGTTTGGAGAAATTTCTAAAGAAAAGTCACTTGTAAAAAGATTTTCATGTTAAGAAAGCTCAAGTTTTGAAAAACTTTAAAAAATAAAACTGAAATTCCTGCATCGGAGCTCCAATTTTATTATACTACTGAACATTTTTCAGGGAATAATTAAAAAATTTTGTTTACAATTAAAGCAAATCATACCTTCTTCCAATTTTTAAAAGTATATAAAATTAATTGGTATCGTATGTAATTGGAAACGTGTGCACTAGGGCGGAGCGTAAAAACCTTTTTTGGAAATTGTTTTCGCGTGAGGGCTGAATAGTCGTGGGGTGGCACGATGAATATACACACAAAATTTTAACTTAATCAATGAATATCTTCCGGTTCCAGTTTCGGGTCAAAAAAGGGAATTAACGTAAAAATTAAGGTGAAATTCAGCAATTTTGTAAATTTTCAAAATTTTAATTTTCTTTTTGTGATAATGACGAATATTTGGCAGAATGTATGAGAAACATAAATAATTTTTTTTAAATTAATCCATCAATATTTTCCAGTTTCACTTTCAGGGGTAAATGTGCGAAATTATCCGAAAATGAAGTAGATTTTGGCATAACATTTAATTTTCACATTCCTGATTTTCTCTTAGCAAAAGCGTGCAAAAGTTGTGTAATGATATGAAAAATTAGGATTAAATTATAGACTAATCAATAGTTATCTGCACTTTTTTTCTAAATTAGGGATCATTCATAAATGATGTCACGCTTCGAGAGGGGAGGGTGGTTCGTGAAACTGTAACAATGTGTGACAAGGGAAGGGGAGGGGGTAACAAGAAGTGTGACATCCCTGCTTATGCAACATAGTGTGACATGTGACAAAGGTCCGTGGAAGTGTCACATTTTGTGACGGAGGGGGGAGGGGGGTCAAATGTGTGGGAATAAACCGTGACACCCTTTATGAACGGTCCCTTACCAAAATCTGGCGAAAATAGAAACAAATCACAATTTAATAACAAATGATAAATATTTGCTAGAACACTAATTTTTGAAATATTTAAACATATATTTTGGAAAACTTAGGTGTTCGAAAATAATAATTACGAACATTGTGAGCAGTAAGTGTTACTAACGAAACACCATTTTCGTGAAACTAAATGAGTCTTCAGTTCCAGAGTTTCAAAGGTGCGTTATAACTTCATTTTCTAAGATCTATATTTTTCGCTCTGTACTGGCTTTTGGTTTCAAACGATGGCATGACACATGTTTCATTCATGACCTGATGTATCCATCGCGTCTGATCACACCAATGACTGCAAGAGAAGCGTCTGCTGTCAGTTTCACTGTTCTTTCAACAAGTGGAAAGTTTATATTTCCCAATGCTAATACTGGAGATTACCCAGATTTTATCAAATTCCCTATATCAGTGGTCGGCAACCCGTCGATCGCGACAGCATATTGGACAGGTTATAGTTTTAAAAAAAATAAAAGAACTTTTGAATTATAAGGCAAATTTATTATTTTTTACCCTTTCAGAAAATGTTTATTAGTATTCACCGAACCTTAAAAAACTTGCCAATAATATGGGATGTTAGTCTTCACATTAACTATGCTCTCTGTGAGAGATAATTGAAGAAAACAGCACTTCACATGTGTGTTTTGGTTAAAAAACAAGGCGAAACAAAAACTAACAGTTTTTATTTAAAAATCAAATTTAAAAGAAATAATATATTAGTATTGTTTTGATGCGAGTTAACAGTGTTAACATTCCATTAGTTTCGAAATTTTAAAATAGGTATTTTATAAGCATCAAAACTTGTTCTGACAAGAATTACGCTACATTTTGAAGACAGGCGCCTTCTCAACATGCCTTATTAATAGTGTATACCCCCCCCCCCCCCCCTCCGGTCTTCCGAGTCGATCTTGATGCTCGCCGAACTTGGAAAGTAGATCTTCAGTCAAGTTAGGTTGCCGATCGCTGCTCTATATCTTTGTTTAATAAGCGAGTGGTAACTGGAGGTTCTGTTATTTGGGAATTCTGCCAATATACTAGATCTACATAAGATTCAGCATTAAAATTTATTTCAAGATTTCTGAACACACGAACTCCTCAGCCGTTTCTTCCCTTGCTTTCAAAATCCTGCGGAGGCCAGTTTCTCGCATATCTTGGTCTATGTGAATAAGCCTCATTGCAAGAATTATGGCTTCAAGATGACCAAAGTAACCATTTCTTTGAATGACAGAGTCTACAACTCATTGGAGACTGTCTGTTAGATAACGCTAATCTTAACTTGTTTACCAAAGATTTTGTGAACCATTTATGCAATTGTGATGTGATTTAATCCTAAATCACGCAGAGGCATATACTTTTTATAAACCCGGCCAGGACTTGTAGCTCGATGGAGGGCTTCTTGATGCCAGTAAAAAGACGCAATATTCTATTCGCAGTTGTCAACCAACGAGCATGAGAAAATTTTCCCGGATTTCGGAGTCCCAGTCATCGGTGTGAGCAGACGTGATGGATACATCAAGTCAAGAATGAAATCAAGGCGGGTCATGCCATCGTTTGAAACCAAAAGCCAGTACAGAGCGAAAAATATAGATCTTGGAGAATGAAGTTATAACGCACTTTTGAAACTCTGGAACTGAAGACTCATTTAATTACACGAAAATGGTGTTTTGTTAGTAACACTTACTGCTCAATGTTCATAATTATTATTTTCAAACACCCTTTTCCAAAATATATGTTTAAATATTTCAAAAATTAATGTTCTAGCAAAGATTTATCATTTGTTATTAAATTGTGATTTCTTTTCTATTTTCGCCAGATTTTGGAAATTTAGGAAAAAGTGTAACTCAAAGATAAACATTGATTAGTCTATCATTTAATCATAATTTTTCATATCATTACACAACTTTTCTACACTTTTGCTAAGGGAAAATCGGTAACCTTGAAAATTAAATGTTAAGCCAAAATCTACTTCATTTTCGGATCATTTCGCACATTTATCCCTGAAAGTGGAACCGGAAGATATTGATGGATTAATTAAAACATTTTTATTTATGTTTCTCATACATTCTGCTAAATATTCGTGATTATCACAAAAATAAACTTAAAATTTTGAAAATTTACAAAATTGTTGGATTTTACCTTAATTGTTACGTTCCTTGCCTTTTTTGACCCAAAACTGAAACCGGAAGATATTAATTGATTACGTTAAAATTTTGTGTGTATGTTCCTCATGCTATCCCACAACTATTCAGCTCTCGCGCAAGAACAATTTCAAAAAAATGTTCTTTACGCTCCGCCCTAGTGTGTATATGTGTGTGTGTGCACGCGCGCGCGCAACTTTTACATCCTTTTAGAAAAATTTAAGTTGTCTATGATAAAATGATAAAGAAAATTTAGAGTAGCAAGTGAGTAATAACATTCCCCCAAAGTTAAAAGTCCACGCGCCGAAGATAATTGACGTACTGATCTAGAAAAGGAAGAAATTCTTATTGATTTGTTATCTTTTTTCACTCTTATTACGTATCGTCGCTATTATCTTGTTGCTAATGTTTCCAAAATCCTAATAACTACTTTTTGAAAAATTGAAAATGAAGCTCATTTTTAACTATGCAGTCACGATGCCAGAGAATCTATCAGCGACAACGTTTAAATTGTTTAAAATACTCACTTTTTTTTCAATGATGCATTCATTAAAAGTTTGTTTTCCGCCTCCAATTCTCTCAACTACTACTTCCAAGTAAACCGAAAAGAAAAAGCGACATTTGGCGATAAAGTATGACACTTGGCGCTGATCGAAACCTTGGCTAATATGTTGTAGAGAACGTCATATGTTAGGAACAAGGAAACCGGCAAATAGCTTGTTTTCCTCTAATGTTGAAGTACTCATTTCGCGTGTGTGTTCCACATCAATTTGTTTTACACAATGTTGGCCTTCTGTCCGATTTGTTTTAGAGCTTGACAATCATTATCGGTAAGTAGATTTTTCCTGATATCCTAATATCTGTGTCAAGTTATTTCGATATGAATCTTGAGTTTCAAAGAAGGAATTACGATTTTATATACTTATTTATTTAATTTACACGCAAGAATTACTTTTTTCGTAAAAATGAGTTGAATTGTATCCATAAAATTTAAATGGATATTTTATTAATTTTTTCATATAGAAAAGAAATCTCACTTTATAATAATGTAATTTAATTGATTATGAATTTACAAAACTGTTTTCCTTTTTTTTATATTTAAGGCTTAGTCGTTATATGTCAGTTGTTAGCAAAATTTAAAAGCTAAACTTTTGTTTCTCGCTTTTAGCTGCTAAAGTTAATTTCACTATTAAAGGCGTCTATTTTTTTTTTTTTTTTGCAAGAGCCATAGTAATTTAATAAGCATTTTAAATATAATGTATTGAATGATCAATGCATCATCACAATATATACTTCGTTATAAATGATACATTAATACATTCTCTATTGCTGCATTTAAATAACCAAAAACCGTCCACTGTTACATATGATACTTATTTTGACAGGCATTTAATACCTACTGTTTTTTAACACTAAATATATTTTAGCATTATTTATGATCGAGAAGATATTTTTGAGCGCAATATACATTTTTACATCCCAAATTTATGTCCAATGTTGAGCATGGTTAAAGTATTTTATAATACTTCAATATATATTATTATTTTTTTCTTTTATAAGTTATGAAATTGAACGAGTAGCTATATGAATGCCAAATGCGAGATGAAGTTAACGATAAACTTTTCCCCACAACTAGGGCTCGACCGATGGCATTTTTTGGCCGATGGGCCGATGCCGATTGTTCCGAGATCGGCCGATGGCCGATTGTCGGTTATTTCCCTCTTCCATCGGTCGATGGCCGATGCCGATGGGAAAAAAATGGCTTTAAACCATTAAAACGTGTAGAATGCTTGTCAAAAATGTCATTTAAATCATTTATTTATTTTTATGTTTAGAAAAACATAAATGCATTATTCAAGCGCCATAAAACTGTTTGGGGGACGTTTACATAATAATTAAAACTAAAAGAATCACTCGCGATTCTAGTAAAGTAATTAAATTATTTGGAGGTAAAAAAATAGCTATATATCAGAGGATTTTTAATTCTTTTTTCTTATTTTTGCAAAAAAACTCAACAACTATTGGATCGGATCGGACCTCCTTCCTTTACCTTCAACATTTTCTTTTTATAACACCTGCACTGAAAATACCAAGTGCAGCTGCCTGTATTTTCTTTTTTTTCATGGGGAGGAATGCAGATGTTATAATACAGACTAACACATATTGTCGGTTTGTATCTTTATCAAAATTATCAACCCCTTGACAATTTTGTCAATTTTTCAATTGGCAATTTTGTCAGTTGGGGTTGACAATTTAACAAAATTGTCAGCAATCTCCCCTCGGATTTTTTTCATAATTCTTCCTGCCCGTTTTAAAAGAAAAGCGATAACGATTATACGTTTATTTTTCATTATAAAAGTTATTTTAACTTAAAATAGCTCTTTTTAAAAAATAAAATTAAATCTTTAAAAGTTTCGCTCGCAATAACGCACCCCCCTCCCTGTTCATGACTAAGAAATACTGAATATTGCTTTAAAAACATATACGTGGGATTTTTTTTTTGTCATTACAAATGAATGAAGAACCAGTCTTATTAGCTTTTTTTTTTCTTGTGAGTTGAAAATTACGCTGAAATACTGGACATATTCTTTATATTTTTATGAGCACAGTGTAAGGTCATCGAAATAAACCAAAATTTTGTAACGTGAAAAATATTTTCAGCACCAGCAAATCTTCTGAAAAAGACGTCATCGATTATAAAACTTATGATGTATTGTGAAAAAATATATATATAAATATACATACGTTGTCAATTTTTGAAAATATAGAAATTGTAGCATTTTTATTAAGATATTTTCCCACCCTGTCAAGCGAACTCGTTTTTTTTCGAATTAAATTTTTGAGAATTGCAAGTTGAACTTGGACACATAAAATTTCGATCAATAAACATTTCTACTGAAAAATTTCTACTGAAATTGATTCATATTTTTATCAATATGTTCTATATTGTAAACTAATAATAAAATAAAAAGAAATATTCTAAACTGAAAGCAGATGCTATGAGATTGTTGTACAGTAGCAGAAAAAAGAATCTAAAAACAAAGTCCGCTAAAAAAAACAAAGCTTACACGGGGAAAATTTAAAAAAATTATTGCATAAAATATTAAGATGTATTTTGAAAAAAAAAAAATGCATTGATCAATCTTTGAAAATAAATAAATTTTAACATTTTTATTGAGATGTTATTAAATCCTGTCGCACGAACTCGCATTTTGAGAATTCAATTTATGATAATTGCAAGCCGAACGTGGACACATAACATTTCGATCAATAAACATTTACACTGGGAAATTGTTTCTTATTTTTTATCAATCTTTTCCTTGCTGTAAACTAAAAATAAAATAATGAGATAACCGCACACTAAAAGCAGATGCAACGAGATTGCTGCACAATTGCAGAAAAACTGTAACACTTGGCACCGAAGAAACAAAAAACAAAAAAAAAACAAAACAAAAAAAAAACGCTAAGAGAAAAAGTTTACGCAAATGAAAATTATTATCGTACTTTGATTGAGTTGACTTTGTATTGTTTACAATTTCAGAATAATAAGAAACTTGACAAACTAAAACCAGTCATTATTAAACGAAAAACGGACAAAAATGAGGTAACTAACTTAGTGCGAAAAATAAATAGCACTCATGAGACGCCTCTATTACTTTTACTTCAGCACATTCTATTTCGCGAGCATTCTGTTCAAAGAGAAATAATTTTAATAATGAAGGTTGTCGGGCAGCGATCGCTTAAACTATTTTTCCGAATTTTTTATCAAATAAGTATATAATATTATTGCACAATGTCTTATACCTATTTTCATACTTTGTAGAATGACATTATTTTTATGCTTTTTTTTAACTGCCTGTTATTGTATGTCAACAGAAATCTAGCTAAGGGAAAGAAAGAGAAAGTTGAAGACAGAATGCTTTCTAGAAAGTTGTCCCTGCGAAAAACATCGGCCTTGCATCGGCTTTTAGATGTTTTTCAAGGCCGATGGGCCGATGTTTTCCTGAAGTTAACATCGGCCGCCGATGCCGATGGCCGATGGCAACTTAGTTGAACAATCGGCGCCGATGCATCGGCGAGGGCGATGCATCGGTCGAGCCTTACCCACAACAATCACGAGCGCACTGAAATTGCAAACACTAATCTGGATAAAATTTAAAAAATTTACATTGGCATTCTTATAGGGTATGATTTTCATACCGTTCGTAAGATTATGTGTTTTCATCAGAAAAACTTTTACAATTTATGCAATTTGTTATAGTTATACTTTCACATTTTATTTATTAATGTTGTATACTAGTATATTGTGCATTACAGATTTAATTTACTATGTTGCCGCGTGAGATTGTTATGAAATTAATGTGACGTTATGCATTCCTGCATTATTATAACCATAATGTTACGCAATGTTATTAATATGATATAATGGGGTAATTATGCTACTTCATTCTATATAAGATGAATATTTACTTCTGAATAATTCGATTATAACAGTTTAACCCCGATTTAGCGATTGTATGCTACGATTGTTAAATGCTATCGTGAAGTCAAGGATATTGTTAAATTGTAGGAACGTAACAATCATCAAGTTCAACCCGGTCTTTTAAAATCCAATATAAATTTGAAGAAATCGTTAAATCGAAGTTATACTTTTTTGTTTTTTTGTAATGCTAAATTTCTATGTTGTGTACAACATTATTCAGTTTGACTTGTAGCAGTTTTCAGCTATTGGGGGAGGGGGAGATAAATTACATAATTTTATGATTGTAGTGAGAGGAATTCTTAATAAGAAAAGACAGAACAAAATTACTTTTTTAAATTTCATTATAAATTTTAATTTTTTTGCTGTATACATTCTCGCTTCAAGTTTATTATTATCATGTTAAGAATTGTATGATATGAATATATGTGAAGCCGTTTAAATCTCTTCAGAAAGGTTGGTGACAGAGATACCGAATCCAAGTGTCCCGCGGTACTCGAGTATTCTCAATAATGTTTGGGGATGCTGTGCTGGGCACCCCCACATTTTCTTTACATTTTTTACGATTAGAACATTGTATTTTGCTTCATGTAAAATTTTAGTTTGCAGTTATTCATTACAATAAAAGGAAGCATCTAATATAACAAAAACAGTATTTGACATTTTCCATGAGGAATTTCTCATTCAGAAATACCCGAAGTACATTTTTATGAAAAGTAGATGGTAAAATTTAATCCCCGCTCCCCATTTAGTACCTCGGGTACCTCAGTGATTTTCAAAACCCTACGCTTTCGGTTGGTGCACAGTATAAAAATGCTCCGCAATTTTTTAGATTTAATTTGGAAGTCAAATAACTAGATTTACTAGCAAAAGAAAAAAAAAGCATCTTGGTAATCGTGAAAATTCATTGTTTTGAAAACGGAGCAGCGCAAGCGATTCGTTTATTTAATTTCGAGTTGTAGAGGATTCGAACCTAGGACCTACGCCCTGCTTGCTAGAACGAACCAAAAAATGAAAAAAAAAAAAAAAAAACAGAAAATAAAAGGAAAAAAAATCAAGTCGTAATATCGCTGAAACGTTGCAAATGAGGGAGACTAAAAAAAAAAAAAAAAAGTAAAAAAGGAAATAAAATTGATTTCTATCTTCCAGTAGCGCAAGTGATCTAAAGTTGCCGACGTTTGGAAAAATTCACATTATTACATTTTTTTTATATTTTCAATTTGAACTCTTCCCTGATGTAATAGCTAAACTTATGCATCAGAGGCACATAAAGTAATGCTTAAATTTTATTTAAATTCATCAACATCTTCCAGTGGCGCTTTGTCTTCAAGTTTAACACCTTGAGAAAGGAATGCCACCAGTGGTACACGCCGCCAGATAAACTATTCGCATGTGAGGCACCTGTGGTACACACCGTCCTCAATTTTTTAATGAAAAGTTTGTAAAAGAAAAAGCATAAGGTAGGACACAATTCAAGGAAAAAGCCACACTAACAGTTTTTTTTCCTCCCCCTTTAATGAATCAAAAATAATCTATTTTAGACCACTATTAACAAAAATATCTTTTTGTCAATTTTTTCCTTATTTTGGCAAATGTGAGAGCACATGCTTGCAATTGGAAGATGTTAAAAGATTTTATCCTTTACATTGATAATATTCAAAGTTCAGGATTTTATCTCAGTGAGAAATTTATGAAATTCGAATCCGGGATTCCCGTTCTTTTTTGATGATAATGTGTGGAGGAATTCAAGTGCAGTGAAAGTTTTCATGGAAAGTGGCCTACTTCCCAATAACTTGATTGCAAGCTTTATTGCAAATGACATTGTCGAACTTCTTTTATTTTCGATTGGTTGAGTGATTATGTAAATGGGTAAAATGTTAAACAGTTTACATTCACACATTTGCATCTTAAAACTTTCTTTTTTTGTTGCCTCTGCCTTCTCTTGTTGCATTTCAATCTAATATCCAGTTCATTGGTAATGGGATAAAACCATTATATTTCTTTTGTATGTGTGTGTTCTAAAAAAATAATTTAGTCACAAAACTTGAAAATTATTTTATTAATGAAATGTTTAATTTATTATGTTAAATGAGAATTCCATCATAGTAGTTTGACAAGAAAGTACGATTCAGTGCAGGAAGTTGTAATGCGCTGAGGAATTGGGGAAAAAATTGTTCAAAAGAACAAACTTATCAGTACCTTGAATATAGTGCTAATTCTACGGCGAAAGGGATGCAGGGCGAGAAATATTTTGAAAAGATAACAGGGCTTTATAGCCTGTCCAATTGAACTAAAGCCGCTAGTACTAGATTAACCTAAAAGATTAAAAATAGTCTGAGCTGAAAAATGTTATTGTTGTTTAACGTAATGGTAATCTTAAATCTGAATGGTAAAAAATATTCGCCATCGTCATAAGTGTGGAAAGTCATTTGACATTGTTACATTCGTAGCTAACATTTAAATTTACGAACATTTTGTACGAATGACATTTTGAATTTCCACTAATTCCAACAGTGTTCGAGTTCATTAAGTTCAAAACAACTGGTTAAATCACACACTGTTTGACATCTAAAGAAATAAAATCTGAAATTGAAACATTCTATTAAAGACCGACCCTGTAACCTAAAAATCGAAAGTTTTCAGACAGCGGAAGATATGGATATTGAATTCAAAAACTTTTTTTTTTTTTTTCTGAAATAACAAAGATATCAATACCCATCTGACAATTAAAAAATATATTTTTTTTTCGACTGATAAACATTTTCTCTGAAAATCAAAAGAAACTTCAAACATCTGAACATGCGCCTGAAAACATTCTCCAAAAAGCGAAAACAATTTTTCTGAATCCATAGTCTGAAATTAAGCGAAAAATAACTGGTGTCAATAAATAAAAACTTGAAAGCATCTTCAGTCACCTGAAAATGTTCTCTTAAATTCAAAAAGACCGTTGGACGTCTGAAAACTTGGTTAAAAACAGTTGTTGGAAAAAGTTTGGAAAACAGAATCGTGACTCATTCTCTATTTATGAACGGGTTAACTTGTCACATATTTAGAAAAAATTAAAATCGTATATCAAAGCATGCTCCCTTTTATACTTAAAACAGATAAAGAACTAAAATTGATACGAATACCAAAATAATATTTTTGTTACATTTAGAAAATTATAATTCATATTTTTTGTATTAGCATTAAAATTTTATTCTAAAATTTCTGATGCTGTTTTTCAATACTTTCCTTTATTTTTACGATAAAATGAGCCGAGAAGAATAATTTTTGAAAGATTTTCTAACATTTACGAAAACTTAGAAAAGAAGGAAAGCGGAAAACTGGAAAGTATTGTGATCTTCCTTTAAAATGCGGCATTTAATTTTTAAAGCATTATTTAAAATTTACTTCATTGAGAAGCAATAAAGAGTTTTTGATTCCAAATCGGAATTAAAATATTGTTTAGTGTTTTATTTAAGACATATTTCATAATGTAGTCTAAAACGGAGGATACAAAAAATATATTTTCATAATACCTTCAACAGTAAAACGTATGTACTAGATTTTTCAAATATATATGTATATTTAGATAAGTCCGTGACAAGTTAATTTCTAATGATATAAACGCTTAAAAACGAAAGAAAAAGAAAGGAAGAACATGGAAAGTAATAAATATATTCATTCTTCTCAGTCGGGTTAAAATTCCTAAAACAACTGAGAAAGTGAGAAACATGCACCATTTGTATTGAATTATATATTTTTCAATGGTAACTAAGCATCGAGTAAGTAAATTTTAAACTCTGAAATTAGGTTTACACTGGAAGCATACTTCAAATATTTATCAACAGTACTGCAATTGTAAAATCCCAGTCTTTCTGGGGTTTTTTTGTGAGAACCCGTAGCTATTATCAGTAATAACTTTATCATATCACAGCGCGATAACGTTCTAGGTTTCTTTTTCGAGACTTAAATACTTTCGGTGGCTCGTGAGGATCACCGAACAACGTTGGCAGAATTTTCACTTATAAATTTAAACGAACTCTAATAGGATCTTAATACATTACATTCTCGAGTATCACAATATTCATATACTTGATTTCCACAACAACGCGATTCTTCCCTTCTAACAAGAGGTACTTACCGCTTAGCAAACGTTTTTCAATACGTTAAATATCTAAATTTGAGATCGAAATGTGTGGGTTTTATTTCCTTTTCTCTTTTTTGCGCCTTCGCTTCTTTCTCTTTGCTTTCCTTCCATTCTTTCTTTTTTTCTAATGTGATGAACCCAAAAAACTTGCTACCCCCTAAAAGAGCCTTTAAAGCAACAGAACACGAACTGAAGCAATAAAGCACGGAAATACAACTATTAATTATGACATTAAAAACGCAAAACATGGGGGAAGGGGGAATGCAAATTGCGAAAAATGCAAAAAGGGCATACACATATGTAGGAAACGGTTAAAAGGAAAATGTTGCACATTTACATGTAAAACAAAGTTACGGTTGTCGTATAAAAGCACGGTTGGAGTAGAACGATAATTTAAGTACTGAAAAATTAAAATAGAAACTAAAAATAGTAAAGAAAAAAAAAGTAGGTACAAAAATTGTTATAGACACTTTCGGGATGTATCCCAATCGCCTTTAACAGTTAAATAGCCCTTCTCCAGTATTACAATTGTGCTATACTTCACGTCAGCAGAGAATTTCCTACTAGTTTTAACAAAGTAACGTAAAATAAAGACTTATGAACAAATTAGGTTCAAGTTATTTTTTATTATTTTCCCACAGAGATTGCAATTGATATTTAATTAAAGAAATTTTGCTTAGAGCAGATTTAATCCTGTTGGTTTCATTAGCAATCGTGTTACGGTAATCTTTTTTTTAAATGTTTAAATTTCAATGACTTAAATGATTAACATGAAAGTTTATTGAAATTCTTTTGTCATAAATAACAATTTAAATTTTACAATTGTCAAAAATATTAATATAAATGAAGAAAGTCAGTGTGTTTATTATCAGTGATGGTTTCAATAAGCTCTAGATTACACTGATAAGCATCGGATAAACATAAATTGTAAAACTTTCAATAAAATTGGAATATAGTTAATACTAATTAAATCTTCCGTGTATTGGAAAGTTCTAGGAGAATTGTAAAAACGTAGTTTATTTATTTATTTATTTATTTTTTCAAAGCATACCTTTTCCGGATCAATATCAAGATACCCTCATTTGTTTATATGTTAATTTATATTACAATTTGTACTAAACAGCGAAATTTTGAGTTAGCACCTGTACTCCCAACGTTGCAAAACTAGTTTTAATTTTTAAAAAGCTGAAATTAACAATTTGATTACATTTCTGGAAGCACGTAAAATGAATAACAACATTTATTTAATTGGGAATAAATTTTGCAATTTCAGGTGTATTGGTGAGACTTCAAACGGTATTAATGTAAGAAAAAATCGGCACCGTTCAAACATTGTCAACCATTCTGAAAAAAAAAAAAAAAAAAAAAAGAATTAACCACTTTAAAACCCGGGGTTTATTTTTACTACTACAGCAGAGTCCCGAAAACTTAACCTTATGTGGAAAGAAGGGTGGCTAGTTTGAAAAAATACCGGGTGGTCGGGAAAGGGGTAAAGCAAAAATTCATACCAGTGTTTCCTTAGAAAATACAATACTTACTTGTATGTATTGTTTGCTTGAAGATACAAGAAAGAGTAAACTGTCCAAAACCTTTAAGCGTAGGAAGAATACGTAATTTTGAAGGCATAAAGCTTTTACTACATGAAAATGAAACTTAATGAATACACAGTCGTGTACAGTAATTTGCCTGACAAGACAGGCCTCAGAAAAATATTTGAAGACATAAAGCTACCTACAATGAAAATTAACTAGTCGACTTTGCAAAAACTGGGTACTGTTCGTTAAAGAAATGCGTAGAAAATTTTTTTAAGGAAATTTTTCGCTCTGCGAGGGTGTGACCGAATAATCCGAACTGCCGGATTATCGAGTGCCGAGTTTTCGGGTCTCTACTGTATTAGTCTTCTAATGTTTGATGCACGTGTCACGTTTACAGTAATTTTAAGTTGAAATAGTGTCCAAAGTAAGGAAAAGTTATGGAAATAATAACTTTACCTTCAACCTTCAATTTTTTTTAAACAGGCGAATGACTAACCAGACTTTCGCGACATTGCCACTCGTTATTGTAAGACTTCCACCTAATTGTTGACTTCACGTAAAAAACAGACTTTTTAAAACTCTTCTGCGCATTATTGTTTTAAATGCAAACTAATAAACTACTAATATTTTTCAACTTTTCTGTGTAATTATTATTATTATTGTTATTAATGTGAAAAGTTTCTCATATTTGAATTACATAGATTTTCCACAATTTAGATGATATTGCTTAAATACTTACTTTTTGCTAACTAGCATTTGTGTTGTCTTAGCCATATATATTTATTGTTAGTCATATTTTATTGGCAACAGTTGTCTCATCATATTTACAATAGTCAAAGAGTGAACTAACTCGCTACGGGGTGGTAGATACACTTTGACTCATTATTGAGATGCTTATAAGCACCAATGATGAAAAGGATGTTCAAATGGTGGTTTTCCAAATTTTGTTTGTCCCCCTCTTCATCGCTTATGAACTCATACTGATACTTCCATGAAGAAAATTAACTGTCCCAAAAAGTTTCAACGCACAAAATTTATATTTAACCACTTTTCTTACTGAAATTAATGTGAGAAAATAAATAACTAAAGAAGCCTGGGAATATTATTATGAAAAAAATTAAAAGTGAAGCATTTTCAAGTTGTTGCAGAATAAATTGTCCAAATACCGAAATTTAAGCTATCGAAGTTATTCAGAAGTTATTTATATTCACAACTAGAGCTTTAATGGGAAAAAAATAACTGAAGGTACTGCTATTTCTTTATAATATGAATTCCTCATTCCAATTTATATGCTTTTAAACGTTTGATGGATATTTCTACATTCTTAATTCAGCTTTTTCGTCACGTTCCTTGCTATCAGTTTGAAATAATTTATGACGCCATTTCTAAATGGAAAAAACTTTTTCTTGCCTTTCATTTATTGTTGTTTAATCAAATTTCACAATTGCATTTTGTCGTTTAAATTCTTATTTTTTTTCCACCTAAATGAGCTGCTAATGACATACATGCAATGTGAAACATTTGAATCATTTTGAACCAAAATGCACACGATTGTTTTACAGTTCCGAATCAGTCTTTTGTTTATTTGCGCACGTTCTATGGTGTGAATGATTCTTTTATCCTTTACCAGTCTTTAAAATTTGGCGAAGTTGATGTTCTGTTTTTAGTGGCCGCGAAAAATTTCCCGCGTATGAAAATTTGCCGCATTCGATAAAGATAACTTATTTACAATTTTGCCACTGATTACAATGCGATTTACATAAATGAGAGATAGCTCTATTTGAAATAAACATAAAATTTGAACGGACAAAGGGAATCGAATTCTATTAAAAATGAAATACGTTATTAAATAATTAAAAAGCCTGTGTCAGCGAATCTATCACTTCCATTAGTAGACCATTGAGTTAGCGTGAATAATTTCATAAATTATATAAATTAATCTTTGAACTTCAGTTCAGAAATTAACCAGCTTTTATGATTGATTTCGCCCATTTGTTCTTCTCTCCCCCTCCCCCTTGTTATTATTATTCCTTATTTGCATATCTACAAACAACGGAAGGGAAAAAAATACTCATTCAATAAATGTAATTTATGTCCATATTTCTGTGCAAGTAATTTTAAAATAGCATAATTTAATAAATGGATAATAAGGGACAAATCGGTATCCCGGTGTCCTGCCCGTTAAAAAAAAACACAACGGGCAAGATTTCTTCTTCGCTTGATTTCCTACGGAAGACCTAGAGCAGGGATGGCGAACTTTTTTGAGACGTGGGTCAAATTTTGTTTTTTATTTTTAGTACTAGCTAGTGGCCACTAATGTTCATTTGCACCAAAATTAAGTTTAAAATTTATTAACTGACTCTTTTTAAAGCTAAATATCTTTAAAATTCAATTGGCTTAACTGATAAAAGTGGGCGTGGATTGACGATTTAAAGTTTTTTTAGTGGGGATAAAAATTCTTAAGTGTTTGGTGCAAATGGCAATAAGTGTTTGAATGAACAAGGAGTAACGAAAATTACATACATTTTATTCGAATAAAGTGCTTTAAATAAGGTTATTTGCTTTGGTTAGTCGACTTTTTTTAACAAACAAAATGTGAGTAAAATTATGCACTTTATTTGATATTTTGAAAACACTTTTGTTTTATTTCAAATACTACAAACGCATTTGTTGTCATTTGCGTAACTTTAGAACTGTATTGATCAAACTGAAGGTTATAGACAGCATTTCAATTGCTTTTGTGTCAATGCAGTGCTTGAAAAAATGTAAATAGAATATAAATTATCCACACAAATTAGCAAATCTAAATGAACCCGCGTAAACAAACAAATGGTTGCCTAGCAATCGTGGGTCAGTTAAAAATCTTGCGTGGGTCCAGTGTCTGCTCCACGGGTCATACGTTCGCCATCATTGCCCTAGAGTCTGCAGAAGTAATTTTAATGCATGAACAATCGTTCCGTCTAATATGTAAAAAAATCACATAATATTGAAGGGGAAAAAATAAAGGATCTCGGCTTCAAACGTTTGGTCACCGTCACACATGTGTGCATGTTGAAGCATTTGTTATAAAATTGCTGCAAATATTTTGTATTTACAGATCACATGTAAATTTAATTTTGCGTGACTGTGTTGTAAAACTCACATAAAAAGTGGAAAATAATTTTGAAAAACTATAGTAAAAACATTCTTTTTTACTTCCTTTAAAATTAAAAATAATGTTTTTTAATTTTTCACCATAGTAATTAATCATTTCACTTGGTAACTCCATATTTCTATTCATCCGACTCTTAGTTTTAATTCTTTATTTCTTGACATCGCCTCGACTGTAAGGAAAGTGTCAATTAGTTTTTATTCTAATACAGTAAACAATTCCAAGTTCTGAGTTAGAATTCGATTCGAAGGTCAGTTTCAAAATGTATAGCCCAGTCAGTACGCAATCGGTAACAGCACGAAGAAATACATATAAGACGTAAATTTTGTCTTAACAACCGAATGAACATAATTAATTGTCCAAGGTTTTATTGGAAACAGGTAATGAAATTTATTAAAACATAACCCTGCTTCAGTTATTTAGCAGCATCGAATTGTAGCAATAAAAAATTGATATTTGTCTTTTTTTTTCTTTGATTAGTAAAGTCGTAGTCATATAGTTAAGTTTAAAATATTGCATCTCCAATAGCACTCAAAACTCTACTTTCTGTATCTCTACTTAACTATTTGACTTTTTTTATTTACTTTAGCTCAAATATAATTCTATTGTTTTAGAAAAACATAAACATTTAGTGTGATTCATATGTTCGTAATAAAGGTTTGCGCAAAAAGCAAATACAAAGCAACAAAAAAAATCTATAAAACGTACATGTGCAAATCAAATTTGTTTTTCCGCAAAATTATTTTATTTGTGTTTTAGCTATATTTCTACTTTTTCATGTGCTTACGTTGGAAAGCGAAAAAATAGAGGTTTAGGTCTGTGTTCCGCAATCGCTGTGTGGCAGAAAAACAATATGCCTCCAGAAAATGATGGATATGGTTAGAAAATACGCCCAGTGGGAATTACTCCGGCAATTAGCAAACATTGTAGCATACATACATAGCAACCTTTTGAGCTCAGCTTGTCAAAAGTGAGAAAAAAGCACTATTTCAACTCCGGTACCGTGCAATATTTGTAACCCTTGCGGAAAACTTATGTTTTTTGCTCTTCTTCCTTTTTAATTTTCTTTAAAAAAAATAATGTACCATCACGTCACTTGTGACATAAGTGTTATAGGTTCGCAATCATTGGTGTATGAGCATGTAGTGTATAATTTCGTTTCCATATGATCTGACAAATGTGAGAAGATTTAAACTAATTTGTGTTATTCAATTTTTTTGTTTCTTTCAACGGCTCTAGAAAAGCGTCATGTGTGTCCCCCAAAAGGTGCTATCACGTTACTTGTAACATGAGTGTTATTAGGTTCGCAATCACTGCATGAAGTGTATAATTTCGTGCCCCTCTGATCTGAAAACTGTGAGAAGATTTTAACTAATTTGTGCTATTAAATTTTTTGTCTCCATCGACGGCTCTAGAAATGTGATCTCTGTCACCCAAAGTGTGTCAGCGCGTCACATCGCGGTCGCATGCGTGTCTTAGGTTCACCATAATTTACGCATGCGAGTGCAGTGTATAAATTTCGCCCTCATGTCTCCCAGATGTTACTAAATCTATTACAATGAGCATTGCTTACTTTAACTTCAATTAAAAATAAACTCTTGATTGATATAAGTTATAAGTTGTTGTAGTTTAATAATCCATCACTCGAAACGAAACAGGTAAATTGTAGGTTGTATAATGTTAAATGGCATCGTATAAAATCATGTAGGGGAAAGTTGGACAAAACCGGGTCCCAAAGTGTTTTTTTATTTTCCTAAGCAGTTAAGTAAATAAAATTGCTTAAATTTCTATTTGAATGATAAATTAGTTCTTTAGTTACAGAAATAAATATTTTTCAATATGGAAGAACAATATTTTGGAGGGTAAATACTTTTTTTTTTGGATGTATAAAAGTACACAGTTTTATCCAACCAGGTTGGATAAAACCGGCTATGTTTCGGTACACTTAAAAAATGCTGTTGTTTTACTACTGAAATATTTATTTATAACAATAAATTGGTACAATGGCCGTCCTATACTGAGAAACATAGGTGGGTTAAAAATATCTCTTCGGGAAATTATATTTTTGAATTCTTTTTTCTGTGTAGACTTCTTAAAAGATGTCTTCTTTTTAATTAATTTCCCGAGGAAATATTTTAAAAAATCGAATGCATCACACGCCCATAGAGTTAACATTAGTGAGCTGAATTCGGAAATTGACTGACGAGCAGCCCTTATTTTTATGGGTGCAATTTTTATTCTAACAACATTATAAATTTGTAAAAACATTTTTTTTTTCATTCTACCCTACTTAAAAAGTAAGAAGAAAAAACATTTTTTGGGATAAACTGACAAACACGATTTAATTTAAAAAAAATTTTTATTTTAAATGTTAATAATTTTAATTTTATATTTGTACTAAGTGGGATACTATAATATAGTAGCCTATATTCATACGAAGTCCCTCCTAAAAAGTAATAAAGATTTAATTTTATACCATTTATGAGATGATTCTTTAAGATTTATATTTTAGAAATTAAACTATTTATGTTTCACACAGTGAAAAAAAAAGGTCGTCCAAAACCAGGTACTACCCGGTCTTGTCCGACTGCCAAGGTTCCGATTTTATCCGACAACGGCATTAATCAGAAAAGACGGCTTAGCACATTTCAAACATGATGCAAAACCTGGTTTAATAATTTAAAATAACTGCTGAAAAAGGTATTATCAAATGTTGTACTTAGCTAAAATAAATCTCTAAGCAATTAGAAACTACAAAGTGAAATCGGAGGTGTAAAAATCAAAACTTTTCCACTCGAATTTTTCGAAACATCGTCGTTGACAAACAAATAAACAACACTGCCTTTCAATTTAACTTCAAATAACATGGCGGTTGTTTGCAACAAGTTTCAAGCGTTTTCCGACAAATGACAACACAAATCAAGCAAAAACTGCTGGGTCCGGTTTTATCCACCTACCCGGTTTTATCAAACTTTCCCCTATAATTGCAGTTTTCCCTTTGTAATAGCAAGTATCAGCGAAATGTCATACAAAAGCTAAATATTTTTTTAAAGAAGCCTTTAAAGTTTCACAATATGACAAAAATTAAGTAAACATCTTTTTTTTTTAATGAAATACAAAATGTTTTAGCAACGATTCATTACATAAGGAATATTTCATTTATACCATTAAAAGAAAAAAAAACATTGACAGTAGCAAATCTTTATGCTTTTATGCCCGATTTTTTCTGTTGAAAATTACCACATTTCATCTAGCAACTTTACATGTTTCATGTGTATTAAACCGTTTGATAATTTCTATTATACAATAAATGAATATCGTTCTTGAACGTAAAATATAGCGTTTGTTCGATTATTCTTTTAATATATATATTTTTAAAAAATATTAGCTCTTAAACATTTGCATTCATCCTCAAAAATCGCTTTTACTAAAAATCAGTTACTTTTTGAAATGGTGCAGGTTGTAAAAATAAAATTTGTAAAACAACAAACAAAAAAAATTCTTTCTATAAGTATTTATCTGTACCTTTATCAGATCAATTTTCAGCAGATTAAGGTCGATAATATTTAGGAGGGAATGATTGAGTTGCTATTAGATACAGATAATCCCATAATGGGAAACATATGTTCTTCAAATTCATGGCTTATGAGTAAGCCCATGAAAAGGGTACCAATAGATGCACGAGATAGATAGGAATTTGACTTTTAACGTCAAAATAATCTATGAACGTTCATTTGAATTGTTTTATGACATACATCGAAGCAGTTATTTTTGAAGTCCATGTAGGTTTTTCAGAATTGATAAATGTACAAATTTTTAGCTAAGATTTGAAGAGAAACATCCAATAACACAAAAAATATTTAGTGTCGATCTGAGGTCGACCATGTTGGGTTGAAACACACACAGAAAATTAAAGGGCTTATTTTATGTAATTCTATCATACAAATTATCAGAAATTAATCGTGAAAGTATTATATTTTTATGAATATCTGTGGGCATGAACTCTTGGGCTATCAATAATGTATATACAACGAATGCAACAAATTAAAATATGCTGAAGAGACCTTTTTAAATATGAACTGACCGGGACCGGGAATGATGGCGCGACAAAAATTCGGATTAACGTTATAAAAGGGAGAAATATTAAAATTTAACTTACTTATGGAAGCTTACTTAGGATTCTAAAATAATGAAATGCTTTTTTTTTTGCTAAAATATTTTAATTTACTAATAACGAAAATAAATGCACAATGTTTTTTGGAGGTACTTGCTTTAAAGCAATTTGAAATTACAGTATACAAGATTCAATTCTATACAAAAATTTAAGTGTTCATGTTGCATGTTTGTTGGATTTTAATAAATTAACTAATTTTGTCTCGTTTTCGTCACGCTTTTCTAATTCTACTTTCCAGAAATTAGTTCAGATTATTATAATACAGAGTGGTTTTACCGTCTTTCAAGTGTTTATTGTTCTAAAACTTCACTGGCACATTAGTTGTAAATGAATTGTTGCATATTGTTTAACTCTTTTACTCTTATTTTGTAATTTTTCGTTTCACAATAAACATTTTTCTTCCTCCTTTTTTTTTTTTTTTTACTCTTTTTTTAAAGTTTCCCTTCAAGTTACTCCACCCTTCTTGACAAGCCAAAATCTTTTGCTTTGTTTTGCTCTTTTTTTTTGGTTGGAAAAACATAGTAACAACTTTTTTGAGAACTTAAACCAATGGGAGAAGAAGATGCAAAGAGTAACACCGATGTAGCTGTTTAAGAATTCAATAATTTTATTTGTTGCGATGTCGGTTTTAAAAGCACAGTGAGATTTTTGGTGCATTTTTTTAACCTGTGGTTTTGTTGAAGGCGGACAGTGTATCGTTTGAAGTAACAAGTCGGTTCATCTCTGTGTCACTGTCTTTTAAAGTAAGGTGTGATAGCTCAATCAACATAATGAGAATCTGTACATGGTCTCGGTATGAGAGACTCCATTCCAACTCAATTCAATGAGAACTGAATTGGGATTCTTCTCTTCCTGGAAATAGTGGACTCACGTTTCCATGACAACACAGGAATAATTTTTGGAGGAGGCACCTGGGAGTATCAAGTGGTTCCCCATCGTAAAACTCCTCATATTCGAATTCTCATAAGAGATTTTATGTTTTTTCATTATTCCTTCAGACCAATTTACCTACTTTAAAGTGCAGAAAAATAAGTAAAAGTTATAAAATGGGGTAACTACATATTTCTATTTGGTAGGGACATGTGTCCCTATGCCCCCTTCCTAAGTTCTGCCACTGATCAGCAATACAGGACGACGACGTCTATTTTTTTCGTTGAATAAACTTATTAAAGTCTTGAAGTTTGTCGTGCTTTGTTCAAGCCACATTGACGGATGCTCTGGAAACTATGTCCTTTCATCCCATTTCACTTAATAAGGTAGCTTCGTGTGGTACTTTTTCCATACTGAGCAACTTAGGGGACTTTTGAAGTTTGCTGTTTTACAAGTAAACCGGGGAAGTTCCAAGCTGCTAACTCAGTTAGGGTTACAAGGTCTTAATAGCCTCATTCTCCTCCTCGTTTTCAAAGCATCGAATGCAAATTCAGAATTCAAACCCGAGACCTTCCGTTTCAAAGGCGAGGAATTCACCATTGAACCACGAATCAGGCAAAGTCTATGGCTATACTAAACGTTTTTATGATTCGATTGCTATTCAATTTAAAAGAAGAAATAGAAATATTGTTTTTTATGTCGCGTACGATAGTGAAAGCTTCTGTGTCTTTCTGATTCGAAGTAATCTAACTGTGGATACATTGAAAAAAAAAAAAAATCATTGTTGAAGATCATTGTTCAATCAGAGGTTCAATACACTGATTAAGAACTGATGGTTCAAATCGGTGTTTTCAGAGAAGAGGCTTTTCTTCCATCGACAAAAAGGTTATCATTTACCCAATGTTTGTTCACCCGGCACAAAGGCGTGGATTTGTATTTCTGAATGTGGTTATCCTACCTACTTCGGATCACGAACAACGTGTAACGGTATTCCAGTGACGTACAGCTATTGCTATGTGTCGCAACAGTTTGTTTCCAGGACTGGGGAAAAAATGATCGCGACACCTGCTGCATTTAATTAATTTTTCTCTTTTCAATGTCGATTCGAGATACTCCGGAAGACGCGAAGATTTCCGCTCGTTCAACATTCAAGCGGAAAAGTTTTTTTAATAGCTGTACTTCTATTTTTGATTCTTTTCATCAAAATGGCGGCTGCTTAAGTATTTTACTGGAAATTCTTAACTGCTTTTTTGTTCGTATATTTTCGTAAGGTAACTTTAAGATGTTACCAGTTAACAGCATGAAATGGTAAACAAAAATCCCACACTTACTCGCTTTTCAATAACCGAATTGTATCACACCTGAAAAGTAGGACTTTGTTGGTATGCTTTTATTTTGAAGAGCTTGAAGGAAAATTTGTCGCAATTTTTTAAATTGAAGCTTTTGCGCAAGGAGGATAAATGTATCATGGAACACAACTAGCGAAATGATTCTCACTAACTGAAACGATGATGCAATCTTTTAGCGATAAAAACAGTTGTACTGAGTTATTTTGTTTGGATTCTTACATTGTTTTCGTGCTGAAATCATTTCTTATTAATATTTCAACAGGTAATTTACTAAATTTTAATTATTACAGACATTTTATTTAAAATGTTTCAAGTATATCTGCTTATATAAGACTACTTATAGTATATCTCCTAAAAATCAATGCAATAATGAAGCGAAATTTGGCATTGTGAAACTAGTAATATGACGTTAGAAACTGGCATGTTACATAGCTGATCTAATGTCAGTTTCGTAGTTGAAGATGTAAGAATTAAAAATGTTGACAATGAGTGTCTCATATACATAATGTTTATTAAGGGAAGAAGTCTGAATATGTTGTAAATCAATTCCTTCGTTTGTTTCTACGCCGAAGAAGGCTTCTTTTTGGGGAAATATTTCCGATTTAATGATATTCAGACAAAATTATAGAAGAAAATTTTTATGTACTAGACAATGGGTGATTCTCAGCGAAAAAGAAATTTCGGAACTTCACTCAAAATTTTCGGAAAAATATGCACCTTCAATTTAAAATAAAAATTATATTCCTAGGTAAACACTGCCCCCCTCCAACAATACATACGTATAACGTCACATAGATTTATATATATAAATAAATATATATATATATGTATATAAGATCAAAAATATCCTTCAAGTAATTAAATGAAAGGTCTGATATTGATTACCAGAAGTCTTTTTTTTTTTTTTTTTTTCAGAAACGTTATTGCATTGAAAGTTTCATAAAGGAGTACAAAACATTTTGCTTGCCTGAATGTAGAAAAAGAAGCACAGATATTATATGTCAGTAAATATTAAGATTAATAAATTGAAAAATTTTCAGAAAACAGATTTTTTTTAAAAATTTAAGTTGTTTTCGGAAATGTCGGAGAATTTTGGATCAGAATCACCCATGGACTAAACACTATTAAGGTCCCAAATTTAATAGAAAACAGGAATTAGTCCTATGAGAATTAAAATAACCATCAAATGCAATGGCAGTTTTCTATTGAGGTACTTTTTAGAACATTGTTTTAAAATAATCATGCCACACCACGTCGTTGAAAAAACTCTCCATCATCATGTGTGCATTTCTGGGATGGTCATAAGGGGTTGAAGGTGATGTTAAACAAGAACAATTTCGTAGTTTTGTCTGTCCAATTTCGTAAAAATTGCGTAGTCAAAGATTCTGTTCAAAATTCAAACATTCACATCGTTTAAAGATTCGTTGGATTAAAGATCTCTAGGGGAAAAAATCACAAGAATAGATCGATTGGCTTAAATGATGTGATTATTCAATCTCTGGATATTGAATAATCACATCATTCTTACGTTGTGAATATTTTTAATTATGGTAATTCTTCGACCTTTTAAATTTTTTTTACAAATATTCAATGTATCATATCAAGCAATTACTTCTAAATTGCCTGTAACTCCTGTTACAATCAGCATTAACAGCTGTATACTAGCAAAGGTGATGTGGAATCCAAACCACTCTGATATTTTCTTAACGTTCGCTTATTCCCATACTACTAGAGATTTTAATGTGTTCACATTATTGTTCTTCGATAGCCGTAGAAACCTACAGAAACGTTTCAAATTCGTCTAGAAATATTTCTTTCCATAACAACACGATAAAAAAATCTAACTTTTTTTTTGCATTTTTTCCATGCACAAAACCCTTCTTGAATGTTTGAGGGTTTGATGTGTGACATGCTTTGAATGAACAAGAAGGCATTTGGACAAAAAAAAGTCCTTTGTATAAAATTACAGATTTTTACGTTTTATTATTATCAAACAAATCCGTTTTTTAATTTTTTTTCCCTTTCTCTTTCTACTTAAATAAATTCTCTGAGGATGACGATGAACATGAGCACTAGAGAGGTGAAATTCTAGCCAAAAAATTATTTTTTTCAACGGAGTAAAATATTGAAAAATTGTCGACTATGGAAATATTACTTACTAAAAGCACAAAATCTAACCTACCTAGCTCATAACAGACTTCATCAGCTCACTTGAAATTAGTTGACAATAAATATTAGGTATATAACAGTAGGTCCTCACTACAGGGAAAGGGCGGTCCGTCCCAGGTGGCACCTTTTGACAAGTGTTTTGGGGGACATCCAAAGTGGAGGTAAAGAGTTTTTGAAGAATACATATACTTGAATTATACAATTTTATTGATGCTATTGCAAAGAATCATAACCGAAAATGAATCTAGTTCACTGGAAGTTACACCAAATAAATAAAATGGATTTTATTAAAATGTTTCTTTTTTTTCTTTTTGCTGTATTGCTATTAATATAGACTATAGAATAGCAAAATTATACAACGTAACAACGGCTTTTTTTTCTCTTTTTTTTAAAGGGGGCATCACAAATTACCGTCCCGGGTGACATCTATGCTAGGAACAACACTGCCGTGTAATCTAGTGTTAATTTCTGTAACTTTCACTTCGTAGTAATTGAAATGCTAGTTTTTGTCCCAATATTTCCCCTTTCCCTAGCTATATGTGTTCCGTATTCCAAAATATGACAAAGCACATTTATCTATATTCTTATTGCAAGGATGATACGTAAATGCAAAATAATAAACCATTTTTGTTTCAGGTATAAAATGCAAAATTTTTCTTTGTATAAAAGTGGTTTTTGAAGGGAAATATCCCATTTCAAAAAAAGTATCACTCATTGGGAACCTCCCCCAACATTCTTTAATTGAGTCAAAACCCTAAATAAAGAGATGTAAATCGTCATGAGTCGGAGCAGACGTAAGTAATGGATACATTATTTAATTTAATTTATTATTAATTAAATTTAATTTTTAATTAATTAAATTTAATTTTTAATTAACTAAATTTAATTTTTAATTAATATTTATTAATCATATTAATCATTGTTCATATTTAAAAATCCGATTATTGCAAATTAATACAAGAAGTTCCGTCCAGAACTATACGAGCCTACTTTCCCGTATACACCCAACTTCAAATTTATAATATAGCTATCACTTTCTCTCTCTTTCACATTTAGCTTTAGTTCTTAATTACTTCAAATATACTTTTTTCAACGGATAATACATATTCATTCACTCAGTCATTTATTCTTTCATTTATTCAGTCATTCATTTACTCATTCATGTAGTTATCACTCGTTTATTTATTTTTTCATTCATTCACTCATTTAATTACTTTATCATGTATTCACTCATTTATTCATTCATTCGTTCTTTCACTCATTCATTTATTCATTCATTAATTCTTTCACTCTTTCATCGATTCAATCATTCATTCTTTCACTCATTGATTGATTCATTTATTTATTTATTGAGAAATGCCCTTAAAGATTCCGATCAAAAATTTCATAGGAAAACAGGCTTGTTCAGTTCTTGTTGAACTTCGTATCAGTACATGTTCTACAGCGTAATATCTTTCTGATAAAGTTTGTTGCGAGCCAATCCGTCGTTTAGATCAGGATTTATATGGGATTGAAATTTCCCATATGCGCTAATGTTAATTTGGTACCTTTTCATTATCAAGGCGCAAATCTCGCCGAGCAAAATTTTTGGCGACGGAACACGCAAAAGGATAATAACGACGATATTCCGTTTGGCGTTAGTTGCATCATTATTGGCGACTTTATCGCCTGCGCCGGAATAATGAAAAATGCCGCAATTTTTTTTTTTTTTTCAAAAATGAATAAAAACTGTCCAAATCAATATTTCACGCCGAGAACTCCTTCCAATAAGCTTGCAATAGGAACTTGGGTCTTGTGCTCAGAGTTAACATAATTTGCTTCAATTTTGTCCATAGGCGCTAATGTTAAAATTTTTTGAACTGTTCAAAATTGAACAAAAAATTGTTCAAATCAAAAAGTAAAATATGGAAATGAGATGTCCTTGCCGAGATCTTTCGAATGCAAAAAGAATTTTTCCAATCGGACAATTCGTTCAAAAGTTATTAGGGGGAGACAGACCGACAGACAGACCGACAGACACACATTTTCCCCGTCTCAAAACCCTACTTTCAAATTTTTTATTTTTCAATCTTTATTTAATTACTTCACTTTTTTTTGACTTTTCTTTATTTTTAACGATATTTTTACGATACATTAAGCCTTCTTTCATGCTTTATTTATTTATTTATTTTTTTTTACTTTTACGGGAAAGTAGGCTAAAAAAGGAGCTTAAGCAGTGAGATGCATAATATGAATTTCATTTAAGACTGCAAATGTCGCAATTAGGAACCCATTTAGGTTTTAATGCCCTAATTGAGACAGAAAGGACCTGAATGTGATTGATATATTTCATTTCACATTTAAAAATTTACTTATTTTCGAAGTTTAGTAGCAAGAGAATAAGCACGTTTAATGCGTTTTTCCTTGCACGACAGTATATGATCATTTTTTCTTCTTTCTAATGGGGCTGCGTATGGTCCCTAACCTTTGCAGACCTAGTGCCTTCCCCGGAAATCGGAATCCATTCTTTTAAGTAGCACCATTATCAGTGGACACCATTACCACTTTGAGAATTTTGACGCTCAGTTTCCCCCTAGATGGGGGAACCTGAGCTCTAATTGACGCGAAACTGCACTAGGAATTAAATTTGGCAGAGAGTATTCGAGTCAAACGGATACTCAAGGGATCTTTAACATCCCGCATAATCGTATGACACGGGCACTGTCGATTTCTGCATCTTGAAAATCCACCGACCGGGGCCAGGTTTGATCCTACGAACTTGGGCTTACGAGGACAGTGCTTTGCCGCTGCGCCACCCTGCCGGCAAAAATATGTGAACAAATACTTCCTAAATGAGAGAAACTAATGGAAAATTGCGTCTCATTTAGGCCCGTGGTCTTTAGTAAATGTGCGAAGATCGACCTACCCTCTTCCAGTACTCAGATACGTAACTAGGTAATTTTCTAACCGGGGTAAGATCAGGCTTTAGTACCCCCCCCCCCTCTCCCATATATACACAAAAAAAGTATATATATTTATGTAAGCACATACATTTAGCCAATTTAGCGCCCCTAAAACAATATGGCGCTCGGGGCACACGCCCCGTCTGCCCCCCTCTAGTTCCGTCCCTGCCCCTGCCGGTATTGCAGTCGGAACATTATGCAGATAATGCTTAGGGGCAATAATCGTGATGATTTGCTCTTGAGTGTGATGTTAAGTTCCTCACATTACATGTAAAGCAAAGTGACGAAACGACGAAAGAAAAATCGCGCCTGAGGAGTGACACAAAGAGCGTATCTTCGCGTGACCGCCATAAAATGTGTAAAAGCGTCTGCTTGGTCGTGACAGTGGCTCATTCAAATCTCTGTGTCCACGCTTCTTTTAAATGAATCGAGAGCCGATCTTTATGGAAAAGTCACGTCAAAGAATGACACTGTACGTCAAACGAATTACGTCAGAGGCTAAAGGGAAAATTTTTAAAAACTCTTTCAGAATTTCTCACCCTTTTCTTGCCGTTCAAGTTTCCCTGCTTTTGTTCGTTTCCTATTATAAAACTGACTCGTCATTAGCTAATTATTTTCATTGAAATTTCGGAGCTGAGTGTGTATTTATGTGTATATTATTTGATATACAAAATATATTAATGTTTTTCCTATCATATGCACTAAATTATCTACAAATTTTCATTTTTTCCCCTTTCATTCCTTGCTTTTACGTACGTACCTTTTACGTCCTCATGAAATGCAAATTCCTGTTTTAAAAAGAAGTAAACAAATAAATAAATATAAGTAAAACACTGCAAGTAAATTGTACATATATATGTGTATTTCAGTGATCTGGAGCAGCATTCACTTTTTTAAGTTGCTGCGCTCAAGTTTCGCTCCGACTTATAAATACCTGCTCCGGCTCCTCCCCGCGAGCTAAAAATTTTTAATAGATTATATTATTTATCCTTTTTTTTTAGTTATTTTTTACGTGATAAAAAAGTGAAAAAACAAAACCCGGAGCAGTGAAGCGCAGCAAATTTATTTGCTCTGACTCCGGAATATAGCGAGAGAGACATGCAATTTTTTTATTTACTTGCTATAATACAGATATATAATTTACTTGCAATGTGTTATATTTTCATTTTAGAAATGTATGTACTTTTTTTAAAAAAAAAGGTTCTTCGTCACGATATCGACTATTCACAGAGCTAAAGGTCTTCATGTCCGTGTTAGAGAAGTCTTTTGCAAAATTCTTAAGGATATACGGTTACGAGTACGATAACGAACTCGTACGAGTCCTTTGGCAGTTTCTGTGTTAGCCCTAGGTGGAATTGAGACTTCATTGTGTAAAACATTTTTTCTGTTTCAAAAAGTGGAAAGGAATGGAATATTGTAGGAAATATAGTTTTATTGTATTTGCCATAAAAGTCATAGAATGATTCGCGGATTACTACAAAATATAATGACTGCTTCAGACGTTCTGTGGGCCGTTGGTATGAAAGGGTTAATGGCAGTTTCAGTGTACTAAAAACCTATTTCCAACGGAAGGTGCAATCTAATTTATCACCAGGATTTCAATTTAAATAAATCATTTGATATGGACTCTAATGTCTCTCGAATGCTCTTGAACCGACTACAATGATGTGCAATTCATCTTCGCCGTTATTTCACCATTCGAGGCGGAAATACGAAGGACAAACTAATTCTCAATGTACTGCATTATTTCAGAGAGAAACACCCGCGGAGACCTCAGGCTCAACAAAAGAAATGGTTCTACTCGATGGTTCTTGTGTTGAGAATCGTATTTCTTACTTCTCCCTTGTGTCAAAAGCTAACGGATCAATGATAAAAAGAAAGCAATCTTCCATGAAAGGTTATCCTTCACAGTTTCGACATTAATTGTCACATTAAATAAAAAAGAATAACGACTTTCTGTGCATTGACCCTGAAATTTGCTCCATATCCAAATGGAATAATAGAGTCCAAAAATTCAGATGCGTTTTTTTTTTTTTTTTGTGTGTCAATAATACAAACTTTAATAAAAAGCAAGTAGAACAGATTTATTAAATGTATTATTTGGTGAAAAAATTACAATTTAGGTACTTCCTAATAGCACCCAATCCGCTTCCCTCCCCCGTAGTGGTAAAATTTAGTAAGAGTTTTAAAATGTAATATTGTATGTGCCTAATATTTTTTTCGCGCTGTTTCAATTTTCTTCAGAATAATTATTGTACATAGTCATAAAGTCTGCGTAAAATGTATTTTCAAATAAAAACAAAATGTAAAATGTCAGCATCTCACGCCTTACCGCAAATTTAACAGATATTGGCTGAGCTGCTCCGGTTTGAAAGGCTCCTATTTCACAAATTGCATACAAGGGTTGAACTAAAAGTTTCCCACAGAAAAATTAAAATTTGTTTTTTCTTCAGGTTAAATTTGCAACAACTAAATTACTCATAGTTAAGGCGCTGAAGTTTTCTACAACACCAGTGAAACTCCTACTAAATTTCACCTCTCTCAAATCTTTTGCTCTGAAAAAAATTCTGTTTTTTTTTTCAGTAAACTATTTCGTTATTTACTCTCTGACGGTCATAAGTGAATTATCACGTTCTTTAGAACTAATTACGAGTGACAGTGATATACAATCCACAAGTAACGTGATGTCATGAGCGTCGTTTTTAATCAAATTTTGGTAAAATACACACATTCAAGACCGCTGTCAGAGGTACTTTGAAAAAACACGATCTCACATTAATGCCACCCTCCCCCCGGAGGGTAAAGAAGTTTCTAGATGAGAAAATATCAGTTAGGGATAATTCATAAATGATGTCACGCTTCGAGGGGGAGGGTCCGTGAAATTGTGACAGTGTGACAAGGGGAGGGGGTGACAAGAAGTGTGACAGCCTGCTTATGCAACATAGCGTGACAGGTGACAAAGGGGGGAGGGAGTCCGTTGAAGTGTGACATTTTGTGACAAAGGGGGAGGGGGTCAAATATGTGGGAAAAATCGTGACATCATTTATGAACGGTCCCTTAACTAATTAATTCGGTTCTATATGCATAACTGAAGGTAGACGAACTTAATTTGCGTAAGTTTCATGTTTTTAACTAGTTTCATGATTCCTTGCTTCAAAACGTTTCAGCTTTGAAATGTAAATATAAACATTAAGCAAAACAAAAATATCAGTTAAACATTCCGTATTGACTCACATAATCATATTTACTTCATAAAAACTTAATTATCGCAGGTTGTATGGGAGGTTGACACTCGAATTAAACTTTTGGCGCCACGATAAAGTTCTAAAATCGAGAATTCATGAAATAGAAAAGCACCGAATAATGAGATATTTCCAAGGAAATTTATATTGAAAACGAAGAATTTGTGACTAATAAATTAATCTTATCCTGCAATAAAATTAGTATACATAGTTAAAATACTTTCTTACAGTTATTCGGCGTCCCACATTCAATAAGTCGTGAATTTCAGTTTTCTTAAATGCAACGCAACGAAAAATGAAGAATTCCATTTCATCAATAGGCATTAATAACCATTTCATTACTTTTTTTTTTTGCCTCAAAAAAGTCTGGAAGGGAAAATTACAATAAAAGAAGGAAAAATATCATATCTGAGATTTCCAAAAAAGAGGTATTTCGAAAATTTTGTTTTTCCTATTAGTTTGTATTGCAGCTGCTGTTCAGCAGCCTTGCAACTTTAACTGCAACTCTAAAAAATTTAACGTAACTAACCTTAACTGCAACCAACAACCAGAGCCTGTACAACTAAACTCGAGTTTTTACCTATGTTTACCAGTCGCAGCTCGGGAATCATGCTTGATGTTGGCGTATTTAACCTAACCTTGTTTCGTAAAGCTGTACATATTTTTTTCATTTAGTTTTTCCTTGTAAATAAATAGTTTTCTTAAATGCATAAATGTTTGCTGCATTTAGTGCTGACGCACTAAGTGGTGTCCCGGACGTGATCAGTATATATTTTTTAATGAGATTTTTAAAAAAAAGTTTTCAGTACATAAACGGGGAACCGAAAACTACATTGTTTCAGTGTAAGATGTTTTGGAGCTAATAAATTGTTCATAAATGGAGTTCGCCTATCATAATAATGTTTTTAAAGGTTTAAATTGTCAGACGCTTATTAATATTAAACAAGAAATCCATCCAGAACTGTGCGAACATTTCATCCCAAATACCTACATTGATTTTGTCACATGCGTTCTTACTAAGTCTTCGCGCATGTCCTACATTTTATATACCCTTCTACATCGATTAAAAATATTATTTCAAAGCAAAATAGCCCTTCAAGAATAGTCCCTTCAATTTGTTATTCAAAATTTCAGTAATTATAAATCGAGAAAAAAAAATAGTGGAAGGTGTACCATAGGATAGTTGTACCTCGGGACAATCTGCACAGTACTGTTGTGCTACAAGGGGTGAACTAACGCATCATTAGTGTTCTTCCAGTCACTAGAAGTTGCTACAGAAAAAGCATTGAACACGAGTGTTGGTGTTGTTGGATGAAATAGAAAAACGTCTTAGGAAAAGTAAACATTTCTTGCTCTTGTTTTTAGACTTGAAATTCGCTACACAGGTTGGATGAGAACCCAAACGTTGCCCCTCGAAACTGTTTATATATATATACTCGTATATATACATATACTCGTATATATACATATTATTCAGCTTAGAAAATTTTAGATTTTTAAAGACATATTTGTCTTTAATTCCGAAGTCTTCCATTCTGCGCAATTCATATGCACAGAAAACATGAACTTTTCTCTATTTATGTAAAAGGCAATGGCTATCTGTGGGTATGTGTGTGTGATGTCTAGATCAGGGTTTCTCAACGGGAGCCATATGGCCCCCTTGGGGGCTACAAAAAAAATCTAGGCTGCCACAGGAAAAAATACGAAAATAGGGAAGCCATGAACTTTGTGAAGGGGGTCATGGCTGACTTATTACAGTCTTCAGAAAAACTCTTTTACACAAGGTTAAAATATTCCATGTTTCTTACCAAATCTTTCACAGGTGTATAAATGACAAAAAAAAGTGTATATATTAATTTAAAAAAAAAAAGATAAAACACCCTCAGCGCAAAGCATGAGACGGGCATTAGTTAAATACAAGCATACGGTTTTCTTTTTCTCAAAGAACAGTCCCATTTTACAAGAACAAGGGCCGGAATATGTTTCAAATACTCAGGAAACGCATTATTCTTACAAAATGGCTCAGAAATATTACTTGAAGGGCGAATTTACAGTTATTATTATAAAATGGCTTCTTATAAGAGTTTTTTTTTCATGGGGCGCACGAGAAAAATAAGTTTCAAAATATTAGTATTTTTCTCAAAGTTTCTTCTAATAATGCATCTTTAGTTTTGTTGCAATACAATTTTTTAATTTCAAAATTATATGGTGTGTTGTACCTTTATTTAGCACTTTTTTTCCTGTAAAAGTTATTTTTACCATAAAAAATGAAAATAAATAAAAGCATGAAAGAAGGCCTAACATCCCGCAAAATATGCTACAAATAAAAAAAAGTAATTAAATATTTAGAACCAATAACTTGAGAGAAAACATAAGGGGGGGGGGGAGATGTTCGTATGTTTGTCACTCTTCCCCTCCAATGACTTCAGATAGCATAATCCGAATCAAAGGTCTTCTCTAAAACAGATGTGCATTATATCTCAATTTCATGTGTCACTTTCTACTATGAGTAGTTAAGAGAAACAACATTGGGCTTTGCGATGAAGTTTAAATTCTTAGCGGACATGTGATTTTTCCGTGTTTTGACGGATTTCGGTAATTTTGGAAATTAAGAATTTCGTTTCCGTGAAAATCCTTAATTTTGGAAAACTTTCTCCCTTTTTTTTCCAGCTCAATATTATACATACATCTAAATAAAACTACTGTGTGTTTACATCACAAGTGTGTATATTGTTTATTAATAATATTGTTGTTCTCGTATAATTTTTTGGTACTTTCCATTCCTTTTTTTCGTTTTTCACTTCACACCTTATATTTTTAATAGTTGGTAGATATGAAATAGTTACTTCAGTTTAAAAAGTTAATGCAGGGAAACCTGTTTATTTCTTTAAAAAAATGAATTAGTTTTTATAGATTGCACTGATATCAGACTCTTGACGTATGAATTTTGGGCTGTCTTGGTCGTCTCTTTCATTGAAAAGTAGGAATATAAGTTCCAAGGATTGTAGGACTGCACTTCTTCTGTTAGACATTAAGTCCCAATTACTCCTGTATATTAAAGTATGAAGTAATGACTTAAGTTCGCTTTGTATTTGATAATTCCATTGCATAGTAATTATGCTTGTAATTTTATTAAGCTTACAACGTTCTGTCGTGATGGGTGATATTTCAGTATTTTTTTCCCTCAGTGAGTCCCATGTCTGTCTTAGTAAATCCTGATCTAATAAGGGAATTGACTTTACACCTATATCAACAGAAAGCACTTTTGTTGTGGAACATCTAAATGAAAGGTTTTTAATTAATTATTTTAACGCTGCTTTTGAGTAGAACAAAAATGTTTAACCTTAGCACCTACAGGACATATTAAATCGAAATGAAAAAATAAAAATAAATAATGCTAAAAGTAAAATGTTCGCACCAGAAAATTGCAGATTTTGAATGAATTTTAAGTTTTCCTATAGGGAAAAAGTTATAGGTAAAAATGACGGACACGGAAGAATATGGTGTCTCTCAAGGGGCCATAACCCCCTGATCCGCAGAAATAATATCCACAAAAATAAAATCGGTTTAAATTTTTAGTGCGAACAACGCCGTGCGGGTGCTGCTAGTATGACAGATTTGCAAGTTAAATACGCCATTTTAATGAAATATGTTACCGACACAAAGGTAATCTTTCACATTTCCTGTCGTCAGTAGTTTCGAAGATCTCTTAATATGTTTGGCACTCGTATAGTTCCCTCCTCCCCACTGCGCACATAACAAGAGTTATGTTTCAAGGCTACCTCTGGGTACGAGACGAGAATCTGGATCACGAGCTGTACATAAACTACCAGGTGAAATACCGCTTCCAAATGTTTTTACGTGTGGATAGAATTGATACACCTGCAACTTATCCCCGATTTCAAAATCCAATACACAAGTTTCGTAGTTTATATCTATTGGAAGAGGAACGCGGCGTATGCAAGCTGTTTACTCAGAAGATCTAACGGGAATGCTTCGCCAAATCTGCCAATGTTTAATAAATCGGATAAAATACTTATTAATGAAAAAAAATGCTTGTGTTTCGGTTTGATTTGTTAAATACTCGAACTATTATCTATTTGGAGCGCTTCTAATGAATATGATATGATACACGGAGCACTCATGCTATACAGTACTTTTTTATACATTTTTAATCATGCAGAAACATTTAATGAATAGTTAATTTATTCTTGAACCATGTGTTGTAAAAAGAATCTCCTTTTAACTTTTTACGGTTCCGAAGTTTATATTTACCTTAAAAAATAATAATAATCTTGGCAGTTTTTAATTTTTAGTTACATTCTTTGAAAGAATGATTTTGTTAAAAGAAGTATCCCGTAGGGCAGCGTTTCCCAACCAGTGGTTCGAGAACCCCTGGGGGTTCGCGCGGTGCAGAAAGGGGGTTCGCGAAAATGATATTGTAATGGCGGAATTTTTTGTCACTAACGTAAAAGAAAATACGAAGTAATAAATTTACATATGTAATTAAGAAGGAGTACAAAAATGAGCTTTTAAAAAATAAATTGTGTTTCCCAGATAATACAGAAAAGTAGTGGGCTGGTATAGGAAGCATACATACAAAATTTGAAATGCATTTATTTCTACTTTTGCCTGATTTCTGTAATTTGGATCCCAAATTGGTACCGAAAGAGGTATTTATTGATTTATTTTAAATTTTAAAACGTATATTTCTGCTAACATTTGCAACTTTTTCTTTGTGCGAAGAACGAGCCCGAAATATGAAAATTTACTACATAAAATGTAAAATTTTGCATTATTTTAAGCTAATTTAGCATTACATTCAGACCTTAAAACGGAGCCGAAAGGTATTTATTCATTAATTTTAAATTTGGACTCACATTTATAACTTTTTAATCTAACATTTCTGCATTAGTGCAATTAAAAATGAGAAAATATGCAAGTTTTAATTTTTCTTTAAATTTCCAAAACTTCGGTGAATTTTCATATTTTAACCGGAAAGTAGAACCTATCGGGAAAATAGTTTTTAAATTTTGTTAGGAATACATATGTTTCTGTCGTAATAATTATTCAAAAAGAAAAAATAATGAAAAAATAATAGAAAAAATATTTGTAGCTGTATTTTAGCTTTATTTAAACTTAGATGTTTTTCAATTTATTTTGCTTTTATTTCTTGTTATGAAGTATTGCACAATAAATGTGCTAGCAAATTTTATAGTTTTATTATTTCTTACAGAAGGGGGTTCGCCATTTTCGTTCAGATCTTAGGGGTTCGCAAGGGAAAAAAGGTTGGGAAACACTGCCGTAGGGAGAAGCAGGGCTGGGTTTTTGCCGGCAGAAAGTGGTTTCTGCCGTGCCAGTGGCAGAAAGTGGTTTTAACCGGCAGAAACTGGCAACAACTGGCATAAACACATTTTGTGACAGTATCTGAGACTTTTTTAGTAGTATTAAATTCTCGAACTACATTTTATTCAGAATAAATAACATAAAATATTGTGGATAGTTTTAATTAAAAAATAAATTTGTTAGAAAAATTAATAATTAGGGTTCATACTCAACCTGGAAAAGTCATGGAATTTGATACCCTTTGCAAAAGGCAGGGGAAAACGTAAATTTTTGACAAAAACCTAGAAAAAGACATTGATTTTTTTCCCTGCCAAGGACCCCTGGAGGAAACCTACACTCATTGCCATGTCAGATTACCAAAAAAGTAAAAAATTGTTAAAAAAACTGTTTGGCTCGACATCTCCGTTTGGATTTTGATACTTTTTCGTTAGTGCTGTCAGAGACAAAAATGAGCACAAGCTTAAAACGTTAACCTGGAATTCTGCTTTGATCTACCTGGAAAAGTCATGGAAATTGTTTAGGCTATTTGAGTGTGAACCCTGGTAATGTAATGGATAAAATTTTGTTATAATATGGTAGTGCAGTTTAATATATGAACAAATATTAGAGTATTTTAAAAATATCAGTTTAAAAATCAAAATAGAAAACTATATCCAATACTTATTTTAAATTAAACATTGCAAATAAAAAGAAAAGTAATCAATACTTAATTAAAATACTTTTCTGTAATTCACAGAATTTATATTAAATATTTTTAATAAATTTTTTTTCTTCATCTTGGTAAATTTCAGACATGCTAGAAGCTTACAGAAAAAAAGCTGAAGCTTCCCCCCCCCCCCCCCCTCTCCTCCAAAAAGAAAAAAAAACTGTAAAAAATCTCTCTCATTGAAATGTTATATGTTGATCTTGTAATTCCATGGATTTTAAAAACATTTAATTTAAATACAATACTCAAAGGAACAAATCTTTTTTTTTTTTTAAATTTAAGACTGTGAGTTGAAAATGTTCCAACCACATTTTGCACTTACAAAACAAACTACAAAACTTTGCTTGAATAGTTTACTTGTACAGCATTAGATTACCATAATGAATTTTTTTTTCAGGTGAAAGAAAATTAGTATTATACAAACAGTTTATTTATATGATCATTTTGAAACTTTTTGCTACTTTGAATAACATTCATTATCTTTAGTTTTAATTTTTAACCTAATTGTTTACATATCAAATACATATGTGAATTATGAATCATTGCGGATTAAAGTTCTTACTAGTATTATTTCTTAGTTTCTGCCAGTTTTTGCCACTTAATGGTAGAAACTAGTTTCTGCCATGCCGGTTTGAACCGGTTATAATCACTGGTTTTAACCACCCCGGGCAGAAACTTGCCGGCCCTGGGGAGAAGGGCTTTGTGTGGAAATTTGTTTTGAATTTTGTAAGAAGAAAAAAAAAAGAATGCTTTAAATGCCATTTTCAATGCCACTTATTTTCGTACAAGGACGAAGACTTTTACCTTAAATTTAGTGAAATGTGAAATTATTTGGCACTAACTTGTTTAATTATAATGATAATAATAATTATATATATATATACATATTGTTTTCGTCCACACTAGCCCCTTGTGATGGAGCTAGTACCATGCCCACATGGGCTTTTCAGAATGGCATAAAAGAAAAGATAGATTATATTCGGCTAATAACATACAAGCCTCTTTCATCGAAATTATGAAACAATCTTAGTAACAAATTATGAATGTCTTCCATTTAAAATGAATAGTTACCTTTAATTATCACCTCTGTAATCAACGAACAAACAGGTTCATCTGCAACCTGTGACTTTACCCTATATCAGTGCTGTAAACCTGCAGAAATTTACAGAGAAATTCTAGCTGTAAAACAGTATAAGTCTTTGAAGTACAGTCATTCAGGGCAACTTTAAACAAAGGGACTTAACTTTGAACCATGTCATGTTTTTTTAGTATATTTGACTTCAAAAACAAGCTAAAAGGTCCAGTGTTGCACTCCGCTGGTTTGGTTATAAAATATTTTACGAAATAAGTTTGCAATACTGTGCACAGATAACACAGTCATTCTGGAGTCACTGCTTGGAATCTATTTTTCAATGCTGGTTTAAAGTTGTTGAAATTCTCGAAGTTGTTCTATGCACTATCATAAATTATAGAAAGGCTGTGATGTTGTGAAATTATTTTTTTAAAGTGTTTAGAAATTTTATTTTTCTGGTTCAAAGTTGCACAACTATGATATTTTTATAAAAATAATATTTTTTGAAATCACTTTTCTGACGTGGTTCAACGTTGCCCTAAAAGGAAGGACCACTTTGAAACAGGTTAATAATTCATTCTAAATGGTTTTCATAGTTATTTCTTTGTTTTTGGTGACTATGCAATACTTTAGGAATTCTTCAGTATGATGGCCGTAAATACAGTAACACGATTAAAATATGAGTGGAGCAAGTAAAAAATAGATAAATTGTGGATCAAAGTTATTCTGGCTGACTGTATGTTTACGTTCTCTATGAAAGCTGCATGACTAGTGTTATTACAAAATGAATGACTGCATACTTTTAAATGTATATTCTTTAGCGAATCTTAAAATTTAACCCTCTCATATTAGGTGACATAAATTTTTGCTTAAAAAGTTTTATGCAGATTCGTTTTTGAGCTGAAATTTTCATATAGCCCTCATCTGGAGACTCTAAAAGTTTTTGGAAACCACAAAAAGTTTAATAGGGTATTCAAGATATTTAAAAGATTAAGGTATTTTTGGGAGTCCATGGAGGATCAAGAAAGAAAAGAAAATCTCAGTTTCGAATCAAATTCTGTTTATTTATTTTGAAGCGTGTATCACGTTACTGGGAAGTTTGTTATTATTTTACAGCTTCTTATTCCTTATGAATGAAGTTTAAATATTTAGTTTTGCCAGGTTTGTTATTATATTGAATAAATATGGCCAAAAAAAAAAATAAATAAATAAAACCTCTTCATACGATGAATACTTCATACGAGAATGTTAATATATAACTATGTTTTCAGATTATATTACACATGTACAACTTGTGTTAAGAAGAGCTTATTGTGGTTTGCAGGTCTCTCCTTAGATTTGCGTCCAGAAACTGATGGCTGAGAGAGGCTCACTCGACGAACAGGACGAAAAAGAAATCACTTCTCCTTCACCAGATTCTGGAATCAGTTTGTGCGATGAGGAAGAGAAGGCGAAGACAGAAGAAAAGGATCCGCCTAAAATGCAGAAGCAACCTTCCGAAGAAAAAGTCCAGCAACCTACCTATACCCCTCCCTTGTACCAAAACACATTAAATCCTTTCTTCTACAGATATCAGGACCCAGACAACAGGAAACTGACATTGCTCAAATCGTTAAGCCAAGACAGTGAATACTCGTTAGATGGTTCACTTTTCGACGCCGAAGAATTTCTTCATGACCTCGGATTTGCTGGAACAATCGATCCTACTATACCAGAGAGATTTCTACCTTCTCTTATGCAAAGACTGTCAAAGTTCCCAGAATCTGGTAGGGAATCTTCTATGTCTGATCCCCACTCCTCACACCCTTCTCCTACGCCATAGTAACTCTTCCACATAGAATTAACCTTCCTTACTGTTTTTCTTGTGAACTTAGTAGTAGTAGTTGTTGTTAATATCGGTTAACTAAGCGAGCTTTAAATATGTTCCTATTGTATTAATGTTCCTAAATATATTACTCTTTTTTATTTATTTTTTTGTTGATAGTCAAATTATTGTCGCTAACCAGATTGTACCACAGGTTTTTTATTGAAATCTAGGCTTTCACTATGCATATAAAGTTGAATTAAGGAAGAATTTCTTTTATGTTCAAATACTTCTATAAAAAATACTCTATAACAATTATTTTTTATTTCAACTTCTACAACTATTCTTCTAGTTTTGCATTTTAGTTGCGAGTTCTTCATAAAAATGTTTCTCATGCATAGCACGGACAATGATTTCGATTTACAGCAGAGCTTCGAATTTAAAATAATTAGTTTTCGATTTTTATTTCATGAAAATATTCCAATCACGGTTGACAGTTAAAGCTTTCTACTATGCTTCAAGAAGGATTTTTCGTTAATCGATATAACGTTTCTCATTCGTCAAAAAGTTTTTTTAACGAAAAAAAAGTTGCAAAGACACCGATTTGGTTTACTTTGAAACTAATACGGCGGGATTAACATTTTTCCCCATGTATGTTTATTTCAATATTTTTTCTCATTAATAGTTTCACTGATACTTAACTTCACATCATTGCTGAAGAATATTTTTTCCCCACAGTGAAAAAGGTCTAAAAGTGATTAAAGAAAAACTTAAGAAAAAACAAACGAAATGAGTAAATGATATTGTGTAAATAAAAGTGCAATTTTTTAAACCTCAAGTTATGTGACTAAAAAAATTATTCGTATTAAATCAGAAATAAATACTACAGCAATGCTTAATGTTATCACTGGAGATTAAGTGATTTGATAACTTTAAGCAGTAGGGGAAAATAAATGTTCCAGAAGTAACAGAAACAAAATTAGTTTTTAAATCTAAAAAACCTGAAATTTACCTCGTATTTTAATTAAAACTATACATAAAAAAGAATTCTCTATGGCTTGCAAAATTATTCAGAAAGTATATATTGTTTGTAGTGTTTAAGCAACTGTTTTTATATGTATTGTCCACTTTTAAATCTTGTAATGCACTTTTCATTTCGGATTTCTTTCTTACTCCCTTTAGTCATGAACACTAAACGATGGTATTTTCTTTTTTCGAAACATCGCTACGGGAATTTCTCGTTAATTTCTATTTACTTCTCACAATCACTAGTAGTCATGCTTTTCATATCTTGCAGAAGGCGAGTCCATAGTCCGTATTTCTTCATTTTTCTTTATCTTGAAACCTCTGCGTCTAAACTGTTCTCAATTGTATCAACACATACCTGATCCCTCGGCACTGTTAAAAGATGCAGCGCTCTCAGAAAATTAGTTTACACTAAATCATCCAGCTTAACATATATATTAATCATCGACAAATCGTAAAATTCATCAAGAATTATTTATTTATGACAAAAAAAGAAGGAAAGAAATATAATATAAAACATGGAACGTGCTAATTATAATTCCATATCCTCACTCAATATGCTAAAACTCTCATTCAAGCAGATTAAGCACCGTTAAATTAGTACAAAGCAAAGCAAATGTAATATTAAGGATTAATTTGCACTAGTTCAATGCAAGATAAATAATTAAGAGCACCATTATTTATTTTTGTATCATATGTGTCTGAATAGTCTTCTTTTGGTATTTTAAATACTCTTTTCAGAGATAAGTATAGGAATTCTCGTTCAGGGCTCAGTTTTTATGTATTGCGAAAATGGTGAATTTTTTTTAAAATCGAGTTCTAAAGTTATTGACAAAATAAAACCTTACTGTTGTTGATAAAAAATAATATACCAAATATTTAAATTTGTTTGTTGTAGTTGTTCAGTCTGTTTTTTGATCCCCTTTCTTATGCCTATTCTTTTGTTATCACCTACTCTTTTTTTTTTCTTTCCCCGCTTCTTTTCTATTTTATCTGCTACTCTCATATACTAATTTGATTACCCAAAGCTAACCCCAATGTCATGAGGTGTCGGTGGATGGAATTTCTTTTTGATTGTTCTGGATTTAAATTATGTTATCTATTGTTGCAGAAATTGGAACTTTGCATGAAAGAATAGTGCAGTCCATTGGTTGTTTCAGGAGAAAAGAAGGTAAAAGAAGACTATTCAGAAATTTAAGCATGGGCAAAGATACTTTTACCGACAACAATGTCACAAATAATCTGTTGTCTTGTGCTAATAATTATCCCCTGACTCGTTCTAATACTGGACCGGCAGCCTTTACGTACGAGGAGGAACCAGCAAAACGGAATGCAGGAAGTCGGCTTCTGATTGACATTGGCCGCAGCAATAAAGTTCCATTTGAGTCATCCATTAGTCAGGATGATGAATCAAAATTACCCCTCAGTCCGGTTGCCATTCTTGTATCTGAAGCTAGCATTGAGTGCACTGATAGCGAAAATGCTCATGAAAATCATCAGCTTTTGGTCGATCAAAAGCTGAACGATGAAGCTATGGCAAACAATATTTCCGATTCTAAAGTTCCTCTCAGCCTCTGTGAAGGGCTTACTCAAAATTCTCTTGAACATGTTGTTTCAGAGTGCAGTGAGTTACAAAGTGAAGTAAAAGAAACTGGAAGTATTCCTTCCTGTAACCAGAAACAAAATACGAGCTTAAACGATGAAAGTGAAAATCTTTCAGAGGAACTTCAAAGGAAACATGATTTTAAGTTAAGTATTAAAGAAGAAAATGCTTTAAATGGCTTGCTTGATGAGAAAAACGTGACATCTACTAATACTGAACCAGATAAAAATTATTTGAATCATCGAAGAAATACATTAGACAATGTAGATATTTCTTCCTTTAAAAAAGAAAATAGCATTCCTTCGAAAGTTTCCCGATTATTTGACGGTAATAGATTTTTCCGCTCTAAACCTCCTTTGAGGAGAACCTCCACACCTCAAACTTCAGAAAGTATCCACACGCTTACAAATGTTTTGAGAAATTCAGTTGCTGTTGAGCCGTTAATATTTTCAACGGAAGAAAAGAATAGCATATTTTACATTGGCGACAAGGAACCATTGGGGAGAAATATCGAGAAATTGGATAAAAGTGATCATCAGGATCTAAAAATTACGGAAGAAGTTTTTTCGCAAAACAATCGATTCCATTTCCAAAAAGCGCCCAAATTTTTGCATAAGAGCATGAAGTCTCACAGTGAAATAACTTTGCACAATAAAGTACATCCTTCGGACAAAGCATATTCTAGGTCAAATTCATTTAGCAATTTTTTAACATCTATGCTAAATTTGGAAGAAGAACCTGCATCAAATTGTGTAATTGATGAAAATCCTGAACTAGTGGCTTCCAATTCCAAACTTTCAGATAACATTTCGATGTCTTTAACTGAAACTGTTTCAACTTCAGCCAATGAAACAGCAAATGCAGTAGTTACCCAAGATCAGGACATTTCTTTACAAACTCCTCTTCAAAACTCAACGGATCCGCTGTTATGCGATTCAGCAATTGAAAGCTCCGAAGAATGTGACAATATCTTGAGAAATGAAAGTACAGGTTCTTGCAAACGTCACTTTCTAAGAAGAATGTCATCCTCCTTAGAATGTTCACATTCCTTTGAAAATGCCAAAGAATTTAAAACCATACCTAGTTTATCAGCATATACAGCCAAACTGAACCATTCAGGTTCAGAAATCCCTTCGTGCCCAATTCAAGATAAAACGCGAGTTAGAAAGGTATTATCTGCTCCAGGTCCAACGTTTGAACAAAATTTCCTTTTCGAACCTAAACTTAATTCAGATTGCTCAAGTTTAAATTTTTCAGAAAGAGTTTGCAGTGAAGAACTGCATGTAGAAAGCAAGAATTGTGATATTACTGTAAGCAATATAGCAAAGAGTTGCACTTGTCGAAACATTAGGAAAATAAAACGAAAAAGACGTAACTCTTGTCCTTCTTCGAAACGTAAGTTTGGTTTTAATCCAGACATCAACCTTAGGCATCCAGTATCAAATACTAACATGTGTCCACTTCACTTTAACTGTTGCCTGTATCACCCTTATACTACATCAAGTTGTGTTGAAGTTTATAGTGTCCCAAAACATTTGTTGCATCGTTGTATTCCAGACTCAAAATCCTTATCAAATAAAGTTTGTCTTCCTATTACAAACGATTCATCCTCTAAATGTGATATTGACAAGGCTTCCAACCAAAGAAATTCACCACCTCTTATTGCATCACCTCCCACAACTAATGATTTCTTTCCATCCAGAACAAAAACGACAGGGTATGAAAACTGTTCTTCCTATTCCGCGGGAGTCACTCTCTGTTTTCCAATTAAAAAGAGAAAACCATGTACATATTCTGAAAGCAATTTTACTCCAGATTCTGATAAAATAAAAGTTAAAAATTTAAACAATAAAAAATCATTTAGGGGTCGACTGCATAGATTGGAATGTGTGTCAGGCTCCCATTCTACTTTCCTTGAGGATTCATTTCCTCAAGATGATGAAGTATTTATTCCAGAGACAATTGTTACTTGTTGCTGTAAGTGTTTTTCTGGCTCATGTGCATTGGAGAACCAATGTATTAATAGTGAGAAACATCAGATATCTTCCGCACACGATGGATCTGCTGCTGCACCCACGAAGTCTTTCATGTCACCTAATAATATTACATTAAAAGATGCAAACTCTTCTGGAAAAAATGGTGAACAAAGTATAACTCATGATAAAATGAAACATGAAAGTGCTACTTGTTCTGAAGTCTTAGTTGAAGATTATTCTAAAGCTAAGGCTCTTGTATCCTCTAAGTCATTGCCTCTTACTTTAAACAGTCAAAAATCCAATGCAGTTTCAGATTTTAAATTAGGTGGTGAAATTTCAAGTACTGAAACTATAAATTCTACTTCGCAAGGTAAAAATATTGCTCAACTTCCATCTCAAAACAAGCGGGAAGCAATGCTTGAAAAGAAAATTCATTTGTTCTCGAAATTTCTAGCAAACCTCACGAAGTTGTCAGCCACAGACACAAAGTTTTCTCTGAATAAAGTTTCAAACTCTAGCCAGAGAAAAGGCGATGACGCATTTTCTTTTGGGTCTTCGAATGTGTCCGATAAGGTGGAACAAAACAATCAGTCTCTCAAATGCTTCACTCCTCCTCCTGATATCGATAGGTTATTATATCTTTTAAAAGCAATCGAGTTGAAGAAAAAGCCTATGATTTGTCTTGACGAGATGAAAACTTCCGAAAATATTACAAGTTCTCCCACTTCGGAAAACTACAAACCATCACCTGTTTACAGAAGTGGTGTGACTTTGCATGTTAATGGCAGTCCTGAGCGTCTTTCAAAGCCTGTTTATTCATCTGCTGTGTCCCTTGAAGTAAACTCGGAACTATCCAGAAAGTCAGAAACTCGAAGGTAAATTTCAACTTTTTGTATTTAGTGTGTTATTTTGCTAATGCTGTTTACTTAGTTAAATAAAGTTGCTTTTTAACTCTTTGGTGGGTTTAAAATAATCCCCACTTTTTGCTTAGTTTTATGTGCATGATTTAAAAAAAAGAAAGAATATGGAAAAAAGGGCAGATTTCTACATCTTGTCATCAAGTTGAAGAGAATATAAAATGAGAGCAATTGGCAAAAACAATGAAGTTTATAAATATTAGAATTATATATATATATATATATATATATATATTCCCTTTGTGGAAGTTCTTTTTTTTCGTAAAACCTCCTTTGGAAAGAACATATGGTGTTTGTTGATGGAATAGTGTTGTAACGTTAATGCAAATGTCAAGAAATTTTTTTTTAAAGATTTCAAAAAAAAGAAAAAAAAAATATTTCATGAAAAAATTAGTGCCAGGGAGGAAGTGAATCGCTATAGATTAGGCTTCTAAAACGTTTTTAAAATTAGGGTCCTAATTTAGAGATTAATTTGGGAAATTTTGAAGAAGAAATTGTTTTAAATTTGGGTGCAGCTTCGAAACCTGATAATATATAGTAAACTTGACTTATAAAAATCAATAGATATCCAAGAGCACATGAGAAAAATAATGACCGTTTTCACACTTCATTTTCACAATGTACATAAGCATAAATATACCTTAAAAGCTCAACATAAATGCATTTTAGTTACCATAATGTGACCAATTTATTCAGAAATCCTGCCAGGATCAGAGAAAAATTATTTTCTACCTTTTAAGTGAGCAAGAAAAACGTTGTTTTTTATTAAAAAAATTTTATTCATGTAATATTATTATTTCAATAAGATTAATCTATGTACTATTGGTTGTTTGTTGAGTTTTATGATTAGATTTAAAGACAACATGCATCTTCTTCTTTGACACTTCTTTTGTCATCTTGTCATTTTCTATCTGTTGCAGGGAATACAGAGAATCATGTGATATTGAATCTAGTCAAAGCATGAACAAGTCATTCAAAACAGTAAGTATATAGGTTTAATTTATTAAACATGTAGTGCAATGTATGACTAAATGTATGAAGAACTATCTTTGGGAAAGTTCGATGGACAAGTAGATATTAAAAATAACCCAAAACTAAATGTATGCATAAAATATATGAGTAAAATGTTTATTAAAAATATAAACTATTTCAAAAATGCAGTTAGAGTGTATTATTTATGTTCGAACAAGGCACACCAATTTTGCCAACATTGACTTCTAAACCTAGTTTTTGATTTCGATAACAAACTTGTTTCCCCCAATGTATTCGTAAAACGTAAGTTTTCAGATTCCAAAGTATATGGGTTTATATTAATTATGAAGAGAGAGCCAAATACATTATGTATACTTGAAGGAATTAATTATAAAGATCAGCGTATCGGGGATTTGCAGGTCTGGGAACTTGTAAAAACCCAAAAATAGTAAACGGATTCTACACGCTATTAGATAGATAGCATGTAGACTGCAGAGATCAACAGAAAATAAAGAAAAATTGTAAAACTTTTCAGCCACGGAGCACTAAATTCTATCTCGCAGCTATATAGTGTTAAATAAAATGATTTATAAAATAGCATTGACGATACAAGTTGGCTTCGTCATTTAGGCTTGCAGGACGCTAGAAAATTCACCGTTTATTTATTTATTTTTTATTAATTTTTCACCTGCACTAATTTTCCGTTGTTGACAGAAGAAAAGCTTATTATCATTATTTTTTGTTTTAAACTTTCAATTTTATATTTCATGTGTACTTTTAATTTTTAACGTGTCCTTTTGTTGAGCATTGTGAAATGCTTTGCGGAACAGAGTTGGAGAAACTACCATATGCTAGTTTTGTTTGACTTGTTTTAAGGCTGCTATTCTTCATTTCTAATTATTCATTGCGTTGGAGCAGGGATTTAAGTATTTTCTTAAGCTTCCAAAATAATAATTTACCAAGTCCAGATATATATGAAACTCAGAAGTACGAGAATCGCATATACTAAAAGAATTTTCACGTTGGAAGAGTAACACATAAAGGTAACAGACTTCGCAGTCCATAAAATAAAAAATAAAGAACAGGCTTTAACATTTCTAACAAAGAGACGAGCATCATATCAAGGAAACGTTTGCAGGAAAGCTAACGATTGAGCTTTCATACATACACTGTCTCTATCTCTTCCTTCGAACATGGGACCTTTAATGTCTGAGTTAAATTGCACAGAAACGACAGAAAATGTACCTTTTTCAACTTCTTGCGGAAAACCTGCATTGATCTGTAAAATAAATCATTCAAAAAAAAATTTGACCTTGGTGCTAAAGCAGCGTTTAGGTTTTTCAAGCACGAGTTTAAGAGGATACAAAAATATTATTTATTTCATTCCAATGGGGACTCCATGGCGTCACTGACAATGTCTACAGTAAAATGTTTTTCTGTGACAGAAAAACAATAAAGATTACTATTGTTCTCCATTTTTCTATTTAAAGTATTTTTGTTATATTTTTCAGGAAGAAAAGTTAATTATTGTAAAGTAACAAATTTTCATATACTTATCAACTAAATTTATTTTCCAAAAAAAAAAGGCCAAAGGAAAATCATTAATATAATTACTGCCGTTTGTCATTGTAAACTTAAATGTTATGCTCTAAAATTTACAATTTCTTCTGCTACTTTTTAAGTAATTTATTTGTTTTTGTATAGTTAAAAATTAAATGATCATCTTAAAATATTTTTATATATTTAAGATAACTACTTTTAAAAAATCTCAGTTCGTCAAAACATTTACAATAAAACTGAGAACTTCTTAGAAAATTTGAAATTGCTGTAATTTTCGCGTTAACTACTATATGAAAAATATTGCAAAACGGTTTGATGTTAGGTTATATTCATAATTGATTCTGATCCGAAAGTCTCCGAATTTTCGGAACATTTTAGAATACCTGTTTCGAAAAGGATGGAGGGGGGGGGGGGATCTTGATATTTCATTGACGAATAATCTCTTTTTCTTTCTACCTTGAGAGAAGCAAAATATTTTACTTAGAAAAACTTGCAATTATACTTTTGGGGGAAAATGGACGTCTGGTATTAATATTTAAGAACTTTAATTTCCCACTTGAAGGATTTTTTTCTTTTTTAGACAATTTTGTGTGAAGCTCAGAATTGTTTTTTTTATAAAAATCCCCCATGGCTATATTATTATTCCTTTTAATTATTTTCTAAAGAAATAATTACAATAAAATAAAACTTAAAAATGCACCAAAAATGTGTTGTAGACTATTTTATTTATTTTTTTAGTCTAGTTTACTGCTGTTTTATTTTATTGCTATTTCGTACGATGTTTTGTAAAAAAAAAAGAAGAAGTTTACTTATATCATATCATTAATAATTGGGTTTTTGACAACAACAATCATGGTTTCAATAGAGATATTAGAGTTTTTCACCATTATTTTCCCGAACGATTAAAAGATTGTAATAAGAAGACCGACTACCAAAGCATAATTTGAATCCATTACGAAAACCCGAGGGCGGTGGTATCCTTGTGGTTAGGATGTCGGACTGCGAACCGGAATACTTGGTGTTCGATACCCGACCAGGTGGAGACCCACCATGTACATTTGGAAATACGTGCATGTAAAATCCGTGGACCCTGAAGTCCCAAGGCAGTTTCGAGGGTACCGGAGGGTGTAGAATTTCCCTTCCCTTCACTCTTAAGGTTAAAAAAGGAAGGTGGCGTACCTGTGGTGACGCTATCTGATGTCATCCACATAACTAGCCAAGTCGTACTTCCACCGTTGTGGTGCTCATCTATAAACGGAAGGCGCTCCTTAATTCCTGGTCGCTCGGCGAAGGGGAGCTTGGATACCCAAGTGTCATTAGAAACAACAACAACAATGAAAACCCGAACTGCAGAAAGATGTTTCCTAGGTCGGCATATCTGGGAATACCTACTAAGAGCTTAGTACGAAATATTCCCGAACATCATGAAACAGCTCAATGAACAAGAATCATTACGAGTCAATGCCACATCCACATCTCAGATTAGTTCTTTGTATGAAGTTGAATGGAAGCTTGAAAATTGAATGGTGCAAGCAGAGGCGTAGCTAGGTGGGGGCAAGGAGGGACAGCTGTCCCCGGGCGCAGCCTCAAGGGGCACCAAATTAATGTTAAATTATTTTATTTTTAAATGCGAAAAGAAAATGATTTGAACTGAAGAGGTCTGAATATGTTCGACAAAAAAGTGGGAGCATCGCAAATCATATCGGGAATGACCAATGTAGCACAGGAGTGCGTGGGAAATCACACAAATAATTTAGCGAAGCCAAAGTGTCCCATATTTCCTTTAGAAGTGAGTGGTCGCTAATAAAAATGAAAGTTAAAAGGGCTGCTTTTTAGAGCTATTTATCATTTAGGAAGCATAAAAGTTTTTTTAATTCCCTTTAGGGGCGTCCCTAGGCCCCCAGGGGCACAGGGGGCGCAAAATCTTCAGTTGTCCCCGGCCGCTGAAAAACCTAGCTATGCCTCTGGGTACAAGCTGGAATTTTAGCTAAAATTGTATGTATAATCTCAAAAGTTTTCTTTCAGGTGCATTTTAAAGGAGTTTCCAAAGACCTCGAAGAGCTTCAAACTTCCATTCAAAAAGCCAAAGAAACTAGAATCGTAAGTTATTTTTTTAAAAAACCTCAATGTACATATTAGAGTTGAAAGAAAAATAAAATGCGCCTGAGAATCTTTTGTCAAATAAATTATTTTATTGTAATATGATAATTTTAAGGCGACTACATATTTGTAAATTTAACTAGTGCATGGAAAGTAAATAACGTGGAATCATAGAATGCATATGCTACCAGAAAAAATCGAGAAATTAAAAACCGCGAAACATCAACTATACGCGTTCGCCACCAGATAATAAAGTCTTATTTTTTCTGCTGTTGAGATATTGTACGTAAAAATAATGTATATCAAAAAAAGAAAACTCACTTTCAAGAGATAAATAAGCGAAATGAAATGAAATAAAAAACTGAGTTAATCATTTGATGGTGTACTAAAAACTTTGGGCTGTTCCTGCTAACCTGTGATCTATGTTTCTTATGCGTATATTTGTTCATTCTTGCGACAAGTTACATTTTGTTGTCTTTGTAATAGTGTTTCAAACCAGCCGACAACAGTTTTGAAACTTACTCCTTTGTAAAGGGGAAATGCCATATTATTTGAACCTTGTGCTACAGCAGCTGTGTTGTTAACACTAAATTTACCAGGCCGTTTTCAACCAATTTTAAACTTTCATTTTACACAAGTTGCTACTAATTATAATAAAACTTTCAGTCACATTAACTTGTCCTACTTACCGTATATTAGAAAAATCCAATGCAGTTGAAAGTTGCACTATAATTAGTAACAAATTATGCAAAATGGAAGCTTCGAAACGGTCAAAATGACTGGTCTGGTAAATCTAGTGTTAATTATAAAACCATAGTTACGTATGATGAATTTGCAATACGTTCGGAAACGCTCTTCTAATAATTTTGCAGCTTAATTGTCTTTTCCTAACTAAGTCGTAAAACTAAAAGGGCATGAATAATCTGTAGAAATACAGTGTGATTGAGTATGCAAAACAAGTTTTAAAAAAATTGATGTTCTTTCAGTGGATAATGTCTTAAACCAGAGATTCTCAAACATTTCTATTTGTAAAGGACTTCTGAAATAAAAAATTAAGTGCGGAGCACCAAATTTTGCATCTCCGAGTAAGTTTTGCTGTTTAAGCAACGATAAATTATTATTATTATTTTTTTTTTTTTAGCATTCAGAGAGCTTCTTTCGCATTTTATTGGACGATAAAATCAAGCAACCAGCGGAAAAATAAGAGTCAGATGACTAATTTAAAAGGAAATTTTGAATAAATATTACATTCATTTGTTGCAGAGATGTAATTAAATTTAATGAATTTCTTATATTCCTAATATTCGTTTAGTTAGTCGGTTATTTACGTCGATAAAAAATGCAATTGTTTCACTTCTCATAATGACATAATATAGGGGAAGAGCTTTAGAAAATTGCAATTAAATATTTTTCTTCACATTGAGACACGGTCCGTGGTGCAATCAATCCCAGTGAAGTAATGCGTCTGTACAAGTAATGCAAATAGTTGTTTCTGCACCAAACTTTTGAAATTCTTGTTTCGCGAATGTAAATAAATATTCTGGTTCACATGGCATGTAAAGTTGCTTTGAAACGCGACGTGTGTAAATGTCTACAAACCTTGCTCATCGTAGATATCAAGGTGATGGAACTGGAACAATCATGATCACAAAATTATTTAATGATTTTTTCACATTTTAAGCCAATAATGGAGCTATAATAGTATTTTTACTTTAGAAAATACGAAATGAAAGAAAATATCGATGTCTGTGCAACCTAAATAATCGTTTTTAGGAGAATTTGTTGTACTTTAATGCATAGTTTATTTTTCATATTTCTTCTCTGACACTCAATCCTGTGAAAAAAAAAATGGTTTCATATGTTTTCCAATAACAAGAAGGAGTGCAACATGTGTTCACATTGTCCTATGCAGAGCGTTTTGGGTTATTATATTGAGATGGATAGCTGGAAGTTTCGTGCGTTTATTTAAAGTTTTATTCTTGCATATCATTAAAAATGTAACTTCTGCCACACGTGGAAGGTACTCACTCACATTAACTATATTACTGAATATTAAAACATTAAATATGGAATTTGAAAGTTGATCATTAAGTTTCAAAATTGCTTAGAACTGCAAATTAATTCTAAATGTTTTCGCAACGATAATTTGAAATCGATCCATACATATAGGAAATTATTTCAGTTTAAGAAATATGTACTTTTTCCCCCAACTAAAATCCTGCTTTCCCTTAGCCAATCATGACACAGACAATTTCAGAAAGCAAAAGTGAATATTTGGATATGAATTAGCAGCATTTTTAAAAAAATTTCCGTACAAAGCTTAATTAAAATAAAGATTCTCATGAAACATTGCAAATACAATTTGAACTAATATAATTTCCTTTTTCTTTTAAAATGAAATAATTAAACAACATTATTAGAACTGAGTTTCTATTTGATTTACATTAATGGATGGATCAATGATCTTCACTTTTATTTACAGTCAGCTTCCCGTGAACTGCAGTTTTTACAAGAATTACTTTCTGGAGAGGCCGCAGAAAAATATCACAGTGTGTTATCAAAGCAAATAAGGTTAGTGGAATGTATTTCTTTACTGCGTTTGTTTATGATACACTCCTTTTCATAAAAATGACCTGGTCAAGGAGCTGGTGTTTTTGGCTGATAACCGTTATGGAAGAAAACAATTCACATCTACATCTTTGTTGGTATTTAAAGATTTGGTTGTGCGTCCAAAAACTGTATCGAACCCGAACTAGCACGGGGTGAGGAGAGTCATAGTTTTTGCTTATAGCGCTAAAGGCGTTATTAGTGGGCATAGTTGCCTGCCTATTCTACGGGAGAAATATATAAGCTGCATTTAATACTAGCATAGCTTACATAAATGGCGGCTTCTGTGTCATTAATGTGGCTATAGAAGTAATTTTAGTTTAACATTTAGTTTCAGTATTAAAAGAAATGATAATCAAATCTGTCTTAGCCACAATGCACACGGACGATCCGGTTGCAGTCAGTCAAGTACTTTAAGTTAAATGTGTCAACTCACACGTGCGGCACGGTAAGGCACGACAGTTCCGGTGCAGGCCGGCAGCTGACTGCAACCGGATCGATCGTCCATGTGCATCGAGCCGAAGTTAAACTTATTTGTGACTTCATTTTGTTTCATTTTATTTTTTATATTTTTAATTAATTAATTATTTAATTATTTATTTATTTATTTTGAGTGTGTGTGTGTGTGTGTGTAAATCTTGAGGCATTTCTAAAGAAATTTCTCGAGAAACCTATGTCAACCGTTTGCTTCGCGAGTAAAATTATTTGCGTAAAAACCCGCAGCGAGTGCAAAAGGCAATCTTTCCCGTTTCATTTCAGGGCGGCAATATTTTCAACTCTGGCCAACTCAAACAGAGGGGTTGCTTTCACTAGACATTAAATTAACCCTGACCCGATGCGGAGAGAGAAATTGCAACCCAATTGTCCACAGTGGGTTGTTTTGCCACTGGGTCCGACAAGTAATTTAGGTCAGGTGAATGACTGTTCGCAAGACTCTTGTTTACTTGAATCTTACTGCCATAATTTCGATTACGCATTTGTTACAGACTTTTGTTACCTTTTTTATATTAATTATCAGGAGCAGATTAAATAATGAACTATTTACCAACTAACTTTCAATTTTACAGAGTGAAATATGTTTGTTAATTAATGTAATTTTAAGTAAATGGTAATGGAATTATTTATGCATTTTTTAAAAAAATAAGTGTTTTAAGTGATCTTAGCTAGTATTTTCTTTAAGAAAAGTACCTTGTTCACTCACGTATAAAGTCTTTTAGGCCCACTTTCCCATAAAATTAAAAAAAAAAGTACTTGTGAGCTTCATGTATTGTTGAAATATCAATAAATAAATGAATTAATAAATAAAGAATTAAACAAATACTTAAAAAATAAGTTGAATGAGTTATGAGAGGAGAAATGTGTGTTTGTCTCATCCTAATAAGTTTTGAAAGAAGAGTTCGGTAAGAGAAAGGAAAAGAAAATGTTCAAAAATATCTCGGCCAACAGTCCTCATTCCCATACCTCGTTTTTTTAAATAAAAATTTTCTCGTTCAGTTTTGAACAGAAAATCTAACATTGGGCTCAATGGGTAAGTTCTATGTAACATATATAATCTTAATCTTTATGTATAACATTCGTATGAACTTTATCGCAAACAGCTTATGACGTAGAACATGAACAAAAAATGATTCCTTTGATTTGATAATTTTCAACGGATTTTTTAAACTGTAAAAATTTTGTAACATTATTACCTACCAAAGTATGTTCAAACCTTTTTATCTAAAAAACGTTAGCACTAAAATTTATTTTATAGCACTGAAAAAAATTGAGAAAATTGCAAAGATTTTGAATCATTTTTAAGTTTTCGTTTGAAGAAAATAAAAAAGACAAAATTTATTTTTTTGTAGAAGTCTACAAAAAAATTGAATTTCGATTGACGAAAACTGCTTTCGATCATTGGTGATTGAGTCTTATATAAAGAATTAACAGCATGAATATTTTTTTACTTTCGTTCTAAAGTTTTATAATATTTTAATTTATTTTTGCAATGAAAAATATCGAAGATGAAGGTGCTGTAATGACCCAGAAAAAAAGAGTTGTAGACGTAAACCTTGAGTTCTATAATGAAGCTCAGATCTCGTTGGTGCGACAAACACTTTTCCGACTGAATTTCAGGAAAAACCACAAATAGAGATAAACAAAACAAAGAAAAAGATGCTTTCCTTCTCCCTTGGTGTCGCCGATTTAGGAAAAATATTTCTGGAAACAATAAAACGAAGTTTTGATTATAAAAAACGATGGGGTTTTTTAATGAATTTTTACGCAAGCGGACGAAACGTATAGAGATCTTGATAACAGTAAACAAGTGATGATATTAACCGTTATCACATAAAGCGGCATCCCCTATCATTTCGCTCGGAACGTGTTCCCTCTATACAAACTCATCGGTAGATGACACTGTAGATATTGTATTAAACTCAGTGATTTGAAAAAAATGTTTGTTGTTTAGTTCTACAATTCGTTTGTCTCCTACGTTTATACGCTTAAATGATGGAAATATATTTCAAGTTTAAAACTGTTGCTAATACAGGGTGGGGCAAAAGGTATGAACCGGTTATAAAGGAATGTAAAACAAAAACCATTCAACTTACAGAAATTATCTTTATATTGTTTAATTCAGTACAGAATCTAGTTTTTTACATTAAGTTTTAAAGATGATATTACGTCGGTGGCGGCCGTCAGCCGTGCTGCACACTCGAAGGCGAATTCTGAAGTTTTCAAACGTTCTTCTGCACATTTCGATGGGTATTGCCGTAACTTCCTCTCTAATTCTGTCCTTAAGTTCTTCCAGGGTATGTGGACGATGTTTAAAAACTTTTTCCTTTATGTACCCCCAAATAAAAAAATCACAATGCTCAAATCTGGTGAGCATGCAGGCCACTCCACGTCACCACTCAGAGAAACGAGGCGCCGGGGGAACACTTGCCTCAATCTCGCCATTGAAATCCTAGCAGTGTGGGATGTAGCCCCATCCTGTTGGAACCAGATATCTCCCAAATTAGGTGCTGCTCTCAATTCTTCCAGCTCAGGTTCAAGAAACTCATCCAACATTGTCACATAACTCTCAGCGGTGAGTGATGGTTCGCTCATTATCCTCGAAAAAGTAAGGACTAATAATCCCAAATTGGGATACTGCAAACCGTACAGTCACTTTAGGGGAGTGAAGTGGCCTCTGGTGAATTTCCCTTGGGTTTTCATTAGCCCAATAGCGATAAATCTGTTCATTAACAGCTCCACAAAAGTGGAAGTGGTGATAACAGAATGGCTATTTTCAAAAAAAGTAATAACATCAAGCCTACGATGCTCTCCTGTCCGAACCATGGTTGCTACTGAAAACTAGACTCTCCCACTGCCACAACGAGACCCCTCCCCTTTCCCCACCACCACCACCACAGGCCGAGCGCCAGCCAATCAAAACCGGTTCATACCTTTTGCCCCACCCTGTATAAAGTTTATCAATAGTTGGAATTTACCGAAACGCAATTATAGTACATAAATTTAGAGAATATATATGACAATTTTCGTAGTTGCCTTCTTGGAATCGGTGATGTGTGACTTACTAATGAAAAAAAAAATAGTAGTAGCGTTTTTGTCCATAGTTTCATTTTTTTTTATAAAATAGAAGATGCTTTTGATTTTTCCAATCCATATTTGATTTTCCATAACCAATTCAAAATCATATAATGCTTCGGATTTATTTCCCATACGTTTTAATAGCTTAACCGACTGATTAACTGCGGGACAAAATTTACAGAAATTTGTCGCATTACTTGATTTTTTGAAAGATATTTCTCGTTAAATGATCTCAGCCGACTCATAAAATAACTCAGCGGACCACATGCGGACTGTTGGCCGCAGATTGAGAACCATTGCTCCGGAACTTCTTAAGCCTTCAAGCAGACTGTGTATGAAACAATTTTCTAGCTCATGCAGTTTGGAGTTGTAGTACAAAATATTAAGCATGGTTTCTAGACATTAGACTGCCTTTCCTTCAAAAAAAAAAACACTTGTGCAAAGGTGTAAAAAACTAAAACGTTTGAAAAAAAATGTATTGTTATTTGATTCCACTCTTCAAAATGTGAAACAAAGGGAAAAGAACAGCCATCGAACTTTGTTTCATCTGTTAAAAGTTTCATATTTTCGAAATTATGTCACGCATGAATGAAAAACGAATTACCACATCTATAAATGTTGTATGCGAAGCAACCTCTGTACCGTACGCACGCTTTTCTAAAAATAGTTGCAGTTTCAGAAAGAAGATATTGAAAACGATAAAATATTTTCACAGAAAGAATTTAAAAAAAAAAAAAACAGTTCTGGAACAGATTTGTGGAAGTCTTTTTAGAAATAAATTGAAATTCTGAAACAAAAAAAGTTAAAAATTAATAAATGTAAGGAAGACGAATTTTTGGCGCGCAAAAAGTAACGCAAAGACACGGTATCCGTGGATAAACTATAAATGCTAACGCAATGTGCAGCGCATTTAAAACGTAGTTAATAAAATAGCAACACAATTATCTCTTTTTCTGCATTACTTCGTTTTTTTTTATTCCATCCAGAGAAAAAAAAGCAACTCTTAAGTTTATTTATTTACATATTTTAGCCTGAAAAAAACAACCTTTAAACACTACAAATTTTATTTTTTGCTTAATTGTGGATGTCAACAGAGATTTTGTAAAATATAAAGAACAAAGCTACAAATTTACAACAAAAAAATGCAGTTATTTATTTCAAATTTGCATTGTTAACTGCATGTGCTACGTAGGAAGGATCGAGGAAGAAAGATTATGTTCTTTCGAAATATTTTTATTATTTTATTCGAATACATCAGATTTAAAATAAAAAGATGTCACTTTTAAATATTATTTGAACGAGTTGTCGTCACTTATACGAATTTTAATCAAATGTATTTGAAGTCTTGAAACTAATACTTTTAAATAACTGTGTGAAAACATTTCTAGAAAAATAAACTGCATACGGGTCGCAAAGTTTGGATGCATTTCGATCCGCGCCATTAGAATTTGATAGCAGAAAAAAAAAAACTTCTTTTGACCTACCCTATTACTCTTCTTTCAATAATATTTTCAATATAGTTATTTAAAATTTCAGTTTATCTTATTATTTACATTTTTATATTATAAATACTTTTCTATCTTTTCCTTATCAACATTTTTAATAAGAGTAGGTTTGGTTAAATCCTGAGAAACTTTCTGAATATTCTTAGGATCTTACGAATGAAAAAAATCTTTCTTAGATCTTTCCTCGTTTTTTATTAATTAATTTTATCTCATAAATAGTTAACTTCATCGTGACAGAAACATTCATCACTACTAGGGATGTAACGAATATTCGACCCTTTAGCCGAATAGTCATTTCATGACCCTTATTCATCAATATTCGGCCGAACAGTTCAGCTACAGTAGAAATGCAAGAAAATTAAGAAATTGGCAGATTTTAAACACTTAAAATTGCATTAAAGTTATTGCAAAAGAATACATTGGTATGTAGTTTTAATAAATAAAAATAATTTACAAAAAAAAAAAAAAACATTTTTTTTTTAAACATTTTTTTAAAAGTTTGACTGAACAAAAACACATACAGATTTTAAAAGTATAATTTTGTGTTTTATACTTAGCATTTCCTCTCAAAGATGTCAATAGTTGATTATGATGGAGAATATGAGACTTTTATTTTGTTATTATTAACAAAGTGGAAGTCAGCCTTTGTTTGGGTAGACTGATTTATTGTGAATATTGGGTAAGAAAAAAATGTGAAAAGCCCAGATTATATCATGAATATTAAGATAGCAAAAGTTATTGGGGTTTTAAAAATAATAATATGTTCCAGTTAAATGCATTAAATTTTAATAGATCTTTAAAAAATAGGTATGTAAAAAAGTCTATAAAATAAAAATATTCACTTTCATAACTTTTAAAATATCTTCATAAAACTATTTTGAGCAAAGGTAAATGTTCACTAAACAATAGTATTTCTTTAATTTGAATTAAATAATTAGTAAAATAATGCTAATGCTTACATTAAAACCTGTCATTTCAATTCCACTTGTGGGTGAAATTCTCAGTTTTATTATATTCAAAACAATACAGAAAATACATTAACTTTAGATAGTTTTAGATTCTTAACAAACAAGAATTGAATCATTCATATTAGATTAATGAGTGGAATTGGTGTTTTAAAATTGGTTTGTGAATACTTTTAAATTTGGCAAATACTTTGTATTACAACGATTTTCTAGAAATTTTTATATTCGGCCTGGAAAAACTGGCCGAATTCGGTTTTCGGCTATTCGGCCAAATCAATATTCGTTACATCCCCAAGGGACCGTTCATAAATGTCACACTTTTTCCAATACCTTTGACTTCTCCCCCCCCCCCCTTTGTCACATGTCACGCTGTATTACATTAGCATAAAATTAGTTTAATTTGCTGATTTGAAATGTTTTCATAGAATTCAAAATGTACAATCTCACACTTCTTGTTACCCCCTCCCTTCCCCTTGTCACAAACTTTCAGACTTTCTTGAACCTCCCTCCCCCCTAGAAGCGTGACATCATTTATGAATGACCCCTAATCACTACTACATGTACATATTTTACTTTTGTTTTCAAAGGAAGAATTTTCACAGCAAGTATGAGAGCTGTACAGCTAATTGTGGTAACCTCATAATGTACCGACTCTAATGGGAACACATAAAACCTATTATAACCCTTACCGACTGAAACTGGGACTATTTCCTACTGCCGACTCAAACGGGAGCGACTGCATCAGCACTAAACCCGTTTACAGATACCAACATATGCTATTGAAAGTGACCGCTGGCCTTAGAAGGTTTCTTTTTTTCTTTTTTTTAATGTTGTTTTCAGTGAATTTGAGTGTGAAAAATTAATTTAAGATGCGCTTGTGGACGCGCCACTGAAATGCTTATTGCGTGCCATAGGTTCGCCATCTCTGCCCTAGAGCATAATAAAATCATTAGTCTTCGGCTTATGTGACTTTCTGTTTTTTTTAATGTTCTGCATGGAGATTAATTTGTTATGTTTCATTTTATATGTTGTAAAATTTGTCCATTTTAATGGAGGCGCAAACTTCTTAATTTTAATAGATCAGTCAGTCAGTGGTCTTCAGGGATTCCGAGATCATTTTCATCGGATAATTTATGCATCCGAAAAGAGCTTGAGAAAGTAGAAGAAACAGAGGTAATCAACTTTTATTCATTTTTAAGTTTTTTCTTTTTTAACTATTTCTGATGCATATTTCACGAAAAAATATTCTTAAAATTTGGTCGAATTTCATAAAGTTACAATCGTCAAAATAGTAAACTTACGTCCAAAGTTGTTTTTTTAAGACGCAAAAGTCTCGTCTTAAAAGAAAGTTGTTTTTTTAAGACGAGAAAGTTAAGTATTTGTGGCTTTAAGCTGATAATTAATTTTTATCTCAAAGGAAAGATATTTTACGTAGCCGATTAATTGAAGAAATTTTTTCAGATCTTTCGTCATATTTGATGTTAAAGTGTTGTACTCAAAACTAAATAATATCTTAATCATATTACGTAAAAGAGCAGTATTAATCATTTTTATTCATAGAAAGGGAAGAATGCACAGTTATGGAACGTGAAAATAAGTCTTCCTATTCCGTCAATAAATAAGAACGTTTGTGTGTGTGTGTGTATGAAACATTGCTTGTTACAGTAATACAGCGGAGTATATACGACGCTGAAGGGGCTATCGAAAATCGTCGTATAAACGATAACGTCGTATAATCGATTTACCCTTCTGGCTAAATTTAAGAATTGGGACCACACTCCACACTAAACCGTCGTATAAGTGTAAACGTCGTATGAACGACAACGTCGTATAATCGATTTACCCTTCTGGCTAAATTTAAGAATTGGGACCACACTCCACACTAAATCGTCGTATAAGTGTAAACGTCGTATGAACGACAACGTCGTATAATCGATTTACCCTTCTGGCTAAATTTAAGAATTGGGACCACACTAAGCCGTCGTATAAGTGTAAACGTCGTATGAACGATCGTCGTGTTGATACATGTTGAACAGCATGAAACCTTAAAAATAACAATTAAGTTTTAAATTAAAAAGAACACTCATTTGTACAGCAATGAATTATTGTTCATTCTTTTAAAAATCTTTCTTTAAAAATAAGATTTAGTTTAATCCCCGTTCGAAGAGATAAGATTCTAGCCAATAATTTACGTTCTATTCATTCCAGAGTTTCCGAACAACTTTATTTCAACAAAACTGAAATTTTGTAAAAATAAATAATGAAATAAATTTCAAAAATATAATTTCATTATTATGATTTATTTGGTAACGTACACAGTCTCATAATAGAAAAGAAATGTCACGATGATATCATCATGCGCTTTAAAATATCAGTTAAAATTGTATCGTAAATTTCAACCAAATTTGACTTGGAGTTACAGCTCTCTCACTTATCAGCCTCTCTACTAGCAACAGTTCCGTTTTCGTTTCTACTGTGAGCAACTCTCCCTTCCTATAAAATAATAATAGTAATAAGTCTTAAAGACTTAAAGGATGTTTTGTCCTAGGGACTTGTACTTTATGTAACTAAAGTATTTTAAATTTTAATCAAATGCGTACAATTTAATATTACTAAGTAATAAAAACCTTATAAAATACTAGTAAACTAATAGCTAGTTTGAAATAATTAATCACGAATTGAACTTTTTATTTCAAAAAGCAGTCAAACGCTAGAATTTTCAATTTTAAAAAAACATTCATAGTATCACATAAAATTGTTCAATAGGGATCACAGTATTTTTATTACTGCCAGTAAAAAGATTTTTTAATTCCTATCGATAAAGTTTATGATGTTGCCAAACACTTTTTTGCGAAATTTTAGAACGTGTCGTTTGCCTGGTTTCTGAAATAAGCGGTTCAATTACTAATACGTCGATTAGCAATGATTTTCACTTAAAAGTTCTTGTATATGAGTGGAAAAAGGGGTAGCAAGACTTTTTACCCTTGTTTTCTTTTTTTGGGGGGGAGGGGAGGGGAGGGGAGGTTAAGGCTGTCGCAATGCGAAGGTTGAGAAACGATGCTTACGGGAAACGGATCATAATCCGTCAAAAATGAGCTTTCAACCTGAGAGTTCGAGAACACAACTGGTGTTTTCAGCGTTCGTTCACTTTCAGGCTGTGGTCTCATCTGAAACGCAATAATTACCATTGGTGAAGAAATTGCACGAATAAATGCTGAAAAGACAGGTGCATGTATAGAAACTGGAGGAACTCGAACAATTTATTTTGTGGAGGTCGTAAAACGTATTTCAGTAATCGTTTCGAATAAGGCTATTTGATTCAAGTTTTTCTGATTTTTTTTTACAGCATTCTGACTGGTTATTTGTGAAATAATTAAGATCAGTCAGTGTGAATGCGCCTCTGATTCTTCAAAAACTCTCAAAAATAAGTGACAATCTTGACAATTGTGAAAAAGATAGACGAAATTTAACAACGCATTGTAATTTCAAAAACATTACTATGATTCTGAAGAAATATTTACACGTACTTCAACGTCTGTGTTTTGAGCCTATTTTGTTTTATTACATGGATTGAAAAAGTCTAAATTTAGTGCGATTGACAAGGTATAACTTTGCCGAAAGTTAAGTACTACTTGAATGCGGCATTTAAGTACGTACTGTTCAAAAATAAAATTTTTGACATGCGTAAGTAACCAAAATGATAGAGAACATCATCTAAGCAACCTGTTATCATAAAAAAAGGAAACTGGCAATAAATAAATAAAAAAAGATAAGAAATAATAGAAAAAAGAAAGAAATGCGATGATTTCAACTTTGTTATGGTTGAGGACTTTGAATTTTCAAATAGAGCGTTGTGGAGTGAAAAAAAAAATGTCCTAATGGTCTTAATGAACGAAAAGAAAGTCTTTAGCAAAGCTGCGGTTACATTTATTCTGGAAGTCATTTAATCAATTTTATTATTTTAAAATTATGTACTTCAAAATTAATTTTGTCTTTGCAATGTATGTAAGTATAGAAATCATTTCTGAACATAAAATGAAATTTCAGTTTTGATTGGGTTCCAGTAGATAATAAGACTTCTTTTGAAAAAAGAATTTTCGTTTATTTTTTCTTTTTCCCTTTTTTTGAATATTCTACAATGCTTGTGCGTTCTTTTCCCGCAAGAATTGCGTCACATTGTCGCATACACTTATCTTCCGTCATCAGGATGAAAAGATAAGTTCATGACAATTACGACTGAAGAGAAACAGAAAAACAAATGATGTGGAAAAGTTCATTCCGGCGAATTATTTTCCTTCTCTCTGGTACATATACATATTTTCCACTTTTTCCGCAATTAAAGCTCTTACAATGCAATGCATTTTTGAAAGGAATGTACGACCACATTACATTTTCAAACTCGTTATCGCTCTGAGCTAATGTGTGATGTAGTTAATTCATGGTTGCACATAGTACCAGTGTGACTGATTCTAACACTTTGTCACTCAACAACTCGGATTCATTTGATTTTTCGGATTCGAGATAATAGCAAAATGATAATGATAACAAGTAAATAAATAAATAAAATACACGTCTTTCAGTAAATTACTTATAGCGAAAATTACAAAAACAGCGACTGAAAGGTGTGTTGCCTACAGTCTTCTGTACCAGTAGTTCCCAACCTTTTCTTCTTGCGAACCCCTTCTGAAATCGAAAGAAAGTGGCGAACCAGTTCGGTAGTCGTTAGTAACGGGTAAATAAAATTTTGCTAGCACTTTTATTTTCCAAGCTGCACAACAGTTGATAACAAGAGATGAAAACACAATTGTAAAACATCTAAGTTCAAATAAAAAATAAAATAATACCTACAAGAAAATGAATACATTTTTTCAATTATTACTTTTTTATAATTTGTTCTTTTTGAAGTATTAACCACTTAACGCATTTGCACGTGTCTGACACGGGCGATCTTGTAGCTCGCGTTATTTTATTTCTAATGCCCCTCTGAGATCCGTTTGCACTTGGCTTATAATAATTTTTTATATAACTTTTACCCCACCCCGCTCTCTAGTCACCCCCTACAACTGAAATTTCCAAAAACAATTTATACTATACCTCTATATTCATATTCTGTCAAAAAAAAAAACCTCGATCATTATTTGCCAGTTTTTCTGAAAAAAACTCGTGGGGGTTAATAAAGCAGTACACATATGTATTCGAAAGCACTGTTTATAATGATTATTTCCCCGATTGTGTGAATAAGTTTTGGATGGTATGAGAAATACAAATATGCAAAATTCTGAATTGATCAATAAATATTTTTCGGTTCCACTTCTGGATTGAAATATACAAAATTTGCAATTCAAATTTCTCATTGAGAAAAGTTGAAACAAAGTGTATTATAAATGCGAGCCCAAAGTTTGAAATTAAATATTTTCAGTTTCCACTTTGGGGCCTTTGAATGAGAAATAAGACGAAAATAATGCAAAGTTTTAGATTTTAGTAAATTCTCATATTTTCGACCTTTTTTTCGCAGGCTAGTGCGGAAAAAGGTAAGAAAGGGTAGGAGAAACATACTTCCAAAATTTAAAAAAAATCAATGAATATCTTTGGATCAATGAACCACTGCAAATCCAAATTTTCGAAATTAGGCAAAAATAATTTGAAATGAATGAATTTCAAATTTTATTCCTATCCCAATTCACAACTTCTCCTTATTATTTGGAAAACGATTTACTAAAAAATTTTATTCTTATGCCCCGTCCTAGTATGTATGAAAATTTTATAATTTCGTTTTTTCTTTTCGTTAGCAATTAAAAATTCCGCCATTACAATATTAATTGCACGGACCACCGGTTGGGAAACGCTATTCTGCCCTGTGATACAGAGGGTTAAATTTTAAAGCATTTTATTGCTATTTAAATATTTGACTCAGAAATGATTTTTAAAATATTCTACAAATTTTGTCACTTGGGAAAATACGTTAAAAACGCTTTTTTCTTTTTCTTTTCGTTTCTTTTTTTATAAATTTTGCAAAATATTACTTACTTTGAAATTTTGTAACTATGCAAACAAATATTGAGTTTTAAAAAGTTAATGTCACTAATAATATTATGTGCCGCATTTTCGGCACATAAAAATCGAAGCGCAATAGCGCTTCGCCGCAATCAAACGGTTAATTTATTATTAATTTTATTACGGTGCGATTTGCCACCTTTTCATTTCGAAACCAAAACTGTGCTGAATATAAGCCACATATGTATTTTTGAAAATAACGTAAGCGAGAAGAAGCAATTTTACCATGACTGTAACTGAAAAAAATAGGTCCTTACTTGAAATTTTGATAAAAATATTGCAAGCCGAAAACTTAAAATGCTGTTTTCTCTCGCTTTGTTTTCTGTGCATTTCATCTCAATTAAAATGCAAAGGCTTTTTTAGATTGTATCTATAATGTGGATTTTTTTCCACCTGTTCCTGAAACTACACATAACAAATTTATGCACTACTTTTATGATAACTTAAGTACTTAAAAAAATCTTTTTGTAGGTTTTTGAATTTTTCGTGGTTTTTCTGCTTTACTTCAGTTTTTATTTTTCTTCTCAAAAAGTATTGATTTATAAAAAATTCAATGCATAAAAGTTTTGCTTTTTTATTGAAATTTTTTTTGAGACTTTACGCTAATTTTTGTTAAAGAAGGTGCATTTTAAAAACTGCTAAATTTTTTTAATAAAATTAAATTTTTGAAATTATATTTTAAGAATCCAGTTTTTTTAAATGTTAAATTTCTTATGAAGTGATATAACATGGCATGAAACCAAAATTGTAAATAAAAACACCACAGAGAAAAAAAATCGTCTTATGATGCCGACTCCCCTTAATACATGTTTATGCAAAAACCGACAATGATTTGTCGTACCCTTAAAGTTAATTTTACCCACAGCTTGAAAGTTTTTTGAATTTTGAGATTCGGCTAAGTAGACAGGTGGTTGTTATCTGCCCAATGCGCGGGGCTTACAAGGAAGCAAAACGTAACGCTTGCCCTTTCCGGAAATTTAGAAATATTCTTCAACCAGAAATTATTCATACGTGGTTTATTATTATTGTTATAGGAGGAAGGGATGGAATAAGGAAGAAAAAATAAACGTTTAATTTTTTAAACTATTTTTTATAGTTAATAAACTTAAGCATTACTTAAAAGGAAAAGATGAATAAGTTATTAAAACTTGATCTTTTTGTCGTCTAGAAAAAGATCCCATAACAAGACGGAATGGCTAATCACTTTTTATTTAATGCTTTTTAGCCTACTTTCCCGTAAAAGTAAAAAAAAATAATAATAAAGCATGAAAGAAGGCTTAATGTAGCGTGAAAATATCGTTAAAAATCAAGAAAAGTCAAAAATAAGTGAAGTAATTAAATAAAGATTGAAAAATAAAAAAATTGAAAGTAGGGTATTGAGATGGGGAAAAAGTGTGTCTGTCGGTCTGTCTGTCTGTCGGTCTGTCTGTCGGTCGGTCTGTCGGTCGGTCTGTCTGTCGGTCTGTCTGTCTGTCGGTCTGTCGGTCTGTCCCCCCCTAATAACTTTTGAACGAATTGTCCGATTGGAAAAATTCTTTTTGCATTCGAAAGATCTCGGCGAGGACATCTCATTTCTATATTTCACTTTTTGATTTGAACAATTTTTTGTTCAATTTTGAACAGTTCAAAAAATTTTAACATTAGCGCCTATGGACAAAATTGAAGCAAATTCTGTAAACTCTGGGCACAAGAGCCAAGTTCCTATTGAAAGCTTATTGAAAGGAGTTCTCGGCGTGAAATATTGATTTGAACAGTTTTTGTTCATTTTTGAACAGTTCAAAAAATTAACACAGAGCTTACGGAGAAATTTCAACCCTATATAAATCCTGATCTAACGGACCGATTTGCTTGGAACAAACTTTATCGGAAAGCTCTTATAACGTAGAACATGTAGAAATAGAAAGTTTATCCAGAACGTACAAGCCTATTTTGCTATGAAATTTTTTGATCGGGATTTTCAAGGATATTTCTCAGTGACTCAATGAGTGAAATAATGAATGAATGAATAAATGAAAGAGTGAAAGAATAAATCAATGAATAAATGAATGAGGAAAAGAATGAATGAATAAATTATTGAATAAATGAAAATATAAATAAATGAGTGAATAAATACATGAATGCGTAAATGAATGAATAAACACTTGAATGAGGTAACGAATGAATGAATAAATGCATGGCTGAATAAATGAAAGAATGAATGAGTGAGTGAATGAATATGTATTATCCGTTGAAAAAGGTATATTTTCAATAATTAGAACTAAAGATAAATAATAAAGAGAGAGAAAGAGATAGCTAGATTATAAATTTGAATTTGGTGTATACGGGAAAGTAGGCTCGTATAGTTCTAGACGGAACTTCTTGTTATCATATAATTTAGCTCGTTTCCGAGAATCAAATTTCAATACTGAACGAGATAATTCCTACCGACACGAAATAGATCAAGTGAAGCGTTACTGTGGCTCACCAAATGAGATTTCAATCTTTCAAACGCAGTTTTTACAATCTAATTTTATCATTTTAGAAGCTGGAATAGAACAGCTGAACCACAATGTACCTATCTAAGAAATGTCAGAAATATGTACAACAGTTTTATTTCTTGAGTCACGGGATACGTTTTGAATGTAAGTACTAATTTTAAACAGGCTGTTCCTTTCTTCGACTCGTCGAATCAGAAACAGAATAGACTCTTTCTTTTGTTTTCAGTTTCTTGAAGGCCCTTCTTTAGAGCTAAACAAAAATGGGGTTAACATTGACACACAGCCCGAGAAAACCTGATGAACGTAAACACAACCAGGTGATTGCATGCTTGAAAAATGATGTAATGTTAAGTTTGCAATATTGGCTGCTTTTCGCAGTTTGTTTCCATTTTGACTTTCAGAATATTTATGACGATGGTTCAGGTTTAATGTACAGAATCTTGTTTCCATTAAATATTGAACTCATTATTGAGTAGAAAAATAATGCCTTGAATTTTTAAAAAATTCAAAATTTGCTTAAATGAAGGAATGAATCTTCAAAGATATTATCTGTCAAAAAGATACATAATGAAAGTTTCATTTTTCATTTTTTTTATAACACAACAGGGGAAAAGTATTCGACCCCCCCCCCTCAAAAAAAAAAAAAAAAAAGAAACCGTTCAATGCGTAATTTTAGTTTTTAAAACATGACTTTTTTTTTTCTTATCCTGATTTTTTTACTGTTTTCTTTTTCTTTCTTTTTTTTTTTTCAATTTCAACAGATCAATAAAATTTGAATATTGCCAACATGTATTCATTCATTCCAGCTCCTTCAGTACAAGAAAATTGACACTAAAAAAATCCCCAAGTAAAACTGTTACTATGTACAAAAATGCATTCAAATTACCTAAGAAAACGGTTTTAAAATTTTCGAAAAACCAGCGAAAAACTTTTTAAAAGTTATATTCTTCCAATTTTTCTATCGGTTTTCGCAGATTATTTGATTATAATTCTTTATAATGGTTCTGCTCTTTTTCTTGTGCTCTCCCATATTGTTGTACTGAAGAAGGTGTTTATCGGAACTGCGAACGATTTGTATGCAATTTTATTAGTAAATTTGGATCTTATTCACATTGGAATCGATAAGAAATTTGTCGCTGCAGAGGAAAATATTTACCTTTGACGAATATATAGTTTTAAATTCTAAGACATTCATTTGCTAAGGGGCGACAATGAGGATTTTAAAGTAAGTGGTGTGCTCAGGATTTTAATCAACTAGTATCTTGTATAAAACTATTATACTTCAAACAACCGCCTTTGATCATGATCAAAATTCTCTCCAAATGTCATGTCGCAATGCCAAATCCACAAATCACACTCCTCTGGTGGAAACTAACTTTAATGATGGAATAAGAATGTTAATAATTTAATGATGGATGACAAGCCAACAAGCATGAGGTGGATTTAATTGAGCTATTTAGAACCAATGCCTTCTGCCATAGTCTGCGAAAAAGATGTTGATGCTGTCCCCATCGGTGTAAAATCACCATTAGAGTAAGCATTTCGCTTTTTTACGAACTGTTAGTTTTATTAGATACGCTAAATACTTTGTTTCGTCCAAAATGTGTTAATTAATATTTTAAGACATATATGAATTTTCCATTAAATCATTGATTTTCAACCTTTTGTTGTATTACCCATTTAGCTGAAAATATAATTTAAAAAGCTTAGGAGCCCCTTCAAAATTTTATTTCTACAATAATGTATTTCGGGCAAGTGATTAATTGAAGTGGGAAAGGTAGTATGTGATAAATCTTAAATATTTTTGGGAGACACAGAAACTATCCAAAGTCCTTTTTCCATTGTATGCTTATCGATAAAACCACTCTAAAATCACTTCATAAATAAACTTAAATTTTATTAGCATACAGTACTCAAATATGAACTTTTGTAAACTGGGAATACATCTGTTATTTCGAAAAGAAAATAAGTAGTTTTTTTGTACAGACTCCCTTTCCCATGTCAACACCTCAGTTGATTATAATTTAAGATAATACCTTATTTAATAAAATGTTTTTTAATTTTTGGTCATATTGCGACCCCTTAGGAAACGATGCACTAAAGCATTTTAAAAAGACAGTTTAAATAAGATTTACAAATGATGTGTTCCAGTTTTTAATACCGATACACACACAAAATAAGTCAAACAAGATTTAGATTGTGTTAATATGTCATTTCTTAGCTTCAACGCTTGAATTCTGAAGAAAAATTTGAAGACTTTTCAAATTGTATAGGATACATAAATAAGTAATAAAAAATATTCTTGCGATTTTTGTTTGTTTGTTGGGAGGTGCGAGCAAAAAGTCGGAGAACTCGGAAAATTTCAGATAAATACATTTGATAATTAATCGCTATTATCTCGGAAGAAAAATTATTATTCTTCGAATTAATCCAGCTGTTTTTCTCTTTCCGTCTTCGCTTAATATTTCCACCAGCTGCACGGAAGGAAAAAAAAAGTTACACGCCCACACATTTGACCCTGGTTAAATAGCTGATAATACGGACATCACTTCCTTTCTCTCCACCGCTGGCGACCTCTACTTGGCGATTCCTTGGCGGGTTTCTAACAACCATGTGCGACTCCCGTTCTTTTCAAAAGTGAGGGTGACGGAGGTTACAACAGGGTTTGGAAAAAGTTTTGCTCCGCTTCGATCGAGCCTATGGGATATTTTTCTTCCTCGAATGTAATTGGGGAAAGTGGATCATCGTCTTTCCAATTCGAAGAGCAGACACCAGAACCTACTTTCCGAGTTGACAAGAATGGCCGAAATCGCGCCGAATTACATCCATTTCCAGACAAGTGGACTCTGCCACCAAGATGTGTATCGACGACTCGCTGCCATGCGCAAGGTAAGGGCCAAACACGTGGTTTTTGAAAAATGTACGCAAATATTGAATGCGGGCGATCTCTTGCCTCCCTTCTCTCTGGATCGAAATGTCAGGGCGTTGTCTTCAATGGTTCAGGAAATTGACAATCTCAGCTTTTGTTTGTTCATTCAAGTTTTAACATCTTGTTAAACAGTTGTTGAATGACCTCTGTATTCCGTAATTGGAATGTTTTGATTTGTTTATTTCAACATAAAGAGGGAGAGAGAGAGCGAAATTATTCATCATGCTTCTAAAGTTGCTTATATTTTTATTAGCCAAATAAAGTAGCTTATTAGATTCCATGATATTAGTAAAAATTTTCCGAAGACATTTGTTTTCATTAAATTATAGTTACAGGGGGGAGAATATCGGGGCCTATCAGCCTCCCTTCCCCCTCCCCCGAAATGTCGATTAAGAAGTGATTTTAAAAAACGCATTAATACACAACTCCCAAGTAAAATTCCTCCTTCAAAAATTTTTTATGGATACGCTACGGGTATTGAATTATAGATAATTTTAATCCGGAGTCCTGTATGTTTTTTTCTATATTATTTTATTCTCGTTCTCATAAAGCGATTCCAAACACTTGCATTCTTCCGCGAAATCTGTCTTCGAACTTCATTCCACTATTTATTGCAAAAACGTTCATCTTAAATTTTTTTATATTTTTTTTTAATTTTACTTTCCCATGGTCAAAAATCAAATTGAGTGCATTATTAACACCAACATTGGAACATATTAGAATGAAACATGAAATTAACTAAATTATACATTATATTATCCTTACAAACTTACAAAAACACTGGGGTGCCTAACCCCCTCAAATCTACGAACCTCCCCCCAAATCGGTTAAGGTTAAACAGTCGACCAAGCTCCCCTGAAACCTCCCCTGAAACGAATCCCCCGGCGCAAATCTCAATGGCGCAGCATGCACCATTAATACCACCCCCCTCCTGGTGGGCACCCCTGTATGAACTGTGGGGAAATATGCGCCTGTTTTTTCCTTGTAAATAAGTTTTTATGGAATTATTAGATTCCATTAAAATTCACTTTGTTTGAAACAGGACACCTGAAAAAGTGCAATGTATTTATTTATTTTTTTTGTAATTTTTTTATTTTTATTATTCTTACGGTTTTGCGGAGTTTGAAAAAAGTTAAAACTGGATTCCAGGGTTCCACGCAGGAAATTAAATCAAAACTCCTAAAAAGAAAAATAAAGAACTTTAGACAATGCGCAATAAGAGTGTGAAAAGATTTTTTTAATTCGAACTTTTTGAAGCTTCTCTTTTTTTTTTTAATATCTTTAAAATATATTTACTGCTGTCATATACAGGCGAAATTCAAAGCGTTTTCTCAAAAGACTGAATTAATCAAACATTAAACGCACAATTAACCCTGAAAATAATGTTATTTGGGATCATTCATAAATGATGTCACGCTTCGAGGGGGGAGGAGGGTTCGTGAAATTCTGACAAGGGGAAGGGGTAACAAGAAGTGTGACATCATGCATTATGCAACATAGCTTGACGCGTGACAAAGGGGGGAGGGGGGGTCCGCTGAAGTGTGACATATTGTGACAAAGGGGGGAGGGGTTAAATATATGGGAAAACAGCGTGACGTCATTTATGAACGGCCCCTTTCCTAAATCTTCCAAAAAAATAAAATCCAAAAAGGCTATATACGTTCTTTGCTTTTATTTTATTTTTTTTCTCTTTGACAAAGAAAAAAAAGTTAACAGTAAATAAAATTTCTCAATGTTGACGTTTTTCTAAATAAAAGAGTTGCGATAGATACTGCTTTTGATTCGAGCATTCCTATTTAATAACATTATCATTTTTGTTTTGTACAGCAATAATTTAAAAGGATGTTTTTTTTAAAACTTGAATTAACAAATTGTTTTAATCATCAATATTTTCTTTAAGTTCCCGCGAAAAGTTATAGTACTAAACTTCAGTCAATTTTTCTTTTTCATTAAAACTTGAAACTCTTTTTGCAACTGAATTTTAATTATTTGCCGGGAAAAGTGTCCTTAGAAAGGCCCTGCAAATTTAGTGCTCTCTATGATTATATGAGTCGGTGAAAAGAGCCAGTTCTGGCTGCAGCAGGTGGTGGAAGGGGGCGTGGCCCCATCGCCAGTCAGTGCCCCCCAGCCGATTTTCGAGTGGAGTTGAGTCGAATGCCCTCAGGTGTTTTTCGAGTAGACTTGAGTTGTATGCCCGCAGGCATTTTTCGAGTAGAGTTGAGTTGTTTGCCCCCAGCCGTTTTTCGAGTTGAGTTCAAAACTTCGAGAAGTATGAAAAACTTACTTAGATTCATCTGAAGCTTGAGTGGGAAAGTGTAAAAGCTTATGTGCAAATTGTAAAAACTTATATTCACCTACTAAAATGTAAAAATATTAAGTACAAGATGTTAAAACAAAACGAAGATGTAAATGTACGAAATGTAAAATTACAAAACTTAAATTCATCTACTACAAATTCGGTAAAGTAAAAGTACTAAGTGTGAAAACTAAAAACAGCACGAAAAGCCAAAAATGCAAAGTACAAAACATCAGAACTTAAATTCATCCAGAAGAACAAAAGTGTGATGCACTTGCATAATGTTAAAACTTAATGCAAAAGCGTAAAAAATACTATGTACAAAATGTTAAAAGTTGGATTTATCTAATAAAACAGAGAATGAAGATGTAAAAATACTAAGTATAAGATACTAAAGCAACACGAAAATGTAAAAGTACTAAGTACAAAATGTAAAAAATTTTGATTTATCTACTAAAACTTAAACTGAAGTCGTAAAATTACTAACTACAAAATGTTAAAACATCATAAAAATGTATAAATAACAAGTGTAAAATATCAAAACATAGATTTGTCCATTGAAAAATGTCCCTCTAACATATTTTTAAGCATCCCTGTGTAAAATCGATCATTGGACTGGAGAAAACCTTTAAATAATATAATAAATAATCTTTAACAATTGCATAAATTAGTATTTAATTTTTAGGTCTAAATTAACTTTCAAAAATTGCTGACTTACAAAAATGCAATTTATGTCTTGAGAATTAATTTTTATATAATTTATACCTAAGAATTTGAAATTTATCATATATATACTAGCATTCATCTGATTCTGAAGTTTCGAAATGTCTCCTTTTTTATTGTTTCGTTTCTCCTGCTTTTTCCTTTTTTGAGGTTGGCATGTCGGTCTGCTGTCGTCATTAACAGAAAGGAATTGTTTTATACACATGGGCACTCCCATTTCTTTTTTCACAATGTGAAAGAAGAAATGGAGTTCTTCCTTTCCAAAACGTCTTCCCAAGAATGGAAGACTTTTTTTTGGAAAGGAAGAAAATTGCAATTATTTAACTCTTCACTCCTACAAAGACTGCTTATTTCCGATGCGCTCTGACTGTGAATTACTCATGTAATTAAGAGAAAAAACATTGAGAATGACGAATGACATTTATTTCCTTGTTTTTAGCTGTACTCGCTCTGTTCTTAGAAATTTTTGAATGCTGACTGCACAGTTTCTCTTGTTTCATTTCGATTTATAAAGTGCTTCTTTTCTGCTGCAGAGGGTTTAGAATTAATATTAATTACTCCTCATAATCTCTTTAGCTGTTAGAAATTTAATCTTTACTTTCTCATTTGTTTGATTTTTTCCCCCCTCAAACAAGACTTTTTTTTTTTTGCTTTCTTTTTTTTTTTTGCTTGCCTGCTCCACTATTGTTTTCAAAATTCTTTATATGATTTATTTCACATATATATGTATTATTTCTATGTTTTTTTTTTTTTTTAATTTTGTGTTTATTTCAAAAGGTTCGTTTGGTTGTGCTTAGGGATCACTATTTTGAGTCGAGCTCCGAATAATTTCTATAGATTATGTTATTAATCTCTTTCCTCAGTTAATTAATTTTCTTACATGATAAAAATTATAAAAAAAAAAAAAAACAGAGCAGTGAAGCACAACAAATTTCTTTTCTCTGGCCTCCTTCAGTTTAGCGCAAAATCTCATGGCTCCACGCTAAGCTCCAGATCCCTGATTAAGATTCTCTTTAACATTTTTTATGTTTCGTCAAATCTTAGCAACATGTTTTTCAAAAAAAATTTCGCTTGTTTATTGATTTTATATTATATTTTTATTTATTTATTTAATTGTTTCCCCTTACGCCCTTAAAACAGTTTGAAGATGGAACATTACAATTCATCTCATGCTCAAAGAAGTTTTAAGCAAAGCGAACTACACTCGGCTCAAATTTACAGAAAATGTTTTTGTATCAGCCTTTTAATATTTAAAGCTGGATTTTTTTTCTTCTGATGATGAAAAATTGAGTATAAGAAATTATGCGCTCACCTTAAATGCGCTCTTTTCTGGGAGGGCGAAGACTTTTCTTTTAACATACTGCCAAGTGCCGAAGCGAAAAATAGCCTTCCCTTCAGTTCGGTTTAAATCGCAATTCGAATTGCCCGGATTTATTTAATTTTCTTGTATAATTAATGTTAAGAAAAAAAAATTATTTAAGAAATTTGACGAAGTGGAAGCTTTTTTTTCTGATGGAATGAAAGAAGAGCCATTTTTTTAAAAAATAAGTTTTAAATATGTTTAATAATTTGCACCGATTAAGGGAGAGATTTTGCTGATGTTATAAAATCGATGTTGTTATACGGCAAAGTAGGCTGCTTTAGTTCTAGACTATAGACGAACTTCTTGTTATTTCTGAAGCAAGGACTGTTGCCTTACCTTTGTAGGGTTGGTCGATCAATCTTTGTAGATGCTGTAATTGACTGGATACGTAGTCAAGATTTAAAACTAAATATTACATTTATTAACTATTTACATTTTAAGTTAAACAAAAGTACTAAAAACCATAAGTGGCTGTTCCGCCACGGTCGGCTCAGAATCAAACAAAAGTGAGCGAGCTGAAGAGACTACATCTGAATCTCTTTAAATACACAATCGGCTGTTGCCACTCGCTCAATGGTTGAAGTTTGAACATTCAAAAGTACAATATGTAAATATAAAGCAAGAAAATAGAATATTCAGATTAACCGCCACAGTACTCCTCTCTGAGTCTCGAGCAGATCAGGGAGAGACGAATCTGTCCGGAAAATGTACTTTCCTGCCGAAACGTGTAGTTACACCGACAGGATTCGCGTTCACAGTCTTTAGACTTAAATCTTGATTTTAAATATATGCAGGTTTCAATCTGCCGATGGAAACAGTTCTAACTATCCCTTTTATAGAAAGAACAAAGTCCTTTGCAAGACGTTTGAGCACCAGAAAAGGTCCATCGTATTGTGGTTGCAAGGTTCGTCGGACAGCATCATGACGAATGAAGACGTGGGTGCAAGTTGTCAAATCCTTAGGGCCGAAAAATGGTGTCACTCCATGTCGTGCTTGCGTTGGACGAAGCAAACCGATGACTTTGTGCAGTTGTTGGAGAAACGTCGAACTTAGGACCGGAACTGGAGATTCAGCGACGAAATCTCCGGGCAAACGAATTGTCTCCCCATAGACAAGTTCAGCAACGGAAGACTTCAGATCTTCTCTGTATACCGTCCGTAGTCCGAGGAGCACAGCAGGGAGAGCGTCGACCCAAGTCAGAGGCGATAGACAACTTAATGCCTGTTTTAGTGGTCTGTGAAGTCTTTCCACTAGTCCATTGCACTTTGGATTATATGCGGATGTTCTGTTGAGCTTAATTCCAAAAAGGGCGGTAAAAGATTTAAAAAGCGAGGATTCAAATTGCCTGCCTTGGTCACTAGTAATGACTGAAGGAACACCAAAACGTGATATCCAAGAAAAATATAAAGCTTTAGCTACGGTTTCCGCGGTTATATCACTTATGGGGTAACCTCCGGCCAGCGTGTGAAGCGATCAACAGCCGTTAAGCAATACATATATCCATGGCAGACCGGAAGTGGCCCAATTAGATCAATATGAAGATATTTGAATCTTCCGTCAGGTAGGGGAAAGTCACCATAAGGAGATTTAGTATGCCTATGAACTTCAGTTCGCTGGCAATCTAAACAAGTCTGACAATATAATTTGATATCGGCTTTCATATTTGGCCAAACATATTTTTCGGAAATAGATTTAATTGTAGCGCGTATGCCTGGATAGGATAAATTATGATAAGAATTAAACACTGCTTTACGAAAAGAATTTGGAATAAGAGGCCGAATATTTGAGGTTGAAATATCAGAATATAAAAGCTTGTTTGAATTTGGGATTTGAAATTTCTTAATTTTTAGCGAATGGCTAAAATTTGAGGCATCTAAATTCTTCAAAAAATCAGAATCTTCCGATTGCGCGTCAGCTAAGGATTCCATGTCGATAGAGGATGGGATAGAAATTTCTTCAATACGCGACAAAGCGTCTGCCACGATATTATCCCGACCTGCTACGTAACGAATGTCTGTCGAAAATTGAGATATGAAATCTAGTTGACGTAAACGCCTAGGAGAGTATTTCGAATCGTTTTTCTGATTAAACACATAAATTAACGGTTTATGATCTGCATAAATTAAAAAAGGACGCGCTTCTAACAGAAATCTGAAGTGCACTATAGCAGAATATATAGCTAAAAGTTCACGATCATATGTCGAGTATTTCTGCTGCGTTGGAGTTAGTTTGCGGGAAAAGAAGCCTAAGGGCTTTATGCCTTGCGAAGTAACTTCGTGCAAAGGCGCTCCCATAGCAATATTACTGCAGTCTGTTATTAACGCTAACTTAGCATCCATCGAAGGATAATGTAAAAGCGCAGCATTTGCCCAACATTTCTTTACATGTGTTAAAAGCAGAAATTGCTTCTTCCGACAAACTAATTTCGCATCGAGCTTTCTTATTTTTACCCTTTAAATACTCATTGAGTGGGATTTGCACTTCTGCGATTCCCGGTAAAAAACTATGATAAAAATTCAACATACCTAAAAAAGCTCTTAAACTCTTGACTGTTTTTGGCAATTTATATTCTGAAATGGCTTTTACGCGATCTGGCAAAAGTTTAAAACCCGATTCGCTTATAGAATGCCCCAGAAAATTAACTTGTGATACTCCAAATGTACATTTTACAGAATTAATTTTTATCCCATAGTCTTTAAAGCGCTGGAAAAGGATTCTAAGATGATTTTCATGTTCTTCGAGATTTGCACTAGCAACTAAAACATCATCCAGATATACAAAGCAAAAATTAAGGCCACGAACAACTTCATGAATGAAGCGCATAAATGTTTGTGCCGCTCCGCTTAATCCAAAATTCATATAGAGAAATTCAAATAATCCGAACGGAGTTATTATTGCGGTTTTGCATATGTCATCTGGATTTACAGGAATTTGGTGATATGCTTTCAATAAATCTAGCTTAGAAAATATTTTAGTACAGTGGAGTTGTTGTGCGAAATCTTTTAAATACTGGATAGTATATCTATCCTGCCGTGTGATTTTATTTAACAACCTATAGTCCCCAGTCGGACGCCAATCTCCGGACTTTTTAGGAACCATATGAAGCGGGCTAGACCAATTACTGCGAGACGGCCTGCAAATTCCTTGCTCCAACATGTATTCAAATTCCTTTTTTGCTATTTTAAGTTGCGCCGGATGTAAACGTCATGCACGCGCCTGAACTGGAGGACCTGTTGTTTGAATGTAATCCAATGTATTATGCTTAATTTGAGTTTTAACTTCGGCGCTGGGTTGCGTAATAATTTTAAATTCCTCTAAGAGTTTATGAAATCGCGAGCTACCCGAAATACTTTTAATATTTGGCATTTTAGATTGTACAGTGCGGCCATTCGAAGTTAAAGATGTTAACGGATCGATAAGCACTTTTCGTTTGATGTCAACTATTAAACCGTATTGTTCCAAAAAATCCGCACCAATTATTGGTTTGCTTACATCTGCATTGACAAACTCCACGTGAATTTCCGTCGTAAACCTAAATCTAAAGTCATCAATTTTGTGCCGTAAGTTTTTATATAGGAATTATTTGCTGCTGAAGGAACAAGATTACTTGTCTTAAGGCTTTTAAAACGCGCACGGGGTATGCACGTTATATCGCTTCCTGTGTCTATTAAAAAACTAGCACCTGTAATTTTATCATTAATAAAAAGACAGCGATTTTTATAATTCTGCACAGTTGACGCCGTATCTACTGACAGACTTATTCGTTTTTTTGATTATAATGACATGGAGGTCTACACAGTTGCCTTATCAGAAAAATTCGCGTGATACCAACAAACATTTTGAGAATTGTTTGAATTTCGACTAAAACTTTTTACTTCGCGAGCGCGACTTTGGAAAATTCCGAAACCTACTCCTAGGTCTATGCACAGACAATTTTTGGACTTTCTCTGATAAATCCTCAATTAGGTTCTCTAAACGAGAAATTCGTGAATTTTCAGCTTGAGGAGAATTTACTGCCGCTACTGACGGAAGAGTCACAACTTCACAAATTTTATCAGCCATTAGCGCTAGCTGAGACAACCCTTCAGAACTTATTGCTAGAATAGCTTGCGGGCAAGTGACTTAACCATAAATTCTTTAAGAAACTATCATCAAGTTTGTGGTTACTGAATTCACGCATATCATGCAAGAGTTGAGACGGTTTTTTATCACCAAAAGTTAAGTCTTGTAATAAAGTTTTAATTTTTTTAGTTTCCGAATGTTCAAATTGCTCAATAAATTTCTCTTTTAATTGAGTGTAAGGATTTTCTTTCGGTGGCGAATAAACAATTTCAGACACATAAGTTAAATATTCAGCATCTATTGAAGCTATTAAATAGCTGTATTTAGTCGATTCAGAAGTTATACTAGCTATAGAAAAATTGGCCTCAAGTTGCGCGAAATATAATTTTACATTTAATGGAGAAAAAATAGGCATTTTCATGCCAATTTTATTGACATTGGTGTCACTCTTGGGTTCAGTCATCTTAAATTATCAGCTACCAAGGCAAAACAATTAAATAAACTCACATAGAAAAAAAAATCCGCATCCTAAGGGCGAATTCGCTGTCCTAGAGGCCACCAGTGTAGGGTTGGTCGATCAATCTTTGTAGATGCTGTAATTGACTGGATACGTAGTCAAGATTTAAAACTAAATATTACATTTATTAACTATTTACATTTTAATTTAAACGAAAGTACTAAAAACCATAACAAGTGGCCGTTCCGCCACGGTCGGCTCAGAATCAAACAAAAGTGAGCAAGCTGAAGAGACTACATCTGAATCTCTTTAAATACAAACAATCGGCTGTTGCCACCCGCTCAATGGTTGAAGTTTGAACATTCAAAAGTACAATATGTAAATATAAAGCAAGAAAATAGAATATTCAGATTAACCGCCACACCTTAAATCTGTGTAGCGGCATTTTAGGGAAGAATATTTGTAGCCTAACATTTTGTAATTATTCTTATTCGCAATTTTTAAAAATCAATATAGTATATATATATATATATATATATATATATATATGTATACACTCATTTGAGTACTACTTTCTGTTTTTAAAACCGGAATAAGTCGATAAGTTATTTTGAAGTCTATACAAGTTCAGCTTTAAAATACGCAAGAATTGCCATAAAACCAGGGGCTTTTTTTTTTTTTTTTTTTTTTCAATTTTTGAAAGAAATCGAGACTTATTGATAGATTTCAAATCATATTAATATACTAAGTACAGATTTTTTCACGTTAAAAGAATGTTCACAGAAACAAAAAACCTAAATCACAATTCTAATCGATCGAAGGGGTCGTGCTATAGCAGCTCCACCCATTTACAAGGCTGAACCACGATCATGAAGATCTTCGATATCTGTTATCCGTTGTTTCAAGAAAGCATTCGATTATTTTTTCTTGAATCGTCATTTTACTTTTCTTTTAAAAATAGATGAGTTTTTTTACAAGAGATATTTACTCAGGGCGCCTACTCTGGGGGTTTTGCGTTGCTCGAACACACCTTCTCCCCCAAAATAAATTTATAAATAAGTGGGGGGGGGGGGGGGGTGCTAGGCACACTACAAGGAAGCAGAAAAAAAAGAAGAAATTAAGTGGAAAATCTTGAGTAATAAGGAGTAAATGCCTTAAGAAATGTAATACACATGTGCAATATTTACATGGCATATTCTGTTGCAGAAAATTACAGTGACTTACCACAGTGGTACCCACAAGGGGGAGGTGGCCAAAGGTCATGGCACAGATTTCACCATAGGAAATTTTAGGATGTTGTAAAATCAATGTAAACAGTGCTGTTGAAAATGGCCGCGCCCTTTGTAATATCTTCTAAATTCTTTCAATGAAATCATATTTTGATAAATATGACTCTGATACTCTTCTAAAGTTATTTTTTTGGTTGGAGGGGGAGTTGTACCATCGCTCCATGAGTGGGCACCTCTGGTACTGTTAAACTGTTAATGAATTCATTTAGCATAGTTTCGTTTTGTTTTTCGGTACACTAAAAGTAATTTTAATAATTTTTATAAAAAGAATTCGCCGATTAATCGGCAATTTTAGCCGATTACTGATTACTGCAGATTAACCGGTGCGTCCCTAGTCCGTAACATGCATATATATATATCCTTGTATTTTCGATAAATTTTAAACAAACCTAAAAACTTTTTGTGTTAAGACACAAAAGTATATGTATTACGCCAAATTTTTTTAAAAATTATAGAAAATACAAGAATACGGGCTCTACATAATGCCTTAAATACCATGAATGCTCCTCTAGCAGAAACGTCGCCCATTAACGTAAAGGAAAGCAAAATTCGGAGTCATTTACATTCGACGAGATTTCGATTCTTCAAAACATGACTTCTAGCTTCCAGACTAGAGGTCGGAGCGAAATGAAATTGCCATTTTCAAAAGGGACGGGGGGTAATATTCTAATAAGGGTTAAATTTTGAAATTAATAATACTTTTCACAAACGTTTTTAGAAATGTTGAAAAAAATTTCACCAACGATTGAAATCTGTTTATGTATGCACCGTGCAATCAATCACTTCCCTATTTGCAAAATTACATTTTCTTAACCTTTAAAGGGTTATTCGCAAAAGATTGAAGTTGAAAACAAAAAACACAGTCATTTTCTGTAGAAACGTGTATTCATTAATGATCTTGAAAAAAATCAATGATTAAAAGTACTATCATGTTACGCTTTGGTATGAAGAAAAAATGTGGGCACGTTGTCATAGCAACTAATGTACGTCACGCTATTGAGAAAATGCGATGTTTTACTTTGTCCTTTGTTTAAACTTCTCAAAGCCTTCTGTGTTTGTTTTCAGAAGCTTCGTAAAGAAGTATTGAAATTATCATCGATTGTTTTTTTTTAATTAAAAAACTCAACATTATTCATAACATTTGAGCACAGACGCTTTATTCCCTCTCCCAAATTTCAAATATTCTTTAAGTGAAAAATTTTTTTTTAGCACTTTCATCGCTATGGACGACGTTTCACATCTCCCAAGATATTTAACGGGTAGGGACGAGATAATTCGTTCTCCTCTCTACCCCACAATTTAATATAAATGTTTTTGCAGCGTTATATAAATGTTTTTGCAAACATTGTTGCAGCGTGTCTGGTGACTCGTTTACTAACTTTTCAGCTCATCCCTGTCCATATCACATTGTTTTCACCGAATTTTCTCCCGATTGGGACTTGTCTAGTCATTGCAGTTTTCTTATTTACCTATAGTTTTTGAGTGAGTACAAGTGATAAAATTAGTCATGTATTGTATGTGTGATACACACAGTACTCGTACAACAGAGAAAATAATAGAAGAATCTCACAGCGCAGTAGACTGAAAAATGGTTCATGATATACTTATTTGTATACAGGGGAGCACCGACGGGATGAATGGGAGACCGATCCCCCCCCCCCCCCCCCAGATGTCATCGAATAACTGGTATCGGACTGATTTTTAAATATCCAGCAGAATCCGATCCGATCACTGCACCAAAGATCCAGTTATCCGGCATGTCAAATTCAATTTAATTTATCAGCATGTTTTAAAAACATATGTAAATTAAAAACTTACAACATATTTGGAAGCTTTGTTATGTTTAACAATATGTATAGAATTTATGGGTTTCAAACATCAGGGTGGAGAGTGGTTATCCGGTACGAATTTGTCAGACAAGGGACACCCGATATCTGGCAAAATCACATCCGATGTATCCCTAATCATGACCTTACCCTCCTCCACTCCCTGCCTCAAAGTTTAATCTTTTGTGCTCTACTTATATAGTATATTATTAAGAGAACATTCTTAAATGATGTCACGCTTCAAGGGGGGAAGGGGGTTCGATAAACTGGCAAAGTGTGACAAGGGAGAGGGGTAAAAAGTGTGACATCATGCTTATGCAACATAGCATGAAATGTGACAAAAGGGGGAGGGGGTCAAATATATGGAAAAAAAGCGTGACATCATTTATGAACGGCCCCTAATCAAATTTTCTACAGAGAAAGATGTTCTTCTGTCTGTACTTTATCACAAAATGTTTTCCCCCATGCTGATTTATACGAAAAGCTAGTAAAATCTCGGATCACTTCGACAGACATAAGTTGAACATTTCTCAACACTTTGGCCAGTTCCAGCTGTTTTTTCCATCAACAAAAATGGTGTTATCAGCTAAAATACAAAGAAATGCTTTCCATAAAACTGTCTTTCCTGCTTTAAAATAATCGTAATATATGATAGAACCATAAACATGCGCAAGAACCAGTATGCCGACCCCAACGACAAAGGCATGCTTGTCGGTCGGTGGTTTTGCAATATAATGTTTTAACTGGATTATTTCAGGGAAGTGATACCGTTTTTGTGTTGGATCAAAAACAAGGGATCTTTGAAGCCAACTATCCAAGTTTTGTCCTAAAACTTTAAAGATGAACGTTCGCAATTTCGCTTTCCTCGGAGAGTCAAAAATCCTATCCTTTTATCTATTTGCTGTCAGTGGTCGATCTAGGAAAAAAAATAGGGGCTGTTTTTAGCCCTTTTACAAAATTCAAATTCACAAAAAAGGAGTCATCTCGAAGTTCAAATTCATGAAATAGGCCTCTGCACAAAATTCAAATTAGCAAAAAGAACCTTTTACAAAATTTTATTACATAAAAATGAAACCTGTTTAAAAAAATTTCCAAGGCCACCAAAATTTTTTCATTTTCATAAAAATGGGACCCTAAAAATTAAAAAGAAAAACCTGTATCGACCCCTGGCTATTGTATTCTTATTTTCTTCAGTGGTCCTCAAGTGATTTTTGGTTGAAAAGACTATTTTTTTAACTCAATGAGACGGGGAGGCATGGGAGGCCACAATATAATTTTAGGGAAGGGCTAAGAAAAATAAAAAGTTTGTACTTTAATTAAAATTGAGGGAAAAAATATTTTTCTCATGAAATATTTGGAATAGTCGTTTATTAAATACTATAAATGAAACTTTGTGCATTTGTTTAGTGGTTATAAAAATGTTATAAATTTTAAACATAACTTTTTTTCGGCAGCATAAAAGCCGAAAAAGGTGTAGCAAATGTTAATTGCTCTATGGTGGCACATGAAGTGACATCATGGCACATTCAACAAACCGCGTCACTCTAGCGGAAAGTCACTTTTAATGACCAGAGAAAAACGCGCCAGTGGAAATTCGAACCCTTCATAAAATTCCAATTAATCAAATCGGACCCTTCACAAAATTCCAATTAATCAAAACGGACCCTTTTCAAAATTCAAATTAATCAAAACGGACCCGTCATAAAATTCCAATTAATCAAAATGGACCCTTTTCAAAATTCCAATTAATCAAAACGGACCCTTCATAAAATTCCAATTAATCAAAACGGACCCTTCACAAAATTCAAATCAATCGGAACGGACCCTTCACAAAATTCAAATCAATCGAAACGGACCCTTCACAAAATTCAAATCAATCGAAACGGACCCTTCACAAAATTCAAATTAACCCTTATTCTCATGACTCTCGAATTTTTTATTTTCTTTTAATTTTTATTATTTTTTTTTCTGTATTTTTACGGCTAAAATAAAGATTATTTAGTATCATAACCTTTCTAACCTAATTAATTCAGAAATTAGAGTTTTATAAAAGGTAGCATATATGTGCTACTGCATGAGATTGGGGTCACTGGTTCATAAGGCTTGTTTGTTGTATTTGTGTTACTTGATAAAGGCAGTATAAGTCAAAGAAAAATATGCTACGTACAAATATTATTTTAATGAAATTTTTTTATAAAATATAAAAGTCAATGAAACAACACCAAAAAAAAACTATATACATCTATATACAATACAATATTCTTATATTTAATGATGTGCTTGCTCAAAGCAATTCCGGTTCATCTTTATCTTCTACATTGATGTAAGCAAAGCATATTTGTCAAAAAAATTATCCACCTCTAAATTTAGTTCTTGGTCGGGAATTTCTTCATCAACATCTTCCTCTTCTTCAGAAATTGCCCCAGATTGAGGAACGAGAGAAAATAATAATTGTCCTCTAGCTGTGAAATCCTATATCAAGTCAACATCCACGTAAGAAATAAAAAAAAATCTAACCAAAATAACAATTAGGTAAAATATAAAAAAAAAAGAAAAATATTCAAGTGTAAGTAACAACTGATCATGTCAACAACTACCCTAATTTCATGAAGTAGCATATATGCAACCTTCAGTTTTTAGCTAGTATTTTTCCAAAAACAGTGATAATCAAGCAACTTAAACAATTTTTTAAAACTACAGAACATAAGAAATGTGAAAAATATTTTTCTAAGAAAAAAAAATCAAAATTAATATGAAAAATAATTCAATGAACTTACCTTGTACAGACCAAGAGACATGATGCACAAAAACAACAAATCAACAAGTTACCTTCCACTAAAACTTAAATAATTTTAACTTTGTACAGACTTTTCACTCTGAACGAAGCTTCTAGACTGTTCCTCTAGCAAATAACAATGCAACATACGCTCTGACGTCATTTAACAAATAGAAAGTAGAGGAAAACCCCAGGTAGCATATATGCTACTTTATGAGAATAAGGGTTAATCGAAACGGACCCTTCACAAAATTCAAATCAATCAAAACGGACACTCACAAAACTCCAAGCTTCCAAATCGCACTTTTTACACCAATGTTTGTTATAAAAGCGGCAAATAACAACACAAATTTTCATCACTTTATCTTCAATCTTTCAATTTTCACAAAATTATTTGATTTTTCACGAAAATCTTAAAATTCACAAAAAACGGACAATGTTAAAAAATGCTAGATCGACCCCTGATGACGCAATAAAAAAAACAATCAGTCAACACGAGGGCGTGATTTTTAAAAAGTAAACAATGTAAAACCAATTATGCTTGCTGAAATTTTTCGTTGTGTAGTCCGCGGCTGTTGCCTTCAATGGAACGCAACATTATTTTATTTTTTTTTTCGGGGTTGTGGTGGAAGTAAACGTACTTATGATATAGAAGATAGAGGAAACTTGTGGAATTGCAGAATGAGCAAATATTTAGACCACTAACCAACCCAATTTTCAAAAACGAAAAGAAAACAAAATTGACGGAAAATGAATCCGAAGAAGAGCCCTAGCTGCTACAGTACTTCTTCGGACCCAGGGGAGCCTAGCGTGCCTGGGAATCTAACATCTCTTTGAGAGATTTTGTAAAACAATAGTGTTTGATTAAATTGTCGCTTAAAATTCAAAATACGTAACAAATAAAATCTTTACCTTTGTTCAGAAAAAATAAAGGATAAGTTCAACGTTGTTAAAGCACGAAATTACAAGGATAATTGGAATAGTTTTGCAATTTTGTGCTTTAATCATGCTGATTTTATCATTTATTCAAAGTGCGTGTTTTACCCATTACACACCAATTTCCTCTGCGTTGGCGTAGATTTAATACGAGCTCTTCTATACAATAATGTTGCGAGCATTTTTTTTTTTTTTTGTAAAATGAAATTTTACATTATGATGGCATTTCAAATGCTGTTCATTTGTTTGTTTTTATTTTTTATTGATACACCGTTACGCTGTTTATGATTTTCAAATGTAGGTTAAGTAATTAGCACTAGGAAACCAGAGTCTCCGGATGGAATCTCTTTAAATAAAATCATCCCACTTTAAAACTAAAAAAACTGGATCTCTTTTTCTCGATTTACTTGTAAGGCAATAAAGGAATGCTTTGATGTTAATTACCTTGAGAATGACCCTTCTTCAAGTTTATCCCTTTAAAAAAATAAATAAACAAATTCCTATATAGAGTAATTACTCCTACATGTAAGATTATAAGTGATTACGTTTGAACAAAAATCTTGGGGACAAAATAGAACCTTTTCTTTGTTATTTACAGCAATTATTCTCCCTAACTTTTCCATTTTACGGAACAATATTGACAATGCAACTAATACATATTTGGGTTCCTTAAGAAAAAATTGGTAAACCCTCACCAAAGGACCTTGAAAATAAAGTCTAATAAACAGCTTGTAAGTATACACTTTTTATGTACTTCTCTTCTTTTTTTTTGCAGGCTTTGTCAGACCTCAGACAAAAAACAAAGCGGCAAGTTTTAGAAGACTCGGAGTTTTGGCAGCAAGAACTCGAAAAAATGAGAAAAGAAAATGAGCAAGTAAGTGCGATTATTGTATAGAGAACCGCAGCTGGAGATTTAAGTACAAATTATAATAAGAAATTTCATAACTACTTTTTAAGTCGGGGTTCGCTCTAAAAGTTAGCAGGACTGTAGTCATAAAATACTGACGGGGTGAAAATATATTATGGGCATGTGTAGGAAGGAGGTCAGGGGCCTTTAGCTTCCCCCCCCCCCTCCCCTTCCCGGAAATCAACATACTTTTGACGGATTGAATGCTTTTTTTTTTCTCTCTACGTAGTTACAGTCATTGTCCAAACATTTGTTGAGATGAAAACATCTGTATTCTACAGTTAGAATAGTTTAAATTATCGATGGAGCTCATCATTATCATAGAAGTTTTAGTTTTGAAAATATTTCTTCAAGTAAAAAAACCAAGGAAGAAATCGTCAATTTGCACGAATTGATTGCTCAATTCTTCGAAAACGTTGATTAGATATAACAGATGGTCAACCCCTCGTGTTCGTCACACACATCGGTACTAGCCTGTTACAAATAATAATAATAATACAGTCTGCACATTTTGAAAAACATGGACGAAAATAGATGATAAAAGATGTTACATTATTGACTCTTTCAAAATGAAAAACACGCTACTGCAATTTCAGGAATAACATCGGGTTTAAAACCAAATAACGATATATTAATGCAGTCGCCATTTTAATTTGCTCTTATTGAATTTCATTATTTTCCATTCAAATGAGTTCTTCGCCAAGGATAAGAAACTCGGATTTCAATTTCCTCTTGCAATCTGATCGGAGCCCGAACATGTTTCCAGATGAAACAACGAGTCCCATTGCACAAGCCATCTCGACACTTGGAAGAGATATCTCAGCATTGCATATTCATTTTAAATGACGAATAAACATCAAAAAATAGTTATCGGATTTCAGCCGTTTGGCTTCACCGAATCATGCTTGAGCACAGCCTTCCCCGACCTTAATACTTTTACCCTTTTGGGCAATGTCTAAATATTGCAGGGAATACCAACATCCACCCATCTTTTCACTCTTACTATTCGTTTGATAATGTCCAGCAGAAGTCCAGATAATCCAGGGAACCCCAACACCCGTTTTTACTTTCTTCAAAACTTTTTTCAAAGTCAATAACTACTTACATTAAATGACGATGGATGTACAAGAAATGATCTCTTTTTGTGAAGCACTTTGAAGTCAGAACTCATAAAAATGCGTTATAATTATAACCACGGATAATGTTGCCAGTCGTTGAATATTACCAAAATCGCAAAGTCCTGTGTTGCTTGTACAAAAATACCTTAGAAAATTATCGGTTTTTGTAATCGAAACTAAGTTTATTGTTGTCAATTTGTAGAAATCATTTTCCTTAAATGGCGAAAACTTGGGGAAAAAAGAATGTTTGTAAATTTTTTCCTGAAATTCGATCAGAAAAAAGGTATTCAGACCTGTCCAGAGATGGGACAGACGCTTTAAAAAAGAAGAAAAAAAAAAGCCAGCACCGAACAATTTAATCTTTCTAAAAACAACAATCGATTTCCCCCTTTTTTTTTCCTTTTTATTTCTTTCTTATTTTTTAAAGTCTGATTTTCTTATTTTCATTATACAGTTTTCTTAATTACTCTTATTTTTTGCGGTAATACGTTTACATCATTTCCCCAAGACATTAAATTAATATCGTATACGGAAATCAACAGTGTCTTTATTTATTTATTAACGTGCAAAACGCAAAAGTAACATCCATTTTTCAGCATTTAAACTTTTATCATTTTATCAAATCATTTTAGTTCGAATTCGAATGAGTTCTCATAAAGCGGCGTCCAAACTTTTTTAACGTATTATTCCATCCCATATTAATTAATACACTGCACATCACACTTTTATTCAAATACAAAGGAATAAAACAACTGCTCATATTTCATCAAAATTTGAAATTTAATCTGTTCTATTTTTGTTCGCAGTTTCTTATTTGAAAAAAATCGTACGTATCTGTCGAATAAATTATCCAAGAACTCAAGTGTTTATGCTTTGAGAAAGTAACCCTGAAAGACGTGCACACAATTTAATTTGCCAAGTTTGTGCGTTAAAACGTTTTCTCGATACAAATGTGTTTTTAGTTACCCACAACGTAATTATTACTCAATTTAACTCAACATTGGCAATCTTCGTTTATTTGTAGCCTTATCTTACATACCATATTGAAATAATAATAAAGTATTAAAATATAAAAGTATAAAAGAACTTTCAATAGATGAAGTTGCAGAAGGCATTTCATTTCACATGACATATTTTCCCTTATCCTATCCATCGAAGAAAACGTGCAATAATTCAGGAGTTCTTACCGGGATAAAAAAGGGGTGTAGAATGGCAATGGCGTAGCCAAGGTGGGACGGCGTCAACCCCTTTCTCCCCATGCAGCACTAAAATTGTACATATACACATATATGCATGTGTGTAAGTGAAAATCCTCCCCTTGAAAAAAGACCGCCGCCCCAAGAAAAAATTTTTGCTACGTCATGGGGGACTTCAAAATTTGTGTTTTTAAGTATTTATCTGAAAAAATAGGAATCAAATTTATTTATTCTGCATCTTTGTATTTTTTTTTTTTTTTTTTTTTTTTTTCATTTGTGTAAGAAGGAAAACTATGAGCTGAGGATCATAATAAACTGAGCCATTGAAATTTTTGGGAGGGTATTTTTAGGGTAGGGATTTTAATTGTTTTTAGGGGGTATTGTTTTGTTTTTTTTTTTGAGAGGGGTGTAGCTATTAAGGAGATACGCCATCGTTCTTATTAGGAGGCCCCCCCCCCCCCCCGCATAACATTCAACGTAGTAAACACTAGTTTTCATCAAAATCATATCTCCTGAATACCAAATATCATTTGTAGATGTGGCAAGAGAGGCTGAACAGAATGGAAGAAAAGCTAAGAAATCAAGAGGAAGAGCTGATGCGTATACAAAGTGATAATGAAGATATGCAAAGACGCTTAGAAGAACGTTCCTCCCCATGTCACTGCAAATCAGATTCGAATCAAAATGGTTTTCTGCGCATCGATTCCGCTTTCGAAGATGATGAGGAATTCTTCAACCATAAGTCTTCCACTCCTGTAAGTAGTTGATCTTTATTTATGGCCACTAGAAGCTATCACTACTCTCTAAACGCAAGTTAGCAAAAAATGTCCCGAGTTACTGAGTAAACACGGGTTACTCTGACCAGGGCCGCTGTAAGCGAGCGTGCAAGGCGTGCACCGCAAGCGGGCGCCATGCGAAAGGGGGCGGCAAATTCAGCCTATCAATCCTAAATTTCATCACAGATTTTTTGAAAACATTATAAAACTTTTTTTGCCTCACATAGGCTCTTCCTCTCGGCTATTTTCTCCAGCTGTGACACTTGATAAGCTTTTGTTTTCTCAAAACGACGCCTCCCCCACCCCTCCCCTGCTCTGCAAAAAATTTAGACCACGGTCTAAGACAAAAATAAAACTCTGGTAACTTATCGGACTGTTGCCGAAATATGAACATAAGGTGGACCTTATGCCTTGGGTTCAAAGAAGTCACAGTCGGAGATTACCCTTAGGCCCTGTACTTTATTGACCTCTGGTAGCGATTCTTTTGGTCTCCGTGGTCATTCTAATGTTCTCCCTCGGAATATCCAATTTGCGATTAGGACTTGATGGGATTCTAATGTTCTTGAAAAGTTTAACAAGATCTGTCAACTTCGCCAGGGCGGTCTGTCAATTTGCCGCCCCTTCACTTTGGAATTCAGGCAAAGGTAATGTACAAACAGGTGTGCTGTCCTACAGAAAAACTGTCTTCGTCTTGTAAGATGGTAAGTTTATACCAAAGTAAGGAAAATACATTTTTAAGCATTTATTTTTCTGAAAAAATAAATGAATAAAGCGTCGTCACTGAAAATGTACTGCACGGCGCGCAGTGCAACTTCGCCACTAGTGTAACTAAAGATTCAATTAAAAATACTGACGTCCTTTTGATTCCCATTTGCATTCATTTAAAGAGCATAATAATTATTTTATTTCTCTTTTTTTTTTTTTTTTTGACAGCGCTGCGCTGTGTTTATTAAAGAAAAGATCAGGGGAAAAAAAAGAACAAAATAAACAAAAAATAAAATAAATCCTTAAGGTTAAGAAAAGTTTAGGTAGGTAAACCCGAAAAGGTAAGTTTTTTAAATGTAAAGGTGGAAACTTACAATACAAACGAGCATACGATTCACTAGCGTTTCGAGGTAGTTTGGTTACGTTCCAAAGCTTATAGAAGCCATGTAGAAAATACTATTAGTTTAATGCTACATCGAGTCTCTCTTTGAAAGGAATAGGGATCAAGATTAAAAGCATTATAGAACTGCTAAAGTTATACAAACAAATAAATTTCATTTACCACCATGGTGATCAAGCGTCCCTCTGTGGGAACTGTCTGAAATTAAAACTTTTACCACACTTAAAAATAGCTTGTCGGGACCACCTTTTGCGAATTGTGTGCTCATTTCTCCCCATTCTAAAAAAATCAACCAACATATTTTATATACCATTTGAAATGAGAAATAAAAACATTTTTGTGCAAAAGAAAGGAAACGATAAAATCAAACCACGAAATCTGCACAATTGGTGCGTGTTGTGTGCTACGAGATTACAAGTAATCCCGTTTTTAGCAAAGAGGAAGAGATTCCTTGTAATTTCGAAGCATGTTTACGTATGTTTTTGTAATTTTGTGCTTTAATAACGTTGAGTTTCTCAATTAGTAAACATTAAAAAAAGAATTTTTTTATTAGTGTGTGCAATGCATATAATATATACTTTTCACTTTGAAAATGTGGACATGCTCCCATTTTGGAATTAAAAAATTTGGCAGCCTTATAGTCACTTATTCTCTTTGTCAGAAACCAGCGCGAAAGTTCTAAAAAATCTACATTTTACTTGGATGTGCTTAAAACACTTTTTTAATTTAAAATAATAACCCGTGATCCATTTATAATTTTTTTTAAATTTTATTCATTCGGATTTTTGCTTTGTCTTCCGTCATATATGTGAAATAAAACATGATTTATCATACGAATTTATTGAGATATAACGTGTACTATTGTAATAAAAATATAGTTCTATAAACTAATTATTTTAAATTTTTAGCGAACTTACTGAAAAATTATGCTCTAAAAGAATGTTCTTTGTTCTTGTTATATTATTTAAAGAGTAAATAAAACGTTTTATTACTTAATTCAAAATAAGAAACATAAAGAAACTTTTTGAATCTGCTTTCTTGGCAAAGGCGGGAAAAGGCTGCTTTTAAGAGCTTGCACTGAGGCATAGAATACGAGTACTATATCAGAATTACCATTACCTGTATCAAAATAACGTTTTCTGATCGGAATTAGTCAAACTTTTATCGTCCGTTTTTCAAATCTTCCGCTTTGGGGGCTGCTCATAAATGAAACACTTTTTTCAATAATACTTTTGATCCCCCTCCCACTTTTTTTCATAACATAACTAGGAGGCAAAGCGTTCTGAAGGTGGGGTCGATTCCCTCCTCTCAATTTCTCCCATAATTAAACTTAAGGTCAAAATTTTCTAAATTCTGTTCTGAGAGCGTCAAAATAGTCACTTTTGAGTTGTGTCTTTCTTGTGTGTATTGGAGGTGCGACACGTTCAATGCTTGATTTACGCAGAGTAGGTAAGTGCCACCAATCAGGAAAAAAAAAACAGATGCTAGAAAGGTATGAATGCTGAGCATTTAAATAACATTTAAATTACTTTTTCTTTTGTCTCCAACAAAATACCCTGTTATCTACATAAAATAATAGCAATAATGTTGATGACGCATCCCCCACCTTCGCATCGAAGGGGCGGCACGATAGGTTATGCACGCGGGAGCTCAGAGGGCTAGAAGCGGGCCTGACTCTGACCTTGAACATTTAATACTCATCTTGTATAGTGGGGGGGGGGGGGACGAAACAGTCAAACTCTGCCGTAATAGGCTCTAGAAACACATCCATGGATGTGTTTCTAGAGCCTATTACGACAGAGTTCGAGTGTTTCGCCATTTCAAAATTTCCTGGGGGATGGCAAGGGTATATTTTCAATGCATATTACAGGTAAAAAGCAATAAAATACATAAAAACATGTATACATTTCATCTTCCTCTAAAAGTCAGAGCTTTCTCGAAACATACCGTTCTTTAGCCAAGGCCGTAGCCAGAAATTTTTCTCGGGGGGGGGGAGGGCTTGATTTTGAAACACTAGTGTTGAGGAAAGTTTCAGGGAGGAATATATGTTACATTGCAAAAATTTTCGGGATTTCGGGGGGGGGGGGGGCTGGGCCCGTCGCCCCCCCCCCCCCCCCCCTCGTATACGGCCTTCTCTTTAGCCAATTATAGGGTTGCAAGTTTGTTGCGTAAAAAAGAGCCCAAAATTCGCGGCAAAATTTCGCGAAATATTCACACACACAAGTATAATAAAATATAAGATATCTGAATTGAGTTATTCTTCATCCTCAAACATAGGAATTATTGTTAAAAATTGCAGAATTATCAACTTCGCTAAAACTTTTTTTAACATCTTTTAATTGGATATAAAACTCTAGGATAAAACGTTTGAGGCTGGTTAGCGAAATCTATGTTTATTGTTACTGCTTTCGAAAAAAGAAAAAAAAAATGGAATTTTTTCTTGGCACAAGTTTAAAGTTTTTTTAGACTTTGGGTGTTCGTAGATTTTAAATTGGCTTTCTAAAATGTTTGATAAATCGGACTTTTCACTGGTCAATAATTTTTTTTTAATAGAAAAATTAGCGGGTTTTAGAAAAAAGCTCGCGAAAATCATCGCGGGAATTCACGGCGCGACAAACTTGCAACTCTTGGGTGATTCTGATCTGGAATTTCCGAAAATTTTAGAAAACCTGCTTCAAAATTTATATATATATAAAAAAAAATCGGTTTCTTGAAATTTTTTCAATTTATATTAATCTGAAGATTTCTTTGGCGAATACTGTCTGCTTTTCTTTCCACCTTGAGACAAGCAAAATATTTAATACTTTTAAAAACTTACAACTATATCTTTGGAAAATATTGACTTCTGGTTTTAATATTACAAAACTTTCAGTTAATCACTTGATTTTTTTTTTTTTAAATTGGGCCTTCCCACAAATACATAAGTATACTTATGTATTTGCGGGAAGGGGAATTCGAATTCACCTAATCAGATAATTGTTATCTTAAAAACATGGTGCATAAACCTCTTAAATTTTGTGTGAAGTTCAAAAAAATTTTTTTTTTACTGAGATCGCCCTTTGACGTGCCTCACGAAAGAATATAGTCTCAAACCTGTTTTTGTGTGATCATTTTCGACGAGAATTGTTTAATGTAATTTGTTTCCTTGGTTTTGAACGATCTTTTTCTATGCAATTTTTTAAAATGTGACTTGTTTTGTGCGATTTTTATGTTATATGCGGCATATGAATGAATATCAACGGTGTTGGCATTCCTACAACATCGTTGTAATGTTTTCTATTAGTGTACATATGTGTGCTGATAGTGTTTACTTATTGCGTCAGTCAATTTCAATGTATACACTAGGTATAGTTTATCCCTGACTATTTGAACTCCGATGTCGAACGATTTCAATTGCTAAAAAAGGGGATAAAAAAGCAGATTTTCCTTAAACAGTATAGCACATATAACAATTCCGAAATAAGTTCGAAATTCAAAAAAAAAAAAGCTTTGATCAGGTACATATGGCTATCAATACGTTTACAAGCATACCGTCGTCGCAAAAACTTATCACAGACTTCAACGTAGCAAAAACTATAAATCAACTTTTAAATATCTTCAAATGACAAAAGAAATTTTGAGCCAGTTCAGCACAAGAAGAAGTACGTTTTGAAGCAAGGCGCATTTCGGTATATAGTCTTAATTCTGCGCGATGTTTAAAATGAAATTTTTTTGAAAATGTTTTCATGGTAATTTGTTTGTAAATCAGTTTTTGCTGTTTCGTAAATCTGAGACGCATTTTTTAAGCAAATTTTTTTATGCGGTCCCTATCCATCGCATTTTTTTTTTTTTTTATAAATGTTGTAAAAATTATTTTTTAGAGCTATTATGAATTTTCAGGATTTTTTTTTGTGCGAACTTTTTATGCGGTCCCTATCTACTGCACAAAAAGAGGTTTGACTATTTTGCAATTAATTGATCTCAAGTTGACTTTAGAAAACGTTTAATAGCTAGAACTTTCTTTCTTTTTTTCCTCCAGACTCTGTCTATGAAGCAGGAGACGGAACGGCTACAGGATAAATTGAACATGTCTGAACAAAAAGCTGATGAACTTAATCTGCTACTAAATCAAAAATTAATTGAATTGAACAAGCTTCAGATTACATATTCAAAACAAACAAAGGTATTTTTTTTTCTTTTCTACAAATTTTTAGAACATTCTTTTCTTTTCAGAGATAGTTTTTTCAGTACTATATCTAAGGGATCGTTCATAAATGATGTCGCGCTTTTTCCCAATACAATTGACCCCCCTCTCCCTTTGTCACATGTCATGCTATGTTGTATAAGCCTGATGTCACACTTGTTTCCCCCTCCCCTTGTCACACTTCGTCAATTTAACGACCCCCCCCCTCCCCCCTCGAAGCGTGACATCATTTATGAATGATCCCTAAGTCGTATTCAATGTAATTAAAATATGTACACATCTGACAGAAGTAAGTTAGTACAAAAATATTTTCTGTGGGAGCTCATTATTTGGAGACTACTGTACACTAAAAGTACATTTCATTGGAAATGAAATCGATATAACTATATTTAAATTTTTATGAATCAAAAAGCTATAAGAATATTGCAAGTGCTTTAAAAATGATTCTAAAACTTGAATTATTTTATTTAATGAAACTTTTACACTTCCTTATTCCAAAAAAAGTGCAAAATCTGAAAATTCCTTAAAACTAAGATGTGTTATCTGAAAGAAATTTTCCTCCAATCAAATATACATGGCATGCGGGATACAGGTTTTAACTGTTTTAATATGTACTGCATTAGTATTCCAGCTGAATTTTATTTATAAAGAAGTTTAATTTACTGTAGAACAGGGACTTTAACAATAATTCACTTTACAAATATACTTTACAGAAGCAAAAAGTAATATTTCTAGCATTTTCTGAATTATCTCAAGAATAATAACATAAAGAATATTATGAATGGAATTTGAAATTAACATGATTTCTTTGTATGCCTATTAAACAAGATATACTTTTAAACAATTAATAGGTTGCATGATATATATTAGATATTTTTCTTAGACACTTTTCTAACTTTTAAAATATAGTAAATATTGAAAATATCACTTTAAAAATAAATGAAATTTAATGTTTTTGTTGGCATCTGAAGTTAAAATAATAGTATCTAACGGAATGTGTAAGATTAAATAAAATACATTATAAATGTACCGTAGAGTAACATGAGAAGAACATTTTAAGGTAATTATACTTCCTAGTTTGTTGCGAACCCGAATCGATGTAGAAAAGAGCTTAAAAAAAATTCTTGCAAATGCTTTAACTCTTTTGTCACTGAATTATGAGAAAAAATTAATATTTCCATGTGTTCTAATTAAAAATCAAATACTATTTTTAACCCATTTTATCTTTTATATGTATATATATATATATATATAGTCATTTTTAAATTGCAGGAAATAATAGAACTTGAAAAAGCATATATCCAGCTACAATGCCGTTTCAGGAAGAATGCCACTAAGCCACTTATTTCTAGGCTGTGTACAAAAACATCACCTTTCTCACCAAAGAATCTTTTCCCTAAACCTTCTCCACCAGCTACACCAATACCTACCAGTATTTCCCCTTAAAAGAGAGGGAATAGAAAGTCTTCCATACGTGATACAAAGATGTCAGATTTTAACTTAATCATGTCCTGCTATACAAATCATCTTTCAGTCATATTTTGTTTCATTGTAAATGTTCATCTTTTCTTATCAAATTCAATATTTAACATTTTTGATAGTTGCAATGTTTTAAAGTGCACTGTAAATTGAATTTCCTTCTATTTCTACACAAAAGAAGTTCTTTTAAATAGTTTGATTACATTATAAAAGAAATTTAAGTAATAGGTAACAATTGTTTATTTATTTTTATCTTGATATTCAAATACTTAAGTTACCATGATATGTAAAAGTAATTGACTGGTAATTGTTGTATCTTATTATACAACCTGTTAAGACTTCATTATTATTGTTATGTTTTTTTTTTTAATTTTATTTTTTAGAAATTAAGTTCATAAATACCTTTTAGCAAGTTGAATGTAATAAGAGCAGTAGTTATGGTTTTCATGTAAATTGAATATTGTCATCTTGTCATTTGTTTTCAGTCATTAATTACACTGATTAATTAAAATTTGAAAAATAGCCCTTTTTTTTTTTGCTGATATATATATATCGCTCATTTGCTGCTACAACTTGAAAAAATATTTTTATGTTACTACTGCAGGTTACATCATTGCAATTATCTCTCTAGCAGCAACTCAAAAATTATAATTGTTCAAGATGTGAGGATGATGCAGCAAATGTGTGTGAGCGACATATCTATATATATTTATATTATGCTTTCTGTAATACTACCTTTGATTGAAACTGCTGATGTTGCTTTTGTGTGCATTTGAGTTAAACAAAATGCATGCAGAATTTCTCTGCATAGCTAAATATTTATGTATTTTGATACATTTTAGGAAGAGATGTGTAGAATATATTTTTGAATACGCTAGTCACAATAAACATCTATATAAAAATGCATGTGAAGTATTTTTGCTATTTTTCAAATAACTGTGTGAGATAGTTTTACAAACTAACTTGTAAAGAAAAACTTGGGTATATTTTAATAGTTACTTTATTATAAATACAAAAAGCACTCATAAGAGAGAATAATATAGATCTTAAATATAGTATATACACAAATACAATGTAAAAATTATGGATACACAACTATAGATATGAGCAAAAGACAATGTAAAAATGTTGCATAACAAAGCAAAGCTATAATTTACCCCCTACAAAGTTAAATAAATCAGAACTTTATAATACAAAGTTTAAAAAGAACAAATCATGTTTCTTTTGAAAAATTACCTATTTTGTTGATGAATATTATAGTTTAATGTTTTTTTACGAAAATAAATAAATTTTGGAATTTAGTTTCTACTGAAAACAAATTAAACAAAAAGTGTCTTCTAAAAAATACTTTAATGAAAATACTTTTTATAAGGAAATTTGCAATTACCAACAATGAATTTACACCAGTAAAAGTAATCTAGAATATTGGATTTTGTAGACCATAAGTACATTTTTTGTCCCTCCCATTTAAACTTTATGGTTTTAAGAAATATTTGGTACTGAAAATCCACTGAAATCTTTCATCATTAAACATTGAAGTAGAGTACTCTACAGAGAACTGATTCTAGGCTAGGGTTTCTCAACACGCGTCATATGGCCCCCTTCGGTTACGGAAAAATTTAGGGGGCCCACATGAAAAAACGAATTTTGAGAAGGGGACTAGAGCTCAATTTTTTCAAACTAGTGAAATCTTTCACCACATAAGGATAAAATTTTCCCCAAGTGTTTTATAGGTGTATAAATGATAAAAAATATGTATCTTAATTTAAAAAAAGAAAAAAATCCTCAACATGCAGCAGTGCTTATATTAGTTAAATATACTCATAGATATTTTTTTTTTCCTCTCAATAAACAATTTTTTAAACACATTTTGGAAGAGTAGTCCCAGACATCTGTTTTGTAATTTCAGGAAATGCATTCTCTAAAAAGGACATAAAGAATTCTCGAAGGATTGATGTATGATTATTATTACAAAAAGACATGATTTGTGTTTTCATTGGGGAAAAACATTAAAATAAGCGCTTTATGTAGTAGTCCAGAGTCATACTGAATAATGATTATGTTACTGCCTTATTTTCAGCACTTTCAATACAGTCCCCTCCTTTTTGCATTGGAAAAACAGTATGAATTTAACAGTGAAAAAAGGGGAAAGCTGTACAATACTTATACAAACAGTTAAAGCTGTACACAATACCCCAATTCCCCTTTTACCCCGTCTAAAAGGGGACTTGGGGCCCCTCCCAAGAAAAATTCCTATATATGCATCAACATACAAGCAAGAATACAGGAATTCTTTTCTGCTGAAAATTATAGTGTAAAGAGTTTTACCCTACAATGCACTGTGTAACCAAATGACAACATTTTCTATTTTGTATTAAAAATATAACATGCATATCCAATAAGTAAAAATTACTTTAAGGATAAGCTTTACATTCATTTTCAGAAAAAAAGTTAGGTAAAATGCTAATAAAAGGCATTACCAGTTTTTAATTTAAATATAACATACGGTGGACGGCATTTTACGTGATCACTGTTAATGTTATCAGTCGTTTAATGCTGTCAAATTGACCAAGTCTTGTCCACTTGTATAAAAATACATCCACTTGTATAGAAATATATTAAAAAGATCATTGGTTTTTGTAATCAAAACTTCGTTTATTGTCATCAAGTTACATAGATTATTTTTCTTAAATCAGCGAAAACTAGGGGAATATAAACTATTTTTTTCTTGTTTGAAAATTATATTTTAAAATTATCGGTCAGAAAAGTTATTTAGCTACTCAGATGACAGAGGCACTTCAAATTTTATGTTGAGGTGTGTGCAGAAAAAAGACATTGAATTCGTAAAATTAGCAGAAAATCAACAATGCGTAATTCCCTTTTTTTCTCTTTAAGACAAAAATGTACCAATTCCTATTATATTATTTTTTTGCTAAATACATTTCCAAAAAGACATTTTTATTTCAGCACGTAAGTTAACATTGTTTGTAAAAATCGACAGTATTTATTTGTTAATGTGCAAAAATATAGATTTTTCTGGCAATAAAATTTTATTGTTTATTATTATCACTCGGTTATTGTTATCAAATCATTTTCGTCCCGATGTGACCACATTAAGCGCCGTCCAATGTATTAACAAAAGTCGAACTATGGTGAGGAGGTTGCCCACCGAAGGCGCACTAAGCGAGCTATTCTTGTATATTGCTTTTAGTAATTACAAATGTTTTCACACAACAGTTCTATGTGCATAGTGTAACCATTTGGCATAAGTCAAGTTTTGCTTTTCGTGTTGTTTATTTCATATTTTAGCTAGTTGGCACACTTCAAATTTTTCTGAAAATATGTTCAAAAATTACGTTTGGATTTTTAAAAATATTTTCCCTGTTACTTATGCAGTTATTAAAATCACAGAAACTTTTACTTATATGAAAGTAAAAAATCATGCGTTGCAGGGTTACATTATATAGCATTGCTGTTAGTGTAAAAAACAATAAAATAAAAATGAGAAATAAAATGGTAAATCTTAGATGCACCATATGATGATCGCTCTGTTTGAAGGCTGTTCCATAAATGATAACTTTTCTCTTTCAATATTTTTTATGCCCCCCGTTCATCACAACGTGTCGCACTTCACAATATTCCCTACCTCTCTAGTCACCTGTCATGCAAAATTACATAAACATCTATTTGAAATTCAAAAAGAAATCTTTAAGTTATAAATCATAAGACATAAATTAATGGAAAATGTACACTAAATAATTACTTTGCTAAAAATTTTTGAAATCCATAACATTATATTGATATGATTTAAGGCAGTGAGAAACAAAGGGATGTAAGTGACCAAAAAAATGATTCCGAGAAAAACACGTTCAAAGTTTGAAACTTATGAGACGTTTAATGCTATTTTTTTTCTAAATCATGTTAGGGGGCGGCATCTGTTTGGGCTACCCTAACATCTCTTGCCACACTATAGAATAATGCTTTCCCTACCATTGGTACTATTTATCTCCAAATTTTCAATTTTGTCACTTACACCCTTTTGCTTCTAAGTGCCTCATTTTCAAAACATTCAGTACTTATTTTTCATAACCAGCCCTGGAAGTCAATGATAAATGCTTTGCATTTTAAAGTATTTCTCATTTTTTAGAGCCTTTTTCTATGTTTCCGTTTTTTTTTTTAAACTTTCTGATTAAAACTTAAGTTTGATTCATTCACTAACTTTCTTGAAACACTTTGAAGGGTTGGTAGAGAGTAGAACTGTAAATCCATTGCACAAAACTGAACAAAGACAAATTGAGTCGTTATAATTGGAGAAGATAGTGTGTCAGTTTGAAGAAAATTTATCCACAAGCAATTTTATGTATTTCAAGTTTACCCTAAGTATGTCCTGAATTGAAAAAAAGTGTTTCAAGATACAAAAAAATTACTTTCGTATGCGGTCTTTTTGACAATGTAAGAAAACATTTAATTACTCAGGGCAATTAGGATTCTATCATTTAAGACAGTAAAGTTATCAAAACACACATTTAACGGTTATTGGTGCATTGTTTTATTACTTTATTTTAGAATGCCATTTAATGATGTTGCTATAATAATTTTTCAAGAAAAATGTTTTAATGAAATCTTGACTTCAGATCTTAAGTGCATTTTTTCGACTTTAACGGCAATTTTTTGGGGTGTTTTCAGAGCATTTTTGGAGATTTTTTAGGTCATCGACTTCCAGAGCCTGTTCATAACACTTTGGGTATAATTATTGCAGGAAAATTTTAAGTGCTTTGAGAATTAATACCTGAATAATCTCATAAGTGACAAAATAATAGCACCAGAAATTTGCTTTCCACTTCTTCTGAACATTATTAAGGAAAATGATTTTACATTTACCCTGAATTTATAAAATGTTGCTAATAGAGCTTTAAAATATTGTTATTACATTTAACTCTGAAGTTGTTAGAGAATGAGAAGTCACACTCACTAGTACTTGGAGCAAAAACACTTCCAGATTTAAAGTCCAGACATGGGTGGATAAGGAGGATGCATGGGATTGAAGGGAGGATATGCTGTAGGATAAGGGGGCAGACTGCTAGATGACACTGGATTTGCAAGAGAAGTTGGAGGAATGAAGTTCTGACTTGCTCGGGCTTGGTTTAAAAGCTCTGTCATTTTTTCTGATTTTACTCGTCGAAGATGACTAATTTTCTTCTTGCTTAAGTAAGATTCTAAAAATTGGTCCACTCCTATTTCTCCAGATAAAAAATTGTCAGCAAGACTCTAGTACAAAAAAACAAAAATAGTTTAAAAAAATCATTAAATGCAGCAAGGTTTCATTTTCATGATAAACATTTTTTAAATTAAGTTTATGTAGATTTCTACATAATTTGAATTTGCCAATGTTATCACTCAATTTCTAACAATGGAAAGACTAATTGCATTTTAATTAAATAATAAACCCATTAAAAACAAATCATTCCTATAAAAAGTTACGTTTAAACTCATATCCTATAATTTGAAGAAACAATAATTGCTTCCTTAAATTAAAGGCGTATAATATTGACTTTCTGTTGAATACAAATTCCTGTCATCCTGTATGAAATCATTGGTATTTCATCAATGTAAATAAACTTAAGATAGAGTTGCTCAAAAATCAATGCAGTTTCTACTTTTTGACATCATGTGATTTCAATAAACTTTAAAGAAGTAATAATTCTTCTTGCTTTTTAAATCATTGGAGAAAAGTACATAGTAAATCAGTATGCACTTTTCTCATCAAATTGATAATCCAAAAAAATTTTTAATTAATGTATTTAATAACATAAATTCTCTTTCTCTCCTTTTTTTTCTTTTTCTTTTGGAACTTAACCATATTGACTTCAGAGTGACTTCAATTATTGTTCTGCTAAGTTGACATGGTTAAACCAAGTAGTTTAAATCAGATGGTTTTTTTCATACTAGAAAAATCAGAACTTTTACGAAATTTACAAATTATTTTGCACATCAAGTTTAGGTTCCGCCATTGAAAATTTGTATGATATGGCAATAAAAATGTTTACAAAATGATCAGAATTTAAATGCTTTGTGCAATTTTTTGTAACAGATAGTGAAATAAATATTGCTAATACCGAAAATACCGGTATTTTATCTTTTCCAGTACCGGTTTTACAAAATAGAACGATATACGTGGAATTCAGTATGCTGGTATTGTAACCACTACCCTCCAGCAAGAAAACATCTAACTCTATACTTCTCTCCCTTTGTACAAATGCAATTATAATGCTCAAAACATGAGCATGATGCTAGATGAAAACGAAGAGTTGTATCATTCATTAGTCATGGGCGGGCCATGACTAATGATACGCATACTTTAAATTTACTTGCAAGGGACTCTCCAAATCCAAATTAAAGAGCAGACTTTAAATGTGATAACATATTTCAGAAATAATCAATATGCCAATTAAATTATGCCTAGTGAAGCTCGGAGGAATTTATTTACCAATGCATCAAAAAGTTATAGAAAAGCAAAGCCAATTCTTATAATGTATGTTAAGATAATAAACACAAAACAGATTAAAATATACAAAGTTTAGCAGCAAATGCTGGATTAAAAAGGAAAGTGGGGAATCATTTGCACAATAGAAACAATGAGTATAGCTTTAGACAAAGCACAAAGAGGCAGCTGTACAGTTGGAGAAGTTGTACATATTTTTAAAGATTTGGGGAAAAGAGGGATAGCTTCAAAAGTGAACAAAGAGGTATTGAAAAATTATGTAATCATTATAACATGGCAATCACACTAACTCATCTACTTACGGGACCCATATAGCAAAGGCACTGAACTATAACTGACATTGGATGAAAAAGAAGCAGCATTGTAATATGTTAAATCTGTTCCACAGTTTTAAAATTAAAAAAAAAAAAATTCATGACTTTTATTTTGAAATTCTGTGAGAAAAGTTCTCCACTCAAGAAGTATTATTTTGAGATGACTACATTGAAAATTTAACTGTTGTTGAATGCTGGCTGAGTCAAGAAGATGAAATTTAGTATTAGCATACTTAAAGAAGTTATAATAATTCTTACTGTAAAAGCTTCTACAGCTGATTGAGAGATTTTTCTTTTCTTTGGGGCAATACAACCAAAATTGCATAACAGACTACATTTGGAAAAAGCAGCAAAAACTTGTTTTTTATTTAAAATGTTAAACCCAAATCCTGTTCAGTAAGAATATCTGTAAATATATCTTGTTATTTATTCCATTACATCACCCCACAATTTATTTATTTATTTATTTTTTGTAAGTCTGTTTTATGCTTTACGCACTGCTTCATTATGTAATCATTTTTCCCCACAAAAAAACCTGGTTAAAACCAAGTTAAAAAAAAAAAAAAGAGTTTTAACTTGGGTTTTTTTCCCCAACCCTGGCTATTTCACGTGAAAACTGCTTTTGCCTTCTTCCACAGCTGTAGAAACACTAAAATTGTTAGTTAATTTTCATAATAATTTTATTTAGCTATTTATTCCATACTGAAAACAAAATTAAGGGTGAAAAATATGCTGTAATAGATTTAGAATTGAAATAAGGAATGAGTGAAGAATAATTTTTTGAAATAGAATTACAATTGGAAAGGGGAAAAAACAAACACGAACAGGCATTTTAAATGTGACTGATATCGGCCTTTGTTTTATTATAAGTCTAATCAAACAAAGATTTTCAGCTGTCTTATCAGTCAACAGAATTAAATGTTGTTTTTAAAACAAGTACTTAATTTTAAAAAAGTGGAAAAAAGTACTAACTTCACTTTCCTCTTCTGCTTCAGCAGCAGCAGTCTGTAATAAGGCTAAAGTTGTTTCCAGACACATATTTTTGGTAATGTCATCTAAAATATGATTTTAAAAATATATATATAGTTGACATTCTATACAAAAAATTCAGCTGAGACACAATGCCAACTTACATTCATGAAGCATAATTTTAAAATCAAACTATATTTCAGGCCTTAATAGCAATTTTCAGCCATACCATTTTAAGATAAAACAACACCCAAACTACACATTTGTTTGCTCTGCAAAATTAACGTGAATTTTGACATGACATTTGTTTTTTCAACTCGCTCTCATTAACCCATAAAAATATTAAAAAGTTTAGTTATTTAAATTCGATTTACAAGCAAGTTTTGGTTTTAAATTATTTATTACAATCATGATTCAAATTAAATATCTTCGGTATGTTTTCACCAGTGGTGTAGTCTTGAAAAAAAAGTTGGGGGGACGCGTATGCATACGAAGATAAGCAATTGAAAACAAAAGGGGGGGGACGCTTATGTTAAAATGTAAAAAATTTGGGGGGACACTTGTATTAAAATACAAAGGTAGGGGATGCCGTCCTCCCGCGTCCCCCCTCGACTACACCACTGGTTTTCACCAACATTATGATTTCAATTTTTTAACCACTGCAGACTACAGTGTTTCTTCTTAATTTTGAATCATTGTTGTGGCAACAAAGGCATCATCATTGACATTGTGACTGACTGACAGTACAATGTGTGTGCCTTCTTTTGGAAAATTTTAGCAACTTCTTACTGATCCTCCGTTTGATATTCTGATATTGGGTGTGAGTTCACAGCCCTCAGAGCACCAAAATTTTTAACAACAATTTGCAAGAGTTGTGGAATTGTTTTGGCTGAATGTCCGATAATAAAATGAAATTTCTCCTTATGGAACTGAATTACTTTTGTGGAGTAATAACTTTATGTAGTAAACCCCTCAAAGCAAGAGTTTTTTCACAAAAAAAAAACTGGTAAAAAATGACCGAGTTTTTTATTTCCTTTTTGACAGAAAATCAAACATGAGAAGTGACTAAAATGGGGGTGGGGTAAAAGTTAATAGAAAAAAAATTATAATCTAGCCCATTTATTTTTACAAGAACGTATCTCCAGAAGGCATTGGAATTAAAATAACAAGAGATACAAGATTTCCCGTGTGAGACACAGGCATGTGCAAATTTGCTGGTAACTTTCGCCCTTGTCAGATACGGGTAAATGCCATTAAGGGGTTAAATACCATTACTCTTAACAGAAATATGCTGCATAATAAAATCAAATTATGACTGTTTCTGTAATTTCTTATTTAGATGAAATAAAGAACTATGAATTAAAAATAATTACAATAGGGAAAAATGCATAGTTAATGAAACAATTTTTCCTTCAGTTTGCAGAAAAATTCGAAAATTAGTTACTTTTCAAGAAAAACATGAAACATATTTTTTGATTCTGCAATAAAAATCAGGTGTATGGTGCTTATCAGTTAAATCTTGGTGGTTTTTTACAAATTGTACTATTAAAAAAAGTTTTAACATAACAAAACAAGCACTGCCTATTTGGTTTAAAAAAAATTGATTTATTATAAAATTGCTTTATTTATGATTGATTTGGCAATGTTAAATTCCCTTGGCAATTAGCATGGTTGGCCCTTTGGGCGATAACACCCAGGTGCGCAAACAATTCTTCTACACTAACAATTTTAAAAACAAAAATGCCTCTAGAGGTCTCTAATTATACGGATAGGGACCGTTCATAAATGATGTCATGCTTTTGTCCCACATATTTGACCCCCTCCCCTCCCCTTGTCACAAATTCACGAACCTCTCCTCCCCCTTGAAGCTTGACATCATTTATGAATGATCCCATATGCAAAGGACATTGACACATTTCTATTTTTTATACGAAGAAAAAACAATAGTTTGAATTATACCTAATTTCTGCTTTTTCTTTTGCACTTGAGTCTTACAAGACTGAAGTTCTTTATGTTTAGAAACAATGTCTCCTTTTAAATTAATTAAGAGAGGCTCTTGAGATAAATTATACTCAGCTAAACTTTTGTTACTAGCTAATAGCATCTCTCTCTCAGCTTCTAAATTCTTTACCTGCAAAAAAATAAATTAATAAATTACTTTAACAATTTATAAAATTGATTTTTAAACATTTAAAATTCTGATAATAAAATTAATAAAAATACCATTATATATGCTCTTCTGTATGATATAATATTATAAAAGTATTGGTGTACACCAGTGGTGGCCAGACTATCGATCGTGAGAGAGTCGTATCTTGAGGCGAAATTTTTGGTAGATCATGGTTTTGCTATGGAGGTTACCTTGTGCACTTTACACCGCACCAACAAAGTTAGTTGATTTTCCATATTTCACCAATATTTACATTGAATAAACATGATGAGGCTCTTAAAAAGGTGTGCTCATACAATGTGCCAATATTAGTAGCATATATATAACTATAGCTGTGCCAATATAGATTGCTCGTGTTTTTCGGCACATGAAATAATTGAGAACTGTATGACTTTCTACTTTTTTGTCATATTTAATGGTGGTGGTGATGAAGTGGGGGGTGGGGGGGGGGCAAAATCGAGGGGAGGGGCAGTGAGTAGCTCTTAGTATAATTTGAAAACGTTACTGTTGCTCCATGGTTCAAAAGTTTGATGACCACAGGTGCCCAGTAGCAGAATTTTCTGCATCAATCTGCAGCACAAGTTTCAGAAGTCAAAAGTTATTGGCGGCACCAAATAATGTGGAACCAAATTTATCATAATAAAAAATAGCAAACCATGCATTTAAAAATAGTTGACATATAACAATAAGACATGCAAATGATAAATAAATATTATAATTAATAAATTTATAAATAAATTAATAAAATCTAAAATTGAAAATTTAATAAAAAATAATATAACTTAAATTTTTTTTGTAAGATAAATAATTAATCTGCAAGCTTCAAGATAAATCTGCAGCGCCCCCTGCCGTGCTGCGCGGTTTCTGCTACTGGGCACTAGAGATGAGCCAGGCTCAGGCTCTACCTTTTCAAGTTACTCTCTTGGGCTCATGGTAAAATATTCATAATTCAACCTACAGTCCGGACTAATGGTGTTTTGCTGGTCTTGTGTCCACTTTCATTTTCAATTTGCGCCAAACTAAAGGCCCATCTTATTAGTAGGTCTCCTAACTGCAAGAGTTGCACTGAACATATTCCAGTTTTAAATTCGACTGCGAATCAAAAATCCTGAAAATGCTACCAAACTGAAGATTTTCCAACATCATTTTTCATGCATTTTATTTTAGCTCACCAGAATTTATTCTCAACTGGAACATTTCATGATAGTTTAAAACTATAGCTATTCTTTATTTGAAATTAAAAGAAAAATCATTAGAACCAATTGCAATCGCCTACATTTAATCGATGTAGCACCACATCTATTAACAACACTTTATCAAATCATTTCAGGCTCGGGCAGGCTCGGGCTTTGACACAGAACAGTATCAGTCGGGCTTGGACTTTAAATCTTTGGGCTCAGGCCTGCAAAAGTGAGCCCGAACTCATCTCTACCGGGCACAGGTGTATACTTTTTAAAAGCAATTTTTTGACCCTCTCCAGATTTAAAAAAGGAAATAACTCAAAATCATGAAATAATTGCAAGCTATGAAAAGTAGTTTTAAATATTTTAGAAATACACAATGATATCAGTGGTGTCCCCCAAGAGTGATGATACACTCACCGAAACAGTGCCCCCCCCCCCCATGTATAATAGCTCTCCCTCTGAGAAAATGACTAACACTCAACCCCCTAAAAATTTACATGAAAATACTTTTGATTTTGAATTGCATCACATACTACATAAAATATTAAATGTCTATTTGCTTGTTATAAACCTATTTGATTTAGTAAAAAATTTTAATCTAATAAAAAGGTCATAGAGACATAGATAATTATGTTTACATAGAACTTTTAAAAATTAAATAGTACAATTTACTTGTTGTAAATCCTTTATCATTGACTCAAGCTGCTCGTCATCATTTAAGAGTTTTTTTAATTCTTCAGTTGTCATATGATGCAGCTTTCCTGTAGCAGGATTATAATCTGGATTCAATTCATGCATGTAATAAGGCATCCTATTGGGGAAAAGGTAACTTTAGAATATATAATTAACATGGTTCTTTAGCTGAAAAATAGTTTGAGAAATTTAAAAGTATCCATGTAAAGCCTGCTAAGGCTTTTGTGTAATAAACCCAACACAACCAATCAACTAAAAATATACATTAAAAATCATTTGCTAAAGCCAACATGAAAAAAAATAGTATCATGGTTCAAAATGCATATCGACACAATTCATTACAGTAGAAGTTGTAGTATCTTGTGTAAAGCTTCTTTCCATGTCCCTTGGGTTTGCTCTAAGCACAAAAAAAAAAACATTCACTGATGCAGAAATAGTTAAAGAAGGTTTTTCTGGAAGACGAAAACATCTAATTTAAGAATTAAAAGAATCTTCAATGGATTCTGATGTTATAACGAGGGAAATGCTTCTCCTATTCAAAATTTAAGAGCAAATTTACTGCCTTTAAAGCCATTTCCCAACCTGTAGTCCGTGGGAGCTTCGGGTGGCATCGAAATTATGATTTTTGTTGAACAACGTTTAATAAATACATTCATCCTAATGAATATCAGATGGTTTTTAGCATAAATAATTATTAGAATGTATTGTAACCCAATAATTTTTGTTTGAGCTTTTTTTTCAACAACACTATAAAAGCGAACACTTTATAGCTAAGCGGGCGTAGCACAGAGTCTGCAGTCAGTGATGTGCCGTGACTGTGTTGTGCACACTGTACAGTCGCATGATATGACTAAACAACAATTTAAACAAGAGCCTAGGTACTAGTATTCCTCATCTTGTTAAAAAATTCATGCAGAAAAGTCATGGAAAAAATGAGGTTAGTAGTTGAAAAATGAGGAACATTTTCATTGTTAATTTCAACTAAGTAAATTTTGTATTTTTTACTCCATGAAAAGACAATTCACGATTAAAATATTTTTAACTTTTTGTAACATACAGCGTAGCTTCAATTTGAAAATTATCATTTATGTTTGTAATATTGTTAATTATTATATAGTTCCTTATCAGTGGCATTTTTAGCATGGGTGTCAGCTGGGGCGGCAATCACTGGAGTCACCCCCCCCCCTCTCCCACACACAGAATAATTAAATAAATAAATTAATTATTTAAAATAAAAAGTAAAAACATTGTTGCATTATCTGAACTTGTAGTTTTTGTAGTTAAAAATTATTTTCAAAAGGAAAAAAGAAAAAACCTTATGACATTCTACTTTATTATTTATTTGGTGCAACTTTCAGTAAACGATACATTTATTTTCATTTATACTCTTATGTTAAAATCGCCTCAATAAAATTATGTAGTTCAAATATATAGTACTTTTTTAAAACTGCTTAGCTGATTTTGGATGTTACCCCTAATACTTCCTGAAAGGGTATCACCGGGACGGAACAATACCTCCCCCCTAGCAACATTGCATAAGACAGAAGAGAGATTTGCCGCCCCTCCCCTATATCATTATTTTAAAAAAATTGAGCATATGAAATAATAAGCTGCAAAAAGAACTTGGTCCCGACAAAATTTAATTCTTATAAACTAAAAAACTCGTTACTTTTCAAAACCTGCTTTTTTTTCTTTCTAATATTAATCATGCATTGTCGGAGAGCAATGTCTATTTTTAAAAAAAGCATTGTTGTTTGAAATGCATAGTAAATATTTTTCAAATCGAAAATTACCGACTGCTGCAAAATGAGAAGTTTCAGTGTCACTGAAAATCATCATTTTTAACATCAATTAGTGAAATTATAGATATATATATACTATATATGCAAGTAATATTTTTTAAAACCTTTTATCTAAACTAAGTGATGACAAAATAATTCTAAACTACCTTACTTAATAACAGTAAAATTTCTTTTTTAAACTAAAATTTTAGTTTTCTACTTTTCATCAAAGCAAAATCTTTAATAACATTATCAATACTGATTGCATCAGTCATTTCTTCCTCAATAGCCAGATTGGACAACCTTAAGGTACTTATAGTTGATTGTAAATAGTTTTTTATTAATGTCTGTTTTGAGAATCTTTTCTCACAACTGGCATTGCTAATGGCTATTGTGAGGAATATTTGAAGCGGGATCATTATATTCAGTAGTTAATAAATTATAACAATATAAGGAATTAAAATCTCTTACTTCTGCAATTACATTAACTAAAATTATGCTAATGATTGTCAAAACGTCAGCCTTTGCTTTTGTACCTCATTATGCTAAACTACTTTAACAGGTCTTTTGAATCAACGATTCAGAAGACCAATGTTCCAGTTAGGTCATTTGTTTCAAACAGGCCTGTCATTTCAAAATTTTACTGGGTGGAGGGGATAAAGGGTATGTTTTTAATGCTTCTTATAGGTAAAAAACAATGAAATACATAAAAACAATGTCTAAAAGTCAGGGGGTCAATTGAGACCCCCCTGCCCCCCAATCACCCAAATGATGTGCTTGATTTCAAATATTGGTACTGCTTCTTGCTATTCTAGACCAATATTTTTATTTCACGTGCTTTCTCCACTGAAGAATCCAAATTTATTTCTGAAAATTCTGCTCAATTTACAAAATGACATGGATACATTTCAACAAACTCTATTATGTCTTCTCTTTGTGTAATTCATTGTTTGCTAATGCTCCTGCTTTGGGCTCTACAGTGGCGTAAGAACTGGACTTGTTTGTGAACCTCCCGGTCCCCATTCATCTCAGCATTTAAGCACCCCTACAGTCGTAAATTGTATTCACACTTCCCTGAATGAAATAGAATGCTTAAAATTTGACCGAACTCCCTTTAATCTTCTACTGAAAAAAGGGAAGGGGGGAGTTTGTAACCAGCAGGTGAGCCCTCTTTCCTATGCCACTGGAGTTCTATGATTAGCTTTGTGAAAAGTCCTTTTGAGTTTCGATTCAATCACATAGAAACTGAAAGATTAATTTATTTTAAGCACATTTTTTTTACAATAAAGCACCTTTGTTTGTAATAGCAAATTGTATTTGAAAGATGTGGTCTTGATGAGGGAAATTCTCTTTGCCCATTTTTAAGAGGTTATCAAAAACATTATTTTGAGGTGAAATTAATGAAAAAACTACATTGTGAATTTTATGTTCAGTATATTAAAATGGGTTTCTTCTAATAAAGTACCTCCCGTACCATAAAGTTTAAAACAGCTTGGGGACACAGAAATTTACAAAAAGGAAGATCTGTATGTGACATCATTTAAATAAGTGTTACGTATATAAGGATAAAAAGTTAAGAGATTTTCATTAATCATTAAAAAAAGTGCTGTGTTTTAAAAGTATGAAGTGATGCACATCTTAAATGGCTTCATTTTTAACTGCAAAGGTATAAGCATAAAAGCTACGAAAATATAAAGAATGCAGAATAGCATAATGAAGTATAATTAGGTGTTACAAGATACGCCCAAAATTTTACTATTAAAAGACTTTCTTTTATATCCCATAAAATGAATGAAAACGGAACGGCCGAGCACTGGATTTCGAAGGCCGACTACTGAAACTTTTCCTAATGTTAAAAATAACTTGACTTTTTAAATAAAAATGATGTTATTTCTTAAATAATTAGGTGGACTACAATCAGTACAGTATAGCCTAAAGATCTCATGTTTTTGTTGTTGTAATAATTATTAAAAACTTTACTAATTTAGCAATAATCGACAGCTCTCTTAAAAGGCCGACCACTGGAGCTTTTGCCCTATAATATGACTCGTTTATCGCTATCATGCACACATTGGCTAAGAAAAAAAACTAAACATATTTTCAACATTTCGGCATTCATTTTTAGCTTCTCACACAATAATTAGAACTCTACCAATTAAACCTATATAGGGGAAAAGGAATGTAAAACATTTTTTTAAGAAAGTAAAAGAAAAACCATGTCATGAAATTAAGTTCAAATATTAAAAAACACATTAAGATACAATTTGAAATAATAATCACTACCTGAACAGATAAGATTTCGAAACAAACGTTAACAAAGATTAGTTATAATTTAGTAAAGCGTCAAATTGTATTTCTGGTTTTGCAGCAAATGTAAACAAATCGAAGGGATAATTCTGCAGCGGTCTAGAAACACGTCACGCAAGGCGGTGGATGGTTCCTTCTGATGTCATAGTAGTGGGTGGAGCTTTATATTCTTGTGACTTCACTTGTGATGAGGGGTACGTTGCTCCTCGTTTAGGGTGATTCGTCAGTTCGTACTTTTTTTTGTTATTCTGACTAGATAATGAAACACTACAGGACTTTATAGGACATGTTCTCTCTTGAAAATTTACTATATTTATTAATTATAATATATTTACACTTTCGCTGCCTTCCACGGGCCAGCGCGTGGTGAATCCAAGGTGAATCTCTTGTCACAGTGCAACCACGTGCGAGAGTGAGTCACAATCTCCAACATTGAAACCCGGCTGCACGTACCAAAAAAGTGTACTACAACCCTATTGGCGATATTGGTTTGCCAGTTTCAATTGTTTAGCGCTTTCTAGATTGACGGGTAGAACATGGCCCTCTGGGAAGGCAACAAAACCACCTTGCACCGTACTGAAAAAGTGTACTCGGCAGTCGGCAGCTTTTGTGTGTTAATATCACTAGTAGTGTTAGTGTTAGTATCATTTTCCCAAGGTGTAATTTTCGTCAAATGGATTTTTAGAACAAAATGTTTAACGTAATTAATTAAAATTACTTGCGATTATGTTATATCTCATTTATGTTTTCTTCAAATTAACAAATCAGGTTCTTAAGAAAGCTGTTATTGTGAATTATGCAAACATAAATTTATTATGTTTAAGTTTTTATAAAAAATCTTGATCATTAGTTCTTAGAACTTCTTATTTTCTTTTCAGTTAATGAGATCCTGCATAATCAAATTGATACTTTATTTTATTTGAAGTGTAAAAATATTTATATTTGTATTAAATTGTAAAGTAAAGCTGTCAATCGTAATGCTTGATTGACAATAATTATTTTCTTTTCTGTTTCAGTGAGAATTAAATAGGAATGCATCTTCACTTGGAAAGCTGAATACAGCATCCTTAAGAATTGTTTTATGATTTATTATCCAGGTAAGCCGTATTACTTTTATTTTTTATATGGTTAATTTATTATTTTTAGGTAATTTTTAAAGTCATTGACGTTTTTTATTAATTGCATTTTCCTACCTTGTAAATATGATTTGTAGTATCTATCTATATATTCTACAGCTAAAAAAACAAAGATAGAAAATTTCTTAAAATCACAAAATTCATGACAGTTAAATTTGCTACTGATGTGTTTGTTGATGTATTTTGTCAACTTTGCCTTTGAAAAGTTTTAATGAAAATGTTGTTGAAGAGGACAGTTTAATGTTCTTACTCTAAGCTATGATATCAAGTGAATTATAGGTTATTTTATTTAGAATATCCCTTGTGTTTTGATAAGCAATAACAATACCTATTTATTACATAAAATGTTAACGATTTAGAGTTGTTTGGTTTGAATTCTTATCTTTAAAACACCAGAAAGAGAAATAATTTGCTTGCAAAACAAAGGTAAACTGAACCAATTTAGATTAAGGCATGGGCACCAAATCTAGCAACAACTTTTTGAAAATATAGTCATTTCATGACATCCTCAAGCAAAATGCAAAAGTGAATATTAAATTTAGCAACCATTTTTTCCACTGTGGCCTAAATTTCATAATACATAAATGGGTGCCAAAAAATTTGTCAACTCACTATATAGTATTTAGGGAGGGATAGTAAAGTTCTCGCCCCTAGTCACTAAAATACATGCCCTGATGTTGCCCAAGTTATTGCATCCAAAATGTTCACACCTTCTGACAGTTCATCACTATATCGACACGATGAATTTTGAGAAAGAATATGTTGCAATAATAGTTTTCTTTATTCTAATTTGAAGACAGGAATGAACCCCATGTCAAACAGCTGTAATTTCAAAGTGGTGTTGAAAGGGCTGGGGAACACTAGCTTTATTTTAACTCCTGAGGATGAAAAGTAGCATTTCTGAAAACAAAAGTATCTTTTTGGATTGTTTTTCCATTCTTTTATTCAGTTGTGTCAACTAATTAGTCATTACATCAGTTGTCATACAAGCCTTTCTGTTGTTTTTCTATGAAACACTAGGCATCAATATTTTAAAAAACCCTCAGTGTCTTAGACTTTCTGATAACCAATGGCATTTCAAATTCTCATAACATACTGCAATACAACAAAATTGTTAAACGTTCTTTTGAGATTTTACCTCCACTACACTTTTCGCCCAAAAAACAAAAAGTCTTGTCCGGTAGAACAATCGGTTTCAGCGCAGTTTAAAATGGCTTGCTCAGGCCTGTTATTTGGGTGCTCAGGGGGAGTATACCCCCCCCCCCCCGCTCTGTATGACTTTTATAAATACATTGAGTTTAAGCCCCCCCCCCCACCCACCCCCACCCCCGACCTGTACAATTGTGAGGAGATCGGCCTGTCCCTGCATGTCTTCCCCTGCATGTCCCTTTATATCTTAATGAGTGTGCACTTTACACTATGTCTTTATTGTAAGGTTTATGTTAAACATGTACCGACATTTTAGAAATCTTGGGTTTTTTTCTTCTTGATTACTTATATCAACTTAAGTGCTATGAATATTTGCTGCTTGTTTAAAACTTAAATATTTGCCTTTGGCCAGAAACTGATAAAATTTTATTGATTTTCTGAAAATTTTATGGAAATTGGACACATATTTGAAATTTTCTTTCGATGTTATTTACGAGTACTTTATAATTTGCATCAGATGCATAAATAATTGTATGGCATGGAACATTTCCTTATTCTAACCGCCTTATTCACAATCGTGAATTGTTTGCGAAATAATTCCCGAATTGAAGTATCGCGCGATCGCGAATAATTCACCTTCCTTATTCTCCAACCTTCTGCAAGCGCGGATAGATGAATTCGATGATTTTTCTCCTCATCGATGTAAAGGCTTCTATGATTGGTCGCTTTGATCAGATGACATTGTTTACGTTTTCGCTGTGGTTTCGCGAAGAACGATAATTTCTCGTGTGTTGGGCAAGTGTGCGAATTTCAAATGTATGTTGGGTGGTCAAATTTCTCCAAAACAAAACCCGAATAACAGCTTTATGTCAGCTATTCATCTGAGCAAATAGTTAAAGTTTGTTGCAATAGTTAGATTACGTAGGCACAATGATATAATTCGTAAGATACGTTAGTCAATTATCATAACTCGCTCAGATCGGATTAAAATTTGTTGTGAGAAAAAATTAAACTTTGTTTACATGGTACATTTTATATACATTAATTCGTGTTATACACTAAAATCGTTTTGTATGACAAACAAAAACGAATGACTTTGTGCAGAAAATATTGATAAAAGCAAAGTTATTATTTAAGCACAATTATGCAGTTATTTTAACTTTAATAAGGTTGATTTTATGACCTATATAGTTTTGATTTGTTAATTTTAGGCAGTACAAGTGCAAATTACTTGCACTGCATTAAATATTTAACAATAACTTCCATTTATTTTATTTTCTGTTCCAATGCATACATTGTTTGGACTGCCTTTGAGTAGCAAGTTCTGAAGGCTAGACTTTTGCAGAGAATATGATAAATTTTATATTTATTTATTTCTCATGTTCTTAGCTATGTTAATTACAGATTTCTGCGTAATATTAAGATAACATTTCAAATATGCATGTGTAATAAAATTTGAAATGCACACTCACAACCAAGTTTTCACGTCCCTGTTTATTAAGGGCAACTTAAAATACAAATCACAAACACAGTAACATGTCTAAAATTAGCAGTGAACTTTATACAGAATAATTACTAATTGCTGCAATGATTCAAATTTAGTTTCCCTTTCAAAAGATACCAAAACAAGTGCTAAATTAAATCATTGAAACCAGGGATGGACATGGAATAACTTTTGAAAGGAGCACCTCTCTCTACTTCACACCACTACCCTGTTAGCTCGAGGCCTTAGGTCTGCCCTCCTCCGGGCACGGATAAGTGAAGCCCGGCGAAAGGTCATTCTGTGTCCAAGATAGGTTTGCTGGGCTTTATGTGTACAACCCCGCCAGCCCAACCTAACTACTTTGGAGGAGTACCGGGGAGTTTCAAGTGATTATCCCTCGTAAAACTTTTAATAATAAAATTCTCATAAGCATTTTTTAAATTCTTTTTTCTTAACCCAATTTATCTATACTTTAAAACATCTAAAAGTAAGTAAATTTAATGGGCTAATTCCACATTTCTTTTACTACTTTAGGAGGGTTTGTGTGTCCCCCCCCCCCCCCCCCCCCCGAGTCTGCCATTGATTGAAACTCGTAAACTAGTGTCTGCTGTAATTTTAGTGATTGTCAGCTGATTACAGTTGTGGCCATGTACAGGCCTGACAAAAGTGTTGGGTGCCCCTCTGAATCACGCTGCATATGCAGATGCATGTTTTTCACTATCAGCTTATCAAAATATTCGGAAGGAAGCACTCTCCTCCTCTACTTTCTTTTATGCGTTCTTGCAATCCAACAGAACATCCTGAATAGTGGCATTTACCCTTTGAACCACTCTGCATAAAAGGAGAAATTTTCTCTCCATATCCATTTTCGGAATTCTTATATTATATATAAGAATTCCGAAAATGGATATGGCTTTTTAAACGTGTTTTTGAGAACATACGTAAAGGTAGTGTAACTCGGTAATGGACAGAAAAATGTATAACTTTTCTCTCAAAACAAATGTGGTTATTAGAAACTTACAGCAAAATTTTTCGTGCAAAATGAACTTAAAAATAACAAAAGGACACCTACCCTCAAAATTTTTTTTCTTAAGTAAAAAGTTTAGCGTAGAGCGAAAGACAATGTAAAATTACATTGCATGTAAAAAATCTAGTTAGTAAATGAATATTATTCTTAATCTTGACCATTTCGAGATTGAATTTCTGAACTGGTATTCATACAACTTCATTCATATATATAAATAAGCAAAATGTCCACCATATCTTTAATTTTAAATTCATTAAAGCAAATAAAATTTTTGAATCTCATTATAATATTTACTTTAACCCAATAAAAGGCCTTTTTTTTTTGTAGTATTGGTATGTTAAAATATTTTTCAGATTTTGTTTCAAAAAAGAAATTCATATAGGACAGTAAATAAGATTAGCATGATTTTTTCCACCCCCCTGGAGGGGGGGATAGTTATAATATTTGAATATTGATGCATATGGTGGTAAATATATTTCCCAGAGTCTTTGCAAGATTTTGACAATCAGAAAGGGTAAAATAGCTTACTATAAACATCTATAATTTGATGAATTTGGTAGGAAGCATACTTCCCACCGCCTTAGAAAGCATATTGCACCCCAACAAAAGTGACACAACTCAAAAATCACCAAAATAATCTGTAAAATTACAAAAGTATCGTAAAATTATATATTTTTACCGAATAATTAGTATTATTCCTGATATTTTGCCTCTATCTCATCCGTTACAAAACATTATTTTGTTATGTTCTGTAAGTTGAAACTTAAATTTTTGAATTGTGCCCCTTCTGTTCCCTCGGCGCAACATGTTAACGTATCAAGTAAATAATATCAATTGCAAGAACAAGTTCAACATTGTAGTAACTTTTTTTATTCATCACTTTTGCACTACAAAAAGGTTTAAAGAACATCATAACATATAACACGAAAATGGATAATTTTTTAATAAATCACAACTTTGCTGCAGTGAAGAGCACAGATAAAAATAAGATTTCTATACTCCACACAATTTCTTTACATCAGACTCTGCTGAAATAGGAAAACATGTTCTTAAAATGCATAAAGTTAAATAAAAGTGAATTTTCAAGAAGGAATTCATTCAACACTGTCAATTTTGTAAAAAAAGAAAAAAAAACAGTACATCCTTGATTAAAAATTATCTATGAATTGTTACATAAACTAAACTCAGCGGTGCAACAGCACAATGGGGGCCATAGCCTACTGTGCCCATCCCAGTTTTTGAGACTGTTGGCCCTGGGGTGCAGTAGCACAAGTGGGCAGCCTGACGCGGAACACCCAGTGTTTAGTTCCTAAGTATGCTTGGTCCATAATTTATCGATCCTGCAGAAGGGATGAAAGGCTGAGCCTACCCGCCCAGCCCGGGAATTGAACCCCAGACCTGTGGCATGGTACCACGGAAGGCTACCCCTCAGCCACTGGCCTATGGACTGTTACATGTTGTACTTGAATCAAGAATATTGTTAAATCAAAGAAACATGTCATTAAATTATATTCGGGCTTCTTACTATTTACCTCTAATTTAAGGTAATCATAAAATTAAAATTGTACTGTACTTTGGCAAATTGTTGATGGTACCGCGTAATCCTTTTTGTGAATAATAGCATTCGCCTTAAATGCAAAAATTTAGTTTTTCTAATTTTCCGTTTAAAACATTAAGTTTAGCGATTGACTCATACACCAGTCAACCTATACATGAGAATGTACAGTAAATTGAAAAATAAGAAAAAAAGCAACCACAAAATTAGGTACCTCCATGAAAATAATGAATCATAATTAAAAATTACTGCATAATAAAATCATAATTGAATAATTAAAATTTCAGAATAAAACATTTTCCAGTACTTTTCTGTTAGCAGGGGCTCACTTTTAATTCTGTGCCATATACATTCAAAAATTTCATATTTAATGTTAGCATAAATTATTTAATGAGAAATACTAAAATGTAAACCCCTCCTAAGGTGCAGTGGAGAGTTAGCTCAATACAATCGTACCTCATTAACATGTAATGTTAGCTTAAAGTGAACTATCGCTTTGCATGAAACACATTTGGTTACCATGAGTTAACAATCAATATGTATTTTACGTGCTTAACGTGAAATTTTTAAGCTGATTATCACTTAATATGAAAGGAAATGAGATGTAAACACCGATATGAATGTAAATGAAGTGCCCTAATTATTCATTTTGAGGAATTAAAAAAAAAAATGCATTGTCTGTGCTATGAATTACTCGATTCCTTTAGCAATAAAAAGTGGTTGCCTGCTAACGGGAAAAATTCTCATTTTTCTTAACATAATAGTATAAATCAAATGTAAATAAATAAATGTAATGAATATGCAATGTAAACATATAACTTAATTTCCCGTCATAAAAAATGAAAGCTTTTCCATAAATTACATTTAAATAATAAAATATGTAATGAATTATATCAAAACACTCATTCACAGCAGCACAAACAATGAAGTACTATGTTTCGCCTTTGCATGTTGGTATATGTGAGAAGTGATTCAAAGAATAAGTTTTTGAGTAAGTTATTAAATTGAACTAAATTTTAATCTTAACATTTAATTTCAAAAGTTTTTTTTTAAGAAAAAAGTGGAAGAATTAGGAACTCACTCGCTCGTGCAAATATAATAGACCTGTTTTGTTTTAGGTATTTATTTTATTTTATCATAACCAAACAAAATCTTTTTACTCATTACAATTGCTCATTAATTATAAAAACAATGTTAGGAAAGAAGTTATTAAATAATTTATGCACTTCGGTACATTTATAAAACAAAAAATATTTTTCTGTACTCATAAAACTTACACCGATTTATGAACTGTTTTACTCACTTTATTTTAAATTAATCTGTATTGCATTTGTTTCACCTTTAAGTATTGAAAATAACAAAATATATGTTCAAAATCGTTATTCAGTTATTAAGAAAAGCAACAGCTTAACAATTTAAAAATATAACTTTTCAATCAACACTTCAAAAAATTTTATAACTCGTATTTTTATCGACACTTTAAACGTCTATTAATTAAAATCATGACCATTAACTAACATGATGAAAAAATGAATAATGTGCTTTTATTTCATCTAAATACAATGATGTAAACAATATTTGAAAGTAACTTACCACAACTAATTATTTTCTTCATAAATATCTCGGATCAACATACGGTACACAGACCGACTTGGCCGCCATCTTTGTTGACGTCTGTTGTGGTTGTTTGAAAATAGGTGGTAGAGGCTATAATAGCGGAATTAAACCTCCGAATCGGTGGCTCAGTTTCGAGGCTATAATCCGCTGATATAATTCCGGGATTTTCTTCCGTTGGTGATTGAGAATACCGTTTTCGTCAGAATTCGTGAATTATCTTCAACCGTAGCAACATTGAAGAATTATTCGCTATTGTGAATAAGGCGGTAAGACTTACTAATGGGCCATTTCACAGTATTTTCTAAAAATGTAGAGTCCTCAACATGACACTTTTTTTGTTATAACTACCTAATTTACAGTTTAATTATCTTTTTTTTTTTTTTTTTTTTTTTTTTTTTTTTTTTTTTTTTTTTTTTTTTTTTTTTTTTTTTTTTTTTTTTTTTTTTTTTTTTTTTTTTTTTTTTTTTTTTTTTTTTTTTTTTTTTTTTTTTTTTTTTTTTTTTTTTTTTTTTTTTTTTTTTTTTTTTTTTTTTTTTTTTTTTTTTTTTTTTTTTTTTTTTTTTTTTTTTTTTTTTTTTTTTTTTTTTTTTTTTTTTTTTTTTTTTTTTTTTTTTTTTTTTTTTTTTTTTTTTTTTTTTTTTTTTTTTTTTTTTTTTTTTTTTTTTTTTTTTTTTTTTTTTTTTTTTTTTTTTTTTTTTTTTTTTTTTTTTTTTTTTTTTTTTTTTTTTTTTTTTTTTTTTTTTTTTTTTTTTTTTTTTTTTTTTTTTTTTTTTTTTTTTTTTTTTTTTTTTTTTTTTTTTTTTTTTTTTTTTTTTTTTTAATCGCCAATATAATTCTAAATAAAGCTCGCCAAACTAAGCCGCCAAAATGTGTACTTTTGGTAGCAGCCGGGTTTCAATGTTTGCCATTGTGTCGCTTCGTGCTAAGTGATGCCACAAGCTCGCGCGAAAAAAGCTGCGCATCTTCAATTGCTCTCCGCAGTGGGCATTTCAGGTGTGTCCCCTGATACTACGTAATGTAAGGGGGCGTTCATAAATGACGTCTCGCTTTTTTCCCATATATTTGACCCCCTCCTCCCCTTTGTCACAATATGTCACACTTCAGAAGTCCCCCTCCCCCCTTTGTCACGCGTTCATAGGAGCTTGGATCCTACTCCCAGAGCTCACATAATTTGCCCATAGGCGCTAATAATGTTGAGATTTTTTGAACAATTCAAAATTAAGCGAAAAAACTGGGCAAATCAAAAAGTCAAATGTATAAATGAGATGCTCACGCCAAGATCTTTCGATTCAAAAAAATATTTCGAATCGGACAAATCCTTCAAAAGTTATTGGGGGGGGGGGGGAGGGGCAGACAGACCGACAGACACACATTTTCTCCATCTCAAAAGCATACTTTCAAATTTTTCATTTTTCAGTCTTTTTTTAATTACTTCACTTATTTTAACTTTTTCTTTATTTTTCACGATACATTTAGCATTCTTTCATGCTTTATTAGTTTTGTTTAAAACTTTGACGGGAAAGTAGGCTAAAAATGATAATGGAAAAAAAGTTATCAGTTGAGATTAAAAATAGTTCTATGTTCTATGTGACACACATTTTTATTCCTGTAAATTCGTTAAGTTTAGTAAGTTTTATTTTTTTTATTTATTTATTTATTTATTTTTTGTTAAAGGTATTCTTGTTTTATTGCATATTTAACTTTCTGTATTAGCAATTTTTTAAAACATTTGGATTGACTTAACAGCTTTATTCTTTCCATTGTATTCACTCACACTGGAGATTCAGAAATTGTCTTGTTCGTTAATCACCATCCTTTCCAAGGCAAACTTGATCAGTGTTTAATTTTTAACATAATATTGTATTTTTCTCTTGTATTTTCCCCTAAAACAGCTTCAGTTCTAGTTAAATTCTGTCTGAAGCGAAAATTATATAAAAACGTAAATCAGATTGTTTTTAAGTTGATAAATATGTTTTTTCCCTTCAATTTTCACATTAAAATGAGTGGTTAGAAACTCCATTTATAAAATTTTTTTTAATCATCAATTCGACCAATTGTTTTCGTAAAATTAACTGCGAGAAATCGACCTCCCCCCCCCCCTCCCCGAAATTGGGGTCTAGCTAAGCCACTGTTTTTGGTTATCGTATACCACTCGCCTATAAGTCATGAAATTATCACAAAAAACGAAGTTGGAGTTGGCTAATTCTAATCGCAAAACACCCTTTTCAGAAAATCGAGAAATAAATTCGAGCTGCACATTTCCGATCTTAAACATGTTCATTGCATTTTATTTTCCTTCTTTTTAAAATGACGTATTTCCAGAAAAAAAAAAAAAAAACACTGCGCAAAATATTTCCTGATTTTTTTTTTTTTTTTGAAGAAGTTCCGGATTTTGGGTCTTTTGGGATTCCGAATTTATGGTCCAAAACTGTATTACGTATCATTACACTTCCATGCTGAATAAGAAAAATAACTGTCGCGTAAACATTTAATATTTTAATACATATCGACATATTTACTGACAATATTTGATAGTCCGCCCCTGGCGGGAAGTATTGGTTTTGATGGGTGTTCTCAGGATGGAGTGGAAACATCGAAGGATCCTGTCATTGTTCATAGGATGTCCTAGAAGTCCTCTGACTATCCTCGTAAAGTTCTCCAAGTCCTAACTTTGTCCTCAAAATCCAAGTTGTCCTGAGTGGTTGTGCGTTAGAATTAGGTGGGGAATATTTTAATTCTGACTATGTTCTTGGGATCGCCTGGGAACGGCAAAGAATCTTGTCATTGTTCATAGGATGTCCTAGAAATCCTCTGACTATCCTCGGGAAGTTCTTCAAGTCCTAACGTTGTCCTCAAAATCCCAAGTCGTCCCGCGTGGTAGTGCATTAGGATTAGGAGGGGAATATTTTAGTTCTGAGGGTGTTCTTGGGATCGACTGGGGACAGCAAAGAACCCTGTCATTATTCTTAGGATGTCCTAGAAGTCCTGTGAATATTCTCATAAGGTTCCTCAAGTCCTAACTATGTCCCCAAAATCCCGTTTGTCCTCGAGTTGAAGTGCGTTTAATGCCTCAGGTGTCAGGTCGCTCTGAGGACGTTATCAGGGCGGTCACTAGGCGGGACATTTTTCAGGTCAGAGGTCGTCCTGGGGTTCTCGAATTGGGATTTAAGGACATCCTTGGGACCACCCCTCAGGACTTGACAAGAGTACTCAGGACATCCTGAGGACCATCTTGTACTGTATGGGTTTTTAAGCTTTGATAATAAAAAGAGCGATGAAAATATTCTTATCATCCTAATTCTGGGATTGCGTGTGATATGGGTTAGCTATTAATGAATTACTTTTGAAGCACCTTTGAAGTTTAAAAGGAATGAAAGAAAGAAAAAAGATAAAAGATGTTTTTAGCATGCGTGAAAGGGGGCGGGGTGGAGTATTATTGATTTGAAAATATTGCATAGAAATATTCATACCTTTTCTGTTTCATCTCTACAAGATTTATTCCTAGCTATGAAGCTATAATCTAATTCAGGATTTGTGCACAAATCTCTTACTGCAGTGTTCGAATAAACGTCTTGTGTCATACAAGAGAACATTGAAATTCCATCTGCCAATGTCCGGAACCTGTTTTATTGCAACTTTTGCGAAAACGAATATGATTCGTGCAGAGGCAAAAGCCCCCACCCCTGTCCTCATCGGAAGCGTATGTTGATTTCATTTAGTCAGTTTCTAGGTTTCTAGGCGTCGTGTCTCCTACTTCCACAATATGGGGAATTAGTTGATGAATGTCACTTCCAAGAATGCAACCTTCGGCAAAAGAGATCACGAAGAATGAGCGGACCGAGAAAGCCCCTTTATTTAAAAAACTTGTATGTTTGTTGTTCTTGTGTGGTCGAGCGATTGGAGCTATGTGTTACACATGGCTAACCTAAGGCTAGGGTATGGGTAACCTAAGGCTAGAAATCAATCCATTATCTGATGATGACTCGGAGAGAGAGCCTATTACCTGGTTACCTGGAGAATTGAGGGAAATGATCTTTTTCCGGTTTATTTTCAAATGTCCCCTTTCCCAATATGTTTTTGAAGCGTCTTCTTGTCGCTAGATCCCCCCCCCCCCCCCGGTCCTGTCCTCTCTCCACAAACGGGTTAGTTATCGAGAAAGGGATGGTCTTTTTTTTTCTCTTTTCTGGTTGCTCTCAATGGCGTTTATGTTGTCAACAAATGTTTAAGTTCCCGTGCACTGTCACAATTTAGAGGAGTGAAATCCTCGATGAGTGAAATACAATATCACACCGTCAACAACAAAAAAAAAATAATAATTAAATTTAAAAATAAAGGAAATACATTGTAGACTAAGCTAAAAATTTCAAAATTATTTCACCCCCCCCCCCCTTCTTGCCTACGGTATATAATATTATAACTCGTATTTTTTGTTTACGTAAGTCTTTAATTGTAACCAACACACATTTTTGCTTGCTTTGCGAACAAAAAAAAAAAAATGGTATCCTGATGAGCTAATGAGTAGAAATAAAATCTTCGTCTAGAGCGCAATGCGAAGTTTGATGACCACTGGCGGTAAAATGAATATTGGGCCCCCCTTAAAATATTTTTGAAAGCATTAATGTTGCCCAGTATTTGAATTGCTAATTTTTTCATCCAATTCCTGTTATGTACAATTTTCATGAAACATCATTTATTGCGAGGCCATACCTGTATCCATGTGGTCTACAGTATGGGGAGAGGAAATTTGAAATAATGAAGGGGTCTTTTCAAATTGGGGCCCCCTTGGTTGGTGCCGCTATGTCCGCCGAGTGATCTTTGTTTCTCTTTTTGAAATAGGCTTCTAAACCGTTATCAAATGCGTTCACGTTAGCAGCTCCGACAATGAGCAATCAATAATATTTCATGTTGAAGTGTTGAAGTGCCTCATTTAGCTAGTTTTGATGTTACAGGCTCATACAAAGCAAGTCCAATTGGGCCGTCGACCACTGTTATGTTAAAGTTTTAAGTCTTAAAACTTTTGTAGGATTGCGATAGTGAAGCATCCTGGAAAAAAGTGCAATGAAGCAGATGCAAATAGTTATGAAAAAAATGAAAAATCTGTAAATAAAAATTCAGATAGAAAATTATTTTTCCCCTCCTCGTTTGGGGGCCCCCTAGTCCGGGGGCCCTCGGCGATCGCCGACCAGCCGACCTGGCCAGTCCGGGCCTGCTACAGACATTGCATATTTTCTGCCCAGGTACCGATTTTACACAATTTTGTATGCTGTTATTTTTTTGGGAAAATTCCAAACTTATTACTCGTAAAGATTTTGATATTTTTTTCTTGTGAGATTTGAATGGGTCTGCACAGAAATTTTGGTAGATTTCAAACTTTTTTAAGAAAAATGCTTTATGATGCTCACAGACAGTAATTAATTCACTTAAACACACTCCACTTCTCAGACTTAATAAATTAACTTCTGATTGGTCCAATGACATAACACTAATCAGATTCTTCTTTTGTGTGTAACTCAATGCATGACATTCAGTTTGGTTTCCTTTTCCAATACTACACAGTTCAGAAAGATTTGCAGACATTTTCAAGATATAAACTGTTATGTTCTAAATTTTGAGAAGAAACTTTTCAGAATAACACTAACACAGAAACAACTCCCATATACTACAATAAAACGTCCTTTAGTTACCACTGTAAAGAACCAAAAATGAGCACAATTGTAAAGCACAATTCAGCACAATTGTAAAGCATCACAAGTTGTCAAATGAAATGTAAAAAATAACTAAAGAATCTTCTGAGGCTCTTTTAAATACTGAATCATATTCTTCCTGATTGTCATGGAACTTTCCAGAATTCTTTTTTGATTGGTTTGAAACCTTTCAAAACTATATTATGCCAGATGATGTTTTTGTCTACACTACTATAAACAACTCTTAAAGAGCAAGTGTTTCTGTTTCCATATGGCTCTGTTTTCTTATTCATTCATTTGCAGGCTGTCTCTCCCCTTCCTCCACATCTTCATGGGAGTTTTTATTTAAGATTCAAAATATTTAAAAAAAAGCAAAGATGATGATTTTTTTGTTTATTTTACATAGATTATGGACATCTACTTCTTTTTCTGCAGCAGCAGGGAATCTTTACTAGTAGTTTTTCTTCTATTTTTTTTTTTTTTTACTTTTAAAACATAAAATGAGTCAAAAAAGTACAAATTTTGTTTTTGTGCCTATTAATAAAAATTTTAAGGATTACTAAAAAAATAATAATACTTTGTCACACAGAAAAATTTATGGGTGAAAATGAAAATGTTTGATATTGGTGTACACATCTACATTGCCTGTATTTGTGACAACTAGTGGGAAGATGAAGGTAAGGTTAAAGTTTCATTTATGCATCCCCATCAGCTGCATTTTTTTACTGGCCCACAAAAGATGTTTGCTGTATTCCCATAAGCAATGTGATTTCTTTTGTCAATCCTCCAATTAAAAAAGCATCAGGTAGAATGTATTATTTTTGCAGAAGGACATTACTTCAATCGATCTCCAGTGCAAAAACATTTTAAAACAGACACAAGAACAATAAAAAAGGTATTGTAACACACAAATTTTTATTTAAAATAGTTTTGTAATTGACAAACATTATCTTCAATCACAAAATAACATTTAATAGACTCATAAAGGAAAGTACATTAATGGAACACGTAGAACACAGAGCGAACACAACATCGACACAGACGAACAAGCTACTCTTCCCAACTGACGTCACTATCCCTCTTTTTGGCAACAGCGCCATCTATTTGTTAAAAGTACGTGAAGTACTAGGGAAGGCAGTTACGTGGATGTTACAACCTCCCCCTCTGGTTCCTCGGACGTCCCGGTGAGGAACCAGCAGTCCTTTTAGGTGGACGACCGCGCTTTCTGATGGGAACGACAGGCATAGTGTCAGAATTTCTACACAACTTTAGAGCCGATGTGTGGCAGGTAGCAAGTGGGGTATTTGGATTGTCTATGCTTGCTATTACAAATGTAGTGGGTGACTTCTGGGTTAGAATGATGTATGGTCCATCACGCTTAGGCATGAATTTGGCTGTTTTCTGAGCTGAAGCCTTACTTACAGGATGTAAGTCAACCCAGACTTTATCTCCAGGAGCAAAACAATGTCCTTTTTGTCTCTTACGGTCAGCATACTTCTTTCTTTGATCTTGTTTGGCTTCGACATGTTCCTTAATTTCTTTGGTCATGTTCGCAAATTTCTTTAGGTATGGTGTGATTTCAGGTACAAAGTTGTCATTGTGAATGACTGCTCGAATGTCATGTTGAACATCATCCGTTGTTCGGAGTTCTCTACCAAACTGTAAGAATGCTGCAGTTTCACCAGTGGTGTTGCACTTTGCAGTGTTCATTGCAAAACGTATTGTTGGAAGTTTTTCTTCCCATGACGTGTGGTCATTTTCTACTAAGATTGCGAGTCTTGGTTTGAGATCTCGATTCTTTCTCTCAACAGGGTTAGCCTGTGGATGATATATGGGAGTCAGGCTTTGATGGATGCCTAAGAGAAAACAAAGTTGTTGCATTACAGCACTGACAAATTGGCTTCCGTTGTCACTAATTATACGCCTAGGTACGCCGTATCTAAGAATGACTTCTTCTAGTAGTGTTGTTGCACATTGCATTGCAGTAGCTTGTGTTAGAGCAAATAGTTCAACCCATTTAGTAGCATAGTCTTCTACGATGAAAATCCACTTCTTACCAGTTTTGCTTTCTGGCAAAGGACCAAACAGATCGATTGCCAGAACTTCGAATCTTTGAGAATATACAGGTGTTTGGAGTAACCCGGACGGCTTTTGGTTTGAGGGTTTGTATCTATTACATTCAGCACAGTTTTTGACATAGCTTGCAATGAATGAACGCATACGAGTCCAATAGTATCGTTTTGATACTCTACTTAAAGTACCTTCAACACCGTAGTGACCAGCCGTAGGTGAGTCATGGTGTTCTTTCAAAATTTTCTCCCTTTCATGTGAGGGTATAACTAACTGCGCTTCTTCTGATTCCGAAGTAGGGGAATACCTATACAAAACACCTTGGTTCATAATATAACCACGTTCGGTCCAATTGGTGAAGTCTACACCCTTTTCAGTATCTTCGAAACTTGTTATAATTTTCTGAAGATCTTCATCTTTCAATTGTTCAGCACGTAGATCACTAGAATTTCTAGCAGGTATATCAACAATAACAGAGCAGATATCGCATGATTCTGGAGTTGTATGTTCACAAACAGGGCGAGACAGCATGTCAGCTACGAAGTTCGCTTTGCCAGAGATATATTCTATTTTTAAATTAAATTCTTGCAACTGTAAGGCCCATCTGGCAAGTCTTCCAGACGGTGACTTTAGACCAGGGGTCTCCAAACTATGGCCCGAGGGCCACATCCGGCCCGCGGACAGATTTTGTCCGGCCCGCGGAGAGCTAGCATACTTGAAAGAAAACTCCTTCTAGAGAACATATTTATTTTTTATAGCAAATTAAATTAAGTTTACTGAAGTAATCTATTTTTATGTTGAATAATTATTAATATGACATCTACATTGATATGGTCATGGGCTAACTACTCATAACATTGTTGTAGGTTATTATTTACTAACTAACAAATTATTGAAATGAATCCAACTAACATTTTATACATTTTAAATGAAAAGATAACTTATAACAAGCATAACGACATATGAAATACTAATGAGATTTATGTAATTGAGATTTTCCACTGACAATAGTTTGTAGTTGTGGACTAATTTTACTTGTACCAATTATTAAAAGAGATTTAAGATGCTCATCAGTTAATTTAGATCTGTAAACATTTTTTGTGTACTTCATTTTGGAAAAGGTCTTCTCACACAAATAAGTAGTACCAAAAACAGAAAACAGCCCACGAGCAAATTTATGCAAATTATCAAATTGTGTCAGTGGAAGACACTTATAAAATTCCAACAAAGATAAGTTTTGATATTTGTTCTTAATTATATCACTGCACTGTAGATCAATCATTTCCATTTGAAGTTCCGGGGCTAGGGTTTCAATGTCAGTATCAAAAGGATTCTGAAAATTCTTAATTTGATTCGCAATGGCATCAAAGTCCGAGAAACGAGTATCAAAGTTTATTTTCAAAGCACTCAAAGTTTCGATTACAAAATCGATAGGAAACTCGGTCTCAGTGGTGTGGCTAAATATTTCACATGTTTTAAAATGTGAAAAACATTTACTTCGTAGTTGTGATTGAAACAGTATCAATTTCTTCCGGAATGATTTGATATTATTGTATAAATCAGGAAGATGCTGGTTTTCTCCTTGCAATCTCAAATTCAGTTCGTTCACATGTTTTGTCAAATCAACACAGAATGCTAACTTCCACAGCCATGCGTTGTTTTGCAATTCAGTAAGAGGGCGATGCTTTTCATTCAAAAAAAATTCGATCACTGCTCGAAGTTCAAAAAAGCGCTGAAGGACTTTCCCACAACTAAGCCAACGTACGGCAGTATGATAAGGTAAGTCATTTTCTGCAATCTCTTTAATAAATTGTACGAATTGTCGGTGATTCAGCCCAAAAGATCTGATAAAATTAACAGTTGATATGACTGGTTTCAGAACTTCAGACATATCCAAACATTTTCCGCAGAAAGACTGTTGATGAATGATTACAATGTAAGACTATTGGTTTTGAACCACCGTCATTTTCTACAGCTTTTGACACAAGAGCGACCACTCCTTTATCTTTCCCACTCATGTTTTTGCCTCCATCAGTTGTAATACATTTCAAGTTTTTCCATCGAAGGTTCTTTTGCTTAATGGCCATTTCAACTCCTTTAAAAATATCTGAACCAGTAGTTGTGCCATGAATACTATACATATCAAGAAGTTCTTCATGCACTTCATAGCTTTTATCTACTCCTCGAATATAAATCAACACCTGAGCAGTATCTGACACATCCGTTGACTCATCCAAGGCCAAAGAAAACCACTCAACATGTCCATTTTTGTTGAACAGTTGAGAGGATATATTTTCAGCGATGTCTTCTACCCTTCGAGCCACAGTGTTTGCTGACATACTGACAGTTTTTAATAAATTTACCTTTTCAGGGCACATTTCTTCGGCTACTGCGATTATGCATTCTTTGACCATTTCTCCATCGGTGAATGGTTTTCCACGTTTTGCAATTTCAAGAGCCACACGAAAGCTGGCACGAGTTGCAGCCTCTTGTTCAGTTTTGAGTTTTGTAAATAAAGATTTCTGCGATTTCAATCCGCGCTTCATAGCTTCGAATTTTTCTGTCCGCAAACTTCCTGTATATTTTGAGTAATTTTGAAAATGTTTTGCTTCATAATGACGTTTAATGTTATATTCTTTGAGAACGGCTATGCTTTCATTGCAAATCAAACATAGCGCCTTGTTACTGGACTCAATTACGAAATACTGAATGTTCCACTGATCTTTGAATTTTCTGCATTCACTATCAATTTTTCGCTTCTTTTCCATTCTACTAAATCACACACAAAAGCAACAATTCAAATAAAAATATTGTTACAAAGATGTCTTAAACTTAAACACGCACAAACACGTTTTAAGGAGGTACGCACTATTTTATTTCACAGCAGTGTCATAGGAACTGACTTGTGGTTGCGCCACTAGCCTTCTTATATATTTCACTTACTGCCATCTAGAAGTGAGTGGAAGACACCAGAACTTTATCGAACCAACGAGATTATTCTGTAAGTGCTATTAGCGCCATCTGTTAGGGATAGAAGGTACTACCTATTTCTGCTTGTGTCCACCAGATGTCCTGTCACGTTACTCCTCATGGCTCGCTCGTACTCTACGACTAATCTAGAAATTACAGATAATGACAGGAAAATTAATAATATGCAGTGTTGCCGTTTTGCGGACTTTAGTTCGATTTGCAGCCTTTTTTAAACGTGGCGTACTTTTTCGGACTTTTTTTTTTCATGTAAAAAAATACTCATTCGTTACTTGAGTACTCGTTAGGAACCGAAGTAACGATTACTGAAGAAAAAAGTAATCAATGATTACTTGTGTATTTCATTACTTTTGTAATCAATGATTACTATGGCGATACGATGCGGGTACCCCATTATAACGGATACCCATACGATACAGAAAATACATCAGCTTCCCCGTCGCTAATGGCATCTGGCAAAAAAGTAATCATATTTTACACCACTAGTGGACTGATTCAACTTTTTACCACCGGCAACAATTAATGATAATATGGTTTTGGCCCTTGGAATTTACTGGAGTAATCAATATGGCCCTAAGGCTGGAAAGTTTGGAGACCCCTGCTTTAGACTCATGAGCCAACAGAGAGGCTGGTGGTCGGATGCCACTGTAACTTCTGTTCCATCAACATATCCTCTAAATTTATTAAGAGCCCAAATAACAGCGAGTGCTTCACGTTCCGTTGGGGAATAGTTACGTTCCGCAGATGTTAGTAATCTGCTTGCATATTCAATTGGGTGTTCATCTGCATCTCTACCCTGTAAAAGCACTGCTCCGAGAGCATAATTACTTGCATCAGTCCTTATGGTGAAAGGTTTTGTTTCATCAGCTTGTTTCAAAATGGGTGTTGAAACCAAGCACCGTTTCAAGGTTTGAAACGCATTTTCTTCATCGGCAGTCCAGTGCCACTGTGCATTCTTTTTAGTTAGGTTACTAAGCGGTCTGGATAATTGTGCGAAATTTGGTATAAACCGGCGAAACCATGAACATGTTTGTAAAAAGGATTGCAGTTGCTTTATATTCCTGGGAGGTGGGATCCTCGTAATAGCATCAATTTTCTCAGAATCAACTTCTAAGCCATTGGGAGTGATCCAGTGTCCCAAGTACTTTACTCTGGTACATGCTAAGTTGCATTTTTCTCTATTTGCTGAAAGTTTCCATCTTTTTAATCTTTCAAAAACAGATTCAAGATCAGACAAATGTTGCTCAAAAGTTTCTGACAAAACAATTATATCATCAAGGTAAGTAAGAATGTTTACGTCTGGTATACCTTTACGGAAGTTGTCTATCAGTCTCTGGAACGTTGCTGGAGCGTTGCGAAGACCGAAAGGCATTCTTCTAAAGCGGTATGTTCCTAGCGGACATACGAAAGCTGTCTTGTCCCGGTCAGGTCCATAGACATTCACTTGATGGTAACCAGATTTCAAATCGAGAGTTGACATAAATTCAGCAGGTTTGGCCTGATGGAGTAGGTCATCCATACGTGGAAGGGGATAAGTATCCGGTATAGTCACAGCGTTTAACTTTCTGTAATCAACGCATAGACGCACGCTACCATTCGGCTTCGGAATGAGTACTACTGGGGCTGAGTATGGTGATTCACATTCTTCAATGATTCCCTTGTCAAGAAGGTCATTAATTTCCGTTCGCAGCAACTCCTTCTTTGTCGGGGACAATCTGTACGGTGGTACCGAAATAGGTGTATGGTCTCCTGTTTTTATGTGATGTTCTATGAGGGGTGTTGGCTCTCCCCCTGGCTCAAAGATGTTGGAGAACTTTTCAAGTAAGTGGTTAAATTTCGTTTTTTGATCTAGAGATAACTGCTGGCCTTCATTTCTTCTCAATCTAACAGCTGGGTTAGTTTCGCTAGGTGAGAGATCAGTTGGGGGTGTTGTTTGAGAAGGAGATTCGGCAAAAGCAAATTTATCTCTGGGGTTGTTACAGAAATACCAACATTCGTTTCGGATGTCTAGAACGATACCCATTTTATTTAAAAAATCAATCCCTAACAAAGTTCTATTTCTTTTAGCATGAGGTAAAGCAAACATTGTTAAATTAGTTTTACGACCTTCTATTTCGATGGAGACTTTTGCTTGGAGGATGTCTGTGTCTTGTTGTAGACCATCAGCTAGCGTTACTCTTAAAGTAGATTTCTCGAACAGTACTCCTCGTTCCTTTAGAATCTTGAACAGCATTTCTCCAGCAATGGAGTGAGTAGCACCAGTATCTGCACAGGCAACTCCAGTCGTGCCATTTACCTTTAAGTGCAAGAGGGGTGTGATCGACTTGTTAATAGTATCACAACATTGGAAATGAAGAGTCTCGAATTTTGCTGACTGTATTTTTGTTGAAGGGGAACAATTTGGACATTTTGCTTTAATAAAACCTTGTTTTCCACAACCATAGCAGCTTAAACGCTTCTCTAGGTTGTTTGTAGCATGTGAAGGCATACATTTTGGAGTATGAAAGGTACTTTTATGACTAGCCGAAAAATTATTATTTTCATTTCTGACAAATTCACTCTTCTTGAATTCTGGACTGTGTACATTTTTAGGAAAAATAGGTTTCTGAAATTCGCGCATTTTGGAAGCGTTTGTTATCTTCTGGGAAGGAGGCTTGATATTTTCGTATACGTCAAGCTTTTCCGCTAACAGGACAGGATCGTTAAGTTTTTCCCAAACATCCAAATAGTGAGTCTTATAATCTGGTGGACACTTTCTCTTAATTTGGTCAGCGATGATCAAGTCCGTTAACTTATCAAAAGAGGTAATTTCTAGTTCGGATAACCAACCCTCGAAATAATTTCTCAGTTCAAAATAGAAATCTTTCCATGCGCAATGATCACGTTTCTGATGTCGGCTAAAAAGAATTCTAAATCTTTCAGCTGTGAGTTTGAATCGCTGCAATAATATACTACGAATGTGGGAATAATTTTTAAACATTTCTTCACTTTCCCTTGCTACTAGTTTAGAAATATCATTAGGAAGGACTCCAATCAAATGGGATACCCAATACTCAGGGGACACCTTTAGTAGCTTCATTTGCCTTTCAAACATTGTTAAAAATAATGACATGTCATCTTTTTCAGGGACAAATGTAGGTAGGATATTTTTAATGTCAATTCGCATCTGATTAGCATCACCCTGGATGCTTGTTACAATCGCCGCGTCGCGATTTTGGGTTGTTAATTTTAATTTTTCTAATTCATAGGCTCTTTCTTCAGCGAGCTGTTTTTCTGCAAGTTTTTCCTCTTCTTTTTGTAATCTTTTTTCCTCTACTTCTTCCTGTTTCCTTCGATCTTCCACAAGAGTGGAAAATGTATCTTTTACAAATTCATTATCATCTTGAAAAAATGTGCATTTAGTGATTTTGTCACGAAGGTCAACTATTTAATCATCGGTAGTGACATCGAGTCCTAACTCTAGAGCCAAATTATACAAATCGATTTTCCTTCCTTTATTTAGAAAAGCCATGTTTACCCACTATACTCAGCACCTACCACACCTGGCAAATGTATGAATATCAGTGTTAAAATTGTGACGAATGAAAATTTGAGAATTGACCCTTTTGAATTAAGCAAATGACAACAAATAAGTACTTAAGAATTAACGAACTACCTTTCCTTTACAAGAAAGTAAAATTTCTAGTATAAACTGTCATGGGTAAACACACCGAAAAATAACAAAATTTCTAACTTGCGTACAAATCATAAAATATACCACATAATAATCATGAAGTCATTGCATTAACCTTGAATTAGTTAGTTGAAAGATCTCTGTTACGCAAAATAATTGTAACCACTGCTTAAAACCACATTAAAATTAATTTACTTATTATACTTTTGAAAAGAAACAAAAAGACAAAATACGTTCAATAAAAGTGATTCATTAGAAAAAAATAAACACCAAAAGAACATACTGATTTTTTTCGAAAATGTAAAATATGATACCTCAACAATTACTTACTTTCTCGAAAAAACACTTTAACACATAAAATTTTATCTTTAATAAATGGTCGACCATATATCTACTTTATAGCAAGAAGAAACAAAATACGTGTCATTTACATAAAGAAATAAAAATCAAAGCCTTTCAACTGGATCCAGAAAAAAAATGTCCTTTATACCAAACGCAAAATAAACAGATATTTCATCTAATAAAAACCATCATAAATATATTCACTCGAAAATATACCAGCTGGATTTAAAAAAAAAAGAAAAAAAAACCCTTTTGCAATTGAATAATAAACTCGAGAAAAAAATAAAGAAATAATGTGTTGGATTACGCATAAAATCCTTTTGGCGACAGTCTGGAAGAATCAATCAGAAAGTGAAAGAATAATTCACGGATGATTCATCTTGTTGATGGGAAAACTGTTTCACTTGTACGTTGAGTCCCTTCTGCAGAACACGAAGTTCCGCAAATTTTCATTGCAGCAAAACAATAATCGAAATCAAAAGCACAGAATTCACCTTGAACACTGTTGAAAGATCAGGAACACGAATTTCGTAGACGGAACGAGCTAGCGGAACACGATATTCCGATTCCATGAAGCACTTGGCTACGTAGCATTGTAACGCTTTTTGTTTTAAAACAGATCTTTTTTTTCACACACTTCACAGAGTTGAAAGAAGGTAATATTCGGAAATTTACATCGAAGAACCAAATCCGGTGTTCCACAGGTACTTGAAGAACAATAGACGATCAGCGGTTTTGTTGAAGACTAATATTTACGATACACTATAATAACAGCAGAGGAGAGCTTGTAGTATTTACCAGACACTAATAACAGCAGCGGAGAGCTTCTAGTGCGTACCATACATCAATAACAGCAGCGGAGAGCTTCTAGTGCGTACCATACATCAATAACAGCAGCGGAGGGCTTTTCTTGTACATGCTTGGAACTTTATGAGTCATGAGCACGGCTGTGCTTTTCCATACGAAACATGGTGTTTCGTTTTTGTAGAAAGGCGGGTACATCTTGCGGTTGGGCGCCACTTTTGTAATTGACAAACATTATCTTCAATCACAAAATAACATTTAATAGACTCATAAAGGAAAGTACATTAATGGAACACGTAGAACACAGAGCGAACACAACATCGACACATACGAACAAGCTACTCTTCCCAACTGACGTCACTATCCCTCTTTTTGGCAACAGCGCCATCTATTTGTTAAAAGTACGTGAAGTACTAGGGAAGGCAGTTACGTGGATGTTACAGTTTTATTTAAAAAATGAAAGTTACTTTTGGTCATTTGTAGGGCTCGACTGATGGCATTTTTTGGCCGATGGGCCGATGCCGATTGTTCCAAGATCAGCCGATGGCCGATTGCCGATTACTCTCCTCTTCCATCGGCCGATGGCCGATGGAAAAAAAGTCGCTTTAAATTATTAAAACGTGTAGAATGCTTGTAAATAAGGTCATTTAAATCATTTTTTTTTATGTTTATAAAAACAAAAATGCAATATTCAAGCACCGTAAAACTGTTTGGGGGAAGTTTACATAATAATAAAAACTAAAAGAATCACTATGGTTCTCGTAAAGTAGTTCAACTATTTATAGGTTTAAAAAAATAAAAAATGCTATATCAGAGGATTTTTAATGCTTTTTTCTTATCTTTGCAAAAAAACTCAACAACTATTAGGTCGGATTGGATCTAATTCCTTTTCCTTCAACATTTTCTCTTTATAACACCTGCACTGCAAATGCCAAGTGCAGTTGCCTTTATTTTCTTTTTTTTTTTTTTCATGGAGAGGAGTGCAGATGTTATAATACAGACTAACAAGTAATGCGGGTTTGTATCTTTATACTCGGTTTCACCCTAAGTTGGCAGTGAGCAAAAGGCTACGGGGGACGTTTTACACCGTTGGCATGGAAACCGGGTTACTCTATACATTTAGTGGGTCGCCAATAAACAACGCTACTTGCCAAACTTGGCAGGAGAAAAAAGTACGTAAGCATAAGAGAGCTGTTTTTGCGTAAATCATGGAAGAAAATAAAATTGAAAAATGTTAATATAAGTATATATGTGCACGTGTGCATGATTTTAGTAAATTAAATTTAATGTTTAAGCTATTCAAAAAATCTTAACTACAAATTTTAAAAACGATATTATTTTTTTTTAATTTGCGAAAAAAAAAAGTTTGAAAATATGGATATAAAAAGTTATTACTAAAACAAATATGCTTATTTTTATCACATTCGAAATGTCAATGTGGTACACAGTATTCAATTTTAGGGCATAAGTCAACCAGGCAGTATGAGCATGACATCAAGTTGTTTCAAGCAATTCGATATATATTGAATGTCCTTCATTCAATATATATCAAATTATTTTTATTACTACATAAATAATTATAAACAAAATGAAATATGAGTAATTATTCAACAAATAACAAAAAATGTTATTGATAAAAACATTTTTGAAAACATTTCTGCCTAATGATAGTAATTAAGGCTCGACCGATGCATCGGCCTCGCCGATGCATCGGCGCCGATTGTTCAACAAAGTTGCCATCGGCCATCGGCATCGGCGGCAGATGTTAACTTTAGAAAAACATCTGCCCATCGGCCTTAAAAAACATCTAAAAGCCGATGCAAGGCCGATGTTTTTCGCAGAGACAACTTTCCAGAAAACATTCTGTCTTTCACTTTATTTTTTTCTCCATAGCTCAATTTCTATTTCCATACTATAACAGGCAGCACATAAGTTAAAAAGAAAAAAACACAGAAATAATGTTATTCTACAAAGTATTTGATAAAAAATTCGGAAAACTAGTTTAAGCGATCGCTGCCCGAAAACCTTCATTATTAAAATAGTTCTCTTTGAGCAGAATGCTCGCGAAATAGAATATGTTAAAGTTAAAGTCATAGAAGCGTCTTATGAGCGCTATTTGTTTTTCGCACTAGGTTAGTTGCCTCATTTTTGTCCGTTTTCCTTTTAATAATGACTTAGTGCATTAGATGTCATTGTGCAATAATATTATACCATCTGCTTTTAGTTTGTCATGTTTCTTATTATTCCGAAATTGTAAACAATAAAAAGTCAACTCAATCAAAGTACGATAATAATTTTAATTTTTACCAGCGTAAACTTTTTTCTCTTTGCGTTTTTTTTTTTTTTTTTGCTTCTTCGCTCCCACGTGTTAAAGTTTTTCTACAATTGTGGAGCAATCTTGTTTCATCTGCTTTTGGTGTGCGGTTGTTCTCATTATTTCATTTTTCTATTATAGAAAAGATTGGTCAAAAATAAGAAAAAAATTTAAAGTATAAATATTTATTGATCGAAATTTCATGTGTCCAAGTTCGAGTTGAATTTTCAAAATGCGAGTTCGCGTGACAACCTTAATAACATTAATAACATCTTAATAAAAATGCTAAAATTACTTTATTTTTAAAGATTGATCAAAGCATATTTTTTTTTCAAAATACATCTTAACATTTTTTATGCGATAATAATTTTAATTTTCCCCGTTTATACTTCGTTTTTTTAGCTTCTTTGATGCCACGTGTTAGACAGTTGACAGTTTTTCTGCTATTGTACAACAATCTCGTTCCCTCTGCTTTCAGTTTAGAATATTTCTTGTACAACATAGAACATATTGATAAAAATATGAATCAATTTTTCAGTATAAATGTTTATTGATCGAAATTTTATGTGTCCAAGTTCGACTTGCAATTTTCAAAATTTTAATTCTTTAAAAACGAGTTTGGGATACAGGGTGGAATAATACCTTAATAAAAATGCTACAATTTCATTAATTTCCAAAATTTTCAACGTATATAAATATATATATATATATATATATATATTTTTTTTTTTTTCAAAATACATCTTAATTTTTATAAACGATCACGTGTTTTCAGAAGATTATTTGTCAACAGAAAACTGCTGGTGCTCAAAATATTGGTTTATTTGGGTGACCTTACATATTGTGCTCATGAAAATATAAAGAACATGTCAAGTATTTCAGAGTAATTTTCAACTCGCAAGAAAAAAAAAATCTAATAAGATTAGTTCTTAAGACCCAGCATTCATTTGTAATGACAAAAAATCTCAAGTCTATGTTTTTAAAGCAATATTCAGCATTTCTTGGTTATAAACAAGGGATAATACTGCGAGCGAAATTTTTTAATATTTTATTTTTATTTCAGAAAAAGAGCTTAAAATAACTTTTTTAATGAAAAATAAACATGTAATCGTTCCCGCTTTTCTTTTAAAAACCGGGGGGGGGGGGGGGGGGCGGGTATCATGAAAAAAATCTGAGAGGAGGAGGTTGACAGTTTCGTTAAAAATACAAACATACATTATTTGTTAGTCTGTGTCATAACATCAGCATTCCTCTCCATGGAAAAAAATAAGAAAATAAAGGCAGCTGCACTTGGCATTTGCAGTGCAGGTGTGATAAAGAGAAAATATTGAAGGAAAGGGAATTAGACCCGAGCCGATCCAATAGATGTTGAGTATTTTTCTTTTGCAAAGATAAGAAAAAGAATTAAAAATCCTCTGATAGAGCATTTTTTAATTTTTTTTACCTCCAAATAGTTGTATTACTTTACTAGAATCGCGAGTGATTCTTTCAGTTTTAATTACTATGTAAACTTACCCTAAACAGTTTTACGGTGCTTGAATAATGCATTTATGTTTTTATAAACATTAAAATAAATAATTAATGATTTAAATGACATTTTTGACAAGCATTCTACACGTTTTAATGGTTTAAGGCGACTTTTTTTCCATCGGCCATCGGCATCGGCCATCGGCCGATGGAAGTGGAGAATAATCGGCAATCGGCCATCGGCCGACCTCGGAACAATCGGCCAACAATCGGCTTCGGCCCATCGGCCAAAAAATGCCATCGGTCGAGCCCTAATAGTAATGGTAAGGATTTTGAAATATATATAACATTCATTTCGATTTCCGAGAGATAGGGGGAAACCGGACTACTCAAGCCTAAATAAAACTTCCTGGAAATGTATTATCTAATCAATTCCTATTTATAATCGCTTTAAATACATCAATATTGTTCGTAAGTAAAAAAGTATTCGTTTTTTAAAAACTGGCACAGATTTTGGATTGGGATTATACTTGATTTTCAACATTACATTGTTTCTTTAAAATGAAAAATCGAAATTATCTCTCCAGATCTTCTGAAGTGAGTTTAAAAGTATATTAAACACAAAACTGTTTCTTACTCCCCATGCATTTATTTGAGGGAAAAAAGCAATTTTTTATTCATTATCATGCAAGATCTTCTAATTTTTTTTATTTTATGTCTCATTATTATCACGGACAGATTTTCCAATTTTACTTTTTTTTATTTCATGTCCCCCTCACTTACTTACCAAATTTTATGAAAATTTAAATTAAAAATTGTAGGGCATAATTAATATTTATAATGTTAATAAAAATATCAATGCATAGCAAACAAAAAATGGGACTGACTTACCTCAACGTATTACAATATGAGTATCCAAATTTTGTATTTAGCATTTAGTTTTCAGAAGTATCACTGGACAGTTCTGAATCACTGTCAGTGGAGTCACCGCTCACAGAAATGATAAACTTTTTGTACTCACATACTTCCTCTACAATCCCATCAATGTCCCACATTTCTTTTGCTTTTCCTGCAACATGGGCAATGCAATTTCACCAGCATTCCGTTGTTATTTTCTGAATTCCTTCAATTACGAGCTCTTTCACTTCGTTCATTTTAAAACTTTCGTTTTCCCGAGCAACGTGGCCTTTAATTTGGCTCCATATCATTTCAATAGGATTGAGCTCGCAATGGTATGGAGGTAATCTTAAAATTGTGTGCCCATATTTTTTTGCAATTTCTTCAACTCGGTATTTATCATATAAGTGTTTAATTTCGGACACTTTTTGCAAAAGCTCTAATTTAAGCATTTCATTACTAAAATTAATGTTCTTTTGTGACAACCATTCTTGAATGCTGCTTTTTTTCCAAGAATTTGTTGGAATTTTTTCTACTTTAACAGAATGGTAGGAGTCATTGTCCATTACAATCACACTTGATGCTTTTAATTTTGGTAACACACTTTCCAAACCATTTTTCGAAATGGTTGCCATCCATTTCTTCGTGGTAGTCACCATTTTTTTTGCCGATAAAAATGTCGGCTGCATCACGCACAAAACCATCTTCGCTTCCTATATGCGTGATGATTAATCTTCGTCCTTTTCCTTTTGGGGCAGTTAAACCTACTGTTAAGTTAGAAGAAGCGGCTTCATAGCTACTTTTAATGCTCATATCTTGCCACACTCGGCTCTGCGAATGTCCTTCATTCACCCATGTCTCATCGAGGTAATAAATTGGCGTGTTAGTTTTTTTGTAGTCTAAATATTTCCTTAAATATTTTCTACGCCACAAAATTATGTCTTGCCTCTCAAGAATAGATTCCCGCTAACGCTTTGCATAGGAAAATCCCAAGTCTTTCAGGATTCTATACAATGTTGTCCGGCTAATATTTTTGGAAAATATGTCTTTGTCATCATTTACCACTTTTAACAATTTGTCTAATGTTGGGATCTCATTTTTGCGGAAAAAATCATGAACTTTTCTTCGAAGACAGGACAACGAGAAATTATCATACTTAGAAAGCCGTCTTTGTTTGCCAACAGCACCAGGCCGTCTTTTCCCATTGGAACTCAAAAGACGAGTCTCTTTTTTTTCGTTTTTCAATCGAAACACAGTTCTCGCTGAAACTCCGGTAAGCTGAGAGACTTGATCAACTATTTTACTTACAGGATCTTGTGGGCTTTCTTTCCGCATCCGGCAATAAACATTCAAAATATTTCTGCGGGCAGCACTCTTGATCGGTTTTCCACGTCTTGATGGAGTATAAAGCGTTGTAGGAGACAAACCAGTTTCGGACATTTTAAATTATTAATTTGACTAAAATTATCAGACCGATATTAACAGGAACCTTTTGCATACAGAGCTTACAAATCTCTCCGCGTAAAAAATATCTCTCCGTAGAAGAGGTCTCTGATGTAAATGCAGTTGAAGTGGATGGTTTAACGCAATCCGCTACACAATAATGGAGATCTTGAACTGCGAGCAGGAAAAGATATCAGCAAAAGACAATTTTGGCTTTGTAAAATTTCGAACGCAAGAATGTACTGTGGCGGTCATGTACTCCTTTTCTAACGAGAGAGACTACTTCATTTATTAATAAAACGCATATGTCCGTTTGTCGAAGTACTGCCTGCCCATTCAACCCCATATTCTTCACTCCAAAGAAAAGATAAACCGCCGCAAGTAGATATTGGGGAAGAGAGAACGTATCAATGTAATAGATACAGACACTCGTTCTTGCTTTTGTTAACAATGAGCCGTTTTAGCACAAAGGGAACCAAAGCGAGACTCACGCTCTTCCAAAATAGTAACAAATGAACTACCGGCCACATATTCAAAGTGCCACTTATAATTATTTTCAGTGCCCTACTGTAAATTAAGTTCATCATAAATCGTTAGTGAAGTTAGAAATGCAAATTTCCGTTCCTTACCTGCATTTTTTTTAGTTTATTAGGGTAAAGAGCGTGACGCGAAAAACTTCTTTATGTAATCACAACTCCTTTTTTCTTGTCCTCACATGCGTTATAATGATGTATGGACTTCTAACTTGTGTTACTTACAATTTTTTGATGTACATTTCAAAAGCAGCTTTACAAAGGGAGCAAAAATCCCGGTTCATTCTCGGGAATGAACTTTTGATGAAGTGCGTATATCAGCACCAGTGGCGTAACTGGTCTTGTTTGGGCCCCCTACAACATGAAATCTTTCGCCCCCTCAGATGTAAATTGCATACTTAAAACTTATCCAAGCGCCCCTTAACCTCGTGCGTCCTCCCGCAGTCGCGGGGTCGGTGTGTCGCTATAGATACGCCACTGATCATCGCTTAGAATAAGATTTTTTTTAAAGGTAGATAATTTTTTTAAAAATAAAGGAAAAAAAGTGCAGCAACCACTCTACCGACTCATAACTGAGGAATGCCTTTGAAACTAAAACGTAAATGAACATAGGCGTAACTAGAGTTGGTGAAAGGGGGGGGTCACCCTAAAAATGTACAGACTAAACACCAATAAGAAGTGTAAAAGAGTTGAAAATTTACTAGTCATAAATACTTGTCTCTAAAGACATACTCCGTGTTTATTTCAGCCATCTCCCGGGGGGGGGGGAACTACCCCCTCGGAGCAAGTCGACTCCTCCCCCCCCGGGCAAAAACTTCAGATCACCAGTTTAAAAAAAAGAAAGAAAAGAAATTACGCTTTTAAGACACTTTACTTTCGGAAACACTTTCAGGGAAAGGATATTGAACACTATCACGAGCGACACCAAAAGTAACTTAAAAGACATAAGACTTTATTTTGAAAAAAATTGCGGGGGGGAGAGTAACCAAACTCCTTTCTGTTTCCTCTAACATCACCAAAGTATCCCGAAATTGCATTGCTAGGAAGATTTCAAAAAGTTTCCTGGGGAGAGCCCTCAAACCCTTGCCTCTAGAGTTATCCTAAGCATTATAGATATAAGACCAGTTACAAAAATTTAAGTTGCAGAAGCCCCAAACACCCACTCCTCTAACTTCACCAAAGATCTAAACATACATCTACTATATATACATCAAAAAGCTATCATATATGTAAAAAAATTCATATTAACATCATTTCTAATCATATATATCTATATATATGTATATATAAAGGGTATGATTTTGAAGCATACACTGCCCTTCCTAATTCTTAACATGCTCCCCCTGCTCCGGAGCCAAGGCAGTATCCATAATTTTTTTCGGGGGGCCCAGACTTCGACACACTTATGTAAAGCAAAGTTTCAGGGAGGCATATATGATACATTGCAAAAGATTTCTGGGGGGCTGCCCGTGGGTCCCCTTCCCCTCTGGATACGGCCTTGATTCACAAAAACATTAAACATTCCTTACTAGATCTATTAGTTTATTTTTTAATTCAAACGCAATAGAAAATTCAATATTTAGCGCTAAGCAATCTTCTATGTCCAGGCATTCATAATATTAAAACCGGGGAATAGTCGAATTTTAGAGAAAAAAATCCAAATTCCCCTACAAAAATGCTCATCCCCACAATAAATTTCTAAAAAATTTGTTAAATTTGTATCAAAACATACCTCAGAAATGGAAGCGTCTGAATTGAATTTTCTTTTCTTTTTATATGACGAACGTGTCCATCACTGCAGTGCAAACATTATTATGTATCGAAAATAACTAAAAATTTAGCTTAAATATAAATAATACTTGATTGTAAATTAAAATTCAGCATTAAACCGTAGCAGTGAGATTGGAAACGATGAACGGATGATTTCCAGAGTCGTAATGCAATCAGTGATGGACCATAATAAGAAAAAAAAAACATTTAAAATATAAGAGATGAGAGAACATCTGTAAATGAGAATGCAATGCAAATACAGTTCATCAGTTTTCCAATCGGCTCATCTACAAAAAATATTTTACCAAAATGGGTCTTTGGACAGGAAGTCATAAATAAATACGCACTGCTCTTTAAGTTTCTTAATGAGTATCCCTGCCTGGCTTGAGGGTTTAACCCATTAGGACAATTGGACTTTAGGACTCCATCACAACAGAGAATATTTTCCAGGAAACTTATTACTTGTGCGATTGTATTCCCAGATTGCTGCCTTTGGGTAAAAAAGACATCAAGAAGGAAAGAAAACCCTCTGGAGTGATTGAAAGGATCTCTATCTGTGTGTGGTACGGTGATTGAAGCTACCTTTCGCGCGCGCGCACTGTTAACCCCCCCCCCCCAAGGTGATAAGGGGGTTGATTATAACCTTATAACCAGATGAAAAGTCTTATTTATTATGAGCTGCATACTTTGGCCATGATCGCAACCCTTCAGAGAAAAAGGAAAAAAAATCATATGCATGTGTGTTTAATTTTCTTAGGGGAAAAAAATTGTGCTTTGCAAGGTCGTAGCCAGAAATTTTTCTGTGCGCCTAAATAAGAACATACCCAATGGGGGGGGGGTTTGAACCCCCAAAACCCCCCCCCTGGTTACGCCTATGTAAATGAAAAGCAATGTTCAACTTTAGGTTTTATATACTTCTAATTGGAACTTCTAAAAATTCTCGGACAATTGAGAGAGACGCCTGAAAGGGGTGACACATAATCAGGAGTGTTCCCCAGAGAGAGGGGGGGGGGGAGGGCAGTCATGGCGTAGAGTGCGCCGTTGAATTTTTAAAGAAGGTTGCTTTCCGGGGCTTTGAGGGGGGGGGGGGGGATTTGGTCGAATATTTGGCCGAGGACGGGAGGTCATCGTTTCTTTGGGGGGCTCCATAGTTTTAGGGAAGGGAGGAGGCAGGTTTTTTGCTCCCTTTGAAAAGCTGCTTTTGTAATATATATTCCAAAAATTGTAACAGTTAGAGACCCAAACATTATAAGGCATGTGCGGACAAGAGCAAAGGAATGGGGATAGCATGGAGAAGTTTTTCGCGTCAGGTTCTTTATCTTACCTCGCTGAGAGGGGGGGGGGGGGATCCCTGGAATAACCGAGAAATTACCAATGCAGTTAAACTGAAACGGGTAACAATAAGAAGTGTGAGAAGTTTACCTTCATACCGTGGAGATTTTGGTGGCGCGAACATAATCATAAATTTAAAAGTTTAAAAAAAAGATGCAAAGACTTGCAAAATTGAAAGCACAATGATCGAACTACGCAAATGAAAGAATAAAAAATAAACAAATAAAATTATTTATACTAATTTCTTATATATTATCAGTTCTACTTATTATTATTATTTTTCCTTGTTTAGCTTTTCTGAAATAAAACAATACGATTTTGTAGCAATATCAAATAAAAAACCTAAACTAATATTTGAATCCTACGATAGCAGTGGTATGTCACACAAGTAAGGGACCGTCCATAAATGATGCCATGCTTTTTTCCCATATATTTGACCCCCCCCCCCTGTTGTCACAAAATTTTACACTTCAACAGACCCCCCCCCCCCCAATTTGTCGCATGCCACGCTATGCTGCATAAGCATGATGTCCAACTTCTTGTCACCCCCCTCCCCTCCCTATTCGTTACATCCCCTTTTCTGGAATGGATCTGGATCAGAGCATGGAGCAGTGGAGCAACGAGTTTAGATCGAAACTTAAATTATCAGGGAGCAAAGAAAATTCTTTGTACTCCGCTGAACCGATTAAAAATACCCTTTTTTTTATCATACTATGAACAAATTAGGTAAAAAGTGGAAATGAATAATGTAATCTATTAAAATTGTTCGAAACACGAAGTGGAGCCAGAACAAGCATTTAAAAGTTGGAGTAATTAAAAACAATGGCTACTCCAGATCAAGGGCGTAATCAGGGGGGGGGTTTGGGGGTTCAACCCCCCCCCCCCCCCATTGGGTATTTAGTTATTTATTCATTTTTGTTCCTCGACTTGGTGGAAATTATGTCAAGTTAATCGGGTTGTGGGCTTGGAATTTTTTTTTTTTTCTTTTTTTTTTTTTACTTCGTGTGAACAACATAGGAGACAAGCTGTAGAACTCCCCTCATCTCTTTCCTCGGACAAAATCGTGGAGATGGACGTTGAAGGAGAAGAACGGGCAAGACTCTCGGGGCCTGGAGCACGGTCCACCACTAGTTCACATTCGTGAGAAACTGAAACTGAAACGGAGAGTCACGGGATAAGGGGGGATGCATCTGTCAATCGTCATTTAGGGGCGAGTCTGCACTTGTAGCCAAAGTTGAACTGGAGTTTCTCGGAATTGGTGGAGGTGTTGCTATTTCTTTTGGTTCTAAAATTCCGAGAAAACCGAGGGATGTAAAACTGGAAAGGGGGGGGGGGGGTTAAGACGCAACCGGATAGCCTTTTGTATCGTCGATAACTTGAAAGAAAATCGCAAAATAGTTACAGATGTGCAATGTCTTTCTTTTCTTTTTTACCAATGTGCTGTGAGAGCCATGTGCTTCAGTTTCTGCAGTTGAAAAATTCAGATTCATGCATCACTCATTTCGTATCAAAATGCGTAGCATTTTCCTTCCCTAACTTACCTTTTCAGTTTAATAACAGTAATATTAAAGGATTATAAACATAATTTTGAGTGACTTCTGCCATAGGCGTAACCAGGGAAGGGTTTTGGGGATTCAACCCGCCCCCCCTATTTTGTATTTAGTTATTTAGGCACATATATTAGGCACACAAAAAAAATTCTGGCTACGCCTTGCAAAGCACATATCTATTTTTTCCCTAAGAAAAATAAACACATATGTATATGATTTTATTTCCTCTTTCTGAAGGGTGATTATGACCAAAGTACGTAGCTCATATTACAGAGGACTTTTCATCTGGTTATAATCAACCCCCTTAACACCTTTAGGAATTTTACAGCGAAAGGTGGCTTCAATCACCGTACCACACACAGACAGACAGCAGAGATCCTTTCAATCACTCCAGATGGTTTTCTTACCTTCTTGATGTCTTTTTTACCCAAAGGCAGCAATTTGGGAACACAATCGCACCAGTTTCCTGGACAATATTCTCCTCTTTGATGGAGGTTTGTTTTCTGATAAACTGGTGTTGTAGGCAAAGCCGTAAGCAAGGGGGGGGGGGCAACGGACCCGAGCCCCCCTCCCCCCGAAATACTTTCGAAATTTTTAACCTGTCTGAAAAAAAAAATTTAAAAAAAAAAAAAAATAATGATGAGATTTCGTTCTTTGAACCAACCTGTTTGGGAGCGGGAGGGGGGGGGTCCTCTGTTTTACAAATGGGGAAACGACAAGACGGCGCTTCAAACATCTAGGGCCTACAAACCAGAACTCAAAAAAAGACCCTTTTTTCTCTCAATTCTCCAGGCGATAGGTCCCGCGTGTCATCAACAGATAACGGATTGATTCCTTGCCTAAGGACTGCATATGGTTCTAATCACCCGACCACACAAAAACAGGAAATATAGTGATCCTTTTTTCGCAAAATGCGAGCCTCATGGAACCACATCTGCCATAAATATACGTACAACAGTTTGGTACTTTGTCCATTCTTGCCCGAAGGTTACATTCGTGGAAATGGCGACACTCTAACTACCCATATTGTGGAAGTAAGCTAATGCCTAATGGACCCCTGCTTCTACTATTGCGGGATATGGATGTTTGTGCTGTTATTGCTGGAACAAATCTTAGTTCTTTTATTTTCTTTTTTAAACTAGCAATTCGTAAAATCGAATCAACATAGAAACGCTTCCGACAAGGGGGGCGGGGGGAGGGCTCTTGCCCCTTTGCGGATGCCTCTCCTCGAATCATATTCCCTTTTTTTCCCAACCATTTTGCACAATAAAACAGAGACCTTGATTGACCTTGGCAGTTGGGAATTTAGTGGGTTCTTGTGGTCTTGCAAAAGTCTCCTTTGCTCGCCTGCGCACAAATTTTGATTATGAGTAAAAGAAAAGGTGAAAGTATTTTGTTCTATTTTGGGAAGAAATCCTGAAGCAGGAAAGGTATGGTTATTTTTATGTAATTTTTTCGAAATAATATTTTAGCTGCCCCCTCCTCTTTTTTTTTTTTTTTGCAATTTTAGTTTCAACTTTTTATTTCTTCCTCCCATGCTGAGAAACTGCTTATTAATCCTCCTTTTTTCGTTTTTTAACTTCATAGGGGATGATGTCACACTACTTCGAGTGAGGCGGCGGGGGGGGGGGGGGGGGGTCAAGAAATTGTGACAAGGGGGATAACAAGAAGTGTGACATTACACATTTTGATTTCTATAAAAACGTGTAAAAAACCAGCAGATTAAACTTATTTTTGATGATTTTTTATTTTCATAATTTGATTTTAAAGTTTCATTGATTTCATTTTATATTGAAAATACGGATGCTTATTAAGGTTTGAAGTCACTTCTAGTTAAAATTTTAAAAGAAACTCTTCTTAGGTATTTACTTTTAAAATAAATAAGTGCGGGTCATTTTTCAGAAGTCAATTAATTATTTTTCACTATTATGCACTAATTATCTTTTTTTTCTGTTTTAACCTTAATCTAATTTTATGCTATTTAAGTACACGTGTAATCATTATCATTTATTGTTATGCCCACAAATGTCGTTAAAAGTTAAAAAATAAAACTAAAAATGTGATTCTTTAACGTAAGTACTTTATTTCTGAACTGCAACACTGCAAATACGTTGCACACACTGCAAGTGTTCATGTAATATAGCGTGACACGTGGCAAAGGGGATAGGGGTGTGTTGGAGAGTGATTTTGCGACAAAGGGGGGGAGAGGACTCAAATATATTGAAAGAAAGTGTGACACTGTTTATGAATGGTCCCATAGAGCGTTTATAATAACATTGCGAAGGTGAAAAATACCGTGACAAAATTACACTTTTACTTAGCCTAATCATAAATGTACATTGAACAAAAAAGATCTGAATTGGTTGGTTCTCATGGGCTGCAATAGTGGCACAACTCAAAAAAACACGCGTTTCGGTCTAAGAACAGATTGTAAATATGAAAATACACATTCTTTTCAGCAGCAATACTAGCACAACTCATAATTCAATATTAGGTCTTAAGATGTCTTAAAAGCGTAATTTCTCTTTTCTTTCTTTTTTTAAAAAATTGTGATCTGATTTTTTTCGCCGATGGGGGGGGGGGGGGGGGGAGTTGACTTGCTCCGAGGGGGTCGCCCCCCCCCCCGAGAGATGCCTGAAATAAACACGGAGTATATCTGTAATGACAAGTATTGATGACTAGTGTAAATTTTGAACTCTTGTGTATTGGTGTTTAGTCTGTACATTTTTAGGGTGACCCCCCCTAACTAGGGTTGGGGAAGAAGAGTTTCTTCCCCAACCCTAGTTACGCCTATGCTCCAGATTCCTAGTTTTTAGGAGTCTATATATGTATTTTTAAATAGTTTGGTCTATAGTTTTATTCTGATCATTTTAAGCTCATTCAAAACATCAAATTATACTGAGTTGTGATTCATCCCATTACGACTGAATATGTTTTGGTTTAACTTATATGCTCATATTGCAATAAAACTATTTACTCCAGTTTTTTTTAAAATTTCATTATGATTTTATTTAACGACAGAAAAGGTCGTGTCATATAAATTTATTGAAAACGATTTTTTTGAACATCAGCATTATTTACATTTTCGTGAAATAAACTGTAATTTAAAAAAATTTGTCACACCAACAAATATTTACAGCAATTGCTACATTTAACGCATAGAAAATTAAAGTTCATATTTGAATTTTAAAAAAAAAAAAAACTGAAATCTCTCTTTACGGAAATTATGTTAAAAAGAACGATAAAGCTGACGAAATGAAGAAACGGAAGCGCACTTGTCAATGATGATGAATGAAAACTTGACTTCAGGCGATGAGACAATGCGACGCGACATGTGGGTTCAAGGGGGGAATAAGATCGCGGATCTCTGGCTCCGTTCTACGGCGAGAGCGCCAGATGTTTAACCTTGAAGACTTCATTCTACGCCAAGACCGAGTTCGTATTGCCAATATTGTAGCGGATTTATTTCGTTTAGTAAGTAAATACTTCTAAAATGACTACATTTAACATGCAGTAACTTCAAATATATGTCTCAATCACATGAACTCTCGATGTTTCGTCATCATTTCATTAATTTAGACCTCTTTCAATCTCGAAAATAGAGGGAACTATTTTTCAAGGCGGAGTATCACATGCTCTACCTTCCACAGTGTCTTTCATAATCCCCCCACGCCCGTTTTTAAAAGAAAAGCGGAAATGATTATATGTTTATTTTTCATTATAAAAGTTATTTTAACTAAAAATAGCTCTTTTTCTAAAAGAAAAATAAAATATTAAAAAATTTCGCTCGCAGTAACGCCACCTGTTCATAACCAAGAAATACTGAATATTTCTTTTAAAGCATAGACGTGAGATTTTTTTGTCATTACAAATGAATGCTGGGGGTTTTATCTTAAGAACTAATCTTATTAGCTTTTTTTCTTGCGAGTTGAAAATTACACTGAAATACTTGACATATCCTTAATATTTTCATGAGTACAATGTAACGCCACCGAAATTAACCAATATTTTGGGCACCAGCAGTTTTCTGTTGACAAATATTCTGAAAAACATGTGATCGTTTATAAAAATAAAGATGCATTTTGAAAAAATATATATATATTTACATATACGTTGTCAAGTTTTTAAATTAATGAAATTGTAGCAATTTTATTAAAGTATTTTTCCACCCTGTCAAACTCGTTTTTTAAAAATTAAATTTTTGAAAATTGCAAGTCGAACTTGGACACATAAAATTTCGATCAATAAACATTTATACTGAAAAATTGATTCATATTTTTTATCAATATGTTATATGTTGTAAACTAATAATAAAACAACAAAAAATATTCTAAACTGAAAGCAGATGCAACGAGATTGTTGTACAATAGCAGAAAAATTGTCAATTGTCTAACACGTGGCATCAAAGAAGCCAAAAAGGAAAAAAAAATGCACTAAAAAAACGAAGTATACACGGAGAAAAATTTAAATAATTATCGTATAAAAAAGTTAAGATGTGTTTAAAAAAAATGCATTGATCAATCTTTGAAAATAAAGAAATTTTAGCATTTTTATTAAGATATTAAATCCTGTCGCGCGAACTCGCATTTTGAGAATTCAATTTTTGAAAATTGCAAGTCAAACTTGGACACATAAAATTACGATCAATAAACATTTATACTGGCAAATTGTTTCTTATTTCTGGCCAATCTTTTCTATGCTGTAAACTAAAAATGAAATAATGAGAATAACCGCACACTAAAAGCAGATGCAACGAGATTGCTGCACAATTGCAGAAAAACTGTAACGCGTGGGATCGACGAAGCGAAAAAAAAAAAACCGCAACGAGAAAAAAGTTTAGGCTGGTAAAAATTAAAATTATTATTGTACTTTGATTGAGTTGACTTTGTATTATTTACAATTTCGGAATAATAAGAAACATGACAAACTAAAAGCAGATGGTATAATAATATTTCACAATGACATCTAATGCACTAAGTCATTAATAAACGAAAAACGGACAAAAATGAGGCAACTAACCTAGTGCGAAAAACAAATAGCACTCATAAGACGCCTCTATTACTTTTACTTTAACATATTCTATTTCGCGAGCATTCTGTCCAAAGAGAAATAATTTAAATAATGAAGGTTTTCTTGCAGGCGATCGCTTAAACTATTTTTCCGAATTTTTTATCAAATACTTTGTAGAATGGCATTATTTTTGTGCGTGTTTTTAACTGATGTGCTGCCTGTTATTGTATAAAAATAGAAATCTAGCTGTAGAGAAAAAAGAAAGTTAAAAACAGAATGTTTTCTGGAAAGTTGTCCCAGCGAAAAACATCGGCCTGGCATCGGCTTTTAGATGTTTTCAAGGCCGATGGGCCGATGTTTTTCTAAAGTTAACATCGGCCGCCGATGCCGATGGCCGATAGCAGCTTTGTTGAACAATCGGCGCCGATGCATCGGTCGAGCCTTAGTCATTTTGTCTGTCACAGGTATAAATAGGAAATGCCTGCATTATGTTTAGATACTTTGTAAAAAATCATGATTCGATGACCTCTTTTTTTCTTTCTCAATTTTATGCTTTTTTTTAAACTTTATAAACATTAAATTATGAACTTATTTCTTGTAAAAATTATCTTATTTTGCATTATATTGTCTGTAATTTATTATTTTAAAGCAATTATAGTATTTTATAATAAGAAGCGAAACTTGTAATGTTGTGAAAGCTATTGTGTACATACTTTTTAATTGTTTACTGTGAAATTAAATATATTGGCAGTAAAAAAGCCACCAATTTTATTTCAGAACCTTTTAATTTATACTCAGAGGATTATAATTTAAAAAAAAAACATTTTGATTACTGCAGCGCCTTTTAGTTTTATTGCTGTTTTAAAATTTCATGCTTCTTCTTCAAAATATTTAGGAGCTCCAAGCTTGGGCCAATACTAACTGCACCATTTAATATATATTTGTTTAAAAGCATTTTTTTCTAATTATGTAAGCCATTCTGAACATTTTATTGAAAAAAGTTTTGTGATATCATGAAAATTGGCAAAGTTATGAATTTTTTGCTTGAACTACATCGCTAGCAAAAAATTTGTCTGTAAAGCGAAGACGTCCCTTTGAACGACGGATTTTAGAAAATTGATATCTCAAAAAGTATTAAAGTTAGCAACAAAAAAATTTACAGCGGTAATCGCGATAGTAAAACGAACAAATAAAAAAAAATCATAAAAATCTGAGACCATGGGTTTCATACCCTGGATGAATTGGTATGGATTGACCTGTACAATTTCAAAAAGGAAGTTGGCACTTTTTTATGTTGAAAGCCTCCGCGATAGTTTGACAACATTTGCTGCAAACATTAACATATAAACGACAAAAGTAAAGAAATTGAAACTTAATCTTTGAATTAAAATGAATGCACAAAATTTAGTTCGAAATATAAAATAAATAAATAAAATTAAAAAAAGCTTGACAATACATTGGATTGTTGGGTGATGAAAGTACGTCTTTCCACCTCAATCCACTGAAGGTCTTTAAGGGTAGTATTATGCATCGCATTTGTTCATTGAATAGTAGGAAAATAGGAAAACTTCCACCCATCTTGAAATTCAGTGAGCGTTAGACAAGATATCACAACCATTTCACCTTCTTATTCCTCAAAGGAAAGTCTGCATCACCTGGATTCGACTTTCTGACCATTTTCAAAACTTAATTAGCTACTTACTACCTCATCTTTACGCCTCCCCCCCCCCTTCCCATGACTCGACAGCATTTCGTACAAAACTTAGCGATTTTTTAATTAAGTTGTTGCGTAAATAATTAAACGCAGTAGCAGAAAAAAGGGGAAAAACGCAACAGTTTTATTATTATTACAATTATCACTAGTTTTGCCCTAATAAAATTTCCCTTTATAGAATGTTGTCCATTTAGAGTAGAATAACAATATTATAAATTATTGATTTTTCTCTGATGTAGCTTAAAAATTGTATCACTATTTGGAATATTTTGATACGATAAACATAGCACTCGGCGCAATAAGATATATTTTTATTTTTTCAAATTGTTATTATGATATACCCTAACAAATTGCTCAACTTTTTAGTTTAAAAAAAATTTTGATGGAAGAAAACTATTTAACTTAATTAATTAATTAATTTTTCTGCACAGTAGAACATATTTTTATAATTGAAAGATTACACCCATGTAATGCTGTTTTGTTTTTAGAATGGCTCTTACAATGAACCCCACTTATACGCCCTATCATTTATAGGAAGGGCTTTGATTTCATTGCATTTTTAATGATAATCATACGACATGGGCGCAGACGATTTTCTGCATCTTGAAAATCCACCGACTTGTGCCAGGTTTGAAATTGCGATCTTGGGCGTACGAGGCTTGCGCCTTACGACTACGCCACCCTGCCAACAGAAAAGAATAGTAAAATGAAGTAAAACCAAATCGAGAGAGTGGCTTTGATATCTGAAAGAGGGAAGATGACCCGCCGAAATTCATCAGACCCATCAATAAACACGAAAGCATGAAAAAGGAAATATTACGCATTAAACACCGAAACATTGGTCGAATTGCATGATAGCCGTGGTCATCAAGATCAAAATAATTTTAAATGAACTGCAATTAAAAAAAGTTATCAGATAGTAAAATTATTATTTTTATAAATTCTCCTTTTATGAACATATAAATAACAATTTTTCAAAGATAGAAGAAACGTATATATTGTACTTACTGACTACTTGCGCTGTTGCCGAATATTTCTACTGCACATAAAATCTTAAAACAACGTCTCTCTCATCTTCACAATCAGAAGTTACTTATAAAGTTGGCAAAAGTTCAAGACTATTGGAATTTCATTAATTCGTTTAGCAATTAAAAGAAGGAATTTTTTGCGCCTACAAAAACACTAAATGTCGATCAGAGGTTGCCTATTGTTCAAAAATACTCAATCTGATTATTTCTGGGGCTGTCTTTTACTTATATGGAGAACTTTCAGATGATTTTGCAGATAATTATTAGGAACAAAAAAACTTTTTTTTTTTTTCGATTATTATTCATGACTCAGTTGACAAAATACGAATTTTGTTTTTGAGAAGACACAACGCTGAGAACCGAGAAAAAGACGCTTTGGAATAAGCGTTGTGGCAACTTGTGGTCATGAAGAATGACCATAATTTGAGACCACCGGCAGGGACGGGTTGGGTAATAAAGTCGGAGAAAGAGCTTCAGTGAAAATAGAGCTTTTGACCATTGTCCATGAAACGACTTCGGTGAATTCGTCTTCGTCTGCGCTCTTTCAAAGGATTGCTTCCTGGGAACCCTTTGCTTTTCTGCAGACACAGGGAATAGTCAGTGTCAATGGGCGGGTTCTAATAAGAGAGATGGCAGCTGTTACTTGAGTAATTTAACAGGGCTTGAGGTACCTCCATACTTTTCATATCAATGCTTTTTGTTACTTGGCCTTTTAGCCACATGGCATTCAATCTTTTGAAATACTTGCTGACATTGACGGACAGTCGGAAGCGGAAATGACTTTATAGACTAGAATAAGTTACTACCTATTATCTCCAACAGCACAGCAAGGAAGCAACCTTCATCCCTAGGAAGCAAAACAAAAAGCATGCCTAGGGGGTGCAGAAAAAGCCGAAACAGACGTCACTCTGTGGCCGTAACGCTTTCTGTCCCCCCCCCTTATTAAGGGCGGTAAATAGGACTTTTCGAAAAAAAGAAAACTTCGCCCTGTTTGCGAAAAAAAACATAAAAACAAGATTGCGTTTGTTGAGATGGGACTTCCGGACTTTTTCGCCCCTTGAACAGTGCCGCCCGGGGCGACCGCCCCCCCTCTAGTTACGCCACTGATAACGTTATTTAGTACATGGTGTGAAGAGATTTAAAAAAAATTCTGTTTAGTCAGGTTTTGGAACACCCGATTGCCACCAGAAGGAGCTGCATAACTTTGCATTATACCCTATTAGCAAACACCTTGCAACAACCTTGATAATATACTGACAACTTCAATATGAACTTCTTAAATACTGTTAAAAGGTTGCATAAATGTTGACATAACAATACTGCAATAACAGCATGTATGCAACATGGTAGTACCTTTAAATAACAATATTGACATTACATAACATTATCAACACTAAGTGTTATTTGCATCAATGTTACAAAAAATAGTTGAAACAACATTGATTCAATGCTGTTGTCGTCAGGGTAAATAACAGCCAATGGAAAGCTGTTGAACTGTGTATGCGTTGAGGTAGAAAGAATTCTACCCATCGTTCCAACGGCGGCGTGTCTCTCCTCAAACTCACATGGTTTCTTGTTTGTTGGTTGTTCAATGATAAAGAGTAGTGTAGGGGAATATTTTTTTCAGTAGTTGCGTATCACGTGGGATACGTGCATGTAAAATCCGTGGACCCCACTACCTTGCCCCGTGCGCAAGCAATCCTAAAGCCTCGGCTAACAGGTAGGGGTCTGGTAGAGAAGAGTAGTTGCGTATGCATTATCACATTCATTAACGTAACCCAGGACAGTAGATGTGTGATTATCTATTGAGAAGAATATGAAAAGGTAATGGAAGCATAACGCAAATGCGCCATGATGGTCTAGTGTAAATCCCGTGTCGAATAAAATGCAAAAAAAGGCACCTTGATTTATACTGTCATATCAGTATATACTTTTCTCCACCAGACCCCTACCTGTTAGCCGAGACCTTAGGATTGATTGCGCACGGGGCGAGGTAGTGGGGTCCACTGATTTTACATGCACGTATCCCCAAGTGTACATGGTGGGTCTTCAGCGGGTATCGAACACTTCCAGTGGAAGTCCAACGCTCTATCCACTAGGCTACCACAGCCTATATATCAGTATATACTGTCAGTGACAACGTGAATGCAATATTGCAAAAATGACACCTTGATTTTATACTGACAAAGCACTGTCATATCAGTTATACTGTCAGTGACAAGATTAATGCAATATTCCGAAACTAAGGCACCTTGATTTTATACTGTCATATCAGTATTTGCTATCTGGGACAAGGTGAATGCAATATTGCAAAAATAAGGCACATTGATGTTATATTGACAAAGCACTGTCATTTCAGTGTTTACTGCCGGTGACAAAGTGAATGCAATATTGAAATAATAAGGCACCGTGATTTTATACTGACATTACACTGCAAACACATTGACAATCAGTCGAGTATGGCAGCCTGCTGGCAGTATAAATGGAGTAACATAAAAATGTTGAGGCAGCATGTATGCAAGATTATGCATGCTGATATATCAACCTTTATGCTATATTGTGGCAGCATATTTTGCTTGCTGGGTACAAGCTAAATTCAAAATAAAGAATTTTATCTTTCTGCTCATCTATTTTCGAGTTTATTAAGATCTATATAGATATACAGTCGAACCTCGTTTTCACGACACTCAGATGACACGTCACTCCGGAGGTTACGTGACTCTTGAATTGAAGTACATTTATTTTCCAGTTCGTGTGCTTAGTCTCGGGACTCGCTTATGAACTGTCGTCCAATATGACAGATAGAACAAGACAATACATGAAAGATTTTATTACATCACAAAGAGAGGAAATAACAGAAATACACCCAGGGCAAGGTGGGAATCGAACCCACGACCTCGTTACTGCGCGCAAGCAGCGGGCGGAAACTGGTACTAAGACTGCTCGGCCACTGAGGCCCAACGTGACTCTTTCAAAGTCCCGAACTTGCAACCTATAATTTTAATGCTAAATAACTCTGCAATTCACGACATGACTTTATTGTGCCACTCCGTTTATGAGGACACTTCAAATTGTTAAAACAGGCTCGATTTTATTTTTTTAACTGAAACCTCTCAGTAAAATAATGAAGATTTCACGAAACATTTTTCCTAAAATACCAGAAAATGGATTAGTGACAACGACAACTGTTATTTACCTATAGCCGAGAAAATCCCCAGCCCCCTCGATCGCGAGCCAGCAAGGCGTGCACAGAAGGTTTGAAAGCGACAGGTGGAAAGATAAAGTTGTGCTGCTTGTTTACTTTAATGAATGTTTGAATTAGGGATTTGAAGTACAGAAATTTTTTTACAATTGTCAACATTGACAGTCACAAGAAAAGAGTGATAAGTTTCATTTGCATTTCTCCTAGGAGTAAATCTCTACTTAGCAGTACTTCAGAAAATAATAAAGGAACAAGGAGAAAGAAAGCCTCCATTTTGAAACTCGACTTTTGTTTCTGAAATTCCAGGAACGTACACATATTTTAATTTCCAGTCAGAAAGAGTTTAGGAAGACAGGGCCAGAAGCGTAGCTAGAGGGGGGAAAGGAGGGACAGCTGTCCCCGGGCGCAGCGTCAAGGGGCGCCAAATTATTGCAAATTTATTTTATTTTTAAATGCGAAAAGAAAATTATTTGATTTGAAGAGGTGTGAATATGTTCGACAAAAAAATGGGAGCACCGCAAATCATATCGAGAATGAGCAATGCAGCACAGGAGTGCGTGGGAAATCAGACAAATAATTTTGCAAAACCAAAATGTCCCATTTTTTCTCTTAAAAGTGAATGGTCGCTAATAAAAATGAAAGTTAAAAAGCTGCTTTTTAGAGCTATTTATCATTTAGGAAGTATAAAAGTTTTTTAAATTTCCTTTAGGGCCCCAGTGGCACGAGGAGGAGGGGGGCGCAAAATCTTCAGTTGTCCCCGGGAGCTGAAAACCCTAGCTGGGCAGCGGAGAATCACTATGGCTTTTCAACTGAAGTTGAAGTTGAATGGTCATTGTAAATGAGCTTTTAAAAATGTGTGCCATAATCCCTTTTAGACAGGCAATTTCTTAGCAAGTACCTTTCTTTGTTCGAAAACTTCCAAATAAAACAGAGGCGTTGCAATGCATTAACGTCGTAGAAAAATACCTTTCTTTTGATGGAAGAAGCTAAACAGGAAGACTTTTTGTACAAACTACACAGAAAAATTTTAAATTGTAAATCAGAAAGTAAGCAAACCATTATTGGAGAATGTTTTCTTGTGAAATAAAAAGCAAATTATCTTTTCTTAATGTTTTTTCATTGGTTTTATGAAATAATACAAAATGACGGTAATTCAATCTAATTTAAAATGTAAAATAATTTAAACACTTAAATGCATTATTACATTATATGTTCTTTAAATTGTGTTTTGAAGTAATTCTGTTTAAGACGTCGCTCCGCTTATGACGACACTTTGAGAAAGTCCGCAGGGTGTCATGATAACGAGGTTCGACTGTATATGTATATCCTGGAGAATATAAAGATCAGACAAACAGCTACCAAAATGGGAGGTGCCCAACTAAATACAAAAGTGATGATCAGTAATAGACTGTAGGCAGTCTATTATTGGTCATCGACAATAAAGGTCAAGAACCCTTTTAAAACGATATTCATCCCCCTTGCAAGTTACAACTGCTTTCGGCAACTAATTCTGGAAAAAGCCTGCAACCCTATTAAAGCAATATTTTTTCTGAATTTTGAGATTAGTCCAGAGTTTCAATAACTCAAAACAATGAACTCTAGTTCTGTCTTTTGTGCAAAAATTTAGTCCATCAACAACTAACATTTTCAATAAATTTAAACATCTGAATTACGTCTTCTCAGACTCCCCTTTGGCTGGGACTCTACTGCATCAGTCTTTTTTAAGTCTGTAATCTTAACCCAAATCTAAAAGTCCACTGAATAACATAGTAGTCTCTTTTAAAACCTTTCCAATAAAATAATATTTCTCTTAAAATAAGAACAATGCCAAACAGCATATTCTCTTAATGAGGTCCTAACAAACTTCTGTATAATGGTAGAACTTCCTTAAAAGTTATTTTCTTTCTTAGAATTTGGTTTTAAGGTTATGTGAGATATATAACACATACATACTGATAAATTTATCAAAATAGATTCAAGAATGAACAAAATGGATATTTTAGTTGCCCATAGAAAGGGAAGTACATATTTCAACAAAACTAATAAAACTGATCCAGGGTTGATTAAAATGGAAATTTATATTGAGATCTGAATGAAAATTTTTCATGAATAGAAAGATTTTTATAACAATATATTTACTTTGTACAAAGAAGTAAAAAATAACAATAATAACAAGATTGACACTTTATATGCACAATAGAAGACAATACAGTTGTATTTGTGTGTATACTTTTTATAATAATACGGCTTTTTTGGACCATAGACTTAGCCCCAAGCCTTTGAAATATGAACTGTTAACTTTTCTTCAACAAAAATTTATGCTGTATTATGCAGTGGGCATAACTAAAGTGGATCCAAAGTGGCAAATTTTCGGTACAGCAGAAAAACTTAATAAAAAATACGTATAAAAGGAATTTTCTGCAAACATGTCAAATATTTCAAGAATCATTCTTGAATACTCATTTATTGATGTTCACAGGGACGGACTGGGTAGAAAATTCGGCCCTGAAACATTTCACCTTACCAGACCTTGGGAGGGAACACTATTAGGGATCGGAAGGATCCCTCAAATTTTTTTTGTAAATTCTCTGAAAACAATTAGTTTATGAGCATTTCTAAAAGAATTACCGCTTTCAATTTTTCAATATAAAGTATTTTCAATAAAATATACAAAGCCCAATTAAAATAGCAGCATTTTACATGAAGAGAGTTAAAGTTCAGATAAAGACCTAGTTTTCTAGGTCTTTATTTAAATTATTTATTGGTTTATTCCAAGGGTTCTCAAACTTTTATGCCCTTTATTATTCTGTTTTTGTTTACCCCACTTTCTAGGCATTATTCTAAAAGAAGTCAATTAGTGCAACGTTTATATTTAAAAGTTCCAAAAACAGAGTAAAACCAAGAAGTCCAAAAACAAAGCTGAAAAACAAATTTTTTTTCTGCGTTATGACATAAGTCTGGGGAAAAAAGGGAGGCGGATAGTAACCCTTGCAGTATCAGAAGCTAGATCTGCTTTTGCCTCCAATTTACCATATATAAAATGTAAAATACTCTGACAAATAGGGAGATGAAATGTATTCTTAAAAGTTCTGCCCCTTCCCCTTCCTATGACCTATAGCCAGACTATGGGAATTTTGTCCCTGTTTCATTCTTCCCTCTATGGTCCCATCTCAGTCAAATTTTTGACCATACAGTTTACTTTGTAAAAAATAAAATAGGCAGACATTTTTGACCAGCCCGGGAAGGACCGGCCCTTCTGACATTTGCCCGAATGCCGACATAGCCAGTCTGCCGCTGGATGTTAAATTCAATTACAGTACCGAACCCCAAATTCGGCATGCTCGGGACCAGCGCTAAGCCGGATTTCGGAACCTGACCAAAAATGGCGGATTTACGAAACATCAACGCTAATATGCACTTTTTACTTCAGATCGCACTGTTTACTGAACTGGAACAAAAAAAAAAAAAAAGGTAACTTTTCTTGGAAAAGGTAATATAAGTAAAGCCATGTGTTAAAATATTTTTACCAAACAAAAAAATAACTTATTCATGGATTTAAATAAAACGCTCCAAATTACAACGCACAATTCAGCAAAAGTAAATCATACCCACCATAGTAGTTAACCGTTTCACTGAATAACCTGCAATTGCATGAAAAAGAAAATAGAGCTACATCTAAAAAATATATTAGCAGAGAAGTCAAACTAAAATGCCAGGCCATTTGTACAAATTGCAAGGGTTACTGGGTGCCATTTATGACCACAAAGAAAAAAAAAAAGAGCAAGTTTCTTTATCTTTCTTTCCACTTTTTCCAGGGAATAAAACTTGAGAAACAAATTTTTAAGAATTTAAGGGAAAAAATACTTTTTTTATGGGGAAAAAAGATACTTAACTGAGCCCAAGAATTCAATTTTCACTTTTCAACATAGTGGGTTTTCTGGTTTTATCTTGGTTTCCTGAGTTTCATTCATATAAAGCATAAATATATCTACAAAATTGCTTCTATTTGAATCAAAATTTACTGACATTTATTAATTTAATAGATTCTTACAATAATATTTTTCTAAATTTACAAAAAAAAAAAAAAAAAAAGCGGAAATTTTCGGGAAAAGTGCCGAATTTTAGGATTTTCCGAACTTCGGGATTCCGAATTTGGGGTTCGGTACTGTAGTTACAAACTAGTTTTATTTCTTTCTAATAATCGTCAAAAAATAAAGTGAATAATTCTGCCAACTTTTTTAACTTGATAAAGAAAAGATCTACACTTCTACTGTATACAAATTCAATTTTCTATTTAAATTAGTTATTTTTTCTCACTCTTTTAAGGTCAGCAAGGAAAAAAGTAATCTCAGGCAGCATTCTAGTCATAGTACTGCATCCATATGGATTTAGTAGACATTTGATATGAACCATACATGTACTCCCAAACATAGACACATGTTTAAAGTTTTACATTATAAGAATTTAAAAAACGTTTTAATAATATATCAGCTGCCTGACCGGGTGTAATAGTGCCTCTCTCTACTTGTGTTCCCATGTCACCCAACAAAGTTTTTATTTCAGGATGTGTTTTAAATACACTCATTAATTTATTTTCAATATGCAGCCACATCCACATTTTATATTGTTTCTTTCTATTTAACTGATATTCTCCAGATTCTAACATTACATCTCTAAAATCTAATAAATCTTCAAATAAATTTTCTATTCCATCCTTAGTTTTTGCCGATACACATAACACAACAGGGTTCCATGTTTTAAAACGATGGCGGACAAATTTTAAAGCACTAAGATATTCTGTTTTAAGGCGACGAGCAGCAGGCATTAAATCTCCATCTGATTTATTAACAACAATCATATCGACTAACTCTACAATCCCCTTCTTCAATCCTTGAAGTTCATCACCTCCTGCAGGTGAGACAATCATAACAAACATATCCACCATATGACATACATGAAATTCTGATTGACCAACACCAACAGTTTCAACAAGAATAATATCATAACCAGCTGCTTCACACAAAGCAATAGCTTCATTTGTACTTCTAGTTACACCCCCTAAGCAACCACTAGCAGGAGAAGGTCTCACAAATGCATTAGGATCTCTTGATAGTTCTGGCATCCTAGTTTTATCACCGAGCAAAGATCCTCCGGTGGTTGAAGAAGATGGATCAACAGCAAGTACAGCTACCCTATGACCTTCATCAGTCATTAATTTTCCCAAACATTCTATAAATGTTGACTTTCCAGCTCCAGGTGGACCTGTTAAACCAATACGGAAGCTTAAGGCGTTATTTCCCATCTTCAAATACTTACGTTTTGCTTCTTTTAATACGAGATTCAATAATACTTGAGAAGCAAGCTGCTTTTCCGGATGTTGTGTTTCTACTAAAGTTATAGATTGGGCCAATGCACTTCGCTGCCCTTTTAAAAGTCCATCAAAGAGTTGCTTAATTTTACTATAATACTCTTGTGATAATTGGTCTTCATAGCTTTCAACTGTTTTTAAAATGTTAGAAAATGAACTCCGGGAGCGACTAGAAGACGAAACTAATGAAATACCGAAAACTGAATTTCTTGATAGAATGAAAATTCCACATTTGCTTTTGAAATTCTTGAAAAGGAGTCTCATTTCGCTTATTTCTTCTCTTAATTTATTTAAAAGAAAAGTTTTTCTCTCTTGGTGTTTAAACCAGAGTTTACTGTTGTAACTTCAGCAGCGTCGATTGATTACGGAATTGATTACGAAGTGGAAGTAAACAAAAAACACGTGATTGAAACTGAAAGACGTCAATCAAAAATTATAATTTGTCGTTAGTGCTGCCATCTAGTAGATGGTTTTTCCCGCAATCCAGAAAAAAAAATTTCCTGCAAAAAATAAATACATAAATAAATAAACAAATACTAACTAAATAAATGTATGTAAATAAATAAATAAATAAATAAAACTACAATAAAAAAACAACATCATTGAAATCAATAAACATACACGAACAATGGTAAGCGAAAAAATGCCTAGTATTCATAGAAAATTTGCAATAAAAATAAATATTTTGATGAAGTGGAATTTGTAGGAACTGTTATCCTTATTCTGGTGAGGATTTTTGAGGAATATTGTTTTAATTGGAATTTTTAGGCCCTCGCAAATGTCACTCCAGGTGTACAACTGTGTGTTGCTCTATTCGTGCCTTGATCTAATTTCTAAATCAAATCTGAATACGTAGGTGGCGCAACAGGAGTTTCTTATTTTCCGCTTACGCCACTGGTGATTGTCAAATATTGTTGAAGTTGGCTACGAAAATGGCCGAGCGAAGGCCACAGCCGGAGCAATATTCTCCAAAATCGAGTCCCAGAGGGTCTCGCTCACCTGTAGTTCCACGCCAAGATTCGACTGGAACTTTAAAAACTACAATATCTTTGGGAAAGACACCAGCAATTGTTCACAGTGGGCCCTTCTACTTAATGAAAGAACCTCCAAGTAAGTTGATTACGCAACTTTAGCACCTCAATCAATAGATTCTTTCTTAATTTTTAATTTGCTAAAAAAATTGAATAATCCTTTATTTTCCTTGAATGTTTTGATAACCCCTCTATCCTCTTCTCTGTTTTAATGTCTTCTTTCTTTTTTTTTTCTAGAATCCGGAATCATTGTGTAAATGGGAAATTTGATTTTCAATGCAGTTTCCTTTTTTGCTATTAGTTAAAGTTTTGGTGTGTAGTACAGTTATGATCAACAATTTTGTGATTCTTCTTTCCTATTTATTTTATTGCGTTAATTTGGTATTGTTTTCATGCATTACACTGCATTACTTTTTGTTCTTTCAAATGAAAAGGAAAGTTAAAAAAGTTAATCATTATTGCTATCATATGTGTCTATTATTATGCAAATTGAAAAAGCAACAAAAATGAGGCAGCATCACCTAGAACTTGGCTAGACCATTGTGGACAAAGTACAGGCATTCCCTCTCCCCCTCAAACTTGCACGCAACTCTTTACAACTTCATGTCAAGCTAGTTTTGTCATAGAAAAGTATCAACTCTAAAAAATTGAGACTTTTTTCTTTCTTCGGTTCCAGCTGCTCCTTGTTGATTTTGCTTTTCTTTCTCCTAACATCTATGACCAACAAGTTGCCAAATTTAATAACTGCAAATACGGGACAGCAGGGGCGCAACTATGGGGAAGGGGATGAAGGAATGGGATCACTGTAGTCCACAAAAGGGAGGCAACGGGTTTGGTATCCCCACAAGGCCCCAGACATCTGGCCGATCAGGCTTCTGTACGAAAGTTCCAGTTATCTGGTCATGGCATACCATATTAACTTTAATGGCATTACTTTGTAATCAATAATAGAATCCTTCACAGAACACAGTTTGGGTGTACTCAAAGCTCCTAATAACGAACATTACACAATGTCACAGCAGTTCATACCATGAGCTTCAGTTACTAAACATAGCTATGACATTAAAAGCAGGGGTGTACTGGAGTGGTAACGTGCCAGTACGACATTCTAGTATTTTTCTTCTAGGTGAAATGCCTTTCCGGAAATTTATTTCAAGTAAAACTTATTTTATTTATAGCAGGGATGCACAAACTTTTTTGGGTGAAGGGCCAAAAAGTTAGAAAGTATCAGGTCGGGGCCAAAGTAACGTAATGTTTTATCCAGTAAAATACAGGGTACATTTAAGTTTTTATTTAGAGGTAATATGTACAAATTACATGTATTAATAATTACTGTACTCGGAAACACATTATTAAATAAAAGTTTTAAAAAATTAATGTAAATGAATTCAAAGAAAATGAGGTATAATATTTCTAAACAATTAATTGCACAACATGTATATATCTATCAATGAAGTGATTGGTCAAATCGCAAAAAAGAATACAAAAGTTTTTTACAAAAATGTGTGCAAATTATGAAAATGAAACAAATGGAAAATAAAAAGGTATTTTAAACTTAGAAAAACACAGCATTATTCTCTAAATTATAACTTTCTTTATAATTTAGATAATTTTTCTTTGAGATATTATAATGTAAAATTTAAAATATATATTAAGAGTTAAAATGAGAAATTAATTAAAAGTGTGAATATAAATACAGAAGAAAATAAACACACATATATTAGCAAAATCCAAATGCTGTGAGGCTGTACATCACGTAAAACCCTTGCGATTCAGAATTACTACTAGTCAATTTGGCTAGTAGAATTGTTTTTTTAACTAACCATTTACAAAATTTTATTAGTTAAATTGGCATAGTAATATAGTACAGAACCTCTTATTCGGGAACCAGAAAACCGGGAATTTTTTTCGTTAATTTCCCGCCATTTTTGATAAGTTCGTGTTTTTTTTGCCCATTTAGGGATCATTCATAAATGATGTCACGCTTAAAGGGGGGGGGGGGGGGTTCGTGAAATTGTGACGAGGGGAGGGGGTAACAAGAAGTGCGACATCCTGCATTATGCAACATAGCGTGACGCGTGACAAAGGGGGGGGGGGTCAAATATATGGGGAAAAAGCGTGACGTCATTTATGAACGGCCCCTTATTAAAAATACGAATTTTTGAAAATGCCTTTAAAAATACACATTTTTCCGTTACAAGTAACATATTCAGTGTTTATAAGTCGAACAATTTAATCTAAAAACGATGCTTTTTAGGGGAGGGGGCGGGGCGTCAACTTGCAGAGGGAAATTTAAAAAAAAAAAATCTCCAACGATTTTTGAGAAAAATCAGACCTTTTCTCTATTTTATTTCAATAATTAAACAGGAAAGAAATAAGTAATTAGATTCTTATACATTTATTTAATTCTCGTCATCAGTATTGTCAGAAGACGAATTGTAACAAAAGTCGGACTATACGAAAGTTCGAAAAATTTCCAATACAGCAGATTTGCGAATTGTCCGCAATAGCTGATCGTGTGAAAATTAAACCTCATTTATTTTTGTTTTATATATTTATTTATTTAAGCGCTGCAATAAGGTAATAAGAATTTTAAATTGATATTAAGGCAACAAAAATTGCAACTATGAGAATGAATTCTTTATTAAAATCGAGTTCGCAAAAGCGAAGTCGTTTTACACAAGTATGAAATTTGCGCGTTTCTGCATGTAAACATGCTTTTTACATTTCGTTTTCCTCCTTTTTAAAATCACTTATTGCTGTAAAAATGATTGACGATCAGATTTTACGAAATTAATAATTTGATAAACAAGATGTCCGATTCGGAAAACATCCAAATGGTGCTACACCCGAACGATGACAAAGAGCAAGATAGCGATGAAGACGATAATAATGGCATTTTGCCTGCTATGTCTAACGATGTTGCTTTAAATAAACTAAAGAAATTATAGTAGGAATGGGACAAAATTTCTTTATTGACGAAATAACGCACATAATGGCTGCTCGAAAAATCCAGCAATCGAATTTTCGACCATTTCCCGATAAGCTATTGTTCTGAAACTTTACATATAGCTTAAAACCAGATGACAATGCAATATTCTACCACTTTTATCATGATTTGATTAGTTTCTGAAGTATTTCCAATAAAATAAAATTAAATATGGCGATTAGTTCCGAAAATTGCGACCAAAATTCAGTAACGGCGCTGCGATCGTATTTTTTACTACGATTTTTCGTAAGCTTTTTTTTACTTTTTTTTTTGTATTTTTTTAAAAATTTAATAAAATTATAATAAATTTTACTATAATTTTTTAACAACTATATTATTGGGCCAATTCAAAAGGCTCAGTGGGCCAATTTTGGCCCGCGGGCCATAGTTTGTGCATCCCTGATTTATAGTTTTAATTTCTCGCTGAAGCAGAAGTAATTTAATTTGACTGGCCAGAACTAAAGGCCAGCCTTTAATCTGAATCCTACCTAAAATGGAAAAGTTTCTATATTCCATTTAATAAAATGACATTATTATTATGCTTAAAGTATTAATTTAAAAAATTTTGTTTCAATTAAATTAATCTAATTACTTTAATAAAACTAAAACTTAGAATAATTATACTTTAATTAATCTAATTACTTTAATAAAAGAAGTAAGTACAAAGGTTTACTGGGAGGGGGAGGGCAGACTGGGTCTGCGCCCCGGACACAAGACTCTAGAGGGGCGGGGCATCAGCTCCCCCCCCCCCCCCCCGAAATCCCAAAACTTTTCGCAATGTAGCATATATTCCTCCCTGAAACTTTCCTCAACACTAGTGTTTCAAAGTCAAGGCCGCTCCCCGAAAAAATTTCCTGGCTACGGCCTTGCCTGGTCACCAGATTTTAGGGGCACTAAATGGGCTAAGTGTGTGTAAGTAGTATTCAAATATCTGTGGTTGCGCCAAAGGAAATGTAGGTCTGTTTTCAGACCCTTCGCAAAATTACAGTCGATCAAAATGGACTCTTCACAAAAGTCCAGTCAATTAAAATGGACCCTTCACAAAATTTCAGTCCATCAAAACGGATCTTTCATGAAATTCTAAGCTATCAAATGATACATTTTACAGAATTATTTATGAAATAAGCTGCAAAAGTAATAATTTTTTATCACTATGTTTAATTTTCAAATTTTTTTTTTTCCACAAAACTCTTTTAAAATTCACAATTACAAACTGTTAAAAATGCTGGATCAACACCTGAATATAAATATAAGCTTTTTTGTGTGTATAATTGGGGAGGGGAACTGTAGTCTAAAGGTCAAGATTCACGGTCCCCACTCGCCACGTGGCGACCTTGTTTAAAAAAGTGGCGATTCAAAAAATTAAGAGCGATCGCCACTTTCGTTTTTTTCTTTTCTAAAGAAAATCCTTCCTTTTCAAATACATCTATAGAATTTGCACTCGTGCTTCTTTCATGCACACAAACAGTGGCGTACGCAGGGGGAGGGGGGGGGGGTTAGGGGTTTGAACCCCCCCCCCCTTGAGCCCTAAAAAATAGTGCTTTATTACATACTCAATTTTTTTTAGTAGTTTCAGAAAATTATGAACCCCCCTTGAAAAAATTCTGTGTACACCACTGCACACAAACACAATAAAAACGCATCAATTTGGCATTCAAGTAACTGAATTTTCCCCTTCACAAAAAAAAGAAAAAAAAATGGCGAAATTTTTTTTACAATTGAGCTGGGTTTTTTTTTAATTCCTCCTCTCTGCCATATAAATCTTATTAAATATAGTAGGAAACAATCTTAATCCTGATTTTTTTTTCATTTCATAGCCACAACACTTTTATTTCAGATCGGGCATTATTGCTTAAACTTATAAAATCAGACTTAACTGTTGCACCAGTTTGAAAATGATGTAAAAGTTTTTAAAAAATGTTTTGAAAAGAATGAAAATGAAATGTACTGAACAAAATTAGAACTGGAAATATACATTTTTTTATACTTGTCAGGGTTCACACTGGAAAAAAATACAAGGTGGGATTTCCCACCTTGACCAAAATTTTAAGTGGGATTTTTAAAATTTAAGTGGGAACTTTTCTTTTTGTTTTTGTCTTTAGAGATATTACTAAATTGTCCGATCATGATCCAATACAAACTATGTAATAAAAGATGATTATCTAAGCTATGCTCAGCAAAGAAAGAATAAACGTCAACAAGGTTCACACGAAACGGATCCTTCACAAAATTTGCGAATGCAAAAATGGGTGCTTTTATGCTTTATAAAATGTTAAGCGTGAAAAAGATCTTCCGGTATTTTGGTTATTTAACCAAAATTCTTTGACGTGTGATTTTTACAAAAAAATCCTAAAAATTAGTGTAATATTTCCTCTATTTTTTCTGATCATATGTCATTTTATCTATTGATGTTTTTCATTCACAAAGGGCTGCATTCACAAAGGGCTTAAATTGTTCAATAATCCCAAGAAACTTCATAACATCGTTCCGAATAATTCGGTTATGGCCTCTTTTGATGTTAATTCTTTGTTTACTAATGTTCCTGTTGATGGCGCTTTGACTTGCCTCAGGAAAAGGCTTTCTGAATTCCATTTTACTTCTGTGGAAATTGAGGAATTAGTTTTTGTTACTCGTGTGTGCTTGCAACAGAGCACTTTTGTATTTAATGGTAAATTCTATGCTATGGTAGATGGCCTGGACATGGGAAGTCCTCTTAGTCCTATTTTGAGTGATTTCTATATGCATTATTTTGAGGAAAAATTATTCCAGAAATTGCAATTTCAATTTTATGTTCGTTATGTGGATGATTGTTTTGTCCTAACGGACAGTAACTTGTCAGGTATTGATGATGCTCTTTCGATTATGAACTCCATTGATCCTAATATCCAGTTTTCTTGTGAGAAAGAACTTAATAGTGCCCCGCGTTTCGTGATGTTTTGATTTCTAGGAGTGAGTCTGGTTTCACTACTTCTGTCTATCGTAAACCTTTCGCTGTTTCTTTACCTCCTCACTGATTGCCGTCTCATCCTCCCAACCAAAAATATTCGGCTTTTAATGCTCTTGTCCATCGTGCTATTAATATTTGCTCTTCTCCCGAGCTTCTCAAGATTGAACTCGACTATCTGAAAGCTGTTGCTGTTGATAGAGGATTTTCTCACTCTTTAATTGATTCTATTCATAACAAACTTTCTAAAAAAACTTCGGGTCCCAATCATGTGGTTTCTAGAAAGAATTTGGTTGTGTTACCATTCTTTCATTCTATCAGTTTTCGTATTGCCAAAATCCTAAAAAGGTTTCAATTTCAAGTTGTTTTTGCTCCTAGCAACAAACTTTCCTTCTCTTCTCTTAAAGATCCTGTCAATCAACTTAACACTTGGGGTATTTACCAAATTAGTTGCCTTTGCGGCCTTTCTTACATTGGACAGACAAAACGTGCTCTGAAAATTCGGTTAAATGAGCATAAAGGTTATGTACGCAAGCAAGAGTTAAATAAGTCTAGCATTGCTCAACATTGTTGGAATCATATCAACCACTCTTTTGATTTCAATTCTGGGAAAATTATTCAAAAATGTTCTTCCCCATTAGAGCTTGACTTTTGGGAAGCTTATCATATTAACAGGAATAGTTCTAATTTGGTTAATGATTCTTCCTCAACTCCTTATTTTTCACAGGTCTGGCATAAGTTCCTTTAATTTGTTGTTCTTTCTTGGTTTTCTTGTTGTTTTCCTTTTTTGCGTCATTTTTTTTCTCTCCCCCCCCTCCCCCTCCTTTCCATGTGTACTTCGTTTTGCTTTTTGTTTTTGGTATTTTCTGTACTTATTTTATTTCCATTTTATTCTTTGTATTTTATTTTATTATTTTGAAATTTTCATGTATTTTCACATTTTTATGCATGCTGTTGTATTTTTTGCTTTGTTTTTATTGATATTCCTTTTTACTTCCTGTACTTTCAACTGCATTCGTTTGTTGCTCTCTTATTGGTGCCTTCCCTTCTACTTCTACTTCCACTTCACACTGCCTTTATTCTCATTGGTTTACAGTTAATTCTTAGGCTATATAAGCTTTGTTTTTGTTGTTTTGTCTGCTTCATTTGGATGTTTTGCATCTAGAAGCTCCCTGTCGCATTGAAAAAGGGATTCCAAGCAATCCCGAAACATAGAAACTTTGTCTGCGTTTTAATGCTCATTTGTGCTTTAATTTAACGTGAAATTATATTTCTTTTACTGTTTACTTGCACAAAGTTAAATTATTATTAATGAAGAAGTTGTCAATCTTTCCCCCATATTATTATATATGATAAATAGGGTACCTAGATTTTTCTTTTTATTAATGAGGATAAGATGGCAGTTGAAAATTAAAATTCCATTTAGTTTGTTTTGAATTATCAGTTTGGAATAGTAGTTTCATTTTGCAATGTTTTGAACGCGTGTCCACTAGTTGTGGGAACAGCGCGCAAACGAACTTTCTTTGAGTGGGATTTCGAAAAATACTACGGGAATCGCGCCGCCTAGCGTGAATCTTGCTTGTGTTCAAAAATGGTCCGTGTTTGTTATTGCGGTCTTTTTTAAAAGGTTCGTTTCTGTAATTGGGATTTTTGTTATTTGTCGCTTCTGTTATTAACAATTAAAATGTTGCATTTAAATCATTTACACTCTATAACATTCAATATAAAAAACTATATCGTAAAAATTCATACTTCCTTAATTTACCATCGCTAATGAAGCTAGTTTTTTGTTTTTCCAATTTGAAAGTAATATAGATTTTTTTTTAGACTAAATAGTTTTGACAAAATATTGTGTTTTCTGCACTGCAAATAAGACACATAAAGCATTGTAGTGCACTGATGCACCATTCACCCCTCCTGTTTTGTACTTTTATTTTATGACGCATAGTAGGTGGCCACCAAGTTAATTAAGTTTAGTGGGCACTGGCCACTTCCAAAATTTCTGAGTCTTGACCTTTACTGTAGTCTCCTAACAATATCTCCCTACTGCAAATTTCTCCCTATAACAAAATATTTAAATTGCAATGTTGAGTAACATTATTCACATTATTCTCCATGTAACAAAGTGGTCAGTTTCCCTACAACTAACTTTTCAGATATTTATCTGTGCAATTTTGTTATTTTTGAAGATCTTTTGAAGTATTTGTGAGATAATTCACTCACAAAGCTATGTAAAATATCAGCATATTGCAAGCAAAGTAAATGCAAGTACAGACAGTGGCAGATCAAGCCATTTTGGAGCCCTCACACGCAAGTCAAAAGTTGAATTAAAAAAAAATATATATATATAAACAAATTAACAAAAATAGTAAAAATATTTAATTTTATTTACACATTGATATAAAATTTTATTTATAGTTACAAAAATTTCCTTCTCTTTTCATTTTTGCAAAATCATCGATTATCTTGTCAGAATTTACATTGCTTAAAATGTCTTGTTCTATGTACAGTATTGCTAAGTTATATAATTTCATCTCCCCCATGGTATTTCGTAAATGATTTTTTACTCTTTTTAACACAGCAACAGACCTTTCTCCTGACACATTGGAGATTGGAATCGTCGAAAAAAGCTTCGATAGTGTTTCTGTGTTTGGAAACATGTATGCCATTTCTTTTGCGGAGGCATACATGCAATTGAAATTCACATCACTATTACCTGACAATGTGTTGGCAAAGATAACTGAAGCAATTATCGTCTGTGGCTATAAATCGATGTCTCCAACTTTCATCTACAACAAAGAACACAGAACATAGTCTGGGCGGGAATGGATTTGCATACGATCATTTGTTTGGGGGCCCCCTGAAGTTTCATGGAACTCACCATCATTGTATAGCCGTCATCGATGCAAAGAAAGAGGAAAATTACCACTCCCTTGATGGGCTTTTTAACTCATTTGGTTGACAAGTTGAAATTTCTTTACTGTAAATCGACAGAAAATGTTTTAAATAAAAATATTTATAAATAAAACATTTTACAAAAAAAAAAACTAAAAGTTCAAACTTTCGGGGCCCTTCCAGTCGCCCGGGGCTTCCTGCGGCCACTTAGTCCTCTTACCGTTAGATCAACCACTGAGTTCAGAAGTTACATACTAGTACAAATTACTCTCCAAATTTTTAAATTGCCTTCATTTTTGAGCATTTTGTTTATACGATGAAAATTAGTGTAATTTAAAAAAATTCATAATCATTTTTAATTGAAAGTCATAATTAAATCGTTTTGAACTCTTATCACATATACTATAAAAAGTTTGTAATATTTACTTAAAAAACTGAAAATCTTTAACCTCCGTATAACGGAATTTTCCCTATAGCAAATCATTCAACTTCAACTAAGCGATTTCATTATAGGGAGACTCCGCTGTATAAAGTTTGAATGGAAGCGACTTTTTGTTGTATCAACCTTTCTAGTTACACAATAGATATATTATTTAAACTTAACCATTATCAAATGATTTGCTTTATAGCTCTAACTTGTTAGTTTTCTGCACAAGTACAAGATAATTTATGGATTTGATGTTATGATTAACAAAAATTTAAAGTGGCTACCAAAATTTTTTGTGTTAGTAGCCACTGTCCGCTAAAGAAAAATCCCAGTCTACACCATGATAGGAGCTGTTGCTGTCATTGACAGTCACCCCTGTATTATGTATATCTGTAGATTAAAAATTAATTCAGTTAACTATTTTTAATCTGCAGATATATTGGGGCTCTAGTTACGTACTTACACTAGGCATCTTAAATAATAATAAATAAAATATCGAAGTATTTGGCTCATTTTGTTACTAAATTCTAATTACATAGTTAACAACAACAGTGATACTAGTATGACCCCAAAATACATTTACCTTGGTGTATATCCAGTATTACAGTGCAACAAATAAACGTTTAAATGTGTTTGTCTCAAACAGCAGTTTTAACATGTCTTAGTATTGAACTAGAGCAAAGATATATACAGGATACAGGTAATATATACATAATTAATTAACAAATAATGTATATTAACTAGCATGTTGTTTATTTTTGGAAATAATTCTGTAATTTTTCACTTTAGAAAGTGAACTGACTGGAGCTACGAATCTGATGTCATATTATAATTTAGAGCATGCCTATAATAGATTTTGTGGAAGGAAAATGAAAGATCAGCTAAGTGCTTTTCTACCAAATCTCCCTGGAAATATTGATGGACCCGGACATCTTGATAATAGGTGGGTTTTTACTGGATTTCTGCTTATGGTAGATTACATGGTATTTAGGACATAATTTAAAGTATGTAACACGCATCCATGTCCTTAAGTTTTCTGTAAATTTTGAACAAATCTAAAAGTTTTGGTGTTGACACCATGGATATTATGTACGGAAATAGTCAACTACTTAGCTAGACCGTAAGCTAATAAATTTAAATAACAAGTTTTTTAATTTCAAGTAGATCGATTAATTGTTGTTCGTAAGCATTTGATAACTGTAGTATACATTACTTTGGATAAAATATATTAGGTGCACTGGCTTAGTTTGAAATCATTTTCCGTTTGTAAATTTTTTTTTAGTGAGCAAAATAATGCATTATGCAATCATCGTGTTTCAGTTGTACTCAGACATGCTGTTGATACATAGGAATGTGAATTTCTGCTTTTTGACCAAAAATCTTTTTATTTATGAAGGATAGTTGATATACATTTACAAATGCAAATACAATAGTGACGACCAGCAACAGGCTCAGGGCCCAGCTAGGCTGGTCGTAGTCAATTTAGCAGTCCCCAATGAACATCAAGAGCTTTCTTAAAAGTTTTTTACCCCACTGCAATCAACAGTTGCTTCCGGTAAACTATTCCAACTGCCTACAACCCTATTGAAGTAGTAATTTTTCCTAATTTCAAGATTAGCCTGAGATTTGAAAAGCTTGAAACAATGAACTCTGGTTTTACTTTCAGCACATAGCTGTAGTCCATCAGCATTTCTCATTTGAATGAATTTAAACAACTGAATCATGTCCCCTCCAACTCTCCGCTCTTCTAAGATTATACATATTGAGCTTTTTAAGCCTAACCTCATAATCTAAGTCTGAAAGACCACTTACCAATCTAGTTGCCCCCCTTTGAACCCTTTCCAATAAGGTAATATCCTTTTTTAAGTGCGAAGACCAAAACTGAACAGCATACTCCAAATGAGATCTTACCAAACTTCTGTATAATGGCAATACAGCTTCTTTAGAACTGTTCCAAATAGCCTTATTGATAAACCCAAGCATCCTGTTAGCTTTGTTACTTACTATGCTACACTGCTGACGGGACTTGAAGTCGTGACTAATTAATACTCCTAGATCAACAACTGCTTCTGTTTCCCTAATGACGGAACCTTGTAAATAATAGGTTGCATGTTTATTCCCATGACCAAAATGAAGCACTTGACATTTCCCAATATTAAAAGACATACCTCATTTAATTGCCCACTAGAAATTTGATTTAAATCCTCTTGAAACTGATTGGCTTGTTCCTCCGTGTCCGCAATTCCCATGATTTTGACATCATCAGCAATAATATTGATGTTCCCAGAAATACTCTGAGTAATATCATTAATCAAAATAATAAATTATATTTGCCCTAAAACTGAACCATGTGGAAAACCACTCAAAACATCAATCCACTGAGAATAATTGCCCTTCACTACTACTCTCTGTTTCCTCCCAGTCAGCCAATTATTAACCCAAGTTAAAGTTTTTCCACCAATACCAATATAAGCAAGTTTGCTAAGAAGAGCTTCATGCCTTACTTTATCGAACGCTTTCTGGAAGTCAACGTAAACAACATCTACGCATTTTTTATTTAATGCCATGGTAACCTTATCATAGAAATGCAACAAATTAGTTGTACAGGACCTACCCTTCCTAAAACCATACTGAAAATCAGTCAACACTCCATTTGCCTGGTAAATTTCATTAAATAAGTTTAGTTCTTTGTCATTACATATCTATTTGAACATTAGGTTTTTCCGCATATGTGGGATGAATGTAATTGAAAGCTTGTTGTTGCAGAAAGAAAGAAAGAAAGGAAAAAAACTGAGTGATATAAAAACTTACTGTAATTAAAGTTTTAATTTTTCTTCTAGTTCTTTGAAATCTCTCATCGAAAAACCACCTATTGGAGGAAAAGAGCTTTTGCCTCTGACAGGGTCTCAACTGTCAGGCTTCAGACTTCATCCTGGCCCTGTAAGAAAATTTTTTTATATATGTAAAGCAGGGATGCACAAACTTTTTTGGGTGAAGGGCCAAAAAATTAGAAAGTATCAGGTTGGGGGGCAAAATAACGTAATGTTTTATTCATAAAAATACAGCGTGTATTTCAGTTTTTATTTAGAAGTAGTATGTAAAAATTACATGTATTAATAATTACTGTACTCTGGAACAGATTATTAAATAAAAGTTTAAAAAAAATAATGTAAATGAATTCAAACAAAATGAGGTATAAGATTTCTAAACAATTGATTGCACAACATGTATATATGGAAGTGATTGGTCAAATGGCAAAAAAGAGGAGTACTAAAACCTTTTACCAAAATGTGTGCAAATTATGAAAATGAAACAAATGGAAAATAAAACGGTAATTTAAGCTTAGAAAAACACAGCATTATTGTCTAAATTATAACTTTCTTTATAATTTAGATAATTTTTTCATTGACATTTTAAATGTAAAATTTAAAATATATATTAAGAGTTAAAATGAGAAATTAATTAAAAGTGCAAATATAAATACAGAAGAAATAAACACACATATATTAAATAGCAAAATCCAAATGCTATGAGGCTGTACGTCTTGTTAAACCCTTGCGATTTAGAATTACTACTAGTCAATTGGCAAGTAGAATTGTTTTTTTAACTAACCATTTACAAAATCTTACTAGTTAAATTGGCATAGTAATATTAAATTTATACATTGCTACATAGACAATAAAAAAAGTTAAACTGATTCCTTCATCAAAAATCAACATACCATTATTTTGTTCCATTGAATATAATTAAATTTAAATCCTTTAATCACTAGTTTTCCTGCAGATTAGAAATAGATCTTTGTGAATTAATGTAAAAAATCGTTATTTATTTATTCATTTAGTAAATACATATCAACAATAAACTTTTCCTAAATATATATCAACAATAAAATTTTTAAATTTTGATAAATTACACTTTATAAAGTAAAATAATTATTCATATTGATATTATTAATTCTGAAAATTAATGTTTAATTAATAAATTTTATTTATTCATTACTACTTGTCAATTTGGCTAGTAGAATTGTTTTTTTGATTAACCATTTACAAAATCTTATTCGCTAAATTGGCATAGTAATACAGTACAGAACCTCTTATCCAAAAACCAGAAAAAAAACTTTTCGTGAATTTCCCGCCATTTTTGAAAAGTTCGCGTTATTTTTTTTTTTTTTTTTTGCCCATTTAGTAAAAATACGATTTTTTAAAAATGCTCTTAAAAATACGAATTTTTCCGTTACAAGTAACATATTCAATAAGTCGAACAATTTAGTCTAAAAACGATGTTTTTTTAGGGGAGGGGGTCGTCAATTTGCGGATGAAAATTAGAGAAAAAAAAATCCAACGATACTTGAGAAAAATCAGACCTTTTCTCTATTCTGTTTCAATAAATAAACATGAAAGAAATAAGTAATTAGATTCTTATACATTTATTTAATTGTCTCGTCAGTGTTCGAAGACGAATTGCAACAAAAGTCGGACTATACGAAAGTTCGAAACATTTCTAATACAGCAGATTCGCGAATTTTCCGCAATAGCTGATCGTGTGAAAATTAAACCTCGTTTATTTTTTTTTAATATATTTTTTTATTTATTTAAGAGCTGCAATAAGGTAATAAGAATTTAAAATTGATATTAAGGCAACAAAAATTGAAACTGTGAAAATTAATTCTTTATTAAAATCGAGTTCGCAAAAGCAAAGTCGTTTTACACAAGTATGAAATTTGCGCGTTTCTGCATGTAAACATGTTTCTTACATTTCGTTTTCCTCCTTTTTGAAATCATTTATTGCTGTAAAAATGATTGATGATCAGATTTTACGAAATTAATAATTTGATAAACAAGATGTCCGATTGGGAAAGCATCCAAATGGTGCTACACCCGAACGATGGCAAATAGCAAGATAGCGATGAAGACGAAAATAATGACATTTTGCCTGCTATGTCGAACGATTGTTGCTTTGAATTAACTAAAGAAATTATAGAAGGAATGGGACAAAATTCTTTTATAGACGAAATAACACACATAATGGCTGTTCGAAAAATCCAACAATCGAATTTTCAGTAGCGGCGCTGCGATCGTATTTTCTTTACTACGATTTTTCCTAAGCTTTTTTTTTTTACAAGTATTTTTTCTTTCGTATTTTTTTAAATTTTATTATATTTATTCTTTTTTATCAACTATATTAGTGGGCCAACTCAAAAGGCTCGGCAGGCCAATTTTGGCCCGCGGGCCATAGTTTGTGCATCCCTGATGTAAAGAAATATAAATATTTATATATGATTATATGTATGATTTTTTTAGCATATTTATTATTTTTTGTTTGTAAAATTGTTTTTTTTTTTTTTTTTTCGTGCATTTTTTTTTTTTTTTTGCTTTAATGTCTGGCAACTAAAATGATCAATAAGAAAGAAAAAAAAAGTTTGTCATTTTTAACTAATTTGAATAACAACTCTCTATTCTAAATAGAAAAAGCTATTTATCATACCTCCAGCAAGCTAGCCTTTTTAATCAAAAGCTTAATCATTTTTATATGTTTGAAAATATTTTTCAGATCCAACGTAACACACTATTTTCATCACTTTTCTCAAAGATAAAGGCGCATTAAAATTTTACATAATTATAATTACATAAATATTAATTAGAAATTGCTTGCGAAGCATAGTTAACTAAAGGAATAACAAATCTATCATTAGGTACTAGCTGGACAAATACTACCAAAAAATGTTTGTTCTAACAGACAGTTAGTAAATTAAACAATACAGATGGGTTTAAACATAAGTATGATATCATGCAAAAGTTGAAAATGAAATTTATTTTATTTATCGCATATGTATTATAAAAGCTCTAGTGAAATATGTGTAGAGATATTTTGTACTGTATATCATAAAAATAAAATTGAATTAAAAAAAAAAAAATTCTATCTATTTTAAGGCCTATTTAATTTTTACAATGATCGACACCAAATCAAGATTTTTAGATGTTAAAACTTTTTATAAAAAAAAAACTACAAATGCCCATTACAATAATGGATTGACTATCTGAGGCTTAAATATGTCTTCCATACAGTAGGCATATCTTTGTAAATGAGTTGATTCGAAATAAAACCCTATTGAATTTTTGAATTAAGTGTAAAAATAGTAATTTTGATACTATAAATTAATTCAATACTATAATATAAAGTCTTCAAATGTTTTGTTTCTTATTTCTTCCCTTTACTTTTATTTTTTCTTTTTTAATTATACAAATAGAAAGAGATCAGTTTGTGGTTTTCAGAAATGCAATAAGTTTATTTTAAGATTTTTTTTGTGTTCAACAGTTTGTGATTTTAATCAGTGTTTTAGAAGCTTATTTTAGAAGTGTTATGTTTTAGAAGCTTAAAATACAGAAGAAGGAAAATCTTTTTCATTAAATGGTTTTTACATACAATAAAAGCAATACTCATTTTTTGAATGGTAATAATTATGCATTAAATTATGATTGTAACTGGCAACAGTGCAAATTTTAATTTTAATTTATTTTAAAAAGCGTTCAGCCTGCCTAAAATATCAAAAAGAATAGAAAGTTAATTAAATCCAACCAAAAGACGGAACAATACTATGGCAGCATTCAGTTCTAATATGAATGTATTACGAACTGTTTGCTAATCCACATACAATAGAATGAAATAATCAGAATAAAGGAAGAAGTTTTAAATCATGTAAATAAAAGGATTGAGCTGTTTAGGCAGTATGACTACCACTGGGCTTTTATAATTAGCTATGAAGTGTTGGCAGATATATATCAGCTGATGTATATCAAGATAAATATTTTATATCTATCCAGGGTTGGGTTTTTGACGTCGAAAACTCGTTTTTGACATGACATAGGTATAATACCGGTTTAAACTGTCAAAAACCCGTCAAAAACTCCAATTTGTCAAAAACGTAGCTCAATCTTCAGCTGACCTAAATTTTACAAGAAATTACATAAATTTAAACAACTGTTGCTAACAAATGTTGAACTTGATCAAATTATGATTAATGTAACAACAATTAAGACATTTTTAGATAATTACTAATAAAAAAAAAATTTGGGGATTATTTATTTTAACTCTCAGAAAAAATACGGCAAAATGAATGTTTAAAATAAACATTTTCATGAGTTAAAAGGTAATAATACATCTATAACATTAGGCATTGAATTTTAATTATGACATATATTATTTTTTCAGTCAATCCTTGAAAATTACTGAAGTTTCAAAACCGAGGAAGCACAAAAAAACAAAAAAAAAAAAACAATATTTGAATATTTGACAGAATTGAATAACATTAATATAAACTGATTATCCCAGTTTTCAGCTAAGTTACCAGATAGGCTAAATATTGCGAATAAACTAGATGACATATTTAGAATATTGCTAGAAAATATTAAGACTTTTGTGCTGTCTAATATGTATCACGAATTAGAAAAATAATTATAAATTATTTCAAGGTTAAGATTTTTTTTTTAAAGCTAATAGTAACAGAATAAAATGGTTTTTAGTTTTTTTGGTTTTGGGTAAAATAATCTTTTTGAAAAAAAAATCGATTTGCATTTTTATATTTAATTATAAATAGTCTAACAGCTCTACCAACAGCATCCATACTGAAAATATTTATGAATTATTCACGTTTTATGAATAACACTGACAAATGTGCAATTAGCACTAATTTTAGTCCCTGTTGTACTCTTACTAATGAAACATATATTCTAAAATAACTACTGTTATTTATAAGCAGTAATTCTTATTACAAATGTCGAAATGTAAAGGAAAATGTTTTCAGAATTGCCCACATTTTGGGCTCATAAAAGATGCTTTGCGAAAATTCAGTGGGCATTTGCCTTACCCACTAGGGTGGAGCGCTCCTCTATGTTAATTTTTTTTTTTTTAAATCAAAATGGGGCGGTATGGGAAAGTTGTTCCATCAAATCAACATCCTGAATACAAAACATCTTTAAAAAATATTAATATTTAATACTGCCCCAACAACGTTAAACATTTAAAAAAATCATAGAAATTGCCATTTTTCAGAATTTGTTTTTTCAATTTTTTTTTTTCAATAATCATTTTTGGCCGGTGTGGAAAAGTTATTATATGAAGTAAACAACCTGAATATAAAATATCTTTTAAAAATTTTAATATTTAATACTGCCCCAACAACGTTAAACATTTAAAAAAATCATAGAAATTGCCATTTTTCAGAATTTGTTTTTTCAATTTTTTTTTTCAATAATCATTTTTCGCCGGTGTGGAAAAGTTATTATATGAAGTAAACAACCTGAATATAAAATATCTTTTAAAAATTTTAATATTTAATACTGCCCCAACAACGTTAAACATTTAAAAAAATCATAGAAATTGCCATTTTTCAGAATTTTTTTTTTCAAATTTTTTTTCAATAATCATTTTTGGCCGGTGTGGAAAAGTTATTATATGAAGTAAACATCCTGAATATAAAATATCTTTTAAAAATTTTAATATTTAATACTGCCCAAAAACCATGAGAAACAGTGAAAAGCAACTTAGAAATATGGTTTTTTTTTCCCCAATTTTTTGAAGTTGCCCTCCTGTTAGCCACGCCTCCTTGCTCAAGTATTGGACAGCCTCTCCTCCTTCTGTGGGGGTGTGATGGAAGTCACGTGTTTGAGAGGGGGTAAAGCCATTCAAGCTAGGGTACCGCGTAATCGCTTTTGCTTCCGATGACGCATTTCCTGTCCAGCAGATTTGGATTCATTCCAAGTCATTTTGCTTTGAATTGTGTTTAAATGATGTCGTCTTTAAGAAGCAACTTTGAGTGCCCTGTCTTCGGGCATGCGTGTGATTTGCCAATAAATTGTTTACCAACTTATAAGGACATAATGTTATGTTACGTGTGGAAGAGCCGTAGCAAACCAAAACAATACAGGAACCTAGTTAGTGACACCTGTGAAGAAGTTGCTGAGAAAGTGATGAAACAATGGGAATTAGCTTCAATTCCGATTATAGACCATCGTGAGATAGTGAAAAAGATTCGAGCATATCATGATAAGTATAGAAACTTATTAAAACCGTATGCATCAAGAAAAAATGTTAAAAGTTATTCTGATAAGATAAAACTATTCAGAGAGAATGGCAAGTCCCTTTTTGACATAGCAACATGCAAGTGTGAATCTTTTGACTCTTGTAACTGTGAAACACTGCGAAAAATACCAATTGCAGAAAGAAATTTTTTGCTTGATCAACGCACCGACCGAAAGATGACCATTGGCAACATTGATGTAAAATCATCAAAGACAAACCTTGAGAGAATAAATCGAAAGAGGAAATGGGAATTATTCCAGGAAAAAAATACAATGTCTATTCCTTCCATTAGCACATGCCCACCAGTAAGAAAGGAAAATAAACATTGTTCAATTGAAACATATCAAGAAGCTGAACCGAGTACATCACAGACGAATAGTGGTTTAAAGGAGTATTCCGTGGTTGCTAAAACGTTAGATAGATACAACATTTCTGACAGAGCTGGAGCAGCGATTGTCTCGGCTACACTCCAAGATATTGGCTTGGTTTCTGAAAGTGACTTATCGAAAGTTGTGGACAGGAGTAAAATTAGACGAGCCAGACAAAAAGCAAGAGGTCTGTTAACTAATACAACCTTGGTTGATATCGAATGTGATCAAATAGGTTTATATTTTGATGGCCGTAAAGATAAAACTCTTTTCATGGAGGACTCGAGTAGAAAAGTTATATTAGAGGAGCATATAAGCTTGATAAAAGAACCAGGGTCTGAGTATATGGGTCATCTCCTTAAGCTCTGGAAAGTCATTAATTTTAAGTAAAGAAATACAGAACTTTTTAACAAGAAATAGTATTGATAACTGTAATATTGTTGTTATTGGCAGCGACGGAACGGTGGTTAATACTGGAGTAAAAGGAGGTGTCATTCGAATTCTGGAAACGAAATTTGAAAAGCCATTACAGTGGTTTATTTGTCAACTGTATGCGAACGAGCTTATTCTGCGCCACATTTTCGAATACCTTGACGGTACTACGAGTGGACCTCAAAGTTTTACAGGACCTGTTGGTAAATCCCTGAAAGACTGTGAACAGCTTCCGGTTGTGTTTTTCAAAAAGATCTGTTGCACTCTCCCAAAAATTACCAATAAAAATGACTTAAGGACAGACCAACTCTATTTGTTGAAAATATGTGAAGCAATTAATTCTGGATCTTGTTCTGAAGGTCTATCTAAAAGAAACCCCGGCAAGATGGTACATTCTCGTTGGCTTACAGTTGGGAATAGAATTCTACGACTTTACATTTCCTCGACTGCACCTTCTGAAAATTTAGTGATTCTGGCATCTTTCATAATTAAAGTTTATGCACCTATGTGGTTTTCAATTAAAACTCAGCCATTATGTATCTTCGGAGCTAAGCATTTGCATAAAACCATATTGTTGTCGCGGTATTTACAAAACTCGTTAAAAGCGGTCATCGACCCAGTAATTCAACGAAACGGATTTTTTGGACATCCAGAAAATATTCTGATTGCTATGTTAGCTGATGACAGGCCGGACATACAAGTTTTGGCATTGCGCAGAATTTTAAGAGCACGGCAGGCAAAGAAGTCTTCAAAGAATATTATTCGTACTTTTGAAATTCCTGAGTTTAACTTTGAAGCTACTGACTACATTGATATAATAAATTGGGCTAATGTGACAGTCACTGAGCCACCGTTAACCAAACAGTTAGATGATCAAGTTATTTCAGGGTGCATCATGAATCCAGAAACTACAAATAATATCATAGTATCCAATATCAAGCAATTCCCTTGTCACAATCAAGCCACTGAAAGGTGTGTGAAACTAGTAACCGAAGCGTCTGCTTCGGTTTGTGGACCTTCCAGACGGGATGGATTTATTAAAACTTCTTTGGAGTCACGCAAACAAATGCCAGTTTTTAACACCAAAAAACAATACAGACCAGTATAAGAAGATATTTTAACCATTGTCGTCAATGTGATTGTATCTAAAAAATTTCAATTTCTATGATTTTGTAAAATATGTAACATAAACTGGAGCAGTATTAAATAATATTATTTAAAAAATTTAATTTATGCTCAGGATGTTTATTTCATAAAACAACTTTTCTAAACAGGCCAAAAATGATTATTGAAAAATAAAATTGAAAACAAAAATTCGGAAAAATGGCAATTCTTGTGATTTTGTAAAATGTTTAACGTTGTTGGAGCAGTATTAAATATTGATATTTTTAAAAGATATTTTATATTCATGATGTTTATTTCATAGAATAACTTTTCCACACCAACCAAAACGGATCATTGAAAAAAAAGTTTGAAAATAAAAATTCTGAAAAATGGTAATTTTTATGATTTTGTAAAATGTTTAACGTTGTTGGGGCAGTATTAAATATTAATATTTTTAAAAGATATTTTATATTCAGGATGTTGATTTGATAGAGCAACTTTCCCACACTGCCCGAAATTGATTATTGAAAAAAAAAAATTTCGTTCCACCCTATTACCCACATCACCAATATGAAGCACAAAACAACATATTTTTTTCATTCAAGGTTAAAACCACTTAAGAGGTGACAAATTAATTTTTTCTGCAATATATTTTGAGCATTATTGTGTTAATGATAAATTTTAGTTGTTAATAAATTTCACATACAAATATGGGTTTCTGACATTTTTGACAAGGAGGTTTTTGACGTGACAGTTTAAACCACGGTTTAAACTGTCAAAAACCTGCCAACCCTGTATCTATCACAATATTTATAAGCTATATATATCCAGTTACCAAATTTATATTATTTAAAGTTTAAACCACTTTAAAATCATCTCAGTTTATCCTACTGGCTCTTTTCTGTGTTTATAAAATGATAAAAAATATAAAATGCATGACAAAATAAAAGTTATAACAATTAGGTATGATGAGCAGGATGAGAATGAGACTTAGAATCAAGAAAGCTGCAGTAATAGTGATTCCTTCTTTTAATAACTTTGATTTAGTAAATACTACTAATGTCAGTTTTTATAAATTAATTTTCTAATATTAAGCATGGCAAGAATCAATGTCATTAGCTTTATCAAAATTAGAAGTATGTATACTTTTGCTTGATTGATATTGTTTCATAACTTTTTAAAATCTACACTGATTATGCATAACCTGTAGGTAATTGTTACATTGTACCATAGACAACAGACGATGAACACATTTAGGTGAACATAACATTTTGCTTTGAGTGAAAAGAAAACTCCTTTATTTGTTACAAAATATTCTTGAAATACAAGCAAAATTGCACCGACTAAATAAGGTTTAATTAATAATTAATTTATTTACTATTATTCTTGCTTATATAATATCACAAATTTGTATGAACATAATGTTTTACTTATTTGAGTAAGAACATTTGTGATACATATGTTGATGTATTTGATATTTATAAAGATATGATATTTTCCAATGCTGGCTATAAATAAGTAGGGTTTGAACCCCCTCCCCCCCCCAAAAAAAAAACTTTGTATCATTACTATCCTCCATTCTCGAACCATATTATCAATAAATTTGTTTCTTTCAACTTAACAAATTGACTTTTTAATTTGAATTTTTTGTCAGATTTTCATGTTTGTATAAATCCCTAAGCCTGAATTAATAAAAAGAGTATTTTTCATCATAAATTATAATTTTAGAATAGTCTCTTTTTTGCGGGAGGGGTGGAGGTATTCCTTACATAAAAAGCATTGTAAACAAATTAATTTTGTGAAAAATTATAAACTAGCTAATCAGAGGTTTACGCATAATTTTTTCAAGGGGTTCATATTTTTCTGAAACTATTAAAAAAAATTCGAGTATGTAATAAAACACTATTATTTCCCTAAGTTAGACAGCTAGACAATTTTGACTTCAGTTCAAGGGGGGTTTTAAACCCCTAAACCCCCTTGCGTACGCCACTGTAGCTAATTAAAAATCCTTGGAGACAAAAAAAGAAAAACAACCTGAAGGTGTCCTTAAATTTAACTTTTAAAGATTTTCCCCATTTTATTCAGTTAGAATTATAATGATATTCAAAATTGTAAACATCTCACTGTTGTTTCTTCATATATTAATCATTTTTTAAGCTGACCACATTGCTCTCTTTACAGCTGCCGGAACAATATCGTCTCATGAGCCAACAACCTCAGAAAAAGAAACATAAAGATAAGCATAAAAAGCATAAACACAAAGCTGGTGATACTCCTACTCAAGAGTCCCAACAAGGTATTAATGACAAAATGATTGTTTATGAAACCTTAATTATGGTAAAATCATCATTGAAGTGCAATGAACTTGTTTAATTGTTGCATTAAAATCTCTATTCTGTAATTTGAAAATTCTGAGAGAATGTCACCTTGATGCCTAACCTGAAGATATTGGAATTTTCTAGAAAATTCCTGTATGCAAGACCAAGGTGTATATGATTTAAATCAATTTTTTTCTGAAAAAAATCATTAATTAAAATCAAATGCTTTGACAAAAACAAAAAGAAAAAAATATAGAATCTAATTTCAATATTCTAAAAAATATTGCATGAAAAATTAAAGTATTAAACCTTCATAGTATTAAAGGTACCTCAAATAGTATTCAAGGTACTAGTCTATTATAATGGTGCTCAAAAAGTCCCCCCCCCCAAAAAAAAAAGGTCAATTTGAGTATACTTGTCAGTTGCAATGGCAATCAAAAAGCTCCAAGAGAAAGTTTGACCAATTTAAGTACTCGTATATTGGACTTGGCACATTTTTACAATTTGACAAAAAATGTTCTTAGTGCTTTTTAGTTGCTATTATAATGGTACCAAATTTAATCGAGCAAACAATTACATCAAAAATTTTAAGGCACTGATATGGAGCGAGAAGGAACTGCAAATCGTTTAGAGTCGATCTCGGTTACTTTAGACTTAGTGCTGTGGTGGCAAATCTTTTGAATGCGTCAAAAATGAGAAAAAAGCTCTATCTCCATTTAGGTACCGTCACATGTAGAAATACCCGTAACCTTTTTAAAACTGCAAGCTTATTTAAAATATTTATTTATTAAAATCGTTGTATGCATTTATAATTTAATTTCCTTTTAAGGTGGGAGGGGGGGGGGGGGGGAAACTAATGAAAGTTAAAAAAATTGAAAAAAGGATATTTCTCTCAATCTAAGTGTAATAAACGTAACATTGAAAATAAAATATTTTTTCCTATTAAGCATAACTTAAAACTTTATAAAATAAAGTGTGACGGTAATTCCAATATGTGAGAAGATTTTTAATTATTATTATTTTTTAAATTATTTTTTGTTTCATTGAAGGTTTTATAAATGTGATGTGTGTTACTTAATATGTGTCACTTATGACATGTATGTCATATGTTTGCTGTCACTGCTTTAGACAAATTGCAAGTAGATAATTGTAACTTAGCTGAAACTGCTGAATGAGATATTTTGAAATTACCTTAGAGCAACAGGATAAAGCTATTTTTAAAAAATATAAAAAATCTTTTTCACCTCCTTATTTTTAAGACTTGTCTTTCATCACCGAAATGTAGAACACAAGACTGAACAGTAAATTTGTTTTTGTCATAGAACTCTAATAATCCCTTCTAAGGCGTGTCATTTCAAAGTTTTCTCGAGTGGGGTGGGGTTATATATTCAGTACATATCAGGGCTCGAAAAATCATTAAAATTTTACATGCCCTGCAGGGCATATTTGTCTAAAAAATACATGCCCAAACAAAATGTTTACATGCCCAGAAGTTGTTTTATTGCCTATTAATAAAATCATTTGAACTTGTTGTGTAGCATTAATCAGACAAAATATTTTAACAGCTTTGTATTTGTATCAAGAATTATTTTGACGTTAATCTGAATCATTAAAAAATCACATTACAAATAAATATTACATAATGAGTCGTTACAAATCAGAATTTGCAAAAATTTAAATTGTATTACCATTTTTTATTGTTGATATGTATGTCTGTAAACATGTCAATTTTGAGCTTCGGTAAGGATGCAGTGATTTTTCAATAAAATACGAAGTAATAAAGTTGTAGAAAGAAATATTTGATTGAAAAATTACATGCCCTACCGGGCATGTAAGGGTAGAAAATTCATGCCCGATAGGAATTTTCACATGCAATGTATGTTGGGCAATATAAATTTTGAGCCCTGGTACATATATGAAAAAAAAAAAAACCACATGGGTATAAATGCATTAAATTATATTCTGGCAGCCAGAGAGTAATTGCACCATCCTGGCCCATTACCACTGTATATGACTAGTCTCTTTGTGCATCTCCGTTCTGTTGAATTTTATTTAGGGGAGTAAAAAAAAAAGATTATATCAATGTTTGAATGGTGAAAATCTGTAAATACACTAAAAGTTCTGCATTGCTGCAGACAAAGAGCTAAAAGAACCAATCCAAATGCTCACCACAGTAAAAATCAGCAAAAATTAAACAAATTATTTTTTTTAATTATTAAAGTTAAATCCAGTAAGTTCAGAAATCAGCTGGAGTTGAAACAGCAGCTAAACTTTTCTTACTTAAATCACTTAATGGATAAGACAATCAAATATTTAACTATATTATATATGATATTTTAAATTTGAATTTAATTATTAATTTGTGTTTGTGAATAAATATTTTGTATAAAGCATTTTAGAATATCTTAGTGCCTTTTGTATGGTAAAGCTACAAGCTTTAAATCAGTTAGAACCTACCGACAAACTGTTCTTTTTTGGCTACTTGAATGTGGCTCCATAGAGCATATGAATCCATCATTTACATCTAAGTACATAAGGTGATATATTGATTACTAATCATATTATGTATAGAATGTTCAATGTTCATTAACCTCTAACTATGGCTCTTACCAAAAAATGTTTTTAACGTCTTTAAATAATGGTTAAATTTGCTCTTTAGTTTCTAAAGTTTGCAAAGCACCAAGTTAGGAGATCTTGCCGCCTTAACAATTTCCTAGTAACTTTGAATGATGTACTGTAAATACTCGTAATGGACATCCCACTGAGGTGGAAAGTTTTCAATTCCCTGGCAGCAAAGCATTCAGCCTAAAAAATAAACACCTCTTTTGCAGACATACCTGTATTACAGACAAAGATTTTTGTCCCAATGGTGTCGGCTATAGAGGGGTTTTACTGTACATTGCTATACACGCATTGAAATGAAAATTTTATTACCTTGACGTATTTGATGTGGCAAATAAATTAAAGGATCTAAAACTTTGATCATGATAAGGCTGCAGTTCTTATTTTATCGGGCACCGACTTGATAATGATTTCATGTCAATTTGCATCTGTTCCTTTAAATTTGATTTTAATAAACAGCTTGTTTTATTAGGCAGTGATTTTAACAGTAGCAGTTACTGTATATATATATATGTATATATTATGTATGTATGACTGCTTGCATTGCCCTGCATAGTTTTTTAGTAACATTTTTCTTATACTTGAATTAGAAACTACTACCGTTGAAGGACCTCATGAGAAGAAGCATAAAAAGCAGAAAAGACATGATGAAGAAAAAGAGAAAAAGAAAAAGAAGAAAGAAAAGAGAAAGAAAAAAGTTAGTTTTGTATTTCAGTACTATCTTATTTTAAATTAAATGTAAAAAAGAGCTTTTCAAAGTTTTAAGGTCTGCAAAACATTAAATTTCAAAATATTTTTAAAAGGTTCTGCACATTGCAAAGTAAAAAGTTATTGCTCAGGGCTTCCACAGCTGCCCCAATTGCGCAAAAGTGCTCCAAAAAGATCTTCCTGCTACATGCTATTACAAAATGTGTTTTTTCGGAAAATTCCCAAAACGAATTTTTTTTTTTGGGGGGGGGGGGGGACTAATCTAAATCTATATATATATTTCAGTTAGCGTGGACCAGTTACAATTAAATTTTGCGGTACGATACGATACTGACATCATACAAAAAGCAAACTGTCGTAAACGATATTTAAAAATTTGTTTAATGATTATCATAGAAAAGTAACATAATATTTGTATTTATTATCGTAACTTACGGACTTTTAACAAATTTATTTCTATTTTTTAAAAGGTATTTCCATTCATAACTGAAGTTTAAATTTTCTATTCTTTGGAGTGGCAACACCTTAGTTTGTTTATTTCGAATTTCGAACAATTACCCTTGCCTATTTATCTTAAGCCTTTTGAATTTTAAAGTGTTTTTAATGATTTAAAAATGGTTAGGAGAAGAAACAACGATGAGTTTAATGCTCTTCGCAGATTGAAAAGAGCGAATGAGTCGATTGCAGAATCCAATTCCAGGAAACGTGCACGGAATGTGGAAGGTAGACAACGTGCAGAGCGTAATCGGAGTTTGCTTGCCGGCACTTCCAGTTCCAGTACCGTTCGTGTACAGCAACATCACTGCGGACCAATGTCCGAAATATGTACTTTCTGTGGTGCTCTGTACTTTAAAAATGAACTTAATTCTGTAAAAAAATATACAGTGTTGCCATGATGGAAAAGGTTGCATAGCGTTGTTGCCTGAAGCTCCGCTATATCTGAAACAACTTCTGACTTCAAATTGCGCCGACGCAAAAAATTTTCGGCAAAATATTTGAGAGTACAATGCTGCATTAGCTTTTGCGTCAATGGGCGCTGAAATTAAAGCACCTCCAGGTACAGGGCCTTACTGTTTTCGTATACATAGACAAATTTACCATCAAGTTTCTCCATTGTACAGCAATTCACCTGGCTATGGCCAGTTGTATATTTTTGACTCTAGCGATGCCACAGACAAACGTATGGCCAATGAATATAATAAAAAATGCCTCCCAACTGTGATGCAAAATTTAGACTAAATGCTAAGAGATTTGAATCCATTTGCTGTTTCATATTTACAAATGCATTCAATTGTACAATCAAACCCAGCTGCACAAGTATCTATGGTTTTTATGGAAAACTCCGATTTAGATCTTAGACGCTACAATGCACCTACCTCAAAAACAGATGTAGCAGCAATATTTGTTGGAGAGGATGGGGAGCCACCAGCAAATCGTAATATATGCATTTATCCACGGGGGGATTCTTGCAAGAGTATTTCACCATTGAATCGTTGTTGTGATCCAATGGTTTATCCATTGCTATTCCCGAGAGGTGAATTTGGATGGCATGCTGGATTAGAGCATGTGGAAGGAAGAAGATCAGCAAAGCGTAATCGAGTAACTCGGTTACAGTATTTTGCTCATAGACTTTCTGTGCGACATGGTTTTAATCTCTTACACCACTGTGGAAAGCTGTTTCAGCAGTACATTGTTGATGCTTATGTTAAGACAGAAGATGCTCGACTGAATTACCTGCGATTTAACCAGAAAGATTTAAGGATAGAAATGTATCGTGGATTATTAGACGCTTTAAGAGTCCCGAGCTGAGAATGAAAACATAAGAACTGGGAAAATGATTATTTTACCTTCTTCTTTTCAAGGAAGCCCCCGATATATGCAGCAAAACTACCAAGATGCGATGGCCATTGTCAGGAAATTTGGCCGACCTGATTTATTTCTGACATTTACGTGTAATCCCACATGGCCCGAAATTTTGGAAAATTTGCAAGACATGCAAACACCAGAAAATAGGCCTGACCTAACTATCAGAATATTTAAAATTAAATTGAAAGAGCTTTTGGATGATATTTTAACACGTAATATCTTTGGAAAAGTAATTGCTTTTATTTATGTCATCGAATTTCAAAAACGAGGACTACCCCATGCTCATATATTACTCACACTAGATTCATTTTCTAAGATTCGCTCAAAAGATGACATTGATAAGTATGTGACTGCTGAAATACCGGACAAAGTCGCAGATCCAAGGCTTTTTGAAATTGTTACAAAATCCATGATTCATGGTCCTTGCGGTTCTCTAAATCCAAATTCCCCGTGCATGAGAATGGGTCATGTTCAAAAAATTTTCCAAAAGAATTTGTAGAGTCAACTAAAGAAAATATTGATGGGTACCCTGTGTATAGAAGAAGATCCACAGAACCAGTCCAAGTCGGCAAGCATGATGTTGACAACAGGTGGGTGGTGATGTAAAGGTGAGTTCATTCTTACAAAGAATGTTAATTGGCACGCAGCGGTCGCCGAGCTTCACCACACTGGGAATGGAAAACAATAGTTAAAAATTTCAACTGACCTGTCATTTTCATCCGGTACAATCGTAGCTATGAATCACTTACACAAAAAACCATTCAGAGAAGACACTGCGCTGAATTAATAATCACATATTTAATTAGGATACTAGCAACATATTTCTACCACATACACAGACACATATCTAAGGAGAGAAGAAAGCGAAATCAACACTTCGGATACAAAAGAATGTTGCGCGCGCATATAAAACAGAAAGTTTCAGTTTGTCAGTTCATAGCCTCTACAGTTGGTAAGAGTGAGACAGGAGGGGGGGGGGGGAAGAAATAATCTGGCGTCTAGCTCAGGGTTGAATCGGATCATATTCCAACAGTCCCCCTTGATCCGATGAAATTCCATAAGGCATTACCAGTAGACTTGACCGGTGGTTCAGAAAGTCTGGTTTGGGCAGGGGTTTTGTTAACATGTCTGCCTTCATTAACTTTGTTGGTAGGTAGGTCATCTGGATGATACCTGATTCGTTCAAGTTCTTTATTGCATGAAATTTTATGTCGATATGCTTCGTTTTCGAGACGTATTTTGGACATTGTATCATTTTGATACACGACTGATTGTTGTCATAGAGTGTGATTGGTAGTTCTTGTGGCATATCTAGGTCTTTTAACAGTTTGATGAGCCACTGTATTTCTTGAGTGGCGTTTGCTGCAGCAACATACTCGGCTTCAGCTGACGAAGGTGCAACACATGATTGCTTCTTACTTAACCAATGTACTGGTGATGTTCCAACTAAGAAAAGGTTGCCGGTTGTGGATTTGCGGTCGGTCTTATCCCCGGCCCAATCTGCATCGGCATAAGCAATTAGATCTGGTTTTTTATTTGCTTTTATGATAAGATTTAGATTTTTAGAATGATTAAGGTAACTTATTAACCGTTTCACGGCATTCCAATCCGACTGGCGTGGTTTCTCGTTACGGCGGCAATGTATAGTAAAGCACCCATTGCTTGACGGTACTTTGTATTGTTGGGAAGTAAATTTACTTCATTATCTTCTCTTAGATATCCCGTTTCCATAGGTGTGGTATATGGTTTAGCTTCTTGCAGGTTAAATTTTTCTACTGCTTCTTCGATCTTGTTTTTTTGATTTAACAAATAATTCCCATCTTTGTCTTTATTTATGTTAATTCCAAAATAATATTTAATTTCACCTAAATCTTTAAGTTCGTACTCTTTGCTTAGTTCATCTACTATGCTGTTAATTTTATTTTCTGTCCCCGATATGAGTATGTCATCGACATATACTATAATGTAAACAGTTTCATTGTCAATACATTTCTTAAATAAACAAGGATCAGCAGTGCTTTGTACACATTTTAATTTTTCAATGATTTTTTTCAAATGCCAAGCCCTGGCGGCTTGCTTGAGTCCATATATGGCTTTATTAAGTTTCCAGACTTTTTCCTTATTTTCTGGGGAAATGTACCCATCTGCCTGTTGCATGTATACGACTTCTTCTAAATCACCATGTAGGAACGCGGTTTTAACATCTATGTGATGTACGTTTCTTTTTCTGTACGCAGCACCAGCCAAAAAAGCTCTTATTGTGCTGTGCGACATCACTGGTGCAAAAGTTTCATAGTAGTCTTCTCCAAATTTTTGATTAAACCCCTTTGCGACAAGTCTCGCTTTGTATTTCGCGATTTTTCCTGAAGAGTCATATTTAACTTGTATGTCCATTTTGACCCAATGATTTTTTTTCCCTGTGGGGAATCAACTAGAGTAAATGTGTTATTTTCCTCTAATGATTCCATCTCTTCTTTCATGGCGTTAAGCCAGCACTGTTTTTCGCGTGGGTTTTTTATTTATAACATTTCATGATAATCTTTGGGTTCTTTAATTTTAGTTGGTTGTGCAAAATAAATAAGCCTATCCGGAGGTATTCCTATATTGGATCGTTCTGATCTGCGAAGCTGTGTGATTGTTGGATTATCTGTGTTATTTTGTTCGTTTTCTAATGATGTATCTAATTCGATTTCAATCGCTTGATGTTTAGAGTTCTCGGATTCATTTTCATCTCTTCCTGATTGTTGTTCTAGGTCGAGTTCTGAATTTTGTGTTGAGTTCTCAATAAATTTAACTGTTCTAGCGATTACGATGTTTTTTTCATCTGTGCACACTCTATATGCTTTCGCATTATTGTCGTAGCCGACAAAAATATCTTCTCGTGCCTTTTGATCAAGTTTCCCTCTTGTACTTTTATAAATATATGTGTATGCTTTGCAGCCAAAGACCCTTATATGTTTAAGATTCGGTTTTCTCCTCATCCATAACTCATAAGGTGTTTTAGTGGTAGCCTTTGTGGGAAGTCTATTTTGTAAGTAGTTGGCGGTATTTATTGCTTCGCCCCAAAATTTCTTGCCTAAGTTCGCTTCTGAGAGCAATGTTCGTGTCATCTCGACAAGTGTTCTATTTTTCCTTTCTGCGACTCCGTTTTGGGATGAGCAGTACGGTACTGTCAATTCATGATGAATCCCATTTTCTCTTAAATATTGTTCAATTTCGTTACCCACATATTCTCCTCCATTATTAGTACATATTGCCTCTGGTTTTTTACCAAATTTGTTCAAAGTGAGTGCAATATATTCTTTTAATTTAGAAAAAACTTCGCTCTTTTTTGATAGGAGGTAGATTGTAGTGTACCGAGAGTAATTGTCCACAAATGTCAGCAGATAAGATTTCCCACCTATGGTCTGTACTTCAAATGGTCCGCAAACATCGCTATGAATAAGTTGTAGATTGCGAGTGCCTCTGTTTTGGGCAGTTTTAGGGTATGGCATGTCCGTTAGCTTCGATTTTATGCATTCTTCGCAAGTTGTTTCATGTTTGCATTCACTGATGTTAAATCCCTCAGCTAACTGTTTTGATTTCATTTCTTTAATCAAATCAAAATTTTTGTGACCCAACCGTCTATGCCATAGTATAACACAATCTGGATTGTTACAATTATTTGTCGCATAAGCATGATTTTTATTTTGTGGCATAGGTAATTCTAATTCATACAGGTTGTTTTTTATTTTACCTTCAAGGAATGTTTCACCATCATAACTTAATTCACATTTGTTTTTGGTGAACGTTACTTTACATCCGTTCTGAGTGGCTTTCTTCACCGAAAATAAATTAGCCTTCAAATCTGGTACATAAAGTACATCATTTAGAGTTATTTGATTTATCTTACTATGTGAATTTTTATTTACTACTTTTATTTTCCCTGTCCCGTAAGCGGTTAAGACGTTGCCATTGGCTACGATAACTTCTGATTCATTCGTATCGTTTATGTCGGTGAATAGTTTTTGATTGTTTGTTATGTGTGATGAGGAACCACTGTCAATTATCCAGTTATTGCTTTCGGTCTCGCAAGTTATTAAAGCTACGTTATTCATTTTTGATCTTACTTTATCAATATTTTCCGAATGTTTGTCTTGTGTGTGTTGTTTGGTAGACCTTTGGCTTTCTTCATACACTAACTGGGATGAATTATTTTTTTGTTTGTATCTGGAATCTCTGTTCCTAGCAGGCTCATTGTTTCTGCTCTTATTAAGGTGCCAGCACTCCGATTTATAGTGCCCTTTAATTTTGCAGTGAGTGCAGTATTTATTTTCCCTTCTATAATTGTTAGAGAATTTTTTATTTGTGTGAAATGGCACCCGTTGTATTTTGTTGCACTTCTTGGTAATCTGTGCGCCTATTGTATTCGTCTATGAGCTTACTGCTAATAAATTCCGGAGTCAGTTCATCTTCCGGTCGTGCCTCCAACGCAGTTATTAAAGTTTCGTAACTGGGTGGCAATGAACATAAGAACAAAGCCGAAATGTGAGAATTGTTTATCTCTTCTCCAATAGCTTTCAGTTTATCGATAGTTTCAAGAATTTTAGTGATATGTGTTTGCATATTCCCCTTTTCATTAAGTTTTATATTATACAATTTTCGCAGGAGATGTAATTTACTTGATAAGTTCGTGCGCTCATGTATTGCACGTAACCCATTCCATGTTTCCCTCGCGGTTTGGAAATTTTTAACATGCACTATTTGCGAATCATCAATAAAAAGATTAATAAATGCCCTTGCTTTCCTATCCTTTTTAGCCCATTCGGCAGTAACTGGATTAGGGGGGTCATCCGTAATCACTTCTATAAGGTCTTCTTTTATTAAAATCATTTCCATTTTAAACTTCCAGTTTGAGTAGTTGCTTGCATTCAATTTATCAATTAATTGGCTCTCTTTAACTGATGCCATTATTTTTCGATTTGATAGCTTCTTAAAACGAAAGCTTTTTTTTTTTTTTTTCACTAATAGTTCCTTTAAGATAACTTTGACTTTAACTATTTGGTCAATAACTTTTATACTTAATTTTTGCCAGTATAGAATACCACCGTTTCAATACACTAATTTTTCAGCATACGTTATTAAAGAATAGCATAAAATACTTTATATTAATAGTTCACATTTCTTTTTCCCACATATTATTTACTTCAAATTAGCAACCAATATTATATTGAAAAAATAACTTTTTTGCAATTACATATATGCGACTTCTTATCCGTCAAACACTACGTTTCGTACAAAAAAGGATATTCATATACAATTCAAGGATTTGCATTCATATATTTGAGCAATTTTACTATCCTTTTTACTTTTCTTGATTTATAGTTGCATAAATATATATAGGCATTGCATTAACTAATTTTAATTCCCAATAGGTGATTAGCTCTTTTTTTCTCAGTCTCATAATCTGGTGTAAAGGTGAGTTCATTCTTACAAAGAATGTTAATTGGCACGCAGCGGTCGCCGAGCTTCACCACACTGGGAATGGAAAACAATAGTTAAAAATTTCAACTGACCTGTCCTGTCATTTTCATCTGGTACAGTCGTAGCTATGAATCACTTACACAAAAAACCATTCAGAGAAGACACTGCGCTGAATTAATAATCACATATTTAATTAGGATACTAGCAACGTATTTCTACCACATACACAGACACATATCTAAGGAGAGAAGAAAGCGAAATCAACACTTCGGATACAAAAGAATGTTGCGCGCATATAAAACAGAAAGTTTCAGTTCGTCAGTTCATAGCCTCTACAGTTGGTAAGAGTCAGACAGGAGGGGGGGGGGGGGGAAGAAATAATCCGGCGTCTAGCTCAGGGTTGAATCGGATCATATTCCAACAGGTGGTACCCTATAATCCTTGGCTATCCTCAAAATTTAATGCTCATATAAATGTCGAAGTATGTGCTTCATTTAAGAGCGTGAAATATCTTTATAAATATGTGTATAAAGGACATGGTGCTGCGTCTATTAAATTGGAAAAAAAAAATTCTGACAACCCTGAAGTGAGTGATCATGATGAAATCATTCCTCAACGGTCGATATGTCAGTGCACCAGAGGCAATGTGGAGATTAAATGAGTTTAATATGTCTGAAAAATCACACACTGTTTATAGAAAGCTGGTTATAGATTTGCCAGAAGAACAATATGTTACATACAATGAAGGCCAGGAAGAAGCAGCAGTAACAAAGGCTGCAGCTAGGGAAACGACTTTAACAGCGTGGCTCCAACTTAATCAAAGTGATGAAAATGCAAGGAAATACTTATATACTGACATCCCAAATCACTACGTTTTTGATAAAAGTAATAGTTCATGGAAGAAACGCCAACGTGGTGGAAATGATGTGATAGGAAGAATGCCAGTTGTGCGTATGCAAGATAGTGAAAGATATTATTTACGCATGTTGCTCACACGAAAGTTTTGAGAGCATGCGTTCAAGTAATGGAACTATTAGTCATAATTTTCAGTCAACGTGCAGAGAACTTGGCCTTCTGGAGGGAGATCAATGAACAGCAGTTAGCTGTGGAAACAGTTTTAAATGCAGTGTACAGTGATGAAATGGAATTATCCAACTGTTATTTTTTGGATGGTCCTGCAGGTACCGGTAAAACATTTGTTTATAACACCCTTTTGCATGGTAAACGTGGTAAAGGGGATCAAGCTAGGCAAGTTTTACAAGCAAAATTAATTTTATGGGATGAAGCCCCTATGATGCATATTCATGCTTTTCTTGCTGTAGATAGGCTACTTCAAGACTTAACAAAATGTTGCAAACCATTTGGTGGGAAAATAGTTTTAATAGGAAGTGATTTTCGACAGGTTTTGCCTGTGATTTACAAAGGGTCACGATCACTTAACGTTGCAAGCTGTTTGAAAAGACAAACTTTGGTCTAAATTTCATGTTTTGAAACTTTCGCAAAATATGCGTGCACTTGAGACGGAGCAAGAATTCGCCAAATGGCTTTTAATGGTTGGTGAAGGCAAAACTGGAGACAAGCTTCAACTACCCCCTATGTGCTACTCCCACACTCAAGATCCAGTACAAGAATTATATGGAGATTTAAATTTTGCTGCTGTTACTCCACAAGATCTCAAAAGTCGTGCAATTCTTTGCGTCACAAATGAGGCATCGCTTGAGATCAATAATCGTGTTTTAGAAATCTTACCTGGAGAAGAGACAGTATATGAAAGTGTTGATTGCGTAGTCGGTGTTGAGGTGGGTGATCAGTTAGCATATCCAGAAGAATTTCTTTACAGTATCACCCCAACTGGAGTGCCCCCTCATAAACTTAAGCTCAAAGTGGGTGCTGTGGTTATGCTCTTAAGAAACTTAGCACCATCAAAAAGTCTTTGTAATGGCACTCGCCTTATTATAACAAAGCTTCAGAAAAATATTGTGGAAGTGAAAATAATTTCGCTTTTAACAGATGATAGTCAGACCGTCTTAATACCTCGCATACCATTAATACCGTCAGACACAAATATGCCTTTCAAATTTGAAATGCAGGCAGTTTCCTCTTCGACTATCTTTTGCAATGACTATTAACAAATCGCAGGGTCAAACTTTTGAGAAAATTTGCGTTTATCTCCCAAAATCAGTTTTTAGTCACAGACAGTTATATGTTGCCCTCTAACGTGCAAAATCCTTCAATGCACTCAGTGTAGTAGCAGACAGTGCTGAAATTGAAAACTGTGTTTTCACAGAAATTTTCAGTGAAGTTTCATGAGCGTATAGCCCGCAGATGTTCTGCAGGGGATCAGCTAGTACTTTAGATTTTACATTTTTTCATCTCAAAATCAACGTCATTTGTTACATTTCTCCCCTTAATCATCCAATTTTTCTTCTTTGAAGTAGTTTATCAATAAATATTAGCTCTACCCTCTCTTAAGAACATCAAATATTTATGGGAAAATTTAGTAGAATGAGTGATGTACCCCACGTTTGCAGCAGAAAAAGTGAGACGAATTCTAATCAGGAGTTCTCATGTCCTCCTGTGTTTTAAAAATCCGAGTTTTTAGTCTTCAAAATTGAAAATTTTGAACAAAAAATATGCCGAAAAGCAATAAACATTCTCTTTGCATCAACCCTTTATGCAGCAAGGGTTGTATCCGGAGGGGGGGAGGGGGAAACGGACCCCCGCCCCCCCAAAACCCCCAAAATTTTCGCAACGTAGCATATATTCTTCCCTTAAACTTTCCCCTACATTAGTGTTTCAGTCAGGCCCCAATCCCCCCCTTCCGGAAAAAATTTCTGGCTACGGCCTTGGTTGTACCGGCACCAACCATCTTTGTTTCGAACACGAACGATACTTCCTGCTTTTTGTTTTCACGGATAACTGGGCATTGGTGCCATTTTGGATTTTTTTTTTCGCCAACCAAACCCGGTTGGTTGGCGATGTTTACATGTTCCGGATGTAAACATTGCCAAAAGTGCTAATTTTTTTCCCGGACTTTATTTTTATTTTTAAGAGAATGATAAAAAAAACTTTTTATCATTCTTTTGGATTTTTTTTTTGGATTTAGTTATTTTTCCGCTTAACATCGCAAAAAGTTGAACTCATTTTCCGAACTTCATTTTTTTACATAATAACGCATTTTTACGTCCTTTTCCTGAAATCGGCGCTGGATTTCGAGTTATTTTTGCAACTTTTATTTTAAAAGTTTCAGATAGTTAACAAATAAATGAAAAAATAACTCTAAATAGAAAAAGTATTTCACTGCAAAAATTTGGCAAAAAATATATAGTCATGGGAAATTCCTATTCATTATGTTTTACTATAAATTACAATTTATTTGCAAAAAAATTAATAAATTAAATTTTTCTTATTAGTTAGAAGTAGGTAAGTAAAATATAAATTTTAATTTCAAAAGTTATTTTAAACATTCCACTGTAACTATATGTGTATAAAAGTTGTCGTATAATTTATGGTGCATAAAAAGTGATACCGACTTTTTGCATAACAATTTTTCAGGGTTTTTTACTTTGTGTCGCAATCACCCTGTCTAATATTTTGTATTATTACAATTTTTTCATTTTACAAATGTTTTATTTAGTAAATGTTTCTTGAAATAGATGAAAAAGTTTACCATTTCATATAACGTGAAAAAAGGGAAAAAAACTTAGCATTTTTTTTCAGTCTGTTTTGTATTTTTTAATGATTAGGAAATAATAATCAATGTGAAAAATCAATAAAAGGTGTTGAAAAGATTGTTGCTCCATTGTAACAATGTTTTAAAAATCCTTAAGCCAACTTTTCATGTGCAAACATACACGTTCTGCAATCTTTTTGCATCCGCCACAAAAACCATATTGTTTCATTTCAACCATTTATTATGCTTCTTATAAGAAAATAAAATAAAATTTATTGTTATTTTAATTAAAATCTTAGTTTGAAAATACATATATTTGTTTCTGAAAGTGTTTAGCGGTGGACTTTCGCATTCTGTAAAATTAAACTTTTTTTCCCCCTCTAATTGGTCTGTGTGTGGTCACTAACCTTTGCAGACCTAGTGCTTTTCCCGGAAATTGGCTTCCATTCTTTCAGGTAGCACCACTATTGTCGGATGTCATTATTACTGAATTTGGACGCTCAGTTTCTCCTAGATGTCTAGATGTTTCACCTGAGCTGTCATTGATGCAGACTGCTCTAGGAATTTAATTTAGCTGAGAGCATCCAAGCCAAATGTCTACTCGAGGGATCTTTTACATGCCGCATAACCATACGACACAAGCGCAGACAATTTTTTGCATCTTGAAAATCCGCCGACCTGGGCCAGGTTTGAACCTGCAATCTTGGGTGTACGAGACCTGTGCCTTACCACTATGCCACCCTGTCGACATAAAGTTAAACATTGAGTTTCAACTTCTTTTTCTCATTACTTTTTAAGTTCAATAATCTATAACATATAACCACAAGCAATTAAAAAACTTTGAATATAAATATAAAGAATGAAATAATGAAATAAGCGAAAACGTTACAGTTTAATTAGAAACGTAATTTAAAAAAAAAAAAGAGTTTCCTAATTTTGTATATCTTAATGAATTGAGAATCTTTAGTAAACATGTTAAGCAATATTATTTGAAAAAATTGAAATTTTGGTATGGATGAATGATTGCGTAAAAGTATGATAGTATATCAGCAAGGTAAAAAAAATATATCAGCAATGAGTGAATTTTTCATCTAAGTGATAATGTTCATATCTGGGGGCTCTACATCCTCATCAACTGCTGCAACACGAAAGAGATTCCCCTAAACTAAACGCTTTCTTTCTGCTCTGTGTCCGAACCATTTTGTTTCACAGAAGCTACCATAACAATATGCGTTTCTGGACATGTTGAAAGAATGGCTACTTTTTCAGTTTGACTACTACAATTTTGCATCCAGTCGTCATTTTTAACGCCTAACTTTTAATAAAAATTTAAACTTAATGATTTCAACTTTACTCATCATTTTTTTTTGTTAGTTGTATGATTGAAACTTGTTCTCTTGTCAAGTTTTCAACAATAGCATGCTTTATTTTTGGACGTTAGCTTATAGTTAGCTTTTAGTTTTTTTAGTCTCAGAGACTAGGACAAGAAAATGAAAAAGAAAGAGAGGGACGGGGACATAGGGAAGCCATTTTTATTACCTTTTATGTTCTCGGTGATCTTCCCCCCTACTATTTTATTTTGTAGAAACTTTGCGTTGAAATGCACCTAAGCAGAATCTTTTGGCAAGTAAAACGAAAAAGCTAGGCGCTATTGATGCCCTGATTTTTATATCCTATTTTCAAACCCGGCACTGTGCGCAATATTTTCGTTCCGGAAATTGTCAGAATTCTATTGAAGGCAGTGATAAATATCAATTGTTTATTCAAAAATGAATCCCCCCCCCCCCCCCCATTATTCAGTCCGGATTTTCGAATGGGAAATATTTAGTGATGAAACAATCACACATGTCAAGAAAGATGCCAAATATTCTAAATTAAATTATGTTTAAATTTCAATGGGAATTATTTAAATGGGGTATAGCTTACTTTAATAACATTGATCAATGGGACTGAGATGGTAAAATGTTGATGTTCCCGTTTGTTTTATTATCTAACCTCAAGAAAAATCAGTCACCGTTCCTCCGTAGACTTCATGAAAATTGAGTTATAATGTTGACATTTGTTGCAGTGTTTAAGAAGTGTAACACTGGTAGGAATTATTTTAAATTCTAAAAATACTTTTTTATATTTTCTTCATTCGGTCTGTTTTTTTAAACTTTTAAGATCAAAGTTTTTTTACCTCACCTTTTTTTTAAATTACAGAGGAGGGAGGGATTGTAACATCCCCCTGCATTAGAGCAATAGCCCCCCCTCAATAATAGGGAGTCAGCGACGGCTATGGAGGATGGTGTGTACGTTCTGCCGTTACCTAATGATTTGACGGCATTGATGAGGCAATTGCTTTCATTACGCCGGACTTGTTAACAAAAGTGTGGGAAGAATTGGGCTATAGGTTGCCGTGTAACTAAAGGTACACATATTGTAAGAAAAACTAGGTTAGTTTACCTTCAATTTGATGTATGATTTGTTGTAAATAGTCTAAAATAAACTGCAGGGTGCGTAGCGGTTTTTAAAAGTGCTTAATAGTGCTTGTGTTTGCTTTTGTTTTTAAAAGCTTTTAAAAGTGCTTTTTTTTTATCCATGTTTGTATTCTTTGGTGGTACAAGAGCATATGGTCCTAGTAAATGACCCCCATATAAAAAGGACAAGCAAGCCTTAAGGCAATGAGAACTAATGTAATTACCGGAATTCAGACAGAAGCTTATCGGAATGAAAGCATGTGTTCAACGTTTCTTGTGGGTAGCCGCTGATGAAGTCATTTTTTGTCCAGTCCCGTCCCCTCCCTGGGTAGCGGGAAGAGCTTTGTTCTTTGTTTAGTTTCTGCAATTCCCAGGAAACTTTTAAATCCCTTGGCGTTTGGTCTGCTGATAATGGAAGTCATGAGCTTCTCTTGGTCAGCGCAATAAGAATCCAAATGGGGGGGGGGGGGGAGGGCTTTGTTCGGTACTTTACGGTAAGGAATAGAATGAATAACTATGTAGTGCATACATTTATTTTAAATCATGCTCTGAATTGTTTTTATGGTGGTTAATAAAACAAAGAATTGAGCTCTTTGTCAGAAACCAGTTTTTCTTTATATTATGCAGGTATGTATTTATATCTTTTTTTTTTTGCTGTTATGTTGCAATATAAATTTTATATTATTTATATTGAGTAGTTTTGAAAAGTTGGGGGGGGGATGTAATGTGCATAGCTTACAATGATCTTTTTTTTTTTTTTTTTTAGTGCTTTAAATTTTTTTTTTCGAGGTGCTGAAAAGTGCTTATTTTTCCTTGAAAGAATTTGCTACTCTCCCTGAACTGTTATAATATACCATTGAATTATTTTATATACAACTTGTATTTATTAATACATTGTTACAGATACTTAACTTGTCTACTTAATTCGTCAATTACAAAATATATGCTCGCTCAGTGAGCTATGCAAAGCAATGTAGCATAATCTGACAATATGTGTATCAAGTTATTTGTTCGTTCTGTATGTGTTTAGAGCAAGTGATTATCTATCAGCTAAGAACCAAGAAGTGTAAATCGATATAATGCAGTAAAGTGGTCTGGATATTTATTTGTAAAATGGTTTTAAAATGTAATGAAATCTTTAAGGTGTCTAAAGAAACCTATGATAGAAGTAGGTATACTGCATTTTTAGATCTAAGATGATCTGGAGGTAAATAATATCACTGAATCAATTTTTTAACTGTTGTGCAAAAAGTCAAAAACCCCAAATAAACGAAGAAAATAATTTTAAGTTAAGTTTAAGAAAGGTGTCTTTTATGTATTTTTGATATTTTCAAAATTTCAGGAAGAAATTCTTCTGGAAATCAAAATGCATATGTTTTCCAATCTTTTAACTGTAATTTGCATTGTTCTTTTGAGTAAATATTGTTAATACTGTTACTGAAGCTGATGTCTTGATCAATAATTGTGCAGAGGATTTGTTTTTATCTTCCAAAGTGGAAAAGTAACTCTTAAATGGAAAAGTAAACAATCAGGCGCTTGTTTTAACATGAAACAAAATCTTTCAACTTGTTAAAAATCTCTTGCGTAATTTTACTTAGATTAATTGTTACAATTAAGGCTCTTTGCTACCATCCATCTTGTTTTTCGGCGCTAATGCTATCTCTACGGGAAAATCTGCAAAAAGTCCTACTCATAACTCGAGAAGTTATTTGAATATTTTCATGCGGTTTCTTTTAAACGATGGAGTGGACCTAGTTAACGGTTTGCTACTTTTCATTTTTTCTGTGGTGAACTTCAAAAATTTTTAATAACATTTTAAAATTTCAATTCATAATTTTTAAAACTTTGGAAAAAGATACAGAAAAACGGAAAAGTAGCAAACCAAGCTTGAATATTTCTCTTTACAACCATATTTTAAGTTTATATGCGAGACAATTTTCTCACGAGTTATAAGTAGGAGTAAAAGTGTTGTTTTCGATAAATTTCGAAAAACTACAAAAATCCACTCCCCTTAACAAACCCCACCTTCGCCCGCCCACTTGATGGACAGCTTTCTCCTTGTCCCCTAAAGTGACAGGTAATCAATTTTGAATCTTGGGGACACTAATGACCCAGTCCGTTCATTCTTTGTCGATTTGTGTTCGGAATGGGATTTTACTTTACGACATCCGTTCTCTAAACATAGTTTTTATTTATCTACTGATTCTCTCTTTTAGAGTGCTGCCTGTTTTATAAATTTTATACTTGATGCAATGATAATAATGTATATACTACATTAAATTAAAAAAAGAAAACAACAAAGCATTGCTGTTGTCATGCAGTTTTCCTTTTTTTAAAAAAAAAGAAGGAAAAACAATTTTAAATTAGCATTTTTTTACGATGGGAAGAAATTCCGCCACTGGATCTGGTCGTCTGATACTGTCTGCGAAGAGACGAAAAGGCCGAGGAGGAAAGAATTTGAAAGCATGGAGAGAAAGGTAAGCTTATTTTTCATTCGTTTTTATGAAAATACTATGAGATGTATTTGTATCTATTAGGAATGTAACGAATAGTGATTTGGCCGACTATCAAATATTCGGCCATTTCTTCCAGGCCAAAGCCGAATATTCGGCCAATGTCTTAGGCCGAATACCGAATATTCGATGCTCGAATATTAAAATATCTAGATAAAATCGTTGTAATAGAAACTATTTATCAAATATACAAGTATTCACAGTCAAACACCAATTCCACACATTAATCTATGATGTATGCTTTGATTCCTGTTTGTTAAGAATCTAAAACTATCTAAAATTAATGTATTTTCTGTATTGTTTTGAATGCAATTAAACTGAGAATTTTACCAGCGGAATACAAATGACAAGTTTTAATGTAACCATCAGCACTATTTTACTAATTATTTAATTCAAATTAAAGAAAATAATATTGTTTCTTGCTCAAAATAGTTTTATAAAGGCATTTTTAAAGTTATAAAAGTTAATATTTTTATTTTATGGATTTTTTTACATGTCTATTTTTAGAAGATCTATTAGAATTTAATGCATGTAACTAGAATATCTTTTGTTTCAAAAACCCCAATAACTTATGCTATCTTAATATTCATGATATATTATAGACTTTTCATATTTCTCTCTTACCCAATATTCATAATAATTCAGTCTACCCAAACAAAGTCTGAATTCCACTTCGTTGATAATAATAATAAAAAGTCTCATATTCTCCATAATAATTACCGTAATTATCCGTAAATAGCCCGCATCGCTGTATAGTCCGCAGGAAGAAAAATTCATTCTAAAAAAATTAAGTTCGGCGTATAGCACGCACCCAGAAAAAAACATTGGATGCACCCCTAGAAAACAATACATTCGCCTGTAGCGCCCGAGCCCCAATCTGCTTTGGACAATTGTTTCGAAAGCTACGATTTATTTCTCTGCATTTTGTTTTGCAGGAAAAGATATTTTTGAACGGTGGTTGTCTTTTTAATAACACTTTTTTTTTTTTTGAATTTCATGTATTGCCCGCATCGTTATATTGACCGCAGGTAGTAAAAAAAAGGAGTTTTTCTTTTTTGTAGATAACCCACGAGCTATACACAGATAATTACGGTACTATTGCCAGCTTTTGGGAGAAAATGCTAAGTATAAAATGCACTTATAACCTTTAAAATCTTTTTTGTTCAGTCAAACCTAAAAATAATGTTTAAATAAAAGTGTTTTTTTTTTTCTAAATTACTTTTATTTAATAAAACTATCTACTTATCTATTCTGCTGCAATAACTATGATGCAATTTTAAATGTTTAAAATCTACTAATTTCTTTATTTTTTCACATGTTTGACCAGAAAAAAAAGACATGCTCCCATATAAAAATGCAGGAAAATAGTTACATTACACTGGGCATACAAAAACTTATTTTCTTTTCTTTGTTATTTTCTTTTTTTTTTTGGGGGGGGGGGGGATTTTAGAATTGGTTTTAGCTATATTTTAGCCCGCTGAATTGAAATACGAAGTCAGTTTGTTTTGTTCTCTCTTTCTTCTTATCCGTTTTTTTTTCTTTGTTTTGCTTTTTTTTTGGTGCAATTTTTAAAACTATTTCATTCACGCCTAAAGCGCAAGATTGTTTCTGGTCCTATTTGGATTGGATTCCCTATTTTTTTGCTGTCCATGTTATGTTTGTGTTTAGGAAAGAGTTCTTATAAATTTAACTTATAACGTACTGGGTTCTAGACCAGGGTTTCCCAACGATAACCAGAGAATTTCTAGCGAGTTCCAGGATTACGGGAGCCGTAAGCTTCAAGGAGAGGGTCGTGGCTCACTAGTGTCAAACTGGAAAAATCTTTCACAAAAAGATAAAATGAAAATACGAATATTTTTTGAGCTCAGAAATGGAATTGTAAACTGTATATTTGAAAAAGTATATTTGAAGTAATTAAGAACTAAAGCTAAATGAGAAAGTGAGAGAAGGAGAGAAGCTAGATTATAAATTTGAATTTGGGTGTATACGAGAAAGTAGGCTCGTGTAGTTTAAGAAGGAACTTCTTGTTAATATTTTGTCAATGAAAAATTCAAAAGGTAAATCCGTTAATACACTTTTTTTTTGTGCATTCAATAAGTTATTCTTGTAGAATTTTTTTTTTTTTTGGTATATTTTACTTGCAATTAATTGTTTCTTTTTTTCTTTTTTTAGGCAGCTATAGTTGGATATCAAACAAAAAAAGTAATTTATATGGGCGTTAGAAACAAATATTGTGCTACTTGTGCAAGGAGCGCATCAAAGAACATTGCAACTCCAGAGCACAAATGCTTCAAAAACTGGAAAGGAACGTCTTCCTCTATGGAAGCGGACATCATTGTTAAAGGCCTCCTGACTAGTATGGAGTCATATGGCGTCAAATATCACCAAATTGTTGCTGATGGGTCTGAATACCACGTATTCGGAGAGCACCACAAATGCGCATCATATTTTTGTGATCGCAAAAAACCAGACAAAAACCACATGGTAGAGCTTGAAAAATCAGAAATATTCTATCAACTTATGGCCATTATTAATTCAATTGCAGATCATTCCCGAAGTCTCCTGATGGATGCCACTAATAATGCGGTCTAGCAGTTGAATTCCATCACTGCAAAACTTTTAGGAGGCAAAAGAATTAATTTTTGCTTAAAGAATTCTTACAGGGCAAGATGCAATGCGGCTGCTCTCGCACACAATTCCAAGACCCCTCACAGCCAAATTTTACGACAGATAAATAAGGGCACTCCTGGCATTTTCGTAAAAAAATTGGAGTAGAAAAGAAATTCCGTCAGATCTTCAGCATTGCAAAGGAGGAAAGGGAGAAAACACAAACCGAAAAGAGTTTTGTTCAGTAACGCAAATGAAAATGCTAAGAGCTATGGCGAACGAGCTGAGAAGCCAGATCTACCACCAAAAGTTTTTAATGAAAAAAAAGAAATGATTTTAAATAGCCTCCAACTAAATGAAGAAGGAAGAATTAAACTCGAAAGAGAGACAGTTGCACGAAGGGACTCTTCCCTATGGCTTCATGAGAGGCGAAAACGCATAACAGCGTCACATTTTGCAGCTGTCTGCTGCAAACTGCCGCATTGAAGCTGCAAGAATCTCGTGAAAGCCATACTGTACACAAATTTCGAAAACAACTCCACGAGATATGGAAGAGCAAACGAAAATCTTGCCCTGAAAGAACTCCAAAACCAAATAAAATTGGAAATATCAGATTGTGGTCTATTTATTGACAAAAATGCTCCCTATCTTGGTCCCACTCCGGACGGTCTCATTGAGCAGGATGGGATCGTTGAAGTGAAATGTCCCTCTTCTTGTGAACACATGAGCCCCTGTGAGGCTATAATAGTAAAAAAATTTACTTTCTGGACAGTTACAAAAAATAAAGAAATAGGAGCAATAAACAGAAGGCACAAATATTATTTCCAAGTTCAAGGCCAACTACATGTAACTGGCGGAATTACTGCATATTTGCCATGTGGACCCCAAAAGGACTAAAATGTGAAAAAATATTGACGGACGACCAATTCTGGGAAAAAGAGATGAAAGAAAAACTTAACAATTTTTACTTCCAGTGCCTATTGCCAGAGTCAGTTGATCCTAGACATACAAGATCCATGGAAATAAGAGATCCTCCTTGCATCATAAAAGCGATGAAAGACAGAAACGAAAAGGCAAAAAAAAAAAAAAAAAACGCAATAAATATTGTGCCCTATGTAATCTGCACAGAATTTAGATCCCTATTCCATTTCTCACTCTCCATCAGCAACGAAATTTTAATTTTGGATATTGTTTAACCCTTTAACGGGCCATTTTTTTCTACCAGTGGAATCTTAAAATGTTTTACTATTTAGACTGGCTGCAAAGCAGAAATTCATATAGCTCATTTAATAAAATTACACATGTTTTTTAGCCCCCCCCCCCCCAAGACTTGTGGGGTGGGTATGCTTCACACGTTTAAAATTTGATGCATTTGGTAGAAGATACACTTCCTACAGTCTTTACAAATTTCTACCAATAAAAGGGGTGAAATAGCTTACTGTGAACGTTTTTAAGTTGATGAATGTAGTGGTAAATATACTTACCACATCCTTAGAAAGGATTAACTTTAACACAATACCTGGTATCAAACTACTAGTATTTTGGTCAATGAAAGAATTTCAGTATCATATCATTTGAGCTTTCATATTTAAAAAACTCATCTGAAATTTGATACTGTTATATTTACCCGCAGTACTTAGAATTACACGGCTTCTCATGACGGCGCATTTACTGATATTAGTACTATTTGAAACTTAAATTGTTTCTCCTTTAGTGCTCTCTTAAAATGAACTGCTTTTGAATTCATTTATTGACGAAATTTTTACAGTATTTTTATCATTTCAACTTTAATCATATTTTCTTCAACTGCAATGCTGAAGAACAACCTGCTTCTCATTTTGATAATTCTCAGATTGTTTTAATAATTTGACCTTTCATAATGTTCATTCGCGTGTGCTCAACATCAATCCAGCAAAAATTATTACTATTAGAATTTAAATAACTTCATGCATCCGCAATACTTGAAGGAGCAACGCCTCTTATGAAGGAGTTTTTAACATCTTCTAGCATTATTTGAACTTTTCATTATGTTCATTCGTGTGCAGTCTATCAAAACATCAAAAGTATGACTTGCACTTTTGAGATTGTTAGGGAATACTTTTTCAAAAACAACTGCCCTTTCATTTGATAACCTGACGAAGTTTTAAGACCTTTTTTAATATTTGAACTTTGATATTGTTGGAATCAACTGCATTGCTCAAGATTTACCTGCTTCTCAGTCTAACCCTTCAAATTATTTTTACAACCAACAAGACAAATTTTCATAATGTTAAACAACATTTCATAATGTTCATTCATGTGTGCTCATTATCAGAGCAGCAAATCGAACAATTTGAAGATCAATTTCACTCATGCGCAGTACTTGGAAGAACAAAGCTGCTCGTGACGGAGTTTTTACCTCTACTAGTATTATCTGAACTTAACGTATTGTTCATTCGTGTGCGCTCGATATGAAACCAGTAATTAGCATTATTTGAACTTTTCTTATAGTTTATTTGTTCTTCCCAGAGAACAAATGCCTCGTCATTCGTTGACTCACGAACTTTCAACGTTTTTTATCATTTCAACTTGGATGTTTTTAAATTCACCTGCTTTTCTGAGACCAATCTGCTGCTCCCTTTACCATTCACAGAGTTTTTACAACGAATTACAGTGATATGAACTTTTCGAAATATCCATACATGTGTGTTTGATATAAAATTATCAATTAGTATTATTTGAAATTCATCTGCAGTTCAATCATCCACAATACTTGGAAGAGCACTGACATTCATGATGGAGTTTTTGCTGTCACTATTACTATTTGGACGCTTCCTATTGTTCATTCGTGTGCGCTCGATATGAAACCAGTAATTAGCATTATTTGAACTTTTCTTATAGTTTATTTGTTCTTCCCAGAGAACAAATGCCTCGTCATTCGTTGACTCACGAACTTTCAACGTTTTTTATCATTTCAACTTGGATGTTTTTAAATTCACCTGCTTTTCTGAGACCAATCTGCTTTTCACTTTACCATTTACTGAATTTTTACAACTAGTTATAATAATTTGTACTTTTCGTTGTGTGCTTCATATAAAGTCAGCATTTAGTATTATTTGAAGTTCAGTTGTATTTCAGTCATCTACAAAGCTTGGAAGAACACTGCTACTTATGATGAAGTTTCTGCTGCCGCTAGTATTATTTGAACTTTTTATAATGTTCATTTGTTTGTGCTCTGAATCAAGACATCAGTGGTATGACTTGGACTTTTCGTATTGTTTAATTTCTTGTTGCTTATTTGCGTGGGGTTGACATGAAATTAGTAATTTGTATTTTTGATGTTTTCATATTGCTTTTTTTTATTATTGAAGGTCATAAAATGTAACTGTACTTTAGTAATTGATAACAGCATATATTTTCTCTGCTATTTTTATGAACAATTATTCGTATTTTTAATTAATAACGTTTACATATTTTTTTAAGCTGTAACTGTAGCTTAGTTTCCGCAATTCGAAATGCGACAGTAGGTTTTTTTTTTTTTGTTATTATACGGGTGCCGAAATTTGCCTTGCTAATAAATAACGTACTAAGCTTGTTACTAGCTCTGAGCTATTGCAAAAATCCTTCCTCTTATTACTGTTTTTTTCCCCAAGAAAAAAGGAACTCTGTGTTGGCGTCATCTTGTCAGAACCGTACTATTTATTCGTGGATCAAACGTCTGGTGCCCCGTGTTCTCTTGCACCCTAGCTTGTTTCTTCTTACCAGACAAGTACCACACAAAGGAAAATCCTTGTTAGGGGGGGCTCTTTTGTTTTCGGTGGGAGGGAAGAGAGGGAGCTGTGTGGGGGCGGGGGGGAGGGGGTTAAGGGACCAAGGTTTTGGATTCGAGACAATGCTGACGGATCCGTACATCCCACAACTTTCAAATACGTTGTAAGTTTAATTTACATATATTTTCAAAACATGCTGATTAGTTCAATTTTGAAAGGAATTCTGACACACCGAACATCCGGATCGTTCGTGTAGTGATCAAATTGAATTTCGGATGTTTAAAATACTGTCGGATTACCAGATATCAGGTGCTTTCTAGAGGAGACCGGTCCCATTGGTGCGCCCCCTCCCCGATTACATTTAACTGAATTTTATGAAACTATTAAGCACCTTGGTATTAAAATAAACAATATATCTCGATATGCTTTTTTTGAATGTCTTAATTTTTTATGCCGTTTGCTCCTCCCAATCTCGAATGGTGGGAGACAGCTATACGTTTACAGCATTTTATATTTGATCTATAACGAGTTAAATCATAATTAAAACTGCTTACTTCTCAGGTGCTGATTCTAAAAACAGATTGAAAAAAAAATAATTTTAAGAAATGGAAGGAAAAAAAAATAATAGTGCTGTACTATGCGCTCTCCATAACGCAATTAAATTACAAATAAATAAACAAAATATATATGAAAATAAATAAAAACGCACACGTCAACAGGGAACACATTTTAAAGATATTCCCTCCTTTGGAAAGTCGAGATTTTTATTACGAGACTGTACTGTAAATGGAGTAGAGGGGGGGGGGGGAGGCGGACAAAAAGAAAGGGAGTGAAAGTAATCCCCATCTAACCTTCAAGTTAGTTCTTTACGTTGTAGCTGTGCCCCTGGACAGCGGGGAAGCTTTGCGGTTTCTTCTCCTCTAGCTACGTCATAGGCAGTAAACACTGATCAGCCCCTCTCCAAAAGATTTATAGCTGTCCATTGAATCACTCGGTGATTGACACTGTCCATCAGGAAATCAGTCCAATTAGCCGTGCAAAGAGTTTGTGTTAGACACTCCCACAGCGTTGCCAAAACTTCAAGGATTTTTCCGTCGTAGCTTTTCTCGTTTGGTAGCGAAGAGCCTTAAGGCTGCTCTTCAGTCAGAAAAAATTTCGTGGTTAGGCTTAAGATGGCCTTCGAAGGGCATGAGGGGAGTGTGTCAACCTCAAGTGATTGACATTTCAACGACCAATGAAATGTACGATAGCTCTTGGAAGAAGGGTCTACTGTCCCCCATAATTGACCTGCCACTTCAGGCCGAGACCCCCTGCAGTCAGTGTATGAGCTAGAGACGCTGGTATTTCGCTAGCGGCATGCACGTGTTTTCTACTACTTACACAACGTTGCTCTTTTTCCGGTTCCAAAATAATTCTCTGTGGCTGAGAGTTGAAACGAAAAGAAAAAATATTGTTACCCTTTTTTCGTTCTCCCGAATTGTTTGTAAATTGCATATTTAGTGCTGTAAAAATGAAAATGTAAACGATACTTTTAAAATGAAGGTTTGTCTTTCTGAGAACTTGCTTCTAGACCTAATTTAGTACAAATTGATCAATCAAAATTTGCGATAAATTGCTTGATATTCAAAAAAAAAAAAATTAAAAAAAAAAATTATTTAGCGAAAACTTGCTGAATGCTGTTCTCAGTTATTGTTACATAAAGAGCGCTAATTCGTCTCTTGTATAAAGCTTAATTTAAGAGCAGAAATTTTTGCGTTAGTATGATTAAAATTAAATGAATAAATAAGAAAAGAGGTAACCTAAGCAACGAGTTTTGCTCGAAACAGGAGTAGCAAATGAAGATTTGTTAAGCTCCACTACTCTATTTTTCTTTTCTGAAACTAAATGTGAATGTTTGCGTTTCTTTCTTTATTTTATATAATTTATTTAGTTATTTTGCATTTTATTTTATTTATTTATATACACTTCTTCAATTATGTTTTGCTAATTATTGCATATTGAATACTTGATCAATATGATGAGACCATCACATTCATTTTATTTCTTTCCTTTATATTTCTGTCATTTAAAATAAAATTCCCGAATCATTTTTCGAATAAAACATCCTGGTTTTCTTTTTCTCTGACAAAAGAACGTTTTCAATGGTTCTTTACTTTCTGTGTAGTTCCGCTTCATTGGCACTTCAATATGTAGTCAAGTAATATGTGTTTATATAAGCGTGCGCAGAGCTTTAGCAAGGGGGGGGGGGGACTCTACTGTGCTAAAGAGGGTACCAAAATACACCCATAAGCAGGGCCGGCTCGACGGTATTCGGCACCCTTGGACTTTATAAAAATAGTCGCCCCTAGCCCTCTTTCATCATACAAACTAAAATAATATAAATTCAAATTGTGTATAATTTTATTGCGTTTTCAATTACTTTAAAAACTTTAATAATTACATACATGAAACAAATGATGTTTTTTTTTTATTTCTAATGGGCTGCTGTTGGCTTCTCGTAATTGAAGACCTAGTGTGGTTCACAGGGATTGGTACCATCTAATCATCTCTATCAAGCACCACAGTAGGTATAGTACCATCGCTACAAGTGAATTTTGACGCTAAGTTCTTTCACTTGAAAGATGGAGTATCTGATAGGAGTCACTGTCATTGGGTCTGCTAACGTGAAGACAACTAGAATTTTGTTGAACTAATTTTATGAAACACGGATTATTTTTTTTTTTTTTTTTTGCTCTTACGCTGAGGCGCCCCCAAGATGATGGCGCCTTTGTACTTTGCACACTGATAAGGCCGGCCCTGCCCATAAGATTTGGGTCCCAGATGCATCTCCAGGGAAACTTATGACAAATTAAACGCAAAGAAGCATATCTATTGAATACAAACGCGAAAGAGGTTGCCAGTTTTGTAATTAGCTTTCATGTTTATTTGCTAATGGGGGTACAATGGTATCTCTAAGCCCCGCACGCACACCTATGAGTATCTACGTATGTATGTTGTAAAATATATATTACTCAGCAAAATTAAATCACGAACTTGAAACTGGGGATGTGCATAACATACTTTCGCTGTTGCAAAAGTATGCGGCAATTACAAATTCCCCAAAAAAAAAAAAAAAAGAAGAAGAAGAAAAAGAAGGCAGGGAAGAAAGGAAAAAAAGAATTTTAAAAAAAAACGAAAGAAAATAAGCAAATGGTTGGCAATGGCTGTTTTGAAACAGTGGCCTTTTTTCCGAGTGCATTTATTTATTACTTTTTTCCTTCATTATGTGCGAAATATTTATTGAAATATTAGGGTTTAAACGACTTTTAAATTTTTTCCGTAATACACTTAATAAACGAAAGCGATAAATATTGTATTTGCCATTAAAAGCTATTCAGAGCAGTGAATGGAGCTGGAGTGGACTTGAAACTATAACATAAGATTCGGAGGGGAGCTGTAGCATAGCAACTCAAAAAAATAAATTAACATAAATAATAATAATAATAATGATAATAATATTAATAACTCTGCTCCAGTTCCCTGCGCAAAAGGTATTCAAGCTTTCAAAATGGCAGCCTGACTACTGGGGCGGCGATATTAATCGGAACCAGAAGTCCCAATTTCTTATCCTGGCAACAAACGTTGCTTCGATAAGCGAGCTGAGGTGGTTGCTGTGATAATTTCTATTTAATACTTATTGAGAAGTAAGTTGAGAGTTTTCCTGGTTTTCTCTTATGATTGAATGCACAAAAACACCATTAGAAGACCTCGCAGGGCGACAGCTTTTTACCAAGACTTGTTGAATCGAGATAAAGTTTGTATGGTTGCAGGTTGAGGTGAGGGCTGCCAATTTTACAACTGCAAATACGGAACAGACGGGGCACATCGACAAGGGGGGGGGGGGGGGCTTGAGACGCACATTTGCATCATTTCTTCTGTGCCGATTCTCATGTGCGAGCTTGCCTGTATATTTATTATCCAGTAAATAAAAACGGAGGAGCGTGGAAGATCGCACTTCAAACTGAAGCAGCATAGAACAAAAATGAATATAGCCAATAAAGATTCAATATGCGATGCGACTCAAAATGACAACGGTTTTTCCCGAAGGATATAATTTACGCAAAAGGAGATAAGTACATCTGGTTAAAATAATAAGGAATAAATAAAGGAAGTCCATCTACAGAGCATTTAAAAACAGTTTCCGGAGTATATACTTCAAAAAATGTTTCAATATACCTTTTGAAACTTGAAGACGGAAGTACATGATTAACAGTGAATAATCTGAAAATAATGTACATGCACAAAAAAATGACAAGAAGATTTAGTGACAAATTCAGTTATTCAAATGCAAAACCTGTAATGTATGGAATTATCTTCTGAAATGAATTCTACATAGTTCTTTTCCTTGTCATGTTTGTTTGTTTTGTGTTTTCTGGGATGTGCGAAATAAAAAGATTCGTTGAGATAAATTTCATTACAAAATACAAATTTGCAGGAATGTAACATACAGTTAAAAAATGAGACAATAACTTTTAAATTCTGAAATTTTTCATGCATCACGAACGGATTTCTCTCATTTTCGTAAAAAAAAAATATTAACAACAACAAAAATAATAATAATGAAAAAATAAATGTCATATGGTGACTCAAAGTCTAAAATCAATGTTCAATTTAATGCATATTGAGATCCTGTCATATTAACCTTCAAAATTCAAGAAAAAATTTACCATTTGAAAGAAAAGGCATCCATATTGTAGTGATTAGTAATCTGACAGAGAAAATGAACAATTCGGGTTCACATGCCTATCAGAAAATGTTTTTTTAAATTTTTTTACAGTTTTTTATGGGGACCCCAATTTTTTTAAAATAATTTCCCCGAATCCGGAAAACCCCAAAAATGGGAATTTTTTTTTTGGGGAAAAATAAAACGGTAGTTAAACAATAGCTGGATTTTTTTTTTAACGAAAAAAAAAAAATCAAAAAATGTTTTTGAACGAGTTTTTTTTTTTTTTTTGGAAAAATTGTTTTCTGTGTGGAAGGAAAAATAAAATTTAAATGAACCCTTGGGAAATTTAAAATTTTTGGGGGAAAGTGCTGTTTTCAAAAAAATTAATTTTTGAATTTTCTAACCAGGTTCTTTTTTGCTAGTGAAGGAAAATATTCTTAATTTAAATTTTTTCTCCTTTAAAAAATTTTCGAAATTTTTTCAAAGAATTTTTTTTTTTTTTTTTTGGAAATTTTTGGGATTTTAACGTGGGAAGGAACCCTAAAAAGTTATCTAATTTGTTTTAAATTTTTGGGAAATTCCGGTTTCAAAAAAATTTTTCCGCGGGAAAAAATTTCTTAAAAAGGGAAAACGTTTTTTGCGACTTTTTAATTTCAAAAAACAAAAAATTTTTAAAAAAAATCGGGAAATGTTTTGCATCGGTTTTTGGAAATAGGCGTTTTAAAGAGAATTAAAAAAAATAAAATGTAATGAACATGTTTAAGATCGGAAATTTGCTGTTTTAAAAAAAATTATTTCGCGATTTTCCGAAAAGGGTTCGTTTTTGCGATTAGTTTTTCTTAATTGTTGCTTTAATTCTGAGTTAATATCATTAAATTTTGCTCCTTTTTAAATTTGTTGTAGTTTTCTTATATATTCATTTTAAAAAATGAGCTCTAATTTTCGCGCGATGCAGAACATTCGCGAAATTGAAAATCCGCGTTTCTCGCATTTTCCCGATAGTCTGATCTTTTACTACAATTTAGTGGCTGGAGGATATAAAATCAAAATCGAAATTTGACAAATTTCTTTTCTTTTATTGTTTAATTAAAGAGGTTAAAATAACATCAGGGAAAATCTAGATGTTTCGATACTTGGCCTCGAATGTAAGCCTACTTTAACTTCGTTTTTTGTGCTAAATTTCGCGACTTATAGGCGAGTATATACGATAATAAAAATGCTATAAATGAGCAAAATGCTAATAAAATGTTCCATAGCAAATTGTATGGGCTCTGATGCTACTTTCAAAATTTTTTGAATGAGGACCCAAAATCCGGAAAATTCCGAAATTCGGAAAGATCGCGGTCCCGAGCGTTCCGGATTTGAGGTCCCATACTGTATTATTATTTTGGAGAGTTTTTTTCTCCGGTGAAAAGAGCAAAAAATGACAGATGAAATCAAAACAATTTTCAAATTAATTAATTCCCATGCTAACTAGGGAATTTTTAAGCTCAAACCCAGTTATTGGAAATGGTTGATATTTTTTTTTTGCAGGGGAAAAATTTCAAATCGCGAATATAATATTGCAATAGCTGGATTTTTAATTGCTAACGCAAAACAAAAAACAAAATTAAAAATGTTCATACATATTAGAACGGAGATTAAAAATGATTTTTTTTTTTTTGTATAAAATTGTTTTCTGTGTGGCATAGGAACTATACGCATAAAATTTGAAATGCACTTATTTCTGCATTGCGTAAATTTGAAAATTTGGATCGTGAAGTGGTTTATTGATCAAAAGGTATCTACATTAATTTTAGAGTTATGTTTCTACTACCATTTCTCACTTTTTCCACGCTAGTGCGAAGGAAGATATTTTAATTTCAAATTTTGTACTCACATTTTAATAATACTTTATTGAAATTTTCCTGCTCTATCTCAATGAAAACATGTAAATTTCCCAATATTTCTGTAAATTTCCATAACTGTTGCGAATTTTGTATATTTCAACGTGGGAATGGAACCCTAAGATATTTATTGATTGATTCTAATTTTTTTTACTTATATTTCTGGTGTCATTCCGCTATTCCACAACTTTTTCACAGTATCGAGGAAATAATTACTAAAAACAGAGCTTTTGCAAATTCGTATGTTTACTGCTACTATTAATTATACAAAAAGAACAAATAATAAAAATAAGTAATTAATTTTTAAAATGCTTGTATTACTAATATTATTATTATTATTGTAGCTGTTATGTAAGTTTTTATTTCCATTTAGATATTTTAAGAATTGTGTTTCATTGCTTGTTATGAACTGTTGTGAAGCTTGAAAAATGAATGTGCAAGCAAATTTTATTGTTTTCCTACCCGTTTACTAAGGACTACCAAAGGGATTCGCCAATTTCTTTCCGAGTTTTAGAAGGGTTTCGCTAGGAAAAAAAAAGTTGGGAACCCCTGACTTAAATCGTATGCAGAAATTTTGCATAAGAGACATAGTTCTTTTTCTTTAATGACGCGAGTTCGCATGCATAAATTTAATGTAGAGAAATAATTAGTCCTCATTTGAGCTGCGAAACTAAAGAATAAAACGTCAACATAATCAAAAATTGCGGACACGTGTTTCAGAGTTACAAGGAGCCCGTGTTGCAATGCAAAGAAGTAAGCTTATGGATGAGAAACAACCAAACCGTTTTTATTCTTTAGCTAATAAGATATTATTTCGTAGTGCCACACAGCAAACATTGCATAACCAGGAATGGGCAGCCTTTGGAAAGCTGCGGGCTAAACTCAAAAGGTTAAAAAAGTCGCGGGCCGTAGAGATAAGCAGGTGTCAAGTTACCGAGATTCCGTAACTTCAATCGCTGATATTGGTCTGTATTGTTATGTACTTGCCATTCAAGTTATAAGAGTGAATTCCAGTGTACGAAATTATTCTCATTTATTATTTATCTATTATTATTTTGAAAAGTTAATACATTACAAATAAATAAATATATAAACATTAAATCAAAATACCTCATGAGAAAAAAATCCATAATTTTTGTTTGCTTTTCCCTCTGAAGAGAAAACAAATTCCCCAACACTATTAGGCTTGCTAATTTGCAATTAACTTTTTTCTCGTGTTTGTAGAAAGGTACAAGGGGAATAAGGAAATTTTCTAGGAACACTTTCAAGAAAAGAATTCATTTATTGATGAAAAAGCACCGCTGTAAAATTCCCAGAATTGTGTACCGTGGAAAAATACCGGAGGAAAAAGTTAATAAGAATACAAAATGGAGGTCGACTTACAGGGGTTTCTGAAAATTGTGTGTCAAGTTAGAGAGTTTTTCGGCCATTGAAATTAGCATTGGGCCAACCATTAGGGGAGGGATATGTCGACCTACCAAGGGTTAGTCGACTTATCTGCGCGTCGAGCTACCGAGGTTCCACTGTATTTAGTTTAGTCATGTGAACTGTGAAGAAAATAATTTTTGCGATTCAGGAAAAGAAACATGTGGTTTGTTTTCTAAACAATGTCCCATGCTTTTCGCCATTCCCCGATGAAGTGTACTGTACAGTGGAACCTCGCTATTCGCACACAATTCATTACAGGAGGCAGCTCGAATGGCAACTTGTACGAATAGCGAATTATTTTTTCACATAAAATACAGTGTAAATTGGATTAATCCGGTCCAGACACACAGATGGCTGCTTATTTAAACCTATGAAAAACAAATGTACAGTACTGTACATGAAATTATAGATAAATTAAAATTTAACTGCACTTTGCTTGTACTGAGGTGAGCTGATGGCATATGTGGAATGTTGAGATGAGGAAATTAAAGGGCTTGAAGAGGAAGAGGAGGCCCCTTCTATAAAAACATCAGGTAATATCCCTTCAAGTGTTTTCTCCCTTTCTGTTGTCCTTTCTTTTTGCACTAGAAGAATCTTGGGCTTCTTTCCCTAAAAACCTGTCCAATGTTGTCTGGCTTTGACAATTGTTCAGAATTTTTCTAAAATGGCCAATAACATTGTCGTTGAACAAAGCATCCCATCATTGCTGTTGACCACAGCAGTGTTGGGATGCTGTTTTCCCATCACTCTCTGCGTTTTCTTGCAGGAATAACACAGCTCTTTAATTTCTGCAAAGTAAATGCTTTTACTTCTTTCCTCCTCTGAAGAAGAAAGTTCTTCAACCACTTCCTCTAGATGCCCCCTTAGAAAGCTAAAATTGTCAGTAAAATCTCAAAAAGTATTAAAATTTTTAAAAAACCCAAAACGCGAAACAAATTACTTCTAGACGAGTTCAAAACGAGCATAATTTCTCGATTTTTTTCTTAAAAAAAGCTAAACTGGCGACCCAGCTGACCCCTGGCGCCGTACGAATTGAGGGACAAGTACGAATGGCGGATTTCCACTGTATATGTTCTACGTCATAACATCTTTCCGATAAAGTTTATTTTAAGTTAATCGGTTGGTTAGCTCAGGATTTGTATACGACTGAAATTTTCCCGTAGGCGCTGTCGTTTTTTTTTTTTTCTGAACTATGAAATTCGGAGTGGATAAAAAAATATTTCACGTCGAGAGCTCCTTCCAATACGCTTGTCAAAAGGAACTTGGATCTTCTGCCCAGAATTTGCATACTTTGCTTCGGGAAAAAGTCGCTAATGTTCAGAATTTTTGAATTGTTCAAAATTGAACGAAAAATTGTTCAAATCAAAAAGTAAAATATGAAAATGAGATGTCCTCGCCAAGATCTTTCGAATGCAGGGAAAAAAATCTCTCGAATCGGACAATTCCTTCAAAAGTTATTGGGGGGGGGGGGGGGGGAAGACATGCGCACCCAGAACTCCCCCGCACCTGCCATTGTCTGGCGCATCGGATTTTTAGATGCCCCCGAGGGCTTGCCCTCGGGGACAAATGGGGCCCTACAGGGGGGGGGGGGAGAGACAGACCGACAGACACAATTACGCCATCTCAAACCCCTACTTTCAATTTTTTTTTCATTTTTCAATGTGTATTTATTTACTTTACTTGTTTATGACTTTTTCCTATTTTTAACGATATTCTTGTGATCTGATACATTAGCCTTCTGTCGTTGTTTTTTCTTTTTTTTTTTTTTTTTACTTTTACGGAAAAGTAGGATAAGAAGAAGTAAAAGATATCGAAAGATGGGAAAATCTTATGAAAGGAAAGGCTAAGAAATGTTACGAATGGCATAAAAAAAATCATTTAAAAAAAAAGGAAATAAAAGAAAGAAAGGAGGTTGTTAGTATCCCCCCCCCCCCAGCTGTCGACCTTTATATGTAATTTTGTTTTTCAAAATTCCAGCTCCACCGGAAGATGTTGGTTTATTTAATCAAAATTTAATTTTTTTTTTTTCGGTTTCTAAAACACAAATTATTGAAACATTGCATTCAGAAAGAGGCCAATATAAAATTTTGAAATTACATTCATTTTCTCAAAAATATCTTTTTAATTTACGAAAACATTTAAAGTTTATCATTCCTTTATTCCTTCAGTAAAAAACAAAAAAACTCTATCTCGCTCAATTTAGTTATATCTGTGTCATACACAGTTGTCTTTAAGAGGGCGGGGGGGGGGGGAGTAAAGGCAACGCTTTTCTCTTCAGAAAGTTTTTGAAGAAAAGAAGAATGGATTGTGTAGAAGAAAATTAAATCAATAACCTACAAATGAATAATTACTTACATTAAATAATTTCTCATTTGATTTACTAATTAAAGAGCAGTAATTTTTTCAAGCTTACATTTTTAAAAAAATATTTTTTTTCCCCAATTGTACAAACATTTAATTCGTGAAAAATATTTTTATAGTACCGTGGGAACAGGAATTTGCCCATATAAAGGATTACATATAAGTCATAGCTTCTCCAAATTTCTTCCAAAAAGCTCTCAATTTTCTTCCCTTTCGAAAAAACATGTGGTCTGTCTTCTGTGTCTGGCCGGTTTGAGGGTCTGAAGAGGGGACTACACTTTCCCCATTGTCCGAATCCGAAGCAGCAATGCTTCCCGGAGTGAGAGTCATTAGGCTAATCGACCTCGTAAATCATGCCCCCTTGCATGGGAAGCGGTGGGAGGCGTGGCTTATAGGAATTTCGAGCTTTTTTTGGAAATATTTTCAAAGTTTGGACGGATTTTTTTGTCTTTAAAAATTTTTGCATTATTTCAAACAAAAGTTCAAAAGAAAGCTGGAAATGTTTTGCTGGTCTTGTTGTTTTTAAAATTTCAGTAACATGCTTTGAAAATATTTTATAGAGCGAAACGTCTAACAGTACCACGTTTTTTCCAAAATTCATTTTTTAACGATTTTTTCAAAATACGGTAAGTGATATTTTAAAAAAGTAAAAACTAAAAGACCGAGATATAGGCTTGAAAAATACTCAAAAAAATTCCGGACTCGAAAACTTCAAAGGAACTTTCTAAAACTTAGTCCAACTTTTCCCGTAGGTTAACATTGGTTTCGAAGATTTGAAACTCTGACTGAAGAGCAGCCTTAAGGCAAGAATTTAACTGAAATGCTTTTCGATCGTTTTGCAGTTTCCAATCGAACGATTCGATCAAAATCATGCAATTCCGATTCAACTGAAATGCGGCAATCATTTTTAACCATGTGACCAACACAATTGCTTTCATTCGATCGTTTTCACTATGCGATTGATTTTCTTACAGTAATGGCGGCCATTTTGGCGATCAGAGGTCGCAGAATGCAAAGAGTTTCGTGATATTTGCAAATCCGAAGCAATCCATTAAATTTGAGCAAACGGGAGTTTATGGCAATGATATCGCTTGGATAGAGAAACATTTATACATTTATGCGATAACCTGGAAGGAAAACTGGCACACAAAACGTCAGGCTAAAAAAGAGAAGAAAAAAGAAAAATAACACGAATTTTTCATTGAAAAAACAGTCATTAAATCGTTTTTTTTTTCTTTGCCTCCTGTTTTAATAGCTTACATTTTTTTAAAATAAAGTTATTCTTAATGTGTGATAAAGTTACTTTCTAGCCTGCTGCTATTTGCCATTCGAAAAACTGACTACTGGGAGGAAATATAAAATAGAGTTGAACACATTTAATGAGCAAAGAAAGGTATAGATTATCCTCTAGGAAGATACAATTCAGTAAGAATAAACAATTTATTACCTCAGGAATATTCACTACATATTATAATCAACAGTATGGAGGAAAATTGCCAGAGTGACAAAGGCACTTGTAGATGTTACGATCTCCCCTTCCCCCCTCATTAGGTCCCGAGGCTTTTTTTTTTTTTGATAATATCTACTAATATATTTGTTTCATTACTCATTCTGTATAAACCACGGAGTAAAAAGGAGACGAATCTCCATAGTAAAAGTTTGTCCGGACGATTTCACTGGCGCTAGATGGCGCGCATGTAAAATGTCTTGCCATGAGGGTGATTCCCAACATAATTTAGTGTTACAAATAAAATTATTTAAAAGGTTTTTTTAAAGAGTATTTAAATCGATATAGTCAATTTTTGAGAAGCTGGTTATAGGATCATGGACTACTTTTAGATTCAGAATGTGTTTGTGATTTCTTTTTATTATATTTGGTTCATTTCAGTTTGATGGTTTCGGTTTGCGACTGATGGTTTCGGTTTGCTATGATTGTAACAAGAGATGCAAAAAGCCCGTAAATTTTTGTGAAGAAACTGGGAAATTTGGGAACATTGGGAATTTTGAGATGTTTTCAGTCTAAAATATTGTTACAGAACATATAACATTGTAACGCTATATTATTTTTATTTTAGATACATGACCAAGCGTCAAACATAACATTTTATATCAAATCTATAATTGAGAAAATTAAATAGTAAATTCAATAGGCTTTTTTATTGCAGTAGTATCGATTCTAAAAATTTATTTGATTTGGTTGCTTTCCAGAAAATAAGATTAACCTTCAAAATATTTTTTTTTCGTTACTCGTTGATTTAAATTATTATAAGCAATAATATATCTGTTTTATTCATAGCATTTTATTACAACTTTAACGACACATTTGAAGGGGTAATTTTTTGACAAGAAACACTATTTAAAGCACTATTATACATTTCAATAATTTTTTTTAAAGGCAGGTTTTAAATATTTTTATGTGTTATTTTGTTTTTTATTGATGACTTAAACAACTATCAAGTTTCACAATGGGGCCGTTCATAAATGACGTCACGCTTTTTCCCATATATTTGACCCCCTACCCCCCTTTGTCACAATATGTCACACTTCAGCGGACCCCCCTCCCCCCCCTTTTGTCACGCTTCACGCTGTGTTGCATAATGCATGATGTCACAATTCTTGTTACCCCCTCCCCTTGTCACACTTTGTCACAATTTCACGAAACCCCCTCCCCCCCTCGAAGAGTGACATAATTTATTAATGATCCCTATGTAAATAAAAAATATTAACAACTTCCTTTTTTTTCATTCTCAACAGAAAATTTTTTTACAGGTACCAACATTACGAAATAAATATGTTGTCTGTTTTAAAATGCTTTAACAGTAATGTTCGGGAAAATGATTCTATTATAACGGAAATTTCATAAAAATGTATTTATTTTTGATGTGTTAAAATTACTATTTCAAAAAAAAAAAGAAAAAAAACGATCCCAGTTTTTAGAAACTTGAAACTTGTCGATATTGCTTTAAATTCCGGGGGGGGGGGGGGGTTACCGATTTTTCCGGAAATAAACTAGGCGTTTAGACATCCTTGCAAAGCTAATTGTAACTTTAATTTAACTAAAAACGGTTTCAACTTTAATGTAAAGTTAAGTAAAAAACATGTCCATTAAATGTGATAACGCACGCCTCCCCAAAAGCTGTGGACCCTCCCTCTTCAAGGCGTAACAAAGTCAGGTCCTCCCCCCCCCCCCCACAAAAAAAGGATGCGAGCTTCAGTGGTGGTGGGTATTGTGCAAACCGCACGCCATTGAAGTTTTTAAATGGATTGTTTTAGGTGTCTTTGTTTCTTTTAAGGGGTGGGGGGAGGCTTCTTTTTTTTCAGGGGTGAACAATTGGGGGGGGGGGTAAGTATATATTTATTAGGGGTGCTCTTTGGGGTCATGGCATAGATTGCTCCATTAAAATTTTTATAGGGGTCGTTTTGGCTTTGTTGAATTTTGAAGGGAACATCGTTTTGGGGGATGCACCATCCTCTTGGAGCGGAAATAGTATATACATAAATATAGTATATATATCAAGGGCGCACACGAAAGGAAGGAGGGGGACATGTTGCCAATTGCTCCATACAAAATTTTAAGGGGTTGTTTACGAAGGGTGAAGGTGAGCTGAATTTTGAGAGGGGTCATCGTTTGGGGGGAGTGCACCGCGAAGGCCGTATCCAGACGGGCCCTCGGAAAGGAAATTAACGTTCCAGATAAGAGGAGATTGCTCTCATTTATTATTGTTATTAAAGCAATATAATTTTTTTTCAATAAAAACTTTGTGTAATTTTTTTTTTACTACTGTTAATTTTTTTTTTAAACTTTGTGTATTTTTTTTTTTTTTAATAAAAATGTGTGTTTTTCAATAAAACGCACATTTTGTTTTGAATGAAAATAAGGAATATTGGGAAATGTACGATTTTTTTTTTCAGTTAATTTTTCTGAGAAAATTTAAATCACCTCCAACTAGTTTTAAAAAAAATATTGTGTGTAGCATATTTTAAAGGAATTGATGACCGAAATAGTTTGCAAGTACTTTTGATTTAGAATATGAGATTGTTCACTAAAACTTTGTCAAAATGCAACCAAACATTCAGTTGAAGTATGATTTAGATTTAAAAAAAAAATCATATACATTTGTTCATAATTCTTTACTTCTTTTTTATAGCATAAATCCCAAACAAGTTAAAATTTGAAATCACATTTGACAAATTTGAAAAAGAAAAAAAAAGAAATTGGATTACTTGAACGCAAAAAAAAAAAAAAAAAAAAAAAAAACTAGGTGCGAAATTCTCATAAATAAGAAACAAATTAAAATTAGCAATCACATTCGACAAATTTGAAAACAAAACAAAACAAAAACAAATTGCATTAGCATCAAACAAGTTTGAATCTACAGCAAAATCTTTGTAGGAAAATAATTTGTGCTACATAAAAGTACCACATCATGTAATCATGCAACATATACTTGCATACCAAGCTGACATTCAATCCTTGGAGACTTTCAAAAAAATTCGAGATTACTGAAAAAAATATGAAGGACACAATTTTTGAAGGATTACAAATTTTAAGGATCAAACTGAAGAATTAAAATTGCAACACACATACCATTTGAAAAATAAATCAATGGATCTCTAACAAACAAATCCATTTTTTTTTTTTAAATTGATAGTAAAAAAATCAAAAATAATGTACAAAGTATATAAAGCAAATTTGTGTGCACACTTTTTTTTTTTTGAACACTAGGCAAAACCATATTTACAAAAGCAATAATCAAACAATATGAAAACATCTTGTAGAAAGAAAAAAAATATATATCGATTGAATACAATCGACCACAGTACTCAAAGATGAAAACATATGCAGCATTAAAAATATAATTAATTAAACGTGACATTAAATCTAATAAAAACCTCCATTTTTTTTTCAGTTGTTTTTAACAACACCCATTAAAAGCTTGATTTTACATTAAAATTCATAATATTTTGGATAAAAAAAATGTTGTAGTCATAATTTAAGGGGGGAAAAAGACAAATATTTTTTGAAATTCTTGCATACTTGAAATAAACAAAAAAATCTAGGTGAGAAAAGCTTTACATTTCTTACAATAATAAATTGATGATTTTAAAGTAAAAATTTGTTCATTAATTGCATCGCACTTTTCATGGAACCACTCTTTGCATTTTTTACATTGTGCCATGCGTTTTCCTTTGAAGTTATCATCAGACTCAAAGAATGGTCTTCGGCAGAGGCAATAGAGAGTTATGGTAAATGTCGACACTTTTATCCTATCTACAGTATCATTTGTTTCCTTAAAGTCTGTGAAAACTCCCGACATCAAGCATGCTCTTAGGTGTCCTCGAAGTGATCTAGCGCAATAGGTCAGATCCTCAGTATTCTGGTCGATTGTATTCAATCGATATATATTTTTTTCTTTCTACAAGATGTTTTTATATTCTTTGATTATTGCTTTTGTAAATATGGTTTTGCCTAGTGTTCAAAAAAAAAAAAAAGTGTGCACACAATTTTGCTTTATATACTTTGTACATTATTTTTGATTTTTTTTACTATCAATTTAAAAAAAAATTGGATTTGTTTGTTAGAGATCCATTGATTTATTTTTCAAATGGTATGTGTGTGCAATTTTAATTCTTCAGTTTGATGCTTAAAATTTGTAATCCTTCAAAAATTGTGTCCTTCATATTTTTTTCAGTAATCTTGAACTTTTTTGAAAGTCTCCAAGCATTGAATATCAGCTTGGTATGCAAGTATCTGTTGCATGATTACATGATGTGGTACTTTTATGTAGCACAAATTATTTTCCTGCAAAGATTTTGTTGTAGATTCAAACTTGTTTGATGCTAATGCAATTTGTTTTTGTTTTGTTTTCAAATTTGTCGATTTTGATTGCTAATTTTAATTTGTTTCTTATTTATGAGAATTTCGCACCTAGTTTTTTTTTTTTTTTTGCGTTCAACTAATCCAATTTCTTTTTTTTCTTTTTCAAATTTGTCAAATGTGATTTCAAATTTTAATTTGTTTGGGATTTTTGCTATAAAAAAGAAATAAAGAATTCTGAACAAATGAATATGATTTTTTTTTAAAATCTAAATCATACTTCAACTGAATGTTCGGTTGCATTTTGACAAAGTTTTAGTGAACAATCTCATATTCTAAATCAAAAGTATTTGCAAATTATTTCTGTCATCAATTCCTTTAAAATATGCTACACACAATATTTTTTTAAAAACTAGTTGGAGGTGATTTAAATTTTCTCAGAAAAATTAACTGAAAAAAAAAAAAAAATCGTAAAGTTCCCAATATTCCTTATTTTCATTCAAAACAAAATGTGTGTTTTATTGAAAAACACACATTTTTATTGAAAAGAAAAAAAAATACACAAAGTTTAAAAAAAAAAATTAACAGTAGTAAAAAAAAAAAAAAATTACACAAAGTTTTTATTGAAAAAAAATTATATTGCTTTAATAACAATAATAAATGAGAGCAATCTCCTCTTATCTGGAACGTTAATTTCCTTAGATCTGTTAGTAGCAAAAACTATACTCACATACTCAACGCAGAAAACGAAAACGGCTAGTCCACGCGCATGTGGCTTAAACAGAGTGACGTCAGAGCTCCACGCCCTCTGGCGTGACGTCACGATTCCAATGGGATGCGAACTGGCGTCCACCAAAATAATATACAAAACACCAACAGATAATGTTACAGTTAAAATAGCTTAGCTTTCTCATTCAATTTTTTCTTTGGTTCAGCTTAAAATTCTGGTCATGTGTTGGTACTCCAAGCGAGGAAAGCATTCGATGGCAACCCTACGCGTTTTGATCGAAGTCCAGGAAACAAGTTGAATGCCAATATTCTATCAGTTTGAAAATGATCTTATTTGAGTTGAAAATTCGATCATTTTGGATTTGATCGAACGCGTTTTAGTTGAATCTCCCCCTAAATCTTTAGGCAGCACTTTAAATTATAGGTGAAAATTAGCCATCGCCACTCGCCACGTGGCAATTAAAGTAGTAAAAAATGCATCATTGATCACCACTCCTGCACGTTTTTTTTTGATCATATTCTATTCAATCATGTATTATTTCTGTTTCTTCTCGGGTCTTTCATAATGAATTTTTCTCAATCTTTTTTGCAATGATTTGTTTATTTATTTTTTTTTCATGGAAACATGCCAATATTGAATTTGTGCTTTGTCGAAAATTTCTTGTCGAATTTCAATTTTCAATCGTTCAGCATCTTGTATATATTTAAATAATTTAAAAAGTTTGAAATAATTTTAGCATATGCTAATTCAAATCTGCATATTTCTTGTTATATTTTAATGATTAATTTATTTTCTAAACGATTTTAGAGTTAAGTTTTCAATTCTTACTGGCAACTTTAAAAAGTACCTACTAACGAAACTGAGTCTACCGGCCACTGGCTACTAACCAAATTTCTCAGTTTTCACCTATTATTTAAATATTATTTTTCAAGGTATCCGCACACCTGGAAAGTCTTGTACTTGATCGACATTCATCATGGAAAATCATGACATGATTTTCAGTGAAAATGGTTTTAAAAAAATCTTTTAACAATCCATGGGCAAAAGTTACATTAAGAAAATAAAAGACAAAAAAAATCTGGTGATACTTTATATACATATGCATAATGTGCATCTGTGTAAACCACTTAAATTTTGAGTAGTGATTTTTTTTTTATTTTAAACTTTTGATAGTAGTTTGTCGTATTATTATTATTTTTTTATTTATAATTTTTTGTCTGTTTTACTGGAAAGGACAATGCTATCATTAACACTTATGTTATAAAGTAAATGACATTATTTCTCTTTCATGACTAACATTTTAGTAGGATATAATTATGTTGTAGAAGTAATCTATACAGGTAATTTTTGATGCATATCAGAAATGTTTCTGTCAGACCTAAAGTTTGAAAGTTAAAAAATGGAAAAAATAAAATAAAAACTGCCATACAAAATTGATGTTTTTTGATATTTATCTTTCTTTGCTCAAATCAAATATTAGAAAATTAAGAAAATCAAATGTATTGGTTGAAAAAATCATATATCAATCAACCAAATATTTATAATATCCTTATCTAGGATAATGTGTGTGCTTAAAAAGTAAAGTAAGATTTAATAAATGATTTTATAAAAGTGAAAATTAATTTTAATAACATTTAATTTAAAAGATATTACAAAAAAAACTTGAGCTTTTTTTTTTTCTGCGTTTGGGGTGGGTTCAAAACCTTGAGTGTTGTGATTCTAAATTGTATTGTTGGTGATAGTTTCCAATTTTTTTCTTAAACAAATAATATGCAATTTATTCTTCTAAGGAAACTCATGCATTTTGTTTCTCCATTTTCTTGCAGAAACATATAGATCCACCTACTGGTACTCCCATTGCAAGTACAACTGGGGCACTGACTCATCCTAATGGAACACCCAAGCCTATGTGAATGACAAAATTCCAGATTCTGAAAATATATTCTGTTTTATATTATCTATGTATTTATTTTATCTCTTGTATAGTAATATATTTTATATGTGTTTGAATATGTGAATTGAAATAAATCTGTATATACTGAAGCCTGAGTTTGTGTTAAATTTTAATTTATTTATTTTAATTATTATTCACTTAATTATATTTTTTTAATTAATGAATTATTTTTAAATTTGCTGTACTTTCCTTTTTTTTTTTTTTTTTTTTTTTTTTTTTTTTTTTTTTTTTTTTTTTTTTTTTTTTTTTTTTTTTTTTTTTTTTTTTTTTTTTTTTTTTTTTTTTTTTTTTTTTTTTTTTTTTTTTTTTTTTTTTTTTTTTTTTTTTTTTTTTTTTTTTTTTTTTTTTTTTTTTTTTTTTTTTTTTTTTTTTTTTTTTTTTTTTTTTTTTTTTTTTTTTTTTTTTTTTTTTTTTTTTTTTTTTTTTTTTTTTTTTTTTTTTTTTTTTTTTTTTTTTTTTTTTTTTTTTTTTTTTTTTTTTTTTTTTTTTTTTTTTTTTTTTTTTTTTTTTTTTTTTTTTTTTTTTTTTTTTTTTTTTTTTTTTTTTTTTTTTTTTTTTTTTTTTTTTTTTTTTTTTTTTTTTTTTTTTTTTTTTTTTTTTTTTTTTTTTTTTTTTTTTTTTTTTTTTTTTTTTTTTTTTTAATAAAGAAATGTGTTTTACTTCATTTTTCTGATTTTTTATTTTTTTTTTAACTTGTTTAATTTCTTACTTTATAAAAAACGAGTTGACTAAATAAGAGAGAGATAAATATTATAACTATGTTTTAAATAAGTCGGAACTGAGAGCGGAGCCGGAACAACCCCCTAGAAGTCGGAGGGGAGCAACTCTAAACATGTGGCTGCTTCAGAACCCAGTTAAAATTAAAATAAGGAGAAAATTATTAATAAATTCTTGAAATTTGTTGTTGTTGCTTCTAATGCCACTTGGAAATCCAAGCTCCCTTTCGCGGAGCGACTTTGAATTAAGGCAGTAAGGACCGCCTTCCGTTTCCAGCTGAGCACCAGTGGTGGAAGTACGACTTGACTCATAATCTACTTGGATGACACCAGATGGCCCCACCAGAAATACGCCACCTTCCTTTTTAGACCTGTGGGTGAAGGGAAGGGAAAATCTCCGCCCACCGGTCCCTCGGAACTGTCTCGGGCTTTCAGGTTCCACGGATTTTACATGCACGTATCCCCAAGATTTCAACTTTCTTCAAATTTAGCGACCGCTTACGAATTTTCTTTCGCGCTGAAACTACCACAACCCTCCAACATATTGCTTGGTATCTTCGCCTCAGTTCTAACTTACACCAGCCAAGGATATATCCTAAGAGCTGCGTTAATTTCACAGGACGAGGGCACGTGGCCGCTCTAGTTGATCGCTGTGTATTTCACTACAGTGCGGTAGTTCTGTCGCGCGTTAAATTAAAACTTCCGCAACCTCATCATGTGTACAATCCCTCAGCGTCAATAAAGCCTATTGTCTTATACATAAGCGGCTTATTCTGTCTGTCTGTCCGCTATAGAATCCCAGGCCGTTTTACCGATCGGTAAAACGGCAGCTGCCTTTGTTATTGTAACAAATATACTAATAATAATCGAAACGTTTCTCTAGCATATTGAGTGAGGCTTCGATGTATTTGCAATCTCCGTTTAAAATTAATGTATACGCGAATTTATTTTAATCCTTTCTTTCTTTTTAATTTATCTCTTTATCGTCTGCGCTTTTTTATTTTTCTTATTAGAGTGGCAGCGCTCTTTTTGCCCAGTTTCGTTAAAACTTTTGTTTTGAAAAACATAATAAAATTTTCAATAAGTTATTTCGATGATAAATATATATTTTTCACAAACAATTTGATTGTATATTAAATAAATATATAGTAGTGTGGTGCAGTAAGCAAAGGGGCGTCCTCGCCACCTGACCTGGGTAATTCAGTTTGAATTAGAAGACACCTTTGCACAAATAATTTTAATTGCAATTTATAAGATCTAGAACAGCGATCATTTCGTATGACCGCCGGGCTTACTAGTATAAATATAAGAGCGCGCTGAACTTAAGCAATCGGGATTGGGAGTACCACTGTACAGTTCGACGACTACGGATTTTTGATATTAGGACGGTTCTGTGTACGGCAAAAAAGAACGAATCCATTCGAGTTTTAGGGAAGTTCGCTTTGTCACGTTTATTTAGTACGCGAATCAGAATATTTGCTTCACTGTTTGTTGAAGGCAACTAAATTTATAAACTGGCATATAGCATCAGTTCGGAAAAAATCAAGTATTCTAAGCGAGTTAGAACGAGAACAAAAACGGCACATTTCATGCACCAGCGGCTCCTCTCTTGAACATGAATGGATTCTTCTTGGCACTCTGCCAGGCTGATTGCTCTGGTAGAACTGTACCTGGAGTTTAGAAAAGGAAGCAGTGTTAAGCCATATGAGATATGAGATACTTGAATTATAAATCTCCATACGCACGTTTCCACTTTCATGTTAGGCATCTTTTTTTCTTTTTCGTTTTTTTTTTTTTTTTGGAGGAAATGAGAGAGGGGTGAAGCGGCACAGCCTAAGTTTATAAATTTTTCTCGGATACCCCGACAGCCGCAGAATTTTTAGGGAATGCCTGATGTAACAATTTTTGCTATAAGAATTAATCTTAGGTCGCTGAAAAAGTAATTCGGTTATTCCATCGGCTCAATATATATTTTCGAAGCAACTCGCAGCACGTACGCAAGACCATTCTCGGCCTGCTCTCAAAAGGACAGATTGTCCATTCATGCAGCGACCGGCGTAAACTAAGAGAGCACGTGGTTTCCAATTTACATCGATCGGAGCCCAGAGGACACCTTTCCTCCTTCACTCCTCCCGGCATGATTCACGTGGCACATTTAATCTTTTTGTGTTTTTGTTATTTTCCTCTCACCAGCAATAACCAGCATCGATTGGTCCTTTTTATGACTTTTCTTCCTATCAGAGGTGTGCTCTCACAGTACAAGAAAGGGAAGGGGGTCATCGCATCGTGGGGTGGCCAGGCCTTTCTCCCGGGAATAGGTACTAACCCTTTTGCCTTCCAATCTGTCTGCGGAGATAAGTTTTTAAAGAGAATGATAATTCAAGCTGGAAGAGAAAGTCGCTAAAGTCCAACCTATAGCTTGATCCAGAGGTTCACTAAAACTTTTCGAACGTAAATCCTATGTTAGATTATTTTAAGCCAGAATTACATTATTTTCTGACTTTCTTTTAATCTGGAAGATGACAAAACCGTGTTCTTTAGTTTAAAAAAGAAACAGGCTGATTTACTCTGCCAATATATTATTGACAGGTGAAGGATTAATGCAGGCGCGATAAAAATAAGAACCGTCTCAATAATATCTTCGTAGGTTAAAAATAAATTAATTTTTGGAAAAAAAATAGTACCAAAAACAGATTAAAAATTGCGCTAAAAAGTAAAAAAAAAATAAATTCATTCTTTAAATGACATCGGTCTTTCTCGAGAACAAATGTAGCCAAATCGATTTACGATATTTGAGTTAGCCGACCCTCTTTCGATTAAAGAAAAAACTCATCAAAATCGGTTCATTTAGTCAAAAGTTATGGATGAAAAAAAAAAAATGACTGCACTTCTGCCCGTAACATTTTTTTAATTATCGAATATGATTAAACGAATGTACGGGACCTATGAGAGACCACCCTCGATCGATCAAAAAAAGAATAATTTGAAATAGGTCCATCCAGTGAGAAGTTATCGATGAACAAGCAAACAAACAAACTGCAAAAAAAAAAAAAAAAAATACATGCGCTATGAATTGATAACCGCCCTCCTTGGTGGACAACGGTTAATAATCCGGTCACTCTCCATGCAACAGATATGAAAACAATATTAGACTAAAGTATGAAGTCCTCTGATTAATGTTTAATATACATACATCAAATTTTACCATTATAAGGAAATTTGTTTGTTTCATATCTTTCAACACTGAATGATTGCAAGTGGGATTAATCTAATTTGAAAATGTTTTTAAATTGTGTAAAAGTTATTTTGGGTACACGAACAACAACAACTTTTTGGAGCAAAAACGCATGAATTTAACACTTTTCCAACATGACTGTTGCAACAAATGTTATTTTGTGGTAACATTTTCAGTTAGTACTGTATTTTATCACACTTGTCGATTATTATATGATAAGCTTAAAGCTGCGTGCCGGATTTTTCCATATCAGCCGGCATGCTAGAAAAAAGCGAGGGAGACCAGCATGTCGTTAAAAATCGTATTTTCCCAACTCGGAAAAGATGAGGTTTTCATAAGTTTTTGCATAAAAGATAGGAGAAACTCTTCCAGAAGAAAACCATAGAATCCAAAGAACCATCAGAACATAGTAAATCTGGGTTAACTGATGAGGAAAATGTAAGTGATGATGAGAGTGAATATTGGTGCTTTTAATAGTTGAAGTAATTTTTTTACTAAAATTCTAAAAATAACTTTTATTCCAAACAGAAAGCAATTAAAAAAAACTTTCTAAGATACAAAATTTGTATTGCAAAACAAATTTTTAATTTTTCATGTTCAAGGTGGATGGATCTTAAAATCTTGTTAATAATGCAGTTTTTAGTCTATATCAATTTTATTTGATTTACATTTGAAAATCCATGTTGGTAATAAATTGACATTATGTATTTTGATTTAAAATTCTCTCGTTGTAAGTACATAGTTTTTAGTACTTTCCTCAGGTTTTAATCCATTTTTGGGAAAGTTGTAAAGAATTGAATCAGATGATCACTGTTTTCATTTTGTACTTCTTGTACATAAGATATTCCTTTTTTTTTTTTTTTTCTTTTTTTGCTTTTACAGTCAGGATTAGCATTTTATCTTTTTTCCCAAAGAGATGTCATCAATTATTTGTATTTAAACTGAAAAAATTGTTGCTGAGTTTCTATTAACGGTTAAGGTTACAGTTCATCATGTTTCCACACAACCTTATATTTTCCGACATGCCGGGAAAAGACTAATAACACAGAGAGTGCCAGAACTTGGCCTCCTTCGGATTTACCGGCGTACCGGCTGATTCGGAGGAATGTTGTACATAATTATTAAATTATAATTTTAAAAACTCATTGTTCGATTTTAAATCCACTCCATATTTTATGTTTTCACGAACCAATACCTTATTTTACTTCCCTGGTGGTAGAGAAAGTTAGCCTCTGTTTGCAAATCTTACTGTAACACCAATCCCACATTTCTGTTTAACCCTGAATTCAAAAGCTCAACTTGCTGTAATATAATAATGCAAAATTTTTCTAAAAGTTAATGTTAAAAGAGCGTTGAAGAATGAAACCACAAAAGAATGAATTTCACTTGAAACCACAATCCAACCTGACAGTGACTAAATTCACTTCTGACTGCATCAATCGATACGCAGCAATGGACGTGACCTTGACCTTGACCTTGAAGCGAAGCCACTTAAAGGACTCTCAATCGTAAGGAAACTTCCTTGAAAAGATGCAGCCAAAAAAGAGAGAAAAAAAATCAATGAGAAATTGAAATGGTTTTACCATTCATGCAAATACTTATATTGTTTTTTAGCCTACTTTCCCGTAAAAGTAAAAAATAATAATAATAAAGCATGAAAGAAGGCTTAATGTATCATGAAAATATCGTTAGAAATCAAGAAAAGTCAAAAATAAATTAAGTAATTAAATAAAGATTGAAAAATAAAAAATTTGAAAGTAGGGTTTTGAGATGGGGAAAAAGTGTGTCTGTCGGTCTGTCGGTCTGTCTGTCTGTCGGTCTGTCTGTCTGTCGGTCTGTCTGTCTGTCTGTCGGTCTGTCCCCCCCCCCTAATAACTTTTGAACAAATTGTCCGATTCGAAAAATTCTTTTTGCATTCGAAAGATCTCGGCGAGGACATCTGATTTCCATATTTTACTTTTTGATTTGAACAATTTTTTGTTAAATTTTGAACAGTTCAAAAAATTTTAACATTAGCGCCTATGGGTGAAAATGAAGCAAATTATGTAAACTCTGGGTACAAGATCTAAGCTTTCCCCTGAACAAGCTCACTGGAAGAAGTTCTTGGCGTGAAATATTGATTTGAACAATTTTTGTTCATTTTTGAACAGTTCAAAAAAAATTAACATACCGCCTACGGGGAAATTTCAATCCTATAATATATATAATTCCTGATCAAACGAACCGATTTGCTTGGAACAAACTTTATCGGAAAGCTCTTATGACGTAGAACATGTACAAATAGAAAGTTCATCCAGAACTAACGAGCCTATTTTCCTATGAAATTTTTTGATCGGGATTTTCAAGAATATTTTTGAATTAATGTATGATTAAATGAATAAGCAAAAAATTAATGAATAAATGAGTGAATAAATACATGAATGACTTAATAAATGAATGATTGAATGAATATGTATTAACCGTTGAAAACGGTATATTTGAAGCAATTAAGAACTAAAGCTAAACGAGAAAGACAGAGAGAGAGATAGCTAGATTATAAATTTGACTTCGCTGTATACGGGAAAGTAGGCTCGTATAGTTCTACGCGGAACTTCTTGTTTTTTTTTTCCAATCAAAAAAGAAGATAATACAACTATATTTCTAAAGCAATGATTGTGTTCGAAATACTCTATGAGGGCATCGAAAACGAAGCAGGCAGGGGCGTAGCCCCCGTGTGAGCTATTAGTGGCCTTGGACAAAATTTATTTTATAGCTTCAGCTTTTTAATTTTTTTTTTTTTACATACTCAGCGAGAGGAAGAAGGGTCTTAGGGAAATGCCTCTTGATAAACAAGAAGTTTGACCAGAAGTAAATGCGCCTATTTTCCCGCATAAACCAACGTCGTGTTTTACAACATCAGTTATATATGGGACCGTTCATAAATGATGTCACGCTCTTTCCCCATATATTTGACCCCCTCCACCCTTCCTCACAAAATATCACACCTCAACGGACTCCCGCCCCCCCATTTGTCACATGTCACGATATGTTGCAAAAGCATGATGTCACACTTCTTGTTACCCCCTCCCGTCCCCTTTGTCACGATTTCACGAACCCCCCTCCCCTTCGAAGCGTGTCTTCAGTTATGATTGATCCCTATACAGTCGAATCTTGATCCATCGTTCCTGTCTCTGTCTTTCTTCCATTTGTATCACCTTAATTAATGGTCTCGCCATGCAGATTATGTTTTAAGTTGACCCGCATACGTCGTTTTTCTTCCGCATTTATCGTTCGAAGTTAAGGGTTCCGAGTAAAGCGAGCAATCGCGGTTCTGCTGTAACACTCTGAAACATTTCCAATATGCCCTTTCTCTCTTGCTCTACACAATGACAATAGACGTTTCCTTTATGTAAAAAAATATGTGTATTATTAAATTTAAAACGCTTGAGAAAATGAATTCTTAATTTCATTTTCTCATTTTCAGAAACAGAGGGTATCCCCGAACCGAACAGAAAAAAATTAATTTGCCTCATTGTCACAATAACAAAAATCACTGAATTTTATGGAACCATGACAAAGCAATGACAAGAAGATCGGGTTGGGTTTTGCATAAAACTAAGTTTTTTAAATTTATTTTTACATTAGAATGAGAAAAAGTTTATTTTATCCCCTTGTAGAAAGGTATAATCAATCTATTTTATCACACACATATTTCCGCACTGAACAAGAAGTTCATTCAGAACTGAATACGCTTATCTTGGGTTCAAAGTGTGTGTAAAGCTGCTGCCCTCCCCCTATTAGCAGGTAAAATTCCATATCCTTCAGTAAGTTGAGCGTTCTTGTTTCCGTAAAGCAGAGGACCACACCTGTGGGTCGCGACCCCAGATGGGGTGGCGGGGCAGTGGTGTCGCCATGTAATATTCCCAATTTTAAATAAAAAACACTTTTTCTTACACTAAATATCGTTTTTGAACTATTTTGTGGTAAACTTAAGGGCATTAGTTGCAAAGAAAGTGTCTAGTGACATGACAATTTTTGTAATACCCGACCAGAATAAAATTCATCAAATATATTTTTAAAGAAAGGAATGCTCGAAAAACATCTAAATGATATAGAGAAATATTCAAATAACATTTTAAAAATATTCAAATAACATTCAAAAAATGTTCAATTAAATCATTCCTTTTGACGGGATTACCACCGAAAACTAATCAGCACTACTTCCCATTATGTTTCACGTAAATGCCAAGTTTAGTTCCATTTCAAGTACTATATTTTCAGTTAGACACAAAAACGTGTCATAGTGAAACTGCAATCTCTCAGTCCAACTCCACTGTAAATTCGCTTATTTTACAGTCCTCGGACGTTATTCAGAAAAACACATTTACAGTGGGGTCGGATTCAGCTTGAATATAACGTATCTTTTTTTTGTGTCAAAATACTTGTGTGAAAGTGTGCGTGCGTATGTGTGTACAAATATTGATATGGGGGCGCGGGTTGATTATTTGTTAAAAATGGGGTCGTGACGTGGAAAAGGTTGGAAACCACTCTGAGCTAGAACATCTTGCAATAAAAATTAACTTAGCACATTAAAGCATGCAATAAGACTCCTAAGTAACAACACGGCTATAACTCCATGATGACCTTTACATGAGCACCTGCTCATTTGGCGGCCACTGGAACTACGCGACATATGCAGGGATAAAGAAAAGCCGACTTTTAACCACCTTAGGGCTTGTTGGGGAACTTCTCGTAGACTTAACACAGGAGAAACGAGAGGGGTTTACAAAAACGTGTATTTCACGGAAGCAAGGTTTTTCAGCAAAATTTTAGTGCCATGTTCCAAAGGAGGAAAACACAGGCTTCAATTTCATACCATTTTTACGTGTCAAAAACGCATATTAATTGTATTAATTAATGTTTTACTGTTAGGAATCTACCATCTTCTTCCAAACTTCTGATGGGAGAAAAAGAAAAGTTCCTTGGCTGTTTTTTGGCGGAAGTAGTTGGCGCTGTAAATAATTTATCGGAGAGTGAATGTCCAAACACTCTGATGAATGATTTTTTAGGTTCTTTTCTTTTTTAAATTAACATGCAAACTGTGCTGAATTAACAGAAATCGTTATTATCAAACAGTTGTGCATTCAACACTATTCTCAGTTTTAAAAATTCATAATTAAAAAAATACGACAGACATGATATGCATATCTATCACAATCGTTCTCATCCAAATTAGTGAAGCATTATGTTCGTGTAAATGTGTGACATTATATAGATTGTTTTTAAATGAGTTAATTATTAATTAAACTTTATTTAGTCGTTCTAAATCTACTTGTTTTTTATAAAATATGTCAATACAAAAGGAATTTCTCACTGGAATTTTCATTCATAACAGAAATTTATGTTTGAATACACATTTTTTTTTTTTTGACAGGATGGATACACATTTATTTAATGTGTATCCGTCCTGTTGTCTTAGACAATTTTTTAGCAATTGCATCTTATGTAATTAATATATATTTGCTGGATATGAAAGCTATCAATTATCCAACAAAGTACATCTGATTTTAATGTACAATAACTATAGAAATAGTAGGAAACTTTCGTATAGGGGGATTAACGTCATGTTTAATATTGAATATTAATTTAGAGAAAATAACTTCACGTCATTAGTTTAGTCAGTGTATTACTGAATCAAAATCAATTGAAAGTCAATTACTGAATAAAAAACCCCACCATCACTGTGACTTTCCTTATACTCAATCTCATCGTTATCCAGCATTTTTAAATTATGTAAATTTGTTGATTGGATACTTATCATTATATTTATCTGCATATCAATTTCTTAATGTATAACACGATCACGAATGTCCAAGCCTTCTCTATTTTCAAAAGCTTGAAATATGAACTTGGGTACAAATAATAAAAGCAAAAAACTGCACCATTGATCTCAATTCAGTAAAATTCTAAATAAATGAAAACAATATAATACAAATATAACCTTGAACTTACATTCAATCTTTACGAAAAACCTTGAAATATTCCTAACGTATCTTATACATTTTAAAAGTTATCTTTATTATTTTGAATTTTTCCTTGCATTTTATTGGAAATCATATTTTTAAAACGCAGATCTTTAGTCACCCGAAAGAATAATGTATATATAAATAACGAAATAGTAGAAATAAAATTTCACGTTAAATTAAAGCACAAATGAGCAATTTAACGTGAATTTAACGTGAAATTTTATTTCTATTACTTTGCACAAAGTTTAATCATTACTAACGAAATAGTATTAATAATAAAACAATAGAGGTAGTAATAAAGAAATTAAATTTTCTACATAATGCTGGATATAATAGGTCTTTTATAGTACTGAACTGAAATACAAGCCTGATACATATTAAGATGTTTAAAACTACTTGTAGTTTTTAAATGTTATATCATTCAAGTGCATGCTGAGATCATAACCTTCTTTTATCCTAGGTAAAATGTGCTATAAAAGTATGCTTTTTAAGGATCTGTACTTACAACATTTCAAAATATGTTTCTTATTCATGGCGAATTTTGTCATACGATTCTGAGAAACATAAAAAGTTTAAACTTGATAGCGGAACGAAGTATATAACATACCTCATATTGCACCAACACCCAAAAACTCCTATTCAAAACATATATTGTATTTGTTTCAGGGCTCGAAAAATCTTTAAAATTGTACATGCCCTGTCGGGCATATTTGTCTAAAAAATACATGCCCGAACAAAATTTTTACGTGTCCAAAAGTTGTTTTATTGGATATTAATAAACACATTTGAATTTGTAGTATAGCATTAGTCAGACAAAAAAAAAATAAATTAACATCTTTATATCTGAATCAAGAATTATTTAAACATTAATCTAAATCATTAATAAATTCCATCACATATAAATATTATATAATGTCGTTACAAGTCAAAATTTGCAAAATTTAATTTGTATTACCAATTTTATTGTTGACATGCATGTCCTTCAACGTGTCAATGTTGATCTCTAGTAAGGAGGGGGTGATTTTTCAATAAAATACGAAACAATAAAGTTTTGGAAAGAAATATTTGATTATATAAGAAAAATATTTGTACATTAAAAAAATAAATATAAGTACAAAAAATCAAAAAACTTAATTTGGGACTATAAATATAGCTGTCTATCTAAATATATATTACATCTATATATTTAGTGCAAAGAAGAAACGTTATTTCATTTTTCACTAGCAATATACATTTTATAGGGTAGAAATAATTTTTATAGCACGCATAATTTGCGAGCATGTAAGAACAAAAATAATAAAGTAAAAAAAAAAGTTCTGAAACGGCGATTAAACTTTAAACGCAGAGTCCTGGCTCCTTTGCAGCAACCTTTTGTTACTAGAGGGTATAATTAGCTTAATGGCAGGGACTTGACGCGACCCCCGGAAGTAAGACTCCCCCATGCTCAAAAGGCAATTCTTTTACCGCCTCGAGAGAAAACTGGACCCAATGTCATCTCTTTCCTTATACTGGAACAAGTTTCTCTTGAGTTGGCGCTCAGACCGTCAATTCAACCGGTTCGTGAATTCCACTCCCATCACTCACCATAAGTTTCATTTCGTAAGAAACAACTTGGGAAGTACTTCAGAGGGATCATTTTGGATAAATAGAGAAACAAAGGATGTGAGCTTTCATGTCTGGAACGCTTATCAGTCTAGATTGAGCAAAAGAAAAAAAAGAACAACGAAACTTTAAAATAGGACCGTCATGGTTTGGATGCTACATCATAAGTTATAAAAATTAAGCTGAGCTGGGTCTCACCGACGGGAAGTAACGAATGACCCAAGTCCTCCTTCCCCAGAACGCATCGTATATCCCGTATCCGACCGAATTTTAGTTATCCGGAACCTGATACGACCGCTGCACTAAAGATCTGGCTATCCAGCAAGTCAAATTTGATGCTTTAATTTTAATTAATTAGCAAGGTTTGAATATTATACGTAAATATAAAAACTTGAAACGCGTTTGGAAGCTTTAGGATGATTAAAAATCTGTATAGAATTTATGGGTTTTAAGCATTTGAGCCGGATATCTGTAACGGATTCACCGAATGTGTGGTATCCGGCAAAACCAATATGAGATGTATTCCTAATCCTGACCTTGCCTTCCCTCCCAACAACCCCCCCCCCCCCTAAAAAAGAAACAAATCCTGGGGGAGCTGAAACACAGAGTATGCGCGTTGTATGATGCTCTTTTTACCAATCGACATTTTGAGTCGGGTCTTCATCAAATTTGACTTGGAGGTACTTTGGTATTCAGAGACCGTTAAAATTCAACTACAGCTTCTCTGATTTCCTTGAAAATAAAACTTCCTGTCCTTGAAACGCACTATTTTCTTTATTATCTGTTGAATTGAATGTACTCTACCTGTAAAACAATTTAAATTTTGCAAAATTAGAGCAGTGCCGATATATGAAAGGAAGTACATAGCTGTATGATAAAAAGACTTTCCACTCTTTTATATTTGTCATCAGTAACTAATGTGAACAATTTTGTAAAATGAAGAAAATATTTCAAAAATATAGAATGGTTTGATTTGTCACTGGCTCGGGAAACATCAACAATTCTCGAGCCATTGAAATAACTTTATTGTTCGGATTAAAATGATGATTTTCTATATTAGTAGATTTCCTGCTAAAGAATTTTTTTTACGTAACTCATTATCCGGGCATATGTTTTGTTTTTGTTTATATACATATTAAAACGTCAATCCTTTACACCACATTTTAAAAATTATTTAAAAGCAAACCGAAGCATCTTGATATGAAGAAACCCCATTATTAACATGATGTCAGGCTTCGAGGATTAGAAGGGGGCAGAGGGGTTCGTGAAATTGTGACAGCTCGTGACAAGGGAAGGGGAGGGGAGGGGAGGATAGGGTGTAGAAAGTTTTTTGGCCATCACACACTTTTACTAAAAAATAAAAACATTTAAAGTCAGCAGATTAAATATTTTTGGCTACTTATTTTTTTAATATTATTATCATTATTATTATTATTATTATTATTATTATTATTATTATTATGATAAAATAATAATTATTATTATTATTATGATAATGATAATAATTAGTATTATTATTATTATTATTTTGTGTGTCTGTGTGTTCTCATTGAATTTAGTCTGTATCGGAAGCATCGATGCTGATTATGGTTTAAAATAACTGCGAGTAAAAAACTTACATTTAAAAGGAAAACTTGGACATTTCCACTTTTTATATTTTACTATAATGTACTAATTGTGTGTTTGTTGTAACCTTGATCGCATTTAACTGCACCTACACATATCATCATTATTACTATTATGCTCACAAATGTCTTTAAAGTTAAAATAAAATTGGAAATGTTATCAATAACGTAGTGTTTTGTGGTCAAATGTATTGAAAAAAAAAGTGTGACATCATTTATGAATGGTCCCTTAAAAAATTAAAAAAGAGTTGTTTGCACAAGCAAATTATCATTTTATGATTAAATCTAATCTCTTATCGAAATCACGAAGTGATAAATGTGTGCGACTGACGTAAGTTCTGAAAAACAGGCAATTGGGGAACAGCCTTAGAAAAGAACAGCACTGAGCCGAGGCATTTTCCGCACTACAGCAGATCCGGAAAGAGTCGACAATGGACAAAAGCATGCATAATCAAATAATCTTAAAAATAATGCATTACATCGGGATGCGAGAAATGCTACTTTGTTATTTGCTGTCATCACTCAAGCATGGAGTACGTGCAGCGAATGCTACCACGGCTTTGATTAGCGCCGAAATACGACACTGCTGCAGGATGGAATCCCATTGAAGATAGCCAACAATCAAAACTTCACAGCACCTGGTAGAACCATCGACGAAAGTATTCAAGTCTGCTTGAAGATGAACAATATAAAATTGCAATGAGTTGCGGCAAATTACTTTTTATTATTATTAGCAGCGTCAGTCATGCGAAAGAATAATTATTACAAATTGGTGTGATTCTTTCAAATTTTCTAACGCTGTGCATAAGCAGAAGGAATTTGGAGTTACAGTTCTACCATCAAACAAAGCAAGCAGGCTGGCAGAGTGCCAAGAAGAATACATTCATGTTCAAGGGAGGAACTGCTGGTATAAAGGATGTGCCTCTATCCTCTCGTTCTAGTTCCTTTAGCATACTTCATTTCTTCTAAACTGATGCTATATGCCAGTTTATGGATTTCGCTACTTTCAACGAACAGAGAAGCAAACATTCTGATTCTCAGATTTAATAAGCGCATCTGCAAAACAAACTTCTGTAAAACTCAAACGGATTCGTTCTTTTCTGCCATGCGCAGAAGCGTCCAACTATGAAAATTTCGTGGTCGAACTGCATGTGTCATCAGCAGCAAACTTTAGTCAAGGGTCAGAAATGCTGTTGCACTCGGCCGTCAGCTCTTGAGGACTAGATATTAGACTAAACTAGAGACTACAGAACAGACTAGGATTCGACTAGACCAGTAATAATCAACCTTTTTCAAGCCTCAGGCACATTTTTATCAAAAAATAAACCCCATATATGTAAACACACACGCTTTCACACAAGGATTTTTTAAAAAAAGATACATCAGATTCAAGCTGTTTCTGAATTCAACCCCATTGTAAATGGTTTTTTTTTCTTTTATAATTATTTTCTCCAAGGCCTGTAAAACTAAAAAATTTACAGTGGAGTTGGGATGAGAGATTGCATTTTTATTTTGACCCTTTTTTGTGTCTTGCTGAAAGGATATGGTAATAGAAACTTTCTTTGTAGTTCATGCCCTTAAGTTTATCACATAAAATACTTCAAAATGGTATTTAGAGCAATAAAGAGTGATTTTGTCTATGTGATAAAGTTTTTTATTTAAAATTAGAAATATTACATGACGACACCATGAAAAGTGCCTCTCCATCCCATATGTGGTCGCGATCCTTGGATTGGAAACTCATGGACTAGATTATTGAGGACTAGAGATTAGACTAGAGCAGAGTCAGTTCTTGCGGACTATTTGATTTTAACAGCATTAAGAAACAAATAGTTATTGCCTAATCAGTAATGCTTAAAAATTAAAACATGATATATGAGATTTCCATTTTGTTCTGAACATGCAAATTGTAAGCGTAATACATAGCAAAATTAAATTTCGAAAAAAAAGTGAATCCAATGCCCACTTACTGCAATTCTAGTCGATCGGCGTAGTGAACCAAAAACAAGATTAGAATGGTAGCTACCTACAATACGAATATTATAATTGTAAAACTTTCTCTGGACGAGGTGGTCGCGACTAGAGCCTCTCATTGGGTTGCCATATAATTTCTCATTTTAAATCAAAAAGCTTTTACTACATAAACAAAATGAATCTTTCTTATACTTTTCTCCACCAGACCCCTATCTGTTAGACCCCTACCGAGGCCTTAGGGTTGCTTACGCACGGGGAGAGGTAGTGGGGCCCACGGATTTTACATGCACGTATCCCCAAGTGTACATGGTGGTCTTCAGTAGGTGAAGTATCATTTTCAGCTATTTTGTGCTGAACTTCAAGGGCGAAAAATTACGAAGAACTTGTCTGAAGACGTGACAATTTTCATCATGCCTCATCAGGAAAATATTTAATATTCCATGAAAATATTTCAAAGAATGAAATGTATGAAAAATATTCAACTAATATAGAAAAATATTCAAATAATAAAAGAAAAATTATCAAATGATGTTCAGAACTTGAATAAATTCAAATAATTTACAGAAATATTCAAATTAAAGCAGTGTATCTTTCATTATATGGCGACAACCATTTTTTTAAAATCCTTCCATTATTTCTGAAGAGCAGTGATTCGTTACAAGTAAAACGTACAATTGAGTCATCCCTCTTGACGGGATTACGGGCAAAAACTGGCCAGCGCTACTTCCCATTAGGGTTCATGTGTGTACCAAATTTAGTTCCATTCCAAGTATTTTATTTTCAGTTAGAGTGGACACAAAAAAAAGGCCAAAGTAAAAATGCAATCTTTCAGTATAGGTCCACTGTAAATTTGTTTAGTTTACAGTCCTTGGCAAGGCCTGATTTCCGCACAAGCCAATAAAGCCCAGGCTTGGATTGCCCGAATTTGGGGGGTACCAAAATTTTCAACTTTATTGATTTATTTAAGAAATATTCTAATAAGTATCTTATCATTTACAATAAATGTATCAAAAACTAATCTAATATGCTCCCTATGCTAAAATTTCTGAAACCCCCTTTTTACATATTGTTTGACTATGTTTAACAAAAAATGATTTATTCAACAGCTGTCAATATACACCGGGGCACTTCAGCACTGAATTATTTTGTGGCCCCGAATGCATTATGTGCCTTGGCCGCAAGTGACTGTGGTCCTGGAATATTATAAAATACACACATTTACAGTGGGGTTGGATTCAGCAACAGCTTGGAATATAACGCATAGTTTTTGTGCGAAAATACTTGTGCGAAAGTGTGTTTGTGTGTGTAAACATATGGAGACCAGCGTTGTTTAGTTGGTAAAAATGGGGTCGCGAACAGAAAAAGGTTGGGAACCACTACGTTAGAGGTTTTAAGTTGTCCGGCATAGATACTGAATTTTATGCTCCATTTTTCGAATGAAACCAGAAGGTATGCACCTCGTACAGCCGTGTGTCCTCTAATACAACACTGGCTATATGATAAAAAACAATTGGAATGAAACTTTTCTTCATTCATTTGAACTTTTTGTATTTTATGGCGGAAGTTTCATTTCTTTTTTTTTATTTCAAATGGCACATTAAAAGACAATTGGAAATCAAACGATAACAATAAATCTATAAATGATAGCGAGCAGTCCAGTATCGCTCCCAGATTGATGTCCGAGGAAGGGCGGGGCAACGAAACAGGTGAGACATATCCATCTCTTCGAGAAGGTAGTTTCATTTTATAAAGGAATACATTTGATATATGTTTCCTCTGAATGGAATTATATAGTAAGAATATTGAGCATAGGGGGGGGGGCTTGCAAGATAAATGAATTGAAATTGAAAATATGTATTCGTTTTTACTTATTTTATGTGCATTCATTAATGTGCTGAGCGATGCAATATTTATGGTAATTGCTTTTTTTTTTTTTTTTTTGGTTTGGTATCCTGTACAGAAAAATCTTATTAATGTCGATTGAGAGACATATGTAACAGACTGATGTTTCATGTAGCACTAGAAAGTTGAAGCACCTTGAAAACGTTACTCTTTAAACAAGATAGATACATAAGAAATAAATCGACTAATTTTTAAAATAAAATAATGAATAACCACAAAATAGTGAAAAAAGGGTATTGTCTGTCTGGTTCAAAATCATACGGAAGGTCAGGCCTACAGTAATTTTTTACCGCATTTTTTGAACTGCTGGACATCTTGAATTAATGTGATTCTAATAAGCCGCATTTTGGTTCATTTTCTGTTGCACAAATCATTTTTAAACGTTGCTACCCATAGCAAAATGAATGAAAAAGAAATTGCAAAGGCAATGCTGGACTAAAATTTAAGCGTGCTGTCGGTCGACCACAATTTATTTTGGTCCGTTCCGAATGCAAAAGTGGGCGGGGCATCTTAATTATTCTCCGCAGATCCCCCGCAGCGCCGATTTTCATTTCCTTCTGCTCGGAGTCAAAGCCCTTTCTTCCCATGACACGCAAATATCCATCTTGGAAGCCTCGGCGTTGCACGCGCGAAAAACATCGACACACACTCTCACAACCTCGCGGATTATTCTAAATCACCTATTCGCCTTCTTTATAATTATCAATCGATGATAGAGCAGCTTTCTGTCAGTAGCACGTAGCTCGCAATGGCTAAAACCATGTCGCTATACTTTCGGCACGTTCATCATATTTTGATTTTCTACTCTGTTTTCAAGTTTTATGTTGCTGAAAAGAATGCTTTCGCTGAAAAATCAAAAGATCCGGAAGACATTAGTATGCGTAACTTTTATACCGGTAATGCTTTAGGCACAGGATTTGGATTCTCTCCAGTGGCGGAATCTAGGAGGGCACAGGGGACACGTGACCCCTCCAAAAGGAATAAAAGAAATGTGTAAATGTTCCTTCAAATAATTTTTTCTTTTTTTTTTTTTTTTTCATTTTAATGTAGACTAATTTGTTTTAAGGGACCCCTAACAACATAAAATTTCTCATGGAAACTTTATTATAAAAATCTTTCCGAGGAGGAAGCAAAGTTTACGTCCTTCCCCCCTCCCGGAAATTATTCCTGGATCTTCCCCTGATTCTCTCTCTCTCTCGCTATATATATATATATTGAAATTAATGTCTTGCACAATGATTTATTCTGATTAATTTAAGTTCATTGAAAAATTTAAGTTATACTTAGTTGTAGGACATCCCAATGCTATTGGTGAGCATATCTTTACATACAAATGTTATTTTTAACTTTTTCGTTCATACTGCTACAAAAGCGTATTTTGTTTTAGGCTATAGTTTTATTATTTTCATTTTCCACGCGCACTGACACTTCCAGTATCTATTTTTTTGTAGTGTGGTCAAGATGTTTTTTCCTCCCAGAAACCAAGTTTTTGGGAAATGTTTCTACACCCATAAAGGACCGCAATCTTTCGATTTATGTTCTGTTGAAGTTGAAAATGTTGGAAGACCGGAGATGTGGGAGCCCTATGTATAAACAACAAAGGTTGGTCCATTGTACCGTCTGGCAGCGGCTCCCTTTGGGAGTTCGTGTAATTTATTTCTTTACTCATAATGCATTAAAAATATTGTTGCAAAAATTTATCGCATACATCAAAGCTTTAAAGAATGTTTTTTTTTTTCAAGTATATATATATATATATATACTTGAAAAAAAATATGTGTATATATATATATATATATATATATTTACTTTTGGTGTTAACAAAAGATGAAAAGTGAAAAAGTGGTCTCCATCCTCTCCTTCTCGAAATTATCAAATAACACATGAAAGAAAACTAACTCAACAATCACTACATACATGCCCAAGAAGACATCAATCGATGAGAACTTGGAGCGTTTTTGATTAGTAGGCCATGTCGTGGAGTATATGTCAACAGAAATTAAAGAAGTCTTTCTGCTGCGAATTTGTCCAGCAAAAACGAGGTTTATCATTTGTTATTTTTAGAAAAGAATCACTGCATCAGCCGGTAAACTCACGCAGATCAATCAGATATTGTTATACGATCGAGCTGGCAATCGCGATCGACCTGTTGGCCTCAGCTCTAAATCAGCGCAATGGCTCCGTTCTCCAGTGAACGACTACATTTTTGTGTTATTCTTTGAACGACGTCTCCAAGATGCCTCAACTCGTCGTCAAGAGCAGAACAAAACTCGCCTTCATATGTAAGCAGAATGGAAAACATTGACCGTTCAATATTGAAAAACCATTTAAGCTGAGCTTTCCACTTTGCCCGTCAGAAGTTCGCGCAGTAATTTCCAGTCTCGGCAAACACACACGCAAGAGATAATAAAATCTTCCATAAAACAAATGAAAACTAAGCCCATAGATGTCATAAAATTTAACGCCTATTTTCCCCTCTGTGAATCGTGGACGCTCATTTTTGATTCATGGTCTATTCTTGCGTTGCTTTTGTGCTCTTCTAATTATGTAATGAAAGCTATTAGACCCGAAGGAAACAAGTGCTCACTGATAAAACCATTAATCTTCATTTAAACGCAATTACTCTCTGGCTGGCATAGCGTTGAATCAACTGTGGACTATTTTCTTTTGCGCGCTTAGGTCTTTTCTGAGCAGCGACAATAAGGAATCGCCAACTCATTGTGCAGTCTTTGATAGCAAATACATTTATCCGCCAGTGTTTATTTATGTTTCAATAATACTTTTTATTTTCATTTCTTCTACCGAAACTTCGGAACTGTCACAGACAATTGCGCGAGAACTATTTCTAATCGACTACAGTCAATTACATTATTTGAAATGAGCAACATTAACGATGATTTATTATTTTCATTAAAAACATTTACAGTTGGAATGTACCTGTAGATTAAACATGTCATACGAATCAGAAATGAAAGGGAAACAGAGACATTTGAAGTTCATTGACACAAACATTTTTTGGAGTTGACCATCTTTCAGCTATCTAATATGGTAGGTGTCAGGAAAAACAATAATTTTAATCTTTAATTCACTGACTCCTGCCGCAACTTTGAGGACATCAATCTCGATAAGATCGATTGAATTGCCTCCCACCCCTCAACGGGAGCAAATTTGTAAAATAAAAATCTAAGCAACTCGTAATGTATTTGTGTCTCACCCCTTCATACATGAATTTTGTTTTTAACCTTATACTTAAAAAAGAGTGAAATGGAGGCTATAGCTAAAGTTATCTGCATCTACCAATTAAATTTCAAAATGAAAACGCGCTTAATTGGCCGCTTTGGGCACCTGTTTCGACCGCTTTCGCACGAAGTTTTGCCTCGAAATGAAAAAGCGTTGGAGGAAGAAAGAAAAAAAAATTAAAAACAAGTGCACCAGATGGCACGATTAAGCGTGCCCCGCCCCCATCAAATTTTAAAATGTGAAGAACTTTTAGACGTTATGCACCGTAACAATGCACAAGCGGGAAAGCAGTGGTCGGCAACCCGTCGATCGCGATCGACCGGTCGATCGCGACAGCCTTTTGGGCAGTTTATAGTTTAAAAAAAAAAAAATCATGACTTTTGAATTAAAAGGCGAATTTATTTTTCCCCCTTCAGAAAATGTTTTTTAGTTTGCTAGATCATTCAACGGACCTAAAAAAAACTTGCCAATAATATGGATTGTCAGCCTTCACATTAACTATGCTCTCTGCTAGAGTTAATTGAAGAATGTAACGGCATTTCACATGTATGTTTTATTTAAAAACAAAACAAAACAAAAACTAACAGTTTTTTTATCAAATTAAAAAGAAATTATATATTAGATTCTGAAATATTGTTTTAATAGATGATTTTACCTATCTCCAGGAAAAATGGTGAATGATCTAGCAAACTAAAAAACATTTTCCGAAGGGGGAAAATTATAACGACTTGATTGGTTACGAGTTTTGATGGCTCCAGATTGCGATTGTCGTTTATTTGATGAGTGTAAAGGTTTCCGAACATTTGTATGCGTGTCTTCTTTTAAAAATTGGAAAGTCTGTTGAAATGTGTGCACGAAATCCTGGGCCAACTTATCATGACAGCAATTGTGTAATAATTAGTGTTTAATTTTCACCTAATAATTGCGTTCGCATCCATGTACAATGTACTATTGTTAAATTCATTTTTCCTTTTTCCTGCCGAAGAATTAAGAGACAGATGAATGATCAGACGAAGATAAAAGCTCACTTGAAGTTTTAATCCTGCTGAGAGCATTCTGATAAACCTCATACTCGCTTCATTCGTCATATGAGAAGAACCATTTTTCATGAATTCCCCCCGGTGGGGTCACAGTTACAGTGGTCTAGCAAGACAATTTCTTGGTCAGAACACTTCTATTACTGGAGTGGCCTTTTATGATTCCTGCAGATAAGCAAAGAGTTTTGGATTCTGAAAATTAATGAAACTATTTTCTTGAAAGAGGGATATAAAATAGCCATTGCCGCCTTTTACCGTTAATTTAATATCATTACTCCATTTATAACTAAAAATGTAATAAAGTATTATTATTGAGCTAAAGATAAAAAAGATATATTCATACTTTCAGAAGAATTTCCATCATATTCCTAATCAGTTTGTTACCTATTGCCACCATAATAACGGCTATAACAGTAAGTTCCCAAGCTTTTTCACGTCACGAGTCACGGACCTATTTTTAACAAATAAGCAACCCAGGCCCGTAGCCAGAGGGGGGGCAGGTCGGGCAATGCCTGACCTGGAAAATGTTTTGCCCGTCCTAGCGTGATTAATTAGACCTTAATAATCTTTGGTATTTCTGTTTTTAACTTTTTGATTTGTTTAAACGCAAAGTTATATCGAAAAACTCCTGTTCCCATGACTTTTATCCCTTAACTCAAATTTTAGAAAAAATAAAAAACGTGTTCTTTTATTCAGCTCATTTTCCCCACTGTTTTCAATCTAAAGAAGGCACTAATAAACGGAACGTGGGTAGTCCAGTTTTTACTGTAACATACAGATACATGTTTTATGCTTTAATATCTTACTTTGAATGATCGTTCACATTAAAATTATCTATAAAAAACGTTCCCTTTTTGATGTTATTTCATATATTTTATTAATTTACAAAAGACATTCTTAGAATAAGCTTTAAAAATTCAATTCTGCCGTTTGTAAGTTTTAATCAAGTATTTCTTTTAAGATCAAATAATTTCAGTATTGAATTAAATTAGTATTAGTTTCATTAATTAATTGTTTAATTAAAAAAATAATAAATTAAATAATTGCATTTATTATTAAATAAATTATTAATTTAAATTCTAAGAAAACGCCCAAAATGAAGCATAAATTCTAACATGTTAGAAAAATTAAAAAACTAGTCTGCCCCTCCTGTCCAAAAGTTTGCCCCTACTGGAGTCAGAGTCTGGCTACAGGCCTGAAGCGACCCGCGACCTGCCCCTCCCCCCCACCCCCATATATACACACACACATTTTCACACAATTTGTTTCACTCAAAAACGGTACTTTTGAGTCAAGTTGCTTCTGAATCCACCTCCACTGTAAATGTGGCTTTTTTAATGTAATGTTCAGGGACTGTAAAATAAACAAATTTACAGCGAAATGGGACTAAAAGTTTGTATTTCTACTTTGACACTTTTCTGTGTGTCTAACTGAAAATAAAGTATTTGAAATGGAAATAAATTTGGTATACACATCATGGACCATAATGGGAAGTAGTGCTGATTGTTTTTGAGGGTAATCCTGTCACGAGGGATTCTTTTTTTTTTTTTTTTGCTAGGCGTAAAATGAAACTACTCTCAATAAATAATGGATGGTTACAAACAAAAATTGTTTGTCGCCAAATAATGAAAGAGACTCTGCTTTTATTTTATTATTTCAGTTAATTATTTGAATTTCTTCAAATTCTGCATATGATTTGAACCCCCAGAAAAAGAATATTTTTCGGACATTATTTGAATATATCTTTTCTTTCTTTGAACATATTTCGTACATTTCTTTCTTTTCAATATTTTTGATGTATTTTATTCTGGTCGAATATGATGAAAATTGTCATATCAATAGAAATTTTATTTCTAGTTCATGCCCTTAAGTTCAGCACAAAATACTTCAAAATAATATTTAGAGTAATAAAGAGTGATTTTGTCTATGTGGTAAAGTTTTTTATTTAAAATTAGAAATATTACATGACGACCCCATGAAAAGTGCCTCTAAATCCCATTTGGATCGCGATCCTTGGGAACCCTTGGACTAGATTATTGAGGACTAGAGACTAGACTAGAGACTAGACTAGAATAGAGTCTGTACCAGAAACTTTCTTTGTAATTTTCCCCCTTAAGTTTAGCACAAAGTAATTCAAAACGATGTTTAAGAGTGATTTTGTCCATTTTTTTTTAATATAAAATTAGAAACATTATATAGTGACTCCATGAGAAGGGTGGTTTACACTTTGCATGGGATCATTTACCGTCCTATGCAAAGTGTAGGTTGAGGTATCTTTTTTTCATCTTCAACAGTTCAATATCATAAACTTCTTCCATTTTATATTTCTTCAATTTTGAAAAATTAGTGAAGTTTTGAAATATTTGAAGACTGTTCTAAAAAAAGTAAGATATTCTTAAGAAAGGTAAATATGAACTTCCTTTATCAAATAAGATACATTAAAAAGAGAAATTTTTAACCGTTATTTTAGACGGAAAGAAGAGAAAAGAAGCTATCCTACTTCTACCTTGTTTTACATTTTAATACCTTGTGTCATTTTTATTGGAAATGCCTAATTTACTACGCATTTTCCGCTCTCGGTTACTGCTTATTTAATGTGGAAGATTCCGAGTGCGCTCCCATTTTTGGCACCGTGCCAAGCTTCAGAACTCCTCACAGCGGTGTGTGGCGCGATTCTGCTCTTCGGAACAAAAATTCAATACTTTGTTACAATTTTTCTATGAAGAGAATAATTGTATTTTACACGAACACTTTTTATGAACGATTAATTCTTAATTAATTAGTTTATAATCGGATATGAATTAAATGAAAAATATTTTTGGTTCCAAGTCCCCCCCCCCCCCTCGGAACTTTGGGAATTTTCAGAATAAACTACATCATGTTGTAACGTTGATATTAGGTATAATACATGATTGTAGATGATTGTCTTCAGCTGTTTTAGATTTTTAAGTTCTTGCGTGCTCTCAACAAAAGCAGTTTAAGTAAAATTGAATAAAATGCTGAAACTTTACTTGTCGAAGCATGTTTTTAATGTATGTGTACGTGTGAAAGCAAGGTAATTGAAATTTGTGGTTGGTGTCGAAATGTAACTAATTAAGTTAATCTTAGTAATCTTTACGGTCTAAGTATTATTACGAAAAGCATAATTTTAGTTTAGTGCTTTTATGAAAAGCAAAAATAAAACCAAAATTAATTCAATTATTTAACTACTTAATCACAAATCCATAAAACACTGTTATTTATGCATTTCAATTAGCTGTAATGGTAGTTATATAATATCTGTTACATTTTATGCCACATAAAATTTGAAGAAAATTGCAGTTGCGTAATTTGCATTCACGCGCAAAATGTTTCCCAATTGCATCCATTGTATTCCAAGTTGCATCAGATATATCGTCAGTCCAAGACTCACCGCAGAAGTGTTCACACGAATTTTCCCAACTACGGCACTACGGGGCAATTCCGAGACTCTAATTAATGACAGTTGCTTAAATTACAGCTGCTTTAGCCATAAAATAGAACTTTTGTTACAAAGGCATCATTGTGATCGCTTTATACTAAATTTGATAACTCTAGCTTTAATAGATTTTGCAACGCTTGGACGTATTGTCCAGGAATTGACCCGGGTGATTCTAATAATAATAATTTGTAGTTTAGTAATGGTTTCCCGCTACCCTTAAAAATGACACGTTATGGTATTTTGGTATAGACCTTTCGAGTGCATTTTTAAGATTGTGTAACATTTTATATTTTTAAATGCAAAGCGTTTTGAAAAAGTATACGTGATTAATATCAGAGGATGTTCGCTCAGGCGAACAAAAAAGAAGCTGACACAGCTAATGTCGATCTGCTGACCCGGTCCTTTTGTAGGTGTATCGCTGTTTAAGATTTTCGGAGAGCTCTTGAATCACTCGGAGCCATAGTACGGAATGGTTGTAAAGTCATTGCGGTGTAGAGCCTGCCGCCAATAGGCTGATTCTCAGCTGTCACGTGACTCCGGGTTTCAAGCGAGGGATGCTCAGGGTCAAGACGTAACAGAGCAGCGGTACCGCATTTGGCAAAATATCGCTCTCTCTGAATAGTTATTGAATATATGCTCCCTCCCCCCTCGCTTTGAGAAATCTAATGTATTGATAAAAGTATGTGTGTAGAGCGCCGATATTTTGTCATTTAACAGAATATCTAGTGAGTACTGTATACACTATGCGCTAGAAAAGTCTGGTTGCGCCACGGAATTTAAGAGTGTTTTTAATTAGCCAGTGTATTTAAAAACAAAGGTGCAATTTATTCACAATCTTCAAATATGGGGTTACATATTTTTAGCCTAAAAAATGCGAAAGTCTTTGGAAATTTGAGCACAATGCAATGATTCAGTTTTTAATCCGCGATTCTATTCATTAAGTGCAAAAATGTGTTCGAAAATAGCATTAATGAGTATGATAAGATGGACATACCATACAGCCCTGTGGGGGATTATTTTTCTGTGGAGTGATATTTTTCATGTGATACTTCGACTATCATGTGATACTTCAAGAGAATATCTCTCAGAGAAAAGTATCATAATTGAAGTAAAAGAAAACACGGCAAAAAAAAAAAAAAAAACTGAATTAAGGCTGCTCAAGTTTATCGATTCAGTTTCAGATACAGAGAATCTTTATTCGGGAGACAAAGAGGCAATTGTCGCACCCTCCCCCTTCTAGAAATACAAATTGAGAACTTTCTCATGAGAAGGGGCGGTGGGGGCGGGCCCACTTTTGAAGGAGAGGATTGTCTCTAGAACACATACATACTTGCATATGGTGGTCCGATCCATACATACATATGTACAGTGGTCAGTTGTGCACCGGCGAGTGGGGAGGGGCCAGTCCACTCAGGAGACTTCGGATATCTGGTATGCGACCGGTTTTTAAATATCCGAGATCGATCCAGCCACTGCACGAAAGATCCGAAAATCCGGTATGTCAAACCTGATTTTTAAAATTTAATTACAATTACTATTAACATGTTTTGAAAAACATTTGCAACCTGAACGTTTACTAGGCATTTGAAAGCTGCGATATTTAAAAATATGTATGGAACTTACAGATTTCAAACATCATAGCTGGATATCCGGTACGGTTCCGTCAGACACGTGATACTGAACATCTGCTACAATGAATCTCCGATATATCGCCTAATCCTGACCTTGGTTCCCCTACCCCTAATCAAGTGTGCTACTGCATGTGCACATGTACATATGGGACCGTCCGTAAATGATGTCACGCTTTTTTTCCATACATTTGACACCCCCTCCCCCTTTGTAACAAAATGTCACACTTCACCACACCCCTCCCCTTTCTTGTCCCAATTTCACGAACCCCCTCCCCCCTCGAAGCGTGACATCATTTATGAATGATCCCTATATAATTTTAGTGCCTCAAGGGGAAGAGTTAGAGCCCCCCGATCCCCCTTGGTCCGCCACTGCATTTGTGTATATATATTGTTTTTGTTTTGTTTTTTCCTGTTGTATGTATAGAGTCCCATTTGGCTCTAAGAATAAGACATCCCATGGATGAAGAATTCACCGAATCCATTTAGTAAAATAGGGGTGAGGAGAACAGATTTACCTCTGCAATAACGTAGTACGATCGTTGTTGGTCCTGTGTCAGTATAAAAATTCCTCCTCGCTTATAGTCCTCCTCAAAAAACAAATGTTCTCTCAAGGGCATGTTCTCAGTCACTGTATAAACCCTCTGCACCCCTCCTCCCCCACACACAGTGGAAATGCTCGAAAAGACCGGCCCGGAATTCGAAAATCTTAAAAACCATTAATTAGTGGTTTTGATATTACGCTTTTTTTACGCCCTTTCTGTATTTAAACAATTTACTCATGAAAACTGCCAAACAATTTCAAGTCCCAATAAGCTTCAGCAGTGTATTTTGATTTGCATATGTATTTAATTTGTTTTCTTAATTAGCATGAAAATTAATTTTAGGAATAATATTTAATGCAGAAAAATCTTTTTTTTCTTTTGGAAAATCCTCCTTATGCCTGCTGTTTTAATGCATAGCATTTTTTGCAGGAAATAGGTTACTTTTCCTATTCCATTGAAACCCTTCTATGATACCCAATGATAGGGTACAGTTAATATCCTTGCCTTAAATGACTGATCATTTCTACAAGTAAAATAACGGGAAGTATGAAAACAAGAACGCATTTCGAAGCACATTTAGTCGAGGCATTTTCAAAAGAATGATAATTATTACTGCTTTTGAACAAAATAATCCTCATCCGTCATTGATTATGCAATCTGAAATGAGGGTTGAATGCTTTTGTTTTGAGAGGGCACTCAGAAATGGTGCCAAGTATGTCCACTTAATAATCTGAAAAGAGAATTAAAAGAAACACAATGGAACACAAAATAACTGTGCACATCACTGAGAGATAAATTACCCTTGAACAAAACGCAGAATAATGGAGCGATGAAATCAGTTCATTACATTAATGGCAAATGGGAAAGATTCCGCAATACAAACTTGGCACATAAAGCGATAAATATTCAAATTGGAATGCAAATATTTGGAAATGGATGAGTTGCATACATTCACAGAAAACCGTATTTTTTGAGATGGTAAATTTTCCCCGCGATTTGAAATTAATTTAAGGACGACAAAGGAAAAATACAAGTTTTAGACTGAATTTAAAAAGAAAAGGCATCAGATGAACGCAACGCTTTGCTTTACTTTTCGTAACCTGGGATAAAAATTAAAATTATAATAACACTGGACACAATAATATGTCACAAGAATTTTAATAATGACTTATTTCATAGTATATGAACTGATTACATGTTTCATAAAATAAATAAAACCATTCGCGCCGACTTTTCTTTCACGTTTTTCAGGGGAAGGAAGGATGCATAGACAGTGTTCCCCCTCACCCCCACACAACAAACAATTTCTTCATTTCACATGAATGACCCTTTTGAAAATGACACTTTTTTAGATAGTAACTTCAAACATAATGTGATTTTTTGAAGTTTCGGATTTTTTCCGTTATACGTGCTTATTTGTATTGTCTACCTTGATGCGAAGTTTCAAGTTTCTAAGTCACTTAGAAGTAAGTTAAGTTTCTGATGAGTAAGTAAGCCAGTCAGTGATAAAAATGACATTTTTCAGATCTTAATTATTCCATACCTATACGAGGTATATCGATGAGATTTGATAGTCTAGGGCAGCGGTTCCCAAACTGTGGTACGCGTACCACTACTGGTACGCACTCGTGCAGGCAAAAAACAAAAAAGAAGTTAAAACACAAAAACTCAGGATTGAAGATCAAATTTGCCCGATTGGAGTTGAGAGAATGTTGTCATCTTTATGAAACTGCTTTTTTCCAATATGATATTTATTAAAAATATAATGAAGTAAATTAAATGTCTATTCAAATGTGAGGTTGAAGTTATTTTCAACGGAACGAGATATCACCTAGCTTGTACCTTCCATGCAGAACCTTCTCATTAATTTTGTTTTTCATTTTTTTACATGATAGGTATTTTGTACTTAAAGACATATTTCTAATGCTGTTTTGGAAGCACGAATTATAAATATATTTTATATATTTCATATATGTTATTTTATACATACAGCTTTATTTTAATAAACGCTTTTCTCTGTATTAACTATAAAAAACGGTGTGATTGAAATAACCTAGTCGTCGTAGTATTTTTCTATAATCTATTAGTATTCTATTCTATATAATAAAGTTACATTAGCAGTGGTACGCAAATGGTTTGTAAGAAAAATGGTGGTACGCGAAAAAAAAAAAAAGATTGGGAACCGCTGGTCTAGGGGTTCAAAAGATCTCTATCACAGGTACAAAATTTCAAGTATGTAGGTCTAATAGTTTTTGAGTAATGATGGGGTCAAAAGTAGCTTGGAATGGTTCGGGTAAATATACACATTGGCTGGTGTCGCCGCTTGGGTGACACACTGCAGTGTGTCTAGTTGTCTAGTTTATAACTCACTGAGCAATATTTTAAAATTTACAACTGCAAGGAAAGGAATACAGGCTCTAAACAATGTTGTTTAATAGCAAATAGAACAGTTTGTACAAAAAATATATAACTGCGCATTAATAACCGAAATGTTCGCGTACAGTATTTAATCTTACTAGAGGTCGCCCAACAGTCAAAATTCGACGGTAATACGTGATAAAATTTATTATTGAAAACATAATGCTATTTGTATAACTATATAAGTATTATTCACCAAATTTTGTCAACTATAACGTCGAGTTTGTCGCCACAGGCCAATTGCGCTCATAAATGTAGACGCTTGTACTTCTGTCAATTTCGTACTAAATTGAGTGGCAGTTGAATAAATCTTAATGTTTTGCTTCCTTCACTCTTCTCATTTTTTTCATTCCATTGTTTCAGAGAAGCCCGCACTCAAACTCTTATTGCAATTGCTTTCAATGTTACTGCTCAATGGCAACAAACTTTGTTTAACAATGAGTTTTTTTTTTTTTTTTTTTTGTTACCTAATAATTTACTCAACATCGACATGTTGACATCTGCTATCTGTAACAATATAACATTACAGTTATAAATGGGGCTTGCCTGACAGAAGAAAAGGGGAAATAACTAACTAGTAATAAACTGTTGCCAAAATTTTTAAATTGGTATCACTGAAACTCGTCAATAGCTACTAAACAAAAAAAAAGTAAGAAAATTCGTTGAAAAACTGAGAAGAAAATGGTTCTTATCTCTTATGTCTTTGCCTATTTATATAATTGATATTCAACTGATAATGTTTTGCCTTTGTTTTTCCAATCCCACATTAATTAACGTAATCAATTACATTTCATAGAGAGGCATTCATTCATTGTTTTACCCAGCTACGAGTTCTTTTTTTTAATTAGAGTTGATCCGCTCCGACTCCGCTCCGGGATCGGAATAGTTTTAATAGAAGCCATCTTATTCATCTCGTTTTTCGGTTAATTTATTCATATGTGATAAAAAACTGAAAAAGTTATTTATAGATTATTTATTTATCAATAAATATATAATGTTTCATATGCAGTGTCTTTCGAGAAAAAAATTAGGCTCCCAAAAAAATCAGTTGGACAAACAAAAATAATTTATTTTTAAGCTTTTAAGCCGAAACAAAGAAATTTATTGTGCACTGTTTTCTTTCTTTCTGCCTTTTCAAATTACATCATGCAAAAAAAAAAAATTGGAGCAGTGGGCAACAAATTTCTGTGCTCCGACTCTCCTCCAGTTTCGAACAAAATGTCGTTGCTCCACTGCTCCGCTCCTGACCTCTCGTGATAAATTCTCTTCAGTATATTTATATTACCAATGATTTAATAGGTTTAATATGAGAGCTAAAATATGGTGTCTTTTCTCCCTACGTAGGTATGAAACTAAAAAAATTGAAAAGATTATGTAATGTACTTTCTAACGAGCTTGGTTAAACATTCCCGTAAGATTAGAGTTTAAAATAAGCTGCTGCTGTGTTTGCATAGCGAAATATGGCTTCCCACTGTGCATTACGTAATTTACGCAACATACACTCGAAGAACACTCGCTACGTTGGACAACTGCTCTGCAAGCGGTCTGGCGTTCTTTTTTACCGGAATATAAAATGGATGTAATTCCTTTAACCGCAAAAAATTGATTGACTTCTCACAATTACTTCCTATGTTACATTAGGGTGAATGCTCTAAGCAAGAAAATTTAAAATTTAAAACTCGATTTAAAAATATAATAATAATATAAAATAATAATAATAAATAATCATAATTGTAAATAAATTAAATAAAAGCTTTGCCAAAAAAAAAAAAAAAAAGATGGAAAACCACATTAGATTTAATAATAAATATTGCATGGAATATTCAAAAACTGAGCAACGGTGTATGGTATTTTGGAATCAGCTGGAGTTATTTTATCTTCTGAAAAAAAAATGATAATAAATGAGTAAGTAAAAAAATAAATGAATAATATTTTTTTCAATATTTAATGACATTTAAACTATTTAAACTTCGACTAGTATTTACGTAGTATTGAATAAAATTATTGAAGTGGAGGGAAGCCGAAATTTTTGAGAGAGAGAGAGAGAGAAAAAAAAAGGTAGCAGTATTATCTCACTATTTTAGAAGTTTTAATAGGTATTTGTTACGTTTTTAACGAATTAGTTTCTACTCACATAGTTTAAAATAATAATGATGATAATATAATAATAATTGTTATATTATTATATATTATTCTTTTGAATTAGGTTTCAATTAAATTATTATCAAAAAATATTCACACGTATTTTAAAAAGTTGCTGAAAACATTGAAAGAGAAAATACGATTTCTGTTATTGTTGCAAAAATTTACGAATTTCACTAAAGTTACTGCAAACCGAAAGAGAATAAACTTCAAATGGATTTTTTTTTCCCTTAGCGAAAAATGTGTGTGTTATTTTCATTTTAGAGATAGGTACATACGATCGATTATGAATAACAATATCTACAACTCCTAATATCCGCGAAATATAAATTATTTTCTTTTCTACCTTTAACTTTACTTATATGCCTCCTCAAAAGAGCGAATTTTCGCTTTTTTTTTTGAACATTGTCGCATTTTTCGTGGGCAGGAATCCCCGGCCCATCCAGTTTTTTTAAGCAGCAGATCTAAGAAATTCGGGTCATATGAAAAGTAAATCGATTAAAGCAGATATTCATTGGATTAAAGATGCATCTGGGGCAACAATTATTCCCTCAAGCACTTTCCCAAGGTACACCTCTGATCTTGATACACGAATAATTAAAACAATAATAATAAGTTAAGTATCAGAAAGAACAAATAATTAAAATCAAAACGCCATACATGAAGTGGGTTCGTGCGTCGCTATAATTTGGTTAGCTCAAAAGTGGGCCGCTAATTTATATTCTTAAAAACGCGAGTGGCAATGTTAGAAGTTTGAGAATCCCCAGAATGCTGTTTCATAAATCAAAATAATATATACATATATATCTTATATATAAGCGGCTTATTCTGTCTGTTTGTCCGCTATAGAATCCCAGGCCGTTTTACCGATCGGGACCACATTCGGCATAGATAATGTTTACGACCTGAGGTAACTCATCGCTGCAAAAATGAAAGTTGTGACTCAATTAGTTTTTTTTTAATTAATTTTTTTAAATTTTCAATGATTTTTTTTGACCCGTTTATTTTATTTTTGCATTGTTGCTCTCATTTACAACCATATAAATTGCAGTTGCCATTGTTATTGTAACAAATATACTAATAACAATCGAAACATTTATCTAGCATATTGAGGGAGGCTTCGCTGCATTTGCAATCTTCGTCAAAAAATAATGTATACGCGAATTTAATTTAATCCTTTCTTTCTTTTTAATTTATTTATTTATCGTTTGCCTATTTTATATTTTTCTTATTAGAGTAGCAGCGCTCTTTTTCCCAGTTTCGTTAAAATTTTTGTTTTGAAAAGCATAATAAAATTTTCAATAAGTTCTTTGGATGGTAAATATATATTTTCACAAACAATTTGCTTATATAGTAAATAACTATATAGTAGTGTGGGGCAGTAAGCGAAGGGGCGTCCTCGCCGCCTGACCTGGGTAATTCAGTTTGAATTAGCAGACGCCTTTGCACAAATCATTTTAATTACAATTTATTAATATCTAGAACAGCGGTCATTTCATATGACCGCCGGGCGTACTAGTATTTATATAGTGATAGGAAAACAAAGTAAACTCAATCTGCAAAAAGGCGCATGAGGCAGCTCACTTAAACAGTTGTGAAATATTTTAATGAAAGGAAAAAAATAATTTGAACAAAATTAAATTAGTGGATATAAAAAAAATAAAAACAATTAAATTTTAAACATATTAAAAGTGGCGAACCACAAATGTTAGAATTTTAATATTCGTGCATTTGTGGTTTGACACTTTCAATATGTTTAAAATTTAATTTTTTTTTTTTTACCCACTAATTTAATTTTGTTCAAATTATTTTTTTCCTTTCATTAAAATATATATATTTATAGATATACATATTATGTCTAAGATTAATATTTAATATTATATTAACAGTAAACGGCTGACAAATCAAAGCGACAAATCTTTTATAGGAAATCAATAAAAACGAAATAAAGATTATTACTCGAAAAGAAAATAAAGTAAAATGTGTGCAATGTTGCATAATAATCTGAGCAGCATAAACGCTAATGCTATTGGCATCTTCTGCAAGGAAAAAAGTAGCATTTGGCGCCGTGAGAACCTCCATTGTGTGTTGTAACCCTTCGGGAATCTACATGCATCCATAGATGCTGGCGCACACACGATTTTGACAGACAAGCAAAGCGCTGGATTGCTGAGTAGAAGATACTACAGGGAACAATGATAACAAAGTGACTATGTTTTGCAAGCCATCGTACAAAAACTCTCTATTTCAGCAATTGGACGATGGATTAAGTCAGGATTTCTAATATATTGAGGTTTTTTAGACGAATGCAAGAGCTTTTATTCTAAAAATGTCAGGCCAGCAATCACAAAGAATGCGTAAAAATGTTTCTCCCGGTGCTGCAACAAAGCAAGGCCCTATTAGGGCTACAGTTCCATTATCTTTAATGCATCAAACTTGTAGTCCAACAAGATGTTTAAAAAATAGCCCTTCTAATTCACCGCCAGTTACTTGGTCAAACGATGGAACTAAAGTCAAAAGGCTATCTCCCGACAATAGGATATCGCCCGAAACACAGTCTCCTTCTCCATCGGGATATAGAGGTATATACTTCACTTTTCTTTATTAAAATGTTTGTTCAATTGCAATATCAGATATTAATCCCACAAATTTGACCCCTAATGTGTCTTGCTGAAACTTTGAAATTTAAAAAAAAAGAGTTATAACAATTACGATTCTGTTACAGCCGCGTTTGATTAATTGCAGTAATTTTCGATGTTATTGCATTAAAATTCCATTTAATGATAACTTTTCTACGCCACATCATCGCACTGTGAAATAGTTTCCAATATAATATTTTATGAGCATTTTTAGTGTAGACGCCATATTTGTTAGTTGCGTCTTTAAAACTTCCTCTTACCCGTAATTTGATTTTGGAGCACTGACAGATTGTTTTCTACTTATAATGCTGATTTATACATTCATACTAAGAAAGTACAATGCATTAAATCATGTACCTTCTATATTTTTATCGAAAGTTTACCAATGCACTTCTTATCGTTAATGCACGTTGCAAAGATTATTTTTTCCTTCATGTAGCAGCAGATGTTTTCTGAATCGATAAATTGCAATTATAAATATAAAAAAAGCTTAGCTAGCAAATTTGGATTAATATGCGTTTTCGAACACATAACGTAAAGTAATTTGGCTATTTAGCTTGCGGAGTGAAAAGCATTTTTTAAAATCGCTTTTGCTTACATTTATTTGTATCTATTCATACATAATATGTTTATTTAGGTTATATATTGTTTTAACAATGAAAAAATTTAAAAATAGTACTTTTTAAATTTGATACTTGATATTGAATGTTCATTCCTTTTTGTGCTGTTAAGAAGTAGAATAAGATAAAGGCAAGTTAAGAATCCTAAGCAATAGAACACAGATACAATTTTGAGTTGTTTTTGTGTTTTAAACCGTCGACAGAAAGTTTTAGTGTGAAATCGTCATTTTGCGAGGTTTTTTTTTTTTTCTATTTTTGGCTGGATAGATTTTAATTTGTTTGATTTAATTGGAGCACATTATTTGAACTTGTTTACTTTACATTTGGAATTTTCAAAATTAATGTTACTTTTCTTTAGGTAGGAGTTCTTTTTTTTTGATTATTTTAGTTGTGTCTATGTGATTGACAGAGAAACATATTTATGCAGTGTAGCAGTATATTGATTTTCTACAGAGTCATTTTGCAGTGTTAACTTATAATCTGACAAAATAATTTTATTAGTAAATAAAGTGTATGATTAGAAAATAAATATTTTGTATCATAACGTCATGATAAATCATTTGTATTCTAAATGTTTAAATACTTCTTTGTTGAGTTATATACATATCATTTTTCAGATTTTTAGTTCAAAAAACTTGGGTCTAAGAAAATGATGGTTAACAGCTACTATGATTTTATTGATGATATTTCAACATATCATAACTGAAAAAAAAAAAGTGGTTTGCTGAAATTTACCCCAAATGAGTAAAGCAGGGTTGGCAAGGTTTTGGACACTATGGTAAAAACCCTAGTTTTGACGTCCTGTCCAAAAGTGTCGGAACACTGTCCAAAACTATATTTTTAGTGAAGTTGCATTTTGTGGGCAAATATCAAAAACAGAATAAAATGTTTAATATTTTTTAAATATTGAAATTTAAGTTAACTTCATAAAACTTATACTGATGATTTTAATCTGGATACATAGAAGTTGAGTAAGAATAGCATTGGTCAGTCTACTTTTACTAAGTTAACACTGCCTTACTTTCAAGAAAATGACTATAGTGACATTTCATGTTCTGACACTAAATTACCACCAATCTACTCTAGGAAAATGCTGATAATGTTTTTTAAAAATTATCAATTTTTTTGTTTAAAGTAGTTACAGAATACAATTATAATAAAAATGAGAAATAAAAATTTTGCTAGTTTTTAAAATATAAGTACCAGCATTTTACAAACAATTTATTATTTTTCAATCTAGGATTTAAAAAAATACTTTTTTTCTTAAAACATCATGTAAAACATTATCACACAAAAGCAATTTTGAAAAAAATCAAGTATTTTCTTCTAAATAGCATTTACCCTAGTAACTATATGTCATAAATAGAACTAAAATTAGTTACTAAAGTAACTAATTTTGGTACTTTCTTTTCACAACACCACCAACTCTTACATAAGGAAGCTTTTTTTTTTATGTATTAGAGTTATTGCAATTTTTTTACTTTCTTCACATAATTTTATTATTTTTTCAAATTAACATTTCCGAGAAAAATATTATTAAATATTTATTATAATATTTGTATTTATGCATTACTAATATTGCATCAGATATAAATCTCCATATAACTCGGGAACCAGTGGATTGGAAGCTGGCAAACATAATGCTGCTCTTCAAGCAAAGGTCTAAAGCTAAGGCAGGAAATTATAGGCCTGTGAGCCTAGCATTATTTCAGTAGTTTGTAAATTTTTGAAACTCTGATCAAAATCAAGATAGTGAATTTCCTGGGGGCGAATGGAGTGTTAATTGGTATGCCGTATGGGGGGGGGGGGGGTCCTGTACAACTAATTTATTTGGTTGCATTTCTTTGACAAGATTACCATGGCATTAAACAATAAAAAGTGCGTTGATGTTGTTTACAGTAACTTTCGGAAAGCATTCGATAAAGTACCGCATGAAGCTCTTCTTAGCAAACTTGCTTATATTGGTATGGGTGGAGAAACTTAAATTTAGATTAAAAATTGGATGATTGGGAGGAAACAAAGAGTAGTAGTGAAGGACAGTCATTCTCAGTGAATTGATGTTTTGAGTGGTGTTCCGCAAGGTTCAGTTTTAGAGCGGATATTATTTATTATTTTAATTAATGATATTACTTGGAGTATTTCTGGGAACATCAATATTTTCGCTGATGATGTCAAAGTCATGGGAATTGTTGACACAGAAGAACAAGTCAATCAGCTTCAAGAGGATTTAAATCAAATTTCTGGGTGGGCAATTAAGTGGGGTATGTCTTTTAATATTGGAAACTGTCAAGTGCTTCATTTTGGTCATGGGAATAAACATGCAAGCTATTATTTACAAAGTTCCGTCATTAGTGAAGCAGAAGCAGCTGTTGAACTGAGACTATTGATTAGTCACAACTTCAAGTCTAGTTGACAGTGTAGCGTAGTAAGTAACAAAGCTAACAGGATGCTTGGGTTTATCAATAGGGCTGTTTCGAACATGTCTAAGGCCATCAAACAGAAGGTTTGGTAAGACCTCATTTGGAGTATGCTGGTCAGTTTTGGTCTCCTCATCAAAAAGGTTCTAAAAAGGGCTAGTAGGTTGGTCAAGACTTATACTATGAGGTTAGGCTTAAAAAGCTCCATATGTATAGTGTAGAGCAAAGGAGAGTTAAAGGGACATTATTCATCTGTTTAAATTCATTAAAATGGGAAATGTTGATGGACTGTTAAGCACTGAAGGTGAACCAGAAGTCATTGTTTTTAGCTTTTCAAAACCCAGGCTAATCTTGAAATGAGGAAAAATTCTTCAATAGGGTTGTAGGCAGTGGAATAGTTTACCAGAAGCGACTGCTACTTGCACAGTGGAGCAAACACTTTTAAGTAGGCTCTTGGTGCTCATTGGGGATTGTTAAATTGACTATGACCAGCTTAGCTGGGCCGGTTGCTGGTTGTCACTTTTGTATTTGTACTATCTTATTTGAATTCCTCAGTACGTAAAATTCATGCTTGAGAAATAACTTCTCTTTCGGCTTGAAAAAATTGTAATTGGTTTTGCTCGTTTCATTATCTTTCGCCTCTCATTCACAATGTCCTTTCCTAAATAATTTGGCTTGGACATTCAGAAAAAAATGTGCAGTAAAGCCTACCTAGACCTCTTTGGTAGTACCTGATCAGGGCAGGCTGACCCACTAATGCATAATAAGGGGTGGAGGTGGATAAGCACCATCCATAAATGATGTCGTGCTATTTTCCCATATAATTGACCCATGATCCCCCCCCCCCCTTTGTCATGAAATGTCACACTTTAACAGACCCCCCTTCCTCCCTTTGTCACAAAGCCACGCTATGTTGCTCCCTTCTGTCTTGCGTGATGTCACTTCATGTTACCCCCTTCCCTCCCCTTGTCACAATTTCACAAACCCCCCTCCCCTCTCAAGGCGTGACATCATTCATGAATGATCCCATAGAGCTTTCACAAGAGGAAAGTGGAATCACCCTGAAGTTCCTACCCATCGGTATATAAAAAGTGTTGGAAGCAGAATATTCAGGGAATAAAGTGATATGTATGGGGAGGGGTATGATCCTATATCCCTAAGGTTTGATTTTGGCCTTTTATTGGTAGCAGTGTTCACTCTATGCAATTATTATCAAAAGAAAATCAAAATTTTATATCTTTAGAATAGTATAAAGCATAAAGAGATTAAAATCTCCAAAAAAGTTTTAGGACACCAACATTTCGGTGGCATTTATTAGTAATTGATTCCATGATTACCAAAGATTTTATCTATTATAATTTTGCACTGAATTCAAAAATTATGTTTAAAAGTCATGTCGTTGTTGTTTTAGGAAGGAATTTATTTTTTACTTTTTCACAATTTTGTAATCTGAAGCCTGTTCTATTTTTTTTTTTTACAAAAATTACTTTATTCTTTTTAGTGTAAATACATTTTTTACATAAATACTCTATTTTTTAAAAATCCGTATCAAAAGGCAAAGTCATTTTGAGTGAATTTTGTTAAAAACTAATCATTTGTATGGTAAATTCTGTTTTAAATAGTTTAAAAGGCCATTAGAGCACTGAATGGGTTAATTTTTGCTTCTGAGAAGCCTTCAGTCACTCTTTATTATAATTGCTTTTAATCTTATTGCTTAACGGCAATGAACTATTTTTTGACAATGAGTTATATTAACCAATAATTTTCCCAACAATGAAATATTAAGCCAAGCCTTTCGAATTAAAAGAAAAATACTTATATTTCACCCATAACGTTCTTTCTAAAGAATAAATGCTGTCAAATTGATGCATTATATTTGAGTTAGAAGACCCTCTATGGATTAAAAAAAAAAGCATCAAAATAGTTTCATTTAGTCATATTATGGATGAGAAAACAAAAAATCACTACATTTCTGCCCATAACTTTTCCTCTAATTATCGAATGTGGTCAGATGGAGATACAGGACCTATGGGATTCCCCCTCGATCAAATGGAAAAAAATAGTCAAAATCGGTTCATCCAGTAAGAAAGCAAGGAACAAAAAAAAAAAAAAATGAACTGATAACCACCTCCTTGTAGAAGTAAGTCGGTTAAAAATAAGCTTTCAGTGATAAAGTGAACATCTGATTTCATTAAATATATGTTTAAAAATATTATTAGTGTTTTTATTTATGAAATAGAAAAGTTATTAAAGTGCACTCAGAAAAAATTAAGTGCTCATATAACACTCTTACCGCGAAAAATCCACTTTGTGTCAAATACTTTTGTATTTGAAGGGCACTCAACTTCTTCCCAAGTGTTCATGTGTATCAGTGAATCTAGTTCCTGTTTCAATACCTCATTCCATTCAGGGTCTTGAATAGTCTCATCATACAAGACAGGATCTTCTGCTTCAGCAAGGAAACTGCAGGTTGAATACAGTTCAAAATCTTGAAATTTTTCTTTAATTTTGGTAGTTCTTTAGGATCTTCTAATAACAGTGTCTGACTCATTGGCATCTGCATAATCTTCTATCACATCACTAGATAAATCAAGATTTCTTTCCGTTTCACATTCAGTTCTTTTCTCTGTGGTGGTATCTGTAGGTGTGAGGTCCACAACTCCTTCATTTGTCTGAGCTTTGAGATCTTCAGAATAATTTAGGCTTTCATTTGTTTCTTTATTGTCCATTGACAGATGCTTTGATTTAATCAGTGTATTACTTTCACCTGTATGTGTTTCAAGTTCAGGTTTAAATATCACACTTCTTGAAATTTCAATCTTTCTTTCTGCTGGATAAAAATTCTGTACCCTTTAATATTTTCTCCATAGTCAAAAAATATTCCTTTCTTACTTTTCGCATCCCATTTTCTTCTATGTTGCTTTGGAATTAAGACATATGCTTCTGATCCAAATGTATGTAATCTTTTCAAGTCGGGGAAATTCTTGAACCATAATTCATGTGGAGTCTTCTTTCAGTGCTTGTTCCATTTAGATTAAGTGGACTGCACTGTGAAAGTGAAGACTGCTGTTGCGACAGCTTCAGCCCAGAGTTCCTGTTTCAAGTTCTTAGCCTGTAACAATGTTCTTGCCAATTCCACGACTATCCTATTTTCCCTTTCAATACATCCATTTTGTTAAGGCATGTAGGTTATAGATGATTTCTGATGCCTAATTACTTCGTCTTCCAAAAATTGAGTGACTTCTTTATTAATTTCTTCTAAACCTTGGTCTGTTCTAAGTAGGGCTGCCAGATTTTAGCCGGGCCAAAAAAAGCCGGCTTTTATTTAAAATAATAAGTTTTTTTTTCCGAAAAAGTCGGGGTTGGTTCGATTTTGCCCAACCCGAAAAAACCCAGTTGAAAAAACCCAAGTGGGTTTTTTCAAAATTGTTGCTTAAAATTATAATATTACCTAAGTAAACTGATAAAAATACTGATTTAGACCAAATATAATACATACTTTCATAATACATACATTATATGTCATGGGTATAAAATTTTGAGGGTTAGCTCAGAAACAAAAACCAACTTGAAAAAACCCACAGGTGGGTTTTTCAAAATTCTTGTTCAAAATTGAACTCCACTTATGTAAACAAATAAAAATACTGATTTTGACCAAACATAACACATACTTTCAAGATACATACATTATATATAATGTCTAAAAATTTTTGAGAGTTGGATAAAAAATAAAAACCCACTTGAAAAAATCCACTGGTGGAATTTTTCAAAATTTCTTGTTTACTTATGTAAACTTTACTTATGTAAACCAATAAAAATACCTATTTTGACAAAAAATAAAAACATACTTTCATATATACCTTATATGTCATGGATGTAAAATTTTGACTGTTGACTCAATAATAAGAACCCACTTAATGAACCCTACAAGTGGGTTTTTTCAAACTTCATGGCTTCATGCTTAAAATTGAACTCCACTTATGTAAACAGAAAAAAAAGACTTAAACCAAACATATTTTTATCATGGATAAGAACTCAAAAATGCTGGACGAATTTGAAATTGTTCTACATAATCAAAATAAAATTTCTGTCCCAGAAAACATTCTTTATTAAAAAAAGTATAGAAACAAATGCCCAAAAAAAAGAAAATATCAGAATTTCACTCAAAATGATAGATATGTTTTAAGCGAAACTAATTTTAAGAAAACAATCTGTGGCATCTAACAAAATGCTGGTCAAGGACGCACAAAAATATTTTTGCCTTTCGATTTTATATATTTGACGACCTTTTTTTCCGCAATGAAAATTGCTAAAAATTATGTGTCCTGGGGGACATATAATTTTCTTTTGCGTTTCCACCTCCAATGTTTGAGTGTTTGATGTGCTATAGTGCGTCCGCAGCATCGATGCATGTAAGAGATTGCAGTAATTTTGAAAGTAATTAGCTTTAACTCTTTTAAACATAAAATAATTGCAATTAACTAGACTTAAAAATAACTTGTTTCTTAACCCCTTTGATAGGATTTTATTGAACACTAAAAATACAATAAACAAGGGGCAAAGTAATTTACTTTTAAAAAGTTAATTTATAGTTGTAAAGGACAGAATGGAATAATTAATATTTAAAAGGCAATTATTTTAATTTTTCAAAAGCTTTTTTTATTAAAACATAAAATGTTCTTAAATGAAATACATAATATTTATTCTTTTTCACTTTAATTAATACCATTATGTGTAGGCAACCTCTCACAACTAAAAATAAAGAAAACCTCAAATTTTTGAAAAAACACAATAAAGCCCGAAAAAACCCAATAAAACCTGAAAAAGCCCAATAAAACCCGAAAAAACCCGGTTTTTTTCCAACCCTGGAAAAAGTATTAAATAAAATTAAATTTATTTCATTTATACAATTAAATTATTACAGCAATACAAAAATACTTGAAATAAGAATGAAAATTATTTAATAGAATGATACATTGCAGAAATAGCAAAAAGAAAATACTCCTTATTAGAAGATTATTTAGATTAAATACAATTTAAATAATTTATTATATTTTCAAAGATTTTTACTAAGCATTCAAAAGTTCACTTGACACCATTATATGAACTAAATATTACCCATCATTTGCCTTAGTCTTTAACTAATAACCTTTTACATATTTTAAAGCACCTTTATTTTTGTTACGCTTTTTCAGAACCTGAACTATACCTGTTCGATTGTAGAAGTAACAAAATTTGATTCCTCTCCCAACCTGGATTTAATTTCCTTCTCTTTTTGTGTTGAAAAAATTCTATTGTATACTAGCTATAATATTAGGCGAGGGTTTAATGAGAGAGTCTTGCGAAAGTAAACCCACAAACTCGAAAATTGTAATCAGTATTGCAAAATACATTCTGGTTGTGTAACAAAATAATTCTGAATATAATTTCAACTACACTCTATTAAAAGAAAGATTTGAGCTTCATTTAATACAAGTTAAGGTGCAAATTTGAAATCTTATTGTATCTAATTGCAAAAGGCCAATAAAGAACGGCCTTTTTTGCAGTCTGGCTCTAGAGATTTTTATTCTATTTCCTATGACATTTGCAGCCAACTCTTAAGCATACTTTGATTTTAGAAATAAAATTTCACGTTAAATTAAAGCACAAATGAGCATTAAAACGCAGACATATGTTTCGGGATTGCTTGGAATCCCTTTTTCAATGCGAAGGGAGCTTCTAGATGCAAAACATCTAAATGAAGCAGACAAAACAGCAAAAACAAAGCTTATATAGCCTAAAAATTAACTGTAAACCAATGAGAATAAAGGCAGTGTGAAGTGGAAGTAGAAGTAGTAGGAAATGCACCAATAAGAGAGCAACAAACGAATGCATTTGGAAGTACAGGAAGTAAAAAGGAATATCAATAACAACAACCTACTTTCCTACTTTCCACTACTTCTACTTCCACTTCACACTGCCTTTATTCTCATTGGTTTACAGTTAATTTTTATCTTTCCTACTACTTCCACTTCACACTGCCTTTATTCTCATTGGTTTACAGTTAATTTTTAGGCTATATAAGCTTTGTTTTTGTTGTTTTGTCTGCTTCATTTAGATGTTTTGCATCTAGAAGCTCCCTTCACATTGAAAAAGGGATTCCAAGCAATCCCGAAACATATGTCTGCGTTTTAATGCTCATTTGTGCTTTAATTCAACGTGAAATTTTATTTCTATTACTTTGCACAAAGTTAAATTATTATTATACTTTGATTTTGTTTGTGGCTTCTGACTTCTTCTTTAAAAAATAAACCCCTTATATAGTGGCTATAATCATCTTTCAATAATAGGAAATGTCTGGAATTTCCAATTCGAGGTTTCTTCCATTGGTTCGCAAACATCAATATAAATTATTTCTCCAGGTAAATTAGCAACTCTTGTGCTTCTTCCAAATGGCAGGATATGTTGCTTGCCAAAAAGACATGCTTCACAAAAGAAATCCTTAACATCTTGAAACTCTATATCATGTGATTTCAAAAGTGCTCTAACTTGATGAATGTTTTGATGGGATAATTGTTAATGCCATGTAAATAGATTTTCTGTTTTTCCACAATAGGTTCAGAAAAAGGCACTTTCTTCCTACTTAAACATTAACTTGTACAGTTTACTCTCTCTTTTTCCAAGAATTTTGACTTTACTCTCTTCAATAATTTTACATCCATTTCTCTCCATTTCAAAAATATAACCTTTTTCAGTCACTGTACTAATTGAGAATAAAATGATTTTAGCTCTGGAGCAAACAATATGGATTTCAGCTCATCGTCTTCCATCAAAGGTTATTACTTGTATATCACCATGACCTACAGCTTCAATGACACTTCTAATCGCAATTTTTATCTTGATAGTGTCTTGTAATTCCTTATACTTATGAATCCACTTCTTGTTATGAGTCATATATTCACTTGCTCCAGAATCAGCATACCAGTCTTGATCCAACAGCCCCTCTTCACCTATCAATGCAATGCTTTGATATGCAGAGGGATGATGTTTTGGTTTTCTTTGCTTCATATTTTCTTTACTTTTTCTTTTTGATAGCAACCTTTAGCCTATTTAGTTTATTACAAAGAAAACATAGCTTTAGATAAAAAATTTTCTTTAAATAACATTCATTTGACAGGTGTCCAATCTTTCCACAAACATTGCAGCTGTTATTATTTCCAGATAGTTTTCTTACACTACTGTTTTGAAATTTTTGGCTTGTGTATGCAGACTCTGCTTTCACATTCACTTTTTGACTTTTCATTCTTTCCTCTTCTATGTTCAACCTGCTAACAAGTTCATTGATACTTTGTTTAGCTGCAGGAACAGATTTCCATGCATTTAAGAAGAAATTAAATTCAGGTCATAGTTCCATTGGTCATGAACATCTGATCAGAATTTTCTCCCTTGTGCTATTTTAGTTTGGTTTTAATTTCTTCTAAAGCAGAAATATAAGCGGAGATTTCACAGCCATCATGAGTATAATTAAAAGTTTCTTCTGTAACATATGAATGCTTACTTCCGATTTGTGCTCATAAACTGAGCAAGGTTTGCACCCAGTAATGCTGCTGGACTTCAGAAACTACAGGTTCCTGGGACCCAGGCAGTGGCATAGCTAGCATAGGTGACACCCAGGGCGGTTGGTTACCTGTGGTGGGCGGTTATCCCCCCCCCCCCTCCAAAAAAAAAAAAAGCAAAGAAAGAAGAAAGCCCAGCAAAAAAAAAAAAAAAAGCAAAGAAAGAAGAAAGCCTAGAAAAAAAAAAGCAAAGAAAGAAGAAAGCCCAGCAAAAAAAAAAAAATAATAATAATAAGATCGATTCGTATCATGGGAGTTATAACATTTAATGTATTTGTTGACAGCAGTGGTGTGTTTAGCAGTAAAAAACCTTTTTGAATAAAGGTTTTTTACTGCTAAACTCATATTTTTATAAGGAAACACTTTGCTCAGTTAAAAGTAGAAAAAAAAATCCAGTTCAAGGTATTTGTTTCATTATATGGAGCTTATAAAGGGTTATTGTTTCCCCCTTCGTGGCCGGGTTTCACCCCAGAACGAGTGACACCCTGGGCGGGCTGCCCGAGTTTCTTTTTCTCTATCTCCATAATTCTTCATCCCTCTGCTTCATGTAATAATATGCTCTTTACAATACAATTGCATATATTGTACTTTCTTTTCCGAGAGATCTCCTCATTCCACCAAACAGTATTTCAAGCATCTGTGCAAGCTCTTGAACATTTAAAACTTTGCTACTAGTGGTGTTGCACTATTGCTGCATGCCTTCCTCCCAGTGTTAATGATATCTGACAGAAAATGACACATGGTATCCTGAACGTGTAATCCTTGGTTTTGCCTGGCATAAATGCAGGGCTTTGATTTGGAGGGGGCAAACTCAACAATGGTCTGGGCAGTTTAGAAAACTCACATTTAAGGGAATACAAACTGTGTAACTCCTTCGGATTTTTTTTTCTTTTAATATTTATTTTTTCAATGCTAAAATATGCTTCATTTACTTTCCGCTCTACAATTTTTTAAAAATTCATTTAAGGGTGGCGATCATCCCCCACTGACCCTCCCTTAAATCCGTGCTTGGGTTTCGTTTTTGTTGCCTAACATTTGTTGCAGGTAGATTCGTTGCAGACAGTAATGAATGTGGCGAGATGTTAACCATTAGAGGGTAGAAGAGAACCAACGTTTAAATGGACATTAGAGTGAAGCAAAAAAAAAAAAAGCGAAATCAAAAATGCCTATAATGTGGAAAAGAGGTTTGCGGCTAAAGTCTTAATAATACTACAAAATATCAGCTAAATAAAACTTTCTTGGCTCTCTAAAGGGCTTTGAATATTTAGTGTTTGCTTAGTTTATTTAAAAAATAACGAGATTAGATTGAATAAATAAAGAAAAATTACAGTAGCTCAGATTTGAAACCATTAGTGGTGTAAATTAAACTGTTATTGATATTAGAAGTGTGATTTTTAAACATGAGGCTTCGGTTTGTTCCTTGATATTAAGCCGCATCTGATGATGCACCAATGGAACCTTTCTACTCCATCCCCCTGTTAGCACGCGGCCTTAGGGGTGCCCCCCCCCCCCGGGCATGGGGAAGTGAAGTCCATCGAGCACTCATAACCGCTCCAAGATAGGTTTACTGGGTACCAGCCCAGCCTATAACTAAATCTTGCAGTTTGAACACTGGCCCTCCTTGATACCCACTATGCTAGAAGAGTATCATTTCGAGGGTTGTGGCTTGCACACCAATGGACCACAACCCTCGAAATACTGCCCCTCTCCCCCAAAAGGCATTGGATATCCAGTATCCGGCAGTTTTTAAAAATATCTGGAGTCTGTTCTAGCCACTGCTCAAAAAAAAAAAAAAATAAATAAATAAATAAAAAACATATCCAGTATCCAGTATGTCAATTTTGGTTTTTAAAATTCAATAAATCAGCATGTTTTGAAAATGTATGTAAATTACAAATTTACTACTTATCACGTAATATTACTTATTTGTAACCTGTGGGATTGTAAAAAATATGTAGAATTTAGAGGCTTCTAACTTCATAGCTGGATATTTGTTATTGATTGCACTGTCAGACTTGGGACATTGAATATCTAATATTCGCCAAAAGCAATGTATCTGGTGTATCTTTATTCTGACCTTGATTCTCTCCAAAAACAAAGTCCTGGGTGGTGCGATGCTGAACATTAATGTAATATAGAACAAATGAAGAAAATATTAGCGTACTGAGTATCACTTTGGCTACTTCATACGGCACTACTTCCAAGTATTATTATACAATATGAAGTATGGATTGTTTTTTAAAAGGAACTGAAATATACAGAAAGAATTTTGCCCTCATTGGAATACCAATAAGGATATTGAATATGTAATCAAATGATTTTTAAATTAAATTCAATATCAAATTTAACTATGCAAATTCATATGAAACTACAAACAATGAGGTCCAGTAATAGGTTGGTTGTTACACAGGTATGCTAGTCATACTCATAAACTCTTTAAAAATTTTAACTCAAAAAAATTTTGAAAAAAGAATTATTTTTTAAATGTATGATAGTAAAAAAAAAACATAATTAACCATGATAAAATTAAATTACTTTATCAATCTGTTATAGTTCTTTCGGATGTTAGGAATCTGCCAGTCATAAATGATTACTGTTTTTAGTGTAGGTTCATCACATAGTACAAAAACTTTTCTAACTTTACCATTTTCTTTCTACAGTAGTAAAAATGACCTAGTTTTACTCTTGCTACTATGTATTGTAACCAAGTTGCCTAAAATTTAAACCTTTAAAATCATGGCTTTGAAAATTTAAAAAAAGTTTTTAAATAATTCAGAAAAAAAAAAGAGGAATACATTTAAAAGGTTTTTAACAATCTTTAAGGTCCATTTCACAGTATTTTGTCCAAACGTACAGTCCGCAACATGACACCTTTTTTGTTATAACCGCGTAATTTACAGTTTAATTATCACCAAATTTTATTTTCAAATAATGTGTTGAGCACATTATTTGAAAATAAAATTTAGTGATAATTAAACTGTAAAGTACATAGTTATAACAAAAAAGTGTCATGTTGCGGACTCTACATTTTTAGAAAATACTGTGAAATGGCCCTTAAATGAATATTGTCTTAGGGATTACTGTTGCACAACATCAATTCATGGTATAGAAAAGGTAGTTGAGCACAAAAATACCAATTCATGCCTTTGGCATGGTAACTGACATACAAATGCATGGCTAAATTTTCTTTGTAGTAATTTTGCATATAGCTTCTCTCAAGTTTTATATACAATAAATATATAGATTATGAATCAAACAATAGTGAATGTTGAACATTTTAAATTCGTGTTTCAATATTTTTTTTATATACTTATAAATACAGGGTGGTTGTAATTAAACTTCCCCTAGAGCATCCTACAACTGAAGCCGCTCAACGGATTGACACCAAACTTGGTATATAGACTATACATAAGATGCGCTCAAGGAATCATGTACAAATGTTCTAAAAATGCTTGCTAGGCCTCATAAAGGGATTTTTTTAAGGTATGAAACGACCAATACGGCATAAAATTAATGGTATTGACATTTATAGAACAAGAAAATATGGTATAAAAGGCAAAACATTCCTGTATTTATTTTCTTATGACTACTTAGTATTGGCCGAGAACATGGTCGAAATTTAACTACATACCAACTACTATACACAGAGTACTCCGTACAGCAGAGGATAAAAAGTAACCTCTGTCATTTGCTGACATTTAAACTACCACAATGCAAAAAATACTGTTGATCCCTTGCTAGGAAAAACAAATCTATCCCACAAGAACTGCACATTTTTCGGAGAAAAAAATAACCTATGTCATCTGGGGGCTGACCCCTAAACTACCGCTATGCAAAAAAGTATGTCCATCCCTTGCTCTGTGAAAAAAAAAAAAAAAAAAAACAATTCTATCTCACGGAAACTAAATTTGGCTGGAGAAAAATTAGCCTATGTGCTATTAATTGAGTAAAAATCAATTATTCCAGACTGGGACTCGAACCCAGGTCTCTCAGTTATGCACCGAGTAGAATGCTCTACCATATGCTATCAGGCTGATACTGATTTTTTTTTTTCAATTTCATTTATAACTATTGAGCCACACCGTCCATCTTACGATAATGCACCATTTTTATATAACCTATGTAATAGCACATAAGTAAAAATTAACCTATGTGCTATTCCCAAGGTCGATCTAGGCAATCTTCAAGGGGGGGTGGCGATTCTGGGAGTCTCAGGGTCTTCCCTTGGGAGTCTTCGAAATACATTATTAAAACTCGTTTAGGACAAGGTTCGTACGATCCTTAAAGGTCCTTAGAGAGTCCTTAATGTTCATTTTTAAGGCCTTAAAAAAGTCCTTATTTTTTATTCCAAGCGTTTTTTATTTATTTCTTTTTTTGCTCGGAACCGGCGTTATGCCGGCTTTCGGAATTTGCCATATTTCGGAACCCGACCAAAAATTGCGGATTTACGTAAACATCAATGGCATTTTTACTTCAATTTGCAGTGCTTTCTCAACGGATAGATACAGGCCCATCATTTCAAAAATTTGAAAAACGGACTTTTAAGGACTTAAGAAAAAAATAGTGAAAGGTGAGGCTAGAAACCGATTTTCATTTTTTAACATAATAGGTTTTCTAGTTCTATCTTGGCTTCCTGAGTTTAGCTCATGTAAATCCGAAATATATCTATAAGATTGCTTCTTTTTGAATAAAAAAATTACTACCATTTATTGATTTAACAGTTTCTATAATTAATATTTTTTCTGATTTTACAAAAAGTGAAAAAAACCTGGCATTTTGGAAAAAGGGCCTAATTGAGGTATTGAAAATTTGAGGTTCGATGCTATTTATTAAGTTTAACTACGATGTAAATAAAAAGTTAATTTTCATGAAAATTGAATTTTGAAAATAAAACCTAAAAAAATACGTATAAAGCTTAAAGCTACTAAACATTTCTCTTACAGTATATTAGTGATGAGTTGCCAACTCTTTCGATAGCTTTTCAGCCGATCTTTTGCTAAAGTTTTCTCTCTCTCTTTTTTTTTTTTTTTCTTTGATTAAATGAATTTCCGTTTTGAAAAAAAAAAAATTCATCAATTATTTTTTTAAAGCAATGTTTTAATATTAGTACATTTTTAACGACCAATTTGGCTTCGCGATCGTTCGTTCCGGCATTTTGTTGTGTGGGAGATGATATATTTGCTGTCTTAATCAAATATTGTATCTCACAAAATTTCTTAATTTGCAATTAAATTTAAGGAATCAACAACTTCTTGAAACCTTTACACCATAGCTGCCAAGTTCTCCATTTCCCGTTAGTTTTTTCCTCTTTCATTTTTAAACTCCGAAAATCCGATTTTTCAAGCTGATGTATTATTTTTCATCTGAAGGGATTGTGCTACAAAATGTAGATTAATTTTAAAGACAAGAACGACTTTTAAGGAACTTCTTAAAAATATATATGTGTAAATTTACATGAATTTTCATAACGTTTTATACATGTAGGAAAACACAAAATTACACTTTTTTTAGTGTAATTTTTTGAAAACTTGCCAACATCACACATGCTTCGCTGAAGATTGCGCTTCACGTTTGAGATTTCTATCTTTTTGCATCTGGTAAATATATCAATCATTTTAAAAGTTGACAGTTATTTTAGCATCTGCAGCCTGTAATCTGCATGTTTTATTTTTTATTTTAAAAATGTATTCAATTTTTTAAGCTTTAGGGCCATTTCACAGATTTTGTCTAAACGTAGAGTCCGCAACATGATTAAATGATTTTTAATGCACATATTACGGGCTCTTATAATTACTGTCCCATCATTTAAAAAATGCTTTTAAAAGTCATGAAATAATTTTTTTAAAATTTTCCTATTAATAAATAATATGGAAGAAAAAGCATAGGACAATGTTAGAAATGTTATTGAACATTAAGTTGAACATTTTGTGAAAAAATACAGGAATGTTTGTAAATTATGAAATTATGCCTGTAATTATGAAACAATAAACTTTAACTGCATGTTATGTTAGTTTGTAAACATCAAAAAGTTTTCATTAACTTGCAATCTTTCTGAAGCTAATTAGTGGGGCAGTAATTGCACTTAATAAAGTCTCGCTCTGAATTTTAAGGAGGAAATTATTTAGCACTCGAAACTTGCTATACTTCAGAGAGAGGGAAAGATGTTTTTTTTTCTCTGGAAATAATTTTTATAGCCTTCAGAGCAATTTATAATTTATTGCCATTTCTTATATCTTAAACCGATCTTTTCGATGGTCTGGCAAATGATTACAGTTTTGCTATAGTTCTACCTTAGTTTTTTTTCCCTCCATTATTTTAACTTTGAGTTAAGTTTAATTTTATGATTGAGTATTATAGCCTGGGATAGATGATTAGGCATAAAAGGATGCTAGCAGAATACTGTCTGAGATACAAATGTACCAACAATAGTTCTTTATTGTCCCCTTTCCAGGTGCTTGAACTCAAAAAATAGAGTATTTCACTGACTTTTTGGAGTCTCTTTTGAGGCTCTACTGGCTGCTAAAACGCTTTACGTCCTGTCACACTATATTTTTCTGATTCAGAGTCGAATGTTTTGTAATTCCTAATAAGAATTTTCAACATGCTTTTTTTTTGCTCCCCTTCCTCTTTCTATTTTACTCGGATAAGCTCATACGTTGGGGTGTTTTTTTTTTTTTACTTATCCGTAGTCGCAAACCTTCGTTAAAAAGCTCCCGGACAGAAAACCTTAAATTCCAGTTCACCGAATTGCAATCATGTCGAGTTTCTGAGATGAATTTTAAAAACTTTCCAAGTGCAATCGATTTTAAAGGCAAGTATTCATGCGAAGGTAGTACAGTCTTGTGTCATGAAATTTAGGAAATTTATAAATGAAATATTTTGTTCCCTTCAGTTTTTCAATTTTTCCGTATTCTGTTCAAGTTGGTATTCGCCGTATTCGCAAGGGTTCCGAACTTTTAAAGCTCCCATCAGATATCTTTACTCTAAGGTTCGCACGGAAAAGTTTAGTCTTATTATACTGAAAATATTTATTTTTTGACTTCATCGCAAAAGCTCTGAAAATCGACTTAAGATACTATGACTTTCAGGTACTAGGTACAGAATTATGCCTTTACTTGCGTAAGTCGAGCTACAGAACAGAACGAGGTCATTGTCGCATCATTAGACTTTTACTTGCTCTGCTGCCAAAACAGTAGATTATCGTCTCTCATCATCGTTACTTTTCTTTCAAAAACTCCCTCGAACTCACAGGTGCATCATTAGTGCTTTTTGTGTGGGAGAAGGAAGAACGCGCAATTTTTTGACTCTTATTACGCTCAATATTGCTTCCGTTACTAGGCTAATGCATCAATATTGTCATTTGTCATGTCTTGGAATCTTGTGGTTTAAAAACCTTTTTGATGTTTGTTACTGGTTTTTCAGTATTTAGCTCTTTTTTTTTCTTTCTCGAGACCAAGTTATGTTGAGAACCGAGTTTGTGTATCATATATAGCAGAGCAATTCCACGTTAGATCAATCACTTTTTGACCTCACCATTTCCGACTTTAATAAAATTTGGTATGAAGGACATATATGCCAATGTAAGTAGTACTCCTACCAATTTTTAGATTTTTAGGCATAAAATTGTGAGAGATACGAAATACAAGCATCTAAAAACATCAAAATGTGCAAAAAAAAAAAAAAGTATGTCCTTACTTTAACGATTAACACACCATACAGTAAGTATATCCTCTACCAGTTGCTGTTCTTAGGTCAACCGTCACGATGATTGATGTTTTGTCCACTTCCAAAAGTCTGGATCCTAGTGTAAGAAAATGACATCAATGGTCATGTGGGCGCAGAAAACCTTACTTTTTCTGTAAGAATGGGACTGTATTTAATACTGTATTATTTAAACTTCGTTATTAAATTATAGTTTTTTATCATGGAAGGCTTTTCTTCAAAAAAATCATGAATAAATAACTGGGGGGAATGTTTTTTCGTTTTTTTTTCTCATCTTTTAGGGGGGGGGGGAAGTGCGAAATTTTGCAAATCATAGCTTGACTGTGCTTCAACAAATAGTGACTAGTTAGTATATGGGCACCTTGTTGTTTTGTTAAATGTATACACATTAATTCATGTATAACTATAACGCACCTTCCCCTCCAATAATTAAATAAAAATAAAATGTATAAAAGATAAGCGAAATAATTTAAAACACTTGCAACACGACACTCCTCTTAATTTTGCCACTCTTTGCTATTGTGGTGCTAGACTAATTTTTGATACACTGCTAAGATGGCATCGTTTACTTAATGTTTAAAAATTTATCTCCAAAGTGTTATTTGCATTATAGTACGTATCTGGAAAACAGCATATTAATCTATTATGTGTATATGTCATACGTTAAGACACGTATACCTGTTAATACATCAGTTCCTTCCTAATGTGGTTCCAGCCTTGTTTTTGGAACAGTGGCAGAATAGTGTTTTGGCATTAAAATGCATTTTTTCAAAATTTTCTGAGGCTGCATGTTTTGATTTATTCATTGTCAAAAAGTTACAATGCCTGACCTTGAAACTGAAGATTGTCGTAAGAAAGACGCGTAGTATATCAATAGGGAGGTTTAATCTTAAACTTTCCAATGGTCTCAAATTATTTCTGTCTACTGTAATTAGAAAAAAAGTTAAGTCATTTGTAACGACATACTTTTCTTTTTTTTTTCCCCTGCACATTTTGATGTTTTTACATGCCTGTACCTCTCACAATTTATAGCGTAAAAATCTAAAAATAGGTAGGAGTACTTTACTTATACTTATCTACACATATGTGTCCTTCATGTCAAATTTTATTAAAATCCGAAATGGTGAGATCAGAAAGTGATTTATCTGACAAGGAATTGCTCAGCAGTGCTTACGTAGTGATGGGCATAATCGAGAGATTTCAATAATCGAGTGATTAGTACTCGGGTGGTTTTGATAATCGAGTGATTAGTACTCGATTGATGATTTCGAGTTCTCGAGTTCTCGATTGATGATTTCGAGTTCTCGATTAATCATTTCGAGTTCTCGAGTTCTCAATTGATCATTTCGAGTTCTCGAGTTCTCGATTAATCATTTCGAGTTCTCGAGTTCTCGATTGATCATTTCGAGTTCTCGAGTGATTATTTCGAGTGATCATTTCGAATTCTCGAGTTATCGAGTGATCATTTCGAGTTCTCGAACGATCATTTCAAATTCTCGAACAATTATTTCGAGTTCTCGAGCGATTTCAGAATGGAATGAATCTTTAACAGATACATCATTTAGTGAGTAAGAAGGGAATTTCGTGTCAGGGAACTTGAGCAACAAAATTTTTGAGTTGCTCCGCTCCGATTGTTAAATATTTATTCCAAAGCTGCTCTGCTCCGCGCAGCGAATAGCTTTAATAGAAATCATCTTTATTTTTTAATTAACTAAATTTACTATCATTTAATTATTTAGTTATAGACAATTTATTTTGAAAAAACTCTTTTTGAAAAATCACCTTTCGTTTTACGTTGTTGTTCACTTAAAGCTAGTTTTAATGAAGAAAGATGCCATGTTTAATGAAATTGTAATTTTAAATGATCAGAGCAAAAAAGCGCAACAAGTTTCCGTGTTTTGGCTCCGCTCCTACTCCAAGCAAAAACTAGTTGCTCCACTGCTTCGCTCTGCTGCTCGACGCTCCGCTCCAGATCGCTGTTTGTTGTTGTTTTTTTTTTTCATGTAACATGTACCGAGTTTATACACCCGCCCCCTCCTTTAAAATGACGGGCATGATCTCGACAAGTTACTGATTATTTCAAATGATTTCTGGGCATGACATTAAAGATCACCCCCTCTCACCGCCCTCCAAGCATACAGATTTATGGGCGTTGGATTTCGGCAAAAGAGGAAGTAGCGAGTAGATGCAAACTTTTAAGCGGCAGGGTGAGTCCAGGAATGTATTTATACTACGTTCATACATTATACTATGCTGACCTAGGGCTGGCTACATTTCACTAATTTTGTTTCGTGCTAGATCTGTTTACCGCTTAATGCTTATGATTATTTTCTGAATAACCGATAAACGTTCTTTATTGATTGCATATTGCAAACATTTGTTTATTTATTTATTTATTTACTGGATAGTAAAGTAACAGCAGTTTTTATTTTTTAAATTTTTTTTTATTGACGAAAAATTATTTTAGCAGAAAACTTACCTATGTCCCTTAGTATTTATTATTTTTCTACATCCAAAGGACAGAGAAAAACGATCTGTATGCATATTATATATCGCGGTGAAAGACCGAAATTGGTTAAGGGACGGCTGCGTTCGGAGGCTTTTTTTTCAAAATAATGAAATAATTACTAAATGCATATTATTTTTAGTTAAAAAGTAATTAAAATTAAGAAAACAAACAAAATAATAGCTATATTTTTATAAAATTTTGAAAAATTTGGAAATTTTAGCAAAAAATAGGCGAATTTTACAGTTTACGCCAAACACTCTATACTCACTTTAACTCGATATATTTTAAAATCCTTAATAATATATGTTTCTATATTACTTAACTGTGTTCTGAACTAAAAGTTTTATAATAGGTCCAAAATTGAGAAAAATATAGCAGTTTTGTAGAATTTCATACGTTTTTCACCGAAAAAAAAAACACAATATTTCACTAATAAATGCCTGTAAATTTTTTAAATACTGACATAGAGCTTAGATTTTAGTTCAAAGCACAGATAGCAATGTGTGAAACAATACTTTAAAAAATCACAGTAATGGGTATAAAACTTTTCGAGTTATGAGATCTGCCGTGAACAAACATATCGAAAACAGTAGTTTTTCAGAAAACGCATTTTAAATTCCACTTTTATGTGCTTGCGATGCGACTTCTGGTTAACTTAATTGCGTGCAACTTCGTTTCTATGTATCGTAGAAACAAAAACCAAACATTTTTGAAATCTTGAATACTTATTCTTTTTAAATATAAAATAAAAAAAATATCGATTTTTTTCGCAAAAATCGTTTTTTTGGTGCAGGCAGACCAATGTCAACATTCACGAACTAAGTCCATGAAAGTCCGAATATTTGGTTATATTCTTATATATTTGGACATTCAACAGTGTATGTCGACAATTACAGATGGGCTCTGGTGAAAGTCGAAGCAAAAAGCCGATGCCAAGTGCCAATAGAGTTGCGGCAGTCTGACGAACTCTAGTCCAGTATTTCTCAACAGGAGCCATGTGGCCCCCTTGGGGCCACAGAAAAAATCTGGGGGCATTAAAATGCAGACATGTGTTTCGGGATTCCAAGCAATCCCGAAACATATGTTTGCATTTTAATGTTCATTTATGCTTTTTTAACGTGAAAATTTTTATTACAGTTTACTTGCACAAAGTTACTTATTTCACCTTATTATTTTCACCTTATGGTCAAAAAGTGACGTCGCTCAGTGGCTGTATAGTTGTTGTAAAACAGTATAGTGTTGTTCATTTTATATAGCTGTCAGTTTTTTTAACCCTTTATCTCTATAAGTCCGAGGACGGCCGAAAACGGCTTTGTCAGTTAAGACTGAGGTGGGCCAGTATGGGCCGTCAGACGGGAAAACAGGGGTGAGAGGCAGAAAATAGAACTCCTGTTGCGAGGAAGGGGGACCCCTGTGGTATCGGAGGCCTCCTCCGCACTTTTTCTCTTGGGGATAGTCATTAGAAAGTGACACTGATGCGCAAACATGGATTGATGGCTGAACTACTTCAGAATTAGCTATTTCTGCAAGAAAGGCAAGACGCAGGAAATGAAATAAGTATCTCATCATTCCAACTTTGAAATACGAGCAACTTTCCTTTCCTTATTCTGTAAAATAAATAAATGAAAAGGAATGTGTAACAAATGTCCATTCTTGATTTTTATTATTTTATGTGTGATACATCGGTTTAATTCTGACCATCTCAAAGAGGCATCCTAAAGGGCAAAGACATCTATTGAAATGCTGTATAATAACGAATTGCTTTTTTTAAATGCATCCGAAGAGAATAATTAGCCTTCTAAATTATGGCTTTTTTCGGGGGGAGGGGAGCTCCATACCGATCCTATTTGAAAATAGCTGCTCGCTATACAATAACAACAAATCTCATCGAACTTCGTAAAAATACATTTTATTTCATAGAAATTTTATGGTTTTTTGGTTTTCCGTAGGATTTGGTTATCCATTATGCGAAGGAAAAACGCACAATTTATTGAAAAATCCTATGTGATAGTCAGTAACACCTGCAGTAACTGATTTTTAACAAAATGTCTAACTTAAAAAAGTATTTTTTAAGAGCGCGTTTCGGGAGGGGGTGCCTTGTTTTTCTACGCGTTTGACACCGTTGTTGTGGAGGGGGAGTTGCGGTAAAACGTGTTCTGTGTACATAGACGTTTAATTACGTATGCGAATAAGTCGTTATAGTTAAATCAATGAAACACGCTGCTTTTCGGGGGAAGGGGTTCCTTAAGTTGTTAGCAAGGATTTTTTGCAGGGGGGGGGGAGAGAAAGATCGGGAGTTGGTTGCGGGAATATATTTTCTGCGCACGTAATAAGGGCAGCATCAGGAGAAGAGGGCGGCGCCCTTCTTGAACGTCGACGCAGGCGATGTTTTTTAAGCTATTCCCACAGGCATCGCCGTGCTGGTACCGCTTGTTATTTTACTTTATTATTATTATTATTATAACTAAATTAATTTTTTCTTAATGTTAATTTCTTTTTTTTATATCTATTTTATAATTATTATTATATTTTATAAAGCACCTTCATACTGCTTTTTTTTACATAAAATCTGTTTAACTTCCATCTTTCTAGTCGGCCATATGGCAAACTGGTTTTTTTTCTACGTACAAAATTTACATTAGATTTGCTAGAGTTTTCGAATGTGGTAGTTTATACATTTTAAGTTACGCTGAACACTTATACATATATTTTTCAAATATGTCCATAAGTGCTTGTGTGTCTGATGTGGTAACCACCTTATGGTAAGCACTGTAATTTAAAAAAAAAATGAACGAAATTCAGTACACATATGAGCGATCCCGATGAAAATTGGTGATGAAAAATAAAAATGAATGGTGATAGATGCAATCGTTCATTTGGGGAGGTGCAATTGAAAAATTACTGTTTTCAGCGTGATTTGTTTATCTCGTTAAAAGGATATGCAAATCATGTTGTCACGTATGTCTCTTGTTCAAACAATAAAGGACATTAAAAAAAAAACTAGCAGATAGTAAAAATTCAAAAAGCCGCCTCCCCTCTCCCTCCTGCAAAATTTTTTGCTCGAAAATGTATGAGAAATCTCTTGAAAATCATTTGTCCGGAATCTGACAGTCTGCAATGAGCCAAAAAGAGGAAACTACAAAGTATTTGAAAGAAAATTACAGATAATAGAAAAGAGAATATTCTGTAAATTGATAGCAACAGATAATGAGCCGCAATAGTGGCTCCCTCTAAACAAGGCCGTATTCATAAACTTTTTTAGGGGGGGGGGCTGAGTTTGACACACTTATGTTAGGGAGGGTCGTTTTCTTCATTGCGAAAAATTTCAGGATTTCGGAGGGAGCCCATAGACACCTTCTGGATACGGTCTTGCCTCCGGTGTTGTAAAGATTATAACGGCTGGGCTTGCCTGCCAGTGCTAAAATTAAAATGCTCGCCAGCAATATACAATGCATTTCTGAACAATTTTTAAACTGGTAATCACAGATCTCGAGCTCTCAGTTTTACGCAATTTAACAAATCTTTCTCTGTAGTTGTACAGAGTGTACACAGAAAAACAAGTATTTTATTGAAAAACTGTTATAAAAAAAACTTGATTATTTGACTTGATACAAGTTCTTTGTAAATTTACAGATATACTAAGATTCCGTTTTGTACCTTTGCAGAATTATTTTACAATGTAAAAAAAAGAAAAGAACATTCATACGAAAGATATAGAAGAAAGTTACGTGAATCTAAGCTACCTCAAAACTGTGCAACCATATGCTACCAACATATGCTATCATATTATGAACTCGGAATGATTTTAATCATTTATTAATTATCTGGAAGTTAAACAACTGAAAATATGCTCCTAATTAGTTACTGATGCTGTTTTCCAAAGGATGTTTCTTTAAGATAAACTATAAACGGGTTCCCACGAAAAGCTGTGGGTTAAGATTTATGAACATCATTGCCAGTTATTAATTGTTTATATATCCCAGCTACAGTATACGCACAATTTTTAAATATCAGCTACTTTTCTGGAATTCTTTTTCTGGCAAATTATATCGACAAAATAAAATTGGGGTTGAGTTAATGTCTCAAAAATAGATTTAAAAAAAAAAAGATATTTTTTCCTTCCTTCTCATTGAATAAATATTTCCAGCTTACTCAAATTTTCAACTTAAGATTTCTTACGGAATTTTTCGGTATTATAATTATTATATGCAATTTCTTTCAATCTATTGAATGATTACATTTCTAGGCTTTGAGCAATTTATTTCACCTATGAAAAATGTGGAAAACAAGTTCATAAGGGAAAAAAGAAAGAAAAAAACTCACACACACACTCAAATTATTACAAATCTTTCAAAATTTAGTTTTTTCTCTCGCTGACTGAAGTGGACGTCATTACTAATATTTCGCGGGTAGGGTACTTGGTGCTGAAAGATCACCCCTCAAAACAAAACAAAACAAAAAAAAAACCAAACACCTTTCTTCTGACGAAACGCTTTCATCGAGTGACGGTGATTTACATTTGCCATAATGGCAGGTGCCCTAATGACAACATAATTACTGTGATTGATGGCTGTTATCAACGTGGAGATGCGCGATGTCCGGAAGAAAGAAAATGACAAAATTTGTTTTTCAGTCTAGTTTTTTCATTCGTGCGACTTGTTTGACTGCTAGCATTATTCGTCAAGTCTTAAGATTAATAAATTTTAAAAACTTGGGAAGACCATTTTTTTTTTTTTTTTTTAATTTTCGGAACAGGGTCTCGAAAATTTTCAGAAATGTTGGAGAATTTCGAATCAGAATCACCCATGTGCTATAGGTTATTCGGCCAAAGATGCTTTCAGAAGTTTAGCCGACAGAGGCTAGCTTGCTATCTATAGCTGGAATAAACTATTATGTATTTTTTTACAATTTTAAAACTGGAAGTCACAGAGCTCAAGTGCTTATCATGCATACGTTTACAATTTTTAAACTAGTAGTCACAGTTCTCAAGTGTTCAGTTTTGAGTAATCTTACATCCTTCCAGTGGTGTAGTCCTGGAAAAAAGTTGGGGGCTTATGCATAGAAAGATAAGCAATTGAAATCAAAAGTGGGGAGACGCTTATGTTAAAATGTAAAAAACTTGGGGGGGGCGGGGGGGGCGCTTGTATTAAAATAAAAAGGTTGGGGGACGCCGTCCCCGGTCGACTACACCACTGCATCTTTCTCTGTAGTTGCACAGATTGCGGAAAAGCACGAATTTTATTGAGAAACTGCTATCAAGAAACATGATTATTTGAAGCGAGTTCTTCGTAAATTTAGAAACATTTTTTCAATTTCCGTTCTATATATTTACAGAAATGTTTTGCATTTAGGACAGCATTGTATCAGTTAAAAGATAGAAACTATAAATAATGTAACATGAAAAATTTCACTTTAAATTTTTTTTTTGTTACTTTACGTTTTGAGGAAAGTTTCAATCATTTATGTAGCTTGCATTTCTGTCCTAAAAACAGGAAGCATTGCACATTCGGTGTTAGTTCCATCTTTTCTCAAGTTAATCGTATTAATTAAAAATAATTACTCGATAATATTTGTGAGTACATGTAATTAGCGGTATACAGTTGGCAGAATTTTGAAAATGTTGAACTGATACATGCAATTGAGAGATATTAATTACTAAACCAGTTTCTCTTATGTAGCTTTTCTACATCTACAGATCAAATTATTATAACATCGGAAGAGCAGTGGCATAGGAAAGAGGGCCCTAGGTCTGCCCCCTTTCAGCAGAAAGTTAAGGGGCGGCGCTCCTTCAAATTTTTAGTATGTTATATTATTCTGGGGGCGTGAATGCAATTTAAGATTTGGGGGCGCTTTCATGCTGCGAGGAACGACGGGGAGGGGCGAAACAAGAAGGTCAAGCCCCCTTCCAAATGCGCCACTGCAAAAGAGAACATATTTTATATGATACATCAATAATTAGCTCTTCTTTACTTTCTTTTTCTTTTCCCAATGCTGAGAAGATTAATTACTTCCGTAACTTTAATTCCTTCTCGTACATAAATTCAGTGTGTTGATGTTTTTATGATTCGTAAAGTTTCAGTATCAGAAAACTCATTACCTAATAAATCTCAATCTGGTTACAGTATATATACACATACAAATTTCTTAAGAAACAACAACACTGCTTCAAATTACGGAAAGACATAAGGAATAAAATGAGAAATACAGGCCTCCTATTTTCTGCAGTATGTGAATGAATAAGTTATAAGTTTCAACCACGAACAGTTTGCTAAAATTATTAACATCAAATTATCCGTATAGATAATAATACTTCCAGATAATAATACTTCCAACTGAGATACAATTTGGAATACGATTGCAATTGAAAAATAAAGGAAAGTAACAATAAATATATTATTTACTTTCTTGATTAAATTACTGTTTGACAACTTTTGAGCATGAATATAAATAGGCACATAATTTATCATTATAATTATTTACTTTACATTCTCCAGAAAAAAATCGTTTGGGAACTCATTTAACTATTTCCGGAAAGTATTAAAGAATCAATCAGCGAAACGAGTTGCCCACTTTTGAAGCGGCCCCGAAGCGTTACAATGACAGCCTACCATGCCTCTGCAATTAGGAACGAGGAGATCACCGTGGGGGGCTGAAGGGTGCTCAGAATGGGCGAGTTCACTTCGGTAATCGCCTAGTAGAAAAAGTCAGGATTTAACTGTAGTAAAAATTTCCTTCCTTCCCGTACATAAAGAGTTATAGGGTCATTTTTTTGTAGTATGGGTATGTTAAAATATTTTTCAGATTTTGTTTTGTTTCAAAAAAGAAATTCATGTAGGACAGTAATAAGATTAGCATGATTTTTTCCACCACCCCGCCTTTGAGGGGGGGGGGGATAGTTATAATATTTGAATATTAATGCATGTGATAGTAAATATATTTCCCAGAGTCTGTGCAAGATTCTGCGAGTCAGAAAAGGTAAAATAACTTACTATAAACATCTATAATTTCATGAATTTGGTGGGAAGTATACTTCCCACTGCCTTAGAAAGGGTTGAATTACTAATCAGGCCCGTCATTTCAAAATTTTAGAGGGGGAAGGCAAAGGGTATGTAGAAACTCTATGTATATTGCATTTAAAAAAAAAATACATGTATACGTATAAATTCATTATAATTCCCAGGGGGGAATCGACCCCCCCCCCCCTAAATGACGGGCCTGTTACCAATGTGTGCATTTTATGGACTTGTTCGGACCGCATTTACCTCCACGAAGCCTACATAGACCGACCTGGAATCCACTCTTCCGTTCTAAAGGAAGACGAAAATTTTCCTTCATTTTGAAAATTAAAACCTATAAAAGTAGTGCTCTCGAAGTTAAAAATCATGCTCATCTAGATAGGCTGATTTTTTATATTATTTTATTCACTTATTGTGATAACAAGGGCGGGATACTTTTCTCCACCAGCCCCCTACCTGTTAGCTGAGGCCTTAGGATTGCTTGCGCACGGGGCGAGGTAGTGGGGTCCACGAATTTTACATGCACGTATCATCCCAAGTGTACATGGTGCGTCTTCAGCAGGTATCAAACGCGCGACCTTTCAGGTGGAAGTCCGAAGCTCTAACCACTAGGCTACCACGGCCCAATTGCAGGATACTGGTATAGGGCAAGTTATCAAAGGATAAGCCATAGAAATCCATCATACGCTCATGTGATAGAAAAACATAATTATTATTTGACAGAAGGAAATGTTGTTATAAAAAGCAAAAATTTACTGAGATATTAAAAAGTGTGTATAAACTAAAATTTACATCCTTAAGCAACTGCGTATTCTGTCTATTTAAAAATTTGATTTGGACTGCTGTGTAATAATTACGTATCTGACGTAATTCTATGAATTCACCTTTTTTAGGTAAAGGAACAATTAAATAAATACACCTCCCTTCATGCATCAAGTTTTTAGTTTCTAACAAAAAAACTCTTAAATTTAATAATTAATTATCATATATTAATAGCGATTTTGAAAAGATTACCCTGACATCTTTTTTATAAAGAAGAAAATAACTTGAAATAATGAAAGAAAATGATCCGTTCAATGCAATTTATTAGAATGGAACCGTGTTGTATGAGAAAAAAGCCTGTGTTTATTATTAAGAATACCTACACACACTTACACATCTAAATGATTAGTCTCGTCTACTCGGCGTTTTGTCTCGATATGCTGACACTAATCGAAAATAAATGCCAAGTTCGCACATAATTTTAAAATATTATATGACTGCTAATGTTTAAAAGCCTTAAAGAAAAAAGTTACAGCAGACGCCTTGCAATTGGTACCGCAACGTCAAATTCTTTTTTCCCCTTGGTAATTTTCTCATGTCGTTTAGTTGCATATTTAGCACAGGTAATATATGTATGCATGGATGATATTTTAAATATTAAAGACTTCAGTAACTGTATCACGTTTTTTATCTTTTTCACAAAACTACATGTAATATAAAACTAATAGCTTAAATAAATAAGATATTAATAATATTCTGTTTATAAAATAATAGTTATATATATAAATACATTAAACTATTGTGAAAGTCCGCTCTTCTGAACAATGGTTCAAGGGTGAATACAAGGAGGGATCAAAAATTGGAATTAGAGTTCTGGAATTAGAGATTATATGAATAACAAGCTAAAAATTTAGCAATTCCCCCCTTTGGTACAAATTTTTGGGGAGCAGGACTGTAATTTAGGAGGGGTCAGGAATGGGCAACTGCCTTTCCCTGGCTTTGAGAAACATAGTGTATTTTTGTCAATGCATGTTTTTTTTTTTTTTTGATGCAATAAAAGAATACCCCTTTGCCTCCCACTGGAAAAATTCAAAATGGCAGTCGCAATACAGCTTAGGAGTCATTCATAAATAATGTCAAGCTTCGACGGGGGGGGGGGGGGGGGGTCAAGAAAATGTGACGACAGTTTGTGACGAGGGGAGGGGAGGGAGCAACAAGAAATTTGACATCGCACGTTTTGATTTCTATAAAAACGTTTAAAATCAGCAAATTAAACTTATTTTATGCTAATGTAATATAGCGTGAGATGTGTCAAAGGGGGTAGAGGGTATGTTGAAGTGTGACACTTAGTGAAAAAGGGAGGAGGGGGTCAGATATATTGAAAAAAGTGTGACAACGTTTATGAACGGTCCCTTAAAACCCCGATTTTAAAATGTAAATTTAAACAACTTTTCAGTGCTAGAGCAACCGAACCCCCCCCCCTCCCCTTATGCTCTTACCCCTGATGACACACTAACGATAACCTAGAAATGCGCTTGTAAAACTTAAATTTCGAAAAATTTTGGGAATTCCCCCCCCCCCCACCCGTTTCCCTGACGTCATCAAAAACAGCTTGCTATTCCGGTTTCTGCAATTTCCGGGAGAAAGTCCCTACCCTCCTCCCACCCCTTCCCATCACCAAAAATGTCCTGAAATAACGTACATTGCCAGAGATAATCCCGAATATCAGCTTTCCCAAACAGATCTATAAGTACAACATTAAGCTGCGAATTTATCACTTAAACTTCAAAAAAATTCTAGAAATGTGCCCCCTCCTCCCTAACGCCACCAAAGAGTTTAAAACTATGATTCTCGTTCTTCAATTTCAAAGTAATGCCCCATAAAAATCGACACTTCCCCTCTTTTCCCCAGGAGAAAAAGCCTAAAGTAACGTTCTCGGTAGGTCCCTTTTTTCCTAACATCTGCAAAATGCAACACAAAATTGCGATTTTAGCTTATAAATTTCTAAAATTTTCGGAGAAATTGTACGAACCCGTTCCCCTAATGTCTTTAGCGATAGCTTAAAGATATATTTTGAGGATTTTAATTTAGAAAATTATCCTCAAAGAGTCCCCCTGAAACCCCTTTTCTCTAGCACTTCAATTCCATAAACTTTTCAATGTAAAGTGATATGCAACCACACCTAGACATAAAGCAATTAATTCTCAGCGAAGATAAAAAAAACGGGAGGTGCGAATCAAATAAACATTTTGATTAAAAAAATGCATTGCTTTTGAAAGGACCCTTACTATATATTTATTTACCTATTTGTTTTTTCTACCCCGCACCCCCGTCCTCTAAATTCGTTTCTAGCAATTACTTCCGCTTAAATAAGAAACTATATCCGCCTTTGTTACCTACTCACACACATAGCCATTTTCGCAATCACGTGACTACGAATCAGCCGAATCACCCGAGAAGAAAATCATCCGAGACATTCATTCGATTTTTTTAAATCCCTTCCGAGAATTTAAACCAAACCCGAGTTCTCGAGAAGTTCAACCGAGTTCTCGAGAAGTTCAACCGAGTTCTCGAGGAGTTCAACCGAGTTCTCGAGGAGTTCAACCGAGTTCTCGAGAAGTTCAACCCGGGGTTCCCCTTCCCGAGATGTTTAATAGAGTTCTCGAGATGTTCAGTCGAGTTCTCGAGATGGTCGTCTGAATCGAGTTCTCGAGATGTTTAATCGAGTTCTCGAGATAGTCGTCTGAATCGAGTTCTCGATTATGATCACTCGATTATGCCCATCCCTAGTGCTTAGTGTATCATATGTCAGTGTGATACGATTAAGTATGAAGAACTAGCTAATCCAGCTATAACATCTTAAATAGTTTCCTTCTCTACTTCATAACTACCTGTATACTGAATTTTGTTATGAAAACATTTCTGTTTTATTTATTATTTTTCAATGTATAAGAGGCGCAAAGTTACATCGCACGCAACTGTGTTGGGATTTGCAAGTCTTTTCTTCAGTGCTGAAATAGGGTTTACGCAAAATCTTTATCTATATTATTTTACAAATATGTGCCTCAACGCGATATTTCTTGGGCTTTAAAACGAGCTGCAATAAGTTACTGCTTGTCAGCGAGCAGTAACTTGAAATTCCGTATGTTAGGCTGTTTTTCTACGGAAATCTATGTGGCACTACATGGCTTCCTTGTAAGATGCTTATTAATTGATATAAGATGTTTAACAACAAAATATGGCAGTTTGTAAAATTCTCGCAAATACTTCAACATAGAGGTTCTGCGGAAAAATCGCTAAATACTGCACGTAATCCCAAACTGACACTGGATTTTGCTTCTCTATTTTGGCGCCAAAGTTGGCGAGATACCTTCAAATTGGTCGCCAAATGAGCGCTTTTATGGAGTGGAATAACTATCGAGTTGAATTGGAGTAATTCCTTCGGGAAAATTCCTTGATACAGAAAACGGCATAGATTTGACACAAAATCTAGTAAAAGCGCCCTTTTAGAACATCCGATTGCAACTAAAGAGGGAAGGTGCACAACTATACCTTGTACAGGCCCTACGAACCAAATTTCAACCCTCTAGGACCCGCCGTTTTTGAGCTATGCGAGATACATACCCGCAAACAGACGGCTTGACAGAAGTTGTCAAAACGGAATCGGGGACGGTCAAAATGGATATTTCTATGGCCCATACGTACACGGACATCGTAAAAAAAACTATTCAGAATTGATTGATTTGATTGTCATTTAATGGTCATTTAAAAATTGCTTCTGCTGGTTAATAACGGTCATTCACAGGCGCTCAAGTTGAAATCAACTAGAAATTGAAGAAGTAGCTGAATTTCAAGTTATCCTTGAAATTCAGGTGCCTTTACAATATGTTTTGGGCTTTCAGCCCAAAACAAGGACCAAAATTTTGAAGGAATAAAATCACAAAATAAGTTGGTTTACGACAGAACTAGTAAAAATAAGTTTTAATCGTTTGGTAAATTATGGTAAGTGTAATGACATTTGCCAACGTTTCAAACGAACACATCATTTGTTTTATTGATCTACTTCGCATGGAAGAGGGAGTGTGTGTGTGGGGGGGGGGGGGGGTATTCTTTAATATATCTTATTTTCTTCATTGACTAAATTTATTACGTATATTCCAGCAGTGAATGGATGAAAAGAAATATGGTACAAATTAGATTCGATTGCTGCTCCGAATTTGCATATTTTCACTCACGCGAATTTTCGATTCAGTATAATAAATACTCTACTAAGTTTTTTGAAAGAACAAAAAGATTTGTGCGATTGAATCATGAAACAAACGAATGCAAATGAATTGATAGATGGGAATTAAAAGGAAATATATAATTGAGTAATATTACTTTCAATCCCCTCTAATAATATTAGTTTCAATCCGCAAGGGCGACATCGAAATTGATTTATATTTCTACCTGATGTTTTTATGCTGCATGCAAGTGCTTAGCAAATCAACAGATTTTGATTAAATATGCTCAAGGTATCCAAGGTTTGCCCTTAAAAATATTGAAAAAGTCCTCAATTGTCTTCCTCATCGTAAATAGCGATGCTTTTTCAAGACGTTAAAAATTTCTCAAAAAATATTATACCGTTTTAATTCTGAGCATCTTATATTCTGAAATCAAATGTTTCACATGATGGAAAGCCTCAACTTACAAAAGTGTATGAAGAGTCAAGAGTGTTCTCCGGCTAAAAGAACTTGTGCGCATTGAATTGCATTGACTTTGCGATTGTACTTAAAATTTTATTAAGTAGTTTGATTATTGAAGTTGTTGATTTCCGTTATAGAACAATAAATCTGATTGAAAAAAATATATATTTTATAATTTTAAATAATACATTCAGACGTTACCTGAACGAATTCCAGGGAATGATTCAAATAGAGATTTGCTGCTCTTTATGTATGGGCTATTTCGATTGTTTTGTTCAAAATAATTGTTTGCGTAGTTCGATGAATTATTTTGGGAATAATTCATCTGTTGAAGGGTTTTCAAAAATTATCCACAGGTGTTATGCATTATTTTTAGCGTACGAATCCATATGTTTCCTCCATCGATCCCTTTTGATTTTTAAGTGCATTAAATATGAATTGAATGCAGATTGGGAAAAGAAACAAAAAGAAAGCTTTTAAAGTTGGTTGAGAAAAAAAATGATAATAGTAAAAGTTTTATCTGTTCTATTTCCTCCTTCAACGTTTTTTCTGACATGTGTTCGTATAAAAAAAACCCCTCTTGTGAGCCCAGGTGTTTTTTTTTTTTTTCTTTTAAAGAAATTTTTGGATGGAATAAAAACACAAAACACCTTTCTTCCCATCTCTCATGCAGAAGAGAATGAAGATTGCTTTGAAGAGGAGGTCGAAGGAGAAAAACGGCAAAAAGTGGAGGAGAGAGAAAACGAGGGAAAAAAAATGGAAAAAAGTTATTTGTGCAGGCTGGCGTCATCGGTCCTTTGCTTAATGTCCGTCTATAAAAGAAATCCCGTTTTCCCATCATCTTTTGCATTCCTTTGTTCCAAGGTTGCCAGGGAGTTGTTCTTGAAAGAGAGAGGAAGTGGTCTTTTACGTTTCTTGTTCATTTCCTCGAAATTGGAAGTTTTATTCTGCTACCATGCTGATTAAAATTTCTTAAATCTGGTAATTGTATGTGTTTCGTAATATGATCAACATTCATTTCAAGCGGACTCGCAAGTACACTTGCGTAAAGTAAAATTCAAAAATATTGCAAATCTATTTTTTTCTCTCGCTCACTAATTCCTACCTTTTAGTAATTTCGAAAATTGGGCACATTTGTTTTGAAGTGTGAATATTTGCTGTTTGCTTGTTTAAAAAAAATGTGACATTCAACTGAAATTCACAGATTTTTCAATATTACGGTTTTGATTTTGTTCGTAGGAGTCTGAAAAAGTATCTTTCAAAAGAACTTACCGACTTGAGAATCTTGAAATCTCAAGCGCTCAAGCCTTCTGAAGCTTATCTTACAGGGGTCGCGCCAGAAAAAATTCGGGTCCGTTTTCGAACCCTTCACAAAATTTCATGTACAGTAGAACCTCGGTTATCCGAGCCCCGATTAACCGAGTTCCGGGTTAACCGAGGTACATTTGCTCTTGATTTTTTTTTTTTTTTTTTGCGGCCGAAGGCGGCGTCGCTGACTGACGTCAGTCATCCAATGGCATAAGTTGCATTTGAATTTTATTATCCGGTGATATAAAGACCTAGAGCAACAGTCAAAGACAACTTCAACAGACCTTTTACGGCTACAACCTTTGCGTAAAACGGCAGCAAAGAAGCGAGCGAGTTCCGTTGAACAGAAAACAATATACTCTACATATATATATATATATATATATATATATATTCTTCAAGAAACAACTTTAACTAGAACATGTACTCTACTGATGTGTACAAGTACAATTAGATATTTGTATGCATGTAATGTCATTTTTTTCATTTCATAATATGTACAATAAATCCCCCTTTTTTTACTAATTTGACGACATATTCATTCATTTCAACCCATGTTTCCCTCTCGATTTGGACAGAGTCCGTGTTATCCGAGTTTTCGATTATCCGAGGTACCCTCGGTCCCCATTACCTCGGATAATCGAGGCTCTACTGTACTTTTATTGCATGCATCAGTATTTATTATAAAAGCGGCAAATAATAATACAAATTTTCATCACTATATGTTTAAATTTTCAATTTTCACAAAATTAGTTGATTTTTGACAGAAATCTGTTTAAAATTCACAAAAGACGGACCCTGTTAAAAAAATGCTAGATCGACCCCTGCTTTATCTAAGGCAGGGGTCCCCCAATCTTTTTGTACCTAAGAGCCACATACCGGAATATCGGTCGAATGGCGGGCACCTTTATTTTTCAAGTTAAATTTTTAGTTGGTGGACATAGTTACACACTACATATAATGCGCAAATATAATGCACATTTAACATATGAATATAATTAGTATTTATATTGTGTAAAATAATTGATTACTAAATTCCTTGCAAAATATACAAAATATAAAAATTATTTATAAAATATATAAAATGCAGTCAATGTGATATTTGGCATTGCATTTCACTGGCCAGCGCTTCATAATTGGGAAAATATGATGAAATTCCTGCTCGCAAGCGATCGTCAAGGTGCTCATCTGAAAGTCGAAATTTAATTTTTGATTTTTTATTCATCGTCATTTCTGTACTGTTATTCTTAGTTTGGCCCTTTATTCATATACTCTAGATTATAAAGGTTCTCTAGTTTAAAATGGAAAACTGAAATATTTTATCGTTGGGTACCAGCAGCAGGCGCACCTAGACCGATCAACGGGCGCCTTGGTGCCGGCGGGCATAGGCTTGGGGATTCCTGCTCTAAGGTATCAATAAAATCCGTAATGAGCAATTGATGAGACGATTCCAAAGTTTTCTAAATTATTTTGTCATTTCTTTACTCTCTCTCTCTATCTTCATTAGATCGATTGTATACAATGTCATGTAATATATATATTACGCATCGCGAAATTATAAAATTTTTACTTCCTTGTATACTGTAAAAAATTTTGCTGTTTAGTTTCCACCATTTTTGGTTTCAGCAACACTAAAGATGAAAATTATTCGTTTTTTGATACATTATAATTTTTTTCTTTTTTAATTTGTGTGAAAAAAATACAGAACGGTATAATACTTTCTAGCATATGAAGTTCGTTAGCTCATTTACATATCGAAATTTCATTAAGATTGTTCCTTTATCTTATTTTCTTATAGAAGAACAATCAATCGGCCTGACTTGGCACTCAACGTGTTAACTAGGAGACTGGATTCTATCTTATTCTATTTTAGCAACTGGCTGAACGCTTGTAATACTCGAACTTTTTTTTATTCTTTAACAAAAGGATAGCTGCATCATTTGTTATTGGTGTATTTTACCTGTGCAAAACTATAATTATTCATTTTTACCTCCTTATGCTATGCTGCATATTGTGAATTGTGTTTTTTTATCACACAGAATAGTTATAAATGCTTCTGTTTCGAGCATACCAGTTAAACGAATTGATGAATTTATCGGATTTGGAATTCCTAAATAAAATTCACTTGGGAAGTGATTTCCTTTGCCTCATATTTAAAATTTTTCGGTGTGCAAGGTGTCGAAGCGTTAAAACGAACGGGTGCAAGAATACAGCGAACGCAATTTCGTTGTAACAAAAATTTAGTATTAAAGTCCTTTTCATTACATAGTCGATAGTCGTGGAAGAAAATGACTCTAAAAAGCATGTCAATGTTTCTTATGCTATCAAATTAAATTTGGAGATATTGAAATACGTGATGTTCTAGGAACAGCGGGGTCTAACGCATGCTCAGATAAAACAAATAACAGTTTTGAAAAGCTATCTCTAGATTTCGATCCTTGATGAAGGGGGACAAAAAAAAAAAGTTTCCCTCCCTTCTCTTCGCCGCGCCCGTATTAAAGCTCGCTAATTGAATCCGAAGCGGTGCGAAATGGTGCTTTGTTCCCCTTCGAGCGGCATGAACGGCAATCCCGGCGGGTTGGCCCTCTCCCTCTGAATCGACCCTTCGATCGATCCCAGCAAGTCACCCGGTTCTATGTGGGCAGGCGCACACCGGCCCTTTCCCTACCACCCTCTCTGCCGCGTAGTATTTGTCGTAAGAGAGAGCTTTTTACGGCACAAGTCCTGGTTCACCTTGAATGAACTTGGGCCGGTGGGAAGGATAGGACTTCCTGCAACGGACCTGAGAGAGAGCCCCTCTCTGCAGTTGGAAAGTGTCCGAAAAATGTGCAAGGTATGGCGACTGCAACGATCTCGTCTTACTTGATGTTGACGTGTGCACCAAAATGCGCATGTGCTGCATCGGCGAGAGACTGGCGGGTGCTTATCCAGAACTATCTTTTTACACTGGGAATGTTTGATGTTTGTTAGGATAAACCGGTTACAGTAAGATTTCTATTTTTACCCCCTTCAATATTTTCTTAATTATTGCATTTATAAGCTTAAGTATATGTAGTATGTGTAGAGTCCAACATGAATCTCAGCAGCAGAAAAGAAACGCACGTGGCTCCAAAGGTACCATAGAAATTTTCTCTACCTTTAGTTTTGTCGCAGTTTCGGAGAGGATGGATTTACAAATGTATATGATATAGTATAGATGCTGGACGTTGGCATTCTTTGTGTATAAATGATTCACGAATGAACTTTAAATGCTCGTACTTTGAAGCTGTTGATAATGTGCTGTATTTCATGCAACATTGCGCAATCGATAATTTTCGTAAAAATGCGAAAATGAGTTATTGAACGTATTGACGCAGCATTTACTTTGCAGTCAAATCGGAGGATTTAGATGATTTTCATCTGTTTCGTAAATGAAGAGTTTACTGTAAGGACGTTCATGCTGGTCCAAAACCGCTATATCGATCGATCATGGGCTGCAATAGCGGCACAAGTCAAAAAATCATGTTTTGAGATACGTGAGTTTAGAGCTTTCATTGCTAAGGAAAATGCATAAGAAATGCTTTAGTTTGCTGCCATCATACGACCTAATATTGAATTATGAGTTGTGCTGGTATTTCTGCTGAAAAGAATGTGTAATTTCATATTTACATCTGTTCTTAGTCCAAAACGCGTGTTTTTTGAGTTGGGCCACTATTGTAGCCCATTGAGCGATATATTTCTTCAGTTTGGAAATCTGCGTGAACTGTCAACTGTACAAGCGAGCCATAATCGATTTTGATTTCCAATCTTTATTCCTTCCCTCTTACTGTTTGATTAATTTTTCACCGAAGAAGCATCTACTCTAAAGTAACACTCCGCTTTCACATTTATACATTTCTTGTAAAAACATTTCTGTTGCACTAATAACCAGTAAGAATAGGTTTCGCTCAGTTCAACCACGGAATTTTGACATTTGGACGCTTCTGCGCAAGGCAGAAAAGAACGAAACCATTCGAGTTTTAAGGAAGTTCGTTTTGCAGGTGCGTTTATTTAGTACACGAATCAGAATGTTTGTTCCTCGAAAAGCAACTAAATTTAGAAACTAGCACATAGCATCAGTTCGGAAGAAATCAAGTATGCTAAACGAACTAGAACGAGAACAAAAACGGCAACATTCTTACACCAGCAGTTAATCCCTTGATGAATGGATTCTTCTTGGCACTCTGCCAGGCAGCTTGCTTTGGTTTATGGTAGAACTGTAGTTATGTTGACTGCTTCAAAGAGTTTTAAATTCACCATGAGTACTCGTTAATGAATTGACACGAGTGCTAAGCACCTAGGATGGCAACTATAATGCTATTTTACCATCATTACCAATTCTTGCCACTGACAAGTTCCACTACATCGGCAGTGATGCGCACTACTAAAGTTTTTTTTTTTTCTCTCTCTATGACGGATGAAATTTCCCTCATTGAATTCTGATGCAAACATAAATCGTGAGTTATACTTAACAAATTATTTTGTGTTTGCTTTTCATAACCTTAAAGATTTTGAACTTCGTCTCCTGATCCGATCGAAAATTGTAGAGAAGTTAATTTTCATTTTCAATGGTTTTATTTACTGAAACTCCAAAAATCTTGACATAGCAATATTCAGACATCCAGATGGCAACATTACGTTAAAAGTACTACAAATGAGCAGTGCTTTGTCAGGTTTCATTTGTAGTGGTTTATACGAAAAGTTGAACGAGGAATTATAGTTGGAGCTAGATGCACGGGGCGCCCGATTTAGCGAATTGTTAGAGAATTCAACATTTCTTGATCCACAGTGTCTCGGGTAGGCCGAGAATATAATTTCGGGCGGCCTTAACCATGAATAGTGCAGTGATAGACTGCGTATGCTTAACAGTAATGTTGCACATGCGACAAACGTGACTGAAGGAATAGTGCAACGGCATTATCGGAATGTGGCAACAGAAGAACGGCTTGAGTGCCATTAATACCAACAAGCTATCTGCTGCAGTGCCTCTGCTGAACTTGTAAACATACTGGACGAACTCTTAATGAATGGCTGGAAAACCGTTGCTTGGTCAGATAAAGGATTTCAGCTGGTAAACCCTTATGATACTTTAAAAATAAAAATAATTTAACTTTGTGCAAGTAAACAATAATAATAAAATTACACGTTAATTTAAAGCACAAATGAGCAATAAAATGCAGTCATATGTTTCGGGATTGCAACTAATTTGGTTAATGATTCTTCCTCAACTCCTTATTTTTCACAGGTCTGGCATAAATTTCTTTAATTTGTTGTTCTTTCTATGTTTTCTTGTTGTTTTCCTTTTTTGTGTCTATTTTTCTCCTTCCTCCCTCCCTCCCTCCCTCCCCTCCCCCTCCTTTACATGTGTACTTTGTTTTGCATTTTGTTTTGGTAGTTTCTGTACTTATTTTTATTTCAATTTTATTCTTTGTATTTTATTTTATTATTTTTGCAATTTTTATGCATGCTGTCGTCTTTTTTGCTTTATTTTTATTGATATTCCTTTTTACTTCCTGTACTTTCAACTGGATTTGTTTGTTGCTCTCTTATTGGTGTCTTCCTGCTACTTCTACTTCCACTTCACGCTGCCTTTATTCTCATTGGTTTACAGATAATTCTTAGGCTATATAAGCTTTGTTTTTGTTGTTCTGTCTGCTTCATTTGGATGTTTTGCATCTAGAAGCTCCCTGTCGCATTGAAAAAGGGATTCCATGCAATCCCGAAACATATGTCTGCATTTTATTGCTCATTTGTGCTTTAAATTAACGTGTAATTTTATTATTATTGTTTACTTGCACAAAGTTAAATTATTTTTATCTGTTAGGCTTAACGTGCCTTGAATTTTGTTCTTCTTTCTTTTGTTTTTGTTCTTCCATCTGTTCGCTGCTTGGTGAGTGTTTGTTTTTTGTTCTTTTCTTCATTGCCTTTCTGGACAGTGTTTGTTTTTTGCTTTTTTGTTTTCGCTTTTTTGTTTTCTGACATTCATTCCGCATATTGTTACGTTGTGTATGTTTCGCACTTGTTTTTGAATTTTGTTCTTTCTGTTTATTTTTATTTATTGAATGGTTTAGCTATTGTTTTCCCCTTATGTTTTGGTTGTTTTGATTCCGGTTATGTCTCAGGTTAACAGATTTTGTAATCTACGGATTAAAAAGGTTCGGTTTTTGAACCATTTAAAATTTCTCCAGTCTTGCAGGCGCAAGAAAGTTATTCCTAAGTTTATCACCTTGAAGTGTAATTTACCGCGTTCTGTTAGGGTTGATAAGGTAATTTTTCGTTCTAAATTAGCGTTACTTAGAGCTTCTATCCAAGAAACTAGGAAAAAACTTTCGTTCATAGAACGTGAACTTTATGATTTACATCTTTCTGTATCTAATTCTAATTTTGATTTTGAGTCTATTGATGGAATGTCATGGGCAAGAGCTCTTCGTTCATCCGACAGTCACAAAATTACTTTAAATAAGAAATTTACTAAGTTGTGTATTGATTCAAATGTTCCTGTTCCGGCTGATTTGCCTCTTGTTAATAGGAACGCGGTTGTAAATCTTTCGAAATTTCCTTTGAATAGTAATGAAATCAATGCTCTGAAATGTAATAACAATTTTGCTTTGGCTAAAAAGCCTTCTTTTTCTGAACTTATTGCTCCGGTTGAAAAAGCTTTTAAAATTTAGTGCCTTAACTTCCACTCAAAAAGAGTCGGTTCGGCATCTTATTGCTTCCAATGTTGATTTCAATTCAAAAGTTCCTAATACTGGTTTTACCCATTCTGTGAAACGATGTGTCAATAATTTAGTTTCCAATTCTGATTTGGTCATTACCAAAGCAGACAAGGGTGGTCAGATTGTTGTTCTTAATAAATCATCTTATGTTGAAAAAACTGATGACTTAATTGCTTCTGGTCCTTATTCTGAAATATATAAAGATCCTAGTGACAAAGAGTTAAAAGCTATTTCTTCTGCTGTTAAGTCTGTTCATTCTATTCCTTTGATTGCTAAACGGTCTGTGATTCCTTCTGTTGCTAATTGTGCACGTTTTTATGCTTTACCAAAGGTACACAAGGCAGGTATTCCTTTCAGACCAATTGTTTCCAATATTGGCACTGCTTCATATAAACTTTCCAAGTATTTAGTTTCTGTGTTTTCTCCACTTAGAAGTCAGAATGTTTTCACTGTTAAAAATTCCACCGATTTTGTTAAGAAACTTCATAACTTCGTTCCGAATAATTCAGTTATGGCCTCTTTTGATGTTAATTCTTTGTTTACTAATGTTCCTGTTGATGGCGCTTTGACTTGCCTCAGGAAAAGGCTTTCTGAATTCCATTTTACTTCTGTGGAAATTGAGGAATTAGTTTTCCTTACTCGTGTGTGCTTGCAATAGAGCACTTTTGTATTTAATAGTAAATTCTATGCTATGGTAGATGGCCTGGCTATGGGAAGTCCTCTTAGTCCTATTTTAGGTGATTTCTATATGCATTATTTTGAGGAAAAACTGTTCCAGAAATTGCAATTTCAATTTTATGTTCGTTATGTGGATGATTGTTTTGTCCTAACGGACAGTAACTTGTTAGGTATTGATGATGCTCTTTCTATTATGAACTCCATTGATCCTAATATCCAGTTTTCTTGTGAGAAAGAACTTAATAGTAGCCTCGCGTTTCTTGATGTCTTTATTTCTAAGAGTGAGTCTGGTTTCACTACTTCTGTCTATCGTAAACCTTTTGCTGTTTCTTTACCTCCTCACAGACTGTCGTCTCATCCTCCCAACCAAAAATATTCGGCTTTTAATGCTCTGGTCCATCGTGCTATTAATATTTGCTCTTCTCCTGAGCTTCTCAAGATTGAACTCAACTATCTGAAAGCTGTAGCTGTTGATAGAGGATTTTCTCACTCCTTAATTGATTCTATTCATAACAAACTTTCTAAGAAAACTTCTGGTCCCAATAATGTGGTTTCTAGAAAGAATTTGGTTATGTTACCATTCTTTCATTCTGTCAGTTTCCGTATTGCTAAAATCCTAAAAAGGTTTCAAATTTCAAGTCGTTTTTGCTCCTAGTAACAAACTTTCCTTCTCTTCTCTTAAGGATCCTGTCGATCAACTTAACACTTGGGGTATTTACCAAATTAGTTGCCGTTGCGGCCTTTCTTACATTGGGCAGACAAAACGTGCTCTGAAAATTCGCTTAAATGAGCATAAAGGTTATGTACGAAAGCAAGAGTTAAATAAGTCTAGCATTGCTCAACATTGTTGGAATTCCAACCACTCTTTTGATTTCAATTCTGGTAAAATTATTCAAAAATGTTCTTCCCCTTTAGAGCTTGACTTTTGGGAAGCTTATCATATTAACAGGAATAGTTCTAATTTGGTTAATGATTCTTCCTCAACTCCTTATTTTTCACAGGTCTGGCATAAATTTCTTTAATTTGTTGTTCTTTCTATGTTTTCTTGTTGTTTTCCTTTTTTGTGTCTATTTTTCTCCTTCCTCCCTCCCTCCCCTCCCCCTCCTTTACATGTGTACTTTGTTTTGCATTTTGTTTTGGTAGTTTCTGTACTTATTTTTATTTCAATTTTATTCTTTGTATTTTATTTTATTATTTTTGCAATTTTTATGCATGCTGTCGTCTTTTTTGCTTTATTTTTATTGATATTCCTTTTTACTTCCTGTACATTTTAACTGGATTTGTTTGTTGCTTTTCTTATTGGTGTCTTCCTGCTACTTCTACTTCCACTTCACGCTGCCTTTATGCTCATTGGTTTACAGATAATTCTTAGGCTATATAAGCTTTGTTTTTGTTGTTCTGTCTGCTTCATTTGGATGTTTTGCATCTAGAAGCTCCCTGTCGCATTGAAAAAGGGATTCCAAGCAATCCCGAAACATATGTCTGCATTTTATTGCTCATTTGTGCTTTAAATTAACGTGTAATTTTATTATTATTCCTTATGATACTATTGGAATGTGACGTGGATCTCACTAGGCTAACACAAGTTGTGAACGAAACTGTTTGCAAACTGGCGGTGGATCCATAATGGTATGTTCTGATCTTACGTGTCTTGGATTGGGTCCTCTGGCCAAACTGAACCACTCATTGGATAGAAATTATATTAAGTTAAGTTAGTTCGAAACCATTTATAGACTGCATGTGTATCTAAATGACGATTTAGCTTTCCTGGCTAACAACTCCATGTCCGGGCCCAAGTGTTTCGCAATCGGTTTGAGAAAAATCACAAAATTTCCAGCAACTAATTTGGCCATGTATATCTCCAACCAACAATCCCATCGAATGTGTATGGGACGTGGAAGGCCAGTTCTAGTATGAAATCCTTTTTCGGCAACCATTTCGCTCTTATGGACGGCTGTTGGGAAATTTTTTGTTTGGTGTAACTTTCAGTAAACTAGATTTATTTTCACTTAAGATTAAAATAGCATCAGTAAAATTGTATAATTCAAGTATATGTTATTTTTCATAAATTTAATCTCATTTTGGTTGTCATCCGGGGTCCAAAAAATACGGAGGCCCCGTAGCGACGCTGCTGGTTTACAAATGGTGTCGGTGTAACTAATTTCATTCCTGTGTTAAAGGTGCATTTTATTGATTTCCGACAAAAAGTTCATCTTCATTTCCGTCCGCTGATCAAAATAGCCATAAATAAAGCCACATAAATCATGCAAAGATGCGGAATTCACATAATCTCCGATTTTCCGCATAATTTTTAATTTTCGGCAAAATCTGTTTTTGTCTTTCCCCGAATTTAATTAAACTTTGAATTAACAGGCTGTGTCAGAAAGGTTTCCTGCACTCACTAAAAAAGCAAAGCAAATACTCTCAGTGTTGCCCAATTCAGTCGATTGCGAAAAAGTGGTATTGTGCTACGGTCAAATATTTAAGACAATTATTTAACACGAAGTTTAAACGAATTTTCAGCTTTTGGATTATCATCATTAATTTAATAAATTTTGAATCAAAATGCGGAAAGTCGATTATGATAAAACATTGATTAAAATTTCTTATTTAAAATGTTTTATTATTATTATATTATTTTGTATTTTCTTACTGGTTTAGTTATTTTTTAGATTATTCGCATAATTTTAGAACATTAGCGCATCCATTCCGCATAATTTGAAGAATATTCCCGTATTATTTATTGGGCTCTAGTCATGAACTAATCACTGTCCAAAAATAAATGTTGCTGTGTCTGAAAAAATTTTTCTGCATTGAGTAATGTTGCTAGATGGTGTGCCTTACTTTGTTAGAAATATTGCAACATACGTTATTTCTTGTGTATAACTTAATTTTAAATTGTTCATTGTTGGAATGAATACTTTACGGTTTATTTTTTTTCTTTTTTTGAAAAACAGCTTTTTTTATTTCCTAGAAAACAAATTCGCTTTTTCGAAAAAAATTTGAATTTTCCGCCCGCTCCCTTTAAAAAAAAGAAAAAAAAAAAAAAGGGCTAGTCCTAATCGTGCAGCTGTATTATAGTAGCGGACATTGCCGGGCGAGTGAAACTACGTAACGCTGGTCTTTACTGCTTTCATTTATCTCCCTTCATTTTAGCGAAGACGCCGGAATGGCTATACATTTGCATTTTCTACATGTTTCTTATGTTTATAAAACCCATTTTTCTAAAACTGGTCACGAATTTAGAAATCGGTCCCGAAAGTAACGAAAATTATGAATACGTGGCGAAAATTTTTCGTCCAACGGAACCGGTCCCTTCCAGAAGGCACCGAATATCCGGAATCTGATTCGGCATGTCAAATTTTATTTTTAAAATTAACATGTTTTGAATGTAATTGGAATTAAACTTGTTACGTGTCTAGAAATTGTGGGATGTTTAAAAAGGATGCATCGAATTTAATTTTCAAACATCAGAGGCGGATATCCGGTAATTTTACTCCATGCACTTGACCCCGGATATCCGGCAGAATCAATATCTAAATCCGATGAATCATCGAACGGTTACGAAACAGTTGCGAAATTTCACTTTTGAAATTCTGTAATCACCTTGTTATATTTTCTCCTCATATTTCATATAATTTCCTTATTTCAGCTGATTATTTTTTCCCGACAGTATATTAATTAAAAACCCGAAGAGTCAACTATGAATGTTATTTGCATGCCTCATTTACCAAATCAAGTGACGGCACGTTTTAATGTCTTATTTCAAATTTAAGAGTGTTCGATTGCCGTATAGAGAGAGAGTATGAATTTACAATTAAGTTTTGGTGTAGTACATTTCTCACTATGTGACGAGTGACTGTAGAAAATTGAAAAAGAGTGTCCAATTATTCTCATTGAGGACACCGTCTTTACTCCTTTTCTCGGATTTTTGTTGTATGGAGTTGATCGAATTGGCATATTAGGCATTTCTTTGTCGAAGACATTGAAACGTTCATTATCTTAATTTATGTTGCATCGCGATTAACTTGTGTGTGTGCGCGCATGCCTCCCCCAACACACATACACACACGTTAGGGAGGGGGAGGGGGGGGTTAAAATTTACAGACATGCTATATATGTGTAGTCTGGTTTTTATTTGCTTTGTGTTCAAAACTTGAACCGTTATTTTTATAAATGAAACTTTTTCGTTTTAGTTACAACCATGCATAATGTTTTATTCATAGTAATTTGCCGTAACGGTCCTTCCAGACAATTTCTTTGGAGGGCTTTTTTTTTTTTTCATTTCGATTCCATTTTTTTTTTCATTCAGCAAATTCAGTGATGTGTATTGTGGAGAATTAGAAAAAGGGGTGTCGGTCCTGTCCTTCCTTCATTCCAGCTAATAGTAGCAGTTTCAGAAGCAAGGGCCCATTTCTACCATCTCGTAATAAACTGTTAAATCTTATGCACGAGCTACGCTTCAGTTCGTCGTCGGGGATTGCCTTAATATTCTGTTGCTTTCACATTTCAGGTGATGGTTCTTGCTAGAGTCCCTGTATCTTAGCGAGAGTAGCGTCAAAACGGTATCATTTTCCTATTGGTGGAAGGTTTGAACCCTCCGCCCGAGGCAGTGCCTTCTTTCGTCCCATAGCTTTAACGTGGAGACGATTAAATGCCATGAAAAAACACGAGAATCCGTAAAATTAAAGGCAAATACATTTTTAAAATTCTTTTATTATTGTTCTAAAATGTTTAAAATATAGGAATGTAGCTTTATTTTGGGCAATATGCTCCTATTTATTTAATTATTTCTTTGTTAAAATAAGTGCATGCTTTCTTAATGCTAATATTCCATGTTGACCCGCTATTTTTGGCCCTAATTGTCATTTTCCCTAATAAATAAATAGCTAGTATCTTAAAGTAGTTAAAAAACATTGCTTCAAGATTAAGAAAGTGTTTAAATTTAGTAAAATTAAGTTATTTTAACGAATACTTTGTATCTTCGACTTGGCGTGATTTGCTTATGCTTGGCGACTAGTGGAATGTAAACATATCGGCCGCTTCCACACATTCTTGTCAGTCAGTTACGAATGGATTTTCTTATATATAAGCGGGGGCTTTTTCTGCCGAATTTTAAAATAGGCAGGGTAGTTAGCTGTGTAGGAGGCCAAGTTTTACTGCCCTTCAAAACCAATTATCAATTTCAAAAATGTTCTATAATGTCATCTTCATTTTCCTACTAAATTACTTGAAGTTAGGGAGTTACGAGGGGGGAGGGCGCATATGCGGAGCTGAATTCGGCCTCGGAGAAAGTTTTCCGTCTTTGCTCTTAATTTAATGAATACCTTCATGGGGAAATGTATTTTTTCACATAAGGGGATCATTCAAAATGATGTCACGCTTCGAGGGGGGTGGGTAACAAGAAGTGTGACATCAGGCTTATACAACATAGCGGGACAAAGGGGGGAGGGGGTCAACTATATCAAAAAAAAAAAAAAAAAAATGCGTGCATTTATGAACGGTCTCTAAGTACATTCTTTCTTCTTAGAACATTTTTTAACATAACTTTTACATAACGAGTTTTATATAAAAATATCACTGATTAAATAATAATTCCTTTTTTTTTTTTACCAATTCATTATTTTACCATTCATATATTTCTAGCATTACTGCTTAATTTTCCTTTAGTTTCCCTAAGAAATAAAAAAAAAAAAACGAGTAATCTTTTAATGATTTATTAATGCAATATTATCAACACACACACACACAAAAAAAAAACTTTCAGAATTAAAAATCTAAGAAATTATATTGAAAATAATAAATTTATAAATATCATTATTTATTTTTGAATCAATTAAAGAGTAACAATTTCCATGTTCTCATATTTAACATAACGTAATTTAAAGCTGCGAATGATTAAACTATCCTGGACTTGTTGAGACCAAAGATATTTTTAAAAAACGTTTGTGGCTTACGCAAAAAGTAGCTTTTAATTCAAACAGAAATTTTGCTTTCAAGTGGACAAAATTTCCCGTTAACGATTATCGTTTAGCGGAAATCCTTGAGCGAGTATGAAGCCAACCTTGCACTCGGCGGCAACCCTGTTTTTCGTCCGGAGGCAGTTTTCCCCCGATCTGTCGTTACTCTGAAGACTACGTCTTATAAAGGAACTCTAGTTCTTGCTGCCTTTGTTCATCGGATCGGCAAGCTTCGTCACTGCGCACGCTGTTCTCGTTTTTACTTTATTTCGCCCTTTGTTCAGAAGCGGAACAATATCACAATCCCCCGCCCCCTCTTTTTGTACTCATTGTTATCAAACTGTTGTGGAAATATCTTTTTATTACTTGAAACTGAGGGCATTAGACGAGTTTTTCTGCTGAACCATTAATTGTTTAATTGGTCGACCTCTTTATAAGTTCAGCATCACGAATCATTTCATATCTATGTACCTCTTTCATATGTCTATTGAAGTAGCTTTTATTACTGAACGTCCTTAGGTAATTTCCGATTTAGATGGTAGCCTTAAATAAATATTTATCACTTTATTGCCAATTCATATGTTCTGTAGCTCTGTGCATACAATGCGGTCCTGTACTGAAGAAAAACTTAACAGTACGATTCGAAGATGGGGGCGTGATTTATTGGTAGGTAATTTGTTTCATTTGTTTGCATCATTTCGTTCAGTAGATTAGGCTAACTAAATCACTTAAGTTAATTGTAACGCAAAAAATTTTACTGAGAGCGGACTTCACATCTTTTTTTTTTTTTTTTCAACGTGGAGGCACTTTACCTTGTCGGCAATCGCCCTTTTCGGAGCCAAGGAAACTGCTGGCAATTTTTGAAAGGTCACCTCTGAAAGGTGACCAGCAGTAACCCAAACACGCTGTAGTCGGATGACACCAGATGGCCTTACCACAACTACTCTTACCTTTGTGGACCTGAGACTGAAGGGGAGATAAGTTTTCTCCAGCCTCCATTATCCTTAGAACTGCCATGAGACTTCAGGCTCCATGGGTTTTACAAGCACGTATCCCCAAGTATACATAGTGGGTCTTCAGCGGTCGAGTTCCGAACCCCAAACCTTTCGGTTCGAATTATGACACCCTAACAACTAGTCCCTAGACGTCACATGTCATCGAGAGAAAAAAAAAATAAAAATTCCTCAATTTCATTTTATTGCAGCTCATTTCATCGTAACGTAATTCATTTTTTACAAATCGGTTTGTCACACGAAAGTTAAGGTTTCATTATCTGCTTTTTCCGTTTCGGACAGCAGTCGGAAAAATTCTTCCAACCCGATGAAAAATCAATGGGGCGTCATACCATTAACTTTAATTGACAGAAAACAATAATTAAGCATTGATTTCTTAAGGTTGGGGGGGGGGGATGTTATGCAAAGAAAATAGTGTCAGCTTTCCAAGGGCAAGCAGGGCTGGCCGCCCTTTGAAGGGATGATTGAGTGAGACCAATAAAAATATATGCTTTTAGTATTTTCTCTATCTCTTTTGTTTTTGACGACATTATTACATATATACTACTCATTGTTTCGCGATAAGCTACAATCAAAGCTGTGTTTACTATAAATAAACGCATGGTGCGGAGCATATGTTTGTTTTAACTTCCTGGATCATAAATATATGCGTGGATAATAAAGATAAATCGATGAGCTTATTCTGTGTATCAACATATCTGAGAATGTTAGCAAATCCCACTGCCTTAATATCAGATAAGAAAAATATTTCGATAACTTAAAGAGTACTGCCCGATAAGGTATTAACTATGGGTCCAGGAATTCGATTGAGGGTTTAAAATGCATGCCAGTTTTTATGTACTTAAAGTCAAAGGTGTTATTATACATTTTAATGGATTCGTTCCCCTACATACGAAAATGAAGAGAATTAGGAAATGTTTACTTCAATTTTTTCTCCGAACATTTTTGGCTTTATTGTACTTTTGCAGGGGTGCAGCTCTCCTACATTTCCTATATATATTTGCAAAACCTCCTACCTTTCCTTTTGTTTTTTGCCTTTCTACCCATTTTTCCTATATTTTTCCAAAATTGAGCAGTGTTTTTTTTGTTTCCGCTTCCGATTAGCAATCCCGAAAGTAAAATCATTTTCAAATAATTTCAAAATTCTTTTTTCTGATCCTCTTGAATGTTGACTTCTCATCAACTTCAATTATGCATATCCTATACTTGTGATTAGGATCCTTTTCATACTTGCTAAGTTTTTTTACGGATTGGGCATAAATTAATGCAATTTAGGGACCGTTCATAAATGATGTCACGCTTTTTTCCCACATATTTGACACCCCCCCTTTTCTCACAAAATGTCACACTTCAGCGGACCCCCTCCTCTCCCCTTGTCACAATTTCACGAACTCCCCTCCCCTTCGAGGCGTGACATCATTTATGAATGATCCCTTAGCTGTGTTTCTCTTCGGTTCCGCTTTTTTACGCCTTTTGATATCTCATTGCATCTTGTGCGAAACTCGCTCGTTTCTTTCCCTAAGAAATTCTTTCTACCCCATGGAATGTCAGTAATTTTCTTTTTTCCATTATTTTCAACAATTCTTGCATTTCATCCACTGTAGTAGGCTACTTTCACGTTAGTCATGTTTGCTCCGCCCACTCCGAAATTGCAAACTTAATCCGAACGGCACTTGTAAAGATTGTTAAAGAGTTCTGTAAGGAACCATCCCCTTTTTTCGTTATCAGTATGTTATTAATCCATCAATAGTAAATTTTTCGTACTTTAAATAATTATTGTCGTATGCCACACCTTGGGCTGGTTGCTAGTGTTTGCCAAGCATGAGGGGTAAATTTGTAAAATATTTTATTTACGACAATTATAATTCATGTATTTGGATATTGAAATTGAAAAAATAACGAGTAACATAAATATTCTCTATAGAAACATAAAATTTATGTTAACCCCTTGACTGTTATGGGCGCATACTATATGCGTCGTAGTCTACAACAGGAATGGCGAACTTTTTTCCATTAGAGGGCCAGTTAAATTAAGATTTATTACTTTCAGGTGTCCAGTGTGCCACTTTTTATTTTTCTATTTAAAAATCATCTTTAAAGATCGTCCATTTTCGCAAAATGGCCGATAGTCTTGGAATTTTTTTCCCTTTTCCTGATTTTACTTTATTTTTTTCGAAATTTTTTTAGTGAATGTGAGTGAATAAAAGTAGTTTAATATGCACATGCAGATGTGCCACTGAAGTGCCAGTTGCGTGCCATAGGTTCGCCATTTCTGGTCTGCAATGATCGCTTGCGCTTGCCGCACGTATGCGTCCATAGGCCACACCGATTATTTTTGATGGACGCATATATGCGCCCATAGCAGTCAAAAGGTTAACGAAGTTCCTCCTTAGTTATTATCCAGTAAATTCATTTATTACTCCCACAAAAAGTGGTCCCTATCCCTGCATCTTTAGCTGTCTGCAGAGCCCATGGTCATCAACAAAACTTAATCGTTGAAACAATAAATGAGCTGTTACAAAAATATTGTGTTGAAAATTCTGATAAAAGATCATTAAACTTTCAAGTAAATTAATTAAATTGTGTTATTCAATGTTTTAAATGTTTGACATTCATGTATATGTTTTTTCTTTCAGGTAAGATGTGTTACTTATTCATCTTGCGCCTTGAATGTGTTCCTACATTTATTACTGCATTAAATTACTAGGTATGTACAAGATTTAAAATGCGCCTACCGTTTGATTATCATAGTAACTTAAAAACGTACTTGTAATTTTTCCTTGTTACGAAAACTTGTGCACAGAAAATTTTATTTAGCTTAAATTAAATTCATTTAGGAAGTAAGATCTCAAGTGAAGATCTTATATACATGCTCTTATTGTGTGAAATATGACATCTTTGTATAAGTAACATGTTTATATTGGAATCGTGAATCATTCGAGAAGTTCAGACTTATACTTAGTACCTTTATATGACAGGCCACACCTTGTTAAATATTTGTATTGTTCGTTTGTATTTAGAGTAGTCAAGAAAGTTGACATTCTTGGTGTGGGGTTGAAGTCAACGTATCGCCCTCATTTTTACTGTACCGTAACAAAATGGATGAGGCTTGTTCATCCAGATGTTTTTCTGTGCCCCCATTGTAAGAAATATGGGCTTTTAATTGAGAACCTTCCTACTTGTTGACGGATCGCATCTTTCGGTCTCGCCCCTCATCTGGGCAGAGGCTGTGAGCAAACAAACATAAATTCCGTTGTCGCTTTTTCAGTTTCTGTAAATCAGGGATGCACAAACTATGGCCCGCGGGCCAAAATTTGCCCGCCGAATTTTTTGAATTGGCCCGCTAATATAGTTGATAAAAAAGAATAATTATAATAAAATGTAAAAAAAAAAAAGATTAGGAAAAATCGTAGTAAAAAAAAATACGATCGCAAAGCCGCTACTGAATTTTGGTCCCAATTTTCGGAACTCATCGCCATATTTATTTTTATTTTATTGGAAATACTTCAGAAACTAAAAGTGGTAGAATATTGCATTGTCATCTGGTTCTGAGCGATATGTAAAGTTTCAGAAGAATAGCTTATCGGGAAATGGTCGAAAATTCGATTGCTGGATTTTTCGAACGGCCATTATGTGCGTTATTTCGTCCATAAAAGAATTTTGTCCCATTCCTGCTATGATTTCTTTAGTTAATTCAAAGCAACGATCGTTTGACATAGCAGGCAAAATGTCATTACTTTCGTCTTCATCGCTATCTTGCTCTTTTTAGTCATCGTTCGGGTGTAGCAAAATTTGGATGCTTTCCGAATCGGACATCTTGTTTATCAAATTATTAATTTCGTAAAATCTGATCATCAATCATTTTCACAGTAATAAACGATTTTAAAAAGGAGGAAAACGAAATGTAAGAAGCATGTTTACATGGCAGAAACGCGCAAATTTCATACTTGTGTAAAACGACTTCGCTTTTGCGAACTCTATTTTAATAAAGAATTCATTTTCACAGTTAGAATTTTTGTTGCCTTAATATCAATTTTAAATGCTTATTACCTTATTTCAGCTCTTAAATAAATTAAAAAATATATAAAACTAAAATAAACGAGGTTTAATTTTCACACGATGTGCTATTGCGGAAAATTCGCGAATCTGCCGTATTAGAAATTTTCCGAACTTTCGTATAGTCCGACTTTTGTCGCAATTCGTCTTCGAATACTGATGAGACAATTAAATAAATGTATAAGAATCTAATTACTTATTTCTTTCATGTTTAATTATTGAAATAAATAGAGAAAAGGTCTGATTTTTCTCAAGTATCGTTGGAGATTTTTCTTTTTTTTCTAATTTTCAACTGCAAGAAAGTTGACGCTCCCCTCCCCTAAAAAAAAACATCGTTTTTAGACTAAATTGTTCGACTTATAAACACTGAATATGTTACTTGTAACGGAAAAATGCGTATTTTTAAAGGCATTTAAAAAAATTCGTATTTTTACTAAACGGGCAAAAAAACGCGAACTTTTCTAAAATGGCGTAAATTCAAGAAAAAAATTCCCAGTTTTCTGGTTCCCGGATAAGAGGTTCTGTACTGTATTACTATGCCCTATGCCAATTTAAATAATAAGATTTTGATAATGGTTAGTTAAAAAAGCAATTCTACTAGCCAAATTGACTAGTAGTAATTCTGAATCGCAAGAGTTTAACGTGATGTACAGACTTATAGCATTTGGATTTTGCTATTTAATAAATGTGTGTTTATTTCTTCTGTATTTATATTCGCTCGTTTAATTAATTTCTCATTTTAACTCTTAATATAAATTTTAAATTTTACATTATAAAATGTCAAAGAAAAATTATCTAAATTATAAAGAAATTTATAATTCAGAGAATAATGCTGTGTTTTTCTAAGTTTAAATTACCTTTTTATTTTCCATTTGTTTCATTCTCATAATTTGCACACATTTTTGTAAAAAATTTTAGTATTCCTCTTTTTTGCCATTTGACCAATCACTTCATTGATATATATAAATGTTGTGCAATTAATTGTTTAGAAATCTTATACCTCATTTTGTTTGAATTCATTTACATTAATTTTTTAAAACTTTTATTTAATAATCTGTTCTCGAGTACAGTAATTATTAATACATGTAATTTGTACATATTACCTCTAAATAAAAACTGAAATACACCCTGTAGTTTTATGAATAAAACATTACGTTACTTTGGCCCCCATCCTGATACGTTCTAATTTTTTGGCCCTTCAACCAAAAAAGTTTGTGCATCCCTGCTGTAAATGTTGCGTAGCTTTGTTTCCCCCCCCCCCCCCCCCGGTGTCTGTTTGGAAATTGGCTTCCCGCGAATGTTTTTCTTACGTGACCGAATACGGCAAAGAAGAGAGGTTGGGCGTTTGGTCCTGTTTCCTCTTTTTCTTTCTTTTTTTCTGCCTTTAAAAAAAATTTAAATAAAATATTTGTAACATTAACCTTGTAAACAACTTTTCTTTAGTGTGCCATTTCCCTCCTTGCAAATGAATGTTAATAAATGTAACGAGTGTTCGGCTAATTTATTTTTTTTTTTAATATACGCATAAAGATGAGCATTCAGATTGTGATCCTAATGCTCGTGATATTATGTTATTCGCGTACTGCGATCTCTCCACATTTAGTAATGTAAGTTTGATAGTATGTTAGAAACCAAGGACCTGCCGTATTGAATCGCGATGCTAGCCTGCATTTTGAAAATTCATCTGTTTTAGAAAGGAGTGCTCGTTTTAAAATGATAAAGATGAAACATGGGATGTTGTATTCAATGTTAGATGGTTCAATTCAATGAGCTGGGTTTTTTTTTTTGTTTTTTCCTAATAGCAACAAAACTCCCCTCGGGATCTCTTCTGAACAAGCAGAATAACAAGGGCACACAATCCAAGTCAGATTCCGCTTTGGATATGTGATAAGAAATAAGAGAAAAAAAGTAGTGAATAAAAAAATTGAAATACTGACTGAAAATTGGGAGATTTTTGACGTACATTCAAGAAATTTTCAGAGTAGTACTTTCCCTCATATCGTTACACTGTTAAAAGAACAAGCACTGTACCAAAATGATAAGGCAATGCAACTCTTTTATTGGTATTATGCCTCCTCCATGTTTTCCTTGACCCTCGGTTTATTCAAATACATTTATTAACATGCGTAATAAGACTAGTGGTGCTGATGTACCGAGGGTGAGAATCTTATCCCCGCGGAGTATGCAGGCGTGCAGCATTTCAGCTGTGATGATTAATCCTTTCTGTTATTTTACTTCTGCACGGAAAGAGGGGAGGCATGTTTCGATATGGAGGAAAGTTCAGTCTCGCTATTGAAATAACAGGAAGACAAAAAAGAAAAAAAAACACTTGGACAATAATTATGATGAGAAAGAGTTCCCTTTGCTTATGCTTGCCGTAATGCTCTTTTATGGAAGTTTCCGTTGTTGCATTTAATTTAGTTTGAGACGACGTGATTTGGATCATACTTTGCCTACCCGGGCCACTCTATAATTGCAGAGTCTCTCTCTCTCTTTTTCTTTCTTACAGTTCCACCTCCCTTTTAGAGATGGCCCTCTCTCACTAAGCGAATATTCATCACAAAGAGAAGCTAATGAGACACAGTGTGTAGACAGAATGTAGCTATTTTTTGTTACTAAAAATAATTCTTTGAACATTTTTTAAAGTGCTTTCATATTTTCTGATACATATACATGTTTTTTTGCTTGTGCACTCGCGTAGGGGGCCGTTCATAAAGGATGTCACCCTTTCCCCCCATATATTTGATCCCCTCCCCCTTTTGTCACATGTCCAGCTATGTTGCATAATGCATGATGTCACACTTCTTCAGGGGCGGACTGGGAAGAAAATTCGGCCCGGGCATATTTCAAACAGACCGGCCCTTGGAAGGGCAGGTATTTTGCAGATTGCAGGAACTAAAAATATTGTCATTAAATATGTCGATATGTATTAAAAGATTAAATGTTCACGCGACAGTTATTTTTCTTATTGAGCATGGAAGTGTAATGATACGTAATACTGTATAGGACCCCAAATTCGGAATCCCAAAATCTGGAACTTCTTCAAAAAAATCAGGAAATATTTTGCGCCGTGTTTTTTTTTTTGGAAATATGTCATTTTAAAAAGAAGGAAAATGAAATGCAATGCACATGTTTAAGATCGGAAATGTGCAGTTTCCAAAAAAGTTATTTCTCGATTTTCTGAAAAGGGTTCGTTTTTGCGATTAGAATTAGAGTGTTATTAATTGTTGCTTTAATTGTGAGTTAATATCATTAAATTTTGCTTTTTTTATTTCTTGTTGTTTTATTACATTTATTTTTTTAAATGAGCTCTAATTTTCTCGCGATACAGAACATTCGCGAAATTGAAATTCGGCGCTTCTCGCATTTTACCGATCGTCTGATCTTTTACTGCAATTAAATGACTAGGGAATATAAAATCATATCAGAAATTACCGGAATTCTTTTCTTTTATTGTTAAGAGATTAAAATAATATCGGGAAAAGTCTAGGTTTTTCGATGTATTGCCTTCGAATGTAAGCCAACTCCAACTTCTTTTTTTGTGATAATTTCATGACTTATAGGCGAGTGTATAATACGTTAACCAAAAACAGTGGCGTAGCTAGACCCCAATTTCGGGGGGGGGGGGGGGGTTCTTCTGGAGGAAGGTCGATTTCTCGCAGTTAATTTTACGACAACAATTGGTCGAATTGATGATTAAAAAAATTATAAATGGAGTTTCTAACTTGACTCATTTTAATATGAAAATTGAAGGGGAAAAAACATATTTATCAACTTAAAAACAATCTAATTTACGTTTTTATATCATTTTCGCTTCAGACAGAATTTAACTAGAACTGAAGCTGTTTCAGGGGAAAATACAATATTATGTTAAAAATTAAACATGATCAAGTTTACGTGTCTTGGGAAGGAAGGTGATTTAACGAACAAGGCAATTTCTGAATCTCCAGTCTGAGTGAATACAATGGAAAGAATAAAACTGTTAAGTTAATCCAAATGTTTTAAAAAATTGCTAATACAGAAAGTTAAATATGCAATAAAACAATAATATAAAACTTACCAAACTTAACGAATTTACAGGAATAAAATTTTTCGTCACATAGAACATAGAACTATTTTTAATCTCAACTGATAACTTTTTTTCCCATTATCATTTTTAGCCTTCTTTCCCGTCAAAGTTTTAAACAAAATTTATAAACCATGAAAGAAAGCTAAATGTATAGTGAAAATATCGTTAAAATAAGGAAAAAGATAAAATAAGTGAAGTAATTAAATAAAGACTGAAAAATGAAAAATTTGAAAGTAGGCTTTTGAGATGGAGAAAATGTGTCTGTCGATCTGTCTGTCCCCCCCCCCCCCCCCCCCAATAACTTTTGAAGGATTTGTCCGATTCGAAATATTTTATTTTTGAATCGAAAGGATCTCAGCCTGGGCATCTCCTCTCTACATTTGATTTTTTGATTTGCCCATTTTTTTCGCTTAATTTTGAATACATAGTTCAAAAAATCTTAACATTTGCGCCTATGGGCAAATTATGTGAACTCTGGGCTGAGGATCCAAGCTTCTATGAAGAAGCTTACTGGAAGAAGCTCTCAGCGTGAAAGATTTTTTGATTTGAACAACCTTTATTCATTTTCGAACAGTTCAAAAAAAAAAAAATTAACATAACCCCTACGGGGAATTTTCAATCTTATATAAATCATGATCTAACAGACGGATGTGCTTGGAACAAACTTCATCGGAGATGAGTAAATCAATGACTGAATAAATGAAAGAATGAATGATGAGTGAAGGAATATGTATTAACCGTTGAAAAAGGTATTTGAAATAATCAGAACTAAAGCTAAATGAGAAAGAGAGATAGCTGGATTATAAGTTTGAAGTTGGTTTTTAACAGAAAGTAGGCTCGGTATAGTTCTGGACGGAACTTCTTGTTAAATAATGCGTTAGTACTAAAAGCGGCAAAAATGAAATTACCTTCAGGAAGTGTCTTGTGAAACTAATTCTGATTCAGCAGATTGTACTTTTGCAGAGGACACCAACTTTCTCTTTTTATAACAATCATCATCAATTTTCTCTTTCAAATTAAAAAAGCTTGCAATAGGTTTATGCTCGCTTCAATATTGCCTCTTATTCAATGCACTTCCTAAATATCTTGCGTTGGAATTCAGGAAAACAAAATGTGCAGGACAGACCGACCCACCGATGCATAAGAGGTGAAGGTGGTGGATACAGCTTTCACTAGAGGAAAGTGCGTGGGCTCGAGCTCATGGTAAAATATTCATACAACAACCTAGAAGCAAATTAAACGACCATTGGGGAAAAAAACCCATTTAAATTAGAATAGTTTATGCTTAAAGAACGTGAGAAAATAGCCTTTTTATGGCTACAGTACTATTTGTTAGGGAAGAGGAGAGATTGAGAAAGAAACTCGATCATTTCATCTCCCACTATCTCCCATCTTCGTGTGTTCTGCGCATTTGTTTCTGTATATGCAGCTGAGGCGTTAGTATTGAATGGTCAGTAGTGATTGGGGTTAAGTTGAAAGTGGAGAGCAATTAACGCAATCCCTTGTGGTGCTTGAAAGCACCTTCTTAAAGGAAGAAGTCATAAAATTGTCTTTCTTCCGCTCTGGGCATGAAACGTAGTAAGCGACTGCTGATAAAATTGTTAAACTAAGGAGTATTGTGAACAGTCAGGGGAAAGATTCTAGTTTAGATAAATTTATTGTTAAAAGTTCGGATTGCTGGCATTTGAAAGCTATTTCCAGCTTCCTTTTTTAATTCCAATAATGTTTTTTTGCTAGTCTTGTGTCTGTCCACTTTCATTTTCAATTTTCTCCAGACTAAGACCCATATCTAATATTAGTACGTCTCATAACTGCAAGAGTTGCACTGAATATATTCTAGTTTTAAATTCGACTGCGAATCAAAACCTTCCCGAAAGTGCTGCCAAACCAAAGATTTTCTAACATTTTTCACATGCATTTTAGCTCACCAGAATTTAATCTCAACTGGAGCATTTCATGATAGTTTTAAAATATATGTATTCTTTACTTAAAATTAAAAGAAAATCATTAGAGCCAATTGCGATAGCAACAAAAAGCCTACATTTAATCATAAAATTTACTACATAAAATTATTTCGGGTTCGGGCGGGCTCGGGCTTGCGAGATATTTAGGGGAGAAACCTCTAGGAAAGTGGTATGATTAAGGCTGCAAGTTTGTCACTCCGTGAATTCCCTCGATTTTTAAAGCTGTTTCGTAAAATCTGCGATTTTTTTAAAAAATACCACGATTTGTGCGCAAATTGTTTAAAATTTGAGACTTATTTTGTTTTTTACTTACAGTTTAACGGCAAATTATACTGTTCTGAAGTTTTAAAATGTATACAAATGTACCAAACTTTTAGAAGAATTCATCAATAGAAAAATAACTATAAAACTAGTTATAGATAATTCCACTCATGTTTAGAGGAAGTTTTTGATCCAAATCAATACAAATATTTAAATGTTTTTAACGAAGTTGATAGTTGTTTCATTGTTAAAACTAACTCTATGATACCCCCCTCCCCCAATGAGTTACACGTTGAAGGAGGGCAATTCAATTCTGGAAATTCAAGAGAGAAAGTTTTCCCAACCTGTGAAAAGTGGCAATTCGATGTTTGTCAGTTCCGACGAATAACGCAGACGCTGATCGGTCCTGCTCTACATATAAAAACGTGTTAAGTGATAACGACGAAACATTAAAGAAAATTATTTAATTATGTACAATATTTTGTGACAAAATTCTGTACATTTAATTAAATACCTAAATATTGCATAAAATTGAAAGAAATAAAATTATTCCTTTTTTATTTAAGAAAATTAATTTAATTGCAGATATTCTAGTTTTTATTACATTATATTTGTGTTCTCCCGAACATTTCGCGCAATTTGCCTCGAATTTCCGGCCCTTTTTTTCTGGCAGTGTTCACTCTATTAAATTGTTATTAAAAAACATATTTTTAGAATAGTATAAAGCGTAAAGAGAGTTAAGGTCTCAAAAAAAGTTTTCGAACACCAACATTTCGGTGGGGTCCCCTAAGTCTCTAAGTCAAAATTTCGGGGGGGGGGGGGGGTTGTCCCCCCCCTCCCCCTCTTATCTACGCCAGTGACCAAAAATACTATAAATGAGAAAAATGCTAATAAAAACTTTCAGAGCAAATTATATGAGCTCTGATGCTATTTACTACTTTTTTCGAATGAGAACCCAAAATCCGGAAAATTCCGAAATCTGGAAAGATGGCGCCCTGAGAGTTCCGATTTTGAGGTCCCATACTGTATATCAATGAGCTGTTAACAACCGCCGCACTTTAGGGTGTTGCACAGTGAGACAATCGGCTGAGACAACTGGCCCTAGAGAAATTCTCTGGGGCCGCCCCTGAGAATTTGCATCACCTGGATTGAGAAATTCTCAGGGCCGTATTTTATAGCTTGTAGTGATTAAAAATATTGTCAGTAGGTATGTAGATATGTATTTGGATAATATTAAGTGTCTACAAGATACATTAATTTTTCTTATTCACCATAGAAGGGCAATAATACGTAATATGTTAATTAGCTGTTAATAGCTGCCGTCCTTTAGGGCGTTGCGCCGCTTGGCAATCGCATCGCCGCCTTCTAGCCTCTTCCGCTTGCACTTCTTAAAATTAAAAACATCCATTTTGCGGCTCTCAAAAGTTTGCATAACAGACGGCCGCCTAGGTTTTCTATATGGACGAGCCGGCCCTGAGAATTTCTCAAGCCAGCCCCGAGAGCTCGTCCATACAGACGACTTAGGCGGTAGCCTAAAGCGCAAAACTGATGTATTTTATTTATTTATTTATTTATGTTCAAAATTTAAAAATAAAACATTTTCATTTTTGCTCCTCAGGCAGCCGTTTATGTTGTCTATAAGGGACCAGCCAGCCCTGAAAAATTCTCCCCCTCACGCCTTGTGGCCCAACGGCCAGACCCTAGAGATTTTGCCCCATTGCTGCATTGCACTGTCTGAAGCCCGGGTTACGGCAAAGTTTTGGTCCCCGTTTTTTTATGAACATTGTAAAAGCTGTATACTTTATATAAAAAAAAAAAGATAGATATTTTGCGACCGGCCCATTTTGGACCGGCCCACCGGGCATTTGCCCGAATGCCCGCATAGCCAGTCCGCCGCTGCACTTCTTGTTACCCGTCGCCTCGTCACACTTTGTCACAACTTCACGAACCACCCTCCCCCTCGAAGCGTAACATTTATGAATGATCCCTATTGTGTTTTATGTACCAGTTGATTTCGTTTACCTAAAGGTTCATTATTTATCTATTTAGTATTTTTGGTCTCTTTGTTGTTGAATTCTAAGAATGGTATTTAATATTTATTACATTAATTGTTTGGATTTCGTTTTTGCGCGTACCTTAAATGCGAATTCATTTAATTGATTTAAAAAAAAAGTTTGAATGTTTAATTTATACGAACATATGTTGAAGAACTCTATCATATTGACATAAATTTAGAGACATTTTATAAGTTCTTTCTGCAACTTATTAAGGTTGCCAGTACATTAATACAATGATCACAATTCTGAGTTCACAATCAAAGCAATCTTCTACGATTAGACAATGAACTAGATTTACGTTTTGAAACTCCATCTATTTTATATCTCCAATTTATACCTGTATGTGTTAAAACACTATATAAAGTTTTACTAAATCCACGTGACCAAACTGACCTAGAACTGACAGAATGAATTGTCGATTTCTGCACAAAACCGCATCATCGCCAGCCACATTCGTGCATCGATGACCGGGCATTATTTATTTTGTTCCACGATTTTTTGGTTGTGAAAAACTACGGATGTGCTGGCTGAACATCACAACATCGAAAGTACATGATGGAACATTTCGTTTCTGATCAGCTTTATCGATTTTTCCCCCTCCTTCCATCCTTTAATGTCTGCTTATCACAATGATCGGAAATGAACACGATGTTCTTGCGAAAGGGCATTTTATTCGCGACACACAGAAAACTTCATTAATGACCTTCTGGCTAAACCATTAATATCTGCTGTCTTTTCATTTATTCATTTTTGATAATGTCGCCTTTCGTTGTGTGTTCAGTAATGGTTCTTCTAATGGCTCTCGCATAGAATGAAAGGAAAATAAGTTGCTTTTTGCTGCTTGGAGAGCTTGAAATCATTTTGCGTTGTATATTCACTGATAAGTGGTTATTCGGCCAGAGGACAGTTCGATGGAATGCGATCTTGAGAAAATGCTTCCACAAAATGGTCTGTGTTGAGTCTTTTTAAATTTTGCTATTGAAGCATTGCATTCGAAAAAAGAAGTCCATTCGAGGGAACTTCGTCGTCTTTGATTGAATTTCACATGTACTACACATGGATCGTCATATGTGGAAATTTAGGGGGATTAGGGGGGGGGGCTAAGAAAATTTTTATATTGCATTGTTTTTATCGCACCATGGACGAAGTGACACAACTCAAAAATCATTAAAAGTCTGTCGTGCCAAAAATAGACACATAAAAATGAATCTACTGAATTCGTATTGCATATAGTAACCGATTAATAATACGTTGAGTGCCATGCGAATTTACGAAGAAATTACGGCTTTTAGTGTCAGTATCCGGTCACTGACGTGGCACTCAACGTGTTAATCCTGTAATGAATAAAGAGTAAGTAAACTCTTAATATTTTTCAGTAATTCCTTAAAACAATTATTTTTTTAGTTTATATTTTAGATTGTCTGCCACTAATGGCTGACGTGTTAACAAATACTATTCCTATGACTTTATCTCCGTTTCATCCATTAGTGTGTTTTTAGAACGATATTACATTACTTTGTAAGGAGAAGAAACTCTTAATCTCACATTTTTAATTTGTGTCATTTCTGTTCCCGGGGCGCGTTGTATGCGCAAACAAGCGTTGGTATGCATATAGACGGGCGGGTTCTGGAGTTGGCTTGTGGCACCTGTTGCTAAAACTGTGTGACGACTTATCTCGATTATTTAAAGTATTTATATAACAAATAATCGAGAAAGTTTTGTGATGGTCCCACCGTACTAGTGCTTCTTATTGTTTTGAAAATCGGTGAAGAATACATTTTAAATAGTTCAAAGTAGCAGAGTAAATTGGAGTTCGTGCAGACACTGAGACAGAAACATATCTTCATTTTAATTAAGTTTATTGGCCTTCTCGGGGAAAAGTATATAAAATGACTTAGGTGATGATTCAAATGAAATTGAAGTAACGTTGAAAAATGCTCTAATGGCGGTAAAAATATCATAGCGGCCTACAAGGGCTAACAGTCTTCTCAGCTGACTGAAAGTCTAAACTAGTACGAGGACAACATGAACAAGAATTCATCTGGTCAAGCATTAATTTGCCAGATTCATTTGCATCGCATTCCATCCTCGCATTTTCCGATGTTAGAAAGATGGCCAATCAAAAGCAATGAAGAATCGTCATCTCATAACGTGAAGCATACACGTGTCTACGTCAAAAAATGCGTCACAATGATGAAGGAAGGTGTGTGACTTTGCAAAAGTACTGGGATTTTCCCAAAGCCAAAAAAAGAGCGATTAAATTTGAAAACTCTAGGCATTAATAATTTGATAAAATAACTGGAAAATCCTAACACTTATGGTTTTGTTTTTGTTATTATATTTCATGTCAAAAGTTCACTAAAATGAGGTACTATTGTTACTTGTTAGGGTGGACCTTTCTACTTTATCCCCCTCCCCAACTAGCACGAGGCCTTAGGGGTGCCCTCCTCCTCCGGGCACGAGGAAGTGTTGCTAGGATGAACGGTGGGTGGGGGGGGGGGGTCCAGTTTTTTCTTATAGCTTTAACAAGGTTTTGTTGTATTTCAACATGTTAAAAGTTTATTCAAAATGAAGCACTTCTACTTGCTAGGGGGGGGGGGGGATAGTATGCTTATTGACGCCCATGTACTACAGGATGCATTTTTGAAGTCATGTGTCGTAAAAATGCAAGAATTATACGTATGAATAGACCCCACTGTAAATTTACTTATTTTATAATTCTGAGGACACTGTAAAATAAACACATTTACAGTGAGGTTGGACTGAATGATTGCATTTTCATTTTGACTTTTTTTTTTTTTTTTTGTGTCTCCCCTCTAACTGAAAATTTAATGTTTGGAATAGAACCAAATTTGGTACACATGTGGGACCTAATACGAAGTAGTGCTGATTAGTTTTTGTCGGGAATCTCGTCAAGGAATGGCTCAATTGAAGGTTTTTCACCTTACGCATAACTGCTATGTCTCAAGAAGTTATGGAAGTATTCAAACATTTGGTATTCGCCATATTATGAAACAGACACTGCATATTATTTGAATATTTCTGTTAAATATTTGAATTTATTCAAACTGCTAATTATTTGAATGATTTTCGTACATTATTTGAATATGGCTCTATATTATTTGCATATTTTTCGTACCCTTTCTTTTGAATATTTTTGATGGATTTTATTTTTTTGTGGTCGGATAAGACGGAAATTGTCACGTCACTAGACAATTTCTTTGCAATTTATGTCCTTACGTTTAGCACAAAATAATTCCAAATGATATTTAGTATAAAAAAGAGTCGTTTTGTGTATGTAGTAAAGTTTTTGGACTTAAAATTAAAAAATATTTCGTGACCCCTCGAGAAAGTACCTCGCGACCCATAGGTTGGGAACCCCTGGTATAAAAGCTAAGCTTTGTTGTGCATTTGCACCATTGCATAGTTGGAGGAGATGGTAACATGTCAGGTGTCGATCCAGCATTTTTTAACAAGGTTCGTTTTCCGTGAATTTTAAAGAAATTTTTGTGAAAATTAAAAACTTAAACATGTACTGATGAAAAATATTATTTGCCACTTTTGTAGTAAAAAGTACGATATGGAAAAAGTACGAATCTTGGAATTTTGTGAAGGATCCGAAACCGAACCCGAATTTTCTCTGGCACGACCCCTGCATCTATATGTATATCAAAGCAAATAAATTTCGTTTCGTTAAAGTATTTGAATGTAGAAATTTAGGATCTATAAAATAACTAGGAAGGAAAGGGAGGGAAAGGACTTTTGAGGTAATTGCAAAATTTATGGGGCGTTGCATTTCTGCGCGTATAGAGTATTGAACATTCGAAGTTCTTTTTTTTCTTTTCTTTTTTTTTTTTCTTTGCTGTGGAAATCATACCTTTCCAATTCTAATTTCTCAAAAGCAAAATTCACAATTGCCAAATTTAATTACTTAAGTTTTTTTTTTGTCGTATACATTGTCGTATATTTTATTTCCGTTTGATACCAAAGTTTTGGCTTTTTTTTTTTTTTTTTTTGAAGAGAGGGGGGAGGGGGGAGACCTGTCGAAGGGTTACAATTCTTCTCCCATTGAACGTACTTCTCAAGAGACTAAAGAAGCTGACTGCAGAATTTTCTTTTCAAAAAGATCTTTTATTCCCTTAGAATGATACCTTCTCAATTTGTTAAGGTTACGTAAACCGTTATTTTTAACCGGATCTATTTCAAGGACTTTTTCCTCTTCGCCATCTCTTTATTCCAGAACTCTCTCATGATGATTACGATCCAGAGGTTGCTTTCAAATTTTGCTACCTCTTGAAAGGACTGGGGGGGGGGGGGGGACCATTTTATCCGTTTCTATTCATGCAAAACTAGAAAAGAATGAGTTTTACAATGTCGAAGATAGCTGAATAAAAGAAAGGAATATTTATGGTTCAGTATCATATTTATTACATTAACTGAAATAGGAATTTTTGCAATACCTTTTCTTCATTCCTATTGCGGATGGAATTTGATTTTTTTGTCAAAAGTTTGCGTATGTTTGCAAGCTCATATTTTTTTTCTTTTTAAAATTTTTCTGTCGTATATATTTACGTTACAAAAATTATAATTTCTGACTGAAACGAATCTAAATGTTTATGTCAATGAACCAACTGCAAATGCATGGTCATGCGAGTTTTTGTTAGGGATGTAGCGAATAGTGATAATAGTGATTTGGCCGAATACCGAATATTCGGCCACTTCTCCCAGGCCGAAGCCGAATATTCGGCGGCCGAATATTAAAATTTCTAGAAAATCGTTGTAATAGAAAGTATTTGACAAATTTAAAGTTATTGACAAAGTCAAACACCAATTACACACAATCTATGATGTATGATTTAATTCTGTTTGTTAAGAATTTAAAACTATTTAATCAATTTTCTCTATTGTTTTGTATGTAATAAAACTAAGAATTTCACAGGTTTTATGGTAGTAAACATTAGCATTATTTTACTAATAAATTCTTTCAAATGAAAGAACTACTATTGCTAGTAAACTTTTACCTTGCTCAAAACTGTTTTATGAAGATACTTTAGAAGCTATAAAAGTTAATATTTTTATTTTATGGGGTTTTTTACATACCCATCTTTAAACGATCTATTAAAATTTAATACACTTAACTGGAATCTATTTTTATTTTCAAAAACCCCGATAACTTATGCTATCTAAATATTCATAATATATTCCAGGCTTTTCACATTTCTCTCTTACCCAATATTCACAATAAATCAGTCTACCCAAACAAAGTCTGACTTCCACTTTGTTGATAATAACAAAATTAATTTTCATATATCATAGTTAATTCTTGCCAGCTTTGGGAGCAAATGCTAAATATAAAATACAACATTACAACTTTAAAATCTATTTTTGCTCAGTCAAGCCTAAAACTAGGTTTTAAAAAAGTAGTTTTTTTCTAAATTATTTTTATTTTTTAAAACTATAAACTAATGTATTTATTATTTTGCAATAATTATAATACAATTTTAAATGTTTAAAATCTACTAATTTCTTTATTTTTTTATATTTCTACTGCAGCAGCCGAATAGTCCATCAATATTCGGCCAGGCCCAATACTGACCTTACTCAGTATTCGGCCAGGCCGAATATTCGGTTTGGTGATGAAATGATTATTCGGCCAAAGGGCCAAATACCGAATAGTGGCCGAATATTCGTTACTTCCCTAGTTTTTGTAAAAAGTAAACTGTACTGAATAAATCACTATTCTTTTAAAACTGAGATTTAAAATATGAAATAGCAGTTGGGCAGACAATTAATACTTTTCTTCAAGTACCAGATTTTTAAGAGCATATATTCCAGCTGTCGATGAAATAAGGCCGTGGTAGCCTAGGTTAGGATGTTGGACTTACAACCGGAAGGTCGGGTGTTCATACCCGACCCGCTGAAGACTCGCCATGTGCACTTGGGGATACGTGCATGTAAAATAAGTGGACCCCACTTCCTCGCGAACGGAAGAGGGCATCCCTATGGCCTAGTGCGTACAGGGAAGGAATTTAGGGGAGAAAAGCCCTCGATGAATTGAGAGTGCGACTGATTGACTAGCGATGAAATGCCTTGTTACGACTTCGGTGCGGATATGGTTATTTTGCAAATTTCTAATCGCGAGCTTGCTTGGCATAAAAATGTACCACAAATGGGAGGACGAAGCAAAGTGGCAGATTTTACCCATGATAAGATCTATTATTCATGCTAAAGACTTAGATTATTTATAACGCAGTTGTTACTCCTATTTAAACCGAATTTCGTATGGAGCGTTGTAGCTTCAGCAATTTCCAACAACTAAAGCTAAACTTCCTCTCGAAATATGGTAGTCTTTTCACTGGATCCTGCATATAATAAGTTGTTAAACTTTCGTTCAGCCCGAAATAAAACTTTTGAATTAACCTCCTCGTCACTCTGACCCTAATATGAGGCTCCTACATCATATAGCAATCAATCTCTTGATTTAAAAAACACCCTGAAAAATTAACCCTTTCTTGTGCTTAGTGACTCCTCGCAGAAATAAGTCATTAATCAATTTATTATGTATTTATTTTGAATTTTGTAATTCTCAGAATTTTCCTGTATACTTTTTAATAATTTAATAATTTCTAAACAGAAAATACTGTTATTGTCTTTTATTTCATCGATGTAATAATCAAGCGTCTTCGAATAACACTAAAGCAGTGGTTCCGAACATTTCTTGCCGTGCGAACCCGTTCTAAGAACCGAAAGAAAGTGGCGAATCCCTTCTGTAATTGAAAGTAAGGGGAAGCAAAACTAAAAATTGCTAGCACATTTATTTTAAATTGCAGAGTAGTTTATAACACGAAATGAAAATATAATTGCAAAACATCTAAGTTTAAATAAGAACTAAAATTACTTTTTTTATTATTTGTTCTTTTTGTATTATTAATAAATCAGTAAAAATATGTATTCGCAAAAAATATCTTTAAAAATTATTTTTCTGATTGTACAGAAAAGTTGTGGAACAGCATGAGGAATATACGTGCTACAAAATTTTGTATCAATCAATAAATATCGTTCGGTTACGCTTTCGGATTGAAATACACAAAATTCACAAAAGTTGGAATAAATACGAGTACAAAATTCAAAATGAATGAATAAATATCTTCTGGTTCAACTTTGGGGTCTGTATATGAGAAATTAGCCGAAACGTATGCAAAATTTCAGATTTTAGAAAATGTTCGTATTTTTGACTCTTTCTTCGCATTAGCAAGGAAAAAGTGGGAAATGTTTGGAGAAACATACGCTCAAAATTCAAAATAAATCATTGAATATCGTTCGATACACTTCGAGATTCAAATTTTCGAAATCAATGGAAATGAACGCATTTCAAATTTTGTACTTATGCTTCCTTTGCCAGTCCACAATTTTCACTCATTATCAGAAAAACAATTTATTTAAAAATATATTTTTTACGCTGCGTCCTAATACGTATATAAATTTATTTCGTTTTTCTTTTGTGTTACTGTTAGCAATTACAAATTCTGCCATTTCAATATTTTCGCGAACCCCCTTTCGACACCATGGCGAACCACCGGGTGAGAAACGCTGCACTAAAGAAGCTTACCCTCATGTAAGGGCTCGTAAAAAAAATCAGAATGGATAATTGAGAAAAGGAATTTTTTTTTTTTTTTTTTGGCACATGATTTGCGGTGGCATTTTGGCAACGACTTTCTGCGACTTTATAAGTCGCAGAAAATTATATTTGTCTTATTTTTTCATAATTCGATAACGAGGGTTAAATAAAACAATGAACGTAAATTATGCAAAATAAAAGTGTATATATACATATTTAAGTGTTGTAGCACGTAAAAACTAGTAAAAATTATGGAATAACAAGCTTTTTTTTTACCGCACCTTGCTTGTTGTATTCTTTGTCCATGTTAAAACATAAATAAATTTTTAAAATCTAGACTAATTGATTATCAAAGTTATTTAAATTGCGTAGACCGAAATTGTAAAAAGTACTTAAGTTTTGTGGGAAGTTAATAAATTAGTTTGCTGCCGAGAAATAAATTTTTACTTCCGTAGTTCTAGAAAAATAATGAGCTTTTTCGTAATAATACTAACGAAAAGTATTGTTAAAAAAAGGAAAAAAACATTGGAATATTGTATCAGAGACGTGTCGAAAATTAGCGGGGTACTTTTTTCTATCATAAAGTCGGAGGTTGAGAAAGCATTGTATTGTATTCTCTCGTGAATATGTGGAAAAACTATAAATTTTCTTTTTCATGTACGAGTACGTATACTTCTGTATGTCAGTTGACATCACTTCTGACACACAACAGTCTGTTGTGCAAAATATTATAACTCTTTGAACAATTGTTCAAAAATCAAGCCAAATCAACCAATCAAATTTCACTCTCGTTCGTGGTCAATTTTCTTTCCATTGACATGAAAACAGAAAAACTATGTTTTGTGAGTCACATAGCATTCAGTTTTAGTTTAAAAAGAATTTCATCCCTTTTTATTCGCGATAATTTTTTTGATATTAGCCGGTTTTAAATATTAAAAGTAATTTTTTTCTTCTTTTGAAGATCTGTCTTGTATGTTCATTTCATTCAATATCATTTATATTGCAGTTTTATTGCTTTAATGGGTTTTCCCCCCTTCCTCTCCTCTCTCTTTTTCTTTCTTTGTGTGTGTGTTGGTGAAGCTGTGGATTTATGGAAAATATTTTTTTGTTTCTTGACAGAAGTAGTTTCTATCGATAGTTGTTTTACACTGAGCTCCTTTCTTATGGTACTGTTCCTTTTATTGAAAAGTAATTAAATGTATTCTTTTAAAAACTATTAATACGTATTTAATCTGCCTGTAATAGCTCAGCATTATGCAGTATATATATGTTCAGCACATATCCTACAGGGTTGCCACAGGCGACTAAAAAGCAACTATTTTCAGCATCAGGCGACTATGGCAACTATTTTCTTCAAAATCGGGCGAAAAAGCAACTAATTTTTCCAAGAGGCAGCTATTAGGCGACTTTTTTTTTTTTGCCTCTTTTGAAATTCTTTTATTCAAATGCACCAAAAAATATTTTTGAGAAAAAAAATTTTCTTTTATTTCACGGAAAATTGTGCCATAATTTTTCAAACTTCCATCTTGGCCCAAGCGACTGCCTACACTTCATATTGACCTTGAAGCAATTGCCAATGAAGCTGACACTGCTGCCAATGAAAGGGGTTAGTTTGCTTTTTTTCATGGGTGATTTGGTAGTCAACACAGAAGCTGTGCCGTGTGCACGCGATATGCATTTCAATATTGTGATATGCGCCTTTTCTCTTTATTTTTCTGTAACCCTTACCTTTTCTCTCGAACACTGGCAACCAATGGCAGTGGTGCTTGACCACAATATCAACGGTGTTGCACGGCGAAGGATTGCAACGATATGTCCGAAACACCCAATCATCACATAGACAGACATGTGTTTTTTCTGTACTTTTGGAAAGTAAGAATTTCGTTTCCACTAAAATCCCTTCTTTCTTTTCATTGAAAAGTTTTGAAAGTAGCCTAGCCTGCCAACTTTTACAAACTACGAGTAAAATTTACGCATTTTTTCTGTTTTTCGCTGTTTAAAGGCTTGGTCTTGATTTTTTACGCATTTCGAATTTCGATTGCATAGGCTTCGGAAAAGCTTCCTAGTGCTCATTTACTATCAGATTCTGCATCTTGGAGCTCAATAACTTTGAACTTACCATAATTTTTAATCTTTGTTACATTTCAACTTCTGTAGTACAAACTTGCACGGGTGTCATTTTGTCACGCCCACTTGAAAAATTCGGCCGAAAATAAAATAATTTCTGTCAAAATTCTTGTAAGTTTTAGTGATTATACAAGTTAATTATAAGAATTAAATATTTCAGCCTAGTTAATAATCTAGTTTTAAAAAATATTTTTTCCAAAAATGTTTTTTTTCTTTGCCATGTAATTTCAAATTGATTTTTTTTAAATTTTTGATTATCTCTAGCAATTGTCTATTGGGTGATTTTTCCAATATTATAAAATAATTGTTAAATTTGTGAAAAAAAGTAAACTTAATGTTTTTGATATTGTCTCCTCTTGGTCTTAGAATTTCATTAATCAAGTAGCTCAATATTATACACGTATCTAAATAAGAGATCAGCTATTGTGTGTTTAAATCTCAAGTATGTTTATTTTCTTTTAAGAACCTTGCTCTTCTCTCTCATATTGCAATCTTTTTTTTTACTTCACTCCTTATTCATTGATATTTTTAATCTTTGGTAGATATGAAATAGTTATTTCAGTTTAAAAAGTTAATACTCGGAAACTTGTTTATTTCATATAAAAATGCAATTGCTTTTTTATAAATTACACTGTATTCATAGCAACTCTTTATGTAGAAATATAAGATCCGAATGTAATAAGTAAGTACCCATCACTGACTAAGTTAATTAAGACTTGTTTGTCATTCAGCCGTGGTTACTATTTAGGCTACTATTTTCGTGCTTTTATGCTACTAAAGCAACTATTTTTGTTCCATTTCTTCTGTGGCAACCCTGTATCCAGCATCTATGTGTCTTAATTAGTTGTTTTGGCTTGGTGTCGCTTTCCCCTTGGAAGGGTGACGCAGTTCTTGTAGAAACCCGACAGTTTTATTTACACATTTGCAGCTTCTAACTTCTTCTGCAATAGCACAAATAATTAAAACAGCGGGAAAACACAACAATAGTCACATATTTGCTTCCAAATGCAAAATCGAGATCACAGACATATAGCACAAAGACTTCGCAATGCAACTAATGACTTACGGCCTTATTCATCAAACACGGTCAAACAGCCGATCCAACCATTATTCGAGCGATCCTCTGTCAAGACCGCTGTTAAAATCGGTATTCATCGATGTTATGATTGGCTCAACTTACCTACGTGACCTCGGGCAACTCCACTGTTGACCATTTGTTTGCATTTCTCTTGCTACAAGTGAGTTGGCTTGCAGCTATGATATCGCCGGTCTTATGGCCTTATTCACCGGCAGATTGGAACCTTTGAACTACAGATCAAAATCTTCCTCCACCAATCAGAACGCTCAAATCGCCGGTTCGAGTGTTTGACAGAGGTTCACATTTGTTGGTGAATAAACCTGTTAACCGTCTTGACAGAGGATCGCTCGAATAACGGTTGGTTCGGCTGTTAGACCGTGTTTAGGGAATAAGGCCGTAAGGCCTGTTATAAATAACTAATTGTACTCTGAATCTCTGTCAAACTGCTGAAGTGCCTACACCGCTCTTACAATATAACCTCGGAGCTCAAAAAACAGGAAAATTCCAGAAAAATCTATAGTTCTGTTCCTGAGAGCAATGGTATCTTAAGTGCATTTTTCGAGTTTTTGCGCATTGAAACTTAATGGACATTAAGTACCGACGACAAAGCCACTAGCTACATGAGGGCTCCGAACTTTTGAAGTTCCCGTCGGATATCTTTATCCTAAGGTTCGCCAAATAGTTAAAGTAAAATCATAAGACAACAACACATCAACATGAAACATGTATAAATAGAATTCTGTAACAATACATTAGCTCTTGAAAATAAATTGTGCTGTCATGTTGCTATTGACTATTTACTCACGTTAACAAGAATTTTGTGATGCTCCGCATTGATGAATCGGCTTCGTTGGGTCCTTATGCGGTACCTTTTGAATTCATACTTGCTTCCTGACTTTTTAACGAATCAATTTGTGTGTATTTTGTATTATGAAGTTGACATCATTAAAATTAAGTTTTTGGGTGAGAAAAGAAGATTTTATGTGAACTATTGTCATTTGATTGACGAAACTATTGTCATCCGGCCTAGCCAAGTAGCGTGATTGCTGCCGGACTACCCAAAAGCACGAAATATTGGTTACGGGTACCTCAGACCAGGCCCTGATATTCCTCAAAGTACTGTTGTTCCAAAATTCAAATTTTTTCTTTTCTTTTTCTTTTTTTTAACAAGTACAGATATTAAACCAACTTTTCACTCAAATTTGTTTCAGAGACAGCAAAATGCGCGCTTATTTATTTTTTCTTCTGTTTTATATCAATAAAAAGCGTTGATTTTTTTTTCTCTCGCATAGATGAGATTTGTTTCAAGCTACTTATTTTAGAAGTTAATAATTTTTTTTAGCACTCTGACGCTTCGGCGCTAGCAAATTGTTGTTGAAGATATCAATATTTGTGTTCGATTTCATTGCTTCGATCACATGCCTCGCTTTTTACATTTTTGGGTTCGTTTTCATCGGGAATACCTTAGTTGCAAACACATCCAACAAGCGGTAATGGATCGATTTCCAAATCCCGTGTCTTGTTTAATTTTCCTCCCGGCGTCGAACCTTGAGGCGCTAGAACATCCCTAGTTATTCATGATGCTCGCTCCCTAATAATCTCTGCCGGCTACATTTAAAATGAATGTCTCTCCCCACCATCCGAAGGCGTCCTTTGTTGCCTGGGCAACGACGCTCCATTTATGGACAGATTGCTCACTCCGTCGATAGGGTTCGTTCCACTCGCTCACCAATAGAGGGCAGGGTGAAAGGAGTCCAACACGTGACGTGATTAGCTGTGAAACCCCGAGAGAAGTGTACTCAAGCATAAAACCTGCCGATTGCAGGAGCAAGGGTGTCATAATTCCAAAAAATGGTTCTGTAAAAAGAGAAAGTTGAAACCTAGAATTTTCTCTCTTACTAGCCATCGAATTTTGTTCAAATCTTTAAAAACTGTGGGAGTAGGTGAAAAGAGTACTTTTTCTCGCTTGGAAAGAAAAATCTGTGCACTAAAAGATGTAGTATATTCTATATACGTATGGGATCATTCATAAATGTCATGCTTCGAGGGGGGAGGGGGAAGGGGAGTGGCTCGTGAAGTTGAGACAAATTGTCACAAGGGGAAGGGAAGGGTAACAAAAAGTAGGACATCATGCTTATGCAACGTAGCGTGGCATGTGACAAAAGGGGGAGGAGGTACCCAATGCTAACTACGCACTACCGTATACAGCGTCAAAGGCTTTCACTTATTACCTCATGGGCGCGTTACTCAGCGCTCCTCCTTCGAACCTTCCACAAACTCTCAGACAATTAACAACCAAAACCAGCCATAAGGACCGGACTGGCGAGCGTTGCCTATCTGCTTTAAGGGGGTACTCTAATGTAGAATTTTGAAAAATCGAAAAAAAAATTTTTCATATTCCCAAAGTTTAGACATTCAAGAATATGCCAGTAAAGGGATTTTTCAAAATTCCTATTACTTCATGAGTTATAGCCGTTTTAGTGACGTGACATCGGTTCCGGTCCGACCGCTACAAGTCAACAAAAGACGGTAGTCGTTTCCGAGTCCCTACGGTTGAATATCCCTTATAAAATCTTGATTGTATAGTATCCCTTTCAAATCTATATTTAATTGAAGAACATAGAAACTTGTTTTGTTGGAATATCCTCTTTTTAGTTTTATTTTAAGGTTTTGAGCCAACCTTCGTACCAACCTTCGCAGTTAATATTTTTAATAAAGGTTTTATACCCATATTAAAAATCTTAGATGTTAGGGGAATCACGATTGGCTCAGAAGCTAATGCTTTTGCCGCGAGACGGGACGATGCGCGTATCGAGCGTTCGAAACTCCGGACTTCGAAGTCGTCAAAGGAGGAACTGCTCGTCTTCACCAGAGAAAAATCGGAGAATGAGCATTTTGAAGTAGAGGGAGGTTTCTTATATGGAGCAGAAATCGCCAATTAAAAATATGTAAGTATTCTGTACCATTCAGTAAAACTGCCGAAAACTTGTCTCAAAACGTTGATCGCGTTTTTCTCGAAACTACTTTTTTCGAGCTGGCGGTAAGGATATCTCGAGTTCTAATTGGACGATTTACTTCAAATTTAGAGAGGATGTTCTTTATACATCCCTTCATCGTGTGAACCTTGCCCAAAACTGTAACTTTTCATTTATTATATTTTTTAAATTCGTAACTGTTAAAAAAAATATGCAAAAAAGAAAATTTTTGGTCAAACAGCCGCCATTTTATAAAAAATTTTTTTTGAAACTTTTCCAAGGTTAATACGATAGCGGCATCTATTCTAATTAAGAATCCGTCTGTTTTTTATTTTTCAGATCACCAGGAGGGTTGGAATAATGCATGCCAGGGCACCCTCTTTTGTTTTTGGAGCCCACACTTTACCTGCTTATAACTTTGTCAATTTAATTATTTTTTGGTCCATTTTTGAATGTAATAATAAAACATGAATAAACAAACAAAAAAAAAATGGATGCTAAAAATATTTTTTGTTTCCTTTGTACGGCGCTTCAAAAACCGGGCGAAATTCATGCCTCTACAATAGAATACCCCCTTAAAGTACCGGTGCCGCAGCTTCACTTCAAAGTGAGTCTTAACATCCGCCGGAAGCAGATATGTGGGGAATTAGCGTTACCCAGGCCGCACCACGAGGAGGCCACTACGGCCCAGGGGAGGCGTATGTGAAAATGTGATCCTGCAAGATTAGTTTCAATACTGTCATTCATTGCTTCCCCCACCCCTCCCCAAAGGATGACGGGAGAGGTTACTTTCGAAATTTTACGTTAGGAATCATTCACAAATGATGTCATTCGATGATGTCAGGGGGGGGGTTCGTGAAATTGTAACAAGGGGAGGGGTAACAAGAAGTGTGACATCATGATCATGCAACATAGCGTAACATGTGACAATAGGGGGAGAGATGTCAAATATATCTGGAAAAGCGTGACATCATTTGTGGACGGTCCCTATAAGAAAGCCATTCCGCTTGGTTATCACGAGGTTTATTTTTCATTTTTTAAAAACTTTGTCGAGTGTACGTCAGGGCTGCAAAAAAGCCGGCTTTTTTTTAAAAAAGGCCAGACCGACCGGTCTTTATTGACCTCTTTCGATTAGACACAATACTATTTACTATAAAAAAATAAATTTGTGTGAAATGAAGCTCAAATCTTTCTTTTAATGGAGTTAATTTAAAATTAGATTCAGAATTATTTTGTTACACAACCTGAATGCATTTTACAATACTGATTACTAAGGCTCGACCGATGCATCGGCCATCGGCATCGGCGGCCAATGTTAACTTTAGAAAAACATCGGCCCATCGGCCTTAAAAAACATCTAAAAGCCGATGTTTTTCGGAGGGACAACTTTCCAGAAAATATTCTGTCTTTAACTTTCTTTTTACTCCACAGCTAGATTTCTGTTTACATACAATAACAGGCAGTACATCAGTTTTTAAAAAAAGCACAAAAATGTCATTCTACTAAGTATTTTATAAAGAACTCGGAAGAATAGTTTAAACTATCGCTGCCCGAAAACCTTCATTATTAAAATTATTTCTCTTTGAACAGAATGCTTACGGAATAGAATATGTTAAAGAAAAAGAGGCGTCTTATGAGTGCTATTTGTTTATCGCACTAGGTTAGTTGCCTCATTTTTGTCCGTTTTTCGTTTAATAATGACTTAGTGCATTAGATGTCATTGTGCAATAATATTATACCATCTGCTTTTAGTTTGTCATGCTTCCTATTATTCCGAAATTGTAAACCATACAAAGTCAACTCAATCAAAGTATGATAATATTTTAATTTTTACCAGTGTAAACTTTTTTCTCTTAGCGTTTTTTTTTTTCTTCTTCTTTTTTTGCTTCTTTGATCCCACGTGTTACAGTTTTTCTGCAATTGTGCAGCAATCTCGTTGCATCTGCTTTTAGTGTGCGTTTATTCCCATTATTTCATTTTTAGTTTACAGCATAGAAAAGGTTGGTCAAAAATAAGGAAAAAATTTCCAGTATAAATGTTTATTGATCGAAATTTTATGTGTCCAAGTTCGACTTGCAATTTTTAAAAATTGACTTCTCAAAATGCGAGTTCGCGCAACAGGATTTAATAACATCTTTATAAAAATGCTAAATTTTTTTTATTTTCAAAGATTGATCAATGCATTTTTTTTTTTTTTTCAAAATACATCTTAACTTTTTTTAAACGATCATTATTTTTATTTTCCCCGTTTATACTTCTTTTTTTTTAGCGCATTTTTTTGGCTTCTTCGATGTCACGTGTTGGACAGTTGACAGTTTTTCGGCTGATATACAACAATCTCGTTGCATCTGCGTTCAGTTTAGAATATTTATTGTTAGTTTACAACATAGAACATATTGATAAAAAATATGAATCAATTTTTCAACATAAATGTTTTTTGATTGAAATTTCATGTGTCAAAGTTCGACTTGCTATTTTCAAAAAATTGAATTTTTAAAAACCGAGTTCGCGTGACAGGGTGGAATAACACCTTAATAAAAATGCTACAATTTCATTAATTTTAAAAATTGACAACGTATATATAAATAGATATATATTTTTTCAAAATACATCTTAATTTTAATAAACGATCACGTGTTTTTCAGAAGATTATTTGTCAACAGAAAACTTCTGGTGCTCAAAATATTGGTTTATTTCGGTGACCTTACATTGTCCTCATGAAAATATAAAGAACACGTCAAGTATTTCAGTGTAATTTTCAACTCACAAGAAAAAAAAAAAAGCTAATAAAGTTAGTTCTTAAGACCCAACATTCATTTGTAATGACTTAAAAAGCTCACGTCTATGTTTTTAAAGCAATATTCAGTATTTCTTGGTTATGAACAGAGGGTCGTTACTGCGAGCGAAATTTTGTAATATTTTATTTTTATTTTAGAAAAAGAGCTATTTTTAGTTAAAATATCTTTTAGAATGAAAAATTAACATATAATCGTTCCCGCTTTTCTTTTAAAAACCGGGGGGGGGGGGGGGTGATTATGAAAAAAATCTGAGAGGAGGGGGTTGACAATTTCGTTAAAGATACAAACCCACATTTTTTTTAGTTTGTACCTCCTCCATATTCCTCTCCATGAAAAAAAATAAGAAAAAAAAGGCAGTTGCACTTGGCATTTGCAGTGCAGGTGTTATAAAGAGAAAATGTTGAAGGAAAGGAAATTAGACCCGATCCGATTCAATAGTTGTTGAGTTTTTTTGCAAAGATAAGACAGAAGAATAAAAAATTCTCTGATATAGCCTTTATTATTTATTTTTTAACCTCCAAATAGTTTAATTACTTTACTAGAATCGTGAGTGAGTCTTTTAGTTTTAATTAATATGTAAACTTCCCACAAACTGTTTTACGGTGCTTGAATAATGCATTTATGTTTTTATAAAACATAAAAATAAATAAATGATTTAAATGACATTTTTGACAAGCATTCTACGAGTTTTAATGGTTTAAAGCGACTTTTTTTCCATCGGCCATCGGCCCGACCTCGGAACAATCGGCATCGGCCCATCCGGCAAAAAATGCCATCGGTCGTGCCCTACTGATTACCCTTTTCGTGTTTGTGGGCTTAATTTCGTGAGACTCTCGTTAAACTCTTGCCTAATATTATAGCTATACAGAATCAATTTTTTTTCAACTCAACAGTAGAAGGAAATTAAATCCAGGTTGGGAGAGGAATCAAATATAGTTTCTTATATAGTCGAGCACAATAACTTAATACATATGAAAAGCTATCCTATTAAAGATTCAAGTACATACTTAAAATTGATATTTTAATGTTGAGAATTTAGTTACTTTAATATATTTCAGAATACTGAAACTTGCAATAAAAAATTATATTGGTTAATTTTGTTCTATCACATATATTACACTACAAACAAAAAAGTCTTTTGTTCAAGGCGAGAAGAGTAGGAAAAAGTGATTTGAAGTATCTCCTTTCCTTTAATAAAACACTACTTACATAATCCTAATTAGCTAAACTAGTGTTTACCTAGAGCACTACTCATGTCAAAAGTTTAAAAGAAGTCGTCTTGTGGCGAGTAGTTGGCTCGCTTTTATATACTAAGGTTTTTTTTTTATATATACATAACATTAAAATAAGGGGTTTTTTAATATACACATAACATTTAAACTTTTGAAGATTAATATCATTCTAGTACAATTTAACGTTTACCAACTGGTCTGCTTCAAGATGGGCATCTTTTATTTTATGCAATTAATTTGACAAATAGCTTTTATTTTTATTTGGTTCAGAGAACTAGTTAAGGTTCTGAAAAAAGTTTTAAAAAATAAAGGAGCTTTAAAATATACAAAAGATTATGAATTAAAGACTAAGGCAAATGATTGGTAATCTTTAGTTCATATAGGTAGTGTCAAGTGAACTTTTGAAATTCTTAGTAAAATTCTTTGAAAATAAATCGTTTAAATTGCATTGAATCTAAATAAATTTCTAATAAGCAGCACTTTCTCTTTGCTATTTCTGTAATGTCTCACTCTATTAATTAATTTTAATTCTTATTTCATGATTTTGCTATTGCAGTAATAATTCAAATGATATATAAATGGTATAAATGTAATTTTTTATTTAATATTTTTTTGGAAAAAAAATTTTAAACATATTTTTTAATAAAAGCCGGCCAGCTTTTTTTGGCCCGGCTAAAATCCGGCAGCCCTGGTGTACGTTGATGCAAAGTTTATTGCATATTTCCATTCCTTCTTCAGAAATCGTGTGAAATGGCTTTAGTTGAAATATCAATGTATTTTTATTGAGAGTTTTGATATATTTTTTACATTGTTAAAGTTAATCACCCTATAATGTTGATGTTATTATATCCCAGCTATGCACTTGAATTCTGCTTTTGTTTTCCTGTTTTCTTGACAAATTTTCAAAATATCGGCATTTATTATTATTTTTATTTTGTAGGCTATTATTGTTCACCTTTAGTCTATCTTGACTCCCATTTTTGAGGCATCAAAAAGTGCAAAGCAAAAATACTTTAATTGATTGTATTAATTTTTAAAACTACTTACATAGTAAGTTGAAAATGTTGTACGAAACTAAGAATATTAAAACATAGTGAGTATAATATGATATATGCATTTATTGGGGTATGTTCAATATTAAAGCTCAAATGTACCTGCAGCCGAATCTTCGGTATTCGTCTATTCCACAGGTTCACAACCTTTTTTTGCCCATCGCCCACTTTGAGAATATTTTTTTTCTAAAGCCCCCCCCCCCCCCCATTTTTTGCTTGAGAATCTGAAAGAGCTATTCCTACGAATATATTTTTCAATTTGTAATATTATACATTATATTCATAGATAGGATATGACCGTATCCTGTTTTTGTTTTTGAGGAAGACTATTTAAATGAGAGCAATCAAAACGCATGCTTTAATTATACTTAAAAGTATTTTTGTTAAAATTTTCAGACATCGAATTCGTAACTTAACGAATGAGAAGGTTGGATTTGATGCATTTTAAGGTTTGCTAATATCAGACTCGATTTTAGTACTTAAAAACGATCGCAAGTCGCCGCGTTCAGTAATAATCTCTTTTTTGGTTACCAATGTTGATACAGCACTATAGCCACGTTCAGCTAAATATGAGATTAGAATGCTATCAGAAATCGTTGAACAAAATCGACCATAAACCTAATGCTTTTGTTAGCACATAATCAGCGTGTTTAGTCTATTTTGGACTATAAATTGATTAATCTGCCCATGCTCCTCCGTGTCAACTCTATGCCCCTTAGTTTTCTCTGGGTATTTTACTGCCCCCTGAAAGTTTCAAACGCCCACAAAGGGGCGTTATCGCTCACGTTGAGAACCTATGGTCTATTCGATGCCCTTCGGCCAAACTGCGCTTCGTGCCATCACTAGTCTCTAATGTATATGATGGTCTAGTTCAGCGGTTCCCAAACTGTGGGGACCGCCTACCACTAGTGGTACGCGAAGCCTCTCCAGGTGGTACACGTGCAGACAAAAAAAAAAAGAAAAGAAATTACAAAAGAGTAAAACATAAAACTCAGAATTGAAGATCGAATTTTCCCGATTAGAGTTTGGAGAATTTTGGCTCAAAGTTTAAAAATGAATTCCTGTAATTGTCGAGAAAAGCATTGCTGTTTTTATTTCCGTTCACAACCACTTATCTTTGTGAAACTGCTTTTCCAATATGATATTTATTAACAATAAATATAGAAGCAAATTAATGTCGACCCAAATTTGGGGTTAAAACTAACTTCTGCTGAACCAGATATCACCTCGCTCGTATCTGCCATGCAGCAGCTACCTTTTTATTAATTTTGTTTTTTAATTTTTTTACATGATAGGTATTTTGTACTTAAAGATCTATTTCTAATGTTTTGAAAGTACGTATTAAAAATATTTTTATATATTTCATATTTTATTTTATACATACAGCTTTATTTTAATAAACGCTTTTCTCTGTATTAACAATAAAAAATGTTGTTAGTGAAACAAGCTAGTCGCCCTAGTATTTTTCTATAATCTATTAGTGTTCTGCTCTATATAATAAAGTTACAGGAAAAATGGTGGTACACGAAAAAAAAAAAGATTGGGAACCGCTGGTCTAGATGGGTAGTTGAGATACTATAGGCAAAAAATATCAGAAAACTGTTTAACATTACGAGACGTGTTTTTCTCAGTTTAATTCTGAAGCAAAGGGTGAACACACGTCGGGTGGTTACACGTAAAATGGTATGGAAATTTTAAATTTTGACGCTGAATACAAATATGTCATGAAAACGAGGATTGTCATTGAAAATTTTATAGTTGATGTTCATATTAATATGAAGTTACCCCTTAACAAAATTTTAATAATAGAATTTTTTAGAACACATTATTCCTGATAAAACGGCATACTTCATGTGTCACTAGAGTGAATGGTGTCCAAATACGAGCAAGTGTTTCGTCCCTCCCCCCCCCGCCACTGTACAAGTGATTAACATAGGGTTTCAATCACTGGTGGCTTGATTGCCATTTTTTGTTTGAAATTTATGATTAAAAACTTCTTTGGCATGATTTTTCCAAAATAAGTATCATCGATGGCATAATGAGTAGGGGGATGTGAAAGTATTATACTACTTAGAAAAGGAATTGGATCATCCTTTTGGAAGTTGATGTATTCTACTCGGGTTCGGTTATCCGAATAGCTTAAGTAACAACAACTACAACAGAATAGCAACAACAGAAATTGACGTGGTGTGTGCTTCATAAAAGGGCTGCACGGCGCAGCGACATGGAAAGGAAACAAAATTTAATTGAAAGGGCAACAGGCACACTGGGCATAACATATCATCAAAAGAGCAACAGGGCTTCCCGCCCTGCCGAAAGAAAAGAAAAAGAAGAAAACGATGGAGAGTCAACACCAGCTTCATGGCACGTTGAAATTGAAATGGGAACAAGGTGCATTCGGAAGGGATTTGTTTAGTTTTCTTTGCATAAATGAGGTTTAAGATTTATCCTATGAGGTTATGATTATTTTATTAAAAATGCTATTTGCCAATATTTAGAGCAATTCTTGATTCTAAAAAATAAAAATAACGTCAGTTTTTTAAAAAAATAATTATTATTAGCATCTCAAATTAGGTGGGCAAAATATGTTTTCTCAGGTCTTCCTTTCCAGGGTGAAATGATAAGCCCTTAGCGATGAGAGGATATACGGGTATCGCTCTGTTGCTTTTTTGATGGTCTTTTTGGCGCCAGGGCAGGATAAAAACTATGCTATCCATTATTGCTATTTTTTTCTGCCCAAAAACTCATCTGCAAACAATAGTAACAACCAGCATTTTTAAAGAAAAATCTTAGATTTATGGCTTTTTTTTTTCTTAACCCTTGGGAGATGTTTGCGTACAGCAGAATTTTAGTAGAGGAGTGTCGTAAAATATTTCTTTGCTTTATTCTTCATGTTTCTTTAACGATGCGGTAGCTGACAATAAATTTTTATGAAGACTGCCGATGGTAGCTTAACGCCACTGTAGGAAAGTTTTTAAAATACTATTGTGTTTATTTTGTATAAATGTTTCTCGTAGACAGCGAGTCTTAAATCGTTAAAGAAGTTAAGAAAAGTTAAATTCGTACATTTTTGAAGCAAATATTCTTCGCAGTATTTTATTTGAAAAAAGGGGGAAAAACTAATAAAACTATTTCTTTATTCAATACTTAAGTGCATTGGTGTAACTAAACTTAACTGAGAGAGAGTTATTTTTATGGAAAATTTAAATGGTTTGAATAAAAGGATGATATGAAAATTTCATTGTCATTTTCATAACGCATTTTAGCTGAACATTTAAAAAATGAATTAATGCAGTTGAACTATTTTTAATAATCACTTTTCTTTTTTAATCGAATAAGTAAGTTGGTAGGTAATTATCTTCAAATACTCTAAAATAAGACAATTCATTGGCTGCAAGTAATTTAGAATTTGCGCCTGAGAGTATTAGATAAATAATAAACAAGTCTGAAACAAACTTCTATTTTCGTGTCAATATTTTGTTAGAACAGCGTAGTTTTCCAGCTTTAACCCTCTGACTGCTCAACTTTTTTTTAGCAAATTCGCTTCAAAATATGCATGTTTTTTTTTTTACATATTTGAAATCTACCTAGGGATCATTCATAAATGATGTCACGCTTCGAGGGGGGGAGGGGGGTTCGTGGAATTGTGACAAGGGTAGGGGAGGGGATAACAAGAACTGTGGGGGGCAAAGGGGGGGAGGGGGGTCCGCTGAAGTGTGACATATTGTGACAAAGGGAGGAAGGGGGGTCAAATATATGGGAAAAAAGCGTGACGTCATTTATGAACGGTCCCCTATGTTTTCAAGTTTAAATCATAAACATATTTTTGCAACAAAGATTTTTTTATTATTTCTCTGTATCATAGAAACATATTTTGAGACATCAGTTTTAGCATAAACTTCGCAAACTTTATGCAACTAACACCTTCTCTGGAATAAAACCTTAAAGTCAAGTGAAACATTAAAAGAAAATTACGCAATTAAGTTGTGTGTGATATTGGTCAATTTTTTTATCACTTACTTTTTTCCCGCACATAAGATAACAGGAACAGATGTTCTGAGACATCAATTTTACTATAAAATCCGCTAACTTTGTGCAACTAACGCCCTTCTCTGGAATAAAACCATAATTAAAGTCAAACGAAACATTGAAAGAAAAGTACGCAATAAAGTTGTGTGATTGGTCGATTTTATCACTTACTTTTTTTTCCCGCAGATCGGTAACAGGAACAGATTTTGAGTCATCAATTTTAGCATAAACTTCGCAATCTTATGCAACTAACACCTCCTCTGGAATAAAACCTTAATTAAAGACAAATGAAACATTCAAAGAAAATTATGCAGTGAAGCTGTGTGATTGGTCAATTTTATCACTGTTTATTTGTCCTATGACGTATTAATGTTTTACAGCTAATAATGTATTTCAATCATAAATAATTATGTTCGACACGCTTTGTTGTGCCTAGCCCCATACCGTAAAAACTGGTATTCCTTCTTAACATTTAGTTCGTCAAAGCTCATAAAAGGATTTGCTATTTTTAAAAAAAGGCACCGGTTCTTAGCCTAATCCCTGAGGAAGATGATCGTGTAAAAAATGTGTTATTCAATGTATCATTTGACAAGAAAATTGGCGACATGATAGGAAATTCCAGATGCGGATATTGATGTTAAAAATGTTGATGTTGAAGTGCATTTTATTTCGTTTATATCATTAAGATGTTCAGTGGCGTAACGATTTTGGTTGGGGCCCCCTCGCAAATATTTTGTTAGGGCCCACCTTTTATTCACCGCTGTAAAAAAAAAAACTATAAAAGTATAAGTACTTGCGACGAATTATGTATGTAAAGTTTTATTATGTACTACGTACTATGTATTTCTATCGAAATTATATTCGATACACTACCTACAGACCCTTTTTAAAGAAATGTATAATTGTTGTTTCTTGATTTTCTTATGTAACTAAGGGATAATATTATTTAAAAAGCATACATTAATGTTTTTTATGCAATACTAGTTTTGAGCGAATAGGCCTAAATGAAGTTTTCACTTAAGATTTTCCTCTTTTTTAATTAACAAGTCACAAATTTAGCACACATAAAATGAATGAACCAGTCCAATGAATAAATAATGTCCAACTCCAACAAACAAATTTATTAACCCCTTGATGCCCGAGTTTTTTTCGGCAAAACTGGTAAAAAAACGATAAAAAATTTTTTGGACAGAAAATGAACATATAGGTATAGTATAAAAAGTTTTTGGCAATTTCAGTTGTAGGGGGGAGGGACTAGAGAACGGGGGGTAGGCTAAAGGTTATAGTATAAAAAATATTGTACAAACAAAGGGCACACGGATCTCAGACGGGCATTGGAAATAAAATAATGCGAGATATAAGATCGCCCGTGTGAGACACGGGCAAATGCGTTAAGTGGTTAAAAACAAAGTTTACTTAAATTTGTCGGAGCATCTGATGATGAGTTTTGATGCAAAAATCTCAACAACTTTTTGGATGTCGGTTCTCTGAGCAGTTTCATTTTCCACGCATAATATAGTTCTCAAAGCCTCTCTTAGTACATGGTACTCCTTAAGTAGTTCTTTATAATTTTTAACTTAGAGAAAGGTCGTTTACTGTTCGCAAGTATCACAGGTAGAGTTTTAAAAAAAAGTAAATAAGCGGTACACACGCTTGGTCGCTGCACGCCAACCCATAGTTTTTAACTAGTAGATACGTTACATCATAAACAGTTTTACAGTTTTTAATTTCACCACGCAAGATTAAACGGAAGCTCTACACTTCATTAGGGAACTCATTTTGTAGGTCTTCTTTGTATTCCACTGCCAATTGATTTGCTGTTTCTTGTGCAATTTTTCGTCATTTACCGATGAAAGGAAATCAGGCTTAAGAATTTCAAAAAGACAAGCAATTTCGCTAATGCTCTCAAAACCACTCATGATTTGATTTACGGCAATGGTCTAGAGCAGTGGTTCCCAACCTTTTTTCCTTGCGAACCCCCTTCAAGATCCGAAAGAAAATAGCGAACCCCCTTCTGTAGTCGTTAGTAACTTATAAAACAAAAGTATAAAATTTGTTAGCACATTTAATTTCCATATTGCACAATAGTTCATAACAAGAAATAAAAATATAATTGCAAAAGACATCTAAGTTTAAATAAATACTAAAATTACTTTTTAATATTCGTTATTTTTGAATTATTAATAGGGCAGTTAACATATGTATGTATTCACAAAATGTACTGTACATATGTATGTATTCGTCTCGGTTCCATTTTCGGGTTGAAATATACAAAATTCTCAAAAGTTGTAAATAAAGTGTGAAAAATGCGAGTGCAAAATTTAAAATTAATGAATAAATATCTTCCGATTTCAATTTGAGGTCAGTATATGAAAAATTAGATAAAACGATGCAAAAGTTTGTTTTCATTTTAGTAAATTTTCATATTTCTTCGAGCTAGCGAGGAAAAAGAAAGAGAAACATGTGTTCAAAATTTAAATAGATCAATTCAAAATGAATCAGACTTTCGATATCACTTTGAGATTCTGGTTTTTATATTGTGTAGCAGTAGAAATAAATTTCAAATTTTGCACGTTTGCTTCCTATGTCAGTGCACAACTTCTACACATTATCGAGAAAACAATTTATTTTTAAAAAATCATTCTTACACTTATTAATAAAATGATGTAAATTTATTATTTCATATTTTTTACGTTAGGAATTAAAAATTCCACCATTACAATGTTATTTTCGCGAACCCCCTAATATCTACACCAGGCTAACCCCTAGGGGTTCGCTAACCACCGGTTGGGAAACGCTGGTTTAGAGTTTCGTTATAAACTGTTACCTCATAATGTTTTAACGGATTTGAGAGCCGCCCATCTACAGCCAACTCATCAAAGTGTTTTTTAACTTTGGCAGTTCTTTTATTTTTGAACTTACAAGTTATGCCCCATTGCTGAGCAATGGCAGTAGCTGTCACTAACGAAGTTTTAAAGTTTTTCTTAAGGTCTATGTTTTAACATCATTTTCCATCAAGGTAGCTGCTTTGGATATGTCTGCGTCTTTTCTTTGAAAGAGTTTGGAGGCTAGATTTGTTGTTTCTAAAATTAATATGTTAAGGACAGTTTGAAAAACAAACTCAAATTTTTAAAGATTAATTTTCAAAGCATGTACTTGGTTTTTTTTTCACTTGATTTAGTCGTAAGCAAATTTATTTTGGTAAAGCTTTCAAAATTTTTGGCCGTGGGAGTCAACTAGCGAAAAGGAGAAGGAGGGGCAGACGGTGTCGAGTGAGACCAGACTAGCGCAACAACACCCCGCTACATTGAAACGGGAGATTAGGTTTGTGCAAAATAAATAAATTGTAAACTGTAATGAATTAATTACTATTTTGATTTTCAGAAATTTAATGTTTGCCCTTGTTATTACATACAAAGTTTTTAAGACAGACCACAACAACAACAGAAAAAAAACTTTTAAACTTCTAACAGTTCAATGCCCCTCAAAGTCCTGCTCCCCCCCCCATGCAGCGCAAATTTTGTGCTTAATTTTTACTTTGTAGCGCAAAGGTTTGCATTTTATTTAACATCCACGAAGTCATTTTTTTTTTCTAAAATGCTGTTAGGAAAAGAAAAAAACGCGGGCGTATTTCCTTGAGAAGGACGCGGCTCTTTTCTTGTCGAATGCAGCAGAAAATAAATTGCGACGTTCGTATGATATTACATGATCTCGGAAAGTGAAACGAAATCGTCTTCTGGTCCATGACCAATCTGTTGAAACCGCCCTCTTCGGAAACCAAAAAGGAAGCCGCACAGTTTCTAGTAGATCTCGTCCACGAACTGTTATGCCGGCATCCGTACAAAGAGCATTTTTGTTCCATTTGCCACCCCCATGAAACGCCGAACCAACTGGGGTCGATTGTTTCTGCGTGCTCCTAATGATCCCTTATTTTTTTCCCCATCTGACGAAGGAAATGATCGTTAGTGCGCTTATGGCATCCTGTGTTTTTGAGTTATCGGGGTCAACTGATGGGACTTTTAGCGGAATCGGCAGTTTTGTCTCCGTTTCCTCACCAAGTAATTTCGGAGCATCAAATTTTTCTATTGCCACATTGTACGCATTTTTGAATGATCTGTCTTTCTTTGCCCCTTTTTGCGAAACCTAAGTCAATGGAGTATTGGCATATTCATTTCGAAAGTCATCTTTGAAATAGCGCGATGTAAAAGGTGGTGACCTGCCTGTTGCCCCACCGGCCTTTCAATTTAACTTGAAGTCTCATTTGAATAGTTCTTCATGCTTTTCAGCAGCTTATGAAAGTAAAACTATGAACTTCATGCCCCATAGATATCCTTCGGACTTTTTATATTTTGTTTATAAATATATATTAAAAGCAAAACATACTTTATGAAATCTATGAAATTGGTGGATTTGAAAAACGTTTTGTATAAAACAAGGAAGCACATATTTAGTGGGCGAATCTTTAGTTAGCATAGTGGGCAAAAAAAAAAAAAAAAAATCAATTTTTTTATCTTTGAGTCGCTGTAGCGCGGAAAAGTTGCAATTGGTGAGTACTTAAATTTCAAAAAAAAAAAAAAATTGAAATCGAGTAATATTTTCCCATCTCGCAACGAGGCTAAATATTCCGAAAATATGATGAACTTAACCCATTTATTCAAGCTTTTTAAAAAGTGTTTCTCGTGTGTTTTCTTAACGCTTTAAAGCAGAAAAGTTACAATGCGCACAACTACATAAGAAAAATAATTTATTTCTCAATTTAGAGATGATCTTTTGATTCCTCTAATGCTTACGAAACATGCAACGCTTAAAAAAAAGTCTTACCAGGTCCTCTTGTTTAAAATTATGGATACCATTCCAAAAGAATGCTTCATCTTTAATTGAAATCCATTCATCGAGCCATTTTCGTACATCCTCGAAATTGTTGAAGTGTTGCTCAGCCAATGCGTGTCCCACCGATGAGAAGAGATGATAGTCAGAAGGCGCCAGGTCTGGTGAATACGGTGGGTGGGGTAGGAGTTCCAAACCAAGCGAAGAAATCGTTTCTTTGATCAATCTGGCTGAATGTGCAGGAGCGTTGTCATGCTGCAGAATAACTTTGCCGTGATCGTAAAACGCCCATTCTGGGCGTTTTACGATCAATGCGTGATTCAAATTGATCATTTGTTGTCGGTAGCGGTCGATATTGACTGTTTCGCCGGGTTTGAGAAGTTTTCCATCGTTCTCAACCTTTTTGGTCGATTTTCGCGTTCTTTATCAATAACATTAAAATCACCACTTTTGAAACGTTGAAACCAACTTTCACAATTCTTGACGGTTGGAGCAAGATCGCTATTAGTCTCTACAAGATCTCGATGACGTTCAGATGCCCTTTTCTTTTGATTGAACAAGAAAATCATCACTAACCACAAATGCTCTTTCTTTGGCTTAAAATTGGACATTTTTAACACACAAAAAAGGTATGATACTTAGATATAAACAACTAAAAAACAACTGACTTTTGTAAACAAATGACTAACAAACAAAATAGCGTTTAGAGATAAACATATACTTCAAAAGGCTAAGAGCGCATCTACTGGAAATTAAAACGACTTTTTTAAACTTGCACACCTGGTATTTACTGAATTTTTGTAACTTTATAAGCTAATTCGCGACAATTTTTAACGATCCGTAATGACTTTCGCATGAAAATATTTCTCAACGAACTTCTTATTTAAAAAGCAGCAATGATAGTTCAATATTAGTCTGCTTAATTGATTTGAGTTCACGCTGCCTTTTGAGACCTTCCCACTCCCTTGCGTTCATGCCGCTTATTTCACTAGTCGTCAAAAATGAACTTTTTTCCCATAACACTAATGAAATTAGCTATTTTCAACTAATTTCCTAGCATAAATTTTAATATGATTGTAATAAAGTTGTTCGTTAAAGTTGTGTAAAGATTTATTCGTTTTTAAACTCCGTAACTTGTTTGCCATACGTGGTACTAATACCTGGCCACATCTTCATACGAGCATCGATATTTTCCGCTTTCTTGTTTTGATTTGAACACATGGTTGCTTGATTGAAAGATAGTATTACCCTTTGAAAGTCAGTGTTAATCTTTTATTTGGTAATTTTTTTACCAGTAGTGTTCACACACACACAAAAAAGCTTCTTTTTTTTTTCTTTTTTTTTGCATAATCAGGGTGCCTACAGGTCACGAAAGTCCCGAAAAAGTCACGGATTTGGAAATTCGTCACGGAAGTTACGAAACTTACGAATACGGTCACAGAACTTTTCTGTCCAACGAGGCCGGTACCATCCACAAGATGAGATGTCTGGTACTTGATAGGTTTTTAAATATCCGGAATCCGATCCGGTCACTGCACGAAGTACCCGTATCCGGAATGTCAAATTTGATTCTTAAAATTTAATAAATTAAAATGTGACACAAACAATGTGAATTATAAACTTTCTAGGTATTCGGAAGCAGTGGGTTGTTTAAAAAATAAACGTGTAAAATTTACAAATTTCAAACATGAGGAACCGGATATCCGGTACCTTTACGTCATCTTTCGTCACCCCTTTCCCATGTAATTTTTAACGACTTAATTTGGCGTGGCGAAGTCGGAAAATAAATTCACGTGTGTACGGATTTCGTGTTGAAGGAAAAACTGCCAAGGAATGATTTTTCCACAAAAGGTGCACTGATGACTGGCAACAAGGCGCTGCTGCGTCTTGCCAAAAAAGTCACCATTAGTTTATGTTCGCTATTTTTAAAGCATATATAATTCCATATCATATCCAATGTGTTTACATGCTGATATTTTAGTTACTATTGTCATTTATACTTCTATCTCTCACTACAAAGTATTTTTATTTTGACTTTAGCGTCATTGCACATAGGCGTGTGCAGGCTGGTGCGGTGTGCATTTTTAGTTCCCCCCCCCCCCCCCCCGTTCTTGTAACAATAATATGTGTGCAAAAGTAACTTAGCAGGAAATTTAAAAGCAATCGATATTATTTTTCGAAACTTGTCTTATCTACAGTGCATCGCACTGACTGATGTTGCTGAAGTATGATATTTGCTGGGGGAAATGTAGAGTAATATGCCACTTGTTCCATGTAAATAAATTGCGTCAATGACTTTAAGTAGTAGCTTAGTCAAAATGCTGATTTCCAACGTCTGACTTAGCCAATTCTTTTCTGCCTCGAAAATAAGTAATACAGAATTGCATAAGGTCAAGTCAGAATATTAGTTCCCTTATGTAAATGTTTTTAAAATTTTATATGCAAACTGCTTTTTTGTCATAATAAATTCCGTTCGTTTACCGTGAAGTTCTTCAACTACCTGGAATCGATTTTACTAGCATAAAAATCGCATTCATCATGATTTAGCTACTGAATTTTGTCTTAAGAAGTTTTCTTAACAAAATGTGAACATATGTGCATGAGTTCAATAATCTTATTTGTTACAAATAAAATTTTCAAAGTTTGTCCCCCTTAAAATGATGCTGTCTTTTTGTAGTTTATTTTTTCAAATGATGTTTGAATTGTAATTTAACCTGTTCTGTTTATGACGTTAAAACCGTGTGATGTCATAAACGAAGTTCAGTTTAAAGATTGTATATAAAATTGCATAATATAATAAAAATACAGTTATTGCGCTACAGTATGACGTAAAAACAACTAAAAGTGAGTGGTAAAAGCGGCTTTGGTAAAAACGAGTTCCACTGTATTTGCATCTTTTCGGTAGCTTCTCCGAGAAAGACGCTTTATAGTTTTTAGTACATGTCCATCATATTTCATCGGTTGTGTTGTTTTGGTGATAGTGAAAGAAAAGTGATCTGCGTCGTGTGTGCGTGTGTGTAAAAGAGAGATGAAAGAGAAAAGGTATTATATGGTTGCGGTAGCATATTAACAATGAAACATACAGGGAGGAGGTAGGAATCTTTTATGTCCGCCCGGGTCGTGCTATTGTTCGTTAGGCGTTACATTGCTGAATTACGAATTCTGAGTGCACTAACTTATGAATAGACTCTATTGAGAACGATGCCAACGCAGCCAAACAATTTAGCATCTCCGGATAGTCGAATCAGTTATCATTACTGTCTCATCGTTATTTCACCTATTGCAATTTGAATAATGTAATGCCCCCCCCCCCCCCCCACCGCGTACGTGTACTGTTGTGGAAAGCCCGAATTTTACACTTCGTGCATAAAATGAAACTTATTTTGAACTACTATCTTTTGCATTTCCCTCTCCCACCTCCATCATTTCAGTTTGTTAGATTGTTTAAAAATATTTTTAAATTTCTATGTACAGTAAAACCCCGTTAGACCGCGCCTCAGTATACCGCGAAATCGGATATACCGCGGTGACTATCATGTCCCCCGACGTTTAAACCATCCTTAATCATTGCCATTTGAAGGTGATTCCTTATTTACCATTGTAAATAAAGCCAGCCGGAGCACACAAATATTCTAGCCAAAGAGCACCCATCCCCCAAGCAGACTCCCTAACATAACGCACTAACAGATAAAACCCTATTGTCATAAGCTTGATGTACACCTTTTTCAGTCTTTCAACCTAGAACATATAGCTTGATTTCAAAATCGGGTGCAATCGCCCTGACTTGTTTCTCTTGACATGGGCGGAGCTCAATCTGTCAGGGACTGTTCAGTTCAATGCTTAACTATTCCATTTTCAGAAGTCTAGTTATGCGTATGTAACTTCTTTTATAGCGCTATCAACCTTTGGATTCCAGATTCTTTTGCATTCCTGAAAAGAAAACGTATTCCCCAGTGATAACTGCCGTTCCTCCCCTTCCAAATGTAATTTTTTCTTAAGACCTCTCCCCCTTCACAATCCCATGAAGAAAAGTTACGAGTTATTGATAAAGTTAAAAACGATGCAACAAAATCGAGTATTATCGCTGGTATTATTTCGTGAATATAGTTGGTTCCGCGGTAGTTTCACTATACCACGGTTATGTTATGAAGCGGGTGCCGAACATGTCCCCCGACACCCGCGTTTTAACGGGGTTTTACTGTACCGTTTTATGGCGTATGCTCTTTGCGTCAAAGTTCTTTTATCTGAAATCTTATTGTAAGAATGCTGCATAAATGGCAACATAATAAAACAGCATTTCAGCGTTCAGGGACAAAATACAAAACTTTCAATCGTATTTCAAGAGTTTTTTTTTTTTTTTTTTTTGAGGGGAAACTTTCCAATGCGAAAAATATTATTCATTATCAATCTTCGCCAGCATTTCGTAAATGCGTCAATGCGAAATAGCAATCGGTATTTCGTCAAAGAAAAGTATTTTAAATAGAATGGTAAATAGATTATAGTGAGACTCTGTTAGTGTCATTCACAGGAGTGGAATATTTATGACGCTATAGCCAAGCAGGGTTCGTGATTTTTTTTTTATTTTTAAAAAAAAATAAAAAAAAAATCGGATTTTTTTAATTTAAATCAGATTTTTTTGATTTTTTTTAAAAAAGACCCTAAATATTTTGGATATTTATTACATTACATTCATAGAAACAATATGGCATCTTAATCAACATGCAAAAACACACTTTAAGCTATTTTCACAGCAAAAAATATTTTTTAATAGTAGTTTTAATAGAATGAAAAACAAATATTAATACAAATGCATGACTCAATTGAACTTCACCCTACCAGGACTATTAGTACACTCATAAGTACAGAGAAAATGAACAAATTTAATCTGAATTATTTTGCTGTTGAAAGCTGAAAAAAAGTACCAATTGTGTTAAGTTTTACATTGATCATTTTTCAATTTTATAAATAAAAAAGCCTGAAATATTTTTACCCATTTCGAAAAATCATATGCTCACACAATTACTAAAAACTGAGACTTTTTGTTTTAATCAAGTATCTTTATTGAAAACTTCTATGATAAAAAAATATTTTAGAAGGAAAAAAACCTTAAGCTATTAAGGGACGTGGATGAAACTTTAAGGATATATATATTCTAAATTCTAACAATTGTTGTTTTAAACACTATCATTCTGAATTATTCATTGTGTGGCATTGATTAAAGTGATCTAAAATACTATTTTTAAGGTAAGAAACACAGAATGGTTCATGATTATGTGTTATGAATTGTAATTTGAATGATTGAATGAATTATGCTTTGCTGTTCAGATGCTTGAAGGATATTGTAAAATTAAAAAAAATATTGTCAAAAAAAAGAATAGTAATTAATTCTAACCATATGAAATATGTTATGCACACAAACAGATACACTTAGGAAGTTTTGTTTGAAACAGTAGTTGTAATTGCAACATATTTCATTTTTACAACACTTCTTAGCATAGTAAAATCAATGATTTTTTTGAAAAAAAAAAAAATCACTTGATTTAAATCAATGATTTTTTTAAAAAGATCACTTGATTTAAATCAACGAACCCTGTAGCCAAGTGACGTTATAAGCGATCATCAGTACTATTCATGGGCGGTGAAGAAAATGAAATTTCTTGACGTTATAACAGAGTTGTCATTATGCCAAGTTCTATAATAAACTATTATTCAAATCTGATAACGAAGTTCAACCAGAACTTCGTTGTCATAACATGTTAACATGTGTCCGGTACCCTTTGCCTTTACGTGCGGTTCTTTTTGTTAGATGCCCATGATTTTATTGGAGGAGGAGCTTCCTTTTTCCCCTTTTTTTTCCCTTGCTACTAATCTTGCAATACGATCTTTACAAAGCGAAATTCTTATTAAGCAGTAACGTTGCTTGGAATTTTACATATGAAGCATCGTTTTAGAATTCAGAAAAACAAAATGAATGTTGAAAGGCATATTTGCGTGGAATTACTGCGTGATGCCCATCCGTACCTTTTAATTAATCAGTCATCTAAATTAGGGGTTTTTTTTCTAACTCTGGGTCCGGGACAAATTATTCGCACTTCACCTCTTTCCCTCTGGGCACGACCCTTGAACTTGCATGACCGATAGTTTCCTGCATTTGTTAGTGTCTATTAAAATCCATTACTCAAATTTTAGTTACTTTTTTTTCGCTGGTTAATACATTAAAAATAAAAATATGATTGCTTGATAATGATTGTAAATTGTTATTAAATTTAGATTAATTTTCCGTTTTCTTTTTCTTCTAGGTAAGAAAATAGAGATTTTTACTACTGAAATTAGTTCTGATTGAAGGATTTCACTGCTTAAAAATGCTGATGCAGGTTCTTTATAATTAACGCAATATCCATCGATTTCATAAGTGTTCTTTTTATTTTATCCCTTCATGGCATTTTGTTTTTAATCATGTTAATTTCTATGGAAACGTTTTTTAATGCATTGTATATAAGTTTAATTTTGAACTATTATGCTCGTGTTATTGCCTCCGGAATTTAAGACCATAACCAATTAGCACTTAAAATGTATGAAAACTGATAAAAAAAATTCTTGGTACTAAAAGATGTACGAAATCAAAAATAAAGTTAAATAAAGCACAAATTGCCAAAAATTTACAGCTAACAACTTACAAGTAGGGATGTAACGCATATTCGGCCACTATCCGGTATCTGGCCCATTCAGCCCTGTGGCCGAATATTCGGCCTACGCGAATAGTGATTTCATAATCTAGTCGAATATTCGACTTTATAATCTAGTCGAATATTGCTCAAGAATTGGGCCGAATATTAATCAAATATTCGGAAGTAACCTGTTGATTCTAAACCTTTTAATTTGTATTACAATTATTGCAAAAGAACACATTAGTATACCATTTTCATAAATAAGAATAATTTGAAAACAAATGTTTTATCAAGCATGTTGATTTATTTTTATGCAGTTATTCGGTAGAATTAATATACTATAAAATGGGGATTATGATGCAAAATTTCTGGCAAAATTACATTACATGCTTTTCTTTTAGGAATATTGCATATTTATAAAAGAGCATATGTTCACTATGATAGACATGATCTTTTCATTTTGTTATTGTAAACAAAGGGGAGCGAAGACTTAGAGGATAGACTGGTTTGTTGTGAATAGTAGATAAGAGAGGGATGTGAAAAGCCTAGAACATATTATGATATGAATAAGCTAAAATTTGTTTTTAGGATTAAATGCTTTAAATTTTGATAATAGATCAGTTAAAACTTCTCATTTTTAAATATTTTTTTTTTAAAATCCGTAAAATATTCATTTTTTTAACTTGCAAAATAACTTGATAAAACTATCCTGAGCGAGATAAAAGTGCACTAAATAATGGTACGTCTTCAATTTGAATTAAATATTTATTTAAATGATTCAAATGCTTAAATTAAAATTGTGTTATTTGCATTCCACTTATGGGTGAAATTTGCAATTTTGTTGCATTCAAAGCAATACTGAAAATACATAAATTTAAACTTTAAACAAACATAATTAAAGTGTAGAAACAATATTTAAAAATTAATATGTGGAACTGGTGTTTAATTTTGTGATTACCTTTTAAGTTTAAAAAATACTTTCAACTACATGAATTTTGAGAAATCGCATTATGCGGCCGGCGAATATTCGGTATTCGGCCAAACTTTAATATTCAGCCACCGGAATATTCGGCTTCGGACTGGAAAACAATCTTCTGATTTATTTATTTCATTTTTTTAAAATTCATTTTATTATTTATGTTTTGCAATTCCACTGAATGTCTAATAGTGTAGCAGAATATGATTATACTAATTACATTCCAAATACTTCTTTATCCATTGCACAATATTTTTATAATAAAAGAATCAGTATAACTGCATTAATCCATTATGATTGGAGAAAAAAAGTTCTAATACGCAAATACGTATATACATATATATATATATATATATGGTAGATGTTAAGCCTTCTCCAAAAGTTTCCAAAACCATTCATGTATCTTCTAAGAGTATGCAAAGAAAAAAGGATATTAAAAGGCAAGGCACATTTTTCAGTACAAACTTATATCAACATTGGTCTCGGAAACTTTAGTCTTAAATCTCTTATGTATAATATGATGTGTCTTTCGACAGAGCTTTTGCTACCTTACAGGTTTGTACTCTAATCTAAATATTTTTTGTAACTTAAAAATACATAAAGATCTTAAAACCGAAAAAAAAAAAAAAAAAACTTTTATCATTGTTACATTTTGTAAATATTTGCAATAAATGATTTTGGAGTCTTGTTGGAACTAAGCGAACCATAAAAGCTTAAAAGCTAGTAGGTGCCTTGAATTAGAGAAAAAATACGCAAAATGCTTAAAAAAGGGGGAGGGAGGTAATGCTGATGGGTTTACGTTGCGCTCTTCATCCGCCTTACATTCCGAGGATAATGGCTGCATAGGTTCGATCCATCACCAAAACCCTCCCATTATTATCCAATTAATAAAAGCTCTAATCCTCTGCGGCGAGAATTTGATAATTAAAATGGATGGCAGCCATTGAATTTTTCGCTTTAAGTATTCCCTTAGGATCGCCTCTATTTTCTTGCCCGGCTATAATTGCAACTTGTCTAGGAATGTTCTCACCTCGCCACACCAGAAATGAACATGTATTATTATGCTGTTCATCTTTTTAAAAACCCCTTTCAGAAATTGCTTCTTTCTTGATGGTTTGATTTCCCGGACCCACTCGTTTGGAAAAGTTTGCGGATCTTTGTTAGAAGCGCAAAGAATTGTTGAATCCCTTTTCAGTAGCCGTCGAATTGTTCTGCAAAGGAAGAACGGTTTCTTTTGCCTCGTTGATGTACAAATCTTTAGATTGTGCTCACCTAAAGCTTCAGTCCCTGGTCATATTATTAAATGCTCTACAGATTTTGTGTAATTCATGTTTAACACTCAGTCTGATGTGAAGTTCCGTGTTTTACTTGTTTGGTAATGTTTTTATTTACTATGGTTCACACTTTTCAGTAAAAATTCAATCACATGCATTTACGGGACCAACAACAGGGGGGAAAAATGTTTTTGGTTGTCTTGCATCGTTGAAAAATAGAAATAAATTGTCTATTTCCCTAAACACTCATGCATTTAGGAGATCAACAACAAACTGAAAAAACAACAAAGAAAAAAACAGAGACTGCTGTAGGCGAGAAGCGTTGAATCTGTGTTTCCTTGCGTGTGTAGTGCAGAAGCAAAGGTACATTAATTTAATCATTCATTTTAAATCACGAAAGACTAATGCAAATTCATTTTTAAAGTATAAGTCTAAACTTAAGTCATGGTTCTGGAAATGCAAAAACAAGGGAAGGTATTTAAATCTTCTCTTAGTCGCTATCTCTAAATCACCAAGTGCGAGTGTTATCTTTTGTTGCTGATTTTATTTATTAAGTTACAGGATAGACCCGCACTTTTACTAATTTTGTAATGTGCTAAAAATGAAAAGAACTAATTCATCATCGTTAATCCTTGAATCTGGGGAATTTTAATAATCCGCATGAACTATTCGGCGTTCAGGGACAAAATACAAGACTTTCAATCGTATTTCAGTATTTCAAGAGTTTTTTTTGCGGGGAAACTTTTCAATGCAAAAAATATTATTCATTATCAATCTTCGCCAGCATTTCGTAAATGCGTCAATGCGAAATAGACATCGGTATTTCGTCAAAGAAAAGTATTTTAAATAGAATGGTAAATAGATTATAGTGAGACTCTGTTAGTGTCATTCAAAGGAGTGGTAACTGCAACATACGTATTCATTTTACGTAGTGTTTATTTATTTTTGCCTCCCATGCAATATAACGTTTTAATTACGGCAATATCCTCCTTTGAAACGAACTTTTATATATATATTTCAGATCACTTGTAATGATCTCAAATCTATGGAGAGCGATTTGGTTTCGAGGAATTTCAGGCTTCGCTTTAAAATTAAATATATATATATACATATGTTACCGTTAAAGTATGTAATGCAGTTATTTCATAGAATACCTAGTTATTCCATGAAATAACTGATCGTGTCCGTTAAAGTGTGTAATATGTTATTAATTTGACGCTTTAACTAGTTATTCTATGAAATAACTAGGTATTCTATAAATTAACTAATGAGAGACAGTTAAAGTGTAAAATAAACAATTTATCTAAAATGAAATAACTAGGTATTCTATAAATAAACTAATGATAGGCAATTAAAATGAAAAAGAAGCAATTTATCTAATTTATGCAGCGGATAAATGGTATTTATGGAAACGTACCATAAAATCATTTGTTACAACAAGGATTACTAAAATGACACTTGGAATTACAAAGAACATTATTTCTAAAACAAAAACATTTTTTGTTGACACACTGGGTTTTACACGAAATGCAGTAGGGGTGGAAGGTAAATGTTTTTGTCGTGCGAGATATATGATATAGATTATTTTACACTTTAACGGGCTGCAGATCGTTATTCTATGAAATAACTAGTTAAACCATGAAATACAAGAGAGTTTTACACTTTAACCGACACGATCAGTTATTTCATGGAATAACTAGGTATTCTATAAAATAACGGATTTCATACTTTAACGGTAACATATATATATATATATTTTTTTTTTTCTATTTTGCCGTAAAGCTGGAATTTATTTCTCCCCGTGAGTTGAAAATCCTTTCATGAAAATGTCTGTTTTTATCTAACACAATGTGGCAGTGTTTGAAGTATGTTAGAATCGTGACCAGGCTGTACCATTATATAGTTAAACTGGCACGTTAAACTTCGAATTCATAACCAGTAAAACAGAAGGCGGGGGGGGGGGGGGCGTTTATTTTTGCTTCGAGGAAATGAGCTTTATTTTATTGCCGTTGTCTTATTGTCCTGCACAAAAGTACGGTTAATCTTATTTGGCGTGTTGATTTCACGCGAATTCGTGCAAGTGCACAATTCGGGGATTGTTGAAAATATTGTTTTTTTTTAAGAACCTGACTAGCTTCATGCTTTTCCAAAATTTTTGACAGAAATTGAAAGGAAAAATTGCTTTTGTGCTTTTATGTAGCAGGGATGCACAAACTATGGCCCGCGGGCCAAAATTGGCCCGCCGAGCCTTTTGAATTGGCCCGCTAATACAGTTGATAAAAAAGAATAATTATAATAAAATAAAAAGAAAATACAAAAGAAAAAATAATTGTAAAAAAAAAGCTTACGAAAAATCGCAGTAAAAAAATACGATCGCAACGCCGCTATTGAATTTTGGTCGCGATTTTCGGAACTAATCGCCATGTTTAATTTTATTTTATTGGAAATACTTCAGAAACTAATCAAATCATGATAAAAGTGGTAGAATATTGCATTGTCATCTGGTTCTGAGCTATATGTAAAGTTTCAGAATAATAGCTTATCGGGAAATGGTCGAAAATTCGATTGCTGGATTTTTCGAACAGCTATTAGGTGCGTTACTTCGTCTATAAAAGAATTGTGTCCCATTCCTGCTATGATTTCTTTAGTTAATTCAAAGCAACGATCGTTAGACATAGCAGGCAAAATGTCATTATTTTCGTCTTCATCGCTATCTTGCTCTTTTTCATCGTTCGGGTGTAGCACCATTTGGATGCTTTCCGAATCGGACATCTTGTTTATCGAATTATTAATTTCGTAAAATCTGATCATCAATCATTTTTACAGTAATAAATGATTTCAAAGAGGAGGAAAACGAAATGTAAGAAGCATGTTTACATGCAGAAACGCGCAAATTTCATACATATGCAAAACTACTTCGCTTTTGCGAACTCGATTTTAATAAAGAATTCATTTTCCCAGTTGCAATTTTTGTTGCCTTGATATCAATTTTAAATTCTTATTACCTTATTTCAGCTCTTAAATAAATAAAAAATATATAAAACAAAAATAAACGAGGTTTACTTCTCACACGATCAGCTATTGCGGAAAATTCGCGAATCTGCCGTATTAGAAATTTTCCGAACGTTCGTTAGTCCGACTTCTGTTGCAATTCGTCTTCGACTACTGACGAGACAATTAAATAAATGTATAAGAATCTAATTACTTATTTCTTTCATGATCAATTATTGAAATAAAATAGAGAAAAGGTCTGATTTTTCTCAAGTATCGTTGGAGATTTTTTTTTTCTAATTTTCATCTTCAAGTAAGTTGACGCAGGGGAGCAATTCAGGGGAGTGGGGTCCCCTAAAAACATCGTTTTTAGACTAAATTGTTCGTCTTATAAACACTGAATATGTTACTTGTAACGGAAAAATGCGTATTTTAAAAGTGAATTTTAAAAAATTCGTATTTTTACTAAATGGGCAAAAAAACGAGAACTTTTCAAAAATGGCGGGAAATTCACGAAAAAATTAACGGTTTTCTGGTTCCCAGATAAGAGGTTCTGTACTGTATAAGTATTACTATGCCAATTTAATTAATAAGATTTTGTAAATGGTTAGTCAAAAGAACAATTCTACTAGCCAAATTGAGTAGTAGTAATGAGTGAATAAAAATTTATTAATTAAACATTAATGTTCAGAATTAATAATATCAATATGAATAATTATTTTACTTTTATAAAGTGTAATTTATAATCAAAATTAAAAAATTTTATTGTTGATATATATTTAGGAAAATTTTATTGTTGATATGAATTTTGGAAATGAATAAATAAATAACAATTTTTTATATTAATTCACAAAGATCAATTTCTAATCTGCAGGAAAACTAGTGATTAAAGAATAAAATTTAACTATATGCCATGAAACAAAATAATGATATGTTGATTTTTGATAAAGGAATCAGTTAAACTTTATTTTTTATTGTCCATGTAGCAATGTATAAATTTAATATTACTATGCCAATTTAAATAATAAGTTTTTGTAAATGGTTAGTTAAAAAAACAATTCTACCCGCCAAATTGACTAGTAGTAATTCTGAATCGCAAGGGTTTAACGTGATGTATAGACTCACAGCATTTGGATTTTGCTATTTAACATATGTGTGTTTATTTCTTCTGCATTTATATTCGCACTTTTAATTAATTTCTCATTTTAACTCTTAATATATATTTTAAATTTTACATTATAAAATGTCAAAAAAAAAATTATCTAAATTATAAAGAAAGTTATAATTTAGAGAATAATGCTGTTTTTCTAAGTTTAAATTACCTTTTTATTTTCCATTTGTTTCATTTTCATGATTTGCACCCATTTTTGTAAAAACTTTTAGTATTTCTCTTTTTTTGCCATTTGACCAATCACTTCATTGATATATATAAATGTTGTGCAATTAATTGTTTAGAAATCGTATACCTGATTTTGTTTGAATTCATTTATATTAATTTTTAAAGCTTTTATTTAATAATCTGTTCCCGAGTACAGTAATTATTAATACATGTAATTTGTACATATTACCTCTAAATAAAAACTGAAATACACAGCTGAAAATTTTTATGAATAAAACATTACGTTACTTTGGCCCCCAACCTGATACTTTCTAATTTTTTGGCCCTTCATCCAAAAAAGTTTGTGCATCCCTGATGTAGTGAATTGCTTTGATAAAATCATGTTAAACACAAATTTGATGTTTCTAAGTTTTCGTTGACTTATTTTGAATGAAAAATAACATCAACAAAACAAAAATACTTCCTCTTATGAAAAATTCAGTAAGCTGTGTTGAAGAATTAAGAGATGACGACATCCGACCCATTCATTCAAGTCCCCGCCCCCCTTTTTATGGTTTTGAAAAAATTTCTTAATAGTGCTCGCAAAAAGTAGATTTCATGGAGAAAGAGTTGCAAATGATTCTAGTTACTTACTCTGTTCGACTTGAATTATGTTATTTATTTATTTTATTTTATTGGACTCCATTATTCAATTCAAAAATAATAAGAAATTTTTAATTGTCCGTATTAAGTTTTTAACTATGCTTTTGACCTTTCAAAAATCTAGGTAATAAAATAACCATGGCCACTCTCCCGTGAGAATTACTGGAATAGCGTCATAGTTCGAAAATTAAGATTTTTGAGTAGATAATTACAGGATAAATGCAATCATCGGAGCAGTTATCCCTGTAGTATTAATGCAGCATGTATCATAGTTTGAAATCGATTTTTCAAAACGTAGTTGTTTTGTGTGCGATGTATTATTGCCATGGGTGATATTTGCTCTATGATTGTAAATAAAACATTTTTTTGCACTTCTAGCATGCATCGGTGTTTTGTTTTTCAACAGAAACGTTTGACGTAAATATAATCAAATCTCATTGAGCAGAGGAAAAAAAAGGTTCACGTGTCCGGTCAGCTCCCTCGACTATATTTAGTCTCTCTGCCCTTGTCGCTAGAAATGTGAACATCCGCTCCAGATAACACAGCAGCAAATTATACAGAGGAACGAATGTTGTTTACTTACATACGATCTTCAAACTGCTTGTGGTTATTTTTTGTTCAAATACATATTCTTACAGTACTCAACTTACTGATTTTGCGAATTCAGAAAAAGGAAATGGGGGCTGGGTTCAACTTTTTCCCCACTACTGCAACAGATATCGTGCTGAAATGCCATGGATTTTGTATTTATAGATATAGCTGATGGATTATTGCTTTTCATTGTTTTTTTTTCGTTACTCTGAAACCTGAAAGCTATAAACTCTATGCATATTTTTAACAGGGCTGGCAAGTTTCTACCAGGGTGGTTAAAACCAGTGGTTATAACCGGTTTAAACCGGCATGGCAGAAACTACTTTCTGCCAGTAAGTGGCAAAAACTGGCAGAAACTAAGAAATAATACTAATAAGAACTTTAATCCACGATTCATAATTCACACTTGTATTCAATATGTAAACAATTAGGTTAAAATTAAAACTAAAAACAATGAGTGTTATTCAAAGTAGCAAAAAGTTTCAAAATGATCATATAAATATACTTTGTTTATATAATATTAATTTTCTTTCACTTGAAAAAAAAAATCATAATGCTAATCTGATGCTGTACAAGTTTAACTATTAATATTATTGTTTACAGTTGAATTTCTATTTAAAGGTAAAAAAATTAGAAAAAATTCTATGATATTTTAACAAATCACTTTTCGGAGTATTTTTAAATAAATAATACAATGCAATGGCAATAACTTTAAGATTATCTATTATGTACAAATAGAAATGGTTCTTGAGAAAATACGTCACTAAATAATTGAAGCACATAAAATATCAGAGAAATTTTTTTAAATGAAATCTCTTACAATTATTTTACAAAATTACCACTCGAAATCAAATATACTATCACTTTTTACACGGAGCATTTCATAGCATACGACTAATTTTGCTAACCTTTTTGAACCCAACCTGTTTCTTAATTTGTTCTGAATGAAAGAAAAGCTTTAAAATATTCTTTCAAGACCAGCATTTCTTTGCTGGTAATGTCATTATTGTGGATGCAAAAGTTACTAAATTTAAAAAATCTTCATTTTTACCAGTATTCGTTTTTAAAGACATTACTCATTTTTCTACTGCAAATTTATTTTTTAATTAAAACTACAAACAATATTTTTTATTTGTTATTTATTCTGAATAAAATGTCCTTTGGGAATTTAATACTGCTAAAAAATTCTCTGATAATGCCCCAAAATGGGTTTATGCCAGTTATTTACAGTTTCTGCCGGTTAAAACCGGTTATAACCACTTTCTGCCACTGGCACGGCAGAAACCCTTTTCTGCTGGCAAAAACCCAGCCCTGATTTTTAAGCATTCCAAATACCTTGCAAGTTTTTAAGTTGCATATATTTACAAAATACGCTCATTAATTACATTGTAAAATCAAATTTGACATGCCGGATAATCGGGTCTTTAGTGCAGTGGTTGGATCGGAATCTGGATATCTAAAAATCGGTCCGATAGCTCGGATATCCGATTTTTATGCATTTTTGTATTTGGATGCTTAATTTCTTTGAAGAAATGCATAAAAAGTGCTTAATGTTTGTTTTCAGAATTGAGTATGAGACCTGTCTATATGTTCTAATAATAAAATAGCAATAAATAACTCGTAAGGTTCGTGTTTAGTATGATAACACTAAATTTTTCTTGCAACATTTATTTACTAGTCTTCATTATGTATGAATTTCAAAGAAAAAACTGAATTCCAGTTCATTTGTTTAAACTAATTAATTCTCGTGTGTGCTGCAATTTCCCCCCTCATTTTCCCAACTTTACCACTTCTTAACTTATAATTTTTTGATGGCCTTAGGCAACTGGCCAACCTCCTGTGTGCAGCTCCTACTTTATTTCAAGAGCGTGTATGCGTTAAAATTTACTTTTCCCGCTGTTTAAAGAAGCAATATGTTAAAACCTATAGGAAGGATTTTACACACGCGAACCGCGTATTAGCTACGTGGAGCTCCAAAAACTCGGTACTAATGCCTGCAATAGATGTCTTCCGTGACGTGCGCTGCTTTAGAAAGGGGCTTTTAACTGGACGTGTTTTTGATCGGGAATTGATACGGTTGTACCTAATATCCTTTTTCTTCCCTTCAGCGTCTGATAACCTCCTTGGGAAGAGATAAAGTCTCGCTATCGTTCGGATAGCAAAAGTTGGGGATGTTTGCATTTGAATGCAGTTTAAAAAATACTGTAGGGGAAAAGACTTACAGTGTCTCACAAAAGTGATGGGACACTTGTGCTTTACAAAAGGAAACTGTAATAAAATAAATAAATAAACATGTACAAATTTTTTATGGGTGTATTTCATACTTAAATTTTGTAACATTTATTACATAACATACATTTTGTCAAAATATTAAAATATTAATTTAATAAATATACAGTTGTTTAGAAAGGAGCAAAAAATGGCTCACATAAGTGATGGGACACTTACTTTTCCATCAAATATTTATCCAAAAATTTTACTTTTTAAAATATTTTAATATTTTGTTGGATTTCCTTTTACTTTTAAAACATGATTTAATCTTCTTGGGATGGATTTGACTAATTTTTCTGTGAATTCTGGAGTGAGTTTACCCCATTCTTCTTGAAGCACCGATTTTAATTGTTGTTTTGAAGAAATGGTGTGTTTGCGAATTCTTGATTCCAATTCTTGCCAAATATGCTCTATGGGATTTAAGTCTGGAGATTGTGGTGGTGTTTTTATTATTTCAGGACAGTTATACAGCAGCCAGAGTCTAACGTTCAAAGCAGTGTGCTTGGGGTCATTATCCTGGTAGAAATTAAAATCGTTATGAAGGTTCAATTTTCGTGCTGAAGATTTCAAATTTTGCTTTAAAATGTCTATATACTTGTACTGATCCATTATACTGTCAATAAAAACAAGATTGCCGACTCCAGCGGACGACATACACCCCCATACCATAACTCCTCCTCCACCATGTTTTACTGTTGGCACCAAGTTCTCTTTACGAAATTCTTCCCTGGGTTTTCTCCACACCAACATTCTACCGTCAGAACCAAATATATTAAATTTACTCTCATCAGCAAATATAACTTTATTCCAGAAATCAGAATTCTTATTTATGTTGGATTTTGCGAATGCCAGTCTGAGTTTTCTATTCTTTTCACTTACGAAGAATTTTTTCCTGGCTACTCTACCGTGATATCCAGCAGATCGAATTACTCTTCTAATAGTCTCAGGATTAACAATTACTCCATATAATGCTTGTAAATCAGCAGCAACTTTTGGAGCACTCATTCTTGGATTCTTTTTAATAATTCGAACGATAATTCGCTTTATTCCATTAGATAGCTTTGATGGCCGGCCAGGTCTTCTTTTATCCTGAATCATATGATTCTTTTTATATCGTTTAATTATGTTGAAAACTGTTGAATGACTCAAGTTAACTGTTTCAGCAGTTTCTCTAATAGATTTTCCACGTTCAATATGCAAATTAATAATTAATTTTCGAATTTCAAGCGAAGTTTCTTTTCATTTAGCATTCATGGCTGCACAGAGCTAAAAAACACAAAAATTCCAAAGCAATCTGGAGAGAAATACTGCAGACGATTTTATAAATTATTGCCAATTGCTTTTGAGTAAAAATAAAACCCACAAAAAATATTTTTATTGCTCATTTCAGACGATTTTTGTTACATATCTAATGGTGTCCCATCACTTATGTGAGCTAATTTTTGCTCCGTTCTAAACAACTATATTTTTATTAAATTAATATTTTAATATTTTGACAAAATGTATGTTATGTAATAAATGTTACAAAATTTAAGTATGAAATACACCCACAAAAAATTTGTACATGTTTATTTATTTATTTTATTACAGTTTCCTTTTGTAAAGCACAGGTGTCCCATCACTTTTGTGAGACACTGTATATAAGGCAGTGAGGAAGCAAAGGGATGTAAGCAACCGAAAAACTCGTTCAAAGTTTGGATCTTATGAGACCATTAATGCTATTTTTTTTTTTCTAAATCATGTTAAAGGGGAGGGGGTGCAGCACCTGTTAAAGCCACCCCTAACATCTGTTGCCAGTGCTTACCCTATCATTTGCAGTATTTATCTCCAAATTTTCATTTTTGTCACTTACACCCCTTTTGCTTCTAAGTGCCTCATATGTGAAATTTTTCCCCTCTCCAAGAGCAAGAAAACAGCTCACAGTTTTATAATAGGGTCAGTCGTCAGTAGGAGTAATCTGAAGCAAAATTTTAATGTTTTGCCTTTCAAAATCTTTTCCACCTCTTGGATGAATTGCGGTAAAATTTTGTGTTTTGCAGTCGAAACTGACCTAAATACGTAGGTATGAAAATTTAGACTCCATCTCTAACCAGAAAGTGCGTCTTATAATTAAATGTGTTCCCATTTGAGGAAGATGTAGAAGAAGCTTAAGAAGTGCTAAAGAATTTTTTTTAGGACGGCTGTATGTTTCCAATAACTCCATCCAGCAAATCACCCAAGAGTTTTTTTATTTTTTATTTTTAAGGGGAGTAGGTGCAAGTACAGATTTTGCAGTAAAGTCTAGAATACATCCAGGGCGAAAGAAGCGTACAGACCCTGTTCCTGGGGTGGGAGTGGATTTCGAGAACGTCTTCAGAAATCATGTTTTGAATCCATTTAAATAATTAAGAACAAAAGACTAATTTTCTTTCTTGCTTATCGCCGACTATAGTAGGGAGCAATACAGAGAGGTCCAAAAAAAGGATACACTCATTAACAGTGAATCTACTCGGAACAAAATAACATGCAGATATGAATCTTGCTTGGTATTGTAGTCCAATTTGGTTAGTAGATATCGCGGCCTGTGTAACAACATTCAAGCATTGGCAGATGCCAGTTGGTTACTAATTATAGCGGAAGTGACCAGACCTTACACCTATGGACTCTTACCTATGGTTCCAGTAACAGAATTTTCTGTAGCAAACTGCAGCACAAATTTCAGAAGTCAAAATTTATCTGCTGCACCAAATGATGTGAAACCAAATTTACAATCATCAAAAATAGCAAACTTTGCAGTTAAAATAGTTGACATATTGCAATAATACGTGCAAACAATAAATAAATATTATAATTATTCATTTTGTAAATAAATTAATAATCTAAAATTGAACTAATCTAATTTTAAATGTAATTAAAAAAATTTTAAAGTGTCTAATTAATCTGCTAGCTTCAAAATAAATCTGCAGCGCTCGCTGACGGGCCTGTGGGGGACCTTGAAAAACGAAGTTTATCGACGAAAGCCACCTACTCTGAACTTGCTACGAGAAACCATCGTGATCGCATGTGCGGCCATTACACCAGAAACATTGAAAGCCGTAGTTCGGTCTGCTGTTGAGCGGCATCAACGATGTTTAGCTGCTAATGGGGGTTACTTTGAACACATGTAATTGTTAGTACATTTTACAATATCAATTAAAAATCTTGTTGAAGTTTAAAAATTATGTTTAAAATAAAGATATTCACTGTCAACTAGTGCATACATTTTTTGGACCCCTCTGTATTTAATAGAGTATAAATTTACGAAGGAAACAGGTGAAACAACTGTTTGTAATAATATACAGATTACTAGGTGGCCTGGTGTCGGCTGGCTCCCAATAATTTAACCACAATTTTCATATCAGGAATGAATGTTAGTGTTTTAGCTGGCTCAATATAGGTAAGACCCACCCTCAAATTTGATTTTTAAAATTAAGTAATTTACATTTGAAAATATGGGTGAATTCAACTTCTAAGTTTGGAAACTGTGGGATGGTTGAAACTTGTAAATTCTACGCATGTTTTTAAACAACAGAACCGGATATCCGGTATGTATACGTCATACATAGGACAACGGATATCCAATATCCGGCAGGATTATTCATTATCCCTCTGTATTTAATAGCGTATAATTTAGGAATGAAACTTTGTTGAAACAACTGTTTGTAATAATATACAGATTACTAGATGGCCTGGTGTCGGCGGGCTCCCAATAATTTAACCACAATTTTCATATCAGGAATGAATGTTAATGTTTTAGCTGGCTCCATATAGGTAGAGGGCCCTTCACGCAACTGTTCTTTGAGACAAAAACGTGTTTGCAATGATTTTGAAGTCGGGAACACTAAACTTTAATATTTTGTTCCGAGAAACACAACGCGTCGTGTGATCGCAAAGCTCGCCATCTGTTTGAATGCAAATGAATTCCGGAACCTGACATTTTAACACTGCTTTCAAAAAGATTGAGTTTGTCTCCAGATATTTTTTGTCACCAGTACAATAATGTGATTGTTGTAACATTTTCATCGTATAAAGTAACCAATTGTTATTATTATAATGATTTTTTTGACGTCTCAGTGTTCCGCGGACCACGGCTTGAGAACCACTCATTTAAGTTGCAAAATGGTATTTTTGCACAATTCAATACATGCAATCAACTTTTCGTCTTAGTTCTGTAGTTGCGGCATCGGAAAAGCTTACCGATGTGCAGCGACTTGCAGATCAAAAGCCTTGCGCACTTTACAAGTCGTTAGTATTAAATATTCAATGGCTCAATTTCACGAGCGAAACTGTTTGTCCGACGTGCTTTTAGAATCTTTCCCATTCGTCAATCTTTCGAGAAAGTTGGGAAGTCTAATGGGTTTTTTCCTTCTGAAACGGGTTTCATTAAATTTTCGTCGAGTCTCTTTTGATTAGGTATCGTTAGTTTAATGACATGCTGGCAGATGAATGTGCACACGAAAATTCCTCCTTTTTTCGATGACCGAGTCACGAGCCTGTAATTATAAAAATAGAAACCTTAGCCACAGGTAGGTCCTTGGCACTTGCGTCGGCAAATTATTTTCATATGCAAATTGTCCTCTAATGTGTAATTGCGTTTCTGTGTTTAGCCCTGATCGTTGCTATAGAGATGCCGCTGCGTATTTGTCTTTATTTTTTCGTTACAATCGCTTTTGCCCCTCCTTTAACATTTCACTCACACAATTCTGCCTTTTTTATTATGGGTTACGCACCCATTTCATGCTCAGAATGTAATAGCTCGGTTACTTATTTGGTTTGAGCGCTGTCACTGCCGCCGTTAACCCCACTCTTTTCCCTCCGTTTTTTTAACTTGATTATTATTATAGCTGCTTTTTTTTTTTTTTTTTCTCTCTTCCTCGCTCACCATTCTCCTTCCTTTTTAATCGTAATACGTATGACCGCCTGTGTCAACAAGTCCGATGGTTCGAGGGGTTAAATGGCTCCCAGAGGAGGAAGGAGTTTTCGGTTATGTGGGAGTTTTAATTGAACTTGCGTTAACCACACTCGCGAATTAAAAGAAGCATTTGATTTGGATTGGCAATTCGTTTTCGCAGTAAATGATGCAGAAGGGGGAAAAAGCACCGATTCGCAGAATTCTCTCCCGACTGTGCTTGGATATTTGCATTATTCGGAAATTTTTCCTTTTTTATGCATTTTCTCATCTGAGAGAAATGGTAAGGGAAACAGCTATGTACGGCATTTTTCAATAGAGGGATCTTAAAGAAGACAAGGGTAGTTGTTGGGGAAAAAATCCCTCTGAATGTTGTTGCCCGATGTGTGAGAACAATCGAGGAGGATGTATTACAATAAATTTCACTGTTGTTCGGAATTAATAGGGAACTAAGGTAATCCCGGATGAAAAAAAGTTTGTTTAAGCAAACAACATAAGAAATTAAAAGTGCAGGTGCACACTTGCACAGTATTAAAATATTTTGCGTTTACTTTCAGGGACTTCAAACTTCTGTTTAAAAAAAAAAAAAATCAGAAATGCTCCTTACTTTATTTCCAATTCTTGCCCGCGCGCCTTCCGTCCCCAAATGAAAATTATGTTGATAGGTTTATATTACGATAGTCTTTAATTAATTTATTCATTGCCCATGTGAATACAGTGGGAAGGGGTCATAAGTCCCTCCTCCAAATTTGACCAAAAGTAGCCTACAACTTCGTTTTGGACTTCAGAGCAGTGTAAAATATTCCGTTGTGGGGTTTGGCACCTAGAGGAAATAAGGGACCTAGAGCGTATAGGGAATATATTTATAATTTTATCTCTTTAATAACAATTTGTTCCTTTACAATGTATTGAAAAGAGCCTATGCCTAGACGTAACTCTTATAATTAGTGCAAAACTTTTACTCCCTAGTCATCAATTTCTCATAAGACAGCCGTATTAACACAGTAGATTTTTCGGCAGTAGGGTAAATGCTCCACTTATAGACTAGCCTTTTTGGTAAAGGTGAGCGGGAATTTCCTTTTGTGCCAGAGAGATTATTTCAACACAGGAAGAACGAATGTAACCTTGAACATCAGTTTTTCCTAAAACACCAAATGATTAAAGATAATTTCTTTTCTTTCATTTTTACAGATTTCTCCATTTTTTTTACGCCAAAGAATTTTGTAAATGTTCAAAGATCTAGTTTCTTGCTAGCTCATTTCGTTTAACACGTTCACGCCGGCGCGTACCACCGGTGGCCCGCACTAGACTCAGGCTGTCTCATCGGGCAGCGCCGCCAGATGAAACGCAGCATGAATTCTAGCGCTGCCTCACAGCGAAAAACATAAAAATCGGCCCCGGCGTGAACGTGTTAATTTGGAAATTTCAGGTAACTTTAGGAACATTGCAGCAAATCGGATCCCATGAAGTAATTTTAAATTGTAAATCCGATTAATTAAATACTTACCTGTTCAACTTCTTTCTAGTCTAGTAAATTTAATTCGTGGGCTATTACTATGTTGTTTTTAGAATAACATATTCCTTATTAATCAATGAAAATTTGGTGTCAAAGTTTGTCTTTTTTTTGGGGCAATCAAGCTTTCCTTCAAATTTACATTTAAAATGCTTGGACAGGATTGGGATTGAAACTTTCCAATCCTGTCAACCACTTCGAGATAATTACTAAACTGGATCTTGCCCAACCACTTCTTAAGAGCCAAATGCCTGAAAAGAGCTTAAAGATTCTTGCACTTGAGACCATCCATACTCTATCCTCAACCCGAATGGTTACATGTTTATACTGATGGCTCCTTGGCTGAGCACTCATCAAATGTCGGCGCAGGAATATTTTCTTCAATCTTTTCCTTCTATCTGCCGGACCATCAAAGGAGGGAAACAAAACTTGAGGAAAAGTTTTGGCTACAGAGTTAGGTTCAAAACAGGGCGTATTGAGCTTCAAAACGAACAATGATGTGTAATATTCAGGGTTCGTGATTTTTTTAAATTTTTTTTTAAATAAAAAAAAAATCAGATTTTTTTAATTTAAATCGGAATTTTTTTTTTTTTTTTTTTTTTTAAGACCCTAAATATTTTGGATATTTATTATGTTACATTCATAGAAACAATACGGCATCTTAATATGCAAAAACACACTGTAAGCTATTTTACAGCAATAAATGTTTTTAAATATTAATAATGATAAACAAATGTTAATAGAAATGCATGACTCAAATGATACTTAACCCCACCAGGAATAATAGTACACTCATAAGTATACAGAGAAAATGAACAAATTTAATCTGAATTGTTTTGCTGTTGAAATCTGAAAAAAGTAACAATTGTGTGTGCTTACTTTTTACATTTAATGTACTTTAATCATTTTTCAATATTATAAATAAAAAAGCATAAAATATTTTCACCCATTTCGTAAAATCATATGCTCACACCATAATTAAAAACTGAAACTTTTTATTTTAATCGAGTATCTTTATTGAAAACTTCTATGATAAAAAATATTTTAGAAGGAAAAAAACCTTAAGCTATTAGGAGACGTGGATGAAACGTCTCCTAATTGAGGATATATATTCTAAATTCTAACAATTGTTGTTTCAAACACTATCATTCTGAATTATTTCTTGTGTGGCATTTATTAAATTGATCTAAAATACTATTTTTAAGATAACAAACACTGAGTGGTTCATGATTATGTATTATGAATTGTAATTTGAATGAGTGAATGAATTATGTTTTGCTTTTAAGATGCTTGAAGAATATTGTAAAATTTAAAAAAATATTGTAAAATTAAAAAAATAGTAATTAATTCTAACCTTATGAAATATGTTATGCACACAGACAGATGGACCTAGGAAGTTTTGTTTGAAACAGTAGTCGTAATTGCAACATATTTCATTTTTACATTTCCTAACAAAGTAAAATCAATTATTTTTTTGAAAAAAAAAATCACTTGATTTAAATCAATGATTTTTTTTTTTAAATCACTTGATTTAAATCGTGATTTAAATCAACGAACCCTGGTAATATTCAATGAGTTTCTAAATTTCAAAGGCAGGTGAAATTAATTTCCACACCACAGGCGATATTTATCCAGAAATGTATGACCACTATGGATAAATTTTGAGCAGCCTTTTTTCCAGCTTTTGAAAATAGTTGGGCTTCTTATTATTGATGCCATCTTGCTTGTTGGTATAGTGTTCATCCTCAACTGGCTGTATTGCTCTAGGATGTTCCTTGTTTGATATCTGTTGTTGGCTGTTTCGGTGGAGTCTGCTTTGCAAGAATAAAGTGGATGTTCAACGAAAAGACGGAGCTTTTATATGATGCCCCATGTGCAGCACAAACACATTCTCATCTCCGTTTATTATTCACAATGGAATTTCGCGAGGAAGAAAGAGCATGAAGTGGAATAAAAAAAAGTAGGCTCTTCTCCGTCAGGTAATCCCCTCTTACCTATTTCACTGAAGTCCGTCGTTAGGAATGGTGTATGAATGCTTCTAGATAAGTTTTATTAAGAGCGTTTTCACATGCCGTGAGAAAGTTTGATTCCTTTCCCTTTCCCCGACTTTATGAGCTTGGTTTCAGCCTGTAAGAGCTTTGCTTGCTTGCTGCCATTAAATTCCTATCGTAAAAAGAGTCCGCGGCGCCGCGTTTTATAACTCCCTTTCGCAGAAAGCAAACACTGTTTGTGTATGAAGAAAAATCCTTCTTCGATTTGGTATTCCGTGCTTTAATTTTAATGGCACTTTAACTTGTTATTAGGTTTGGATTTCTTCAGTGCATCTGGTGCTGCTTGTCATGATTTCTATTTTTTTCTTTGCTCGGTTCTTTTATGACTATTGCCCTTTTAAGGCTCTAAGGTGGAAGAAATAAATTTCGGAATTATTTGTAATTGCTTTAGATTCCCATAAAAATTATTTTCTATTTAAAAATACTTTATAATCATGTGGTAGCATACTTGGGAAAATATATGGGCCGAAACAAAAAATCAGTGGATAATCAAATGATGTAATAAATATACTTATTAAAGGCATAATTTACGATTTATTTAAGGATATCCTTTTTCGCGGGTGTGCCACATTGGCAGTTTAGTAAAAAGAACTTTTTATAAAAATCGATGAGTACCAAACCTCGAGGAAGATCCAGAAAAAGGTGATGGGAAGATGTTCTGAATGAAGAGAAAGGGAAACTAAGAAACCAAGCTTTCTAGAAAAACGTTGTGCAACAGGCTGAGGTCATAGCAAGCACCGTAAAACTAATAAAGACAAAGAATATTGTACCTGAAAGAATTGAGAAAATGCCATGGAATACGAACGACTGCTGTAACGGGATAGGAATCTTTATTGCCTTGTAGTTTATGTAAACTTTGTTTTAAAAAAATTTACAACATATGAAAGATTCTTTAAATCAGTTTTTTAATCGATACATTCTAATATTCACACAAAGGTGAATAAAATATTGAATCGATATTTTAACCGAAAGGTTTTTTAAAATTACGGATTAACACTAAATATGTTATGAAAAGACAGCATAACTTCAAAGTATTTCAGAGCATGCAAATTATTTTTAATTTGAAAATTCTTAAATTCGATTGTATATCGTTAAAAACACTTTTAAACAGGGATCTCGAGCGGAGAAGCAAATAGATATTGCTCGAAACTGAAGCGGAGCCGGAACAAAAAAAATTTGCTCCACTGCTCAGATTCTTTTTTTAGCCTACTTTCCCGTAAAAGTAAAAAAATAATAATAAAGCATGAAAGTAGGCTTAATGTATCGTAAAAAAATCGTTAAAAATAAAGAAAAGTCAAAACTAAGTGAAGTAATTAAATAAAGATTGAAAAATAAGAAAATTGAAAGTAGGGTTTTGAGAGGGGGGGAAATGTGTCGGTTTTTCTCTCCACCCCCCCCCCCCCCCTCCTAATATCTTATGAGGCAGTTGGCCGATTCGAAAGACTTTTTTGCATTCGAAAGATCTCGGCGAGGACATCTCATTTCCATATTTTACTTTTTGATTTGAACAATATTTCGTTCAATTTTGAACAGTTCAAAATGTTTTAACATTAGCGTCTATTGGCGTAAATGAAGCAAATTATGTTCACTCTGGGCACAAAGATCATGAACAAGCTTACTTTTCTCGACCAGACCCCTACGTGTTATCCGAGGCCTTAGGATTGCTTGTACACAGGGTGAAGTAGTGGGGTCCACGGATTTTACATGCACCTATCCTCAGTGTACATGGTGGGTCTTTAGCAGGTATCGAACAAGCGACCTTCCACGTGGAAATCGAATGCTCTAACCACTAGACTACCACGACCTTTTGAACAAACTTACTGGACTAAGCTCTTGGCTTAAAATATTCATTTGAACAATTTGTGTTCATTTTTTGAGCGGTTCAAAAAAAAAAAATGACATAACACCTACGGGGAAATTTCAATCCCATATAAATTTTGACGTGACCGACGGATTTGCGTGGAACAAACTTTATCGGAAAGATGTTACAGCACTCTCAGAAATAGGATCGTCACTTTTGAGGACTTTTCAATCGTCAAGAAAATTTCGTCATTTACAACGATGCTCGCGCGATCACGACTTTAAAAAGTTACTACACAAATTTCGGCAATTTGACGAAAGGTTTACTCGGAGCATTTTTCACGAAGCCATTTTGTCAAATACGACGAAAATTTCGTGAGATTTGAGCATGCGTTTCTGAGAGTGAATGTAGAACATGTATAGATACTAAGTTCAACAAGAACTAAACGAGCCTATTTTCCTATAAATTTTTTGATCGGGATTTTCAAGGATATTTCTCAATGAATGAATTTATGAATTAATTAATAAGTGAAAAATGAATGAATGAAAAAATGAATGAATTGCGGCTGAAAAGGGTATATTTGAAGCAATTAAAATCTGAAGCTAAGTAAGAAAGAGAGTAGCTAGATTATAAAATTGAAGTTGTAGTATACTAGAAAGTTGGCTCGTATAGTTCTAGACGGAACTTCTTGTTTTACTCTTCTAATTTTTATCTCGTAAAAGAAATAAATTAACTTAAAAAAAAGAATAAATAAATAATATAACCTATTAAAATTATCCGAACCACGGATGGAGTGCAAAAAAGAAGTGATCCTCCAGATCCAAGCTTTTAAGGCGGGATAATTTGCACTATGTCTGATTTAAATATAAGAAGTCCTGTTATTTTTTACACTGCTACGCACTAATCTAGAATATTCTTTCCTTAGAATTAAAAAAGGTGGTGAATATATCCCGAGAAAAAAAAAAGTTTTGCTTTGGTCAACTGCCTTCACCAACTGTAGTAATATATTCCGTAAAAGTAACCTGAATTTCGAGGAAAATTGGGAAAGATGTGTAACTTATAACTACCAGTAATTTTTTTCTGGTCAAGTCGGATTCTTCGTCACGTCAGAATTCAATTGGTAGTTGTATATCAACAGGATTTTCTCATGGTATCGAAGCATTACGTGACCGAATTCAGAAATGGCGTTTGTCAGCAAAATCTATGCTCACCTCGAAATGCGTCTGTGATCCTGATTTTACATGCCGCAATATCTTATCTATCATTGCGTATCTGATTTAACTTCGTAGGTCTGACTAACTTTTATCTTTTTTGTTAATCTAGTTTTTCGATTTATTTATTACTTAATAAGAGCAATTCATTTATTGCAATCACACGCTGTAAAAGCAGACTTTATAGCTATTTGTTTACGTCTGTTACTTACAATTGTGTGAAAATCATTGAACATTTTAAAAGTGTTATTAAAAATTCTATTTAAGAAATTTTAGCTTCTCTGTGCAAATGAACCCATTCGAGTTCGAATTTGTTTGGTGTGGATTTTTTTTCCCCTCTCATTTAAATGGTGATGCATGCATCATTTAAAAAAATATTCACTACTGTACTTGCCACATGAGTTTACTAAGTACTAATTCAATTTTTTTAATTGGAGGTTTCATTTTTTTAAATGTAATTTTCAAATTTTTTGAATGTAATTCAAATATTTTTTACTCTTTGTAATTTAAAAAAAAAAAGACATTTGATTTAAACGGAAGCTTTATCTTTTAGTAATGTAGTGGGTATGTGATTTTACTAAAAGCTAAGTTAGAAAAATATTATTTTTTCTAATAAAATATAAAAATTATTAAACAGGGTGCGTACGCGGCCTGGAAAACCTTGAAAGTCCTTGAATTACATAATTTTTTTTTTCAAGGCCTTGAAAGTCCTGGAAATTTGGAATAATGTACAAAAATGCCTGGAAAGTCCTTGATTTTCTTATGTTTACTATTTCTTTACAACTTATCAACAGGAAAATTCACCATCCTTCAAATTTCTACCTGCAGACATGAGATTTTTTCCGTATTTTGACGGAATTCTGTAGTTTTTGTAATTTTGGAAATTAAAAATTTCGCTTCCGCAAAAATTCGTTATTTGGATTTCTTTTTCTCTATTTTTTTTTTTACCCTATGAACTTTTTTGACAGTAGCCTGCGTACATTCCTGCGAAGTTTCACTAATTACGAGTAAAATTTACACATTCGATTCGTTTTTGGCGCTTTTAAGTGTGAATCCCGATTTTTTTCAGCACTTGGAAATCTGGTTACATCGGCTTCGGCAAAACTTCCTAGTTCTCGTTTAATATCGGATTCTTCCCCTTAGACATCAATAAATTTGAGCTTATCTATATTTTCAATCTTTCCTAAGTTTTAGCCTCTTTAAAGGGCTTGCAGAAACGTCATTTTGCCACGCCCACTCTAAATGTCGCTGATAATCAAGGAATTTTTAGCTTTTAAGTTTTAGTGATACATCTGTTGATTATAATTATTAAATATTAGAACCTCATTAAAAATCTGTGTAATTTTTTTTTTTGGCAAAAAATTTTTTAAAAACAGTTTTGTTCTTGTTTCGTTTTTTATTTTTTTTTTTTCTCTTTTTTGTTGCATGTAATTTAAGATATGTTTAAATTTTAGATCGTTTTTAGCATTAGGGTCCCTCCCGCCCTTTCAAGTACTCATTTTACAATGTTACAAAATAAATAAATAATATTTATTTCTATTTTAATTCAATATATAAAAACATGTAAAAATTTCTTCACACCTAATTTTGAAGTTATTTCATTTCATTAAAATTTTTATAGTTATCAAGTATGAAATAGTTATTTCAGTTTAAGCAGTTATTGCTCAGGAACATGTTTATTTCTTTAAAAAATATCATGCCACTTCCACGGCTTTTTTTGGTTAGACATAATGCCCCAATCATTTTTTTTAATATTAAAGTAATGAGTTGACTTGCTTAGTATTTAATAATTCTATTGCGTAGTAATTCATGCGTGTAATAAACTTTTTAATAAACTTTTACAAAGTGTTATGTCGTGATTTTTCAATATTTTTTCTCAGTGAGGCACATGTCTGACCTGACAAGCAATAAAGCTATGGCTCCTCACATACACAGCCGATACAACACATAAATCTAATTTATGTGCGATCTGATAAATTTTTATAGTATTGAATATGAAGTTATTTTATTACAGTTAGAGTGCTCTAAATTAAATAGTATTAAGGAAATATTTCTGGCTTGTAATGTAACTTGTATTCGAAGTGGTTAGATTTACGTGATTTTTGCTATGAAGAGTCCTGGAATGTGCTTGATTTTTACTCAGAGAATAGTGTACGCACCCTGATTAAAGTGCACCCAGTGTAATAAAAAATAATAATAAGTTCTTGTATAGCATGACATACAATTGTTTGATTTATTTCAGCTTTCAAAATTAGGATTCAAATTAGTAATTTGTAATTTTTCTTAATAAATAGAGTGTACTATTATTCTTGTCAGGGTTAAACTTTCATTTGAATCATTCTTTTGTTTATGCTGTTTTTCAAAAACAGCTATTGCCATGAACATTACATAGAATGTGTTTTTGTATGATGTTTGACATGTCCTGTCGTATTATTTTTTATAAATGCGACATAATAAATGTCTAAAAATCTTTAAAGTCTGTTTACAAAACTCAGATTGAAATTTAAAAAATCCAATTAAAATAAAAGTCAGATTTTTTTTTAAAGAAGTAAATAAGAGAAATCGCGAACCAGGCTTTGTATACCGTAATGCAAACGTTTTTGCAATAAGTGAGTACAGAAAAAAAAAGATGCATGTTTCTTCCGAGAACTTGGCATTATTTTTGTTTACTTACGCGTGAATTGATGTGCAGTTATTGATATCAGATCACATATAACTGTTACATCATATGTGAGAAATGACATTTGCCGTTTTGTTTTGACGTCTTAGATAAGACTATTTTTGTTCCTTCGAAATGCATTAGTGAGGTGAAAGACATCAATTTTGAAGCTACAGACTTCTTCTTTTTTTCGCTCCAAATACAATATTACGTTTCAGCCACTTCTAACATAAATATCCCCCCCCCCCCTCCTCGAAAGATATGAAGATCGTTGCTATTAGTAATGCAATTCAACTACAAGCTTCAAGAATGAGAAGTTACTTAGAACAGGGTTTTTCAATGGGAGCCATGTGGCCTCCTTGAGGGCCACATAAAAAAATCTAGGGGGCCGCAGGAGAAAAATATGAAAATAGGGGAACCCTAAACCGTGTGAAGGGGGTCATGGCGGTCTAACTTATTTCAAGCTCTAAAATCTAAAGTCTCCATAGAAATTTTGTACCAAATCTTTCAGAGGTGTGTAAAACACACATATACATATTATCTTAATTATATTTATACTAGCTGTACCCGGCCACGCGTTACTGTGGCGGCTCAGTCTGGTTTGATGGAAAAGCAAGAAAAAGCACATATTTCTAATATGTTTCATGTGACAATGCTTGTTGTTTCATTGTCCGAAAATATATATTGTCTGGTTTACCTATTCTAGAACACCCAATATATAATTGTACACATGAGAAGATCTAAACTGCTCAATTTGATTAATTGGTCTTGGGCATATTTTTTTTTTTTTTTTTTTTTGTCCCATTGTCTGTGAAGATTTTGATATTGTCTGGCTCGGCACATTGAAAAGTTCCAACACAAGCCTTATCCAAACAAGAAACACAAACACAAAAATTCTAAATTAAAAAATTGCCGTTCAAAATAAATAATCTGTGTTTTAAAGTTCCCTTAATCGTTAAGTTTAAAAATATTTAAAAAAAATACTTCAATACAAACAGAAAAAACACAAAATTTTAACATCAGAATGAAAATAGCTAAATGAAACTGTTAACATTCAAAATAAGTAATCTTTGTTTTAAAGTTCCATTTAATCTTCGAGTGCAAAAATACTAACAAATACTTCAATACAAGCAGAAAAAACACAAAATTTTTAAATCAAAAGGAAAATAGCTAAATTAAACTGTTGCCATTCAAAATAACTAATCTTTGTTTTAAAGTTCCCCTTAATCTTCGAGTGCAAAAATACTTCAATACAAACAGAAAAACTTATTAAATCAAAATGAAAATAGCTGTACGCTGTCAATAGTTGCAGTGGCTCATTCTCCTTAATAAAACATTAAAAAACGAAATAATTAAATCAAAGTTGAAATAAATTAAAAGTGATATATAAAAACGCATGTTCGGACAAAATTTCAAAGCAATCGGTGAAGTACTTACGAAGATTTGAGGTTAGGAACCAAGGCTGAACAAACGAACACCTACATTTTTATTTATATAATATTACCCGGAGTTGAGGAAACTGCTAATTATTACTTTTGGATCAAGGCAAGCCTTAAGAAACCGAACTAAAAAGCTCATAACTGGCGTTCTTATTGACTTAGAAACTTCGACAAATTCCATATTGTGCAGAAAAAGCAGCGCTTTCGATCGATATATTATATTAATATGTGCAAGGTTTTTTCACTCCCATATTGGGGAATTTATGTTGAAAGTTGCGTAAAATTTGAATAAAAAAAGGAACTACCTGTCGGATTTTTTTCTAATGGGTCTATAAACCTCTTGAATCACTCTGTCTATTGATGAAAACCGCATTAAAATCCGTGAAATACTTTCGCAGATTTGAGGTTATGAACAAACTAACACTTCCATTTTTATTAGCCTACTTTCCCGTAAAAGTAAAAAAAAATAATAATAAAGCATGAAAGAAGGCTTAATATATCGTGAAAATATCGTTAGGAATCAAGAAAAGTCAAAAATAAGTTAAGTAATTAAATAAAGATTGAAAAATAAAAAATTTGAAAGTAGGGTTTTGAGATGGGGGGGGGGGGGAGTGTGTCGGTCGGTCTGTCTGTCTGCCCCCCCCCCCCCCCTAATAACTTTTGAACGAATTGTCCGATTGGAAAAATTCTTTTTGCATTCGAAAGATCTCGGCGAGGACATCTCATTTCCATATTTTACTTTTTGATTTGAACATTTTTTTGTTCAATTTTCAACAGTTCAAAAAATTTTAACATTAGCGCCTATGGGTGAAAATGAAGCAAATTATGTAAACTCTGGGTACAAGATATAAGTTCCCATGAACAAGCTCACTGGAAGAAGTTCTTGGCGTGAAATATTAATTTGAACAATTTTTGTTCATTTTTGAACAGTTCAAAAAAAATTAACATACCGCATACGGAGAAATTTCAATCCTATATAATTCCTGATCTAACGGACCGATTTGTTTGAAACAAACTTTATCGGAAAGCTCTTATAACGTAGAACATGTACAAATAGAAAGTTCATCCAGAACTAACGAGCCTATTTTCCTATGAAATTTTTTGATCGGGATTTTCAAGAATATTTTTTAATTAATGAATGATTAAATGAATAATCAAAAGAATGAATGAATAAATGAGTGAATAAATACATGAACGACTTAATAAATGAATGATTGAATGAATATGTATTAACCGTTGAGAAAGGTATATTTGAAGCAATTAAGAACTAAAGCTAAACGAGAAAGACAGAGAGATAGCTAGATTATAAATTTGAATTCGGTGTATACGGGAAAGTAGGCTCGTATAGTTCTAGACGGAACTTCTTGTTATTAATATAGATAATATATATTAAAAAAAAAAAAAACTCTTAAGAGCATGAAACTTTTTTAGTGACTTGTTTTCATGGGGGAAAATAGCAAAACATGTTCGTGTTTTTCTCGATGATTTTCCTAAAAATGTTATCTTTAGTTTCGTTGCTATACAGTTTTTGAATTTCAAAATTGCATGGTGTGTTTCCCCATTAGCGTTTTTTACTGTAAAAGTTGTTTTTACGGGGGTGGAGGGATACAAGTAAATAAGAACATGGAAGATGGCCTAAAATCCTGTGCAATCAATATTCAACAAATAAAATCAATCAGGTCAATAAATATTTAAAAATAACAAGAAGTTCCGTCTAGAACTATACGAGCCTACTTTCCAGTATACACCAACTTCAAATTTATAATCTAGCTATCTCTTTCTCTTTCTCATTTAGCTTTAGTTCTTAATTAGTACTTCGAAGATACATTTTTCAATGGATAATACATATTCATTCATTCAATTACTTATTCATGTATTTCTTCATTCATTTACTCATTCATGTATTTATTCATTCATTCTTTCACTCATTCATTTCTTCTTTCATTCTTTCACTCATTCATTTCATCATGTATTTAATGAGAAATATACTTAAAAATCCTGATAAAAAAATTCCATAGGAAAATAGGCTCGTTCAGTTCTTGTTGAAATTCGTGTCTGTACATTGTAACATCTTTCCGATAAAGTTTGTTGCAAGCAAATCCGTCGGTTAGAACAGGATTTATATGGGATTGAAATTTCCCCGTAGGCACTAATGTTAATTTTTTTTTGAACTGTTCAAAAATGAACAAAAATTGTTCAAATCAATATTTAACACAGAGGGCTTCTTCCAATGATATTGCTCATAGGAACTTGGATCTTGTGCCCGGATTTTACATAATTTCCTTCAATTTGCCCATAGGCAGTAATGTTAAAAAAAACTGAACTGTTCAAAATTGAACGAAAAATTGTTCAAATTTGGAAATGAAATGTCCTCGCCGAGATCTTTCGAATGCAAAAAGAATTTTTCGAATCGGACAATTCGTTCAAAAGTTATTAGGGGGGACAGACAGACCGACATATATTTTTTCCATCTCAAAACCCTACTTTCAATTTTTTTATTTTTAAATCTTTATTTAATTACTTCCCTTATTTTTGACTTTTCTTCATTTTTAACCATATTTTTACAATACATTAAGCCTTCTTTCTTGCTTGCTTTATTATTTTTTTACTTTTACGGGAAAGTAGGCTAAAAAAACGAGCGGTGTCTTATTGGATGGAGGAGATGTATTTCCATCCTTATTATTTCGGAACAAAGACTCCAAGGTAGATCAACAAATCTCATTCTCATGCGTCACTTTGTGTTTTGAAGAATTTTTTGTTAACTTTTGAGCATTTATGAGAAACAGCATTGGGCTTTACGAAGAAATTTGAATTATTTATTAATCCTGATTTAATTGACCGATTGGCTTTGGACTTATCTTATCAAAAAGAACTTCTGATTAGTAGAACGCGTACATGAAAGGATTTTTTGATTTAATTATTTCAAGGCTACTTTTGAACAGATGAAAAATGTTCAAAATTTTAATTATTAATTATACTTCTAAAAGCAACGAGATGAAGCTTACACACACGCCTTTGCCAAGCAGCTTATAAGCGGTTCAAAACTGAGCAGATAGAATCGGTTTAAAGGACTTTCGAGTGCCGTATTTCATACTTTTACTATAAAGTAAATCGTTATTCTATATCGTATATATATCTAATACGAAGTTAAATCGCAGAATTCAATAATTTTATGTATTTTAACTGACTTGTCTAGTTATTTCATGAAGTAACTAGTTATTCTATGAAATAACATACCTTAGCGGTAAACGTATTTGGAATATTTGGATATTAAAATGTGTGTATGGAACCGATGGGTTTCAGAAATCAGAGTCGGATGTCCAGTGCGGTTCCATCAGACATGGGACATATTATATCCGGTGCATCCTCATATCCTGACTCTCCCCCCCCCCCCCATATCCTAGGTGCACTACTGACTGTGAATGTATCTAAGGGGAGCCACGGAAGAATGTGTGGTTTCTAAGGGGGTAACAAGTCGAAAAAAGTTAAGAAACCCTGATTTAGAATTGTGCGTGTGATTATTATTAACTAATTATGATTTAAACAGTCCCTTGGCTAAGTTTTCAGTCACCTTGAACTCTTTTCAGCTGGGTGTAACCATAGCAACGGTCAGTGGCCATCCGGGCCATTACTCCACTGCTCATAAAATGCGACTGTTATATATAAAGACGGTTGCTCATCTCTCTCTCTCTTTCTCTTTTAATCCCGAAGCCGCTTTTACGGCCTCTTTCTCAGGAATGGGATGTAGTAAAACGTTTCCACCCACAAGATGGGGGGAGCTTTTATTGCGTTCGGTGGCTGTAGGCCTTCAACATGGAAAGAGATAGCTACTATTGTTGATTTGGAGGAGCAGCCCCAGATTATCCCGTTTCTGTGAAACCATCGTCCAGTTCCGTCCCTGGAATGCAAACGTCGAAATATTTACTTAACTAGTCTCTCACTTCCGCTTGAAGAGATGAGAGAGCGTTCTTGCACTTGGAAGCAGAACTGGCGAACGTTGGTTTTTGACTAACAAACTTAGGTTATCCATGTTTTTGTGGTTTTATCTGAGTTTTTTCATGTTTTTACTTTTTATTTTGCTTTTAATGACACATGCGTCATGTAAGATTAGTTTTCATTCAACGTGACTGCGTAAAATGAAAAATAATAATGCAAATAAAACTTTTAAAATAAAAAATCTGTCACTTGAAAAATTGTTATCTTGACATTTGACAAACAGATTTACAACATCCCTAGATAATTTTCATTCTTATTGTAAATTTTCAGTAAGTGAATGAAAAATAAAGTTATAGTTTAAAAAAATTAGAAAAATTACGCTTTTGTAGCAATATGAGTTAAAACTTTTAAAATAAAGATATGTATAGTAGCAGTGGGGGTGTCCCACAGCTAAGTATAAGGTAATTGTTTGAATGATCTTAAAATAACCGTAATAAAATCTTTGAACAAACTATCGATTTTAATATTCAAAAAAGAAAAGCAGAAAAAATGAGTGCGGTGTTTGATACCAGTTGTTTTTAAAAAAAATCATTGTTAGCTATTCGTTAATGGTAGAATCATAACTAAAATGTAAATAGAGAAACGCTTTTTTTAATATTTAAATTAATTGTAGGATAGTTTATTTTATTTACATTTTTGGGGAAAAATGAAAAAAGGTTGATTTGCAGTGCATTCATGTTTGATTTAAAATTTAACTATTTCTGTCAATGCTGCTAAAAATGGATTTCAGATGTTTTTTATTATGAAAAGGTCGCCAACGTTACCCCTCCCCCCTTTTTATTTTTTTAAATTAAATCATTTCTTTTTACACATTTTGTTCTGCTTCGTTTGAAATAATTCAAAGAAAATCGTACTGACGTCCCCATTAAGATTTCTACTTCTAAAACTTCACTTATGAATTGGATTGTTTAATCTCAATACGCAGTATTGTGAATGTGAAGTCACCGTTCATAGAGGCATCGAAAACAATTCTCTCTCCTTTTCATCGTAATCCTTTGTATATAGGGTCATTGAGGAAAAGGTGTCCTTTCTAAATTAAACCCGATTACTCAAAGCTCAAAGGGTTTTTTTTTTTTTTTTTAACTTTTTGTGGGAAAAAAAATAAAACAAAGCAAACGTTTTTGGCAAACAAACATTTCCTCCTGCTGATGCATCCGCAGGTTGATTCGCTGTTATTCAAGGGTCGACAAATAGCACCAGGGTTTCTGCCAGCCTTGTGAGTGACTAATTTTTAAACGATTTTCGTGGCTAAGATTTCCGCGTTTGTTGAGATTGGCAGTCAAGTAGGGCAAAATCGATCTTTTTGCTGAATAATAACGGATGCTTTTGCTGTCGTTCTCTCACTCTCTTCTTTTTCCTTTTTTCTTCTATGCCCAATATATAGAAGAAAATATTGGATTCGTGAAAGTTTTCGAATTTCGAAGAATTTGTACGTTTTGAAGTATGCTGAACCCATTTTTGACCATTTTTGGAAAATGTCCGACTCTGTAGCCCAGATTGCATGTAACTTGAATATTCGCCATAACTTGGCGGAGTAAAGAAGCAACTACGTGACACATATCCAATATTATCTCTGAAATAAATAAAAAGAAATATAAAAAATCCACGTTTAGAATAAATACAAACTGCAGCTTTTAAAAAAAATCCATTAAAAGTAAGGGTAACAGTCCCTAAAACTGGCCATCAAAGTAAGACGTTCCTAAACAAAATCTTCAACTTTAACTGTCACGTTTTACATTTATCGCCTGCTTAGCTTTGTTCTTCTAATGAATGTTGAAAATGGGGTATTTTTTTCTTTACTTTTTTGGGTGTTCATTAATGTCTGTTATAAGTTCACAGAGATGAGACTGAGTTTCTGCGGAATTATCTGAATCCGTTTTGGGACCTATCTCGAACACTGATTCCCAGTCGTTCGTGAGAAGATCATGCTAAATCGTATTGCATTCATACTGTAGGACAGTGTTTCCTAAAGAGGCTATAAGGAAAGAGATGACATGGGCCCAGTTTTTACTCGAGGCGGTAAAGGAATTGCCTTTCGAGCATGGGGGAGTCGCTCTTCCGGGGGTTTTGTCAAGTCCCTGCCATTAAGCTAATTATCCCCTCTAGTGACAAAAGGTTACTGGACAGGAGCCAGGGCTCAGCGTTTGAAGTTTAATCGCCGTTTCAGACCTTTTTTTTTCCTTACGTGATTATTTTTGTTCTTACATGCTCGCAAACTATGCGTGCTATAAAAATTATTTCTGCCCTATAAAATGTATATTGCTAGGGAAAAATGAAATGACGTTTCTTCTTTGCACTAAATATATAGATGTAATATATATTTAGATAGGCAGCTATATTTATAGTCCCCAATTAAGTTTTTTGATTTTGTGTACTTATAATTATTTTTTTAAATGTACAATTTTTTTCCTATATGTATGTATGTATATACATATATATATATATCAGTGGTGTAGGAAGGGGAGGGTTCTGGAGCTTCATGTACAATTTTAAAGATTTTTCGAGCCCTGAAACAAATAAATATGCATATGTTTTGAATAGGAGTTTTTGGGTTATTGTGCAATATGAGGTACATTATATTATTCGTTTCCTATCAAGTTTAAAGTTTTTATGTTTCTCAGAATCGTTGGGAAAAATACACCATGAATAAGAAACATATTTTGAAATGAATTTTGTAAGTACAGATCCTTAAAAAGTATACTTTTAAAGCAAATTTTACGAAGGATAAAAAAATATTACAATATCAGCATGCACTTGATGGATATAACATTTAAAAAGTACAAATAGTTTTAAACATCTTAATATGTATCAAGTTTGTATTTCAGTACTATAAAAGGCCCATTGTATCCAGCATTATGTAGAAAAGCTAATTTCTTTATTACTACCTCTATTGTTTTTTATTGTTATTTAGTTTATTTATACATTATTTTTTCGGGTGACTAAAGATCTTCGTTTTAAAAATATGATTTCCAATAAAATGCAAGGAAAAATTCAAAATAAGAAAGACAATTTTTAAAATGTATAAGATACGTTAAGAATGTTTCAAGATTTTTCGTAAAGATTGAATGTAAGTTCAAGGCTATATTTGTATTATACTGTTTACATTATTTTTAGAATTTTACTGAAATGAGATCAATGATGCAGTTTTTTGCTTTTGTTATTTGTACCCAAGTTCATATTTCAATCTTTTGAAAATAGAGAAAGCTGGGACATTCGTGATCGGGGTATACATTAAGGTATTGATATGCTGATAAATATAATGACAAGTATCCAATCAACAAATTCACATTATTTAAAAAGCTGGGTAACGATGAGATTGAGCATAAGGAAAGTCACAGTGAAGCTGGTTTTTTTTATTCAGTAATTGACTTTCAGTTCATTTTGATTTAGTAATACACTGACTAAACTAATGATGTGAAGTCATTTTCTCTTAATTAATTTTCAATATTAAACATGACGTTAATCCACCTATCCAAAAGTTTCCTAGTGTTTCTATAGTTACTGTACATCAAAATCAGATGTACTTTGTTGGATAATTGATATTTATTCATATCCAGCAAATATATATTAATTTCATAAGATGCAATTGCTAAAAAACTGTCTAAGACAACAGGACGGATACACATTCATTTAACATAATTTTCTGCTATGAGTGAAAATTCCAATGAGAAATTCCTTTTGTATTGACATATTTATAAATACAAGTAGATTTGGAACGATTAAATAAAGGTTAATTAATAAGTAACTCTTTTAATATTAGTCTATATAATATCACGCATTTACACGAACATAATGCTTCACTAATTTGGATGAGAACGATTGTGATAGATATGTATATCATGTCTGTCGTATTTTTGTAATTATGAATTCTTTAAACTGCTAATAGTGTTGAATGGACAACTGTTTAATAATAACGATTTCTGTTAATTCCGCACAGTTTGCATGTTAATTTAAAAAAGAAAAGAGCTTCAAAAATCATTCATCTGAGAGTGTTTGGACATTCACTCTCCGATAAATTATCTACAGCGCCAACTACTTCCGCCAAAAAACCGCCAAGAAACTTCTCTTTTTCTCCCATCTAAAGTTTGGAAGATGATGTGAGATTCCGAACAGTAAAACATCAATTAAGACAACTAATATGCTTTTATGACACATAAAATTAGTATGAAATTGAAGCCTATGTTTTTCTCCTTTGGAAGATGTCACTAAAATTTTGCTGAAAAACTTTGCTTCCGTGAAATACGCGTTTTTATAAACCCCTCTCGTTTCTCCTGCGTTAAGTCTACGAGAAGTTCCCCAAAAAGCCCTTAGGTGGTTAAAAGTCGGCATTTCTTTATCCCTGCATATGTCGCGTCTCTAGTGTTTCCGAGTGTGATACGCGTACCCCTAGGGGCACGGGGAAAGTTTCTTGGGGCAGCACTGGATTGGAACTAATTCCTCTATTTTTCCTTCACTTTTACAGTTACATAATATTAAGGCTCCTATTCTGTAGTGACTCTACATAATATATGCTTCTGTCTTAGCACAAAACTTTAAAGTATCGAACGTTCGTTCGGGTTTTCCAAAAGAAAAACCCATAGGAATTTGCGCATGTTAGGATTTTTAAGATGTCCTATTTTCAACATGATTTTCTGTTGCTATGGATTCAGTCCAAAAACGAAAAGATAAATAATATTGGATCGGGTAAACGTACACGAAAAAAGCGAAAATAATAAAACCAGGAAAAACCAGAACCGTAAAAGCAAGTAGCAATTCGAAAAAAAAGAAAAAAAATGCAGTTCGTAGTTTCTTTCTTTGGGGGGACGAGGGGTACTCATTGCTACGAAAAAGGCGTAAACATGTGTCGAAAGTTTGGGAAACACTGCTGCAGGGTTATACTTTCCGTGTTTATTTTAATTACTGAGTTTTTGACCTTTCGTTATTTTGCTTGCAACAAGAGATTATCACTAACGTAATATCGTTGGCTTTTTCCCGAGTTAGAATTGGGGAGAGGGTTTGAAAATGGTTTGAAGTTTGGTTTTACCTTGTTCTTTCTGCGAAAAGTAAAATAACAGTTGAGGAGAGGAAAGAGAGAATGTGTGTGTGTGTGTGAAGCTTTTAAATAACTCATCCCCTGAATACTGAGAAGAATTCTTAAATTAAGCCTTCTTGCCAATGGTGTGCCAAATAAGCAAAGAAACAACATTAGCTCTGGTATCCCAACAGACGGCGGGACGCCAGGATTACAACCGATTTCGCAGGTAGTGTAGTAGCCTTCACCTTCACGATCCTTGCCAAAAGATCTTTTGGACCGTTGCCTTTTCCCTCGGTTATAAGTGTTAAGATTCCTTCCCGTTTGCATTTCCTTCGAAGGGATGACCCATCAAGAATTTTCTGTTCGTCTGCTTATCGACTATTGCGTGATGTGTGAGTATGTGTAATAATTCAGAGCTCTGGCATCAACAGAGCGTGCCTTTGCCATATCCAGCATGTTTCTAATAAGTTTTATGTCCTCTCGGGAATGTGTACTACGAATTATTAGTGTTCTTTGAAATTTGTCAAAGATTATGATAAACTGATTTTTTTTTTTTTTTTGAAATGTAGCAAGTATTGCTTAATTGCTATTTTGTAAAAATATATTACTTGCTACCGGTTCTTGCTATGCGTTGTCCGTAGTGAAATTATCTCGCCAGCGGCGATTTATGTACCTATCGTGCATCTATATATTTCCGCGGTGGTGTAAAATATGTTAAAATCTATCTCTACCATCTGCTTTTTTTAGCTATCTATCTACATTATTTATCTATTTCTATGTCTATCGATGTGATCCAATGAACAAGCTCACTTTAAGAAGCTCTTGGCGTGAAATATTGATTTAAACGATTTTTGTTTCTCTTTGAGCAGTTCAAAAAAAATTAACGTAGTGCCTACGGGGAAATTTCAATCTTATATGAAGGGTTGGTTCACTGGAAAAACGACCTAAGTCACATACTACGTGATGAACTTTGCTTTGTTTTATTATAAATTATATATTATAAATAAATATTAATTATGTATTATAAATATATGTATTATAAATTTGAATTTGGGTGTTACAGGAAAGTAGACTCGTATAGTAAAAATTAACATTTATGTTATAAAATGAATGAATAAAACATAAAGCAAAGTTCATCAAGTAGTATGTGACTTAGGCCGTTTTTCCAGTGGACCCTTCATATAAATCCTGATCTAACGAACCGATTTGCTTGCAACAAACTTTATCGGAAAGCTCTTATAACGCAGAACATTTATACAGATAGAAAGTTCATCTAGAACTAACGAGCCTATTTTCCTATGAAATTTTTTTATCTGGATTTTCAAGAATATTTTTGAATTAATGAATGAATTAGTGAAAGAATGAGGGAATAAATGAAAATGATAGAAAAAAATAATAATAAGCGAATGAATGAAAAAATTAGTAAATTAGTGAATAAATACATGAATGAGTGAATGAATATGTATTAACCGTTGAAAAAGGTATATTTGGAGCAATGTAGAACTAAAGCTAAACAAGGAGAGAGATAGCTAGATTATAAATTTGAAGGTTGTGCATACGGGAAAGTAGGCTCGTATAGTTCTAGACGGAACTTCTTGTTTCTCTTTGGCAACGATCAGGGATCTGGAGCGAAGCAGTACAGCGACGAGATTTTGCTTGAAGCTGAACAATTTTTTTTTTTGTGCGCCACTGCTCCGTTTTTACTTTTTAAGTTTTTTTATCATGTAAAAAAAATGATTAACCGAAACAAATTTAAGTTTTATATTAAAATTATTCGGAGCAAGGAGAGGAGCCAGCGCAAGTATTTAGAAGTCGGAGCGGAGCAGCTCAAAAAAAAAAAAATAGAGGTTTCAGATCCCTGTTAAAAACTTCCTCTTTTTTTTTTGGTAGAAATTTCTTTTAGTTTTAGAAATAAAAATATTGATAGATAGGTATTTGACTGAAATGTAATGCCAAAAAGCGTGAGAAAATTAATTTGACATCGTTTAGATAACAGGTAATATTTTTCTTTTTTATTAAGATTTATGGTGTAGAAGTATTGGTCCTATTAGTAGAAGTTATGGTATTGAAAGATTATAAAGTAGCTATCGTACGTGTCTGTGTATTGCACTGCTTCATCAATTTAGATGTTTCTGTAAATAACTTCTCCCCTTATTTTTATTTATTGATTAATTAAGTTTTTCACATTCTTCTCTTTCGTGATAACATCTAACGCAAGGCCGTATCGAAAGGGGGTGGGGCACGGGCTCCCTCCGAAATGTTTCACAATTTAGCATATATTCCTCCCTGAAACTTTCATAAGTGTGTCGAAGTCATTCACCCCCCCCCCCCCCCCGAAAAAAAATTCTTGATGTAACGAAGTTGCTGTTCGTAATGAACTCGTATAATTCAGATTTGAAATTCAAATCCTACGGTAAAATTTCGCTAAAATGTATAGTGAATAGCTGCGCAAAATTCATCAAGATTTGGATATCTAAAAGAAAGCTGCAATTTTTGTTTTAAGTTGGGATTCTTTCGCCTTAAAAGCGAAAGGGTTAGAAGACGTGCCGAAAACGAAGCATATAAAAATCGAAAACGTTATCTTTGAATTTCTACTAGGAACTGTTCTGTTTATAAGCACTAAACGGAGAGTAGTAGTGTAAGAAAGTCTGGCATCCTGCCAAAGGCCATGAGTACTCACGGGCAGCGTTCCAAAAAAACAGAAAAGAAAACCCTGCAAAAAAATAATGCAGCTGTCAAAAAACCGGAGAGAGGTATCGACTGTAGTGGGGATTGGCCTGCTGTGGTGCTTATTGCTTATAGTATTTATTAGACAAGGGCAGAATAAAATGTGCTCTGCAGTGCTGTCTCGACACAAATGCAATTTTCTGTGCCTTAAGAATACCTTAAATAACTTGCTTTTTTAAGGTAAGATTTTGACAGAATGGGGTAAATGTAGTTACGTTTCAGTACATACTTTGCTTAGAATTTGATTCTTTTTATTCCACTACATTTGGTTTAGTGTAGCACTTTTATATGCACTTTGTAAGCATTTAATCATTTTAGGGGTTTTAGTAACGAAAATTTTTTTTCTTTTAGTAGTTACATTTTGTTTAAATATTTTCCTTTTTTGTTTCCTCAGTTTGCTGGGGTAATTCTTGATCAATAGGGGAATTGTTGATCACTTATATTCTTTAGAAATTCAGAAGTTTTTCATATTCATTTCAGCTTAAATATGACTATACCTTAGTTGTTAGGTCTATACTAGCTATTAATATACAATTAATCTACTTATTTCTAAAAGATAATTTATTTTTTGAAAAATTATATACTACTTATTCATGATAAAGAAGGTAATTACGGATTATGTATGAAATGTGCATATGTTATAGTATTTAGCTATTTTTTTAACTGTAACCAGGAGTTTTTTTCACTTTGAATGTAACCAGAACATTCAAGATGACGCTTCTGCAAAAGAAGCAAAAAAATTGCAGCTAAAGATTAAAAAAAAAAAAAAAAGCTTCAAGAAAAATTCTAATGGCAAAAAATTAAAGTCAGGTCTGATATTAATACAGATGCTTTCCATCAGAAAAAGGCTGTGTTTTGAAGCATCAGATGAAGAGCTAGAAATATCTGAGGTCGAGAATAGTGTAACAATGTTAATATGTTTGGAATTAAACAATTACATGAGAGTTCAAGAGTAGAATATGCAAAAAAGTAGGGAAATGTTTCTCATTCACGTTAAAAACAAGAATATTTTACTCTCTATTATTACAAACACCCTTTTTACATTAGGAAAATTACAAAAATAGTAGATGAGAAGAAGATTGAAATGAAGTTTCTTGAAAAAAGCAGTTAATTTCCGATGGCCGGAAACAAGCCACCTTAGAAATTGTTAATATATTTATAGGGAAGTAACACTTTTGTTATAGACACTAGAGTCATTAATAATGCTTACAAATGTTATAAGAAATTCTATCAAGATTTGTAGAGCTGAAGCACTTTTAGTTTAAACAAAAGTGTTCTACAATATGGCATTATAATGTTCTTTTCCTCATTATTAATTTTTTAGTAATTATTAAGAGGGGGGAAAATAATTGTTGCAATAGGTGTAGTAAATATGCACTAAATAAGTTTAACCGATCACCTTGGTTTACTTTTGACATTTATTACTATAAAAACAAGGTGTGACCAATATTTTCTCTGAAGCAAAGGTAATTATTGGTTACTTAATGAGTTAAATTGAACAATGTGCACATTAATTATTGGTTAAGTGAATATAACAATAGATCACATAGTTATGTAAGCTTGTTCCATACCAAATTTAGTAATATTATCTATAAAACTTCTGGAGATATTCACTTCTTGTTTTTTACCAGGAATTACCCTGTATTATCCAACCTACTACATACTATATTTAATATTTTCTACACAAATATAAAATTAAAGATGTAATAAAATGCCAAAAAAAGATATATCAAATTTTGCTGTATTACTTTTAAAAACTCAAATAAGTAAAATTATATAATTTTTCATGGTAAATTTGGTCTTTCCTTTAGTCTGTAGTGAACAGAGAAATTTGGCTATTATCTGTAGTGATGACGGACAATCAGTGTCAGAAATAAGTATGTGCTATAGTTGCATTTTGTGACACGAATTTTCTATTAGATGCCTAAAGTTTGGATTGCATCAAAGTTTTCCTTCCCTGATTTGATTGATGTGAAGGGATAGAGATAACTTTTTTTTTGGTTCCTTCCTGCAATATGTAATTTTCACCTCTAGTTATTTCCTTTTATCTTGTCCCCAAGCTAGAAGATTTTAAACCAGACAACGCAATTACGTTATGATGGCCAGATGTTGCAGGATGAATAAATTTGTAAAAGTGATTTTAAAAAACAATAAATTTGCCTTTGTATAAAATATTTTTTTCAGCATATTTCTCAAATTTTTTAATATATACTACAGGGAATGGGACTGCAGCACTGGCATTCTATAGAATGTGTATTGCATAGGCATTGTATAGGATCAAGGCCGTATCCAAAGGGGGGACCCCCTCCCCCAAATTCCGAAATTTTTCGCAATGTAGCATATATTCCTCCTTGAAACTTCCCCAACATACGAAGTGTTTCAAAGTCAGGGCCACCTGCCCCGAAAAAATTTCTTTCTACGGCCTTGTATAGGATGTAGTGTTCACATTTTTTTCAAAAAAGGGCAGGGTGCATTTCTTAAAAAGGGCACTTTTTGCTATGTGAAAAGGCGCTTTCCTAATCGCCTCACGAAGTTACATGTTAAGTGTAAAAATATGTTAAGACCTATCACACTTGCACTGCGTACCGGAATGCATTATATATATTTTGAACCACTAATACTTCTGTGTATATGTATAGATCCAGAGGTCACGCTAGGAATTTTTACCAAAGAGTGAAAATACTCCTTGGAGGTTTTTGGAGGAGTATTTTATTTTCTGGAGGAGTGAAAATAAAATAATAATAATAAACACTCTTTACAGATATCCGAGTTCAGAGTGAATACCACTTCTGCTGCGACCTTGACCCAGAGAGTAACGTACATACAGCTAAATTAACTATTTTCTAAAAATTTCTTATTAATCCAAAATTTAATACTTTCTAAAAAGTAAATAGCTGTCCATATTAAAATCAAGTTTGAAGTATAAATAAATAAATGAAACTATAATAGTGAATAATAGTGATAAACGCAATTTTCGACAAACACGTGTTCAATATCGGCACAGTTAAAAAAAAAAAAGCCAGAAACTATTAAAATAAAATGCAAAATAAGCAGATTTAGGGCAGTATATGCGAAAAATATCTTCTAATTTAGAAAATAATTGAAATTTGTACCCGATGCAAAAGGATTAAAATCTCTAAAGTAGAATCCAATTTTCGGCGAAGCACGTGGCACGATTTTGGCTGTTCTTTTTAAACTTTTTTTCTTTTTAAATTGTTAAGATGAAACTACAAATAAGCAGATTTAAGGTTGTGCATGCAAAAAATATCTTACAACTTTCAAGATAATTGAAATAATTGCAGAATGGAAAAGGATTGAAATTTCAAACACGGTAAGCAATTTCCGGTAAAAATCGGAGGAAAAACTAGCTTCCTAGTGGCGCAAAAATTAACTCTTATTTTTTTCTTCTCTATTTAATTTTTAGTGGACAAGAGAATTTGGGAAAAGGTCACGTGTCAAGATTAAAAGTCGGGTAAGGGTTTTAGCAGCGCCCCCTATATCTAGGAAGCCTTTGCACGGGAGCAGTCTAAATAATGTCACGTGGTTTAGAGAAGGCCATCAAATCTGCCATTGCAGTGTGTTGTGTCGCTACCGGTACAGTTGTATGTTCGTTGGTTATCGTTTCTATTATCTTCTTGTGATCAATTTTCAAAGTTTTAAAATGCCTTACAAGTGTGCCGTTTACGGCTGCAAAGGGCAATTATGCAGTTATGCTTCCAGACAGAAGGTGTCAATTTCAAAGTTATGAAAGATTCAGTTCTTTTAAAAGTGTGGACATCAAAGACGAGGAGCAACAACTTCAAACCATCGAATAGATCCCGAATAAGTAATTAAATTCGTTAATTTATAGTTCGCTTTAAGAATATAGAAACTGGAAATATATAAATTATGTTTTGGGAAGGTGTTTCGTTTTTGAATTGTGTCACTGTTCTTGCCAGTGTGCGATGTGTTACATTATCATTCGTCATTAATGTTGTGGAATTAAAGTTTTATGGTTAACAAGTTTTAATTTTCATGAACGACTTTCATCTTTCCTAATCCTACAATTTGAAAGAATACCGACTTGATATATTTATTAGTTTGTATGTCATTTATGTGTGACAAGGTTATACTATGCTTATCATATTTTATGAAGTTAGAAAACTTGATTTTGGTTCTTGATCGTTTTGCATACACATGACATTTAAGTTAAAACTCATTACTAAGCTGTTTTATTATTCTTAATATTACTATTTATTAACTAAAATTATTTTTGAACGCTTTAATGTACAATTACTTTTAACGTAATACTCTTTATTCATTTCTTTAGTGTTCATAATTTTGTTTAAGAGTACTGTTACCAATAATAAGTGTGCTCTGTTTTATCTATAATTTAGGGGGTAGGTTACTCACTGTATTATATTGTGTGAATACAGCATAGGGATCATTTATAAATGATGTCACGCTTCGAGGGGGGGTCGTGATGTAGCGACAAGGGGAGGGGGTAACAAGAAGTGTGACATCTTGCTTATTCAACATAGCGTGGCATGTGACAAAGGGGGGAGGGGGTATGTTGTAGTGGGACACTTTGTGACAAGGGGAGGGGGGGTCAAATACATGGGGGAAAAATCCTGACATCATTTATGAACGGTCCCATATTGCTTTCTGAGTGATTCCACCTTATTTTTGTGTTACGTGCGGAACATTTTTGAGCAAAATTCTGTTATATTTATTTAATTATTTTTAATTATGAAAATATTAATGCAAGTTTTCAAAATTTTTTAGAACATTTTGTACAGCTGGAGACACATTTTGAATATTAAAATTTTGTTTCGCACGGGACATCACAAATGTCCCGTACTTATCAAAATTGTAATATTTTTAAAATAATAAACTATTGACCCTATTGAAAAGAAATTTTGTACCACTGGTTGGCTCCAAATGTACGGACTGTAATAAAAGTTTTTGAAAACTTTTCATTAATATTTTCAAAATTAAACACACCAAAATTTTGTTCTAACATTTCCAGTAGGTAACATAAAAATGCTGTGGAATGACTCTTCTATGTTTTATTTTAAAGGGATTTCAATATTTTAAAGATTTTAGGGGGCCGTTCATAAATTATGTCACGCTTTTTCCCCATATATTTGACCTCCCTCCCTCCCCCTTTGTCACAATATGTCACACTTCAGCGGACCCCCCCCCCCCCTTTGTCACACGTCACGCTATGTTGTATAATGCAGAATGTCACACTTCTTGTTACCCCTCCCCTCCCCTTGTCACACTTTGTCACAAGTTTACGAACCCCCCCTCCCCCCTCGAAGCGTGACATCTTTTAGCAATGATCCCTTACCCACAGCTCAAATACGAGGGGGGAGGGCGAAAAAATTAAAGGGACTTTTGAGAAAGGTATTTATTCTAATGATAGGAATTTTCTACGTAACCTCCCTCACAAGTTCATACATAGTCCAACGTTTCACAAGTTTTATTACACAAGGTATATTATATTTGTATAAAGTGTATTCTTTTGGCTCGAAATCAGTTTAATATTATTTTGAAATTTAACAGTAAATATCAAATGGTTGTTTAAAACACAAGAAAAAAAGAAAGAATCATACAGCTTGTGTGTGTTAAGTATTAACATGAACTAAATATATAAATAAATTGCAAATTCATATAGAATAATTGAGAGGATAATTCCTTCATGAAAATATATGAGAGAATGTCAATATTGGATTGCTTTTCAAAATAGACAAGATTTTATTTTTCTTATTAAAGAAAAACATCATAGCGTAGATTAAAAAAAGGCTGAAGGTTAAATTAAAAATGGGTTAAGATGAAAAATTATCAACTAATGAATTTAAGATGAGCGTTAAAAGAAACAAATAATGTAAAAGATATTTTGGAATGACTGAATTTTTGGTGTCTGTTTTTTTTTTTACATTAATTTCACAATTATTATTTCTAATTATTCTGGTTTTTTTTCTTTACAAATATTGATTTATTTTAAGTAGCAGTCAATTGAAAAGAAGTAAGCGCGAAGCGGTCTTTCTCACTCATCGTGTTTAGCAACGGAGACTGAGAGACTGGCCTTCTGCTGATCACGTGACTTGCCTGTTAACGGGCTTCCTGATGCAGGGTCATTGGTTTTAGCATAGCAAATGGTAGCCACATTGGCGTCTTCAATGAAAACAATGGTCGCCAAAACAAGAAAATTGGTTCATTATTATGGAAAAAAATGTAAATTTTTTTTTTTTTTTTTTTTAGTGAGCTAACTTTTAGCAGCTGAATCATAGTTTATACTGACATTTAGCTTTATCATTAATAAATTGTTAGTATTTTCTACTTTAAGTCTATTGCTGTGAATGGACACAATTAATGCTACTTGAGAAAACACTCTCTCCACCTCAGCCGTTGATGGTGGCAATGTTACAGCTATGTTCATCAATCTTTGTATCAAAGGAAATCTAGGGCTTGAGCGACAGCCTTTTTTTGCCAATGGGCCAATGTTGATTGTTCAAAAATGGCCGATTACCGATTATTTTCCTATTCTATCGGCTGATGGAAAATATTCGCTTTAAACCATTAAAACATGCAGAATGTTAATTTAAAAAGTTGCATAACATTTAAATCATTCCTTTTATATATATATTTATAAAACATTAATACAGGTAGAACCTCGAAGATCCGGAAATTTTCCGATTTCTGTTTAAATTATTAATTTTTTTTTTAAAGAGATTTGCCTAAAATTTTAATATTTCTTGAGAAATATAGTTAAATCTTTTGAATTGAGCACTAAATAAATAAGTATTAGGGCCCGCCCGATGCATCAGATCCGATAGTTCAAAAAACTAGCAATCGCTATCGGCCGCCGATGTTATAACATCGAAAAAAACATCGGCCCATCGAAATTGAAAAACATCTAAATGCCGATGCAAACGCCTATGTTTCTCGTGTGGAAAAATATCTTTTTCACTTTAATTTCTTTCGGAATTAAAAGTACAAAAGCACCGAAAATCGCTTTTGTGTGAAAGAAAGAAAAAAGACGATTTCCCGATCGGGCTATTATTTTTTGGTCGGATTTTCTCTTCACCCATTTCTTTTCAGATACTAATAGTAATACTAGTTAATACAAAACTGAATAAATAAAGAATAAACAATCACAAGAAAAGAAAACATCAGCTAAAGCGACTTTGCGACGGGCACAAAACACGTGCCTGTGATTCAACGTTTCAACTTCGTTTTCTTGTTAATGGGTTACGGAAATCCTCTGATTTTGATGCAAGGAAACTGCAACACTTATATTATTTTATGCAATACATTCATTTTAAATCAAATAGAGTATTTTGTTTGAACTTGTAAAATTAACGATTCTTGAACGCTCAAATTGTCCCGTGCCATTTTAAAAATGCGCTGCTTTAAATGAGCGCGATAACTGGAAATAAACGCTTAAAATATCGTAAAGAAAAGTATCTAGTAGATGAACTTAAGATTAATAACATGCAATTGAACGATCTTACGTATAAGGATGAGGACATTTAGATGTTTTTTAAGGCCTGATGAACCGACTTTTTTTTTTTTTGAAGTTTGCCGATGCCGATGGCTAATTTTTTGAACAATCGGCGCCGATGCATCGGTCGTGCCTTAAAATCTTCGTCCAATCCAATTTTTTTTCAAACTCTCAACAAAAAAAAAGACAGGGCGCATTTTTTTTCTCAAAACAGGGCAGGGCGCATCAGCACTTTTTGAAAAAGGGGCAGGGCGCCGCGCCCTTTGAAAAACGCGTATCAGGAACACTATAGGATGCCAGATGCCATTAAACCTATAATAATTGCCAGTAACACATGTATATATTATCCTGTGCTTGTGTAGCATTTCCATTTAATGTTTTTTATTATGATCATTTATTAAAAATGGCACCTACATTGTTCATTTTGATGCCCAGAAACTTATCCTAGGCGTCATTGTGATGCCTAGATTTAAATTCTTATTTCTAACACTTGGGATTGGTCATCTCTGGGTATCAGAATTTCCAGAGCAATAAATCCCACTCCTTAATATGCTTGCCTTGGTTAAAATTAAGTGTCCACTGAAAATTTTTTTTTTTTTTAAAGCCAATGCTGTGCAACAGAAGTACAATTGTTTTCATGGGCTCTGGTCACATTTTTATCTTAAAGATTTCTCATAAGTTTTTATCTTGTTTATTTCAAAATAACCTGTATGTGTCAGATTATAAGCTAAATTCTTTTACAGCCGACAAGTCTAAAACGCTGTCGAAGGCTGTGAGCTCCGCCCCTTTCATCCGGAGGACTGCGTCTGTAGACACTATATACCTCTTGGGACAATGGCAGAGGGATACACTATATCTTAGCTATTGTGGACGCCTCATGATGGACAGGGCTACTCAGGTAAGTGACTGTTAATGTCATATTTGTTTGCATCACGCCATGATCATATTGAGATGCTCGAGCTGATTACATTAGATGTGCACATACATCAGTTTCAATGATAAAAATAGTAATTTATTTGCGAAACTATTGGTATTGTGCCATGTTTTGCGCTAAGAGAGCAAAAAGCAAAACTTTCTTTTCTACGTGGTTTGCTCACTTATAGAGTTTTGCATAGAAAGCCTTGCTGTATCAAATTTGAAGATGTGAAATTAAATTTTAATAAAACAGTTTATATTATACTTCATCTTTCTTTCTCTTTTTCTTTTCTGTAAAATGGTTTTATGGACATAAAACTGCTCTTTGTCCTTCAAAAGCAACCCAATAATCCTTAAAGTTTTGCTCCTCCCTTTCTCCAGAGCATAGCTAGGTGGGGGCAAGGAGGGACAGCTGTCCCCGGGCGCAGCGTCAAGGGGCGCCAATTTAATGTTAATTTATTTTATTTTTAAATGCGAAAAGAAAATTATTTGAACTGAAGAGGTGTGAATATGTTCCACAAAAAGTGGGAGGACAGCAAATAATATCGGGAATGACCAATGTAGCATAGGAGTGCGTGGGGAATCAGGCAAATAATTTTGCAAAGCCAATGTGTTCCGTTTTTCCCTTATAAAGGAATAGTGGCTAATAAAAATTAAAGTTAAAACGGCGGCTTTTTGAAGCTATTTATCATTTAGGAAGCATAAATTTTTCGAAATTCCCTTTAGCGGCGCCCCTAGGCCCTCAGGGGCACAGGGGCCGCAAAATCTTCAGTTGTCCCCAGGCGCTGAAAACCCTAGCTACGCCTCTGCCTTTCTCCAGTTTTTTTTTTTTAGATTGAAAGATTTTTAATGGACTAATTTTCTGTGCGGCTTCTCCTGAGTGTTTAACTTTTGTGAATCTTGTTGCAAAAGTGATATACTGCCTAGCCAAGTGCAAATGGGATATCTGTAAGAATTCCAAATTGGTATATTAATTTTTATTGCAATGAGATATTAATTTTTTTGATTTCAACTTTGACTGCATTGTAATATTACTTCTCATCTGCAGTGTTGGCAACATTCCAATCTGATTTCAATTCATCTTGAGAAATGTAGCAAATAAATGTTGTGCTTGTGTTTTGCACACTTTTCTTATTCTTAATTCCTAAAGTAATGCTACAGAGGCATTAAGATTAAAGTTTTGCCCCTCCATGTACTAGATTCAGGTAACACATTTCGAGAAAAATTTTCATAATACTTCCCATTGACCACAAAACATTGTAATTAGGTAAAATAAGTGACAAAGAACCACCCGGTGGCTATAACTCTATTTCGCCAAAAAGTGCAGATACGACTTTTGTGCTGAGCACTGCAGTATTAAATAGGTTTTGTTCCAAGAAAAGAAAGGAAATTTGAGGAATAAAAACTCATAGGTTGTAGAGAGATAGGTAATTATTATTCTTTTGTTTAATGTCAGAATGATAATTACATAAATGGAAAAATAATTTGCTTAGTTACAAAGCCACACTACTTGATAATCTCTTAATATGGTTCATATAAAAAGCTTAAAATATGCAGAAAATGTTTTTGATGTTTAATATTTTTAAAGGTTACATGCTCTTTCTATTTATTATTGAATGACAAAGTTTACTTTACTCATTTTAAGGTGTAGAAAATGTCATAAAATTGCATTCCTATTTTTCATATTTCATTCAAACGAAGTTCCTTAACTTTTTTAATATATTGTTAATTATCTTGCCTTGACATTGTGCAGATCTATGCAATGTTTTAAAACTTGATTTACTTGTTAATTATTGTTTGTAATTTTTGAATATAGTACAGAATATAGGAAATGTGGAAATGACCTTCATTTCTATTAGACTATTAATTTTTATCGTTGCTGAAAAGAAATAGCTCCTCGTTAAATAAATTATGACTCTATTCGTACTAATTTTAAGTGCAGGTGTATCTTTAGTACACTGTTGTATCAAGGACTGAGCCGAGAGCACATGTCACAGTTTGCCCAAATTCAATGATAGTCCTGAATGGCTTATCATAATAAAACATCTTTTAAGCTTTTGTAAAGAGCTTGTATCCATAATCCAAAATTTTATGAAAAGTTTAAATTAAGAGTATTCTCTCCTTGTACATTACATTAAAATAATTGGTTGTAGACTCGAGTTTTTTGCTGGGGAATCAAAAACTATCCTCCTAAGAGAGGTAGGTGTCCATTAAGATAAATTTTACTGTATTGAATATCTATTGAATGAAAATCTCCTCGGGATGGTTATAGTACACACAAGAGTTTCAAATTTCTCATTCTCTCAAAAATATTACTTTTAGATTGTGCCGCAGTGAAAGTATAGGTTTTTATGTAGCTTCTGGACATTTACAATTACTTTTCTTTGCAGACTCCTGAAGAATTTGAAGAAACAGACAGAAGGTTATCACAGAAAAAAAGTTCTGCTGCCTCTGGAGAAACGTTAGAAATGAAAGTATGTTCCTTTCCCAATCAAAACATACAAACATCTAAATCATCTTCCAATTTTTTTTTATTGTTATATGCCGTAATTATGCTCTAAATTTGTTTCCATGGTTTTCTGTTTCCAGAGATTCTGTTCTTATTTTTTTTCTCCCTTATCATAAAAAACTTTTGTGTGCATACATATTTATGCTCTCCGACGAACTAAAAACTTTCAGGGCTGGGCCCAGTGTGTCACAACCCTCATCCTTACCAGCACTGATATCCTTTGTTCTTTGCATAATATGGGATAAAAGTCTGTGTTTTTAATTAAATTGGTTTGTTTTCACAGAAAATGGTGACTATTCAGTTTTCTTATTGAATTGTTGGACTTGAGCATACAGCATTAAAATTAATAATTTTCATCTGGGGGGACGGGGTCCGAATCGATTAGCGTCATATTTTTTCTGTCAATTGCGCAAATTTTTGGACATTATCTGAATAAATAGTCTAGACTAGTAAGACTAGAAGTATAGTCTAGAGCAGTGGTCCCAAAAGTTGACTAGATTCCGACCCATCTAACAAAAATTTCCAATCTTGGGACTCGCCTCTTAGCTGTCTTAGAGGAAAGAGGGCAAAAGTTTGGTAGTGCTCAGATCCCCTAGTGGCGAGTTGTGGAACTACTTAATGCTGTTTTGTTTGTTCTAATTGAAATTTTTTAAAAAATTTTGTGTTACCAATGTGAATGAAAGACTTGAAATAAGAAACACAACTTATATTAAATACCTACAACTGCAAGGGGTTTTTTTTTTTGACAAAGTTATTTCAATGAGAAGGATTTATTTGTCTCTTATTTCTTTTTTAAAGTTTTAGCATCAATTTCAACTTTTGTTACTTTTATTCGTAGACTTCTTACTTTTTGAAATTCATTTGTTCTAATTGAAATTTTAAAAAAAATTTAGTGTTACCAATATGAATGAAGGACTTGAAATAAGAAACACAACTTTTATTAAATACCTACACCTGCAAGGGTTTTTTTTTTTTTTTTGACAAAGTTATTTCAATGAGAAGGATGTATTTGTCTCTTATTTCTCTTCATTAAAGTTTTAGCATCAATTTCAACTTTTGTTACTTTTATTTGTAGACTACCTACTTGTTTTAATTCATGTGTACAGTGGCGAGGGTCCACTCAATACTTGATCGTGAGCCACCAGTGGGTTGCGATGCGACCCATAGTTTGGGAAATACTGGTCTACAGCATAGGAGAGTTAGAGGCAGGGCCGGCGCTAACACAAATGGCGCCCGGAGGCAAAAAACTTTTTTCCGCTCCTACTATATATTATGAAGAAATAGAGGTTAAAAATGATCGATACAAGCTTTAATTATATGTATTTTAACTTTCAAAAAGCTGAAGAAAAGCACTGCTCAGAAAGCACTAAATAAAAAGAAAAAAAAAGCAATATATTGCTTTGCTCGTCATAAAATAGAGAAGACACTTCCTGGAACTGCAGCAAACACTTTGCTCCAAATACGTTGAAGCCCCCTGTCGTTGTGGAGAAGAAAACGATAATGTACAAAACAAGAAATAACCCAGTAAAAAATATATCCTTTCAACAAAGGATAGAAAGAAACAGAAACGTTTCAAAAGGTCCTGGTGTGTTTGATTTTTACCAAAATTTAACGTGTGTAATATATATTAACGCAAAAAATGAAATTAGATGAAGATTTGATGCATCACTTGCAAAACTAAATAGTTTAAATATCATTTAATTATTTTTTTTTTGGATAAAAACTATTGTTTGTTGTTACTTAAAACGGTGCAGTCAATATTTAAGGCTAATGCGCCCCCTAAGAACGACGCGCCCTGAGGCGGATGCCTCACCGCCTCAGCCTAGCGCCGGCCCTGGTTAGAGGAGACATGATTCAATTGCTTAAATTCATTAAAATAGGAAATGTCGATGGGCTGCAGTTATGCATTGAGGGTAGAACCATTGGCGGAGCTAGCATAGGTGATCCGTTATGTCACCCCCCCCCCCCCAAAAAAAAAAGAACAAAAGCAAAGAAAGAAGAAAGCCCAGAAAAAAAAAACCTTTCATATCATGGGAGTTATAATGTTTAATGTATTTGTTGATGAAAATGGTGTGTTTAGCAGTAAAAAACCTCTTCGAATATTTTTGTGAGGAAACACTATGCTCAGTTAAAAGTAAAACAAAAAATGATAGCAAGAAATATCCAGTTCAAGGTATTTGTTTCATTGTATGGAGCTTTGAAAAGTTTGTCTCCCCCTTCGTGGTCGGATGTCACCCAACACCAAGTGACACCCGGGGCAGGCTGCCCCCCACCTGACCCCTACCCTTAGCTATGCCACTGGGTAGAACCAGAGGTCAAGCTTTTCAATTCTCAGGCTAATCTGAAAATTAGGAAAAAATACTACTTCAATATCAATAGGATTGTAAGGCAGTTTTGATAGTGTACCGGAAACGACTGTTACTGGCAGTGGGGTAAAAACTTTTCAGAAGGCTTTTGATGTTCATTGGGTATTGTTCAATTTACCAGGACCAGCCTAGCTGGGCCCTGTGCCTGTTGCTGGTCGTCACTTTTGTATTTGTAAATGTTTTGCGAAGAATCTCCGCCTCGTCTGATCCGTGACTTTGGACCTTTTCAGTACATCCGCCAGCGCCTGCAGAGGACCAATCGGCTGACGGGTGCCCCGAGCTCCCACCAGAGACAGAGTCCCGTCCAGGGGGACCACTTCGCCATATCATCGTCGTCCGCTGCCGGTGCCACGTCTCCCACGATTCTGCCGTCCATCTCTTCCCCCCACCACCCTCCCGCCGGCGTCTCCTTCTCTTCCGCAGCGGGGAGGGCCCTGCCCATCCCCATCCCCGACATTCCCAAGCCCCTGATCCCCAGGATGAGGAGCAGTGTGGAGGGCCTCAACCAGGTGAGCGGACCTTTCTCTCTCTCTCTCTCTCTCTCCGCCTCCGAGATAGATGCCGGCATCTCGTTTTTACGACCTCGGCTTCTATGATTTTTTGCCCCCGGACCACTTTGTGCACTTAGGACCCAGCCACCCCCCCCCCACCCCTTTAAGTTGGTTTACTTGGTCTCTAAAGGTGTCTATACACACACACCCATGCCTGCAATTATGCACTTCCGTGCAAACATTCACAATTTTGCGTAACGGCGGATTTAAGGTCGGCAGGTGTTAAAACTAATTTATATATCACGTATTATGCTTTTATAATAAATACTAACGGTACCCGCACGGCTATGCCCGTGTTAAAAAATGGAAAGACCAGTCGGTTTGCCATTGTGTATATAGTGATAACTTTTTTAGGTGTAAATTATGTTATTTTATTAAAATGTATAGCATTACACGTAATTAAAAATTAGCCGCCCACGGCAATCAGCCAGAGATCCTACACATTTAAGTATTTTTTTTTTTTTTACAAAACACGCACAATTAAAAAGGAAAGAAAGAAACAAAACAAAACAAAAAAGGAAAATATTTGAAAGAAAACGCATTTTGTTTGTTTAGTTCAAGTACCCACACAAAAAGGACGATTATAATAAATTATAGTATTTTTAATTAATAAATTTTTAGTATAATTAATATTTATCTATTATTTATTGGCATTAAAGCCAGGTGCAGACGCTACGTTTTGTACAACCTTTTGTCTACGCAGTCTTAATACTGAATGAAAACGTTGCAGTTTTTTATGCGTCTACATGGTGCAGAGATATCTGTATATTTCACTCAGTTTTGTGCGATATCGTCATGAAGGAGGTACTACTCTGGTCAATTTTGGCATGGTGTCATGTTAAAAAAAAAGACTGGAACGTCTCAGAAGTACCCGGCGTTTAAAGTGGTCAAATGATTACATAAAATAAATATTTTTTGTTGCCTGTTCTGGTGGTTCGACAACTGCAATCTCTTTATTTTCATCGATGGTATTCCTAGACTGCCTTGGTGTCTCCTGATCATTTAGGAAATGTAACAAATCAAAATACCAGAGAGATGGCTTGTAGATTTCGTCTCCAGCCCCAGATCGAATCGATTTATTAACTTTTGCCAATTCTTTACGGTAGACACTTCTCAAAGAATTAATTATTTACAACTGTTTCTCTGTTTGCGGTTGCATCAATTTCTTTGAATTTTTCCACTAAACTCTCATAAGCGTCCCCCTTTTTATCCCTGTCACTATACTCCTTGGATTTGACACGCCAAATGCATGGGAAACTTTCGCATAATGCAATAAATTTTGTGAGAAACTCCTGAGAACATTGCCGAAAGTCGGCCATCGTCACCTGACGAATTGAAACTGAGAAACAAAATGAATTGGAAAAGGGTGCTACCGTCTACATGTGCCGATTTGTCTGCACAGTTCAAAGACATCTATGCTTTCTATCTCAGTTATCGCTGCAACTGTAGTCTTCGCACCGGACTCAAAACTGTGCACTTTTCTAATCTATACTCAACGTTTTATCTGCAATGTGTTGAACTGCGGAGACAAAACGTTGTGCAAAACGTAGCGTCGGGACCCGGCTTAAAACAGAAAGACGAAATTTTGTAGCTTGCAGAAACAAACAGCAGCAAGCAAAGCTTTGAAAGCGGAATGAACCTTTCATCCGCGCTCAAATAGAAAAATACCATATGTGCTAATTCACAGGCGAAAAAAAAAAAAAAAATGAAAGTATAAATAGTAATAAGCTGGAATAACAAAAATCGCTATAAAGAATAACATTTCTTTTAAAAACCTCTGTGCAGTATGGAAAATGGTCCCGTAAAATATATGTCGAAATAAGGAAATCAAAATAAAACTATCAACCGCCTGTGAGTAGAAAAATGTTCCAAACCGTAAATTTAACGGTGAATTAGATGGACAGACTGCTGCCGGTTATTTAACCGTAATTTCACGATGAAATTTCTAACAGTGCACAAATTTCTTCAATTTGACGAAAGGTTTACTCGGAGCCTTTTTCACGAAGCCATTTCGTCAAATAATACGATAAGTTTCGTGAGATTTGAGCATGCGTTTCTGAGAGTGTATACGTAAGTTTTTTGGCACAATTACTTTTTGTTTGTTGGAAATAAATTTCAATTCGCTTTAAAAAAATAATAATCAAAATCTAAAAAAAGAAATAAATAAATTAAAAATCGGCTGCTCCTCAAAATGCTAAAAACCGCTAGGAATAAATTTTAATTCGTTGAAAGAAAAAAGGATTAATAGTCTGTCAGCACATGGTAACAATTAAAATTAAAGTTAATTAGCGTGAAAAAATAATTTCGAACTGCAGAGAAAAATGCTTATAACTTCTTTTCTAGGTAATTTAGAGGCTTCGAATTTTCGCACGTAGAGCGAAACTTCTCCCGGGGTAGTTTTTTACGCGCTTTTCAACGGTATCAAGCTCGAAGCGATACGATAATTCCTTCCCATGGAAAATGATTATTTTATGAAACTTTCGGCTATAAATTGGAATAAAAGAAGAACAAATTCGAATTTCGGAAAAAACTCTCCGAGGTGCACACCCCCATGTTCCAAACTAATTTCGTGCCAAATCTCATGAAAATCCGCTGGACGGTCTGGGCCCTACGCCATACACAGACACACACACATACTTACTGCTTTATTATTAGTAGAGATTATGGATATTAATCTTTTGTACAGATATTTAATATTATTTAAAGACATAAGTGTGCATTTAATGATTTTTAGTTTCTACTCTCTATAAAATACATCTATATACAGGGGAGCAGAATATTTTGTTGCCTCATCTAGCCGCTTGCTTGTGACAGGCCTGAATAGTTAAGTAAATGCTTATCAACTAAAGGAATCTTTAAAGTTTTATAGTACATATTATAGACAAAATAATAGAAACTGAGAGAATGTTTAAAAAAGTCTTTTTTTTTTTTTTAAATGAAAGTTAAAAAAAATCACACTGTTCAAACTGTTAGGAAAATTGAATTAAAATTAAACATGATAAGTTTTAGTTTAAATATATTAATTAGAACTTCATTCCTACCTGAGTTGTACATAACAACTCCCAGAATAACCCTAAGAACACTTAATGCTATTTTTGAAAATAGTTTTGGGTACTTAAACTTTTAAGAAGAATTCAAATATTCTTGAGCAAAGAATATAGATATTTTTCATTGTTAGTATAGCCTTTTTTATTTGCAGAAAAATGTTTAAAACAGCTTTTTTAAAAATAATAAATTTAAGTTGATGCTTATTCTGTGAAATTTATATTAAGTACTTTAATTTGAAGTTAATCATTCCCATCTGAAATGTGTGATGTGATTTTGTTGTGAGTAAATTTTAGGGGGGTGCTCTTTAACATTCTCTGTCATGAGAAGATTTTCCAAAAGCTTATTACCAAGACTTTTATATCACTAATCCTGATAAGGTCCATATCTTTTTTAATTAGTTATAAATTCCATTTCAGGAAATAGAAAGAATAGTTTTAAGAGAGATATCTCATGCCGATGGCGATGATAATACAAGAGTAAGTTTTCCTCCCATTCTCCATAGCAATGAATTATAGTGTTTATAATTGAAGCAGTGAGAAGCAAAGGGATGTAAGTGACCAAAAAAAAAACGATGCCGAGAAAAACATGTTCAGAGTTTGGATCTTATGGGACCTTTAGTGTTAATTTTTTTCCTAAATCACGTTGAAGTGGAGCACCTGTTAGAGATGTCACTACCATTTCTAGGCACAATGTAAAATGGTGCTTTCCCCATCATTTACACCAGTTATCTCCAAATTTTCAATTTTGTCACTTACATCCCTTTGCTTCTCACTGCCTCAATTGGTTTTTACAAGTGATTGTTTTTTACAAATGGTTAAGAAATTAGCAAGGTTGCTACACTACTGAGAAACGTTATGGAATTTTACATGGCTTCTGAGATTGATACCCCATGATGCAACCATTGATTTGACCATTAATAAATTATCAACCCTTAAGTTTAACTTTTAAATAGTTATAAGTGACAGCATTTTATTGTGATTCACATTTTTTCCAAATACATTAATACATTGGGTATTTAACTGACCAGAAAAAATTCGGGTCTGTTTTCGGACCCTTAACAAAATTCCAATCAATCAGAACAGACCCTTCACAAAACTCCAATCAATCAGAACAGACCCTTCACAAAATTCCAATCGATCAGAACAGACCCTTCACAAAATTCCAATCAATCAGAACAAACTCTTCACAAAATTCCAAACTACCAAACCATACCTTTTATCGAATTTTTATTAAATAACCGGCAAAGAATAATAAATTTTTTTCATTTTGCATTTTTACAACATTATTTGATTTTCCACAAAAATATTTTTAAAATTCATTAAAAAAAAAAAACCCCTGTTAATAATGTTGGTTCAACCCCTGATTAATGGTAGTTTTTTCTCTCAAAAATGTCGATAGTAATCGGTATTCTCATCAAGAAACTGAGGTCAGTAGGCCTTTAGAAAAATACATTTTGCGAAGTGCCTTGATTTTCTTTATCAATCTGTTTGTTTCCTTTTATCACTTGGGTGAATAATGTTTCAAAGTTTGTCAAAAATTATTTAAAGGCTAGTCATTCCTGCTGTTGTTTTAAACTTAATATTTTGGGGCAAATCTTTGTTTTGGGATTGGTATGATACTGTAGAGTTAGGACTACAAATTTTTAAAATATGCCTGGAAAACTTGGAAAAGTCTGGAAATTTCATTCTGCTGTTTAGAGTAGCAACTCTGATATGGGGCTTTCAGCCTCTCGTTCCTAAGGAGTATAAAGTACCCTTTTGAAACTTCATCTTAGCGTATTTAACAATACTTTGTCAAACACTGTTCCATTCATTTATAGCTCTGTAATAATGATAAATTCAAAACCCACAAGTGACAGATTCAACTTTGTAAGATTCTCATCTTCTCGATTTCAATACACTGTGAATTCCAAATGGCTGATATTTGATTGAACTGAATTCTTAACTTCTGTTTTCTTTATTAAGTGGTGAACTGTGCATAGCCCTCTTCTCAAAGAAACCACATTTTTTTCTTTCTGAAATGTTATTTAAAATTTTTATTTTTTGATTTAATCCAGGTATTTTATTGATCTTCTAACTTACTTCAGTTTGTACCATAGAAAAGATTGTGCCTGTTTCAAAAATATTTTTGAAACCTTGCATTGTTTAGTGTTGTTTATACTTGGTGTTTCCTACTAGTTTCGCTTATGCCACTGCTATCTCTACTATCGTTGCAAATTTTAGTTTCAGTCCATTCCATAACAAAAATCAAAGTTAAATGGATAAATCGACAATATTTAATGTAATGATCTCATTAAAAATTTGAATTTTATGTTTCAAATTCTTGGTATTTATCATTTTTTAATGTCTAATTTTAAATGGAAGTATGCATTTTTAAATAACCTCTGAATGAATTATTTTCAGTGATAAGAACTAGTTGCTTTTGAGAGTTTTTCTCTGTTCTTGACTTTTTAAACTTGGAATCATCATCCGCTCTTTTATTGCTATTGTTTTTAGTCAATTCTAATTCCTTTCATTCTGCTGAAACCCATTTATTTCAAAATCATGTGGCACCTTGTTCTAAACCTTATTATAAAAATGCAACAAAATCACACAAGACATCTGCTTTTTGGTACCAAAATTTATGGTTGTAAGAACATAAATATGTGCTAAATTACTGAAGCATAATCTACCCAGTCCTCTTCTTTATAATCTAATTTATATTTCGGCCAGCCAATGAACGTTTTAACAAGAAGCTTGGTTTCATAGTCATAACTGAGGAGCAAATTTTAGAAGAAACTTGCTTGTGCAGCACCTAGAACTTTTTGTCTATAGTTTAAAGAATGTGTATATTCATCAACAATGTAGGAGTGTTGGACTGAAAGTCGTAGGGGCGAGAAGGTGGTATTGGATGTTTATGAATGTCAAGCTTAGTTAATCATAATATTTGCCATAGAGAAACATAGATTTTGTTTAATAGAATTTTTTATGTATTTTAATCTTATAGCTATAAAAAGTTTTACCAGGGAAGATTTTCCATCTATATATTTAGTATCTAAAATTTAAATGAATATATAGAACAAAATGACTTAAATTTGACTCCATAAGAAACTATCATTCGGCAATATCAATTGCTTTCAATAAAGTATTTTCCATGGTACTAAAAAAAAGAAAAGTTATAACTCTGAATTGCTGCAAAAGGAGGGTACAAGATAGCCAGTGTTTTGATTTTTAAATAGAAATGTGCAATGAAGCTGTGAGAATTGCCTGGTAATGTTAGAGAAATATTAAATTAATTGAAACTAAAAAATTTTGTTCTTAATATGGTTTGCTTATCTTTCAGACACTTGAGCCAACTCCAGAAGGTCATCGAGCTCCAATTGCTGATCTTTTTCGTAACACTCAAAGTGTAGACACCCAAACGCCTTTTGATCGCGGTGACAGTTGTCACAGCAGCAACAGTTCCAACAGTGGCAGCCACTCTGTCTCTCCTGTAGTACCAATTATACCAGGACAAATGGACAACTCTAGGCCATCTAGTACAGGTAATAATTCTCTCCCTTATTTATGTCTGTTGCAGCTTTTATAGAATGCTTTAAAAACTAATGCGATTTATTAAAGGCATTATCTTGACAGGAAAAAAGGGTCTAGTATGGAAAGTTTGGATAAGATTTGGGGATAGGGGGCAATAAAATGGATTAAATAGTTTTTCACACATCAAGGGGCTTTTTTTTTTTTTTTTTCAAGGACACTTTAATTTGTATGATAAATTAATTAGTAATGGTAGTTGTTTAATAATATATTTTAAAAACTTCCTTCGCCCATGGCAGCCTCATGTAGTAAGGCTATTGTAAACAAGTTGGAACACAGATTTAGATAATGTAATGCAACTCTTAAAAGTGTATCTAAATCTGTACTGCTGTAAATTTGAACCTAAACAGAATATTCCTAAGTATTTATCTTTATATTTATAAAGTATATTTTTGATACTACTGTATGTTTTGATGCCCAATAGATTTTTGTTAGAAATGATTGCAGTTGAAACACAGTTCAAAATAAAATACCCAAATAAAATGTATTTATTTACCTATCATAAAAATATTAACCCTGTTTGTAATATTAAACTAGATATCAAAAGACTTAAATGTTTTTGATTGGCATTTGCACAGAAAGAAAACTGCATAATATAAATGATAAATATTTATAAAATGTATGTAAACAGAATTAAGTCGAACAATAGAAGTACAATCCCTTTTGGAAGTCGAACAATAAAAGTACAATCCCTTTTGGAAGCTCCACTATTACTTCCTTTTAATAATAAAATTTTTAAGGTCATTTTTTCTTCTGTTTAGAAAGAAATATATTTTTATGATATCTAACAGTTTGTTGATTGGCCGTTCTAACCCCTGAATATGCCCCCCCCCCCCCCCACACACACACACTCTAGGCCTTTTCTTGATAACGTACATTAATTAGTTTTTGGTCTAATAGTAGCCACCAGCATTCATGAATAACAGAAAAAATTGAAAATGTTAGAATTGAAAATTGCTTTATGAGTCTTGTTTAATGTTGTGTATTTTTGAACTTGATTGTATTTGCAGGAGACTTTTTTATGCATTTCCTTTTTTTTTTCCTTTTAGAAGAAAGTAAGGATAGTACATCTCCAGATTTAGAAGGATCTAGTAAATTAGCTACTAGTCCACATATTAATAAATTTTTGGCTCGTGAACCTCCTGATGGGTGTGAAAAAGTCAAAATAGCTGAAGAAACTAGGTATGAACCTTCTCTCCCTTCTACATACAGCAATGTTTCCCTCTTGCACAAACAGAAAATTACTCTAAAATTGCAAACCAAATTCGGTGGACTTATTAAAATTTACTGCAAATTATGTTTTAAAGCTGATTTAACAATTAGAAACCCATAATTTGATTTTAGTTATCATTATTACATAATATCAACGTATTTATTTTAAACATGTTTAACGTGAACTTCTAGACACTAATCTTATTGGATATATATTTTTTTTCCATTTCATGTGGGTTATTTCTTTAATATAAAAGTTCCTTAAATAGAACTAATCAATATATTTATTTTTCATTATTAAATTCTGCATTTTAAATTTTGATTCCAGTTTAAAAAATAGTGGACGAAATGGACAAGATGATATTTTTCATCTGGGATGATTTGTTTCTTTCCACCCTTGAAAAAACACACCGTAGATGTATCTGAACCTTCTACTATGATTGAATGGTATTCTGGGGAAGAGAGGGATCCAAAACTATTCACTTTTGTATTAGGAAGATTTTCAGCTTGTAAGAAAAATTTGGTATATTGTAAAAAATCTTCTATATTAAGATAATTTTGAATATTTACTCCACTTTGAATCATAATTCAAGCAGTCAAGAACTTTGTTGATCATAATCAGGATTTTAGTTAATATAGTGCCGATTTCTTTAGATGCTAAAGTCTGAAAGTCTAAAGCTACTCAATACTTGTTTATTTATAAAATTACAAGAATGTTGACTAGTATTTCTGCTAAACTATATCTACATTTCTTTTCAAAAAGAGAAAAACATTTTACAATTTGCATTTAAGCTTTTTTTATTCCAACTTTCATTTCTTTCCAGGAATTCTATTGGTGCTGGAGAACCCAAAGAATATAGCTGTCCTAAACCCAGCATGAATTTTGTCCTACTGCCCAGTCAGAGTTCAGCCTTTTATCCTCTGTGTAAGAACTGTGTTCTTTCCACTCCCAATGGAGATATTGTTAATCCTGAAACTCCCTCTGCTACTAGTAAAAGACTTCAATAAATTAAAAAATAAATGATACATAATTAATGAGAAAAAAATACCATCCACCGTACCTCTCTCTTTACATTTAAGAAAAGTGTCACTACAGGAAAGTAATCAATTTATTTCATATTCAGCTGCATGGAAAAAAGTCCGTAGCTTTAGAGTTTGATAAACTGGTGTTTTTCAAACTATGAATCATGACCAAAACGCTTTAGGTCTATGTGTATTTTTTAATTATTTTTTTTATTTGTTTTGACTTCTATACATAATAGTTTTCTGCATCGAAAGTTTTTGTTTCATTCTCAAATTTTGTTTTACTGCAACTAGGTTAAAAGCCTCATTGTTAAATTTAATGTTATATAATTTAAAAATTAAACTATGAATAGAATTTTTTTTTTTTTTTTTTTTTGTCTTGATTGTAAGATATTTAAGATTGCATTATTTCTGCAATATTTATCCAAAAACATTTTATTTTCATAATTATTATTAATTCTTAATTTGTTAAGAATTCCACCTAAAACGGGCATATTTATTAATAAGCTTATTTTAAATAACTGCAGCATTATTTGTTGTATTTATATAAGATCCTATAATCTCCATGAATAACTTAGTTAGACATATCTATGATGTATGTTCCTAAATTTTTGAGTCAAACTAGCGATATATATTTTTTATTATAAATGATAGAATGTTTTAAACTCATTTTCTCACTATTTATAAAATATGGGTTAGAAGTTTTCGATGTGTGCGTGCTTTTTTATTGCAAGGCAGAATGTATGTACTATGGCCAAAGCTTACTAAAACAGGTTGTGAGGAACTAGATTGAAAAACATTTTAACAACTGATGGAGTTGGTGAAAATTCAAGGTAAGTGTCTGGAGTAAAAGGGGGATGCTGTGATTGGTACGGAATCTGTTGCATCCCATCGTGCCTCACAATTACAATTTTCAGGGCATCATCATTAATTTCAATTCACCTCACCTCCATAAAACTTACATTAAGCATATGAAATTTGTTTCGACTGTAGTATAATTTTTGCTTTGTTACACTTAAGTGCAAAGTTCAGAACCATTCACATTCAAATTGATGTAGTTGAAATTTGTTTCTTCCCAAAAATGTTTAACTTTTTCTTATCCTACTTTGATGCATTAGCATCCTTGGTGGTCTTTGCAATAATTTTGTTTTGGAGATTCAGTTGCTTATTTGAATGTTGATAAAAGTAAAAATTGTCGTAGTTCTCTCTTTTCTTAACTTATAATTATTCTTATGTAATCTATAAAAATAGTTAAGTTTTTATTGTAGAATGTAAACATTACTGTTTTTTATGAACCTTTCACATAAATATTGATTCATTTTGTGTATTCAGTTGCACTTATTGAATCTGAGTTAATTTGCTCAGAACAGGGCTTATTCAAATTAGACCGTTTTTGTTTTTTTTTTAATTTGTGCTTCAAATGTAATATATATCCTAACTATAATACATATAATAGTTAGAATGTGAAGATTTTAATTTCTTAAGAAATTATTCCTTATAGTTTGACTTAATTCCAGCGATTTAGCAACACATGTTGCAATAAATTGCATAAATAGTAGTATTTTTGCAAGTACTTGCTATGATCTCAGAATAAGCAAAAAGTGCCATGTTATCATAATTTCAGGAGAATTGATTAATATAATAAGCATGATACATTCATACTGAGGTGCATATTGTCAAATCATTAAAACTGTTACTTTCATAATTTTCTTTGCAATTTTAATTGCCCTTGACAATGAAGTATTAGTTAATCCAGAAAGTGCTTGTACTAGACTTAAAAGCATATTTACACATATTTTTATCTACAAAACTGGATGGTGATGATATGTCACTTAAAAGCACCTATTAAACAGCACAAATACAATTACTAAAAACTTAGTACTGAACCAAAGGTATTTCTTCATAAGCTCATGCAATGAATGCTGTATGTGGATATGAGCTTAAATTATTGTACAGCTTATGACTTTTATTCTTTTTTTTTTTTTTTGATAAAGTAATAGATTTACTATGCTTTTTTATGTTTCCTATTATGTTATCTGATTAAAAGATTTAAGTATTTTATGTTGAAGAAAAATACGTAAAATTCAATTTGATCATGTAAAATGTAACCCTTTTTATATCACACAAGTTTTTAAAAGCTTGACTCTTCCTGTGTTTTGATCACATGCTGAATGTAATTCAAACTTTATTGTGACATTACCCTCCGAACTTTCTACAAAATGTTGTCCTAAGCCAAGAGACGTCTTAAAGAAAATCCACCATATATGCAAGAAAGAGCCCATTGTACCTCCCTCCACTTTTTGGCCACAATCTCATAGTTCCCTCCTGATAGCCAATTTCAAACAATTATGCTTATTCGTATATACAATCTGCAGATGGCGTCAGTCTAAGGAATTAAGGAATGTTTATCTTTTTCACTCATCTGGCAATCTTTTGCAAGTTCGCAGATGTGTCTAATCGGCTATAGATTATTAGCCATAGTATTTCTCCTTTTCTATTAAGATTTCTTAACCCCATTTTTTCCAAATTCAACTACTTGTGTCACTGGCTTATTTCTAACTTTCCTACTATATCTTTGTGATAAAAATTTAAAGAGGAATTGTTTGCCTGCAGACTTCTCCACTTGCATATAAATGTGTTGGACTTAAAATCAAAATCAAACATATGGCATACTTTTGTTGAAATACTTCAGCTGGATAAAGTAGGTTGTTTTGATCCTCACTCTTGGCTATGTCTTTAAACTAAACGTAGATGTTACTCTCAAGTTTACAACTCAAAAGTTTTCAATTTGATGGTTTGGAGAAAAGTGGATGCAAGACTCAAGTTCCAAAAAAAAAAAAAAAAGCATGGGAACCCTATGATCTTCAGAACTTATTTTAGTGTTTAAATAGTCTGCGCTCTGACTGATATGTAAAAATTCTTTTTAACATTGAAAAAGAGATGAGCAGCCATACAAATTAAGCCCTGAAAGGATCTACAATTTATAAATAGTGCTTTAAAATTGTCGTAATGTTTGAACGATTCAATTACAGATATTTAAGAGAGGCATACTTTGTTTGAATGTTATAAATTCATTAATCTATCTTTTCTTAAATATATTTAATAGTAAGTTGCTTTACATTTTTCATGAAAGTAATTTGTCAGATAAATTAAATTTTTTATGCAATACGTATACAAAAGACTACTAGCAACAGGCTGTGAACCTTCATTAATAAAATTTTAGGTCAGATTATTTTCAATTGTAAAATTAACGGACAGAATGTCCCCTTTATTCGCAAAATCACTATTATATGCAGTTAAACCTAACACATGTCAGTAATGGAAAAAAGAAGTGTGTATTTATCCAATTTATTTTTGGTGCAATAAAACATGCTTTATTTATTAGTTATGAAGCATAAAATATTGTCCAAAAAGTTAGAACATTGTAACTTTCCATAGTATAAATTTTTGTTTCTTTTGCTTAATTGGATGATATGAAATGGGTTACATTTCAAGTATTTTATACAATAAAACTTTCCTTTCAAGTTTTCCTGTGAACCACTATTGTTAGTTATTTGAATTGTCAAAAAATTTGCTTAAAGTGTGCAATTATTTCACATTGTATTAATGTCTAATTAGTTTTTTTTTCTTTCTCAGTCTGACTATATCGACTATGTTTTTATATTTTTAAGTTTAGGAATTTTTACCTAAATGTAAAGTAATCTGTCTGAAGAAAGATCAAACCAGTTTTTACCTAATGTATTTAATATTTTATACCTTATAATGTATTTAATACTTTATTATAGTGCTTATTTAAGATTCTGAAAAGACTTAGATTTCATTATCATGACATTTTTATTTAGTAAATCACTCTTAAATGATTTTTTATTTACATTAGTTAGCATTCATCTATTCGTTTAATAAAATGAATTTTCCTGTTACAAATTATTTTGAAAGAAACCAAAAAAAAAAAGTCAACGTGTTTCATATGTGCTTAATTTTAACTACTGGTTTTATGCTAAATACTAAGTTCAATGTCTACTTCAAAAAAAGATTTCTTTTAAAAACCTAGAATTAAAAAATAATGTGAATAAATATATTCTTAAAAAGTAAAATGTTTTACTTATTTTTTTTTTTTTTTTTGCTTATGAGAAAACAATGATGAACCACATTTTTTCCCCTTAAGTGATATACTTTAATTTATTGTGGTGATACTAGAAATTATTTGGAGACTTATAAGTATGATGTAAAAAAACAAAAAATCTAAAAAAAAATAATTAAAAACTGTGCTCCCAGAATCAAGCAAAATGAGTGCCTCATAGTTGCCGCATGATATTTGGATTTCAAGGTACCATGTTGCCTTTTGTGTGAATGAAATCTCTGCTTGCTTGATTGATTGATTGATTGATTGATACTGTTGCTTTGGTGCTTATTAAGTCTTGAGAATTTTTTTATATGAGCTTACTGAAATATTTTCTGCCAAATGCTATAAATTGCCTTTCTTACAATCCTCTCTGTGTGGAAGATATATAAATATTTTTCCCCTGATACTTTTTTCAAATACACACCACATCTAAAATAAAAGTCATTTTAGTACTTTTTTATGTCTTTAAAGATGCTTTAGCTTTAAATCTCTTGTTACATTTCAGCAAAGGCATTTAGCTTTACATGTACCTTCGTTATTATATATATTTCAAATCCTTTATTGTGAAATGTTCTTGTATCATTTTTATTTTTTTGAGAATATAATTTTAAACAGCACAAATTTGTTAAGCATAATTCAAGTGGCGTTTCAATTTTATATCTTGATAAATAACCTGCATCATCTTCACCTTGAGATGTTTTAATGAAAAAGTATTTTATGCATCAAATTTCCATTTTCAGGGAAAGTTTCCTGAACTTCTGTAGAAATTTGATTTTTATAATTTGAATTAATATAATTAAACTTTCAGACTTGAGCAGTTATTCTCAAAGTAATTTTCGCATTGGTATTTCTTTTATGTGTTAATTTGCTTCTACTTTAAATATTAGCACTAAGTTTATAGTCTGTGCTTGAAAAAAAAAGAGAAGCAATATTAATGTTCACAAAAATGCAGTTAATATCCCTTTAACATTTGTGAAGAGGATAGTTTCTCTGGATTCCGTTTAATTATATTTTATCTTGAACTATGTTGAATTAAAGATTTATTTTCATTCGATAAATTGGTAGGGGAAAAAACATTATTAACTTAGGGTTTATTGCAATAATTAAATTCACTTGTTTGATATTTGAGAGAAAAATTAATTTAATGTCAATCCCTACAGTGTAGTTTTTCTTTTGAACTTACAAATATTTTTTCTATATATATATAAATAGAGAGAGAGAGACACACACTCACCATTAGCAGGCATTATACCACTTTGATCCTACCTTCTTTGCTTGCAGCATTTCACCTTTATGTCTTAGAATAGATGTTTTTTCCTCAGAATTTTCCTTTTAGAACAGTGTCTATCCCTTTTGATGGTTTATTTATAAAGTACGCTCCTCCTGAGAGTCGTATAAGATTGTATGTGACATATAGCCTTACTTTCTCAAGATTTAGTGAGCACTTGTGCATTCCTAATTTTGAGCAGAGGTTGACTGCAGAGGGGTTGCCCCCTTTGAATGTGTACATAGTTTGTTTCCATGCTGCTCTGTGTTCCAGTCCACATGAGAGTTGTACTGGGAGTACAAGTGGGGTCTTAAGCTCCCCCAGCCACAGCTTCCAATCATCAACGCACAGAACTGGCCAACAGCCAGGACCCAGGGACTTAGCCTGTGCCTCCTTCGTAGAAATCATCATTGCTCATAAAATCTCATTTAATACTGACTTTGTTTCTGCATTTCAGCCATTACATTTGTTTTGCCAAATTCTTGCTCTGAAAATGGGGAAGGAGTTCCTTTCTTTCACTAGAAGCTTTTGGTAAGTCTCATGATTAACAAAATGTAGGGTTAATCCAACTTTGTGTTCGGATATGAAATAAAATTTATTGATTTAAACAAAGCACAAAGCATCAATAACATGAAACTTTTTTTCACTAAGAACTTTGTGCATTACAGTCAGTGTTAACACTAACAAGAGATGTTTAATCATTCATTATTTGCAATTCTTTGTTTGTGTTTAACTGGACTGCATAGCTGCAAACTGAGCCTCTGAGGGAAACGTGTTCATAGGCTCCATCATAACGAAAAATTAATTTTAATGCATCATACTTCTTGGTGTTATCTATAAATAGGATTTTTCCTTGTAATTTAACTGGTGTATATCAGATGTACTTATAAAAGATATATAATTGCATTAAAACGTTTCGTGCAAAGGCTGCTGTACATTGTTTAGTTTTATGAGAATATTACAAAAGGGTTTTTGGTGTTGGGAGTAGTTTCGTATGCTTTCACCCCAGTTTCAATGCCTTTAATCTGCACTAAGAAACAAGTTAAAATAAATAGACTGTTCTGTAGCATGATCTTTGACAATTCATGCTTTCTTTTGCTATATTTTTTCCTTTTCCAATGGGAAATATAGTCAAAAAAATGTGTTTGATTTCAAAATTACAGCAAGATAAAGTAGTTTTCTTTGAAACACTTAAGAGTTTTTAAAAGTTGTCACTTTAAAGATTGTATTAGGAAATAGGTATTGTGAAGTTCCATGAGTAAGTTTTTGAATGTCACTCCAAATGTTGATGCACTGCAACCAAACTAAATTTAAAAATTTACAACAAATGTTATAATTTTCTTTCTTTCTTTTTTGGTTAAAGAATAAGATTTAAAAAGATAAAAAGCTAACATTCAGAAGAATTTTTTTTAATGTTAATTTTTTTGAGTGGCATAACAAATTGCTTATTTTACACATGTAATGTGTTGAAATGTAGAAATAATGTCTCATCAAATTCATCAAGGAAGGAACATTTTGTGTGTGTGCACTTGGAACAAAGAATGTACAGAATGTTAACTTGTTCCAAAAACTCTTTTTCACTGGATAAAAAAATTGCATACTGATGATAATGCAGGACGTTTCAGATTTGTATGCGTGAGTGAACCTATATACAATGGTTGTGCATGCATGCAACTGCTTTTGATAAATGTAATGTTTACAAAGAATGGACTTGTCTTGTTACTCATCTTTCTTTGACTTTTTACATACGTTTTCTGGAAAACCATATTGTTATAGTGTATTTTAAAAGTCCAAAATAAGAAATTGATTTGCATTGCTGTAGTAGCTGAAAATATTTGATCATTTCACTTGCTTTCAATGTTTATCTAAATAAAAAAAATACTAAATAAGAATTTAAATATAATGAATATATTAAGCAATTCTTTTTAGTATTCAAAATACCATGCTTTATTGTGTATTAATGATAAACCTGAGAAAGTATTCCCCCCCCCCTTATTAATTTGTATATTAATGATGCAAAATATTTTTTTATTTATAAAATATGTTTTTCAAGTTCAATTAACATTTCAAGGAATAATAAATTTCTAAATTCCTTTTCAAAGCCTAATACATCACAGCTAGTAAGAATTATTTTAGATTACATTAAAATTAAGATGAATATTAATGTTTAGCTATAATTCCTTTTTTATTTAAAATTTACATCTTACGTTAACAGGCAGTATTTACTTAACAATGCGTAACAAGATTATGTTGTGATTTTTCTTTTCTCAACTAGCTGAACTTATAAAAATGAGGCATGTCTAACATACAAACATAAACTATGTGAAAATTGTAAGTTGTCATGTAAGAGTGATCCTCCTTTCATATGTTCCTAAAGGAGTGAAATTACTTTTGAGTGAGAGGGGGGAATATTTGTCAAATACCCATTTTTGATGAAATATGATTCTTTTAAAGAAATTTGCAAAACAGTTTGTCATTAGCATTATCTTGTCAGTAAATATTTATGCTATTTAAATATTCTCATTTAAAAATGGCTTATCCATTTTCTCACCTTTCTTGATAACTTGATGAAGGTTTTTTTTTAATTCAAACTTTTATTTACTTTTGAACTTCAGCTATAATATATTTTCCTGGGAACCTTCATCTTTTGATGAAGCATTTTTTTAATCCTTAATCTGAAAAATAAACATTGTCCAAAATGTTTGCAGAAATTACTGATGAGAATTATGTTTCAGAGTTAATTTTAAATATTTCTCTTGATAGTTTGTTAATTCAAAAGAAAGTTGTCTGTTTTGTCACTGAAATGGGAAATTTAAAACACAGCAAAGCAATTTTTTTTTTTTTTTTAGAGAATCAGTGCAGATTATGAAAAACGGCCTTTCCCCCTGAAGGTCTGAGTGTTTATATAACAGTTTAATTGTGTGATTTTGTCTAAAAAGAATATTATGATCAGCATATGTACTTATACCATACTATCAGTTAAAAATTGCAGAGGATGTGTGATGTGATTGAGAAAAGGGGACTTAGTCTAAGCCAAGTATGTAAAAGTCTTAGTATGCAAAAACCTGCTCATAACAGGTTTTGTCTACTCTGACCAGGTTTTGCAAATGAAGAACTTTAGATACTGTGCGACTAAAGGCCCAAATTGAAAATTTAAAAGCCCTGGATATTTTAATGAATCTGTATCAGATCTGTTTCTCCTGCATTGAAATCTCATTTGAGTTTAAACGTATATCATGTATTTACAGTTTTTTAGTAGGGGGGGGGGGGGAATGCTTATTTAAAGAGCATTTCTACTCGACATGCAACTTGGTCATGAAAATATGTAGTGAGTCAATGATCATAATTCATACAAATATATTTATTTCTGCAGTTCTGGAGGTAGTTGCAGATAGGGGGGGGGGGTGAACATCAGTAAATTCCTATATTTGTATCACATTTAACATGCATTCTGCCGATCATGTGCCAGCGTGTGATATGATGCCAACTCTGACATGGTCTGAAGTGATGTCTCAGTAGTCAGTCATCCACTCGGAAAAGCTGCGCTCTGCAATTGCTCTCTGCTGCAATTGGCATTAATATATTAGGTGGGTTTGTTGGCATCAGGGTGATGCAAAGGTTCATCCATAAGTGACTGGCAGTAAACATGTTAATAAGAGATTAAAAGAAGCAAACGAACCTAAGTTACTTATCTTATTCATTATTTTACACTAAACCTGTCGGAACAATCAAATGACCTCTTTTGTGACTTTCATTAAAATTGTTAACTTTCAGGTTTCCATTTTTCTTGAACTTATTACATGACTTTTTCTATAATATATAATTGCTTATGTAGCTATATATTATAAAAAAAGTCGTGCAGTAAGTTCAAGAGAAATGAAAACCTGGAATTTGACAATTTTGTTAAATTAAAGTTGCAAAAACAGTAATTTTATTGCTTGGTAGAATTAGTGTTTAATGACCTTGTGAAACAAAAAAGTACAATTCTTGTTAATTATTAACACATTTATTATTAAATGGAAAAGTTAATATACATTGCGATTATTACAAACTTTTAAATTTTCTTGAAAAATAGTTTTTGTTTGATGCACATGCAATGTTACATTCTGCAATTGCTTCTTATTTTGAATTTAAATAACATAAAATTATAAGCAAAAGAGTGTTAAAGCACTTGTACATTACAATCTAGTTCACAACTTGATAGATAATGTCCTCTTGTGACATTTTCTGTAATTTGGATACTTTCCTCATTTGATTATGAAAAAAAGCATCTGTCCATTTTGACTGAACATGTATTAGGTGCCAGGATTTAATACAGATTGAATTAACTATCCCCTTAAATCTCTCACTCTGAAAATGAATGTTTTGAGTTTTCGTTATTTTATGGTGAAAACATTTACAAGTGGTTAATATTCAACTTAAATGAACACTGTTATTCAAAGTGTGATTTATTATGACTTCCCCTTTGGGAGATGGAAGTTCTTACATGATGCTTATTGTGATATTTATTTCTGTTTTGTTAATGTCCTTTAGTAATTTGTTTTAGGAGAATGATTTGTTAAAATTATCAGATCAAAGTACAAATTTGCCATCTGTGGATGATTGTAGAACTAAGGATTCCATGCAGATTTATATTTTGGGGATTTTTCAGATGGCAAAAACCAATGGTAGGATTCACAAGAGTACTTTTATTTTTCCATTTTGCATTTTGTTTGTGCCAGCATGCCATATATATATACATATATATATATATATATAATACTTTTGCATTGTGCTAAGTGTCTAGCTAGAGAAATTCTCATGCACTTGTAAGTGTTGGTTTTGGTTGATCTCCTTATATAAGTATATATTTCTGATTAGTTTGTATTCCGTTTCAAATGTTCTTTCACATAATTGAACTGGTTATTCGAGTGATGAGATTTTTTCCAGTATTTGTTATAGATGAGATGAAAAAACATTACTTAGTGCAGATACAATACAAAACAAATACAACACAATCAGAACGTTTGAAATGATGTGAAATTTTGTATGTTCCAAATATTGGAAATGCTTGTATGTGACTATTTTCGAATGCAAATAAAGTTTTAAGTATTTGTGTACATGTTTTGCTGTAATACAAGCTGCATGAAAAATATTTTGTTCTCTATTCTGTTATTTTTTTTACGTAGAACTGGAAAGTACAAATATAAATATCACTGTTGGATGATGATGTATATCCTGTATCCGATTTTGTTAAAATGTGTTTTCACATCTAGTATGTTTTTGTATGTATAATTTTTAAATTTGAATATACCTTCTTCAAAAGTATGGATTTGCTATGTTGTAAATAATTAAAATAGTTTTTTTTTTCTTTTTCTCCTTCTAAGCACATTGAATATGTTCTAGAAATGTTACTTTTTTAGTTTGTGTATTGAATTGAGTACATAAAAAAGTTATTCAAATTTACTATCTGTTTTTCTTTCTTTCTCTTGTTATTTTGATGAGGTATATTATAAGTTACTTACATTGAGAAGGGTGTAATTTGTGCATAACGTCGAGCAAAATCTCATGATTACAAACCTGCATACTACAAATGTAAATTGGGATGTCTATTGTCAACATTCGCCAAATTGTGAAAAATGATTCAATGCTGCTTACTTTAGTACAATTTGAGGGCATCAGTCTCCTTTACACTAAATTTCTGGATTCACGATTGGTGTTTTCTTATCCTTGCTCAAATTAATGAGATCTTTTACGCATGCAATAATATGAGACTTGAGCAAATAGAAATAATATACAATTTAATGGCAATTAAGTCATTGGCATTCCACAGTATGTACAGGCCAGACCAAAGCTCCAAACGTCCTGCAGAGCTACACTTTTACACGACTGACATTGAAAATATGGAATAACATCACACAATAACAAAGACTGACAGCACCTTGCAAACATGTGGTTTCTTGCACATTGTCCAATTTTTATATTGTCTAATTTAACATCATTTTTACATATACGACAAGTTTCTCTTGCTGGTAAAGATTCTGCATCCATAGGAGTTTCACACCCAAGAGCAGAATAAAGACTTTCAACAGGCATATGAAATTCTTTAAAAAGCCAGTCTGCCATCAGTAAGAGAGATTGACCTTGAGCAGGTGTGAGTAAATCTATTTTATCTTGACAACTGCCAAAAACTTTAGATATGTAATTTCTCATTATCATGGCTTCTACTGTATAAAGTTTAAGTTCCTGAAAAAAATTACAATATATAAAAAAAATGCATGTCATTTTATAAGATGAAAGCAATTAGAATTTTTTCTCGATGATTTCAAAACCAAACGCATTTAAAGGACTCGAACCCAACATCAAATTCTGAATTACAATATAAACCGCAATAGAAAAGTATTCATTCTAATTCACACCTACAGTACAAACTTATTTGCACTTTCGTTCACCAGACTAAGAACAACCCATAATTGCAAGAAGACATTATTTAAACTACTCGAATTTTTTTTTAAGATATGTGTTCTTAACAAGAAGTTTGTCCAGAACTAAAAGAACATACTTTCTCGTAAAATTTATATTGATTCTCTAACATCAGTTAAATCTCTTATTTTCAATTGGTTTGGTCTGATATTATTATTTAGCAAATGAAGAAATTTTCTGTAAACAAAATATTTCTTTTGTATAAAAAGAATATAAATAAAAACAATAATATGAATTGCGTTTCTGAAAAGTTTTGGCATCATGTTTCCGTAAGCTTCAACTGTTTTATTAGTAACATGTCAAATTCAAGCATTTTTCCAAATATTCCAGCTAAAATTCATTAAATAACAATAAATGATTTTTACAATACTCTACAAAAAGGTGCGATTTTATACAAAATATCGAGCTTTTTCATTGATGCCAATAAATAAATATTGCAAATTTATGTAGAGCAAAAAGTTTTAAAAAATAAGTAATAAAAATAAAATCTGCAACACTTTTCTTCACATGAGAACTGCTTTGATTTCACTTCACATTGAATTACCCAACTTTTGTAAATGTTAAGTTTATGAGGAAATGAATTTTAATTTTTATTCATTACTTCCTTTAAAAATATATATGTAAAAATAAATTATTAAATTATTCATTTCACAAAAATATCCATTATTAATTAAGACTAGTTTGTTTTAACCTTCTGTATTATAGTGTGGACTGTAGGCAACAGACAGTTCAATCACTGTTTTTGCTATTTTTTTCATAGATAAAAAAAATTCTGAAATACGCATATTTTATCTTTTTATTATATTGAATCTAAAAAAAGGAAATCCAAGTTTTTGAGTGATAAAAAGTTTTAAGAACATAAATAAAAAATGTTTATTTAAAAGTCCTGAAATACATTTTATTATTATTATTGTATTAGGATCTAAAAAAATCAAATCTCCATTGTTGAGTGATAAAGGGCTTCATGCTTCATTTCTTAATAAATAACACAGAATAAGGAAAATATAAAATTATGCATCAAAAATGTATACTTTAAAAGGCTTTAGTATTTCTGGATTCAAATTTAAGGTTTTGAACTGATAAAAAAATAGCACTATGTTTCTGGAACATACAGTAGTATATAATTCATTGAAATGAATGACACACAAACAAGTCAATTTAAATAAATATTTAAATAAAATGAGATCTTGTAATACCATAAAAATTTAATAAGGTTTATTACACTTGCAGGGGCAGAAGCAGGAATAATTTTGGGAGTGGGCAGCAGGAAGTAAGTAACAAGTGGTTTTCCCTCATAAAACTTGCCATAATTGAGTCTCAAAAGAGTATTTATGATTTTTTTTGACTCCCTCTTAAAACCAATTATATGCTTTAAAGTATAGAAAAATAAGTGTTTCATTTTCTGTAACAAATTTGGTACCTTCCTTAGTTTGTAGTAAAGTGCAAATATTTACAATTTTACAAAGTCACTACAAAGCAATCCATATTCTACTTAGTTATAATATCTCCTTAATGCAACCGATTGACCACCGAGTTAGTTATTTAATTTAATACATTTGTAACACATTATGCGTAATTTTTTCTTTCTGTGCTCCTTCTTCAGTAAAGAAAATAGAAAAAAAAATTTCACCCCACCCTATTATTATTAAATAAATTAGAAACACAAACCCTGACTTTCAATTTCATCGAGAGTTCAAATGCTAAAGCAAATCAACAAACTTAAGAAAAGTTTATTTGAAGCAAAATAACGTGTCACTGCACTATTACAGGGTGGGGACAAAATCCGCAAATTTGCCAAAATTTCAGAAAATCTGAATTTTTGTTTAAAATTCTGATTCATTTATCTGGAAGTTCCAAGGATCTATCTCATCTGCACAATTATTAATATTAATCAACAACCCCTTATTAAAATTTTTCTCAAAAAAGTTATTTTATTTGCCGCTTTTCATAAACGTGTTGTCCACAAATCGAAAAATGAGATCTTTTGTCTGTGATGGGATCTGGACTTTTCATATTTTTGATACTTATTACATGTTGTTAAAAGGTAAACATTTTTTTATTTTCATTCAAACTTTAATTTGAAATTTTAATTGAAATTTCGTGAATCGTGCTTGTAAGGGCGAACTTTCAAACGTCAAAAATAGCATCTCTAGTTTTATTTTTTGTTTCAATTTTTTAATGCATGCATAATTCTTCAGATCAATTAAAATGCTTGGAAGAATAAATCTGTTAAATAGTATGTTTAAATTTGAAAATGTCAGAAAACAAAGATGAAGCCAAAACTATACACAAGTTTTGGCTTCATCATGGCGATAAAACTTTTTCTATTAGGCATTCATTCATCATACAAATTGATTCTGCGCTGGAAGAGCATGTTAAAAATGAGCCATTAATCGCAAATAAATAAATAAATAATAAAATTAATTTTAAAAAATCATTTTGTATTTAGTAGCATGTTAAAACTTGGAATAAATTCTCAAGCTGTAGGTTAAGAGATTTACCCATTTCATGCACAATTTTCTGAAAACTTACCAGATTTCCTTTATCTTTTGGTGTGTTGATTGCTAATCCAGAAACATATGCATGTAAGAGAAATCTGAAGAAACAAATGTTGATGAGTTTTAAAGGTACAAAACATTCTTTTTACATCAGAAAACATGAAAATGAGATGATTTAAAGAGCTAGCATTGTTGTAAGGTAGAAATGAGCAGGATGATGAATCACAAAACCACTTTAAGTAAAAGAAGCAATTATTTAGGATACAGAGTTTTGATGATAATTTTTCTTATAAGCCCCTTTTCCCCCAGGAGATTTCCCAAACATGATAATCCTTATGATACACATTAAAATTTGAGCGATAATTATATTCTGATTAATCATCAAATACATAATTGTCTAGGAGCTTTATTGCTTAAAGAAAATATAAAAAATAATAGAAAATTGATTTATTGTTATTGATCTGTGTTAAACTACACAAGCGAGTGAAAATTACCATTGGGATGATTTTTATAATGTTACAACTCAAAATTTTTAACCCAAATCTTAAGACCTGAGATAGATACAAATGGGGAAAATAAGCAAAAAAGAAAAGAAAATCAGCTTCACACACAACTGGACTTGACATAAACATTGTTGTTTACAAGTTTACCGAGGTACTACAGCCCATTCCTCTTAATACAGGGGTAGAAGTGAAAATTTGGAAGAAAAAAAAGGAATTGCTGTATGAAAAAAAAGGAATAGTTCTGATGCTTTTAAGGCATATGCATATCGACATAATTTAAAAACAAAATTAAAAGAAAAACCCTTTCAAAGTTGAAATTTTGAAAATTGAAGAGGAATCGATTATTCAAAAAAAGTATAGGAAAACAAAATTGCATCTTACTTAAGAAAAAAATACTTAAATCCTTCCAAAACATTTGAAGGGAGAAAACCATTAGTTAATGTCCTCAAATTTTAGTTAAGCACAAAGGAATGATCAGACTGACAAAGCTTTCAACCTTTTACATTTTTTCAACCACTATTTTGACATTTTTTGCTGCATAGATTAGCTGTTGAAAACTTAATAAAAATATTTTTGTCCCAGGTACCTATGTTTTGCATGCCTGCATTTTTACTAGTATCATTGCAGAAATTTAAGTGCTTACAATGAAATTTTACGGTATTTGTTTGAAGAGCAATACATTACACTTATTTGTTATGCATTCAGTTTAGCTAGTACTGCTGATAAACTAGTAAACATTTTTAACAAGGGCTGAAATCCAAATTTTCAAGTGGAGGGGAGAGCCCCTCCAAGCTTTATGCATAGTTTTTGCATATTTTCAGAAGGGAAACATAATGGCAAAATAATTTGATTTTTTTCAGGCCTTTTGTGTATTCCTTCATTGTAAAAGTTTTACATCCTAGTCATATAAGTTCTACTTCTACTAGAAAGGTATTCAGTGGGAAAAACAGAATTTTCTCCTTGTGGGAGGGAGTTATAACAGTTTTTACATACATATATGTTACCATACCAGGATTGGCAATATGGTTTTAACCAAAGAATATATAATAAAGTTCGTTTAAGCCAAAATTTTTTCTCTTCCATGGATTGGAGCCCTCAACCTGTCTCTATCTGTCGGGAATCTGAAAAATTTGGGATGTGATCCTGCCACCCCCCCCCCCCCCCCCCCGAATTTTAAGTCCTTGTTTAACCACAAATGAAAAATTCAGGAAATTGTGATTAAGATTTAAAAATTTTAATTTATATACTACATATATATATATATACACAGTCAGACCTTGATATAAGGCCACCGTTCGGGAATTCTTGAAAATGATCTTATAACAGATTCATACATATTCGATATTCAATGAGCCGGGACTTTAGAAAAGTGGCCTTATATGCAGGGTGACCTTATATCCAGGTCTGACTAAAATTATAATCTTTTATTTTTGTTTTAGATTTAAACTTTTTTGCAAGTACTTTATCAAGCACATGTTCTTTATTTCTTTTACTACTGATGCTTCAATCATCGTAGAATAAATTTTCATATCATTCTTATCTTTAGAAATCAGTGATTTTTAATCGCTGGTTACCTTCTGTTAAACAGGTTTGTAAAGGTATTTTTGTAAATTTTCAATTTTTCAGATTAATTTCTTTCACTTATACTAATTTTTACTTCTGCTTTGTTTCTTTTCATTCTTTACCTTCCCTTTTCTTATTTTCTTTTGCAACTACATATGAAGAAAGCTTAGGTTCAAGAAAAAATACCTGAACTTTTTAAGGGTAAAAAAGGGGGGAGGCTTGTCACTTTTAATGAACTGTGATATATAGTTCTTACTTCTTAATATAATCCTAAAATCTCTATCTTTTATAGTAGTGGGTGCTAAATTCAAATATCTTTTTCCAGTAATTTTGAAAAAAAAAAAAGATTTTTGCTCTTTAAAATTGATAAGTGTTTTGAAATAATAAAGATTGCAGTTGCTGCTTACTATGGAAAAGAATGGGTTATGACGATTTAATGGGATGTACTTAGCAAATGTCCTAATCTATACAATGAGAACTGATTTTAAGATTTAACATTCTTATTAATCAAGATGTGTTCTAGATGAATATTTTTGCTTGACATGAATTTAAAATAATTATTTTTAGTTTAAATGACTTATTCATGCATTGCAATGAACATGCTTTAAATAAAAATGATCATTGTTGTGATGAAACAGCAATTTGTGCATAGGCTCCGATTCTGATTTTTCAAATGGAATTTTAAAAATGTTATCAGTTTTATTCCTTATTTATTTATATAAATTTTTATGTACTATTTCAAATTTTTTGAACGATTGGAGGTATGTATAAATTACAAAAATAAAAATAAACCTGAATTCAGCACTTTTCAACTTTCTGACAATTGAGAGCTCATACGCCTAACAAGCAAAAATGTTGTTTAAAACATTTCAAATCAAGATTTTACTGAAAATAAAAGCAAATTTTTTTTATATTTGCACTTTAGTAATTCTTAATAGACATCAATTGTGAAAAAATTTCAATTCTAACAGCTGAAGCAAATAGATCGCATTTTTTAAAATGAAGGTAACAAAATATAGGGGAAAAAAAAATAATTTCTACAAATAGAATAACATTAGGATGCCATTAGTAGGGGTGATCAATGTTAATAAAACCGGCGTTATCGTAGGAAATTTGAAGCAAATCAAAAACAATGAAAATAAAATTGACAATTTTCGAAATTTTTAAAGTACCAAATTTTCAGTTTTAAGATCCAAAAAATACAAAAATTCCGGTGCATAACTGGAACACTATCACCCCCTAAACTGAGAATATAAGCACTGCATCTAAACCTGCTTAAAGCCATGCTACTTAATAACACCTGTGCTTAGCTGGGAGTATTCCCAATGTTATCAGACACATTAGCTGTGGTTTTTTAGCTGTCTATACTTTTCAAAGCCATCCAAATTAAAGCATTAATATTTGAAAAACCTTTATACCCTGTAAGTACCTGTTTAAAACAAATGACAAAATAAAGAATTAAGAGTTTATTTAGTAAAAATTTAATAAAAGTAGTAAAAATTAGTAATAGCAAAAATACATTAATGAATAAAAAGTAAACCAAATTAGTTTACTAATTATTAAAATAAAAAATAAAATCAGCTACTCTAAGGTAGAACATGTTAAAATAACTTCCAAACATTAAAAAAATTGAAATATTTAGAAGATGCAAGAGGATTGAAATTTCAAACACGGGAAGCCCTTTTCGGCGAAATGACAGCCGCTTATCCAAAAACGTTTATGATTGGTTACCCAGTTGACTTTGAAGAAAGGAATCACACTATGCGAGTTGAAATTGCCGAGAAAACAACATTCAGGACAATTTAAAAATAAGTGCGATCAGGAGAAGAAAAAAAAAAGGAATTCAAACGGCGAGGAAAAAAAAGGATTTAAAATGAGGAAAAAAAGGAGCATGTTTCGGAAAAAAGGAGGTCTGCGACCCCTGTTAATATTCTTAATATTTACAGCTCTGGATAAATCACTACAGGTTGGTGATGTGCTGCCAAGTATCACCTGAGAATGTCCCACATGTGTGTAATTGGACTTAGCGGTCATAAATATTTTTACTTATGGCTCCACACCAGATATTGTAAGATGTAGCGTTATCCATAAAGAGAAATTGATGATCGTGCAAAATCTACAAAATTAAACCATGAGCCTTATTACAATATAGGGCATTGGTGACGATCATTTTGCAAGATGCAAAGCTAAGTATGGCTATATACCAAATATAACACCTTTTTAAATCAGGGCTTCCAGATGTGATCTGCACCTATTTGTTAATGTTGCAGAGGTGTATATGTGTGCATCACTCTTTCTACATCTTTTACACCCATAAACCATTAATCAGACTCAAAATTAGCTTTTGGCTATAAAGAATATTCGACACAACTGCTGATTTATCCAGCTCCAAAGAAATGATGAGGAAGTGTTAATGACACCAGGATGCATACAGAAAAAAAAATCATTTCCAAGCTGCTTAAAACTTCTGGTATTGACAAAATACTCTTCGGAAACTCATAAAATTACTGTGAATCAAAACTGATGCAATTACTTTCATGCAGGCACAGGGGCGCAATTCTTGCACAGGGGCGCAATTCTCTGTACAATGCAAAAATGCGTTGTATTTTGTGCCATGTTGTGCCAAAAACGCAATTTTCCGTGAATCTGGGGCATGCCAGTTGCAATTTTTGATTATGGCGATTTTCTCTGCCATATTGTGGTTTAAGATGATTCTAATTTTTACTGTGTAATTAAGTATTTATTTCACTAAAAAAGATGCAGCATTTGGCTACTTATTTGCCTATGGCTTTTCAAATGCTGCTTTCTTTTTTATATTTTTCCCCCCCAGGTTCTCACCAACACCCCTAAACATTCTTACTTCACAATAATTATATTACAATTGCTCCATAAAATCAGCAACAAATTTAGCAGATTAAAAGAAAAAACACTTCTAAAACTCAACACCTCTTGAAATTTCCTTTCCTCATTGCAGTTTTAGCAAACCAGAAATAAAAATGAATTATTAATTTACTGAAAATCAGCTGCCGACTTTATGAAACACATGCCTCATTGGAAATTGTTTTATATACTGGACATACTATACTATATATGTATGATAAATACTCTATACACTTACATACAGGCAAAGTTTAAAGTCAGTAACACTCCCCCCCCCAAAAAAAAAAAATAAAATAAAAATAAAAACATTCTAGCTAGGGCCTTATTCTGTCATTCCCAATCGAGACTGAAGTTTAAGATACAACTCAGAGTATGACGGGATAACAATTACACAGTGATCCTTAAAATCTGATGATTGGTGGAATATAGAATTATACCCAATGCAAATTGGATTTCTCTTTTGCTTAAGTAAGTTTTGTTGGGGACATTAAGTTAAGCTGTCCACAACAAGTAAATTGCTTAATGTGCAGCTTTTTAATGGCACAAAGGATTAGTTTTGATATTTTTCCTCGGAGTATCAAATATATCATGCTCTTCCTAAACAAATAAAAAAACAGCACAGCCATTATTCATGCTATCATAATATTTGGAAAATTAACCAGTTTATTTGATTTGGTATTTTGAGGACTCATTGTATGAAACAATCATTCGAAAATTTATTTTCACAATATGACCATTTTTTAAACATTTTTTTTCTCTAACATGACCGAAAGAAAAATGTTTATTAAAAAAATTATATTAAGCATCCAAATATGGATTTAATAAATCACTTGAAAATGTGGATTATTATTTAATAAACAAAATGTATACAGATTATAAGTACATTTTATCTTTCCCTTACTCATAAGGGAAAATAATTTATAATTACCTCATAAAATATAATTGCATTGTTGAAAACTTGTCATATGTCATTGGATCATTATCAAGAAATTCTGTAAACCATTCAGGCAAAGCAGTGCCACATGCTAAGTTAATACGAAGACATTCCAGAAAGTCTGTATGCTTACTAATGCCACCACTAGTAACAGGTAAAAATGAGAACTGGGGTTTCAGAACAGTCTTTAATTTCTGATAGACTTCTTCAAAGGGTCTTGTGACAAACATTGCAAACTAGAAAAGAAGAACCATATTGCATTAAACTTATTTAAAACAGAAGAAATGTATTTATCAAAACAAAATGTAAAAAATAACTAATTTAAAACTTTCTGATTTTCAAATGAAAAAAATTATCATAAAAAAATTACAACAGATAATTATCATAAAACAAATGGGAAAAAGGACGTACACCCCCATCCCCAACCATTGTCGGGTGTGCCCTGGAATCTACATACCCTTGCACCTCCTCTAAAAATTTATTTAAGTATATTTGTTCCGTTAAAACTTCGAAATCAACTACTCTTCCTAAAATTCCTCACAGCAAAATAGTATTACTCTAGAAAACATTTTATTACACAACACCACAATAATTTTTTTACGGCTCTAATGGTCATTGCTATGTACAACTCACAAAAGTACTCAAAAGCAGTTATGGGAAAATTGTAAACATTTCTCACAACAAACTAATAACAACTTGAAAGCCATAATTTTCTGCGTACACAAAAATAAAACACACTACACTGCTGCCAATTTGCAACATAATTGGCAAAAAATATAGAAACAAAAATAGTAAAACTGGAGTGTCACTTTGACTCTTAGTGGTGGTGACTGTAGTGCTTTTTTGGCAAGGCTCAGCAGTGATGTAGTCCAGAAAAAAAAGTTGGGGGGGGGGGGGATCGCTTGTACATACGAAGATAAGTATTTGAAATCAAAAGTGGGGGGACGCTTATTTTAATATTTAAAAAATGTGGGGGTTGATTGTATTAAAATAAAAAGGTAGAGGGACGCTGTCCTCCTGCGTCTCCCCTCGACTACACCACTCGGGCTCAGTGCCCTGATGCCTTTTCGATGCACCTCGTTACCTTTACAAGTGCACCTTGTTGCCCTTTCAACTGCTCCCAGCATTCGTTTTTCAAGTACTACCATGTCATTTAAAATGTTGTCATTCCATTGTTCATCAAAATAAAAAGTCAAACTAGGGAAAAGGAGCAATGTATAAACTATGCAATTTAAGTTGCATATAAGTGACTTTCTGAAAACATCTGCCACACCGCTGCCCTTTCATCCTAATATTATAAAGAAAGCTTATAAGAAGTATTATTACAAGTATTATGAACTTTACAAGGTGTACTAGCAGATTGCATTCTAGAACGGGCGACCCTCCCACTCTGCTCTTCTCTTTTAACACCATGCTTTAAATATATATCTAAAGTAGTGTTTGGCAGTAGTTAACTAGTAGTGGCAACTACTAGTTGTAACTATTTTTGTTTTGAACTAGTTAACTATTAGTTGAGCTACTTTTTCCCCAACCTTATAGTTACAACTACTTTCGAACTTTTTTTAATATTTTTTGAAAAAAAAAAACTATTTTTTAAACATTAAATTATTTAAATTTTTAGCTTATGAATATTATTCACACAAATGTATTTTTAATATTATGTTATATAATGTAAAAGTACTCATTAAAAGAATCATAATCTTTATTGCAGTATTTACGCAAATTAGGAAAAGCTTTCTAATAAATGGCGCCTGCACCAGCACATTGACAATGAAGTTTCATTTAAAGACCAAATCCTCATAATGGGGAAGCTTTACCTCTACTCTAATACCAGGCATGCTTTTGAGATACCATAAAACACAAGCCTTCAATTTGAGCCACAATTTGAGAGAATATAATCTAAAGCATGCCCCTTACAAAGATATTTTGTTAATGAATGGGGGTTGGGCAGAGGGAGAATTTTAACTTGATATTAAGGGTAAACCCTTTTATTTTACAACAAACTAGACAAAGAAAAAAATAGAAACTTAACAAATTAATTTCTTTCAAGAGTTTTTGAATCTTGAAGTCATGACGGAAGTAGAAATGTCTTTCCTAACATCTTATTTGAGCGTTATGAAGCCTCTTCACGATGCCATGAACCTTTTGGAGAAGGAAGAGGACTCTTACATAGGAGACTTAATTCCCATGGTTATAAGGATCAAAGCCTGGAGAGAAAATCATCTCAAACAAAAGAGATCCTCTACCTCCCATTAATAAAGGCTCTTCTAGCTGGACTCAAAAACAGAGGTCAGGAAGTTCTGACATCAAAGGAATACCGCTTGGATTCACTTTTATTGTCAAAGTATAAGCATTATGTTTTACCGGAATGCAACCTATCTGCTATAAAGCAGGAACTGTATGTAGAAGTTAAAAAATTTGCGGACATTTAACGTGCTACAAAAGAAATAATAGTAGCCTCTCAAGAACAAGAAAACTCTCTGTTCGGCTATTTAGCAGCGACAAGAGACTTCACCAGATGTTCAACAGTTAAAAAGGGAAATTTCAGAGGAAATTGATGCGTATTTGCGTGGTGAGGACATCCCTCACCATGCTTCATCAATTTCCGGCTGTAAAAAAAGCTTTTTTGTGTTATAACTGTTCTCTACCAAGTAGTGCAGCCGTAGAGCGGTTATTTTCGCTGCTGTCCCATGAAAACGTAGGCTGGGTGACCAAAAGTTTGAAAAATTGCTATTTCTTAAAAACATAAAATTATTAACTTTATTAAACAAATACATACATTAAAATAAAAGTTATATTTAGAGAGAAATGTTTTGTCGTTATTCATATTCTATTTATATATTAATTGTTCAGTGTTATTTGGAAATATTCAATCTTTGAATATTTTACAGGAATTTTGTTAGAATTGTTTTAATGATAAATATTTAAGAACAAGCTTAAAAATGGAATTTCGAATGAATTATACTTAAACGTAGTTAACTACTTTTGGAGAACAGTTAACTACTAGTTACAACTAGTCTCAGAAAAAAGTAGTCAACTACTAATTGCAACTAGTTTTGTTTAGACTAGTTAGTAGTTAACTACTTTTGGACGAGTAGTTGTGGAACACTAATCTAAAGTGGTATGTGGCACCTTTTTGAGCCCTTAAATTTTCAACTCAACTTTCTCAGAAATCACATAAGTAGTTTCCATCTCTGCCTTTATTTTCCCATGCTGCCGTATTTAGGCATCAAGTCATGTGTCACCTACTGGAAAGTCCCGGAAACACCAAATTCTTGATTGGAGAATTTTCGGAATAGTTAAGCATGTAAACAATCAAGTTAATTCCAACATATTGAGTGTAATATTGTTACAAGAAATCAAAAATCAAAATCTTTAACTGATTCGTCCAGAATGGATGCAACAATTTTTTTTTTTTTTATCCCAATTGTAAAAACAAAGCCCTTACAAAAATTGCAAGAGAAAAATTGGATCATTATTATTTTCAAGTATGAAAATTGTTATTACCAGATCTTGGATTATAAGCAAATGCATGCATATGCACATAAGTGATCACATATGCTTGCTTCTTTTGACGTTAATGCATATAAATGCATAAACTTTGCACAATTTTAAGATAAATGCATAATATTGTGTGTGTGTGTGTTTTTTTTTTTTTTTTGAGAAGGCAACTTCTTAAAGTACCAGCAAACTAGGTGATTTGTTGTTGCATTTATGACAGAATCAATCACAACATGATATTGGTCACTTAATTGCACTAAATACTGGCTTGTATATTTACCAAATTTTTTTCCATTCTACTGCACTTAACATTCCTCTTGCTACAACTAATCAATGACCTAATAATTTTTCCCCTTTATTTGTTCTAAATTTGGGATCATTTGTTCATCTTTGCAAACACTCTGCAAGATATACAATCATTGGTGTTTCAGTAAGCATTGGTTTTAAAGGCATACATTCTGGCTGTGTTAAACTAAAAAATATCTGAATAGAATAGTAGATATATTTTCATTCTATGTTTAGAAAAGGCCATACACACAAACACATAAAAGTAAATATGAGAATATGTAAATTTAAAAGGTAATGATAAGTATGACTTCTACTAACCTGTAATGGCTCTCTCTTTTCTAAATGGTCATAATAAGTTTTGGGGCTGAAACAATAATACATTTGTTAATAAATAATTACACACTGCTGATATCAGTACTTTTAAGTATTGCTTCATTGTAGAATTCTAATTTTCTTCATTGGAAGCTAACGTTGCAAGCAGATTTAGAGAAATCTAGAAATTATCTTTCAATTATTGACAAGGACCTCATTAATTCATGATTAGTTTTCTGTTTTGTTTTGTTCCTATTGATATATTTCTATCCTTCTACACAATCAAAAACCTTTAAAGTAGTATTCTCACTAAAGAACAAAATAATTAAATGAACATTTTGAACAGGAGTTACTTTCGCTTTTCATGAAGATATGACAAAGATGTGCAGTGACTGGATTCCTTTTATTTTTATTTATGAGAGAGTCATCATTACATAAAAACATTACTTTACACTTTCAATAATTGAATAAAATCAAAATTTACATAAAAAATTTCACAAAACTAAATTAATTGATGAATGAAGTCTTAATTTATAATGAAAGCTTTGAATAAGTTCATCAAAATGCATATTACTTACCTAAGAATCAAAGAGCATAATAAGCCATTAGGAGATACAGCTAAACCTTGAGTCATCAAATTTTTCAAATCAAGGTCAATATTTATATTTTCATGTTGAAACTTAATTTCTGCAAAAATACAAAAACACTCATGCATAGCGTGCATTAGTAAATGTAAAACAATGAAATTAAGATATGTTTACAGAATAATTAAAATGTAGCTGATTTTTCCAAATTTAATTATAGGTTTTTATAAGAAAATACATCTTGAAATTATTCTGTACATTTAAGTTTTACCTAGGAACATGCTACATTACATGTCAAATGCTTGCAAAAAAACCTTTTGTTTTGATTTGACATTTGCTAGTTAGATAGATCACAAATAATTTGTCACTAGGATTTATGAGAAAAATTTAAATTTTCAAAACAAATGAGTTTAAGTATTTATTTTGACAAAATTTATCAAAAGCTTTCTTTTTTGACTCACATGATATGGATAAAAGTATTTTTTTCAGAATTCAATATATTAAAACATTTTTTTGAAGGAAACTAACATGAGCGGTAATAAGTTAATGAATTACAGCAACTTAGACTACTAGCTTTGTTGTCATTCTTTGTACACATACAGACAATTTCTTATCTACACAAGCACTGAGGGAATTTATTTATTTATTTATTTATTTTATAGAACGGCCCATCCTATAAATAACATAATTTTAAAGGAAAGCAAAATGATTTCATTTAAAAATCATTCAAATGGTAAAGCTCATGTTTCAAAAAAATTCTTAATCACATCAAAGTTACATTTACACGATTAAAAAAAAAAAAAGTTCTTAATGATTAATATGTAGGAAAAGAGATTTCACACTTTAAAATCAAAGGTGCAACACAAATTAGTCTTGAAATTTATGAAAATAGTTCTAAAAGCTTACCATCATTTCCCAAAGATACTTTAATTTCAACTATTTTTCCTTCCATGCTTGAAATCAGTACACGGTACTGAGGCATTGCAGTATCTAATACTGTCATACCTGAAATAAAATGCGTTGTATAAAAAACAAGAGTGCCACTGCATGCCAGAAAAAAACCATAGACAGGAACAATATACTGATCAGATGTAAGATATCTCACACAAACCGATAAAAAGCACAAAGGAATTGTTATGCCTTTTGCTTATTCGGGTAAGATTATTTCCGAAGACCAAAGTGGGCAAAGCTGAAAATGCAGAGTAAACTGGATAAGTGGATAGAATCAAATGTTGTAAAAGAATTTTCTAAATCAAAAATTCAACAATATAAAAGTGTTAATCTGTTTTGGTTCTTTTTATTAGGGACATAAAAAAGTATTTGGGTTTATATTATTGCACTCAAAGTTGCAATATGTTTAATAATAAAAGACTGCTTTTCTTCTGATACAAGTTGTAAAAATGGTTTCAAGCCCTTTAGGTAATTTGAAGGTTATGTTATCATAATTTTACATTCATTACAAGTGATTTTCTAGTGATTTCATTGTGCAACAATTTTTCAGGCAAGATCAAAATTCAAATTTCTTTGGTACGACTTTAGAAGATTGCTACTGACAGTTCTGAAGGGTTAAATACATAAATTGAGTGATAAAATATAAAGCATCTTCATTAATTTGAATTAGTCAAATTTTTATCAAAGAGCATAGAGAAATTACCAGTAACAGGAAGCCTGTGTAGTCCAAAAGAATGCCCAACATTCCTAATAATAATAGATGAGTCTGTTAGGGCAATTTCACATCCAACAAGGGCATGTAGTTTGGCAGCAATTATAACATACTTTTTCAAAGCTATCTATTTTTAAAGAAAAACTTTTAATTATCAATTTATAACAGAAAATATTTCAGACGTAAATATCAAATACATTTTTATCACTTTTGTCAGGAAACAAAGAGAGTCAAGAATAAATTTTAAAGCAAGGTGACCAAGATTTCTTTCTTTCTATGAAAAATGAGTATTGTCTTTGATCACATAATACAAAAAACATTTCCCTTGAAATTTAGTTTACTATTATTTATTAACATTTGGAAGGGCTTTTTTGGCAAACATCCTAAAATGTGCTGTTTCGACTTTTTTTTTTGCATTAGATTTCTATGGAAAATCAAACTTAAGGCACAGATAATGTTTGAAAAAAACTTATTATTAAATAATTTTGAAATTACTGCTCTTAATGGGGAAGGAATAAACATAATTTTCAGTCTTTCTAGCTAAAAGTTATAGGAACCTACAATGCTATATCTGATTTGTGCCACATGTTATATGTAAGAAAAATCTAAACACAATTGTTGCAAAGGTCAAAGAAAATATTTTGCTTTTTTAAATACCAAACATTTCTTATTCATTTTTTTATTAACATTGTACAATACTTAGTTTTATATTTCAAATATAAATTGCACTTTTTAGTTGAGTATTACAAATTGATAAATGCAATTTTTCCTAGCACTCTAAACAACATAGCAAGAAAAATATGAGAAGCTGAAGAACTTTTTTTATTTCTATCAATAAATAAATAGCTAAAGATAATAGAGGAAGAATACTTTAAGAACAGCAATATGGTCAACAGCAACAGAATCTTCATCATCCCACACTTTACACATATTTTTCACAACAAGCTTAGGTTCTTCATCAGAATCAGTCCGTACAGTAATGGGGAGGAAAGCCAAAATGCCCTTATGACTTCCGCACATTAAGAAACCTATAACACAGTTAACACATTTTGTAATAAATGTGTTGAAAAAAAAACAGAGTTCAACAGATTATTTTAAAATTTGAATTTTGCCAAATTTATTCCAAGATTCCACTGAGATGTAAAAAAAAAATTTTTTGTTACACATAAGAACATTTGTAAAAATGCAAAACCAATATAAAATGACTTAGAAATCTTCATACATTATTTTGCTATTATACTAATATTTTTAATTATGTAAAAAATAGGTGGTCAAATTAAATGATAATTTAAAATCATGATGAAAGAAAGTTCACTAGAAAGTGCGAGTTGAAATATCTTAAAATGTTCTCGTTAACATTAAATAATAATCTTCCAAATGACATTAGTCCTAATTTGTCAATATGTTCTAGAAAACAGAGTTAGTATTTTTGCCGGCAGGTAAAAACTTGAAAAAAAACCATTGCAAAAATGGAAAAAAAGGCATAAATACTTACTATTCTTAAATAGTGGGCAGTAAGATCTATGCATTAATAAGGGCCAGTATGTTTAATTAAATTAATTTTCGGGCATTATTAAATACCTTAATTTTGCTTATTAATAAATATTATAATTAAAACAACTAATTACTTAAACAAAGTTACAAATTCAGAAAACAAAAGTAGTTAAACTCAAAATTATCCAATGAAAAATCTTCTGCTCTCTATTAAGACAACTCAATTTATTTTCTTCATTTTGCTTTCATCAATGTCAGTCATTTCATTTTTCTGTGTCTTTACTATTCATGTCCGGAAAATCACCAATTGCACTCCTAAATGCCTACATCACAGCATCATTTATATAAGTACACCCCCAACCCCACTTGGAAATTGTTGAGTAGAAACTGAAAAAGTAATTGGATAAAAACAAAATGAAGAGTTCATTTAATTTGTTATTTAGTTATTGTAACTTTTGTATAAAAATGTATCATTTATATATTTTGTTTTGAAATTGAGTATTTTTTTATAAAATGCATACTTCTAATGCATGCAAATCTTTTAAAATGCATATATTATACTCATTTAACTTGGTGTCTAAATTAAGTTTGAATTCATTTGAAGCTAAAATTTCTTTTATCTGATGTTTTAAAAGCTGGTAAATGTTTTAAAGTAATGGAATAAATGGGTTTTTTTTTGCTTAACTGAACCAAAACAGCTTTTTAATTCAATAAAACCAATGAAACCTCCAACACAATTCAAAACATTCAGAATATTGATCACAAGGATCTTTGTACAATTTTCAAAAAGATATTTTTCAGGATTAAAAAGAGGAAAGGGGGGAGGAGAACTAAATTCGAAATTATAAAACTAAAAACTTTGAAAGGACTGACAATTTTTATAGAAAAAAAATTACAAATAGACATGCAACTCACCAGCAGTCGGGCTTGTTTGTTGCCAGCACAAAGATGTCAGGAAGCCAAGCTCTGTATCCCACTCATGCGCTAAAGACACTCTGTAGCAAACAGGAGAGAAAATAAAACACTAATTAATTTTTCTGTATCCCACCCATGCGCTAAAGACACTCTGTAGCAAACAGGAGAGAAAATAAAACAGTAATTAATTTTTCTGTATCCCACTCATGCGCTAAAGACACTCTGTAGCAAACAAGACAGAAAATAAAACATTAATTAATTTTTCTGTATCCCACTCATGCGCTAAAGACACTCTGTAGCAAACTGGTCAGAAAATAAAACACTAATTTTTTTTTCCTTAATATGCAGTTTAATATAAAACTGCAATTATGTCAAAGAATTGTGCTCCGTCAATCTTTGAAACAGACATTATCACTTTTAATCCCAGATTGTAGATAAAAGAATTTTTTTTTTTTCAAATAATATGTTGCTTTTTTTTTCAAAAAAAAAACTGTACTACAGTAGAACCTCAAAAATCCAGACATCTACATTCCGGAAACCTCTAAAATCCGGACAATTTTTCCGATTTCAGTTTTATTAAATTTCTTAGAGACTTGCTTAAAACATTTCTTGTGAAATGCAGTCAAACCTCTTTAAGTGAGCACCAAATAAATATTAGGGCTCGATCGATGCATCAGTGCCGATAGTTAAAAAAACTAGCCATTGCCATGGGCAACAGATGTTAACTTCGGAAAAACATTCGCCTATCGACCTTGATAAACATCTAAATGCTGATGCAATGCCTATGTTTTTCGTCCGGAAATATATCTTCTAGACTTTAATTTCTTTTTACTTCGGAATGAAACGTATCAAAAATCGCTTTTGTGCATCTAAAAAAAGGGCAATTTTGTGATCTCGCTGCTATTTTTCGATCAGTTTTTCCCCTTATCCGTTACTTTTCAGATATACGAATAGTAATACTAATTAATACAAAACTGAATAAATATAGGATAAACAATCACAAGAAAAGAAAACATCAGCTAAGCCATCAGTATGGCACATGCACAATCTGTTCTGATGATTCATCGTTTCAACTGCGTTTTTTAGTTAATGGTTAAGTGTTACATGAATCCCTTGATTTTGATGCAAAGGAACTACACTTAGTATTTTTTTATGCAACTCATTCATTGCAAATTGAATACAGTATTTTGTTTGAATTTGTAAAATTAAAGATTTTTGAGTGGCCAAAATGTTGCATTCCATTTTCAAAATGCGTTGTTTTAAAGTACAGTGAGAGTTGGAAATAAACATTTAAAAAAGAATGAAAATAACATCTAATGGACAAATTTAAGATCAATAACGTGCAGTTTTCATTCTTGCATTTGAGTATGGCCGATTTCACAATGGCAATTTTTATAAAAAGTTCACTGTGATTTAATATGCAATTTCATAGTACTGTATTATTCCAATTCTATTATTTGATTCAATAATTTCATCGTAGTTTACGTTTACATAAAAAAATTGCACTGTTTATGAAATTACATTGTTATAAACATTGTTTCTTAATCCACCTCCAAAATCCAGAAAACTCAAAGGTCTGGAATCACCGTGGACCCGCCGATTCCGGATTTTCGAGGTTCAACCAAAGATGGTAGAAAGAAGAAGATGGGACACTTCGGTTTCGGTATTGCCCAGAAAACAACCGTGGCAGGTCTGAGGTGTACAACAAAAAAACAAACATTTAGGGCAGCTCGCATGCATTTGCCGCCAAACTTCAACTGATCTTTCTTGGAAATTGGCGAAAGGTTTGCTATTGCTTTTCGCTCGGAATTCCTAGAAATTATAAGTTGTTCAGGGGGTAGGTCGTTATCATTATCGTACCATCTTCCGGGGTCTTTGCTGCTCTCAGGCAAACCACAAAATGAAAACAGATGTTTGGTCTTTCTTTCTTAGCTGTGTTAAGAGCTAAAGCATTACACTTGTATTTTTATACATGTGGGGTCGTTTGAGTACGAATACACATAATAGGCTTGTTTTCGCTACTCACCCTTTTGAGTTTAAAAAGGAAACATGAATAAAGATTCAAGTTAGGAGATAAAAATAAATTTAGCTTAGCGAATAAAAATACTATCAGTATTATTGAGTATTCTTCAACTGTTTATTTTATTAGATACAATATGAAGTATATCTTATTCAAATTTTCACTTCAAGCAAATGTGTGAAAAAGGTCAGTACCGGGTTTGAAGTTTTCCGAGGCGAGACAAAACTATCCCTCCCCCCCCCCCTCTCCATCCAATTATTACTCACATTTCATAAACTTTTATGTACTGGGCTTTTTTTTTTTTTTTTTGAGGATTTTCTATTTGGTGGCCACTGATAAACCCAGAAAACTTTCTTAATGTTCCCACGACATGGCCCTTTCATCTCAACATTAGAGCGCACACCCCCTTAACTGCGTATGTGAAATTCTGACAGTTGAAGGGATGGATTCTCCCCCATTTAAAAAATTTTGAGGCCTTAGGAGATGCATTTGGGATTGCAAAAATATTAGGGAAAAAAGCAAACAAAACTGCTTAAAATTTAAACGATTTTACTCATAAAAATACTCCTAGAAATTCAAAACAAAATGAGCATTTTTTTTAAATCCAGGGAGCAGTACCCCCCCCCCCCCCTCCTTCCTCTTACTAACGTCCATATCGAAAAGACACACGTCTGCCTTCTCCCCCCCCCCCTTCCCAAACGACACTTACAAGATCCCCTTCCCCCTCCGACCTCCCGCCTCTTCCCAAAAGGATGCTTTGAAAATTTGGAAAAGAAAAACTCTTTTATTGTTTAAGCATAGCATGAATTATATTTCGCTATTACAAGGGGAAAAACCCTTGACTTTTTTTAATTTAAATTTTGACATTTGCAAAATTTGGGCGCCCCCAGAGGAGCGGCCGCCTAATCAACAACGCAACATATTGAGTATACCTAAATTTTAGTTTCCGACAGTTTAAACAACTAAATAATTGTATTAATCGGTTTTAATCGTTATCAAAGTAGCCGGTCAATGGTCAAATCAGAGCTCTGAACCAGGGTTTTAATTCTCTTTCCAAAACTTAAATTTTCTTAATTAAATATTTTCCCATTTTTTATTTTATATTTTTGCTTCTTCTTTTCCTTTGCCTTTTTATTTTTTGCATCACAGTTGAATTTGCCCCCTCCCAGAAGTGCCTCCAGGGTAACATTGCCCCCCCCCCCCCTATATCCGGCACTAAAAATGTTCATGGATTGATAATGTTTTTAAGATAAAGTTAACATCAACATCCCCAAGCAACACGTTGATTTTTATTAATGTGTATATGTCTAATTAATTAATTTAATCTCACTGCCCCCACCGTTAAATAACTGCTCATTGTGCGATCGTCTTGCAACATATGTTTAAAATTTCACTGGATCAAAATCAGAAATGTGTACCTAAGTGATTGAGAGTGAAATGAAGGGAAATAACAAACAAAACTGATCGACCATTTTCATTTCCGTTTCTGGTTTTCTTTACGAAACTCTACACTACATTTAGTTACAGCCAAAAGATTTTGTTGCACAAAAATTCTGCAGTCAAGTATCGACCTAGTTTTATAATAGTTCTACGGAAGGACAAGATGCATTTTTTAATTATTTGTCACTTGTTAACAATTTAATGTTCAAAAAACAAAGCATTTTTCTTTATTTTACTTCTATTTAATTGAATTTTATACTATGCAATAAAATAATTAATAAATATTTGACGGGTGAGAGTAATAGCTTGAAAGAAAAATGTGAACATGCATAACTTTCAAACTTTTTTGAAATAGTTAAATTTTATTAAGAAATGTATGCATCTTTTAAAGATTAGAAAAGCATTTAATTATATTAGGAAATACCAAGCTAGAGAAAAGACTTTTGACAATAAAATTAAACATTTTAGGATTAATGCTAGCGTGTCAAAATATTCAGTTCATGAAATAGGTAAATCTCTCAAGCATGAGAATTTATTCAAACATTTCACATACGTATTGAATAAGAAACTAAATAAGTGATTTTTAAATTAGTTTTTCATTTGATTATTTATTTAGTTATTTATTTATTTGCGATTAACTGCAAATATTTAACATGTTCCTCCTGCGCAGAAGCAATTTATATGATGACTGAATGTGTGTAAGAGAAAAAACATTATCGTCATAAGTGCATAGTTAATGACTTTTATTTTCTGAATTTTTCAAATTTAAAAATATTATTTCACAGTTTCCACCTTTATTTCAAGTATTTTAAACGATGTTAAGAATTACGCATGCATAAAGAAATTTAAATAAAAATAAAACTAGAGGTATTATCTTTTGACGTTTGAAAGTTCGTCCTTACGATCACGATTCACGAAATTTTGATTAAAAATTTCAAATTAAAGTTTTGGTGGAAAAAATTGTTTACCTTTTAACAAAGCATAAGAAATATCGAAAACTTACAAAGTCCAGACCATTGCGGATGCAAAAAGATCACATTTTTTGATATGTGGGCAAAAATTTATGAAAAACGGCAATTAAAATTAACTTTTTTGAGTAAAATAATTTCAGAATTAACTTTTAATAAGGGAACGTTGAATCATTTTAATGATTACAGATAAGTTCGTTGGAACTCCGGGATAAATCAAAAACAAAGAAAAAATTTCCAGATTTCCCTGATATCCCCGATTTAAAGGGTTCTGTCACCACCTTATAAACATAATTTACGACTGCGGGGACACTTTCATGCTGCTAGGAACGAGGAGGGGGGGGGGGGAGACAAGAAAAGTTAAGCGAATGTTGTATACAGGAAAGGGCTTTCAGAAATTTCCAGGTTCTCCACTGGTAACAACTAATAAAATTTGAACTATAAAAAACAGTAGGTCTTGAAAACCATTAAGACAAATGAATAGGAACTTTGGTAAATACTAAATCTATTCCTAATAAACTTAAGACTTAATGCTACTTATTAGCATTATTTTTTATTAAAATAAACAAAATTGTTCAATCAAAATATTCAGTAAAAATAAAAACACTACGTAATATAACAGCAGCAGTATACAATATGATATAAATAATGATCTGATAAATGGGAATATAGCTGGAAATGTTTTCAAGCTTTGACAGCTTTTCTCCAAAAAGAAATACTAAGGGAAGAGGAATGGGAATTGTGAACAGATTGGAATTCTAAGCGTTTTTTAAATAGCTATTCAGGTAACATCCCATTAACCGGCATGATTATAATAAATGTTTGCTTCACTAGGCTAATTTTTCGGTTTGGCTTAATGTTTTATTTTTGAAGATATTCCTCTAATACTTGATAAAATAACGATTCCCTTTGCTTCTGCCGCTAATGTCTGAGACAATTTTTGCGTGGACGTTCGAACTCTTACGGGGGAAAACCTTTCAATGAAAACTTGGAAATAATGCGTTATAGAGAACTTTCTGGTGGAAAAGCTGATATAAAAAACACTAATAAATGCGAATTGTAGTTTTATAATTGTTCAATTTGAAATTCGGCGCACTTTTTTCTTCTGTTTTGCCCACGCAGATCTCAATTTTTAATTAATGAAGAGCGCTGGAGATAAACCTGTGCATTTACTCTTAATGAAGCTTTTTTTCTTTATATGATGATTGTATTTAAGTTAAAAAAATTAATTTTAAAATTCAGAACTGCAACTTAAAACTACACCCATAAAGTCAAGAGAAAATTTCGAAGAAAAAAAAATGTATTCGTTAGAGGCGGTTTCAATCATTTGACCAAAAACAGAATTTAAACATATTAATAAGCAAAGTCCAACAATTTTAAGAGCCCTAAAGGAATAAACACAGAAGAAATTTGTTATTAGAATTTTCTCTATTTATTTTTTACTACCGTAATTATCGGTAAATAGCCTGCATCATTGTATAGTCCGCAGGAAGAAAAATTCATTCTAAAAAAATTAAGTTCGGTGTATAGCCCGCATCGTTGTATAACCCGCACCCAGAAAAAAACATGGGTTACACCCCTAGAAAACAATACATTCCCCTGTAGCGCCCGAGCCCCAATCTGCTTTGGACCATTGTTTTGAAAGCTACGATTTATTTCTCTGCGTTTTGTTTTGCAGGAAAAGAGATTTCGATATTTTTGAACGGATATTGTCTTTTTAATAATACTTTTTTTAAAAAATTTCATGTATTGAACGCATCGTTACGTTGCCCGCAGGTAGTAAAAAAGGGAGTTTTTTTGTAGATAACTCGCGGCTATACACCGATAATTACGTATATTTGTATGTTGAAACAATACTTTAAAATATTTAAATCATTTTACGGGAATCCGTGTTTCAAATTGCTCCAGCATTGGACGACCCTCAGACAGCATTGGGGCGCGGCCCCCGGTGTAAACTAAAACTTTTTGAAGATAAAAAATTTGTCTAAACTTCCGATTTTGAAGGAAGCTGAAGATCCCCCACTCCTTTCGCTAATCGACTGCCGTCTTCTAAAGTATTTTCAATTTTTTTAATCCGATAAAATTACCCTCACTGTTTCGTGACTTTCTAACGGCAGTGCTTTGTACTATAATTTACATGCAGCAGCAAAAAAATTTCTTCCGTGATTGAATTTTTTCCAAAAAGGAAAGCAACTTATCGAATCTTCCTTAACAGGAGCAAATAGGTTTCATCCTGATAGTTGGGAACACTTTGCGTTTGCTTTTATTTTCCCTTATATATTTTAACTATGTGAAGCTCGTTAAGAAGTGATTGACACTCGCCTAATAATAGCAGAAGGGTCGACCATGAACAACGTACCTCAAACCTCAGGCTATTTCAGCGCTTTCTGGCCCCTTTCGTTTTGTTACCTCCCTGATACACGATCCGACCCCCGGGGTTTCGGACGATCTCGCCGTGCGTGCCTCAAAGAATCAGTGCATCCACTTTGGCGGCTTACTGCCGCAATGACATCCTCAGTATGATTTTCACCAAGATTCTCTCGCCAATCTCATCCTAAATGTTGCTTTTTTACTTATACTTCTCAGACCCCTCTGCTCCGAAGCATTTAACATGGGTTTCTACCAGAGTGTCCAATCTTTTCGAGTAGAAGATCGTTGGTTCAACTGTATTGACTTTTATAACCCCTTGAAGTTCTTCATAAATAATAAGGCTATACATATTGACGAAATTTATTTCTAACAAAGATTTACATATCATTCTTTTATAACTGAGAACACATGAAACTAAGAATTATGGTACTTCAACAAATGGACATTGAAGTCCACAAATTTCAGTGCTGTATAACATGAAAAATACTGCAATCAAATTAGAATAAACAGTTTCATGTGAACACACCACATTATAAAATTTAAAATGAAGTCTTACATTCTTCCATCATTAGGGGAAATTTTCCAGAACTGAATGTGCCCACTTCTCATCGCAACAATTAGATAACAATATTCATAGCTATTATCATTAATGGATGTAGCTGGAGACCCAAACATACCAGTCCATGCAATGTCTAGATAACAAAAACAAAATAAAGCAGTTTTTAAATACTTGATAACAGAGAAAAAAATACAAAAAATGATTACATAAATGATTACACAATCTTAAATTTAGAATTATCATAATTTACTCATCAGAAACAACCCTAGAAAATTCAAAGAAAATTCAACCCCTAAATTATAATTCAAAAATTTAGATATGAACAGAAATTGTCGTGTGAGCTATAAAAATCTTTAAAATATTGAATTGCAGGGGTAAGGCAAACAAAAGGTTGGAACTAATTATGTTTCTTCAGGGGCCATGACAAAATCATAACACCAATTCTTGTTATTACTAGTTTCAAATTTACTATTCAGTAGAAAAATATATACAAAAGGTTTTCCTTATTCATGAATTACAAGGTGGAGCTACAAGGATCTACCTTGATCAAAGCATAAAATTATGAGTTTTAACTGCTTTTTTAGAACAAAATCTTGTAATACATTTTAATAAAAAATTATTGAGTTACCCATAGCAGCCATGCTATATATTTCAGCAGCCAGTTTTTCATAACTTAATATTTCTGACAGGGTTTTATTAACTTTTTCTTCTTCATCCTCATCTTCCTCATCATCAGATGGTTCAACATCTTTTCTTCTACTTCTTGTGTTTCGTCGATGTGGCCTTGATTTTGGATCTTTTTTTCTTTTTTTTCGGGGAGTTTTGGGAGATTTCACCCCTAACTGGGCACTTTTTTCCTCGTACTCAGATTTCAATACTTCACTCAAATCACAAAGGCATTTCCATTCTTTCTCTCTTTCCTCGTAAATGCATAATCTGTGATCCATTGTTAGGGTTGCAAGTAAACACCTTTTAAAAAACGTTTGAGTTGTATTAATTTGAGTCATATTTAAATTGGAAAAATAGTAATAAATCTCTTGTAATCTGAAAAAAAATTTTAAAAAATGAGAGAACTTTGTCTTATTTCCTCTTTGTTTATTGTTTAATAGTCAAAATTATATATATATACAGGCATTAGCCCAACAGTTCATTTGGTTATAGTATTAATTTTTCTTAAATTTGTGAGGTATTCTCACAAATCTTCTCATTTTTTAAAACAAACCAGCACTGATGAGACCAGTATCATTTTTTATTTATTTTTTGTAATTTTTTAATTTCTTGTAAATTTTGCATTTTTATCTCTGAAAAACTATTTTATAAACTTATCTATTTATCTATACATAATAAATACTACATCTATATATATTCTTTACCTCAAAACTCAATATAAAGGATACAACTGCTTCATACCATAAGATATCAGCAAATGGGTTATTCCATGAGAAAATCTTGGTTGACTTCACATGGAATGACCCAGATGCATGAGATCTTTTCAGAAGCTTTAAGTTTACTATCTTTTGCTATTATGCCTATCAGATGCAAACTATTTCAATAGCAATAATATATGTAAAACAATGATCCTGAAAATGATACCTTTAAAATTAGCTTGAATTACAAAAAATATGAGCAAGTGGTTTTTAGTACTATTAGGCAAACAGTAATCATATAACGTAAAATACAGCCTTTCAGTGGCATAAGAAAGGAGGTAGATCCCAGGTTTGAACTCCATCCTTATTTTTATTAATTCTTACAGATACATTAAAAAAAACTTTTCTTAATTTTTAAGTGTCGATTACCATTGGCTCAGGAACAAGAATTTGTTAATCATACAATATTTAGAAATACTTGACTCGGGAGCAGAAGATTGTTTTCTTGTATCCATGCCAGCAGATATAAGATCAGCAAAACTTTTCACAAAAGAATGCAGCATTATGCTACTTCAATTTTGGTGCCGTTCAAATAAAATTTGCAAACTTGGATTGTAAAAAAAGAAAGAACTAATGATTAAAATCATTTCAAACAATTACAAGCATACATTACCTGCCAGCTCTTCCAGCTCCTCTAGGAGACCATTTTGCCATACGATAACCCCGATGTGTTTCACACCTATCAGGTGGTGTAGGATTAACAGTATGATCCAGCATCATGTAATGCAAATTCACTACAAAAATTAATATAAAAGATTTCTACATATATTCACAGGAATGTGCAAGCAGAACACTCTGAAAATAAGCCTTTTGGCAATTGAATTGTTAAGTTTCAGAAAAACAAATAAACTTTTCTACTCTCATAATACTACAATCCCTGTGACAAAATTGTAATGCAGGCTACTAGATATTGGCTATCTTAATTATCAAAAGAAATGTTTGGCACAATCAACAAGGCATTATATTTGACTATAGCTTTTGCTTAACTTTTGTGTTTTTTTAGCTTCTTGGCGAAGGTTTTTTTAGGTTCTTGTGGGTTTACCTTTCTTGTTCCTTTTTTTTTTTTTTTTTTGGTAAACCTGTGTGTGTTATTATTTCTCTTATGATCACTTTTTCTGTGTTGGCAAAAATAGGCGACTAGTAGTAATTGCCCATCATATTAATGCTCTATTAACCGTCTGATATCTTTTTCATTTGACAATCAGAATCCTTATTGTTTTCAAAAAAACTTAGCCACTACAACTTTGAAAGATATTGAAGCTTCTTTTTCAATTGGATTTATGGTACATTGAAAATTTTTATGAAAAAAAAGAAAAAATGCCTTAATCCTCAACCTATAAAAACTTCTGGTTTTAGTTTTGCTAATCAGGAAATTTCTCACATAAATATATGGAACACTGCCCTGTCCTATACGATGCTTTGACAAATTGTCTTATTTTTCTTAGCTCTTTATGTAAAGGTAGAAGGAGGACTTTTTGAGGATCTACTAAGCTTTGTGTACAACATTTTTTTTTTCTTTTCATCCTGGAATGAGTGATTCTCTTGTTCCCCATAGCTTTTGCATCCAAAGATTGTTCTTTTCTTTGCTATCCCATTCACACCTTACCTTAAAACAAACCTTAAAACAAACTTGTACCTTAAAACAAACTGATCTCATAGATTACTTCAAATACATTTCTGTAAGCTACAAAACTTTGCAAATACGACATTTATGCGAAAATTTTAGTTTTTTAATGAAAAAAATTTTAAATTTCAACAATTTCCACTTTTATTTTGTATGCATGAAACATTGTGAGTATTTAAGCTTGAATGGAAACACATGTTTATTATTAAAAAGTTGAACCAAGTTAATACACTATATGTGCAGGGGTGCCACTCTTCAAAAATTTTTAGACTGAACTTTTTACCACGCACATAGCAAAACCACAAAAATTTTTACAAATATGCGGAATTTTTTAAAATACACACATATACTTGAATGTACCAATATTTTCTTCAAAGAAGCCGAAAATTCTTGCTTTCTCTTTTATTCTTTTCTGATATGAAAATATCCTTCAATATATTTAACCAAATAGTTTCTATAGCTTAGTAATTATTCAATCGTATACCTTGCCTAAAAATCATTAGTAATGAAATATTCATTTTGAAACGAAAGGCAGGGAGAGAGAAAAAAGCGTGCAATATATTTTAATCTCACATCCATTTTTCTTGTTTTCTTCACAAGACTTATGATTATTTTTTGATATTTTCTTCCCTTTAAGCGAAGGAAGAAAATAAAAAAGGTGAATGTCGGGGGGGGGGGGGGGGGGGGAGAGGGCGAATATTAAGCGTTAACGCTAATGCTTTTAACATTTGTTATAGTGATTCATCCTCCTCCAACTCATCCGACAGCCAGACTGCGTTTTTTTTGTTGCATGTCATCTCCATAACTTTCACACAAAGAAACTTTAACATCTTCAATTTTTAACTTTTTAAATCGAATATTTTCGTTTGAACTTGTAAAACTAAACAATCTTTAGTGCCTACAAGTCTCAGGGCGTTTTAAAAATGCGTCCTTTTAAAATAGCGCAAGGGTTGGAAATAAACATTTTGAAAAGAATGAAAGTAAAATTCAATGAAGGAATTTAAGATCGGACACGTTAATTTTCGCATTATTATTTGTTTTTCCGATCGCGATTATGCGAGAGTTCGTTTCTGCCTCTTCATAATTAATCAATAATGCTTCTGTTCCAATTATCAATAGTAATAATTATCGGCATTGTCGATAATATGAAGTAAATTAAAAACAACTTTTTAAAAAAATTGCCGATATCGGTAATTTTCTAAATTTTGAAAATACCGAATTTCAGGTATTACAATGCGGAAAAATAGCAGAGTTCTGATGAATAACCAGCAGAGTTCTGATGAATTTGGATTACACACTTAAAATTTAAGTGGGAAATTTTTGTTTTTAAAAATATTACTAAACTGTCCAAAATTGATCTAATACAAACTATGTAATAAAATTATCTAATCTATGCTCATAAAAGAAAGAATAAACATTAACAAGTTTCACACAAAATTTGCGATCGCAAAAATGGGTGCTTTACAAAATGTTAAGCATGAAAAAGATCCTTTTAAATAACCAAAATTCTTTGATGTGTGATTTTTACAAAAAAAAAAAAATCCTAAGAACTCTTTTAATATTTCCTCTATTTTTTATGATCATATCATTTTATCTATTGATGTTTTTCAATGAAAACAGTGTTTTAGAAACCAGAATTCTCTTGTAACTTGTAAAAGTGAAAGTTCTTCAATGTCTAGTGCATGGGAACGACTGAAATTATTCCCGTCATTTTGTAAATGCATTGTTTCCAATATAGTGCGAAAATTCAAAATGAATATTTTGAAATAAATGAAATTTCGTATTTCTATGCAAGAATGGTTCGTTTTTACGATCGCGATTTTTGCGAAGGATTTGATTTTATTATCGCGATCTTTTGGAAAGGTTTGGTTTTGCGTGTTTTACAAATTATCACATTTATTCTATGTGAAAGATTCAAATTTTACTGTTCGATTTCTTGAAACCTTTTTACATGCAATATTTTTTAATGAGCTCGAATTTACACGCGCTCAATTATTTAAAAAATACGTGCACATGGAATTTTGCTTTTACACTTTCGTAATAATCGAGGCATTTTAATAGATAAATAGGGTTCCTAGATTCTTCTTTGCAATAATAGGGGATAAGATGGCAGTTGAAAACTAACAATTTAGTTTATATTGAAATATCAGTTTAGATTAGTAGTTTTGTTTCGCGATATTTTGAACGTGTGTACCCTAGATGCGGGAACAGCGCGCAAACAACTTTTTTTGAGTGGGATTTCAAAAAATATTTCGGGAATCGCGCAATGGGACTCTAGCGCGGCCTAGCGCGAACCCTGCAAGTTGAGGTGTTTGTACTCGCATTCAATTTTTCGATCGAGAACTTTTTAAAGGGTTCGTTTTTTCAAAAGCGATTATTGTTAATTGTTTGCTTCCTTTCTTCTTTCTAATTTCAGTAACAATTCAAGTTGACAGAGGCGAATATTCAGTACTTTCAACTGATGGAAATTCAAGGAAAAGGAGAATTGGGCGCTTGTTTGGTTTTTTATGGGAGGCAAATAATGTTGTTTAGGATTTTTGCACATAATTCCTTGCAGTCGGAAACAACGCACTTTATCGACGAACTTCGATATCCCGAGCAAACTTCGAAGGCTCCGATTCTCGAATAGTAATATAACGTCTACGCGAGCAAACTAACACAGGTTGACAAATGATAAACGAAAAAAATAAAGAATTGCAGTCACAAACATTTTCATGATAGAGCCGTCCCCCTTTTTTCCCCTATCACATTACTAAAGATAGCCTAAAAATGCGTCTTTACGCGCTGTCTTCAGACTTAAATGTCGAAAAGGTTGTGGTGGAGAGGGGGGGGGGGAGAGACAGGTAGGTTTTTAGCTGTCCCCCCTTGACTGGTCTGAAAAACCGCTCCTGCTCAAGAGACCCTATTTTGTGCATGGAAAGGGGTTACAACACGAGTTAAACCATACAACCTTCTATTTCCACTCGTACTTTTACAAGGGGAAACACATAAATAAGTTATAAGCTACCCTTAGTTACACCTATTCAAATACGCAATATTTTTATAATTTGCTTATAGCTAATATATGCTGGTTAATTAAATTTTAAAAAAATCAAAATTGACATGCCGGATAACCGTATTTTTCGTGTAGTGGTCGAATAGGATTTGAAATCTTTAAAAACCGATCGGACGCTATATTATCATGCCTCTCCTCCTCTGTTCCGACCCATCTCTCTCAGCGAACAGTCGGTTCGACCCTGCACTGTTCGTTGAGAGAGATGGGTCGGAACAAGGGGGAGGGTGTGTCATTTGTACAATTTTAAATGGCTCAAACGTTTCACATGACTTCCGTTTCCCTGCTCATTTTTTATTTAAAAAAAAAACGATTGTATCAAAATAATAAAAAGAATAAAAAAATTTCTTTCGCAGAAGGCGGTCGCTATTATCGCCCTGTCCTTTAATTCATCCTTGGTCTTCATCTACATAAATGAACGTGTCGCATTACGAAGTAACTAGACCTTAAAACGAGCCCCATCACAATTTGCCATCGGCCAAACGCCGATGCACGAACTATTATTTGTTCTTGAGCAAACAGTAACAGAAGTCTGATTCTGATATATTGTGATTTTCATTTTGCTACAACTAAGGCATCTATTTGTTTTTATTCTTAAAACATGCAAAAGAAATATAGTGCAAGAAATTTTCAAGTGCAGAAAAAAATTAAGTATGGTGAGATTTTTGAATAGAAGGAGTGTTTAGTGTTACCCCCCCCCCCCTCTCTTTTTCACAATATTAGTTTGCAGGCAGTTGAAATAGGCATTTTAAAAAGAAGGAAAATAAAATGTAATGAACATGTTTAAGATCGGGAATGTGCTGTATTCAAAAAATTTATTTCACGATTTTTTGAAAAGGGCTTGTTTTTGCGATTAGGACTAGAGTTGTCAATTGTTACCTTAATTCTGATTTTATAGCATTAAATTTTGCTTTTTTTATTTCTTGTTGTTTTATTATTATTTACTTATTTAAAATGAGCTCTAATTTTTGCGCGATGCAAAACAATCACAAAATTGAAAATCGGCGTTTGTCATTTTCCCGATAATCTGATCTTTTACTGCAATTTAGTGGCTATGGCTAGAGAATATAAAATCATATCAGAATTTGACGGAATTATTTTCTTTTATTGTTTAATTAAACAGGTTAAAATAATATCGGGAAAAGTTTCGATGTTTTGCTTCGAATGTAAGCAGACTCCAACGTCGTTTTTTGTTGCTAAATTTTCCTGATAGAAGAGTATATACGATAATGCTATGAATGAGCAAAATACTAATAAAAAATTCCAGAGCAAATTATATGGACTCTGATGATACTTACAAAATTTTTTGAAGCAGGACCCAAAATTCGGAAAATTCCGAAATCTAGAAAGATTTCGGCCCCGAGCATTCCGGATTTGAGATCCCATACTGTATTTTCAATTTCAAAATTAAGATTTTGTGATAGTAAAAAGTTTGAGAAAAATGAAAGGGTCTTTTCCAAAGAGACAGGTTTCAATATATATAATTCAAAAAAAAAAAAACTTCTGGAGAGTTGGATGTATTTATTTGTAAGTGAATTGAAACACTTCTGCACTGAAAACACCAAATAAAAAGGTTTAACAGATGAGACAGGTGTCATCATTAACGATTCCTAGTCTAGGAAAATAATAAAATAAATGCAAAATAAAGTATACGAGATCTATTTGTATTAATTGTGTATTTATGATTTTTTTAATATTTTTTTTTTACTTTCATTTTGAAAAGATTACTAGAAAGAAATTAAATCCAACAAATGACGTGTCCAAGAGCGTAGCCAGAGGGGGGCAGGTAGGGGCAAATGCCCCTAGATAGATCAGGTCAAGGGCCATCTAGGAAGGGGCAATTGTCCCTCCCCAGATGAGGGAAGCTTAGTTCGTTTTCTTGCATTCGTTGTGAATGCAAGATTTCCGCTGCAATATCTCGTCAACAGAAAGAAAATGAATGTGTTACAAGTAATAAGCAAACGATCTCTTGGATGACCATTCAATGAAAAAAAGGTGTCATAAAACCATCCTTGAGCACAGGAAAGCTTAGTTTTCGAGATGAAAGAAGATAAAGATTCTCAAAGGGTGGTGGCTCATCCCATGTGTGGCATTTTCCTCATATCTCGCTCTCCCTTATATTCCGTCAATCATTGGAAGCCAATGGAAATATAAACTTCTTTAGAAAATGCTGATAAAAATAACAGTAATAAAAAGCCTTTTCACCTCTTTTGTATCTTGTTCGCAGATTGCTTTTTCAGGCCGTTAATTCTAATTTGGGATGTTATCTGCTGATGATCATTGTTTGGTACTGACGTTGTTAAAAGGCTTTTACCATGACATGAATATTTTCCTTGAAGCATTAGGGGAGATTTCTACTTTCTTGAGGAGTGTTAAGAATCCTCAGGAAAAAATGTTCATTTTGCTAACCGTTCCCCTCCCTCGGTTTTAAAAAAAAATCAACAGAAAGATAAAAAGTAATTTTCTGAGTCCAGAAAAGTTGGTCGTTTCGTAATTGACGGGAATTTCAATCGACTGTTTGTTGTTGTTCAGAGATTTTAGTTTCATTTCTTTGGTGATCGGCTGGGAGTACAGAACAGTGGCCGTTGTTGAGGAACTGCTGTTGTTCAGAGCTGGCCAGTAAGTTTCACTATCGCAAAAAATTGAAAAATTGGTCTTCCGAAAGTGCTTTACTGGTAAGAGCTTTCACATATTTTCTACCTTTTGAACCGTTAAAGCTATAGGAATTACGCCACTTTACTAAAATTTCACGTTTGACAAGGTTGAGTTTGATTACTTCCGATTTAGTATACAATTACACTGTCTAAATTCTATGTGCAATATAAATCTTACACTTACAGGATGGAAAGTAGAGTACTTTTTGCGATTTTTGTTGATGGGTAGTGTGGAAAAAATGCTTTTGGTGGTACCAAATCCACATAAAAAATTTGAAGTTTATAGAACAATTTCCACAATTCCCACAAATACGTTGAAATTTCAGTATAGAGCTTCTTTTAACGAAATTTGTTTTAAAAAAAACCATTTTTTACACAAGTTTTGATGATGGTTAATGAGGAAAAGACGCCATTGGTATCACTAACTGTTCATAAAAAATTACAGTGTGCAAATTAATTCCTTCATTTGTCGTTAATTTCATTCAAAAATATACGACGAAAGATGGTAGGCGTTTCATTTTAGAAAAAAATTGTTAACCACATTAAAAAACAACCATCTTCAAAAACAAAATTTTATATATTGTTTTTACATAATTTTTTTTACAAATTTTGTTTAAAAAAGTAGTTTCCCAAAAATTCAATGCATGTGCGGCAAATCAAGAAATTTCCTATGAACTTCAACTTATTTAGGTGTACTTTGCCACCAATGGCTAAAGCATAATCTCAAATAGAAAATGTTTTTTCAGCCCACTTTAATTCTTGAGATCTATGTCGGCATTTTAATACTTGTGTGTGGCATTAATCAATTTTTGCTATATTTTTCATATTTATACGTTTTAATAGTAATAGTGCTTCCTTTTCCTACGAAAGTTTTCATGAAAATAAGTATATATACGTATCCCTGAAATAATGTTTAATGAAATATCTCTTCAAATGACTTATTAGAAATTTTTAGCTAAATAATTCAATCTTACAGCTTTATAATAAACATAATGGTTGTGTTTTCCCAAAAATATTTTAACTAGTACCTGTTTATTTCTAATTCCATAGATATTTGATTTGAGTAGTGATCTAATATTTTATTCATTACCAGAAACGCTCCTGAGGTAATATTTGCTGAGTCAACTAAATCCTTTTCGGTGATCTATTTTGACAAACATTGTGAATAAGAGCGATTTTTCATTTTATTATTTTTTATTCGCACAACTAATTAGTTTTTTTATTAATTATATATTCTTTGTATGAAATTTTTAAGCCGAAAACTCTATTAAATTTTTTAAATGCTTATTTGAATGTTGTACATGGTTTGCTTTCATGAGTTTTTTAGCAACGGAGGTACTGAGAAAAATAGAATAGAATTTTTTCCCTTCATGGATATATTTAACTAGTATGGATGGTGACGAACTGGTTGGTCTTTTTTATGTTACTAATTTATTTGCCTGATTTTTTTTAAGTGCATGAATTTTAAAATTTTAAAGTAACTGAAGTCCCATTTTACTTCATTCCAAGTACCGTATATTTCCGTGTATAAGCCGAGAATTTTTGGACTTTTTTTGAAAGCTAAATCGGGGGGGGGGGGGGGGGGGTCGGCTTATATAAGGGTCCGACAATCTTAAAAAAAAAAAAGTCGGTCTATATATCGCGAAATATTGACTAATACAGAGCTCCAATTATGTAATTTACGTCTCCTACATTAAGGAAATAATTAACTTAAAATAAGTAGAGTTTTATTTAAGAGAATATACATCTATTTTATAGCTGGATTTTGTAAAATCATCGCTGAAACAAAATGGCGAAATTCGCTCCCGACTACAATAATACGCTCGCAACTAGCTGTGTGTGCCTTTCTATTCCTGCTCATCCTTCTTATAGAAATGTAGAAAATAATTGAATAAAAAAAGTAAAACAAACTAGCAAATGCATTGTCAAAAAGCAATGAATGCCCGAGTGCCATGTGCTCGCGCTCGACTCGATCACTCGGCGCTTGCCTTAGACAGGGTTACCAGAGATCAATCTGTCGCCGTTGGCACTAAGCTTCTCACTTTCACGACGTCTTGATTGGAAAATACTTGATCTCATCTTCTGCTTAGCGAAAGTTTCGCCAATTTTGGCAATTTTCTTTGAACTGTAATTTTTTTTTTCTTCAAATTATTATCGCTGCTTATATACGAGTTTTGAATTTTTGGTACATTTTTGAAGAAATAATGCACTTTCGGCTCATACACGGATCGGCTTATATTCGGAAATATACGGTATATTAAAGTGATGACACTGTTTAAAAATGCGTCTAAATTTAACATTTTCTTTACCATTTTAAAACATTTCAGACATTTAATAATTTTTAAATTTAGACTTTTGCCCATTTCCTCCTTCCTGTAAATGTAAAAACGTGCCAAACAAGAATGGTTTTTCCAACATTGTCCAATGATTTCATCAATTGTATGTTCTCTATCGCCCATTTAACCTCAAAAAGAATCCTTTTATGGGAAAATATTGCTGCTTGTATTGTGATTATGAATAATTAGGTATTTGTTGAATCAAAATAGCTTTAGCAAGGATTAATGCATGCGTTTAGAAATATTCTGTATCGTTTATTTTACTTTTAAAAAGTGTTTTAGCATGTATAACTGAATAAAAGGTGTTTTTTAAGTTTTTTTTTTTTTTAATTTCCTTTAATTTTGAGTTCAAACTACGTTTTTAAACATACTCCCCCCCCCCCCCACTTTTTAAAAAAAATATGCATATTTTTAAGCCTGTGTTAGTTGTGCATCAGTTGAGTAACGTTGCCCCTCCCTAACGGGAATCCTGGCTACGCCCTTGGACATGTCGAAATATGTGCTTGTGCAGAACCCAGTTAGTTACTCGCCAGCGTTCACGTCAAATCTCCGAATGTAAACTTTCGCGGAAGCGAAATGACTAGAAACAGAAAGACGCTAGGCTTGTTCTCCTTTCGCCCAACGAAAGGAGAGTCGCATGTTTTCTTCTGGATGCGATTACTCTAGTTACGTCTTTTCAGCGATTGGGGAAGAAACATTTGAGTGTCAGCTTGGTTGATTTGCATCTTGTGATTCACGATGCAAATGTTTTTATAAAAGAAATTATCTCCTTAGTTTTTTCAAGCCTAAAATTTTTATTTTACAAAATTTTTTAAAAGACCACTTTTTTTCTAAACCAATAAGTTGGGAGACGGAAAGTTCCGTTTGGATCATCGTATAAAGACGGATTTCCGTCTCCAGGACGGAAGAGTGGCAGCCCTGTATATGTGTATGCATCAATTTATGAACCTCCGAGGAAGGAACACCTCTATTTAAGGGACAAAATTTCCAGTCCTCTTAGTGTCCCTTATTGAGAGGTTTTACTGTATAACTAGCTGAGAGTGAAATAAATAGAACATTGCTTAATATTTTTAAAAAGAGAGACAGTGATGACTGAGAAAAGCAAACGAATGAAAGTCATTCACTCTTTTTTAGGTCAGAAAAATACTAGATTGCCAATAAACGTACAAGAACAATATATTTACCTCTTAAATAAAATCAAGTAGTGCTTTTTAGATACATAGAGAATACCGAGTGGTTAAAAAGAGTTTTGATTTGTGGCAAAACGTTTAGTGATAGAATTTTTTAATTATTTTTTCTTTTTTGAATTTTACACCATAAAATCCATAAGAGTCGCATCTTATATTCAAAAAAAGATTTTTGGCTGCAGGACTGTGAAATCTATAAAAATCTAATAAAGCATGTCCTCCTAGAGTCCAAATAGAAACAGGGGCCATATCCACAAGGGAATTCAAAATCGATCGACACCTCAATCATCAAAATCGGATGATAATTTTAGGCATTAAAGTGGAATACACATCCTTGGATGGTGTAGGCCTGTATTTTTTCGCAATATTAGATTAATATATTAAGATTTGATATAACAATGCTCAATATCATAGTATACTCACCTCTATCATTTTCGGACTTTATCAAGTTAAATGGGCAGGAAGGAATGTTTACAGGAATGAATACCATAGTTTTTTCGGGAGCACAAATGACTTGTTTATGCAATGGAGAAGGAAATCCACTTTCTACTGGACTGCAATAGGAATTCTGCACACAAAAAAGACAACACTCGGAGAATGAACACACAATTAATTTTATGATTATTATTAAGAACTAATACAATGCACTATATAATGGTATATATATAGTTTTTAAAACCACCAGTTTAAAATTCACCATCCAGTTTCAAATCAGCGTTTTTCAGACACTGTCATAGGTACCATATGGTGCATTAATTATTTCTAGTCTTACAATTTTACATCAAAGACTCGAATGTAAAAAATAAATCTGAAATGACAACCCATTTAATATTTTATTTTTATCTTTAGTTTCATTTGGATAAATGTTACACTGTATTATACAATGAAACAATATCTACTCATTTGTAAAATTAATTCTAAGTAGTTATAATAAGTCCTTACTAATCCTATTTACTACAATATATATATTATTTATATATATAATAATATAAAACTTTCATTTACAATTATAACTGACAAATGAAAATATTTTATTCTCTTATCATAATTTAGGATTTATTGATTTTCAATTGGCTTTGATTCTTATTAACATAGTACAGTCAACCCCGAAATTTTGCTTAATAGAATATAAATGTTATTCCCCATCAGATAAAGTTGAAAATTAGTGCTAAATTAATTGTTTAAGACGAAGTTGATTTAGATGAAATCCCGTTAAGACGAAAAACATTTGAAGGTTAAGAAATAGAAAATAAATTGGAAAAACATCTTTTGACAGGTAATTTCCGTATCACTTTGGAAGGTTGTAGGATACACATTTCAATTCTATGAATCCTATTAAAATAGCTAAACAGGTGAAATCCCTGTAATTCATTCATCCCAATCTTATTTCTAACAGACGTTGTGCCAACTTATTTGTTGGATAGGATCAGTGACAGGAACGAATTGACAAGATATGCAATGGACACTTTTGCATTGTTTATCACACATTATTTAATTGGAACAATAGGAAAAAGTTTCAAAAGGACCTTTTTCGAAAATGAGTGTTGCAGAAAGACTTCCCACCCCTGCTGGTTTTCACGCAAGGGAGTGACAATCAACAGGGTCCACACTGGGGAAAAATACAAGGTGGGATTTCTCACCTTGACCAAAATTTTAAGTGGGATTTTTAAAATTTAAACGCAAACAAATTTTTTTTTGAGTGGGATTTCAAAACATATTGCCGGAATCACGCAATCGCGCGAACCCTGATCAAGCATCTTCTTTTCAAGTCATTTCATTCGTTTAACACAGCGCTAAGTATTCATTATGTTCCTTGGCTATCAGTGCTTAAGCTGAAAGAGAACAAGTATGATCACGTTTCGAGTATACGCTGAGGGAAATTTTAGTCCTGTGCAGTTGTTTTTCTTTAGAATTGTTCCAATAATGAATTGTAATCAGCAGTCCTTATCATTAGAAGTAAAAACAAAAGATTATAAATGAAGTTGATGGTAAATCACTGAAAAAGATGGATTGCTGCCCAATTACATCACTGCTACCAGCACTTTTCTATGATTAAAATAGCAGAATAAGATCGAAGCAGGGCTCATGCCGTGAATGTGGTGAACAAATTTGAACCAGCAAAGAATACAAACCAGAAGAAATAAAGATGTGTAAGTTACACTTTTATGGTGGATCAAAGAGGCCAGGAGTCAAAATACTTGTAAACGTAAAAATAGGTTAACACGAAAATTTTCGACATTTACATCCAGTTCACGTTCACAAGGTTTAACTGTACAAATTTTCATGATTTCATTTAAGAGTTTTCAGGCATTGCGAACTGGATGAATATGATAGGTGCCTCCGCCTCCCTTTATCCCTGCCTGTTAGTTTATCAAAGAATATTTCCCTCAACAGTGCAAAAACAAAAATCTTTGGAATTTATTGAAAAACGTAGGTATTTTTATATCACACCCTAGTAACACCATGAGAAAATATAATCCTTAATTCAAATTAATGAAAATCAAAACTGAAAAGAGCTAAAAATGCAAAAAGAAAAAAGTTTTTATTAATGTTTTGGCAGAAACTTTCAATTTATTTCAGTTATTTAATGTAGTAATAAACATGTCATAATGACTCATTTGCTGTAACAGCATTATTACTTGAACAACTATGACTTTTGTGTCTTTGTAATAATGTTTTCCTCCGAGCATTAACTCAAAATCCTGGTTTTGACACTTTTCGGTTTCTTGACAACAGTTTTAGTAATGTCGCCAACATCATTTTAACGGTTAAAAGTACTTTATGTTGTTAAAAAAAAACATTATTTTGTTTATATTGCATTTGGTGATGTTTGGCGAGAAAAAGGTAGGGCGTATAACTGATGATTACTACTTGTTTTTTCGAGCAAGGATGATGTTGCAGGAAATGAGCGATATGACAATGACTACTGTTTGAAGTTATGAATATATCATTTGGAAACAGTTTCACTTTCCCTATAAATAGGCTAATTCATAGAAAGGTGAAAATGCTTGTTAGGTCCTTGCTTCGCGGTTTTTGGTGAAGTCGCCAATACTAAGCGATAAAGTCGGCAACTGTTACTGTGAAATGAATGTTTAATTTTAAACTATCCCCAAAAAATCGCACCACTCGACAGGGACCTTAACCGCATTTCAACCTATAATATAACTTTTTTTGACGAACTGCACAATTTAAGAAGTAAATAGCTATATAACGTAAAAAAAATATTTTGTACACAATTTTTTCAACCATAACGACCGAAACTTACTAAAATATAAATTGCTTTATTAGTACAAGCAGCAATTCTATTGTCAGCAGACCAATCGATAGCGAATTTACGGCATATTTCTCCTGGAAGGGAAAAATTTTGAACTAACGTAACAGACGTCATTTTCTCCATTTGCGTAATTTCAAAACTTATTTCGGACTTGGCATCTTGGCTGGACAACAAGTTCTCTGATTCAAAAGATGAACTCGAGTTACCACACTAGTTTCACGTATAGCTTTCTCTTTTAGTTGACACCTTAGAATTTCCACATTTGCTTCAGTTGTCTACAATTCTTCCTCTCTTTTTTTATTTTAATGCTACAGTCAAAAGTTCCACATAATAATTACTAATTCGAAGTTTCCTTTTTGTGTTCTTAAAATCCTTAGACTCCTAATTTTACATAAAAATTTAGTCCATTAATCCTATCAACAACATGCTAACTGTGTAAACAATGTTTTTGAAAGTTGCGCGGTCAAAGTTAATATACTTCATGAGGGTGACAGCTATTCTCTCAACTATGACATAAAGACACATGGAAAATAGTTTTAACGTATCTGAGACATTCTTTTGGATAGTATTAATTAGGCAAAGAATTCAATACAAACTTTGAATTTGCATTAGTTATTTATGGAGTTGAATTTATCGTTGCTTTGTTGAATATGTTATTTCCATATTTGGAGATGCCTCCATGGATGCCACCCTCGCCAGGGAAGCGCATTCTTATTGGTCAGTTGGTCAGAAAAAAAATCGAGATTTATCACTGTTCTTATTCACCAAATTCCTAAAAAAACAAACAAACCAATGACGTCAGACGGAAATGGCAATGCCAACTTCCGGTTTGGCGGGTTCTAATGCTAATGTATTGGTGTTAGTTAGCCGATCTTGTTGCTCTTTCTCCTTTTTCTAAAAAAATTGATTTGTTTTCAGCTTATTACAAAAACTTAAATGATGTTGATAAGCAATTATATTGCAACAAATTATCGTTCAGGGGCTCTGACTTCCCTGATCCGTTTGATGAAGTGGTTCGAAAAGTAGTCTGTCTTGCCAAAACATACCTATGCCAAGATATCTATTATTGACATTTTTGACTATCTGGTTACCAATTTACCCAAAATAACGTGTTCAAAACGAAGGCTTTTAAAGATTTTAAGGACTTTCCGTGTTACAAATATATCGTAGCAAATGAACTTCAAAATTATGGATTATACCGAAGAGAAAGATTAAATGTGTCGGTTTTAGTCGCCGATGTCCAAGGCCCTAAACAAAATTCATTATGGCTGGATTGTTGTAAAAAACGATGGGGAAATTGTGACCGGCCATTGGACTTGTATAGCTGAGAAAATGTTTTAATTTTTATAACTTTTTTAAATAGTACATTTTAGGATGTGTGATAAATCTTGCTTGTCTGCATTTTATTGTTAATATGTATTATTTTCACTGTATTTGATTTTGGTGTATTCAAATGCTCCTGCTTTCAGAACTAATTTCATAAACGTTGAATAGTATTTTCTATATTTGTGATGAACAAAGCCTTTTTACTTGAGAAGGTTAAAGAAGGAAATGGTTAGTTGACTTTTCTTTTAAAAAAGGAATGATTTTATGTACTTAATACACAGTTCTTCCTGTAAGCATTAGTAATAGTCATGCAATTAAAATTTTATCCCTATGTAAGCGTTTAATTTAAATCAAAAGAATTTGATTCAAATAAATGAAACTGTCATTTAAAAAGAACATGGGTTTTGTTATCCTTTCATTACGGGTTTAGTTTTTGATGCTGATTGTAGTGACCATGCCTTATGTTGATTAATTCTCTTATTAGTGTCTTAGTTACAGTAAAGCTCCTTTTATACACTAAGAGAAACAAAGAATGACTAAAGGTTGCAAAATGGGTATCATATCAAATGATTCATCAATCATTTTAAAATAATTAAACCATTCTCCATTAGTAATGATTAAACTTTGTGCAAAGTAATAGAGATAAAATTTCACGTTAAATTAAAGCATTAATGCTTTAAATGCTCATTTGTGCTTTAATTTAATGTGAAATTTTATTTCCATTCTCCATTGTTTTTTTGCCAGTTTCTCCATGTGCAAACATTTTTGCTTTGTATGTATGTCCTATGAATGCATTTTTTAAAACTGTCTGTTATAGAGTTATGCCCAAGAAGGTCTTATTTTTCCTATATGTGATAAAACTGAATGGTTTATGACAGAGAGATTTGGTTTTATTATTTGATCAATTCCTCTGTTGTAGCTTTTCAGTGTAGACAGTGGAACCCCGCTATTCGTACACAATTCATTCCAGGAGGCAGTTCGAATGGTGAGGTACGAATGGGGAAGTATTTATTCATATAAGGTACAATATAAATTGTATTAATCTAGTGGTCTAGTCCTGAAAAAAAGTGGGGGGGGGGGGAGGCTTCTACATATGAAGATAAGCAATTGTTATCAAAAGTGAGAAGACGCTTATGTTAAAATGTAAAAAATTTGGGGGAAAGCTTAAATCCAAATAAAAAAGGTAAGGGATACCGCCCCCCCCCCCCCCCCACTACACCACTGGATTGATCTGTTTCAGACCCAGATGGATGCTTATTTAAACCTATGAAAAACAAATGTAACAAAAATTTAACTGCACTGTACGGCAGGGTTGGAAAAAACCCGGGTTTTTTCAGAAAAACACCAATTTAGTGGGTTTTTTTTTTCGGGCTTTATTGGGTTTTTTCAAAAATTTGAGGTTTTCTTTATTTTTATTTGTAAGAAGTTGCCTACAAATAATGGTATTAATTAAAGTGAAAAAGAATAAATATTATGTATTTCTTTTAAGAACATTTTATGTTTTAATTTTAAAAAAAGTTGAAAAAATAAAATAATTGCCTTTTAAATATTAATTATTCCATTCTGCCCTTTACAACTATAAATTAACTTTTTAAAAGTCAATTACTTTGCCCCTTGTTTATTGTATTTTTAGTGTTCAATAAAATCCCATCCAAGGGTTTAAGAAACAAGTTATTTTTAAGTCTAGTTAATTGCAATAATTTTATGTTTAAAGGAGTTTAAGCTAATTACTTTCAAAATTACTGCAATCTCTTACATGCATAGATGCCGCGGAAGCGCTATAGCACATCAAACACTCAAACGTCGGAGGTGGATATGCAAAAAAAAAAATTATTACACGTCCCCCGGTACGCATAATTTTTAGCAGTTTTCATTGCGGAAAAAAATCAAGTCAAATATATAAAAAATCGATAGGCAAAAATTTTTTTGTGCGTCCTTGACCAGCATTTTGTTAGATGCCATAGATTGTTTTCTTAAAATTAGTTTTTCTTAAAACATATCTAGCATATTGAGTGAAATTCTGAGATTTTCTTTCTTTTGGGCATTTGTTTCTATATTTTTTTCAATAGAGAATTTTTTGTGGGAAAGAAATTTTATTTTAATTATGTAGAACAAATTCAAAGCCATCCAGCATTTTTGAGTTTTTATCCATGACAAAAATATATTTGGTTTAAGTCTTTTTTTTTTTTTTCTGTTTACATAAGTGGAGTTCAATTTTGAGCATGAAGTTTGAAAAAACCCACCTATAGGGTTTTTTAAGTGGGTTCTTATTATTGAGGCAACCCTCAAAATTCTACACCCATGACATATAAGGTATATATTATGAAAGTATGTTATTATGCTTGGTCAAAATAGGTATTTTTATTTGTTTACATAAGTAAAGTTCAATTTTAAGCAAGAAATTTTGAAAAAATCCAGCAGTGGGTTTATTCAAGTTTGTTTTTATTTTTTATCCAATTCTCAAAATTTTTTAGACATTATATATAATGTATGTATTATGAAAGTATATGTTATGTTTGGTCGAAATCAGTACTTTTATTTATTTACATAAGTGGAGTTCAATTTTGAACAAGAATTTTGAAAAAACCCACCTGTGGGTTTTTTCAAGTTGGTTTTTGTTTTTGAGCTAAGTCTCAAAATTTTATACCCATGACATATAATGTATGTATTATAAAAGTTTGTATTATATTTGGTCTAAATGATTATTTTTATTAGTTTACTTGGGTAAAATATAATTTTAAGCAACAATTTAAAAAAAAAACGTTTGGGTTTTTTCAACTGGTTTTTTTTTTTTTTTTTTGAAAAAACCCACCCGGGTTTTTTCGGGTTGGGCAAAATCGAATCAACCCTGCTTTACTGGTACTGAGGTGAGCTGATGGCATAAGTGGAATGTTGAGAGGAGGAAGAGAAATGTTGACCTTCCATAAAAGCATCAGGTAACATCCCTTCAGGTGTTTTCTCCCTTTCTGCTGTTCTTTCATTTCTGTCTTTTTGCACTAGAAGAATCTTGGTTTCTTTCTCTAAAAAACTCAATGTTGTCTGCCTTTGACGATTTTTCAGAATTTTTCCTAAAATGGTCAATAACATTGTCGTTGAACAAGTTGATGCTCCTGTTGAACACAGCAGTGTCAGGATACCATATTTCCACCACTGTTTTCTCCCAGTAATAACACAGCTGTTTAATTTCTTTCCTCCTCTGAAGAAGAAAGTTCTTCTACCACTTCCTCTTCCTGCTCTCCTTAAGAAAGTTAAAATTGTCAGGAAATTCTCAAAAAGTATTAAAATTTTAAAAAATTCAAAACGCTAAACAAATTACAGTCGACGCTTGTTATAAGGACCACACATTATAAAGCCAATTCCATTATAACAACCAGTGGTAAAAGCCCCAACTTTATTCCTATGAACTCCATGTTGATTTCTTTCGGTATAACGACCGTCCTTTATCATCTAATCCAATACAGCGACTGCATTCAACGAACACTATTTCCGGTACGTTTCCAAATAGTACATGTTTCTAAATTTGTAACTTTAAATGACCTTGATTGTAATTTATAGACAAGCTTTATGGAGTCTTCAGTGTTCAGTCCATCTGGATTAGTTATCCTCTGGGGGAAGGAGCGAAAGAAGAATCAGGTTCTTCAGTGAAATGCAAACTGCAAACAGGAGTTACATTTTTGCAATTAAACAACTGCAAACGATTGCAAACACGAGTTACATCTTCGCAATAATTGAAGAGGAAATGCTGTAAGAAATTTCTAAGAAAATGTAATTGAATGAGACGTTGAACTTTGACAGTTATGCTAAAATCGAATATGACTTAGAAAGTATCGAACATCTGTCAGAAGATGAACCGATTTCTCAATTGAAAAAAATATACATGCATGATGCATATATGTACCTTGAAATTATGCCGCTTATAGCGACCACTCGTTATAAAGACCTTTTTCTGCGAGACCGAAGTAGCCGTAATATCGAATGTCAACTGTATTTCCAGACGAGTTCAAAAAGAGCAGAATTTCTTGATTTTTATTCCTAAAATAAGCCAACCTGGCAACCTTCGTCCCTGGCGGCATCCGAATCGTGGGGCAAGCGTACAAATGAAGAGTCGAATTTTACTAGTTGGACGAATAAGGGACCGTTCATAAAGGATGTCACGCCTTTTTAACACATTTGACCCTCTCCCCCCCCTTTGTCACATGTCACGTTATGGTGCATAAGCAGGATGTCACACTTCTTTTTACCCCCTCCCCTCCCCCCTCGAGGCATGACATCATTTATGAATATCACTAACATGTTGTACGAATAGAGGCGGACGAATGGCGGGGTTCCACTGTATTGACAATGAATTCAAGTAATTACAGTGGTACCTCCTTTATGGGACACCTCTAATTAAGGGACATTTTTTCTGGTCCCAGTCCCTTTGAATAGGGACTGCAATGTATTTACCTCTGAATAAGGGACACTCTATTTAAGGGACATTCTTGGAGAAAATTTTCCAAAATTCAAGTTATATAGATAAGAAAATTTACTGGAAGCTAAAGTTCTTTTTTTTCTTTTCTAAAAATTAACTTCTGAAAGTTGGTATGAGTTCTAGAAGCATGAACAAAGAAACAAGTGTATTTTAAAGTACTTGACAAAACCTAATTGTGAAGCCTTTTTTCCTCTTTTGTCCAATGGAATACCAGAGACAGGGTTTTCAGCGTCCGGGGAGAACTGAAGATTTTGCATCCCTAAACGGAATTTTAAAAAATTTTATGCTTCCTAAATGATAAATAGCTAAAAAAAATACAGCCCTTTTAACCTTCATTTTTATTAGCGACCATTCACTTCTAAAGGAATTATGGGCCACTGGCTTCGCAAAATTATTTCTCTGATTTCCCACGCACTCCTGTGCTACATTGGTCAGTCCCGATATGATTTGCGATGCTCCCACTTTTTTGTCGAACATATTCACACCTCTTCAGTTCAAATAATTTATTTTTCGCATTTAAAAATAAAATAAATTAACATTAATTTGGCGCCCCTTGACGCTGCGCCTGGGGACAGCTGTCCCACCTTGCTCCCAAGTAGCTACGCCTCTGTGGAATACATGTGTGTTCAGCAAGGACAGACAGTACCGACAAGCTTTTTTATGCAAGAATTGTAAAATGCGCACTGAACGTAATTTCTACAGTATTGCCCAAATTACGTACTTTGAAACAAACCCATCTAACAGATTACTTCAAATAAATTTCTGTAAGTTCCAAAACTCTGCCAATACGATGTTTATGCTAAAATTTCAGTTTTTCAATGAAAAAATTTTAAATTTCAATAATTTTAACTTATATTTTGTATGCATGAGCCCTTTTCAGTATTTAAGCTTAAATGGTAACACATGTTTGCTATTAAAAAGTTAAACTTAGTCAATACACTATATGTGTATGCAACAATTTATGAACCTCCGAGGAAGGGACACCTCTATTTAAGGGACAAAATTTCCAGTCCCCTTAGTGTCCCTTATTGAGAGGTTTTACTGTATAGGTTTAAAAAGTTGAATTAGAAAATTTATGTTGTAGCAATATGATTTATTTGAAACCGAAAATTTGAACCGAATTGTCTTATATTAGCATACATGCCACTATGTATGCTAATATAAGACAAAGCATAGCAGCACACCATTCAGTAGTTTCAAGTATCAATTACCCTTCTGAATTCTTCTATTAAGTAGCACCTCACAGCAATTTTAAAATCCAGGAAGATGTTGCTGTATAGGTAGTTTTCCCAGTGAAACTTTTTCACTATTCAACTACAAAGAACTTAAAAATACTACAAAAATGATAAGTATATGTAACATAAAAAATCGAACAAGCAAACAAATTTTCCAGATGCAACAATTTATTATTTTTAAAGATGCAAAAATCTCAGACTTTCATTCTTTAAGGAATTATCTGGAAGAAATAGCTATATTTAACCAAGATAAAAACTAGTTTCAAATTTTCCCGAATGATTGTTTAAACAAGCATGTTATATTTAAATTATGTCAATGGCAGAACAAACCTAAAGAGAAGAAATTTTTTAGGTTAGGGATCATTCATAAATGATGTCACGCTTCGAGGGGGGAGGGGGGTTCGTGAAATTGTGAAAAGGGGAGGGGAGGGGAGGGGGTAGCAAGAAGTGTGACATCACGCATCATAGCGTGACGCGTGACAAAGGGGGGGTCCGCTGAAGTGTGACATAATGTGACAAAGGGGGGGAGGGGGTCAAATATATGGGAAAAAAGTGTGACGTCATTTATGAACAGCCCTTTAGTTAACTATGAAAAAAAAATAATAACAGACCATCACTCTTCAAGGATCTGCAACCTAAAGAGCAAAAACTTGGAACATTTGAAATCATCTTATATCTTAAAACGAATCCTATAATTGTAACAAATTTACCTGAAGAAGAGTATTGTCATCAAACTTCTTGCGCTTTGCATGCCTTTCAAATCTTTCTAGTTGCTTCTTTTAATGTTTCACAGAAGAGTCACTGAAACTGAAAATGGAAGGAACATAGTCTGGATGTCCTACTTGTCTACATTTAAAGTTCATACCCATCAAAGTACCTCACCGTAATTCACCCCATTAATAGAAACAATTTCATCCAAGGATGGGCCATAGAATACATAATTGCCCTTCAGAGGTTACAGATCATTTTATCTTGTCTTGATTACTTGTAAATGGAAGCAAATATAATATCAAGTTGATCTATGAAAATTCGAGTTTTCTTATGACACAATTTCTATTTGAAATTCTTTTCGTATAATACAATAGAAAAGCCTAATTAATGATATCATGATGAAATTAAAGACATAAATACCCTCTAGAAAATGTCTGCTGCATAATAAGCTGTTTGTAGGGATCTAGTTGTTCGCCATAAAGCGTTGGCCCATTTAGATCCACGAACGAGATCTCTTGGAAAGACAAGTATTTTTATTGTAGAAAATAAAATTAGCTCCTCTTCCCATGGTACAATCGAAAGCAGAACAACATCCACCATTTCTACGCATATTTTTTTGCCATTAAAAACTAATAATAAATTTAAAAAATCAAACTGTTTAGGCACAAGAACTCAAGTAAACACATACAGAATCTACTGCATCCAACTTCCGGCGGAAGATGAACAAGCCGAGTGCAAACCCCGCTACCTACCGTAGAAACGAGAAAACATCATTCGGAATTTGGTCAATAAGTCGCGAGAATTCAAGCTTTTCGAGCATGGTAAATAATAAAGGTTTAAGTTTTTTATATTTTGATTTGGAAGAATTGCTTGTTTATAAATGACCATTTCCGGTCCCATTTATTTTCGAGTTTGTTTGCTATTCTCAAGGATATACCTCAAACTCTCGTCCAATATGACAGATAGAACAAGACAGCACAATAGGGAATACACCCAGGGAAAGTGAGAGTCGAACCCACGCCTCTTTCACTACGCTCAGGCAGGCAGCGGAAACTGGTTCTAAGTGTTCTAAGCAGTGTTTCTTTCAGGCATCTCTCCGGGGGGGCATTGCCCCCTCGGAGCAAGTCAACTGCCCCCCCGGGAGAAAATTTCAGATCACACTTTCAGAAAAGCAAATGATGAATGAAGGAAAAATTAATTTTTTTTTAAATATAGAGAAGATAAAGTGGCCTCAGTTTTGGGTAGTTATTAAACTAATCTCTCACTGCCAACAAAATGTGAAATGCCAAAGCTTCAGGTCCTTCAGAGAAGACGAGTAGGGTTGTTAATGGTATGACTGATTCACGGGGCTTGGTTCGGCGTCAGAGTAGTGCAGTGGGTAAAATTTTTCTGTATTTAAGATGCAAGTGTAAAAGGAGGTGGGGACGGGGGTGACAAAACTGATATGGAGTCCGCCTTGGCTCTCGGTGGCCCTGGTTCAGAATAAAGGATAATCAATACAATCTCCCTTTATAGAAATAAAATTTCACGTTAAATTAAAGCACAAATGAGCATTAAAACGCAGACATATGTTTCAGGATCGCTTGGAATCCCTTTTTCAATGCGACAGGGAGCTTAAAATGGGATTAATTATGAGCTTTAATGCTCATTTGTGCTTTAATTTAACGTGAAATTTTATTTCTATTACTTTGCATAAAGTTTAATTATTACAATCTCCCTTTATTCCATTAAATTTCATGAATATAACCCCTTACTAAAAGAAGCTGCCTTTTATTATTTAGTACTGGTTCTTTATTTACATATGGTAGGAACCTTTTGATCCATACGTCTGTTATTCAAATTTTTCCATATCCAGTTGCAACGAGAGACGGTTGGTAATAAAATGTATCACTGTTACTTTGAAATTGAATTGTTTATTTTAGGTCAATTTTAATAGTATTTTTTAAAAAATTCTAGAAACATTGACAAATATCTCTTAAAAACAATGTACATTTTTATTTAAAAAAAAATTTTAATCTAGATTCTGGGGATCTTCTGCTTGACTGATCAATGATCATCGTTTTGCAAGCCATTAAAAACAAAAATATCTACATGTGCCCCACATTTTTTGCAATATTACATCTGTTTAATGTGAAGAAATATTCCAAAAATTGCGATTTAAGACTTCAATTTAAAATATTCCTGGAAGAACGTTAGATACCTCTCCTTTGCCCTAATGGCACCAAAAAATAGCCGAAAGCTGCACTTTTTAAGACTTCACGTTGGAAAATTTTTCAAAGCATGGCCCTGACTCACCCCTTTTTTTCTTAACATGACCAAAAGATGGCCTAAAATTCCACTTTTAAAACATCAGTTTTGGAAATTTTTCGAGTTAGATCCTCTGGTTCTACCGAAAACTATCAGTAACGTCACCAAAAGTAGCCTAAAATATAAGATATCTGTTCCGAAAAATTTGCGGGAGGAGAGTACCCGAATTCTTTTTCGCATCCTCTAACATTCCCGAACAACGTATCCGAAATTTCATATTCTTAAAACTTAGATCACAAAAAGTGTCCTGGGGAGTGCCTTCGCTCCTGTCTCTAGTAACGTTGACAAAAATAGAGTAAAATTGCATTTTTAAGACTACTTTTGAAAATTTTCTCGGTGAAGAATCCCTGAACCTCTAACGTCCTCTAAGAGTCTAAAATTGCACTATCTGGACATAAATTGCAAAAAATTTCTGGGGGAGGACCCCCGAACCCCCCGCCCCAAATCCAGCCTAAGAATTACATTTATACGATTTCAATTAGAAAAATTTCAGACTTCCGTAACTTTACCAAACATAGTCTAAAATTGCTTCTACTGTATATAATCAAGAATCTATTATATGTATATTGAGAAAATGCATGTTATCATCATTTCTATTCATGCCCATAATATATAAAAAATTATTTTGGATCATACACCGCCCAGTTCTTCACCTGCCCTCCTGGAGCAAAAGGTCTGAAAGAAACACTGGTTCTAAGACCGCTCGGCCACTGATTAGGCCTTGAGAGAAACGTTTACTTACTTTCTTCTTTTCTGCGAATTATTTAAACTATCTAGTTCTTCGTTTAATTGAAAATTCAAAAAGAGATTGAATGCTTATTTTCTATCCTTGTATAACAGTCGCTGTTTTGTTTATTATTTGCATCACATGAATATGAACCTCTCTCTCTCTTTTTAGTTTGTGTTTAAACTTCCTTCCCCCCCCCCCCAGAAATTCGCTCGTAACGTCACGCGGGTAAGATCCATTAAATTTAGTTATATGCCCATTTCTGTTTAGGGAATTTCAGTTAATAATTCAATAATTACAACTTCCTTTATTTCCCTCTCATTAAAGTATTTTTGCTTACCACACAAATCCCAAATATTATTAGCCAATGAGAGCAAGGGTTTCGGATAGGTTCAGGCGTTTCCTTTTCGACTGCGACTTTCAGTTTCACACACCATAATACTCCGTACGAAAAATGGCGGCTATACTTTCTGTCAATCCAAAAGCTGAAATCGCTCGTCAAGCTCAAGCACTTGCTGTTAATATTTCAGCGGCTAGAGGCTTGCAGGATGTATTAAAAACAAATTTAGGACCTAAAGGAACTATGAAAATGTAAGTATGCTTCTATCACGTTAAAAGAAATGTAATAATAAAGATTTCATTAGCACGTGTTTTCATAGCCGGCATATTCCTGTATATTTCGGAGGGGGTTTATAATGTGCCACAAAGAATTAAAAGTGCAATAAAGCTAAAATAGTGTGCTTTTGTGTATCCATGTATGTTATAAGTAGAAACTTCCTCCCAACATTTACCAAAAAAATTTTTTTTTTTCACTGCGTCACAGGGTATTAAATTCTCTATTAAAACTTAAATACTCTGAAAAGACTAAATTTCTATCATATGCTACCAAATTTTAAATTCAATGCATTGATTACATTTTGATTGCATTTATTTTTAAAGTCCTTTTTGCCTATTAACTAGAATTGATTCCCTGACCTACACCATTCGTATTATATTTACATCTGTGCTAATTGGGACATAGTCGATGCAGAGGTATGTAAGGTCGTCAAAATAATTTATCATAAAAGCAAAATTTTTAAAAAAATTGAATTTCAAAAAATTCGATCTTCTCACAGGTAAAATTTTAATGAGATGAGTAGCACTGATTTTTATTATTGCAAGTGTTCGTATCAGGCTTAATGTGTGGAAGAACTCTCTTGTCAGGATTAGCATCAAGTCTGTTGCAAGCCACAGAACATTCCTCTCTTAAACTATACCAAAATTACACTGAAGGCATCAAGTATAATTTTTGTTAGAAGCAGAAGCACCAAATTTCAATATCTGAAGAGGCACTAGTACAAATTAACATTTTGAAAAGCATTCTGATTAATGCTGATAATCATTCATTATACTAATGAACAAGGACCATATAGGATAGAAATCATTTGAATATTTGCTTATTATTAAATAAAAATTTTTTTGATGGCAGATGTTGCAGACCCGACCACCGAATACATAATATAGCTTCAATCACTGCTGGTGAATGCACAGAGTGGTACTTTTTGCGATGGGTCGGATCTGAATTAGCTAACTGACCTAGTGAATTTATAGGAGTTCGGACTAATAATATACGGCAGATTGAAGTACATTAGGCGTTGCATGCATTGAGACGGTTAAATTTATATAAAAATGAAATGCAACATGTATAATTTGCAATTCAAGCAGAACTTAGTGACGTGTGAGAAATTTCTAGGAGTAGGGATGAATAATATGTGGCAAAAATAATGAAAAATACCAAATTGAAAGACACCAGGCGCTACATTCATCGGAAGAAAATAAGAGTAAAATTCGCATAAAAATGAAATGCATTGTATAATTGTAATTCAAACAGAACTTTGAATTATTCCTGTGTGTTTTTGACGATATTTAAAAACCGCTGGCCCAGGGTTGGGGTTTTGAACAGGACAAGTGGTTTGGTAAAAGTTTACAATTGGGTACCCCTTGATTTTTTTTTTTTTTTTTAAAGATGTGACTAGCAAGCTGTCCGCTGCCTAACTGGAAATAAAATTTTATCTCCAAACTAAGGGGTACCCGATTCTACACCGAACCCAATGGTTTTTACCGAAAAAATTGTCCGAAAGTATCTTAAACTATCCTAAAGCTAAAGGGGTCAAATTTAATTGATTTATAGCTAATACAATATTAGTAATGCATAATCGTAAATATTTATTAGTCATTGATATGCTGGCATGATGGCGTCGTGGTAAGATGTAGAGCGTGTATGCCCAGGTCCCGTAGCAGAATTTTCTGTATTAACCTGTAGCATGTTTCAGAAGTCGAAATTTATCTATGGCACTGAATGTTGTGGAACAAAATTTACAATCATAAAAAAATAGCAAACTATGCATTTTAAAATAGTTGACATATAACAATTATACTTGCAGAAAATAAATAAACTTTTTCCTGGTCGCATTTAAGAAAAAAAATTTTGTAAGGTGGCTAATTAATCTGCAACAAGCGTCAAGATAAATCTGCTTCGCTTGCTGCCGTGCTGCACAATTTCTGCTGCCAGGGCCCCATGTCTAAAGCCGGCCATTCACGAGCGAGCCATGTGGAGCGAAGCCATTTGGAGCTCATCTATTTGGATAGGTGAACAATTCGGAAAGCATTCACGGCAGATCCGCACCGCGCCATCTTAAGCCTTACCGTAGTTCGTTATTGTTAAAATATAAAAAGATTTACAAGTTCAAATCTTCATGTATATAAAAAAAGAATTTTTAAAAAGTGGCCTATGCAGTGGCTCCTAAATAGAAACACATACACACGTAAATCAAAAATTGGATACATCGGACTGCCAAACTGTTTGCGAATGAGCGAACGCATAATTTGAGCTTCTGAAGCTTGTTTATCATTTCATTTTTTCAAAAAATAAAATGATTTTCGCCAATATACAAAAAATTTAGGCCAGAAATGAGTTTGGATCTAATTAAAAACAAAAATCTCAACTTTAATGAAGTTTACCCGTTGAAAAGAACGATTTATAGATACATAAACTTCATTCTACGTAGTGAAGATGGCCGAATGGTTAAAGAACAAGTCTAGTACACCTTGTATCGTCAGTTCGAGTCCCGGGCGTTTGCGTTTTCTTCAAGTTAATGTTTTGCTGCACCGTTGATTTTTTTTGATAAACTAAATATGGAAAGGGCTCTTTTTTATTTTATTTGCAGTTTTTTTTTCTTGTGCAGGGGGGATAAATTAAAATATACACTATTAAAGTTATACATTAAATAAAATATTCATTCGCGTAAAATAATTTTTTGGAATGAATTCATCGAACAAACTCTTATTATTAATTTATTAGTTGCTAAATTGAAACATTTTATGTGGATACTAGATATTCTTTCTGAACATGAGTAACTGACTGCAGGGCTCCCACGGCTGCGCCGATTGCGCCAAAACGATTTTTTTGCTACAAAATGCGTTTTTTTCGGCAAATTTGCGCCAAATCGCGATTTTCGGGAGAAAAAAAATCGAAAAAATGTTAGATATTATTTTTTTTAACATTAAAATCGACAGAATTTGTTACATTTTTTATTTAGTCAACTAATTTTTTACCTTTGAAGCAGTTTATTAATTAATATTAGCTCTACTCTCTCTTAAGAACATCAAATATGGATGAGAAAATTGAGCAGAATGAGTTATGGTATCCCACGCTTGTAGAAAAAACAGTGAGACGATTTCTAATATTTTGAAGTATTATAGAGAAAAATCATTCCTCTTATCACTATTTCTGTTGAACATTTTATTTAGTAAGTTTTTCTTGAAATAGATAAAAAAGTTTACAATTTCATGAAACGTGGGGGGAAAAAAAAACTTAGCGTTTTTCCTCAGTGCTCTTTGTGTTTTCTAATGTTTAGGAAATACTAATCAATGGGAAAAATCAATAACAGAACTGATGTTAAAAAGATTGCTGCTCCATTATAACAATTCTTTAAAATTAATTAAGCTTACTTTCCACGTGTAAGCAAAGGGGCGCATACGTTCTACAATCTTTTTGCATCCGCTACAAAAATCGGATTTTTTTCATTTTAACTGTTTATAATGATTCCTGTCAAAGTAAATAAATAAAATGTATTTTTATTTTAAATAAAAACATTGTTTGAAAATAGACAGGGTTGCCACGCACCGGGAAAAACGGGAAAACCTGGAATTGTCAGGGAAAATGAAAATGACCTAAATTGGTCAGGGAAAATCACATTTCACTGAAATTTCTGGAAAAGTCAGGGAATTTCATCTTAGTGCAGGTGTTATTTAAGGTTAATTATTTAAGGATGGCTCAACAGATGAATAAACCTGCAGACATGTGATTTTTCGGTATTTTGACGGAATTCCGTCTTTTTGGTACTTTTGGAAATTAAGAATTTCGTTTCCGCGAAAATCCTTAACTTTGGAGAGCTCTCTATCTTTTTTTTTTGTATGAAAATCTTTGAAAGTAGCCTCCCAACATTTTACAAACTACCAGTAAAATTTATGCATTTTATCCGTGTTTTGAACTTTTAAGGGTCGGTCCCGATTTTTTCTGCATTTCGAAATCCGATTGCATCGGCTTCGGTAACACTTCCTAGTTCGCATTTACTGTTCGATTCTGTCTCATGGACATCAATAACTTTGAACTTACCATTATTTTTATCTTTATTAAGTTTCAGCTTCTATAATAGTAAAGAACTTGCACGGCCGTAATTTTACCACACCCACTTGAAAATTTGGCCGAAAATTTTAGGAATTTTTCGAAAGTTATTTTAAGTTTTAGTGATCATATCAGTTTATTATAATTATTAAATATTACAGCCTTAATTGATAATTTAGTTTAAAAAATATTTTGGCCTAAAATGTCTCACCCTTTGTGTGTAATTTAAAATGAGTTTTTTAAACTTTTAGCTGTGTTTAGCATTAGGGTTTTTTTCCTTACAAGTACTCATTATGATATTGTTGCAAAAGAAATTATCAATTCTTTCTGTTTTTATTCGATACATAATTGAAATGCATGAAAAAAATTCAGCAATCTTCTGTTGGATAATTTTTTCAATATTATAAAACAATTGTTAAGTTTGAGAAAAAATAAGCTGATGGTTTTTGATAGTGCCTCTTTTTGATCTTAGAAGTTCATTAATCCAATTCAGTGTTAGACATTGGCGATATATCGGAACACACTAATGAAATTGTGCTTGCGTTTTTAGGTACAGTTAAAATTAAGCACGAGCAGCGCCGTGCGGGTACCGCTAGTATCTGAATGAAAGTACTGTGTTTAAATCACAAATATGTTTATATTGTCTATTAATAATCTTGTTCATCTCATATAATGCTTTGGTACTTTGCAACCCTTTTTTTTTCCACTTCACGCCTTAGTCATAACGTTTTTAATAGTTGGTAGATACGAAGTAGTTACTTCAGTTTAAAAGGTTAATGCTTGGAAACCTGTTTATTTCCTTAAAAAAATGGAATTAGTTTTTATAGATTGCACTAAATTCAGATTCTTTATGAATATAAGTTTCAAAGAATGTAGGACTTCTGCACTTTTTTTTGTTAGACATTAAGCCCCAATTACCCCATTATATTAAAGTGTTAAAGTAATGGCTTAACTTTGCTTTGTGTTTGATAATTCTGTTGAATAGTAATGTATGTTTGTTATACAGTAAAACTTCTCAATAAGGGACACTAAATTAGGACTGGAAATTTTGTCCCTTAAATGGGGTGTCCCTTCCTCAGAGGTTCATTTCTCAGAGGTTGATGCATACACATATAGTGTATTAATTAAGTTTTTAATAATAAACATGTGTGAAAATGTCTCATGCATACAAAATATAAGTTGAAATTATTGAAATTTAAAATGTTTTCATTGAAAAACTAAAATTTTAGCATAAATGTTGTATTGGCAGAGTTTTGGAGCTTACAGAAATTTATTTGAAGTAATCTGTTGGATGGGTTTGTTTCAAAATACGTGATTTGGGCAATAGAGTAAATATTGTTTAGTGTACTTTTTCCAATAAAAAATTGTTGGTAGCCGGGTACTGTCTGTCCTTGCTGAGCACAGATGTATTCCATAGTACAAAAGAGGGAAAAGCCTTTACAAGTAGGTTTTGTAAAGGGAACTTTAAAGTACACTTGTTTCTTTGTTCGTGCTTCTAGGACTCATCCCAACTTTCAGAAGTTCATTTTTAGAAGAAAAACAGCTTCAGCTTCCAGTAAATTTTCTTATTTATGTAACAAGCTTACATTCTGTCGTGTTGTTTCAGTATTTTTTTTTCCCTCAATGAGTCACTTGTCTGATAACCTATAATTCACCTCCTTTTTTCAATTTTTTATTTCTTGCTTTGTGCGATTTAAAAGTTAATTATTAAAAGTAAGTTTAACTATATCTATACGCACTCATATATTTGATGATTTTTTAAAAAAAATTATTTATTATTATTTTTTTAAAGCACTGCCTGTACTTATTGACACTAAGCATAAAACTTATGCATTCTCCACCATGTATTAGATTTAATTCGATACATTTTACAACGTTACCTTCCGTTTAGCAATTATTAGCATTTCTGCCTTTCCGAATGATAATAAATATTATTTGGGGATTTGAAATTATTTGAATCCTGAAGTTCTTTTATGCTGTGCAAAATTTTGCTATGTTCCAAATTTCATTGAACAAGTTAAGTTATTCGATTTGTGACAATACTAAAATCTATAAAATGTAAAACTTTGGGCTTCAAGGTGTAATAAAATTTTCTACTGCATTCCAACTTTTACTGATAACAAATGTAAGTAAACTTTGGATTATTTCAACTTAGCCATTTAAAATTTGGTAATTTTCATGATCATTTTTGAAATAATAAGGTAGGTTTTTATTCACAGCTAAAGCATAGTATATTATGTTAATATTTGATAATATTTGTTGCCATCGATTAACCTGGAATTTTTCCTAAAATTGCCTGGAAAACCTGGAAAAGTCAGGGAATTTTATTGTCTAACATGAGTGGCAACCCTGATAGATATTTGTTCCCGAAAGTGTTTGGAGGTAGACTTTCAAACGCTGTAAAATTAAACATTGAATTGCAGTTTTTTTTCTTTTCTCATTACTCTTTAAGTTCTGTAATTTATATCATATAACCACAAGCAATTAAAATCATAAATATAAAAAATAAAATAAGTAAAAAAATTACAGCTAAGTTAGTTAGGAAATTATAAAAAAAGCATGTACGTATATCTTTGAATTGATGATCTTTGGCAAATATGTTAAGCAATATTATTAGAAGAAATAGAAATTTTGTTGTGGATGAATGACCTCATAAAAGTACTCTTTTTAAAGTTTCAATTTTTAAACTAGATTTGAAAGTTATGAAATTACCATGCATTCCTTTTTTCTTTTAATGCAATTTAGTTTCTTTCGGCATCCAATTGCTGTAACCCTAGGATTCTTTAAAATTTAATTGTAATTATTACACAATTTTTCAAAGATGTAAAGATAAATTGTTGGGGAAAAAATCATTAGATATTAAATTATCAACATATAATAAAAAATACATTTTGCCTTTCTATTATAGAACTGAGAAATATAATTTGATTCTCGAATTTTCTTGCTGCAAAATTATGAAACTCGGCAATTTACTTTTAGTTTTATTAATTACTTCCAGAGCATCTAAGTGAGTATGTAGGATTGAAATTTAAAGAAATATTTCTTAATCGGAAAAATAATGGATATTACTGCAGGTAGAAAAGGTAGAAAATAGGATCGGCTTCAAATATATTTTTTTGATAAAATAGGAAATTATATTTAATTCATTCAAAATTTTACTGTTACTGTAATTACAATGGTTATACCTAAATAAGTACCATTTAAAAAACAAATTTTAATTAATGATAAATAGTTTAAAATAGTTGAACCTTTCATAATAGTTAGTTTTTGCTTATTTTCTTGAAAGAATAGTGTTTTAGCTGTTAAACAAAAAAAAAAAAAAAAAGAGAATGCAATGATTTTTTAAAAGAAGAAAATTTTAAGCTTTCTTCTAGCTGCTCTTAACTATTAGAAGAAGAAAAAAAACAACAAAACATTTTTAAAAATAATCCGTTTCTTGAGAAAAGTATTGAAAAACCTTTGTAAGGGTTATAATTTTAATTAGTCTTACTTTTTGAATAGGTTTTGAAAAAATTCTTAAGAAATATAAAAACAATCCAGCTTTTGAAATAACCTAATCCAGTTTTTGAAGGATGTCTGATGTTTACATTTCCTATCATTTTGAAGACTTGAAACTGCTCTTACCCTTGATGTATGAAAATACCATTGCTTTAAAAACAGCCATTTAATATTTAAAAAATGAAGAAAAGTCCTCCAAAACTGGTACAAAGTTGATATTTTCGCCTCCTAGACTGATACAAAAGTCGATTTCTTCTGCTTCAAGCTGATACAAAAGTCGATTTCTTCTGCTCCAAGCTGATACAAAAGTCGATTTCTTCTGCTCCAAGCTGATACAAAAGTTAAATTCTTCTGCTCCAAGCTGATACAAAAGTTAAATTATTCTGCTCCAAACTGATACAGAAAGGACATTTTACCTGCTCCGAAAGCTGCTACAAATTGTGTTAAGGCAGTGGGAGCCCTGTGACTGGCATTCCTGAACCAGCAATGCACTCCTATATATATATATATATATATATATATATATATATATGTATATTGTTAAGTATTTAGCGTCAAATGCGCCACTCCCGCTCCGCTCGGCGCGTCGCCAAGGAGCGACCCCCCTTTGGGTTGCCGATCACTCGCCCCCGTAGTCGGGCATTCGCAGCCAGAACTCCGCAGAGTGTAGTTATCAATGTCCATTCGTCTTATGTTAATTCAATAAATGTTGTGAGTTACTAGTATGAGTTATCTAATGTTCACAAGGACCAGCACGCCTCCCTAATACAGTCCACTCGCGCATCACGCATTTTACATATATGCAGAGCTCAAAATTAATATAGTGGTCTGTTGATCTGGGACCATAAAAACGTCAAACAAACCATAAGAATACAAATAACATAGTGCTCCACAAAAAATAAAATTATAGTTTAGAAAAACCAGGAAAAAAAAAACGTTTATGTAGCAATATGAACTGAAAAGTTAAAATTAATCTTTGAAATATATATATATATATACTTCAAGAGGCAACTTTAACTGGAACATATACTCTACTGATGTGTACATATATTAGATATTTGTATGTATGTAACGTCATTTTTTCATTTCATAATATGTACAGTTATAAAGAAACACGTTCAGTAGCGATGGGATGTCCCACAACTAAGCATAACTTATTTTTTAAGAATGAACTTCAAACAACCAGAATAAAATCCTTTACCAAATTATTAATTTTAATATTAAAAAAAAGAAAAAAGGCTGGGGTGCTTGATAGTAGTTTTAAAACTTCTAACCGCTACTCGTTAATGTAGAATCACTATCAAAATGTAAATAGACAAGCAATATTAAAATTAGTAGCTTGATCAAGAATTATATTAAAGTTCCTTTAAATTCATTCAAAAAATTGCTTAATTGTTATACGTAGATGTGGGACATCCCATTGCTACTTGAACATATTCCATTCAAAGATTATTTTAAACTTTTTAGTACATATTGCTACAAAAGCGTAATATTTTCCAATTGTTTCAAACTATATTTTGTTTTTATTTTTTTAGTATAGACATCACAAAGAAAAAAAACGAAAAAATTCATTCATACCTGATATTTCTTTTAATTCGTACAAGAAAGTAAAGTGTGCAAATTATTGCATTGCAAAACAAATATTTTATAAGAAACAAAAAGAAAATATATATATAAAGTTGTCTATTCACAAGGAGTTGAGAGAATTGCTGAATAATAATTTGAGTTAAGGAAAGCGTTAAAGAATCTAACTAAAAAAGCTATAGCTCGTGTTCTAATTAACTAATAAAATTATATCGTGTGATGAAGATGTAACTTAACAACTTTTAAGCTTTTGAAAAGTCTTTACTTATTATTTATTATTGCAATTTAAGGGCGGCATTTTTTGTTCTACCTGTTTCCTGGACCCAGAAAAAAAATCAATTTAAATAGAAGTTATTTTATTTAATTAATTTTTATTTTATTTTATTTATTTATACACAAGCATGGAAACTCTTTTATTACATGTGAATTAATTTATTCAAGGGATTATCGCGAAGAAAAACTCCGCAGACGGAGCCATTTTTCAATGCGACTTTCTTCAACGGCTGCTGTAAGCAGAATGAATAATTTTGGATGGCTGGCGCGATCGTGAATGCCGAAATTCGACTCCATGTGGTTCCGTTCCAAACGGGTTTCCACATTCACGAGGCGATGGAGCGGTGGAACTTCGGAGCGGAGTGCTGGATTTTGGCGCGGTTGGATATCCAACGCTCGGCGCGATGCCATCCAAGTGGAAGGGGAGTTCGACATTCACGAACGGATTTTGGAGTGTTCTCGCGCTGTTTGGATGATTGGAGTGCCCGTGAATGACCAGCTTAAGGATCAAGCCTGGCAGTTCTTTTTAGGCTGTGGGCCATTAGACGGAATTCAGATTATATGAATGAAAGCCAGGGCTGCCACTCTTCCGTCCTGGAGACGGAAATCAGTCTTTTTACGATGATCCAAACGGAACTTTCCGTCTCGCAAATTATTGGTTTAAAAAAAATTGTAAAATAAAAATTCAGGCTTGAAAAAATACTGAATATTCGCCCCCGTCATCTTGAATTGTTATTGAAATTAGAAAGAAGGAACGAAAGCAAACAATCAACAAAAATCGCTTTTGAAAAAACGAACCCTTTAAAAAAATCTCGATCGAAAAATTGAATGCGAGCACAAACCCCTAACTTGGATTGTTATCAAAATTATAAAACAATGAACCAGAGGTGATTGTATTCCGGTTATATACCAGAACTCCGGTGTTTTTCCGCATTGTAATACCGGAAATTCGGTATTTTTAAAATTACCGATATCGGCAATTTTTTAAAAATTGTTTTTAATTTACTCCATATTTTCGACGATGCCGATTACTATTGATAATTGGAACAGAAGCATTTATTAATTCACATAAAAGGAAGAAAACATCAAAAAAAAAAAAATCATGTGTCTTGTGAAAAAAAAACAAGGAAAGTGGACGCGCTATAGCGCGTCAAATACGCAAAAATCGGATACGGAGATACGAAAAAATATATATTACACGTCCCCTGGGACGCGTGATTTTCATCGCGGGAGAAAAAATAATTAATCGAGTAAAATATATAAAAAATCGATACGCAAAATTATTTTTTGCTCGTCTTTGGCCTGCATTTTTCTTGCAACTTTTTTTTTATATGAAGAGAAAGTGGGAAAACGGCGCTAGCTTGCGCTGTCGCGGCTTAGGTAAGGGAAACAGGTGAACAATTCGGAGATTCAATGCCCAAAGATTTCTTTAAGGATATAATCAGCCTGATGTTTAATAAGTTCGGAAATATGCTTTTTCTAAAATCTGCTAGTGTGAAAAGGCTTCGTTTTCACGATTGAGGATTTTCGTAAAGTGTTCGTTTTCGCAATTACGATTTTCGCTGAGCTTTTATTTTGAATTAAAATAATAAGCAAAATCTTCCTATTTAATTTGTGCCTTATTGCATTCACTATTTAGAGAAATAATGCTACACAGTTCATGTAATCTACATTGCGGAAAACTCGCGAATCTGGCATTCGTCTAAAAGTCAATGACTTGATTTTTAGCTTTTAAATATGGTATTTTTGTTTTAATTCTTGGTCGAATTGTTATTGAATCAATTGCTAATTGCATTGGAAAACAATTTCTTGTCACAAGAGGTTTATTTTTCATTTATCTCGGGAATGGTAGAGTTCCACAAATACCGGAAATTTTTTTGCTCAATCTCCCTAAATTGTTTACCCTCATTTAATTTTTTTTTCTTTAAATTGCAATCACATGTATTTCTTGGTTAATTGGAGCAATACTTTAAAAATTATGTAGGCCTAATTTCCATGTGCAAGCAAAGAAATGCATGCTTTCCTTTTTGCGTAATCTTTTTGCATCCTTTACGGGAATCGTATTTTTTCATTTCACTTATTTTGTAGGTTTAATTAAGAAGTAAACAAATAAAAAATGTTCTTATTTTTATCAAAATTTCACCGTTTATACTTTGCGTGTATCGATTCGCATGTAAGCCGAACCTCCAACTTTCAGACAAATAAACGGAAACCCTCGTGCAAGTCAACCTCCATACTTTCAGAGAAATATCGGGAACGTTTTTGCTGCGGATTTTTAGACACAAATTATTTAAAATGAAAGGAAATGAAATGCAATGACAATCGGAGATGTATAGTTTCAATTTGCGATTGCGATTTTTGTAAAGGGTTCGTTTTTGCTGTCATGTCTCTTGTTAATTGTTGCTTTTATTCTGAATTAATAAAAACAAGTTTCTGCGCTTTAATTTCTTGCGATATTACATTTAATTTATTTTTGTTAAAACAAGCATCACTCGATCAATTACGCAAAATTCGCAAATCCGAATTTTGTCGTTTCTGCACTTTTTGCTTAGAAGATGAAGGACACAAAAGACTGCAAGCAGTATTAAAACGAAAAATTATGCAAGATAATGAAGCAGCAAAAGCCGTGAATGATGCAGGAAATAATAAACTTAAGTAGGCAAAATAAATGTATTAAATGAATGTAAATAATTTTAAAACCGTTTCTTTAACATTCTGATGATTATTTAGATGTTATTGCATTATTTCGTTTAATAATCCACACATTTTATTAAAATAGTTCACGATTTTTTTAAAACTATTTTTCTGTTTGTTCTTTTGCGACCCCTAGTTAAAATAAGTAGTTTTATCCATTTCTCTTTGATCCCAGTATTTTGCATAAAGTACAACCTTAAAAAGTACAATCACATTTCATCTTATATGTCGGACATTACAGTACCTTAGTACCTATTAAAAAAAATCAATGTTCAGGAATTTGTTTTTTGAAATTTCAGGAAATGCAAATCTTTACTGCTACCACCCCTGATATCTTTAAAACCATGATATGCAGTGCTGGATCTAGGGCGGGACAAGCCGGGGCCCGTGCCCCGGGCGGCACTTTTGGAGGGCGGCAAAATCAGCTGTAATGCACAAAATAAAAAAATAGGCGGAGAAGAAGAAAGAAAGAACGAAAGGAAAAATAATTAAGAGAATTTAACTTTTGGAAGAAAATTAAAATCTTAGTTCGGCGCTCCGATTTGATGATTGATCAGCTATTTTGCTAACGATTAAAACCAATGAATATAATTATTTATTTGTATTAACTGTTGGAAACTCTAAAATTTTAAGTAGGGGGCAGAAAATTTCGCATTGTCAAAATTTTAGAATTTAAATTTTAAAAAGTCAAGGTCCCTCCCCCCTTGTAATCATGAAATACCGTATGCTATGCTCAAATGGTACCAATAGTTTTTCTTTTACAAATTTTCAAAGCATCCTTTTGGGAAGAGAGGGGCGAGCTTGTAAGTGTCGTTCGAGAAGGCAAACATAGGGTTCTTCAATATGGGCATTAGAAAAAATTTGGGGTCCTGCCCCTTAGATAAAAGAAAAATGCCAAGTTTGTACTGCATTTTTATGAGTAAAAGCGTTTAAATTTTTAAAATGTTTCTATTATGCTTTTTTTTTTTTCCTAGTACTTCTGCAATCCCAAATGTGTCTCCAAAGGCCTCAAAATGCACTATTTTGCATATAGTTTTCAAAATTTTCCCGTGGGAGCATCCCCGGACCCCCCCCCCCTTCAACTGTCGAATTTTTATAGCTCCAATTTTCGAAGTCTAGCGGCATCACTGCCGAAAGATTGATATATTGTGCGCTTTTTTTTTATCTCCCTGCGAAACTGTTTGGTTAAATACATTGAATGATATTTTTACATCAGAAAGCATGAATTTTCGGCTTTTTAGAAGAAAATATTGGTACATTCAAATATGTATATCTTTAAAAAAAATCTGTATATTTGTAAAAAAAATTAAGTGATTTGGCTATTTTGTGCATGGTGAGAAGTTCAGTCTAAAAATTTTTGAAGAGTGGCACCCCTGATGAAAGCTTTTACTGTACTAACGCCTTCAATTTGTGTTGTGCCGAGAGAAAAACTATAGAGTATAAATTGCATTAAAAATAAATGATTACATGCATATGAAATTTGCCTTCTGCATTCAAATTACTCTCTCCCAACCTCTTCTCTTTCCCAAAATTCACCTTTCATTTTCTGATTACTTGTTGAGTATGATCTTCAATTTGATGTAAAGAAACTTTGCTGGTTTTTGTAACTTATTCATTTCAGATCATACATTTTGATAAAATCTTGTACAATGGATGCTTCTTGTACATCTTTTGCCTTAAAATTTAATTAAATGTATCATGCCATTTTAAAAAGGTATTGGTTGAAAAGAACTTCAAAAGTTGACAATGAGCATTGTGAAAATAATGAAAATAAAATCTAAGAATTGAAGTTAAGATCAGAAATGTAATTCTTAGCTTTTAGTTTTGCACTTATATTTGGGCAGGGGACCACCCCTGAGAGCGCTTGCATAGAAACCAGCAAAGCCCCCCCCCCCCCCAAATGGCCAAAACTAGGTATGTGACGAATAGCGATTTGGCTGATTATTCGGCCATTCCTTCCAGGCCAAAGCTGAATATTCCACCAATGTCTTAAAACAAAATATCAAATATTCTGCGGCCGAATATTAAAATTCTAGAAAATTGTAGTAATAGAAAATATTTGTCAAATTAAAAATTATTCAAAGTCTAACACCAATTCCACACAGTAATCAATGATGTATGATTTAATCCTGTTTGTTAAGAATCTAAAAGTATATAGGAAAGGAGGTCGCTTTTACAATAAATATTGTATGATATTCTATGTATTAACATATTAAGATTGTTTGTTGCAATATAGCTTAAAAGTAAGTGTTCCATGGAGGGTTAACCCCATCCCCTGACACTACACCATTGTAATGGTTGTTATAAGGTTAATACCATTTATAATTTTTTATTCTAAATAATTTTAAAACTTCTAGGCTAGTGTCTGGGTCTGGTGATATCAAAATTACAAAAGATGGGAATGTTCTTCTTCATGAAATGGTAAGTTTTAATCCGAAAACTATTTTTCATCTTAATTTTAATACTATTATCTATGCAGAAGTTTGGATGTATGTTTATTATTGAATCACGCCAGAACAGCTAAATGGATCTGGATGAAATTTGGCTCAGAGATAGATTATAGTCTGCAATATAGCACATAGGTTACTTTTTATCACGGAAAAATGACATGCTGCCGCTAGATGGCGCTTTACGGTGAGCATTAAGTTTTCTAAATTGCACTGTTAAGTTTCCTTGCGAAGAATGACCTTCCAAGCAATTTTTGTATGAAATAATCTCGTTGTGGACCTTGTTGGTTCCTCTTCGCTTTGCCCCTTTGTTAGCCTACTTCCCGTAAAAGTAAAAAATAATAATACAGTCGAACCTGTCTATCTCGAATTTCACGGGAAGGGAAAAAAATTCGAGATAAAGAGGTTTCGAGGTACAGAGGTTTGGATAAAACTATTAAAATTTGCAACTGAAACAATGACTATATGCTGTAGGTAAAAAATCTTCTGTATTGGTTTTATTAAGCATTTTACTATAACATTAACTTTTTTTTAATGAATTTTATACTCTTAAAAATAACATAGACGATAAAAAATGGTATTCAGCATACCTTTTTGCAAGTCTTTCAAAAAGCAAGACAAGTACTACTACTTTCTTTAGCAAGTACAAGAAAACGTCTTTCCGTGTTTTTTGTTGTCTGGTTGTTTTGGACTCTTATACTTTTGAGGGTGGCGATCGCTGTAAGTTCACCTAGACGGTAATTTTCCTGAAATTCGAGGAAAGTTGTTAATGTTTCAATCGCCTTCTCTGCTTCTTTTTACAGGGACGTTCACGACATCTGTATTTTCCTCAATCTCCTCTTCTTCCAAATCACCTTTTACATTCGCTACGATTTCCGCAAAATTTTTGTTTGCTGCTGAAAGGTCACTCGACTTCGAATTCGAAAATGGCAGCAAAACCAGAATTCGAGATATAGAGTTTTTGGGGGAAAATGTTTTCGAGATAAACATGGAAAATACATTGAATTTAGGGTGTAATTGTAGGGAAAATATAAAATTTCGAGATAGGGAGGTTTTCGAGACGAACAGGTTCGACTGTATAGCATGAAAGAAGGCTTAATGTATCGTAAAAATACTGTTAAAAATAAAGAAAGTTAAAAAAAGGGAAGTAATTAAATAAAAATTGAAAAATAAAAATTTGAAAGTAGGGTTTTGAGATGGAGAAAAGGTGTGTCTGTCGGTCTGTCTCCCCCTAATAACTTTACGTTTGAACAAATTGTCCGACTAAAAAAATTATTTTTGCATTCGAAAGATCTCGGCAAGTACACCTCATTTCCATGTTTTAATTTTTGATTCAAGCAATTTTTCTTTCAATTTGGAACAGTTCAAAAAATTTTAACATTAGCGCCTACGAGCAAAAATGAAGCAAATTATGTAAACTCTGGACACAAGATGCAAGTTCCTATGAGCAAGGTTATTGGAGGAAGCTCTCGGTGTGAAATATTGATTTGAAATATTTTTGTTCATATTTGAAGAGTTCAAAAAAAAAAGTAACATCTCCTACGGGGAAATTTTAACACTATATAAATCCTGATCTAACCGACAGATTTGCTTGCAACCAACTTTATCGGAAAGACGTAGAACACATACAGATACATGTACACTACTTTACGATGTAGAACACGTACTGATATGAAGTTCAACAAGAACTGAATGAGCCTATTTTCCTACGAATTTTTTTGATCGGGATTTTTAAGGATATTTCTTAATGAATGAATGAGTGAAAGAATTAATGAATGGAAGAGTGAAAGAATAAATGAATGTAAGAGTGAAAGAATAAATGAATGCATGAGTGAAGAAATGAATGAATAAATGATAAAAAAATAAATGAAAGACTGAAAAATTATTTATAATTTGTAAAAAAATAATATTTGCAGCTGATGTTTATGAACTTAAACCAACTATTTTTAAAGAGAATTCAAAACAAAAATTCAATAATAGTACTACAGAAAAAAAAGCTTTTTTTTTTTTTTTTTGTACGTTTGTTGTGTCATAAACTATGTTTGCAACCCTGCCAGAGGCATTAAAAGCAGGCTGTTCAACGTCTTTATTAAACTTGTATGATTTGAGAATAGCTGATGTTGAAGTGCAAAGAACGGGACTGCAAGGTGTCCATGCCTCCAATGCACAGAGGGGTCTTTTTCCGATAATGGTAAATTTCATGTCCCTGGCTTAAAAATACTAATTGATTTAAGTTCACCATGAATTTTAAAATTTTTACACACACTTCTAGTCAAACCCTATTTTGTGCACTAGTTTAAATATTAAAAAAAGGTAAATTTGAATGTTTTAAAATTTTTTAAAATTGTAAATGTCATTACCATGGCATGCAAACTTTATAATTTGACTCTCTACTGTAAAAATTGGAAAGCTTTAAAAACATAGACAACAACCAACTAGGTATATTTCATTTCCCTATTTTAAATATATTTGGATCTTTTCACATAAAGGGGGAAAATTATATTTCTTTTTGCCCCTTAAAATTTGTCCCTAGAAGTAATTGTCATTACCATGGTGTGGAAGTTATTTTTCTCTAGCTCACTACCAGATGCCACTTTTTACACTATCAAACTAAAGTCGAACGAATTTTTTTTAATAAATTGCAATGGCAAATTGTAGCCCTTTTTTTAAGTTTTGGTGATCAAATGAGTTAATTATAATTATTAATATTGCATCCTTATTAATAACCTTGTTTAAAAAATATTTTTTCAAAAAGGTTTTTTGCATGGAATTTCAAATGCATTCTCCTTCTCCCCAGTCTTATGGTTAGTGTCCCCCCCCCCCGTTATTTACTCCTTATATGTTCCTGAAAAATAAATTGAAAAAGTTACTTCCCATTTTCATTCAATATATAATTAAAAAATGGCCATTTTTTTTTTTACTATTTTAGAATAATTTGTTTCTTAAGTGTACACTAGAAGTGGTGATGATATTTTGTTTCAGTTGTTGTGGTGTAGATGTAAGCTAGTATTTGGGAGAATTGTTTTTTTTTTTTAATTTAACTAATGTAATGCTGGGATTTTGTGCAATCAGCTAAGTAATGCATTTTCTGTAAAGTGAAATAGAGTTTCGTCCAATGCTGTCAAATGAAAATCTAGAGAACATATATTTATCGTAAAAAAATATTTTTGCCAGAAATTATTTTGTTCAAGCATTCAAAGATAAATTTTTATCAAATACTGCTGTAATGAACATTAAAAAAAAAAAAAAACGTATGTCATTTTAGTTGTTCATTGTGTGTGTGGGTGGAGGTTCGAGTCATTGGAATTTTTTTTTTTCTCTCCTAGGTTAGCAAGTATGCATGTATATAAATATGTCTGTGCTGACATTTTAGAATTTCTTTGTTTTCAATTGGTGAAATAAAAATATTTCATAGGGAAAAAAAGTAAAATAAACCTTCTTTCAACTCATATCTTCAGAGATTTTTTCCACTCCTCAATTTTTAAGCAAATAGTCTCCAAAATACAATTTCTTATAAATAATGTGTATTTAATAATTTGAAAATTGGTAATGTACTTTCATTGATGGGGAAAAAATCTATAATGACTGAAAACACCAGTAATTTAGCATTATGTATGCAAAATCAAAACAAAGTAAGTTACTTATTATCTACACATTTTTTTTTTTTTTTTTTTTTTATGTTTGCTTTCACCAGCAGGCAGCTAACTGTCTTTAACCTTTCTAGTAGGTTAAAGACACTCTGCTGTTTGTCTAAATTTGCATTTCTCCGTCTCATTTTTTAATTTTTTTATTTGAGTTTGCCATAAATATATTTAGCATGAATGCACTAAGTCGTACTTTAGTTTAATGGGCCTTTTTTTTATGCATTAAAGTAGTTTTAAATTTGTCCTATATTTTTAATGATAATGTCCTATATATTTTTTTGGCCTTGCTGCTGGCACTGTATTAGCAATACAGGACAACATGCTCTTACTGACAGACAATTCATCTTTGGTTCGAATAAATACAACCATTTCATTTTGTTATTTTTTTACCGAAATTTTAACCATTGTCTTTATTGTGTGTCATTACCATGTCTATTGTTACTGAAATATAAAGTGATTAAAGTTAAATTTTTTGAATGGTTTATAGACAGTTTTAGGACTACATTTAGGATAAATATAGTATTTGATTTTAATTGCTATAGTTTAGCCATAAGCAGGCCTAACATTAAAAAATGTCATTACCATGTTTTCAGAACACCATGGTAATGATGTCTAAGGACATGGTAATGACAGTTTTTGACTTTATAATAAATTCATAATTATTCTGAGAGGAAATTGCCTTTATTTTATCCTGCAGACTAAGTTGATTATAAACTTTTGCTTTGATTTGTTCACATATAAAGTGATCTTAATGCAGAGATGGCGACTCTCCTGCTTTTGGCAGGAGACTCCTGCTTTTCTGTTCCATCTGTTGCCTCCTGCCATCATAGCAATTTATCCTGCTTTTTAGGAGGAAAAAAAAAAGAGTTTGAACTTTTCTTCAGTATTCATTCATCTCTTTATAGTAAAAATTTATAAAACTTAAAAGTTTTTGTAACTAAAAGGTTTTTACTGGCTGCAGTTGCATCACATAAATTTTTCGTTTAGTGTTTGGGCATTCATGACCACTAAAGGTCAAGACTCAGAAATTTTGGAAGTGGTCACCAGTGGCCACTAAACTTGATTAACTTGATGGCCACCTATGCATCATAAAACAAAAGTTCAAAGCGGGGGAAGGGGGAGTTGAATGGTGCATTAGTGCAGTACAACACTTTATGTGTCTTATTTTTAGTGAATAAAACATAATATTTTATTAAAACTATCAAGTCTTCAAAAAAAAATGTATATGACTTTCAAATTAGAAAAAGAAAAAACTTGCTTCCTTGGCGATGGTAAATTAAGGGAATATGAATTTTTGCAATATAGTTTTCCATGTTTAATGTTACAGAGCACAAAAGATGTAAATGCAAAATTTTAATCGTTTCATCATAGAAGCAACAGATAACAAGATAACAAAAATCTCCCTCAGAGAAACGAACCTTTTACAAAAACCGCGATCACAAATACGAACTATTTTCGAACACGAGTATAAATAAATATATATCCAGTTCTAGTTTTGTTCAGTACATTTTATTTTCATTCTTTTCAAAACTTTTTTTTAAAGCTTTCACACTATTTTCAAAATGGCGCGACACTTAAGTCCGTTTTTATAAGTTTACGCGAAAATGGCCGATCTGAAATGTAATTGCGAAATGAAAGCTATGAAAAAAAAATAAATATCAAGATTAAGATTGTTTCCTACTATAATTAAAAGATTTATATGGCAGAGAGAAGGAAATCCCAAAAAAGAAAGAAAAAACAATAGCGTAATCGGAAAAAGTTTTCGCCATTTTTCTCTTGTCAAAGGGGAAATGAAGACTATCGGCCGAAATTCGATTACTTGAATGCCGAATTGATGTATTTTTATTGTTCTTGTATGCATGAAAGAAGCAAGAGTTGTAAATTCTATAGATGGTATTTGAAAAGGAGGAATTTACTTTGGAAAATAAAAGAAAGGAAAGGTGGCGATTGCTAATAATTTTTTGAATCGCCACTTTTTCAAATAGGGTCGCCACGTGGCGAGTGGCGACCGCGAATCTTGACCTTTAATGACCACATAAAAGACTTACCTATAATTGTGTTGATTTGTTTATTTTTTATTGTAATATATTTTTAAGTATCTTTGTAATTGTTAGACTAACAAAAGACATTTGAAATAGTTTAGTAAATGATCTAAAACATAAAACAGCACAAATCAGTATTTTATTCTTAGTTCTAAGTTATCTTCTAAAAATGGATAATTTATAAAATATGAATTTTATATCTGGTGGATTGATTTTTATGTAATTTATATGTAAGAACAAAAAAGTTAAGAGTTTTATACTAGCATTCAACTGGTGCTGAGGTATAGAAATGTCTCCTGCGTTTTGGTTTTGTTTCTCCTGCTTTTTCATTTTGTAAACTTGGCAGGTCTGTTAATGAAATAACGAAAGCCATTTTGGATTCTAATAAGCAGTTTTATTTAAATTTATTATTGTTGTTATAAAAATTTTCTAGATTCTTCCACTAATCTTCTAATGACTTATTAACCAACAGAAATTCAGTTCTTATAAAGAACTCAATATTTAAATTCATAAAATACGGTTGTATTTTATTTTCAAACATACTGCTTTAACTTACGTATTTTCAAGCTTTTTTTTTATTTTTAGAAATAATAGACGTTTTAATCTCTCTTTTTTTTTAACTATGAAGGGTAAAAATACTCTAAAAAATAAAGGCAGTAAGAATAACTTTAAAATACTATTAGAGGATTAATATGTAATTTGTAGTTGTTGTAAATCCAAAAGAAATTAAACTTTTCATTGTAAATGCATTTTTAAAACATAAACTAATGAAGATGATTTTAATATAGTTTAACACATATTCTTCTACATAAATATACCTAACTATTGGTGTAATTATTTAGCCAATTGTTATTTCCATGGATCACTTGTCATATCCCAATAAAATATAATTGATTAATTAAAGGTGTAATTAAAGCAAATGATCTCTGCTGGGATTTTTTCCCAGATAAGTGGACATGAATAATTGTTTTGGCATGAAAAAATTTAAGATTGAAACAAAAAAAAAAAAAAAAAAATTTTTTTTTAAAGCTAAAATTTACCATTATCTGAGAATGACCCAGCGCAAGAGTTGTGCTCTCTGGTTCACTCATGGCTCCAAAATGAATTTGAACACAGGTGCTGGAGCTTACTGTCCCGGTGATGGCACTGAGTACGCCTGTCCTCTAGGCAAGTTCTGTCTTTCAGGCGGAGGTCTTTGCTATTCTTATTAGGGATGTAATGAATAGTGATTTGGCCGAATACCAAATATTCGGCCACTTCCTCCAGGCCGAAGCCGAATATTCGGTCATTTCTTCTAGGCCGAATACCGAATATTCGGCCAATGTCTTAGACCAAATGCCGAATATTAAAATTTCTAGAAAATCGTTGTAATAGAAAGAATTTGTCAAATTTAAAAGTATTCTCAAAGTCAAACACCAATTCCTCACATTAATCTATATAGTATGATTTAATTCTGTTTGTTAATAATCTAAAACTATCTAAATGAATGTATTTTTGGTATTGTTTTGAATGCAATAAAACTGAGAATTTCACCCACAAGTGGAATACAAATTACAGGTTTCAATGTAAGCATTAGCATTACTGTACTAATTATTTAATTAAAATTAAAGAAATACTATTGCTTAGTGAACTTTTACCTTGATCAAAATAGTTTTATGATAATATTTTTAAAGTTATGGAAGTTAATATTTTCATTTTATAGGTCTTTTTACATACCTGTTTTTAAAAGATTTATTAAAATTTAATGCATTTAACTGGAATATATTTTCTTTTCAAAAACCCCAATAACATATACAACCGTAATGTCCATGATATATTATAGGCTTTTCACATTTCTCTCTTACCCAATATTCACAATAAATCAGTCTACCCAAACAAAGTCTGACTTCCACTTTGTTGAAAATAACAAAATAAAAGTATCATATTCTCCATCATAATTAACTATTGCCAGCTTTTGGGAGCAAATGCTAAGTATAAAATACAATATTATAACTTTAAAATCTGTTTTTGTTCAGTCAAACCAGAAACCAAGGTTTAAAAAAGTATTTTTTAACAACTATATACAATTATTTTTATTTATTAAAACTATATACTAATGCGCTCTTTTTCAATAATTATAACGCAATTTTAAATGTTTAACATCTACTAATTTCTTTATTTTTTCATTTCTATTGTAGCAGAACTATTCGGCTGAATAGTCCATCAATATTCGGCCAGGCCGAATTTGATCTTACCGAGTATTCGGCCAGGCCGAATACCGAATAGTGGCCGAATAATCGTTACATCCCTAATTCTTGTGTTGTATTTTGTGTTTAGAGAAGGGCTACAGTAACAGGTGTGTTCATATCTGCTCTGATAGTCAAGCTGCCTTACTGGCCTTAAATAAAGTCGCTATGACTTCCTGTATTGTTTGGGAATGTTTCAACTTGCTTTGTACTCTTGCAAAGCATAATAGGGTTACTCTTTATTGGGTGCCTGAGCATTCAGGTGTCGCGGCAATGAAATTGCTGATCGCCTAGCTGTGAAAGGTTCTGACACTCCCTTTATTGGCCCAGAGCCTGCAATTGGGATTTCTAAGAATCTTATTAGGACCACTGTCTTTAATACAGGGTTGGAAAAAACCTGGTTTTTTTTTTAAACCAAAAAACCCGTTTTTTTTTTGTTTTTGTTTTGTTTAAACCGGGTTTTTTTTGGTTTAAATAGCATTTGTAGGAAAAACAATTTGACTTTTAGAAAATCATGGTGATTTTAGATCCTTAATTGTAAATAAATGTTATTGATAGTTGATTTATTGATAATTAATTAAGCAACTATAAGTTAAAGCTTTAAATTTTAATTACGTTATATAGGTGCAGCACTTTAGTCGTCAACTTATAGAGGGTGGATATTTTTTTTCTTTTTGTCATTTCTTACGCTATGCGTTTATTAGAGGGCAAAATAAGCGGTCGCCACTCGCCACAGGGCGACTAGATGAAAAAAAATGGCGACTAAAATATTTCCTAACAATCGCCACTCTCGTCGCCACTTTTTTCTCCCTTAAAAATTTCCAAGAAGTACACTGCTAGGTTCAAAAACATGTGCTTTCACTTTCCCATCTTATTGCAGTACTGAACCCCAAATTCGCCATGCTCGGGACCGGTGCTAGGTCGGATTTCGAAATTTGCCGAATTTCAGAACCCGACCAAAAATGGCGGATTTACGTAAACATCGAAGCTAATATGCGCATTTTTACATCAAATTGCTCTGTTTTCTTAAATGGTATACAAATAAGATACCTTTTTTTTTTTCCTTGAGAAGGTAATACAGTATGGGACCTCAAATCCGGGACACTCGGGGCTGTGATCATTTCGGATTTCCGAATTTTCCGGATGTTGGGTCCTCATTCTAAAAATTTTTTAAGCAGCATCATAGCACATATAATTTGCTCTGGAAGTTTTTATTAGCATTTTGCTCCTGTATAGCACTTTTTATTATCGCATATACTCGCCTATAAGTCGCGAAATTTAGCACAAAAAACGAAGTTGGAGTTTGCTTACATTCGAGGCAAAACATCGAAAAATCTAGACTTTCCCCGATATTATTTTAACCTCTTTAATTAAGCAATAAAAGAAAAGAATTCCGTCAAATTCTGATAGGATTTTATATGCTCTAGCCACTTACTATAGACTTTTAATTGCAGTAAAAAATCAGCCTATCGAGAAAATGCGAGAAACGCCGAATTTCAATTTCGCGAACGTTCTGTATCGCCCGAAATTTAGAGTTCATGTTACAAAAATAAATGTAATGGAACTACAAGAAAAATAAAAAGTTAATGATATTTACTCAGAATTAAAGCAACAATTAATAAAAACTCTAATCGCAAAACCGAACCCTTTTCAGAAAATCGCGAAATAACTTTTTTGAAAACTGCACATCTCCGATCTTCAACATGTTCATTACATTTTATTTTCCTTCTTTTTCCAAAAAAAAAAGGTGCAAAATATTTCCCGATTTTTTTGTAATTTTTTTTTCAAAAAACAAAACATTTTTTTTCCCCCAACTGCCAATTTTTTTTTTTAAAGTTCCGATTTTTGGTCTTTCGGATTTCGGGATTCCGAATTTGGGGTCCTATACTGTATAAGTAAATCCATGTATTCATATATTTTTACCAAACAAAAAAATAACTTATTCATATATTTTAATAAAACACTCCAAATTACAATTCAGCAAAAATAAACCATACCCATATGGTAGTTTACCATTTCACTAATCACCTGCAATTGCATGAAAAAGGAAATAGTGCTACATCTGTAAAATATTAGCAGAGAAGACAAACCAAAACTTCTGACATTTGTACAAATTGCAAGGATGCTGTGCGCCATTTATGATCACAGAGAAACAAATTGACAAATACAGCAAGTTTTCTTTTTAAGGGAATACAACTTGGAAAACGGAATTTTTAAGAACTTAAGTAAAAAATAATTACCATTTTATAGGGAAAAAAGATACTTAACTACGCCTAAAAAAACTATTTTCACTTTTTAACATAGGGTTTTCTGGTTTTATCTTGGTTTCCTGAGTTCAGTTCATGTAAATCAGAAAGATATCTACAAGGATTGCTGCTTCTATTTGAATCAAAGTTTACTGGTGTTTGTTAATTTAACAACTTCTTAGATTAATATTTTTTTGAATTTACATTAAAAAAATCAGAAAAAGTGCTGAATTTTAGGATTTTCCGAATTTGGGGTTCGATACTGTATTTCACAAAAGCAATCAGTTTTGTCTAGTACCCCTCCCGAAAACCCCTAGGCCATATTTATCGTTTATCATAGTTTTCTGTAATTACACTTCGTTCATAAGTTGTATATTAATATATAATTTCATTTGCTTTAAGTATTGACAAAAATCCCTTAATATTAAAAACAAAATGTGCTAAGTTTTTATCAACTGTTTCAGTGCAGTAAGCAATATTTTGTACAATGATCTTTCATTTTTGCATAAGTTAATGTATGTACAATGGTTTTTAATAATTGGGAGAAAAGGGAAAATATTTTTCCTGAGGGTCAAAGTAAGATTGTAAACTTTGTGAGTTCCTCTTTAAAAAATTAATTTTTATAATTTTATTTTAATAACTTAAAAAAAGGTACTTAATTTTATAAATATTAGCACATTTAATTGGGTTATTTAATTTTATAACATTACTAATCAATACAAAAAAGTTTAAAACACCGTTGTGAATTTTTCACCGAGAAAAGTGGCCACTGCTTCGAAAAAAGTGGCCAGTACAAAATCTACCTCTACTGGCCACTGGCCACTAGTGAAATTTCCCAGTGTTGCCCTCTAGCGATTATTCATTTGTGACTAATTAAAATAGAACATCATGTATTAATGTTACTTTAAAATTAGTAATTAGCTATTTTTAACAATTATCTGAAATACCATTAGATAAATTTAATCTGAATGACTTACAATGTATCCTATACAACTTTAAAATTAAAGCACTTAGTTAAAGATAAATGTGTTAGTTTACTTATTTGACTGTAAAGATTCCCTAAAAATACATAATTTTTCGAAACGTCTAGATCAATTAGAAGAAAAAGAAGAAACTTATTTAAAGAACAAAAGAGTGAGGCTCATAGTATTTTGTTTGAATAGTTAACTTACACAGAGGTTTAGGCAAACTTTATATTGATCTTTCATCCATCCAAATACTAGTCTTAACATTATAGCATAAAAAATATTATCCTGGAAAACTTATGTTTTTTTTTTTATCTTTGCAAAAATAGATAAATAAATAAATATGGTAATAATTAGGCAGCCAACTTACAAAGGATTTTTTATAATATTCCCACCCAAATTTGGTACTTAAGTGTTCAATTAGACAGGTGGTCAAATTACAAACGTTTTCCTACATTAAATAATATAGGGCTGATTCTGTTCCTGACCAAAAGTGGTCAACTTAGACATGTGGCCAACTTACAACGGTGGTCAATTGTACAGGTTTTACTGTATTAACACGTTATAATACTCTACTTATACAGACCTTTCATCAAATTATTAAAGAAATAATTATTATGCGGGTTGAGTTTTAGCAAAAGCATATTTTACTAAATCAATAAAAAATAAGCAAAAATGAAAGATACATTAAAAATAATGTGTGTTGATGTACAGTATCAGTAATATCAACAAATGATTACACCGTAACAGTAATACAAATCAGCAAGATTGGCTTAGAAATTAGCACTATTATTTTTATTTTTATTTTTTTAAATAGAATTTTTCCTGATTAAAGAATAAATATATTTTTAAAAAGAAGAGAATAATTTAGGAAAAAAAAGAAAAATTTACACTGATTAAAAAAAAGTTCTTTACTTTACAAATTCAGTAATTCATGATTTATCTAATGCTGTGCTTGCAATTTCTGCACAAATTGGATTTTTCAATTTTTTATAATGCAAAAAAATAAATGAAAAAAGATTTGGTTTCTTAAAAATTGTTATCTGTAACATACATTTGCAAATTGGTTATTATGAAGTTATTTTATTATTTCTAATATATATTCTTTAACACAAGGAATTATAATTGCAATATCATTTTAATTTTTATAATGACTGAGAAGAGTTTTTCCCAAATTAGCTTTTTCAGAGCTAATTTTAGAAAACCCAAATAGTCTGACATAGGTAGACTGTAGATAGAAGATGAGAAAAATTTGTACTGATTAAAAAAAAAAAGTTTGTTAATTTTCAAATTCATTAACTATCCAGTGCTGTGTTTGTAATTTCTGCATAAATTGGATTTTGCAACTTTTAATGATGTGCAAAATTAATGAAAAAAGATTTGGTTTAAACCTTGGTTTAAACCAAACAACCCTGCTTTAATATTTTTAAAGATAAGCAGTATCATAACTGGTGCAACATAGATGGACAACGCCATGCTAAAGAACTTAATTACGGTTGCCCCAGCATCAGGGCGAAAGAGTTACTAAAACTTAATAGAAATGGTATCAGGAAGGCAATTGGGTCTTCTTACTGGTCACTGTACCTTAAAGCGGAATCTTACTATTATGAGGGTCAGTAACGACCCAACCTGTAAGGGTTGCCATTTCCATGAGGAAACCGTTGCACACATCTTATGCAGCTGTGAAGTGTTTTCTGCTTATAGGTTTGAACGCCTAGGTCATCATATCATTGAACTCTGGGAAATTCATGACATCCCTATTTAGGTGCCTGCTGAACTTTGTGTCAGCTACTGGTCTCTTCTAGAGACATGCTCATCTTTTTGGGGTTTAGTACAATAGACCTCTGGTCTCGGTACTTGGCCGTTCGTGCCCCCCCCCCCCCATTCCCTCATTTCATTCAAGGTGTCCATTGATGCACTACAACATGTTAAATAAACAGAAATTGGAAGTTTATGCATTCAAAAGGATGTAAATTTGACACCCTCTTTAGAAAATGTTGTTTACCAAATCTAATCAAAATTAATTATTAAATTGATTTGAAGGAGCATTAATCATGTACTAATGCAATGTACATTTTTATTGCCTTCAAAATTTTTTATATCAATTTTAAAATTGTTTGGGGCTCTATTTTCAGGGTTCGTTGATTTAAATCAGCTTCAATCATAATTTAAATTGGCTTCAATCTGATTTAAATCAAGTAACATTTTAACTTAGGCTAATTTTAGTTTGCTGAATTCATTTCTATTGTCAAAATTAATACATTCTAAGCAGATTTTTGAAGTTCATTTTAATTTGTATGTAACACTTTACTAGTTTTTTTCATAGTGCATGATGGTAGACATATTAGGAGTGTGTAAAAATAAAATATCTGCATGCTGTTGCCATTGTTTTTTTAGTAAACACATTTGAGTTGCTAATTGATATTTTCCTTTTTTATGTTAGCAAATTCAGCATCCTACTGCTACATTAATTGCAAGAGCTTCCACAGCACAAAATGATGAAGTTGGTGATGGAACTACATCGACTGTTTTGTTGATTGGGGAATTGCTGAAGCAAGCTGATCTTTATATTGCAGAAGTATGCATGAGAATTTCATAGTTTAAATCTCTTTTCATTATGTGATTTTAATATATAGTTAAGGACCGTTCATAAATGATGTCGCATTTTTTCCAATATATTTACCCCCCCCCCCCCCCTTTCACAAAATGTCACACTTCAATGGATCCCCTCTCCCTTTGTCACATGTCACGCTATGTTGTATAAGACTTTGATGATGGTTCAGAATTTTCTAAAATGGTCAAGAACATCGTCGTTGAACAAGTTAATGCTGTTGACCACAGCAGTGTTGGGATGGCATTTTTCCATCACTGTTTTTCTCGCAGGGGTAACACAACTCTTTAATTTCTGCAAAGGAAATGCTTTCCTTACTACTTTCCTCCTCTGAAGAAGAAAGTTCTTCAACCACTTCCTCTTGCTGGTCCCTTTAGAAAGTTAAAATTGTCAGTAAAATCTCAAAAAGTATTAAAATTTAAAAAATAATCCAAAACACCAAACCAATTAGACAAGCTCAAAATGAGCATAATTTCTCATTTTTTTTTTCTCTTAAAGCCAAACTGGTAACACAGCTGGCCCCTGGTTCCATACGAATGGCGAGTTGAATTTTACTTGAACAAGTTGGACAAATGGTGGGGTTCCACTGTATATATCTATTTAAGTAGCTATATATTATAGAAAAAGTAAGTGCAAGAAAAGTAGAAACTTGGAATTTAGCAATTTTAATTAAATTCTCAAAAGCAGTCATTTCACCACTCTGGTTGGTTTAGTATTCATACTTAATAGGCAATGCCATTGCCCAGGGTAGGAATTAGCTAGCTGCAACTACAACGTACCTCCAGACAACTCTGTCCTTGACTTTAACTTTTCAGCTGAATATCTCAAGAGTTTTTAGATCCAGCAAGATATAATCCATCCACCTTTTCTTGGGTCTGTCTCTTGGCCTGTTACAGAGATTTCCAATGCAAAATCTTTGCCACTCGGTTGTCAGGTGATCTCTTAAATGCCCAAGCCATGAAAGTCTCTGCTTTGGTGAATTTTTCTATGTTTTTATGTTTGATAAGAGCTTCTAGTTCATCATTAATTCTTAATCTGCAATGATTATTATTTGTTATGGACCATAAATTTTCCCGAGTATTTTTCGCTCAAAAATTTGTAAATTCCCGCAAGGCAATGCCTATGGTTTTTTTTTTTGTATATAAGTTGTGGATTACATAATTTCTAATTGCCAGTACACAACTTTAGCATTTTCTGAGATCAGCATGTAAGGAAACCTTTCTGCAGTAAAATTTGAGGAAATTACTTTTAGATTTAACTTACTAATTTTGTAGTTTCATGTAGCATAAGTGGGTACTTCTCAGTTTCAAATTGGAGTTTGATTTGGGACAAAAGAAAAGCCTAATCATCACCAACAGCTTCCTGAAATGAAAAGGCGCTAATTTTGTTTAGCGAAAAAGTTACCATCAACAACGTCAAAAACCGAAGAACACCCATTAGTGCGCAACTTTTCTAATTTTTGACAAGTGTGCACTACAGTGAGTGCTTAAATACTTTTTTGCCAAAATATTCAGGGTTCGTTGATTTAAATCAAGTGGTTTTTTTTTTTTCCGAAAAAATCATTGAATTTACTATGTTAGGAAGTGTTGTAAAAATGAAATATGTTGCAATTACAACTACTGTTTCAAACAAAACTTCCTAGGTCCTTCTGTCTGTGTGCATAACATATTTCATAAGGTTAGAATTAATTACTATTTTTTAAATTTTGCAATATTCTTCAAGCATCTTAATAGCAAAGCATAATTCATTCAATCATTCAAATTACAATTCATAATCATGAACTATTCTGTGTTTTTTTATCTTAAAAATAGTATTTTAGATCAGATGTATATCCTTAACGTTTCATCCTCGTCCCCTAATAGCTTAAGGTGTTTTTCCTTCTAAAATATTTTTTTTATCATAGAAGTTTTCAATAAAGATACTTGATTAAAGAAAAAGTTCAGTTTTTAGTAATGGTGTGAGCATATGATTTTACTAAATGGGTCAAAATATTTTAAGCTTTTTGATCTATAAAAGTGAAAAATGCTTCAAGTACATTCAATGTAAAAATTAAGTACACACAAATGGTACTTTTTTTTTCAGCTTTCAACAGCAAAATAATTCAGATTAAATTTGTTCACTTTCTCTGTACTTATGAGTGTACTATTCCTGGTAGGGTTAAGTTTAAGTTTCATTTGAGTCATGCATTTGTATTAAAATTTGTTTACCATTATTAATATTTAAAAATATTTATTGCTGTGAAAATAGTTTAAAGTGTGTTTTTGCATATTGATTAAAGATGCCATATTGTTTCTATGAATGTAACATAATAACTATCCAAAATATTTAGGGTCTTTAAAAAAAATAAGAATTAAAAAAAAATCAGATTTTTTTTTTCATCAAAAAAATCACAAACCCTGATAATATTAGCTGTGTATAATTTGATCTCATTATCTTCACTTTTTACAAAATATATGAAACATGATCATTCAACATCATATCAGTATTAAGTAAATAGTGCAGTTGCTAAAAGAGATGGCATATTCAAAATGAGAAAAAACAACGTTGAATGTCAAAGATCAAAACAGTGCCGTCTTCCGTCATAATCTTTTATTTGTGCCATTTAATGTTGTTTTTACTTATTTAAAATTATATTTACAGTAAAAATCAAAAATGTATCTTAGATAATATCACCAATATAAAGATGGTGCCAAAAAATCCCCCTTATATTTACATGTTGCAACTTGTGTCATTTTCTTAGGAAAACGATCTTTCGAGACTGTTTCTGTAGTAATATTAATTTAGAGTTTTTTAAAAAAAAAAATCTTTATGTACTTGTTTCAAATGGTAAACAAACACATTGTTGCAAACTAGAAAACACAAAGATGTTTTCCACCACGTATTAGCGTTTTATATAAATAGCTTTATATCCTTTTGTGACCTAGTCCAAGCCTTGCATCCATAAGATTTAGTGTTAAAAATCTCAAATTTTTAACACTGCATTTTCAACTTTCTTCTAAACAATAGCTTATCTAAGAAGCAACAAAACTTAATATATCATCCCTATTTTTCTAGATATTCAACAAAAATCAACTATTTTTATAGATATTGAACAAAACATCTAAAATCCAAAATGGGCTGATCATTTATGGCAATGGAGCATTTCAGTGTTTGGGACATACAACAGATTGTATATGTATCCTTGTATTTTCTGTAAATTTTAAAGAAATAAATCAAAAAAGAAAAAATCTGCATGTAATTATGTCTGAACACCAAAATGTTTTTTGGTTTAAAATTTATAGAAAATACAAAGATATATACAGACTACATTGTGTCCCAAATGTCATGAGATGCCACGATGCCCTAACGTAGTGTACATATAACCAAACAAACACCTTTAATACCTGTCTGATCCGAATGCAAGATGACGATGTTATTTAATAGGTTATGCAATTTAAACCCATGGGAATTGGGAAGTCTGACATTCCGTAGCCTAGATAAAGGGATTTAGTGGAATTGTATTTTTAATAAATTTGCAAGCAAAACTAGAGATCAAAGGCCAGTCATCGTGCTGCTAGCCAATTATAATGATGATGAACAAAATCTATGGCAGTTGAGGTTTCTTGTAAATTTTAATCTAAAAGGGAGATAGCAATTAAAAACTCCAAATAAGTCTGCAGTAAATGGTTTTCTCTTGTTTTTAGTGATGATATTTTTCCTGCATGAAAAAGGGCAGGCAGGTATCTCAAAAAATAGAAAACAAAATATCTCTGAATCATTAACTCGGAGTTTAATTCACCTTCTTAAATTATAATGATGATGAACAAAATCTGTGGCAGTTGAGGTTTCTCGTAAATTTTAATCTAAAAGGGAGACAACAATAAACTCCAAATAATTCTGCAGTAAATTGTATTCTCTTGTTTTTGTTGATGATTTTTTTTTCTTGCATGAAAAAAGGCAGTATCTCAAAAAATAGAAAAAAAAAATATCTGTGAACTTGGAGTTTAATTCACCTTCGTATACTATACAGTCAAATTTGTATTGTGAGCCTGAATTTAACGAGAACTCTCTCTTTTTTTTAACGAGGGAACTCTGTTTTTAGAAGCATGACTTGGATTTGGTGAGTTTTTTTTTTATTAGAATGTGCCCAAAAATTTTTTTGGGAAATCAGTTTTGTGGAACTTCATGGATTTTTTAATGAAAAGATAGAAATTTTAGGAGAATGGGACAGTGAACTACAAAATTGTTGAAAACTTAATTCAGTGCCAATAATTAATACAAAACAAAAATAACAAAAATTCTGAAAAATCGTCTTTCTTGTACAATAAATGATGAAAGAATATTTTAAGCTATCGATTTTATTAAATTAATTTAAAAATTGACTTGAATTTATAGTAAACTCTGTTATTACAAGCACTCAGATTTAATGAGCAAATTTTCTCGGTCTTTTCACTTTTTTATAACAGTTTGACTGTACTTAGAAAGATTTTTCGATTGAAAAGAAAAGCAAACTAGTTATTAATTATTAATAAAGAAGTTTTTCTTTTATAACTTATTTTACACAACTTTTTTTATTTATTATTTTTTCCTCTCTTTTCAGGGACTTCATCCCCGGATTCTTAATGAAGGCTTTGAATTAGCCAGAGATAAAGCTCTTGACATTTTGGAGGATAAAAAAATTATATGTGAAATGGATAGAGAAAAACTGGTTAATGTAGCAAACACTTCTTTGCGAACAAAAGTGAATTCTAAGCTAGCTGATCGTTTAACTGAGGTATGTGAAAATGGGTTTTTGTCTTTTTTTTTGCACTAAAATGCTCATGGAATTTTATGGAAACTAATTTATTTTTAACCCACCACTTTTTAAATCAAAACATACAGGGGCCTACAGGTACAACTGTCTCCAAAAGGTAACAAAATTAGAAATCAGCCATTGAAAAAAAGCAAGTTCTTAAATTTGAGCCTAGGTAATGAGAAAATGTTTATAATTTCTCAGCAGATTGAGAAAAATAGAAAATTTCGAAATTGACAAATAGATTTTGAACTCTGAGAGAAGATATTAATTTCATTTTACCTTTAAGTATAATGGTATTTCATACATTTAAATAAAAAGTTTTATCAGTCTTTCCATTTAAACGAGATATTAATCCAAAATCAAAGCTTTAATGCTATTATGTGGATAATATAGGAAAGCTGTTTGTGATATTGTGTTGAAAAGTATTGTTCTATATTTGACAGAAATTTTGTTTTATAGTGTTTGTCAAGATACAAAGATTTTTTTATCATTGCTAGATTCTGAAACACAATTTGTTCTTAAAATTTCAAAGACTTGATTTTTTATTAATATTATAATGCTTTCTGAACAACAATATGAAACTCTAAACCGATGCTCCAAATACTGTACTGCTAAGTATGGTTGCGTGAAATCGGCAGAGCACGTGCTGAGGTCATTCAGATTGGTTTGGAGACTTCCTAGGGCGGCGCCAAGAAAAAATAGTTCGATATCAAACTCTTTTTTTTTTTCTCCTGAAAGCATCCTCTGCATCGGCACAAATGCCTCACTGAAGAAATTTTAACTTTCAAACACTTAAACATTGCGCGTTTCTTTCCGAAATTACGGTAATTTTAATTTTATTCTCTTTAGATTTGTGTTGATGCTGTCCTCTCTATTATAAGACCTGGTGTACCTATTGATTTGCATATGGTGGAAATAATGGAGATGAAACATAAAACAGAAATGGATACTTCCCTTATTCGTGGATTAGTTTTAGATCATGGAGCAAGACATCCTGATATGATGAAAAAAGTAGAAGATGTATATATTTTAACTTGCAATGTTTCTCTTGAATATGAAAAAAGGTAAGGCTTTATGTGTAGCTTATGTGAGAAAATTAGTATTCTGTTGTCGAAAGCTAAACCATGAACATTTCAAAAATGTTTGTCTAAATTTATTACTCATTCTTGGAAAAATTTCAATTTTATAAATTCTTCAAATTGTGTTGATTAAGACAAAAGCACCTCACTCTTTGTCAGTTTATTTTTCATCTCTGAATAAAATTGAATTTCTGCTTTGCCCTTGGAGAATTAAGTTCTAATCTCGTTGAAAATTATGCTATGGAAAAGTCTTGATAGAAAAAATGCATTTTACACTAAGTTGATAGAAAACATTTTGTATTTTCTAATACTATGCTCAGGATATCAGAGTCCCAAGGACACAAATTCTTGAAACCTTGGTCTTTTAAGGAAAAAAACAATAGCGTGGAAAGCATAGACTTTGATTGTCTATAAACTACTATTTAATTTTGGGGTATAGTGGTTCCCAACTGGGTTCCGCAGCTTAAGATAAGGCATGCCGGGCTCTGCGGCATGCTTATTGCCGCACTTTTTTGCTCCTAAGCAAACCAAAAAAATTGTGGTTATATTGAAAATACTTTTGTGAATTTTAAATTATAAGTTATAATAGTTGCATTTGATGCTTTTACCATTTATTCTGAATTTTTCTTCAAAATTGTATTACATATGTATTACGAGAAAATATTATAAAAGAATGACTAGGGTAGCATGGGAAAATTCAAATTCATCCAAAGGTATCGCTACTTTGAAAAGTTTTGGAACCCCATTTAAAGCAGATCAGCAGCAACCCTGATTATCTTTATTCTATAGGTTTAAAAATATTGCTTTGATAGATATTTATTGCCTTTTTCCTCTGTTCTGAACTATGTTTTGCTGTTATGCTTCATACTTAAAAGCATTTAAGCTTTAATTTTTAATATGTTGCTATTTTTTAATATTTAAACACCTATAGTCGTATCTCTATTTTGCGAAATTTCTCCGTTTTTCGAATTTTCCCCCTTGACCTTAAGAATATTTAAGGTTTTCCATGCAATAAAACCTCCAAATAATAAAGTGCAATCTCTATTTAACGAACTTTTCTTCCGGTAGTTTAAAAATGTTTTCCACCCTATTTGTCAAGTGTTTCTTTCTTTTAACACCTTTTCTGAAGCTTATGGGAATAAAACTAGTTTTTCCCAGAATGCATACCCGGAAAGTGAATAGAATTGCCATTCTTTTCATTTCACATAATCCGGAAGGGGGTGATCTGCTGTCTTACCTCTTTTAACCTTGATAGTCCTTGAACTTCTGGTAAAGATTTTTGCTCTATTCACTTCGTACTTGGTCACTTCGTTCTTGGGTTTATAAGAATGGCCAAACGAAAGTGTTTAAACATCAAAGCACAAATATTGATTCTTAATGAAGTTGACAAAGGTGTGAAGATAAAGATATTGCTTCTAAATTTGGTACTCCACCAAACAGTTTATCAACCATATTTAAAAATCGCAAGAGGATAGAGAATAATTCATCAAATTCGGTCAAAACGTTTAAAAACATGTGTCTATGAAGATGTGGATGAGGCAGTTTTGAATTGGATATGCATAATGGCCAGAAAAAATGTTCCTGTGTCTGGCCCATTCATAATGGAGAAAATAAATTTGCAAAAAAAAATAGGTCATGAATGCGGGGAAGCAGTGGCTGGCTTGAAAAATTTAATTGTAACAAAAGTAATATCTGGAGAAAATAAAGACGTGGATGATAACATTAGTGAAGAAAACAGGTACATTGAGAAAAATTCTAGAGGAGTACAAGCCAGAAACATGGGTGCAAGACTTCCGTCCACGGGACGGATTTCCGTCTTTTGAAAATACTCGAGGACGGAAGAAGAACGGGAAAAAAAAAATACGAAAAGATCGCAAGGAAGGTAGGGAATTTTTTTCACCCGCAAACGAATTTTCCACTCGCCCAAGTGTAGATGGGTCAAGAACGCTCGCCATTTCGTCAAATCTCGCTTCTCAAAGCATTTGTAGTGGCGTGGTGTTGGGAGAATGTTCGCCATTTTGTTTTGATCATCAATTAAAAGTCACAAAAGCAAAAACGAACCTTTTGCACAAATCGCGATCGCAATCTCAATGTACGCATTCGCAAGTACAAGTACAAAATAACCACTATTAAATTCCATCATTAGCTTTTATTTTCATTCTCTTCAAAATGTTTGTTTGCATTTCTATCTAACAACTTTCGGACTATTTTTTACAACAACTTGATTTCAAAATGGCGCACGTCGTTTTACTTAACATAAGGACTTTGTGGGTTTATTGCCATCGCTCCTCATTTGGACTAGCTGATATGGAAAATATCCTATTTGAAATGATTTGAGTTGTACCATACTAAAAGTTTCTTTAAACAAATTAGGGATGACTCAATAAGTATAACTAGACGATTAAAGGCCAATTGGGTGATGAATCATCAAAAGAATGTTTTACATGCATTTAGATCGCGTAACGGAAGTTTCTCTTCGTGGTGACTGTTAATGTTATTTTTGTTTTAATTTGCACTTTACTTATTATTTTTACTTCATTTTGAAGAGAAGCGAATGAAAAAAAAAGCAGAACTGTATTTAGCTAAATAAATCATTTTTTACCGCATTAAAGCGCTCAACTAGTCATAAAGAGGACGTTCAATATGTACTTTTTCTCATTTTTACTTTTTCAACATTCTCATGCATGTAAACCTCATATGAGGTGATATAAATTTTTGCTTCAAATTTTTATGGAGATTCATTTTTGTGCTTCAAATTTCATGGCATCCTCATCTGGAGACTCCAAACAGTTCTTGGAAACCACAAAAAGTTCCATAGGGTATTCAAGATAGTCAAAAGATTAAGATCTCTTTAGAAGTCCATGGAGGATTCGAAAATCTCGGTTTTCAATCAAATTCTTTTTATTTATTTTAAAGCGGGTATTACATTTCTGGGAAGTTTGGTATTATTTTATAGCTTCTTATTCCTTGTAAATTAAGTTTGAATATTGTTTTGCCATGTTTATTATTATATTTAATAAATATGACAAAAAAGCATAAAACGTCTTCATACAAGGACTCAAAATTTGACTATACAGGACAAAAGTTTCCAAAATAAATTAGTACACTACAATCTTGAGATACAAAATTGGTTTGTAGCATATGAATTTTCTTTACATAACACAAATAAATGAATGCATGCATGAGAGGATTAAGCCTTTCAAAATTCTATGATTTCTGCAATAATTAAGGGGGTTTATATCAGTATTTTGCAGATATTCTTCGCTACTTACAACGGAAAAATGCTTTTTTTTTTTTTTTCAGTAGATATTTCAGACAAATGCTCTTTTTTTTTTTTTTAAATGAAGGAAGATAAATGTTTTCCCCGAAAGCGGCGAAAAATGCCGGGAAAATAGGCGAACGAAAATATTCTCGATTTTCTGGATCGGCCATTAAATTTTGGTGGGAAAACATGCATCAGGCAAAGACCTTTCATTTAATTTCTTAATCAGCCATAATAAGCTAGTCACAACTGATCCCCCCCCCCCCCACCCTCTTATTATTTGTTAAATATCAAATGCTTTTTTATAATCAAAACTCAGTTTTTCCTTTACTTTTGTTTAAAAAGTACTTTTCATTATTATTATTTTTTATTTTACAGTCTCTTGATTGATTCATATTCATGTGTTCATTTATTAATTAAAATAATTATATTTTTAGTACATAAAAATCATACATGTACAGTATGGGACAACAAATTCAGAATCCCGAAATCCGGAACGTTTTCAAAAAAACGGCAGCTGAAAAAAAATAGCTTTTTTTTTTTTTTTTGAAGAAAAATCGGGAAAGATTTAGCAGTGGTTTTTGGAAATAGCAATTTTAAAAGGGGGGATGGGGATAAAACGGTAATGAACATGTTTAAGATCGGAAATGGGCAGTTTTCAAAAAAGTTATTTCGCGATTTTTTGAAAATGGTTCGTTTTTGCAGTTAAAGTTTTTATTAATTGTTGCTTTGATTCTAAGTAAATATCATTAAATTTTGCGTTTTTTTTCTTGTAGCTTTATTATATTTATTTTTTTTAAAAATGAGCTCTAATTTTAGCGCGATACAGAATATTCGCGAGGTAGAAAATCGGCGTTTCTCGCATTTTCCCGATAGTCTGGTCTTTTACTGCAATTTAGTGGCTAGAGAATTAGAATATAAAATCATATCAGAATTTGACGGAATTCTTTTATTGGTTAGTTAAAGAGGTTAAAATAATATTGGGAAAAGTCCAAATGTTTGGATGCTTTGCCTCCGAATGTAAGCAGACTCCAACTTCCTTTTTTTCTGCTAAACTTCACGATTTATAGACGAGTATATACGATAATAAAAAAATACTATTAAAATCTTCCAGAGCAAATTATATGGGCTCTGATGCTACTTACAAAGTTTTTTGATTGAGGATCAACCTATCCAAAATTCGGAAAGATTGCGGTGCCGAGCATTCCGGAATTGAGGTTCCATACTGTGCATAGCAATTAGGTTATATCAGCTTCCCCCCCCCCCCCCCCAAAAAAAAAGCAGTAAAACTTTTACCATGTGTAGGTAAAAGTTAAATCTTATTGCTTATATTAGGTCCATTCAGCATTTTGTAACAGGATATTTTTTGTGAATTTTAGAGAGATTTTTGTGAAAATTGAAAATTTTAAACATATTGAAATGAATTTTTTTGTATTATTTGTTATTTTTATAATAGATAATGGCGTAAAAAGTTAAAATTTGGAAGCTTGGAATTTTGTGAAGGGTTGCTTGCTAATGGTCCTAAAGCGGACCTGAATTCGCTCTGGCAAGGACAACTGTATATATATATAAGAAATACTCCGCAACCCCCCCCCCCCCCCCCACATGAAAAATTTCGTTCAGTCCTGGCAACTTCCAGGACTTGCACCCATGGCCAGAAAACATTTTTAATGCGGGCAAAAGTGCCCCATTTTTCCAATGCTTACCACAAAAGTTAACATTTAAAAAAATAATTTTTATAGAAAAACAGAACAGACTTCAAATTATAAATTGCGCTAAAAAGTGGAAAATAAATTAATTCTTTAAACAACATCGATGTGACTTTTAAACATAGTTTTAGAAGTGTGTGCAAAATTAGGATAGATAAAATCTTTTGCAATCAGGAAGAATCCCCCCCCCCCCCCCCCCAATTGCAAATATATACATTTTCGCAGAATTAGCAACAGCTCCAATATGAAGTAGCACATGATGTAATGGGTTTTTTTTTCTTTCCAATGGGGCTGCGGTATTGGTCCTCAACCATTGCAGACCTAGTGCGTTCCCCAGTAATTGGTACCATCTCTTTCAGCGGCACCGCAATGAGTGTCGTACCATCGCCGCATGAGAATTTTTGACGTTCAGTTACCACTAGATGGCGGTACCTGAGCTCTCATTGATGCAATATGCACTTGGAATTTAATTTAGCCGAGAGTATCCATGCCAAACAGATACTCATGGGATCTTTAACATGCCGCATAATCATACGACATGGACGCAGACGATTTTCTGCATCTTGAAAATCCACCGACTTAGGCCAGGTTTGAACCTGCGATCTTGGGCATACGAGACCTGCGTCTTACCACTACGCCACCCTGTCAGCAGCTGTAATCAGGCTGTAATCAGGGGTGCCTGGAAAACCTTGAAAGTCCTTGAATTACATAATTTTTTTTCAAGGCCTTGAAATAACTGGAAATTTGGAATAATGTACAAAAATGTCTGGAAAGTCCTTGATTTTCTCATTTTTAACATTGCAGCTTATCAACAGGAAAATTCACCTTTCTTCAAACTCTTACCTGCAGACATGTGATTTTTCCGTATTTTGATGGAATTCGTAGTTTTGGTAATTTTGGAAATTGAAAATTTCGCTTCCGCAAAAATTCTTAATTTGGATTTCTTTTTCTCTATTCTTTTAACCCTATGAGCATTTTTGAAAGTAGCCTGCTTGCATTGCTGCGAAGTTTCACAAATTACGAGTAAAATTTAAGTGTAAAACACATTCGGTCCGTTTTTTGTGCTTTTAACTGTCAATCCCGATTTTTTTCAGCATTTCGAAATCCGGTTGCTTCGGCTTCGGCAAAACTTCCTAGTTCTCGTTTAATATCGTATTCTTCCCCTTAGATATCAATAAATTTGAGCTTATCATTAATTTTAATCTTTCTTAAATTTTAGCTTCTGTAAAGGACTTGCAGAAATGTCATTTTGATACGCCCACTCTAAATGTCGCCGATAATCAAGGAATTTTTAGCCTTCAAGTTTTAGTGATACATCAGTTGATTATAATTATTAAATATTAGAGCCTTATTAAAAATGTTTAAAAATATTTTTGCCAAAAACGTTTCGTTTTTTAAAAGTGTTTTTTCTTCTTTTTTTTTTTTTTTCATGTAATTTAAAATGTGTTTAAATTTTAGATCATCTTTAGCATTAGGGTTCCCCCCTTTCAAGTACTCATTTTACATTGTTACAAAATAAATAAATAGTATTTCTTTCTATTCTAATTCAATGTATAAAAACATGTAAAAAATATTCACACCTAATTTTGAAGTTATTTCATTTTATTAAAATTTTTATAGTTATCAAGTATGAAATAATTATTTCAGTTTAAGAAGTTATTGCTCAGAAACATGTTTATTTCTTTAAAAAATGCCATGTCACTTCCACCTTTTTTTTTTTTGGTTAGACATATTGCCCCAATCATTTTTTTTATATTAAAGTAATGAGTTGACTTGATTAGTATTTAATAATTCTATTGCATAGTAATTTATGCTTGTAATATGAGACTTTTAAATAAGCTTTTACACAGCGTTATGTCGGAATTTTTCAGTAATTATTTTTCACAGTGAGGCACATGTCTGACCTGACAAGCAATTAAGCTATGGCTCGTTACATACACATCCGATACAACACATAAATCTAATTAATGTGCTATCTGATAAATTTTTATAGTATTGAATATGAAGTTATTTTGTTACAGTTAAAGTGCTCTAAATTAAATAGTATTAAATAAATCTTTCTTGCTTGTAATGTAACTTGTATTTGAAGTGGCTAGATTTACTTGATTTTTGCTACGAAAAGTCCTGCAAAGTGCTTGATTTTTACTCAGAGAATAGTGTACGCACCCTGTGTAATGGTAATTAGACTCATAATTTTGCACCGACTTCTAAAACGATGTTTAAAAGTCACATCGATGTTTAAAGATTTAATTTATTTTTGACTCTTTAGCGCAGTTGAAGTCTGTTCTGTTTTTGTATATAATTTATTTTTAAAAAATCCATATCAAACGGCAAACCTTCTTTGAATGAATGGCACTAAAAACTAATCATTTGTAAGATAAATTCCGTTTTGAAGTCGATTTTACCAAACAAACTGATTAGATTTAACTTTTGCCTCCAGAGAAGCCTTCACTCAAACTCTTGCTATAAGTGATTAATATGTATCAGCTTAATGGCAACAAACTCTTATTTAACAATGACTTTTATGTTTATTAATAGTTTTCCCAACAAAGAAAAATCAGTCTGTTCTGTTTTTGTATATAATTTATTTTTAAAAAATCCATATCAAACGGCAAACCTTCTTTGAATGAATGGCACTAAAAACTAATCATTTGTAAGATAAATTCCGTTTTGAAGTCGATTTTACCAAACAAACTGATTAGATTTAACTTTTGCCTCCAGAGAAGCCTTCACTCAAACTCTTGCTATAAGTGATTAATATGTATCAGCTTAATGGCAACAAACTCTTATTTAACAATGACTTTTATGTTTATTAATAGTTTTCCCAACAAAGAAAAATCAAGCCAAGCCTTTTCAATTAAAATTAAAAATACTTATTTTTCACTTGTAAGGTTTTTTCTAAAAACAAATGTAGTCAAATTGATGTGCGATATTTGAGTTAGACAACCCTCTATCGACTGAAGGAAAAATCATCAAAATCGGTTCACTTAGTCAAAAGTTATGGATGAAAAAACAAAAAAATGACTGCATCTCTTCCCATAACTTTTTTTCTAATTATCAAATATGGTCAAACAAAAGTACAGGACGTATGGGAAACCACCCTCGATCGATTAAAAAAAAAATCATGAAAATTGGTTCATCTGATGAGAAGTTATGAGTGGACAAATAAACAAAAAAAAAGACACATACAGTTTGAATATATAACCTCCTTCCTTTGTGAAGTTAGTTAATAAGAAATTTTTAAAGCATTTGAAAAGATGCGAAATCTATTAAGAAGAAATACACTTTTTGTAGTGATTTTTTTTCAAAAATTAAAATGAACAGTGTAGGAATGTCTATCAATTAAATATTTTTATGTACATTATGTCTTAAAATAAATGTAAACATTTATTCCTTAGAGTAGTGTATAAGTTTAATTCTAGATTATAATGATTATTCTTTGTTTTATCTTTACTTAAGTGGAAGAATTAAAATAAACTGCTATTATTATTACACGATACGTAGAGCTTTCATTAGTTTAAAATCAGTTGATATGTAGCCAAAGTGTTATAAAAAATATATAAATCTCTATTTAACGAATTTCTCTATTTAACGAACTTTTTCGCTGAATTTTGCGACTTCGTTAAATAGAGACTATATCAGGGTTCGTGCGATTCTCGCAGTATTTTTTGAAATCCCACTCAAAAAACGTTCGTTTGCACGCTGTTCCCGCAACTAGCAGACACGCGTTCAAAACATCGCGAAACGAAACTACTATTCTTAACTGATAATTCAATACAAACTAAATGGAGTATGTTAATTTTTAACTGCCATCTTATCCTCATTAATAAAAAGAAGAATCTAGGAACCCTATTTATCATATATAATAACATGAGGGAAAAATTGACAACTTCTTCATTCCTTGGGATTATTGAACAATTGCAGACTTATCTTCATTCATTCTATTCAGAGGACAAAATCAAAAAAAGGAGTGGAAAAAGGGAATGTTCCTTGGTCACAAGGTTATAAAAGAATGCTGGTTTCTAAAATATGCTGTTTTCATTGAAAAACATCAATGAGTCAGAAAAAATAGAGGAAATATTAAACTAATTTTTAGGATTTTTTTGTAAAAATCACAAAGAATTTTGGTTAAATAACCAAAATATCAGAGGATCCACCCATTTTGGCGATCGCGAATTTTATGAAGGATCCGTTTTGTGTGAATCTTGTTGATGTTTATTCTTTCTTTGCTGAGCATAGCTTAGATAATCATTTTTTATTACATAGTTTGTATTGGATCGTGATCTGACAATTTAGTAATATTTTTAAAGACAAAAACAAAAAGAAAAGTTCCCACTTAAATTTTAAAAATCCCACTTAAAATTTTGGTCAAGGTGGGAAATCCCACTTTGTATTTTTTTCCCAGTGTGAACCCTGTATATATACTTAAAAACCCTAACTTTGTAAAAGTTAAGGAAATTAACTTCAAAGGAGGGGGTCTTGAACACTTTTTATCACATCAATGCCTTTACTCGGAATGTTAAACAAATGCTTCAGAGTTTCGAAGGGGTATTGCTTGTCTTGTATTTTAACTCACTAAACTTTAAACTATTGTCTTAATATTTAACTTTGCATGTACTAAATGAAATTTATTGAAAGAATGAATTAAGATTGTTTTAAATGATAAAGTGAAAAACTTTTTAGCAATTAAAGTTATCAGTAATGGATATAATTTTAGTGTCTGTAAGTATTGAGTGTTAAATAACTTTTGTTATATAACTGTTTTCCTTTTTCTTGCATAACATTTTTGATATTTATCCCTAACAACATTTTCAGTGAAGTCAATGCAGGTTTCTTTTACAAATCTGCTGAAGAAAGGGAAAAGCTTGTAAATGCAGAACGAGCTTTTATTACAGAAAGAGTGAAAAAGATTATTGAACTTAAGAAAAAAGTCTGTGATGGGACAAAGAAAGGATTTGTCGTAATCAATCAAAAGGTATTATCTTATGTAATTTCTTTAATATAATTAGTTTTGGCAGTTTTTTTTTTTTGTGTGTGTGTGTGTATTTTAATTTTTAAGGATTAACATATTTTATCTTGAATGTATTGAGAAACATACATTTCTTTATTTGGTCATAATTTTTAAGCACTTTCAGTTATTTATATGTACGCCTTGCAAAACAAGTTTCTCTATGGCATAGGTCCATGTTAATTGAGGCGGGGGAAATAGGTAATTTTTATCCCCCCCCCCCCCCCCCCCCCCCAAACATGCCTGGCCAACAATACAGGACATCGAAGCCGGTAACCCTGTGCCCATTTCTGACTTGCTATTTTGAACCAAATTTTTAATCAGTTCTTTACTTCCAGAATGGTGCGATATACCTCTAGAATGGTGTGGTTCTTTAACCTGAAAGGTATTTTTCTGTTTAAATATGCTCCATTTTGAAATATATACAGATTTTTTTACTACAGTCTTGTGACTTAAAGGAAAAAGCTGTATGTATTAAGAGTAGACATTAAAATTTTTAGGCAGTAGCAAGTGGTTAAAATAAAAGACATCTTTAATTTTTTTATATAGCCACATTGTCTAGAATTTAATCTTAGGTCGCTACCCTAAAAGGTAGAATGTGAGAAAAGTATTGGCATATGAAGTTGGTTATAATATTGTATGAATATATATTTATGTAAAAAGGGAGAACGAAAAGTTAAAAAAAAAAAATTACTTCCACCATCAATTATTGTAATATATATATATATATTTATATTCATAGTTGGTATATATAAAAAAATAAGACATTTAAAAAAAAATGTGTTAAGCAATATCCCCTCCTTTTATCCCAGCAAATTCACTTGTTCATTCATTTGAAAATTGTAATATTTTGTTATGCTGATGAGATTCTCATCAACATATGGTATTTCAAGGGTGCTAAAATACCTTCCTCAGAGAAAGGTATTTTAACACCCTTGAAACTTATTTTTAAAATGCGTGAAATGTTCAAGAAATATGCCAAAAACATCAAGAAAAAAAAAATCATATTTAACAGGAACTTCGATTGGTAATGGATTAAACATGATTTCCTGAAATAAATCTTCAAGCAGAGTTAATAATGTATGATTATTAGTTTCTTGTTTTTGACCAGATTTTGTATACTTAAAATATTTTTTAATTGCAGGGTATTGATCCGATGTCTCTTGACATGCTTTGCAAAGAAGGAATAGTTGCTTTAAGGAGAGCAAAACGTAGGAACATGGAAAGGTAATTTATTTATATTTTATTAATGAAAAATACTTTAAAACATAGGATAAAATTGTACTTTATAATCATGCAGGGTGGCAACAGAACTGGGGGATCAGGAAATTTTGAGGTTCTGGAAAAAGCAGGGAAATTTGCAAAAATGTCCGAAAATCAGGAATTTTTAAAAATTTCTTTTTGATTAATCTTGAAGTTCCAACGATCTTATCTGTGATCATTTATATAAACCAACGTTCCCTTCTTAAAATTCACTTCTAAAATATTTTACTCAAAAAAGTTTTATTTCCTGTTTTCATACTTTGTTGGCCACATATCGAAAAATGCAATCTTTTTGCATCTGTGATGGGAACTGGACTTTTCAAATTTTCGATGTTTCGTATGCTTTGTTTAAAGGTAAACAAATAATATTTTCATTAAAACTTAAATTGGAAATTTTTTTAGCGAAATTTCGTGAATCGTGATTGTAATGGCAAACTTTCAAACATGGAAAATAATATCTCTAGTTTTATTTTTCGTTTCAGTTTTTTAATACATGGGTAATTCTTCAGATTGTTTAAAATACTTAATATAAAGAATGAAACTGTTAAATAATATGTTTAAATTTGAAAAAAAATCATAAAACAAAAATAATAGACTAGGCACAAGTTTCGACTTCATCTTGGTGATAATTTTTTTTTTCTATTACGCACCTTCATTCACCCTATAAATTGATTCTGCGCAGGAAGAGCATGTTACCTCTTACGCATACAACTCTTGTTCAAGTAAAATTCAACTCTCCATTCGTACGCTTGCCCCACGATTCCGACGTTGCCAGTTTGGCATTTTTTAAGGAAAAAATTGAGAATGCTCTTTTTGAACTCATCTGGAAATAATAAACATCAGCAATTAATCACAAATAACTAAAAAATAAGTTTAAAAAATCACTTTCATTTCTTATTCGGTATGCATGTAAAATCTTGGAATAAATTCTCATGCTGTAGATTAAGAGATTTACCTATTTCATGTGTGCAGTTTAATTTTTTGCATTTAGCACTAATCCTAAAATGTTTAATCTTTGATCAAAAGTCTTTTCTGACACTTGGTATTTACTTATAGAATTAAATGTTTTTTGAATTTTTAAAAAATGCATAGTTTTCTTAATAAAATTATAGATATTTCAAAAAAGAAGTTTGAAAGTTATGCATGTACACATTCTTTATTCAAGCAATTACTCTTTCAACTGTGAAATATTTATTAATATGTTGAATAGCATAAAATTTAATTGAATTGAAACTAAATTAAGAGTAATGCTTTACTTATTGAACATTAAATTGCTAACAAGTAACAATTGGTTTTTTAAACACTTGTTACGTTTTTACTTTCCCTAGAACAACCATAAAACTAATTTGATACTTTTTTTGTGTGATACAAAATTTTTTCACTGCCATAACAATGTCTTTTTCTTAAAAATAACAAAATTAAATTTTGGCTTCTGATTTCCTATTAAATTAACATTTTTACTACTGAAGGCTAAATAAGGCTAATTTAAAAATATCCACACTAGCCCCACCTTGATACATCCGGCTGTATTTGTGTCGATTTTCAATTATAATAGATATGATAGTCCTTCTATACTATCTTTTACTTCACAAGGTAAATGTTTAAACTTTATTTAAAGGTAACATATAATTTCATCTAAGTTGCAATGTTAGTTTTTTGTTTCCAAATATCTTGTCTGGACCAGAATAGCACAAAATCTATTTAATAATTTTTCAGGTTAACTTTGGCTTGTGGAGGAGAGGCCACAAATTCAGTTGATGATTTAACTCCAGATTGTCTAGGTGAAGCTGGAATGGTGTATGAGCATGTTTTAGGAGAAGACAAGTATACTTTTGTTGAAGATTTGAAAAACCCCCAATCCGTAACCATTCTAATTAAAGGACCTAATGCTCATACCATAACTCAAATCAAGGATGCTGTTCATGATGGATTAAGAGCTGTTAAAAATGCTCTTGAAGATGGTAATATGTTCAAACTCTTGTATAATTTTTAAACGACTTCACAAAGGAAGGAGGTTATACATTCATATTGTATGTATGTCGGGGGTTTTTTTTTTTTTTTTGTTTGTCCACTCATAACTTCTCACCGGATGAACCGATTTTCATGATTTTTTTTTTTTAATCGATCGAGGGTGGTTTCCCATAGGGCCCGTACCTTCAATTGACCACATTCGATAATTGGAAAAAAAAGTTATGGGCAGAAAGATGGTCATTTTTTGGTTTTTTCATCCATAACTTTTGACTAAATGTAGCGATTTTTATAATTTTTTCTTTAATTGATAGAGGGTCGTCTAGCTCAAATATTGCACATCAATCTGTCTACATTTGTTTTTTAGAAAAAACGTTTCAGGTGAAAAATAAGTATTTTTTATTTTAATTGGAAAGGCTTGGCTTGATTTTTCTTTGTTGGGGAAAACTATTAATAAATATAAGTTATTGTTAAAAAAAAAGAGTTTGTTGTCATTGAGCTGTAATATTAAAAGCAATTATAGCAACAGTTTGACTGAAGGCTTCTCTGAGGCAAAAATTAAATCCAATCAGTTTGCTTGCTAAAATCGACTTCTAAACTTAAATTATGATACAAATGATTAGTTTTTAGTGCCATTCATTCAAAGAAGGTTTGCCCTTTGATATGGATTTTTTGAAAAATAGAATATGTATAGAAAAAATATTTACACTAAAAAGAATAAAATAAAATAATTTTTGAGAAAAAAATAGAACAGACTTCAAAGCACAGCAACTATGAATTGCGCTAAAAAGTTAGAAATAAATTTATTCTTTTAAACAACATCGATGTGACTTTTAAACATAGTTTTAGAAGTCTGTGCAAAATTAAGATAGATAAAATCTTTTTTAATGATTAATCAATTGTGAATATAAATGACCCGGCCCAGAATTAGCAAGTTCCAAGATGAAGTAACACATGGTGTAATGGTAATTAGACTCCTAATTTTGCACAGACTTCTAAAACTGTTTAAAAGTCACATCGATGTTGTTTAAAAGAATTAAATTTATTTCTAACTTTTTGGCGCAATTCATAGTTGCTGTGCTTTGAAGTCGGTTCTATTTTTTTCTCAAAAATTATTTTTAGTTATATATATATATATATATATATATGTGTGTGTGTGTGTGTTGGAATTCTAGTTTATCTCCTCTGATAAAAATTAGAGCAGTGAAGAATTTTTTATTATAACTTAATATTTCAGTGGCACATTACGCACTTGAATTTCAAAATTTTTCATTGGGGGGGGGGGGGGATGTTATTTCAAACATAATGAATTATATTTAGTTGTGCAAGGGTATAAGGGTGAAAAATTACCTTTGAAACAGGTATGAGGGTTGAGAAAATACTCACTGGGCAGGACACTTATAAATGGGCATTTTAATGAAAGCCCAAAGCATTTTTAAATCCCCTAAATCTGGACATTTATAGAAACATTTTATTTAATGTTTTGATATGTTTAATAACAGGGTGTCTGCATATCACAAAAGTGTCAAAAAAATTCACAAATTTGGAAATTGATCACTAAAGTTATGAAAAGGCCCAAAAATTTTTTGTCCAACCAGACCAGTCTTCCCCAGAGACCTCAGATATCGGACAGGTTATTACATATAATAATAATTTAACTTTGTGCAAGTAAACAGTAATAGAAATATAATTTCACGTTAATTTAAAGCACAAATGAGCAATTAAAACGCAGACATATGTTTTGGGATTGCTTGGAATCACTTTTTCAATGCGACAGGGATGAAAAAGGGATTCCAAGCAATCCCGAAACATATGTCTGCGTTTTAATTGCTCATTTGTGCTTTAAATTAACGTGAAATTATACTTCTATTACAGGTTATTACATGTCCAGAATTTGATCCAACCACGGCACTGTCAAATTTTATTTTTAAAGTGTAATTAATTTAAATGTTTTGAAAATATAAAATGTATGGGAATTACAAACTTACAATATGTATAAAAGCTGTGAGATGTTTAAAAATATGAATAGAATTTAAAAGTTTCAAATGTCAGAGCTGGATAAGCGGTATGTTAACGTCATACTTGAGACACCGCATAGCCCATATCTGATGTATCACTGAATGGTTCCGAAAATATCTCAATAAAGTAACAATATTTTACTTTTGAAAATCAGCAGACACCCTTAATAAGCATTAGTTTATAATTAACATTAGTTATTTTACAAAATACATTTCTTTGATAAAATTATAAATGGCCAAACTAAAATAAGTGTTACAAATTCCTACATTTTAATCATTTTTGATCATAAAAAATTTAATAATTCATAAATATTTTCTTTCTGTGTAGTTTCTCTTGGCACAGCTCCTAAAAAATTAATTGTAACTGAATTATGAAAAATTAGTAAAACTATTAAGGATTATTTTAACCATTATTACTTTGTGTATGCTACTTTAGATATTTTAGGTCATATTACTCTTGTTAGGTCATCTAATTGTCGTATCATAACTATCATGAACGACAATTATTCTGCATCCATAAATTAAGGTAAAAGTTGATTTTTTAAAATTAAATAATATTTAATAAAATGGTTAGAAAAAAGATGCTTTTGATGTTTGCAAGATTTTTAAAAAAAACTTTTTCAGATGAAGATGAAATTAATAGTTTGTGATGAATTGGGAAAATCTGAATGTCTGAATCACCTTCTCTGAGGGCAGCAGTAACAATAAGAATGAACTCTAAAGCTGGGGGGGGGGGGGGGGAGAACTAAGTTCACTTGTATGTTTTTTTTTAATAGTAGATGGTAGCAAGTTGTCTAACATGTGTTAGGAATTAGGTGTTAGCCTATTTATGATGGAATATCAAAAAAAAAAAAACAAGTCTAGTGTTACCCAAACTGAAAGGATTTTACGCAAAACCAAAACGCTGAACATCCATTTGATGATTGTAGGTGGCAATATTAATAACTATTTCTAACAAATAAATTATAAAAAATTAGATGTATCAGGTTTGAAATTTTTCCAAATATCAATAAGGGTTTGTTTGACTGTAACAATAACAGGAGTTGATCCAGCATTTTTTAACAGGGTCCATTTTTCGCGAATTTTAAAGAGATTTTTGAAAAGTCAAGTAATTTTGTGAAAATTGTTTAAACATCATATAGTGATGAAAAATTTTATTATTGTTTAATAATTTTATAATAAATAATGGTGTGAAAGGTAAGATTTGGAAGCTTGGAATTTTGCAAAGGGTCCGTTTCAATTTATTTGAATTATTGTGAAGGGCGTTTCTGATTGATTTGAATTTGTAGTTTACGAAGGGTCCCTTTTGATTTATTGTAATTTGTGAAGGGTCTGAAAACAGACCTGAATTTCCTCTGGCACAACCACTGAATAATCAATTTTTTTATGTTGTAAATGGGCATTTTACTGTCCTAAAATGTCTGGGCAGTTTACAACACTATTGCTGAATGTATATGTTAGTTATAAAACAATTTATCTCTAAAAAGAAAAATATGTGGTACAGTAAAAAAAAAACCTTTTTACTAAGCCAATGCTGGTAATCAATTCAAGGAAACTCACTCTAAATAAATTTTGCATTGCAAGAACCTTACTTTTTTTTTTTGAACATTTCTAAAAGGTATAAATAAGACCTGTCAGTAAATATCTTATATTTTACAGGATCATTGGTGCCAGGAGCTGGTGCATTTGAAGTTGCAGCACACTGTGAATTAATGAAATACAAATCAGAAGTTAAAGGTCGCCTCCAGCTTGGTGTCCAGGCATTTGCAGATGCTTTATTAGTAATACCTAAAACTTTAGCAGTGAATGCTGGATTTGATCAGCAAGAAACTATTGTTAAATTGTTACAGGAATATAATTCTGCTGGAGGTGCAATGATAGGATTAGATATTAATACAGGTATTTTCCCTTTTCTTCAGCTCTTTTGTTTTTCTTACGTATGTGAACAATAATTGATAATTGTAAGTTCTTTTATGCATTTATAAGCTGTACCGTTTCATGGAGGACCCCCTGGAAGATTCTAAAAACATATTTAAAATACAAAAAAAAAAAGTTTATGCATAAGAAATAATTTTAAACTTAAGGTATTTCTATTGTATCATTAAAAAAATGATGGTGTGGGACAGATTACCTTTTTACCCATGTGCTATTTTTATACATTGCAGGTTTTGTTTGCTAAAGTCTTAAGACTCTTTAAGAGCAGACTGTCAAGACTTCAGAGTAGAAACTACCAGGGCTGGGATTGCCATTATATTTTTTCTCCCTACAAAAACCAAAATGATATAAAAGTGTGGAAGAAGGTTTATCCATGGAATGCCAAATTTCTGCCGCAGCTTTTTCTATTTTAACTCAAAATCCGCTTTTCCCCGATTTGTCACGAACAATTTCGCATTTCTCTTCAAGTTTAAATTTTCCGAAAATTCTTTTTTTTTTTTTTTTGCTTAAAAAAAAATATCATCTTTGAAAGATAAAATAGCTTTAAAAACAATAGTAAATTAACCAAACTTATTCCAATATTTCACTTAATTAATGAAGCTCGGACTGTCAATGTATACACGTGCAATATAAGAAGCAATTAACCAGGGTTTCAGGTACTGCCCATTTTTCACCAAAACATAGCACTAGCCCTCTTAAATGGCATTTTTTCTCAACATTGCGCTGAGTTGTACTTTTGTTAACAAAATTTACTGCGCATAATGTTTTTGCTGCTCCCGAAAAAGCAACGAAACAGTAAAATGATCTTGCAAGTTCCAGAAAGGTAACAATTTTTACAATATCCTTTTAACCCTCCAATGCCCAAGTTTTGTTATCATCATCCGCCTTGAGGCGGAGTTGGGAATTTGTAGGGTTAATTACTACAATGTTTTAACATTACTTGAGCCTTCTTTCCATGTGCATGCAAAAGAACGCACACATTCTTTTTTTTTCTTTTCTTTAAATAATCTTTCTGCATCCATCGCAGAAATCGGATTTTTTCCCCCCTTCAGCTATTTATTAAGTTTTTTGATGATGTAAAAAAACAAAATTTATATTTCTTTTCATTTAAAACTTTAGTTTAAAAATGTAAACACCATTCTGAAATCGTTTAAGATGGTCTGTCAAATCCTATAAAATTAAATATTGAATCATAGTTTCATTGTGTCGATTTTATTATTCAATTTTTGCAGTCTGTTACGCAGTTGTTGCAATTGGTTAGAAAAATTATTGAACCTAAGCATAAAAAGTGAAAAAACAGTATTAGCTTTGCAAAATGTATTCTGTCTTTCATCACTGAGGTAATCACTTTGAAAAAAAAAAGTCCAAAGATTGTAACCTAATATTCTTGTTAAGGGACTAAAAATTAATGCAATTGATTTTGTATTATAATATGTACTACCTGTAAATTCCTGTAAATGCTTAGATTGTGTCGTCTTTTTCCCTGTTTAGCCACAAACATCCCTGTTACTCCAAGAAAGTATTGCTAAAAGCAAAAAACCAAAATCGGGTTCCCACGCTTTTTAAGAAGGCCTTATTTCTTCTTTAAAGTCCTTAAAAATTTCCCAAAAGCCTTAATTTTTTGAAAATGTTTTGAGCTGTATTTCTTTCTGCCATTTCGTTTTGAAGCTTGAATAACATGCAGGGTTGGAAAAAATCCTGGTGTTTTTTTTTTTTTTTTGGTTTAAACCAGTTTCTTTTGGTTTAAACCGGGTTTTTTTTGGTTTAAATAGCATTTGTAGGAAAAACAATTTGACTTTTAGAAAAGCATGGAGATTTTAGATCCTTAATTGTAAATAAATGTTAGATAGTTAATTTATTGATAATTAAGTAACTATAAGTTAAAACCTTAAATTTTAATTACCTTATATAGGTGCAGCACTTTAGTTGTCAACTTACAGAGGGTGGAGATTTTTTTTTTTTTGTCATTTCTTACGCTATGCGTTTGTTCATTTGTGACTCATTAAAATATAACATGTATTAATGTTACTTTAAAATTAGTAATTAGCTATTTTGAACAACTATCTAAAATACCATTAGATAAATTTAATCTGAATGACTTACAATGTATCCTATACAACCTTAAAATTAAAGCACTTAGTCAAAGATAAATGTGTTAGTTTACTTATTTGACTGTAAAGATTCCCTAAAAATACATAATTTTTCGAAATGACTAGATCAATTAGAAGAAAATGAAGAAATTTATTTAAGGAACAAAAGAGTGAGGCTCATAGTAGTTTTCTAGAATAGTTAACTTACGCAGAGGTTTAGGCAAACTTTATATTGATGTTTCATCCATCCAGACAAATACTGGTCTAACATTATAGCATAAAAAATATTATCCTGGAGAACTTATAAGTTTTTTATATCGTTGCAAAATAGATAAATAAATAAATATAGTAATAATTAGGCAGCTAACTTACAAAGGGTTTTTTATAATACTCCCACCCAAATTTGGTACTTAAGTGGTCAATATAGACAGGTGGTTAAATTACAAAGGTTTTCCTACATTAAATAATATAGGGCTAATTCCGTTCCTGACCAAAAGTGGTCAACTTAGACAGGCCAACTTTACAGGTTTTACTGTATTAACACATTTTAATACTCTACTTATACAGGCCTTTCAGTAAATTACTAAAGAAATAATTATTATGCGGGTTGAGTTTTAACAAAAGCATATTTTACTAAATCAATAAAAATAAGCAAAAATGAAAGATATATTAAAAATAATGGGTGTTGATTTACAGTATCAACAAATGATTACACCATAACACTAATACAAATCAGCAAGATTGGCTTAGAAATTATCACTATTATTTATATATTTTTTTAAATACAATTTTTCCTGATTAATGAATAAATATATTTTTAAAAAGAAGAGAATAATTTAGGAAAAAAAAGAAAAATTTACACTGATTAAAAAAAAGTTCTTTACTTTACAAATTCAGTAATTCGTGATTTATCTAATGCTGTGCTTGCAATTTCTGCACAAATTGGATTTTTCAATTTTTTATAATGCAAAAAATAAATGAAAAAAGATTTGGTTTCTTAAAAATTGTTATCTGTAACATACATTTGCAAATTGGTTATTATGAAGTTATTTTATTATTTCTAATATATATTCTTTAACACAAGGAATTATAATTGCAATATCATTTTAATTTTTATAATGACTGAGAAGAGTTTTTCCCAAATTAGCTTTTTCGGAGCTAATTTTAGAAAAACCCAAATATTCTGACATAGGTAGACTGTAGATAGAAGATGAGAAAAATTTGTACTGATTAAAAAAAAAAAAGTTTGTTAATTTTCAAATTCATTAATTATCCAGTGCTGTGCTTGTAATTTCTGCATAAATTGGATTTTGGAATTTTTAATGATGTGCAAAATTAATGAAAAAGATTTGGTTTAAACCAAACAAAACTGATAATTAGTCTATAGTTCAATGAAAGCAATTCATTATCTTGCTAATCATTTGCAGGGGTCGGCGCGAGTCACTTTTTTCACTAAAAGTCACTTTTTTTTGCATTGGTCACTTTTAGTCACTTTTTCAAAAATTGGTCACTATTTTCACGTTTTTGCCCTTTCTCTGGCATAGCAACCAAAAAAAGTTACTTTGTCTGTCTATGATGTAAGAAAACATTGCAATTTTGCATAAAAATACGTGTGCCAGGGTTGAAGCTTCCGCGTATCCGCCATTTTTGGTCCTGTAATTCGGCCATTTTTGGTCGTATTTTGAAATTCGGCGTGGCGCTGGCCCCGAGTGTGCCGAAGTTAAGGTTTGATATTGCAGTGTGGTGCAACCAGAAGGGGAGGCCTAGAGGGCCCGTGACCTCTCCCCCCCCCATCTAGAATGATCATTTTAATTGATTTTATTTTTTTTTTACTCGAGAAGAGCAAATCATAAGAAAATTAAGCGATATTTAAATTAGAATAGAAACTAAAAAATTTTAGCAGTTGCAGATTATATCACTCGGAACATTAGCTTAGTTTCTCTTTTCTTTCATCTCTCCCCCCCCCCCCCCCCCACTCGCGAACTAACTGTCACAATCACAAAAGAAAACTTTTGGAGGATGACAGTTATACCGTGTAACTAAAATTATAAAATCAGGGAATTTTCCTTGGATTTTGTTACTACCATGAAATTACAAAAACAGTGTCGAATAATCAAACGGTTTATTTCCTACAAGGGTGCAGAAGATTAACACAGTAATTTCAGTCTGAATAATTTTGATAAAATATCAAATTTAGATTTATTTCAAGTGGAATTTTCTAATCTTTAAACAAGTATAAAAATATTTAAAAACGAGCATTTGCAAAATCAATTTTATTAAATGTTGAACATAAATTAAAATTTGAAATTTCTGCCGACTTGAATAAATATTTTTTCATTTATATTTTAAAATAAGTAACAATTTGAGAAAGAAAGTAATTAAATGAAATAACTTTCGTCTTTCTCACTCTTAGCCATTTATGGGTTTTGAGAAAGGTATTTATGAAGATAGTTACAGGTATAAAAATTTGTATTTTTGAATAGGCTACATGAATTTTTTTTTTTTTTTTTTAAGCAGGGTATTTATTCAGATCTCTATTTATTCAGATTTAGTTTTCAAAAGATGTCGAAACTGCTCTTTTTCAAGTTATATTTAGTTTAAATGAAAAAACACACACACAAGTTTACATTTAAGTGGTCACTATTTTGCTCACTTTTTTAAAAGCTGTGGTCACTTTTTTTACTATTTTGAAGACTCCAAAGTGCGCCGAGCCCTGCATTTGTTATCTTAGTCCCCCATTGTATAGAAGCAGAATATCGATCTTAGTTTGATATGCCTTGTGTGTTGCCAGTTTTGCACTAGCTTTGTAAAAGCAACATTAATGCCAATTTTGTTAGCAATTGTTACCAGTGACAAAATTATACAGAATTGGTTAAAAATATTATGCTAATATTTTGAATCCTCTTTGGGAAATGTAACTATTTTGCAAATGATTTCAACGCTTTTTTATTAAAACTATTATTTAGGCATGTGAACAATGCATGATACATCAGTATGTTGTGAACACTTGATAATTTTTGTTTAATTTCCCAGTGTTTGTCCTCTGCAAAGATGAATTCTCTCCCCCCCCCCCCCTAAAAATTCAAAGCAATATCAAAATTTTGTTTCTCTTATATTATAAAAGGAAAATTTTCCTTAGGTGAACCTGTTGTCACTGCTGATGCTGGCATCATGGATAATTACAGAGTAAAGAAGCAACTGCTTAGTTCTTGGTAAGTTTTGAGCATAAACTTTGTGTGCTTTTCGTGTTTTACAAACTTGTCGTGTTTTCCAGGTAAAATAAAATTTTTGGAAGACGACTTCATTTTACAGACTTGTAGAATAGAGCTGTGCTGTAAATAACTAGCTTTCATTCTATTTTTTTTTTTTTTTTCATTAAAAATTTATTTTATGTTACAGATGCACATATCTCCCATTTTTTAAATAGTTTCCCATTACAATCCATTTTTTATAACTAGAAAATAAAAATTCAATAAATATATAACAAAAATTTTGAAATTAATAGTAATATCCTTTCCCTCTTCAGAGTATCATGCTATGAATTTTATGTTTTTTAACTTGAAGCTTTTTTAATATTGTGATATTTTATTTCTTTTCAGTTCTTCAATTGCTGGAAATTTGTTATTGGTGGATGAAATTGTAAGAGGTGGACTTACTTCGACAAAAGGAAAATAATTTTAATTACTAAATTTGAACTATTTAACTCATAATTGGATCTGCTTCTTGCTTTGCAGTTTTGTATTCAAGTTTATGTATCTTAACCACACTATTTCACCTGAATTCCATTTTTGTCTACTGAGTATTAATTTCATTTTAACCATCGTTAACCGTAATTGTTCAAAAGCTCCATTATATCTTCAACTCTTTTTTTTTACTTACATTGCTTATGAAATGAAATTGTACATTAGTATTTTTATTGCAAATAAAGCATTTGAAATATGCTTTTGTTATTCACATTTCTTGAAAAATTTATAAAGATATATGCATAAATGTGGTTTCATATGTCATTCTCTTCTTTCAAGATCTCTTTCACAACCTGTATCAAAAAAGAAAAAAAATTAGCCCTGTAGAGAACTTTTCTTTTAAACAAAGCTGTTTTAATGAAACATGAAAATATGACACTGTTGAAAGAACTAACGCAATTAATTATACACAGCTATTAAGGAAATTTAGCTTATTCACTACATTAACTTATCTGGTATTTTAGGACTAGCAGATGAAGGAAAATAGATAATTTCAAAATTGGATCCAAACTTATTCTTGTTTTGCATCAATGAAAAGACTAGTCTTATTGGGCCATCACAACTTTTTTTTTCTATATCTTGCATTTTGTTGCTTTTCTTTTATCAAAGATGCTGCTTCCTTAGAGCAATTGGTGGCGAAACATAATCAGCACCTTTTCCCATTGAGGTGATAGATGTAGGTCGTGTAGATACCCAGTGGGTAGGGTATAGGCCTGGGCGATACTAGAATTTTTAAAATCTATTTATCAACATGAAAAACTAAATTGTTGAAAGTAAAATTATGAAAGGGAGAGAAAATTTTCTCATAAATTAACAAAATGATATAACTGTACTTCTGTGCTTCGAAAATAATCAAATAAATGCATGATTGACTTTAACATGAATAAAAATGAGTACTCAATAAAAAAAAACCTTAGGCAACAAAAAGAATAAACAAATTTTTCAGGGGTCGCACGTAAAAGAATTTGAGAGGGAAGAATGTCGCATCTCTTGCACATTGGAATAAAAAAAATTTAACTGGTAACAATTTTCAAAAAATCGTCAATTGAAATTAATAAGAAGCTCCTATTGCAATAAGAGGCAAGAATTTGAATTACTATTACCTTTAAAATTTTCAGCAATGTAACGATATTTATGAATTTTAGCTAGGAGAAAATTTTGTAAAATATATTAGCTCAAAACAAACATTAGTCCAGTTAAACAATTTATTATTCTTTCTAATGATGCAATTAATCCCCCCCCCCCCTCTCTTTCAATCAAAAGCTAAACTATGAGCAAATTCAAACATGAACAAAACTTCGATTTGTTTTCGTGTAGTAATGTATTCACATGCTAAGGATTTTTCTTTAAGAACACATAAAATAAAATTCACTCAAAAATAACTTATTCAACAAAAAAAATGAATTAAATGTAGTGAAAACAACCAAAAAAAATATTTAATAAACTAAAATAATCAATCCTTACGAAAATAAAGAATGATCAACATGCAAATTACAATTAAGTGAATCGAATTTTAATGAAAGTTTTCTTAATTAGGTTCAATTATTAAACTTTTTCAATCTTTCTTATCAACAGAAATTATACTTTCCCTTATGTGAAAACAGAATCTAAAATCTAAGCGAGTGTCTAAAAACACTGCAATATCATTACAAAATTCAAATAAAAAAAAAGCAGACTTCATTTGAAAACAAGATATGCGTCACAAAGAAGGAAGTAGAATGCCTTAAGATTTTAACTACTATGCGTGGCAAAAAATTTGGACTGACTTTGAAGCATTGCTATCGGGACGTTTCAATTAGATTCAACATATCTGATATCTAATACTGTGTTATCGAAAACTGCATTAGAGATTGTCAGACTTGACAAATTTGGCTAGGAGTAGCTATGTTTGCTCACATGGCTATGAAAGATTTTAAAGCATTGGCCAAACCAAACCGTTGTTTATTTTTACATTTCATAAAGCATTATATATTTTTAAGTTGCACATCCTTTTGGTTAAATCTTTGCATTACTTTGTAAGCTATACACTTAGTGAAACAAAAAATTTCATGCTTGATGCACCCCCTAAGTACGAATGACACTAAAAATTAATCAATACCATTTCTTAAGGATCAATTTTTGTTAGAGTCTTTGCATTACTTCTTGAGATATAGCCGTCACTCAGCCTTAACTAGAAAAAAAACATTTGACTACCCTACTTCCATGAAGCAAAATTTAAACAATTTATTCCCATTGAGCATCACCTATATGTTAATTTTTGTTTGAATTTCTTCCATTACTTCTTAAGATATAGAAATCATGCAAAACGAGAAAAGCATTTGATTATTCTGCCTCGAAGGGATTCGCACCAAAAACTAGTCGGCACCATTTCCTTTCAAGGTTCATATGTGAACCAATATCTATTGTATGAAATGAATAGTCTTGTGAGTAAGAAGGGTAAGACATGCTGAGCATATGTCCTTGATTTCTATCATACTTAAAGTCACAGACTTAAAAGACTTCCTTGCACCAATAATTAACCCTTTTCATCTGCAAATAATCTTGAAACAAACTTACTGCTTATTTGATACACTTTCTGTATAGGGAAGTATTTAAAATTTATGAAGAAAATATTTTCTCAGTGAGATTTATAAAATTGGGCAAAAGTTTATCATAATTAAACTTACTTGATCTGCTTTATTATAGAGGATGTAAATGACACTATTCCACTTGTTACTGTGTGAACACCATACTTAGATAGTTGAGCATCCTAAGAAATGTGAATGTTTAAAAAATGTTAGTTCAAAATATGCAATTATTATATTAATGATCGAATATTAAAAAATAAAACCAGATAGAGTAGGCCTTAATTTTCTATTGATTTTTTTTTTCTAAATACATTTTATATTGCTTGGGGGTCCTTTTTAACACCAGATTTTTAAATGGCTTTCTTTAAAAAGGGGATGTATCTTGATGTCCCTGGGGTTGATAAATCCCAGGGTTTTGCACAAAAACCCAACCTCACAATCCCGTTTGGCAACATGACCCACAGATTGAAATTCTTGCTTTAACTGGAAAACTTGGGGAAAATCGTGGACTTTTTTGCAAAACCTGGAAAATCAATTTGTTAAACTGGTGGTCACCCTAAACATATATACAGTGAAACCTGTGTAAGTTAACCACTTGCGGTGCAGCACTTTAGTGGTCAACTTATAGAGGGTGGAGGGCTAATTCCTTTCCAGACAAAAGTGGTCAACTTTACAGGTTTTACTGTATATATATATATATAGGTAAATAGATATCAGACCAAAAGTCAAAATTATTCCTTTAAAAACGTCAAATGAACAAGAAATAAATCATTTCATATTGAAATAGCTTGTATCTGGTGCACTGAAGAGCCAAATTTTAATGTAGAATGAAATTTATCTAGTTAAATAATGTTTGTCCAATACAGAAAAAAAAATCTTACTTTTGTTTCTCTTGGATTAATTATATATAATATGTCTTCTAAACTTGGCACTCCACCAATAAAAAAATTGTGTAATTTGCTCTTAAGAGTTGTAGTTTCAAGTTTCCATGTTAGAATCTCCATTTTCAATTGTCCTTTGAAGCATAATAAATATTAAAATAATTAATTTTGTCAATTTAAAAATATAATTTGTTTAAAATGTTTTTAAAAAATAACAAAAATACCTGGTTTTAATATTATATCACCATAGCCATATCCCTCATTACGAAAGTTACCCCAATAATCAACAGAAGTTACTTCAATAAGTACTTTTAAACTGGACAAAGTAGAGTCTAAAAATAAAGGAAAACAAAATAATTTCAGCATTCCTGAAAATTGCTATGTGAAATTTATATTTATTACTAGCCGCAGCACTCGGCATTTGCAGTTAAATGAATTCAAAACCTTGACAAACGAAATATTTTAAGCAAAATGTTTAAATAAAAAATTATTTGTTACTTCCTGCTGCAGGGTGAATTTCTGAAAGTTCGCATAAGAAGGGAAAGGGCGGGAGACTGCAGCATTTATTACACCAACATAAATAAAATGCTCTTGTAAATAATTTATAAGAATCACCACTCACATGGAAGCTCCAAATAAGTTGGAGTTGAGTTAATTGTTGAGTTATGAGAATGGAGGAATGTGTTTGTCAGTTTATCCCTCCAGAATAGCAGGTTTGATATTTCCTTGGGGGAGATTGTAACATAAAAATGAGATTCAGTTATGTTATGCAATTAATAATTTAGTAAGAAATATTTTTTTAAAATCCTACTTAAAAATGCCTCTTTAATGACAACATCCACAGAAAAATTGTATCCGAAATAAGCAATATTATCCTGAAAGAAAATAAAATACATACTTGAGTCAAGAGATTTGTTATAAAATATGGTCAATGCACAACATATAAGTTAAATATTTTCCATGCAGTATGTTTTTCTAATTTTCTTGTCATACATTATTTAGAGAAACAGAAATATTTGACATAAACCAAGAAAAGGATTCTACATAAATTTTATGAAAAAGCAAAAGTTATAAAAAAATTACATTTCATAAGTCCAAATCATACTGATTCCACTACAGTTTAATGTAATCAAACAGCATATGTTTCCAAAATTTCATTGTAATCTTTTCTGGTGGCAAGATATTTTCATCTTCAATTCGAGTAAATTTAATGCCTAATCACAAAACTACTGAAGAACATTTTCCTTTTTGTTTTATTAATCGTGTAAAAAATTCTCTCTTTTTTTTAAATTAGTTTATAAAATGTTTATGTTCTCCTCTTCTATGTTCTTTTTCGATTTTTTTTTATTTAAAATTTTTAAATGCTGAAAATTTATAAATGTAAGATTTGAGGAAGGTGCCTGAAGAAATTACATTTAAGATACCCTTTCATAAGTTGTCAAAAATAGCTCAAAGGGCAGGCTACAATCAGTCCTTTTACCAATTACTCTTCTGATTCTAGCAGTCGATATTCGTGTTCTAATTTAGCTAAACGTAATATATTTGTAACTATATTGTAAGCTTAGAAAATGATCTTTAGATGGAAAAAAAATGAAGAAAACATTGGAGACTTGCTCTTCTTCCTCAGAAGAACACTATCTATATATGTATATATATTTTAATTTCATTGTTCATCATGGTTCGTCTAACAAATTTCTTTTCAATTAATTACAAACTGAATACTATAAAATTTTAGTTCTTGGAGGACCATTGTAATTAATTTAGGAAATATTTTTTGATAAAAAGTAAGTTTTGAAGAGCTCAAACATGAAGGGGGGGGGGGTGAATCCCCTCCGGTTGACATTTTTTACAGGACAGTACTGATTCAAGTACTTAAAGTATATTTTTAATGAAAGCAAAACTTTTGTTCAACATTATACAGGATTACAAGGTAAGAAAAATACAAAAGAAGAAAACAAAATTTTTGAAATATCAACTAAAGCATGTAGATGGGGAAAATCGTTATAAAACAATATATGAAAATCTTAACACTACAAGGTAAAGAAGTTGGAAGACAAATTTAAATTATAATGAATTCTTAAAGATAATTAGTGTATAATTATAAAATCAATTACTTGTTCCATTTGTTTGCATCTACAAGTTTCAGTAGTCCCCTCTATTGGGCTTTCCGAAATGAAATCTATATTTTAGAGAAAAGTATTATAAAATAAATACCCATTTTTTGAAATACATATAAAAATGCTTCAATTTTATTACATACCTTCAGGAAGAACTATTTGATAACGCACAAAGATATCTTGACACAAGAACTTGTTTGCAGATACTAAATGAAAGAATTTATTATAAGTAAAGCAAAGAGTAAAAAGATCTGGTTAATATAAAACAAATTAGCAAAATAAAATTAAAAGCATTTAACTAGCTACCTACAAGAACTCTTGTTTAGAAACTACATTTCAGAGTTTCTGCAATGCACAACCCTTTTCTTATTAGTTCAATGGTTTAGTTTACCACCACAGGCAATAGAAATTTTTCTTAAGTAGCAGGGCGTAAAACTGGTCAAAAAAAAAAAAAAAAAAAAAAATCGGTATTTTTTGGCTTGGTCAGTAGTACTCAGTATTTTTAAAATTTGGTTAGTAAAGTCTATTTTTTTTAAATTATCAAACTTCATTTAAAAAGAAAAAATAAACAAATATTTTCTTTCCTTTTTCCTTAAAAACTTAAACTGATCCCCCTCCCAAAAAACAAAAAGCATGCACTTAATTTCTAATAATACCAGGTAATTTTTGTCAGATTAGTACTTTGCTGGTAACGGAATCCATCTTCTGCATCAACCATCGACTATCTTGTGCACTTACACTTGGTTAAGCAGCCATAGCATAAAGTTCTCTTATGGATCAATGGGAGATATACAACTTAAAGTGAGATCTGAACTGCTAGAATGTTATTGGAAGAAATGCTGTACTGATAAGAACAATTATGCCCTTGCTGGTATTCATACGTGTCCTCTCCGTAAAGTCTGCTTTACTTTATGAGAATCTTTTCCCACTTTTTATGCTACTCTGCTTCTGCTTGCTGAATGGAGATGAACGTCTTGTTTTGTGGCAAAACTAACTTCTTTTTCCTTTGAAATTGGTACTTGAACTGTTGGTTTATTCATTATTTCATAAACCAGTGTGATATGCCTCTTGCTTGCTTTTGCTCTCTCCAAACTGGGAAAAATGCAAGCTTAAAAACAGAATTAAAATTCAAAAGAAATGTTGCAAAGGTTATAGCATATAGTTCTAGTTCTAGACCTGGACACATAAGCATGAGGGAACTTATCATTTTTAAAATTTTTTTAGGGAGCGAAGCCATAACCTATAACCATGGCAGTGTCTGGGAGAGAATATTTAATCTGGGGGGGACTAATCTGGATACATTTTCCCCTTCCTCCAAAATTCCAATGCCTAACAGAAGGCATTTAAAAAACAAACATTACTAAACGACACCCCAACATATCTCCCCCTCCCTCCTGATGAAAAATTCTGGGTATGTTACTGCCTGTAGCCGTAGCCATTTCTCATTTGTCACTATGGAAAGGGCACATGTGACTGACATGAATGAAAACCTCCACTTAATATAAAGAAATATATTATAATGAACCAACCCGCAAAGCAGTCAATAGCAAAAATTCAGATCTTACGCTAGAAGCTATATTTCACCAAATTTTAGCCATTAATTTAAAAATTAACCTTTAGAATTTTAGTTAAAAAATAACCTAGAATAATATTCATTAGAGTACATGGAATTGGTATTCTTTTGCAAGGACATTGTTTTTTATTGTTTTATTAAGGATTAAAATGGTTAGTAAATATTTTAAAGATGGGGCGAAAAAAGAATTGATTTTTTATCTTGTATGAAAAATTGTTGCATACAGGAGTCACTAGAAATTTAATTGCGATGAATGTAAAATTATGACTGCTTAATCTTCAAATTAGCTGAAAGGTTAGTCATTATTTTTAAAACTTGTACAAAAAAAAAAGCAGTCGTTGATTTTTTTTCTTTTACTTGTTGATTTATTTACAATAATAAATTAATATTGTTTTTTTTTCAAACTAAAATTAACAGGGGGGAGATTGTACTTTTAGAACCTCTATGATTGATATTTTGCTTTTTGTATTTCAAGGTTTTAGAACAAAGTTCATAGTTTCCGATTTTTTGAAAATTATTTTTCAGGTTTTTTCAAAGAAAATGTTAAATGATTGATATTAAAACATTGCCTTTAATAATAATTTAATAGTATCTTGAACTTTTGCAAGACTTTTAAATTAATTTCCCTAGTTATAGTAAAAGTCTACTATATTATTCAGTAACAATAATGTTACACATATATAACTTACAACTTTGAAGTAATGTTTCATAATTAGGTTAATGTAACAGAATAAAAGGAGTATTTGCAATATTGCTGATTATTATGCTTGAAATTGGTCAGTAGCTTTAAAAACTCGGTCAGTATTTGGTCAGTAAAGTCAATATTTTAAACCTTCAAACCAGTTTTACCCCTGAGTAGGCATGACATGGGGCTCTACAAAAACGTGTGTACTAACTATACTTTTATCATTATATTTCATTGTCTTAATCAATGTAAATAATTCATTGTATTAGCTGAATGTTTAATTACTACTGAAAAAATTGAATGCTAAAATTACCTTCTTTTTACACTGACAGTAATTGGGCATCTCAAATGTTTGTTGCTGAACATCAAGTTTTTTGATGTTGTGCTTTCTCTTTCTTTCTTTTTTTTTTTTTTTGAGTTTTTTAGAAACATCAGAAGAACCGGGGGGGGGGGGGGGGGGAGCATAAGAACAAGCACCACTTTTTGATTTCCCAATCAAAAATTTTAAAGTTAGCTTCATGACAGTTGCAAATAAACTTTTTTAAAAACAATGAAAAGAAGCAATGATGAACGGGTATTGAAACCATAAGGGAAATTTTAAGTTTGCTAAAAAGAAGAAGCAGTATGGCAGTATGTGAGAATATCCATCTCATAAAAAATTCAAAGAAGTTCATTTAAATATTTATGCTTATGTAAAGAAGATGGTTCATGCTAGAAATTCCATGATTTGGAACATCCAATGCAGATAAGCCTGCATTAGAAATACCATGATGAGTGTTTTACAAAAGATTTTCATAAACATCTCCATAGACATTCATAAAAATGCAACTTGTCTTAGAGGGTTTTACAGCATTTGACGCTCTTGGGCTGAAATTTTTATGCAGTTTTAAAGGAAAATAACAAAGATAAACAGCTCAAAAGATGAATGTCTGTTCTGAAGTAAGGGAAAGCAAAATCAAATGCACCATTTTTCTTCAGATTCAACTAGTGATCATATAAAGACAGAAGAACACTTTAACATTACATGCAATAACAGAACATCTCATACTTAATGTCAGTTAATGCAAAAATCAGTATTTACCTATTTCACAATTTACGGTAAATAAGATTTTCTCTTCTGGAGGCTATAAAGATAAAAAATATATTTTTTTTAAATCATAGGGCATTACAAAATATAGTTTTCCAATTCCACAGATTAAAATAATTATAAAAGCTGTGCAATAATATTTTCGAAACTTACTAGTAAAAATATTTCCCCGACAGCATCTGTAATGACCTTACGTTTTTGCAGCTCAACCTATTAAATGTAGTTGAGGCAGGTTATTAGTTTCATTAAAATATTAGAAATTCTCAATCACTTAAAATATTAAAATATTTATATCAAATTTATGACCTTTCGAAAGAAACTTTTCTCTTGCAAGTCTTCAGATCTGAAAAAATATATATATATTAATCAAAACCTGCACTTTTCTTTCTTTTTTTTTTTTGCCTTTTGAAATGTTCAAACTTACTCTTTCAGGACATCTGAAACATTTTCAAATTCATATTCAAATGCTTCTGCAAATAGAAACATTGGTAATTATTTATCTAAAATTGCACATAGAAAGTTTTCTAATACAAACATGATTTTCAGTTTTAATTACACACATTAAAAATATTTTAAACATGACTAACAAAAAAAATCTAAAGAGAAAAATTTAAGTTCAAGAATAATTTTTAAAGTAGAATGATCAAAACGCAAAATCCATCATTCGCAAAAGATTAACAAAGCATTCTAATACTTGATCAACTTCGTTTTTCTTCAAAAAGATTCCCTCACCCCTCCCAGCTCTTTTTCTCTACACTAAAAACTCTTCAAAAGGTTTTAAAAATTTAGTTCAGGAAATACTTTTTGTCACACATACCCCTGCACACAAACGCAGTGGAACAATTGGGGGGGGGGGGGGGGGAGTACTGTATTTTATACGGTACAACATGTATATTCTTTCCTGATTAATTTTGGTAATTCAAATGTTTTTAGCTTTGTAATTTATGAAAGTTTACCACACTTTTGATTTCCTCACACACACACAAATTTATTTTCTCCTCTTCTTTTAATATCTTACAATCAAAGTCAGAGCATTTTGTATATAAATTTCGTTAATTATATTTGAATTTTATTTTATTCTGTGACTGATACTTAGTTCAAAAGCTCAAAACTTTTCAGCATTGGAAAATAAGTTGTTTTTAACATCAAAAAAATGTGCATCCATTAAATGTGAACTAGATTTTTATTTCATGTTTGTTTAACCGAAAATTTCTCAGGAACATTGACTTATATCACTTCTACATGAAACAGAATTTTGCACTTATTTTTCTTCCATATTTTTGAAACTAGACAAAAATTTCTAAAACTACATGTAATTTATTTTTTTAATAATAGCAGTGGAGATTTTACAAACCTGATCTACTATTAAGAAATGAAAATGCTTTACTCTTGCAAAAGTCTGGACACACAATCAAAGTACCAAAATCATCATAATTCAAACGACATAATTCTATTTCTTCACAAGATGTGCTAAAAATAGTTGAAAAATGCATGCATTAAATATCTAAACCAGTACAAAAGAAAGAAAAGTTTGTTTTGCAAAACTTTTAAACAGAAATAACAGTAGAAATTTAATCAGAAACACAACCATTACATTATGTGAAAGATCGGCCAAAAAACCTTTCTTGACTCAATAAATGGGAAAGAAATTATTGCACAAAAATACCAATTAATATAAACTTCAAGTGCAAAAAATATTTTTAGTAAAATAAATTACATGAAAACAAAAACAAAAAATTACTCAAAACTGATCATAGTAAAATAAATAGAAGTATCTTTTGTAACAAATTTTAAAGAAAACTTCTCGACTAAAATATCTTTCATGCACAGATGAAAGTTGAACATAAAATGTAAGTAAAAAATGTACAAGAAATACATGAACTTAGTGCTATTGTTACCTATCTTCATAAAATAAAGCAGCCATGACGAGCAGAGTTTGACCAACAGGCATAAAGATGTTATGTGAACTATTCTGTTTTTTGATGATTTCTTTACCATATGAGAATAGAGGCTTTTGCCTGTACAGAAAAAAATATTTAAGTTTTTATTTTGCTGCATTAAGTTTTTGAAAATGAAAATTCAGATTTCCTTACAGAAGATCTAAGAATAAAGTTTTCCTTTTATTTACCATGTTTCAAAATCATAAAAATTCATTCTTGCTTTTGGTTTGCTTTTCAGTAGCTTTTTTTCCAAATGACTAAGTGATGAAGAAGCAGGATATGTAATAAATCTTTCATTCTATTTCAAAAGTAAGAAAAAGTTTTTAATCTATATTAAAAACATATCACTAAATTTTGAATGAAACCATGATAGAATTTGCAGTAATGGTGAATTATGAGCTATACTATACCTAAATGACAAGTACTATTATGGAACTTGAAGGAAGCCAGGATAAAAATGTTACTGGACTATTAGAAGAATGCCATTTAAATAACTACTTTTTATGAAGTTTCAAAAAAAAATTTTATTACATAAAGTTTATGTTTATTAAACACACTTTATACAGATAAGTTTTACTTCTCTTTGATCTGAAAAAGAGCTTTTCTACTTTCATTAAAATGTGTGGTTAGAATTTCAACAATGCTGTAATTAAGGCTTCACAGCCTTAATTACAGCATACATAAGTACGTAAAGCCAATGTCCATACTGACATTGTTTCAGAAAAAAATACACTTCAAAGACATGTTGTGAAGTATGATTTAGTAGAGGGAAGATAACAAATCTTCTTTGAAACTAATCATTCAGACTAAAATTATTCCAAATTTATGAAGAAGTGTTTTCACTTAAGTAATTTTAAAACCCAGTTCTTTAAAAAATGAGTGAAAGAGATACTTACAATTAATGATTGAGATAAAACATCCAAATCAGTATATGTAAAGATGGATATAGTTACTGATTCCTTGCAGCCTTCTTCATAATCTTTTTGTGCCTGAAAATGAAAATAAAGTGGCAATTATGCATCATAAACAGATACAAAAAATAACATAGACAGTCAATCTGACTACTTAGAGTAAGATACTACAAGCTGAACTGCACTGATTATTGTCTACCAATGGATCTCACATGCATATTAAATATTTTTACACCATAAAAAATACCTAACTTCTGATAAATTATCCTTATCATTAAATTTTTACTCTATAGAGTATAATGCAAATAATATTACCTAATTTTAACACTAACTTGACATTTAAACAAATTAAAACAGTGAAATCTACTGTTTTGCTGTCTGTACTCAATTTAAGTCCAATAGTTTTCATTCGCATAAACTTAAAACAAGCAAAATTATTCATAATATTTTCCTACGTCTTAATTTAAATATATATACAGTTGAATCTTGCTATAGCAAACCCGGGATATAACGATCCCCCAGTTGTAACGAACCTTTCAAATGGTCCCAACTGAAACCCTATGTCATTAATGCATTTTCAAGTGTTTATAACGATCATCAAATGTTAGAAAATCGGCTATAGCGATCCAAAATTTAAAGTATTTTATATGATTTGTCTCAGCAACATTCCTTGCCATTTGTGTTATAGTCTAATCAAACACTATCAGTTACAATGCTGTATATAAAATCCAAAAGTTTACAGCCAATTGTAACATGTTTTTTTCATACTATAGATAATTACTAACATATATACATTCATACTATAGATAATTTTTAAACATTTACGTTATAAATAATAACGTAAATGTTTAAAATTTGTATATACATCCTTCCCATTTTTAAATAAAAATTGAAATCATAAAATTCATTTTATATCCCAGCAGGCATCACCATGAACCTATTCAACAAGTTAATATCCATTTTACCTTACTTTCCTGTAAAAGTTTTTTTAAAAAGTTCCACATGTACCCCACATAACTCTCTTGTATGCCTATTAAATAACATAGCCTTTTTAACAACTGAAAGAATGAATGCATGTACTCCTTATGAGCATTAAAAGTTATACTTCTTTAATTCATTATTCTTTTCTTTCATGAATTTTTATTTAATTCCTTTTCTGACACACATAAAGTTCAGCAATATTTTCACCACTGCCAGACCCAATATAGCAAATCCTAAATATTTTCTTGGTTTGGTCTGGCAGGAGAAAGTCATGAATTTTTACAAACAATTGATCAAACAGTAAGACATTTTAAAATGCAAGTAGCATTTAAAAAATTACACTTTTTTCTATTTTTTCTTGCCATGAGATTGTGCGCTCAACAAGAACAGTTGATGACTTGATTAAATTGACTAGTTCAATTTCATTTGGATCTTGTATTTCTTGAGAATCTCTTGTATTAAAGCATGCATTAGCAATTCTTCTGACTTTAAACCTGTAAATGAGAATGATATCATGACCTTTTTTGAGAAACAAAATTAAAGTGAAAATAATATCACAATTATATTTACAAAGTTTCATTTGTTAGATTAGAATTTAAGAAATTCATAACTTTTATCCCTGTAGTTCACAACAATCACAAAAGTTTTTAACAAATTATTTTGATAAAGCAAAAAAGAGAAATATCAAAATTTAAAATATTATGTTCTTCACTTTTAGTTTTGCACTGAAATGCATACAAATGAAAGACAAGTATTTAATACCCTTTTTAAACAATAAGGATAAATTATATTTAAAAAAAATATTCCTTAGGCTACAGAGTTACACACTTATAGGAAATTTTGAAATGCATAGCAGCAATGACATGTACATGCCAGTGGCAGTACTGTAAGAAGCTGAGTCCTTTAGTAACCATAAATTAGTGGAAAATCAACAACATGCTTTTACCACAAAACTATTTTACAAAAACAATAACAGTTTTGAAGGTACACCACAAAGAGACTTCCGACATTTTTTCAAATTATGTTGGCTAGAGACATAATTTTAGAGTGCTAAGGTCAGATTCTCTCAAAACATGCAGTAAAAACTTACTGAATGCATTCACTCAATGTGCTGTAAAAAAAAAGCCAGTTTTATTGAATTCATGGTGTTTACTTTGTTCACCATCTACAAAACGTAGTTTCTAGAGATTGATAGATTAAAGTAATCTCTCCCAGTGGCTCAGTTATTGCCAATAAAGTTTACTCATTGAATTTCTTTCTTTTATGTTGGGTTTTTCCAAAGTTCCCATTTTTATATGTCATCCTGTATGCATGTGTATACACAATTTTTATTTTTCTAGTTTGTTTCTTTTGGCCTCCCTCCCATAGTCAATTGAACTTTAATTCTAATCTTTTATATTTCTAGTTTCCTCTTTAGGTATCATTCATAAATGATGTCACGCTTCGAGGGGGGAGGGGTTTTTTTTGAAATTGTGACAAGGGGAGGGGAGGGGGTAACAAGAAGTGTGACATCATGCATTATGCAACATAGCGTGACGTGTGACAAAGGGGGGAGGGGGTCAAATATATGGGAAAAAAGCAAGACGTCATTTATGAACGGCCCCTTATTGAACTAAAAAAATTTTTTAGTGGAACTACTGTGATATAACCCCCCCCCCCCTTGGCGACTTTTTCGTTGGCGCCAAGAAACCATCGCCAACAACAAGATTTTTATGTCGCCATATTCAAACACAATACAACACTCTTGGCGATGATTATATCGCCAACAATGTTACATCATACACATAGCAAACATGTCAAGAAAAATCACTAAAAAACAGTAAAATACCAAAAATTGCAAATTATATCTTAGACACAATATCAACGCTACTATGTAAAGCACGTACAGCATTTTTCAACAGCAATGCAATACATTAACTGATTGATCATTACTCGAAAAATAGAATTATTTACTTTACAAACACTCAAAGTTGAATAAAAACCCTTTCTTTAAAGAACACGCAATTTATGCCCAATAATAACTACTGCAATGGTTCATTATTGAATAAAATAATATGCCCTCTTTAATGAAAAACATAATTAAAGTATCGCGCAATTCAACGCAAAACGAATGTTTATTAAAGCTGTGGGAATTTTAAAATAGGAGACTCCATTAGAAAATATATAACATTGATCAATTAAAGCACATATTACATCAATCTATTGGAAGCCTACACTAAAACTAGCATAAAAACTAGACAACAAAATTAATAACGGTCATCACTTCAAGTACATTTTGTCTTAAACTATTAGAAACCAACATTAAAAATACCATAAAAACACTTCGTTGAAAGAACACGCATTTCATGCACAATAATGACTATTGCAATTAATTATCATTACATAAAATGACATGCATTATTCAACGAAAAACATAGTAAAAATATCGCGCAATTGCACGGAAAACTTCAAATACATTTTACATTAAACTAACGGAAACCCACTTTATCAAAACTAGCAACGCCCCTAATTACTACTGCTAATATTTTAGAACAATTGAAAATTTATTGTTTTATAACCTTACAAACACATAACATAAGCAGCTAATAATCTAACAAAAATAAAGAACTCACTTTAAACCAGTTGGCTTTTCAATGTTAATCAGAAATAGCATCAAACTTACAATCCAATACGACGAAATGGTCCGAAAATTACCACTTTATTTTTCTTTGCTTTTAGTCACAATTAACCAAACTTATGCACTTATCAACCAAAACAATTTCGTACTTCAGATAGCACAAACTACAAACCACGTTTCCGTCAGATTCGAAAAATGGCGCCTTAACAAACTAATATGAATTCATTTATCTCGCCATAATACAAAACAATTGAACTAAATTAATTCACTTTAACACTTTACATTCTTCCTTTATCAACAGGAAATATCTCCACAAACTTTAACGATGAAATTAACTACTAAAAAGCTACCTATTAGTTAAAGAGAACTTTCTAAAGGTCCAACCATCGCACTCTAAAAACACCCATTGCATAATCAGGGTTGCCACACATTACCTCAGCCAACATTGATGGCGCTGGGTAAACGAAAAGATATCGCCAACCGAAAATCATTACAAATTGGCGCGCTAGCTCGAATGTCGCCAAGGGGGGATTATATCACAGTAGTACCTTTTTAGTCCTCTTTCCCTAAAATCGAAAAAATTTCCAACTTCAGCAGACTCGGCTACCAATTTTTTTCCGTTTCAATATGTCACCAAATTGAACGATTTCACATGAGAAATAAATTCTACACGATATAATCCCCCTCCCCCCTCCTCCTGCAATACAAATATATTATGAAATCATTGCAGCTGTACTTAAGTCTTCTGCAACAGCAAAACTAATACATGTTTAATAATTCAGATACAAATACAGAACTGATACTTTTCCCGTTATGAAAGGCCATTAATAATCGCAAAACAGTGACAGCAGATTAATTAACAGATTTATATTTTTATGATGTCATTAAGTTTATTTATTTATTTAGACAATGAATTCTTACAAAAGTTTGAAAAAAAATCTTGTTTTTTTAAAATATTTTTTCGATTTGACGGAACTTTAACAGAAAACTGAGACATTTTAGTGTGACACTGCAAGCGAGATAGTGATTTAAAAAAATCAGGACTTCTGGTCAGTTTAATCAAAAGGCTTCCGCAGGGAATGAAGCACTGGAACTGGATATTTTGCCCCTATCTTGCAAGGTAGGTTCTTTTTTTTTTTAATTGTTTTATTCTTTTCTAGAAAAAGAAAAACATGTAAAAGGAGCGGGAAACTAAAGCTTTGAATTAGTGACTTTCATCTTCAAAAAATATTCCATCATTTTTTTTCTTTGAGGGAGTTCTTAATCAACATGACCAGAAGAAATTCTGATTATTTGAGCTTTTTGATTACTTGAAATTTGAATAGATAAGCTTTTACTGTGTGTAAAACAGTTTGAATGTAGCTCCAAATACAATTACTTACAGTTTTGTACATTTTTATGTCTCCCAAAAAAGGAACATCCAAATGACCCCATGATAGAGAATTAATGGGTTATTACAACAGTTTTCAAGAAAATTTCCACTGCCTTTGACTTTATCTGGCAAAACTTACTTTTCATATTGGCAGATAAAAAACTCCACATAAAATACAAATACAAAAGTGGCCAGTAACAGGCTCAGTTCCCAGCTAGGCTGGTCCTAGTCAATTTAGCAGTCCCCAGTGAACATCAGGAGCTTTCTTAAAAGTTTTTACCCCACTGCAATTAACAGTCGCTTCCGGTAAACTATTCCAACTACCTACAACCCTATTGAAGTAGTCATTTTTCCTAATTTCAAGATTAGCCTGAGATTTGAAAAGCTTAAAACAATGACCTCTGGTTCTACTTTCAGCACATAGCTGTAGCCCATAAAGATTTCCCATTTTAATGAATTTAAACAACTGAATTATGTCGCCTCTAACTCTCCTTTGCTCAAGACTATACATATTGAGCCTTTTAAGCCTAACCTCATAATCTGTCTTAAAGACCACTTACCAATCTTGTAGCCCTTCTTTAAACCCTTTCCAATAAGGTATTATCCTTTTTTAGATACGGGGACCAAAACTGAACAGCATACTCCAAATGTGGTCTTACCAAACTTCTGTATAATAGCAATACAACTTTCTTAGACCTGTTCAAAATAGCCTTACTGATAAACCCAAGCATCCTGTTAGCTTTGTTACTTACTATGCTACACTGCTGACTGGACTTGAAGTCGTGACTAATCAATACTCCTAGATCAACAACTGCTTCTGCTTCCCTAATGATGGAACCTTGTAAATAATAGGTTGCATGTTTATTCCCATGACCAAAATGTAGCACTTGAACATTTCCCAATAGTAAAAGACATACCCCACTTAATTGCTCACCTAGAAATTTGATTTAAATCCTCTTGAAACTGATTGACTTCTTCCTCTATGTCTATAATTCCCATGACTTTGACATCATCAGCAAAAATATTGATGTTCCCAGAAATACGTTGAGTAATATTATTAATAAAAATAATAAATAACATTTGCCCTAAAACTGAACCTTGTGGAACACCACTCAAAACATCAATCCACTGAGAATAATTGCCCTTCACTACTAATCTCTGTTTCCTCCCAGTCAACCAATTTTAACCCAAATTAAAGTTTTTTCACCAATACCAATATAAGCAAGCTTGCTAAGAAGAGCTTCATGCGGTACTTTATCGAAAGTCAATGTCAACAACATCTACGCACTTTTCATTATCTAATGCCATGGTAACCTTGTCATATAAATGCAACAAATTAGTTGTACAGGACCTACCCTTCCTAAAACCATACTGAAAATCAGTCAGCACTTCATTTGCCTCCAGGAAATTCACTGTTTTGATTTTTATCAAAGTTTCAAAATAATATTATCAATATTAATAACATAAATACATAAATGAATAAATAAAATGAAAACGCCTGATTCGAAAAAAAGAAAAATAAAAAGAAAGAGAGAGAATAACAATTAACCTTCCGGTTCATTTGCTAATTAAGATAGTGGATGCAAACATAAAAGTATTTTGTCAGATTTGGAGAAACAGGGGAATCTCGTATACATCAATGTATAAGAGGGCTGTGATGGGTGTCTTATCAGGCATAAATTTATCTATTAAAACCTTTACAGAATCATTACCAGCTAGTAGGTATTCTAAAATAAGCTGTTAACAATACAGTGGGACCCCGCTATTCGTACACAATTCCTTCCAGGAGGCAGTTTTCGAATGGCGAATTATTTTATCACATTAGATACAACGTAACTTGGATTAATCCGTTCCAGATTCGCAGATGATTGTTTATTTAAACCTATGAAAAACAAATTTACAGTACTGTGCATGAAATTATATATAAATAAAAAATTAACTGCACTTTGCTTTTAGAGGTGAGTTGATGGAATAAGTGGAACGTTGAGAGGAGGAAGAGAAATGGTTGGAAGAGGTGTCCTATTAAAGTTGAGTACTGCATTGAAAGAACAAAATGATAATTTTATTGTACTAAGTGAAGTACTTAGATTCAATTTAGAGCATTTAGAAATCCAGTTTATATTTCTCTTTAAATATCTGATATCATGAAATATTTCTCATAAAATACTTTTCAACAAATTATTTTCAAAATTACTATACTGTCAAAAATTTCAAAACGAAATGAATGCGTTCAAATGCTAACATTTTAGGACAAAATGCTGCACGTATAAGCATGGAAAGATAACTAAACTAAACTAAACATTACCTGATAAAACTAAATTATTACCTGATTTTTAAATTTTTTATCTCATCGTGTGTTCGATAAACTCCGACGGGCAAATCTCTATTCAAAGCATTTTCCATGGTTTAACTTTTCAAAGCAGCCCAAAAAACAGCCATGAGAACGACATTTGGTTAGATTATGATTTTACAAAAATTAAGTATTTGAAACGATCATAAAGTTATTGTACACATTCTTTGCTTCGAATAAAACTAATTCTTATAAAATTATTTTCATTTTTCTCAACTTTTTAAGCTTAAAGACGAAAGACGTTTAAAAAACATGGAGATGCGTTACAGACCAGACATCGCCATGGTAACCAGGTGGACGTTAGTTCACATTATGTGCGAGCGCTCTCCAAGTGTGACGTCACGCAAATAGGCGTGGAGCTCTGACGTCACTCTGTTTAAGCCGCGTGCGCGTGGACTCGCCGTTTTCGTTTTCTGCGTTGAGTGTGTGAGAGTATAGTTTTTGATTCTAACAGATGTAAGGAAATTAACGCTCCAGATAAGAGGAGTTTGCTCTCATTTATTATTGTTATTAAAGCAATATAATTTTTTTTCAATAAAAACTTTGTATTTTTTTTTCTTTTTTACTTTTTTTTACTACTGTTAATTTTTTTTAAAGCTCTGTGTATTTTTTTTCAATAAAAATGTGTTTTTCAATAAAACACACGTTTTTGTTTTGAATAAAAATAAGGAATAGTGGGAAATGTGCGATTTTTTTTCCAGTTCATTTTTCTCAGAAAATTTAAATCACCTTCAACTAGTTTAAAAAAATTATTGTGTGCAGTATAAGGAATTGATGACAGAAATAATTTGAAAATACTTTTGATTTAGAATATGAGATTGTTCATTAAAACTTTGTCAAAATGCAACCAAACATTAAGTTGAAGTATGAATTTGATTTAAAAAAAAATCATATACATTTGTTCATAATTCTTTATTTCTTTTTTATTGCATAAATCCCAAACAAATTAAAATTTGAAATCACATTTGACAAATTTGAAGAAAAAAAAAAAATTGGATTATTTGAACGCAAAAAAAATAACTAGGTGCGAAATTCTCATAAATAAGAAACAAATTAAAATTTGCAATCACATTCGACAAATTTTAAAACAAAACAAAGCACAAGAGCAAAATACCGGAACGTATGGCAAGCCTATATATAACTTTAATTTTTGAAACTTTTCTCTTTGAATATCACTTAAATAGAGTGTCCCTTATCCAGAGGTAAATGCATTGTGGTCCCTATGTAAAGGGACTGGGACCAGAAAAAGTGTTCCTTAATTAGAGGTGTCCCTTTTTCGGAGGTGTCCCTTAATCCAGATACTACTGTATAAGGATTTAACACAAACGAAAATATTTTAATTTGGAACAATTCTTTGTCATAAAATTTTGATGTTTTGCGTTGTGTCCGGACTCGGACAATTTTTATTTATGATTAATAAAGCTTGAAATTGTGTGTGATTGATATTGGACATATTAAGTAACTTCAGCATTTAGCTTAAAGAGAAAAAAAAAACTAACACACTTTGTTGAAAATTCAGTCAGACGGGGTTAAACTTAAAAAAAAAAAAAAAATAGCAGACAATCAGCAATCGGTGATTCATCCCCTTCCCCTCCTCTCTTTCTTTTTTTTAAATTTTTTTTTTTTATATCAATAATTTACTAAGTCTTATTGTACTTTTCTAGTAACTATTATTTCACGCTAAATATATTCATTCAATTTCAATTACACGTAAATTAACGTAGTCTCCAAAAATCTACTGCATAGTATTTATTCGCATTTTTAAAGTATTAAACTTTTATTTTTTAATATTAGCACTTGGTAATTGTTATCAAATGATTTTCGTCCGAAGGTGAGCACATTAACAGGTGTCCATTATAGATTTACATTACACATTATCACTCTCGCAGTAAGGGGATTTCAGACCACAAGAGAACCTACTTCACACCCCAAAGGCTATGTAACAACCGGAGAACCAACCCTCCCTATTTAATGCTTTAACAGGTGCATTCGTTTATTGTGCCACTAAATAATGACAAGAAGTTTCGAACTGTGGGGAGTTCATCAGGAACATTACCGAAAGTCACAAATTACAAACAAACAGGGTGGTCAGTAGGGGAATAATGACAGTTCACCAACAGCAAGCGGTGGCGGTGGAAGGGGGCGTGGTCCCACCGCCTCCCAATGCCCCCAGGCGTGCCCTCAGGCGTTAGTCGAGTGGAGTTGAGTTGTATGCCCTCAGGCGTTTTTCGAGTGGAGTTGAGTTGTTTGCCCGCAGGCATTTTTCGAGTAGAGTTGAGTTGTATGCCCTCAGGCGTTTTTTACGAGTAGAGTTGAGTTGTTTTTCAAAAGTTTATAGTTTTGGAATGGCAACACTTTTTAGTTTCAGTTTAAGACTTAATGTAAAACCGATTGTGACACCATCTACGAGAAGAAAATGGAACTATTATTGAACCTTGAATAATTTTCAATGTTTTAGAATTCGAGCATTAAATATTAACAAAAAAAATTAATTATAATGTATAATGAATTAGATTTAATATCATTAATTATATCCTGATACAGCTTTATTTTTTAGACTTAAATTTTTTTTTCTTTTTCGATCTTTTTAATGTTTTCACTTGCATTCACGCAGGAACTATTTCATATTAACAAAAAATTAATTATAAAATGATAGCGCTAAAAAGTTAATGCTTAAAAAGGGATTACTTTAAATGCAAAGGGAATTATTAAAGTATTACATTTAAATGATATTAAAAAATAATAATTTTTTTTTAATACAAATTAGTGATGATAAAAGGTATATTCAACTTACCCTAGCAGGAGATTCAGTAGATTGATAATTGATTCTTGAAGAATCCATGGTTGAGCGTATAAGGAACTGAGAAACGCTTTTAAAAAAGAGCAGAGCTAAGTTATAATTCCTGCAGCATTGCAAGACATGAACAAACTTGTATTGCGCTAAAAGATTGAAATCATAGTGCAGGTGTTTTTTATGGCTTTAGGTCCTTTGTAACGATCGGACAGAAAAGAAAAGGTCCCCTCTCCACCCCTATAGACATACTTTCTCTTTCTACATTGAATGAAGTGATTGACGAGGATCGCTTTCCTTTTCACATACCATCTCCATTGTACTTAATTTTTTTAACTGTAGATAATGGATACATTACTTGATGGTGGTGAATATCAGCTTAATGAAAACAAAAATACGTTAATGAGAGATGATTTTTACTCGCAAGAAAACATGTTTGATAGTGTTTTCTTCTATTAGCAACCTTTTTTTCATTGATGCAGAAGCTACTAGTAGGATTCATTCCGTAAAACAATAGAGAATGTAAGATTTTACTAAATAAAAATGTTTGAACTTGCAAAACAAAATTATTTTCTACTTGCAAAATTTTAGAACTTCGCATGAAAATTTAAAAAAAAAAGTACTTATTCAAACGGTTGAAACTTGGAACTAAAATTTCAACACTGAATTATCAAAAATCCGAAACAATTTAATAAAGATTCGAGACTTAAAAAGTAAATGTAAACTCACTAAAAGAGATTTGAAAATCTGAAAAGAAAAATAGAATAATAACTTCACTAGAGACACTGAAATAGAATCGTAAAACTTGAAAAATTTAAATCGCAAAACTTAAATCTATTGCAAAGAGCTTTATGTGAAACGTAAAAGTGCTAAGAGCAAAATGCTAAAACTGATTAAACTTAGAAATACGTGGAACAAATCATTTACAACTATAAACTTTAAAAACTTAAACTCATTCAGAAAAGAACGGAAATGCAAAATTACAAAACAAAAGTGTTACGCTCTTGCAAAATATTAAAACTTAACACAAAAAAAAAAAAAATGTAAGAAAGTACAAAACACCAAAAGTTAAGAGTAGTATAAAAAACTTACTTAGATTCATCTAAAACATGACTCGGAAAAAGTAAAAGTAATATATACAAATTGAAAAAACTTATATTCACCTAATTAACATATCAAAATAGCAAGTACAAGACGTTAAAACAGAACGAAAATGTAAAAGTATGAAACGTAAAATTACAAAACCTAAATTCATCTGGTAAAAGTTAAGTAAAAAATGTAAAAGCACTAAGAGTGAAAACTACAAAACAGCATGAAAGCTAGAAATAAAAAATATACAACATTAGAACTTAAATTCATCCAGAAAAACTTAGAAGAAAAAATGTAAAAGTTCGGAAATTTTCAAAACAAAAGTATGATGCACTTGCAAAATGTTAAAACTTAATGCAAAAACGTAAAAAGTACTATGTACAAAATGTTAAAATTTAGATTTATCTACTAAAACAGTGAATGAAGATGTAAAATTACTAAGAGTAATATATTAAAACAACACGAAAACGTACAAAAAAAAAAAAATTATTTATCTGATATAACTTAGACTGAAGTGGTAAAATTACTAAGTACAAAGTGTTAAAACATCATAAAAATGTAAAAATATCAAGTATAAAGTAGCAAAACATAGATTTGTCTATAGAAATCTTGATCAAAAAAAAGTAAAAGTTCAAACAACAAAATCCTAAAACTCTGAAAAATTGAAAACACCCAGTACAAAAACAGCAAAACCTGTAAAATTGCTAAGTATATAAGGATGCAAAACTTAAATTTTTCCAGAAAAACTTAGAACGAAGTTGTAAAAGTACGGAACTTTTCAAAGTAAAAGTGTTATGCACTTACAAAATGTTAAAACTTAATGTAAAAATGTAAGAAATTCTTCGTCAAAAATATTAAAACTCTGACTTATCTACTAAAACTTAGAATGAAAATGTAATTGAATCAAATGTACTAAGTGTGAAATAGTAAAGTAACATGAAAATGTAAAAGTACTAAGTATATAGCGTAGTCATCAAGTGAAACTTTGTACAAAAATGTCAAACTTAAGTATGAAACTTAAAAGACTTAGATCTGTCTGCAGAAATCTTGATCAAAAAACGCAAAAATTCGAACAACAAAATCCTAAAACTCCGAAAAATGTAAAAACACGCAGCACAAAAACAGCAAAACATAGATTTGTCTACTGAAATCTTAATCAAAAATGTAAAAGTTCAAACAGTAAAATCCTAAAACTCTGAAAAATTGAAAACACGCAGTACAAAAACAGCAAAACCTGTAAAATTGCTAAGTATAAGGCTGCAAAACTTAAATTTTTCCAGAAAAACTTAGAACGAAGTTGTAAAAGTACGGAACTTTTCAAAGTAAAAGTGTTATGCACGTACAAAATGTTAAAACTTAAAATGAAAATGTAATTGAATCAAATGTACTAAGTATAAAATAGTAAAGTAGCATGAAATGTAAAAGTACTAAGTATATAGCGTAGTCATCAAGTGAAGCTTTGTATAAAAATGTCAAACTTAAGTACGAAACTTAAAAGACTTAGATCTGTCTGCAGAAATCTTGATAAAAAAAAAACGTAAAAATTCAAACAACAAAATCCTAAAACTCTGAAAAAAGTAAAAACACGCAGTACAAAAACAGCAAAACATAGATTTGTCTATTGAAATCTTGATCAAAAAATGTAAAAGTTCTAACAACAAAATCTTAAAACTCTGAAAAATTAAAAACATGCAGTGCAAAACAACAAAACATGTACAAATGCTAAGTATAAAGCTGCGATACAAATGCTAAGTATAAAACTTAAATTCATCCAGAAAAACTTAGAACGAAAAATGTAAAAGTACGAAACTTTTCAAAACAAAAGTGTGATGCACTTGAAAAACATTAAAACTTAATGCGAAAATGTAAAAAGTACTACGCACAAAATGCTAAAATTTAGACTTATGTACTAAAACATTGGATGAAGATGTAAAATTACTAAGTAAAATATATTAAAGCAGCAAGGAAATGGTAAAGTACTAAGTACAAAAACGTAAATAAATTGATTTATCTACTAAAACATAGACTGAAGTTGTAAAATTACTAAGTACAAACTGTTAAAATATCATAAAATTTGAAAATAGCAGGTATAAACCAACAAAACATAGATCTGTCCACTGAAATCTTGATCAAAAATGTAAAAGTTCTAACAACAAAATCCTAAAACTGATAAATTAAAAACACTCAGTACAAAACAACAAAACAAGTAAAAATGGTAAGTATAAAGCTGCAAAACTTAAACTCAATCAGAAAAACTTAGAATGATGATGTAAAAGCGCGAAACTTTTCAAAATAAAAGTGTTATACACTTGCAAAATGTTAAAACGTACTGCAAAAATCTTAAGAATTACTACGTACAAAATGTTAAAACTCTGATTTATCTACTAAAGCAACGCGAAAATGTAAAAGTACTAAGTATATAACGTATTCATCAAGTGAAATTTTGTACGAAAATGTAATCGTTTATGTACGAAACTTAAAAAACTTAGATTTATCTAAAAAAAAATCCCAACTAAAGTCGTAAAAAGTATGAAATGTTAAACATCATGAAGATGCAAACTTTCCAAAAATGCAAACATCAAAACAACTTAGATGTATCTAATAAAATTTAGAACGAGTAAAAGTGTCAAACTTAATAAAAGTACTAAGTAAAAAACAAAAAAAAAAAAAAAAAAATAATATTCATCTACTAAAACACAGAAAAACTTAGAACGAAAAGGTAACAGAAAATTTTCAAAATAAACGTGTTATGCACTTGCAAAATGTTAAAACTTAAATTTATCTACTAAAAATCGGAACAAAGATGTAAAAATACTAAGTATAATACATTGTAGCAACACAAAAATTTAAGAGTACTAAATACAAAACGTAAAAAAAGTTAGAGTTATCTAACTAAAACTTAGACTGAAGTCGTAAAATTACCAAGTACGAAATGTTCAAGAATCATAAAAATGACTAAATAACAAGTATAATGTATCAAAAACATAGATTTCTCCATTGAAATCTTATAAAAAAAATGTAAAAGTTCTAAGGACAAAAATGCTAAAGAAGTGAAAAAATGAAGAATACGCAGTGCCACACAACAAAGCATGTACTAACTATAAAACTTCTAATCTTGAATTCATCCAAAGAAAAAAAAAACTTAGGAAAAAAAATATGTAAATCCAAACAAAAATTTTCAGAAATAAAACTGTTATTCACTTGCAAAGTGTTAAAACTTAATGCAAAAATATAAAAAGTACTGTGTATGAATCTTAAAACTTAGATTTATCAACGAAAACACGGAATGAAGATGTAAAAATATTAAGTATAATATATTAAAGCAACACTAAAATGTAAAAGCACTATGTACAAAGCATCAAAACTTAGATTCATCTAGTAAAACTTGGTACAAAAATGTAAAAGTACTAAGCATAGAACCTAATATACATTTATTTAGTAAAAAACAGAACGAAACTGTTAAAGTACTAAAGCCAACGCATCAAACAAGGATTAATCTATTAAAACAGTATAAAAGCACTACATACAAACTGCAAAAACTCTTAGAACTAAAATTTAAAAATGTAACAAATCATAAAATTTTAAAACTTAACTTCATCCAGAAAAACTTAGAACGGAAATGTAAAATTACTGAAGTTTACAAAACAAAAGTGATAGGCTTTTGCAAATTGTTAAAAGCAAAAACGTAAAAAGTACTAGATACAAAAAGTACGAAACATCAAAACTTGGAGTAGTATAATAACAAAACTGCAACTTCGATTCATCAAATAGGACTTAACTCTAAAATTGTGAAAGAAATGTGAAAACTGATATTCACCTTTTAAAATGTAAAAATATTAAGTACACGATGTTAAAACAGAACAAAAATGTAAAGGTACGAAATGTAAAACTCCAAAAAGTTAAATTCCTCTACTAAAAAAATGGTTTGAAAAGTTGTACTTAGTACTTTTAGATTTTCGTGCTGTTTTAACGTGTTGTACTTGCTATTTTTAAATTTTTATGCTGTTTTTAGTTGATGTACGTAGTACTTTTACTTTTCAAACCATTTTTTTAGTAGAGGAATTTAACTTTTTGGAGTTTTACATTTCGTACCTTTACATTTTTGTTCTGTTTTAACATCGTGTACTTAATATTTTTACATTTTAAAAGGTGAATATCAGTTTTCACATTTCTTTCACAATTTTAGAGTTAAGTCCTATTTGATGAATCGAAGTTGCAGTTTTGTTATTATACTACTCCAAGTTTTGATGTTTCGTACTTTTTGTATCTAGTACTTTTTACGTTTTTGCTTTTAACAATTTGCAAAAGCCTATCACTTTTGTTTTGTAAACTTCAGTAATTTTACATTTCCGTTCTAAGTTTTTCTGGATGAAGTTAAGTTTTAAAATTTTATGATTTGTTACATTTTTAAATTTTAGTTCTAAGAGTTTTTGCAGTTTGTATGTAGTGCTTTTATACTGTTTTAATAGATTAATCCTTGTTTGATGCGTTGGCTTTAGTACTTTAACAGTTTCGTTCTGTTTTTTACTAAATAAATGTATATTAGGTTCTATGCTTAGTACTTTTACATTTTTGTACCAAGTTTTACTAGATGAATCTAAGTTTTGATGCTTTGTACATAGTGCTTTTACATTTTAGTGTTGCTTTAATATATTATACTTAATATTTTTACATCTTCATTCCGTGTTTTCGTTGATAAATCTAAGTTTTAAGATTCATACACAGTACTTTTTATATTTTTGCATTAAGTTTTAACACTTTGCAAGTGAATAACAGTTTTATTTCTGAAAATTTTTGTTTGGATTTACATATTTTTTTTCCTAAGTTTTTTTTTTCTTTGGATGAATTCAAGATTAGAAGTTTTATAGTTAGTACATGCTTTGTTGTGTGGCACTGCGTATTCTTCATTTTTTCACTTCTTTAGCATTTTTGTCCTTAGAACTTTTACATTTTTTTTATAAGATTTCAATGGAGAAATCTATGTTTTTGATACATTATACTTGTTATTTAGTCATTTTTATGATTCTTGAACATTTCGTACTTGGTAATTTTACGACTTCAGTCTAAGTTTTAGTTAGATAACTCTAACTTTTCTTACGTTTTGTATTTAGTACTCTTAAATTTTTGTGTTGCTACAATGTATTATACTTAGTATTTTTACATCTTTGTTCCGATTTTTAGTAGATAAATTTAAGTTTTAACATTTTGCAAGTGCATAACACGTTTATTTTGAAAATTTTCTGTTACCTTTTCGTTCTAAGTTTTTCTGTGTTTTAGTAGATGAATATTATTTTTTTTTTTTTTTTTTTTTTACTTAGTACTTTTATTAAGTTTGACACTTTTACTCGTTCTAAATTTTATTAGATACATCTAAGTTGTTTTGATGTTTGCATTTTTGGAAAGTTTACATCTTCATGATGTTTAACATTTCATACTTTTTACGACTTTAGTTGGGATTTTTTTTTAGATAAATCTAAGTTTTTTAAGTTTCGTACATAAACGATTACATTTTCGTACAAAATTTCACTTGATGAATACGTTATATACTTAGTACTTTTACATTTTCGCGTTGCTTTAGTAGATAAATCAGAGTTTTAACATTTTGTACGTAGTAATTCTTAAGATTTTTGCAGTACGTTTTAACATTTTGCAAGTGTATAACACTTTTATTTTGAAAAGTTTCGCGCTTTTACATCATCATTCTAAGTTTTTCTGATTGAGTTTAAGTTTTGCAGCTTTATACTTACCATTTTTACTTGTTTTGTTGTTTTGTACTGAGTGTTTTTAATTTATCAGTTTTAGGATTTTGTTGTTAGAACTTTTACATTTTTGATCAAGATTTCAGTGGACAGATCTATGTTTTGTTGGTTTATACTTGCTATTTTCAAATTTTATGATATTTTAACAGTTTGTACTTAGTAATTTTACAACTTCAGTCTATGTTTTAGTAGATAAATCAATTTATTTACGTTTTTGTACTTAGTACTTTACCATTTTCTTGCTGCTTTAATATATTTTACTTAGTAATTTTACATCTTCATCCAATGTTTTAGTACATAAGTCTAAATTTTAGCATTTTGTGCGTAGTACTTTTTACATTTTCGCATTAAGTTTTAATGTTTTTCAAGTGCATCACACTTTTGTTTTGAAAAGTTTCGTACTTTTACATTTTTCGTTCTAAGTTTTTCTGGATGAATTTAAGTTTTATACTTAGCATTTGTATCGCAGCTTTATACTTAGCATTTGTACATGTTTTGTTGTTTTGCACTGCATGTTTTTAATTTTTCAGAGTTTTAAGATTTTGTTGTTAGAACTTTTACATTTTTTGATCAAGATTTCAATAGACAAATCTATGTTTTGCTGTTTTTGTACTGCGTGTTTTTACTTTTTTCAGAGTTTTAGGATTTTGTTGTTTGAATTTTTACGTTTTTTTTTTATCAAGATTTCTGCAGACAGATCTAAGTCTTTTAAGTTTCGTACTTAAGTTTGACATTTTTATACAAAGCTTCACTTGATGACTACGCTATATACTTAGTACTTTTACATTTCATGCTATTTTACTATTTTATACTTAGTACATTTGATTCAATTACATTTTCATTTTAAGTTTTAACATTTTGTACGTGCATAACACTTTTACTTTGAAAAGTTCCGTACTTTTACAACTTCGTTCTAAGTTTTTCTGGAAAAATTTAAGTTTTGCAGCCTTATACTTAGCAATTTTACAGGTTTTGCTGTTTTTGTACTGCGTGTTTTCAATTTTTCAGAGTTTTAGGATTTTACTGTTTGAACTTTTACATTTTTGATTAAGATTTCAGTAGACAAATCTATGTTTTGCTGTTTTTGTGCTGCGTGTTTTTACATTTTTCGGAGTTTTAGGATTTTGTTGTTCGAATTTTTGCGTTTTTTGATCAAGATTTCTGCAGACAGATCTAAGTCTTTTAAGTTTCATACTTAAGTTTGACATTTTTGTACAAAGTTTCACTTGATGACTACGCTATATACTTAGTACTTTTACATTTTCATGTTACTTTACTATTTCACACTTAGTACATTTGATTCAATTACATTTTCATTCTAAGTTTTAGTAGATAAGTCAGAGTTTTAATATTTTTGACGAAGAATTTCTTACATTTTTAGCTTAAGTTTTAACATTTTGTAAGTGCATAACACTTTTACTTTGAAAAGTTCCGTACTTTTACAACTTCGTTCTAAGTTTTTCTGGAAAAATTTAAGTTTTGCATCCTTATATACTTAGCAATTTTACAGGTTTTGCTGTTTTTGTACTGGGTGTTTTCAATTTTTCAGAGTTTTAGGATTTTGTTGTTTGAACTTTTACTTTTTTTTGATCAAGATTTCTATAGACAAATCTATGTTTTGCTACTTTATACTTGATATTTTTACATTTTTATGATGTTTTAACACTTTGTACTTAGTAATTTTACCACTTCAGTCTAAGTTATATCAGATAAATAATTTTTTTTTTTTTTGTACGTTTTCGTGTTGTTTTAATATATTACTCTTAGTAATTTTACATCTTCATTCACTGTTTTAGTAGATAAATCTAAATTTTAACATTTTGTACATAGTACTTTTTACGTTTTTGCATTAAGTTTTAACATTTTGCAAGTGCATCATACTTTTGTTTTGAAAATTTCCGAACTTTTACATTTTTTCTTCTAAGTTTTTCTGGATGAATTTAAGTTCTAATGTTGTATATTTTTTATTTCTAGCTTTCATGCTGTTTTGTAGTTTTCACTCTTAGTGCTTTTACATTTTTTACTTAACTTTTACCAGATGAATTTAGGTTTTGTAATTTTACGTTTCATACTTTTACATTTTCGTTCTGTTTTAACGTCTTGTACTTGCTATTTTGATATGTTAATTAGGTGAATATAAGTTTTTTCAATTTGTATATATTACTTTTACTTTTTCCGAGTCATGTTTTAGATGAATCTAAGTAAGTTTTTTATACTACTCTTAACTTTTGGTGTTTTGTACTTTCTTACATTTTTTTTTTTTTTTTGTGTTAAGTTTTAATATTTTGCAAGAGCGTAACACTTTTGTTTTGTAATTTTGCATTTCCGTTCTTTTCTGAATGAGTTTAAGTTTTTAAAGTTTATAGTTGTAAATGATTTGTTCCACGTATTTCTAAGTTTAATCAGTTTTAGCATTTTGCTCTTAGCACTTTTACGTTTCACATAAAGCTCTTTGCAATAGATTTAAGTTTTGCGATTTAAATTTTTCAAGTTTTACGATTCTATTTCAGTGTCTCTAGTGAAGTTATTATTCTATTTTTCTTTTCAGATTTTCAAATCTCTTTTAGTGAGTTTACATTTACTTTTTAAGTCTCGAATCTTTATTAAATTGTTTCGGATTTTTGATAATTCAGTGTTGAAATTTTAGTTCCAAGTTTCAACCGTTTGAATAAGTACTTTTTTTTTTAAATTTTCATGCGAAGTTCTAAAATTTTGCAAGTAGAAAATAATTTTGTTTTGCAAGTTCAAACATTTTTATTTAGCAAAATCTTACATTCTCTATTGTTTTACGGAATGAATCCTACTAGTAGCTTCTGCATCAATGAAAAAAAGGTTGCTAATAGAAGAAAACACTATCAAACATGTTTTCTTGCGAGTAAAAATCATCTCTCATTAACGTATTTTTGTTTTCATTAAGCTGATATTCACCACCATCAAGTAATGTATCCATTATCTACAGTTAAAAAAATTAAGTACAATGGAGATGGTATGTGAAAAGGAAAGCGATCCTCGTCAATCACTTCATTCAATGTAGAAAGAGAAAGTATGTCTATAGGGGTGGAGAGGGGACCTTTTCTTTTCTGTCCGATCGTTACAAAGGACCTAAAGCCATAAAAAACACCTGCACTATGATTTCAATCTTTTAGCGCAATACAAGTTTGTTCATGTCTTGCAATGCTGCAGGAATTATAGCTTAGCTCTGCTCTTTTTTAAAAGCGTTTCTCAGTTCCTTATACGCTCAACCATGGATTCTTCAAGAATCAATTATCAATCTACTGAATCTCCTGCTAGGGTAAGTTGAATATACCTTTTATCATCACTAATTTGTATTAAAAAAAAATTATTATTTTTTAATATCATTTAAATGTAATACTTTAATAATTCCCTTTGCATTTAAAGTAATCCCTTTTTAAGCATTAACTTTTTAGCGCTATCATTTTATAATTAATTTTTTGTTAATATGAAATAGTTCCTGCGTGAATGCAAGTGAAAACATTAAAAAGATCGAAAAAGAAAAAAAAATTTAAGTCTAAAAAATAAAGCTGTATCAGGATATAATTAATGATATTAAATCTAATTCATTATACATTATAATTAATTTTTTTTGTTAATATTTAATGCTCGAATTCTAAAACATTGAAAATTATTCAAGGTTCAATAATAGTTCCATTTTCTTCTCGTAGATGGTGTCACAATCGGTTTTACATTAAGTCTTAAACTGAAACTAAAAAGTGTTGCCATTCCAAAACTATAAACTTTTGAAAAACAACTCAACTCTACTCGTAAAAAACGCCTGAGGGCATACAACTCAACTCCACTCGACTAACGCCTGAGGGCACGCCTGGGGGCATTGGGAGGCGGTGGGACCACGCCCCCTTCCACCGCCACCGCCTGCTGTTGGTGAACTGTCATTATTCCCCTACTGTGGTCTCTGCGTTGTAGGGGCTGTGACGTGCGGGACGACGGTTCCCTTTGGAAACCACTTATGCAAAAAGTAATCCTTTATGTTTTTACAGAAAAAAAAAATGAGAGAGAGAAAACTAAAATTAAAATATAATTGTAATGAAGCTGCAATTTTGAACGTAAATTTCAAGCTAGAATTTTTCTGTAGTTTTATTTGATTAAAAGTTATCTACTGTTAAGAATTTGGATAAAGTTTGAAATGCAGGAAACAAAACTGTTTGTTAGTGTACTGTACTATAAGCTGTTTATTTTACCTCTAATAAAATCATCTAAAAGAATTACGTCATGCAATGATTTTAGAGTTTAACAGCGAGCATTAATGAAAATAAGTCTCTATATATGAATAAACTTAGAGAGACGGGGGAAGGGGAGGGGGAAAAAAAGGGGGCGCAACTTTATTTCAATTAAAAATCAAGCAGAACATCTTAGCAACAAATCAAAAAGCTTGGTACAAATGGTCCCCCTTTATTAATTGATTTACTTTAACATTTACGAAATCAACTATCAATGCTGGTTTTTTTTTTTTTTTTTTTTTAAGGCGAAAAATCCAACTTCTTTCCAAATGTTTTCATTAAATTTAGACACTATTTAAAAATACGAAATTCATTTAATCCAGAAAGTACAATCAAAGCTTGAATTTAAAAAAAAAGTTGTAAAGTAATGCCACTTCTAAAATATCAGTGCATCTTTTCGTGTAAATATTTGTTATGTGTATGTCCTTATACATTAATCTACAATGCATTCAGAGTATATTGTTGAAAAAAGATTGCACAAAACGTTATAAAATTGAAAAAGTCAACAGCTACACTGATAGCATAATCTTTACCACTTGAAGAACATTTATTATTATTATTATTATTACATTTTTGAGGGAAATATGAAAGAAGCCGCCTCATCTGAAGTATAGAAGGGTAAGTAAACGTAAATCAATAATTTCAAGAACACAGGGCCAGTGAGAACCAGAGGCAGCAAGGCGCTTGCCTCACAGCGCAGCTTCCTTAAGGTGGCGGCAATTACTATCTAATCAATTTATTAGGTAGTATTACGCTTCTAATGAATAAGAAAATAGGTATGTCCTATGGGGATCTTGATATATTTACATGTGTATTCAAATGAAAGCAAAATTACAGAAAAAAAAAAAAAAGATTGAATACCACATAAAACTTAAACTTTGAATGCAATTTTTTTTCACACAAAAACAGCACAATATCAAGAACAACTCCTGAACTATTTTTTTCATCTTCAAAACATCTCCAGTAAAATTAAAACCTTGATGCAGTTTTCTATAATAACTGCATCAGGGCTAGAATTCAACTAGCACTTCAGATAATAATCTGAGATATCCAATTATCTGTAAGATAAATATAAAATATATTAAGAGCAAATAAAATAGAAAGCACTTTAAGATAAAATGAATTTTTAAAATATTCACTGCTTAAACAGTAACAATGTCAAAAATATAGCAGTAATTTTGGGAAGGTAACTTATAAAATATAAAATAGGAAATTATATATGAAGGCATTATAATTTTATACTTTGCACTTAGTGCATCAAACTTTTCAATTAAGGTCTCGCACAGGTAAAGTTTATAAACATGTTTATTATAATAATGCCCCGATACATTATTATATTATAAGGAAACACAACATAAACCTCAAATTGTCCTACAATGGTAACAAACTGACATCTAATATCTAAAGAAAATATGCAATTAGATCACAGTAAAACCTCACAAACTCACTCCTTTCAAAATAAATGAATAGACAATTACATAGTACATAAAAAAATTTCATCTTTTAACATCATTCTGAAAAACCACACAAAGCTTTAGCTACTTTTCCAAAGATGTTAATGAATCTAAAAGGCTGTTACTGCTTAGGGAGCTCTGAAGGAAAGCTCTTGTTAGATAGCAAAAAGCAATGTTTAATTTTAACAATTTATTAACCCAATGTTCCTTATTTTTATTCAAAACAAAAATGTGTGTTTTATTGAAAAACACACATTTTTATTGAAAAAAAAATACACAAAGTTTAAAAAATAATAATAACTGTAGTTAAAAAAAGTAAAAAAAAATTACACAAAGTTTTTATTGGAAAAAAAATGATATTGCTTTAATAACAATAATAAATGAGAGCAAACTCCTCTTATCTGGAGCGTTAATTTCCTTAGATCTGTTAGAATCAAAAACTATACTCTCACACACTCAACGCAGAAAACGAAAACGGCGAGTCCACGCGCACGCGGCTTAAACAGAGTGACGTCAGAGCTCCACGCCTATTTGCATGACGTCACACTTGGAGAGCGCTCGCACATAATGTGAACTAACGTCCACCTGGTAACCATTTCATTTCATTCTATTCGGCGCCTTGGTGCAGGGGAAAAGATGAAAGTTTTAAAATCAGAGCCTTTACTCTTCAGTACAGATACAGAATTACTTTTCTAAAGCCATGAGTGACATATGACATTTTTTTTTTAAATATGAATACAACTTAATGTCATGAATACAACTTAATGTTTTTTTTTTACCTTTTTTTATACCGTTTGGTTGGCTATCTGACAAAGCGGAAAGTTTAATGCACAAATTACGATTGAATTAGGTACACATAGTATAAGTACGTGGAAAATCATAAAACACTCTTGTTTTTTGCGGTTAAACGGTCTCAAAGTTATAACGCTTTAATGTAGTCAGTCGCTTTGGATAATGTAGCATTACGCACGTTTCACCTTTCTTAGGCTCGTTTTGACTTTATATAATGATTAAAAATCAAAGAACTAAACCATCCTTTCCCAACCGGTGGTTCGTGCACCCCCAGGAGTTCGCGTAAGGTAGAGGGGGTTCGCGAAGATGATATTGCAATAGTGGGATTTTTAATTGAAAACGTGAAAGAAAAAACAAAATTACAAATTTTCGTACAGTTGTGGATTGGCATAGGAAGATTACATATAAAGTTTGAAATGAGCTTACTTCTACTTTTGCCTAGTTTTCAAATTTTGGAATGGTGGTGGTCCATTGATCGGAAGATATTTATTGATTTATTTTAAAGTTTAAAAGTATGTTTCCATTAAAATTTCTTACTTTTACCGCGCTAACGCAAAGAAAGTCTAAAATATGAAAATTTAATAAAATGTAGATTTTGCAATTTTTCGGCTAATTTCTCGTAGACCCCAAAGTGGAAGCAGAAGATATTTAGTTTCATATTTTGTACTCACATTTTTAATACTTTTCCAACTGTTCTGCATTATCGCAATGAGAAATTTATTATAGGTATTCAAATCGTAATATTTCTGTGAATTTGCTTTTTTTTTTTTTTTTTGCGAATTTCGTATATTTTAAATCGGAAATGGAACCGAAAGATATTGATTGATTCAAAATTTTGTCCTTATATTTCTTTGGCCATTCCACAATTTTTTCACACTATCGGGGAAATAATTATTAAAAATAATTTTTGCGAATACATATGTTTATTGCTCCGTTATTCATTAAAAAGAACGAAAAAAAAAGTAATAAGATATTTTTTTTTCCTTGTAGCTATTATTTTAGTTTTTTTATATACACTGAACTTAGGTGTTCTACAATTGTGTTTTCATTTCTTGTTATGAACTGCTGTACAACTTGGAAAATAAATGTCCTCGCAAACTTTATAGTTTTCTTACCCGTTAACTAACGACTACCGAAGGGGTTGGCCACTTTCTTTAGATTTTAGAAGGGGTCAGCATCAGGGGCGAAATAAGTAGTTTGGGGGCCCCTGGGGGAAACATAAATATGGGGCCCTCTCAACTTATTGTCGGGAATAGTAACTTCTGAACTTGCAATTAAGAAGACTAAAATTTAAATTTCTTGAAAAAAAATTAAATAAAGCTAAGATTTCGTACTTAAAACTTCCAGGAATTTTCAAGATTAAATCCATTGGGTTGAAAAATGGCATCTATGTTAAAGCGTTAAACTACAAAAAAAATTGCATGGTGTATAATCTGAAGCAAAACGCTTCTACAATGAAAAAACGCAAAAAAATAAATAAATGAATAAATAAATAAATAAATGAATAAATAAATAAATAAAAATAAATAAATAAAATAAAATAAAAACAAGGAAATTTGAAATAAGGAAGGGGGCCATTTATGAGTTCGGGCCCCTGGCGACCGTTAAGCCCCGCCAACCGTTTAATCCACGATGGATACGCAAGGGAAAAAAGGTTGGGAACCATGACTGAACTCAACTAAAACCAAACTTGGTGCGTGACAGCTCACGGGGGTCAAGGCCTGCTGGGCTGATCTCAGCTTGAGTGACCGAGACCCGTAGATGTTCCGGTTAGGTGGTCAGCCTGACGCGGAACACCCCAGTGTTTTGTTCCCAAGTATACTTGGTATTAGGGCTCGACCGATGGCATTTTTTGGCCGATGGGCCGATGCCGATTGTTGGCCGATTGTTCCGAGATCGGTCGATGGCCGATTGCCGATTATTCTCCTCTTCCATCGGCCGATGGCCGATGCCGATGGCCGATGGAAAAAAAGTCGCTTTAAACCATTAAAACGTGTAGAATGCTTGTCAAAAATGTCATTTAAATCATTTACTATTTATTTTTATGTTTATAAAAGCACTTGTAAGCCCGGCGGTCATACGAAATGACCGCTGTTCTAGGTATTATAGATTGTGATTAAAATGATTTGTACAAAGGTGTCTGCTAATTCAAACTGAATTACCCAGGTCAGGCTGCGAGGAAGCCCCTTTGCTTACTGCCCCACACTACTATATATTTATTCACTATATAATCAAATCGTTTGTGAAAAATATATATTTATCGTCGAAAGAACTTATTGAAAATTTTATTATGCTCTTCAAAACAAAAGTTTTAACGAAACTGGTAAAAAGAGCGCTGCCACTCTAATAAAAAAAATATATAATTACAATAAATAAATCAATTAAAAAGAAAGAAGGGAGTAGATTAAATTCGCGCATACATTCATTTTTAACGGAAATTTCAAAATACAGCGAAGCCTCACTCAATGTGCTAGAGAAGCGTTTTAATTATTATTAGTATATTTGTTACATTTTTACAACAATGGCAACTGCGTTGATTTGTTTGTTCACACGGCAACTAATTATATGGTTGGAAACGACGGCAACAATGCAAAAATAAAATAAAACGGGTCGAAAAAATCATTGAAAAATTTAAAAAAATGAATTTAAAAAAAAATTATTTGAGTCACAACTTTCATTTTTGCGGCGATGAGTTTCTCGGATCGTAAACATTAACCGTACCGAATGTGGTCCCGATCGGTAAAACGGCTGGGATTCTATAGCGGACAGACAGACAGAATAAGCCGCTTATATATAAGATAAATGCATTATTCAAGCACCGTAAAACTGTTTGGGGGAAGTTTACATAATAATTAAAACTAAAAGAATCTCTCGCGATTCTAGTAAAGTAATTAAACTATTCGGAGGTTAAAAAAATTTAAAAAATGCTATATCAGAGGATTTTCAATTCTTTTTTCTTATCTTTGCAAAAAAAAAAAAAAAATCAACAACTATTGGATCCGATCGGGTCTAATTCCCTTTCCTTCAACATTTTCTCTTTATAACACCTGCACTGCAAATGCCATGTGCAGCTGCCTTTATTTTATAATTTTTTTCATGGAGAGGAATGCAGATGTTATGACACAGACTAACAAATAATGTGGGTTTGTATTTTTAACGAAACTGTCAACCCCCTCCTCTCAGATTTTTTTCATGATTCCCCCCCCCCCCCCGTTTTAAAAGAAAAGCGGGAACAATTACATGTTTATTTTTCATTTAAAAAGTTATTTTAAGCTCTTTTTCTGAAATAAAAATAAAATATTAAAAAAATTCGCTCGCAGTATTATCCCTTGTATAGTATATACCATGTTCATAACCAAGAAATACTGAATATTGCTTTAAAAACATAGACGTGAGATTTTTTGTCATTGCAAATGAATGCTGGGTCTTAAGAACTAATATTATTGGGGTTTTTTCTTGTGAGTTAAAAATTACACTGAAATACTTGACATGTTCTTTATATTTTCATGAGCACAATGTAAGGTCACCGAAGGAAACCAATATTTTGAGCACCCGCAGTTTTCTGTTGACAAATAATCTTCTGAAAACACGTGATCGTTTATAAAAATTAAGATGTATTTTGAAAAAATATATATATATATATTTTATATACGTTGGCAATTTTTGAAATTAATGAAATTGTAGTATTTTATTAAGGTATTGTTCCACCCTGTATCCCAAACTCATTTTTAAAGAATTAAATTTTTGAAAATTGCAAGTCGAACTTGGACACATAGAATTTCGATCAATAAACATTTATACTGAAAAATTGATTCATATTTTTTATCAATATGTTCTATGTTGTACAAGAAATATCCTAAACTGACAGCAGATGCAACGAGATTGTTGTACAATAGCAGCAAAACTGTCAACTGTCTAACACGTGGCATCAAAGAAGCCAAAAAGAAAAAAAGCACTAAAAAACGAAGTATAAAAGGGGGAAAATTAAAATAATTATCGTATAAAAAATGTTAAGGTGCATTTTGAAAAAAAAAAATGCATTGATCAATCTGTGAAAATAAAGAAATTTAAGCATTTTTATTAAGATGTTATTAAATCCTGTCGCGCGAACTCGCATTTTGAGAATTCAATTTTTAAAAATTGCAAGTCGAATTCGGACACATAAAATTTCGATCAATAAATATTTATACTGGATTTTTTTTTCTTATTTTTGACCAATATTTTCTATGTTGTAACCTAAAAATGAAATAATGAGAACAACCGCACACTAAAAGCAGATGTAACAAGATTGCTGCACAATTGCAGAAAAACTGTAACACGTGGGATCGAAGAAAAAAAAAAACCGCAGAGAGAAAAAAGTTTACGCTGGTAAAAATCAAAATTATTATCGTACTTTAATTGAGTTGACTTTTTATTGTTTACAATTTCGGAATAATAAGAAACATGACAAACTAAAAGCAGATGGTATAATATCATTGCACAATGACATCTAATGCACTAAGTCATTATTAAAAGAAAAACCGACAAAAATGAGGCAACTAACCTAGTGCGAAAAACAAACAGCACTCATAAGACGTCTCTATGACTTTTACTTTAACATATTCTAACAGCGAGCATTCTGCTCAAAGAGAACTATTTTAATAATGAAGGTTTTCGGGCAGCGATCGCTTAAACTAGTTTTCCGAAATTTTTATCAAATACTTTTGATGAATGACATTTTTTTGTGTTTTTTTTTTAAACTTATGTGCTGCCTGTTATTGTATGGAAATAGACCATCGGCCTTGCATCGGCTTTTAGATGTTTTTTAGGCCGATGGGCCGATGTTTTTCTAAAGTTAACATCTGCCGCCGATGCCGATGGCCGATGGCAACTTTGTTGAACAATCGGCGCCGATGCATCGGCGAGGCCGATGCATCGGTCGAGCCTTACTTGCTATTCATTTTATCGACTCACTGAAGGGACGAAGGGATGAATCGACCGTACTCAGCCCGAGGACAAACCCACATGTTTTAAAATGAGAGTCATTTCTAAATATCGCTTCAAACCAACATGCTGACTGATACCTATTCAAAAGAACACCTTCTCTGAGAAGATTATGCAACCCAGGAGAGCTGTTCGTAATTAATAAGGTTGACTTAGCCGTTTTATACATTACGTTTTTTCGTGTGGGTTACAAAACGACTGTTTTCCGAGAAATGGCCTATTAAACGTAGAAAGTAGGGTTTTGAAGAGTTATAGTGTAATTTTCCAAACAATTTCTCGTTTTGATTCATCTCATCTTTCTAATAAATAAACTTTTCTGACCCTTGAAAATCCTTTAATGTAATAAATGGTTGCGCATTAAATTTTTACTTGTAATCACTGACCACCTCATGTCAAACAATCAGGGCTCTCCGCACCTGCAATACCACATTTTAAAAGATCTGAGACATCAAATCGTAAAAAATATCAAATTTATTTTTGCGTTTGCTACATATATTTTGTTTCATGTAGCACCTAGCACCCTGCTGTGACCCTTAGCACTTGCCTTTTCACTGCTTATGAAGGTTAACTTCCACACTCAAATATTTTCTTTTTGCAAAATATTGCATTTGAGAATTTTTTTTTTTTAAATTGCTATCAAGTTTTTTTAGTCAATCGGAAAAAATGTAGCGCAGAAGGAAGTAATAATGAATAAAGAATGGAGGAGAAGTAGGAAAATACTACTGTGTGAAATAAATGCGCAAAATCATTATTACCTAAAAATTTTTCCTTTCTATGTGGTGTAGGACAGAGAGAAAGATCATTCCCAAAATGATTTACGTTATGACTCATAATGCATTATAAATCAAATATTTCATCATCTCTGTTCGGTTACCTACCTCATTAAACAAATGTTGAAAAACTTCGAATGGAATGAGTTTATTCAGAGTTGGCTGTCGTACTTGGAATTTCTGCGGATAATACAAGTTGGTGAGCTATAATTTCCGTGTTTTATAGTTCAAACTTCTTTTTTATAAGTATGCAAACATTTTTAAAAATTGAATTTTAGATTATATTACGAAGAACATTTACGTTTCATTTGTTCAGAAATAATATTTATGTATACTGTACTTGGTTCACCCAGAAGAGATTAAAAATACATGCAGTTTATCATAGCAGGCCTGCGTACGAGGGCCGTGGTGCCCCCAACAGCTTATAAAAAGGAACGCTAATACGAAATTTGTAAAATGTTAAGGTTTTAGATTTACTCTAATTTCATTTATGAGAGGCCAAACTGCTTCGTAGGGCAGCACCTAGAAGATGTTTAAAATTTCAAAGTACTTGAAGTTGTTCAGAGAATTTGAACTTTTTTATGACGATAAAAATGAGGCGGCTGAATTTAAAAAATGAATCAAGTTTATAGGATTATTTTTTCTTGAGTTATTCAAAATTAAAGAAGAGCGAAAAACAGAGATTGATTGCAAATCGGTTAGCACATCGTTTCTGAAATTGTGTTCCACGGAACCCAGGGTTCTATAGAGATCATTCAAGGGTTTCGTAAGACTCGCAGTCTTTCCTTTCAACATTCGAAGAAATCATTGAAAGATCAATAAATGAAGAGCGAAGTTAATATCAAAATGTATTGAGAATTAAAAACACATTCATTATCAATAGTGTATGTCCTTTTTGACAATGCCAGTAGAGGAATACGAATATTTTGTTGATATGACATGTAATTTATCCTTACAGTCATAGGCTCCGTCTTCTTTGGGGTAATTGAGGCACTCGCCTCTTTTGAAATTTAAAAGTGGGCAATGATCTCCTTGGAAATTTAAAAGTGAGCAAAGAGCTCCTTTGCTTTTCAAAATATTAATGTTACTTACTACTCTCTTGATATTTTGAAAGTCGCCGCTTCTGCTTGCGATAAAAATGATAATTAGTCTTTAGTGGAATTTTGGGGCAGTTTAAATGAATATTTTCTCAAATTATCACAAAAGGTCATGTCATCTGTAAACTACATATGTGTGCGAAACTGTGTTCTCAACTTAGACCCTAACAGAAAATAATTTTTGCAACAGACATGAGAGTTCCACTTTCATCCATTAAGGGATGACTCATAAATAATGTCACACTTCGAGGGGTAGGGAGCTTGTGAAATTGTGACAAAGTGCGACAAGGGAAGGGAAGGGGGGAACAAAAAGTGTGACATCATGCTTATGCAACATAACGTAACATGCGACAAAGGGGAGGGGGGTACTGTTGAAGTGTGACATTTTGGGACAAAAGGGGTGAGGGGGTAAAATATATGAGAAAAAAAGCGTGACATCATTTATGAACGGTCCCTAAGCATATGCAATCATGTCAGTATCATTCACCTCATTAAACTTTTATCTTTTAAAATTTTATTTTTTTAACCGACTTCACAAAGGAAGGAGGTTATACATTCATACTGTATGTATGTCGTTTTTTTTTTTTTTTGTTTGTTTGTTTGTCCACTCATAACTTTGCACCGGATGAACCGATTTTCATGATTTTTTTTAATCGATCGAGGGTGTTTTCCGATAGTCCCATAGGTCCCGTACCTTCACTCTCAGAAATAGAATCGTCACTTTTGAGGACTTTTCTATCGTCAAGCAAATTTCGTCATTTATAACGAAACTTTCCACGCGAGATCACGTGACTTTAAAAAATTACTATAGAAATTTCGGCAATGTGACAAAAGGTTTACTCGGAGCATTTTTCACGAAGCCATTTCGTCAAATATGACGAAAGTTTCGTGAGATTTGAGCATGCTTTTCTGAGAGTGTTCGTTTGACCATATTCGATTCATAGAACAAAAGTAATGATCAGAAATGTACTACGTTTTTCGTTTCTTCATCTATAACTTCTGACTAAATGAACCGATTTTGACGATATGTTCTTTAATTGATAGAGAGTCGTCTAACTGAAATATCGCACATCAATCTGACGACATTTGTTTTTTTAGAAAAAACGTTGGGGGTGAAAAATAAGTATTTTTTTATTTTAATTTGAAAGGCTTGGCTTGATTTTTCTTTGTTGGGAAAACTATTAATAAATATAAAAGTCATTGTTTAACAAGAAGTTCCGTCTAGAACTATACGAGCCTACTTTCCCGTATACACCAAATTCAAATTTATAATCTAGCTATCTCTTTCTCTTTCTTTCTTATTTATCTTCAGTTCTAATTATTGAAAATATACCTTTTTCAACGAATAATACAAATTCATTCACTCACTCATTCATTCTTTCATTTATTCAGCCATGCTGAATGATTCGTTACCTCATTCAAGTGTTTATTCATTCATTTACGCATTCATGTATTTATTCACTCATTTATTTATATTTTCATTTATTCAATAATTTATTCATTCATTCTTTTCCTCATTCATTTATTCATTGATTTATTCTTTCACTCTTTCATTTATTCATTCATTCATTATTTCACTCATTGAGTCACTGAGAAATATCCTTGAAAATCCCGATCAAAAAATTTCATAGCAAAATAGGCTCGTAAGTTCTGGATAAACTTTCTATTTCTACATGTTTTACGTTATAAGAGCTTTCCGATAAAGTTTGTTCCAAGCAAATCGGTCCGTTAGATCAGGATTTATATAGGGTTGAAATTTCCCCGTAAGCTCTGTGTTAATTTTTTGAACTGTTCAAAAATGAACAAAAACTGTTCAAATCAATATTTCACGCCGAGAACTCCTTTCAATAAGCTTGCAATAGGAACTTGGCTCTTGTGCCCAGAGTTTACAGAATTTGCTTCAATTTTGTCCATAGGCGCTAATGTTAAAATTCTTTGAACTGTTCAAAATTGAACAAAAAATTGTTCAAATAAAAAAGTAAAATATAGAAATGAGATGTCCTCGCCGAGATCTTTCTAATGCAAAAAGAATTTTTCCAATCGGACAATTCGTTCAAAAGTTATTAGGGGGGGACAGACCGACAGACAGGCAGACCGACAGACAGACAGACCGACAGACAGACCGACAGACCGACAGACACACTTTTTCCCCATCTCAATACCCTACTTTCAAATTTTTTATTTTTCAATCTTTATTTAATTACTTCACTTATTTTTGACTTTTCTTGATTTTTAACGATATTTTCACGATACATTAAGCCTTCTTTCATGCTTTATTATTACTTTTTTTTACTTTTACGGGAAAGTAGGCTAAAAAGTGCTTATTACCATTGTGCTATAATATTAAAAGCAATTACAGCAAGAGTTTGGCTCCTCTGAGGCAAAAATCAATCCATTCAGTTTGTTTGCTAAAATAGACTTCAAAACGGAATATTTCATACAAATGATTAGTTTTTAGTGCCATTTACTCAAAGAAGGTTTGCCCTTTGATATGGATTTAAAAAAATATATAGAGTCTTTATGTAGAAAATGTATTTACACTAAAAAGAATAAAATACAATAATTTTTATAAAAAAATAGAACCGACTTCAACTTATAAATTGCGCTAAAAAGTGAAAAATAAATTAATTTTTTAAACAACATCGATGTGACTTATAAACATAGTTTTAGAAGTCGGTGGAAAATTGAGTCTAATTACCATTACACCATTTGCTACTTCATATTGTAACTGTTGCTAATTCTGGAAAAATATATATATTTGTAATCGATTCATGATTACAAAACACTACATCTATCCTAATTTTGCACCGACTTCTAAAACTATGTTTAAAAGTCACATCGATGTTATTTAAAAAATTAATTTATTTTTCACTTTTTAGCGCAATTTATAAGTTGAAGTCGGTTCTATTTTTTTATAAAAATTATTTTATTTTAACTACTAATTTCGTAATGTTCTTTTTAAAGCCAATAAATATATTTTGAAGCAATTTTCATTTAATTGCAAATAACTGAATTGCAAATGATTCTGAAAAACTGAAATAGTTTTTTCTTCGCTATTTCGAGATTCAGCAATTTCGTTTTTTACCGAGTAGGTGTTGAAGATCCTCAAAGTGTCTTCTTCTCCAATCATCCCTGAACGTTTATTATACTAGTAAGAAATACTCCTAATAAATATTTTTATTGCGTATTAGGAGCCTTTACTACCATGTATGATAGGAAATACGAAATTTGTTGTTTGATCACTGAAAAACTTGAACTCTAATGGAAACAAATAAAAAATTTAACTACTTAGTTTTAGCAAACGACTCTACAAATTTTTAAGGAAACGAATTATTAAACTATTTAGACGAAAAGAAAGAGTTACTCAATTTTCGGTATAATATTTTTTGTTTGTCATTCTCACTATTTCTCAATTTCGGGTATTTAGCAACCGTTAATAGCATTGAAAATGTGTATCTTGTTTTGAGCAGCCAGATAGCTCAATGACTTTCTTTGTTTTCCGGATAAAAATTTTCTATCTATAACCTAAGCACACAGAAAGTTTTAATCTGAAGCAATACTTTTCAATTTTCGTTAAAATCCCTCTTATTAAACCTTTGGCCGAAGCGTACATTTATTAGAAGGGTAGCCGTAAAATATTTTAAAATCATTTTAGTAATTTACGATGATTAATTTGTATGTTACTTACATTACATGGCTCTGTAATTCAAGGGCCTATATTTTTTTAATCCGTTTGTATTCTAGTATATGACGGAATTTCTTATCAGAAAAAACATCAATAAACTGTGAATCCTTTGACATCTGAGATTGTACCCAAGCAGCATGGTGCGTTTTGTACGCGTTCCTTAAAAATTCGTAAAAATCAAAAGACAAAGACATTTCGCGAAAAAATATGACGCTTTCGAAAAGATTATATAAGAGCAGATATACAGTCAACTGAAGATGTTTTTAAATGTTTAACGTTGACCAGTAAACGTGTAACGTTTTCAAATATTATGCATATAAATAAGTTGGTCTCAATGTCCCATAGGATGATTCACCATCGATTAAAAATCTGAAATGTCGATTCCGCCTTAAAATATAATTCGAAAATAAAAACTGTTTTCTGACGCATGAAAATAAAATGTGTAAGTTCAAACCATGTTCCAATTTGAACAAATAATTTATTATTTCTATCAGTTTTCATACAAATGTTTGTTGAAATCACAATACAATATACATCATATTTAATACAAATTCTCTAGTTCTAAGGAGTGGTTCTACTTTTTCTTTATTATTTTCTAGACAAAAGCTTTAAAATGCTGAGAATCCTGTCAAGCTTGAAAAGCGTTACAAAGTATGAACCTTGCAAAGTTGAATCTTTTGTGTTTGGACTCCACTACAGGGCAACATTTCTGCTCTTGATGTTCTGTTGCTTTTTGGTTTCTACTTCCATATTCAGTGGCACCAAGATCAGTTGTCATTCCAATGCTCCCTCCGAAATTCGAGGAAACCTACTAGAAAGTTATTGCTGGGCCACATCTACGTACTCGGTCAGCTCTGCTTACTTGAATGAGGTAAATGTTTCATGGGAATGACGAAGACGAGGTCAGAGTACATGTTTAAGATTTTACTATATACTTTATATTATTGCTACTACTATATTGCTATATGTGTCGGCAGGGTGGCGTAGTGGTAAGGCGCAAGTCTCGTACACCCAAGATTGCAGGTTCGAACCTGCCCAAATCTGTTGATTTTCCAGATGCAGAATATCGTTTGCCCCCATGTCGCATGATTGTGTGGCATTTTAAAGATCCCTTGAGTATCCGTTTGGCTTAGGTACTCTCGGCTAAATTAAATACCTAGCGCAATTTGCATCAAATGAGAGCTCAGGTGCCCCCATCTAAGGGAAACTGAGCGTCCAAATTCTCAGTGGTAATGGCATCCACCGACTGTGGTGCTACTTGAAATAATGGATGGCGATTACCGGGGTACGCACTAGGTCTGCAAAGGTTAATGACCATACACAGCCCCATTAGAAAGAAAGAGAGAGAAAAAAAATATTACTATATGTACTTCACGTTACAATTTACTAATATTTTTTTATTTACAATTTTGAATTAGCTAACCCTTAATTTCTGTTGGCAATGATTTGTTACTCACAGAATTTTCCAAGCCGGGAAAAAGACCAAGAAAAAAGCGTCCCGCTGGACAAAACCGCCTCTGAAAATAAAATCGGCGTTTTTTTTCGCTCCGGAAAAATCTTCTCTCAGAATTGAAATGTAAGCAGGAAATATTACTTCTTAAAATAATTATGAAAATGGAGGGAAATAATGGGAATATTCGCTGCCGGATAATCGGTAATCGGCCAATTTGCTTATTGTTGCATCCCTATAATACACGCATTCTCATTTATACCTAACAATAATATTCTGAATTATAAATCAGTGGGAAACATTGGAATTTAGTTTACTTTCGTTTTCTCGTTATTTTATTGTTATTAATTATTATCATCATTTTGCTATAAAGATCTTTAATTTTCAGGTCGGTGTTGAAGCTCCTCATCCAGGCATCAGCTCGTCCGAATCTGAATCTGAATATATTTATCGCAACTATTACCAATACTTGCATCTGGTACTTTTTATTCAAGCCATGTTATTTTACTTCCCGCATTTGTTATTGAAAAATGTAGAGCAAAATCACATGAGAGAACTTTATGCTTTAATTAGTTTATGTAAAACAAAACTGGTGAATGAAGAAAAGAATGATGTAGAGAACGGCTCAGAAGAAAAAGCATTCGATGCAGCTGTGAACTACGTTGAAAAAAGATGGGGATTGAACAATGGTTTTGCATTTAAATACATGCTATGTGAATTATTGGCAGTTATTAATATTGTAGTGCAATCATGCTGCTTAGATACCCTCTTTCACGGAAAGTTTATGAGTCTAGGTTTGTTCTTCAGTGCCTATTACAATTCGGGACGTTTCGATGATCCAATAAAATTATTTCCTTTGGTGACGAGCTGTCATTTCCGCAGAATAGGGGAAAGTGGTCACGTAGATGTAGTGGACGCTCTCTGTATTTTGCCTATCAATGCCCTCAACGCTAAGATTTTTCTCTTCTTATGGATATGGTTTACGATTCTCTTCGGCTTGTCTCTTTTAAATATTATCAACATCTTTTCGTGCTTCACCTTTTCGAAATATCGCACTTGGACACTTAAAATAAAAGGCACTCTCCTCAACACTGAGTGTGGAGGTTACATTCATTTGCTTGCGCTTGGGAACATTGGAGACGCGTTTGTTTTGACTTCTGTTAAAAAGACTATGAATGAAATAGTTTTTTTGTGTTTCATAAAAGCGCTTGAAGTCAGAATAACTGATATTGAAGAAACGGCATCAGAGTAGAATTTTAAACATTTACTATCAATTCTCCGTTATGTTATATTTTTAATATTGTGTTTTCTTTGTTTCAAAATAAATATTTATTTCATACAGTTTCTTAAAGTTAATTGTTATCACCTTATCACTAAGTACCTCTCCCCATTGTATCTGCTACCTTCTGTATATTGCCCTCAAACACGAGCGGAGGAGGGGGGAGGGTGAGGAACGTTAAATGATACTTTTTTTTTTGAGAGAGATATTTAACTCTTGATATGAAATAAATAGTGATAAAAAATAAATAAAACACATTTATCAAGTGAGGAAAATATAGATATTGGCTCTTAGGAGAGTTAAAAGAGGGGAAAAAACTCACCTGTCAGCAGAGATGTTTATTTTTCTCTCTCACTTTGCATTAGTCCTAAGCTCGGAAATTAACAGAAAGCCCGCGGCGGCCTCCACCCTACGAAAACCATGTTGGATAGGGAGCCTTTTCTAGTGGGTTTTTGGCAGAGGCGTAGCTAGGGTTTTCAGCGCCCGGGGACAACTGAAGATTTTGCGTTTCCTGTGCCCCTGGGGGCCTAGGGGCGCCCATAAATTGAATTTTAAAAACTTTTATTCTTCCTAAATGACAAATAGCTCTAAAAAGTAGCCCTTTTAACTTTCATTTTTATTAGCGAGTAGCGACCATTCACTTCTAAGTGAAAAATGGGACACTTTGGCTTCGCAAAATTATTTGTCTGATTTCCCACGCACTCCTGTGCTACATATTGATCATTCCCGATATGGTTTGCGGTGTCCCACTTTTTTGTCGAACATATTCAAACCTCTTCACATTCAAATAATTTTCTTTTCGCATTTAAAAATAAGGTAAATTGACATTAACTTGGCGCCCCTTGACGGTGCGCCCGGGGACAGCTGTCCCTCCTTGCCCCCCCCCCCCCTAGCTACGCCTCTGGGTTTTGGTTGGACGCACTAATCTGAGGTTGAATCAACCAAGTACTTCAAATGTATTTTTTTATTGTCGATTAATGAGGGTGGAACATAAATGCCTAATCACTATAACCTATTAGGAGGCGGGGCTTAAGATGCTTATTGACTTTTCATTATTGCTTTAAGCATTACAAGCTGATGCCATTTTTTAAGAATTAAAGTTAAATGAGGAATTTTTTAAAGGTTTGCATGCACTCTTATTTTCCAATCAATAATTTTTTTTGGAAAATTAACATATTAATACCCAATTTTTTGTTCACTTAAATCTGCTATAAAATATTGTTTGAAACCCTGACAAATAAAAGGAAAAAACAGGGTTTCTTACAAAATATAAAGGTTTTTGAAAGTATATGTGTCTCAGAAACTATGCTCAAAGACGAAGGAAACATTTCAGATACAGCATAAATGGATGATATACCTTAAATTAATAATAATAGTAAATAATAATGATGACATAATAATGATGTAATGTAATATATAAGGTAGACCCGGTAGTGGACACTGCTCTAGTAGTGGACACTTTGATCGTTAAGCTCCTAAAATAAGCAAATGTAACATTAAACTTGAATGAAATTATCAGAACCTATATCGAACGATTCCTAGTGCTGGTTAATAGAACTAAAGTTGGCGTGGAGCATCTATGCAAGTACATGGATCATAATATTTAATAGCTGCCTCCACAACGGTCACATTTGCTGCTCTTTACTAAAGCCGATCAATAAGAAGGTTAGGGATTTGGGGAAAATATATGGGAAAAAAGCGTGACATCATTTATGAATGGTCCCTTAGTCATTTTTAAAATTATTTCTCCAAGCTAACAGCATAAAATAGATGATATTCATTTCTGTCCACTACTCATGCACATACGTGTCTTATAAATGTCCACTATAGATATAAATTAATCGTTTAGTAAATTTGACGTAAAATTCCTAATTTTCCATCATATGACATTTTATAGGTAATTAATTTTTATAGAAATAGTTGGCGATTAAGCTAAATATGCAAATATTGATGTAAGTCCCCTGAAAAAATTTTGCCACGTAAAAGAGTAGGAAAATTTTCTTAAATGTGTCCACTACCCGGTCATTTACCTTGTATACTAAACAAATAATAATGATGAAATATCTTTTCCTCCTGAACATTGAGTAATGTCAGAAAATGAAAGCAACAACTACTTCTTAGCTCGTAATTGAACAGCAGGGCGGAGCGTAAAATACGTTTTTTGGAAACTGTTTTTGCATGAGGGCTGAAAAGTTGTGGGGTGGCATGAGGAACATGCACACAAAATTTTAACTTAATCAATTAATATCTTCCGGTTCCAGTTTTGGGTCAAAAAAAGCAAAAAACGTAAAAATTAAGTTAAAAGTCAACAATTTTGTAAATTTTCAAAATTTTAATTTTGTTTTTGTGATACCGACGAATATCTATCAGAATGTATTTGAAATATAAATAAAAAATTTTTAATTAATCCATCTATATCTTCCGGTCTCACTTTCAGGGGTAAGTGTGCGAAATGATCCGAAAATGAAGTGAATTTTGACATAACATTTAATTTTCACGTTTCCGATTTTCCCTTAGCAAAAGTGTGGAAAAGTTGTGTAATGATATGAAAAATTAAGATTAAATTATGAACTAATCAATACTAATCTTTGGGTAACACTTTTTTTTTCTAAATTACCAAAATCTGGCGAAAATAGAAAAAAAAATCACGATTTAATAGCAAATGATAAATTTTTGCGAGAGCATTAATTTTTGAAATATTTAAACATATATTTTGGAAAATCTTAGATTTTTCAAAATAATAATTATGAACATGGAGCAGTAAATGTTACTAACAAAAAACCATTTTCGTGTAAATAAATGAATCTTCAGTTCCAGAGTTTCCAAAAAGGTGCGTTATAACTATATTCTCTAAGATCAATATTTTTCGCTCTGCACTGGCTTTTGGTTTCAAACGATGGCCATGACACGCCTTTATTTCCTTCTTGACCTGATGTATTCTTTACGTCTGCACACACCGATGACTGTAAGAGAAGCGTCTGCTGTCAGTTTCACTGTTCTTTCAACAAATGGAAAGTTCATATTTCTCAATGCTGATACTGGAGATTCCCTAGATTTTATCAATTACTCTATATCTTTGTTTAATAAGTGAGTGGTAATTTTAAGTTCTGTTATTTGGCAATTCTGACAATATACTAGATATACCTACGATTTAGAATTAAAATTTATTTCAGGAATTCTGAACACGCGAACTGCTAGGTCCCGTTTCTTTCTTTGCTTTCAAAATCCTGCGGAGGCCAGTTTCTCGCACTTCTTGGTCGGGTTGAACAAGCATTGCAAGAATTATGACTTCGGAATGACCAAAGTAACCATTTCCTTGAATGACAGAGTTTACAACTAGTTTGAGACTGTCTGTAAGATAATGCGAATCTTGAATTGTTTTCCAAAGATTTTGTTGACCATCTGTGCAATTGGGAGCAAGGGCGTAATCAGGGGGGGGGGGGGTTTGGGGGTTCAAACCCCTCCCCCATTGGGTATTTAGTTATTTATTCATTTTTGTTCCTCGACTTGGTGGAAATTATGTCACGTTAATCGGGGGTTGTGGGCTTGGAATTTTTTTTTTACTTCGTGTGAACAACATAGGAGACAAGCTGTGGAATTCCCCTCATCTCTTTCCTCGGACAAAATCGTGGAGATGGACGTTGAAGGAGAAGAACGGGCAAGACTCTCGGGGCCTGGACCACGGTCCACCACTAGTTCACATTCGTGAGAAACTGAAACTGAAACGGAGAGTCACGTGATAAGGGGGGATGCATGTGATAAGGGGGATGCATCTGTCAATCGTCATTTAGGGGCGAGTCTGCACTTGTAGCCAAAGTTGAACTGGAGTTTCTCGGAATTGGTGGAGGGGTTGCTATTTCTTTCGGTTCTAAAATTACGAGAAAACCGAGGGATGTAAACTTGTTGGGAAGGGGGGGGGGGGTTAAGACGCAACGGGATAGCCTTTTGTATCGTCTATAGCTTGAAAGAAAATCGCAAAATAGTTACAGATGTGCAATGTCTTTCTTTTCTTTTTTACCAATGTGCTGTGAGAGCCATGTGCTTCAGTTTCTGCAGTTGAAAAATTCAGATTCATGTATCACTCATTTAGTATCAAAATGCTTAGCATTTTTCGTCCCTAACTTACTTTTTCAGTTTAATAACAGTAATATTAAAGGATTATAAACATAATTTTAAGTGACTTCTGCCATAGGCGTAACCAGGGGAGGGTTTTGGGGATTCAACCCCCCCCCCCCCCTATTTTGTATTTAGTTATTTAGGCACATTTATTAGGCACACAAAAAAAAAATTCTGGCTACGCCTTGCAAAGCACATATCTATTTTTTCCCTAAGAAAAATAAACACATATGCATATGATTTTATTTCCTCTTTCTGAAGGGTTGTGATCATGACAAAAGTATGTAGCTCATATTACAGAGGACTTTTCATGTGGCTATAATCAACCTTCTTATCACCTTTAGGAATTTTACAGAGAAAGGTGGCTTCAATCACCGTACCACACACAGACAGACAGCAGAGATCCTTTCAATCACTCCAGATGGTTTTCTTACCTTCTTGATGTCTTTTTTACCCAAAGGCAGCAATTTGGGAACACAATCGCACCAGTTTCCTGGAAAATATTCTCCTCTTTGATGGAGGTTTGTTTTCTGATAAACTGGTGTGGTAGGCAAAGCCGTAAGCAAGGGGGGGGCAACGGACCCCCCCCCCCCCGAAATACTTTTGAAATTTTTAACCTGTCTGAAAAAAAAAATTTAAGCAAAAAAAAAAATAATAATTAGATTTTTTTCTTTGAACCAACCTGTTTGGGAGGGGGGATCCTCTGTTTTACAAATGGGGAAACGACAAGACGGCGCTTCAAACATCTAGGGCCTACAAACCAGAACTCAAAAAAAGACCCTTTTTTCTCTCAATTCTCCAGGCGATAGGTCCCGCGTGTCATCAACAGATAACGGATTGATTCCTTGCCTAAGGACTGCATATGGTTCTAAACACCCGACCACACAAAAACAGGAAATATAGTGATCCTTTTTTCGCAAAATGCGAGCCTCATGGAACCACATCTGCCATAAATATACGTACAACAGTTTGGTGCTTTGTCCATCTTTGCCCGAAGGTTACATTCGTGGAAATGGCGACACTCTAACTACCAATATTGTGGAAGTAAGCTAATGCCTAATGGACCCGTGCTTCTACGATTGCGGGATATGGATGTCTGTGCTGTTATTGCTAGAACAAATCTTAGTTCTTTTATTTTCTTTTTAAAACTAGCAATTCGTAAAATCGAATCAACATAGAAACGCTTCCGACAAGGGGGGTGGGGGGAGGGCTCTTGCCCCTTTGCGGATGCCTCTCCTCGAATCATATTCTCTTTTTTTTCCCAACCATTTTGCACAATAAAACAGAGACCTTGATTGACCTTGGCAGTTGGGAATTTAGTGGGTTCTTGTGGTCTTGCAAAAGTCTTCTTTGCTCGTCTGCGCACAAATTTTGATTATGAGTAAAAGAAAAGGTGAAAGTATTTTGTCCTATTTTGGGAAGAAACCCTGAAGCAGGAAAGGTATGATTATTTTCATGTAATTTTTTCGAAATAATATTTTAGCTGCCCCCTCCTCTTTTTTTTTTTTTTTTTGCAATTTTAGTTTCAACTTTTTATTTCTTCCTCCCATGTTGAGAAACTGCTTATTAATCCTCCTTTTTTCGTTTTTTAACTTCATAGGGGATGATGTCACACTACTTCGAGTGGGGCGGCGGAGGGGGGGGGGCGTCGAGAAATTGTGACAAGGGGGGATAACAAGAAGTGTGACATTACACATTTTGATTTCTATAAAAACGTGTAAAAAAACAGCAGATTAAACTTATTTTTGATGATTTTTTATTTTCATAATTTGATTTTAAAGTTTCATTGATTTAATTTTATATTGAAAATACGGATGCTTATTAAGGTTTGAAGTCAGTTCTAGTTAAAATTTTAAAAGAAACTCTTGTTAGGTATTTACTTTTAAAATCAATAAGTGCGGGTCATTTTTCAGAAGTCAATTAATTATTTTTCACTATTATGCACTAATTATCTTTTTTCTATTTTAACCTTAATCTAATTTTATGCTATTTAAGTCCACGTGTAATCATTATCATTTATTGTTATGCCCCCAAATGTCGTTAAAAGTTAAAAAATAAAATTAAAAATGTGATTTTTTAACGTAAGTACTTTATTTCTGAACTGCAACACTGCAAGTACATGTGTTCATGTAATATAGCGTGACACGTGGCAAAGGGGATAGGGGTGTGTTGGAGAGTGTGATTTTGTGACAAAGGGTTGGAGGGGGCTCAAATATATTGAAAGAAAGTGTGACACTGTTTATGAATGGTCCCATAGAACGTTTATAATAACATTGCGAAGGTGAAAAATACCGTGACAAAATTACACTTTTACTTAGCCTAATCATAAATGTACATTGAACAAAAAAGATCTGAATTGATTGGTTCTCATGGGCTGCAATAGTGGCACAACTCAAAAAAACACGCGTTTCGGACTAAGAACAGATTGTAAATATGAAAATACATTCTTTTCAGCAGCAATACTAGCACAACTCATAATTCAATATTAGGCCTTAAGATGTCTTAAAAGCGTAATTTCTCTTTTCTTTCTTTTTTTAAAAATTGTGATCTGATTTTTTTCGCCGATAGATGCCTGAAATAAACACGGAGTATATCTGTAATGACAAGTATTGATGACAAGTAAATTTTGAACTCTTGTGCACTGCTTATTGGTGTTTAGTCTGTACATTTTTAGGGTGACCCCCCCCCCCTCCTTTCCCCAACCCTAGTTACGCTTATGATTGGGAGGGGGCCTATACTTTCATTATAAACCCGGCCAGGACTTTTAGCTCTTTGTAGGGCTTCTTGGTGCCAATTAAAGACGCAAGATTCTATTCCTAGTTGTGAACTAGCGATCATGACATGAGACATTTTTCCCGGATTTCGGAGTACCAGTCATCGGTGGGAACAGATGTGATGGATACATCAGGTCAAGAATGAAATCAAGGCGTGTCATGCCATCGTTTGAAACCAAAAGCCAGTACAGAGCGAAAAATATAGATCTTAGAGAAGGAAGTTATAACGCACCTTTTTGAAACTCTGGAACTGAAGATTCATTTAGTTACAGGAAAATGGTTTTTTGTAAGTAACATTTAGTGCTCAATGTTCATAATTATTATTTTCAAACATCTAAGTTTTCCAAAATATATGTTTGAACAGTGGCGTATGCAAGGGGTTTGTAAGGGGTTTAAGCCCCCTTGAGCCCTAAATAATAGTGCTTTATTACATACTCGAATTTCTTTTAGTAGTTTCAGAACATTATGAACCCCCCTTGAAAAAATTCTGCGTACGCCACTGTGTTTGAATATTTCAAAAATTGATGTTCTAGCAAAAATTTATCTTTTGTTATTAAATAGTGATTTTTCTTTCTATTTTCGCCAGATTTTGGTAACTTAGAAAAAAAGAGAAGCCCAAAGATTAGTATTGATTAGTCTATAGTTTAATTATAATTTTTCATATCATTGCACAACTTTTCCACACTTTTGCCAAGGGAAAATCGGAAACGAAAATTTTTTTTATTTATGTTTCTCATACATTCTGCTAAATATTCGCCATTATCACAAAAAAAAAATTAAAATTTTGGAAATTTACAAAATTGTTGAATTTTACCTTAATTTTTACGTTTTTTGCCCCAAAACTGGAACCGGAAGATATTAATTGATTAAGTTAAAATTTTGTGTGTATGTTCCTCATGCCACCCCACAACTATTCAGACCTCACGCAAAAACAATTTCCAAAATGTGTTTTTTACGCTCCGCTCTATTGAACAGTGACCTGCCTTCCACTTCCACTGCTCATTTCAGTTTTAAAGGAAAATCCATTAGGATCAATTTCTCACCATAAAAAATATTTCAGCCCATAATTATTGAAATTACAGCCATTTTCAAAACCGTCCCATTTTTTGGATGGTATAAAAATGTTGCCCTTTTTTTAGCCTACTTTCCCGTAAAAGTAAAAAAAAATAATAATAAAGCATGAAAGAAGGCTTAATGTATCGTGAAAATATCGTTAAAAATCAAGAAAAGTCAAAAATAAGTGAAGTAATTAAATAAAGATTGAAAAATAAAAAATTTGAAAGTAGGGTATTGAGATGGGGAAAAAGTGTGTCTGTCGGTCTGTCTGTCGGTCTGTCTGTCGGTACTTAGTGACTCAATGAGTGAAATAATGAATGAATGAATAAATTAAAGAGTGAAAGAATAAATCAATGAATAAATGAATGAGGAAAAGAATGAATGAGTAAATTATTGAATAAATGAAAATATAAATAAATGAGTGAATAAATACATGAATGCGTAAATGAATGAATAAACACGTGAATGAGGTAACGAATGAATGAATAAATGCATGGCTGAATAAATGAAAGAATGAATGAGTGAGTGAATGAATATGTATTATCCGTTGAAAAAGGTATATTTTCAATAATTAGAACTAAAGATAAATAAGAAAGAGAGAGAAAGAGATAGCTGATTATAAATTTGAATTTGGTGTATACGGGAAAGTAGGCTCGTATAGTTCTAGACGGAACTTCTTGTTAATTTAAAATTTCTTTTTAAAAATCCACATTTTAAAAAATCCTAAGGCTTTTTTGTTTTTGTGCATATTTCGAAACTTTTTTTGTTGTTGTTGCTAAATCATCACAATAATCACCTCTACAAATCTGTGCATTTATTTATTTATGTACTTTATTTATTCGGCTTAACATTAAAAGGCTTTTTAACAATATTTTTTAAAACCTTTTTTTAGCCTACTTTCCCGTAAAAGTAAAAAAAAATAATAACAAAGCATGAAAGAAGGCTTAATGTATCGTAAAAATATCGTTTAAAATCAAGAAAAGTCAAAAATAAGTGAAGTAATTAAATAAAGATTGAAAAATAAAAAATTTGAAAGTAGGGTATTGAGATGGGGAAAAAGTGTGTCTGTCGGTCTGTCGGTCTGTCTGTCTGTCTGTCTGTCGGTCTGTCGGTCTGTCCCCCCCTAATAACTTTTGAACGAATTGTCCGACTGGAAAAATTCTTTTTGCATTAGAAAGATCTCGGCGAGGACATCTCATTTCTATATTTTACTTTTTGATTTGAACAATTTTTTGTTCAATTTTGAACAGTTCAAAGAATTTTAACATTAGCGCCTATGGACAAAATTGAAGCAAATTCTGTAAACTCTGGGCACAAGAGCCAAGTTCCTATTGCAAGCTTATTGAAAGGAGTTCTCGGCGTGAAATATTGATTTGAACAGTTTTTGTTCATTTTTGAACAGTTCAAAAAATTAACACAGAGCTTACGGGGAAATTTCAACCCTATATAAATCCTGATCTAACGGACCGATTTGCTTGGAACAAACTTTATCGGAAAGCTCTTATAACGTAAAACATGTAGAAATAGAAAGTTTATCCAGAACTTACGAGCCTATTTTGCTATGAAATTTTTTGATCGGGATTTTCAAGGATATTTCTCAGTGACTCAATGAGTGAAATAATGAATGAATGAATAAATGAAAGAGTGAAAGAATAAATCAATGAATAAATGAATGAGGAAAAGAATGAATGAATAAATTATTGAATAAATGAAAATATAAATAAATGAGTGAATAAATACATGAATGCGTAAATGAATGAATAAACACTTGAATGAGGTAACGAATGAATGAATAAATGCATGGCTGAATAAATGAAAGAATGAATGTGAGTGAATGAATATGTATTATCCGTTGAAAAAGGTATATTTTCAATAATTAGAACTAAAGATAAAAAAGAAAGAGAGAGAAAGAGATAGCTAGATTATAAATTTGAATTTGGTGTATACGGGAAAGTAGGCTCGTATAGTTCTAGACGGAACTTCTTGTTATTTTGTTGAACTTCTTGTGTGTGTGTGTGTGTGTTTATATATATATATGTATATATATATATATTGGAAAGAATTTTTGTTTAAATTCAATTCCGTGTTTTGCTCATATTTAATTGATATAAATCAATTATATCATATTTAATTAATATAAGCAATATAAATCATTAAATTGCTCATATTGAAAAATTTGATGATTTTGAAATTCTTCGATTAAATATTTTTTTAAGTTAGAAACTAAGTGAAATATAATGCCCAAGAATGAGAGAATGATGTCGTTTACACAGCATAGTTTTTCTTTTTCTTTAAAACTATGTATTGTATTTTAATATTACAGTCAAGCAGGGTCACTTTGAACCACAAGTTCTCTAAATTTGAAATACCTCACTCATATTTTAATAGTATTTACTGGTATAAAACTTAAGAAGGACTACTAATGTATTGCATAGTCAAAAAAAAAAAAATTAAGAAATAACAATTATTAAAACCCTTTAAAACGAATTATTAACCTGGCTTAAAGTGATCCTTCGCCTTTAGGGTAACTTTTGAACCATGTCAGAAATGTGATTTAAAAAAAAATTAATACAAGTTTTATAGTTGTGAAACTTTGAATCAGAAAAATAAAATTTCTAAGTATTAAAAAAAACATTATTTCACAACATCACGGCATTTCTATATTTCATAATAGTGCATAGAACAACTTCAAGAATTTCAATAACTTCAAACCAACGACTTTAGAATTATTCTATCATGCAATAATCAGTATCTACTATTTCATAATAGTGCATAGAACAACTTCAAGAATTTCAATAATTTCAAACCAACGACTTTAGAATGACTCTATCATGCAATAATCAGTATACAGTGTTGTAAACTTATTTTGTAAAATTAAGAGTAGTGTGCAGCAGTTTTTCAGTTTCTTTTACAGTTTTTTTTTTTTTTAAATCAAATATATGCTAAAAAATATGACGTAGTTTAGAGTTACCCTGAACGACTGTATTAACTGTTGAAAAGGTATATTCGAAATAATTTAGACTTAAGATAAACGAGAGAAAGAGAGAGATTTACAAATTTGGTGTTGGTACAAGTGAAAATTGACTCGTTTAGTTCTGGACGAACTTTTTGTTTAAAATAAATTAGAAAGAAGTTATATGAAACGCGTGCATCAAAGAATAATTTTCATCTTTCGATGACATTTAAAATTTTTCAAGAGCACTTTGAGAGCTGATTACAGTTGACAACCGAAAACGGAGTGAGAGATAATCACTGCACTTGAAGCTGCTTATCAGCGAGAATCATCAGATGGAACAGCAGGTGATAAATTTTCATTACTGATTTGAGCTCTAAGTGATTTATTTCTGTAAACGTCACCTGCCGATTAGATAAGACGGTTAACTCTGAATCACCTCAATCTAAAATTTGAGTATTGGAAAGGAAGGAAGGGGGCAATAAAATAAAAATAAAAATGAAACTTGTGTATTGTAATTATATAAATGAGGCGATTCAAGATTAAAGTCATCGATATTCGGGGTATTTATTAAAAGTTTTTTAACCAATTTGAGTTCTATATACAGTCGGGAAACCAGGAAATCGATTTGGTTAGCCTTCTTTCATTAGGCATAATTTTCTCATTTGTATGCACGTGGAATAATTAATAAGAAATGAAACGAGACTAAAGATAATGAGTAAATATTTTTAATTTCTCGCTCAGTTTTCAATTCCAAGTCAATACAACTTACTATCAGGCCTGTCATTTAGAGGCGTCTGAATAATTGCCTCCCTAACGGTATTGAGGGCAACCGGGATTTTGTTTGGGGGTGGGAGGAGGGGGAAAAGTCGGGATCAGGGATGCATATGGATATTGATTTTGCCGGACATCGGATGTTTGGTGTCCTTTGTCTGGCCGTATATCTACCGAATGTCTACCGGATATCGGGCTTTGATGCTTGAAAACTTTAATTCTATACATATTTTTAAGCATCCTTCAGCTTCCAAATGCGTAGTAATTTACATATATATGTTCAAAACATGCTAATTAACTAAACTTTAAAAATAAAATTTAACATGCTGGATAACCAGACCTTTAGTGCAGTGGCCGGATCGGATTCCGGATATTTAAAAATGGATCGAATATTAAATATCCGATCCCCTCTGTCGGTAGGGCCCTAACAAAAAGTTTTTTTTTTTTTGAATGTGCATACATTTTCTTGTATTTTTAATAGAAAACATAAGGCACCTTTGCTTCTCCGTCCTCCTATCCCTCGAAAAATTTTGAATTAAAGCACCCGCTTACTACCCGACCTTACAGGAGCCCGATGGAGATAATTGTCCAATGCAGTTCTTCTGGTTTTCTCCTACTCCACTCAGGTGTGATATACCCACCTGAAAGTTCCCCAGATAAGCAGATACCAGCAGAAATTATTTTTTCGAATTTGTCTGCGTTTTAATGCTCATTTGTGCTTTAATTTAACGTGAAATTTTATTTCTATTTGTTATGTATCAAAAAATATTTGAGTCTACGGTGTACATGCATACTCCTGCGCACATACTATGTGTATTTGCGAACATTTATGCACGTGTGTGTTGTGCATCTATGTGTACATAAACATACGCGCGTGATAATGTAGAATTATTATTTTTATGATAGTAAATCCATAAGTTTTAATTTGTGATATATTTTTCTTTATCGCGCGCTCTTTCAATGGTGTATTCGGGATGATTTAATTTATGATCATACTAAACAAAAACTGTAACCGAGTATTCTCTTTGCTTCCTTGAGAATATTTATTGCTCTCAAATGTGACGACAGAGTTTTCTCTGATGAAACGCGTTCTCGAAAGTCTGGTTCATTTCTCCACCCGTAAATTTCAAAAATAAAGCATCCTACAATTTCGTTTTTAGTACACGTCGTTTAAAATTTATAGTAAATCCAAAAACGGAATTCTTATTGGGCAGCTCTTCCCAATCTTTTTTTTTACGCGTACCCACCATTTTTTTTTTTTTTGCAAACCATTTTGCGTACCACTGCTAATATAACTTTATTATATAGAATAGAGCATTAATAGATTATATATGGCTTGCACGTGTACCTCCTACAGACGCTTCGCGTACCATTAGTGGTACGTGTGCCACAGTTTGGGAACCGCTGCTGATCATTCATAAATGATGTCACGTTTCGAGGGGGGAGGGGGTTCGCAAAATTGTGACAAAGTGTGACAAGGGGAGGGGAGGGGGTAACAAGGAGTGTGACATCATGCATTATGCAATAAAGCGTGACATCATTTATGAACGGCACCAGTATGTTGGTTCCTCGAAAATGTTGCATTAACTAGCTGAAATCGTGGATAAGTTTAGTTTTCGTTTTGAAAGTAGCAATAAAATGATGGAACAGTAATTCGATTTTCCTTATTTGAAAGGGTGGCTTAAGCAACGTTGCATATTGCTTTATGGCCCACGTCTCTTTCTTTTTAGCCTACTTTCCCGTAAAAGTAAAAAAAAATAATAATAAAGCATGAAAGAAGGCTTAATGTATCGTAAAAATATCGTTAAAAATCAAGAAAAGTCAAAAATAAGTGAATTAAATAAAGATTGAAAAATAAAAAATTTGAAAGTAGGGTATTGAGATGGGGAAAAAGTGTGTCTGTCGGTCTGTCGGTCTGTCCCCCCCTAATAACTTTTGAACGAATTGTCCGATTGGAAAAATTCTTTTTGCATTCGAAAGATCTCGGCGAGGACATCTCATTTCTATATTTTACTTTTTGATTTGAACAATTTTTTGTTCAATTTTAAACAGTTCAAAAAATTTTAACATTAGCGCCTATGGACAAAATTGAAGCAAATTCTGTAAACTCTGGGCACAAGAGCCAAGTTCCTATTGCAAGCTTATTGAAAGGAGTTCTCGGCGTGAAATATTGATTTGAACAGTTTTTGTTCATTTTTGAACAGTTCAAAAAATTAACACAGAGCTTACGGGGAAATTTCAACCCTATATAAACCCTGATCTAACGGACCGATTTGCTTGGAACAAACTTTATCGGAAAGCTCTCATAACGTAGAACATGTAGAAATAGAAAGTTTATCCAGAACTTACGAGCCTATTTTGCTATGAAATTTTTTGATCGGGATTTTCAAGGATATTTCTCAGTGACTCAATGAGTGAAATAATGAATGAATGAATAAATGAAAGAGTGAAAGAATAAATCAATGAATAAATGAATGAGGAAAAGAATGAATGAATAAATTATTGAATAAATGAAAATATAAATAAATGAGTGAATAAATACATGAATGCGTAAATGAATGAATAAACACTTGAATGAGGTAACGATTGAATGAATAAATGCATGGCTGAATAAATGAAAGAATGAATGAGTTAGTGAATGAATATGTATTATCCGTTGAAAAAGGTATATTTTCAATAATTAGAACTAAAGATAAATAAGAAAGAGAGAGAAAGAGATAGCTAGATTATAAATTTGAATTTGGTGTATATGGGAAAGTAGGCTCGTATAGTTCTAGACGGAACTTCTTGTTTTCAATTAATTTACGTTGTAATTAGCAGAACTGGAATGAATATGAGTAAGTCTCCGAAAGTATCAATAGTCTCACTGTAAAAGTTTTGCGCTTAGTTGCCACCATTTTTGGTGTTACTGAACACGATTTTTGGTGTTCAGTTGGTGTAAAGTTGAAAGTTATTCATTTTTGATATTGTTACGGGTTCGCCTTCTTACTTTACTTCAATGACTATAATTCTTTGTACAAAACAGACACAGAGCAATTTATTAACACTATATACAAATTTCACATAAGCATATCTCTCAGAGTCCACACATTACCGTAAGACGAACGATAATCCCGTACGAAAAGAACCAAGCACGAAGCTTGCAGCACAACGGCTTAGACTATCCGGCACTCGGCCAAAGTCTAGCACTAAACTGAGCTCACTAAACTCCTAAACTTCTCGCCGGAGCTATTTATATACCATCGCGGATCACGTGACAGGTACATTCTAGAAATTTCCATTACTAGAAAGACTAAACTTATTCAACGGGATCCGACATGGCGCCAAGCTTTGCGAGAAACAACATCGGTACCCCGAAAATCGTAACAATATATTTTAAAGTTTTTTGTGTCTGTCTTAAAAAATATAGACAGTGTAATGTTTCTTAGCTCATGAAATTTATTAACTCCGTGACGTAGCGAAATTCCATTACGATTGCTCGTTTCTATGAAGATAGGATAAATGAGCAATCGTAATGAACTTTTGATGCGTGGGTGAGTTAACAAACATCATACGCTAAAAGAACATTCTACTGTCTGTAATTTTTATATATTCTTAAAAGAACTTAAGATTCACCACAAAAATGAATCATTTTCATCTTTGCACCAACTGAACACCAAAAATCGTGTTCAGTAACGCCAAAAATGGTGGCAACTAAACGCATATGTTTTACAGTGTCGCAGAGAATGTCGTTTTCTTTGCCGTCTCTAATTATCGAGCAACGTTGCATGTGCCATAAATGCCACCTGTTTGTAAAATTCGTAATTTGTAACATGCAACGTTGTTCCAGTCACCTATTCATTTGAGCTCATATATTTTTAAGAGCATTAATTCGAGAGATGTATAAACATAATTTTAAAATACATATTTTTAACATAAAACCTCATGAAGCCTCAGAGGTTTATACATTCAAGAAACTATCCTATGAAAACTATGTCTGAACTATGTCTCATACTCGTAGCACACTCGCAGAAGTTTTCTATACATTTCTAACTTTTCTTTTATAGTTGCGTTCTTGCGTTTATAGATCGTGTTAATTTATTCAATTGTTACTGTTTTTATTTCTAAAAAAAATTTGTCGAAAAGAGATTTTATTTCTCCTTTGTAGTGTTCGGCAGTAGTTAACTAGAATTAGTTAACTACTTGTGGCAACTGCTAGTTAACTAGTAGTTAACTACTAGTTGTAACTACTTTTGTTTTGAACTAGTTAACTACTAGTTAAACTACTTTTTTCCCAACTACTAGTTACAACTACTTTCAAAATTCCAACTACTTTCGAAAAAAAAAATTTAAATCTATTATTTGAAAAAAAATAACTATTTTTTAAAAATTAAATTATTTAAATTTTTAGCTATGAATATTGCTCACACAAATGTATTTTTTATATTATGTTATGAAAAAGCTGTCATAAAAAATCATAATATTGCAGTATTCACGGAAATTAGAAAAAGCTTTCTAATATAATCAATAAATAGCTCCCGAACCAGCACGCGCACAATGAAGTTTCATTTAAAGATCAAATTCATTATGGGGAAGCTTTACCTCTACTCTAGTACCATGCATGAATTTGGGATACCATAAAACACAAAAAGAAAGAAAAAATACTGATTTTTAGGATTTTTTTTAGAAGAAAATAATGATTTTTAATATTTTCTTTTTAGAAAAAATACTGATTTTTATGTTTTTTTTTAAAGAAAAAATACTGATTTTTATGATTTTTTTTAGAAAAAACTGATTTTTATGATTCTTTTTTAGACAGAATATTGATTTTTATGATTTAAAAAAAGAAAACACTATTTATATCAGCTTCTTCCAAAGTATTAAAATATAGATATTTTTTTATTATTAATTTTAATATATTCTGGGTTGAAGCAATTCTTTAGAATTTTAACTCACTATATATGGTATCCTTAATGCATCTGGTCCTCTACGGAAAGGTGGAATAGCTTCGTTAAGGTGTCAAAGAATGACATTTTCTCAGAGAACATTAAGTTTTTGGACATGCTGACTACAGCAAAATTATCAACAGCACCTTTAGAAAGGATATTTCTACATTAGGAATAGTGCACTCAAAATTAAGAAACAAATTGGGGGTTGATAAGGCATCAAAACTGGTATTCTTGATGAAACATCTAACTAGAAAAAATGATTAAGCTGTAGTGAACATTTTATGTGATATTTGCTATCTCTGTTTATATATTCAAGAAATTTGTATACACTAAAAAAATTATAATAGTCCAGTCAACTTATTTGTGTATGTTTAAGAAATTATAATACATTTGATCCAGAAATATAAGCTTTCTCTTCTGTTTCTTGTTGTTCTCTGTGTATTAAGCATACATTTTTTTTTAATATAATTAATTAATAAATAATTTTGAACTAGTAATTAATAATTATTTCAACTGAAATATCTTAAAATTCTTTGAAGACATAAATAATTAACTGAATTTGTTACTGTATTTGTGTGCGCATACATATTTTGCTTTAAAAAATCCAAAAAATCTGATTTAAATAAAAAAAAATACTATTTTCTAATTTTTTTTTAATAAAAAAAAATCACCAACCGTGCTTTCAACGCAATTTGAAAGAATATAATCTAAATTCTAAAGCATGCGCGCTACAAAGATATTTTGTTAATGAATGGGGGTTGGGCAGAGGGAGAATTTTAAATTGATATTAAGGGTAAACCCCTTCATTTTACAACAGCTGCTGAAAAATTGTTTTTTCTTAAAAACATAAATTATTAACTTTATTAAACAAACACATACTAAAATAAAAGTTTAAATTTATAGAAAAAGGTTTTGTCTTTATTCATATTATCCTTATATATTAATTGTTCAGTGTTATTTGGAAATATTCAATCTTTGAATGTTTTACGGAAATTTCTTTAAAATTGTTTTAATGATTAAAATTAATATTGAATTGAATTATTACGATTAAATATTTAAGAACAAGCTTAAAAATGGAAATTCAAATGAATTATACTTGAAAGTAGTTAACTACTTTTGGAGAACAGTTAACTACTAGTTACAACTAGTCTCAGAAAAAAGTAGTTAACTACAAGTTGCAACTAGTTTTGTTTAGAGTAGTTAGTAGTTGGTAGTTAACTACTTTTCGACGAGTAATTGCCGAACACTACTCCTTTGCTTTTATACACTTATATACTCTTTACTTTTGGGAAGCTTATCATATTCTCATGAATAGATCCAATTTGGTTAATGATTCTTTTTCTATTCCTAATTTTTCGCAAGTTTGGCATAAGTTTTTATAATAAATTTTTCCTTTCCTATTCTTTTTATCTGTTTTTTTTTTTTTTTTTTTCGATTTTTCTTTGTTGTAATTGCTTAAATTTTTGAGTATCTATTTTTTTCATTTCTGTTCTGCTCTTTGTTATTTTACATTGCTTTCTGTTCTTTTGTTTATATCACTCTACCCCGTCTTCATTATATTGTACATGGTTTTTCTTTCTTTTTCTTTTTTCACTGTTTTTCTGTACTTATTTCATTCTATTTGGATTATTTGTAATTGTTGCTTTTATGCCTTGGTTTTAACTGTTTTTACGTTTTTCTGCTTCTTAAATTTTAAACGTTTTTCATTTAATAGACTTATCAAAATTATTATCCAAGAGATTAAAGAAACTACGGCTCTAGGCGCTCTAATAAAAAATGTTTAGTATCCTAGCTTCATTCTGTTTATTTTTGTGTGAGTTTGATTTCCTTTTTTTTTTTTTTTTAAATTCTTGACCAATTTCATTTTAGGTGCTTCGTTTATAGGTGGTTCCTTTCTTATGCTTCCTTTATTCTCATTGGTCACAGGATAATCCTCTGCTTTTGCTATTTAAGCTGTGTTCCTATTGGCCACCTTGCTTCCTTCCCCCTCACACATAACCCCCTCTACCAACTTCCTCTCTTGCTTTCGTCATGTTTAACTCTCTCATAACGGGCAAAAAGGCCTTCGGCCCTGTTCACTCTCACTTTAAGTCTGTCTGTCTGTCTCTTTGCTTCAGTTGTATGTTTTTCATCTAGAAGTTCACTCTTTTGAATTGAAAAAAAAAAGGGTTACTTATAGCCTCGAAACACGTGCGAAATTTTGTGCTTAATTTTACGCTGATCTTTGATTTTATTAGTAGGAATATTGTTCATCCTCTCCCCTATCTTTTAGAATCCGTTGCACTACCATGTGTTGCCGCATGGCACGGGAGAAGAAATCAGATACTTCCCATGGTTAGAAATCCAACCCTTTAATTATCAAGCGAAATTAGAGAAATCTTTGATCTTGGATCTGCCCCTTTTTAGCTGCTTCCCTCTAGATCGCTCCGGCTTCTAAGTATGCTTGCTTCGGCTCCGAAGAGTTCTAATAGAAATCATATTATGTATCCACACAAAAAAATTAATAAATTTTGAAATAAATTAAGAAAAAAAAGTAAGAAAAACAACATTTTTAATTTGCAAGTTTTTGATTGCAGTTAAAAAGAAAAAAAAAAAGAAAGAAGATGAAAAGAAAATCGGACCCATCGGACACAACTTTTTGTTCCGTTCTAGTTTCGAGCAAAATCTCGTTGTTTCGCACTTCTGCTCCAGATTAATGTATAAAATCATACAAACATGTCTAGATCTTTTAGAGTGGCTCGGTAACAGAATTTCAAGTTTCAATGAGTCTCAGGCATTAATCCAACAGCAACTTGAATAACAAGGACACTCGAGACAACTGTGGTTTTTTCTCTTTTTCTACAACCTAATATCACGAATGAAATCTGGTTTTTTATGGTTAATCGGAGATTTTATTCTATGTAAAATAAACACTTAAACAACTGATATTCCAATCGAAACAAATATGTATTTCTCAAGATATAAGCGGCAGATCTCCAAGAAATATATGATACTGATGCTTTGAGAGGATTACGTAATTGTTAATATTTAAAAAGAAGATAGAAGTTTCACGAAGTATTTATCTCAGCATTATATTTCTCGAGTGGTCAAAGTTAAGAAATGATAACACTATAAACGAAAACTGACAGTTTAAGCAATCATTGAATCGCCCAAAGCCATTTAAGATACAGAAAGCTTCTGCAAGCAGAAATCTGCACAGAATCTTGATTTATTAATTACAAAAGTTTACTGCATTTCATTTTAAGTAACGAACCGAAATGGCTGTTTAAAACTGGTCATTTGCAGTTCAATATGTAAAGTCCTTCTTCGATTTTAGTAAAAGCAAGACTGAGAAAAAAAATTCATCTTATTTTTGTTAACGCGAGAACTGTACAAATTATCAACCAAATGGCAGTTATACGGCTGTATCCTAAAGTGGCTAGTGGCCACCATTATCTACATAATAATAAACAGTAACGAACTGAGGAAGGTAAACAAAGTGTCATTCGACGTTGAATCAATGTCTTTTTTTAAAATTATTTTAATACATTTTTTTTATAAGGGCCCGAATTCATAGTGAAGTAAGTACCGAGCTCAAAATTCTGATTCCAATTCCCTGTGTTTGGCAATAAAAATGAATTTCTAGTACTTAAATTTGCCTAGGTACCAAATTTGTTGCATTCTAAGAACGAAAGATATTCAGCCTTACTTTTAACGTGCTCGTTTACAAGTCGAGGTTCATGTAACAATGAAACCGACAACAAGGTGTTTTAAAAGAGAAAAAGATTAAAGCCAAACTTGGCATCATGCCGCCCCCCATGCCGCAGAAATGAAATCTGCCTTCCCTTTCCCCTCTGAATTTCTACAACTAACTAATTTATTACTGTGATTGGAAAATATTTCATTATCATGGGATAGAGGAAAATAAATATTAGTTAATTATAAAAAAAAGATGACATTATAGAATATAAAAATATTTTCTGATATTTTTTTTCCAAGAATAAAAACATATAAAAAGGGCAATCTGCCGCCCTTAATAATATGCCGCCTTAGCCACTTACCAACTCTGCCTTAATATAAATTCGGCACTGGAAAACTCATCGATAATAGGTAAATTTAAGCACTAATAATAGGTAGCAATAATATTGGTCACTAACAGGTAAACTCATTACGAATATTGTTTGTAATGTCAATATTTCTTCTATCAAAGAGAAAGAATTTTATACATTTAGCAGTTGCATACCGGCCCTTCAAAGCCTGCCATATTTGGATTTGGCGCAGCCTTTATGCAGCCTGAATATTTTATGTAGTTTTATTTACTATGAGATTATAATTTCAACTGTCAAAGAAAATTGCGCTCCCATAAAGCGTGCTTTAAACCAGAGTTTCAGCCCAGAAAATATTTGTTATACGATAAAAATGAATTTAGAGGGAAATGTCACCAGTGCCCCCTAATTCATAATTCCCTATTAATTCATAATTCCCTATAATTCATTCCCTATTAAAACTGTGAAAAAAGGTGTTTTAAAATGGATGAAACACACACACTCAAAATTTAGCTTTGGGGAATAAATCATTGACTTTTGTTGCTGTTTCTTGTGTCATTTGGATATCCAAGCTCCCCTTCGCAGAAGCGCCTAGGAAGGAGCGTCTTCCGTTTATAAAGGGTGTCCCATAATTTACGCAAGATTTGAATTAAATAGGAAACACAGATTAATTTGGCCCAATTGCATTTTCTTAACAGAAACATAAAGTATGTAGGATAGGGTTATGTATGAAATAGACTATCGGGGGCAAATGACCTCCACGACCTTGCTCGCACATGCGCACTTTCGTCGAAATATTCCATGACACTTTTGCATAAATGTGAGTATTCCGTCGATGAAGCGTTGAATCTCCTCCTTCAATGCACGAGGGGATGTGCGTTTGTTGCCATTGACCGTTGACTTCAAATAACCCCATAGAAAAAACCCAACGGTGTTAAATCACAAGATCTAGAGGGCCATTTCTGGTCACCGAAACGAGAGAATACATGAGACGAAATGTCTCATGCAGTAATTGGATTGTTCAACAACGAAAACGCGTTGTTCTTTCGTGTAGTGCTACATTTCTACTAACCCTAAATGGTCATCTGTCCAACTATTAACTTGTCTTAGTTGCCAATGCTAAATTAATTAATTTTCAATTTAACTCAAATCTTGCGTAAATTTTGGGACACCCTATAGAGGAGCACCACAACGCTAGAAGTACGTCTTGACTCATAATGTACTTGGATGACACTAGATGGCGCCACCACAAATACGTCACCTCCCTTTTTTGACCTAGGAGAGAAGGGAAGGGAAATCCTCCACCCTCCGGTACCCTCGGAACTGTCTCGGGATTGCAGAGTCCATGGATTTTACATGCACGTATCCCCAAGTGTATATGGGGGGGGGGGGGTCTTCAGTGGATCGGGTATCGAACCCGAGATATTCCGATCCGAAGCTTGACATCCTAACCAATAGGCTACCACGGCACTCAACTTTTAGTAATTGTAAGTAAATGCCTTATCAAAACAGCTGTTACATTTTTTTATTGCAGCTGCTCACAGCAGACAATTTTGCTACGAGCAGAGAGTGTCCCTCCAAAACGAAGTTTCACGGGATACCATGTTATGCTAAAAGTAAGAAAAAAAAGAAAAGAAAAAAGGCTTCGAATTTGTGGAGCGGTATTTATACAGTGCAAATTAAACAATAAAACATACTGAAATCCAGCCATTCATGAGGAAAGCCTCCCTATCGTTACATTTAAAATCTGATATCCAGGACCGTTAGATAATTGCGTTAAATCACTACTGAAACTTGACATTGCCCTATTTTAAAATGTAAAGCCGTGAGATAAGCTCGGTTGTCGTAATCGCGCGTAGTTGCTATTTCTGAACTTTTTCCCCTCCTATGTTCATGACATCACATTGGCTTCGGTCCCGCCTCAAAATGAAAAAAACTCATAAAAGCTATCTTCAACTTATCCTCTGCCTCTTTCATCTGCAAAGTCCTGCGTGGGCAGTTTGCAAAATCCCGATTCCGGTGAGTTTTTTTTTTTTTTTTCAAAATTTACACACACACACACACTCATATATATATATACAGTCGAATTCGTTTGTGAAGACATCTCTTTTAATGAGACGCATCGGTTATAACGTCATTAAATCACTGGAACCAGCAGACACCCATTGAAAATACTGTTACCCCTCCCCCCCCTCTTCGCCCAGCAAAAGTTCTGCATCGCGCCTGAAGAGTTGCCATTGGTGTCAGGAAGAACACAGCGTTTCTTAATTTCTTTGCCACGCAGTCGAAATTTTCCGTAATACAGCTGTTTTTTCTCTGCATAATATGGTATGAATGGAACATTCCGGAAATGAGCAATATGAAATGAAAATGACAAATGAATCAATTAATGCTTATTGATTGCAAAATTAACTTCAAAAACTAATTGTTGAGACAAAACTTATTTAAATAACTTCAAATATCATATTCAAATAAGGTTCTTAAAGGTAAAATTTTTATGAGAGAGATGCGAACAATACATACAAGTACAAGTACAAAGCTGTATTTTCTGGGAAGCACTCGTACTTATATTGTTTAAACCCCATGCCTGTCTAGAGTGTGCGCATATATACACTCTCAAAAATAGAATCCTTATTTTCAACGATTCTTCAATCATCAAGAAAATTTCGTCATTTATAACGATTCTTTCCTCGCCCTCGATCACGAGACTTAAAAAAATTACTACAAAAATTTCGGCAATTTGACGAAAGGTTTATTCGGAGCATTTTTCACGAAGCCATTTCTTCAAATACGACGAAAGTTTCGTGAGATTTGAGCATGCGTTTCTGAGAGTATATACATGCATTTTATGAGAAACAAAAGCATGCAAATCAATATAAACTTAAGTTTACGTAAAAACATATTTCATGTGAAACTTGAATTGTACCTGCCACAATGCCTACGCAACGGTATATCCTCATAATAATTCGTTAATCGGAACAATAACTTTTTCATTACGATTTTTTACACTATTTTCTGCAACAACGTCCAACTCGAAAAATTAGAATTCTTGAGTGACTACTATAAATGTTTAGCACTACCACCTTTTTGAGAAATTCATCTATTCCTTTTCCTTTCCTTTTCCTTTTTTTTCAAAACTCAGAAAAGTGATATTTCAAAAAGTAATTTGCAACAGCTACAGGAACAGGCCTCCAAAATGCTCAGAAAGAAAGCGGAAAACGAAAAAGAAGGACTCAAAAGTTTTTTTTCCTTATGGGGCTGCTGAGTTGGGTTCTCCCCAATTGCAGACCTAGTGCGTTCCCGCATGAGAATTTTGACGATCAGTTACCCCTAGATGGCAGCACATGAGCTCTCATTGATGCAATATGCACTAGGAATTTAATTTAGCCGACATCATCCAAGCCAAATGTCTACTCAAGGGCTCTTTTACATGCCGCATAATCATACGACATGGGTGCAGACTATTTTCGGCATCTTGAAAATCACCGACACTGCCAGGCTGGATCCTATGACCTGCTGGGGTGTACGAATCACGCGCCTAACCACGACGCCACTCTGTCGGCAAGGACTCAAAAGTTTTTAGAGAGAATTTGTAAAACTCGATCCCGAACTTTTCTGGAGATTTAGCATTGAATCTGAAGGTTGGAAACAGTAGCCGAAAAGCAACCTTCGGTAAGATTGATTTAATGGTCGTGTGCTAAGGTTGTAAAGACCAAATCAATAAAAAGAAAATTATTAACCTGATATAATCATACGCGCTGAATGATCTGTCACTATAAAATAAATATATTTTTTCTTCTTTTATATCCCGAGATATTTTTGAAAAAAATGCATGCATCATGGAAGTTTTAAAAATCTAAACTATTTTAACTTAATCATCATAGCGCAATTTTCCATATTCACAGTGCTCGATTCCATGGTTTTTAAATCCTTTTAATGTTGCGATCTTCTTAAAAGCCAAATATATACATACAAAATCTTGCGGCTTCCTTGCTGCTAAATTTTATTTATACAATATTGAATTTTCAAGCCTTGATTGTAATTTAAGGTATTATATTATTTGATAAAAGAATTATTATTTATTAAAAGTATTATTTATTATTTAATAAAAGAATTATTATTTAATAAAAGAAATTATTTTAAAAATTTTTTATTTAATAAAAAAATTATTATTTAATAAAAGTATTATTTATTATTTAATAAAAGAAGTTTCTCCCTCATTTGGGCAGATTAGGACCATGCCCCCCCCCCACCCCCAAGTTGAGAAACGATGCTCCCTTCTAAACTTTCAACAGAACAGAGAGTTAATAACACTTACGTACAAAAAAATGTTTTTAAATTTTTAATATTGAATGTTTGTTTACTTCTTGGTTTTATTTGTTGAGCTTTAAATGTGTTGGAAAATCTTTAGAAAGTTTTAGTAATCCCCCCCCCCTCCCCCTTTTGTTTTGCGTGTTATGCACAAGTAAAAACTTTTTATTGAGATTGATGAAACATTGAAAAACCACTTCACATCAATCCTACTTTTTTTTTCTTGTGTGTATATATATATATAATTGCATTTTAAGTAACTAAGTGCGAAAGAAGTAATATATAATATAAATACAATTATTATCGACAAACCATTTTGTTTCCAATAAGTGGTATATCATTCGTAGCCATCTCACTGTAGGTCAATGAACTAATGCCGTTTAACTCTGTCTGTTGGTTCAATTTTGCGAAACAATATAGTTGTTCTAAAAAATCAACCAATGTAAGATCTCTTTTTGGAACTGAAAAAAAGTAATTCAATTGAATTATCGAGCCATTAGAACCGAGAACTCCAGTGTATGAGCCAAAGCCGTTTTTACAGTGTCTTCTGAAATTGATCACTAGCAGCGACTTTGTAAGTTGGAGTATTCTCTCCTGTTGGAAGATTAGGCTGTTGATAATCTAAGGGCGCACGGAGATACGATGTACGATTTTTTAATTTATTGTTAAAGAATTAAACGCAGAGGTATACTGAAAGAAAAAATGAAGACAACTCTATTAACAATAAGAAATAAAAAGCTTAGTTATGTGGAAACTTTCATCGGCGTCTGAAATCTGAAATTACGATAACAATTAATTAAATAAAATGAGTAAAAGGAACAAAAATAGAGCTGAGGCTGTAAAAGGGCCTCAGAGCAGACTTGCAAGTTCGTGCCATTTTTTCGTGCTATTTCCAGAAAATTGATCCCTTTTTACGATTTTACGTCCGTAATGCAACTTTTACGACTTTTTTCTTTTGCCATCAATTTCAGATTTTGATCATTTTTTAGTTAAATTCTAGCGATTTTGACGTAATTTCACCAAGTTTACCAAATTTTTGATGAGTAGATTATTTCGACTTTAACGTTGACGATTGTTTTATTTAGATTTTAATGATGATGATTGGCTTGCTTAGACTTGGTAATGACTGGATTATTTGAACTAAAATACTAATGGATGGCTTATTTGGATTTTTATGTGACTGGTCTATTTAGAAATGAGTACAGATGATTCCATTTTATATGTTACATACTACGTTTATTAAAGTTATGTTTTTTTCACCATCAGAAGATAAAATTCACCATTCTTCTCTTATTTCGGAATTCTTCTGAATGTTTGCGAAAAATCTTCTGAATTCATATTTCAATAGGTTGGCAGGTATGTGTTAGAGTAGTGGTTCCCAACATTTTCCACGTCGCGACCCCATTTTTAACAACTAAGCAACCCGCCGCATCAAATATCTGTGCCCACACACTTTCACAAGTATTTAAACACAAAAACAATTCCAAGCTGTTCCTGAATCCAACCCCGCTGTAAATGTGTTTATTTTATAATGTCCACACTCAGAAACGCATGCTCAGATCTCACGAAACTTCCGTCGTATTTGACAAAATGGCTTCGTGAAAAATGCTCCGAGTAAACCTTTCGTCAAATTGCCGAAATTTGTATAGTAATTTTTTAAAGTCACGCGAGGAAAGTATCGTTATAAATGACGAAATTTGTTTGACGATTAAAAAGTCCTCGAAAGTGACGATTCTATTTCTGAGAGTGCAAGGACACTAAAAAACACATTTACAGTAGACTTGGCATGAAAGATTGCATGTTTACTTCAACACTATTTTGTGTCTCTAGCTGAAATATTAGAACTAATTTGGTGAAAAGAGGAACCCTAATGGGAAGTAGTGCTAGTTAGTTGTAAGCTGTAATCCCGTTAAGAGGGATAACTCAATTGAACGTTTTTCTTGTAACGAGTAACTGCTATCAAGACATAATGGAAGGATTCAAACAAAAATTGGTTGTCGCCATATAATGAAAAAGACGCTGCTTTTATTTGAATGGTTTTTTTTAACTTGACTTGTGGCGGAATTTTGAAACTCGGTTTTCGACAACTATTACAGCATAAATTATCTTCAAATTTTGCACACAAGCTTATCTTCGATGACAATACAATAATCCATCCATTTTATAATTTATTATAACGTTAATTAGGAAACAAATTAATAATTTTGACTCTGAGGAAATTATCAGCATTATCATTTGCCGTTTGGCAACAATAGTTTTGTTTGGATAATGCAACGATGTTTTGAATTTAAATAAAACCATGTAACTTAAAACATTTTTGGCGATTTAATATTATAATTTGTTTCTTTAAATTGTTTGAATTTATTCGAATTTTGTACACCATTTGAATATTTTTCTTATATTGTTTAAGAGATTTCTTTTAAAAGATTTTTGATGAATTTTATTCTGGTCAAGTATGACAAAAATCGTAAGGTCACTAGGCACTTTCTTTGCAATTTTCGCCCTCAAGTTTAGCACAAAATTATTAAAAATATTATTTAGTATAAGAGACCAGTCGCTTTGTCTATGAGGTAAAGTTTTTTTTATTTAAAATTAGACTCACGGGTTGGGAACCGTTGCAGAGGATCATTTTGAATACCAATCCTCTGTGCTGAGGAAACAATAAGCAATCACCTTGATTGCTTCAAAAAAGGTCGAATTTCCATTAATCAAGGATTCTATCCTCCCAGCCTTTTATCCGTCCTGTGATACGTCGGAGCTTTCATTCATCACACACAATAAAAAAAATTCCTACTAGGAATGTTTTCGCTTTAACAAAATCTCGTCAACCGTAAGTGTAATATTTGCCCTCGTATTACTATTACATCACATGATCGACATAAATTCTCGGAAATGGACGTGCTTCGCTAAACATGAATCCATGGCAACGATGGATACGTTGACCACATTTATTTAATGGGGGAATGAAAGAAAATATACATGATAGGTTAGTTTGGTTACTTACCACTGCTTCGATCACTAAACTTGGATTTGTGTTTACCGCACTACTGGTATCCATGCTTGCGAAAGATCGAATGAGTATCCAAAATCAATCGTTCTCATGGCCAGAGAAACAGAGAGAATTAAGTAAAATAACGAAGTCTGTGAACGTCTAGGAAAATGTGCTTTTCTTTAATGGATCGACGAACCTTTCTCGCTTAGCCTGACAGTTAAATTACGCAGTTATATTATTTTCGGGTGTCCAATGTGCTACTTGTTATCTTTTTCATTAATAGAATCATCTTTAAAGATCATCCGTTTTCACTAGTCTTGGAATTTTTTGACGTGAATACGTCTTTAAATTGGCTACCATACTTAAACAATACAAAAAATCTAATGATAACAAAATCGGGGGATACAGTTTGGCGTTGTAGTTTCGAATCTATCCTGTACATCCAAAATTACATAATACCACTAAATAGCTAAAGGATCAAATAATTCATTACGATAAGCGAGGACAGTGATGCATCGCGGGGGGAGGGGGGGGGGGGGGTAAAGAGGGAAGCGCCACCATTTTTAGGTTATGCCACTCAGACTCCTGTTGCATGCCACATACTGGTGCGCGTGCCATAGGACGTAAGAGATGAGGTACAATAAAAATTCCTTAGGTGGGAGCAAAAAATCAGTTAAATTGTAGCTTTTAAATTCTTTCTAACGGAAGAAAACAGGTACAACGAAGGGGAAACAATAGCTTGATAAATTGACGGGGTGGCCAATGAAATGAATGACATATTGCAAATGTGGCATTCAGTTTTACAAAAAACAAAAAAAGTGAGAGTATTTAAAATACAATTAAACCATTACTTCAGATCCTTGGCATCCTAAAACTTTATCTTTGACCAGTTATCTTACGATGTAGACGGAGTTATCACGATTTCATTGTCTTTCCGCTAGTGAGCAGATCCCTTGACAAGGAGCTTTTACTGTTAACCAATCCACTATGGAAGAAAAGAGCTGCGGACCGTAGTAGCCTAATGGCTACGATGTCGGATTACTCAATGGAGGGTTGGGTGTTTGATAACCGACCCACTGAAGACCCACCATGTACACTTGGGGATACGTGCATGTAAAATCCGTGGACCCTGCAGTCCTGAGGCAGTTCCTGAGGATACCCGGAGGATGGAGATTTTCCCTTTCCTTCACTCTTTGGTCAAAAAAGGAAGGTTGCGTATTTGTGGTGACGCCGTCTGGTGCCATCCGAATACACACTATGTGCTTGAGCCAAGTCGTAGTTCCACCCTTGCGGTGCTCATTTAAAACGGAAAGCGCTCCCTTACCGCCCTAATTCCTGGTCGCTCTGAGAGGGGAGCTTGGACATCCAAGTGGCATTTGTAACAGCAACAGCAACAGGAAAGAGCTACCGGAACACTAACCTCTCGCTCTGGTAGCTGTTTGCATAAAGATCCGTTCTTGAACTCGTGAGAAAGTCATTTGAGAGATCTGTGAGTGTGTGTGTAACGTACATCTTGGGCACGCAAGTGAAAGCGTAGCTGACATAGGGTTGATGATCTCAAAAAGTATGAAACTGGATGAATCTGATGGTGGGGTTGTGAATGTAGGTCGCGTTTTAAAGGCAAATATTAAGAAAAACAGATTAATCAATGACTTTGAAATGAAAAAACATGCTTGTGCTAATGTAACACTGGATACCGGGGTATAAGACAATAAAAATTCTCCCCTTATCCTTGTAGGTGAAAGATATTTGAAGAAATGGTGGATTGTAAGCTAACTGAAAGCTTCTATTTCTCTCTAAGCAATGCATTATAATATGCACATACTATTATAACTCCCTCTTCCGTTCTATGTTATAATATATTCAACTTGACAAGAAAATCAAAGTTGGTTTTCCTGTTTTTGCTCATGGGGGAAGGCATGTAGGAGGGGGGCAGAAATTTTCTTTGAACACAGGGGGCACAACACTTCAAATACGGGTATGTGTGTATATATATACACAGGGTGGGGCAAAAGGTATGAACCGGTTTCGATCGGCTGGCGCTTGGCCTGTGGTGTTGGTGGGGAAAGGGGAAGGGTCTCATTGTGGCAGTGGGAGAGTCTAGTTTTCAGTAGCAACCATGGTTTGGAAGGGAGAGCATCGTGGGTTTGCTGTTATGACTTTTTTTGAAAATGGCCGTTCTGTTATCGCCACTTCCACCTGTGTGGAGCTGTTAATAAACATAATTTTCGCTATTGGGCTAATGAAAACCTAAGGGAAATTCACCAGATGCCACTTCACTCCCCTAAAGTGACTTTATGGCGTGCAGTATCCCAATTTGGGGTTATTAGTGCTTACTTTTTCGGAGGTAATGGGCGAACCTGTTGGAAGAGTTTTTTGAACCTGAGCTGGAAGAATGGAGTGCAGCAACTAATCTGGGAGACATCTGGCTCCAACAGGACGGGGCTACATCCCGCACTGCTAGGATTTCAATGGCGAGATTGAGGCAAGGGCTCCCCAAGCGCCTCGTCTCTGTGAGGGGTGACGTGGAGTGGCCTGCGCACTCGCCAGACTTGAGCATTTGTGAATTTTTTCTTTGGGGGTACATAAAGGAAAAAGGTTTTAAACATCGTCCACATATCCTGGAAGAACTTAAGGACGTAATCAGAGTGGAAGTTACGGAAATACCCATCGAAATGTGCAGAAGAACGGTTGAAAACTTCAGAATTCGCCTTCGAGAGTGCAGCACGGCTGACGGCCGCCACCTAAGTGATATCATCTTTAAAGCTTAACGTAAAAAACTAGATTCTGTACTGAATTAAACAATATGAACATTATTTCTGCAAGTTTAATGGGTTTTTGTTTTACATTCCTTTAAAACCGGTTCATACCTTTTTCCCCACCCTGTATGTACTTTTCTAATCAAATTTATAAACAGAGAATTTAAAAGTTAGTGCGAAATAGAAAGCCAAGTGCGTAAAAAAGTATTATTATTACTATTATTATTTTCTTTGTGTACTTTGAGTGCTGAACAACTCAATTAACAGCGGCTCAAAGCAATCTACTACTCTTTTATAAAGAGTTAAATTAAATGTCGAGTAAAATTTCATACGTTCTCCCCCCAGCTTTGATTGTCACTTTTCAACAACTATTTACCCTAAATAAGTTCTAAACCTTTCTCTATAGATCAAAAAGTAAAACGCAACATACTCGTATATATTACGCACAGATTTTGCAAATTGCAGACATGAGTTTTCAGTCTACGTGGCTGCAAAGAGCCCTTCTTTCCAAGGCCGTAGTCAGATTTTTTTTTCCCGGAGGGGGGGATACGTGTGTGTGGAGGGGGGGGGGTCAGTGCCCCCCCCTCTGGATACGGTCTTGCTTCTTTCAATGCAGAAGAAGTGAGCTTCTAAGTAAACTGAAAAAGGGGTTCTACTCGGCCTCGAAACACCTGTCTGCAATCTTTTGCAAAATTTGTGCCAACGGGGCCGTTGAGGGGGCGTCACGTGGTTGATTCATTGGCCCCTTAGAGGGGGCCCGGTTCGGCATCGCAGTAGTAGGGTAGAATGTTTCTATAGCTAAGATACAAGCGTAAGGTGGGGTTGACAATACTTTTCTCCACCAAACCCCTACCTGTTAGCCGAGGCCTTAGGATTGCTTACGCACGGGGAGAGGTAGTGGGGTCTACGGATTTTACATGCACATATCCCCAAGTATACATGGTGTTCTTCAGTGGGTATCGAACGCGCGACCTTTCAGGTGGAAGTCCGACGTGCTAACCACTAGGCTACCACGGCCCTGGGGTGACAGTACTGACATGGGCCCCGCTCCTTTGCTCTGTTCCTGCTCTGCGTGCATAATATATGTTGTATTTCCCGTTTTGATACTTTTTACAGTATTGCATTGTATTGCGCATGCAAAAAAGAGTACTTATTTCGGAACGATCGTATAAGAGTTTTGCTTTATAATTATGACTCAGGAAGTTTTATGCAGTGACGTCATGTCATTTCCAGAACTTAAAATGCGTGGACCCGTGGTTTGAGTATCTGCCAAAAAATGTCACGCAAAAACGCGAAATAAATAATAAATAGAATGAATTACTGTGTGCTGGGGTTTTCCACGAACCTTTGACTACATTCAGCTGATGACCCGAATCGGAATATAGAGCTCTCTATACGAAATTTACGTCAGATGCGGCAAATGCAAACAGTTATTTTTCAACGACTTATAAAAATTTGAACGGTTTAAACTATAGTATTTAGATTATTTCTCCTTTAATTTTTTAATGCTTACGATGTTGTTAAATGAATTATTTTATTTTTCACTTTTTAGCGCAACTTTTAATTTGAAGTCGGGTCTATTTTTTTAAATTTTATTCTTTTTAATGTAAATGCATTTTTTATATGAATAATCTATTTAAAAAAAAAAAAAAATGGCACACCTACTTTGAGTGATTGCCACTGAAAAATAATGATTTGTATGAGATAAATTGCATTTTGAAATTTATTTTAAAGATCTAAAACGGACTTCAGTCTTAAAACAGACCGTATGAATTTAATTTTTGTTTTTGAGAAGCCTTCATTCAAACTCTTGCTATAATTGCTTCAAATATTACTGTTTGGCGGCGACAAATTTTGTTTAACAGTAAGTTTTATATTTATCTTCTTCTGTATTAAAATCCGAGAGTAAACAAACGTATCTATCTATCTATCTATGTCGCGCTATCTCCTTACCAACTGCTGGGAGCTAAGGGTCGAGTGAGGTATTGAAAAATTCATAATTTTTCGAGGAAGCCATTTTGTCTATTCTCATCGCTGAGGTACTTTAAAAAGCGCAGGTATTAATCAAAAACCCATTTTTAAAAAAAGTTTTGTAACCGTTCAATTTTATTTGCATTGTTGCCATTTCAACAATACATTTGCCGTTTTAACAAATCAAATCCGTTGCCACTATTGCAAATTTTATTCAGCCTTTCTAGCATTTTGAGGCATTGCTGTATTTGCCCTCCATTAATTAAGGAGCGCGAATTTTGAGACATTGCTGGAAGCATTAATTTTTCGTCTGCGAAAATATTAATGCGTGTATACCCAAAGGTATTAATATTATTCCTGATAAATGTGAAGCGCAGGCGATATTTATCTTGTCAATTCTTAAATGTTTTTAGAGATTGTAATGAAGAAGGACGGCAAATTCTCCACCCGGGGAAATGACGCAATAATTGAGGTAGCCCGTGCAACGCCAGGAGATGCAGCTAGTTACCTAATAATTTACTCAATTAAGAAATATCAAGGCAACTCTTTCAACATTAAGAGAGAAATGTTTATTTTTAATTCATAACGTTCTTTCTGAAGAACAATTGCAGTCAAATCAATGTACGATGCTTAAGTTAGCCCACCCTTTATCGATTAAAGAAAAAATCATCAAAATCAGTTCATTTAGTCAAAAGTTATGTATGAAAGAACAAAAAAATGACTACATTTCTGCCCATAACTCTTTTTCTAATTATCGAATATGGTCAACCGAACGTATGGGACCGAGGCCTATATAGGTCCCGGAAACGGCTAAAAGATGTAAAAAGTAATGAATTTATGTTTTAAAGAATCTTTTATGAATACATTAAGAATCTTTAAGATGACAGAGCATTAATGAGGGAGTCCACTGCAAGACCATTGATTGTATGTAAAATAAACTTTGTCGTTTTCTTTGCTCTGACTTTTATGAAAAAGTCAAGCTTAACAAAGACATCTTGAAAAAAGTACATTCAAGTCAGGAATATGAGTGGGTTGAAAACAAGGAATAACATAGTTAACTTGTTAATTGCTTTTTTAGTTCGACACAAATGTTTTTTTGAAATGGTTTTTATAGTTAGACAAAACGTTGTAGTTTAAAAAAGTAAGATTTTAGTAATTAATTGTTCAACTAAACAATTTTATGAAGTATTTTAAACTTTATTTTATTATAACTTCTTTCAAGGTGGTAGAGCAGTAAAAAATCTAATTAAAAAGGAAAAAATCTTTTTAAGTAAATTAAGTAGCAAAAATTCCTTTTTAATTTTTAAAAGGTGGGTAGACTAACAATTTAGGGTTCCAGATTCCCCACTCAAGTTACTTGCGAGGCTTAAAAAAAGACTTAAACTCACCATTTTGCTTTAAATTTTTTAAAATTTTCTCCAGACCCCCCCCCCCCGAGGGGTTTTCCCCAGGAGTGCCCCCAGACCCCCCGGTATGCCCATCCCATATTAATGTGTCCCGGTTTCACTAACCAAACGTATGGCAAGCCTAAATATAACCTCCTCTTTTGTGAAGTCGGTTAAAAATGTTAAAGAATGAATAATGAAAATATTTTATATCATCACGAACTGAGTGACGAGAATGAGAATTGGAACAGGAATTGACAGTTGCTAAATGCAATTAAAATTTATGTAGTGGGAATAAATTCTACTTTTATCCATTGTATTCATTTTACGTGTAGGAAAACTCTTGACGTTATTAGTAATGACAAATTTGTTTGCAATTCATATTCAAAGGGATATGTTTTAAGTGATTTATGTAACGATAACAAACATTGGTGAAATCTCTTATCATTATCAGCTCCAGATAAAGGGGAATGTTTATCTATTTGTGACGAAAGCATTTTATCTTCTGTGAAATCCAGCTGTAATTTTTACGACAAAGCATCTTAAAGTTGTTATCTTACTCAACTGTTTTTGCGTCACGTTTAAAATTTGAAAGGCGAAAAATGAGAATTTGATATATTTCAATACTTTTGGTCGAACAAACGAATTTTACATATTTTTATGCCCTTCTTTTTCAAAATAACTTTTATGTATAAACCATGGTCATTCCTCTATAACAGCGGCTCCCAATCTTTTTTTTTTCGCGTACCACCATTTTTCTTGCAAACCATTTTGCGTACCACTGGCAATATAACTTTATTATATAGAATAGATCAGCGGTTCCCAATCTTTTTTTCGCGTACCACCATTTCTCTTGCGAACCATTTTGCGTATCACTGCTATATAACTTCAAAAAATGGAAGATTAATAGATTATAGAAAGATTTTTTGCCTGAACACCTACCACCTAGAGAGGTTTCGCGTACCACTAGTGGTACGCGTACCACAGTTTGGGAACCGCTGGAATATATCACTAATAGATTATAGATGGATTTGTTTCGCCTGCACGCGCACCACCTGGAGAGGCTTCGCGTACCACTGGTGGTACGTGTACCACAGTTTGGGAACCACTGCTTTAAAAAAGCCACCTCATTATTTTAAAAAAAAAACTACAGCCACCTCCCATTTTAAATAATGATTTTGAATTTCTAAGCATCTTATCTATTAACTAGCTATTCCCCGCGACTTCGTTCGCGTGGAAATTTTGATGTGTGTGTGAGAGAACTGACGGTCTGATCAAAATGTAAGCACAACATTAGGACGCAACTATACATAACGTTCGTTTTCAAAGAATAAGTAACCATTTATTTATTTTTACTCAATTAGTAGTTTATAAATTATCTGTTGAGAAGGTGAAAATCTGCGTTTCATTATCTAAAAATGATGGATTACCGTAAGATGGACGGTGTTATTCAATAGTTATAGATGAAATTGAACGGAAATCACTATATGCCTGATAACTTAAGTGGTAAAGCACTCGGTGCGTAACTGAGGGACCTGGGTTCGAGTCCTAATTCAGTCAAATTGGTAAAGCCTTATTAAGGAAAATGCGCTGAAACGCTATTTAACGAAAGTCCTTTTAAATGTACGCTACCCTGTCCTGTTGGATACAACAGTTATGCTGCAGGGTACCGTGTATTTTTCCGGTATGAAAAGTATCCTATGTCATTCTATAACCCCCCCACCCTTTCTTTTCCTCTGACAGAAATGAAAATTACAACCGGCGTTGCTCGGGCTACCTCAAATATTGCGTCATTTAATGGACGGAGAATTTATCGTCTTTCTTTATTAGAATTTCTAAAAACATCGTGTGCGCTTCAAATTTATTAGGAATAATATTACCCCTTTGTCTATTACACGCGTCAATATTTTCGCAGACACAAAATTGAATGCTACCAGTGATGCCTCAAAATGCACGCACATTTATTTAATGGGTGGGGAAATACAGCGATGCCTCAAAATGATAGCAACGTTGATTAGAATTTGATTTGTTAAAATAGCAATTGAATTGATTTGTTAAAATAGCAACTGTATTGATTTGTCAAAACGGCACCTGAATTGTTGAAATATCAACAATGCAGATAAAAGAAAAAGGCTATACAACTTTAAACATTTTTGCGTTTTTAACTATCTCCACTAATTAAATTCCTTCAGCGATGAGAATGAACTAAATGGCTTCCTTGGAAAATTATGAATTTTTTAATACCTCACTCGAATCTTAGCTCCCAGCAGTTGGTAAGGAGATAGCACGACATAGATAAATAGATAGATATGTTTTTTTATTCTCGGATTTTAATACATAAGAAAATCATGAATTTTGTAATACCTCACTCGTCTCTTAGCTCCCAGCAGTTGGTGAGGAGATAGCGCGGCAAAGATAGATATATAGATATGTTTGTTCACTCTCGGATTTCAATATAGGAATGTTTCATATTCATAAATGATGTCGCGCTCTGAGGGGGGAGGGGGTTCGTGAGATTGTGGAGCGGGGGGGGGGGGAGGGGAGGGGTTAACAAGAAGTGTGACATCATGCTTATGCAACATAGCGTGGCATGTGACAAAGGGGGTTTGTCGAAGTGTGACATTTTGTCACAAAGGCGCGGAGGGGGGTCAAATTTATGGGAAAACAGCGTGACATCATTTATGAATGGTCCCATATAAAATTTATTTATAATTTTCCCAACACAGAAAAATCAAACCGAGCCTTTTCAATTAATAGAAAAATACCATTTTCACCCATAACGTTCTTTCTAAAGAACAAATGTAGTCAAATCGAAATGCGACATTTAAGTTAGACGATCCTCTGTTGATTAACAAAAAAAGTCATCAAAATCAATTCATTTAATAAAATGTTATGGATGAAAAATCATTACATTCATGCCCATAACTTTTTTTTTAATTATGAAATGCGGTCAAACGAAGGTATGGAACCTCTGGGAGACCATCCTCGATCGATTAAAAAAAGAATGATCAAAATCGGTTTATTCATTGAGAAGTTATTGATGAACGAAATAATAATAATAATAAAATAGATTATTAGAAAAACTGATGACTTCCACTTCTGTAGGAAGTCGATTAAAAATTATGTTGATCCTTTGCTCCGTGAAAAATAAAAGCAATTCTATTTTAGTGGCACCGTACATTTTTCCGGGATAAAAAGTAGCCTATGTGCTAGTCCAGATTACAATCTATCTCTGTGACAAATGTCATCTAGATCCGTTTTGGGTTCTGGAATAACAAACATTCATCCAAACTTTCGCATTTGCAATAATAGTAAGATACTTGAAACTAACCCCTTTTAAGCACATTGCGCACACGGAGGACTGAGAATTGGCTCAGTGGTGACAAAATAACATTTAATGCTATGTGCTGGAGCTGAAAGCATCAAAGTTTTTCTGAATCAACCGCAACAAAAACAATTGTGCTCCGAGAAAATGTGGGTTTAAAAATCATCAACATGAGATTATGAAGGGGGAGAGCTTCTAAGAAAAAGGTAGATTTGTGTGGAAGGGGAGGAATGCACTTTTCAAAGAAACAATGTTTTAAGCCTTTATACACTCTCACGGATTAGAAAATATGTTTCGTTTTCAAAAATTTAACAGAATCTGGAATATAAAGGGTGGTTTGTAATGATAAAGGGTGGTTTAAACGTCGGGGGACATGATAGTAACCGCGTTATTGAGGCGCGGTATTACGGGGTATACTGAGGCGCGGTATTACAGAGTTTTACTATATGGACAATTTTCCGGCTTGGGAAAGAACCTCATAGGAATAGCTTAATTTGTTTAAGCGCGTGAGATATTACGGATCACTTTAACTTTAAGCAGGGGTGCCCACCACCACCAGGGAGGAGGAGGGATCATGGTTAAGGAGTTCTGATCGTCAATTTGGGGATATGTCCCCAAATCCAAGGACAATTTGGGGACGTCTTCGAGGACATAACAAATTAATTCGAGCATTTGATTGATTGTAAAACATTTCATTTCTTTTTAAAGTAACAATGAGCAGATACCACAAGACAGATTGATTAGATTTACAAATCACGGAAGAAATGTAAAGAGCAGGGAATCTTAGGAAAGGAAAGGAATCTAACTCTTTTTTCACCTCTGCATGGCCTCTGAGCTTCTGAGGCCTCCCCTTCCCTTTTACTGTTTGTTAACATTTTTCTTTTATACTTTAAGCACATTTTTAAATGCAATGAAAGTTTTTTTAATTCAATACGTTAAGAATGTTGTAGTTTTCTGTTACAAGTGTAGCGTGGAGCCATGAATAAACTATTTTTAATTATTGTCATGGCAACAACTCTTATAAACATCGTCTTCTCTCTTCTCATCCACAGCTGTCAATGAAAATCCTAACTCGTACCAGTCCGTATCTTAAACATTTTGTAAGTGCCTTTTATCTAGATTGCTCATTTTTAAGAAGAGTCTTGCATCATATGTTTTTCTCCCTTGAAAACTTTCTCCGTTTGCAGCATGGTGTGACAAAATTCGATCGTGTGATGAACCTTAACTAGTTATTGATTATATTACAGTGTAGTGGTACTATGCGGGTAAACGCCGGGTATAAATTCTGTTGCTATGGGTTTTCAATATTAGTTCACAGTTTTCACTACTGGAACGTGTTTCACTTTATGACTCGAATGAGTCAGATTTCGAGATTTAAGTATGTCAACTTATTTATCCAAAAAAATTTTATTTAATCGTTGCTCATAGCAAAAGTTTTAAATCCATAATTTTTGCAAGTATTTGCAGTTGTTATTTTTTTGCATGAAAGATTTTAAATAATTTTAATGAATTTGAATATTTTACTGTATTTCAATGCGTTCGGAACAATGTCATTGTCCTCAAATAAAATGAAAGAGGGACGTTTTCCCAGCAACTTCTGTATTTGGTAATTTTTATAATTCTGTGAAAATATGTTTTTTTTTTTTGCAAATTACTTTTGTAAGCACTGTGTTGGAAAATTATAGATTATGTGAGTAATTTTAATTCAAGAATTAAAAGTTAGGTAATTTTAATTAAGATTTCAAAATTGTTTTAAAAGTTGCAATTTTTAATTTTTGTTTATGATACAACTTCTGGTTTAGTTACTATACAGTCTAAAATATTTTTTAACTTTCATGTCTTTTATTTGTATAACAGTTGTAAAATAATCCTAATATATAATATGTATTGTAAATCTTTCAAAAGTAAATATATTTCAATTCAAAATATGTTTCTCGTTGATCTAGAATATCATTTTTTTGAATTTCTTACAACAGAAAACTTAGATTTTTCTTTGAAATTTCCAAGCATTTTTTTACATATGCATTACATATATACATATCTAAGCAATGTTTGGTAATACTATTTTGTATTCTATAAATTTTAAACAAATACATGCAGTGTTATTTTGATATAATACTTTGTTTTCTATAAATTTTAAACAAATCTAAAAACTTTTGGTGTTAAGGAATTCACCTTTAGTTATGTGTTAACACCAAAACATTTTCAGATGTATTTAAATTTGTAGGAAACATAAGGATATATGTATGTTACGGACTCTACATTTGCCATATATTGTGAAATGACCCATAAATGAAAAATCTAATTAAGCAGAATTTGAGAAAAAGAAAATCTTTTTTAAATTTTAATTTTAATCACAAATTTTTTTTTAATAAAATGAAATGTTTCTTAATAGTTAAGTGGATGTTTTAAATTTTCATTTCTTTCTCAAGTTCAGTGATTCATCCACAGAACAAATAGTTTCAATTAAAATACTGTTTTGTTCTGACCATACTTAATTTCTCATTTTCAGAAATTGTTGGATTTTTTTTCAGTTAACATAAAGCTAAAAGTTTTGCATCAAAGTCCAATTATGTGACATTTTTGTAAATTTTAAGGTGATAATTTAAATACTTTTTACCCACATTTCAAATAACATACTTTTCAGTGGCTTTAAATTAAATAGTATTTCTTTCTCAAATCAGAGCAGATATTTCACCATTTCAGAACAGTTCTGAGTGTTTTACCCATTTTTTCTTTATTATTCTGTTTGCAATATATTTTGGAATAAAAATGGTTTAAATGCCTAATTGCAGTTTAAAAAAGATAATTTCATTTTGTAATTGAATATGTGTGCATATATATACTGTAAAAATTACTTAATTAATTACAACAAAATTTTATATAAAAAATTTCAAACACAGTTTGTTATACTATAATGAATTTCCACTCAAGTAAATAGCCTCTGAAATGAACTTGCTTTTTCTTTTTACATGCACGCACCCAGTGGTGTAGTCAAGGGGAACGTAGGGGGAAGGCATCCCTCATCCCTTACTTTTTAATTTTAACACAAGTGTCTCTCCTCTTGTTTTAAATTTTAATATAAGCCTATCCTCTACTTTTTGATGTTCATATATGTAAATTTCCTTCCACCTTTTTTCCCAGGACTGTACGACTCATGCACCCTGCATTTTTAAGGAGATCTCTGAATATATATATATATATACACCCTTTTTATATATTGCTTCATTAAAAAAAAATTCTGCAAATTGTTCTCGGAAGCAATATGTTGTTTGAAAATAAATTTTTTTTCCTTTTGAATTTTCAGACTAATTTTTTAAAAGGTTCAATCAAATCATTCCATAGCATGGGACGATTGGATGAGCATGTAAAATCAATATGGAGGTCAGCTGATGCTGTATGTTTTGATGTAGATTCAACTGTTTGCACAGATGAAGCCATCGATGAATTGGCAAAATTTGTTGGCAGAGACAAAGAAGTAGCTGACTTGTAAGCATTGTTCCTTTTGTATTATAAAATTACACAAGTTGTCCTTAAATCAGGAGGCTGTTTATGAGTATTGATTCATTTAATTTTTACTATATGGGATATCATCATTATTATTGTAATGAAAAATGCCGATTTTTCTAGTTATTTACAAATCACTGCATATATACATAGTTTCATAGTTAGTCTGAGATTTAAAAGTGTGACACTCACCTGTAACACTACGTTCCAAATTAAAATCAAAACCATCAAATTTTCTAACCCAGTAACAGTAATTTTAATTTATTACACAATATTCCTTCTAAATGTTTCTTACTTACAATCTAATTTTGAAAGCAAAGTAATTTTTCTAGTAACCTATTCCAAGTTCCATCGCTTTGCATCAAACATTTGAAATTATATCGAGTATTTTCAGATTCAGTTCTGTAAGCTGTCACAACGAATAATGTATGATTTGTTTAGAGTTAAGAGCTTTGTTTTATTTTACTTGAAAACTCTACTGTATAGCCAAATTTTTGTAGAAACTCCATCCTAAAAAAACTTAATCCTTTAGAGCATTTTTCAATCTGGTATGCACTGGTGCCGAAGTGAATTACCTGGAACGCCATTCCATTATTGAATTTTTGGGGAAATATTTTCCTTCCACATAAAATTAATTTTAATTTCATATTTGCCCTGATTTTGATTTATGCATTATATTAAGCATTCATGCTTTTTTATATCTTTATGTATTGCTTGTTGAACAATTTTCATGGAATTGGCTAGTTAAAATAGAAGACTAACATCATTATTTTATAAAAGGAGCTGTGTGTCTCCAATCTTGGCAGCTGCTTTTCACTATAAAAATCCTGTGGCGGAAAGCTCATGTTTGCAGCCTACAGCAGTCGAAGGTGTATGTGATATTAAAATGTATTCTAGATTACATTGTTTTCCATTACTTTACTTACTCCCTATCTATTGACCTATTTACATGGTTCTTTCATGAACTACCACCTCTAAAAAAATGTAGCTGCTTGTCCTTCGGAGGTTAATGGAAACTGAGGTTAATGTTGTATGTATATATATATATATATTGGGTTGTTCGGAAAATAATTTCTTTTTTTCCTAACATAGGATTTAGTTGTATTATTTAACAGCCAACTTCACATTTCAGCCGCCTAATCATTAAGCATTTTGACAGGTGATATAGTAAGGCTTGCTTGTGAAAAAGTTCCAATTGATTTTTTACAATAGTTTTTGGTTAGTGCCCTTTCAAATATGGAAAGTCCAAAGCAGCATTTTTGGCATATTTACTTTTTTACTACAAAAAATGTAAAAATGCTGTTCAAGCAAGAAAGAAAATTATGCAATGTGCATGGAGAAAGTGTAATGACAGTGCCACAACTGGTTTACAAAATTTCGATCCAGACAACACAACAAGCAATTTTGATGTTTACTGTTATCAACTGGACAAATTGAATGATTCACTTGAATGGAAAAGGCCAGATCTGATCAATACGAGGTGTGATTGGAAAGTTTTAAGAATGGGTTTGTAATTTCACAATGGCGGTACTTACCACTACTGTAATGCATCCTTCAAAATAGTCCCTTTCTGAATGAACACACCGACTCCAGCGGTGTTTCCACATTTGGAAACATTCCTGGAATTTTATTTCCTCAACTGTGTTAAGGGCGTTCGCCGGATTCACTTGGATGTTTTCAATCGAGTCAAATTGCTTCCCTCTAAGCAGGGTTCCCGCAATATTTTTTGAAATCCCACTCAAAAAAAATTTGTTTGTGCTTAAATTTTAAAAATCCCACCTAAAATTTTGGTCAAGATGGGAAATCCCACCTTGTATTTTTCCCCAGTGTGAACCCTGCTTTAAGTGAAAATTTCAGTTTAGGAAACCGGTAGAAATTCTTTTGATCAAATTTAACAATCCTGTGCTTTCACAACCACCCTATTCCCATGATATAGCCCCTGCGGACTCCTACATCTTTCCTAAACTGAAAATTTCACTGAAAGGGAAGCCGTTTGACTCGACAGTGCGAATTTCAGTTTAGGAAACAGGTAGGAGTCCGTATGGGCTATATCAGGGGAATAGGGCGGTTGTGGAAGCATAGGAACGTTAAATTTGGTCAAAAATCCTTCTACCTGTTTCCTAAACTGAAATTTTCACTGAAAGGGAAGCAATTTAACTCAATTGAAGACATCCAGACGAATCCAGCGAGCGTCCTTAACACACTTGAAGAAATAATAGAGTGGAAAATATATAGTTCAACAAAATATTTTTTCATTATAAGAAAATCATCTTTCATTTTCATACAAAAAAAAAAAAAAAAAAAAAAAAATAAATTACTTTCCAAACAACCCAATATATATGCTCGTTTCTAAGCTTAACAAAAATACCTCGGTTTCTAATTGTGAATTTTACCCATCTACTGCACTTTTTTCTAATTTTTAAATTCTGTTTTCTAAATAGGACCCAAAAGGCAATGAAGGGTGGAATGTCATTTCAGGAAGCACTTTCAAGAAGATTAGATATTATTGAACCTTCTGTGTACATTGTGAGAAGATACCTTGAGACTCGTCCTCCATCTCTAACACCTGGGATAAAGTAATTAAGCAATACTTTTTGTCTAATTTTCTCAAAATCTTTCACATTTGATTATGGTCTTTGTCCAGCAGTCAAAATTCCATCGTAATAATTAAATTTAGCATTGAAAACATTATGCTATTTATATAATTACTAGCTGTTTCCCCACGACTGCGATCGCGTGGAAATTTAGATGTGTATGTGTGAGAATTGACGGCCTGATCAAAATGTGATCAATGTGGGTGAATATTATAAAAGGTGTCTTTTTGGGCATCTCGGCAGAGAAAGTTCTAAATAAAATTAAATGGCATTGAGGCGTCAATGGCTTAAAACCAGAGCATTATGGCACTGAACAACTTTTTTTTTCAAAGGAATGATTGAATGCCCCCTTGTGGGTGCTGATTTCTGGCAGTAAATATTTTAAATTTAAATTCTGGGCTGGAAAGCACAGCACTAAGGCGCAACTATGTACAACGGTAATTCCTTTTAAATGCACGGTTCCTATAGGACACAGTTATTATGCTATCCCATAGGATAGCATTTTCCCAGGATAAAAAGTAGCCAGTATCATTCTCTGACCCTTAAATTACCACTATGCAAAAAAGTATATCGATCCCTTGCTCTGAAAAACAAATCTATCCCACAGGAACCGCACATTTTTCCGGGATAAGAAGTAGCCTATGTACTATTAATTGAAAAATTCAATTTGTCCAGACTTGAACCCAGGTCCCTCAGTTACATGCCGAGTGCTCTGCCATTTAAGCTATCAGGCCATTACTGATTTTCTTTCAACTTCATTTATAACTATTGAGCCACGACAGTGTCCATCTTACGGTCATGATATATTTTTTTGTAACGATAACTCACAAACCGTACATTTTTCTGGTATAAAAAGTAGCTTATGTGCTATTCCAGACTATCATCTATCTCTACCAAATTTCATTCAAATCCGTTCTGGCGTGATTGAGTAACAAACATACATCTAAACTTTTGCATTTCTAATAGTAGTAAGAAAATGTATTATTCATAAAATTTGGCCCTTATATCATTAAGTTTATTTTGATCATCCTCACTTGAAGCAAATGTATTGTAAATCATGGTCGCCGCAAAGCCAACTGCGCTCATAAATGTAACCGCTTGTCCTTCTGCCAATTTCGTACTAGCAATTGAATAAAACTTAAAAGTCTACTACTCTCAATTTTCATTCCATTGTTTCGGAAAAGCCTTCACTCAAAGTCTTATATTATAATAAGTGTTTGAGTGCTTTTATTACTGCTTAGTAGCAACAAATTCCTTTTACTAATGAGTTTTGTATTTATCACCTAATAATTTACTTAAGGAAGACATGTTGCTATCTGCTTTCTATAACAATATAGCATTACAATTATAAATGTGAGGCTTGCCTGACATAATTAACTAATATAATATATAATATATATAGGGATATATATAGGGAATATAATATATATAGGGAAAATAATTAACTAATAATAAACTGTACAAAAACAAAATAAAAGTCTCATATTCTCCCTCATAATTAACTATTGCCAGCTTTTGGGAGCAAATGCCAAGTATAAAATACAATATTATAACTTTAAAATCTATTTTTATTCAGTCAAACCTAGAAACAATGTTTAAAAAAAAGCAGTTTTTTTCTAAAATATATTTATTTATTAAAACTATATACTAGTGTATTCTTTTGAAATAACTATAATAAAATTTTAAATGTTTGAAATCTACTAATTTCTTTATAATTTTACATTTCTACTGTAGCAGAACTATTCGGACGAATAGTCTATCAATCAGGCTTGGAGTCGATTACAAAGAAACGTAATCGATTACGATTACAAAGGGAGAAATTGAGAGATTACGATTACGATTGTAATCCTTTGCCAAAAAGTAATTACGATTACGGCAGCGATTACAGTCGTTGAAAAATGTAATCGATTACGATTATGACATCCGATTACTATTTTGATTACGATTAGATTAGCATAAAATTATCCGATTTTATGCAAACAACTCTCATTTTCACAATAGTGTCATAAATCAAAAAGTTATGATTTTTAATTAAATTTTTGATTTTATAAGAGATAACTGAAATGATGATGAATGCAATTATAATGAAACAATTTCAACATCACAGTTCTGGAATTATGACGTCGTTGCAGAAATGAAAAATTTGCATTATATATATATATATATATATATGTGTATAATCAGGAAAGGCACATTCAGTATTTTTCGAATATTTAAAACTCATGTGAGGAATAACTATATTGATCGTATTTTGTATATAAGCAAAGACGATGCACTAAATGTATATATAATGCATAAGTGATTTACCTGGTTCATTGTTATTTTGTGTGCATACAATCAAAATTTAGTTGGCCGCAATTTCTGAAAATCTATATTTCTCCATTGTATTTATTTTCTAGTTTAAATTGTGCAAATATTTCACATAACACCAATTAGTTTACTGAAAATAATAATTTTCTATGATTCTTTATGAAATCACTTATAAGATGTGCATGAATTGCACGGGATAACAAAATATTCAGATAGTGTAAGAGATAAATAATCTTTTGAAAATAAATGCTGCATGTTAGAATAATTTCAAAAAATTTGAACATGAACATTCAAATAACTCTTAGCAAAATTAGTAATCGTTAAAAAGTAATATGAAGAATAATTATAATACGAATGACTATAATATTTTAATATGATTTTTGTGGTTTTTTTTTTTTTTTTTAACATGCACGAGCATATACTTTTTCCATGTACTAACTGTTTTAATGAAAAAATAAAGTGCAAGTAATTTTACAACACAAATTTAACGTACAAGGTTCAACTGAAATACAAAATTCTGTTGATGTAATTCTAAGAAGAAAAAGATAATTAATTTTTTAAAATAATTCCTAAATATTAATTCATGCATTTAAAAAAACAATTGGGAAAATGTCTGAACATATATCATTTTCTTTCACATACCTATTAATTAAAAAGAATATTAGCATTAAAATACAGTCGAACTTCGATAACTTGAAGTCCCAGGGGACCCCCTAAAATATTCGACTTATCCGAAGTTTGAGTTATCGAAGTTTCCCCCCATTCCTCGGCACTTGATGTTCGACATGGTTTAAGTGGTTTGATATGTGCCATAATACTACAGTTGTACGCGTTTCAATTTTTTGATAGCCTATGTAAACAACAAGAGAAGAATGGGGTGAAAAGGTTTATTAAAAGTCACAATATTTGGCCTCTTACATATTAGTATACATACCATGTAAATCTCATTTGAAAAAAGCAGTTAATTTTTGTCGTTTGCATTTTTTAAAGTTGTTGGCATTCACAAAGTCACCTAATTTTTGAACACAGTTACATAGGGTGTTGTCTGTACCTTCGGTGGTCTCCAGGTATTGTTGTAAGATGTGAACAGCGTCCTGTGCTTGCTTACTTGTTGGAGGTGGGGGGATTTCAGCTTCCTCTTCGTCCTCATCTCCTTCGGGCTCTCCGCAAATAGCATTAATTATTGCTTCGTCAGACAAGGGTTCTGACGTTGCAATGTTGTCATCGATGCAAATGAAATCTTTTTCCCAGTCCATATCACGCATGCCTTCAATGTTGTCATCGATGCACATGAAATCTTTTTCCCAGTCCATATCACGCATGCCTTCAATGTTGTCATCGATGCACATGAAATCTTTTTCCCAGTCCATATCACCCATGCCTTCTAAGGGATCGCAATTGTCGTCTTTCGCTACATTGTCATTTGAACTGAAGAAACCACAGTTCTTGAAACAGTTCTCGATCACCGTTTGAGAAACATCACTCTCCCAGGAGATCGAAATGAGGCGCATGGCATCTAGCCCATTGATTTTGTGCTCTACGCCATTCTCCACTTCCTCGATGGATTGGCGCACTAAGCGTTTTCGACAAGCATGCTTCAGGCACTCGATGATTCCTTGATCTGCAGGCTGAAGTTTTGCCGTTGTGTTGGCCGGCAGGAAGAGCAACTTAATCGCGGACAATATCTTTCAAAATCGTAGATAAAGTGTTTGGAGGTATGCCGTACTTAGGAACCACATCTTTCTTTTTCAACTGAGGATTTTTTTCAATCTCCAAAATAAGCTTTGCTTTTTGATCTAAAGTAAGAGTGATCAATTTCCGTTTAGACATTCCGGATACAAAATGCTGATTAATTCAACAAGCGCAATTCAAAGAACGCAACTGCAACGTCACGGAGTCTAAGAAAGAAGAGCAGCCAGCTGGGAATCCTTATTAGACCTACCCAACCTCACAAAACAGGTGCTCTCCCCCCCCCCTACAATCTCCAAAGTGAACCCACCCCCAAGACAGTGACCATCTTTGTTCAGTCCACTCCAACCTCCCCTTCCCCCTTCCCTCCACAATCTCTTATCTCTGTTTATCCTCTCGGACAATGGAGGGAAGGGGGTGAAGGTACAGTGGCTAGAGTGAAGGGTATTCCAAGAATGTGTGACATAAGTGGATGCCATTGCAATTCACAGAAGGAAGACATGAGTGGACTGGCATTCGAACTTTTGAACTGAATCGTTTTTTTTTTCCGTGGAAATCTATCGCAAAAACTTCGACTTAGAAGATGTTCACTTCGAGTTATCGAGACAGTTTTGTAAAGAAAAGTATAGAAATGATTCGGGACTTGATTAAAAGTTCGACTGTATAAATAAATTTAAGATTTAAATGTATGCACTTTTTTAAATATTCGAAGAACATATTTTTAAAAATAATAATAATCACACGTACCAGGGGATGATTTCATGAATCTTAAGCATAGAGCATCATGTAACGCCTGCTCCTAAATTGCTGAAGTGTAAATGTGCTATTCTTTAGAAAAATTCTTCACTTCTGCCGTTAAAGAAAGGCAAAAACACAAAAGTCATTTCATGTCTCTTTATGTGTGTAGGTGATAGTACCAACACTAGATTTTCAGGGGGGCAGTCTACTTCGATTGTTGAAAGGGAAAATGGGGCGCCCATTCTTAATGCCGGCTCCAAACCGGGACCCCCGCGGAGAGAAGAAAGGGAGAACTCTCTTTTACTCGCGGCGGTCCCGTCCAGACTCTCGTCTATTGCCCAACCGTTTGAATATGTTTTGAAGGGGTAATTAAGGAAGCAAAATGACCGATGCATTTGGTCCTTATAGACACCTTCCCCTTTCTTATCTACCTTCTTATCTACCCCGAAATCTGTGACTTGCGGACAGATTACCGCTCTTGTACCGAAACTGGACGACGCGAGGAGACCGGAACCCCCCCCCCCCCCCCCGAGAGCCCCAAGGCGATGCGAGTGACATATCCAGACTCCCTTTCTTCTCGGGCTCTCCAGCCATTCCCCGTGGAGAGTGGAGCCGAAATTAAGAATTCTGAGAGACCGCAACAAGTAGGACAACAAGCGTCTCTAGCAGACTATTATATGGTCCTGCCATCAAGGCTCTACGACCGCCACACAGAACCTTTTATATTATGATCGCCCGTAGGTTACAGACCGCTTAGGATAGGACTTCAGTACACAGTTTGAATCCTTTTTCTTGTAATCTTATCTCTTCTATCCAAGGGTAGCGCTAAAAATTTCAGCTTTCAGCAGGTCAAGATTACACGATTGCAGGACTAGCAGATTACGGATTTTTTCCTTAAGATTACGATTAAAATTACGGGAGAAAAAGGATTACGGGATTACACGACTTCGATTATGATTATGAGAATATGCCATCATCAGATTACGATTACGATTACGTCAAAATGTAATCGATTGCAGCCGATTACGATTACGTAATCGCGATTACTCCAAGCCTGCTATCAATATTCGGCCAGGCCAAGAAAGGGCTATTCGGCCAGGCAGAATACTGAGTATTCATTACATCCCTAGTAGTAGTAATAGCACATAATAATAATTAAACAACATGTTTTTAAAAAGTTCAGGCTTTCGTTCTTTTTAAAAATATTTATTGCATTATTAAAAAAAAGTTACGGTTATGAGAGTATGTCTGTTGGTCTGCTCTTTCCCCAAACTTTTGAGAAAATACTCCAATCCGAACAATTATCTTTTTTTTTCACTGTTTATACATAACTTTCAACAAACATTTTACAATTTACTTTTTAAACATTCTTTTTTTGTTCAATAAAAAATTTATTGCTATTAAACATCGTTTGATTGTTCAAAATTTATACTATGTACAGGCTTTTAATTTTTTTTCAAAATTGATGTTTGATGCATTAAAAATTTTTTTTTTCTATTTTGTATAAAAATGCATGCTAATTGCAACATTTCTCATGTATCAATACTTTTCTTCATAGTCAATCTTTACCATAGTGCTTAAGATTCCTTAACAGGTATTATAAGAACAAAAATCTTAGATAAAGTGGCTTCTAATAATAGTAAAGGAAAAGTGTCTACTGGCCACTGGCGATCTACCATCATCTAAATGTTTGAGTTAACAGAATGTGATTTTGTTAACAATTAATAAGAAAAATTGGTTCTCAGAAAATTTGAATAAAGTCTGAAAACATTACTTTTTAAAATATAAAAACAGGGGAAAATAATTTTATTATGCACCCAAATTAAACGTGCTATTTTAATTGGCTGCCAATTAATTGGTTATCGACCAATTTGCTTATCGGTACATCCCTAATATATATATAATAATACAAGTTTAGTAGTGAGCACATGTCCTTTTTTACATTAAAAAAAATATCTTTTACCTAATTTTTGAAATTTATTTATTTATTTTTTAAACTGACTTAAAAATTCTATCTTTGTGTATTAATAATTAATTATTTAATTTTTTAGAGAATTAATAGCAACACTTCATGATCGAGAAATTCCTGTATATCTTGTTTCTGGAGGATTTGATACTATTATCGAGCCAGTTGCAGAAGAGCTAGATGTTCCATTTAACCACATATTTGCTAACAGACTAAAATATTTTTTTAATGGTAAATATGAAAACTTTTTTGGTGAAAAATAATGGATTATCTGCATAAAAATTAGTAACTTATCCCTATGTATAAATTATTATTTTTCATTTTAAATGTATATAAAAAGCTATAGTACCTATGATTAATTAAAGTCCAGTTGCTGCCAAAGTATATGTTGAATACCTAGTTAGTAGTCCTTCTTATTTAAAAAACAAAAAGCTTTTTTTGGACATATGTAAGATTTTTAAAAATTATATTTTCTATAACTACAGTGTTGCCTATTCACGTCGGAGCGGTGACGCACCCCCCCTGAAAAGCTACAAAACCCCTCCCTGGTGGGCAATCCTTATAGGGTTGCACTCACCTGGAAAGTATGGAAAACCTAGAATTGTCAGGGAAAACAAAAATGACTAAAAATGGACAGGATATTCACAAATCTTGCAATTTCTGAAAAAATTAGGGAATTCTTTTCATTTTCTGGTAGTCTTTTGTTTTTATCACTGCTCCATTAATTGTAAGGGTAAGCAAATCAGGAAACACTCTTTGCAGTGTTATTCCATTCACTTTGCAGAGATCGATACAGCATTTTTTCAATTCTCCTGTTTTTGTGAAAAATCAAATAATTTTGCAGAAATTGAAACATATAGTGATAACTTTTTTTTATTATTATTTGCCACTATTTTAGTAAATATTTCTGTGAAAAGTACGATTTGGTAGAGGGAAATTTTGTGAGACGTTTGTTGTGTGAGTTGATGGGTCCATTTTGGTTGACTGGAATTTTTTTTTAAAGATCCATTTTGATTAATTGGAAGTTTGAACAATCCGAAAATGGACCCAACTTTCCTCTGCTCAACCCCTGCTTTCCCCAAAATACTTACAACATAATATTAGCTTCCCCTTTTATTTTATTTTTTTCAGATTCCTCCTATCACCTTCCAAGACAAGACCTAAAGTTTTTTGCAGAAGAAAACATGATTATGTAACAGTTCACACAACTATATAAATGTTCACAGGCGGGAAATTTTGCGTTTCTCTCCTTTTCACCAATGATCTTTATCTTAAAATTTGTATCATCAGAGATTTCTTGCAAACTTGTATTGTTGAATTCGTGAGAAATTCAATAACTTAAAGAAATTGACATTTATTTAAAACAACCAACCCTATTCTATGTTCCCTGAGGTTGTTTAAACTATTTAGCGACAGAATAAATGCCGAAAAAGAATGTTGAAGATCTGAATAATATTCTTGAATATTTAACACTCCGTCGGGCGCGCTCCAAATTTTGCACCATCGGGCGCGCTGTATCTCACAGATACATTTCGTAATATCAATGTGTAAATTTAATTATGAAAGTTTTTTTTTAAATGTTTCTTTTTTTTTTTTTGGTACCAGGCTTCACCTCCCTTACACTCGGACCCTTATCTCTCCTTTATTTCTTCTATTTCATTACAATGAAAATATTAAATTACAACGCAAATACTTACTAGCTAAAAGAAATGTAAATTGATAAAATATATACGTACAATAGGTATTTATATATAATTATATTAAGTGAAAATATTCTTAATTAAAATATTGACTATTCAAATAATTTTAGGAAATGAAAAATATAATTCGACTCCGATACATTTGGTTCATCACTTGCACTTTTAAAAGAAAACATCACGGTATGTTCTAAGCAAAAACCTTCACTGCATTTTAGGCACTTATATTGCGTTTACCTAGTCTTTTTGTTGAATGACACTCCATGAAATCTCCTTTGTCCTTATCACTTTCATCGAAAATTTCTACATTTAAATCTTAATTTTCATAAATAAATAAAAAAAAAAATTATGAATGTTTCAAGATTTTTCTGATCATTTAAATCTAGAAAGCGTTTTTTATTCATTTTCAAAGCAAAAATAAACGCAAAAATTAATAAAATTAGTATAACAAACGGAAAACGTCATCGGTCTCGCTGTATCCCACAGATACAAACCGCAAATGAACCCCCAAAAGGGGGGGGGGGAATCCCCTGACACCTACTCCCACAACATTCTAGGAGACTTATTGACCGGAAGGGCAGATATTGCTCTGGTCAAGGTTGTGACATTCCTCCTTCAATTTAAAAGAAAGTAATTTCAAAGCTTTGTATCTGTGAGATACAGCGCGACCGACGGAGTGTTAAGGATTGTCTCCTGCAATTGAATTGAATTTTTACAATTTTAACTTGTATTCATAACATCCACTTTCTCGAAAACATGTTAACTTTTCAAAAAATTGCTTGCGGTTCTTGAGAGTATCCATATTGTCAATCTGAAATCACTTGGAAAAGTCGGGGAATTTCATTCCCTAAGTTTAATGGAAATCCTGCCACTTATTATTGCACTATAAAATTATACTCAAGAAAATGCCTTAACCTACCAGCACGTACATCTGTGCAAAATTTATGAAATATAATTTTCACCGTGATTATAAGTATTAAAAAAACAGTTTGTGTTTATTTGAATACTAATGATTCATTTGTTCGTTAATTTTCCAATCTATTTTTTATGAAAATAAAAGACAAAAGTAGCTGCTATGAAAAATATATCCTACTGCTTGCGCCAATATCCAAAACATTAGAGCTGGAAGGTTAAAAATGCATATCATAAAAGTGGCATGCACAACAATAAAACTACAACAAATTAAAAACTGATTTCTAATATTTTTTCTAGGAGACTATGCAGGTTTTGATGAAACACAGCCAACTTCTGAACAAGATGGCAAAGCTCAAGTAGCAGCTTATTTAAAGCATCGCTTTGGATATCAAAAACTAGTCATGATTGGAGATGGTGTGACTGATTTAGTAGCTTCACCACCGGCAGTAAGAATTTTTTAAGATATATCCTGAACAAAAGTAAAATTGAACTCATAGTTTTTATATGATTGATTTTCTCACGATTACTCTGATTTTAGTAATAAATAAGACAATGTTTTTAAGCTTAATATTTATTAACTTTAAATTTTTTCAATTTCATATAAGTGACGCTTATATCAGTGGTGTAATCGAGGAGGGATTCCATCCCCCTACCTTTTTATTTTAATACAAGCGTCCCCTCAAACTTTGTACATTTTAACATAGGCGTTCTCCCAACTTTTTTTTCCGGACTATACCACTGACTTATATGTTTATAATTGAAGCTTGTTTGTCCTTTTGAGCACTAGATACTTCTGCAGCTGTATTATGCTCTGAATAGCACTTGTAGTAGTCTGGATTAAAGTATATAAAAGTGTTATAGTCATATAGTCTTTTTTTTTTTTTTTTTAATAATCTCTCAATTTTTCATTTTCTGCTAAACAAATATTAGCAAAATTTTAGTTTTTCTTGTGAGAATTTTATTTATTCTTCTTTTTGCTTTAGACTTTTTTCAATTTCTTGTTGTTGTACTTCTTCAAGCTTTCTTTTTTTTTCTTCCTCAGCAACTTTGGCTAATGCTTCCTTTTCTGTAATATAAGTGGAATAACTTTTCGCTACAGAATTCAAGAGCTTTGGTGTTCTGGAAACAGAGAAAATGCCTCCATGATCGTTTACAGCGCACTTAACATGTCTTAAACCAATTATGGTCGACTCAGAAAGATATAACCTGCTTTTAGATGTTATATTGTTGTTTAAAGAGAAACCATGCTCCACATCAGAATTACTATGATATACGGGCAGTTTTTCATGAGGCTCGAAAAAATTAACTTATTTTTTATTCCCAGTATGCGTCAATTCTCTAATCACTTCCTTCAGATTCAAATTCTTTACACAGTCTTTCAACATCATCTTCTAAACTATAAACCTGCTACTCTTGGGCTATACTATCTGTAACATATTTGTTTAGTTTTCAACTTTTCAAATTTGAAAGATAGATGAAAAAGTTTATCCCAATTTTTTTGAGAATGACATAATGTATTTATTATACATTAAACAAACTTTTACAGCATAAATATTTATAAAACACAAAAAAATTCAAATATTAGTATTTATAAAGAATTATATTAAAGAAAAACCATGCAATTTAGCGTAATTAAAAGAATACATAAAAAATAAAATTAAAGAAATAAATTGAATAAATGTTCTCCAGAACAGAATTTGAAAAGTAGAAAACCCTGAAAAGAAAAGAAAAGAGAGATTCATTTTTTAACATATCGCAGTTCAAAACAATGTAGATTTGAAAAATTAATACACATATATGTAAAGTATTGAAAAATAAATGAATAATTTTTTAATCACATTTTGCAGTTTCCCTTAGTTTGTATTGCAATGAACATACAATCCTAATTCCTGAAACTTTTGCACTTGGAGTCTTATTTACTTCCATCTTCACGATTACAGAACGAGATGCTGAATTTGGAATTACTGATTTATTACCAAAATTATTGTGACCAAATAATTTAAAAAAAAAACCTTTTATGTTTGAAAAAAGGAGATCTATTACATCTGACACAAGCAATTTGGGCGATCAAGAGGGGGGGGGGGGGAGGAGGGGTCAATTGACTTTTAGAACTACATTGAATTTATACATATTTTTATGTATTTTGTTTTTTCCTCCTATTATATGTATTGAAAATATACTCTTAGATCCCCCCCCCCCCCCCAGAAAATTTTGAAATGACGGGCCTGATCTGATAAACATAAGGACATGATAAATTTATGATTATATATTCTGTTCATCATGGATATTTTAATCCTGAGAAAAATTCATAATAATTATACACATAAAGTAATTGATTAATGGAAATGTATAATTTCACTGAAATTCTTAAGAAAAAGGAATTGGTTCTTGTAATGTAATATTTTCTACTATAATATTTAAAAGCTGTTTTCTTTATTTTATTTTACTTTTTATCAAATAAATAAATAAATATTCATGTAAATTTCAATAGTATTTAGTTTTATTGCTAGTCTGATAGTACTGAAATATCATCTACTTCAATTAATGATTACAATAATACATTTTTTTAAAGTGAGGCTAGTCCATTTGTAGCAATAAACCAAAGCAAACCCAACCTTTATATTTTTTAGCTACCACTGAATACTATTAGATTAAAAACTTACATTATCTAACATAACAAAGTACAAAAAATACATCTATTAATTCTTATCAAGGTTTTTAAATTATTTTAAAAGCAAACTTTTAAATATCTCAAAATAAGAAAAGTGGACTTGCCCCATTTTGTAAACAGCTCAGATTATGTATGAATCAAGTTTTTGAGAGTAATTTGATGACAGTAAGAAATTGCTCTCATACATAGAAAAGAAAAGTTTGCAATGTGCAAGAGCATTGTAAGAAAACATACTACTATATTAAAGATATAAAACCTCTACTTGAACACATAAGGTGGGCGGGGGAACTCTTTTCTTTCATGCATGTATAATATACTTAGCTTTATATGAAAATAAAGAACTGTTTATATTTCAGGATCTCTTCATTGGATTTGGAGGGAATCAAATACGAGAAAAAGTACGAAAAGAAGCAAAATGGTTTGTAACTAGTTTTGATGAACTCAGAAAAGAACTGTTAAGGAAGTGAAATGTTATTTTGTAAAAATATACCTTCATTATTAGCCCTGAATAGCTGTGATTTTTACACACACATACACACACACAATAGTCTCAAAAAGTTTTTTTGTGCTCTTATTGACTCTAAAAATGTCACTTTAAAATTATGCATTTTATTTTATATGTTCTTTAATAGAAACCATGCTATTTCTTGATAAATATCGATTATGTAAAACATTTATAGAGAAATTTAGTATAATTAATAACACTACAAATCAGCATCACTAGGAAATGTATTAAGGCATTATATGTTAATATCTTTTGCAGTTTTAAAGTGCTGACTAAAATTTTGAATGCAAAATGTAGCGTGTTAAATGTTTTAAAGTTAGTCATTTAAATGCAAAAAATTTAACTGATTTTTGAAGATGTATATACAGTAGCCCCTCGTTATATCGCTCTTGTCGAGGGACAGCAAAAAAGCGTAATATAGCTGATGCCGTTAGAAATAAGCCAGAACATACAAGTAAATTGAGTTAACCTGTGCATGCCGCCAGAGCACGGTGTGAAAACGATGTCAAAGATGAAGGCAACCATTTTCTTCCCAGAAAATTCCCTTACCTATCACTCTCCCTTTCTTAAGGGGCTTGTATAATTTGGATTTGTTCAGCCAAGTGCAAATCTTTTCTGTACTAAAACATATCCACAGATGGGTGTATCTTTTCTCCTTGGGCAGTAAACATCTGTCTGTTTCATTTTTGGTGTGTTAGGATCAATACAAAAAGAACAAGTAAAACGTCAACTGGTTTGAGTAGAATCATTCTGCAGGCATGTAAGTTGGGGAGTGAGAGGAGAATTGCTGCAGATTTTAACTCCAGCAAAGCCAGAAGAAAGGAAAACATTCCTGTGCGATGGCTTTGTTTAGTAGGGGGAAAAGGGGCTTTACTCAGAAATGCAATACTTTTACTTTTGAGAACTCAAACTTAAAAAAAAAAATTTTTGGGAGACATAGAAAAAGCGCGATATATCCGAATGAACAATATAATGAGGGGTTACTGAATTTTGTTTATGCCTACAAGATAACCATTTTAAAGCATTTTTGCTGTTTAATTTAAGTCAATACATTCTTTTGTTAATCATTAATATATTGTTAAAGAATACATATATATATATGTGGTACTATAGAGAAATATGGCTAGATTGAAAGTTTATATTTAAATTGCAGTTCTATGATATATTTGTAATCATGCTTTTGCATAAGCATAATGTGCATTCGGAAAATGAGCTTATAATTTGAAATTGTACCAATTTTGTAATCTTGTTAGTCAAATAGAAATATCAACTACATTGCTAACATTTATTTTGTGTGATCTTGACCTCCTGATGGTCCTGTACGTTGCATCATTTTCCTATTACTATTATGCCTACATATGTGTACATTGCATACAGTCATTTAAAATACGAAAGCATGTGCATGACTAACAAAAGGGAAAGTTTAAGTTGTTACAATGAAGAGAGGAAAAAAACTATTAACATTAGTATTTTTAAATATAATATACATGTGGTTCATACACATGTAAAAATTTTCCTATTTGTTAAACATAAAATAACATTTCTCACAAGTAATGTTTAGTTATCATGCGCTTGTTTTTTTGACAAGCAAAGTTCTATGATCTGAACTTCTAATGTGATACTTCACTTCATAAGATGATTTTGTGGCAGTTATAATGCTGTAAACTTTTGATAGAGCATTTGTATGTGAGAATTTTCCCAGTTTAATATCAAGAACACATCAGATCCAGTTTAATATCTATATATTGATTTGGCAGAGTTTTGTACCTTTTGAATTCTAAAGATATCTAAAACCCTAGAGAATTTTATGTGACATAATGGTATGAAGTACATTCATATCAAGATGTAATAGCAAGACAAGGATGATGGCTTGATTATTTAGTGGGCAGGAATGTATGGGGAATAAGACTTGGGGGAAGAAAAAAAAACTATTTGGCAATAAGTCAGCAAACAACAATAAAGTAATTTTTTTATTTACTTTGTTTTCATACATGCTTCCAGTGTGCAAAATTATATTGAAAAATTAAATGTAAGCAAAGTTCCTCAACCTTAATAGGGAAGAAGGGAGGCAAAATAAAATTTTGAATGCATATTGCTTTTTAAAATTATAGTTTTTCAAATCAAACACAGTGAAGGAAATCTTTTCATTTAATGATGTTTGCGGCTATTATTTGCATTTATGGAATGTGCCACTGACACTCTATTTCATGGTTTTTAACTTTGAATACTGAATTTAATTTTCATTGCTCATTTAAAAAGTCAATGTGGTGTTGTTAGAATTTAAAAGAACAATTTTCAGTGTGGAAAAATGGAAAAGATGTCTGCCATGGTTGAAGTTTTTTTTTTGTAATTTTTTACTGTGACCAAAGAAAATATATGCAAAAACAGAAATGATTTGGAAATTGCATTGTTCCTGTCTCAGAGCTTAGCAAGTATAAATGTTACCTTACATATTATAAATTGTCCAGCAATTTATTTAGATTATATGCCAGTTTGTATGATTAAATACTCTTATAATTATAACAAAAATACTTTACATAAAAATATGAAATTTTTTCAATCATTTAACTAACTTCTGCAATTTAGTTTATTTAAACATTGTTGTACCAGTCTTTTTTTTAATCTGGCAAAAGACAGTATTATACCATTGTTCAAGAATGCCTTACTTATTATTCAGTAAACAACAATGTATTTTTCTTGTATATAGTGTATTAAATTGCTTTTAACATAAAAAAGAAATATTTTGATTACTTCGAACATCCTGTGATGCATTTTATAGCCTGATTTGAAAATCAGGCCTGCTGTCATTTCTTTCATTTGCTAAAGTCCTAAATACATTCTTTTAGTCAAATATTGTCATGTCATTAAATATTATAATAATCATTATTGTACATTTTACATTCTAAGACAACACATTTGGAGTGCACTGATAAGCAAATTGGCCGAGTATACCGAGAGGATAATGAACCAATTAGTTATTTTTAATTTTAATTTCCCCATCACTATTATTTTTGTAAAAATTTTTTGTCACTTCAGAACTACAGTAGAGCCTCGATTATCCGAGGTAATGTGGACCGAGGGTACCTCGGATAATCGAAAACTCGGATAACACGGACTCTGGCCAAATCGAGAGGGAAACATGGGTTGAAATAAATGAAAATGTCGTCAAATATGTAACGAAAAAGGCATTTACTGTACATATTATGAAATGAAAAAATTACTTTACATATATACAAATATCTAATTTTACATGTACACATCAGTAGAACAATTAAAGTTGTTTCTTGAAGAAGTCTATATAGTATATACTATATTGTTTTCTGTTCAACGGAACTCGCTCGCTTCTTTTCTGCCGTTTTACGCGAAGGTTGTAGCCGTAAAAGGTCTGTTGATGTTGTCTCAGACTGTTGTTCTAGGGCTTTATATCACCAGAAAATAAAATTAAAATGCAACTTATGCCTTTGGATGACTGTCGTGAGTCTGTGACGCCGCAAAAAAAAAAAAAAAAAAAAAAATACCAGGGCAAATGTACCTCGGTTAACCCGGAACTCGGTTAATCGGGGCTCGGATAAGAGGCTCTACTGTAGTTGATTTTTGTGAGTGGTAGTGTATTATTTTTCTCTTTTCCATAATTTTTATAATAAAAAAAAATAAATAAATGAAGATCCAAGTTTATAGTAGAAATAAGTGAAATAAAATTCTGCATTGATCTTTGAAATGGAAAATTAAGGAAATAGAAAGTCTTTGTAAATGACACCCTTAAAGTATTTTTTCCTTTGCAATTCCTAAACAAAGTAATATTTTAATTTAACAAAAAAAAAAAAAAAAAAAAAAAAAAAGGAAAAAAGCGATGTATACAAAATTAATTTAAATTAAAAATCATATAATATATTTGATTTAATTAGAAAGTAACTTATCTGAGTTGAAGGAAAATTTAATGTATTTGTCCACTGAGAAATAGGATCAAATACAAAATGGAAGCTTTCTTTTTCATAAAAACAATTGTTTGAATCGGTATATCTTTAAACTTTAGCTGTTTGAACTACTTGAGCTGTAGTTGAGGCTGCCTGAGATGCGAGTGAAGCTATACCAGTTCCACTCATCAATGACGTGTACTTTTTTTGGGGTTAATTTTATGAAAACATGCCAGGAAATATCTTTCAAATATAATTGCTTGCAAATTGTTTAAAAATAAATTTTAACCAAAAACTGATTTCTAGGGTAATTTTTTGCTCCCTCTACGTAAAAAAAATCCCTAACCAATAAGAAATTTACATGGCTTTTCTAGAACAGCAAATTTCTCCGATTTTTCTCGGTAGCTTGCCACCTTCTCACAGGATTATTCTTATGATCTTGTAAAAGATGTAACCACTATCAAAAACATATTATTCAGAATACAAAGAATGAATTATTATATGTCATGGTTTCACTATCATACATTTCATAACGAACCAATCACACTTTAAAAAGAATTCTCGAATTACTGACAAGTCCTCTACAGCTATGATGTAAAGTAAAATCCTTAAAAATAAATTTTTATTGCTATCCCCCCTTTCACGCTATAGCATCATTTCTGAGGATTAAGAAGAAGAGGGTTCCTCTAACTCTAAAACAAGTACATGCAAATTTATGCTTTAATAATTTTTTCTTCCTAAAAATTAGCTTCACTTTATAAAAAGTGAAACTTCATGACTTTTTTGGGGACATTCGCCGACGTTTAAAACTTGCAAATTCTATAGATATTTTTAAACATCCCAGTTTACAAATATGTAGTATGTTTGTAATTCACATATATTTTCAAAACCTTTTAATTAAATTTTAAAAATTAAATTTACATGCCAAATAACCGGGTGCAGGGATCAGATTCTGGATATCTGATGTCTTGGGGGGGGGGGGGGGGGGGGGGGTTCTTGTTCGTCTTGACGGGAATTTTTTTTGACTAATTTCCAAATTGGCCACTTTTTTGGGACTTTCACAAATTGTAGACACCCTGCATAAGAATTTCTACTGCACGATAGAAATATTATAAAACGAGGTCGTTTTCTTTAGTCATTTTAAGAAAAGGACAACTATTTACAAAGGAGAATGCATTTTATTCCACTTGCGTCACAACTGTACATGAGATGAGAATATTTCTAATGAATAGCATCAGTAACAAACAATTATGTTGAAATATACAGTGAAATGAAAACTAAATGAAAAATGAAAAAAATACAAATGTTAGAATTTATTTAAATATTACTCCACAGTGGAAGTAAAAGGAATGAAGTCTCAAAACAAGAAATCTATTCAGTAATAATGCTGAAAAATTTCTCCAGTTCCAATGATATTTTTCTTTCATGCATCAATGAATTATTTATAACAGAAGATGGGGAAATAAATAGCCTGTATGAGTTATTTCTTACACTTCAAAAATATGAATCCTAATCACAATGAAAAATATGGCTATAGCAACTGCCAAAATTATGTGTTGGCATCTGAAACTACAATGTCAACAAGATAAGTAGTATGAATTGACAAAACAGAAAGCTGTTTACTTTTGAATGTGGAATTTTAGTTCAGTTTTATAGAAAGAAGCTCAATGTTTAATGTCATAGTATGTTACTTTTGAAATGCTTAACATTATTTTGGAGGATTTCTCAACCTCATTGTGTATGGAGATGCCTTCTGTTGCTGAGCAGCTTGCTGTGCTGCTTGCTGCTGCTGTTGCCTAGCTGCTTGAATAGCAGCTTGAACTACTTGAGCTGTAGTTGAGGCGGTCTGAGATGTTGTGAGTGAAGCTGGTATAGAAAGAGCAGTACCAGAATTGGATGTAGACACACTGTGCATGACAACATGAGTAGATTCAGCAGCCATTTGTGGTACAATAGTTCCAGGAGAAGAAAGAATGCTGGAAGCTTGAGCTGTACTCTGAACAGCAACTGGCTGAGCGATGTTGATGGTAGAAGAACTCTGTGAAAGCTGTTGCATTCTTGTCTGGCCTGGCTGGATGGCAGCAGACACAACTTGTGACTGGGGTGATACGAGTGATGAATGGGGCGATTGTTGAACTTGAATCTGAACTTGCTGTTGGCCTTGAGCTTGAGAAGCAGCAGCACGTACAGCAAGGGTGACAGCTTGTTGGGCAGTAAGACCCGATGTTGATGCAGCAACTTGTTGGAGAATTGCAGCAGTTTGCTGCTGACCAACAACTACAGCTGGTGTGCCTTTCAAAACACCGCTAGTAGTTAAAGTAGTAGATGGTAGTGTTGTAGTTTGAGCTTTTACAGAACCTGTAGCAACTCCAGGTTCACCTCGCAAAGTAGTAGAAGTGTGTTGTTGTTGAACCCCTGGAAGGCTTGGAGTAGCTGTAACAACCTGAAATAATGATAATATAAACAAAAAGGTACAACTTCAAAGATACTCTTTTAAAATGACATTGTTAATAAGGAAGAGGTGAACAATGATTTTGTGAAGAATGCATTCATAGATTTAAATTTTTTAGCAAAAATTACATTGATATTACACAAAATGTGATGTTAAAAAATATATCTGCCTTAGTGCTTAGATTTATGAAAAAGGTAAAAACTAGTAAAACAATGAAAATGAAATGTAATAACAAAATTTATCAGTTATAACTAGTGCCATATATTATACAAAGTAATCTATTTTAAAATGTTATCTATATATAAACAGTTAAAAAGTTTTTTTTTAATGGTAAAATTGACAATTTAAACAAAAAACTTTGCAAACAGATTTTTAGCATTTCCCTTTTCTTTTGTTAGGCAAGCATCGTTCATAATTGTAATGTTATATGTTATACATAGCAGATGGCAATATGTTTTCGTTGAGTGAATGATTAGGTAATAAATATCAAACTCATTGTAAAAAAGTTTGTTGTCATTAAGTCATAATATTAAAAGCAATTATAATAAGAGTTTGAGTGAAGGTTTCTCTGAAACAATGGAATAAAAAATGGGAACAGTGAACACGGAAGCAAACCTTTAAGTTTTATTCAATTGCCACTCAACTTAATAATAGGAAATCGGCAGAAATACAAGTGGCTGCATTTATAAGCGCAACTGGCCCAGCGGCGACAATGATTTACAATACGTTTGCTTTATGTGATGATGATCAAAATTAACTCGATGTTGTAATCGCCAAATTTGATGAAAAATACTTATATAAATATATAAATAGCATAATGTTTTCAACGCTAAATTTAATTATTAGGGTTGAATTTCGACTGTTGGGAAAACTAGTAATAATAAAAGTTAAAAAGTATTGCTTTTTTTACAAATCTATTAAGGACTGAACCTTTCTCTTTTAATTTTTACCACATACCAAACTATCTTTGAAGGCATTGCTAGCATGGGGATGTACTATGTATCTAAAATATTTGATTTATGAAACATATCATGCGGTTCCTGATTACAGCATGGGTCTGGCCCATTAACGAAATAAATCTTTCCTCCCCTTATCAAATTGAAGTGATTTTGAGCAGTCACAAATGTAAATATACTACAACTTCCCTAAACCGATGGAACTGCAGCTATCTATGATAGATGGAGAAAAAAAAAAAAAAAAAAACTCACAAAGGTAGGAAAAACTGAAAAATAAAAGTTTCAGTTTCATTTAAAATTCATTGCCTGCTTCCAGACCTGCTTAAGCTTTTAAAACATTTAATACATACTGTCCCTGACCAAATTATTATATGAACTACAGATTTTCCCATAATTACAGGCTTAACGCTCCGTCTGATGTGAAATTAGGGCTCGACCAATAGCATTTTCTGGTCAATAGGACAATGCGGATTGTTCCGAGACCGGCCGATGGAAAAAATCCGCTTTAAAACATTAAAACGTGTAGAATGCTTGTCAAAAATGTTATTAAATCATTTACTTATTTTTATGCTTATAAAAACATAAATGCATTATTCAAGCACCATAAAGGACTGTTTGGGGGAAATTTACATAATAATTAAAACTAAAAAAATCACTTGCGATTCTAATAAAGTAATTAAACTATTTGGCGGTAAAAAAAAAAGCTATATCAAAGGATTTTTAATTCTTTTTTCTTATCTTTGCAAAAAAACTTAACAACTATTGGATTGGATCAGGTCTTCTTCCCCTACTTAAAACATTTTCTCTTTATAACACCTGCACTGAAAATGCCAAGTGCAGCTGCCTTTATTTTCTTATTTTTTTTTCATAGGAAGAAATGCAGATATTATAATACAGACTAACAAATAATGTGGGTTTGTATCTTTAACAAAATTGTCCCCCCCCCCCCCCCCAGATTTCTTTCATTATAAAAGTTATTTTAACTAAAAATAGCTCTTTTTATAAAACAAAAATAAAATATTAAAAAGTTTCGCTCGCAGTAACGCCCCCCCCCCCCCCCCGTTCAACCAAGAAATACTGAATATTGCTTTAAAAACATAGACTTGAGATTTTTTTGTCATTACAAATGAATGATGGGGGAGTTTTTAAGAACCAATCATATTAGCTTTTTTCTTGTGAACTGAAAATTATACTGAAATACTTGACATATTCTTTATATTTTTATGAGCACAATGTATAAGGTCACCGAAATAAACCAATATTTTGTAACATGAAAAATATTTTGAGCACCAGCAGTTTTGTGTTGACAAATAATCTTCTGAAAAACACGTGATCAATTATGAAAAATGGGTTGTATTTTGGAAAAAAAAAAAAAAAAACATTGTCAATTTTTGAAAATAAAGAAATTGTAGCATTTATATTAAGATATTAGTACACCCTGTTGCACGAACGTGTTTTTTAAGAATTAAATTTGTGAAATTTGCAAGTCGAGCTTGGGCACATAAAATTTCGATCAATATGTTCTATGTAGTAAACTAATAATAAAATAACAAGAAATATTCTAAACTGAAGGCAGATGCAACGAGGTTGCTGTACAATAGCAGAAAAACTGTCAACAACCTAAAACATGGCGCCAAAAAAGCAAAAAGAACAAAGTTTACACAGGGAAAATTAAAATAATTATCGTATAAAAAAGAATTAAGATGTATTTTGAAAAAAAAAATATGGGCAATGATCAATATTTAAAAATAAAGAAATTTTAGCACTTTTATTAAGATGTTAGTCCATCCTGTCGCGCAAACTCACATTTTGGGAATATAATATTTGAAAATTGCAAGTCGAACTTGAACACCATAAAATTTCAGTCAATAAAGATTTATACAGGGAAACTGTTTCTTATTTTTGATCAATCTGTTCTACGTTGTAAAATATAAAATAAAATAAACTAATGAGAATAACCACACAATAAAAGCAGATGCAACGAGATTGCTGCACAATTGCAGAGAAACGGTAACACGTGGCGCCGAAGAAGCAAAAAGAAAAAAAAATAAGAGAAAAAAGTTTACACGGATAAAAATTAAAATTATTATTGTACTTTGATTGAGTTTACTTTGTACGATTTTGGAATCATAAGAAACTTAAAATAAAAGCAGATGGTATAAGATTATTGCATAGTGACATCTAATGCATTAAGTCATTATTAAACAAAAAAACGGACAAAAATAAGCCAACTAACCTAGTGCGAAAAACAAATAGCACTCATAAGACGCCTCTATTACTTTTACTTTAATATATTCTATTTTGCGAGCGGAAAATCATATAAAAGCTCTGGGGCAAAAATACACAATACGATTGATAGCATCTTGTGAAGCACCATCAAATGAGCAGATTTTTAAATTAAGAAAAAAAAAAAAAAGGCTTTTTGAGTAATCATCTACTTCAATGTAATTCGTTCATATTGCCCTTATGAATTTTTTTTGAAAAATCATTTTTGATTGAAGTACAGTTTCATAAACCCAATTGCACAATTAGTTCCACGTATGATCGTCTTACTTTGCTAGATAACATGGCAGCTTTCCAGAGAAAAATAGGCTGCAACTTTTATGTAAACATGAAAATATTTTTCTTATTTTTACTTACTACAGGAAGATTTTGTGGTATAGCTTTCATAGCTTGTTGTATTTGTTGTACTGTCATTGCAGCAGGCAAGCCTTTTACTTGCTGTGTAGTTCCAACTTGAGCGTTATGTTGAACAATTTGTACAGCATTCATTGGTGTAGAAAGTGATGATGCAGTTATTCCAGCAGATTTGCTAGGAACCTAAATAAATGAATTTCAGGCATAAAATTGGGAAATGGTCAAAAAACTAAGAAAAAGATAAAATACATGTAAATTATTTTTTATAGAACAAAAATGTACACAACTCTAGGGTACATTTATCGTAGTACTATAAGAAAACCTTACAATAAATTTTTATAACTAAGAAAATTTATTAATAGTGAAAGGAAAATGACTTACTAAATAATTTTAAAGCCTATCAAAATAACTCAAGCATAGTAAATTATTGGATTTATGATAATTTTTTTAACAAAAATGTTACTTTCCTCAGAAACAAAAATAGTGTACTTTTCTGTTCCTCTTTAAAGGAATACTACTACAGCAAAAGTTCATATGTATCTGGTGTTTAAGTAACCACAAAGCTCAAGTAATAGGACTTTCTTCTGAGTGTTGTCATTTGTCACCCCCTCCAAAAAAAGAACATTTTTGGACTGCTTTAAGTTGAAGCTTTAGTTTTCCTTTTTCATTTATATGTTTTTTTCCCAAGAACAGAAAACAAACAAACAATATATATAGTATATTTTTCTGAAGCAAGATACCCAGTGGTGGGTTAAAAATACACACAACTTGGGAAAAGTGGTTGAGCGAATTTCAGGCCCCAAGGAAACTATAAGCTATATCTTAAAATTGGGAAAATTGAAACAACCAACAATAAAAATGATCTGAAAACTACATATATGAGTGAAAATTACGTTCTCAACTTATGTGATGACTAAAAATAACTTCCGCAACAGACTTAATCCAAAATCTGACATCAGAGTTCCAGTTTCCTCCATAAAAGGTCGAAAATCGAGTATCTATAATCATAAAAATCATCTACCTACCTCATTAAACTTTTACCTTTTAAAATCTTGTTTTGTTTTAACTGCTAATTTTTAATGTACTTTTCAAAACCAATGAATACATATTTAAGCAATTTTCATTTTTATCACATATTATTTATTTTCAAAATGTTGCATCAACACCATACAATTGATGAAAACAGGGGTTCCGCGAAAAAATTGAGCTTAAAACAAGGTTCCACGTTTTAGAGAAATTAAGAAATGCTGATGTATATGATCTGCACAATTTTGCAATCACAAGTTTTGTAAAGCATCATTTTCAAAATTGCGATTTTTTGCATCAAAAGATTTGCATTTGCGATTGCAATTTTTGCTGTTATTCGAAAACAATGTTTTGGCTAGTTTACTACAAGAGAAACTAATATTTTTAAATGTACTACTTTTTAAAAATTCATTTATTTTGGATAAGACATTTTGGTTTGAGCTAGTAAATTTGAATGTTGTTTTGAAAAGAAAGCAAAAGAAATAAACATTTTAAAAAGAAAAATAAAGTAGATGAATGAATTTAAGATCTGAAATGTAAATTACTTAATTATATAGGAGATTTGGCCTTTTTTTGAGATGGTGAGCTTTGTAATGCTTTGGTTTTAAAATTATGATTTTTGCTCCTATTCTGGAACAAGAGCAGTTTTTTTTCCATTTCATTTTTTGTAATCCTATTACATTCAATATGTGATGAATTTCCATGTGCCCAAAAAATTCGGGTCTAGAATTCAGCATTTCCTGCTCTTTATATATATTTCAACTATTTAACATATAGCCGAGCTGGTTACAATCATTTTGTCAGACCAAAAGGTAACATAAAATTAAAATGTAACGAAATTTTAATATTTTATGATTATTCAAACTTGCAACAATTAGACTTTTAGTAAATTTCATGGTTTTCATAGAAGGATGCAGTTGCTATGGTACATTCAATATCTTTACTGTAAGAGGAGTGATGGGGAGACGTTAAAAATCAAGTTTAATATATTTTAATTGGTAAACTGTGTTTCATTTTCCAAACAATAAAAAAAAAAACAGAATTAATGAAAGATAATAAATACTCAATGAAATATATTTGTATAACATTGCAAAAATGGTTTAGTATACCTTAGCCAATTGAGTTAGATTTGCAGAAACTTTGCTTCCTTTTTTAGCTTGAGTCAAAAGCTGCTGTTGAATTTGAAACTGTCGAAGTTGTTGATTAGTTATAGTTGTAGCTTTAGTTTGAGCAGCACCAGTTTTACCCTGCATATATATATTAATGATATACATAACGATATAATTTTTATTTAGAAATGTAAATATGGAAGTAAACTGCTCTATAGATAAATAAAATCAAATATACCTGTGGTAAGCTCACATTTATGTTGACACCACCCATTGTGACAGCTGATACAGGAATAGCAACAGAAGAAGTTCCACTCAAAGGTGCAGAAACAGTCTTTACCAAAGTAGCAGTCCCTCCAGTGATAGAAACTTGTTGTGGTTGTACTTGTTGGAGATGAGCCTGTGCCAATATCTGTGCTGTAGTTAACTAGAAATAATAAAATAAAATGTATAGCTCTCCTAGAATTAACTATATACATACTTGCCAACATTTCGAGGAAAACATCCAGTAGATTGTGGCGATACATCACAATTTCGCATGTATTTCATTGCTTTTTGGGGGGAAATGAGGAGTTTAGCATACTCAATCACTTAAATTACAACCACCCACAAGTTCCTTATGTGATATGTTTCCCAGCATAACTAACAAAATAATCAGTCCTCCAAAGTTATAATTGATTTTATAATGTCTAAAACTTTTAAGTTTCTTGCATAAATCCATTTGTCAAAAAAATTTAAGAGGATAATAACACTGTTGAAGTGATTTTATTTTCGCATAAAATTCCCTATTTATAGAGGATTACACCAAAATTTATGAAAACCAGGAGATTTTAAATACAAACCGGAAGACCAGTAGAATAGGGGAAAATCCAGCAGAGTTGGCAGGTATGTAACTTATTATGTGAAAGCTCGCATAAAATATAAATTCTGCCTTGCATGCTTTAAACTTTTAAAAGTCAAAAACGAGGCAATACAAAAAGGGGGACGGGGAGAACCTTGGGTTAAAATAGACACGAGACTCAGCAAGGAAAAAAAATACTGAAATATCACAACATCACGATATAACGTTGCATGCTTAATAAAAAACCTTATATTAGAAAAATAAATTACTATGCAATAAAATTATCAAATACAAAGTCAAGTCATTACTTTATGTTTAATTGGGGCTTAATGTCTAACAAAGAAAAAGGGCAGAAGTTCCTGACTTCTTTAAAACTTATATTCATATACAAAGGGTCAGAATTCATTGCAATCTATAAAAAATCATTGCATTTTTTAAAAGATATAAGCAGATTTCGGAGCATTAACTTTTTACGACGACAATCGTCTAAAATTTAAAAAATAGAGGGATGCCGACCTCCCTAAGCTACACCACTGCTACACTGACCATGTCCAATGATAACACAAAACATCGAGAAAATATCAATTACTTAAAAAAGAAACTTAGGTAATGGCAGCAATTGCCTCCCTCCCCAAGTCGAGTATTATTAAAAATTATAAAATTACAACTAAAACTTTATATTTTTCCAAGAGTAAGTAAAATCATTAAATCACCTTCTCAGCAAAATCCTTTAACTGCACTTGTGACGACTTCCACTAAAAGTATTAAAGATAGCATGCAGTTTTATTTAGAAGTATAAATGCTCTTCTTGACTTGTTTTTTAAATCATAAGTTGAAATACCAATGCAAACTTGGGGCGAGGAGGGGGGGGGGGGGGGGGGAAAGGGAGGCAAAACTTTCCTTCTCAATTCCCTTTTAAAAAATGCTAAGCAAACGGAATAAATTAATTTTAAGAACATTTAATCTCATGATGTCAAAGAGGGGTGGGGGGCTAATTCTGCTTGAAATAATTTTTAAAAAGAAGAAACATTATAGAACATCATATAATTAATTACTTGTGCTTGTTTCTGTTGTTGCAACTGTTGTCTCTTCATCAGTTGAACCATTTCAGCTTCTGTCATTTGCCTTCCAACAGACTGCTTCAAAGAAACCTGCTGAGCAACTCTTTGTTGAGCTCCAGTTACAGTTAAAGTACCTCCAGCACCAACAGCAACTTTTGCAGCCTGCTGCGAAGCTTGCTGCTGCTGAACTGTTTGCAACCTTTTCATGTGCTGTTGTTGCTTTAAGTTCTGCTGTTCCTTAGAAATATTAAGAATGATTAGTAAAAAGAAAACATTTTCATCATTATTCATGCTATAATAAACCTACAAAGATGACATATTAAATAATTTAAACTTAAAAATGTAATTCCTGAAAATACTATGAACTAAAGGTTCATAAAATGTGAAAAAAATATGAGTTACTATACATGTGATTGGTCAAAAGTAAATGGAGGTCGAAAGTTTTTTGCCCACATAATTAGTTAGTTCTATTTCTTTCTCTGAAGTATACATCAATTAGTTGATCATAAGAACACCCAAAGCAAAAGAAATCATTGAGCAATATCTGCACACTAAGATTTTTTCGTTATTATTATTTTTTATTTTAAACATTTTAAATCTTGTTTCAAAAGAAAATGTAAAAAAAAAATTTTTTTTTTTTACCAATTAAGAACCACTTTTACTTACTTTATCGTTTAGATGAGAGCTTTACGCTTGACTTTATATTTTCAAAATAAAATTTTCATTGAAATTAAAAAAATATTGATAATTTTTTTGTAAATTTACAAAAATATTCTCATATATGAAGCTGTTAAATCAATAAATGTTAAGCAGTACATTTTGATTCAAATAAAAACAAGCTTTTAGATATATTGTTGATTTACATGAACCGGAAAACTCTACTATGGTAAAAAAGTGAAAATGAGTTTCTTGGGAACAGTAACTTGACTATAACTGTGCCCAAGAAACCTTTTTTTTCCCTTAAAATTATTTTATTCTTTAAGTCTTTAAAAGTTTCTCTGTAGTAAAAAAATGCCAGTAACTCTGCATTTTGTACAAATATCTGGTGTTTTGGTTAGGCTTCTCTACTACTAATATTTTTTAGCTGTAGCTCAATTTTCTTTTTTCTGCCATTGCAAGTGGTAGCTAAATGGTGAACTACCATGTGGGTGTGCGTATAGTTTACTTTTAGTGACAAGTGTGTTGTAATTTAAAGTATTTTATCAAAATTCACAATTAAATTATTTTGTTAAGTATAAAATATATTATATTAACATTGATTTACTTTTCTGCCGTTTTTGTTGGATTCTGAAATATAGCAAATTTTGAAATCTTGCCAGTCCTTTAGGATGCTGAATGTTGGGTTTGGCACTGTAAATAGTTGAAACAAAAAAAAAGTGATTTTTGTAAAGGATGCAATAAGATTGCAAAACAATGATTGGCACATCTGCTCTGCCTTATTTTAAAAAAAAAAAAAAAAAAAAAAAAAAACGGATTTCCACAAATTTGAAGAATTAAATTTGTGAAAATTATCCAAATCATCAGAACTCATATAATTTGCTATTAGCGTTTCATTCATTAATGGCATTTTTTAATACTGTTTTTACTCGCTTACAAGTTGAGAAATTTAGTACAAAAAGCGAAGTAAAGAACAACGAAACATTCAGACTTCTCCCGTTTTTTTTAACCTCATTAATTAAACAATACAAGAAAAGAATTTCATCAAGTTCTGACATGATTTTAAATTCTTTAGCTGCTTACTAAAATGTTTTAATTACAAAAGATCAGATAATCGGAAAAATAAAGGAAAGTCCGAACTTCAATTTTGCGAATTTTCTGTATCGTGTAAAATTTAAAGCTCAGTTTAAAAAAAAAAAAAAAATATAAAAGTACAAAAAATAGAAAAGGCAAAATTTAATGATATTAATTTAGAATTAAAGCAATATCTAATAAGAACTTTTAATCATGAAAACAAACTCTTTTTCAGAAATTGTGATTTCAAATATGAAAACTTTTTCGGACAGGATTATGAAAACTGCATTTTTATTTTGAACATGTTCATTACAATTCACTTTTTCTCATTTTTAAAATGTTTATTTCCCAAGAAGAAGAAGGAAAAGGAAAAAAAAAAAGTAAAAAATGCTCCAAATTTTGGGATTACAAATTTGGGGTTCCATGATGTGTAATTGCTCTGGGTTTAGCGTTTAGCCTCAGCACTGAAAAAAATAAAATAAAATAAAACAATAAACGGCATCGTCTTCATTTCGCAAAATTGATTTTCAAAGCCAAATAAGCATTTTTTTCTTTTCAATTTAAACATTTTAATTTCTACATACTAATCAGTTTATATGCTCTTCTTCGTTTGCATGTGGAAAACGACCATATGCTAATTAGCGAACTACTTATAATCGGGCAGCAATCTTTTAGCATCTACTTTAGGTTTACAATATTTCTTATTATTTTCTAAACAGTGAAAAGCAAAATGCTTATTGGCCCTAAATACAGTTACTCCTTTCCAAGACTTTTAATACGACCCCCTAAAATTTTTGTTAAAACAGAAATTTATGGCTCTATTAGAAAGAAAATTTACAAATTAAATAAGATGTTGAATACAAGCACAATTTGCACACTATTTTCCTATTATAACATTTGCCCACAGAAGAATAAAAGAAGTAAATATTGCACTAGCATGTGGCACCCATTTGCCTGTGAAAAATTATCTTATGCAATTTTAGTGTTTTCTTGCATATCATTGTGATTGTGCATCAATTTTTAAACACCTGATATAATTTATATTTTAATGGTAAAAAGGACAAAATATATTGAGCCAAAATAAAAAACTATGTTCTCCAAAGTTCTTACCCCACCCCTCCTCTAAAAAGAATAAAAATATGTTTCAATTAGAAACAAAATGATTAAGGAAAAATTTGAAATCTCTTTGATTGAGGTTTAAAATGGCACCAAGTTTGAAATCCTAGGTCACTGTCACCTGAAATACTTATCAATAATAATCAGAGCCAGCCTTAAGACTTGTGCAGGCAGTGGTGTAGTCCAGTAAAAAATGTTGGGGGGACGCTTACATATACGAACTAAGTTATTGAAATCAAAAAGTGGGGGGAGGCTTGTGTTAAAATTGTAAAAAAGTGAGGGGACGCTTTTGTTTAAATAAAAAAAGTAGGGGGATGCCGTCCCCCTGCGTCCTCCCTTGACTACACCACTGTGTGCAGGTCACATTGAAAGTACTTTTGTGGAGGTCCCTTCCCAACTTGTTGTAAGTTTGGTACACTTCTCCCAAAATTGGTCATGGAGAAATGTCACCAAGACCTAAAATTTTCTTTGTTGAGTAGTTCATAATTTTGCAGCAGAATACATATGAAAACATGCATAAATGGTACATATATATTGTATATATTTTTCAAAATGAAAACCTATATTTTGATCTACATATGCAAAGATTACAACCCTGCTAAACTTGCAAGCTTTTTTTTTAACGCTTACATTTGGGGGGGGGGGGGGGGGAGCTAAGGGTAAAAACAAATTTAGGCACTACTCAAGGGTGCCCTTTTTGAGGCGGCCCTGGCGGCCCTTTCATCCTGGAGTCAGCACTAAGTCTTCTGCTAAAATATTTTGAGGCTTTGCTACTGAAATCAATATTTTTATTAAAATTGCTCATTAAATCATAAATTTCTTCATTATAATAATTTAATTTTAGATTCAGATAAGCATTTAAAACAGGGCTGCCGGATTTTAGCCAGGCCAAAAAAAGCCGGCCGGCTTTTTTTGGTTTAAACCGCTTTAAAAAGGGCCAGCTTTTTTTTTTTTACTAAAAGCCGGCTTTTATTAAAAAAATTTTTTTAACATTTTTTTAAACAAAAGATATTAAATAAAAAATTGCATTTATATCATTTATACAATTAGACTATTGCTGAAATAGCAAAATACTTGAAATAAGAATGAAAATTTATTATAACGTTATTTGCAAAGATTTTTGCTAAAAATTCAAAAGTTCACTGGACACTACTATATAAACTAAATATTACCAATCATATGCCTTAAGTCTCTAACTAATAATTGTTTGTATATTTTAAAGCACCTTTCCTTTTTGTTACTTTTTTCAGAACCTTAACTAGGTCTCTAAAAGAGGCCCAGTGGCTGAGTGGTAGCCTTTCGTGCTACCATGCCACAGGTCCCGGGTTCGATTCCTGGGCTGGGCAGGGTCCACTCAGCGTTTCATCCCTTCAGTGGGGTCGATAAAATGAGGACCGAGCATGCTTGAAAACTAACACTGGGGATTCCACGTCAGGCCGACCACTTGACCGGAATATCTGCTTCTGCACCCCAGGGCCCTTGGTCTCGAAAGCTGGGATGGGCGCAGTAGGCCAAGGCCACCAATGAACTGTCATGCCACTGAATTAGTTAACTAGTTCTCTGATCCAAAGCTATTTGTCATATAAATTGCATAAAATAAAAGATGCCCATCTTGAAGCAGACCAGTTGGTCAACATTAATTGCACTAGAATGATATTCATCTTAAAAAATGTTAATGCTATGCACATATAAAAAAATTTCCTTATATAAAAGCGAGTCAACTACTCACCACAGATGAATTCTTTTAAATTTTTGCCATGGGTAGTGCTGTAGGTAAACACTAGTTTATTGGGATTATGTAAGTAGTATTTTGTTAAAGGAAAGGAGATACTTCAAATCAGTTTTCCTACTCTTCTCGCCTTGAGCAAAAGCCTTTTTTGTTTGTAATATAAAATATATATTAGAAAAAAATTAATGAATATAGTTCTTTCTTGCAAGTTTAAGTATTCTGAATTATTTTAAAGTAATTAAATTCTTAACATTAAAATATCAATTTTAAGTGAGAAGTATGTACTTGAATCTGTAATAGAATAGCTTTTCATATGCATTAAGATAAGGTATTGTGCTCGACTACAGAAGAAACAGAGTTTGAGTCCTCTCCCAACCTCGATTTAGTTTCCTTCTCCTTTTGTGTTGAAAAAAATAGATTCTATATAGCTATAATGTTGGGCAAGAGTATAATGAGAAGGTCTCACGAAATTAAGCACACAAACACGAAAATGGTAATCAGTATTGTAACATGCATTAAGGTTGTGTAACAAAATAATTCTGAATCTAATTTTAAATTTACACTCTATTAAGAGAAAGATTTGAGCTTCATTTTGCACAAATTAACAGTAGCAACATAAATGGACATAGTATAGGTGAAAATAGTAAATGGTATTGGGTCTAATTGAAAAAGGCCAATAAAGACCGGCCGGTCTGGCCTTTTTTTTTAAAAAAAAAGCCGGCTTTTTTGCAGCCCTGATTTAAAAGCAAATTTACTTTTCCCTCACTTCTTAAATGTAGATTAAACCACATGGTTGGACTGCTATACACAACCACTAAGCTATAAAAGCTCTATGTAGCCCAGAGCTATACTGTGTAGATGTAGTGCTACTAGCTTTCAAAAATACTGGTTTGCTATTTTCCATCTTTTTAGAAGATGTTTGCAAAGAAAAAAGATTGTACTAGGGGATATAACAATGAATTGTAAATTTGGTATTTTTTTGAAAATTACTATTTCAAAACTCTTCATCATTATCATTGCTTTCATATGTAAAAATGGCATAAGGTGGATCTTCAGTTCTGTTATAAGCTATGTTTAATGCCCATCATCCGTAAGCTGAAGGATAGTGGAGATTGTAGTCCGTGCAGAACAACTCCTTTTAGTTATTTCTGAGTTATCTCTAGATAAGGCTGTAGGAAAATCAAATCTGTTGAAATAAAATTCTTCTTTTCCTTTTAAAAAGCAAAACCCCTCCTTTTTTTGAATGAATGAATGAATGCAATAGCTTCTAAAATTTTTTTGGAGTAAGGGAGATTATTTCGAAATTTGGGAGTCATTTGAATTCTCAGGAGTTGGCAGTTATAAAATACAAAACATCATTTACCTTCCTAATCTTTTACAAAATTAAATCAATATTAATGTCAGCTTCACCATAAAATAAATAAATACATAAATACTTACTCTGTGCCGTATTAAAGCTGTTTGCCGAATTGCTTGTATTTGTGTCAATTGATTAATATTTCTTTGAGTAGTAACTTGAGAACTCAGAGGATTCACTGTAGCTGCAAAATTCTTTTAATTATAATATAACAAAACAAAAAAAAAAAAAAGCAATATAAAAAGCACTTATTGATTCTGGTCTGCACTAAAAAAAATCTTTATGAGCCTATCAAAGAGTCGAGATAAATAAGCATTTAACTCAGCGGCGCAGGTAGAGGCGGCGCAGGTTACAGATACCACTACTAGAAAGAAGGAGGGGGAAATGAAAAAGAATTTGTTTTCAATAAAAAATTTTTTTTTTTTGCTCTGCAACAATTACCGATACCAGCCAGGATGACATATGATAACAGTAACCAATGTAGTTCCAATCCTTTCCCTATTTGGTCTACTCTGAAACCATCTAGCTTATAAAAGTCATTTATCGAGGTTGAGCATTGCGTCAAGGATTTATAATATTCTCCAAATACTAATTTTGTAACTGCTGTGACACAAAATGTGTGTATACAGTGTTCCCTCGCCACTTCGCGCTTCATGTTTCGCGGCTTCAGTGCTTCGCGGGTTTTTCCAAAATATTCATCAAAGAATAAAAATGAAAAAATACAACCATGACAGCAGCCACATTGCGGAAAGAAGCGTTGTTTCATGTTGATGCGCTAGAGAGAAGGATCTCTGCACGTCAAAGAGATGAGTTGACTCAAGTACATATCACAGGCTCTCAAAATCAATGTTGATTAATGTTTTTTAATGTACTATAATGTTTTGTAATTAACCTTATTAATTAGAACCGACACGTTTAAATAATTACGTATAATGTTGTAATTTTTGTCTTAAATGTATGAAGTATAAATATTGTTTACATATTTGAAACATTCGTGTAACCGCATACACAAAAATTCTAAGGGGCAAATAATACTTCACGGTTTTTCAGTTTCCGCGGAAGGTTCTGGTCCCCATTAACCGCGAAAAACGAGGGATCACTGTATAAGTGAACGTAAAAACAAATGCATACAGGGACGGCGCTAGCAAGAATAGCGTCCTAAGGCAAGAAAAAAATTCCCGCCCCTACTTATGAGGGAGTAGAGATTAAAAATGATGGATACAAACTTTAATTATAGGGGAGAACACGGGGAGAGTCCGGACAAATTTTCTTCACGATTTTTTTAAATTACATAGGAAGCCCTGTATAGGGTCAGTATGAATTTTATTGCCAAGAGGGAAAGTGTCCGCAGTCTCCCCAACATGGGGAGACCGTGGACACCATGCGAGAAGACTCGGGACACATGGAAAGTAAAGATCAGTGTTTCAAGAAGTTGACACTCAACTTACTTCTAGATAAGCAATGAAAGCTGGGTATACAATAAAACAATAAAAGAATATGACCAATGACACAAGAATTAAATGCTTAATAAAAAAGTTTTAAGTAACAATGAGCAATCATTCAAGAAATATATTTACATAAATCAGGTACGGTGAAAATTTGACGAGTTTTGCTGAATTGTTGAGGAGGTCAAGCAGGGCTGCCGGATTTTAGCCGGGCCAAAAAAAGCCGGCCGGCTTTTTTTGGTTTAAACCGCTTAAAAAAGGCCGGCTTTTTTTTTAATAAAAGCCGGTTTTTATTAAAAAAATTTTTTACATTTTTTCTCCAAATAATTATTAAATAAAAAATTATATTTCTATCATTTATGCAATTACATTATTACTGAATTAGCAAAATACTTGAAATAAGAATGAAAATTATTTAATAGAATGATACATTACAGAAATAGCAAAGAGAAAGTGCTCCTCATTAGAAATTTATTTAGATTGAATACAATTTAAATGATTTATTTAAAATTTTTTTTACTAAGGATTTAAAATTCATTTTACACTACTATATGAACTAAATACTACCAATCCTTTGCCTTAGTCTTTAACTAATAATCTTTTGTATATTTTAAAGCACCTTGATTTTTTGTATTTTTTTCAGAACCTGAACTAGTTCTCTGATCCAAATAAAAATGAAAGCTATTTGTCAAATAAATTGCATAAAATAAAAGATGCCCATCTTGAAGCAGACCAGCTGGCCAACGTTAAATTGTACTAAAATGATATTCATCTTTAAAAAATTTTAATGTTATGTATATAAAAAACATTCCTTACATAAAAGCGAGCCAACTACTCACCGCAGGCTACTTCTTTTAAATTTTTGTCATGAGTAGTGCTGTAGGTAAACACTAGTTTAGCCAATTCAGATTGTGTAAGTAGTATTTTGTTAAAGGAAAGGAAATGCTTCAAATCACCGTTTTTCATACTCTTCTCGCCTTGAGCAAAAGACTTTTTTGTTTTAAAGTGTAAAATATATGACAGAAGAAAATTAATGAAAATAGTTCTTTATTGCAAGTTTCAGTATTTTGAATTATTTTAAAGTAATTAAATTCTTAACATTAAAATATCAATTTTGAGTGAGAAGTATGTACTTGAATCTGTAATAGGATAACTTCTCATATGTATTAAGATAAGGTATTGTGCTTGACTATAGAAGAAGCTGAATTTGATTCCTCTCCCAACCTGGATTTAATTTCCTTCTTTTGTATTGAAAAAAAAAAAAAAAACGATTCTGAATAGCTATAATATTAGGCAAGGGTTTAATGAAAGAGTCTCACGAAACTAAGCACACAAACACGAAAATGGTAATCAATACTGTAAAATTCATTCAAGTTGTGTAACAAAATAATTCTGAATTTAATTATAAATTAACTCCATTAAAAGAAAGATTTAAGCTTCATTTTACACAAATTAACAGTAGCAACATAAATTGACATAGTATAGGTGCAAATAGTAATGTGTCTAATTGAAAAAGGCCAATAAAGACCGGTCTTTTTTAAAAAAGACCGGCCTTTTTTAATAAAAGCCGGCCGTTCTGGCCTTTTTTTTAAAAAAGCCGGCTTTTTTGCAGCCCTGAGGTCAAGGCGCCATAAAACTGAGGACCATTCATAAAAAATGATGTCATCACGAACGGGCCACTTCCACGATAAGCCTTTTTTTATCATAGCTTTAACCTCCAGTCCGTCATCTAGCTCAGGGGGAACCTGGGAAGACGTTGCCGTCATATTTAACTGCGACATACTCGTATTCTCCTATCTATTTTTTGAATTGGCACTTCCTTTTAATGATCATCGTCTCCTGAATATTCCGAAATGTCAAGATCAGACGATGCAGAGGGGATGTCGATGTCGATATCCGAGCTTGTCGTGCCACAAATGGGTCTAATTTTTTTTAACCATTGCTTTTTTTTTGTTTGAAAGTCAGTGGGTGTGTTTCGGCTTAGGTGCTAGCTCCTGTCCTTTCTGCCTCGGGTTCAACATATGTGAAACGTATGCTGAACCCGACGTACAAACAGAATGCAAGGGGCGACTCAGGACAAATGTCCTGTGTCTACCCAAGCAACGTTCTTGAAGAAAATGTGATCTAACACAAGCAGTGTGTACGTGACACCAGTTTAAACACATATAAATAATAGCTTAAATACAATACTCTCATGATAAATACGAAAAATAAAAAATATGACCTGCCAATTCACTTAATGAAAGCTTAAGCTACTTACTGCAAAATTTTAGATTAGACTGTGCCAAATCATTTTTTCACTTCACTGCCATATTTAGATTTGACGGGCAGCCATTTGCACATGACAATAATAGCAGAATACTACCAACATAACAGAATTAATTTTGCGCTAGAAAACCTATAGGTTAGGGGAAAAACGGGCTGTCCGTAGTCTCCCCTATATATTTTAGCTTTCAAAAAGCTGACGGAAAAGAACTGCTGATCAGAAGCGACTGAATAAGGGGAAAAAAACAGAAAAAGCAATAGATTGCCTTTTGCTCGTCATAGAATGGAGAAGACACTTCATGAAACTGCAAACACTTATAAAGCTCCGAATACATTGAAGACGCCGGTCGCTGTTTAGAAGAAAAGGATGATGTGCAAGGCAAGAAATAACCCAGTAAAAAAATATCCTTTCAACAAAGGAGAGAAAGGAACGGAAACATTTCAAGATGTTCCTAATGTGTTCCTGTGCTTGATTTTATCAAAATTAAACGTGTAATATATATTAACAAAAAATGAAATCAGATGAAGTTTTAATGCAAAAACAAATGAAATTTTCATTTGTAAAACTAAATAGTTTAAATATTATTTAATTTTTTTGAGATAAAACTATTGTTTGTTACTTAAAAAGATTTTGTCAATATTTATGGCCAATACGCCCCTGAGAACGACGCGCCCTCACCGCCTTAGCCTAGCGCCGGCCCTGAATGCATAGGCTAGTATAACTGTTGTACTTTACATAGTTTCAGCAAAGGCAAAGGCTCTTGATGTTTGTTGAAGATAGATAAATTGACTAGGACAAGCCTAGCTGGGCCCAGAGCCTGTTGCTGGTCATCACTTTTGCATTTGCAAAATAAAAAAGAAATTTTTAAAAACATTAACCTTAATTGTAATAAAAAGTATGGATCATTTTTTTATACTAGACATTCCCCAAGGATTGAAAAAAGGCAGGGCGCTACTATAAAAAAAGGGTACTACACTAAAAAAGGCACTTTTACGAATTTAGGGCATTTTTTCTAAGCAAAAGGCCCATACCCTAAAATACCGAAATATCTCCTTTTTTGGCGGTTCTCCGCCAAAGACCAAAAAAGTTTTTTTTACCAAAAAAGTTTTTTTCTTTATCCTTTATCCTTAACATTCATGGATAAAGGATAAAATTTAGTCATTTTTCGTGCTCTCAGGAAACCAGAAAACTCTATGTTAAAAAGTGAAAATTTGTTTCTTGGGTGCAGTTAAATATCTTTTTTCCTATAAAAAATTAATTATTTTTTCCTTACGTTCTTTAAAGTTAGTTTTTCAAGTTTCATGTTTTTTCAAAAAGAAAAAAAAAAAAAAAAAGATAAAGGAAAGGGCTCTATTTGTTGTGGTCATAAATGGAGCCCAGTTCCTTGCGATTTGCACAAATGCGTGGAGTTTAGGTTCGTCTTCCCAACCATTTTTTTTAGATGTAGCTATATTTTTTTTTTTTTCATTCAATTGCAGCTGATAGTGAAATGGTCAACTATCATGTGGGTATGGTTTATTTTTGCTGAATTGTGTGTAATTTGGAGCGTTTCATTGAAGTTCATGAATAAGTTTTTTTTTGTTTGGTAAAAATATATTGACACACGGATTTACTTATATTACCTTCTCCAAAAAAAAAAGACAAGAAGGGTGCATTTCAGAGATCAAAGGGCGGGCAGGGCACGGCGCCCAAGCCTGGGGGAAGGTCTGTTATACAATATTATTTAATTGCTTAACAAGAAGGTATTTGGATAATTGTTTTAAAAATAATTATATCATTACAGTTTTTCTAAAATGTGAAATAAAAGCTTACAAGACGCAACAGTTGTAGCAGCAGAGAGAGATCCAGCTATTCTTTGGGAAGCTGCTAGTTGTACTGCAGTTAACCCAGCAACAGAAACAACAGCAGGAGCAGTAGATGTATTACCAGATGTGGTTGTCAAGCCACGTACTTGACCAGCAGCAGCTGCAGCAGCAACCATCTCATGAACAGTCATTGAAGCTGTAGTACCAACTGCGGTTACAGTAGCCCGTTGATTTCTCAAATTGGCATTAGTGAGAGCAGCTGCAATTGCTGCATTCTGCATAAGATACAATACCATTTAAGTTACTTATTTCTAAACAAGATTTTAAAATTTATATTTTAATAAAAAACCTAACAAAATATTCAACAATGTCGAATTTTTATGTAGATTTTTCTTTAATTAAAGTATACATTTTACACTACCTGAGCAGCACCAGCCTGAGATGATATTGATGTAACACCTGCTTGACCCAAAGCCTTACTAATTGTGGCAAAAGTTCCAGCAGAAGCAGAACCAGGAGATGCATTTACCATTATTCCACTAGTAAGAGATTTTGCTAGAGAAACCGAGGTCACAGCTCCTTGTGGTAAGTTAGCCTTGTTTAGCTGAACTTGCTAAAAAAAAAAAAAAACAGAATTTTAACATTTAAGGGGGTATTATAGTATAGAATTTTCAAAAATATGCTTGTAAAAGGATTTTTAAAAAAAAAATTTTTTTTTTTTCAAAGTTACAGCCGTATTAGTGACGTGGCAACTAAACTGGTTTGACCGTAGCGAATGAATAGCCAGCCGTAGGCAACTTCTAGCTACCTGAATGCTCCCTGTGTTGTACAAAATCTTTTATTTTCAATATAAACCTTTAAAACGTGTAGAATGCTTGTCAAAAATATCATTTAAATCATTTATTTATATTTATGTTTATAAAAACATAAATGTATAATTCAAGCACTATAAAAGATTCTTTGGGGGAATTAAAACTAAAAGAGTCTAGTAAAGTAAATAAACTATTTGGAGGTAAAAAACAGCTACAGTGGCGTGCAAAAGTTTCGGGCCATCATAGTTTTCATACACATTGCACAGAAATACAATGGTGAAAGAAATATAAACGATCAATTATAGCAGATATTCACTTTCAAATATTTATTTATTCAACATTTTTTTATTAATGACTGTGCAAAAGTATTGGGACACATACTACTTTTTTAAAAAAGGGAAAAAAATAAAGGAGAATCGGGGTTTAATGTCTTGTACTCCTTCACTCGACTCAATACTTTGTTGCCATGCCCTTAGCAGTAATGACTGCAGCACACCGACGAGGCATTGAGTCGATTAACCGCAAGATTCGTTCTTTCAACAATTTCTCCCACTCTTGTCGCAAATGGTTCCACAATTCCGGCTTGTTGTAGTGATTTTTCATTCCAACACGAAGCTTTAGGTCTTGCCACAAGTTTTCAATGGGATTTAAGTTCGGTGACTGCGATGGCCAGGCTAGGAGGCGGACTTTTCGGCTCTGAAGAAATTTTTTCACAAGACGCGGTGTGTTTTGAATGGTTATCTTGTTAAAAAATCCAACCTCGAGGTAAATTTTTCGTTGCAAATGGAAGCATATGGTCTAGCAGAATGTTCTTGTACATTGCGGCGTCCATATTGCCGTGAATTTCCAACAGCGGACCGACGCCATCAGCAAAAAATGCTCCCTAAACTTTCATGTTCCCACTACCGTGTTTAAAGTAATAGTTTGATACCTTACTTTATATCTGGTACTTGTTGGAGTCTTACATATTTCCCATCATCACTTCCAAAAAAATTGAAATTTCAATGCATCAGAAAATAGCACTTTCCACCAATCCGATGCCGTCCAGTGCTCATATTTTTTCGCGAAGTTCAACCTAGCCTTCTTATTCTTTTTGCTAATTAATGGTTTCTTGACACCAATCCGTCCCATCATCCCTACAGCATTCAGACATCGAGACACTGTACTCTGGCTAACATCGGGTAGATTTTCACTTCGTAATTCTCGTGAAATATCAGCCGCGCTTTTTCGAGGATCGACAACACACTTTCTTCTTATAATTTTGTCGACACGACTCCAAATTTTTCGCGGATTACCGCTCTGTTTTTTATCACACGGTTAGTTAGTTCTTTTATACTTAGAAATAATACGATAAACAGTACTTTTACCGACAGATAAAGCCCTTGCAATAAAACGTGAACTTTTTCCTTCTGAAGAAAGTTTCTCCACGATTTCTCGAACCTGAACGTTTGTGTGTTTCTGCATCGTTGCCACAAGACTAATTCTCCTTTGTGTAGCATGTTTTGAAACCAGTGAGCCTAAAATGTAAACAAACCGGGAGTAGAGCTGCGACGAGTAGTGGCCCAATATTTTTGCAAACCGACGAAAGTCATTTTACGTAGTACAAGTAGAATATGCTATGAACCAATGCAATATTTGAAGTTTGTGTACATTCCAACTCTCTCATATATTTAGGACAATGATCGAGTGGAGGAATAACATTTTTTAGAAATCATATGGAAAAATCTGAGTGGACCGAAACTTTTGCACGCCACCGTATATCAGAGCATTTTTAATGCTTGGTTCTTATCTTTGCAAAAAAACTCCACAACTATTGGATCAGATCGGGTCTCCTTCGCTTTCCTTCAAGATTTTCTCTTTGTAACACCTGCACTGCAAATGCCAAGTGCAGCTGCCTTTATTTTCTTATTTTTTTTTCATGGGGAGGAATATAGATGTGATAATATAGACTAACAAATAATGTGGGTTTGTATCTTTAACAAAATTGTCAATGATTACTAAATGTATGTATAAAACATCATATAAAATTACTTAGACTGGTCGAAACTTGACTCAAAATTTCAAACTTTTTTTAATAGAAACAACGTTTTTCTCAGGGTTGTTTGGTTTAAACCATTTGGGTTTTGGTTTAAACCAAATCTTTTTTCATTTATTTTGCACATCATTAAAAATTGCAAAATCCAATTTATGAAGAAATTGCAAGCACAACAATGGATAATTAATGAATATGTAAATTAACAAACTTTTTTTTAATCAGTGCAAATTTTTCTCATCTCCTATCTACATGTCAGACTACTTGGGTTTTTCTAAACTTAGCTCTGAAAAAGCTAATTTGAGAAAAGCTCTTCTCAGTCATTATAAAAATTAAATGATATTGCAATTGTAATTCCTGGAGTTAAAAAATATATATTAGAAATAATAAAATATCTTCATAATAACTTATTTGCAAATGTATGTTACAAATAACACTTAAAAAAAAAAAAAAAAACTTTTTTCATTTATTTTACATATTACAAAAAATTTCAAAATCCAATTTATGCAGAAATTACAAGCACAGCATTAGATAAATAATGAATTACTGAATTTGTAAATTAACAGCCTTTTTTTTTTAATCAGTGCATTTTTCTTTCTAAATTATTCTCTTATTTTTGAAAAAATATATTTAATCTTCAATCAGGAAAAATAAAGTTTGTCCATTGTATTACTTTTATAAAATTGCTTTTGTTTTTTAAATATATTTAATCAAGAAAAATAAAGTTTGTATTAAAAAAAATAAAAATAATGCTGTTAATTTCTAAGCCAATGTTGCCGATTTATATAAGTGTTATTATTGCTAAATCCGGTAAGTGTAAAATATATCTATAGTAAAAGATTTGTAATCATTTGTTGATATTAATGATACTGTAAATCAACACACATTATTTTTAATATATCTTTCATTTTTGCTTATTTTTTATTGATTTAGTAAAATATGCTTTTGTTAAAACTCAACCCGCAAAACAATAATTTTTTTAATAATTTGCTGAAAGGTCTATAAATAGAGTATTGTAATATGTTAATACAGTAAAACCTGTAAAGTTGACCACCTAAATTGAACACTTTTGGTCAGTAACGAAATTAGCCCTATATTATTTAATGTAGGGAAACCTTTGTAACTTGACCACTTATGTACGCCAAATTTGGGTGGGAGTATTATAAAAAAAAACCTTTGTAAGTTGGCTGTCCTGATTATTACTCTATTTATTTGTTTGTCTATTTTTGCAAAGATGAAAAAAAACTTAAATAAATGCTCCAGGGCAATATTTTTTATGCTATAGTGTTAGACCAGTATTTGTCTGGATGGATGAAACATCAATATAAAGTTTGCCTAAACCTCTGTGTAAGTTAAGCATCCGATAAAACTACTATGAGCACTCTTTTGCTTTCTAAATAAGTTTCTTATTTTTCTTCTAATTGATCTAGCCATTTCAAAAAATTATGCATTTTTAGGGAATATTTTCCATTAAATAAGTAACTCATATAATTAATAAGATATTTATCATTATGTTAACTAAGTGCTTTAATTTTAAAGTTGTATAGGATACATTGTAAGTCATTCAGATTAAATTTATCTAATGGTATTTTAGGTAATTTCGAAAAAAAAGCCAATTACTAATTTTAAAGAAAAGTTTTTACATGAAGTTATATTTTAATTAGTCTCAAATGAATAAACGCATTGTGTAAGAAATGACAAAAAAAAAAAAATCTCCACTCTATAGGTTGACCACTAAAGTGCTGCACCGTAAATACGCATTTCACTGTAGGTAACTTTCTGAAAAAATAAAAGCTACACTTAGAAGGTAATTAAAATTCAAGGTTTTAACTTAGTTATTTAATTAATTATCAACAAATTTATTACTAATAACATTTATTCACCATTAATGATCTAAAATCTCCATGATTTTCCAAAAGTCAAATTGTTTTGGCTACAAATACTATTTAAACCAAAAAAACCCGGTTTAAACCAAAAAAACCGGTTTTTTTTGGGTTTTTTCAAAAAAACCAGGTTTTTTTCCAACCCTGGTTTTTCTTAACGGTTGACATGATATCTCAAGTTTCAGAGGATCGATTTACTTCAAATTCGGTACAGAGCTTTTTTGAAAAAAGTTTTCTATTGTTTACAAAAAAATTCCAAAGTTGAAAAATTGAGAGAAAAAAAAAATTTTTTTTTTACATTGCCGCCATTTGCAAAAAAAAAAAATCTTTTTTTTTGAAAATCGCTCTGACCAAACGGAAACTACATCCTACCCTTTAAGAAATACCCAAGATTTTTGTTTTCCGATCATCAAGGAGGGTGGAATCGTGTCAACCAGGGGGCAGCATTTTCTTTTTGAGTCTCCAGTTTGCAGGCCTGCACATTTTTGAATTTTGATTTTTTTTTTAAACTAAATTTCTTTTGTGCTCTTTAAGCATAAATAAACAACTGATAAAAAACCCGATGATAAAAATCTTTTACAGCCTTTTAAAAAGCACCTAAAATTTGGCCCTTTAGACTAGAATACCCCCTTAATGCCCCTTAGAATGCCCCCTTAATTATGGTAAAAAGGTAAATTTAGAAGATAAAGACATATTAGATGAATTAAGTGGTGAAATTATCATATAGTGCTAATAGTTTCGAAGTGAGTCTGGATTTTTCACCGAGCACTTCTGGAACATAGTGTGATTTTTGAATACGAATCTGTTGCAGGTAGTAAAAAAGGTCAAGCGAATGCAACAGAAACCTCATGAAAACACCAACACTTTGATGCTTTAACCTTTCGGCACGGGTGTGATGTATACGAACCGCCAGCGAGAGCTACCTCACAGCCGGGTGTGACGAATACATCTCGCCGTTCAGGGTACGTACGCTTTTGGCAAAACCAAAAATAAGGACTTTCTAAGGACTTTTTAAGGACCTACAATAAATATTAAGGACCTCACAAATTTTTCGAAATATACAAACTGTTATGTTTATTTCAAAAGGAAGCATAATTGAAAGAGGAAATTTATTTAACATCGTTTTTTATTAGGAACACAACACAAACACTTTCATGGAGCTCTCTTAGACTTGTTGCTCTTCTAATGTCCAATACAGTCAGGGAGTTAAATAATTATTGGAGATAGTAATAAGAAGCACACAACACAAGTATTAATCATTTATAAGCAAATTATAATGGTATGAAAAATTATCAAAAATGGTTAGTGCTATAAAATACAAGTTAAATGAAAAACAAGTTAAATAAAAAAAAATTGTTAAAGAAAACGCTGCACTTTGTCTCGAGAATTTGTGTTTAATTTAGATTTTTTTTCATTCTACTTAACTTATGTTGCCTGCATCTGAATTTAGGCATACTTAAATTTTTATCTCTGCTATAAATAATTTTTTAAAATTATTTAGAAGAGCTTGCAAAAATTCATAAAAAACTACTTCAGCTAGAGAAAAATATTTCATTTTGGAAACAACATACAAATAAAAAATGGAGCTTATTCGCTTAAAACTTCTTGTTTTGTAGTACAATCCCTTTAGATGAAAATACTTGCACATCAGATTGAAAAATCGGATCTTTTTGCAAAAAATCGAATTTTCGAAGTTCACAAATAAAAACGGAAAAATTAGGGGAAAACGGAGCATTTGGTAACTATGGTGTATAGGTTTAAGAAGAGGTCGATTCCTTCAATTTACTGCAAATTAAGAAATTTCACGAGATACAAATTTTGATTAACGCAGCAAATATCCATCATTTCCCACACAACGAAACCAAACAGCAAACAATCGTGAAGCCAAATTGGTCGATAAAAATTTACTAAAGATTAAAACATTGCTTTAAAACAAATTTTCAATACGGGAATTAATTTGATCTAAAAAAAAAAAAAAAAACAATTCTATTACCTTTAACAGTATAAACAAGCAATAATCATACATGCGATTGGTCAAACGCAAAAAAAGATGAAAGTTTTTTTTTTGCCTGCATATTAGTTAAATGTATCTTTTATTGAGCTAGATGTCAACAATATGCTTCTTTGAAATATTACCCGCCCCCTTAAATTAAAAAAAAAGTTTCAAAAGCAATATTTATTTACTGATTACTTGTTAAGAGCTGCTCCTACTTGCTTTATTGATAATTGTTTAGAATGTAGATGATTTAGTAACAATTTTCATGCAAAAAAAATATTTATTTACTTTATAACTAAACTTAATAGTATCGAATCCCAAATTTGAAATCCCGAAATTCAGCCCTTTTTTGAAAATTCCCGATTTTTGTTTATTTATTAAAGCTTTTCCCCTTAAGTCCTTAAAAGTCCGTTTTTCAAATTTTATTCCTTTTTCTTTTCTCTTTTAAAAGCAAAATGAGGGAACTTGTGTGATTTGTCTTTCTATGGTCTTAAATGGTGCCCAGTTACTGGGCACCATTGCATTTTGTACAAATCTCGGTGTTTTGATTCGACTTCTCTACTAATATTTAAATTTTTTTTTAAAGATGTAGCTCGATTTGATTTCTTTTTATACAATTGCAGGAAATAACAAATTGGGAGCTGCCATGAAGGTGGGTACTGTTGTAGTTTGAAGCATTTTATCAAAATCCATGAAAATTTTTTTAATAAAAATATATATAACACATCGATCAATTTACTTATACCTTTTCAAAAAAATATAAGAAACAAGAGTTAATTATTTGTCTACCAGTTGAGAAAGCACTGCAATTTGTAGTAAAAATGCGATGATGTTTATGTAAATCCGCCATTTTTGGTCCTGTCAATCCCCTGTTATTTGGGTCTGTCCGAAAGCCGCGATAGTTCCGGACCCGTGCAAACCAAATTTGAGGTTCGATTAAGTAGTTGAAATGAAAGAAGTTCGATTTTTGTGAGGAATACAAAAGATAGCAAAACAAATAGAGCACATGGGTACCTTCTTATTTAACAAAAAAAATTAAGCACCTGGAATAAAAAATAAGGACTATTTAAGGAGTTTTTAAGGCATTAAAAATGAAAATGAACATTAAGGACTTTCTAAGGACCTTTAAGGACCGTACAAACCCTGCCGTTCTACTCAACTATGAGGATGGGTGTACCATACACGCGATTTCAGATGGAATAAAATATTATTATTTTTCTTTGATACTAGATGAGGCCCTATGACGGCTATGGTGGAATATGTCGATACTGGAGATGTTGACCTTCATATTCATGGTATTTTTTTATTCTTTTTTTCTTGGTTCGGGAAGGTGGCAAGGATTTATGGCAGAGCAGAGGTGGCAATGAATAATAAAAATAAACAAGCTGGCGCTTTAACTGGATCAGATGATATAAACACATGCAAATGGATCGGATCAGTCCAAATACTTTTTTTTTCGGTAAATAGATATTCATCGGTTTGCTTCCTAGTCTTCATTTCTATTCGGATTCGGCGAGCGCTCAGAGGAAATTTCTTGTATCAGTTGGCAAATACTTGATTATTAAAACTTGGGATGTACCGAGTACTCGGCCAATTTGCCGAGTACTCGGTACTCGGCAAAATTCCAGCCGAGTATTCTCCCGTTACCGAGTAGTTGTAAAAATTTCGTAATTTTTTAAAAGTTTACTAATAGTAGATAAATTTGTAACTGATTAGTACAATAATATGCAAATATAAATATGTAATATGAAATAATTAAAAAAAATATGAAGTATATAAAATATTTTTACACAGCTTATATATTGGTAAAGTTTATATGCTAATTCGACTATTTTTTCCACTTTCTATACTTTGTTTACCACTTTTTAAGCTGTACGAGTAGCGTCCAACATGTTTGATTTAACAAATCGGTGAGACCAGTCAGAAACTCATATGTTATGCCCTGGCAATCTATTTGGGTGCCTGATGAAGAAAAGATTGTTTTTTCATCTAAACCTTTTAAATGGATTAATTTGTGGTAACTTATTTGCATTAAATATGATTTCTCTTTGGGTAACTGAATATATTACATATACAGGGTTCGTACGCTTTTGGCAAAACCAAAAATAAGGACTTTCTAAGGACCTACAAAAAATTTTAAGGACCTCACAGATTTTTCGAAATATACAAACTGTTATGTTTATTTCAAAAGGAAGCATAATTGAAAGAGGAAATTTATTTAACATCGTTTTTGATTAGGAACACAACACAAACACTTTTATGAAGCTCTCTTTGACTTGTTGCTTTTCTAATGTCTAATACAGTCAGCCAGTTAATTAATTATTGGAGCTAGTAATAAGAAACACACAACACAAGTATTAATCATATATAAGCAAATTATCATGATATGAAAAATTATCAAAAATGGTTAGTGCTATAAAATACAAGTTAAATGAAAAACAATTTAAATAAAAAAAATTGTTAAAGAAAATGCTGCACTTTGTCTCGACAATTGGTGTTTAATTTAGATTTTTTTTCATTCTACTTAACTTATGTTGCCTGCATCTGAATTTAGGCATACTTAAATTTTTATCTCTGCTATAAATAATTTTTTAAAATTATTTAGAAGAGCTTGCAAAAATTCATAAAAAACTTCTTCAGCTAGAGAAAAATATTTCATTTTGGAAACAACATACAAATAAAAAATGGAGCTTATTCGCTTAAAACTTTGCACATTACCCTCAAATAGTAACTACCAAAATTTATCTAAAATAAAGTTTCAAAAAATTGAACAATTTTTTTAAATAATAAAAAAAACAAAAAAAAAAAAACAAGCAGACTACAGGCTGCAAATACTAAAACAACTGTCAACTTTTTAAATAATTGATATATTTACAGGATGCAAAAAGAAAGAAGTCTCAAAAGCTGCGTGCAATTTTCTGCAAAGCACATGCTAGATGTTAGCAAGTTTCCGAAAAATAGGTTTTTACATTTTCGCGTTATAAGTTATGAAAATTCATGTAAATTACTACATGTCTTTTTAAAAAGTTTCTTGAAAAATTTTCTTGTTTTGTACACAATCCCTTTAGATAAAAATACTTGTACATCAGCTTGAAAAATCGGATCTTTTGGCAAAAAATCGAATTTTCGAAGCTCACAAATAAAAACAGAAAAACTAGGGGAAAACGGAGCGTTTGGCAACTATGGTGTATAGGTTTAAGAAGAGGTCGATTCCTTCAATTTACTGCTAATTAAGAAATTTCAAGAGATACAAATTTTGATTAACGCAGCAAATATCCATCATCTCCCACACAACGAAACCAAACAACGAACGATCGTGAAGCCAAATTGGTCGATAAAAATTTACTAAAGATTAAAACATTGCTTTAAAACAAAGTTTCGATACGGGAATTTATTTGATCTAAAAAAACAATGGGAGAACAACTGTTTAGCGAAAGATCAGCTGAAAAGCTATCGGGAGTGTTGGCAACTCGGCGCTTATTATAGTGTAAGACGTAACAAAAATGATAATAAAATAAATCATTCTTTTACCTTTAACAGTATAAATAAGCGATAATCATACATGCGAATGGTCAAAGGCAAAAAAAAGCTGAAAGGTTTTTTTTTTTGCCTACATATTAGTTAAATGTATCTCTTTTATTGAGCTAGATGTCAACAATATGCTTCTTTGAAGTGTAACCCCCCCCTGTTAAATTACAAATAAAGTTTCAAAAGCAATATTTATTTACTAATTACTTGTTAAGGGCTGCTCCCACTTGCTTTATTGATTATTGTTTAGAATGTAGATGATTTAGTAACAATTTTCATGCAAAAAAAAAAAAAAAAATATTTATTTACTTTGTAACTTAACTTAATAAATAGTATTGATTCCCAAACTTGAAATCGCGAAATTCGGCCCTTTTTCGAAAATTCCCGATTTTTGCTTATTTATTAAATTTTCTCCCCTTGAGTACTTAAAAGTCCGTTTTTCAAATTTTATTCCCTTTTCTTTTATCTTTTAAAAGCAAAATGAGGGAACCAGGGCTCGGTGCACTTTGGAGTCTTCAAAATAGTGAAAAAAGTGACCACAGCTTTAAAAAAAGTGACCAAAATAGTGACCATTAAAATATAAACGTGTGTGTGTTTTTTTATTTAAACTAAATATAATTTTAAAAAATGCAGTTTCGACATTTTTTGAAAACTAAACCTGAATAAATAGAGCTTTTACCAGAGCCTATTCAAAAATAAGAATTGTTATACCTGTAACTATGTTCATAAATACCTTTTTCAAAACCCATAAATGGCTAAGAGTGAGAGAGATAAAAGTTATTTCTTTTAATTAATTTCTTTCTCAAATTGTTACTCTTATTTCAAAATATAAATGAATAAATATTTATTCAAATCGGCAGAAATTTCAAATTTTAATTTTATGTTCATCATCGAATAAAATTTACTTTGCAAATGCTAGTTTTTAAATATTTTTTATACTTGTTCAAAGATTAGAAAATTTCACTTGAAATAAATCTAAATTTGATATTTTATCAAAATTATTCAGACTAAAATTACTGTGTTAACTTTCTGTATCATTGTAGGAAACAAACCGTTTGATTATTCGATACTGTTTTTGTAATTTCATGGTAGTAACAAAATCCAAGAAAAATTCCCTGATTGAGCTCCGAAAAATTCGCTGATTTTATAATTTTAGTTGTGATAGTTACACGGTATCACTGTCATACATAATGACAGTATGAGTGGCAAAGTCAGAAAAATTCTTTCCCGGGGGGGGGGGGGGGGTACACTCTCTTTTTTTTCCTACCTGAACTTTGTGCAATTCCTTTTTTCGGGGTTGGAGGGATGGAAATAATAAAAAGATGTCATAATGTAATTTTCTGAGCAATATATATAATCTGCAACTGCTAAGAATTTTTCAGATCTAAAGTTTTTTTTTTAAGAATTTAGATTCCCCCCTCCCCTGCATCATTATTTAATGATTTCTTGACAAGAATATAGCTTTATTTTCTCAAGATGCGTATTGTCTTTTCGTTGAGAAATCCTCTCCAAAAATTTTCTATTGTGATTGTTGGTTTTGTGTTTTGGGGGGGGGGGGGGGGGGGGGGGTGTGAAAGAAAAGAGAAATTAAGCTAATGTTCTGAGTGACTGAGTGATATAATCTGCAACTGCTAAAAACTTTTAGTCTGATTTTTTTTCTTTTCTAATTTAAATATCGCTTTATTTTCTTAGGATTTGCTCTTCTCAAGTAAAAAAAAATTAAAAACAATTAAAATCATCATTCTAGATGGGGGGAGAGGTCACGGGCCCTCTAGGCCTCCCCTTCTGGTTGCACCACACTGCAATATCAAACCTTAAATTCGGCACACTCATTGCTGGCGCCACGCCGAATTTCAAAATACGACCAAAAATGGCGGACGTACAGGACCAAACATGGCGGACACGCGGAAGCTTCAACCCTGGCACACGTATTTTTTTGCAAAATTGCAATGTTTTCTTAACTCATAGACAGAGAAAGTAACTTTTTTTTGGTTGCTCTGCCAGAAAAAGGGCAAAAAAGTGAAAATAGTGAGCAATTTTTGAAAAAGGGACCAATGCAAAAAGAGTGACTTTTAGTGAAAAAAGTGACTCGCGCCGACCCCTGGGGAACTCGTGTGATGTTTTTCTGTGCTCTTAAATGGTGCCCAGTTACTGGGCACCATTGCACTTGGTACAAATGCTTGGTGTTTTGATTCGATTTCTCTACTAATATTTTAATTTTTTTTGTTAGATGTAGCTCGATTTTCTTTTTCATACAATTGCAGGAAATATCAAATTGGGAGCTGCCATGTGGGTGGGTACAAGTACATTTTAACTGAATTGGGTGTTGTAGTTTGAAGCATTTTTTCAAAATCCATGCACTTTTTTTTTTGTAAAAATACATCACCACATCAATTTACTTATACCTTTTCAAAAAAAAAAACAAGTGTAAATTATTTATCTACCAGTTGAGAAAGCATTGCAATTTGTAGTAAAAATGCGATGATGTTTATGTAAATCGTCATTTTTGGTCCTGTCAATCCGCCGTTTTGGGTCTGTCCGAAAGCCGCGATAGTTCCGGACCCGTGCAAACCAAATTTGAGGTTCGATTAAGTAGTTGAAATGAAAGAAGTTCGATTTTTGTAAGGAATACAAAAGATAGCAAAACAAATAGAGCACATGGGTACCTTCTTATTTAACAAAAAAAATTAAGCACCTGGAATAAAAAATAAGGACTATTTAAGGAGTTTTTAAGGCCTTAAAAATTAAAATGAACATTAAGGACTTTCTAAGGACCTTTAACAGGGTTCGATCTAGACCGCGCGATTCCCGCAAGATTTTTTGAAATCCCACCCAAAAAAATTTTTTTTTAGGCTTAAACTTTAAAAATCCCACTTAAAATTTTGGTCAAGGAGGAAAATCCCACCTTGTATTTTTCCCTAGTGTGAACCCTGTTTAACTCTTTAAAACTCGTTGCCACCAAAATTCTTGTTCAGAATCCCCGCAGTAACTATGAAAGCACAAAATCAGAAATGGACTCGACCAGCGTTTCGAAATTGAGAAAGAAAGGGTTGTATTCAGCGGAGATTCATTAATCCCTTCAATCAGAGCCGCGCTAGGGGGAGATCTTCCACGTGGTTTTAACTTCCTTTTTCTTTGGGCTCCGTTTTGTAATGTTTGGAAAAGATCTCTTACATGTGATGTTTTTTTGTCAGGAATATGCATAAGCACAAAATTTTCATATGCACTGATTTAAATATATATATATATATATATATATACATATATATCTTCTTGTTATCCAGCCTTTAAAACATATTTTTTTTCCTAATTTTTAGATGATTTTTCGTTTTTTTATTTAATAGTATTTTTAGTAATGGTGTTCATAAATATACACTTCTCACGTTATTATAAATATTTCGAATTTTGATTAGAGTGTTGCACGTTATTTAACCTGCAATAGTGGCAGAAACATAAGGACATTAACTTGTTGGGTACTTGAGTTACTTTGTTGGAATTTTATTCTTAATGAAGTGGGGGAGCAAAATAATTTTATTGTACCTTCATTCCTCTTCTTCCTATATTGAGACCGCTAAAAATATTAAAATTTTACTCAATGGGGTGAAGCGTAAAAATTCCTTAGAATTTTGTTTTAAGGATTGGTTCCGTTAACTTTTTATAGTTTGAAAAAGTTTTGTCATTGGGCATGTAAATATATCCAATTTTGATTTATTGCTTTTAAATGGCCTTTATTAATATTGAGATCATTAAAACCATGACGTATCAGATGCAGTCGTTAGAACCTAAATCTTTCTTATAAACTTTTGAATATACAAAACTGTTTCTACGGGCTACACTGTTATATGGGCCCAAATCAAAGATGAAATTGCGAGCAAAAACAAAGCATTTAAAATTGAAGATGTTCAAAATTTACATGAAGAAGCTTTGTAAAGGTATCAGTGGATGATTGGAAAAATTGTGTGAAACATACAGAGTTTGCAAGAAGACTAAAATCTGCTATTCGAGACGGGCATTTGAAAAAATTGTCTTTAACTTGCAAGATGACAGAGAAACTAGTTTTAGCGAAACGAAGATGAACTGAATAAAAATATAGTGTTAGAACTTGTATTTTCAAAATTTACATGCTCTAAAATTGCTTATATTTTCTTTCAAAATTAAATATAAAACTCTTTTACCCTGATCATTACACATGTCTGAAAGGTATGCACTAATCTGTGAACTTTTCAATTCTTTTGAAACATCTTCATTATTATTAATTATTATTTTAAAATACGTTTTTGCCATTGAAAAAAAAATCTGGTTTGAAACTTTTAATTATTGTTATTATTATAACTAAAACAACTAACTTCCTTATCATGCTTTTCAAAACTAATGCGAGGGAAAAGTTCATAGTGCGAAAACAATGCCAACTAGAAGGGGAAAAGATAGGAGAGTGTGAAAGTTGTGTGCACCGATTCTAATTACCGTATATTTCCGTGTATAAGCCGAGAATTTTTGGAACTTTTTTGAAAGCAAAATCGGGGGGGGGGGGGTCGGCTTATATACGGGTTCGATAAACAGAAAAAAAAAGTCGGTCTATATATCGCGAAATATCGGCTAATATAGAGCTCTAATTATGTAATTTATGTCTCCTACATAAAGGAAATAATTAGCTTAAAATAAGTAGTTTTGTTAAAAAGAATATATATATATTTTACAGCTGGATTTTGTGAAATCATCGCTGAAACAAAATGGCGAAATTTGCTCCCGACTAGCTGTATGGGCCTTTCTATTCCCGCTCATCCTTCTAATATAAATGTAGAAAAAAATTGAATAAAAACAATTAAAAAAGTAAAACAAACTAAGCAAACGCAGGGGCAAAAAGCAATGAATGAATAGGGGAACGGAACATGTGCTCGCTCCTCGCTGTTCGCTGAATCGACGGTCGGCACTCGCCTCAGACAGGGTTACCAGAGATCAATCTATCGCCGTTGGCGCTAAGCTTCTCACTTTCACACGTCTTGATTGGAAAATACTTGATCTGTGTTACCTGCTTGGCGAACATTTCGCTCCTTTTGGCGATTCTCTTTGAGCTGTAATTTATTTTTCTTCAAACTTTTATCTCAGCTTATATACGAGTTTTGAATTTTTGGTATATTTTTGAAGGAATAATGCACTCTCGGCTTATACACGGATCGGCTAAAATTCGCAAATATACGGAACCCAGACTAGAGAGATAGACAAATTGGAAAATTTTACATCACAAAAACCATTATTTCCTTTTGTTTATAATTGCTTACTTGTAATTGCTGAGCTTGTGCAAGACTAGCAATGACTGCTTGAGCCTGATGAGGAGGAATGATATTGGTAGCACCAGCAACCGTAACAGTAGTTTGTTGCTGAGATTGCCGCTGAGTAGCAAGCTGCTGTTCTGATGCTTGTGCAAGAGCTTGCGCTGTTACTTGTGCAGTACATTCCCCTTGAATAGCTTGTGCCTGAATTGAAAACAATGATAAATAGATGAAACAAGCATTGTTAAAACAGGGTTTATAACAAAAGCAAAGCATAAAATTGCATTAGGTATCCTATAATGCATAAAAGAAATTTTCACTTTATCGAAAAGCCATTTTAGTACAAAAGGAAATAAGAAATAAAGAATCTGACTGTGATTTACCTATGATGAGTATGGCTAACTTGTACAATAGTAAAAACAACATTGACATTTGAATTTTTTGCAGAATTTTAACACTAGAAGCACTGTTCGGGTCATTTTGACCTGTTTTTTCTAGTTTTCTACATTTTTCCTCAACATAAAATTAAACAGCAAAGCTTTCTTTCTTTTCACTTTTGAATTTTTTTTCCAAGTAGATTGTGACAATTTTTCTAATTTCTATGCTGATTAATTACATAATTACGGATTTACCTAAAACAGCCATTTGGGGTCATTTTGACCCGCATAAGAAAAGGTACTGATTTTCAAATAAATGTCAATTTTTTAATTCCTGATGCCTCATTTTTGTTCTCTGCTCATGGAAGAATAATACAGCTTTTTATCATGATGACTCAGCAAAGTAGAGAAAAAACTCACGTTTGATTTTGTATTTGGATAACACATAGTAAATCTGCCACCAGTACGATTCTTCATCTCCCCATTAGTGACGTTGTTCTAAACATTTTGGTCAGCACAAAAATGTGCCCGCATCCTGGCAGCGTTGGTGTGATATAGAACATTTGGCGGGAAACAGGCTTGCTACAGCTACAGTTGGAAACAAAAGTCGAGATCATATTGAACTGCAGGGCTTTCAGAGCTTTTGGTTGGAATCGGTGTGTAAACATATTTTTGTTTAAGTTTGTATATTTTGTATAATTAAAACACCAGAGAATGCATATGTGCACTGACAGAAAGGAGCTTAAAAAATAAATAATATTTGAGTGGTTGATGACATGATGATACTTCATCAATTGATAGTCCTAAAAACGCATAAAATTAGAGAATTCTTATTTTATTGAATTTTATTTTTTTAATGTAGCTTTCAGTGACAATATTGTACAATTAACTGCTATTTATTACCTTTTGAAAATTTTTAGAGCATGAAAATCCCAATTTTGCTGCTGTTCTTACAAAAATGGCGAACTCCGCCCTTGTATCAAATGTATCAGAAATTGAAATTTGTAATAACTGATTGCATGTCCTTTATGGTTTTAATCAATTAATGCACGACATAATTTGGGAATTCATTCCAATGAAGTTAAGCCTTTTATAGCAATTTAAATGATTTTCTTCTGGATTCCTCTTTAATGTATTAGTTGATTTCTATTAGTTATTAATGATTTACATTCTTAATCGAGCCGAGTTAATAAAAAAAGATTTACATAATTAAGAATTAATTTACATAACGCAATACTCGCTTACTCGTATTCTAAGTTAATAGTGTATATAACTAATTAATTTATTTATTTAACCCGATCAAATCATACTTAAATACCTATATCGTTAACAGAGGAATCAGATTTAACACTAAAAATACTGACATAATTGCGAACCAAATTTCTAACCTGCTTGGTCAAATTGACTGGTAGCTAAAAAATTAAATCAAAAAATTAAAAAATTTCTTGAAACAGAGAACAAATAACTAGAAGTACAGAGTGAAAAAAATATTATATGCATATTCTAAGAATTGTCATATAGTTCGATAACGGTATTATAATGTTTAAAATGTGTTATTCTTATAAAAGTTTGAAAAAGGTCAATTTGACCGGTACTTGGTGGGTTTAGTGTTAAATTCGCAAATAGTATGTTCATGCGCGTAGTAATACCTAAAAAGCATATACAATCAAACAATAAATATTTTTTCCTGAAAAATTTTATGCATAAGTCTTGAATGTATAAAGTCACAGTATTGCTACTTTAGTATGATTGTTTAGTATGGTACACCTCAAAACATTCTTCTAAATGAAGAGCAACACCACATCTCTTGCACTGCCAAACAGCTTCACTCCTTTTGCCTCTACTGTAGCATACAACACAACGTCTTGTGACTTTTTTCTTTTTTTCAGAAGAGGGAATATCCATTGGGAAGTGGGCCCCTGTTTATGAAGGTCGTCCTCGAGCCAAGTACTCTGGCAGTTGTACAGTCTCCAGCAGCTGCTGTGCAATATTTATTCTGAAGTCAGAATAATTTGCCTTCTTCGTTCCAGTTATGTTGTGATATACAGTGAAAGAATTAAGGATACATATATCTAGTAGAGAAAAAAATATTTTTCTAAATCCCTTCACTGTGCGCAGCATGATGGGAAACAGAGCCGTTACTAGGTCTTGAAGGTCAAAATCCCCTATTCCTTTCTGATATTCAAGGGCACACTTAGGTTTCTTCACCTTCTTTCTAGGTTCTCGACCTCGTTTTCTTCGAAGCTTTCCTGTTGCTGTGATATCAGCTGCTTTGTGTTTAGAAGAAAGGAAATGAACATCCTTATTGTCTCTCCACTTCACACATAAAATATTGCTGACAGACCGTATTTCATTTTCTCCTTTTTTCAATTTACTTTTGCTAATGTCACGAGGCATGTCTTTTCTACTATGTCGCACAGTCCCAATTACATTTGTTTGTCTATCAGTTAGTCTTCTAAATAGATCTGGGGAGAAATACCAATTATCTATGTAGAGAGTGTGACCTCGGTCCAATAATGGTGTACACATGTTCATCACTAAATCAGTGCTGGCAGGAAGACTAGCATCTGTTACATCATCACCTACATAGATTTTGAAATATGAACAGCAGCCTGAACTAGATTCACAAATTTTATACCGAATCTGGAACGTTTTAATCTATTGCATTGTACAAAAGAAAGGCAGCCTCTGAATTTCATAAGACTTTCATCTAAAGCTAAGCTCTGAGAAGTGAAGATATAGTTTGAAAATTTTGAAGAGAAATGTTGTATCATGGGCCTAATTTTTTTTAGTTCATCATTTTCATCTTCATTGTTGTCATTAGTGAATTGCAAGGAACGTGAAATTAGCTGGAATATCTCTCTACTCATTGTTTTGTGAAAAATTGGAGTGTCAATGCATCTATTTTTACTCCAATACAATTGAATACTTGATTTTCCTACCTGTGACATCAAAATAACTAAAGCAAAATACGCTCTAATCTCATTTGCTGTCGTGTCACACCATTTATCATCCATCACCTTTCAATTTTTTTCTGTTGGGAGTGTTCATTTGTTTTATAGCGTACACATTTGTTTCGTCACAAATTATATCGAACAAAGGTTCCATATATTCAAAAAATATCGAAAGGTCAGATGGTGGATTTGAGTCATACTTATTTAGTAACTTCACAAATACCACTGTTACCAGTAAAAAGATAAATAACAGGATTATTGTTTATTTTTGTCCAGTTCCAGGCACTTTATTTTTCTGTTGTAGTATGTACACGTTGTAGTAGTAACACGTCCTGCCACGACATCATTATTGGCGTCATTTTCTTTTATACTGTCATCACTATCGCTAAAAATACTGCAGATTCAGAGTTAGAAAAATCGGTATAATAATTATCACTATCCATAAGTTTTCTCAATTCTTCGCCAATGTCACAGCTCACTCGTATTGCCGCCATGATGCTTACTGAGTTCAGTGAAAAATACTAGATCATTCTCGAAAAGCAGAGCTATCAAGGTCACGCGGTTCCACTTAAAAAAGGGGGGGGGGGGGAAAGAAAGGAAAAAAACAAAACACTCATTGTAATGTCTCGTATCAACCGATCACCCCTATTTCGATAAAAGTAGACCTGACGCATGCGCAAATTCTTTCATGGCTCTGCTTTAGCATTATGGCCAGTACGTACAAGGAGATCATTATTTCCCTGATCAGATGCAGTTCATGAGATCAGATTAGGGGAATTACTAACGTCAGAAGTCAGTTATGTACTTTAGAATACATACTAAAGATATCTATGATCTAATGATACAGACCTTCCCTCAGGTTTGGGCGGGAGGGCGCCACGCCCTGCCTGCTCTTTGATCCGTGAAATGCCCCCTTCTTGCCCTTTGATCCCTGAAATTCGGCTTTCTTGTCCTTTTGTTAGTGAAATGGCGGTCTTTCTGCTTTTTTGTTTATAAACTGAGGCTCTTTAGATTTTGACGACCTCAAAAGTCGAAACCTCAAAGTACCGAACAAGCACCCCCCTCTACCCGCAATTGCAAAAATACAAGCTTTTTTTTGCTGCCCAAGTAGTTTTGTAAAGGCAGGTGCAAAACAACAATTCCGGTGATTCATAGTTCTCAGATTCGAACTTTGCTTTCTTAGTTGTCATGTGAAGGATGAACCCCTAAGTTTTGATACAGTGCCGAATCCGAAATTCAGCATGTTCGAGACCGGCGTCAGGCCGGATTTTGGAATCTGCCGAATTTCGAAACCATATCCAAAATGTTGGATTTACTAGACCAAAAATGGCGGGTTACGTAAACATCAATGATAGTATGCACATCTTCATTTCCATTTGCATTGTTTTTTTAACTGGTGGATACATAAGTAGTTCTTTTTGAAAAGGTAATATAAGTAAATCCATGTGTCAATATATTTTTACCAAAAAAAAAAAAAAAAAACTTATTCATGAACTTCAATAAAACGCACCAAATTACACACAATTCAGCAAAAATAAACCATACCCACATGGTAGTTGACCATTTCACTATTACCTGAAATTGCATGAAAAAGAAAAGAGCTACATCCATAAAAAAAATGGTAGAGAAGACAAACCTAAATTTATTCCTTTCTTGACCTCCGAATTTGGAATTGTGAATTTTTACTTACAAATGAAATCAGTAACACTAGACTGTAAGTTAAGCCAATTACCGTATATTTCCGTGTATAAGCCGAGAATTTTTGGAACTTTCTGTAAAGCTAAATGGGGGGGGGGGGGGTCGGCTTATATACGGGTCCGATAATCTAAACAAAAAAAGTCGGTCTATATATCGCGAAATATCGATGTCTCCTACATAAAAGAAATATAATTAGCTTAAAATAAGTAGAGTTTTATTTAAAAGAAACATATATTTTACAGTTGGATGTTGTGAAATCATCGCTGAAACAAAATGGCGAAATTTGCTCTGGACTATAATGGACTATAATATGCTCTCGACTAGCTGTGTATGCATTTCTATTCCCGCTCATCCTTCTAATATAAATGTAGAAAAATAACTAAATAGAAACAGTAAAAAAAGTAAAACAAACTAAGCAAACGCAGGGGCAAAAAGCAATGACTGGATGGGGGGAAAATGTGCTCACTTGGCAATCGCGAGATCCGCAGTCGCCTCAGACAGGGTTACCAGAGATCAATCTGTCGCCATTGGCGCCAAGCTGCTCACTTTCACAACATCTTGATTGGAAAATACTTGATCCGTGTTACCTGCTTGGCAAATGTTTTGCACCCTTTGGCGACTGAGCTGTAAATTTTCTTTTTTTTTTCAAATTCTTATCTCTGCTTATATACGAGTTTTCACACATTTTTGAAGGAATAATGCACTTTCGGCTTATACACGGATCGGCTTATATTCGGAAATATACGGTAAGTCATATTTAATTTTATTAGGCACTGATTAAAATAGACGTTTATATTGATTCATAAACTTAAGTAAAATTACCAACTTCCTTAAAAGTCTCTAATAGAGATTTCTTTTTGAACACTGTTCTTTTATTTATCAATAATTTTCATTGCGCAACTGTCTTCATAGTTGCCAGTTGTTTTTTCTGCCCAAGCAATTTGAATTATTTAAAAATTACCCTAACAGAACATATGTCCAATACCACTAATATACATTACTTATTTCCAAAATTATAATATATAATATGAGGGTCTGTAAATTTTCGTTCCTGCCGTAAAGTGGCTAAATCGTTCGGAGTGCAAATAAAAAAATCAAATTTACTAATTCAATTACAAAAGCAGAAATTAAGTATATTTGATTAATTGCAATAATGCTTTCAAGGTTACTAAAAACAATGAGAAAAATTCACTTGCAACCTTGCTTGGTTTTATTTCAATTTTTAATTATGATTGTGAGCATAAAGTTAAACTTTATCTTATTACAGACATTTAATAAATTCGACTGAAATGACAGCCAACATGAAACCAATGTGTACATGTAATAATTCCATACAAAATGTAAAAAAAAAAAATGCAAGACAATTTGAAAATTAAAGGTAAAATACAAAAATTTTAAGACTCACCACAACAACAGGTTGATTTTTCTGTTTTTCTCTGGCAATGCGTTCTGCTCGATTAGCAGCAATTTGCATAGCTGTAAGTGGATGGTCATAATCAATGCCATTTTCAGCCAAAACTGTTGCAAGTTTCTGAGGATTTTTAGTAGATTGCAGGAAAGTAGGTCTTTCAAAAGACTTCCGTTTAGCAGCCTGTTCCAATACCATTTTGAATTTTGCATTTAAAATATTGGTGTAGGAAACGTTGTTATCTTGAACAAATAACTGATTTGTTTTCATAGGTCTGTTGTTTTTGGACTGAAAAATAAAATTGCATGATGAAAAGTGCTACCAAAAGTTTAATAAAGTAATTAAGCACAGAACTGTAGAGTATAAAAAAATCTCTGTAATATAGAGAGTACTGGTGCAACATTTGTTTACATCAGTTCTATATATGAATAAAAGCAGAATCAAAGAAACCTAATACTATACTAGAAAATGAAGAACTTAAAAGTAATAAAAATAATAACATTATTAACATTTTAAAATGATTTTACACTAGTGTTAAAAAAAATTGAATTTTGAAAATGAAGCTAAATTTTAAAGTGTCGTTTTCCATTGCAAACAACGTTTGCAATAATTACTACAGGGTTCATTCTCAATTCTCAAACTCAAAATTAAGCACTCAGTCAAAAAAATTAAGCAACCAAATACAAAAATGCACAGTTGTAAGTTAAAAATTTTAATTCTAGTTGAAAGTTACATTAATTGAATGCACTAGGAATTTACAGTTTACAATTACAGTTAAGGAAGAAAATCAAATAAGATAAAATTAGAAAAAGAAAGTTTTGGGATATTTTGTTTTCTTTACCTGAATGCAGCATACTTTCATTTATTGATTGAAAACTGAGTTGTTAACTAAAATATAATTTCCAAGAAGAATGAAATCCATTTTCGTTAGCCAATCGTAATCGCAAAAATCTAAGCCTTTTGAAATACTTTTAATGAATACTTACAACTTTTGGTTCTATTCCTATAAACTTTGCAAGATTTTAATTTTTGTAAGCAGATTATTAATTGGCAGTGGAACCGCCATATTACAGATGAACATGTTAACACGTTGGCTGCCAACCTATGAGATAACTCGTAGTAGGTGAACTTGTTGAGAGATCAAATTACAAGTTGTCTCGTTGTTGCCGACTTTTTTCATTTTCAATACATTTATAGAAAATTAGTAATTTTGTACTGAATAAAATGTTTTGTACAATATGTTGTAATTAAATTAAACTATCGCCTGGAGATCCATAAACTACAAACAGCGCTGGCAGTCGGCGTGCTAAAATTTACTATACATTATAAGTTTCATAATTGCGTGTACACAATAATTATATATTTTTCTTGGCATTAAGTTTTTAATGTTGATGTATATATTTTATAAACATGTTTCCATAAAATAGCTTCTACAGGAACTGAACTTTTTTTTCCCACACAAGATATTTCATGTCATATTTTAATATAGAAATTGTTCCTTGAACAGGAAACATCATATTTGCTTTTTATTATTAAATAAACATTTCCAATTTTACATTTCCAAATTGACCAAAAAAAAAAAGGTGGTCAAAATGATATTTGGTCCAGGACGATTTCTTCAGGGTGGAAGAAAACGAACAACCTTGGGCTTTCCACTAGAAATTAAGTCTTTTTTGTTGGGACAATCTTAGCTGCTAAAGAATTTTTCCAGTACAAGTTTTAAAAGGATTATCATGGTAGCTAGTGATTTCCTTTTTAGAAATTCTGACTTTTTCTAGGACGAAAAAGTCTCGATGATGCCACCAATATATTTTAGAAATGCAAATTCAACAGCTTTTATTTGTACATAAAAATATGAGTAACATGACATGCACAGTTCCCAACAAATTTAGCAGATTCAATGCCCAACATACATGCAAAATTGAACATAAAATTTCTTATGGGCCGGGACAATGTTACATTGAAAAAATATTTTTGAACATGATTGTGTGCTAAAATGCTCATATTACTTGAATATAAATGTTAAAAATATTAAATTTTAAATTGAGTAAAATGCGGTAAAAAAAAAAGAAGGCACATTTTCACGGGCCCTTTAGGCCTCCCCTTTTGGTTGCATCCCACTGCAATATCAAACCTTAACTTCGGCACACTACGGGCCGGCACCACGCCGAATTTAAAAATACGGCCAAAAATGGCGGACTTATAGAACCAAAAATGGTGGATGCGCGGAAGCTTCAACCCTGGCACACGTATTTTTATGCAAAATTGCAATGTTTTCTTAACTCATAGACAGACGAAGCAACTTTTTTTGGTTGCTCTGCCAGAGAAAGGTCAAAAAAGTGAAAATAGTGACCATTTTTTTTAAAAGTGAAAACAGTGACCAATTTTTAAAAAAGTGACTAAAAGTGACCAATGCAAAAAAAAAAAGAAACTTTTAGTGAAAAAAGTGACTCGCGCCGACCCCTGCAGTAAGTAAGCATGGCCATTCTATTCACAATAATTATATGCAAAAAATATATTTGTTCGTATAAGCTATACTTTTCACAAGGTGGTAACTAGTATCCAAAAGATATTCATCTGTTTATTCTAAATTATGAGCGTACTTTTCACTTATACTTATTTCCCACTATTTTCTTGTTTGCACGAAGAAAGACGCAAAAACATGAAAATTTACTAAAACGTAAAATTTTGCATTATTTTGGCCTAATTTTTCTACATACAGACCCCAAAGTGGAACCAAAACATGTTTATTTATTCATTAATTTTAATTTTGTACTCATATTTATCGTACTTCAATGTTTTTGAATTTTTCATATTTCAGACCCAAAGTGGACTGAACGATATTTATTGATTGATATATTCAATATTTTGTATATATATTTCTGAGGCCATTCCACAACTTTTTCGAACTAGAGAAAATAATTAAAAATATATTTTTTGTGGATACTTATGTTTACAGCCATATTAATAATTCAAAAAGAACAAATAAGAAAAAAAAAGTTTTTGCTTAAACTTGGATGTTTTGCAATTACATTTTCATTTCTTGTTTTGAGCTATTGTGCAACATGGAAAATAAATGTGCAAGCATATTTTAGTTTTCTTACCTGCTACCAACGACTACAGAAGGGGGTTTGCCATTTTCTTTCTGATCTTAGAAGGGGTTGGCAGGAAAAAAAAAAAAAAAAAGGGTTGGAAAGTACTGATGTAGAGATTTACAAGAATTCTACCAATGATTGAAATTTCATCTTCTCTAAATGAAATTTTCATGAATCAAATTTTTATTTCTTTAAAATCTAATAACAATTAATAATAAAAGGGTTTTAATCATTTTTCTTTCTAAACTGTAACATGCATTACGTCTTTTATGCACAAAAAGTCAAATATTTCAAAACTTAGAAAAAGAAAAAATTGTGCAATTACGGTAGAAAAGTAATTTTCATAATATTCTGGTAATATCTTTGAAAGGAAAGGGCGGGAAGAACGGAAATCTTTTAAAATTAAATTTTAATAGAGATAAAATAATATGTTGGCATTTGGCAGGTAGGCAATTGCTAAACACTAAAAAAAGAAAATTCCAAAATCCTGTTAAGGACGGAAAAGTTTCTACTTTAATATGCAGGTGCTCTAAAAATGAAGTAGTAGGAAAAGTACGTAAAAAAAGTGACTTGACATGTTTCTTTTTTGAATTCAAAAATTTGGCAAATTCTTCCTTATTTTCAGTTAATACATAATATAATTATTAAATAATTTAAACTTTTATGTAGATTATATATATTTCCTACATGGAACAAAAATGCATTTTGAATTTTTATGCATGAAATTGAAATTTATTAACTTTTTAGCACCTTTAAGTGAATTAGGCACTTCTGAGGGCCTTCAACAAAAATTACATTTGTAGTTTGGCACTCTGTTACAAAAAGCATGCTCTAAGAATTAAATATATTAAAAGTAATAAATGGAAAATGTAAATACTTTATAAATGCCCTTGGTTTTCTTTTGCTTCTTAGGATTCATATCATATAATATCTTCCCTTCCTCTCTTGGTAAAATTACAGTTTCAAAACGATTTTTACATGCTTTAGGTGATCTGTATGTCCATATTGAACTCACAGCATCAGATACTAAATCCCAATTTGGAATTTGGCCAGGCATTAAAATTGTTAAATTCAATGGAATACACTGTATGTCTTGTAGAACCTAAAATAAAAAAAAAAAAAAACTTTTTGGAAAAAAAAGGCATAATATAAAGAATAAAAATGATTCATTACACATAAAACATCAGGTTCTAATGTTAATTTTCTTTTTATTGTTGGGAGAGCAGGGGCATGAACACAATTGTCAATGTCATATTTAATGAACTTATAAAAAAATTCAATAATTCTCAAAAAAAAAAAAAAAAAAAAAAAAAAAAAAAAAAATATTTTTAGAAATATTATGGTGGAATTGGTATGCAAAATGAAATGTGTAAATAAAATTTTTTTTTTGTATTACAGAAAAAATAAGAAATATTTTTTTAAAGCAAAAACATTGGTGTGTGTGTGTGTATATATATATATATATATATGTTTATCACCACTAAATGCGTATAAGTTAAAGTTTAAACCACTTGAAATTGACCTTAGAATACCCTATTGACTCATTTCTATATTAAGCATAATCAAACTGATTTGGGCCGATAAGCAACATATTGATGAAATCCACAATTGAGGCCGCAGGGCGGAAAGAGCAAAAGGAGCAAAGTCCCTGGGAATGATGTCCCTGGTGATCGAGCTGTCACACAGTATCTAGTTTCTGAATGCAACAACTTTCCAAAGGTTGCTCATACCTGGTGTAGGTAAACAAATGCATTATTCCAATCAAATTTAGCCCTACTAGGAATAATACAAGAACTTTTTTTAGTAAAATAATTTTAGAATTGAAGGATTGTTGGTGAACATTAATTATTACAGATAAGATTGTTGGAAGGGATAAATCAAGAACAAAGAAAACATCCTTGATTCTCGGAAAATGTTGCTAATTTTCCTGATTTTCCCAAAACATTAGAATTACCTGATCTCCCGATTCTGTCGTCACCTAGTATAGTAAACAGCAATTACCGAAGAAAAAAGAGCTAATTTAATTGAATTCTTTTACTTTTGGAAAACAAAATAGATCACACAATTGAGTCATGATGCATACTTATTCCTTTACACATAGTGCATTTTTAAAAAGTCAAGTTAATTATGAGCAACAGCTACCTGTAAAATCATCATATCTTCTCGCACAAGCCATTCCAGTTTCTCTTGATGAATATCAACTGCTGGTTTATTAACAACAAGTGATGGTTGTTTTAATCCAGGGAAAGAAGGAACAGGTTTTGTAATATTAGCTGCTCCAACCATTAGTCCTTTTACTTTTTGCAGCTTGACTTCACGACGCATTTTCAGTATTGCAGCTGTTGGACGGTCAAAAAGGGATCTTGGAATGCTTATTATATCATCTTTCCTAACTTTCTGTTTTCTTGCTGTTGTTACAGCTGAAAAAAGAAAAATGGCAATATATTTACTATAGTGATGAACAGAAATCTACATGAAAATCTAACAAATAATTTGATACATATTGTTGAATTCATAAATATAATATAGAAAACAGTTTGTTTATTTGTGGCACATGTCTTGGGAAATGTTTCTTCACAAAATTCCAGTTAATCAAAATGGACCTTTCAGAAAATTACATTTAATTAAAACGGACCTTTCAAAAAATTCCGAGCTACAAAATCATACTTTGTACAGAATTACTTATTAAATAAACAGCAAAGAAATAATAATATTTTTTATCATTTAAAATTTTGGATTTTAAGAAAATTATTTGATTTTCCAAAATAATCTTTTAAGGGCGAAAAAAAAAAAAAAAAAAAATTATTGTAGTTATAAGAGTCACAATTTTGAGAATAAATTTCCTCATCTCTTCTAGGTTTTTTAGCAGCTGTTTGAAACATATAGTGTACGAAGTAAATTTAAGTATTGTAAATAAAAATATCGAAACCATGAAATTATATGTTTTAAGAAGAGCTTGAAATATACATTTTATAGGGATATTATTGTACATGATTTCACAATTTGTATCATAACATTTTTTAACACTTAATACATTAACCACTTAATACATAAAATAAGTAGACAAGTGAATCTCCATATTTCACCATGTATAAAGGGCTTAATTACCACACAGACCTCCAGAGATATGGCCCTAGGGCCAAATTTTAAAGACCTTTTTTTGTCTGTTCATTTAAGGATTTAAAGTAGTTTATCATGCAGTAAACATATTTAAAAATTTTTTTTTGGAAGTTACTACTTTATTGACATTATTTACTAAATTCAATTATGTTACTTAATTATTATTTTTTGCAGATTTTTTTGGGGGGTAACATGCAGACCGGAATTTCTAAATAGGCAGTTGCCTAAGGTGGCAAATTTTACTTTTCATACATTTTTGGCACTACCATTGAAAACAAAATATCATTAAATTTTCTATAATGAAATCTTTTTCTTTTCCTTAAATGATTCCTTTTTGAAACAGCTCATAAAAATAAGGTATTTGTTATAAATGATCTTATGTCAGTTACTTAATATCGAACCTTAATCTAGTATTTGCCACCTGTCAGTACAACAGAAATAATATCTCTGCATTTGCTCGACTTTTAATTTTGAGATCACTCCTTTCCACGGATTTTGCTGGATGTTCAAAATCACAGTAGGTTTGCTTCTTTTGAGGGGGGGGGGGGCAGAGGGCAACTTTCAGTTTTGCCTATAGGCAGTATGGAGATAATTTGGCTCTGGTAATACGTAGTATGACTTTCATATACTTAGTTGTTGGGCCTGTCTTTGTGGAATTTCCAAGAAGAAAAAGTGCTTTCTTCGAACAAAATAACTCCACGATTTTCCAGACTTTTTGGCCTTATTTAAAAATTTAGCCGACTATTTCAGCTCTTTGCGACTTTGTCAGAAACGTGGTTACTCATTTGTAACCAAGGTTTTAGGGGGGGGGGGGGGGATATATCTCTTGAGAAAGAAAAATGCCAACCAAAGTCAGGATTATGATAGATCACGGAATATTTTGTCCTGAACTCTCATCATCAGAACATATTCCTTCCAAAAGTAATTTAACACAAATAAATCAACCATTTCAAATAAATTTCTAGCATTTCCAGAATGTAAAAAAAAAAAAAAAAGTTCCAGTACATTTTTAGTATCAATAGACACTCTGCTCAAGCCTCTGGTCAGACTGCCTCTGATGATATAAGAGAACAAGGGCATACCTGAAACTACAGGGTCAACTCTCTGTCTTTTAGCTTCCTTTTTGATAAATATAGGAGGTAAACGAGCTTCATGCATAACAGATGAGTCATACCAGAAGGATACAGTATGGTCTATGTATAAATCATTTTCATTGGCAGGGGGAGTAGGTGGTGCCCACAACTGCAGAAAAAATACATTTAATAAGTAAAATTACCAGATAGAAAAAAAATTTACCGATGCTAAGAATAAATTTGTGAAGGTTTACACACCAAATACAAACTCTATTAATGTAACAATTATTTAATCTTATAATTCAGTGTTTCTTAAATTGTGTTCCACAGAGCCCTGGTGCTCCAGAGATTATTCAAGCGTTCTATAAAACTAACAAACATTCATAACATTCAGGAAAAACAATGAAAAGCAATAAAATTTCTATTTTTTTTTTGTTAAAGAACAAGAGTTTTTAAAAACCAAAATGACAATAGCCTGTGCTTCAGGATAGTAACTAAACAGTTAGTGCACATTAGATGATGCAAGTTTGCTGATTAGGATAGGCAACCTCAAAGACAAGGAAATCAGGCAAGTTTATCACAGCTTATGATTCGACCAGGCCGAGATTCGTTCCATCTCTACTAAGTTCAATTCAAGCTTTTATTTGCAATTTTATATTTGTAAATGCAAGACTTTTTCTAATTATCTTCCTAAAATTAAATATTTTTGCTCATGTACTGATTTTAGCAGACACCAACGTCAACGCGGAATATGAAAAAATCTTTTTAATTATGCAATTAAGTGTCTATCATTAAAAATTTAGTGTTTCAATATAGTACTCCGAAAATAAGTACTAAAGACTGACAACAAAATAACCAATACTTAATTTAAAAAAATACATTAAACAGGAAATGAAAAAAGCTGATTTAGGATAACATGTATAAAAAAAACTTTCAATCTTCAAGATAATGTTTTTCATTTGAGTGTGACAGTTGTATTAGAATCAATTACTGCAATGAGGAGCTAATATTAGTGGCAACATTTTGAAAAAAACTTTAAATTTTTGAGGAATTGAAAAGGAAAATTCCAACACTTACTGGCATTTCTTCTTGTCCATTAACAGAAAAATACACCTAAAATAAATGATAGCATTATTATTTTTTTAAATGATATCTAAAGTAAAACGAAACCAAGTGGTAAAAAGAAAATTCTCCTGTAATAAAAAAGAATTTAACACATAAGTTGCGAATCAGTAAAAAATCATACTACAAAATGAAAAATATGGTAAAGATTGTAACAAAATTTAAGCAATGGATTTACATAACAAAAAACAGATTCAGTTACAGTGCGCGTAAGATCAAAAAATGATCGTTTCATCACAAATACAAAAGTGACAACAAGCAACAGGCTCTGGGTCCAGTTAAGTTGGTCTGTCAGTTTACCAAGCCCCAATGAAGATCAAGAGCAGGGCTACGGAGTCCGGAGACTACTGTGTATATAGGGGTGCACTGACAGGGATGCATAATTATTAATATATCAGGCATAATTTTAAGATAAACACACTCACACTGAAACACCTCATTTGCTTGGAAAACTATCAATTCAAAAAACTGCAAAACAAAATTCCAGCAAAAAATTTCTAAATAAAACGGTTAAAAGAATAGTGTAAAATAAATTAGAAAAGTCTAGAATTATTTTCAGAGTAAAATATAAGTAAATAATGATAGTGAAGGGTGCGCGATAAAAGGCCGATAGATATTTATTGCAAAAAAAAAAAAAAGCATTACTTCCATCTCTTTGGTTTGTTCTAGCTATAAAAGTTAACGAACTTTCATGGAATTAAGAAAATAATCTTAACTGATTATATTATGTTTATTTATACCAAAATAAAAAACCGAAAGGATAACCCTAGGTATAACATGGTAAAATAAGACAATATGCATGTAACTTTTTGAATTCCTAAAAGTTATAGACCTATCAATACTCCACGGATCAACAGAGAAGCACAATAAAAACGTTTGCTCCTGGAAGAACGAACAACAAACAAGTATTCGGCTAAAGCAAGATTTGCAAAATCTCTCGTGACAAGAAGGGGTCGTCGCAACTAGTTTAGAACCAACTCTTATGCTCGTTCCCTTCTAGGCCACAACAGTTTTGGCACGTAAAGAGCTGCTGATAGGCCAAACCAGAGAGTGGATTAACATTTAAAATCAAATTGGACATGCCATATAACCAGATTTTTCATTTTGTGGCAGAATCAGATTCCGGATGTTCGAAAAATTGTCGCATAGACTTTCAGCAGGAAGAATTTCTAGGAAAAATCTATTTGAATGGCTTCATATCTACACGGATGGTTCAAATACCGCAGGTTCATCAAATACCTGGTGCTGGAATCTATTTCTTCTAAATCTCAATCTTCAACATACCCTTCAGCATGCAGAAAACTGCCTTTGATGGCTAAGTAATTAATGGGTATCAGTGTGGCCTTAAGACAAACTAACAGCTCAAATTTCTGCTCCCGCAAAAAGATTATTCTCTCCAATTTAAAGGCAGTGCGTCAGGCTATCGGATCTGGGGCATGTCCAGTCTCTGAGGGGTTCCTAAAATGAAAAGTACTTTTGGGAAAATTGAGAATGGATGGACGGACATCGTGGTCGATATGGAAATAAGCAGCCAAACAAATTTTCAAAAATATGCACAGATATTCTTCCAACACCTTTCTACAAATCATTCCTTTAACTCTGTAAAACTACGTATCTGTAAATGCTTGGGGAAAAAATGGAAAGAAGTGTTTCAAATAAGAGTTGGAAAGATTTCATAGAGAGAAAGATAACAGATAAACCACAAGATAAAGCAGTAACGATTCAGGATGGGAATTGACCATTAGTGACCCATCTCTTTCATATTGAACCCAAACTGCCCACTTTGTAAGTCAAATGAGGAAATGGACAGGACCCATATCAGAATATGCCCGTCGCTGCATGAAGCCTCTGAGATGAAGTATTAGATTGCTAAAAGGCAAATGATGAGAAATAGACTTTTTCACATTTAACAGACCTGTTTTGTTGTTAAACATTTGTTTCATTCTATGCAATTGAATAATAAAAATTTAAAAAAATGAAGTGTTTTTAGACTATCATTTTCCTACCTTCTGAAATCAATAACAACTAAACCATGAGATCTAGACTGGTCTCTTATAAGAAACCATGTTGTTTTCAATACAAAGTAAAAAGTCTTAAGACTTAAAACCACAAGAAAAAAATAAACAGTTACAATAAAGTGACAAATTTTCATTATTCTTGCTGTCTTTATTCTGGAATATGATGAAAAATTTTTTTAAAGGGAGATCAGTAAAAATAAAAAAACCGAGTTGGAGTAGACGCGTTTTTACGCGACTCAGACATCCCTGATTAAGAGCTCTTCTTAAAACTATCAACTCCATTTTAAGTAACATTACTTCTGATAAACTAGACAGAATGCTCACAACCCTGTATTGAACTAGCAATTTTCCCTCATAACAAGATTAAGTTGGATTTGAATAACTTATAACAACAACCTCTTAAGAAGTAATGGTAAGATTCAAACAAGAATTTGTATACAGATGGACTTCAATGGGAACAGATGATGGTTAAATTTTGGCATCATTCAATCAAGGTGGGGTGGAGCAATCAAACGTTTTTTCTGGTGAAACCTGACTTCTATATCCTAAAGAGGTAATGATGCAAAGATTACAATAAAAATTGATAGACAGAGAAATAAATGAGTTACAATGAGCACCAGTGCCAATTAGTTTTTGGCATCATTCACAAGGGGATTGCAATCAAACGCTTTTCCCTGTTAAGTCATAATCTCAAGAAGTAATAAAAGGAATTCAGCAAAGCTTGGTTTACAGCTGTACCTCAACAGGAAGTGGTGCTAATTTGTTCGTAGTGCCAAAATCTTTAAGGATGGTGAGACAATCAAGCAATTCAACATTTTCTCACTAAGTGTATATCACAGGAAGTAATGCAAGAGATTCAAACAAACATTGGTATGTAAGTGTGCTTCACTGAAAACAGGTGCCTGATTATGTTTGAATAAATATAACTCCAAGGGACTAGTGCCTTTTGAAAACTTTAAAAAAGAATGTTCACATAGAAGAAAGTTTCATGATGGCCTTAAGACTTAAAATACTAGTTTTCAAATGTTCAGATCAAAAAAAAAAAAAAAATCCTTTTAGCATTCTGAAATATGTATATATATTTTCTATTAAATAATAGTCACTCGGTACGAAAAAGTATTCTCATTCTCTATTATGCCTAAATCTTGATCACCTGTGTCATTTTAATCAACTTTTCAATAGAATAGTTTGAATGTAGTTGAAATCCTTTTGGACTCATATTTGTCAATTTGTTCCAACTTTTCTTCAGTATAGCAATTAAGAAATTAAAAAATATATTTAAATTTAAATTTTTCTTTAAATTTTCCAAAACTTTACCGAGTTTTGTATATTTCAATCGGAAAGTTGAACCTATCGGGAAAGAAGTTTAAAACTTTTTTACGAATACATATAGATACCTTCATTCTAATACCATGTATGAGAATTTTTGGGGAAATTTAGGTGTTGTGTTGAGAGATTATTATTAAGCTTACAGCGCTCTACTTATTCATTCCAATACCTTGTTACAGAAAATACTATGCGACGAGTTATTTTAATTTAAGTAAAAACTCGTATCAATATACATCTTGGCAAAACAGGTGGTTTTTCCCTTCTCCTGTAAATCTTGATATTTTGAAATACGTGGTATTAGAATGAAGGTATCGATATGTCCACTGCCTTAATAATTATTTAAAGAAAACAACAAATAATGAAAAAGTGATAATAAAAATTTTGTAGCTGTATTTTAGTTTTATTTAAACTTAGATGCTTTACAATAATTATGTTTTCATTTCTAGTTATGAAGTATTGTACAACATGGAAAATAAATGTGCTAACAAATTTCATAGTTTTGTCCCCCATTACTATCAAAGAATAGTTATCAAAAGGAAAAAAGTAAGGAACCACTGATCTATAGCAGCAATTCCCAAACTGTGGTACGCGTGCAGGCAAAAAAAAAGAGAAGAGATAGATTGGACTGATAGCATTGCGCTGCTTTCTGTTCTGATGGTGATTGGTCAATGACAGAGAAACACGGAAGAGTTTTTGCCAAAATAAAATCTTTGACAGAAAACTGCACTTTTGTTCATAGCAGCAAAGAGTATGCCTGAGAAATTTAAATGTGTTTTACAGGAATCTGTTAAGGTAGTCAACTATATTAAATATCGGGCACTAAACACTTGATTATTTGCAAAGCTGAGTTCCGAAATGGGCAGTGAACATATTCAGTTGCTACTACACACTGAGGTAAGATGGCTTTCTCGAGGAAAAGTTTTAAGTAGATTGCTTAAATTGCGTTCCAAGGTGCAGCTGACCAGTTTTGAATTGCGTGAATGCTTGAATGACGAGCTTTGGATATCAACCGTTGCATACTCAACAGACATTTTTAGTCACTTGAATAACTTAAATTTAAGTTTGTAAGGTAACACCATAGATAGATTTTTAGTTGATAACAAAATATGGACATTTATAAAAAAATGTCAAATTTTGAGTACAAGCAATTTGAATCAAAACTTGCAGTCAGTCGTTTCCAAATTTGGAAAATTTTACAGCAGAACACAATATTACATTGAACAATGAAATGATCAATGCTAAAAAACCATGGCCAAATGTTAGCTGAATCGTTTGAAAAGTAGTTCATACAGAACTAAACTCAATTCAGTGGAGCGCCAGCCCTTTTGAGGGCCCTGGGGTGCAGAAGCAGATATTACGGTCAAGTGGTCGGCCTGATGCAGAACCCCCAGTGTTTAGTTCTCAAGCATGCTTGGTCCTCATTTTATCAACCCCACTACAGGAATGAAAGGCTGAGTCGCCCCTGTCCAGCCCGGGAATCGAACCCCGGACCTGCATGGTGGGCTGCCACTCAGCCACTGGGCTTCAAAAGGACTAATCCGATTGCTATTACATAAGAAATCCATCCGTATGGAAAACACTACCCACAACCCTATCAACTGAGGAACACGAGTCGTTAATAGAACTATAATGTGACTCAGAATTGAAGATCGAACATGCCCGATTAGAGTTGGGAGAATTTTGGCTCAAAGTAAAAAAAGGAATTCTCGTTATTGTCAAGAAAAGCATTGTTTTTAATTCCATTCACAACCACTTATCTTTGTGAAACTGCTTTACCCAATATGATATTTATTATATAAAAGCAAATTAAATGTCGACCAAATTTGAGGTTAAAACTGACTTCTATTGAACCAGATATCCCCTCGCTTGTATCTGCCATGCAGCAGCAACCTTCTCATTATTAATTTTTGTTCTCATTTTTTAACATGACAGGTACTTTGCACTTAAAGAAATATTTATAATGTATTTTTGGAAGTACATATTAAAAATATATTTTAATATATTTATACAGCTTTATTTCAATAAATGCTTTTTTCTGCATTAATAACTATAAAAAAATGGTGTAGTTTATATTACTTAGTCGTCCTAGTATTTTTCTATAATCTATTAGTATTCTATTCTATAAAATAAAGTTGTATTCGCAGTAGTACCCAAAAGGTTTGCAAGAAAAATGGAGGTGCGGGGGGAAAAAAAAAGAGCGGGAACCACTGATCTATAGGATCTGACCCCTTTCTGCGATCTGATCAAAGATAGCTTAAATCTTTGTTTTTATGACTTCAATTCCAAAAACTTCCCATTTTCTGAGAAAGTTCTCTAAAGCCTATTTTCCTAACGCCAACAAACATAGCCTAAAATTGCCTTTAACTCTAGGAGGAGAGAGGGGGGCTTATATGACCCTTCTCAATGTTTGCTGTTTGGTAATTCAAATAACAGTTGATATTAGGTTTCAACCTTATAGCAGCATAAATATTAAACCTCATACTTATAGTAATGGAAGAGGTCACTATGACTCTTAATGTATTTTACAATGAAAACGGTTTAATTTTCCTGTTTATTCTAAAGTCTGTATAGTAGGATAAAGTGCTATTCAGTTCAGTTTGACCTTGACCTTTCTCTTTTTACAACTGCTTTGAATTCAAAATACCAAATAAGTGCGACAGCTGGCTAGCTGGACTATGATGATTACTTTACGAAAGAGAATTAAGTTTTACATTTTAAAGTTAAAAGAAAAAGCCATGGTACAGTATCATATACTCGGCTTTTGTGTAGAGATTAGAGAACATGCACGGGACAGATTAACTAACCAAAGAAATTTAAAGAGTAAGTAAGTGAAAATTTTTTAAAAAGGCCACACTGGCCCTTTTACACTTTATAGATATATAGAATTTTCCATTTTTTCAGTGTTGAAGATACCGTAAGTATGCTAATAAGGTTTGTTTAAAATATCATTAAAAAAAGGAGCCTTTACAAAAACTAATTTTCCGTCTCTAAAAACCAACTACTCAAAAAATTTCAACTGTAATAAAAGACTCTACAAAAATCCCAGCATTGTTGAATTGTACATACCATGGATAAAAACATTATCTTTTATAGTTGCATCAAACAATCACTTTGAATTTTAAATGCTGATGATACAGTATTTAGTTTCACACACATTGAATTTATAAGTTCTGCATGCATTGCTTTTTTCTAGAGGGTAATATGCAAATGCAAATCATGCAAAAATGGATTTTGTCCATTTGGCATCATTATACTTCGATTTAAAGTGTAAAATCAGAAATTAAAATTATATCTTGTGTGCTAGATTAAGGGAGAGGAGGGGGAATCAGGGGGACAGCACGTGCCCCTCCAAAAGAAATTTAAAAAAAAAAAAAAAATTAATTGTCCTATTAAACAATCTTTTCATATTTTTCTGTATTTTAAAGCAGCTGAATTGATTTTAAGTGATAAGTAAAAACATAAAAATTCTTGACGATTCTTCTTATGAAAGTTTTGAGGAGGGAAAACTACTTGATATTCCCTGGTACCCCCCCCCCCCCTCAAAAAAAAAAAAAAAAGTAATTCTGGTGTCCGCCCCATGTCATATTTTTTTTTTCGTTGTTGTCTCGGTCAATAGTTTGAAGTAATCCAGCCAATATCTTCCTCTTGAGCTAAGAGGGGGGTGGGGTTCAGAAGAGGCCCTCCCTAGAAGGCAAATCCAATATTTGAATAAATTTAAGATATCTAGAATGAAATCCAGGGTTTGCACGAAAGATCTGGACATACGGCAAGTCAAATTAACTTTTAAAATTCAATTAATTAGCATATCTTGAAAAATTATTTAACTTACAAACTTACTATGTATTTGGAAGCGGTAGAAAATTTAAGGGGGGAGATCACGTTGAACAGCCTGAAAATCATTAGATTTAAAGTTGCAGAAAAATCTGTAGATTTCAAAACTAATGAACATTATACCAAAATAAAAATTTCTGTATTTTCATCCATTATTATTTTTTTTGTATAAATAATGTTCAATATATATATAGTAATATTAATTTATTAAATGACAGCAACAATAAAGACATTTACACCATATAAAATCTAAAATATACATTTTGTGTGCAAGATTTAAAAAAACTATTGAAAATATGTCTTTTATATTTCATATATTTTCTCTTACACTTATATATAGGTAAATGTGTATTCAAACTCATTAACATAATTAATGGCTTTTTAAAAATAATTTACTAAATTTGCAAAAAATTTCAGAATTAAATTTTCAAAAAAAAAAAAAAAAAAATTCTATGACAGAAATGGACGTAAATTTAGGTACAGCATGAAGATATACATGAAAAGTAGTAGTATATAAAATTTTAAGCTCCATGATAATTAGTTTTTAAATTAGGGTGCGCACAATGCCAAAAAAAAAACAGTTTTGAGAAAAACAGCTTCAAAGTAAAGGGCCAGCAGCTGATTCTTGCTTGGGTTGCTAGACACTTTTAGTGATAACTTTTGTTCTAATACGAATTTTTCAAAAATTCTTTTTGCATTAGATGTCACAATTCAAAGTATCCATTGTAAAATTTTGGAAAAAAAAAAAAAGTTTTTTTTTAAAAAAACCGTCAATGTGATCTCCCCCTTCAATACAATTTACAGGTGTCAAACAAAGTAGCCGGATATCCGGTATGGATTCCTCAGATAAGAGGCACTGGAAAGACATCCAATATCTGGTGAACCACTAATCCTTAAATTTGTTCCCCCTCTCAAGGCAAAATCTTCGGTGTGCTACTGTACCTAAAAACTTAAACTTATCGAGGTTAACATTTTTCCAAAATGCTCAATTATGTTAATAAAAAAAAAATCTTGAACAGGGGTTGTATTCGCATTTCCTGAACTTTCCAGAACATGTCTTGAATGTTGAATTTCTTTTAATAATAACTGAATTTTCTGGCATATAAGTGGAAATGAGATTTATCTGGTTGAAATTTACGAAAACTACTTCATTCATACAGAAAAGGAAAACACGAAAATGGTACAAGGGTGTACTATTAATAAAATGTGTGGATTATTAAAAGAAATGATACAATGACATCTAAATAATCATTAGAGTGATAAAGAAAACGTTATTAAAATTATTTACATAAGTTTGCATCCCTTTTGCCAGACCAGTTTATTATTTCCTGCATCAACTACGGCGTTTGCTGCTTCAAGAAATTGCATAATTTATCATTTCATTCCTGCTTGCCTTCTTTTGCTTCTTTCATTGGTTCCTAACTATGCAAAAAGTGCAGAAAACATAGAAACTTTGGATTCGCAAATTTTGCCTCATTGATCGAGTTGAAATTCGAATTTGTTTAAAAAAAAAATAAATCAAATAAGACTGCAAGAAATTACAACGCAAAAACTTATTTTTATTAATTTAGAATAAAAGCTATAATTAACAAACATAACTGCAAAAATGAAACTACACATCATAGCTATACACATTTCCGATTGTAATCAAACTGCATTTCCCTTGTTTTAATGTATGTTTATGTTGAAAATCTGCAGGAAAACTTTCCAATTTTTCGCTTAAAGTAGGGAGGTTGATTTACACGAGGGTTTCTGTTTGTCTAAAAGTTGGTGGTTCGGCATACATGCAAATTGACTTATATTCAAGTATATATGATAAGGTGGGGGAATTGTGATTGATTTCATTCTCCATATACTTAAAGATATACTAGTTGAGAATTGAAAGGAAAAAACCTTCTAGGAGAAAAAAAACAATTAACAGGTTTTGGAGGATTGATGGAATATTTCTGTGACCTTATTTGTAGTTTTCGTGTATTTCCTGTTACTTTCGTGACCGATTTTCAAGTTTGTGACCAGTAAACACTCTGTATATTGACTTTCAAAAATTCTGTGAGCAATGAGCTTAGTGAACTAAACATCAATATTTATGTGGGTGATGTCAAAGTCATTGGAATTGTTGATACAGTAGAACAAGTCACATGCTTCAAGAGGATTAAAATCAAATTTCTTGGTGGGCAAATAACTGGGGTATGTCTGTAGGGAAACATCAAGTGGTTCATGGGAATAAAGGTGCATGCTATTATTTATAAAATTATTAGTGAAGCAAAAGCAGGTGTTGAGCTAGGAGTAATAACTAGTCACGACTTCATGCAGTAATCCCCGCGCCCGGGGAAGAGCACCCCTAAGGTTTCGTACTAATAGGGGAGGGGGATGGAAGAGAAAAGTCAATAGTGCAGCATAGAAAGTAACAAAGATAACAGGGTTATTAATAGATCTATTCCAAATAAGCCCTATTTAGATTATGATGTAAGGCTTAAAACGTACAGTCTCAAACAAAAAAGAGTTAGAGGATTACGAAGCAAACATTTAAGAAATATTCCATCGCTTTTTCAATAATACGGTTGGAATTTGATCGAAAAAGATTCATCCCGTTTCTTGGAGGGGAACAAAAAAAATTGGATATTCAACACTTCATAGCTGGTACACATTTCCTAAGCGGAAAGAAGGTATTTTACGGTGTCTATTGATGCATTCTAACTTTAAAACGACTAGCAAACTAAAATAACGATTTTTGCAACTTGGTGATTTATTTTAAAAGGTGGGCAATTTTTTCCTACTGGGAAAGTATGAAGGTTAGTTATTCAATTATGTGCAGTATTTTAAAGATATAGGTTCATAAAAGAGTAAAACCTTCAGAATATCTAGCATTTCCCTTAAAGCATTGGAGTAAATTCAACTCTCGAAGGTGTAGCTGAATAAGAAATGAAGGGACCCACCCAGAAAGCTGTGAATACAAATCCTAGTGGAACTGCATATCAGGACAAAATGCAACTGCACTTCTTAAAATCGTAATGAGCTCAATTCCTCAAGAACCAAAGGAGAAGCACGCTAAAAGGGTTTGAATCTGGAAGAAAGACCGATACATAGTGGGCCAAAATTTGCTAGAACCCTCGTGACGAAAAGGGGTCGTCGCAACAGCTTTGGCACACAAAGAGCTGACCCCTTATAGGTTAAACAGTATCGTATTTTAAAGTATATAATATTTGGCTCATCCCAAAGTAGAAGTTATTCAAAGAAAGCTTAACATCAATAAATTAAAAAAATTACTGAACACCAATTTTTCTTTTCTTATTATCTCTCTCTCTCTCTTATTAGCCTACTTTGCCATAAAAGTAAAAAAAAAAAAGCATGAAAAAAGGCTTCATGTATTGTAAAAATATCATTAAAAATAAAGATAATTAAAAAGAAAGGTGAAGTAATTAAATAAAGATTGAAAAATAATAGTTTTGAAAGTAGGGTTTTGAGAATGGAAAAATGTGTGTCTGTACCTACTAATAACTTTTGAACGAATTGTCTGATTCGAAAAATCTCCAAGAGGACATCTCATTTGTATATTTTACTTTTTGGTTTAAAATTTTTCGTTCAATTTTGAACAGTTCCAAAAATTTTAACATTAGCGCCAATGGGCAAAAATCAAGTAAACTCTGGGCACAAGATACAAATTGCTTTTAGCAAGCTCAATGGAAGAAGCTCTTTGAGTGAAATATTCATAAGAACAATTTTTGTCTATTTTTGAACAGTTAAAAAAAAAAAAAAAAAAAAAAAAAAAAAAAAAAAAAACATAAGAGCCTATGGGGAAATTACAATGTCGTATAAATCCTGATCTAACTGACGGATTTGCTTGCAAAAAACTTTATCGGAAAGATGTTACGATGCAGAACATGTACAGATACGAAGTTCAACAAGAACTGACCAAGCCTATTTTCCTATGAAATTTTTTAATCGGGATTTTAAAGGATATTTCTCAATGAATAAATGAATGAGTGAAAGAATTACTGAATGAGTGAGTGAATGAATATGTATTATCCACAGCGCTCCCACCGGCCTCACAGAGTTTGTATCAGATTTTGGAGCAGATAAAAATTGGCTTTTGTATCAGTTTGGAGCAGAAGAAATTGACTTTTGTATCAGTCTAGGTGCTGAAAATATCAACTTTGTACCATTTTTGGAGGATTTTTTTCCTTTATTTATTAAATATTAAATGGCTGCTTTAAAGCAATGTTATTTTCATACATCAAAGGTAAGAGCAGTTTCAAGTCTTCAAAATGATAGGAAATGTAAACATCAGTCATCCTTCAAAAAACTGGATTATTTTTATATATTTTAAGAAATTATTTATAACCTATTCAAAAAGTAAGACTAATTAAACCAATAACCCTTATAAAGGTGTTTTTCAATACTTTTCTCAAGAAACGAATTATATAAAAAAAGTTCTCTTGTTTTTTTCTTCTAATAGTTAAGAATAGCTGGAAGAAAGTGTAAAATTTTCTTCTTTTTAAAAATCATTGCATTCCTTCCTTTTTATGTAATAGTAGTTAAAACACTATTCTTTCAAGAAAATAAGAAAAAACTAACTAATATGAAAGGTTCAACTATTTTAAACTATTTATCATTAATTAAAATTTGTTTTTTAAATGGTACTTATTTAGGTATAATCATTGTGACTTATAGTAACAGTAAAATTTTGAATGAATTAAATATAATTTCATATTTTATCAAAAAATATATTTGAAGTCTATCCTATTTTCTACTTGCAGTAATATTTATTATTTTTCTGATTAAGAAACATTCCTTTAAATTTCAATCCTAAATACTCCCTTAGATGCTTTGTAAGTAATTAATTTCACTAATAGAAAATTGCTGAGTTTCATAATTTTGCAGCAAGAAAATTAAAGAACCAAATTATATTTTTCAGTTCTATAATAGCAAAGCAAAATGTACTTTTTATTATATGTTTATAATTTAATGTCTAATGATTTGTTTTTTTCCAACAAATAATTTTTACATCTTTTAAAAATTGTGTAATAGTTACAATTAAAATTTAAGAGCCCAAGGGTTACAGCAATTGGATGCTGAAAGAAACTAAATCGAAATAAAAGAAAAAGGAAAACCATGATAATTTCATAACTATCAAATCTAATTGAAAAATTGAAACTTTAAGCAAGAGAACTTTTATGAGGTCATTCATCCACATCAAAATTGCCATTTTCTCTAATAATATTGCTTAACATGTTTGCTGAAGATCATCAATTCATTAAGATATACATGCTTTTTTTAATGATTTTTCTAACTGTATTTTTTTACTTATTTTGTTCTTTATATTTATGTTTTCCGTTTTTTAATTACTTGTGGTTATATGATATAGATTACAGAACTTAAAAGAGTATTGAGAAAAGAAAAAAAGCTGCAATTCAATGTTTAATTTTACAGCGTTTGAAAGCCCATCTCTAAACACTTTTGGGAACAAAAATATATTTTCAAACAATGTTTTTATTTAAAATAAAACTAAATTTTGTTTATTTACTTTGAGAAGAAACATTATAAATGGTTGAGATGAAAATTTTCCGATTTTTGTAGCGGATGCAAAAAGATTGCATTACATATGCGCTCCTTTGCTTGCACGTGGAAAGTAGGCTTAAGGAATTTTAAATAATTGTTATAATGGAGCAGCAATCTTTTTAACATCTGTTCCGTTATTGATTTTTCAGATTGATTAGTGTTTCCTAAACATTAGAAAACACAAAGTGCACTGAGGAAAAACGCTAAGGTTTTTTTTCCCCCGCATTCTACGAAATTGTAAACTTTTTATCTATTTTAAGAAAAACTTACTAAATAAAATGTTTAACATAAATAGTGATAGGATGAATGATTTTTCTCTCAAAGATACTACAAAATATTAGAAATCGTCTCACTGTTTCTTCTACAAGCATGGGATACATCGCTCAATCTGCTCAATTTTCTCAGCCATATTTGATGTTCTTCAGAGAGGATAGAGATAATATTCATTAATAAACTACTGCAAAAGGTAAAAAAATAGTTGACTAAAGGAAAAATAAAACAAATAATGTCGATTTTAAGGTGCGAAAAAATAATATCTAAAAATTTTTCGATTTTTTTTCCCGAAAATCGCGATTTGGCGCAAATTTTCCCAAAAAGCGCATTTTGTAGCAGCATGTAGCAGAAAAATCGTTTTGGCGCAGTTTTGCGCAATTGGCGCAGCCGTGGGAGCCCTGATTATCCATTGAAAAAGGTATATTTAAAGTAATTAAGGATTCAAGTAAATGAGACAGATATAGCTAGATTATAAATTTGATTATAAGTTAGTTTAGAAAATTGGTGTATACAGGAAAGTAGGCTCGTATAGTTGTAGACAAGTTCTTGTTTAAGTTTCTTTTTCTTCTTTACATTTTCAGAGTAATCTCTTTAAAATTTTCGAATTAAAATCACCCAAAATAGAACCAGAGGTCATTATTTCAAGCTTTTCAAATCTTGGGCTATCTGAAAATTTCTACTTCAATAGGAATGTAGGCATTTGGTATAGTTTATTAGAAGCAACTGTTACTTGCAGTGGGGTAAAATTTTTTAAGAGGGTTCTTCACGTTTACTGGGGATTGATAAATTGACTAGGATCAACCTTGCTAGGGCCAGAGGAGCCTGTTGCTGGTCTCAACTTTTGTATTTCTTTGATCTTCAAATGAATTACATATGTGCTTTGAATAAATATAGTATTGCGACATAAAGCACAATTATTTATTTTTCTGTTTATTTCCCACTTCTTTTCAAAAGTAGCACATCATTAAAATTGTTTTCTGCATTTTTACTTATGACTAAATAATTAGCATTATTTTGTGTAACAACAGTATCTGTTAGAACAAGTGCGGACAACACTCACATATTCCCTTGCATATAAATAAAAAATTAATAAATTCAAAAGAAAACTCATTATGGTTGTAAACTACTACTTCAGTCAGATTTGTGAAGATATAATGAACTTATACAATAAAAATGAAAACATAACTATCTTTCTAAACATAAAGGTTTTCGTTGAAAAGTTCTAAGATACTCAGAAAAGCATGAATTAAGAAAAAAACTAACTCATTATGCAAAATCTTAAATTTTGAGAGTTCTTATTCATCCTACATAAATTTTAAATGTAAACTTATTTTGGCTTTTACTTTAAATACCTGCCAATGTCTAACAAGGGAGGGGTACGAAGTGTTAATCGCTAATATGGAAGTGTCATACATCGTTGGATAGGTCTCACTGAGCATAGTTCGCGTGTGCAGTATTTCGCTTGAATGGGCCTCCTAGGTGGCGCTGTGATCGATTTAGTCATACATAGGATGAAAATGTATACGCAGTTATTTCCCTTTTTACATTATTATTCTTTTATTCCACAAATTAAAGAAATTACTTCAAAAGATTAAAAATCATCTGCTTCTAAAGATTTTCTTTTATATGAATTAATTTGTATATCAGAGACAGTATATTTGTCTGTGTACCTGGAAGCAGACGATTAAAATCAAGTGTAATATATCGAACAAAATATAAAATTGTCGTTCGATAAATAGAACATGATGCCATTGATATTCAACTAACTTCTTACAAAAAGAATTATTCAGAAGCAGACGATTTTAATCGTCTGCTTCCAGGTACACAGACAAATATACTGTCTCTGATATACAAATTAATTCATATACAAGAAAATCTTTAGAAGCAGATGATTTTTAATCTTCTGAAGTAATTTCTTTAATTTGTGGAATAAAAGAATAATAATGTAAAAAGGGAAATAACTGAGTATACATTTTCATCCTATGTATGACTAAATCGATCACAGCGCCACCTAGGAGGCCCATTCAAGCAAAATACTGCACACGTGAACTATGCTCGGTGAGACCTATCCAACAATGTAAGACACTTCCATATTGGTGATTAACACTTCGTACCCCTCCCTTGTAAGAGTTTTTGTAATTTTCATGCAAATTAGCCAGTTCTTAACAATTTTTTCTTTTTTTTTTTTATGATTTCACTCGTTTTTGCAATTTACATTTTGGTGATTTTAGATGAAATTCTAGCAATTTTTCAGAAAAAGTAATTTTGCAAGAGTTTAGCATTTTTTTTAAAAAAAATTGCCAATGCCAAAAAGGTTTGCTAAAATTCCCCAAATTGGCGAAACACTATGAAAACACCTGTCGGTAAAATTTTCAATGGCACAAATTGTGCCGTGAACGGACCCCCCCCCCCCCATTGTAGACACCCTTGTTGTATGTCATACTTTCAACTCTTTCTCTATGTTGGTGAAAACTCTAGAGAGTATCGAATACTATGGATGATCATGAGGAAAATAATTTTATGATAGATAGTTTTACAATTTTTTTAGTTAATAATAATTAAACACACACACAATTTTTTAGCACAGCTTAAATTTTCACAGTTTTTGAAACATTTTATAACTCCATTTTAACTTAAGTAATTGAAAAATTTAGACTAAGTATAAAAATGGGTTATTTCGACTTAAATAATAATTACTTCAGTGACTATTGTGATTAAAATTAATTTATATATATATATAAATATATATATATATATAAATAAATATATATATATATAAACAAATGGTGATTTCTTTTTAAGACAAAATATTGGAATGCACCTTTCTCCTTATTTTGAATTCTTATGAATATTTGTAAAAAAATCTGAATTTTTATCTAAAGAGTTTGGAGGTATATTTTTACAATGATGAGAAAAAGCAAAGTAGTTCTGAGCCGTGTTAAGTCTACAGTGAAAGCTAAAGTGTGACATCAGGAGCTGAAATGTTAAGCTCTTATGTATTGCGGGCGTGGGATTTATCTTTAAAAATTAATAATTGGTTTTCTGAGTCTGGTTGTTGAATTGTAGAAATTTTTTTTATTATCCTAACCATATTTTGCAATAGGGTTCAGACAATATCAAATATATAAATCAAATTAAGAATATTTAATAGGTTGAAACTTCCCCCTACTGTATTCTTAAATAACTTCGGAAAACTACGGACCTATTTTAATAGAAAAGAATTTGGGGCAAAATTGCTTAGTTATTTGTAAATTTAACAATTTTTGCAATTATGTTAAACAAACATTATGACTGAATCACTGCTCAAGTAAATATATATATTGGCAGTTAAATAAGTTCTTTGTTTTCGGAAAACAAAAGTTCTCTATTAATTACCGAAACTGATCGTGTCAGTTTATGGTAGTGACACATAAATTTACAAGTACTGTAAGCAAACTTGAAATTCAGTGTATGTTATTTTGAGGAAGAGAAAAAAACTTCATTTTTCATTGCGTTAAATATGTCAAACTCGTGCCAAATAAAGTATTTAGGGTAAATTTTACAGCACTATTTTATTTTTCAAAAATCTGCAGTCGACACTCACAGAATTGTTACCCAGACTTAAGGCGATTCTGCTCTGTATGTGGTTTAGAAGCTTTAAAAACATTAATTTTTATCTTGAAGATAAAGAACGCTCTGGCACTCCGAAAAAGTTTGAAGACTAACAATATTAAGCATTAGGAGTTCATCATCAAAACGGCAGCTATACAAGCAGAGGCACAACAAGGTCCTGTTGTAGTATAAGAAAGCTTGGCCACTTATGTGGCAAAACCGGTAAAAACCAACTTGGATATGTTTAAGTGGGAAGTCCTACTCCGCCCGCTGCATTCGCCGGACATTGCCCCTTCTGACTACCACTTCTTCAGGTCGATGACACATGGCCTGGCTGAGCAGCACTGCCGTCCTTATGAAGATGCCAAAAATTGGGTCAACTCATAGATAGCATCAAAAGACGTGTCATTTTTCCGACATAGACAGACGGGGAAAAGTAGTGGCTAGCGATGGCCAACACTTTCAGTAACATGTTTATTTTATTATTTTTTAAAAATAAAGCATTAATTTTTACGAAAAGAAAGGAACAAAAAACAGCTAGAACTTATTCAACATCCCAATATATATATAGCTCCTGATCTTGCTCTCAAATGCATCTCATTTCTCTTGGTAGCCACAAAGGCTTTGGCTTGGAAGGCATGTTTTGGTGCCAATAAAGTTATAACAGGAAGGGAAAGACTAAATGTTCCAGGAGATTAAAAATTCAATTGAAATGCAGACCACTGATTTAACTAATTTTATATTGAATTTGTTTAAAGAAGCAGTGGATCTACCAAAGAAATAGCGCATTCTAGAGCAAGAACATTTTTATTTTAAATTATACAGGCTATGTATTGACACCAAAACTTGATTTCCCCATGCCAATGATGCCAAGAAAAATGAGACAGACATGATGTAGATTGCAACTTAAAATTGTTTTATTGTCTTGATACTTCAAATTATCTTACAATTACATTACATAACATTTATGAACTAAATATCATTTACACAACACAGTTTTTTAGTTTAATGAAAATGTGTAACAAATATTAACTAAAATTTATAACAATTCTGTACAAAGTATATCAACATTGTCAAAACTTTACAATTATCCATGCATTTTTTTCAATAATGCAGCATTTTATACAATTATAAAAATAATATTTTTGTACTAAGCTTTAACTTTAAATACTTGCAACGATCACCTCCTTTAACTCACAAACAATTTGTACACAAAAAAAGAGGGAAAAGAGAAAGAAAGAAAAATGCTTTTTTTGTTTCCTATTGAGGTGGCATTTCATTGTTAATAGCCAAGGAACTGTTTAATTTTTTTGGACAGTTTTCAGGGGAAGAAAGCACAGATGAGGAAGGCATATGATTGGTAACAAGATTACTTTTTTGTCCAACATATGTGCTATTTACATTTTTGGGGCTAGGTACAGAAAGTTCAGATTCGCTTTCACTTTTTGATTTTTCTTCTGCTTCAATAGCAGAAGCACGTCGTGTCCTAATAACTAAATTTGGATTTGAAAAGGGTTTTATAATAACTGGATTTGGAGTATGTTTAATGAAATTTCTACTGTTATGCCAATCAATAATTTTAGCATTTGGTGAAGCCTGCTTAAACCTTTTGGAAGAAAAATCACCATTTGTTGGTCCATTTAAGAAGCTACAGTCATTGGTGTCAATTTTTGATATATTACATAAGCTTTCTTTCATTTCATAATCATTAGACTCTTCACTATCAAGAAAACTATTATCATTCTTCTCCTTTTTAATAATAATTCTTTTACTTCTCCTTTTTGGAGCAGTAGTTGTATCTATTTGTGATTTATTACTGAAAGAATCCCTCCCTTTACTTCTTTTAGAACGAGATGAAGATCTATGAACCTGATTGTCTGCTTCATGGCCGTATAACAGCACAGATTCTTCATCTGCTAAACGACTAGCACGTCTTTCTTCCTCTTCTTTCAAGGCTTTTAAATGTCCTAATTCCCAGTCTTTTTTCTGAGCTTCAATTTCTTCCTGAAATTTTAAAATAGGATATTAAACAAGAATTCTGTTGATATAATACCGTAAAGTACCGAACAAGCCCCCCCCCCCCCCAAACTTGAATTCTCATTGTGCTGACTAAGAGAACTCATGCCTTCCATTATCAGCTCCCAGAAGGGATTATAAATTCCCTGGGAATTGCAGAGACTAAATAAAGCTCTCCCCGCTACCCAGGGAGCTAAGGGGAGGACAGAAAATTTCTTCATCAGTGGCTACCCACGAAAAACTGAACACATACTTTCGCTCCGATAAGCTTCTGTCTGAATTCCGGTAATCATTTTTTATTTGGCACTAATGTGAACAATTGCAATAACTTGAGAAATAATAGTTTAGCAATTCTGGTGCCAACTTGAATGTATTTATATGAGGACTATAAATTCAATGTATAAATAAAATTAAATTTATATTTTACTAAATTTTTACATGGGAAATTAAAAAAATTCTTGTAAAAAAAACTGACTCATCATATTTTTTCCTGAAACTCGGTAAAAACATTGATCAATATGTGTCCTTTAAGTATAAAAAAAAGGGAAGGTAATATCCCTGGACAACTCCTAAAAATTTCTTTTTCTTTTGAACCCAGTATATTGAGGTATAAAAGTCCTCTTTGCTGTAATATGTCAGTAAAACGGTTTCTAAAAAATAACTTATCATTATTACACATAATTTTCTTAATTTGAAATATTTAAAAAGCATTTATTAAACTCAAAAAATACATTTTAGCAATAATGTCAAATATTAACATAACTAGTTCTAGTTTGTTAACTAGCATAACGCATTTTAAGACTGAAATCGCTCACTAATAAATAAACAACCCGCGTCAATAAACCTAGTTCAACAATCCCGAATGGCTTGAAGGAAGCTACAGTGGAGTATCGTTTATACGACATTTTAATGTGGTCTCAAATCTGGGATTTAACCAGAAAGGTAAATCAATTGTATGACATTCGTCAATAGTCCCCCCTATTGGCGTCACATAAACTGAGCACTCTACTGTAGTATAAATATTGCAAACAGGCTTGGAGTAATCGCGATTACGTAATCGTAATCGGCTGTAATCTATTACATTTTGACAAAATCGTAATCGTAGTCGTAATTTGACAATGGCATATTCTTATAATCATAATCGAAATTGTGTAATCCCATATTCTCTTTTCTCCTGTAATTTTAATCATAATCTTAAACAAAAAATCTGTAATCTGGTCCTGTAATCGTATAATCTTGAACTGCTGAGAGCTGAAATTTTTAGTTCTACCATTGAATAGAAGAGATAAGATTTAAAAAAAAAAAAAAAAGGACCCAATTTGTGTACTGAAGATGGTCCTAAGTGGGTAATAATCCTATCCTAAGTGGTTTGTAACCTACGGGCGATCAAAATATAAAAGGTTCTGTGTGCTGTCGCAGGGTCTTGATGGTCTGCTATATATTCATATAGGCTGCTAGAGGTGCTTGTTGTCCTGCGTGTTGTTGCGGTCTCTTCAGAATTCTTTGTGGCTTCACTCTCCACGGGGAATGGCTGGAGAGCCCGAGAAGAGGGTCTGGATACGTCACTCGCATCGCCTTGGGCCTCTCTAGTAGGGTGGGCCAAAAAAACCTTTTTTTCGAAATCGCTATTCTAATAGTGCGGAAAGGGTTCTCTCGGGGTTCAATAAACACGATGTAAAATATTTTTCTGATTGTGTAATCTCTTCTGCTTCCGCATCGCACTTGAATTTTGGAAATTTGTGTAAAATTCGCAGTTTTTACTCGGTGTAGGAAGCCTACTTATTTTCGAACTTTTTTGGACTAATATAGTGCAGAAAAGGGGCACACTGGATTCAATAAGAAAGGTTTTAATTTACTTTCCCAATATAGTAACATCTTTTATTCCCTCATTGGAATTGAATTTATGAAATTTTTGAAGAAAACCGTGTTTTTTATTGTATCGGGAAGGAAGTGAGAAGGGAAAGGGCCTTCCCCTTCACATTCTCTGCAGTTATTTGCTATGTTCTTTGTATACCATTCATCGTATTGTTGTGTCGTGTGGTGCTGCTAAGTAATTTACAGGGCATATCCGGGGTATACTCCTGGAAAAAGACATCATAATGCTTTTCGTTATAGTTCTCTCCACTAAATCGTGTGAGTTTGTGAACTAACTTTTTTTTTTTTTGCTTGATTGATTTTTTTAACAGACATGGCATGAAAAAACAGTACTCTGAATAAATTTAAATTCGTAATATTTAAAACTTCAAAAATGTATCTGAAATTGATATTCCTACACTCGAAGATGCGTTGCGTTACTGCTTCTTTGGAAGGTAAAATCTTGCATCCAAAACTGGGAACAAAGAATCGAGTTTCTCGAAAATTGCGAAAAATAATGCGACTGAATGAAATTGAGTCTGTATGGGAACAAGTACCGTAATTCCCATTGTGAACCATACTCAAATACTGAAAATGATCTTAACCTATCATCCAAAAAAAAAAGAGAAACAATATACATATTTACATAAATTGCACACAAGTAACGCCTAACGCAGGGTGGGTAGATTACGAAGAAACGTATTGTTCAATTTGTATAGTTCAAGAACGTATAAATCTGGACATTTACAAACCATCCAGTGCTCCCACCGGCCTCACAGAGTTTGTATCAGATTTTGGAGCAGATAAAAATGTGCTTTTGTATCAGTTTGGAGCAGAAAAAATATGCTTTTGTATCAGTTTGGAGCAGAAAAAATGTGCTTTTGTATCAGCTTGGAGCAGAAGAAATCGACTTTTGTCTCAGTCTAGGAGCCAAATATATCAACTTTGTACAATTTTTGGAGTATTCTTTTTTCTTTATTTTTTAAATATTAAGTGGCTGTTTTAAGGCAATATTTCTTTCATACATCAAGGGTAATAGCAGTTTCAAGTCTTCAAAATGATAGGAAATGTAAACGTCAGCCATCTTTCAAAACTGGATTATTTTAATATTTTTTAAGAAATTATTCATAACCTATTCAAAAAGTAAGACTAATTAAATCTATAACCCTTATAAAGGTTTTTTTCAATACTTTTATCAAAAAAAATTATATTTAAAAAAAGTTTTCTTGTTTTTTTCCTCTGCTAATAGTTAAGAATGGCTGGAAGAAAGCTTAAAATTTTCTTCTTCTTAAAAATTATTGCATTCCTTCCTTTTTTGTTTAGTAGCTAAAACACTATTTTTTCAAGAAAATAAGCAAAAACAAACTAATAAGAAAGGTTCAGTTCAACTATTTTAACCTGTTTATCAATGAAAATTTGTTTTTTAAACAGTACTTATTTAGGTTTAACCATTGTGACTATAGTAACAGTAAAATGTTGCATGAATTAAATATACTTTCAAATTTTATCGAATAATGTTTGAATAACCGATTTTCCACCTGCAGTTATATTTATTATTTTTCTGATTAAAAAATATTCCTTTCAATTTCAATCCTAAATAGTCCCTTAAATGCTTTGGAAGTAAATGGCGCCAAAAGTAAATTGCTGAGTTTCATAATTTTGCAGCAAGAAAATTCAAAAACCAAATTGTATTTTTCAGTTCTATAATAGAAAGGCAAAATTTATTTTTTATTATATGTTGATAATTTAATGCCAAATAATTAATTTTTTTCCAACAATTTATTTTTACATCTTTTAAAAATTGTGTAATAGTTACAATTAAATTTTAAAAGCCCTAGGGCTACAGTTATTGAATTCTGAAAGCAACTAAACTGAATTCAAAGAAAAAGGAAATGCAGGATAATTTCATAACTTTCAAATCTAATTGAAAAATTGAAACTTTAAGTAAGAGAACTTTTATGAGGTCGTTCATCCACACCAAAATTTCCATTTCTTCTTATAATATTGCTTAACATGTTTGCTAAAGATCATTAATTCATTAAGATATACATACTTTTTTTTAATGATTTTTCTAACTTAACTGTAATTTTTTTACTCATTTTGTTCTTTATAATTATGTTTTATGTTTTTTAATTGCTTGTGGTTATATTATATTGATGACAAAGCTTAAAGAGTAATGAGAAAAGAAACAAAAGCTGCAACTCAATGTTGAATTTTACAGCGTTTGAAAGTCTACCTCTAAACACTTACGGGAACAAAGATATATTTTAAGACAATGTTTTATAAATATATATTAAAATAAATTCTATTTATTTACTTTGAGAAGAAACTTTATAAAAGCTTGAAATGAAAAAAATCCGATTTTTGTGGCGGATGCAAAAAGATTGCAGAACGTATGCGCTCATTTGCTTGCACATCGAAAGTAGGCTTAAAGAATTTTAAAGAATTATTATTATGAAGCAGCGCTCTTTTAAATATCTGTTCTGTTATTGATTTTTCAGATTGATTAGTATTTCCTAAACATCAGAAAATACAAAGTGCACTGAGGAAAAACGCTAAGTTTTTTCACTACGTTCCATGAAATTTTAAAACTATTTCAAGTAAAACTTACTAAATAAAATGCTTAACATAAATAGTGATAAGATGAACGATTTTTCTCTATATAATACTACAAAATATTAGAAATTGCCTCACTGTTTCTTCTACAAGCGTGGGATACCATCATTCATTCTGCTCAATTTTCTCATCCATAGTTGAGATTCTTAAGAGACGGTAGAGCTAATATTCTTCAAAAAACTACTTCCAAGGTGAAAAACTAGTTTCTCTAAAGGAAAAATGTAACAACTGATGTCAATTTTAAGGTTAACAAAAATATATCTTCGATTTTTTCCCGAAAATAGCGATTTGGCGCAAATTTTCCGAAAAAAAAAAAACGCATTTTGTAACAGCATGTAGCAGAAAAATCGTTTTGGCGCAGTTTTGCGCAATTGGCGCAGCCGTGGGAGGCCTGATCCATCGACATCGAACCTTTTAATATATCCTTACTGATCCTAAGTTCAAAAAATTAACTTCGTTTGGATCTGAATCATCACAAACGCAACTTGGCCTCGCTTCAACTGCTCTGGTTGTCCACAAGTTTGGCGTCTCGCATCGGGATGTGACTGCAATTACTTCAAGTGTTCTTCATGAAATCAGGTTCATAACTAGCAACAAGTTAGATTTGATGGTGGATTAAAACTAGCTTCGAGGAGAAAAGGCTAAAGTTGTGATGAATATAAAATTTTAAGCTTTAAGTGAAACTCAGACTTTTCTGTTGATGTAGCTGCATTTTGATGGTCGTAAAGAGTCTACATTGAGAGAAGAAAGAGCCGAGGCTGAAAGGGATATACAAGAAAAGCAAGATAAGAGCATGAATTTTTTATTGAAGAACCTTTTTTCACTTTACGTTACTGATTTGAGTCTATCATTTGGCACCGGAAAACATATTTTGGAGACTATTATCAGGTATTTTGAAATGTTCACAAGATATGACTCAATTCGCTCTTCTTGCAAATGGTTGTGAGGGTACGTCACTTCCGGAGTGATTCGGTGTTTGGAATTGAAAGTTGGAGTACCTCTGCAGTGGATCTCCTACATTATCATGAATTATGAGGCATTTGTTTAGAACGCTGGTTGGGCCAACAAATAGTCCTGGTACCTTATCACATCAAGCTGGCTGACAGTAATGAGCAGAGTTCTGAGACCATATGTTAAATCTCCGGCTATTTTGAAATTGAAACAAATTACTGTTTGTAATGGAAGTATAACACATTCTGAATTGGGTTAATATAAAATCTAAACACTCGCTGAAAGATGGAGCTAAACATTTGTGAAACACTATTTCTTGCTCCAGGTATAAACAGTGTTGACACTGTTTATACCTGTATATAAACACAAATGAATTATCTTCCAATGTGTCTCCCACAAAAATTAATTTCGAAATGATAGACTGTTCATCAGTTATAAAAACTTCTCCACCAATACTCCGTATGCTGTATTTAGCTGTATTGTGCATGAATACAGCAGAATGGAACTTTCTGCATTTCCCATGTCACACACAAAGGTGATTTCCGAATAACTTTCAGGTTCAAAATTTAATTTTTTATAGGTCACACCTTAAGCAAATTTCATAATCGAGACGTGTTAATTAGATTCACATTCGTTTCCCGATCAAGTACATCTGAATTTGACCATAATGTTGATTTTAGCCACTTTTTCTATATTTGGAGTAAGTAAGCTTTAGTGATTGCAGATTATAGCATTAGGTGACTACAATATATTTCATTTATATTGGCAGCACTATATTACGTCCCAGTTATTATTTAGTAATTTTAAGATAATATAATAATCAACTGTATAATTTAAATCAGCATTAAACTGTGTTAGTACGCATCTAGTTTTCCTATTTGTTTCTATAACACATTAAAAAAAAAAAAAACTCAATTTTCATGAAAAACTGCAAATTTTCAATTGCAATGCGTGAACAGAAGATATTTGATCGGAAAAATATTTGACACATTTCTTACTTAACCTAGCGTAAATTTTTTCCGTGCCATTAGAATAGTAACATTGAAAAATAATTATACTTCCTACACCGAGGAAAAATTGCCAATTTTGACCCAAATTTTCAAAATTCACGTGCGATGCGGGGGCAGAAGATATTACACAATCAAAAAATATTTTACATCTTATTTATTGAACCCAGAGAGAACCTTTTCCGCACTATTAGAATAGCGATTTCAAAAAAAAAAGTTTTTTCGCCCCACCCTGGTCTTCTCGCGTCGTCCAATTTCGGGGTAGATAAGAAAGGGGAAGCACTGCGTCTATAGAAGGACCAAATGCATCGGTCATTTTGCTTCCTTAATTACTCCTTCAAAACATATTCAAAAGGTTGGGCAATAGGCGAGAGTGTGAAGCCAGCGAACAATGGGTTCCCCATTTTTTTCTTTCAATAATCGAAGCAGACTGCCCCCGAAAATCTAGTGGAAAGAGTACTATACCTACACACAAAGAGACACAAAATGCCTTTTGGCGTTTTTCTCCTTTCTTTAACGGCGGAAGTGAAGAATTTTTCTAAAGAATAGCACATTTACATTTCAGCAATTTAGGAGCAGGAGTTACATGATGCTCTGTGCTTATGATGTATGAAATCTTAACGTACGTGTGATTATTATTACTTTTTTTAAATATGTTCTTCGAATATTTGAAAACATACATACAATTAAATCTGAAATTTATTTATTTTTTAATGCCAATATTCTTTATAATTAATAGGTATGTAAAAGAAAAAGTGATTTATGTTCAGACATTCTCCCAATTTTTTTTACATGCATGATTTGATATTCAGGAATTATTTTAAACAGTTAATTATCTTTTTCTTCTTAGAATTACCTCAACATAATTTTGTATTTCAGTTAAATCTTGCACGTTAAATTTGTACTGTAAAATTGCTTGCACTTTATTTCTTTATTAAAACAGTTACATTGAAAAAAAAAATTATATGCTTGTACATGTTAAAAAAAACCCACAAGAAATCCTATTAAAATATTATTCATATTATAATTATTCTTCATATTACTTTTTAACGATTACTAATTTTGTTAAGAGCTATTTAAATGTTCATGTTAAAATTTTTTTGAAATTATTTTAAAATGCAGCATTTATTATCAAAGGATTATTTATCTCTTACACTATCCGAATATTTTGTTATCTCGTGCCATTCATACACATTTTATAAGTGATTTCATAAAGAATCATACAAAATTACTATTTTCAGTAAATTAATTGGTGTTATGTGAAATATTTGCACAATTCAAACTAGAAAATAAATGCAATGGAGAAATATACTACATTTTCAGAAATTGCAGCCAACTAAAATTTTGATTGTTTGCAAAATAACAATGCACCAGGTAAATCACTTATGCATTATATATACATTTAGTGCATCGTCTTTGTTTATATATAAAATACGATCAATGTAGTTATCCCTCACATGAGTTTTAAATATCTGAAAAATTCTGAATGTGCCTTTCCTGATTTTATATGTATATATGCATATATACATATATATATATTACAAATTTCTCATTTCTGCAACGACGTCATAATTCAAGAACTGAGATGTTGAAATTATTCCAATATAATTCCATTAAAATCAAAAATTTTATTAAAAATCATAACTTTTTGATTTGTGACACTGTTGCAAAAATGAGAGTTGTATGTATAATTTTAGATAACTTTATGCTAATCTAATCGTAATCAAAATCCAATGTCATAATCGTAATTACTTTTTGGCAAAGGATTACAATCGTAATTGATTACGTTTCTTTGTAATCGACTCCAAGCCTGATTGCAAGTGAATGAGCTGCATTCAATTAATTGTATTGTTTCATATTCAAGAAATAGTTGTAAGAAAGAAAGATGTCAAGAACAACTTTGTACAATAAATCAATACATTTTAGCAAGTAAAAAATTTATGATTTTTAAAATTATTATTTGAGGCGGAAAAAAAAAAAGTATTTTTTTGTGAGGCTAAATTTTTGCGATTAGGACTGGCTCGTGAAAATAGGTTCTTTTACAGTATTTTTTGAGATTTTCCTATAGCTATTAAAGACGCATTAATTTTACGTAATGTTTTCTCTTTGAAATATATGATTTGCACTTTGACTTCAGGTGCAGATACCAAATTTGTGACTAATATGGCAGAATGGATTCTGACTTAAATCAACTTTTAAAATCCTTTTAATATTAATATGGAAAAGAATTCATTATAATGAAAGGGGAAAATTTCATAATAGTGACTAAATGCTGCTGCAGATTCAGCAGCTATACTCAACATTTATACGTTTCTGATGTGTTTTGATGCTCATTTATGTTTCAATTATTCAAATGATTAAATAATGCTTCTATATAACAACACAATCATACCTGTTTCGTTAAAATTAGCCAAGAGCATTGCTCTTAATCACCAAACATTTGATAATAAATTATAGAAAGTAATTTGGAGGAAAAACTTTGGGATTTTGAGCCGATGTTTTTCACGTGCCTGGTTTATTTTACAGACTGCATAATAGTAGTAGTCGTCTGTCTCATTTTAACAAAAAAACAAAATCATTTTTCTGAACAGAACAAGATCTAAATGAAGCATGCAACATTTTTTAGTAGTGAAAAAACAATAACAGCCCAGTTAAATTTGATCTAAACCAGGGGTGGGCAGACTTTTCAAGGACACTGGCTACTTCTAGTTTTTTTTAAGGCAATTCAGTCTTCCCAGTGGTTTAGGTATAAATATTTTTTTAGGAAATTTTTCAGAAATTTTAGCTACTTCAAGAAAGATGTTTTTTACTTTTTTTGTTCGAGATTTAAGAAAATACTTCGCAACACTTTCGTAGTGGTCAGCAAGGGGCTTATAAAGTGTTAAGCATCATTGTGCACTTCAATGAAAGTACATGTGTCATCAATACATCTATACATCAATACATCTATGATGTACTATATGATTGTGAAAAGCCGATTCTCCAGTCTAGCTTGCGTCACCGCCCCAAAATATGATTCTTTTAGTATGCATGTCTTCTTAGCTCTTAATCAAGGTGGTCACCCCAATATGCCTTAACGGTCCACTGGTCGATTGTGATCGACTTAATAGCCACCCCTGATCTGAATCTTTAAGCTGTTTCAATTGTTCTTGGTTGTAAAAAAAAAAAAAAAAAAAAAAAAACATAAATTAGTCATTAGTAAAAATAAATAGTACCAAACACCTTTTTAGTAACACATACCTAAATTAATAAAGCAAAGTATGTGTGTATGCGTTTTCATAATTAGATAAAAAAATTTACACTAAAAAAACTAAACCTGCAGCTTTTAATAAATGCATCAATAGTGACATTTGACAAAAATTATTTACCTTAAGCTGCTCAAGAGAAACAGGCTCTTGTAGAGATTCCAAAAACTGCACAGCATACTTTTCAACAGGAGTCAACTAAGATGAACAAAACCACTTAGGTCTTATTAAAATTAACAGTAAAAAAATAAAGTGACTAATTAATCAGAGATTGCTCATAAAAATACCGATGAAGTCAAAAATTGGATAAAATATTTTATTATATTAACATATTTGCTACAAATGGTTTTGTAATAGCACTAGGGAAAAAGACAATATTATGAGTACAAAAGATTGGCCTAAAATAAGCACTGAACGAATGAAGTACTACATCCAGGGTTCAATATTAGTGGTCGTTAGTTGTATTTTGCAACTATAATTTTAAATTTGACAACTACAACTTTGCAGTCAATCGTCATTTTTTACACCCAACCTTTAATTAAAATTTTAACTTGAAGACTTAAATTTTACGGTAACTCCCCCCCTTTTTTTGTTAGTTGTATGATTGGAATTCGTTGTCATATAGATATCTCGTTTTTATTTGCCGAGTTTTTAACAATCACATGCCTCATAGTAAGTTTTTTATTTTAGACTGAAGAAGACAAGAAAGAGATAGAGAGAGGAAAGGCAATTTATATTTCCTGTTTTCTTTTCTTTTCTTCTATTTAATTTATATCACTTATACGAGTTAAAATGCGCCTAAGCAAAACCTTTTGACAACTAACACAAAAATGCTAGGTGCCATTGGGGCCTAACTTTTACATTCTAATTTCGAACCCTGACTACATTTGCCAACGCCTCAACCAGTCATTTTAGTGACAACGAAATTATGAAATATAAATTAAAATCACAAAAGTTGATTACGTGAGATACAGAAGATATGCATTTATATTTAAATGTAAAGGTATATACAGTGGAACCCTCGCTATTCGTACACAATTCGTTTCACGAGGAAATTTTGAATGGCGATTTGTACGAATGGATAATTACTTTTTCACATAAGATACAATGTAAATTGGATTAATCCGTTGCAGACTCACAGATAGTTGCTTAATTAAACCTATGAAAAACAAATGTACAGTACTGTACATAATGGAATTTTGAGAGGAGGAAGAGAAATGGTTGGAAGAGGAGTCCCCTTCCATAAAAATGTCAGGTAACATCCCTTCAGGGGCCTTTCATAAATGATGTCGAGCTTTTTCCCCATATATTTGACCCCCTCCCTTCGAAGCGTGACATCATTTATTAATGGTGTTTTCTCCCTTTTTGCTGTTCTTTCTTTTTATGTCTTTTTGCACTAGAAGAATTTTGAGTTTTTTCTCTCTAAAAACCTGTCTAATGTTGTCTGCCTTTGACGATTGTTCAGAATTTTTTTAAAACGGACAATAACATTGTCGTTGAACAAGTTAAGGCTGTTGACCACAGCAGTGTTGGGATGCCATTTTCCCACCACTCTCTGTTATTTTCTTGCAGGGGTAACACAGCTCTTTAATTTCTGCAAGGGAAATGCTTTCCATACTACTTTCCTCCTCTGAAGAAGAAAGTTCTTCAACCACTTCCTCTTGCTGCCCCCTTAAAAATTTAAAATTGTCAGTAAGATCTCAAAAAATATTAAAATTTTTAAAAAATCCAAAATGCCAAACAAATTATTCACAGATGAGTTCAAAATGAGCATAATTTCTCAATTTTTTCTTAAAAAAAGCATAACTCTGGAAACCCAGCTGGCCCTGGCACCGTACGAATGGCGAGGTTCCACTCTAATTATAATTTTAAACACAAATATAAAAGTGATGACCAGACCAGCAACAGGCCCAAAGCCTAGCCAGACTGGTCTTTGTAATCATTTGTAAATCAAATGAAGATGGTTAAATGAAGATGGAAAGTCATTCTAAAACTATTTAGCTCATTGCAAGTAACATATGCTTCCAATAAACTCCAGACTTACTTACTACAATAATTGACACTCCAAATTTAGTTGCTTTAGTAGCCATAGACACAAAAAGTTGCCAAAATAATATACCTATACATTTAAAACTAAACAAATTGATGATCCCAAATCTAATTTTACTTTTGTAGTGAAATAAAGAGAGAAACAAATTCAACAGTTTTTTTTTTTTTTAAATTTAAAGTAAGAGTAAAGGGATCATTCATAAATGATGTCATATTTTAAAATTATATATACCCCCCCCCCCCAGGTGTCACATTGCAGCATGCCCCTTTATCCCTCGTATATTATATAAGCATATGTACTTGCAGTTCAGAAACAGAGCTTTCACTAACGTTTGTGGGCATAAGAACATAATAATAATAATGATTATATGGTTATTTATTTTTTGTGTAAAATGAAATTAAGATCAGTTTACACACACACACACAAAAAATGTACCTAAAACTAAAAAATATTAATTGCTCAAATTCTGTAAAAATTATCTGAGCTATTTTGTCCTAAAAGTGTAAATGCCCAAGATATCCTTTTAAACTTTTAACTTTAATTTAATTTAAAACTTAATCAGCATCAATGTCTTCGATGCAAAATTAAATCAATGATAATACAAAACGAAAAAACTTTTAAAACAAATTACATAAAAAAGTATAAATTTTCCGATCATAAATGTTTTATTATTTTAACCAAAATGTGCAATGTCACATTACTTACTTGCTGCCTTTCCCTCCTCGTCACAAACATTTACAATTTCTCTACCCCCCCCCTGACTCATCTAAATGAGACATCATTTGTGAATGACCTCAAATTCAGTTTTTGGCAGAAGAAAGGAGAACATTTATTTGTAACCTTTTCAACGACTCCCTTTCACGTACACAATAAAAAAAGCATTAAATCTTGCACTTTTAATGTTAGTAGAAAGGTCGTAGCCAGGGGGACCACACCATTAAATGCTGATGCATAAAAGTAAAATTTTACATAGTAGGAAAAATAATTCTTAACATTTTGTTTTAAATGTTAAGAATTATTTAGGGAATCAGAAAGGAATGATGAGGGGTGCACAAGATAAAGTTTGGGAACCTATGGGCTAAGTTGTACCTGCACTGTTTAGAAAAGCTTAATTCATTAACTTTTTAAAAATTGTTGCCTATAAAACAATGTAAATAACATTTACTGCAGTAACAGAAATATACAAATGAAACTTATACCTGCTCCATTAACTTTTCTAATTCCTCTTCTGCAGGAGATTTTTCTTCATTTTCCCTACTGTCGGTATCTAACGGAATAGATTCATCAAATTCAGCAAGCTCAGCAACAGCTTCAGCATGAGCAGTTTGTGCAGCTTGCAAATCTGATTCTTCTTCAGCCATACCTAGAGCCTGAAAAGAAGGTAATTAGGAAGAATGCTATATGAACTAAACGCAAATAAAGACCTCTGGCGAAAATTTCAAGGAATTTACCTGTTCAAGTTGTGATTGTGAAAATTTTTCAACATTTTCATTTTCTGTAGCATGATCAGTTTTTTTATACTCTTGAGGGGTCTTTGATATGTCTTCCATCACTTCAATGTCAAATAACTCATGAATAGTGTTCTGAAAGATTCAATAATAAACAAATAAAAAAAAAAAAAAAAAAAAAAAACGCTGCAAATTTTATAGCAACTAAGGAGCAGAGAAATTTGCTTTTTTGCACTATTAGAAAAAAATCAAACATGACTCATTTCACTGGAGAGAGGGGGTTAAATGATTGTCTTAATATATTCAGCATTTAACGTGTTTGCTGCAGAGCAAGCCATAGTGTGGGATGTGCCCAATCATACTCCAGTGTAAAGGACCATTCATAAATGATACCACGTTTTTCCCCCATATATTTGACCCCCCTCCCCCCTTTGTCACATGTCACACTATGCTGCATAAGCATGACATGTCGCACTTCTCTTTACTCCTCCCCCCTTGAACTGTGACATCATTTATGAATAACCCCTAAGGTGTGAAGTCATATCTCAGTAGCTCTTCAGCGGTAATGTGGCGCTTCTAGATTTGCTCTGTGCTTCAATTGGCATCATAGGTTATGTGTGCTTGCCGGTACTGGGGCAGTGTAAAATTCATCCATAAATGACTGGTCAGCTGTTTTAAGCAGGTGTCATTAAATCATCAAAAGACATTTACTTAAACGAATACTGCAATTGAAAAGAATTATAAAGTAACCATTTTCTTTTTTAAATGGTATTATTAAATTATAGTTACTTGAAGGTAAATCAGCTTTAGGGGTTAAGACATCTATAAAACAAGTTCTACCCATGTTCATTACAATTCATAATCTTAAATCTAGCTCATCTCAAAGAGTTTTTGCACTGAGCAACTTTTGCTTGAACATTAAGGATACATGTTAGTTCACATTAAATTAAAATTATTACTATTAAAGTGGTTGAAGGCATTGCAAATCTTTTTTTGCATTCTTTCATGGCATTCAAAGAAAATAAATTGGTAAATACATATGTGATAAGTTAAAAAAAGAAAAGTTTTTTTTTTTTTTTTTTTCTGATCTCAAAATTTAGATGTGTTTTATTCAGCAAGAAGACAATATGTTTCTATGTAACATACACCAATTAGTAGAACATAAGAAGATACCATAAGGAATCATAAGTAACTTTTGCACACATACATAACAGCATTTTTTAAAAAATTCGTATATTTATGCATAATGGAGTCCTTTTTTTTTGAAATACAAATTTTTAACTTGAAAAAATGCAATTTAAACTTCAAATGGCAGCATTTGAATGTTAGGTAAGAAGATGTCTTATCCTGTAGTGTCAATAAACGATAAAATAAAAATTTTGGTTGAAAAAAAAAAACATTTAGAGCAATTTATCCCAAAAGCAAAATGTAAAAATATGTATCAACAAATCTTCTGCAACCATTTCAGTTTTACAAAACTGTAGAATAATGAACTTCTTTTATATTATTAGTTCAACCCTTAGCTAGCCAAGATTCAGAAACATTGCCAAAATAGAAGTAAAAAATGCTACTTCTTAAATGAATTTGAGAAGATGGCACTTATTATGTCACTCAATTTATTAATAACTCCATCTAATAGGGTTCCAGCTTATCACTTACTATCTGGTGAAGGTTAATTATCTTACTGCTTTGATTTGCTGATTAAAATTGAAACTTGCAGAAGAAAATTACAATGCTAAAATAGATTCTATTAGTTTATTATGTGCTATTATTCTGTATAACATGTATATGCGTAGTCATGACCGCAATGCATGTTGATGTTAATGTAGAGTTTTCTTAATTTATTAATTTGTTTATTTAATTGTGTTGAATTTCAGTTCTAATTTTACTAAACCCATTACCAATCAGACTTTTTTATGTTAATGTACTAGATATATCTTAATATCTTATATTTCTCCTAATCCTGATAGCAGAAATCGTGCAGCACGGCAGCGAGCACTGCAGATTTATCTTGAAGCTTGCAGATTAATTAACAACTTTACAAATTTTTTTTAAATTCAAAAGTAGTTAGTAGCGGTATTAATGCCTCAGATAAATGTTTACCCTGTTTTCAATAAGTTATATAATAAATAATTTTCAAATATTAAACTGTGTTGTATTGTCTTTACTTCCTTTTCTTTTAGCTTGCATTAATTGCATGTTCAATTTGAAATTTTATTAATTTATTTAAAAATTTTAAAAATTATAATATTTATTTATTGTCTGCATGCATTATTGTATTTGTCAACTATTTTAAAATGCATAGTTTGTTATTTTCTAATCTATGATTGTAAATTTGGTTCCACATCATTTGGTGCCATAGATAAATTTTGACTTATGAAACTTGTGCTGCAGATTGATACAGGAAATCCCAACAGATATCATCGGCATGTTCTAAAACAGGCAAATTCGTGTTGGTGATCATTCAGAACAGTAGTCAACATGGAACTCATAAAAATGTTATGGCTTTTAGCAGAGGAAATATGCGTTTTCTTTGTGTTACAAATTTTTTTTTCTTACTTTGTAGCTAGTAAGGCGGATGCTGGTGCAATTAGAATGCATGTTAAAAAGTGAACCTTTGTTTATAGCAATAAGTCCTAGAACCACCTCAGGAATTGCACTGCAATTTCTGGATTAGTTTAGTAAACCAAAGAATGCTCCAGCACTTCATTAGTTGAATTGATTACCATTTCAGCCGCCTGTATCCTCAGACCAACAAGCGCCAGCAAGTAAAAGGGATCAGCCTCTAAGGGAAAATGGTAACCCCAACAACAAAATCATAATCCCATTTGTTACAATCAAAATTTTGGAGCGTGCCGATGAAGGATGTAATTTCCTGTAGCTATGTGACACACACAATAATATTGCTAATTTTTTTTGGTGTAAAATTTAAATTTCAATTTATATCATGAAATATCAATTAGAAAATTCTAAATTACTACAGTAGTCAAACAAATAAATGTGTTTAGCGCACAGTACATTTGACCGAATGTCACTGATGTATGATCACTCAGAAGTTAAATGTATTTGTCCATTTTTTAAATAATTGTAAGGGAAAACAACTATTGTTAATTATTACAATATTATCTCATTGCTAAATTTTTAAATATCTTTTTTTAACGGTTCTTTAACATCGTCGTATTAAAGGTGAAAAGAGCTAAGCCACTTTTTGGGTTAAAAATATTTTTCATTTTTTAAAACTCAATTTCAAAATAAAGACTTATTACATCAGAACTAAATTTCATTATTGTTTTAAAATAAAAACACTAAGTTTTATTGCCGATTTTCTAACAGTAGTTGTGTGGCTTCACTTTTTCACCAAGACGACAGACAAATATATACATGTGTAATTTTTTTTCTTAACAGAAATGTTTTAAAAATAAAAGCATGGTACAATTACTAATTATTAAAATCTTACTTTTTTAAAGAAAGCAGTTGTAAAATTTCCACCTTCAATTGCTAAATCCCCAAGGATTCGTTTCTGATTAGCCTTTTTCAGAATATTTTCTTCTACAGTTTTTTCACTAATGAGTCTACAAAAATAAATATAAAATAATTAAGGGAAAAGAAATGACTATCACTGACACATATATAGAAAGTTTAATATCAAAACATTTTTTAATGAACTGACCAACTGAATTATTATTATAAGGAATCAAAAGGAAAACTCAAGTCAGGTACACAAGTCCCAATTAAAGTGTCAAGGTCATTATGAACTAACTTTCAAAAATATTCCTGGTAATGCATGATCAATCTGAGATCATTCTAAAACCGTTCATAATAAATATTATGAAAAACAAAAAGATACAAGTGTTTCTTGCAAAAGAAAAAAGTAATTTCATACTCATTTGGAAAACTCTTAAGAATTGAATTAAAAAAGCAAATAGATTACTTGTAAATTTTACCTATATATGTGAACGTCTCTAGTCTGTCCAATTCTATGGCAGCGATCTTGAGCTTGAGCATCCATGGTGGGATTCCAATCACTATCATAAAATATTACTGTGTCTGCACCTGTGAGATTCACTCCAATTCCCCCAGAGCGAGTTGATAATATGAAACAGAAAATTCTCTTATCTGCATTAAATCGCTCCATCAGTGCCTAAACAATGAAGTACATTAGCACAATAAATATATCACACAATAAGCACAGGAGTGTTAAATTGCTTTTAATAAAGAGAAAAAGGCACTATATGCAATAAATACAGGGTTCATACTCAAAAGGGAGAAATTTTTTCCCTGACTTTTCCAGGTAAGTTTTCATTAAATTCCAGGTATAAAGAGTTACACTAAATTTTACGGTAAATGTGGATAAATCTCAAAATTTTTTACTATTATGCATACTATTATTTAATTGATCTACAAATAGAACATAAATAATCAGAACTAATTCATGCATTTAAATAACAATAAAAAATAACACAACAAATTGGAATTGGTTTTTCCATTAAAATAAATTGATTAGGCCTAACTTACAGAGAAAAGAAATATTGAGCAAGGAACCGTCACGTCCACAGTAAAACAAGTGTCTTCTCTCCCATATGTGAAGACTGAAGAGTGCAAAGAGCATGTGGCCGAGGTCATAAAGGTAAATGCCATACCCAGAAAAAAAAAAAGAAAAAGAAACCCACAGTGTAAAGCCGCGTCCAGACGAGCCCGCTCAGGGTGAGCATGACGTCACAAAGACGAAAAACAGCTTCTGCGCATGACTTGAGCATTGCTCAAGTGTAGACGCAGCTTAAAAGTAACCTTGAACTTTCAGCAGGTAGGAAAGGGTTTGGTTGGAGGAAATGAAAAGGAGCAGAAAATTTTCTAGTACTTGGGAGATGGAATTTCCCTGACAATTCCAGGTTTTGGGAGAAATTGACGTTTTTCCCTGACTTTTTTGTTCAATTTCGTTTTCCCTGACAATTCCCGGTTTTCCTGGTGCGTATGAACCCTGAATAAATATTAAAGATAATATATATACATATAAAAAGAACCCAACAGAATCAACTTTAAAAATGTTTTTTGGACAAAATCATTTCTTTTTCAAAGGGGAGGGGAGTACAACTTCAAAAGAGAACCAAAGAAATACATGAATTCATGGTTACAAATCTGTACCTCAGGACCAGGCTGACTTAAGTACAAAAATGGCGATTTTGAAATTGTTTAATTGTACAAAAATTAATCAATAAGGGCAGACTTTTCCATGATACGAATTACTGTTGAGTTTTCAAGGTACTGTGGTCCACCCAGTGGTGTAGGTGTGGTAAAGCTAACAAAAAAGGTATATAACTTAACTTCTTCTAAAACTGCATTACTTCTAAAACTGCGATTAAAACTAAATGCAACATACTAATAGCCATAAATATAATAATTTCAAATGACGCATTTATTATCAAACAATTCAAAATAAGTTAAAAATAAATTATTTTTATTAAAAGTAGTTTTCTTTGTTATTGCAGACTACTTTTTTAAAAATAGGGCTACTCGCTCTCTTTAGGGCTACTAACATTTTCCCCCAGAGGCTATTTTGTTTTAATTTTAGCTACTTTGTGACATTCTTTTAGTATGCATGTTGGGCGTCTTAGGTCTTAGTAAAGGGGGTCACCCCAAAATGTATTGGAGGACAACTGGTTGATTGATATCAACTTAATGCCCACCCCTGGGATAAATCAAATTTTTTTAAATGTTAACAACCATGTTTTGTAGCCTAATTCGTATAACAGCTTTGTTACTAGGCAACAAAATTACTTTTCAATTTTTAACCTAAATTCTTAAAGTGAAACGTTAGTTTGGTTCTGAGGTACAGAAATGGTTTTATATATTGAAATTTTACACCAACTTCAAAAATATATGTTTAAAGATACAATTAATAAAGTTGTCTTCATAAATGCAATTATTTTCTTTTCCAGTGCAGTTACAATTAACAGTAGAGCGCCGCTTAACCGGGTGTCCAACCAACCGGATCGGTCAGGGACCACACGGTTTATTTTCTCCCTGCGCTCTGCAAATATATATAAACATCAGCTTGGAGGTCGAAAACCACCTTCCTTTGCGTTTTGGCGTTCCAAGAAAGAAGAAAGAGGGATTACCCTCCCCTCCTTAGCTCCTCTCAGCTATGTTTGATTCGATTACAATTAGCATGGGGAGTAGAAGGAACTGAATAAAAGGATTAAGATTCTTTTTAGAGGCATTAAAGCGGAAGTAAAGTATTGAAACTAGCAGAAAAAAAATAGTGGAAGTACTGCATTTACGGTCAAGGGGTCAAGTTAAATTATTAATGCTTAACTAAACTTCCAGGAAAACTGTTGTTGAGAATCTCACTTTACTAAAAGATAGACTGCGCACCTCGCAAAATGATCACGTGGTTGCGTGCTTTCATATTGGACACGTGTTACACAAAGTTAAAGGAACTCGCATTTTTCTGATTGCGATCTGTGTGTAGGTGTTTTTTAAACATGGCTCGGAAATACAAAAGATTAGTAAAAAATGGAAATTGTCATAAGATTGAAAAAAGGAGAAAATGGAAACTACATAGCCCTTGAATATGGCAGTGGCACATCAACTGTGTCAGATATCAAAAATAAACAGAGATGCAATTTTAAGCTTCGCATCAGTTTTTTACGAACTGAAAAGAAAATGATGAAAAGACAACATCCTTTTTGAAGCAGATGGTTATCAATAATTATTTCACTCCACAATGATTTTTTTATACTGTCGATACAGTGTATAAATCATTTTTATGTGTAGTGCTACTTCTATATCACTTTTTGTAAATATTAAAAAAAAAAAAAAAAAATGAAGAAAAAAGAATAGAAAAAATATATTCTAAACCCACCATTTGGAATGTGATAAAATATGCAGTATGCACTACTAAAAATGGCAGGAAAACGTGTGAAGAGTATCTGTCTAAAAATTCTAGCCTTATTCGTGCTTTAAAGTTGTCAATCCAATTACCCGGATTTTTCTTTAACTGGATCTATATCGGTCCCGACCAGTACGGATAATCAGCGCTCTACTCTATATTACTCATAGTTTGATTTATTTCCTTAGTTGTTTTTAAGTTGGATAATACCCTTAAATATAAAAAATCTTAATGTAGAGGATACCGTAAAACGAGGTGAATAGGAACAGTTTTCAGCTTTTCTGCTCCAGCTGTAGTTTCTTTTATTTAAAAAAAAAAAAAAAAAAAAGATTTTTTCACTTTTTTTATTATTGTTTTAATCATAGCTTCTTGTTTTAAAGTAATTTTTTGTAATTGATTTAAACAATACCCTTAAGTTTATATATATATTTTTTTATTAACTCTGGTCCTATTGCTCTGAAAGTTGGGGTGAATCGGTTCAATCATAAACATGGTAGTAACAGAATCCAAAAAAAAAAAAATCCCTGATATTCTCTGGTTGAGCTCCAAAAATTTCCCTAATTTTACAACTTTAATTGGGAGTTACAAAGCATCATTGCCACATGTAATGACAGTATCACAGTGATAAAACCATAAAAAGTATTAAGGTGGGGGGTGCAATGTACTTTCCTTCTGAACTTAGTGCAATTCCTTTTTTTTTTTGAGAGAGAATGAAAATAGAAAATATCGTAATTTTCCACGTAATATAATCTGCAACTGGTGAGAGTTTTAAATCTACAGTTATTTTAACTTTTTACTTTTTTTTTAACGAATGAAGATACCCCCCCCCCCTCCCCCACCATCATTATGTTATACTGTCTTGATAAAAATATAACTATTTTCTCAAGAGGCATGTTGCTCTTTTATTGAGTAAAGAAAATATTTTTGAAAAAAATTCCAAATCATCACTCTGACGGGCCATGGGCTCTCTGTGCCCCCCTTGTTGCGCTACTGCAGTATAAGGCACAGTTCTGCACCCCAAATTCGGCACAATGGAGATTGGTGTTGGGTCGAAATTTGGCACATGACCAAAAATGGCCAATTCTTGGAAGCATCAACGCTCACATGCAACTTTTTGTGCAAAATTGCAATGTCTTCTTAACTCATAGAGAAACGAAAGTAACTTTCTTTTTCGTTGCTAGATTGGAGAAAGGGCGCTTTCAACCAGCTGTAGACACGCAACAAAAGAAAATTCCACAAAGTAAACTCCGGACGCTTGCCAGTTTGGATATTGATTGAATAATTTCTCCAGATATTTGGGGAAACTTGAAATAATTCCTTATATTTTACAGAACATAAAACTTCCCTAAGAATCCCCCAATTTCTTAGTTGTGTTTACAACCTGATAAACATTTGCTACATTTTTATATTCTCAGAAGAGAATAGAACTAATAGAATTATTGTCCTTCAAAATAAAAAAAGAGAAAATGTAACATTAGCTATATATACCGTAAAATCCCGAAGGTAACCACCCTCTTTTTAAAAACCAAACTGGCAAATTTCAGATAGGGGGGGGGGGGGGGGGGGGTTATAATCGAGATTTTCGAAAAAAATTACGAAAAAAAAATTTTTTTTTTTTTTAGTATTAAGAGCATTTACTGAAGATAAATTATAAGTATAACCCATTTAAAATTATTTTAAAAACATTAATATAAAACAAGATTCAAAAAACAAATAAACAAAAATCTGTCTTATAATTTTCTAATAGAAAATTGATCGCATGGGGATGGCATCTTTGACTGAAAAAAGAATTTAGCACGTAAGTTATCAGAAATCCCTATAATTTAAATTTAAAACTCATAAAATGCAAATTTGGCATGTTCGGGGCCAGCGCTACATCGGTATTTCGTAATGTGCCGAATTTCAAAACACGACCAAAAATGGCGGACTTACACGATCAAAGTTGGCGGCTAATGAACGAATCAACGCCAAGAAAGAATTTAGCACTTAAGTTAGCAGAAATCCCTATAATTTAAATTTAAAACTCATAAAACGCAAATTTGGCATGTTCGGGGCCAGCGCTATATCGGTATTTCGTAATGTGTCGAATTTCAAAACACGACCAAAAATGGCGGCTAATGAACCAATCAACGCCGAGTACATGAAATTTATTTTTAAGCATATAGACCTTGAATATTTATGAAAAATAAACAAATAAAATAAAACACAAAATACAAAAAGAAATTGGACATATTTTATCTTTATCATAAGAAAATAATACAAAATTTGTTTTAAAATCGTCAGCCATTTGGGGAGGGGGGTTATATTAAGGAATATTGAATGATTCCCCTTTCGGCGAGGAAGGGGGTTACATTCGATGGGAGGGGGCTACTTTCGGGATTTTACGGTATAAGAGAATGACATACTGCTACTTTAATCGTCTTAATATAAGAACATAATTGACCAGAGGAAACAATACAATTTTTAAATTAGTGTTCATTTTTTAAAATAAACAGATGCCACTCTAATCTAAAAGTTTTCAGTAGTAACCTGAACAATTTTCAGTAGTTTTCAGCCCTTATCAGTAGTTTATAATACCGGAGAAACATGGATGCAAAAACTACTCAATATTTAACCTAAAAGCCAAATATTTGCCTCGGCTGAACCTGGCGGCAACAGAATCCAAGAACCCCCTGATAACTCCCTGATTGGGCTCCATAAATTTCCCTGAAGTTATAATTGAATTGTGAGTTACACAGAGTCATTTCCATGTGTAATGACAGTATGACAGTGGTGAAACCAGAAAAAATATTTAGGGAGGGTGACACTACTTTTCCAACTGAACTTTGTGCAATTCCTCTTTTTTTCAGTGAAGGCAGGGGTGGTGGTTGTAGTAAGGATTTGCATTTCCAGAACTTTCAAAAGAATTTCCTGAACCTCGAATTTTTTTCATAGGTACTGTATTTTTTGGCATATAAGACGAAATATAATTTATCTTGTTGAAACTTATGAAAACTACTTAATTCAGACAGAAATGGAAAAAGTACTTATTTTAACAGGGGTTGCAATGGAAAATGTATAAAATATAGGACAACAGGAAAATGATACAAAAAGGGAGTACTATTTTAATAAAATGTGTGGATTATTAAAAGAAATACAATTTCCTCTAAAAAAAATCATCAAAATGATGAAGAAAACATTACTAAAATTATTTATTGCATTTAATAAGACTGCAAGAAATTAAAACCCAAAAGCTCTTTTTTTATTGATTCAGAATTAAAGCAACAATTAACAATCTAACAGCAAACACGAACCCTTTAGAAGATCGCGATCGCAAAAATGAAACTCAACATCATAACTACAAATTTCCAATTGTAATTACAATTCATCCCCCTTCTTTTTAAAACATTTATGTCTAAAAATTCGCGGCAAAAAGTTTCCCGATTTATCTCTGAAAGGTCGACCTACAAGCGAGTTTCTGTTTATTTGTCTGAAAGTTGGGGGTTCTGCTTACATGCGAATCGACTTACACGCAACGGTAAGATATTGATAAAAATAAAAAGGAATTTTATTTACTTACTTCATAACTAAATTGTAAAAAGAGTTAAAATGGAAAAAATACGATTCTTGTACAGGATGCAGAAAGATTGCGTAAAGAAAAGAACGCATACGTTTTCTTGCTTGCACGTGGAAAGGCCCACGTTATTTTAAAGAACTTCATAAATCAATTAAGAAATATGCATTGCTGCAATTTAAAGCAAAAAAAATGAGGGCGGAAAATTTAGGCTCAAGAAGCAAAATAAAATTTCCGATATTTCCAGAATTCTACCATCCCTGGAAGGAGAAAATAACGTAATTTTGTAAGTAGTATAATCTGCAACGGCTGAGAGTTTAATTTTTTTTAAAAAATAAAGATCGAATTTTGGAACACGACCAAAATTGGCGGATTCTCGGAAACAAACGCTGACACGCGTTTTTTTTACGTAAGATTGCAATGTCTTCTTAACTCAAATACAAAAACAGTGACCTTTTTTATTGCTTAATATCGGAGAAAGAGCGTTTTCAACCAATGGAAAATCGGCAATCGAGCTGACCACACGCAACGAAAGGAAATTTCGCAGACGAAACTCCGGACGCTTGCCGGTTTGAATAATTTTCCCTGATATTTGGAGAAATTTTAAATATCCCCTGATATTTTTCAAAACATAAAACTTCCCTGAGAATTCACTGATTTCCCAGTTATGTTTCCACCCAATAAGATTATTTTTCAATATAAAATACAAATTTAATTTCTAACTGAATTCGTTGATTAATTTAGGACCAAATAGCTAATATAATAACCAAACGAGCAAGCAACGTACGTAACGTAGAAAGAAGAATGCAATAAGCAAAGCAACTGCTAAAAGGCTGAAAGCACTTGTCGTATAGCGCAAGTCAGCGAAAAAATCCAAACTTTACTCGAACTCTCTCTACCGTCGCCAAACTCCTATTGTTCGCAGCTCTGAACTACCATGAATGGTCAGTAAGCGCTCGTTTTGGCGACTGTAGGTGAATTTTTTTTTTATATGCGCGCGCCAAGCGCGAAAAGTTGAACTCGGCTAAAATATTGAATTTTCCGTAGAAAAACAAGAGCTTTCCCTAATCCGTAGTCAACTTCAAATTTTTGTATTGTAACGGTGCGAGAGTGGCCGTGAAGCGGCGGGAGTCGTACCAAGATCTTTTTGGTGGTAGCCGCATTCTTTACCGCTTTCCCAAAGGGCGCGCCCCCTGGGCAGGAGCAAAGAGGGCTATTTGAAGGACTGAACTCTCACCGCTACATACTCCGCCCCCAGTGAACGAGTAGGGGAAGAGTGAACGATATTTTACCACAGATGGGTGCACCAGTGCGAGAGAAAGGCTGCTTGAGGTTGCTGCGTGAGTGAGTGAAGTTTGGGCCTGTTGCTCGGATCCGTGGCTGGGCTCAAGTGCGAGCGCGTGCAGACTGCACGAATGCGTGCGAGCAAGTCATCTCATGGCGCCATCTGTGGAGTGTTCGGGTCTCCATTGCTGCGTGCGTAAATGCCGGGTCACCAGATGTAACGGTGCGAGAGTGGATGAGAAGCGCCGGGAGTCGAACCAAGATCTTTTTGGTGGGCCATTTCCCAAAAGGGGGCGCGCCTTTTGGGAAAGCGGTAACCAGATGTAACGGTGCGAGAGTGGCCGTGAAGCGCCGGGAGTCGAACCAAGATCTTTTTGGTGGTAGCCGCATTCTTTACCACTTTCCCCTGGGCAGGAGCAAAGAGGGCTATTTGAAGGACTGAACTCTCACCGCTACAGTATTTTTCCGTAGATACTACGGAGAATCCGTAGCATTCGGCATCTCTGAATAAACATAAAACTCATTAACATACTTGCCAACCTTGTAAAGGTCAAGATTCACGGTCGCCACTCGCCACGTGGCGACTTTGTTAGAAAAAGTGGCGGTTCAAAAAATTAAGAACGTTCGTCACCTTTCCTTTTTTTAAATTTTTAAAGTAAACCCTTCCTTTTCAAATACATCTATAGAATTTACAACTCTTGCTTCATTCATGCACACAAGCACAATAAAAACGCATCAATTCGGCATGCAAGTAAACAAATTTCGGCCGATAATTTTCATTTCCCCTTTCACGAGAAAAAAAAATGGCGAAAACGTTTCCCGATGGCGCTGTTTTCATTTTTTTTTTTTTTTAAATTTTAATCCTTCTCTCTGCCATATAAATCTTTTAAATACAGTGGGAAACAATCGAAATCTTGGTTTTTTTTGTTTCCTCACAGCCGCAATACTTGCATTTCAGATCGGCCATTTTCGCAAAAACTTATAAAACATAAGTGTCGCGCCATTTTGAAAATGGTGTGAAGGTTTGAAAAAGTTTTGAAATAATGAAAATAAAATGTACTAAACAAATTTAGAACTGGAAATATGCATTTTTTTATAATTGTGTTCGAAAATGGTCCGTATTTAAGATCGCTGGTTTTTGTAAAGGGTTCGTTTCTGTAATTGGGATTTTTGTTATATGTTGCTTCTATTATTAACAAAAATTTTACATTTAAATCATTTGTACTGTATAACATTCAACACAAAAAACTATATCGCAAAAATTCATATTTCCTTAATTTACCATTGCCAACGAATCTAGTTTATTTTTTCAATTTGAAAGCCATGAGATTTCTTTTGTAAATTTAATAATTTTGACAAATTATTTTGTTTTCTTCACTAAAAATAAGACACATAAGGAATTGCGGGGGAGGGGGGCACGTCCCCCCCCCGCTTCACATAGGTGGCCACCAAGTTAATCAAGTTTAGTGGTTACTGGCCACTTCCAAAATTTCTGAGTCTTGATCTTTACAACCTTGGCGGGGGGAAAAAACCAGGAGATTTTTTCAATGACCCCCCCCCCCCCTTCCCACACACACAAACACAAAATGAACAATTAAACTGACTTACAAATAAAAATTTTTTTAATGTTCATTACAGCAGTATTTGATAAAATTTTATCATCAAATGTTTGATCGAATTTTCCAGCAAAACTATTTTTTATGAGCAGCTCTCTAGATTGTCATTTGACAGCATTGGACAATCTGGGTTTCACTTTACAGAAAATGCATTACTACTGCACGGAATGCACAAAATCCCAAGAATTACATTTAGTTAGATTATAAAAAGACAGTTCTCTCAAATACGTACTAGCTTACATCTACACCACAACAATTCAAACAAAATATCACGACCACGTCTGATGTGCACTTAACAAATCAATTATCCCAAAATATTTTTTTGTAAATTTAGCCATTTTTTAGTTATATATTGAATAAAAATAGGAAGAAATGTTATCTATTTTGTAACAATACATAATGACTCCCAAAAAAGAAAAAAACCCAAACCCTAAGTTGAGGGAAAAAAAAAACAAATTTAATTCTATGCAAAAAATATTTTTAAAACATGAAAGATGCATTATTAATAGTTATAATTAACCAATAGAATCACTAAAATTTTTAAAAAAGGCTAAAATTTTTCACTGAAATTTTGAGTGGGTGTGGCCAAATGAGAAGTGCAAATCCTCTACTACAGAGGCTAAATCGTAAAAAATAATAAAAATAATGGTAAATCAGAAGTTATTGATGTCCAAGAGAGGGAATGAGATAGTACGCAAGAACTAGGGGCTTTTACCGAAGCGGATGCAATCGGATTTCAAAAACATTCGGGACTGACCCTTGAAAGCATATGAAAGACAAAATGCGGAAGTTTTACTGCTAATTTGTAAAAGTTTCGTAAAGCAAGCACCTATGCATGCTACTTCAAGATCTTCTCATTTAAAGAAGAAAAATTTTTCCAAAATTACGAATATTCGCGGAACCGAAATTTCGACTTTTCAAAAATACGGAATTTCGGCAAAATACGGGAAAATTACATGAAAACGAATATCGGCGAATAACTACGATTACGACGCTTCTACGCATGACAGAAAAGGACCAATCCATTCCAGTTTTAGGGAAGTTAGTCCTGCAAGTGCGTTTGTTTAGTATGCGAATCAGAATGTTTGCTTCTCTGTTTGTTGAAAGCAACTCAATTTATAAGCTGGCACATAGCATCAGTTCGCAAGAAATCACGCTAAACGAACTAGAACGAGAACAAAACGGCATTCTCCTTATACCAGCAGTTCCTCCTTTGAACATGAAAGGATTCTTCTTCTTGGCGCTCTGCCCGGCAGATCGCTGTGGTTGATAGTAGACCTGTAGTTTTTTTATAGACTATCAAAACATTTTTTAATAAGTCAAATAAATAAGTGCTTGCATGACGGGGGAGGGGCGGTAAAAGTGTACAACCATAGAGTCAAATCCACTCGCTGGGGCTTTGATATTGTCACGTAGAACACAAAGGACCAGACCTAACTTATTCAAGATAATTTATTGGACAACACTCGTTCGATCCACTGGATTGTACACAACTGAATTAACCTTCCAACTGGGGAGAAGCAACTTATAAATACTAACAGATTATTCTAGAACTATACAAATCAAATTACAGTAAAACCTCCTTTAAGGGACACTTTTTCTGGTCCCAATCCCTTTGAATAGGGACCGCAATGTATTCACCTCTGAATAAGGGACATTCACAGAGAAACATTTCTAAAATTCAAGTTATATAGATAAGAACAATTTACTGGAAATTGGAGGTTTTTTTTGTAAAAATTAACTGCTGAAAGTACTAGTCTGAGTCCTGGAAGCATGACCAAAGAAACACGTGTATTTTAAAGTGCTAGCCAAAACCTACTTGTAAAGGCTTTTCCCTCTCTTGTACTATGAAACACATGAATGCTCAGCATTGACAGACAGTACCCGGCTACAAACAAGTTTTTGATGCAAGGATTGCAAAAAGGACACAAAACTTAAATTATGCTCTATTGCCCGAATTTCGTACTTTAAAACAAAACCATCTCATAAATTACTTCAAATACATTTTTGTACGCTGGAAAACTTTGCCAATACGACATTTATGCTAAAATTTTAGTTTTTTAATGAAAAATTTTTAAATTTCAATAATTTCAACTTATTATCTGTATGCATGAAACATTTTCAATATTTAAGCTTATATTGTAACACATTTTTATTTTTATAAAGTTGAACCAAGTTAATACACTATACTTGTATGCATCAATTTATGAACCTCTGAGGAAGGGACAACTCTATTTAAGGGACAAAATTTCCAGTCCTCTTAGTGTCCCTTATTGAGAGGTTTCACTGTAATAATAAATAGAAATAAAGGGAAAAAAATTAAATAAAAAAATAAAATAAACAAATTTAAACATCAATTTTTTTAAGCAGAAAAATAACAATTTTTTATTCCATTTTACATTGTTTTCATTGTAATAAGCACGCAATCCTCCTTCTAAAAACTTATGCACTGTGTCTTATTTACTACTTCCATCTTCGTGAATGACCAAACATGTCGACCTTGTTCACGTTGCTGCCATGCTCGATCAAAGGGAAAATGGAAAATATATTTGGAGGTAAGACAGCATTGGTTACATGCTTACAACATCCATTTTCCAATAGAATTGAGGATTTTAAAGTCATTGTTACTGAAATAAAAAGTAACAAAAATAAAACAAGGCACTCAGCTAACGCAGTAATGAAGGCATTAACTGCGGACCAAACATGGCGTTCTCGCTTGGCTTGCGTAGACGATTTTCAATGAAGTTTTTAGTGTCTACAGCAGAAATACAGAACAACTATCAAAATTTAGAATAATATAAGAGGTTTTCCCCCAATTTTTAAAAATATATAGGGGATATAGGAAAACTTTGAGTCCCACTTAAGTGAGCGGCAGGAAAATCATTTTTTTAGGAACATGAGCAAAATCCCTTTAGATGAAAATACTTGCACATCAGATTGAAAAATCGGATCTTTTTGCAAAAAATCAAATTTTCGAAGTTCACAAATAAAAACGGAAAAACTAGGGGAAAACGGAGCATTTGGTAACTACGGTGTATAGGTTTAAGAAGAGGTTGATTCCTTCAATTTACTGCAAATTAAGAAATTTCACGAGATACAAATTTTGATTAACGCAGCAAATATCCATCATATCCCACACATCAAAACCCCACAGCGAACAATCACGAAGCCAAATTGGTCGATAAAAATTTACTAAATATTAAAACATTGCTTTAAAACAAATTTTCGATAAGGGAATTTATTTGATCTAAAAAAAAAAAAACAAAAAAAAAAAAAAAAAAAAACAATGGGAGAACAAACTGTTTAGCGAAAGATCAGCGAAAAAGCGATCGGGAGAGTTGGCAATTCGCCACTTATTATAGTGTAAGATGTAAGAAAAATGATAATAAAAATAAATCATTCTTTTACATTTAACAGTATAAAGAAGCGATAATCATACATGCGATTGGTCAAACGCAAAAAAAGCTGAAAGTTTCTTTTTTTTTTTTTTTTGCCTACATATTAGTTAAATGTATCTCTTTTATTGAGCTAGATGTCAACAATATGCATCGTTGAAGTATTAACCCTACAGCCCCTTAAATTAAAAAAAAGCTTCAAAAGCAATATTTATTTACTGATTACTGGTTAAGAGCTGCTCCCACTTGCTTTATTGATAATGGTTTGGAATGTAGATGATTTAGTAAGAATTTTCATGCAAAAAAATATTTATTTACTTTGAAACTAAATTTAATAAAATGCATCGAATGCCAAATTTGAAATCCCGAAATTCGGCTCTTTTCCGAAAATTCCTGATTTTTGTTTATTCATACAAAAATTTCCCCTCCAGTCCTTAAAAGTCCGTTTTTCAAATTTTATTCCTTTTTCTTTTCTCTTTTAAAAGCAAAATGAGGGAACTTGTGTGATTTATTTTTCTGTGGTCGTAAATATTTTGTACAAATGCTTGTGTTTTGATTCGACTTCTCTTACTAATGTTTTAATTTTTTTTTTAGATGTAGCTCGATTTTTTTCATACAATTGCAGGAAATAGCAAATTGGGAGCTGCCATGTGGGTGGGTACAAGTTAATTTTAACTGAATTGGGTGTTGTAGTTTGAAGCATTTTATCAAAATCCATGAACCTTTTCTTTTTGTCAAAATATATAAAACATCAATTTACTTATAACTTTTCAAAAAAATTAAAAAAACAAGAGTTAATTATTTCTTTACCAATTGAGAAAGCACTGAAATTTGTAGTAAAAATGCGATGATGTTTATGTAAGTCCGCCATTTTTGGTCCTGTCAATCCGCCGTTTTGGGTCTGTCCGAAAGCAGCAAAAGTACCGGACCCGAGCAAACCAAATTTGAGGTTCGATTAAGTAGTTGAAATGAAAGAAGTTTGATTCTTGTGAAGAATACAAAACATAGCAAAACAAATAGAGCGCATGGGTACCTTCTTAGTTTAACAAAAAAAAAAAAAAAGCACCTGGAATAAAAAATAAGGACTTTTTAAGGCCTTAAAAATGAAAATGAGCATTAAGGACTTTCTAAGGGACTTTAACCCTTTCGGGACAGGTGTGACGTATATGAACCGCCAGCGAGAGCTACCTCACAGCCGTGTGTGAAGAATACGTCTCGCTGTTCTAATAGAGTCTTGAGACGGGTGTAACGTATACGGGATTTCAGATGGATTTCCATAGTATTTTTTTATTCTTTTTTTCTTGGTTTGGGAAGGAGGGAAGGATTTATGACAGAGCAGTGGTGGCAATGAGTAAGGAAAATAAATAAGCTGGCGCTTTAACTGGATCAGTTGATATAAACACATGTAAATGGCTAGGATCATTTCAAATACTTTTATTTCTTTTTGTGTCGATATATAGATATTCAATGGTTTGCTTCCTTGTCTTCATTTCTATTCGGATTTGGCTAGCACTCAGAGGTAATTTTCTTGTATCATTTGGAAATGCTTTATTATTAAAACAGCCAAGAGGAAACTATATTTAAAAAAAGAGGAATACACCCAATTAGTGAATGATTCGTTCTCAGATAGTGATGATAGTTTTGGTATTTCAATGGAACTGGAAAGTGATATTGACTCTGATACTGACATACTATCAGACACAGAACTTGCAGCATGCATGCCTTCTACATCCAACGACAGCAGGGATCATTTTTATCAATAAAATTTTTTGTATTATTTTATTTGTGTCTATATGCTACGTGAACTAAATTCTGTAAATTTTTTTTTTAATATCATTCGCACATAACGTTTTTAGGTAAGTTAAGAATTTTATCATTCTAAAACTTATTTCATAGCATTTTTACGGAAAATATTAGGATAGAGTTTAAAATTAATCCTGATAGCTGACAACAAGTTTCTCTTATAATGTACCAAATTTTGAAGCAATTGAATAGAAAGTTAATTTTTTGTGAATTTTTTTCCAAAGTTAGGCCTAGCCGTGAAAATCGCCCGTCCCCAAGTGACAATGCAGTCTGTTAGAACCCCGTCTGGTGGCTGCGGTTTACTGGCTGCGTCGCCTGTCCCGAAAGGGTTAAGGACCGTACGAACCCTGAAGTTTTAGAATTCTTATGCTGAAAATATATATTGGCCATATGTAGAATAAAACCATTTAACTGCTTTAACAGTTTATCTATCCTTTTGGATGTCATCCATGCACATTTTGATGCTTATTTTCCATTTGTACATTAAAATATTCACTTGTCAACAAAAATATACATTAGAAGATAATGTATTTTGCGAGTGTGAATGTTTGGAAATCGGTAACTTTAAAAACAGGCCTAAGTGGATGCAGGGGTTGCACTAAAGTAAATTTAGGTCCGTTTCCGGACCCGTCACAAAACTCCAATTAATCAAAACGGACCCTTCAAAAAATTCCATTCCATCAAAATAGACCCTTTATAAAATTCCAAGCTACCAAATCGTACTTCCGAATTATTTATTAAATAAGCGGCAAATAATAATAAACATTTTTACCACTGTTTTTAAATTTTCAACTTTTACAAAAAAATTTTTTGATTTTTTACAAAAATCCTTTTAAAATTCACAAAAACGGTTCGATCCAGCATTGTTGAAAAATGCTGGATTGACCCCTGGGATGTCAATCTTTTCATAGGAATTTTTAATGCTTAATGGTCTAATTCGCATTATTGACAATTGTGAAATTACCTGTCTTTGTTCCACTTTGGTGAGTCCGTCTAAACGTAGGTAAGTATGACCATGATAGTTTAGGAACTGCTCCAATATGTCAAGCATACGAGTCATTTGAGTGAAAATGAGAACTCTATGTTGATTACTTTTTAATTCTTGAAGCAAAAGAGCAAGCCTTTGAAGTTTACCTGTTGGAGACAACAAACAGTTTTTTTTAAAAACATGTGAATAAAGAGCTGCAGCTGGTACTTCATGGCTCACTCATTTCTTGATCTTCTTTTAAAAAGAAGATCAAGAAATGAGTGATTTAACTAAAGCAAGAGCTAATTTAACTAAATCCGATTTTTAGACAAAGTAAAAATAAGCTTTTTATTTTTGTGAAAGCATTTTGTTCAATACATAAAATATAACTAAATATATATATATTGAGTTCAAATAGGTATAACTTATATTAAAACATCTTCTAAGCATATTAATAATATCTTGATATCCAGACTCACATATTTGTATACAGCCCTTCTGCTCCTATTCTGTTGTGATTTTTCTGAGAAATAAAAAGGTTCTGAACAACAACTTCTTAAGCTGTTACACAGGGGAACAACTTCTGTCCGATTTTGGATGTTATGTGGTATTTGTAATTTTTCGTTATCATGGATATGGCCATGTATAGTATATTGTATCGTATAAATAATAGTATATTGTATATCGACCCACTACTGAGTTACAATCTGTTGAAAGAGCCATTTTGTTTGTTGTAAAAGTGTAACAAATTTCGCTAAGAGTCTTTCCTTTATTTTTCATACAGCTGTTGTGTGTGACAGGCGACAATGAATTTTGTTTACAAAAGCAATATAAAATTTAAAATTCTTTAACGTTGCAATGTGCTGAAACTTTTTTAATCATAATATTAATTTTCATTCAGTTTTCTAGGTCTGAAATTTCTTAATCCCCTCCCCCCATGACTTTTCAGGTTTTTATGAGGCGTACAAATCCTGACTAATCTTTTTTTTTTAAATTTGAAAAATCATTGAAGACAATTCGTCACGTCAGAGCAACAGTAGGATGTGAGTAAAACCAGAATTTCCTATAAAATTGATTTTTAAAATTTGCTGTTTTTTCAATTCTAAATATCTAAGGCTAATAGTTCAGGGATTTTACTGAAATTTTGGGAACTCCCCTAACTTTTGATAAAGCTTAATTGATTTTATAAGAAAATGATTTAGATGTCTTACTGTTGCTCTGAGGCGACGAATTGCTGAATCCTTTTAACCTTTTAAAATAAAGATTTAATAAAAATGCAAATTTTCTTCACACAGGGGGAAAACTGGTTAGAAGGTTTAAAATACTGACTAAATACGAATTAACTACTAAAATTTATTAACCTTAAACAGGGTTCGTACTTTTTTTGGAAAAACAAAAAATAAGGACTTTCTAAGGACTATTTAAGGACCTACAAAAAATTTTAAGGACCTCACAAATTTTTCGAAATATACAAACTGTTATGTTTATTTCAGAAGGAAGCATCATTGAAAGGGGAAATTGATTTAACATCGTATTTTTATTAGGAAAACAACACAAACACTTTTATGGAGCTCCCTTTGACTTGTTGCTTTTCTAATGTCCAATACAGTCAGGGAGTTAAATAATTATTGGAGGTGAATTCCGTGGGTAACGGAAGGACGTTTTTTACTACAAAATAGGACTTTGTGGGCTTGTCAATTGAAAAAAAATAGCTGTTTTCAACAAACTTATTGTCAAACCTTTATACTTTCTATTAAGTAATATGAAAATTTATAAACTTGGAATTTTACAATAATTTTTTTTTAAATTGAAATTTTAAAATTGGTAACGGAAGGAAAATTTTCAGCCATGATAAGTTTGGTTGCACTATCAACTTTAAAGTTCAGTTAAACTATTTGCAGAAATTTCTAGAAAGAATTTGGGCATCTTAAGGAGGGTTCATTCAATGCATATTAGGAGAGTTTTTTTTGAAAATCATTATATTTTTCACTAAAAATAAATATTTTGTCATGGTAACGGAAGGATACAAGTGCCAAAGTACAAGATACACATTAAAAAGGTTGAATTTCTTTCAAATATATGTGAAAATCATGAGTAAAACCTTTTTTTTAGACTCATTCATCAACTGGTATATCTCTGGTTGTATTTGTATATTAGATTTATACTTGAATCTGCGTCTCAGTCAAGTGCTGGGGCAGTTCCTATAATTTTCTTAAGTTTGATTTTTTTTTCTTTGTTGTTTTTTATTATCTGTTCTTTGTTGGTCTAACATTTGTCCCCTTTTACAGGATATATATAAGTCAAATATTCCTGAATTTCGTTTTTCAAATGAAACACTTCAAAAATATCCCCCCCCCCCACACAGCTTCATCTCTTGCCTCACCTAGTTAAATGTTTTCCTCTCGGTTCAACTAATAAAAAATTTCTGACTTACAATTGCAGCTCTACTATTACACTTCAGGGATACTTTGCTAAGTATTATGTAGTAAGATTTAAAAATCTTTCCACTAGAAACAAATATTCTTATTTATGTTTATAGGATAGAAAGTGTTAATTACTGCTTAATGGGTGTTTTGTGTTTATGGCAGAGAATGGATGTCTTCCCATCTTTCAGTGAGGTACTCATTGAATTTTGATAGATATCCTGTGAGGGAAGATGTCTAACTAAAAGACTTTTGCTGTGTGTGCAATGTCTGCAAAGTCTTTTGCAATAATGAGTTTCTCAGATAAAATGTTGCTCCACACCAATGCTGTTGACATAACTTTTTCTATGACTGGTGTCGAAGAAGTTCTTTGATGCTTTGATCTTTAACACTATTTTTCAATGAAAATTAAATTTATGAATAGATACTGTTTAAACAGGCATATTAAGCCCCGTAACTGAAGAAAAAAACCAATCCAAATATAGAAACTCATTGTGTGTATCAATAAAACCGGAAACTCACTTTCCTGTGGTTTATTTCTTCATTAACCCGTGCATATTCTTGAACTTTTTCCACACCAAATCAAATAAACACAATGAAGACAGGTTTTATCCAGTGAATACATGTTGCTTATATTAATAGATTATTTTAAAAATTAAGTGGAAATGAGTTTAACTATGAGTGTCCTTCCGTTACCATGATTTATGTCCTTCCGTTACCATATTTTTGTCCTTCCGTTGCCGTGAAAAAACTCCTAAAATTGCATTTTTGAAAATTTTCGACTCTGCCAAATTAATGCAAGCCTTAAACCTGCAGCGTACTGAAAAACTTGTAATTCTTGAGCTATTGTGTTCCCGGTGAGATAGTTGATATGCACTTTTTCGGTAACGGAAGGACATGCTCAATATGACTAATTAATACACTACTTTTCTGGCAAGAATATATTTTTTAATTTATTAAACTTTTATAAAATAATTAATCAAATTTTTAGGTTAATTTAAAGTTTAAGTTATTTGGCTCTACAAAGGCATGGCATTAAAGAGTAACTTTAAGCAGAGTTTTTAAAACTTAAATTATGTCAAATTCATAGAAATCTTTCTATTTTCAAAAAGTTTAATTATTTCTGAAGAAAATGATGTATTACAAGTGATCCAATGCTAATGTTTAAAATTTAACTGCCATTTCCCCTTTTTTTATGGAATTCACCTGGAGCTAGTAATAAGAAGTACACAACACAAGCATTAATCATATATAAGCTGATGTCATGATATGAAAAATTATCAAAAATGGTTAGTGCTATAAAATACAAGTTAAATGAAAAACAATTTAAATAAAAAAAAAAATTGCGAAAGAAAATGCTTCACTTTGTCTTGAGAATTTGGGTTTAATTTCGATTTTTTTTTTTTTTCATTTTACTTAACTTATTTTGCCAGTATCTCAATTTAGGCTTACTTAAATTTTTATCTCTGCCATAAATATATTTTTTAATTATTTAGAAGAGCTTGCAAAAATTCAGAAAAAACTTTTTCAACTTGAGAAAAATATTTCATTTTGGAAACAACATACAAATAAAAAAAATGGAGCTTATTCGCTTAAAACTTACATTACCCTCAAATAGTAACTACCAAAATTTAACTAAAGTAAAGTTTCGAAAAATTGAACAATTTTTTTAAATAAAAAATAAAACAGGCAGACTACAAGCTGCAAATAGTAAAACAACTGTCAACTTTTTAAATAATTGATATATTTACAGGATGCAAAAAGATAGAAGTCTCAAAAGCTGCGTGCAATTTTCGGCGAAACACATGCTAGATGTTAGCAAGTTTCCGAAAAATAGGTTTTTACATTTTTGCGTTATAAGTTACGAAAATTCGTGTAAAATAATACATGTCCTTTTAAAAAGTTTCTTGAAAAATTTTCTTGTTTTGTAGTACAATCCCTTTAGATGAAAATACTTGCACATCAGATTGAAAAATCGGATCTTTTTGCAAAAAATCAAATTTTCGAAGTTCACAAATAAAAACGGAAAAACTAGGGGAAAACGGAGCATTTGGTAACTACGGTGTATAGGTTTAAGAAGAGGTCGATTCCTTCAATTTACTGCAAATTAAGAAATTTTACGAGATACAAATTTTGATTAACGCAGCAAATATCCATCATATCCCACACATCAAAACCCCACAGCGAACGATCACGAAGCCCATTTGGTCGATAAAAATTTACTAAAGATTAAAACATTGCTTTAAAACAGATTTTCGATACGGGAATTTATTTGATCTAAAAAAAAACAATGTAAGAAGAAACTGTTTAGCAAAAGATCAGTTGAAAAGCGATCGGGAGAGTTGGCAACTCGGCGCTTATTATAGTGTAACACGTAAGAAAAATGACAATAAAAATAAATCCTTCTTTTACCTTTAACAGTATAAATAAGCGATAATCATACAATGCGATTGGTTAAACGCAGAAAAAGCTGCAAGTTCTTTTTTTTTTGCCTACATATTAGTTAAATGTATCTCTTTTATTGAGCCAGATGTCAACAACATGCTTCTTTGAAGTACTCCCCCCCCCTTAAATAAAAAAAAAAAGTTTCAAAAAGTATATTTATTTACTGATAACTTGTTAAGATCTGCTCCTACTTGCTTTAATGATAATTGTTTAAGAATGTAGATGGTTTAGTAAAAATTTTCATGCAAAAAAATATTTATTTACTTTGCAACTAAACTTAAAGGTATCGAATCCCAAATTTGAAATCCCGAAATTCTGCCCTTTTTTGAAAATTCCCGATTTTTGTTTATTTATTAAATTTTTTCCCCTCGAGTCCTTAAAAGTCCGTTTTTCAAATTTTATTCCTTTCTCTTTTCTCTTTTAAAAGCAAAATGAGGGAACTTGTGTAATTTCTTTTTCTGTGGTCTTAAAAGGTGCCCAGTTACTGGACACCATTGCATTTTGTACAACTGCTTGGTGTTTTGATTCAACTTCTCTACAAATATTTTATATTAGATGTAGCTCGATTTTCTTTTTCATACAATTGCAGGAAATAGCAAATTGGGAGCTACCATGTGGGCGGGTACAAGTTCATTTTAACTGAATTGGGTGTTGTAGTTTGAAGCATTTTAACTAAAATCCATGAACATTTTTTTTTTTTTTTTTTGTAAAATATATAACACATCAATTTACTTATATCTTTTCAAAAAAAATTAAAAAATAAACAAGAGTTAATTATTTATCTACCAGTTAAGCAAGCACTGCAATTTGTAGTAAAAATAGGATGATGTTTATGTAAATCCGCCATTTTTGGTCCTGTCAATCCGCAGCTTTGGGTCTGTCCGAAAGCCGTGATAGTACCGGACCCGAGCAAACCAAATTTGAGGTTCGATTAAGTAGTTGAAATGAAAGAAGTTTGCTTCTTGTGAAGAATACAAAAGATAGCAGCAAAACAAATAGAGCGCATGGGTACCTTCTTAATTTAACAAAAAAAAAATAAGCACCTGGGATTAAAAATAAGGACTATTTAAGGACTTTTAAGGCCTTAAAAATTGAAAATGAACATTAAGGACTTTCTAAGGACCTTTAAGGACCGTACAAACCCTGACATAATTATTACTATTGCAATATATATACATATATATATATATATTTCGAGTGGCTGGGCCATGTCAGTTTATAAAACCTCATAAAATACTGAACAAAACAGTGCAACTTATATCTTTTAAGGTCAAATAGTTTAATTACAGCCGTCTAAAGATTACTAAATAATGAAAATTTAATGGTTTTTTCAAAATTTTATAACTGGAAAACAAAAGAGTAAAATAACCCAAAACTTGCTATTTTCCACCAGCTACACAAATACCGCATTTGAGTTAAAAATAAACAAAATCCAAAGACATGACATTTTGACTATTGGTTGATTTGGTGTGGAATTACCCTTTGAATAGATAACATTATTTTCAAATTAAAAGCATAAATCTACAAAACCATTGAGCAAAGCACACTACAACTGCAAAAAGGAAAAAAAAAATTACCACAATCATACTCGATGAGACGCAGTTCTGGAAACTGAGTTTTCATATTACTAGATATTGGATGTAGAAAGGCAAATTTTGGAGCTAGGAAATTTTGAAGTTCTTCATGATGCATTTGCTCAGCATTTTTATTTGATGGGGGTGGATGAGAAATATGCAACTGTATGGGAGGTGTAGTAACAGCAGCAATCACAAAAACAAATCTGAAAGGAGAAAATTATACATATATGTAATATATATATATATATATAATACGTGCAACAATTAAACACCATTATTTGAAAAAGAAGCAAAAAGGATTTTAATCAATGATTTTTTTTAAAAATCAAGTTTCGTGGCAGAAAAAAAAAGTATAATAGTGTAATCATGCCACAAATTCTTATTATGTAAAAAAATGAATGAAATTGCTTGTTCTCTAAAACCAGATTACGAGTATAAATTAGAATGCCCTTCTACAATTTGACTCAAGGCTTTTTCTTTTTTTGTATTGTAAAAAATGCAGCTACAGTGTTGATATTGTAATCCTTGGCACCTAGGATAATTTTTAAAACACTTATGTTTAAGTGAAAACATATTCTAAATACTTGCAGCAATGACACAATCCTAAATTTAAATATTACTAGTGCAGCCTGTAGCAGAATTTTCTGCATTAATCTACTGCCCAAGTTTCAGAAGTCAAAATTTATCTGTGGCACCAAATGATGTGGAACCAAATTTAATCATAAAAAATGGCAAACTATGCATTTTAAAATAGTTGACATAAAACAATAATACAAGCAGACAATAAATAAATATTATAATTATTCAATTTAAAAATAAATTAATAAAATCTAAAATTGAACTAGTTGTTACAATTAGAAGAATAAAGTGATTATTTATCCTGGGAAAAAACATAATCATTTAAAAACCGCAACTTTTCTTTTCAATCGCATTTTAAAAAAAAATTGTAAGGTGGCCAAATAATCTGCAAGCTTCAAGATAAGTCTGCAGCCCTCGCTGCTGTGCTGCATTATTTCAGCTCCTGGGCTAGTGTATAGGGTATTACTAAGCAAATATTTAGTTAAAGATTACTTTGAGATTTTACTTTTTTCTTTATTTCAAAATTAATAATAACTAAAGTTCAAAAAAAAAAGTCAAGAAAATAAATAATCAAAATAAAAAATAAATAAAATAAGCCATTCTAGGTAGAATATGTTACAACGACTTTGAAATTCCCAAATAATTGAAATATTTACTGGATGTAAAAGGATTGAACTCTCAGGCAGAGTTTAGCAAGATTAGCACACAAAATATTGATTTATAAGTTGTAGATTCTGAAATTGGTTACTTTAAGTGTAAAGCTCAGTGACAGGACATTTTTCAAACAAAAAAATATATTAATAATTCAGAATAAATAAATAAAAACTGTCAAACTCTAATCTTTTTGCTGTTTATCCTTCTCACAAGAAAGAGTGTAATAGTATTACCATGACCACAAATTCTTATTAAGATTAAAAAGGAATAAAAATGCATGTAATCTAAAATTAGATACAAATTACTATGGCTTTCTACAATTTGACTAGATATTTTTTTTGTATCATAAGAAAACAGGTACACTGTGTACATTATAATTGTTGGCACCTAGAACTAAAGATAAAAGACGAAAAAAATTAAAATTCTAGTTACTTTGCATAATTCCGTAACTTTTTCCAGTTGTATGGCTACCCTGACTAACTTGCTTAATAAAAAATAAGAATAATGTTGAATGCAAGCACAAAACTTACCTTTTGATAATTTCAATTAGTTCAACAATTCTTTCTTCAGGAGACAAAATAAGATTTGACAGAAAGTTTGTATAATCCCAATATAGTTCTTGTTTTTGAGCAAGTTTAGCATTGAGGCAGCTTGCATAGCCTTCTCCTCGAAAACTATGATTAGAATCAGATTTGCCAAGGCTGTTGATATTTGTAACAGCTTCTACCAGATCAGCGCCATATATCGGACAAGCTGTACAACGGAAGTTATTTATTCTAGCTAGAGACTTCAAAGAATTTTTTCTATCTTGCTCACGTTGTACAACCAATGAATCCTGAAATTAGGTATTTACATTAAAAACACAAGAAAAAACCCTCTTACAGTGAAATCCCATCATACCAAACTTAAAAGGACTAGGAAAATATTTTGTTGCAACGGAATTTCGTTACAACACAATATTTGTAATCCCAATGGCATTTAAAATGGGACTGGACATTATCAACTTTAGTAACCGATTTTTCCTGGTATCAGTATTTGATATAATGAGATTTCTCTGTAATAATAATAATGAGAAATAAAATAATTTCAATAAACTGTCAAGTGATTTTTTTTAAAAAATAACTATCCTTAAATTCTCCAGATGTTAACAGTTTAGTAGGAGTCCCTCAATCCCCACTCTCACATTATATGAAGGTCCCCTTTTCAAGTGTAGAATGACTATGCACTCAGTTTTTAGATATCGAAAATTTGCTATTACATCTTGTAGTCTCATTGAAAGTTTAATGGATATTGTTACACTTAAGTTTTCAATTCTATGAGAGCTTTTGCCCATAACTTTCACTGCCTTACAAGAGTTTTCTTGACAAAAACAGACTTTTCAACCTAGTTACTTAAACCAGCCTTTTACATAAATCAAATTTTATTTATCTGAGCTAAATTAAGTTAGGTTACAACAAATCACAAAGATATATACTATTTTTGCATTTTTTTCTTGTAATTCATGATTATAAGAAAGAAAAAGCTATCCTTTTACTTGTTGGTCCAGCTTGGTCGTTAATGTCCACCAGAAAAATTTATGGTCGCCATGTCAAAATAGGCCTTTACAGAGGCGGCTCCCGAGCTTTTGCAATATTACACACACACCGCCTCAGCTTCCGAGTATCGGGATCATATCACAATAAAAACAGAAGAGTTTCTTGTTTGTTTACTTGATAACAGATGACACCAGCATACACAACACCAATTTGGCATCCTTTAAAGGGCCGCTTCTTAGATGATTTTAAATCTCAAAGTACACCAATGTATCATGCAAACTTCTTATGAAAGAATGTTACGTTAAAACAGATTGATCCCCCTCCCTCCTGCCAAAAACATGCTGTATGAAAAAAATTCATTTTGATCAATAAAAAAAATAATTCAATAAAAATTATAATTTTTAAAAATAATATGTTCAACAGTGAATTGGATATTACAATTGGATATACAATTCAATTGGATATTATGCTATTCAACATAAATAATTAATGCATCTTTGACGGGTGAAAGAGTAATTGCTTGAAGGAAGAATGTGAACATGCATAACTTTCAAACTTTTTTTTTGAAACACTTAAATTTTATTAAGAAAATTATGCATTTTTTAAAGATTAGAAAAAAGCATTTAATTCGATTAGGAATTATTAAGCTCCAGAACAGAGTTTTGATCAAAGATTAATGAATTTAGGATTAATGCTAATATGTCAAAAAATTGAACTGTGCACATGAAATAGGTAAATCTCTTAATCTATAGCATGCGATTTTATTCCAGGAATTAACATGCATATGGAATAAGAAATGAAATAAATGATTTTTTTTTATTTATTTTTTATTTCATTATAAATTTATTTATTTGCAATTAATTGCTGATATTTAACAAGTTCTTCCTGCACAGAATCAATTTTTACAGTGACCGAATGTATCATAGAGAAAAATTTTATTGCCATGATGAAGTTGAAACTCATACACAGTTAATGATTTTTGTTTTCTGAATTTTTCAACTTTAAACATATCATTAAACAGTTTTGATCTTTAGCTCAAATATTTTAAACAATATGGTATGAAGAATAATGTAGCATTAAATAATTGAAACAAAAAATAAAACTAGGAATATTATCCTTTGATATTTGAAAGTTCGCCTTTATGATCACGATTCACGAAATTTTGATTAAAAATTTCAAATTAAAAGTTTTTTATGAAAATAAAGAGAAATTTTATTTGTTTACCTTCTAACAAAGCATAAGAAACATTGAAAATTTGAAAAATCCAGTTAACGCCGCGGATGCAAAAAGATCGCATTTTCGATATCCGGTCAACAGACTTATGAAAAACGGGGACAAGGACTTTTTTCAGAAAAAAATTTTAGAATTGAATTTTAATAACTCAATGCTGAATAATATTAATGATTACAGGTAAGTTCGTTGGAGCTTTGGGATAAATCGAAAGCAAAGAAAAAATTCCCTGATTTTGCTAGAACATTAGAATTCCCCGACATTTCCCTGATCCCCCGGTTCTGTCGCCACCCTGTTTTAAATTTTGTTTTATTCTTTATCTGTGTAGTATTGGAGTGATTCCAAAACAGAGAAAAAGAATTTTACCTACACAAATCAAACTTTTGATTTAATGCCTAAATTTCTAAACCTAGGAGACAATATTCCTTTCTGCAAGCTTTGGCCGTGCTATAATATAATTTTCCCCTCCAGTCATTCCTTTCTATCAAGCGAACTGTGGCTGTGCAGGCTAAGCCCCTAAACTCTTTTGCAGTATAGTTCCACTACTGGAGTCAATGCCAATTGCCATAAAATGACATTCTTCCTTAAGGCAGTTTCAGGGGATGCTATGCAAAAACCTGCATTGTTTTGCTAACTTTTTCAGCTATTAAAACTGTGTCTCTTCTTCGCTTCGTTTTACATGTCCTCAGGACAAGCCCAGAGGCAGTCGGGCTTCTCTGCTACATTTTATCTACTATGTAAATCCCGCTTCAATTTATTTTCATAAATAAAACAGAGAATGGAAGGCAGGCGGGAGGAAGTTTCAGAGGTTGACTAAAGCCCAAAGCGTCTGCTTAAACATGATTAATATACAATTGAATGGGCACCAGTAATTGGTACGTGGGTGGTAAGGCCCACAGAGCACCTGATGTAATATACCCAATAAAAAGATTTTATTCTTTTTTTCTTGAATTATTGAAAAATGGCACCTAGATTTTTCACTCTGATGCCTAGAAACTTAATATGGCCACTATCATGACACTGAGATTTAAATTCTTAATTTTAAGACTTGATCAACAACCAATACCTTCTCAATGGTATTCTATCATTTCAAGATATTTTCCAAAAGTAACTGAACTGTGTTGGTAATTATAATGGAATGTAATGCAATTTTATTTTCAAAGTCTTAAGAGATGATAATAATAATAATAATGAAAAAATAAAAAATATTTTTTTTGGGGAAAATAGAACAGGCTTCAAATTAAAACCTGTGCTAAAAAAGTAAAAAATAAATTCATTCTTACATTGATACAATTTTGAAACCTAGTTTTAGAAGTCAAAGCAAAATTGTGATAGTCAAATTACCATTACACCATGTGTTGCTTCATACTGGAACTGTTGCACACTCTCTAATTTCTACATACTTCAGGAGAACTTCAAGACAAGCAAGCGCTTTATGCTTGGGACCAGCATCTTTAATGTTTCTTCTTCAGTAGCACTTTCATCATTTTCTTTCGTTTCTTGTACAAACTCTTCATCGGAAACATCACTGGTTGTTTCATCTATTTTTATGAAGACTGAATGCTTGCATTCTGTTTCTTCAACTTCTTCAGTAACCACTTACTCACTGTGGTGTACTTCTTTAAATAAATCACACTTTTGGAAACAGTTCTATATTGTAGCTTCACATATATCACTAAACAACTCACTGGAAAGCAGTCTCATAGCTTCAAGCACATCAATCTTGCATATAACTTTTTTTCAAGAGCATTTATTGTTTTCCACACATATCATTTTCGAAACAACTTTTCAAGTATGATTTAATGGAAAGTGACAGTTTCACTTTATTACTTGTAGGATAAGATTTTTTTGGCATTTTAGCTATCAAATAAAGAGTCATCGTTGAAAAAAACTACCAGTTACAGGAAGTAAAACTACCAGTTACATCCAAATATGGAGAATAATTAACATGGAATTGAAGGGAAAGAAGTCGAGCATTGATAAAAAAATAGTATTTGAGTTAATGGATTGGGATTGACTAGATATAAAAATATATATACACAGAGATGCCACTCTAATCTAAAAGTTTTCAGCAGTAGCCTGAGCAATATTCAGTAGTTTTCAGCACTTATCAGTAGTTTATAGTACCGGAGAAACGCAGATGCAAAACTACTCAATATTCAACCAAAAGCCAAATTTGCGTCAGCTGAACCATGGTGGAAACATAATCCAAGAAAAAAAAACCTGATAACTCCCTGATTGGGCTCCAAAAATTTCCCTGATGATATAATTAAATTGTGAGTCGCACAGCATCATTGCCATGTGTAATGACAGTATCACAGTGGTGAAACCAGAAAAAATATTTTGGGGGTGAGGTGACTTTCCCACTACTTTTCCAACTGAACTTTGTGCAATTCCTTTTTTTTTCAGTGAAGGAGAAAATAACAATTTTCTAAGTAATATAATCCGCAACTGCTGAGAGTTTTAACACTAAAGTTTTTTTTTAAGAATAAAGATCATCCCCTCATCATTACTTTATTTTCTCAAGATGCATATTGTTTTTGTATCGAGAAAAGAAAACAGTTTTGAAAAAATTCCAAATCATCACCTCAGGGGGGGGGGGGGACATGGTTCGTTGATTTAAATCAAGTGATTTAAAAAAAAAAAAAAAAAAAAAAAAAAAAAAAAAAAAAAAAAACATCGATTTTATGATGCTGGGAAGTGTTGTAAAAATGAAATATGTTGCAACTACAACTACTGTTTCAAACAAAACTTCCCAGTTTCATGCCTGTGTGGATAACATATTTTATAAGGTTAGAATTAATTACTATTCTTTTAATTTGACATTATTTTAATTTTACAATATTCTTCAAGCATCTAAACAACAAAGCATAATTCATTCAATCATTCAAATTACGAAATCATGAACCATTCTGTGTTTTTTATCTTAAAAATAGTTTATAAAACAACAATTGTTAGAATTTAGAATATATACAATTAAAGTTTCATCCACATCCCCTAATAGCTTAAGGATTTTTTTCTTCTAAAATATTTTTTTATTATAGAAAATTTCAATAAAGATAATACTTGATAAAAACAAAAAGTTTCAGTTTTTAGTAATGGTGTGAGCATATGATTTTTCAAAATGGGTAAAAATATTTCAGACTTTTTAATTATAAAATTAAAAAATGATTTAAGTACATTTAATGTAAAACTTAAGGACACACAATTGGTACTTTTTTCAGCTTTCAACAGCAAAATAATTCAAACTAAATGTGTTCATTTTCTCTGTACTTATGAGTGTACTATTATTCCTGGTAGGGTTAAGTTTCATTTCAGTCATGCATTTGTATTAAAACTTTTTTAAATTATTACTATTAAAAAATATTTATTGCTGTGAAAATAGCTTAAAGTGTGTTTTTGCATATTGATTAGGATCCCATATTGTTTCTATGAATGTTACATAATAATTATCCAAAATATTTAGGGTCTTTTTTAAAAAAAATTTAAAAATCTGATTTAAATAAAAAAAAATCACGAACGATGGGGAGAGGGGGGGGGGGGCATGGGCTCTCTGTGCCCCTCCCCCTTATTGCGCCACTACAGTATAACGCACAGAACCAAACTCCAAATTCGGCAAGCTGGAGTACGATCTCAGGCCGAATTTTGGAACACGACCAAAAATGACGGATTCTCGGAAACAAACGCTGACACGCGTTTTTTACGTAAGATTGCAATGTCTTCTAAACTAAAACACAAAAAAATGCCTTTTTTTGTTGCTTAATCGGAGAAAGAACGCTTTCAACCAATGGGAAATCGGCAATCGAGCTGACCACGCGCAACAAAAGGAAATTTCGCAGACGAAACTATGGAGAATTCAACGATTCCCAATAAGATTATTTTTTAATATAAAATACAAATTTAATTTCTAACTGAATTCGTTAATTAATTTGGGACCAAATAGTTATTAACGAAACGAGCACAGGACGTACGCAACGAAGAGTGCAATAAGCAACTGCTGATAGTCAGTGCGCAAGTGTAAACAGCGAAACCCCCCGAAATCTCACCGAGTAGAACAGAGTTGCTGTAAATATTGCTCTGCATGGTGAGTAATTCCAGTTGGAACCGGAATTTTGAGCTTTCTCCCGTCGCCAATCTCCTATTGTTCGCAGCTCCAAACTACCAGGAATCGTCAGTAAGCGCTCGTTTTGGCGAGTCGGTGAATCTTTTTTTTATAAGCGCGCCAAGCGCGAAAAGTTAAACTCGGCTAAAATATTGTATTTTCCGTAGGAAAAAAAGCACTTTCCGTAGTCAACTTCAAATTTTTGTATTTTTCCGTAGATACTACGGAGAATCCGTAGCATTCGGCATCTCTGTATACAGTAAAACCTCCACGAGCGACCACCTCCCAGAACAAGCGATATTTCATAGCACCGAATTTTCACCCTATCGTCTTAATTTTAAAATACCTCTATGAGCAACCACGCGAACCTCTATGAGCGACCGCTTTTATAGCCTATTCGCAGAAAAAGTTCTTGCTATTTCGGGCTGTAAAGTAAACAAACTTCAAATTCCAATACGATTTTCACCTTGGAATGACCTATGTCATTTTACCGTACTTTAGGCACGCGCACTTGACAACCTATTTACCCCCTTTTGAGGGGGGATGTGTGCTTTTCTTTTCTCCACCAGACCCTACTGTTAGCCGTGATTGCCTTCTTCCCAGAGCTGATGGCCGCGGGGGGATGTACTGGGCCAGGTGTAAAGATCGAATTTGTAGAATTGTCGACAACCTGGTGTAACGGGGGAGGGGAGATGACGGAGACGTCTCCAAACTTACCCCCCTCTAGGTGGTTGACCAATGAATGGAGAAAGAATGTGGACTGACTCATTGTGTGACCATAACGTCAAACGAGGTTGAAATTCACTTTTAGAGAGCATATTTCACAGTCACCAAAAATTCATTTGCTTTGCGTTTCTCGATCGTTTAACATGTTGAAAAAACAAGTAATCTTAACTTTGGACCAAAGGGTTGAAGTCCTGAACTTGGCTGAGAAAAGAAATTCAGAAAGAAAGCTGGCGGAAATTATTCGATGGAAGAACCCAGATTAACAACATTATAAAGTATAAAACGTCAATCAAGAAAGAGTGAGAAGATTTCAAGTTCCGGGGCCTGAAAAGAATGCGGACGGGAAAGTTTCCCGACATAAACGAAGCACTACTGCAATGGTTCAAGAAGGCACGAACAAAGAACCTTCCTATCAGTGGTATGCTTATGCAGGAAAAAGCCTTGGAGATTGCAGATGTGTTAGGGATAAAGGATTTTAATGCCAGTAATGAGTGACTGGAGAAGTTCCGAACGAGGAACAACATCGTGTTCCGTGCTTTGTGCGGCGAAGCAGCTGATGTCGTCGAGAGTTTCTATGACGACTGGTCATCAAGATTGCCATTGACGATAGCCAAAAATGATGACAAAGACATCTTCAACATGGATGAAACTGGTCTTTTTTTCCGCTCCCTGCCCAACAAAAGCATGACGCTACAATCCCAAGATGCTAAAGGAGGGAAGCAAGCAAAGGAAAGGATAACCATAGCGTTTTGTGACAGCGCCACTGGGGAAAAGCTTAAGCCTTTAATGATATGGAGATCAAAAAAGCAAAGGTGCTTCAAAGGGATTGATATTGCAAAACTTGACGTTGGATGAAAGGCGAACTCCAAGGCATGGATGACTGCCGCAATATTTGAGTAGTGGCTAGCTGACTTCGACAACAAGATGGGAAAACAAGGAAGAAAAGTTCTCCTTGTTTTAGACAATGCGACTTGCCACAAACACCAGCATGTTTTGAAAAACGTTAAGTTGCTCTTCCTCCCACCCAACACGACTGCAAAGCTTCAGCCTTTGGATCATTGCGTAATCAAACGGTTCAAGGTGGAGTATCGGAAGCACGTTTTGCGATCAATTATTAGTCGCATGGAGGAATGTGACAAAGGGACTGAGCTAGCCAAAAAGTTGACGGTGGCAGGCGCAGTAGAGTGGACTAAGCGGGCATGGAAGGATGTAGATGCAGACCTCATAAAGATATGCTTTGCCAGCTGTGGCATATCAAATGCGGAAGTAGAGAAAAATATTTTTTCCATTGAAGAAGCCGACACGATAGAGGTGAAAGAACTCTCTAAGCTTGCGGGAGTTCAGTTTGACCGTGAGGCAATGGACTGTGTGGCAAGAAAACCTCGAATGCTATGACGACATAGACGAGAATTGAGAAGAAAGACTGTTGCATTAGGCTGTTTCCCAAGGTAAGTTTTTTTTTAATTAAAAAAAATATATATTTAGCGTATTTTTTGTATAAAGGACTTAGACAATGTTTTGCCTTTTAGGCGCTGTGGAGTCCGATGCCGAAAGCACGGCCGGCGATTGGTAACGAGGTCGACGAGCCGTCAATGACTGCACAGGAGACATTGAAACAAGTTGAGTTTTTAATGAAAAGTTCTAGTGTAATGAAGGATGATGGCATAAGTGCCCTGTTTCGGGAGATTAGATCAAAAATTGAAAGCCGTGCCATAACAGAAAAAAAAAAAAAAAAAAAGAAACAGTCAGAAATTGTGACATATTTTAAAGTACAAACTTGAATTTTTTGAGCTTTAAACAAATATACTTTCAGCGTTGTATATAGGCATTAATAATGTAAATAAACATAATTTTTTGTAGCAATATCTGTATAATTATTAAGGACTTTCGTTTTCCTAATGTATAGGTACATAGGTTTAGTTGTTAAGGGCCTTTAGTGTTGACACCTCTCGGAGCGACCACCTCTTGTAACGACTGATTTTTCGCAGAACGGAGGGTGGTCGCTCGCGAGAGGTTTTACTGTATATTAAAGAGGAAGTTGACTTCGATTAGACATAACAAAAATCTGCATTATTTTATAAAAGCAGTTACATAATAAACAATATGAGGCATTTATTACTATTTTCATTATGACTGATAAAAAATACAATGCATATCAGTTAAAAAAAAAAAAAAAAAGCTTACTACCTTGCTTAACTAAAAAACATAAAACTAAAACTTACCAAATAAAACAATGAATTCTTTTTTTCTGACTGGACTGGATTTCCAGGTTCAAGTTTAATGATAGGCTTGGTTAAGGAATGGACAACAGGACTCTTAGATGGCTGTACAGGACCCTTAGATGACTGTACATGGTTAGAAATACCTAAACAAAAAGAGCAAAAACAATGCAATTATTTTCACACAAGATTTTAGACATAAAACAAAAAAGTTATTTTGAAAGCAAAGAACACAAAGTAAAGAACCCTGAAAAAATTTATATGCAAAAAGTCTGTATCACTTTTTTTATGCACCATAAATTATACGACAGATTTTATACACATATAGTTACAACTGCATGTTTAAAATAACATTTGAAACGAAAATTTATATTTTACTTACCTACTTCTAATTAATAAGAACATTTTTATTTATTTATTTATTTATTTTTTGCAAATATATTGTAATTTATAGTAAAACATAATGAATAGGAATTTCCCATGACTAAATATTTTTGCCAAATTTTTGTAGTGAAATAATTTTTCTATTTAGAGTTATTATTTTTTCATTTATTTGTCAAGTATCTGCAACTTTTAAAATAAAAGTTGAAAAAATAACTCGAAGTCCAGCCAGTCCTCCATTTTTTTTTTTTTTTTTGGTTATTTTAAAAACAAAAAATAAGTCCGTAAAAAAATTACCACTTTTGGAATGTAAACATTGGCAACCCCAGAGTTTGGCTCCGGAATTTTTTTTTTTTCGAAACAACGCCAATGCCCAATTATCGGTAACAGCGTAAGCACGTGGGCCGTGGTATAGGCTTTGCGCGGCAGCGTACACCTCAATGTATTCGGAACATAGATGGCTGGCGCCGTTGCTGTATAAAGGGTGGCTACAAAGGGAATGTTTATCGCCTTTTAGCATATTTTTTTGTTCCCATCCGCTAAATTTGCAATTTTGAAGACTGTAAAAACTCTGATTTTTAAAACACGGAAGGAGGATATGAAAAACCCGGATTTCCGGGGTACACCCGGAATACAATCACCCCTGAAAAGGGAAAAAATTAGCAGTATTTTACACATTGGTTTCATCCATAATAAACAAATTTCAATTCATTTCCATTTTGAACATGAATAAACATACAGCAAATCTAAGGTAGTACTTGGTCCTTTGGAGCAGGGAAAATAGAATTTTGTAGCAGGGGAAATAAAAGTTTTTTAGAAGAAAAAGACTTTTTTGTTGCAGATTCTAACATGCATATACATTACCACACTAGGATTGCTAATATGGCTTAGAGCCAAGAGCTTTAAGAAAGGTCGTCGTTCTCCCCCACCCAAGCGTCCTAGTTGGTATAAAGGTACATTAGTATTTGCAACATTTTTGACAATTTGTTTTCACAAATGCAAGCGCGAGTTGAAAACAATCTAAAATAAAAATACATTCATCTGCACTTTAGAAGATCAATGTTAAATACTTTGAGAAAGAAAATTCTAATTAATTCTATTTTTAATAAAATAATTATTTCTATAAAAAAAATTCACGATAAATGCAATTGGTCAACATAAACAATATCTACGAGCAGCTCATACTTCTTATTCTGCAAATTTTAATGTTGATATTAATAACTTAATGTGCAAGTAAACATTTTTTTTTTTTTGGATTAATGCATTTTCACCATATTTTTTTGGAATCTTTCATGGACTTGAGGCTTGCCCCCACCTTACTATGACTCGTAAATTATTGAAAAGCTATAAACAACCAAGTCAAGTAGCATGTTAACTTTTAACATTTTTTTATTGATTAAGGTTAAAACCACAATTCCAAAGAGATAATACTACTTTAATTGAGAGCACTAAAAATGTATGAAAAAGAAACTTTTTATGCATGTGCGTGCGTGTGCCAGTGGTGTAGTCCTGAAAAAAAAGTTGGGGGGAGCTTATGTTAAAATGTAAAAATTTCAGGGGGACGCTTTTATTAATATAAAAAGGAAGGGGGTCCCCGTCCCCCTGCGTCCCCTCTGACTACACCACTGGAGCGTGGGTGGATACCAACTCCGATATATGGATACCTAGCCCCTACCCAACCAATTGAAATTGAATATAAAGTTACGAATATGCCCACTCCGAAAATTAAAGCTATTCATATACTAAGGAGAAAATTCTAAATTCTAACAGCAGTATACATATAAAAGTAACAATTATTTATTAATTTTTATGACTCTTGGCAACAACAGGAAGAATTTAAGTACTTTGGAGAAAATTCTAAATTCTAACAGCAGTATAGCAGTATACGTATAAAAGTAACAATTATTTATTAATTTTTATGACTTTTGGCAACAAAAGGAAGAATTTTAGTACTTTACCCTTTATAGCATTTTTTATGATTTATTTAAAACCATTTTCATATTTGGCAATAAAGAAATGTTTAAGATAGTCCCATTATTAAATTGCTCATACATCATCTCATTAATGAAAACTGGTGCTTTCAAGCTTAAAGAAATGCAATTTTTCCCTTGACAAAACATCTTTTAGAATAAGAATACCTGGGAAAAAGTTAGTGCCAAGAGTCTCACTTATTGAAATATTCCAAAAAGTGTCGACACTTTATATTTAACTTGTAAAAGTGATTTAAAGCAATCAAATAAAAGAAAAGCATAACAATCATATTTGCACTCAAAATAACTGAAAAATTAATTTAAACAAAACAGGCGGAAGGAATGCATAACTAAAATGTTGCTGTATCTCAATTAGGGTTGATCTTGAGAGAATATAATAAAGGGATACCTAAAATATGTCATCATTAAGACCTGAAACTTCCATCTTCCTTTTTGGCAAAATTTACTTTTTTATGTGGGTATTTTTAAAGATATTTGTAGATAAAACATTCAATATTCTTTTTTCTTCAAATTTAAGCTTTTCATTTAGTTTTCAATGTTTTAACACTTCACCATTGAAAAAATTCTTGCTTTTAAAAGCAATTGCCCAAATAGTTGAAATTAAATACAAAAGTTGTTAATACATACCAGAATTTGGATTTATAGGAGGATGAACATTTAAGGGTGCAACACGACCAACAGGTTTGTTGTGATTTGCCTGGCTAGTCAATGAAGAGTTTGACGGACTACTGCTAGGAGGGCGATTAAAAGTTGTGATAAAAGGGGCAGAAACTGAAGGATTTCCAATCTTCTGCACCTGTGGTATCACTATGTAAACAAAGAAAAAATTTATTAATTAAAAATTAAATATAGACATTAAAAATAAGTTTGTCAATACATTTTGATAAGTTCACCTATCAAACACAGAAATTAAAAAAAAAAGCAGTTTTCTAAAACTGCAATATAAAATTCGTATAACAATAATTGTCAAAAGACGAGCATTTGTTCAGTACTGTTGACATTTCAAGCACACATTTCATTTTAATTCCAAAAGCATTGCTCAGAAATTCACATCTTTTTTGGAACTTTGTTTAAGGAGCTTTGTGCCTTTTGAAAAAATTACCTGGTTTTTATTTAATGACATGTGACTCACTGAGGGGAAAAAAAAAAATACTGAAAAATCACGGCATCACAACACAACGTCGTAAAAGCTTATTAAAAAACCTTATATTACAAACCAGGGGTGATTGCGACACAAAGTAAAAAACATTGAAAATTTTTCATGCAAAAAGTCGGTATCACTTTTTATGCACCATTAATTATACGATAGCTTTTATACACATATAGTTGCAACAGCATGTTTAAAATAACGTTTGAAATTAAAATTTATATTTTATTTACGTACTGCAAACTATAAGAAAAATTTATTTTGTTTATTTTTTGGAATTAAATTGTAATTTATAGCAGAACTGCCAACCTCAAGACTTGAAAAATAGGAGCAGTAGAGGCAAAAAATAGGAGCACATGGAAATAAAATAGGAGCATGAAAAATTGCATTATTTTTCAAATTTTTGAACTTTTTTTTTTTTTTCCCCATTCACTGTCAAATTATAAGAACTCAATTTAATTAAAACATCTTACATTAAATAACATAGCAAAGCAGATATAGTGGGGAAAAAATCCCAATTTTCTTTCTGGAAAAGAGGAAAGAAAAAAAAAAAAATACCGGCATTACTTAGATTCTGTAAAAATGTGATTTGAAAAATATACCTTATCTTATCATCAGACATGTGACTCACTGAGGATTTTTAAAACAAGATTATTTATGAGACTAATATTTAACAATGATAATCAAAAACTGACATGATCACTAAAATTTACAGGCAAAAAAATATATATATTTTTAAATTCTTTAAATTTTCGGCCGAAATTTTGATAAAATGACGTCTGTGAAAGTCCTTTACTACAGAAGCTGAAACGTAAGAAAGATTTAAAATAATGGTAAGCTCAAAGTCATTGATGTCCAAGAGGAAGAATCCGATAGTAAACGAGAGCTAGGAAGCTTTACCGAAGCCGATGCAATCGGATTTCGAAATGAGTAAAATATCGGGATTGACCCTTGAAAATGCAAAAAACGAACAAAATGCGTAAATTTTACTCGTAATGTGCAAAACTTGGCAGGTATGTACACAGCTACTTCCAAAAATTTTCATAGGTAGAAAAAAAAGAGTAGTCTTCTAATTCTAAATTTACGAATCTTCACAGAAACGAAATTTTTAATTTCCAAAATTACCGAAAATACGGAATTCTGTCCGTTCTTAAGAGAAGCGACATGGGAAGAACGAGCAGCATTTTGATCTGCTCAGATGAAGAAAACTTTGTTTTTCTTTATTAAAACCATAAGTACATTGCGGAGCTTGAAAAATCGGAGTTTTCTGAAATTATTGGGTTTCCGGAGTACGTAAAAAAAATCGGGTAAACTTGGAGAAAACCGGAGCACTTGGCAGCTCTGTTTATAGTAAAACAAAATGAATAGGAATTTCCCGTGACTATATATTTTTTGCCAAATTTTTGCAGTGAAATACTTTTTCTATTTAGAGTTATTATTTTTTTCATTTATTTGTCAAATATCTGCAACTTTTAAAATAAAAGTTGAAAAAATAAGTCCAGCGCCGATTTCAGGATAAGGACGTAAAATTGCGTTTCTGTGCAAAAAAAATCAAGTTCGGAAAATGAGCTCAACTTTTTGCGATGTTTATCGGAAAAATAACTGTAAATAAATAAATAAATAACCTCCAATTTTTTTTTAAATCGTTCTTTTAAAACTAAAAATAAAGTCCGGGAATGTAAACATCGCCATTAGAATGTTTGGCGCTGAAAAAAAAAAAATTCCAAAATGGCGCCAACGCCTTGTTATCCGTAACAAAGACAGCACGTGGGACGTGGTATCGTTTCCTGTTCGGAACATAGATCAGGGTTCGTACGCTTTTGGCAAAACAAAAAATAAGGACTTTCTAAGGACCTACAAAAAATTTTAAGGAAATTGATTTAACATCGCATTTTTATTAGGAACACAACACTAACACTTTTATAGAGCTGTCTTTGACTTGTTGCTTTTTTAAATGTCCAATACAAGTTTCACCCAAGTCGATGCAACAGGAAAAAAACCCTTCCAATATTGCGAATTTTTGCGGAAACGAAATTTTTAATTTTCAAAATTACCAAAAATACGGAATTCCGTCAAAATACTGATAAATCACATGTAGCCCTCATCAAATGTATGTACAGGTACAGATATAAAATTGGCAATCATTAGGGAGCCACAAGTAAAAAAAGCTTGAGAACCCCTGGCCTTGAGCAACTGTATTTGATAATTATTTGACGGGTGAAAACTTTAATTGGCTTGAAAGAAGAATGTATACCTGCATAACCCCCTGTCGCAACAGTAATGGAATTTATTTTAAGATTTTATATCCGTATTAAATAAGAAGTGAATTAAATTGTTTTTAATTTTGCTACTTAATTTTATTTTACTTTTTTCGCAATACATTGCAGATAAAATACAGAACCTCTTATCCGGGAACCAGAAAACCGGGAATTTTTTTCGCAAATTTCCCGCCATTTTTGAAAAGTTCGCGGTTTTTTTTTTTGCCCATTTAGTAAAAATACGAATTTTTGGAAAATACCTTTAAAAATACGCATTTTTCCGTTACAAGTAACAGATTTAGTGTTTATAAGTCGAACAATTTAGTCTAAAAACGATGTTTTTTAGGGGAGGGGGCATCATCTTACTTGCAAAAGAAAATTGGGAAAAAAAAATTCTCCAACAAAAATTGAGAAAACCAGACATTTTCTCTATTTTATTTCAATAATTAAACATGAAATAAATTTGTATTTAGATTCTTATACATTTATGTAATTGTGTGGTGAGTATTCGAAGACGAATTGCAACAAAAGTCGGACGATATGAAAGTTCGTAAATTTTCTAATACCGCAGATTCGTTTATGTTACGTAATAGCTAATCGTGTGAAAACTACAGCTCGTTTATTTTTGTTTTATATTTATATATTTCTTCATTTATTTAAGAGCTGCATCAAGGTAATAAGAATTTAAAATTGATATTAACGAACACAAATTGCGACTGTGAAAATGAATTCTTTATTAAAATCGATTTCACAAAAGCGAAGCCGTTATATAAGAGTATGAAATTTGCGCGTTTCTGCAGGTAAACACCTTTTTTTTTTAAAATAAGTATTTTAAAAGAAAATTAAAATGTAATGAACATGTTTAAGATCGAAAATTTGCAGTTTTCAAAAACATTATTTCGCGATTTTCTGAAAAGGGTTCGTTTTTGCGACTATAATTTTTATTAATTGTTGCTTTAATTCAGAGTTAATATCATCAAATTTTGCTGTTTTTTATTTCTTGTAGTTTTATTATATTTTTTTCTTTAAATGAGCTCTAATTGTCGCGCGATATAGAATATTCGCGAAATTGGAATTCGGCGTTTCTCGCATTTTCCCGATAGTCGGACCTTTTACTGCAATTTAAAGTCTTTAGTAAGTGGCTAAGGAATATAAAATCATATTAGAATTTGACGGAATTCTTTTCTTTAATTGTTTAATTAAAGAGGTTAAAATAATATCGGGAAAAGTTTAGATTTTTCGATGTTTGCCTCAAATGTAAACAGACTCCAACTTTGTTTGTTGTGCTAAATTCCGCGATTTATAGGATAATAAAAAATGCTATAAATGAGCAAAATAGTAATAAAAACTTCTTAAATGGTAAAAGCAAATTATATGGGCCCTGATGCTACTTAACAAAATTTTTTGTATGAGAACTCAAAATCCGTGAAATTCCGAAATACGGAAAGATCGCGGCGCTGAGCGTTTCGAATTTGAGGTCCTATCCCCCCTCTCTCGTTTTGATTTGTGAATGCTATTGATTTTTATCTTTTAAATATAGTTCTTTTCTTTTTATAGTTCTTAATTTAGAAGAATTTATTTACTGTTTTCCACTTATTTTCAAGTATTATTACCATTTGGGTTCGATAAACCTCCGATGTCGGCATCTTTTAGCGATCCAAAAAACCGGGAAATTCAGTTATCCGGGATAACGATGGTCCCGAGTGTGCCGGATACGAGGTTCTGTACTGTATTTAACAGGTCCTACAATTGTGAATCATTTTATGTGACAAATGAGTGTATTCAATTTTAAAAAATGTACTGCACATGATAAAACCAAAATTTATCGTAGTGACCATTTATGTTTTCTGACTAATTAAACTAGAGATGTTATTTTTGATGTTTGAAAAATTGCTATGATCACAAAATTTTGCTAAGAAATTTCAAATTAAAGTTTTAACAAAAATAAAAGGAAATTTTATTTGTTTACCTTTTAACAAAACATAAGAGACATCAAAAATTTGATAAATCTTACTGTGAATGCAAAAAGATTGCATTTTTAAAATATAGGAAATAAATGTATTCTTGTTGTCATATGCAGATCATTAAAAAAATGTAAAACGAATTTTGTTTTTGGTGAAAGAAGAATCCTGTATTATCTTTCATAACTTACCAGTTGCAGTTCCAATGTTTGTACTTAAAACAATTGGTGTTGCATTTGCAGTAGTGACAGATAAACTTGGCTGAGCAGACACAGTTGTTACAGCAGTTTGCAGTTGTGGTTGCTCCGCTACAGAGTTGGCAACAGATGTTATCAACCACTGGGCACCAGTGGTTGCCGTTACCATGCGACCTAGCCCGCCAATAAGAGATTGAATGCACTGAACTCGACCACCACCAGGGGAAGCTGGTTGCAGTTGCAGGGTTAAACCACCAAGAGGTGCTAGTGAAGCAACAGCTGCTGTAGACATTTTGTTTAATTACACAGATATAAAGCAAGTACAATAAATTAAAAATTACTAGAGGTAGTAATAAAGCATAAAAAAATAAACAGTGATGAGAACATGGGTGATTCTAAGCGAAAAAAGAATTTCGGAAAAAAACATGCCCCTATAACTTAAAATAAAAATGATCTTTCTAGGAAAACACATCCCCTCATCCCCAACGCACAAAAGATCATACATATTTATACATGTAATATCAGGGTTACGTCACAACCTCATTTGGCGGTGGTTGTCCATTTGTGAAAACAGTCATTAATTTATTAACAGGGTTCCCACCAAGAATGATACAAAAAAAGTGACCAAAAAAGTGATCAATTTAAAAAAAGTGACCAAATGAGAATAAGCTTTGCGTTACCACTAAAACACATGTAGAAAAAAAGTTTATAGATTTTTAAGCATAAAGAAATATACCATTACATTTATTTTCTTCACCTGCAAAGGTTCCATCTAGAAATATGTGAGCTTACTTTCGTACATTTCAACTTCAGATTTATACTCTTGCTATCTCTCTCTCTCTCTAAATTCTCATTTAGCTCTAGTTCTTGATTACTTCAAATGTACCGTTTTCAATGGTTAATACATATTCATTCACTTATTAATTTACTCGTTCATGAATTTGTACACTTATTTATTTTTTCACTCATTCATTTATTTACTCATTCAGTTATTCATTGATTTTTTCTTTCACTCCTTGAGAAATACCTTAAAAATCCCGGTCAACAAATTTCATTAAAAAATAGGCTCGTTTAGTTCAGGTTGAACTTCATATCTGTACATGTTCTTTGGCCTAACATCTTTCCGATAAAGTTTGTTCCAAGTGAATCCGTCAGCTAGGTAAAATAAGATGTCCTGGCCAAGATCTTTTGAATGGGCCAATTTCCTCAAAAGTTATTGAGGGGGGGGGGGGGGGGGGCGACAGACGCACATTTTGCCCATCTCAAAACCTTACTTTCAAATTTTCATTTAAATTTTTCATTCCTTATTTAATTACTTCTTTGACTTTTTTCTTTATTTTTAATGATATTTTTACGATACATTAAGCCTTTTTTCACACTCTTTTTTTTTTTTTGGGAAAGTAGGCTAAAAACAGCAGAAAGTTCAATCCTTAACTAATCTTCTATAAATAACTAATTTTCCATAATAACATCACTATCATCTTGTTATGGTGTGTGTTAGTCTGTTGCAATGGTGGGATTTAATTATTAAACTAAATTTGGGCACCAAAGCAATAAACCAACACAGTGTGATCGTATAGTGTTTTTTTTTGTCTTATGCGTTGTGTAAATTATGAATTCAATTCAAATATATATATATATATAAATTCATACCAAATGAATAGAATTATAAAATACTTTAGAAAAAGGAAATACACTGCATTAAATTTAAGTTATTTATTAAATTCTGGGTTTTCATAAATTAAAATATTTTATCAGATTAGGTGCACCTCAATTTTAGAATAAATGCATGAGTAAAAATCACATCATAAGTTATAAAAGATAAAAATATTCATTCATTGAAAGTCATGATGAGCAATAAATGAAGGTATTAAGAGTTCGTGTGAACCACAAGTTAGATGAAAAAGTTAAAACCGTTGGGTTTATCTTAAATGCTCATAGCTTTTATTTGAGCTATATCCTTTTATCAACTCGTCGAGAGGGTCAGGAATCGACGGCCTTACCCCTTTCAGACGGTGACTTGTAAAGTATTATAAAAAAAATATTACTTCAAGGTAGCTTGGAATTTGCACGTGGTGATGCCTTCCTTCCATTGGAAATTTGGGAAAGGTTTTTTTCAAACTTGATGATCCACAGTTGCACGTCATATGAAGATCACTGCATTCCTTTCGTTCCCTTGCTTGCACGACGGTAGTTCATCGAAAATATTTCATACTGGGAATATGTTGGGAAAGTTCATTGCAGCATCACGCATGACTCTTATCCTTCATCTTTTTTGATCGTGCGCTCACCTTCTCATAACTTAATACTTTCTTGGTTATTTAATGATTATATTGATGCTTTTCATATGCATAGATTTTGTTTTAGGAAATTCATCCTATTTCAGAAACATATTTTTTTTCCCTCTTTCTTCTTCCCCTTACCTTTTTCTCCTCGCCAATTCCACGACCTTCCATCTTCGCAGATGGGGAGAGAAGCCTCGAAACTTCTAGAACAAAAATGTAATTCAATTTTCTCTTTGTGACGTAGTTGGACCTTTCGTGTCTCTGATTCGTTAACTATTAGTATGAGTCTGTGGTTAAGGTAAATCACGTTAGCTGGTGGTGCCATCTGGCAACAAATTTTGCTGTTAGCTAACATTTTGATTATAATGTAACATTTTCGTTACACATCTTAAATAAAAAACCAATGGTTTTTCATCAGACACAGAAAGAAAGCAGTCATACATATATATGCCAGGGGTGACCGATAATGCTAGCAATCTACAGAATCAACTTTGTGTGAAACAAGAAAAATTATTTAAAATGTTTGATCACAAAAATAAAATTAATTATTGGTAATAAAAACCTTTAGAATATCAGAGGAGTATGCGCAAAATATTTCGAACAATTAGATAAATTAAAGGTATGTATATACAAGGAATATTATAATCCTTTATTAAAAAAAATCATTCAGAATATTTTTTGATGCCAAAATTAAAACACCAAAGCTAAGTACAGTGAAACCTGTGTAAGTTGACCACTTGTGGTGCAACACTTTAGTGGTCAACTTACAGAGGGTGAGGTAGAGGGTGAAGGGCTAATTCCGTTCCTGAAAAAAGTGGTCAGCTTAAACAGGTGGTCAAATTACAAAGGTGGGCAACTTTACAGATTTTACTGCACATCAAATGCATGCTAGTGCAAGGCTCTAGAGAAGGCTCAAGAGAAAAAAAGTTTAATATTTCAAAATTTGCTTTCATTGGGATTACTACAGAAATAAAGTTAATTTGAATATTATTTATATTTATGTCAAATTGCATATTTTAGAGCAAGTAAAAATAAAAATCTTTTGGTTGACAACTAAAGAAGCAAATGAAATCAATTATAAGCATGAAAAACAGGAAAAGGATCAATGCCCAGTTAAATCAAGCAAGGAAATCGCTAAATTAAATGCATTCTGTTCAAATCATTCTGCAAGAAATGATTTTGATTATAATCCTTTGTCCAAAGCTAATTTAGAAAGTACAGATACCAAAAGTAAAATACTTGAAAAGTATACTTTAAGTGCTTACTTATCCTGTAGCAAAAAGTTTTAACTTGCAAATCATTCAAAGGCTAAAAATGAAAATGATATGATAGAACAGACCTTGAAAAGGCAAAAAAAAAAAAAAAAAAAAAAAAAAAAAAATCCGAACAGAAATGCAATACAGTAGGAATGCTCAAAATGTTTAGAGAACTGTCGCCCCTGGTATATAAATGGCAGCATTCTGTAAAAATTCCAATTTAATCAGTCTTAGATTTCTTTTAAAAAAATTTTGTCATTATGGAAGATTTTTTTCTTCTGTAATTTTTTTTTTTTCAATTTTATGTGCCCCTTTGCTCTGCGCTCATCTTCATCAGCTTTTATAGATTTAGCACCCTCTGTCATTGCCCAAGCAAGCTGTATTTCTGTAAAATCTTGATTTCTAATGCAATCCTTTAACATTTCATTTGCTTCGGCAAGTAGGTTTGTGGAAACTATTTTAGTAGCATTTTTCCCAGCATTTGTACTTTTCCTGGTGTTTATAAGAAAAGGTTGGTGATTATTTATCACTTTATGAGATACCCCATAAAAAAGGTGATTTTAGGCGACAATTTGCTACAAAGAGTGACTTTAAGTGACCAATGCAAAAAAAAAGTGAGTTTAGGTCAAAAAAGTGACTTGGTGAGAACCCTGTATTAATGTTTAATAAGGTCTACATTAATTTCCAGAAAAGATTTTTTCCAAAACATTATTGCATTCAGGGTATCTGCTACACTTCAACGTCTCAATTCCATAACTTTACATGACGTTAGTCTGTAATTTTCCATGACTTACCATGCCAGTTTTCTGGACAAAAAAACTTTTCAACCTAGTTACCTAAACCAGTCTTTCACAAAAATCAAATTGCATTTGTCCGAGCTAAAAAAAACTAAGCGCATTTGTTTTTGAATAGTTTTGAGTTACAACAAATCACAAGTACGTATCTAGTTTTTGCATTTTATTTTTCTTGCAAATCATTATCATGAAAATTTTTTTTAATTTAGCACATCAACATATCTCACAACCTTTTTCATACTTAAAAATATTACATTAAATGGATTTTCTGCCGAAAAACATGCCATATGAAAAAAAATATTCATTTTGAGCAATAAAAAAAATTTTGAAAAAAAAAATAAAAATTTTGAATATGTTACGCTTAAAGTGAAATCGTATACTGAATTTCTTGCAGGAATGATATAATTCTAAATTTCAATATTAGTCGCATATAGCCAATTATTAAGCTAATAATTTAGGATAAGCTTGTTTAAAATTTTATTCTATTCCAAAAGCTCATGAAAACTAAATCAAGTTCACAAAAACCAAGAAAATAAATAAATCATTAACACAAGCAATAAAATAAGCCAATCTAAGCCAGCATATGTGTAATCCGCTTTCAAATTTCAAAATAATCGAAATATTTGCAGGATGCAAAAGAATTGAAGTCATGAAAAAAGTAAATACTTTTCCACGAAACATCTGGAAAACGTTGGCATGATATCAAAAACGAGAAAAAACTACATACAGAAGTTAAAAACTGAAAATGTTGTCGCGAAGTTTACAGCTTTGAATATAGAAAAACGGAAAAAACGGCGTTTTAGTAAATTTATATCATAGGTTCCACAGCCTAAAATCTAGGGCTCGACCAATGGCATTTTTTGGCCGATGCCGATTGTTCCGAGATCAGCTTCCGTCGAATACAGTGCAGTTGCCTTTATTTTCTAATTTTTTTTCATGCAGAGGAATGCAGATGTTATAATACAGACTAACAAATAATGTGGGTTTGTATCTTTAACAAAATTGTCAACCACCTCCTCTCATTTTTTTCAGAATCCCCCCCCCCCCGTTTTTAAAAGAAAAGCGGTGGGGGAAGGGATCTTAAGAACTAATCTTATTAGCTTTTTTCTTGCGAGGTGAAAATTACACTGAAATACTTGACATATTCTTAATATTTTCATGAGCACAATGTAAGGTCACCGGAATAAACCAATATTTTGAGCACCAGCAGTTTTCTGTTGACAAATAATCTTCTGAAAAACATGTGATCGTTTATAAAAATTAAGACGCATTTCGAATATATATATATATTTATATATACGTTGTCAAGTTTTGAAATTAATGAAATTGTAGCATTTTTATTACAGTATTTTTAAACCCTGTCGCACAAACTCGTTTTTAAAGAATTAAATTTTTGAAAATTGCAAGTTGAACTTGGACACATAAAAGTTCGATTAATAAACATTTATACTGAAAAATAGATTCGTATTTTTTATCAATATGTCCTATGTTGTAAACTAATTATAAAATAACAAGAAATATTCCAAACTGAAAGCAGATGCAACGAGATTGTTGTACAATAGCAGAAAAACTGTCAACTGTCTAACACGCGGCATCAAAGCCCAAAAAAAAAAAAAAAAAAAAAAATGCATTGATCAATCTTTGAAAATTAAGAAATTTTAGCATTTTTATTGAGATGTTATTTAATCCTGCCGCGCGAACTCGCATTTTGAGAATTCAATTTTTGAAAATTGCAAGTCAAACTTGGACACATAAAATTTCGATCAATAAAACATTTATACAGGAAAATTGTTTCTCATTTTTGACCAAACTTTTCTATGCTGTAAACTAAAAATGAAATAATGAGAATAGCAGCACACTAAAAGCAAATGCAACGAGATTGTTGCACAATTGCAGAAAAACTAACACGTGGGATCGAAGAAAAAAAAAAGGCAAAGAGAAAGAAGTTTACGCTGGTAAAAGTTAAAATTATTATCGTACTTTGATTGAGTTGACTTTGTATTGTTTACAATTTCTGAATAATAAGAAACATGACAAACTAAAAGCAGACGGTATAATAATATTGCACATTGACATCTAGTGCACTAAGTCATTATTAAACGAAAAACGGACAAAAATGAGCAAATAGCACTCATAAGACGCCTCTATTAATTTTACTTTAACATATTCTATTTCGCGAGCATTCTGTTCAAAGAGAAATAATTTTAATAATGAAGGTTTTCGGGCAGCGATCGTTTAAACTACTTTTCCGAATTTTTTATCAAATACTTTGTAGAATGGCATTATTTTTGTGCTTTTTTTCAACTGATGTGCTGCCTATTATTGTATGGAAATATAAATCTAGCTATAAAGGAAAGAGAAAGTTAAAGACAGAATGTTTTTTGGAAAGTTGTCCTTGCGAGAAACATCGGCTTTTAGATATTTTTCAAGGCCGACGGGCCGATGTTTTTCTAAAGTTAAACATCCGCCGCCGATGCATCGGTTGAGCCTTACTGAAATCCATGACTGTCCATGACAAATTTCAGTCACCTTGGAAATACATGACTTTCCAGGTGCGCAGACACCCTGTGCATTGAAAGTTTTCTAAAGTAGTACAAAATATTTTGCTTGCTTGAATATAAAAAGAGAGGCACATACTTTCTTCGTGAAACAGCTCGTAAGATTAATCAGAGAATTTTCAGAATACCATTTTTTCTTAATTTAATTTTCGGAACAGGTTCTCGAAAATTTTCGGAAAAGTCGGAGAATTTCGGATCAGAATCACCCATGAATAAAATAATATTTTTTTACATGTGATTGTTTTAAATGAGAAAGAAGTTAATATTTCTAAAATAACAAATTCAGGCTGAGGATTGACCAAGACTCTTAGGAAAGGTGACAAATTTTACAAAAAGAGGTGACCAAACAAAAAAAAGTTTGACAAATAATCAGAAAGAGAAACACCTCTTTGTAATACTTAACTACAAAAATAGACTATATACTATGAAAAGATTTTTTATTTAACCATTATCCAAAATATATGTAGTCTTTGGTTATGGTGGTATAGCTTTGCTTTTTGTTAATTAAATAATTTCAAAAAAAAAAAAAAAAAAGAGACAAAATCACATTTGAGGCAGTGAGAAACAAAGGGATGTAAGTGACAAAATTAAAAATTTGGAGATAATTGGTGCAAATGATAGGGAAAGCCCCTTTCTATACTGTGACAAGAAATGTCAGTGATAGCTCTAACAGGTGCTGAACACCCACATGATTTAGAAAAAAAAAAAAAAAAAAAAAGCATTAAATGTCCCATAAGATCCAAGTTTTTAACGCATTTTTGTCAGAATAGTTTTTTGATCACTTGCATCCCCTTGCTTCTCACAGTCTCATTTGATTTCCTTTTTTTTCTTCTTTCTTTTGGTAGTTTTTCTAAAATGATTTTTAACTTCTTTTACTCTTCCTTCAGCTTGGATATTTTTAACTTCCCTTTCCTTGAGCAAATATTGCTATCTTGAAGAGGAGTAAGCAAAAAAGGTAACAAATATTGCTACCTTTTCAAAGCACTTTTCTATCATATTAAAAAAATCCATCACATTATCATAATTTGAGAGAAAAATTTTAAACATCCCAACATAAAAATAAAAGTACGCCTCAACTTTAAACAGCAAAATTAGATAAAAAGGTAAAAATTTCAAGAAAGATATTTTGTGAAAATTGGAATAAAAAAACCTTTTGGATTTTTTTTCTAACTGGTCTTTCAACCATCCTCTTGAATTACTCTGTCTATTAACAGGCATGAAAGTGCCGGCTGACAAAAAAAGCTGAACTTTTATGAATGCAAAATAACTGCAGTATATTAATTAAAATTACTGCAGAAAGATCACAAGTTATCAAATGCATTAAAATACATAGGTATAAAATAAGTTAATAAATAAATCACATTCAGACAGCAACTTTAACTTACTTTTGAATGTATTTAAAAATTTTCTTCAGTATCTTGACATCTTTGAATTGTTAACAATAAGATTAAAAACAAGGGGAGGGGGGGGGGGAGCATGTTTAGATAATTTAGCTTCACAGCAATCGTAATTTTGAGCAAAAATGCCACACACATATAATTACCTAGTAGTTGTATGATCTACCTAAGGCTTCGGCTAAAAGGTGCAAGGGTGTCCGATGGAGAAAAGTAGTTGTATGAAAGAGATTTTCCTAATTTCAAAGTTTTGTCTTCAGCATTCCTGAAGTTAACATTTCTGGGCTGCCACACAAAAAAACATTTAAAAAGTAGCAAACGATTCAAAAACGCCGACTAAAAATACTGACAATTTTTTTTTTTTTTTTTTTTTATTAGAAGCCTGTATGTGTAACTCATAGCAAGTTTGAAAAGGATCCCATTTTACAAAACCCACATCCTTTTTTTACTCATAAATTTAAATTGAAAGTTCTAATATTACTCAGTAATAGTTACATTTAAAAAACTGATCAAGCATTTTAAAAAGCACAAAATTGTATTAAGCCAAAGTAGTAGCATTTATTTTTATAAACAGGTGATATATTAGGATAATTTATTGCTCTTTCTTTTTTTTTTTAACAATCTGTTGAGCCATCTGATCCAACTTCCTTTTTCGAGCTAACCTCAATTTTTTTTCAGCTGCTTTCATGGATTCAATTGCTTTTTGCTTGGACAATTCTGCACTTTCTAATATTTTTAAGTTTTCTTTTTTTGTCTCTTTCTCACTTTTTTTTATATTTAATTCATTTTTGTACAGCTTATAGGAAGTTCTTAAATTTCTGAACAGGAGAATGCAAATAATTCTCCCGTTTAAAAAACTGCACTGCAGATTTCCCACTTTTCAACAGCTTGTGTTGAACGGTTTGAATGGCAGACAAAGTGTCTATGCTCATGCGCCCACATTCTTGATCTAAGATATTGCTCATAGCACTAAATGCACTTTCTACTTGGGGGCCATGAAAGCAGCTTAAAACAGCTTTTACAATTTTTGTTAACATTGGATATTTTTTACTTTTAAATATATGAGCCCACCATAGATCTATTCTGATTGGCTTTCCATTCTCTACAGGAGAGGGCAAGTTATTATCAATTTGATAATGGTGCACCTCTAACTCATACATGGGCATATCAACCTCCTTTAAAACATTACTGATCAATTCAGGAAGTCTTTTCAATCTTGCTAGTGTAAGGTGATGACCTCTAGCAGTAGGATCAATAGCTGATATGCATTTCAGCAAAGGATTTTTTAACGGCAAAGTTTTCTGTAAATGTTTGCCACAGTTGACAAATGCTGCTTTAGCATTTTGTAAAAATTCTTTTATTTGTATATCATTGAACTTTTTAGAAATGATGCTAGTTGTGTTTTTCCCCAGATACATTTGAGAAGAAGGTAACAAAACATGATTCTCAAACTTAATGTCCAAAATTTCAGACACTGTTTTGTCTTGTAAATATTCTGGTTTCACAAAAAGTGACAGAAACTCTAGAAATAGTTGCTTTTGTTCATCATACAATTTGTGAATTAATGGTTCCTTCATTTGAAAAAGACAAACATATTTCTTCAGTAATGGAAAAACAGATGCATAAAACTGCAGAATTAGCTGAAGTTTTCTTCTACAATAGAACAATTTTTGAATAATTCTTTCTTTTCTTTTCTTACCATCACTTGTTAATTTCTTGTTTTGAAGGTACTTCCAAATTTCTTTAATTTCCTGCTTACCTTGGCTACTAATATCTCTTTGCTTAAAAACAATAACACAAATATTTAAATACAACAATCTGTCACTTTCATTTAAAAATCCATAATAAAATATTGTTAAACAGTCAAATATCATCAAATTACTTAATGTGACGTTATACATTGAGAGCCAGCGATGCTTTACCATATCCTCTACTGATGTATATTTTACATTAAAAATCAAACAGATCTCTTTAAGCTTTTCTCTGAGATCTGCAGACCAGTTGAAATCACTATGCAGATCTTTAAAATAATTTTCTGCAAATCCACAAAATGGTTTCGAGAAGGCTTTCGCTGCATTGTGGACATGATGACACGTATCACTGTCAATGTCTAATAAATGAGGAGCCATTTCGTTGCAAATTCGGGTTTCTAAACCAGATTTAGATCCTCGCATGACATTACAAGAATCCATTAAAATAGATACTAAATTTTTAAATGGCAATTTATTTGTGCTAAATAAATTCACAATCTCTTTAAATAACTGATATGCAGTCACCCTTGAAACATTAATGGAGGCTAACTGGTCAATTACAACTTTACTGTGTTCTGAGGAAAAATAGCTAGCTAAAATGCACAAAACCCTCATTCGATTATTGCTCATTGCCTCATCAATATTTAAGGAAAATTTAACTTCTTTCAAATTTGAGATAGTTTCATTAAAAAAAGTTTTGCCCATACCCAGTCTCATCTTGTAAGAAGCTGCGGTACGTGACATTGTCAAATGTGACAAAGCTTTTTTGTCAGAAGCCATTTCCTTACTTAACTCGATCAAAACGGGAGCAACTGTGAATGGCAGATAATTTTCGGCTAGTACTCCTAGCAACATGCCTTCCAGGTGTTTATACTCTGTCCGAGAGTGGTACATTTTGGCAAATAACCGCCGTCTCTTTATGCTGGGGATTCACTAAAAATGATGAAGGCAAAGAAAAATTATTTTTCTTGATTACCTCCCTCTCGGCATGCTTTTTCGTCTGCATATGGCTGCTAATTGCAGAATATCCTCGTTTACCATAATAAATGAAATCCGAACATATTACACATTTTGCTTTTCCACTTATGTTGATCTTTTGAATGCAGTCCTTCACAGTCACTTCAAATTCTTCATCTTTCACTTTTATTTTTACTTTATTATCCAACCATGCAAATTTAAATTTGTTTTTTTCCACGCAATCTATTTCGCACGCTTTATGTTCTTCATGAACATTTAAAACATCCATTTTTGCTACAACATTTCTGAAAGCATACCACAGTTGAAAAAAAATTCGACGAATCCAAATTCAAACCAGCACGTGGGACAAGACGCTGAAAGTAAAAGTAGAAGTTATTTACTTCAACCTACTGTTAGGAAACGAAAAGCGATACTTATTGGAACGTACGTCACTAGCTCCACCCGCCTTGACCCCGCCTTCATTCTCTACGAAGGCTGCTTATCGCTTTGGATCTGGCGGTAAAATATCGGCATTAAAATCGGAGGTACCTGAAAACGATAATCATCTCGCGTTGCCGACCCCCCCCCCCCCATTTTTGGGTCATGAGATCTCGACGGTTTTGCATCGATCTCAAAAACAGCCAAAAAGGCTTTCAAAAAAGCGGATTTCCGCTGAAAACTTTCATGCCTGCTATTAATGAAAACCGCATTAACATCGGTTGCATAGTTTAAAAGATCCAAGTATACAGACGGCAGGAAACGACTTTGTTTTATACTCTTTTAAGAAGTGGAAGTCAGACTTAGGTTGGCTAGGCTGATTTATTGTGAAAATTGGGTAAGAGAGAAATGAAAAGTCTAGAATATATCATGTATATTAAAGATCGCATAGTTAATTGGGGCTTTTGAAAATTAAAATATATTCCAGTTAAATGCATTAAATTTAAATATAATAAAGATCATTAAAAAATAGGTACATAAAAAACCCTATGCAATAAAATTAGTAAGTTTTACAATTTTAAGCAAGGTAAAAGTTTATTAACCAATAGTATTTATTTAATTTCAATTAAATAACTAATAAAATAATGCGTGTCGACATTAAAACCTGTTATTTCTATTTCACTTGTGCAATTCTCAGTTTTATTGCATTCAATACAATACATACATTTTAGATAAATTTAGATTCTTAACAAACATAATTATATCATACATCTAAAGGTCAAGACACAGAAATTTTGGAAGGGGCCAGTGGCCACTAAACTTGATTAACTTAGTGGCCACCAATGTGAAGCGCGGGGGGGGGGGGGGGGGGGGGGGGGATTGACATGCCCCCCCCTTCCCCGCAATTCCTTATGTGTCTTATTTTCAGTAAAGAAAACATAATAATTCGTCAAAAAAGAAAATACTAGATTCGTTGGCGATGGTAAATTAAGGAAATATGATTTTTTGTGATATAGTTTTTTGTGTTGAATGTTATACAGTACAAAAGATTTAAATGTAAAATTTTTTTAAAAATAGATGCAACATATAATGCAACAAGTTTTTGCGAAAGTGGCCGATCTGAAATGCAAGTGTTGCAGCTATGAGGAAAAAAAAAAAAAAAAAAAAAAATCAAAATTTAGATTGTTTCCCACTGTATTTAAAAGATTTATATTCCAGAGAAAAGGATTAAAAAAAAAAAAAAAAAAACATCGCAATCGGGAAACGTTTTCTTGTGAAAAGGGAAATTAAGATTATCGGCTGAAATTCGGTTACTTGAATGCCGAATTGATGCGTTTTTATTGTGCTTGTGTGCATGAAAGAAGCAAGAGTTGTAAATTCTATAGATGTATTTGAAAAGGAAGGATTTACTTTAAAAATTAAAAAAAGGAAAGGTGGCGATCGCTCTTAATTTTTTGAATCGCCACTTTTTCAAACAAGGTCACCAAGTGGCGAGTGGCGAACGTGAATCTTGACCTTTACTTACATCATAGATTAATGTGTGGAACTGGCATTTGCCTTTGGGAATACTTTTAAATTTGACAAATACTTTCATTAGGGGACAGAATTTGATAAAAATCCAATTTAAATAAAACTAATTTTAAATGAAAATTATTTTAACACGTTCACGCCGGGGCAAATATCTACGTTTTTCCGCGCGAGGCGGGACGCTGCCCCACAGAACAGTCAAGTGACCGACGTGAACGTGTTAAACAAAACAAGGGTTTTATTTAAAGAACATCCCGAGTTTTACCCTTACCTCCAGGTTGGACTAATTGCAAAGTATACTGCTCAGGTTGAGCAATAACAGGGTGGTTGCTAATGGCAGTGGCTGGAGTTATTGCTCTAGTAACTGGAGTTGTTTGCTGTCCAGGCAAAACCATAAATCTTGGTGGTAGTGTTGCTGGAGCAGCTGCTCTGTTTGGAGAAGAAACTGGTAACCGAGCAACTGCAGTCCTTGTTTGGGTGGCAACAGGAGACGAACGACCTGAACCCTGGTAAAGAAAAGAATTTGAGAGACTTAGGATCTTGTAAAATTGTCTTTCCTTTATTGGTTCTCAACAAACTACTGCATAATGCTCTTTACGCCTCACTCTAAAGCAAGCTTCTATTTCTTCTTTTTTCCTTTGCAGATTTCAATCAGTTAAACTAACTATTGTGTTTTAATTTCAGGTTTCTCATGTCAATAAAAATTCCATTGATCTTGAAAATACCATTATCTATCTTTACTATACTGAAGGGAAATAAAAGTGGATTTAAAAATGTTTTAATGAAACTAGGAAATATTACTTTTAACCAGGGTTCGTGATTTTTTTAAATTTAAATCAGATTTTTTTTTATTTTTTTAAAAAAACCTTAAATATTTTGGATATTTATCATGTTACATTCATATAAACAATATGGCATGTTAATAATTTGCAAAAACAAACTTTAAGCTATTTTCACAGCAATAAAATTTTTTATTAATAGCAATAATGAACAAATTTTAATACAAATGCATGACTTAAATGAAACTTAACCCTGCCAGGAATAATAGTACACTCAGAAGTACAGAGAAAATGAACAAATTAAGCTGAATTATTTTGCTGTTGAAAGCTGAAAAAAGTAACAATTGTGTGTACTTAACTTTTACATTTAGTGTACTTTAATAATTTTTCTATTTTATAAATGAAAAATCCTGAAATATTTTTACCCATTTAGTAAAATTATATGCTCACACCATTACTAAAAACTGAAACTTTTTTTTATAATCAAATATCTTTATTGAATACTTCTATGATAAAAATTTTAGACGGAAAAAATTGTAAGCTATTAGGGGACATGGATGAAACTTTAAGGATATATATTATAAATTCTACCAATTGTTGTCTTAAACACTATCACTCTGAATTATTTATCGTGTGTCATATATTAAATTGATCTAAAATACTATTTTTAAGATAAAAAACACAGAATGGTTCATGATTATTATGAATTCTTATTTGAATGATTGAATGAATTATGCTTTGCTGTTAAGAGGCTTGAAAAATAAGAGTAATGTTGTAAAAAAAAAAAAACAGTAATTAGTTCTGAACTTATGAAATATGTTATATGCACAGACAGATGGACCTAGGAAGTTTTGTTTGAAACAGTGGTTGTAATTGCAACATATTTCCTTTTTACAACACTTTCTAACCTTGTAAAATCAATGATTTTTTTGAAAAAAAAAATCACTTGATTTAAATCAAGCTGATTTAAATCAACGAACCTTGCTTTTAACATGCGTGTGTGATACAGTCCGTTCACAACGAGATGGCACTTCGGCCCGCCTCGTCAAGTGGTATCGGACGATAGTATTTTGCATTATTAGGTAGGAGAATGTTAGTAAATTTCGAGAAAGGTTCCCAGTTGGCAATCGTTATCTTTTGTTTATAGATACAAAATTATTTTAGTTCGACATAATTTAAAAGTAGCAGAAGTTGCAAAAAATGTCTGTTTGATTTTAAGTACATGTTGCGTAAGTTTGATAATATTTACATTTTTGAATTAAGATATATTTCCTCTCTATTAGAAGTTCATTAGCAATATTTTGATGTTTAACAATGTGCATAATGACACTTTTTATGGTGAGCCACCTGCTGTTTAAATAGATCCTTCTATAATAAAAAATAATTTCATGTTATTCTTAAGCACATGCTCATTTGTGCTTTAAAATAACGTGAAATTATTTTTTGCAGTTTATTTGCACAAAGTAAAATTTTTTTTATACATCCTTCTAGTTTCATTTTGAAGGTAATCCAGCACATTTTCTGTGAAACAGTGCTGAACAAATGTTATTTAGAATAGCAAATTAAAAAATATATATTCTGATTTGTTGCTAGAACAGTAACAATGCAGTATTAATGTTACTTTTAATAGATTTTTAAAACTGAAATTAATTTTTAATAAGGAATCATCCATAAATGATGTTACGCTTCAAGGGGGGGGGGGGGGGGGGGGTTCAAGAAAGTGTTGACAATTTGTGACTGGGGGGGGGGGGTAACAAGAAGTATGACATCATACATTTTGATTTCTATAAAAACTTAAAATCAGCAAATTAAACCTATTTTATGCTTATGTAATATAGCATGACATGTGACAAAAGGGGATCAAATATATTTAAAAAAGTGTGACATCATTTATGAACGATCCCCAAGATGAATATGCTATATTTTTACATGATAATACAGTAGAATACAGATTTAAATTATTTCATGAATAGAAATAGTAGTTTTCAAATATTTAGTTTTATTTTCAATGTCTAAATTATAATGGAATAAGTATTATTAAATATTTACCTGAACTGATTGAAAACATCATATTTTTAGTTTTGATAAAATTAATCAATAAAAATTTTGCACCGAAAACGAAAAAAGAGTTTCAGGCATATATGACTTTAAAAAAACAAGTAAAGTTAAGGTTCTTCGTCAGAACTATCAGTATCACTACTTGAATTGCTCTCTGTGTCGGAATCAGAACCAATATCGAAACGAATATTTTCAACAACTTCCTTGACAGTACTGTCAATCTCCCAATATTTATTTTCAACGTGTTCTATGTGTTTGCAATGCCTTTCCCACCTCTCATTTATTACGATATCTTGTATGGCTTCTGAAGCGAGATCTTGAAGACTTTGCAAACTTATATCAGCAGTCTTATTTCTTTCCTTTATGAATCGTTTTATAGGTATCCGCCCAAATAAATTCTATTGGATTTAAGTCACAATGGTATGGTGGAAGTCTTAAGACATCATGTCCTTTTTCTTTTAAAAGTTCATCAATGGAATATTTTTTTTCGGAAGGTTCATTCGCTGAAATAAGTTCAATTAATTGAAATTTTCGCATTTTTTTTATCATGCTGAATCTGCTTTTTCTCCAGCCAGGCACACATTTTATCCTTTGTAGAACGTATCGTGGGTACGGGATCTTGAACTTTTGTGTGGTAAGTTGCATTATCCATAACAATGACCGAGTTCTGTGGAATATTTGGTAGCAACTTTTCAATAATCCATTTTTTAAAATTATCAAAGTTCATCTGCCCTTGATAGTCTCCAGAAGCACATCCAGCTTTAAATATCAATCCGGCGTTTGGAATAAAACCAGATTCGCTTCCAGCATGAACCACAATCAGACGATAGCCTGTGCTATCTTTGATAGCAGCCCCAATTTTTTCATCCATCCACGTTTCATCTATATAAACGATGTTTCTTTTCGCTTGTCGAATGTTTTTCATTTCTCTCAGAAAATGAAATCTCCATGCTACAATGTGTGATCGTTCAACTAGGATCCGCCTTTGCTTTTTGCAACGTTTATACTTGAAACCTGCAATGCAAAGGTATTTCCAAAGAGTTCCTCTTTCCCATGGGAAATTAATCGCTTCTTTTACCACGGGAAGCAAACGGGATAACGATGGAATTTTTTTAGCAGCATAAAATTCGTTCGCTACTTTTCGAAGAACGCAGATATCAAAACTATCTGATATCGCATTTCTAGCATCTGGACGCTTTCGATGCTTCCCCGGAGTAGCTAAATGTCCATCTGTTTCGATAGCTTCTTTTTTGATCCGCTTAATTGTTTGAAGCGAAACACCAGTGGCTGCAGCAGCACGTTTCTGAGCTTGAGATATGGGCATCAAAAGTGTTCAAGCTTTGGCCTCATCTCCACAGTACTTAATTACATTATAAATTCCTCTCTTTCGAGTGAATAGTTTTCATTTTGAAGGACATTTTGCTATGAAAACAGCAGTTTTTAAAATAAATATAAACCAGCTAGAGTAGAATGATAACGAAAGGAATAACAGCAAACAATAAAGCAAAGCAAGTGAGAAAAAGAAAACAACAAATGGTTTGTTGCGCTGTAGGGTTGTTCCATTTATAAGCTAAGGGATGAATTTTAACGGACACCCCTGCCTTGAAATGAACTCTGCGCCTCATAAGGCGGGGCGAAGTGCCATCTCGTTGTGTACAAACTATATAGGGCACCCATTTTTTTAGTTCCTTAAAAGTTGTATTATACAGTAAAACCTCGTTAAAACGCGGGTGTCGGGGGACATGTTTGGTACCCGCTTGATTGCATAACCGCGGTATAGTGAAACTATACTATGGAACCATATTCATGGTTCATTTTTTATCATTGCCATCTTCAAATGGCAGATAAAAAATTATTTAAACATCAGTGGACATGATAGTCAGCGCAGTATAGCCGATTCCGTGGTATACTGAGGTGCGGTATAACAGGGTTTTACTGTATTTAGTGTAGTACAAGGAAGTCATGTGATGGACACATCAACTCGTTTACTATTGTACCTCAGTGTACCATAATTCCCGGTTGGGTTAAATTTCATTTGAATCACGCACTTATAACTAGCTGATTCCCCTCAGAACATCAGTGGGCTAAGTTCAATAATCAAACTTAAGAACGATCGCCTGATATAAACGAAACTAAGGTACTGCCAAACCGAAGAACCGGAAATTAAAAAGATTCTTAAATGGAAAATACTTTTTAAGAAATAGAAACAAATTTGTTAAAGTCCGTAAGTTACAATAATAAATAAATATTTTATTATTTTTTTTTATGGTAATTATTAAAATAGTTTTACCCGAGTTTGTTTTTAGCGTTTTATCTTATCGTACCACAAAATTTAATCATAACTGGTCCAAATTAAGTGAAATATATAAATAGATATCTAAAGTCTTTAAGGTCTGTTTAAAAAAAAGTCACAAACCCAGATGAGTGCCATCAACAGTTCTCTTTGTCCCAAAAATTGTTAATTAACAGCAAGAAGACTGCAAGAATTTCAAACTGAATTTATTGCAAAAAGTAGATAACTATGATTAGTGTATGAGGTTGTAGTAAAAGTACAACAAAAATTTATGTTGTGTTATAATTTCTACATGTAGACCACATCTGTATGTTGACCAGTTGATGACAGTCCCTGAGTAGCCAACCTATATAGGTTCTACTATATTATTATATTTAGTTAAACCATACAACTCCATACAGTAACAAAGAGTTATTCGATTCGATGGAAGTAATTAAAAAATATCATACTTGTGAGTTGCAGAAATTCACTTTCATTTTCACAGCAGGGCAGGGTGGTGGTGGTTCAGGCATATTGTCAATTTCTGTGATTAATTTGCAAGGGGTCTGAAACTTTTTTACTCGATGAGCAGCAAATGCAGTCAAGGATAATTCAAGGTCAGCTAGTAGTAGATTTAAAAACTGCAAGCTCACATGCTAAAGGGTAGAAAACAATGCATAAACATAAAACAAATACAAACATTCAAAATTATAAACAAGGAAAAATATTTTGACCAAATATAATATACTATCTACCCAGTGTACAGTGGAGGGTGGGGGAACAAAACACTCCTTCGTATTTAAACACAATTTTCACTAGAGACGCATGAAATATTTTATTTTATCAGGAATAATGTGCTCTAAAAAATTCTGTTATTAAGATTTATTTAAGAGATTGTGTAATCTTTATATCAAAATGAATATCAGCTTTAAAATTTTCAATGTCAACCCTAATTCTCTTAATGACATATTTGTGTTCAGCATTAAATTTAACCTTGTATACCTATTTTTTTTTGTAATTCTGTTCTTTCGTTGCTTCAGAATTAAAATGAGAAAAACACGCCTAAGTAATGTTAAAAAGTTTAAATTTTTTCATATCTAACTACCACTGGTATGGCAAAAATATATTTTTTTTATACAAAAATATGAGCTAAACTAACAATAAAAATACAATTTTAAAGGTTGAAAATATTATTTAATATTTTTTTGAATTATGAATTCAAGTTTTGAAAACTCTGAAACCACATTAAATTTTTATGAAAAATCAATTTAGATGAGGGTTTATATATTCAAAATTTTAGCTCAAAATATACAGTAGTTTTTATGCAACATAAAAAATTCATTTTACTGTCTTCTAACGGCCTGTACAGCTGCAACTAAGAGTATAGCTAACTGAAATGATGCGAAATGTGAAATAAAGAAGAAAGTCTTTGTGCCACAAATCCAAATATGAACAACCCTGAAAACAAATTTATTCTGAAAGTAATGTGAAAAATTATTTAATCGTGTTTTGCTATTCATTTTTGTTGCTTGATAAACATGTTACTTAAAAGCAGGCTTGGAGTAATCGCGATTACGCAATCGAAATCGGCTGTAATCGATTACATTTTGACGTAATCGTAATCGTAATCTGACGATGGCATATTCTCATAATCATAATCGAAATTGTGTAATCCCGTAATCCCTTTTCTCCCGTAATTTTAATCGTAACCTTAAGGAAAAAATCCGTAATCTGCTGGTCCTGCAAACGTGTAATCTTGACCTGCTGAAAGCTGAAATTTTTAGCTCTACATTGGATAGAAGAGATAAGATTACAAGAAAAAGGATTCAAACTGTGTACTGAAGTCCTATCCTAACTGTAAATAACCTATGGGCGATCATAATATAAAAGGGTCTGTGTTGCGGTCCCAGAGCCTTGATGGCAGGACCATATAATAGTCTGCTAAAGACGCTTGTTGTCCTACTTGTTGCGGTCTCTCAGAATTCTTAATCGCGGCTCCACTCTCCACGGGGAATGGCTGAAGAGCCCGAGAAGAAAGAGAGTCTGGTCTGGATATGTCACTCGCATCGCCTTGGGGCTCTCAGGGGGGGGGGGGGGGGGGGGGTCTTTTGTCTCCTCGCCTCGTCCAGTTTCGGTAAAAGAGCGGTAATCTGTCCGCAAGTGAAAGATTTCGGGGTAGATAAGAAAGGGGAAGGTGTCTGACCAAATGCATCGGTCATTTTGCTTCCTTAATTACCCCTTCAAAACATATTCAAACGGTTGGGCAATAGGCGAGAGTCTGGCGACGGCATAATAAGTGGACCATTTTCCCTTTCAATAATCGAAGCAGACTGCCCCCCGAAAATCTAGTGGAAAGAGTACTATCACCTACACACATTAAAGAGACGCACACACACACACACACACAAAAAGAAAAAAAAAAAGAAAAAAGAAAAAAAAGAAATGCCTTTTGGGCAACGACTGTAATCGCTGCCGTAATCGTAATCACTTTTTGGCAAAGGATTACAATCGTAATAAAAAACATTAAAAAAGTAGCAAACGATTCAAAAAAGCCAACTAAAAATACTGACAATTTTTTTTTTTTTTTTTTTAAAGAAGCCTGTATGTGTAACTCATAGCAAGTTTGAAAAGGATCCCATTTTACAAAACCCACATCCCTTTTTTACTCATAAATCGTAATCATAATCTCTCAATTTCTCCCTTTGTAATCGTAATCGATTACGTTTCTTTGTAATCGACTCCAAGCCTGCTTAAAAGTAAGAATGTCAATATAGTTGAAGGCTGTTAAAATGTTTCTTGTTAATACCTCCTGCTCTAATAAACAGGACGCAATCAAATTTAGTATACAGACTAATTTGAGCACACTGAACTCATTTCCGTTGTCAAATATAGAGCATTCTATTTGAAATTTCAAAGTAGTACTCATTGTAATATGAATACAGCCCTTTATAGAAATTTTATTCCAGTAATTTAAAAGAAGATATTAATCAATGACAAATGACATCTTACTTGTGATTCTACAGTGTATGATTGCAGAATAATTTTGAGTGTTTTGTTCCCCTCTCCCCCTAACTGTACCATACATAGTTGAAATTTCAAGATTTGAAAACTATTGAATAAAATTGCAACAATTTCACCCAAATGCAAATTACTTACATATGAAAAAAAATTATATGGACAAGTAAATTAACTTTTTGTATAGCAAACATGAAACAGTGAGAAGCAAAAAGATGTAGATGGCCAAAAAACAATCGAGTAAAAAGTGTTCTAAATTTTGATCTTATAGCAGGGCTCATGATTTAAAGAAAAAAAAAAAAATCAGATTTTTTAAATTTAAATCGGATTTTTTTGAAAGACCTTAAATATTTTGGATATTTATTACGTTACATCCATAGAAACAATATGTTATCTTAATCAACATACAAAAACACTTAAAGCTATTTTCACAGCAATAAATATTTTAAAATAATAATAATAATGATGAACAAATTTTAATACAAATGCATGCCTCAAATGAAACTTAACCCTACTAGGAATAATAGTACACTCATAAGTACAGAGAAAATAAATAATTTCAATCTGAATTATTTCGCTGTTGGAATTGAAAAAAGTAAGAATTGTGTGTACTTAATTTTTATATTTGAATGTACTTTAAATCATTTTTACCCATTTAGTAAAATCATATGCTAACACCATTACTAAAAACTGAAACTTTTGCTTTAATCATATAGCTTTATTGAAAACTGCTATGATAGAAAATATTTTAGAAGGACAAAACCTTATAAGCTATTAGGGGACATGGATGAAACTTTTAAGAATACATATTCTACATCAGGGATGCACAAACTATGGCCCGCAGGCCAAAATTGGCCCGCCGAGCCTTTTGAATTGGCCCGCTAATACAGTTGATAAAAAAGAATAATTATAATAAAATAAAAAGAAAATACGAAAGAAAAAATAATTGTAAAAAAAAAGATTACGAAAAATCGCAGTAAAACAAGAACTTCCGTCTAGAACTATACGAGCCTACTTTCCCGTATATACCAGCTTCAACTTTATATTAAAGCTATCTCTCTCTTTCTCGTTTAACTTAAGTTCTTAATTGCTTCAGATATGCCTTTTTCAACAGTTAATACGTATTTATTCAATCATTCATTTATTCAGTCATTCATGTATTTATTCACTTAGTTATTAATTCATTCTTTTGCTTATTGATTTAATCTTTCAATAATTCAAAAATATTCTTGAAAATCTCGAACAAAATATTTCATAGGAAAATTGGCTCGTTAGTTCTGGATGAACTTGCTGTCTGTTCATGTTCCACGTCATAAGAGCTTTCCGATAAAGTTTGTTCCAAGCAAATCGGTCCGTTAGATCAAGATTTATATAGGATTGAAATTTCCCCGCAGGCGCTATGTTAATTTTTTTTGAACTGTTCAAAAAATGAACAAAAATTGTTCAAATCAATATTTCACGCCAAGAACTTCTTCCAGTGAGCTTGTTCATTGGAACTCAATCGCAACACCGCTATTGAATTTTGGTCGCGATTTTCGGAACTAATCGCCATGTTTGATTTTATTTTATTGGAAATACTTCAGAAACTAATCAAATCATGATAAAAGTGGTAGAATATTGCATTGTCATCTGGGTCTGAGCTATATGTAAAGATTCAAAACAATAGCTTATCGGGAAATGGTCGAAAATTCGATTGCTGGATTTTTTGAACAGCCATTAGGTGCGTTACTTCGTCTATAAAAGCATTTTGTCCCATTCCTGCTATGATTTCTTTAGTTAATTCAAAGCAACGATCGTTAGACATAGCAGGTAAAATGTCATTATTTTCATCTTCATCGCTATCTTGCTCTTTTTCATCGTTCGGGTGTAGCACCATTTGGATGCTTTCCGAATCGTACATCTTGTTTATCAAATTATTAATTTCGTAAAATCTGATCATCAATCATTTTTACAGAAATAAATGATTTCAAAGAGGAGGAAAACGAAATGTAAGAAGCATGTTTACATGCAGAAACACGCAAATTTCATACTTCTGTAAAACGACTTTGCTTTTGCGAACTCTATTTTAATAAAGAATTCATTTTCACAGTCGCAGTGACGCAGGGGAGCAATTCAGGGGAGGGGGGGTCCCCTAAAAACATCGTTTTTAGACTAAATTGTTCGACTTATAAACACTGAATATGTTACTTGTAACGGAAAAATGTGTATTTTTAAGGGCATGTTAAAAAATTTGTATTTTTACTAAATAGGAAAAAAACTTTTCAAAAATTGCGGGAAATTCACGAAAAAATTCCTGGTTTTCTGGTTCCCGAATAAGGGGTTCTGTACTGTATTACTATGCCAATTTAACTAGTAATAAGATTTTGTAAATGGTTAGTTAAAAGAACAATTCTACTAGCCAAATTGAGTAGTAGTAATGAGTGAATAAAAATTTATTAATTAAACATAAATTTTCAGAATTAATACTATCAATATGAATAATTATTTTACTTTATAAAAGGTAATTTATAATCAAAATTTAAAAAATTTATTGTTGATATATATTTAGGAAAATTTTATTGTTGATATGAATTTAGGAAATGAATAAATAAATAACGATTTTTTACATTAATTCACAAAGATCAATTTCTAATCTGCAGGAAAACTAGTGATTAAAGGATTAAAATTTAACTATATGCCATGGAACAAAATAATGATATGTTGATTTTTGATAAAGGACTCAGTTAAACTTTTTTTTATTGTCCATGTAGCAAGTATAAATTTAATATTACTATGCCAATTTAGCTAATAAGATTTTGTAAATGGTTAGTTAAAAAAAAAACAATTCTACCAGCCAAATTGACTAGTAGTAATTCATAATCGCAAGGGTTTAATGTGATGTACAGACTCGCAGCATTTGGATTTTGCTATTTAACATACGTGTGTTTGTTTCTTCTGTATTTATATTCGCACTTTTAATTAATTTCTCATTTTAACTCTTAATATATATTTTAAATTTTACAATATGAAATGTCAAAGGAAAATTATCTAAATTATAAAGAAAGTTATAATTTAGAGAATAATGCTGTGTTTTTCTAAGTTTAAATTACCTTTTTATTTTCCATTTGTTTCATTTTCATAATTTGCACACATTTTTGTAAAGAAAATTTAGTATTCCTCTTTTTTGCCATTTGACCAATCACTTCATTGATATATATAAATGTTGTGCAATTAATTGTTTAGAAATCTTATACCTCATTTTGTTTGAATTCATTTACATTATTTTTTAAAAACTTTTATTTAATAAGCTGTTCCCGAGTACAGTATTTATTAATACATGTAATTTGTACTCTAAATAAACACTGAAATACACTCTGTATTTTTATGAATAAAACATTACGTTACTTTGGCCCCCAACCTGATACTTTCTAATTTTTTGGCCCTTCATACAAAAAAGTTTGTGCATCCCTGTTCTACATACTAACAATTGTTGTTTTAAACACTATCATCCTGAATTATTTATTAAACTGATCTAAAGTACTATTTTTAAGATAAAAAACACAGAATGGTTCATGATTATTATGAGTTGTAGTTTGAATGATTGAATGAATTATGCTTTGCTGTTATAAGATGCTTGAAGAATATTGTAAAACTAAAAAAAAAAAAAAAAAAAAAAAAAAAAAAAAAAGTAAGTAAGTAATTCTATTCCTATGAAATATGTTATGCACACAGCCAGATGGACCTAGGAAGTTTTGTTTGAAACAGTGGTTGTAATTGCAACATATTTCATTTTTACAACACTTTCTAACATTGTAAAATAAATGATTTTTTGAAGAAAAAAATCACGACTTAAATCAACGAACCCTGTCTTAAAGAGCTTTCATTTTAATTGTTTTCTAAATCACATTGAGGGGTAGCAGTTAGTTGTTAGATCTATTGCTAACATCTCTAGTCGCAATATAGAATGGTGCTTTCCCTATCATTATCTCCAAATTTTCAGTTTTGTCGCTTACACCTGTTTGCTTCTAGGGGCATCCCATGTGAGTAGAAATTGAATAAGACTTCAAAGGTGTCTGTCTACTTGAATCGCTATATTGCATGCACAATTCGAGTCATAGTTAAGTTAGTTGACAGAAGTATTTTCAGATTTGTAGCACAATTTTCCTTGATTGAAAACCGTTTTAAATTTCAAGATTTTTTTCATTTGAAATGGTTGGTACAGTTTAGAACACTAAGGCACGGCGATCTGCAATATTTTCAAATTTGTCTTCCTAACATATCTTACAATGAATATAAAATTACCTTTAGCTTGTCATATTCCAGTGCAGTACAAGCTAAAGAACTTGTATAAAACAATATGCCATGCATTTGAAAAGGTGAAACAGTAGGTCGTTCTTCAAACATATTCGGATGATTACAAACTTTTCTCAGCTGCATTAAAATATTAATAACACTCATAAAATTTCCAGTTGCTAGAGTTTCCTTAGTCCTAAAATGTAAAATGAATATTATTATAAAACTAGCACTACACACATATTTAAAATTAAGAAAAGCTTATAAAAGTAATTAAAATTATCTTTAAAAATTACCAAAATATTTCAATTTGGATAGAGGGAGGGGGGCAAGTTGAAATGGGGATAAAATGTTGAAATTACTGCAGTGTGTATAATATGCCAACACCCCAGATGATAGAATTAATTTTATTATTTTAAACTGATTTTTGATGAAGATCTTATCAGGGACATTACTGATGTTTTACAATGCTTCAGAATTTCCCACAGGATTAAAAAACGCCAGGGCGCTACTGTAAAAAAGAGCACTTATACGAATATAGGGCATTTTCTCTAAAGCAAAAGGCCTAATACCCTAAAATACCAAAAAATTCAATTTTTTTAGCGGTTTTCCGATTTTTGTAAAAAAAGATTTGTCATCTTCACCAAAATTTTCTACCAAATTTTTTTTTTCCTGCAACAATGCATCAGATGGCATACCTACTAAAACACTATTCAGGGGTGATTGTGACACAAAATTCCAAGCAGCCAAATTTTACTTTTTACACCATTATTTTTTATAAAGCGGGCAAATAATATTAAAAAATTTCATCACTATATGTTTAAATTTTCAATTTTCACAAAATCTCTTAAAAGTTCAAAATAAAAGACCCTGTTAAAAAATGCTGACTTGACCTGATATAAGCAATAAGATTATATACATATTTACATATGGTAAGTTTTACTACTTTTTGGGGGGGGGGAGGGGCTGATACTACTTACAAATTTCTTACAATTCTTTTTTTTTTTCAAATATACTTTATGAGTTAGTTACAATTTGAAATCATGGGTGGTACTGGCCCTCCCCAAAAAATCCTCAAACTAATTTACAGAATCTTTGAGGTTGAAACAAAGTTTTAAGCTATATATGTATATATACGGTATTATTACTGTTTGTAAAGAAAAGTTATATTCTGAATCATCATTTGTCACATAAAAATGCGGGTACATCTTTTGTAAGGATTGAATAAATTTTTACGTATTCACAGATCTATTAATCTTTGAAGAACATTCTGAGTGCACTGTTAACTGCATAACTTCCATCTTACAGTTCAAAACAAAATGCAGTGAAACCTCGATTTTACGTTTCTCAAGGGACTGGGCAAAAAAAAAAAACGTAAAATACGGGAAATACATAGAATGCAAAAATCAAATAGAAAACAAGAAGTTCCGTCTAGAACTATACGAGCCTACTTTCCCGTATACACCAAATTCAAATTTATAATCTAGCTATGTCTTTCTCTCTCTTTCTTATTTATCTTTAGTTCTAATTATTGAAAATATACCTTTTTCAACGAATAATACATATTCATTCACTCACTCATTCATTCTTTCATTTATTCAGCCATGCATTTATTCATTCATTCGTTACCTCATTCAAGTGTTTATTCATTCATTTACGCATTCATGTATTTATTCACTCATTTATTTATATTTTCATTTATTCAATAATTTATTCATTCATTCTTTTCCTCATTCATTTATTCATTCATTCATTATTTCACTCATTGAGTCACTGAGAAATATCCTTGAAAATCCCGATCAAAAAATTTCATAGCAAAATAGGCTCGTAAGTTCTGGATAAACTTTCTATTTCTACATGTTCTACGTTATAAGAGCTTTCCGATAAAGTTTGTTCCAAGCAAATCGGTCCATTAGATCAGGATTTATATAGGGTTGAAATTTCCCTGTAAGCTCTGTGTTAATTTTTTGAACTGTTCAAAAATGAACAAAAACTGTTCAAATCAATATTTCACGCTGAGAACTCCTTTCAATAAGCTTGCAATAGGAACTTGGCTCTTGTGCCCAGAGTTTACAGAATTTGCTTCAATTTTGTCCATAGGCGCTAATGTTAAAATTTTTTGAACTGTTCAAAATTGAACAAAAAATTGTTCAGTTCAAAAAGTAAAATATAGAAATGAGATGTCCTCGCCGAGATCTTTCGAATGCAAAAAGAATTTTTCCAATCGGACAATTCGTTCAAAAGTTATTAGGGGGGGACTGACCGACAGACACACTTTTTCCCCATCTCAATACCCTACTTTCAAATGTTTTATTTTTCAATCTTTATTTAATTCACTTATTTTTGACTTTTCTTGATTTTTAACGATATTTTCACGATACATTAAGCCTTCTTTCATGCTTTATTATTATTATTTTTAATTTTTATGGGAAAGTAGGCTAACTAAAGGTAGTAAAGATGACTCTTTCAAAAGGTATAATACCAATATTTTACGAAAAGAACATTATTACACATACCATTTTAAGATAATTTTAACACATTTAGATGCGATTCCTATGGCGTTTAGGCTGAAAATAATCCGTAAACAGGGTTCCTACTCTTTTTTTATAACTAAAAATAAGCACTTTCTAAGACTTTTCAAAGTCATTTTCTAACACTTTGAATAAATTATTGTGGAGCACATACAATACAATTTAATGGATGAAAATCCATTTCGATCAAGTTGAATGTTCTTACAGATAAGTTAAACTTAAAAAAATTTTAATATATAAGTGTATCTTCCCAAAAATTATACATAAAAACATAAACCCAATCTCACTTTTACAAATATGCATATTGTGTATACACTATACACATAAGTAATATGTAAAGAAATATTAGAATAGAGATATCAAGAAAATCGGCTGACGAAAAGTACAGACGGAAAAATATTGCTTATTTTAGAACATTTTTTTTTCACTTTCCAGGGAAAACGTAAAATGCGGGAAATTTCATATATAACAAACTTACAATCCGGGGAAAACGTAGATTTGGGGGGCGTAAAATCAGGGTTTCACTGTACTGATAAAACCTATGAAAAATTCTTCATCACATTTTGCAAATTAATTTCACCAACTTTTCAAAAACAATGTGTGTTTAACCCCTTTTTCATACACAAATGTGCAAAATTCTCATGAGTAATAACTATATTTATAAACAAAACCTATGAACACTACTTTCTCCACATGTAAATGTATATTAATTTAACACCATGAAAAGTATTTACAAAAATTACCTATAGCATTAAGTTATCCCATACGTAAATACAAGAGGAGCGGGGGGGGGGGGGGGGGGTACCCCCAGAAAGACAGACAAACATATTGACAAATTAAAATTAATAATTAATACAAGTAAACTTGATAACTTGTATAATTAATTGACACAACTGTATTAAAACAAATCAGTGTTGGCAGGTTTTTGACATGCGACGGTTTTAACCGGCTTTAACCATGGTTAAAACCGGCTTGTCAAAAATGTCAAATAGTGACAAAAACCAAATTTGTAAAAAATATTATAAAAGAAATAATTTAGCAGAATTGGATAGACTTGAATCAATAAATTTTAAATAAAACTGCGTAAATGCATTAAAACTGCTGAGTATAAACTACAAAAACATATTCTTGCTGTAGCACTGCCAGAATCTATGCCTAAGAGTGATTTTATTCATAAGAATTGTGTTTAAAAATCAATTAATTTTTTTTTAAGTGCACAAACACGGGTTTAAGTTTCCTGATGCTGTAGGAAGGGTTTTAAGTCCTAAAACACATCTCTTGCTGTGCCCTGCCAGTGCATTTTTGAGATACGTTCTATTTGTAGCATATTTCGTGAACATATACTGATAATAGACTATTATGTGACAATTTTCTTAATAGAAATTGTCAAACACTTATTTAATGAGTCATTTTATTGTGAATGCATACTTTTAAATACTTTCAGCAAAGATGTACAGTTAATAAACCCTTAATTATATTTGTAACTAAAATTGTGTAGGTTTAATCTAATATTTTGCATTGAAATAAATTTTGACTTTTAAACTTTTTTTATGGATAAAAGCAGAAAGTAATCCATCACAAAGGGTTCCCTGGATAGAAATTATCACAAGTATTTATTGAATATCACAATTATCAGATCTTTGTATTTTAATTTATGCAAGGATGTTTCCGTATTTAAAAATGAAACTTCAAAGATAATTAAAAGTCAGATTTCCCGAAAGTAGACTCGCTACAAACGATTTTACAACTCAGCGATTGCCGGTTTCAACCGATGGGCAGTTTAATTCTACGCAGAGTAAACGCGTGACGTCAGTTACCGAACGGAAAAATCGCATTCTTTACAGATGTGACTGCACATGGGTTGAAACTGGATTGTGCTGGTGGAATTAAAAAGCGTGTAGCCGTAGCTATCCAATTGGACGATGGGCGTTATATATAGTTTAGCACACAAAACGAAGTTGGAGTCTGCTTACATTCGGCGGCAAAGCATTGAAACACCCCATCTGGACTTTTCCCAAAAATTATTTTAACCTCTTTAACTAACCAATAAAAGAAAAGAACTCCGCCAAATTCCGATATGATTTTATTCTAATTCTCTAACCACTAAATTGCAGTAAAAGACCAGACTATTGGGAAAATGCGAGAAACGCCGATTTTCAATTTCGCGAATAGTATTCTGTATCTCTCAAAAATTAGAGCCGATATAAAAAAATTGCATATAATAAAACTACAAGAAATAAAAAAAGGGGCAAAATTTAATGATATTAAATTAGATTCAAAGCAACAATTAATAAAAACTCCTAATCGCAAAAGCGAACCATTTATAGAAGGATTAAAAGCAACATTAAACAAAAATTGCTGAGGCAAATCGAACTCTACAAAACTGCAATCGAAAAATCGAAAACGAGTACAGAAATCTGAAATTTGTTCACAAGATTTTATTTTCACTCTTTTCAAAATGATTACTTCTTGCTCTTGCAGTATTTAGACGTCAATAGTTTTTCAAAACTTGGCGCGAGACTTGTAGGCACTAAAGAGTTTTTACTTTTACAAGTTCAAATGAAAAGATTAGATCTAAAATAAAATTTATTTGAAAAAAAAAAAAAAAAACTCAGGGTGTTGGGGTTTCTTTATGCAGTACTGAACTCCATATTGGAAAAATCTTAAAATTTGGCACTATTCCCCAAAATTTCAGATTTTTTTCTTTGTAAATTCAGAAAATATTAATTTAAGATGCTGTTAAATTAACAAATAACAGTAAATTTTGATTCAACTAGAAGTAATCTTGTAGATATATTTCTAATTTACATCAACTAAACTCAGGAAACCAAGATAAAACCAGGAAACCCTATGTTAAAATGTGAAAACTGGTTTCTTGGGCGCAGTTTTGTATCTTTTTTTCCCTATAAAAAATTAATTATTTTTTTCCTTAACTTCTTAAAAGTCTGTTTTTGTAGTTTCATTACAAAAAAAAAAAAAAAACATATTCTATATACCAGTTAAAAAGTAAAAATACAGAGTTGATGTTTGCGGAAATCCGATATTTTGGGTCTGGTTTTGAAATTCAGCCAAAATCCGACTTAGCAACGGTCCCGACCCCGCCAAATTTCGGGTTCGGCACTGTATGAAAATTTTGGGGTTCATCATTCACAAGACATTCAACAAAGAAAACAAAGTCCGAGTCTGAGAACGATGAATCACCATCACTGGAACACGTTTTACACTTGTCTTTACAAAACTGCTTGAACAGCAAAAAAAGTTTCTTGCAATTGCTTATTTCTTTTTATTTATTTTAGTATTTGTATATTTTTTTCTTTGAAGGGAAAATAATCTGTGCAGTGTATATTAAGCGTGATCGGACAAAAAAGAACTTGGTACTGTACTTATGAAGAGATAAGTTATGGATCAGGACGCCCAATATTCTTCTCCAATTTCAATACATACTGTCTGATGAGGGGAGCTGGAGGAAGAGCACTGTTTAGTCTGCATTTTCTAGGGTACTTTTATGAGCTGAAGTAACAGATAACGCAAGGGGGGCAGGAAAGAGGGTGGAGGCCCTTTTGCGGTACTTTGAGGTTTTGACTTTTGCGGTCTTCAAAATCTTAAGAGCCTCAGTTTATAAACAAAAAGGCAGAAAGGGCACCTTTTCACTAATAAAAGGACAAGAAAGGTGCATTTCAGTGATCAAAGGACAGGCAGTGCGGTGCCCTCCCGCCAAACGCCTGGGGGAAGCTCTGATGCTTTAAATAATTATTTCTGTTTCACAAAAAATGATCGACTCGTAAAGTAGACAAATGCCTTACTTTGAAAACTCACGCATTAAGTAATCAAGAAGCATGACGATGATTTTATTGGCAAATGCCGACAGAGCATGGACGTTTCCGTCTAAGACAGAAAGAGCAAAGAACAAGTGCATACGAACAATAGCGTAAAGTGATTTACTTTTCAAATTGTATAGGATACATTGTAAGTAATTTAGGTTAAATTTCTCTGATGATATTTTAGATCATTGTGAAAAAATAGTTAATTACTATTTTAAAGTAACGTTAATACATGAAGCTATATTTCAAATAGTTACAAATGTATAAATGCATAGTGTAAAAATTGAAAGAAAAAAATCTCTACTCTCTATAAGTTGATCACTAAAGTGCTGCCCCTAAAGTCAACTTTGACAGGTTTCACTATTTTTATACGTAAAGGCTAAGAGCAGTTTCAAATCTTCAAAATGATAGAAAATGTCAAAGGCAGTAATCCTTCAAAAACTGGATTAAATGATTATTTTTATGTTTTGAATCCATAAGCTATTGAAAAACTAAGACTAATAAAATATACATTGTCACAAAACATACAGATAAATTGCATTATAAAAAAGTCAAAGAAAATTACACTACTCTTTTAGAAAAACAAAACCTTTGAAATAAAAAAATTTTCAAATTATCCAAAATATGCACACAGATTTAAATACAGAATTCAAGGGAAAAAGAGAAATCTTTGAATTAAAGATGCTTGAATTAAACAAGTTCCCCTGTACATGGTAATAGTATAAATCACACAGAAGGGAAATTATATACTTACTTTGTCTGGGACATAAAATCATCATATAGATATCTTTGCCTTTTCGAAAGCCGACATATTATGACATGCTCGTATTTTTTGGGGAGCTGTTTTTCAACTTCAGATTTTAGACGTCGTAAGAGGAAAGGTCTAAGCACCTAAAATAAAATAATAATAACAATACTAACAACTCATTCTTGTAAAATATTAATGAAAAATACTACAAAAAAAAACATGCAGTGCATACTAAGATGTCCTACTACCTGATTAAATTTGATACAAACCCCTTCTATACTTCCAATTTTAATATTTCCAAATTAATATTCAAGGCCTGAGTGCAAAATCAGAAATCTGTTTTTAAATACCATTGCAGGCAAAAATCCCAAAACATATACTTCAACTCTCTCAAATCCGTGAACGTCTAAAATCCGCGCAAGATTTCCGATGTAAACAGCAAAACATAGTAAAAAAAACATGCTTGAAAAACTTAAAAAATTCCTTTAATTTTCAAAGCTAAAAGCATTACATCTGCCTTTTATACGTTGAAAACAATTTATTTTTAGCTTATTGTTATGTTTTATTTATAGCCACGTGTCATGCGCAATTTTAGCGTTCTGTCGCAATTAGACATCAATCTTTTTGCATCTGTTTTCGTTTGCGATATTTCTTATGATTTTTTCATTAGTACACAATTCAAATCATATTCAGCAATGGTATGCAATGAAAATTTCGTTATTACCGTACTTTTGTTACAAAAATAACGAATAAGCGGAAAAACCATGGGGAATTGAAATTATTAGGTTATAGCTGTAAATTCGCTACACACAACTTTGCTATAGACGAGTGCAACTGTAATTACTGATGTGTTTCGGGACTTCAATGAGAATCTTTGTGTTTATAAAGTTAAACAACACACAACTGTAATAATAAAATTACACGTAAATTTAAAGTTTGCTCATTTGTGCTTTAAATTTACGTGTAATTTTATTATTATTGTTTTCTTGCACAATGTTAAATTATTTTTAACACACAACTGCTAAAGAAGTTTCTTTTCCTTTGCATCTCTAATTCAAATTAAAGGAATTCTACATTATGTTCTATCGGTTCTTTAAACTTATTTCTTATTTGTACTTATTATGGTGAATTCTAAGAAAAAGTGAGCAAGGCAATTAAATTAAATTTTAGTTAAGTAATATTTGATCACTTGTTACATATCTCCATTCTCTCCCTTGGTAACAAAAAGGGGTCGTATATCATGGTATCGGAAGGACAGAAAAAGTTAAGCTCATTTTATCTCATTTTTAACGTACTTGGGCCTCACAGTGACATTTTCTAAAAATATAATAGGAGGTATAGGAATATGCCTAACAAAACATAGGAATCTTTCCTGAAAAGAAAAAGACAATGATGCAATTTTCTTTTGTTAAACACATATAGTATGTACACAAAAAAATATATATAATGTGTTTAAAGGCGATTCCACAGTATTTTTGTGTTATGTATGGGACATTTGAGAGCAGTAAATTTTGGAGTATTTATACTTTTTCAATTATGAAAACAGTAATCAGACCTTCCCCCAGGATTGAAAAAGGGCAGGGTGCTACTGTAAAAAAAAGGGCACTTTTCCAAATTTAGGGCATCTTACCAAAATAAAGGGCATTTGTAATTTGAAGTAGGGACTGTTCATTCATTTTCAATATTTGAAGTAAAGCATGAAAAAATTCTGCTTGCATATTCATGGCAACATCAACCAATAATGATTTTAAATTCAATAAAATATCTAGCAAGAATTTTCCGAGTTATACATTTTTACTAATTTATGACTGTTTCTGTTCATTCCAATTTTTCTGAAGATCTAATCACCTTTGAGGAATAATAAGAAAATAACAATATATCTTTTATTTATACAATAAAGCTTTAGTAATAATAATTAGAGCCCGGATTTTGATGACCTAAACGATCACTGAAAACTCCCTTTAAGATCTTTAACATGTCCTAAAAACAGAAAATTGCAAAAAATGCCATTTTAAATAATCAAGAATACCAATTGAAAGCAATGGTTTAGCTTAAAATCACAATAGTATTTTTTAAAAAAATTTAAAAGAAGTAAAATTAATACAATACATTTTCATTAAAGATTGAAATGAATGTTTATTAAAATAAGGAGAGAAAAAGGAAATGTCTAATATATGGATTCTTCACAGGTTGCCGTCTTTTTTCTCTCAAGTTTCAATACATTTTAAAAATTTCTTTCTTGAAGTAACTAGAAAGCACCATTAGATTGGGATTATTAAATGCTTTTTCATATTTTGAATAGTAAATAGTTTCTTGTTTGAAAGAGCATTCTAATAGTTTGGTTAGTTTTCTCAACATCAACAGATGTAATAAATGCATATTTGACCCAAATGGGTCCCTTATAAAGATGAAAAAAAAGAATCTTCTTATTAATCTTTGGGAACCAACTGTTCTGAATTTTATGAGATAGAGAGTTTTTAAGAGTTGCAATATAATCAAGCACAGAATCATTGGAAATGTTTCAGGCTACGCACAAAAAATTACTCAAAGCCAAAAAAGAACCATAAAATGATGTAAAGGAAAGAATCCCAAAATTTCAAAAGGTGCACGAAAAATCTCGCCTGTCTGCCCTAAAAGAGAAAAAGTCCCAAAATGCAAAGGCTATCAAAATCCGAATTTTAATGAAATTGATAACATTAATAAAATGCATTATTTACATATATTTTAGACATTAAATATATTTTTTAATATCTTCTCCGTTTTAAAACCTTCCATTTTTTAATTACATCATTTGGGTTTAAATTTCCATTCAATTTTAGAAGCATTAGCTGATTGACATGTTCCATTTTCAAACTGGATCTTTTATCAGTTAAAACCAATTTAATTTGAAAAAATCCTCTCCACCTCTGCATTTGATATTGGTGATAAACATGCAACAGCTAAGGGTATTTTTAAGCAGGGAAATATTTCCCCATTCTCTTTCTCAGTTTTCAGAATTGCTGAAAATTTTTTTTGTATGGATACAGTGATTCCTCGTTTTTTGCAGTTAATAGGGACCAGAACCTTCCGCAAAAACTGAAAAACTGCGCAGTCGGATTTGCCCCTAAGAATTTTCGTGTATGCGGGTACACGAATGTTTTAAATATGTAAACAGTATTTATACTTCAGACATTTAAGACAAAAATCACAACAGTATACATATTTACTTAAACGTGTTGGTGCTAATTAATAAAGTTAATTACAAAATGTTATAGTACAGTAATAAACATTAATCAACATTGCTTTCTGAGAGAGGCGAAGAGTCTTGTGTTGGTGGGAGCTTTTGAGAGCCCGTGGTATGTAATCTGAGTCAACTCATATCTTTATTTGACATGCAGAGATCCTTCTCTCTCACACATCAGTATGAAACAACGCTCCTTTCTGCAATGTGGCTGCCGACATGGTTTTATTTTTTAATTTTTAATTAATATTTTAGAAAACCCCGCGAAGCACCGAGTGTGAAGCACCGAGGCTGCGAAACATGAAGCGCGAAGTGGCGAGGGAACACTGTATGGCTTCTGTCAGCTGAGTTCTCCACTAACAAAAGGGCAAGAAGGTATACCTAAAATCTCCAATTCTTGATTGGCAGCCAATGGCTACTAAAACCCCACAAAATGGTAGCCAAATTTAAAAAAATGGTAGCCAAACTTAAAAAAAAAAAATTTGCACATCTTCAAAAAAATTTAAATGTACATTGCTTTTAAGAGCACAAAACTGGTATCAATTGCGATGAGCGTTTGAATTACATTTAAGTAAACCATGTGGTTCTCAGGCACGCATTTGCAAGTGTTTTTAGGGTTAGACATTTTAAGAACATTTAGTCCCTCTGGGACTAATTTTTTAGCTAATGTTTAATCATTATACTTGAAATAAATACATGTAATAATAACATATTTATCAATGCAATGTATTAGAACCTGAACAGCGAACAGCGCAAAATCTAGTACCAAAAATATGGATAGACTTTCAATGTAACCTATAATGTCGTATTTTCGAACTTAATTTTCTCAGAATTGAAAAAATACCCCTTTCCTCTTGCTGGTCGATGCCTAAATTCCTACTAAAAGTTGATTGAACAATTATCTACCTTGGCAAAATTAATCTGGCTTTTTTTCTATTTATATACACACATTATTATTTTGTAAACTGCTTAAACTAAAAAAAAAAAAAAAAACAATTCCTTATTTATTTTATGCTTTGTGATAATACTACTTCTTTTCAACATTTGTTTATTTAGCAAACAGTTTTCAATAATTGTTTGTTGATTTTTAAAGAAGTTGGATCCAGGTAAATTAACAATTTTCTAAAAATTTCTTATTTATCAAAAATTTCTAAAACGTAAATAGCTGTCAATACTAATATCAAATTTGAAGTAAATAAATAAATGAAACAATAATAGTGATTTAATAATGGTGAATAATAGTGATAAACGCAATTTTCGACAAACACGTGTTCAATATCGGCACAGTTCAAAAAAAAAAAAAAGGCCAGAAACTGTTAAAATAAAATGCAAAATAAGCAAATTTAGGGTAGCATGTGTGAAAAATATCTTCGAATTTCGAAAATAATTGAAATTTGTACCCGATGCAAAAGGATTAAAATCTCTAACGTAGAATCCAATTTTCGGCGAAGCACGTGCACGATTTTGGCTGTTTCTATCTTTATACTTTTGTTTCTTTTTTAATTGTTAAAATGAAACGATAAATGAGCAGATTTAAGGTTGTAAGATATTTTTTGCATGCACAACTGTCAAGATAATCGAAATAATTCCAGGATGGAAATGGATTGAGATTTCAAACACAGTAAGAAATTTCCGGTAAAAATCGGAGGAAAAACTAGTTTCCGTGCGGCGCAAAAATTAACTCCTATTTCTTTCTTCTTTATTTAATTTTTAGTGGACAAAAGAATTTGGGAAAAGGTCACGTGTCTAGATTAAAGTTCGGGAAAGGGTTTTAGCATTAGCAAATGGTAGCCACATTGGCGACGTCAATGAAAACAATGGTCGCCAAAACGTGAAAATTGGTCGCATTTGGCGACTGCCGATCGAGAGTTTTGAGCTCTACAAGAAGGGCGCAGTTTCACTAACAAAAGGGCAAGATGGGCGCGTTTCCCGAATCCAAGGGCAGGCAGGGCGCGGCGCCCTCCCGCCTAAGCCTGGGGGAAGCACTGCAGTAATGAAAAGTTTTCACATTTTTTAGTACTTTTGTGCCTCCCAAGCAACATTAGTACAAAATTTCCTTTCAAGGGGGCCAATAGTTTTTATTTAAAAAGTATTAAAATTTTGTTATGTCCAAATCATTTGTAATGTTACGTACATGAGATTGAACCAAATCAGATCTACCAAAGATTAAAATTATCAATGAATAAGGAGTGAAGTAAAAAAAAGATTGCAATATGAGAAGAGCAAGATTATTAATAGGAAATAAACATACTTGAGATTTAAACACACAATAGCTGATCCTTTATTTAAATACATGTATAATATTGAGCTACTTGATTAAGACCAAAAGCAGACACTATCAAAAACATCAAGTTTACTTTTTTTCTCAAATTTAACAATTATTTTATAATATTGGAAAAATCACCCAATAGACAATTGGTAGAGACAATCAAAAATTTTAAAAAATCAATTTGAAATCACATGGCAAAGAAAAAAAAACATTTTTGCAAAAACTATTTTTTAAAACTAGATTATTAACAAGGCTGAAATATTTAATACTTGTAATTAACTTGTATGATCACTAAAACTTACAAGAATTTTGTCAGAAATTATTTTATTTTCGGCCGAATTTTTCAAGTGGGCGTGACAAAATGACGCCCGTGCAAGTTTGTACTACAGAAGTTGAAATGTAACAAAAATTAAAAATTATGGTAAGTTCAAAGTTATTGAGCTCCAAGATGTAGAATCTGAGTAAATGAGCACTAGGAAGTTTTTCCGAAGCCGATGCAATCGGGTTTCGAAATGCGTAAAAAATCGAGACCAAGCCTTTAAAGAGCGAAAAACAGAAAAAAAACATAGATTTTCTAGTAGTTTGTAAAAGTTGGCAGGCTAGGCTACTTTCAAAACTTTTCATTGAAAAGAAAGAAGGGATTTTCGTGGAAACAAAATTCTTACTTTCCAAAAAAAACAGAAAAAACACATGTCTGTCTATGTGATGATTGAGTATTTCGGACATATCGTTGCAATCCTTCGCCGTGCAACACCGTGGATATTGTGGTCAAGCACCACTGCCATTAGTTGCCAGTGTTCGAGAGAAAAGGTAAGGGTTACAGAAAAATAAAGAGGAAAGGCGCATATCATCGCGATATTGAAATGCATATCGCAAGCACACGGTGCAGCTTCTGTGTCGACTACCAAATCACTCATGAAAAAAAGCAAACTAACGCCTTTCATTGGCAGCAGTGTCAGCTTCATTGGCAATTGCTGTAAGGTCAATATGAAGTGTAGGCAGTTGCTTGAGTCAAGATGGAAGTTTGAAAAATTATGGCATGATTTTCCGTGAAATAAAAGAAAATATTTTTTGGTTCCTTTGAATAAAATAATTCAAAGAGAGGCAAAAAAAAAAGTCGCCTAATAGTTGCCTCTTGGAAAAATTAAGATGCTTTTTTGCCCGATTTCGAAGAAAATAGTTGCCATAGTCGCCTGATGCTGAAAATAGTTGCAAATAGTTGCTTTTTAGTCGCCCGTGGCAACCCTGCAAGTGGGTGAGGACTTTTTTTTTTATCCTTTGCAGACTCCCTTCTGTTACTAGGGTGTTTTAATTTTTGATTTTTCAGGCAAATGAAGATAAATTTGCTTAATACTGAAAATCCAATTCTCTACATTTACAATACTGTATAGGTGTAGCAAAATAAAAGTGAATGAAAAATTTGCTTTAAATATAATGAAACTAAGAAATGTAACTTTTTATCGTGTGTATGTGATCATAAAAAGGCATATCATATAACACTGGTTAAAAAAAAAAAAAATTTCTGCGACTGATCTTAGTATTTTTTACGCTGAACTCGAAGATGGAAACCATTTCTCTTTATCACCTAAGGATTTTACGTGGAAGGTGCTGTAATAGTTTACATTAATAACATTTATCCTAAATTATTGCAGAACTTTATAAACAAAACCCTTAAGTGATAAGTAAAATTGTTTTGATTTTCGAATTCAGCTTGGAAAATACTTCTAAGATCAGTCAATAAAGTCTTTAGGATACCACCCCCCCCCCCTTTTTTTTAAAGGCAATTGTAATCTTTACATTAGCGCATTTCCACCAAAAAACCAAGTAATTTTCTATTTACCAGTAAAGAATCGATTTTGAAATGTTCTGGCATACTTTGCCTCTGGAATGTCCCTTTTTAACGTCCAGCAGTAATCTGCTAACATAGTTGCACTCCACTTCCCTTGATATCTCTTTTCCATAACTGAAATGTCCTGATGGAAATACTCTCCATGTTCATTGCTTGTTCATCTCCCATGTTTTCAGGGGCCATTTTACACACAACAGGAGACCCATGATAAAAAGTAACTTATGCCCATTAAACGTGTCGTACAGTATCAATCTTTTGCTTATTTGCCTTTGGATCCCAATTCTCGCGAAATTCCTACCGAGATCGCCCCCCCCCCCAACACCCAGTGCAGTAATTTGACACTCACTTCCGCTCGGGCATCTGTGGGGGCTGTTTGCGACACTTCCCTTAGTTTTTTCCAGCAAAATAAAATGACCACTGATTTAACGGTTGTCATTCAAGATTTTTTGTGTACTTTATCTCAGTAAAAACCATATTGCATAATCAGAAAATACAGGAAAAACTGAAAAATAGAACATTTCCTTCCTCATAACAAGAAAACTATACGTGATGGGAAAATTTTGATAGCAGGTATGGATTTCTCGTACAAAAGTACTTCAGAAAAAGTGAAATTCATTCTTGGGGAAAAACACGTGTTAACTAGTGTAATTAGTGTAGTACAAGGAAGTCATATGGTGCGCACATCAGCTCGTTTGGTTATTTACGCTGTTTAATTGTTCTTGCATCTTTCCTATTCAGTAGACATTAAACATTGCTAACAAACATAACATCCTTACCACTCCGTTCCTCTCAGCAACTTTTGAAGATATTACTTTGTAAAGTAGTTAGCATTTTTCAATGCTAATATTAAGGCTTTGTTTTCTTTATTATAAAAAATGTGTAAAAAATGAATAACTAACCATTTAATATAATTACCTTGTGTAATCTTTTTATGAGACTCTCATTATATTCATGACTTCCTTCAATCATACCAGTTACTGGATTGACAAACCACTCACGAAATTCTCTGTGTGATTGGAAGACATTGGGCATTAAAAAATGCATTAAAGACCACAGTTCCATGAGGTTGTTTTGAAGGGGAGTTCCAGTCAGAAGCAAACGATGTGTACTTTGAAAGTTTAACAGCATTTGCCATCTTTGAGATTTGAAATTTTTTATATGCTGAGCCTGGGAAAAAATTCGATGTTAGAAACATAAAAAATAAACACTTTGAACTTCTAGGCTTTTGTCAAAAGCTAGCCCGACATACATACATAAACATTATTTAATGTGGAAACAGACTACATATTTGTCTATTTTTAGGAACAATCGTGTCAAGACAAAATATTATGGTCAGTTTTTCTCTTTTGGTAAACCCCATATTGAGAGGGATTTCATCATTCTTTTGTTATGTTCTTTTTTATGTGTGTTTCTTGTGTTCTTTTTCTTCATTCTTTTGTTAGAAATTATTTTCAGTTCTTTGACTGTGTACTGCCAGAACTCAGTGGGGAGAATAGGTGGGAATATTTCTTTTACAGCATATACTAACTTGATTGAACTATTCGGAGAAAAAAACAGGCGAGATAACAAAAGAAACTTTTATTTGGAACCATGCACATCCTGCAGTGACCCCTAAACCACTTCTACTGCTGTTTGTTTCCCTTTTCAGTCCTCTCAGATAAGAAAAGAAAGGATTATATATAGTTGTGTTCTCGTGTTCAGACATTTGACAGTACCCTTAACAAATTTAACTGGGGATATAGTGACTGTTTGAAAGAAGTATGTGCCGAGTTTAGATGAAAAAATAAAAGTTAAATAATAAGCAAAAGAGAAAGAAATTTTAGTATAATGAAAATAATAATTAAAAAAATATACAAAGGGAAATGTGCAAATTCACAATGTCATGATAAAAAAGAGAGAAGAAATTAAAGATGGGGCTGATGAGCCGAAGTCTGAGTTGGGCTGATTTTGGGATGGAGTTGAACTGATTTGGTGTAGAGGAGTCAAAGTCTTAAAAATGAGCCAAATATTTGAAACATCCCTAATATATATATTTGTAAAGGAGTCTTGGTTTTCAAATTCCGGGAGACCGATTCAACCCTGGTCAAAGAAGACTGTTTGCGCGAAAACGGAGAAATGAAGAGAAAAATATGAAAGACTGAAAACGAAGAAGTAAATGAACTGATTTGGGAGTGGTTTCTTGATGCTAGGTCCTGAAACGTAGCTATTTCACACCTAATGGTACAAATTTAAGCTCAAAAAATTTCGAAAGGACTTGGAAAATATGATTTACGTGCTTCAAATGGATGGTTATATAGTTTCAAGCAAAGGCATGAAATAAAATTCAAAGAAATTTTTATGAAGCTGCTGCCATTCATATATAATTGAAACCAACTGGAAAAAAAACAGCTAAAAATGATTGAAGGGTACAAATTGAAAGATATTGCAAATGTCAATGAAACAAGGCTATTCTTTCAAACTTCAGCAAGCAAAACTTAGTGCTTGAAAAGTAAGATCTGTGCACATGGGAGACAATCCAAAAGAACACTTTACTTCTATTTCTTCGTACATTCATGACCAGAGAAAAAGAAACATTTAGTTGCAGGAAAAGCTACCAAACCTCAAAAATAAAAAACTGAAAAAATCATCCAGTTGGAAATCCAACTAAGTAGCTTGGATGACAGAAAAATTATGAGGGAGTAGTTAGAACGAAAACATAAAAAAGAAAAGTTTTAATATTTTTAGATAATTCAAGGTACACTCCTTGCACTCCTCAATCTAATGTAAAATTAAACTGGTTTCCGGAAACAATACATGTTACCCAACCTATGGATCATGAAATAATGAGAAACACAAAAACTATCTACAGAAGCTTAATGATGCAGTCGTTACTAGTAAAATAAAAATTGCTTCCAGGTTTTTTTCAGTTAGTGAAATCTATAACTCTTCTGGACTTAGTAATGCGGCTCGGAAGGTTATGGAAGAAATCGACTAATAAAACCAAAAAGCTCTAATTTTGAAAAAAAAAAATTTCTCCAAGAAAAAGTAACATCAATCAAAATTCATGCAATTCAGAAATTGTATTTCTAAAAGAAATGCAGGAGCTCAAAATTAATGCATAAGATCTTACGAAAAACTAGATTTTTGTGAATAATGAAAGAATAATTGCTAAACAACACTGCACATACACTATGAGTGCTGAAATTCGGCAAAAAAAAAAAAAAAAAAAAAGAGTTCCACACTACGAGCCACCAAAACTAAACCAAAATCTGCATTTTTAAGATTTAAGAGCCTTTTAAAATGTGTGAAAGAAAACATTTTAATTTATTCTAAATATTATATCAATAACAGTTATTAAGATTTATGTATTTTTTTGTTTACTTTATTGTTTTCTCAATTTTTCACATGCATTATATTTTGAAAAATAGCAGTAACTAAATCATGCTCTTCTACTTTGACAGAGAAAGTTTGAATTTTGTGCCTTTGTTTCTAATGAGAAAGTTAAAAGTTTCTGTAGAAAATCTATAACAAAATCGAAAATCTGCAATATTTTTACAGAAAATAAATTTTTAAAGATTAAAGCATATTAAGGCAGAAATTAAGAAGGAAAATTTGTCAATTTGCCAACCACTATGACAACATACTATCAAAAAGTTTTTTTTTCTTTATACTTTATTAATCCCAATAAGATCATTTTTCTTTTAACTAGCTGTTTCTGTACAATAAATCTCTTCAATTCCACCACATTAATATTTCTATACTAGTTGTTGTGCAATAAAACAAAGCTCCTTTTCCAGCCTCATCTATCAACTGAAAGCTTTGATTGAAAAGGAACACTATTTCATCACAGAAGGAGATTTAATGTTAACTCACTAGAAAACAAAGTTTGAAGGACCATTCAATGATATGAAGAGGGGTGATTGCAACACAAAGTAAAATACCCTGAAAATTTTTATGCAAAAAGTCGGTATCACTTTTTATGCACCATAAATTATACGACAGCTTTTATACACATATAGTTACAGCAATGTGTTTAAAATAACGTTTGAAATTAAAATTTATATTTTACTTACCTAATGCAAACTAATAAGAAAAATTTAATTTGTTTATTTTTTGCAATTAAATTATAATTTATAGCAGAGCTGCCAACTTAAAGACTTGAAAAATAGGAGCAGTAGAGGCAAAAAATAGGAGCATGAAAAATTGCAGTATTTTTCATATTTTTGATTTTTCATATTCTAGGTTTTACTGTGTGTGTGTATAATTATAACAAGTAATTTTATAAGTATTATTTAATATTCTTTATAGAAAAATTAGAAGATGAAAAACATTGCCCCTAGAATATTGCATATCTACCAACCCTGGGAGCCAAAAATTAGGAACAAATCATGTGTAAGAAAAAGAAAAACTTCTACTAATGATTGAGCATTTCGCTAGGCATGGCTTTTTTCATGGTCTGTTTATATAATATTTTTCTCAGTTTAGAATGTAACCTTTTGTTAGCTAGATTTAGAAAGTCCCTTAATATTTTTGGTTAAAATTTTTTATTTCATAAACACGTTAAAATACGTTTGAAAATATATAAAGAGTGGAAAAGCAAAAATTATTTTGAGTAAATATTTTTAGAACTACAGTGTCTCACAAAAGTGATGGGACACTTGTGGTTTACAAAAGGAAACTGTAATAAAATAAATAAATAAACATGTACAAATTTTTTGTGGGTGTATTTCATACTTAAATTTTGTAACATTTATTACATAACATACATTTTGTCAAAATATTAAAATATTAATTTAATAAATATACAGTTGTTTAGAAAGGAGCAAAAAATGGCTCACATAAGTGATGGGACACTTACTTTTCCATCAAATATTTATCCAAAAATTTTACTTTTTAAAAGATTTTAATATTTTGTTGGATTTCCTTTTACTTTTAAAACATGATTTAATCTTCTTGGGATGGGTTTGACTAATTTTCGTGTGAATTCTGGAGTGATTTTACCCCATTCTTCTTGAAGCACCGATTTTAATTGTTGTTTCGAAGAAATGGTGTGTTAGCGAATTCTTGATTCCAATTCTTGCCAAATATGCTCTATGGGATTTAAGTCTGGAGATTGTGGTGGTGTTTTTATTATTTCAGGACAGTTATACAGCAGCCAGAGTCTAACGTTCAAAGCAGTGTGCTTGGGGTCATTATCCTGGTAGAATTTAAAATCGTTATGAAGGTTCAATTTTTGTGCTGAAGATTTCAAATTTTGCTTTAAAATGTCTATATACTTGTACTGATCCATTATACTGTCAATAAAAACAAGATTGCCAACTCCAGCGGACGACATACACCCCCATACCATAACTCCTCCTCCACCATGTTTTGCTGTTGGCACCAAGTTCTCTTTACGAAATTCTTCCCTGGGTTTTCTCCACACCAACATTCTACTGTCAGCAGCAAATATAACTTTATTCCAGAAATCAGAATTCTTATTTATGTTGGATTTTGCGAATGCCAGTCACAGTTTTCTATTCTTTTCACTTACGAAGAATTTTTTCCTGGCTACTCTACCGTGATATTCAGCAGATCGAATTACTCTTCTAATAGTCTCAGGATTAACAATTACTCCATATAATGCTTGTAAATCAGCAGCAACTTTAGGAGCACTCATTCTTGGATTTTTTTTAATAATTCGAACGATAATTCGCTTTATTCCATTAGATAGCTTTGATGGCCGGCAAGGTCTTCTTTTATCCTGAACCATATGATTCTTTTTATATCGTTTAATTATGTTGAATGACTCAAGTTAACTGTTTCAGCAGTTTCTCTAATAGATTCTCCACGTTCAATATGCAAATTAATAATTAATTTTCGAATTTCAAGCGAAGTTTCTTTTCATTTAGCATTCATGGCTGCACAGAGCTAAAAAACACAAAAATTCCAAAGCAATCTGGAGAGAAATACTGCAGACGATTTTATAAATTATTGCCAATTGCTTTTGAGTAAAAATAAAACCCACAAAAAATATTTTTATTGCTCATTTCAGACGATTTTTGTTACATATCTAATGGTGTCCCATCACTTATGCGAGCTAATTTTTGCTCCGTTCTAAACAACTATATTTTTATTAAATTAATATTTTAATATTTTGACAAAATGTATGTTATGTAATAAATGTTACAAAATTTAAGTATGAAATACACCCACAAAAAATTTGTACATGTTTATTTATTTTATTACAGTTTCCTTTTGTAAAGCACAGGTGTCCCATCACTTTTGTGAGACACTGTATAACATAAATGAGGCTCTACAATATTTAACAAGACAATAACTGACATGGTTGCCAACATTTTCAGAAAGAATAAATAAAATGTCTGAAACCTCTGAATTGTGGTAACTCACAAATTTCGCAGCTGTAACCCAATCTCTCCAGTATAGGATCCCCTGATTTGCAGACTCTAACACCATCCAAAATGCTTTTAACAACTTTTTAGATCAATTTCATTTTCCAAATTCTTCATTAACCAAATATAAAGCCTGCTAAAAATTTAGGTTAATTCTTACAAAGTGTCAGTTTGAATGAACTCAGATGCACCTCAATTGCAATTTCCGAACAGGGTGCGTCAAGTACTCTATTACAAAAATAAAAGAAAGAACAAAAATAACGGTGAACAGACAATTATTGACGTCTAAGTGGTCAAAATATGTAGTTAAAAAAATAGATTATTTTTACTAAAGCGGATGCTTTAAGCGGAGTTGTTTCATCACAGCAAAAGAGGGGGAAAAAAGGGTACAATAATTTTCTTTCCTCCCAAAAAAATCGGATTTTGGTGGGAGAAATCGTACGTTCGGAACACGGTAAAAAAAATCGGGACGAATCCGGATAATTCGGAACACTTGGCAGCTCTAAAATTATAATAATGCACTTTCATAAAGTTGTAACTAAAATTACTAGAAAATACTTACATTAAATATATAAGTTTGTTATTAAAAGTAGTTTATTTTTTCAAAAATAACATTTATAATAGGTACAAAGGGTCTAAATTCAGAATAGTAAAATAAAATAAATTAAAAGTTTCATATATATATATATATATATATATTAGGAAAAACAAGGAAGAAAATATAAGAATTATTTATTTTATTATTTTATTCATTTCACATGAGATATCCGTAGCTAAGAAAATAAAAATAATAACAAATTAACTTATATGATACACAAATAAATTACTTCATCTAGAATGAAATATTTCCACTTCTTTCTTCGAAATGATTGATGATCTTGCACCACAAGTTTATATGATGTAATGCATACATGGAAAGCATTAGGTTTTGTCCATCCCTAAAAGAATCAGTTAAAGAAAAGGAAAGAGTTGATAAAATACTTGGCAAAACACATCTAAATTACTTTAGAAATCATTTTGATTCAAACATTTGCTATAGCAACAAAATATAATATTATCGTTTATTAATAAAAGTATAAAAAACTTTCTGAAATGAACATTAAAACAGGTAATGACTTACAGAATAAGATTTCTTTTCTGATTTTATCAAATAATTTTTAGAAGATTAAAAGAAAAAAAAACTTGTTAAAGCCATCAAACCATAAACTTAAATAAGGTGCTTAGAAAGATTACAACCCAATTCACTTAAACTATGTACAACTCCGTACCTCAGAAGCAGAAGGTAAGTCCAAATAGGTAATTTTTCAGGAGAGCTGAATAAAGGTTAAAATTCTCGAATCTCACTTTTAATAGTCTTGTAAATGGTGAAATAGGCATCAATTTTAATAAAATTCGTAATGATAGAAACTTTAATTCATTATTTATTTTAGAACATTGTTTTGAATTGTCAAAATGAATTGAATATCTCAAAATTGATAATTTTGGACTTACTACCTTCTGCTTCTGAGGTACAGAACTATTTTTCTTGTGCACATGAACGAATGCACATAAAACAGGTAAAAATGCTACATTTTTAGCATATAAAAAAATCAAATGCATATAAGGATTAAAACATTCAAATTCTGAAAACATTTCACCATTAGCTTTCAAATACAGTTCACTTTAAAAATGGCAGCCCCATTTAAATATGTTATTATTTATCTTTTACAGAAGTTCAACAAAGAACAATTATTCCAATTTTGACATTATAATAGCTACAATAGCTGCCTTCCCTAGTTCTATAGATGGTGCTGTTGCCAAAGTAGTGACCTCAGTCATAGTAGCAGTAGTTTGTTCATTCTGTGTCTGTGTGCTGTTCTTGTAAAATGTGTTCTATGTGTGCTTGTTCATTAAAATGTCTTTGTTTGTGATTGAGGTGAGTGAGAATCACTTACAACATCAAAAAAAGTTTCCTCCCGATACCCTAAAAATGCAAAAGATTTGCAAGATTTTTACACTTTTTCAAGACTTTAGCCTATTTTCTTGAAATAGGGTAGTTTTTTCAAATTTCTTTGCCTACAGGCACTCATTCGTCCAGAACGATACAATACAGTTTCACTTTAACCCAATATAATAAATCACAAGAACCGGGGAATGCCACAGTACTTTTCATATGTTCCTGTTTTCATGAATTTGTCCTGCAATAAATATCTGAATATGAGGCATGTGAAGAAATATATCAGGCAGTAATTTGGGGAGGAAAATTTTTCATTATTTTTCTAAAAAATTTCAGTATAAAACAAAGCTAATTTTCTACCAAAATTTTGAGCAACAAAGTTTTTGATATTTCCTTTTTTTATTGATCACTTCCAGCTTTTAAATCGTGTCTTGGTAGTTTGGACTCCACGTAAAACTTTAGGTACTCCAGTAATCAATGTCTTCCAACAATCAATGGGGACCTTCATGCTTACTCTTTTAGTCAAATGTACGTAAAGTGGCATCCAGAAACATTGGAAAACATTCTCATGTTTGCTGGTTTGTTATCCAAAATTTGGACAAGAAACCGCAGCAAGAATACTTTTACTGTGATCAATTTTAAACTTTGTTTATATTTTTCTTATCACAAAGTTAATGGATTTTTCCGCACTACTTCTAAGTCAAAATCAAATATCTGAAAATTTACAATATTTTTAAGCTAATTTTGCGTATTTAAAACCAAAAGGAGTCTCTGATATTAATTTAAATTTTGTACGTCTCATTCCTGTATCACTCAACATTTCCGCATTTCAGAGAAATTATTTCTAAGAAATCATTCAGACACGCCCTAAATATGTATGTTAATTTAATATTCTGTTATATTTTTACTTTAGGAATTGAAAATTCACCGTACTAAAACCATTTTACCGAAATCCCTTTTTACTCCTCGCAAACACTTTGGGATTGAGAACCACCGGTTTGGAAACACTGTAATAGATTGATGCATTAGTTATAATCTATCTGGGTTAATTATATTTTTCTTTTTAATTCATATGTTTTAAAATTATTACATTTTTCCTAAATTTCTGACTACAGAAAACTTTTTTAAAGAACCCACGGTAAGAGCTAGCTTACCTCTGTGGTATAATTTTTGACTTTGAATTTACATTTGTATAATTAAATTTCACATTGAATTTAATTTTAAAAAATGAGATGCTGAAGATTCATAGTGCTTTCTGAATACGTGCAAAATTCTTTATGAGTATGCAAGCTTATTTTTTTAAAACATGATTGACGCTTGGTACGCGGACAACGTGCTGCCAAGTACGGAACTAAAAATTATCAATAAAATATTTATTATTTACCACTCTTTTCTGTTTCCTTTCTTTTGGAGTCCCATAATAAGTCAAAATCTTGAATGCAGGACACCACTTCTTAAATTCCATTTCCCAGTTCAACATTACACTTGTTGGAACAACGATTAAATGAGGTCCCCATATTCCTATAAAAACATTTGCTATCAAGAATATGAATATTAAAAAAAAAAACTGTGCATGTGCACACACACACACAATGCAACAGATTTCAGCATCAGACTATTAGTAATGTGTTTAGAGATACATACAACTTTAATTTAACCAATGGTACTAGATTCAGCGATAAGTTAGCAATATATTTTAAAAGTGTTGAAATGGATTGATGAATGCTTATGTTCACGCAATTTAATGATATTCTTGACTAACAGATTGCATTTAACAGTTCATAGGCAATCACTAAACAAGTGTCAGACCTTTAGCTAGTTGTTTTAATTGCAATGTTGGCTTTTCCATCTCATGCTTTGAAATTTATCAAACAAGAAAAGATGAGTAATTTTTTTTACATTATGCACAAGTGCATTAAAACTCTCTTGTAAGGCAGGAAGGAGCCTGCTTTAGAAGGCTCAAAAAAAAAAAAATTGTTTTTATTGCTAAAATCTATTCTAATACAGTACAACCAGGGGTGCCACTCTTCAAAAATTTTTAGACTGAACTTTTTACCATGCACAGAATAGCCAAATCACGTAATTTTTTTTATAAATATGCGAATTTTTTTAAGATACACACACTTAGTTGAATGTACCAATATTTTCTTTAAAAAAGGTGAAAATATCATTCAATATATTTAACCAAACAGTTTCGCAGGGAGAGAAAAAAAAGCCCACAGTATATTTTAATCTTTTGGCAGTGATCCCGTTAGACTTCACAAACTGGAGATATGAAATTCCAGCAGTTGAAGGGGGTTCGGGGATTCTCCCCTGGGAAAATTTTGAAAACTCTATGCAAAATAGTGCATTTTGAGGCCTTTGGAGACACATTTTTCAAATTTAAACGCTTTTCTTTTATAAAGGGGGCAGGACCCCACATTTTTTCTAACGCCCATATTGAAGAGCCCTGTGTCTGCCTTCTCGAACAAGACTTACAAGCTCGCCCCTCTCTTCCCAAAAGGATGCTTTGAAAATTTGTTAAGAAAAACTATTGGTACTATTTGAGCATAGCACACGGTATTTCATGATTACAAGGGCCTTGAATTTTTAAAATTTAAATTTTAAAAGTTTGACATTGCGAAATTTTCTGCCCCCTACTTAAAATTTTAGAGTTTCCACCAGTTTATACAAATAAGTAATTATATTAATTGGTTTTAATCGTTAGCAAAATAGATGATCAATCATCAAATCGGAGCGCCGAACTAGGATTTTAATTTTCTTCCAAAAGTTAAATATCTTAATTATTTTTTTTTCTTTCTTCTTCTTCGCCTTTTTTTTGCATCACAGCTAAACTTGGCGCTCCCCAAAAGTGCTGCCCGGGGTGCGGGCCCCGGCTTGCACCACCCTAGATCCGGCACTGCATATCATGGTTTTTAACATATCAGGAGTGGTAGCAGTAAGGATTTGCATTTCCTGAAATTTCAAAAAAAAAAAAATCCTGAACCTTTATTCTTTTTAATAGGTACTAAGGTACTGTAATGTCAGACATATAAGAAGAAATGTGATTGTACTTTAAGGTTGTACTTTATGAAAAATACTGGGATCAAACAGAATTGGATAAAACTACTTATTTTAACTAGGGGTCGCAATGGAAAATGTAGAAAATATAGGACAAGCAGAAAAGTAGTTTTAAAACATCGTGTACTATTTAATAAAATGTGTGGATTATTAAAAGAAATAATGCAATAACATCTAAATAATCATCAGAATGTTAAAGAAACGTTATTAAAATTATTTACATGCGTTTAATACACCTATTTTGTACACTTCAGTTTCTTATTTCTTGCATAATTCACAGCTTTTGCTGCTTCATTATCTTGCATAATTTTTCGTTTTAATACTCCTTTCAGTCTTTTGTGTCCATCTCCTATGCAAAAAGTGCAGAAACGCCAAAATTCGGATTCGTGTACTTTGCGTAATTGATCGAGTGGAGCTTGTTTTTAACAAAAATAAATCAAATGTAATACTGCAAGAAATTAAAGCTCAGAAACTTATTTTTATTAATTCACAATAAAACAACAATTAACAAGAAACATAACTGCAAAAACGAAACCTTTACAAAAATCTCAATCGCAAGAATGAAACTATATATTTCCGATTGTTATTGCATTTCATTTCCCTTCATTTAAAATAATTTGTATCTAAAAATCCGCAGCAAAGACATTCCCGATATTTCTCTGAAAGTAGGCTCCGTTTATTAGTCTGAAAGTTGGAGGTTCGTATTACATGCGAATCTACTTATACACAAGTATAAACGGTAAAATTTTGATAAAAATAAGAATCTTTATTTATTTGTTTACTTCTTAATTAAACCTACAAAATATGTGAAATGAAAAAAATAGGATTCCCTTAAAGGATGCAGAAAGATTACGCAAAAAAGAATGCATGCGTTTCTTTGCTTGCACATGGAAATTAGGCCTAGGTAATTTTTAAAGTATTGCTGCAATTAACCAAGAAATACTCATTGTTGCAATTGAAAGGGAAAACAAAATAAGGGTACAATTTAGGGAGATTGAGCAAAAAAATTTCCGGTATTTGTGGAACTCTACCACTCCTGAGATATAAATGAAAAATAAACCTTTTATGACAAGAAACTTTTTATAATGCAATTAGCAATAACAATTTGACCAACAATTAAAACAAAAATCCCATATTTAAAAGCTAAAAATCAAGTGATTGACTTTAAGACCAATGCCAGATTCGCAAATTTTTCGTAATGTCGATTACATGAACTGTAGCACTCTTTCTCTAAATAGTGAATGCAATAAGGCACAAATTAAATAGGAATATTTTGTTTATTATTTTAATTCAAAATAAAAGCTCAGCAAAAATCGTAATCGCGAAAACGAACATTTTATGAAAATTCTCAATCGCGAAAACGAAACTTTTTCATACCAGCATATTAAAAAAAAAAAAAACGCATATTTGACTCCCTTTATTACCTATAAGCAGTGACAGCGCCGTTTTCCCACCTTCTCTTCATATGAAAAAAGCTGAAAGAAAAATGCGGGTCAAAAACGAACAACAAATAATTTTGCGTATCGATTTTCTATGTATTTTACTCGATTAATTATTTTTTCTCCCGCGGTGAAAATCACGCGTCCCTGGGGACACGTAATATATATATTTTTTTCCCGCATTATAATATTGGAAAAATCACCCAATAGACAATTGCTAGAGATAATCAAAAATTTTTAAAAATCAATTTGAAATTACATGGCAAAGAAAAAAAACACATTTTTGGAAAATATATTTTTTAAAACTAGATTATTAACAAGGCTGAAATATTTAATACTTGTATGATCACTAAAACTTACAAGAATTTTGACAGAAATTATTTTATTTTCGGCCGATTTTTTTTCAAGTGGGCGTGACAAAATGATGCCCGTGCAAGTTTGTACTACAGAAGTTGAAATGTAACAAAGATTAACAGGGTTCGTGCGCTTTTCGGGAAACAAAAAATAAGGACTTTCTAAGGACTTTTTAAGGACCTATAAAAAAAAATTAAGGACCTCAAATTTTTTTCAAAAAATGCAAACTGTTTACAGCGATGCCACGAACGCACTATAACACGCAAATACGCAAAAATCGGACGTGGGGACGTAAAAAAAATTTTTTTAGACGTTCCCCGGGATGCATAATTTTTATAGCGGAAATCAAAATACGCGAGTAAAATATAAACAAAAATCGAGCTTTAGTTTCCACAGTTTTTTTTTTTTTTTTTTTTTTTTTTTTTTTTTTTTTTTTTTTTTTTTTTTTTTTTTTTTTTTTTTTTTTTTTTTTTTTTTTTTTTTTTTTTTTTTTTTTTTTTTTTTTTTTTTTTTTTTTTTTTTTTTTTTTTTTTTTTTTTTTTTTTTTTTTTTTTTTTTTTTTTTTTTTTTTTTTTTTTTTTTTTTTTTTTTTTTTTTTTTTTTTTTTTTTTTTTTTTTTTTTTTTTTTTTTTTTTTTTTTTTTTTTTTTTTTTTTTTTTTTTTTTTTTTTTTTTTTTTTTTTTTTTTTTTTTTTTTTTTTTTTTTTTTTTTTTTTTTTTTTTTTTTTTTTTTTTTTTTTTTTTTTTTTTTTTTTTTTTTTTTTTTTTTTTTTTTTTTTTTTTTTTTTTTTTTTTTTTTTTGATGTTATGCTTTTTTTCATATATTTGATCCTCCCCCCTTTGTCACAAAATGTCTCACCTTAACGAACCCCCTACTCCCCTTTGTCACATGTCACGCTATGTTGCATAAGCATGATGTCACACTGCCTTGTTACCCTCTCCCCTCCCCTTGTCACACTTTCACGAACCTCTCCTCCCCCCTCGCAGCGTGACATCATTTATGAATTGATCCCTAAGATGTTTTCTGAGAGAATAGGAGAACAAAGAAGTAAAAAATGTAACAAGATGCTCACAGAACGGGAATACAGGAAATTATCAGGGACGAGTGATTCGGAAAAAAATCAGTCACCGATTCAAACAACGATGGGCAGTTCCTGCATTTTTTATGTATCGCTCTAAATTTGATGAATCACTAAATTGTAGTATTTTTTATCAAATAGTCACCGAAATGATGTGTGGGGGGGGGGGGGGGGGTAATTTTAGGCTACCTTTGTCAACGTCAGGGGAAGCAGAAGGAAGCTCGCGTGCTCTCCCCGTTAAATTATAAAAGAAGCTGGAATCTTAAAAAACTTTCTTACGCTGCTTTTGGGGCTGGAATAAAAATAAGTACTTTTAAAGTACTTTTTAAGGCCTTAAAAATGAAAATGAACATTAAGGACTTTCTAAGGACCTTTAAGGACCGTACGAACCCTGATTAAAAATTATGGTAAGTTCAAAGTTATTGAGGTCCAAGATGCAGAACCCGATAGTAAATGAGCACTAGAAAGTTTTTCCGAAGCCGATGCAATCGGAATTCGAAATGCGTAAAAAATCAAGACCAAGCCTTTAAAGAGCGAAAAACAGAAAAAATGCGTAAATAGGGGCACTTAATAGGAAAAAAAATTCCGAAAGTGGAGTTTTAAAATCGCAAATTTCGGCCCTTTTTGTCAGACTTAATGACGGGGATTCGGGGTATTTTTTTTGCGAAGATGAATTTTTAAAAACAATGTTTTACGCTATTTTTAGATGACTGAAGGAGGAAGTAGTTCGGCGCCTCCCCCCACCCCACGTAAATTTTCCGGAACTAATGAAGTCATAAAAAATCAATTTTTAACCTATCTTTATTGATGTAAAGGTGCGTAAGACGGCGGGGGGGGGGGGGGGGGGGGGGGGGCTTTCTTAGAAAAAACTCCAAAACTGGAGTTTTACTAAAGCTAATTTATTCCACATTCAAGGTTAGGTGAACAATGAAGTGTGCGGTGTTTCTCTTCCCAATTATTTTCCTCAGTTCAAAAGTTCAGTTTTAAGCTATCTTTGCTGTGACGTTAAGGTTCGAGACCTTCTTGGACAAATTTTTATACTAAAATTTTAAAACATTTAGTCGATCTCTGCTGATGTAAAAGGGGGGGGGGGGGGACCACCTCCCGGAATCGCCGCCACTACTGTCCGAGATTTTCTATGTCGGCGAACGTGCCACGTGAGGTAAATTAGTCTGACTTCTATAGACGAGCTTACATTTTGATGCCACCCGTATTTGTTTGGTAGCATTAATTGTTAGTTGAGTTTTCATAATTATAATTCATCAATAAATCCAGACCCTTACTTTAAAGGTTTTACGCGCGTCACCTGTTTTCCTTCTGTCTTCCGTTGTTGGACTCTCCGATGCTCTTCAACAACAACCTCATCATGACTCACGAAGAGATAAGCGATAGCGAGTAATACCGGGGCGGGGCCATCACGGTAACAATCGCGACGGACCGGCATTATTCGGAGCTTATGATAGTGCGGTGTTTCTACTGGAAAATACGATAAAATGAAATACCGAGACTTAAAACAAAATATCAGGAAAAAATAAGCACCTGGAATAAAAATAAGTACTTTTAAAGTACTTTTTAAGGCCTTAAAAATGAAAATGAACATTAAGGACTTTCTAAGGACCTTTAAGGACCGTACGAACCCTGATTAAAAATTATGGTAAGTTCAAAGTTTTTGAGGTCCAAGATGCAGAATCCGATAGTAAATGAGCACTAGAAAGTTTTTCCGAAGCCGATGCAATCGGAATTCGAAATGCGTAAAAAATCAAGACCAAGCCTTTAAAGAGCGAAAAACAGAAAAAATGCGTAAATTTTACTCGTAGTTTGTAAAAGTTGGCAGGTTAGGCTACTTTCAAAACTTTTCATTGAAAAGAAAGAAGGGATTTTCGTGGAAACGAAATCCTTACTTTCCAAAAATACAGAAAAAACACATGTCTGTCTATGTGATGATTGGGTGTTTCGGACATATTGTTGCAATCCTTCGCCATGCAACACAGTGGATATTGTGGTCAAGCACCACTGCCATTGGTTGCCAGTGTTCGAGAGAAAAGGCAAGGGTTACAGAACAATTAAGAGAAAAGGCGCATATCGCGATATTGAAATGCAATATCGCGTGCACAGAGCGCAGCTTCTGTGTTGACTACCAAATCACCCATGAAAAAAGCAAACTAACCCCTTTCATCGACAGCAGTGTCAGCTTCATTGGCAATTGCTTCAAGGTCAATATGAAGTGTAGGCAGTCGCTTGGGACAAGATGGAAGTTTGAAAAATTATGGCACGATTTTCCGTGAAATAAAATAATTTTTTTTTCCTCAAAAATATTTTTTGGTACATTTGAATAAAAGAATTCCAAGAGAGGCAAAAAAAAAGTCGCCTAATAGTTGCCTCTTGGAAAAATTAGTTGCTTTTTTGCCCGATTTTGAAGAAAATAGTTGCCATAGTCGCCTGATGCTGAAAATAGTTGCTTTTTAGTCGCCTGTGGCAACCCTGGGTTGAAATAAAACTTTTTGTTGTCAGATTTTTAGTTTTTTTTAAGAATCAAATGTTTTTAATCCCACACATGTCTTTCCATATCTAATAGCTTAAGTATAACTGTTTGAATATGTATGACTGAATTAACAGAAAGTGCTCATATGTAGCAAATTTCATAAATTACTTTTACCTAAAAATCCTAACTACTATACTGTTCGACTTCTGCCGCTAGAATTCCACATTTATACTATTCAGGTGGCGTAATTGATGACCATGCATGCCGAGTTCAGATCACCCAACTGTTGAGAGAAATCTGTTATTTGTAAAGGACACAGCTGCTTAGGGCCGGATAAAGAGCAGTTCCAGTTCGGTAAATCTGGAGCTGGTTAAGATAGGTTCTACTGTACTTCAAATACTTTTTTATACCCTATTTCAGTTAAAACTCAGAAATCATTTTGCACAGATTTCAATATAAGTGATGAAATTGTGACAGTTGTGACAATGTGAAGTTCATGATTTCATATAAATGTAAATACAAAACACATAGCAAATGACTTTACGAGTGACAAATGGTCATATATATAGTATGCAAGGATTTTAAAATGAGTAAAAAAGATAATGGGCTTGCCTTTTTCACATGCTAAATGTGCTAGAAGAGATATTGTTTGTATAGTTTTCCCAAGACCCATTTCATCAGCTAAGATACCATTAAGCTTCTTATCATACATAGCATTCAGCCAATCTAATCCAATGTGCTGGTATTCACGCAGTTGATGTTTCAGCAAAAAAGGAACTTTAGTGAAAACCTAGAAAAAAGTATTAAAGCGAAACACATGTAAAAGATACCAAATGAAATCACAAAAATCAAATTTATTCAACATGCATCTACGAACCATACACAAAGGAAAGAAAATTACATTTAATTAAAACTGTTTTATGGAAATTAACAATATGGTTATAAATTGTAAGAGAACATCTTTCATTAAAACAGGGTTCATACTCAAATAGCCAAAAAAAATTAAATGACTTTTCCAGGTAAATTAAAGCAGAATTCCAGGTTAACGTTACAAGTAAAGATATTTATTAGCAAATGCACTGCTTGTACATTAAATACACCCGCAATAACATTCTATACATACAATTGTATTAACCTCATAATAAAAAATTGTAATTTCTAGTCTAGAATTTTTGAAAGCATATTTTACAGGGTTCCCACTCTTAGTCAAGAAAAAAATTCAAGGACTTTCAAAGACCTTTTAAAAAAATTTCAAGGACCTTATTAAAAAAATTTAAGGACCATAAAATTAAACCTTTTAGACATAAAAATGCGATAGTAAGTTTAAATAGGCTTTATTCAAATCCTACTGCATTAAAAATGAGAATTATTCTCAATTGAGAAATGGATCTTCCACTGAAATTGGAAGAGTTGGCAGGTAAAATTTATACACATTTACGCAGTACCTCATATTTAGCAATAATCTTATTTCCAACTTCCTTAATCTGTTCATTTTTTTCTTTAATTGCTTTTTTTTAATGAGTTAGATTTTATAAATGTTGAAATATCATAGATTTAATGAATAATGAAATATCATTCTTTCTTTCTGCTTCTTCAGTGAAGTTTTCAAATATTATTTCTCGTAGAGGAATCGTCTGCTTCCAAACATTGTCTTTACGCTTTGAGATGGTCCATCACTTCTGAAATGAGTCTTTGTTTTACATATTTCTTAGTTTTTTTTTTTTTGTTTTGTTTTATTGGTTTCTGTTCTAGGGTATCATTCCTAAATGATCTCATGCTTCGAGGGGGGGAGTGGTGTTCGTGAAATTGTGACAAAGGAAGGGAGTAACAATAGGTGTGGCATCATGCGAATGCAACATAGCGTGGCATATGACAAAGAGGGAGGGGGGTCAAATATAAGGGAAAAAAGCGCGACATCATTTATGAATGGCCCCTAGATGCATCACTTATTTTTGACGTGCAGAGGAGACAAATTTTCACAATTCATTACTTATGGGAATATTCATAATAACCCCATAATATTTTATAGAGTCTTTCACTATATGTAATGCAACATAGGTTGCTTGGGCCATGTTTTACACTTCGACTTTTTTATTGGTTGAGAATCTACATTCAATAGCTACTTGCCCACGTGATAACGTAAAAATGATTTTCATGACTGACCAAAGTTTAGCATAATTTTATTATTCTCAAAAAATCCACTGAAAAATCTATCCTTTGGTCTGCCATACAATTCTGAAATGCAGATTTGTGCATACAACTTTTTCAAGAAAATGTTTATATTGAAAATGTCATCACATTCACTATCCAAGACAATTTTTTTTGTGAAAAATGCATAAGCACTTGTTTTAAAGACGTTTAGCCAGTTTCAGATAGTGAAGCCATTTTCCTGGGATCGAAACATGAGGAGTGTCTAGCTTAAGTGTAGTTAATTGGACACTTCTTCACGAGAAGAAGCAAAAAGTTGGTGACGAAACTGCAGGTTTCCATTTTTACATTGACGACTTTATAGAACAAATTATTTGTCAGTAGGATTAAAAATGCTATTCTCCCTAGTTAAGAGGGGGGGGGGGACGATGGAGGAACAAGGCTGCTCCGACGAATGATTGACAACTGATCTTCGGTAAAGTTTGAGTAGGGCAGTGCTTTCTGTGTGCACATTTTTGGAAACCGACGAGCCATGTTCCAGCTTTAACCTTTCAAATTGTTAATAGTGGAATAAAAATTCAAGGACTTTATTTGTTTTTCAAGGACTTTCAAGAGCCCAATTTCATCAAAAAATTCAAGGACTTTTAAATATTGTGGAAACCCTGTAACAGTTAAAGATTTTTATTTTGTGAACACATTTCAACTACATTTATTTAGTTTTTCTCAAAATTCGCGAAAAGGGACTTGGAATGACCTCTGTTTTTGTAGTATTGAATTTGTCAACACTTTTACGTTGAGAGAACTACTGAGAACAGACTTACAGATTTAAGCATGGTGAATATTCCGAAAACAGATAAAAACGGCGTTTTCGAGCCATGATAATCTTTCCAAAATCTAAAATCTGCCAGTAATCGTTTAACTTTCATGGTTTTTGAGCATTTTTCACTGAAAAACATGACTTACCACATCAAATTTTGAGCAAAAACAAAACACACAACTTTCCAAATGTGCCAATACACTGAAAACCAAATTATCACTTTTTCCCATTTTCTAAATCTATTTACAAATAACTATTTATTGGTCGACAATTATTCTAACTTTTTTACTTGGTTAATTCTGTACGTGACTTACACTACACTAGAAGATTTTTTACACTTTATATAATAAATTTTGGACAAATATTTAAATGTTGAAAAAATTTGATACATACCGAATTTGTAAGATACACCCAAATTGAACAACAATGGTTGTGGGTTTTGCTTTTAAATGTAAAAGCAATTATTTACTGAGCATAAATAAATGGGTCAATCTAATGCTAGAGATTCAAGATCAACAAAGTACCTGAGTTGTTGATAAGGTATTTCCCTTAGGTTGAAAGCTCTCAGCAGTAGCAGCAATATCACTAATCTCTCTGGAAGGACTGCTTTTCCCATCATCCTATTTAGCAAAAAAAAAAAAAAAAAAAGCAGCTCAAATTTTCAGCAAAGAAGTTTGAAAACACAAACAATGTGCCTTTGTTTAAAATAAGTACAGTCAACTCTCTCAAATCCGCAGACATAAAACCCGCGAGCATCTAAAATCCGCGTAAGACTTCCGATGTATACAGTTAAAAGTTAAATGAAATTTTTGAACTAGAGTGGCATAATACATGTTCAAAAATTAAATACATAATTAAAGTGTCTATTCATTTGAAATTTGGTGTTTCTTCCAAAATAAGTATTAGAGACCAATGACAAAATAACCAATATCTTTACTTTTAAAAAATAAATAAAATGAGCTGATTTTGGGTAACACAGGAATAGGAAATGCTAAAGCTCGATTTGGAGCAGCAAATAAGTAATAATCCGAGCAATTATAACAAAATAATTAAAATAAGATACTCAATTTTAGTTAATATACATATTAATATAACTTGTTCATGCTAAAGGGCCATTTCACAGTATTTTGTCCAAACGTAGAGTCCGCAACATGACACATTTTTTGTTACAACTACGTAATTTAACCTTTATACTTATTTAATTTATTCCTGATGATGCATAAATTACTAGTTAACGATTGCTCGCTAGGTGGCTGTATGAAGGTTGCATGCGATATGCAAATTTAAAAAGCTTTACCATGATTGGTTGCATCCTTCGGCGCATGGCTGGGTGGAGTCTAAAGTTTCCCAACGTGCCTCACTATGTAAATGACAACGCATATAAACGCGTGCTTGTCTGCATCAGTGGTCAGTTGAGTACGGGATTCTGTTGGTAGGTAGTAGAACGGGCCGCTGACTCAATGGAGTTTTAACCTTTAACTAAGTTAGATTATTAGAAAAGCCCGGAGTTCGCCATTTTAGAATTCATGATAGAAAGTCTCGTGGGAGATTAGGGCGGGCACGTTGCCATTGACTCGGTCTCTTTTTTTATGCCAGTGGTCTACCTCTGTTAATTGGATTTTAATATGTTGTTTTGTCTACGTCTTTAAATGTTGTTATTTTAAACTTCGATTGATATTATTGAAAACGGCCGATACTCACTCTGCTATTTAATTGTATTAGACCAGTATGGTCAAACCCAGCGACCATATTATTTGTTCATCATTTTTGTAGCAGGTTGGCGCAGGATATCAGATTTGCCGCACTATGGTGCAGAATTCCTATCTCTGGTAACATATTTTAAAATAACTTTCAAAATAATATTTTTCATTTGAGTGTGGTTAATTGTTTTAGAATTAATCACTGTTATGAGAATCAAAAATAATTTTTAGTGGTGCAAGTTTGGAAAAACTAGAAATGTCTTAAATTTTCATAGCCTTAAAGCATTTTTTTCAAACTTGAAAGGTTCACAGTAATTTACATCTGTCTTTTAAAAGTTGAAAACAATGTATTTTTAGCTTATTTTATCTTTTATAAGTTAAAAACAATGTTTTTTTAACTTATTTTTATGTTTTTTTTAATAGATTTAAATGTCATACGCAATATTAGCGTTCTGATGTAATTGGACATCAATCATTTTGGATCTGCTTTCGGTTGGCAATATTTCGTATTTTTTCTCATCAGTACACAATTCAAATAGTACTCAGCAAAAATATTAAGTTATTTTTTAGTATAAATCTGATATTTGTGTCGATTTTATGGTGCAAATGTAGAACCCTGTTCTTCCTCCTTGATCCAAATAATAGACACAATTTTGATTGCCAAAGTAATAAGTAAAAAGGTGAATACAGCATTATAGCCTCACAAAATGCATAAACAGATCGATAACCCAAAATCCGCAAAATTCTAAAATCCACTCAACCCTGGTTCCCAAGCAGTACAGATTTCGAGAATTGGCTGTAATCGAAAAATAATGTTCATTGATCAGAATATATATTAATCTTACCCTCTTGTGAAATGACTTTAATGATTCATCATTTTGATCTGTTTCTAGATCTTCGTCTTCGGAACTCTCATTTGAACTATAATTGGACTCTGAAACAAAAATCATTGTGAGATATTTTGATACGATGCAGTAGAACCTTGTCAACTAGACACATATATTTTCCCTTTGCTGGAACAATGGTATTCCTATGGGTAAAAAGCTTGGTAGGGTAGGATTTTAGACATCAAAAAAGTGGTTTAACGTGACAAGGGAAAGTATAATACCAGTTTAAACTGTCAAAAACGTCCAAGTGTCTAAAGTCTGCTGGTAAATGAGAGTTTGCAGGGAAATAAACAAGCAACAGTTACCATACATTATGTTGAAATTTTAATTATAATATAGGTAGTTAGCAGGTCATTACTAACACGCTGGTAGCAGAAATTGAAGATTTATCTTGAAGCTTGCAGATGAATTAGCCACCTTACAACATTTTTTTTTTTTTACATACCACCAGGAAAAAAGTTTTCCGGTTTTTAAATTATTATGCAATTTTTTTCCCCAGGATTAATTATCACCCTTTTCTTTTACTTGTAAGAAAGAAAGATTTCCTTCCTTTCAAACTTAGATAACAATCACCCAGATTACTTAGTCACCAACACGTATAGGTGAAAACTGGAAAATTTTTGTTAGTAGCCAGTGGCTGATAAGACTCAGTTTTGTTAGTAGCCACTTTTAAAAGTTAGTCGCCAAAAAAAAAAAAAAAAAAAAAAAAAAAAAAAAAAAAAAAAAAAAAAAAAAACAATTTCAGTATAAGGTGCTAACGTGCAGGAGTGGCAATCGTTGATAAATTTTTTTGATCTCCACTCTTATTACTTTAATCACCACATGGCAAGTGGCGACCACTAATTTTCATCTATACTGATACGCTCTCTATGATTTATAAATTGAAAAATTGTAGTATTTATTTTATTGTCTGCATGCATTACTATTAGATGACAACTATTTTAAAACGTATAGTTCGGTATTTGTTATGATTGTAAAGTTGGTCCCACATCATTTGGTGCCACAGATAAATTTTGACTTCTAAAACTTGTGCTGCAGATTGATACCAGGAAATTCTGCTACTGGGACTGCCACATAATATAGGTATTAATCAAAAATATCATGAATATATGAAATTTCTTTAAAATTTCAGAACATAGGCTATGAGTGCTTACTTTTACCCCCTTTTTGAGATTTTTCTTAGCTCTTATTTTGTTTGCAGGAGTTACATTGCAGAGGTAATAAGGCATTTTTAACAGGGTCCTGTTTTTGTGTACTGAGAGGGTGGCGGTTTGTCGGGGGCGGTTTAATGAGGTCCGACTGTATTTTATGAATAAATTTTGTTTTGAGTAAAAAACTAAATTTGATTCAAAATTGAAATTTTTTTGTATACACCAATATTTTTCTTTAATACTTTTTGTAAAAATGAAAATTTTATTATATGAGAAAGTACCGTTTTAATTAAATTATTTTTGCGAAGATACAGAAAAACGTTAGTAAAATAGGCTTGCATTACTATTAGTATGCTGTATTCATACCTGCTAACCATCTTAGGAAAATATCCAGCAGATTGTGATGTGCCGCTAGTTTGCATGCATTTTTCATTATTTTTAGGGGGAAAATTGGGAGTCTTAAATTACAACCACTTACTTGCTCCATATGTGATATGTTTCTCAGGATAACTAAAGAAAAAAACCACTCCTCTAAGGTTATAATTGAGTTTATAATGTCTAACACTAAAAAAATTCTTGGGTAAATTGATTTGTCAAAGAAATTAAATAGAAAACAACTGCTTTCAAAAATAAAATTTAGTGATTTTTTTCCATAAAATTCCCTATTTTTAGGGGTTTCCACCAAAACTTATAAAATCCAGGAGATTTTAAACACTAACTGGGAGACCAGGAGAATAGGGGAGTATCCAGGAGTCTCCTGGAAAAACCAGTAGAGTTGGCAGGTATGTGTATTCTATTGTTTGCTTTAGAATACAACAGTACAATTTACCTTAATTAAAATGAGAAGAATTTACTTCGTGAAGGCATCCATAAAAACGAAAAATTAATGAATGCACAGTATACAGTAAATACATAATAAGGCAGGCTTTAGAATATTCAGGGCGCGGCGCACTTTGGAGTGTTCAAAATAGTGAAAAAAGTGACCACAGCTTTAAAAAAAGTGATTAAAATAGTGACCATTAAAATGTAAACTTGTGTGTGTGTTTTTTCATTTCAATCTAAATATAACTTGAAAAAGAGCAGTTTCGACATCTTTTGAAAACTAAACCTGAATAAATAGAGCTTTTACCCAACTTAAAAAGAAAAATTCATAGCCTATTCAAAAATACGAATTTTTATACCTGTAACAATCTCCATAAATGCCTTTTTCAAAACCCATAAATGGCTAAGAGTGAGGGAGACAAAACTTATTTCTTTTAATTATTTTTTTCTCAAATTGTTACTTATTTAAAAATATAAATGAATAAATATTTATTCAAATCAAAAGCAGAAATTTCAAATTTTAATTTATGTTCAACATTGAACAAAATTTATTTTGCAAATGCTCGTTTTAAAATAGTTTTTATACTTGTTTAAAGATTAGAAAATTCCACTTGAAATAAAGCTAAATTTGATATTTTATCAAAATTATTCAGACAGAAATTATTGCGTTAATCTTCTGTATCATTGTAGGAAACAAACCGTTTGATTATTCGATACTGTTTTTGTAATTTCATGGTAGTAACAAAATCCAAGAAAAATTCCCTGATTTTAAAATTTTAGTTACACAGTATAACTGTCATACATAATGACAGTATGAGTGGCACAATCAGAAAAATTCTTCACAGGGGGGTGGGGTGCACTATTTTTTTTCCAACCTGAACTTTGTGCAATTCCTTTTTTTGGGGGGAGGGGGGGGATGGAAATTAAAAAAAAGAGGTCATAATGTAATTTTCTGAGCAATATATATAATATGCAACTGCTAAAAATTTTTCAGATCTAAAGTTTTTTTTTTTTAAGAATTTAGATTTCCCCCTCCCCTGCATCATTATTTAATGAATTCTTGACAAAAATTTAACTTTATTTTCTCAAAATTGCGTATTGTCTTTTTGTTGAGAAATTCCCTCGAAAAATTTTCTTTTGTGATTGTGAGTTAGTTCTGGAGTTTGGGGGGGTGGGGGGGGGGGGTGAAAGAAAAGAGAAATTAAGCTAATTTTCTGAGTGATATAATCTGCAACTGCTAAAAATTTTTAGTTTCTATTCTAATTTAAATATTGCTTAATTTTCTTAGGCTTTGCTCTTTTAAAGTAAAAAAAAAAGTTAAAAACAATTAAAATTAACATTCTAGATGGGGGGGGGGGCAGTTCATGGGCCCTCTAGGCCTCCCCTTCTGGTTGCACCACACTGCAATATTAAACCTTAACTTCGGCACACTCGGGGCCGGCGCCATGCCGAATTTCAAAATACGACCAAAAATGGCGGACTTATTACCAAAAAGGGCGGAAACACGGAAGCTTCAACCCTGGCACACGTATTTTTATGCAAAATTGCAATGTTTTCTTAACTCATAGACAGACAAAATAACTTTTTTTGGTTGCTCTGCCAGAGAAAGGACAAAAAAGTGAAAATAGTGACCAACTTTTTTTAAAAAGTGAAAATAGTGACCAATTTTTAAAAAAGTGACTATAAGTGACCAATGCAAAAAACTGACTTTTAGTGAAAAAAGTGACTCGCGCCGACCCCTGAATATTTTATGTGTGCATGATATGCAGGAAAATATAATAATCAGTCATTGTCTAATAATTAGCATATCACAACACTATAAAAAGCAAAAATTGTAAAGCAGATACCTTAAAACTTGTCTATAAAACTGTTTCCTTATATCTTACCGTTTTCTGACATTAATGGGGAATCTTCATTTTGTTCACATCCTTCAACTTTAAAGTCACTTGCATAAGCACCAGCATACTTTTCGCGAAGTTGTTCAATTGACATTTCATCTGCAAAAGGAAAAAATATACAACATAAGCAAGCCTTAGGGTGAGGCGAGAAGAGCATTTTAAACACTTAAGCCTAGTTTGTTGAACCGAAAAAATTATATTTTAATTTTCTTGATTATTTATACTTTTCTTTTCTCCTTTCACATACTTTAAAAATAATTTTACTTTTGCAAAACTTATCATTTAAAGAATGATCTTTAAACGGTCTATTATTATGAACAACACAGCTGGTTGTCACTTTTTGCATTGGTATTTGCATAATAAAATCTCATATTGAATTTACACATAGTGTCATCTAAAACAGTGGTCCCCAACCTGCGGATCAAATGGAACCGGAGCGCGGGCCATCCATTTCATTGAAACTGAATTTAAATTCTTGGGTTTATACCCCAAATTAAAAACATCTGTATTTCATTAAAATTATATTTATGTTATGGGCCATTCCACAAGTAACGGAATGACATTTGGTCAATCATTTATTACATAATCATAGAATCTACAAACTTATTATTAAAATTTAAAAATTAAATTGTGCTAACTATGAGACCTTTAATGAATTAATAATGAAACATGCAATTAATTTTGTATTGTGCATATTTCTCATTTAAAAAATGCAGTCTTTTTCTGTGGTAACGGAATGACAAATTTTGGACATGCATATTGCAATGTGCAACATTCATTTAAAAATTCAGCTAACTTAAACTGGAAAAAAACAAAACAAGTACCTCAGCATTAAGTTTGGATTCATTAGAAAACATTTCAGCCATTTTCAACACAAAAATAATACTTTTTACTTATTGGATGAAATATATTTTTTAATACACATACACATTTAATGACATAATTTTACGAAAATCATATGGTAACGGAATGACAAAAAGTTTTATTGAAGTTTAAGTACGAAATTGTATTATAATCAATGTAGAAAGGGTCGCATATCACAAGCAGTGCTTCCCCCAGGCTTGGGCGGGAGGGCGCCGCACCCTGCCTGCCCTTGGATTTGGGAAACGCGCCCATCTTGCCCTTTTGTTAATGAAACTGCGCCCTTCTCGTAGAGCTCAAAACTCGCGATCGCCAGTCAACAAATGCGACCAATTTTCACGTTTTGGCGACCATTGTTTTCATTGAAGTAGCCAATTAGGCTACCATTTGCTAATGCTAAAACCCTTTCCGAACTTTAATCTTGACAAGTGACCTTTTCCCCAATTCCTCCGATTTTTACCGGAAATTGCTTACCGTGTTTGAAATTTCAATCCTTTTCCATCCTGGAATGTTTTCAATTATCTTGAAAGTTGTAAGATATTTTTTGCATGCACAACCTTAAATCTGCTTATTTGTCGTTTCATTTTAACAATTAAAAAAGAAAAAAAGCATAAAGCTAGAAACAGCCAAAATCGTGCACGTGCTTCGCCGAAGATTGGATTCTACGTTAGAGATTTTAATCCTTTTGCATCGGTTACAAATTTCAATTATTTTCTAAATTAGAAGATATTTTTCACACATGCTACCATGCACATGCATGCTGCTTATTTTGCATTTTATTTTAATAGTTTCTAGCTTTTTTTTTTTTTTTTTGAACTGTGCCGATATTGAACACGTGATTGTCGAAAATTGCGTTTATCACTATTATTAACCATTATTAAATCACTATTATTGTTTCATTTATTTATTTACTTCAAATTTGATTTTAGTATTGACAGATACTTACTTTTTAGAAAATACTAAATTTTGGATAAATAAGAAATTTTTAGAAAATTGTTAATTTACCTGGATCATACTTCTTTAAAAACAAACAATTATTGAAAACTTTGCTAAACAAACAATCATTGAAAAAAGTAGCATAATCACAAATCATAAAATAAATAAGGAAATTTTTTTTTAGTTTAAACATTTTACAAAATAATGGTAATGATCTCTTTTAGGGCCTACAGTAGCCTGAAACTCTTTCAATGATTCTGTGCTTGATTATATTGCAACTCTTAAAAACTCTCTATCTCATAAAATTTAGAACAGTAGGTTCCTAAAGACTAATAAGAAAGTTCTTTTTTTCATCTTCATAAGGGACCCATTTGGGTCAAATATGCATTTATTACATCTGCAGACGGTGAGAAAACTAACCAAAATATAAGAATGCTCTTTCAAACAAGGAACTGTTTACTATTCAAAATATGAAAAAGCATTTTTAATAATCCCAATCTAATGGTGCTTTCTAGTTACTTCAAGAAAGAAAAGTTTTAAAATGTAATAAAACTTGTGGGAAAATAGATGGCAACATGTGAGGAATCCATATATTAGACATTTCCTTTTTCTCTCCTTATTTTAATAAGCATTTATTTCAATCTTTAATGAAAATGTATTGTATTAATTTTGCTTCTTTTAATTTTTTTAAGATATAGTACTATTGTCATTTTAAGCTAAACCATTGCTTCCAATTGGTATTCTTGATTATTTATAATGGCATTTTTTGTAATTTTGCTGTTTTTAGGACATGTTAAAGATTTTAAAGGGCGTTTTCAGTGATCGTTTAGGTCATCAAAATCCAGGCTCTAATCATTATTACTGAAGCTTTATTGTATTAAGAAAAGATATATTCTTATTTTCTTATGATTCCTCAAAGGTGATCAGATCTTCAGAAGTACTGGAATGAACAGAAACACTCTCATAAATTAGTAAAAATGTATAACTCAGAAAATCCTTGCTAGATATTTTATTGAATTTAAAATAATTATTGGTTGATGTTGCCTTGAATATACAAGCAGAATTTTTTGATGCTTTACTTCAAATATTGAAAACGATCTTAAAAATGAATATTGTCAAATTAGTTAATATATATTTTTCAATGTTCAGTTTCACTGTGATGATGTTGATGTTTGACTAAAATGTTAAATTATGGCAATAATAAAGTATTATTACGGGATGATTCATAAATGATGTCACGCTTCTCCGGGGAAGGGGGGGTTCGTGAAATTGTGACAAGAGGAGGGGAGGGCAGTGTGATTCTGCTTGTGCAACATAGCGTAACATGTGCCAAAGGGGGGGAGGGCAGTCCAATATGGAAAAAAGTGTGACATTTATGAATGATCCCTACTTCAAATTACATGTGCCTTTTATTTCGTTAAGATGCCCTAAATTTGGAAAAGTGCCCTTTTTTTTACAGTAGCACCCTGCCCTTTTTCAATCCTGGGGTAAGGCCTGTCACAAGTGTTGATTATACACATTACTCGGCACAAATAAATTTTTCAAATTCAAATCTGCTTCTGATTCTGTTTGAATTGGTGTGTGCAGATCAATTCAATGAAAATTTTGGTGCATGCATGTACGAAAATAAAATCGTATACTGTATAATAAAACAATGTTAACATATACGTAAAAGTAGCACAGTTAGTAAAGAACATTTCAACATTTAAATTTGATACAAGTTCTTACCTGATGGTAAAATTTTGAGCTAATACTTTCTTAGAGTGAGTCCCAGTGCCTGAGTGGTAGCCTTCCCAGTTACCATGCCACAGGTCCGGGGTTCCATTCCTGGGCTGGGCAGGGTCGGCTCACCAGTTTCATCCATCAATTACTATTGATGGTTCTGTCAGCTTTTCTTTAATATGTTTTTTTGTTATCCATGCAAAAAACCTCCATGTCATTTTTAGGTTGTGATATTTGAATAGAAATGTCAGGTTTGTTTTTTCGCGATTTATATCATTACTTACAAAAACATAGCCTTGCAAAAACAGACATGCTTCACAATTTTCATCACATATGAATCCAGAAATGAAATCCATTTTAGGAAAAAAATTTAAGCAGGAAGTTTTCTAATAGAAATCTATTTTCGTGGTAGACACAAATTACATATTATGAAGCATATCTTTTTGCAACATTACAAACTGAGGACGAAGGTCACAAAACTTTGAAAGAGACACCTGAATTTCTGTTTCTTGCTTAAAAAGGGCATATATTTCTTTTAGAGTAAAAAGTAAGAAATGTTTTTGTACTTTGGTTTTAGAATCCTTTTTGCGTATTAACTACAAATTCTTTTTTTTTTCTGGTGCTTGCCAAGAGATATCATCCTGTCAGAATAAATTTTTTACATAAAATAAGATCTACTTTAGGTTTTGATTCATTAAAAAAGCATTTGTGTTAAAACAAGTATTTAACAAATATTACCTAATTTTGCCCTATATAAAAAAAAGATATTTTAGTATCAGTAATTTTAAAGATCATAATTGCCTTTAAATTTCATTTATTAATGGGTTTATAATCTATATATGTGTCTAAAAAATGACACTTATAATCTTCTATTGTCATTCCGTTGCTCTATGATTCTGTGTCATTCCGTTACATTTTTTGTCATTCCGTTAGCTATAAATACTACATAAAAATTAATAGCTTTCGAAACACAAACTTACCACAGTATTTTAGACCTAAATCCTTCTTTAAAACCAAAAGTTTTAGTTTAAATCATTAAAAGTTAAATCATAAGAGATATAAATATCTGTTTTTTGGTAACGGAATGACACTTGTATGTCATCTACTTCATTAACCTTTTTAGACAGTAAATATAATAAATAGCAAAGATTTCTACATTGAATTTTTAAGAAAACAGATCAGGGATCATAGTCTAGTAATTGGCAGAATTTTTAAACATCAAATAAACACCGCAATGATAGTGCAAAAAAAGCGTTTTTTTTTTTTTTTTTTTTTTTTTTGTCATTCAAAGGGCGATGCAAAATAGATATTTTCTGCAGTGGTTTAAGGTAATTTTTTTTGAGAAATTGGATAATTCTTATTAAATTACAAAATTTCAGATATTTCTGAACATAATGATATGCAAGATTAAAAAAAAAAAAAATGCTTTCAATTTTTTCATCTGATGTCCTGTTATTCATGAAATGTCCCTTATGTCACTTTATACTTATTTTTTAGTGTAACTGTATTTTATTTTGAAGGCATGTTTAAATATGATTAAAGTAAAATTAATAAACCTAAATAATCTTTAAAATATAAACAATCAGCGCCCCCCCCCCCCCCTTCAGCGGCCGCTGTAAAAAATCAAACGTTGGCCAGATTGCGGTGATAAAAAGGTTGGGGAACACTGATTTAAAGGACAAAAAAAAAGTTCAAATTTGTAGCACAGTGTAACAAGCAACATTAATATAAGAGGCAAAAAAAAAATTACTTTCAGCTTCCAAATCTTTAATTTCTTTCGCATGATCCACATGTTTTTCAACTTTTTCTTGTTCTAATATTGTTTGTTCATCATCTTCTTCATCTTCAGAAACTTCAAAATCTACATCATCATCTAACAGATTTTTTCTTACATTTGTGTCATCTTCAGTATATGTCCTCTACCAAATAATAAAAATAAAATATTGCATACAAAACCCTTAAACTTTCAATTGTTTCAACACAATGAAACATTTTTTTAAAACACCATTAAGTTATATTTGTAGTAATTTATTAATTTAAGGCAAATTGGGTCATGCTGATATTTTCACAAAATTACTAAATTAATAGCATTTGATAAATTCTGTCTAATTTAGAATACTTTAAAGGTTAATATTTTATATTTTCTAAGGAGCATTAAATAAATGGTTTATCTAAGAAAATAATGGAAGGAAGGCATTGAGCTAAATTGGGCTTAAGTTTTAGCGTTTTAATCACTCTATTATTCTATAATAATTTTCTTATCATAAATTTTACAAATGAATTTACCAAAAATACTACAAGTAAAGGGCAGTAAGAAGAAGAAAACAAAGGGGGGAAACTGAAACTGGCCTCCTAAGTTTTAAGTTTACATATTTTTTTTACATTTTGTTGAGAACGAATTGGTTATTGGAAGCAAATATATTTTTAAAAAATAAATACTCAGAATATACTTTAAACCAATAAAGTACAATGCAAAAGCTAGAAAGTGTACTATTTATTTATTTTGTCTTATAGTAACTCTTTAGACTACCTTATTTTCCACTACACTTTGATTAACCAGCTAACTGTGTAGCCCGAAATGAGCTCGGGTGGAGGTTTATGTGTGTGAACTTTGTAGCCCGAGTTTCTGGAAAAGGGGCAATGGGCTTTCTTACAGTACTTCTTGCGCGGCAGGCGTTCTGAGATTAGCTTCGCACAAAGGAATGGTCAAGACCGGGTAGGCGTCAAATTGTCAGTCAGATTTACTTACACTTCACCAGGTTTTCTGTGCACACGTGCTCGTGGGACAGTGGTAAATTTGACCTTGTGTGACTAATAAGACAGTAAGGAATATGTTTTGTTGGAAAGTATTATTTCTGTAAAAGGTGATGGAAAACTTAACTCGAAATTATATATTGTCGCAAAATATTATGTATCTGAAAATGAAATTTGTGATCAAATGAAAGAAATTCTTATTTAACATTGTTTTTCCTTGGATTAAAAATTTGAACAAGCTTCTCCAATAAATAAAAAAACATAAAAATAAAGAAATATATTCTTTTTTCTTTTTTTTTAAATTTAATTTGATCATTTTGAACTCCTTCATGCAAAAAAGGGTGGGGGGGGGGGGGCGCTTTACACTGAAACTCGGGGGATGTGTATTACGGAAAGGAATGCATATTACATGCCATGAAAAAACACCAGCTCAGATAAATTGAGAAATTTCCTAAATTTTAATGGGCAGAATTTCCTTTTAAAGAAATCTTGAAAAGCACACGACTTATAGTTATCGATTCGCAAAGTTTCTTTGCGTTTCTTTCCTTCTACCTATAACTTCAGCTGAATGAACTCATATTGATGATAAACGATTAGAAAGACGGCCCCATTTAAGTCCCATACCACCGTTTAACCACTTTTCTTTTAACAAAGAAAGTTACAATAAAAATTCACCGATTTTTATGCAAATTAATTACGTTTGCATTCATTTTTCCCTGTTAAATAAATGATTAAATATGGAATCGCATTGTTTAAAACAATCCGTTGTTTTGCATCAGTGATATTAACAGTAATTATCATAAAAGTTTTGAATGAACCTTTGTTAAAACGAACTTGAAATACATTGACTCCAGTCCAGATAGTCCATTGCTGGATCTGGGGGGGGGGGGGGGGGATCAGGGGCCCTTGCCGCAGGTGACACTTTTGGAGCGGCAAATTCAACTGTGATGCACACACACACAAAAATAAAACAGAAGAAGAAAGAAAGGAAAGAAAGAGTATTTAATTAAGAAAATTTAACTTTTGGTAAGAGAATTAAACCCCTAGTCCGGAGCTTTAATCATTGATCGGCTATTTGGCTAACGATTAAAACCGGTTGATGTAATCATTTATTTGTATGAACCGTCGGAAATTCTGAAATTGAGATATAATGAATATGTTGCATCGTTGATCAGTTGGCGGGCTCCTGTGGCAGGCAACTGCTCCTAGGAAGGCAGTTTTAGAGAACGGCAAATTTCGCCTTGTCAAAAATTTTAAAAACAAAAGTTTTTTCCCCTTATAAAAGAGAAATATAAATCATGCTATGCTCAAACAATACAATAGCTTTTCTGTTACAAATTTTCAAAGCATCCTTTTGAAAAGGGGCGAGGAGGAAGGAGAGCTTAAGGCCTCGAATTGCACCAGTTTTCATTTAGTTTTCAACATTTCCCGGGGCAGAATCCCTCAGACCCCCGTCAACTGTCAGGATTTTTTATCTCCAGTTAAGGGGAGACTCTTCATATTGCTCTATCCCCTAATGTTGAGTTGATGTTGAGTTGAATAAAATTTATATGAAATATGAAGAATAATTGTATGGAGGGAGGGGGGAAGCGACATTCTTAAGTTTGGCCCCGCCACGGAAAACTCCAAGATCCAGTACTGTTGTAGTCTGTGCATTTGCATTTATCGATGAACACTTTTTTTTGTGCCCGAATTCACAATGCAGTGTAAGGAATCATACGAAATCGGACAAAGAGTTTATGTAATAATGTCATATATTTTCTTTACCAGACCCCTACCTGTTAGCCGAAACCTTAGGTTTGCTTGCGCATGGGGCGAGGTAGTAGGGTCCACTGATTTGACATGCACGTATCATCAAGTGTACATGGTGGGTCTTCAACGGGTATCGAACACGCAATCTTCCGATTGGAAGTCCGACACTAACCACTAGGCTACCACGGCCTTTGCTAAAATATACTGGATCAACCCCTGCATACATTAATCGCACCCTAGCATTTATTGCAGAAGTTTCATTTGAACAGGAGGAATTGCAAACTATTTTTTGGATAGCTTCCTATAAGAGCTCATGCCCTATTAAAACAATTAATTTGGTTTCGAACGCGCGACCTTCTAGTTGGAAAACCGATGCTCTAACCACTAGGCTACCACGGCCTCATAATGTCATATACTGGAGTAGCAAGACCCTAATTTCGGAAGGGGGGAAGGTCTTCAGGGGTATATGAACGATAGTCATTGAAATTATGCATGAACTAAAAATATACAAATAATTGTTAGAAACAGCAGGGTTTTACTTTTTTAGAGGAACTACTTAGTACTTAGAGGACCCTTGTTCACTCCTGATAAAATTCAAAAACTTCAAGAAAAAAAATCATTAATTTTAGCAACTCAAAGCATAAAATAAAATCTACACAAAACGGATACCTGAGCATTTCCCATATATTTTTGGCTGCAAATAACTATACCTTTGCTACCGGCATTGAGACTTCCTATGAATGAAAGGAATTTAATATTAATAGATTTAAATTGGGGTGGTACGCTGCTAAATTTTTTGTCCCCCCCCCCCCCCAAAGGGAGTAGAAGGACCAAAAAAAGCCGGCAACACCTTTTTTTGGCCCGGCTAAAATTTGGCAACCATGGTTTTAGTATAGTCTGCGGTTGCTTCATTTGGAGCGAATACTTGTAGATGCTTTCATAAAGTCAGACATTAAGTCAAAGTAATGACAGTTCTGATTTCAGTGTTTTTTCTGACATTGAACAATTTTCTGAAGGAAATAAAAAAAAGCAATGAAAACTATGTACGCAACGTTCGCGGATGGTGTAAAGTTGATTTGGTGATCCGCTATTCCACAACACAGTTTCCTTTCCTAGGAAAACCAGGAAAATTCTACGTTACTGACGAACTTTTTTGATGAATAATTTTAAACTTAACTGTCAGAAATGATAACAAAATACTTGTATTTAAAAAAAAGAATTTAATACTATATGCTTTGTTTTCAAAAAAGTAATTCACATCAAATAAGCAAATAATTTAGCAAAGTAAGTGCGATGAAAATTTTCGCGAATGCAATCAAATTCTGCTTGGAATCTCCGTACAGAAAGAGCATTTCTACTACAGAAACATTCGTAGATTAGAGAAACATTTTCTCTCATGAAATTTTCTGTACTTCAAAAATACTTCAAAAAAATCCTCGCTATGACTTACACACCCGGTTTAAGTTTCCTATGAATCTAGATTCTAGAGCGTGTATTGGTTTCTACAAACATGCTCTTTCCCCGAAAGAATGCATACTGCTAATTTCATATTTCACTAAATCAAACTTCCCCATCTGTGACCTAATTCTTTCCATGTACTATTCTAAACGTGATTCTAAATAGAAATTTTCAACTACCGAATTCCGTTTCTCAGTTTTCTTCTACTATGGGTAGATCGGAGGCTCCCTGAAGCAGCAAAGGTTGCCCTTACGCCCCCGTACGGGGCGGCTACCCGGAGCCCCACAGAAAATAGGGACCTTTAAAAGCAGTATTCGCAATATCAGTAAGTTAATAACTTAGAAAAATCTAAACTGCTTTACACCAATTTTAGTAATTTATTGCGTGTTTATAGCTGTAAAAAATATTCCTCTAACACTCTATGTTATCGGATTTATTTATTTGTCAGATGAGCAAATCGTGCCATCGGATTACTATACTCAGCCTCAGATTGACAAGAAATAATTATTCAATAATTTTATTAAATAATGTAAAATTTGTCTTAAGGTAAGATATAGCTAAAAAAAAATTTTCCCTTGAAGTAGAGTGAAGATCTTTTTCAAGTTAACGACCTCCACATCTGCATGTTCCCTCTAGTTCATATGACTTTGATTTAAGAAACAAGTTAGATTTTGCAGATAACCACTTCTCAAAACATGAGTTCAGTGACATCCTCTCACGAATAATTTTGAGACGACTTTAGAATGTAAAAGTTGCAAAAAAATTTTTAGTGTTATAAATGCTTATAATTATGAACATATTGCGCATTTAAAGTTATTAATATAAGCATGGATAAATAATAAACATACTTTGTACTAGTTTGAATTTTGTTATTTGAAAACCTAGATTTCATTTTGGTTAAATTACGGGTTACACTTCAGATTGGTTTGCCCCAATTCACATGTATATGACGGGGCCTGCTTTTAGGCACAAATTTTTAAGGCAAAACTATAAAACAGTTCATCGATAAGATTTTGCGTTATTTACAACATTTGAGGCATTATAGATGTTTTTATTCATAATGTGTTCTCATATTCTTGTAGAAAATGGATTAACATTTCATAGGCATTTATCAGATTTTCATGATGCTAAAAAGCAATCAGGTAACCATGGGACACTTTATTGCTTAGGAAATACAAATGGAAAAAATGTCGGACATAAGGTCAGAAACCAAAAAAATTACGGACATAAGTTTCATGACCAAAAGACTGACAGTATATTTCAATCCTTATGAGGTTCAGTTTCCGTTTTTTTTTTTTTTTTTTTTGCAGTACGTTTCTAAACATAATTTGAATTTCATGAATGCGCTTTTAATGCTTTTCAGCTTTGAAAGAAACAAAGAAAAGGATTTGACTATTCATAATGTCGTTTTTTTTTTTTTGTTTTTTTTTTCCTTATTACCTAAATATTATGAAATATTAAAGTAAACGATCAAGGCACTATTTAAAGCTAGCGAAGTTAATTTGCAATTGCCGAATATAAAATAACATTTAAATTTAGTTAACTTGCTATGAAACATAATGAAGCAAAAAAAGCATGGAAAGTCTTCTGAGGCTTGACGCTGCATCTCTTTCTCTCTAAATTTCGACAAAAAAAACATGTACAAAAGGAATTCAGTGCGTGCAAAGACAGTGCATTCCATCCGAACTCCCCATTCCCCCTAGGAAAACGGTTAGAACCCTTTAGCATGCTTTACTGAATTGGGGCTTCAATACAATAGTTCTATGGACTTCCTTTGTAAAGAAAAGGGGGGTCAAAGCGTGCATTGCTGGGAAGTAAAGATATGCTTTCCGAAATGCTTACACATATAATGACCATTTTTGGCGAAGAGATTTACACATTAGACAGGTTAAGAAGTACAGTGAAACCTCTGTAGCCGACCACCTCTCTAAACGACCAAAGTTTGCTGGAACAGAATTTCCCCGCATTCATTTAATGCTAACTTGACCTCCATTAAGCAACTACACTTAAACAGTTCCCCTCTCGAAAGGAATACATTTTCTTCCAGGAAAAAAAACTGTCACTTTTAACCTTCCAATTCAGATGTCAATTGTTGGGCATTTTTTTACAGAAAGTCTTCGAGGAAATTAGCTTTCTTAACAGCTACCACATGCACAGATGAGTTGAATAACTGCTTCTGGGCAGAAACACATTAGGCCAAACAAACAGGCCTTGTCCGTTTTTTTGACCGAGAAACCCTGGGGTGCATTGATCTTATTACCCCATTTTCTAGAACCCTTGGTGGTGATGGAATGGTGGGAACACAAGGCTTTTAGAGAATTCATTTTGATAACCAACAATTGATATTGAAAGAACATTTTTTCCACGTTTTATAAGTGGCCTCTAACAAAAAAGCGATTCTTTACTTAGGAAAATAGGATAACGGAGTGTGAAAGTGGTAAATCCGAAAGGAAATCGGCAGAAAAATTTAAATGAGGGAAAACTCAAACCCATGACAATTTTAAAAACAAGGAAATGCTCATAAGGATAAGGGAGGGATCGAAAGGACCCTTACTTTAGTTTTTTGAGTGAATGCGTTAGGTGAGAAAGAAAAAGCTCTTGTGATCGCAATATCTTTAAAATCGCGTTAATGTTCATTTATTTAATGAATTATTTATTTTGGACACTTCTGGGTATGTTTAACGTTATTATTGAATATTTTCAAGTAACCTCCATTGAGCGACCACCTCCCTGAACGACCATTTTTCGGCAGAACGAGAGGTGGTCGCTTTAGAGAGGTTTCACTGTACCCCCTATTACCCTAGATAAGGAGCTGCTCATACAATGTATGCAGTTTAGGAAATGTGCTCCAGAAAATTACGACTGAAAGGCCATTTGAAAGCTGAAAACTAAATTGTATTTGTTTTCAACAAATTTAATTATAAGACCCCCCCCCCCCCAAACAAACAAAATAACAATTCAATCAGCAAACATTTAGTAATTGTTACTTAAATGTCTAAGAAATAAGCAAGTATGTTTTGTACATCGTATAATCTATGCAGGGCTCCCACCGCCTTAACAGAATTTGTAGCAGCTTTCGGAGCAGGTAAAATGTCCTTTTTGTATCAGTTTGGAGCAAATGAATTTTAACTTTTGTATCAGTTTGGATCAGAAAAAATCGACTTTTATATCAGTTTAACAGCCAAAAATATCAACTTTGTACCATTTTTGGAGGATTTTTCTCTTTATTTTTTGAATATTGACAGTTTTAAAGCAATGTCATTTTCAAACATCAAGGGTAAAAGCAGTTTCAAGTCTTCAAAATGATAGGAAATCGAAATGTAAACGTCAGTCATCCTTCAGAAACTGAATTATTTTTATATTTATTAAGAAATTATTTATAACCTATTCAAAAAGTAAGACTAATTAAACCTATAACCCTTATAAGGGTGTTTTTCAATACTTTTCTCGGGAAACAGATTATTTAAAAAAATGTTTTGTTGTTTTTTCTTCTTCTAATTGTTAAAAATAGCTGGAAGAAAGCTTAAAATTTTCTTCTTTTCAAAAATCATTGCATTCTCTCTTTTTTGTTTAATAGCTAAAACACTATTCTTTCAAGAAAATAAGCAAAAACTAACTAATATGAATGGTTCAACTATTTTAAACTACTTGTCATCAATTAAAATTTGTTTTTAAATGGTACTTATTTAGGTATAATCATTGTGATTAGAGTAACAGTAAAATTTTGAATGAATTTAATATAATTTCATATTTTATCAAAAAATATATTTGAAGTCGATCCTATTTTCTACCTGCAGTAATATTTATTATTTTTCTGATTAAAAAATATTCCTTTAAATTTCAATCCTAAATGCTCACTTAGATGCTTTGGAAGTAATTAATGGCACTAAAAGTAAATTGCTGAGTTTCATAATTTTGCAGCAAGAAAATCCAAGAACCAAATTATATTTTTCAGTTCTATAATGGAAAGGCAAAATGTATTTCTTATTATATGTTGATAATTTAACGTCTAATGATTCATTTATTTTTTTCCAACAATTTATCTTTACATCTTTCAAAAATTGTGTAATAGTTACAATTAAATTTCAAGACTCCTAGGGTTACAGCAATTGGATGCTGAAAGAAACTAAATTGAATTAAAAGAAAGAGGAAATGCGAGATATTTTAATAACTTTCAAATCTAGTTAAAAAATTGAAACTTTAAGCAAGTGTACTTTTATGAGGTCGTTCATCCACAACAAAATTTCTATTTCTTCTAATAATATTACTTAACATATTTGCTAAAGATCATCAATTTATTAAGATATACATGCTTTTTTAATTTTATTTTCTAACTTACCAATTTTTTTTACTTATTTTGTTCTTTATATTTATGTTTTATGTTTTTGAATTGCTTGTGGTTATATGATATAGATTACAGAGCTTAAAGAGTAATGATAAAAGAAAAAAAGCTGAAATTTAATGTTTAATTTTACAGCGTTTGAAAGTCTACCTCTAAACACTTTCGGGAACAAATATATATTTTCAAACAACGTTTTTATTTAAAATAAATATACATTTTATTTATTTACTTTGAGAAGAAACATTATAAATAGTTGAAATGAAAAAAAATCCGATTTTTGTAGGGGATGCAAAAAGATTGTAGAACGTATGCGCTCCTTTGCTTGCACGTGGAAAGTAGGCTTAAGGAATTTGAAAAAATCAGTATAATGGAGCAGCAATCTTTTTAACATCTGTTCTGTTATTGATTTTTCACATTGATTAGTATTTCCTAAACATTAGAAAAAAAAGTGCACTAAGGAAACACGACAAGTTAATTTTTTTCACGTTCCATGAAATTAAACTTTTTTATCTATTTCAAGAAAAACTTACCAAATAAAATGTTCAACATAAATAATGATAAGAGGAATGATTTTTCTCTCTATAATACTACAAAATATTAGAAATCGTATCAGTTTCTTCTACAAGCGTGGGATACATCACTCATTCTGCTCAAGCTTCTCATAGATATTTGATGTTCTTAAGAGAGAAGAGAGTTAATATTCATTAATAAACTACTTCAAAGGTAAAAAATTAGTTGACTAAAGGAAAAATGTATCGAATGATGTCGATTTAAGGTTTAAAAAAATATAATATCTAAAATTTTTTCGATTTTTTTTTTTTTTTTTAATCGTTATTTGGTGCAAATTTTGCGAAAAAACGCATTTTGTAGCAGCATGTAGCAGAAAAATCATTTTGGCGCAGTTTTGCGCAGCCGTGGGAGCCCTGTCTATGTTGCAACAGAAAATAACATGTAGTCTCTAACAATATTTTTTTAAAAGATAAGAAATAACTTTAAACTCAAAAATGATAATATATTCACTTGATTAAAGATCTCAATAAAAAAAAATGCAGCCTGTGTTTTAAAAGTGGCTGCAATAAGATTATAAAGTTTTTAAATCAACACATTTAGTATAATAATAAAAACATGTTTTAATGTCAAATAATAAGGATTCCATTTTCTTATTCCCTAAGTAGTCAAAAAAAATTTTTTTTAGCAAAATTTGGTACTTAGCTACAGCATATTTAGCTCTTGGGCATTTTAGGCTAGTAAAAAAAACCATAAGAACAGAAAAACAATTAAAAATTAAGGCATTTTAAAGGAGCCGAAGACAAACTGAGGAGTTCTAAGCACTCTTAAAAAGAAAGTCAAAATGAAGAAATTTATAAAGACTTTTTAAGGAGCATTAGCACCCAGCATTTGTTTGAAACATTTTATCAACCTCTCCAGGTTATCAAGGTTTTTGAGGTGGATAGACAGTTAGAAACACTGATTAGAGCCAAGTTTTTTTGAACTACTACCTTCTTAAACTAAGTTGCCTTATAACAAATAGTGGAAGGACGGAAGTGCTAAGTGGAAATGGGGGAAGAAAGAAGTTTTAGAGCATAGCTGAGAAAAATATGTATGTCAAATTACACTGAAGACATTAAAAGATTTTGTGTAAGGGAACATACCTGATTATTTTCATTTGAATTAGAGGATTTATCCTCATGATCATTTAATTGAGAATGACTTCTCAAAACTTCATGAGGTAAAGAGTCTAAAAACTCTTCTAAAGACATTTCACTTTCTTGTTGTAGAAGAGCAATTTCTTTACTTTGCTCTTCTTCATCAATGTCTTCTTCTTCTTTTTTTATGGTCTCTTCATCATCACTAGCACTGCTTTCTGGCTCAAAATCTAATGATTTGAACATAAAAATTACTCAGCATGATAAAATAACATTATTTTACTATTCATTCACTCATTTTTAGAAACTCACTAAGGTGGTTTTCTTATTTATTAAATAATAACAGCAACAATATTCTGAACAGTACAAAGCATTGAGCAAAAGGGGGGGGGGGGATTTCATGAGACAAAATATATTTTTGTCACATATTTACCTTCTGTGACATAGGTCATTCTCAAAAATATTACCTATGCTGTGATATGATTTTGTAAAGAAAAGATTAGATTAGACAGAATATTGAATAATTTAATTATATAATAATGAATTTAATAGCGGGGTGAGTTTATTTCTGAACACTTCTCTGTTTCTCTTAACATTGAAAACATTTGCTCAATTCTGCAAAATTTTGTTGTGAAGAGCAAATTATTTATACCTTTTTATCTCCAATGTACTTTCTAACAAAACTTAACAACAATTTCTTGCCATTCAAATTGTTAACATAGATTTATGGCAGTGATTCTCAACCACTGTCCCGCAGCACTTTTGTGTGCTGCCACATAAGCCATGTTTTTCATACGCACGCTAAATGAACTAGAATTTCTTTCAAAGAAGTATAATAAACATTTTCAAGACTTTAATATTTTTAGTTCTTTTTGTGATACATATTAATTTCAAGAGTTTTGTTATGCAATCTCCAGGCCGATAGTGATGAATTTGGTGGTTTCCAAAGCTTATCTTTGAAAACGTTTGACATCATGTTTTGTGCAGATATTTCAGAAACTGTTTTGTGCAGATAGTTAGATTGTTACTGTGCAGATAGATAGAAAGTTCATCCAGAACTAATGAACCTATTTTCCTATGAAATGTTTTGATCCGGATTTTCAAGAATATTTTTGAATTAATGAATGATTAAATGAATAAGTTAAAGAATGAATGAATGAGTGAATAAATGATTAAAAAAAATAAATGAGTGAATAAACGAACGAATGAATGAATAACTAAATGAGTGAACGAATGACTGAATAAATGAATGATAAATAGGTATTACCCGTTGAAAAAGGTATATCAGAATTAGAAAACCTACTATGTTAAAATTAAAAATAAAAACCGATTTCTCAGGTGCACCTTCCACTAATTTTTTTTTCTTTCTTAGTCCTTAAAAGTCCGTTTTTCAAATTTTTGAAATGATGGGCCTGTATCTACCAGTTGAGAAAGCACTGCAATTTGAAGTAAAAATGCGTTGATGTTTACGTAAATCCGCCATTTTTGGTTGGGTTCCGAAATAAGGCAAAGCCCGAAAGCCGGCAAAGCGCCTGTCCCGAGGAAGCTGAATTTGGGGTTCTGTACTGTAGTTGAAATGAAAGAATGATTCTTGTAAGGGATGCAAAGATTGCAAAACAAATAGAGCGTATGGCTACCTTCTTATTCTAACAAAAAAAGGGAAGAAATAAATAAGCACCTGGAATAAAACATAAGGACTTTTTCTTTAAGCACTTTTTAAGGCCTTAAAAATGAAAATGAACATTAAGGACTTTCTAAGGGCCTCTAAGGACCGTACGAACCCTGTAATTCATTCACTCTTTTACAATAAAAACATTGTTCAGTTCCTGAAAAATAGGAAACACTTGTATAGTACATTTTCCGTAAATCTGTGTAAAGGGACTTGTTCCAATTCGTCCGTATTTTTTTAATACTTTTTATAAATGCGTTATTAATGTGTGATTCTTCTTAAATTCATGAAATATATATAAGTAGATGTTTTAGCTATTATTATTAAAAAGAAATTTTTACTTTATTTTTTCATCCTTATTTCAGATTGGATATTGTTATTGTAACTTGTAAGAATTGAAGATTCTTGCACAGCTATACACACCTCAACGACGATGTTTCGTGTCGTTTTGAAACTGAGTTGCTTTAAATACAACATGAAAGTTGAAATTAATATTTTTAAAATACTGAAAATAAAATTTAGGGAATATACTTAAGATCGTAAATTAAGCAATTTTTTTGCAATAGCAATTTCTGTAAAAGGTTCATTTTTCTAATTTGCTAATTCTTCCTCCTTTATAATTATAATGTCAATCAAAAGGGGGGGGGGCGCTTAATCGGTATTTTCACCTAAAGGAAATTTGAGGGAAGAAAGGGGGTGGGCACTCGTTCGCTCATAATTCAATTTCCGAAATAATTATGTTCAGTTTTAAACTTGGTAATATATTTACGTTATTTTCAATAAAAATAATGTCTGTATACTTGTAGGTATGTCATTTTGCGAAAAGTTTTAAAAAATTGTGTGTACTTAATTTTTACATTGAGTGTACTTTAATCATTTTTATATTTTATAAATGAAAATGGCTGAAATATTTTTGCCCATTTAGTAAAATCATATGCTCATACCATTACTAAAAACTGAAACTTTTTGCTTTAATCAAGTATCTTTATTGAAAACATTTATGATAAAAAAATATTTTAGAAGGAAAAAACACCTTAATCTATTAGGGGATATGAATGAAACTTTAAGGATACATATTCTAAATCTCTAACAATTGTTGTTTAAACACTATCCTTCTGAATTATTTATTGTGCGGCATTTATTAAATTGATTTAAAAAAAATGCCTATAAGTCGCGCAATTTAACACCAAAAACGAAGGGGGGGGGGCCATGCTATCTTGGATAACTGAATTTCCCGGTCTTTTAGATCACTAAAAAATGCTGATATTCGTAGATTCATCGAACCCAAATTACAATAACAAATGGTAATAATATTTTAAAATAAGTAGAAAATAGTAAAAAAAAAATACTTTTAAATTAAGAAAATTAAAAGAAAAGAACTTTAAAAAATAAAAATCAAACACATTCACAAGTCAAAACGAGAGGGGGGGGGGGAGGCTGAAAATGACATAAATGATTCAAATATATAAATAGTATTCATTTTTTAAACATTTCATGAAGTTTTTGGCCAAAATTAGGCTTTTGCAATTGCTGGATTTTTCGACCAGCCATTATGTGCGCTTTATCTTTCAAAGATTTTTGTTTCATTCCTGCTATAAGTTATTTATTTTTAACACAATGTTCATCAGATATAGCAGGCAAAATTTCATTATTTTCGTTTTCATTGCTGTCTTGCTCTTAGTCATTGTTCGGGTGTAGCACCATTTGAATGGTTCCCGAATCGAACTTTTTTATCTGCGTCGTCGATGTTGGTTTCTATTAAAAGATCCCATTCCAGCCACAATCTAGAATACTCCTGAAGTTCAATTTGGAGATCCTTTTCCTTTAAGAAGCATGTTTACATGCAGAAACACGCAAATTTCATACTTGTGTGCAACGATATCAGTTTTGCGAACTTGATTTTAATAAAGAATTCATTTTCACAGTCGCAATTTTTGTTGCACTAATATCAATTTTAACCTTTTAAACGCCGCACTATGATTGGAACATGCCACAAACTGTTTATTGCTAAAAATCACTTTATAAAGCAAATATAGGAATTATGGGTAAGTTTTTTTATTCAAAAAAAAATTTTTGTACATGATTTTTGGCATGCTCCAAAAATGGAACATTGGCGGGTAACACTTAGTTTTTTTACATGTTTTTAAAAAAGTGAATTTGCACTTTTTATGTTCAAACTAATGGTTTTTTGAGGAATGTTAAAGAAATTGTAGGTAATTACACAAGGTTTTTGTGATTAGCACTACTTTCAGGGGAAAATAGCCAAGCTGTACCGTAATTCCAGGGATAGTTTTCATGAAGTCCTTCAGCTATAGATGTTCTACATATGCAACAAAGCTTCAAATAACAGTCTAACAAACTGAATTCCAAAATTAATTTGTTGCTGATAACCAGGAGTTAAAATTAGAGAAATAAAATTATTTATTATCTTTTGAAAACATCAAAAATAAACAAACGGAAATAAATTTGCATTAGAAAAGCAGAAAGTATCACTGTGCCATATTTGGAAAACACAAAGAATAATATGAATGAAGAGTTAAATAATGTATGAATAACAAATCTTACTAAAATTCTTTGAAACAAAATATAATAGTTATTATAAATGCTTGCGGATTCAATGTCCTGAATTTTTTCCACTGTCCATGGTAGCTAGGAAAGCATGCTTCGTGCAGTCTTTTGGTGTACTTAAAACATTTTTTCGTAGTATTCTTCTTGCATACAGCACAACTCCTTCTGATGTAGGCACAAAAAAATGTACATCAGATTTTCTTAAAGCTTCAGAAGGATGTATTCGAGGTTCAGGGACGCAGTTTGATTTTCGGTTTCATGTGAAGTAAATGCAAGGTCACCTCCCTCCCAAAATAGAGATGGGACAATTTTGCTGTTGCACCCTTGTGCAAACGTAAATGCAAAATTCAGCCAGCAGCATCAGCCATATATATTAGACAAACATCGGCTGGCAGAATGGGCTCAAAAATGTCCTCATCAATGTCTTCTTCAGCTGTTGAGCATCCACTTTCTTCTGGAGGCAATTGACAAATATCAGTATATTTTTCACAATGAGCAGATACTGTATAAAAATAATCCAGTGCCTCGTCTACAGTTCGAAAAGGTTTTGAATGAAACATCAGATCAGTGTAAAGAATACTCACTGACTGAGAAAAATCGCAGAGAAGAAAAATAGCTAAGGCTTTCTCACGATTCCCTAAACATGTGCTTCTCTGTGTTGTCTCCACTAGCACTACCGTGATAAACTATTTTATAATTGAACTATTTATTTTATCCTCTAATTTGTACGCCTAAGTCATAAACGAAGTTTAGTTATCAAAAAACATATGGGGCCTTTAGAGAAAAGTAATCTCCTTCAGGTCAAGTGCTTCAGTTCAGGTTACAGGAGGGGTTACAGCGGATGGGGAAATGGAAGGGGGGGGGGGGTGGCACATGGGAACGGAATGTAAATAAAGTCATTAAACACAGCTGCCTAACATTTACCATGAGTTCCAACATTTAAAAAATTTTCTTTATTTATTTGATGCAATGTAACAAAAGAACACTAAGATGTTAAAACGTAGACCTTTACATGCCAATGTTCCATTTTTGGAACATGCAAATTTCATTGCCAATAAAAGCTATATTGACATAATTCTTTAAAAATAAAACATGTTTAATTAACAATACGACTACTTTTAATTGTTCTTTTTAGTCTTGAATTTTTTAGTCTTGCTTGATAAAGAGTACAAAAAATGAATAAATTAATTTTTTTATTTTTGATACCACTACTTTCAGTAATATAATAATTACGTCAAAAAATCAATCAATAGTTCAAATACACACAATTTTTGCAGTGCAATACTGATAAAACTATTTTTCACAGATTTTTAGAGTTGATGTTCCAATATTGGAACATTGGCGTTTAAAAGGTTAAATTCTCATTACCTTATTGCGGCTGTTAAATAAATAAAAAAAAAGTATAACAAAAATAAACAAGCTCTAATTTTAACATAATCAGCTTTTACGGAAAATTCGCGAACATGTGGTATTAGAAGTTTTCTGAACTTGCATACAGTCCGACTTTTGTTTCAATTCTTCTTCAAATACTCACCAGACAAATAAAATAAATGTATAAGAGTTTAAATACATATTTCTTTCGTGTTTAATTATAGACATAAAATAGAGAAAGCGTTGGGTTTTTGCAAGTTTTGTTGGAGAATTTTTTTTTTCTAATTTTCTTCTGCAAGTAAGTTTACACTCCCCTCCCCTAAAAAACCTAAGTTTTTAGGCTAAATTATTCGACTTATAAACACTGAATATATTTCCTGTAACAAAAAAAAAAATGCGTATTTTTAAAGGTATTTTCAAAATAAATGTATTTTTATTAAATGGGCAAAAAAACGTGAACTTTTCAAAAACGGCGGGGAAAATCACAAAAAAATCTGTTTTCTGGTTTCCCGGTTTTTTGGTTCCTGGATAAGAGGTTCTGTACTGTATAATATAATTACAAGAAATTTAAAAAAGCAAAATTTGATGATATTAACTCAGCATTAAAGCAACGACGCAAAAACGAAATCATACAGAAAATCATGAAATAACTTTTTTTTGAAAACTGCACATTTTCGATATAAAACATGTTCATTACATATTATTTTCCTTCTTTTTAAAATGTCTATTTCTACAAAAATGATGCGAAATATTTCCCAATTTTTCTTTAAAAAACAAAAGTTGGGTTTCTTTTCAGCTACCGATTTTTTTTTTTTGAAAAAGTTCTGGATTTTAGGTCTTCTGGATTTCGGGATTCCGAATTTGGGGCCCTATACTGTCTTGAAACATCACAATATTATTTTGACCATGAATTGCGGTATCAAAAATTAGATATTGCCCAGTACTAGCATACACATATTTGCATTTTCTAGAAATTCAAAACATATCATTTAAAAATACTGCTTAATTTAAGACATAATCACAAGTTAAAAACTTTTTTTTTTTTGGATTTGGTCAAAATTAATATTGAAAAGCCCGAAGCTATTCATATTTTATACACACAGTGAAATCTGTGAAGTTGACCACCTTTGTAAACTGACCACCTGTCTAAGTTGACCACTTTTGTCAGGAACGGAATTAGCTATATGTAGGAATTATACTATATGTAGGAAAACCTTTGTAACTTGACCACCTAAGTTGACTACTTATGTGCACCGAATTTGAGTGGGAGTATTATAAAAAACCCTTTGTAACTTGACCACCTAATTGTTACTATACTTTATTTGTTTGTCTATTTTTGAAAAGATTAAAAAAACTAAAATAACTTTTCCAAGATATTTTTATGCTACATGTTAGTTATGCTACAATGTCCATCCAGTATTTGTCTGGATGGACGAAACATCAATATAAAATTTGCCTAATCCTCTCTGTAAGTTATCCATATGGGAAAACTACTATGAGCACTCTTTTATTCTTTAAATAAATTTTTTCTACCTGATATAGCTATCTTGAAAAATTATGCATTATTAGGAAATTGTTACCAGCAAATAAGTAACTTATATAATTAATTGGATATTTGTCTCTTTCTTAAATAAGTACTTAAATTTTAAAGTTGTACAGGATACATTCTAAGTTATTCAGGTTAAATTTTTCTAATAATACTTTAGATTATTGTAGAAAAAGAAAGCTAATTACTATTTTAAAGTCTTGTTAATACAAGAAGCTACATTTTAATTAGTTTGCAAATAAATGCATAATGTAAAAAATGAGAAAGGGAAAAACCCTCCACCCTCTATAAGTTGACCACAAGTGGTCAACTTACACAGGTTTCACTGTATTTCCGATCTTTAAAGGAAACAACACTAAAAAGATTCCCATTGATTCAGTGGTCTCCTTTTTAACCCGAGACCTTTTGCTCTGTCTTTTCAAAATTGGCTATTCAATTCAAGAAAGCACTATGAAATAATAATTATTAAAATTACCAGATAGCTCGTGCCCTTTTTTTTGAGAAATTGATGAAGGAGAATCAGGAGTTGGAGATGTAGCTCTGCTTGAACAAGGGCTGTCATTTAAATTACGATTCATGCCTTGAGTTAGCCAAGATGAATACTTTTCAGTCTGATCCACAATAAAATTCAAATGAACATCTAAAACTTTTTTTCTTTTTTCTTCTAACCAAGTTTGTTGTTTATATTCAACTAGCTATAACAATAACATGTTTAAATTAGAGACATAACCAAAGACCTTTAGTAACTTAAATAATTGTAAGAGAGTAAATAAATTAATAAATAGTAGTAATAATAATAAATAGAGTTTTTTTTTAATACTTTTTAAATATGTAACACTTTAGAAATACAAAAATTTCAGAAGCAGGGCAAACGGTCATGGTTATTTGCTAGAATGTAATACAGGGACAGTAATAACATTATTGTTTATCTGAGATGTTAATTGAGATGATTCAACCGAGTGCTTCGATGATTTCATGTTGCACTAATAATTTCTTTGTTATGCTTATATATTGATTCATTCTTCAATTTTGTCTTCAAAGAGTATATTTTGCTTAAGGAAAAAAATAGATAAATTTCAGAAGGAAAATGAATAAAAAGAAGAATTACAAGTGGATTTCGGGTGAAGTTTCTCTATGTATCCTGGAATTTTAAGGGGAAAAGGAGGTAGCATTGCCTACATGTAGTGACTGAATATTTTGTGTATCATGTGTATATATACAGTAAAACGCAATTAAGAAGTTTTGCAAGGGACCAAGAGAAAAACTTATGCGGGAAAACTTCTTAAATGGATAGGCTCCATATATGAAAATAAATTTACTTTGTGATATTTAGGGATGATATTATTTGACAATACTTAAATTAGACATAAAATAGACGCCTCCATAAGAGACTCTACAAACATTCCTTTCTCCCCTTATCAGTCATCATTGTTCTCGTGACAACTGACTAATCTCCTCTGCTACCTGTTTTCCAGGAACTTTTAGTGTTGAGAAAAGGCTACCCTTGAGAAAAAGCTGACCAAGACAGCTGAAAGATATAATAATTTATTGTAAAATATTTTAACTTGTTCTTCTATTGCTTATAACTGTGACTTTAACCTTAACTGTCCGGATTGTTCTATTGTTATAAAAAGATGTACGGCTGTGGCTTACGATAACTGAGATTTGCAATGTAAATAGGATGTATATAGTTTGTTCAAGTGTCCAAAAATAAGTTTTAATATGTCACCCTATCTTCACCTTCTTCTAATCTTTTTTCCATTAGAAATACACATAACTATGTAGATTGAAAAATCGTATAAAAAAACTTGAGAAGTCTAAAGTGTCATTTGAAAGAAAAAATTGACCGATATGAAAACTTATTAGGCGGGAAAAAAATAAAATCAAAACTTTTTAAAAGGGATATTTTAACATTGGAGAGATGGGAATGAAACTGGTATTAGAAATTAAGAACTTCTTATTCGGAAACTTCTTGAACGAGTTTAACTGTACATACACACAAGAAATAAAAACATCACCTATTTAAAACACAACTAAATGCTACATTGAAATATTAGATGTAACAAAATTTATATCAAGTACATGGTGGAAATGGAATCCAACGGAAAAAACCTTGATAATTCCCTGATTGAGCTAAAAAAAATTTAATGATTTTATAACTTTAATTTTGAGTTACACAGTATCATTGTCATATATAATGACAGTATCACAGAGGTGAAGGCATAAAAATTATTTAGGGGAGGGGAATCCACTGTACTTTTCCATCTGAGCTCTGTGGAATTCTTTTTTTTTTCTTTTTAGGGGGAGAAAGAAAGAAAACACAATTTTCTAAGTAATATAATCTGCAACTGGTGATAATTTTAGGATAAATGCTAGCTTCAAAATATTGAATTATGCAGATGAACTAGGTAAACTTCTTAATCTACAGCATGAGAATGAATTCTAAGATTTACATGTGTACTGAATATGCAATATTATTTTCAACTTTTACTTTATTACCATCCCTCTTTCAACTTGGACCACCCCCAAATCGAAATCCTCCATAGCCTTTGGGCTCCAGAACTTGCAGATCTTGTCACCAAGATCTTTTGGAAGACTATAATCTTGCACTAGCACTGTTTGCAGACACGACAACAACAAATACTTTATTATTTATTTATTTGCAATTAATTGCTGATTTTAACATGTTCTGCCTGTGCAGAATCTATTTAACCCTTTCCGGCGCGGTGGTCGCAAAACAGACCACCAATTTCAAAATTTTCTAGAAAAAAAAATTTTACCTTTGAAACCAAAAAAATTGCTGGTAAAGTATCATTTCATTCTCTTTTTGAAGTCTAGATGGCAGCACAAGTGAATATGGCTCCCTTTATTGGATTTATTTAATGTTAAAATTACCTCTTTTTTCAAGTCTAAAATATGAGATTTTTTTTGAGAGATTAAAATATACAATTTCAGCTGATTCAGTACACCATTTTCCATCAATATCCACAAGGTGTTCATTCAAATTATTGTATAAGATTAAAATTTATTTTCGAACCCAGCAGAACGATTGATCCAAAGGTGTCCCTTTTTGGGGACACCGCACGTCTACAACATCTGATTCTTCGTTTCGGCCTTCGCATGAAACATGGCGTAATTCGATACTTTCGATGAAAGGGAGCGAAAGTTCATCTGTTTCGAGGGAGTTTTGTTTATATTGGGTTCTGTTTAGTCTTAGGTTTGCTTATAGGGAAGACAGACAGCTATTTCAATGCAGAATTAAAATAATAATAATAATATGATTATACATGCCTATAACTACATACTCATATTACATTTTTTTATATTTAATATTTTTAATGACTTAAATTAGTAAGATCAGTAATAAATAGTGTTTAAATGTCTAAAATATTCATAATTACTGCTATTGAGATAAAGAATTTGCGCAATTATTTCGTAAAATGTTTTTGCATCACATGCTCTAGACGGGTGGTGTCCCCAAACGGGGACACCACCCTCTGCAAAAGGAGGCAAGTTTAAAAAATTTTTGACTGTAAAATCTAAGTCTAGGTAACCAATTGATCACATTCATAGTGTTTTTTCATTATATTTAAAAAAAATTAATGACCTGTGCCGGAAAGGGTTAAATGATGAATGAATGTGTAAATTGGAAAATAGTTTGATTGCCATCATGAAGGCAAAAATTGTGCATAGTTAATAATTTTTGTTTTCTGTATTAGTAAGATCAGTAATAAATAGTGTTTAAATGTCTAAAATATTCATAATTACTGCTATTGAGATAAAGAATTTGCGCAATTATTTCGTAAAATGTTTTTGCATCACATGCTCTAGACGGGTGGTGTCCCCAAACGGGGACACCACCCTCTGCAAAAGGAGGCAAGTTTAAAAAATTTTTGACTGTAAAATCTAAGTCTAGGTAACCAATTGATCACATTCATAGTGTTTTTTCATTATATTTAAAAAAAATTAATGACCTGTGCCGGAAAGGGTTAAATGATGAATGAATGTGTAAATTGGAAAATAGTTTGATTGCCATCATGAAGGCAAAAATTGTGCATAGTTAATAATTTTTGTTTTCTGTATTAGTAAGATCAGTAATAAATAGTGTTTAAATGTCTAAAATATTCATAATTACTGCTATTGAGATAAAGAATTTGCGCAATTATTTCGTAAAATGTTTTTGCATCACATGCTCTAGACGGGTGGTGTCCCCAAACGGGGACACCACCCTCTGCAAAAGGAGGCAAGTTTAAAAAATTTTTGACTGTAAAATCTAAGTCTAGGTAACCAATTGATCACATTCATAGTGTTTTTTCATTACATTTAAAAAAAATTAATGACCTGTGCCGGAAAGGGTTAAATGATGAATGAATGTGTAAATTGGAAAATAGTTTGATTGCCATCATGAAGGCAAAAATTGTGCATAGTTAATAATTTTTGTTTTCTGTATTTTTCAAATTTTAACGTGTTTAATAATTTCATTCTTTATTTCAAGTATTTTAAATGATCTGAAGAAATAAGCATGTATTAAAAATTGAAATGAAAATTAAAACTAGAAATGTTATCTTTGACGTTTGCCCTTACCATCCTGATTCACAAAACTTAGATTAAAAATGTTCATTTGAGATTTAAGTTTGAATGAAAATAAAACGAAATTTTACTTATTTATCTTAAAACAAAGCATAAAAAAATATCGAAATTTTAAAGAGTCCAGTTCCCACTACGGGTGCAAAAAAGAACGCATTTTTCAATAAATAGGGAAAAAATCTACAAGGATTCTCAAACCTCTATTTTTTTTATTTTTAAACCTTTAAAAAATATTAGGGTACATTTCTGTTATATATTATATATCTACTTATTCATTTACTTATTTGTTTACCTTTTCAATGTTACTCCAAAACTGTTTGATTTCCCTAGCCATTATACTTGCTATTTTTCTCATCTTTAATTGTTCTTCTTTCTCTGCTTTTTCAGCTTTAATTTCTTTTTCTTGGAAGTATTTCGTGATCATACGTGCACACTGAAAATATGAAGCAAAAGATACAGATGAGGAAGTATTTTTAACACTATTTCTTCTCACACACACATAAAAGACCACTTGTTAAGTGATCCTTCAAGCTTTAAAGCAGCCTAGAAAATATTCATTATTTCTTGTGCAGTATAAATTAATAGCAGAACAAAAAATAATTATTCGTACAAACCTTTTTATCAACATTTACAAATTTTAATAATAATTTCTTGCATTTTTCTGAACAAATAATCTGAACTATTTATAAATTTGGGTGAATAAACAGCAAAATATAGTTTTGATTATTATTTCAAAATATCATTACATCAATGAATATTTTACATAATTATGTATCAAAAAATGACTACAAGATAGAATTTACACATACACATTCATTTACCAATTAAAAATAATAAGGCTCGACCGATGCCGATGCATCAGCGCCGATTGTTCAACAGAGTTGCCATTGGCATCGGGTGCAGATGTTAACTTTGGAAAAACATTGGCCCTAAAAAACATCTAAAAGCCGATGCAAGGCCGATGTTTTTCGCAGGGACAACTTTCCAGAAAACATTCTATCTTTAACTTTCTTTTATCCTCATAGCTACCTTCATTATTAGAATTATTTCTTTTTGAACAGAATGCTCGCAATATAGAATATGTTAAAGTAAAAGTAACAGAGGCGTCATATGAGTGATATTTGTTTTTCGCACTAGGTTACTCAACTCATTTTTGTCCGTTTTTCGTTTAAAATGAAATCAGTGCATTAGATGTCATTGTGGAATAATATTACATCACCTGCTTTTAGTTTGTCATATTTCTTATTATTCCGAAATTGTAAACATTACAAAGTCAACTCAATCAAAGTACGATAATACCAATTTTAATTTTTACCCACGTAAACTTTCTTCTCTCGGCGTTTTTTTTTTTTTTCTTTTTGCTTCGATGTCATGTGTTAGTTTTTCTGCAATTGTGCAGCAATCTTGTTGCATCTGCTTTCAGTTTAGAATATTTCTTGTTATTTTATTATTAGTTTACAACATAGCAGGGGTGATTGTGACACAAAGTAAAAAACCCTGAAAAAATTTTATGCAAGAAGTGTATCACTCTTTGTGCATCATAAATTTTCCACAGGTTTTGCACACGTATCAACTGCATGTTTAAAATAACTTTTGAAACTAAAATTTATATTTTACTTACCTACTTCTAACTAATAAAAAAAATATTATTTATTTTTCGCAAATAAATTGTAATTTATAGTAAAATATAATGAATAGGAATTTCCCATGATTAGATATTTTTGCCAAATTTTTGAAGTGAAATACTTTTTCTTTTTGGAGTTATTCTTTTTTCATTTATTTGTCAAGTATCTGCAACTTTTAAAATAAAAGTTGAAAAAATAACTCCAAGTCAAGCGCCGATTTCAGGAAAAGGACGTGAAAATGCATTATTATGCAAAAAAAATGAAGTTTGGAAAATGAATTCAACATTTTGCGATGTTTATTGGAAAAATAATCAAATCCGAAAAAAACTGCAAGTTTTTTTATCGTTTTTTAAAAACAAAAATAAAGTCCGAAATTTTTTAAAATTAAACGCCAAATTCGCATGGAGTTTGGCGGCGAAAAAAAATAATTAAAAAATGGCGCCAATGCCCAGTTATCGGAAACAACGAAAGCACGTGGACGTGGTATAGGCCCAAGGTATAGAGTCTTTGGTAGGCTATAGCTCTCTATATACCTTGGTTAGCAACATTGCAATCCTTGCTGCATAAAGGGTAGCTACAAAGGGAATGTTGATCGCTTTTCAGCGTATTTTTTGTTCAAATCCACTAAATTTTCAATTTTGAAGACTAAAAACTCCGATTTTTAAAGCACGGAAGGAAGATATGAAAAACCCGGATTTCCGGGGTACACCCGGAATACAATCATACCTGACATAGAACATATTGATAAAAAATATGAATCAATTTTTCAGTATAAATGTTTATTGATTGAAATTTTATGTGTCCAAGTTCGACTTGCAATTTTCAATAATTTAACTCTTAAAAAACGAGTTTGTGCGACATTGTGGAATAATATCTTAATAAAAATGCTAATTTCTTTATTTTCAAAAATTGACAATGCATATGGTTTGGGACCCCAAATTCAAAATCCTGAAATCAGGAATTGTTTCGAAAAAAATCAGCAGTTGCAAAAAAAAAATCAGTAAATGGTTGCACCGTTTTAAAAAGAAGGAAAATAAAATGTAATGAAGATGTAGATCGAAAATGTGCTGTTTTTGAAAAATTTATTTCGCGATTTCCGGAAAGGGTTCGTTTTTGAGATTAGAGTTTTCATTAATTGTAGCTTTAATTCTGAGTTAATTAATATCATTAAATTTTGCTTTTTAAAAAAAATTCTTGTAGTTTTGTTATATTAATTTTTTAAAATGAGCTCTAATTTTCACGCGATACAGAACATTCGCAAAATTGAAAATCAGCGGTTCTTGTATTTTCCCGATAGTCTTATCTTTAACTGCAATTTAGTGGCTGGAGAATATAAAATCACATCAGAATTTGACGGAATTCTTTTCATTTATTGTTTAATTAAAGAGGCTAAAACAATATCAGGAAGAGTAGATGTTTCGATGTTTTGCCACGAATGCAAGCCTACTCAAACTTCGTGTTTTGTGCTAAATTTCCTGACTTATAGGCGGGTATATACAATAATAAAAATGCTACAAATGAGAAAAAAGTTAATAAAAACTTCCCGAGCAAATTATATGGGCTTTGATGCTACTTACAAAATTTTTTGAATGAGGACCCAAATTCCGAAATCCGGAAAGATCATGGCCCCGAGCGTTCCAGACTTGAGGTCAAATACTTTTTTTTTTTCAAAATTCACCAGAGGTCCCATACTGTTTTTTTTCTTCAAAATTCATCTTAATTTTATAATCAATGACGTGTTTTTCAGGTTATTTGTCAACAGAAAACAGCAGGTGCTCAAAATCTTTTCGCGTTTACAAAATATTGGTTTATTTCGGTGACATTACATTCTGCTCATAAAACTATAAAGAACACGTCAAGTATTTCAGTGTAATTTCCAATTCACAAGGAAAAAGCTAATAAGATTGGTTCTTTAAACCCCATTATTCATTTGTAATGACAAAAAAAGTCTCACATCTAAGTTTGTAAAACAATATGCAGAACTTCTTGGTTACGAAGAGGGGTATGCGTTACTGCGAACGAAACTTTTTAACTTTTTATTTCTATTTTATAAAAAGAGCTACTTTTAGTTAAAATAACTTTTATAAAGAAAAAAAAAACATAGAAACTTTCCCGCTTTTCTTTTAAAAACCGGGGGAAAATCCTAGGATGAGAGTTGACAATTTTGTTACAGTTACAAACCCACATTATTCGTTAGTTTGTCTTATAAAATTTGCATTCCTCTCCATGAAAAAAATAAGAAAATAAAGGCAGCTGCACATGGCATTTGCAGTGCAGGTGTTATAAAGAGAAAATGTTGAATGAAAGGAAAGGAGACCCGATGTGATCCAACAGTTGTTGAGTTTTTTTGCAAAGATAAAAAACATGAATTAAAAATCCTGTGATGTAGCTTTTTTTTACCACCAAATAGTTTAATTACTTTACTAGAATCGCGAGTGATTCTTTAAGTTTTAATTATTATGTAAACTTCCCCCAAACACTCTTATGGTGCTTGAAAAATGCATTTATGTTTTATAAGCATAAAAATAAATAAATGATTTAAAATGACATTTTTGACAAGCTTTCTATACACGTTTTACTGGTTTAAAGCAAATTTTTTAATAATCGGCCCATTGAAACAATCAGCATCGGCCCATCGGCCGAGCCCTAGAAAATAATCATTTAACAATGCTAACTGTATTACATATTACCTTATGCTGTTGGTTCTCCACCAAAGCCACTAATCTAAATTTAACACACTTTTTTTTTTTTTCAGGGTTCAATTTAAATCATTTAAAAAAAATTTCTAAAAATCATTTTTAGTGTTAGAAATGCTTTGCATTTACAACCTCCATTTCAAGCAAAACTTCAAATATCCCTCTGTCTCCGTGTGTGTATTATATATTTCATATCTTTAGAACTAATTATTATAATTATTTATTTAAATTTTACAATATTAGTTACTCTTCAGATGTCTTAACATCAAAGACTAATTCATTGAACTTTAATAATAGTATTTGGATTCTACTTAATGAATACCACACAAGAAATAATTCAGGATGATAGCGTTTAAAACAAAGTTTTTAGAATTTAGATTAAGTATTATATTTAAACAGAGGTGAAACTCACTGAGACCCAAAAACCCTGAAAAGTGTTATGAGCATTAAGGTTGATAAGCTAAATGAGGTGCAACAAAAATCGTTGCTTGAGAGCAACTCCATGTTGCGTATTTAGTACTTTTACTTTTTTTATTTTGGTTCATCGGCAATCCTAGGAGAAGACGGGGGAAGCTCCGCTTAGTGGTCTCTCTTGCTTTTGAACATTCGTGCCTGCTTGCTCGATGTTCGTAGTTTGTTGTGTACATCGTTGTTTGCTGGAATTTGAAACAACTTTCTCCCAAAAGTTGAACACTTTCCTTATTCACAATAAACATGAAAAGAGCTATTGCATTAATTGAGTTTTCCATATGCAACTCATCACGTCCAAGCCCCAGAATTCTTTGTTACACCTGATAAAAAACCCGGAAAAGATTTACCGCTGCTTAAAGATGTTTTATCGATGTTTCATAGGGGTTTTTTTTATTGTGAAATATTTTTTTCATCTTAGAAATTTTCAATAAAGATATCCGATAAAAACAAAAACTTTCAGGTTTTAGTAATGTACAGAATGAACATATGATTTTAATAAATGGGTGAATTGAAAAATATTTCAAGTTGTTATACAATTATAAAAAAGAAAAATGAATTAAGAGAACTCAATGTAAAATTAAGTGCAACCAATTGCTTACCAAGCATAAGAAACATCAAAAATGTTAAAAGTCCAGTTCCCATCGCAGATGCAAAGAACACAGTGGAAACAGAGTCCAAGGGGAAAAAAATCCCTGATCGAGCTCCAAACATTTCCATGATTTTATAATTTCAATTGTGAGTTACATAGAACCATTGTCATATGTAATGACAGTATTACAGTGGTAAAACCAGAAAAATTATTAGGGGGAGGAGCCCTATACTTTTCCATCTGAACTTTGTACAATTCCTTTTTTTTTCTTTTTCTTTTTTTTGAGGGGATGAAGAGAAAATAACATAATTTTCTAAGTAATATAACCTGCAACTGGTGAGAATTTCAAAGCTAAAGTTATTTTTTAAGAATGGAGATCAACATCCCCCATCCCTGCTATCATTATTTCATGCTTTTATAACTTAGTTTTTTCAAGACGCATATTGTTGTTTTATTGAGAAACGATAATACTTTTGAAAAAATTCAAATCATCTATCTGGGAAGGGGGAGCAGGGGCATGGGCTCTCTGTGCCCCCTTGTTGCGCTACTGCAGTATCATGCACAGTACCGAACCCCAAATTCAGCATGCTGATAAAGGGATGTCAGGCTGAATTTTGGAACAATACTAAAAATGGCGGATTCTCAACGCTGACAAGTCTTTTTACACAAAATTACACTATTTCCTTAACTCATTGACAAAAAAAAGCGACTTTTGTTGCTTAATCGTAGAAAGGGCGCTTTCAACCAATGGGAAATCGGCAATCTAGGTGACCACAAGCAACGAAAGGAAATTTCGCAACTGAAACTCGGGACGCTAGTCAGTTAAGACATACAAAAGCATAACTTTCCCTGATATTTTCCAGAACATAAACCAGGGTTGTAAAAAAACCTGGTTTTTTTTTTTTTTTTTGAAAAAAAAAAAACCAAAAAAAAAACGTTTTTTTTTTTTTGTTTAAACCAGGTTTTTTTGGTATAAACCGGGTTTTTTTGGTTTAAATAGTATTTGTAGGCAAAACAATTTGACTTATGGAAAGTCATGGAGATTTTAGATCATTAATGGTGAATAAATGTTATTAGTAATAAATTTGTCGATAATTAATTAAATAACTAAGTCAAAACCTTGAATTTTAATTACCTTCTAAATGTAGCTTTTATTTTTTCAGAATATTACCTACAGTGAAATGCGTATTTACGGTGCAGCACTTTAGTGGTAAACCTATAGAGCAGAGATTTTTTTTTTTTTTTTTGTCATTTCTTACACAATGCGTTTATTCATTTGAGACTAATTAAAATATAACCATGTAAAAACTTTTCTTTAAAATTAGTAATTGGCTTTTTTTTTGAAATTACCTAAAATATCATTAGATACATTTAATCTGAATGACTTACAATGTATACTATACAACTTTAAAATTAAAGCACTTAGTTAACATAATGATAAATATCTTATTAATTATGTGAGTTACCATACAGACAAATACTGGTCTAACATTATAGCATAAAAAATATTGCCCTGGAGCATTTATTTAAGTTTTTTTTCATCTTTGCAAAAATAGATAAACAAATAAATAGAGTAATAATTATGGCAGCCAACTTACAAAGGTTTTTTTTTTATAATACTCCCACATAAATTTGGCGTACATAAGTGGTCAAGTTACAAAGGTTTCCCTACATTAAATAATATAGGGCTAATTTCGTTACTGACCAAAAGTGGTCAATTTAGGTGGTACACTTTACAGGTTTTACTGTTAACATATTACAATACTCTATTTATAGACCTTTCAGCAAATTATTAAAAAAATTATTATTTTGCGGGTTGAGTTTTAACAAAAGCATATTTTACTAAATCAATAAAAAATAAGCAAAAATGAAAGATATATTAAAAATAATGTGTGTTGATTTACAGTATCATTAATATCAACAAATGATTACAAATCTTTTACTATAGATATATTTTACACTTACCGGATTTAGCAATGATAACACTTATATAAATCAGCAACATTGGCTTAGAAATTAACAGCATTATTTTAATTTTTTTTAAATACAAACTTTATTTTCTTGATTAAATATATTTGAAAAACAAAAGCAATGTTATAAAAGTAATACAATGGACAAACTTTATTTTTCCTGATTGAAGATGAAATATATTTTTTCAAAAATAAGAGAATAATTTAGAAAGAAAAATGCACTGATTAAAAAAAAAAGGTTGTTAATTTACAAATTCAGTAATTCATTATTTATTTAATGCTGTGCTTGTAATTTCTGCATAAATTGGATTTTGAAATTTTTTGTAATGTGTAAAATAAATGAAAAAAGTTTTTTTTTTTTTTTAAATGTTATCTGTAACATTAAGGCTCGGCCGATTGTTCAACAAAGTTGCCATCGGCGGCCGATGTTAACTTTAGAAAAACATCAGCCCATCGGCCTTGAAAAACATCTAAAAGCTGATGCAAGGCCGATGTTTTTCGCAGCGACAACTTTCCAGAAAACATTCTGTCTTGAACTTTCTTTTTTCTCCATAGCTAGGTTTCTATTTCCATACCATAACAGGCAGTACATCAGTTTAAAAAAAGCACAAAAATAATGTCATTCTGCAAAGTATTTGATAAAAAATTCGGAAAAACAGTTTAAGCAATCTCTGCCGAAAACCTTCATTATTAAAATTATTTCTCTTTGAACAGAATGCTCGCGAAATATGTTAAACTAAAAGTAATAGTAGACTTTTAATAATGACTTAGTGCATTAGATTTCTTTGGGCAATAATACTATACCATCTGGTTTTAGTTTGTCATGTTTCTTATTATTCCGAAATTGTAAACAATACAAAGTCAACTCAATCAAAGTACGATAATAATTTAAATTTTTACCAGCGTAAACGTTTTTCTGTTAGCGTTTTTTTTTTTTGCTTCGATCCCACGTGTTGCAGTTTTTCTGCAATTGTGCAGCAATCTCGTTGCATCTGCCTTTAGTGTTGGGTTATTCTCATTATTTCATTTTTAGTTTACAACATAGAACAGATTGGTGAAAAAAAAGAAACAATTTTCCAGTATAAATGTTTATTGATCGATATTTTATGCGATATAAGTTCGACTTTCAATTTATTAAAAATTGAATTTGCAAAATGAGAGTTCGTGCGACAGGATTTAATATCTTAATAATAATGCTAAAATTTTACTATTTTTAAAGATTGATCAATGCATTTTTTTTTTTTTTTTTTCAAAATACGTCTTAACTTTTTTTATACGATAATTATTTTAATTTTTCCCCGCGTATACTTCGCTTTTTTAGCACATTTTTTTTTTATATTCTTTTATGCCACGTATTAGACAGTTGACTGTTTTTCTGCTATTGTACAACAATCTCGTTGCATCTGCTTTCAGATTAGAATATTTCTTGTTATTTTATTGTTAGTTTACTACATAGAACATATTGATAAAAATATGAATCAATTTTTCAGTATAAATGTTAACTGATCAAAATTTTATGTGGTCCAAGTTCGACTTACAATTTTCAAAAATTTAATTCTTAAAAAACGAGTTCGCGCGACACGGTGGAATGATACCTTAATAAAAACAATACTACAATTTCATTAATTTCAAAAATTGACAAGGTACATATTTTTTTTTTTTTTTTTTTTCAAAATACGATCACGTGTTTTCCAGAAGATTACTTGCCAGCAGAAAACTGCTGGTGCTCAAAATATTGATTCATTTTGGTGACCTTACATTGTGCTCATGAAAACATAAAGAACATGTCAAGTGTTTCAGTGTAATTTTCAACTCACGAGAAAAGAAAAAAAGCTAATAAGATTAGTTCTTAAGACCCAGCATTCATTTGTAATGACAAAAAAACCTCATGTCTATGTTTTTAAAAGCAATATTCAATATTTCTTGGCTATGATCAGGGGGCGGGCGTTGCTGCGAGTGAATTTTTAAAATATTTTATTTTGATTTTAGAAAAAGAGCTATTTTTAGTTAAAATAACTTTTATAATGAAAAATAAAAAATAATCGTTCCCGCTTTTCTTTTAAAAACGGGGGGGGGGGGGGGGGGGGGGCTTATGAAAAAAGTCTGGGAGGTGGCGTTGACAGTTTCTTTAAAGATACAAACCCATGCTATTTGTTAGTCTATATTATAACATCTGCATTCCTCTCCATGAAAAAATAAGAAAATAAAGGCAGCTGCATTTGACATTTGCAGTGCAGGTGTTATAAAGAGAAAATGTTGAAGGAAAGGGAATTAGACCCAACCGATCCACTGGTTGTTGAGTTTTATTGCAAAGATAAGAAAAATAATTAAAAATCCTCTGCTATAGCATTTTTTAAAATTTTTTTAACCTCCAAATACTTTACTAGAATTGCGAGTGATTCTTTTAGTTTTAATTGCTACGTAAACTTCCAACAAACAGTTTTGCTGCGCTTGAACAATAAAATTATATTTTTATGAACATAAAAATAAATTATTTAAATGACATTTTTGACAAGCACTCTAGACGTTTTAATGGTTTTTTATGCGACTTTTTCCCCCATCGGCCGATGGAAGAGGAGAATATTCGGCAATCGGCCAACCATCGGCATCGGCCCATCGGCCAAAAATTGCCATCGGTCGAGCCCTATGTAACATACATTTGCAATTAGGTTATTATGAAGATATTTTATTAATTCTAATATATATTTTTTAACTCCAGGAATTACAATTGCAATATCATTTAATTTTTATAATGACTAAGAAGAGCTTTTCTCAAATAGCTTTTTCAGAGCTAAGTTTAGAAAAACCCAAATAGTCTGACATGTAGATGGGAGATGAGAAAAATTTGCACTGATTAAAAAAAAAGTTTGTTAATTTACATATTCATTAATTATCTATTGTTGTGTTTGCAATTTCTTCATAAATTGGATTTTGCAATTTTTAATGATGTGCAAAATAAATGAAAAAAGATTTGGTTTAAACCAAGTGGTTTTAAAAAAAAAACCATTTGGTTTATACCAACGTGGTTTAAACCAAACAACCCTGACATAAACCTTCCCTGAGAATTCCCTGATTTCCCGTTTATTTTTCCACCATGAAGAACCTTTTTGAGTAAAATAATTTTCCAATTGAATTTTAATAAGGGAACAGCTTTCTTTCTGCACCACCTACAGTAATTAAAAAAGAAGGATTTAGGAAAACTTCTAGGTAGACTGGTTAAGAATGGACGACTCCATCTTCTAACTGCCTTCAATGAAAAACTCGGGACTTTACTGTAGCAAAGACAGGGCAGGGTTCGTACGCTTTTGGCAAAACCAAAAATAAGGACTTTCTAAGGACTTACAAAAAAAATTTAAGGACCTCACAAATTTTTCGAAATATACAAACTGTTATGTTTATTTCAAAAGGAAGCATTATTGAAAGAGGAAATTGATTTAACATCGCATTTTTATTAGGAACACAACGCAAACATTTTTATGAAGCTCTCTTTGACTTGTTGCTTTTCTAATGTCCAATACAGTGAGGGAGTTAAATAATCATTGGAGCTAGTAATAAGAAGTACACAACACAAGCATTAATCATATATAAACAAATTATCATGATATGAAAAATTATCAAAAATGGTTAGTGCTATAAAATACAAGTTAAATGAAAAACAATTTAAATAAAAAAAAATTGTTCAAGAAAACGCTGCAAGTTGTCTTGAGAATTTGTGTTTAATTTCGATTTTTTCTTTTCATTTTACTTAACTTATTTTGCCAGCATCTCAATTTAGGCTTACTTAAATTTTTATCTCTGCCATAAATATATTTTTTAAATTATTTAGAAGAGCTTGCAAAAATTCAGAAAAAACAACTTGAGGAAAGTATTTCATTTTGGAAACAACATACAAATAAAAAATGGAGCTTATTTGCTTAAATCTTAGTACATTACCCTCAAATAGTAACAACAAAATTTAACTAAAGTAAAATTTCAAAAAATTGAACATTTTTTTAAAATAAAAAATAAAACAGGCAGACTACAAGCTGCAAATACTAAAACAACTGTCAACTTTTTAAATAATTGATATATTTACAGGATGCAAAAAGAAGTCTCAAAAGCTGCACGGCGATTTTCGGCGAAGCACATGCTAGAGGTTAGCAAGTTTCCGAAAAACAGGTTTTTACATCTTCGCGTTTTAAGCTCTGAAAATTCATGTAAATTAATACATGTCTTTAAAAAGTTTCTTGAAAAATGTTCTTGTTTTGTAGTACAATCCCTTTAGATAAAAATACTTGCACATCAGCTTGAAAAATCGGATCTTTTTGCAAAAAATCATATTTTCGAAGTTCATAAATAAAAACAGAAAAACTAAGGGAAAACGGAGCATTTGGCAACTACGGTGTATAGGTTTAAGAAGGGGTCGATTAATTCAATTTACTGCAAATTAAGAAATTTCACGAAATACAAATTTTGATTAACGCAGCAAATATCCATCATCTCTCACACAACAAAACCCCACAGCGAACGATCGCAAAGCCAAATTGGTCGAAAAAAATTTACTAAATATTAAAACATTGCTTTAAAACAAATTTTCAATACGGGAATTTATTTGATCTAAAAAAAACAATAAAGAGAAAAATATATCCCCCCCCCCAAAGATTGCCAAGCAGTAGAACATGCAATACCCTCTGCTGTATCATGCTCTCTATCAAAAGGGTATTTCTAATCCTGTATAATGCATGATTCAACATGGCCTTGTTAAAGTTATAATTCCTATTAAAAATGCATTTCACTTTGTAGGTGCTGTAAAAAGAAATGAGAAAAAGTTGAAGCCAAAAACTTCCGTTTTCACAAAATGAAGTTTTTTTTTATTTTAAAGATACATGCCATTGAAAATTGTTAGCAATATCTACAGGGTGCGTACGCTTTTGGCAAAACCAAAAATAAGGACTTTCTAAGGACTTTTTAAGGACCTACAAAAAATTTTAAGGACCTCACAAATTTTTTGCAATATACAAACTGTTATGTTTATTTCAAAAGGAAGCATTATTGAAAGAGGAAATTGATTTAACATCGCATTTTTATTAGGAACACAACACAAACACTTTTATGGAGCTGTCTTTGTCTTGTTGCTTTTCTAATGTGTATTACAGTCAGGGAGTTAAATAATTATTGGAGCTAGTTATAAGAAGCACACAGCACAAGTATTAATCATATATAAGCAAATGAAAAATTATCAAAAATGGTTAATGCTATAAAATACAAGTTAAATGAAAAAAAAATTAAATAAAAAAAAACCTTAAAGGAAACGCTGCACTTTGTCTTGAGAATTTGTGTTTAATTTAGATTTTTTTTCATTTTACTTAACTTATGTTCCCAGCATCTCAATTTAGGCTTACTTAAATTCTTATTTCTGACATAAATAATTTAAACATATATTTAGAAGAGCTTACAAAAATTCTGAAACACTTTTTCAACTTGAGAAAAATATTTCATTTTGGAAACAACATACAAATAAAAAATGGAGCTTATTCGCTTAAAACTTTGTACATTAACCTCAAATAGTAACTGCCAAAATTTAACTAAAATAAAGTTTCAAAAAATTGAACAATATTTTTAAATAAAAAATAAAACAAGCAGACTACAGGCTGCAAATACTAAAACAACTGTCAACTTTTTAAATAATTGATATACAATTTACAGGATGAAATTAGACAAAAGTCTCAAAAGCTGCGTGCAATTTTCGGCGAAGCACGTGCTAAATGTTAGGAAGTTTCCGAAAAATAGGCTTTTACATTTTCGTGTTATAAGCTATGAAAATTCATGTAAATTAATACATGTCTTTTTAAAAAGTTTCTTCAAAATTTTTCTTGTTTTGTAGTACAATCCCTTTAGATAAAATTACTTGTACATCAGCTTGAAAAATTGGATCTTTTTGCAAAAAATCGTATTTTTGAAGTTCACAAAAAAAAAAAAAAACAGAAAAACTAGGGGAAAACGGAGCATTTGCCAACTACGGTGTATAGGTTTAATAAGAGGTCGATTCCTTCAATTTACTGCAAATTAAGAAATTTCACGAGATACAAATTTTGATTAACACAGCAAATGTCCATCATTTCCCACACAACAAAACCCCACAGCGAACGATCGCGAAGCCAAATTGGTCAATAAAAATTTACTAAATATTAAAACATTGCTTTAAAACAAATTTTCAATACGGGAATTTATTTGATCTAAAAAAAACAATGGGAGAACAAACTGTTTATCAAAAGATCAGCTGAAAAGTGATCTCGAGAGTTGGCAACTCGGCGCTTATTATAGTGCAAGACTTAAGAAAAATGATAATAAAAATAAATTATTCTTTTACCTTTAACAGTATAAATAAGCGATAATCATACAATGCGATTGGTCAAACGCAAAAAAAGCTGAAAGTTTTTTTTTTTTTTTGCCTACATATTAGTTAAATGTATCTCTTTTATTGAGCTAGATGTCAACAATATGCTTCTTTGAAGTATCCCCCCCCCCCCCCTTAAATTAAAAAAAAAGTTTCAAAAGCAATATTTATTTACTGATTACTTGTTAAAATCTGCTCCTACTTGCTTTATTGATAATTGTTTAGAATGTAGATGATTTAGTAACAATTTTAATGCAAAAAAATATTTATTTACTTTGTAACTAAACTTAATAAATAGTATGGAATCCCAAATTTGAAATCCCAAAATTCGGTCCTTTTTCGAAAATTCCCGATTTTTGTTTATTTATTAATTTTTTTCCCCTCGAGTCCTTAAAAGTTCGTTTTTCAAATTTTATTCCTTTTTCTTTTCTCTTTTAAAAGCAAAATGAGGGAACTTGTGTAATTTCTTTTTTTAAGGTCCTAAATAGTGCCCAGTTACTGGCCAACATTGCATTTTGTCTAAATGCTTGGTGTTTTGATTCGACTTCTCTACAATTTTTTTTTTTTTTAGATGTAGCTCGATTTTCTTTTTCATACAATTGCAGGAAATAGCAAATTGGGAGCTGCAATGTGGGTGGGTACAAGTTCATTTTAACTGAATTTGGTGTTGTAGTTTGAAGCATTTTATCAAAATATTGTATTTTTTTTTTTGTAAAAATGTATAACATCAATTTACTTATATCTTTTCAAAAAAAAAAAATAAATAAATAAAAAAAATAGTTAATTATTTATATACCAGTTGAGAAAGCACTGCAATTTGTAGTAAAAATGCGATAATGTTTATGTAACTCTGCCATTTTTAGTCCTGTCAATCCACAATTTTGGGTCTATCCGAAAGCCGCGATTGTACCGGACCCGAGCAAACCAAATTTGAGGTTCGATTACGTAGTTGAAATGAAAGAAGTTTGATTCTTGTGAAGAATACAAAAAATAATAAAACAAATAGAGCGCATGGGTACCTTCTTATTTTAACAAAAAAATTTAAGCACCTGGAATAAAAAATAAGGACTATTTAAGGACTTTCCAAGACCTTAAAAATGAAAATGAACATTAAGGACTTTCTAAGGACCTTTAAGGACCGTACAAACCCTGCTGGGTTCATATTCTTCAGGGAGAAACAAATTCAAGTACTTTTCAAGAGTCAAAAAATACTTTTCGAGGCATTTTTGAAACATTCTCTAAACATTTTAGGAAATCTTAAGGGGCACTTTATTGTGAACTGTCATTTTTTGGCTAAATGACTTTTTCATTTCTTTCATGATTTGTGTTGATTGGGGCAGTAACAAAGATGGCACAAACATAACAGTTGTATCAACCTCCCACACAATCTTAAGGGGGCCTTGTAAGATAAGTGGCTTCTTAGTTTTTAATTTGTACTTTAGTTGCATAGTAATTATATTATTTAGTTGTCTTAATAATTGCTAAGAACAAATGATGTAGGCTAGGTTCCATAGAAGATTTTGTCAAATGAATTTTTGTTATATGAATCCAACTGTTATTGTCACTAAATTAGATTTTTTCACAATGATTTTCAATTTTCCCCCATTGTCATTTAACAGCATTACTACAGGTATTGTTACAGTAATAGTATTTAGAAAAATCACACTTATAAAGAAAAAGTGATAACTTATGGATTTGTTTTGCAAAAAATGAAATTAAAGAACTTTGGATGTTTAAAAAACGAATTACAAAATAATAATTATTTTAATTGGAAAAACAAAAACAAGACAAAAAAAAGAGAGAAGAAAATGCAGTTTAGCTTTACTAGGATCTAAGCACTTTATTTAGCACTTTAGTGTCCAAAACAGTGTGGATTTGAAAAATTTAATACATGATACACTTTTCAAAAAAGTTTAAAGAATTTGAAAAAAAAATTCAGAACAGATATTTTTGTCACATTTTTTATACTCCAGAAACTTGGCAACTTATTTACTTTCACCTTTGCGAATGGTCAAACAATGCGACTATTTTCATGGAGCCACCATGTTCAGCTAAAGGGAAAATGGATTGGTAGCATTGGTTAATTGGCTTATTTTCCAGTGACTGTTGATTGAAAAGTTATTGCTAATTGAAACCAAAAGTAACTAAAATAAACTAAGGCATTCTCTGCTGAGATCATTTGATGAGAAATATCTTGCAAAAAAACAAATAATGAGGTAAATTTATGTATAATGTGTCCCACAGTGCAGAGGGCAAAATTAGCAGTTGCCACTAGCCACAGGGCGACTAGATGGAAAGAAGTGGCGACTAAAATATTATCGAACAATCGCCATTCTCGTCGCCATTTTTTTCTCCCCTTAAAAATTTCCAAGAAATACACCGCTAGGTTCAAAAACCCCTGCTTTTGCTTTCCCATCTTATTACAGTACCGAACCCCGAAAGTGGCATGCTCGGGACCGGCGCTAGGCCAGATTTTGAAATTTGTGATCGAATTTCGGAACGCGCTAGAAAATGGTGGACGTAAGGGACCAAAAACGGAGGATTTACGTCAACATCACAGCTGATATGCGCATTTTAACTTCAAATTGCACTGTTTTCTTAACTGGAAGATAAAAAAGACATTTTTTTTTCTAGAAGGTAATATTACTATGACCAGCAATTGCATGAAAAAGGAAATAGAGCTACATCTGTAAAATATTAGCAGAGAAGGTGAACCAAAACGGCAGACATTTGTACAAATTGCAAGGATACTGGCCGCCATTTATCACCACAGAGAAAAAAAGTTCAGAATTATTTTTTTTTTACGGGAATATGGACTTGGAAAATGGAACTTTTAAGAACTTAAGGAAAAAAAAGTAATTAACTTTTCATAGGGAAAAAAGATACTTAACTACGCCCAAAAAAACTTTCACTTTTTAACATAATACGGTTTTCTGATTACATCTTGGTTTCCTGAGTTCAGTTCCTATAAATCAGAAATATATCTACAAAGATTGCTGCTTCTATTCGAGTCAAAATGTACCGACATTTGTTAATTTAACAGCTTCTTAGATTAATATCTTTCTGAATTTATAGAAAAAAAAATCGTAAATTATCGGAAAAAAGTGTCGAATTTTAGGATTTTCCGAATTTGGGGTTCGGTACTGTATTTCACAAAAAGTTTGCAATCAGTTTCGAAACCCATAAGCCATATTTATCGTTTATCATAGTTTTCTGATATTAATCTTCATTCATAAGTTACATGTTAATGTAAAATTTCAGTTGCTGTAAATATTGACAAAAATCCCTTAAGGCTGCTCTTCAGTCAGAAAAAATTTCGTGGTTAGGCTTAAGATGGCCTTCGAAGGGCATGAGGGGAGTGTGTCAACCTCAAGTGATTGACATTTCAACGACCAATGAAATGTACGACAGCTCTTGGAAGAAGGGTCTACTGTCCCCCATAATTGACCTGTCACTTCAGGCCGAGACCCCCTGCAGTCAGTGTTTTAGCTAGCGGCATGCACGTGTTTTCTACTACTTACACAACGTTGCTCTTTTTCCGGTTCCAAAATAATTCTCTGTGGCTGAGAGTTGAAACGAAAAGAAAAAATATTGTTACCCTTTTTTCATTCTCCCGAATTGTTTGTAAATTGCATATTTAGTGCTGTAAAAATGAAAATGTAAACGATACTTTTAAAACGAAGGTTTGTCTTTCTGAGAACTTGCTTCTAGACCTAATTTAGTACAAATTGATCAATCAAAATTTGCGATAAATTACTTGATATTCAAAAAAAAAAAATTAAAAAAAAATATTTAGCGAAAACTTGCTGAATGCTGTTCTCAGTTATTGTTACATAAAGAGCGCTAATTCGTCTCTTGTATAAAGCTTAATTTAAGAGCAGAAATTTTTGCGTTAGTGTGATTAAAATTAAATGAATAAATAAGAAAAGAGGTAACCTAAGCAACGAGTTTTGCTCGAAACAGGAGTAGCAAATGAAGATTTGTTAAGATTTGTTAATTTGCCACTACTCTATTTTTCTTTTCTGATACTAAATGTGAATGTTTGCGGTTCTTTCTTTATTTTATATAATTTATTTAGCTATTTTGCATTTTATTTTATTTATTTATATACACTTCTTCAATTATGTTTTGCTAATTATTGCATATTGAATACTTGATCAATATGATGAGACCATCACATTAATTTTATTTCTTTCCTTTATATTTCTGTCATTTAAAATAAAATTCCCGAATCATTTTTCGAATAAAACATCCTGGCTTTCTTATTCTCTGACAAAAGAACGTTTTCAATGGTTCTTTACTTTCTGTGTAGTTCCGCTTCATTGGCACTTCAATATGTAGTCAAGTAATATGTGTTTATATAAGCGTGCGCAGAGCTTTAGCAAGCGCGGGGGGGGGGACGCTACTGTGCTAAAGGGGGTACCAAAATACACCCATAAGCAGGGCCAGCCCGACGGTATTCGGCGCCCTTGGACTTAATAAAAATAGTCGCCCCTAGCCCTCTTTCATCATACAAACTAAAATAATATAAATTCAAATTGTGTATAATTTTATTGCGTTTTCAATTACTTTAAAAACTTTAATAATTACATACATGAAACAAATAATGTTTTTTTTATTTCTAATGGGCTGCTGTTGGCTTCTCGTAATTGAAGACCTAGTGTGGTTCACAGGGATTGGTACCATCTAATCATCTCTATCAAGCACCACAGTAGGTATAGTACCATCGCTACAAGTGAATTTTGACGCTAAGTTCTTTCACTTGAAAGATGGAGTATCTGATAAGAGTCACTATCATTGGGTCTGCTTACGTGAAGACAACTAGAATTTTGTTGAACTAATTTTATGAAACACGGATTATTGTTTTTTTTTTTGCTCTTACGCTGAGGCACCCCCAAGATGATGGCGCTTTTGTACTTTGCACACTGATAAGGCCGGCCCTGCCCATAAGATTTGGGTCCCAGATGCATCTCCAGGGAAACTTGTGACAAATTAAACGCAAAGAAGCATATCTATTGAATACAAACGCGAAAGAGGTTGCCAGATTTGTAATTAGCTTTCATTTTTATTTGCTAATGGGGGTACAATGGTATCTCTAAGCCCCGCACGCACACCTATGAGTATCTACGTATGCACTCTCAGAAATAGAATCGTCACTTTTGAGGACTTTTCTATCGTCAAGAAAATTTCGTCATTTATAACGAAACTTTCCTCGCGAGATCACATGACTTTAAAAAATTACTATAGAAATTTCGGCAATTTGACGAAAGGTTTACTCAGAGCATTTTTCACGAAGCCATTTCGTCAAATACGACGAAAGTTTCGTGAGATTTGAGCAAGTGTTTCTGAGAGTGTGTATGTTGTAAAATATATATTACTCAGCAAAATTAAATCACGATCTTGAAACTGGGGATGTGCATAACATACTTTCGCTGTGGCAAAAGTATGCGGCAATTACAAATTCACCAAAAAAAAAGAAGAAAAAGAAGGCAGGGAAGAAAGGAAAAAAAGAACTTAAAAAAAAAGAAAGAAAATAAGCAAATGGTTAGCAATGACTGTTTTGAAACAGTGGCCTTTTTTCCGAGTGCATTTACTTATTACTTTTTTCCTTCATTATGTACGAAACATTAAATATTTATTGAAATACTAGGGTTTAAACGACTTTTAAATATTTTCCGTAATACACTGAATAAACGAAAGCGATAAATATTGTATTTGCCATTAAAAGCTATTCAGAGCAGTTAATGGAGCTGGAGCGGACTTGAAACTATAACATAAGATTCGGAGGGGAGCTGTAGCATAGCAACTCAAAAAAATAAATTAACATAAATAATAATAATGATAATAATAACTCTGCTCCAGTTCCCTGCGCAAAAGGTATTCAAAACTTTCAAAATGGCAGCCTGACTACTGGGGCGGCATATTCCTCGGAACCAGAAGTCCCAATTTCTTATCCTGGCAACAAACGTTGCTTTGATAAGCGAGCTGAGGTGGTTGCTGTGATAATTTCTATTTAATACTTATCGAGAAGTAAGTTGAGAGTTTTCCTGGTTTTCTCTTATGATTGAATGCACAAAAACACCATTAGAAGACCTCGCAGGGCGACAGCTTTTTACCAAGACTTGTTGAATCGAGATAAAGTTTGTATGGTTGCAGGTTGAGGTGAGGGCTGCCAATTTTAAAACTGCAAATACGGAACAGACGGGGCACATCGACAAGGGGGGGGGGGGGGGGGCTTGAAACGCGCATTTGCATCATTTCTTCTGTGCCGATTCTTCATGTGCGAGCTTGCCTGTATTTATTATCAAGTAAATAAAAACGGAGGAGCGCGGAAGATCGCACTTCAAACTGAAGCAGCATAGAACAGAAATGAATATAGCCAATAAAGATTCAATATGCGAGGCGACCTCAAGATGACAACGGTTTTCCCGAAGGATATAATTTATGCAAAAGGAGATAAGTACATCTGGTTAAAATAATAAGGAGTAAATAAAGGAAGTCCATCTACAGCGCATTTAAAAACAGTTTCCGGAGTATATACTTCAAAAAATGTTTCAATATACCTTTTAAAACCTGAAGACGGAAGTACATGATTAACAGTGAATAATCTGAAAATAATGTACATGCACAAAAAAATGACAAGAAGATTTAGTGACAAATTCAGTTATTCAAATGCAAAACCTGTAATGTATGGAATTATCTTCTGAAATGAATTCTACATAGTTCTTTTAGTTGTCATGTTTGTTTGTTTTGTGTTTTCTGGGATGTGCGAAATAAAAAGATTCGTTGAGATAAATTTCATTACAAAATGCAAATTTGCAGGAATGTAACATACAGTTAAAAAATGAGACAATAACTTTTAAATTCTGAAATTTTTCATGCATCACGAACAGATTTCTCTCCTTTTTTTTACGAAAAGGAGAGAAATCCGTTCACTCCTTTTCGTAAAAAAAAATATTAACAACAACAAAAATAATAATAATGAAAAAATAAATGTCATTTGATGACTCAAAGTCTAAAATCAATGTTAAATTTAATGCATATTGAGATCCCGTCATATTAAACTTCAAAATTCAAGAAAAAAATTACCATTTGAAAGAAAAGGCATCCATATTGTAGTGATTAGTAATCTGACAGAGAAAATAAACAATTCGGGTTCACATGCCCATCAGAAAACGTAATTATTATTACTATTATTTTGGAGAGTTTTTTTCTCCGGTGAAAAGAGCAAAAAATGACAGATGAAATCAAAACAATTTTCAAATTAATTAATTCCCATGCTAACTAGGGAATTTTTAAGCTCAAACCCAGTCATTGGAAATGGTTGATTTTTTTTTTCAGGGGAAAAATTTCAAATCGCGAATATAACATTGCAATAGCTGGATTTTTAATTGCTAACAAAAAACAAAATAAAAAATGTTCATACCTATTAGAACGGAGATTAAAAATGATTTTTTTTTTTTTTGTATAAAATTGTTTTCCCGATAATACGGAAAAGTTGTGGGGCATAGGAACTATACGCATAAAATTTGAAATGCACTTATTTCTGCATTGCGTAAATTTGAAAATTTGGATCGTGAAGTGGTTTATTGATCAAAAGGTATTAATTGATCTATATTAATTTTAGAGGTATGTTTCTACTACCATTTCTCACTTCTTCCACGCTAGTGCGAAGGAAGATATTTTAATTTCAAATTTTGTACTCATATTTTAATAATACTTTATTTCAACTTTCCTGCTCTATCTCAATGAAAATTTGAAAACATGTAAATTTCCCAATATTTCTGTAAATTTCCATAACTGTTGCGAATTTTGTATATTTCAACGTGGGAATGGAACCCTAAGATATTTATTGATTGATTCTAAATTTTTTTTACTTATATTTCTGGTGTCATTCCACTATTCCACAACTTTTTCACAGTATCGAGGAAATAATTACTAAAAACAGAGCTTTTGCAAATTCGTATGTTTACTGCTACTATTAATTATACAAAAAGAACAAATAATAAAAATAAGTAATTAATTTGTAAAATGCTTGTATTACTAATATTATTATTATTATTGTAGCTATTATGTTAGTTTTTATTTCCATTTAGATGTTTTAAGAATTGTGTTTCATTGCTTGTTATGAACTGTTGTGAAGCTTGAAAAATGAATGTGCAAGCAAATTTTATTGTTTTCCTACCCGTTTACTAAGGACTACCAAAGGGATTCGCCAATTTCTTTCCGAGTTTTAGAAGGGCTTCGCTAGGAAAAAAAAAGTTGGGAACCCCTGACTTAAATCATATGCTGAAATTTTGCATAAGAGACATAGTTCTTTTTTCTTTAATGACGCGAGTTCGCATGCATAAACTAATGTAGAGAAATAATTAGTCCTCATTTGAGCTGCGAAACTAAAGAATAAAACGTCAACATAATCAAAAATTGCGGACACTTGTTTCAGAGTTACAAGGAGCCCGTGTTGCAATGCAAAGAAGTAAGCTTATGGATGAGAAACAACCAAACCGTTTTTATTCTTTAGCTAATAAGATATTATTTCGTAGTGCCACACAGCAAACATTGCATAACCAGGAATGGGCAGCCTTTGGAAAGCTGCGGGCTAAACTGAAAAGGTTAAAAAAGTCGCGGGGCCGTAGAGATAAGCTGGTGTCAAGTTACCGAGATTCCGTAACTTCAATCGCTGATATTGGTCTGTATTGTTATTTACTTGCCATTCAAGTTATAAGAGTGAATTACAGTGTACGAAATTATTCTCGTTTATTATTTATCTATTATTATTTTGAAAAGTTAATACATTACAAATAAATAAATAAATATATAAACATTAAATCAAAATACCTCATGAGAAAAAAATCCATAATTTTTGTTTGCTTTTCCCTCTGAAGAGAAAACATAAATTCCCCAACACTATTAGGCTTGCTAATTTGCAATTAACTTTTTTCTCGTGTTCGTAGAAAGGTACAAGGGGAATAAGGAAATTTTCTAGGAACACTTTCAAGAAAAGAATTCATTTATTGAGGAAAAAACACCACTGTAAAATTCCCAGAATTGTGCACCGTGGAAAAATACCGGAGGAAAATGTTAATAAGAATACAAAATAGAGGTCGACTTACAGGGGTTTCTGAAAATTGTGTGTCAAGTTAGAGAGTTTTTCGCCCATTGAAATTAGCATTGGGCCCACCATTAGGGGAGGGATATGTCGACTTACCAAGGGTTAGTCGACATATCTGCGCGTCGAGCTACCAAGGTTCCACTGTATTTAGTTTAGTCATGTGAACTGTGAAGAAAATAATTTTTGCGATTCAGGAAAAGAAACACGTGGTTTGTTTTCTAAACAATGTCCCATGCTTTTCGCCATTCCCCGAGGAAGTGTACTGTACAGTGGAACCTCGCTATTCGCACACAATTCATTACAGGAGGCAGCTCGAATGGTAACTTGTACGAATAGCGAATTATTTTTTCACATAAAATACAGTGTAAATTGGATTAATCCGGTCCAGACACACAGATGGTTGCTCATTTAAACCTATGAAAAACAAATGTACAGTACTGTACATGAAATTATAGATAAATTAAAATTTAACTGCACTTTGCTTGTACTGAGGTGAGCTGATGGCATATGTGGAATGTTGAGATGAGGAAATGAAAGGGCTGGGAAGAGGAAGTGGAGGCCCCTTCTATAAAAACATCAGGTAATATCCCTTCAAGTGTTTTCTCCCTTTCTGTTGTCCTTTCTTTTTTCACTAGAAGAATCTTGGGCTTCTTTCCCTAAAAACCTGTCCAATGTTGTCTGGCTTTGACGATTGTTCAGAATATTTCTAAAATGGCCAATAACATTGTCGTTCAACAAAGCATCCCAACATTGCTGTTGACCACAGCAGTGTTGGGATGCTGTTTTCCCATCACTCTCTGCGTTTTCTTGCAGGAATAACACAGCTCTTTAATTTCTGCAAAGTAAATGCTTTTCTTACTAGTTTCCTCCTCTGAAGAAGAAAGTTCTTCAACCACTTCCTCTAGGTGCCCCCTTAGAAAGCTAAAATTGTCAGTAAAATCTCAAAAAGTATTAAAATTTTAAAAAAATCCAAAACGCGAAACAAATTACTTCTAGACGAGTTCAAAATGAGCATAATTTCTCGATTTTTTTCTTTAAAAAAGCCAAACTGGCCACCCAGCTGACCCCTGGCGCCGTACGAATTGAGGGACAAGTACGAATGGCGGATTTCCACTGTATATGTTCTACGTCATAACATCTTTCTGATAAAGTTTATTTTAAGTTAATCGGTTGGTTAGCTCAGGATTTGTATACGACTAAATTTTTCCCGTAGGCGCTGTCGGTTTTTTTTTTTTTTTTTTTTTGAACTATGAAATTCGGAGTGGATAAAAAAATATTTCACGCCGAGAGCTCCTTCCAATACGCTTGTTCAAAGGAACTTGGATCTTCTGCCCAGAATTTGCATACTTTGCTTCGGGAAAAAATCCCGAAGTCGCTAATGTTCAGAATTTTTGAACTGTTCAAAATTGAACGAAAAATTGTTCAAATCAAAAAGTAAAATATGAAAATGAGATGTCCTCGCCAAGATCTTTCGAATGCAGGGAAAAAAATCTTTCGAATCGGACAATTCCTTCAAAAGTTATTGGGGGGGGGGGGAGACATGCGCACCCAGAACCCCCCGCACCTGCCATTGTCTGGCGCATCGAATTTTTAGATGCCCCCGAGGGCTTGCCCTCGGGGACAAATGGGGCCCTACAGGGGGGGGGGGGAGACAGACCGACAGACAATTACCCCATCTCAAACCCCCTACTTTCAATTTTTTTTTAATTTTTCAATGTGTATTTATTTACTTCACTTGTTTATGACTTTTTTCTATTTTTAACGATATTCTTGTGATCTGATACATTAGCCTTCTTTCGTTGTTTTTTTTTTTCTTTTTTTTTACTTTTATGGAAAAGTAGGATAAGAAGAAGTAAAAGATATCGAAAGATGGAAAAATCTTATGAAAGGAAAGGCTAATAAACATTACGAATGGCATAAAAAAATCATTAAAAAAAAGGAAATAAAAGAAAGAAAGGAGGTTTTTAGTATCCCCCCCCCCCCCCCCCCAGCTGTCGACCTTTATATGTAATTTTGTTTTTTCAAAATTCCAGCTCCACCGGAAGATGTTGGTTTATTTAATCAATATTTATTTTTTTTTTTTCGGTTTCTAACACACAAATTATTGAAACATTACATTCAGAAAGAGGCCAATATAAAATTTTGAAATTACATTCATTTTCTCAAAAATCTCTTTTTAATTTACGAAAACATTTAAAGTTTATCATTCCTTTATCCCTTCAGTAAAAAACAAAAAAACTATCTCGCTCAATTTAGTTATATCTGTAGCATACACAGTTGTCTTTAAGAGGGCGGGGGGGGGGGGGGGAAGTAAAGGCAACGCTTTTCTTTTCAGAAAGTTTTTGAAGAAAAGAAGAATGGATTGTGTAGAAGAAAATTAAATCAATAACCTACAAATGAATAATTACTTACATTAAATAATTTCTCATTTGATTTACTAATTAAAGAGCAGTAATGTTTTCAAGCTTACATTTTTAAAAAAATGTTTTTTTCCATAATTGTACAAACATTTAATTCGTGAAAAATATTTTTTATAGTACCGTGGGAACAGGAATTTGCCCATATAAAGGATTACATATAAGTCATTGCTTCTACAAATTTCTTCCAAAAAGCTCTCAATTTTCTTCCCTTTCGAAAAAAACATGTGGTCTGTCTTCTGTGTCTGGCCAGTTTGAGGATCTGAAGAGGGGGACTACACTTTCCCCATTGTCCGAATCCGAAGCAGCAATGCTTCCCGGAGTGAAAGTCATTAAGCTAATCGACCTCGTAAATCATGCCCCCTTGCATGGGAAGCGGTGGGAGGCGTGGCTTATAGAAATTTCAAGCTTTTTTTGGAAATATTCTCAAACTTTGGATGGATTTTTTTGTCTTTAAAAATGTTTGTATTATTTCAAACAAAAGTTCAAAAGAAAGCTGGAAATGTTTTGCTGGTCTTGTTGTTTTTAAAATTTCGGTAACATGCTTTGAAAATATTTTATAGAGCGAAACGTCTAACAGTACCATGTTTTTTCCAAAATTCATTTTTTAACGATTTTTTAAAAATACGGTAAGTGATATTTTAAAAAAGTAAAAACTACAAGACCGAGATATAGGCTTGAAAAATACTCAAAAAAATTCCGGACTCGAAAACTTCAAAGGAACATTCTAAAACTTAGTCCAACTTTTCCCGTAGGTTAACATTGGTTTCGAAGATTTGAAACTCTGACTGAAGAGCAGCCTTAATATTAAAAACAAAATGTGCTAAGTTTTTATCAACTGTTTTAGTGTGGTAAGCAATATTTCGTACAATGATCTCATTTTTGCATAAGTTAATGCATGTACAATGATTTTTAATAATTAGGAGAAAAGGGAAAATATTTTTCCTGAAAATCAATTTTGCATAAGTTAATGCATGTACAATGATTTTTAATAATTAGGAGAAAAGGGAAAATATTTTACCTGAAAATCAAAGTAAGATTGAACCCTTGTGAGTTAATCTTTCAGGGTGCGTAGCAAATTCTTTCAATGAAAAATACGCACTTTTAAGCACTCAAAAAAAAAAAGATCATTTTTGCTATGCAGATTACATCCACCACCCCCAAATTGCTAAAACTTCTTTATATAAATAATATAAAATTTATATTACAACATAACAGCAAAAAGAAAATTAAGATGTCATTACTTCCCTCCCCCCGTGATTTCCTTCAATTTTTTTTCTGTGAAAATACCGAATAAGTGCCCCCCACCCCCACCCTGAAATTTGGATTCTCATTCTGCTGACCAAGAGAAGCTCATGCCTTCTATTATCAGTTCCCAAACCAAACGCCAAAGTATTGAAATGTTCCCTGGCAGCTGCAGACTAAACAAAGAACAAAGCTCTCCCTGCTATATTATTGAAAAAATTCCATATCATCACTTTCCGGGGGGGGGGGGGGAGAGAGGGTCCTGGACTCCCTTCTTGTTGCGCCACAGCAATATCATGAACGGTAAAAAGCCCCAAATTCGACACACTGGAGAGCGATGTTAGGCCGAATTTTGGAACAGGACCAAAAATGGCGGATTCTCGGAAGCATTAACGCTAACATGCGTCTTTTTACGCAAAATTGCAATATCATCTTAACTGATAGACAAAAAAGTGACTTTCTTTGTTGTTTAATCGGAGAAAGGAAGCTTTCAACCGATGGAAAATCGGCATTCGAGCTGACCGCGCGCAATGAAAGGAAACTCTGCAAAACGAAACTCGGACGCTTGCCGGTTTGGATATTGAAAACAATAATTCTCCCTGATATTTTGGGGGAACTTTGAATATCCCCTGATAATTTCCAGAACATAAAACTTCCCTGATAAGTCCCTTTTTCCAAAAAGCGGGTCCCTAAGCAAAAAATAGTATATCATGGTTTTAAAGATACAAATGAAAAATAAACCTTTTATGGTAAGAAATATTTTTCAATGCAATTAACAATTGATTCAATAACAATTTGACGAAGAATTAAAACCAAAATCCAATATTTAAAAGCCAAAAATCAAATGATTAATTCTTGGCCCAATGTCAGATTCGCGAATTTTTCGCAATATCGATTATATGGAGAGTATAAGGAATGCCAGTAAGGCTATAACAAATTAAATAGAAAATTGAAGAGAAACTTCCGTTACGCGATCAAAATGCATATAAAACATCCTTCTGATGATTCATCACCCAATTGGCCTTTAATCTTCCAGTTATACTTATTGATTCATCCCCCTAATTTGTTCAAAGAAACGTTTAGTATGGTAGTACAACTCATTCACTTTAAATAGGATATTTTCCATATCAGCTATCAGCAAGTCAAAGTGAGGAGCGATGGCGATAAACCCACAAAGTCGTCATGTAAAGTAAAGCGACGCGCGCCATTTTCAAAACAAATATTTCTGAAAATAGTCTGAAAGTTAAGGCCTTATTATTAGAAATTCAAACAAAGATTTTGAAAAGAATAAAAATGAAAAAAGTGTTCGTTTTTGCGTTTTTGACTTAAAATTGATGGCCATTATTAATGGCCAAAACAAAATGACGATCTTTCTCCCAACGCCAAGCCACTACGAATGCTTTGAGAAGCATTATTGGCGAGTATTTTCATTGGCGAGTATTATCTCATTGGCGAGTATTTCCGTCCTCGAGTATTTTCAAAAGACGGAAATCCGTCCCGTGGACGGAAGGCTTGCACCCATGTCCTTCACAAGCAGTTAAGTTTTCAAAACCGGCACAAGTGTAGTTATGAAGCTTGTTTAAAATTACCCCAACTGACACTATAATATTGGAGTTTTTGATAAAATGCTTTTAACATTTTTAGCACAATACAAGAATTTCTAAGAAATTCAAGCACTGCCCACCCCCCCCCCCCCAAAAAAAAAAACACTTTTCACGATTTTTCAAGAGCATATGAACCCTGAAAGAGTGAAATTACAGATAATATCAAAAATGCAAACCTTTTTTGCAGCAGCTTTTTTCCATTTTCGTTCTTGTGCGAAATCTGTAGCTAACCAAACCATTTCTTCCAAAAGATAATCCCAATGTGCTTTAATACGTGGACTTTCTGAAACTTTAGGCAATCTTTTAAGCGACCATAATCCTTCTTTACGCAAATCTCCAACTCTTTGCATAACATAGGCCTCCTATTCCATAAAAACCAACAAATTATTACAATAAAATTCAGAAAGATATATACAGTGAAACCAGTGTTGACCAGTTGTGGTGCAACACTTTATTGGTTAACTTAAACAGGTGGTCAACTTTACAGGTTTTACTGCATGTGTATATACAGTCGGACCTATATTTAACGAAGTCGCAAAATCCAGCGAAAAAGTTTGTTAAATGGAGAAATTCGTTAAATAGAGATTTACATTTTTTATGATACTTTGGCTACACGAGAACTCATTTTAAACTAATGAAAGCTCTTCATATCATGTAATAATAACTATAGCAGTTTACTTTTATTATTTCAAGAAAGGATAAAACAAAGAATAACCATTATAATCTGGAATTAAACTTATTCACTACTCTAAAAAAAAAATGTTTATATTTATTTTAACACATATTGTGCAGAAGCTTTAGTAAAAGTGTTTAAAGAAAGAAATACTTGAAAAATAGAGTGGATTTTTTTTTAGATTATCAGAAAAAAGTTCGTTAAATAGAGAATGTGCTTCGTTATTTGGAGGTTTTTTCACATGGAAAACCTTAAATATTCTTACGGCCAAGAAGAAAATTCGTAAAATGGAGAAGTTCGCAAAATAGAGGTTCGTTAAATGGAGGTTCGACTGTATATATAAATACAGTAACCCCTCGTTACATCATGCCTTTTATATCCCTAGATGTCTCCAAAAATTTTAAGTTTGAGTTCTCGAAAGTAAAAATATTGCATTTCCTGAGTAAAGCTCTCCGCATTCCCTTAACACTAAACAAAGACTTCGAACAGGAATGTTTTCCTTTCTTCTGAATTTGCTGCAGTTGAAATCTGCAGCAATTCTTGTCCCACTCCCCAACTTACTTACATGCTTGCAGAATGATTCTCCTCAAACCAGTATGTTTTACTTGTTCTTTTTGGATTGATCTTAACGCCAATTGGAATGAAAGAGACAGATGTTTGCTGCCCAAGGAAAAAACATACATCCATTCCTGGATACCTTTTAGTACAAAAAGGATTCACATTTGGCTGAAAAAGTTATACTTATACAATCCCCTTGACAAAGAAAGGGAGAGTGATAGGTAAAGGAATTTTCTGGGAAGAAAATGGTTACCTTCATCTTTGACATCCCTTTGACACCATGCTCTGGTGGCATGCACAGTTACACTCAATGTACTTGTACATTTTGGCTTATTTCTAACAGCATTGGTTATATCACACATTCAGATATATTGTACTTTTTTTGCCGTCCCCCGACAAGCGTGATATAACGAGGGGCTACTGTATGTTGAAAATAATCATCAATAAAACAAAAATAAGTTTCACAACAATAAAAATAAATTATGAAAGTAAAATGTTTTTCCTTGCATGACACAAAAATTAATATTACTCAGTTAACAGCATGGCTAATTTTAATTATAGCTATGAAAAACACTTTGCTGGACAGCTCTGATGATTTATGCCAGATGCATAAATCCAAGGTAGGTTACGGAATTCGCTCTACACCGACGAAAGCTCTGAGATGCACTGAAAAGTAGTATAGTCAGAAGATGAAGTAGCAGCTGAAATTTGATTAGGAGTGGAGGAGAGACTATTCTAAACTCTATACATGGAGGACATATCAATCTTTACGAAGTGAGAAAAAGTTAACTTCTTGTTCACAAGCTTTCAGGATTGGCTCGATTTTTCTCAAACAAGATTAAAAAATAAACAGTTGAAAAAACCAAAGTGAGGTAATTTATCAAAATCTTCACTTAAAATTTTTCATTTTACATAATTAAACTAATAAAAATAATTCTCCATTTACTCAATTGAGAATTTGGGATGCGATCATACGAGGCATCAGGTAAAGGTAAAGGTGTAGACTGCCCTGGGTATTACGCAGACAACATGCTGTTTATTAAGTCAATCTTTAGCATTTTTAAAAATTTTATTTACATGTTTCATTTTTTTAAAGATTAATCGTGATACCCAAAGACAAAAAACTTCGGAAATATGGCTGTTATGTCAAACACTGAAAGTTCCCATTCTACAGACCCCTGTGACCCAAAAATGGGTTCATTTCTGCTGAATTTGTAGAGATTGCAATACGCCAAAGGTGCTCGAATTGGGAAATCGCCCGACCTCACTTAATTCAGAAGAGCTTGCAATAAGGCCCTAAACCTGCAAATAACGTACCAGTGAGTAAACATAAAGACTTATTGAATTATGTAGAACCAATGAAGTGCACTGAAAGCCCTCAAACAATTCTTTGTTGCTGTCAACATTTGTTAAGCCGCGTCCAGACAAGAGCACGCTCAGGGTGAGCATGACGTCACGAAGACGAAAAATACAGCTTCTGCGCATGACCTGAGCACGCAAGCAGCCGCTCGGGAGAGCCGCTGCCTGTAGCTCAGGTTGAGCATTGCTCAAGTGTAGATGCACCATTTGAATACATCTTTAAAGCCTGTGTATGAGGGCTACTGGTAGTGTTATTTCGAAAATCTGGACTTGCATTTGTTGAGGTGTAAAGAAAAAGAATAAGGTGTAGTGCAGATAATATGTTAAGGACAAGATAAAAGTATTGATGCTAGGACAAGGGTGTAAATTCTAGAGTGTTTATCAGTTTCTTTCAACTTAATATCTTAAGACTTTTAATTGAAAAACAATATAACCAAAAATGAAAGCTCAGAAAAATGATATTAACACTTATCTCCATTATGTTTAAAAAGTGGGTGGTTAATGTTATTTTTATTTACTGGGAGCGAGATTTATTGACATAATAACCGATATGTCATTATACATGGTGTCATTATAAACGAGTCCAACGGAATTTATATAATCTGTTGGTATATTGAATTCTTTGCTTCAAAAAATAATACAAAAAATATATTGTGAAAATTTTTATTATAAGCGTTTAAGACAGCAAAAAGTTACATAATGTACTGTTCCCCTTAACCTTTAGTGGGATTGGAGCGCATGTTAACTTTATCCAAACTAAATAAAATTTCACACATTCATTCGGACCTAAAAGGCACCTTTTCCACTCCCTGCCAATTAAAAATTTGGAAAAAAGTTTTTCACTCCACCCTATTGTGTTTACCCTTGCAGCTAAATCCAAGAATAGGGACTGCACTAAAACAAAGTATAAACGATAATCCACTGTATTTAGAATGTTATTATCTGCATTAAAGTGACCATAGATGCAGCATCTTTTTCTGACTTCTCTGACTTTTTTGCTTTATTTTAAATTTATCCGACTATTTCAGGTTTTCTTGAACTTCGTAAAAATCTTGGTTACTCATTTGATAGAGAAAAATATCTCCTTTTAAAAATGAAAAATGCTGACCAAACTATACGTTATAATGGATTACAGCATATTTTGCTGTCAATTTCACCACATAGACACATTCCATTCAAAAATAACTTAAAATAAATAACTCATACAATTGAAAACATTTTTCCTATATTACAAAAAAATTTTCAGTATCAGTACTATATATAAAAAAAGTTAGTACAATTCCTGTACTTCCAGTATCAGTAGACACCCTGTACGGGCAACAACTGCAGCACTTGCATTCTATAGAGACATAGGCATTATATCGGATACCGGAGCTGGATTCCATTCATTGCCGGAAATATATGAGGAGGTGCCATGCAAAAGCAAACATATCCACAAAAATACAAAGTTGAGGTAATGACTGATTTTTATTCTTCAGCCTAATTCCTATATGGTAGTGTAGTTGGTTTCCTTCCCAAAAAATCATACCCTATTGTTTTAGAGCTTTGAAAATTGACGTTCTGTGCACAAAAGAACATATCCATACATGTGTCCTAAGCAAACAAGAACAAATCCACTGCTGTGTGTTTCAGCCAATGGGAAGCTGTAGTTTGGTCATGTGACTCAAACGTGCAGGTGGTGAAGAAGATTCAGATGAAGAAAATAACAGGAACTTAAGTGATTCCTTAGAAGAAGATTGTGGGCTTCATGTATAAAGGAAAGTAAAATCATGTTTAAAAAGATTCGATAAACTTGTTTTTTATGCTGTATCAATCTTAGTTTAAATTTTTGCTGCCTCTATTAAGAATGTTATTTTTTTGTGGTTAAAAACTTTGTTATATTAATATTCACGCCCTATTTTGATATTATAAAATAATATATAGTCAATTTAGGAAGTATTATAAGCTTAACTGCCAGGCTGTATATTATTATTATTATTATTATTTTTGGTTTTACTAAATAAATTGAGAAAACAAATTGTCCTGGCAAAAGAAAACATATTCCAACCTAGTTCATGCAAAAAAATACATATCCACCTAGTTCAAGCAAAAAAGAACACATACAATATTTAACGTTAAATAATTATCAAATTTCTATCAAAACATGATGTAAAATATTAACATTAGGTACAAACTGAACAATATTAACAATCTTTTGTTGGTGTAAAGTCCAACATTAAATAAATAATAGTTTTTCGTGTTTCATGGAACTGTTTGCTTTTGCATGGCACCTCCTCATATATATACTGATATACCTTGTGCTTGTGTAGCATTTCCTTTTTAGTTTTTTTTTTAAATTTGTTTATTAATTAACTTTTTGAATTATTAAAAAAGATACCAAAGATTGTTCATCGTGACACCTAGAAACTTATCCTGGGCATCATGCTGACAAGTAGATTTAAATTCTTATTTCTAACACTGGAAAGAAACACAATATTAGTTAAAAAGCATGAGTAAGAAATTACGTACTTGCTTTGCTCTTTCTACTATCTCTTCTTGTGAACCAATTTGAGAATCGTAAACTGTTGAAACAGAATTATGTTTAGATGACTGTTTATGAGTTACAACAGGTTGTTTAACACTCTTTGTTACAGTTGTTTGGGAAGCTAAATGTGATGAATCAATTAATTTTACAGATGAAGGCTGTGGAAAAAGAACACGTGAAGTACACAGATTATGACTAGAAATATTACTTGTTATAGTTTTTGATGTTTGAGAATGATCATTAGATGAACCTGCAATAGAAAAAGTATCATTAGAAAAGCAATTATTAAATTGTTAAAAAATATCTCAAAAAATAACATTACTGAGAAACTGTTGATAAGTAAGAGATAAATGTTCAAAAATCAAATTCTATTACTAACTTTTGAGAGATTGGTAATTTTACTTAAATTTATGAATCAATATAAACATCAATTTTAATCAGTGACTAATAAAGTAAGATTTGAGTCAATAGGCTTAACTATTTTTTCAAGTGTTATTTACAATTTAGTGTTGTTTACAAAACTTCCGTTGTAAGTAAAAATTCACGATTCAAAAATTTGAAGGTCAAGAAGTTACAATAGTCTTCATAGGTATCGTAAAAACTCAAAATACAAAAATTAAATGTGTATATAAAAATAAAATTGTACAAAATAATTACGCTAGATTAAAAATAAATAACTAAATATTAAACGTAGGGATGTAAAATTTCCGGAAATTTTGAAGTGGTGGAAAAAAACCCAGTTTTTTTCCGTTTTTTTTCTAGAAAAATTGGAAAAAATGGAAAAATTGATTTTTTGCAAGTGAAAGTGGATTTTTTTTAATAGTTTTTGGGATGGGGGATGTTTCTATTGGAAAAAAATGTGTAAATGTTTTTTTTCAGTATATCTTTGTAACCTTACTGATCCTCTGCCCTTTTGTATAATCATTACAATTTTTTTTTTTTCAAAAATAGAAAAGTAACAATATTACTATAGTTTGAAAGAAATATTTAAATGTAATGTACATTCCATAATCCATTTACACCATCATTCCTTTTAGCAAGATAAATACTGCCAATTTAAAGAAAGAAAATGTGGCTGTCAATATAAATATTGTCAATATCAAATCTTTCATTGTTTAAAAGTTTGTTTTGAAAAAAAAAAAAAAAATCTTGCAAAATATTTTTTTTGTCTGTAAAAAGATTTTATTTAGTTCTAATTTATTTTCCAGTCTAAATACAAACCAGAACTAAATTAGTTTCTGTTAAGCTTTCTAATCTAAACCCAAACCAAAACTGTATTTGTATTGGTTTACGTTTAGAATTTTAAAGCTGAAGCAAAACTTAAAATACTGTTTAGTTCACATAAAATTGGTTGCTATTCGCTGGAATTTAGGATTTTTTAATGAAGCGTCCAAGTCCTGTATTGCAATGGAATGTGAATGTTCATCTTCCAGCAGTGTTGCTTCAATAAATTCAGATACTGATGCGGATTAAAGTTAATCACAAAAATAAAATTACACTTGAATCCAAAGTTAATTATAAATTTTAAAGCAACATTTTTTTTATTGATTTATTATTATTTTTAATGTAAAAGTAATTAACTGAGAACAGAAGTAATGGTTATAAAGCAGGTAGATTTTAGCATATGTCACTTTTGTAAATTATCAAATAAATTTTTTTACAAAGTTGCTTAGTTTTTTTTCCTCCAAAGTTTATTAATGCATTTATATGTATGTATATATACAGGGTGCAATTAAAAGTCCTTAGGAGGCTTTTATCTCAGCAACAGTTGGTCACAAACATATACTTCCAGTTATAAAATTTTTTAAAAAATGTAAGCATTTATGATAATAGCATTTTTAAATTAAAAAAAATCAATTTTGTGAAAATTACAGAAACTAACTTTTTATACAGTCCCCCAGTCTTTATAGTCATATTTTAGTAAAAGTTGACGCCCCGCCCATCCTAACGAACATAAAACAAAATGTTTTTTTTTTTTCACAATTTTTTGGCCTGCATTAAGGGGTTGGTTAAAAATTTTCAATGAAGTATTCATTCTATTCATTGTTCAATGAATACTTCATTCAGATTTTTTAACTGACCCCTTAATAAAGTCCGAGAAAATGAGAAAGAATTTCAAGCTTTGAAATTAAATATCTCTGTCCTTTTTTCTGGTACAAAAGGGAAACTGTGTATTATGTTATATTTAAATATATTCAATAGTTAAAGAAAAAAAATATTTAAAAATATAAAATATTTAAAGAAAAAAAAATTGGAATGTAATGTGTGTATAATAAATTTCTGAATGTATTGTTTTATACTAGAAATTTCAAAATTTTCAATTTTTCCTTGTAGAAATAAACTCCTTCGGAAAAAACCCGAAAAAAACTGGTTTTTTCCCCAAATTTCCGTTTTTTTCCGACCATTCCCATCTCTACTCCCGACTTGCATTTGCTCTCTAGCATCTTTTGACCAATGTTTAGCTAACTTTGCAAACTGCTTTGTATTGGGAGTTTGTTCTCACCCACAAACAAAAAATTTGCATTCAGCAAAGTTGGTTGTCCCCCAGTCTTTATATTCATATTTTAGTAAAAGTTGATGCCCGCCCATCCAAACGAACATAACACAAAATGTTTCCTTTCTGATGACAAAAATAAACAGAGATATTTAGTTTCAATGTTTGGGAGGATTTTTCCACAATTTTTTAGCTTGCATTAAGGCAGTAGCCTGCTTTAGAAGGCCAAAAAGAAGCGTTTTTTGAGGAATTTTTTCAGGACAGAAGAAAGAAAGCAAGTCTAGCGAAGATTTCAGATCATTTTATTACATATTTGAACAAGTAAAAAAAAATAATAATAAGACAAAAATATTCAAATGCAGCCGATTTTTATGCACATTTGTGCAACACCTTGCAATTGCGGTCTGCGATCGGCGGGAAAGATAGCGCTCGTAATTTTTGTCCGAAACAAAAAAAAACAAAAATGTTTTTAATTTTCATATATTTATCTTCTATTTAAACTAAAAAAAACCCGAAATTTTGAGAAATTAAAAAATTTTCTCAGGTTTGAAAAAAAAGTGTCTTTTTTACAACAAAAAAATCGTTTTAACTTGCTAAAAAAATTGTTCAGAATTTTTTTTGCATGAATTTTTTTAGTTCAAATAGAAGAGAATACAAAACTGAAGCTGACAAGTTTTGTTTCGTTTTGCTTGGTCGTCTAGTTTTCTCGCAATCACGCCCGCCAGTTTAGGAAAAACATAAAAACAAAAACTCGAGAAAACACGCTTGAAAGTTTACGATCAGAAAAATGTTAATTTTCTATTACTTACAGTGAGGATACCCTAATCGGCTATTCCTGCGCCATGTACCAAATCGTTATAATCGAATATATCGTTATAATCTGTATTACAACTTGAGTCGGTACTTCTACGAATTCAAAATATCATTTCGAACGACATTTGAACCTTTTCACATACATAGTTTGGAGCTGTTCGACCGAGGGGACGTTCGCGCGCTCCAGCTGCCCGAGTGCTCGTACACCGGCTCGACATCTGGCCACGTTTAGGGCTATATTTTAAAAAATATTGAAAATTAGCCTCTATAACTTTACATGCATATTCTTAGATATTTTAGGAATCGATTTAAGCAATAAAAAAAATTTCGTTTTTTTTGAGCTTTCTAAAGCAGGCTGGCTCCGGCCTTAAGGGGCTGGTTAAAATTTTTCAATGAAGTATTCATTCAATTCATTGTTCAATGAATACTTCATTCGGATTTTTTAACCGACCCCTTAATAAAGTCCGAGAAAATGAGGAAGAATTCCAAGCTTTGAAATTAAATATCTCTGTCCATTTTTCTCATACAAAAGGGAAACTTTGTGTCATGTAATATTTAAATATGCAAAATATTTAAGGAAAAAAAATTGGAATGTAACTATTATAAATTTCTGAATGCTTTATTTTATACTAGAAATTTCAAAGTTTTCCATTTTTCCGGGTGGAAATAAACCCCTTCGGAAAAAAACCGAAAAAAACTGGTTTTTCCCCCAAAATTTCCGGTTTTTTTCTGACCATTCCCATCTCTAATTAAATGACAACCTAGTGAAAAATTGCAGTTGTCAAACTAAAAGTTTTATGAAAGGTTAGGCGTCAAAAGTGAAGACTGGATGCGAAATCGTAGTCGTCAAACGGGAATTTTTAGTTGCAAAATACGCCTAATGATTGCTAATTTTGAACCCTGCCTCGGGTAATTCCCGATTAAATAATACAAACATCAATTTTTTTTTAAAAACCTTTTGTGGGACAGTTCTAATTTTTTCTGAAAATTTGATGACTTTCAGACGGATACCTATGCAACTTTTTTTCTCCTGAAAATAAAAAGAGAATTTCCAATACAGTATGGGACCTCAAATCCGGAAAGCTAGGAGCCGCAAACTTAGGAATTCGGAATTTTCCAGATTTTGGGTCCTCATTCAAAAATTTTGTAAGTAGCATCAGAGCCCATTTAATTTGCTCTGGTACTTTTAATTAGCATTTTGCTCATTTATAGCATTTTATGTATCGTATATACTCTTGTACAATTTTCATATCGTATATCGTCTATAAGTCACGAAAATTAGCACAAAAACCTAAGTTGGAGTAGAATTACATTCGAGGCAAAGCATCGAAACATCTAAACTTTTCCCGATATTTTTTAAACCTCTTTAATTAAACAATACAAGAAAATAATTCTGCGAAATTTTGATATGATTTTATATTCTCTAGGCACTAATTTGTAGTAAAGATCAGACTATCGGAAAAATGCAAGAAATGCAGATTTACAATTTCGTGAATGTTCTGCATCGTGCGAAAATTAGAGCTCATTTCTAACAATAAATATAAGAAAACTACAAGAAACAAAAAAGAGCAGAATTTTATGATATTAACTCGGAATTAAAGCAACAATTAAGAAAAATAAATTCTAATAACAAACCCTTTTCAGAAAATCGCGAAATAATTTTTCTGAAAACAGTATATTTCCGATCTCAAACATGTTCATTACATTTTATTTCCTTCTCTTTAAAACACCAATTTCCAAAAAAAATGATGCAAAACCAGGATTGGAAAAAAACCAAAAACCAGGTTTTTTTGGTTTAAACCGGGTTTTTTTGGTTTAAATAGCAATTGTAAGAAAAATAATTTGACTTTTGGAAAATCATGGAGATTTTAGATCATTAATTGTGAAAAAATGTTATTAGTAATTAATTTATTGATAATTAATTAAATAACTAAGTTAAAACCTTGAATAATTACCTTATAAATATAGTTTTTATTTTTACAGAAAGTTACCTACAGTGAAACATGCGTAAGTTGACTACTTACGGTGCAGCACTTTAGTAGTCAACTTATAGAGGGTGGAGATTTTTTTTTTCCCCATTTCTTACACTATGCGTTTATTCATTTGTGACTTATTAAAATATAACTTCATGTATTAATGTTACTTTAAAACTAGTAATTAGCTATTTTTTTACAATTATCTAAAATACCATTAGATAAATTTAATCTGAATGACTTAAAATGTATCCTTTTCAACTTTAAAATTAAAGCACTTAGTTAAAGGTAAATGTGGTAGTTTACTTATTTGTTTGTAAAAATTCCCTAAAACTGCATAATTTTTCGAAATGGCTAGATCAATTAGAAGAAAAAGAAGAAACTTATTTAGAGAACAAAAAAGTGCTCATAGGAAGTTTTCTCGAATAGTTAACTTACACAGAGGTTTATGCAAATTTTATGTCTATGTTTCATCCATCCAGACAAATACCGGTCTAACGTTATAGCATAAAATATATTATCCTGGAGAACTTATTTAAGTTTTTTTTGTCTTTGCAAAAATAGATAATCAAATAAATATGTAGTAATTATTAGGCAGCCAACTTACAAAGGGTTTTTTATAATACTCCCACTGAAATTTGGCGTACATAAGTGGTCAATATGGACAGGTGGTCAAGTTACAAAGGTTTCCCGACATAAAATAATAAAGGACTAATTCCGTTCCTGACCAAAAGTGGCCAACTTACAAAGGTGGGCAACTTTACAGGTTTTACCGTATTAACATATTATAATACTCTACTTATACAGAACTTTCAGTAAATTATTAAGGAAATAACTATTATGTGGGTTAAATTTAACAAAAGGATATTTTACTAAGTCAATAAAAAAATAAACAGAAATGAAAGATATATTTAAAAAAAAGTTGTGTGGTGATGTACAGTATCAGTATTATCAGCAAAAGATTGCAAGGCTCTTACTGCAGATATATTTTACTTTAAAAGTAAAAAAATCCTTAAACTTACCGGATTTAACAATGATAATACTTATACAAATCATCAACATTAGCTTAGAAATTATCACCATTATTTTAATTTTTTTTCAAATATAAAACTTTATTTTTCCTGATTAAAGATTAAATATAATTTTTTAAAAAAAGAAAATAATTTAGAAAAAAAAAAGAAAAATTTGCACTGATTAAGAAAAAAGTTTGTTAATTTACAAATTCAGAAATTCATTATTTATCTAATGCTGTGCTTGTAATTTCTGCATAAATTGGATTTTGCAATTTTTTATAATGGGTAAAATAAATGGAAAAGGTTTGGTTTTTTTAAAAATTGTTATCTGTAACATACATTTGCAAATTGGTTATTATGAAGGTACTTTATTCTTTCTAATATACATTCTTTACCTCCAGGAATTGCAATATCATTCAATTTTTATAATGACTGAGAAGAGTTGTTCTCAAATTAGCTTTTTCCGAGCTAATTTTAGAAAAACCCAAAATAGTCTGACATGTAGATAGGAGATGAGAAAATATGTATTGATTAAAAAAAATTTTGTTAATTTACAAATTCATTAATTATCCAGTGCTGTGCTTGTAATTTCTGCATAAACTGGATTCTGCAATTTTTAATAATGTGAAAAATAAATGAAAAAAAATTTGGTTTAAACCAACCAACCCTGTGCAAAACATTTCCCAAATTGTTTTCAAAGCAACAAGTAATAGAAACTCTAATCGTAAAAACGAACCCTTTTCAGAAAATTGCGAAATAATTTTTTTGAAAACAGCACATTTCCGATCTTAAACATGTTCATTTCATTTTATTTTCCTTCTCTTTGAAACGCCAATTTCCAAAAGAACAGTGCAAAACATTTCCCAATTTTTTTTTTAAGCTGCCAATTTTTTTTTTCGAAAAAGTTCTGGATTTTGGGATTCCGAAATTGGTGTCCCATGCCGTATTTAAAATTTTCAGTGCTTAGGAATTATTCATACAACGGAATAAATCTTGATCACTTTTGGAGAAAATACTGATCATTCAATTTTCCTTTAATGAAAGGCATTTCATAAATAAGGGTCATTCCACGTCAAGTGTGCCAGGGGTCCCCACTCGACCCTCTCCAATTTTGATGAAATTTTTATGGCATGTACATATATGTCTTAGATGGAGCCATGCCAAATTGCAGCTCCATAAGTTGTAAAGTTGGACCACTAGCAATGGTTTTGCAGACTCCTTTTGTCATGTCGCAACCAAAATAACTAAATCGTCTACTTTGTGTTCTTATTGATCATGACCTAAGCGGACTAACTGTGAAACTTGGTGATCCTGCTAAACATTTGGGATATAGCAGCCTACTGGTACAACGAAAGGTTCACGTATTTTAGCTTTTTCACATTTTGCTGCCAAAGTAGCTCGTTTGTGCCGATGTGGTGGATTTTGACCACACTTAGCTAGCTTGTATCTGTCGATAGAAATACTTTCTGAACTGGATTCTTTCATCATCTGCACCTTGCTAGCATGTCATAAAGGTGTGCAAGTGGCATCTTGATTGCTCAATTAACTTTCGAGTTATGCTGGTTCAAAATTCAGTTAAAAATTTCACGCCTCAATTTTGGCTCATTTTCAAAGAGTCATATCTCAAAAGGGATAACTCGGATTTGGTTTTTCTTTATATCATTAAAAAGAGCTCCCTTTCTTCTTTAAGGAAATGTCTTCTGAATTTTTGAGACAAAGCAGTTTTATACAGATGTTGAGGTTCAAAACAATATACAAAATATCGCCAATAACAGAAAATAAAGAATATTTCATTTATTTATACATGACCTAAGAGGACTACCGGGCTGAAAGTTGGTGATCGTGCTAAACATTTGGAATATAACAGCCTGCTGGTGCAGCAAAAGCTTAATGTATTTTAGATTTTTTACATTTTGCTGCTAAAGTAGCTCATTTGTGCTGATGTGGTGGATTTTGACCACACTTTGCTAGCTCGTATCATTCGATAGAAATATTTTCTGAACTGGATTCTTTCATCATTTGCACCCTGCTAGCATGTCATAAAGGTGTGCAAGTGGCATCTTGATTGCTCAATTAACTGCCAAGTTATGCTGGTTCAAAATTCACCAAAAAAACATTTTTTTTCTCCATCGTGTTATAATTTAGAATATTTGTCTTACGTCATGTTATATCACTTCATAAAAAATTTAATATTAAAAAAAAACTGGATTTCTTAAATATAACTTGAAAATTTTAATTTTTAAGACCAAATTTAGCATTTTTTAAAAATGTATCTTTTTCAAAAATTGGCTTTAAGTCTTAAAATGCTTCTTATTGATTCATTCATAAAGCAAAACTTTTATGCTTTGAATTTTTTATAAGTCAAATAATTTTTCTCATCTAGCTAGAAAACGAGCTATTCATTTTCTGTGCGTGCTGTTTCATTATTTACATTGGGAAATGCCTTATTATTAGTATTTAAGAATGATGCAACCTACAAAAATTAAGTAAAACTAAGTGAACATTTGTTCTATAAATGTTCAGTAGAAAAGTGAAGCAATAAGTTTTTTTTTTTTTTTTTTTTGCTTGAAAAGCCGAAATTGGTCGATAGGAAATATCAAAAGTTTTATGTGATGCAAAATTGTGATATAAAATTAGCTTTATTTGACAATGAAAACTTTCTGAAACGATATAATGGGAAATTTTCCTCCTCAAACTACTGCCGGATACTTTTTGCAGGGGCGGATAACTTAGTTTTTTGTGCGAAATTTCGACTAATAAGCGAGTATGTACAGTATTAAAAAATGATGTTAATGAATGAAGTGCTAATGGCAAATTATATGCGTTCCTATGCTATTTACAAAAATTTTTCAATCAACACAAAATCCGCATAATTCCGAAATCCGGAGAGATTGGCGCTCCGGATTTGAGGTCCCTAATTATGTTTTAACATTTAAAAAATGTTTTTTTTGCTCAATAATTTTTTTTTTTGAAAAACTGGAGTTTTCGGAATCGCCGCACAACATCGGCAATTAGTGGGCCGCAAGCTGTCTATCCTAACTATAAATAGACTAATTTAACTTGCAGACATTCATATTTGTTTAAGGCTTAAACACCTGTAAACTGAAAAAAAGACCCGTGATGCCTCCCCTCTAATACCCCCAGTTGTTCCAAGCAGCTGAAGGGGAGGAAACAATAATGCTCTGGCATTCTGAGAAAACTAGTGGGGAGCCTGGATTTTAGTTTTCCAACACTTACTGCTTTGAAGAACGTTCGGCCTATGTGGCATGGTATGAATAGACCGTAGGGCGCATAGAAAGAGGCCACCGGGCACAAAAAAAGATTAAAATTGGCCGCCGGGCGCAGTGTCCTGCCAAAATAGCTTAGAGTCGGCACTAAAAACATTATTCCTGATAAAAACGAATAATTTCAAGTTTTTTCCCTGACTGTACATCTCCTTAACCTCTTCAGACCCGAGAACTAAGCACAAACAATTTTGACGCAATTTTTTGGTTCTATGATTTAAAAAACGATTGCCAAACAATATAATAACTAAAAAAAAATTATTTTAATTAATAATTAGTTTAAATAATAATTAATGAACAATTTCCATGTTTAAAACTAAGTAAACTATCTGTTGATTAATTTCAAAAACAATTGGGTGTTTTATTTAGCTTTCAAATTGTACAACGAGTAGTTAATAAGAGTAGTTAATAAAGAGTAGATAATAAGTATAATATAAGTTTTAAAATGTACCCAATTGGGTACACTTGGAATGAAGAGGTTATTTTTGCTTAAATACACCCCATTATTGAGTTTATTTCAATTTTTAAAAAATTATAAAATATCAGAATGCATGGTCTGTCTACAGGAGTTGAGAAAAAAAATTCCCTGACTTTTTCCCGATTTCCCTGATCAAGCTCACCGAATTTCCCTGATTTACATTACTAATGATAAGAATTTCCCTTTTCCCCCACTTGAAAACTATAGTATGTTTATATTAAATATAGCATTATAAATGTTTACAGCTGTTATTAAAAATGAAGAAAAAACAAATCTGCCGTTTTAATGATAATGCATCATTGCAAGGTTTTGTTTGGTTTGATAGCATATCATGCCAAAATGCATCAAGTCTTTCTGCTTTGTTATAAATTTTAAGTTTTGCCACATTAGAGGTTTTGAACAGATTTCTTTCAGTTGGTTTTTTGCTCTATCTGCTAAAATTGAATTCAGCCAATTTTTTTTCGCATAAAATTAGTAACAATTTTGTGAGTCTCTTATCAAACAATGCTTCATTAATAGAAATACAGTACCGAATCCCAAATTCGGATTTTACTTCAGATCGCACAGTTTTCTTAACTGGTACATAAATAAGTAACTTTTTTTGGAAAAGGTAATACAGTACAGAACCTCTTATCCGGCACGCTCGGGACCATCACTATCCCGGATAACTGAATTTCCCGGTTTTTTTGGATCGATAAAGAATGCCGATATCGGAGGTTTATCGAACCCAAATTACAATAACAAATGGTGATAATACTTCAAAATAAGTAGTAAACAGTAAATAAATACTTCTAAATTAAGAAATATTAAAAGAAAATAACTATATTTAAAAGATAAAAATCAATAGCATTCAAGTCAAAACGAGAGAGGGGGGTAGGGGGTTTGAAAATGATATTTATTAAATGGTTTAAATACAGTATGGGACCTCAAATTCGGAACGCTCGGCGCCGCGATCTTTCCGAATTTCGGAATTTTTCGGATTTTGAGTTCTTATTCAAAGAATTTTGTAAGTAGCATCAGGGCCCATATAATTTGCTCTGGAAGTTTTTATTACCATTTTGCTCATTTATAGCATTTTTTTTTATCGTAACTCGCCTATAAGTCGTGGAATTTAGCACAAAAAACGAAGTTGGAGTCTGTTTACATTCGAGGCAAACATCGAAAAATCTAAACTTTTCCCAATATTATTTTAACCTCTTTAATTAAACAATAAAAGAAAATAATTTCGTCAAATTCTAATATGATTTTATATTCTTTAGCCATTTACTAAAGACATTAAATTGCAGTAAAACATCCGTCTATTTGGAAAATGCGAGTAACGCCAAATTCCAATTTCGCGAATATTCTATATTGCACGAAAATTAAGAGCTCATTTAAAGAAATAAATATAATAAAACTACAAGAAATAAAAAACAACAAAATTTGATGATATTAACTCTTTATTAAAGCAACAACTAATAAAAATTCTAATCGCAAAAACGAACCCTTTTCAGAAAATCGCGAAATAACGTTTTTGAAAACTGCACATTTCCGATCTTAAACATGTTTATTACATTTATTTTCTTCTTAAAATGCCTATTTCCAAAGAAAAAAAAAAAAACATGTTTACATGGACAAACGTGCAAATTTCATACTCGTATATAACGACTTCGCTTTTTGCGAACTCCTTTTTAATAAAGAATTCATTTACACAGTCGCAATTTGTGTTGCATTATTATCAATTTTAAATTCTTATTACCTTATTGCAGCCCTTAAATAAATGAAAAAATATATATAACAAAAGTAAACGAGCTCTAATTCTCACACGATCAGCTATTATGGAAAATTAGCTAATCTGCGGTATTAGAAATTATATGAACTTTCATATAGTCCGACTTTTGTTGCAATTCGTCTTCAAATACTCACCAGACTATTAAATAAATGAATAAGAATCTAAATACAAATTTATTTCGTGTTTAATTATTGAAATAAAATAGAAAAAACGTCTGGTTTTCTCAATTTTCGTTTGAGAATTTTTTTTCTTTTTTTTTTCCAATTTTCATCTGCAAGTAAGATGAAGCCCCCTTCAGTAAAAAAACATCGTTTTTAGACTAAATTGTTGGACTTATAGAGACTGAATCTTTTACTTGTCACGGAAAAATGAGTATTTTTAAAGGTATTTTTAAAAAATTCATATTTTTACTAAATGGGCTGTATAAGTAAAGCCATGTGTTAAAATATTTTTGCCAAACAAAAAAATAACTTATTCATGGATTTAAATAAAAGGCTTCAAATTACAACACACAATTCAGCAAAAATAAATCATACCCACCATGGTAGTTAACCGTTTCACTGAATCACCTGCACTTCTATGAAAAGAAAATAGAGCTACATCTTAAGCCATTACATTAGCCATTTGTACAAATTGCCACGGTTACTGGGCACCATTTATGACCACAAAGAAAAAAAAAGAGCAAGTTTCTTTAACTTTCTTTCTTTTTCCAGGGAATAAAACTTGAAAGAAAAAAAGAATTTAAGGGAAAAAATAATTTTTTATAGGGAAAAAAGATGCTTAACTGAGCCCAAGAAATCAATTTTCACTTTTCAACATAGTAGGGTTTTCTGGTTTTATCTTAGTTTCCTGAGTTTAATTCATATAAAGCATAAATATATCTACAAAATTGCTTCTACTCTAAAGGCCTTTATTTTCGCGGTCAGTAATTTTCGCGAAAATGAATATATCGGTGATTTCGCGAGCTGAAAATTTCGCGAATTTTATATGAACAGAACCGAAAGTTGAAAATTTCCAAAAGTACCTAAGTAAAGTTGAGAAAGTTGAAAAACTCCCAAAGTATATAGTTTGCATAAAACATTTTAAGAAACTTCCTTTTGTCCGAATATTGTAAGTGAATGAGCTGCCTTCTATTAATTTTATTGTTTTATATTCGAGAAATAGTTGTATAATATATTCAAAAAATAGTTACAAGAAAGAAAGTTGTCAAGAAAAAGCTTGTAAATGTGCAATAAATCATTAAATTTTGGGTAAGTGAAATATTTCTGATTTTTTATTATTATTTGAGGAGGGAAAAAAAAGTATTTCACGAGGCTTAAATTTTCGCGATTATGACGGGCTCGCGAAAATAAGGGCCTTTACAGTATTTGAATTAAAAGTTACTGACATTTATTAATTTAACAGATTTTTAACCGACTTCACAAAGGAAGGAGGTTATACATTCAGATTGTATGTATGTCGTTTTTTTTTTTGTTTGTTTGTTTGTCCACTCATAACTTCTTACCGGATGAACCGATTTTCATGAATTTTTTTTTAATCGATCGAGGGTGGTTTCCCATAAGTCCCATACCTTGGTTGACCATATTCGATAATTAGAAAAAAAATTATGGTCTGAAATGTGGTCATTATTTTACCTTTTCATCCATAACTTTTGACTAAATGAACCGATTTTGATGATTTTTTCTTTAATCGATAGAGGGTCGTCTAACTCAAATATCGCGCATCAGTTTGACTACATCTGTTTTTTAGAAAAAACGTTATGGGTGAAAAATAAGTATTTTTTCATTTTAATTGGAAAGGCTAGGCTCGATTTTTCTTTGTTGGAAAAGTTGTTAATAAAAATGAAACTCATTGTTAAAAAAGAGTTTGTTGCCATTATGATGTCATATTAAAAGCAATTATAACAAGAAATAGACTGAAGGCTTCTCTGAAGAAGAAATTAAATCCAATCAGTTTGCTTGCTCTAGTGACTCTTTAAAATAGATTTTAAAACGAAATTTATCTTACAAACGGTTAGTTTTTAGTGTCATTCCCTCAAAGGCTTCCCCTTTGATATGTATGTTTTAAAAATAGAGTATTTATATAAAAATGTATTTACCCTAAAAAGAATGAAATAAAATAATTTTTGGAAAAAAAAATAGAACCGACTTCAAACTATAAATTGCGCTAAAAAGTAAAATATAATATTATTCTTTAAACAACTTTGATACGACTTTTAAACATAATTTTTGAAGTCGGTGCAAAATTATGATGGATTTTGATGCATGATTCCTTTTGTAACTATGAACCAATTACAAATATAAATAGCGTAGAGTTTGCAACAGTTTCAGTGTAAAATAATGCATGGTGTAATTATAATTAGACTGTCATAATTTTGCACCATCTTCAAAAATTATGTTTAAAAGTTGTATCGAAGTTGTTTAAAGAATAATATTATTTTTTACTTTTTAGCGCAATTTATAGTTTGAAGTCGGTTCTTTTTTTTTTTTTTTTCCAAAAATTATTTTATTACATTAATATTTTTCTGAATTTACAAAAAAAAAAAAAATCGGAAATTTTCGGGAAAAGTGCCGAATTTTCGGATTTTCTGAGCTTTGGGATTCTGAATTTGGGGTTCGGTACTGTAGTAGGATTAAAACATGAAACTGCTTTTCTTAGAGCATATTTCAATGGGGATCTATCTCTCTTGCAGCTTCTTAACACACACTATCAAAAACTTTCGACAATCTTTAAAAAAAATGCTCACCTGCCCTTCAGAAGCTTTAGCCTTCTTTATGTGGTATAATGCCGAAATTCCAACATCGACTTTTTTAAAAGGAAGAAAAGTTTTTGCATCTTGAAATTCCACATTCAAAATATTCCCTTCCATCAATACTTCTTTGACAATGTATCGCCTTAAAATTCTTAATACAAGGCTGGAAAAGTCTTCATGAAGAAATGGAACAAGGGGCATGTCATCTTAATATACGTTTTAAAAACTTTCAAACTCCTGAGCCACTGAATTAAAAAAATGCTAATTTTGCCGGTAAGAATGGGTCACTGGTAAGACGTTTAGCAATTATATAGCTTGACTAGTGGGGCACTTCCAGACGTGTCAACCTGCTAGAATTGAAATGCAGGAAGTTTCTGATCAAGGAGAATTCAGGAGGGCAATAAAATATTAACATTTTACAGTTTTCAATGCAATTGTTGTTAATGTACTTAACTAATTTAAATTTAAAATACAAGTAAAGCAGCATAATACAGTTCAAAATATATTTAAGAGTGATTTTAAGTAAGTTCATGAAAAGATGCCTGAACTTTTTAAGAGTAAAATTGGCTTGACATTTTCATTACTTTTATGAACAGGTGATATATATTTCTTAACCCTTAATACAGTCCTAAAATCCCCAAATCTGATTTAGGTAATTTTGAAAAAAAAGAAGACTTATGCTGCTAAAAACTCAGTATTTTGAAATTAATGAAAATTGTGTATGCTATTAAATATGGAAAAGAATTTAATGGGCTGTAATAAGTAAATCTCCTAATCTATACAAAGAGAACTGATTCTAAGATTTAACATTTTCATTAATAAAGATGTGTAGGTGTCGATCCAGTTTTGTTTTTAAACAAGGTCTATTTCTTTTGTGGTTTTAAAACATTTTTGTGAAAACTCAAAATTTAAACATAAAGCGATAAAAAATGTTATTATTTAATAAATAATTTTGCAAAAAGTATGATTTGGTAGCATATATATGCATTACAAAAGCCAAAATAAATGACACGAAAATAAAAATAAATCTGAATTTAGCATTTAACTTTTTGACATGTGAGAGCTCACACTCCTAACAAGCACAGAATTTCGTTTCAAAAATTTCAAATCCAAATTTTACAAAAAATAAAAAGGAATTTACTCCATTTGCCTTTTAAGAAAGCTTAATGAACATCAATAGTGGAAAAATTCCAATTCTAACAGCAGATGCAAAAAGATTGCATTTTTTTTTTTTGTAATGAAAGCATCAAATGCAAAGACGGAAAATAAAAGATTTTCTATTAGTAGAAGAACTTCAGGATTGCATTTTAATAGGGCTATAATAATCAAAAGTAATAACTACTGGCATTATCGTTGGAAATTTGGAGTAAATTAAAAACAATAGCGTAAAATAAATTCGCTGAATTTCAGTTTAAAAAATGACGGCGGCAAATGCCGATTTTTATCTTATTCCTTATTAGCCGAAATATTGCCTTTTTGGCGAAAATTACTCAGATTTGCAAGGCAAAAACCTTTTTTTTATTTGATAACGTTTCCCTGAATTTTTGCTATTTTTTCGAAAATAAAATTCCCCGACTTTTCCCTGATTTCCGGGCTCTGTAGACACCCTGATTGAATGTAGAACGGCTCAAACAACTTGAACTACTCACAATATTTACTTTTAAATGCTTTATTAAAATAAATAAATTGAAAAAAAAAAAAAAAAAAAAACAAAGAAAAAAGTGTGAACTTGTGCTGCAACAAAAAGCCAGCATTTAGGATACTGTTGTTTGCATTTAGGAGTTCCAACTACATCATTTAAGAATTTTAACTGTCGCAATTAGGTCACTAATAAGTTCAACCGTGATTCAGATGCCTAAATGCAATAAATATCTTTTAACATTATAAATAAAAGCAAATCTGTTTTTTTTTTTTTTTTCAACTTGGGATGGGTTAAAGGATGAAAACAAATGAAATTATTAGATCTTGATCTTTAAACTTAACCCAAGATATACAGTTTGTTAATTCGCTCTGTCTTTTTTGATTGAAGTACAGTTAAACTTGGTTATACAGTGACAAATCTTATTATCTAAAAATAATGTAACATATTTGTTTGACATTAACTTTGAATTAAATATAAATTTCTACTGTGTTTAATTAAAAGATAGAATTATTCATAGCTTAAATTACAGGCCGAATCACAGCTCCTTCTTCGGCCAGGCCTTACCAAAGCTTCGTTCCATCTCTAGTTAAAATTTTAAAAAAAAAAAAAAAATGGTAGTCTATTGATTACAAAATTTTTATTATTACATTTTTGTTTTTAATTGAAGAAATACTTTATTTCAAGTTTCGTATAAGATAAAATATATTAAAAGTGAGGTTAAATGCATTCATTAATTAAAATCATAATACAGAGAATATAAAACAAGAAGAATAACAATCAAAATATATAAACAATAACACACACGTAAATTTACTATACCTGGCAAGATGAAAGACGACACACTAGATGACAAAGATGAAGGCCAGCGAGATAAAAGCTCTACGATATTTTTTATTTCATCATGGGGATACATTCGATTTTCTCGTAGATAATCTAACACATCTGGTGAAAGTTTTTTACGAAATGAAACAAAATCCACCATATTCCCACCAGTTTTGAGAAAATAATATTCTACTTGTTGGTTATAATATTTCATTTGAAGATGCTTTATTTTCCTGGCAAAATATTCCATCAACTTTTTGCGTTTAATAAGTGATTCTTTGTTAGTTGCTTTCTCCAATTTTATTCTTTTCTTTGGATTACTTGGAATGCTAGAAAATTTTCTCTCAGATATTGTTAAACCTGATAATAACTTATTCAAAACCGAAAGACGAGACACAATATCAGTGACACAATTTGACGAAGAAAATGATGCATCAGAACGATTTGGATTTGCAATAATTGATCGTTTTACAGATGTTCTTAACTGGTTATGAGGTGTTGCTATGATAGTTTTATGTTGGATGTTAGAAGTTTGTAGAGTTTGACCAGATGTTGGATTACTTGACAAAGAGGATATTGGGGCACTAGCCAAACTGTACGAATGAACTTTTGAAACCTCATTTGAAGATCCTAAATTACCAGAAGGATCTACCAACATCACGTGTGGCAAGCCAGTTCCAGTAATGGAGCTGGGAGCAATACGGTGATATACTAATCTTTGGTTTAGAGGATTTTGAGTAAAAATTGCACCACTTGTAGTAATTCGTTGAGCACTCATGGCAACATTTGTAATGCTCCCTATTGTCTGAAGCTGAGGAGCTATAGATGTGCTTACATTTACCACAGTATTTTCGAGTTCGACAGGTTGAAGAGCCGAAGCTGTTGTTGAAGTAACTAAAATACGCGTCACATCCTGTGTTGACGTAACAGCACATCTTGAATTAATAGGTATTTGTGTTTCTGTAAGAGTCGTAGGAGTAGCTGAAAGGACAAACAAACAAATTTAATGAACTGGTAAAACTGAGAATTTATACATACAGCATAGTTCTGACACATGCAAATATACTATATGAACAGTACAGAGCAGCGAAAAAAGACATTTTCTATAACTGAAATGTAATAGTAGTGTTCCTGTTACGCGCACGCTTTTTGAAGGGCGCGGCGCCCTGCCCCTTTTTCAAAAAGTGCTGATGCGCCCTGCCCTGTTTAGAACAGAAAAATGCACCCTGTCTTTTTTTCCTTTTTTTTGTAGAGTTTGAAAAATAATGACTTGGACGAAGATTTTTACGGCACGACCAATGCATTGGCGCCGGGTTCAAAAAAATAGACATTGGCATCCGCAGCTGATGTTAAATTCAAAAAAAAAAAACGTTGATCCATCAGCCTTAAAAAACATCTAAATGCCCTCATTTATTATACTCAAGTTCATTCCTCGTGCACGTTAGTTTGTTTTTCAATAGAATCTTAATTCTTCCGGCACCATGGATAGCAACAATACATCAGACGTGGATAAACCTAATATACATTGAGGTTTAATTATTATGTAGACCTGCACCAAACATGCTAGTTAAACCTAGCAAATCCTGAATCGGCGGGACCTTGGCGATTCCGGATTTTGATTAAGAAACAATGTTTATAACAAAATAAATGCGTCATAAACATGCTTTTTCTTATATAAACGTAAACTACGATGCAATTGATGAATTAAATGGGAATAATACACTATTATGAAATTGCATATTAAATCACAGTGAACTTTTTATAAAAATTGCCATAGTAGAATCGGCCATTCACAAATACAACGAAAATTGCACATCATTAATCTTAAATTCATCCACTAAATACTTTTCTTTACGGTCATTCCACAGTAATGGACCTTACATTTACACAGCATTTTTCAACCTCAACGAGCTTTCTAACAAACTTCTTGGGTATTTTTTAGCTTTTTTAATTTTGGCTAATAAAAGTATATGTGTTCTAAGTATGCAAAATAATTTTAGACTATATATTTTTTGCCAAACTTTTGCAGTAAAATCTTTTTCTATTTAGATTTATTATTTCTTTATTTATTTGTCAAATATCTGCAACTTTTAAAATAAAAGTTGGGAAAATAACTCGAAGTCCAGCGCCGAATTCAGGAAAAGGACGCAAAAATATGCGTTATTATGCAAAAAAAATGTTCGGAAAATGAGTTCAACTTTTGCAATATTTCGGGAAAGCAACTAAATCCAAACCCCCCCCCCCCCCTCGAAGTTTTTTTTTTTTTATCATTCTATTAAATATAAAAATGAAGTCTGAAAAAAAAATTACTACTTTTGGTAATGCTTACATCAGCGTCGAAAAAATTTTTTAAAATGGCCCCAATACTCCCTAACAACGAAAGCACATGGGGACGTACATGGTATCCTTCCTGTTCGGAACCAAGATGGTTGCCGCCGTTACAACCCTTGCTGCGTAAAGGTTTACTACAAAGGGAATGTTCATCGCTTTTCGGCGTATATTTTGTTAGCATCCGCTAAATTTTCAATTTTGAAGACTAAAAACTCCAATTTTTAAAACACGGAAGGATATGAAAAACCCGGATTTCCGGGATACACCAGGAATACAATTACCCCTGTAATATTTATAATTATGAACTTGAAAGGTAAATTCATGAAGGATTAAACAATGACTTCAATGAATTTTATGTTTATACCTAGGTAAATAATACTATGGGTAATTACACTAAATTATAGTAATTACACTAAATTATAAAGACCTCGGCATTTTACATCTATTGTCAGCACCCATTTTTCTCTTTTAAATACACACAGAAATTGAAACATTGAAAATGATTTTCAATAAATATACTTACACGTAATTTGTGAAGAAGTCAGAACATGCTGTATTGGGGTTCCTAGAGGTAGCCTATGGTACAAAGTACTTCCCTCCCCAAGAGCAGTTCCTTCCGATAATATAACAGCAGTTGAAGTATCTAAATTGTTAGAAACAAGTGTTTCATGTCTCTTATCGTTGGAAACTGTATGAATAGTTCTTTGTGTAGTAGAATGTGAAACTTGCTCTTCAGGTCTTTGCTCTCTATTAGATGCACTGACATCTTTTCGAGCCTGGATCATGACCCTTTAGAGTCAGTAAACTACATTAAAAAAATACATAAATATATTAGTCACTTAAGCTTTTAAAAATCAATTTTAAAAAATACCAACTGTTTTTAATGAATTTACAGTACAACCTCAATATTTCTAATTGCTCAGGAACAGAAGGAAGAATTTTAAATAATTTTCAAGTGTAATAAAGTATTTCCCCAATTGTCTCTTTTCTCTTAAAATACAATGGCAAAAACATCTTTTAATATTATTTATTGTCTTCAAATTTGCTATAATATCAAAAGGAAATATCTGATATTTTCTTTGAATATTCCTTACATCCCTAATATATATTTCCCAGGTTGACAAGGTTTTGCCACCCAAGTGGCAAAAGTAGGATTCAGTGTCTATTTATTTCTTTTTTCCAGGTTAAAAGTGAACTAAAATATGATGTACAAGAAACTTGAATTTCAAATCAACATTATTCATGTTTCACAAAAGGTAAATGAATAAAATTTATGCATTATAGAATTAGAAATATGCAATTTAAGAAAACATCGTCAAGTTTATAATAAAACTCATTTTGACTTTTTATTTTAGTTTTCCCTGGCAATTCCAGGTTTTAGAGGTGCATGGCAACCCTGTTGTGTAATGATATAAAAAGTACGATTTGGAAGCTTGGAATTTTGTGAAGGGTCAATTTTGATTGATTTGAATTTTGTAGTGGGTCAATTTTGATTGATTTGAATTTTGTAATGGGTCCATTTTGATATATTTTTAATTTTGTAAAGGGTCCGTTTTCATAAGGGGCAGAAAACTGACCCAAAATTCCCTCTGGTGCGACCACTGATAATTGACATTTGATCTACTTATTTTACAAGAAAAATTTATCAATAGTAGAAAGTCCCCAAAAAAATAGTCAGAGGTATCTACCATGCACTTTAAAAACAAGAACATTCTGCTGTCCATTGTTACAGAGACCCTTTTTATGTTGGGAAAATTACAAAAATAGTAGATAAATAGAAGGAATGTTGAAATGAAATTTCTCAAAAAAAAAAAAAAAAAAAAAAAAAAAAAAAAAAAAAAAGCAGGCAATTTCCAATTGCCGAAGCAAGCCACCTTATAAATTGTTAATATATTTAATGCGACAGTAATTTTAAAGGGAAGTATTTTTTGTTGTGGACTAAATAAAAGAGTTTGGAGATGCAGCGTTACAGTGTTCTTTTTAGGGATGTACCGAGTAGCACTTTGGCCGAGTACCCGTTCATTTACTATTCAGCCGGTACCGAGTAGTTGTGCATAAAAAAAGAATATTGATGTGCACAATGAAGGATTTTTTTTATATATTGAAATGAAAAAAAACATTTTAACTACATATATATAAACTAATAAGCTAATGAAAGAAAATAAATGTAATTCCAAAATAGAATTCTTATAATGCATAATTTTAATTGAAATAAGTTACTAGAAAGTAATACATGCTTAATGGGAAAAACCCAAAAAGACAATCTTTTCTTCATCAGGCATCCAAAAAGGCACCACCTGTCACTGAGACAAGTGGTCACTGTATATAAGTTGTGTAAAAATATTTTATATACTTCATACTTTTTTTAATTATTGAATATTACATATTTATATTTGCATGTTATTGTATTAATCAGCTATAAATTTAGCTGGTACAAAGCATAAAATTGCATCACTGTTTTTTTTTTAACATTTGACACAGTTGATGTGCCGATGCCATATTCAACAACTATGTTGTTTACATTTTCTCCTTTTTTCAATTTCTATTTTTTGATTTAAAGATAATACTACTATTTTACGCTTACCAGACATATTTTAAAAAAACCTTCCAACTCTTACAAATCATAATCAGAAAAATGTGGTTTCTTTTGTGGACTATGTAAAACAACGCGATCATTTTGCAAGGTGCAGTCTATCTTTTAGTCTTAGTCAAGTGAGTTTTTTAACAGTTTCCTAGAAAATCAGTGAAGCAGAGATAATTTAACTGAAACCCCCTTCACCCCTGAATACAAGTACCTACTTCAACTATTTCTCTTATTATAGTTTCAGTACTTTATGCTCATATGCCTCTAAAAAGAATCTTAATCCTTTTATTCAGTTCCTTCTACTCCTGTTGCTAATTGTAACTACACCAAGCACACTTGTGCGGAGGGGGGGGGGGGGGGAATCCCTCATTCTTGGAACGTCAAAAGGCAAAGGAAGCAGGTCTTCAACCTCCTTTGGAGAATCTGAAGATCAGGGTTGTGTGTGTGTGTTTTTTTTTCCAGAGCACAGGGAAAACCGCATGTCCCTTTAGCGATCTGGTTGATTGGAAATCTGGTTAATTAGTGTCCGGATAAGCTGCACTCTACTGTACTCGGTAATGGTCGAGTACTCGGTACATTCCTAGTTTCTTTATCTTCATTATGAAGTTCTTAGAAATTATTAAGAAGGGGGAAAATACTTTTGTAATATTTATAGTCAAAATGCACAAAATAAAAGTAATACATCACACTAATTTACTTCTAACATTTATTACTATAAAAACAAGGTATGACGAATATTTACCCTGAAGCCAAGGTAATTATTGGCAACTTAATGAGTTAAAAAAAAAACAAAGTATCCATTAAGTATTGGTTAAATCAGGGATGCACAAACTTTTTTGGGTGAAGGGCCAAAAAATTTGAAAGTATCAGGTTGAGGGCCAAAGTAACGTAGTGTTTTATTCATAAAAATACAGGGTGTATTTCAGTTTTTATTTAGAGGTAACATGTACAAATTACATGAATTAATAATTACTGTACTGGGGAACAGATTATTAATTAAAAGTTTTAAAAAAATAATGTAAATGAATTTAAACAAAATGAGGTATAAGATTTCTAAACAATTAATTGCACAACATTTATATTATATCAATGAAGTGATTGGTCAAATATCAAAAAAGAGGAATGGTTCATTCTATTTTAAATCAACAAATTTTCATAAATCATGTTGCATCACCATTTTTGATTTTGATGAAAATGTGCATTCCCCATACCTACTGGACCTCAAAAATATAAATATTTTATTTTAAAAAAAAATCCCCCTTGATATATAGGCTATTTCTGTCGTTGCCAACACCAAAAATGACGTATTTCAATGCTCTGTCTTATGAACTATAATTTTCTTCCTATCAAAGCTATCAAGCTCAATCATAGCTCATTGGAAAGCTAAAAAAGAGATCTTTTTTTATATGGTATCAATATATTTCAGATTTAAAAGCAAAGCTTCTTTTTTTAAGGTCAAAGTTTCCAATGCTAAAGTCATTTTTCATCACTTTTGACAATTTAAAAACCCATGAAGGGTTTGGAATAACAAGCCCTCTTTTTTTTGTTATATTCATATGCATGGTTACTCATTGTATCAAAAAAATTGGCTTGTTACTCTGCCCCCTTCATAAGATATGACCCCCCGAAATTGCGAATTTTCTAAAAAATGCCATTTTCAGTGCTAAAAAAATGCGTGTGGGGGGCAAGGTAAAATTTTTTTTATGTGTGTGATCTTAAATACTTCTTGCCAGCTTTCAAGCAAAAAAAAGTTTGCTTTGTTATTCAAAGGGGTTTGGCAGCTATAAGGCTCTGAATTTTTAAGTAAGGGCACCGAAACAAGGCAATTTTTTTCATACTTCTTAATCTTAGCTTTTACTGTTTGGTAATTTTATACTTAATTGTAAGTTTTAAATGGTGAAAGCAACTAAATAAGACAAAGCAGAGTTATCAAAGAACACATTTAAACTTTAATATGCTAATTTAAGATTTTTAACAGGTGGGGTTACAGAACATAACTCGACTCGTAAAGGATGCGAAATGATTTTTTTCAGTGATTTGTTGTGTCACGGAGAAGAGTTGACAAATGTTCACTCGTCACAGGTGTGATGTTATGGCCTCTTCCCTGCGCAGACCATGTCTAGGTGTGGATGCCATTTTGTCACCGATATATCCAAGTAATAACACGCAAATCGACTTGGAAGATGATGATTTTGAGGAAATGCAAGTCTTGTATAAGCAGTGGGTGTCCACAGGCAGATGTGAACTAACATCATGTATGCTACCTCTGCAAGAATTCTTGGTGAAGTTTTTTGAAAAACTTGATCATCTAAAGAACCACCATTTCATTGCCAGTAAACAAGCAGAGTTTCTAAAATCAAAGAAGGAAACTCCAGATAACAGAGAATTCTTGATACTTGGAGATTTTTCAGAGAATTTTTCTTGTGTTGTCTAAGGCGAAGTCCATACCTATCACTGGTCAGGTGTGCAATGTACACTTCATCCTTTTGTTATCTACTACAAAAAAGATGGAGAAATTCAAACTGGAAGTTTTTGCTGTGTAAGTGATTACCTTGATCACAACACAACTACATTCTATGCCTTTCAAATGATCCTCATTAGAAAACTGAAGGCAGACCATCCTTTGATTTCAAAATTAATCTATTTTTCAGATGGATCTGCTGCTCAATATAAAAACAGAAAAAATTTCAACAATCTGAGCCACCACGAACAAGACTTTGGAATAAAAGCAGAGTGGCATTTTTTTGCTACATCCCATGGGAAAGCTCCATGCGATGGGATTGGAGGAACAGTGACGAGGCTAGTTCGAAAAGCGAGTTTTCAACGGCCAGTCAGTAATCAAATCTTGAATCCATTGGATGTCTTTGAATCCTGCACTGAACATATTAATGGTGTAACATTTTTCTATGTTTCCACTGATGAAGTTAATGCTGTAGGAAAGGTTCTTGAGAAAAGATATGAAACAGCACTAGCATTACCTCAAACTCGATCTTTCCACAGCTACATTCCACTCAACAGAAATATCATTCATGCCAGATGTACATCATTCTCTTCAGGTTTTACAATCTTCCAGGTCGTCAAAGATGAAAATATCAACTTTAGAGAATCTACTCTAAGAACCCAACTAAAGTTGTCAGATTACGTTTGATGCATATATGATGGTGACTGGTGGCTAGGAGAAATGTTTGAAATTAAAGTACATGATGTAGAAGAAGAATACAGAATCCACTTTTTTCATCCTAAAGGACCTGGAACATCGTTTAAAAAATCAAGTCATGATAACCAAACTTGGGTTCGGTTTCAAGATATTTTTAAAATCTTGACTGCATCAGGATTATGGTCTGTGCAGGGAAGAGGCCATAACATCACACCTGTGACGAGTGAACATTTGTCAACTCTTCTCCGTGACACAACAAATCACTGAAAAAAATCATTTCGCATCCTTTACGAGTCGAGTTATGTTCTGTAACCCCACCTGTTAAAAATCTTAAATTAGCATATTAAAGTTTAAATGTGTTCTTTGATAACTCTGCTTTGTCTTATTTAGTTGCTTTCACCATTTAAAACTTACAATTAAGTATAAAATTCACCATTGCTTTCACCATTTAAAACTTACAATTAAGTATAAAATTACCAAACAGTAAAAGCTAAGATTAAGAAGTATGAAAAAAATTGCCTTGTTTCGGTGCCCTTACTTAAAAATTCAGAGCCTTATAGCTGCCAAACCCCTTTGAATAACAAAGCAAACTTTTTTTTGCTTGAAAGCTGGCAAGAAGTACTTAAGATCACACACATAAAAAAAATTTTACCTTGCCCCCCACACGCATTTTTTTAGCACTGAAAATGGCATTTTTTAGAAAATTCGCAATTTTCGGGGGGTCATATCTTATGAAGGGGGCAGAGTAACAAGCCAATTTTTTTGATACAATGAGTAACCATGCATATGAATATAACAAAAAAAAGAGGGCTTGTTATTCCAAACCCTTCATGGGTTTTTAAATTGTCAAAAGTGGTGAAAAATGACTTTAGCATTGGAAACTTTGACCTTAAAAAAAGAAGCTTTGCTTTTAAATCTGAAATATATTGATACCATATAAAAAAAGATCTCTTTTTTAGCTTTCCAATGAGCTATGATTGAGCTTGATAGCTTTGATAGGAAGAAAATTATAGTTCATAAGACAGAGCATCGAAATACGTCATTTTTGGTGTTGGCAATGACAGAAATAGCCTATATATCAAGGGGGAATTTTTTTTAAAATAAAATATTTATATTTTTGAGGTCCAGTAGGTATGGGGAATGCACATGCACATTTTCATCAAAATCAAAAATGGTGGTGCACACTGCATTTGTTGATTTAAAATGGAATGACACGAATACTAAATTTTTTTACAAAAATGTGTGCAAATTATGAAAATGAAACAAATGGAAAATTAAAAGGTAATTTAAACTTAGAAAAACACAGCATTATTCTCTAAATTTTAACTTTCTTTATAATTTAGATAATTTTTCTTTGACATTTTATAATGTAAAATTTAAAATATATATTAAGAGTTAGAATGAGAAATTAATTAAAAGTGCAAATATAAATACAGAAAAAAAATAAGCACACATATATTAAATAGCAAAATCCAAATGCTGTGAGTCTATACATCACATTAAACCCTTGCGATTCAGAATTACTACTAGTCAATTTGGCTAGTAGAATTGTTTTTTTTAACTAACCATTTACAAAATCTTATTAGTTAAATTGGCATAGTAATATTAAATTTATACATTGCTACATGGACAATTAAAAAGGAAGTTAAACTGATTCTTTTATCAAAAATCAACATATCATTATTTTGTTCCATGGCATATAATTAAATTTTAATCCTTTACTCACTAGTTTTTCTGCAGATTAGAAATTGATCATTGTGAATTAATGTAAAAAATTGTTATTTATTCATTCATTTCTTAAATACATATCAACAATAAAATTTTCCTAAATATATATCTACAATAAAATTTTTAAATTTTGATTATAAATTACACTTTATAAAGTAAAATAATTATTCATATTGATTATATTATTTCTGAAAATTAATGTTTAATTAATAAATTTTTATTCATTCATTACTACTAGTCAATTTAGCTAGTAGAATTGTTCTTTTAACTAATCATTTACAAAATCTTATTACTTAAATTGGCATAGTAATACAGTACAGAACCTCTTATTCAGGAACCAAAAAACCGGGAATTTTTTCGTGAATTTCCCGCCATTTTTAAAAAGTTTTCGTTTTTTTGCCCATTTAGTAAAAATACGAATTTTTTAAAATGCCTTTAAAAATACGCATTTTCCCGTTACAAGTAACATATTCAGTGGTTATAAGTCGAACGATTTAGTCTAAAAACGATGTTTTTTTAGGGGAGAGGGGCGTCACTTGCCTTGCAGATGAAAATTAGAAGAAAAAAAATCTCCAACGATACTTGAGAAAAATCAGACCTTTTCTCTATTTTACTTCAATAATTAAACAGGAAAAAAAATAAGTAATTAGATTCTTATACATTTATTTAATTGTCTCGTCAGTATTCGAAGACGAATTGCAAAAAAGTCGGACTAACGAACGTTCGGAAAATTTCTAATACGGCAGATTCGCGAATTTTCCGCAATAGCTGATCGTGTGAAAATTAAACCTCGTTTATTTTTGTGTTATATATTTTTTTATTTATTTAAGAGCTGAAATAAGGTAATAAGAATTTAAAATTGATATCAAGGCAACAAAAATTGCAACTGTGAAAATGAATTCTTTATTAAAATCGAGTTCGTAAAAGCGAAGTTGTTTTACACATGTATGAAATTTGCAAGTTTCTGCATGTAAACATACTTTTTACATTTCGTTTTCCTCCTTTTTGAAATCATTTATTACTGTAAAAATGATTGATCAGATTTTAAATTTGATAAACAAGATGTCCGATTCGGAAAGCATCCAAATGGTGCTACACCCGAACGATGAAAAAGAGCAAGATAGCGATGAAGACGAAAATAATGACATTTTGCCTGCTATGTCTAACGATCGTTGCTTTGAATTAACTAAAGAAATCATAGCAGGAATGGGACAAAATTCTTTTATAGACGAAATAACGCACATGATGGCTGTTCGAAAAATCCTGCAATCGAATTTTCGACCATTTCCCGATAAGCTATTGTTCTGGAACTTTACATATAGCTCAGAACCAGATGACAATGCAATATTCTACCACTTTTATCATAATTTGATTAGTTTCTGAAGTTTTTCCAATAAAACAAAATTATATACGGCGATTAGTTCCGAAAATTACGACCGAAATTCAGTAGCGGCATTGCGATCGTATTTTTTTACTGCGATTTTTCGTAAGCTTTATTTTACAATTATTTTTTCTTTCGCATTTTTATTTTTTTATAATAATTCTTTTTTATCAAGTGTATTAGCGGGCCAATTTTGGCCCGCGGGCCATAGTGTGTGCATCCCTGGCGGGTTAAATGAATATAATAATAGATCACATGTTATGTAAGCTTGCTCCATGCCAAATTTAATAATATTGTCCATTAAATTTCTGTAAGCTTGCTCCATGCCAAATTTAATAATATTGTCTATTAAATTTCTGGAAGTATTCAGATCTTGTTTTTCGACCAGGAATTACCCCATATAACTCTAAAATATAAGGGATGAATATAATAGTGTTCCTGTTAGGAGTTTTTTAAAGGGCACTGCACACTGCCAAATTTTTAAAAAGCACTGATGCACAATGCGCGTATAAGAACTGAAAAAATGCGCCCTGCCCTTTTACTGCAGAAAGTCTAGATCGTGATTCCCCGCTTCTTTTGTACAATACAATCTTTTTCTCTCTTTCCCGCCTCTTTTAATATCGATTTTTAGACCTCCTACTGTTCCCGGAAAAACTTTTGAAAAAAAGGATTAAGGTACCTCTACATGGGTTTTCCAGTGGAGCTAGGCAGCATTCGGTGATTTAAATCAAGTGATTTTTTCAAAAAAATCATTGATTTTACAGTTAGAAAGTATTGTAAAAATGAAATATGTTGCATTTACAACCATTGTTTCAAACACAACTTCCTAGGTCCATCTGTCTGTGTGTGCGCATAACATATTTCATAAGTTCAGAACTAATTATTATTTTTTTAAGTTTACAATTTATTACTCTTATTCTTCAGGCATCTTAACAGCAAAGCATAATTCATTCAATCATTCAAATTGCAATTCATAATAATCATGAATCATTCAGTGTTTTTTTCTTAAAAATAGTATTTTAGACAAATTTAATGAATGCCACACAATAAATAATTTAGGATGATAGTGTTTAAAACAACAATGTTTAGAATTCAGAATATGTATCCTCTAAGTACCATCCACGTCCCATAATAGCTTAAAGGGTTTTTCCTTTTAAAATTTCTTTATCCTTATTATTATTAAAAAATATTCATTGCTGTGAAATAGCTTAAAGTGTGTTTTTTTATATTATTAAACATGACATACTGTTTCTATGAATGTAACATAATAAATATCCAAAATATTTAAGGTCTTTTTTTTTTTTTTTTTTAAATCAAAGAATCCGATTTAAATTTTAAATCACTAACCCTGGAGCTAGGATGGTAATCTCCGAGTGCAATTAGGGCTATCTTGCTGACAGTCCAGCGGGTAATCAGTTATGATGAATCATGCCATTTCATAGGCCAGTGCTTCCCCCAGGCTTGGGCGGGAGGGCGCCGCGCCCTGCCCGCCCTTGGATTCGGGAAACGCGCCCATCTTGCCCTTTTATTAGTGAAATTGCGCCCTTCTTGTAGTGCTCAAAACTCGCGATCGCCAGTCGCCAAAAGCGACAAATTTTCACGTTTTGGCGACCATTGTTTTCATTGAAGTCGCCAATGTGGCTACCATTTGCAAATGCTGAAAGCATTTCCCGAACTTTTATCTTGACACGTGACCTTTTCCCAAATTCTCTCGTCTACTTCAAATTAAATAAAGAAGAAAGAAATGGGAGTTAAGTTTTGGGCCATATGGAAACTAGTTTTTCCACCGATTTTTACCGGAAATTGCTTACCGTGATTGAAATTTCAATCTTTTTCCATCCCGGAATTATTTCAATTATCTTGAAAGTTGTAAGATATTTTTTGCATGCACTACCTTAAATCTGCTTATTTGTCGTTTCATTTTAACAATTAAAAAAGAAAAAAAAAGTATAAATATAGAAACAGCCAAAATCGTGCACGAGCTTCGCCGAAAATTGGATTCTACGTTAGAGATTTTAATCCTTTTGCATCGGGTACAAATTTCAATTATTTTCTAAATTAGAAGATATTATTCACACATGCTACCCTAAATCTACTTATTTTGCATTTTATTTTAATAGTTTGACTTTTTTTTTTCTTTGACTGTCCCGATATTGAACACGTGTTTGTCGAAAATTGCGTTTATCACTAATTATTCACGATTATTGTTTCATTTATTTATTTACTTCAAATTTGAATTTAGTATTGACAGCTATTTACTTTTTAGAAAATACTAAATTGTGGATAAACAAGAAATTTTTAGACCTGGATCTAACTTCTTTTCAATAATTGTTTGTTTTTTTAAAGAAGTAGTATTGTCACAAATCATAAAATAAATAAGGAATTTTTTTTTTTTAGTTTAAACATTTTACAAAATTAATAATGATCTCTTTTAGGGCCGACAGTTGCGAGATTTTTCGGGCATTTTTTGAGATTTTGGGGATTCTTTTTTTCCGCATCATTTTATGTCTCTTTTTTGGCTTTGGGTAATTGTTTGTGTGTAGCCTGAAACTCTTCCAATGATTCTGTGCTTGATTATATTGCAACCCTTAAAAACTCCCTATCTCATAAAATTTCGAACAGTAGGTTCCCAAAGACTAATAAGAAAATTCTTTTTTTCATCTTTATAAGGGACCCATTTGGGTCAAATATGGATTTATTACATCTGTAGACGTTGAGAAAGCTAACCAAAATATAAGAATGCTCTTTGAAACAAGAAACTATTTACTATTCAAAATATGTAAAAGCATTTAATAATCCCAATCTAATGGTGCTTTCTAGTTATTTCAAGAAAGAAAAGTTTTAAAATGTAATAAAACTTGTGGGTAAAAATATGGCAACGTGTGAGGAATCCATATATTAGACATTTTCTTTTTCTCTCCTCATTAACATTTATTTCAATCTTTAATGAAAATGAAAATGTATTGTATTAATTTTGCTTCTTTTAAATTAAAAAAAAATACTATTGTCATTTTAAGCTTGCTTTCAATTGGTATTCTTGATTAATTATAATGGCATTTTTTGCAATTTTGCTGTTTTTAGGACATGTTAAAAATTTTAAAGGGCGTTTTCAGTGATCATTTAGGTCATCAAAATCCGGGCTCTAATTATTATTACTGAAGCTTTATTGTATTAAGAAAAGATATATTCTAATTTTCTTATTATTCCTCAGAGGTGATCAGATCTTCAGAGGAACTGGAATGAACAGAAACACTCTCATAAATTAGTAAAAATGTATAACTCAGAAAATCCTTGCTAGATATTTTATTGAATTTAAAATCATTATTGGTTGATGTTGCCTTGAATATACAAGCAGAATTTTTTCATGCTTTACTTCAAATATTGAAAACGATCTTGAAAATGAATATTGTCAAATTAATATATAGATATTTTTCAATGTTCAGTTTCACTGTGATGATGTTGATGTTTGACTAAAATGTTAAATTATGGCAATAATAAAGTATTACTAGGGGAGGATTCATAAATGATATCACGCTTCTAGGGGGGAAGGGGGGTTCCTGAAATTGTGACAAGGGGAGGGGCAACAGGAAGTGTGACAGTCTGCTAGTGCAACATAGCGTAACATGTGACAATGGGGGAGGGCGGTCCCTACTTCAAATTACATGTGCCCTTTATTTCGATAAGATGCCCTAAATTTGGAAAAGTGCCCTTTTTTCTACAGAAGCACCCTGCCCTTTTTCAATCCTAGGGGAAGGTCTGTCATAGGCATTAAAAGGATTCAGAGGGCCGAATGTACGATTCAATTCATTGGTAGGCTCTTTTAAGGCATTAAAAATTTCTTTCCATTTTTAACAAAAAATATTTTTTTAATAATTGTTAGGGATGTACAAAGTAGGGATGTAATGAATATTTGACCACTATTCGGTATTCCGCCCTTTGGTCGAACATTCGGCCTGACCGAATAGTCATTTCATCACCAAGTCGATTATTCAGCTTGGCCAAATACTGGGTAAGGTCAAATTCGGCTTGGCCGAATATTGATGGACTATTCGGCCGAACAGTTCTGCTGCAGTAGAAATGCAAAAAAATTAAGAAATTAGTAGAGTTTAATTATTTAAAATTGTATTATAATTATTGCAGAAGAATACATTAGTATATAGTTTTAATAAATAAAAATATTTAGACAGAACTATTTTTTTTAAAGCTTGTTTTAGGCTTGACTGAGCAAAAGCAGATTTTAAAGTTGTAATATTGAATTTTATATTTAGCATTTGCTTCCAAAAGTTGGCAATAGTTAATTATGATGGAGAATATGAGAAACTTATTTTGTTATTATTAACAAAGTGGATGTCGGACTTTGTTTGGGTAGACTGATTTATTGTGAATGTTGGGTAAGAGAGAAATGGGGAAAGCCTAGAATATACCATGAATATTTAGATAGCATAAGTTATTGAGAATAAAAATATATTCCAGTTAAGTGAATTAAATTTTAATAGATCTTTTAAAAATAGGTACGTAAAAAAAACCCATAAAATAAAAATATTAACTTTTATAACTTTTAAAATATCTCATAAAACAGTTTTGAGCAAGTAAAAAGTTCCAGAAGCAATAGTAGTTCCTTCATTTGAATTAAACAATTAATAAAATAATGCTAATAAAATAATGCACCATAAAACCTGTCATTTCTATTCCACTTGTGGGTGAAATTCTTAGTTTTATTACATTCAAAACCATAGAGAAAATAGATAAACTTTAAATTCTTAAACAGAATTTAATCATACATCATAGATTGTGTGTAATTGGTGTGTGACTTAGTGAATAATTTTAAATTTGACAAATACTTTCTATTAGAACTATTTTCTAGAAATTTCAATATTCGGCCTAAGACATTGGCCGAACATTCGGCTTCGGCCTAGAAGAAATGACCAAATATTTGGCTTTGGTCTGGAAGAAAAGGCCGAATATTCGGTATTCGACCAAATCATTATTCGTTAATCGTTACATCCCTAGTACGAAGTACTTGGTGATCGGCAGAATTCTAGCCGAGTAGTTTTTAAAATTTTGTAATTTTTTTAATGATTACTAATACAGTAAATAAATTTGCAACTGATAGTATAGTAATATGCAAATATAGTGTGAAACCTTGGTAGCTCGACACGCGATAAGTCAACTACCTCGACAAGTCGACTTTCCGTCCCCTAATGGGGGGCCCAAAGCTAATTTCAATGGGCGAAAAAGTCTCAAACATGACACACAATTTCTTCTGGAATTTTTTACATGGTGTATAATTCTGAGAATTCACTTTCCATTCTTTTCTGAAAAGTGTTCCTGGAAGATCTCCCTATTCCCCTTGTACCCCGAGGAGCCTCACCATTTGTGAAGAATATGAGAATATCGATACTAAACTGATTACTTCAGGACCTCTAGAAGATAATCTTAGAAGCTATAAATCAAACTGCACGGAAAATATAAAGTTTGGACGAAGATGACCAAGTTACAACTCTGTCTAGGCACGAGGCATAGAAAGCTGTAGATACCATATAGTGCTTTCTACGAACACACGAAAAAAGTGAATTGCAAATTAGCAAGCTTATTAGCGTTCAGGAATTTATGTTTTCTGTTCAGCGGGGAAAAAGCAAAAATTATGGATTTTTCTCATGGTGTTCTGGATTTTGATGTACTATGTTTATATATTTATTTATTTGCGATGTATAACTTTTCAAAATAATAATAGATAAAAAATAAATGGGGATATTTTCATTCATTGGAATTGGCTTTTATAACTTGAATTAGAGGGGGAAAACAAACAAAAATTACATAATTTTTCTCATGAGGTATTATGATTTGATGCATGAAGTTTATATATATATTTATTTGTAATGTATAACTTTTCAAAATAATAATATAATAACAGATAAATAATAAATGGGGATAATTTCAGTCGATGTAATAGGCTGTTATAACTTGAATGATAAGTAAATAACAATACAGACCAATATTAGCAATTGAAGTTACGGAACCTCAGTAACTTGACACCCGCTTATCTCGACGTGTTTTCGTGTTCCCTTGGGGTGTCGAGTTATTGAGGTTTCACTGTATAAATATGTAATATGCAATAATCTTTAAAAAATTATGAAGTACTATATAAAATAGTTTTACACAACTTATAAATTGATAAATTTCATATGCTAATTCAACTATTTTTTCCATTTTCTATATTTTGGTTGGTACTTTTTTGAGCTGTACGAGTAGCGTTCAACATACTTGATTTCATAAATTGCTTAAACATGTCAGAAACTCGTATGTTACTCCCTGGCAATCTTTTTGGATGCCTGATGAAGAAAAGATTATCTTTTTGGGTTTTTTCATCTAAACCACTTCTATGTATTAATTTCTGGTAACTTATATGCATTAAATACGATTTGTTTGGGTAACTGATTATTAGGGATGTAACGAATAGTGATTTGGCCAAATAACTGAATACCGAATATTCGGCCATTTCTTCCAAGCCGAAGATTCAGCTGGGCGGAATACCGAATATTCGGCGGCCGACTATTAAAATTTCTAGAAAATCGTTGTAATCAAAAGTATTTGGCAAATTAAAAATTATTCACAAAGTCAAACACCAATTACACACAATCTATGATGCATGATATAATTCTGTTTGTTAAGAATTTAGAACTATTTAAAATTAATCTATTTTCACTATTGTTTTGAATGTAATAAAACTAAGAATTTCACCCACAAGCAAAACAGAAATGACAGGTTTTACAGTAGTAAGCATTAGCATTATTTTACTAATTATTTAATTGCAATGAAAGAAATACAAGTGCTTAGTGAACTTTTACTTCGCTGAATACTGTTTTATGAAGATATTTTATAAGTTATAAAAGTTAATATTTTTATTTTATGGGGATTTTTACATACCTATTTTTAAAATATCTATTAAAACTTAATGCACTTAACTGAGATATGTTTTTATTTTCAAAAACCCCAAAAATTTATGCTATCTAAATATTTATGATATATTCTGGGCTTTTCACATTTCTCTCTAACTCAATATTCACAATAAATCAGTCTACCCAAACCAAGTCTGGCTTCCACTTTGTTAATAGTAACAAAATGAATTTATCATATTATCTATTATAATTAACTATTGGCAGCTTTTGGGAGCAAATGCTAAATATAAAATACAATATTACAACTTTAAAATGTGTTTTTGTTCAGTCAAGCGTAAAATAAGATTAAAAAAAAGAAGTTTAATCTAAATTATTTTTATTTCTTAAAACTATAGTGGACTAATGTATTCATTTGCAATAATTATAATACAATTTTAAATGTTTAAAATCTACTAATTTCTTTATTTTTTTACTTCAGCAGAACTATTCGGCCGAATAGTCCATCAATATTCAGCCAGGCCGAATTTGACCTTACCCAGTATTCGGCTGGGTGATGAAATGACTCTTCGGCCAGGCCGAATACCGAATATTCGTTATATCCCTACTGATTATATATAAAATGCTAAATGAAAACCAAAATCTAGCTATATAAAAGCTCCATTTATAAAACTGGAGAAAAAACCATGACTTTAAAGTAAAGAAATTATCAGCAGGAAAAAGAAAATACACAAATCCTATCAAATATAAATATTTTACTAATATTAAATTCAATATATCTTTCCACATTTTCTGGAAAAAGCTATTTCTTTCTTCACTATAAATGTTTCCTGCTTCTGAAAAAACTTCTTCATTGCCACCCCTCAAAATTTCAAAATAAAGAAAGTTTTCATGATATAAAATAAGTCATTTTGGTCACGTTTTTGCAATTGCTATTTTTGTGGAAGTTTTTTTAGCATCAATATTAGTATGAATGCCCACCAATGCAATTTTTAGTGCTACTTACTTTTCTTAAGACTTTAAGCTATTTGTTTGCTAAAATTTCCAATAGAGTACTATATGTACTTGCCAATAAGTTTGAGGCCTCCTTTTAGAGAAACAAAAACTAAACCTGTGAATAAAAGTCAATCCCCTACTTATAGGGAAAAATCGACAGCGTTGTGATGTGCTTTTATTGGAAATAAATGTCTTAAAATGTAATAAAAATCAAGTGTAAATAAGATATTAGGCAGTTTTCATACTCATGTATGTAAAAAAAAGACGTTTTGCGATCGAGCTTTATATAAACTGTTCGATTTTATGTCGGCTAGTTTACTTAGTGATTACTTTTCGTGACAGCAATTTTTCTTAATACGGTGAAACCTCCATAACTCGACACCCCAAGGGAACACGAAAACATGTCGAGATAATCGGGTGTCAAGTTACCGAGGTATCAATTACTAATACTGGTCTGTATTGTTATTTACTTACCATTCAAGTTATAACAGCCTATTACATCGAATGAAATTATCCCCATTTATTATTTATCTGTTATTATATTATTATTTTGAAAAGTTATACATTAAATAAATATATATATATAAACTTAATGCATCAAATCATAATACCTCATGAGAAAAATTACGTAATTTTCGATTGTTTTCCCCTCTGAAAAGAAAACATAAATTCCTCAGCGCTATTAAGCTTGCTAATTTGCAATTCAACTTTTTTCTTGTGTTCCTCAAGCATTTAACGGATTTTTAGTTTGATTTATAGCTTCTAAAATAGCTCTCTCTATCTTCTAGAGGTCCTGAAGTGATCAGTTCAGAATCAATATTCATATTCCTCACAAATGGGGTAATGGGGATGATCCCCAGGGTACAAGGGGAATCTTCCAGGAACACTTTCCAGAAAAGAATTGATTTATGGACGAAGAAATAACACTGTAAAATTCTCAGAATTGTACACCGTGAAAAAATACCGAAAGAAAAAGTTACCAAGAATACAAAATGGAGGTCGACTTACAGGGGTTTCTGGAAATTATGTGTCAAGTTAGAGAGTTTTTCGGCCATTGAACTTAGCATTGGGCCAACCATTAAGGGAGAAAATGTCGACTTATCCGCATGTCGAGCTACCGAGGTTCCACTGTATAGCTTTTATTCCGAACTAATAATATTTAATAAGTTATTTTTTAAAATTTCTTGCATCTTTATAATTTACTAAATTTATTAACGAACTCTACTTTTGCCGTGATGGTATCCAAAAACTAAGCTTTGCACACTTTTCCGACAATTCAGTAATACTGTAATTAAAATCTTTAATTAACAGTCATACCATACAATGTATGAAATTATATCAGATTATGTCAGTATTTGCTTTTTTATGGCTCAGTTTAAAGCATTGGACAAAAATCGGGGAAAAGTCCGGGTTTTCGACTGTTGCTCTGAAATTTTTTTGTATTATGCTTTAAAACTTGGTGAAAGAGGATGAATGTTGGATTATCACTGAACAAAATTTGAAAAAAAAAAAAAGTTTGAACCACGATAACAGGGACTGTCCCAGCACTTGCAAAATCACTTAATATGCATTGAATGAGGGGCCATTCCATGAAAAAGTGGACATGAGGGTTGAAATTTCAATTTGTCTTAATTGTAACATGTAATACATCAAATTAAAGGAAAATGTATGAGGTTTATAAAATTATAAAGAAAAATGTCATAAAATTTATTCTTGTATTATTTTTTTAGGCTTAAAGTTAGTACAATGTAAAAAACTTTCAATTCGGAAAAACAGGGTATTTTCATTCACTCAGGAATAATATTTAATCCTGCAGCATTTTCATGGTGAGTGCATATATTGTCATTTGTGACCTTTACCTACCTTTTGAAGCATTTAATGCTTCTTAAAAATAAAAATAAACTCAATTTTTAATACAAATATATTTATAGGTCTCTCTGTCACACCCGTCACAAAGAAGATGCGTAATATACCATAGCAATTGCACTCTTCCATGAAAATACATGAAACTTTGTAAAAGTCTAACTATTGCAAGTTTGAATAAGTAGAAATTATTAAAAATGTATTACATTTTTATTTTGTGTGAAATTTTGGTGTGACGGGTGTGACAAAAGCTTCGTGACGGGTGTGATAAAATCATGGTGACGGGTGTGACAACATTTTAAATAACTATAAAAGCAGTTCCTAAATGAAAAAGTAGGTTCAACCATTTTTGTTTCCAAGCAAATTAAAATAATGTTGTTAAAAAAAGAATTTAAAGTTATATAATAAATTTAGTTTATTTTGATAAGTTTCATAATTAATTAATAAAAGTCATTTTTTTAATTCTATTGATAAAATTCCAAAGAAACAAAATTTATTAGGTTCTTTTTAGTTAACCATTTAACTATACCCCTGAATTAAAAATGGTTCAAATTTTTAACTGTAACTGTATATACCATCAGTTCATGTATTTGCAGATTTGAGTTTTGTCCTGTTCTAAGTTAGATTTAATTGTGATCCCGATGATAAAGACATCAGAGTTTTTGTCAGATTTCAGAAGAAGAGTATCTTCAATATAAAAGGTAAGTTTTCATTTTTATTATGCAGTTTTGTTTTATTATTATTGTTCTAAACATATTTTGGTTTGAAAAATTGTTAAAGCATTGAAGTTTTTAACATGCTTTATCTTAAACCTAATTTATAGAACTTTCATTTGAATATAAATATTCATTAAACAATTTATTTAAAAATATATTTAATTTAGCAATATTTATAATACAATATGTGTAAAATATACTTAAGTAAACAATGATCATTAAAGAAACATTACTTAAAAAATGCATTGTTTTTTATTTTTTACTTTACTTCATGGCATATGCTTTTTCTACTAGTAAAAAAGATGAGTGATTTAAGGGGGGAAATTGCACATCAAAATATTTTATTAAATCTGTTTTGTTGAAATAATTTAATTTTTTGTTTCAGATAATGTCAGCTACTGCCAGAAAGCAAAAATCACGTCAAAAATTAAAAGAAGATCCAGTTAAATGGGCAATATATCTTCAAAAAGAAAGAGAAAGAGATAAAGCAAGGCGTGAGAAAAATAAATCGGAATCAACTGAAGTTCAACTCAAGAAAAAAAGAACTGAAGATGCTGATAGGCAAAGGAAGTGTAGAAGTAAGAGGAAACAGCACATTAATAAAAATAATGTTGATGATCCTTCAAATGACATGACAGAATCTCCCATTGGCACCTTCAGAACTAGACAGTCATTCGGAAAAGCACTGGCTCGCTCTCGTAAAGTTTTGCCTAGAAGTCCATGTAAGAAAAAAATTATTGTTCGAAAGTTAGCAATGGAACTTATTCCTGAGATAAACAATTCTTTGAAAGGCAAAAAATCTAACCAGCATAGTTTGTCAACTATTACTGAAGAAAAAGTCATCCAATTTTATAATAGTGACGAAGTCAGCAGGCAAGCTCCGGGAAAAAGAGACATGAAATCTGTTAAGGAAGCATCATCTGGTAAACGAATTCTAGTTCCAAAACGACATATGCTAATGACGGTTGGTGAAGCTTTTGAACATTTTAAAAGAGAGAACAAAAATATTTTGATTGAGAAATCAAAGTTTTATAGTCTGAGACCGAAGCACGTAATTTTGATATCAGAAACGCCACACAATGTTTGCGTGTGTAAATATCATGCTAATTTTGACTTTTTGCTTAAATCATTAACACATGTAATTATGGAATTCCCAGCATCAAGTAATGATCTACTTAGTTTGATGTGCTGTAATGCTCAGAGTGAAAGGTGTATGACAGGGATTTGTGAAGACTGTCAAAAAGAAACCAATGCATTTATAAATGAAGATGACTATGAAAATAAATACTTAGTATACAAGCAATGGAAGGAAGAAGCTGGATTTCTAAAAGTAGTGGAGATTAATTGTTCTGTCACAGATGCTTTAAATGAACTGAATAATCAGCTGCCATTTTATAAACTACATTGCTTTGTTAAAGGAACTCAATCAAGTTACTTTGAGGAAGTAAAAAATAATATTGTGGATAGTGAAGTGATACTTCAAGTGGACTTTGCGGAGAATTACAGTGCAGTGTCTCAAGATGAGATTCAAAGTGCCCACTGGACTCATCCCCAAATTACCATATTCACCTGCTGTGCGTGGTTAAAAGGTAATGTTATTCGCTCCTTCGTGGTAATAAGTGATGAACTTCAGCATGATAAATATGCTGTATGGGCATTTTTAAATGCTATCTTAACCGATCTCAAAACGGAGTTTCCTCAGCTACGAAGAGTAAAGATTTTTTCCGATGGCTGTGCAGCACAGTTCAAAAACAAGTATACCATTTCAAACTTGTGCTTCTTTCAGGAAGATTTTCAACTGACATGTGAATGGAACTTCTTTGCCACTTCCCATGGAAAGGGTGCAGTAGATGGTATTGGGGGGCTTATAAAGTCAAAAGTTTGGTACTTGGTAAAATCGAGACAAGTTGTGATAAACTCTGCACTAGATTTCTTCAACTGTGCTGTGAACATAAGTGCAATTAAATCATTCTACGTGACATCCAAGCAAATATTGCAGTCCGAGTCGATGTTATCTGCAAGATGGGAGAATTCTCTTTCCATAGAAGGAATCAAGTCTTTTCACCACTTTCAAGTTAGCGACTCTACAAATCTTTTAATTGGAAGGACTGCAAAGTCTACTTTGAAAAAAGTAGCCGTCACTGCTACTCAGAGAATATATTCTTCTCCCACTCAGATCGTGCAAACACCTGATGTTGTTATAGGAGACTATGTTCTAGTGTCACTTTCCACTGCAGGTAGTAGCAAAAAGCACTGCAACAGTAGATTTTATTATGCTACTGTTTTAGGTATAAACTCAAAAAAAGAAGAAGTTAATCTGAAATATATGCAGCCCAGTGGACCTTACTGGATTTGGCCAGAAAAAGAAGATATTTCTACTGAAAAAATGTCTGTAATAAATAAAAAAGTTGCTCCACCGACCCTTGTTACAAATAGAGGCCATTATAATTTTTAAATGATCTATATGTATCTTCTGTAAGTTTTGTTTCCAATAAAATGTAAATGTAAACTGTAGTTAAGTTTACTATCTGTATTGATTTTGTTTTCTTTAAAAAATTGCTTTTCAAAATTGTAAATTTGCACAATGTCACACCCGTCACATTTTGGTCACACCCGTCACAGCAGAAAAAAAACTCCTACATGTTAAAAACATTAAAATTAATCATAAAAACCATCTTTTAAATTCTATTTGAATATCTTTCAATAAAAAAAAATTGCTACAATGATTAAACATTTCAATATTCACAGGAATTTGTACAAATATGGAAGCAAGTGAAAACTCATGTCCTGAAAAAGTCACACCCGTCACGAGATTTAAAATTTTTTTAAAAAAAAATTGAAAATTCTTGGAGTTTTATTGCAACTCAATTATTTAAGCCAATGCATAGTTAAACATAATTAAAAAGCTTTTTTAGTATTTATTTACTATTTTATAGACTGAAATACAGATATAACCTCGAAAAATTGCGTCTGAATGTCACACCCGTCACGATGGAATGGCCCTGAGCTCTTCTTAAGCTGCACAAATTTTTTCAAGAAATTTTATTTCCTTTAAAAAGTTCAACTAAATTATCAGGTCAGAAAATTTTCCTACTATTACCAACTTTTGAATTTAAATTTTAAAAAAAAGTTATTAATTGTAAAATTCCAAGTTAACTAATCTTCATATAACTTAATAGAAAATATACAGGTGTGTTTGTCAGTTTTTTGGCTAGACTTTAGAAACAGTCCCACCAGTTTTTTTAAAAAACAGTTATTGTTTACATTTGACAAGCTGACTAAGTCTCTTTTTTTTTAAAAAGAAAAAACACCCTTTAGTGACCGGTGAATTCACCTACTAACTTTACTTCTTGTGCATGCTAGAAAAATAATCCAACAAAATCATTGACATCACAATTATATGGCACATAATTGATTCCTTTTTACATTGAAAGAATCATTCAGTCTTGTAAATGTCAACAATGGAGGGGGTTTAGTGCATAAATAACTAAGCACACCAACCAAAAAAAAAATCAGCGTACAACTTCTTTTAATTTTTTTTAATTAAAAAAAAAACGCCTCAACTGCAAATTATTTATGATTTACATATGTTAAATTTTACGTTGAACAATTTATGCGCAATAAGTACATCCCTCCTGTATCCTCATCTTTTTTTCATGTTTACCATCCGTAAAAAACAAGTGCGAGTGTATAATAATAAGAATAGTAGTTATTAGATTATTAGTCAGCTATAAAACACATAAAATTACATACATGCAATACAGAATATAAGATACAGGATTTAAGGTATTTCTAACCTCATAAGGTAGGCAAAAATAAATATTACTGAAAATAAATAGTACTCAAAATAATAACATACACAATTTAAACAAACAGAAGCAGCTTCAGCTCGATTTAAAGGATCAACTACATTATTTCAACAAAACATTTATAATTTAAACTTTATTGTTTACATCTCAGTACCGGTTTAAAAATAATTTCTTGGTTTAAGTTTTTATTAAAAAAAAATAATAATAATAATTTAAAATTCTCCAATTATCAGACAAAATTGTGCGAAAATATATTCCATGAATTTAAATGAATTTACAATGACTCAACTGTATAAACGTAACTGACATTGATGCTTGGTTATTTTTAAATATATTTAAATACTTCACATAAACAAGTAATTTGCGCAATTGCCGGTAAGAGTAATACATACACTGCATCACGTGCTAACACGACAGATAGATTTACCAAACTAACAAAGAACTGCGCAGCCGCCATGTTATACAATTCTGAATCATCGTACTTACCAAATTTCAATCACTTTTTCGAAGATATTATACATTCCATCTATCCATAAAGGTTGTCAATCCACAAAGTGCAGATTCCTAAGATTTAAAATCTTTAGTTATTCCAATAAAATACCACTAAAATTACAATATTTTTGAAATTAAAGTAGAATCTCCAGCCCAAATCTAACATTCATCCAGCTCGGCAAATGGCTGCCTAGCAAATGCTTCACTGCGATTTCTAGTGCGCATGCGTCAAAATAGGCTATGGCAGCTAGTAAAAGATCTTAATGTTTGGGTTTTCGCACAGCAGTTTTTTGTAATACCCGTGTTCATAACTTCAGTCATGTCTTTAGAGAATTCAAATTTCAAGGAAAAATTGAATAATATTGTTCCATGTTTTCTAAAAAGCAGAAAGAATTCTAACTGCATTTTAGAACTGGAAGAATTTGTCTTGGTAAGCTTAATTTAAAAATAATTTCTTATTGCTTCATAATCAACCATACTGAGTTGATTCACATCTTTAAATTTAAGCCCGTGTGACTTACAATTCAATAGAAAAATTAATATTTTCATATTTTTAGCATGTTAATGGTTTATGTGTACCATTAAAATACCCGAAATATTTTAATGTCAAAAATCTAAAACGTGCCTTTAATCTTTCTGCATTCCTTAATTTTTCATCTTTTTCTTTGATATTGCAATCAAAAATCGGATCTAGAAAATTTACAACTTTTTCCCTTTATTTCTTTTAAATGTTATTAAAATTTGGACCAGCCCAGCTGGACCCAGAGCATGTTGCTGGTCCTCACTTTTGTATTTGGTTAATTGAAATGTTGATTTCGTTGACAGATTGGGTTTGACACAGTCAGGAAATGTTTGTTGCATTAAACATAACAACTAGCCTAGGTATAAATTCCTTATAATTTTCTGCATTCTGAGCCGATAATTATTTTCGAATTAATTTATTTATATTAATAGATACTTCTTGACAAGTGGTTGTTTTCCTCAATAGTGTTACCGTTATTAAACATTCTGTAAATTAATTCTTATCAATAATTAATCTAATAAATCTTGTTTAGATTATCTGAAATGCTTTGTAATTACTGAAAATTGTATTGTTACTTATATTGTTTTTCAAGTATTTGAATAGCTGTTTATCACATAAATAAAGGGTATAACTTTCAATAGAAATATAATTGCTTGAAAGTTAAATGTTTTCTCCGCAGGAATAAGGAATAAATGAAAAGTTTTAAGCAAACCATTTTTTAAATATTAACTAACAAATATTATATTGTAATTCTAATTTTTAGCTCTTACAGTAGCACTCGTGATATAAGCAAACAATCCTGTCGCAATAATGCACAGAAAATAATAATAAAGATACAATATTATAAAAAGAGACTAATTTTTTTTTTTTTTTACCCAATTAACTGTTATATTAAATTTTGGGAATCTGATTCGATCATTGCATGAAATATCTGGTTATTCGACCTGTCAAATTTGATTACTAAATTTAATTACGAAGCGTGTTTTGAAAAGATATGCAAATTACAAACTTGCAATGTATTTGTAAGCTGTGGGCTACGGAGTGTTAAAACTATGTAATAGATTTTACAGGTTTCAAATATCAGAGGCAGATATTGGGTATAGGATGAAAAAAATCAAAATCTGCAATCTTTATTTGCTGCACAGTAAAGATAAAACATTTCAAGCAAAATTCTGTATATGTAATCTGCAGTCAAAAATCAAATCTATTAAAGCTGAACTACAGTCAGCAGTCAAGTAAACCAAATCAACAAAATCTAGTCTAATTTGCAATTACATCAAATCTGCTCTGCAGACTGAAGTAATAACTTATATAACCAAGAGGGTTACTGTCTTCTTGGCAGCGGATGATTCCGCCAAAAGAAACAAATAGGGAGATTTAACATAGGATATTCATCAGGCAAGGGATACCGGATATTCGCTAGCAAGAAAAGTAATTAAATTGGTGGGAAGGGAATTTGAGTAATTGTGTTAGGGTCTGATTAAAAAAGTATTAAACTCATGACTTTTCAAACACTCATGACTTTTATTTTAAAGGGTTCTGCCAGTCTATTATGTATTGGGAAAGCATGAAATGAAGTTAAATGGTCTTTCTATTGATTTTTGAACAAAGATTGCCATTTAAAAATTTGCTGATTGATATTAATGGTATCTAAAAACATGTTTTTGATGATATTGATAAAATTTATAAAATGTGTATTTGCAGTAAAATCTTCAATAATATTAATTCTGATAAATTTTAGTCTAAAGAACAATTATTAACTTTTCTAATTTGTTCCGACTGCTCATTTCTGTTGCTTCATTAAACCCTTTGTCTCTCAACACCTTCTTATCTTGAGTTTTTTTCCTTCAGATGAAATTTGAGATAATCCATTTATAACTGCAATAAAGAATGAAAGAAAATATTTCAATGTACTAGTAATTTTAGAATTTTAGTGTAAGGTTAACATGCCACTTACACCCATAGACATTTGAACTCTCCTCATCTCTCTGCCTAAATTATGGATCTAGTGTATAGAAATACCTTAACACTTTTTCCAATACTATATATTATTTTTTTACATTATATGCAAAATTATTGAAGCATGATATTCTCTGCACATTTTTGTACATTTTTACTTATGTCATACTCTTTTTATAGTCTGAAAATGAAGATGTTGTAATTGATGCTATTGATGTTACAAAAGATCTTTTTTCGAATATATTTTCACAAAACATGTTACATCCAGGATTCAATGCAGGTAAAGTTTTTTTTCATAAAAATGTGTCTGAAATTTGTATTAAATAATAACTTTGTTTGAAATCTGCAAAAAAATAAAGTTTTTTCAAGAAAAAACTTTTTTTTTTTTTTTTTAATTTCTGGATTTTTCAGGTTTTTATTTTTATGAAAATTTGATAAATGTTTTGTTGCCATGTGCTTTATCTTTATAAAGAAGAATATTCCTGCTGAAAATTAAAAGAAAATGGATTTTTAACTACTTTGTTAATATTTCTCACGAGCGAAAAATATATTTCTGTTGAGAATAATAACTTTAACTTTTTCTTTTAATCAGCTCGCGAGATTATACGTTGTTTAAAATATGAAAAGAATAGAAAATGGTTTTTCAAGATAGTAGTGTGCTCTTATATTTTTAATGTGTATTTGGTATGTTTGTTTTGTTTTATTAAATGTTATTTATGTTTTTGATAACATAATTTGCCACTTTTTCGATTCACGCATAACAAAATGGTAGCAGAGCGTGGTTAAGTGGTTTAATGGTTGCTAAAAAGTGATGTAAATGCAATTTGATATTTCCTCATTAGGGTTAGCTTTCTTAAGCAAATGAATGAAAGAAATATTTATATTACATGCAGATTAGACTAACCGCTAATTCAGATTTGTAATATGGCTGACTCTAGTGTCGGAATTTCGAGGATTGAACCTCTAAATAGCAAAAATTATGCTTTATGGAGCACAAGAGTAGTAGCTCTCATTAAAGCTAAGCATTTGTATGATGTAATTGCACAAGAAGAACCAGTAGTAAATGAAAAAGATGAATCGAGTATTAAATTATATAATGACTGGTCTGCAAGAAACGATGAAGCGTATGGATTAATTATTTTGACTTTGTCCGCAGAGCAAGTTATGACTGTTAGAGGAATTACTAAAGCTAAAGAACTGTGGGAATTATTGAAAAGACGTCATGAAGGAGTAGAAAAACACAGAAAGATTAATTTGAAGATTAGATTAGCGAAGATTGATAAAAGCAACCGAGAATCAGTAGAAGAATATTTAATAAGAGCACAGACAATTGCAAATGAAATTTCTGATCTGGGAACTCAAATAGAAGAGAATGAACTGATTGGATATATTATGGAAGGTTTACCGAAGAAATATAGCGAAGTTGTTACAGCTGTTTCTTCAAATCCTGATATATCTTATGAATTGATGAGAGAAACTTTGTTGACATATGAAAGAAAATATGACAAAGTTGAGACTGAAATTCAAGCATTTAAATCTAATGAATTTAACAGAAAAAAGGGATGTTGTTTTTTGTGTGGAAAATTCGGGCACAAATCCTTTGAATGTTGGAACAATCAGAAGAAAATTTCGAAATATGAAAGAAATGGAAACAGAGGAAATGCAAAAGGACTAATGAATAGAAACAGAGGATTTGAAAATGAGAAATTCAATGGCAAGCAAGGTAGCTATGTTCACAAAGAAAAGAAAGAACACTCTTGTTTTTCAAAAGGATTTGCTCTTCAAACAAAACTGCATGATAAATCAGATAATTATAAAAATGATAAAGAGACAACATGGATGTTAGATTCAGCATGTTCATCTCATATGACTTATCAAGAAGAAATAGTAAGTAATCCAAAAGTCGAAGAAGTAAAAATTGCAACAGCTGAACAAAATAGAAGCATACAGTCAAGATTTAGAGGTGATGTGAAAGCTATTGCACACAATGAATATGAAGACACCAATATTAAATTAGGGGATGTCCTATACGTTCCAAATTTGAGTGGAAATCTGATGTCAGTTCCAAGTCTGGTGAAAAAGGGTAAGAAAGTTATTTTGGATGATAAAGGTGCCACTATTTATGAAAAACAAAGTGGAGAACTAATTGCCAGAGGAACATTTGAAGATGATGCATTTTTGATTAAACTTGAGGTAAAGGAAAACATGAATGAAAAATGTCATAAAACAGAAGAAATAACTAAAGAGATTTGGCATAAAAGATTAGGACATGTGAATTATAAATATTTAGACAAAATGATAAATAGAAATCTTGTCAGAGGAATTGAAGATATAAAAGGTGATGAGAAAACTTGTGAAGCATGCATTCAAGGTAAATTAACTAGGTCCCCATTTCAGCAAGTTACTGAAGAGAAAACAAAACAAATTCTGGACAGATTACATGTTGATTTATCTGGACCTATGAATATTCAATCTTTAAACGGAAGTAAATATATGTTGTTGATTATTGATGAATTTAGTAGGAGATATTTTGTCGAATTTGTAGCAAGAAAGAGTGAAGTATCGAGAAAAATTATTGACTTTATTGAAAGGAGAGAAAATGAAACAACGAAGAAAGTGAAATCGATTCGTTCAGATAACGGAACTGAATTCATAAACGAAACATTACTTGAATATTACAAAAGAAAAGGCATCAAAGTTGAAAAAACTACAGCTTATTCCCCACAGAGCAATGGAATAGCTGAAAGAGGGAATAGAACTATTATTGACATAGCCAGGACTTTATTAGTTGATGCAGGTCTGCCTGTATGTTTTTGGGCAGAAGCAGTTTGGACCGCAGTATATCTGAATAATTTGACGCCGACAGCGAAAAGAGAGAAAACTCCCATGGAATTATGGAGTAATAAGAAACCTACAGTACGACATCTAAAAGTATTTGGATGCAAAGCGTTTTATAGGAATGATCAAGTGAACAGGAAGAAGTTCGATGTTAGAGCAAGACCAGGTGTGTTCCTAGGATATTCCAAAGATCGCCAAGCGTACAGGGTTTATGATAAGGAAGAAAATAAAATCAAAGAGAGTAGAGATGTAATTTTTATAGAAAATGAAATGGGATATGTAGAGGAAAATGACAGTAATTATAATATAGAAGAACTTGACTACATAACAATTCAATCAAGTGACGTAAATGACTGCCAAAAGCATGATGCAGTGAATAAAGAATCATTAGTGAGCATTCCCAAGGATAATGAAGATAATCCAAATGGAATAAAGGACCCGAAAGAAAATGCTCTCAAAAGAGGGCTTCCACCTGGTAACTCAAAAGAAATTAGTATTCAGGGAAGAAGTGAAGACGTAGAAGAAATTGAACTACCATTACTAGATCGAGGTGTTAGACGATCATCTAGGGAAAAGAAACCTATCACAAGATACTCAGCAAATGTCACTTTAGAAAATATTCCAAAGACTTATCAAGATGTATTAAATTCTAAAGAGAAACAAAAATGGACACAAGCTATAGAAGAGGAACTGAAATCAATGGAACAACATAACGTATGGAAGATCGTTGATCGACCTAAGAATACGAAAATTCTCAGAAGCAAATTTGTTTTTACACTGAAAAAGGAGAGTGAAAATAAAAGATACAAAGCTCGATTAGTTATTGACGGTTCAAGAGAGAAACTGAGTCGAGATTTCAAAGAATCATACAGTCCTGTAATGAAACCCGAATCCTTTCGAACGCTATTGAAAATATCAGCTATAAATGATTACAAAGTTAGAATTTTTGATGTGGAAACTGCTTATTTAAATAGTAAGTTAAAAAGATCTGTTTATATGAATCCTCCTGATGGTTTTGATATTGAAAGTGGAAAAGTATTACTAGTCACTGGAAGTTTGTATGGACTCCCAGAATCAGGAAGATGCTGGTATGATAAACTAAAGAAAATATTGAACAAAATAGGAATGAAAGAATGCAAATCTGATCCATCTGTATTTATCAGCCAAGATACTGATAAATATATTGCTTTAGGAATGTATGTTGATGACGGGATCATTATTGGAGAATCTGAAGATCTCATTGAGGATTTTTTGAGGAATTTAAGAAAGGAAATTAAGATTAAAGAAATAAAGAATAAAATCAACTTTCTTGGAATCGACATAGACTTTTATGAAGAAGGAACTATGCTCAACCAAAAAGAATACATAACAGAAATTTTAGAACGTTTTGATATGCAAAACTGTAACTCTGTGAAAACACCAGGAGTTGTTGGAATGAATTTAGATGAATATGAAAATTCCAAACCAGTGGACATGAAATTGTACCAGGAGATGTTGGGTAGTATAATGTATCTAGTTACTGGGACACGACCAGATTTAGCATACAGTATCAGCAAGTTATCTCAATATTCAAAAGATCCTAGAGAAATTCATTTACAAGCTTTGAAGAGAGTATTGCGTTATCTACAAGGTACTAAAGAATTCAAGTTAAAGATAGATAAATGCAAAGAAAAGCTACATATTAATTCTGATGCAAGCTGTTGTACCAGTAAAGACTCAAAATCATTCAGTGGTTATACCGTTAAGATAGGAAACTCATTAATTGGATGGAAGAGTAACAAACAGAAGATCGTAACTTTGTCAACCATGGAATCCGAATTGGTTAGTTTATGCGATGCAGTATGTGAAGGACGGTGGTTGATAGATTTATTAGAAGAGTTGAGACAAGAGGAATTAGTGCATCGTCCAATAAAGATATATACAGACAGCCAATCCGCAATAGATTGGATATATAACCCAAGAGTAAACAACAGAAATAAGCATATATCAAGAAAATACCATTTTATAAAAGAAGAAGTGGAAAATAAAGAATTTGACCTACATCATATAGCAGGTACGGAAATGGATGCTGATGTGATGACTAAAGATGTGAGCCAAGTGAAGATGCGTACTCATCTGCAGAAACTTGGAATCATTTTTCCCGTCGTGTGAAAGGAGGGATGTGTTAATATTTCTCACGAGCGAAAAATATATTTCTGTTGAGAATAATAACTTTAACTTTTTCTTTTAATCAGCTCGCGAGATTATACGTTGTTTAAAATATGAAAAGAATAGAAAATGGTTTTTCAAGATAGTAGTGTGCTCTTATATTTGTAATGTGTATTTGGTATGTTTGTTTTGTTTTATTAAATGTTATTTATGTTTTTGATAACATAATTTGCCACTTTTTCGATTCACGCATAACATACTTTAGTACTGCCCTGTAGGTCAAGTGTTTGATCGCAGCTGGTGACTAATGAACATTCATTTAATATTTTTCATTGGGTATATTTAAATTTTTAAATAGAGTACAGCGTTCCCTCACCACTTCGCGCTTCATGTTTTTCCGCTTCAGTGCTTTTTCCAAAATATTAATCGAAAAATTAAAATGAAAAAATAAACTATGTCAGCAGCCAGATTGCGGAAAGGAACGTTGTTTTATGTTGATGCGCAAGAGAGAAGGATCCCTGCATGGGGGGGGGGGAGGTCAAACAAAGAGATGAGTTGACTCGGTGTACATACCACGAGCTCTCAAAAGCTCCCACCAACACAAGACTCTTTGCCTCTCAAAAAGCAATGTTGATTACCGTACTATAAGGTTTTGTAATTAACCTTATTAATTAGTACTGACATGTTTAAGTAAATACGTATACCGTTGTAATTTTGTCCTAAATGTGTAAAGTATAAATACTGTTTACATATATAAAACATTCGTGTACCCGCATACACAAAAATTCCTTGGGGCAAATCCTACTTCGTGGTTTTTTAGCTTTCAAGGAAGGTTCTGGTTCCCATTAACCGAGGAAAACAAGGGATCACTGTAAATAGACGATTGCAGTAGTGTAATCTGGAAACAAAAGCTGGGACGATGCTTATACATAAAGAATAAGGGTAATGGAAACCAAAATGTGGGGAGGACTCTTACTTTTAAATTTTTAAAATGTGATGGGACGCTTGTATTAAAATGAAAAGGTAGGAGGACACTGTCGCCCAGTCCTCCCTCGAGTACACCACGGGACAATTGCTTTCAATAATAAAATTATTGATGCTTTTTTGTTTAAATTTTTTAACAACAGCTACTTTTATGTAATACTAGAGACTACACTTTTAAATTATAACTATACTTTTACTCTTTTTAATAAGTACCTATCATTATTCTTTACCTTTGCTAATTGCTTAAAATTGTAAGAAAATATTATTTTAGTTGATGTAAATATTTTTTAATTGATGAAAAATATTTTTTTAAGTATAATTTTCTTTTGAAAAAATTTTATGGATCACAATTTATTACTTTTGTTTTATACTTTTATTAAGTCTGACATAAATTAACAAAAAGATTAATAAATTAAGGGGATAAAAAAATTTACTTTTTTACAGCCATCACATCACTGTGTCAATTAAAATATTCACATCTCTATCGTATATTCTGCCTCAGTCAAACCCGTCATTTGGGCAATCAGGGGAAGTCAAATAGGCCCTCCCTAACTTTTAGGAATGCAGTGAATTTATACATGTTTTGTGTATTTTTTTGTTTTTTACCTATAATATGCATTGAAAAGATACCCTTTGCGCCCTCCCGCCCCCAGAAAATTTTGAAATGATGGGCTTCATTTTATATAATTTGGTGTCACCCATCAGAAAAAATATTTACATGTAAAAAATGTATGGATTTATTTTATCTTTAAATAGGATGTGTGGTATTTATTATTACGCCACAAACTGCAAAAATCTGAATAAAATCTGTCTTTAAACTTTATCATTATTTATCAGATCATCAGAAGAAAAAATTTGGTCCAGCTTAATCAGATTTTATTAAAATTTTTGATTATCTGAGGAATAATCTGATGAATAATGGGAGATTAATTTTGATAAATAGTCTAATTTCCGTTACAAGGCTATTATCAGGGATGGAAAATCTGAGCCAAATTGTGCCGATTATGAATTCCTGATTCATCTGATACAAAAAGGTTATTTTTGTGCCAAAATTGTAAATTCAGTATTCTGAAATGTTCAACTCCTTTCTATCTGCACTTGCACACTCTCTAATCCATTTCACCATACCCTAAGACAGAGCTGTAGCACCCCCCACCACCACCCCATGATGGAGACTTTTTTTTTTTTTTTTAATTTTTCTTCCAAAAAAAAAAAAAATAATAGACCTGTAATATTTGGAAAGAAGAGCATTTTATACTAAATGAGTCTATTTTGTTTGTTCAACAACTTTTTACAGTTTAAAAAGTTAAATCCTTTCAACAAAAAATAAACGTTTATCACAAGAAGATGAAAATCCTTTCACATCATATGGAATAATTTTCTATTTACAATAATGAGAAACAAAATTTTGGGTCTCTTAAATTTAAATGCATTTCCTTTTGAGTTTTCAACTACAGTAATTGTTTTAGAAAAAAGGTTTCATGTTAGTTTTATTAATTTAAATAAATGTTAATGTGTATGTGGCAAAGATTTTTTTTAAAAATTAAATCAATGGCGTGGTTTGCAAAACATTATGATTAATTGTTCACCGCATATAAGGTTTCCTGCTTACTGGGGGGGGGGGGGCTGACGAGGCATGTGCCCCAGCCCTAGATTTTAGCTAAATTGACTTAAATATGTGTGCATTTTTTTACTGTGTATGGGTGTGGGAGGGGCACTAAAGCCTAGTTTTGCCCCTGTTGGAAAATGACCTAGTTATGTAACCTAGCTCCTTGCAAAGTATTTCAAATTTCCTTCAAGCAGCATTACTGCTAAAATTATGAATGAACGTAATACAAAACTGATATTTCTGATCTAAAATTTTACTGACCTCTTACAGGGGTGAAACTTTTCCTGGTCTACCCTGGAATTCCTTTTTTTTTAATCGGATGTAACCCGAAATTCCGGTGCTCGGACGTTATGAGTTACATATGTAAAACTCTGTTCCGGTGATTCATTTTGGCCAACTTCATAGGCGTAACTAGGGTTGGGGAAAGGGGGGGCTCACCCTAAAAATGTACAGACTAAACACCAATAAGCAGTGCACAAGAGTTCAAAATTTACTAGTCATCAATACTTGTCATTACAGATATACTCCGTGTTTATTTCAGGCATCTCTCGGGGGGGGGGGGGCTACCCCCTCGGAGCAAGTCAACTCCCCCCCCCCCCCATCGGCGAAAAAAATCAGATCACAATTTTTAAAAAAAGAAAGAAAAGAGAAATTACACTTTTAAGACATCCTAAGGCCTAATATTGGATTATGAGTTGTGCTAGTATTGCTGCTGAAAAGAATGTATTTTCATATTTACAATCTGTTCTTAGTCCGAAACGCGTGTTTTTTTGAGTTGTGCCACTATTGCAGCCCATGAGAACCAATCAATTCAGATCTTTTTTGTTCAATGTACATTTATGATTAGACTAAGTAAAAGTGTAATTTTGTCACGGTATTTTTCACCTTCGCAATGTTATTATAAACGCTCTATGGGACCATTCATAAACAGTGTCACACTTTCTTTCAATATATTTGAGCCCCCCCCCCCCCCCCCCCCTTTGTCACAAAATCACACTCTCCAACACACCCCTATCCCCTTTGCCACGTGTCACGCTATATTACATGAACACTTGCAGTGTGTGCAACATACTTGCAGTGTTGCAGTTGAGAAATAAAGTACTTACGTTAAAGAATCACATTTTTAGTTTTATTTTTTAACTTTTAAGGACATTTGTGGGCATAACAATAAATGATTAATGAAACAATAAACGATTAATTGAAAAATGACCCGCACTTATTTGTTTTAAAAGTAAATACCGAAGAAGAGTTTCTTTTAAAATTTTAACTAGAAGTGACTTCAAACCTTAATAAGCATCCGTATTTTCAATATAAAATGAAATCAATGAAACTTTAAAATCAAATTATGAAAATAAAAAATTATCAAAAATAAGTTTAATCTGCTGGTTTTTTACACGTTTTTATAGAAATCAAAATGTCACACTTCTTGTTGTCCCCCCCTTGTCACAATCTCTCGAACCCCCCCCCCCCCCCTCGCCGACCCATCCGAAGTAGTGTGACATCATCCCCTATGAAGTTAAAAAACGAAAAAAGGAGGATTAATAAGCAGTTTCTCAGCATGTGAGGAAGAAATAAAAAGTTGAAACTAAAATTGCAAAAAAAAAAAAAGAGGAGGGGGCAGCTAAAATATTATTTCGCAAAAATTACATAAAAACAACCATACCTCTCCTGCTTCAGGGTTTCTTCCCAAAATAGGACAAAATACTTTAACCTTTTCTTTTAGTCATAATCAAAATTTGTGCGCAGGCGAGCAAAGGAGACTTTTGCAAGACCACAAGAACCCACTAAATTCCCAACTGCCAAGGTCAATCAAGGTCTCTGTTTTATTGTGCAAAATGGTTGGGAAAAAAAGAGAATATGATTCGAGGAGAGGCATCCGGCAAAGGGGCAAGAGCCCTCCCCCCGCCCCCCTTGTCGGAAGCGTTTCTATGTTGATTTGATTTTACGAATTGCTAGTTTAAAAAAGAAAATAAAAGAACTAAGATTTGTTCCAGCAATAACAGCACAAACATCCATATCCAGCAATCGTAGAAGCAGGGGTCCATTAGGCATTAGCTTACTTCCACAATATGGGTAGTTAGAGTGTCGCCATTTCCACAAATGTAACCTTCAGGGAAGGATGGACAAAGCACCAAACCGTTGTACGTATATTTATGGCAGATGTGGTTCCATGAGGCTCGCATTTTGCGAAAAAAGGATCACTATATTTCCTGTTTTTGTGTGGTCGGGTGATTAGAACCATATGCAGTCCTTAGGCAAGGAATCAATCCGTTATCTGTTGCTGACACGCGGACCTATCCTCTGGAGAATTGAGAGAAAAAAGGGTCTTTTTTTGAGTTCTGGTTTGTAGGCCCTAGATGTTTGAAGCGCCGTCTTGTCGTTTCCCCATTTGTAAAACAGAGGACCCCCCCCCCCCCTCCCGCTCCCAAACAGGTTGGTTCAAAGAACAAAATCTAATCATTATTTTTTTTTTGTTTAATTTTTTTTTTTCAGACAGGTTAAAAATTTCGAAAGTATTTCGGGGGAGGGGGGGCTCGGGTCCATTGCCCTTGCTTACAGCTTTGCCTACAACACCAGTTTATCAGAAAACAAACCTCCATCAAAGAGGAGAATATTTTCCAGGAAACTGGTGCGATTGTGTTCCCAAATTGCTGCCTTTGGGTAAAAAAGACATCAAGAAGGTAAGAAAACCATCTGGAGTGATTGAAAGGATCTCTGCTGTCTGTCTGTGTGTGGTACGGTGATTGAAGCCACCTTTTGCTGTAAAATTCCTAAAGGTGATAAGGGGGTTGATTATAACCAGATGAAAAGTCCTCTGTAATATGAGCTACGTACTTTGGTCATGATCACCCTTCAGAAAGAGGAAATAAAATCATATGCATATGTGTTTATTTTTCTTAGGGAAAAAATAGATATGTGCTTTGCAAGGCGTAGCCAGAATTTTTTTTGTGTGCCTAATAAATGTGCCTAATTAACTAAATACAAAATAGGGGGGGGGGGGGTTGAATCCCCAAAACCCTCCCCTGGTTACGCCTATGGCAGAAGTCACTTAAAATTATGTTTATAATCCTTTAATATTACTGTTATTAAACTGAAAAGGTAAGTTATTGAAGGAAAATGCTACGCATTTTGATACTAAATGAGTGATGCATGAATCTGAATTTTTCAACTGCAGAAACTGAAGCACTTGGCTCTCACAGCACAATGGTAAAAAAGAAAAGAAAGACATTGCACATCTGTAACTATTTTGCGATTTTCTTTCAAGCTATAGACGATACAAAAGGCTATAACGTTGCGTCTTAACGCCCCCCCCCCCCCCTTCCCAACAAGTTTACATCCCTCGGTTCTCTCGGAATTTTAGAACCAAAAGAAATAACAACCCCTCCACCAATTCCGAGAAACTCCATTTCAACTTTGGCTACAAGTGCAGACTCGCCCCTAAATGACGATTGACAGATGCATCCCCCTTTATCACATGCATCCCCCCTTATCACGTGACTCTCCGGTTCAGTTTCAGTTTCTCATGAATGTGAACTAGTGGTGGACCGTGCTCCAGGCCCCAAGAGTCTTGCCCGTTCTTCTCCTTCAACGTCCATCTCCACGATTTTGTCCGAGGAAAGAGATGAGGGGAATTCTATAGCTTGTCTCCTATGTTGTTCACACGAAGTAAAAAAAAAAAAAAAAAATTCCAAGCCCACAACCCGATTAACTTGACATAATTTCCACCAAGTCGAGGAACAAAAATGAATAAATAACTAAATACCCAATGGGGGTTTGAACCCCCAAACCCCCCCCCCCCCCCCTGGTTACGCCCTTGGCCAACTTGGACTTCATTCTGTTTGTTGAATGTTATATGAATAATTAATCCTTTGATTTTGATCAAAGAAACCTTTACACCTTGCTTTATTTTTATTAACCGACTTCACAAAGGAAGGAGGTTATACATTCGTATTGTATGTATGTCATTTGTTTGTCCACTCAGAGCTTCTCACCGGATGAACCGATTTTCATGAATTTTTTTTAATTGATCAGGGGTGGTTTCCTCTCATAGGTTCCGTACCTTCGTTTGACCCTGTTCGATAATTAGAAGAAAAGTTATGGGCAGAAAGATAGTCATTTCTTTGTTTTCTTATCCATGACTTTTGAATAAATGAATCGATTTTGATGATTTTTTCTTTAATCGATAGAGAGTCGTCTAACTCAAATATTGCACATCAATTTTGACTACATTTGTTTTTTAGAAAAAACTTTATGAATGAAAAATAAGTTTTTTATTTTAATTAGAAAGGCTTGGCTTAATTTTTCTTTGTTGGGAAACTATTAATAAATATAAAAGTCATTGTTAAAAAAGTGTTTGTTGCATTGTGCTATAATATTAAAAGCAATTACAGCAAGAGTTTGACTGAAGGCTTCTCTGAGGCAAAAATTAAATCCAATCAGTTTGTTTGCTAAAATGGACTTCAAAGCCGAATTTATCATACAAGTGATTAGTTTTTAGTGCCATTCATTCAAAGAAGGTTTGCCTTTTGACATGGATTTTTTAAAAATAGAGTATTTATATAGAAAATGTATTTACACTAAAAAGAATAAAATAAAACAATTTTTATTAAAAAATAGAACCAACTTCAAATCATAAATTGCCCTAAAAAGTGAAAAATAAATTCTTAAAACAACATTGATGCGACTTTTAAACAGTTTTAGAAGTCGGTGCAAAATTATGAGTTTATTTACCATTACACCACTTGCTTCTTCCTATTTTAACTGTTGCTAATCCTGCGAAAATATATATATTTTTTATTGGGGGATTCATGATTACAAAAGATTTTATCTATCCTGATTTTGCACCGACTTCTAAAACTATGTTTAAAAGTCGCATCGATGTTTTAAGAATTAATTTATTTTTCACTTTTTAGGGCAATTTATGATTTGAAGTGGGTTCTATTTTTTTTATAAAAATTATTTTATTTATTTTTTGTAGTTCATTAATTTCAGATCAAACATTTTCTACTTGTAAAATAAGAAATCTTAATCGCCTGCCTTGCGCTATTTTGAAAAGGAGTTGTTTCTAAAATTGTGTGTGAATTAGAAATAAACAGTTTTGAAAGAATGAAAATAGAATCTTAAAATATTATTTGAGATTGCAATTGCTCAATTTTGAACTATTACCGGATTTTTCTATCGCGATTTTGTTAAGAGTTTGTTCTTGACTTTTGAAAATTTTGTTAATTGTGTTGCTTCTGTCCCTTGTTTATAATTTCAATAAAAATCTAGATAGGGAGGGGGGCGGATATTTGGCAATTCCACCTGAACTTAATTTAAGGGAAAAGAGGAGTTGCACTTGTTCGGTATTTTACTCTCCTAGTTTCATGGTTAAATAACGTTCAAAAGCAAAAGTTTTTCTTTCTTTTTCATTTTAAAGAAATTTATTTCTTCTTTTCTAGACATTTGGCCAAAAAAATGTTTTGATAACATTACACATTGAAAGCTTAGATTTTGTACTAAATATGATGCTTTATTTATCTAAATATACTTCTACTCTGTAGTAGTAAACCTATGGATGAATCCATTGAAAAATAATTGCAGAAAATTTAATGAAATGTCAGTTTTATTACCAATGGTCATTAGTAGTGATGGGCATAATTGAAAGATTTCAATAATCGAGTAATTAGTACTCGGGGTGATTATCTCGAGTTCTCAATTGATGATTTCGAGTTCTCGATTGATGATTTCGAGTTCTCGATGATTTCGAGTTCTCGTGTTCTTGATTGATCATTTCAAGTTCTCGATTGATCATCTCGAGTTCTCGAACAATTATTTTGAGTTCTCGACGGATTTCAGAATGGACTGAATCTCTAACAGGGACATCATTTAGTGAGTCAGAAGGGAAAAATTTCCACCCCCTCCAAAACCTTAATATAATGTATTTCTCCGTAGCTGCAAGTATATTCGTGTCAGGGAACTGGAGCAACAAAATTTTTGAGTTGCTCCACTCCGACTGTTAAATATTTGTTCCAACGTTGCTCCAGCTCTGCTCGGTGCAGAGAATATCTTTAATAGAAATAATCTTTATTTTTTTTAATTAAATAATTAAATGAATGTAAATTTAGTTATTTATAGACAATTTATTTTAAAAAAACTCTTTTTGAAAAATCACCTTTCGTTTTACGTTGTTCACTTAAAGCTAGTTTTAATGAAGAAAGGTGCCATGGTTAATGAAATTCTAATTTTACATGATCAGAGCAGATAAGCGCATCAAGTTTCCGTGTTTTGGCTCCGCTCCTACTCCAAGCCAAAACTAGTTGCTCCACTTCTTCGCTCTGCTGCTCGACGCTCCGCTCCAGATCGCAGTTTGTTGTTTTTTTTTTTCATGTAACATGTACCGAGTTTATACACCCCCCCCCCCCCCCCTTTGAAATGATGGGCATGATCTCGACAAATTACTGATGATTATTTCAAATGATTTCTGGGCAAGAAATTAAAAGATGACCCTCTCTCCCCGCCCTCGAAGCATACAGATATATGGGCGTTGAAGAGATTTCGGCAAAAGAGGAAGTAGCGAGTAGATGAAAACTTTTAAGCTGAAGGGTGAATAGAGCAATGTTGTTTATACAACGTTCATACATTATACTTTGCTGACCTAGGGCTGGCTACATTTCACTGATTTTGATTCGTGCTAGATCTGTTTACCGCTTAATGCTTATGATTATTTTCTGAATAGCCGATAAACATTCTTTATTGATTGCATATTGCAAACATTTGTTTATTTATTTTTTCGGTCGCGTGGAAAGACCGAAATTGGTTAATGTCAACATTCACAAACTAATTCCATGAAAGTCCGAATATTTGGTTATATTCTTATATATTCGGACATTCAACAGTGTATGTCGACAATTACAGATTGGCTCTGGTGAAAGTCGAAACAAAAAGCCGATGCCGATAGACTTGGAGCAGTCTGACGAACTCTAGTCCGGTGTTTCTCAACAGGAGCCATATGTTTCAGGATTTCAAACAATCCCGAAACATTAGTTTGCATTTTAATGCTAATTTATGATTTTTTAACGTGAAAATTTTTATTACAGTTTACTTGCATGAAGTTACTTTATTATTTCCAAAACAGTATAGTGTTGTTAATTTTATACAGCTGTCAGTTTTTTTAACCCTTTATAGGGCCCTTTTTTGTAGTGCAGGTATGTTCAAATATTTTTCAGATTTTGTTTTGTTTCAAAAAAGAAATTCATATAGGACAGTAAATAAGATTAGCACGATTTTTTCCGCCACCCGCCTTTGAGGGGGGTGGGTAGTTATAATATTTGAATATTGATGCATGTGGTAGTAAATATATTTACCAGAGTCTGTACAAGATTCTGCGAATGAGCAAAGGTAAAATAGCTTACCATAAACATCTATAATTTGATGAATTTGGTGGGAAGCATACTTCCCACTGCCTTAGAAAGGGTCAAATTACTAATCAGGCCCGTCATTTATAAATTTTCCATGGGGGAAGAAAAAAGCCCCCCCCCCCCCCCCCCCCCCGATTTTGCTTTCAAAAAAGTTCCAAAAATTCTCGGCTTATACACGGAAATATACGGTATTTTATGTTAATGTAATAAACCGTGAGATGTGACAAAAGGTGTAGGGTGTATGTTGAAGTGTGACACTTAGTGAAAAAGGGAAGAAATATATTGGAAAAAGTGTGACATCATTTATGAACGGTCCCTAAAAACCCCGATTTTAGAATGTCAATTTAAACAACTTTTCAGTGCTAGAGCAACCGAACTCCCCCTCCCCTTATGCTCTTACCCCTGATGACACACTAACAATAACCTAGAAATGCGTTTGCAAAACTTAAATTTCGAAAAATTTTGGGTAAGCCCCCCCGTTTCCCTAACGTCATCAAAAACAGCTTACCATTCCGTTTTCTGCAATTTCCGGGAAAAGTCCTCTACCGTCCTCAACCCCTTCTCATCACCAAAAATATACTAAAATAACGCACATTTGCAGAGATAATCCCGAATAGCAGCTTTCCCTAACAGATCTATAAATACAGCATTAAGCTATGAATTATCACTTAAATTTCAAAAAAATTCTAGACATGTGCCCCCTCCCCCCTAAAGCCACAAAAGAGTTTAAAACTACGATTCTCGTTCTTCAATTTCAAATTAATGCCCCATAAAAATCCCCACTTAACCTTAACCCTAATATAGCACCACCCAAAATTGAGTTTTCCGTATTTCAATTTCGAAAAATTTCCGTCACTTTTCTTTTCGTTAACATGATAAAAGTAGTCTCAATTTCTATTTTTTACACATTTAATTCTAGAAATTTTTAAGGAGAGACCCCTAACATTTGCCCTTGTTGACTATCCGCCTTTATTACCTACCCTCCCCCTCTTCAACCCAGGAAAAATACCCTAAAGTAACGTTCTCGGGAGGTCCCTTTTTGCCATCTGCCAAATGCAACACAAAACTGTGATTTTAGCGTATAAATTTTTTTAACTTTCGGAGTAATTGTACGAACCCATTCCCCCAATGTCACCAGTGATAGTTTAAAGATACATTTTGAGTATTTTAATTTATAAAATTATCCTCAAAGAGTCCTCCGTGAAACCCCTTTTCTCTAGCACTTCAATTCCATAAATGTTTCAATGTAAAGTGATATGTAACCAGACCTAGATATAAAGCAATACTCTGCGAAGATTAAAAAAACGGGAGGTGAGAATCAAATAAACATGCCGATTAAAAAAAATGCATTGCTTTTGAAATGACCCTTTACTATATACGTTAATTTATTTATCCATTTGTTTGTTCTCCCGGCACTCCCGTCCTCTAAATTTGTTGCTAGCAATTACTTCCGCTTAAATAATAAACTATCCGCCTTTGTTACCTACTCACACGCATAGCCATTTTCGCAATCACGTGACTACGAATCAGCCAAATGTATTACCCGAGAAGAAAATCATCCGAGGCATTAATTCGATTCTATCTTCCGAGAAGTATAACCGAGTTCTCGAGAAGTTCAACCGAGTTCTCGAGAAGTTCAACCGAGTTCTAGAGATGTTTAATAGAGTTCTCGAGATGTTCAATCGAGTTCTCGAGATGTTCAAGCGAGTTCTCGAGATGTTCAAGCGAGTTCTCAAGATGGTCGTCTGAATCGAGTTCTCGAGTTATCCTGAATAATCGAGTTCTCAATTATGATCACTCGATTATGCCCATCACTAGTCATTAGATAGTAAAGCAATGGTATAGTGTTTTTTCCAAATGGACTGGAAGATAAATTCACATATGATTGCTATTGCTTTAATAATTTTGTGTTATGGAAATTTTTGGTGTTGGCAAAAAAAAAACTTTAATAATTTCCTTAACATTCAAAATGATAATTTTTCAAGATATAATTTAGTGTCTTTAATGAATGTAAGCTGCATCCTGCATTATTGGAGATTACTCTCCTCCGGTAACATATTCTTTTTTAAGATGAATGCTCTGTGAATTTTTTTTTAATTCTAATTTACATAATGTAAACAACCAATAAAAGCTCAATTTTGGAAAATGAGGGGGGATGTAAGAAATCAATTTTTGTTAGGCCCCGTTTAGCTTATGAACCTTTATGCTCATAACGCTTTTCAGGGTTTTTGTATCTGAGTGAGTTTTACCCCTGCTCTTACAAAATCAAGTGTTCTGATAGATAAGTTACAAGCTGACGTGATACAAAACCGATAATTATGATAGAAAACTGAATTTTTTTTATTTTTTAGCCCTATAATGTATAAGTATTATCTTAATTTTGACACTAAAAAAAAACTTTTTTCCTGTAATATAATTTTTTTTCATCATGTGGTGCTGTAAGTTATATTCAATTTAATACAATTTGATAAGATGTGTAACCCCGGTAGCAGCAGCGAGCGCATCAGATCTCTTGAAGCTTGCAGATTAATTAGCTACCTTTAAAAAAAATTTATAAAAGTTCTAAAGTCCTCTTGATGTTGAAACTGCAGATGATTTGACTAAAGAAATAAGGATAGAACTCTTGATGCATTCCCGTTCGATTGACAGGCTTCTTAAATGGACAAGATGTTTTGTAAGAAAAGATGAAGAACTTCAATGCTTATATATTGTGGAAGCAGTTTACTTTATAATTTCCAAAACGGTGAATTTTTTACAGAATGCTGTGATGCTAAGATCAGTCAGAAATTTAAAAATTGATGTTAGCAGACATATGCAATCATACAAAAACATCAGTAATTCTCAATCCTGTTTCCGTGAAGAAGAAAAAATCGGAAGAAAAGGATCAATTTTAGATTTTATAAATTGAGTAATTATAATATTTTTTTATTGTCTGCATTAGAGGGCAAAACTGGGAAATTTCACTAGTCGCCAGTAAAGGTAGATTTTGTACTGGCCTCTTTTTTTGAAGCAGTAGCCACTTTTCTTGGTGAAAAATGCACAACGGTGTTTTAAACTTTTTGTATTGATTAGTAATGATATAAAATTAAATATCCCAATTAAATGTGCTAATATTTATAAAATTAAATACTTTTTTAAAGTTATTGAAATTAAATTTTAAAAATTAAGTTTTTTTAAGATGAACTCACAAGGGTTCAATCTTACTTTGATTTTCAGGAAAAATATTTTCCCTTTTATCCCAATTATAAAACCATTGTACATACATTAACTTATGCAAAAATGAAAGATCATTGTACGAAATATTGCTTACCACACTGAAACAGTTGATAAAACTTAGCACATTTTGTTTTTAATATTAAGGGATTTTTGTCAATACTTACAGCAAACGAAATTATATATTAATATATAACTTATGAATGCAGATTAATTACAGAAAACTATATGATAAACAATAAATGTGGCTTATGGGCTTCGAAACTAATTTCGAACTTCTTGTGAAATACAGTACCGAACCCCAAATTCGGAACATCTTAAAATTCGGCACTTTTTTCCGATAATTTCCGTTTTTTTTTTTTTTTTTTTCTGTAAATTCAGAAAAATATTAATCTAAAAAGCTGTTAAATTAACAAATGCCAGTAAATTTTGATTCAAATAGAAGCAGCAATCCTTGTAGATATATTTCTGATTTATATGTACTAAACTCAGGAAACCAAGATGTAACCAGAAAACCCTATTATGTTAAAAAGTGAAAATCGTTTTTTTTTTTTTTGGGTTTTTTTTTTTTTTTTTTGGTGTAGTTAAATATCTTTTTTCCCTATAAAAAGTATTTTTTTTTTTCTTAAGTTCTTAAAAGTTCCGTTTTCCAAGTCCGTATTCCCTTAAAAAAAAAAAAAAATGCTGTACTTGTTTCTCTGTGGCCATAAATGGCGCCCAGTATCCTTGCAATTTGTGCAAATGTCTGCCGTTTTGGTTCAACTTCTCTGGCTGATATTTTACAGATGTAGCTCTATTTCATTTTTCATGCAATTGCAGGTGATAGTGAAATGGTAAACTACCATGTGGATATGGTTAATTTTTGCTGAATTATGAGCTGTAATTTGGAGCGTTTTGTTAAAATCTATGAATAAGTTATTTCAGGGGTGATTGTATACCCGGTGTACCCCGGAAATCCGGGTTTTTCATATTCTCCTTCCGTGTTTTAAAAATCGGAGTTTTTAGTCTTCAAAATTGAAAATTTATCGGATGGGAACAAAAAATACGCTGAAAAGCGATAAACATTTTCTTTGTAGAAACCCTGTATACAGCAAGGGTTGCAACAGCACCAAACATCTTTGTTCCGAACACGATGGATAGCACGTCCCATGTGCTTTCATTGTTATGGAAAACTGGCCGTTGGCGCCATTTTGGATTTTTTTTTAGGCGCCAATGTTTACATTCCCGATGTAAACATCGCAAAAAAGTTGAACTCATCTTCCGAACTTCATTTTTTTTTTTTTTTTGCATAAAAACGCATTTTTACGTCCTTTTCCTGAAATCGGCATTGGACTTAGAGTTCTTTTCTCAACTTTTATTTTAAAAGTTGCTGATATTTGACAAATAAATGAAAAAATAACTCTAAATAGAAAAAGTGTTTCACTGCAAAAATTTGGCTCAAAATATATAGTCATGGGAAATTCCTATTCATGTTTTACTATAAATTACAATTTATTTGCAAAAAATAAATTAAATTTTCTTATTAGTTAGAAGTAGGTAAGTAAAATATAAATTTTAATTTCAAAAGTTATTTTAAACATGCCGTTGTAACTATATGTGTATAAAAGTTGTCTTATAATTTATGGCGCATAAAAAGTGATACCGACTATTTGCATAAAAAATTTTCAGGGTTTTTTACTTTGTGTCGCAATCACCCCTGTTATTTTTTTTTTGGTAGGTAAAAACATATCAACACATGGATTTACTTATGTTACCTTCTAGGAAAAAAAAGTATCTTATTTATCTTCCAGTTAAGAAAACAGTGCAATCTGAAGTAAAAATGCGCATATTAGCTGTGATGTTTACGTAAATCCGCCATTTTGGGTCCCTTAAGCCATTTTCGGTCGCGTTCCGAAATTCGGCAAATTTTCGAAATCCAGCCTAGCGCCGAATTTAGGGTTAAGTACTGTAATAAGATGGGAAAAGGAAAGCACATGTTTTTGAACCTAGCAGTGTATTTCTTGGAAATTTTTAAGGGGAGAAAAAAGTTGCGAGGAGAATGGCGATTGTTAGGTAATATTTTAGTCGCCACTTCTCTTCATCTAGTCGCCCTGTGGCGAGTGGCGACCGCTAATTTCGCCCTCTAGTCTGCATGTAATATTGTTATATGTTAACTATTTTAAAATGCATAGTTTGCTATTAGGTCGTTTCGAAAGTTTTGTCCGTTTTTATGAGTCTACTTTAAACTAATATATCAGTGAATATTTATTCAATTTAATTGAAATAAGCTCCATTTGCATCAGTGCACTTTTGCCAACGTAACACAAGTCGATTAATTCCGTCGGCATAAAAATTGGGTGCTCGGGATTCGATGAAGTCGACGAAGGCCGTTTTTGCTAGGTCCTGATTGGCAAAAGTCCTACCGGTGAGAAAGATATCGAAGTGCTTGAAAATATGGTAGTCGGTTGGCAAGAGGTCTGGGGAGTATAGTGGGTGGGACAGAACTTAGACGCTCATTTCCTTTAATTTTCGGACGGTTATTTGTGTGTCAGGGGCGGGGCGAGCAGGAGCTGTTGACCAGTGCTGGCTGCTGCTGACGCAATTTTTGGTTCATTTCATCAATTTCCTCACAATATTACTCTGCTGTGATGGTTTGGCCTGGTTGCAGAAAGTTAGAGTGAATCACACCAGCCGCTGACCACCATGCAGTAACCATGATCTTTTTTTGGTGGGGTTTCGCCTTTGAGAAGTGCCTGGGTGGCTCATCGGTGTCCAACCACTGTCCTGAACGTTTCCTATTGCCATAGAGAAACCACTTTTTATCATATGTAACAATCCGATCCAAAAAAGGATCGTTTTGGTTGCGCAAAAGCAATGAAGAACAAGCCTCGAAACGTGACGATTTTTGCAGATCGTTTAAATCATGGATCACCCACTTTTCGAGCTTTTTGACCTTTCTAATATGATTTAAACCATCAAAAACCACATGGGAGCTGAAGCCCAGTTCTTCCGCCGTCCCATGCATTGTTTGTGATGGGTTAGTCTCCACCAGGGTCCTCAAATCCTCGTCCTGGATTACTGTAGATCGACCATTTTGGGACTCATCTTAGAGGCTAAAATTTCCGAAGTTTTGCAAACCAACGTTGAACATTGCGTTTATTAGCACCATCATTGCCAAATGCCTGGTTAAATTTTCGGACTGTTTCGGCAGCAATCTGGTTCAATTTGAGTTCGTAGAGAAAAATTAGCTGAAAATCGCTTAATGACATCATATAGTAATCGGCTTAACAGAATTAAAAAATTTTAATTAGAAAAAATTAACAACATCAGTGTATAGAGTACAAAATTCTCCATCAATCAGTATATATTACGATACAGTAGAATAAATATTTATTGAGATATGGAGCTACAAAAACACATGACATTAAAACGGACAAAACTTTCGAAACGACCTAATATTTTTTATGAATGTAAATTTGGTTTCACATTTTTTGGTGCCGCAGATAAATTTTGGCTTCTGAAAGTTGTGCTGTAGACTGATACAGAAAATTCTGCTGCTGGGTGTGAAACATATATCTGCTATAGATCATGTAGTTGAAGATAATGGGATTTAGGATTGCTCTTCATAAAGAACAAGATTTTGGTATTTTTTGTCTATATGCCTTACTTTGGCGACAGTTTTAGAAATGTCACCAACATGGCGGTTGGGAGTATTTTATGTTGTTGAATAGAAATAGGGCCAGTGGAAGGCTGGGGCAGCAAGGCGCTTGTGTCACGCAACGTCCAAACGAACCTATGTGCCAAATTTGATGCCTAAAGCTTTGGATCACGTCAAAAACATTTCTTGCCTGATTCGTCTCGTTTGACGCGAAGGAATAGAGATAATATTTTTTCTGGTTCCTCCTTGGAAGCTTTGTTTATCCTATAACGTAATTTTCACCTCTCCTATCGGCCGAGCTACGGGTGTGCAGACTACTCATTTAATAAAGCTTCTTTTTTAATACAGATTTCTTTTATTTATTAAAAGTGGCACTTAGATTGTTCATTTTGACCCCTAGAAACTTGTTCTGGACATCATCAGTGATGCCCAAAATTTAAATTCTTACTTATAACCCTGGATATAACCAATGAGTACCAATGTTTTTAATGCTGGTTACCAGAACGTGGAGATTGGAGACTTTGTACTGTATTCACAATAAAAAATAAAATTATCAATGTAAAGAATTTTAATTAAAATGTTTTTTGAAATAGAATACATGTACTGACACAAGTCAATCCAGCAATTTTTTAACAGGGTCCGTTTTTTTTTTGGGAGGGGGGGGGGGATTTTAAAGAGATTTTTGGTGAACATTTAAACATTTAGTGATGAAAAATTTTATTATTATTTGCCACTTTTGTAATAAATAATGGTGTGAGAAGTACTATTTGGAAGCTTGAAATGTTGATTTGAATTTTGTGAAGGGGTCCATTTTCTTTAATTGGAATATTGTGAAGATTCAGAAAACGGACGTGAATTTCATCACATATGTCAAGAAATTTAGTACATAAATATTGACCTATTGCAAATATTATTTTAAGGTAATTTTTAAAGGTGGATTGGACTTCTAAAATAAACTCTATAGCTCTAAGGGTTCTCTGAATTGACAAAGTTAAAAAAACTACTGACTTAGAGCATTATATCAAAACTTGTATTATTTATTCATATAATGTACCTATAGGAAAATTATGGTGATATAAATTTAGGGCAATGGTGTTTCTGATGCATTGCTATGCAGCGACTGTTGCTTTTAAAATATTTCTTCGAAGAAAAAAAAAACATTCAGAATATTTACAAATCACAATGGTGCTTTATAAATTAGTTTTTAAATATTTTTTGAAGTAATTTTAAAAATGGTCCTTGTTATAGGTGAAGTTCAAGAAAAATATAGACTTTGGCTTTTGAATAGATATGATGATTATGTTTCTCATCTTCTTTCATATTTATCACATTCAAGTGCAAAAATTCAGGTTTGTATTTTTATTAAATGACATGTAGAGTTTTTTCATAAAAAGTTTTAATGCTTGCATTCTTGTCATAATTTTAATGTTTTTAATTGAAATTACAGGAAGCAGCATTAGACACGCTCTTAACTTTTGTCAGGCTAGAAACCAAATATCCTACTAAAGCAGTTGATAACAGCAAATATTATTTTCCACGCTCTTTTTTTCAGGTAAGTTGCAAAATCCTTTTGTGAAGGTTTAATCTTTGTTTCAAAAATGAGCTCGTTGTACAATATCCATATATATATTTCACTTAACGTGGACCAGTTGAGATTAAATTTTGCAGTACGATACGATACTGCCATGACGCAAAAAGCAAACTGGTGAACGGATATTTAAAAATTTCTTTTATGATTAGCATGGAAAAGTAACGTGGTATTTGTATTTATTATCATAAGTTATGGACTTCAGTTAGTTACATTAAATATACTCAAATTATTTTTGAAATATTATTCGAAATTTTGAAATGTTTTAAAAATATTAGCTTCTCCTGAATTTATTCGTCTGGCTCTCATTGGGGGCGGTACCACCCCCCAAAGGGTGGTCGGAGGATGCTAAGGGGCAATGAACATGTTTTGGGGAGGGGGTGCTTAGAATTCATACTTAATTTTATAACAAATATTTTTTTAATCGAAAGTACCCAATTTGCACGTTTTGTTCCAATAACAAAATGAACTTGTGCAATGATGGCTCTAAAAACAGTTCTCATACATTTTCTGGGTCTTCATTTTTCTGCAATTTCTTTCCACTGTATACATTGACGTCTATTGTTTAAAAATTTAAAGAAAAGGTTGGGATTCACTGTTTTACCTTTGTATAATTGCTAATAACACTGATCAAATTCAAAAATTTTTCCTTGATTTTGTTGTTCCAACAGAATATCTAATATCAAAGGTACTGATTATGGAAAAAATATTTATTTGATTGTATGAGCTCTAGTTTCTTCATTTATTTAAATGTATGATCTTTACCAAAAAAAAAAAAGATTTTTTAAAAATTATTATTATTATATACATAGATTAGTTTTTGTTGTTATTTAGCACTCTGAAATGTCCTATTGTAGGATTTTCTTGAATGTGCAGCTTCAGGCTGTTCTTCTGCATCTTCAACAGTCGTTGGGCATCATGGTTGTCCCAACCAACGTAAATTGGCTTTTAAAATATGAAATTCTTCATGTGTTTCTCTAAAATTGAAAACAGAATTTCAGGCAATTTAAAAAGAAATTGGTCATTATAAGTCTTTGTGTCAAAGTTTGAATGGAGGATTTTACAAACCTGCCGTCAACTCTTGAATTTCTTCATGCAAGTCCACCAAAGCCTGTATTTGGTCCTCTACTGCAATTTTGTACAGAAACTTAATATTTAAAATGATATTTATGCAATTGCTTGTTCAATTTACTTATTACTCTAATTTGTACACCAGTATCCCTATGTATTTGATCCCATGAAATTCTTTAGTTCAGTTATTCTTTCCAGCAATGTACCTATTTTACGATTTAACTTCATGAGAGAAGATTTCAAGCCAAGTTGACAACAAGCAATTTTAGCTTTTTATCAACTCTTTGTAATTTGCCCCCTAATATGTAGTTATCATCCAAAAAAAAGTCAAGTAAAAGTTTAAGAATTTATTTCAAAGACCATCCCATGAAAAGAAAAAAATCTCTCTCTCTTTTTTCTTTTTTTTTTTTGAAACTCTGTAAAACATAGAATACCTTTCTTTTGGCATTGCCTCATATGTCGGCAAGTCCAGTTGATATATCTTTTTTCACTGCACCCTTAAATAGGCTGCAGCCTTACTCAGAATTCCCACCTATGCTATCCTATTTCTTGTTATAGTTTTCCATTCCCTCTTTGTTTTCTAGAGAATCCTCAAAGAATTGCTGTCCTATGAGATTGATCAACGAGAAGTTATTTTGAGGTTGCAAGACTATACTTGTGAAGATATAAAGTTTTATGTACTGAAATGCATGCAATACATGTTAGAAAATTCTGAAAGGGTTTGTATATCTGATTCGTTTTAATATTTTTGTAAGTATGTAATACAGTGAAATGGCATTACAGTGAACTCCAAGGGACTGGAAAAATACTTCACTGTCACAAAATGTTCATTGTAGTGCAATATACATTATCCTGTTTTAGTGTAAAACGGGACTTAAAATTTGTTTCTCTATAACATAAATTTTATTTTATCGGTATTCGCTGTAATGAGATTTTACTGTATTAAATTTTGTATCTATCATACATACATCTATTCTATGATACATCTAGTCTGCATTTTGATGCAAACTGTACTTTGCTTTTGGCACTTGAATCAGTTTCAGTAAGATTTAACATAGGAAAAATCTCCTTGAAAGTTATAAATATGAAGGAGATGACTTTGAAGTATACAATCTTTTGGCTCTGTAACATATGTTGTTCCCAAATATTTGTTCCACCACTTTCATTTTAAATTGAAAGAATGGCGGTTTTAGTCGATTTTCTTTCTTCATGAGAAACATTCGCATTTATAAGTGCAATGTCCATGAATCTAAAAAACAATTCTTATTTCACTTTGTCTGAAAGTTTGCCCGTATTAAAATCTTCATCACTTTGCAGTTCTTAGACAGGGTTGGGGATTTTTTTAAATAAAAAATCTGATTTTTTTAAATTTAAATCAGATTTTTTAATTTTTTTTTAACAAAATATTAGGGCTCGACCGATGGCATTTTTTGGCCGATGGGCCAATGCCGATTGTTGGCCGATGGTTCCGAGATCGGCCGGTGACCGATTGCCGATTATTCTTCTCTTCCATGGCCGATGGAAAAAAAGTCGCTTTAAACCATTCAATCAAGTAGAATGCTTGTCAAAAATGTCATTTAAATCACTTATTTATTTTTATGTTTATAAAAACATAAATACCTTATTCAAGCACCGTAAAACTGTTTGGGGGAAGTTTACATAATAATTAAAACTAAAAGAATCACTCGGGATTCTAGTAAAGTAATTAAACTATTTGGAGGTTTAAAAAAAATTTAAAAATGCTATATCAGAGGATTTTTAATTCTTTTGTCTTACCTTTGCAAAAAAACTCAACTACTATTGGACGGAATCGGGTCTGATTCCCTTTCCTTCAACATTTTCTCTTAAAACACCTGCGCTGCAAATTCCTTTTTTTTTTCTTTTTTCATGGAGAGGAATGCAGATGTTATAATACAGATTAACTAACACCCCCTCCTCTCAGATGTTTTCATAATATACCCTCCCCTGTTTTTAAAAGAAAAGCGGGAACGATTATGGTTTATTTTTCATTATAAAAGTTATTTTAACTAAAAATAGCTCTTTTTCTAAAATAAAAATAAAATCTTTAAAAATTTCGCTCGCAGTAACGCCCCCTGTTCATAACCAAGAAATACTGAATATTGCTTTAAAAACATAGGCGTGAGATTTTTTGTCATTACACATGAATGCTGGGTCTTAAGAATTAATCTTATTAGCTTTTTTTTTCCTTGCGAGTTGAAAATTACACTGAAATACTTGACATGTTCTTTATATTTTCATGAGCACAATGTAAGGTCACCGAAATAAACCAATATTTTTAGCACCAGCAGTTTTCTGTTGAAAAATATTCTTCTGAAAAACACGTGATCGTTTATAAAAATTAAGATGTATTTTGAAAAAAAAATATTTATATATACGTTGCCAATTTTTGAAATTAATGAAATTGTAGCATTTTTATTAAGGTATTATTCCACCCTGTCGCGCATACTCGTTTTTTAAGAATTAAATTCTTGAAAATAGCAGGTCGTACACATAAAATTTCGATCAATAAACATTTATATTGAAAAATTGATTTATATTTTTTATCAATATGTTCTATGTTGTAAACTAGCAATGAAATAACAAGAAATATTCTAAACTGAAAGCAGATGCAACGAGATTGTTGTACAATAGCAGAAAAACTGTCAACTGTCTAACATGTGGCATCAAAGAAACAAAAAAAAAAAAAAAAAAATGCCATGAAAAACGAAGTATAAACGTGGAAAAATTAAAATAATTATGGTATAAAAAAAGTTAAGATGTATTTTGAAAAAAAAAATGCATTGATCAATCTTTGAAAATGAAGAAATTTTAGCATTTTTATTAAGATGTTATTAAATCCTGTCGCGCGAAATCGCATTTTGACAGTTCAATTTTTAAAAATTGCAAGTCGAACTTGGACACATAAAATTTCGATTAATAAACATTTATACTGGAAATTTTTTTTCTTAGTTTTGACAAATCTTTTCTATGTTGTAAACTAAAAATGAAATAATGAGAATAACCGCACACTAAAAGCAATATGCAACGAGATTGCTGCACAATTGCAGAAAAACTGTAACACGTGGGATCGAAGAAGCAAAAGAAAAAAAACGCAAAGAGAAAAAAAAAAGTTTACACTGGTAAAAATTAAAATTATTATTGTATTTTGATTGAGTTGACTTTGTATTGTTTATAATTTCGGAATAATAAGAAACATGACAACTAAAAGCAGATGGTATAATATTATTGCACAATGACATCTAATGCACTATCATTATTAAACGAAAAACGGACAAAAATGAGGCAACTAACCTAGTGCGCAAAACAAATAGCACTCAAAAGACGGCTCTATTACTTTTACTTTAACATATTCTATTTAGCGAGTGTTCAGTTCAAAGAGAAATAATTCTAATAATGAAGTTTTTCCGGAAGCGATCTCTTAAACTATTTTTCCGAACTTTTTATCAAATACTTTGTAGAATGACATTATTTTTGTGCTTCTTTTTAAAGTGATGTACAGCTTGTTATTGTATGAAAATAGAAATCTAGCTATGGAGAAAAAAGAAAGTTAAAGACAGAATTTTTTCTGGAAAGTTGTCCCTGCGAAAAACATCGGCCTTGCATCGGCTTTTAGATGTTTTTCAAGGCCGATGTTTTTCTACAGCTAACATCGGCCGTCGATGCCGATTGCCGATGGCAACTTTGTTGAACAATCGGCGCCGATGCATCGGTCGAGCCTTACAAAATATGTATGTTCACACAAATACAGTAACAAATTCAGTTAATTATTTATGTTTTCAAAGAATTTTAAGATATTTCAGTTGAAATTATTATTTATTACTAATACAAAATTAATTATTAATTAATTATATTATATAAAAAAAATGTATACTTAATAAACAAATAACAAGAAACCGAAAAGAAAGCTTATATTTCTGGACTAAATGTATTTCTTGAATATATAAACAGAGATGGCAAGTATCACATAAAATGTCTACTAATTTTGACTGCACTATACCAAATGTAGAAAAAAAAAATCCTTTCCAAAGGTGCTGTTGATGCTTTTGCTATAGTCAGCATTTCCAAAAACTTGGTACTCTCTGATACAATCATTCTTTGACACCTTAACAAAGCTATTCCACCATTCATAATCAGATATTGTCTCGTCTACTTTTCAAAGAAGACATTTTCTTTGGAAAAAAGCTCCAATCTCCCTCTAAATTTCAGCGTCATTGATAAGAATTCTGATCCCCACCAAACAACCTCTTAGAGCAAAATACCACTGCTTGAGACTTTTGTTGCTAAGATACCATAAGTACTAATGACAACCAGATGCATTAAGGTTACTATATAGCGAGTTAAAACTGGAATGAACCCAGAAGGTATTAAAATTTATAATAAAAAAAATCTATATTTTAAAAATTTGGAAGAAGCTGATATAGTTTTTTTAAATGATAAAAATCAATATTTTGTCTTAAAAAAATCATATAAATCAATATTTGTTCTTAAAAAATCATAAAAATCAGTATTTTTTCTAAAAACATAAAAAACTGATTTAAATCATGACAACCCTGTCTTTAGAACGTGAAAACTATCCAAAAGTAAATTGTTTACTAATTAAGTGCACTCTTCCTTAAATAGTGCTTCTGCTTTGCCATTTTTTACAAGAAAACATTAACAAAGCAATGTACCAAAATTTCGGCAGAAAGCTAGCCAAACTCTGAGAAATGAAAAAAGAAAAAAGAGTAGATTACAAAGTATATCCAATATGTACAAAAAAGAAAAAAAAACCATTTGAAGTGATCCAAATCACACAAATGCATTTATATCAGCTGATGCAATTGCAGTAGTATCAAAAAAAAAAAAAAATACTAATATTTCATTCCATCCGAAATCCTGTATATAGTACACCTGTCCTCAGAGTCGATTAGAATGGGGAGATGTATTTGTCACGCCCAACTGGTGAGGCGGATCTCGGTATACATGGTGCCAGTCCGAAAGGGTTCAGGCATTGCAGAGTAATACTTTTTTTTCCTCCCGATTAGCAAGTCTTATATTTAATCATTTATTTATTAGAATATTTTTGATTACTAATTTATTAGAAATTTCAGTAGTCTGAGTAAATTACTGAAGCAGTTTGAACGTTTAATGCAAGAAAGACAAACATCTTGCAACTAGGACAACAACAAACTTTGTGGCTTTTGTGAATTCTTGAATAAGGTTGGATTCAAAACTTAATATTTGCAGGGGTACCCTATTCCCTCAAAGCTATGATGCACCCTCTCCCCCCCCCCCCCCCCCCAAAAAAAAAAAATTTTTTTTGCAGTTATTCTTGCAATTTTCAATTTTGTTATGACTCTTAAAATAAATTGCTAATAGCCAAAGGGATGAATGAACTCATCTATAATAACACTACAGAAACCGTAACATATATTTTAAAATCCGTAATTTCACCAAATTTTACCCTTCCTCTTCTGTTGCATTTTTTAACTTACTGAATTCCTTCCTTTCTCTAACTTACCTACAATTACATTCAGTGATCTGTTAACAATCGTTTGATGTTGATGATTAATTAGTTTAATAAAAGCTTGACTATCTAGAATGCATGGGAAACTTCCAGACAGATTTCCCATACATTCTAGAAGCATGGGATTTGCCCATGCTGAGGGAAGCAGCATGGAGAAGTATTCCAAAGCTGAGAGCTTGAAAGCTCAAATTCATGTACATACAGTATAACCCCGATTTAACAACCTTCTAAGGACTTTTAACATTCCTTAGGGATAGCTTAGGGTACATAAAATATTCATTAATGCAATCCGGAATTGTAAAATCTATCACTAACTTTAGAATCGAAGTTGCACTCTACATTAGATATAAAAAGGCCACAAGAAATTTAAAAAATCCAACTTAAATGTTACTGTACAGAAATATAAGCAATGATAACATAATTTGAAGTTGCAGAAATGAACTCTATAGATGCAATGTTATACGCCCTCTATTTTTTCATCTATTGAAAGTTTGCATAATAAAATTTGAAGTACACTTAAAAACTAGAGGAATTTTTCATTATATTTTAAGTATGAACGCTGTAATAAATTTCACCATTGTTAGCAGAAGATAGTAATTTGTTTGTTTGTTTTTAATCATTCTAATTTTAATAGAGGATAAGATTTTCTCATTCATTTTTTTTCACTCCTCTCTACTGGTAAATTTATGTAGTGCAAAGGACTGTTCTACAATTGCTGAACTGATTTATACAATGAAATCTAATTAGTAATTATTCAATGAATTTATCATTCATCACATTATAACATATTTTAAGTTTTCAAAAATTTTCGGAATAGCTCTCGAATAATTTTTAACACTCTTATTTTTATTCAGCAATTAAGGGTATAGTATGTTTTAATTCATTAGAGAATATATTGTAGTGGTAAAATGTACAAAATTCTACATCTTGACCTCAAGGATAAAAATTGTCTTTCCTGCATAATTATTCGTTATTTTATTGCAAGCTTTGTTTGCAAATCTTTCTGTTTTTCATCAAAACTACGAACTATTTATGATTGCATTTTTCATGTTGTCATTTTTTTTTTTCCAGATGACTGATATGTTTACTGAGAATTGTTTTTATCTTCTGCATGGATTTGAATACCCTAAAGAATTTACTAACCCAGGTTCAGAAGCAGGTAAACAAGAAAATTTATTAAATGTTTCAGATGCATTAACAAATAAGCTGATGTGTCCACCACATGACTTACTTGTACAACACTATAGTCTGTAATTAGAATCGGCATGTTAAGGTCACACAACTCTACCTTTTTTCCTTCTGGTCGTCATGGTTTCCGTGCTAGAAACTTTTTCCCCCTTGGGGTTTTGGGAAACATGATAAGTCAGTTTGTTGTTTTAGTTATCATAATAATGGACGGATTAAAATCAGATTTATTTCTCAATGGCAAAAAGATATTGCGTAAGAGAAAGTATTCTAATATTTTGAACCAATCTAAATCTTATTCTAATATTTTGATGTGTTTCAGAAAACTATTGTATAGCTAATTTATTCTATTTTATATTTTGTAAATATAAAATATTGCGGGAATCGCGCGATCGCGCGGCCTAGCGCGAACCCTGTAAGTACAAACATAAAACAACGTGAAAAAGCAAATTCAGAATAAAAAAATTTTTATTCTGAATTTGCTTTTTCACGTTGTTTTATGTTTGTACTTACAAATCCCTTAATCTTCAAATATATGAGAAAATTCTTAATGCTATTCTTTCCATTCCAGCCGTTAAATGCTCTTTTAGCACTTATGGGCATTTGATAGCACCAGGTCACCACATCTTTCAATAAGAAAAAGAGCTGAAATGCACTCGTTGCTATTTAACATCTTGTTAGTGACTGTTGAAGGATAAGTTCTTTGCAGCTGCAGCTCTACAAAAGGAGAGATAGAAATAATGATTGATAAAGGATTAGCAATACAATGCCTCAGAACTGGTGCAAGTGGCACCGTGAGGCAAAAAATATTCTGCGTCCCTATTATATGTATTTCATAGAGTGTAGGGACCAGGGTTCATGCTTTTTTTTATTTTAAAAAAAAAATCAGATTTTTTTAAAATTTAAATCGGATTTTTTTTTTTAAATCTGATTTTTTTGATTTTTTTAAAAAGACCCTAAATATTTTGGATATTTATTATGTTGCATTCATAGAAACAATATGGCATCTTAATCAATATGCAAAAACACACTATAAGCTATTTTCACAGCAATAAATATTTTTTAATAGGGTCATTTCATGTCAGTTCATCCCAACCATGACACCCATGATCTCAGATTTTAATGAAACTTGGCATGTTTGTTCCTTTCATGGATATAAGTAAGGATATAAAATATTTTTGCTCTATCTCGAATTTTTTATTTTTTACACCCTGATAAAGTTTTTGAAATTTTGCGGTTTTTATCGATCGGGCAGGGGAAATTCAATTTGTTCTTCTGTAGAAAATAAATTGTACCTTCCTTATTTACAAACCAATGTTGATGAAATTTTTTATGAGAATACTTCAATAGGTAAGGAAGCCAGAAAAAATTAATATAATCATGAAGTATTTACAAATGGTCTGAAAAAAATCCTGAAGTATTGAAATGAATATTTTTTACATGATATATGGAGTTCCACGCCAAGTGGAATATCATCAAAAGGGAAAAGGATAATTACAAAATTTTTTTATTATTATTATTCTAAAAGATATATACTATCTCATGAAAAATTAAAAATAATGGTTTTTTCACTCCTTCATTGTTTTTGTTTACTTCAAAAATAAAAATTATTCGACTCACTCATATTGTTGAAACCATTAAATTATAATTACAAATTTAATAAAATTATAAATCTTTCAACCAAAAATGACACATGCCAAACAATTTCAAACTAAACAGAGCTTTAAAATAAAACGCAAAAATTTAGATTAAAAAAAATCATAGTCCATGATTCAAATAAAAAGTTATTTTAGTAAAATGTTAAATTGCCTGTACAGGAAAAAACCAAAATGTCATAGGTTAGACATTTCTAGAATTATATTTGAATTGTACTTTAGAAATAAGGTAACTGATTTTCTCAGTTTCAGCAATTAGACTTAATTTAATAAATAAAAAAATACTATTTAGTTTTAAAATTAGTTCAAAACTCTAGTCTACTCATTAGTGACTGTTTCAAAACATTCTATCACAAGCACTCAGAAACATTCAAGCTGAAACAAGACTATTAAGTTAATGCCTCCATGTCTGCTGAGTAGGCAGGCTTGTTTAGAGATGTAAAGACTTGTTTGTCATAAAATTTGGTTAATGATTCTTCTTCAACTCCATATTTTTCACAGGTCTGGCATATGTTCCTTTAATTTGTTTTCTGTCTTGGTTTCATTTTGATCTGGGGTTTTTTTTCCTATCTTATTTATGACACTATTTACAGTTTTATATTTGACACTTCTGGTATCAAGGCATCTGGTTCATGTCCTTGAACTTTATTCTGATACCATTAATTCACTCATCCTGGATGAGATCATTTCTTCCCCCAGCTTTTATCTGGGCTCTGTCTTTTGCATCTAGAAGCTCCACTATTGCATTGAAAAGGGATTCCAAGCAATCTCCCAACATATGTCTGCATTTTAATGCTTATTTGTGCTTTCATAACTTGACATCTTTTGTTCAGTTTTACTTGTTTGTCATGCCTATGCAAGTGTGCCTGCTCAGCAGACAGAATATGGCATCCACTAGTCAGTCAGTCACAGCCTTGCTGGAATGTGGTGTACAAGTCTGAGGGCTCTATTTTGCACTTATTTTCATCTGATTTAGTTTTTTACTGAGCTGGACTGGTTTTTTCCTGAAGCTGTATATCTGTTTGGTTACCAAGTAAGTGTGCAATTCTGAATAGTAACCTAATTAAGAATATTTTTTAAAAGAATGTATTGAGTGCAGTTAAAATGGAGAAGTGCAGTGGGGGTGAAGTTACTCATAGTGCTTGTCATTTGCTAAACTATGTAAAAAAAAAAAGGCCACGCAACCCATTGAAATATTGTCAGAAAATTATTTGTCTACATCATCAATGTGTGTTTTTGAAAAAATATGAATTTTTGCAAAAAATATGTTGTGACCCTTTTAAAAAACACAAATCTTCAATTAAAAAAACACTTCATGCTGTAACTGTAGAACAGTGTAAGATAATTTCATCAAAGGGTTACAAAGTGAAACCAGGACAAAACTTTGCGCCTCTTGCAGAAGCAAGACACTTAAAGTGGAAAAAATTGCTCAGAGTGTTGAAAGTAGCTTAACTGCACTTGATGAAGAAGTTGATAAAGCGGGATTAACTCCTGAGGAACTGCTTCAATTACAAAAAAGAAATGCAATTGATGAACTAAATTCTTCATTCCATGGAATTGGATGTTCCCCAATGAAATTACATGCACTTGGTGAACATAGCAGATCATCTTATGGTAAAAAAAAAGCTGAAAAGTCTACATGAAAATGTAAAAGGAAAAATTTAAACAGTGCTTGAAATTGATTTACCAGGAGAAGAAAATGACTTGGAAAAAAGTGCAATAAAAAAAGCTAATGATCTGGATAAGCTTGTAAATATAATTAAAAATGAATTACCTGGTAAATCAACAAACAAACAGATTCAAATCTTAACAATTCCAGCTTCCTTAATGTGGTCTAGAAGAAAAATAAAGAATACTTTCAACACATCCGAGTATTCTGTTCGTAAGGCTCAAAAGCTGTTCAAAGACAAGGGTTTTTTTAGCAGAACCAATTAACAGATGTGGGAAAAAGCTCAGTCCTGAAACTATTGAATTGGTAAAAACGTTTTATGAGAGTGATGAACACTCTAGAATTTTGCCAGGAATGAAGGATGTGGTGAGTATAGGAAAAAAAGAATATGAGACAAAACGTTTGATTTTATGCAATCTTAGTGAGCTATACTCACATTTTAAACAAGAATATCCTAACTTGAAAATAGGCCTTTCAAAATTTTGTTCTCTGAGACCTAAGTGGTGTGTTTTGGCTGGTGCCAGTGGCACACACTTAGTGTGTGTATGCACAATACATCAGAACGTTATTTTGTTGATTCACGGAGCAGGTATTGAAGAGGATTACAAACAACTTATGTCATATATTGTATGTGAAATAGCAAAAACAGAATGCATGCTGAGGCATTGGGACAAATGCCCATCAAAAGATAACCTTGTTCGATTTTTAGAGTCAAAATTTGAGGACCACAATGATGAAGACCTCGTCGAGTACAGCCAATGGGTTTCGACTGATTGAACTGAAATGATACGGTGTTCTAGCTCAGTTGATGAGTTTATTGATAAATTAGTGGAAAAACTGAGCAAGTTAATACCGCATTCATACATTGCTAAATCACAAGCATTATTCTTCAAAAATTTAAAGGGAGCAGCCTCCCCAAATACAGCTGTGATCTCCATGGATTTTAGTGAAAACTTTGCTTTCACAATACAAGAAGAAGCTCAAGGTTATCATTGGACTTCAGATTCATGTACTATTCACCCTGTTATGATTCACTGCAAGGATGCAAGCAATGAAAAATTGATTTTACCACTTTGTATCATATCTGATGACCTTAAGCATGACGCGAGTATGGTATATGAGATCCAAAAAACTGTAATATCCTTTCTGAATGAGAACTACCCACATGTAACAAACATTCATTACTTCAGTGACGGTTGTGCTGGACAATATAAAAATAAATACAATTTAATGAATCTGTCCCTGCATGAGAAGGACTTTCAGCTCAAAGCCCAGTGGTCATTTTTTGCAACCACGGTAAAACAGAATGTGATGGAATAGGGGGTACTGTAAAGCGTTTAGCTAGGAAGGAAAGTCTTCAACAACATCTGGACAGACAAATAATAACAACAAACGATCTTTTCGAGTTTTGCAAAGACAACATTGCAAATATTAACTTCCTATTCATTTCTAACGGAGCAGTTGATTCAACACGCCTGCATTTGGAAAGTCTCTTCAAAGATGTTCAAACTCTTCCAGGAACAAGATCTTTCCACAGCTTTCAGCCAATAGATGAATTTGGAATGATTGAGGCTCGAAGAATTAGTAGTGATGAAACGCAAGCATTTACTTTTAACTTATGTAACAAACAGCAAACTTTACTTGTGAAAATAGAAGATTTATATCCTGGATGTTTCGTTGCTTGTATTTATGACAATTTATGGTATTTTGGTATGGTGAGTGAGGTGAATGCAGAAGAAGATGGTGTCATTGTAAAAATTTTACATCCTCATGGACCACCAGCATCATTTTTCTGGCCTCAGAGGGAAGATATATGTGCGGTACCCATCACTCATTTCATTGCAATCATGGAACTTCCCAAAACAATGACCGGAAGAACTTATCAATTCTCTAAAAAATGCATGTTATATGTTCAATCTAATTTTAAAAACTCCGGAGAAAATTCAAGTTCAACGTCATAGAGTTTGAAAAATTTTCAAGGTGAGCTTTGTAACATTTTCCATTCCGACAAATGTAAGCATGCATTTTGTAATTAACATTTTTACTTTATTAATTTGTTTTAAAATCCTGTTTTGTCAAGCTAAGTTTGTAGTTTTCGATAATAGTGGTTACTTTTTATAGCTTTTAAAGTGAAATGACTGTATTTAAACAAAATTATTATATTGTAAGCAAAAACGTTAATTAAACAGTTTTTTGTGTATGAGGGAAAAATAATGAAGGAGTGAAAAAACCATTATTTTTAATTTTTCATGTGATAGTATATATCTTTTAGAATAATAATAAGAAAAATTTTTTGTTATTATCCTTTTCCCTTTCAATGATATTCCACTTAGCGTGGAACTCCATATTTCATGTAAAAAAAATTCATTTCAACACTTCAGGATTTTTTTTCAGACCATTTGTAAATACTTTATGATTATATTAATTTTTTTCTGGCTTCCTTACCTATTGAAGTATTCTCATAAAAAATTTCATCAACATTGGTTCGTAAATAAGGAAGGTATAATTTATTTTCTACAGAAGAAGAAATTGCATTCCCCCCGCCCGATGGATAAAAAACCGCAAAATTTCAAAAACTTTAGCAGAGTGTAAAAAATAAACCATTCGAGATAGAGCAAAAATATTTTATATCCTTACTTATATCCATGAAAGGAACAAACATGCCAAGTTTCATTAAAATTTGAGATCATGGGTGTCAAATCTTATTTTTTGGGATGATGTCACATGGAATGACCCAATAGTAATAATGATAAACAAATTTTAATACAAATGCACGACTCAAATGAAACTTAACTCTACCAGGAATAATAGTACACTCATAAGTACAGAGAAAATGAACAATTTAATCTGAATCATTTTGCCCTTGAAAGCTGAAAAAAAGTAGCAATTGTGTGTACTTAAGTTTTATATTGAATGTACTTTAATCATTTTTCAATTTTATAAATAAAAAAAGCTCGAAATATTTTTACCCATTTTGAAAAATCATATGCTCACACAATTACTAAAAACTGAAACTTTTTGTTTTCTTTATTGAAAACTTCTATGATAAAAAAATATTTTAGAAGGAAAAAAACCGTAAGCTATTAGGGGACGTGGGTGAAACTTTAAGGATCTATATTCTAAATTCTAACAATTGTTGTTTTAAACACTATCATTCTAAATTATTTATTGTGTGGCATTGATTAAATTGATCTAAAATACTATTTTTAAGATAAAAAACACAGAATGGTTCATGATTATGTATTATGAATTGTAATTTGAATGATTGAATGAATTATGCTTTGCTGTTAAGACGCTTGAAGAATATTGTAAAATTTAAAAAAATATTGTAAAATTAAAAGAATAGTAATTAATTCTAACCTTATGAAATATGTTATGCACACAGACAGATGGACCTGGGAAGTTTTGTTTGAAACAGTAGTTGTAATTGCAATATATTTCATTTTTACATTTCCTAACATAGTAAAATCAATGATTTTTTAAAAAAAAAAAATCACTTGATTTAAATCATGATTTAAAACAAGCTGATTTAAATCAATGTACCCTGGTAGGGACTAAAAATATTGTCAGTAAATATGCATTCATAGTTAAATAATATTAAATATCCATTTTTTTTTTTTTTTGGTAACTACATTGAAAATTAAAGGATTTTCATGAATGAAATACTTATATGACATAAATTTATTTTGTAACAGCTTATAAGCACCACGAATTCAATTGTGAAATAAATTACCTGCACTGTTCACTTAAAACATCTGGTCAAATTGTTTTCTTAGTTGTTAACTAACATACTTAACAAAAATCGGAGACTTAACTCTTGAATTTTGCCTTTTGTTTGTAGCAAATAACAGAAAAGTGGAGACCCCCGAATAAAAAGGCAGATCAAAAAATCCCATCGGTTTCGAAACTATCTTCTTTCTTCGCTAAAATACTCTTAATAGAACCCTTGCTGAAAAATTGGAATTAAAAGAATTCCAGCAAAGAACCATCAGGATATTCGTAAAAATGTTTACCAGACGGAATTGTAAAAGGAGTGGTACTTATAAGTACCGTCAGTAGATAAAGGGTTTAATAGCTGCCACCTGTAAGCGCGTCAGATTTTTTCCAAATTTGCCGAGTGAACAAAATCACCAATCTTCGACTTCGAAATGTCATATTTTTGAAGCCACTAAAATTTCAATAAAAAAGTAAGAAGCAAATTTATTTAAACATGTCTTTTAATTTTTTCAGCGAAAACTTTAAAATTTCAAACTACTAAATGTGCTAGCTTCAGTTGATTTTGCCGACTGGACAAAATCATTGGGGGGAGACCCCACTCAACCCTTGTTAGTGACAGCCCGGTATATAAAATATATTCACTGGAGTGTTGTTTATACAATGCCGAAGAGATACCTGAAAAATGCTGTATAATAGATTTACCCTTCTGGCTAGATCTGAGAATTGGGAGCAAACTGAAATGCTGTATAAAAGTAAACATTGCATAAATGATTGTCGTATATTCACCGTTAACTTTATACATATATATATTTTTTCTTTTTTAAATTTTTAGGAGTATCTTAAAAAGGAAATAATGTTTACTTTTTGGTACCTAAAACTTCAATTATGTCGAACATCTTTCTTAGTCCACAGCACTTTGATATATCAAAAGTTTTAATGCCCTTCTTCAGGACATGATTCCACAGAGCGTGTCTTCACACGGCAGAAGTATTCCTCCAAATTTTTCGAAAATAATGGTTGCCAGATTTATATTTAAATGCAATATAAAATAATGATTCACCTAGCTTACAAGTAAATGATATGTGCAGCTTCAAAACATTTCATTTACTCATCCAACTTTCTTAACTAATGTAATGAAAGAGAATTAAGTTCACTAATTATTATTTTATGTCCAGTTTTTTTGTGTGTAAAATTAAAAATTAAAAATCATTTACTGGCTTTTATCTTTCAAAATTGTTGTCCACTTCAAATTAATGATGGAAAATAAAGTCTCTGCATTGCACTTATGATTTGAATTTGATCAGCTTTTATTAATATCTTAACTATTTTTTGTGCTAATAGTAGCTCATAATAATAGAGCTTCATGTTTATTATAGCTGTAGAAGGGTTTTTCTTATGATTTCTAGTTGAAACTTATTAAAGAATCAGCATTAATATATTCACAACATCACACAAGGAAAGGTACTCATGAAAATGAGTATGTGTATGCATTGCATTGGCAAATTATTTATCAATCTCTATTTCCAGGGACGTAACTAGAGGGGGGCAGATTATTTTAGGGGCGTGAAATTGACTAAATGTGTGTTTACCTAAATACATACATTTTTTGTGTATATAAGGGGGGAGGGAACATTAAATCTTGGTCTTGCCCCAGTTAGAAAATGACCTAGTTACATCCCTGTCTATTTCTATCTTCCCTTTTGTAGAACAGCACCTAGAAAGAACTTATCCTTCAACCGTTACTAAGAAAATGCTAAATATTGTACATATGGTTCTTGTTAAAAATCCTAAATTAAAATGTGCAATGCCTGCCGAATTTATATCGATTTGTGTTTTTATGCTTCAACCTTTAACCCCTTAACACATTTGCCGTGTCTGACACATGTGAAAGTTACTCTCAAATTTGCACATGCCCGCGTCTCACACATGCAATCTTCTATCTTGCATTATTTTATTTCTTATGCTCGTCCGAGACCCGTTTGCATAAAAAATTTTTATATAACTTTCACCACACCCCCTGCTCTCTAGTCACTCCCTACAACTGAAATAGCCAAAACAAATTATACTATGTCAAAAAAAAAACTCTATAATTTTTCACCAGTTTTTCCGAAAAAACTTGTGTTTCAAGGGGTTGTCTTACTTCCTAAGAAAAAATTTTTAAAATATAGAAATTTTCAAAGCAGAGGTTTGTTAAATAGAGGTCTGAATGTATTATATTAGATTTGTGTACTTTAAACTAGAATGATAAAACCATGGGTTGGTTTCTTTTCTTTTTTTTTAATATATGTCATAAAATCTCCTAATTTGTCCTCCCTTTATCCTCACCTCATGTTTTTTCCTTCTTTTTATAAGGTTGGCAAGTCTGTAATTCGTTATTTTATTTCAGGTATTCAAGTTCAATTTTGTGTTGATAAGAAAAAATTTTCAAAATTGTTTTCGTCAGTTTGGAGGAGGTTTCTGAAGTTTCAAGTAAATTTTCTCATATGCCTTTCAAATGTATTATCAATGTTGGTTGTTTTTATAGTAAATTTTTACTTTTTCTATTTACTTCTTAGCTTCCTCCAGTGCTCTTTCGAAAGGTTTTAATGTGCTTAGATGACAGTGTGCTTCCTTACTTGCAAAATCCATGTGTGATGACAGATTTTCTAACAAATGCATACAATAAAGGCAAGTGCTCTGTTAGCTTTAATTACATTTTGAATATATCCTACAGTCGTACCATTCCTAATGAAATGGTATGAGATATATATGAAAAGTTTACATATTGTCTCCTTGTTGTAGCTTAAGAATATTTTAATATGAATGAAATAAAAATAGGCACTTAAAAATACGAATAGTTTCACAATTCTTTCCTTTCTATTAATTTGGTTCATTAATGAATATTAAACATCTATTAATACAATTAAAAGGAATGATCTTGATCAAAAGACTCTAGTGCTGATACTGTTGTTTTTCATGGTGCGAACGGAGGGGCATTGTAAAGGACAAAAGAAATTCATTAAATTAATTTTAAGGGGCTGTTTCATTTTTTCTCTATTTTGGCACAATTCCAAGAACTATTTGACCTACTGGTTAAGTGACCACAATGGAGATTTCCATCCCCCACCCCTCAAGTCATGAAACCCGTTACTTTAAAATGTTTAACATATACTTATTCTAACTAGCCGATCCCATACATTTTAACTTTCAATAGTGACAGATACATTTATGTACTTTTAAATTCATTTACATTCTCAAATATTCAGCTTACTTAAAGTTTAAAAAAATATATCTGCAAATGTAAACAGTAGAAATGGGGTTACATTAAATTGTTTCTTACACTAAAACACACTGATACATACATGTTTGTGTATATGTTACTGTGAATGTCCGAAATTGGAAACTGTCGATAATCACCGGTGAATGTCGACATTTACTATCTATCAGACCGGCGAACAATTTTCCGATTTCGGACATTCAAAGTAATATATATATATATCTATATATGTGTGTGTTTTACAGGAGGAACAAACATGTATTTAATGTTTGTTATTTCAATGTTGATAAATAAATTTTAGATAAATATTTATAGATAAATTTTTTGTTTGACAAAAGAAAAAAAAATCTTTGAACCCTGCTAATTCCTGAAAAAGTGACAAACATCTCGGCAACAGTGACTTAAGATTGGAAAAGAGTCAGCTCTACAAGACCTGGGTTAATGATAGATATATGCCATTCCACAGTATTTATTGTTGCACAACATTTCACAGATTTTTTTTTTTTTTTTTTTTTGGATGCTTGTGTTTATTATTTTTTTTAATTTTGTTATTATTTTTAACTGTAAATACAATATAGCAAACTTTTTCAAGCACTTTAATGCCTTTTTTGCTTTTGCATTTCATTAATATAGAGTTTCTACTTAATGGGACTAATAGAAATTCAAAAAGTATTAAACTTTTGTTTGACAAGTATGGAAATCATCAAAAAAGAAAGAAAAAAACCTAAGTGTTTTTGGTTCTGTGTTACCAAAGTGTTTTTGGAATTTTCTCCAATTAAATGAATATTTTTATAATGCAATTTTATTAACTGGTACATAATTATGCATTATTTTAATGCATGTAAAAATATTTTTGAAATTTTCACATTGATAAATGAATATAAATTTTTTGTGTTACATACAAGTGATCTGGTGAAAAGCGACAAATCTAATAAGAATTTTAATGATGTGAGACTAAATTCTGTGGAGTGACCCATGTGGCAGTTCAATTCCTGGCCTGGTTAATAGAGAGATTTTTCATAATTTCATGTTTAACACTCAATCTGATGTGAAAGTCCGTTTTTTACTGATCTGGTAATGTTCTTTTTACAATGTTCACACTTTCCAGTAAAACTTAAATTGTACTTGCATTTTGAAAATCAACAACAAATTGAAAAAAATGAAAATGTTTTGGATAATCCTGCAGCGTAAAAGGCTAGAAATAAACTGTACATTTCGGAAAACAGTTCAGTTGCCGTGTGCAATTATTCTATACATTTTTATAAAAATTTTGTGGATACTCATGGAGGTTTTAAAGCTTGTATTTTTCTAGTTTAAAAAAAAAATGGAAAATTTGCTCAAATGTTCAACAAATTTACTAAATTCAGGATTCCCAACAAGTGCACTCGTAATTCAAGAAGTAATTTTCCAAAAACATACTGCTCTTGCATTTTTTTCTATTGAAACTAGAAATACTCACTATTTAAAAACGCTTTTTCCAGCCTTGGCTCACAAAAATAATTTAACAAATCGCTATTTTCCAGGGTTGTTTGGTTTAAACCACGTTGGTTTAAACCATGGTTTAAACCAAGGTTTAAACCAACTGGTTTTTTTAAAAAAACCACTTGGTTTAAACCAAATCTTTTTTCATTTATTTTTCACATTATTAAAAATTGCAAAATCCAATTTATACAGTAATTACAAGCACACTGGAGAATTAATGAATTTGTAAATTAAAAAATTTGTTTTTTTAATCAGTACAAATTTTTATCATCTCCTATCTACATGTCACACTATTTGGGTTTTTCTAAAATTAGCTCTGAAAAAGCTAATTTGAGAAAAACTCTTCTCAGTCATTATAAAAATTAAATGATATCGCAATTGTAATTCCTGGAGTTAAAGAATATATATTAGAAATAATAAAGTATCTTCACAATAACCAATTTGCAAATGTATGTTACAGATGAGAATTTTTAAAAAAACCAACCCTTTTTTCATTTATTTTACACATTATAAAAAAATTGCAAAATCTAATTTATGCAGATATTACAAGCATAGCATTAGATAAATAATGAATTACTGAATTTGTAAATTAACAAACTTTTTTTTTTATTCTGTGCAAATTTTTTTTCTAAATTATTCTATCCTTTTTAAAAAATATATTTAATCTTTAATCAGAAAAAATAAAGTTAGTACATTATATTACTTTTATAAAATTGTTTTTGTTTATATAAATATATTTAATCAGGAAAAATAAACTTTGTATTTTAAAAAAATAAAAATAATGGTGATATTTTCTAAGCCACTGTTGCTGATTTGCATAAGTGTTATCATTGCTAAATCCAGTAAGTGATTGTTTTTTTTTTACTTTTAAAGAAATATATCTATATTCTATAGTAAGAGACTTGTAATCATTTGTTGATATTACTGATAGATACTGAAAATCAACCACACATTATTTTTAATAAATCTTTCATTTTTGCTGATTTTTTATTGATTTAGTAAAATATGCTTTTGTTAAAACTCAACCCGCATTTTTTATTTCTTTAATAATTGCTGAAAGGTGTGTATAAGTAGAGTATTATAATATGTTAACACAGTAAAACCTGTAAAGTTAAGTTGACCACTTTTGGTCAGGAATGGAATTAGCCCTATATTATTTAATGTAGGGAAACCTTTGTAGCTTGACTACCTCTGTCTATATTGATCATTTATGTATGCTAAATTTGGGTAGGAGTATTATAAAAAAACCCTTTGTAAGTTGGCTGCCTAGTTATTACTATATTTATTTGTTTATCTATTTTTGCAAAGATAAGAAAAAAAGTTCTCCAGGATAATATTTTTTACGCTATTATGTTAGACCAGTATTTGTCTGGATGGATGAAACATCAACATAAAATTTTCCTAAACCTCTGTGTAAGTGAACCATTCGAGAAAACTACCTACGAGCACTCTTTTGTTCTCTAAATAAGTTTCTTCTTTTTCTTCTAATTGATCTAGCCATTTCGAAAAATTATGTATTTTTAGGGAATCTTTACAATTAAATAAGTAAACTAACGTATTTATCTTTAACTAAGTGATTTAATTTAAAAGTTGTATAGGATACATTGTAAGCCATTCAGATTAAATTTATCTAATGGATTTTAGATAATTGTTAAAAAAATAGCTAATTACTAATTTTAACGTTAATACATGAAGTTATATATTAATTTGTCACAAATGAATAAACGCATAGTGTAAGAAATGACAAAAGAGATCTCCACCTCCTATAAGTCAGGGTTCATGCTAGGCCGCGCGATAGCGCGATTCCCGCAATATTTTTTAAAATCCCACTAAAAAAAATTTTTTTTTGGGCTTAAACTTTAAAAATCCCACTTAAAATTTTGGTCAAGGAGGAGAATCCCACCTTGTATTTTTCCCCAGCGTGAACCCTGTATAAGTTGACCACTAAAGTGCTGCACCGTCAGTGGTCAACTTACACATGTTGGTAACTTTCTGAAAAAATAAAACTATATTTATAAGGTAATTAAAATTCCAGGTTTTAACTTAGTTGTTTAATTAATTATCTATAAATTAATTACTAATAACATTTATTCACAATTAATGATCTAAAATCTCCATGATTTTCCAAAAGTCAAATTGTTTTTCCTACAAATGCTATTTAAACCAAAAAAAACCCGGTTTAAACCAAAAAAACCTGGTTTAAACCAAAAAAACCGGTTTATTTGGTTTTTTTCAAAAAAACCAGGTTTTTTTCCAACCCTGCTATTTTCACAAAATTCCCTATTTTTCCATTAAAAACTTATTACTCTGCTTAAATTTTACTCATGAAATGGAATATTGAACTGATAAATACAATGGAAGGAATATTACTTTCTCATATTATTTTAAATGCATCAGTATTTTTTTTTCCCCTTTTCTTTTCTCCCCCCTCCTTTTCCGAAACAGTTAAATTTTATGAAGGAGCCTATTTAGGATCCCAACTTAAGAAAAAGCAGTAAACAAAAAAGATTTTTAAAAATGGCTTTGAGTAAAAAATAATGATAATACAGTACAGAACCTCTTATACGGCATGCTTGGGACCATCGCTATCCCAGATAACTGAATTTCCCGGTTTTTTGGATCGCTAAAAAATGTCAATATTCAGAGGTTTATCGAACCCAAATTACAATAACAAATGGTAATAATTAAGGCTCGACCGATGCATCGGCGCCGATTGTTCAATAAAGTTGCCATCGGCCATCGGCATCGGCGGCAGATGTGAACTTTAGAAAAACATCGGCCCATCGGCCATGAAAAACATCTAAAAGCCGATGCAAGGCCGATGTTTTTCGCAGGGACGACTTTCCAGAAAACATTCTTTCTTTTTTCTCCATAGCTAGATTTCTGTTTCTATATTCAATAACAGGCAGCACATCAGTTAAAAAAAGCACAAAAATAAAGTCATTCTGCAAAGTATTTGATAAAAAATTCGGAAAAATAGTTTAAGCGATCGCTGCCCGAAAACCTTCATTATTAAAATTATTTCTCTTTGAACAGAATGCTCGCGAAATAGAATATGTTAAAGTAAAAGTAATAGTGGCGTCTTATGAGTGCTATTTGTTTTTCGCACTAGGTTAGTTGCCTCATTTTGTCCGTTTTTCGTTTAATAATTACTTAGTGCATTAGATGTCATTGTGCAATTATATTATACCATCTGCTTTTAGTTTGTCATGTTTCTTATTATTCCGAAATTGTAAACAATAAAAAGTCAACTCAATCGAAGTACGATACTAATTTTAATTTTTACCAGCGTAAACTTTTTTTTTCTCTTAGCGTTTTTTTTTTTTTTTTTTTTCCGCTTCTTCGACCCACACGTTAGTTTTTCTTCAATTGTGCAGCAATCTCGTTGCATCTGCTTTTAGTGTGCGGTTATTCTCATTATTACAACATAAAAAAGATCGGTCAAATCAAAAATAAGAAAAAAAATTCCAGTATAAATGTTTATTGATCGAAATTTTAAGTGCCCAAATTCGACTTGCAATTTTTAAAAATTGAATTCTCAAAATGCGGGTTCGCGCGACAGGATTCGATAACATCTTAATAAAAATGCTGAAATTTCTTTATTTTCAAAGATTGATCAATGCATTTTTTTTTTTTTCAAAATACATTTTAACTTTTTTATACGATAATTATTTTAATTTTTGCCCATTTATGCTTCGTTTTTTAGCGCATTTTTTGGCTTCTTTGATGCCACGCGTTAGATAATTGACAGTTTTTCTGCAATTGTACAAACAATCTCGCTGCATCTGCTTTCAGTTTAGAATATTTCTTGTTATTTTATTGTTAGTTTACAACATAGAACATATTGATAAAAAATATGAATCATTTTTTCAGTATAAATGTTTATTGATTGAAATTTTATGTGTCCAAGTTCGGCTTGCAACTTAATAAAAATGCTACAATTTCATTAATTTCAAAAATTGACAATGTATATATAAATATATATATTTTTTTTTTCAAAATACATGTTAATTTTTATAAACGATCAAGTGTTTTTCAGAAGATTATTTATGAACAGAAAACTGCTCTTGTTCAAAATATTGGTTTATTTCGGTGACCTTACATTGTGCTCATGAAAATATAAAGAACATGTCAAGTATTTCAGTGTAATTTCAGGGTGCGTAGCGGTTTTTAAAAGTGCTTAATAGTGCTTGTTTTTGCTTTTGATTTTAAAAGCTTTTAAAAGTGCTTATTTTTCATCCATGTTTGTAAGAAGTGCTTACTGGTGGATCTTAGGAGAGCCCACCCCATTGGCGTGGTTGGCGATAAGTACGCAATCTTGGTAAACCAGATTCGATAGAAACCCAGCTTCTATCGTTCTACGAAATGGACGCCAAATTGGCGATTTTGAAAAGCGGTGGGCTCTCCTAGGAGTTTACCAGTGCTTACTTCTTATGCAAATATATATTTTTTCGTTCGACTGCCGAATGTCGCCATGAATTGCGCGAGAAGCAAAGAAGGGTGGCTTCCGCTTACCATTCTAAACTGGTTTTCCCAACCTTTCTCTAAATGAGGAGGCGCTAAAACGGTATAAGTGAAGAAAAATACCAAATAAGTGCTCCTTTCCCGAATAGTACAAGGAAAGTAGCCTCAGCGATGCCGCGGACAAGCATCAAATGCGCAAAAATCGGAGGTGGGGACGCAAAAAAAAAAAAAAAATTACTCGTAACCCAAGGCGCGCAATTTTTTATCGCGGAAAAAAATCAAGTTAAATCTATACAAAATTGATACGCAAAAAATTCTTTGCATGTCCATAGTTCAAGCTTTTTTTAGATGAAGAGCGAGTAAGGAAACGGCCGTCAGCTCACATTGACGCTTGTTTCCTTTCCTGAACTTCCCTTTTGCAGCGGCTCTGAACAGAACTGATTTCTTTTGAACAAAACATAGACTTAATGTCGAAAGATTTCTTTAAGGATATAATCAGCTGGATAATGTCGGAAATATGAGGTTTTCATTTTTTAAAATACTATGGTGGGAAAAGGTCTTGTTTTTGCGACAGCGAATTTTCGTAAAGCCTTCGTTTTCGCGATAAAGATTTGTTCTTAGCTTTTATTTTGAATAAAAATAATAAATATTTTCCTATTTAATTTGTAAAAGATGCCTTATTGTAAAAGATCCCTTATTTATGCTTTTATGCCTTACTGGCATTCCTTATACTGTCCATGTACTCGATATTGCGAAAAATTCGCGAATCTGACATTGTGCCTAGAATTAATCATTTGATTTTTGGCTTTTAAATATTGGATTTTGGTTTTAATTCTTCGTCAAATTGTTATTGAATCAGTTGTTAATTGCATTGAAAATCATCTCTTGCCATAAAAAGTTTATTTTTCATTTGTATCTTTAAAACCATGATAAGCGATTTTTTGCGTAGGGACCCGCTTTTTGGTAAAAGGGACTTATCAGGGAAGTTTTATGTTCTGGAAATTATCAGGGGATATTCAAAATCAGGGAAATATCCCCCAAATATCAGGGAAAAGTATCGTTTTCAATATCCAAACCGGCAAGCGACCGAGTTTCGTTTTGCGGAATTTCCTTTCATTGTGCGCGGTTAGCTCGAATGCCGATTTCCCATTGGTTGAAAGCGTCCTTTCTCCGATTAAATAACAAAAAAATTCACATTTTTTGTCTATGAGTTAAGAAGGTATTTCAATTTTGCGTAAAAAGACGGGTGTTAGCGTTAATGCTTCCGAGAATCCGCCATTTTTGGTCCTGTTCCAAAATTCGGCCTAACACCGCTCTCCAGTGTGTCGAATTTGGGGCTTGGTACCGTGCATGATATTGCTGTGGCGCAACAAGAAGGGAGTCCATGACCCTCTCTCTACCCCCCCCCCCCCCCAGTGATCATGTGGAATTTTTTCAAAAATATAGCAGGGAGAGTTTTGTTCTTTGTTTAGTCTGCAATTCCCAGGGAACTTTTAAATACTTTGGAGTTTGGTCTGGGAACTGATAATGGAAGACATGAGCTTCTCTTGGTCAGCGGAATGAGGATCCAATTTTCGGGGGGGGGGGCGTTTATTCGGTATTTTCACAGAAAGAAAATTGAAGGAAATCACGGGGGGGGGGGATGTAATTACATCTTTATTTCTTTTTTTTTTTTGGTGCTGTTATGTTGTAATATAAATTTTATATTATTTATATAAAGAAGTTTTAGCAATTTGGGGGTGGGGTATGTAAACTAATAGCAAAAATGATCATTTTTTGAGTGCTTAATATATTTTTTTTGAGTGCTTAAAAAGTGCTTATTTTTCATTGAAAGAATTTGCTACGCACCCTGAATTTTAGACCCAGCATTAATTTGTAATGACAAAAAAATCTCAAGTCTATGTTTTTAAAGAAATATTCAGTATTTCTTGGTTATGAACAGGGCGGCGAAATTACGGCGAGCGAAATTTTTTAATATGTTATTTTTATTTTAGAAAAAGAGCTATTTTTAGTTAAAATAACTTTTATAATAAAAAATAAACATGTAATCGTTCCCGTTTTTATTTTAAAAACGGGGGGAAGGGGGCGGTAATTATGAAAAAAATCTGAGAGGTGAGGGTTGACAATTTCGTTAAAGATACAAACCCACATTATTTGTTAGTCTGTATTATAAGATCTCTATTCCTCTCCATGAAAAAAATAAGACAATAACGGCAGTGCACCTGGCATTTGGAGTGCAGGTGTTATAAAGAGAAAATTTTGAAGGAAAGGGACAGGGGCTGTAACACCCGATCCGATCTAATAGTTGTTGAATTTTTTTGCAAATATCAGAAAAAAGAATTAAAGATCCTCTGATATAGCATTTTTTAATATTTTTTAACCTCCAAATAGTTTAATTACTTCACTAGAATCGCGAGTGATTCTTTTAGTTTTAATTATTATGTAAACTTCCCCAAAACAGTTTTACAGTGCTTGAATAATGCATTTATGTTTTTATAAACATAAAAATAAATAAATTATTTAAATGACATTTTTGACAAGCATTCTACTACATTTTAATTGTTTAAAGTGACTTTTCTTTTCCATCGGCCATCGGCCGATGGAAGAGGAGAATAATCGGCCATCGGCCGTTCTTGGAACAATCGGCATCGGCCCATCGGTCGAGCCCTAGTAATAATGCTTCAAAATAGTAAAGAAATACGGTATGGGACCCCAAATTCAGAACCCCAAAATCCGGAACTTTTTGGGAAAAAAAACTTTGTTCTTTGAAGAAAAATTCCGACATACTTTGCATCGTTTTTTCTTTTGGAAATACGCATTTTAAAAAGAAGGAAAATAAAATGTAATGAACATGTTTATTGTTTAAGATCGAAAATGTGCAGTTTTCAAAAAAGTTATTTCGTGATTATCGGAAAAGGGTTCGTTTTTGCGATTAGAGGTTTTATTCATTGTTGCTTTAATTATGAGTTAATATGATTAAATCTCTCTTTTTTTATTACTTGTAGTTTTCATATTTATTTTTTTGAAATGTGCTCAAATTTTCGCGCGATACAGAACATTTGCAAAATTGAAATTTGGTGATGGTCACATTTTCCCAATAGTCTGATCTTATACTGCAATTAAAAGTTTTTAATTGCAGCAAAGTGGCTAAAGAACATAAATCATATCAGAATTCGACAGGATTCTTTTCTTTTATTGTTTAATTGAAGAGGTTTAAAAAAGATCCAGAAAAGTGTCTAGATTTTTCAATGTTTTGCCTCGAATATAAGCTGAGTCCAACTTTGTTTTTTGTGCAAAATTTCACGACTTTTTGGAGAGTATATATGCTAATAAAAATGCTATAAATGAAGAAAATGCTAATAAAAACTTCCAGAGCAATTTATTTTTTGAATGAGGACTCAAAATCCGGAAAAATTGCGGCCCCGAGCGTTCCGGATTTGAAATCCCATGCTGTACTTTTAAATTAAGAAATATTGAAAAGGACTTTAAAAAATAAAAATCAATAACATTTGCAAGTCAAAACAAGAGAGCAGAGGGGGGGGGGGGCAGATTGAAAATGACATAATTGATTCAAATATATAAATAGTATTTATTTTTTCAACTTTTCATGAAGTTTTCAGTTGGTAAAAATTAGGCTTTTGCTGTGAAAACAATTGCTGAATTTTTCCATTATGTGTGTTTTGTCTATAAAATATTTTTGTTCCATTCCTGCTATAAGTTCTTTAGTTAATTCAACATAACGTTCGTTAGATATAGCAAGCAAAATTTCATTATTTTCATCTTTATTGCTATCTTGCTCTTTGTCATCGGTGGGGTGTAGCCCCATTTAAATATCTTCTGAATCGGACAACTTTAAATCTCTTCTCTATCTCCGAATCAATGTTGGTTTCTATTAAAAGATCCCATTCCTGCCACATTCTAGAATACTCTCGAAATTCAATTTGGAGATGCTTTTCCTTTAAAAAGCATGTTTACATGCAGAAACACGCAAATTTCATACTTGTGTGCAATGACTTCAGTTTCGTAAACTCGATTTTAATAAAAAAATTCATTTTCGCAGTCGCAATTTTTGTTGCCTTAATATCAATTTTAAATTCTTATTACCTTATTTCAGCTCTTAAATAAATCAAAAAATTTATAAGACAAAAATAAACAAGCTCTAATTTTCACACGTTCAGCTATTGCGGAAAATTCGCGGATCTGCAGTATTAGAAATTTTCCGAACTTTCATATAGTCCGACTTTTGTTGCAATTCTTCTTCAAATACTCACCAGACAATTGAATAAGTGTATAAGAATCTAAATACATATTTCTTCCGTGTTTAATTATTGAAATAAAATAGAAAAAGCGTCAGGGGGTTTTTTCAAGTTTCATTGGAGAAATTTTTTTTTCTAATTTTCTTCTGCAAGTAAGTTTACGCTCCCTCCTTTAAAAAAACATCGTTTTTAGACTAAATTATTTGACTTATAAACACTGAATATGTTACTTGTAACGAAAAAATGAGTATTTTTAAAGGTATTTTCAAAAAATTCGTATTCTTATCAAATGGGCGCAAAAAACGCCAACTTTTCAAAAATGGCGGGAAATTCACGTTAAAAAAATTCCCATTTTTTTGGTTCCCGGATAAGAGGTTCTGTACTGTAATAAAATGTTTTGAAAATCTCACAGAAATCTACATGAATCTAAAAATATTATAAAGCAAGTGCACAGCCAATGATAGATGACGAAAGAAAAAGTCTAAGCTGGGTTAAAATGGAGAAATATGTAAGACATTGAAGCGGTTAAAACCCTTATTGTTGCAGGAAATAAGAACTGAAGTAGGCAAAATTCAACACATGCTAATAATTTTAATAAAAGTTCTTTTTTCTTTTGATGATTATTTAGAGACATGTAATTATATTTCTTTCAATAATTACACATTTTAAAAAAATACATCCTTTTAAGAAAGGTAAACAGAATTAAATAAGTAGTATAGAATTATGGCTTGTAAGCATGTTTCTAACTGAGATGTTAAATTACAATAATAAATGAATAAAAAACTGAGCAAAGTTAAGTTATTTGACAAAAATATGAATTAAAAATATTGGACAAAATATGATCCAATAGATCTCTACCAAAAATTAGGGATAAACGTAATGGTAGGAATTATAAATTAATTGTTTACCTGAAAGCTATGGGATGTTTAAAAATATACAGTAGAGTGCAAAAGTTTTGGGCCACCCTGGTTTTTCCATCGAGTTGATAATTTTTTTTTATTCCTGCACTCGTTTATTGTCCGAAATATATGAGAAAGTTAGAATATGCAAAGAAACATCACATATTACATTGTTTCATAGCATATTCTACATGTACTACGTAAAATGACTTTCGTCGGTGTGCAAAAATATTGGGCCACTACTCGCCACCACTCTGTACTCCCGGTTTGTTTACATTTTAGGCTCTCTGGTTTCAAAAAATGCTACACAAAGGAAAATGAGTCTTCTTGTGGCATTGATACCGAAACACACAAATATTTAGGTTCGTGAAATCGTGGAGAAACTTTCTTCAGAAGGAAAAAGTTCACGTTTCATTGCAAGGGCTTTATCTGTCGGTAAAAGTACTGTTAATCGTATTATTTCGAAGTATAAAACAACAACTGTTTAAAAATATACAGTAGCGTGCATTGTTTGAGCATAGTTTATTGTTTGAGCATAGCATAATAAATTTATATTTCACTTTTACAAGGTGGAAAAACTTCATGTTTTTTTTTAATTTCAACTTTTAAATTTTGCAAAATTTGCTGCCCCCTAAACTGCCTTCCTAGGAGTCCTTGCCTTCCACAGGAGCCGGCTACTGATCAACGACGCAACATATACAGTACACCTCAATTTTAGTGCTGCCGACAGTTTATACTAATAATTAATTATATTAATCGCTTTTAATTGGTTAGCAAAATAGTGGATCAATGATTAAATCGGAGCGCCGAACTAGGATTTTAATTCTCTTTCCAAAAGTTAACTTTTCTAAATTAAAAATTTTTTCCGCCCGGGGCATGAGCCCTACTTCCCCCCCCCCCCCCCCCCCCCCCCCGAATTTGGCACGCAAAGTTATCATGTCTTTTATTTCAAGAAAATTCCGGGAGAGAGATCCTAAATACTCATCTCTGAACCCATTTTCGATCATTCAACGAAATCAGTTTGGGAAATAGTAGTAACAATAAGTGCATTCTGAAGAGTCACTTCCCCCCCCCCCTTTTTTTTTGCCATTACTTTTATGCAAGCAATTTTTTTTTTTTTTTAAGAAATGAACAAAATTGTTCTTTTGGACGCAAGCTGAACGAAAAAACTTCATTGATTTAAAAAAAATCAGTTCATGCATTACAAAAGAAATGGATGTATGGATAAAGAAAGAAAAAAAACTCAATTTGGCACTACGAATTCATAACCTCCATATTTTTTTAGATTTGTAAAAAGTATATAATCACATTTACAACTTCTTTCCGTTGGAAATTGTGGAATTTTTTCCCTTCGACTCTTATTATTAGACCGATGTTAACATCTGCCACGAGTTGCAAGTAGAGATACGGAAAAATAACGTACAATATGACAATATGAATCAATAGCCTTTCAGCGTCATTCTTAAAAGCAATCGGACAAGCATAATTTACTTAGAATAAAAACCTAGCTATTTATATTTTGAAGATAAAGGCGCAAAATAGAATCCAAAGAAATCAATTCGAAAAATCTATCCAAAGAAACTAAAACCACGCACGCCGTCGCCGATCACTGATGGCAACGCGTAGAGCGTATGTCATTGGTCGGAATCAGTCATTCCCACACCCCCTCCGATGTCAGAAAATGAACTCGATTGAAACTTGCGCGGCTACTCTACGAGGACACGAGCACACCTATAGTAGACAACAAACCGGTTCGTCGACGGCTTTCTGAGGGGGAGAAAAGGGGAGCGACTTCGACAGCCGACGGACACCAGCACAACCATCCTGAAGGTTCGTGTTGAAATAATAAAATCACTCCAACAAGCCGGAATTGGGGAACCATTTGCGACAAGAGTGGGAGAAATTGCCAAAAGAACGAATATCGCCGTTAATTGACTCAATGCCTTGTCAGTGTGTTGCAGTCATTACTGCCAAGGGCATGGCAACAAAGTATTAAGTCGAGTGAAGGAGTACAAGACGTTTAACCCAAATTCTCCTTTATTCTTTCTGATTTTTTTTTAAAGGTAGTATGTGTCCCGATACTTTTGCGCAGTCATTAATAAAGAAATGTTCAACAAATAATTATTTGAAAGTAATATCAATGTATATAACTCATTCTTTTCAAATATAAGTGAATATCTGTTATAATCGAACGTTTATATTTCTTTTACCATCGTATTTACGTGCAATATGTATGAAAAATAGGATGCCCCGAAACTTTTCCATGCTACTGTAAATAGAATTTGCTGCAAGTTTTACACATCAGAGCCGGATATTTGGTACATATACATGATACAGAGACACTGGATATCCAATATCCAATGTATTATTGAATGGACCCAAAAAGTCGCGAAATTTCCCTTTTGAAAATTTGTAGACAACAGATTTAAGAGACTTTGTCTCTCATTCATTGTCAATGGACCTGTTTCTCGTGTCGTCACAGGTCACGTGATGTCGGTGTCACGTGATCTCGTTTAGCATCAAAAGCCTTGAGAAATCCTATGTGATTGAGCTGTTGCGAGTTATTTTCCCAATGTTTTAAATAAATTTATTGCAATGCCTTCATTTTGTGCTTCAGTTGGATGCTTTAATGCGTCGGATAAAAAAAGCTGCAATAATAATAATATTTAAAGTTAAATATGAGATTTTATAGAATAAATGATGCACAAACAAAGGAAATACAAAGTAACCTACCTAACATTGGATCTGCACACTGACGACTAGACGATAATTTTGGCCACATCCTTATGAGGTCATTAATAAATGATGTCTAGCTTTGAGGAGGGGGGGGGGTTCAAGAAAGTGTGTCATCTTACATTTTGATCTCTATAAATACATTTAAAATCAGCAAATTAAATTTATTTTTAAAGATTTTTTTCATTTCTATAATTTGATTTTAAAGTTTCATTGATTTCAATTTTGTATCGAAAACTCCAATGCTGTTAACATTTAAATATACTTCTAGTTAAAAGTTTAAAAGGAAAACTTGGGCATGTAGACTTTTACAATAAATAGAGCGGGTCATTTTTCATAATTCAAACGATTAATATGTTTTACTATTACTACTAATTATCATCTTTGTTGTAAACGTGATCTAATTTTATACAAATTAAGTACACATATGTTCAATATTATTATTATGCTCACAAATGTCATTAAAAACTCAAAAATAGAATTAGAAATGTGATCTATAACATAGTGCTTTGTTTCGGAACTGCAACACTACAGGTACAGAAGCTAATATAATATAGCGTGATGTGTGACAAAGGGGGTAGGAGGTCTGTTGAAGTGTAACACTTTGTGACAAAGGGGGTCAAATATATTGCAAAAAGTGCGACATCATTTACGAATAATCCCTATTATAATACTTGTTTTAAAGCTCATATTTTAGAAAACTCGACTGAAATAAAAACTTTACAAACAAGTCTCAATAAATACTAATGCAATTGGTTTCAGCCAGTGGTGTAGTCGAAGGGAGACGGCATGCCCCTACCTTTTTATTTTAGCACAAGCGTACCCCCACTTGTTTTGAATTTCAACATAAGCATACCCCCACATTTTGATGTTTATACTGTAAACATCCCCCCACCTTTTTTCTGGGACTACACCACTAGTTCCAGCACTGCAGATTAGAGAGTAGTACTATAAAGCAGAAACATGAGACAAGAAAACTAATGCAGTATTTAGATACAAAGTATTGAATTTGTATAAGGGTGAATATTAGAAAAAGTGCCAATTTGAGTCCCAGAGAAATTTCTGAAAAAGTTTCTATTAAATACCAAAGAAATATTTTTTTTACTAGTGTTAACTTCGTTTTACATTCAATTCATGGCAAAATTTCCAAGTTGTTACTTTACTTTATGGCAAAAGAAGCTTTTTATATGTCCAAAATCAGATCTGTAACGTGTCCCAGTTACGAATCGCGATCTTTAAAAATAAACTGCATTTTATAACATCGCGAGAAAAACAACTGTCAGCGGAAACAATGTATTTTATGTTCATTTTTAACAATTGACTTTCATGTTTTAGAAAACGTAAATGTACATCGAAAAAAAACAAAATCTATCCTTGTCCCAAGTTTTCGTATCAGATCCGTAACACGGACTTCTGATGTATTATTTCCGGTCAAGAAAACTTTTTTTGGCGCGAACTAACTACGTATGCTAGAGCCAATTCTTGCCACGTGCAAGTAGCAGTTGGAAGTTTGAACTTCAGTTCAACAGAATAACAGGTAAGATTTTTTCAATCTTTAGTTTACTGTGTCTACCAAATGAAAGATCAGTTCCGTAACGAAAGTAAAAACCCAAATTAATTGATTTTTTAATTTGTGTTTGTCTATGAGAAAAGGAATTGAATGTTTTGAACAGAATGCTGCACTTTTTGGCTTCAATCTATTAAGTAAGGATGTTTAGCGAATATAATGAGGGAAATTTGTCAGTTCTGTAACAATCAGATCTGTAACAATGAAGCAGCTCTTTGTTGCCGAACTTATGCTTGCGTTTCCTATTTCTTTTCATTCTTAGTTTTTCTTTTTATATGTTTAGGAGTTGCTTTTTGCAGAATAAGATGAGCTTAAATGCATCACTATCGTAGCCAAATTTTCAATTACTTTTTAAATTTGAATAATTCCGAAAATATAAGTTTCTGAAGAAATAAGACCTTTTTTCTATAAATTTTCGGAACTTTGATTTTCAAGGCTTCTGAAAACACAACATTGCGTTCAAAAATATGTGAACCATTTGTGCTTTCTCCCCCTCCCACCTAAAAAAAGTGATTACCGTATTTTCAGTAGTAAGCGCCGCATTCGCAATTTGTATTAAAGAAAAGCTTTTTTTGTTGTGCGCACCGCACCCAAAATTTAAAAATTTAAATATTAATTGCCAAAGAAACATTAAATTAAATAAAATAACTTGTTTTAACGGTTTTTTTAAATATTAAAATTTATTATACCCTTTTATTATTATTTCACTTACCGCAGCAACAAAATGTAAAGATATTCCTTTTGATATTTAAAGAAAAGGATGTGGTTCCGCTATTAAAACGCGTTTTTATTGCTGTTTTGCCCGGTAGAAGCTCCGCATTAACAATTTTTTAAACTTTTCCCCCATATTTGCCGTGGCACTTCTCTCGAAAATACAGTATCCTAAATCAGTTCCATTCTTTAAAACTCTTTTGAGGATGATTTTATTTTATTATGTCTTAAAAACTATTCACCTGTAATGTTTTTGAAATATACTTATTTTATCTGTAGGCATAAGTTACTAATTTTGTTCTTTATGTTTTAATACTAGGCTGTGCAAAAAATTATCTATTCTAAATAATAATTGTTTCCTTTAAAACATAAAAACTGGTGTAAATAAATAATTATCCTTTTTTGCTTTTAGTTTATTATGCATTTGCAAAAACATGAATAAATTAAAGAAAAGCTCAGAAAAAGCTTAAAAAAAAAACTAACATCCAAAGAAATAGAGGAAAGGCGACAAAATTGTCGTGATCGTGTCAGGAAATGTAGGAAAAACATGTCAGAGGAGAAGAAAGCTCTGGATAGAGAAAAAGACAGAGAACGTAAAAGGAAAATGAGGGAGAGGGGTGTAATTAAAAGTGTATGCAACCTTTCCAAAAGAGAACAGCTTCTAAAAAGAAAGCAGTGGAAGAAAGATTCCCGCAATTACAGAAAGCGAAAGTCTTTGAAACAAGCTGAAGAAACACCTGTAAAGGAAGAAACACCTATTGAGAGTAGAAAATCTCCACGGATTAAGTCTGGCAGAAAAAAAGCAAAACGTACTTATAGCTCCATGAGGTATGAGCTGAAAACCACGATTGCTAAATCTCGTAAACAAGAGATGAAAATTGAAAAGTTAAGGAAAGAAATATATCGTTTAAAAGTCAAGAATAAATCGAAAAATTCATTATCCCCTGCTACTAAAGTACGTAAACTAATTGGGAAAAAAATGGTATCACCAGAAATAAGGAAAAATTTAATTTTTAAGTTTGCATTCATGTCAGGTCTAGAAGAAAATAAAAAAAAGAGCAAAACAGAAAGAGAAAGGAAGTTATTTGCTGTGCTGGTTTCAAATAAAATTATAAAAAAATATCGAATGATAGGCCAACTTAAAAATCTAGTTTCCTACAAAAATTACAAAAAAGTATTAGAAATGAATAAAATGCATCTCAAAAGGTCATACAAAGGTCAAAAGAATTTGATTAAAGTAAGAAAATCAGTTCAGAAGTTTCTTGAAGATGATTTGCACAGTCGCATGTGTCCGGGCCAAAAAGACACCATCACAAGAGGCGGAAAGAAAATGCAAAAAAGGGTATTGCTGGATAGCTTGAAACATTTGCACAAAAAATACATAAATAATATTGGTATATTTATGTCTTATACACAATTTTGTCTTTTGCGTCCGTTTTGGGTGGTTCAGCCTACTTTGAAAGACAGAGAAACATGCTTATGTGTACTGCACTGTAATACAAAAGAACTTTTAAAAAAGCTACATTTGCACGGAATAATTAAAGAAAGCACCACCAAAGATATTTGCAACGCAATATGCTGCAAAAGGTCATATGCTTGTATGTTTCGAAGATGCAGACACTGCCAGGAGAAAAAAATAGAAATGGTCAACCAAACAAATGCATTTAAAAATTGTGAAGTAAAATATTCAAAATGGACAAAAACAAAAAAATAGCTCAGGTGAAAGAGAAAGAGAAGGAAGTTATGATTACATCTAAGATTGTTATCCAAAATAGAGCTGAAACCTTGTTAAAGGAACTAAACAACGTACTCCCAGTGTATCTAAAACATATTTTTGTAATAGAACACCAAAATAATCAAAGAAAGCATCTTATAAAGAATTTGTCTCCGAATGAAATAGTTTTACACATTGATTTTTCTGAGAACTATGCTTTAAAGTATTATAGTGAAATTCAGGCTGCTCACTTTGGTGCTTCAAAAAAGCAACTATCCCTACATACAGGGATATTATATTTTAAAAATAGTAATAAAAATCTTGATAAGAATACAGAAGCTGACTATGGTGTAAAAAATCTATCTTTCTGTACTGTGTCTGAAAATTTGGACCATGGAGCTCATGCAGTTTGGGCACATCTGAAACCAATATTAGAAGAGTTGGTTCCAAACAATGTTCCATCAAAAGTGGACACTGTACACTTTTGGTCTGATGGGCCTACTTCTCAATACAAAAACCGTTTTAATTTTTTTTACATGACTGAACTTCTACCACATTTATGTCCTGGAATTGAAAAATGTACCTGGAACTTTTCTGCAGCAGGCCATGGAAAAGGGGCAATGGATGGTGTTGGTGGAACCCTTAAGCGACTGGCGGATACTTTGGTTGCCAGAGGCATAGATATGATTGATTCTAACTCTTTCATACAAAATATCCAGAAAAATGAAACAAAAGTGAAGCTGTACAAAATAGGAAACATTGCAAATTTGAAGGGGGGAAAAAATGTCCCTCAGATTGCAAGTATAATGAAAAAACATCAAATTATCTGGCATGCTTCAAAAAAGAAACAAATAGCCACTCAAGACCTCTCCTGCTTCAGCTGCCTTCAGAGAGATGTATGTTCACATTTCATGGCTAAGAAAAGCTATGTTCTTATGCACAGTATCCTTTTTTTTTCTTTCTTTAAATAGAAATATTGATTCAAAATGCTTTACAGTAGTACTTAGTTAGCTTTAAATTTGGAATGGGTCAAACATTTAGATTGTACTTAAGTTCTTTTTCTTGGTACCATTCAGTTGCACATTATTTCTGGATATTGTGAATCTTTCTGTTCACCTTGTTTCAAATTGCTCAAAATCTATGTTCAGGTCCTTTTTATACTTTTACAAAGGAAAGAATACGTAAAACATTTTTTACTTTGTTTTGTAACATAAGTGTGACATAATGTAATTATAACTGTTTGATCATGCTATTTACCTTAAGAAATTTCAAGATAACACTTCAAGCAAATTGAAGTACAGCAGAGCAGCGGGCAAGCGAACGCCGGTTTAATCTATGTACATAAGTAACATAAACAATATTCCCTAAAGATACGAGTGCTTTATTCCTTTAGTGTTTTCATTCAAGAACTATCCCTTCACCCACCCACACACTTGATCTATTATAAAGAAGAATAATTTCACTTTCTGAAAATCTTTTTGAATCGAAATTTTCAATGTAACATTTTTATAAAATACCTAATTTTTTGCAAAAATTTCAACAACATTACCATTTACAAATGATTATTATAAAGATTTATTTGTTCTATATTATATTATTTTATGTAAATAATATGGGAAGTATATTTTGTACAACTTAAGGGCAGAAACTGTAACAATTGTCAGTTCTGTATCATTGGCATCAGATCTGTAACAGTACAGAAATTGAACCTTTCAAAAAGGGGGGTAATTCTTCCTCTTGATCTTGCCCCTAATTTTTTTTAAAAACTATAGCCAATTTATAATTAAAATGCACTATAAATATCAATTTTAAAAAATCTTTAAAAACTGAAATATTTCATACTCAATTTGGCACTTTTCCTAATATTCACCCATAAACTGAAAAGCTACAACAGAAGAATTGATGAACAATCAATACCAAATCTCCTGTCATATACCATTCAGCATTAAAATGCAAAAGAAACAGTAATAATTATTCATTCCTTCAGAACTTGCTTCAAATCATGAACTGCATTAACTCTTGTTGGTCATAATTCTAAAACATACCTGGGACATACTGAATTAAAATTACATTGTAGTTAAACAATTATAAAAAGAAAACAATTTCCAGGACAACTGTACAGGACCAAATAAACATGCAATAAGTATGAATTATAATTAAATTAAATTAAATATTTCCCGGACAACTGTCCAGCCTCTAATTAATATGCAACAAGTAGGAATTGCAATTAAATAACTATTAAAAGAAAAATTTCCAGGACAACTGTCCAGCACCTAATAAATATACAATAAGTATGAATTACAACTAAATAAATTAAACGGAAAATTTCTCGGACAACTGAACAGCACATAGTAAAGATGCCATAAGTATGCAAGTTGCACCAAGGCCGTATCCAGAGGGGGGAGGGGAGGCTATGGGCCGGGCCCCCTCCCCAAATTTTTCGCAATGTTGCATATATTCCTCTCCGATGCTTTCCTCAACATAAGTGTTTCAAAGTCAGGCCCCCCCCCCCCCCCCCCCTGAAAAAAATTTCTGGCTACGGCCTTGAGTTGCACTGCAATTGAGATATTTCAAAACAAATGCCTCTGGCATGAACTCTCTGACTTGCGACTTAGATGGCTAGATATATATACATGTTTCACTTTTTCATGGATTGCATCAATCGTTGAACTCAACATCCTTGAAAGCGAACTTTTGGAGGAATTGAATAGTACGCTCATGAAATCGAGTGTCAGACCACCGCGCACTCGCACAAGAAACATAAAAAATTGCTCTTCGGGTCCCAGGTCTCAATTGATCAGGTCCTCTAAGTTTAAGAAATCGTTCGACACATCAAATGTCTCGACACAAGTAAGTCCATTTGAAATGGAAAATATTACTGATGAACTCTTTCCAAATAAAAAAAGTGATCTTTGTAGAATGATTCTTACGTGTTACATTCAACATGTTTAATATTATAATGGCAGGAATTATTGTCATTTTCATTTGTTGTTTCCTTCTTTCCCTTATATTACTCAAAAATAGCTTAATTGGTTCAGGAATTTCTTAATTTATATCAATAAATCTTGAATTTGATGATTTACAATGTTAAATAACAAACATAAAAGTAATGTGTATTTTTAACTTTTTATATGAATTCTAATCTTTTAAGTTTACTTACATGATATAAAATTTTATGTTACACAACAGTGTAAATGCAATACTTTTTTCTACTTCTAAACAATTAGAAGATTTAGAACATCAATTTAAATGAAACTTTTGAATGAAGATTATTAAAGATAAGCAAAAGAAATATAAAATATTAATTATATTGTATAGTAAGCATTTGCACTAGTAAGAAAAAAACATGAACTATTTTCAATGATACATAAAATAAATTTTGAATGTTTTGAATGCATTAAATGTGCGTTTAAATAACCTAACATGCATTTGATTAAGAAGCATGAAACTTTACGTACTTGAATCGATATGTTCTCTGTCGTTTAACGCATGGCTTATTGAATGAAAATAGTGTAGGGACAGCATCTTCCTTCAAAAATCTTCTGTTCGTGAATATTTGGTATCGGAAGCAGGACTCTTCAAAATATTGCGAACAAAGCTCTTCGTTTTGACTTGGTGTGATGCTTGCCTCCGCATTTTGACCAACCATTCACGTAATGCTTTTTGATTTCTTAACGGAAATCCGAGGAAACAAACATTAGCTGATTTGCAGCTTTCTTTATCCGATGCATTAGAGCAGGGGTCTCCAAACTTTCCAGCCTTAGGGCCATATTGATTACCCTACAACATAATTATTCAACATAAAAATAGATTACTTCAGTAAACTTAATTTAATTTGCTATAAAAAATAAATATGTTCTCTAGAAGGAGGTTTCTTTCAAGTATGCTAGCTCTCCGCGGGCCGGACAAAATCTGTCCGCGGGCCGGATGTGGCCCTCGGGCCGTAGTTTGGAGACCCCTGCATTAGAGCATCCAACTGAAGCACAAAATGAAGGCATTGCAATAAATTTATTGAAAACATTGGGAAAATAACTCGCTACAGCTCAAGCACATTGGATTTCTCAAGGCTTTTGACGCTAAACAAGATCACGTGACACCGACATCACGTGACCTAGCAGACGACGCTGAAACAGGTCCATTGTGTTTTCTGCTTTGCTTCTTTGTGAAACTAGTTATGTTTTACCTTGTGCTGAGAATTAAATATTTTCTTTCAGGTGGTCTAACAAGTCTGTTGTCACTAAATGGTTTATTTCTTCTAATGCAAAAGTATAATGTGTAAGTATAATTTTATTCTTTCAGATTTTTGTAACTTGGTTCTGTATTTTATGCTAATGTGCTGCTAATATTTTATTAAATATTGCTAGAATAAAAATCAAATAAACTCATTCACACAATCTAAGTTCTTCTTAATTCTCTTTATGTTTTTTTTTTTCCTTAATGCAAAGTAATATTTTTTCAGTTACTAAAATTTTAGAACTTTAAATTTCCCCGTTCTGTGCATTTATGGTGAATAGTTTTATGACTTAATGTTATGTGTTGTTTAAAGAATCAAATTACTAAAATGTAAATTCTCAATCCAAATGTTGTTTTAATTTTCCATTTTCTCTCTACATAGCTCATAAAAATAAAGATATATTTTTTAAAATTTGTCTTTCCAGATTGATAAAAAATTGCTGGTTTGCTTTTTCTTTAATGTTTTTATAATGAGGAAATGACTTTTTACATTTATGTTTGTTCCTTTTGTGTTTTGTTTTATGTATTGTCAAAATGGGCCATTGGAAGTTTTTTTAAAAATGTTCCTTTAAACAATGAATACTTGAGTATAAGCAGAAAATGCACAATCAGAAATTTGCATGTGAATGACTTGCATATATTTTTTTTTTTTTAAATGCCTGATTTAAAAAAACATTTTTCAAAACAATTGATAGACAGAAATTACTGAAATAGAATCTTTGCTTTTTGAGAAAATTAATTTGATATTGTTTACATACTGGGTAATAATTTTCTTTTTTTCAATGAAAGAGATTAATTTTCTTTAAAGATAATTATTTTGAACACTTTAAAGGTTTGTTTCAAAGAAGCAGAATATGAGACAGTGGAAGAGAGAGAAATAACTATAGTGGATTCAGGGCTAAGTGAAAGCTTAGGTAAACAAAACAATGTGGTGTTTGACAATACAGTTATCTGCTTGGCATTTGAGAAGACTTTTTTATTCACATCGAAATTAAAATTTACACACTAACTTTCATTTAATTTTTCATTAAATAGGCCTGCTTCTTTCAATAAAATGAGTTTTTTTTTTTTAATTATTTTTTCCCCTAAGAAAATTGTAGATGGTATTGTAGAAATAAGAAATTTATATTCAGGTCCTTCAATGGATTATTGTTGACTGTCTGGAGTAAAAGCTCCCACTAAAAGTTAAAAAAACCTAGAATTTCTTTAAGAAAAGTATTTGATCTTTTTCAATAAGTACCTAGTGTACAAATTAAAGTGTTTATAAAATCTACTTTATATTTAAAGTTGTCATCAGTTGCAGATTACATTACTTAGAAAATTCCTTTATTTTCTATTTTCTTTCATCGCCCCCACCCCTCAAAAAAAAAAAGGAATTACACAAAGTTTGAATGGGAAAAGAGTTTGAATGAGAACAATGCGCCCCCCTCCCCCTAAAGAATTTTTCTGATTTCGCCACTGATGCTGTCATTACATGTGACAATGGTGCTGTGTTCCTCCCAATTAAAATGATAAAATTGGAAAATTTGGAGATTATTAAGGAATACTGAGGAATTATCAAGGATTTTTTTCTTGGATTTGTTACCACCACGCACTTTTTTTTTCTATTTGCAAGCAAAGTATATTTGAAATCAATATATGGGTTAATAAGCAGAAAGTCCCGAAAATATTCGACTTCAAATATCATTCTGGTGCTTGTTAGTGTAAAATGTATCGCAATTTAAAAAATGCAAAAATAAAATTTCTCCCAGGGCATTTCTCAGCTGTAAAATTGTTTCAGAAAAAAAATATTAAATAACAATATAAAAATAAAGGAATAAATAATAGTAATCACACAATGTTTGAGCTATTTTTATTATTTTTTGTGAAGTTTTTTTTTATGACTAACTATTCCCCCACCCCCACCCCACTTTCACATAAAACACACACACCACTTGTTTATTTTGAGCGAAACTTTTTGGAGGCCAACATTTTCTGTGAAAAAATTCTTTTATGTAACTTTAAAACAAAAAAAAAATCACATATACACACATGAAATGTGTGCTCTAAAAAAAGTGCTTTCTCTTGTATAAATTTTATGTTTGGGGCAACTACGAATGAAGTGCTTTCAATATGAGGGGAAAAGAAAAGCCTAACCTTTAGTTAATATGAACAAAATCTCCAATTCAGCAAGCGAATCATAATAGTGACAAATGTTGGCAACAGAACAGCAACCCTCTTTGTTTATTTTGACTATCACTTCTCCCTGAATGTAGTATACTGTTAAAAATTCAAGATTGGCACATAGAAAGCAAGCTTGTTGAGTTCAGGGGTCGGCGTAAGTCACTTTTTTCACTAAAAGTCACTTTTTTTTGCATTGGTCACTTTTGGTTACTTTTTCAAAAATTGGTCACTATTTTCACTTTTTTGCCCTTTCTCTGGCAGAGCAACCAAAAAAAGTTACTTCGTCTGTCTATGAGTTAAGAAAACATTGCAATTTTGCATAAAAATACATGTGCCAGGGTTGAAGCATCCGCCATTTTTGGTCCTGTAAGTCCGCCAGTTTTGGACGTATTTTGAAATTTGGCGTGACGCCAGCCCCGAGTGTGCCGAAGTTGTTTTGATATTGCAGTGGTGCAACCAGACAGCGAGGCCTAGAGGGCCCGTGATCTCTCCCCCTATCTAGAATGATGATTTTAATTTTTTTTACTCGAGATGAGCAAATCCTAAGAAAATAAAGCGATATTTAAATTAGAAAAGAAAAAAAATCAGACTAAAAATTTTTAGCAGTTGCAGATTATATCACTCAGAAAATCAATTACCTTAATTTCTCTTTTCTTTCATCCCCCCCCCCCCCCCCCCCCCACTCCCGAACTAACTGTCACAATCACAAAAGAAAATTTTTGGAGGGGATTTCTCAACGAAAAGACAATACGCATCTCGAGAAAATAAAGTTATATTCTTATTAAGAAATCATTAAATAATGATGCAGGGGAGGGGGGGGGGGATTTCAATTCTTAAAAAAAAAACACTTTAGCTCTGAAAAATTCTTAGCAGTTACAAATTATATATATTGCTCAGAAAATTACATTATGACCTCCTTTTTATTTCCATCCCTCCTCCTCCCCCCCCCAAAAAAAAGGAATTGTACAAAGTTCAGGTAGGAAAAAAAATAGTGCACCCCCCCCCGTAAAGAATTTTTCTGATTGTGCCACTCATACTGTCATTATGTATGACAGTGATACCGTGTAACTATCAACACTAAAATTATAAAATCAGGGAATTTTTCTTGGATTTTGTTACTACCATGAAATTACAAAAACAGTATTGAATAATCGAACGGTTTGTTTCCTACAATGATACAGAAGATTAACACAGTAATTTCAGTCTGAATAATTTTGATAAAATATCAAATTTAGATTTATTTCAAGTGAAATTTTCTAATCTTTGAACAAGTATAAAAAATATTTAAAATCTAGCATTTGCTAAATAAATTTTATTCAAAGTTGACCATAAATTAAAATTTGAAATTTTTGCCGATTTGAATAAATATTTATTCATTTATATTCTTAAATAAGTAACAATTTGAGAAAGAAATTAATTAAAAGAAATAACTTTTGTCTCTCTCACTCTTAACTATTTATGGGTTTTGAAAAAGGTATTTATGAACATAGTTACAGGTATAAAAATACTTATTTTTGAATAGGCTATGAATTGTTTTTTTTTTAAGTTGGGTAAAAGCTCTATTTATTCAGGTTTAGTTTTCAAACGATGTCGAAACTGCATTTTTTCAAGTTAATTTAGTTTAAATAAAAACACACACACACAAGTTTACATTTTAATGGTCACTATTTTGGTCACTTTTTTTAAAGCTGTGATCACTTTTTTCACTATTTTGAAGACTCCAAAGTGCGCCGAGCCCTGTGAGTTCTTGGTGAAAATTTGCCAATACAAAAATATGAGTTTTTTTTTTTTTAACCTTTATGATTTTTATTAAGTATTAATATATGTGCTTGTGTATAATTCTAGAAATGTATTAATTTAAAAATTTATTATTTTGAAAATTTTATTTGTTTAGTTCTGAATAGTTTTTATCACATTCTTAATCTTGTTTATTTAACTTTGAAAGACTAGAAATTTATCTGTTTAATTAAAATAGTTTTGTTTTTCTTTTGTAGGGAATATCCTGATTTTTACAAAAAACTGTATGCTTTATTTGATGAAAAGATTGTAAATGGAAAACTAAGTGCAAAGTTTTTTCGCTTGTCAAATCTGTTTTTATCATCTACGTGAGTATACTTTTAATGAAGTAACAATAATTCTAAGGCAAACAAGTTCTTCCTTGCATTTATATAACATTGGCAAGTTATAAATATGGTTTTTTTTTTTTTTCAGTTTTCACTTTTTTTTGTGTGTGTGTGTGCTATTTTATCAAGAAAATTATGTGATTACTTATAAGGAAGCATACTATTTCTATATATCCAATTCTCTGCATGGATTTGGTGACCTAACATTATACTACTAATTTAGATTTATAAAAAAGTGCCCTATTGGAAAAGGGGCACTGTAACTAATTTACGGCATTTTTACTAAAGCAAAAGAGCCTATACCCTAAAATACCGAAAAATCTACTCCTGTCGCGATTTTTCGATTAAAGAAAAAATATTTCTTATCTTTACCTACATCTTTTACCAAAAACGTTTTTTCTGAAATTCATCACATGACATACCTACTAACATTCATGGATTAAGGGTAAAATTTAGGCATTTTTCGTGCTATTTCTCGTTGGTCCGGATTTTTTTTTTTTTTTTTAATTTCAAGATCTAATTGCATCGGCTTTTGTGAAACTCGCTCCTTTATATTTACTCTGATTTTACTGCTTAGAAGTTGATCCTTTCTTGCTTGCTATTACTTTCAGCCCTGCTTGTTCAGCATTTTCGAATTTCCTCTTTTTTACTGTTTTAATCAATGACACCTCTGAAATACCGAACCTACCTTTTCAAAATGCTTGAGCAGAAAAAAAGCTGTTTTCTTGCAATTGCTTCTTTCCTTTTATTCATTTTCGTATTGATATCCTTTTTTTTTCTTTGAAGAGAAAATCATGTAAATGGAGACCGGAATCCGCACGGTGTATTTAGAGCGAGTTAATAAGCTTTTTACTTTCTTGTACAATGTACATGAAATATTGTAATCGGGAAAATTTTTGTCCTAAATTTATTTGCATTTAAATTGAATATGAGATATTGATTTTGTCCATCCCCGAGTCTGTTTGGACAACTTTTGTAGTGCCGTCCGTATGTTTGTATGTGTGTATCTTGCATAACTCAAAAACAGTTAGTGACCTTCTACGACTAATAGTCGTAGAAGGTTGAAACTTCGTGTGTAGGACCTGTACAAGATCTAGTTGTGCATTTCCCCTTTTGGTTGCAATCGGATGTTTCAAAAGGGGTTGTTTTATGCAATGTTTTGTCGATTGCATGCAAATTTCCAGTTGTTTTCATACCAAGATATTCGCCCAAAGGTATTACTGAAACTAACTTCATAGTTGGTTTTATATATTGGCAACAACTTGCAAATATTTTGCCAAATTTGGTGCCACAATAGAGAAGCCAAAGCCGATGTTGGTTTAGCGATTTATGCAATATTTGATGACTTTCCTGTAGAACTACCATGTTAAAGCATTTGCAAGAGTTAGGATCTTGCAAAACTGTCTTTTCTCCATCGCATCTCTACAAACTAGTGGGTTTGCGTTTAAAATTGTTGGCTTTAGAGAATTTAAAATTACATTTAAATAAAAATTAACTAAGATATGCCAACGAAAATTTAGAGTGGACCTTTTGGCCTTTCCGAGAAGAATACATGACAAATATTTGTATAAAAAATGAACATTTATTAAACAAATAACAACATGTTAAACGACCTCATAATGTTAAAATACCGATAGGTAAAAGAGTCAACATTGAAAAATAGAGATAAAATATTCACCACGTCCTTGAATAAATTCACAATAAAGTCACCGGTGTCCAAGATAAAAAAACCAAGTGCACAAGGTTTCTTTGCTTCTTTCGATTCTGTTAAAGGTGAGCGGAAGAAAAACCAAACTTGGCGTCAATTAGACATCCTGATGATATCCTTCGGTGAAATCCTTTCGGGACAGGAACTGGTGGCTCATATGCGTTGACAAAAATATCGGCAATTTAACATTCCCCTTGGTCAATATTCAACCAAGTAAAATAACATTTCATTTAAAATATTTGTAAAAATTAACACACGTCTGCAGAGAGGAATTAACCTCAATTGGGAAAAAAAAAACAACGGCTTCAACTGAAGCCCAACACGATGTGCAATCACATCGGAGACGTGAGAGGTCGGGGAAGTTGAATAAAAGTAAACACTGATGCCAGCTGCCGCCTGCCTTATATACGAGTTGCGATCCCCACGCAAGCACGTACGTCACACGTAATTTGCATGGGGAATACGCAACTCAACATCCGGCCGTAAATGGAAATTCTCCTTTCTTCTTTCGGCTTCGGCAGCAAACTGGCAAAAGTAAGACATCTCAACATTATCAATTCGCTTTGTGTGACAAGGCAGAGATGTCCGATAGGGAAAACGTGCAGGCAGTGAATAGGTACAAAAGGTGAGCTTTTGATTTCTCCAAGAATTTATATTTAGTTCAACAAAAATGCTCTTCCCGCCTCAACCTAAGGCACGCTTACATTGTATCTTTTTTATCCTTTGCCACTTCTGTTCAGTTGCTATGGTGTTTTAATTTCAGATTTCCCAGGGGAATAAAAATAATGTTCCCTTAATCCTGAAAATGCCATTCTTTATATTTACTATACTGTATAGCTATGGAAATGAAAGCAAATGAAAAATTTATGTAAAAAATAATGAAACTAAGAAATATAACTTGCATAGCTGCCAACCCTTCCTCATTTTGCAGAAGCTTTCCTCATTTAGTCTCAATTTTCCCCTTTTCTGCACTAATGACCCGATCTTCATTTTTGCTAAGAGTAATAAAGTATGACACTCAACTTTTAAGGTACATCCAGATTAGGATGCACATGCGTTGGAAAACCAAGTCTGAACTGAGCTTCAACTAATAAGATCAGAACTTGAACTATCATCAGCGCAGCATGTGGTTTACAGTTTAGTGATGTTTTCACGCTCATGCAATATATTTGAACGTGATGATATTTTGCAATATTTTATTTCATAATAGATAATCAAAGGTGTTGAATTGCCTTATTAAAAATCAAGGCAGAAGATATTTTTATAATATAATTAGACCCAGGGGTCGGCGCGAGTCACTTTTTTAAAAATTGGTCACTATTTTCACTTTTTTGCCCTTTCTCTGGCAGAGCAACCAAAAAAAGTGTCTGTCTATAAGTTAAGAAAAAAAATTGCAATTTTGCATTAAAAGACATGTGTCAGGGTTGAAGTTTCCGCGTATCCGCCATTTTTGGTTCTCTAAGTCCGCCATTTTTGGTCCTGTAAGTCCGCCATGTTTGGTCGTATTTTGAAATTCGGCATCGCGCCGGCCCCGAGTGTGCCGAAGTTAAGGTTTGATATTACAGTTGTGCAAACAGAAGGGGAGGCCTAGAGGGTCCGTGACCTCTCCCCCCTCCCAACTATAATGATGATTTGAATTGTTTTTATTATTATTTTTTTTTACTTGAGAAAGCAAATCCTGAGAAAATAAAGCTATATTTAAATTAGGGAAGAAAAAAAAAATCAGACTGAAAATGTTTAGCAGTTGCAGATTATATCGCTCAAAAAATCACCTTAATTTCTCTTTTCTTTCATTCTCCGCCCCCCCCCCCCCCCCCGAACTAACTGTCAATCACAAAAGAAAATTTTTGGAACTCAATCAGTTATTTCTCAATAAAAAGACAATACGTAACGAAAGACAATACGCATCTTGAGAAAATATAGTTGTATTTTTATCAAGAAATCATTAAATAACGTTGGAGGGGAGGGGGGAATCTGAATTTTTAAAAAAAAACTTTAGACCTGAAAAATTCTTAGCAGTGGCAGATTATATATATTGCTCAGAAAATTACATTATGACCTCTTTTTATTTCCATCCCCCCCCCCCCCAAAAAAAAAGAGGAATTGCACAAAGTTCAGGTGGGGAAAAAACAGTGCATCCCACCCGTAAAGAATTTTTCTGATTGTGCCACTCATACTGTCATTATGCATGACAGTGATACCATATAACTATCACAACTAAAATCATAAAATCAGGGAATTGTCAGAGATTTTTTTTCTTGGATTTTGTTACTACCCTGAAATTACAAAAACAGTATTGAATAATCAAACGGTTTGTTTCCTACAATGATACAGATGATTAACACAGTATTTTCAGTCTGAATAATTTTGATAAAATATCAAATTTAGATTTATTTCAAGTGAAAATTTCTAATCCTTGAACAAGTATAAAAAATATTTTAAAAAGTAGCATTTGCAAAATAAATTTTATTCAATGTTGAACATAAATTAAAATTTGAAATTTCTGCCGATTTGAAGAAATATTTATTCATTTATATTTTTAAATAAGTAACAATTTGAGAAAGAAATTAATTTAAAAAAAAACTTTTGTCTCTCTCACTCTTAGCCATTTATGGGTTTTGAAAAAAGGTATTTATGAGCAAAGTTACAGGTATAAAAATTCTTATTTTTGAATAGACTATGAATTTTTTTTTAAAGTTGGGTAAAAGGTCTATTTATTCAGGTTTAGTTTTCAAAAGATGTCAAAACTGCTCTTTTTCAAGTTATATTTAGTTTAAATAAAAAAATAAACGCATACATACACACAAGTTTACATTTTAATGGTCACTATTTTGGTCACTTTTTTAAAAGCTGTGGTCACTTTTTTCACTACTTTGAAGACTCCAAAGTGCGCCTAGCCCTGAATTAGACCAAATCCCTCATTTTATAATGTGTTTTCAACATGTGTTTTTTGAAAATGTCAACATAAAATAGCATATTCAGTAATGATAATAAAACTTAAACTTTAGTTACTTTAATCATCTATGGATAATTTGGTTTTGCATCAAATCTTCTGCAATTTACGTAATTTCTTCTGCAAATTTTTAGATTATCTTCTCCCTTTTCAAAATAGGGGTTGGCAGGTATAAACTTGTAACATGTGTAACTGGTACACCCATACATGTTTTTAGTTCTTAAAAACGTATATTATATAGTTAGTGTAGAACACAGAAGTCATGTGGTGCACACATGGGCTCCTTTTCTTTTAATAAATTTTTGACTTTGAATTCAGTATGTCTCCGAAGGGTCAAAAAAGTACAAAAGTTTGAATGTTTGGTTGTAATATTGCTGTTCCAAATTACAAGCAATAATTTACTTATTACTTACCCCCCCCCCCCCACCCCCCAAAATGAGATTTTTTTTCCCAAAACTCATTTTTAGAGGTGTGAATTTTCTTCATTGTTAAATGTTTCAAAAGCGCTTGCAGCAAAAACTGCAAATCAAACGTAAAAATTTAATCTCTGGGGTTTTCACAATTCACTAAAAATGACTCACTAGATTAAATTTAGGATGCCAAAGCTCAAGTAACAAGAAGTGCTTCCAAAACAAAAGTGAGCGTAAACCAGTTTACAATGTAACATGTCATGGCTGCAGTGAAAATCACAATGCAAATTCAAAGATGCTACTTTCAGGTTTTGAAAGTGAAAGGAACACATCAAAAAGTGGGCTGTTCGAAAAATGTAGCTCGTTAAAGCTAACAAAATGCAAATACAGTCGACGCTCTATATAATGACCATCTGCATTCCACCGAAAAAGGTCTTTATAACGAGTATCACCACTTGTTATAAAGATAGAATTTTCTTTAAAAATATATAAATACACCATGCATGTTTAGAAGTTCCATTAAAATTGATAATTTTTCAAAGATTCCAACTAAATGCTCAAATTATTTTTTATCATTGGAATTTGAAAGAAATTATCAGTGCAAAATATTAAACAGATGTTAAAGTAGAAAATACAGGGAAAAAAGTTACATACTCTATTTCTGGAATCGGAACTTCTGAGATGACATGGCACCTGGCATGACAGCATGGTTCCTTTTCGGAGAATTAACCCTTGGAAAATTACGTGATTCAAACTACCAATTTCCCCCTTTTCCTAAGAAATCCTGAAATTCCATATTTCCTCCCCCTCTATTCTTTTGTACTATGATCAGTGGCAACTCCTCCCCCCCCTCAAAGTTGCACTAAACACTGTACACTCCATGCAGCTTGTCCGTAAACTATAAATCTAGGTGTTATTTCAAGTTACAAATTTAGAAACAAGATCTATTCGGGAAAATACCAGAAATAATGTCTGCTGAATGCGGTCGCTGTATTGGATTAGACAATACAGAACGGTCGTTATACTGAAAGCAAATTAACATAGATTTCATAGGGAAAAAGTTGGGACTTTTAACAATGGTCGTTATAATGGAATGGTCTTTATAATGTGTGGTTGTTATAACGAGAGCGTCAACTGTCATAATGCTGCTGTTTAAATTAAGTGAAAAGCTTGTTTGCTTCTTAAAAGCGAAAATAATCTTTATTTAGAAGAGAAGCCATGTGAAATGGAAGTAGATTCCTTTTACACTATAATATCTTGTACCATTTTTCATAAATTGTGGTCTTCAAGAAAACAGAAAATTCTGAAAATGTCTATTAAAGTAACTGATTTCCCTAAAAATTAGCAATATTATTAAGAGTGCTCACCCCCTCAGAGCAATGGAGCGCCCCCTAAGTATTTACAGAACCCCCCCCCCCCCCCCAAAAAAAGGGGGAAAAAATGATAACACCCAAATTGTCCAATCTGTAGACCCCATCCATTTCAATTCTGTAGTCTGTGACATAACTCCCCCCCCCCCCTCCTGATTGACACCCATGCTATTATTGAGTATGTGTTTCGTTTGTCTGAGCCATAAAGATCAGTTTCTTTACAACTTGCTATTGCCAAACGTAACTGCGCTAATTGTCATGGGCTATGAATGGTTCCAACACCTCTGGGTATTAGTCTCACCTGTATCCATGAGATCAATAATGTTATATGTGTTGGATTCTACTCAGTTCTGTATTCGACTGCTTAAGGTTTTTCCTTTTCCTTTTTTTTTTTTTTTTTTTTTTTTTTTTGCTTTGAAAATTTAAATTGATGCCTATTTTTCTAATATATACAGATTGAAATCTATTTTCATAAAAATGTCTATAATTGCAGACACTTACCAGCATATATTGTGGCATCTTTTGCAAAAAAACTGAGTAGGATATCCTTAATGTCAAGAACTGATACTGTTATGAAAATCTTGCCTTTTGTATGCAACCTTCTCATACGCCATCCTACTCTCAATGTGCTAATCCATCGCAATGATCCAAAAAGTAAGTTGATTTTTGTATTCTGATAAAAGGAAGTTATTTAAGCTTTATATTTAGGTTTCATTCACATGTGTATATAAGTTGTATAATGTTACTCAACAGTTTTATTAAAGTAAAGACTTGACTTAGCTTTGTAATTGATAATTCTACTGTATAGTAAATTCTGTTTGTGATATTAGTTTGCTTATTAAACTTGCAATGTTATGTTGTTGTGATGCTGTTATATTTCAGTAGTTTGTGTTATTCCCCCCCCCCCCCCCCACTTGTGTGTTGCATGTCTGTTTTACATAAGGGAAGAAAATGAAAATAAAACAGCTCTGAAAACAATTTATTCAACATTTCCAATTTTGGAGATGAATCCTGATATTAGTAATGATTGCTGGTACTTTTGCTTCAATTTAGTTTTTATTTCTTTCAGAACTTTCGTGTGATCCCTTCAATTTTGATGAGTCAGATCCTGCTGCAAGCAAAGCAGTTGATAGTTCTCTCTGGGAGTTGAAAGTGAGTCAAATTTTAGATTATGATGAATTAATTTAGTCAAATTTTAGATTATGATGAAATAATTTAGTCAAATTTTAGATTATGATGAAATAATTTAGTCAAATTTATAAGTTAATGAGTTTTTTATTCTTTGAAAGAAATATAAAATTTTAGAGCTTATAACTTTTCTCAATATTTGTAATATTATTAATATATCAATATAGTTTCTTTTAAATTTTGCATCGTTACAAAAACTTTACCGCAGATAAGATAGCATTATCAAATCTTAAATGGAAATGTACCTTTTATTCATTTTTTTAGTTTTAAAAATAATAATAATAAATTTCTCATTCTTTGTCGACTTCATTCCATCTTTTTTCTTCATCAAATAGAACTCTCTTTTTTTTTTCTTCGATCAGAACAATAATTTAATAGTGAGAAAGTTATTAACAGTATTTGAGTTCTAGTTCTGATACAGAGACCTTCAATAATAATGTTAGTTGATTTAAAACAATATTTCTCAAATTTTTGTCTTCTGGTTGTCATTTGTCTCATGTATTCCAATGCCGTACCACAGCAACGTTACAAGATAGCCGAGTATTATACAGAATACCACACTTGAACTCAAGTGAATATTTCATATCACTAGCATTTGAAGTGATTTAAAAATGCAGTTGCATTTTTTGAACAAAATTTTAATTATCCAGTTGAAGTTTTACGTTGTCTTTTTTAATAAAAAGATTACTCTCGGCCAGAATACAAGACATCTGCCATCCCATTTCGAAGTTCCCCAGTATGCGGGACTGTCCCTTAATCCATTTGGTACCAACATCTTGCTATGCAACTAATCCTTCCTCTTCGACCCATCGTCACATGAATGTAACTGGAAAATAGAACATTTTATTTGAATTTTTAAATGGCACCAGATGGCAGTTAAGTCTGTTATACTTTTTAACAACGTTCTACAGAGTGTTGACTTCAACATGTACTTCTGGTTCCATGTTTTCTGGATCCACAAGGGAACTATGATGATAAGTAAAACACATATGTTAGATTCTTTTGGTTGGATCAGGCATTTAAAAGATCCTTAATTTATTGTTCACTGTGTTTCTGTTTTTATTTTGGTGGAGTGGGAAGGAAGAAATGTTTATTGTTTAAGGGGGAAAGTAGAACTTAGTTCCGGATTTTCTAGATCGTATTTTGAATGTTATAGATAAGTTTAGTATTAGTTATCATTGGCTGAAGGGGAGAAGTATAAGGAGCACTGAATTTGAGAACAAGCAAAACTGCAGGAAATTTAAGTGCAAGCTCAAGGCAGGGTTTAAGCTGAGTTCAAAAGTTCTTTAGCAAAAATGCTTTAGCAAAATGCTAAAATGTTATGAATATAGTCACTTATCCTCCTAGATGCCTTATTATGTTTGAAGTTTTGCTATATGAGTTTTTTAAGGATATAAATACAAAACACTTAATGAAAATAATTGATATTTGAAAAATAATTGAAAGAGAACATGCTTGATTTTCAAATTGGCACAAGTCCTCCCTCCCCTCAATAATACATTGATTGGGTAGACATAATGCCCATTATGACCAAACATTCTTAAACTGAGTAGTAATTAAAAATTCAGCTGATTCATTTTTTTCAGAGGATAATTTGTATACATAAAAAATTTGTCACTCAGAAGGAAAAACTTGGCAAATATATACAGAGATAACAATTAAAACTTGTTTACTTTTCAAATGATTTTTGCTTAGAATTCAAAATTCTTCTTTCTTTCATATTGTTCCATTTTACAAAAGCTTCAAGAAAGTTGAAACCATTTTCAGGACCTTCAATATTAATCATTGTCAAATTACTGACATTATTAATGGATAACCTGTTTCTAACATCATTTTTAATTAAATTGAGGCAGCTGAACCCTCTTTCACAATCAACAGTGTGCATGGGAATAGTTGAACAGTATTCTATTAATAAAAGCATTATTGGGAATCATTCAGGCATATCATTTGCATGCAAAAATGCAAGCAACTCCTTGAAGGACAGGTTTTTGCATCTTTGCTGCAACATATGTCTGAGCAATCCCCATTCACAAAGCATATCTGTTTCATGCAATTTTATGAGTATTCATAGGCAGCAAATTTAACATTTCTCTCATTTCCATCAGTTATCTCTATATTGAAATTTGTATCATGATAAATTTCTTGTAAACTTGTATTGTTAAATCGGCGACAAACTCTGTAAAATAAAAGCATTGACAGGTGTAATCAAAAGCTGAATTCTTTAGTTGCAAAAAAGTTTCTTATCATTTCTGGGTGACTGTTGTACAACAGTAAACAAAAAGCTGAAGAGTTTTTTTTTTTTAAATCATTCAACCCCTTTATTCTTAACCCTATAGTGCTTCAGTGCCGCAAAAGGACCAATCCTCTTCGATGTTCCTTATTGTTATTTAAACCAAAGCATAGAATAATACAGAAAAGAAATTTCGATTTTAAAGATCTGATAATATCCTTGAATATTTAAGGATTGACTCATGTATTTTAACTAAATTTTTACATATTTAACTTGTATAATTCATAGCGTCTGTTTTTCAAAAACATGTCTGTCAACGTTACGTAGTTTGCGAAAATTGCTTGCTATTCTTCAGAGTTCAGTCTATTTATATCCTGCGAATATTTCTGTTATCAAGAAAGGTGCTTGTTATTTTGAAACTTGCTCCATTCAAATGGCTTATTTAATTTTTTATTTTAATGATTTATTTATTTTTTTATGAACTATGATTGTAGTTATTAATATTGTTGGGTTTTTTTTTTTTTGGAAAAGTATCTATACAATATATAAAAGACTAATGCATGGATAAAAAAGGGCCTTTATTTGTTTTCCCCGGTTGGCAGCACTGAGTTTGTTTACTAAACTCCCAATCCCATCAGCTTCTACATCTTCATGATTCTGCCCAGTTGATTGATGTTTTCATATTCATTATTTTAAAATGCATTTGTTGCGATATCTAGAATACAATTTGACTCATTGATTAAACGCTCTACCTTAACAACAGTTTGAACAGAAATTTATATGATAATTAGTTTAATAATGTTAATTTAATAAAAGCCTTCATTTCCGATCATTAGGACAATAACAAATTTACAGTAAAATTCCCTTTTGCTGAAATAATTTTATAACATTTTCCTTAAAAAGCTCCATGCTTTAATCATTTTACCCAGCACTTTTCATCAAAATGAATGGTAAACAAAATGGCATATATGTAAACTAAGTGACTATTAAAAAAAGGTTTAATGAAAGGGAATCAGTGCATGCTGTTTAAATCTAATAAAATTGCTTTGTTTACATCTCGTTTGATGAACAAGAAAAGGTCATTTAAGGTATGTGACTACCCAAAAATCCTTGTTGCGAAATTTTCCGAATTTTCTTTTTATGTATTCATTTCATAGCTTAAATATTTAGGATTACAAAAATGCTTCGTTTTTGTTTTTACAATAATTAGAAACAAAGATATAGCGTAATTACTACACCAGAAGTCAATGTTTTGTGTTCTATTAAAATCTTGAAATGTGTTTTCTGACAAATTGTGTTTTGAGATATTTTTCTCTACACTGAACATCACTAAAAAAAAATCTTTTAAAGATATTTAATTCAGATTTTGTGGGAATGTTTTATGTAGTTCTATCTGCGTTATGAACTAAAATCTAACCTATATATATATGTATTTATTTTTTTTATTGCCTCTTTTGTGAAAAAATACCGTTATTATTTTTTAAATGGGGTACATTGGAGACAAGAACTTAAATCCAACAATAAATATACAAAATACTGTCTTGAAGGTAAAGTACATTTCTAATTCTTTCTGTGACAGTGATAGTATATTTAGTGTCAGATAAGTGAGTTTGAATTAATAGCGATCCAAAGGCACTGCTTAAGCTGTTGCGGGACTTGGTGGGTTTTTATTAAATAAATAAAAGTAGATTTTTTTCGGACTGATCTTAAGTTTGTAATTTCTTTTCGGGGGGAGGGCCTGGGAAAGCATTTCCTCATTCTGTCGATCTTGAGCAGTTAAAATCTATGATGTTTGGCAACCCTGGTGAGCAGTGGTGTAGTAGTCCTGGTAAAATTTATGTGGCCACGTACAAATGAGAGCATAAAGAGGTGGGGGTGCTGGATTTAAGATAGAAAAAAAGAATTTCATTCCCCAGCGAAGAGCCCCACCCCTATATTACTAGATACCCTTTTATTGATTTGATACTATGATTGTAATGGGAAAAAGAATAGAATTGCTGGGGGGAACGTGGCATGTTTAATCTTATTATATTTAGTTGTGCTAAAAGTTTAAATTGTTTGTATTTCTAGGCTTTGCAGAATCATCTTAATCCTGTGGTTTCCAGTAAAGCAAAAGTGATAAATTCCAATTTACCTAAATTAGAATATGACATATCTGCAGTTTTTAGTGTCACAATGAATGATGTAAGTATATTTTAAAATTTTAAAAATGAGTCATATTTTTCTCAACAGATTTTTTTTTTTTTTTGGAAAATGATCATCAGTGTAAGAGAGCTATCCCTCATTGGAGCTTTTTGTACTAAGCAATATTTTCTTTGTTAATGCTTAACCTTCCTCCCCCCCTCCAAAAAAAAAAAAAGCATTGATTAAAAAAAGAATTAAAGAAAATAGCAGGTTATGCCATATTTGCAGCTTGCGTGCCACCTAGCTGTCAAAGTTAGAAATATTATGATGCATCAGAATTATAAGTTTTTTGGTTTAAATTGTTGTGTCACAAACCTTTGGGAAGTGCTCTAACACAACATTTTAATGTGTGTTTATGGATTTTTATTCTTTGCCCATTTCAGAATATTTTTCCTGTTTTCAGAGGTGGATAAAATATAAAAGTGCTGGCAAAATTCAATTACTTTCAGCATAGTTTGCTAATGTGTTTTATTCAAAAAGCATGAAGATATGAATATAACCTGTACTCAACTGTGCATGTCAGGCCTATTTTAGCATGTAGAGAAAATGAATGAAGGTTTTCCCAATTCTGCCTATATGTAGGTTTGCACAATGTTTAAAAGTCTTTACTTTCATTTCTCACTATTGAGGGCTTAAAAAGTATTTAAATTTTTTCGGAGATCTTTATATTTCAGTATATTAGTACTTGATTTTTTTTTTTGCATGCCACATTTTTATTTTCAAATGATCACAGCTGCCCTGTAATTCTTCGCCTTTGCATAAACATTGCTTTAGTATGTAATCCTCTTTTTTCCCCAAAAATAATACTTGGTTAACACCAGAGAAAACCAAGTTTAACCCTAACGTAAAAGACCAGGCACACAGGTACCTCTTTACGAATTTTATCTCATTTTTTGTCATTTCTAATTAAGTCTTGGCAAAAGTATCACTTTTAATCTATGCTATTTACATGAACCTGAAGTAAATATATATTTGATATTTGTATCCTTTTTTGAAAAAAAACACATTCTTCTCTTTTTTTTTCAGTAAACTTACTTATACCATCATTCAGTAACTAGGTACCCAGGTACCTACTAGGGTTTCTTGTCGACACACAAAAAGTACATAATTATTATGACAAATATAATCAGGCATAATAATAATAAATATTTATTATTATTGTTTTTTATTACTATTATTTATATGTATTTATTGTTATTACCATGACAAATGCAATTCTAGCAAAAATACATATGAGTACTTTTTATTTACTACTAGGCTTGCTGCCCGGCGTTGCACGGGCTAAACAAATAAAGAGAACAATTCTGAAATAACGCTAATAGTCCATGTAAAATTTCTAAGAAGTGCATGTAAGGTCAAAAGTTCCTTGAATCCTAAGTATAATACTCCCAAAAAGTCATCCTTTTTTTTCGATTTTTATGCTAAGCAACGGCATTTGCACAAGACTAAATAAGAGCAACAGTCCCTAAAAATCATAGATTAATTGAGTACAATGCTCCCCAAAAGTAGTTTTTTTTTTTTTTCGAGTTCGATTTTTGTTAAGAAACCGTAGTACGCCCGGAGCTGCGCGAGCTTAAATACAACACATCATTGAAATTCTTTATTATCTATCCATACACAGACATACAGACCTGGACCGATATTAATAAGCAATGGCCTTTGCGCGAGACTAAATCAGAGCAACAGTCCCTAAAAATCGTAGATTATTTGAGTACAATGCTTCCAAAACATAGTTTTCTTTTTGGCGTTCGATTTTTGTTAAGAAATCCCCCGGCTCTGCGCAAGCTTAAATACAACACTGCATTGAAATTATTATTTATCTATTCATACATAAACATACACTCCCGGACCAATATTAATAATAGAGAAATTCAAAAAAATCGCATTAGAATAAGGACAATTATTATTTTCCTTTTTCGATTTTACGCCATTTGCGTTTCATGCATTCAAAATAATTATAACAATCTAAAAGTTCCCGTTAAAATACAAAAAATAGTCTTTATTAGATAGCAGACTATAAATAAATTAAAAAGAAAGAAGGATTAAATTTTTAACAGAGAGCAAATACAGCGAAGCCTCACTCAAAATGCTAGGAATGTTGATTATTGGTATTGTTGATTTGTTACAACAATGGCCACGGCATTTATTTTATTTTTTTCTAAAATAACGCTAATAGTCCATGTAAAATTTCTAAGAAGTACATATAAGGTCCAAAGTCCCTTGAATCCTAAGAATAATACTCCCAAAAAAGCTGTGTCTTTTTTTTTTTTTTTTTTTTGCAAATCGATTTTTATGCTAAGCAATGGCCTTCGTGCGAGCCTAAATAAGAGCAATAGTCCCTAAAACCATAGATTAATTTAGTACAATGCTCCCAAAAAGTAGGGTTTTTTTAGAAACCGTTGTACGCCTGGCTCTGCGCGAGCTTAAATACAACACTACATTGAAATTCCTTATTATCTATCCATACGTAGACATACAGACACGGACCGATATTAATAATAGAGAAATTCAAAAAAATCACATCAGAATAAGGACAATTAATTATCCCTTTCTATCCATTTCCCTTTTATGCATTCAGAATAATTAACACAATCTTTAAAAGTCCCCGTTAAAATATGAAAAATAGTTTTTATTAGATAGCAGACAATAAATAAATGAAAGAGAAAGAAGGGTTAAATTTAAGAGATTGCAAATACAGCGAAGCCTCACTCTAAATGCTAGAGAGTCATTGATTATTTTTATTGTTGACATTTGTTACAACAATGGCAACAGCTTTGATTTTAATTCACACTGCAACTGTATTATGTATTGTTAGAACAATGCAAAAATAAAGTAAAACTTGCAAAAAATTGCGTTTATAATTAATATCTCTGCTAACTTAGCTATTTTCTTAATTTTTTCTTTTATAAGAACCTTCTCCTGACAGTAACAAACGCAACAAGAAAAGAATTAGTGAAATCGGTCCTGCTGTTCACGCGTGATGACGTGACCAAGGGAAATAGGGATTCATTATATATATATAGATTATCATCATGACCAAGAATATTATTTAAAGTATTGCATTTCAGTACATGGTTTTATACATCGGCATATTGAGATCGAATGCTTATCACAAAGTGGATATCTAGAAGTTTTGCGTAATTTTATCATTTTTCTCCAAAGTTTCTTAGAAGCAGAAACACACAATTGGTAAACTGCTACAACTGACTTTCTTTCACCTGAAAAGCTGTGGCAGTTCTGGAGGTGAACTAACTGCATTGCAGGCAGAGATATTTTGTTTGAGGATTAGAGAGTGCATTCTCCATCTGATCTAAATAAAAATTATAGCGGGGCTTGAATATTTATTGACCAATCTTAACTTGTTGAAACAAACAAGTTATTGCCTAACTGACGCAAAAATAAATGGCAGTCATTCTTGCTATGGCTGTGCATATCAGCATTCTTCTATTAAGATAAGCAGATACGTTAAAAATGCAGATGAAAAGTTAGAATGGCCATCTCTTTGTTTTTCCCTGAGAGGCTTTTGATCTATCATGTAAGCATTTGATTTTGCTTTGTTGTAAAACGTAATTATTTCATGGCATTTGCCCAGAGAACATACGAACGTATATAGTTACATCGCTGTTGAATCTGAATAAGGTTTTCAAATCTTGCTCTTTACATGGTAACATTGTAGTGGGAATATATTTCTTATTTTCATTTTTGAGTTTTTACGGCTGTCATGTGCCTTGGCAGTGACATAAAGAAATAATTCATAGTAGTATGTTGTCTTACAGATTTTTCAGGGAAAAAAGCAACCAGACCAGATAAAAGCTAATGTAAAAATAAATAACCAAAATAATTGTTGATTTCTTATGAAATCCCAAAGAAAGCAGTCAATTGTAATAGAGTACATTGAAAAAACCATCCATTCCTTACAGGCAATTTATCGTCATGTACGCATACGCGACAAAAAAAATGTTTTCAGTAGAACCAGGACAGGAGTGTAAGTAGCAGTCCTGAAAGGGTGATGAAAAGAAATCTCGTTTCTGCTTTTAAAATTCGATGTGGTTACCCGGTATCAGGCCATTGATTGAAAGTAAGGTGAGCGTTTGGTCACTGACGTTAGGGTTAAACAAATTTTTTTTTTTTTTAATTGGTCATTTTCAACCAAAAAAGAAAGATTTCTTTACAAACCTTTGTTACAAAAAGGAGAGTCTATTTGCATGTGGAAAATAGGCTTATGTGATTTTCACTCATTGTGTACAATTGTACAACAATCTTTCAACATCTTCTCTTGATCTCTCATGGTTCTAATGGAACAGTGAACAATTCAAAACTCATTGAGAAAAAGTACATAGGTAAAAATTCTTTCTCTTTTTAGTTCTCCTTTCTACCCAGAGATAGTTAAATTCTATAAAGAAGCCAATTCCATTTATAAAAAGCAAAAATTTAGAAAAGAATCAAGTCTAAAAATTGAAGGAAATGCTCCTTATAACAAAAGTTTAAAAAAAGGAAAATCTTACAGCCCCGAATGAGTCTTGATATCACAGAATCAGTGCACAGCCAATGATAGATAAAGAAGCAAAAGAGTGTTAGCAGGATTAAAAGAAATGTGAGTGAATGTGAGAAAATGAAAAAGTATGTGAGATATTCAAGCAACTAAAGCCCTAAATTAATGCAGTAAATAATTAACTGACATGTGCAAAACGGGAACTAAACATGTATAAATAATTTTAATTATGGTCAGTTGGGGTAATTGTAAACAAAATATCAATGTTTTAAATTTAGATCCTTCCCCAACCTCCTGGATAAATTGAACAATAATATTTTGAGCATTGTAGTCACTCCATGTGATTAAGTGTATAAAAAAGTTTTAACTTTATGATTATTTGTAAGCAAATGAACTCGGTGTTGACATTTATCCCAGAGACAATGGGGTATGTATGTAAGCAGGGGTTTCATTTCCCCATGAAATTGATGAAAGTAGAAAACCAGCTCATACATAGCCTGCTTGGAAGCTTAAGATGTTCTGGAGGAGTATTAGTCAACAATTTGTGGCCTACGGGCTTCATAGGGTTCCCTAAGCCAGCGGTTCCCAATTTCTTATTTTTGCATACCACCATTTTTCTTGAAAACCATTTGTGTACCACTACTAATGTAACTTTATTATGTAGAACAAAACACTAATAGATTATAAAAAAGTACTAAGACCTAGGTACTATAAATCACACATCATTTTTTATATTTACTGCAGGGAAAAACGTTTATTAAAATTAAGCGGAAAAAAATATGAAATAATATATTTTTAATGCATACCTCCAAAACAACGTTAGAAATACCTCTCCAGGGTTCACACTGGGGAAAAATACAAGTTGGGATTTTTAAAATTTAAGCGCAAACAATTTTTTTTTTTTTTTGAGTGGGATTTCAAAAAATATTGCGGGAATTGCACGGCCTAACGCGAACCCTGCCTCTCTCAGTATAAAATACCTATTATGTAAAAAAATAAAACAAAATAATGAGCAGGTTCCTGCTGCATGGCAGATACAAGAGAGTAGTGTTCGGCAGTAGTTAACTACTAGTGGCAACTACTAGTTAACTATTAGTTGTAACTACTTTTGCTTTGAACTAGTTAACTACTAGTTAAACTACTTTTTTCCCCAACTACTAGTTACAACTACTTTCAAAATTCTAACTACTTTCGCAAAAAAAAATTTTTAATTTATTTTTTAAACATTAAATTATTTAAATTTTTTGCTTATGAATATTACTCACACAAATGTATTTTTTATATTATGTTATAAAATGAAAAAGTACTCATAAAAAATCATAATGTTTATTGCAGCATTTACGCAAATTAGAAAAGGCTTTCTAATATATAGTTAATAAATAGCGCCCGCACCAGTACATGCACAATGAAGTTTCATTTAAAGACCAAATCTTCATTTCGGGGAAGCTTTACTTCTACTCCAGTACCATGCATGAGTTTGGGATACCATAAAACACAAAAAGAAACAAAAAATACTGATAGGGTCAGTTGGGGTAATTGTAAACATGGGATAATTGTAAACAAGCTTCATAACTACACTTGTGGTGGTTTTGAAAAGTTAATTGCTGGTGTGTGATGAATTGGCAACATAGGGAAGACATTGAAAGAGTTTTGTAAGTATCGGAACAACTGTGAAGGCGTCGAGATTGTTTGAAAATGACACAGTGAAAAAAGTTGTTTAACAAAATTTAGTGATCTTACATTTTCCTCTCCAGCTCATCTACAAATGCGATGTAAGTGGTTTCAACCTTTTTTAATTTTTTTATTTGTCATATGGAATGCCGCTAAAAACATTTAGTTATGAATGTAATCTTCCCTGTCATTTTTCACGTGCAAGTTAGGTGTTTACAATTACCCCATATATTTCATACTCTGGGGTAATTGTAAACACTTAAATTTATTCTATTTCCAATATTTTGGGGGGAAAATAAGTATTATATTTTGATTTAAATTACACTTTTGTGTCTATTTTATATAGCTGTTGTTGTTATTGCTAATGTCACTTGGAAATAGAAACCCCTCTTGCAGGGTGACCATGAGTTAAGGAAACTCCTACTCATTATTAATGAGCACCACTAGAATGAAATACACTTGGCTCAGAGGGGCCCAATGACTTTGAACCAGCTACCAGATGAGAGATCGTCACCTAGGATGGTCCCTCAGCGGAAATTATTTCTAACTTGGTGGACATTTGAAGCGACGGTTTATTTTACGTGCACAGCTTCCTTTAGCGCACTCGGTCTCAGAGTAATCAGTCGCGGGAGGTGGTCACCCTCCCAAGCGTTGACCACGGCCAGTTGTGCTTCACTTTCGGTGTTCTGTGTGATCCAAGCTTAACCGACTGATCCTCTGCGGGACAAATTTTACATAAATTTGTCGCATTACTTGATTTCTTGCAAGATATTTCTCGTTAATTGATCTCGGCCAACTCATAACATAACTCAGCGGTCCACATGCGGCCTATTGGCCGCAGATTGAAAACCATTGCTCCTGAACATCTTAAGCCTTCAAGCAGACTGTGTATGAAAGAATTTTCCATTTGCAACAACCTTATTCTAAAATAAATCACTGTTTACAATTACCCCCAGATCTCTGGGGTAATTGTAAACACGAGCTCATTCACGAACAAATAGTCATAAAAACAAAATTTTTGCACACATTTACTCACAAGAAGTACAGTAGTGGCTACAATGCACACAATTTTGTCTCTGAATTCATTCAAGAGGTAGAGAAGGATCAAAAGTTAAAACATTGACAAAGCGTTTACAATTACCCCAACTGACCCTATTTAGGATTTCTTTTAGAAGAAAATACTGATTGTTGTAAATGCTATCCTTTTTAAATACAAATGTGTGAGTGGCGAATTCTTGAAAATTATGTGAACACTGCACATTTATTCAAGTGTGAGTATATTTAGAAATAATAATGGATATTTAAGTAATCACAAAACATTAAGCAAACATTACAAATTTACATAAGTAAAATGCATAAATGCCTCAACTATTTTTAAAATTCTTTATTTAAAAACAACTTACTTATTTTATTTATTTTGAATGTGTGTATCATGGGAGATTTCAACCCCCCCCCCCCCCCCCCCCCCGCCCCAACAAATTGGTCACTTTTCTGGAAAGTAGTACAAAATATTTTGCTGAAGGTAGAAAGAAAAGCAGATACTAATTGTAAAAGAAAGTTGAAATTAATGCATTAAAATTTTTTCGGAAAACCGTTTTTTTTTTTTTTTAACTTTCGGATTAGGTGCTCGAAAAGTTTCGGAAATGTCGAAAATACTGGGGGATTAATATTTTAATTGTTAAGTTTAAAAAATTTTAGGCCGAATTAAAAAAAAACGGCTTCGTCTTGCAAAGCATCTGGCTATAATAGAATTTTGTGCCAATTTTTGCAACCGTAAGTTGTGTAGATTTTGCTGTAGAGCGCGCAGCCACAACCTCAAAAGTTCATTATATATATATAGATGGATTAAGGGTAAACCCTTTCATTTTACAACAACTACTAAGAAATTGTTACTTCTTAAAAACATAAATTATTAACTTTATTAAACAAATACATATTAAAATAAAAGTTTAAAGTTAGAGAAAAAGGTTTTGTCTTTATTCATGTTCTCTTTATATATTAATTGTTCAGTGGAAATATTTATGTTCAGTGAAAATTATTTGGAAATATTCAATCTTTGAATGTTTCACAGGAATTTCTTTAAAATTGTTTTAATGATTAAAAATAATCTTGAGTTGAATTATTAGGATTAAATATTTAAGAACAAGCCTAAAAATCAAAATTCAAATGAATTATACTTAAAAGTAGTTAACTAGTAGTTAACTACTTTTGGAAAACAGTTAACTACTCATTACAACTAGTCTCAGAAAAAAGTAGTTAACTACTAGTTGCAACTACTTTCGTTTAGAGTAGTTAGTAGTTGGTAGTTAACTACTTTTTGACAAGTAGTTGCCGAACACTACAAGAGAGACATTTAATTTGCTTCTATATTTATTTTTACTAAACTCATATTGGAAAAAGCAGTTTCACATAGATAACAGAATAAAAAATATGCAATGCTTTTCTTGACTATTACGGGAATTTATTTTTAACTTTGAACCAAAATTCCTCCAACTCTAATCTGAGAAATTCGATCTTCAATCCTGAGTTACATGAGAGTTCTATTAATGACTCGTGTTCCTGTTTTGATAAGGTTGCAGGTAGTGTTTTCCACATTAATGAATTTTTTATCCAATAGTCCCACAGAATTGTCTGTTGGTCTTTTAAGCCATTTTTCCATGTTTATTAATATTTAATATCAAATTCAATTTATAAAATTAAATCCAAATAAAATCACAGGAAAATAGCTTCACATAATCATATTAGGTAAATACCTCTCAAAACAACCATAATTAGTAATTGAAGCAATTTAATAATATTTCATTATAAAATACAACCAAATAAATAATGAACTAATATGGAAAACGAATTCGCCATCCCGAATTGAACAAAACTGAAAATGTGACTCTAGTGCCTAGGAGTTGCGTCGCCTCGGTATTCAAATGCGCCACTATTTTACCGCTATCATCACTTTTGGTTGACTGATTCAAACGATGATGATTGTTATTTTGATTTCAAACATTTTTACGTTTTATTCTTTTTTTTGGTCTGCACGCATACTACTTGGAGAGGCTTCATGTACCACTAGTGGTACGCGTACCACATTTTGGGAACTGCTGCTCTGAGCTATTTTTGAGTCTGCTGAAAAAATATCTATACATAAATAGGCAAAGATAAATAGTTAAATACCATTTTCTCTGTTAATAAACACATTTTATTGCTGCTTTTTTTTTTATTTAGTAGCTATTGGTGTCATTTTCAAACAATTTTAACACCTACATATATGTTTGAAACTGTGCAAAACTCTCCCAATAGTTTTCCTATAATGCCAAGTCATCACTCACCATCAATTTAGTTTACAAAATCATCATTAGTGTATCAATGACACTTGTTTACAATTACCCCAACTGACCCTATGTTGTTTTTTAATTTCTGGTGGTTATTTAGATGGAACTGTATTATTTCTTTTCATAGTGTGCACATTTTAATAAAATGCATCCTTTTTATACCTGTTAAACTTTTTTTGTACCAATATAAGAAAATATAGGACTGGTATAAACAATTCTTATACTTCTACAAATACAGTTGAACTTTCTTAATACAAACACGGTTAATACGAAATCACAGCTAAAACAAACATTTTGTTTATTAAGTTTGGTTTACTATTCAATTACACTAAATATCTCGCGCAAATTACGAAGGCTAAAATACAAATTTCGGTTTAGACAAACAAAATTTCTGACCTATTCATGAAAAATTTTCTCGTTTGCATAAAATTATTTATTTATTTTTTTTTTTTTAGAAATTGTTGATTATTTTGAATCATTGTAAACCACCAGTTTAATGTACCTAAAAAACGATTATCCTTTAAGGATTTTTTCCAAAATTGAAAAATTTTAAAAGATAAGCTCACTTTTTCTCAACAATAGTAAGATTTTAAATTATTTATTTTCACTATTTATTGTAAATAGTAGTAATTATTTTTAAAATATAAACAAGCATTTTTAATTTTTTTTTACACAATTTTACTTAATTACAATTAACAGCTAATACGAACAAACTCGCAAATTTTTGGCATTTCGTATTAAGCGAGTTCAACTGTATATGTTGTTCAACTTGTCCTATATTTTGTACCAAAAAATTGTGCTATAAAGTTTTTCACCGAGAACCCTGCGGGTAGCACTGATTGTTGGCTGCATGCATAAATGTAACAACAGTGAAAAATAATCTAAAAATCCTGTGAAAAATTTCTTGAAGATTGTTTGTCTCTAAAAAACCTGAATAACGAAAATAAATTATACATTGGAACCCTGCCATTCGTCCGCCTCTCTACTCGTACAACTCGTTATTCGTCCAGCTTGTTCAAGTAAAATTCAACACGTCATTTGTACGCTTGCCCCGCCAGTTTGGCTTTTTTTAAGAAAGAAACGAGAAATTCTGCTCTTTTTCAACTCATCTTGAAATAATTTGTTTGGCATTTGCAGGGTTCGTACGCTTCCTACTTTCTCATATTTCTTCCTACTGTCCTAATAATTTTTACCATGTCCTACTTTTTCAAATTTTTTTCAAAAATATCCTACTTTTTCGCACGTATTTTTATTATTTTTGCATTTTTTAAAAAGTACAAGTGTCTGGACTTTCCTTCTTCCCAATCCGAGACTGATCCGGCGCCATGTGTCATATGATTCTTCCCCCCCCCCCCCCACTTTCAGAGGGGGGAAAAAAATCTTGGAACTATGGGACAATTGTGATAATTAAAAATATTGAATCTTAGACTATTCTTCTGAAAAATGCCGAGTACAAAAACGAGTGTGTATAATCTTGAATAATGACAAAAATTTAAATCAACCAATATTTTATTGGAACGGCACAATTACATTTAACTTAAAAATAAAATGACGTATATTAATCAAAACTCATATTACGTAACAAAGATTTTGACTGGGCTTCCGGAAAACAGCTAAGTCTTTCTTAAGACTAATAAAAACAGTAAACCGACGCGGTAAGCGAGCAAGTACGAACGAAATTGAATCCTGAGACACGCACTTATATACCCTGCTCCCCTGCCAGATCCGCCAAGCCTCATACAATTTATGCTAATTTGGCGGATTGGAACTTTGGAGAACAGGGATACGTCATCGTTACGTACGTGTTAGCGTAAATTCCCATTACGGTATAAAGGGATAAGTAGTGAGACACAGGCTAAATGCCAACAAATTGCATATAAAGAGGTTTTATTTTTCAGCGCGTTTGTTCTGAAAAGATTTCATTTTTATTCTTTTGTGAAAGATTCGTTTTTGCAATAATAAATTTTTTTATCAATTCATGGAAAACTTCATCGCAAATGAACCTTTCATAAAAGCTTTGCAATGCTTCTGTTATTAATTACAAAACTTACGATTTTGCTTTTTTTTTTTTGTTTTTTTTTTTTTTTTTCAATTTTTACTTCATCAACTCCATGAAAGCCCAGAATTCTGGTTCTTCTCACACTTTATGGATAATGGATATTTTACTGTAATTAATGGTTATTTGATTTAAAATTGTATTAGAAATGTTAAGTATTATTTTTATTGTTGTTTAGTTAAATATTTGAACTTAAATCCAATAGAATGTTCATATTTTCAAGTTGTTCCAAAACTTTTTAGCTTTTAACAAAACCGCGCGTATAGGTCGTCCCCCTCCTCCATGTTTCTGCTTTTTTTTTCTTCACTAAATTTTTCTACTAAAATTCGAGTATATAATTTTAATTTAAATTTTCACTTGTAAGGAAAAGACCAGTGTAGTACGGTGGAACCTGGAGTAGTCTTTCAGAAAAAATGCAGCAAACTCAAAAGTAGCACGGATTCTTTCCATCAGTTCTAGAAATGTTTATCAAGATGATAAGACTCATGTCTTTAAAAGATAAAAGATGAACCTTGTTTGGGGAACGCTGCAGTTTATAAAGGATGCATCTAGAGTTGGAAAATGAATGGAACACCTAATTTCTATAAATAATATTTATAGGTCCAAAATTTATTTTATGTACTGTAAGATACTGACAAAGTGACCCAGATCGAATGAGTGCCTAACTCAAAACTTATTCTTAGTGAAATTATAAATTAAGAATAAAAGCAACAACTCGCAAAATTCGCTAACGCCAAACCAAACTCTTTTAGAAAAATCGCGATCGAAAATACGAATAATAGTTAGTGCAAAAATGAACATTTTCGATCTGAAATTCATTCATTAGCTCTTATTTTCTTTTTTTTTTTTTGCTTATTTATAATTCTCTTTCTATTTTAAAAACAACGAGCATTCAAAGTAGACCGTGGGCCCAATGCATTTATCGTTCAAGTTCGTTCCGATGCTCTGGGGGCAATTTTTCTTTGAAGGAAACTATTTAAAATGTTCTAGTAACAGGGTTCCCACGGCCTTAAAAAGTCCCTAAAAAGGCCTTAAATTTGGAAATTGATTTAGGGGCCCCTAAAAGGCCTTATTTTCTTCCAAAACTCCCAAAAGGCCCTAATTTTTTTGAGGCCTTAAATTTATTTCCTCTCTTCCTTTTCCAACTCAGAAGTCATAGTCATGGAACATTGATGATTCATTCATGACATGGATTTTTCAAAACGGGTAAATGGGATGAAAATCTACATGTATTGATACATGTATGTATATTTTTACATCTGCACAGTGGCAAACTTATATGGATTTTCTATCCTAAGGGAATTTTCATTTGATGTTACGATCGTTCTGGAATTTTACAAATTATCTCAGAAGCTAAGTGGTCACAGAGAAATCAAGGATACTGTGAAATTGCTTGCAAAATCTTATGTTATGGGGGGGGGGGGGGAAAATGTGAAGAAACATACCTACAGTCGGCATTTTTTCCCTTATCTTTAACTGAACCCAAATTTTTGACGATCATGTTGATAATTATTAGTATTCATTATTGTAGCCTTATTAAAATGCAATGCTTAAATTATTTTTTAAATAATCTGCCTTCAGAAAGAACATTGATTCAAGACATTGCTATTGCTTGCTTTATAATGGCTTAAAAGCTCATTTTTATGAGGAAAAAGACTCATTTATTTTAAGTCATACTTCTGAGCAGATAAAGTGTGATTTAAGACAATAAACGGATACATCTCAGTTGGATGCTTTTACCTAAAAGTGCACTTCTTCTGCATTGAAAAAAAGGGTTCGTTGCAACCTCAAAATCTTTTGCAAAATTTGCGTAATATATGTTGTTTTTACTTTTTCAAAAATTTTAGTTGCATGGATTTACATGTATAAAAGGCATAATCAAAAGACATATCATATTATTTGGATAATACACTGCAGCGCTGCAGATTATGTGCTGAGAAATGTTGTTGGAGGCAAAATAAAATCTGGTTGTGGTTTATAGGTTGAAAAGTTAGCTAAGCATAATATTTATTACTCTGAAGGAGATATAACTATTAAAGAAATAAATCTTTGAAATTTGAAAAAGTTGACTTATGTAAGAGCAGGGTTGGAAAAAACCCGGGTTTTTTCAGAAAAAACCCAACCCAGTGGGTTTTTTCGGGTTTTATTGAGTTTTTTCAGGCTTTATTGGGTTTTTTCAAAAATTTGAGGTTTTCTTTATTTTTATTTGTGAGAGGTTGCCTACACATAATGGTATTAATTAAAGTAAAAAAGAATAAATATTATGTATTTCATTTAAGAACATTTTATGTTTTAATAAAAAAAAATTTTGAAAAAATAAAATAATTGCCTTTTAAATATTAATTATTCCATTCTGTCCTTTACAACTATAAATTAACTTTTTAAAAGTCAATTACTTTGCCCCTTGTTTATTGTATTTTTAATGTTCAATAAAATCCTATCAAAGGGGTTAAGAAACAAGTTATTTTTAAGTCTAGTTAATTGCAATTATTTTATGTTTAAAGGAGTTACAGCTAATTACTTTCAAAATTACTGCAATCTCTTACATGCATCGATGCTGCAGACGCACTGTAGCACATCAAACACTCAAACATTGGAGGTGGAAACACAAAAGAAAATTATCATACGTCCCCCGGGACACATAATTTTTAGCAATTTTCATTGCGGAAAAAGGTCGTCAAATATATAAAAAATCGATAGGCAAAAATATTTTTGTGCGTCCTTGACCAGCATTTTGTTAGATGCCACAGATTGTTTTCTTAAAATTAGTTTCTCTTAAAACATATCTATCATTTTGAGTGAAATTCTGATATTTTCTTTCTTTTGGGCATTTGTTTCTATACTTTTTTTAATAGAGAATGTTTTCTGGGAAAGAAATTTTATTTTGATTATTTAGAACGATTTCAAATTCATCCAGCATTTTTGAGTTTTTATCCATGATAAAAATATGTTTGGTTTAAGTCGGTTTTTTTTTTTTTTTTTTTTTTCTGTTTACATACGTGGAGTTCAATTTTAAGCATGAAGCCATGAAGTTTGAAAAAACCCAGTTGTAGGGTTTTTTAAGTGGGTTCTTATTATTGAGTTAACAGTCAAAATTTTACACCCATGACATATAAGGTATATATGAAAGTATGTTTTTATGTTTGGTCAAAATAGGTATTTTTATTGGTTTACATAAGTAAACAAGAAATTTTGAAAAAATCCACCAGTGGATTTTTTCAAGTGGGTTTTTATTTTTATCCAATTTTCAAAAATTTTTAGACATTATATATAATGTATATCTTGAAAGTATGTGTTATGTTTGGTCAAAATCAGTATTTTTATTTGTTTACATAAGTGGAGTTCAATTTTGAACAAGAATTTTGAAAAAACCCACCTGTGGGTTTTTTCAAGTTGGTTTTTGTTTTTGAGCTAACCCTCAAAATTTTATACCCATGACATATAATGTATGTATTATGAAAGTATGTATTATATTTGGTCTAAATCAGTATTTTTATCAGTTTACTTAGGTAAAATTATAATTTTAAGCAACAATTTTGAAAAAACCCGCTTGGGTTTTTTCAACTGGGTTTTTTTGAAAAAACCCACCCGTGTTTTTTTGGGTTGGGCAAAATCGAACCAACCCTGTGTAAGAGTGAGATGTTTTAATTCAGTGAGATGTTCAAGTTGCTGCTTCATCATCATTCTGAGGAAAGCATTTATTCATAACAATGAAATTGATCATGCATAAAGATGCATTAAATGTACATTAAAACCCATTGGAGGAAAAAAATTAATTCCTTAGTTGTGATAGCAAAGTTTTAATGTCATTTCCAGAATTCTCATTATTATTTTTTTTTAAGTTAAGTTCAGTGTTGAACATTTGACTATATTCACATGACATACAATATCATTCTTATTTCTTCAAAGAAAAGTCATTCTAAATGCTATATGTAATGTGGCCCTAGAAAAGTTACACGTGGCCTTGAAAAGGCCTTAAATTTGACTTAGAGATGAGAGTGGGAACCCTGAGTAATTCTAATTTTATTAAGTTCTCCAAAAAATACTTGGCCATAACTTAATAACAAGAGATTTCCTTTTGCACTCTTTTTTCGATGTATTCGTACTCTGCTCCAATGAAATCATCGAATTATTTTTTGCTCCGCGAAGTTAACCAATCACGCCGACTGTAACATCAGTCGCTGACATCAGTTTGTAAACAAGGTTTCGACCCTTGCTATCATTCTATTTTAAACTTCATTTTAAAAAAGGCTCTTGTAATCAATTCTTGCGACCAACGTATTTAAATATAGACAAAATATATGCACTGGATTCAAAAGCATAGACTATTTGTAATATAAAACAGCATCAACGAGAATTATTTTGTTTTAAATATAGCACTGGTATGGATCTTTTAAAAAGGTATAATTTTTGGAGACGATCTGTTTTCAAAATGTTTTTGTAGTAGTAAGTAACATATTTTTTCCTCCAAAAGATCTGAAAATCTATATTTTTTTTACATCCCGTGCACAATAAAATAATAGAAAGATATATTATATATTATTAGCACATGTGTTATATTGGTATTCTACGTGCGTATGGAGCGCTTGCTTTCTGTGTTACATTTGTATTGTACATTTCTAATTCAGCAGTAATTTAAATAGTGGGTACGCATCAGAGGACTTACCTTACAGTTGCCTCAGTCCTTGTTGTCTTCTATTTAAGTATCCATTCTGTTATTGAATAACATATTGCATCTTTTACATTATGAGCTAAATTTTACACTACATTGTTAAACGGAAATATGTTAGCAAGAGAGAGTTTTTTTTTAGACACATAAATGTACACGCATTTGGCATTGAAATGGGTAGGGGTTTTCCCATCTTATTTAAGGCACTATTTACAGCTTTACATTTGGCACATGTGGTATCAAAGCAAAGTTTATTATTGTTCATGTTCTTGAACTTTATTTCTGACTAGCTGACATGCCCGGCGTTGCGCGGGATAAAATTGCATCATTCGCAGGCCAAGTGACGCATGTCCAAAATTCTGTTGTAAATGTATAGGGAAAATTTAAAAAAAAAAATCCAAGTAAGAGAGGGGCAACAGTCCACAAAATTCTTTTTTTGACAGTAAAATTCATTAAAAACCCCGATTGTATTAAAACGAACAGCCTTGAAATTAGACCAAAAATTATTCCATAAAAATCCACATTAAATTACCAACAAAAGTTCATAGAAATTGAAATTAGAGTAAGGGAAACTGTAACTCAAATGCACATATGCAGAGAGATAATTGCACCAAAATGATATCAAGAGCCCGTAAAAATCACAATTAAAATATCGACCACAATACATCTAAAATTTCCCATCAGAAAAAGAGCAGTATTCTCTGTAAAAATGCCCATCAGATCAAGAACAACTCTTACTGAATTTTTCTGCTACAATAAGGAAAACATTCTTTAAAGCCTTCCCCATTTCAATAAAGACAACTATTCCTAAACATTCCTAATATAATAATGACATTACTCCCCAAAAAAATATCCATTAGAATAAAGACGTCAGTGACTGAAAGTGTAATACTGACCATCAAGAGCTACACTGTTCCTAAAATTACCCAGCAGACCATCTTAAATTCCCCGTCAAAATAAGGACACCCGTTCCTAAAAATCCCACTTGCAAAATCGTCAAAACATTTCCTGAAAATTCAATTGAATAGCACTTTCATAAAATTCGGATAAAAACGAAAGAAAGGAAAGCATTATTTCAAAAGGCAAGTGCTCATTTAAATTACAAAATGTTTAGTACTGAACAAATTCTGGCGAGTGAAATTTAAGTTGATAGAAAGAAATAACTAAATTCTTCCCAAATGGCGCCAAATAGACAGAAAAAAAAATTAAATAAATGTTAGAAAATAAATCACTTGTGTAAAATATGGAATCAATAATCGCTACGTAAAAAAGTTAAAATGAAGCAGAAGATCGCCAAATTGCACTGTAGTAATGGAAGCATTTCGAAATACGCCATGATCCTACAGTGTAAATCACGTATTGAATTAAATGAGAACAATATTACTGATAAGGATTATTGGGCGTGGCTTGGAAAATTTATGAAGTGCAAAATAATATATTGAGAACAATTAACTGGAAGGAGGCGAGTAAAAAGTTATCACCAGTTGGCGGAATTTTAAATTTCATCAAAAAAAAGTGATATCAAAGACCTTCCAACCTAGCTTTTATCAAAGAAATAAATATTAAATCGTCAAAAAAGAAAGAAAAAATAACATTAAAAATCGCATGCAGTTAATAATCCACAAAATATCCATAAAAATAAAAAGAATTTTCAGAATTTGTTTCGCTGATAAAGCGGACACTCTACCATAAGATTTCATGCAATTGTTGAACTGTTACTATACTATTAAATCACCAAAAAAGGAAGGAGAATCAACCTCAAGGTAAAGTAATTAAAATTCGTCTGCAGTTCCACAAAATATGTATAAAAATGAAATAAATTTTTAGAATTATTTTCGCTCATAAAACGACATGAATAAAGATAAAAGAGCATTTTTTCAATTTTACGTTAACAGAAATCATCTAGTTGGCGACAAAAGTACTATTTATTTTGGCGAAATCACGCAAATTGAGCAGATAAATTCACAGGTAAGCCTTGCTTTTTAAGTTCAAACACTACTTCAAGCGAATACTGCGCGTGTTCTATATTGTTCTACGAACTGCAGAAAGAGATCATCTTGTGCAGTTTTTTACGGGCATTCAAATGCTGAAAAAAACTAATACGTGGGACGTTAGTAGGGGAATAATGGGTGTTCACCAACAAGAGGCGGATCGCGGATCAGGGGGCGTGGCTAATCCGCCTCCCAATGCCCCCAGGCGTGCCCTCAGACGTTAGTCGAGTGGAGTTGAGTTGTATGCCCCCAGGCGTTTTTCGAGTGGAGTTGAGTTGTTTTTGCCCTCAGGAATTTTTCGAGTAGAGTTGAGTTGTATGCCCTCAGGCATTTTTCGAGTAGAGTTGAGTTGTATGCCCTCAGGCATTATTCGAGTAGTTGAGTTGCATGCCCTTAGGTGTTTTTCGAGTAGAGTTGAGTTGTATGCCCTTAGGCGTTTTTCGAGTATAGAGTTGAGTTGCATGCCCTTAGGCGTTTTTCGAGTAGAGTTGAAATGTTTTTCAAAAATTTATAGTTTTGGAATGGCAACACCTTTTTAAGGTTTTTACCCTATTATTCCTCCTCCTAGCGGTAAATAGTGGAACTACTACACCACTGTTTTCAATACTACGAAAAGCGTTTTTTTAAAGTTAATATTTTAAGGATGGCAACACTTTTTCGTTTAGAATTAGGTCTTGATGCAATGGGATGTCGATTGTAGCGCCATCTATGAGAATAAAATGGAACTATTTTGGAACTTAATATTTTTTTTCTAATGTTTTCTCTCAGAATTCAAGCAGGAACTATTTTATATTACAAAAAATAATTATAATGTATAATGAATTAAATTTATTGTCGCTATTTACATCCTATTATGTATTTATTTCTTTTTCGACTTAGAAAGATTTTCTTTTTTAACCTTTTTAATGTTTCCACTTAGCATCCGCACAGGAACTATTTTATAGTTAATTATTTTTACACTGTGATTAGAAAATTCTCGTCATTTTTACTTAGAAAAGACTTATATATTTTTTAGTTTTTATTTATTTATTTTCAGACTTAGAAAAAAAAAATCACTTGCAACTGAAAAATTTTCTAAGTATGTAAAACATAGTACAGTAACATTTTTCTGATCCGTTTTGCAAATTTTTTCTTAAATCATAATTTTAACTGCATGACACATTTCATTCTAAAGTTTTTTCTACTTTATATTATTCTCACACTTGCAGTCTCCTTCAAAGAATATTTTATAAAAATCTATTATTTCACATATGAACGCAAAAAACTGAGAATTAACGCGTAAAACTTAGAACAATAATGTAAAAATACTAAGTAAAAAGCATATTCATCCAGTAAAAGTACAGAAACGTAAAATTGCTAAATACAAAAGGTTTAAACAGCATGAAAATATAAAAGTACTAGATACAAAATGTCACAATAGCATGAAAATATAAAAATACCAGATACAAAATGTCACAATAGCATGAAAATATAAAAATACCAAGTATTAAGTGTTAAAACAGAACGAAACGAGTGTTAGTACTACTAGTGCTTGTTCCAAACTTAGTTTCATCCAGCCAAATTTAGTACGAAAAGCAAAAGTACTATGTCCAAAATGTTAAAACTTTGATTCATTCCGTAAAACAGTAGAGAATGTAAGAAATTACTTAATAAAAACGTTTGAACTTGCAAAACAAAATGATTTTCTACTTGCAAAATTTTAGAACTTCGCATGAAAATGTAACGTTTGAAACTTTGAGCTAAAATTTCAACACTGAATCATAAAAAATCCGAAACAATTTAAACTGTGGAATAAAGATTTGAGACTTAAAAAGTAAATGTAAAAACACTAAAATAGATTTGAGAATCTTAAAAGTGAAATAGAATAATAACTTCACTAGAAACGTAAAACTTGAAAAATTTAAATCACAAAACTCAAAACTATTGCAAAGTGCTTTATGTGAAACGTAAAAGTGCTAAGAGCAAAATGCTAAAACTGAGGAAACTTAGAAATACGTGAAACAAATCATTTAGAACTATAAACTTTAAAAACTTAGACTCATTCAGAAAAGAACGGAAATGCAAAATTACAAAACAAAAGTGTAACGCTCATGCAAAATATTAAAACTTAAAGCAAAAAAAAAAAATGTAAGAAAGTACAAAACACCAAAAGTTAAAAGTAGTATAACAAAATTGTTACCTAGATTCATCTAAACATCAAAACTTAGATTCATCCAGTAAACTTAGTACAAAAATGTAAAAGTACTAAGCATAAAACCTCTAATATACATTTATTTAGTAAAAAACAGAACGAAACTGTTAAAGTACTAAAGCCAACGCATTAAACAAGGATTAATCTATGAAAACAGTATAAAAGAAAGAAAAGTACTACGTACAAACTGCAAAAACTGCCAAAAACAGACATGCCAAGTCTCCTGCTTTTGGCAGGAGACTCCTGCTTTTCAGTTCAATTTCTTGTCTCCTGCTAATGCAGAAATTTCTCCTGCTTTTTAAGCAAAAAAAGAAAAAAGTCTCTGAACTTTTCTTCAGTTACATACATCTCTTTGCAGTAAAAATTTAGAAAGCTTAAAGACTGTTAATACTTTTGTCAATTTTGGTTTCAAAAGGTTTTTAATGGCTGCAGTTTCATAACATAATTTTTTTGTTTAGTGTTTGTGCATTTCATGACCGCATCAAAATTTTACTTGTAATCGCTCAAATATTTTAATTTCTTGTTCTAAATTATCTTCACTAACAAAAGACGTTCGAAATGATTTAGTAAATGATCTAAACAAATAAAACAGCAAAAATCAGCATTTTATTTTTAATGCGAAATTATCTTTTAAAAATGGTTAACTTACAAGATATGCATTTTATATCTTATAGATTAATTTTTATGTTAATTTATATATAAGAACAAAAAATGTACCAGTTTTATATAAGCATTCAACTGGTTCTGAGGTATCTCCTGCTTTTCGGTTTCGTTTCTCCTGCTTTTTCGTTTTGTAAGGTTGGCAGGTCTGCATTTGTATAAATCCCCATTCGAACTGCCCCCTGGAACGAATTGTGTACGAGTAAAGAGGTTCCAATGTACTTAATAAACATTTCACTGATATTGTTGCAGGTTTGAAACAGTATGCTCAGAAGGTGTTGAAAAATTGTTATGTCTTTTTTAATGAGTTAACATCCTACATAAACTATAAATCATTCTCATATAGATATATGCATTTTAATATTATTCATTGTGTTTACATGAATATTTTTTTTATATACCCTAGTATCATATTTTACCAGACTGAATACGTGTTATCCTTAATATTTTTATAGAGGAATATACTGTTCAAAAAATATTCTCAATTCAAATATCTTTGGTAAGTCTGCATTATATTTTAATGTTAATATTTCATGGTATTTTCTTTTCTATAACAGGTCTATCAAAAAGAAAGAAAACGCAAGTTTTCAGAAACACCTCTTGCAACAAAAAAGCCCTGTATTAAAAGTGTTTGGAGTTTTGATGAATAAAAAGTTTTGTTTATTGTAATAACTTTATTGCATCATAAAATATCGAACATTGCTAAGTATTTTATTTAAAATAAAGATTTTTAAGGGGGGAAAAGCAAAAAAAATATATTAGAATTTATAAAGTGCATTGAAGAAAACATGGTACAGTGAAACCTGTATAGACGATTTGCAATGCACCACTTTAGTGGTCAACTATGCAGGTTTTTAAGTTACAGAGTGTGGCAGGAGGTTCATCCAGAAGGCATCAGATATTCAGTATCCAACAGCTTTGAATGAACCTGTAAAATTATTGCCAACTCCAGAATGAAAGGGCCGCCAGGGGGAACTCTGTTTTGGTCAAAGAGTCATGCTTAAAAAATATATTTGTTAAACTGATTTAGAATTTCTGATTAGTAGTTGTAAAAAATATGAATTGGTTTCCTACGTTTCGATAATACATACTTGCCAAGTCTACTGTTTTTAACGGGAGACTCCCGTTTTTTGCGTCTGTCTCCCGATCTCCCGTTTAACACAATTTTCTCCCGTTTTTTGTAATTTTCGCTTTAAAATAAATGAATGAAGCTTCAATCTTTTTTTGCTCAATGGACGGCACTCGGGATCGTAGTTATTCGCCGAGTAGTTTTTATGTAATTTTCTTGTATTTTGACGAAATTCCGTATTTTTGAAAAGTAAACATTTCGGTTCCGCGAATATACGTAATTTTGGTACTTTTTCCTTTCTTTAAATGAGAAAATTTTGAAGCAGCATGCATAGATACTTGCTTTACGAAACTTTTACAAATTAGCAGTAAAACTTCCGCATTTTGTCTTTCATATGCTTTCAAGGGTCAGTCCCGATTTTTTTCAAAAATCCGATTGCATCCGCTTCGGTAAAAGTCCCTAGTTCTTGTGTACTATCTCATTCAATCTCTCGGACATCAATACCTTTTGGTTTACCATTATTTTTAATATTTTTTACGATTTAGCCTCTGTAGTAGAGGATTTGCACATCTCCTTTTGCCACACACACTTGAAATTTGAATGAAATATTTTAGCCTTTTTTAAAAATTTTGGTGATCATTTAGTTAGTTGTAACTATTAATGTTGCATCCTTATTAATAATCTAGTTTTAAAAATATATTTTGCATAGAATTAATTTTTTTTTACATCCTCTTAGGGTTTGGTTTTTTTTTTTCCTTTTTGATAATCATTATATATTATATATTGTTACAAAATAGATGAATAAAATTTCTTCCTATTTTCATCGAATATAAAACTGAAAAATGAAGTTTCGTCCAGTGCTGTCAAATGAAAATCTAGAGAACATCCTATTGCTCATAAAAAATAATTTTGCTAAAAAATGTTTCGATCAAACATTTGATGATAAAATTTTATCAAATACTGCTGTAATAAACATTAAAAAAAAAAAAAATATTTGTATAAGTAAGTTTAATTGTTCATTTTGTGTGTGGGAGGGGGGGGGGGCGTCATTAAAAAAAATCTCCTGTTTTTTTTTTCCTCCAAGGTTGGCAAGTATGAAATATTATCAAAGCATTTTAATTAGTAGGCCGATTGTACTAAGCTCCCAATAAAAGGGACCGCCGCTTAAGGCACGTTTGCTTAAATTTTTCCAGGCAAAAATAATTTAAACATAAAAAAAGCATGTAAGTTTAACTTCTGCATGTGTACTTCAAAATATGCGTCTTCAAAAAATTGCTTTAAAAAGTGCCCCCCCCCCCCCCCCCCCCACACACACACAAAAGTACTCCAAGGGTTCAACTAAAAAGCGACTAATTTGCTACTAAAGTTGACCTCGGGTGACTATTTCATCTAAAAAGTGGCTTAAAAGCGACTGTTTACGCTAAATGAACAATTTTTGTTTCGAAAAAGCAACTACTTTGAATAAAAAAAGAATTCAATTTGTATACTTTTGTTTTATACTGAATTTCTACTAAAATAATAATCACTGCCCTTTCCCCTATCAACACACAGAACACTGCGACAAGAATGGAGCAATCATGACATACCTAAGTGAGAGGAGGGTTCGCTGTCGCTGTAGCCAATCGGCAAAAACTTTTCCAGTTTTGACTGACAAAGAATACGTCAAAGCTTCTCTGAAAGGTACTGTTAATCCAGTGCTAGATCTAGGGTGGGACACTTCTGAGGTACGGCCGATTCAACTCAAAAGAAAAAGAAAAAAAATACTTAAGAACTTTTGGAAGATAATTCAAATCCTAGTTTGGCGCTCTAATTTGATCATTGATCAGCTATTTTGCTAATGATTAAAACCGATTAATACAATTATTTATTTGTATAAACAGTCGGAAAATCTAAAATTGAGGTTAGGGGGCGGCAAATTTCGCAAGGTCAAAATTTAAAAAATTAAATTTTAAAAAGTCAAGGTGTTTTTCTCTTGTAAGAATTAGTGAAATACGTAAATCATGCTATGCTCAAACAGTTCAACAGAGTTTCTTTTACAAATTTTCAAAGCATCCTTTTAGGAAAGGTGGGGGCGGAGCTTGTAAGTGTCGTGTGAGATGGTTCTTTGATGTGGGCGTTTGTAAGAAGGAAGGGGCGTTCTGCCCCGGTATTAAAAAAAATTGAAATTTTGTTCGGTATTTTTATAAATATGTTTATGAGTAAAAGCATTTAAAATTTAAAAAGCTTTTGTTTGCCTTTTTATTTCGTAATATTTTTGAAGTCCCAAATGCATTTCTTAAGCAGGGCCCGATTAAGACAGTTGGGGGCCCCTATGGTACGAAATATAAAAATACTCGGTATGAAATACAAAGTTAAATAAGCTTGGAGATTATTCTATTAATATTTGGAGCCCCCTAAAATTTGGGGGCCTCAATCCACGGCCTAGTTGGCCTTTGTGGTAATCAGGCACTGCTCTTAAGGCCTTGAAATGTACCAGTTTGCTTATAGCTTTCAAAATTTTCCCGGGGGAAAATCCCCCGGACCTCCTTCAACAGTGAGAATTTCATATCTCCACTTAAGGGAGGACCCTCTTTCATATATCTCTATCCCCCTTATGTTGAACTGAAAATAAGGTACATGCAGTGGGAACATTAACGAAAGTTTTATGTGTTTAACAGTAATCCCGAAGTGAAATATCCTACAAAAAAAAAAAAAGGCCAGAGCATAAAAGTTATATGAAATATCAACAATAATTGTATGGTGGGGGTGGCATTTTTAAGTTGTGCTCCGCCTCAGAAAACTTAAAGATCCGGTACTGGGTTAGTCGTTTTGGTTTCTAGTGAACATCGATGAGGACGGCGCACCATATCTTAATGTGCAAACACAGCAAATTCTTGACAGTTTATTTTTTGCAATGTGCAATTACTAAAACAATACAGTGTTAAGGTTTCTTTACAGCAAAACCTAGGGATTCATTCTCCACATGACATTCAGCAAAGAAAACGTGCATGTCCCAAGTCCCTGGTTGGCAGAGGATGAATCGCCGGAATGCAGATGTTTTGTTTTGCACGTTCCCTTCTTTCAAGATCGCTTTATTAAGCATAAGAAAAAGATGTTTATTGTGATTGTTTATTTCTTATTTACTTTCAAGTGTCACTTTATAATGTCCGCAATTTTTTTTTTTTTTTTTTTGGGAATTGAAATTTTTAGGGGGGAGAGTGCTTTTAGGCAGTTTAAGCCAGTTTTTCATTAATTGTAGTTTTTAAATCAATAAAATAACTATCAAGTAACAAAAAACGTTTTTACCCTGCGAAGTATGTTTTCCTTATAGGGGCCGGGTCTCGTCTTTTGAATGAGTTGAGTTATAAAGTATGGAGAAATATGTACCTCTAAGTTTTTGACTTTCATATTTCATTTGAAAAGCTGGCTATTAAGAAGATCCCAAGGTTATCTATGACAGCTCTGCACACTGTTTGGGCTCTATAATGTTTGTTTCTATCTTTAAAAGCTTGCTAATACTTGGAATAAAAAAGGAACTACCTGTCGGATTTTTTTCTAACGGGTGTATAAACCTGCTTCGTGCTGATGAAGACAAATAAAATTTTTAGCGAACGGGTAGTTTTCGAGATCAGCCGTTACATACGCTCCGATGTCTATATCCACAAGAAGATTATCCCCCTAAAATTTTATTCAGTCCCTTTTTAGATATTGAGTCTCACAGTTTGCATTTCGACACCGGAGATGCCAAAAGTTTGGCCATAATTATACAAAATAAAGGAAAGCCTCCAAATGTTTCATACTTTTCTCCACCATACCCCTACCTGTTAGCCGAGGCCTTAGGATTGCTTACGCACGGGGAGAGGAAGTGGGGTCTACGGATTTTACATGCACATGTCCCCAAGTATACATGGTGGTCTTCAGTAGGTATCGAACGCGCGACCTTCCAGGTGGAAGTCCGACGTGCTAATCACTAGGCTACCACGGCCCACCAAATGTTTCATACTGCTTCTGATAAAGCTACTAAAAGGTCAGGGGAAAAAATATGCAGGTGAGTCTTACTTTTTTCTGTTATAAAAAACATTGAGCAACTTGGCCCGGATGATTCCAGATGAATTGGCATTCAGCAAGCTTGTACATAAAATATGGAACTCGTAAAACATTCCTTAACGTTGACAATCCCTGGTTAAATATATTGTGTGATGATTGCAAATGTTGTATTCAGTTATCTGTAAATAAATTACGTTAAAAAAAGCCTTATATTTTCATTCAAAATTTTTGACACCACTAAATTTTGTTTTAAGTTTTTTGCTTTCAAAACTACATTAACGAATAATTTCATTTATTTTTAGTTTACTTAATAATAAAACATTTCAATAACATACGAAAAATCTTTAAGAACAATAATAAATAGTAGGTTCCAAAAAAAAAATTCAAAATTTTACTCAATTTTTCAATAGTTTTGGAATGTGTAGATACAGTGTAAAGAAGTACTGAACAATGCGTTATAGGCATTTATTAAAATGCTGCATACTTTGTATTATACTACTTTGGCCCTTGCTTAGGTGATTTACTAGGTATGTATCAGAATAACTTCTGACATGATGACTAAGAGATATCCCAAAAGTGCACCATAATATGTTTAAAACTTATCAGGCAGCTATGAGCAGCGATAATATGTTGACAAATTGAGCATGCCGAGTGGTGTAATCCTTGAAAGAAAAAAAAAAGAGGGGGGGGGGGGTGTCACTTACAAATATGAACATAAGTTTTCAAATCCAAAAGTGAAGGAATCTTTGTACTGAAATTTTAAAAAGTAGGGCACGCCACAAATCCTCCCCAACTTTTCTTTAGGACTACAGCTACGACTGCGTATAGGTAAAAAAATTAAGTAGATAAGATACAAGTACACAGATAAAATAACGTAAAAAAGCACAAATTCGGAATAAAAAGTAACACAAATAGCTATTTCGAAGCTGCAATGGAGCCTCTTCATAAGTGCAGAAAAGAAGCGCTCAACACACAACTAGAAAGCTGTGAGCAGGAGTCGCTGTGAGTGAACCTCCCATAGAACCTCTTCACTCACAGCTTTCTAGTTGTGTGTTGAGAGCTTCTTCTCTGCACTGATGAAGAGGCTCCATTGCAGCTTCGAAATAGCTATTTGCGTTACTTTTTATTCTGAATTTGTGCTGTTTTACGTTGTTTTACCTTTGTACTTACGTTTTACCACAAAGCATTTTGATCATTTGTCTTAAGTAGATAAAAGATGTCTGTGGTATACGAAATATTCAATTATATAAGTCATTTTTCGGTAAAATGGAAGCTTTAATTTTATTAGTTTGGCCGTTGTTCTGGGGGGAGGGGGGGGGAATGGGTACTCCTGAGTTTATACACTGATAGATATCCGAACAGATTAAGTTTTTTTTCCTTTTTTTTTATTTAGTAGCTCAAAGTTCTTTTTTAAAAAGTTTTCATTAATACATGAGCGCTTTTAAGAAGTTTGCGTTCTATTGAATTCATACTACTTATTCGATTAGGAATATCATTCTCAATTTCTGCCTCTCTTATTATTTATTACTTGGAGGTTGGTGGAGCAATATGGAATCAAAAACAACATTTTTCATTTATTTAACTGTGCAGTCTATTTCGGCCAGATATTTGTTGTTGTTGCTTATCCCCCTTGACCTAGATTGACTAAACCAAGTCCAAGAGATCATGTCGCATGATTAATAAGTCGAAAACCACGTCCTCCTCATCCAACAATTGCCTCTCAGAGGCTCCGATGCAATAATGGATGATGTGAGAGGGAGTAGCAATTGCTGAACAGTTGCAGACAGCACAATTTTTCTCTTTGCCATTAAAAACAAGACTCCTTATGTCAAGGCCGTAGGCAAGGGGGGCGAACCCCCCCCCCCCCCCGAAATACTTTCAAAATTTTCAACCTGTCTGAAAAAAAATTTAAACGAAAAAAGAAAATAATAATAATTAGATTTTGTTCCTTGAACTGACCTGTTTGGGAGCGGGAAGGGATGGGGGTTCTCTGTTTTACAAATGGGGAAGCGACAAGACGGTGCTTCAAAAATCTAGGGTCTACAAACCAGAACTCAAAAAAGACCCTTTTTTCTCTCAATTCTCCAGACGATAAGTCCCCCGTGTCATCAACAGATAACGGATTGTTTCCTTGCCTAAGGACTACATATGGTTCTAATCACCCGCCCTCACAAGAACAGGAAATGTACTCCATCCTTGCCCGAAGGTTACATTCGTGGAAATGGCGACACTCCAAAACTACCCATATTGTGGAAGTAGGAACTAATGCCTAATGGATCCCCTCGTCTACGATTGCGGGATGTGGATGTTTGTGCTGTTTTATTGCTGGGACAAATCTTTGTTTCTTTATTTTCTTTTTTAAACTAGCAATTCGTGAAATCGAATTCACATAGAAACGCTTTCAACAAGGGGGGCGGAGGGAGGGCTCTTACCCCTTTGCGGATTCCTCTCCTCGAATCATATTCTTTCCCAACAATTATGCACAATAAAACAGAGACCTTGACCTTGGCAGTTGGGAATTTAGTGGGTTCTTGTGGTCTTGCAAAAGTCTCCTTTGCTCGCCTGCGCACAAATTTTGATTATGAGTAAAAGAAAAGGTGAAAGTATTTTGTCCTATTTTGGGAAGAAACACTGAGATGAAGCAGAAAAGGGATCATTCATAAATGATGTCACGCTTCGAGGGGGGGAGGGGGTTCGTGAAATTGTGACAAGGGGAGGGGAGGGGATAACAAGAAGTGTGACGTCCTGCATTATGCAACATAGCGTGACAAAGGGGGGGAGGGGGGTCAAATATATGGGAAAATAGCCTGACGTCATTTAAGAACGGCCCCGCAAAGGTATGATTATTTTTATGTAATTTTTTCAAAATAATATTTTAGCTGCCCCCTCCTCTCTTTTTTTTTTGCAATTTTAGTTTCAACTTTTTATTTCTTCCTCACATGCTGAGAAACTGCTTATTACTCTTCCTTTTTTCGTTTTTTAACTTCATAGCGGATGATGTCACACTACTTCTAGGGGAAAGGGGGGTTCGAGAAATTGTGACAAGGAGGGGATAATAAGAAGTGTGACATTACAAATTTTGATTTCTATAAAAACATGTAAAAAACCAGTAGATTAAACTTATTTTTGATGCTTTTTTATTTTCATTATTTGATTTTAAAGTTTCATTGATTTCATTTTATATAGAAAATACGGATGCTTATTAAGGTTTGAAGTCACTTCTAGTTAAAATTTTAAAAGAAACTCTTCTTAGGTATTTACTTTTAAAATAAATAAGCGCGGGTCATTTTTTAGAATTCAATGAATTATTTTTTTACTATTATGCACTAATTATCTTTTTTCTATTTTAACCTTAATCTAATTTTACACTAATTAAGTCCAAGTGTAATCATTATTATTTATTGTTATGCTCACATATGTCATTAAAAGGTAAAAAATAAAATTAAAATTAAAAATGTGATTCTTTAACGTAAGTACTTAATTTCTGAACTGCAACATTGCAAGTACATGTGCTCATGTAACATAGCGTGACACGTGACAAAGGGGATAGGGGTGTGTTGGAGGGTATCATTTTGTGACAAAGGAGGGGGGGAGGGGGCTCAAATATATTGAAAGAAAGGGTGACACTGTTTATAAATGGTCCCATAGAGCATTTACAATAGCATTGCGAAGGTAAAAAATACCGTGGCAAAATTACACTTTTACTTAGCCTAGTCATAAATTTACATTGAACAAAAAAGATCTTGATTGATTGGTTCTTCTTATTATATCGCTCATGGGCTGCAATAGTGGCACAACTCAAAAAAAAAAAAACACACGCTTCGGACTAAGAACAGATTTTAAATATGAAAATACACATTCGTTTCAGCAGCAATACTAGCACAACTCATAATTTAATATTAGGCCTTAAGATTTAATAATAACTAAAGCATTTCTTATGCATTTTCCTTAGCAATGAAAAGTTTAAACCCACTTATCTCAAAAAACAAAAAGGTTTGCTGCATTTTAGGTTAAGGAAAAAGAAAACCTCCAGTTTTTGATTATTAGTATTTAGTTATGACAAAATATGGAAGGCTTGAGACTTGAGAATAAGTATAAATTGCTTAAATTGTCTAGAATAAAACGGAATTGGGAGTAATTCTCAAAAAAACGTATGTTTTCTGTTAACTCTCTCTCTCTCTCTCTCTCTCTCTTTTTTTAAGTAATACTTCTGTGGGCGAAATTGAAAACATAATTTCATCATGCAACCAGTGTTTCTTTCAGGCATCTCTCCGGGGGCATTGCCCACCGGAAAAAAAAATTCTGATCACAAATTTGTTAAAAAAAAAATGAAAGAAAAGAGAAATTACACTTTTAAGACTTTAGTTTCAGAAACACTTTTAGGGAAAAGGCGTCGAACACTGTCACTAGCGACACTAAAAGTAGTCTAAAAGATAAGAATTTATTTTGAAAAATTTGTGGGGGAAGACTAACCAAACTCCCTTCTGCTTCCTCTAAAATCACTAAAGAATCTCGAAATTGCATTGTTAGGAAGTTTTCAAAAAGTTTCCTTGTGAGAGTCCTTTAACCCCTCCCTGTCTCCAGTAACGTTGACAAGGATAAGACTGAAACTTCATTTTTAAGACTGCAGTTTCGAAAACTTTGGAGAACTTCTGATACTCCTTCCTCTAACGTCCCGAAAGGGAGTAAAAGTGCATTCTCAGGAGCTAAATTGCGAAAAAATTCCCCTGACTTCACCAAAGATAGTCTTATTATCATCATTTCTAATCACATATATATATATATATATATATATATATATATATATATATATATAAAGGTAGTGATTTTGGAAGCATACACCGCCCCGCCTAATTCTTAATATGCCCCCCCCCCCCTGGAGCAAAAGGTCCGAAAGAAACGTTGCATGAAACGGAAGGGCTGGTAGGTGTGACGTCATACATTTTTTAAATCAAACGAAATAGGGTTTGCACTAACTCCCAGGGCCGGCGGAAGGGGCGGCCGGCAGCCCTGAGCGCCAAATCAGGCGGGGGCGCCGAAAGAGACCAAGTTTAATGTTGTCTGAACAATTAATTTCCTTTTATTTTATGAATATTGTCTTGTTGTAAAAAAAAATTTCGTATTTTTATATTATGTGAAGAAATCGTACAATTTAGAGTTTAGACCTTACCTATCTGAACAAAATATGTCTCCAATCGATATCTTAAAATACATTCCCCAAAACAACTTGAAAGAAACTTTCCCGAACCTGTGGAATCGTTTGAGAATATTATTATTAACAATCCCAGTATCTGTTGCAAGTGGGGAACTATCGTTTAGCAAATTAAAGCTCATAAAAACGTGTTTAAGGTCAACTATGATCCAAAACAGATTGATAATCTCTATCAAAAATGAAACTGTAAAATCTCTTGATTTAGAAGAATCGATAAAACTTTGCATCTGCCAAAGCAAGAAAAAATACATTTTAATACATATATGTATTGTATATGTATATGATAAAAAGTGTTCTCAATTTTAAATGTTACATCTGCCACCCATAATAAAATTTCATTTTTAAACTGTTTGGAAGTGATATTCTGATTCATTTTAATGGCTTTCTTGTCAAATTTAAATGCTTTAATAGTTATTGATAAGCGATACCAACTTTTATAGTAAATGCAGAATTTATTTTTCTGGCAAATTATTGCAATTCAAAATATTTAAAAAATTCCCTACAATTTTTTTTAAAATTCTCATACGGTAATGAAAAAATAATATGCAGTGCAGCGTTTAGTGCTCCAGGAGGACAAGTTAAAAAATTGCGAGTTAATTTATAATTTCGATTTCTCTTAAGCTGCGTCTACACTTGAGCGATGCTCAACCTGAGCGGCGGGCAGCGGCTCACCCCAGTGGCTGCTCGCGTGCTCAGGTCATGCGCAGAAGCTGTTTTTCGTCTTCGTGACGTCATGCTCACCCTGAGCGTGCTCTAGTCTGGACGCGGCTTTAGGGGGAGGCTCACGGGCACGGTGAACCCCCCCCCCCCGAAATCCAAAAATGTTTAGCAATTTAGCATATATTCCTTCCTGAAACTTTCCTCAACATAAGTGTTTCAAAGTTAGGGCCCCCTCCCCCCCCCCCCCGAAAAAAATTTCTGGCTATGGCCTTGCCTTATGTGACCCGTCCTAAGCGGAGATACAGTAGTTTGAGCACGTCTCGGGTAGGTGTTCTGCAGGGAAAGTCCAGGGCTCACAGTCACATACCAGGCATGCCGGGGCTGAGTATTCCAAAAGGTATTTTGTGTCAACTTAAAACAGGGAGTAAACCTCAGCTGTACGAAGATTGGCGGAAGGGGTAGTAAGCAGATTTAAACCTTCCCCAGCAAACCGGCCCGCAACCTCGTTTCCGTACACCATATGCGAAGGTACCCACTGCAAGCATATACAGTTCCTTTCTAGCTTTCTGGGACAAGGAAGCCAATTTAAAAAGGATATCCTGGCCCAACTTGTCCAGGATATTAGCCCAATTCTTTAAATATTGGATGGAACTCTTGCTATTATCTGTCAAGATCCTGACGTCACTTTCGTCAGCCTCCAAAGCAAGGTCCAACGCCTCCTGGATAGCAACGAGTTCAGAGCGGAAAACTGAACTGTAGTCGGGATTTCTAAAATTATTAACCATATGTTCTTCTGTTCTTGTTTTCATAAGGACACCACTGCCCGTTCTTCCCGTGGCAGATTTGCTTCCATCGGTATAGAAAACGAAGGCCTCTGAGGGGGGACCTCAAAAGGGCAAGTTGGCGCAGCCGTTCCTGGATGTTCATTCTGCTTTTTAAATTTCACTTTTAGTTCCTCATTAAAAGTCACTATCCTTCTTTGTTTAGATGCCCAGTCCCACAGATAGGTTGCCACACTGTTCGCTTTTCTTCTCATGGACAAGAGGGCTTAAGAGAACTATATCACTGTCACTTTTTCAGGTTAGCAGGGGCAGCAATTTGGTAGATCTGGTAACCGTATTCGATAACTACTCGGATAAAGACTAGTATAAGTAATTCTGAGAGTTTTTGCATCTGCTCCCCAGTCCCTGCTAGAAATATATTTTAAGAGCTGTGACCAAATATTTAATCAGTTATAAATAAATAGAAATGCGTTATAGGAAGCTTATATGCTTTATCCACGACTATAATACTTTCTTCAATCCGCCATTAAAAAACTTCGCCTTCCGCGATTCTTACATCAAAATTTAATCTTTCCTTTCGTAGCGAACAAAAAGTAACGGGCGCTGAAACGATCCGTTGCGTTCGTAATAAAGCCCCTTCAGTATAACAGGAAGAGAACAACTGTGATGACGTCAGAGTTTCAAACGCACCCTTGTAGGGGGTTTTGTGGAAACAGGAGGGAGAAAAAAAAATTTAAATTATAGTATTGTAGTTTCGGGCTGGCAACTTCAAGTAGGTATGGTTTGTTGACGCCATAAGCCTGAACTGTCTGATTTTGATGACATTCGGATGTAGGTCGTGAAGCAAAATCTCTTTGGCCTTGCGAGGCCTTGGAGAAACTATTTAAATAATTTTTATATTATACATTATTAAAAATATTTTTACTTAGATGTTTTAGTCTTTACTTAATATTTTTGATGCCTGAAGCAATTGTCAAACGCACAGCTGTGATAGCTCCCTGTTGCCTTTATATTTTTCATGGATGAAAGTAGGCTAATCTTACTTTAAATGACAGTTCAACCAAGGTCGTATTGGTTGCATAAATTTTCTAATCAAATTTACTTTCTCTCTCCGTAAGTACATATTTGTTTATTGAAAAGATTGTTCTTTTGTTAGTAAATAATTCTGAAAATATTACATCGTAGACTTTTGTGGAAAGAACCAATAATAATTATATTTATGGTAATGAAATTTTTATTTTCGCTCACATGTTTATATATATATTTTTGGAGTCCAGTTACCTTTCTGACTACACTTGAAACACTCAAACCGCCTTTGAGCGTTGTCTGATTACTATAAAAGTCATATTAAAAAAAAAAAAAAAGAGATTTTAAAAAACGGCGAATAGCCATATAATTAGAGTGCTTCGAAGCATGTACCCAACACATTGCGTACCGCCGATATTTTTTTTCCTATTTTTAATTATGTTTTACTCAGGGGTACCCACCACCCCTCATTTAAAGAAGAAACGCAGATGTGTATTTTATACGCAGGTTCGCCAGTTAACGGGACCGTTTCTCAGGTCTAGCCAAAATTGTGGCAGGAAAATTTGGTTTTTTTGGAAGTAAGTTTCTGTTTTAATATGTATAATTGATCACTGTTAACACTATCTGTATGACCTAAGACTGGATTTGTTCTTTTAATAATAATATCAGTAACTTTAAATATACTAGTGTAAAATGCGGATTTTCATATTCTTATTAAAATTTTTCAAGTTTTCCAGCTGGTCAGTTTTTAAGATCTGAGAAATTTGGCTGGAATCCCATCATGCCATAGTGAATTTACCCCTGTACAGTTTTTTTTTTTTGTTTGAAGAAATTGGATAAAAGTTTCCCTGTATGATGTAAATTATTTCTCAAGCACTGCAATTTGTTATGTGATTATTATTTTATATTTATAGAAATGAAGAATTAATATGATGTCATTGAATAGCAATAAACGTAAAGGCAGGACAAATTCAAGCAGGTTTGTAAATTTAAGAAATGTGAATCATGCATTATTTTTGAAGTGAATTTTCTTCAAAGCAATACTTTCCCATAATAAATAAAGCTTTGTTAATGTCCTTTTCCCCTAAAAATTAAAATTGTATATTTTAAATTCTGTATTTTTGACTGCTAAATTTTTCTGCTGCTTCGATTGTTGGTAATTTACAAGTATTATTATCCTTTAAAGTATGAAAGTATTCATTATTTTTTTAAATGCTTGTAGTAAACAATCATGCATCATTAAATATTATTTATTCATGAGTTTTTCTTTGATAGCAAATTAGGACGATCAAAATTCTACAATGAAAAGAATATGGCTGTAAGTTATCTTTTTCCCTTTCTTTTGTATTTAAATTTTTTATTTGAATTTAATCTCAAAAACATTTCTTGCTTTTGATGCTTTTTTTAGTACCTGTTTTAATGTTTTTGTAATTGTTGCATGGAATGGAGCATAACTTGGTTACAATTAAACATTGTAACCAAGTTATGCTCTTGAAAATTTAGCTTTTTTTTTCTGTTTCAGTAGTGGTAATTTAGGCCCAGCTTAGAAAAAGATACTTGATTTGTTTTGTGCAAACACACAAGTCGTTGTTTTTTGAACAAGCACTTTGTTTTGTCATGGATCTGATTCGAATTAAGATTCAAATCCTATCCTATAAACTGTATGTTTATGCATTTATACTGTCGCGACCCCTCGGTAAAGTTACTGCTTATACTCATTCTTAATACACAACATTTATTACACTAGACAAATACACATAGAAATTGAAGGAATATTTACAAGAAAATCATGAGCGTAAAGACGTACAACCTTCTGCTGCTAAGGTTGTGTGTAGACTGCTGTTTCTAAGGGGTTTGCACCCTCTCTGATGTTGTTGTTGGTCCACTGTTATTGGTCAGTTCTCAGTGTTCACGTGAACGGAGTGTGATGGACACATGCACACGTCATGATTGTGTAGGTGTATTTTTGTTTTGAATATATTTTGTAGTACTCTAACTGAGTGTCGCTGCATACTCCCCTCCCGACAGCGACAGCGAAAGTTTCAAGAATGAAACCAATCCGGGAATCGAACTTGACGTCCCGAACGGGTTGTTTGGTGAGATCGGTTATCTTTTTCTGTCGTGTTAGATAGGGGTTTTTCCGAGGGAGTAACCATATTGGAGCATGAATCAGTTGTTTGCTGTTGCACTAAATAGGCAGGTTTTAACCTGTCAATAGACACGGAAATTACCTTGCCATTTACGTCAATATCGAACACTTTATCATTTCTCTTGATGACACGGAAAGGTCCATCATATGGTTGTCGTAATGGACGCTTAACACAATCACGGCGTAAAAATACATATTCGGTTGTTGACATAGATGAAGGCACAAAAATAGGTTTAGAACCATGACGTGACATAGGTGGCGTACGAATAATGTCTCATGTGCTCTTTTAATTTTTCAACAAAAGGCGTAAAATTGTCGGAAGTGGCAGTTTCATCAAAAAAATCTCCTGGTAAGCGGATTGAGGATCCATACACTAACTCAGCAGAAGAACATCCTATATCGAGTTTTGGCGCAGATCGAAGTCCAAGTAGAACTGTAGGAAGAACTTCTGTCCAGCGGTCAGTTGCGTAGCATTTTATCTCTGCTTTGAGAGGGCGGTGAAATTCCTCTATCAATCCGTTGCAACTTGGATAGTAAGCTGTGGTGCGAGTTTTACGAACTCCAAGAAAAGGCGACAAGGAACGAAACAATTCAGACTCAAATTGCCTTCCTTGGTCTGTTGTTACAATGGAAGGGCATCCAAACCGTGAAATCCAGGTGTTGTAGAATTTTTTCGCAACTGTTGGGGCGGTCATGTCTTTCATTGGTACTGCCTCTGGCCATCGTGAAAAGCGATCTATCATCGTTAGACAATAGATATATCCTTGTGAAGGAGGTAATGGTCCCACGATGTCGAGATGAACATGATTAAAGCGTTTCAATGGCTCGTTGAAACTTTGCAGAGGAGATTTGATGTGTCGATGCACTTTAGATTTCTGACATGGAACACAATATTTGGTCCATTTCGCAGAATCTGATGACACTGACGGCCACACAAATCTTTGTCGGACGAGCTTACTAGTGCATTTAGGACCAGGATGTGCGAGGTTATGTACACTTTCAAACAAAAGTTGTCGAAAATCTTTCGGAATGTATGGACGAGCAACGCCAGTGGATAAATGACAATGCAATTCTGACTCAGAATTTGGGAGCAAAATTTTCTTAAGTTGCAGAGAATTATTATCAGAAAGCAATAACTTTAATTCAGGGTCACAAGCTTGTGCTTGGGATATCTTATTGTAATCAATTTTTGTGGACAGGGAAATAGCAGAAATGCACGACATTATATCTGCTGCAATATTGCAATTTCCAGAAATATGAGTATATCACAAGTAAATTGAGAAATAAATGATAATTGGCGAATTTGACGAGGTGAACATTTTTCAGGTTTTTGGCGAAAAGCAAACACTAAAGGTTTATGATCAGTATACCAAATGAATTCCCTTGCTTCCAGCATATGTCGAAAATGCCGGATAGAAGCATAAGTTGAAAGTAACTCGCGATCATAAGCACTGTAATTTACCTCTGTTGGTGAGAGACGACGGGAAAAAAATCCAAGTGGTTGTAACTCATTATCAACAATTTGATGCAATGCACTACCAATAGAGAAATCGGATGCATCAGTATGTAGTACAAGTTTTGCAGATGGAGAAGGGTGAGCTAAAAGAGTAGCTTCAGCCAACAATTGTTTACATTTTTGAAAAGAAGAAATAGCTGAAGTTGACCAGTTGATTACATTGTTATCTTTCTTTTTTAAAGAACCTTCTAAGAAATCATGCAACAAAATTTGTGCTTCTGCTGCATGTGGCAGAAACCTTCTGTAAAAATTCATTAGACCTAAAAATTTTCTTAATTCATGTATAGTTTCTGGTTGCTTGTAATCAAGAATAATTTGCATTTTACTAGGTAAAGGTTTAATACCTTCAGGAGTAATTAAATGACCTAAAAAATTTAATTCAGATTACCCTAACTCACACTTTGATGCATTTAATTTTAAACCATATGAATTAAGCCTTTCAAAAATTTTACGAAGATGCATTTTATGTTCTTCAAGTGAATTAGAAAAAATTAGAATATCATCTAAATAAACGTAGCAAAAAGGCAAACCACGTAACACTTCATGCATAAAGCGCATGAATGTTTGTGGTGCATTAACCAAACCAAAACATAATTTCGTGTATTCAAAAAGTCCCCATTGGGTCGTAACTGCAGTTTTTGGAATATCAGGTTCATGGATAGGAATTTGGTGATATGCTTTAAAAATATCAATTTTTGAAAAAATGGACTTACCATGAAGAGCATGAGAAAAATCTTGAAGATAAGGGATTGGATAAGAATCAAACTCAGTGACAGAATTTAATTTGCGATAATCACCCACTAGACGTATTGAGGAATCCGCTTTTGGCACACAATGAAGAGGGGAACTCCATGGGCTTTTGGAAGGGCGAATAATGCCTTGTTCCAAAAGAAATTCAAACTCACTTTTTACTTTATCATGAAGCGAAGGATGCAAACGATGTGGTTTAGAAGTAACAGGTGGTCCGCGAGTTAAAATATGATGCTCTGTTGCGTGTGGCACAGATTTGCGAATTAATGAGGGGGTTGGTCAAATCTGGAAATTCCTTTAAAATATCTTGAAACACACACGATATACACACTAAATGCACTGAAGCTTGAGTAGCAGGATGAACACTTCCGAGTGTATGTAGTGATGTTTCTGGGTGTATCAAGCGCTTTTTCCGAAGATCGATAATAAAATTAAAATGTTGCAGGAAATCTGATCCAGTTATGGGGCAGGTAACGTCAGCGACGACAAATGTCCACGGGAAATTAATGCAAAGACCGAGGTCAAGCTGCCGATGAAGCACTCCATATGCAGGAATTTTAGAAATTTTTGCAGCGTAGAGTGAAAAAGCAGATGTGCAGTTTCGTTTTCCAGAAGTAGACGGAGGCAAGACGGAAATCTCCAATCCCGAGTCGAGCAAAAATTTTTGACCCGTTTTACGGTCTTAAACAAACAGTCTGCTGGACTTTGAAAACTTTTCCGACATACCAGCTATGGCGGAGTCGGGAAGTTTTTTTTACTGTTAAAATTGCACGGTGGGCTGCATTTTTTTGCATTTTGCTGAAATCTGTGATGATAAAAACATATATCCTTTGGCTTAAAATCACGCTGTCTATTTCTAGAATAGGAACGCTGACGGTTGTACGAATTTCTGCGATATGGCGAACGGGAACTTCGTGAGAAGGACAGCTCTTCAACCTTTTTCGTTAGCTCGGAAATTTGCTGCTGTAACTTTTCTATGGAAGATGCGGGTTTTTCCAACGGAGCATCACTCGTTGTAGCAAAAACAGAATTTGGAATGGACACCTCTGCAATTCTGTCAGCAATTTTAGAGAGGTTGTCCAAAGGCTCGGAACTAGCCGATAAAATAGTTTGGATATGCGGCGGCATTCTCTGCATCCAAAGGTTTTTTAGGAAATCATCATCCAAGCGGGCTCCAGACAATTCTTTCATCTTGCGAAGAAGTTGGCTTGGGCGCTCGTCTCCCAGGTGGAGGTCGGACAGTAGTTTCTGTATTTTTTTATTTTCGGAGTCTTCAAACTCAGAAATAAGACGTTCTGAGAGAGTCTTATATTTGTTCTGTTGTGGGGGACTTAAAACAATGTCCGATACGTGCGACAAAGTCTCCGAATCAATATGCGCAACCAAGGCAGCATATTTGGTTTCATCTGCTGTTATTCCGCTGTATAGGAACTCATTATCGCATTGGAAAATCCAGAGTTGTACATTCGCCCTCCAAAACGGGGGAAGTTTCAAGGCTATCCGTGAAACTTGAGACGGCGTAGCAGTTGCATCTCCTTCGCTCGCCATGGCAAGGGTCCGCTCCATTCGGAAGAAAGGGGAGGTGAAGAGGAGAAATATCAGCGCTTCCGTTCCGGCTCTGGGATGATGATGCGAAGAATTGTTGGAGATTTGCCTTAATAATTATGCACGTTCATTAAATTGCCGGGTCACCAGTGTCGCGACCCCTCGGTAAAGTTACCGCTTATACTCATTCTTAATACACAACATTTATTACATTAGACAAATACACATAGAAATTGAAGGAATATTTACAAGAAAATCATGAGCATAAAGACGTACAACCTTCTGCTGCTAAGGTTGTGTGTAGACTGCTGTTTCTAAGGGGTTTGCACCCTCTCTGATGTTGTTGTTGGTCCACTGTTATTGGTCAGTTCTCAGTGTTCACGTGAACAGAGTGTGATGGACACATGCACACGTCATGATTGTGTAGGTGTATTTTCGCTTCGAATATATTTTGTAGGACTCTGAGTGTCACTGCAATACTTTTTCTGGCGCTTTTTGGGAAATATAATAAAGGGGGAAAGGGGACTTAAGGACTGTTATTTAATGATGGCACACTTTTTATCAATTTTCTATATTTACTTTTTAAGTATAGGAAAGTAAAAGTGAAAAAAAAAATCATTAGAAAGAATCTAAGACATTAAACTTTTAATGTGTAAATGAGTATGAGTACTTGCACCCATTTTCTAAATACAGTACAGAACCTCTTATCCGGCATGCTCGGGACCATTGCCATCCCGGATAACTGAGTTCCCGTTTTTTTGGATCGCTAAAAAATGCTGATGTTTGGAGGTTTATCGAACCCAAATTACAATAACAAATGGTAATAATACTTCAAAATAAGTTTAAAATAGTAAAGAAATACAGTATGGGACCCCAAATTCGGAATCCCAATATCCGGAACTTTTTGGGAAAAAAAGCTTGTTTTTTTAAGAAAGATCAGGAAACATTTTGCACCATTTTTTCTTTCGGAAATAGGCTTTTAAAAAAAAAAAATATATATATAAGGGGGGGGGGGGGGGGACATGTTTATCATTTAAGATAAAAAATGTGCAGTATTAAAAAAATTTATTTCGTGATTTTCTCAAAAGGGTTTGTTTTGGCGATTAGAGTTTTTATTAATTGTTGCTCTAATTATGAGTTAATATTGTTTAATCTCTTTTTTTATTTCTTGTAGTTTCCATATTTATTTTTTTTAAATGAGCTCAAATTTCTGCGCAATACAGAACATTCGCGAAATTGAAATTTGGCGATGGTCACATTTTCCTGATAGTCTGATCTTTTACTGCAATTAAAAGTTTTTAATAAGTGGAACACTGAAGTTTTTAATAAGTGAACATTAAATCATATCAGAATTTGACAGATTTTTTTTTTTTAATTGTTTAATTGAAGAAGGAGGTTTAGAAAAGATCGGGAAAAGTGTCTAGATTTTTCAATGTTTTGCTTCGAATTTTAAGCCGACTCTGACTTCGTTTTTTGTGCTAAATTTCACGACTTATAGGAGAGTATAAGCGATGATAAAAAAATGCTATAAATGAAGAAAATGCTAGATGCTACCTGCAAAATTTTTTAAAATGAGGACTCAAAATCCGAAAAAAATTCTGAATTCCGGAAACATCGTGGCGCCGAGCGTTCCGGATTTGAGATCCCATACTGTACTTTTAAATTAAGAAATATTGAAAGAACTTTAAAAGATAAAAATCAATAACATTCACAAATCAAAAAGAGAGAGCGGAGGGGGGAAGTTGAAATTGACATAAATGATTCAAATATTAAATAGTATTTATTTTTTAAACATTTAATTAAATTTCAGTTGGCAAAAATTAGGCTTTTGCTGTAAAAACAATTGCTGGGTTTTTCGAGCAGCCCTTATCTGCGTTTTATCTATAAAAGATTTTTGTTCCCTTCCTGCTATAGGTTCTTTAGTTAATTCAACGCAACGTTCATAGGGTATAGCAGGCAAAATTTTTCATTATTTTTTCTTCATTGCTATCTTGCTCTTTGTCATCGTTCGGGTGTAGTAGCACCATTTGAATAATTACAAATCTGACATCTTTATCTGCATCGTAAATGTTGGTTTCTGCTAAAAGATCCCACTCCAACCACATTCTAGAATACTCCTGAAGTTCAATTTGGAGATGCTTTTCTTTTAAAAAGCATGTTTACATGCGTCGTTACATGCAGAAACAACACAAATTTCATAATTGTGTGCAACGACTTCGGTTTTGCGAACTTGATTTTAATAAAGAATTCATTTTCACAGTCGCAATTTTTGTTGCCTTAATATCAATTTTAAATTCTTATTACTTTATTGCAGCTCTTAAATAAATCAAAAAACTAATGAAACAAAAATAAACCAGCTCTAATTTCACACGATTACAGGGTTCCCACCAAATCACTTTTTTCTCCTAAAATCACTTTTTTTTTTCATTGGTCACTTAAAGTCCCTTTTTGTAGCAAATTGTCACCTAAAATCACCTTTTTTTTTTGTCTATCTCATAAAGGGACATATTACCACCAAACTTTTCCTATAAACACCAGGAAAAATGCAAATAAAATAGTTTCCACAAAGCTACTTGATAAAGCAAATGAAAAGTTAAAAGTTACAAGTTTTACAGAAATACAGCTTGCTCGGGCAATGATAGAGGGTGCTAAATCCATAAAAGCTGATGAAGATGAGCACAGAGCAAAGGGGCACATGAAATTGAAAAAAAAATACAGAAGAGAAAATCTTTCGTAATCACATTTTTGCAAAAGAAATTTAAGACTGATTAAATTGGAACTTTTTTACAGAATGGGGGGGGGGGGGGGGGCTGCCATTTATATACCAGGGGCGACGGTTCTCTAAATTTTTGAATTATTCTTTTCTGAGATTTTTATATTAAAATTTAAAATTTTTGAGCATTCCTACTGTATTTATTTTCTCTTCTGATTTTCTTTTTCTTTTCTTTCTTTTTTTTTTTGCTTTTCAAGGTCTATTCTATCATATCATTTTCATTTTTAGCCTTTGAAGGATTTGCAAGTTAAAAACTTTTTGCTACAAGATAAGTAAGCACTTAAAGAATAATTTTCAAGTATTTTACTTGTGGTATCTGTACTTTCTAAATAAGCTTTGGACAAAGGATTATAATCAAAATCATTTCTTGAACAGAATGCATTTAATTTAGTGATTTCCTTGCTTGATTTAACTTGGCATTAACCCTTTTCCTGTTTTTCATGCGTATAATTAATTTTATTTGCTTCTTTAGTTGTCAATTAAAAGATTTTTATTTTTTACTTGCTTAAAAATATGTAATTTGACATAAATATAAATAATATTCAAATTAACTTTATTTCTGTAGTAATCCCAATGAAAGCAAATTTTGAAATATTAAGCTGTTTTTTCTCTTTTGAGCCTTGCCCTAGCATGATTTGAAGTACAGTAAAACCTGTAAAGTTGACCACCTTTGTTAGTTAACCACCTGTTTAAGTTGACTAATTTTTTCAGGAACGGAATCAGCTCTTCACCCTCTACCTCATTCTCTGTAAGTTGACTACCTGTCGAAGCTGACCACTAAAGTGCTGCACCGCAAGTGGTCAACTTACACAGGTTTCACTGTACTTATTTTTGGTGTTTTAATTTTGGCATCAAAGAATATTCTGAATTAAATTTTTTAATAAAGGAATATAATATTCATTGTATGTACATACCTTTAATTTATCTAATTGTTTCAAATATTTTGCACATGCTCCTCTGATATTCTAAATGCTTTTATTACCTATAATTAATTTTATTTTTGTGATCAAACATTTTAGATAATTTTTCTTGTTTCACACATTAAAAAATAAAGTTGATTCTGTAAATTGCTAGCATAATCGGTCACCCCTGGCATATATATGTATGGCTGCTTTCTTTCTGTGTCTGATGAAAAATCATTGGTTTTTTAAAAATGATTTTTTATTTGAGATGATAGTGATGTTTATTTATGGAAGATTAGTTAAGGATTGAACTTTCTGCTGTTTTTAGCCTACTTTCCCAAAAAATAAAGAAAGTGAACGAAGGCTTAATGTATCGTAAAAATATCATTAAAAATAAAGACAAGTCAAAGAAGTAATTAAATAAGGAATGAAAAATGAAAAATTTGAAACTAAGGTTTTGAGATGGGCTAAATGTGTGGCTATCGGTCCCCCCCCCCCCCCCCAATAACTTTTGAGGAAATTGGCCGATTCAAAGATCTTGGCGAGGACATCTCATTTCCATATTTCACTTTTCCATTTGAACAGTTTTTTGTTCATTTTTGAACAGTTCAAAAAATTAACATTAGCGCCTACAGGGAAATTTCAATCCTATATAAATCCTGATCTAGCTGACGGATTCGCTTGGAACAAACTTTATCGGAAAGATGTTAGGCCAAAGAACATGTACAGATACAAAGTTCAACCTGAACTAAACGAGCCTATTTTTTTATGAAAAAATGAATGAGTGAAAAAATAAGTGTACAAATTCATGAATGAGTAAATTAATTAATGAGTGAATGAATATGTATTAACCGCTGAAAACGGTACATTTGAAGTAATCAAGAACTAAAGCTAAATGAGAATTTAGAGAGAGAGATAGCAAGAGTATAAATCTGAAGTTGGAATGTACGAAAGTAGGCTCGTACAGTGCTACATGGAACTTTTGCATGTGAAGAAAATAAATGTAATGGTATATTTTTCTATGCTTAAAAACCTATAAACCTTTTTTGTACATGTGTTTTAGTCGTAACGCAAAGCTTATTATCATTTGGTCACTTTTTTTTTTAATTAATCACTTTTTTTTCTTAAATGGTCACTTTTTTCACTTTTTTTGTATCATATTCATGGTGGGAACTTTGCGATCAGCTATTACGGAAACGTTGCGAATCTGTGGTATTAGAAATTTTCCGAACTTTCATATAGTCCGACTTTTGTTGCAACTCTCAAATACTCACCAGACAATTAAATAAGTGTATAAGAATCTAAATACATATTTCTTCCGCATTTAATTATTGAAATAAAATAGCGAAAGTGTCGGGCGTTTTCTCAGGTTTCGTTAGAGAAATTTTAATTCTAATTTTCTGCTGCAAGTAAGTTTACGCACCATCCCCTAAAAAAACATAGTTTTTAGACTAAATTATTCGACTTATAAATACTGAATATGTTACTTGTAACGAAAAAATGCGTATTTTTAAAAGTATTTTCAAAAAATTCGTATTTTTATTAAATGGGCAAAAAAACGCGAACTTTTCAAAAATGGCGGGATATTCACGAAAAAATTCCCAGTTTTCTGGTTTCCCGGTTTTTTGGTTCCCGGATAAGAGGTTCTGTACTGTAGTTAAAAAGTATGTTATTTAATAGGCATACAAAAAAAATTATGTGGTGCATGCATCAGTATTTTTTTTTTGGTGTGGGGGGGGGGGGGGAGATGTGGATTCTTGCTCATGTACTGAAATATTCATGCATGTTGTTTTTTTTTGCTCAATATCCTTTGTGTTTTGCAATGTTGAGTAACTAATAAGAAGTGTTGTAGGCTGAAAGTAGAAGCTAAAAGATTGCTGATTAATTACAGCAAAATGCTAATTTTATGCACGTAGCCCTCGCGTGTGGTATGTTAACATGTTGCACATAGTGGCGGACTGGCTGTGTGGGCATTCGAGCAAATGCCTCCGGTCAAAAGAGCGATCCTCCCGGGGCTGGTTGAAAAATGTCTAAGTGTTTTATTTTTTACCAAGTAAATGACTTTTATGATGTTAATAAAATTGTGCCCAAAAATTTGCCTTAGGAAGAACCACAGAAGGGAGATGGCCACTGAAGCAGAATCCCTAGGGTCTGGCCATAAGCCGTGTGGACATGGGCAGGATTAAAAAAAAAAAAAATTTCCTCATTTTTCGGAGCATTTTTCATTTTTTTCTTGGTAACATGGTAAATGAGACAAATGCAGATGCAGCTTGTGGTACGGAAAGGGGCATTCACCCCTCCCTTTTCAACAATTTGCTCTAGAACTCTGGTTATAAGTGTAAGACCACAAGACAAGAAGACTTTAAGGGCAGGGTTGGGGCGAGGAAAATTTTGGAAACTGAAGGTTGTAAAAAGGCATTTAAACGATACTTTTGGTTAATTTAAGGTAGGTGTCTTAAACCTGTAGCCCTCCGAAGATATTTTAGTGGTTCACCAAGCCTTTGCAATAAGTTAAAAACGAAAATGTTAAAAAAAAATTTTTTTTAATGTAAAGGAAAAGAAAATGGCTGATTGCTACAACAGTTAAAACACTTCACACATATGCTAGAGGGAAAACAGTAAGGGGAGAAAAACTTACATATATTTCTTGTTGAAAAACTGACTCGTCATTTAGGAAGGTCTGTGGGGAGGGGGCTTTGAGAATATCATATTAATTCATATATGCGCATATATTTTGTTGGTTCTTCGGGGCTGGGATACCACCATATATCCCCTCCTCCCCAATAGTGACCTTTGAGACATTGTAGAATATTAATCAGCCCACTTGAAGCTTCTCATTTAAAAAAAAAATTCGCTACTCAAACAACAAATCACTGATCGCTGTTCTAGTGTGGTGCATGTTGATAGTGGTGCAGCCATATTGTAACTGATTGCTACAAAGGCAATGCCAAAATAAATTATGAGAGTGCTGACGCCACAAGAATTGTTGCAAATGGACTTTGGCCTTCGGTTGGCACCTGGGAGTAGATGGGTTTTCTTTTGTTTTTGTTACGTGTTCAACTTGTGATTCAGAATAAATGTTATTTTCAAATGGAAGGGATGTCTTGTCTGTTTTTCCAATACACCATGCATTGCGTAGATGCAGCCTGCGTTTTTTGATCAGAGAAGTTTTTCTTTGAATTTATTGTGTTCTCAACACTGATGTTACTGCTAGGGTGTGTGTAGCAAGGTCACTACCAGACCTGGTGGTCATTGTGTGAACTTCAAGAAACATTCCTGCGATTTACCAGATCAACCCTACAATTTTTCTGAACTTTATAGCACTTTTAAGGTTTTCATTTTATACACCCTCGTGTAACAAACTCTTTTAAATATAAAAGAGCTATTTCAAAATTATTCAAGACTTATACTGCTTTAGTTTTAAGTAAAGGTATTGGTTAATTTTCTTTCAAGTTATTATTATTTTTTTAAAATTTTTAACTATGACTTTTTTAAATTTAATTTTCAGTGTGACGGTGTATATGGGAACTCTCGACTTATGCATGCTACAACTTCTTTAGTGGTTTGTATATGTTATTATGCTATTAAAGTTTTTAAACATTATATTTAAAGATTTATTTCAATATGAGATTTTGTATGAGATGTTTTTATGATGATTTTTTAGGGATGTGTTGTGCAAGTGCAAGTTCGAAATGGAGCTATATACGAGGGCATTTTACGTACCTTTTCTCATCAGGTAAGCTTCTAAACTGAAAATATTTAATATTAAGTTTAGTTTCTTTTTTTTTTCTTTTGATTCACAAAAATGCATAATTTTTAAGAATTTGTCATTAAATGGCAGTTGTTTTTATAAACACAAATCTCATTTCAATTGTTCATCAGGATTATAAATGAATTCAATGCCCCCCCCCCCCCCCCCCCAAACTCTCCTTCTGCCAAAACCGTCATTTAAACCAAATAGTGAGTTATTGCTATAAACAAATTGTCCCGTACATAGCACATGTTTTCATGAGACTACAGACAAGGGGATGTAATTTTTTTGTTGTTGAAAATAAGAATATTTAATTGCTAAATCTTAATAGAAGAAATTCTAAGCTTTAAAATGATATACAACACATAACTTTTTATGAGACTTTATTTTTCCAATTTGAAGCCAAATACCTTGGATATATATCAAATGTAGTAAAACATTTTTGAAAGGTTTAAAATTAAAAAATTTTTTTTAAAAAGGTTTGAGAATGAGACACGGACTCATCAGTGTTGGTCAGGATTCACGCTAGGCCGCGCGATCGCGCGATTCCCGCAATATTTTTTGAAATCCCACTCAAAAAAAATTTTTTTTGGTCTTAAACTTTAAAAATCTCATTTAAAATTTTGGTCAAGGAGGAAAATCCCACCTTGTATTTTTCCCCAGTATGAACCCTGTTGGTAAACTACATTTCTGTTATATATTTACTTAAATTTTTGCTGCTGTTTAGATGATATGTGTTTGTTTTTCTGTTTTTTCTTTTTTTCAAATTTGTTTTCCTATATATAATTTGAAGAACCATTCTTGACCCTTTTGTTTAATTAGTGTTGGAGATTGTAGCAGGAAAGAAAGCATCATTATAAAATGTGGAAGTTGTTGTGAAGTAATACTTTATACCTTTAACTTCACGTAACATTATCTTCAGCGGAAAAATTTTGTTTTCTGATCATTATACCTCCAATTATCCATGGAAAAATCATTTAGCAAAGAATAAAATATATTGGTTGTCTGCAAGGAATTTTAGATGAACACACACATATCCGTTTCAATTATTCCTATATATTTTGATGTTATATTTTGAGTATTTCATGCCTTGTATCAACTGTGTTTGAAAGTATCTAGGAGGTTATACATTTGAGTAAATCTCATGTTTATGGTTTTGGATGATTAAAGGTTTTTAAAACACATTCATGCTTTTCCCGCCTTTAATTGTGTATGTTCTGTTTCCTCTTTTATAGTTTGACCTTGTACTTGAAATGACTCACAAAGTAAACATAAACAATCCACCAATCAAAGGGGTTGGAGCTGTTGTAAGCAATTTATTATCATCCTTTCCATTTGAGGATGGAATTTCTGAAAAGCTTATTTTTAGACTTGGCGATATTGTAACGCTAAAAGCCACTAATGTTGACGCAGATTTTGCTCTTAAAGGTAAGTTTTAAAATTGCTAAAATTGACTTGCAATATGTATTCTTACATTTGAATTAGAGATACAATGATTATTATTTGTTGTTTGGATGGTTTGTGGAATATTTGATTCTGGAAAAATTACGGAGAATGTTTGGCTAAGTTCAAGTAAACAATTAAATATTTCGTGCATCTAGATATGCAATAAATAAAATCAAATACAATACAATACAATACAAAAAGTACACCAACAACAGGCGCTAGGCCCAACAAGGTTGGTGAATAGATGAGCAATTCTTGCTTGACTTCTTCATGCTCCTCTTCCTCTTCTTCTTGTCCCTACTTTTATCTTGAACACCCATTTGCATGAAAGAAAAAGAAAAGCAGTATCAATTTACATATAAAACTATTTGAACAAAAGCTAAGAGAGAAATATTATCAGATTTCAACTGGCTGCTCTCTTCACAATCCCCCAGTGACGATCCAAACCTTCCTTAAACGATTTAACATCCTTAGAATTAACAATGTGCGATGGCAAAGTGTTCCAATCGTCGACAACTCTACTGAAAAAGCAATGTTTCCTACACTCCCTCTTAAATTGTGATTTAAATAATTTCAATCCATTTCCCCGAGTCCTATTACTATGAGAAAATTGTAAACCTTCTTGTTTCATTTAACTTTATAAATTTGAACAACTGAATCAAATCTCCCCGTTTCCTTCTTTCTTGTAACGTATACATGTTAAATTTCTTTAATCTGTTTTCATAAGCCATACCTGAGGTTCCTTTAATAATTTTTGTAGCCCTGCGTTGAACTTTTTCTAACATGTCAATATCTTTTTTTAATTATGGCGACCAAAATTGTACTGCATACTCTAGATGTGGCCTAACCAGTCCTCTGTACAATGGCAAAATAACGTCTTTTGATTTACACGAAACATGTTTTTTAATATACCCCAACATTCTATTTGCCTTATTACTTGCTTCTCTACATTGATACCCCATTTTAAGATCACTAGAAACCACTACACCTAAATCGTTTACAGTATTCCCTGATTTAATTTGTTGTCCTTGCAAGTTATATGCTGCGCATTTATTTTTATGACCCATGTGTAGAACTTGACATTTTTTAATATTAAATGACATACCCCACTTAGCAGCCCATTCCGATATTCGTGATAAATCTGTTTGAAATCGTTCTATTTGTTCCTCTGTGTTGACAATTCCCATTATTTTTAAGTCATCAGCAAATATACTAACTTTGCCCAGTATACCCTCAGTTATGTCATCAATAAATATTATGAATAGGAGTGGTCCAAGAACAGAACCTTGTGGAACACCACTTTCTACTTCTATCCATCGAGAACTATTACCCTTGATTTGCACTCGTTGCTTTCTCCTGATTAACCAACTTTTAATCCATTCAAATGTATGACCCTGAATACCGAATCTTTTCAATTTTAGTAGCAGAGCTTTATGTGGAACTTTATCAAATGCTTTCTGAAAGTCAATATAAGCTACATCTATGCTATTATTGCGGTCTAACTCCTTTGTTATTACATCATAAAAATTTAAAAGATTAGTTGTGCAAGATTTTCCCTTCCTAAATCCGTACTGATTTTGTGCTAGCAAACCTTTTGTTTCAATAAATTCAGTTATATGACTCTTCAGCATGGTCTCAAAGATTTTACAAATAACTGATGTCAAACTAACTGGACGATAATTCCCTGGCTCACTCTTGGATCCTTTCTTAAACAGAGGAGTAATATTTGCTAATTTCCAATCTATCGGCACTGTTCCTGACTGATAAGAGCATTCAAATATAGACCATAACACACCCCCCATCTCCTCTGCACACTCCGTTAAAAATTTTGGATAGATAGAATCAGGCCCAGGAGCTTTGAAAGGTTTTAAATTCCTTAGATGGTAAATAACCTCTTCCCTATTAAATTTAAGATCATTTATTCCCTCACTGTTAGCATTTTCCACAACAGCGCTATCACAGTTAAAATTCCTACTGAATACAGTTGCAAAAAATTCATTTAACATAGTTGCCATTTCTAAATCATCATCTACTATCTTGCCCTGACTGTCGATTAGTGGGCCTAAGTGTGTGTCCGCTTTCTTGTTACCATTTGCATATGCGAAAAAACTTTTCGGATTAATATTGATGTCATTTGCAAGCTTATGCTCCAATTCGCATTTATGTCTTCTGCTAATGAATTTGTATCTTTTCCTTGATTTATTATATTCAATCTTATGTTCTCTTTTTCCCGTTTGCTTGAATATACCGAATGTCCTCTGTTTCTGTTTTAAAGCTGTTTTAGTTTCCTTATTAAACCACATAGGATATAATTTACGCAACTTCCTTTTTTGCACAAATGGGATATGGTTTTTAACTATTGTATTTATTTTATTTTTAAAATCAGCCCACTGTTCTTCAACGTTTCCATGCATTAGCCCTTCCTTAAACACATCAATAAGTTCAGATCTGATCAAACTAAAATTAGCCTTTTTAAAATTTGGAACTAACCTATTATTTTGATCTCTATTTGTCTTTAGAATAATTTCAAATCTTATGATGTTGTGGTCACTATCTCCCAAGTGCTCTCCAATATCTAGATTATGAATCCTGTCCTCATTACTACAAAATAATAAATCTAAAATTGCCTCTTCTCTTGTACCTTGTTGTACCATTTGCTGTAAAAAGCTATTTTGTATTACATTAATAAATTTTTCTCCCCTATCGCTTACTGAAAAATTTTCTTCCCAGTCTATGCCCGGAAGATTAAAATCTCCGATCAAGATAATTTCCCCTGACCTACATGCTTCTTCTATAGAGAAAGTATTAGATTGAAAGTATTAAATAGAGAAATGCATATTTTAAAAATTATTTCTGTTTACTGGGAGTGAAAGATATCATCATTTATATAAGGTAGAATCTTCATAATATCTGTAAAGTAGCTTCACAATTTCCAATTAAAAAAAAAGAAAACAAACCATCAAAGTGTGTATTGTTATTTAAATGTCTCTAACTAAAGGAAATCAGCTTCTTAATGAAATGTTGTATTTTTAGTAATAATTGTGGTTTAAAAACTTATACTCTTTTATAAATAAAATTGGTTCCAAAAACATTGTGAATTTTTAAATCTTAATATAAGATAATATAAATGTTTGTTTTTCATTGTAATCTTTCTATTATAGAAATGTACATGGAAAGATCAGACATAGAAAAAACCAAGACTTGTAACTGTAGTGTAATAAAATTAATCCCTGGGTCTTGTGCTGGTCCAGAAAGAAATGTTCCTGTTATTTCTCTCTCGAATATTTTCAAAGTTTCTATCCAATGTGGCTTTATATTACTCCATTTCTTTGTCTCCAGAAAGTTCCCGAAGAGAAACTAGCTTGTATTGAATTCAATTTGAAATGCAACATCAAGATAATAAAACATCCGAAATATTAATTTCTAATGCAGTTGAACGTGTTATTGTAAGCTCATATGTAATGATAACCTGGGTTTTATGTGGAAAATTAAAATAATTGTTGGTTTAATGTTAAAAGCTTCTATAAAACCCTGATATTACAAGCATGACTCATGATTTTTTGTAACAAAAATAAATAAATAAATAATTGTATATTTTTTTATTTCAGTCGGATCCCATTTCAATGACTCCCCTAATTTCAAAGGAGTGTGGGTTGAAAAAAACTGAAACTTCTTTTGTTAATGTTGGGATTCTTATGCAATGAATCCTCCCAGAAATCTCGAAATTTTTTTCGCAATGTAGCATGTATTCCTCTCGTAAACTTTCCTCAGCATAAGTGTGTCGAAGTCGAGTCTCCCCCGAAAAAATTTCTGGATAAAAACATAGCATTTATTTAGACTTTAAATAAGTAACTTATATGAAGTAAAAAGACAGGAAAAAAAATAGGGCTCAAATCATTATACCTTCACCAAGTATGATCTCATAAATGAAAAAGGAATCACAATACTGCAGCCATACATGACGTCACGCAGTAATGCAAATGAATAGGCGAATTAAACGCCTTTGCCGATTCGCTTTTGTATTTAAATTTTGTCATTTTTATGACATATGTCTTGCCGTCAAAAACCACTCTCCCTCTTCACCAGTTTCTTGATGACAAAGTATGTAAAATGCTTTCAATTTTATTCCATGTGTTAGTTTTTTTGAATCACTTATGCTCTGCTTCAAAATTTTACTTTTATGTTCTAAATGCCTTTCCTTACTTCAAAGATGGATTAAGAAGTTTTTGGGCAATAAAGAGTCCATAGTAATAAAAATAAAATTTCACGTTAATTTAAAGCACAAATGAGCATTAAAACGCAGACATATGTTTCGGGATTGCTTGGGATCCCTTTTTCAATGCGACAGGGAGCTTCTAGATACAAAACATCCAAATGAAGCAGACAAAACAACAAAAACAAAGCTTATATAGCCAAGGAATTAACTGTAAACCAATGAGAATAAAGGCAGTGTGAAGTGGAAGTAGAAGTAGCAGGGAAGGTACCAATAAGAGAGCAACAAATGAATCCATTGAAAGTACAGGAAGTAAAAAGGAATATCAATAAAAACAAAGCAAAAAAGACGACAGCACGCATAAAAATGTGAAAATACATGAGATACAAAGAAAAATATGGAAATAAAATAAGTACAGAAAATACCAAAACAAAAAGCAAAACAAATTACACATGTAAAGGAGGGATTGGGGGGAGAGAAAAAATAGACACAAAAAAAAAAACGAAAACTAACAAGAAAACCAAGAAAGAACAACAAATTAAAGGAACTTATGCCAGACCTGTGAAAAATAAGGAGTTGAGGAAGAACCATTAACCAAATTAGAACTATTCCTGTTAATATGATTAGCTTCCCAAAAGTCAAGCTCTAAAGGGGAAGAACATTTTTGAATAATTTTTCCAGAATTGAAATCAAAAGAGGGGTTGGAATTCCAACAATGTTGAGCAATACTAGACTTATTTAACTCTTGCTTTCGTACATAACCTTTATGCTCATTTAACCGAATTTTCAGAGCACGTTTTGTCTGTCCAATGTAAGAAAGGCCGCAACGGCAACTAATTTGGTAAATACCCCAAGTGTTAAGTTGATCTACAGGATCTTTAAGAGAAGAGAAGGAAAGTTTGTTGCTAGGAGAAAAAACAATTTGAAATTGAAACCTTTTTAGGATTTTAGCAATACGAAAACTGACAGAATGAAAGAATGGTAATACAACCAAATTCTTTCTAGAAACCACATGATTGGGACCAGAAGTTTTTTTAGAAAGTTTGTTATGAATAGAATCAATTAAAGAGTGAGAAAATCCTCTATCCACAGCTACAGCTTTCAGATAGTTGAGTTCAATCTTGAGAAGCTCAGGAAAGAGCAAATATTAATTGCACGATGGACAAGAGCATTAAAAGCCGAATATTTTTGGTTGGGAGGATGAGACGACAGTCTGTGAGGAGGTAAAGAAACAGCGAAAGGCTTACGATAGACAGAAGTAGTGAAACTAGACTCACTCCTAGAAATCAAAACATCAAGAAACGCGAGGCTACTATTTAGTTCTTTCTCACAAGAAACGTTCTTTCAACGTTCAAGTTAAGTTCTTTCTCACATTGAAAAAGGGATTCCAAGCAATCCCGAAACATATGTCTGCATTTTAATACTCATTTGTGCTTTAAATTAACGTGAAATTTTATTTCTATTACTGTTTACTTGCACAAAGTTAAATTATTATTAAAGGGTTCATAATCATCAGTCGATAAGAACATGCTGCAAAAGTACAAAATTTTAGACTTCTTTGAGATTGAAAGTTCACTTTCCGAGTTGACATTTGGTATATTTTTCTGGCAATCTGGGTACAATTGGAAAAGATATCCGTAAGAGATATAACAACACCAAAGAAATGGGAATGAAGTATCAAGGAAAATGGGTTGCTGTGATGATGATTCACTATTGCTGGATGTTATAATGAAATGAATGTCTTAGAAAGTACATAAAACAAAAAAAAAAAAAACTGAACTAGAACATGACAATTCCAAGGGAACTCTCTTTACATGGAGTAAAATTGCAAACATTTTAAATTTTTCATCATGAAGGATGTGTAAAGAGGGGCAGTGATTTCTAAAAGCTTGCCATATCTCAGAAAAGTTGTTGCATAGTTAATTTTTACGTAAGAAGTTGGATCATAGTTTTCCTCTACTATGACAGTGCATTACAATCAAATAAATCAAATTTCGAAAGGAAAAAAAAATAATTGACAACAGTTCAATCATTTCAAAAAAAAATTAAAAAAATAAATAATTGACCAAAATAGTTAAATAAAACATACTTTTAGTGTAAAAATGCTAGAACTTTGACTTTTTTTTCTTGAGTGTGAGAGTTGGCAAGTATTTGAAACTTATTTTATTGAAAAAATATATATACATGTATTTATATTTTTTACAGACAATTTTACAGACACTGCCATAAGCAAATATAATGGACAAATCATGGAAAGAGAACTGGAACCATGGGAAGGCCCTTCAAGTGATTCTGAAAATTCCTTAGGGTTGATATCTGATGAGACAGATAGCGCAGTAAGTTTGTTTCATTATGGCTTTTAATAAGGAATTGTGATTTTTTTCTTGCCATTTTTCCAATCTGGTAAATAGCATTCTCAATGGGTTAAATAGTTAGTTTGAGAATTTTGTTTATACGAAGGAAGAGGGTTCTATTTTATTTGAAAAACTTAAAGTAGAATAAGTTACAGGACAAGATAATATTCATCCAAATATTTTTTTAGTAGAGGAATGAGTACTGTTACCTCAGATACTTCCAACTTGTGTAACTCAGGGCAGCACTACAGGGCTGAAAGCTCATTAGCGTAACTCTAGGTGTTATTACTAAACACTGTGTTTATTATATACTTGCAAGTCTAATTTCAGTGATCTTTAAAATTTCTGAAATATTGCTCAAAATGTTTTGAGCAATTAGTTAAAGAATAAGGGCCAAACCACGGTAACTGGTCACAAGGCATTAAAAAAGAAACACTTTTCAAACATGAAAAATTAATGGTAAGGGTGAATTTCATGTAAAATTACAAAAGAATGATCTGACAACTGTTACACATGATAATGCAATTTCTGATTTTTAACTATTTTATTTTAACATTTTTGTAGCATTTATAGTTCACCATTTTAGTAATTTTATTTCATTTTTGTCACATATTTACAGAATGGCTGGGATGCAAATGATATGTTTCGTACAAATGCAGAAAAGTATGGTGTTAAATCTAGCTATGATAACTCCCTTCAAGACTACACGTGAGAAAATACTTATTTCTATTTATACTTTTAACAAAGTTTGTTTCTGTAAATAATGTTGTTTTAGTAGATAATAAAATAAAACCTTGATGCAACAATACTTAGAGAACTCGGTACAGCTATCGCTATAGAGGGATGTATCGTTATCGCGAGAGATGATGTACTGGCAATTTTAAAGACAATTTCATGGTTGGCTTTAGATATGTAGAGAACTTAAGTCGACAATCAAAACAAGATTATGAACTAAGAAAGATTTTCAAACCTCAACAAATGGATAATGGCTGGTAATCCATTTTTCATTAGTTGCGGGAATGGTTATAGATTTCACCATTATAAATTACGTACTATAGTATGGGACCCCAATTTCGGAATTCCGAAATTCGGAACTTTTTTAAAAAAAATTGGCAGCTAAAAAAAAACAGCTTTTGTTTTCTTAAAAAAAGAATCGGGAAATTTTTGCATCGTATAGGCATTTTAAAGAGGAAGAAAAATAAAATATAAGGAACATGTTTAAGATCGGAAATGTGCTGTTTTCAAAAAAAATATTTCAAAATTTTCTGAAAATGGTTCGTTTTTGCAATTAGAGTTTCTATTAATTGTTGCTTTAAAAAAAAATCTGGAAATGTTTTGCACCATTTTTTGGAAATAGGCGTTTTAAAGAGAAGGAAAATAAAATATAGTGAACATGTTTAAGATTGGAAATGTGCAGTTTTCAAAAAAAATTATTTCACGAATTTTTGAAAAGGGTTCGCTTTTGCGATTAGTTTTTCTTTGTTGCTTTAATTCTGAGTTAATATCATTAAATTTTGCGCTTTTTTATTCCTTGTAGTTTTCTTATGTTTATTTTTTTAATGAGCTCTTAATTTTTGCGTGATACAGAATATTCGCGAAATTGAAAATCCGTGTTTCTCGCATTTTCAGGATAGTCTGATCTTTTATTATAATTTAGTGGCTAGATAATATAAAATCATATCAAAATTTTACAAAATTTTTGTCTTCGGGAAAGGTCTAGAAAGTTCAATGCTTTGCCTCAAATGTAAGCCTACTCCAACTTCGTTTTTTGTGCTAAATTTCGCAACTTATAGGTGAGTATATACGATAATAACAATGCTATAAATGAGCAAAATGCTAATAAAAAGTGCCAGAGCAAATTATATGGGTTCTGATGCTACTTACAAATATTTTTGAATGAGGACCCAAAATCCTGAAAATTCCGAAATTCGGAAAGATTACGGTCCCAAGCGTTCCGGATTTGAGGTCCCATGCTGTATTAATAATACCTATAAGTATTTTACGAGAAGAAAATAGGACTACTTTCTTACTTATACCAGTATTTGGAAAGTATAATAACAGAGGGATAGGAAAACAACTTTCTTCTTGAGAAAAAACATTGACTTATAGATGTTTAAAACTTTACAGAATGTTGTTGAAATGATGAGCAATTTACATAATCTGAATTCATGGGGGCTGTAAAATGTTATCATTGTGTTAGAAAGATTTGTCTTTGCAACGGATATTGAAGCAAGGTTTTATTGTTTGTATTTCTACTGCATGTGTGAGTACTTTCTTCTTTGTAGACATAAATCAACTGATAAATTTTATGCATGGCTTCTTATTATTGGTATTTTTTCATAGAATGCATAATGATTTAAATTTCTTACTTTACAAGCACCAAGTCCTAACGACAAATGCTTCGTTAAAAGTTAAGGCAGTTGTAAATGAAGATTAAACTTGAGTATGATTCAAGTGTTTCTCCCTGTTCATCTATGAAAAATAGCATTTAAAGCTTTTTTCTTATGCAATAATTCGCACAAATCCTATATTACAAAATCAAATGTATTGGGTAAAAGTTTTATCCCCTTTGAGATAAGAAGAATTGTAAAGGTTGCTATGTGCTTGCATTAATTTCCATAATTATATATGCATATGACATGTTTGAAAATAATACTCTTTAAAAGTAAAAAATATAACTTTTAAGTCGGCCTTTTGGGTTGTTGTTGCTTCTGATCATGGTGCATCTACCAGAAATTCAACTGTAGCTAAATTTGCAGTGTACCACCTTTGTGCAGTATGTTTTTTTACTATGTTGTCTCTGATTGCCACATTTCTGGCATGCTTTAATCACATGCATATTTATGGCCATTATTAAATTCGGCTAAAATTCAGGGCAGGATGGCAGGATTTTCACTCAAATTTCAGATCCCCTCCTTGAAAATATACCAAAAGGGGAATTCTGTGCCCCAAAGATTTGACAATTTCAGTGAAAATGCAAAAATTGACATCTTTTTACTAGTACACGAAGTTACTGATATTATTATTTTAAAAAATTTAATAAATAAATAAATCGAGTTTGATGTACATGTTGGTATTGGTAACAATTATCAATTATATGTATCCTTACAATAGAAAAACTGTTTTTCATTAAAACAGAACTTTCTGCTTAAACATTTTAGCCTACTTTCCCATAAAAAGTAAAAAAATGAAATAAATGAAGTGTGAAAAGATGGCTTAATGTATTGCAAAAATAACATTAAAAGTAAAGAAAATTCAAAAATAAGTGAAGTAATTAAATAAAGATTGAAAAATAAAAACTTTAAAAGTAGGGTTTTGAGATGGGGAAAATGTGTGCCTGTCTGACCCCCCCCCCCCCCCCCCCCAATAACTTTTGATGGAATTGTGCGATTCGAAAGATTTTTTTTTTTTTTTGTATTCAAAAGATCTTGGCAAGGATATCTCATTTCCATATTTTACTTTTTGATTTGAGCAATTTTTCGTTCAATTTTGAACAGTTCAAAAAATTTTAACAGTAGTACCTATGGGCAAAAATGTAGGAAATTATGTAAACTATGGGATAAGATCCAAGTTTCTATGAAGAAGGTTAGGGGACGAAGCTCTCTATGGGAAATGTTTTTTGAACAATTTTTATTCAATTTTGAAAAAAACTAAAACTAAACTCAGTGGCGCACCAGCCCTTTTGGGGGCCATGGCCTACTGTGTCCATCCCAGTTTTCGAGACCAAGGGCCCTGGGGTGCAGAAGCAGAAGTTCCGATCCAGTGGTCGGCCTGACGCGGAAAACCAAGTGTTTAGTTCCCAAGCATGCCCTTGAACAGTTAAAAAAAAAAAAAACATTAGCGCTTACGGGGGAAATTTCAATCCTATATAAATCCTGATCTAGCAGATGGATTTACTTGGAACACATTTTTTCGGAAAGATGTCAAGCCGTAGAACACGTACAGATACAAAGTTCTACCAGAACTAAATGAGCCTACTTTCCCATGAAAGTTTTTGATCTGGATTTTTAAGAATGAATAAAGGAATGAGTGAATGACTATGTATAAACCTCCAAAAAAGGTATATTTGAAGTAATTAACAGCTAAAGCGAAACGAGAAAAACAGAGAAAGAACTATACCTAGATTATCAATGTCATATTGCTGTTTATGGAAATTAGGCTTGTATAGTTCTTGACAGAACTTCTTGTTATTTCTGTAATACTCTAAAAACTATCCACTTAAGGATATTTCTGAATGAATGAGTGGAGAAATGAATGAGTGAAAGAATGAATGAATGATTAAATAAAAAAATATTTAAATGAGTGTATAAAAATACATGAGTGAGTAAGTAAATGAGTGAATGAATATGTATTAACTGTTGACGAGGGCATATTTGAAGTAATTAAGAACTAAAGCTAAATGAGAAAGAGATAGAGATAGCTAGATTATAAATTTGCAGTTGGGAATATACGGGATGCAGGCTCGTATAGTTCCAGACAGAACTTCTTGTTTTTATTTCTTTTACTTGCCTACAAAGTGGAATGCACAATCTTTTTGTGTCCTTGACATGTGGGATCACTTGGGTGGCGCAATCAAATCTTGAAGTAGGCCCGAAAGAAAGGGAGAAACTGCTGACTTTGAGATGGCCCTGGACCGAGTCAGGTGTAATACTGACTCCAGGATGAAAGGGCCGCCAGGGGGAACTCTGAAAAGGGCACTATGTTTTCTTCAAAAAGGGCACCCTTGAGTTGTGCTTAAAAAATATTTTTTACCTTCCCCCCCCCCTCCCCCTCCCCCGCAAAAACATTTAAGCATTGAAAAATGTTTCAAGTTTAGCAAGGTTGCAAACTTTGCATGTGTGTCTCAAAATATAGGTTTTCATTTTGAAAAATATATAGGTATATATGTATCATTTACGCACATTTTCATAAGTATTCTGCTGCAAAATTATGAACTACTCAACAAAGAAAATTTTGGTTCTTGGCGACATTTCTCCACGACCAGGTTTGGGAGAGGTGTACCAAAGTTCCAACAAATCGCTACCCCACAAAAGTGCTCTCAATGTGGCCCGCACAAGTCTTAAGGCTGGCTCTGATTATTATTGACAAGAATTTCAGGTGACAGTGACCTAGGATTTCAAACTTGGTGCCATTTTAAACCTCTGTCATAGAGCGTTCAAAGTTTTCCTTAATCATTTTGTTTCTAATTCAAACATTTTTTTTTTCTTTTTAGAGGAGGAGTGCAGTGGGAACTTTGTAGAAAATAGCTTTTTATTTTGGCTCCATATATTTTGTCCTTTTTACCATTAAGAAAAAAATTATATCAGGTGATAAAAAAATGCCGCACAATTATATGAAAGAAAACACTAAAATTAAATAAGATAATTTTTCACAGGGCAGAGCAACAATGCTAGTGCAATCTTTACTTCTTTTATTCTTCTATGGGCAAATATCATGAGAGGAAAATAATGTGCAAATTGTGCTTGTATTCATGTATTCAACAACTTATTTAATTTAAATTTTCTTTCTAATTGAGCCATAATTTTCTGTTTAAACAGTTTTTCAGCCCGGGGGGGGGGGGGAGAGAGTCAAAAGTCTTGGAGAGGAATAACTGTATTTAGGCCCAATAAGTGTTTTGCTGTTCACTGTTTAAGAAATAATAAGAAATATTGTAAACCTAAAGCAGATGCTAAAAGATTGCTGCCCGATTTTATGCAGTCCGCTAATTAGCATATGACAGTTTTCCGCTTGCAAACGAAGAAAAACATGAGATACAAATCCTATTTTTAGCACATATAAACTGATTAGTATGTAGAGATTAAAATGTTTGAATTGAAAAGAAAAGAAATGCTTATTTGGCTTTGAAAATATTATTTAACTGTTTTGTCTTATGTATAGATTTTGTGAAATTACTTTTACTGTTTCATTATATTTTTTTTTTCAGTGGTGAGGCTGAGTGCTAAATCCAGAACCATTACACATCATGGGACCCCAAATTCGTAATCCCAAAATTTGGAACATTTTCCAAAAAAAAAAATCTTGATTTCAATGAAAAATCGGGAAGCCTTTTTTACTGGTTTTTTTTGGAAATAAACATTTTAAAAATGAGAAAAAAATAATTATAATGAACGTGTTCAAAAAAAATGTAGTTTTCATGATCGTGTCCGAAAAGGTTTCATATTTGAGATCGCGATTTCTGAAAAAGGGTTCGCTTTCGCGATTAAGAGTTGTTATTGATTATTGCTTTAATTCTAAGTTAATGTCATTAAATTTTGCTTCTTTCTATTGTTTGTACTTTTATTATATTTATTATTGTTTTTTAGACTGAGCGCTAAATTTTATGCGATACAGAAAATTCGTAAAATTAAAGTTTGGGCTTTCGTTTATTTTTCTAATAAGCTAATCTTTTATACTTAAGTCTTTAGTAAGTGGGTAGAGAATTTAAAATCATGTCAGAATTTGATGATATTCTTTTCCTGTATTGTTTAATTAAAGAGATTGAAAAAAAACGGGAAAAGTTCGGATTTTTTGATGTTTTGCCGCGAACGTAAGTCGACATGTACTTCGTTTTTTGTGCTAAATTTCTCTACTTATAAGAGAGTATATACCGTATTAAAAAATGCTATTATAAATGAAATGCTAATGGCCAAATCTATGGGTTCTGGTGCTATTTACAAAATTTTTTGAATCGGGACCCAAAATCCGGATAGTTTGCCGATTTTGCTCTATTTAAATTTTTTTTGAAAAATTGGGAGTTTTCCGAATTGCCGCACATCATCGGCAGGTAGCGGGTTGCAAGCTGCCCATCCTAACTAAAAATAGCATAATTTAAGCTGCAGACATTCATATTTGTTTAAGGCTAAACGCTTTAAAATAAAAAAAGGCCACGTGATGCGTCCCTCTACTACCCCCAATTATTCCTAAAGGGGAGAAGACAATAATGCTCTGGAGTTCTGAGAAAATTATTGGGGACAAATAAAGGGAGGGGGGCAGAAGGCCTGGATTGAAGTTTTCCTACTTCACTTCCTGCTTTGAAGGCCGTTCGGAGGATGTTGGCATGGTCTGAATAGATCGCAGGGCGCATAGAAAAGGGAAGAAAGAGGACGCCGGGCGCAAAAAAGATTTAAAAGGACCGCCGGGCACAGAGCCCTGTCAAAATTGCTTAGAGTCAGCACTAAGGTGCAAAATAAAACATAACATATTCATTCCGATGATTCATTCCCCTTGCCAGACGCACCCTTGTTTTTTTAGTTACCTGAATTTGCGAAGATTTTTTTTTTTACTTTTTTTTTTTTGTCATCTTTATTTTAGATTGGATATTGTATGTTAACTTGCAAAACCAAAGACTTTTGCGGGACTATATACATCCCAACGATGATGGTTCGCACCAGTTTGAATGTGCGTTCTTTTTAAACACAGCATGAAAGTTCGAATTAATATTTTGAAAATAATGAAAAGGAAATTCAGTGAATGAATTGAAGATCGTAATCGAGCAATTTTCGTACTTGTATTCGAGAAGGGTCCACTTTTGCGATCACAATTTTTGTAAAAGGTTCATCTCAGCGATTTTTGCTAATTTTTTCTTCTGTTCCTTCTTTATAATTTCTGCAACAATCCAAGTTGAAGGGGGAGGATAATCGGTATTTTGTCCTAAAGGTAAAAAAAGGGGGAGCTTGTTCGGCATTTTACCGTAATATTTAAATCAAGCTAAGAATTTTCCATTGTTAATCCTTTCAAAACAGGCGTGAAATGTGTATTGCATGCAAATACTATCATAGTCGGGTGTGACTTATATGGGTTGCAGCTCAAATCAACTGTCAGGATGTAATAAGATCAAAAGACTGTAAAATCCTAGGAGAGCCCACCTGTTTCAAAACCGCCAATTTGGCGTCCATCTTGCAGAGTGATACCAGCAGGATTACGATCAAATCAGGGTTACCAAGATGGTGTACTCATTGCCAACTACATCAACGGGGTGGGCTCTCCTAAGATCCAACCCAGAAGAGAAGTAATTTTATTATGAGATCTTAAAAACATTACAGTTTGAGCAGTGCTGCCATATGGAGTGGGAGCAAATTTAAACACTAAATCTAACAAGATGGGCGTGCTACACACGTGATTTTGAATGAGATGCTTTATTAAGTAGTATTTTTTTTTTATTGACTAAATGAAACCCTATGCTAGTTGTTGTGGAATATATCAAGACTAAAGAATGTTGACTCTTATTTTTCATTGTATTTGTAAAAATTTTTGTAGAGTATAACCTTGAAAATCCAGATTAGACCGAAATTTGGAAAACCTGGAGTAAAAATATTTTCGAATGTTTGAGGCATTACTAAGCAAAATTATTGCAAAATTCAAATGATAATGAAATATAAAACTCAAATTAGCTGTGAAAATAATAAGTTAAAGCAAAAATGACTGATTGAATATATTGTGCTTTTATGCAAGATAAAAAAATTGCCTCAAAAGTTCTGTAAACTATTGCTGCAGTAATATTTTGCAAGTTCACTTTCCTGACGTTTTCATTTCTTGATATTATTTGTTACTCTTATTTCTTTCTGAAAAAGAAATCCTGAACTTTAATCTTACAAACAAGATCAAAATCGTAAAAAAACTGTATTTAATGTGTTGATATTGTAAAGTTTCAATAGGGTGAGAAAAAGCCATATAAAATTTAACAAAGGTTGTGATCAGTTGTCAACAAGGGTAGTCTTAAATTATACCTAAGTTGTTATGAGTTTTTAAAATTTATAGCAAATCTCAATTAAAAAAAAAAAAAAATTGTTTATAACACTAAGTTAAAAGTGTCAAGAAAGTTGCAAAAAAATTCTGAAGGATGACTCAGAACTGGGTTTGGTTATATTAATTCCTGTGAGGTGTGTTCATTGTTTCTAATTGCTAAAATCATAAAATTTTTCCACACCAGATTCGGTGGATATTAATGTCAAAGTAATTTCACATGATTTTCTTTTGAAACACATATTACATTTTAATGGAATTGTATTAACACTTGCCTATTGTATGATGTTAATAAGGTTTTTATAATTGTTATTGCTGCTTTGCAATTCGAATTTGCAGTAATTGAGGCCTTGAAATTCCTCATGTTACATGTATTTTTACGTAGTTTATTTTGTTTATTTTCTTTCTAATTTTTAGTTTGTCTATTTAAGGGTACCTCTGGCCAAGAAGGATACAGAAGAATATAAGTTACAAGAAGCTAAAGCGATCAAAATTGCACATGAAATTGAAGCTAATGTATCATATCAAACAAGAATCCAATTAGAAAATGGTGATGAAGAAGATAGGTTTAGTGCTGTTGTGAGACCTGATGATTCTAAGTATGTGTATTCAGATATTTTTCTTGAATCAACAGAACTTTAAGAGTACACATTTTCTTAATGTTGTAAAATTATTTCACTAAAAAGTTAACAATGTCGGCTTGAACGGAGGTTTTTACATTGTTCTGATAAATTCTTAAAGACAAATGAAGAGAAATGTCTTCCACTTCCTGAGTTCTGTCATAAAAGGCAAACAAGGTCAACATTACAAAAACTTTAAAAATTTCAGGAAGGTGTTTGTCAATAACAACCTAATTCCAAAGAATTATGTGTTGATTTAATTTTGATGAATAATAGCAAGGTTTAAAAGCCATCTATAAATATTGAACAATATGGTCAAACCTATTTTTTCTGCATTATTTTTAAAGGCAATTTGTTTTGTGCAATTTTCTTTATGCGGTTATCATATCATGCGGTTATCGTTTTCTTTATGCGGTTATCATATCATGCATAAAAGTGGACTACACAAAACAGGCTTGACTGTGACAAAGCTGACTCTACTTGTAACAAAGTTCGTTATTGTTTATGAAATTAATAGTAAATAGAATCTGGCAAAATAAGTCTGAACACGTTAAACTTTTTAATTTAAAAATAAAATAAATTGCTGAGTAATCTTCCTGAATATCTTTTTTTTTTTTGCAAAAATTGGTAATTTAAGTAGAGCATGAACATGTATTTAAAAAAAACTAGATGACGTAACAGTATGTTTGAGTAATAATGTTATATAGCATTAGCTGATATATTTTAAGTGTACAGGTGGGTTATAAGCTCTGTTTAGACTAATGTAGAGATCATTCCAATACGAAGGGGCCAAGTTTTTAAGTGGAGTGGAGATTCCCCTCCAAACTTTACATACGGGCAGTGGCGTAACTATACCATCTGAGGCCCTTTTTCAAATTTATTGGATGGAGCCCAAGAAAAATTCGTTCGTTGTGTGCATTTTAGTTAAATATCTAATAAATTTTAATTTTCTAACAAATGAGCATTACATATTTATAATAAAATAACACTTCAATCTTAACAAGATATTTATTAATGAAACTCTTTTCCCCGAGCTTTCAGTTTTGCAAAAGTATTGATAACTTTATCAAAGTTTAACCTCTTCATTCCAAGTGGGTTATTGGGTACATTTTAAAATGCTGTATTAACTACTGTTTGTGCAATTTGAAAGCTAAAACACCCAATTGTTTTTGAAATTAATCAACAGATAGTTTGCTTTGTTTTAAACATGGAAAACATGGAAATTGGGCATTAATTATTATTTAAGCTAAGTATTAATCAAAATTAAAAAAAAATTATTTTAATTATTTTGTTTTGTAATCATTTTTTAAATCAGAGAACCAAAAAATTGCGTGAGAATTGTTTATGCTAATTCTGGGGTCTGAAGAGGTTAAAGATGGGGCCATAGAAATTTTCAATAGACGGGCCAATAATAGCCAAGTTACTTAGCATGCCATGTCCCACAGAGTTCCTTAGATAGGTTTTTATTAATTTTAGTTTCAAAAATATTCTTTCAGCAATAGCTGTAGTCACAGGAATTGTACGAAATAAAATTAATCCAGTAAATACTTCAGGAAATCTGCATGACATAAAATGATTCTTTAAGATTAGTAAATCAGCAAGTTCTCTAATACACGAAGACATTTTTATTTCGTCTCTGAAGGTAGACCAAAAACCGAGAATTTCCGTGGCAAATTATTCAAATGAACCAATGGGGATGTATTCTAAAATTGATACTTTTCTTATGTATGCGTTTAGTACTTAATAATTTATTTGAATTTGTGTGTGGTATTTAGTTGTGCTTAATTTTAATTAATTTAATTTCTTTTATAAAATTTATAATTTTTACTAAATTTTGTTAAAAATGTTAGGTTACTTCTGAGCTCGCTGCCTCTCATTCCGTGGGCCCGTGGCATTTTGCCAGCTCTGCCACCCTATAGTTACGCCACTGCCTAGGGGATTGCAATTTTTTGAAAAGGGTTAAAGGACAATATTATTTGACAATTTCATCTTTTTTTGTAATTGCATATTGTAAAAGTTTTAAAATCTTGGTCAATTATTAATTACCTTTTAGGAATGTTTAGTAAAACATTATTATTTGTAATGTTTTTGACGATTAGTTTCTACTTTCCTTTTAAGGATACAAAAAGATTGCACATTTCACTTCATAAGTGTTTTAAAAGAAATAGAAAAAAGTTGAAGCTGGAAAATTCTGTTTTTACAAAAAGTGTCTTACTTTTTTAATGATACATATAATTGATCATTGTTAACTGTTAACACTATCTCCACACTCCTCATATCTGACATTTTCTTTAATAATAATAATATGTAATTTTACATACAAGTGAAAATTTGGGAATTATTTCACTTTCAGCAATAATTTTTGAATTTCCACAAGCAGTAGTGTCTTGCCTGGTCTATTTTCAAGGAAGTATTCTGAGAAACGTGGGGATGAATCCCACTCAGAATTTTAGCCCTATGTCATTGAAACTTTGTATATACCTTATATGGACTGTAAGGAAAATAAAACTATTATTTTCTTATTGCAGACTTCTCTTTCCTATGATCCACATAACATAAATACCAAGTTTTAATGACATATGTCTGTCAGAACAAACTTTATGTAGGTCTGAACAAGGTAACTTAATTATAACCACCCTGTATTCGGCAAGAATGAAATGCGTTTAATTAAGGCATAGTTAATGTAGTAATTAATACTTGTAGAAATTATGTATACTTTGTTTCAAATCTATTAATAATAGTTAACCTTTGATATTTAGATATGTTTTACCCCAAAAAAGAAGAAATTCAACAAACTTGAAGAGACAAACCTCTACAACTTCATCTCCTGTGCATATCACTGGTCCTAGTAAGCCTTATCCCATACTTCATGCTTCTCCCAGTGTGTCAGTGGCTCATCATTCAGCCAATAAGCAATATCCTCATTCGCTTCCAATTGTAGAAAGACCACCTTCTCCTGCATCATTCCAGAGAGTCTCACCTGGGCCTAGTCCTACATCCATGCCTATGCCATCTGTGCCAAAAGATATGCTCGAAAAATCTCTCAATGGAGGTAAATATTGATGTGTATAAATGCTTGTTGTTTTGGAATTGAATAATTTTACTTAATTTTCTCCTCTGTATAGTGATGGAAAGAGACTGCCGCTTTAAATTTAATCTCAGTTAATCTTATTAAAAATTAAACAGCTCTTTTATTCCATTAATTTATAAATTCTTATAACAGTAAAACTCCTCCAAATGAACACCCTTCAAATGCGGACACTTTATTAGTTCACGCTAGCAAAGCATTGAGCCTAAAAGAACTCTCCTGTAGACCAGGGTTTCTCAACGGGAGCCATATGGCCACCTTGGGGGCCACAGGGAAAAATCTGGTTACCACAGGGGAAAATGATAAAATAGGGGAGTCATAAACCTCCGAAAGGAAACCATGAACCAATCATTTCAAACTGATAAAATATTCTCCATTATTCTGATCAAATATGTTACAAATCTATAATATACGACATACTGTATTCTTCTCTGAAAGCATGAATGTGCTTACTGTACTAATGATATATCAGTGGAATGCTGTGTTATCTATTAGATCAGCAGTTGAATTGAATTTCTTAAAAAGGACAAAATAAACCATCTATCAAAATTGGAAGAAGCAATTTCATAATGAAAATTAAAAGTTTACATGAGGGGGGCCACAACAAATATGGTACCCATAAGGGGGGCCACAAGTCAAAAAAGGTTGAGAACCCCTGCTGTAGACACCCCTCTATTACAGAGATAGATGTCCCACTGGTGTCCGCTATGGAGGGGTTTAACTGTATTATAGTCTATAATTAAAATCGGGGGTCAAGGTCCCACGGCTCTACCTTTTTTCCTTCTGGTCGCCATGGTTTCAGTGCTAGAAACTTTTCTCCCTCTTTGGTTTGGCGAATATGATAAGTAAGTTTGTTGTTTTAGTTATAATAATAATAGATGGATTCAAATCAGATTTATTTCTCAATGGCAAAAATAGATTGTCAGATAAAGTATTTTAATACGTTATTACATTTTAACCAATCTAAATCTTATTCTAATTATTTTGATGTTTCAGAAAGCTATTGTATACCTAATTTATTGTATTTTATATTTTGTAAATGTTAAAATCTTATTTAAACAATCCAGATTTAATTTATGAGAAATTTAATTGCATTTAGTATCAAAGATAAATAAATGGAAAATTAATTCTTTCTTATTACTTTTTACAAATTATTCTATTATTTTGAATGGGAGGTGTAGTAATGCAATTGCCTTTACTGCAGTGCAAAAAAAAAATGCTGTTATCTTTCTGGCAGTTGCCATGGTAACAAAGTAGGAAATGCGATCTTGATGCGCCTATTTTAATTACAGAGACTAGTGTGATGGAAGCAATGTGACAGTTCATGGTGTTTTGTCTTTTCCCATCTTCCTTAATCTTTATTGTTGCAGGCCTGTTTGTAGGTTATTTCCGGGCTGTCAGCTAGATAGCACCCCCCCCCCCCCCCCCAATGGCACCTATGCTGTTTTGTAGCTTGGAATTTTGTGAAGTGTCCATTTTAATTGAGTAGAATTTTGTAAAGGGTCCGTTTTGATTGACTAGAATTTTGTGCGGGTCCGTTTTGATTAATTTGAATTTTGCGAAGGGTCTGAAAACAGACCTGAATTTCCGCTGGTGCAACCCCTGATATAGTCTTAAGAATTAGCCATTATGTACTGTTATGAAAAAAGGATTTCTTTTATTCTCATTAAAAAAATTTTAAAGATTCAATGTTTTTTTCTGTTATTTTTCAAAGGTTATAAAGTAATTTATGGTTCAATTTTTTCAAAAACCAAAAGAAAGAAAGGTAATAAATAAATAAAAATAAAATGTAAAAAGTAACTAAATTAACAAGTTACTAATTAATCGGATGTGTATAAATAGCACTTTTATAAACATTAAATTTCTTTATTCCATTAGTGCATTAATTATGTTTACTCCCCTCATGGTTATTTTTTGTTCATTTAGTATGAAACTTTTTTTCCCCATTTTCCACTTTAAGTGTTGATTAGCATCACTCATAATCTTTTATGCTCTTCACATAATGTTTGTACTTTGCAGCTCCTTTTTGCAATTCGTGGATCTATTCGACCAAGCTCCAAAAAATACTATTAATATTTTTTGAAGCATGCAGATATGAAATATTTGCTTCAATATTTATGTAAAATTTGAATGCCTATATTGTATTAAATTTAAATTGAAAAGGAAATTAAAATCAGGGGGAGAAGGGGGACAAAGAGTTTTTACTGGCAACCAGAGATTTCTGCTGGCTGTCACATTTTTCAAATTCCTTTAGCCCTGATAATATGGTATTTTATACATTTGTTGTGTGGTCAATCTTAATGCTAAATACATACAACAGCCAAAGTTTTGGTATTAGATGCTTCAGCTAAACTGCATGTTGTGCCATCACTAGTAATTAGTGTAACTTGTGTAGTTAGTGTAATATGCTTTTCACACTCAATTGTTTGTCAGATCCATCATATATGTTTATTTAAGCCTTCCTTTGTTAGAATTAACCACAAATATCCAAATTCGACACAAAATGATAATTTTTATGGTTAAAATTGAGGCTAGATTTTCAATCTTAAGTGAAAATCCAGTGTAAGCAAAAACTACCTGCTCAGAATTTGATGTTTTGTCATCTTTGTATTTGTAGAGAGAAAATGTAATTCTTGTTAACAAATCAATGTTTGCATGAAATTAACAAATATATGATCAATCTAAAAAAAATCTTAATTTCTGAGCTGTTGAAGTTCACAGCCGAGTTATGTTTTTTTTTTTTTTTGTTCGCTCTCAGATTCTTTGTTTGGATTAAAGGCATTTTGTCCTAAATAGGTGAATAATATTGGGCTTATGTAATAGGAGTGGTTTTAGTTCTTTTGAATTTGGCCCAAATAAGTGGCTAGATCAGATTTGGTTTTGTATACATAAAGTTTTTCATGGCAATGGTAATCCATGAGGATAAGTACAATTTTCTATTTCAATATTTTGTTTCTCATACAGAATATTCTATTCACGTTCTCTTACAGAAGATTCTGTAGATAAGGAAATCAGTAAAACAGCCTGTGTTTCTACTCCAGTTTTTGAAAATGTGCCTCTTCTATCTGGTCCTACAAAGCCACATGTTTTATGTCCAATATCATCACAAACGTTACCTCCAAGAATAGAAAAGCAACGTGAAAATGAGAGAAAATTAACAAAACAAAAAGGTACTTATTTTATCAAAGGAATTTTTTGTTTTTAACATATTTTTTACTCTTTTGATGAGGCATAGTAATTTACTCTTATTTGGCAATACTTTAAATTTTATTGCCAAAACTATTTTTTGTCATAATATTAATTTTCAAATCAAAATGGTTACCCTTCCCTAATTAATCAAATATTTTGACACTGAATTATGTTTGCAGAGCTTCTTCATAGCATTTAGACAAATAGCAGCATCATTTCAAGTCCCATTTCTTAGCACCCTAAGCCACATTTAGACAAACTTATATTACGATATTGACACTTTTATTTTTGAAGATTTTTATTTATTTATTTTTTTATTAAAAGTAAATATTTTCCCTGATTATTTTCAGTGTATTAAACATATTTAAAAATCCTAATATTGATTTTAGTTCAAAAAAAAAATCTGGAGGAATTGATTCTACTATTGAATTTTTACTATCATAATTAAAATTGAATTGAAAAAGATATTAATGAATCATTATATTAACTTCACTGTGAAACTAACATTGAAAAATTAGAAATCCTGCTGAGAATCCAGAAGAAATATAACTATTAGTTGGGCCCAAAAAAAATCTTAAGTTTTTATTTCATCATAATACCATGGAAAAATTGCAAATTGGGGGAGCGGGACTGAAAAAGGATGTTTCTAGTGTCATGGGTATTCAAGCTCCCCTTTCGCAGAGCGACCAGGAATTAAGGCAGTAAGGGAGCGCCTTCCGTTGATGGAGGAGCACCACTACAGTGGAAGCACGACTTGGCTCATTATGTATTTGGATGATGCCACCCTAAATATGCCATGTTCCTTTTTTGACCTAAAAGTGAAGGGGAGGGAAATTCTCCACCCTCTGGTACCCTTGGAATTCCCTTGTGACTTCATTTATTTTACATGCATGTATCCCCAAGTGTATGTGGCGAGTCCTCAGTGTGTCGGGTATCGAACACCCAATCTTCCCTTTGGAAGCCAGACATCCTAACCACTAGACTACCATGACCCTAAAAAGGGGTTTAAAAGAAGTGAATAAAATTTTTTGCATCTTCAAGTTGTAAATCTGCTCTAAAATTTGCAGAAATTTGATTAAAAAAAAAAAAAAATATTAGTAATGGTCTAAAACAAATTGTTTCTAAATATTCAAACTTTTATTCAATTAAAATAAAAAAAACCCTTAGAGTTCAAGGGAAAATAATTTGTTAGTTCTTTTCCCCCTTGAACTATGATCAGCCTTTATTTGCAATATTTTTTCGAAAATTCAATATATTTGGAGGCAATGCACCACCGTAAATGTTGTATAATGAATGGGCATTTATAAGTTGGGCAAATGTCCAGTTTAAATGCCCAAGATCCAAAAATGGCTGAGCATTTGTGCAATTCTTCTAGAAATACTGATTATTTTAAACAACATATCCCTATTATTTAAAAATATATATTTTAAACCTGATACATGTATTGAACTTTTTTTTGCCACTACAGACATAAAAAAAAGATTTTTTAGTGATTTGGTTAAAGGGAAAAAGATTTCAGTTTGAGTAACATTTGAAGTGGTTTTTAGAATTCTATTATAACAATTGAAGAAAATTATGCTTTTCTGATATTAAATTCATTTGTTTGGTTTCCCTATTCTTTAAATGATTGTTTCTAACTTTTGCACTATTGTTGAATTTCAAAATAGAACATTGAAGAATCTACAATTTTATAAGCTCAAATGAATATGTCCGATTCAAAGTAAATAATTTTTCCTCAAGTACAATATTATAAACCTTTTTTGTAAAACATTAGAGGAAACAGAAAGAAAAAGTACCATTGCGTAAAAGGGTATCAGACTAGGTGTGGGAAATGAATCACTGGAGCCTTGCTTGTATTTTGCATCTTTTAGGCCTACTTTCCTGTAAAAAAATAATAATAAAGCATGAAAGAAGGCTTAATGTATCGTGAAAATATGGTTAGAAATCAAGAAAAGTCGAAAATAAGTTAAGTAATTAAATAAAGATTGAAAAATAACTTAAATAATAATTTTATTTTTTTAATAATAATTTAAAAGTAGGGTTTTGAGATGGGGAAAAAGTGTGTTGGTCGATCTGTCTGTCCCCCCTAATAACCTTTGAGTGAATTTTTTTATTTGAATAATTTTTCGTTCAATTTTGAACAGTTCAAAAAATTTTAACATTAGCGCCTATCGGGAATTTTCAATCCTATACTATAAATCCTGATCTAACGCACCGATTTGCTTCGAACAAACTTTATCAGAAAGCTCTTATAACGTAGAACATGTACACATAGAAAGTTCATCCCAAACTAACGAGCTTATTTTCCTATGAAATTTTTTGATCGGGATTTTCAGGAATATTTTTGAATTAATGAATTATTAAATTAATAAGTGAAAGAATGAATGAATAAATGAGTGAATAAATGAGGGAATGAATGAAAAATAAGTAAATGAGTGAATAAATACATGAATGAGTGAATGAATATGTACTAACCGTTGAAAAAGGTATATTTGAAGCAATTAAGAACTAAAGCTAAAAGAGACAGATAGAGAGAGATAACTAGATTATAAATTTGTAGTTGGTTGTATACCGGAAAGTAGGCTCATAGTTCTAGATGGAACTTCTTGTTTAAAACATGGTTCATTTCTTTTCTCTTCTTGGAGAAGAAAAACATGTAAATGAAAAGAGAACTAACACTCCGACTTAGCATTACTGCGCTGCTTACTGGCTGGTTTATTACGTTGATTATGTTTTATGTTGACCCGATGCAATTCAATTTTGAGATTGGTTATTTTATCTTTCTTATTATTTAAAGACTTTTCTCTTTTTCCAAATTTATTTGCTTTTTTGCTTACTATTAATGTTGACAGATGCTTATTAAAGTCTTAAAGAGTGACTTTTTTTTTTGTTGATGAAATACACTTTTTATTTTACAGGTCGTAATGATGAAATCGAAGAATTCAAAAAATTTAGTTCAAATTTTAAGGTATTTGTGTTTTGTAGTTGCTATTCAATTTTACTTTGATATTTAGTTTCAATCCCCCCCCCCCCCCCCGTTGTAAACAAAAACATGTCTGTGGGATTTTAATAGTTCACTTAGACTGTACTTTTTATAAATTTGATTTTAAGCAACAGCTTAATTTTTAAACAATAAATGATACTTGTAAATTAAAATATATTTCTAATTACATTAAAAATAGTATTTTTACTGTTTTATGTCTTATGTTTTTAATCAAAACTTTGTTACATAATGTTTCTTGAAATATTTTTTTTCCAAATCATTTAAACATATTTCAGCACATGAAAATTATTAAGCTATCACTAAAGACTTATGACTAAAGATAACTAAAACATTAAAGTTTGAAAAAAAATCACTTCAAGTTTTTATCATTAATATACTTGGGGAAATTATATTATGGTACAGTTATCCATATTCTGCATGGCTCTTTTTAGGAACTTATTATTCTAATGAGGATTTTTCAGGACTATTGTTCTTTTCCATCTAGGATATTTCTAGTGATGATTTTTAGGATTTGATTCATTCAACAACTTATGTTTATTATAAAAAAGACTTTTAGAAATAGTTGTCACTATCTGAATGGCAATTTTTGAGTTTCTTTACTATTAAAATCCTTCTGTGTGTGCATCCATAGTTAATTACAAATTAAAATGCAAGTGTTGTATTTCAAGCCTTTGCAGTGCCGAACAGGGGCCTAAACAAGTTACCAATATTATTATTAAAAGAATAAGAATATATTGTGTGTGAGGTATATGTAGATCAGGGTTCGTACGGTCCTTAAAGGTCCTTAGAAAGTCCTTAATGTTCATTTTCATTTTTAAGGCCTTAAAAAGTCCTTAAATAGTCCTTATTTTTAATTCCAGGTGCTTATTTATTTATTTTTTTTTGTTAAACTAAGAAGATACCCATGCGCTCTATTTGTTTTGCTATGTTTTGTATTCTTCACAAGAATCAAACTTCTTTCATTTCAACTACTTAATCGAACCTCAAATTTGGTTTGTTCGGGTCCGGTACTTTCGCGGCTTTCGGACAAGCCGCGACCCAAACGGCGGATTGACAGGGCCAAAAATGGCGGACTTACATAAACATCATCGCACTTTTACTACAAATTTCAGTGCTTTCTCAACTGGTAAATAAATAATTAACTCTTATTTTTTTGAAAAGTTATAAGTAAATTGATGTGTTATATATTTTGGCAAAAAGAAAAGGTTCATGGATTTTGACAAAATGCTTCAAATTACAACACCCAATTCAGTTAAAATTAACTTGTACCCACCCACATGGCAGCTCCCAATTTGCTATTTCCTGCAATTGTATGAAAAAGAAAATCGAGCTACATCTAAAAAAAAATTTAAATATTAGTAAGAGAAGTTGAATCAAAATACAAGCATTTGTACAAAATGCAATGGTGCCCAGTAACTGGGCACCATTTAAGACTGCAGAAAAATAAATCACACAAGTTCCCTCATTTTGCTTTTAAAAGGGAAAAGAAAAGGAATAAAATTTGAAAAACGGACTTTTAAGGATGCAAGGGGAAAATTTTTTTATGAATAAACAAAAATCGGGAATTTTCGAGATTTCAAATTTGGGATCCGATACTATTTATTAAATTTAGTTTCAAAGTAAATAAATATTTTTTTGCATGAAAGTTGTTACTAAATCATCTACATTCTAAACAATTATCAATAAAGCAAGTGGGAGCAGCTCTTAACAAGTAATCAGAAAATAAATATTGCGTTTGAAACTTTTTTTTTAATTTAAGGGGAGGGGGGGTTGTACTTCAAAGATACATATCGTTGACATCTAGCTCAATAAGAGATACATTTAACTAATATGTAGTCTAAAAAAAAACCTTTCAGCTTTTTTTTTTTTTGCGTTTGACTAATCGCATGTATGATTATCGCTTATTTATACTGTTAAAGGTAAAAGAATAATTTATTTTTATTATCATTTTTCTTAAGTCTTGCACTATAATAAGCGCCGAGTTGCCAACTCTCGAGATCACTTTTCAGCTGATCTTTTGCTAAACAGTTTGTTCTCCCATTGTTTTTTTTAGATCAAATAAATTCCCGTATTGAAAATTTGTTTTAAAGCAATGTTTTAATATTTAGTAAATTTTTATTGACCAATTTGGCTTCGCGATCGTTCGCTGTGGGGTTTTGTTGTGTGGGAAATGATGGACATTTGCTGTGTTAATCAAAATTTGTATCTCGTGAAATTTCTTAATTTGCAGTAAATTGAAGGAATCGACCTCTTATTAAACCTATACACCGTAGTTGGCAAATGCTCCGTTTTTCCCTAGTTTTTCTGTTTTTTTTTTTTTTTGTGAACTTCAAAAATACGATTTTTTGCAAAAAGATCCAATTTTTCAAGCTGATGTACAAGTAATTTTATCTAAAGGGATTGTACTACAAAACAAGAAAAATTTTGAAGAAACTTTTTAAAAAGACATGTATTAATTTACATGAATTTTCATAGCTTATAACACGAAAATGTAAAAGCCTATTTTTCGGAAACTTCCTAACATTTAGCACGTGCTTCGCCGAAAATTGCACGCAGCTTTTGAGACTTTTGTCTAATTTCATCCTGTAAATTGTATATCAATTATTTAAAAAGTTGACAGTTGTTTTAGTATTTGCAGCCTGTAGTCTGCTTGTTTTATTTTTTATTTAAAAATATTGTTCAATTTTTTGAAACTTTATTTTAGTTAAATTTTGGCAGTTACTATTTGAGGTTAATGTACAAAGTTTTAAGCGAATAAGCTCCATTTTTTATTTGTATGTTGTTTCCAAAATGAAATATTTTTCTCAAGTTGAAAAAGTGTTTCAGAATTTTTGTAAGCTCTTCTAAATATATGTTTAAATTATTTATGTCAGAAATAAGAATTTAAGTAAGCCTAAATTGAGATGCTGGGAACATAAGTTAAGTAAAATGAAAAAAAATCTAAATTAAACACAAATTCTCAAGACAAAGTGCAGCGTTTCCTTTAAGGTTTTTTTTTATTTAATTTTTTTTTCATTTAACTTGTATTTTATAGCATTAACCATTTTTGATAATTTTTCATTTGCTTATATATGATTAATACTTGTGCTGTGTGCTTCTTATAACTAGCTCCAATAATTATTTAACTCCCTGACTGTAATACACATTAGAAAAGCAACAAGACAAAGACAGCTCCATAAAAGTGTTTGTGTTGTGTTCCTAATAAAAATGCGATGTTAAATCAATTTCCTCTTTCAATAATGCTTCCTTTTGAAATAAACATAACAGTTTGTATATTGCAAAAAATTTGTGAGGTCCTTAAAATTTTTTGTAGGTCCTTAAAAAGTCCTTAGAAAGTCCTTATTTTTGGTTTTGCCAAAAGCGTACGAACCCTGTAGATATTGCTAACAATTTTCAATGGCATGTATCTTTAAAATAAAAAAAAACTTAATTTTGTGAAAACGGAAGTTTTTGGCTTCAACTTTTTCTCATTTCTTTTTACAGCACCTACAAAGTGAAATGCATTTTTAATAGGAATTATAACTTTAACAAGGCCATGTTGAATCATGCATTATACAGGATTAGAAATACCCTTTTGATAGAGAGCATGATACAGCAGAGGGTATTGCATGTTCTACTGCTTGGCAATCTTTGGGGGGGGGGATATATTTTTCTCTTTATTGCTGTTAATTTCTTTAATAGGCATGCTACAGTTTTCTTATAGTTGTTTTAAAATACTAAATAATAGTTTTAAAATTGCATAGCAAACACATTTTAATTTTTGCATTTGATTTTTTGGTAAATATTTTCTGAAAAATGTTATGTTTCTTTATTACAGCTTACTGAAGAAAGTAAAGAACCTAGTGAATGTAGAGATGATTATCAAATTAATGATATGAAATCAGAACAGACTCTACTTACTAGCAAAATGGAACAAGTTAAATTAGATAAAGAAGCAGAAGAAAAATGTGCAAATGTTGTTAAAAACTCTACCTTAAATCCAAATGCAAAGGAATTTGTTTTTAATCCAAATGCAAAGTCTTTTACACCAGTAAGTTATATTTAATTTTATCTGGTAAAGGCATTTAAATATTTTTAAACTGATGTGCATATTGCATACCTTTTGATTTTTCGTTTTTTCCCTCTCTTTACATTTTCTGGTGCTTTTCTGTTTTTGGCTTTTTCTGCAATGCGCATAGGCGTAACCAGGGGGGGGGCTTGGGGGTTCAGCGCCCCCCCCCATTGGGTATTGACTTATTGAGGCACAATTAGACACACAAAAAAATTTCTGGCTACTGCCTTGCAAAGCACATATTTTTCTTTCCCCTCAGAAAATTAAACACATATGCATATGATTTTATTTCCTCTTTCTCTGAAGGGTTGTGATCATGATCAACGTATGCAGCTCGTAATAAAGAGGACTTTTCACCTGGTTATAATCAACCCCCTTATCACCTTGGGGGGAAGGGGGTTACAGCGAAAGGTGGTTTCAATCACCGTACCACACACAGACAAACAGAGATCCTTTCAATCACTCCAGAGGGTTTTCTTTCCTTCTTGATGTCTTTTTTACCCAAAGGCAGCAATTTGGGAATACAATCGCACAAGTAATAAGTTTTGTGGAAAATATTCTCTACTGTGATGGAGTTTTGTTTTCTGATAACCCGCCGCTGGGGTCTGAAAATGAAGGACCCCTATCCAACAATTGTCCTAATGGGTTAAACCCTCAAGCCAGGAAGGGATGCTCATCAAGAAACATAAAGAGCAATTTGTATTTATTTATGACTTCCTGTCTAAACACCCATTTTCAGGGTTGCCACAGGCGACTAAAAAGCAACTATTTGCAACTATTTTCAGCATCACGCGACTATGGCAACTATTTTCTTCGAAATCGGGTGAAAAAGCAACTAAATTTTTCCAAGAGGCAACTATTAGGCGACTTTTTTTTTTTTTGCCTCTTTTGAAATTCTTTAATTCAAATGTACCAAAAAATATTTTTGAGGAAAAAAATTTCTTTTATTTCACGGAAAATTGTGCCATAATTTTTCAAACTTCCATCTTGGCCCAAGCGACTGCCTACACTTCATATTGACCTTGAAGCAATTTCCAATGAAGCTGACACTGCTGCCAATGAAAGGGGTTTTTTTTCATGGGTGATTTGGTATAGTCAACACAGAAGCTGTGCCGTGTGCACACAATATGCATTTTGGTACATATTGGCGCACGGTATGCGCCTTTTCTCTTTATTTTTCTGTAACCCTTACCTTTTCTCTCGAACACTGGCAACCAATGGCAGTGGTGCTTGACCACAATATCCACGGTGTTGCACGGCGAAGGATTGCAACGATATGTCCGAAGCACCCAATCATCAAATAGACAGACCTGTGTTTTTTCTGTATTTTTGGAAAGTAAGAATTTCGTTTCCACGAAAATCCCTTCTTTCTTTTCAATGAAAAGTTTTGAAAGTAGCCTAGCCTGCCAACTTTTACAAACTACGAGTAAAATTTACGCATTTTTTCTGTTTTTCGCTCTTTAAAGGCTTGGTCTTGTTTTTTTACGCATTTCGAATTCCGATTGCATAGGCTTCGGAAAAACTTCCTAGTGCTCATTTACTGTCAGATTCTGCATCTTGGAGCTCAATAACTTTGAACTTAACATAATTTTTAATCTTTGTTACATTTCAACTACTGTAGTACAAACTTGCACGGGTGTCATTTTGTCACGCCCACTTGAAAAATTCGGCCGAAAATAAAATAATTTCTGTCAAAATTCTTGTAAGTTTTAGTGATCATACAAGTTAATTACAAGAATCAAATATTTCAGCCTAGTTAATAATCTATTTTTAAAAAATATTTTTCCAAAAATGTTTTTTTTCTTTGCCATGTAAGTTCAAATTGATTTTTTTAAATTTTTGATCATCTCTAGCAATTGTCTATTGGGTAATTTTTCCAATATTATAAAATAATTGTTAAATTTGTGAAAAAAAAGTAAACTTAATGTTTTTGATATTGTCTCCTCTTGGTCTTAGAATTTCATTAATCAAGTAGCTCAATATTATACACGTATCTAAAGAAGAGATCAGCTATTGTGTGTTTAAATCTCAAGTATGTTTATTTTCTATTAATAACCTTGCTCTTCTCTCTCATATTGCAATCTTTTTTTTTTTTACTTCACTCCTTATTCATTGATATTTTTAATCTTTGGCAGATCTGAAATAGTTATTTCAGTTTAAAAAGTTAATGCTCAGAAACGTGTTTTTTTTATATAAAAACGCAATTGCTTTTTTATAAATTACACTGTATTCATAGCAACTCCTTATGTAGAAATATACGATCCGAATGTAATGAGTAAGTACCCAACACTGAACAAGTTAATTAAGACTTGTTTGTCATTGAGCTGTGGCTACTATTTAGGCTACTATTTTCGTGCTTTTATGCTACTAAAGCAACTATTTTGTTCCGTTTCTTCTGTGGCAACCCTGCATTTTGGTAAAATCTTTTTTGTAGATGAGCCGATTGGAAAACTGATGAACTGTATTTGCATTGCATTCTCGTTTACAGATGTTCTCTCATCTTCTTATATTTTAAATGTTTTTTTTCTTCTTATTATGGTCCATCACTGATTGCATTAAGACTCTGGAAATCATCCGTTCAACGTTTCCAATCTGACTGCTACGGTTCAATGCTGCATTTTAATTTACAATCAAGTATTATATATTTTTTAGCTAAATTTTTAATTATTTTCGATACATAATAATGTTTGCACTCCAGCGATTTACACGTTCGTCATCCAAAAAGAAAAGAAAATTCAATTCAGACACTTCCACTTCTTAGGTATGTTTTGCTACAAATTTAACAAAATTTTTAGAAATTTATTGTGGGGATGATCATTTTTGTAGGGTAATTTGGATTTTTTTTCTCTAAAATTCCACTATTTCCCAGTTTTAATATTATGAATGCCTGAACATAGAAGATTGCTTAGCGCTGAATATTGAATTTTCTATTGCGTTTGAAGTAAAAAATAAACTAATAGATCTAGTAATGAATGTTTAATCTTTCTTGTGAATCAAGGCCGTATCCAGAAGGGAAGGAGGACCCACGGGCCCCCCAGAATCACACCCCCCCCAGAAATCTTTTGCAATGTATCATATATTCCTCCCTGAAACTTTGCTTAACATAAGTGTGTCGAAGTTTGGGCCCCCCCCCCCTCCCCGAAAATATATTCTGGATACTGCCTTGGCTCCGGAGCAGGAGGAGCATGTTAAGAATTAGGAAGTGCAGTGTATGCTTCAAAATCATACCCTTTATATATACATATGTTAATATGAATTTTTTTTACATATATGATAGCTTTTTGATGTATGTTTAGATCTTTGGCGGAGTTAGAGCAGTGGGTATTTGGGGCTTCTGCAACTTAAATTTTTGTAACTGGTCTTACATCTATAATGCTTAGGCTAACTCTGGAGGCAAGGGTTCGAGGGGGGCTCTCCCCAGGAAACTTTTTGAAATCTTCCTAGCAATGCAATATCGGGATACTTTGGTGCTGTTAGAGGAAACAGAAAGGAGTTTGGTTACTCCTCCCCCCCCCCCCATTTTTTTCAAAATAAAGTCTTATGTCTTTTAAGTTACTTTTGGTGTCGCTCGTGATAGTGTTCAATGTCCTTTCCCTGAAAGTGTTTCTGAAAGTAAAGTGCCTTAAAAGGGTAATTTCTCTTTTCTTTCTTTTTTAAAACTTGTATTCTGAATTTTTTTACCTTGGGGGGGAGGAGCTGACTTGCTCCGAGGGGGAGATCGCCCCCCCCCCCCCCCCCCCCGTGAGATGCCTGATATAAACACGGAGTATATCTTTAGAGAAGTGTTAATGACTAGTAAATTTTCACCTCTTTTACACTTCTTATTGGTGTTTAGTCTGTACATTTTCAGGGTGACCCCCCCCTTTCACCAATTCTAGTTGCGCCTATGGCAATGCGTGATTCCCTTCTGCTAGTGACTTGTTATTTTTTGGTGCCAATGGCATTTAAAAAAATCATCATTATCACAAATTACATCTGCTACTACATACTAGCAGGTATGAGGCACTTCATGGAAACATTAAAAATGCAAAAATCTGCTTTATTTTTCTCCATTGTAAAGACTAGCGACTGAAGATGTAACAAGATGGTTGAATGTTGTGTTACAACCAAAGTACCCAAGAAATCCAGACTTGTCCAAACTTGACCTGACCAAAGAAGCGTTAAAATGTTATATTTGCCATTCATAATCTGTGAAAATATCTGATTCCATATTTTTAATGGGGTTGTCAGAATTGTTTGTACTTCTGCAAGCTTTCCTTTTCATCTTATCGCTTGACTTTTCTCCGAGGTGAAACTGCTTTAAAAATTAATTTCCTCATTGTACGTTGATATTCCACTCTCATCTTAAGTAACAGTTCATAAACATGTAATGAATTTCTTCTAATGCATGTTAAAAATTATAAACTTGATTTCATAATTTTCTTAAACAAATCATGAAGTTGTCTATTTTCAAATGCGTGTACATGAGTACACATACCTCCTCTCATTCAAAATCTGTAAACTGGTTTTTCTGAGAGAGTTTTCATACTTTATCATTAGTATCATTAATATTGTGTTAGTAATTGGATATTCTAACTTACATTTTCGTCCTTTTTATTTATTTATTTATTTATTATTATAGTATCTTTAATATTGTGTTAGTAATTGGATATTCTAATTTACATTTTATTCTTTTTTATTTATTTATTTATTATTATTTTTTTAATAATAATTGTGCCTTTCAAAGAGCATGTATTTGAAAGAAGCTATAAGTACATTTTTGACTCTTAAAATTATCTATTTTCAAGTGTCTATTTTACCCTGCTTGTGCAAGTAGTCCAAAAATTGGCATCAGCACAATAGCTTTAACTTGAAGGAAAAGTGGAGATGTTTGTGTCTTCATAAATGCGCAAAGCTTAAATTCATATAGGTTCATGCATGATTAGATTATGTGATTTATAATTTCTCTAAATTTTCATGCAATTTTCCATTAATCCATAATTATTCCTGCAATTGTGCTTAATATGTCATTTCTAATCACATAATTATAACTGCTTTTTTTTCAACATTTGTTTTTGCTGTACAAATGATGAACAGGGACTCTTACTTTGTTTTATATATAAATATACTATAAGTTTCTATCACAGTTATTGTAATATTGATTGTTGTGGCTAAAAGGGAACTTATTGAGCTCATTTTCAGGTTTCTTATTCTTGTTTCCTCTCCTCCAACTTTTTGTATCTTATAAAGTTTATTTTTCACTAAAAATTAAAACTAGGCTTCCTAAATTTACTTTTGAGTGATTTTTTTTAGTACTTGATCTTTAATGAAAATTTGTTTTGCGTGCCTACTTATTTTAGAAAAAATATTTTTATAAATTTAACAAAAATAAATTAAACTTGAAAATATTATGTAAGTAGGGGTGGCACCAGAGGAGCTTTGGGTCAGTTTACGGACCTTTCACAAATTTCAGTCGATAAAAATGGACCCTTCACAAAAATCTTCTAAAAATACTTTATTATATAAATGAAAAAAGCAAATCCAAAACATAATTGCTGTCTTTCCAAAATTTCCATTTCTACTGAAATATAAAATAATTTTCACAAAAGTACTTGATTTATTTTACATAAATCTTTTAAAATTCACGAAAAGAGGACTTTGTGAAAAATGCTGGATCAACGCCTATAAGGTAATATACAGAATTAAATGTAAAGTTCTTTTTTCATATTTGTGATTATACATAAGTTTTGATGCAATGAAGTTTTGGAAAAATCTTCTATGTGTTTCAAATTTACGTAGATTGTGTTAATAATGCCATATATTTGTTCAAAAGATTTCCTAAATGCTGTTTAAAATTGCTGCTGTTATGTAATTGAACATTTAAAGTGAATTGCATTTTATTTCCAAAATGGTTAAAAAAATTGTAATTTGTAGCGATCAATGTCTGTTGTGAGCCCTAACACACCTGTTCCTGTGCAACCCCAGCAAATTCAAGCTCAGAGTCCTGTTATGGCAGTTCCACATTCACAAATGATTCCTGGCTTGGCCCAGCCTATTTTCACTGCAATGGCTCCTCAATATGTTATGCAAGCAGCACCTGTCAGCATGGCTTTGACTACACCCTTTGCAGCTGCTTCGCTTGCACAAGCTCCAAGATTTAGGAAAGGTGATTTTTTGAGTGCAGTAATTCTCATCTCAAAATTACTCCTAACTGCTAGATTTACATTCTATAAAGCTAATTAAAAGCTCTATAAATCTCTAATTAAAATGTTATTTTTAATTTTTACTAATTGTACTTTTTTAAAGCCAAACCATATTAATTGCTGAAAATTTTGTCAATTACTATCCCATAGTATATTAAGTACCCCCATTTTAGTAATCCCCAATACTAAAAAGTTAGTGGATAATTTTATTTAAAAAAATATTATTAATTCTTAACTAACATTTCTATTGTGTACAATACTAGTACAAATACCCTGTGCAGTGTGTATTATGAAAAAATTATGAATAGTCTATCTTTGTGAAAGAATGTGTAAATGATATTTTTTGTATTAGAAATATATTGTGTAGTGACCATAAAGACATGTTTTAATTAGTCAGTTGAAATTTACATATTCTGAGCATAATCACCTTTTTTCAGTATGTGACAGTATGTGTATGGATGTTTTAAAAATGACCCACATTTGTTATATAAACTGCATAAACTATGGTGCAAAAGCATAACTGTTGGTGTTGAACAAAGATGTTTCTTATGTTCATCTCGTACTTAATCTATTACCTAGCAGAGTTATACAGAAGATGAGTTTAAAAATAAAAAGCTTTATTTAAGCTCCAAAAACATAAACATAAAATGCTTCTATACTTCACTTGTAAACTCAGACCAACAAATTTCGTTAACTTAGATGTCATTTGTAAATGAGTAAAAATTTGTGGTTTGCCATACTAATCTAATGCAAGACCGGGTTATTATTTTACTGGAATAAAAAGAAGACGATTTAATCATCACGAGCCTAACAGCTCGAAAAGAGCAAGTCTTCCTCTCGAGGCAACCTGTAAACGTTCTAGGGTCTGAGTGCCTTGAGAACGGCAAACCGACTGCTTAAATACACATAACTCATTTGCATGACTGCCCATTTCAGTTCTAGTAACGCCCAACGCATGTGCGATCCATGATTGGGTCAGGAGCCGGTGATGTTGTCCTCAACTACGTCACTTCCCGGCACCGTCCACCTATTGCTCATCTTTGGTCGGCCCGTGTGTTGGGTTACTGGTGGAAGGTATTTCCTTAAACAGACAGCAAATGCCAACATGTCAAGTTAACACATAGAATTACTTTAGCTAGATATTAAACTGAAAATCATTACTAAGATGTGAGATATTCTAATGTTTAATTTATGGCTATCAATAACAACACTAAAAAACATCATTGCTAATCCGGGAAACAAACTCTTATGACTTGAATGTCTATTTGAACTGGAGAGATATCTTTATGCATTAGTCCCTCCCTCCCTCCCCCATACTGTACATATATTATCTCAGCACATACTATTGAGTTAATGAAAGATGCACAGCTAAGGATCGCAATAGACCTAACTCACTATCTTACTCACCATTTGCTTGGATTTATATTGCCTTAGCTCTCTCACTTACGGTAGACCTCTATGTTTGGCAAGATCTTAGAACTGTTGAGTAGAATTTCCTTTTATTAAAGTTGAAGGGTGTCTGGTGGGGAGTTGCCACAATCCTACAGGTCTGGCCGTGAATGATGGTGTTTCTAATATTTTCCTGAAGAAAATATGAAAAAAAAAGTGCTTTATATTAGGACTTTGAACACCTTTGCTACCTTTTACCTGCCAAAGCCATGATGTTCAAAATTTCATAATCATTTATTGTTCGTACCTCTGTTGGAGACATGCACAAAGAAACTTTCAGCTTTCATACTATCAAGAAAGTCTGGCGATCACGGACTATTGGTCTATAGTACTTTTCTTCAAAAATTATCAGTTTTATAAGCTGTACTATACATTTACTTTAATTTATTACATACTTTTTGTATGTACTTTATTTATTCCTATGCTAATGACTTAAAATAACTATATTCTTTTATGCAAGGGTGATTCTTTTCCAAAAATCAAGATTATTTGTGCCTGTCTGCCCGGAGAATTTTAAAAAGACTAGTCCAACAATTTCAAATATTCAAACAATTAAAAGAAACTGCTGCAAGGAGACAATAAATTATAAGGAAGAGCAATTCTCCAAGTCTTCATATTCTGGACTCCCCTCCCCCTTCTTTATATATGTACATCCAATTCAAATCTTCAAAGATCACATTCATAGGATCTTGCCCAGATAGGAATTTCTGTGGGTTAGCCAAATTTTTAAGTATCATACTTAGGTTTCTCGTTGAGGTTTTCAAGCTTTTAATAGATCTATTTAACCACAAGCAGAAGTTTCAGTATTGTTTTGTAACACTAATGCACTTTAACGTTATAATTTAAATAAATTAAAATACCTGGTTTTATATTAAAGATTTGAAGACCAAGGAAAACTGCTTGCAATTCACATAATAGTCTGTTTATGCGATTACATTAATTCTGGCCCTGTTCTTAACATAAAAATTTAAATCTTTGCTCTGAAAAACAAATGAATCAATATAAAAATCTATTATGTATGATGTGTATCAAAAAACTGGAGCAAAATAAAAAAGCACTGGTAGCCATTTTAAAATAATGCCGCCATCTTGGATTAAAAGAATTTTTTGGGGATTTTCCCCATCTTATTTTCATTCCTACCAAGTGGCATATTTTTATCACAATCTGTAGTTTTTATTTAAGTAGCTCCTCCTTCATTATGTAGCAAATATTTCACAAGTGGTAAGAATAAGAAAGTCCCAAATCCGTGCAGTTTTCTCACTCTTGCAGCTGCTTTTAATAATTTTTGCTCTATATTTGGTTCCATCAGTGACATTAGAGATATCAAACCTGCAAGATTTATTCCACTTGTTTTTTTTTTTTTTTTTTTTTTTTTTTCAGGGGAAATTATCAACAATGAACTACACCAATTTAGAAATTTATATAATAGAGCCTATAAAGTTTAGTTTCTCATGTATTTTAATATGAAAAACCCAATAGTTGATTCCTATGTATTATTTTAGTGCTGATTCTAAAAATGAACATAATCTTTCCCCATTATGTCAGAATGTTTTAAAAATCATAAATTTCGGAAAAAAAAATCTAAAATTCATTGCTTTTCTTTTAAAAAATTTATGCAATCTCAGAAATTACTCGTAAATCAAAAGTTCGTAAAATTGAAAATCAATATTACCATAAAATACTTTTCGGGACTGGTAAACAGTTTGTAAAATTGTGCTGTTCATAAATTGAGTGTCGACTATCTATATATATTTCTCTGTAATTTTTTTTTTTTTGCTGATACTATACAGTAATTTTTGAAGATTAGGCTCATTGACCTCTTAATTGCGGGTGAAATTGATACAAAAAATGATTACTGCTCCATTTAAAATCATGTGATTTCTGCTTATAGGATTTGCAAATGGCCACTGATATGATCTAAACTGAAGCTTAATAAATGCATATGTTATTTAATATCAAACAATATATGTTAAGGTAATAAACACGACAGTAACACTGGCTAAAAGTCTTGTAAAGCCATGGTTGGAAGATTATGAAAGAAATACTAAAGATATTCATATTAAAAAACCTTCACTAAACAGGCAGCAACCAGATGCAGAATTTGTACTTTATGTCCACCTAAGAAAGCAGAATAATGGAATAAGTATGCAACTATGCAACAAGGCTTTGGAGAGCATGTATTTAATATCTTCCTAGATTTCAACTGCAGATTTTTAACCCCTTTTCTACTTATGGTAAAAATGTTATAAATCTTCTATTAAGTTACATTAAGTTTCTTGACATAAAAAAGGAAACAACAACAAACTATGCTTGTTTTTAATTCATAGTTGGGGAATCGGTGAATCCAATACTGATACAGTAACACTGATTTAAGTTGATTTATCCAGGGATTGCGAAGCATTAATATGCTTTGATAATTCTTTTCCAGTGATCTGACAATAGATGGCTGTTTCTTAACAACAGGAGCTAAGTAATATGATTAGAAATAGAAGCAGAATGATAATTTTTTTTTACATTGAAGGAAAATTAAAGTGTCTTTTACTTATTTTAACACTTGGGACCATAAATAGTTTTAACAGGGTGCGTACGCGGCCTGGAAAACCTTGAAAGTCCTTGAATTCCATTTTTTTTTCAAGGCCTTGAAAGTCCTGGAAATTTGGAATAATGTACAAAAATGTCTGGAAAGTCCTTGATTTTCTCATTTTTACTATTTCTTTGCAACTTATCAACAGGAAAATTCACCTTTCTTCAATTTCCTACCTGCAGACATGTGATTTTTCCGTATTTTGACGGAATTCCGTACTTTTGGTAATTTTAGAAATTAAAAATTTCTCTTCCGCAAAAATTCATAATTTGGATTTCTTTTTTTCTATTTTTTTTTTTTTCCCTATGAACCTTTTTAAAAGTAGCCTGCTTACATTCCTCGGACGTTTGACAAATTACGTGTCAAATTTACACATTCGATTCGTTTTTGGCACTTTTAAGTGTCAATCCTGATTTTTTTCAGCACTTCGAAATCTGGTTGCATCGGCTGCAGCAAAACTTCCTAGCTCTCGTTTAATATTGGATTCTTCCCCTTGGACAACAATAAATTTGAGCTTATCATTATTTTTAATCTTTCCTAAGTTTTAGCTTCTGTAAAGGACTTGAGGAAAAATCATTTTGGCACGCCCACTAAATGTCGCCGATAATCAAGGACTTTTTAGTTTTTAAGTTTTAGTGATACATCTGTTGATTATAATTATTAAATATTCAGGGCTCCCACGGCTGCGCCATTTGCACAAAACTGCCAAAACGATTTTTCTGCTACATGGTGCTACAAAATGCGTTTTTACGGAAAATTTGCGCCAAATCACGATTTTTGGAAAAATATCGAAAAATTTTTAGATATTATTTTTTTTCACCTTAAAATTAACATCATTTGTTACATTTTTCCTTTAGTCAACTTATTTTTTTACCTTTTGCAGTAGTTTATTAATGAATATTATCTCTACCCTCTCTTAAGAACATCAAATATGGATGAGAATATTGAGCAGATTGAGCGATGTATCCCACGCTTGTAGAAGAAAGAGTGAGACAATTTCTAATATTTTGTAGTATCATAGAGAGAAAAATCATTCATCTTATCACTATTTATGTTAAAAATTTTATTTAGTAAGTTTTTCTTAACGTAGATAAAAAGTTTACAATTTCATGGAACATGGAAAAAAAAAAACTTCGCGTTTTTCCTCAGTGCACTTTGGGTTTTCTAATGTTTAGGAAATACTAATCTGAAAAATCAATAACGGAACAGATGTTAAAAAGATTGCTGCTCCATTATAACAATTCCTTAAAATTCCTTTAGCCTACTTTCCACGTGCAAGCAAAGGAGCGCATACGTTCTGCAATCTTTTTGCATCCGCTACAAAAATCGGATTTTTTTTTCATTTCAACCATTTATAATGTTTCTTCTGAAAATAAAAACTAAAATTTATTTTTATTTTAAGTAAAAACATTGTTTGAAAATATATATTTGTTCCGAAAGTGTTTAGAGATGGGCTTTCAAACGCTGTAAAATTAAACATTGAATTGTAGCTTTTTTTCTTTTCTCAATACTCTTTAAGTTCTGCAATCTATATCATATAACCACGAACAATTAAAAAACAGAAAATATAAATATAAAGAACAAAATAAGTAAAAAAAATACGGTTAAGTTAGAAAAATCATTAAAAAAAGCATGTATATATAAATGAATCTTTAGCAAACATGTTAAGCAATATTATTAGAGAAAATAGAAATTTTGGTGTGGATGAACGACCTTATAAAAGTACTCTTGCTAAAAGTTTCAATTTTTCAATTAGATTTGATAGTAATGAAATTATCATTATAAACATATAATAAAAAGTACATTTTGCTTTTCTATTATAGAACTGAAAAATATAATTAGCTTGTTTGAATTTTCTTGCTGCAAAATTATGAAACTCGGCAATTTTCTTTTAGTGCCATTAAATTACTTCCAAAGCATCTAAGGGAGTATTTAGGATTGAAATTTAAAGGAATATTTCTTAATCAGAAAAAATAAATATTACTGTAAGTAGAAAATAGGATAGACTTCAAATATATTTTTTGATAAAATATGAAATTATATTTCATTCATTCAAAATTTTACTGTTACTATAATCACAATGATTATACCTAAATAAGTACCATTTAAAAAACAAATTTTAATTAATGATAAATAGTTTAAAATAGTTGATCCTTTCATATTAGTTAGTTTTTTCTTATTTTCTTGAAATAATAGTGTTTTAGTTATTACACAAAAAGGAAGGAATGCAATGATTTTTAAACAGAAGAAAATTCTACACTTTCTTCCAGCTATTCTTAACTATTAGAAGAAGAAAAAAAAACAAGAGAACTTTTTTATATAATCCGTTTCTTGAGAAAAGTATTGAAACGCACCTTTATAAGGGTTATTGGTTTAATTTGTCGTACTTTTTGAATAGGTTATAAACAGGGGTGTACTGGGGCCAGGGCGCACCGGGGCGACGCCCCAGCACTTTTTTTCAAGGCAGGGCGCCGCCCCGGTTAATCAAAATATCCCTCCCACTTTTTTTTTTTTTTTTTTACCGTTGTGTGTATGTAAAAAAAATCCCCCCCCCCCCCCCCCCCGCCCCCGAAAAAAAAAAGTTTTAGACAAGTTTAGAGATTCAGATCACTTCCAACTTTTTATTATAACTAAATTGTAATTCTCATTTCATCCCATTTGTCCCGCTTTGCTTCAATAAAAATGAAAAAATGTGGCCATTTTAAAGGAGTTGGAACAATGCAAGAAATAAATAACAGCAGACGATGAAAAGATGTTAGGCGCGAAATAAAGTCGCCGGCGCTTTGGCGCACATTAATGGTTGTTTCGTTTACAGACACGTGTATTTTCATCAATCACCCCCACGTGGAAATGAATTCGGCTGTTCCGACGGCGGAGAAAAGTGCCAGCTCGTGAGAAACACACAATACAAAGGTAGCATTCTGGGAAAGATAAGGATTGAAAAAAGAGCTATTTTTTTTTTTTTTTGTATTCGGCAATTCGGAAGGCCAAATCGTTGGTCGTGCTCACGCTATGCTAGTCCGTGGTCGTGCTCATACTGTGATCTAGAGAGAAACAGTTTTTCATCGGAAACAAGAAAGCTGATTAGGTAAATCTTTTTTTCTTACGTTTAATGATGAAGAGAACTGCAGAAAAAAAAATCACAAGTTTTTTTTCATCGATTCCATCAAAAATTCCGAGAGTAGACGATGAGGCTTCGATATCATCTACCAAAATATGTGAAGAAACAGAAAAGACGAATATACCTATTCCGCCGATGTCAGAACCCAACGAAAATGACCCTACTAATGAACTGTTAACTGTCGAAAAAGCAGAGAATAAGGAATCAACTGGTATTTGGAAAGTTTGGTCTGAAAGCCAATGGTTGGAACGGAAACAGAAACACGCATGGCTAATAACAAAAAATGGTTTTTTAGGATGCAACTATTGTTCTGAAGTACAGACATTAGGCTCGTATAAAAGCCAAGGTATCTCATTAAGTCCAGAATGGACTAATTGCTTAGTCATTTTTAATGGTTCTGACAGAAATCAAAAACTTAAATCATTGCGGACTAAAATTTCAGCTCATCAGTTATCAACAGCTCATAAAACTGCTTTCAAAATTCTAGAGGAGGCCAAAAAAACAAGATTGGAAAAAATCAATATTAAACAGAAGGAATCTTTTATTGAAAAAACTGAGAAGCTTTTATACACGGCTTATTACACTGTAAAAAGTAACAGGCCCTTTTCAGATTACGAGAGGTTGATAGAGCTGCAAATGAAAAATGGAGTAGATTTAGGGATTACGTTACATTCTCGTAAAAGTGGTTCTGAAATAATAATGCACATAGCCAAAGAATTTAGAAAAAAATTAACAGCTAATTTAATTGAGGAAGACAAAAAATTTTCAGTTTTAATTGATGAGTCAACTACATTAGGTAAAGAATCAGCTCTAATTATTTATATTCAAACGTGCCTCAAAGAAAAAAAAGAGCTTATATTTCTTGACTTAATATCTTTAAATACGCAATCTGCACCAGTTATTTTAGAAGCACTCTTTGATTGTTTTTCGTCATATGGCCTTAATGAGGAATTTTTACAAAAAAACTTGATTTGTTTTACTTCTGATGGTGCTAGTACGATGTTGGGCAAAAATTCAAGCGTTTCCAAATTGTTAAAAGACAGATTACAAAATCCGGACATTATTATCTGGCACTGCTTAAATCACCGTTTAGAACTGGCCATTGATGACAGTATCAGTGATATAAATGCTGTTAATCATTTCAAATCTTTCATGGACACTTTATATGCTTTATATAGTCAATCTCCAAAAAATTCAAATGAATTAAAGAGTATAGCCGCAGATTTGGGGATACAGTTAACCAAAATTGGTAGATTATTAGATGTTCGTTGGGTTTCTAGTAGTTTTCGGACAGTAAAATCAGTTTGGAATACATATACTGCGTTAGTGAAACATTTTAAAGAAGCCGCTAATGACAGCTCTAGGAAAAGTACAGATCGCAATAAGTACAGAGGCCTGTTTGAAAGAATGGAATCTATTGAATTTATAAAAGACTTGGCCCTGATTTATGACGTTTTAGAAGAATTATCCGCTCTGTCTTTGCAACTCCAGGAAAGATTTTGTACTATCGTCAGAGCCGATACATTAATCAAAAGAACAATTAGAGTTATAGGAAGTATGAGAGATAAACCTGGATCTAAGGAGCAAGAATGTATTAGATCTGCAGAAAAGATGAATTTTAAAGGGATAGATCTGAGTAGAAATAGAAAGATTGTTTCTATAAATAGAGAGCAGTTTATTGCTAGCATCAGAAACAATTTGGAAAGTCGTTGTTTTGGGTTGACTGCTTCTAAAAGGTCGAGAAATAATGATGAATTTGAGAAGGAGAAGTCCAGATACAATGTGATGCTGAAAGAATTTGCAATTCTAAATCCTGACACCTGGGCCGAAGATGATGATCAAGCAATGTCAAGATACGGAGAAGAAGAAATAAGAAATATGTGCACTCGTTATAAAATTGGTGATGAGCGTTTAGTGATCAGCGGCTTCAGAGATTTTTTCGAATCAGGCGGAAAAACTATTCCAAAATATCTTGCACCTCTCATGGATATATTAAAAATAATTCCTTGCAGTAATAGTGAATGTGAGCGAGGTTTTAGTGCCATGAATTTAATCATCACTTCATTGCGCGCAAAACTTTTAATAAAACACGTCTCCTCAACCATGTTTATTAAACTTAATGGCCCTCCACTGAAACAATGGGACGCAATTCCATATGTAAAAACGTGGTTGCTTCGACATAGAAATGCTGAGGATAATCAGTCTCGACACGTAAATCACGAGTGTCCTACAATTAGTCAAGAAAAAGCGGAACTGTGGTCGTTGTTCTAAATAAATTGTTTTTTTTTTTCCTCCTGTATCGTTGTTGTAAATAGATAAATTCCACAGACAGACAGACACACACAGAAAGAAAGACAGACACTTGCTTTTAATATAGATTACAATAGGTTTTCTAAGGGAAGAAAAATTGCCAACGCCCGCTTATTTAAATTTTTTTTTTTCGCCTGGCTTTTTTTTTTTATAGCGCTCTGGCACTTTTTTTTTTAGGAGTACACCCCTGGTTATAAATAATATCTTAAAATATATAAAAATAATCCAGTTTTTGAAGGATGACGGACGTTCACATTTCCTATGATTTTGAAGACTTGAAACTGCTCTTACCTTTGATGTATGAAAATAACATTGCTTTAAAACAGCCATTTAATATTTAATTTTTAAATAAAGAAAATAAAGAAAAAAAAATATTCCAAAAATGGTACTAAGTTGATATTTTCGGCTCCTAGACTGATGCAGAAGTCGATTTCTTCTGCTCCAAACTGATACAAAAGCCCATTTTTTTTTGCTCCAAACTGATACAAAAACCCATTTTTATCTGCTCCAAAATCTGATAAACTCTGAGAGGCCGGTGGGAGCACTGAATATTAGACCCTTATTAAAAATCTGTTTTAAAAAAAAATTTTTGCCAAAAAATGTTTTGTTTTAAATTGTTTTTTCTTCTTTTTTTTTTTTGCATGTAATTTAAAATGTGTTTAAATTTTAGATCGTCTTTAACATTAGGTCCCCCCTTTCAAGTACTCATTTTACATTGTTACAAAATAAATAAATAATATTTTTTTATATTTTAATTCAATATATAAAAACATGTAAAAAAGTTATTTTATTTCATGAAAATTTTTATAGTTATCAAGTATGAAATAGTTATTTCAGTTTAAGAAGTTATTGCTCAGAAACATGTTTATTTCTTTTAAAAATGCCATGCCACTTCCACGCCTTATTTTGGTTAGACATAATTCCCCAATCATTTTTTTATATTAAAGAAATGAGTTGACTTGCTTAGTATTTAATCATTCTATTGCAAAGTAATTTATACTTGCAATATAAGACTTTTTAATAAGCTTTTGCACAGCATTATGTCATGTTTTTTCAGTATTTTTTTTCTCAGTGAGGCACATGTCTGACCTGACAAGCAATTAAGCTATGGCTTGTTACATACACAGCCAATAAAACACATAAATCTAATTAATGTGCGATATGACAAATTTTTATAGTATTGAATATGAAGTTATTTTATTACAGTTAGAGTGCTTTAAATTAAATAGTATTAAAGAAATCTTTCTGACTTGTAATGTAACTTGTATTCCAAGTGGTGCGATTTACTTCATTTGAAACACTTGATTTTTGCTATGAAGATTCCTGGAAAGTGCTTGATTTTTACTCAGAGAATAGTGTATGCACCCTGTTTTAATGATAAATTATAGATTTTACAAGGAAAAAGGGAAAATTTTTTTCTTTGTAAAGTTTAATTTTTTCAAAAATTATCGAACAAAATTCTAACAAAGCATTCAATTTATAGGGAATAGTAAATATTGATATTCACTGTAAATTCGTACAAAGAGACTGCTAGCAGTACTGCTATGTACGTAAGCATGTATGGCTTTATTACTATTTTCGTAATATTTATAACACTTTTTATTAATTTACTGTGTAAATTAATTTTAACGTTCATGAACAGCAACAAAAAAAGTATTTAAGGGTTATGGGTGTGTACTTAACATATTTTTCTTTTCAGTTCCAATTACAATGCAGCCTAGGCATGATATTACACCATCAATGCATGTAGCTGCTGCTACTGGTCAACCTATTCTTGCTCCGGCAGCTATGCCAACTCCTTCACAATTGACTATGCAGTATACTTCGCCTCCAGGAGTTATTCATACTTCTGGCCCACCTCAGCAAACAATGGGCTATCCACAGGTTGCTATTTAAAAATGTTATAAATTTTGTATTGTGGGATTGGTTCAAGCACTATCATGAATATTTTTAAAAAAATTTAAATGTGCAAGATGTGGTTGTACTTATAACTGGAGGGTGGGGAATTTGTTCCAAAAGCTGAAAATGTCTGGCAAAAATAATCTCCTGAATTAGTATTCACTCTGGAAAAAATGATTTTAAAAAAGAATTGCTGTTTTAAGTTATTTTACTGGCATTTTATTTCGTAATATTAATAATAAATTATTACACATAATTTAATGGGGAAGGATTTTAAAGTTTTGAAATGCAGATTAGTGTGAAATGTTCATCCTACTGCTCTTTAACATTTTACATAAATTATTATAACTCTTTGTAAGGTGAATAATCCAAAAATTAGATGTTAAAAAGAATAAGGAGGTAATGATTTTTGACTTCGTAAAATTTGTCCTGAAAAATTTCTTTTTTTTTTTTTCATAAAAATCCTACATCACACTTCAATTCTTATTTCCAAAATTGTATAACTGGGCAGGTGGGTATTGTTTGAAGTGAAAATTGCATCAACTACAAGTGAAGTTGACAATAATTGCATTGCCTACAAATGAGGTTGCAATGATGAATATGATTCAGGGTTTGCTCGTACTCATGTTTTATGTGTAAGTCAATAATATTTGAAAAAATTAAATTGCATTTAACTTTCAAAGTTAAATCCAAAATACATATTTATATGAAAAATTAAATTTTTTTTTTCTTTTGAAATATTAATAAAATTACGTGAAATATCGTAACCTGGGAGCAGATGCAAAAGGATTGCTGCACAATTGCAGCAGAATGCTATTATTGTGCCTAACTTTTGGCCTCAAAGAAAGTTTAAAAAAAAAAAAAAAAAAAAAAACTTTTATTTAATTTGCCTTTAAAAATGTAATCTCTCTTTTTATTAACTTTCTATATTGAGTCCCATTTTCCAAAAAGTGGGTTGATTACTATTTTTTATTGTAAGTCAACCTGATTCATGGACGTTTAAGTCTAGAGCAATCACCGTGATAGATCATTTATCAGGTTTGGCTCTGAGCAAATAACATCTTCGGGGAAGTGCCTTTTCTTGTTTTTTGAGTTTTTGGTAATCTGATTTCTATCTTAATTGTTATAAGTCACCAAGGTTGGTAAATGTTTTAAACTGTCTCCACTAGAGCAGCTGCATACACTGCACTATAAGGGTGCTTTCACACCCAAGGCCACTAAGACAAAAAAACTTGTCTTTTCTCATCTATGCAAGCGCAGAGCTTAATTTTGTCTTCAAAAATAGGTTTTGCGCTTGCGCAGATGAGAAAAGACAGGATTATTGTCTTTGGTGTGAAAGCACCCTAACTGTTTATCATGAATTTTGAAGTATTTTGTATTTAAGTTACATAAAAGTATAGTCATGATTTCTCTCTTTAGATGAATTTTGTAGTCGGGCCTCGAGTTGTTTCTCCTCAACCTGTTGGCGTAGTGCCTACCTCTCACTCTGTATCATACTGTGATACTTCTCATCTTCCAAGTCATTTATTAAGTATGTTCAAATATTTATTGTAAATGTTTTTTTTTTTTTTTTTTTTGAACAAACATTTATCATTATCAAGTTTATTTAATATAGTGAACTATATGAGTTTATTTTTGGAACTAAACTAAATTCAAAACATTTGTCCTAATTTTCTTAAAATTTTCAATGTTCTTGTTTGAAATTTCACAAATTGAAAAGACTATAATAATATACAACTCAGCCCCCATTATGTTCTGCCAAAGAGAAAAAGAAAAAATGCTCTTGTAGTAAATTTGTCTTTTTATTTGAACAAAAGTGGTGGAAAAATTGTAGATATTTGAACGTAACATGGTTTTTTAAAAGTTATATTTAAAAAAAAAAAAGTGTTCAAAAACCTTTGAAGGCCAGTTTTTGCTGTGTATTAATTGCAGATAAGTACTGCATTGCTGTATCTGCTCATCCTGCTGCCACAGCTGCACATTCCATGCCACAAGGTGTTACTGGGCAGCATTCCAATCACCATCCTCCTCCTTCACAGACACCTGTCATGCATCCTTCTCCATCTCCTGTTCACCAGGTTTGTCTTAAACACTTTTTGCAATTTGAAGGGAAAATGTTTCATGCTCAAATTTAGAGATGTGTTATAAATATTGGTCGTTATGTTGATTTTTATTCGTTCATGCATAAATTAAAACAATACATTATTCTTACTTTTTTAAACAGATGTCTAAGGAGATTTTGACTTTTGAAAAATATGTAAAAAAAAAAAGCTATAGCCAGCTTTATCAACCCTACCACATATTGCTGGTTGTCTTTTTACCATTTCCGATTTAATATAAAAGAATTTTTATGAAATGTTTTTAGAACATATTGATTTATATGACATAACTATGTGATGCATTTATTGACATAACAAAGCAGGGTTGGTTGGTTTAAACAAGATGTTTTTTTTAAAAAACCACTTGGTTTAAACCAAATCTTTTTTCATTTATTTTTCACATTATTAAAAATTGCAAAATCCAATTTATGCAAAAATTACAATCACAACACTAGATAATTAATGAATTTGTGAATTAACAAACTTTTTTTTAATCAGTGCAAATTTTTCTCATTTCCTATCTACATGTCAGACTATTTGGGTTTTTCTAAAATTAGCTCAGAAAAAGCTAATTTGAGAAAAACGCTTCTCAGTCATTATAAAAATTAAATGATATTGTAATTCCTTTAGTTAAAGAATATATATTAGAAATAATAAAGTATCTTCATAATAACCAATTTGCAAATGTATGTTACAGATAATTTTTTAAAAAAAAAAAAACAAAACTTTTTTCATTTATTTTACACATTATAAAAAATTGCAAAATTCAATTTATGCAGAAATTACAAGTAAAGCATTAGATAAATAATGAATTACTGAATTTGTAAATTAACAACCCTTTTTTTTAATCAGTGCAATTTTTTTTTCTAAATTATTCTCTTATTTTTAAAAAATATATTTAACCTGTAATCAGGAAAAATAAAGTTTGTACATTGTATTACTTTTACAAAATTGTTTTTGTTTTTATAAATATATTTAAGCAGGAAAAATAAAGTTTGTATTTAAAAAAAATTTAAATAATGGTGGTAATTTCTAAGCCAATGTTGCTGATTTGCATAAGGGTTATCATTGCTAAATCCCGCAAGTGATTGATTTTTTTACTTTTAAAGTAAAATATATCTATAGTTAAAGACTTGTAATCATTTGTTGATATTAATGACACTGAAAATCAACACATTATTTTTAATATATCTTTCATTTTTGCTCTTTTTTCATTGATTTAGTAAAATATGCTTTTGTTAAAACTCAACCCGCAAAATAATTATTTCTTTAATAATTTGCTGAAAGGTCTGTATAAGTAGAGTATTGTAATATGTTAATACAGTAAAACCTGTAAAGTTGACCACTTTTGGTCAGGAACGAAATTAGCACTATATTATTTAATGTAGGGAAACCTTTGTAACTTGACCACTTATGTATGCCAAATTTGGGTGGGAGTATTATAAAAAAAACCTTTGTAAGTTGGCTGTCTCAATTATTACTGTATTTATTTGTTTATCTATTTTTGAAAAGATGAAAAAAAAACTTAAATAAGTTCTCCAGGATAATATTTTTTATGCTATAATGTTAGACCAGTATTTGTCTGGATGAGACATCAATATAAAGTTTGCCTAAACCTCTGTGTATATTAACCATCCGAAAAAACTACTATGAGCACTCTTTTGTTCTCTAAATAAGATTCTTCTTTTTCTTCTAATTGATTTATCCATTTTGAAAAATTATGTATTTTTAGGGAATATTTTCCATCAAATAAGTAACTCGCATAATTAATAAGATATTTATTGTTATTTTAACTAAGTGCTTTAATTTTAAAGTTGTATAGAATACATTGTAAGTCATTCAGATTAAATTTATCTAATGCTATTTTCGGTAATTTCGAAAAAAAAAAAAGCCAATTACTAATTTTAGAGTAAAGTTAATACATGAAGTTATATTTTAATTAGTCAGAAATGAATAAACGCATAGTGTGAGAAATGACAAAAAAAAAAAACTAGACTCTCTATAAGTTGACCACTAAAGTGCTGCACCGTAAGCACGCGTTTCACTTTACATAGGTATGTTTCACTCTAGGTAACTTTCTGAAAAAATAAATTAAAATTCAAGGTTTTAACTTAGTTATTTAATTAATTATCAGCAAATTTATTACTAAGAACATTTATTCACAATTAATGATATAAAATCTCCATGATTTTCCAAAAGTCAAATTGTTTTGCCTACAAATCCTACCAAAAAAACCCGGTTTAAACCAAAAAAACCCGGTTTAAACCAAAAAAAACCCGGTTCAAACCAAAATAACCTGGTTTAAACCAAAAAAAACCGTTTTTTTTTTTTTTTTTTGGTTTTTTTTAAAAAAAAAAAACAGGTTTTTTTCCAACCCTGTAACAAAGTCATCTACTTTACATTTGATGCATTATTCTAATAATTTATGCTAATTTAATGTATTAATAACTGCTTAGTTTTCTGTTGGTTGTTGGTTTCTTCTAGTTCCTTCCATTTCTTCTCTTGTCCTGAAAGAAACCCCGCTAAATAGTAAAATATGTACTAAATGTTTTTATGCGATATACATAGATCAGGAGTCCATCCAGCATTTTTTAACAGGGTCTGGTTTTTGTGTTTTTTAAAAAGATTTTTGTGAAAAAACAAATCATTGTGTGAAAATTCAAAATTTAAACAGTGTTAAAATTTTTTGCTGCTTTTTAAATAAAAAAATACCATAATTTCTGGAAGAAATGCTGCAGCATTTACTTGTTTAAAAGTTAAAATTTCTTCAGTGCGGTGTTTCTGCCGATGCAGCGTATACAACAAAAATGGCGTTTGACATCGAACTATTTTTCTGGTGCCACCTTGGGAAGTCTCCAAACCAGTCTCAATGACCTCGGCACTTGCTCTGCTGAATTAACGTAACCATACTTAGCAGTACAGTATTTGCAGCCTCGGTTTCAAGTTCCATATCGTTGTTCAGAATTCCTCCATGGAAATAAAGAATGAAAATTATAACAAAGGCAACGATGCTGGTGTGGTCTATGAATTGCTGGTGTGGTTAAAATTAAGAAGATAGTGACAAGAATAAATTATTTTAAGTTCCCAACATTACTTTGGCAACCAATGCTCCTGCACTTGTCATATCAAAGGAGATGCCGCTTCATCACGTAAGTTTGCTCAGTTTGGTGATTACTACAAAGGAAGTGTTTAGAAGTTAGCAAGGACTGCTTTTAGTGTCAGAGCGTAACTGATTGGTGGAATTCGCCAGCTTAGCACCACATTTTTGTGCGTCATTTCTGCCGCTCGTTCTCTGTTATGCGTTTGAAGTTTTAACGTTAAATGAACTTTTTGGCTAGAATTTTTTTCCTTATTAAAGAAGAATAATAAACATTTTCGAGACTTTAAAATTTTTAGTTTTTTTTCGATGCATGTTAATTTTAAGAGTATTTGTTATGCAATCTCCACACCAATAGTGATGATTTTAGTGGTTTACGACTTGTGAATTTCCTATTAATATAACTACAGTAATATTTTAATTTTTAATAAAATAATTTTATAAATGTAAAACATAAATATACCATGAGTGGCTCATAGTAACGCAGCATTCTTGACCGCAGCATTTACGCCAATGCGACATATCTATGCATTTTAATTTTTTCTAGGCCACCTTTCTCGGGTGCGGCGTTTCTGCCGGAAATTACGGTAAGATTTGGTAGCTCGAAATTCTGTGAAAGGTCTGTTTTGATTAGATGGAATTTTGTGAAAGATCTGTTTTGATTGACTGGAATTTTGTGAAGGGTCGGTTTTTATAGACTAGAATTTTGTGAAGGGTCCGTTTTGATTATTTGAAATTTTGTGAACGGTCCATTTTGATTATTTGGAATTTTGTGAAGAGTGCATAAACTGACCTGAACCTTCCTCTGGTGTGACCCCTGTAGATATAATTTAAAGTAACTTTAGTACAAAAAATATAATGTTTTATTATAATTGATAGTTCACAATTATAAAGCATATAATTTGCTCAGCATTAAGTTATCATTATAAATTAATATTGGTATATTTGGTTTCATAAACATGTTTTGTTTAAAAAGCTTCAAGAGAAACTGAACTTTTTTTTAATAATACAGTCAACCCTCGATAACTCGAACCTTGATATCTCGAATTTTTCGATGTCTCCAAATAAAATTATTTCCCTTGGTTTATCCTACGCTGTCAATGTTAAAATAATCTTGTTTAGTCGAATTTTTCAATTTTAGACCCTCGATAACTCAATTTTTTTTTCTTTGGTGGTTCTCTCAAATTCCATATTCTTTGTTCAACTACTAGTATTTCCTTCTTCCAAAACGTGAGCAAACGTGCATTCTTTATTTCAATTCTGTTCAGTGGGGCTCAGGAATTTTAGACATTCCTGTCCTTTTGTAATTTTCGCCCTCTTTCTAAATCCTTTAGTCATTGAACCATTCAAGTTCACACCTGCAGGGTAAATGTTGGTGGGAGAGAAGTGGGAGGGAGGAAGAATTTGCCGCTGCTTGCTACATTGTACCAGGACTATCTCATTCCTGTCATCTCCTTGTCTTGTACGGTGGAAAGAACTCCGGCCAGGAAATTTTCACAGTAGTTGAGTTATACGACGAACTTGTTAGCAATGGCAACTAAACGAAAGTTAAACACACTTTCCATTCAGGAAAAGAAAAGAGTTATTGAACAAGTGGAAAAAGGTTCCAAAAAGAAAAATGAAATTGCGAAAGAGTTTGGAATACCAAGCAGCACATTATCGACAATTTTAAAAAAGAGAGAAGCTATTCTGCAAAAGTATGAGGATGGATTCGATAAAAGAATGAAAATTAGAGTTAGTGAATTTCCTGATATGAAAAAATGCCTAATGGTGTGGATTACACAAGGTAGAGCGCAAAACATCCCAATCAACGGAAATTTGATAAAAGAGAAAGCCGAAGCATTTGCCAAGAAATTGGGTCATGTTAGTTTCAAAAAAAGTAATGGATGGTTCGAAAATTTTAAAAACCGAAACAACATTACCTTTCTTAAAATGTGCGGCGAAAGTGCAAGCTTTAATGAAGAAGTTTGCATTGAACTCAAAGAGACACTAAGTTCGATACTCAAAAAATAAGAATGAAAAAATGTGTTTAATGCAGACGAAACCGGACTTATTTTAAAATGCACTCCGGATAAAACCATGGCCATTAAAGGAGAAGCCTGCAAAGGAGGCAAAAGGAGTAAAGAACGCTTAACTTTGTTGCTTTGCGCAAACATGGATGGAACTGAAAAATTAAAGCCCTTAATGATTGGAAAATCAGCAAAACCAAGGTGCTTTTCTGGAGTGAAGTCTTTCCCTTTTAGGTATGATTCCAATCAAAAAGATTGGATGACTTCTAAAATTTTTGAAAATTGGCTGAAGGAGTTAGAAAGGAAAATGAAAAGAGAAAAGCGTAAAATCGTGCTTTTTATTGATAACTGCAAAGGTCACAGTATCATACCAAAATTGAATCATATTCAAGTGGAATTTCTTCCCCCAAACACGACATCTAGACTTCAACCTCTTGATTAAGGAATCATTCAAAGTTTCAAAGTCAAATATCGCCATCAAGTGGTAAAAAAACTTTTCACTGAAATTGAAGACGGAACTAAGCCATCTGGAGTGAGCATTTTGGAAGCCATGAGAATGGCGTCACTTCATCGACCATTTCAAACTGCTTTAGGAAAGCAGGATTTGCAAAAAATGAACAGAATGACACCGTGTGTGAAACAAACAATGATGGTATTGAAAATAGCATGCCAACGAAAGATTGGGAACGACTTGCAGAAAAAATAAATCTAAAAGAAATGGAATTCGGAGATTTTTCGAATATTGATGAAGAAGTTGCAGTGGGAAGACCAGGATATTCTTTCGCTAGTTACAGCTAGTGATGTAATTTATGAAGACGATGAGGAGGAACAGATTTGCAAGATTCAGGAAAAACCAACGAACAAAGAAGCTGTATTAGCTGCGGATGTTTTGAGAAGGTTTATTGAATCTTGTCCGAATATGATACCAGAGACCTTCAAAGCTCTTTCTCATATAAAAAGTGTTGTGGAATCCAAAAAAGAGTCAAATTTAAAGCAAACCAGCATAGATTCATTTTTCAAATGATGGAATATATGTAAGTAAATGCTTGACTTATGTAACCTACTTTTATTTTCAAAGAGGCATGTAGTTTTTTCGCACTGGTTTTTTTTTTATTCTCCACCTATTAAAAATAAATTAACTTTGATAACTCGAATTTTCGCTAACTCGAATTTTTTTACTGCTCCCTTGAAATTTGAGATATCAAGGTTTGACTGTATTGTTTTTTCTTCAGAAAATATTTTATTTGGGATATTTTAACATAGATGTTGTTCCTTGAAGAGGAAGAATCATCATATTTATTTTAGATTACTAAATTCTGCATTTGTAATTTTTAATTTCCAGTTTACCAATAACAAGTGGACAAAATGATATTTTGTCCAAGACGTTTTTGCCCCTAAGTTGGAAAAAGAAAGGGCCAACCCTGCAGATACTGGCTATCCAATACCTTATAAAAGACCCAGGGAATTTTTTTCAAAATCCTGGAAAATTGATATTCTTAAATGGTGGCTACCCTGGTTTTGCATTTTCATGTGTCATTTTGATTCTTAGAAGATTTTTTTTTTTGAATCTTTCCTTTTTTTCTGAATATTTTAAATGCATATCTAGGTTCCTCAACAGCATGGGAGCCACTCGCAACCTCCAACTCCAACAACAGTCATGTACCCTGCTGGATCAATAGGTCAGCATCCACTGCAAGCTGCAGGACACCACAGTCATAGTCAACAAATGAGCCATCCAATGCACCAATCACTGACTCACCCAGGCTTCCCAACAGGGCCACAGCCTGTGGTATTGATGCAGCAACAACAAGCTGTGCCTGGTGCTTCACACCATGGTCATCAGGGTAGCACAGCTCATCACCCAATGCATATGCATTCAATGCACAGTCAGAATCCTGGAAACCATATAGGGACGCCTACTCACATTCTGCCACAAATGACTATCATCCCGACAAGTGCCGCCATGGTATCTGCTCCAACAACCATTGCGACACCTCCATTTGTTCAACATCCATGAGGTACTATTCAGATCTTATTACCTATTTGATATTTCGAAAAACAAGAATCAACTATAATTTTGCATAAGCTTAATGGTTACGTCTGTATGCAGTATCTTTTTAATTTTTGGGTTAATCTTTTCATCAGTGTCCCAAGCATAGATTACAAAAAATAACTATAAGATAACTCTGGTTTCATTTCACCTTCCAGTTGGCAATATGAAAAGCCTGTTTAATATGGGTTAACATAACTTTCTCATTGCAAAAACAACAAATTGTGGTATTTTGATGACGGCATCTTTTTGTAATTAACTCTTACTCTTTAAGAGTAGAAGAATGATAAAAACAACAGTAGAGAAGTAGAATGTGCTGCTATTGGCAATATCTAATCATGCTAAAAAGCAGTAAAGAGTGTAAAATATGTAGAGAATGTTTCCACTTAAAAGTAAGTTATAAAATATTACTCACTATTTTGGATTTGCATTTCATCACAGCGTAATGTGCAACAAAGAAAGATGTAAGTAAACTTCAATCAAATACTATTTCTCAAAACTCAAGTTAATATTTTCTAAGAATAAATAAAAGCAATATAAAAATAAAAAGTTATGACAGCTTCATTCCTGCATTGATAAAAGGATCTTGATGTTTAAATCGATTATCTGCTTTTTAAATGTTAAGTTTACGCTCAGCCTTCTTCTTAAAACTTACATTTTTCAAACAAATAAGCAGTTAACCCTGTAACTGAATATACGCCTCACTATGGGGATGCGTTAACTGCCCTTGGGCATATATACAGGCTTCTCGAAGTGCAATTCTTTGCCTTGTGTTGCTATCAGTGAAATTACAGCCGAGGCTTTAGAAATTGCACTTCGGGAAGATATATATACGCCTGGGGCAATCAATGCAATGTCATAGTGAAGCGTAAGTATACGCCCATGGCATGTAAGGGGTTAAACTAAGCTTGATACATTTTATTCAGAGCTCTATGATATCTTGGGTTTACACAGAGTGAAACTATTTGGAAGGTTTAAAATACTAACTTTACTGTCCAGTTTCAGCATAAATAATCAACAGTATTATGAATATGCCTTTTATTTTGTAACATATAACACATGAATATAACACAATATATATGAAACAATTTTACTTTCAAGTTGTAAGTTATATGTATATTATCATTAGTGCATAATGCTGTAGACCACTGATTCCCAAAGTGGTCTATATCGACCCCCCAGGGGTCAACAACAACCTGCAAGGGGTCTACGTCAAGTGAAAAAAAAATGTTCATGAAATGAAAATGGGGTCAACGAAAGTGGATCTCATATAAGTAATTACTCTGCAAAATTTTAAAGAAAATAGGCGGGAAGCACGGCGGTAACCTAACTAAATTGATGCTAAATGTTAATAATTTACTTATTAAAGCATCAGGTTCATCCCTCCCGCTAAAAGAATTTATTTATTGCTTAGTTATTCTATATAACAGATACTAAATTTTAATTTGAATTTTATTAATAAATGTATAAAATTAACATGTGTTTTTTTTCTTACGTTTTCCACTCTACACTTCAGTACGGTTACAAATTTAAATCTTTCACAGTAAGTAGCATATACCAGCTGGCAAAAATACATTTGAAGTTGATGAATTTACAAAAAAATCAGTATCGGGTAAGCAGGGGTCTACCCAAAACCGAAAAACATGGCAAGGGGTCTGAGAGACAAAAAGTTTGGGAATCACTGCTGTAGACTTTTACTATAACTAGGAAAATACATTTAAATGTGTGTACGAAAAAAAAGTTTTTCAATAAAGATTGTATAGCATTTTTCTTTAAAACCCGGAATTTTTTTTTCTAAATCCAGGAGATACAAAAAGTAAAATATCAGTCAATTGTACAATCCCCTGTATTAGTTTTCAGTTAGGAGGAAGAAAAAACTAATTTATTTGCATAAATAAATTAACAGGTAATGATATGTAATGCATAAACATAAAAAATATATACATAAAAATAACTAAATTAAATAAATAACAATCAAAGATTACTTTTTCTTCTGATACAAGTTGTAAAAATAATGACAAGCCCTTTAGATAATTTGAAGATTAGGCTACCATAATTTTATTCACTGCAATTCATTTTCTAGTGATTTCATTTTGCGCAACAGTTTTTCATACAAGCTCAAAATTCATGTTTCGTTTATTACACCTTTGGAAGATTGCTACTGTCAATTCAATTCTTAATAAAACAGCAAAGAAAAAATTCCTTGCAAAAGAGTACCAATTTGAAGTACCCAAATAAATTTACCTTATTTTTTAAAAATTAAAATCCTAAAGATTAATTTTTAACTTAATGGAAAATCTTCAAATTTATCAAATTTCTAACATAAGATTTAAACTTTCTCTATAGAGTGGTTTACTGACTGATTCATTTTAATATTTTCTTATATTAAATGGGGGGTAATGCTAAACAATGCAGTCCCATGTGCCTCGGTGATGGTGTAAAAGGAGTAGTGTTGTAAAAATACCCTGGAAAAATGCCCAAAATTCTTAAATACCCAGGTATTTATGCATTTTGTAAATAGAAATACTGATTATTGTCTATACTAATTATTGATATTGCCACCTGCACACACACACACACACACACACATATATATATATATATATATATATATATATATTTTTGTTTTGGGTAAAATGATTTCAGTTTGAGTAACATTTGAGTTGGTTTTTGGTATGTTATAAATAGGTTAGCAGCTAACCCCTAAAATATATTAGGTTACATACCACCGGCAATATTTTTTTCAATTACTAGTTGTTTTGGGGAAGTGTATTCATATGACGATTACAGTGGTGATTCTGATCTGAAATTCTCTGACATTTCCGAAAATTTTTGGGAACCTGTTCTGAAATTTTTTTTAAATGTATTTATGTTAAGATTTCTCTGACGCATATATGCTTTTTTACTGCTTTCAGGCAAGCAAAATATTTTGTACTACTTTTAAAAAACTTTCAATAATACAATAACATTTCTGGAAAAAAAATACTCCTGGTATTAATATTACACTTTCATTTAATTACTTGAATGATTTTATTTTTGATGTGTATATATGTATGTATTGTATGCTGGGGGTTTAAGGGGGGGGATCGAGTTCACCTAATTACATAATTTTTTTTTAAGTTCATGGTGCTTACTTTTCCTGAAAATTTTGTGTGAAGTTCCAAAAAAAGTTTTCCGCTAGGAATCGCCCATGGGCGAGTGCAAAATATTTCTGGGTTTGTTTTGTAGAAGTTTTGAGACATTTGACGAGGATAGATTTTTTAGCCATGACTAAGAGACTGATATACCTAGCTGAGAGTGAATTGAATAAAAAAAAAAAGAGAATGACTACTGAGAAAAGCAAACAAAAGTCATTCACCGTTTTTCATTTCGGAAAAAACTACTAGAATGCTAATGGGCCATTTCACAGTATTTTGTCCAAACGTGTAGAGTCCGCAACATGACTTTTTTTGTTATAACTACGTAATTTACTATTTAATTGTTACCAAATTTTATTTACAAATAATGTGTTGAGCACATTATTTGAAAATAAAATTTAGTGACAATTAAATAGTAAATTACGTAGTTATAACCAAAAAAAGGCATGTTGCGGACTCTACTCGTTTGGACAAAATACTGTGAAATGGCCCTAATAAAGCTAAGGATAATATATTTATCAGTTAAATAAAATAAAGTAGGTGTTTTTACATTTCATTATACAAAAGGAAGTGCGTTGCCTGTGTGCACAGCCCACTCATCTATCTCATTAGCAGTCATGAAGTTTCATGCTTGTTTAAAGGTGTTAAATACTTTTTTTAAGTTCAATTTATATTTTTTGTAAAAATAAAATAACTTTGAATATGCCATAGTATTAATAACCTATTTAAGTTAATGACAATCTTGGTTTTTTTTATAGTAAAATTTTTAAAGAAATGGCTCTCAAAAAAAGTTTAATCATTGTCTTGTTGACAATTTTTCTTCATTGTCTAATGAGTTTGCCGACCACTGGTTTAGAAGAAATTATGATAAAACTATTAAAGAAAACAACAAAGTGATTAAAAATTTTTTGATATTGTGGCAAAATGTTGTGATGGAATTTAAAAAAATTTTTTTTTGCAAGTTTTGTACCACAAAATCTATAAGAATCACCTCTTACATTAAAGAAAGTTTTTCATGGTAGGCCTGTGTTATAGCTATGGAACAATGACATTTCACTGCAATAATTTATTTTCAATGGAATAAAAATTTAAATTTTGGCATAGTAAAAATGTATGAACTACAGTGCTAAAATAACATAAAATAGTTTCTTGGAAGAATCCATAACAAACAGAAATATCAGGATGGAGCACAAATTTTCCATTTTTTGTAGAATCACACACACACATATATATATGTACATTATATATATCATTTATATGTATCAATTTTTTGCTACTAAGTACTAAGTGCTAATAAGTAAATTTTATTTGCTATGTATATTTTCTATTTTAATGAATGTTTCTTTTTAGGGGTATAAAATACAGAATATTTTGATGAAAATTCAAAAAAGAATGTAGAATGACATAGGACATTTAATTTATTAAAAAATATTATGAAAATTTTTTATAAAAAAAATAAAAGCAAAGGATCCTTATTTAGAAGGGATATAAGTTACTTTTCATCGATGAAGAATATGAGAATTTCATCAGAAGAGTCCTTTAACTTGTAGCCAGCTCTTTAAAATAAAAAGTTTCCTTTAACTTTTGTGATTGTTATTGTTGTAATTTTATGCGCACCAAATACATGAGTAAATACCTAATATCATAGTTTAAACCATAGCCCCCTTAACTAGATGCTTTCCAAAATGGAGCGAAACCCGTTACCCTACCGGCAACGAATTTCTCCTACTGATAACAAAAACACCGCTAGAGGGCACAACCTATTTGCTATTGGAAAACGGTGTTTTACTTGTAAATGCTTGGTAAACTGCGATAAAAAGCGCTAAAAAATGTTTTTTTTTTAAATAATTTTAATTTCTTTTAATATTTAATCATATAACTCATTTATCACATTTTTTTTTCGCTCTTACTTTACGGTGCAGTAAAGCAGTAGGAAATTAAGTGATATTATTTATTTATAATGCATTTTACTGAAGTGATATTTTAGGCACGAAGAGTAGGACAAATATTACTTCCAAATTCTTCTCATTAATTCATCCAAAGAAATAAACATGTTCTTGAAATATGGTTCGATTCTATGCATGAATAATAATTTGAGCTCCTTTCCTTACCAACTTTCATTATTTCTTATTGATTCTTCGTATAAGTAGTTAAATTTTTTTAATAAAAAAAATCAGTAAGTTCAATTTAATTAATATTTGCATTATATAAAATGCATCATAATATAGTATAATCATTCGTTTTCCAAGGACAAGCTACAGTAAAGATTGGACTATGTATATCTATATAAAAATAGTTTTGCATTATATTTTTATTAATTAATTAAATATTTTTTATTTTTTGCCAATAGACGTTATGAAAGACCCACACAAAGTTATAGTAATAAATAATAATAATAATTCCCTTGTCTTGATATAGCGGAGATCCATTTTTCACGCAAACTAATGTCCGATTGAAACTCTTTTTTTTTTTCTTTTACTGAATTTGATGTGCAAAATGGAACAACACATCTTTCTTTTAGTTGCATTGGTCCTGAAAAAAAAAAACGTTTTTAACCAAAAGAGTCGAATTTGGGGGGGGGGGGGAGAGAAGAAATAGCAATGGAAAACCAATTTTCTACCCTTCAAACTAATGGAAAGACCGCAGTTTGTTATAGCAGATAAGTAGCGTTCCTGGTGGGGGAAAAAGTAACTAAAATCCGCGGCCAACTTTCCCGCAAATCGCTAGGCATCTAGTTAAGGGGGCTATGGTTTAAACTAAGGTAGTGTTAACCACTCGGTAATTGAGCAGTCCCATAGTTACATGTCAAATGGACTAGATGTCTCAAGAATCACAGGGTAGTTAATTTGAAATGTGGTTTTTGAGTATAATACAATAGTTAACATTTTTATTTATTAACTCTTTACACTCATAAATTACCTATAATATCCTAAATATGCATACGTAAGGGTGGTATGTTTCAGGGTATGGGACGACATAAGAGTGCAAAGGGTTAATATCAGTGTTGCCAAATCTAATGATGCTTTAAATGCTAGAATAAAAAAAATGCTTGGAAAATATTTTTTTACATATTTTTTTTTTAAAATTGTACTTTGTGCATTCCCTAACCTTTTTCCGCAACCTATTTCCAAATGTGGAGCTTTCTTTCTCTTTTAACAAGTGCTCTGTAAACAATGCAACAAAACTTAATTGTTACAGAAACTTAAAATTAAAGAAAAAAAAACACTTCTTAAAAAAATATGAAAGAAATTAAAACTATAAAATTAAGCGGGTTTATTTGTTACAAAATCTAAAGAATTGGTAATTGTGATTTTTGAAACGCTAATTCTAACTTAAGTGAAAAGCGGCTGAAATTGGATAATCTCAGCAATGAAATTATGCAATTTAAATAAATTTCAACACAGGTTACAAAAAAAAAAAAAAAAAAAAACCCTTGAACATTGAAAAAAAAAAATGTTTTATAAAGCACTAAACCCGATTTAAGTAATAAAAACTGCTAAAATTGAATAGATTGCTAATGACAAAAGATGGATTTTGGAGCTACCTATAAAATGCAAACAAAAAGTATATTTTTTAAACACTAAGCATGGTTCACAACTATGAAATAATGCAAAATTTGTCTATAAACTGAAAAATATAAGTTGAATAAAAAAAGTATTTCTTCCACTATTAACATTGAGAAGCAGTATTGATATTGATAATACATGAATTTAAAAAGGAAATGGAGGAGGCCGTTCGGTTTTTCTCTATTTTGTAATTTATGAAACAAACTGAAATAAGTGTATAAAAATACTAACTAATTTCGTTTTAATGCTAAATCTCAATTATTAATGTTAAATCAGCATTAAAAATGCTAAATAGGCAACACTGGTTAATATAACCACAATGATACATTTTTGTTCATTTTTAAATAGTTGCAGAACTACTGTTGATCTTGCATAATTATTAGTTTTTTACCTCCAAATAAGCAACTTTCGAAAATACATCATGATTTTATGTACTAAAAATAGTTGAAAGAAAAGTGTGAATTTAGATATTTCTGGGTCTCAAAAATAATTTTATCTTTGCTAAAAATGAAAATGACTTATTAATTATATTAACCATCCTCAATTTTTAATCGTATCTGTTACTTGAATTTTCATCGTGCATGCTCTAATTTTCACTTTTTACTGATCCTCTTGTTCAATGTTGTAATTTAAAGTAAACCAAATTTTTAGTTTTTTTTACACATAAGTTCTGATTAAGGATATTTTTTACTATGTTGTTGTACAAAGCTGGCATTGATTTTTTATATTTATGCTTCTATTTTTTTCTTTTCCAAAAGTGTACAAGTAACGTGATTTCAACATGAGCCCAATGCAGATTCGGTAGCAAAATCTTTCCACTTTTTATAAACAATATTTGCAATTTTTTCCAAAATAATAAAAAAATTCTAATATTTTCATAATTTTATTCATTTACCAATACTTCATATTTTAAAAGTTTTGAATTCAAAAGCTGATTAATTTAAGTTTTCATCAGAGTCCTTAGTTTGTTAGCTGCAATTTTATCAATTCAATAACTTTTGATTTTCTTTTCTTCACTATGGAGGCATTTACCCTTTTCAAAGCCACAGGAATTGCTGGCCATTTGTGGAGGGTCACCTGATAGGTAGCCAGCATTAACCCTAACACTATGTAGGTGGGTGACACCAGATGGCACCACCTCCCTTTTTGGACCTGGACTGAAGTGGAGAAAAATTCTGTTCAGCCTCTGGCAACCTTGCAACTACCTCGGGACTTCAGGGTCCATGGATCTTACATGCACACATCCCCAAGTGTACATGGTGGGTCTTCAGTGGGTCAGATTTCGAACCCCAAACCTTTTGGTTTAAAGAACAATTCCCTAACTGCTAGGCTAAAACCGACTTGCTTTTTGATTGTGGATTGTAAGTTTGTGTTATACCATGAAGGCACTGTCAAAATCTGATAATTTTCAGCGATTTGAGGCTGAACCTTGTGACAAGATATGTACAAAATAAAATAAATAATGATCTAAAAAAATCAAGAAGTGAGCAATATAAAGGGGGGGAAGGCTTAAAACAAAGAGATGAGAAGGAGCTACAAAATCACTTTATTTTATCAAAAGGGATGAACAATTCTAATGATTCAATCTTGATTAAAAAGAAAAAAGTTTTTATCACATATAAGCAAGTTCTTCCCAAAAATTGTAACTGATTTAGAAGACAATCACAGGCAATTTATATTGTTAGTATTCAAAAATAAAATCTAAAAGCTATTAAAACTGAAGCTTAAAATATTTATACAAAAAGCAGGCAAGATATTTTTTAAATAATCAAGTGCAAAAATAAATTTATGTACACCTATACATATTTAAATTATTAGTATTTGTTATGGGATCATTCATAAATGTCACGCTTTGAGGGGGAGGTGTGTTCGTGAAATTATGACAAGGGGAGAGGTTAACAAGAAGTGTGACACCATGCTTATGCAACATAGCATGACACCTGAAAAAGGGGGGTAGGGGAGTCCGTTGAAGTGCAACATTTTGTGACAAAGGGGGAGGGGGTCAAATATAATAGGAAAAAAGCATGACATCATTTGTGAATGGTCCTTATGGGAAAAAATTATTATTCTTAAATTTTAAGATTTTGGGAATTTACATAAGGATTATTTTAAATATATATTTATTTTGTTCTGTTCAGATAAGTACTTTTTATGCTGCTGGGGTGTGTGAAATAATTTATTTATGGAATGCTGGGAAAACTGATAATTTTGTATAATTTGTAATTTTATTGTAACCATTTCAGCTAATACAATCATAAACATAGTTGAAATTTTGAGCATTCACAGGGCTCAATTCCTATCTATTTTTTTCCTATATTTTTGAAAAAAGGGGAAAAAACATTTTTTTTCTGTATTTTAAATTTGTTCTATATTTTTAAAAATTTGTTCTATATTTTCAAACTTGTCCTATATTATTCTTGTTTCTCAGAGGCTTTAACCTCCCTGGCTGCCTATAAATCAGCTATGTTTAGTCGCATAAATCATCTATTTTTGATAGTGTTCCGAAATACAGCATATGTTTGGTCCCGAGCATGCCAATTTTGCGTTTGATACTGAGTTTAATTTAAATTATTGGGGTTTCAGCTAGCCTAAATGCCAAATCCTTTCTTCAATAAAAGATAGCTTCCTCCTTTTTGTTTGTTTTATTTTTAAATTCTTGTTTAAAAAATGCTTTTAAAAATGATTTCAAATACACTAAAAGCTGTGTAAGTTGAACACTTGCGCTGCAGCACTTTAGAGTAGGGTGGGAGGGGGAGGAGACTGGGTGAATTCTTACTATGGAAATTTTTCAAAATTAAGAACTCAATTTAGACTATTTGATTAGAAACAAAATTTTTTCAATGTTTGGAGGGAAGTTCAAGTCCTAGAAATGCATTTTCTGGTTATATTTGGTGAGGGTTGGGGATGGCAAGGGCATGGGTGAAAGTATTTAGTCTTTTTTTTTTTTTGTAAATCGTTAGATAGAAAAGGACAGAATACTTAGAACAAAAGTATTTTAATACAGATTTAAAGGTGTTATAAATGTTTTTCTGATATAGCTTCTTTTAAAAATTTAATATGTGATGTTGTTAATTATAGTAAATTTAGTAATTTTGTTAAAATACTTAGGAATAATTTTTTAAATGTTAGATTTGAGTTCCCACCTTAATTATTAAATATTGTCATAGCTAACACAGTAGCCCCTCGTTATATCGTGCTTGTCAGGGACAGCAAAAAAGCGTGATATATCCGAATCAGTGGTGTAGTCCTGAAAAGAAAGTTGGGGGGATGCTTATGCATACGAAGATAAGCAATTTAATTCAAAAGTGGGGGGAAACTTATGTTAAAATGTAAAATATTTGGGAGGACGCGTGTATTAAAATAAAAACGTATTGGGGACTCTATCCCCATGCGTCCCCCTGCGACTACACCACTCATCCGAATGCGCGATATAACTGATGAAATTAGAAATAACTCAAAAAGTACAAGTAAGTTGAGTGTCAAAGTAAAAAAAATAATTTAATCTTGCATAAAGGCAACCTTCTTAGTAAAAAAAATCATGATAAAAATCTTTGGGCAGTAGACATCTGTCTCTTTCATTCTGTGGGTGTTAGGATCAATACAAAAAGAAATGTCAAGTAAAACGTCCACTGGTTTGAGTAGAATCATTCTGTAGGCATGTAGGGGAGTGGGAGGAGAATTGTTTCAGCTTTTAACTGCAGCAAATTCAGAAGAATGGAAAACATTCCTGTTCAATGGCTTTGTTTAATGAGGGAAGAAGGTTTTTATTGAGAAAGGGAATATTTTTACTTTTAAGAGCTCAAACTTAAAATTTTGGGTGTGATATTGCATCACATTTTTTTCTATTTAAAATATTTTTTTTTCATTATTAATTAATTTATTTTTTTTCTAAACTTTTTATCATTTCTATTTTTTTTATGTAACGCTAACTTTTAATTAAATTATTCCAAATTATTTTGTTTTTTTCACGAAATCGGTATTTTCCGCACTAAATTCTTTTAAGATCAAAATTTTGCTTATTTTAATTACCGATTCGTAAATTCTTTTACCATGCTAAACTTTTTTTAATATAAATCTTTTTCATTCCTTTTTCCAAATTACCATTTTTTTTACCAAATAGCCATCTTGTTTTCAACGAATTAGTCGTCCATGTTTGAACATCCTGTCGTGATTGCCGTGTCGAGAGCTTGCCAGCTCGTCGATTTCCTTTTCTGTGAAATAATGGCAGAGGACCGCCGATATGGAGCTTTCGATCCTGCCCCTGACACCGTGTGAGCCACACGTCATGTCTTAAAAACAAAAGGGGGTAATCTGCAAATATTTTCAAATTATGGCAACAATTATTACCAGCAAAAGTCCGGCGAAATCCATGAGGGCGCACCTGTAAAACGGGAGTGATGCCCGCCACTGCAATTTTTTTTCTCGGAGCCAGGAGGCCCTCATCATAAGTTTATAAGTCATACTTCAAGTTTATTTTTATTGATTTTATGTCCTGGATGATCTCTTACAACTAAAATGGATCAATAGTTTTTTTGCACCGTCTGAGGATGCTCAATTGTAATCTGTAAAAAAAATTGGATGTCTAACAGTCTAATCTAATATAGTAATTGTGCAGGTGATCACCTATTTTTTTTATTTTATAAAAGTAAAAATGCAGCCAGTTCCTCCATAAATAAAACTTTTGTTATTTGTTAAAACTTGTTCAAGTTTTCTTTTCATGATCAACACGCCATCCACAAGGGGTAAGTCGATTTTTTTTTTTTTCTTTTCATGCCAATCTGTAAACGCATTCAAGGTAGCGTTGATCTGGGGAATTATTGTGGCACTTCGCGATTAAAAACATTATTATGTGCAACCACTATTTCAGCCTAATCAAAATTTTCTGGGAAACTAAATTCTAAAAAACATTAAATAAATGAAATCTTAATTCCAACTGGGGGGTGTAACAACACAATTTTGTGCCGCGAATAAATCTCAACTCTATTAATTATCAACGTTGCACTGGTAACAACACATTGGGAGACATGGAAAAAGCGTGATATAACCGAATGAGCGATATAACGAGGGGTTACTGTATTAATCTATTATCGAGGATGGAGATAAATAATTTATACATTCAATGCATTTACAAAATTTCTAGAAAATGCATGTTTTTGGATTTACAGAAATTTTTTAAAACTTTCGTCCTTTGAAATCTTCTTACTTTCACCCATGGGCAAGAGGTTCAGGGATCTGCCTAAGTAATTTTTTGAAATGGAAGTTTTAAAGACGCAATTTTAGATTACCTTTGGTGATGTTTGTGGCGAGAGGACAGTCAAAGGCGCTCCACAGAAACGTTTTTGAAATTCAGGTTCTAAAAACAAAACTTTTGGCTACCTTTGGCTAGACTAGATTGGGTCTAGTTGGCCGTAGGGCATATTGGTCTAGTCACAAAATTTCAAAAAGTTTAGGGCGCATGAGACTCAGTCCAGCCAAGCTGGGTAACATCCTCATATCCTGTTGTCCAGCATTGTTAAGTCATCCTCCTAAATATTGTCGATAAACAGGTATCCTTTAAAGAACAAGCTACTTTTTTCGAAACTTTACTAAAGTGAGTAAATTTTATCGCTAAAAACAATTGTTTTGTTATTTATTAGTAGATCGCATATTCTATTTTGACAAACAATATTCAGAAAGAATATTTTTCGTAGTTACTGCTTGTTTATTGAACCGCTTTTAGAATAATTTTTCGCTTTCCTGAAAAGCAAAAACTACCATTTCAGCTAAGTTGTTCCACTATGCACGGACATGTTGGCCCAGCTGTCGAAAGAAAGACCAACAACGGCTTTATATGCGATTTCTTTTATCTTTAAACTGCAATAAATATATTCAATGAAAAAAGGAATAGTTAATTTGAAACATAATATTGAACTAATTAACAGGAATATTGTATGATTTTCCATAGTTTTCTTTTAGCTTTATACATTTTGTTACCCTGTGGAAACTAAACCTATGTGATTTTAGTGCATTCTGGATACTTGAATTTTTTAAAAATATTGTATTAGCCCTATGAACTTTTGTCAAACATAAACTATGTGAGATCTTCTAAAAAGGTATCATAATTATTCCCTTTTCCTTATTTTATTATCTTCTACAGCTAAACTAAGAGCAATGTTGCCTATGTAGAAATAGTTCTTTTGAGTCGAATAATCTTTAATTTGCTATTTTTATGTTTTAAAAAAATTATATAATTTCAATCTCAAAATTTTTCCCGTGAATTTAAAAAAAAAAACTATGTTCTGATTTTTTTTTAAAAGATTGTTCTGAATATAAGTAAGAAATGCCAACCCTTACAAAACGAAAAAGCATGATTAAACGTCAACCAATCAGTTGGAGAAAAAACCTCCTGTCCCAGTAATTTTATAAAAAAAAACCCTCGAAAACATTTTTTTGTAACAAAAAATAAAAAATAAATTAAAAAAAATAAAAATTTAAAAATTAAAGATATATATATGGTTTTATCATCTAATTAACCATTTTTAAAAAAGGTTTAATTTTTCTTTAAAAATAAAATGCTGATTTTTGCTGTTTTATTTGTTTAGATCATTTACTAAATCATTTCGAACGTCTTTTGTTAGTGAAGATAATTTAGAACAAGAAATTAAAATATTTGAGCGATTACAAGTAAAATTTTGATGCGGTCATGAAATGCACAAACACTAAACAAAAAAATTATGTTATGAAACTGCAGCCAGTAAAAACCTTTTGAAACCAAAATTGACAAAAGTATTAAGTCTTTAAGCTTTCTAAATTTTTACTGCAAAGAGATGTATGTAACTAAAGAAAAGTTCACAGACTTTTTTCTTTTTTTGCTTAAAAAGCAGGAGAAATTTCTGCATTAGCAGGAGACAAGAAATTGAACTGAAAAGCAGGAGTCTCCTGCCAAAAGCAGGAGACTTGGCATGTCTGTAAGTAAAATTTTCCCTTTCCTTGCATCAAGAATTTTATTTTTATGCCATGATTTTACAATGTCATTACACAATCATGTTGTTGATTTTTTGACATTAAAACCTCCTGTACAGTATTTTTTGTCCCACTAAAAAAGGGGGGGGGGGGAGGACAACCTCGATATGAGTTCTATTATAGTTTTGTAACAATAAAATAAATAATGAAAGCTGTGAGCTAAAAACAAATAAGAATTTAAGAATTAAAGATAGTATATAGGTGAGTATTATGCATCTAATATACTGCTTTATTTAATTAAGAGAAAAGGATTGGGAGTATTTTTCTTTATACAAAATTGAAAATTTTAAACAAGTCAAGCTACTTGCTCCCAAGACTATCTTTACTTCACACTGTCATATTTTCAAATACTGTACATTCCTTTTTAAATATCTTAATAACTAAACATAAAAAATGAATTTGCATAATAAACTTGTAGTGGTGCGAGTCAGTCCTTCAAATAACCCTCTTTGCTCCTGCCCAGGGGGCGCGCCATTTGGGAAAGCGGTAAAGAATGCGCCTACTACCAAAACGATCTTGGTTCTACTCCCGGCGCTTATAACCACTCTCGTACCGTTACATCTGGTGACCCGGCATTTACGCACGCAGCAAAGGAGACCCGAACACTCCACAGATGGCGCCACGAGATGACTTGCTCGCACGCATTCGTGCAGTCTGCACGCGCTCGCACTTGAGCCCAGCCACAGATCCGAGCAAACAGGCTCAAACTTCACTCACTCACACAGCAACTTCAAGCAGCCTTTCTCTCGCGCTGGTGCACCCATCTGTGGTAAAATATCGTTCACTCTTCCCCTACTCGTTCACTGGGGGGCGGAGTATGTAGCGGTGCGAGTCAGTCCTTCAAATAACCCTCTTTGCTCCTGCCCAGGGGGCGCGCCTTTTGGCAGAGCGGTAAAGAATGCGGCTACCACCAAAAAGATCTTGGTTCGACTCCCGGCGCTTCACAGCCACTCTCGCACCGTTACAAACTTTCGTACACTGAATATTTTTTTTAAGAATGACAAAATTTGTTAAAAAGCATTTTATTTCAAAATATTCATAAAAACATTTCTTGTATAATTTCTAATTAGTAGATTTGTTACATTCATAATGACATATGAATTATTTTTGCAATAAAGCTTAAAACTTGTTCAGTTAATTTGTCTACACCTTTAAATAAAGATGATATAAAGACATGAAAAAATTATTTACTTATAAAAGTGGTAAGTTAATTTAGTAGCCTTTGTACTTTGGCTTGCTTTCATGGAAAAATCTACTGTTTCATAGCCTTGCACTAAAGAACTACTTGAGATAATATCAATGTGTGGACTGGTGTAATTTACAACATTCTGGCATGTAATACCACCACTTGCTTCAATTAAAATATTAGGGTACTGGTGTTTTATCGTTAAAGCAGTTGTTTTCAGCTCCTATAAATAAATAGAATTAATATTAACAATTATGCATGCCTCTCAAAAATTTTATATTTCTTAAATAAGCATTACATAGTAAAAGAAGTTCATTCAAAGTGTTGAATTTTTAAATCAAGATATTATTACTTTGTACACTAAAGAAACAAAAGGGTTTCAATTTCCTTATTCATAGTGGTGGGCCGAATTCCGAAACTTTGGCCAAGTAATCATCAAAGCTCTGGCCGAAGCCTCGGCTGCTATACATATTAAGCTTTAACACATAACGACCAATAAATGTATATAATATCATATTACATTCCATACCTTTCAATATTCTCAGTTTCAAACAATACTTTTAAGCTTATTGTGTATTTTTTTATTAATATCTGAATTAAGGCATTTATTTTTGCTTTGTACTGGTAGTACAAGAAAAGCCAATATTTTTCATTTTTTACTGCAAATATGAAGCAGCATTTACTATTTATGTTATATTCATAAATATAAAGTGATATCTATACATTTTTAATGTAAAATTTTTGAATTTAGGGTTTATTTTTAAGCGTAATATGCAGGCATTCTTTTTTTACTAGCAGTTTTAAGTAGCCTTATTTATTAGAAATAAAATTTCACGTTAAATTAAAGCACAAATGAGCTTTAATTTAACGTGAAATTTTATTTCTATTACTTTGCACAAAGTTAAATTATTATTAGCCTTATTTATATTTAATAAAACATTTCCTAAGTTTAATTTCAGAGCTTTTTAATTGGAAAAAAAATAATTAAAAGTTAGGCTTTTCCTTTAAGATAACAAAGGAAATCAAAACTTGTATCTCACTTTTCCACTTTTCTTATATCAATGTTCATTTTGCATAGTAAGAACTATATCATAGGCCTTTTCTTTTTAGAACTTATTGTGAATGCGAACTAAAAAGACATTATATTTATTAATTAAAGTACTTATTACTTATTGTATAAGTTATTTAATAATTCCATTAAATTTTCTAATATGAGTTTCATTTCACCTTTTTAAAAATTCTTAACATAATGGGGGGGGGGGGGCATCCCACATTTTACTGAGCAGTGTTTATTGTTGTTTTGTTTACTTTTTTTGTTTGTTTACAAACAAATGTAGGACAAACTTGTTCTGTGTTGCTTTAAATACAGCTTTTTAACATAGTGAAAAATATTTCCCCTCATACTACCCAGGTGTGGAATTTCTTCCTTCTTTAGTTTGCTTTAAAAGGGAGGGAGGAGAAATGTGTTCTCATATTCATATAATTATTCATACAAATATAATATAATATGTAAATATAATATAAATGTAAATATAATGTAATGAACAGGGACGGACTGGGACCCCTAAAAGGGCGGTGGACCAACTAACCAAAGGGCGGCAACCAAAGGGCCCACACACACATATATATAGGATGGTATGTGCGTGACACATGAGGTTTTAATGCCTCCTTTGGAAAATTTGAACTCCTAATATCAGTCAACCAGTCATAACTTCATGGCATAACTTGGCTTGTTTTGCATGAAATGCTTATGCTGCAGTCATATTTGAAATTTTGTTTTAACTAGAAAACTGGGGCGACTATTCTAATCTAGGCTTAACTGATTGGATGAATACATAATTTGTAATAAACAGATAAGTTAAATACAAAAATAATTTTTGGATTATATTAAAATACAAAGCTGTTCTTACTTTTTATGTTTGTTCGTTTATTTTTTACTTTCTTTCTTTAAATAGGTGGAAATAAAATTATTATTGATTAATACAAAAACAAAGGAATCTACAACGAAAAGAAAAATTCATTACTGCACTTTTGTATAATATTTTTTGTTTATTTTCCTTAAATATTTCTATGTTCGTTAAAATTATTCTTTAGGCACATGGAGAGAGGCACCACATTTACCATCATTGAGAAAACGAAAATGGAGCAATTTTGTTCAAAGAATCAGGCACCTTAATGAAATACTTAATCTGAGTTATTTCTTGTTTTTTAGAATTTTAACAATAATTGATTTGAGAAGTAATTTTTCGCTGGATTTTCGAAGCTTTGTACATAGGAGTATAGCGTAAATCAAAACATACACCGTTTCGAAGAAACCAATTCTAAATAATAATAATTCAAAATTGCTGCTTTGTACTGCATATTATTTTATATATTACTTACTTGTTAGCAATGTTCTCATATTGTTATTCAGAAACAGTATTCAAAAGAATAAAACTAACAATTAGTTTACATTTAACAATGACAGACTTTACACAGTGTCACTGAAATGTTATATTTGAATCTAATGTAAAAATAATATTTATAGCTTGATACTTTTAGTTATTGTTTGTAACGGATTTAAAATATGAAACAAACAATGTATGTGCAGTTAATATTTTGATGTAATCTGAAAGTAGGGGTAAGACTAAAACTAATCTACTTTGACCCTTAAAAGCCCATTTCTTACATTCTATTAGATAATTGTCCCGCAGTGGACTAGTCTGTAGAAGCTCGGTTCCTGCAGAACATCAAAATTGAAGCAGCACTGACTAAGGTTAGTGTTTGGGAGGATGACAACTGACAACCTCTTGCGACTGGTTGCTGCGGTCCGTGTACGCTAAAGGGAGCTGGTGCACGTTAAATAAGTCATGGCTCCTATGTTCTTCAAGTAAAACGATATCGCTAAGGCTGCCAATCCCAGGTGACGGCCTATCATCTGTGAGCTGGTTCAAAAAATTAACGAGACCTTTCAAAGGGGAGGAAATCGGACTTCTGCCTACAAGGGCCCCGTTGGACTCAGTAGCACGGTACCCATTCTTCCTCGCCACGCGCGAGGACACGACAACAACAACAACATATTGTTTTTTTTCCTAACATTTTAAAGTTTCTGTGGCAACAGTTTATTTGGAGTAATGGTTAAGACAGTTTTATTAATGAATAAACAAATGTTTAGATATTAGTTACGTATATGACACGTTAAGAATTATGTGTTAATAAATATAATCATATCAGTTGATTCTTGTGAAATATAAAATTTGTATAATTTATGTGAAAAATAATAATAATAAAAAATTTCAGGCAAATTTAAATGTTTGATAAAAATCATGTTTTTTTAAAAATGATTTACATTACTGATTTAAATCAATGATTTAAAACTAACTAACTCACTGGCATTGCAGCCCATGTTGGACCATGGCCTCCCTAACAATTTTCCTCAAAAGCCCTCTGTCTTTCCCTTTTTCATTCCAGTTTCGGATATTTAGATTTTTAAGGTCTTTCTCCACCTCGTCTACCCATCTTTTAACCTGCCTTCCTCTTTTCCTCTGGCCCTGGCATTGTCCCTTGAAAATCTTCTCAGTGCCTCTGTTTTCCTCCTTTCTCTCAAAGTGTCCCAGCCATTGTATCGATTTAAAACACTCGATTTAAATCACCGATTCCTGTAATTCTACTTGCATGCAATCAATGTACTATAAATATATATATATATACTTTTAAGATAGTTGCGATTAAAAAATACGTGTTATTTTTTGGTTATCAATATAAATAAATAAAAGTCGAAACAATAGTTGAATTATATTAAAATTAGATACAGAATCTTAAAATAAAAATAAAATATTTTTTACAAAAAAAAAAATAGAACAGACTTCAAATTATAAATTGCGTTAAAAAGTGAAAAATAAATTAATTTTTTAAACATAGTTTTAGAAATCGGTGCAAAATTAGGATAGAGATAATCTTTTGTAATATTGAATAAATTATAAATATATATATTTTCCCAGAATTAGCAACAGTTCCAATATGAAGTAGCAAATGGTGTAATGGTAATTAAACTCATAATTTTGCACCGACTTCTAAAACTATGTTTAAAAGTCACATCGATGTTGTTTAAAAAAAAAATTTATTTTTCACTTTTTAGCGGAATTTATAATTTGAAGTCGGTTCTATTTTTTTATAAAAAATATTTTATTTATTCTTTTTAGTGTAAATACATTTTCTATATAAATACTCTATTTTTGTAAAATCCATACCAAAAGGGAAACCTTATTTGAGGGAATGGCACTAAAAACTAACTATTTGTATTATTAATTCCGTTTTGAAATCGGTTTTAAAAAGGTCACTAGAGAAAACAAAGTGATTGATTGGATTTAATGTTTGATCAGAGAAGCCTTCAGTCAAACTCTTGCTGTAATTGCTTTAAATATTATAGCACAATGACAACAAACACTTTTTAAACAATGACTTTTATATTTATTAATAGTTTTCGCAACAAAGAAAAATCAAGCAAAGCCTTTCCAATTAAAATAAAAAATACTTATTTTTCACCAGTAACGTTTTTTCTAAAAAACAAATGTAGTCAGATTGGTGTACGATATTTGAATTGGATGACCCTCTACCGATTAAAGAAAAAATCGTTAAAATCGGTTCATTTAGTCAAAAATTATGGATGAACAAACAAAAAACATATAGGGTCAGTTGGGGTAATTGTAAACAAGCTTTATAACTACACTTGTGGTGGTTATGAAAACATAACTGCTTGTGAGTGATAAACTGGAAACATAGGGAAGACATTGAAACAGTTTCGTAAGTTTTGAAACAACTGTGGATTCGGAACTATTGTTTGAAAATGGCACTGTGAAAAAAATTGTTTAATAAAATTTAGTGATCTTACATTTTCCTCTCCAACTCATCTACAAAAGCGATGTAAGCGATTTAAACCATTTTTATCTCTCATATGGAATGCTGCTAAAAACATTTAGTTATGAATTTAATCCTCCCTATTATTTTTCATGTGCAAGTTAGGTGTTTACAATTACCCCATATAATTCGTACTCTGGGGTAATTGTAAACACTTAAATTTATCCTATTTCCAATATTTTGGGGGGACAATAAGTATTATATTTTGATGTAAATTACACTTTTGTGTCTATTTTGCATAAATGTTGTTGTTGTTGCTAAAGTCACTTGGAAATCAAAGCCCCTTTTGCAGGGAGACCATGAATCAAGGAAGCTCCTACTGATTATTAATGAGCTCCGCTAGAATGAAGTACACTTGGTTCAGAGGGGCTAAATGATTTTGAACCAGCTCCCAGAAGAGAAATCGTCACCTAGGTTGGTCCCTCAGCGTAAATTATTTCTAACTTGGTGGACATTTGAAGCGACGATGTATTTTACGTGCACAGCTCCTTTTAGCGCACTCGGGCTCAGAGTGATAAGTCGCGGGAGGTGGTCACCCTTTCAAGCGTTAACCATGGCCAGTTGTGCTTCACTTTCGGTGTTCTGTGGGATCCATGCTTAACCGACTAATCCACTGAGGGAGAAATTTTATATAAATTTGTCGCATTACTTAATTTTTTGCAATATATTTATCGTTAAATGATCTCGGCAGACTCATAACATAACTCAGCGGACCACATGCGGCCTGTTGGCCGCAGATTGATAACCATTGCTCCAGAACTTCTTAAGCCTTCAAGCAGACTGTGTATGAAAGAATTTTCCATTTGCATCAACCTTATTCGAAAATAAATCACTGTTTACAATTACCCAGATCTCCGGGGTAATTGTAAACACACTGGGGTAATTGTAAACACGAGCTCATTCGCTAACAAATAGTCATAAAGTCAAAATTTTTGCACACATTTACTCACAAGAAGTACAGTAGTGGCTACAATGCTCACAATTTTATCTCTGAATTCATTCAAGAGGTAGGGAAGGATCAAAAGTTAAAACATTGAAAAAGCGTTTACAATTACCCCAACTGACCCTACTACATTTCTGCCATTACTTTAGCTCTATTTATCAAATATGGTCAAACAAAGGTATGGGACCTATGGAAAACCACCCTCGATTGATTGGGAAAAAAAAATGAAAATTGATTCAGCCGGTGCAAATTTATGAGTGGACAAACAAACAATTTAAAAAAACGACATTTATACAGTATGAATGTATAACCTCCTTCCTTTGTGAAGTGAGTTAATAAGCTAAAGTCGGATTTGAACCGAGTCAAATTAGTCTGGTTTTTAGCGAAATCCTGAATTTAAAATAAAATAAAAACAAATGAAACTCAAAGTACCGGAGCCGAGTTCCACCTAATAGAAATGTGTAGAAACGCCTTATCCCAACTGTATCCCTACTTATGCATTTAAATCTATCTACATTAAATATTTTTTTATTAGTTATTACCAATGAAGTGTCGTGTCACGTGTTTATTGAAATTTAGGACATAACTTTTTGAAAAATAAATGAATTTGTTTCTACTGTAGTAATTGCATCCCCGTGTTCTATTTTAACTGAACATCGCCCATATGCCTTTTTAAATTTGAATATAGCTCTTATGTTCGCGTCTGTCTACATCAGGGATGGGCAAACTTTCTCGGTCGCAGGCCCAAAATCGAAAAAAAAAGTTTGACGGGCCAAGAGAAATTTTTCTAAAATATAAAAACTTTGTACAAGTATGGATCATGTACATTATACGGCACCCGAGTGCCGTATAATACACACAAAATTTTTTATTAAAAATTTATAGGTGTATCTTTGAAATGAGTAATAGAATACCTATTATTAACCAATGCTATTGTTCAGAATTTTGAATGTGATTAAAGTTATTCCAAATTTATATTCAAAATGTCCACAACATTTCCGATGATTTATGTTTTGTAGAACAAAAATAGAGATAGTAAAAAGATCATCAGTCCTTTGAAAAAAAGGAAGAAAAAAATAATATTTAAATAAGGTAGAAAAGGAGATGGGATATATAATATACATACATTCCTTTTAATTTGCAGTCCGATGCAACTTAAAATTCAATCCGCGGGCCGAACAGAACCTTCCAGCGGGCCGGAATTGGCCCTTCCCTGGTCTACACTGTGTACGTGCTCCCCCCACTCCTGGCCCCGCCTCCTCTCAACATCACAAAATAAAATGCGTTATAAGGCAGGAAATGATGTCTCGAAATTTTGCAACAAACTTCAAAAATAATTAGAAGTTTGTTCATTATGAAGCTTTAGCAATATTACACAGTGCCCTATAATAAAAACAAGGGCTATGCAATGACATCTAGGTACACTAGTTTTATTTATTTTCTTACTTTACTTATGACTAGTAGAGGTGCCCACCCTTTCAGAGCATTCGTGTACCCCCCTAAAAAACTACGGAGCCCCTCAAAATCGACAACCCAACAAATTGGCCAGAAAGTCAACCTCCCTAGCAAAAAAATCTCAATAACGCAGTCTGCACCATGACTCCCCCCCCCCCCCCCCCCCGGTGAGCACTCCTGTGACTAGTCAAACTTTAACTTAGGGAAGGGAATCCATATTCCAAAACGGGCGCCTCGACTCAATGTGTTCGCGGATCCTCATAGAACTACATACCATAACACTTATATTCTCGACTGTCCCCTCACCCCTTCCCCGAACCTTACCAAAACGTATCCCTGAAGCTATACGTCCTAAAGCCTTCACAAATGAGGTTTTGCGTGGGAAAGTCATTTGCCTTTCTTTTAAATCAAGATTTTTGTCGTCACGGATTAAAAGCAAGTTATTTCATTTTATTTCTCTTACTGCAAATTATTGGGGAGAAAATGTCGCAAAGATTTTTTTTTTGTGGAGGCGTCTAGGTGAAAGGGCGCACCGGGACATGTCCCGGTGGGCCAGTCCGCCCTTGGTAATGAAACTTATTTACTTCTTAGCAAATTTGAAATCAAATAGAATATATTATTAATGATTGAATGGTTTGTGGTTACAAGGGAACACAAACCATTATATACACACCACATGCACATAAACTTTTAAATTATGCTTTATTATAACATACGATTGTGCCTAACTTAAAAGACAATATATTATATAATAATAACGTAAAAAAATATTTGCAACATAAATTGTTATAGGTCAAATCAGCCTAATCACAGCTTATGATTTGGCTAGGCTAGGTCAAAGCTTTGGCAAGGCAAAGCAAGTGTTAATATGCTGAAGTCAAAGCTTTGGCAAGGCCAAAGCTTTGACTTCAGCATATTAACTTCAGCAAACAGAAGCATATTAACTTCAGCAAACATTCCCCATATTAACTTCAGCAAACAGAAGTTAATATGGGGGGGGGGGGGGGGATGATCTGTGAAACTGAATAGAAATGTTTAAAAACCTTACTGCAATTACAATTAAACATAGGGTTTGTTTTTTTTTTTTAATGAAAAGACCAGGAACCTAAAATCCAGGAAATAAGTATTTAAATGCATTGGTATCAGTTTTAGTTTAAAGGAAGTTAAGATATTTTATGAAGAGAAAATAGAAAATGTCATTTTGTGAAGGAATGTAAGAAGGTTCATTGAACATTTCAAACATTTTAATGGGAAATTGGATCTTGTATCCCTGTCAAAGGAAGAATAGACATAAAAATCTTAATTTTGCACTGTGTTAATGATCTTCATGTGTGGAATTCTTTACAACTTCGAAGCTTAAAAAAAATAATTTAAAAAACAAAAAGGGGAAAATGCATAAAATTAAAATCTTTTGCTTTAAAATGAGCAGATATATAAAATAATTACTTCTGGTTCAAAGTTATCTAGCATAACAACATCACAATTCGCTCGACAAGCTTCTGTTGCTTCAAACAAAGATTGACATTCAACTTCTATCTTCTGGGAAAAACCACAAAGTTCTCTTGCTTTTTTAACAGCCTAAGAATAAACATAAGTATCATTAATAACATTGATTTACATTTCCCTAAATTGTATCTTAAAATGTATAAGAGAGAAGGATACAAAGCTGTTTTTGCAAGACAAATGAGATGATTATCTAGGATTGTTTATTCCCAAATTATTCTTATTTATGAAAATTATTACACTAATGTATTATTTTGCAATAACTGTAATGCAAATTTAAAATCTACAGATTTCTTCATTTCTCTACATTCTTACTCTAGTTAGAAAAGTATTTGGCAGAGTTTGGACTGTATTTCTCCCTCAGGTCCTTTTTGGTATTTTTTGAAAAATGCTTCTTTTTAAAATGTCAAAATGGTTTTTTTTACTTCAAAAATAGCATCTTCCTTTTTTTAAATATATCTAGTTTTAATGTTTAAATATGAATAGTAGCTGTAGCAATTTTTTTAATGACAAACAAGAAAGTTTGCAAAGTTTTTACATTGAAATGTTTGCTGTAAAACATGATTTGTGCTGCCATCTATTATTTTTGAGAAAGCTAAAGTTTCAATTAAAGCAACAAAAATGCCTATACTTGAATGTGATACAGGAAATCCATGGCTACTGCCTAGGTGGAAAAATTTCCCTTTTTGAAACAAGTTTAAAAAAAGAAAAGGATTCAAAGTCAAATTACTGAAGCAAAGAGAATAGTTATGTTAGGTCATTATTCATTTTTTAAAGTAGTTAGCATACAAATTAGTTAAATAAGAGACAGATTGACCTTTTCTATTGACCCTAAAATAGACACATGATTGTCTTTCAACATAACCATGCTGGATAAGTCGTAACGATGAATATCAGCACCGCCAACTAACAATGCATATTTTTCGACCATTCTGAAACCTGGCGTAGTTTTGCGTGTACCAGCAAGCGCACCTTTCCATCCTATACTTGTCAATTGAGATTTCATATTCGAAGCAATTGTAGCAACACCACTGGCCCGACTCAAAACATTTAAAACTATACGTTCCGCCAGCAAAAGTTTTCGAGCAGAACCGACAATTTTTACAACAGGTGCGATTGGGGATATCTTCTCGCCTTCTTTGTGAATCCAATCGGCCTTCAAGCCAAGCTCAGAAAATACAGTATTAGCAAATGGAACGCCAGCAAGAATTCCGGAACTTTTCATAAAAATAGTGAATTCGCAGTCAGTATCTCCGACTACACCTCCCCCGAAATCATAATTCCCAACGTCCTCCATCATCCACTGCTTTGCTAATTCTTTTAAATGCATAGGATGTAAAATGTTTTCCAACATTGCGACGCTATTCAACTGACAAACCTTTAAAATATGAATGGTTCTTGCAAAATTTTATGTAAAATAACAACTCAAACAAATGCAAAGAATTTCAAAGCTGTATGTCACGAAAACTGACTACGTGATTTTAATGAATGTAAACAAACAAACCGGGATGGTGTATGCAGTATGGCATGGACATGGAGTCATTTCTCCGCTTCCGGAAAAAGTGGCACAAAAATTTGCCTTTCCAGATGGCGCTACCTATTCCAACTTTACTACTATCATGACTACGAAGAAGGTGATTTCAATGTTAACTTGACACTTTTAGTTTCGCTAAGAAAAATGGAAAACTTCGCCGATAAAAGTATTATTAATTTTGCAGTTGCATGAGTGTTAAGCAAATTTTAGATTATTATAAGAAAAGTCAAAAAAAAAAACTATGTAAACAGTATTTATACTTTACACATTTAAAATGCTTGAGAATGAGTTATGTTTTTCGAAAGTATTAAACACAATCCGGTGCCCATAAACAAAATCTGATGCTAACAGCCCAGAAAGTAAAGAATGCTTAATCATTTCCTGTCTTCATAACTTTCCAAACGTTTAAAATAAACGAGTACTCCGCATTTAAAATCATGCAAAATCCCATAGAAAACAATGTAAACGATTCTCCGCTCGGGAGTAGTTGGAGCGTTTCATGTAGGGTTGCAGGCCTTCATCTCCTCTACGAGCGGTGGCGAGAAGTCGTCAGTCCAACTACACCCCGGCCGAGTGAAGCCTCTTTTCGGGTGTAGTTCCAGCTCCTAGTTTGGCTACTTTATCGTTAACTTGGCATAAATTTGGCGTAGGTGCCTGGTTGGCGCTAAAAAATCCCGTTGAGCGTGCGCTTTAATTAAGTCCGATCTGATATTTTGTAACAATTAACACAATGCCGACTTGCAGCGCGAATAATAGTTTATTATTACTATTTCTTAATACTTATGATTTTAATAAGTACTTTCATCATTACTTTTTAAAATCATAAGTACCCCCTCCCCGACTTAGAAAGAAACACTATGACACAATGCATATATTTTGATGGTTCTTTTTTTCTATAATATGTAAATATGTACCCCCCCCCCCCCGGGAAATTTCGATATGACGAACCAGCTTGTAAAAGAAGTTCATATGCCAAGGTATATATATTCAGTTTACATAGATATATTAAATTATATGCTGCTTTAAGGAAGTGAAATTTTGTTTTTTAAATATTATCAATCAAAATAGTTTATAAAATACACGACTGTTTTCAAAATTGATATTATCAGAAATAATTATTATTTTATTGCTTTGCAATGAATTAAAATCACAATTTTATTTAAATATTTTTTAAAATATCAATATAAAACAAATAGTCGATTATTATTTTAATCAAGGTGTACTTTATTATTATTTTTTTAAAGTCATAAGTAGCCCCCCTCTTGACTTACCGTATTTTCGGGAGTATGCGCCGCGGCGCATATGAAGAAAAAAGTAAAAAATTTGCCGATGCGGCGCTTACAACGGATGCGGCGCATACGATCTTTTTTTTTTAAAAGTTAAAAAAAAAATTATTTTTCAAATGTATTAAAAACGCTGTCACTAGATGGCACCACATCATTTTTGTTCCATGTGAAGTGCAGGCGGCGACAGTGTCCACGTGCTTCAATGGCGATGTTGACTTCACGATCCGAAAAACCCGTAATTTCGGCTTCGCTACTTTCGTACTAGTTCGCGGACAATTTTCCTACTCTGCCGCATTTCCGTCCACCGTATTTTTAGTGGTAAAAAACGATCCGATCGCGAAGTTTTGAATGCAACATGGCGGCTTTGTTTATGTTGCGAGATTGGGCCTCCAGATTGGACGATCGGAGCACGGAAAGCCCTGAACTATGCAGCTTTTTTCAGTCGGACAGCGAGGAGAGCGATTTCTATTTTTAAATCTGCTGTTTTCCATTAGTGGATGCGACCCACTTGTAAAAAGCGAGCCCAACGGCGATTACCACTGAAATAAACGTGGAGCGCCACGGGGAAAAGGATCCGCGTCCCGCGCTCTGGATAGTTGCATTAGATAATCAACCGATGTCTCCTCCAAGTAAAAATACAAAGAAAGTATGGATGATTATTAAAAAAGAGAAAACCTTTAAAATATTCAATTTATTCCCCTTTTCTTCACCTAATTGTGCTATAATAACTAAAATTTTGGCATGCGGCTCATACGCTAAAATTTTTTTTTATTTAATGCATATCGCGACTGCGGCGCATACGGCGGGTGCGGCGCATACTCCCGAAAATACGGTAGAAACACTATGACTTTACACACTTGCGTATTTTGATGTTTTTCTTCTATAATGGGTAAATATGTATCCTCCCTCCCCCCGGAAAATTTCCATGAAGAGCCAGCTTGTAAAAATGATTATTATTTTATTGCTTTATAATGAATTAAAGTCACAATTTTAAGTATTAGTTAAAATATCAACATGAGACAAATAGTTTGTTATATTTTTTTTAAATCAAAAGTACTTTCATTATTATTTTTCAATCATAAGTACACCCCCCCCCCCCACCTGATTTAGAAACACTATGATTTTATACACATGCATACTTTTTAATGCTTTTTCTGCTATAAAGTATGATTTTGTACCCTTTGCCCCCCCCCCCCCAGGAATTTTCGATATGACGAGCTAGCTTGTAAAAGTTCATATGCGAAGGTACATTTATTCAGTTTACAAATATATATTGAGTGATGTGTTGCTTTAACTCTATAAGTCCGAGGACGGCCGAAAACGGCTTTGTCAGTTAAGACCGAGGTGGGCCGGTATGGGCCGTCAGACGGGAAGACAGGGGTGAAAGGCAGAAAATAGAACTCCTGTTGCGAAGAAGGGGGACCCCTGTGGTATCGGAGGCCTCCTCCGCACTTTTTCTCTTGGGGATAGTCATTAGAAAGTGACACTGATGCTCAAACATGGATTGATGGCTGAACTACTTGAGAATTAGCTATTTCTGCAAGAAAGGCAAGACGCAGGAAATGAAATAAGTATCTCATCATTCCAACTTTGAAATACGAGCAACTTTCCTTTCCTTATTCTGTAAAATAAATAAATGAAAAGGAATGTGTAACAAATGTCCATTCTTGAATTTTATTATTTTATGTGTGATACATCGGTTTAATTCTGACCATCTCAAAGAGGCATCCTAAAGGGCAAAGACATCTATTGAAATGCTGTATAATAACGAATTGCTTTTTTTAAATGCATCCGAAGAGAATAATTAGCCTTTCTAAATTATGGCTTTTTTCGGGGGGAGGGGAGCTCCATACCGATCCTATTTGAAAATAGCTGCTCGCTATACAATAACAACAAATCTCATCGAACTTCGTAAAAATACATTTTATTTCATAGAAATTTTATGGTTTTTTGGTTTGCCGTAGGATTTGGTTATCCATTATGCGAAGGAAAACCGCACAATTTATTGAAAAATCCTATGTGATAGTCAGTAACACCTGCAGTAACTGATTTTTAACAAAATGTCCAACTTAAAAAAGTATTTTTTAAGAGCGCGTTTCGGGAGGGGGTGCCTTGCTTTTCTACGCGTTTGACACCGTTGTTGTGGAGGGGGAGTTGCGGTAAAACGTGTTCTGTGTACATAGACGTTTAATTACGTATGCGAATAAGTCGTTATAGTTAAATCAATGAAACACGCTGCTTTTCGGGGGAGGGGGTTCCTTAAGTTGTTAGCAAGGATTTTTGCAGGGGGGGGGGGGAGAGAAAGATCGGGAGTGGGTTGCGGGAATATATTTTCTGCGCACGTAATAAGGGCAGCATCAGGAGGAGAGGGCGGCGCCCTTCTTGAACGTCGACACAGGCGACGTTTTTTAAGCTATTCCCACAGGCATCGCCGTGCTGGTACCGCTTGTTATTTTACTTTATTATTATTATTATTATAACTAAATTAATTTTTTCTTAATGTTAATTTCTTTTTTTTATATCTATTTTATAATTATTATTATATTTTATAAAGCACCTTCATACTGATTTTGTTTTTACATAAAATCTGTTTAACTTCCATCTTTCTAGTCGGCCATATGGCAAACTGTTTTTTTTTCTACGTACAAAATTTACACTAGATTTGCTAGAGTTTTCGAATGTGGTAGTTTATACATTTTAAGTTACGCTGAACACTTATGGACATATTTGAAAAATATATGTATAAGTGCTTGTGTGTCTGATGTGGTAACCAACCACCTTATGGTAAGCACTGTAATTTTTAAAAAAATGAACAAAATTCAGTACACATATGAGCGATCCCGATGAAAATTGGTGATGAAAAATAAAAATGAATGGTGATTGATGCAATCGTTCATTTGGGGAGGTGCAATTGAAAAATTACTGTTTTCAGCATGATTTGTTTAACTCGTTGAAAGGATATGCAAATCATGTTGTCACGTATGTCTCTTGTTCAAACAATTAAGGACATTAAAAAAAAAAACTAGCAGATAGTAAAAATTCAAAAAGCCGCCTCCCCTCTCCCTCCTGCAAAATTTTTTGCTCGAAAATGTATGAGAAATCTCTTGAAAATCATTTGTCCGGAATCTGACAGTCTGCAATGAGCCAAAAAGAGGAAACTACAAAGTATTTGAAAGAAAATTACAGATAATAGAAAAGAGAATATTCTGTAAATTGATAGCAACAGATAATGAGCCGCAATAGTGGCTCCCTCTGAACAAGGCCGTATTCATAAACTTTTTTCGGGGGGGGGGGGGCTGAGTTTGACACACTTATGTTAAGGAAAGTTTCAGGGAGGGTCGTTTTCTTCATTGCGAAAAATTTCAGGATTTCGGAGGGAGCCCATAGACACCTTCTGGATACGGTCTTGCCTCCGGTGTTGTAAAGATTATAACGGCTGGGCTTGCCTAACAGTGCTAAAATTAAAATGCTCGCCAGCAATATACAATGCATTTCTGAACAATTTTTAAACTGGTAATCACAGATCTCGAGCTCTCAGTTTTACGCAATTTAACAAATCTTTCTCTGTAGTTGTACAGAGTGTACACAGAAAAACAAGTATTTTATTGAAAAACTGTTATAAAAAAAACTTGATTATTTGACTTGATACAAGTTCTTTGTAAATTTACAGAGATACTAAGATTCCGTTCTGTACCTTTGCAGAATTATTTTACAATGTAAAAAAAAAGAAAAGAACATTCATACGAAAGATATAGAAGAAAGTTACGTGAATCTAAGCTACCTCAAAACTGTGCAACCATATGCTACCAACATATGCTAGCATATTATGAACTCGGAATGATTTTAATCATTTATTAATTATCTGGAAGTTAAAAAACTGAAAATATGCTCCTAATTAGTTACTGATGCTGTTTTCCAAAGGATGTTTCTTTAAGATAAACTATAAACGGGTTCCCACGAAAAGCTGTGGGTTAAGATTTATGCATGAACATCATTGCCAGTTATTAATTGTTTATATATCCCAGCTACAGTATATGCACAATTTTTAAATATAAGCTACTTTTCTGGAATTTTTTTTCTGGCAAATTATATCGACAAAATAAAATTGGGGTTGAGTTAATGTCTCAAAAATAGATTTAAAAAAAAAGGATATTTTTTCCTTCCTTCTCATTGAATAAATATTTCCAGCTTACTCAAATTTTCAACTTAAGATTTCTTACGGAATTTTTCGGTATTATAATTATTATATGCAATTTCTTTCAATCTATTGAATGATTACATTTCTAGGATATGAGCAATTTATTTCACCTATGAAAAATGTGGAAAACAAGTTCATAAGGGAAAAAAGAAAGAAAAAAACTCACACACACACTCAAATTATTACAAATCTTTCAAAATTTAGTTTTCTCTCTCGCTGACTGAAGTGGACGTCATTACTAATATTTCGCGGGTAGGGTACTTGGTGCTGAAAGATCACCCCTCAAAACAAAACAAAACAAAAAAAAACCTAACAAACACCTTTCTTCTGACGAAACGCTTTCATCGAGTGACGGTGATTTACATTTGCCATAATGGCAGGTGCCCTAATGACAACATAATTACTGTGATTGATGGCTGTTATCAACGTGGAGATGCGCGATGTCCGGAAGAAAGAAAATGACAAAATTTGTTTTTCAGTCTAGTTTTTTCATTCGTGCGACTTGTTTGACTGCTAGCATTATTCGTCAAGTCTTAAGATTAATAAATTTTAAAAACTTGGAAAGACCTTTTTTTTTTTTTTTAATTTTCGGAACAGGGTCTCGAAAATTTTCAGAAATGTTGGAGAATTTCGAATCAGAATCACCCATGTGCTATAGGTTATTCGGCCAAAGATGCTTTCAGAAGTTTAGCCGACAGAGGCTAGCTTGCTATCTATAGCTGGAATAAACTATTATGTATTTTTTTACAATTTTAAAACTGGAAGTCACAGAGCTCAAGTGCTTATCATGCATACGTTTACAATTTTTAAACTAGTAGTCACAGTTCTCAAGTGTTCAGTTTTGAGTAATCTTACATCCTTCCAGTGGGGTAGTCCTGGAAAAAAGTTGGGGGCTTATGCATAGAAAGATAAGCAATTGAAATCAAAAGTGGGGAGACGCTTATGTTAAAATGTAAAAACTTGGGGGGGGGGGGGGGGGGCGCTTGTATTAAAATAAAAAGTTTGGGGGACGCCGTCCCCGGTCGACTACACCACTGCATCTTTCTCTGTAGTTGCACAGATTGCGGAAAAGCATGAATTTTATTGAGAAACTGCTATCAAGAAACATGATTATTTGAAGCGAGTTCTTCGTAAATTTAGAAACATTTTTTCAATTTCCGTTCTATATATTTACAGAAATGTTTTGCATTTAGGACAGCATTGTATCAGTTAAAAGATAGAAACTATAAATCATGTAACATGAAAAATTTCACTTTAAATTTTTTTTTTGGTTACTTTACGTTTTGAGGAAAGTTTCAATCATTTATGTAGCTTGCATTTCTGTCCTAAAACAGGAAGCATTGCACATTCGGTGTTAGTTCCATCTTTTCTCAAGTTAATCGTATTAATTAAAAATAATTACTCTATAATATTTGTGAGTACATGTAATTAGCGGTATACAGTTGGCAGAATTTTGAAAATGTTGAACTGATACATGCAATTGAGAGATATTACTAAACCAGTTTCTCTTATGTAGCTTTTCTACATCTACAGATCAAATTATTATAACATCGGAAGAGCAGTGGCATAGGAAAGAGGGCCCTAGGTCTGCCCCCTTTCAGCAGAAAGTTAAGGGGCGGCGCTCCTTCAAATTTTTAGTATGTTATATTATTCTGGGGGCGTGAATGCAATTTAAGATTTGGGGGCGCTTTCATGCTGCGAGGAACGAGGGGGAGGGGCGAAACAAGCAAGTCAAGCCCCCCTTCCAAATGCGCCACTGCAAAAGAGAACATATTTTATATGATACATCAATAATTAGCTCTTCTTTACTTTCTTTTTCTTTTCCCAATGCTGAGAAGATTAATTACTTCCGTAACTTTAATGCCTTCTCGTACATAAATTCAGTGTGTTGATGTTTTTATGATTCGTAAAGTTTCAGTATCAGAAAACTCATTACCTAATAAATCTCAATCTGGTTACAGTATATATACACATACAAATTTCTTAAGAAACAACAACACTGCTTCAAATTACGGAAAGACATAAGGAATAAAATGAGAAATACAGGCCTCCTATTTTCTGCAGTATGTGAATGAATAAGTTATAAGTTTCAACCACGAACAGTTTGCTAAAATTATTAACATCAAATTATCCGTATAGATAATTCTATATGGATAATAATACTTCCAGATAATAATACTTCCAACTGAGATACAATTTGGAATACGATTGCAATTGAAAAATAAAGGAAAGTAACAATAAATATATTATTTACTTTCTTGGTTAAATTACTGTTTGACAACTTTTGAGCATGAATATAAATAGGCACATTATAATTTATCATTATAATTATTTACTTTACATTCTCCAGAAAAAAATCGTTTGGGAACTCATTTAACTATTTCCGGGAAGTATTAAAGAATCAATCAGCGAAACGAGTTGCCCACTTTTGAAGCGGCCCCGAAGCGTTACAATCAGCGGCGGACTGGCTATGTGGGCATTCGGGCAAATGCCCGGTGGGCCGGTCCTCCGTGGGCCGGTCGCCAAATATCTATTTATCATTTTTTAATAAAGTATACATCTTTTACAATGTTGATAAAGAAAACGGGGACCAAAACATTGCCGTAATCCGGGCTTCAGAGAGCGCATTGCAGAAATGAGGTAAAATGTCCAGGGTCTGGCCGTTGAGCCCCATGGGGGGAGGGGGGGCAGAATTTTTCAGGGCCGGCTGGTTCGTTTATACAACCTAAACGGCTGTCTGAGGAGATGCAATATTTTTGGGACATCAAAATTTATTATATTTTATTTTTTAATTTTGAAAATAAATAGATAAATAAATAAATAAAAGAATTGCGCTTTAGGCTGCCGCCTAAGTTGTCTATATGGACGAGCTCTCGGGGCCGGATAGCGAAATTCTCAGGGCCGGCTCGTGCATATGGAAAACGTAAACGGCCGCTTGGGGTGCGAACTTTTGAGAGCCGCAAAATTGATGTTTCTTTTTTTAATTTTTAGTAGTGCCGGCGGAGAAGGTTAAGACGACTAGGCGATTATCTCACGGCGCAACGCACTAAGGAGGGCAGTTATGAGCTGCTAAGGAACATATCACGTATTATTGCTCTTCTGCAATGAATAAGAAAAATAAATCTGTCTTATAGACATTTAATATTATTCAAAGACATATCTACAAATTTACTGACAATATTTTTAAACCCTACAATCTACAAAATACGGCCCTGATAATTCCTCAAACCGGCCCAGAGAACTTCTCGCGGCCAGTTGTCTCGGCCCGATTGCCTCACTGCGCAACGCCCTAAAGTGCAGCAGCTATTAACAGCTAATTAATATATTACGTATCAGTACCCTTCTGTGATGATGATGATGATGTCGTGTCAATGCGAGTGGCGAGGAAGAAGGGGTACGCTACGCTGCTCCTGAGTCTAACGGGGCCCTTTGTAGGCAGGAGTCCAATTCCCGCCCCTTTGAAAGGTCTCTTAATTTTTTGAACAAGCTCCCAGATGAGAGACCATCTCGTGGGATTGGCACCCCCAGAGGTATCGCTTCCCTTGGAGACCATTGGAGCCACGACCTATTTAACATGCACCAGCTCCCTTTAGCGTACACGGACCTCAGCAACCAGCCGAGGCTGTCACCCTCCCAAACACTGACCTCAGTCAATGTTGCTTCACTTTCGGTGTTTTGCGGGAACCGAATTTCTACCGACTGGTCCACTGCGGGATTACACTTCTATGATGAATAAAAAAATGACTGTTCTGTGAACATTTAATATTTTTTTAATACATATCTACATTTTTACTGACAATATTTCTAGTTAGTGCAATCTACAAAATGCGGCCCTGAGAATTTCTCATGGCCAGCTCTCCCACATAGACAACCCAGGCAGCCCCAATAATTTATTTATTTTGATTTTATTATTATTATTATTATTATTATTATTTTTAATTTATAACTGGACTGGCGGGAGGCTGAGGCCCTAAAGGGCGGCTGCTGTTGGCAGCTAATTAATATATCACGTATTATTACTCTTCTATGATGAATACGAGAAATAAATCTTTCCTATGTGCATTTAATGTGAAGCATATCTGCATATGTAATGACATTTTTAGTCCCTACAATCTACAAAATACGGCCCTGAGAATTTCTCAAGCCGAATTTGCTTAGACAGGAATTCAATTACTCATTAGCAGGGTTTTTGATTAATTAATTAATTTTTTTTAAATTAAAAAAAATCGGACTTTTTTGATGCAAATCGGATTTTTTAATTTTTTTTAAAAGACACTAAATATTTTGGATATTTATTATGTTACATTCATAGAAACAATATGGCATCTTACTCAATATGCAAAAACACACTTTAAGCTATTTTCACAGCAATAAATATTTTTTAATAGTAATAATGATAAACAAATATTAATGCAAATGCATGACTCAAATGAAACTTAACACTACTAGGAATAATAGTACACTCATAAGTACAGAGAAAATGAACATATTTAAGCTGAATTTGCTGTTGAAAGCAGAAAAAAGTACCAATTGTGTGTACTTAAGTTTTACACCATTACTAAAAACTGAAACTTTTTGTTTTAATCAAGTATTTTTATAAAAACTTCTATGATAAAAAAATATTTTAGGAGGAAAAAAACCTTAAGCTATTAGGCGACGTGAATGAAACTTTAACGATATATATTATAAATTCTAACAATCGTTGTTTTAAACACTATCATTCTGAATTATTTATTGTGTAACATTGATTAAATTGATCTAAAGTACTATTTTTAAGATAAAAGACACGGAATGGTTCATGATTATGTATTATGAATTGTAATTTGAATGACTGAACGAATTATGCTTTGCTGTTAAGATGCTTGAAGAATATTGTAACATTTAAAAAAATATTGTCAAATTAAAAGAATAGTAATTAATTCTAACCTTATGAAATATGTTGTGCACACAGACAGATGGAACTAGGAAGTTTTGTTTAAAACAGTAGTTGTAATTGCAACATATATTTCATTTTTACAACACTTCCTAACGTAGTAAAATCGATGATTTTTTTTTTTTTTTTTTTGAAAAAAAAAAAAAAAACTTGATTTAAATCAATGATTTTTTTTAAAGAAAATCACTTTATTTCAATCGCGATTTAAATCATGATTTAAATCAAGCTGATTTAAATCAACGAACCCTGCTCATTAGCAAGTAGTTTTTTTTCTTTTGATAGTATCTTATTTATACAGCATGTCAAATACGTATTTATAAAACTAAGCCCTTGTTACATACGTTTTAAAATTATTTTCGCAAGAATACATTTTACTTCGTGTTAAATAAGGAAATAAACAGTTTTAGTTTGGTGTTTAAAGTGGTTTGGGAACCCAATCCACTCATGCAATATATTACGGCCTATCTTAAATTTAGATTTTCTTCGCATCGAGTGCAGAGTGTGTGGTCCATGCCTTGGGAATCACGATACAGCATATTGTGCGATGACTTCTTAAACTGGACCTTTCCCTTGCACTGATAGATATTTGGACACAATGGCTCACTTTCGCTCTTTCAAACTACAGAGTGTGCGCATCTGGAATAATGGTGTAATCGAAGACATTCACTGAAAGGCAAATGGTATTGTGGGTGAGTGCACCAGGGGAAGGGGAGATCCTAATCACTTGCTAACATAAATTTTCTTATCTAACTTTTCTTTTATTTTCAAAAGTCCCTGTCATTCCCTCAAGCCTCAAATGCATGTTATCTTTACTCTTTTTGTCCAACCTTTAAAAAAAGAAACGAAACTTTCTCTCACTGGCCAATTATCAGAAAGCTATACCATAACACTATAGACAAACCCAACAGGAGGGGTTTAGCTTTCTAGGAAAAGATTCTGTTACCCAGTCATAGAATCAGAGTTTAAAGGATACAGATACAACAAGCGCAGCATCCTAGCAGAATTTTTTGCCACCTCTTTGACTTTATCTTCAGAACGTATTGCTGGTAAGTTCTGATTTTATCTCAAATTTTGTTGAAAAAACTATATAAATTTAAATATTTATCATTTTTTTAAATAAATTTCTTTTCATCATACATTTCTGTTCCTAATTATTCAATTCATTTTTTATCGCAAATATCGGCTTAGTTCATGTCTAATTTGGGGGCACAATCAAAGCCCTTGTAACTTATTAAAGTCTCATGTAGTTGGCATGACAGTAAGAAATTAAAATTACCTACGAAAGATGTTTTGCTCACATTGCATGTTAAACAACTTAAAATTAAAAAAAAAATTTCATTAAATAATGTTTTTAAAATATTTTTATAGTTAAAAAAGATTTTTAATTTTTTTCTGTAACCAAGAAATGATTTTGAGTTTGTTTTTTTATTACTAAAAATGTTTATTATTTTCTCATTAAAAATATGAACAAGTAAACATTATAACTGTTGGCTTAATCAGGTCGAAAATATTACTTCTTTAATACTTTAAATTTGAATTTTTGATGAAGACGGGAATGAGAAGCTAAAACTCCGCACGGGGTGCGAGCACATCTTGATCATAAAGTTTGCAAATTCCTTAAACATGTAAGTAGCATTATTTTTTCACTTTTTATTAGAATAATTGAAAGTAAAGTGAAATTAAAGCATTGTTTTCCAACATTTTTAGTGTTGTAATTTCGTCAATTCTCCTTTAAAATCCATAAAAACCTCCTTTAAGCTCTCGTTGCTCTGATAATTTGATTTAACTTTTACCAAATTTAAAAGTGAAAAAAAAAAGGGACAACCGTCGTACAAACAATTAGTGGTTTATTACAAACAACTAACTATTACTGTACAATACCGAATGACAACCCCCTTTTTCCGTATGGGATAGGCTCTTTAACTGAATGATAAATTTCAAAAAGATTCCATCTCTTGTTTTCAAATTTTACAGGAATTTTTAAAAGAAAAACTTTTTTTTTCTAAGGATTTTTTAATAGAAAGATCCTATTTAGTTGCTATTAACTAATTTATAAGATACAAAGTTAATTTATGTACAATATAAATTTTCGCTAAAAAACCTTAATCAAAAATTTCGGGAAAGTCCTTTTCAAAATTCTTTGGAGTGTTTAGTGTTTACTTAAAGAAAAGCTTATATTGTAGTCATTTCTTACTTACATAAAATAAAATTGCCGTTTATTTACATACAGGTATATCAGTACATTTCTTTGAAAAGAATCCATTATAGAAATATTTTTTAAAAAATTCAAAATTCAAACATAAAATTTGTTAAATTCTCAAAACTTACAAAAAATTGATACACATTAATTTTTAATGAGTTAAAAATCTTTCTATGCTCTTTCTTTTGCATAAGTAGTTTCCATGTTCCAAGTATAAAGTACTATGATAAAACGGCAAATGAGCTGCAGGAACATACTTTTCGAGGTTGTTAAAAATCACCAAAAGATTTTTGTATTATTATTATTTGGCAATTATTATGAGTTCTTTTCGTTCATAAGTAACACTCCTGGATGTATAGAGTGTGAAAAGTAAAAAACGAATAAGTAATCGACTTTTCTTTTTTTCGTGATGAGACCTTTTCGAAATCTATCATTCATTTGAATGATAAATTTTGAAAAGATTTTTTTCGATTCCTGTTAAATTTAAAAAAGTATAGAAGAGACCTTTTTGAAATTTTTCAATCAATTGAATGATAAATTTCGAAAGGGTATTTTCAATTTTTTTTTCATTTTATAGGAATTGCAAAAAGCCTTTTTCTGCCTAAGGATTTTTTAATAGAAAAATATTTTTAGTTGATATTAACTATGCATGTAATTGCAATTTATGAGAAAAAAATAATTTATGTACAATATAAATTTTCCCTAAAAAGCCCCTATTAAGATTTTAGAGTTGAGTTTTTCAAAATTATTTAGGTTAACTAAAGGGAAGCTTATATAATAGTCATTTCATACTTATAAGCCCTGTGCCTGCTGGTACAGGGGAACTAAGGCAGCCCTGTGCCGTGCCTGTAACTAATGCAAGGTTGTAAAAAACCCGGGCTTATTGGGTAAAATGGGGAAAATTAAATTTCATTTTCCAGCAAGTTAATAGTGTATGGTGTATATGTATATACTTTTATTTTAGAATATGCATATTTTAGCAAGCACTAAAAACAATTTTGATCGAATTTTATTCACTTTTTATTAAAACAAAAGTAGTTCCCCCCACCCCAACTACCTTACTTGAATGTTGCATTTAATTTCGTATGATCTTATTTCATGAATATGTATGCACACTTTTTAAATTCAGTGATCAGTATGGGTAACACAGTAAAAGTAAATAATATTTACTCTAAACTTTTTTTCTGATTGATTCATTCATAATCAATGCCATGCTAGATAAATTATTTAATAGTTTAAAATATTTTGTAAATAAAAGTTGGGGGAAAATTACTGTTTAAAAAATAAAACAGATAAATACAAATATAAATACAAATAAAAAAGTGACGCCCAGCTAGGCTGGTCCTAGTCAATTTAGCAATCCGCAATCCCCAATGAAAATCCGGAGCCTTCTTAAAAGGCCTTGAACCAGTTGCCTCCTGTAAACTATTCCTACTGCCTACAACCCTATTGAAGTGGACATCTTTCCTAATTTCAAGATTAGCCTTAGGTTTGAAAAGCTTAAAACAATGACCTCTGGTTCTACCTTCAGCGCATAACTGCAGCCCATCTACATTTCCTGTTTTAATGAATTTAAGCAACTGAATAACGTATCCTGTAATTCTCCTTTGCTCCAGTCTGGACTATGCAATAGGGCAGATCGTAAAAAACTTTTTTAGGAAATTCTTTTTGCGTGAGGGCTGAAAAGTTGTGGGCTGGCATGAGGAACAAACTTACAAAATTTTAAGTTAATCAATTAATATCTTCTGGTTCCAGTTTTGGGTAAAAAAACGCAAAAAATTTAAAAATTAAGGTAAAATTAAAAAATTTCGGAAATTTTCAAAATTTTAATTTTCTCTTTGTGATAATGACGAACTTTTATCAGAATGTATTGGAAACATAAATAAAAATTTTTAAATTAATCCATCAATAACTTCCGGTTCCACTTTCAGGGGTAAACGTGCGAAATTATCCGAAAATGAAGTAAATTTTGACGTCACATTTAATTTTCACGTTTCCGATTGTCCCTTAGCAAAAGTGTGGAAAAGTTGTGTAATGATATGAAAACTTATGATTAAATTATAGACTAATCAATACTTATGTTTGGGCTACACTTTTTTTTCTAAATTACCAAAATCTCGCGAAAATAGAAAGAAAAAAAAACACAATTTAATAACAAATGATAAATTTTTGCTAGAACATTAATTTTTGAAATATTTAAAGGTATATTTTGGAAATCTTAGGTGCTTGAAAATAATTATGAACATTGAGCAGAAAATGTTACTGGCAAAACACCATTTTCGTATAGCTAAATGAATCTTCAGTTCCAGAGTTTCAAAAGTCGTTATAACTTCACTCTCCAAGGTCTATATTTTTCGCTCTGTACTGGCTTTTGGTTTCAAACGATTCACGCCTTGATTTCATTCTTGACCTGATAATATCTATCGCATTTGCTCACACCAATGACTGGGACTGCAAACCTGGGAAAAATATCTCATGCTCGTTGGTTGGCAACTGCGAATAGAATCTTGCGTCTTTATATTGGCACCAAGGAGCCCTCCAACGAGCTACAAGTCCTGCTGGCCGGGTCGGGTTCATAATGAAAGTACTCGCCCCGCTTGGTTTAGGATTAAATCACATTGCAATTGCACAGATGGTCCATAAAATCTTTGGAAAACAATTCAAGATGCGCGTTACTGAAGATTCATTTAGTTACACGAAAACGGTGTTTTGCCAGTACCAGTAACATTTACTGCTCAAATGTCCATAACTATTTTCAAACCTCTAAGTGTTCCAAAATACATGTTTAAATATTTCAAAAATTAATGTTCTAGCAAAAATTTATCATTTGTTATTAAATTGTGATTTTTTTTTTTTTTGTATTTTCGCCAGATTTTGGTAATTTGGAAAAAAATTTGTGACCCAAAGATAAGTATTGATTAGTCTATAATTTAATAATAATTTTTTTCACATCATTACACAACTTTAACTTTGCAGAATGGACAATCAGAAACGTGAAAATCAAATATTATGTCAAAATTTATTTCATTTTTAGATAATTTCGCACGTTTACCCCTGAAAGTGGAACCGGAAAATATTGATGGATTAATTCAAAAAATTTTATTGATGTTTCTAATACATTCTGCTAAATATTAGTCATTATCACAAAGAGAAAATTAAAATTTTGAAAATTTCCGAAATTTTTTAATTTTACCTTAATTTTAGAGCTTTTTTGCATTTTTTGACCCAAAACTGGAACCGGAAGATATTAATTGATTAAGTTAAAATTTTGTGTGTATGTTCTTCACGGCACCCCACAACTTTCAGCTCTCATGCAAAAACAATTTCCAAAAAAAGTTTTTTAAGCTTCGCCCTTCTATACATATTGAGCCTTTTAAGCCTAAAGCTCGATGATATTGATGTTGAAGTCGAAAACTCTTTGCCACAAAAGAGAGCCAGAAAAAAAAATTGTTGGCAGGTGAAACAGCAAAAGATGAAGTCATTGAATGTCCAAACAAAGCATATGAAATTGAATCATTTTTTGTTATAATCGACACATGTACATCAAGTTTGAAAAGGAGATTTGACCCATAAAGTAAAAAACTCTACTCCGAACTTGCATTATTAGACCCACGGGGATTTTCTCAACTGAGAGAGAGAATCAAAAACGGTGATGATCTACCAGCTTCAGCATTTTTAGAACTTAGCAAGAGTCTCGTAAAATTTAACAGCGAAGCTACGGCTGACAACATAAAAAAACAGCTTCTTCACTTAGCGCATGCTTGGGAAAAAATAAAAGCTTCCACACTTGAAGAATATGTTCTGGAAATGGACGAGCAGTTCTGGAAATGACGGTGAAGAAGGGGAAGCAGAGCAAGAGGAAATTGAGAATGAAGTCAATCCAAAAACTAAACTTTGCAAATCCTGCAATAATTGTTGTATTTGTTGTTATAAACATCTGAGTCGTTATAATTTACTGACAGGTTCTTATGGGCTTATTGAACTGGCTTTTAAATACTTGTTAAGTTTGCCGTTCTCACAAGTAGGTTGTAAACGAAGTTTTTCTATTTTAAAGTATATTAAGAACAGATTAAGAAGCAATTTAGCTCAGGACAAATTGGAAGCATTTATGTTAATGTCGTGTGAAAAAGACGTATTAGTAAAGCTTGACATGGAAAGTTTAACAGATGATGTAGCAGACAAGAGTCCCCTTTTAAAATCGCTTTTAAAATGCTAAATAGCTACTGTATATTTGATTGTGGGTGAGCTTTTTTTTAAAAAAAATATTACTATTTGTATATTATAGTACTGGAAACCAGAACAATAAACATTTCATTTAACTTTTTCATAACTAGAACTAATTTTTAATTGATGTTAACGTACTGATTGTAGCACACTCAGTACATAAAGAATACGATGGGGGACATAGTTTTTCATGTTCATTCTTCAACTCTACCTCTTTTCATGTAAATTACTGCAATTTTGAAAGCCAATAATTTTTTTTTTAACGCTATTAAAACTCATTGTTGTCATTGAGTAACTTGAAAAAAATTTCGGGGGGGGGGGGAGGATGCATAGTATTTGATTAGAGCTCATTTTCCTTTCTTTGGTAGTGGTCCTTCCCCCCCCCCCCCCCCAAGGGCCGGTCTGTTTGAAATATGCCCGGGCCGAATTTTCTTCCCAGTCCGCCCCTGGTTACAATGACAGCCTACCATGCCTCTGCAATTAGGAACGAGGAGATCACCGTGGGGGGCTGAAGGGTGCTCAGAATGAGCGAGTTCACTTTGGTAATCGCCTAGTAGAAAAAGTCAGGATTTAACTGTTGTAAAAATTTTCTTCCTTCCCGTACATAAAGAGTTAAGGAAACGAAATTTTGTTTTTTAAATTTTATCAATCAAAATAGCTTATAAAATTAATTTTTTCAAAATCGATATTGTCAAAAATGATTGTTATTTTATTGCTCAAGGTCAAACTTTTATTAGAATATTAGTTAAAATATCAATATAAAACAAATAATCTATTATTACTTTTTTTAAAATCAGATAAGAAATCATTCATATTGTATCGCTATGTATAATAATAATAACAATGTTGATCCCCAGCTTATAATTATGCTTACCGAGAAAGAACTTCATGTGCAAATAAAATTTTTAAAAAACCCAGCTTAGGTAGATGTACATAATGATATATTTCTTTAAGGAAATAAAAAAAACTTTTTTTTACATATTAAATAAACTTCATAATTCATTTTGTAAATATTCCTTAATTTTTTAAAATGATTATGATAAAAAATTATAATTTTATTGTTTTAATGTTAATTAATAATCAATTTAATTTACATATTAGTTAAAATACCAATTACAAATCATTTATTATTAATTAAAAATCATGAGTGCCCTTAAAAATCATTTATTATGTGTAGGAATACTAATTTTGCCCGAAAATTTCACTTTTCTTTGTTTGTCATTTTATTTACTACTTGCTATTAGAAAAACAAAAAAAAAAGAACATTTTATTAAAAAATGTTGTGAAGTTTATAAGTCTTATAATGGATCGTTAAAGAAGATCATTTTATTCAAGCTTTTTTGTGTTCAACAGAAAGTAAAAAAGTTGAATTTCGCTCTTCTTAACAAACGCGCGGGAAACCGAAAGTAACTTGGCGAGAAAAATGCTTGAGAATGAGTGATGTTTTTTGAAAGTATTAAACACAACCCGGTGCCCATAAACAAAATCTGATGCTAACAGCCCAGAAAGTAAAGAATGCTTAATCATTTCCTGTCTTCATAACTTTCCAAACGTTTAAAATAAACGAGTACTCCGCATTTAAAATCATGCAAAATCCCATAGAAAACAATGTAAACGATTCTCCGCTCGGGAGTAGTTGGGGCGTTTCCTGTAGGGTTGCAGGCCTTCATCTCCTCTACGAGCGGTGGCGAGAAGTCGTCAGTCCAGTTCTCTATTGAAGGCAATGGCTTTAAATCCACACAAATTTTGGCCGCAATTTTTTATATAGAGGACGCTAGTTCCCTACTCATAATACTGCTTTTATAAGTAGATACATATGGCAAAGATTAATGAACTGAGTGTTTAAATTGCATAAACTATTTAATTTTAAACATATCAGCAAAAACAAATCTTCCAAAAAGCCAATTTTGACTTGTTATTTAATGAATTTATTGAAAACAGTACAATACGTTATTCTTAAGTTCTCATATAAAATATTTTTCTAGTGATTCAAATTATAAAATATTGGAATCCTTATTTTTTCACTTTGCAGATTATTAAATAAAAAAAAAGTAATAATCTTCTCTTGGAATTAGTTCTTTGATTCATACTACATAATCTTTTTGGTAAAAATTTACTTTCGGGTGCCCCTTCGCAAAATTGGCGATTTTTGTTTGGCGTCATTCCTGTTTGCAGTTTTGCAACACCGGCACCGCTAAGCTTGGCGATCAACCACGACCAGAACTTGGCAAAAATGAATGGCAATAGGCTGCCATTTAGGTACATTTGAGAGTGTGTACTAAATTTAAATTAAATTGAACTAATTACAGTTTCGATGTAGAAGCGGGTACCCCTTAGTTTGGCGTTATATTTTGGCGATAATATTTTATTTCTGGTTAGGCAGCGAACATCTTACTAATCACATCTTGGCGTCAAAAAAAAAAAAAAAAAAAAATCGCCAAAAAATCAAGTGGTACCACCCGATTGCAAACTTTTATCCTAATTACTGAAAAATTTAAATTCTTAACGTATTTTTATTCTTGAATAAAAGCATTTATGACATATCAACTCTAAAATAGGAAATAGTAGCACTGTTTCCATCAATTAAATTAGCCAAGAAATAAAGAGTGGTATAAAGTTAAAATGTTTATTTGAATCTGTACAACCTCATATTTTTGAATTTTGTATAAACAATTTTCCTTAACCGCTACACAGGAAAAATATACAATGCGGAAATATACAAAAAAAAAAGTATATATACCAAATGCCGAAAATTCTATAAAGTAATCCTTTTCTATAAGAAGAAATTGTCGCATCCTTTCGAGTGTGGCGGACGACGACGACCAAGGAGGTGATGGTGGAGGAGGTTGTCTGCCTGAGGCAGGGCCAGAACCTCGGACCTTCTTGATGGAAAGCCAGTGCTTCCGTGCTTTGCCAAAAGGTACCTAATGGCCAGGACAGAAGATAGCTCTTGAAGGTGTCGAATCGGTCGAATCGACCGATGAGGTGATTGGTTCTCCATTCGTTGCGTGTAATCACGTCCGGGTCACCAGATGTGGCGGACGACGACGACCAAGGAGGTGATGGTGGAGGAGGTTGTCTGAAGAAGGTCCGAGGTTCTGGCCCTGCCTCCGGCAGACATCCTCCACCATCACCCTCCGTGTCCTCACACGTCGCTGACCGCCACATTTGGTGACCCGGAAATTACACGCAACGAATGGAGAACCAATCACCTCATAGATGGCGCCACGAGAACACTCGCACTCATCCGCCCGACCGAGGCGCTAGATCACATGCTCTCATCAGCGCCCGACCGCGGATACGAGCCTTCCAATCTCGCCAGAACGCCTGGCACTGGCGCACCCATCTATGGTTGGTATCGTTCACTCCTCACCTCCACACTGTCGTTCACTCGTTCACTGGAGGGGGAATATATGTGGCGGTACGATTCGACCGATTCGACACCTTCAAGAGCTATCTTCTGTCCTGGCCATTAGGTACCTTTTGGCAAAGCATGGAAGCACTGGCTTACCATCAAGAAGGTCCGAGGTTCTGGCCCTGCCTCCGGCAGACAACCTCCTCCACCATCACCTCCTTGGTCGTCGTCGTCCGCCACACGAGCTTAATACCATTGAATAGCGAATAAAAACTTCAGAAAGAGTCTCCTGCTACGTGCTAAATTCGAAGTGTCTAAATTAACTAGAAAAGAAGTTATGAGCATTTTTCTCTAGTTCGAAATTATTTTTCCACGGTAATTAACTTTAAGTTTATTTGAATTGTTACCATGCCGACTGAATGATCCTCTTCTTTTTCAACGAATTAAAATTTATTTCTCACGGCTTTTATCATTTTGAGAAGCAGCCGATTTTTAATTTATTTTGGATTTTGATTACTCTTTTTTTTTAAACGAATTAAAAAGGCGAAAGGTGTCATTCTCTTCAGAATATAAACATTTAATTGAAGAAAAAATTTTTGATTTTCGCTTTTCACCTCTTCTCTACATTACAGGTTACTCATGGCTCCTCTCTACTCTTCACTGCTATAATATGAACTAAGATTTAAATTTGCACGCAATTTGGCCTCAAGGTCACTTCCTAATACCATGCCTTTGAAACTGAATAGGAAGCAATTTCCTATAAAAGTCGCCTTTGCCATGACTATTACTAAGGCACAGGAACAGACGCTTATAAAGGAAGGATTGTACTTTCCTGACACTGTTTTTTCACACGGTCAGTTGTATGTGGCGCTTTCCAGTTTGCGCTCTTTTAGTGATATCGATGTCTGTGTAAAACAAACCCGCCAACAAACAATCACAGATGACCATATCGTAACTTCAAACATAGTGTTCAAAGAGATCCTGTAAACACTTAAATACTATGTAAATATGTAAATATCTTAAACTAATGTTTCAAAAAATAATACACAATTTAAACACATTTATTCTTTACTTCAACTCTCACCTATGCCCATGACGCACTATGCGATACTAAATATACGGTGTGTACTTTAATTAAGTGGGATTTAAGTAGGTTAGAATGCGAATGCTTCAAACGGGTCAGCTAGTCTTCCATTATTTACCTTTCAAACATATAAACAGCTCTGTAACAGAGCAATATTGGTACGAAATTAAACATGTAATACCGCTCTCAACATGACGTCATGTATTTTAGCACTATTGTTCTTATGTAAAGAAACATAAGAACAATAGTGCAGTTCTAGTTTTGTGTTCTCGTTTTAGTTCGTTTAGAACACTTGATTTCTTCCAAACTGCCAGCTTATAAATTTAGTTGCTTTCAAAAAACAGTAAAACAAACACGTTAAAACCAAGCAACTTCCTAAAACTGGAATTGATTCGTTCTTTTCTGCCATGCGCAGAAGCATCTAATCGTCAAAAGTCACTGATCGAACTAAAGCGCCATCTAGGAATCAAAACGTTAGTAGGAGGCGTGTTTTTAACCTGCTACAGCGCGGGATCGGGCAATATGCATCAATGCATCCTCCTTTTACGATTTATGTACAAACCAGGGAGTCTAAAAGGAAGGAGCCTCAACTAAGCGGGGAACGGGCAGAAAACATGGCGCGATTTTTCCACTGCCGTCAGATGGCGCTAGAGTAAAATGTCTTGCCGTTTGATCAAGTAGGGAAAGAGAAATTTCGTTTGACCCCAAATATTCGGAGAAAGGTAGCGGAAAATCAGCTCGTTTTGGCGGCAGCGGTTCGGGCGTTCGGGCACGCATTAGTCTCTCGTTGTTCCAACAATTGAAATTATTATTTGCAATATTTTATTGCATTTTATTATACGTTAAACATATAATCAGAAGGTTATTTTAGTATCTTATTTAATGCATTTTTATCTTTCGTAAAAAATCACTGTAATTAGCTAGTGACTAGATAATTTAGGATTAAAAGAGGGGTAGCAGACGGTCAGCTGGTATTCGTGCCATAATGAATGCGAGGAAAATGTCGGGGCCAGGGGGCACTCCCCCCACCCCGACCCTCTTAAATGGAGGGAAGTAAAAACACATTGTACGTTGCATTAAAAAAACACAAAATACATGTACATAAGTAGAAATACATTAAATTATTTTCCAAGTGAGGGGGGAGGTGCAATTGATCCCCCTAACACAACGGGTCTGTTGGGCACCCGATTTTTGAACTCCGCACGTCGTTTCTTTTATCTAACGCTTACTGTACTTCATTAGTTGTACTCTTAATAATCTGGAATCAGTTAGCTCATAAACTTCAGGAATGTAAATGTTTTTGAGCGGCTTCCAACACACCACACACACACACACATGCGTTTTTATATATAAATATATTGAGGCGATGCCCACTCCCCTCCCCTCCATAGAGCAATGGCGCCCGCACCTATGAGCGATGACCTTTTTCAAAATTCTGCTAAGGGGCCGTCCATAAATGATGTCACGCTTTTTTCCCATGTATTTGACCCCCTCCCCCCCTTTGTCACAAAATGTCACACTTCAACATACCCCTCCCCCCTTTGTCCCATATGCTACGCTATGTTGCATAAGCATGATATCCCACTTTTTTTTTAAACCCTCCCGTCCCCTTGTCCCAATTTCACGACCCCCGCCCCCACCCCGAAGCGTGACATCATTTGGAATGATCCCTAAACTCCTAGAAAAGGACCCCATAAAAACCCAATCTAAAAACATATATATATATATATATATATACATATCAGTGGCGTCACTACGCGGGGGACCCTTTTGTTGAATGTTGAAGGTGGCACCTAATGCTATTTCAACGCATTATAACTGCAAATAAATGTAGTGAACTAAAATTTGCACAAATAAATAAAATTGAATTTCTTAAGATTCTTTTTTGCGCGATTGAAATTATATAAACTATAAGTTTATACAACACAACAAATGTGGAGTTTTTTTTTTTGGGTGTAAAGGGGGTGTGTCCCACAAATTACAAATTACCTCCAAGGCAGGTGGCATTCATGATAGGAACGCCACTGTATAACACACACACGTATATATATATATATATACAACGCTCATCGAGGGAATGATCACCCTATATATATACATATAGGGGATGGGATCATTCATAAATGATGTCACACTTCTTCGAGGGGGGAGGGGGGTTCGTGAAACTGTGCCAAAGTGTGACAAGGGCAGGGGAGGGGGTAACAAAAAGTGTGACATCATGCTTATGCAACACAGCGGTATTTGTGACAAAGGGGGGTAGGGAGGGTCCTTTGAGGTGCGACACTTTGTACCAAAGGGAGGAGGGGGCCAAATATATGGGAAAAAAGCGTGACATAATTTATGAACGATCCCTAGGGTGATCGTTCAACATTCCTATGAGCGATGGTGCGTACCCAGAAATTTTTTTCGGGGGCAGGGGCACCTGACTTCGACACATATATGTCAAAGCAAGTTTCAGAAAAGTTAAGAATATATGCTAAATTGAAAAAAAATTCGGGATTTCGTAGGCGGGCGGGCCCGAGGGCCCCTGTCTGGATACGGCCTTTGCGGTGCACTCCCCCCAAACGATGACCCCTCTCAAAATTCGGCTCACCTTCACCCTTCGTAAACAACCCCTTAAAATTTTGTATGGAGCAATCGGCAACACGTCCCCCTCCTTCCTTTCGTGTGCGCCCTTGATATATACTATATTTATGTATATACCATTTCCGCTCCAAGAGGATGGTGCATCCCCCAAAACGATGTTCCCTTCAAAATTCAACAAAGCCAAAACGACCCCTATAAAAATTTTAATGGAGCAATCTGTGCCATGACCCCAAAGGGCACCCCTAATAAATATATACTTACCCCCAATTGTTCACCCCTGAAAAAAAGAAGCTTCCCCACCCCTTAAAAGAAGCAAAGACACATAAAACAATCCCCTTAAAAACTTCCATGGCGTGCGGTTTGCACAATACCCACCACCACTGGAGCTCGCATCTTTTTGTGTGTGGGGGGGGGGGGGGGACCTGACTTTGTTACGCCTTGGAGAGGCGACCTGACTTTGTTACGCCCCACAGCTTTTGGGGAGGCATGCGTTATCACATTTAATGGACATGTTTTTTACTTAACTTTACATTAAAGTTGAAACCGTTTTTAGTTAAATTAAAGTTACAATTAGCTTTGCAAGGATGTCTAAACGCCTACTTTATTTCCGGAAAAACCCCCCCCCCCCCCCGAGTATTTAAAGCAATATCGGGAAGTTTCAAATTTCTAAAAACTGGGATCGTTTTTTTTTTTTTTTTTTTTTTTGAAATAGTAATTTTAACACATCAAAAATAAATACATTTTTATGAAATTTTCATTATAATATAATTATTTTCCCGAACATTACTGTTAAAGCATTTTAAAACAGATAACATATTTATTTCGTAATGTTGGTACCTGCAAAAAATGTTTCTGTTGAGAATGAAAAAAAGGAAGTTGTTAATATTTTTTATTTACATAGGGATCATTCATAAATGATGTCACGCTTCGAGGGGGGGAGGGGGTTTCGGGAAATTGTGACAAAGTTGGACAAGGGGAGGGGAGGGGGTAACAAGAATTGTAACATCATGTATTATGCAACATAGCGTGACGCGTGACAAAAGGGGGGGGGAAGGGGTCCGCTGAAGTGTGACATATTGTGACAAAGGGGGGTAGGGGGTCAAATATATGGGAAAAAAGCGTGACGTCATTTATGAACGGCCCCATTGTGAAACTTGATAGTTGTTTAAGTCATCAATAAAAAACAAAATAACACATAAAAATATTTAAAACCTGCCTTTAAAAAAAATTGTTGAAATGTATAATAGTGCTTTAAACAGTGTTTCTTGTCAAAAAATTACCCCTTCAAATGTGTCGTTAAAGTTCTAATAAAATGCTATGAATAAAACAGATATATTATTGCTTATAATAATTTAAATCAACGAGTAAAGAAAAAAAAAAATATTTTGAAGGTTAATCTTATTTTCTGGAACAATATTTTAAGACTGAAAACATCTCAAAATTCCCAATGTTCCCAAATTTCCCAGTTTCTTCCCGAAAATTTACGGGCTTTTAGCAAACCGAAACCAGTCGCAAACCGAAACCATCGAACTAAAATAAAATGAACCAAATATAATAAAAAGAAATCACAAACACATTCTGAATCTAAAAGTAGTCCATGATCCTATAACCAGCTTCTCAAAAATTGACTATATCGATTTAAATACTCTTAAAAAAACCCTTTTAAATAATTTTATTTGCAACACTAAATTATGTTGCGAATCACCCTCATGGCAAGACATTTTACATGCGCGCCATCTAGCGCCAGTGAAATCGTCCGGACAAACTTTTACTATGGAGATTCGTCTCCTTCTTTTTACTCCGTGGTACAAACTGTGATAAAAAACCGCGGTTTGCAGTAAGCATTAGTTTTATTTATCTGTTAGTTTCATTGTGAAATGGCGGATTCATCTTCGTCGGTGCAAGTGACAATTCCATAAAAAATCTGTGTGGCTTGTAATTTACGTTTGAGTCTTTTTGAATAATTTGCTATTGAGAAATTCCGACAAAAAATTTTTTGAAGTTTGTCTGGTCAAAAAAATTATGAATGCGCCCCCAGCGTTCGAGTCATTTTTGTTGTTCGAAGGAGAAAAAAAGTAAGATTATTTTAAAAATCCTCCTCTTGATTTAAGTTTTTTTCAGGAAGTTTTTCAAGCATTTATTTCTCTGAATAAGTGCTTGCCCTCGTATTATTGCCCTTCTATGATGAATAAGAAAATAAATCTTTTTTGTAGATATTTAATATTATTTAAATACCTATCTACAGATTTACTGACAACTTTTTTAATTCTTACAATCTACGAATACGGCCTAGAGAATTTCTCAATCCAGGTGATTCAAATTCTCGGTGTCCGTAATTTTGTAGATTTTGCCCTGAGAAATCCTCAAAGTCAAGTCGGCCCAGAGAATTTCTCGCAGCCAGTTGTCTCGGCCGATTGACGAGTTTTTCTATTTTAAAGTATATTAAGAACAGATTACGAAGCAATTTAACTCGGAACAAATTGAAATCATTTATGTAAATGTCGTGTGAAAAAGGCATATTAGTGAAGCTTGACATAGAAAGTCTAGCAGATGATGTAGCAAATATAAGAGTGCCCTTTTAAAATACTAAATGGTCTTCAGAAGGAAAATATTTTTTAAGCAAGTAGTAGAACCCAGATTATCCAAAAAGCACGAGACCGTAACTTTTTCGGTTAATCAAGGTACCATGAAATTTTCGGATAAGCAAGAATTATAGGCGAAGGACAAGTTTATAACCAACATGTTCCCCCTGCGCATAGAACTTCTTCCAACTGCATAATACAATGAATTGCCAAGCAGATTAACTGGTTCTGAACTTGAATGTACCATAGTTGCTGCAATAAATTCTATACGAAATATTAATATTTTACGTTTATGTCATTTAGTATTATACATTTTATCATGTACTGACAATATTTTTTATAGTTATGGAAAAAACGGGTCATTTGCCCTTTGTGAAAAAATAATTTAAAAAAAAACTGAGCATTTGCCCGTTATGGAAAAAAATGACCAATTTGCCTTTTCGGTTAAGAAGCCAATTTCTGGATAGCCAGGGTTCTACTGTATTGCAATGTATATTTGATTGTAGGTGAGTTTTTTTTTTTGAAACCTGTTACTTTTATGTTATAGTTATAGTACTGGAAACCAGAACAATAAACATTTCTTTTAACTTTTTCATAACTAGAATTAATTTTTACTTGATGTTAACGTACTGATTGTAGCACACTCAATACACAAATTATACGATTTGTACATAAGTTTTCATATTTATTCTTCAACTCTACCTTTTTCATGTAAATTACTGCAATTTTGAAAGCCCAACTTCTTTTTTAAGTGCTATTAAAACTCGTCATTGAGTAAATTTCCAAAAAAATTGGGGGGGGGGGGGGGCATAATATATGATTAGCGTTCATTTTTTATTCCTTGGTAGTGTCTCTCCCTCCCCCAAAGGGCTGGTCTTTTTGAAATATGCCCGGGCCAAATTTTCTTCCCAGTCCGCCCTTGTAGTCGAGGGATGCACCATTGCAAAGGAAGTTTTAAGCATTTTCAAAAAATCAAAGGAATGATGCGTTCAGTTAGGGACAAACCTGTTGCTAATGGGATTTATTGCAAAAAAATGATAATAATAAAATTAATTTTAAAAATTTGAATTGTAATATGAAAACAAAACAAAGGATTAATTTTGGAAACTATTAAACAATATCCCACCTGTAATAGTTAATTATAAAGGTAATTTGTTGCGTTTATCAAGACTCTCTCATTAAACCCTCACCTAATATTATAGCTAGTAAGCAATCGATTTTTTTTCAACATTAAAGGGGAAGGAAATTAAATCCAGGCTGGGAGAAGGGAATCGAATTCGGCTTTTTCTATAGTCAAGTGCAATACCTTATCTTAATAAATAGGAGAAGCAATTTATTATATTACAGATTCAAGTACATATTCTCACTTAAAATTGATTTTAACAATAAGAATTTAATTACTTTAAAATAATTCAGAATACTCAAACTTGCAATAGAGAACTATGGTCATAAATTTTTTCTAGCATACATTTGACACTACAAACAAAAAAGCATTTTGCTCAAGGCGAGAAGAGTAAGAGAAACAGCGATTTGAGTTATTTTTTTCTTTCCTTTAACAAAATACTTAAGATAATCCTAATTAACTAAACTAGTGTTTACTTACAGCACTACTCATGGCAGTAATTTAAAAGAAGTCGCCTGTGGTGAGTAATTGGGTCGCTTTTATACAAGGGAATGTTTTTTCTATGCATAGCATTAAAATTTTAAGTGAACTTTTGAATTCTTAGTGAAAACCTTTGAATATAAATAATTTAAATTGTATTGAATCTAAATAAATTTATAATAAAGAGCACTTTCATGTTGCCATTTCTGTAATGTATCATTCTATTAAATAATTTTCATTATTATTTCAAGTCTTTGTTATTGCAGTAATAATTTATATAAAATAATATAAATATAATTTTTTATTTAATACTTTTTTGAGGGAAAAAATTCAAACTTTTTTTTAAATTAAAAAAAGGCCGTCTTTTATTTTAAAAATCCAGCCCTTTTAAAGTGGTTTAAACCAAAAAAAGGTCAGCCGGCTTTTTTTGTCCTGGCTAAAATCACGCAGCCTTGATTGAGTGACACTACTGTTGTATATGTTTTATCTAATAGTTTTAGGCCCCGAAATATGTGCTGTTAGTCAGTGCTATTGCTCCTAAAAATTTCCTTCTGTCTCCTGAAAAACTGAAATTCCTTTATCTATAGAGTAAAAATCCTGGAGATAACACAGGGCACTTTCCATTCATAGGAAAATATCGGTCCTTTGGGATAATGTTTATCTGTGATCAATTAGGTTTTTAAAATTATTCATATAAAGTGAAACAGGACAGTAAGATTGTCATAAATATTCAAAAATCAAAATTCATTCTTTGGTTTAAGAAAAGTCTGTACAAGCCAACATTTCTCAGTATTTTTAGTGAATAATAAATTTATTCTTATTTATTTGGTCTTTTAAATGTTTTAAAGTAAGTGGTTTTTTTTTGTATTCAGTTTTCTGTATTTTAGTTGTAAATTTACTGCTTCCCCTGTATTTTTTCTGGTAGTGATGTTTTATGTTTACCCTCATGTGTTGTTTTCCAGTATCAATTGTTTGAAATGCATAATGCTGTGGGAAATGACCAATCAAGGTTCAACTGTAGTAAAATATTGAAATCAGAACTACCCCGTTTTAAGAAACTATGCATTTGTTAATATTTATTAATTGATTTATTTTTATTAAGGTTTTTTAATATTGGTGCTCCTGTTTTTTTAATAATGCGTTTTTGTTACAGGATAACGATTGAGAAAGATACAAAAGTCCCAAATGCTGCTATCTTCACTGTTAATAAAGAAGATCACACACTTGGAAATATGATTAAGAAGTATGATTTATTCTCTCTGTATCCTTCCTGAAAAACTTTGCATATTGGGTTGTTGTCTTTACTGCAAGCCATCGATGCCGTCTAATTTTTTTGGTTTTTCACCTTAAAGAAATAAGATATATTGATTTGGAAATGTAAATGATTAAAAATTTGTAACTCTCTCTATTCCCATTCGAGTAGAACTGTGTATACAGTATTCCATAGGCGTAACTAGGGTTGGTGAAAGGGGGGGGGTCATACTAAAAATGTACAGACCAAACACCGATAAGAGGTGTAAAAGAGTTGAAAATTTATTAGTCATAAATACTTGTCTCTAAAAATATACTCCGTGTTTATTTCAGGTATCTCCCGGGGGGGGGGGGGGAGCTACCCCCTCGGAGCAAGTCAATTCCTCCCCCTGGCAAAAAAACTTCAGATCACAAGTTATAAAAAAAGAAAGAAAAGAGAAATTACGCTTTTAAGGCACTTTACTTTCAGAAACACTCTCAGGAAAGGACATTGAACACTATCACGAGCGACACCAAAAGTAACTTAAAAGACATAAGACTTTATTTTGAAAAAAATGGGGGGGGGGGGGAGGAGTAACCAAACTCCTTTCTGTTTCCTCTAACATCACCAAAGTATCCCGAAATTGCATTGCTGGGAAGATTTCAAAAAGTTTCCTGGGGAGAGCCCTCGAAGCCTTGCCTCCAGAGTTAGCCTAAGCATTATAGATGTAAGACCAGTTACAAAAATTTAAGTTGCAGAAGCCCCAAATACCCACTCTAACTTCACCAAAGATCTAAACATACATCTACTATATATACATCAAAAAGCTATCATATATGTAAAAAAATTCCTATTAACATCATTTCTAGTCATATATATATATATGTGTGTATATATAAAGGGTATGATTTTGAAGCATGCACTGCCCTTCCTAATTCTTAACTCGCTCCCCCTGCTCCGGAGCCAAGGCCGTATCCAGAATTTTTTTTGGGGAGGCCCAGACTTCGACACACTTATGTTAAGCAAAGTTTCAGGGAGGAATATATGATACATTGCAAAAGATTTCTGGGGGGGGGGGGGCGGCCCTTGGGTCCCCCTTCCCTTCTGAATACGGCCTTGATTCACAAAAACATTAAAAATTCATTACTAGATCTATTAGTTTATTTTTGTAATTCAAACGCAATAGAAAATTCAATTTTTAGCGCTAAGCAGTCTTCTATGTCCAGGCATTCATAATATTAAAACTGGGAAATAGTGGAATTTTAGGGAAAAAAATCCAAATTCCCCTACAAAAATGATCATCCCCACAATAAATTTCTAAAAATTTTGTTAAATTTGTAGCAAAACATACTTCAGAAGTGGAAGCGTCTGAAATGAATTTTCTTTTCTTTTTGGATGACGAACGTGTCCATCGCTGCAGTGCAAACATTATTATATATCGAAAATAACTAAAAATTTAGCTTAAACATAAATAATACTTGATTGTTTTTAAATGCAGCATTAAACCGTAGCAGTGAGATTGGAAACGTTGAACGGATGATTTCCAAAGTCGTAATGCAATCAGTGATGGACCATAATAAGAAAAAAAAAACATTTAAAATATAAGAGATGAGAGAACATCTGTAAATGAGAATGCAATGCAAATACAGTTCATCAGTTTTCCAATTGGCTTATCTACAAAAAATATTTTACCAAAATGGGTGTTTAGACAGGAAGTCATAAATAAATACAAATTGCTCTTTAAGTTTCTTGATGAGCATCACTTCCTGGCTTGAGGGTTTAATCCATTAGGACAATTGTTGGCTAGGGCTCCTTTATTTTCAGACCCCAGCGCCGGGTTATCAGAAAACAAAACTCCATCATAGTAGAGAATATTTCCCACGAAACTTATTACTTGTGCGATTGTATACCTAAATTGCTGCCTTTGGGTAAAAAAGACATCAAGAAGGAAAGAAAACCATCTGGAGTGATTGAAAGGATCTCTGTTTGTGTGTGTGTTGTACGGTGATTGAAGCCACCTTTTGCTGTAACCCCCCCCCCCCCAAGGTGATAAGGGGGTTGATTATAGCCAGATGAAAAGTCCTCTTTATTATGAGCTGCATACTTTGGTCATGATCACAACCCTTCAGAGAAAGAGGAAATAAAATCATATGCATATGTGTTTAATTTTCTTAGGGAAAAAAAAAATGTGCTTTGCAAGGCCGTAGCCAGAAATTTTGTGAGCTTAAATGTGCCTCAATAAGTCAATACCCAAAGGGGGGGGTTTGAACCCCCAAAACCCCCCCCTGGTTATGCCTATGCAGTATTCCACAACAAGAATTCTGACAATTACAATTTACAATTGAAGTGTTTATTTGAATAGTGAGCCAAATCCCTATTTTTTTTCATTTTGAAATATAGGACCTGATTGGGGTTTTGTAGGAAAGATTGCGTTGGGAGATTGTTTTTTCAAAACTGCTTGGTATGTGCCCTAAAACATATTTTGGTCTTAGGTGGACAATGGGCATCCGCCACCTAGTACAGTTTTTTGTTATGACTTCATCAGCGATGGCATCTGCTTGATCTGTAATGGCTCATATCTATATTAATACTTGACCAATTTGCATATATGACTTGCCCTTTTTTTCTAATATGTGAATTATGAAACTAGTTGGTAAGTTTAAGGCATTCATGTTAACTGAGATAATGTCACACCAGAAATATTTTTTTAATCATTTCTAGATATTTCAACATAAAAATGAGGTAGGAAGCTTCTGTTGAACAATTTAGATAATTTGATAATATTTTCAGATGTCGGAAGCACTCGCATGATATTTATTCTGAAAAAGATTATAGGAAAAAGTAAGTTAGGTTTTGATGTACAGTGGTCTCCGTTTAATGGGATCACTTTGGGATACAATAGTTTTGATGACAATTAACAAATCACGAAATTAAATAAACTTACCTGTTTAATTCGCCCATACTTTTCGAAATAAAAAAACGCTCATACTTATATACTGTACATTGCCTTTAAAATATAAAAATTATTCATTCTTTAAAAAAAATCATGAATTGATGATTATGTACAATTTTTGCTAAGAAGTTCATTTATAAATTGCTTGTAAACATATTGTTTTAAAGCAATTTTTAAAGTCATCAGGGTAATGTTGGTACTCCACCTTTCAGTACTTTCAATACATCCCTCATTTCAGCATTTGTAGGAGGTGGTTCAACATCAAGGCATTCTTCATCTGACTCATCAGCTCCCTCATCCGTTTGTTTTCCTGTAACAATGTGACAAACTTCTAATTCTGTTAATGTGGGAGCTACTGGGATATTTCGAGAAATTTCTATCCACAACTCGAACTCTAGAGACTTCACATCCGAAGGATTTTTATCACTTCTGTAGTTTCCTGGTCACTTCTTTGCGAAATTTTGTCTAGGTGAATCAGTTTTTAATCGTTTCAACAGAAACTCGATCCCATGAAGTTGCTAAAAAGTGCACTGCATCAAGTATGTTGGCTTTCTTGGCCAAATCATCAAGCACTAAATGTTTGTGTCTTCTATTTCTTCCAATATTTGGGCCCTCATTTGCTGATAATATATGCTTTCAAAGTACAAATAATATCTTGATCACAAGGCCGTGCAAGGGGAGTAGTGTTTGTAGGTGAAAATAACAAGATTGATATGCTTCAGAGTGATGTTAACAGCATGTGCAATACCACTCGGGGGTCGATCGAGCATTTTTGACAGGATTTGTTTTTTTGTGAATTTTAAAGAGATTTTGCGAAAAAGTAAAAATTTTGTGAAATTTCAATGTTTCAACATATATGATGAAAATTTTCAGTATTATTTGCCGCTTTTTTAATAAATAATAGTGTGAAAAGTGATTGGGAAGCTTGGAACTTTGTAAAGTGTCCGTTTTGATTGATTTGAAATTTCTGAAGGGTCTGTTTTGGTTAATTGGAATTTTGTGCAGGGTCCGAAAACAGACTTGAACTTCTTCTAGCGCTTCTTCTACTCCTGCAACTGTTTACAAGGAGAAGAACATCTTGCTGTAGCTTGTTATAACACTTACGTAGTCAGTCATTGAAAATCATCATTGGCATCCAAGCAGTTTTGTTCTAATAGTAATCAACAGGAAGTTTTTAAACACTTTTACAAGCACCCAGATTCTGACTTTTCCTGGTAGCTGAAAGTCTTTGCATCTTTCGAGGCATACTGATGCTACACAACAAAGTGACATTTCTTTGAGATTTTATGTTCTTTAGAACTTTTATGCTTGAATAAATATGTATGTTCCAGTAATGTTCTGAAATACAAAACTATTTCGTGGTCTTTATACATTAGGGTGGTGCTTATTTTTCGAAGTTTTAAATTTTCAACCTCTTACCCTCTAAATTTGTTCCATTATGCCAAAAAATGACTATGATAAAATTTTATCACCATCAAACAATATTTAGAGGTAGCTCAAAGAGGGTAAAGTTTCATAATTGAGCGAGATTTTGCGATTTTTTGAATTTTTAAGCAAGATAAAAATTATGATTTGCAATTATGTTTAATTTATGTTATTATATTAAAAAGTAACTTCTATCTGAATAAGTAAAAATTAAACATTTGTAAATTGCATAGCTAAAAAAAAGTAGTTTTCTTAATAACATATACAGTACTCAAGTCTGCCTGGTGAGTGGAAACAACGTTCTAAACGAGTGATCGCCTGACTTATGGAGCCACTGAGCAATAATACCTTTTCCAAATTTTACTATTAGTTATTCCCCCCTCCTGATAGTAAAGGAAGACAGGTCAAAAAAGTAAGAACCTTTTCAATTCTCAGTTATTTGTTTGTATATGCCAGAACAAGACATGAGAGGCCTGCTATATTGCAGTTGCTGCTTTTCATGGATTTATGCCAAAAAAATATTCTCCATTTTCCTTCTGAGCCATAACTTTTCAATGCAAATATTGACAAAATATGGAAAATCCACTAGTGTAATTATGTGCAATTAGCCACCTGAGTATGACCACGATCTACAAAAGATTTCCTCGTGAGTTAATTGTAGCTGGCGATTTACGGTTTGGTACGGACTGGTCTGAACTACAAGTAAGGAACAATTTTGCTCTGAATTGACAATGAACTCGGCAGTGTGGTGAAAAAGTCCCACAAATAAAATTTGAGAGCATTAGAGATGAAGAAAAAAAGAAAAAACTGTAAATATTGCTTCAATAACACTACTGAATCCCAACTGCATTATATCTAATTGAATTGGACCTAACAAGATATTTATATGACTACTATGCATTTATAATATAGATGCTGCTTGATTTCTAGGCAGTGCATTGAGCTCACGAGATAATTTCAATGTAATTTGTCAAGGATAAATAAGGCGTTAAAAGTTTTGAGTTTGATGAATTGGGTAAATCTGAATCTCTGAGCCACTTCCTTTGAGGGCAGCAGTAACAATAAAAACAAAAATTGATGAAGCTAAGGGAAAAAAATAAGCTTCAATTCAGTGTGTGTTCTCTTTTAGTGCTAATATTACCTAGTAATGGCTTGCCGCCTAATATATGCTAGGGGGTTGCTGCTCGCCTGTGTATGTTACACTATGTGTATTGTATTACACAAAGGATATCAGCTAACCCCAAGCAGCAAATTTAATGTATCTCCTTTCAGAACCAAATAGTTCCTCGCCCATGGTTTAGACCAGTAGTCATTACACCGAAAGAGCCAACTACAAGTAACTCGCAAAAAAAATCTTTAGTGGATTGCAGTGCTACTCATGTGGTTAATTTGCACATAATCACACCAACTACAGTTGATTTTCCATATTTTGTTACTATTCGCATTGATAGCTCATGGCTCAGACAGAAAATAAAGAATATTTTGCTGGCATAAATATAAAGTACACGAAAAATATAGCTACCCACTCGCATATATAAATAAGAGACCTGAAAAGTTACCAACTTTTTTTTCTCCTATTTTTTTTTCCTTCTTTCTTTTCTATTGGGGGGCAAAGGGGCTGAATATCTCAAAGTAAACTGTGGAAAAGGTACAGTTGCTCAGTGGCTCCATAAGTTTGGCAATCACTGGTTTAAGCAGTTGTTACCACCCATGAGGTACACTTAAATACTGTATTTCTTATTAAGAAAACTATTTCATTAAAGCTATACAATTAACAAATGTTTATTTTTACTGATTCATAGAGAAGTTACTTTTTAATATATTTAAATAAATTACACATAATTGAAAATCATAATTTTTATTTTGCTTAAAAATTCAAAAAAATCGCAAAGTCTCGTTCAATTATGAAACTTTACCCTCTTTGAGCTACCTTTAAATATTGTTTGCTGCTGATAAAATTTTATCATAATCATTTTTTGGTATAATGGAACAAATTTAGAGGGTAAGACGTTGAAAATTTGAAACTTCGAAAAATAAGCACCACCCTATTATACATATTTCCTGATGAATATGATGCAGATAGTTTTGGCTATTCTTCTATCTTGTAACCAATTTTCCACTGCTGGCTGGTCAACATCTTTTTGTTCTCTGTGAATTCTCTTGAAAAGGGTGTTTTTGCGTTTCCTGCAAAGATGGACCCCTCCCCCCCCCACACACACACAATGAAAAAAATCTATATTAAAAATGTTAAATTATTGTGTTTTTAAGATTTTTTATTCGTAATTGCACTGCCTGATGTAGAAAATGTAACTCTAAGAAAGGATGGGTTAGAGTGAAGAAAACTGATAGAGACAGAAATGGCATATCTAAGTAAATCTTATTTCCAGGAAAATATTTATAAGTATTCGGGGTGTAATTTATAAGTAATTTGCAAGTAAGTTCACAAGAACTCGGTTCCTGTTCTTTTTTGTTTTTGAATTTTGAGTGGACATAATTTCTAACTTTTTACACGTGAATAAATTCTGAGGAATAAGGCTCCTGCACTTTTTTATTTCTTGGAGTTTAAGCCTTAATGGAGGTGAAAAATGCATAGTAATTAGTAAGAAGTAGGATTGTCACTGTCTGCACACATAGCTCAATTTGCATTTAAACAGTGGCAAGGTTTAAGATCAACCAGCTATTTGTAGGAAAAGTTTGCCTCCTTGTAAAATTGTTCATGTGCTGTAACTGGCCATTGATGTTATTGTCCCAACGTCTCTTCATCCTCATGTCTACCCTCCTCCCAAAAGTTGTGACCCCCTTATCGGCCAAACAGTGGACCAAGCCCCCCAAAAACCTCAATGCTGAAGTCTACGGGTCCCCCCCCCCCCCCGGGGACCCGTAGACTTCAGCATTGAGGATTCAAAATTCTGGATTCCTAAGCAGCAGTAGAAACTGCTCTTTGATCTGCTGTTTTCCTCCCTTTTATCCTGCTAAAAATGTGTGACCAACTGGCAAACTAATTTTCATTATGTTTGATTTTTATAACAAATGTAAGACTTGTGATGTTTAAATTTTAGACAGTGTATGACTTTAAGTGTATCTTTTGTTGTTTTTAGCCAACTTTTAAAAGATCCAAATGTTCTCTTTGCTGGATATAAAGCACCTCATCCATTAGAATATAAATTTCTTTTGAGAGTTCAAACAGTTATGGAATATTCTCCACAAGAAGCTTTTTCTAATGCTATTACTGACCTTATTAGCGAGTTATCTCTTTTAGAAGAAAGATTTAAGGTAATTTTCACTCTATTCTGAAAACTTTTTCAAAGTACTTAGTTATTGCTTTATTATAAAAATAAAAATTCTTGGCTTTAGATCTTTTATGTGTGTACTCTGCATATAAAGCTCTCTTTTGAAATCTTATGGGTGACAAAATCTTTGCTTATGTCAGTGGTTCTCATTAATATCTACAGGTGTTTGAGAGTTCTTTAACCCACCGGAGGTTCGGGCCGTGACGTCACGCCATGATAAATCTTTCTCAAAACAGTCGAAGCCGTGATATCACGATGGGCTCTTTCCACGTCGAGACGGTCCGGAGCGTATTCAGCATTTTCATTTGATTAAGTTGAATAAACATGTCTGGAGAAAACAGGTTTTTCACTTTTCAAATGACTCGTGTAGTTGATCTGTTGAAATTGTTAATGACCGAGACTTTGGCGATATGTGCCAAAACAGTCCACAGCCAAAGAAATTGTTTGATTTAGCTGATGTTTTAATTATTAATAGACTTAGCAGTAGACCACTTTCCCACATGCAGGCATGTTCGATTTATGATTTTGATTTTTTAAAATTCAAACTTAATGGACACAGCTCCACCAAAATTTCTAAATTTCGTGATCATACAGCCTTTTTCTTGGTGTTCATTTTCCAATTTCTAGATTATATAAATTTGTTAATTAGCTTGTATGAATTATTAAATAATTCCAATGAAATGTAAAAGTTGAATAAGTACATTAATGACAACTTCTGAAAAATGCATATTTTGTACAATAATGATAAGGATGACCCTCAGAGCAATAGTGCACCCCCCTATAAAGCTACAGAAACCTCCAAAAACATTGACCCTTCAAATCACCCCCCCCCCCCCCCAAGCACTCCAAAAAAAAAAACCTTCAATGGCATGGTTTGCACCATTACTCCCTCTCTCTTGTGGGCACCCCTGCTAATGATCTCATGTTTTTAATATCTTCTAGCTTAATGTATACAAATTACTTTTATTTGTGTGTGATTGTTTTTTCATTTTTATTGTAGGAAGCCGTTAGAGAAAAGCAGGAGGGATTAGATTAATTCTTGTGCATGTTATCATATTCATTGAGATTTTATGTTATTTGTACTTTTAAAAAAAGAGATGAATTGATATTGGGAAGATTACTTTTATGTGTGATGAAGAAAAAGCATTTTGTTTTATTATGTAAAGAATGTGATGAAATAAAGATTTTTTAAACAAACTGCAATTGTTCACATGCTAAAAGTTTTTCACACACACACACACACACACACTGGTATGGTGGTAAAAACTGGTAAAGAACATTAACATCAAATGTTAATGTTCTTTTACAGTTGAAAATATTTTTGTCACAAAATAGTACAGGGTGTCTGCAGCTCACAAAAGTTGTGAAAATGATCCATCGGATCCGCAAAAATGTAAAAATGTTTTAATCACTTCAAAGATCCCCCCAGTTCTCAACTGTGTTTTTAAGTATATGGGCACAAAGTGCTATGAAAGAAAGCATAAATGACTGCCCTCCCCTCACTTCTTTTCCTTTTTTAAAAACACTTGTGATATTTTGAAACTATGTTTATAATGTTGAAGTGCTTACATCAGCAATTCTGTAAATGTGTAGTGATTCAAATTTGTTTTCAACCCTTATTGTTGAATTAAACGTTGGCATTATAATCATTATAATCGGAACATCTAATTATAAGTAGTACATATATTTTGTTCTTTTTATAATTGGTTTTCCTTTTTTTTTTTGTGGAGAAGTAACTATTTTTAACACAAATTTAAAATATATGTCACTTTTAGAAATTTGAAGATTTAATCTAAAATCAAAATTATTTGGCATTTTCTTACTTGTGTTATAGATAACGAAAGGTTGTTCTATTATATCTAAATTTAAGAAAGTTTTGCATTTGTTTGATACATATTTATGCAAATGTTGATTCCATTTTTCTCTGTTTCTATCTGAATTTTAAAATTATCGAGTCTTAAAAATAAAGTCGGCATTATAAGTTCGATTTAGTTCACTTAACAAAGGTATAAATAATTTTGAAAGATTTTACTTCGATAAATTTTAGTATTAAGATGCATATAATTCATGTTGAAAAAGCATTTCAGTTTTTATTTCTTAATCTTTTCTTAAGAAGTGCCTCCAACAAGTAATATGAATGATAAAAATAATATCGAGGGGGCAAGGGGATTCTACTTGAGTATTCTTAGAATTGAACCTAGATTATTATTTTTAATCTAGTCATTCAGGGGTTTGTTTAGGAGAACTTCCTCTGAACGATAAAATATTTTGATCAGTGGAGTAAATGCTTTGATAAAAGTGGAGTTAAACAAGAAGTTCTGTCAAGAAATATATGAGTCTGCTTTCACTTATATACAAACATCAAATTTATAATTAGCTATTTCTCTTTCTTTCTCATTTAGCTTTAGTTCTTAATTATTTCAAATGTGTCTTTTTCAATGGTTAATACATATTCATATATTTATTCAATCATTCAGAAATATCCGTAAAAATCCAGATCAAATAATTTCGCAAAAAAAAAAAGGCTCGGTTCTGGATGAAATTCGTATCTGTACATGTTCTGCATCATAAATCCCTTATGATAAAGTCTGTTCCAAGCCAATCCATCTGTTAGGATTCATATCGGATTGAAATTTACCCATAGGTGAACATTTTAATTTCTGAAATGTTTAAAATTGAAAAAAAAAAAAATGTTCAAATCAAAAAATGTTTCATGTTGAGAGTTCTTTCCAATAAGCTTGTTCAAAGGAACTTGGATCTTATGTCCAGGGTTTAAATATGTTGCTTCATATTTCCCCATAGGCACTAAAATGAAAAAATTGGCACTAAAGTGAACGGCTCAAAATTGAACAAAAAATGTTCAAGTCAAAAAATAAAATATGAAAGTGAGATGTTTTCGGCCAAGATCTTTCGAATGCAAAAAAAAAAAAAAATCTTTTGAATCAGACAATCACCTCAAAAGTTATTTGAGGCTGCAAACGGACAGACTTCCCTAAGTATTATAAATGCATAAACTAATTGGGGTTGACAAAATTGTTGATTATACACAAAAATTTGAGGAATTAAATGGGAAGTTATCTCCCACTTCCTTATAAAACACTGATTCTCAACCTGTGGGTCGCGACCCCAAATGGTATCGCGAGTTATTTCTATAGCGTGACATTATTTAAATTTTTAAAATGCATTTAACATTTAGTTTTAATACTTGCATGGAAAAAAATAATTTCCGTGACAATATAAAGGCGAAGCCAAAAAAAAAAAGTTGCCCAGTAAACGGCTGTTGTGTCATCCCTTTCATCTGTTTTATTTTTTCATTTTTTTCTTTTTTTTGCACTATAGTCTGAGAAGAATGCTTGTTCTTTTATTTATTTATTTTATAAAATGAAGTCAAACTAACATTCAGTTAATTTCGCTATTTATAGGATTTCCATCCGTTTTTTACATGATATGGGACTTTCAGTTGTATGTAATGCATAAACATAGCGCTGTGGACTTTTCTTCTTTAATAAAACCCAAGCCTCTTACAGTGTAATTTTTGAGTTGGTCTTGAAACCTATCCTTAGGGACCGTTCATAAATGAGGTCACGCTTTTTCCTCACATATATGACCCCCCTCCCCCTTTGTCACGTGTCGCGCTATGTTGCATAAGCAGGATGTCACACTTCTTGTTACCCCCTCCCAACGGCGGATCTAAAGGGGGGGCGATCGCCCCCCCCCCTTGGGCTGATTCAAGTGGATACTACATCGACACTCCTAAGTGAGTTTTTACTCTTTGTGCCCCGGGACCAGCCATTTTTTTATGTTCTTGGAATCCCAGCCTAATAGCCCCAATAGCCCAGTTTCAAGTTCTATGCTTCCCCCCTGTCCCTTTGTCATCTCTTAGTATTGCTGAGTTGCTAATCCTCAGAGTAATGGGAAAGAGATTCCCTGCTCTTTTCTTCTACCTATCAACTGGTGACAGATAGCCAGCCCTTAGCACGTGGTGTAAATTGATGCAGCATTTACGCTAAAACCTGTAGTCTGAAGCATTTTATGAACATTCATAATTACAGATGTTTATATAAATTGCACATACACGTTGATGGTTTTTTAGTACATATTTAGTATTACATTTTAAAAAATTTTAGAAAATATATTACTAATAATTACTATTATTTTGTAATTTAGACATATCAACTCAAATTTAGAAAATGTATTTACAAGCCTACATTTTTCTTGAGAAAGCTTGAAGGAAATCCTAACTTGGTTAAAACTTGGCTAAGAAGCAGAATGAGTGATGATAGACTCACTGGATTAGCGCTATTGCATATCCATAAAGATATTACATTGGACGCTGAAAAAATTATAGACAGATTTCCGAAAGCAAAAAAACGGCAGCTTGTGTTTCTTTAATAAGGGCTTTGAATAAAAGTATATGCATTGAAAAAATGTGTTAGTAAAATTTTAAATATCACTACACTAGCTTTTTCTTTTTTGTTGTTCCTGCTGTTTGAAAAAAAGGGGGGGGGGGAGGGACTGTTGAAAAGGAATGAAGAATCTCCTCCATCCATCCTTACATTGAACCCCGAGATTTCCAAAATCGCCCCCCCCCCCTGAAGATTTTCTAGATCCGCCCTGCCCCTCCCCTCCCCTTGTCACACTTTGTCACAATTTCACGAATCGAAGCGGGACATCATTTATGAACGATCCCTAAACATTAAAAAAATAATAATTCTTTTACGTGTTGTTACAAGAAGAAAGTTATATTTCTGTTCTGTAGAGCAAATTAAGCTCATCCAAAAGTTTTGAACCACTCCCATGAAAAATTATGCATGATATATATTAAATATTTGGTTTAAATCGGTATTTTTATTAGTTTACATAAGTACAAATTTAAGAAAGAATTTTGAATAAACTCACATGTGGTTTTTTTTTTTTCAAGATAGCTGTTACTTTTGAACCAACTCTAAAAATATTTTACTGATGGACATACAATGTTTGCATTATGGCTACATTTATCATGTTTGGTAAAAATCAGTATTTTTTATTAATTTTATTGGGTAAAAAACAATTTTAAGAGAAGATTTTGAAAAAAAACCATCCGGGGTTTTTCGTGTTGGGCAAAACCAAGCTAACCCTCTGGTTTTAATACAAACTTATTTTGGGGTTTTGTTTCTACACGATACGTATTTTTTTCCCTAACAAAAACATGCGAAAAAATGGTCAACTTATCATGATGGATCTTGTGTTACCTGATACCTTAGTTGTCTTTTCAAGGAGACTTAAAATGAGACGGCATTTGTTTATTTGTTGCAGATTTTCTTGAAAATGTAGCGTAACCTCCCTGTAAAGTTGTTTATCTTACAATTTCCTTGAAAATTCTGAAATAAACTAATTTACAGTGACGTTGGACTCGGCTGTAAAGATGAATGAGTACATCGACTACTAAGGCGATAAATCGTTGTATTGAAAATGTAAACTTACTGTAAAGGGCTCCATGTATTCAAAGGAGAAATGTAATTTTTATTTCTGACTTTTTTTTCGGTTTTTAACTGCTAAAACGTACAGTAAAATATTTGAAACGAACACACGTACTAAATTTCTTGCACAAACTTTTATTTTTTAACGTCACATCTTTTTAAATTCAAAATTCTCTTTCAATTTGGCTAATGTATAGATAAAATGAGATAAAGGCTTTACAGATGAAACACCCACTGCTATTCATGTTGGAACGTTCAGGTTTATCGTTTTACAAAAATGTCGTGCAAAGCGACCCATCTGAGCTGATGTCACATTCGAGTTTTTATGCTCAGTTTCATGAGAACCGCAATCAACAGCCATGGAACACTGCAACGAATGACCGACATATTTTTTATTGTTTCTTGCTTATTAAAAAAGATGATTGATTTAGGAATAAGCTGAAAGCTATGTTAATTATTCATTGGCCAATAATATGTCGTCAAAGAATAATTCCTCTCTTCTATCTCTTGTGCAGCCGATTACGCTTTCTGAATCTAATTTTTTACTATTGTCAGCTATTATATGTCAGCCTATTATAAGTCTTTCACATTTATCACCGTAAAATTATCAAGAGGCATTTTCATTCTGCTCTTTCTCCACGTATGTCACAGGAAGCATTGAAATATTAGCATTCATTTGTGCAAAGTTGGCAGGGTTGCTTTGCAGTAATGTTACGTTGCTCAGATCAAATTTTATTCCTTGTTCATGATATTGTATGGCTAAATCCACAATGGATTTGTAACTGTCTAAGACACGTTTTATTGGCTCGTCAAACAGCTCGAAATTGAGGCGCTTCTTGGCACGTCGGAAGATACCATCACGGTTCCGAAGAACGCACTGAAAAGTGTTCCACGTGACGTTAGCTTCCAAAAATTTCAAAAGCTTTATTAATTCTCCTGGCAAATCGGATGTTATGATTTCGTACCGCAAAACAAGAAGGGGACCCTTGAATTGAAGCCAGTCTAATATGCTTTCCATCCATAATTTTGAGTGGCTCAATACAAAGTTCTGCCAAGCTATAAAGAAAAGAAAAATATATCATTAAACACAATTGGAAAAAAAAATGTAACAGCGCCTAAAATATGCTGCTTGTTTTGAAAGTATTTTTGTGCTTTGTATTTAATAGCTAATTTCCTGCGTAATTTCTGATTTTGATAATAATAATAATAATGCTAGTCAGATTAAGACCGCCTCCTCCCATCCTAGTTTTAAGATTAGACCAATGTTCACATCAATTATGATGTATAATCAAATAAACTTTTTGCTGTGCTTTCCTTTCTACCTTCAGATAAGCAAAATCTTTTATACTACTTTAAAAAACTTTCAGTACAATAATTTTTTCCGAAAAAAAATGACTTCGGGTATTTAATATATTAGACTTTTCATTTAATTACTTGAAGAATTATTTTTGTGCTTATATATATATTTGCTTATGTATTGTGTGTTAAGGGGGGGGGGCATGCTAACCTAAATACCTAACTTTTTATTTTTAATTGATGACGCATACTTTTTCCGACAATTTTGTGTGAAGTTCCGAAATTCTTTTTTCGCTTGGAATCATCTATGGTTTCAAACCTCTTGGTGTGTTTAATAACAAAACTGACTGAGACTTTCATTTAGAGAAAAGAAACAAAATGTATTAACTTTTCTTGAATAGTTAACTAAAATCATTTCCATTAACTACCAGCTTTTGATAGGAACGTTATTGTTACAACAACAACTGATGGCTAAGGGATCAGTCATAAATGATGTCACGCTTCGAGGGGGGGGGGGAGGAGTTCGTGAAATTGTGACAAAGGGAGGGGAGGGGAGGGGAGGGGGTAACAATATGTGTGACATAGTGCATTATGCAACATAGCGTGACGTGTGACAGGGGGGCCCTCCCCCCTTTGTCAAATATATAGGTCAAATATATAGGAAAAAAGCGTGACATCATTTATGAACGGCCCCTATAAGATGTGAATAATTATTCTATACCTTAGTCCTAGAAATTTCAGTTAACAGTGAAAGAACTAGGAAACTACATTTGTGACAGCAATGAAGTTGGAAAACCGAGGTTGAAAATATATTATATATTTTAAATCAGATTTCGATTTTCGATGCAAGGTTACTGGGCACCATTTCAGACCACAGAAAGCAAATTGAACAAGTTCCTTCATTTTGCTTTTTTTTAATACGTTCAAGCCGAGGCAAATATCTACGTTTTTCCGCGTGAGGCGGGACTATCTTGTGGTCACGCCACCAATATTAATGTTTATAATACTCAATATTTATATATAATGTTGAGAAAAAATAAAATAAACATTCTTTAACGAGTTCTTTTCTGAAAACGAGTGACTTACCTGTGATGCATGCCGCCCCACGGGATAGTTAAGCGTGCCCCACTTGTGGATCGCGCCGACCCACTGAACAGTCAAGCGTGACCCACCGGTGGGTCACGCCGCAACACGGAACAGTCAACACCGACGTGAACGTGTTAAAGAGGAAAAAAGGAATAAAATTCGGAAAACGGACTTTTGAGGACTTAAGAAAAGAAAGAAAAAAAAAAAAAAATACATCGAAAGGTGCGTCTAAGAAACCGATTTTTATTTTTTAACATAGTAGGTTTTCTAGTTCTATCTTGGGTTCCTGAGTTTAGCTCAGGAAAACAAAAATATATCTACAAGATTGCTTCTTTTTGAATCAAAATTTACTGCCATTTATTGATTTTTAAGTTTCCTTTCTGATTTTACAAAAGTGGAAAAAATCGGGCATTTTGGAAACAGGGCCGAATTGTGGAATTTCGAATTTGGGGTTCGATGCTATTTATTAAGTTCAGTTACAATACAAAGTAAATAAAGAATTTTTTTATATTTTAGTGAAAATTGTATTTTGAAAATATAAACTTTAAAAAATACATATAAAGCAAGCTTAAAGCTACTAAATCATCTATTTTCTAATCAATCATTAAAGCAGTAATGATTTAATGGCTCTTAATTAGATTAGACGGCTCTTAACTTGTAATAAAAAAAAAAATATTGTTTTTGAAATTTTTTTTTTTGAGAGGGGGTGGGGCATTGATTTGCGTTTCGAAGAAGCATATCGTTGAATTCTAACTCAATAAAACAGAGATGCCTTTAACTAATACGTAGGCCAAAAAACATTTAGCTTCTTTTTTTTTTTTTTTTTTTTTTTTTTTTTTTTTTTTGCGTTTGACTAACAACATGAGTTGTGTGATTATCGCTTTATCTTGTTGACGGAACAAGAATGATTTATCCTAAAAGAGTATAAAACAAAGTCGCTTCCCGTGTCTGTACGCTTAGATCTTTAAAACTACGCAACGGACTTGAATGCGGTTTTCGTCAATAGACAGAGTGATTCAAGTGGAAGATTTATAGACTCATTAGAAAAAAAATCCGACAGGTAGTTCCTTTTTTGTTCCAATTTTACTGAAATTTCCACATAAATTCCCCAATATGGGAGTGAAAAAACCTTCCACATATTAATAAAATACATTGATCGAAAGCTCTGATTTTTCTGCACAAGATGAAACTTGTTAGAAGTTTCTAAGTTAATAAGAACGAATTTTACTTTTTTTTTCAAAAGGAAAGAGTATTTTTGCTAACAAATTTGGAACTTTTTAAAGACTGAAATTAAGTTAAACTAACATTTAAATTTAAATCGTAGATTTAAGTATGTAAATTTTTCTTTTATTTTTTTCATTCCTCCCTCCCTCTTTTCTGTTTCTCTCTCTCTCTCTCTCTTTTGGACTTAAGTTATTTATAAATGGAGTTAACGTTTTATATCTGTTGCACGAACAAGTGTAAAAAGCTGATACGCTTATGATTAAAAAGAATTCAATTAACAAGGTTTAACTTTATTCAAATCTGAATCGCTTTTGCTTTAGCATCTGTACTTTTATGCACTATTAAGTAAGCCTAAATTGAGATACTGGCAACATAAGTAGAGTAAAAGGAAAATAAATTAAGTAAATAAAGCACTAATTCTCAAGAAAACGTGTTCTTTAGTTCTTTGACAAATTATTTACTAATCACTGTAAATAAAGAATTATTTACAGTGTTTTTTCATTTAACTCACACTGTATACCACTAACCATTTTTGACAATTTTTCATTTAACATGATAATTATCCTATGCTGTTAGGCTATGATTAGCTAATTAATTAGCTCTGAAAAGATACAAACATAGCAGTTTTTATATTTTGAAAAAAATTTGAGGTCCTTAACATTTTTTGTGGGTCCTTAAAAAGGCCTTATGAGGTCCTTATTTTTTGTTTTAAAAGAGTACGAACCCAGTCTAGCAGGTGCTCCGCCCCTATGTGAGTTAGAAAAAAAAATTAACATTAATAAAGGTCCCATACGATCCAAACTTTGAACGCGTTGTTCTCAGAATCGATTTTTGGTCACTTACATCCTTTTGCTTTTCACTGCCTCATATGTCAACAACAACAAAAGTCCGTCGTGAGCTTTCAACGTGCATCGTTTGCTGCTACATATAAAGTAATAACGACATCCGCTTGGTCACTTATTGTCATTTTTTATTCCATCATTACAAGTTTCTTTCACTCTTTTGTTGATTACGCTATGTTATTTGGAATACATGGTTTTTCCTTCCAAAAATGGAAATATCACGTCCTGAAAATACGGGAACGGAACTTTTCCGTTTTAGGTTGCTGTATTTTCACAACCTGATTTGGATTAACGGAGAAAAAAGAAATGGAACTGTTAAATCTCGGGAAATATTATCAGAAACGGAATATTTCCGGCAACTCTGCTGCCGTACTTTTTCCGTTATTTTCAGGAGATTCTTTTTACAGTGTATATTACGATAGTTGCATGTTGTCGCCGTCGCTACAGGTGTGAATGCACCTTTATTCAGTACGGAAAATTCAGTACGTAATTTACCGTTTCCTTTGTGAAACTTGTCCGGAGACGCGTGTCCCACGTGTCCACCGGCTCTCCTGTTGAACTCTGCTACCAGGGCCCCGTAGGGCTCTCTGACGAGAAGGACGGACTTGTGGAACTTCTGCCTCGTAGCCTCTCCCCACTCGTGAGTCTTGATGAGCAGGACGGATCCGTTGGCCACGCTTTCAGCCGGAAAACCGTTCCTCTTTAGGGAATAGTCGCGATATACGCTTCCGGTCAGGTAACCTGGAAAATAAGATAGGAATCACTTTGTTGATGACCAGTTGGTCTACTCATGGATCGATCATTATTATTCATTGACACAAGCAGATCATAGAACAATGTGTACAACTCATTCAAAAAATTTCTTACTCACCTTTACTCAAGCATTGCACATTAAACTGGCCATTAATTTTAATTTCAAAGTCACAAGTGCATATGAATTGCATATATTTGCTTCTTTTGACGCTATTGCCTATAAATGCATAACAGCTTCAAATTTTTAAAATAAACGCATCTGAAGCAAAGGGGATGTAAGTGAGCAAAAAATGTTTCTGGGGAAAACGCATTTAAAGTTCGGATCTTAAGGGACCTTTAATATACACTGATGGAAAAAAAAAATCCCAACACCAAGAAGGAGTTGTGCTAGCGGAACGAAATTCGGCAGGCGTGTTTATACATCTGAAAGATGACGTCGATTCAAATTTTGCGCTCGGCGCATCAGTGTGACGCTAGTAGCGACACACGGAAGATGCAAATCAGGTGTGCTTTAAATACGCGCTGTAACGTTCCTGAGCGTTGTTTAGCTTCGAGATTTGATGCAGAGAGTTGATGTTAGTCCACAATGCCTTTAAGAAGACGACGAAATCATTATCAACAGCTCACTGAGTTTGAACGAGGTCGTGTAATAGGCCTACGAGAAGGTGGGTTTTCTTTCCGCGAGATTGCAGAAAGGCTTGGCAGGAATGCATCCACTGTGCATGAATGTTAGCAGCAGTGGTCAAGGGAAGGCTCTGCCTCAAGAAGAACGGGTTCCGGGCGGCCACGTGGCACTACTGAGAGGGAAGACCGCCGTGTTCGGCGTAGGGCCGTACTGAGTCGTACTGCGTCTGCAGCAGAAATTCGAGCAGCAGTTGGCACCACAGTGACACAACGAACTGCCTTGGTGCCAGTGATGGCCGTGTGTTGGTTAGGAGGAGGCCAGGTGAGCGGCTGCAGCCATCCTGTCTGCGGCCCAGACACACTGGACCTACACCTGGAGTTAGGGTCTGGGGAGCAATTTCTTATGGCAGCAGAAGCACTCTCGTGGTTATCCCACGCACCCTGACGGCAAATGTGTACGTCAGTCTGGTGATTCAACCTGTTGTTCTGCCTTTCATGAGTAGCATTCCAGGAGGTGTTTTCCAACAGGATAACGCTCGACCTCATACTGCTGTTGTAACCCAACGTGCTCTACAGGGTGTCGACATGTTGCCATGACCTGCCAGATTACCAGATCTGTCTCCAATCGAGCACGTATGGGACATCATTTTGCAACAACTCCAGCGTTATCCACAACCAGCATTAACCGTCCCTGTATTGATCGACCAAGTGCAAGAGGCATGGAACTCCATCCCACAAACGGACAACCAGCACCTGCATTATTCAATGCATGCACGTTTGTATGCTTGCATTCAAAATTCAGTCGGTTACACCGGTTATTAATGTACCTGTATTTCACTTCTGCAATGGCTCTTCTCGGGCTTAAATTAACCTGAGATCTTGAAATTGTAATCAATTACGTACGTTACCTATATAAATGTATTGCTGAAATTTCATTACTCCACAATAATTATTTCTTGGTGTTGGGATTTTTTTTCCATCAGTGTATATTTTTCTTTTTTCACCACGTTGGTCGAAGCCCTTGTCACTACACATCTTGTGACAATATAGAATGGTGTTCCCCACTATTTATCTCCCAGTTTTCAATTTTTGCTTCTGGGCCTGCAACTTACTCCTTTTTGCTTCTTGGTGCCTCATATTACTGTGCGAGAATATTCAATTTGTAAAAGAGGAATTGCCATTTTTTCCTTTCTTTTAAATGAAGGTTAACATTTGTTTTATTTTCTCAGCGTCAGGTAACTGCAACGTTCGGAAGATGAAGAATGGGAAAAACTTTATTCGTCTGGTGGAGACGCTCTGTGTAGGTCGTTATACCAAGAGTCATGCTCCTTCACGTTCGTTATATCGAATGTAAAATCACATTATCTTAAACGTAAGTAAATCGGTTTTCTTTCAAAGGTTGCCTTGTGTCGTAACGCAGGATCGTTATAACGCGAGTGAACAGTTGAAAGTTTCCATAAAGTATTTCTCCTTAAAATATACTTTTCTCTACCAGACACCTACCTGTTAGCCGAGGGCTTAGGATTGCTTGCGCACGGGGCGAGGTAGTGGGGTCCACTGATTTTACATGCACGTAACCCCAAATGTGCATGGTGGGTCTTTAGCGGGTATCGAACGCGCGACCTTCCAGGTGGAAGTCCGACGCTCTAACCGCTAGGCTACCACGGCCACCTTAAAATATACTGATAAAATTTATGAAGATTAAATTTTGAAGTTTAACGCTCTTTCAAACCGTATATATATATATATATATATATATATATATATATATAGGTGTGTGTGTGTGTGTATTTGCAGTAGCGTCACTACGGGGGAGCCGAGGGGGTGACACTCTTTTAGGGGTGTTGGGGGAGGTCACACTCCCTAAAAGAGTGGTAACAAGAGTTTTAGAAAAATAGATGTACTTGAATTATACAATTTTACTGGTGCTATTTCAACGTATCATAACTGAATGCAAATGTAGTTTAATGAAAGTTACACCAAATAAATAAAAAAAAAAAAAAAAATTCTGAAGTGTTTTTTTTTTTTTTTAAAGCACTACTAAAAAATTAACATAAACTACAAGGTCGTTTTTTGCAATTGCAAGGGGAGAGACAAAAGTACATTTAAATTAAAGAAAATTCGCACGAAATATTCTGACCAACGTGATATTCATACTCCTGCAAAATAGTTAATTGCAATTACATTTGAATGATAAGAGAAAATGAAAATGAATTCACCTGAAGCAAGTGTAATTATAATATACATTCGTCGAGTCTCAAATGTCATATGAGTTAATGACAAAATTCACAAGTTAGTTTTCAATACGCTATTATTTCTCCCAAAAATAGAAATAATTGCGGGGCTGAACGACTGATTGGTATTCATACGAAACACAGCTCTTTATTCACGGTACAATACTTTCTGGAACAAAACGTGTGAACCATTATCTGCAATTCGCGATAAAGAATATTTTTCTTGAAGCAATAATTCACAATCATCGTCGTAAGTATGATGAGTTTTCCAATTACGGGGAAACTTTTCAAGTGCATTGTATAAATGATCTTTCATAGTCGGGGGCGTGTGCGAAAATAAATGGGCTATGCTTGGACTTCATGTCGCTGGTATTTTTCTTTAAGCTGTTTATCTAGCATTTTGTCCTTTGGTGACTTGGTGATGAATTTTTATGTCTCCGCATAAATGGCTTTCTCCTCGGGAAGAATTCCTAATGCCTCGCATTCTTTCGCTTATAATTGTTGTTCTCAAACTTCGTCGCTGGATGAGTTTTGAAGTAATTGAATTTGCTTTTTGGTTCTTGAAAAAAATGATGTCTTGTAAACTGTTTGAATAAATTTAATTCGATAGTTAAAAAGATGGAAAATTTTAACTTGCTTGTAGGCAGTTGGAAAAGTTTTCCGGAAGCGACTGTTACTTGTAGTGAGGTAAAAACGTTTAAGAAAGCTCTTGATGTTCATTGGGGACCGCTAAATTGAGTAGGACCAGCCTAGCTGGGCCTTGAGCCTGTTGTTGGTCGTCACTTTTGTATTTGTATTTGTATTATGTTTGACAAAATTTGGATGTCTTCTGATTCATGTATTATCTTCAACTGTTTTGGTTACTTTTCTGTCAAAATGAAACAAATATGATAAATAAAATGAAATAATAATTGATTTAATAGGGTCAAGGACAAAACAAAGTGGGCTGAATTAGAGTTGAATTATAATATAGTAGGGCAAATAGCAAGGCCGAATGAATAAATTCAGTGGGGCTAAATATATTGATACTGTGTATAACTTTGAAATTAGAAATATAAATTTTGAAAATAGATTATTGTTGATGTAGAGAAGATACGGTTATAGGGAAATTTCTGGCGGTGTTTGCTTCATATTTGTGTACAGATTAGGAGAAATCCAGGAAAACTATTACCAGGTAACGCGAAGTGGTTAAGTTGTCTGCCGCGAAGTAACTAGAGCCCAGATTGTATCTAAATGCATACGTGCTCATTCAATCGCATATTCTTTATGCTTTTGAGATTAGTGCATTGAAACGGCATAGATACGTATATATATTGTGATTTCTTTTGCTTTAGTTTTTTTAAAAGAAATATTTTGTTCCTACCAGAAAACAAAAACAAAACAAAAAACGGATGACCCATATGGGAAACAATTTTCGTGAAAATGAATTTTGCCCTTTCAAGTAGACAAAAAAAAAAAAAGAAAAAAAAAGGATTTTTAAGGTTGTGTCAAGGAGTATCGGTATTTGTCTAAAAGGCAGGTTCAATAGTTCTGCCTGAGCGACTGAGATTTTCGAGTTGATGAACAATATCTCCACTTTTAGAATATTATTCGAATTTTACACATATCAACCTGTCTAAAATAAAAAAAACAAGAAAAGTATTCATTAAGAGTTCGATTTCCGATTATGGAAAGGATTTGACTCAGATCGAGAGGTAATTATTGCATTAGCAATTTCAAAAAAAGAGAGAAAGTCAAAGAGAAATCCAACTATGTTTTAGGGGAAAACAAATAATATTGTAATTTGAAAGAGGTCGACAAAGTTTCTAAACAGAAAAAACATGAGTCTACAAAACTATATTTCAAATATTGTCCAGTAAGGGCTAGTGGAAAGAGCATTTTAATCTTTCTAAATAATGTTAAATGGAAGACGGCAATGTCTAACTACAGAAAACTATGAAGAACATCTGGTTTGGCTATAATAAAAGCAATTAATGTGCAATTTACATACTATTTTCAATGCGAATAATTGTATTAATGTATATTGCTTTGAAATTCAAAAATTGAAATGCCAATCGTTTTCTTATTGAGATAAGAAAACATTTCTTTAGGGAATAAAAAATTATTACTGCATATTTTAGGTATATTTAGTGCATACAGCATTTTTAGTCTAATTTTCTGAAGCTCGTTCCATGCTGAATTTATATTTTAATTTCTGATATGTGGAATTCTAAATTTGCAAAATTTCACAGCCATTTTCGCAAGAAGACTTAAATTTGGCTTTTGCACCAATGATTTTAATCAAACGAGAAAAACAATTAAAAGTTGAAAATGTTAAAATTATCAATTTTTTAGCCTACTTTCCCGTAAAAGTAAAAAATAATAATAATAAAGCATGAAAGAAGGCTTAATGTATCGTGAAAATACCGTTAGAAATCAAGAAAAGTCAAAAATAAGTTAAGTAATTAAATAAAGATTGAAAAATAAAAAATTTGAACATTTTGATTTGAACAATTTTTTGTTCAATTTTGAACAGTTCAAAAATTTTTAACATTAGCGCCTATGGGTGAAAATGAAGCAAATTATGTAAACTCTGGGTACAAGATATAAGTTCCCATGAACAAGCTCACTGGAAGAAGTTCTTGGCGTGAAATATTGATTTGAACAATTTTTGTTCATTTTTGAACAGTTCAAAAAAAAATTAACATACCGCCTACGGGGAAATTTCAACCCTAAATAATTTCTGATCTAACGGACCGATTTGCTTGGAACAAACTTTATCGGAAAGCTCTTATGACGTAGAACATGTAAAAATAGAAAGTTCATCCAGAACTAACGAGCCTATTCTCTTATGAAATTTTTTGATCGGGATTTTCAAGAATATTTTTGAATTAATGAATGATTAAATGAATAAGCAAAAGAATGAATGAATAAATGAGTGAATAAATACATGAATGACTTAATAAATAATGATTGAATGAATATGTATTAACCGTTGCAAAAGGTATATTTGAAGCAATTAAGAACTAAAGCTAAACGAGAAAGACAGAGAGAGATAGCTAGTTTATAAATTTGAACTCGGTGTATACGGGAAAGTAGGCTCGTATAGTTCCAGACGGAACTTCTTGTTAAAAATTGATAATTTTAACATTAATCTATGAGGGAAAGTAAGGAATGAATATCATATACTATATAGAAGATAAAATTAGACTGATCGTTACGGTTACATTTAGGCTGTCAACATGAAAGCGTTTCTGATCACAATCACGTTATCATTTGGTGAGTTGAACGGTCTAACTTTTAGCCAAGTGTTTTTTAATTATAGTATTTCTGGTCTAGTTAAACAGAGGTGATTTAATTTTACCCTGATAAAGATAAAGGCGCCAAATTCAGAACACCCAGTCGCTTTGTTGACCACACGTTTTCATCCCGACTGGCGGTTTTCTACCTTTGCGTATAATGGAACGCTTCCAAGTCTGTGGTAGATAGAGATATAGTAGTAATATCGACAAATGTTACTCGGGTACTGCAACCAATCTCAAAATTTTGGTTTCTGTATAGTACTGCAACCGAAGGAACAATTTCGATTTATTTGTTTTATGGTTTATGTGGTAACAGAAGGGTGTTTGTGTAATAAATCTGTTGCATAGTGGACTTTCATTCGATCAACTCTCGAGAACTTTTTAGTTTCTCAATTTGAAAGGCAGAATTCGTCTGTTTATTCTGAAAACTTTGAAGACGCATACAGGGTAAGTAATTGTTTATGAATCATAAGTACTGGAATTTTAATACATAATATTAATGGAGTTTTGCGTATGAGGATTTAGACACACAAAAAAGTCATTACTAGCAATTTACCTATTAACAAAAACAATGTAACGTAATATTTTATTCTTAGCTTGCAGTCCAGTTTAGGCTTTTTCTTGATGTACAGTACACCTTGATGACGCTACATAAAACTGACTAATGACTAAGAATAGTATATTTTCGTGTGTGAAGCAAGAAATAACCTCACCAAACCTGCCTTTGTAAACATTTGTAACCAAAATGTATTTTTAAAATCGTTTTTTCGTTGTGATTTGCAGCTACGCAATTCATAACACTGCAATGCATGCACAACTTCTCCACACCCCCTTTTTTCTCTCTTTAATGTTCACTGTAATTTATTTATTTTTAGAATATAACCCAACTTGCATCGTAGCTGTGCCCAAACACTATGGATTAATACTTCATAAACGATATAATAGCCATGTCAGGGTGTCTTGTCAAGCAAAAAACATGGCTTTTCACTCAGAGTTAGATCGATCGAAATGTGGAAGTGGTAGTGGAATATAATCTTTAGGTGTGATTTTTTTTCAAGCTAAAATCCAGACACAATGTGTAAATGTTAGCAATGAGATGAAATGTAGTGAAACAAAATTTGTGATTAACTTTAACTATGGAATTTTTTCCATTACATTTTAAAGATCTAGAAGGTTAAAGTTGACTGTTATACTTTTTTATATCTGTTAACCCATTTGCGTCATTCACAAATGTGGAAAATTGGCCCACACGACAAAATTTTTTAAAGATTGAATTAAAAAAATGTGAGGGTAAAACTGAAATTTAAAACACACAGCATTGAAGTACAATTCATAAATTTTACATGTAGTCCTGGGGAAGAAAGGTATAGGGGTGCTTACAAATTCAAGCATAAGTTATTGAAATCAAAAAGTGCGGAGTCGGTTGAGTTATATAGAATTTCAAACAGTCTGGGGGACGCACTTGTAAAGGTGAAAAAGTAGGCCGACGCAGCCCTCCTTCGTCACCTCTCAAATGCATCTCTGTCTACATGAAATAATAACCACGAAATTAAATATTAGTTCGTGGTTTCCTTTTTTTTAATTTTTCGTTGTTCAACTGTTCTTCGAAACGAAATCGTTTTTTTACTTCGTTCTAAAAGGGCTTCGAATCGTATATATATATATCATTGGGTTACAAAATAAGCGCCATTTCTCGTGATGAATGATATTCTGACAAAAGTTTATCGATCATATTGTCGGCGTCCGCAAATAGGCAAGAACATTTCAGGACGGAACCAGCAAGATGGATTATTCCCTCTCCCTATCGTGTTGTAACAAGAGTTCGGGTTTAGGGGGCACATCTAGAAATAAGGTTTTAAACTGATGGTTAATGTTTATCAATTCCTATAGTTTCAGATGTATGTAACTGGCAATGTATGGAACGCGGCTATTCTGTATTTTGCTCGTAATACTCTACCTATGCATTCTGTGAAACATATGGAAAGGAATCCAATATTCTTTGTTATAAAAGATGAAAAAAAAAATAAGAAACCCGAGTAAATACAGAACGAATCGTCAAAAAATTACATGCCCTTTTTCTGTAATTTTTTGACGCTTTGTTTGTTTGTTCTTTATTTTACGTATCACTTTTTCTTTTATTCTTTCTATAAAACTTGATTTTGTATAATATTTAAAAAAAAAATAATATTCCTTTTAAACAATAAATATCGATAATATTCAATAAATGTTCAATCAGCAATATTCTTTTTAAAATATTAAACATAAATGACATAAAAAAAGAATTAAATTGCACATATTAGTTAAAAAATAGATGTAAATTTGTAAATTTGGATAAATAACATAAAGAAAGAACCAAATTATTTGAATATATTAGTTAAAAATAGATGTAAATTTGTAAATTTGAATAGGTAACAGGAAAAAAGAACCAAATTAATTGCATGTATTAGTTAAAAAATAGATGTTAATTTGTAAATTTGGAGTGATAAAATCAATTAGTTCGTTAAGAAAAGCTCGAACATCCCTTCGTGAGTAATTCATTATATTATTGCTAAATATCATCAGCATAAAATTGTTGTCACTTAATATATTGCCTGTGGAAGCAAGCCCTGGAACTGATTGTTACTTTAACTAATTATATGATTTAGTGTGAGAAAGTAAGGGTTAATAAAACTTTAGAGAAATTGAAATATAACCTAGTTTCCTACTTTTATCATCTGGATTTTTTCGGACGAGCAGTGCGAAAAATCGAATTCGAAGTATTAACCGATATTTACGCTTGTTCAAATTTTTTTATTTTCGACTGTTCCATAAATTTGAACCCTCTATCTTTTAACACAAATTGCCTCATAATTAAAAACAGCTGACTTGAGTTTGCCACTTGTTGAACTGAGCTACAGGATTATGTGGAAATAAATGTTTGTTGAATAAATCCATCCAGCGTACTCGTGACAAAATATATAGTATTATATACCGGTAAAGTGTTCAATCCGGTATTTCATAGAATAACCCGACAAGTCAGTTAAAGTATATACAATTATGGAATTTTAACTCTGAGGTATTCTACAGAATATCGATTACTCGATCGTTAAAGTACGAAATACGGCTCTCGAAAATTCTTTGAAACGGTTCTAGCTACTTTTAGTCAGGTTTGAATCGCTTATGGCTGCTTTGCTATGACCTCTGTGTGTGTGTGAAGGTTTATTCCGTTGCTTTCAGACGTAGAATTTAGACGGTGTATTTATGTTAAGTAATGTTAGCAATAATGAATTTAATAATCTGCTTTTTCTTATTATTTATCAATTAATCATCATCAACAGGGATACGGGATCATTCATAAATGATGTCACGCTTGGGGGGGGGGGGGGGGGGGTCGCGAAATTGTAGTGGGACAAAAGGAGGGGGGAGGGGGTAACAAGAAGTGTGACATCATGCATTATGCAACATAGCGTGACATGTGACAAGGGGGGATAGGGGTCCGCTGAAGTAAGACACATTGTGACAAAGGGGGGAGGGGAGGGGTCAAATATACGGGAGCAAAGCGTGACATCATTTATGAACGGTCCCACCACCAGTGGTAGCGTATAATGTATTTTTCGAGAAATTATGATCAATTAATTTGTAAAATAACTTGGTTTTTACTTTGACGGTCTATCATTGGATATTTCGTAGAATAACTGGGTAAAGCATGATTTTTTTCGCATATTATCTACTTTAACTGACTTGTCTAGTTACTTCATGAAATACATAGTCATCCTATGAAAAAAACTGAATTGTACTTTAACGGTAACATATGTATACACTCTTAGAAACGCATGCTCAGATCTCACGAAACTTTCGTCGTATTTGACGAAATGGCTTCGTGATAAAATGCTCCGAGTAAACCTTTTGTCGAATTGCGAGGGAAGTATCGCTGTAAATGACGAAATTTTCTTGACGATTGAAAAGTCCTCAAAAGTGACGATTCTATTTCTGAGAGTGTATATATATCTAGCTGTACTCGGCCACGCTTTGCTGTGGCTCAGCCTGGATCGATGGAAAATCAAGCGAAAGCACATATTTCTAATACGTTTCATTTTACAATGCTTGTTGTTTCATTGTCTGAAAATATAAATAGTCTGGTTTACCCCTTCTAGAACACGCAATACATAATTATATACGTGAGAAGCAATCCGTGTCTAGATCTAAACTGCTCAATTTGATCGATTATTCTTGAGCTTTATGTTTTTTCACAATGCTTGCGGGCAATTTTTTTGTCGTTCCATTGTCTGTGAAGATTTTGATATTGTCTGGCTCGGCACATTGAAAAATTTTAACATATGCCTTATCCAAACAGAAGAAACACAAACACAAAAATTCCAAATCGAAAAATTGCCATTCAAAATGAACAATTTTTGTTTTAAAGTTCCCCTTGATCATTAAGTGAAAAATACTAACAAAATACTTCAATACAAACAGAAAAAACACAAATTTTAAAAATCAAAATGAAAATAGCTGAATTAAGCAGTTGCCATTCAAAATAAGTTTTTTTTTTTTTTTTTAAGTTCCATTTGATATCTTCGAGTGCAAAAATACTAACAAATACCTTAATACAAACACAAAATTTTTAAATAAAAATGAAAATAGCTAAATTAAACTGTGGCCATTCAAACTAAGTAATATCTGTACCCTGCTACAAGTTGCAGAGGATCGTTCTCCTTAATAAAACATTAAAAAACGAAATAATTAAATCAAAAACAAAATAAATGAAAAGTGATATATAAAAACACGCACGTTTTCGAACACAATGTTATGGCAAAATTTCAAAGCAATCGGTGACTTTCGGAGATTTGAGGTGCTGAATAAACGAACATTTACATTTTTATTTATATAGATTACTAGCGGTACCCGCACGGCTATGCCCGCGTTAAAAAAATGAAAAGACCAGTCGGTTCGCCATTGTGTACACAGTGGTAACTTTTTTATGTGTAAATTATGTTATTTTATTAAAATGTGTAGCATTCCACATAATTAAAAATTATCCGCCTACGGCTATCAACCAGCGATCCTACACATTTAAGCATTTTTTTTTTTACAAAACACAACAATAAAAGAGGACAAAAAAAAAAGGAAAGAAACGAAACAAAACGGAAAAGAAAATATTTAAGAGAAAACGCGTTTTTGTTTGTTTAGTTCAAGCACCCACACAAAAAGAGCGATTATAATCTATTAGAATAGTTTTAATTAATACATTTTTAGTATAATTAGTTTTTATCTATTATTCATTGGCTGTAAAACAGAAAGGCGAAATTTTGTAGCTTGCAGAAACTAACAGCAGCAGGAAAAGCTTTGGAAAGCGGAAAAACCTTTCATCAGAGCCCAAACAGGCAAATAACATGTTTGCTAATTCACTGGCAGAAAAAAATTAAATAAATAAAAAATCGCTATAAAGAATAACATTTCTTTTAAAAAAAACCCTGTGCAGTATTTTAACTCGTTTAAAAAAGAAATAATCAAAATCCCCCCCCCCCCAAAAATAAAAATAAAAAATAATAATTAATTAAAAATTGGCTGCTCCACAAAATCATAAAAACCTCAAGAAATAAATATTAATTCGTTAAAAAAGAAAAGGATCATAAGCCATTCGGCATAGTAACAATTCAAATAAAATTAAAGTTAATTACCGTGAAAAAATAATTTCGAACTACAGAGCGAAACGCTAATAACTTTTTTTTCAGTTAGTTTAGAGGCTTCGCATTTTAGGACGAAGGACAAAACCCTTTCTGGGAGTTTTTTACGCGCTTTTCAACGGTATCAAGTTAAAAACGATGCAATAATTCCTTCCCATAGAAAATGACTATTTTATGAAACTTTCGGCTATAAATTGGAATAAAAAAAGAACAAATTCGAATTTCAGAAAAAACTCTCCGAGGTGCACACCCCCATGTTCCAAACTAATTTCGTGCCAAATTTCATGAAAATCCGCTGGATGGTCTGGGCCCTACGCCGGGCACAGACAGACACACACACATACTTGCTGCTTTATTATTAGTAGAGAAGCTAACATTAATTAATCCGGAGTTGAGGAAACTGCTAATTATTATTTTTGAATCAAGGTAAGCCTTAAGAAATCGAACTAAAAACTTATAACTGGCGTTCTTATTGACTCAGAAACTTCGAACAAATTTCATCTTGGGCAGAAAAATCAGCGCTTTCGATCGGTATATTATGCTAATATGTGCAAGGATTTTTTCACCCCTATATTGGGGAATTTATGTGGAAATTCGCGTAAAATTGGAATAAAAAAAGGAACTACCTGTCGGATTTTTTTTCTAACGGGTCTATAAACCTTCCTCTTGAATCACTCTGTCTATTGGCAAAATTTCAAAGCAATCGGTAAAGTACTTTCGGAGATTTGCGGCTATGAACAAACGAACACTTACATTTTTATTTATATAGATATAAGTAAAAAAGAAAGGGGGCCTTCATTTAGTTCAACCAACTAGCAAGAACCAAAATTTTTTATTGTTTTTGCACAGTACCATCTGCCTGCACTAGTACAACCAAGGGGCGGGGAGGTGTCTTAAAAGTCCTTATATGGATGTATATATTACCGAATAGGGTTGGCAATATGACTTATGACCAACAGTTCTGGTTATTATCTGGTTCCTACCCCCCTCGTTCCTTGATATGCGCCCCTATCTGCATTGAAAATTCCATTACGATTTGCCTCTGTCTCACAAATTTGGCTCTAAAAATAACACTGCCTAAAATCTAAATTTGATACTTCACTTATGTACGACTGATTTTTCTTTCAACCCCCCCCCCCCCCCATAGACAGGTCTTATAATTTATCTCATAGTACCATATTTGAAAACTGTATAAAGAAAACGGCTTTTTCGTACAATGGAAATGGGCATGAGTAGACCTTATGATTGATTATTCTAAATATATACTTACTATGTTCAATAACAATATTTCGTATACACAAGTAGGCTACTGTATTGATTTCGCACAATTTATTTTAGCATCAAATCATTCATTTATGGATACAATACTACATCAGAGAGACATAATAAAATTTTATGTTCCTTTATATGAAATCGTGCTTATTTGAGGTAAGGTGGGAATTTCACTGCTTTATCGTGTCTGCGTTGCGCTTGAAAGATTTTACTTATATAGTGTCTGGATACGGTGCCTCGTTTTGGAACAAAACGAAACGCAAAAGCGATCAGTATGCAGTATAATTTTCCCAACCATGAAACAATCAAGTTTGTTTGGTTGGCATTCAAAAGCGAAATTTCATAAATTTTATTGTGATGAATTGTTAAAGGTTTTGGCAGGAAAACATCTATGAATCAGTACGTATTTTTTTTTCTTCTTAAACGGTAAATTTTTTCAATTTAAAAGAGTAAAAAAATCCCGAGTTTTCTTGTAAAATTTATACAGTAAGAAACTAACGGGGACTTTTATTTTTAAATAAAAGTTGAACGGGGTTGGGGGACACTTCTTTTGTGTTAAAATATAATTGAAATGAATAATAATAATGCATAAAATAACATGAATCAGATATGTGCACCGCATGACTCCTTTGTACGCCTATTAATTAATGTACACTTTAGAAAATAATTTTTATATATATTATATTTTAGACTGCTTTTTTTAAAAATTTATTTGAGGTCAACTTTTTAAATTGGAAATTCTTTTTAATATTTTGTTTATATCTGCGCGGCCATTATACTTTATTTGCTACGTTTGCTAGACTGCAATGTTTCTTGACAATGACGTCACAACGCCCAGCAGATGAAATGAGTAAACAGCTCGGCTGTTGTGTTATAGGGCTACAAGGAGGAGGGTCGAAAAGACGCTAGCTACTAACTTGGCGAAATAATCCGATTAAGCATTCTATTTGATACATTGCGTGTATGAATTCATTTGCCTGTTTATCAGAAAAAAATAAACAGATGTAACAAGTTTATAAACTTATTTTTTGTTTACATAATCATAATTTATTCTATTGGATCAAATATATTTCTTGTTGATGTAATCATAAAAAGTGTATTTTCTTCTAAAAATCCCTTTTCTTCCTTCAGTAATCCATAAAAACTGTTGTAGAATAACTTTTGAACACTTTCGTTTTTCAAATAAATATTTTTTCCCCTACTGTTACCCCTGCTCCTAATATGATACAATGAAGGGTTCAGTATACTTAAACTCTTCCTGTCGTCGCCAAGAGTTGCTATATAACGGCATTTCTGACATTGCACCGCTTCTTTCTATAAAGCTTAGTTTAGTTTGCAATAAGCGAGCGAAGCGATCCGAAGGTGCTGCGTAAGTAGTTCTGGGGGTTGGCGAGTGATAGTGAGCAGGGGGTGGGAGCCCCCAGGGGATATATAGCACCATGCGTTTTTGATTTACAAAAATATTAATTTCTGTAGCGACCCCTTACCATCCAAATTAGTCATATAGATAGAGAATTAATGTATAACTAACATTTTGTTTTTAAAGGTCAAAGGACTGCTTTTTGAGAGTTTTGAATTTTAATCTTTCAAAAGTTTGTCAAAATTTAAATTTTTAGTGCATTCTTATGGAATTTCAGTTTACAGAGCGAAAAACACAGAAGGATGAAATCAAGTTTGGCTCTTTGTATCAAAAAGTTTTTGTTTTACGAGTATTCAAAGAAGTCAAAGTGTTATGAAATTTCTGTGATTTTTTAAATTTTTTAATAATCAAAATTTTAACCCCCAAAAAATTAAAAATTTCGTTTTCTTAGTATGCTGATTGCGCTACAATTGAACAAAAAATTATCAATTTCTGAGATGACAAGGTTCACACCATTGGTTTTTACATGGAAGGTGGCAAAAATAAAAGCTTGTAAAGTAATTTGCTCACGAAATGTAATTTTTCAAGGGTCCAACTTATCCTAAACACTTTTCGGGACACACTGATGTTATGCTTCTAAAGTTCATAATTGTAGGAAGACTTTGTTTTGTCAGTTACTCAGCTTATAATCAATCGAGACAAATTGTTTCAAATGTTCATAAAGCACGGTAATACAAAAAATATTTTAAAATACAGATATTTTATGAGGGATTTCTTTAAAAAATTCAAAACCTCTGTTATGCCCTTCAACTTTTACAATTAAAATTTTTTTACTAAGTGCCAAATGTTACTGCTACTTTTGTTTTTATGATAAAAATAACCCACTGCGCTTATATACATCTTGGTATGTCGATTTTAGAAAGAGCAAATTGCAATGAAACTAAAAAAATTTTCTTCACAAAGTTGGCTGCATGTATAGTTTTTTACGACTTGATTTGATATGCTTGAAATTGGCTCTATCAGAAATGAATATGTTAAAAATTTCATCAAAATGAATTGTAAATGTTTTCTTCTAAAAATCCCTTTTCTTCCTTCAGTAATCCATAAAAACTGTTGTAGAATAACTTTTGAACACTTTCGTTTTTCAAATAAATATTTTTTCCCCTACTGTTACCCCTGCTCCTAATATGATACAATGAAGGGTTCAGTATACTTAAACTCTTCCTGTCGTCGCCAAGAGTATTTCTCGTTCGCCAAGAGTATCTCTCGAGTCGTATTTCTCTTTTTTACATCGTTGATACTTTATGAACAGAATCCCCCCCCCCCCCCCCACCCAAAGAGCGTGGCGAATCCCCTAAAAAACTACGGAGCACACCTCGAAGAACAATGTCTCCAACAAAAAAGACTAATCCTCATTGAAACACCCCCCTAAAAATTTCAATGACTCAGTCTGCATCATGACCCCCCCCCCCCTCACCTCATGAGCACCTCGGATTAACAAATAATATACATATATATGCAAGTTTAACTCGGCATTGATAGCCGATTGTTCTTTTTCTTTCTGATGATTAATAGTTCGACTCTCTTCCTACAGTAAACGCATATATTTGCAACAAAAGGCTTTTGACAGAATGCATTTTGTTATAAATGAACCAGGCTAAGTTCGTTTTTTTCACTATGAAGTATTTCAGGGGTTCCCGAAGTTTTCCAAGTCGGGGCACTCTTGAAAGAATTGGAATTTCCTCACAGGATAGAGATAAAGGAAAGATATTTTTCTCTGAAAATGATGTTATACGTGCAATTTTGTAAAGTAAGGTAAAATTTACTCAACCAGCAGTTTTTTGTTCTGATGCCGAATTACCATTTCTGAAAACCAGATAATCATAGACATCAAAGAGACAAATTTTCACTTGATAGACCCTTGGTGATAATATATCACAACTGAGTTATTACTCACTGTAAAAAAATTAGTGTATGTTGTACCAAAACATTGTGCATTGGTGAAAATTTGCTGGCTGCAAAGGATGGTGCTTAATTGTAGTATATTTTAGTGATAACTCGCACCAAGTTGTTTGCTGCTTGAAAATGTAGTGAAAGAGCAGCATCCATTGGAGAAATAAACACTTTGCACTATTTTTTGGTGCGTTTTGGTACCAATTTGAAGTTGCACTATTTTTGGCACAACATACAGCTAATTTTTTTAGTGTAATTGGTCCCCTAAATTACTTCTGGATAAAAGCAACAATGATTTTCTCATAAGAGAAATGCTCATTCTGCTGATGTAATCAACAAATTTTCTTATTCATACAAATCAGGGTTTAGTTCGAAATCAAAAAGAATAATTTTTGCACTTACCGGTAGCCTGTTGTATTAGGAATCGGATCCATGTATTTCCCGATCCGGGGAATGAGGCTAGCGCTATCATGGGTCCAGGTGGCTTTCGAAATCGTGGCTGTGTGCAAATGTGCATTCTCCTCCTGGTGTGGAGTGGTCGGGCATCGTTCGTGGCAAGGACACGGGCTACAGCAGCCCATCTCTCGTGGAGTCTTTCCATCCCCAAAAGGCTGGGGCCGATGCCCCCCACCAAGCTCACCTGTCTCGTGCCCTTGTTGGTCCCTTTCAAATCTTCTTTAAGAGAACGTCGCAGTTCTTCTTGGGCACTTTGGTCTATGTGTCTGGAAACCACCAGGATAAATAGAACAACATATGAAGAGAGAATCACACCAATGGCGCCATAGAGGACACGTCGAAAATGCTTTCCTGTTGAACTAATTGGAACTAAGCGCCTATCAATGATCCTTTTCTTAATTTCCATTGTTCCTTTAAGATACTCTTTTAGTCTTTCGCAAAGGAATGTTTAGAAAACAGAACGCAACTGCCATTACTTATTAATCCTGCCCGAACAAAATGTTTTTTAAAATCAAGTGCTACAAAAAAAAAAAGCACAGGGTATCTCAAAATGACACGTTTAAATGAGTGATATATAGTTTAGTTTGAGAATTTAATGAAGTGTCATCCTGTATGCACTTGCTAAAAAAATGTGGGATCGCATTTCAATACGGTTGTACAATATTTTTTCAGTCATCATTCAAGTTAATTCAAGATCTTGACATTGATCAGCACGTTGCCTTCCAATCATATCAAAGCATCAATTTAAAACACACGCTTCACAATATGTGCTTCACAATTTGTTTCATTGCTAATAAGTCTAAAATTTTCTCATTTTTGCATTTCAATTATTTAAAATTTGTATTTCTACTTACATATATTTCTAAAAAATGCATTTCAAGTAATTAAATAGCAAGATGTTACTGATATTTTTCAAACAAGTTAATTATTACGAAATCGTTTTTAGCGCGATTATTTGAATACAAACTTCACTTATTTCAATGCGTTAATTCCCATAATTTATGTTGCAAACACAAGAACATACATTTCCAGGAGAAATTCAAAAATATTATAAATAATTATAAAATGCTGGACTAGATATATAACAAGCCAAAATGAAATATTTCACCATATGAAGCGTTAAAAGAATAATATATTTGTATATGAGCAGAAACTTTTACTTTTCCAAATGTTCACACCTGTGTTTGAATGGCAGGAGAAAAATATGAAGATCCAAAATCTTGGAGAAAATGGCTCTGAAGTTGGAAAGAAATCAGAGCTCTATCCCAAACAATTATTTTACCGTTTACTCGTGTAACTCTTTCTGTTCAGAAAGTCGCGGATGGGTATTGTTTGAGTTGAGTAGAAGTGAAAGAAAGGCAGGCTTTCTCCAGCATCACGAATCTTGTGGATGAAGAAACACCTGGGCATCTCAGTCAGGTAGAACACATCAGGGGGTTATCACGTTCCTCGGAGCAGTGAGAATGACGCCGATACCTGCCTTAGAAAACGATCGGGGCACGATAACATCACCAACGCCATTGCCTACTTGATTCCATGCCAGCAGCTAGGCACGTATATTTAACATCAGATTATTGACGCCGACTGCCGAGAGGAGAGAGATTTGGACGGAAGGAGGATGGAGAAGCGACAGCGCCCTCTCTCGGATTGGGAGAGCAAGCACGTTTTTATTCTGTCACAGGTCAAAACGGGGCATCACTAGTGGTTCCCATTACGTGATATCAAAAAAAAAAAAAAAAAAAAATCTTACGTCAATCTGATCCTGCTGCATACAGCACAGAACATCTGCCTAGTATTGTTCTAGTAAAGAAAGTTTTATTCTTATAAAGGAAGAGCTGGATTTCTGATGAATTATTTTTAATAAGAAACAGAACCGCTCTTTTTAACTCATATTCTAAGTCTGTCTTGATAAAATAGTTAATGTTGATCTTCAAAGAATTGTTAATAATTACGAACTTTTTCTGCGTTATTTTTCTTCGTTTGAAGCTTCTTTTACTAAATTATTAATGCAAAGATTTGAAATCTTTCAGTATATTCCAAGAAAAACAATTCTTGAGAAGGAATTTAAAAAAATTTCAGTTCTTTGCAATTTTTCTGTTATTACGTTTTTCCGAGAATTTTTTAAATATTATTTGAAGATTAGCACGCATATATATAGCTTCCATGTTACCCCCAAAAGAGAAAAAGAGAGATAGAGAGAGAGAAATAGAGTTTATAAAATATTTTTTCTTTTGAACTTGAGGGTTAAAATTTGTTATGGTCTCTTATTAAATTATCTAGTAGAATCCCCTCCCTCCCACTTTGTTTACGTAGCTTGTGGGTTTTTGCGTGTTAATAATGGCCGCACACAAATGCATAAAAAATGAGGAGGCACGCGAAATAGCATTTTCGAAAAAACTACTGTTTTGTAAAACTATAATTGAAAAGATTTAAATATAGTACAGACTAGAAAAATATTTTTCAGCGTGCATATAATCTATATATATAACAAGAAGTTCCGTCTAGAACTATACGAGCCTACTTTCCCGTATACACCAGCTTCAAATTTATAATCTAGCTATCTCTCTCTCTTTCTCGTTTAGCTTTAGTTCTTAATTGCTTCAAATATGCCTTTTTCAACGGTTAATACAGATTCGTTCAATCATTCATTTATTCAGTCATTCATGTATTTATTCACTCATTTATTCATTCATTATCTTGTTTATTCATTTAATCTTTTATTAATTCAAAAATATTCTTGAAAATCCCGATCAAAAAATTTCATAAGAAAATAGGCTCGTTAGTTCTGGATGAACTTTTTATGTGTACATGTTCTACGTCATAAGAGCTTTCTGATAAAGTTTGTTCCAAGCAAATCGGCCCGTTAGATCAGGATTTATATAGGATTGAAATTTCCCCGTAGGCACTATGTTAATTTTTTTTTTTGAACTGTTCAAAAATGAACAAAAATTGTTCAAATCAATATTTCACGCCAAGAACTTCTTCCAGTGAGCTTGTTCATTGGAACTTGGATCTTGTACCCAGAGTTTACATAATTTGCTTCATTTTCGCCCATAGGCGCTAATGTTAAAATTTTTTGAACTGTTCAAAATTGAACAAAAAATTGTTCAAATAATATAGAAATGAGATGTCCTCGCCGAGATCTTTCGAATGCAAAAAGAATTTTTCCAATCGGACAATTCGTTCAAAAGTTATTAGGGGGGGACAGACCGACAGACCGACAGACAGACCGACAGACCGACAGACAGACAGACAGACCGACAGACCGACAGACACACTTTTTCCCCATCTCAATACCCTACTTTCAAATTTTTATTTTTCAATCTTTATTTAATTACTTCACTTATTTTTGACTTTTCTTGATTTTTAACGATATTTTCACGATACATTAAGACTTCTTTCATGCTTTATTATTATTTTTTTTACTTTTACGGGAAAGTAGGCTAAAAATGAATGTATGTGTGTTTGTGTGTTATGCATTACTACACCATTCATCCGATCGCCTTGAAACTTTGGGAAGTTGTTGAGTACACACCTGCGAAGGTTTCTGGAAAAAAAAAAAAACCTACAGGTAGTTCTTTTTAAAAAGGAAAAAAATCCTACAGGTAGTTCTTTTTTTATTCCAATTTTAATCAGTTGTCCACATAAATTCCCAATATGAGAGTGAAAAAACACCTTGCACATATTAATGTAATATATCAATCGAAAGCGCTAATTTTTCTGCACAAGATGATATTTGTTCTAGGTTTCTAAGTCAATAAGAACGCCAGTTATAAGCTTTTTAGTGCGATTTCTTAAGGCTTGCCTTGGTCCAAAAATAATAATTAGCAGTTTCCTCAACTCCGGGTAATAGTGTTAGCTTAATTTCAATACAAAACTTATTTTTCAAAATAGAGAGACATCAGTTTAGTTTTCAACGGAAAAGCAATAATAAAGCATACCTTCGATTTAACGTTTTTCTCAAATTAGCAATAGGTTTTAAATTCGAGATTGAACTTGATAAAAGTTCCGTCTCCCCGATTTTACGATTTCCTTGATTTAACAATAGCATTTAAATATCGCCAGAATACGAATACGTTTGGCTTATACTAGATTTCAAATAACGTGGCGAATATGACACGCTACAATTTGACTTTTTAATTAGTGATTGGCGATAAATCGGAACACATTAATGAAATTGTGCTTACGTTTTTTAGGTACGGTTAAAATTCAGCAATAGCAGCCCCGTGCGGGTACCGCTAGGTTTCAATATGAAACTTATTTTTCAGAATAGTTCAGTTTAATAAAGATAAAACAATAATAAAGCATATTTTAGATTTAAAGTTTTTCTCAAATTAGCAATAATTCTTAAATTCGAGATTGAACTTGATAAAAGTTCCGTCTCCCCGATTTTACGATTTCCTCGATTTAGCAATAGCATTTAAATAAATATCGCCTCAAAAATTTTATGGACGTATAGTTTATTCTAGACTTCAAATAACGTGGCGAATGACGACACGCTTTAATTTGATTTTTTTAATTAGGCGTTGGTGATAAACCGGCGATAAAGAATACTAACAAAATTGTGCATACGTTTTTTAGGTATGGTTTACAGTATCATTTAACTACAAATATTATCACCTACTATTTCATATCTATGGTACCGCTAGCAAAGCTTTATTTCATTATAAAACTTATCTTTCGGTTAGCGAGATAACAGTTCACCATGGCTGGGAAATAAAATAAATATGATATTGCAATTTCATTCTTGCAATCAATCTAAGATCATCGCCAAGACTAAGACTCATTCCAGATGAAAAGTAACGCAACAAATGACGCCGTGCTACAATTTGGTAGTTTTAATTACCCTCTGGTGACAAATCTGACCCTGCTGATGGAATTGTTCCCAAGTTTTCTTAAGTGATCCTTCTACATGTTATATTACTTTTTCAAGCATTGACAATGTCTAATGCGTTTTTTTTTTTGACAAATAGACACACGATGTTTTTCAAACAATGCAGGCTTTATGCCGCAGGCGATTTTTTAAATACTTTTAGCAAGGACAGCGATGTAGGCGACGTTTTTAAAATTCAAACCGGGCAACGCCGTGCGGGCACCGCTAGTTTGTATATATTAAAAACGTACAAATTCTTTGTTCTTTTATGCAGCTTATTTTGGAAATATACATTGTATCAAATATTGGGCAATATTTCTGATGTTTTTATATTTTACGAACTCTCGATTTTTGAGAATTTGTTCTTGCTCCCAAAGAGTCTGCAAAATCGGTAGTATATTTATACACATACAATCTCATATGAATCTCATATCGAACTTATGGAAAAAGAGTATATGTGGGTGAGCGATTCAAAAATGGCACAATGACTTTCAAAAGGCTCATTTTCATGAAAAGGGTACATTTTTATAAAATTGCTTTCTGAACTAATATACCATTTGCAGAGGAGTTCTTAGCAAAAGTGTCACCCGGGGCGGTAATTTGGGCTGTCACTCCACCCCCTTAAATTAAAAAAAACAACCTTTGTTGTGTTGTATGAACTTGTAGTTTTGTAAGTTATATTATTTTCAAAAGGGGGGGGGGGAATCTGATTTTATTTTTTTGGTTTAACTTTCAGTAAACTATATTTATTTTCAACTATAATACGTTGAAATAACACAAGTAAAATTGAATAATTCAAGCGTATGTATTTTTTAAAAACTCTTAAACTCATTTTGGGCGTCACCCCCCCCCCCCTCTACTCCCGTCCGTAGTTACGCTACTGACCATATGACGACACACTAAATTTGGTGCCGAAAATGAAATGCCGAATCTAGCGTCAGTTTGGCGAGGTTTCTACGGTTCTATCGACAGTCTCTGTAAAACTGTCTTTTCTGCATCGGTTCCCAGCACGGCAGGAATCGCATACCAGAGGTATTTCACTCTTCACAGAAGTTATTTCTACGCAATTTAACAGATAACGAATAGGTTTGTTATAATTACATTACGAAATATTTAAATTAAAAATCATAATTCATTTCGTCTTATTATTCTTTCAAGGTTTTTTCAATTATTCGTTGAAAGTTAGCTATTCTTGGGTATTGTAAGTGATGCTACGGAATGTTTTGTTTTTCTTTCCATCCGACAGCGATATATGTACTATTCTTTGTCGATTAGAGTTGTTGTGAATATATATAAAGCTAATATAGAAAATTCATAAACAAAATAGGAAGCTTAGAAGTGTAAATTCGCTCGTGTACATGGATATTCTTTAGATTAGAGTAATAGGTTTTCATTAATTTTTATGCTAGTGGATGGGGGAAATCTAGCTTGAAAAGATAAATCGTACTATACATTAATAGGATTGCTATTTATTTGCAACAGTTTTCAATGTAATACACTGACTCTTTGCGACACGCTGCGATTAAGAGACATTGTAGTGAAAAATTTTAATCCCACCTCGAATAAGTATACCATTCATGAACCCATGTGTCACGGTCCTAATATTTCAGTCCCACACAATAACAGCAAATTATATTATATTATTTTTTTCTTTACAATTTTTTTATAATGTGGTTGCTTTATTAACGAAAATATACCAATTTTGGTTGATTTAAAATACGATAAAAATTTTGTGAGCAACTTTGCCTGTTTTGTTATTTGCAAACCTGTGTCGCAAAGAGATAATGCGTGTAAAACAGCATTTTAATGTAGTATAGGGTTTTTTAAAAATTTTGCATGATAAAATTAAAAGTAATACAGGGTGGGCCATTTAACTTTTGGAATTTGAATCGGCTATAAAATAACAACTAATTAGTATTTTTTCAAAATTATGACTTTATTAGAAATATTGAACATTTTCATTTATGAATGAAACACAACATCATTCGGCTGGCTTGACAGTACCCCATCCAATCAACCCAGTTTTTTAGTACATTTTCGATTGTTTGGGCTCCAATCGCACGAGTGGCAATATCGATTTCGTGTTTCAAGGCATCAATCGTCCCTGGGTAGTTAGCGTAACATTTATCCCTTAAGGGATCCCCACAAAAAAAAAAAAAAAATCCAACGGGCGGCCAATTTACATCAGCATTTCGGCTGATTATTCGATTCCCAACAGTGCACAAAAGATCGATGGTTACGTTGGCTGTGTGGCAAGTGGCCCCGTCCTGTTGAAACCAAATGTCACTCATGACATCCTCTTCAATGTTTGGAAACAAAAATTCGTTTAGCATGGCACAGTAACGTTCGCTATTGACGGTAACGGCGGCTCCTTGCTCATTTTCAAAGAAAAATGGCCCAATGATGACACCCGACCAAAAACTACACCAAACAGTTATTACTCGTTGTGGATGCTTAATAGTCAAGTGTGGATTCTCTGAACCCCAAATGCGACAATTTTGCTTATCGACATAGCCTCCGAGATAGAAGTGAGCTTCATCGGAAAACAAGATTTTTCCGACTCACTACTTCGGAAGTAAGTTTTCAATATTTCCCAACTTTGTTCAAGCGTAAACCGTCACATTTCGTAAATGTCAAAAACTAAACTAAATGACTGTCAACTTATAACCTTCATTATAACCTTTCAAAGTCAAAATAGCTTAACTTCAAATTCCAAATGTTAGATGTCCCACCCTGTATATATAAAATAACTTCCTGTTCAAGTCCAGTTTTCCATGTTCATCTACATCAGCTAGCGCCTATTGCAAGTTGTATAGGATTTTCCGATTACAATTTATGATTAAACAAGAAGTTCCGTCTAGAACTATACGAGCCTACTTTCCCGTATACACCGAATTCAAATTTATAATCTAGCTATCTCTCTCTCTGTCTTTCTCGTTTAGCTTTAGTTCTTAATTGCTTCAAATATACCTTTTTCAACGGTTAATACATATTCATTCAATCATTCATTTATTAAGTCATTCATGTATTTATCCACTCATTTATTCATTAATTCTTTTGCTTATTCATTTAATCATTCATTAATTCAAAAATATTCTTGAAAATCCCGATCAAGAAATTTCATAGTAAAATAGGCTCGTTAGTTCTGGATGAACTTTCTATTTGTACATGTTCTACGTCACAAGAGCTTTCCGATAAAAGTTGTTCCAAGCAAATCGGGCCGTTAGATCAGGAATTATATAGGATCTAAATTTCCCCGTAGGCGGCCTGTTAATTTTTTTTTTGAACTGTTCAAAAATGAACAAAAATTGTTCAAATCAATATTTCACGCCAAGAACTTCTTTCAGTGAGCTTGTTCATGGGAACTTGGATCTTGTACCCAGAGTTTACATCATTTGCTTCATTTTCACCCATAGGCGCTAATGTTGAAAATTTTTGAACTGTTCAATATTGAACAAAAAAATGTTCAAATCAAAAACTAAAATATGGAAATGAGATGTCCTCGCCGAGATCTTTCGAATGCAAAAAGAATTTTTCCAATCGGACAGTTCGTTCAAAAGTTATTAGGGGGGGACAGACAGACAGACAGATCGACACACTTTTTCTCCATCTCAATACCCTACTTTCAAATTTTTTATTTTTCATTCTTTATTTAATTACTTAACTTATTTTTGACTTTTCTTGATTTCTAACGATATTTTCACGATACATTAAGCCTTCTTTCAAGCTTTATTATTATGTTTTTTTACTTTTACGGGAAAGTAGGCTAAAAAAAGAAATAAAAGTTGAAACTTTACTTGAAGAATGCTTTTAATGGTAAACTTGCAATGTTTTAATTACCTGAATTAGTAAATAACTAAATTAGTCTTTCTCTGCGTGGCATTGAAGTCTATGTGCGTACTATGTGCGTACTCGAAAACCGAGCAAAATACCGAAAAAAATTGCTTCAAAATGTTCTTAAATCTGTTACCATTCAAGGATGCTATGATGTTGTTAACCCTACACTGCGCCGTGTTGTTTTTAAACACCACCTCTATTTTCGTTCACTAAGATCTTATTTTGTATTATTTTTAACAAGTTGCGCATTCTTTCGTTTTATTTTGTATGCAAGATCATATTAGTTAATGTAGTCTCCAATAAATCTTGTAAACTTGCTTAATCTTTCTTCCAGGTTAATCTTTTTTCATAAAATCTACAACTACCGCAAAAAAAAAAAAAAATTTGCGCAGTGTAGGTTTAATATTAGGAGAATACTTTAGTTACGAGAATTTTACTTATCGATTCCGTACTACTACTACGGAATTCCAAAACTTTAACCTCTTCATTTCAAGTGTACCCAATTTTGTACATTTAAAAATACTGTTTATTAACTACTGTTTCAGCAATTTGAAAGCTAAAACACCCAATTGTTTTTGAAATTAATCAACAGATAGTTTAAAACTAACAGACTAAAAAAAAATTTTTTTTAGTTATTTTGTTTTATAATCATTTTTTAAATCAGAGAACCAAAAAATTGCGTCAAAATTGTTTGTGATTAGTTCTGGGGTCTGAAGACGTTAAAGTCAATTTTTGATGAATCATGTTTTAGTCATATGACGTTTTGCTTCAAATTCAATAAGAAGGGATTATTAATGTAGCATAATTATCTTAGGCCACTTGAATCATTTTTAATAAAAAAATGACTTTCTAATGAATTTTTAAAAATACATTTTGGTAAATTTTTAATTTTTTATGCATCCGTAGTGAAAAAAAAAATATAAATAAATAAATAAATTAAAACTATCCTCTTCAACGTATTGATTGAGGTACAAAACATGAGAAATAAGATTTGGCATATTTTACAACTAGAATTGTATTAAAAGACAGACAATTCTAATTATGTCATAAATGTTCATTTGAATATGATTTTTAAAACTAAAATGTCTTTCAACACATACCATTGATCTTCTGTTAAAAAAAAAAAAAAAAAAGAGAGAGAGAGATTTTTAAAATAAAAAAAATCGTGCATCCTTAATGTTAACCGTGCAGAATGAAGCACTGAATAAAATTTTATTATTGAATCTTTCAAGGACTGTAAGTGGCTCTTACTTAACTATCAGTAAAGTATGTGAAATAAACTATCAGAAAAGCACAATATGTTAAATGTTTAATAAAAACTTTATTTATTTCACATCAATGGCAACAATAAATAATGTTACAAACAATGTTGCAAAATACTAAACTAAATTGCTGACTAAGAACAACGGTGCATGCATTTGAATCACAATGAAAATGAAAGAATGCGAAATGAATATGCTTTTATAACACATGATAAAATAAAATATATATATTTTTTAAAATTACAACTGTGAAAAGCAGCTATAACATCATATATTTATGAAACATTTTCAATAATTTGTTTCCTTGTGAAATTTCTTTTTTTCAGTGGCGAGTTTAACTAATAGACTGTAGTTGAAGTATAACAGAATTATAATTGTAAAAAAATACAGCGTATCGCCTGTTGTTAAAACGTACAAGGTCAAAATTTGTAAGTTTACAAGAGTCTTTAGATTATTGTACAAGAAGCACTGATTTTTTCCCCCTTTATGTCATTTCCATCAGTAACGGGAGAACAGTTTGCAAGCTGAAATTGACAAAATTTAAACAATGCCTAACTAACTTGATGTTTTATCAAAAAAATAAAGTATGCATCATTATCCTTATTTGCAATACGTTATAAAAATATATGAGCATTTTTACATTTAGTACACATTTTTGATCTTTTTTTTTTTCAAGATTGGATAACGGAAGGACTTTTGTGACAAGAATTTTTCAACTGGTGCAAAATTTTCATATTTAACTCTTGACTTTGTTTAACTATATGCAGGAAGTATATGGCAACAGTGCATATACTTTCTGCACATAGTTAAACAATTGTTATAGCGCACGAGCGATACTTAAAAATAGTTTAGTTTGAGTTTGTTATGGGAGCGTTAAGAGTACTATTGTAACTCATAGCAATACATCCACCTTTTTTATTTATAAATAGTTTATCTGTCATTTATTGTGTTCGATTAATTGATATGCTTTCTGTTTGATAATATTTGAGAAACGTTACCCATAACTTCTGATTAAAACATGAGTAAGCATGTTTCTAAGAAACCGGCATGCGATGAGTTTGTGAGAGTTTTCTTTACAGTGGTTTTATAAGGTTGAAACGCTTATAAATGACATGAAGATCAATAATTACATTATGTAAAATAAAATACTAAAAATTAACTATGGTAATGAAAAAACTAAGTTACAATGGTAAAACACAACACTTTATTCATACATTTTTTGCATCCAAGATAATATTAATATACGAGCTGATCCTCCGCAGAACATCTGCGGGCTATAAGTTCAACAATCAAACTTGAGAATGATCGCTCGATATGAACAAACTAAGGTGTTGCCACTCCAAAGAAACGGAAATTAAAAAAAAAAATGAGGTTATGAATGGAAATACGTTTCAAGAAATAGAAATAAATTTTTTAAAGTCGAAAGTTACGATAATAAATGCAAATATTATGTTGCTTTTCTAATTTTGAAATATCGTTTTACCATATTTTGTTTTTTCATGATGTCAGTATCGTATCGTGCTGCAAACTTTAATCGTAGCTGTCCACGTTAAGATAAATTTTAAAATCGAAAAAAAAAAAAAAATCTTTAAAATTCGCAAGGCTTAGGAAAAGATATAACATGAGACTGATCGCTCGATATAAACAAACTAAGGTGTCGCCGCTCCAAAGAACTGGAAATGAAAAATTGAGTATTGAATGGAAATATATCGTATCGTACCGCAAAATTTAATTGTAACTGCCCCACGTCAAGTGAAATATATATATATAGATTGTAAATGTTTGTGTTTAAAAAAGGATTTGCGCAATTATTCTATCAAAAATAAAGAAAGAAAACAATATATATATATATATATAAATAAAAAAAGAAAAGAAAAGAAAAATACCAAAAAATTTTAAATGACATTGCACTCTTTTATCTGAGCCCTTTGTTAAATTGTCAAGAAAGTCTACATTCTTTAACAATGATTGTTGTCAATCCCATCTGTTTCTTTTTCTCAGCATATCCATGAACAAGTCTTTCATTGTTTGTTTTCATAAAAAGGGATACTTAAACCGTATCAATGTCACAAAATCTGTAGTATTTCTTCAATACAAGGATGTTTAGTAAGAAAATAATCTCCTATGAATATGGCTTTCGATTCGAATCGCTTTTATCTATCAGTTTTATTAACTAAGAATTCTTCCCTTTTTAAATAAAATTTTCTTGTCTAATTTTGAAGAAAAATAATATTTGTACTAACCACACATTTGTTGATAGACTTTATATTATGGGTTAGAGTATTGAGTACGGATCTCCCTCCCCCCCCTCTTCCCCCTTATTCAAAAGAAAATTACATATAGTTAACTTAGCTATAAATGTAGCATTTTCTTTTGTTACTACATGATTGTCCTTCCATTAAAATCAAACAGAACAATTATTTATGATTAAAAATTAAGTATAAATTATCGCAACTAATATACTCTCCAAATTAGCTTTAAAAATAAAATCAGTTGTAATCTCTGAGTAGTTGTTTTGAAAAGCAGTGAATTTCTAGTTAAAAAGTAATGGAAGGGGGTTTTTATTTGTTTTTAACGTTTTATTTGGCTTACCTAATATTTAGGAGAAATTCGAAATTAAAATATTAAAGTAAAATTTTAAGTTATGCTGTTCAAAGTTTTAATTTATCATAGCTGTAGTATTTATGCTGAAGTAATAATAAAGGATTGATGGAATTAAAGCAGACATATTTTTGTACTTTTTCAAATTTGTCAATTGCAAAACTTGGCAAATATTTTTTCAAACAAGTCAACATCTTTTGAAAACACTTTTCTAAAATATAAACTTCGCAGTGTTTTGGAAGAGTAATATACGTTATAGAGTACGATATAAAGGTCTCCCACATTTTATAATTTATCATTAAGTACAAAACCTTTTTTTTAACATAAACTAACTATTTCTACTCAACTTATAAATAAGGTGTACGAAAAAAACAAAAATACGTGATTCATTGTCAACAAGTAATTTTAAAAGGAAAAAGTTAATTCAACACTTATAACAATTACTGTGCAATGAATGTTTTAAAACTAAACTTTAGAAAACACTTTTCTCAGAATGATACCCTGTTTTTGGCATGCAAGTTATAATGGAAAACAAATGTTCGAAATTTTTTAAATTCCTAAATTAGCATATAAACATATTTTACGTTATTCTAATGACTAAATTATTTTAATAATAATAGCAGTGACTAAATGAATAATATGCATATTTTGAGCTTTTGTTTGAGTTTTAAACTTTAAATTTTGAAATATTGCCAGCTAAATATCTAAAGATTTAAATGAATACTATGATGCAAATCTGGCAATGAAAGTTTAACAAAGAAATAACATACAAAAGAAAAAAAAATCAAAAACAAAGTTTAAAATATATATATATAAAGAAGACTAGGGTATAGTCTTCTTTTCTTGAAAATGTAATACTTTCTCGTATTTTCATGAAAAATTTAATTACAATACGATTAAAAATTTAGGAAAACCAGTTTACAAAAATATTGAACACAGTGGTCACAAAAAATCCGTGTCATGTATGTTCACATCACATTTGAGATCAGAATTAGAATTTCAGCTCGTTGGGCATTTCAGAAATGACTGTAACTGTCGTAGTTAGCGTAGAAGCGGTTCGGTGATGAGCGGTAGTTGATGATGTATGGCTGCGTCTGCTGATTCCGTCGCTGAGGAAATATCACAGATTCCTTGGGCCGCAGGAAATTCTAAAAAGAAAAAATAAGCTTTAATCAATAGGCATTTTGCTCGTTGGGAATAAAAATGAAATGTGGGGGGATTCCTGTTATAGGGAGAACAAGAATTAATTTGGCGTCAGTTCTACCATTAACCAGAGCGATCTGCCTGGCAGAGCGCCAAGAAGAATCCATTCATGTTCAATGGAGGAACTGCTGGTATAAGGAATGGGCTGTTTTTGTTCTCGTTCTGGTCCGTTTAGCTTACTTGATTTCTTCCGAACTCATGCTATATGCCAGTTTATGAATCTAGTTGCTTTCAACAAACAGAGAAGCAAAAATTCTGATTTGTGTACTAAGTAAATGCAACTGCAAAACGAACTTCCCCAAAACTCGAATAGATTCTTTCTTTTTTTGCCATGCGCAGCAACGTCCCAAAGTCAAAATTCGGCGGTCGAACTGTAAAATGATTGTAAGAATGCAAAGGAGGAGGGTAACAAACCAAAAAATCAATCTATTCACTTATGAAAATAATAATAACGAGTAAATTCACCATTAAAAGCCAAACCACATAAAGAAAGTCAACAAACATAAGAAAGGAATTAACTGATGGAATGAACTACAGCAAAAATCAGATGAAAAAATAAATCTAAAAGTGCAAAATGACTACTTATATCCAAAACTAGTTAAAGCGAAATAGAAAGCAATTGTAAAGTTTTCAAGTATCCAGAAACAAATGCCCCTAAAAGATTTTAATTAAGAAGAATAGCAGATAAAAATAATAACAACAACAATAAATAAACTAAAACCAAAATAGTATAATAATAATAATAATTTTAAAAAATAAAAACGAATAAATAAATGAACAGATTTTCTACTAAAAGTCTTGATGCATGTAGGATATTAGAATCACATGCATCATTTCATTTGAAACATAATTTAATAAATAGTGCTATTAAACGAAGTGAAATTACTTAAAGCGCATTTTTGAAAGATATCAGTTACGTTTTCTACAATTTTCCACCATATAATGAATTATTTAAAACAGTCCTGTGCATTCTTGGCAATACTGTGCGCATATGTTCTAAATTATTTACGTGAAATTATGAAGCGTGCTGGAAAAAAAGGACAACTATGTGTTGTAAGGATTCTTTAACAAGCAGCAAGAAATACCAATGAATCACTGATTTCAGAAACGGTATGAGTCATATTTTTTTTAACGAAATTGAGCACTTCTGTTAAGGAACATCTTTTCTGGTCTCAGACCCTTTGAATAAGATTCTCAATGTATTTGTCTTTGATCTAGGCGCACTCTATTTAAGGGACGTTTACAGAGAAAAAGTACAAAAAATAACATATAAACGGATAAGTAATGTTGAATTGGTTGGACTGCCTGATTCATTTTTTATCTGGAAATTAACAAGTGAAGGACTGTATAAGTCTCACAGAAGCATGCTCAAAGAAAAATATTCTAAAGTGTGGCAGGTAATTTCCCTCTTATTATTAGGCAATCGTGTTCTCGGCGCTGATATAGATAGTGTACAGCCCTGCGTAAGTTTTACATACCAAACTTGAAATGTGCACATTAGTTTAATTTACAATGCATTGCGTTTCAAATTCATGCTTCCAAACAAATTCATTGATTCATTACTTCAAATAGATTTCTGCGTGTTACGAAGCTTCGCCATTGTTAAATTTATGCTAAAACTTTCATTTTTAGTGAAAAATTTTTGAAATTTTAAAAGTTTTGCAATTTATTCAGTTTATTTTTTCAACTATTTAAGCTTAAATGTAAACATACGTTTACTATTAAATTAAAGAAAGTAAATACGTTATATCTGCTTTGCATCAACTCCTATACCTCGGAGAAAGGGACACCTTTATTTAAGGGACAAAATGTCCAGTCCTCTTAGTGTCCTTTATTGGGAGGTTTTATTTTAATAGTTCAAATTATGAACTGTTATAACAAAAACTTTTTGAACATGAATAAAATATTAGTTATATCCCATAACGCGGGGGATAAGACCATTACTAAGTAGAATGGCCAAATTGAATAGGGGATTAAGCAATTTCACTGCAATTATATTTATCAAAAATTACAAACGAACGTAGCCAAATGGACACTTTTCTCCCCTCCTAAGCTTTTCCTCCCTTCTGCTCTACAAAGGAAAAAAAAGGAAAAGACAATAGACATATAATTTTACGACCTCGATTTTCATGAGCACAGTAAAAGACCAAATTTTTGCTTCTTTTGGGTACATGTTTTTATGTGACTCTGATTTGGCCAGCAAAACCGCATTTTCCTCTTCCACGTAAATAAAAATTTCTATTACACATTTGTATCCGTTTTACGTCATGGAAAACATGATGGATACATAAAAACTCGGCGTTTCAAAAAACAACTTTTTCTCAATGTCACCAGACTGACAACTTTCGGGAAAAATAACATGTGAAATGAAACTTGTCATAGCAAAAATAAACAAAACTTATGCTCTAGTTACATTATTATTAAATTGTTAAAGTTCTTTAATTCAAAGCAAAACTCCGGGTATTTTTTGAAGTTGTCATTAATATTTATAAACATTAAATTCATTACACTCGTGGCTTGCTCCTTACACAAAAAGAAGTTTCATTTCAGAAGCCGTATGAATATCGTCTTCAGTGGCACCATTAATGTTCACAAAGGTAACACATTCCCATCACAGGATTATTAGGTCTACTATATTCAATTTGTTTCTCCGTAGCGTAGCGGTTGACACTGGCTTCTTATGTCCAAGCTAGCGGTTTCAAACGTCTGGCCGAAGTTGATGGATTTTCAAGATGCGAAAAATCGCGAGCACATGTTTTAAGATAGCTTAATTATCTATTTGGTCACGGATACAATCGGATAAATTAAATTACTAGTGCAATTTTGCATCTTCAGATCCCAGATGCTTCTCCTCCCCGAAGAAGAAATTCGACGTCAAAATTCTCAAGTGGTAATAACATCCGCCGCACAGTGGTGCTATTTGAGAGATTGGATGCCAGTAGATTTGCAAAGGTTAAGGACCAATTTGCAAAATCATTATAATGGGGGGAAAAACTGTGGTTTCTTCCCTTTGTCATAAATGGCGCTAGTAGACTCACATCCACTGAATCCATAAGGACGGATTCAATGGAAGACCTTTATGCCACATTGCGCATGCTGAAAGGTGACGATAATCAAGAAGCAGTCTTGTTTGGAAAAACATAAGCAAGAAGAAACAGCAAGACATTTACATCCAGAGTGACGATGACAGCAAAGAACTTCTCAGACTTCTGTGTGTGAACAGTGACAACATCACATTATCCACACATTGTTTGACTCTATTTGGTTTATTTTTAATAATATTAGCTGGCCTCTAAAAACTGATTCGTTGCTCTCATTATTGACTGTAAAATTTTCTTGATTTATGGGAAATGTGATGGATTCAGTAACGTTGAAGGTAGAGGAGAGGAGTGAAAATGCTTGTTCGTTCTTTGGTGTTCAACATTTTTAAAACTGTTGGTGTCTGTTTATTGCTCCCATCAAGTCTTAATACTTCCCTCTCAGTTTCCAGTAGTTTATATAAGTCATTTAATTACGCGTTACAAACATAAAGTTAGAAATCTTGTTTTTGCACAACTCACTACATGTAAGAGACCATCAATGAAAAACGTAAAGTTCGTTGATTCTTGTTCATCCACTGTAACGAATTGTAGATACACGTTAATTGGTAAAATAAGTATACTTTGTTTTGTTCTAAAGATTTACAGTGACAGGAAACATTCTTGCCTGCTCAACAGGTTCATAAGTCAAGGCACTGCTTTCAACATGACCTGAAAGGTAGTGTGTTGCTAAATTTAAGTTCTTCCAAAGAACTTTACATAGTAAGTTTGTTTCCTATAATATATTTCGATGCAAAGTGTTTTAGAGAGCTGCTGAATTTCTGGAGAACCTCTAAGCACTTATCTGCGTAATGCAAAGAAGAAAACAAAACCAGAAAAATTCCTGGCAGCCAACTCGATTAGAATTAGACAATGCCTTATTACAACAACCATTTCATCTCCTTGCTTCTTAATGCAACGACTGTAAGAGCAGAATTTGAGCCTGGAATTCTGTGGTTTCGGGGCGAGTGTGTTCCTGTAAGGTCATGAGTCGTGTAATTCCCTAACTTGACATCATTTTTCGTTTTCATCTGAGGTGAGCATTGTTACCAACGGCAGTTGATAAAAACTAATTAGCATAATTGAAAATCACAATATATGAAAACTCAACAAATATTTGGTTTCATTTAAATGCATTTGAAACAAGTAAAAGGTTCCAATAAGATACTCTCATCACACCACAGTGAATATTTCTTCATATAATGCTATTCAACAGTTTTTTTTTGTACTTTATATTTTAAAGAATATGCGAAATGTTGACTACTTTAAGTTTGAAAGATGTCAACAAGACATCATTATTTTTCCTCGCCACAAATTGAGTACCATTGGCGCAATCCAGCTATTTAATTTGAGTCAGTCAGATTTCCTTCAATAAATGGGTCTCCGTAATGGAATCAGTTCCATTTAATTCGATGTGTAGTAAAATAAACTATACGAAGCCCCATTTGACCTAAGCCACCAAGAATATATATTTTTTTAGTATTTTCTCCCTTCTCTGTCACTAAAGATCACATTCAACCATTACTTCTCTTGCGGTTCGCTCTTGATATTGAATTCCACAATTAAAACTGAGCTATAACCAAAGTATCATCAATACAATATTTTTTTCATTTATTCGGCGAAGTTTAATCTATTTTGCCTTAACTATTTAGAGTGAGTTTTTTTCACCTTTTGTGAATTCAAATCTTACTTAACATGCTCTAGCCTAGTTTACTCTTCGAAAGTAAGAGATATGGCCTCTATTTACAATTTAAATTTCTTTCTTCTTCTCTCTTCTCCTGTTAATCTTAATTCAGATTACAAAAGTATGATAATTCTTTTTTCTTCTTCTTGTTCTTTCAAATAAGGTCTTTAATTTGTGACTTGCAATTTACCTTGACTTTGTAGTCAGCCTTCCTTTGTGTCTTCTATTACTTTAAGAAACAGTTTTATGCATTTTATTCCCGTGGAAAACATTTTGGTCAATATTGGTTCATTTGAATTATAAAATTTAATAAAAGTACATACATATAAACTAGAATAACCCACATTTGATAAGTATTTTCTCCTCTTTTTTAAAAGCGAAATTAGCATGCAATTTGTATTCCGTGTGCACAGGCTACCGAAAAAAAGAAAAAAAATTGAAAGAATAAGCATGCAAAAATCACAATGCAGACACAGACATGCAAACATGTATGATAGGCAAATTCTGGCACTAAGCAGCGAAAGTGAGAGTGGGAAAAAGGACCACGCCATGCACAGACACAAAAGCTTCTTCACATAGAATGAAAAGGAGAAGCCCACCTGATAATAAATAACAATGATGGCGAAGACAAGAGTCACACACAACTTCACATTGCACACTTCCATTCATTCACTGTCACGAAGATTCTGTTGAATATCAACAACACCAAAAACTCCAAAATAACCATCACCTGTTAGAATACACAAAAACATTATTGAATTAGACAGACAAAATAGGATTTCTTAATTCACAGCTTCAGGAGTTCAGCAAGCGTCAATTTATATCATTCTGAATATCATTCATTCTCCTTATCAGTTCCTTGACTGCGATACAAATTAGTTCCTGCGATCAGTCCATTCATGCTGATTTCAATCCAGTGCAATAATTAACACATCTTTCTCAGTATCTTCTGATACATAATTTACTTTTGTAATGTTTTTTTAAAAAAATATTTGCGTTACGTAAAAATATTGAAACTTTTCTTTTTCTTTTCCAGATGCTGAAAATATCATTAAGATATAAATCATATTTTCCTGGGAATAATGCGTAGACCTTTTTCACTGAACTGTATAAAAGAAACGTATTTTAGAGAAGAATTTCGATATTTAAATTTTAAAGTAAAATAGCTGTGACGCTTATAAGTACTGCTTTTCATTTGGCGAATGCAATTCATTACAATGATTTTTAATTTCTGATTCCAGCAAATATTTCAATTTTAAGCCTATTTCTTCTTAGAATAAATAAGAGTTAAGATGGCGGTTGGTTCTATTGCATTCAATGGCGCAGGAGCCTTAGTGGGCTACAGTGCCCCAAATCACGGTTAGAAGTCTAAAAAATAATGAGAAATGGGAAAAGAATAGTGAATAGGTTTGAAGAAAAAAGACATAAAACTGTTGGAACTTTTAAACAAGTTGTTGATTTAAACATATATGCGAAGTTTTGAATTTTTAAAAAAATAACGAAAGATTGAACAGAAAGATAATTTTGAATAACAACAAAACCTAAAATAGAAAAAAAGCGGAACGAAAACAAGGGAATAAATACATAGGATAGATCAGGGACATAACGACACCTTAAGGGAAAATGATAAATGACTGGTTAACATTTGAAGATTTAATCATTTATTTTACCAAAAAATATTTGTTCGTATATTGGTATAACATTTTGAAAAATTGGTTTAGCCTAAAAATTCCATAAATCATATAAATACAATTTAAAAAAAACTAAAAGGCAAATGGCTACTTCTCCCTTAACTGCAGGAGAGCTCGATATACACCAACAGGCTGGTTAAACTCGGAATAACAGTGGACTTTTGAAGGAATATGAAAAGCCATGTTCCTGAATGCCTGACCTTACTATCCAGCCGTTTAGAAATCGCCAAAAAACTATAGCAATCAACATTTATTACCGTTATCAATGTTAAATACAATTCAAGCTTTGTAAACTATGAACTAATAGAAATTTATAAATTTGTTTCTTGCTAAATTTCGGAATTTTCAGGAGCCTCGATTCGCAACGATGCACTACAGTCTTACGGTATTTCATTACAATGGTTTCCATACACGACACTGAAGGGGCTCTCCACGCTTCTAAAGAGTTTTTTTTAAACATGTCGAAATCTCCCTAGTGTCGAGATGTCCCTGAATGACCATACACTAAAATAAACACTAAGAGACAATCTTCCGATATAAGGGCCGCAATTTCATGTAGAGAATGCCCTGTAATAGTTTCTTAGACATGGGTAAAAATGATTGAAAATTTGGAGGCGAGTATGAATGAAATTTGGGCTATTTCAGAAGATATGCAACAACGTCTGATTGACGCTGCCCGTGTTGCGTACTGGAGCTGTAAAAGTCTTACGCGAACGCATGTCCTTCTTCGGTTTTCAAATACAAGAAATCAGACATAATTCCTACAGGCCGATGAAAACGGTGCAGCGAAGCAATAATAAAACAAGAAAAGAGCTATGCAAAGTATTTCCAGTTTTTAGTAAAAATTTGCAATTTCAATTGATTTTTAATTAAAAAAAACAATAATCATAATAATAACTATGATAAGGTAACAGAATTTATTTCGGGTATTTAGTACTTACATTCAAACAAAGAATTTTGATAATCATAATTCGCAATCAATGAATATCGGTTAATATTCTTTGTTCGGTTTGTTCTACCACAGTTTATGCAATGGATTGAGACCGCAATGAACTGACATTAACGGAAACTTGCCACGTAAGAATTCAGAGAAATCACACTTCGATCTTCTGTCAAATGCAAAGGTCAGAGAACTAACTAGTTACACAACTTGGAAATGTATAAATCAAAGTTAATGCTGGAAAATGATGGCTAAGTGTTCTATAGTTCCAATTTAATGAACAAATTACAGAGTACGCATTTCAAAACAATAACGAACGGTAGCTGAAATAATCTAAGTATTTTTGATCAATATTGCGTGATTTCTTTCTAAATTTTAAGCAGACATGTTATAAACATTTCTGAAGCCATTTCGAAGTCATTCGATTTTTTTGAGGATGAAAAAAAATTCCGGCCTTAGGCAACTGAGTTTTTTTAGTTCCTTAAGGCCTTATTAAATTCCGTATCACTAGTACCAGTTGTGTTCAAGCTACGTTTGTTGGAAATGCAGAGGTGGAAATTATTGTCAACTATCTATTTTCCCTAGAATTTAATCAACCTTTTGACCTTGAAATCCGGTCTAAAATCCTCCGGGCTTCAGCAATCTTAATTTTCCGACTTTTCCGATTTTAATTCATTAGCATATTGTTTTTCACAAAAGTGATTTACTCCCGCTTCCCCAGATTTTTGTTCACGAGTTATTTACGTCTGTCTGGAGTACGTTTGCAACACAAAAAAAGGCTGATATTTTAACAGGAATATATTTTTTAAATGTTTAAAAGAGGAAAGCTTTTACAAAAAAATAAAAAAAAGGCTTGCAAATTTTTACGGTGTTTTCACACCTTTAGAGGTAGTTAGTTATACCAAACTTTTGTGCGCTGCTTCTTCTAATTGCATTTTTCAGCAATAATTCTTTTTCTTTATTTTGTAAAGATATATGAGATCTTTATCCGAAACAAATTACCCTTATTCGAACAAAGGAGTTTTGAGTAAGTGGAGAGAAGAAATAGTATATACCAAGGATAGGAAATAAATATATAACAATTTTTGAAACATACATATAAATATGTATACATTTTTAAGTGAAAAACATCCGCACGTCCGGATGAGACTTCGCATTGTGTTATAGATTCAAAAGATAACATTCAATTAATCCATTCCGGGCCACACATACTTCCAATGCAAATTTTAAGGAGGTATTGTTTTCATCCATCACCATGCGTCCTAAATAACATTTGAGTGGAAAGAGAAATGATTAATGGCTATTTTTGAGGAAGTTATAAAATGGTTCAAAATTCTTTATCTTTTAAAGCTTATTATTGGTTTATTGTTTATAAGTTAAAAAAACGAGGAAAAATGAAACCGATATCTCGACAAAAGATACCATTTTGCTATTAAAGAGCAGAATTTGCTAATCGATTCTCAAAAACACACGAGAATTTGAATAAGAATTCATACTGTAACTTTCAATGTGACTTATAACTTTCAATGTGAAAGTTATGTATTTCACATAACTTTCACAACAGTTAATGTGAAAAAACAACTTTTTTCACATTAACTATTACGAGCTTCTTGATCTAACCAAAATTTTGAAACCTCAAATCATCCTTCTTTGAAATTTAACAAAAAAGCACAGATGGGTAATAGTTAAAAATAAATATATATATATATTGTAAATCTTCTTCATTTATGTAAAAACGGTCGAGTTTAAAAGATTAATTATTAAAGATTAAATATATATTAGGGCCTGAAAAAAATTGTTTTTAAAACACGGCAAAAACGAGCCATCAGCAGAGAATGGGTCTACAAGCAGAAAACAGTTTAAGTAAAGAGGAGAAACTTAACCCTGCATAAATCAATTAGTTACTCTAGTGTCGCCAACCAGTTGGTTAGATTCTTTTATCCCTCACGAATTGATTGCTTCTCTGAATCTTTTCCCCTTTGAATAAATGTTGCTTTTCTCTATTTCTCCCTCTTTGCAATGTCTTTTTTTTTTTCTTTTTCATTTGGTACTGATAAGAGGCTCATCGAAAACTTGATTTCCTTTTATTAACTTTTTCCGTGCCTATCTTAAAGTTCCGAGAGCATGCAACATTTATGTATGTCGACGCAAAGTCAAAATGAAATATATCCAAAATATTTGTAGATTGTTATTTGTCGGAACAATTGCTTTTGAAATTTAACATTTGCGTTGTTACGCCTGAGCTAGCAGTTGATTCTTAGAAAATGAACACTGTCGCAAATACGCAAATCTATGATTGAACATGCACAGTGTGACAGAGAATTTTTAAGACTAGATTAATAAAATAAAATAAAAACCAGTAATGATTCTTTTTGAATTATTTTTATTCAAAATAAGCTTCTTCGGCTTCAATACATTTGTTACATCTGTTTAACAACGATTCGAATGCCTGTTCCAGCTCACCATTGTGGCACTGCCTCCAAAGCTCGCGTCGAAGCTGTTTGTATACAGTGCGTCAAAGAATTTTTAAGACTACAGCTGGAACTAAGCTTACAGTGGCGTTATCTGTGTTAGCGAGCATTTGTGAAACTCCTTAACTGTCAGCTGATCCACTACCAAAACCTCAGTTCATTTGTTTACTTTTTTTTTACTTTGATGACATTGACACCATACAGACAGCTTCAAAGCGGGCTTTGTAGGAAGTCCCACAATGTGAGCTGGAACAGGCATTCGAATCGTTGTTAAACCGATGTAACAAATGTTTTGAAGCCGAAGGAGCTTATTTTGCATAAAAATATTTAATTGCTGGTTTTTATTGTATTTCATAAACCTAGTCTTAAAAATTCTTTGACACGCAGTGTAATCCTGTAAAATATTACAAACGGCAAGCGATCGGATTCTAAGCTTTTTTGTGAGTTTTATTATTTTTTCATACATGTGGCTAGAGTTGGAACTAAGTACAATTCTAAGCATTTTCTTACAAACATAAATACTATCTTTGGGCGAGTATGGATTTTGAAATGGATACATTTTGTTGATAAGGCTCCAAAACCAAAATTTTTGATTTTTTTAACAGTGGGGGAAAATCAAGAGTTGATTATTTCTAATAATTTTATGGGGGATCGTTAGTCATTTCAATAATTTTATGATTATTAGCGAGAAAATTTTATAATCCGAAAGATAAAATTAAAAACTGTTTTTAAGAAAGTACTAGGATACGGATTTTGTAACTTTCAACGACAGACCCCCCCCCTTTTTTTTTCTCGTACACAGAAAGGAAAAAAAAGTTTTTTCTTTTTCATTTCCAGTAGCGAACATCTTTTGTGAAAAATCAATACCAGCTAAAATAAACGCTTTGCGGAAATTATTGCTAAAATTGTCTTGCTATTTAGATAAAGCATTTTGTCAGTTTCCCTTTTTAGGTTGCGCCTCTTTATCTTTACGTAATTCGGTAAAAAGCAATTATAGATAGATACTGTTAAAGTTGCAGTTCTTTTTAACTTTGCAAGAAGCCACAATCGGTTTCCATTAACTTTAATGTTTATCACGTTACTTCTAAGTATATGTCTTTTCCCCTATCTTATTTAATATTAATCTTAATTATGTCGGTGATATAAGGCGGCACCTTAAATTGACATGTTTTTTATTTCTGAAGCAACAAATATATATTATCCAAAGGAGAGAAAGAAAAAAAAAACTAATTTCATTTAACAAAAATTCTCCTCAGTTTTCGTTGGAATTTTTTTGGCAATTCTCTGAGAACAGTAGTTTTAGGAATAAAACATTTACCTTTGCGGAGAAAAATAAATCGTAATGTCAACGCAATTGAAAAACAAAAATGCGAAAGTGTGTTTGGCTACTGCTTAGCGTCAAAAATTCAAACCTTTTCCTGTATTCAAAAAAGGTTTTTGCTATGGCCGAAACAAGTGTATGTGGTATTTTTTGCAATTTTGTGTTTTAAGATCTTTGATTTTATCATTCATACAAATAATTATTTAGTTGAAATGTCGTTTATCTTGTATTTAGACCTTTTATTACAGTATGAATTCTTATTCAAAGTTTTGCCATGGATGAAACTTGTTACAGAATTTCAAGGATGAGTTACGTACACCTCCCCTCTTGCTTGCAAAGACCATGTTTTTGAAGTTTTAATCTTTAGTTAAGGATTCAGTATCGATATTTTTGCTATTGATGCATTGTAATGGATATATATTGCTTATAGAAATGAACAGTGTATATCTGCAAAAAAATCGTTTTTTTTTTGGTTTTTATATCAAAGTTTTCAGTTTTTTGAGCTCTTACTGCCTTAAGTAAATGTTCAAAAATTAAGGCTAGAGGCCAACTTTATTTTTTTAGTGCAATACTGTAATAACTATTTTTTATAGTTATTTCTAATTTTTTGACAATATTTAAGAAAACTAGAACAATAACTATTTTCTGAACAAAATCGATTATAATAATCACTGAAACAAATAAGGTAATTAAATAACACGCATTGTAAAACGTTCAAACTCCTCTCCTGAAAAATGTCCATTTTGCAGATATGACACTGTTCATTTCTATCAGTGATATATTTTTAACATCGATCTTTTGTTTCTCGTTATCTTTTCAGCACAAATCACACTCAACCAATCAAAACTTTTACATTGTTCAGAGTCAAATTTTTTAAAAATTTAAATGTATTTGAGTAAAAATGCAGTAAAATCTTGGGGGAATTCATAAAAATTTACTAGATACGCTAAATGTACACTGTTTTCTTTTTCTTCCTTCCACTAAATTTAAAATGTGATCTTGATTGCTTGATGATGGATCCAGTGGGGAATGCATGATTTGAATTTTTCTTGCTTAATAATGAAAACAGTGCTAAGGGGTTCACGAATGATGCCATGCTTCGAGGGGGAGGAGGATGGTTCGAGAAATTGTGACAATTTGGGAAGAGGGGAGGGGGTAGCAAGAAGTGTGACATTATCACATCTTGGTTAAAATAAAAACATTTAAAATCAGAAGAATAAATAGTTTTATGTTATTTATTTTTAAATTATTGCTTTGTATTCTCCTTTATTTCGTTTTGTATCGAAAACATCGATGCTGATTAAGGTTTAAATTAACTTCTAGTTAACCCTCTAATTCCCAACTCCGCCTCAAGGCGGACGACGATAAAAAAGCTTGGGCGATAGACGGTTAAGTCAAATTTAATTTAAAGGAAATGATTGAACAAAAATATGACCAAAAATATATTTATGAACGACCACTAACATAGACTAAGAGTTAATCATAAAATGTTTGTGACTAAACTTTTTCTTTTAATTCTCTCTCTCAATAATAATTATAATTAGATCGTTTACTTCACGGATAACTGAAGTTTTCAGATTGTTTTACCTCCCTACAAAGTGAAAAAACATTAAATTTAAAGTGAAAAAAAATACTTTACCATAAAAAGCCGAATATGTCAAATACTTGCTAGTACTACGTAAGGTTGATTTTAATAGGTTGTATTGTTTTGCAAAATCTGAATAAAAATTACAATATGGAAATTTCTCAATGTTTACATGTATTCATTGTTACGAGGGTGGAATTTGGTAAGAGTACCGGAACGCATTGACTCAACTCGAATCTTTTCCTAGTCGGCAGGCTGCATGTCAATACTTCAAAAACACATCATTTGGTTAACGTGTAAATGTGTTACTGCCTTTTTCACACACAGCTTCGTTTAGCATTGCCGCATACGTGGTATGTAAAGAAATAAAAACATTGTTGACGCAAAATGAAAAATAGGACAAAAATTAAATCAAATCAAAGCAAAGTATGTCTGTGTGAAAGAAAATATTTCCAACCAAAAAACAGTACCGAAACGGTGCTCGGGCACCGATGGGACACCCTGATTGTTATCTTAAGCGAGAATTTTCGTATAAGGAAAATTTTAATAATGTAGAATGTTATAAATGGAGAATTCTCAATAAGGCTATGTGCTTCTTCTCCGATTATAAAGAAAAAACTTTCAAATATATCAATATGATAAAATATAAGATAAAACCTGGTGAGATGGCGCACTTAAATTTTTGGTGGAAAGGGGAGTAGAGTGCACCGCGATGTTGGGTAGTTGTACCGCCACAACAGCACAGTGTCTTCTTGAGTTCATACGTTTTTTTTCTGTGAAAATGTGAGATACAACATCGGTTTTATTGTTCGTTTTCCAAACGTAAGAGCTTGAATTTTCATTATTGTTTCACTGATTTTAATTGGGGTGAGACTTCTGCAATATATATTTTTTAAGCACACGTTTTTTCAGCTATTTTGACAATTTACTTGTAGATATTATTAATGAAATCTACATATTATCGAAAGCCATCTCCCGTGTGCTTGAACCACCCATGTGCGTTGTGCGCAATCTCACCCGCCCTATAAGTAGAGAAGCAAAAAATAGCTGTTTTGGTTTCATGCCTGTTTTTTATCATGTTTTCCAAATGTGCGCCAACTCTACCGGCTTTACCTAATGCACTGCCGAAAATTCACTCCTTTGGTAAGTTAACATCTAAAATAAATTATTAAAGCCTCTGAAGTTGATTAATTATGTTCTAGGCACGTGGCATCAGGGCCTATTCATAAAAGCAGGCGTATTTTTAAGTAGTTATAGATACTGTATTCTTCAAAATATTAAAAAATAAATATGATATAACGCGAAAAATTAATTGCATACGGAAAATATTTCCTTCATAGCGAAAATTGCTTTTTGACGCAGCTAACAGTATCGTAATTATACTAAAACATCCAAAATTAGCAACAGTTCCATATTCAAATTACGTTTCCATTTGCATACTGAGAATCGTTAATATTAATATTGAATGAAGCACTTGAAATACACACTCTTTGAGTCATTGCCATCACGGAATCTCTCGCCAAGTTATTAAGTCTACGTCCAGTACTTACCAGTGCATGTCTAATTAAGTCTTTAACTTGTAAATGGTGCAGAGCTTAATGACGTGACGCTGGTTGTGAGAGGAAATTTAGCAATTACGCAAAAGCCTGCTAACTGCGCTCATCCAAGCATTCGAGAGCTTTGCTTGACACTGAATAATGTTATCAATAAAAGCCTGTGGGCATTTTTTAAGATAAAGTATTTTTGTTTGGATTTCAATTAGTTGAAAGTCATTTCATTTAAAGCCTTGCATACCAATGACTAAATTAAGCAATTAAGTGGAATTTTCTGTTCCCTGAATATAAAGTTAACGGAAATTTTAACCAATTTTAATTCCCAAATATTCCAATGTACTTTACTTTTAAAAAAATAAACAACTGCGTTAAACAGAAACTAGTTTTTCCACGCTTTTATTGTTTCTTTAGTTTAATTTATTTATTTTCTACATGTTTCATCAAGAAATATCGAATAGTTTGTGTACCTCGCACACCTCGTAACTGATTTAAAGAATAATTTCTTAATCTGGGGGTCGACTGATGTGGGGTGTACTTTAAAAACCAATGCATAGTGAACCACTCGGCACTTTGCGGCATCATAGGCATGACAAGGATCCAAGAGAATCTAATAGCACAATTGCAGAGCGTACAAGAACTGGAAAATCTGTCCATGGTATAATCCGTGCTCTAGGGTTATATAAACTTTAGTCACTTGTATTTTATTTTGCGTAAAAAGCATCGAACACGTTTGTTTGCGAACCAAACCAAACGCTTTTCCGTATCACAAATTAAAAATCATTAATGAAGAGAATAGAATTGTTTTTCGTTATTATGTTTTGAGCATTAAATAATTTTTGGTGATATTTAGTTTATTGTATTACGTAACGTTACATACTTGTGATTTGACAGAAATGAAATATTATAGATTGCTTGAATAAAAATGTTATTCCGGGTATTGGAGTCAGAAGTTTAAATTAAATATGAGAGACTGGCGATGCTCAAATGCTTTTAATACCCCCCCCCCCCCCCCTCCGCTATTTTCGAAAGCTAAAAATGTTCTATATTTATAAAAAGATATGTATAAACCCGAGAGAAAAAGAAAAAAAAGGAAGCCCAAATTTAAGATAAAAATTGTTCACTCGTGCTTTCAAGTTATAGCTACTTTTGCCTCACATACAATTTCGTTACGAAATGCTTTCCGAAAAATCTATAACCAGCGATTTCTTACTAACTCATCCAGCATTTCAATAATTACTTAAAATTTATCATATCTTCGAAGAATTTCCAACTCCAATCTTTCTGATGGAAAAAGCGCAGCAGTAAAATTAGTTCATGAAGCAATCAAGAATTACCGAAAATGATATAAAAATTTCTAAAAAATGCTTCATCCAAACTAACTTGGAAACTGAATTTCGCAATTAACAAACTAATGGAAGTGTAAGTAATTAAAAGATAAAGATGCTTTACTTATTGCACTTTTCTTGGATAAATGGTATTGTTTATTAAGCTTTTAGTTTTGATCCGTATTATTACGGATCAAAACTAAACGGATACATCTCAAGAGATGACAAATAAAATTGAAAATTGAGGGTCAGATGTTAAAATAATTATGTGGTTATTTTTCTTAACCATGCCCATTTCAATAAAGGTGAATGTTGTCGGAAATATTATACCGAATTTTCGGATTTTCAATGCTGGAAGAATAATTTATAATTTTCAAATCACTAGTCAATAGATGAAAACTAATGTAACATAGCATGTGTGGAATATTTTACCGTTATAGAATGTGCATTGTGTGAACATTAAAAAATATTTTTCATGATAAGGTGACATTTTAAACAAAAATGCAAAAGACAACGAACTTCTAAGTTTTATTAGTAGAGTTAAAAGTAAGATTATTTATTGTTAATATATTTACGTTACAAAATAACAGAACAAACGTGCAAGCATGCAGTTGAAAAAAATCTATTTTACACGGTAAGCATGCAACAAGGCTTTTTAGTAAATATAATAAGCATTACAGTACAGACCATCACCATAAATTTCATTCTTTAAACAAATAAGAGCATAAAATGAAACATGCAATTAAAACACCAAGGATGAGTAAAAAATAGACAGTGCGTAATAATGACAACAAAAACACTAATAAAAATGTGCAAACATGCAGTTTTCTGACAAGGTAGTCATGCAAAAAATAAGGATTTGTTAGTAGTAAATACGAATAAAAATTACAAACCATCACCTTTATAAATAACACATTGCGTTAATCTGATGTTAGTGTCATGCAAACATAAGAAAAAAAATCTATAAATAAATAACTTCATATTGATCAAAAAAATTTATAGCAAGTATTCCCTATAAATAGTTTTAAAGCTCCATGGATTCTCAAAACTGTTTTTGAGGCATGCATTATTTATTTTTTGTGCGCAAGCGTATTCGAACTTGAAATGAAATTTAAATAATGGTTCAAGTCTCAAAATAGTGCATATGTTTTAACACGTTAAATGTTTTGAACATTCGAGTTACACCTAAGCCTCTTGCAATGGAAAATTGCTTTATATCACAAAAAGGAACAATGTAATGTTTGATCTCAAACTTTATAAAAACTGTTCTAACAAAAAGCTTGTTTACAGGAGAAAAAAAATACAGTAATGGTTCAATATTATTTGAGACTTATTCTAAGGAGATTTTTTTTATGAGACAAATTACAGATTTGTCCTAATGCAAGACGAGACTTGTTAGAGCGAGTTCTTTGGCGGCAGAGAAAAATAATACCCTTTGAGCCCAATACTACACAATAGAGCTTACCACGGGAGCTATATCAAGAAGAAAAAAAAATGTTGACTAATAATTTCTACTAAATAAGGCACATTCAGACGATAATTCAGTCTATGGTAGTAAAAAAGCATATCATATCTATAATAATTGTTCCAATAATAAAAAAAAACATGTTTCAAGGAAAAAGCAATTGCATTATTAACTTTCGCATTAAATGAGTCTTTATTTTCTGATGAAAACTCTGCTTGTACGAAGGGAAAATAGTGTTTAGACATTCAAATTTTTACAATTTAAAAAGTATTACTACATTGATTATGGAATGAACCAATAAATAGCACGTCTTTAAACGTAGCATTGACCTGTCTCTAAAATTGTATCTTTCTGCAAATATGAATTTTCTAAATAAACACAATTGTCAAAGAGAAATGGCAACATAAAAATGCTATAGATATTTCGATATTCGTTTCATACGAGTTTTCTTAGAAGGATACAAAATACGTTTCCTTTGGAGCTTTCGGAGCAAAATATAGATTTTCTAATTTATGTCGTTGGAAAAAAAACAACCTATCATAATCTCGATGAAAGAAAAGTGTAGTTATCACAGACAAATTGATTGCATCGCCCAAACAATTCCACATATTACGAAAAAACATATAATAATGCATAATATTCTAATGTTAGTTTAATAGTTACAGCTTTTAATAAAATATTAATAATAATAATCAGGCTCGGGAAGTTGATGACCCAAAAACATCCCTGAAAATGCCCTAAAAACACAGCAAAAATGACCCAAAAAAATGCCACTAAAATCGGAAAAATGTACTTAAGATCTGTAGTCGAAATTCCGTTAAAGCATTTAAAAATATTTGTTTTGTGTAAAATTCTAATAGCAATGTTATTAAATGACTTTCTAAATTCAATAAAATACAATAATAAAAACAACGCTTCAATAACTGGAAAACATGTGTTTTGATAACTTTACTGTCTGAACTGATAGATCTTAATTGCCCTGAGAAATTTAAAAGGGTTTTTTTTTTTTTTTTTTTTTTTTTTTTTTTACATTATCAAAGAATACACACGAAAGTAAGGTTTTTGTATCTTGTAGAACTTTTTTCAATTCAGCCATAGTTATAGTATATTTGAAATAAATAGAATCACTCACGGATCAATTTTCTTAAAACTCACACGCTGTATTTTCTATAATTAAACCCCACTAGCAGTTGTTTTTAACGTCAAAAATACTTCGTTGTTTGCTTCAATTTCTCTTCATCCAGTGTTTTACAATAGTTTTACAGTGCTACTCTCGACCAACCTTTTTAAGTGATTCGTGAAGTTTAATGAATGAATCAAACTAAGTTTTAATCAGAAAATTTAAAAAATAAAGAAAGAAAGAAAACATAGAAAAGTGCTCTAAACCTGAGAAAAGTACTTAAAAATGGTTGTAGCCATATTTAAAAAATGCTCTCAAACAAGAAAAACATCGAAACATGCAAAAAAATATAAATAAATAAATTGCATTATCATTAACTTCCGGCGCCTGATAATAATAATAGCACAATTATAAAGTATGAGAATCTATTAAATTTACGTATGGGAGATCCAAACGTAATTCTCTTTAAAACCAAAAGAGAAAAAAATAATGTAGACAATAAATTTGATGGAGAAAATATATTTGTTATATTCATAAGATTTACTAATATGACTCTAGCAAGTATGAAATAAACAAATCATAAAAGTTTCATTATTATTATTTTTTTAATTTTAATTTATTCTGATATGTTTTTAAAGGGAATATTTCACAAGTTTTATGGTGTCCGACCCTGTTAGACCCCGTTTGCAGATACGTTTTCTACGCATTTATAAAAAGTTACCTCTTTATTAGGTGAACGAAAAAACGATTTTCCTTTGGTGTCATATTCTAATAGTGCAGAAGAGCTATTTCATATAGTAAAACTTACGTGAAACCTTTTTTTTAAATCCCGATTAGTTGATATCACTTGCTTCCCCAATGGGTTCGAACTCTCTTAAAGGACAGGAAATCGAGCAAAAATAAAAATGTGTACAATTATTCTAACAATGTACAAAAATATCAGATTGTATTCAACATTTAAAAAGGAATCCGTTTTATCGATTTCTTCTGCCTTCTCAATGAGGGCTAAATTCCAAAAGAATAGTTTTTAGAACAATTTCCAGAGTCGGTATTTTGCAAAAATCATTTTTTTACATTTCATCTGAAATTTGGCCCCCGTTTGGGAGGCAGAAGGTATTTACTGGTCTGAATCTTTTTTTCTCTCTTTACGGTTAACGTCGAGCACATTAAATTACTTTTTTAATATTAGAAGATGCACATAATCTAAATATTTTTTTTACATTAGGTTTTATTTTAAGAGAAAACTGAAGCACATTATTAGAATGTGATGCCAAAGAAATACCTTTTTTTGGCCCACTTTACCCTGTACATGAGGCTATAAATCTGGAGGAAGGAACATTGTAAAGCAAGATAATCAGTTAACCTATTTGGTAAAAATATGCGCTAGGGCCCAATAAATTTGGAAAATGGGCATCAAACCAATGATTGCTGGTGATAAAAAGATGGATGTCCCTCTGGACTGACTGGCCAAAGACTCAGGTACACCGTATTCCAAAAGCGTGCGTTGTGTCACCGTGCTTGGCCAAACATCCGAATCATTTGTAAAATGATTACTTTTTATTGCCACGACAATTAGTACATCCGGATCGGCGGTGTCCTCGGCTGTTCTGTTTACGTAGTCACTGTGAGGATATTCAGAATTAAGTAATGTGTCATTTACCGTAAAAGTTGGCCACACGCCCTTCACCGTTGCCGTGTTGTACGCCGAGGGGCTGATGCTGGGGTAGGTGTTGCGCAAAGGCGTGTAGTCACTCCTCTGTTCGTACAAGGTGGATTCCAGCGTGTACAATGTGATATTCTGTATCGTGACACCTTTCGCCACTTGAATCGTCAGTTCTGCAGTTTCATATCCAGCAGCATAAGCCTTAAAAAGTAAACATGTTGAAATTAACAAATGACACAAAAGCTCGTTTTAATTTCCTAAAATGAGAAAAGTTTGCTGGGATGGACCATGGTCCTGCTGCTACGTGCGGATAAAAGTGTATCAAACTGATGTATTGAAGTTAAAAGGAAAGTCCATTACTTTATCGGAAGTCATTCTTTTAGCAAGTACTACTTTTCTACATGAAAATTAAGCAACCTTCATTTGTTCTAAAAGGATTTAGTTATTTACCTTTTGTAAGCAACCCATGATTTCTCATTGTTTTCAATCTATTAAAGTTGGTGCCTTGATGTTCCATCAAGTTTTCATTCGAGGTTTTAAGATGGGAAGATTTTTTTTCTTTCTTGCGACTTTCGGGAACCGGGGAAACAGGAATCAGGCTCTCAAACTTTGGTGTCACAAACTTTTACCTATACCCTCGTAGTCACAAGGATCATTACAGATACCGAATATTTCATTATAAATGTTTCAGTTTTCGTAAGTAGTACTTTATTTAGTTATTTATTCCAAAAGAGGACAATATGGGACAAAATTATCAATTGCGATTTAACGTCTTACATCCTTGTATTTTTATTTATTTATTATTTTATTACCCAAACCTTTCATAACAAAAAATTCTTCATAACAACACGGTTAACGATTCAAACATTTCAACTAGGTTTGAGGGAAAATTGGATCATTTGTGAATGTATCAAACTCTCAGTGGCGTTGCTAGCATGGGTATCCCCCTCCACCCGAACACACATACACACACAGAGAAAAAAAAAAACTTTGTTGTGTAGCATAAACTTGTAGTTTTGCAGTCAATAGTAGGGACGTAACGAATAGTGATTTGGCCGAATATCGAATATGCGGCCACTTCTCCCAGGCCGAATATTAAAATTTCTAGAAAATCGGTGTAATAGAAAGTATTTGACAAATTTAAAATTATTGACAAAGTCAAACACCAATTACACACAATCTATGACGTATGATTTAATTCTGTTTGTTCAGAATTTAAAACTATTTAAAATTAATCTATTTTCCTACTGTTTTAATGCAATAAAACTAAGAATTTCACCCTCAGGTGGAATAGAAATGACAGGTTTTATGGTAGTAAGCATTAGCATTATTTTACTAATTATTTAATTCAAATGAAAGAACGACTATTGCTTAGAGAACTTTTACCTTGCTCAAAACTGTTTTATGAAGATATTTTAGTTAGTTAATAAAAGTTAATATTTTTATTTTATGGGGTTTTTTACATACTCATCTTTAAACGATCTATTAACATTTAATACTTTTAACTGGAATATATTTTTATTTTCAAAAACCCCAATAACTTATGCTATCTAAATATTCATGATATATTCTAGGCTTTTCACATTTCTATCTTACTCAATATTCGCAATAAATCAGTCTACCCAAACAATGTCTGATTTCCACTTTGTTGATAACAACAAAATTAATTTTTCATATATCATAGTTAACTCTTGCCAGCTTTGGGAGCAAATGCTAAATATAAAATACAATATTACAACTTTAAAATCTGTTTTCGCTGAGTCAAACCTAAAACTAGGTTTAAAAAAAGTAGTTTTTTTTCTAAATTATTTTTATTTTTTAAAACTATAAACTAATGTATTATTTTGCAATAATTATAATACAATTTTAAATGTTTAAAATCTACTAATTTCTTTAATTTTTTATATTTCTACTGCAGCAGAACTATTCGGGCGAATAGTCCATCAATATTCGGGCAGGCCGAATATTGACCTTACTCAGTGTTCGGCCAGACCGAATATTCGGCCAAAGGGCCGAATATTCGTTAATCCCTAGTCAATAGCGAAAAAAGATTAAGAAACTTCATTTTACTTTTTGGTGTAGCCTTCTTTTCAGTAACTAGAGTTCGCCGGTGGTCGAAGTTCGATCGTAGTTCATTAAATTTTTTAAGTTCAGCCTCGAACATTAAAAAAACTTTTAGACATTTTAGTTTTTCTGTTTGATAATAGTTCTTTTTGTTTAAATAACTTCAATTAGCCACAACCTCCCATCAGTGCGACTCATAGACCACCGAGTTAGTTATATAATTTGATACATTTGTAACACATGTTGTACATAAATTTTAGCTTTCTGCACTCCTCCTCTAAGAGAATAGAAATGAAAATTTTCATGCTACTCTTATTAATAGCAATCATTAGCTTCAAATGGTATTTTATTTTGTTTGACATTGTACTGGACAAACAAGCTGACTGACTTAGCATATACATACTTTGTAAGAGGATTAACTGTACTTTAATATTAGTATTATTTATTTTGCTTCGACATTCATTTAATAGATTACATTTTCTCTCTTTTTTTTTTTTTGTTCTTGACATTTCTTCCTTGAGTTATGAATAATAAAAAATGTTTCGAGAATTCTACAAATATTATTGATCGTAGCTGTTAAGAGTAGTATGAAAGTATGACGAATAAAGACTTCTAAAAAAAGGGCTTCGAATCTACGTCGAAAGTCGGAGAAAGAAAAAAAAAACAATTTCTACTATTGATAACTAAAACTTATCAATAGCTACCAAGTTTTAAAAAAAGGAAGAAAATCGGTTGACAAACAGAAGAGAAAACGGTACTTGACTGTTTTGTCTTTGCCTATATTTATATATAGATTTCTCAGATTTCAATTAATTCAAGCAAATTTGAAACAGTACTTAAATGATATACACATACTTGAAGAGTGTAAACTCCGGGTCTTAAAATTCTCCAATATTCTCCTTTGGTTGTTGTTCTGGATCCAAAATCCCTGCCTTTAACTAAAACCGTAACGTTGAATAATGGATTTTTTTCTGGATCGGTTATTTGGCCCCAAACTCCTAAAATAACGAAAGGGAAAAAAATCTGCCAATGTAAAGATAACAATAGAAAGGTTATTTATATATAAAAAGTATTTACATAATTAAATCAGTGAGATTCATAACTTCCTTCAATAACGATTTCATTTTATAACAAAAACCTAAAAATCCTAATTACTAAACGATCAAGCAGAAATTAATTATGGAATAAACTAAATTTGAAAAGTCGTTGATACAAGTATCGAATATAAATGAACCCACAACTTAAATACTGTGATTATCCAAGTTTTATGTAACTGATTACAAATTTAAAGTTCTTTCTTTAGTATTTAAAAAGAAGCCGAAGTGACAGCTTATGTTTAAAGAAAAACTATGACCTAATCTTTAGATCATGCGTCTTTCGAGCTCTTTTTCTGCCAGCCGCGAAGCCCTTTGGGAAAATGATTCTCTACATTAAATTCGATGTTTGTTTTCCTTAAAAACGATTTTCTAAAAATCCGTATGAGTCAAACACTGTTCATTCACAAATGAATTTGATTTTGCTGGCTCTTCATTTACAGTGCATCCAGTTGTTCTTTTTTGGCAGGAAAATAACAGCAATGTTCGGAAGTACATTAATGCGTGAAAGCATATTTACTGAAATTTATCAATCTCACAGTAGAAGTCGGCTCACAGATTCTCCTCTACTTCATCATCTGAAACTCTCTTCAGCAGAACGAGAAGTGGATAGGATATCTGTTTTTTGGTTGTTGCAGCAGCAGCTCAGCCTCAGTTCCCATATTAAAGTTTACGTACTTTTACATATTTTTTTCTTTCTTTAAATTAGCCAATACGGTACCATATTAAAGTTTTTTAGCCCAACATTTTCCAGTTTTTCTCTTTCTCTCTTGCGAATTTGTTCACTAAAACAATGGAAAGAAAATTTGATACAATTATTGGCTGTGATCAATCCGCATCAAATTTTGATCGAGGTCACACATTTCTGGGGGTGGGGGGGGGGGGGATTGTTGACAGAAGACTTCGACATCCGCTGATTAATAAATAGGGAAAGATTTTGCAACTTAAAAGTAGGACCAGCAGTTGCATATTTTTCTCGAATGGAAGGTCTGGAGTTCTAATCCGATCATTCAGTCGCTGCTTTGGAAAACAAAGCGGAGTTGTCTTTTCCTAATTTTCTCCAACTTAATACTCAAACGCAAGAAGTCGCCATTAGAAATTCTGAAGGACGGCAGCTTTCTGCCAACTAAAAAAAATTCACAAATTAGCTTCATCTGTTGTTCACGATTCCCCCCTATAATGAAGATTCTGTTAGTTATTAGTTTTTGCTTCAGAGTGCCATCTCAACTTGCCCGAATTGTTCCAAAGCTTTAAAACCATTTTCCAACACTCAAATATTTCAAGTGAAGCTTTAGGGACGGTTATTAATATTATTATTATTATCAGAGCTTAATTGCTGTTACAATAAAAATAATAGTAATTAGTATTATTTTTGAGCAATAATTTTATACCTTGATGAGCTTCCGCAAGATACTGCAGCAAGGCCTTCTTGTTATCGGACCAAAACTGAGGAAGACGATGATATTTAGGGAACTTGCAACAGGAAAGCTCTAAGGTTATTTCCATGCAGCCTGCCCAGACGTAGTTGTAATCCTGCATTCCACCTGTGGGTAAAACAACACTTTAAGAGACGATAGCCTGAATGAAACTTTTTGGCATATCCTTGCAGAAATACATCTTGGATCAGAAATAACGTTGACACGAAATAATGAAAGTTGTCATGTTACCAGAAAAGAATTTCGCCAAATTGCTTATCTAGAGCTTTGATGCTTACCTCCATGATGCTAATGCTCTAAAAACCATCTGACTGCGACATTTTCTAAAGTTTGTAATAGTACTCTAATATTGCATTTCAAATACTATATGTATTCCTTTTTTTTTCATGTATTGTTTGATGAAATGTATTAATCTGTTTCATATTTTAAGAAAAATGTGAAAATCATAGCATTGTTTTAATAGTGAAAAGGTACATTTGAAAAAATTTTGAGAATAAGCAAATTGAAAGTGAGTTATAGCTGATTTTAAATAATTTTTTGGGGAAAAAATCAAACTGACTTCAAATTAAAAATTGCACTAAAAAGTAAAAAATTACTTCATTCTTTGAACAACATCGATGCGACCTTTAAACATAATGTTAAAAGTCGGTGCAAAATGATGAGTCTAATTACCATTACATTGTTTTATTTTATCTAGGAATTTTTAATTGATTTATGAGCACAAAAGATTTTCTGTATCATATTTTTGCACCGACTTCTAAAATTACGTTTAAAAGTTGTATCGATGTTGTTTAAAGAATTAATTTATTTTTTACTTTTCAGTACAATTTTTAACTTGAAGTCGGTTTTATATTTTTACCCAAATTTTTTTTTTTAGTGTAAATACTTTTTTCATGTGAATACTCTATTTAAAAAACACACATCAAAGGGAATATCAAACCCACTTTGAATGACTGGCACTGAAGACTAATCATTTGTATGGTAAATTCCGTTTTGAAGTTGACTTTAAGAAGTATAATTTAACTTATTGAATGTGTGTACGTAAATGAAAGAATTTAATTTTTGTTTCAGAGAAGCCCAAACTCAAGCTCTTATAATTGCTTTTAATATTACTGCTTAATAGAAAAAACTATTTTCAACAATGAGTTATATATTTACTAATAATTCACGCAATAAACACATTATTAATCCAAGCCTTACAATTAAAAGAAAAATACTTTTTCTTCCCCCATAAAGCTCTTTCTAAAGAATAATTGTAGTCAAATCAATGAGCGATATTTAAGTTAAGACCATCTATCGATTAAAAAAAAATCATTAAAAATCGGTTCATTTAGTCAAAAGTTATGGATGATGAAACAAAAAATACTATATATTTCAGCCTATAACTTTGTTTTCTAATTATCAAATATGGTCAAACGAAAGTTCAGGACCTATGGGAGACCAGCCTTGGTCTGTTAAAAGAAGTCCTCAAAATTGATCCAGTGAGAAGTTATCGATGTACAAACAAACAAGGGGAAAAAACATACATGCGGTATGAATTGATAACCGTCGTTGTGAAACGACATAAGAACTTTTGAACTGTAATTTTATGCAAATTTGTATGCAAAGTTTTTTGCATCTCGATTAGCAGGTGACGTGGCTGTGCTCTTATAAGAGTTCTCTTGTGTTCTGTTGGAGGAGGTTGGCAAGGATTTAGTGAAACGTTGCCTAGCCGTGTAGTGTGAGTGGCTCAGATTTGTTTGTGAAAAGACCGGGGGTTGGGGGGTCTGGTCCTCGTGAGGGGGGGGGGGCGCATTGTTCAAGTTTATACCGATATTGTTTGAGTTTATGTTAATGTTGTTCAAGTTTATACTAATGTTGTAAACCTGTTCCAATAGTTTAAACACATCAGTTAACTCCTAAAGAGAAGTTGGTAAATTTTTACCTGTACTACAGTTTATGAGTATTCGTCTAATGCAGCGTTTCCCAACCGGTGGTTCGCGAAAATAATATTGCAACGGCGGAATTTTTAATTACTAACGTAAAAGAAAAAAGGGAGTAAGAAATTCATACGTATTAGGATGGAGTGTAAAAATGATTTTTTTAATAAATTGTTTTCCCGTTAATGAGAAAAAGTTGTCGACTGGCATGGGAAACATAAGTGCAAAATTTTAAATGTACTTATTTCTACTGTTACCTGATTTCGAAAATTTGAATCTCAAAGTGATTCATTAATTTATTTTAAATTTTGGACGTACGTTTCTCCTACTATTTCCCACTTTTCCTCACTAACGAGAAGAATATCATATACAGATTCCAAAGTGGGGAGAATTGGAAGATATTTGTTCATTAATTTTAAATTTTGTACTTACATTTAATCGCACTTTATTCCAACTTTTGCGAATTTTGTATATCTTAATCCAAAAGTGAAACCAAACGATATTTAAGATTGATTCAAAATTCTGTACTCATGCAATTCCACAACTTTTTCGCACTATAATTTGTCAAGATATTTTTTACGAATACATATATTTATTGTCCTATAAATAATTCAAAAAGAACAAATAATTAAAAAATAACTGTAGTTTTTATTTAAACATGGATGTTTTACAAGGGGGTTCAGAAGGGGGCTCGCCCTTTTCGTTCGGATCTTAGAAGTGGTTCGCAAGGAAGAAAAAGGTTGGGAACCACTGGTCTAATGGAATATCCCTGCTATGGTAAGATTGTCGTTTCCATTCTATCAGGATCTCTCCTACCTTGAACAAGTGAAACTTTTTGCGAATCTTCTCTGATTTAAAGTATTCAAAGTTAGGGAATTTAGATTAGCTTTTACGCGGCTAGTGAAACGTTTTGAACTTTAGATGTAAAGTGCTTGTTTTTCTATCCCTTTTCCCCTAGCAACAGTCCTCCTGTGGGAAGTCGGTTAAAAAGTGATAATAGTATGCGAAAACGTAATCGCGTTTAAAACGTGAGCTAACTTTTTTTTTTTTTTTTTTAATTTTTCTCTCTCTTTCCATCTTTGTACTGTTACTTCGTGTTTCGTTTACGCTTCCATATTTTTAAATAATTTCACCCCAACTTTTTTTTTTTTAAATCTTGCATTATTTTTTATTTGTTTGAAAATTTAGTAGCATCCTTTATTCCTGCTTTTCGGAATTCGATTCTAAGACATTAAAGCTTCATAATTTATGGCAACTTTGATTCGCAATTTTCCCCCCTTTTTATTGGAATTACTTTTTTATCACCCTTTCCCTCCTCCAACAAATGTTTGGAGCGGTACAACTTGGTATAGCTCTTGTAAAACCTAATTTAACCAAAAGTAGAAAATTATGGTATTTTACTGCACTAATAGCACTTACCCAACAAGCAAATGAGTTTTTAAAATATTAATTAATGTAAGCCTTAGCATTACAAAAACACAACAAGAGTTTTTCAAAATAAATTGAAAGCTTACCTTTCAAGGGATACCAAGCTGCTCCGTTTGTAGTTCCGTTGACAAAAGGAGGAGTTCCATCTCTGCAGGCAACACCGAGGTACATGTTTTTGTGGTTGAAAGAATATGATTCGGCCAAGTGTTTGAACACGTCATCGTCTGGAGTAACAGATGGTTGTCCAACACTACGAAAACCTTCAAAATGATAAATAAATAAGTAAGTAAAAACCCCTTCAACGTGGGGTAAATTTTATGATATGGTTAAGTCTTTTCCTTTCGCACGGAATGATTAACAACGCAAATAGTTAAGCTGTTTATTTCCCAGAATGAAGTGTAATCCTTGTGCGCAGCGAATAACTTCTTTGTACGCACATTACACGTACACAGTGGACTCTCACCATCTGAACACTCCCTAATATGAACACCCCCATATTATGAATACTTTTCGATGGTCCCGGCGATCGTAATTAGTATATAATAGTAAAAAAATATTAATTTCTCGAAAACTGTAAAAATGATCTGCGCTATTTTATCTTAAATGCTCAGGAAAATTCCTTTTAAATTTTTAACCAGGAATTTATTTAAACCTTAATCAGCATCGATATTTTCCATTGAAAATAAAATCAATAGTAATACAAAACAAAAAACGGTTGTAAAACCTAATTAAATTATATAAAAATGTTTAATCTTCTGATTTTAAATGTTTTATTTTAACCAAAATGTGTGCTGTCCCACACCTCCCCCTCCCAAACTGTGACAATTTCTAGAACCCCCTCCCCCCTCGAAGCGTAACATCATTTGTGAATGACCCCCAAACTCTCTGATCCGCCGATTCTCACGAATTATCTCACTTGCGTTTTGTAAACAAGCTTTACCAGAGGAATGCTTTCGTACGTGATTGAATCTATCATACATATGTATTGAATAAAAGAAAACTATAATAAACCTTACTAGAGGTACTTGGATGAAAGGAAACTGGTAAGGTTTAGGTTGTACGTATTTTGAGTTAGGTTTCTTGGATGAAAAAGAAATTTAAGATGTACAAGCCCAAAAGTATCCAATGCATTTCAGTTACATGTACTCGTACATTGCAGATGTTAACTTACTTTTCGGTGAGTTGGGCGGAATATTGTCGAACGGGTAACTGGCTACCAGGGCCCCTCCATGTAGGTTGCCGGAAAGAACAAATTGTGTCCTCCTCAACCAATCCATCACTGCTCTGGTTTCCTTCTGAATGGAATCAGAACTTTGAGTGAAATAATCGGGGAAGTTGCGATTCAGATCAAATTGATTGGCGTTGCCTCTGTAAAAGAAATAAATATAGGAAGTCAAAATATGTAGCAGTAATGAAAGTGTGTTCACACTAAATATGTCGTCTCCTTCGAGATGGCTTAAGTCCGAAATAACACGAGACACAATTACTGAGACACACTAATGTTATCTTCTTCTCGCTCAAATCATTCGTTTCAAAATGCAGCATTAGAACCCATAATGTCGAAATGTTTGCTGTGTAGATTTCATTTATTTTGTTGTCTTAGGGATCATTCATAAATGATGTCACGCTTTGTGGGGGAGGGGGTAACAAGAAGTGTGACATCATGCAGTATGCAATATAGTGTGACATGTGACAAAGGGGGGGGAGGGGTGTCAAATATATGGGAAAAAAGCGTGACGTCATTTATGAACGGCCCCTTAAAGTTGTTTACTTTCTATCACAAACGGTAGCCAAAGAAAAAAGAAGTTCAATGGTCATACCATGCCTGGTATTATATGCATTGATTAGGAAAAGTTAAATAATTCTTACATTTCATGCTTTGCCCAAAAACTCTAATAAAATGCCTAGGTATTACATAGCATGCCGACGTTTTACACGTTGCCGGTAACATATGTATCAACACTGAATATGTATTCTTTTTACTGACCTTCCTTGTACGCCGCTGCACTCTCCTTCCAGGGAAGTTTCAAATCCATCGGGATTCATGGAAGGCATAATGTGGACCCTCGTGTTGTCCATCAGCCACGTGACGTAAGGATCTTTCCCATAGTTGTTCACCATATATGAGATAAGATGCAACATGAGTTCCCGTCCAACAGCCTAGCAAAGAATTTAACTCATTAAAAAAATAATAGAATTAGGGCAACGAATGAGTGAGATGTATATTCGAGATATATGCACAAACGTACTAGAGAAGTTCATTGGATTATGAAATCTCGCAAGAGATTCACTAGATTGCTGATCATTCGATTATCAGGATCACTCGAAATTCTATCATTCGATTATGCCCATCATACTGGGATCCTCTATGCTAGCGACACTCAGTATATGCGGTATTTCAAGTTTAATTCAAGCACAATATGATTTAACGTTAATGATGCGTGGGGGAGGAATAGAAAAAATATACCAAAATATAAATTTCAATCACATTTAATCTAAATTAAAATTGTATACCGAATGAAAAACAGGAAGCAAGAATGCTCAAGTTTTATGATAATTTTCACTTGGGGAAAGAGAAAGAATTTTTAGTAACATTACATTCATTCTAATAAAAGATATTCAAAAGCTTCAGTGTGCTAAGCTGCAGGAATTTGATAAGACAGCATCTTTCGTAGGTACTGTATAACCTTTTAAGACCTGAGTTTTTTTAATACTAAACAGACAACATGTGGACAAAGCTTTCAGTGATCCACATGTAACTTGAACTATATAAATTTTGGTACAACAAGGAAATTTGCACCATATATTGATGTAAAGTTGTCTGATGTTTTAGTGCTGACAAAACAAAGTGATTTAACATTTCTTTTTTAAAGCTAATTTAACAATGACAGTAACTTAAAATGGTAACTGAAAACTGAATATGAACTGAAAACTTAAAATGGTACTTGTAGCACTATCTGTTGTGAGAAAAATGGAAAACCAGCATGATCGTTCATTTCCGGCATTTATTGCATACGGTAATCCAAGAAAATTAGATTTTACTTCATTTTTAACCCGAACGATCGTGTAAAAGTAATAAAAAAAACTTTGTGTCTTTCATAGAAATCTCTAATCTACATGCAATGCCTCTGTACTCTAGGAATTAGATCTGTGTAAACTAAACCTGACCCTAAGCTGATTATAAAGCACTAAAAAACGAAAGCTGATAAAAAATAAAAATTGCACAAGAATTTCACATGCTGTTAATTAATAACGCATGAAAATATTCACTCTTGACATTTCGCAATGTAAGGCAGGCATTTGAATTCTGACATTCACAGCCTATGAATATTTTTATGCTGATTACAAATTACACCTTCAGCGTGGTGGGAGAATTTCAGGGGGAAAGGCATAGAATGAATTGCACGATTATTTGTCTCTCTTCTGATCTCTTACCGACTCAAAACTAATTCAACCGGCCGCTAAAAATAAATTCATCGTGTTTCAAAACCCCCGTTTTAGGCAGAGAGCCAACTCCGCACAACTCGTAATCGGCTTTAATCTCTGAAATATCTCCTGTCGCAGTTTGAAGTTCCTACAAAGTGGCCATTACCCCTCGGAAATGAATACCAATGAATGACAAATGAGATGAAGGAATACACTTACTTCGTTCCCGTGCATATTCGCCACATATTTCACGTTGGGTTTTAGAAGTGGCTCGTTGTTTGGATCGCTGGTTACCAGCATGACCCATAATTCTCTCCCTGCAAAATGAATTATGCATGGGTGAGTTTTAAAATGGCATTGGGCAAGCTGTTAGGGCTGGAAATGTAATGGGAGATGAAAAATTTTACTACTCTCTCAAAATAATAACGAAATTTCAACACAATCTTCTCTGTTTAGATTAAATTACTCTTATCCCACAGTTTAAAGTAAATTTAAAAAATGAATTTTATTTTATTTTATTATCTTTTTAATATACAAAATGAACCCAATTATGTTCAATGAGATTTGTGAAGGACTTAAGATTGAGGGTTCAAACCTGACAATGTTGGTGGATTCTCAAGATGCAAAAAATCGTCTGCACATAAGGAAGCCTTGAGTATCTATTTTGCTTGGATAATCTTGGCTAAATTAAATTCTTAGTGCAGTTTCGCATCGTCAGAGTCTTAGTGCAGTTTCGCATAGTAAGTGCTTCACCTTCTGGTGAAGAACCTAGACGTCAAAACTCTCGCTTTCGCCGATTGTGGTATAACTTGAAAGAATGGATGCCAGTTTCTGGGGAATGCACTAGGTCTTCAAATTTTAATGACCAGTACGCAGTTCATGTAAAAAGAAAAAAAATGTTTACTAATCCGTATTCTTCCGACTCCTTTCGCGAATTATGTCAAAAGTATTACAGAACCAACTAAAAACCCATCTTTGCTCATTAGTCATTATCATCGAATATAATTGTCAACCTTTCAAATCATCACAAACGATGTATAGCTTTTTTGAACCACCCCAATAGAGTTTAGAATGGTCAAAATCAGAGCAGAGAGTCATTTTACAACTTTTACATTAATTATCCAATTTTTAAAAATTTCTGAACAGTTTTTTATATTTTGCTTCCTTCAAATGTATTTTTATTTTCAGAATTCAGCTAAATTTCATTGCGAAACCTTTTCTGAACGTGACCGACTAGTTTGGGAAAGGCTGCTCCAAGGTACAGAGCTATGACCTCGACGATTTAATTCGCAATCGTTTTTAGTGCGATTAATTAGTGTGCTACGAAAAATAACTACTGTGTACAATAACCTCATGGGCAACGATGATGTTTATTGGTAGGCAAATAAATAAATACATAATTCGAATGGTTGGCACAACAATTAAAAGTTTTCATTTCAAATGCAAGTTTCATTTCAAATGCAAATGTAGTTACATAGCTTGGGATGAAAAAATTATACTACTCTATACTTAAGTAATGTCGAATGTAATTTTTATAAACACTAGTTGTTTACTTTTTTGCTACTCCAGTTAAGCTATAAAATTGAATTTAGCTAATAGAATTTGGAATAGTTTGTCTCGTCATACGTAATTTACATAATGAAAAAAAGAAAATGTATAGTAACTGTTTTTCAGCCTATTTTCCCGTAGAAGTAAAAAATAATTAATAAAGCATGAAAGGCTTAATGTATCGTGAAAATATCGTTAGAAATATAGAAAAGTCAAAAATAAGTTAATTAAATAAAGATTGAAAAATAAAAAATTTGGAAGTAAGGTTTTGTGACGGGGAAAAAGTGTGTCGGTCGGTCTGTCTGTCCCCCGTAATAACTTTTGAACGAATTGTCCGATTCAAAAAATTCTTTTTGCTTTCGAAAGATCTCGGAGAGGACATTTCATTTCCTGATTTTACTTTTTGATTTGAATAATTTTCGTTTAATTTTGAACAGTTCAAAAAAAATTTAAAATAGCCCCTATGGGCAAAAAGGAAGCAAATTATGTAAACTCTGGGCACAAGATCCAAGTTCCTATGAGCAAGCTTGTTGGAAAAAGCTCTTGGCGTGAAATATGGATTTGAACAATATTTGTTCATTTTTGAACAGTTCAAAAAAATTAACATTAGCGCCTACGGGGAAATTTCAATCCCATATAAACTCTGATCTAACGGACCGATTTGCTAGCAACAAACTTTATCGGAAAGCTCTTATAACGTAGAACATGTACAGATAGAAAGTTCATCTAGAACTAACGAGCCTATTTTCCTATGAAATTTTTGATCGGGATTTTAAAGAATATTTTTCAGTTAATTATTGGTTAAATGAATAAGTGAAAGAATGAATGAACAAATGAGTGAATAAATGATAAAAAATGAGTGAATAAGTGAGCGAATGAATGAAAAAATAAGTAAATGAGTGAATAAACACATTAAAATGAGTGAATGAATGAATGAATATATATTAACCGTTGAAAAACGTATATTTGAAGCAATTAAGAACTAAAGCTGAACGAGAAAGAGAGAGATAGAGATACAGCTAGATCATAAATTTGAAGTTGGGTGTACACGGGAAAGTAGGATCGTATAGTTCTAGACGGAACTTCTTGTTATAACATGTAGTTATAATTCAACGCTTAAAAAACCATTCGAGTTGGTCCGCTCAGACTTCTAAATACTTGCTCGGGCTCCACTCATGCTCCGAATAATTTTCATAAATTTTATTTATCTCTTTTTTCAAAAATTTTTTTTTTATGTGATAAAAAAACAAAATAGCAAAAAAAAAAAAAAAAATCTGAGCAGTGGAGCACAAGAAATTTCTTTGCTCCGTCTCCGCTCTAGTTTCGAGCAGATCCTGCAATAAAAAAAAAAAAAAAAAAAACTGCTCTATATAAAACGATGCTTTAGAATCTTTCCCTTGATCTGAATAACGTTCTGTAGTGATTAAACAAAGGATCTAACACGTGTTTCGTCCTTTCGCATCAAAGACCACTGAACGTGAAAAAATGCCAACAAAAACAAAACCTTGAAATACTTTCTTCTAAAACAGTGAATCTGTCGACCTAATTCCAAATCAGAAAAGAAAAACATTTCCTTTGTCTTACTTTCATTTCGTTTCATTCGTTATGGCAACAGTTTGAAACGGGATGATAGAATTAGCGCATAATTTCACCAGCGGAAGAATGTTCCGTCATTGATTAAGGTAGGATTTTTCCTGTTGTAGAAGGAGACCCAACCTTCAGAAGGGCGTTTACGTCCTGGTACCAATCTTCCCGCCCTTTGGAAAACAATTGAGGAATAAAAAGAAAAAGACTTTTTCAGTCCGCTTTTTTATGAAATCGTTCTTAAGTGTCATTCATTCCCTCACAAGGAAAATTCTTTATGGCATGTTATTATTTCTTATTTAAAGCCATAAAATTGTAAGAATAGTGTGTTCACCGAAGAAGCATTAGCTTTTCCTCCCAAATTAATTTTCATGCCGTTAAGAAGTTTTGCTCGGAATTCTTTAATTAATTTCAAACAAAGCGAACAAGATTTCATTTCTCACTTTGCATGAGTAAGGATAATTAAGTCGTGATGTTACTATATGTAAGTACTGTGTTTTAATTTGCTGTCTTTATGGTAAATGAATTAGTAAGTGAAACACATTTGGAACGAAATTAGTATAATTTAGCAAAACATTGGAAGTGCAAAGTTAAGCATGATTCTATAGCTCAAAAACGAAAATTTAATATCTGCTTAATGAGTTATGAAATCTTACCTTCATCGGGAAAAATAGTTATTTTCACCGTTTTTGCAAAAGGATGGTTTTGCGGAAAGTGTAGGGCAGTCGATTAAAATTTTTTTAACGACATAGTTGATCCACGATTGTACACAGCAATATGCTTTAAATGTTTTCTTTTTCATAAGAGCTTGGCTATTGAATTACCTCGGCAATTATGTTAAGCCTTTTTGGTTTAAATTTCGCAAATTATGGGGGGGGGGTTCATTTTTTGATTTTTTGTTGTTGTTGTGGATCAAAATATGTTTATCTCTTTCCTTTGCAAGAAAGACCATTAGAAATAAAGTACTATATAACGGCTTAAATAATACTTTAAAATAACACCGTTTTAAGAGGGAATAAACAGTCATTTTGAGCTCAAATAACTGGATGAGAAAACTTATGGGATGTTGGGCTTCTCTATTTTTTACGTCTTAACAAAGAGAGAGAGATTTTCTTTATTCTTACGTAAAAAGAAGGAAAGCTCCGAGTACCATTAAGCTGAAAATAGAATGAAAGAAAAGAAGGAAAACGGCATAAACTGAAAGTAAAGCAGCGACTTTTGGCTCGTTAGTAATAAATCTTTCAAGTGCAGTTACAAAAAAAGAAATGTTTTGAAGAGTGAAACTCCTAATGATCGATTAATGATGTGTATCTGTAAAAAGAAAGATTGTTAGGATATGTAATGATCACGTGTACATTTGACTTTAATTTGATAAATCGTATGCAATTTAGTTGAAATCTTTATGAAAAGTTCTAAATAACATTTATTAGTATTTGTGCGAAAATTTTTCTTTCTTAAAAAAAGGGGGAAGGGTTTTTTTAAAAAAATTCTTTTGTATTACAGCTTACAGCCATTGCAGCTTTTCTACAAGCATGGGGCGGAAGTCAATGTATTTTAATTTTTATACTTTCAAACCCTGGTTTTGTTTCAGCTGGAATACTAAAATGAATTTTCTTTTCTATTATTTTCCCCCCTCCTTACCTATTCGAGTCATATTTATAGGGGCGAGCTAGAGTCATGCAGTTGACCTCAGCCCCACTCATAAGGAAATTTTTGAGTATAATTTTCAAACGTCAAATATAGAAAGCTGTTGAATATGTTTATAATAAATTTGAAAAAATGTGCAGTAATTATGTAAATTTACTGTGTTTGATATCAAATATGTTGCTGAGCAAAGAAAAAAAAAAACAAAGGGTAATATTTTTCCAAGTTTCTTAAACATTTGGGAGTGTCTTGGATTATTATTCTAAAACTGAGAAAACACTGCTGCACATAAAATTTATTACAGACCCTATAATAAATAGAACACGATTTATTGATCAGAATCTTATTTCTACTAAGGAAGATTAAGTTAAACTATTATTAAATAAAGATTTCAGAGATAATAATGTGCGAATTCTAAAGATTAATTGTTGTACAAAAAATATCTCAGTGAGTTTCAATAAACTCATTTGTTAATTCTGCAACTAAGTTTCATGTTGTTTAACACGTATGAATCTGATATATTTGCTCAATATTATCATTGTAGCGGGCAACGCCGCGTATCGAGTTACTTTGCTTTTCTATTATGAAAGTAAAACGTTCACCTTTGTAAAATGTTAAAAAACATATCCGTGTCATTTCGAAATTTTCCAGAGTGAGGGAAAGGATACATATTAATGCATGTTATAGGTAAAACTTTCACCTTTGTAAAATGTTAAAAAACATATCCGTGTCATTTCGAAATTTTCCAGAGTGAGGGAAAGGGTACATATTAATGCATGTTATAGGTAAAACTTTCACCTTTGTAAAATGTTAAAAAACATATCCGTGTCATTTCGAAATTTTCCAGAGTGAGGGAAAGGGTACATATTAATGCATGTTATAGGTAAAACTTTCACCTTTGTAAAATGTTAAAAAACATATCCGTGTCATTTCGAAATTTTCCAGAGTGAGGGAAAGGGTACATATTAATGCATGTTATAGGTAAAAAAATACGTATACACATGTATAAATACATTGTGCTTATAAAAGTCAGGGAGAGGGCAATTACCCTCTGATTGCCAAATGACGGGCCTGTTAAAAAATTCAAAAACAACTTAAATAGGCACATATAGCAATAAGTAATAGAAAGTCGCTTTCCCCTATTTTGCTTCGTTGAAAATTATATTTGAAAGTATACAGTTTTTAAGGAATAAAAATATGCAACTTATTGCGCAACTCAAAACCAGGTTTAAAGTTAAGACCTTTTCATATTCTAACGCCATGAATGACAAAGTAAGGACATCAGTCAGAACTCACAAAAAAACTGGGATCTACTGCATTGCGGAGTTAGTGGAATTTGTATTTCAGCGTTGGACAGCAGTGCAACACATCAGAGATACGAACACCATTCTTCTTCTCACTCTTCCACGTTTAGTCATCACTTCATTAAGCGCATCAAAATATATGTTATTGGCGTTTTACTCTATTTCTTTTCTCCTCGAATGCATAATTAAAGATCGAAGGGGGGAAGGTCGGCGAGATGTCTGCAGCTCCAACCGAATGTCCATCCCTAACTCCCTTTGAACGCTGTCGTTTCGGATGACCGCTTGTTCGAAGCGATGTAAACTCGTGTCAGTGTCGTCACGGCTCTTGATGAATGGAACGGTCCACGCCTCTGCCCTCCTTGCACCAATAAATCTCTCTCTGTGCCGTAGAGAGAGGACATTGCTACATGGGTAATGGGAAAACGTTTTGAATTTTGGAAATGATTGCATTTTGGTATCCAAATGAGTGGTATTTTTCCAGACAGGATTTAGAACGATTCACATTCCGTGTTTTTTCAGCAATTAAGGATTGCTTGTTGTTTTCAGTCTATTGAGGTTTGTGTTTTGCTGATTCTCGTTATAAAATTGGAATAATTATTACTTTTTTTCCCCCGACGATTGCCTAAAAATGAAAATGCAGATATAGATCCCCCAGATTTTGGTGCAGGAAAATTTGCCATACTGTTTTTATAGATTTCTATGCCACAACCATGGTTAATACTAAACCTACCAGAGTGGTGAAGCGGGGAGGCACACCAGAGGAGGTGCAGACTGCGACATTGAAATGGGGAGGGGTTTCAGGGCTAGGTCAATTGGGGGTCATCGTTTTAGAGGGTTCCGTAAATTTTTAGGGGGATGCGCCATCGCTCTGAAGGGTGATGGAACCCCCGAGTCAAGTGACCGTTTTTGAGACTTCAATCAAAATTTTAAATTCCAGACTTCTATTTTTCTTGAATTTAGTGCATGATTTTTTCTATATTTTGAAACTCTTTTTATACATTATAGAGAAAGTTGTGCAGTCATTTGACCGCTATGATTGGTTTATTGTTAAACTTAGTGTGCCATTTCTATTGATGGAAAAACTGCACAAGTTTTGCAAATTTCTATCAGGAAACCTCAGAGACTATCATAGTGTGAACTCGTAAATATTTCGTCTAATAAAACTGTAGTTATTATTATTATTAATTATGCACTCTTATGCAAAATTTTTCAATTTGTTGACTATGCACATACAACCTAAAAAAACCACTTAAAAATGTTAATAGCGCAGTATGCGCCATGACCTCTCGTGGATACCTCTGCTTGATAATAAACCTGCAGATTTTTACTATGCATAATGATGAAGATTATTTTTATCCAGAATTAAAGATGTCAATTTAAGTCATTATGTATAATCACATATAGTTTCTTATATACACAGTGTACTGTGTATATATATGATACACAGGAGTACAAATGTTTACAGATGTACACACGCATACAAAATACGAATGTGAAAGTACACATTCACACACAAATGAATACATACATATGAAATGTGATCACTGTGCATGTTCAGTGCATTGTACATGTACATACATGTACACCAGACACACGCGTAGATGCAGGAGTACTCATGTGTAGAAATGCACATATATACTCAATAGAGTATACATATACACTGATACACAAGAACACTCGAGTGCACATCTACACATATACAAATCTTGTACGCATTTATAGATACACGTGTGTACATTTGTGCGCACATATGTTTATGTACACATAGGTGCAGAGTACACACGTGTACAACTGTTAGAAAATGCCCAAGTGTGTACATATATCCAAATGTACAGACTAGTACACACATCATGCACAAGTGCATATATGTACGCACGTACAAGTGGGTATAAACATACACAGAAGTACATATGTACGCATGTACGCTTTACACTCAAAAATATATTTTTATATATGTAATAAATAGCTGAGTTACGCATCATTTAGTTCATATAAAAGGCTAAAAACGAAAAAGTAAAATAGTTTATTTTCTGAATCCATGGGGAAAAATGAAATACTTGTTAATTACTAGCTATTAAGGTTTGCTTTTAAAAGCGAATTCAATTGATATATTAAAAATATAACACTTAAAACTCACGAATATTGTGATCTTATGTGTCCTTGAACATTATATAATAAACACAATTACAGTGGGGTCGGATTCAGAAACAGCTTGGAATCTTAAATCTCACTTTTGTGTCAAAGTACTTGTGTGAAAATGTGTGTGCACAAGAAAGGGGTCACCGGTTGAATGCTTGTCAAAAATGGAGTCCCAACGTGAAATAGGGAGGGAAACCATTTTAAAATTTAATAAAAACACTTTTTAACTAGTGAGAAGCTGAGAGGCTTAATTAAGCATTTCAAAAGTGAAAGGGGAAAAACGCCATTTCTATTTCTCAATCTTTAGAAGAAAACATGACTGTTAAGTAGGGGTATAAGTATCCTAAACGCCTGAGAAAAGCGGGACAGTTATGTAAATGAACTCTCAAGAAAACCGAGTCGTGAAAGTTTTCAACTATAAGACTCGGCTCAAAACAAAGTTGCCATTGTCTGTGTTTGGGGCTACTTTCGAAACCCTCTTGATTGATGTTTCTAGCACAAAAAAGCAGAGCGATTCTTTTATTCTACCCTTGTAGATGAGTGATAGGAGAATTATTCTACATCCAACACGTGATAAGGCTCGAACTTAGGTCAACTTGACCGAGGCTTTTGAATTCATTCGGTTGCTACTTGAACTAAATACGCGTATCCTAGGAGAATTTATTTTACTTTTCAGCGATTCTTTTCCCTTTCCAGTTACAACATCACTTTTTCAAGTAATATTTGCTTGTTTTGGTAAAGAATAAAATATGACAAAAAATAACAATAAACAAAATGACAACCTCAAAAAAATGCGTTATTCTTTTTAAAGAAAAAAAGCTAAAAAATTTTCAAAAAGAAAGAAGAATTGTTGAAGATAAAAAATATTGAAGAGAAAAAAAAAGTTGAACAAACAAAGAATAGAAAAAACAAGCAAGACAAACAAAAGAACATAGAACAAAAAACAAAAGCTGATGATGAGGAAGGAAGAAAATGGAGGATTCAACGTCATAAAATTGTGATTTAGCTTGATTAAAAATCAAATTCACTGTCTTATAGTTGTGTATAATATGCCCCCAGTAGATTTTTAAGTAGGCTGAAAACTTCTCCCATAAACGAGGCCCTTTTTCCAAAGCCACATCATCAGACTTAACCATTTTCTGTCAAAAACTACCTACAGTTTTTTGTATAATAACTGACAGCTTGTCGATAAAGGTATAGGGAATACAATATCTTCTTCACAAAAAAAAAAGTAAATATGCAAAAAAAAAAAAAATATTTATATATAAAACGTTAGAAAAAAACTTGCCCCGGTATCTCCTACTGCTATTTCCGTTACGAATCTGATTTTATCATTTTAAAACTTTTCCTATAATGTGATATTTATATTAACTTAAAATAAGACCATTATTTTATCTGCTAGTGTCACAATGCCGAATTTTTTCTCGATATAAAATATTTATTTTAGACCAACAAGTCCGTAGCTTCATCGTGTACTTTTTTAATACAAGATGTTTATTTAAATTCGCTTTAAGAAGAAAAAAAAAAAAAACGAACAATAAAGAATATAATGTTCGAATTGTTATTTGGGACTTAACAATAGAACTTTAATAATGTATGTATATGTTTGATAATTTAAAAGGTAAAACTTTGAAACATACCGAAATAAAACACCAATATAACATGTAACATAAAAAACGATTGAACATAAAACAAATTAAAAGGAAATAAAATATTAGATTAACAGGAAGAATTGACTGGAACGCGATAGCCTATTCTTCGGAAACTCCCCATCACAATCCATTCATTCAAGGTTTGTTTCTTGTAAAATGCAGAACTTAAATCATCAAAAAAGGTAAAGAAAAAAAGATAAATAAAACATAATTTAGAAAAGCACTCCTATATATATATATATATATATATAATATAAGTATATACTTATTTTTCAAGTAGAACTTTCTTATTGTTCCTTCTTTTATGCTTTTTAAATATTCGTTTAGTGATGGGTATTATAAATATTTTTCAAACGAAAGTATATTTTCCTGTCGAGATTCACAAAAACGAGCGAACTGAAAGATAGAATACATCGAGTGTAAAATTGATTTATGGAAGTGTTTTGCACAAGCTCCACTTACCTTGAACGGATTTTCCTATGGAATATAGCTTGGTGTATTCAGGATACTGACTAGCAATCTGTTGTAGAATAGAAGTCATGCGAGGAAAATTATGATAGGTGAAGTCTATTTCGACAGCTGACACGGGCTGATGGATGAAAAAGAGTAGAATGCAGGTACCGAGTAGAGAGAACGTAGAAGGGACACCCATTGTGAGACTCCTATGTAAAGGAGAATAAGACGAAATTGAGTGGCAGCTCGTATTTTATTGCACACATTTATGGAAAAGTTTGCAATGCAAGAAATGAAAGCGTAAAATCTAGCAATAACTGATGTTTAAATTTTGTTCGTTAAAGTTTTAAAGGGATTTGATTTTTTTAATATCCTATAAACCGAGGAGACTCAGCATTTTGAGACACCTTTGTTTATAGCCGATCGTTTCTTTTCAGGGTTACCATAATATTTTACCAATTGATACATATTTCCTTTTAATATTATTCATTATTAATGTTCCTGCGTTAAACATGACAATGCATACCTTTAAACCATGGCTTCCCACCCCCATAAGATTTACACATTCCCCATACAGAACCCCAAGAGAACGATGGTCCCCTCCGAAAAACCTTTAAAACACCATCAACCCTTCTTATAAATTTCAATGCAGCTTATTTAGTAATTTTTATTTATTTCAGCATTTAAATGCTATTTTTCTTTTCACTATTCAAATGGGGGGTGATAAATTATCATAACTACATCGTCGCCAGTACTGTGATGATTACACCAAGATTAAAGCCATTTTAAGGTGTTGCAGGACCATCAAATACAACTTATTAGCCATATTGTTACCCCATCTATAACAAGATAGCAAATAAGTATTAGAAGATCTTTAGCCCTTGCCATAAATGAAGAAAGGCGGATCTTAATTTTGACATGATACTTTTCTGTTTATTGAAGGGAAAAAAGCATCGTATTTCAGTATTATTATATCATTTCAAAGCACTATTAACAATATAAATGTATTTTATGTCTTTGAATGTTAGTAAAAACAGTTCAGAAAATCTGACCTGTTTTTCTTTTTCTGTGATAAAAATATAACAAAATAAAAACAACTCGTGGAGAATTTATAGAATCGTCATCCCTTCACCTTCTTTAACCGTACGTATGTTTAAAATTATTATTCTCCGATTTTGTAACTAGAAACAATGGCACATTTTGAAATAACTAACAAAAATGGTCTACCGAAGAAGCAAATTTCAATTGTCTGCAAAAAGATATAGAATTACTTGTATGTTTCCAACAAATATATTTAACAATTATATATTTAAAATTTTTATCAAATATTAAATATATAATTGTTACATATAACAACATTTAGCATTTATTGAATATTTTTAACAAATGTTAAATATATAATTGTAAATTTAACGATAATATTTTCAACAAAGGAAATAATGAAAAACGAATCATAAACGATTTATAATAATGTAGAGTAATTTTACTATTTTTAGCAGTTCGCGACAAACAGATTTAAGAATATTAAAAGCCAATTTTGAAACAATCGATTGTTTGAGGGAGAAAGAGAAAGCGAGAGAGAATTTTACCTTCGGAGTTTTCAATTTGTCAAAAATAAAAACAGTATAAATAAATAAAAAATGATAATAAATAAATATTTGGATTAAATTAGCCCTTCTCTATACATGACACTTGTATTATGTGATAAACTCACAGGAATGCTATAATATATATTTCATCCAACTACGATGTGTTTAAAAATTCAAACATGGACTTAAATCTGGAAAAATAACATTAATAAATAAAAACCAGATTATATGCACTGAAAATCATTAAAATATGCATCTATTCTAAAAATACCTCTAATATGCACTAAAAATTAAAAAATATCCACTAGAAATTTTTACCTGCATAGAGAAAAGTCGTAAATGAAAAAAATGATAAGATTTCAATTTTTGCATTTTTTATTATGGTGATAAATATACGTAAAAACAATTATTCAAACAGAAAATGGTATGAAAATTAAATGCAGTAAAACCTGTAAAGTTGACCACCTGTCTAAGTTGACCACTTTTGTCAGGAACGGAATTAACCTTTAACTTGACCACCTGTCTATATTGACCACTTACGTATGCAAAATTTGGGTAGGAGCATTCTAAAAAAACCTTTGTAAGTTGACCGCCTAATTATTACTATATTTATTTGTTTGTATACTTTTGCAAAGGTAAAAAAAACTAAAATAACTTCTACAGGATACTTTTTATGCCATAATGATGCTCAGCATTTGTCTGGATGGATGAAACATCAATATAAAGTTTGCCTAAACTTCTTTGTAAGTCAACCATATGGGAAAACTACCATGAGCACTCTTTTATTTTTAAATAATTTTCTTCTTTTTTCTTCTATCTGATGCAGCTATTTTGAAAAATATTTCAAATTGTATTCTTGGGAAATCTTTACTACCATATAAGTAACTACATAATTAATAAGATTTTATTTTTATTTTAACTAAGTCCTTTACTTTTAAAGTTGTATAAGATAGTGTTCTTGTAAGAAATTCAGGTTACATTTCTCTAATGGTATTTTAGATAATTGTTTTAAAAAAAGCTAATTACTGTTTTAAAGTAACGTTCATACATGAAACTATATTTTAATTAGTTACAAATAAATAAATGCATAGTATAAGAAATGGCAACAAAAAAAATCTCCACCCTCTATAAGTTGACCACCTATCTAAGTTGACCACTAAATTGCTGCGCCGCAAGTGGTCAACTTGCACAGGTTTCACTGTATGTACTTTTGTTGCAAGAAATTAATTTGTCCTATGTTTTCTGTGCGTAGACATTGCCAACTGTCCTTTAATTATATTTACACATGAAATTCTCCTTCAAACTTCTACAGTCGTTATAGAGCAGCCTTTAAAATACTTAACTTTGTTGCGTGAAATAACAATAGAAAGATTCAGCTCTCACCGTTTATAAAGTTATTGATAATTTTTATATTAAGATATCCGGCTTTTTAAAATTAATTAGTTGATTTTCTCGTTTGATTTTTTTCTCTTTTTCACAAATAATACAAAAAATTAAACTTGCATCTGTAGTTAAAGCTTTTCCATGATCGGCAAACAAATTTTTCATCGGTATACCTTTAACAATTTTTGAAAATGTGAATCAATATTTTAAAAAATAGAGTTAGTGTTTCGTAACTCAAAAATCTCATTTACTCTGACCCACTTAAATCTGTCCCGGAGAAATACTCTAACCCAGGGTCTTCGTTAACCCCTTCTTTGTTGGAAATTCTTCTTTTTCTTTATTTTCTTCCTATTTCTTTTTACTTCCGGAGCAGTATTTATTTTCACGAAATGGCTTTCTATGGGTCGCCCGATTGCTCATCTCTTTGAAAGAACAAAATATTTGCTTTTAACCTTTTATTAAAATTAAAAAAAAAAAAAAGAAACTAGTAACACCCATGCATTTATTTTAACATGCTGACTTTTATAGAATTTATCTACAATAACATCAAAAGAAGCAAAACATCCAAATGAATAGGCACGCATGCATTTGCATATAATCGGGCTCTACTGATAAGCTAAACTATGATTCCCTCTCTCATCGAAATAATCCCCCAGATGAATAATTCCCGGGATGAATAAATTCCCCGGAAATATGAATGCGCTTACTGAAGTACATCTGAAGCCGGAAATGATACATATGTTTAATTTATTTAGAAAGGGTCATAAACAGATGACGACGCAGGCGGGGGGGGGGGGGGCCGAGAGCATTGGATAGACAGCATTTTAATACCATCCGGAATAAGAAGAGAAATTTCAGCAGCATTCTAAATGAAACAAAAACTCAATTCTAAACCCGATTTGGTCACTTCAAATTGGTTCCTACAAATTGAATAGCGTAAGAATTTTATTTTATTAGGGGCACTGGCTCCGAGATTTACTGCGGTTTATCCATTTGACTTTATAATCAGGTTGCTAGAGAAATCATTAATTAAAATAGTAAACGGCACCGATACAACTGGGTATCGTACTCACATTAAAACTGTTCAACTTGTTGCACCATTTTTGAATTTGTGCACCAATTTTTGGTGAAAACAACTTAACTTGGACTTTCAATTAGCTAAACTTTGATGAACTGGAAAATATACACAGAGGCATAGCTAGGTGGGAGCAAGGAGGGACAGCTGTTCCCGGGCGCAGCGTCAATGGGCGCCAAATTGATGTTAATTTATTTTATTTTTAAATACGAAAATAAAATTATTTGAACTGAAGAGGTGTCAATATGTTCGACAAAAAAGTGGGAGCATTGCCAATCGTATCGGGAATGACCAATGCAGAACAGGAGTGCGTGGGAAATCAGAAAAATAATTTTGCGAAGCCAAAGTGTCCCATATTTCTTTTAGAAGGGAATGGTCGCTAATAAAAATGAAAGTTAAAAGGGCTGCTTTTTAGAGCTATTTATCATAAAGGAAGCATAAAAGTTTTTTAAACTCCCTTTAGGGGCGCTTCTAGGCTCCCAGGGGCACAGGGGGGGGGAGGGGATGCAAAACCTTCATTTGTCCCAGGGCGCTGAAAACCCTAGCTACGCCTCTGATTATACACCGTTATTGGCTTAAATCAAACGTTTTAGTGTACCTTGTAGCAAAGTAATGAAGCTGGGTTTAAAAACTCTTCGACGTGATAACAATGAACTACAGAGAGGCAAGGACGAGGTTGATTTAGATGTGTAGTTCGAAGATGTTTATCAGGCTATTATCGTGTAAGAATTACGATGCTGTTTCAGCGAGATATCTTTGTGACGAACTTAATTAAAAGGATTTATTTAAAAGTGCCAAAACGTTAATTACTTAAATTAACAAATAAAGAAAGGAAAGTGTTTAGTTAGATACATAAATAAATAGCTGCACTGACTTGATTTTCCAACATTACGTATCCTACTTTTCAAGAAGTGATGCCAAAGACATCAATTTTGACAAACGTTTAATTATAAACACATCATTTGCTTCCTAATGATAGTCTTCTGTTGAATCATAAAATGAAAGAGAAAACACGATGGGCAGAACTCGTTCTTTGACACAGAAAAACAACAGGGACTGTTTTCCTCGAGTCGTTTTCGTTCCGAGGTCGTCGCCCCTCCAGAAAAAAAAAACAAGCAAGCCCCTCTCTCCCCCAGTCAAAAAATGACAATTATGTAGGCAAGTGGGTCATTACGCCGAGAAGGTCGGGGCTACTCGAACGAAAAGAAACCATTTCACCTCTGTTGTTGTCTTGTGCCTTCGGCCGCGGGTTTGCTGTTTCGCGAATGTTTCGGTTTCATTTTCGGGCGTCAGTTCGGACGAAGAAAAACCCAACTCTGGGGGAAACCGATTCTTGCTTCAAAACACGTGTTGATGGAGAGTGATATCCAGGAGGCTTTCGGAAGAAATACAAACTCTATTCATAAACGTTAATGGGAGTGTTCTATAAGGAAAAATGAATGCTGCCGTGAAACAATCGATGGCGTAGATATTTTACCAGAGATGTATGCAAGATTTTTTTTTTTTCCGGACGGTAATATTGTTTGGGAGCCGTCTATAATGTCTGCTTTTTAAAAGGCTTCTCTGAATATGAGGAAGGTATACATCCCGATATACTCCCCTCTCCCCCGAATATGCTCATGCTATTTACTATTCTGTAGTTTTAAATGAAGATACGAACTTTATTTTATTTCTTCTGACTGTGCAGAAGTATTAAAAAAAACAAGCTGAATCATGTTTAGCTTCTACAAAAACATATGTTTTGGAAACGTTATTATTGTGTCGCACACACAATACATATTATCCTTCTCATACTTAATTTGCTTTTTATTTTAGATTAAAAAATTTTGGATGCTGTATAGCTCTAAAAACATTCAAAATCATTCAGAAACAGGCTTTGTGAGGCAATAACGACACAGTTTTTTTTTTTTTTTTGGGTGTGTGAAGGAGAGTATTTTTAAAACCTTAGGCTGGAGATCAGCGAACTTTAAAAATAACAACGAAGTCAAACTTGGAAACAGCTCAATGTCCTCCACAAACCCTCAACAAATACACACATTAGAATAAGTTATTCCGCATGAAAATGACTAATTTTCTAAAAAATGACTTCGTTGTAGGATGAAAGTATCAAAATAGTTATCAGTAAGTAAGAAAATTGGAAAATCTTTTCGCCCTATTTAATAAGCATCACAGATGGAGAATTAGGAGAGATCTGTTGAAATCCTCAAAATGTAGACATAACAACTATTTAGTTGATTTAAATTTAGACGATTAACATGCGTCAGACATGACAACGAATGGATGGTAAAAAAAAATTGCGGAAAAGATGCAGACAGCAGAAATACAAGGTAATAAAGGCAACAAAAAAGCTTAAAAAGATGATTGTAAAAGAAGACCCTCGTCCCCGAAGGGGGGGGGGGAGAAAAAAACTAAATGTTGTGAAAAGTTGAAGATTAACTTGAGACAGGTCAAGGCCTTAAATGGATTCTTCAAGGAGAGAAAGACATTGTGCATAAAACAACTTTTGAAATCCATCTGTTTTTTTTTTTTTTTTTACTTATCAAAAATCTGAGTAAACAAATGTGTCTGAAGATGAACGTCTGCGAATGCGAGAGTTGTCTCAGCAATATTGAAGTGATGTAAATTGTTGATTACCTGTTGATGTTTTTATGTTTGGTATGACGGTAAATCTTGCCACAAATACTTTTGAACTGTCAATAAGTAGAGCGTGCAGAAATTTCTACTTCTAAGTACTAGAAGTGGTTACATTAAAGCTTCAATTTAAAAAAATCAGGGAGGCGATCTTCATGAATTTATAACAAAATTCTTCATTTAATGGAAGAGGTACGATACAATTTATTCCTACCTTTTCAGTTCAGTTTACCAATTTGTCCCAGAGTTCAAGACTTCATTTTAATTTTGTTCATTCAAAATCATTAATTTTACCGGAACCCCAATAACTCGTTAATTTTTACAACACAATTAACTTGAATTTAATCAAAGTTCTTACAAAATTGCGGTAGTTATTATTAACATCTCAAAAGTATTTCATTTCATGAAAGCATTTTTGGACAATCCTAAGTATATTTATTCAAAGAAACTTATTTCTTAACGAAGCATTTTCGCTCTTCGCTTTTGTTTTAACTCACGGCAAAATACAAGTATCATTAAGTAAATACATTTTCGACATAAGTGTGTACATAATAGAAAGGGGAAAAAATGGTTTGGAACGAAATAGAGAGTAATATATTGATCCTTAATGGTATATAAAAAATGTACTTCAGGAAATACGTACACACCTACGCTACAAACGCATTAATATCAATGCTATTGAGTCTTCCAGTTAAAACAAATTACTTACCAGAAGTTCGTGTGTATCAGGAAAAAAAATGTTTTCTTTATTTTTTTAAAGCAAATAGGTCATGCATCGCAAAAAAATCATTACATATAAATGATCGTCTCATCAAAACTTTCGCTTCCATGGAAGGAAAAAACCCCATCAAACAAATGAATATGCTTGTTAAACAAAACGAAGAAGATATTCCTCTTTAGAAAGTTGGGACGAGTAGGAAAAAAGCGGTTTGGAGATGTTCCAGGTAATTTTTTTTTCCCTTCGCAGACTGGTTGACTTTTATTTTCGATTTTTAACACAGTTCAGACAGTGTGGGTACTCGACGATGCGTAATTTAGAGATTAGCATTTCAGAATGACGCTTCCTTAAAGCTTCTTATTTTGCTTCGGTACCTATTAGGTCACTGATCCTAATATAGATGTTTATTTATACATACGGATATGTTAAATTCATACATCTTCGTTTGTTTCCCTTCGATTTTTATTCGTTTCATATGAATCGTTGAGTTTGTGAATGTTGGAAAATTTTCAACTTTTAAAAAACGACATTTGAAACTATGTATTTCAGACGATATTTGAAGCGTTCGTTCAAACTGATGGATATATTTTTTATTCATTATATTTGACGTGACAGCTTTGTTTCACTCATAATGTTTTTTTGAGCGCGGTACGTCGAACTTTTTTATAAACGGGGGCCTTGAGGGTGGTGGAGAGGATCATTAAGCAGACCGCGAAAATAATGAAATGGGAGGGGGGTTAGAGGGTTTTTTTTTTGTTTTTGAGGGTTGTCGTTCTGGGGGTATCCTTCGCATTGGGTGGAGCGGCGCCATCGCTCTTGCTAAAATAATACTGCCGTATAATCTCGCCACCTTTATACCACCCGCACTTATTTAGAGAAAAGAAAAAGCGGGTTTCTAAATTGGGGTGCGAGTTTAATCGAGGATTTAATGTTCTACTACCATATTATCCGAGCACTGGGTACTTGATTTTCACCCCATCTCGATCTCTCACCGTCTCTGCAGTTTCAGAAGCTTATTGCTACTCTGTTGCAGACAGGGTATTTTTTGGAATTATTTTGGACATGGGTTTGGAGCCGCCACTTTTTTCAGTGACTCCGCTCCGTGCTCCGAATATTTTTGAAAGATTATATTATTTATTTACTTTACTTATTTGTTTATTTATTGTGTTATTTTTTTACATAAAAAAGGGAAAAAATAACATCAAAGCAATGGAGCACAACAAATGTTTTTTGCTCCGGCTCTGCTCCAGTTTCGAACAAAGTCTGGCTGCTCCACGGCTCCAGTTACAAATTGGTTTTGGAGATATTTTAGTATCAGTCACACAGATATTTATTTATTTTTTCTTTTTTCAGAAGAGTACCCGCAAAAGAAAAAAAAAAGGCGTGATTCATATTCGAGGGCGGGTGGTATTCGGGATTGTATGGTAACATTGTTTAAAATATTTAAATAAGTGGAGAAACACGACTTTTGTCTTACAAAACCTACCAAAGCTCGGAGATCAAATCAAAGTATATATTATTAATTTTTATGAAAACTGTTCCCAAAGCAACATTCTGAAATGCTTTTTTTTAGATTTTATTACGTAATATTGAAAAACAACCATCATGATGTGATTTCCGTCACACATGTTAAAAACATTTAGCTAAGACATCTTTTGGAATATGTTTTTGACAATAATTATCCCACTCTTTTATACACTATCATGCTCACGACTTCCCAGTTACATAACATCTCCAAGAATTCCGTCATGATGAATTGCGGTTCGAATATCTCTTCCGAAAAACTTACTGCGCAGGAGAATTGATGTTGAAAAATGTGTTTAATGAACTGAAATAAAACAGCTGTTCGTCTGACTGTTTGGTTATTAATCCGTTTCATAACTGATAAATTTTATCATAGGAATTTCAGACTTGATATGACACAAAATTTATCCTTTTATTGTTCAATAAAATTAATTAATGAACACACTACGCTGATGATAATTATTGAGAAGTTGCATCTCTTTCAACAATTATTTCGAATAAATTCTTCTAAATGGGTAAGTGCGCATTAATTCGGGCAAGAGAAATCATAAATAAAAGTGCGTCTAATCTCTGCGTGCCATTCGCAGTAACTCTCATGATCATGTGCTAAAAACCTTTTTTTTTTTTTTTAAATCCTATTTATAATTTTTTTTTAGCATAGAAAAGTTACTTTTTAGTAAACTTCTTTAGACACACACACAAGAAAAAAAAAGCTATGAAGGCCCAACTCTAATCTCAATTACATTTTTCTTGTAAAGTACAAGTGAGATGTATTGAATTTCACGAGAAATCCTATGCTTCTTTTAAAACATACTGTGTGAAATTAAAATAATGTAATTACTAGTTTAGCTATTTGAAACAATAATTAGGGGTGACTGTAGTGACTCAAAGTGCCTCAGAGTACTTTTCAAAATTTTGTCCCAACATCACTTCAAAAGTGTCCTAGGGATCGTTCTTCTTCAAGCCAGAACCCTGCCCAATCATCAAACAATTATAGTATGAGCAATTACTTAGAATTTATTTTTATGCTAATAAATAAATGTAGTTTTAGATGAAATATGTATCTTGCTCCCATGCAGATGAGTAATTCGAGCACCTACAAAAAACGTGTTGCTTTCAAGAAGGTAATTGAAGAAGTGGGGACTATTATTATATTTTTCGTCTCGAGCTGAATATGCGTAGAATTGTTTTGAAACGCAGCGTTATAACTAAAATACAAAATTTTATAATACACATAAATAGGCAAAGACAAAACAGTTAAGTACCATTCTCTCCTCTGTTTGTCAACCGATTTTATAACTTTATTAAAAAATTTAGTAGCTATTGATGAATTTTAATGTCATCAATAGAAACATTTTGGAGATAGAGAAATTTGTTGTAGATTCGAAGCCTTTCTTTTCGAAGTCTTTATTCGTCATACTTTCATACTACTCCTAACAATCCACAATATTTGTACAATACTCAATACATTTTTTACTATTCATAATTTAAAGAAGAAGTGTCAAGAATAAAATGAAAGAGAAAATGTAATCTATTAAATGAATGTCAAAACAAAATAATTCTTTTCTTAAGGTGTCAGTTAGTCCATTTACAAATAAAATTTGAAGCTATCAATGTCTAATGTAATATAAAATGAGATAATAAGTGCGGTGGTGCGTTATTTCGCTTCCAATCAACGTTTCGTAAGTTTGTTCATTTGCATTAGCGTTTTGAACTCTTGATTAAATTGAAAGTGAGTGTTTGTTACTCTTATTTATTCAATAATAATAGGGGGCGTAAAATTTTTGATTTCTATTTTCTTTACAGGAGAAGGGGTGCAGAAGGATAAAATTTGCGTATGATATGTGTTACAAATTCATTAAATTAAATAACTGACTCAGTGGTCAATCATTCGCACAGAAGAGAGATTATCGCTAATTGAAATATTTAAATAAAACAAAATGTTGTCAAAGAAAAACGCTAAAATGTTTTAATGTTATCGAAATGCTTGCGGCTGAACCTGAAAAATTTAATGAATTACAAAACAAAATACAAAAATGCCAAACACAAGTAGCATTCCCTACGAACGGGATTCGTATTTAAAGGCCGAGTTAGTTCGTGTTAAAACTGTTTTCAGTACCTAATCTCTCAAGGTATACTTTAACCGAGGTTCAACGATCTCCTTCTAATTTCAGAAACAACTTTATTTTAAAGGACTAACATTAGAAATAGTATATTTTAGCGTGAAAGACAAACTATTTTCAAAAGTTATTATATTTCGGAGTAGTAATATTATAAAACGAAAATATTTTAGTTTTTCAAATATTACTCACTCATTTGGAAATTCTTAGCCTTTTAAGGAAATAATATATGCAAAAATTATTTTGACGTTTAAATAATAGTTTCAAATAACAGGTTTCACAAAACAAATAAAATGTAGAAAATTGCATATAAATGCTCCAATAAAGAAAAAAATGGAAAATGAGCGAATCAACAGAGCTATAAGAAGGGAAATTCTTTCGGAACATGAGTGTATTTGTTCACTGGTAGCAGGCGGAAGGAATAGACAGCAAACAGACAATGTGTCATTAATATCTCGGCACAACTCTCTCCACTTCCGCAAACAAAGGATTACCTTTTTTGAGCGTAAACGAATTTGAAGCTGATCTTTATTTTCCTCTCTCTTGTTTTCTTCTTTCTTTTTTCCTTCGTATTAAAAAATTTATTATTTCATTTCAAATTTCTCAGCTACTTATTTTCGCGGTAGGGACAATATCGAAATGTGCCATTGATCATGTGATACACAAAGGGACATGAAATGAACTGTCAAAGGGAATGAGAGAACTATCAAGGGAATAGAGGATTTTCAGATAACTTGGATGCTTACAAAAAGATTGTAATCTTTTATTATTCAGACCCCCCCCCCCCCCCACTCTCTCCCTCTTCTCTTTTTCAAGTTTGACTATAATATCTTTATTTAAAAAATGATAATGACTGATAAAATAACAGGTTTTAAACCTGCTTTACATGGGTGAAATTTAATGACCCACCAAGAATTATCATTTAGTATTACTAATTACACTGAACTTTTATTACACTAAATGTAATCTAAGAAGCGCCCCATCATGCTGTTTATGATTTTTTTGCGTTAGACATATTTTTGTTTCTAGAGGTTTTATGAGTTATTTGACATTATCGTCAGAAATTGTGAAAATTCTCACGTTTAAAAAGATCTCTCATTTATTACGTGCCTCTGATACTTTACAAAGTTTTTTTCAGTCCATTTTACCGTGAAAAATAAGTAACAAAGTGAAATTTAAAAAAATATATAAAAGAAAATAAACTGAAATAAATAAAAGCACGAAAATAAACTTTAATTCATGTAGAAATATCATTAACTTCAAAAAATGAAGCTAAAGAAATTAATAAATTAAATTAAATTTAAAATAAAGTTTAGTATAAAAGCAGGCTGTGAGGAGATGCATTTTTTATCTGTACCCCCCTCTAATGACTTTTGTTCATTTGCATTAGCGTTTTGAACTCGTGATTGAATTGAAAGTGAGGCTTTGTATTTCTATTATATTTAACAATAAAAGGATGGCATGAACATTTTTGGTTTTATTTTCTTTACAGGAGAAGGAGTGCAGAGAGAAAATTTTTATGTATAATATTCGTTACAAATGTATAACATTAAATAACTAACTCAGTGATTAATCAGTTGTAACTATCGCTAATTGAAATAACTAAAGAAAACAAACTCTTGTCAAACTGAAAAGCTAAAATGTCTAACAGTTGTTTAACCGTTAAAAGGCTGAACTTTAATTCTGTCATTTCATTATGTTTAAAAACCTACTTTAATCATAGAAGTTTATGTTTTTTAGCTTAGAAGGCAATTAAGATTTGTTCCAGGCAATTGAGAAAACAGTTGTGATGAGTTCGTTGAAATCAAGATTATGTATATCGTGCCTTTCAATAAAGAGCGTTGCAGAACGTTAAGTTCATGAAGCGATTTTTATCGAGTATGATCTTAGATGGTCAATCATTCACGTCATTAGCTCTGAAATAATGGGTTTTTTGTCTCTCTGGGTGTTTTTTTTTTTTTTTTTTTGCAAAGATATCGCTAAAAGAAATGAACAGTGTCATATCTGCAAAAAATCGTTTTCTTTTATTTTTATATCAAAATATTCAGATTTTTGCTCTCTTTATATTGCGAATACTGCCGTGAGAAAATGTTCAAAAATTAAGGCTAGAGGCCAACTTTATTTTTTTGGTGTTATACTGTAATAACTACTTTTTATAGTTATTTTTAATTTTGTTGACACCATTAACATCTATCATGTGAGACGAAACTAGAACAATAACTATTTTCTGAACAAAATCGATTATAATAAACATTGAAACAAATTACGCAATTAAATAAAACAAATTTAAAACGTTCAAACTCCACTCTTGAAAAATGTCCTTTTTGTAGATATGACACTGTTCATTCCTATAAGCGATATTACCGTGCGCAAAGTTACTGCATACTTATTAAAAGCTATTTAATCTACCTTCAATAGTAATATTTAATTAACAGTAAATAACTCAAATCCCTACGATATAACTTTCTTCAACAGTCCTTTCAGTACTTAAATTCAAATCAAATAAGCTTCATTGAATTAAAAGGAAAAAATGTTGAACAAATATCTGTAAACTTTAGTTATACTTTTAAAAAATGAAGCACGCATCGAATTCAATTTCAGCAAATGGAAATTAAAAAGAACTAATATCATTAAAATTCATTTTAACGAATGAAGCGAAATAAAAAAGCACAACAAACATACGAAAAAGATGTTTCAATAATTACAAAATTCAGAGTTTAAAACTGCGGCTGCTTTTGGTAAATAGAAAGGCAGTTACAGAGTTATAAAGATTAAGCAATTTAGCTAAAAGTACTCTAAAACTACTACAATCAAGATTCAGCACAATATAAAACTTACGACATGAACAATATGACAACTATCACCCCCTACGTAAAATCACACTGTAGATAATTTTTTTTCCCACGTTTCCGAAGTCCAGCAGCGAAAAAAGTCCAAACGACAAAATCTGTGTCATCACGCGCGTAATTATGACCAGTCATAACACGACACATGCAGAAAAACAAGACGAAAGTGAATATGATTATCACGTGCAAGACACGCATAAATAACATAAACTGAGAATTCCACAATCCATTCGCAGAAGTGAAAAATGAGTTCTCTTTCTGACTCGTGAGGAAATTGGAGCGTTTTCGAAAATTGTCCTAGAATAATAACAAATGCGGGTTCATTAGAATAGTTTTGTGAAAATCTTATTATGCGCAATCAACCTACTTTTTTAAGGTAAGAGTGAAATCAGGGAATATCAAGTCCATGAAACTTAAGCAAGAATCATGTCACATATTGCATGTGAGAAAACTTTCTTCGTAGTGAAAGTGGGCCATTCCTTAATTTCGAACAAACCCTCATAAAAATAGAAACTTTACTTGAAACACAGGCCCGTCATTTAAAAATTTTTCGGGGGGGGGGGGGCGCAAAGGGTATAAACTCAAATGTATTCCGTTAAAAAACACAACGAAATACATGTACTTACACATTACATTATATTTCTCAAGCCGGGAGGGGAATTGACCCCTCCCCCGGGACTCCCCTAAAGGATGGGTCTGGTGAAACAGTTTATGATGTTAAGTGTTGATGCAAACCATGCTATTGAAAATGTTTGCTGAAAAAATTAGGAAATCTATTAATTGCAGCTAATGTGTAAATATATTTATCTAATAATATCGAAATTTCCATCATGATCGACATTATTTTTTTAAACCATTTATTTTAACTTCCCTCATTAAACCCGGGTTCTCCACAAATTCAGGGCCCGATTTTTATCGTTATTCTTTTGGACAATTCCATCATAAAAGACAAGTAATCATAAAGATGCTTTAAATATTTATTCAAATTATTTACTATGAATTATGATAGTTAATTTTAAAAAAAAACTGCACCTTTATGCCTATTACGCATAACATAACTGGTGATTCTTTATAAAAACAATATATTTAATACAAAAAGGGGTTCAGAAGTGATTCTCTCACAAAATTTGATTAGTGCCATTTAGTAAATTCAAAAAATAAATAAATAAATAAATAAAACAAAAAAAAGGTCAGGAAGGAATTTTTGCATAATATGCAACAGACTAAAATAATTGAATGCGTAATAGTTTGACGACAAAGCAACCTTGAAAATTGCAATATATGTTTTTTTTTCCTTCAACTCGGCCATATCAAAATAAAACAGCAGTAGCATACGTAATATAAAGCAGCGATTCTTAATCATCAACCCACGGGCTGCGTGCGACTCGCCGAGTTTCTTTCTAATGGGTCGCGCGCGAATAAAAAAAAAGGTAGCATTGGCTTGTAATTGCCTTTTTGTTTAATAAAGTGATTTCAGAAAAATGAAATCACATACGACCAAGAAACGACATCTTCAAAATTAAAAAGTGCCCCTTATATGAATGAGCGACCTTTATTTGAACTTGCTATTTAAAAACTGAATCAGAGCATATAATAATGGGTCTTAAAATTCACGGAGAAGTTATTCACTCCCACTGTTTAATGGTTTTCGTCGAGGAAACCGTAGTAACTTCAAAGGTCAAATTCTTGCTCATGGAGACGAAACTTACATCCTGCTTTTACTTTTTAATGGTTTTCCTCAAACGAGATCACTTTTGAAGAATTCCAAAAAGAAACATTGGCGAATAGAATTTAAATCCATGAAACTAATGGTGCTAGATGTTAAATTTGTGCACCAAAAAATCAGAAAAAGCAAAAATTAGATACAATCTTTTCTTTATGATAATGAAAGTTCTTATAGTAATAGTTTTTAAAAAATTCGTTCATTTTAGTCGAAATAATAATTTGTTAAAAACATACGTCTAGTTTTTATCCAAAAACATGTAGGCAACCAAATGCCACCAAGAACAACATGAAAATTCAAATTTTTTAATTGTTTCTAACATTTGGCAATTTTTCTGTTCTTTAAAAATCACATCAGGCCAATTTACGTTAGTAGTTAAAATATTTTTCTTATTATTTTTTTTTTTTTTAGTTTGCTCTCTGCTCTTGTTGCTGCTCTGCTGCTTTTTTCAGCTACATAGTGAAAATCAGCACAAACTGAAGCGGATTTAATCGACATTTTGATAGGGGGCATATACAACTGGTTGAACAGTTGACCTTTAAATGATAATATCACACAAAGTAATTCTAGAAAAAATAGAAGCTTATTGAGAACACGGAAACTTATTGTTGTCAGAAATACAGTTCCTGTCATACTTTTCTCCACCAGACCCCTACCTGTTAGCCGAGGCCTTAGGATTGCTTACTCACGGGGAGAGGTAGTGGGGTCTACGGATTTTACATGCACATATCCCCAAGTATACATGGTGGTCTTCAGTGGGTATTGAACGCGCGACCTTCCAGGTGGAAGTCCGACGTGCTAACCACTAGGCTACCACGGCCCCCAATTCCTGTCATACTGTGAAAAGAATCCATCACGAACAGCACAACTTATAATAGAAAAGGGTATTGTTAACAGGAAGATTATTATTCGGAACTTCCAAAACAAAAATGAACAAAATAACTTTTTCCTTGCAAACGGTTATATATATATAGTTATAATGAAATTAATACAAACGAAATATATATACCATATTTGTTTACGTTACAAACAGATAGTAGATGCACTTCTGACTCAAAATACGTTGCTAAAAGAACAAATTTCATAAAAAAAATTATATTCTTAAAAAAATCTTCGTTTAATTTTTTTTTTTTTTTTTTAATGTTTTCAAATGAATGGGTTGCTCAGAGTTTAATTTGCATGAGAGCTAGCGGGAGCTCTGCTCCTGTACTCGTTTTCAATTTTATATGAATTGTTAGAAAGTAGACGATATTAACATTAACTTAACCCAGCGGCGTGCCCATCTCAGTTTTCGAGACCGAGGGTGAGATTAACACTATTTACGTATAAAAATAAGTTCTGAAGCTTATACGACTCTCGATTTTTTTGATAAAAAGCAAATACAAAAGCTGACCATTACGTTGGACAAAATCCAACTTGCTTGAATTTAAAAAGAAACGCAATATAGTGCCACATTTTTCATTTTTGCAAATAAAACCCCACTATTACAATAAGTTTCCAACACAAAATAAACAAACTATAAACGAGACGTTCCGAATGAAATTCAGAATTCAGTTTACGTTCACAAATGGTTTTTGACCTCGACTGCCAAATCCGGTTTGCTCACAGATAAGGAAATATGTGTGACTCACACATCTGTTGACAGTTCATCACATTGCTGTAGTGAAACATTATAATAAATCCATAACAATGGCACGGTAGAACCTTGTTCTCGTATATAGTGTTTTATGCTCACCCGCATGCTTCGTTTTTCCGTGTGTGGCGTTCGAAATGAAGGGTCCCGTGAGAAACGATCCTTCGAGGTTTCACTGCAATTGAATCGTGAATTTTGCTTCAGAAAATTCATTCGTTTTATTCTTTTGAAATTATTTGAAAGGTTCTAAAATCGTTTCTAAAATCGAGGGATTAACTCAAATTTGTTCAATCGTTTATAGTTTTAATTTTAAGTTAGCCCTAAGGCCACTTGCTAACAGGGTAAAGGAGTGAAGTAGAAAAGTTTTAATTTTAAGAACTATAAAGTTAAGTAATAAAATAGCATCTTATATTTTTAACTTTGTCTGGGATGAGCAAATTTAATCCTTTTTAATCCTCGAAAGTAATAAAAACATCTTTCTCAGTTTTTCTCATACGTATCTGATAATTTTATGTGAGTGTGTTTTCATATAATAGGTGTTCGAACTGCATTTATCGTTCCATTATCTTACAAATGTCTGATTTTTGGTTACCATATTAAATATTTTTTTTATTTGTGCTAAGTACATTAATTTAAAATCGTAGCATTTCAATCATACGTAAAACCTGAATTCAAGGGTAACTACAGTTAAATCATACATTTTCTCTTTATCACCAAAGAAAAATTGTTATTTCTATTTATCTATTCAGTTTCGCAAATTCATCAATTCCACCAAATGTTACAAAGATACATTTACACTACCCTAAACTTATATTTAATTGTTGTTTTTTTAATTTTTGACTTAATCTTTTATGACTTGTAGAAGCGAACTTCACTATATGTTTGTGTAGTTTTAATTTAAAAAGGAATAAACAATTTTAAAAACCCTTATGGAGATAAAACAGCAGGAAGAAACACGGAAATACTTTGAAAAGAGTGAGAGAGAGAAAAAAAAAGTTTGAGGATTATCAGCAATTCGATAGCATGTCACAGAAAAAGGAAGCTTAAAACCATTGCACATCTTTTTTTTTCTTACTTTTTTTTTTCATTTTACCCCAATAGTGTCACTTTTCCTAGGGATTTTCTTCTTTTATCACTCCAACTGCGTGACACACCTTTTTTTGAAGAAAAGACGAGTTTCAGTTACATTTCTTAGAAAGTTAAGAGAAAATGTTTTCCATTCTTTTTCTTCATTTTATTATTTTTTTTATTTAGAAAAAAACATTTCTAATTCAGTCAGATTCTACAATCGTTATTCCCCTCAGAAATCTATTTTAATAAATTCTTAGTCTTGAAGCCTTCTTTTTTTTTTTTTTTGCAAAAATGAAGCAAAAAAAGATTATGAATAGAAAAATGTGGGTATAAGATTAAAACTAATATTATTATAAACTAAATTTTGCCTCAAACGTAATTTGATCTGGTCATTGTAATGCTTCTTTGCATTTATATTAAAAAACTGATCATGTGTGATAGTAAGGCGGTACCGGAACGTCAACCAAGAATTAGATAAAAGTTTTGAAAAAAATAATAAAGCGTCAACTGATTTTAAATTAGCCAAAATGCTGAAGCTATTAACGTTCTTGAGGCATTTTCCGTAATTTTTCTTTTTTTTACGATGAAAGTTGAGTACAAATTTTTACAATGTGGAAACCTGTCTTTTCCCAGCAGAAACAGTTAAAAAGTTGCCAAGAATTCGAGATCTGTTCTTAGCGCAACGATGCAGAAAAAAACATCTTGTTCGAACGTGATAGGAATTTATTGAGAGCTGTTCATTTAAATACTCACATTCTTTCCCATCTCGAGTTTCACTTTTCTTTCCCTCGAAGAAAAACATATATTTCTTGAAATTTTATATTTCGGTTTCCCGGAGCAGAATTTTATATCAGCCAATGGTCATTCTGATGAACATTCTTTTGCAACTCATTGTGTAAAATGGCTCTTGGCAAGAACGATGCGAACCGTGATGACACAGAAGATAAAAGTTGCATCTGAAATGAGTATGCATAGCAGCACAGCCCTAATTTTATGGCACGCATTTTAATCTTCGTCCAAGACTTAATTTCTGCTCTTAAGTTCAGTGTTACACGACCCTGTGTTTTTAGTTACAATGCAAGCCTCATAAAAAACGAGGGGAAATTGTTTCTTAGTTTTATTTACCTTAATGGTTTTGGGCAGCATTTTTTTCATTGATGAATTGATTCTGAGTTTTAAAAAATGTTGTTTAAAAAGAATGTCTAGTAAAATTGTTATGATTTACGAACAGCTAACCAAATTTTTTTAAGCGAAAGATAAGCCAGGAAATTGTTTTTTAATTTTTATTTATTTAAATGCTCTGTTTATAAACATTTTTACATGATTCCTTATTGCAAATTCCTATTTTATTATTATTTTTTTCAAAGTGGGATGATTGTGTTACGTATACTAAATTTCAATGTTTATACTTAGTACATACGTGTCTGTGTGTGTGTGTGTTACGTATGTGTTAGTATTATTAAAACCTTAAAAACAATCATAACAAAATAAACTATTATCTCAGTGCAAAATAAGTATCACATGAAACCGCTATCATAATATATGGTATATATATATATACAGTGTGTCAAAAAATTTTAAGACTGGGTTTGTAAAAAAGATATAAACTAGTAATTATATTTCTATTCAAAAGTATTTTTATTCAAAATAAGCTCCTTCGGGTTCAATACATTTGTTACGGCGGTTTAACAACGATTCGAATGCCTGTTCCAGCTCACATTGTGGGACGGCCTCCAAAGCTCGCGTCGAAGCCGTTTGTACACAGTGTGTCAAAGAATTTTTAACACTACAGTGGCGCGATCTGTGTTATCGAGCATTCGTGAACTCCTTAACTATCAAGTGATCCATTGCCAAAACCTCAGTTCATTTTTTACCTTTTTTTATTTTGATGACATTGACACTACACAAACAGCTTCGACGCGAGCCTTGGAGGCACAGTCCCACAATGAGAGCTGGAACAGGTATTCGACTCGTTGTTAAACCGCTGTAACAAATGTATTGTAGCCGAAGGAGCTTATTTTGAATAAAAATATAATTACTAGTTTTTATTTTATTTCAGAGACCCAGTCTTAAAAATTCTTTGTCACACTGTATACATATATATTATTCATCTTCGAAGATGGATTTGGGCTAGTAAATTCCGATGGTTTTGTGAACTGTCCAGCTTTGTATGGCAAATTTTGAAAAGGAAAGGTTCTATTTTCTCGTCGAGCAAATGCGGTACCGGGCAGAAATCGGAAAGAAATGTATGGTCGATTGTGAATGCTTAGAAAAACTGATTAAAATGTTCAATAGCTTGCACTTAAGTTTTATTCACATTGGAAAGTATAATATTACATAAATTTAAAACTTTTAAAATTATAAATGTAATTTTAAGGCGATAGGATTAATTAAGAGAATTTAATGCCCATCTGAAAAAAAAAAATTCATTTTACTACATTTTAAAAGAAAAACCGGAATTCGCTTGAAAGACAGAAAGGAAAAGTCTTATGAAAATATATTCGAACCCTCTCTCCCCCCCCCCATTTTTACTCTTGTTAATTATATTTTTTAAATTCTCTGAAAATTCTGAGTATATATTAATAATTAAATTAAAACTTTTTTAAACCTCTTTTTAAAATTTTAAAGGTAATTAATGTGCCTAAATAAGGGGTTCCGGAAGAGATATGTGGGTTGAAATGTCTGTAAGGAATTTCATCTTTTGTTTAATAATGCCTTGAAGAATGGAAGAATTGCTGTTTTTATACGACATTGATGGAGAAAACTTATATTCTAATTTTATGGCATTGAATGTTGTTCTCAACTTAGTAAATCGTCTGCTGTATAATTTATAAGTTTTAAAATTTTATTATTTTCCCAGTGTTAATTTTTTTTTCATTGTAGAAAAGTGATGTCTTTAATATCAAATGTTTTTAAAAGAGTGTTTATTTTAGAAATTTCTGATCGGCTGATATATTTTTCAAGCTAGTAAATGTCCGTCTTTACGGGCTGTTTTTACTCTTAAATTAACATTGATTTAGTTTTTTAATTACCTTTTCATTAATTTGGGATAGTTAACTTAGACTTCGGAACTTAAAGCGAAGAACATCTAAGGAGATTTTTGAAGCATTGAAACCTCAAGCTGATAAATAAATAAATGAAATAAAAACTTAAAAATAAAAGAGCCAGGGCAAAATCCATCACAAGAAATATCAATTCTCCCGGCGGTATTCTCCTTACGTTAAAATTACTTTATGAAAAGAAAAAAAGAAAAAGAAGAAAAATCCGCTCTTTTCTTTTCCCCTTTTCTTTTTTCTTTTTTATTTGTGGCATTTTAAAATGTTGTTACTCCATGTTTCTATTATTTAATCAGCGGCTGGTTAAATACTTTATAAATTAGATATTTTATTGATCTTTATATCAGAAGGAAAAGCGATTACGGAAGCAAACGATGACTCTCAACCTACGAAAATATCGTCAAGTAATTTTATCATGCATTTTGAATGCTTTGAAAGACATCAGACCAATGAGGAAGTTAATTACGACTACAATTGTTTTAACGAAACTGGAAAGAAAACATCAGCATTTATGTTGTCGGTTCGATGTAACACTCCAAATCTATTACACCGGAACAAAAAAAAAACTACCTTTATTAATCCTTTGTTTTGTTAATCAGTTTGTAGTTTTGTTCTCTAAAAATGTGTCTTTATTTAGGCTATTATTATTATTATTGTTATCAATTTTCTAACTTTTGTCTATCACTTTATTATTATTATTATTTGGACTAATAAATCATATCTGATTGGGCTTTCTATACCATTACATTTTCGCTGCTGGCGTCTACCTGAGCAATACTATTTTACATCACAATTAAAATGAATGCATTGAAAAGAGACAGCAACATGTTTTGATTCTACGATTTCGGTTTACAGCGACGACAACCAATCTTAATTTATCTGAAGGCAAAATATCTCTCTCTTTTCTTTTTGTTTTGTACATTAGAGCTTTTACTAATTTCATAAATATTGTTATTTTGGAATTTTATATTTTGGAATTTATTTTTCAATGATTTCGTTTGACTGTTATTTATATCACTTATGCATACGTATTCATTACAACTGTGAAAACAAAAACAGTAAATATTTTAACACTTGTAGCAATTATTTTATTAAGCGACGATCTACAGTAAAACCTCCAAAGTTGATCATCTCCCTACGTTGACCACCTCTCTATGATGACCTAAATTTTAGTTTGAATGGTCACAACACATTTTCAATGGAGATTTACCTCTCTATATTGACCACCTCTATAAGTTGTATGTTGACCACTTTTTAGTAGGTTATTTGAAATAAATTTCTATAATTTACTCTCTGTAACTTGACCACTGATGTTCTGATGTTTTCTTGAATTTGCTTTTCCCCGGTTTGTTCTCCATCTGGTTTCCAAGAATTTATTAGTCATTCGGCTTATCTGAGTATCACTCGCCCCCCCCCCCCCCCGCCGCACATTCCGTTCTTTTTTCTGGCTTCTTTTTAATTTCTTCTGAGCAACTTAAAGATTTTGCTGTAGAAAAATGCCCAAGTAAGCTAATAGACTTGTAAACTATGAAAGTGTTTTTACAGTTACCTAATAATGAACAAAAAGAAGCCTCAAACAAAAATTGGGTCATTCCTTAAAAAAATGAAAAATTTGCTGTACCTTCAGAAGAAAATAAGAATGAGCGAGTGAAGAATTCTTCCTTGAAAGCTACTAAAAAAGTTTAATAAATAAATCTCTAATCTAATACATTTTTATTAATAGTTCCCTAAGTTGACCACCTAAATATGTTGACCACTTAGTTACAGTCCCTTAGGTGGTAAACTTATGGAGGTCCTACTGTAGCTTTAAACTTAAGCATTATACTTTAGGCATTTAATTTTTAAATGGGTTCAATTAGCTATGCAGTTTAACCATGAAAACTGAACCAAGTCATACGAAATAATAGTTACAGCTCTGTTTTTTAACTACAAGAATTCGCCCAATTAAAAAAAAATGAAAAGGTAAAAAATATATATTCTGCGCAGTTCCAATTATTTCAATTATGGTATGAAAATGCCATGAATTTCATATTGCATGGATTCTTCGAAATTTGAAGTGAAACACATTTAAGAATTTAAATCATATTAGACCAGCACCTTCGAGAAATCAAATGGTACTAGAATAATTGCAATGAAATTTTTTAAATTATACCATGAAAAGTGCTTTACAAAGCGTTTTAAAAAATCAACACAGAACTTTTTCATTCCATGTGTATTTCAGTCCGTCATTCAGTCTTCAAATCTAACAAATTCAAACGTACCAAAAACCACTTGTTTTGTGTCAAAAAAAAAAAAACTATTACAGTTTCTGCGCTTATTCATTTACTTTTAGTCTTTGGAAAATTGAAAAAACAGTTAACAAAGTACAACTATCAACTACTGGAAAACTTACATACTTTAACAATAAACTGAACATTGAATAAATTAACGAAAAAAAGTGCTAGTGTAATTGCAATATTTTGCTGACTAAGGAATTGAAACAAGATTCAACAAAAAGGGTTGAAGCACTGTCATAAACAAATCTAAAACCCGAAAATGGTATCAGAATGGTCTTTGTGCTGTTCTTTCTCGAAAACTGCGACTACCAGTCGAGAATGATTCCATTTGTCGAAAGGGTGACGCTGAGACCCGTTTTAAAAGTTTTATTTTAGTCAAGTACAGTCGAACCTCATTAAAACGAACCCCAAGGGACTTTTAAAACGAATTCGTTTTAACCGTAGTTCGTTTTATCCGAAAAACAATGAGATCTTTTTTTAGAAAGCAAAAGATGAATTTCACTTTATCTTCCAGCACATAATGGTCGATTTAAGTCCCTAATACATATATGTAAATCAATGCTTTAGATTTCGAATTTGTCATTAGAAGAAAACAATTTCTAGTTATTAATAAAATGTTTTTAAAGGAAAAATTTAATAACTTTAGATGTTTACTAACTAAAATTAAACATCTAGAGAAAATCTTTTAAAATACTCAGTTATGACACATTGTTTCCTACTCTTTTCTGAACAATTGCTCCAGAAGTCTTCAATGGCATCTAAATTGTTTAGGCATTCTGATAAATAATCCTTTGCTAAGAGAAACCGCCGGCCGGCGCAGTGGTTAGGGCAACAGACTTCTGCTAAAGGTGGAATAACTGAACGGAAGACAGAGCCTTAACTGGAACAGATTCGATGTTTGGTAAAAGTGAAAAATGACTTTTGTTTGTTTCCTATTGAATTCAAGTTCGAATGGTAGGGACCACAAATAAGAGTTCGACTTATCAGATAGTTCGAATTAAGCGTGTTTGTCTTTAACAAAGAAAATAGCGTTATTTGTTAATACATTAGAACGGGGATCGCAAATGTAGTTCGTCTTAGCAGTAATTCGTTTTAAGCGTGTTTGAATTAACGAGGTTCGACTGTATTTTCTTTCTTTTTTTCTCGACGCTGAATTATTGAATATTTAGCACAAAAAGAAAAGAAAAAACGCAAGTACTAAAAAAATTTGTTATTCTTCGCAAAAAAGTAAACGTATCCTCATATTTATTTCTTCCATTACCCCTATTTCGATGAAATTAAAGCAGTCCTGAAGCATGCGTGAAACGAAGGAAGGTTTCGGCTTAGAAAAACAGACAGTACCTCTTGGTTCATTTTTGCTTCTTTATTTTTTAATTGAACTTCTGTTAGGCTTTGTACTTTTGGTCATCGACCGGAAAGAAGAATTTGAAGCTAGTAAGAAATATCTGGAAAAGGAAGCACACACCACAAATTTAACATCCGGAGCATGTTGGTCGAAGAAAAAATAACTAAATAAATAAAGCATCGAATGGAAAGCAAAATTGCTTTGATGCTTACATTCCAAGAATAGAGAGAACAAAAGAAAAAAAGTAGACATGCTTTTCTTCGTCGAAATTTATAGCACCATAAATAAAGTAAGTTTAACAAAAAAACTTGTTTTCAAACTGCGAAAAGTCCCACGCGCCTCAAAAACAAAAACATGAATAGTGTTTTGACCTATTAACCATGATATCCAATCGATGGGGTAGAGTGAGGCCACATCAGTTTTATTTGAAGAGTGAATGTCAAACTAAAAACACTTTGCTCAGCGAGCAGCTTTCGCGCAGTTTGACTTTTGACTAAAGAAAGACGTTGTCATAAAATGGCATTCTGTCACGAGAAGGAGCAATTCAGCGAAACTACATTTACTGAACCAAAATACTTTTAAACGACTAGGCAATCCTAGGGAAGCGAAAGCGAACGCAGAATAGACCGCTTTTTAACTCTCTGGTGCGCGCGGGGGTTACCGGGTTACTCTTAGCCTCTACTGCTAACAAAAACGATAAATGGTAATGAAACTGGCAATACTTTGCGTATTAGATTTAGTACCTCATATGGCTTAAAAGTGCTCCTTTTTCTCGTAAATCTTCAAAGTTGTCCTTGGGAGAGCAACTTGAACCCCCATTTTCTCGTAACTTTTCTAAACCTCTAGCCTCCAGTACAGTGGTAACCCCCATTACTTGAATTTTGCGCACGCTAATGCTATTGACTCATAAATATGATACCATGTTTTTCCAAAATTAATTTCACCAACTATCATGAACTGCCGATTTTTTATAAGAGAAAGCATTTCCTCTAGTATGAAAATTTCTAGAAATGGATGAAGATAACAATGTAGACAGACGAAGCCTATTTTATTCGGGAGTTCTGTCAACTCCCATAGATGCAAACTTTGGGCTTCACATAATCTAAGAACTGTTGCGGAAACCCCATGCATGACCAAAATGTCTCATTGGTGTGGTGTGGAACAATCCTAGCCAGAGGTGAAATGTAGGAATTTATTTCGGAAGAAGCTCAAACCCAAACCATTAAGAGAACTCTCCCAATTAAAGTTTTAAAATATTAAAATTTGCAAGGGCGCAACTCAAAGGGGAGGGGTATAGGTCAAGAATAATTCCGAAACGTATACCAATGGTGTAAAAATTATTACGGTTTGGACATTCTATCGTAGTAATCTTTCTTCACCATGGTCAATCTAATTTTCTCCTCATACCAGCATCTATGTGATGTTGTCTTGAACCCCGTTTCAAATTGTTGTTACGTGTATTGCTACTTTTAGATTTCCTACGAGACGACTAAATGCTATTTATTTAGCTTTTATTTTCCCCCTTGATTGCTTTAAGCTTTGTTGCACTTGAGACAATCTTTACATTTAAATAAACGTAAAAATTAAAACTCATAATGTCTCCATATCCAAAATTTCACATTGACCCAACTATCATTTCATTTAGTCATTTCTCTTCAGCATTTCTCAAAGTATATGCATTTTAAAATTCCCTTTCATAAAAACTCTTCACGTTTTCATAAAAAATAAATAAAAATAAAAAGGTGCCTAATAAATAAACGTTATTTGGTACAAATAGAGCCAGTAATATGAAAAAATGTATATGCTAACTAATAATCATTGCAATATTTCTGTTCAGTACTTACATGAATAATACTCTTCATTTTAATTTACTTCAATACATGCCAATAATTTCATTTTGGCGTGCATTGTTGTTGTTTTTTCGTAATTTTTCTTTTTTCTCTCCCTCGTTATTCCTCAATTTACCATTTTTCGTGCACTTTGCTTTTATTAGTTACTAGTAAATTATGTGACGTTGCCCGCTGCGGTAATAATAGTGAGAAAAAAACAGCCTTGGGTATCTTACTTACCAAATGAGATACTTTATCAATGATTATTTTTCATGAAATGAGAAAAAAATACCGCTGTTAATGTTTCGCCACCAAGTGAGAAATGCAAAACTGCACAAACCATAGTCTCAGAAAATCAACAGTTAAGTTTAATTTAAAAATAACAGGCTTATTTTTAAATCCATGTTTATATTAATGTATTATTATAATTTAATCGCTCCGCAGTCTTCCTTTAACAATAAGGCTTCGTTTAATCCTCCGTCGAAGAAATTAGATTCAGGGCAATAACTAAAGATTTAATTATCTATATATAAATAGTCAAAGACAAAATAGTTAAGAGCCATTTTCTCCTCTGTTTTCAACCAATTTTCTTACTTTTTTTTTTTGTTTAGTAGCTATTGACTTGTTTTAATGATATCAATTTAAAAATATGGAAACATTTTATTATTAGTTAATTATTCCGCCTTCTTTTTTTGTCAAACAAGTCTCACTTATAATTAATGTTATATTGTTATAGATAGCAGATGGCAACATGACTTGGTTGAGTAAATTATTAGGTAATAAATATAAAACTCATTGTTAAAAAGAGTTTTCTGTCATTCAGCAGTCATATTAAAAGCAATTATAAAAGAGTTTGAGTGAAGGCTTCTCTAAAACAATGAAATGAAAAATGAGAATAAAGTATGGAAGCAAACATTTAAGTTTTATTCAACTGTCACTCAACTTGGTACGAAATCGGCAGAAGTAAAAGCGGCTACATTTATGTTCGCAATTGGCCCTGCGGCGACAATGATTCACAATACATTTGCTCCAAGTGAGGATGATCCAAAAAAAAAAAAAAAACTCGACGTTATAGTCGCCAAATTTGATGAATAATCTATATATATAAAATGAAAGTTTGATGAACTTTCGAGTTGGCAACGCCCATGTTTATATACTCGCTACAGCAAAATCTACGTAACGTACGATTACGAAAAGTGGCACAAAATTCTACCATATCTTGGTGGTTTGCACTTTGAAGCTGTTTTTCTTAAATTCGTTCAATATTCTTTAAATTAACAATTAAAATATTAATCCTCCAGCATTTTCTTTACTTCACACGAGTTCTTGAAAGTGAATTAAAGTGAAGTGAGTTTCAGAAATTCCGCGGATGAATGTAAACAATCATGGCGCCGGCCTTGCATGTAACGAAAATCAGTGTTTTAGAAAGTCTTTCCAGATTTGATTGATTATTTCAATGAAATTTACTTTTTTAAAGATGAAATCCATTAAAAATTGCAGTTACAATTACATCAGTAGCAAATAATGTTTACTGCATAAGTGATTCTGATCCGACATTTCCGAAAATCCTCGAGCACCTGTTCCAAAAGTTAAAAAAAAAAAAAAAAAATCCGAAATTTTAAAAATTTACTTATGTTAAGATTTCTTTGACAATTAATATCTGTGTTTTTCTTTCTACCTATTTTGTGCTGCTTTAAAATATACAATAATTCTTTCCAGAAAAAAAAAAAAAAAGACTTCTGATATACAAGACCTTTCATTTAATTTCTTGAAGGATTAATTTTGAGCTTATATATATATATATATATTTGCATATGTACTGTGTGTTGAGGAGGGAGGGGGGGGGGGGGGTTGTTAACCTATATAGTTTCTTATTTTAAATTGATGGTGCATACTTTTTCTGAAAATTTTGTGTGAAGTTCGGAAAATTTTTTTCCGCATTGAATCACCCATGGTTATTGGAGAGGTGGAAAATTTTATTTTCTTTTTTAGAATGTTGTTGGGCCTGCTTGAATAATATATATCGATCTCAAGCATTATTATTCAATTAAGCGGCTTGCCCAACCAGTTTAATTCAACTGGGATGAAAAATTTTAATATGTTAATAGATTATTAAACTTATTATTAACATAGTATCTACTCATAAAAATAATATTCATTAATTACCAAAAACAAGTAGCGAACTACTAATACACTTAATTTTTTAATTTTTGTATCACAATTTACCCTTTTTATTGGTTGAAATAAACATTTATGAAATAACATTTATATTTTTGAATTCAGACTCAGAAAGAATGTACTGCTATCTATCAGAGTCAGAGTAAAAAAAAAAGCTATGTAAAAGTTTTGATGATGTAATAAAAATAAATATGCCACATGATACAAATATAGATCAATAAATATAGGTAGGCTCTTAGTGATAGATTGAAATAATTTTATACCTAAGTCAGAGTAGATATACATTTGTGGAAAAAGACTGGCTGAAATAAGTTTTTTATTGGCTCAGAAGTGACTTAAGAAGTCGCCTTCGGTGTCTTGCTTGGGGAAAAAAACAAGTTGCGCCGTAGGCGCCGCTATTTTAACTTTGCACGGGCAACGCCGTTGCGGGTACCGCTAATACTTAATATAATTATGTAAAAAGCATAATGTTTTCAATGCTAAATCTAATTATGACGATCGAATTTTGACCGTTTAGCGAACTCTAGTTTTAGTTATTATCATACTTATGACAGAGTAAAGTGACTAGTGAATGCAGTTTTCCAAAAATAAGGTTTCAAAACACATTTTTCTGCATGGATTGTCTACAGTAGTTTTCTTCCACACCATTCCAAACTATCTAACACCTAAGGCAGTGGTTCCCAAAAACCCATCTAACAGATATTTCCAATCTTGGGACCCACCTCTTTGCTGTCTTAGAGATAAGAGGGCATAAATATTGGTAATACTCAGATCCCTTAGTGGCGAGGTATGGAACTACTTAATGCTGTCTTATTTATTCTAATTGAAATTAAAAACAAAAATCAGTATTACCAATATGAATGAAAGACTTGAAATAAGAAACCCAAATTAAATATTTTTTTTTATCACTTCAATACCTGCACCTGCAAGGTTTTTTTACAAAGTTATATCAATGGGAAGGATGTATTTGTTTCTTTATTTCTCTTCATTAAAGTTTTAGCATCAACTTCAACTTTAGTTACTTTTATTCGCAGACTTCCTATTCTTTTAATTCAAGTGCACTGCACAGTGGTGAGCGCCCACTCAATATTCGCTCGTAGTTTGGGAAATACTGACCTAAGGGGCCGTTCATAAATGACGTCACGCTTTTTCCCCATATATTTGACCCCTCCCCCCCCCCTTTGTCACAATACGTCACACTTCAGCGGACCCCTCCCCCCCCCTTTGTCTCGCGTCACGCTATGTTGCATAATGCAGGATGTCACACTTCTTGTTACCCCCTCCCCTCCCCTTGTCACACTTTGTCACAATTTCACGAACACCCCCTCCCCCCTCGAAGCGTGATATCATTTACGAATGATCCCTAAGGGATTATTAGAATCAAACTCCTACATGTTTATCGACAGGAAAATTTTGTGTTCATTTACTGATCATACACCACTTTTATTGTACCCCTTTTTATTTGCACACCCAAAAATACCTGAATCGGAGCCATTTAAAACCCCTCTATTTTTTAACAATATCCAAACATATCAGTAAAAATGCTTTTACTGTCATCAATTAACTGCTACATATTTAAAAAAAATTATTTTTTAAAAATAAAATTGCGCTCCAGTGATCATACACTGCATAGTTTCATTGCCACACTTACACTTAATAATGCATTTCATAGCAGTATTAAGGTAATCGTTTTTTTAAGGTTTGCTTTCTTCGTCAGCTTTCCTACTGTTGAATAATTATGATCATAGAAATCTTTAAACATTACGTATTATACTAACTGTCTGTGTCCTTAAACGATACAATATACAAACGTTCATACATAAAAGTAGCTTCGTTTATTGACGATTGTAGAGAAACATTTCTTTTTAATAACAGAATGCTCCTGAACTGGTTCCCACTGGGAAAAAGACTTTCGATTATCTCAAACATATCGATTACATTAACCGGAAATAACCTATCACTCTAAAACGGTGACAAAACAAAAGAACTCAACAGCGGGATTTTTCCACTGTATTTTCCAAGCAGAAAATATAGTTATGTTCTGCCGGAACTAATCCTACATAATGGAAGAACAAAAACCAGTCGAATTCGTTCCCGCCTCGTGATTTACGTCTGCATTCTTACCATTTATATATTCCATGCTCGAACAAGGTACTTGCCCTAGCACCGGATATAACGGTATTTCCGTTCCGCGTCGCTTGATCTTACAGATTCTTTGGATTAGGTAAATGCTACGATGGAGTAATTGGTTGTACTTTTACTTTTCCGTAAAATGAAATGATACTGTCAATTGTCAGCTAAATTGTCCATAATTCTGTTGTTCAGTGAAATGACAAAGGGAGAGAAGATTTTCTGTAAATGGACTTCCATAAAACCAGACGTTACGTTTTCTGTACGGGAGAATATTTCCGTGAAAAGGATTTGGTTTTCCCCACTGTTACACATGTTGCGTACCTTATTTAATAGCGGGTCAAATGATTCAAATCTGGTGGCAAACTTCCGCATAAAAACCTGCTGTAATCTCAGTCACGTCCGAAACAGACAATTTACATTATATCTCTCAACACGCCTTTTTTAAAAATGAATTCTATATTAGCTTACAGAATGTTGACGTCCAGTTTCTCCGCCTTTCAGGTGGAGAAACTGGACGTCAAATTTCTCATGCTGCGATGGTACCACACTCCTTGTGGTGCCGCTGAAGGAGATAGCACCAATCTCCCGCAATCGCACTACGGTGTAAGGTCTGCAATTGGCAGAAGCCAATAGCAGCCCATTAGAAAAAATATATATTAGGCTACAAGTAACTGGATCACAGTTTCAGTCATTGAATAGAATGCATAAATGATAACTGTAATATATAAAGTTAATAAATGAGTGTGTTAGGACAATAAAGCTCCAAATCAAAAATCGTCACTACATGAGCTTTTTTTAAATGTAGTCCTTACTATACAAAGCTTTTGCGATTGCATTACTGTCATTGTGCCTTCTTTATCGTGTGTCAGAATAATGTTTTTTAGAATTTCTTGCAAAACACGAAAGTTGAAAATTCAATTTTACGAATTTGTTTAAAGTGGATATGCACCGTCATTTTTTGTGCACGCTTAAGCACTGAGCTGTGTAACTATCTAGTGTGCTGTTCACGACAGAATTTACTTTGGGAGTGGTCAGCAGAATTTTTTTCGCCAAAAAAAAAAAAAACATTACATTTGTTTAAGGTTTTGCCGAAAATGAAAACGTTTTTACACAAATCTTAAAATATGCAATAAAGGTTGAGTACTTAAATTCCTCCTGTCGTCGCCAAGAGTCGTATAAATAAATAATCATAAAAATAAATAAAATCCTTTTATACGTGTATTGGTGTTAGAATTTAGAATTTTGTCCTAAGGATACGATTCGCTTTACTTTAACTTTCCGAGTGGGCATATTACTTTCTAACTTTGTACGCAATTTCAATATCGGGTAAGTGGTTGGTATTCATACGGCGTGGATAACGGTGTCCTTAATATTCATATTAAATTGTACTTCTTTTCGCAAAAGAGCAGGCGTTTATTGAGGTCCATCTACCATTGTTAAAGCAACACTTTCAACAACGAAAGTATTAAAATAAGTACTATCCGGTGAGCGAGAGCAACGAGCTCTGGTCGCAAAGCGATCCAAATGGAACTGCTTGTGATTCCGGAAATTGGAGAGCGATATCGAGCAGTGGGCGGGCCCCTAGCGCGTCAGAAATTAATATCTGACAATCAGAAATCACCAATTTAGCAAAAAGACATACGCCCAACATTTTTTAACTTCATATAAAAGAGAATTTATTTCTTTATATGCCAATTCATCTATTCATAGTTTCTATAAAGACACTGAAACAAAAGCATTTCAGATATCAAAGGAAGGATGTTAAAAACAAAAGTTTTCCACTAAAATGTTCTTCACCGGAATCCGTCAAAGGAAAAAGAAAAGAGATTTCCACTTGTTCTGATAAAATCGTGTGATTAGGATGACAAGAGCACTTACCGCCCACTTCACTTGTACAGCATCTCAGAGAGCAAATGCTTTTTCTTACATCTTTGAAAGAACAAATGTGAACATAAAAATAAATCTTTCTATAAGAAAACTATCACAAATTGAAATAACTACTTGTTTTGGTAATGTTGATAAAAATAAAAGTGCCTCATGTTTAAGTTTTGTGTATATTTTAAAAAGTTCTTTGGATTGTATTTCTATGATTTAGTATATTTAAATACGTTCATACAGAGTAAGAGTAAGTTCTGAAGAATATTTTGGAGTCAGATTTATTCCTTGTTTGAGAAAGTTTGAACCAGATTTATGGCATTACCTATATTTTTAAATCCCTTCTGGAGAATAACGTTAAAAGAACGGCTCTGCTTCTCAGACATTATATACATCGAAATCGTCAATGGTATTTTTTATGTATTTACGTTCAGTTTTAATTTCAGTGGTTGCTAAATGCAATTCCGTGTAAATAACTAAAAATCTAGAAAACGACGAGATAGCCGAAAAACCGTGGCTCTGTTTAAAAACGATATGTTGCTCAGCCTAGACTTGGTGAGAAAACATTTTAGCCAGGTTTTATCCTCTATGGTTTTGTAAGATTTTGCTTCTAATGAAGTTGCTCTTTGAGTATTGGTTTTTCACCGTCTGAAGTCCTAATGCATTCTCAAACGACTGGCTACTGGTAATTACTCTTTCATGTGACAGCACTGACGGCGGAGGGTAGAGGAAAAATTAATTGCTAGAATTTCAACGCCCAGTTTTCTAACCAGGAGGAGACACCTTGGTTCTGACAATGTGAAATTTAATTTACCCGAGCGAGATTCATGCCAACTAGATATCCGTTGGATCTTCAGCATGTCACATAATCGATTTTCTGCATCGTTGAAAATAAACCGACTCGGGCCAAATTTGAACACACAAAACTTGCGCATTATCCCGCCGCACCTTGTCTAATGTGCGAATGTGAAAACTAATCTCAGTAGTCTTTGGGACAACAAATTAGCGGTACAATCTGTGTCTGGACTTGTAAATAAATGTCTTCCGGAGTGCAATTAGAAAGAATGGAGCAGGAAATTTTATGTGTTTGAAAACTTTTATTTTCCTTCTTCTTTTATCGTCCTTAAGTGAAAACTAATCTCAGTAATCCCTTGCTCGACGAGACGTCATTAAAACCAGAATGTGACAGAATACTTGGCATGACATTACATCTTGTTCTTGCAACGTGGTCGCCGGCTGTTTTGTAATATGGCCACCATCCTTCGCCATATTATTCTATCACTGCACCAGAGGGCTTTAGTGTCCCCTGATATAATAAATTTACTTGCTGCGGCAAATGAATTGTCAAAGCGTGTGAAGCGAGAATAAAAGAACGGATACTAGACGCTTAGCAAAGCCGTACAGCTTGACGGCCTTCCAGTTCGAAGGACAGCGGAATTAACATAGAAAAAAGCTTTTCTCACGTCAACACGGAGCAACCTTTGTTCAAGCCAAGATAATTGGAACGGTAGAGTATTGGGGAGAGAAAGGAATGCTTTGATATTCGAGGTCGTTGGAAATAATTCGGCAGTTTATTTCGTCGAGATGGATGGTAGCTAATTTGCATTAATGAGCATATGAAATTATTTCTGTTATAGAATTGTTTTATTCTCGTCGGCCACTTTCAGAAATTTATTCAGCTGTAATTGATTATTTTCTGAAAGAAAATTCTGTTGGAGAACAAACAAATCTAATAAGAGAACAATAATACTCATTTATGACACACCCATATTTACCAAGAAAATTAACGAAGAACAGCAACAATCAAGTGCCGTTGTAAACGTTGAAGATCATCATCTTATTAAAGAATAATGTTCATCCAACTTCTTAAGATTGTAAAATTTCAAACATAAAAAATAGTCAAGAAAATTAATACGAAAAAGATAGCTTTTGACCCAAGAATTCTTCTCAATTAGTATGCATTCCAATATGATTTTGCTTCTTTAAAATTCAATTTATCCCATTTTGATCTTTCAATTGGTTCTATTCATGATATTGTTATCCAAAGACATTTCTTATTCTAAATACACGCAATTTTGTTCTTCGTCAATTTCGATCCCTTTGATCATGATTTTTCGTTTTGCATTGCAACAAAAGTATTTTACTTGATTTCTGGTTTTTTTCTTTTCTTTTCCTTTTAGTCTCACTTAAAGCTGGGCTTGAAATGCGTAAACCATTTAGCAGTGATTGCAAATAGCCTTGGTTTTCCTCAAATAATAACAATATAATCACAGCAAAACGAAGTTACTCGAGAAATTAAAATTCGTCCGTAATTTTAACTTCCTTTTCACTTTAGTTCAGTTTTAAATACTTTTTCCTGGACCGCTGTATAAATACCTTTACAGGAAACGTGTTTCTTTGTCTGATTCATTTAATTTTAGTCCTTCCTTATTAAAACGGACAGCTCCTCTGTTTCTTGCTGTAAATATTGTTGATAAGTTCGAATAAACATTTTACTCCTATAACTTTTAGTGTTGCTAAAGTATTAGTAGTATCAAAAGTCTTTCAAAAGTAAATAAAGGCAAAAATCTTACGAAATACATGTTTTATAGAACACTCACTCAAATCTCCAGTAAATAGTGCCTGATCCTCATAGCCTTAACATTAATCCTGAACTTTGCTTACACTCATGGTTCAGCTCAAACCAGAACACTTTCCAGTATGCTAGTCAGATTTTTCGTGCATTTTTTTGTAAAACATAAAGATGAATCTGATCGATCTGTTAGTTTGTTTTCAAAATTCTCTTTCCTGAAAAAAAAAAAAAAACATATTAGCATTTAAAAAATAAAATTGATGTAATTTGGCACTTTGCTTGACTGTGGCTGCTTCTTACTATTCGATGGTCAAAATTTTTTCTGCATAAAAAACGAAGTTCTTAACCCAGAAACAAGTCCAATATACAATACTTTAGAAAATTTGTGCTTTATCAGATTTGATTTTGCCGTGTTTCTTCAAAAAAGGTGCACTTTTTACATCTCGTATTGCCGTTATCCAAAATTTCGGTGCAGCTGACGCGTCAAGGCCAGGTTCTGTAATCTGGTCAATTGGAATTGCTGTTATTTATTCGAGTCCTGCTTGTTTGACTATTGGAACAAGAGCGATATCATCTTATCCAGAATATCTTCGTTTTTCCATATCTTCAGTGCGAAACCAACTTTAAAATAGGACCTAACCTCTTGTTTTTCTCTCTCAATACTTTCACTTTCGATGTGAACTTCCTCAATCGAAGAAATGCATTATTTATGTGGTTGGTAACGAAAAAGGAAAAAAAATCACATTGTGCTCAATTTCCTTGCCGTGTTTCCTAATTGGTTATGTTCAATTTTCCTTTTTTAGGGAAATTTTTTCTTCCAATTCCAAGGTTGTTCTTCATTGTTCAAATTTATATTGGTTTCAACCGCTTTTCTCACAAGGTCAACCTTTTTGTGCTGCAGTCATACATTTGCAGGCTTCCCCTCATTCAGCTTATTCGATCATACCATAGAAAGAGAGTCAATGTTTCGCATGGAACTTGCGGGACTGCTTTAAAAAGTAGTATATAAAGATATTGGAATATTGCTTCGCCCGATAATTGCAACAATACAATCAGCAGCAAAATTTTTTTACAGAACAGCTAATTGTTTGAAAATATTTTAAGTTGCCAGTTTTTTGTTCGATTCTCAGCAAAATTAATTTTTTTATTCAATAAAATGTGCAGTAGTAACATTGCACGCTTTTATACAGTGACGCACCTAGGATTTTGCTTTGGGAAAGCAAATCTCATTCATGAACGGATCCTGACTTTTTGGTAGTTGTTTCTAAGTTTTAAGCCAACGATTTCCCAAAAGTAATTTTATACTGCAAGATATAAAACAATTTGAAATGTTGTTGGACCAATTACTATACAATCGTGAGGAAACCAGCCTGGTAAAGCGCAAATCTGCAATTAAAATTTAAGGCTTGAACTAATGAGATCGGATTTCTTTAATTACATGTGAGACTAAATGTTTCCTCTGCGAATAACAAAGGATAGATGCAGGAACTCGGAGAGAACCGATTGTTCCGAGCTCTGAACCGAGAACCGGGAACTGATGGATGCATTCATACTATCTGCCATCCTTTGGATTTCACCGGGCTTCCCCACTGCCTTTCAACACAGGCCCTAAAAACGGAACAGAGAGGCCCGAAGAAGGCATTGTGCCCTATTTCCATGCCGGACGCGGAGCTAAAAATATTAGGCCAGAAGAGGAGGAGGAGGTGAGAAGACAGCGCTGATTCATAAAGATGTAGTTTATATCAATTAAGTTAACAGAGATGCGAAATGTTTCACTGAAATCATTGAAAGCTTTCGATATTTCATTTGCTAGTGATTTTTATCTCTAACAAAAAATGTATATCTTAAAATTATCCGCAGAAGAAAAGGTAGTCGTATAACAAAAAGTTTGATAGACTTAAATAAAATTATGGGAGACGATTGAGATGTGGAATGGAAGGAGACATTATTTACTGAAAGTACATCTATAACTGGTTCCAAAAATTAAACCTTTTCTTGTAGGTGGCTTCCTAAATTACTAAGCACAAAAAGTGCGTTTAACTCCCTCTCAAACAGGGTTTAATTTCTAAAAAGATATGCAAAGCCTTTAAAGTCTTCCAAACTTATTTCTATACATAAATAGTCTGAATTCCAATTAATATACAAAAATTCACATAAAACTCGAAAAAGTAGGAGAGCTGAACTACTATGATCTCTCATGCAATGAAAGCCCTGCTCCCAACCCTAATTAAGACCCTTTTAGTACTGGCATTGGTCAAAATCCCTTGAAGCGTTACGTAATTTGCAGACGGCCTGGAATAATTAATTAAATTATTATAACTTCAAATTATCGATAGGACACATTTTACGTTTGAAGCCTTGAGGGGGCGAGTCCATTTGTCATTAATCAATAACTTTCAAGAACGTGCTTAGCTATCACTTAATCATTTCAAACAATTTATGTTCTTTTTTATTTATTTATTTATTTTTTTTATTCATTATTTCTCAGTCAGGAATGTCTAAGAACATTTTGCAGTGTTTCAGTCATTTATCACTGTGATTTAAGCTTTGAAAAGACTGCAACCGCTCAGATTGTTTTACGAAAAGTGCGATTAAAGTTTTAAAAGCTTTTCACAAAGAGTTAAATTTTAATAATGTAGGCATTCTTAAAAGTTTATGCGTAATTATTAAAATTATGGACTAATTTATCTGCTTCAATAACGTTGCCTATTGAAACCTGAATCACCGAAATGCCCAACATAGTTGTTCAAGGCTACAAAGGAATCCCCTTTTCACGGTAAAATGAGAATCCCAAGCACGATCGAATGATTCTCTTGTACTTCAAGAGGCTAATCTTGAAGAATAACACTTCCACTGTAGTTCTGTTAATAAAGAACTCTTTATAAGAAACAAAAAAGCTTATTCAGCTTCTATGTTGATTTTAAGGTACCTTATCGAGTACAGCACAGCTGCTTCCTATGGATATCATTAACAAACTTTTAGCTATCGGACATTCCATGTAGATTTTATATTTAAGAAAACTTAATAGCTTTTATTAAATATAAAATTGAAACTACTTACAGAGAAAAATTCTGTGTACCTTAGTTACTTGTACTACTTCGGAGAAAACGTGCCTAAAAATTACAAGTAAAAAACGAAAAACACGCAGTTATGTTCAATTTCAGTAGGTTAATAAATGGAAGAATAATGAAAACAATTTCTTCAAGGAAGATTAGTAATGTTTCTCATTTAGTCTAAAATGAGAACTTTGTAATCGCGTAATTTACTTGCTTTATGTATAATATCTGTAGACATTAGACAAAAAATTATCAGGTGGTTGATTCCATAGAACACAGCGTATTTTTACATATTTGTATGGTTCTAATTTTTTGCATAAAAATTCCAAGCATCAATTACTGCAATCGTTAAAGAAATTGTTATTTCTTCGCCCCGCTCCCGCTTTAACTTTTTTCCTTGCAAGAGTGTAATTTGTTGGCAACACCACGGTTTCTTTTTCTTTCCATTTATTGCTATTGGCATCTCTCAGTAAAAGCATCTCGAGCCGAAAAAGTTCACGAACTTAGGAAGGATAACATTTCGATCACTGTACCATATTTTTATGAATTTAAAACGTCCTTTACAAGCAAAAAAAATATATAATAAATAAGTAAGCCTTGAAACTATTGGCACATGAAACGGTAAATAATTTCCGAGTTTGCTTGTCTGAAGATGCGTTTGAAAGTTGGCCAAACACTTGTTTTTCCAACTGAGCATGTGTAATTTTCTACTAAAAGAATTTCTTCTTTACATATCAAATATTATCCATTTATAAATAGGCAAAAACAAAACAGTTTAGTACCCTTTTCTCCTCTGTTTGTCTACTAATTTTCTTTTTTTTTTTTAATTTCGTAGCCATTGATGAGTTTTAGTATTATTAAAAAAAAATTTTTGGAAGTAGTTAATTATTTTTTTCCCTTCTACTTTCGACGTAAATTCAAAGCCTTTTTTTAGAAGTCTTCATTCGTCATACTTTCATACTAGTCCTCAGGCTTGGTGCTACAGTTTACAGTAGGCTGCGCTATTAGGCAACAAATTATTTTGTCCCCCTGTTATATACATTTTGCAAAGTATAGGGACTAAAATTATTTTCAGAAAGTACGTTAGTACCTATATAAATATTATTAATTATCCGAAGGATCTTTATTTTTCTTATTCATTTAGCGTAGCAAATTAATTTGCTGTTAATATTTTCCGCCCTTAAGGGCACTGGGCCGTGAGGCAAGCGCCTCGCCACCTCTGCCTCCCACCGCCCTGCACTCCTTACATCTACAATATTTGTACAACACTCAATACATTTTTTTCTGTTTATAATTGAAAGGGCAAAAAATGTCAAGAACAAAATCAAAGAGGAAATGTAATCTATCAAATGATGCCAAAACAAAATAAGGGGCCGTTCATAAATGATGTCACGCTTTTTCCCCATATTTTTGAACCCCCCCCTCCCCCTTTGTCACATGTCAAGCTATGTTGCATAATGCACGATGTCACACTTCTTGTTACCCCCTCCCCTCGTCACACTTTGTCACAATTTCACGAACATCCCTCCCCCCCTCGAAGCGTGACATCATTTATGAATGATCCCTAATACTAATCTTAAGGTGTTAGTTAATCCATCCAATATATATATATATATATATATATATATATATATATATATATATATATATATATATATAATCATAAGTCAGTCAATTATAAGTCAGTTGCTTGTCCAATACAATGCCAAACAAAGTAAAATACAATTTTAAGCTAACAATGTCGAATGTAATATAAAGTGAGATAATAAGTGCAGTGGCGCGTTATTTTGCTTCCAATCAACGTTTCGTAAGTTTGTTCATTTGCATTAGCGTTTTGACCTCTTGATTAAATTAAAATCGAGGGTTTTGAAACGATTGTATTTCTATTATATTTAACAATAATAGGGTGGCATGAATATTTTATTTTCTTTACAGGAGAAAGAGTGCAGAGAGATAAAATTTATTCACAATATACGTTACAAATGCACTAAATTAAATAACTAACTCAGTAGTCAATAAGTCGTAATGTGAAGAGATTATTGTTCAATTGTTTTGGTTATAGGTTAATGGTATGAATTTAAAAACTTTACCTTCCCCGCAATGCCCGCCATTTAAACCCAAACAACAGTTTCGTTCCTAAAGCAACTTATTCAAACCGATTCACTAACATTCATTTAAATAAAAAATAACAGTTGAAAATTTATTTTTAATATTTAAGTTAGAATTTCAATGTTAATTATTTAAGTTATAATTTCATTATACTACAACAGGCATGTATTACGAAAATTCCGTTTTCTTTTAACAGAATGAACATTTCTTGAATTAAAATTTCAAAGAATTATGGACGTATTTATGGATAAAAATCAGAGCAGTTTAATTTTTTTTTTTTTTGAACATTTTTTTAATGATTTGCAATATCTTGTTTTGAAACAATTCATTGATAATCACGGCTGTCATTTATTATTATTTTTTTTCTTCTGTTAATAAATAAACCGTACCCGCTATTTAGATTTCCTTGTTATACGTATGATGATACAACTTTTATATAACCTAGAACTGCAAGTTATGAATGAATGGAAATCTAAGTCACGTGTTATGGATGCTCTATCGGCCGCAGGGAAAAACCATTCATCCCCTATGCATTTCACAAATACTCAAACGTAAATCGATTATTTCGATACATCACCAACCAGTATTCTGCTGCAGTTTAGCCTGAATATCAGCAGATCTAAGAAAATATCTCGTGTGTTTTAATGCAACATCAGAAAATACCGGTCATAGCTGAAACTGATTCACTTTTGGATGTTTATAGTGATTGTACTATGTTGATAATTGTGCGCTGTCTTACATAGAAGAAAGCTTACTCACCTTTGACAGCGACAGGGACAGTTCGAAGAACCCCAGAAGGCGCGAAACCAGAAAAAATTTTACACAGAAAAAGCTAAGCTTGTTCTCCACGATCCCGCTTCGTTCATCTGGCAGGATTTTACCAAAGAGCAAGAATGGAAGGAAAACCTGTTCGTTCCACAGTACAAACAAGAGGCGGAGCTAATGCGCACATTTCACCATGACGCATGCGGGTAAGCTGACGTCACGAGTCTCCTGGTTTTTCGTTGAAGCGGAGGAGTAAAGATTGCTTTTTTATAATTTTCTTGACTTGAGTATCGTTTACTGCTCATTATTACCTGTGGCCGTGATGAGTATAGTGACAAAGAATGCGCAGGTATGGTATGATGTAATAGATTCGCGGTTGCACCGGAAAAGAAAAGGAGTGTTTTCTTATTAGGAAAAAAATATATACTTGATCAAAAGGAAATTGCGAAATGACTAATGATAAGGAGCGAAGAATTTCTCAAAAAACAAGTTTGATTAAAATTATTTGTCTTACAGTTGATTAATTAATTAATTTTTGTGAGTAAAAAACCCGTTCACATTCACTGCCTTCACTTTCTTAAAAAAAAAACATTGAAGTTGTTTAAAATTATTCTCAGTAGAGAAAGTAACTTATCCCCCCCCCCCCCCACACACACACACATAGTAGCCCATTCAGGAGTTTGCGTCAGTAAGACAACACCAACAAAACAAACATTGTGCAAACAAACAAAATAAACAAGCCTTTCGTTTTATTCATTTATAGCCTTAATATGGTGTATTCTTCAGTTTTGAGAAATCATTTTATAAATTTTTTAGTTTGAGTTTTCATGCTGATTAATGAGAAAAGAAATTCCTACATAAATAAAAAAGCTTACCTTTGTGCCGACTAAATAAATAACCTACGTTATTAAAGCTCGAAATCTCGAAATTGCAAAGTTCTTTTGTGATTGATGCTTAGTGTCGAAAGTTCATAGTATTTTCTGAGTTTCGAGGTCCGTGCGACCTATTGTATATGTAACAATTTTGCAATCTTGTTCTCTAAAATAGTGTTAGTCATTTAAACTATAAAAGACTAAGAATTATAAATAAATATAAATACATTATTATTTAGCTGTTCTATTATTTCGTCACTTATAACAAAATTCGTCCCTCTATAATCTAATACCCTTTCTGCTTTCTCCTCTCCCCTACAATTATTTCTTTTTATGCTGCTATCAATGAAATTTCCTGCTCCTCCAGTTTTTTCCCACTTTAGTTCTAAACAACCCTAGGGGTAGGGTACTATATAGGGGTGAGTCTACGAGGGGTCATGCATGGCGGTTTAGCTGTTTTGGGGGAGGTGGGAAGGGTGTCGTCGCTCTTGAAAGGGCTGCGTAGCTTTGAAAGGGTGAGCCATCAAAGCGTAGATCATCCGTAGCTTTTGGAAGGACACCCCTGCGATATATTTGAAGAGTCACGCAAGTTCCTTTAAAATTCGTTACATCATGCGTTCAAGTTTTTTTTTTTTTTTTTTTTTCGGAAATTTTTTTATTAACTACATTATGATATATTAAGGATTAAGGCAAGGGATGATTCATAAATGATGTCATGCTTCGAGGGGGATTCATGAAATTGTGACAAAGTGTGACAAGGGGAGGGGAGGGTGTAACAAGAAGTGTGACATCTGGCTTATAGAACATAGCTTGAAATGTGACAAAGGAGGTAGGAGGGTACATTGAAGTGTGACATTTTGTGACGAAGAGGGAAGGGGTCAAATATATCGGAAAAAAGCGTGACATCATTTATGAACGGTCCCCAAAAGGCAGATCTTAAATACCAGTAATTTCTCATTCATTCTCTACCTCTTTTGTTGTGCGCCAGTTTTCAAAATTTCCGACCGAAAGTAGAAAAATTAATATATTTTGCCTTTTATTTAAACGTCACTGATTCAAAAGTACCTCTCTGTAATGAGATGATAACATTTTTACTGTGAACTTTCTCTCTTCATTGTTTTCAGTTGAACGAATTTGCCTGCAGAGTTATCGCGTACAAAAATAAACAAGCTACGTAAATTATGAATTTCATTTAAGATGAGAGTTATGAAAATGTCTTAACAAAAGCCCAATGGAACGAAGAAATCTTTGGCGTTAATTCTTTGACAAAATATCACGTCTAGCATGACTTTACACTGCTTTACTCTTTGGTACTATATGTGAGGAGGTGATATCTGTAAAACAATAGTAGTGGGAGTGGTTGAAATTTCACCCGTCGCATTGCATAGAGATAGCTTCAGTTCATCGTACACTGCTGCAAGGGATTCCACAACAGTAGCAAAGTGGTTTCAGGTACACTTGCAAACAGCTATAATATTTGAAATTCAAATTTTTCTCAATGCGTTGCTTTATTTAGTAATCACAAACATAAAACACAAGATATAATAAAACGCAAGAAAACTTACTTAATTGAAGCATTAATCGGGAAAGATTACGATCAAAAGTCAAATCAGATAATGATCTAATAAGATATGTTGATTATATAAATTTCAAATTATCAGGAAAATACTGAAATAATTTTTAAGAAGTTTCATTTTTCTCTTTTGTTATTTTTTTCATCATTACAAAATTTCCCTTTTATACGGCAATATTTCCTGACGAGGACCTCTCTGGCTGCGGACTAGATACTGATGAAGTGCACATTTTCGCTAGTTACTAGTGCAATATTTACACAATTTATAAAATACATTTGATTAATATATGATCAGTAAATTTATATGCTCATTATATAGATTTACTTTGTTCTGCAGCAAATTCCATGCAAATTTTGAAAGTCAAGTATGAAAAATTTTTTACTCAACAAAATTTCAGTTAAAACTGTAGTTAATACAAAAGGCAAAATAAGTCACACTGCAATTTCTGCCAATATCAATAATTTTAAATTGCTCTTTTGACTATTTACCACAAATTTTTAATAATTCAAGCATTTATTTAATCAATGATAAAATACCAGATTTTACATAGTTGCTTTCGAAAAAGCAATAAGGAAATGAACCTTTTCTCCCGTATAAAATTCGGCATTTCTCGTAGTTCGTAGCAAAATAAAAGTTTTGTTTATTTTCCGTAGTGACTATGAGCAATTTGTATTCATTGACATCTCTGCCGTAGATTATAAAGGTATGTCGATTGGCCATCAAACCGAAGAGTTTGCCCTTTTTTGGCTTTTGGCGATAGACGGACAGCTAGTCTAAGAATAATAATTTGTACCTCTGCTTGAGCTAAAATTTGTTAATTTTGATTGTGTGCTACTGGCACAGAACTGATGGTACGACGTTATACTGATAGCCAGCTGCAGTACTTTTTACCTTATATTCAGGACATGATAAATTACATAAATTCAAGACTCAAAATTAAGACATATAGATGCAGGAAATGACAGCGTCCATGTCATATGATTATGCGGCATGTTAGAGATCCCTTGTGCATCTATTTGGAGGTTTGAATACTCTCGGCCAAATTAAATTTTTAGTACAGTTCGCATCGGCAGAGCACAGGTGCCTCCAGATGATGGAGAAACTGAGCGTGAAGGGAAATTGCATCTCCAATAGTGTTACCACTTGAATAATTTACATGTCTCTGGGGAGTGAGTGCACTCAGTTTACAAATGGTGATGAGCCAATACGCAGCTCCATTAGACAGAAGAAAAAAAAAAGGCAATAAGAATTTGTGGTCATTAATTATCACGTCCGAAAAAAATTATATTTTTTACGTGCATGATATATTCTGCTTCATTGAATTGAATGCTTTGCAAGGTTTGCAATTGCACTTCTGGCTTCTTGAAATTCCTGATCTGTTCCAATCCCAGCAAATTTCGGGCGTGACTGGACTTTTGTGTACTTCTCTGGTCGATGAAGATGTAGTGTAAAAGACCATATTATCAAAGTATGTTGCATGATATCGCGATTCATGATACGGACACTCATAGATTTCTTGCACAATGTGATCAAAATAGCCCGTTAGTTGTGAGGCCACAACATTTATTACTGCCTCGTTTATGTAATTTCCTTATCAATGCATATCAATAAAAACTGAAACATTTGTTAGGTGTTGAACAATATATTCAACAACTTAGGTTTGGTCCAGCTTAGATCATTATGTTATTGGGTAACATTGGCTTGTCAGACATTAAGTATCTATAGTACACAAAATTCGTGTTTTTACTGATTTTCAAAAATTTAATAGTTAGTTAGCTATCTTTATTTTTTTTTGCCTAGATTTTTACTCTTTCGCCTATGTACAAATATTTAACACAAATTTATCTATTTATACAGATGGCAGAATTCCTTTTTTCCTGCTTAGCCAAATAATGTGTAGATTCACAACTGATCCAATATGGCTTTTGGTAGATTATAAATGCATTAATTGCTGAAACGCTGAGTGTCCCTCTACGCAAAACAACATAAAATGTCGGCATTCATGTAGAAATTGTGACGGTACTTCACCTTGATCGGGTTTATAGCCCCCATGAGCTTCCTCTAAACAAAAACTATTTTTGCATCCCGACATAGAACAGAGGATGTTGTTTGTTCATCAGTTCCTTTGTTCTGAAAAACCGGGGAAGATTACGATCAAAAGTCAAATCAGATAATGATTTGATAAGGTATTTTGATAAAATAATTTTCGAACTATCAGGAAAATACTTTAAATTTTTTTAAAGAAGTTTTATTTTTCTCTTTTGTTATTTTATTTTCATCAAGATAAAACTTCGCTTTCATAAGGCAATACTTCCTGACGAGGTCCCCTCTGGCTGCGGACTTATTACAGTAGAGTACCGTTTATACGACGATCATTTATACGACGTTGACACTTATACTACGTTTTAGTATCGTCCCAATTCTGGGGTTTAGCCAGAAGGGTAAATCGAATACACGGCGTTATCGTTTATACGACGGTGATCAATAGTTCCTTCGGCGTCGTATACACGATACTCCACTGTAATACTAAAAGAGCAAATCTTTACTAGTTACAAGCGCTAGTTACTGTAAAATATGTTTAACTAGTTACTGTAAAATATGTTTAATTCATTCGTAAATAGCTCGGAATAGACCCTTGTGAATCCAAATGAACCACTTTGGGAGCCGAGATGCCAACTAGACTAGTAGTTTTAAAAGAGGCCGTGGTAGCCTAGTGGTTAGCACATCGGACTTCCACCTGGAAGGGGGCCGTTCATAAATGATGTCACGCATTTTACCCACATATTTGACCCCTCGCCCCCTTTGTCACAATCTGTCACACTTTAGCGGACCCCCTCCTCTCCCCTTGTCACAATTTCCCGAACCCCCCTCCCCCCTTCGAAGCGTGACATTATTTCTGAATGATCCCAAGGTCGCGTGTTCGATACCCGCTGAAGACCCACCGTGTACACTTGGGGATAAGTTCATGTAAAATTCGCGGACCCCACTACCTAGCCCCGCGCGTAAGCAATCCTAAGGCCTCGGCTAACAGGTAGGGGTCTAATGGAGAAAAGTAGGGTTAAAACAATTCGATAATCTCTGTAAAACTGTCTTTTTTGCATCGGTTCGCATCCCCGCGGGAATCACATTTTCCAGAAAAGTTAGTTCTACCCGATTTAGCAAATAATTAATGGATGAATCATAGTCAAACTACGAAATATTTATTTAAATTATAATTCGCAATAATACTATATTGAGGGAAAAAAAAGTTTAAAGTTTGGTGCAATACTGGGTATCCCCACAAAAATATAAATAAAGAATATGTACAAACAAAGGATTATTCTTTTTAAGAAATGAGTTATCGGTGTAATTTTAGACTATTTTTTTAATAACCTGTTTCTATTTATCATCTTTTTTACACTTGAACTGGGCAATGAATGATATATTAACTCAAGATTTAACACCCCTCTATGGTGGACATCAGTGGAACAAAAATATTGAAGGAGCGCACACACATTTTTGCGTTGTATAGAGAACATACAAACACACACACACACACGAGCTCCTTTACAGATAGATAATAAAGTTCATTTTTTCTGTGAGAAATTCTTGAGCACAATTCATGATTTGCAGCTGATGCAGTTGTTCAAAGAGAAGTATGCACCAGCAGGTGATAAATTATAATAAAATTGACAAACCTTCCGTGAAAACATTCAGCGTCCTCCATCGTCAATATTACTTATGCTCAGTTCTTTTTATGAAATTGTACAAATTTCCACATTGGTGTAGAAGGCATTAAATATTATTTCCGTTCTGATGAAATAATGATAGAGTCATTAGTGACCAAGATTACGAAGTGCTTTCGTTTTATAGACTTTATGAGAGTTCTAGTATTTATTTTCGCAGCACATTTAAGGCTCTTACGTAACAGAACGGAATAACTTCGGTAGTGTTCGAGCTTACTCATTACCACCCCCTATTGGGAGGTGTAGGGGTGTGACATCCAAAATGAGTTGAAGAGTTATAGAAAATTACATACCTGTATGCTTGAATTATACAATTTTACTGGTGCTATTTCAACGTATCACAACTGAAAATAAATGTAGTTTACTTAAAGTTACCCAAAATAAATATGGATTTTTTTTTTTTGCACTTCTATAAAATAGATCATGGGGAGTGACACTACCAATCACCGTCCCGGGTGACACATATGCTAGAAATACCACTGCATTATTATTATTTTCCTTCTCAATTCTGGTAAGATGATGTTTAAAATTGCGTAATTTTCGATTGGAAATTTCTCCCCATCTAGAAAGAAACATATTTTTATCCCTCCCCCCTTAATTTCCACCAAAAAAAAAAAAAAAAAAAACGCATAAAAATTGTTTTTTAACAAGAAGAAAATAATAAAAAGTATGAAAGAAGGATAAAAAATATAGTTTATTTTCACATTGTGTTTCAAGTGACTCACTGAAAAATAATCATTTTTATGATAAATTACGTTTTGAAACTAGTTTTAAAAAGTCCAGAACAAACTTCAGTCTTCACAGACTGAATGAATTTAATTTTTGTTTCAGAGAAGCCTTCACTGAAACTCTTATCATAATTGCTTTTAATATTACTGCTTAGTGGCAATAAACTCTTTTTAACAATGAATTTTACATTTAATACCTAATAATTTACTCAACAAAGAAATATCAAGGCAAGCCTTTCCAATATTAAAAGGAAAATATAATTTTTTATTCAGAATCTTCTTTCTAAATAACAATTGTAGTCAAATCGATGTACGACATTTAGGTTAGACCAACCTCTATCGATTAAAGAAAAACTAATCAAAAACAGTTCATTTAGTCAAAAGTTATGGATGAAAATAAGGTTACATTTCTGCCCATGACTTTTTGCTATTACTCGAATATGGTCAACAAAAGACCTATGGGAAACCATCCTCGATCGATTAAATAAAGAATGATGAAAATCGGTTCTTCCGGTAAAATGTTATGAGTGGACAAACAAACAAACAAAAAAAAGACATACATACGGTATGAATGTATAACCTCCTCTTTTTTGTGAAATCGGTTAAAAATCTCAGAGAGTAGTTAGAAGATCTGTTTCAATTTCAAAGTGTTGTATTATAAACAAACAAATTGACTGTTTCCTTCACTCAAAGAGTTGCCATTAAAATAATTTTGAATATAAAATTTAATTTTAATAATTAAAAGCTAAAATAAAAAATGTTACACCAATTCCTTTATTTATTTGAAAGCTATAGCTTTTTATTTGCTGTATGACCATTTTACTCCACCTGACCCTAAATTTGCTAATGGACAAAAATTTTATTTCTATATCTATAAATAGGTGATTGCTTGGTCAAAAAAAAAGTTTTTTGTTGAGCTATGCTGAACACTTCTGTTTCACTAAGCAGGAAATCGACGACATAGTTCTTTAAAATGCACATTAATTTTATTTGAACATAAGAACTCCACAGATTTCTTTTTAAAAAAGTAATTAATTTTTGCATCAATCTGATATTATTATTACTGTTTAATTTTAACTCTCCAAAAAAATGTTTCTAGAACAAAAGTTTTTTAGCACCAGATTTCTTGTTAGGAGATATTACTTCCCTTGCTTCGTTGATGGTTCTTTCTATGATTCAGTAACCTTATGTACATATTGCATTTAGATTTCAAAGTTTGTATTCTACTAGAAATAAAAACAAATTTTACTACTTCATTTTTCAAACCAAACTTACTACGCAGTTGAAAAAAAAAAAAAAGAAAAAAAGAAAAAAAACGATTCTTTTAAAGGATGCAAAAAGATTGCGCAAAGAAAAGGACATATTCCTTCTTTCGTTCGCATGTGGAAAGTGGCTTTACGTAATTTTAAAGCATTGCTACAATAGAGCAGCAATCTTTAACGATGTGCTGTTTGATTTTTCATTTAACTTTTTATTGCCAAAACAGTAGACAATACAGAGCCTTCTGCGCAAAAATGCGAAATTGTTTTTCCCCCTTTTTCTAGGTGGAACGGAGGAACCTTCTCGATCTAATTCAAATAAAATTACTAAATGGAACGTATAGAAAATAAATCGTTGCACCTTTTCTTTTCTTCGCAGGCGTGGTCTTTATAATTATTATTACCGCGTTTCGCTCTTTAATTAACGACCTAAAATACCCATAAAAGCGGAATTCCGCAAATCTAAATAATTTGCGGAATTCTGCTGATTAGAATAATAACATGTGTTCACATTAATGCTATATATAAAAGATAATACAATAAATAAAAATGTCAGTCATAGTATAATCAATTCAGTAACAACTCACAAAATTTTATATGAGTCCTTAGTAATTTGTCTTTTCAATGCATGATAGGAAACTCGATGAACTAAAAATTAAAGCAGAGAAAAGTGTAGCATGGATGATGGATCAATAAATCCCCCCCCCCCCCAAATGTTTGTTGTTCTCAACAAAATATTTTGAATTTTTGATCGCAATTGAACGAGGTGAATCCCTTAAAACAGAGTTATTTATTTATTTAATTGATTATTTTTATAAAGATTTTGTTAAGGTAGACTTCTAGAGTCTTTCTATTTTCTTGGTGTAATATTTTCTTAGTGTATTAGTAGTGTAATTTTAGTGTAACATTCTCGAAATGGGTTATTTGAAATAGGAATGACCAAATAATATTTATTGGTTTAAAAAAGAAATTTCAAGAATTAACAATTAAAACAGAAGTTATATAATTAGTAAAGTAACTTCATAAAGAATTAAAACAAGATTTTAAAAGGCAAAAATTTAATAAAAGTGGTTTTTGATTTTAAATAGCTTAGATAATTTAATTTCTAGTTGAAAGTTGAACTCTCATATCAGGTTCAGCGTTCAGCATCAAACCTGTTGTAGCATTTATTCTTTGCTTTCGGATTACACCGTCCCAGGTCAACACCCCCTTGCCCAGGTACACCTCCATGAAGACTTTTGTTGAGTTGAGCGAAAAGAAGCATTTCTAATGTATCCCTGGGGTATGGAATTAGTGAATCTAAAACGCAAAAAAGTTTGGAGGTTTAGTATTAGCATTCGTTTTTATGAGGAAGTGGGGGTGCCACGATACCTCTGGTGCCCTTGTGCGCATGGCTATAATGAGTCCTAAAAGAATTTTTAGAATTATAAATAATATAAAAATTCGATCTTTTCCAGTTAAAAAAAAAAAAAAAAAGCCTGAAGCGGCATAACGCCATTTCGAAATTTTTCAATAAATTTCTTGAATGTTATGAAGGGGAAAATTGCAAGTTTTATGGAACCCTTGAGTAGTCGTCATGAAACCCCGGGCTTCCGCAGAACACAATTTAAGAAACGCTGTCTTTAAACATTGCACTTTTTTTCTTTTGATGTCTGAGAAGAGAAATGCAAACGAGACTTTTTTTCTCTTTCTCAACTTTTGAATTAACTAGAAAAAAAATTGTGTTTACATAACTTTCTGCTTGCACAAATATGAATTAATGTTTGAATTTTTAAATTATTTTAGTAGGGCTAATATTATATCCTCGTAATGAAACAGAAAATTTTCAAAAGTAGGATATATTGTGTATTGTCTTTCTCATAGCAACTTTAGCTTAGCTATTAGGCCTCTTGCGCTATTAAAGTATGCTTAATTTTGGAAATTCAATTTCAGGATCTAGTAGAGCAGAGATTCTCAAGCGCTGAGAACTGGCACCAGTTTCCGGTAATATTGGAAAAGAAAGAAATTAACCTAAATTATTTATTTTTATTTTTTATCCTGAGCAGCAGAGTTGGTGATTATTTTTTCTAATATGCCGTGATCTCCCTCAACGGTTTATTTACATATAAGTCAGTACAATAACTGTTTTGCTTCACATTTGTAAATGTAACAATTAACTTTGGTTCTTTCGAGCACCCCCTTTCCTTAATTTCATCACAATTAACTTATATACTAGTTTTTTTAAGGGTGGGGGAACGGTAAAGTTTTTTTGGGGGGAGTGGAGAGACTTTGCTTTTCTGCGATTTTTTTAAAGCAAATTTTAAATAGTCTACTAGCAGCTAAAAAGAATCGAGAGACAATGTTGTAGAAAACATCTGCGGAACTACTCGTACCACTGAAAACCATTGTGGTAGACAAAACAATTTTCTTTTTAAAGTTAGAATGGAAATAGAGAGATCCCTGGCATTTGTGGAAGAAGTTGTGCTAGGAGAATCCTTACGACAGAAACTTACTCAAGTAAGTTTTGTAACTGACTTTTTAATTTATAAATTATTTGTAAAAAGGAAATAAAATAATTTTTTTAACAACATCGATGTGACTTTTAAACATAGTTTTAGAAGTCGGTGCAAAATTAGGAGAGAAAATCTTTCGTAGTCATGAATCAATTAGAATATATATATATTCGCAGAATTAGCAACAGTTCCGATACGAAGTAGCAAATGGTGTAATGGTAATTAGACTCATATTTTTGCACCGACTTCTAAAACTATGTTTAAAAGTCGCATCGATGTTGTTTAAAGAATTAATTTATTTTTCACTTTTTAGCTCAATTTATAATTTGAAGTCTGTTCTGTTTTTGTATATAATTTATTTTTAAAAAATCCATATCAAACGGAAAACCTTCTTTGAATGAATGGCACTAAAAACTAATCATTTGTAAGATAAATTCCGTTTTGAAGTCGATTTTAGCAAACAAACTGATTGGATTTAATTTTTGCCTCAGAGAAGCCTTCAGTCAAACTCTTGCTGTAATTTCTTTTAAGATTATAGCACAATGGACACAAACAGTTTTTTAACAATGAATTTTTTATATTTATTAATAGTTTTCCCAACAAAGAAAAATCAAGCCAAGCCTTTCCAATTAAAATATAAGTGATGTCAAAATCGATGGAAATGAAACAAAAAATTAAAAAGGCTTCTTTACGACATTTTTCTATTACTAATGGAATAACCTGACAAAATAGAATGCGCCGAAGGGGTGAGTGCAGATTGTTTGTTACATATCTCAAAAAGAGAAGAAGAAAAAAAAAACTACAACTGCCTTCGTGTTATTCATAATCATTTGCAACCATTATGAATCCACTGCTGGATGACACTCTAGATTTTTCAAAATACTTTAGATTTCTTGACTTTTATTTCAGATTAATTTCACTACATCACATGCAATTTTCTCCGCCAACCTCCTTCCCTGTTAGCACTAGGTCTTAGGGACGTCCTCCCCCGGGCGCGAGGTAGAGTGGTTCACGGATTTTACATGCACTTATCCCCAAGTGTACATTTTGGGTCTTCAGCGGGGCGGGTATCGAACACCCGACCTTCCGGTTGCAAGTCCGACATAATAATGACTAGGCTACCCACGACCACATCACATACACTAGTGTAGGGTCCGCGGCAAATGCCAACTCGTCATGGCGCCTAAATTTTAAGCGCTGTAGCTTAAATACTTGGGAATAAAATACTCTGCATTTCTAGCGAATGCTTATTGAGTTTCAAAAATTGCCCCTTTTGTATATGAATAAAGTGACTCCCTCTCTGTATGCAAGCAAAATTTTAAAGTACTTTTAAAATTCACAAAAATTAGTTCATTTAAATAAAAACTTGGCAGAAAGTATGATTTATTCTGCAGGATTGTGACAAAATGCGAGATCGTTTTGCTGTTTGACTTGGCTATCAACATTTGCGAAATTTCTGCTTGAAAAATGTAACATGCGGGTTAAATATGATAACTACTACGCCCACCCGTATAATGCGTTGACTACTCGCAATGCAAGGTTGTTGTAAAAACATTAAAACGAGTGGTGTCAAGATGTAGTTTTTGCTGTTTGCAAACCGGATCTAAATGGGATTTGAGATTTAACTGGTTACGACATTTATAATAACATAAAAATCTAATATGCAGTGATAATATGGTATAATGGTTTATAGTCGAAAAACATTTTAATAATTAAAATACCAAGTATACCAACTACAAAACAGTCAACAAAATTTTAGGGCCACCGAGAGCTAAGGCAGGTCCCATGTCAGTTTTGTCGCTCCCCTCCCGCCATTATTCCTTGCATTTAGCCATAGAAAGATTTCACCATCTGTGCACTACGCCGAATCGGGCTCCCACTAAAGGCCGCGCCTCATGAATCAGCCATGCCTGACACACCCTCTCGACGGCACTGCAATACTTTAAAACAGCAGTTCAGTTATTTCAAATAGTCTAAACAAGTGTTTTGCATTTATGAAACGGAAAAGGGGAAAACGCAGGTCTAAAAATTGAAATGTTTAGCATTTTATGAACAATTTTACTGATAAACTATAGTTTTATAGCTATGATCAATATGATCTCATTTATGGTAATTTGTTTTGATTTAGGAGACTATAAGCAAATCGTCGAGAATAATTAAGTGGAAAGCGATTGCGTGTTAACTTAATTGCGATATGCAATTTTAAGAACAACTGAGTTTTTTCGAGTATGTATATACTAATAGTTACCCTTACAAATTCTCTAAAAGAACACAATTAAAACATTCACTTTCGAATTATCCTAACCGTGAAAAAAATTATCAATGCAGAAATGCATAATTTTAAAAATCGCAATTTATAAAACATTACCCGTCTTTGTTATCTTAGTTTTAATGAGTTTGTACGGTAAGCAATGAAGCAAGAAGTTCCGCCTAGAACTATACGACTATACGAGCCTACTTTCCCGTATTCACCAACTTCAAATTTATAATCTCTCTCTCCATTTAGTTTTAGTTCTTAATTACTTCAAATATACCTTTTATCCTACAAATATACCTTTAATACATATTCACTCACTCACTCATTCATTCATTTAAGTATTTATTCTCTCATTCATGTATTTATTTATTTTTTCGCTCTTTCACTCATTTACTCATGCATCCTTTCACTCATTCATTCATTCATTCATCCGGAAATATCCTTAAAAATCCAGATCAAAACGTTTCGTGGGAAAATAGGCTGGTTTAGTTCTTGATGAAAATCTTATCTGTACATGTTCTACGTCATGAGAGCTTTCCGATCAAGTTTGTTTTGAGCTAGGGGTCTTCAACCTTTTACGTCCGAGGGCCACAATCAAATCGGTCAAATATATCGGAAAAAAGCGTGACATCACTTATGTACGGTCCCTTTGCTTGGAACAAACTTTATCGGAAAGCTCTTGTGACATAGAACATATACAGATACCAAGTTCATCCAGAACTAAACGAGCCTATTTTCAAATGAAATCTTTTCATCTGGATTTTTAAGTACATTCCTGAACGAATTAATGAATGAAGGAAAGAATGAATGAATAAAGGAGCGAATGAATGACTGAATAAACGAATGAGTGAACTGATAAATGCATGGAGTAAATAAATTTGTAGAAAATATTGAAAAAGGCAAATGTGAATCAATTAAGAACTAAGCTAAATGAGAAAGGGAGAAAGATAGCTAGATTAAAAATTTGATGCTGATCTATACGGGAAAGTAGGCTCGCTAGACGAAATCCTCGTTTTATTTTAAGGATAGTTTTATCTGCATGAACTTGGTAATTTTTAACCGACTTCACAAAGGAAGGAGGTTATACATTCAGATTGTATGTATGTCGTTTTTTTTTTGTTTGTTTGTTTGTCCACTCATAACTTCTTACCGGATGAACCGATTTTCATGAATTTTTTTTTAATCGATCGAGGGTGGTTTCCCATAGGTCCTTGGTTGACCATATTCGAAAATTAGAAAAAAAATTATGGGCTGAAATGTGGTCATTTTTTTGTTTTTTCATCCATAACTTTTGACTAAATGAACCGATTTTGATTATTTTTTCTTTGATCGATATAGGGTCGTCTAACTCAAATATCGCACATCAGTCTGACGACATCAGTTTTTTAGAAAAAACGTTATGGGTGAAAAATAAGTATTTTTTCATTTTAATTGGAAAGGCTAGGCTCGATTTTGCTTTGTTGGGAAAGTTGTTAATAAAAATGAAACTCATTGTTAAAAAAAGAGTTTGTTGCCATTAAGATGTCATATTAAAAGCAATTATAACAAGAAATAGACTGAAGGCTTCTCTGAAGAAGAAATAAAATCCAATCAGTTTGCTTGCTCTAGTGACTCTTTAAAATCGATTTTAAAACGAAATTTATCTTACAAACAGTTAGTTTTTAGTGTCATTCCCTCAAAGGCTTCCCCTTTGATATGTATCTTTTAAAAATAGAGTATTTATATAAAAATGTATTTACACTAAAAAGAATGAAATAAAATAATTTTTGGAAAAAAAAATAGAACCGACTTCAAACTATAAATTGCGCTAAAAAGTAAAAAATAATATTATTCTTTAAACAATTTCGATACGACTTTTAAACATAGTTTTTGAAGTCGGTGCAAAATTATGATGGATTTTGATGCATGATTCCTTTTGTAACTATGAACCAATTACAAATATAAATAGCGTAGAGTTTGCAACAGTTTCACTGTAAAATAACGCATGGTGTAATTATAATTAGACTGTCATAATTTTGCAGACTTCAAAAATTATGTTTAAAAGTCGTATAGACGTTGTTTAATGAATAATATTATTTTTTACTTTTTAGCGCAATTTATAGTTTGAAGTCGGTTCTATTTTTTTTTCCAAAAATTATTTTATATTCAATAAAATACGAAGTAGTTTAAAAGTTTTAAAACGTGCTAAATGCTCACAACGGTATCAAAAGCAACGACAAATTACTTTTATGAAATAGTATATATAGTACTTTTATAATACTTTTATTACAATGTTTTCTTTCTCATGTCTTGGCTACTGCTGTTCACGCGTAAATGCCAGGATTTCGACTTTTAGCAAAGCTTTTATATGCGACTTAAGAAAGTAATAAAATTTAAATACAGTGGAACTCTGTCACAAGTAAGAACTCTGTATTCAAGGGCCTAGAATATTTTTGCCACCATAGCCAAAGGACACTATAGACCAGTGGTTCTAAAACCTTTTTCACGGAGCGCGCCCATTTTTAACCTACTTTCCAAAATATAGTAGGTGTATACGAAGTGTAGTGGGGGGGGGGGGAGAGAATACGTTCCCAGTGATATGAATAATTGTGCGATTTTTCTCATAACCAAGTTAAAATTTTTTATTCTTAACTCCCCTAAAAAGAAACATAAGTAGCAGTGATCAAATATTTCCGTGCTTAGCATTCGGTCAGTCGAAATTTGGATAAGGGGCCGTTCATAAATGATGTCACGCTATTTTAACATATTTGACCCCCCGTACCCCCTTTGTCACAATATGGCACACTTCAGCGGACCCCCTCCCCCCCCTTTTTCACATGTCACGCTATGTTATACATTGCATGAAGTCACACTTTTTGTTACCCCCTCCCCTTGTCACAATTTCACGAACCCCCCTCCCCCCTCGAAGCGTGACATCATTTATGAATGATCCCTAAGTTTATATACGTATATGTGATTTAGATTCGAGAGGATTCAGTTCTTATGTGAATCTTTTTCATCAAAAGAATAATGATCGCGAGCATGGCACAAATTTCTATTCTTAGAATTATTCCTCTTTTATATTTTATTCCAATGGAAAGGAAAAATCTGTTATGGTTTACGGAAGTCGAGCAATAATTTACTTGTATTGATAGTATTAATACTATCAGAATCAGAGTATCAATCATTTGGCCTGATTTCCTGGGGTTAACAACCTATCTGAAAATAAATTCAGTTGAAAGCTTTTCTCGATCATATTGAGAAATTTTCATATAAGTGAGTTACTTGTTTTGTTAATGAAATATTTTTTGAGCAAAAGTATTTTTTAAAATGGGAAAGTGATACCATTTTTAAATTGATACCAAGAGCGCAAGTGAGGGTGGAGGTGGGGTGAGATATGGGGTAAACTCCCTATAAACCCATATTTCCAATCCTTGTATGACAATATAGGGTAATCCGACCAGTAAATGAACACTTAATTTTTTTTTTTTTAAATAAGATTTCAAAAGATTTTTTTTAAAGATAATTGACCACAGGAGCTTTCTTTCATTCAATTTCAAAGTATTTGAGGCCTGAATGATTATTTTGATCATATGAATTGCTCCGGAAAAATAATGAAAGGGATGTATCTGTGAAACTCTCAGTTTCTAAAATAATAAGGGTAGTTTGGCGGATATAACTCCTTTTATTTCTTCTTAACTGATTTTATTAACCCTTTGCACTCCAATGGCTCCGCTAGGGGGACATTCAACATATGGCTTTTAAATCCATTGACTGCTCCTGTTTTGTAAAATTTCTATATAATATATGATGTTCTAATAAAAAAATAAACAAAAACTAATATTCGATTTTAAAATATATGTTTTCAAAAAACTAAAATTGTCTTTTTATGCTCCTGGAGTTGCTGATACCCAAATTTGAAAATGGATTGGAGTGCAAAGGGTTAACACTAGAATTCGCCCGACAGTCGAAATTCGACCGTAATGATTTTTGAGCATTGAAAACATTATGCTATTTATTTTAATTATATAGGTACTATTTATCAAATATGGCGATCATAACGTCGAGTTTATTTTGATCATTCATAATTAAAGCAAACATACTGTAAATCATTGTCGCCGTAGGGCCCTTTGCGCTCATAAATGTAGCCGCTTGTACTTCTGCCGATTTCGTACTGAGTTTGAGGGCAGTTGAATAAAACTCAAATGTTAGCTTCCATACACTATTCTCATTTTTCATTTCATTGTTTCAGAGCAGCCTTCACTCAAATTCTTATGATAAGTGCTTTGAATATTACTGCTTAAAGGCAACACTCTTTACAACAAGGAATTTTATATTTATTACTTAATAATTTACTCGACCAAGACATGTTGCCATCTGCTATCCATGACAAGAGAACATTACAATTATAAATGAGGTTTGACTGAAAAACGTAAGGGGGAGATAATCGTTTTAAGATGATAATGTGAAGATTTCAAAGGGGGTGTTTAGGCATTGGTCGAAGAATTGGGAAAAAAATTAGTGAAAAGAAAACGTTCTTTCACAAATTATGATGCTTTATGTTGCTGTTTCTAGTGAATGAACAGGGACGCACTGATAGGTAGGGACGAACAAATTGTTTACCCACGCAGAAGACATCGTATATCCGGTACAAGAAATTTTTCAACATCCGGTATCCGACTGATTTTTAAATATCTGGTATCAAACAGGTTTTTAAATACCCAGAATCCGACTGATTTTTAAATATCTGGAGTCCGAAATTTTTTGAATAATCGGTATCTGAGCGAATTTTAAACATCCGGAATCCGAACGGTTTTTGAATATGTGGAATCCGATCGATTTTTGAATGCTCGATCTGTGACCAATTTTTAAATATTCGGAATCTGACCGTTTCTTTTTAGCCTACTTTCCCGTAAAAGTTAAAAAATAATAATAAAGCATGAAAGAAGGCTTAATGCAGTGGTCGGCAACCCGTCGGCTTGCGATCGACCGGTCGATCGCAAGCCCATTTTCGGTCGATCGCGACAGCATTTTGGACAGTTTGTATAGTTTTGGAAATTTCTTTTATTAATTTGTCAGATCATTCCCCGGACATAAAAAAACTTGCTAATAATATGGAATGTTTATCGTCACACTAACTATGCTGTCGGTGAGAGTTAATTGACGTATGTAATGGCATTGTGTATTTTATTTAAAAAGACTAAACAAAACAAAAACATTTTATTCAATTTAAAAGAAATAATATATTAGTATCTGAAATATTGCTTTGATGCGAGTTAACGGTGTTAACATTATTTTCGAAATTTTAAAGTATATCAGCATCAAAACTTGTTCTGACAAAAATTAACGTGCAATTTGAGGTAGTTCTAACGTGTCCTATTAATAGTGTTTGGTTTGGACCCCCCCCCCCCCGTCCTCCGAGTCGATCTTGGTGTTCGCCGAACTTGAAAAGTAGATCTTCCGTCAATTTAGCTTGCCGACCGCTGGCTTAATGTATCGTGAAAATATCTTTAGAAATCAAGAAAAGTCACGAATAAGTTAAGTAATTAAATAAAGATAGAAAAATAAAAAAATTAAAAGTGGGGTTTTGACTTTTGAGATGGGAAATTTGTGTGTCGGTTGGTCTGTCTGTTGGGCTCTGTTCCTCCCCCCCCCCCTAATAACTTTTGAACGAATTGTCCGATTCGAAAAAAAAATTTTGCATTCGAAAGATCTTGGCGAGGACATCTCATTTCCATATTTTACTTTTTGATTCTAACAATTTTTCGTTCAATTTTGAGCAGTTCAAAAAATTTTAACATTACCGCCTATGGGCGAAAATGAAGCAAATGATGTAATTCTGGTTACAAGAACCAAGTTCCAATGAACAAGCTCACTGAAAGAAGCAAGCTCTTGGCATGAAATATTGATTTGAACAATATTTGTTCATTTTTGAACAGTTCAAAAAAAAAAAAAAAATTAACATAGCGCCTACGGGGAAATTTCAATCCTATATAAATCCTGATCTAACGGACCGATTTGCTTGGAACAAATTTTATTGGAAAGCTCTTATAACGTAAAACATGTACAGATAGAAAGTTCATGCAGAACTAATGAGCCTATTTTCCTATGAAGTTTTTCGAAAATATTTTTGAATTAATGAATGATTAAATGAATAAGTGAACGATGAATGAACGAATTAGTGAATAAATGATAAAAAAATAAATGAGCGAATGAATGAAAAAATAAGTCAATTAGTGAATAAATACATGAATGAATACATAAATGACTGAATTAATGAATGAATGAATTTGTATTAATCGTTAAAAAAGGTATATTTGAAGCAATCAAGAACTAAAGCTAAACGAGAAAGAGAGAGATAGAGATACAGCTAGATTACAAATTTGAAGCTGGTGTATACGGGAAAGTAGGCTCGTATAATTCTAGACGGAACTTCTTGTTTTTTTTTTTTTTTTGAGTTATCGGTATCTCACCAATTTTTAAATATCCGGTGTACGGCCCATTTTTAATGTCTGCTATTCCACGATTTTTGAATAAATGGTTTCCCAACAATTTTTAAATATCCAGATATTTAAAAATCGGTAGGAACCGGATATACTCTATGCCAGCGTTTTCCAACCGGTGGTTCGCGAACCCTTAGGGGTTCGCGTGGCGTAAAGGTGTGGTTATCGAAAATAAAATTGCAATGGCGGAATTTTAAATTGCTAACGCAAAATAAAAAAAAAACTAATAAATTTACACACATAAATTAGGCCAGAGCGTAAAAAGGATTTTTTTTAAATAATTGTTTTTCCTGATTTCAAAAATTTGAACCTCAAAGTGGTATCGAAAAATATTCATTGATTTATTTTAAATTTTGAATGTATGTTTCTCTTATTATTTTCCCATTTTTTCCCTTCATAGTGCGAAGAAAGAGCCGGAAATTAGAAAATTTACTAAAATGTAATAAACTGACTTTGCAGTATTTTCGCCTAATTTTTCATATACAGAACTCAAAGTGACATCGAAAGATATATATTCATTAATTTTAAATTTTGCATTCACATTTATCACACTTTATTCCAACTTTTACGAATTTTGTATATTTTAACCCGAACCTGGAACCGAACTATTTTTTGATTGCTTCAAAAATTAAAAAAGTTAGATGCTTTGCAATTATATTTTCATTTCTTGTTATGAACATGGAAAATAAACGTGCTAGCAAATTTTACAGTTTTGTTACTAACGACTACAGACAGGGCCGTCTCCGAAGTCAACCGGAAGAAAATGTTGACTTCGGAGACGGCCCTGCTACAGAACGGGGTTCGCCAGTAAAAAATGGTTGGGAACCACTGCTCTATGTGCACGTAAGGACTGTTATAACTCCCCTCCCCCTACGAGGGAAATTCTGGTTCAGCTGCTGATTAATAGACAGGCAATAGAAATTTGGTTGGAACATTTTTTGCCAGGCCAGATTGATGGTGACATAATTTAAATAGGTATTTTTATAGGTATAGATAGGTAAGTCACCAATAATATTATTTCATATAAATGAGATCACCTAAATTGCGTCCCCCCACCCCTCCCGATGGTTTGCAGCACACAAGGCCGTAGCCTGATTTTTTTTTTTTTTTTGGGGGGGGGGGGCTGATTTTGAAATACTTATGTTGAGGAAAGTTTCAGGGAGGAATATATGCTACATTGTGAAAATTTCCGGCATTTCGGGGGGGGGGGGGGCATGGGTCCCCCTGGATACGGCCCTGTATTAATTCAGCCTATCTGGCGTGGGTTTGTGTGTATGTTTTCTTTTATTGGTTTATTTTTTATTTCCCTTTATAAGCGGATCTTGGAAAATAATAGAAAACTTTTCAGCAATGCTGCCGCGATGCATTTTCTTAATAAATAATTTCAACTTGAACTTCAAATATTTTTTAATGGTGCGAACTGAAACCCCGGAAAATTTACTATCCCGTTTTGGATGAGTTACCAGATAAATAATCTTCCGAAAATAAATTTTTCCTCAAAAATTCTGATGTCGCCACTTGCACCATGATACCTCCCGCGGGCACTACTGTCACTGCTCAAGAGAAGTTATGTAAGCGTCTTGGTAAAAGCAGTTATTTTATTCACGAAAACATTAAACATTGTAGGCAAGGGGAGGGGCGGAGGGATTTTAATTCCTTTAAACTATGAGAATTTTAAAGGGGTTGCAGATTGTTACGTTAACTCCTTAAAGGAACTCGGGAAAATTACGTTATTTTCCCTTGTTTTCGCCTTTTACCCGACTACAAGAAAATTTCCATATGGGGGGGAAAATATGCACAATCCCCTTAAAAACAAAAAAAAAAAAAAAAACAGGGATCTGGAGCGGAACGTAGAGCAGGAGAACGGAGCAGTGGACTAACGTGATTTTGCTCGAAAACTGGAGCATAGCCGTTGCAAAGAAATTTGTTGCGCTCCACTGCTCCATTTTTAAAAAACTTAACTTTTTTCTCACATTAAAAAAAAATAATAACTTTAAAAAAATGATAAAAAAAGATTATCGATTAAAATTACTCGGAGGAAGAAGCAGAGAAAGTTAAAGTCCCTGCTAAAACTTTTTTGGTTGCGTCACCGAAAGTTAATTTTCCGTTTTTTAATCACAAAATTTTATAACATTGTATGAACACGTTCCTAAAAGCTTTATTTTTTACTTGAATAATGTGAAAACAAATAAAGACATTTTGACTCGCATCAAACGAAACAGACTGCAAACTGGAAATTTAAAGTAACATCGAGGAAGAAAAAAAAACTATGAGGAAGGAAGTGCACGCTTGTGCCCATCCACGAAGCTATCACCCCTTTTTGAAGTGGAACCGCTCGACCTTGATAGGTCTGATTTTCGAGAATGAACAGTAGTAGTAAGTACTTCAACAAAAACATGGAACAGGAAAACCTAAATATTTGCATCTTATAAAAAGAATAACATTAGCATTAGGTATTATTTTTTAAAAAAAATCTCATTTTGTAATTTTTTTTACATCTTTAACAAAAAATCGCGTTACGCAATGATGATTCAGCATAAATCAATTACGTGCGTTTTGTGAGAAAGAGGAATAAATAACGAAAGATATGAAGAAAAAAAAACTTGAACAATGTGTATCTCATATTCAATACAGTAACAATAATCGAAATAACAAAATGAAAAGACGCTAAAAGGAAGTGAATAAATTATGAAATTATCCAAGTAGGGGAAATTCTTTTAATATTTTTATATTGCTTTAATGCTCACAACTTTTTTCCCCTATAAAGTAGCTTTTCCAGTATTTTTTTGAAAAAATTAGAAAATTCAGACATTAGATATAATATATATATATATACACATTATACTACATAAAATCGGTCTATTTGCAGAGAATCACACACATAGATTTGCTTTTATATATAAGAGCAAATCCTGTTTGAGCGAAATGATTTTAGAATAGACTTTATCTATGTACAAAACGTTCTCTAATTTATCTGTAAGCATTCTAGTCATTTTTTTTTTTTTCAACAGAATCACTCATTTTTTTTGTGACTCAACATTTGAGGTGAGTAATTGTCTACATTTTGTGGGGACAGTCCCCACTTTCAACAATTTGTCCACACATCTTAAAAATAGTCAGTGAGGACCACATTTAATGAAAAATGTCCACTTTTTAAAAGTTCTTCCACAATCATTTATTAAACCATTTCGAACGTTTGAAAAGTTGGCTTTAGGGTTGCAAAGCATGCCAAAAGAAAATTATTAAGAAGACTTCAATGTAATTCATATATTTTATTTGCAAGTTTTTGAATTACTATTGTACGATGAATTTCTATCATCTAAATCTATAAATGAAGGGAAGTGACAAAGGTGAAACAACGAGACATTTTTAACATTATAAATAATTGGACACAAAAATATTATACAGCATTTTTAATAATTGACTAGTACATGTCTATGAAATAACCATATACACAATTTCTTTAAAATATATCAGTTAAATTTCATGTATAAGAGATAGAAATTCATTATGACATTTTTTTAAGTAATATATATATATGACCAGACCGGCTGGTTTTAAAAAGGAGTTAACATTTAAGGTCGTAAAAATGCAAAAGGTTTTAAAGAAAATTAAACTATAAACTAAAAACAGTACAAAATGGCAATGATATTTCAAGCATACTAACAGTATTTTTATTTACATTACAATGGCATTATGCAAATAAAAATGGAACATTTTGTATAACCTTTTAGATTCTAAACAGCGTTTAAGTAAATGAATGTTTGCATAGCATATCTTCCAACCTGTATGTTTCCTGTAACGCACTGGAAAAAATGTGCTTCAAACATTCTTTTGCTTTTCGTAAAGTGAAAAACGTTAAACTTCTTTTTTTTCAAATGGACGCAACCTAAATATAAATATAGATTTTGAATTAATTTTAGTATGACATTGAAAATGTATGTTATTTAGCAAGCTCGTTGCGCAATTTTTTGTCAAAATATCTTCGAAAATTACGATTTTTTCCCCTTCAAACCTACATATATTTTAGGGTTAAAATGTACAAAATTTTTTTTGTAAAAGAGTTTTTTTTTAAATATAGAATTAGATCATAAAAAGTTCTCGGTAAATTGAAATTGAAGAATAATCATCTCAAAGCAAAATTTTGAAAATTAATCTTGGTTAAATTAATATTTATTTTATGAAATACGAAGGTAAAACATATATATATAAGAAAAGTATGCAAAATACTTACAAAACATCTATTAGAGACGAAGTTTAGCATGATAAACTTCAAAACGAGGCCTAATTCAATTTTTGCATCTAATTTGAGTTTCTTTGCAATTTTTGTCTTGGCCGAAATGAAACCATGAACGGAAAAAGCATTGCACAGTTTACCCATTTGTACCTAGCATCCAAAAATGGTAGCGTAATTTCTATAATTATAAGTGGAAATAATTTTTATCTCTCCCACAAAAATGAAACTGTCAGTTTTAAAAAGTTAATCCTTTTTACAAAAGAATAATTATGAACTTCCAATAAAAAAGGGATTGGGTTCTGGCATACCATCGTTTTGAACCCCACAAATATTGGTAACAATAAACTATAGGTTGGAACTTATGATACGAAACATCTTACGTTGTACTGTGGGTATTTCCACAAAATTGTTTGAACAGGGAAATAAAAATCATGATTTAGAGGGAGAAAAAAGAGTAAAATATATTTTACTTATACTAATAAAAAAAATGTTGGTTCTTTTAAAACTCCAAAACATAAATTTTAATAACTTAAGTAAATTTCTATAAATATTGAATAATCCCAAATACAAGCCACACTGAGGGCGGTTTTCGGAATTATATGGTAATGTAAAGTGAAGAAAATTCTAAAAAGAAACTGAAAACATTTTTAAAAATTTGGCAATAGTTTCAGTGTATATAAAATTGATGAAAAAGCAAAAAAATGGTATTTAAACCCCTCTTTTAACTTCAACAAAAAAGGAATAAAAATATGTAAAAATTCGACATTAAAAACAACAGCTTAATCTAAGCATTGAAAGTGCAAAAAAGTATACCTATTTATAAAATATATTAACATATTAAGATTATAATTTGAACTATTTTGAAATATTGATTCACTAACACCAGGATTCAAGAAAAATATTCAAATCTTAATAAAATGCAAAGCTTATACGAGTATTGATTGTTTTATCATTCTTATCAGTCTATAATTCTTTCAAGCATAAAATGATTCTTGTAAGGGGAGGGGGAACCTTCATTGCAAATATCTTCTACAATCAAGGGAACATTTAAGTACATTTAAAAATATATAACACTTATTTAAATTCAAAGTAAACTATTCGCAAGATGTTTTGGAATGTAAGGTAATGAATAAAATTCTGCAAATTTAAAACTGAGAAATGAAAATGCATATTGCACACACACCAAGATCTTACACAGGTGCTTTAAACACCAAAAAATGTCATGTAGTAAGAGCCAAACACAACTAATATTTAGCAAACTACAAGTAAACATTTAAAATTCTTTTAAGTAAATATATTCATTGACATTTCATGCAATGTTTCTGTGAAACTCCTAATTTTGTTCAAACATATATTAGAACAAAATAATAAATTTTGTCTTGAAACAAAATAAAAATAACAAACAATTTTATTAAAAAACATACAAAATTAAAAACCTGTATATGTTTGTGAAATAAAAATACATAAATTTTCCCACCGCAGCTATCTTATTAACTGGAGGGCCATCTGCCATTGGATTAACGTTGAAATTGGAAGTCTGTTGAAAAAAATATTCTTGCCCATTTTGGTCATTAGTTTTTTATTCAAGAGGGCAGCTTAAAACATTTTATTTATTTAATTATTCCTTCCTTTTTTAAAACTTATTACAATGAAAGTATGTACTGTATATAGTTGCCTAAACCATTGTTTATGGGGCAGTTTGACACAATTCACTTAAATCAGACATTACACATATCTTAATTAAGGATATTTATTGTTCTATCATGAGTGCTATATTGGAGTGTATAAGGCTTGAAACTTATTATTTTATTCAAAAAACAGCGTATGCCCTTTGCTCAAGAGATTTCACATAAAATTCAAAATCTGTTCTTCGCAATTTAACTTTTTCAGTATTAACTTTACCAAACTCTGAGTGTGAAAGCGAATTTGTTTAATGAACAATATCATAACTTATTTACAAGCATCTTTACTTATTGAAAATTTATAAGATTTCAACCATATATATATATATATGCATATAAGATCTTCTTTGATAAAGCACCATTCCGCAACTGATACACAGTCAAAATGCCCTGCTTACAGAATGAATTTTTTAAGAAAAGAGAGAAAATTAGCAGGAAAAATTATTAGCACCTATTTTAAATATGTTAATTAAGCTACCTATCATCATCCCTCTAAAATTTTACTTAGGTAAGTGTACCCATACATTTTTAAACTTAGTGCAGCAAATAAATTTTGTGAAAAATTTGTACAGGAAATCTTTTTATTTTACACAATTTGTTAATTTAAACGTAAAGTGCACTTCTACTTAAAATGAAATGTACATTTTAACTACTTAAAATAAAATGTAAATGTAAAAAATGTAATTAAATGTAAATGTAAAATTAAATGTTCTATTTAAAATGTAAATGTAAAATAATAAAATCTCATGTAAAACACAAGATTTATTGCTTAAAGGAAAGTTTTTTTAAGGGGTTGTTATCTGGTTTGAACAAATAACAATAGACAGATAGCACTCCAGTTGGTTGTATGAAGATACAAATTCTTCAGTTGCTATGTGGGGACCTACATCCCCAAATGGAAATAACAACCTTGTACTTTCATCAATATCTATAGTTTTAAATAGGAGGCATGAAAAAATAAATAAATAAATAAATAAAAGAAAGAACTAATTGCAAGTTTCAATTCTACTTCACAAAAAGTGCAATATAAATAAATTTTATACAAAGTAAAATAATTCTAAAATGTTTAGATCATGCACATTCCTGAACAGATCTAAAAAAATAATATATATACAGTGAAGCCTGTGTAAGTTGACCACTTGAGGTGCATCACTTTAGTGGTCAACTTAGACAGGTGGTCAACTTATAGAGGGTGCATATTTTTCAAATTTTTTTTTATAATTCTTACACTATGCATTTATTCATTTATAATTAATTAAAATATGGCTTCATGTAATGACATTACTTTAAAATAGTGATTAGCTTTTTGTTTTCACAATTATCCAAAATATCATTAAAGAAATTTTACCCGAATGACTTACAATGTATCCTATACAACTTCAAAAGTAAAGTACTTAGTTAAAATTAAGATAAATATCATATTAATTATGTCAGTTACTTATATGATGCTAAAGATTTCCTAAAAATATATATTTTCCAAAATGGCTATATCAGATCAAAGAGAAAAGAAGAATCTTATTTAAAGAATAAAAGAGTGCTCATAGTCGTTTTCCCATTTGGTTAACTTACAAAGAGGTTTAGGCAACTTTAAATTGATTTTTCATCCATCCAAACAAATGCTGGTCTTGCATTATAGCAAAAAATATCCAGGAGGAGCTATGTTACTTTTTTTTAATTTTCCAAAACTAGATAAACAAGTAGATATATTAATAATTAGACAGTCAACTTACAAAGGTTTTTTTATAATACTCCCTCCCAAAGTTGGCATACATAAGTGGTCAACATAGACAGGTGGTCAAGATAAAAAGTTTTTCTACGTTATATAATATAGGGCTAATTCCATTCTTGACAAAAGTGATCAACTTAGACAGATTGTCAGCTTACAAAGGTGGTCAACTTTACAGGTTTTATTGTATATATATAAATATATATATATTTATGAAACAACATTTATGCCTACAAAAATATATAATTTTTAATGCAAATCAATAAAAACTAAATTTTCTTAAATAGTCCAACATGACTTCTTCAAAACATTTAATTCTTAGAATTAATCATTGAAGACATGAAAGTTAAAAAACAAACACAGCTTAAGTACAAACCGTAATGTTAATTACAAGAACTTAGTAATACAAAATCTACTGATATTTTCATAAATGAAATTTTTCAATTCATACATAGTTCGACAAAATGCGACTTGAGATTGATTGCAATGAAATGTGTTTGATAACAATCATAATCATCAGAAGAGTTACCAGAAAATATGCTTATAAAACTTAAAATACAGCATCATGAAAACATATTACAGGGAAATCTCATTGCAGCAAATACAGGTAAAACAATTGGATGTTATTATATAACATCCAATATAACCAAATAGATATTCAGCCATTAGGATAGTGCATACAAATATCCAATTAACAAGCAATCAATTATGAGAATAATAAATGAAATTAATAATTTGCATTCATATAATTCTATATAATTTCCTTTTCAAGCAGTATGATTTTCAGGAGAGAAAAGAATTACAAACATTTTTCCTAATTTATGATCTCATTTGACAAATACAAACATGGCCTATTTGATTTTTTTCAGGGTTAGAAATAAGTATGTAACAATAAGTTTTAATATCTTTTTTTTTTTTTCTCCTGGGCCCTTTCTCAGCTTGGGCTCCATTGTTATTGAACCTCCAGCCACCTATATGGAGCAATGAATACAAAAAGCAAAAGCATATTGACATCAAACAATTTTGAGCTTGCTTAAACTGAACTGAGTATTCAAAAAAATGGCTAATGCTATGTTTACATATGATATATTTTAATATAATTATAATAACCACAAATGAAAAATAAGTTAGAATAAAATAACAAAAATACATTTACATTATCTTAAATTTCTCTAAAATTGTGCACAAAATGTTCAGTGATTTTTAAATCGTTAGAGACTAAAGTTATTATCATTTAAAGAAGAGGCCAGTGAGTTAGTTAAAATGATTTCATTGCATGGTTTAAATTCGAAATTCAGTTTATTAATAAAAAAACGATAGAACATAAAAGAAAAATATAGACTATTAAGGGTAAGCCTTGTTTTAAAGCACAATAAAACATTTTCAAAGTGGACACCAATGGTTCAGTTTCTTACTGCATGATCTCCATTAGACTAATGATCAGGGTGCGACAAATCCCGGGCGACTAAAAAAATGCCTTGGCGACTAGTTTTTCAGGTGGCGACAAATGGAAATATTATAGCTGGCTCCTAAAAATTTTCCCTGGCTCCTAAGATTTTCGCATTTTTGTCGGACTCTGCAAATGATATTCCACGAGTATTATGTTTTTCATGGTATAGATGAACAGTAGGGAAAACATTTAGTTAATAAAGAAACAAAAATCAGCAGGTTAAAAAATTGATGACCCTTGGGTGAAAGCATTAAAATAATGGAAATTTATTTATTTTCCAAATTTAGTAGGTTTACACAAAGAATCTACGAGCAATAGAAAAATTTCAAATTATTTTATAGTGTAGCAATACTGCAGTGGGTATTAAAAATGTACAAAAAACAAAAGTCAACATGAAATTTTTAAAATATTACCAAAATTGCTCCAGAGCATTTGCTAACAATTGCTCTTCAAGGGGATATGAGATAAATGCTAAGATACACGTAAAGTAACCTGTAGAAAACAACTAGTTGTTGCCAATTATAAAAACTATACTATCACATGAAAACTGCATTCATTCATAATAACATAAAATATAAAAAATAATTATAATTATCTAGAAAAAAAATCAGTTCTGATTGCAATAAAAAGAATGATTATTCAAAGATTGTTTGTAACAAAAATCAATAAAAATTTAGTTCCCCCAGAATTTGCTATCTTATTTGTTTATAAATTATTATTATTATTTTACAAAGAAATATTTTCACCCATACTTACTTTCAAAAAAATTGAGGTTATACACACATATATATGCATGCACGTACAGCTTATCTTAATTTCATTATTTTTGAAACTGATTGCTTTGAAAAAAAAGTAAATCATTATTATTATTATTATTCCTTGAACATTTTACTTTTGAACACAATTCTGAAGTTTCACAGAATCTTAAACATCTTGTTATTCTTTTTTCCGTAATTCAATGGATCTTTCATTGACATCTATTATGCTGACATTAACACAGGCCACAATCATCTGAAGAACAGCTATTAAGCTTTTTATAATAGCCACAGGAGTAGAAATGTATAAAATCAAATGGAATAAACCCATGCCAAAAACTGAAAGTAAATAAATAAGTAAATAAAAAATATTATTTTAAAGTATTTAGGTATTTTACTCATTTAAATTACAAATGGAATGGGCAATTGTATAAATAAAAAGTAACAAATTTCATACATCATTACTTTTACAAGGCACACAAAAGTATTGTAAAACAAATAATAGACTTAACTAGTCTATTTGTCTTAATCCTTTCAGATTATTAAAAAGTTTTCAATTTTTGTTTCAGCCAGCTTCCATAATATGTTCGTTAGAAAAATCTTTTCATTTTTGCTTAAGAATATAGCTCTTGTAAAACTAGTAGATACGAATGATGTTTATTTTTCTTCAATCCAACTTTCAATTTTTGTTATTAAATTTAAATTAAAATAAATCTGCCCTTTTTCCTGCGTTTCTCAGATTTGTTTAATTCAATTATATTCTTTCAACTGTTGTTTTTGAACTCAAATGGAACAAGTTACTAATTGAAGCATTAGCAACATATTAACGGAGAAATTAATACAAAATGATTGCCTAAAACTGAATAAACAAAACCTTTCTATGCAACATATATGGAAGGAATTTCAAATTTTCTTAAACATTAACACAATATGAAAATTTATGAGCTGAAGTTTCGAATTAATGACAAGCTTTTATTTTACATTAAGACATTTTCATTAAAATAACAAAAAATACATAAAACCTAATTCAAAAAATAGCATTATTTTAATTGCTCCTAGAATCATTAAAAAATGTAGGTATACAAAATCTAATTTAATATATCATATATATTCTAATAAGAATTCCTTTAATGATTTTAAAAAATCCAATTTACTACATTACGTTAATTGCATAATTTGTAATTTTATTATTCTGCACAAAATATAAAAGTTAAGGTACAACAATTACCTTTCCTATTCAAAATGAGATATTATATTAAATTGTAAATGAAAATTAAAGACATTTTTTATCTACATTTTTCTTTTAATTTTTGCACCTCACAGGGTAACATACTACAATTAAAAAATAATGTATTCAATAACATACTACAATAATGTAACAACCATAAAATCCTTACCAGTTGGTCCAGGGGAGAAATATACCAGGTATAACATACTATAAAATAATTCATTCCCAGCACACATAAAGAATAAGACAGGCTGAAAGTAAATAATAATATATTAGAAAGCTATATAATGAATATGCTCATTATTTTAAAAAATTTAAAAACAATATAAACTTACTATAACCATTGACACACAACTAAAAAAATGTTTTTAACAGATGCTGAAGATGAATGTGTAAGGTCGTCTATTGTGTTAACATATTTTTAAAAAAAATTCTTGAAGCAGTTGCAGGTTTTAAGTGAGTTCTAACCGCATGCTTAGAAAAAATATTTTGTTAACTGCTAATTAGAAAACCAAATTGAATAAACTCAATATGAGCAAGATGGTGAAACTTGCATTTTCCTATTTAACTATTGCAAGAAAAAAGCTATGACTTAGTTATTGAAAACATAGCCTGAATGAAAAATATAAGATTGTTGATATGGTTCATTTTAGAATATTTATGATAGAGTGGGAGAGTGAGAGAGACTACATCAAAGATACTATTACAATATCAACATTTATGTAGCAAAAATTAAGGGAATAAATTGCATAATAAAATATGTATGTATCACGATTACAACCTTACTTTGCTCCAGCTAACCTTTTCAATGTTGATGATTTTTTACTAACATTTCTTGTTATCTCTTCAATGTGATTCTTCCAAGGTAGCTTTTTATCAAAGGTAACACCAAGATATTTTGTATTATGGGATTCATTCAAATGTGATATCATTATATTTCAAATCTATTTTTGTGTCTTGTTGATTCAATGTGAATGTTTGGTAGCATGTTTTTTCAGCGTTAATTTCCATTTTATTATCCTCATACCATATTGACAGTTTCTTTAGTGCCTCATTTAATTTATTAACTGAATTATCCCTTTTTTAATGAATGCCAGAAGACCAAATAACTAGATCATGTGCATATAATGCATAGCTTAAGTCTTCAAAACCTTCAAAAATCTGCGGTAAGTCACTAGTAAACAGGTTGAATAATGTTGAACTCGCAACGCCGCACTGTAATAAACCCAAATGAGATTGTTTAAATTTTGGGGTTGAGTTGCCATGTTTAACCGCAATGAAACGTTGTGTTAAGCTTTTAGCCATGTAATCTTTCCTCTGATACACAAGATGTGTAGTTTCTCATACAACTTCAACCTTCATACTCTGTCAAATGCTGATTTAAAGCCAATAAAGATTGCTACCAGGGTTTGACTCTTGTCAAGGGCATCTTTTATTGCTTGCGAGAGAAATAACACTTGTCGGCTGGTGGAGTGTAACTTTCTAAATATTACTTGGGAGGATGATGGGAGAGTACCAGTCTCCAGAAAAAATATCAATCTTTCATTTACCATTCTTCCTATAATCTTGCATTATACTCGTTAATGCTATAGGTCTATAGATTTCAAGGTTTGACAGTTGTTTGTCTTTTGTAGCGATTGGCAAGATAAAAGCTTTTTTCCAAATAGCCGGCATACCCGAAGACCAGATCTTATTGCACAAAGACAGCACTTCAAATATTTCAAGTTTAAAAGTTAAACGAATATTTTATTCGAAAAATACACTTGGTAACAGAGGGACACATGGTAATAGAGTAAACATAAGTTTACAGAATGCACAAAAATAATAAGCATGGATATAAAACAGATAAAAAGACATCCTTTTCTTGACATTTATTTAACCTGGTGATAAAGTGTGGAAATAATATAGAAGTTAAGTGCTATGACACTAATAATTTGCCAACTATAAAATTAAGATGGAATATTTTTTTACTACATTCATTTTATTTTGTGTAGTAAGTTGCAAATGATACTGAGCATGTAAAAAATCAGCTAAATAAATTATGTTTACTCAATTACTTACTAATTTGTGTTTATTCATTCTGCTTATTCTATTTAGATTTAACATTTAGTTCACTATTGTCACATCCAATAGAGCTTAAAATTTTCTGACTGACTTTATTTAAACCACACAAAAGAATGGATGGTAAAAAATTGTGTCAGGCAACTTCATTCTCTGCGGCCCCATTGCGTCCACCTTTGATGGGGTGATTTTGTTTCATTCTTTCTATTTTTTCCCTCTCATTGATTTAAATTTTTTAATTTATTTATTATTATTACAAACTATGTCAACAAAACCAAGACCTAAAATCTAAAACCTGCTTGGTCCCAAACTGTGCAGATTTCAGAGAGTTGACTGCATTATCCTACATGAGACTAAGTAAAAAACTTGTACCCACTTTTCATTTTTGAAAAACTATTACAAGCATTGATTTTTAGAACGATTATTTTTAAGTACTACAAATCCAAACTAATTATTTCAAAACAGTATTTTTATGAACATATGCAAATGCAAATAAAATAAGCAGGAAACACAAACAAATGTACAATAAATGCAGAATATAATAATTCATAAATTGAAATACCATCTGATTTACAACATAGGCATAACTAGGGTTGGTGAAAGGGGGGGGTGGGTCACCCTGAAAATGTACAGACTAAACACCAATAAGAAGTGTAAAAGAGTTGAAAATTTACTAGTCGTTAACACTTGTCTCTAAAGATATACTCTGTGTTTATTTCAGGCATCTTCCGGGGGGGGGGGGGGGCTACCCCCTCGGAGCAAGTCAACTCCTCCTCCCCCCCCCCGGCCAAAAAATTCAGATCACAAGCTTTAAAAAAGAAAGAAAAGAGAAATTACGCTTTTACTTTGAAAAACACTTTCAGGGAAAGGAGAGTGAACATTATCACGAGCGACACCAAAAGTAACTTAAAAGATATAAGACTTTATTTTTTAAAAAATTGCTTGGGGAGAGTAACCAAACTCCTTTCTGTTTCCTCTAACATCACCAAAGTATCCCGAAATTACATTGCTAGGAAGATTTCAAAAGGTTTCCTGGGGAGAGCCCTCAAACCCTTGCCTCCAGAGTTAGCCTAAGCATTATAGATGTAAGACCAGTTACAAAAATTTAAATTGCAGAAGCCAAAAACACCCACTCCTCTAACTTCACCAAAGATCTAAACATACATCTACTACATGTACATCAAAAAGCTATCATACGTGTAAAAAAATTCATATTAAGGGGAATTGAAAGCTCCGAATGTAGCTTATTCTGACATCTAGATGGCGCTGCAATCAAAACCTAATTTGGGGATTTTTTGTTTTGGTTTAAATTCCCTGATTTGGTTTTCCCCACACACACTCCCTTTTTTCCCTGTTCGCACCCCTAATAGCTTTCTTTCCTCTGGGGCATTCTTCATAATTATCTTCCTCCACTGGCGTACAATTGATTCGCAGACATCCGGTCATTGAGGAGTCTTCAAAAGTGCGACATCTGGTTTTGATTTTTTGTCAGAATGTTTCAAAGGAAATATGGGGTTACAAGAGCAAAACGTAGCGGTGTCTATTTTGCTTTTTCGTTTGGGATGTTAGTTGCTTTAAATGTTTTTAAATTAACTTTATTTTAAACCTTAATTCAATTTAATGTCTGAAGTTCTTAAAACCTCCACTCCCACCCCTTAATGTAGATGTACAATATTATTCTCGTCCGGTTCATATTAATTTTAACAAGGGGAAACAAACCCACTGTAGTACACCATGGGATGAAATGAATATGTGTTTTATTAATTGAATTAACGTATGCGTTAAGCAGATGCGCATGAACAAATTTTAGTGGAATGAATTTCTGTAAGTTTCTGTTTAAAAAAATTGCGATATTTAATTTATTAAATACAAACAAACGAAAATCATATTTATTAAACGTTTGGATATTTAGTGAATAAATTTCAACTGCACGAAATTCCGTCTTTCTGCGTCAACTGAGCAACTGCACTATTAGCATTTTTAGGAAGGGGGGGGGATTCTTTTTGAGGGGAAGGTGCGAAATCGTGCTCAGGGGGGGGGGGATGTCTTTTATGGACATAATCATTAGAAGATTTTCTTTTCTTTTTAGCATTCAACTTTCTTTTTTGCTTCTGCCTTTCGCACTCGCTTGTTGGTGTGGGACATTAAGTGCAAATTTTTTACACTGACGGACAAAGAGGTTATGCTTAGAAAGTTATTTTTCACATTGTGATTAACTCACTATGAAAATGTATTTATAACAAAGAACAAGAATAGGAAAACCATTCGAAAGTCTTAATTTCAGATTAGACGGAAGGAGCAAATTACTAAATAACAAAATTGCTATGATATATCTGCTCTAAACGTTGGGCCAAGAGGTAAAAAATAAGGGGGGGGGGGGGGTGATGAGTTTGATATCCCCTTTATTGTTTTTATAAGCATATACATATCATGTATATGATATATGAGCGTATGCATGTATATATAGCATATATAGTTATTATATATGATTAATCGTTTTAATGATATATAAATATGAACGAGTCCAGCTTCTGATATAGAAAGGGCTTCCGGATTTTTAGGGCCGGATTGTTAGCTATGCCATTCAGTGGGCCACAATACTTTGAAAAATTCAGAAGTAGCCCGTAGCCTGCACACCCCTGCTTTTTAGGATGGTGCCGCCATGGCTCGGAGAGGGGGGGAGCACCCCTGGATGAACGGTACGGCTTATAAAGTAGAATCTTATGTTTGAGAACCACAACTATTTTCTTTTTTTTTTTCACCTATGAAAGTGTTAGTTTGCTTCAAATAAATAAAAATGAATATGAATAAATAAAACTTACTGAAAATGTCAAGCGAAAAACAAAGGAATATACCATTCAGAACGTTAAGCAATTCCGTAAATAAAAAGAGTCATAACGATTTTTTTAAAGTTTGCGTATTATCGATGAGCTTTTTTTGAGTGCAATTTTTTCCCCCGACCCCCCTTTTTTTTATAAATATGCTATAGTCATTTTTAGCAGTAATTAATATTTGGGTTTCGAATGTTTTGTTTTTCCAACCAACTAGTCAAATTACACTATTGTCCTATCTCTTAAAAATTGTCGTATCCTCTTAAAATAAATCAACACCACACATATTTCTCTTTTTGAAAATTATTGTTGTTAAAAATGTGTTTAAAAAGCATTTAAAAAGTATGATTAATTTTGAATTTATAGGAACTTTATTACGCGTTTTCTGCTACCCGTTATTTTACTCATTTATTGTATTTATTTCTCATATTATATTAAAAATGCACACAATATAATAATTATTGTAATATAATATTTTTGTAGGGCTTGTTAATATAATTTATATAATATTTTTGTAGGGCTCTTTAAAAATGGAATGCTTAAAAACCTATTTTAATTAAGCAAAGTAAAATTTCAAAGCTTCTACTTGTAGATCTTGGTTCTACCATTACATAGAACTAATTCCAATAACTATTCAAGGCACAAGGCAACAAAAGGGAAAGAAGAAAGCAAAATAAAAGCGCCTTACGGCTTGTCCATTGCCTCCCGCTCAAACCGGTAACTGTAGTAAATCAACCGTTAATCACTTTTGGCCTAAAGGGATGACAGTTGACTACACCCCGCTTCTTTAGTCCCTCTTTTCTTTGAAAAAAATCCCTCTTTCCAGAGGGCGCTGCAAAGCAGTGAATGAATTCTCAATTTTTTGCGGTAAATCTACCCAGTTTTTGTTTTAAGTTTCCAACTGAAATATAGGATGGAATGAACTTCTGTTTGTGGATTCAAACGCTAAACAGTGTAAATTTTGGCTTTTACTTTCATTTTTTTTTGATATTTTGATTAAGACGTATTTGAAAGCGTTTTAAAGTTAGCAATGCAAGTATTTTTCTCATTTCTAAAAAAGTTTTACTCCTTACTTCAAAATTCGAAAGACAAAGATAAAAAGCTTTCCTTGGTGCTTCATATGCAAAAAACCGCATGAGGATACTCCAAAAAATAAACTCAGCAGATGTGGAAAACCCGCTCCGTAGAGATAACATGGGAGACGAAGATTGCCGTAGGCCTGTTGCGATTCCCCTTATCATTTCTAGTCATATATATCTATATATAAAGGGTATGGTTTTGAAGCATACACTGCCCTTCCTAATTCTTAACATGCCCCCCCTGCTCCGGAGCCAAGGCAGTATCCAGAATTTATTTTCGGGGGTGGGGGGGGGGCAGACTTCGACACACTTATGTTAAGCAAAGTTTCAGGGAGAAATATATGATACATTGCAAAAGATTTCTGGGGGGGGGAGGCAGATACGGCCTTGATTCACAAAAACATTAAACATTCATTACTAGATCTTAATTCAAATGCAATAGAAAATTCAATATTTAGCTCTAAGCAATCTTCTATGTCCAGGCATTTATAATATTAAAACTGGGAACTAGTGGAATTTTAGAGAAAAAAATCAAAATTCCCCTACAAAAATGCTTATCCTTACAATAAATTTCTAAAAATTTTGTTAAATTTTTAACAAAACGTACCTCAGAAGTGGAAGCGTCTGAATCAAATTTTCTTTTCTTTTTGGATGACGAACGTGTCTATCGCTGGAGTGCAAACATTATTATGTATCGAAAATGATTAAAAATTTAGCTAAAATATGAATAATACTTGATTGTAAATTGAAATGCAGCATTGAACCGTAGCAGTGAGATTGGAAACGTTGAACGGATGATTTCCAGAGTCGTAATGCAATCAGTGATGGACCATAATAAGAAAAAAAAACATTTAAAATATAAGAGATGAGAGAACATCTGTAAATGAGAATGCAATGCAAATACAGTTCATCAGTTTTCTAATCGGCTCATCTACAAAAAAGATTTTACCAAAATGGGTTTTTGGTCAGGAAGTCATAAATAAATACAAACTGCTCTTTAAGTTTCTTGATGAGCATTCCTTCCTGGCTTGAGGGTCTTTCCCCCCTTAGGACAATTGTTGGCTAGGGGTCCTTCCTTTTCAGACCCCAGGGCCTACAACACGGGCTTATCAGAAAACAAAACTCCATCACAGTAGAGAATATTTTCCACGAAAATTATTACTTGTGCGATTGTATTCCCAAATTTCTGCCTTTGGGTAAAAAAGACAATTGAAAGGATCTTTATTTGTCTGTGTGTGGTACGGTGATTGAAGCCACCTTTCGCTGTAACCCCCCTCCCCCCAAGGTGATAAGGAGATTGATTATAACCAGATGAAAAGTCCTCTTTATTATTAGCTGCATACTTTGGTCATGATCACAACCCTTCAGAGAAAGAAGAAATAAAATCATATGCATATGTGTTTAATTTTCTTAGGGGGAAAAAATATGCTTTGCAAGGCCGTAGCCAGAATTTTTTTTGTGTGCCTAAATAAGTAAGTACTCAATGGGGGGGGGGGGGTGTTGAACCCCCCCCCCCCCGGTTACGCCTATGATTTACAATGCATTCATATATTTCTTTTTTTACAAAACAATATACAATCATGAAAAAAAGTATATATGCAAATAATTTTCACTTAATAGAGTGTACTCATTCCTTAAATTTTCAAAATGATTATTTGCAAATCTATTTTTGAGACAATGATCAAATTAAAACCACCCCTTGAACTTACCCGTGATGTATAATATATCCTTATCACCGGATTTGCAGCAGCATCAATAAATTTATGGCTAGTTTTCCCTTGCATCAAAGATCTGCAATAAAGAAGATTCCAAAAAATATTTTCACTCCAGTTTTTTTTATAACTTACAAGAGTATATTTACATGCTTTGTATACAAGCAGACATTAAAAAAACTAGAATTAATATTCATGATAAAAAAAGAGAATATTCTATTCAATATGCCTCCCTGCAGCAGAATATTTTGGAATGTTCTACAATAGATCTTTAGCCGACTCTAAATGCTTTGTGAGACATATGCACAATGTAAGTTTGCACTGAACATTCGAGACAAAAAAAGAAAAATAGATTTCTTGCACATAAATATTTCAGGTACTCCTGATTCATTTAAAATGTTTCATTGATTTATCTGCAATGATTCTGGAGCAAAGTTGTTTGAAACATAGGTTCTACTCTCAGTACATTCTGCTATCAAAATGTAATCATTTTCAAACAATTTAAATACATTGAGATAATTCTTTCATGGCACAGTTTTTTATGTTTTAAAGCATACATATATAATGTATATATCAGGGATGCACTGATTAATCAGTGATCGACTACATTGCCGATTATTAATGATAAGCCAATTTTTGCCAATTAATCGTTGAATAATTATTTTTTATTGAAAGTACTTTTAGTATGCCAAAAACAGGAAACCATGCTGAATGAATTCATTAACAATAGCAGAATAACATTTACCATAATATGATTTCATAAAAATATAGAAGATATACCTAACAAAAGAAACGGGAATTTACAACAGCACCATTTAAATTCATTTTAATTACACCCCTCCAAAACGAAATTAAGAAAAGTGTCCAAGGACAATGACATGTAACAAAGGAAACATTTACCACAGCACTATTTAGATACATTTTACACCCGCCCTCCTTCCTAAAATTTCCAAAGTGCAAATCTCTGCCATGACCGTTCCTCCTTGTGTGCACCAATGCAGTAAGTAAATATAATTTTCTGCAACATAAGATGTCACATATACATTACATATACATTATATTTTTCAATCTTACGAGCGGCATTTGCTCCCTCCTACCGCACAAAATAACAGGTCTGGATGACACACATAGAGATAAAAAGTCCTACTTCGTAAATAGAAATTCGTGGACGCAACTTATGACCTAATTACTAATAATTTCAAATTGTAGCTTTCCTCGCCTCTATTCAGGGTTTGAAATTAGCGGCCGTTAGTCATATTTTGCAACTAAAAATATCTGTTTGACGACTGTTTTCACATCCAGTCGTCACTTTTGACGCCTAACCTTTCAAAAACTTTTGGTTTGACAGCGACAATTTGCACCAACTCGTCATTTTTATTTATTTTTAAAATGTAGCATAACTTTATAGTTATATTTTTATACACATATTTCATCTAATCTTCTGTATTTTGAGTTTTTACGTTGTCGATGAAGACTATCGTAACTTCTTGACCTTCAAATTTGGAGTTGGAAATTTTTACTTACAAATGAAGTAAGTAACACTGGACTGTAAATAGCACTTGAAAAAATAGTGAAGTCAATTAACTCATTAAAATTATTTTATTATGGACTGATTAAAATAGATGTTTATCTTGATTCATAAACTTAAGTAAAATTACCAACTTTCGTAAAAGTTACTAATAGAAATTTATTTTTGAACACTTTTCTCTTACTTATCAATTTTCTCAGTAAGGTTGTAAAGTTTTATGATATTTTTTAGCAATTGCACAACTGTCTTCATAGTTAGTAGGGATGTAACGAATATTCAGCCACTATTTGGTATTCGGCCTATTCGGCTCTTTGACCGAATATTCGGCCAGGCCGAATAGTCATTTCATCACCTAGCCGAATATTCGGCCTGACTGAATACTGGGTAAGGTCAAATTCAGCCTGGCCGAATACTGATGGATTCGTCAGAATAGTTCTACTGCAGTAAAAAATAAAGAAATTAGTAGATTTTAAACATTAAAAATTATATTGTAATTATTGCAAAATAATACATTAGTATAGTTTTAATAAGTAAAAATAATATAGAAAAAAACTTTCTTTTTTTAAGCCTTGTTTCAGACTTGACTGAGCAAAAACAGATTTTAAAGTTGTAATATTTTATTTTATACTTAGTATTTTCTCTCAAAAGCTGGAAATAGTTAATTATGATGGAGAATATGAAAATTTATTTTGTTATTAATTACAAAGTGTAAGTCAGACTTTGTTTGGGTAGACTACTTATTGTGAATATTGGGTAAGAGAAATGTGAAAAGCGTAGAATATAATATCATGAATATTTAGATAGCATAAGTTATTGGGGTTTTTGAAAATAAAACTATATTCCAGTTAAGTGTATTAAATTTTAATAGATCTTTTAAAAATAGGAATGTAAAAAACATTATAAAATAAAAATATTAACATTTATAACTTTTAAAATATCTTTATAAAACAGTTTTGAGCGGGGGTAAAAGTTGACTAAGCATTTGTAGTTCTTTCATTTGAATTAAATAATTAGTAAAATAATGCTAATGCTTACTACCATAAAACCTGTCATTTCTATTCCACTTGTGGGTGAAATCCTTAGTTTTATTACATTCAAAACAATAGAGAAAATAGATTAATTTTAAATAGTTTGAAATTCTTAACAAACAGAACTGAATCATTTATCATAGATTGTGTGTAATTGCTGTTTGACTTTGAATAATTTTTAATTTGACAAATACTTTTTATTACAAATATTTCTAGAAATTTTAATATTCGGCCGCCGAATATTCGGTATTCAGCTAAAGACATTGGCCGAATATTCGGCTTTGGCCTGGAAGAAGTGGCCGAATATTCGGTATTCGGCCAAATCACTATTCGTTACATCCCTAGTTACCAGCTGTTATCTCTGTCCAAGCAATTTGAATTATTTTAAGATTAAGCTTAGCAAAACATTTTTGGCAACTAAAACAAAAAGGCCAGGTGCCAATGACACCTAACTTTTACATAATAATTTCCGACCCTGCCATTCCATTCAATGCATTACCGATTCCCAATATTAAAAATGTACAAAGTATCATTGTAAAGGTGGGAACACATACTTTTTTAGAAAGAAAGTTCTTAATCAACAGGCTCCAATTTAAATTTTCCCACTTTTTTAAAAAAGAGCGATAAAGAAAGAGCGGAAGGGGAGGGACAGATTGCTACTTTTTTATTTGTCAAAAACTTTATTATTATCAAATATTTTTTGATTGTTTAAAATTTATGAGTGTGCTTTTAATTTCTTTTACCAAATTGATGTTTGATGTATTTTTTATATATATATATATAACAGCATACTGTATTGCAACATTTCTCGTGCATCAATACTTTCTTTCCTCCATAATCTAACTTTAGAATAGTGTTTAAGATAACTCTGCCAAAACCGGTCCCAAGCCCGGTTGAAAAAAGAGGAGGGTGCCAAAATGTCCATGGCATAAGCCTGCTCTGTGTCAGAATGTCTAGTGGTGTCCTGGGCTTGCCCTGTGACTCACCGGACAGGACGGCTGGAGTGGGTGAACGGCAACCTAAATCCAAGGTGTGAGAACCGTGCTGAAGAGAGTGTGCGCCGCACATGGCAACCGGGGTCAAAGGTTGTTGCGAACGGTTCACCTCATGGAGTGGCGACCCACATTGTATTTTTTTAGCCTTCCACCTGTAGAGAGGGTCCATGCAGGTGGTGACATCTTAGACCCTCAGTAAATTAACCGTTTTATGAAACCCAAAAGATTAAAAAAACCCGGTGGCAAGACACCTAAAAATCCTACTGCTTCAGATGCTGTGGTGCCCAAACAGGGCCCCTCATCTGAAGCCAACAAACCAACCTCCTCAGTTCTTGTTGGCTCACAAGACTGAAATCAACGCTCCGATTCTCGAAGGCATCGTCTCGACGGTCCAAGAGACCGGAGCTATCTCCAAAGCATCAAAGTCTTCTCCTGCTGGTACTGCCTCGGCAGCCGGCGGAGAAAACCCTCAGAAGCTGTCCAAAAGACAAAGGAAGAGGCTAATGAAGGCTGCAAGGGACGCACAACATCAGGACCTAGCAGATAAAAAACCTGAAGCCACGAAGAGAGTAAGGGTGTCAGAACCCGAAACTCCTTCACCTTCCGCAAAAATGCCTGCTGTTAAGAAACAAAAAACATCTGGTCCATCCTACAGTCAGGCTCTCTCTGGAGTGAAGATGGCCGTCATCAAGACATCTCATCCAGAGGAGAAACTTGTAAAGAAAGATGTCAATGAAATCTTCTGCGACATTGACGATGGAATCGACGAAATGCACGAGGGTAAGGGCCCCCAGATCAACTCTTCGGAATTGGCTGGTGGTGCCCTTATTATCAACTGCGCAAATGATGCCACTGCTGCCTGGCTAAAAGAGTTCTTGATAGGAGATGTTTTTTTTTTTTATTCTCACCACTTAATTCAAAAGCAAAAAATTAATTTTGTTAACTTACTTCTTTATTTGGTTTAAGCCTTTAACATTGTAAACAGTAAAAGTCAGCTAAGTTGCGACGTACCTCCCGACACTCAAATTTCTTTCCAAACTGATTAGTTGGTTAAATCCGCCACTTGGGGGCGTTGCCGGTTTTCCCGATCGAGAAGTTTCTCAAATGCACATCACGTGTCATCGACGCATGTGCGTACACGTGCTCAGCGGTATACGCAAATCACCCTCCGGTATTTAAGCGTAGTGCTCGCTTGCTTCTCTCTCTTAATCCTTTTAGAACTTCCTTTGCGACGTTCGCTCAGAGGGCGAGAGGGAAGTTGACGTTTTTACCCGGTGAGACGCATCATATGCCTTAGGATACTTTATTAGGGATAGTTGTTTCTTGAGCTGCATCGACTCTGTGTGAAATGCCCGATAGTTAAATTTTTTATCTCCGTGAAATATAAAAATCTAGTCAACTTTATTTTTCAGGAATGGCTTTAGGTGATATTTTTAATGTTGTATTGTGAAGTTATTGTGATATTTACATAAATAAATCTCTGCTATTCTTTTAAGAATTGTATTAGCTTCGAATTATTTCTTAGCAAAATAATGGGTCCTTTTGAAGGGATAATGGCCCATCAAGGGTTATGGGCCCAGATGCCCTTCCCTGTGCATTGTTGACTAGTGCATGTATGAAAGTAAAAAAAAAAAAAAAATCGGTGCTTCGAGTCGGGGAGGCCAGCAAAGAAATTTTTTGAATAAGTAAGAGGAGGATCTGTCTTTGGGTAAAGAGTCAATACGTTGTGTGTTTATAATTGTGTATTTTTTATGTCAAATTTTAAAATTCTTCTCGAGCAACTTCGTCATGGCAAGTCCGTCATTCCCAATCGAAAAGTTGAACAGCGCAAATTATATAGAATGGAGCACAAATATGAAATTTCTTCTAATGGAGAAGGACTGCTGGGAAATCGTCGAGGGCACGGAAAAACTTCCGGTAGTGAGCAAAGCAGCCGAAATTACCAAAAGGGACGTGAAGGAATTTATTTCCAGAAAGCGAATGGCTTTATCCTTAATTTTTCTAAATATCGAACAGGACTTAAGAAAAATAGTTGAAAATATAGAAAACCCTTCAGAATCCTGGAAAAAGTTAAAAGAGCATTTTTATCCCGACAATCGGTGCATTCGTATGCAACTTTACACAGAGTTAAACAATTGTAAATTGGAATCTGGCGAAAAGTTAAACCTATATGCAGCCCGCCTCAGGCGTATTTTTGAAAAAATAAAAATCACTGATAAGGATTTTCCCGAGGATTTTATTATATACCAGCTCTTGCGTAGTCTTCCTGAACAATTCGATCATGTCGTACAAGGAATATTGTTGCGACCAGATGAAACCAGAAAGATTCGATAAAATCGTCGTTGATTTAATAGTCGAAGAAAGTCGTCTAGAATTACGTGATAGTAATCGGTGTAAAATCGAAGTCTCGCATACTGAAAGGAAAAGAAATATCAAGTGCTACAAATGCCATAAAAGTGGCCATATCAAAAGGAACTGTCCACTCTGGAATGATGCTTCCCATCAACGGACAACAAGGAGCCCGGAGTCTACTGACGATAGATACAGAGGCCGACGTAGGAGTCCACAGCGAAATCCAAGTTTCTCCAAGGAGCGAGCCCGTTCCACATCCAGTACACGATGTGAGTACCATGACTTTTTTATCTCAGAATCCAACATTAGTGAGGTAAATGAAAAACCCTCAAAATGGATTTTTGATACTGCAGCTTCACACCATTTTTGTGCTAATCGAGATTGGTTCCGAACTTTTACCCCTGTTAAAAATGTAAAAATTGCGGTCGCAATTAAAGACCAATGTTTTCCAATTGAGGGAAAGGGAGAGATAAAAGTTAGATTCGGCAATCGATCTGTTGTTTTACAAGATGTCCTGTACTCTCCACGCTTGAGAAGAAATATATTATCAGGTGCAAAATTTGATCAGGGTGGTGCAAAATTTTGGGGTGAAGGAGGTTTCGTGAGAGTTTCCGACAAAAATGACGAGTTGATTTTAAAAGCTATTTTAAAAGACGGTGTTTATATTACAGATTCTATTAAGTCTAGTCAGCTCCTTTTAAATTGTAGTCAAGTTGTTATAAATTCTAGTCATATAAATAATGAAACTCCAGTGAGAAATAATCAAATGGATGATTTGAAACTTTGGCACAAACGCCTGGCTCACGTTAACGTTAAAAGTATTAAGAAAACTAGTGATCTAGAAAGTGTTAACGGTTTGCCTAAATTTAAAAATTCTAATATATTTTGTGATGACTGTAAAATATCAAAATTTAAAAGAGTCAGTTTCAAATCATTACATGGTATAAGATCAAAGTACCCGCTCCAACTTCTTCATGCAGACGTTTGGGGTCCTTGCAACATTGAAGGAAGGAACGGGGGAAAATATTATTTATCCATAATAGATGATTTTTCACGGAGATGTTCATTATACCCATTTAAAAATAAAAGCCAGGTCTCTGAGATCTTTAAGCAACATATTTTACGATCAGAGAGGTTTCTTGGCAGAAAAGTAAAATGTATTAGAACTGACAACGGGACAGAATTTGTAAATCGAGATTTTGATAATTTTTGTAATAATCATGGGATAAAACATGAATTAACGAATGTATATTCTCCTGAGATGAATGGAGTTGCCGAAAATCTTAATCGCACCGTTGCTGATTGTATCAGAGTTCTAATAGAAGAAAGCGGTTTACCAAAGAAATTTTGGCCAGACGCCGTATTGTATTTTGCTTATACATGGAATCGGGTCTGCCATAGTAATTTGGATAAAACCCCATTTGAATTATATGGAGGCAATAAACCGTCAGTAAAACATCTGAGACCTTTCGGTACTATAGTTTTTGCAGGAATCCCCCGTCAACGTAGATATAAATTAGATGCTAAAGCACAAAAAGGCGTTTTGGTGGGATACGCATTTAAGACAAAAGGCTATCGTATCTGGATACCAGAAACGGGGAAAATTTTGGAAGCCATCAATGTTTCATTTAAAGAAAATTATTTTTATAAGGATGAGTTCAATAGTATACCCGATAGTAATGTTATAAATTGGTCTCTAACAACCCCTAATAATTCTGAGCAAGAAAGTGATTCGGATTACGAAGAAGCGAGGGAGAATCAGAAACCTGAAACTTCGGACGATTCTTGTAAGGAATCGACTTCTGAGATAGAATCAAATTCAGAGGGGGAATCTTCTGATGAAGATAATAGTTTTAAGACTAAAAGGGATACTATATGGTTTAGAAAGGTGGTTCCAAGACCGGATGGATCACATAACGATATCTATTATTTTGAAAAAGGTCACACCATCCGTTTAAGAAGCCTAAATGATGTAGAACGATACTGTAAAAATAAGAATATATCCTACGATCCTCAAATTTTTTCTTTTAGTGGACGGGATACTTTTCAAGGGGAAATTCCAAGTAATTCTGTTAGTCCAAGTGTTAATGAGCCCTGACTAGACCGCGAAATTAAAGTGCCTAATTCTTATAAACAATCCTTAAAAACTACAGAACGGGAGGAATGGCGTAAAGCAATGGAATCGGAGATTGCAATTATGCAGGCAAGGAATGTTTGGACTTTAGCCAAATTACCGGCAAATGCTAATCCAGTAGGATGTCGGTGGGTTTATACATTAAAGAAAAACGAAAAAGGGGAAATTGTCAGATTTAAAGCTAGACTTTGTGCTCAAGGGTTCTCTCAAGTAAAAGGATTAAATTTTGAGGAGACCTTCAGCCCTGTTGTAAATTTCAGTGTTATTCGTTTTTTCTTTTCATTATTAGTTGTGTGTCAAAAATGGTTAAATGTTCAATGTGATGTTAAAAATGCTTACCTGTATGCTCCTATAGATGATCAAATATTTATGTGCCAACCCCCAGGTTTTATAGAAAAAGGAAAAGAGAAATTATATTGTAAATTAAATAAGGCAATTTATGACTTACATCAAAGTGGCCGCTTGTGGTTTTATGAAATTGACAGTGTATTAATTCAGTTAGGTTTTAAAAAGTTTTCAAGTTGCAATTGTGTTTATTTTAATTCTAACGTAATTTTATTGTTATATGTTGATGACATTGTAATTTTTGAAAGAAAGGATTCGGACATTAGTAATGCTTTAAAATTATTGAATGAACAATTTGACTTAAAAGTATTGGGAAGGACGCAAAAATTACTTGGCGTAGAATTCGGAGAGGACGAAAAGGGCCTACACTTACATCAGACTTCTTACATAGAAGAAGTATGTGAGAGATATAACAATTTTCGTATTCCCAATGTGTCTTTACCTATTAGTAAGGGAATTGTTTATTCTAAAGTAAATTGTCCGAAAACCGATGAAGAAATTAAAGAAATGTCAAACATACCATATAGAAATTTGTTAGGATGTTTAACTTTTATTGCAAATCGAACCAGACCTGACATATCATATGCAGAGAACATCTTTAGTCAATTCCAGAGCAATCCAGGACTTGTTCATTGGAATGGATTGTTAAAATTATTAGGCTATGTTTATCAAAGTAAAGATTTAAAACTTTTTCTAAATTGCAATAAAGTTCAAATTATCGCGTTCACTGATTCCGATTACGCGGCAAATCGTGATGACCGAACTTCAATCGGAGGTCAGCTAATTTTGCTTGATAATTCACCCATTGAGTGGCAAACTTTTAAAGAAAAGAGTGTAAGTTTGTCCACCATGGAAGCCGAATTTATCGCAATGACTGAAGCCGTGAAGGAGTTAATATGGTTGGACAGAATTTTGGACGAATGTTTTGAAAATAAAATGATAAATAGATCTAAAGCTAAATCTTTACTTTTTGCTGATAATCAAGCTTCAATTGAATTTATAAAGTCGCCATTAGAAAACCACCGAAGCAAGCATATTGATGTTAAACTTTTTTTTATTAGAGATCTAGTGTATAAAAATATTTTTAATATTAGACATGTTTCTAGTAAAGATAATTTGTCGGATATTTTCACGAAACCGCCGACCCAAGCCGAATTAGAGAAATTTGTTGAAAATTTTTTTAAATAAGTGCAATATAATATAAATTTTTGTATGAATGGTCTAAGTACTTGTTTTTACATCAGTCAGTTTATTTTACTTTTATACAAGGTTTAATATAAATTGTTATGAGAAATTTTTATGATTGAATTTAAAAGTAAAATTGTCATTATAAACGTAAAAGTATATTAAGTGTAAATAACTGATGTATAAATTTTTTTTAAATAGAATTGTGTATAATATGCTGATTTGAACTGTTACTTGTAGTATTTCTTATTGTACTGCAGATTAAGTGTGCTTATCTACATTCATACCCTGGGACTTTGTAAATTTGAACTTAGTGACTCTAATTCGATATTTGGACTTGGAAGTGCTACTGATGTGATCATGTTGCTGTTTGTGATCGTCAAGTGCTCATGTTTTACAATATATTAGAAATGTTAATGGGTGTTTCTGTATTTTACCCATGAAAGAAAAATACTGTTGTTAATATTAACAAGTTTCACTTTTTTTGTAAAAGGAATTTAACATATATGTTAAAGCCTAAAGCCATGTGATATTTTTTATAGTAATAGTGTTTTTACTTTTCATTAAGATGATGAGAAGGGGAGGCATTGATAGGAAATGTTATTTTTTTTTATTCTCACCACTTAATTCAAAAGTAAAAAATTAATTTTGTTAACTTACTTCTTTATTTGGTTTAAGCCTTTAACATTGTAAACAGTAAAAGTCAGCTAAGTTGCGACGTACCTCCCGACACTCAAATTTCTTTCCAAACTGATTAGTTGGTTAAATCCGCCACTTGGGGGCGTTGCCGGTTTTCCCGATCGAGAAGTTTCTCGAATACACATCACGTGTCATCGACGCATGTGCGTACACGTGCTCAGCAGTATACGCAAATCACCCTCTGGTATTTAAGCGTAGTGCTCGCTTGCTTCTCTCTCTTAATCCTTTTAGAACTTCCTTTGCGACGTTCGCTCAGAGGGCGAGCGGGAAGTTGACGTTTTTACACGGTGAGACGGATCATATGCCTTAGGATACTTTATTAGGGATAGTTGTTTCTTGAGCTGCATCGACTCTGTGTGAAATGCCCGATAGTTAAATTTTTTATCTTCGTGAAATATAAAAATCTAGTCAACTTTATTTTTCACGAATGGCTTTAGGTGATATTTTTAATGTTGTTATTGTGATATTTACATAAATAAATCTCTGCTATTCTTTTAATAATTCTATTAGCTTCGAATTATTTCTTAGCAAAATAATGGGTCCTTTAGAAGGTATAATGGTCCATCAGTTCTTCTCTAGGGATAAGTGGCGCGAGCTGGGGATAGAAATATTTCCAGCTTCGCAGCTACCAAAACCCGTGAAGATTCTCTTCAAGACCCGCAACACAAAGATTGTCGAGTCGTCCAAATTGTTCAACAGACTTCGTCTGTGCAATGAGGGCCTCGACACATCTGAATGGCGTGCAAGAGACCAGAACAATCTCTAATACCATTGCAAAACGGATCATAGAGATTGACCAAAAATCTGCCCAATACATCAGGGATAATGACATGGGGCTTTATGCAGGTGCTTATGGCAAGGGCCTTGTTAAGATCTTTCATGACCCTCAAGCCCCTAAGCCAGCTCATGCAACAGCCAAAGTCACTGAAGGGACCACAACAACATCAGTGGAAGAACCTGCAAGTGTTACAAAGACCCCCATGGAGGAGTCCTCGTCTCTTCCTTCTACAGAAACAGAAGAGACGACTATAACGGAAACTTCGTCTTCCGAAAAGTAAGTGCTCTTATTCATACAGATCCTACTGTCTCCCCTAGGAATATTGCTAGCACCTCTGATGGATCTAATGTTTCACTTTCCTCACAAATTCATCTTCTAGGTCTTACGGAGTCTGAAGATGATTCCGATTGCACCCTATAGGGTAGCCTCTCTCCCAAGGTTGACACTCTGCCTTCAGAGTAACCTTGTGTGCCTTGTGTTTATGGCTTGTGCTATTAAGATTGCACAAATCAATCTGCACCACAGCCAGTCGGCTTCTGCCCCCTTGAATAAAGAACTGGCCGAAGGAAGAGTAGATTTTGCCTTAGTGCAGGAACCCTGGAGTAATAGAGGTAAAATTCTTGGTTTAGGTAACTGAGGCAACCTGTTTTTCGATCGCTCCTGTAGCAGACCTAGAGCTTGTATTTTAGTTAGCAAAAAACTAAAAGCTCTTTGTATGGTGGATTATCTGGATGGGGATAACGTTGCTGTTCGGCTAATTCACAATAATGAAGATATTTTTTGCCTAATGTCGGCATATCTTCCCTATGAGGATGAAATTCCTGTAGCGCCTCACACCAGGAATTTTGTGCACAAATGCATTAAAAACGGCTGGAGGTTTATCGTGGGATGTGTTGCAAATGCACACCACGTTATTTGGGGCAGCAGTAACTGCAACAAAAGAGGTGAGGAATTACTAGAGTTCATTCTTTGTAATAACCTAACTATCTTAAATTCTGGCAATAAGCCAACTTTTGTAACACGCAGCAGAAATGAAGTCATTGATATTACTTTCTGCAATGACAAGACTTCTGCTTGCATTAATGATTGGCATGTGTCCGCTGAGATTATTTTATCTGACCACAAACTAATCAAAATGACACTTACAGGTCCTGCAATAACATCCCAGCAGGACAAAAGGAATCCCAGATTCACCAATTGGGATTCCTACAGAGAAGACTTGGGACTTCTCCTCAGAGGTAATCTTTTTAATCTTAGTTCGTTGATTGACATTGAGATGGCCGTTGACTTCGTGCAACAATCCATACTTCAAGCATATCAAAATAACTGCAAAGCAGTCACCACTAGTTTACCAAGACGCGTCTCTTGGTGGAATAAAAATCTTAGTGGTCTTCGCAAGAACTGCAGAAAGCTCTTTAATAGAGCCAAAAAAACAGGAGAGTGGTCAGTTTACAGAGCTGCTCTTACTAGTTATAATAATGCCATTAAGAAAAGTCGACAGGATTCCTGGAGGGACTTCTGTGGCCAAATTGACACTCTGTCAAGTGCTGCAAAGCTCACAAAAATCTTATCAAGAGATAAGCTCTGTCAACTCGGTTCCATCAAAAAAGAAGATGGAACTTATACTGAGGATGGTCGAGGCACACTAGAAGTAATGTTCAAGGTTCACCTCCCGGACTCAACTATTGTAACAGATGAGGAGATGGTCACTCCTCAAATTACCCCACGTGGCAGAAAGGCAGACTGGCACCTAGCTAAAAAAATCGTAACTTGCGATAAAATTGCTTGGGCGATCAACTCGTTCTTGCCTTTTAAAACTCCTGGAGAAGATGGAATAATACCTGTCTTATTCCAAAAAGGAAGTGACATCATTATACCATACTTGAGCAGGATATTTAGGTCCTGTCTAGTATATGGTTATGTTCCTACCGCTCGGCACACCTGCAGGGTTGTTTTTATACCTAAGCTGGGTAAACCAAACTACAATGAAGCCAAAGCTTTTAGGCCTATTAGCCTTATGTCTTTTCTTCTCAAAACCCTAGAGAAGTTGATTGACAGGCACATCAGAGACGAAATGCTGAAAGCCAACCCACTCTCCAGGCAACAACATGCCTATCAACCTGGCAGATCAACTGACACTGCTCTCTATGAATTAACCACAATTCTAGATGGAGCTGTAAACGGTAAAGAATTGGCACTTGCTGCCTTCCTGGATATTGAAGGGGCCTTTGATCGTGTGCCCACTCATGTTATTCTAAATGCTCTTATGAGAAAAAACGTTGATCATCTGGTGTGCACCTTTATTGGTTGCTTACTATCTACTAGATCAGTACAAGCAACTCTTTTGGGAGACACACTTGCCATCACGAACTGCAAAGGCTGCCCGCAGGGAGCTGTACTCTCACCTCTTTTATGGAGCCTTGTTGTTGATGAAATATTAATTAAAATTAATCTGTCAGGTGTGACCTGTATTGGTTATGCAGATGACATAACCTTAGTAGTAAGAGGAAAATTCCAGGATACTGTGATTGGCCTCATGAAATCTGCCCTCAAAAAGGTTGAAAACTGGTGCAAGGAAGTTAGCCTGACTGTTAATCCTGGCAAGACAAACCTTGTACTCTTTACTAGAAAAAGAATCAAAGATGTGCAAAGTATAGAATTTTTTAATACTAAACTTGCATACTCTAACGAGGTTAAATACCTTGGTATCATTTTTGACAAGACTCTAAATTGGAACAGTCATGTCGAATACAGCACCACTAAGGCAAAGGGAATATTCTGAGCCTGCAGACGTGGAATTGGTTCCAATTGGGGCTTTTCACCTAGTATTGTCCATTGGATCTATACTAAAGTAATCGTCCCCATTATAACTTATGGATCTATCGCATGGTGGAACAAAGCCTGCCGTGTGACAACAAGGAAAGAGCTTACTAGTCTCCAAAGAATGGCAACTATATCAATGACAAGTGCCATGAGGACTACCCCCTCTCAGACCCTAGAGTTATTACTAGGCATTCTACCACTTTATAAGCAGGTAGAGATGGAAGCAATCCTTTGCTCCCAAAGAATAAAATTTCTAAAACTATGGAAATTTTCTTCTGAGCGATCCTTATATAAATTTGATACACTGATCAGGGATCACCCAGTGCTTTCCATGAACTCGGACTGGATGCTTAAATGCTTTGACTTTGCGTCAAAACACAATGTTGTATTCCCTTCCAGAACTGATTAGGAAAATCCTATTAAGCTTATTGGCCACGCCAACGAAGTTTGGTTCACTGATGGATCTAAGACTTCCCATGTTCCCATGGCACAGGCTACGGTGCCTTTTGCCCAAATAAAAAAATTAGAATCTACTCTTCTTTGGGAAGGCTAGCAACGGTATACCAGGCTGAAGTGATGGCCATCCTGGCATGCACAAATAATTGCTTAAATAGATGCATCTCTGGCAAAACCATCAAAATCTTCTCTGACAGCCAGACTGCTCTCTTGGCACTACAAAAACATTGCTTCTCTTCAAATATTGTTTGGGATTGCTGTAACACTATTGCTGAACTGGCCGCTATGAATAAGGTGACTCTTTATTGGGTACCTGGTCACCGTGGCATTTTTGGCAATGAAATGGCTGACCAACTGGCTAAATTGGGCACAGAAACTCCTGTCATTGGCCCAGAACCTGTCCTTGGTCTGCATTACAGTATAATAAGGAAAACAATCAAGGAAGTCCTCCTAAAAGAGGCTCACAATGCCTGGCTTAAAAGCAATAATCAAAGACAGACGAAAGAACTTAACCAAAATTACCCTTGGTTAAGATCTAAGGAACTGCTGAAACTCAGTAGAAATGAGATTAGGGTGATCATTGGTCTTTTAACTGGTCATTGCAATCTTAAAGAGACACCTTAACATCATGGGCATGATTGCTGACCATGATGTTAATGTGTAGAGGATGTCATGATGTAGAGGAAAGCTCTACACATATTTTGTGTGAATCTGATTACTTCTCTGCTCATCGATTTGAATATCTTGGATATCACTACATCGAACCCTGGGAATTACCCAACTTCCCTGCTAAATTATTGCAGAAATTCATCTCAGCCACCGGTCTGTTCCAGACCCACTAACTTGGGGTTGTTAGTACAATAGACTTGAGGTTGCAGTGCTAGTGCTCCTTAGAGCCACCCCCAAAACAATTCATTCATTCATTCATTCATAGTGTTTAAGATTGCTTTAAAGATATAAAGAGTAAAAATCTTAGATAAAGTGGTTTCTAATAATAAAAATATAGTGTTACTAAATTAAGTGTCTACTGGCCACTGGCTACCTTCCAAACGTTTGAACTTTCAGGTCTAGTTAGTTAACAGAATGTGATTTTATTAACAATCAATAAGAAAACTGGTTCTCAGAATTTGAATAAAATTGGAAAATATTACTTTTTAGCCTATTTTCCTGTAAAAGTAAGAAGAAAAAAAGAAAAAAATATCAAAGCAAGCTTAATGTAAAATGAAAAAATCATCAAAAATTTTATTTAAAAAAATCAAAAATAAGTTGAGTAATGAAAAAAGATTGAAAAATAAAAAAATAGAGGCATAGGGTTTTGAGATAGGGGAAATGTGTGTCTGTGGATCTGTCCCCCCCAATAACTCTTGAAAGAATTGTCCAATTCAACAAATTTCTTTTGCATTCAAAGGTCTCGGACAGGACATCTCATTTCCATATTTTATTTTTTGATTTGACAAACTTTTGTTTTATTTTAAACAGTCCAAAAAATTTTAACACTAGAGAATAATGGGGAAATATGAAGCAAATTATGTGAACTCTTGGCATAAGTTTCAACTTTCTTTGAACAAGCTTATTGGAAGAAGCTCTTGACGTTAAATATTTTTTGATTTAAATAATTTTTATTCATTTTGAACAGTTCAGAAAAATTTAGCATTAGTGCCTATGGGAAAATTTGAATCCTGTATAAATCCTGATCTAACAAACATTTTCTTGGAACAAACTTTATCGGCAGGAGCGTGTAGCATCATAACTAATCCGCTGATTACCTTCGGACAATTAATCGGTAATCGGCCAATTTGCTTTTATTGGTGCACTCTTAGTATGTACAGGGGCCTTACCTCCCTATTAATGATGACGTACCCTCCTTCAAAACTAGAGTACTACCTGCTTCTCCCCCCCCCCCTAAAGAAAGAAAGGAATATATATCTTTGTTTTACATAAGCAAGAAACTCGGAAAGGAGTATATAAAATTTTTTCTTCTGCATCAGTTATCTCAAACACATACTTCAGCTTTGCTACAGGGATATGCTTAGTTCTCTTTTAAAAAACTAAGAAAAAAGGGAAACTAAAAAACCAGGTAACAACCAGTTGCTCTAAGTTAGTAAAAAGCTGTCTCGTAGAATCTATGCTGTTCATATTGGTGATTTAATTTTATTTTATCTTATAATGATTCATTTTTTATCTTGCACTTGCAAAAATTTTTAATTCTTTCTCACCCTAATTTTTTTAAAAAAGTAAACAAATTTGAGAAAAAGAACTTACACTTGTTGATGAATCCAATGGCTTGCAACATCAATGATCATGCTTACTTGGAAAAGAATCATCCATTTTGGATAAAAGCAGGATAGAACAACAAGCAAGCACATGGTTGCACATCGATCTGTGAGTTGGTCCAATAAAGCTCCAAATTTAGTTCCTGAAGAAAAATATTTTTTAAATAAAAAACAGCTCAATTCACAAGTAACTTTTTTGCATAAATAGTAATGCATAAATAGTAATAGTCACTACTGTTGAACAATGAGAGCCTATTTCAATTCTTAATTCTTTGAAGGCTCCTTAAAATATACTGAATTATAAAATAAAAAAAATTGTGGCCTTGCAATTTTTGAGCTGTTTCACATGAACTCATTATATTGCTTATATTAATCAGGGATGGTGCCACTGGAATGTCACCATTCTGAGTTGACTAACATAAAGCTGATTAACATAATTTTGCTTTCTAAGAAAAGATTGAGGGCTAACAGAGGTAATTATAGATCTGCAAGTCTCATTCAGGTGGTTTATAAAAATTTTGGCAACTGCAATCAAAATCAAGATAATGAATTTTTTTGGAGAATAAAAAAGAAAGGTTAGAAATTAGATGACTTAGTGAAAGGTTTTTTGGGATCTTAAAAAAATTTTGCTGATGATGTCATAGTATGTTGAATATGAAGAATAAGTTAAACAGACAGCAAACAGATTTAGATCAAATTTCTAAATGAGCAACAGAGTGTGGTATAATGTTCAATGTTGAGGTGAAGAATGTCAAGTGATTCAGGTAAGTCGCGAAAATAAACATGCAAACTACTCTGAACAAGAATCTGTCAGAAAATGAGCAAAAACAGATTTGATCTGAGTGCATTAGTTACTTGTAACTTTAATGTTAGTCAGAAGTGCAACATAAAGCCAAAATAATGCTTGGATTTATCAACAGAACTGTTATGAATAATTGTAAGAAAGTTCTGCCCATTATGCAAAAGTTTGGTATGACCTTATTTGGAGTATGCTATAAAGAAAGGTATTTACTAATTGCAAAAGGTGCAAAAAAGGACTACTAGGTCAGTAAGTGGTAAGTGGACTTTTAGAGTTAGATTATTCCAGACTTAAAGGTTTTATATATATATATATATATATATATATATAGTCTAGATAGGCCTTGAAACTTTGTTAGTTTCTTTGAACTATTAAGCATTCTTTTTTTTTGGGGGGGGGGGGGGCGAGCTTATCCTAAACTTAGAAAGACATATCTCAAAATGTTTTTTTTTTCAAACAGATTAGTATGCTATACTGATACTTTATGAAAATACAGATAAAATAAAATATTGAATTTCTTACTAAAAATTTTTACAGTGAAATCACTGCCAAATTCAATTTTCTGCAGTGGTATTACATATTCTTCTTTAGTATTTTTTAGTTAATAAACAGTCAACTGCTATGAATGTGTTGTTGTTCATTTCTTCTGTATTTGTATAAAATGCCAAAGTAAATTTATTATGGTGAACTTTCTTATATTACTAAATTAATTAATGTGACAATAGTATACATCATTTTTTGAAAAAAATCAGTTAGAACAATTTTTTATGGGCATATATCATATCGATTTAGACTTGATTTAAAATTGTTCATTAACAAAACTACTATTTTGAGATATAACCAAAAATAATATTTGCATTGGTTTCAAAAATAGTAACAATTATTTTACGAACTTTTAATTGTTGTAGTAGGTTTACAGATAACTACACGAATGGTTTATGCCAAAGAATAATAAATCGGAAAAATCTTAGTAATGGCAATAGTCTGTTGAAAGTACTGCCTTGTACTTGCCTGGAATTCAAGTGAAACTTGCTCAGTGATTTGCTACATCCTCTTCTATGTAGAATTATATAGGGATTTTTGTAATTATCTGTTACGTTTCTTAGAGTTTATGGTATCCAAGTGTACTTGGTGCCTTAAATATGACTTTGTGAAATCTGAACACCTCTGTTTTTCTTTTTTTGGGAAATGGAAAGTCAATGGTTTTAGTTAAACTATTAAGCTTTATTTCTGGATGATAAAATAGTATTTATATCAAAATTAATTTTTGTACTTAAGTGACTTTTACTAGAAGATCGACAATAGCTTAGATGTAAATCACTAATATTAGAAAATCCGCTTTGCTTGAGCTTCAAAACAACCTTCAATAATTAAAATATATAACAACTCATTAATGATATTTGCTTATAATTTCACGTGCACTGAAATGCACAACTGATTTCTTAAATTTATTTTATTTTGCTTTCTTTTGATCATATAACTCTTAAACTATGCAAAAGTGTAGATGAATTCAAAATTATGAGAAGGAAAAAAACTTCACACACACACCTTGATTCAACCATCTTGCTGCATAACCATCAAAAGCATCAAGTAATCCACTTAACAAATAACAAGTGGTGGCTTTTATGTGGTCAAATGGCATGAAGTAGAATGAAACAAGAGCAAGAACAATCCTCACATAGCCTGAAAGTAAATGTAGAAAATATGCAGTTTTGAAATAAATAAATTTATATACTGATTATAAATTCAATCTTAAATACTCAAGAATAGGATATGAGTTATAAGTTTGTTCAAATGGTAATAACTTGACTGAAAACAGAATTAATAGAATGAATTATTTACAGCTTAAAAGCAGAGATGGCGAACCTTTTTCCTTTAGTGTGCAAGTTAAACTAGGGTTTATGATTTTTAGGTGCTCCAGTGTGCCACTTGCTACTATTATTTTTATAATTGTCTTTAAACTTCTTATTTGATTTTATACTATCAAATATATTTTATAGTAACTATTTCTTTTGTTTGGTTATTAACTTGTATCAAATGTAAAGCTGTATTGTACATTTTTTTTCTCTTTTGGTTTAAATGTTTGGTTTTATTCCTACAAAGGGAGGAGGGGAAGGGAGTGGGGGGGGGGGGGCACTAGTCATCTAAGGAATCTCAAAATTCGTCATAATGGCACCTATACTGGTATTTTATCGCTGAATCTTTCTTTGATGGCCAAAAGTCCAAGAGATGTTTTTTGTTTGTTTTTGTGTATAGTGAATAAGTAATTTAATATGTACCTATTACATGCACGTGCCACCAGCATAATAGCATGTGTGCCGTAGGTTCGCTACCTCTGGCTTTGTTGGGAGGGGGGGGGGTAGCCCTGTATATAATACTATTGGTACCTGCACGGCCATGCTAGTGTTAAAAAGGGAAAATACCAGTCGGTTAGCCATTATATATACAATGGTAACTTTTTTATGTGTAAATTTTGTTATTTTATTAAAATTTATAGCATTCCACAGAATTAAAAATTAGCCATCCACAGCAATTCTACACATTTTAGCAACTTTTTTTTACAAAACACACGCATTTAAAAAAAAAAGGAAAGAAAGAAACAAAAAAGAAACTCTTTAAAAAAAAAAAAACATTTTGTTTATTTAGTTCAAGTGCCCACACAAAAAGGACGATTATAAGCCATTAGAATAGTTTCATGAAATTTTGGTACAATTAATTTTTATCTATTATTCATTGACAGTAAAGCATAAAGACGAAATTTTTCTGCTTGCCGAAACCAACAGCAGACGAATAGTTTGAAAAAATAATTTCAAACTACAGCAAAAAATGCTTGTAACTTCTTTTCTAGTTAATTTAGAGCCTTCAAGTTTCAGCAAAACATAAGAACACTTTTATGATTAATTTTGTACAGGCTTTCCATTGGTACCAATTTTGAAACAATACTTTAATTTCTTCCTATAGAAAAGAGCAGTTTAATTCTATTTTTAGTTTTAAATAAAAATAAAGAAGAACTAATTCGAGTTTTTGAAAAACCTCATCGAGGTGCACACCCTCATGCTCCAAACTTAATTCTGTAGCAAATTTAATGAAAATTGGCAGAACAGTTTTGGTCTTAAAATGGGAGACCAAGCACACACATAGATACTTGCTGCTTTATTATTAGTTGACACATGCCTAAGTTGTTTTTAAGGGTATAGAACTTTATTGAGAGCGAATAATTTTCTAGTTTGTTTCGCAAATTTACATACCTTCTCTGCTTTGTTAAATTGATATTTTACAATTTTATTTTAGTGTTTTTTTAAAACATAATTACGTAAAAAGGGACCACACAGCACACAGACAAAGAAGCAGTCTTAAAAAATGATCGCTGAAGGTAAACTTCTTTTGCACTTATCTTTGCATCTAGCCCCATTATATGGGATGTATTTCCAGAAAAATAAACCCATCATTTGTGCGATTGGGTGTGGGGCGGCATTTACTACTAATCAATGCATGTATTGTCTATAATATGCATTGAATATATAAACCTTTTGCCCCCGCTCATTCAGGAAAATTTTGAAATGGCGAGCATGAGTCTTCGCAAACGTAAAATATAGATATATTTTACATTTCATTCAAATTAATTGTCGTCTTCCCCAGTGAAATTTTAATTATTTAAGCATACACACTCTCATTTAAAAAAGGTATGTAGTTTACCTTCTGCAACCTTTATGACTGCACCACTGCATATTACGGTACTACTGTGATACAATCCCCCCCCCCCCCCCAGGCAACATTCAAGCTAGCGCGCCAATTTGTAATGATTTTCGGTTGGCGATAGTTTCAGTGGCAACCCAGCGCCATCGATATTGGCTGATGTAATGTGTGGCAACCCTCAGTGCATGATGCGGAAGGGTGTTGTGTCAATGTGATTGTTGAACTTTTAAAATTTTTTTTTTTTTTTTTTCGAATAAGTAGCTTTTTAGTAGTTTATTTTATGGTTAAAGTTTGTGGAGATCTTTCCTGTTGCTAAAGGAAGAATGTAAAGTGTTAAGGTGCATTAATTTGGTTCAATTGTTTTCTATTGTGGCCAGATGAATGATTCTATATTCCAATAGTTTGTTAAGGCGCCATGTTCTTGAAATGTGTTAAAATGGACGGAAAAGTGATTTTGGTGTTTTTGCTATCTGAAGTATGAAATTGTTTTGATTGATAAGTGCATAAGTTTGGTTAATTGTGACTAAAAGCAATGAAAAATTAAGGGGTAATTTTCAGACCATTTCGTCATATTGAATAGCAAGTTTGTAGCGATTTGGGATTAATATTGAAAAGCCAACTGGTTTAAAGTGAGTTCTTTATTTTTCTAAATTTATTATTTGCTTATTTTATGTGTTTGTAAGGTTATAAAACTATGAATTTTCAATTGCTTAAAATATTAGCTGTAGTAATTAGTGGCGTTGCTGGTTTTGATAAAGTGGGTTTCCGTTAGTTTAATGTAAAATGTACTTGAAGTTTTGCTTGGAATTGCGCGATATTTTTGCTATGTTTTTCGTTGAGTAATGCATATCATTTTATGTTATGATAATTAATTGCAATAGTCATTATTGTGCCTAAAATGCGTGTTTTCTCAATGAATGGTTTTTACGGTATTTTTAATGGTAGGCTTCCAATAGTTTAATGCAAAATGTACTTGAAGTGATGACCGTTATTAATTTTGTTATCTAGGGTGGTATTTTAAAATTCGGATAGCTTTATTAAACATTGCTTTTTCTTTGCGGTAGTAATTATTGGGCATAAATTGCGTGTTCTTTTAACGAAGGTTTTTTTTTTCAAGTTTGAGTGATTTGGTAAAGTAAATAATTCTATTTTTCAAGTAATTAGTAATCCGTTAATTTATTGAATTGTTGTTGAAAATGCTATATGTGCTTTACATAGTAGCGTCGATATTGTGTGTAAGATATAATTTGCAATTTTTGGTATTTTACTGTTTTTTAGTGATTTTTCTTGACATGTTTGCTATGTTTATGATGTGACATTGTTGGCAATAAAATCATCACCAAGAGTGTTGTATTCTATTTGAAGTTGGCGACATAAAAATCTTGTTGTTAGCGACGGTTTCTTGGCGCCAACGAAAAAGTCGCCAAGGGGGGATTATATCACAGTAGTTCCCATATTTTACTATGGAATTTCTATCACCTATCAATTAGATCCTTATACAACCATAAGTTTCAATTTTGATTCAAGTCCACACAAAAGAATTGTAATCTTCTAAAGAAACATTTTTACAATTATGTTTAAATAGCAAGGTTGTAAACAATTTAATATAATTTTAATCGATACTTCCTGTTGTTGCATCTAAGCAAGGTAACAAGGTCTAGAAATAAGTTACTTCATGTAATTTAATGAGATACAGCAAATGAAACAGATTGCAACTGGATAAATAATTTATTTTACGCTCTTTTTTTTATACATAAATCTAACTGAATGACTTTCTTTTTTAAGTTGCAAAAATGAAAAAGAAAAGAAAAAAAAAACAGCCTTTTCATTCTTTATTTAATTTTTCCATTTCTTTAAACGTCAGTTAAATCAACAATAATAACATAACCATTTACTACAGCCAGAAACTTTTTGAACTTTCGGTGTTATGCAATAAATTTACTGTTCAAGTTATGCAAATAAGTTACCCTCATTTTTTAAATATTGTTTAGACACAGATAATTAATAATGTAGAAATGAAAATGAAACAACAAACGTTTGAAACACTATGCACATTTTAAACCTCAAAAATTATAATTTAGACATCACTTCAAAACACTGAGCAGAGAAAACACTAAAAATATGAATCTAACCAATTAGATTGGGAACAAATAGAAATATATTTTCAGCCATTGATTACGATGTGCTATAAACCGCTGACAATGTACTAGTAATAACAGCAAACCAATAAACAAATGAATGATAAAAGGCGTGAATGTATAGTAAAAACAACGTTACAACACACAAACATGCAATAATGTCTCGTCTGCAGTTTCACTAATCACACGCCAAAAATGTTCCGACAAGTTGTTGTAATAAAGATAAATTGTAGGGAGAGGTAAGTAACCAATTCCCGGCAACCCTGTAAATAAACAAGTTCTCAGAACTGTAATGACGTTCCTTGTTGGTCTCACATCTGCTGGACTTTGGCTCTGAAAATGAATGTTTTTCATGGACGATGTTTATTAATAAGACGTCACTTCTGCAGCCCTGGTTCCAACAAATTTGTCCCTTGACCGCTATCCTATGTTATTTCAATAATTTTAAAACTTTTTTTTACGAATTGTACACAAAATTTCTTAGCATTAAAAATTAATAAAAGGGGTCTCAGTGACCTAGGAACCAGTTTCCGCTGCCTGCCTGCACACAGTGAAAGAGGCGTGGGTTCGATTCCCACTTTCACCTGCGTGTAAACTCGAAAGTACATGTGACCTGAAATGGTCATTTAAAATTTATGCAGTCATTCAGTTTGTTTGTTTGTTTACGACCATTTCAGGTCACATAAATATTCGAGTTTATTTGCTATTCTCAAGGATATGCCTCAAACTCTCGTCCAATATGACAGATAGAACAAGACAGCACAATAGATTTTAATATACAAAGAAGGAATTACACCCAGGGCAAGGTGGGAATTGAACCCACGCCTCTTTCTCTCAGCGCAGGGAGGCACCGGAGCTAGTCGATTTGATAGCTCAGCCACTGAGGCCCCAGTCATTCAGTTAATAATAAAAACACAGAAAAAGCTTTTTGGAATAAAAAAGTCAAATTTCGCAGTGCGTGCAGTAACGTCACTGACCTGACGTTACTGCTCCTAAACATCACTGTTCATGATCGCCAAGGCTTGGCCCTTGGCGATCATGGAGCAAAAGTTGCTCTCTGGGAAGATTCGCGTTCGCTACTTCACGCGTAGAGATTGTGTACATTGTGAATCTGTGTCGAAAAGTGATGTATGTTGTATGCATTTAATAAGTTTATTTACGCTGAACTGCAAAATAAAAATGGCAAAAAAAGACTATACACTTGTGAAAAAATGTCTAGGTCATTCTCACCTTTAGTTCATGCGGAAAACTTAAGGTAACTTTTTGCCATAAATATCTTGTTATACCCACTGCTTTCTTGATCTTAACTATGATCATGCTGCCAGTGCGAGGTATCGTTACATATATGTTTAAAAAATACCCGTTACGTTGCAGCTATGAATATTACTCGTTAAACATGAGCTCAGGTTTTCACTTTTGTAGACGCTTTATTTCATTAATATGGTTTTCCCTTTTTTTTTAAATATCTATATTGCTACATAAAATCAACTAATCATGTATTCTGAAGAATATAATTTATTCAATGGAGTTTCTTGGTGAAACAAAACTGAAAATTGAAAGTAAAGGTTGATTGGGTGATTAAGTCTCAGCAACACTGTAGCCAGTATAAGCTTATAAGGGCCATGGTAGCCTAGTGGTCAGCACGTCGGACTTCCACCTGGAAGGTCGAGCGTTCGATACCCACTGAAGACCACCATGTATACTTGGGGATATGTGCATGTAAAATCCGTAGACCCCACTACCTCTCCCCGTGCGTAAGCAATCCTAAGGCCTCGGCTAACAGGTAGGGGTCTGGTGGAGAAAAGTATAAGCTTATAAGGGCCATGGTACCCTAGTGGTTAGCACTTCGGACTTCCACCTGGAAGGTCGCGCGTTCGATACCCGCTGACGACCACCATGTATACTTGGGGGATATGTGCATGTAAAATCCGTAGACCCCACTACCTCTCCCCGTGCGTAAGCAATCCTAAGGTCTTGGCCAACAGGTAAGGGTCTGGTGGAGAAAAGTATAAGCTTATATAATGTAAAAATTTACAGAGGTAAAGTGATTGTAATCAAATAAAAGGCTCTCTAGCTTTGAAATAAGTAGGATTGGAATTCTGGTACTTGTGGTGTCGTGGGTGCTGGTAACTGTCTTTTAAGTTTCTCTGATATTGCTCCATTTAATCATGTGTTCATCAAGGAGGGATCACATTCATTAAACCACTTATTGATGTAAATTACATATTTATTAAGCATCTTGGGTAAAGTATTACACTTTATATAATTTTATTGCACGGTTAAAAATTTCCCATCCTTACTCATAAGAGCAATTTTCCATAATTGGGTCTTGATTTTAATAATACTCCTCCTTTTATCCTATCTTCTCACCGCCAGCTTACTGGAGGCTATTATCCGACCTTGAAAAGGAAATTTTAAGACTTCCTGTTCTAGGGACACGTCTTGTCCACATAGGCCCATACATGCAGGAACACTTCTTTGAAATTTTGTTTAATAAAATTTGTATCAAATTGACTGCGCAGAAAGCTTTACTTATATATCTCAAAACAGCTTAAGTATCAGTTAAGATAGCTTTATTGAATATGAGTAGGCAATGCAAAATGGCAAGACGTGCCCTTTTGTCTTTTTGGAAAGCAAAACAGAGGTTGATGTTGAATTACCATTTGGTTAGACATTGATTCCAAAGGATATTAGGATGCAAAACTTAATATAACTGCATAAAAAGCTACAGTGAAATATTACACATCTCAATTTTCAAAACTTGTTAATTCTCTCATAGTTCCAGACTAGTGCTGTAAAATGCCCGAGCATTTATAAGTTAGGTGTAAATGCCCAGTGTTTGAGCAAATGCTGCAATTCCAAAGGTATACTACTATTTAAAGCATTTGACTTATACTCAGACTGTTGAACATGTTGATTTTTAATGATTTTTCAAACCCATAGTTTTCCCTTTGTATCACCCATAGTACCCATTTGTATCACCCTTTGTACCCATAGTTTTCTCTCTTGTTTTAACAATACCGTCTTGATTTATCAGGGGTTGATCCAGCATATTGAAGTTTTTTTTAATTTTAAAAAGATTTTTGTGAAAATTTACAATTTAAACCTATAGTGATAAAAATTTGTATTATTATTTGCCATTTATGTAATAAAAAAAATCTGTGTTGTTGTCGTCGTATCCTCGCACGAAGCGAGGAAGAATGAGTGCGTTGCTCCCGAGTCTAACGGGGCCCTTATAGGGAGAAGTCCAACTTCCGCCCCTTTGAAAGGTCTCTTAATTTTTTGAACCAACTCCCAGATGAGAGACCGTCACCTGGGGTTGGCACCCCCAGAGGTATCGTTTCACTTAGGGGGACATTGGAGCCACAACCTATTTAACGTGCACCAGCTCCCTTTAGCGTACACGGACACCACAGCAACCAACCGCGAGAGGTTGTCACCCTCCCAAACACTGACCTCAGTCGATGTTCCTTCACTTTCGATGTTCTACGGGAACCGAGCTTCTGCCGACTGGTCCACTGCGGGACAAAAAAAAAAAAAAACTGAAAAGTACAATTTTCTGGCTCAGAATTTTGTAAAGGGTCCATTTTGATTTATTGGATTTTTGTGAAGGATGTAAAAATGGACCCAAATTTCCTTTCACACAAACTGTTTATACTAACTCGCATATATGCCGTTTTCCCGTACATTCTTCAAAATGAATGGTCTTGTCCTTGTGACAAACGATCAAGATTCTACTGCTCAAGATAATTTGTTTGGTATTTGCAGTTGTTTTTAGTCTTCCTGCCTTACAAATATAAATTGATCTTATGTGCTGTTTTGATTAATGAAATTGAAAACATGATTTGAGTTCGAGTAACCTATTTTAAAGATCATGCTATTTGTATTTTGATTTCCAGCATTCTATAGAAAATAAGCTAATTGGTAATCAACATATATTAGGCACACCACCTAATCAAAAAAAAAGTCCAAAATGAGCTACATAGAATGAATCATACTCTCCCCTGAGCATAATGGCACTCCCTCCTCCCTCCTAAAAATTTCAATGCCAGTCTGCACCATGACCCCCCCCCCCCCCCCCCCCCCGTAGTGGGCATCCTTTAATTTTGAAACAAATACTGTGTTTTACTTTACATAAATTCAAATTTTATTGCATAAAAATGAACTTAATTAGAATTGTACTTTAAAGAAGACTCAAGTTTTATTTTTCATCATTTGGGTTCTTGTTAAATCTGGGTTCATATAACAGTTTTATATGAGATTCACAATAAATACTAAAACAAAACACTAAAGTGCTTTCTTTTATTTTCATTTTTTGTGCTCTCAGTTGAAAAAATAATGGAAGCAGGTTATTTCTGAAAATTTTAAGCTAACTGCCCTCATTCATAAGCTATTTTTTTTTTTTTTTTTTCAATATTCGATGACTTCTCCGTTTTGAAATTTAGCTCTTAGCATACTTTTCTCAGTGAGAGCTGACATACTTTTATGGAAAAAAATTAAAGTAATGCGTTTAAAAAATCTTATTTTGAAAATAACAAAGTTGAAGGTAAATCTTTTATTTAAAACTCATGGGTGATTCTGATCCGAAATTCTCCGACATTTCTGAAAATTTTCGAGTACCTGTTCCAAAAATTAAAAAAAAAAAAAAAAAAATTGGTTTTAAAAAACTTTTTAGTTTATTAATCTTAAGATTTCTTTCACAATAAATATCTGTGCTTTTCTTTCTACATTTAGACAAGCAAAATATTTTGTATTACTTTTGAAAACTACAGATGTATTGTGTGTTGAATAGGGAGGGGGGAAGCATTTAAGCAAAGTATATAATTTTTTATTTTAAATTGTTGGTGCATACTTTTTCGAAAATATTGTGTGAAATTCCGAAGAATTTTCTTCGCTGAGAATCACCCATGTTAAAACTGTTGGTGTTCTATAATATCATATTAAAGCTCATGAAAATCACTTTAAAATATAGTTCTAGATTATTTCTGTAGCATTACTTTAAAGGTTTTTTTTTTAATTCATTAAAATTCTGTAAAAAAAAAAAAAAAAAAAAGGGAAATTTGAAATGTCAAAGTCCAAACCCTTGGTTGATTTGAACTGACCCGCACTGTGGTTGATTTGATATTACCCTGAGAAAATTTTGATAGTTGGTTTCTTTCAATGAAACTACAGTACAACCTCGTTGATCTGGATCTCTGAATAATCTGTGTAAAATTTGTCGAGTTTTTTTAAATTTAATGTTGAAGAAAGATGATGATTAGACTATAATTTTTATATTAAAATATGGAGTTGATATTGTTGAATCATATTTTAAGAGCTTTTTCTAACAAGGACCTTAAAACTTACTGTAACACAATAACATTGGGCTAAAAGTTAAAATGCAAATGACTTAAAATAAGCATGCGATCACACAGCAATAGCAGACAATACATGCAAATGCTTCACACCAGCTCACAAACCTAACAAACCTCATGGCATATTGGGAGCATCAGCCCAACACCTCTCCATGTGAATTGCTTGTGATAAAGCATTTGCTTGATTGTATATCATTCAATCACTGCATGCAAGGGCATGAAAAAATCCAGCATTTTTTAACAGGGTTTTTGTGAATTTTAAGAAGATTTTTGGGATAAATCAAATAATTTTGTGAAAGTTCAAAATTTAAACGTAGTATATTAATGAAAAATTTCATTACTATTTGCTGCTTTGTTAATATAAAATGGTGTAAAACGTAAGATTTAGAAGCTTGGAATTTTGTGAATGTTATGAACAAATGTTATGAAAAATTATTTTTCATGTCTTGTCAACAATTTTCTGTAATTTAGCTCTGCATTTTTTTTTTGGTCCTAGTTATTTCAGATAAACAAGGTTGTTCTTTATCTTCAGTTAAAATAGAAGGGGGGAGGGAGGCCTCGCAAAATTTGCTTGTGTACTTTATATAAGTAAATTTAACATATAAATAAGGTTACATTTTGAGCCATCCCTGTACAGATACACATTATTTGGAATCTTTCCCATTGTTGATGTCATATTTACCACATTATTTTATTCATTTTTACTGTGGTATTACTAATTTTCATAAATGTGTTTATTTTTACATTTGATTAAATAATATTATGATGAGCTTTAGTATAAGCTAGCGCTCATAAATTGAGGTAAGAAGTTTATTTTAATCATGTTTTATTTTAACCACTTCACCTTAGGCTCTTGGAGATAATGCAATATGCATAATATGAATAAAAGGATGTGTTCATTTAATTTGCATGATAATTTGTTTTATTTTTACTGATATCCCACAGAAAACTGCTAGCAGGATAATATGTTTTGACACTTTATTAAATTGATCTGAAATATGTAAGATTTGTTAAATTGTTCTTTGATATTTTAGATGTACATATTTATTCACCATGTATTCTAAATACTAGTTATTTTTAGATTATTTCCATTTCAATTTTTTTCAGGATACCTAAATAAGGTATGTTCTTTGATCCAGGAGACTGGCATTAAACTTTATTTCTGCTGTGGCTGTAAATAATACAAACATTCAAAATGTCTGAGGCTGCACATGTAAGTTCTCTGCCTCTGCCACCTCTCCAATATGTTAATTTATATACAGATGAGAACATACAAAAAGGCCGTGCGCCTTCTCCTCCAAAAATTGTTACAGATTCTTTTACTATGTTTGGGTCTCAATATCATGCAGATGATCCAATAATACGTCCATTAGAAAGTCAAGGAATTCGCCGCCTTTATCCACAAAATTATGATCACAAGAGAGAACTCAAAAAATTAAATCATTCAATTTTGGTGAATTTTTTAGACATGCTTGACATTTTGATTCGGTGCCCCGATACTAATAAACGAGAGGAAAAGAAAGAGGATATAAATCTACTTTTTATTCATACTCATCATTTAATTAATGAATTCAGACCTCATCAAGCTAGAGAAACTTTAAGGGTGATGTTAGAAGTTCAGAAAAGACAACGAATCGAAACTACTGAAAGATTTCAAAAACAACTAGAAAAAGTGATGGAAGTTTTACAGACAACTTTAGCAAGTCTTCCAGATACAGCAGACATGGACTGTAAGCTGTTGGTCCCTACCGAATCAATTGAAATCGCAGAAATGGAAACACAATCCGATGACAAAGAAGAACATTGCTATGGCCTAGATCGGATAATGTGTGATATTGTTGATGCAATGTAAATAACAGCAGACTAATTCATCAGTCACCATCCGGATTACTGAATTGTCCATTATCAAATATTTCATACTGAAGTTTTTCTTTGTATTGAAGGTGCCTTATTGCATAGGCTTTGAAAAACAAAAGCCTCCCATTTTTGTCTGGAAATGAATATAAATTGTTTTCTTTCCTTAAGTTCATAGAATAAATATTAGATTTTAATAATTGTAGCAAAAATAAATAAAATGTTTTATATGAAAATTATTCTATTTTTTCCTTCTAATTATTTATTGCTATATTGCATAATATATTTTTTAAAAGTTTGTTAATGATTATCCTTATGTAAATTAAGTTCAACTTGTTTATAATGACACCATTATGCCACATTGGTTGGCTGTAACATCAATAAATTATGCTAATCCTAGCAGATTTCCAATAAAAAACAACTGAAACCTCTTGCTTTTACCATTGGTCCTAGTTATTTCAGATAAACAAGGTTGTATTTTACCTTCAGTTAAAATAGGAAGGGGGGGGGGGGGGTCCTCGCAAAATTTGCCTGTTTACTTTATAAGTAAATTTAACATATATAAATAAGGTTAAATTTTGAGCCATTCATGTACAGCTACGTATTATTTGAAATGTTTCTCATTGTTGATGTCATTATTACCACATTATTTTATTCAATTTTACTGCGGTATGAATAATTTAACGCGTTCGAAGTTTTGATCTTATGGGGCCTGTAATGCTTTTTTTTTTTTTTCTAAATCAGGCTGTTGCAGAGCACCTGTAAGGTGTGTCACTAACATATCTTGCCACAATATATAATAGTGCTTTCCCTACCATTTGCACTGGTTAACTCCAAATTTTCAATTTTGTCTCTCCCCTTTGTTTTAAGTGCCTCAATTTTCACTTTTTCCATTTTTACAGTAAAACTAAGAGCTTAAGATGAAATGTAACTCACAAGGGCTCTACTAGAATTGTTGGGTTTCCCGCCATCAGATGTTGTAACTAGAATGATTAATCCAGCCCAATCTTTTCTACTGCCCATATTCCATTTTCCTGAACTCAATAAATTTAAACCTGGAAATTTAATAGAACAGTATATGTGCATATGAAACTGAAGATCATATTTAAGAAACTCGTAAAGAAATAATCAAATCCGAGATTAATTACAAAATAAAACTTTCACAACACAAACAACCTGTCAGCATATTTGTCTACAGAAACTTTAAGCGCTTTATGTTATTGCGATTTTACAACCAAAGCAGGTGGTTAACAGCTATAGTTTTAAAAAAATAATAATATAAATTTTCTCAGTGCTCACAAAATAAGCTTTTAAGTGCGTAAAATCTACACGTTCCGAATACCGCTTATTAGATAAAACGTTAATCTTTCAACTTAATAGCACTGAATGCCGAGAAGGTATGCCCTCTGTAGACTAAAGAAATATTTCGTTGCCATTCGTGTTATTGTCACTCCAGATATTATATTGCCACACCCTCACTCAAATTCTCGGAGGGCCGCATTTCGCCCTTGTTCATTCGTCCGTTTTTGTAAAATAGATGTTGGCAACAATTTTATGTTGTCGTGGAATTGTTTTGCTCCACGGAGTAAAAAGAAGGAGACGAATCTCCATAGTAAAAGTTTGTCCGGACGATTTCACTGGCGCTAGATGGCGCGAATGTAAAATGTCTTGCCATGAGGGTGATTCGCAACATAATTTAGTGTTACAAATAAAATTATTTAAAAGGATTTTTTAAGAGTATTTAAATAGATATAGTCAATTTTTGAGAAGCTGGTTATAGGATCATGGACTACTTTTAGATTCAGAATGTGTTTGTGATTTCTTTTTATTATATTTGGTTCATTTTATTTTAATCCGATGGTTTCGGTTTGCGACTGATGGTTTCGGTTTGCGACTAAGGGTTTCGTTTTGCTACGGATGGTTTCGGTTTGCTATGATTGTAACTAGAGATGCAAAAAGCCCGTAAATTTTCGGGAAGAAACTGGGAAATTTGGGAACATTGGGAATTTTGAGACGTTTTCAGTCTTAAAATATTGTTACAGAACATATAACATTGTAACGCTATATTATTTTTATTTTAGATACATGACCAAGCGTCAAACATAACATTTTATATCAAATCTATAATTGAGAAAATTAACTAGTAAATTCAATAGGCTTTTTTATTGCAGTATTATTGATTCTAAAAATTTATTTGATTTGGTTGCTTTCCAGAAAATAAGATTAACCTTCAAAATATTTTTTTTTCTTTACTCGTTGATTTAAATTATTATAAGCAATAATATATCTGTTTTATTCATAGCATTTTATTACAACTTTAACGACACAGTTGAAGGGGTAATTTTTTGACAAGAAACACTGTTTAAAGCACTATTATACATTTCAACAATTTTTTTTAAAGGCAGGTTTTAAATATTTTTATGTGTTATTTTGTTTTTTATTGATGACTTAAACAACTATCAAGTTTCACAATGGGGCCGTTCATAAATGACGTCACGCTTTTTTCACATATATTTGACCCCCTACCCCCCTTTTACACAATATGTCACACTTCAGCGGACCCCTTCCCCCCCCCCTTTTGTCATGCGTCACGCTATGCTGCATAATGCATGATGTTACAATTCTTGTTACCCCTCCCCTCCCCTTGTCACAATTTCATGGAACCCCCTCCCCCCCTCGAAGCGTGACATCATTTATGAATGATCCCTATGTAAATAAAAAATATTAACAACTTCCTTTTTTTCATTCTCAACAGAAACATTTTTTACAGGTACCAACATTACGAAATAAATATGTTGTCTGTTTTAAAATGCTTCAACAGTAATGTTCGGGAAAATAATTCTATTATAATGAAAATTTCATAAAAATGTATTTATTTTTTATGTGTTAAAATTACTATTTCAAAAAAAAAAAAAAAAAAAAAAAAAACGATCCCAGTTTTTAGAAATTTGAAACTTACCGATATTGCTTTAAATTCTCGGGGGGGGGGGGGGGTTTCCGAAAATAAAGTATACGTTTAGACATCCTTGCAAAGCTAATTGTAACTTTAATTTAACTAAAAACGGTTTCAACTTTAATGTAAAGTTAAGAAAAAACATGTCAATTAAATGTGATAACGCACGCCTCCCCAAAAGCTGTGGACCCTCCCTCTCCAAGGCGTAACAAAGTCAGGTCTCCCCCCCCCCCACAAAAAACGGATGCGAGCTCCAGTGGTGGTGGGTATAGTGAACAATTGGGGGGTAAGTATATATTTATTAGGGGTGCCCTTTGGGGTCATGGCACAGATTGCTCCATTAAAATTTTTATAGGGGTCGTTTTGGCTTTGTTGAATTTTGAAGGGAACATCGTTTTGGGGGATGCACCATCCTCTTGGAGCGGAAATGGTATATACATAAATATAGTATATATCAAGGGCGCACACGAAAGGAAGGAGGGGGACATGTTGCCGATTGCTCCATAGAAAATTTTAAGGGGTTATTTACGAAGGGTGAAGGTGAGCCGAATTTTGAAAGGGGTCATCGTTTGTGGGGAGTGCACCGCGAAGGCCGTATCCAGACAGGGGCCCTCGGGCCCGCCCGCCTACGAAATCCCGAATTTTTTTTCAATTAAGCATATATTCTTAACTTCTCTGAAACTTGCTTTGACATATATAAGTGTGTCGAAGTCAGGTGCCCCTTCCCCCGAAAAAAATTTCTGGGTACGCACCATCGCTCATAGTGGAATGTTGAACGATCACCCTAGGAATCGTTCATAAATGATGTCACGCTTTTTTCCCATATATTTGACCCCCTCCTCCCTTTGGCACAAAGTGTCGCACCTCAAAGGACCCTCCCTACCCCCTTTGTCACAAATACCACTGTGTTGCATAAGCATGATATCACACTTTTTGTTACCCCCTCCCCTGCCCTTGTCACACTTTGGCACAGTTTCACGAACCCCCCTCCCCCCTCGAAGAAGCGTGACATCATTTATGAATGATCCCATCCCCTACATGTATATATATAGGCTGATCATTACGTCGATGAGCGTTGTATATATATATATATACGTGTGTGTGTTATATATATAGACAGTGGCGTTCCTATCATGAATGCCACCTGCCGGGGAGGTAATTTGTAATGTGTGGGGGACACCCCCTTTACACGCGAAAAAAAAAACTCCACATTTGTTGTGTTGTATAAACTTATAGTTTATATATTTTCAATCGTGCAAAAAAGAATCTTAAGAAATTCAATTTTATTTATTTGTGCAAATTTTAGTTCACTACATTTATTTGCAGTTATAATGCGTTGAAATAGCATTAGGTGCCACCTTCAACATTCAAAACAAAAGGGTCCCCCGCGTAGTGACGCCACTGATATGTATATATATATATATATATATATATATAAAATGTATTTAGATTGGGTTTTTATGGGGTCCTTTTCTAGGAGTTTAGGGATCATTCCAAATGATGTCACGCTTCGGGGGGGGGGAGGGGGTCGTGAAATTGGAACAAGGAGTCAAATACATGGGAAAAAAGCGTGACATCATTTATGGACGGCCCCTTAGCAGAATTTTGAAAAAGGTCATCACTCATAGGTGCGGGCGCCATTACTCTGGGGAGGGGAGGGGAGGGGGTATCGCCTCAATATTATATATAAAAAAGCATGTGTGTGTGTGTGTGTGTGTGTGTGTGTGGTGTGTTGGAAGCCGCTCAAAAACATTTACATTCCTGAAGTTTATGAACTAACTGATTCCAGATTATTAAGAGTATAAATAATGAAGTACAGTAAGCGTTAGATAAAAGAAACGACGTGCGGAGTTCAAAAATCGGGTGCCCAACAGGCCCGTTGTGTTAGGGGGATCAATTGCACCTCCCCCCTCACTTGGAAAATAATTTAAAGTATTTCTACGTATGTACATGTATTTTGTGTTGTTTTAATGCAACGTACAATGTGTTTTTACTTCCCTCCATTTAAGAGGGTCGGGGTTGGGGGAGTGCCCCCTGGCCCCGACATTTTCCTCGCATTCATTATGGCACGAATATCAGCTGACCGTCTGCTACCCCTCTTTTAATCCTAAATTATCTAGTCACTAGCTAATTACAGTGATTTTTTACGAAAGCAAAAAATGCATTAAATAAGATACTAAAATAACCTTCTGATTATATGTTTAACTTATAATAAAATGCAATAAAATATTGCAAATAATAATTTCAATTGTTGGAACAACGAGAGACTAATGCGTGCCCGAACGCCCGAACCGCCTGGCCGCTGCCGCCAAAACGAGCTGATTTTCCGCTACCTTTCTCCGAATACTCGGGCTCAAACGAAATTTCTCTTTCCCTACTTGATCAAACGGCAAGACATTTTACTCTAGCGTCATCTGACGGCGGTGGAAAAATCGCGCCATGTTTTCGGCCCGTTCCCCGCTGAGTTGAGGCTCCTTCCTTTTAGACTCCCTGTTTTGCTCATGGTTTTGCTTCAAAGAAATGTCAAACCGGCGGTGGAAAAATTGCTATTTTGTTTCGAACTGTTTCCTAGTCTTTGAATTTTGATATGGCATTTTTAATAGTTACGATTTTCGTTGTGTTTATTACATTTATCGTTATACAGAAATACCTTATTCTTAAACGATACTTTTGGAAGAAAAAGCATGGCAATCTTTCTGTTGGATTTTTTCATCCTTACTGTAATGATGGAGGAGGTGGAGAACGTGTCTTGTGGTCTGCAGTGTTAGCAGTGCAGAAGAAGTAAGTATGCAGCATATCATGGATAATAAGTTTTTATTGCAATAATCTATATAAACTGGGGTTGACTGCAGAATCATTTCAAAGGGGAAAAAAGCTAGTTTTATCATAAAGCAAGATATTCATCCTCCATTCAGTAAACACAGTATCATAAAAGGAGCGAAGGATTCTCATAAAGTAATACAGATTTTACCGACAGTCTGGGTATGAATTCCAGCGAGGGGCAATGTTGCTGATCAGTATAGCACTTCTTCCGATTATGTTCTAGTTAATAATAATTTAACTTTGTGCAAGTAAACTGTAATAGAAATAAAATTTCACTTTAATTTAAAGCACAAATGAGCATTAAAACTAGGGATGTAACGAATATTCGGCCACTATTCGGTATTCGGCCCTTTGGCCGAATAGTCATTTCATCACCCAGCCGAATATTCGGCCGGGCCGAATACTGGGTAAGGTCACATTCGGCCTGGCCGAATATTGATGGGCTATTCGGCCGAATAGTTCTACTGCAGTAAAAAAATTAAAAAATTGGTAGATTTTAAACATTTAAAATTGTATTATAATTATTGCAAAAGAATACATCAGTCCACTATAGTTTTAATAAGTAAAAATAATTTACAATAAGCTACTTTTTTTAAAATCTTGTTTTAGGCTTGACTGAGCAAAAACACATTTCAAAGTTGTAATATTGTATTTTATATTTAGCATTTGCTCCCAAAAGCTGCAGAACTATAATGGAGAATATGATAAATTCATTTTGTTATTATTAACAAAGTGGAAGCCAGACTTTGTTTGGGTAGACTGATTTATTGTGAATATTGGGTTAGAGAGAAATGTGAAAAGCCCAGAATATATCATGAATATTTAGATAGCATAAGTTATTGGGGTTTTTGAAAATAAAAACATATTCCAGTTAAGTGCATTAAGTTTTAATAGATTTTTTAAAAATACGTATGTAAAAACCCCCATAAAATAAAAATATTAACTTTTATAACTTTTAAAATGTCTTCATAAAACAGTTTTGAGCAAGGTAAAAGTTCACTAAGCATTAGTATTTCTTTCACTGCAATTAAATAATTAGTAAATTAATGCTAATGCCTACTACGGTAAAACCTGTCATTTCTATTTTGCTTGTGGGTGAAATTCTTAGTTTTATTACATTCAAAGCAATAGTGAAAATAGATAAATTTTAAATAGTTCTAAATTCTTAACAAACAGAATTAAATCATACGTCATAGATTGTGTAATTGATGTTTGACTTTGTGAATAATTTTAAATTTGACAAATACTTTCTATTACAACGATTTTCTAGAAATTTTAGTATTCGGCTTCGGCCTAGAAGAAAGGACCGAATATTCAGCTTCGGCCTGGAAGAAATGGCCGAATATTCGGTATTCGGCCAAATCACTATTCGTTACATCCCTAATTAAAACGCAGACATATGTTTCGGGATTGCTTGGAATCCCTTTTTCAATGCAACAGAGAGCTTCTAGATGCAAAACATCCAAATGAAGTTTTCCAAATTCTAGTTGTTCGGATCCCACTTTAATCTATAGCTCTCCCAATGATCCATGTAAGAACTTTATCTACTGCCTGCTTAACCAAGCATAAGTGCACAAGATGGTCAATCAATTCTGTCAGAACCAAAGTACCAGTCTGGCGAAAATTAGCTTCCCTTGTTAGAAACATAATGCATGCTTTTTTTCGGCATCTGTTTAAGTTTTTAAAGAAAAAGGAAAGAGATTTTTTTCTTTTTAAATGAAATGTTAGGGAATTTTGTGTAAAATACAAGGCTTGAAAAATCTTAAAAACTTTACATACTTACAACATGTTTGTGTAAGAAATACATGCCCGAACAAATTTTTTACATTCCCGGAAGTTGTTTTATTGTACATTAATAAAAACAGTTGAGTTTGTCGTATAGCATTAATCGGACAAATAATTAAATTAACGTTTTTATATTTGTTTAAATTACAAACAAAACATTACATAATAAGTCGTTACAAGTCAAAACTTGCAAAATGTAACTTGTATTACCAGTTTTATTGTTGAGAAGCATACTGTCTGTCAACATGCTTCTCAATGAATTTTGAGTCCCAGTAAGGATGCGGTGATTTTTCAATAAAATATGAAATAATAAAGTTTTGGAAAGAAATATTTGATTTAAAAATAATATGCCCTGCCGGGCATGTAAGGGTAGGAGATTCATGAACGATTGGAATTTTTACATGGCCCAGGCATGTCGAGCAATATAATTTTCGAGCCCTGGTAAAACACCAACTCATACTGAAGAGGCCGAAAAGTAGACTTTTACTGACCAGTTTTATGCTCTGTAGGTGCAACAGCTTATTAATAATAAATAACAAACACTAGCTTCAATTTTTAACATATGTACACATTCAACATGTTACTAATTAAGATGCAATAATATTTGATATCATTTGTCATAAAAGTAATGATAAAAGTTGCAAAAATTATGAATGTGGAGGCCTGTGGGATATGTTGTTACACTGACTGGGGTAAGTTGTTACAAAAGACATTTTAACTAATAAAAATAAGTTTAAGATTCCTGTGTGCATGTATAATTTTTTTCTCGCTATTATGTTGCACTTTATTTAAAAATTCAAATGATTTTCATCTTTTAGATTTTTTTCTTTTAGTGAATGATAGTTTTCTTCTTATTGTTCAGGTTTTATTGGATTTTACTTTCAGAGCAGTTTCTGCTGCTTAAATCTGTTAAAATAGCACTCAGCATAAGTTTCTGCTTTTAGATTTCTATTCTTTTGCTAGCTTTGACCGACCTTTTTTCCTGTTTGACTGTAGTAATATAGGAAGGATCAACCTTCGATGATAGAGTAGAGGTGGGCTTATATGTTTCTGCTGAAGGACCTGCTTATGATGCAGGACTACCTCCTGATGCACCATTGCTGAAAGTGTTTTCACTTGTTTCTCAACACAATTTAAATCGGGCATTTGAAAGTTTGGCAAAGAAGGTTTTCACAATGTCTCTTAACGCCCGATGTGTGATCAAGACCACGAAATATATTATTAAATTAAAAATGATAAAAATTATTGATACAACTTACCAGTTACCAGAACTAGCAATTTCAATTTTAGTACACCTCTAAAGGTGTCATAAAAGTTATTCTGTGTTTATTAGACTTTTTCACTACAAAACAACCAATCCAAGCAATCATCACTATCTCTAGAGATATTTCCTGTTGCATAATGACTCTTAACAGTTTTCTTTTTATATTTTTTTCATCGCTCTTACAAAGAAAAAGTATGTAACGATAATTTTCATGTCCCCACATGGTTCCATTTTATAGTTTAAGCAGCATATATGATATAATTTGACAAAGTTTTCATAAGCAGTATGTTTGATACTGATCGCAAACACTTCTAGGACCAGGAAAGAAGCCATGCAACCATGTAACGTGAGAAAAGAAAGTTTCTCTGTGGTTTATTTTATATTCAAATGTAACAACTTGCTCCATTTAACTAGCCCTGGTCTTCCGTAAATATACATAAAAAATTATAAACAGATATACTATAAGTGTTTTAGCTTTAAGAAATATATTTATTTATTTTTAACAGGTACAGCAATGTACATTGTATCATCTATACTGGTGATATAGTGCCATCAGAAGAAATTCTTGAAAAAGTGAACCAAAACTTGAACATTGAATTACTAAGGCCTGTTAAGTTTGTGCGTCTCAAATGTCGTTTTTTGGTCGAGTCCAAATATTATCCTTATTTTACTTTAATAATGCAAAGCTTGGGATCTGTGGTTTTAGGAATAGAAGCTGCTTTTAAACACGTCCCTGATATATACATTGATACTATGGGCTATTCGTGGACTTTACCAATTTTTAAATATCTTGCTGGTTCCAATATTGGTGCATATGTTCATTATCCTACTATTAGTACAGATATGTTGACTACTGTCTTTGAACGTAGAACTTCTGTAAATAACAAGGAATTTATATCAAACAGCAGCATATTTTCATTTATAAAATTAATTTATTATAAAATATTTGCATTTTTATATGGACTAATGGGAAGACATGCTCAAATTATAATGGTTAATTCCAGTTGGACCAAAGACCATATTTTGAAATTATGGAAAAAACCCAATTGTACTTATGTTGTTTATCCTCCTTGTGATGTATCACAATTTGAAAACATCTCATTGTTAAGAGACGATAATAAAGAACTTAGAATTTTATCAATTGCTCAGTTTCGTCCAGAGAAAAATCATGAACTTCAAATAAAATCATTTCATAAATTTTTTACCAGAAGAAAAAGTACAGATACTTCTGGTATACTAGTCCTTATTGGAAGTTGTCGTCATGCTGCAGATTTTGAACGAGTAGAGAAGCTGAAAGATTTGAGTTCAGAGTTAGGGATTGCTGAAAAGGTAGAATTTAAAATTAATTTGTCATTTCAAGAAATAATACAAGAAATGGAAAAAGCTGGTGTTGCCTTACACACAATGTGGAATGAACATTTTGGAATTGGTATGTCATTTTACTTTGTTAAAAAATAGTTTATGGCAGGGGTAATTGTGACTCTAGTTCAAAAATCCCCCCCCCCCCAAAAAAAAAAAAAAATCAGAGTTTTTTTCATTGTGAGAAATAATGCAATTGCTATTACTCAATTTATTGTAAGTTTTTCTAATGCAAAATATAAATTCTAAATATTAATAGTTAGGTCAAATTCATAAAGGAATATGGTGCAATTTCTGTATCGCAGATCACAAAAATTCTGGAAATCCATTTTCTACTAAGCACAATTACACCTGCTTAAGATTGTTTTAAAATATAATTTGTTACAATAATGAGCAATAATACATTCATTGTTGGTTTTATGTTCTTTAAAAAGGTAAAATTAATGTTATCCTAGTAAATATTAAATTTTGTGCAATTGTTTAAAGAAGCATACATTTCCTCCCAATTGATATTACTATTTCATTCCTTTCGGCTGCATTACCTACTCAAAATTTGCCACCCAATTGTCTGTTCCTTTTAAAGCAAATTTTCTTTTGCTGTTACCAGTTTATTATTTTTTCATTATAGAATATGAACAATTTAGTGAGCCTTGTCAATGCCAAGCTAACATGCCAGACTATTTTCATTGGTGTTGACAATTTGTTTGTTGTTGAGCACAGTTCTAGAAGACACATTTTTGTTTGTGAGTCTTTTATTTAACTAGCGGTTGACATACTGCATTGTTCTCTTTTGTAATTAATTGAGGAAATATTTCTCAGTTAAGGAAAGTATTGTATTTCAGTTTTTAATTCTAAAAAATATTTATAAAATAGTAAGATTCATATTTCTTTAAAAGTGCTGCCATTGCTAAAGGATACACACATGGCATTGACACTGCTTTACTCCAAATAAAAAATTGTAAGAGTCCCCACCAATAAACTCAACTGATCTCGCAAGATCTCAAAAGATATTATCTTGCTTTTTAAACTGGTCTATCATTTCAGTTTTTTTCTAAAGAGCAAGTAAATACTATTTTTTTCGGGGGGGGGGGGGGGGGGAATTATAGGATAGAAGCCAACATTTGGATGATCCTATTAGGAACATTTATGAAACATAATGTTCTTGGCTTTAAATATCTGTCGGTTTTATGCAAATTTATTAAGAGACTTTTTGGTGTTTTCTGGATTGCCTCTGGGCGATTTAGAGCAACCGGCACGTCTATAATATGCTTTGTTTTTTTTCTTCAATTTTTTTATGATTTACAACTGCAATACGTTTTAAGTTAGTTGACTTTTATTTAGAAATGTTATTCCACATCTTCATACAGTGTGGTAGACTATTCTGTTTAGAAGATAATTAATGTGCGAGTTGTTCTTCTGTTTTAGCTCGGCATATTTAACAATTCATTGAGTTTTCTGCTGATTAATTTATAATGATATATCTGGATTATTTAAATTTATAAAACTTGCACACATCAAATAAAAAAAAAAAAAAAACTGGAAAAACACTTAATATTTGTATCTTGGATGTGGCCTTGAGGGCTTTTAAGGCTACTTAATATTTTTGTCATTAAATTTGTCTGAAAGTTTTAAGTGGAAATCCCAATTTAGGGAATATTTTTATATATTGTACTTTGCAATAGTAAGACTACATATTTTTTCTGTCTTTCTGAATTCTACTATATAATGCTTTTCTAGTACCTTCATCAATCCGGATTTAATAAATTCTGATCGGCTGCTGCCCTTTTGAACCAAGTCTATGCTACATACAGTCGAGGGTCAAAAATCCACACAACTTGGGAGAAGTGGTTGTGCAGATTTCAGGCCACTAAAAAATCAACTATAAAATATATCTTAAATTGGGAATATAATGACCACAAACAATAAAAATAGCAAAATATCTAAGTATTATTTCGTTAGAGTAAGTAGTAATATTTAGTGTAAATATTGTTGTAAATAAAATAACTAATTACATCTTGAAAACATTTGCACAAGAGTACTGTTTTAAATATTTTGTCTGCTCAAGCTTGACTCTTCTGTAAGTTATACAGCATTATGAGTTTTTGGTCAGACACACAGTCTTGTTGTGTTATAAAATTTAAGTATTGTTCTTCAAGCTGCAAATCCTCATCGAAGGGATTTTTTTACATTCCCAGTTTTTTTCATCTTCATTTGTCGGATGCAATACACTCGCAACAATTTCACTATCAGTGAGCTGATACTGATCTATCTGCTCATCTGGGTTGTTGTGCCATTCCAACATATCTTGTTTGTTTAACAGATCTTGCCTTGGGCACACAGTCTTTGCATAGACAAGCAGCTCCTAAACCTTTTTCTTGAGAAGATAACCAGAGAATACACTTGTTGATGAACAAAGACTCAGGCCACACCTTATACCATGCATCGATTAGAGTTGACTGGGAAACCAGGTCCCATGACTTAGTCAGAGTTGTCATTGGGACAAAATCAAAGTGGATTTCAGATTGGTGGATTAATGGCACTTGACTGTAATTCTTCTTCTAAAAGCAATTTTATGAAAATGTGCATGGGGATTTTTTTTTGTAACCAGAAATTTGATGTAAATACTATATATTTCTAGGCCTGATATATTTTATTATGTTCAGCTCTCTAAAATGCTTAATACTTTCTATGGAAATAGAAAACTTTATCCTCATGAATATTTATAATTTGTACAGTATGGCTTGCCTCTACTCATTCTAAAATTTCTACTTCTATTTTTAATATTTCAGGTGTTGTAGAGTGTATGTCTGCTGGCTTAATAATGATTGCTCATAATTCTGGTGGTCCTAAATTAGATATCATACAAAATCAATCACCTGAGCACACTGGATTTCTGGCTGATTCTGTGGAAACATATGCAAGTGCATTAGAAACAGTTAAAGACCTGAGTTCAGAGCAGTTACTACAGATTAGAAAAAATGCTCGGCAGTCTGCATCTCGATTTTCTGTTTCAAACTTTGAAAACTCCTTTCTGGAAGCAATTAAAACACTTATTCCTTGATGAATAAATTAGGATGGATAAAAAAGATAAAATAATCTTTGATATTTTGATGAAGAGGAGCTTTACTTAATTATAGAATGTTATATATCCTAGATATTACTACTTAAATCATTGTACATCAAGGATATTCAAAACAGTTCTTTCTTTTTTTTTCTAGAAAGTTCTTTTTATACAATTGCTATCAAATTTTCTACATACCTTTGGCCTCACTTAAACAACCGTAGGATTTAACTCCTATTATTTAATTAAAGGGGCATTTATGTCTGGAAACTATGTTTATTTATACGGTTAGATATTTTTAAACATTGAAATTCATAATGAGCAGTTATGAACCCTTTGCACTCGAGTGGCGCCGATTAACTAATTACAGAGTAATATTTATCAAAGTTGTTTGTTTTTCTCATATAAACGAATAAACTGGTGAAATTTTATTATTTGTATACGTTTGTTTATAAATGTTTTTAAAGTACTTGTAAAGTGTTTGCCTAAATCGTCTAGAGTTGCTGGTTTACGCAAACGAAAAAGACCTCAAGTGCAAAGGGTTAATTGTAAAAAGTAAAATTTCTGAAATGAAATAAACAAAAATATTACTTGATCTTAAATTGTTTTTATAAAAAGTTTTATGTGTAATTCACTTACATTACAAAATCAATGCTTCTTTTGGCTTTTACAACATTTTTGAAAAAAATCCATCATTCACAGTGGATGGTTTATTTATAGTTCTTTATGCAACTTTTTTCCTCTAAACTACACACAAATTAAATCATAATCCCCAATTCTCACTTTGAGTTTTAAAATGTCTTATAGTATGAATGCTTGTGATTGTTACACTTCCCTAAATGTGTAAAAAACATAACCTTTCCTTTGCAATTCTATTACAACACATATGTACTGAACCATGCAATCTCTTTGCATCTTAAACATGTTTTAATTTTTGCTCTAATTGTTTATTTATATCCTGAAGATTGTAATTTCTTTGAAACCACCAACCTCAGAATCTAATTGAAATGTAAGAATTTTTGGAATTAATTTATTAAATTTTAAAATATTTGGGTGTTAGTGTTTAGTGAAAAACCCCTGCCAAGAACCAACTTTTTCTTTTTTATTAACCCTTGTTTATTTAGTCTCTCTACGGAAATATTTTTATACATGAAAATTTAATTTGAAGAAGATCGGATATCAAGTGCCTTTGTGAAATGTACTTATGCTGTTGATATTTTTTTTTCAAAGAACATTAAGGGAAATCATAAGCCGCCCTGAATAAGATGAAAAGTCACACCTTTCATTACTCATTATCCCTCCTACTTACTAATATTTTTATTGGATTTCATTAAAATGAAATGAAAATGAGATTTCTTTTTTCCAAAATTATATTTACATAAATATACATTTTCTCATCAAAAACTCGGTACATTTGTCATGAAATATAAATATAAATGTCATTCACATGTTTAAACATAACAACAATGATTTCTTTCAGGCTTTGAAGAACTCTGTATTTGAAAAAACTTTCAAATGTCAAAAATTTTCTCCCGAGGGAAGAGAAATTTTTATCTGCTACAGTGGTGTAGTCCTGTAAAAAAGTTAGGGGGAGGACGCTTTTATTAAAATAAAAGTAAGGGGACCTATCCCTCCATGTTTGCTCTCGACTACACCACTGATCTGCTGATAATTCATAGTGATTTCAGTTAACCAATGCATTTTTCATGCACCATAATAGCTAGTATGCATTACAGGGTCAAAAAAAAAAAAAAATCAATTAAATTGCATTTTATTCAATGAATAATAAAACGACATTTAGTAACAAACTTTATTTTTGAAAATATTTATGAATGAAAATTAAATTTCATCTCTTATGCTGATCTCAAAGCCTGAAAGAAATTAAAATTATATCAATAAAATTTATACTTAAGTAACAGTATCTATACATAAAATATTTCAACATACAAATAAAATTATTTTGACAAAATCAGACTTTGAAGTACTTTTCTCCTATGCTTCAATATTGAAAAAAAAAATGCGATGTACTTGACTGAATGGAATAAAATTTCTATATTTCATATTGACTTTTTTAGGCTGGGGGGGGGGGGGGGGGCTTATATGATGCGTTCATTACATTTAACTATCATTAGAAAGGTGTACTCAAAAAGAGCCTTCTATTAGTTTTCTAAATCAGTTTTTGATGTTGGAATATTTAAATCGATTATGTAATTTTTTTTAAAATAAAGTGACACAGTTACTACACACTTATATAAATAAACACACATAATCATGAGATCATTGAAAATTGAATTAAATGGAATCTTATAATTTCATGATTAAAAAAATACTTTTGTACTTGTATTTTAAATATACTTTTCCAAATAGATATTCAAAATAGAGGCATGTAATTTATTAACTTTACATAAAAGTTCTATGTATTAGTCATCACTATGGTGCTTCATTTTTAAATGATTTTTTTAGGAATTTTATAAAAGACAAAGTTTTCACTAAACAAAATACATACACATAACCACTTCACAGACTAAAAACAAAGCAGATCTTGAACATTAAATTCTTTTGTTCGTACATAGACCAAATGAATTCATATATTAAAATTAACATATGGATTTCTCATTCAAAGAAGTTTTTATTATAATACAAGTAAGTTAATTATAAAAGAAGCTGAACAGTCATTTTTAAACTTAAATATGCAAAGCACATTTTCTAGCAAAGCAGTTTTATACAAATGCAAAGGAAAAAGATATTTTGATGATTACCAGGGATGATTGTGAGTTCAGTGAAAAATTGGCAAAGGAGAAGGCTTGTTGTTTTAAAAAAGAAGTCCCCCTAATATAAAGTATTGCTTTTGATGAACCGATAATACACATTTCTTAGTCTTTAATATAGTCCTAAAAATGAACTGTTTCAAAATAGCAGGAACCAAAATTCCAAAATCCAATTTTGGTACTCTTTAAAAAAGAAATGCGCGCACACACACATACATCAGTTTTTGGTAAGTTTGTTGCAGGAAAATGAAATATCAAATTAATTTTACTGGTTTCGTAGAAAGATAAAAATGTATTTTTTAACTATATGCTAGTGATTTAATGTTCTCTTAATTTTGTTGATAATTATTTTTTGAATAAAAGCAGGCGAAAATATTGAATATTTCTGGAAGGAGAGGGGAATATAAACTCTAAAGATACTACATTAAAAAACTAAATACTTGCACATGTAGATTGTTTTTCAAGCGAATGGGAGCCAATTTGCCCCCCCCCCCCCCCTACAAATGATGGAGCTGGATAAAAGTAATGTCAAGGAAGTAACAGACTTAAAGAAAGAATGGAAACCTGTGTAACTTCCGAAATTCATTTCTGAGGCATTTAATTCAACAGTTGTAAAGAAATTATGCAGCACACTTTAAGGGTTGAAAAACCACATTCCCATAGCGAATATAAGGTTCTAGATAAAAGTTTTTCTCTCAAAAATAGAATATTTTGAACTTGGCTATAAATAAGATAATTATTATATCTTTTAAGTGACTTATCAATTCAATGTGATGAATAAATGTTTTTCTTTAAAAACATTGCTATGATGATGGAGCAAGTTTTGCATAGTCACTGATTTTTGTTTTCCGACTTTTTCAAATGCGTCCTTAATCTTTGTCAGTTTCATTTGTCATTTCATTTTTTTAAAACTATTAAAGATACTACTGATACATTAAAAAATTAATGTAATTTAAATAAAATAAAAATTAAATTTACGATTCAGCATTCAACATTTTGATATTTGAAAAAACACTCTCGATGAAATGTAAAAATTGAAACTGAGTTTTAATGAAAAAAAAAAAATTTTTTTATTTATTTGCCTTTTAACAAAGCCTAATAAAAATTAAAAAAAACAATACACATGTACTCTAATTTCCATAGCAGATGCAAAAAAGTCGCACTTCCATCAAAACGATAAAAACATCAGATAAAATAATTTCTTTGGCTAAAATGATCTTCGAATTGCATTTTAATAGGGCTATGACGATCAATATTTATAATTATCAACGTGATCCTCGGAAAGTAGGAGGGAATTTAAAAAAAGATAGAAATTCCCAACTTATTTTCTTTTCTCTTATTTTTTAATTTTCGAAATGTTGAAGATGCAGAAATTGAGCCATGAAAACACTGAAAATACTAGAATTTCTGTGCATAGCCATAACGCAATCACCCCTGGTTTATGAAAGCTCGATTTAAAGATGAAAGAAATTAAATGTGCTCTTTGCTAATGAATACTTCCATTTCTTGGCTGTCAGGACTCAAAAGTTGGTTTTCTTTCATTTTATTTCCAGTCACAAATTCCATAATAAGACTAAGGTTATTACTTTTGATTGACCCTTTTGGTTCAGGATAAATCATATCATCCAAACCCCTGTGCAAAGAAATATCATCACCATTTGCAGAATTATGTAGCCTTGTTTTCTCAAGAACTTCTAAATAGGCTGATGTTGTTAGCTTTTCCTTGGTAGGCTTGCGATACCTTAAACAAAATGAAAGTAAATAACACTGCAGTTAAAGTGATATTTAATTGCAGTTGGACTGCTTCACATTGAGTGCATTTTAATGATTTTCTGTTTCATAAATAACTTATGATATTTTTAACGTATTGGTTTAGAAAAATCATTACTAAAAGCCGACACTTTTTTTGTTTTAAACAATTATCTTTTTTGAAAATTTTAAAATGAAAAAATATTTTACAAAATAAACAAATACATAAAATAAACCCTGAAGGCATTATGGAGCATGGAAGAAACATTTCAATTTAACTGTTTACCTGCCGAACTATTAACGGATAACCAGATATGCATAATTTTGGAAATTGGTCATGTTTTTACTTAATAAATATGCAATCATCAAAAAATTTCAAGAAAATTTTTTTTTTACCTGTTTTTTTTTTAGTGTTCCACTTTTGGAACATTGGAGTTTGGGATCCATCCCCCCCCCCCCCCTGAAAATCGAGATTTTTATACTACATGATTTTTTGCTCTTAGTATATTTTATTTCAGAAAAGTATTTATTTTAAATGATATTTTGACAAATACCTGCACATTACAGAATCCACAACATATTTTCAATTTTCTGAAAATTCAATGTCCATGTTAAGAAATATAGCATTGTTGGTGAATTCGTTTTTAACACTGAAAACATTTTTTTTTGTGGTATTTTTTTTACAAACTACACATTGTCCTTGAGTAGTAGGTACAATATAATGTCCATATGGCATTCTGGATTGTTTTGGTACATTACATCAAAGTCCTGGATGGCTTATTAGTCACTCTTTCCTTCTTAGAAGATAAGTTGTTACTTGTCTCTGGAACTCTAAGTGCGTCATTTTCACTTTGTGTATCTGACAATAAAGCAGCCAACTAGCAACAACTGAAATATTCAAGGCATTGTTGAAAAGGTTCCACCCCCATCTTTTACTTCTCAGCAGTATTCTATAACTCCCTAAAAGTTAGTCCAAGACATCTACACCTCCTATTCCTTCGTTGTATTTCTCCATAATATGAGGTTGCGGTACATCTAACTTGCATTTTTTAAACTTGAATACCGTTTCGCAAGTCCAAGGGGCTCATGCGTATAAGCGAATCAAAGCCTTTTTGTATCAAATGTATCAGAAAATCTGTGCCAACTGCACCCATTTTCAATTCCTAACTTTTCTGTAAAAGTTATAAAGTGCTGAAAAATGTTACACACACATATTGGCAGACAGAGGAACCTATGAAGCTTTGTTAATTAAAGCAGAGGTTGTAAATGCAACAATTTTATGTTTCGAACACCATTTTATAAAACTGAAAGATCAATGTAAAAGGAAAATCAGAGTGCTTTTAATCAATGATTTTTTTAAAACGACTTGATTAAAATTGTGATGTGAATCATGATTTACACCGATATGCAGCCCTATTTATAAAAGGTAATAGTTTAAATCTAGAAACCACAGTTGGGATACATTTTAGGGGCCGTTCATAAATGACATCACACTTTTTTCCATATATTTGACACCCCCTTGTCACAATATATCACACTTCAGCGGACCCCCCTCCCCCCTTTGTCACATGTCACGCTATGTTACATAATGCATGATGTCACTTTTTGCTACCCCCTCCCCTTGTCACAATTTCATGAACCCCCCTCCACCCTCGAAGCGTGACATCATTTATGAATGATCCCTTATACGGACAATAAAAATGGCAAAAGAAGCTTCTTAGCTTAAAATAAGCTTCAAACAACTCAACATAGCAAGTTTTCTTATTTTCCTCTCTAGCTGCGCTTCCTCCCCACACTTGTATTCGATGTTTCTCATTTCATTTAAAATTGAAATTATACAATACATATAATGGAAATCTTTACTAGGTACTTACAATTTAAGCAATAAAGAAGAACACACAACAGAAACAGAAGAAAGTGCCATCGCAGCTGAACCCATCCATGGTTTCAAAACAAAATGCCATGGTCTGAAAACACCTGAAAAAAATATTATTTTATATAATGTACATCCCAATTTCAATATCTTCAACTGTAATAAACATGTATTTAATACCTGCTGCAACAGGGATTCCTATTAAATTGTACATGCTAGCAAACAAAAAGTTGCACCTTATTCTTCGCACAGTGCAATTGGAAAGATCAATAGCACCAACTACATCCAACAGATCATTCTAAAATATTAAAAAACAGACAAATTAACATATTGAGCAAAGATCTTTAAAAAAAAAATAATTTGAAAATTTCAGCTTTTACTGGAGATTCTTTATTATATGTTGATACATTTCATATTACTAACTTCAACATCAAACTGATTTCAAGTTCTTTCCAGATATATTCCGTGAGGTTTAAGTCAGGAGATTCTTTGTGTTTTTACTAAGTCCGAGTGGTAGTAACATAACAAAAACTACTTTTAAAGGCATTTGCTTTGTGTCATTATCTTGAGCAAATTTGAAGGCAGTAAGTTTTCTGCAGATGGCTTTAAATTTTAGTCAAACTGATGACGCATTTACCAATGAGAGTCTGATGTTTTTGAAATAGATAGTATTAGGTGGGGCATAAGAAGCTTAATAGGATATCATTACTTTTGCTACATCATACCATTTCAGTAGCAATGGAGCAGTGAAGCAAAGAGCACAGTTTTGTTTGCATGTGACAATATTCCTTACAAATGCTGATTTGTCATTGACCTTCAAGGTACCCAGATTTAAGCACTTTTATTTTATTTATTTATTTTGTGGCAATATTTGGAGTCATGTGTTTATGCCCACAAGCACCTCACATTGCCCAGTCTGAAAGAGAAAATCAAGCAGCAAGAGACGGCAACTGTTGGTGAAGTCTTCGACGATGCATACACCACTTTCTCGCAAAGGCTTGAATCTTCCATTCAAGTCAATTGTCTGATATTTTTTCACTGATAATATGCACTTCATATGGCATAAGTTCTACAGATTTTTTTCTTTCTATTTTTTTTTTTAAATAACAAGTGAGTGTTGTTCATTTAAAAAAAGCTTCTGGTTCCTGTCAGTCACCTCTTATATTGAGTCATTATGCAAAGGGTTTCTGAAATTCTCTAAGTTGTAATATCCCTGGAAAAAGTAGAATTTTCTCACACACACTATGATATATATATATATATATATAATATGCATAATATTGGCTCTAAATTATTTCAAAATAACATATTTCTTAAACATAAAAAATCTAAAATTTACCATAAAAATATGTCAAAGTCATTCTCTCAAATTGTAGGCAATGTGCTTTAGAAAATTTCAACTATCAACGTTTTATAATTGGAAAATTTATAACATTGAAGCACAGTGCTGCAACATGTAATCATGGAAATGAAGGAAAAAGGAATTTAAACTGAATCGCAATAAAAATGTCCACCAATGTATAAATTAATAAATTTCAAATTGAGCAGGTAAAAATAAATGTAAAAAGAACATTTTTATGTGGTAAGCTCAACAGGTAAAGCACAATACAAATACAAAAGTGACGACCAGCAACAGGCTCAGGGCCCAGCTAGTCTGGTCCTAGTCAATTTAGCTGTCCGCAATGAACATCAAGAGCCAGTGGTAGTAGCTAGACCCCAATTTTTTTTTTTTGGGGGGGGGGGGGGGGTCTTCTGGAGAAAGGTCGATTTCTCGCAGTTAATTTTTCAAAAACAATTGGTCGAACTGATAATTAAAAAATTTATTATAATTGGAGTTTCTAACTTGACTCATTTTAATGTGAAAATTGAAGGAAAAAAAACGTATTTATCAACTTAAAAACAATCTGATTTAAGTTTTTATATAATTTTCACTTCAGACCGAATTTAAGTAGAACTGAAGCTGTTTCTGGGAAAAATACAAGAGAAAAATACAATATTATGTTAAAAATTAAAGACTGATCAAGTTTACGTGTCTTGAGAAGGAAGGTGATTTAACAAATAAGACAATATCTGAATCTCTAGTCTGAGTGAATACAATGTAAAGAAGAAAACTGTTGAGTCAATCCAAATGTTTTAAAAAATTACTAATACAGAAAGTTAAATATGTAATAAAACAAGAACACCTTTACAAAAAAAAAAAAAAACAAAAAAAAAAAAAACTTACCAAACTTGAGGAATTTACAGGAATAAAATTTTTTGTCGCATAGAACATAGAACTATTTTTAATCTCAACTGATAACTTTTTTCCCATTATCCTTTTTAGCCTACTTTCCCGTCAAAGTTTTAAAAAAAATAATAAAGCATGAAAGAAAGCTAAATGTATCGTTAAAAATAAAGAAAAATTAAAAACAAGTGAAGTAATTAAATAAAGATTGAAAAATAAAAAATTTGAAAGCAGGCTTTTGAGATAGGGAAAATGTGTGTCTGTCGGTCTGTCTGTCCCCCCCCCTCCCCCCAATAACTTTTGAAGGATTTGTCCGATTCAAAATATATTTTTTTTTGAATCTAAAGATCTCGGCGTGGGCATCTCATTTCTACATTCGACTTTGGTTTGCACAACTTTTCGCTTAATTTTGAATAGTTCAAAAAATCTTAACACAATATGGCACTATGGGCAAATTATGTGAATTCTGGGCATAGGATCCAAGTTCCTATGAACAAGCTTACTGGAAGAAGCTGTCAGAGTGAAAATTTTTTGATTTGAACAACCTTTATTATTTTCTAACAGTTCAAAAAGAAAAATTAACAACGCCTACGGGAAATTTTCAATCTTATATATAAAATCATGATCTAACAGACGGATTTGCTTGGAACAAACTTCATCGGAAAGACGCTATGGCGTAGAACATGTACAAATATGAAGTTCAATCGGAACTAAGGGAGCCTATTTTCATATGAAATTTTTTCTTCGGGATTTCTAAGGATATTTTTGAATGAATAAATGATAAAATAAATAAATGAGAATGAATGGAAAATTAAATAAATGAGTGAACGAATGGAAAATAAATCGAGTGAATAAATACATGAATGATTTATTTTTAAATGCAAAAAGAAAATTATTTGAACTGAAAAGGTGTGAATATGTTCGACAAAAAAGTGGGAGCATCGCAAATCATATCGGGAATGACCAATGTAGCACAGGAGTGCATGCGAAATAGACTTAAAAGGTCGCACCCCAACAACTTTTGAGTTGGAGTTGGGGTATTTTCTATGGATCGGACCCATGATGACTCTCTAGGAAGAGCTAGGGTCATTTGAGCAGCAGAGATAAAAGAACCAGACGCTCAGAGAACCCTGAAAAGGTCACTTGAGAAAGGAGAAAAACAAATAATTTTGTGAAGCCAAAGTGTCCCATTTTGCCCTTCAAAGTGAATGGCAAGGCCGTGAATGGTTGCTAATAAAAATGCAAGTTAAAACGGCAGCTTTTTAGAGCTATTTGTCATTTAGGAACCTTCCATTTTTTTAAAATTCCCTATCAGGGGTGAACCTTGGCCCCCAGGGGTGAGGAGTGAAGGGGGCGCAAAATCTTGAAAATGAAGGGGGCTGAAAACCTTAGCTACACCTCTGCCGATGCATAAGGGGTGGAGGTCGCTACAGCTTTCACGAGAGGAAAAGTGGGTGGGCTCTAGCTCATGGTAAAATATTCCTACATCAACCTACAGGCAAAGTAAACGACCATTGGGGAAAAAAACATGAGAAAATAACCTTTATATGGCTACAGTACTATTTGTTAGGGGAGAGGAGCGATTGAGAATGAAACTCGATCATTTTATCTCCCACTATCTCCCATCTTTGTGTTCTACGCATCTGTTTCTGTATATCTGTAGCTGAGGCATTATTATTGAATGGTTAGTAGTGATTGCTGTTAAGTTGAAAATGGAGAACAATTAATGCAATACCCCGTGGTGCTTGAAAGCACCTTCTTAAAAGTAAGAAGTCATAAAACGGTCTTTCTTCCGTTCTGGGCATGAAACTGCCCAGAGTAAAAAGGAACTGCTGATAAAATTGTTAAACTAAGGAGCATTGTGAACAGTCATGGGAAAGATTCTAGTTTAGATAAATTTACTGTTAAGAGTTCGGATTGCTTGCATTTGAAAGTTATTTCCAGAGTCCTTTTTTTAATTCTAATAATGTTTTTTTGTTGGTCATAACTGCAAGAGTTGCACCGAGTATATTCTAGTTTTAAATTCGACGGCGAATCAAACCTTCCCGAAAATGCTGCCAAACCAAAGATCTTTCAACATTTTTTAGCTCACCAGAATTTCATTTCAACTGGAGCAATTCATGATAGTTTAAAAATATATGCATTCGTTACTTGAAATTAAAAGAAAATCACTAGAACCAATTGCGATAGCAACAAAAAGACTACATTTAATCGTTGTACTATATAAAATCATTTCGGGTTTGAGCGGGCCTGCAAAAGGGAGCCCGAACCCATCTTTAATGTATAATAGGGGTTGGTGGTAGAGGTATTTAAGAGAGAAACCCCCAGGAAAGTGTAGAGTCCCTTTCTAAAGATGGAAGGAAAGTTGTATGATTAGGGGTGCAAGTTTGTCGCTCCGAGAATTCCCTCAATTTTTGAAGCTGTTCTAAAATCTGCAATTTTTTAAAAAAAAATACCATGATTCGTACACAAATTGTTTTAAATTTGAGACTTTTTTTTGTTTCTTGCGGCTTTTTCGCAGACTTTAACGGCAATTTATACTGTTCTGAAGTTTTAAAATGTATAACAGATGAACCAAACTTTTAGAAGAATTCATCAATAGAAAAATAACTATAAAACTAGTTACAGATAATCCCATTCATGTTTAGAAGTTTTTGATCCTAATCAATACAAATATTTAAATGTTTTTAACGAAGTTGATAGTTCTTCCATTTTTAATAATAGCTCTATGATACCCCCTCCCCCAATGAGTTACACATTGAAAGAGGCTAATTCAATTTTGGAAATCCAAGAGAGAAAGTTTTTCCAACCTCTCCAAAGGGGCAATTCGATGCTTGTCAGTTCCGACAAATAGCGCAGATGCTGAATGGTCCTTTTTTACATATAAAAACGTGTTAAGTGATAACGACGAAACATTAACGAAAATAATTTAATCATGTACAATATTTTGTACCAAAATTCTGTACATTTAATTAAATACCTAAATATTGCATAAAATTGAAAAAAATAAAATTATTCCTTTTTTATTTAAAAAATAAATTTCATTGCAGATATCCTAGTTTTTATTACATTATATTTGTGTTCTTGCAAACATTTCGCGAAATTTGCCATGAATTTCCGTCTCTTTTTTCTGCAATAAACTTGCACCCCTAGGTACGGCCTAGTACGACCCTATAACCCTAAGGCCCCAAAATTGCCTTTTTTCCCCTTCTATCGCACATTTTTTTTTTTTGGCAGTATTCACTCTGTTTAATTGTTATTAAAAAAACATACTTTTAGAATAGTATAAAGCGCAAAGAGAGTTAAGGTCTCAAAAGAAGTTTTTGGACACCAACATTTCAGTTGAGTCCCTCTAAGCCAACCCATATCTAAGTCAAAATTTCTGGGGAGGGGGGGGGGGTATCCCCAACCCCCTATCTACGCCAGTGTCAAGAGCTTTCTTAAAAGATTCCACTACAAGTAACAGTCACTTCCGGTAAACTTTTCCAACTGCCTACAACCCTATTGAAGTAGTAATTTTTCTTAATTTTAAGATGAGCCTGAGATTTGAAAAGCTTAAAACAATGACCTCTGGTTCTACCTTCGGCGTGTAACTTCCAATTGTAACTATTCCAATTGTTTTTTATGCAAAAAACAAATTGTTTTACTTTTTAACCACTACTTTTAAATTATACATTTAAAGTTGAGTAGAAAACTAAAAATTTATACCTCAATAATTTGTATAAAAAATAAAATTGAGACTGGTTTATTTTGCATAAAAATTGATGTGTTTTAAATTTTCAGTTTTTAAGTTGAACTCTGCTATTCAATTAATCCACTAATTCTGATGCTAATTATTACCGGAATACTTTTTTGTAAACTGTTCATAAAAACTACACAAATTTAAAGATAAAAAAGAAGACTCAGATGTCCTAGCAAAAAAGAATGTTTTGTTTTATTCTGATTATTCCCTTAGAAGTTAATGAAGGAAGAAGGGCAAATATGTTGACCAACATACATTCTTCCTATCTTGTAAGTCAACTTTCATTTTTAGATATTTTTTAAATTTATTTATTTTTATCATTATTTCTAACAAAACAGGTTATTATTAAACCTTTTATGCTTATATATAAAAAAAAAAACATATAAATAAAAACAACATTTACAGGAAAAACAGGCTACACACATTTGAAAGCTTTTTTAAATAAATAGTTTTAGAAATCTCCTAAACAAAATACTTTTCTTTCCATACAAATAATAATTAACTGATGAATTTCAATGAAAATTAAAAGAAAGTTTTAAATTAAAAAAAAATACAAAAAGTGTTTAATTATTCTATTAGTTATAATTTTTTTAAAAAAGCCTAATGGTGTACAGAAATTTGAAATTTTCTTCCATTTCAGAAGGGTACATTCATATTTTTATAGATTTGTGTTTTACAATAAAATGCTATACAAGACTATAAGAAAATTTATTACAATTAGATTTAAATTTATTGTGCACTTATTAAAAGTCTCACTTTTAAAATTTAACTTGCAAAATTTTCAGTGTCGCACTTTTGTGAGTCACTTGTGTAACATTTAAAATTTTCACACAATCTGTGATTTTTAAGGACAATCACATGGTTTAAAACTGAATAACATACTCTAATAAGCACTACATCTGCAGCCTCCACTGCTACATCAGTTCCATTTGCAATAGCAATTCCAACATCAGCTTTTGCTAACGCAGGAGAATCATTTACACCGTCCCCAACCATAGCCACCTTCAACCCTCGTTCTTGCAATTGTTGAATCTTCATCACTTTATGAGAGGGCAAGACTTCTGCAAAAACTCTTGAGATGCCAACCTATATAAATCACAGGTGCAGGAATTACACAGCAATTTTAACTTACAAAAACCAAATCTTTTAAGATTTATTTAATACCTTAAAGTAAATTTTAAAATTCTTTACTAAGTTAATGGTAAAACTTTAAAGTTAGAATTAAAAAGCTGAAAATATTTTAAAGAAAAACACGAAGTTTTATACCTGTCTTGCAATAGCAGCTGCAGTCTTTTTATTATCCCCAGTTAACAAAATTACATCTAATCCCATCTTCTTTAAAGTATAAACAGCCAAATGTGCTTCAGGTTTTATTGGATCTGCAACAGCCATCATGCACACCAAAGTCCCTAAAAAAACAATTAACAGTTTATAGCATGATATGTAAAAACCTAACTTTACTCATTTTTAATTTGATTGCAACAATAATAGAAACAACAGACATGCTTTATCATACAGATTAAATGATACAATGCCATTTTAGACATCTCGGTGCATTGTTCTTATTTGAATTTAAACATTTTCATATTGGGCTCTGGATTAAAATGAAGTTCCTATCAAACTAATAGACAAGACTGTTCTCAATATACTGATATAAGTTAAAAGTCTCGACTTAACAATATACTGTTCTAACAAATATTTATTACAATGCAATGTGTCATTCTAAAAGATTTTTAATATAACTAGACTCGTTGAACCATGAAGAATTCTGCACAGTGCGCCAAATCGTTTTGTGTAGGTCAAGCACATTTATTTATTGAATGAATTTGGAAGACACAGTTGTATATGTAAGAAACAATGCAAGTTGATTTTAGTTTCACATTAAATGGAAGCTAAAAGTTCCCCAATGTTAATGAACTTTCAATGTGAACCAAGAATTAATTCAAGTATTGAGTATTGTGACTAACTGATGCTATGAGAAGGGTTATGTTTGCGATACAAAATATCAACAGTACTTACTTATCAAGAAAAGTCTGATGTGCCAGAATTTTTGGTTAAGTGGTTTTTTTTGGTTCAATTGAAGGATCCTCTAAGATTTCTTTATTATAAGTTCTGTTTATTATAATGGAAGTGCAAGTTAAAAAAAGAAATACGTAAAAGCTGATGTTTCAAGTGGTTATCCGATTCAATATTTATCGAATTCACGATAAGCATTAAAATGAGGGTAACTCATGGAATTGGATAAAGGAATAAGGAAGATCTTGCAAACCGACAGAAAGCAGGCTAGATAAATAATATATATGATAAAACATAAGCAGAAGTAAGTTGACAGACAAAATTGTTCATAAAATATTACATTCCTAACAATCAACTACACTTTTTGTTTTTTTTACATGTTTCCTCAAGAAACTAGATTTTAGATGATTTAAGCAAAATTACAGGTTAATAAGAAATGTAATGTCATGAGGAAATGACATCATAAAAATTGACACCCTTTTGTTTACTTAGTTATTGTTCTATTTATTTTTTTTCACTGATTCAACTTACATAAAAGACAATATCTTTCCTTTTTTCATTAGGCCTTCCAGGCTTGAAACTGCATTCAATCCAAAAATCTATATATCAATCAAATCCTCCTTTCACTTGTTTCTAAGAAGGTAAATTCCTATTGCAGAATAAAATGCCTAATACTGTACAGCCTCAATGAAGCTTTACTAATTTCTGTAAAGCAGCCTAATAACTTTCTTATAACTATTTGTACTTGTTACTTTTAATAAATCTAAGAATTTGTTGGCTATTTTATGAGAGATGTTATGAAAGTAAGTTTTATCTTGATTTTTCACAAGTAAGCTCTATTACGAACTTAAATATACAATGATTATAATAAAATAATTCCTTGGCTATTTTACTGTGGAATTGCCACTTACACCGACACATCTTTCATACTGAGAAATCAACTTCAAGAGGATTGAATTGCATTCAAAATGGAGAGATGTCAATCTAGGGAAAGGATATAGTAATGAATTGAACTTTGAGCACTTTGGAACTGACTTTATACTCATGTTGCAAATAAAATATAAAAAGGTTTTAAAATTTCAAGTACCTACCATCAATAGCACATAAAACAGCTGTATGACCTTTTTCTTCATGATCTTTCATGATGGAATCTACTGCTTCAGGAACTTGTAAACCATTTCTGATCATCCATTCTCTATTACCAACCAAAACATTAAAAACTTTTTTTCCATTACTTGATGGTGAACCTTCAATTGGAAAATATATATTCAAAACAGAATTAGCCTTTTTTGTGTGTGTGTGTGGGAAATTTTAGCAATGAATAATTTGGGTTCACAAAACACATTTTTGTAGTCTACAGCATTTTAATTTACACAAATTATAAGTAGATACTTAAAAATGAACATAAAATATTACAATATTTACACAATGCTATAACTTGCTTAAATTGAATAAAATTTTAGTAAATAAACATTATCTGTAATGTAGTGATGTACTTTCAGAAGTTTTGCACAACAAAAGTCGTCATTCATTTAATTGATGCAAACCTTATTGTTTGAAAAAAAATTTAAGACAATTTCCTACATTGCTATGTCTGCCACGTGGGCCTAAAAGGTATAAGTTCAAAAATAAACTCTGGAATCCCTTGGTTGAGGATGAATGAACTAAGGACAATCTATGCAGGTAACTACTTTCACCATTGCGGACATTCTTTTTTTAAATCAAAAGAATAATTAAACAGATATTGCAATCTGTTTACTGAAATGCTTACTTCTTTAATTTTTCACAAATTCAAACATTTAAAAGCATGTTAAATATTTCAACATTTTCTTTCCCTATATAAAAGTGATTTTTTTTCAATTCAATGAACTGAGTTAATAATATCAGTATTATAATGTTCAGAAAATAGGAAATTTTATTTTGAAAACTTTTCATCTTCGGATAATTTAACATTGTATTTGCCAGTCTAGGCAACTTATAGCTATATTTGAAACACTTTTTTTAAATAAGCATTAATATTTATTACATGATTATTCATTTCTTCTTATACAAAAAACAGCTGAAAATACTTCAACATGGAAATAAACAGGGGAATAAAGTATTCTTGTCTTATGTTTTTGTATAATCTAAGAAAATACTCAGTTATATTTTTTGAACTTTTAAGCTACAGTAGTCGCCGGTTATACGGATCTTGTTGGATCAGATCATCTTGATCCATACAACCGGCCGATCCATATTAGCGGCGGCCATAAAATAGCAAAATCTTGATTGAAACAAGCTTATTATTTTTGATGCTATGGATTTCAATTATTTTTTCGTTTATACAGATACTTTTATAAGTTTATTTTATTTTTAGTTTTTTTTAGCTATATTCTTATTTTTTTCTCATTTAAAACAAAAAGATGACACAAAAATCCATTAATCCGTTTTTTATTCAAATGAAATTACTACATAACTGTTGCTTCAAACTCATTTAAAATACATATCCAAAGTTGCCTGTCTAGTATTTGCGCGTATTAAATTTAATACAATATTTTCAAGATTGTGATAGGAGTCATAATCTGAACTGCAAGCACCTCTCTGTTCTAACGTTGCTCTAATTACATGAAGCGCATCCTCTCTTTGCTTCAAAAGACGATACAATGATGATTGTGGAATTCCCAATTTCAGAGCGGCATCCATCTGGTCGCATTTTGGGAGGGGATCAAATTTTTAAAGAGTTCATCTTTTTCCTTCAAACTAAAATTTTCAAAGAGTGTTGTGGTGAGTATTAACTCGTGACGTCAAGAGATGTGAAATCCCTACGTGGAAACTCCGCCCCCTCGACGATTCAACTCCCCTCTCTCGTTTACGGATAACTGAGCTATTTTTAGTAATGGGGAAGAATAAAAGAATATAAAATTCCCGGGGGTAAGAAAACTTGTCTCTCCATAGATAAGAACAATGTGTGTAACAAACAAACAATACAAAAGACCACAAACAGCAAAGTTTCTTTGAATTTCTCGTTGATTTGATCCATAGAAACGGCGGATTTTCCATGTAAAAGTATGATTCGGGTTGGTTATCGTGTTTTGATCCATATAGCCGGATAATTCATATAATCACTGATCCATAGAAGAGGCGACTACTGTATATCAAATGCCTCTTTTTTCCCCCCTCTTTTTTTTTAGACTTTTCCCACATAAACTACAAATTTTTTTGGAAAGAAGAGTAGAACTGATTAACCCATTAACCGCCAAAGCTCCCGTTGTGGGAACATCCAATTTTTTTTTCTCAGAATGTTTTGAAGTTATTTATGAAAAATATTTTTCATGGAAAGATTTATAGCATTGAGTACATTTTAAAAAATCAGAATAATATTTCTCATTTTAATACTTTTCTGAATATTTTCAAAAAGTGGAACTTTGCTTTTTTCACCAAGTTGTAAAAACTTAAAAGAAAGAAAATAAATGAATTGTTAAATCCTTTTGAGTACACTGTATATTTCTACCCAACATTTTAAGCAATAGCAGACACAAAACCGGAAATGAATATGTTCATTCAAAGCTATGCTAAACACGCTGAAACCTGTTGTTCCCGATATGGGAGCTTTGGCAGTCATTGGGTAGCCTTTTTTCATTCTTTTGTCTGCGAGTGAATGCTGCAGCACAGTGCACAGGGGGGTTTTACTACATAACAAATCGGGTGCCTCTTCTTGAATTTTAGCAGAAGAATTCGTAGAACAATGTTTTGTATCTGCTGCTTTACTAATAGTTAGGGTTGCCAGTTTGTCGCGGGAAAAAGAGCCCGAAATTCGTAGCAAATTTCGTAAAATTGCAAAACAAATATAATAAAATATAGCATATCTGCAATGAAAGTCGTTCTCCATCCTCAAACATTGGGATATTGTTTAAAATGTAGGAATAATTAACTTCGTTAAAAACATTTAAATATTTGTATTGACTAGGATAAGTATTCCGAGTGATTTTAAAAGTTTTCAGGTTGGTTGGCGAAGTCTATGTTTATTGTTACTGTTTCCAAAAAATAACTCTGATTTTTTTTCTTGGCATAAGTTTAGAGCCTTTTTAGACGTTGGGTACTCACAGATTTTATCTTTGCTATCTGAAATTCCAAAAACTAAGACATTTTGCAAGTAAATAGTTGAAAAAGAGAAAAATTCGCAGGTTTTAGGAAAAGCTTTAAAAATCGCGAAAAACATTGCGGGGATTCGTGGAGGGACAAACATGCAACCCTATTAATAGTTTATGCTAAAAAGTTGCACATTTTCGTTTCACTGCTAGTTCATTCTGCTCGAAAAAGTTGATATTTTGGAATCTGTCTCATGCTAAATGAGAAATGCCTGTTAAGTTTTTAACCGTTCAACAAGCTTTCGATAATTTTGAAACTCCTGATTCGGATGAATATTCAGAAGAAGGCAGTATTTGTATGTTTACCCCCTGATCCTAGTCTTCCTACAGATGAAGAAAGTGTCACTGAAAACGAAATTACTCTTAGCACTGATTTGCTCGGGACGTATGTGGGGATGTAGAAGAATCGGTTTTTTAAAAAATTGAAAAAAAGAAAAAACTTTCCGTAAATTTCAATAAAAGGAAGAAAATTTCACCAGTAAGAACATAATGTAGTAATGAGAGTAAGAAATCAAAACATAATTTGAAATATGCCGTGGAAAATGATACTATTCTTGATATGGATGTTCCCGAAGACACACGTGGAGAAGCTGATATTTCTAATATAGAAGGCCATAAAAGAAAAGTAATCTTTCCTCTTAAATCAGAGAAAAAAATTAAAATTAACCCTGAGAAAAATCTTTGCAGCAAAAATAGTGATAAATCGAGTTAAAATTTCATATTTTACAGCTCAAAACAAAAACTTACAAGGAACAATACAAGGAAAAACATCAAATCTGCTATCTATTGCGACTAAATAATTTGTTTAGGCGCATTTCCATAATTTCTTCCCAATAGTACACGATACATAACATTTATCCGTGTCATTGAAGGCAATTCCTCTAAAACAGGGTAGAAAAAAAAAAGTAGGCGTTTCAGAAACAGAGAAGCATTTTCCCCTCAAAAACGCCAAAGCTCCCGTTACGGGAACAGGCTATAACTTTTGAATGGTTACAGTTTTTTTTTTTTAATTTCAACTGCATGATAATAGAGATGCATAACATACATTAAAATCATAAATATATTATAGATTTTTAATGTGGTTCATATAGCGGCGTTTAATGGGTTAAAGGAAAGTTCATTATTCATGGATTTAAATCATTTAATAATCAGATAAACATGTATTTCAAGGGCAAATCTGGTTTTTATGGTTTTAGAAAATGGGGGCTCAGTTGAACTCCCAATGAAAAATTTAAAAGATTTCTGCACAAAAGAAGCAGTTTTAAGATGAATGAAGTATGAAATCAGTAAATCTAATACACAAAAATATTTCCAGTTTCATATTAGCTATCATTGGGTGGGGGGAGTAATGGGACTAATTTAAAAGACATTACTGAATACCATTCGGTGCCACTTAGTGATCCAAATTTTTAAAATCAGGCAAAAGTAGAAATAAGTACATTTCAAATTTTGTATGTATGCTTCCTATGCCAGCCCACAACTCTTATGCATTTTCGGGAAAACAAACGTTTTTAAAAAAATCATTTTTACACTCCATCCTAATATGTATGTAAACTTATTATTTAGTTTTTCTTTTACATTACCAATTAAAAATTCCGCCATTTCAATATTATTTTCTCAAACCACTAGTTGGGAACCGCAGTACTAAAGGAAAAAATTTACTTTTGGATACTCCACTTGTATAGTTAGCATAATTGCAGTTAAGTACAAGTGACATTTGGTTGCAGTGCTTAGATCTGTTGAAGACTCCTTTGTCTAATTCATAACATATTTGCATAAAAGGAGTTTTTACTGATACAGCAGTTGTATTAGAACCATTGTCAAAAGGCTAAGCAAAACTGAAGGGAAATTTTTAACTCACAAATGAACCAACATGAAAATCGGAGATCTAACTGAAAACCACATACCTGGCTCACTTAAATTTCCTATTAAATCAGCAGCAAGTTTAGATGCATTTAAATCTGGAGAATCTATCTTATGCCTATCAATCAAAACATTTGCAATGTCTTTTTCAATATTCAAACTTCCGCTGCTCTTTTTAATTGCACTAATATAGCATTCTACATTTGGTTCTTCAAGCAGCATATGTTGAATGTTAGAAACTTTACATCTCAAGCCACAACCAGGAACTGCAGCAAAGTCTTCACATTTTCCAAATGCTTCTGTTTTTAAAGCCTATAGAAAATCTGTTATTTAGAAAATAGTTCAATCTATTTTACTGAAATGCAAAATCAAATTAGTTACATGATGCTTCTGTTCATGAAAATAAATAAAAAATGCAAAAAAAACTTTATACTCGTACTCAAATGATAATACCTGAATATGCTCATTTTACTCGAGTAAGAAATTTGAATAAAAACAAAGGGATCTAATGAACAATTAAAAGGCACAGAGCTGATTTGTAGTTATCCAGAGAGGTTTTACCAGTACTTGGAAGTCAGAAAAATTATAAATTAACAAAAACAAAATGAGCAACAAATAGTTCAACAGAAGAGTATTTATTTTGAAGATCAAATGAGGCGCTTAGAAGCAAAGGGGTGTAAGTGACAAAATTGAAAATTTGGAGATAATTATTGCAAATGATAGGGAAAGGAAGATTCTATAAGGTGGGAAGAGATGTTAAGGGCAGCCCTAACAGGTGCTGCACCCAACATGATTTAGAAAAAAAAAAAAAAGCATTAAAGTTCCGATAAGATCCCAACTTTGAACGCGTTTTTCTCGGAATCTTTTTTTGGTCACTTACATCCCTTTGCTTCTCACTGCCTTAAATAGAGGATGTCTTTCCAGTTCCCACAACTTTTTATATATGCTCATTTGGTATCAAAGGCAGTTTTAACAACCATAATATATGTTTAAAAAAAAACTTACATGTATTTATATATACATATGACAAGTTTATTAAATTCAGTGCTTGGTATTGGAGGTTTTTTTAAAGCTGGGATGGGGGTACGAAAGATTCCTAATGCAATCAGGGTTCATACTCGGGATTGGAAATTAAAATGTAGGAGTTTTAAAGAAGTTTTGCAGGAAGAAAAATATGATTTTGCAGGAGTACCTTTACCAAGTCAAAACTTTTTCTCTTTTTTTTTTGCATTTACCTTTTAAAAATCTTTGGATATTTAAGTAAGAACAAACATTAAAAATCAGTATTTTACTTTTAAAAAGCAAGTAGTAAAATACTTTAAAATATACCTACCCCTACACAAAATTTACTGCAGATGACCTCAAAAATAAATAATATTTAATGATACCAGATACATGCTCAATTGCAAACAAAGAAAATGTGATTAATGGAATGATTGGGATTTCAGCCTTGGGTTGGAAACCCCCATTTTTATTCAAAATTAATCTCAGACCAAACTGTAACTGTAACTGTGCTCCCTGAATTTCTTTCGAAGGGTTTGGCAAGAAATTGCCGTTTTGTAGACTAGATGTGATTGTAGGTGTAAAATTTGGCATTTTGAATAACTGTCATAAAGGTTATGCAGTTTTAAAATAAAAAAGCAGGAGCTTTGAAGGAGATAGCACTAGAATGCAGGAGTTTGAAGGGTCCTAAAAAAATTTCCTAAATGTAGGAGCATTGCAGGAGTTTTGCTGGAGCGTACGAACCCTAGCAATTAATGAGTACTAAAAGGATAAAAAAAGAAATGATATTATAAGAAATGAAAATGCAAAATAGATTGTCATACCTGCCAACATTGAGGAAAACATCCAGTGGACTGTGATACACCACAAATTTGCATGCATTTTTCATTTTTTTAAGGGGAAAATGGGGAGTCAACAATTACTTAAATTACAACCCCCCACAAGTTCCTTATGTGGTATGTTTCCTAGGATAACCAACAAAATAATCACTCCTCTAAAGTTATAATTGAGTTTATAATGTCTAAAACCAAGTTTCACGTGTAAATCTATTTGTCAAAGAAATTAAATAGGAAAAAATTGCTTTTTAAATTAAATTTAAAGTGATTTTTTGCCCATAAAATTTCTTATTTTTAGGGGTTTTCACCAAAATGTATAAAAACCAGGGGATTTAAAAAACAAACTGGGAGGATAGGGGAAAATCCAGGAGTCTCTTGGAAAAACCAGTAGAGTTGGCAGGTATGGCATAACTGCAAACATTTCGAAGAAAACATCCAGTAGGTTGCGATACAGCACTTTCGCATTGTATTTTTCACTTTTTTTTAGGGGGAAAGGGGTAGTCTTTACAATCACTTAAATTACAACCACCCTCGTTCCTTATGTGATATGTTTAAAAAGATAACTAACAAAATAATCACTCCTCTAAAGTTATTATTAACTCAATTATATCTAAAACTGTAAGTTTCTTGTGTCAATCTATTTGTCCAAGAAGTTAAATAGAAAAATAATGTATTTTTAATTAAATTTAAACTGATTTTTTAAATAAAATTCCCTATTTTTAGGGGTTTTCAATAAAATTTATCAAAACCAGGAGATTTTAAATACAAACCGGGAGACAAGGAGAAAATGGGAAACTCCAGGAGTCTCCTGGAAAAACCAGTAGTGTTGGTAGGTATGCTAAAAAGTTTCAGTATTTATGCTCCAATTACTCTCCGAATAACTCTTAAAATTTCATGAAAGTTGTACAGTTGTTCATGAAAGGTGTAAACGCTAAAAGCTAAAATAGATTGCCACTACCAAGAACAAATGTAACAGGTTGCTGTTACATTCGATACCCTTAAAAATCTGTTAACAGATAATGTAATCATTAAAAGCGTAATGTTATGTTATGACACTTTTTGCTATAAAAATATGGCTACATAAAACTACTGCAGGCTGTACATTGTTCTCTTTTTAAGCAATTTAAACAAGTAGTTGCATTTTTTGTAAATTATATTAGGGAATAGTACAATAGTTAGTATTAATACTTCACCAAATTCATATTGTATATAAAACAGCCAACACATTATCATTATAACAACCATAATTTGCCTCACTGTTTTACGTTTATTAGAAATAAATCAAACTTTAAAAAAAGAAAATTTGATTTATGAAAACTTTTTGCTAGAAAACATACCTTTTTGACAAATGTTGTAATAGCTGCTGCTATGGGATGTTCACTGTTTGCTTCAGCAGTTCCGGCAACAGCTAATATTTTTGCTAATGAAAAAACATTTTTTTCAACAAAAACACAGACCCTTGTCATGGCTGGAACTCCTTGTGTAATAGTACCAGTTTTATCAAAAAGAACACATTTCACCTATAAACAGAATAAAGATTCATCAATAGAATAATTAAAGCTTTGTTTTAAAATGTATAAAGATATGAAACAAATAAAATAACGCATTTCTTTTTTTTCTCTCTCCAAAATAATGTCAATTTATATTCTTTGAACCAATTATACTTGTAAAAGCAAAAACTTAATGTTGAAAATTTAAATTTATTATAAGTTCCAAACAAAATAAAACTCGAAATCACACCTTGTGGGCCAACTCTAGAGCTTCAGCCCCTTTGATTAGAATTCCATTGGCAGCACCAACACCAGTTCCTACCATGACAGCTGTAGGGGTTGCTAATCCTAATGAGCATGGACAAGCAATTGCAAGAACAGTGAGAGCACATTGAAAAGCAAATTGGAAAGTTATTTCTGAATCTGTTGCATCTTCTTTCTGAAATTTTTGAATGAAATATTGACAATTATTTATTTAATCAAAATAAATCGTTAAAAATTTATGCAGTTGAAGCATAAATGGCTTATAACTTACATGGTGTTTGTGGTACATTTTTATATGATCAACAGAAACATAACCAGCAACAATCCATCCAATTAATGTGACAACAGAGACAGCAACAACAACTGGTACAAAATAGCCAGCTATTTTATCAGCCAACTGCTGAATAGGTGCCTTTAATAAAAAGATAAACAGTTGACACAAAATGATGTATGGAGGAATAAAATTAACAAGTACAAATGCATATTTTTAGATGTACTAGAAAATCAGCACTTTCAACACTCAGAATAACTTTCTTTCTTTATTTAACTAAAATGCCCTGAAAAAATTTATGCATCAAAAAGTAGCATTATGCTTTTTGAAACCTTTATATTTCCATCCAAAATCTACAGTAATTTTCCATATTATCTTTAATGTTCTAAATTTTAAATATATATAAACATCATAAATTGCACATAATTTAGATTCAAGGAACTTAGTCAAAATTTTAACCAATGAAAACAAAAACAACTCAAGGGGCAAAATATGTTCTCTAAAAGCAAGTCTTAGGAAAATGTAAACAAATGTTTTCAAGTCCTACAGTTTTATGCTAATACAGGGGCAGAAAATCAAAAATTCAGTTTTGTGTCAGGTTAACTTGCGCTTATTTGGTACTTTTCTTCACTTGTACCGTTTAAACGCCCCTTTGATATTTTCGCGATTTTGACGAAAATTCAGGGGGGGGGGGGGGGGTTTTTTTGGTACTTTACGGTAGTTTGTGTGGTTTTGGTAACTTACCGCCGTATTCACCGTCAACTCTAACCTCATGGTTTGACGCGAAACTGGTCTCCAACCTGGAGTTACCGCGGATTTCCTATTCACCATCAACTTTGACTACGCGCAAACAGGTTCCCGAAACCACGCCAAGTCGAGTAACTCAACCAAGCTCCGGAGCAAAGTTAAGGTTTGAGCGCATGCGCAGTACATGTAAACATTAGCAATAAGCAATGGCGGACTGGATGTTGCGAAAATTGGAATATGTTGAGTTTTTAGAGCTTTCTTCGCCTTACACGATCTTGAATTTCTGAAGAGGCCTTACAAAAAATACAACTTTAGAGTTGTTAAAACTGTTAGAAAATTCCATCGCGCATAAAACCTATTTGAACAAGGCACTGACCCCAAGAGAACAGTTGCTTTTGACATTACGGTTTTTTGCTGTTTTGCGTCCGGATCACTTCAGATTGTTGTAGGGGATCTGTGTAATGTGAGCCAGCCTACAGTTTCTAGATCAGTTGGTGAGCATCAGTGATTAACAGATTCGTATTGATGCCTTATTAGACGGAAGAATAATGTAAAAAGGTAAGTTATCATGATCTCTCTTGCTTAGTAATTGCATGTTATCAATAATTTAGCAAATATTCTGCAACAATATTATATAAATTAAGCACAACTTCAGTGCATAGTAAAGGAGAGATGGGGGGGGGGCTAAGAAGTACTGATAAAACGACATGTATTGGCACATCTACGTCTATATATTTTGTTTTAATACCTCCGTAACCCTGTCCTGTTACTGAACACAAAATCCGGTATACTGGCCAGGCCCGTCATATGGGCAATCTGGGGCAGGAATTGCCCTTGCCCGCCCCCCTACTTTTAGAAATATATTGAATTTAAGCATGCTTTTATGTACTTTTTTGTTTGTTACCTGCAGTAGGAATAGGTATTAAAAATATACCCCCTCCCCGGAAAATTTTGAAATGACGGGCCTGCATCTCTCGAATAAAATTTGTTTTTTACGCATAGAATTTACAGGTTTTGAACACGAGAGCTGTATATCCTGTAGGTTTTGAACACCAGAGCTGTATATCCTGTACGAATAAGTCACACAAGAGACACCAAATATCTGGGAAATCAATATCCGGTTTATTCCTAATTTTAACCTTGCCCCTCCCAATAAGCAAAGTCCTATGCATATGCACAGTAAATGCTTTTTTTCACATCTTTGACGACCTTTTCATTCATTTCGCCTGTTTACCCACATTTTCCCTCTTGATTTGGACCGGGTTATCCGAGTTTTTGATTATATTCAAGGTATCTTCGTTACCTACCTACTATTCGAGAGCAGCTCAATGCACGCTGCATTTCAAACTGCACCACTGTGCAAATTCCATCTGGTGGGTGATAGCGGTTATGCCTGAATTTCTATGTTAATGACACCAATCAATAGACCATCGTCATAGGCAGAAGTTAAGTATGTCACAGAACTGAATGACATTATACATAATACTATAAACACCCATCAAACGTTTTTGTATATAAAAGTTTCAGTATATCCAGGGTCATCATTTGGGCTCCCCGGGGCAGGGGGGGGGGACTTGTTTTCCCCCTGACTTAAATACAATGTATTTTTGCATGTGTTTATGTATTTTGTTGATTTTACCTATTGAGTGGTAGCCTTCCGTGGTACCATTCCACAGGTCCGGGGTTCTATTCCCAAGCTGGGCAGGGTTGACTCAGCCATCCCTTCAGTGGGGTCGATACAATGAGGACCAAGCATGCTTGGGAACTAAACACTGGAGATTCCGCGTCGGGTCTAGAAAACTGGGATTTGCACAGTAGGCCATGGCCCCCAAAAGGGATGCGGTGCCACTCACTTTAGCTTTTTTTAGTTTGATTTTACCTATAATTAGCATTGAATACATACCCTTTAACCCCCTCCCCCCCCCCTATAAAATTTTGAACCAACAAGGCTGCGTTGATCTCTCAAGGCAGGAAAAGTTTTGAGCTTTTGATGCTAAGCAGCTGCCAGTATAGATTAATTCAGTGATATTCAAATTTTGTACTTTAATCATGTTAAGCTTTTCCAATTTTGGCTGCTTGGCACCAGTGGAAGAATTTAATTTTTCTCACGGCATCTTGGTCGTATAACACCTACTTATAATTGTAAACAGGGTAATGTCATATAAGGATAAATTATCGAACGATTTTTTAAAAGTATTATTGTTCCCCCCCAACCAGTGGCAAAAGCTAGCATAGGTGACAACCGGGGCGGTTATCAATGGTATGTCCCCACCCCCCTGAAAAAAAGAAAAGCAAAGAAAGAAGAAAGCCCAGCAAAAAAAAAAATAAAAGGAAAAATACCATTCGTATTCTGTGAGTTATAATATTTAATGTACATTTAATTGACATCAATTGTGTGTGTTTAGCAGTAAAAAAAACGATTTGAATATTTTTGTAATTAAACCTTTTCTCAACTAAAAGTAGAAAAGAAAATGAAAGAAAAAAATATCCAGTTCAAGGTATTTGTTCCATTATATGGAGCTGTTAAAGGTTTAAATTTTAAAGGTTTTTATGAAAAGAAATGTGCTGTAAATATTTTATATATTTTTCTAGCAGTTAACATGAAATCTTAAGTATATTTTTTAATTTTTTTTCTCATTGCTTAGCTTTTTCAAACTCATTTTGAAATTGTTGTAAAAGAAAATAATACATGTAACCATGAATAATTTCTTCAACTTATATTTTTCATCCTTTCAGAGTGTTTATTTTATGAATAAAAGCTGTTTTTTCCTTGAAAGTTTTAAGCACTTTTTCAACAAAATCACATGTACTTACTGCAAATAAGAAATCAGTGCTAATGCATTGTTATGGGCTATAAATAAGTATTCATAAGTACATTGCCCCTTTTTATACAAAAGCATACCTGTGTTTTTTGACAATATTATGTTTAACCATGGGGAAAAAAATCCAAAAATTATAATGTTAATTTGATTTATTTAAATATATATTCTTCAAACATTGTAAGCAAATAACTTTTCATTTCAGGTGATCCTGAGCCAGAAGTAACAGCAATGGTACATCTGATGGCTTTGCAAAAAGAAATTTAATTGTACAAAATTTTTCTTATAAATGTTCAAAATTTTTTCTTAACTTAAATGTTTGAAATTTAATTGTTCAATTTTTTTTTCTCTTAGTTCAAAAATTGTCCAGCAAAATATGTTTTATTCTACCCTTTTTGTCATAATATTCCAGATTTTTTATATTAATTTTATTTTCTTTCTCATCCAGAACATTTCCTTGTTACCCATTATTTTAGAAGTTGCAAGTTGTTTTAATTATGTTAACTTTACTAGGACTATTTGAAATACTGATTTGTATCCAAAACAAATATGTGATCTGATATAGCAAATTTTGCAGGTTACTTGGTGCTTTTAATTAATCTTTTAAGTGTTCATAAATTGGATTGCCCGCCTTTTTTAATTTTATGAACTAGTATTGTTCAATGATTTCTTTGTCACTTTTGTGTGTTTCCGATAATGTATTTCTCTCGGGAGCTATTACTTCATTACAGATTTTGAAACTTTATCATGATTCCTAATTGAACAGAAATACCAAACAATGGGAGGGGAATATATCTTTAGTATTTTTATTTAATTATTTATTTTTCTCTCTCCTTGTTGCTTTTGATATAATTTTATTCTACTTTAAAGTGTGCATATATATATTGAACATTTAACATGCGTCCTGATTTTTTTTTGCCAAGGTTACTTCTGGGCCTGCAAAGTTCATGTGGAATATTTTGATTTATGTATGTCAAATGAAATAAACTTGTTGACCTTTACCATGTGTTATATGTCATTGACCAATTTACATTTGCTTGTATATTCTTTTCTTTTTTTAATTTAACAAAGGTTTTGAATATGTGAAAAGCTTCTTTAAAAAAAAAAAAAAGACATAAAATGAATCCATAATGCTAATGGCAGTTTTGTGTTTAAAGGTAAACTGCAAGGTTTTTGAAAAAGTCGAAATATTCGCCGTATGTATTTGTATTAATGAATTCATATTTGCATTAGAAAAAGGGTTCTTGTTAACCCCAAATCACATAATTTTGAATTGCCGTTTCATGCAGTTGTAAGACTTAAACCAAATTTTTACTGTACTTTGCCAATGCGAAGTGATTTGAAGAATAAAATATTTACAATAGTTATAATTGAAATCAAATGCATTTTTTTAAATACTCTCATGAATGTAATGCAAGGCCATAGCCAGATTTTTTTTTTTGGGGGGGGGGGAGGGGGCTTTTAAACAGTTATGTTGAGGAAAGTTTCAGGGAGGAATATATGCTACACTGCGAAAATTTTCGGGGGGGGGGGGGGGGGGGGGTCCGTGGGCATCCCTGGTTACAGCTTTGATTTAATGAAAGAATATTCAAATAAAAATTTAAAAGATACAATAATACACTACTGCTTGGTTCATAATGATACATTTCTATATTATATATATATCGTTTGTGAATGGTACATTTCTAATGTCAGAAAGAGATATATTACAATGATAAAATTAGTTATAATTTCCTCCTCGTTAAATATATATATTTTTTCATTTTCCGAGAGAAATTTTATTGGATTCTTTACTTTTCAATATTTTTTAATTTTTTCCACGAGTGCTAGAAGTAATACCTTCTCAAACGGGCTAAAAACCACTTGTGTTTTATTCATCGCTATATTGCAGAGAACGGGAATTTTAAAAACGGGAAACGAAATGTACACTGCGCGGCGAAAAAGCAAGAAAATCATGTGATAGCTTTGACCAATAACGGGCCTGCGTACGTTCCCACATGGCGTCGAGTTGACTAACTTCGTGGTTGGAAAACCCCAAGTTGATTTTCCTCCGTGAATACCGATTTTTAACTTCGCAGCGCTGAGCCCCAACTCCGAGTTAACGGATCTCGTGGTTTCACGCGTGGAGTTAGGTTGACGGTGAATATGGCGGTTAACCCTTCTCAGCAAAACCAAAGGGGAAAAAAACGAACAATGATCATAATTAATAATATGCTGAACTATTACTAAGCACAGTATAGTTTCAAAAAAAAAAAAAAAAAAACAATACTGATAAACATTCAAGTGATACTATTGTATATATAGTAATGCCAAACTTTACTTTGTTTCTTTTTTTTTTCAACTTTAGGTTTGAATTTCTGTTCATAGATTGTTGAACTAATTTTCCTCTTAATTCATATCTTTAGCTTTTAGAGCATTTTTTAATTGCTAATTTCCTCCTCCTAAGGTCTTAGGCTGAAAGGAGATCTTAATTTGACAATATTTCAAGTTTTATAAAAATTTCCTTCAATTACTCTTATGTTTATTTACTATTTTTTGGAAGTAGCAGATTTACTCCTGTATAAAATTTAACAGACATTAAAATCAAATTATATTACAAAAGGTGTTTCAACTTCATTAAAATTATTTTATTTTAAATGAAAAATTAAGAATTAATTGTACATTTGGTTAAAAGATATATTTTCCCCCAAAATTAGTAACTATTAACAATTAAATATCAAAAAGCTATACAAATATTAAAATGAAAAACAAAATAAGCTGATTAAAGGTAGCTTATGTAAAATTAATCTCCAACTTAAAAGTTTATAGGATGCAAAAGGATTGAAAACCTTTACACGGCATGCAATATTCGGCAAAGCACGATTCAATGTTTGCATTTCCAAAAAAATAAGTTTTTACAGATATTTTGCAATTTTCAGTAAAGCACATGTTCAGTCTGGCATTTCCAAAAAAACTGATAGACAAGAACTTATAATCTAAATGCCATTTGATTGGGCATTGTCATAATACTTAATTATTTCAAGGCCCTAAAAATGCATAAAAGCATTAAAATTTTAATTAATTTATTTTTAAATAGGTATTTTGTCCAAACGTGTAGAGTCGGGAACATGACTTTTTTGTTATAACTACGTCATTTACAGTTTAATTGTCACCAAATTTTATTTTCAAATAATGTGTTGAGCACATTATTTGAAAATAAAATTTAGTGATAATTAAACTGTAAATTATTTAATTATAACAAAAAAAGTGTCATGTTGTGGACTCTACATTTTTAGAAAATACAGCTTTCAGTGACAAAAAGAGCAACTAACTGCTATTTGTTACCTTTTAAATATTTCAGAATCATTAAAATTGCAGTTTTGGTGCAGTTTGGTTCAAAAATAGCAAATTTAAGTCTATTTGTAACAGGTGTATCAGGAATTGAAAATTGGCGCACATTTTCCACCCCTGTTAATACTATTATTCAAGTGCATTACTAAAGGTAAAAAGTAATTAAATTCAATGTAGGCGTTTAATTTATTTAATTACATTTAGCAGTATATTTAATTAAATATGTTACCTTAGATGTCTGCGCTTCTTCCACCAGTTTCACAATTTGAGCAAGAGTGGTATCTTTTCCAATATGTGTAGCAACAATGAGTAATACACCATTCTGGTTGACAGAACCACCAATTACTTGGGAATTTGGGCGTTTTGGAACAGGTAAAGACTCTCCAGTAATGAGAGATTCATCAGCCATAGAATTTCCAAACGCTACTCTACCATCAACAGGAATTTTAGCTCCTGGGACAACCTATAGGATAAAACAAATTTAGAAGAATACTAATCTAAAAAGCTATTGAGTCAATAAATGCCAGTAAATTTTCATTCAAATAGAAACAATCTTGTAGATATATTTCTGATTTACATGAACCAGTAAACTCTACTACGTTAAAAAAGTGTAAATCAGTTTCTTAGGCAAAGTCAAGCATCTTTTTTTTTCCTAAACAAAATTAATTATTTTATTCCTTAAGTGCCTCAGTTTTTCAAAATTTATTTATTTATTATTTTTTTTTAATTACAAAAAAAAAGAAAGGAATTTGTTCGAGTTGTTTCCCTGCGGTCATACATGATACCCGTAATTTTGCTTTTTATACAAATGCTTGGTGTTTTTGTTTGTCATCTCTACTACTAATATTTTTTAGGTGTAGTTCTGTTTTATTTTTTATGCAATTGTAGATTAAAGTGAAACGTTGAACTTTCATGTGGGTATAGTTTATTTTTACCGAATTGTGCGTTGTTATTTGGAGTGTTTTATCCCAGATTAAATTATTTTTTGTTTGGTAAAAATATATTAACACAATTTACTTACATTATCATTACAAATGAAAAAAAAGTTGCTTATTTATCTATCAGTTGAGAAAACACTGCAATTTGAAGTTAAAATACGTATGTTAGCCTATTGATGTTCATGTTAATCCACCCTTTTGGGCTGGGTTCCGAAAACCAGCAAATTCTGAAATCCAGTTTAGCACCAGTCTTGAGCATGCTGATTTCGAGGTTTAGTCCTGTAAATAGTTGAAATGAAAGAAAAGAGTGAAAGGATTGAATAAGATTGCCATGGGCTCCGTCTTATTTTAAGTAAAAATCGTAAAAACGGATTCCCCCAGATTTGAAGAATTAAATTTGCGTAATTCCGCTAATTATTGGAAAAAGACATGAATGGAGACGGATATCCGGTGAGCACTTGTCACATAATGGCCCCCGGATACTTGATGTCGAATACCATATCCTGGCAAGAATACAGGACTTTTGCCGTTATGTATTGAAGATCCCCAGGACACTGGACAATTTCTCAAAATATGGGATTATTAAGGAAAATCCAGGATGTTTGGCAAACCCTGGCTAGAAGACCAATTTAACATATACAATGGCTTAATAAATTCAAAAAATAACATGAGTAAGGGGAAAACACACACATTCAAAGTGTACCTTTAATATGTCTCCTCGTTGCACAAGCTCAACATCTATTTGTTTCTCATTGAGTATTTGGCCATCATCATCAATTTGTACTAGTGTGGCTTCAGTAGCTTGAAGGGACAGAAGTTTTGCTAAAGCTTCTGATGTCTTACCCTATAATTACAATACTGCTGATCAAATAAAATATGTTATGCATCTACAAGCAGATTAAAATGCATTACTTCTCATTAATTGAAAAATATTGAAGAATAAAAAAACACCATTCTAATTTTAGCTTTGGAAACAAATTGTTGTCTGAATTGTTTCTAATATAACTATTACCCCAAACTTGAATTATTTTATTTAGTTTTCAACATTACACAAAGTACTTTTACCAAATGGCAAAATAAAATATGTTGTAGGTGTCAATTTTGTGTAAAATTAGCTTAGTTATAATTTCATTAAAGCAACATTCTTTTGTTAAAAAAATACATTTTTATTTTAACTAGTATTAGCAATGCTAGCATACACAGCAATAGAAAGAATGGAATAATCTGTGACTTTGTTTGTGCTGATGTATAATAATAAACAAAATGTAATCACAGCATGTACAAATGCACTGCACATCAGCATCCACTATTTACACGAGCAAATTTTTTTAAATAGTAAGCAACAATATATACTTCACGCATTTTTTTAGTAGGTAAATGTAATAATAAATGAAGCAGAATAAAGACAAAAGTAATAGTAGTGATTCTAGTAGTGATAGTAGTGCAAAATATGAAAAATAGACCCCCTACACTTTTGTGTATTAAAGTGGGGGGGGGGGGGGGAGGTTGAAGTTTTTTGGCAACTTTTAAAAACTAAATTTAGGAAATGAAAAATGATTAAAAAGAAACATTACTGAAGGTATTTTCTATAATAAAATAAATGAAAATGAATATCCTTAGCAGAACTCGGTCCATTCACTTTAGGCAGTTTGGAAGAAGACTCAGAAGGTCTTCCAGTCTTAACTAAGAATCAACGAAAAAGCGTCAGACAACCCTATTGCATTTCTTGAAATTGTACACTAGAGCTCTCATTTAACAGAAGGCAGGACAGCAAAAAAGCTGGCTTAAAAAAAAAAGACCAGACCAGCTGGCTTTTATCAAAAAAAGACCGGTCTCTTTTTAAAAAAGCCAATCTTTACTGGTCTTTTTCAATTACACACCATACTATTTACAATTAGCACTATGGTAATTTATGTTGCTTCCTTAATTTGTGTAAAATGAAGCTCAAATCTTTCTTTTAATGGAGTTTATTTAAAATTAGATTAAGAATTGTGTTGTTACACAATCAGAATGTATTTAAAATACTGATTACCATTTTCGGGTTTGTGTGCTTAATTTTGTGAGACTCTTCAAGCCCTCATTTAATATTATAGCTAGTACAGAACAGATTTTTTTCAACACAAAAGGAGAAGGAAATTAAATCCAGGTTGGGAGAGGAATCAAACTCTGCTTCTTCTATAGTCAAGTGTGCGTCAGTAAGCAAAACCACTAATCACAATACCTTATTTTTATATATATGTCGTAACTATATTACAGATTCAAGTACATACTTCTCAATTTAAAATTGATATCTTAATATTAAGAATTTAATTACATTAAAATAATTCTGAATACTGAAACTTGCAATAAAATGTTCTACTACGCTCATTAATTTTTTCTATCATGCATTTTACACTAAAAACAAAAAAGTCTTTTGCTCAAGGCAAGAAGAAGAAACACAAAGTGATTTTGAAGTTTCTGTTTTTATAATTACAACTTCAAGTAATTCCTTTCCTTTAACAAAATACTTGAATAATCCTAATAAATTAAACTAGTGTTTTCCTACAGCACTACTCAGGGTAAAAATTTAAAAGTAGTCACCTGTGGCGAGTTATTAGCTCGCCTTTATGCAAGGGAATTTTTTTTTATATATAGCATTACCAATTTTAAAGATCAATATCATTCTAGTAGAATTTAATATAAGCCACTGACGTTGACCAGTTGGTCTGCTGCAAGATTGGCTTCTTTATTTTATGTGATTTATTTGACATATGGCTTTTATTTTTATTCAGAGCAAAGAACTAGTTAAGGTGCTGAAAAAGCATAAAAACATAAAAGGAACTTTAAAAACACAAAAGAAGTTATTAAAGACTAAGAAAATGATTGACAATATTCAGTTCATATAGCAGTCAAGTGAACTTTTGAATTCATTGTAAAAATCTTTGAAAATAAATCTTTTAAACTGTGTTGAACCTAAATAAATTTCTAATAAGGAGCACTTCTTTTTGCCATTTTTGTAATGTATTATTCTATAATAAGATAATTTTTTATTTAATACTTTTTTGGAGAAAAAGTTCAAAAATTTTTTTTAATAAAGTTTTTGGCTTTTATTAAAAAAAAGTAATATTTCAGTATTCAAAATTCCAGTAAAATTTCAGTATTCAAATTTAGGCATGCTTTTTTTGGCCCAGCCAAAATTCAACCCCTGCCAGAAGGACCAAATAATTGTTCCAGATTATTCCTGGTGCAGTGCCAATCACGCCTCTCTCACTCATATACTTCAATGTTTGGGTTTTACTATTTCTATAGAAGCATATACGAAAATTAGGTCTTTTAAGTACGTTGAACATTACATTTTATTAATATGGAAATGAAGTAATAATAATGTAATTCCATAATCATAATAATTTAAATTTTTACAGTAATTGCACATCAAATTGTTATGCAATAGAGAAAAATGGTTTAATTTTTTAAATTCTTTGAGATAGATTTTTTTTCTTCTAGACTAGTATTATTAGTGAACAGCTTTCTTCTAGACTAGTTTTATTAGTTTTAATTGCTGGAAACTATACAGAATCCAAGTAAATAAGCAATGTGAACATATACATACCTTAGCAATATGCTCAAGCCATCTTCCAAGTGAAATGAAAATTAAAAGCATGGGAGGTGTTTCAAAAAATGTTTTTGGGCTGTGATCAGACTCGACTGCCATGAAATATAACAGTGCAGCAACACTATAAAAATAAGCTATTGTTGTAGCCAGCATAATTAAAACATCCATGTTAGCCATCCGATGTTTAAGTGCTTTGAAAGCTTGGACATAAAAGTACCTTCCACCGTAAAACTGAAACATAATAAAAAATATACTTAAATTTTGTATGAAGCTAATCACCACACAACAATTATCTTTTTGAAAAATAAATTAAAAAGTGAATCATACTAATGTTGCTAATTAATTATTGAAATATATTTTAAAGAAAAATATCAAACTAACTATGCTTTTCAATTATATATACAGGGCTCATACAAGATTTTAAAGAAACTTCAAGGTCTATTTTTTAAAAATGTATCGGAACAAAAAAAAAAAAAAAAAAAAAAATGCAGTGCATTAAAAACCATTTTATGCATTAAAAATTGTTGTCGTGCCGCCAAAACACCATTATATGCATTTACACAAATTGTTCAGCAAGAAAAAAAAACATTATCTGTTTTTAATGGTCATTGAAAATAGAAACCAATTAACACTGTTAACATTGGTATTTGCAAGCTCATTTTAATAAAAAGTTGCAAAAATGTTCTTTTAAACTGCGGCTTGTTATGTTGCTAATAACAAGCAGGTGGTACATAGCGACCAATCAAGGAAAAGATCGCTTAGATAAATTTTCTGCTCATAGTTAAGGATGGTGTTGTATTAAAATACAATTTTCGACTCTTTTTTTTTTTTTTTTAAATTGCTTATCCGATTTCAGCTTTCATTTAACTCTGGTTACTAAGAATCTTAATAGTAGGTTTTGCACCTATTTTGTAGGATGAATGAACTGTAATTATTGTAATGAAGTAAATAAAATTTTATTAGACTTAAACATGATGAAAACAGATTGCTTGTATTTAATGCAGAAAAAACATGTCACTATTAACAATGCATTAAATCATCTTGAGCTCATTAAAATTGAGCCTTTAGTGTGTATGTATATGTACATATAAAACTTCTTAATTTGAACCATCAATACAAAATATCTTACTTGAACAGGAGTTGCAAGTAGGAACAAATATAAATTTTGAGCTGAAAGACCAGGAACAACACAACACCACTTTTTTTCTGAACTATGCATCTTCATAAACATGTAATACATCATTACAATCATGGACGGCAAACCAAACATAAGTGAAAGATAAAAAGAATTTCGCCATCTGTAAAGCAAGAAGACATATGAAATAACTAACTAAAAAATTTTTTATCATTGAAAACAAAGCATTTTCTACAAATAGATTCTTAGAAAAATATATTCCTATAAAAGATACACAGGGAGGAAAGAAACATTGTCATAACTTCTCATCTTGTCCAGGGAACAGAAAAAAAGCACTAAATTGAGCCAAAAGTAATCCTAATGAGAGCTGCTAGTCAGGAACTTGAGGGCTATACCGGATGTCATGAGGTAATGCATCAATCAGCAAATTTTGCCATTTTTTGAACAGAATGTAGCAATATTTGGCAAATAAAGATTCTTTTAGTGAGTTTTAAAGACGCAAGTCCCCTATTTTTTATTTTCAGCGAAGTCCGATGCAAAATCGACAAAATTCCACGGAATTTTGGCACAGAATGTAGCAGGGAATTCAAAATCGGCACAGATTTTCCCCTTTTTAACCGACTTCACAAAGGAAAGAGGTTATACATTCATATTGTATGTATGTCGTTTTTTTTGTTTGTTTGTTTGTCCACTCATAACTTCTCACCGGATGAACCGATTTTCATGATTTCTTAAAAAATCGATCGGGGGTGGTTTCCCATAGGTCCCGTACCTTTTGGTTGACCATATTCGATAATTAGAAAAAAAGTTATAGACATAAATAGGGTCATTTTTTTGGTTTTTCATCCATAACTTTTGACTCAATGTACAGATTTTGATGACTTTTTCTTTAATAGATAAAGGGCCGTCGAACTCAAATACCGCAAATTAATTTGACTACATTTGTTTTTTAGAAAAAACGTTACGGGTAAAAACTAAGTATTTTTTTATTTTAATTGAAAGGCTTGGCTTGAATTTTCTTTGTTGGGGAAAACTATTAATAAATATAAAAGTCATTGTTAAATAAAAAGAGTTTGTTGCCATTGAGCTGTATTATTAAAAGCAATTGTAGCAACAGTTTGACTGAAGGCTTCTCTAAAGCAAAAATTATATCCAATCAGTTCGTTTGCTAAAATCTACTTCTAAACGAGAACTTTTCATACAAATGATTAGTTTTTAGAGCCATTCATTCAAAGAAGGTTTGCCCTTTGATATGGATTTTTTTGAAAAATAAAGTATTTATTGAAAAAATATTTGCACTAAAAAGAATAAAATAAAATAATTTTTGAGAAAAAAATAGAACTGACTTCAAAGCAGAACTATAAATTGCACTAAAAAGTAAAAAATAAATTAATTCTTTAAAAAACATCAATGTGACTTTTAAACATAATTTTAGAAGTTTGTGCAAAATTATGGGTCTGATTACTATTCCACCATGTGTCCAAGTTGCTAATTCCCTGATGCTAATTTATATTTGTAATTGATTAATCATTACAAAAGATTTTATCTATCCTAATTTTGCAGCGACCTCTAAAACTATGTTTAAAAGTCACATCAATGTTTTTTAAAGAATTAATTTATTTTCTACCTTTTAGCGCAATTTATAGTTGTTCTGCTTTGAAGTCGGTTCTATTTTCTTCTCAAAAATTATTTTATTGCACACACCTGTTATTGCTTCAGTTACAGTACAACCCTGATTTAATGATCGTACTGTTAAATACCATTGTTAAATCGGGGAAATGTAACATTCCTCAAATCCAAACCAAAACTTTTAAAATCTATTGCTAATTTGAGGAAATCATTAAATTGAAATAATTCTGTATATGTATCTGGTTATGGTGAGGAAAAAATGAAACTGTTATGAAAATCTGGTTTCTGACATTGTGACTCCAGCAAAAAAAAAAAAAACAGCGAAGTTCAGCTTGTTTCAGTCTGAACAAGTAATAAATTTCAAGAAATAAATTAATAAAATAAAAGTGATTTTTAGATAGAATGTTATTTTATCACTTGCAAGAATACAGTTTTGCTCCTTATATCTGAAATCCAAAATAAAAATATCACTTAAGCCTAGGAAATATTTTTATTATTTCCACATTGAAAAAGAAAATGAAATTGATGCTCATGTTAGAATTAAAACCAAAGCTGAAGCAATATTTAATTTGTTGTGTGTTGTTACCAGTGCAACGTTAAAAATTAAATGAGTTAAAATTAACTCACGGCACAAATTTGTGTGGTTACACCCCCCAGTTGGAATTAAGATTTCATTTATTTAATGTTTTTGGGATTTAATTTCCAGAAAATTTTTGAATAGGCGGAAATAGTGGTTGCACATAATTATGTTTTTACTCGCGAAGTGCCACGATAATTCCCCAGATCAACGACTAGCTTGAAATGCTTTTAATTTGAGAATGAAAAGTGGAAAGATTCGACTTACCCATTAGTTGCTGGTGTGTAGATCGTTGTAAAAAAAATACGTAACAACAATTTACAGAAAAATAGCAAGGAATTTATTTTGGAGGGTCACATATTATAAAATAAAACTATTAGGTGATCACCAAAAAGATAAAAATATATTACTATTGTTCAAAAACTGAATGCATTAATTACTCTTTATAAAAAAAATGAACATAGGGATAATTTTGTACATCTTGATCTGGCGTACAGTTGCCATTATTGAAAGGTGGTGAATAAAAAGCGGATGTTCAGATGATGAAACTTTTGTAGAAAACAAAGGCTTGCAAGCCGAACGAAGGTGAAAACTCAATCGCAATCATCGCTGGTTAGGATCCTCAGGGATACTTTGTAGCCATGCGAATGAGACTGATGTTTCAGCTCCTATTCAACAACCACAAGCCGCTCGGCTCGGATATCATAGTGATGCGACGTCACCCTGGATCGGGAGTCGATAGGCGGAAAAAGGTTGGGGCATCGATGAAGGAGACGAGGTTCTGTGAGATTGGATAAAATTTAAATAAATTTAAAACATTATGACTTGGCGACAGCTACGTGCCAGCATCCATCCATGTCTCCAACAATATCGCTCGCGTACAGGAGCGCGCACGGCCGATGACTCTACGGCACGGATCTCACAGCGATCTTCAATCGTTTTCCGTCACTTTCTCCGATGGCAACGGCGCAAGTCACGTGCGCCAAGGAGAGCGCAGGAGGAATTTCGGCGGGAACCAATCAAGCGTGACTCGCGAATTCTGAACCAAAACCAACAGATAAGTATCACTATGACGCATCAAAAACAACCTGATAACATCTTCAAGACAGGATGTTCGAAGATGGACGACAATTTCGTTGAAAACAAGTTGGCTATTTAGTAAAAAAATGGTAATTTGGAAAAAGGAATGAAAAAGATTATTGTATTAAAAAAAGTTTAGCATGTTAAAAAAATTACGAATCGGTAATTAAAATAAGCGAAATTTTGATGTTAAAAAATTTAGTGCCGAAAATACCGATTTCGTGAAAAATAAAATAATTTGGAATAATTTAATTAAAAGTTAGCGTTACATAAAAAAAAATAGAAATGATAAAAAGTTTAGAAAAATAAAAATAAATTAATTAATAATGAAAAAAATATTTTAAATAGAAAAAAATGTGATGCAATATCACATGTTGTTCTTAAAATAAAAGCAAAAAATGCATGCAACCAAGACTTGCCATAATACATATGTTGTTTTACAAAAATGTTATATTGTCATTTGAAAAATACCCTTCTTATAATTCTTCCTACATCTTTCTTTTAATAAAAACCAAAGTACGAATGGTATTTTCTTGAAATGGTCACATAAATACAAAAATATTTCAAAATAAATTCACGAGCAAATCAATTTTTTAATTTGAAGCAAAATCTAACATACTTTCTAACTTCTTCCTTTTGTAAGAGATAACTGGCATCACGAGTGCGATCGGACAAAGGATAAGCATCAAATCCCATACCCTGCAAGTAAAATAAAAGATTAGCTATGATTACAAAGCAAAAAAAAAAACATTTTTGTTCATGTTAAAAAAGATAAAATTATTTTTTTTTTAAAATGATTTCATCAAATTTGGGCAACATTTCAATTCTTTACCTATTAATATGTGAGTAAATCTGCACTAAATAACAACTTAACTGTTACGACTTTCTGTAGAAATATCTTTTAAAATTGCAATGATGGTTTTTGGCGAGAGAAAATTACACTGTTTATGGCTGCCAAAACATTTTTGAATTTAGACTTTCAATTCATGTCCCTTAGGAATGCAAACAGCCCAAAATATGATACATATCTTTAAGAAAAGTTTGTGTTAAGTCATGTGTTAGTGTGACTCTTTTATTTTCTGTTAAAAGTTTAGTTTAATATAAAGGGTAGTTACACTTTTAACACCATTTTCTGGGGGAGGTCACTAATTTTTTTAAACTAAGATTTATTTTTAAAGAACTTAATTTACAGAATTATTAATTACCAGGCCCAAAGACCATAAAGCATCCCTAAAAATGCTTTAAAAACACACCAAAAATGCTCAAAAAAATTATATTAAAATTGCAAAAAATGCACTTAACATTTTGAAAACTATAGTTAAGATCTGAGATCAAAATCCTATTAAAGCATTTGATTTCTTTTTTTTTGAAAAAGTATAATAATATTTTGAAAAAGTATAAATGACTTTTTTTAAAAAAATAAATAAAATAAAAAACAATACAACTAATAACTGGTAAACATGTTTTGATTTGACAAATTTACTATCTTAAATGAGAGAATCTTAATTGCACTGAATAATTAAATGTTGTTATCAAAGACTACATATAAAAGTAAGGTTTTTGTATCTTGAAAAATTTCTTTCAATGTAGAGATAGTTTAGAGAAATTTGAAATAAATAGAATCGCTCACAGATCAATTTTCTTCGAACTTGCACACTGTACCTTCTCTAATTAAAAAATCAGCAACTTTTATGAAGGTTAAAAATACTTTGTTTTCTTCAACTGTCTTCATTCAGTTTCGTGTAAATAGATTTTCAATTTAACCCTAGAGCAACCCTTTTAAGTATTTTGTAAAATTCAAAGAATAAATCAAACTCTTTTTATTCAGAAAATTGAAAGGAAAAACCTAAAACATAGAGGAAAATGCTCTTAATTGGTAACATACACAATTCAAGTTTTTTTTTTTTTTTCATTTTTATAGGTTATTCCAAAGAGAACAAGGTTTAACAATAATAAAACTTTGTTATTCTGCTTTTTACGAACTAATTTAAAACAAAATGTAAGGTTTAAAAACATTTTAAATTAAGGAAATAAAATCAAGGAAATAACTAGAGATTGATATTCAATAAATCTCCTTTTGAAATTTTAGCATTTAGGTACAATTCACATTACCTTAATGGCATCAATAATAGTTCTTGGGCCAGTTACTTCAGAATCAAATTTAAAATGACCTTGCTGAGTAGCTAAAGCAACAGACGCAGATACAACACCAGGTAACTTGCCTATTGTAGTTTCAATTTTATGTACACATGAGCTGCAAGTCATGCCACCAATCTATTTCACAAAAGAAAGAAGGAAATTTTAGTTATGTCTTTGAAATTGCTCTACAAAAATTAAAATAATTTCATGTTTTGTACCTATATTTATTTTTTCATTGAAGAATTCCAAAATAATAATAATTTAATCAATATCATAATGAACCACTGAAATTACAATAGAAAATCTATAAAGCATAATTTCTCAAAAGTAAACCAAGTTTTGCAGCTCTACAACAGTTACAATCTTACTATTCATTGTATGGGGTGCCTTTCTGCCTTAATCGAAGAAGTGCATTCTGAGGAAGAAAGACAGCCACCATCAGAAGTACTGCACTGGCCTTCCCTGGCTAATACAGTAATAATCACTAGGGATTTAACGAATAGTGATTTGGCCGAATAGTCGAATACCAAATATTCGGGCAATGTCTTATGCCGAATACCGAATATTCGGCGGCCGAATATTGAAATTCTAGAAAATCGTTGTAATAGAAAGTATTTGGCAAATTAAAAATTATTTTCAGAAAGTCAAACACCAATTACACACAATCTATGATGTATGAGTTAATTCTGTTGGTTAAAAATTTAAAACTTTTAAAAATTAATCTATTTTCCCTATTGTTTTGAATGTAATAAAACTAAGAATTTCCCCCACAAGTGGAATATAAATGACAGGTTTTATGGTAGTAAGCATTAGCATCATTTTACTAATTATTTAATTCAAAGGAAATACTATGGCTTAGTGAACTTTTACCTTGCTCAAAACTGTTTTATGAAGACATTTTAAAAGTTATAAAAGTTAGTATTTTTATTTTATGGGGTTTTTTTACATACTTATTTTTTAAAGATATATTAAATTTTATACACTTAACTGGAATATATTTTTATTTTCAAACACCCCAATAACTTGAGCTATCTAAATATTCATGATATATTCTAGGCTTTTCACATTTCTCTCTTACCCAATATTCACAATAAATCAGTCTACCCAAACAATGTCCGACTTCCACTTTGCTAATAATAACAAAATAAATTTCTCATACTCTCCATCATAATTAACTACTGCCAGCTTTTGGGAGCAAATGCTAAATATAAAATACAATATTAAAACTTTAAAATCTGTTTTACTCAGTCAAGCCTAAAACAAGATTTTAAAAAAGTAGTTTTTTCTAAATTGTTTTTATTTATTAAAACTATATAATAATGTATTCTTTTGCAATAATTTTAATACAATTTTAAATGCTAAATGCAACTAATTTCTTTATTTTTTTTACATTTCTATTGGAGCGGAACTATTCAGCCGAATAGTCCATCGATATTCGGTCAGGCCAAATATGACCTTACCCATTATTCGGCCAAAGGACCGAATACTGAATAGTGGCCGAATATTCGTTACATCCCTAGTAATCACATCGCCATAAACCATGTGAGACCGCACTCATTGAAACTATGATATATATATTATGGTCACTCAAACAATACCTATCATCTATACATATGCTAAAATAAAGATTTTGTGTGTGGTGCACATCCTGGGAGAATGGTAAGGTCTAAAAACATGGTGCATAGGTGTAGTTTTTGCAGAGCTTTGTGCACCTCTGGCTTCTCTTTCTGATAAATTAATTTTTAAATTTAAAAAAAAAAAGACTTATTTAATGTTTTATGTGATTTTTGATATTTTTTTTAGAGATGAGTTGCCATTTTATGCTCAGAAGCAAAAGGTTCAATACATTAGGAATCACCAGCTGAAAAGAAACAAACTCATATCCAGCAATCCAACAAACCACCCCAGAAATTAATACTTTGGGCTACTTTCCATTAAAAGTCCTGTTCTCTAGTTCTCTAGTTTAATGGATGACATCTTGAAAAGTGACGGACAAGTCAAGATTCCAAAGTCAAGAGTTGTGAAACCATAGTTGAGGGAGCTGCTTCAGCAAGCCAGGGAATTACCCTACCCCCCCCCTTAAGGGGAGCCAGCACCCAAAAATGTTGAAAAACACCAAAACTTTTTTTATTGGCTTAAGTAGTAAAATAAATCTTTAAAAATGTTGCCTGAAAGTTTCAGAAAAATTGAAGCAATATTTATTGATTTATCATTGATTTTATTACGGTGTGAGGTGCCACCTTTTCATTCCAAAATAGTAACTGTGCTGAATATAAGCCACATATTTAGTTTTTAAAACAAAATAAGGAAGAAAAGCACTTTCATCGTGACTAACTGAAAAAAAAAAAAAAAAGTTCCTTACTTGGAATTTTGATGAAGAAAGGATTCAAGTTTTTGCAAGCCGAAAACTTAAAATGCTGTTTTCTCTCACTTTGTGTTTTGCGTATTTCACTTCAATTAAAATGCAAAGGCTTTTTTAAATTTAACTCTATAATTTGGATTTTTTTCCCACATGTCCCTGAAACTAAACATAATAAATTTATGCTCTATTTTTTATGATGACTTTTCTTTTTTTTTTTTTAATTCTTTTTGTAAGTTTTTTTAATTTTTCGCTCTTTATTCTGCGTTACTTCAGTTTTTTTTTTTTTCAAAAAGTATTTGACTTGTGAAAAATTCAAAGCATAAAAGTTCTGCTTTATGAGTAATGAATCAATAAAAAAATTTTGATACTTTACGCCAATTTTTGAAAAAGAAGATTCATTTTTTAAAATTGCTAAATTTCGTTTTAAAAATTAAAATTTTCAAATTATATTTAAGAAATCCAGTTTTTTTTAATATTAAATTTCTTATGAAGTCATATAACATCACATGCGACAAAAATTGTAAATAAAAACACCATAGAGAAAAAGTGGTCTTATGGTACCCGTTCCCCTTAACTTGATTGAAAATTTTTGTACTAAAGTCAAAAATCAGTTAGCAAAATTAATTGTATCACAGAAATTAGCTTTATTGAATTATGACAACAATAATATTTCAATGTTGAAATAATTATAAAAACTTGTAGTGTATTTCTTGAATTGATGCTAAATTGTGCATACATAAATTAGTTAATAATAAAGAAGGACATAATAATAACTAGATATTTGCTCTAATAGAATGAGTGTATTTTTAGGTATAAAAACTTAATTTTAAATAACTTTTTTTTTTTTTTTTGAAACAATTGCTGGATAGTGCACATTAATACCATGCATCAGCATGATTTTGGAATAATTCATATTCTATTACAATAAACTATAATATACTATTCATAAGAAACTTGATTTCTTTTTTTTTTTTTTTCAAAAATTATAAGTTGACACACATACATGCAAAAAAACAAAAAATAAATAAATAAATAAATAAAGAAACAAAACAAAGAGAGAAAAAACTTTTAAACATATCATACAAACCACAGAAACAACTTGAAACTAAAAAAAGACATACGTGCAAATTAACATCCCCAAATTCTGTTGAAACATCATCTAAAACTGTACTGGGGTATCCAAGCTCTGTAACCACAGAAGCTAGCTGTGAAGGTAAAATGTAAGCAGGATCATATTTAATTTCAGCTTTTTGTGCCATTAATGCCACCAATACTCTATGAACTCCTACAGAATAATAAATTATTTTAAGAGACACATCAATATGTAAAAATTATGCATGAAGCATGAAATTGGAAAAAATGATAAATAATAATGAAAAAAATAGTTGGTCTAATTTTCCAGAACATTTGTGATTAAGCAATAATCAACTTGATTTTACAATGATAAAATTACAACGTTTTAAACACATTCTCTTTTACCAGTTCAATGTCCTGATTGTAAATTCAATAAAAGATTTGAATGAATTTTTTTTTTTTTAGAAAATGTTTTATCATTGTGCATAAAATAATTCATTGAAATAATGTTCAAACATATTAAAAATTGTGTGAAGAGCTACTCACCTTCTATTTTCATGACATTTCTTTCAATAGCAGCAACACATGAAGCACAAGTCATACCAGTCACTCGAAGAAAACATTTTTCCAAATTATCTTCAATGTCCAAAAATACAGACTTTTTGCCTACAAACAAAAGTAAAAAAAAAATATTGAAGAAAAGCAATATGTTGAAAAAAGAAAAAAAAAAATGTTTGGGATTATCCTGTAAAAAGTAAAGCATAAAAAGCCTCATAACTGAAGCATACAATAATGATACCTACTCATTTTAATATGCCTTCATTTATATAAGAAAAGTATGTCATGCTCCTGGAAATACAAAAGTTTCTTTATAAAATTTAAAAATGCCTTATAAGATTTTTATTAAGTTTCAGAAAACGCCTAAAATCCAAAAGGGCAGTTAATTTATGGCAATATAGTAAATAAACTTTATCATTAATTTTCAGACATGGCAAAAAAACTGCCAAGGAAACAAGGTTGCCATGATTCCCACAATAAAAAATTAAACTGAAATATCTACTGCTTTTCCCTTTTACTGGCACCCATATATTTCCAAATAAGTTGATTGTATAACTACTTATTGTGTATAAGTTATTTAATAATTCCATTGCATTTTTAAATATCACTTTCAGTTCATCTTTTCTAAATTCTTAACATAGTTTTAAAAAATCCCCATTTTACTTAGGAGTGGTTATTGTTTTTGTCATTTAGTTTACTTCTTTGTTTGCTTAAAAATAGAGGTAGGACAAACTTGTTGTGGAGCACCAGATAAACAATAAAGCTTTTTTTAATATAATGAAAAACATCCCCCCCCCCATGTTACCCAGGTGTGGAATTTCTATATTTTTTAGCTTGCTTCAAAAGGGAGGGAGGAAAAACCCGTCTTGATATTCATATAAATAATATAACTAAATATAATCTAATTTAACTTATTTATTTCTTAGCATCTTTCAAATTAAATCGAAGATACTGTTAATTATTGAATGGTGTGTGGTTACAAGGGAAATAACACAAACTTTTAAATTAAATATAAATTTCTACTATGTTTTATTAAAAGGTATGCAATTGCACATAACCTAAAAGACAATATATTATAATATAGTACAGTAGAGCCTCGGTTATCTGAGCCCCGACTAACCGAGTTCCAGGTTAACTGAGCTCACATTTGCCCTTGAAAAAAAAAATTCTTGGCAACCGATGGCGGCGTCACTGAATGACGTCAGTCATCCAATTATTTTCTGGTGATATAAAGACCTAGAACAACAGCAGAGACGATTTCAACAGACCTTTTACGTTCCGTACAACAGACCTTTTATGTTCAACAGACCTAACTATTCCGTAAAACGGCAGCAATGAAGCGAACAAGTTCCGTTAAACAGAAAACAATATATACATACTATATACATAAACTTCTTCAAGAAACAACTTTAACTGGAACATGTACTCTACTGATGTGTACATATAAAATCAAATATCTGTATGTATGTAACGTCATTTTTTCATTTGATAATATGTACAGTACAGTAGTATGTAATTTTTGACAACATTTTCATTCATTTCAGCCCAAGCTTCCCTCATGATTTGGACTCTACTGCAATTGCAAAAATTATATTCGCTGCATAAATTGTTTTATAGACTGAATCATCCAAATCACAGCATATCATTCGGGCAGGACAAAGCTGCATCATATCTCTAGTTTTTACATCATAATTCCCATTTAAATAACAATGCATAATATCATAATTATGATAGTACTACATTTAATTATGAGGGGAGAATGGAACTAATGTGGAGAATTTTAATAAATTTCGTAAAAAAATGTACTAAATACAATTTTTTTTCACACAGCAAGTATTTTTTACAAGAATTTGGACTTTTACTTTGAGTTTGGTTGATGTATAAAATTGTTCGGATGTAGAGTTTTTTAATTGTGTATTTTTTATAAACAAGTTGTTTTTATAAACAAGTTGTTGTCCACACTAGCCCAATAGTGGGGATATTGTGAACAAAAACAACTTTTGTTTCTAGAACTGGTAGATCAGTCTTCCAGACAATCTAGAATACTGATTCAGACGATATGATAGAGCTCATAGCAGTGGCGTAATTAAGGGGGGCGGTGGGGGCGGTCCGCCCCGTGCGGAGCTTTTTTGGAGGGCGGCAAAAGATTCGGATTGCCCTTCGCAAGTTCACCCAGTATGCAGACTCTTTTTTCAGTTCTTTTCGTCGCAAGCAGTTTTAATGACGACAATGCATTTTTAAGTCTCCTTTTTTTCCGAAAAAGTTCCATTATTAAACAACAGTTAATTCGCGCTCAAAGTCACTTCAGAACATAACCTCCTAGTTTCTTTTTTTTTCTTACCAAAGAATTCCTGAAAGCGACAAAGGCTTCCGCTTTTGTTGCACCCCCTAGGTATACATTTTGTTCCCGTGATATAAAGGCCAGGTTTCTTGGGATGACTACCAGAGCTTAGACTACAACTATTCAATAATGTACCCTGAAAATTTCAAAGCAAAATTCCAAGCAGTCAAAAGTTATACCCATTTGAGCGAGCATCCTTTCCGAACAGTTGAGCAGTTAGTCATCCATGAGTGACCTGAAGGGCATTAGAAAGACAGAAGAGCAGAAGACAAAGATGTCCTTTTGTTTCTTTTAACAATTGAGAACTCATATAGAAATTTCTTTTAGTAACAGTGACCCTGTGATGACATTCACACTCTAAAATCATTTTTAAATTGATTTCCATTACTGCCTTAAATTTACCTTCACTACCACTCTTTTTTTCAAACGCGTTTTTCTTAAAAATACTTTTTTTGAATTTGTGTACACTATAGCTTGCAAAGTTTTTGATCAATCCTTATCAAAAGAGCACACATTTTCTTTTACATAAACACTCTATTTGAACTTCAATCATAAACAATATCTTTATTTTAACTTTTTTTTGTTGTAAAAAAAATGACCAAAAAACAATAAAAAATCATACTTAATTTTCATTCTAAAAAAAATGGGAATTTTCAATTTTTTTTGTGATAATTGTAGTCTAAATAGAAGAGACACTTTTCAACAAAAATAAATTTAAAAAAAAAACTTTTCTTATAAAAATTGTAACCTAAAGGATGTACACAAACTGCCGATCTGGGTGGCAACTTACAAGCTGCAGCAGGGGATATCTCCGGGATTTTTCCATAAAAATGTTTGTAAAAAATTTCAGTAAATGTTCTTCAATCTATCTATATATATAAAAATGAATGTATGTCTGTCTCTTCTTTATGCATTACTACACCATTCATCCAATCACCATGAAACTTTGGGAGAAGTTGTTGAGTACACTCCTGAGAAGGTTTCTGAAAAAAAATCCTACAGGTAGTTCTTTTTTTATTCCAATTTTACACAATTGTCCACATAAATTCTCCAATATGGGGGTGATAAAAACCTTGCACATATCAATATAATATATCAATCGAAAGCGCTTATTTTTCTGCCCAAGATGAAATTTGTTCGAAGTTTCCAAGTCGATAAGAATGCCAGTTATAAGCTTTTTAGTTTGATTTCTTAAGGTTTACCTTCATCCAAAAATAATAATTAGCAGTTTCTTCAACTCCGGGTGAATAGTGTTAGCTTAATTTCGATATAAAACGTATTTTTAAAAACAGAGGGACATCAGTTTCTTTAGTTATCAACGGAAAAACAATAATAAAGCATACCTTCGATTCAACCTTTTTCTCAAATTAGCAATAGGTTTTTAATTCAAGATTGAACTTGATAAAAGTATTGCTTCCCCGATTTAACAATTTTCTTGGTTTAACAATAGCATTTAAATAAGTATTGCCACAAAAGGAATACGTATGGTTTATTCTAGATTTCAAATAATGTGGCGAATACGACACGCTACAATTTTATTTTTTTTAATAAGTCGTTGGCAATAAATCGGAACACATTAATGAAATTGTGATTATGTTTTTTAGGTATGGTTTACAGTATCATTTAATTATAGGCCAGACGACACTTTTTTAATCTCTTAATACGGGCAATGCTGACGTTTTTTAAACTCTTTGCATAGGCTGCGTCACTGTCAACATTTACTAAACGCTTAGCACATACATTGCCATGCGAGTACCGCTAGCTAAGCTGTATTTCATTATTAAACTTATTTTTCTGTTTGCAATGGTACTGTTATGCTTTTTTGGGTTAGTTATTCTGTTTTTCTGTTCTACAATTTGGCAGTTTTAATTACCCTTTGGGTGACAAGTCTGACCCTACTGACGGAATTGTTCCCAAGTTTATTTTCAACGTTTTTTATATTCGTTTGGCTAGAACAGCGCATCAGGCGACATTTTTTACATTCTTATCAAGGACATTGTGGCAGGCGACGTCCCTTATACTCTTAGCAAAGACAGTGCCGTAAATGACGTTTTTAAAATTCAGCACGGGCAGCGCCGTGCGGGTGCTGCTAGTATATCTATAAAACAACCTCAAAATCTCAATAAAATATATATATTCAATATATGATGAAAAAAATTCAAGAAAATGGCTCTTAATACGCCTTCCTACACCTATTCCCCCCCCCCTTAAAATGTGGTATTGGAAATAAGACTACCACAGAAGGCTACTAGAAGCTCCAATTTTGCACTGAAAAAGGAATTAAAAGCAATGCTGAGACATATATCTGCATTTTAATGCTTATTTGTGCTTAAGTAAGCGTGCAATCATTATGTTTTACTGTTCCTTAAAAATAACCTCAAAATATCAATAAAATATATTTACTCTCGATTTGTTACAAAAATTAATGAAAATTACTCAATATACTGTCCTAAACCTATTTCTCTCCTTAAACTGAAAAATAACAGAATTATTCATGCTGTCTACCCCACTAGCCCTTCTCTCCTCTATTTTGTACTTAAATTGAATAAAAAATAAATATGTTTGACTAAACATTTCTTTCCAAATTATTCCAACTTATGAAAATTATATACTAATGTGTTCTTGTGCATTAATTGTAATACAAATTCAAATGTTTAAAATCAACAGGTTTCTGCATTTGTCTACATTGTTACAATAGAAAGTGTATTTGGCCGAACAGTTTATCAATATTTGGAAAGACCGAGTATAATCTGCACAGCACTATTCGGCTACATCATAAAACCACTATTCAGCTAACCCAAATATTTGGCCAAAGGGCCGAATACTCGTTCCATTCCTAAAGTATGTATCTATATATATACCTACAAAGGGTCACTTTTTTGTAAAAAGTCTAGGACAAAATGGAAACCATGAACAAACTAAAAATCCATTTATTTTTCATATGTTTGACAAATAACATTATTGCTATGATGTAAGAGATATTTCTATGTTATTAATCAATAATGAAATGGATTTTTTATTTATCATTCAATCTAATCAAAACAGACTGTCGAAATGTTAATCTTAATTTAATATAAATCTAAAAGGAATCACATGTTGGTATAATAATTTTTTGGACAGTATTTTACTGTAAAAGTTATCAGTTTTAACAAAATATATCTTCACTGAAATTTAACAAAATATCTGCTGAACATATTTGTATTATTATTTCGCATGTTAATTAAAAAAGTGTTCCTCATTTTCAGAGCTACATATTTTTCTGATGCAATGATTATAATCTGACAAATAAAATGGTGAGAATCGCTGAAAAGATATGGAGACTTTTTGTAAGTCATCTTTTTCATTAGGGAACCTTATAAGCAAGCATAACATATTTTTTCCTCTTTCCAATATCAAAACATAATTCAAAACTAAATTGGGAATAAGCATAGGTTACAAACAGCTACAAAATGGTGGCTTAAGTCCAAAGGATAAATAAGTCGCCCTTGAAGCACTTGTTGACTGTTAAATATTTTGCAATCTTTAGGTTGGCAAAAATTTTCTGTTCTGCTTCTTATGCTTTAAAAATTTCATGTGAAAACAACTCTCCTACAGAAGAGCTGTTAAATTAGCTAATTAGATGTTATTAAAGCTGTTAAATTAGCTAATTAGATGTTATTAAAGCTGTTAAATTAGATAAAAAGAATCAATGCATTTATGTTTTATTATTAAATTCTGCACTTTTAATTTTTAACTAGAATTTTACCAAAAAAAAAAAAAAAAACAGCAGGCAAAATGGATAAAATGGTATTTTGTCTGGGATTTTTTTAATGACGAATTAAGCAAAATTGCATCAAACAACTAAAACAATTTTTTTTGGTATTTATCAGAGAATCTTGCAACCTTGGCTCCTTTTAATAATAGAGTAGCATACTTGCCAACCTTGGAGGAAAAAAAAACAGGAGATTTTTTTCAATGACTCCCCCCCCCCTCCCCCCACACACAAAATGAACAATTGAACTGACTTATACAAAGATTTTTTTTTTAATGTTCATTACAGCAGTATTTGATAAAATTTTATCATCAAATGTTTGATCGAAACATTTTTTAGCATTTTTTTTTTTTTTTTTTTTATGAGCAATAGGATGTTTTCTAGATTTTCATTTGACAGCACTGGACAAAACTTCATTTTTCAGTTATATATTCGATGAAAATAAGAAGAAATTTTACTCATCTATTTTGTAAAAATAGATAATGATTACCAAAAAGGAAAAAAAAGCCAAACCCTATGAGGATGAAATAAAAAAAAAAAAATTCTATGCAAAAAATATTTTAAAAACTAGATTATTAATAAGGATGCAATATTAATAGTAACAACTAATTAAATTATCACCAAAATTTTTAAAAAAGGCTAAAATATTTCATTGAAATTTCAAGTGGGTGTGGCAAAAGGAGATGTGCAAATCCTCTACTACAGAGGCTAACTCGTAAAAAATATTAAAAATAATGGTAAACCAAAAGGTATTGATGTCCAAGAGATTGAATGAAATAGTACAAAAGAACTAGGGACTTTTTACCGAAGCGGATGCAATCGGATTTTTGAAAAAATCGTGACTGACCCTTGAAAGCATATGAAAGAAAAAATGCGGAAGTTTTACTGCTAATTTGTAAAAGTTTCGTAAAGCAAGTATCTACGCATGCTGCTTCAAAATTTTCTCATTTAAAGAAAGGAAAAAGTACCAAAATTACGTATATTCGCGAAACCAAAATTTTAACTTTTCAAAAATACCAAAAATACGGAATTTCGTCAAAATACAAGAAAATTACCTAAAAACTACTCGGCGAATAACTATGATCCCGAGTGCCGTCCATTGAGCAAAAAAAGATTGAAGCTTCATTCATTTATTTTAAAGCGAAAATTACAAAAAACGGGAGAAAATTGTGTTAAACGGGAGACAGACGCAAAAAACGGAAGTCTCCCGTTAAAAACAGTAGACTTGGCAAGTATGGAGTAGTAATGAAAGAATTAAATGAAAAGAGTAATACTGAAAATCATTCCAAGATTATGCTCTAGAATTTAATGGACTTTGTAACAAAGTGGTCAGCTTTATTATTTGAAAGAATAAGTTGATGCGATAGATAAATCCACAAATCTGGGATCTTCAAGAGGACTTTCACAAAGCACTAAAAATTACTGAAGAAATCCAGTTTTTTCATAATCATGCTGAAAGGGATATAGACCTTACAAAAAAAAACTTAATGGGAAATAATACACACTGAAGATCAATTACAATTCTTGTTGCAGGTTGTCGTACAACATCGTCGAGCTTATCCAGATTGCAAAAAAAAATAATAAATAAATTAAAAAAGCAGAGTTTTGGAAGGTACTGGCACAATCACATCTATAGTTGTTTCGATATCATTGTTGCATTATTATTAGTTTCTACTTACAAAATACAGGAGATTTCAATTAAATAAAATTGTATTCTTTTCCTATCTTGAGTTTTGGTTCTTTTCTTATTTAGGGTACAAAATTGAGAAATAGCAGAACTTTGAGGATTTTGAGCTACCTCTAAATATTAAAATTATGAGCTTAAACTTCACAATATTTTTTTTTTTACATAAATGCTACCACTTAAGAGGGTAGGACCAGTAAAAATCAAAAATATTTTTTAAAGGATCATTTTTGGACCACCCTATTAGACAGGTAGTCAGCTTACAAAAGAGGTCAACTTTACAGATTTTAGTGTATATAAAAATACAAAAATTATCTCATAATCAACTAAATTTTGATCCATAGTGTTAGTTTTGATGGTAAGAAAAGTTATGAAAATTTATTAGTTTCAACCAAGTCTAATTATATAACCGATATAAAATAATTTTTGGGAAAAAATAGAACCGACTTCACGCTATAAATTGTGCTAAAAAGTGAAAAATAAATTTATTCTTTAAACAACATCGATGTGACTTTTAAACATAGTTTTAGAAGTCGGTGCAAAATTAGGATAGGTAAAATCTTTTGTAATCATGAATAAATTACAAATATAAATGGCCCAGAATTAGCACTGTTCCAATATAAAGTAGCACATGGTGTAGTGGTAATTAGACCCATAATTTTGCACCGACTTCTAAAACCATGTTTAAAAGTCACATCGATGTTGTTTAAAGAATAAATTTTTCACTTTTTAGTGCAATTTATAATTTGAAGTCTGTTATATTTTTTTCCAAAAATTATTTTATTTCATTCTTTTTAATATAAATACATTTCAAAAAATCCATATCAAACAGCAAACCTTCTTTGAGTTAATGGCACTAAAAATAATCATTTGTATGATAAATTCTGTTTTGAAGTCGATTTTACCAAACAAACTGATTGGATTTAATTTTTGCCTAGAGAAGCCTTCAGTCAAACTCTTGCTATAAGTGCTTAATATATATATCAGCTTAATGGCAACAAACTCTTTTTTTAAAAATGACTTTTATACTTATTAATAGTTTGTCAAAGAAAAATCATGTTAAGCCTTTCCAATTAAACTAAAAAATATTTAGTTTTCACCTATAACGTTTTTTTCTAAAAAACAAATGCAGTCAAATTGATGTGCTATATTTGAGTTACTCTATTGATTAAAGAAAAAATCATCAAAATTGGCTCATTTAGTCAAAAGCTATGGATGAAAAAACAAAAACAAAAAAAAATGTCCACATTTCTGCCCATAACTATTTTTCTAATTACTGAATATGGTCAAACCAAGGGACAGCACCTATGGGAAACCACCTTTGTTCGATTTTTTAAAAAATCATGAAAACCGGTACATGCGATGAGAAGCTATGAGTGGACAAAAAAAAAAAAAAAAATACATACAGTGTGAATGTATAACCTGCTTGCTTCGTGAAGTCGGTTAAGAATAAAAGATTACACAATCTGAGAATGATTAACATTAATAATACTATATAGCAATCATTACAATAAAGACATGAACTAAATCACACACCACTTAAATAATTTAAAGCAGCTTTTAAGAATTAATAATTTTTGGTGAAAAATAAGACACAAAATGAATTTACTACACAATGAAATAAAGACTTACTTAAATCGGTTAATCCATTCTTGATAACATTAGTTGGTGCATCCGTAACATCTGGAAATGAGAACTCTTTGGAGGAATCTATTACTGTTTCATCACATATAAAACCCATTGACTGAATGAAATTCATTATATCATTCACACAAGTAATGCTAGGCATATAAAGCACAAGGATATTTTCAGTGCTTACTGTTTTAATACTGATCACACCTTTAGAGAAAAACAACTGATCTTCATCTTCAGAAGACCATGTTGTCGATCCAAACGACTGAATATGCAAGGCCACACACTTTAGTTTATCTGAAAGATCAGCAACTTCAAGAATGGAAGCTTCAAAGCCTATATCATCAATAATATCTCTAAGCTCATTTGATTTAATGACATTTGGATCATACCATATAGAGGCCATTTTATCAGACAGAGATACTAAAATCTTATTCACTCCTGGCTTTTTACCAACAAAATCTTCAATGTTATTTACACATGAATGACATGTCATTCCTATCACAGTGATTTTGGCAAAAGATTCAGGATTTACATTTAATGGGACAGGTTCACACACAAATCCAAGTTCTGAAATTATTCTACACAATTCACTTTCACTAATATTTTTAGAATCATAAATAATTCGTGCATATCTTTCATCAAAAGAAACACGTATACTTTTCACAGCAGAATAGCTTAAAACATTCGACTCAATTTTACGTACACAAGTGTTGCACGTCATTCCTTTCACTATAAAAGTACTTCTGATAAAACTTGGTCTTGAAAGAAAAGGAACTTCAAATCCCATTTCTTCGATCTGTTCAGCCAACTGCATATCTGAAACTATATCACTATTGAATTCAATTTCAGCTGAGTTTGTTTCTAAAGACACCTATAAGAAATAAAATAGTTATTTCTTTTTAAAAATTCAAAAAGCATTAAAAACAATATTAACACTCAAACGTAAAATTTCTACATCATATTTAAATTGCAAATTCGTTATAAAAAAAGAAGTTGTAAAAATACTAACATAGTTATTTTTCTTTAAGAAATACATTTTATTAGCTCCACAGACATGAAAGAACTGAATGTTGTATATTGAGGTCAAGCATGCTATGATCAACTTGGAAGAGTGATTTCATAATGTCTTGTGACAGAAGATTAAGTTAAGAGGATTAACTTAAAGTCATATTTTTTAGGATTACATGATACAGTAAATCTTATTACAAAGCTTCGACATAGGATTGCCCCTTGCCTTTTATGTATCAGAATAAGAATAAATCAACTGATTTTCAATAGAATTTCATTCAGGATACACAGTCATTTAGGATTTAAAAATGTAAAGCTGTTTCTTTGAAAAAACTTGCAAAAACACATCAAAATCTACAAGCAGTAGTATCAAAAAATAAAATAGATCACAGATAAAAAAGCATTTTATTTTAAACAATTTTTAATTTTTCCAATTTCAAGGGATAAAACATGAGCAGTTTTAAAATTCACTGCAAATAATAATTCAAACCAATAGACATGATGAAGTAATGCTGGAATATAAAGTAGTTTAAAATATAAAATGAAGAAAAACATAATTTTATTTTACATAACATCTTTTCCTTTCCATTAAATAATATTAATTTTTATCCATTTCATGAAAATGAAATTATTTTAAATGATCCCTAGACAATCACTCAATAACCCTACCCATGTCCAGTATTTGCTCATCATCATCACAAATAATAAAAGTTTGACTCTACTATAAAAAGTTAGCATTTTTGCATAAGATTGAGTTTTATTTATTTAGGAATGTGCCTTTTAGTGTCTTTAGTTGAGTTTTCAAAGTCCAGGTAGGTTTACTCCAAAACACAATTATCACGATTCAAAAATATTTCTATTTTAAATTGAACACCCTAAAAGTTTTTTATTAGTTCAATTATACAAGCATATGTACTTATAAAAACTTTGTTGTTACAAATTAGCTACTTAATTGCCCAAAAATAGATACAAATCATGCCTGAATGTCACACTTGTACCATTCCCCAAATTTTACTGCTAAGTAAATAAATATGTTCAGGATTCGAATTGGACTTTTCTCTAAAACTTGTAGTAATTCTTTGTTTTCAAACATGTTTGGGATAATAACTCATTTTAACTCTTCATAACATTTTGGAATTTATTGCAATTTTATTTTCTAATAACTCCATTTAATTTGTTCTGTTAAAAAACTTAGATATACTGAAGAAGAACAATAACTTTTTTTATAGTCAAGTAATTTTTCATATTTTTTTTAAAAATTCAGCAAAAAAAAAAAAAAAACCTTGATATTTTTTTTTTTTTTTTGCTGATATTTTACTAAATTAAAGAATACTTCTTTAAATTTATTTACCTTAATATAGTTTTACTTAAACTTTTCACACCTACTTTTAATTTAAAAATGAAACATATCACTAGAATATGTTTTACCAAATAAAAAATGTTGGAAAAAAATATTTATTTTAGTTATATAAAAAAATTAATTACCTTAATACTTTTTACTCCATTTGCTACACTGACTTTATCTTGAATTGTTTTAACACAAGAGTTACAAGTCATTCCTCTTATTTCCAATGTTATTTTTTTCTCCATTTTCAAATTCTGTACTTCAATAACATTCACAAAAGCATGCCTTTCCTTGAGATATTATGCTTGAATGAACTTCCAGGAAGTTCTATATTTAGAGTAGTTTCAGATAAGCTGTTCGGCTGAAGAGTATAAATACATCTTAGAAACAAGAAAGTATAATATGATTGAAAGTGGAGCTTTATTATCAGCAACATATTTTTATTCTGATGAGAATCTTTTATTAAATATTAAAATATCACCAAATTTTAATTATATCCTATATCAGAGATTATCTTTTTTTTCTCCATCGCTCAGCTTAAAAAAAAGAAAAAAGAAAAAAAGGAGGAATAAACTGAATTAGCTATATAAATGCAAAAATTCTTTTAGATTGAGAGGAAATTATTAAACAATCTTCTTGCATTAGAAAATACTGAATATAAATTAAAAAGAAAAAAATCACAATGATACAAATCTACTGATAAAAGAAACGTAAAATGACACAATAATTATTTTTTGCATACAAAAGTTGAATAAAAATATGATCTCATGAGAAGTACAAATAAAATAACTTTCAAATCAAATCAGTCACTGATATGAGATAAAAATTGAACTTTCTCAACACTACTGACAAAGATAATCTGGTCCAAACAAATACTTTTAGAAATTCATACATAATCAAAAAGTACATAAAGTTGAAAATAAAAACATTTAGAGACATGTTTTAGAACATTTCAAAATACTTATAAATTTTCAAAATATTTACTAATAAACCAAAAATCTAATTTTTGATACATATATATCCAACAAAATTAAAGGAATAATAAAATTGAACTTGAGGCCATTAAATCAATTATTCTTTATGTAAAAAAATATGTATAATATATATAAAGGCTATCCTATATGTTTCAAAAAACAACACGTTAATATAATAAACTATTAGCAGTAGTTGTGAAAAAGAATTTTTATTTCAATATTTGTCAACCTTTCTATTACAGTGGAAAATATATTCTTCTGAAATCTTGAAACAAACTACTTTCATGATCATCATAAAATTTTTGTAGTGCCTTAATTGGAGCTCCATTATTACAGACATAACAGTTAAACATTTTAAACACATTACAATTTGGCTTGATAAAAATATGAGATTCCCCCCTCCCCCCCTGATGTGTAATTTAATGTAATTTATGTTATCTTAAATTTGGGTACAAATTCTTTGGCAGCAAAAACTAATAAAAAATAATAATTGCCTGTTTTGGACATAACTCAGAAAATATTCAAAATTTTACTAGAGATCCAGCAAATGGTGGTTTGGTCGAATCAGCCGAATATTCGGTGGCAGAATAATAAAAATTCTTCAAATTCATTGTACTTGGAAAGTATTTGTTAAATTTAAAAGTAATCACAAAGTTTTTAAGTATTGTTTCAATGCTTTAATTAGATTTGTTTAAAGTCTTAAAAACATCTAAAATTTATGAATGTTTTGTATATGTTTTTGACAGTTCCCTGCAGTCATACATAAAGAGACCATGTAATCTTGTAAAACAAATTTTCAATGCACTATAGAGTGCATGCAAACTCTGTCATAATGAGAATATTAGAAATAAAAGGCAAAATTTTACCACAGTGATTTGTTTTCTTTTTTGATATTTTTTTTCCTTTTTGCATCTGTAAAGCAAATCCAGGTAATAAATGTCGTGTTTATTGCTACTCAGCTGAGCACCACTTGCTCCCTTTTGACAGAAGCCAAATCAAATAAGATTGACTTAAGAAAAATTCACCACAAAGCAAATAATGCCAAGTGAATAAACAATTGTATAAGCTTCAAAAGCAAAGATTCATTAGAATAAAAAAATTCTTAAAGAAAGTAATTATTCCTGAGATAATATGAAAAAGTATGTTTGGTCACCGTCAAAAATCAAGACTTATTTGAGAGTTATGATCACTTTAAATTAAGGGGCAGAATTAGAAAAAATTTAGTTACAGCCAAAGAGTTGAAGTGAAGTATATTTTCTATTTATTGTATATTTTAATGATAAAGAATCTAAATTGCTTTATGTAATTACTTGGCAAAAAGGAGCAAAAATAAATTTAAAGATACAAACATAAGGTAATATTTTATTTCAATACAGAAAGGTCACGATCCTTTAAATTCTATGCAACAACTTTTATTCATGTAGGATGAGAAGGAATTCATCAGCATTCGCATCGTTTACACTGCTAACCTGACGAGATTCGCTAATAAACATCACAGAAAATTGAATAAAATATTTATTATCCCTTAAAGAGTATATAGAACATTTACAATATAGGTCTGAAAAAATGTTTGACTTAGAAAAAAATTATGTGTCCGAAAAAATATATCACTCAATTTTTAGTTTAAATTAGTAGTTTAAATAAATAGATAAAAATTCATCTTAGGCTCTCAAAATACATTTTTTTTATATTAGAGTACCAATCTGTTCTATTTTAAATAAAGATAAACATTTCAAGAATGTCAACTAAGTAACCTAATAAAAAGTCCCCAAATACAAAACGTGGACCTTCATAATTTCCCGTGACTGGCACAGAGATACACATGAATGCCTTCATGATTTCATATATCTTAGAATAATTATTGTTCAAGATTAATGAAATAGAAATGAAACTGAAGCACTTTTTTTTTTGCATTACAGAAAAAGGAAATTACTTACAAGAACGAAAACAACTGTTACATTGTTCAACTAACCATATCCTATTTTCTCTGGGCTTTAGCTATTAGCAGAAATCTGACAACATTGAAAACTTTTATCTGTCTTGCGTGTGAGCACGTTGCCACAATCACGTAATTAGTAATTCACGATTTTCAACAATCAAATAATAAAAGTGAAAGTTAAAAAGTAAAAAGAGAAACATGTCTCAACAGTATTGCGCCGAGAGAGGGCGCAAAATACAGTAAGTTATATTACAAAAATTAAAACCAACACCCAACAAATCCTGTTCATCACCATCAAGTGTTCATAATAAGCGTTTTATGAAAGAGTTGGTAATGAATTACATTTGATATGGAACGAAAAATGCGAGTAAATACAAAAACATTTATTTCGTTTTAAAAAATAAAGTTAGCAAGGGTAGCAATTTATTATCTTACCAGCTGTTTATACTGTTTTAAATTTTCAAGTAGGTTATCTTTAGTTAAAAACCAACTAGAAAGACCTGGAAGGCTCCTGATCAATGGATTTCTAATGGCTAAAAATAAAGCTTTTTCCCTCAGTGCTGTTTTTATTTTATCAGGGTGAAAAGTGCTATTTCTAAAAGAGAAACACTTTAAAATTAATTAAAAGTAATATACATATTGAATATCAAGGATAATGAGAAAGATTTGCAAAAAAATAAAACATAAAAACTACATATATATTTATTTATATACATTTTTTCCCCTTGTGTTCCGGTTCTTTACTACTACTTCTCCCTCATAACTTGAAAATTGAAAATTTATTGAAACGTATCCAAAAGCTGGTTTTTAAGTGATGCTGTTCAGTGAAAAAAATATTTAGGCTTTATCTTCTTTTTCGTTTTAGGAAATTATACCAATAAAATTTTACCTATCCTTTTTTTCTGGCAGTTCCGATGTTATGCATTTTGCTAGTAATTTTATCATGTTGTTCCAATGTTGTATTTCTGGAAACTTTGTTAAGGTTTGTTTTGATTTTTCTTTTAAGGTGTCTTTGCTCCTGTAGTAATGGAATATTTTATGACTCAATAAAAGCAGTAAGATATTTTCGTTTCTGGAGAATTTTCGACAATTTTAATATTGTCTTTTACAGTGTATCCAGGGCCGGCGCTAGCAGGAATGTCGCAAAAAACCTTTTTCCGCCCCTATTATATATCATAAAGGAATAGAGATTAAATATGATCGATACAACCTTTAATTGTACGTATTTTAACTTTCAAAAGGATGAAGAAAACAATAGCTGATCAGAATGGATTGAATAAGAAAAAATACAAAAATAGAAAAAGCAATAGATTGCGTTTTGCTCGTCATAAAATAGAGAAGACACTTTCTGGAATAGCAAATTCTTATAAAGCCCAAACTCCGGATACATTGAAGCCGCCTGTCGCTGTGGAGAAGAAAAAAATAATGTCCAAAACAAGAAATAACCCAGTAAAAAATATATCCTTTCAACAAACGAAAGAAAGAAACGGAAACTTTTCAAGATGTTTTTCCTGATGTGTTTCTGTGATTGATTTCATCAAAATTAAATGTGTAATATATATTAATGCAAAAATGAAATTAGATGAAGTTTTGATGCATCATTTGTAAAACTAAAGAGTTTAAATATTGCCTAATTTTTTTGAAGGCCCTGAGTGTATCGTAGAAGACAATACGGTGATAACCAATATTTTACTTGACAGAATACTAATTTCATAGCTTAAAAGAGTACTGGATCAAGCCGAATTTTGATAAATTTCTCGGCTGAATATTTAGGTTGAAGTGTTGTTTATGCTGCTACAGCGTTTGGGGACGATTATTAAGAGTTAGATTTATTCAGTTTCACATTTCTTTGATAAAGAAACAGTTGGCTACTTTAACAATCGCCTAGCAGCTGCATGAACAGCATCCCTATTTAGTATAGATGCAGTGGTGTAGTCCTGGAAAAAGGGTGGGGAGATGTTTACATTTACCAACATCAAAAAGTAGGGGTACGCTTTTGTTAAAATTCAAAACAAGTGGGGGGAGTGGGACGCTGTCCGCCTGCGTCCCCCCTCGACTACGCCATTGGTTTTATGGTACTCTGGTGAAAGTGTCTTTTCTTTACTGCTTTTTCCGTTAAAATCGCTATTATTGAGGGATAAAGTTGCCAACTCTTGCATTAACAAAAAGTTAATTGAATAAATCTAATTCTAAACCATTTTCAAACACTAAATTAGCATAAATAGCACTTCAACCCTCCATCTTTGATCCATAATTAATTGAGAACTTTATGGCTCAAAACAAAAAAACTCCATGTTTGTTTCTGGAGATACTGTTATTTTTAACCCTCTGGCTGCTAGTTCTGTAATCTCCACATGCAACATAAATATAACAAAAATTGCTCAACCCGTCATTTCCACAAGCATGAGCTTTTTACCTGCATTTAAAATCTTATCCTGCTGTTTCATCATTTAAACATCAGTAATACAATTTCTGAAGTATTTAGGCTACTTTGAGTTTCATTCCAGAGATGGTTTTAGTCATCTCTTACCTCAATTATTGTTTATTGCTAATTAACCTTTATTTGCTAAGAATAAGTAAGTGCTGATGATGTTGAGTCAGTCTCTCATAATAAAATATTTTCAGATATTGTATAATGCAAACAAATAAAATACCAATTATTGTCAATTTGAAAATGTTAGATAAATTACTGTAAAATTTGTTTCACTTCTTTTCAGTTTAAAAACTGCACTGTGATGATTATCTTAGCTTTAATACATTGATGATATTATTTTTCAACAATGAAAAGTTTTATTTGAAATGCAAATAAGAAAATAGGTGTAGTGAAATCTCTACCCTTGGATGACTATTTAACTTCTACAAAATGAATGCTTTCATCTGGTCCAATTACCACAATTTGATTGACAAAAACTTCTAAACAATGTTATCCCTGAAAAACATGCACTGAAAAATATTTTTGAAAACTAATGAATGATACATTTGTAGAAGAAAATAAAGGGTCCTTCTTGTTCCTATCAGATTCTCAGTAAGGAGAGATCACTGGTGCCACAGTAGCCTAGGGGTTAGGATGTCGGCCTTCCAACTAGAAAATTGGGAGTTTGATACCCGACCGGCTGAAGACCCACCTTAGGGATGCATGTAAAATCCCTGGACCCCACTACCTTGCTCCTAGTGTAGGGTATTCCTAAGACCTAGTGATAACAGGGAAGGAGGTTGGAGGAGAAAAGAGATGACTTTAGTTGCATAAAGTTAGCGAATTTTACGCTTAAAAATTGATGTTTTAGAACACCTGTTCCAACATCATAATCCAAAATAATAATTAAAAAAAAACAATCTTTTTTGCAAAAATATATTGCTGATGTAAACTGCAAAGCATATGTATATTTCAGATTTGTAATTTAAAAGTATGAATTTTTTGAAGCAAAATTGCTAAAAAAAATTCAGCACTCGGAGGGTTCATTATAAATATATACAAATTTATTTCATGATTTGTTAAATTGTTGATTGTTTTCCTCAAAGCAAAATTCCTTGGAAAATTTTACCTATCAAGAATTTTGAATGTGAAGTTGTATCATTATTATAAAACAAACAAAGTTTGATCTTTTCTATTATTCAATATGTTAAAAGTTCATGTTAATGTGTATATTTACTTTGAAGAGTATTTGTTGATGTAAAATTACCTATGTTTTTACATATTTTCCTCTCTCAGCAGAAGTTTTATCTTTGACATAAAGCCAGCAACTTTAACAAAATTTTGGCTTTGCTCTTGCCTAAAGTAGAAAAGCTTTTCATTTATTCTATTGAAAATATTCAAGAAGTAGTATATTCAATTTAAGTTTTAGCAGTTAGCAAATTTTATGCTAAAAAATTGATGTCTTAGAACACCTGTTCCTACATCATGACCCAAAGTAATAAAAAAAGTAATCTATGTTGCAAAAATATATGATGCAAACTGCAAAGCATATGTATATTTCAAATATGTAATTTAATTTATTCTGTTAAAAATATTCAGGAAGTAGTATATTAAATTTTAAGGTGTAAGTTTTATTCAAATCTTTCTCTGCAATAAGAACTGAAATTTACTATTTAATGTTTTTAGGGCGGTGCCTGGATGTGGAAATGTAGTTACCTTCTTCCAGTTTCTTTTTGTTGCAGCTGAAGGGTTAATATTTACAAGTAAATTTGGAAAAGAAAGACCTGTTGTACCACTTAAGTAAGATATCAAGAGTTTATCTAATAGTATGTATGGTGTGGTGAGGAAAATATCAAACATGCTATGCAACAGTTGCTTAATTGTTTAAGATTGTATGTATTTTAATTTGCATTTATATATATTAGGGATGTACCGAGTAGCACTTTGGCCGAGTACCGAGTACTCGGCCAAGTACCGAGTAGTTGTGAATAAGAAAAGAGTATTGATGTGCACATGAAGAATTTTGTATATATTGAAATGAAAACATACATTTTAACTACATAATATATATAAACTAATGAAAGAAATTGAATGTAAGAATTCCAAAATAGAATTCTTTAAACCTCTTTATAAAAATCAGTTTATCAAAAATAATTATTGGTTGTGGTAAAAATTCATTCAATAATGTAAAATGCCTCGTAATCTTCTCCTCCCTCCCCGCACCGAAGGAAAAAAGTCTATATTGACACTGTATATTTTTATTTACTTTCTTTTCATTTTTTAATTTTTTCTAGTTAATAATAAAGTGACATTTTTTATATGTAATTCTATTTTTAAAACCTAAGATACAAAATTATTGGGTCATTCTCCGGTAATGGTAAATTTCATGTCCTTGGCTTAAAAATACTAATTGATTTAAGTCCACCATGAATTTTAAATTTTTTACACACACTTCTATTCAAACCCTATTTTATGCACTAGTTGAAATATTAAAAAAAGGTAAATTTGAATGTTTTAAAATTTTTTAAAGTTGTAAATGTCATTACCATGGCATGTCCCTATCTGTAAACTTTATAATTTGAATCTCTACTGTAAAAATTGGAAAGCTTTAAAAACATAGACAACAACCAATTAGGTATATTTCATTTCTCTATTTTAAATATATTTGGATCTTTTCACATAAAGGGGGAAAATTATTCCTTTTCCCCCCTCAAAATTTGTTCCTAGAAGTAACTGTCATTACCATGGTGTGGAAGTTATTTTTCTCTAGCTCACTACCAGGTGCCACTTTTTACACTATCAAACTATTAGCAATACAGGACAACATGCTCTTACTGACAGACAATTCATCTTTGGTTCAAATAAATAACAACCTTTTCATTTTGTTATTTTTTTACCAAAATTTTAACCAGTGTCTTTATTGTGTGTCATTACCATGTCTATTGGTACTGAAATATAAAGTGATTAAAGTTAAATTTTTTGAATGATTTATAGACAGTTTTAGGACTACATTTAGGATAAATATAGTATTTGATTTTAATTGCTATAGTTTAGTCATAAGCAGGCCTAACATTAAAAAATGTCATTACCATGTCTTCAGAACACCATGGTAATGATGTCTAAGGACATGGTAATGAGTTTTTGACTTTATAATAAATTCATAATTATTCTGAGAGGAAATCGCCTTTATTTTATCCTGCAGACTAAGTTGATTATAAACTTTTGCTTTGATTTGTTCACATATAAAGTGATCTTAAAGAAATAACGAAAGCCATTTTGGATTCTAATAAGCAGTTTTATTTAAATTTATTATTGTTATAAAAAATTTCTAGATTCTTTCACTAATCTTCTAATGACTTATTAACCTACAGAAATTCAGTTCTTATAAAGAACTCAATATTTAAATTCATAAAGTACAGTTGTATTTTATTTTCAAACATACTGCTTTAACTTACGTATTTTCAAGCTTTTTTTTTTATTTTTAGAAATAATAGACGTTTTAATCTCTTTTTAAAAAAAAATATGAAGGGTACACAATACTAAAAATAAAGGCAGTAAGAATAACTTTAAAATACTATATATTTTTTTAACTATTAGAGGATTAATATGTAATTTGTAGTTGTAAATCCCAAAGAAATTAAACTTTTCATTGTAAATGCATTTTTAAAACATAAACTAATGAAGATGATTTTAATATAGTTTAACATATATTCTTCTACACAAATATACCTAACTATTAGTGTAATTATTTAGCCTATAGTTATTTCCATGGATCACCTGTCATTACCATGTTCCTATTTTGTCATTACCATGTCCCAATAAAATATAATTGATTAATTAAAGGTGTAATTAAAGCAAATGATCTCTGCTGGGATTTTTTCCCAGATAAGTGGACATGAATAATTGTTTTGGCATGAAAAACTTTAGGATTCAAACAAAAAAAATTTTTTTTTTAAGCTAAAATTCACCATTATCTTAGAACGACCCTATTATGGTGTATTTTTACACCATAATTTGCGACATATTGAATTTGATATTAATTATTAAAATATTTGTATTTGATAGAATTTTGTGTATTTCCTTTTTCTTGCTGATAATTTCTTTACTTTAAAGTCTTTTTTTTTTCACTTTTACAATTGGAGCTTTTATGTAGCTAGATTTTTATTTTCATTTAGAATTGTGTACATATATATATATATATATATATATATATATATATACAGTTGAACTTCGAAAATCCGGAATCAGCGGGACTGCGGCGATTCCAGATTTTGGAGGTTGATTAAGAAACAATGTTTATAACAATGTAATATCATAAAAAATGCAATTTTTTCTTATGTAAACGTAAACTACGATGCAATTGATGAATTAAATAATTGAATTGGAATAATACACTAATGAAATTGCATATTAAATCACAACAAACTTTTTATAAAAATTGCCATCGTGAAATCGGCCATTCTCAAATACGAGAGATGCCGCGGACGCGCTAAAACGCGTCAAATACGCAACGAAATATGAGAATGAAAATTGCACGTTATTAATCATTAATTCCTCCATTAGATATTATTTTCTTTCTTTTTTAAACGTTTTTTTCTAACTCTCGTACTATTTTAAAACAACCCATTTTGAAAATGGCGAGATACATTTTGGCGCTCAAGAATCTTTAATTTTACAAGTTCAAACGTATATTCGATTTGAAATGAATGAATTGCGTAAAAAAATACTAAGTGTTATATAGTTCCTTTGCATCAAAATCAAGGCATTCAAGTAACACTCAACCATTAACTAGAAAACGAAGTTAAAACAATGAATCACGGAAACCAGTCGTGCTTCGTGCACGTGCCTTACAAACTCGCTTCAACTAATGTTTTCTTTTCCTGTGATTGTTTATTCGTTATTTATTCAGCTTTGCGTTAACTATTATTATTATTATTGTAGTATCTGAAAGGAGACAGATGAGGGGAAAATCCGATCGAAAAATAATAGCGCGATCGGGAAATTGCCTATTTATTTTTTTCTAGATACATTAAAGTGATTTTCGGTACTTTTCATTCAGAAGTAAAAATTAATTAAAGTCTAAAAGATATTTTCCACGCAAGAAACATAGGCGTTGCATCGGCATTTGGATGTTTTTCAAAGTCAATGGGCCGATGTTTTTCCAAAGTTAACATCATCGGCGGCCGAAGAGATGGCTAGTATTTTGAACTATCGGCGCTGATGCATCGATCGGGCCCTAACAGTTCTTTATTTAGTGCTCAGTTAAAAAGGTTTAACTGCATTTCACAAGAAATAATAATATTTAGAGAAAATCTCTTTTTTAAAAAATTAGAAAAACTAAAATCGGAAAAATGTCCGGATTTTAGATGTCCGGATTTTCGAGGTTCTACTGTATATGTAATATATTCAGTTACTCAAAGAGAAATCATATTTAATGCAAATAAGTTACCACAAATTAATCCATTTAAAAGGTTTAGATGAAAAGACAATCTTTTCTTCATCAGGCATCCAAAAAGTTTGCCAGGGCATAACATACGAGTTGTCGCGGAATGCCAACCAGATGGCGCTCTCCTATTAATTGAACTGTTAATGTTTTTATATTTGATTCATTCTGTTTGAAATTGTGTAACGAGTGGAAGGGGGAATTCCCAGCCCTGATAATACTGGCTATTTCGTTTTGCATTTATTATTAAAGTTTTGTTCTTTTAAATGACTGCCTACTTTTATTAAATGGGACCCATTAGTTACTTTATGAACCACCGTTGCTACGATATTATAGTGAAATGTTAGTTGCATTTTTCTTCATGGTGCAAAAGCAAAATTGGATTAATATCATGCCCAAGAACTAAAAGGTAGGCATTTATCATAGTTTCATTATTCGTACTTCTATTTGTAAACGCATACATATATTTTGGGTGTATTTCTGTTATTGAAAATGTCTGACACTGAAATAGCGCAAGCTAAAAGAACAACTATTAGAAAACTCACTACTAAATTAATTAATCAAATTGATGCGAAATTAAAATCAGATGAAGTTGATGAACAGGATATTAGAGACGATTATGAAAATTTAATTGAAAAATCTAACGAATTAAAAGCACTTGATTCGATAATCGAAAGTTCTCTCACACTCGATCAAGTTGAAAAAGAGGTAACAGCAAATGAGGAATATAAAACAAAATGTTTAAAATATACAAAAAGGATATTGCGTTATCTAGATGCTAAATGTAAAATAAATCCACTTTTAAATGAATCACATGATCAAAGTGCCGACACCTCGTTAAGTGCCAATTTAAAAACTCAATGCTCAATTAAATTACCTAAACTTGTAATAGAACAATTTTCAGGCGATCCCAAACAATGGAATAGTTTTTGGAATAGTTTCTCTTGCTCAATAGATCAGAATGAATCTATTTCTAAGGAAGAGAAATTCTCATACCTTAAATCCTATTTAACAGGACAAGCCGCAAATGTTGTTTCCGGTTTTGAAATATCAAGTGTTAATTATGACAATTGTGTTAAAATTCTTAAAGATAGATTTGGAAGAAGAGATCTTATTATAAATTCATTCATGAATAAAATATTAACGTTAGAAGAAGTTAAAAGTAGTTCAAATATAATAGCATTACGTAAAATCTATGATGAGCTTGAAATCTCAATTAGAAATTTAGAAGCGATAAATGTAACATCAACTTCTTTCGGACATTTGTTAATGCCTATTTTGCAAAAAATTTTGCCCCACGATTTGATTTTGGAATTTAATAGACAAAGAGATGAAAACGATATTGATATTTCTAAATTTCTCCTTTTCTTAAAAAAAGAAGTTGAATGTCGCGAAAGCACCTTTTTTGCGTGTGGAGGAAACGGAGTAAATAATGGAATAAATTCTAATTACAATTGTCCAAAAATAGCAAATAGAAAAAGTAATAGAAATACACCCACGGCGAGTGCATTTGCTGCAGCTACAAAACAGGTATGCATCTTCTGCAACAAACCTCATGATTCAATTAAATGTTATAAGAAACCATTTGAAAAAATTGCCATATTAAAAGAAAATAATCGTTGTTTCAAATGTCTCAAAAAATTTCATGTTAGCCGTAATTGTAAAGATGGAAGTGCATGCGGTAAATGCAATTTGAGAAATCATCATGAATCAATATGCTTAAAAAATAATGAAGTAAAAAATGATTTTGTAAATCATCCGGAACAAAAAATATCTGAAAATGTATCAATTGTTTCCCATTCAAGTAATGAGAATTCAGAATCAAATGTAAATTCTAACACTCTAATTTCTCAGAGTAACTTTTCTGTTTCGGAAAGTACTCGTACTTTGCTACAAACGTGTACGGTTTTGGCTTGTAATGAAACCAAAACGAAATAGCCAGTATTATCAGGGCTGGGAATTCCCCCTTCCACTCGTTACACAATTTCAAACAGAATGAATCAAATATAAAAACATTAACAGTTCAATTAATAGGAGAGCGCCATCTGGTTGGCATTCCGCGACACTCCCCACCAAATTTAATTAATTTAAATTTACAAAAATAATCAACAGTTTACCAGACTTGACATCTACAGCTACTCTGGAAATGAATCTACTAAATATAAAATAAACATTAGTAACAAAATACAACAATAGAAAAATCAATAAGAAAGTTTCACACATTTTTTTTTTCAATCATTAATTTCCATATTATGTAAGAGTTGAATAGGCCTTCTTATAATTGAAGTACGAGTTTTAATCGAACAAGAACGTACTTTGCCATCCCTTCCATGAAAAACCTCAATTATTCTACCCAATGACCACATGTTTCTAGGATGTAGATCTTCGTGAATTAAAACTATGTCATTGGGTTTAAACTCTTTTACATTAGAGACCTTCTGACTGAAATTAGCTGATCTGAGATTTAGCAAATACCCTTTACGCCAACATTTCCAAAATTGATTCAACAAATTCTGTTGATGTTTAAATTTTTTCACCACAGATTCTCTTGATCCAGATAAATCGACCCTAGAAATTCTGGTCGGAGGGAGGGATAGCAAGCGTTTGCCTACTAAAAAATGAGCTGGAGTGAGTGGAGACGGCTCTGAGGGGTCACTATATAAATACGTTATGGGCCTAGAATTGATCATGGCTTCTATCTCAACAAACACTGTTTCGAGTTCGCTGAGAGAAAGCGATGATCGACCAACAATTTTTCTGAGAGTAATTTTTATTGTTTTAATCATCCTCTCCCAGAACCCTCCCCACCATGCTCCGCGCTCAACAATAAATTTCCAATGAATGTTGTAAGCAGAAAATAAGTTTTTAACAGAAGGATCAGAAATACATTTCCACATTTTTTGAAGTTCAATGTCTGCTCGTTTCAGTGATTTACCATTGTCAGAGTATATTGTTGAGCATAAACCTCGGCGCGAAATAAATCGCCGAAAAGCGAGTAAGAACGACTCTGTATTTAGGGAATGTACAAGTTCCAGATGAACTGCGCGGGTGACGGCGCAAGTGAACAAAAGCAAGTAATGTTTATTGTTGTCTTCTTTGGAGTAAAAGGGGCCTGCATGGTCACATCCCGTTATAGCAAACGGTGGTGATTCCAAAATTCGATCTGGAGGAAGTGGAGCTACTTCTTGTTCTCCAGGACGAGCACTGTATCTCTTACAAATTATGCATTTACTTAGAAGAGATTTGGTCCTTTGTCTCCCTTTTACAACCCAGAATTTTTCACGTACTTGATTTAGCGTAAAGTCCACTCCCGAATGCAAGACCTTTGAATGGGCATTGAGAATTACCAGTTCTGTATAACGACACTTGGACGGCAGTATCCAAGGGTGTTTAGTTAAATCTGAACAGTCTGCGAAATGTATTCTGCCTTTCAGTCGCAAGAGACCATCTTCATCGAGTTCTGGATTCAGTGAGCAAATGCTCGAAGTTTTGTCTACTACCTTTTGACTAGACAAGTCAGAAATTTCTTTACGAAAATAGTCCATTTGAGTACTTTTGACCCAATATTTTTCAGCAGTTAACATTTCAGAAGCAGTTAATGGTCCGTGATGTTTTACCGACGAAGGGTTGGAGTTATGCACAAATCGGTATACCCATGCAGTTATACGATGGACGTTGCTCAATTCGCTAAATTTATTTAAATCAAATAATTGATCATAGTTTTGTTCATTATCTGTGGCAGTTTGAAACACGTGATGTTTTCTCCTTTAATTGGTTACTAATTGATCGTCAGTTGTATCAATTGGCTTGTTTGGCCACGAGGTTTCAGGTTCGAGAAGCCAACTTGGCCCATTTTGCCACAATGAGCTGTTAAGAAGTGTCTCTGCACGTTCTCCTCTCGATAAAAGGTCAGCAGGGTTGTCATTACCACTGCAATAATGCCACTGGAAGGGATTGCAAATTTTTTGGATCTCTGATACTCGGTTGGCGACAAACGGCTTCCAGACATTCGGAGATTTCTTTATCCAGCATAACGTAATCATGGAATCACACCAAAAATGTATATTGTCACATAGCTTGGGAAGAATAGATTTAAGATAGTTTGCAATTTTTGCAGCTACAAGAGCTCCCATTAACTCACATCTTGGCAGAGACAACGACTTTAGGGGGGTGACTCTACCTTTCGACATTATAAAGTTAGTTTTTATTTGTCCAGTTTCATCTTCATATCGGAAATAAGCAACCGCTCCGAACGCTCTGGGAGTGGCATCGCAAAATATGTGTGCTGTCAGTTGCGTATAATTGGTGCTGTGGAAGAATTTTCTCGGAAATTCTGGATTTTCCAAGTTTTTAATTTCAGAGCACCATTCCATCCACCTTTTCTTTAAGTCAGGAGGAAGTGTTGTATCCCAGTCTAAACCTAACAGCCATGAGTCCTGCAGTATTATTTTTACTCTTACTATGAAAGGTTGTAAGTAGCCAACAGGATCGAAAACTTTGGCGACAGATCGTAATACAGTTCTTTTTGTGTCGCTTTCACCACTTCCAATTGCTTCTTTAAGAGGCTCGAAATTTAATTTGATCACGTCATTTTTTGGATCCCATATCATACCCAAAAATTTTGTTTCCATATCAAAATCATCATCCCCCTTAATTTTCGCCCTTATCCATTTGTCATTTAATTCTTTAGAATTTGTTTTCAACTTCCTTAATTTCATACCCGCATCTTGGAAGATATGAACTGCATCTACCGACAGTTGGTATGCATCCTCAACAGTTTCTCCACCATGATAAAGATCATCTACATATAGAGATGTATTAAGCATTTCAAAACACTTGGGTTTTTCCCTTTTATATTTATTGATATGGTGTTTAATCGTAGCTGCCAAAATAAAGGGGCTGATTGCGGTACCGAATGGGGCCCCTGCACATGCGCAAAGTACTATAAGCTTCATTATTATCCCCAAACCAAAGAAATCTTAAAAAATCTCTGTCCTCCTCGGCAATCCCAATTTTGAGAAAAGCTTTTTCTAAATCTCCGCAGAAGCCTACATTTGGTTCACGAAATTTTAAAATTATATCAAGAACCTTAGGGTTCAAATTTGGGCCTGTTTCGAGACACTCATTCAAAGATTTATAATTTCCCTGTTTTGATGACGCATCGAAAACGATTCTAACTTGTGTAGTCTCACTCGAGCGCAAAATTTCTCTGTGCGGCATTATGTATTGCGAACCTTTAATTTCATTCGAGCATTTTTCGACTATATTTTCCCGCAACTGATCTTCAATGATTTCCCGATATTTTTTCAATATTTCTGGCTTTTTTTGTAATCTTTGTTTCAAGAATTCAAACCGTCTATTAGCAACGTTAAAATTATTTCCCAATTCCTCAGTATCAGATTTCCATAATAATTTACATTCGTATCGCCCATTAACAAACCGCAAATCTTTTTCAAAACGATTCATTAAATGAATTTCGCTTTGTTTACACTCATTATTCTCCTCAATTATACCCATAGAGTCAAGTTCCCAAAACACGTGAAGATCATTTAATGTCATCGTGTTTCCCACTATTACTGATAAATGTTTTGAATCGTTTTCATTTGTTTTATTTATTTATTTTTTTTTTTTAAAAGAACAAAACTTTAATAATAAATGCGAAACGAAATAGCCAGTATTATCAGGGCTGGGAATTCCCCCTTCCACTCGTTACACAATTTCAAACAGAATGAATCAAATATAAAAACATTAACAGTTCAATTAATAGGAGAGCGCCATCTGGTTGGCATTCCGCGACACGAGTTTCTGACATGTTTCACCGATTTCTTAAATCAAACATGTTGGACGCTACTCGTACAGCTTAAAAAGTGGCAAACAAGGTATAGAAAGTGGAAAAAATAGTCGAATTATCAGGGTTCGTGATTTTTTTTATTTAAATCAGATTTTTTTTATTTAAATCGGATTTTTTTTATTTTTTTAAAAAGACGTTAAGTATTTTGGATATTTATTATGTTACATTCATATAAACAATATGGCAAGTTAATCAATATGCAAAAACACACTTTAAACTATTTTCACACCAATAAAAAAAATTTATAACTATAATGATAAACAAATTTTAATGCGAATGCATGACTCAAGTGAAACTTAACCCTACCAGGAATAATAGTACACTCAGAAGTACAGAGAAAATGAACAAATTAATCTGAATTATTTTGCTGTTGAAAGCTGAAAAAAAGTAAAAATTGTGTGTACTTAATTTTTACATTGAGTGTACTTTAATCCTTTTTCTATTTTATCAATGAAAAAGCCTGAAATATTTTTACCCATTTAGTAAAATCATATGCTCACACCATTACAAAAAACGGGAACTTTGTTTTAATCTAATATCTTTATTGAAAACTTCTATGATAAAAATTTTAGAAGGGGAAACCTCAAGTGAAAAGGGGACATGGATGAAACTTTAAGTATACATATTCTCAATTCGATCAATTGTTGTTTTAAACACTATCATTCTGAATTATTTACTATGTGCCATTTATTAAATTGATCTAAAATACTATTTTTAAGATAAAAAACACAGAATGGTTCATGATTATTAATTTGAATGATTGGATGAATGATGCTTTGCTGTTAATATGCTTGAAGAATAAGAGTAATATTGCAAAATTGAAAAAATAGTAATTAGTTCTAAACTTATGAAATATGTTATACACACAGATGGATGGACCTAGGAAGTTTTGTTTCAAACAGCGGTTGTAATTGCAACATATTTCATTTTTACACTTTCTAACATCGTAACACCAATGATTTTTTTGAAAAAAAAATCACTTGATTTAAATCATGATTTAAATCAAGCTGATTTAAATCAACGAACCCTGCGAATTAGCATATGAACTTCACCAATATATAAGCTGTGTAAAAATTTTATATACTTCATATTTTTTTATAATTATTTCATATTACATATTTATATTTGCATATTATTGTACTAATATGTTACAAATTTATCTACTATTAGTAAACTTTTAAAAAATGACGAAATTTTTACAACTACTCGGTAATGGCCGAGTACTCGCCTGGAATTTTGCCGAGTATATACCGAGTGCTCGGTACATCCCTTATATATATATATATATATATATACACAGTCAACTCTCCAAAATCTGCACTGCTTGCGATTGCGACCAAGGGTTGTGCAGATTTTAGAATTTTGCAGATTTTGGGTCATTAATCTGTGTAAGCATTTTGGGAGGTTATAAAGTTGCATTCACCTTTTTACTTATCACTCAAAAAATGTTTTGATAAACCTTTAATTATACAGGCATGAAAAAGAGATTGAAAGAAAGAAAGAAAATTTATAAAAATAAGACACGATATATATATATATACCGTACATTTCCGTGTATAAGCCGAGAATTTTTGGAACTTTTTTGAAAGCTACATCGCGGGTGTCGGCTTATATACGGGTCCGATAATCTAAATAAAAAGTCGGTCTAAATATCGCGAAATATCGACTAATATAGAGTTCTAATTATGTAATTTATGTCTCCTACATAAAGGAAATAATTAGCTTAAAATAAGTAGAGTTTTATTTAAAAGAATATAACATATATTTTACAGCTGGATTTTGTGAAATCATCACTGAAACAAAATGGCGAAATTTGCTCCCCACTATAATACGCTCGCGACAGTCTGTGTATGCCTTTCTATTCCCGCTCATCCTTCTAATGTAAATGTAGTAAAATAACTGTATAAAAACAATAAAAAAAGTAAAACAAACTAAGCAAACGCAGGGGCAAAAAGCAATGAATGAACAGGGAAAAATGTGCTCGATCACTACACTCGGCGGTCGGCGGCGGTCGCCTCAGACAGGGTTACCAGAGATCAATCTGACACCGTTGGCGCCAAGCTTCTCACTTTCACAGCGTCTTGATTGGAAAATACTTGATATGTGTTACCTGCTTGGCGAATGTTTCGCTCCCTTTGGCGACTCTCTTTGAGCTGTAAATTTTTTTCCTTCAAATTTTTTATCTCGGCTTATATACGAATTTTGAATTTTTGGTACATATTTGAAGGAATAATGCACTCTCGGCTTATATTCGGAAATATACGGTATGTGTGTGTGAACTTTAAATGAGTTTTTTTAATTCAACTTCTTTGTAAAAACGCAGATTGGTGGTCGCCACTCGCCAACTGGCTACCAAAGAATATTTAATAGTGACCAAAAATTTCATTGCCGATCGCCACTTTGGCGACCAAAATTGTCTCCATTAATTAGATCAAGGAGGAAGAACATTTGCACCACAAAATCGATGCAAATACAAAATTTATTCTAGAAAATAGCTTAATATTTTTGCTGAATGCGGTTTGAATTTTGTACTAATAACAAAATAAGAAGAAATATCGCAAACCGAAAACAGATGCAAAAAGATTGATGTCTAATTACGAAAAACGCTAATATTGCAAATGACACATCGCTATAAAAAAAAACATAAAAATAAGCCAAAAATACACTGTTTTCAACGTGAGAGTTATTGTAAACATTTCAAGTAAAAAAATTGCTTTTAGCTTTGAAAAGTTAAGGAATTTCTAGTTTTTTTAACTAAGGTTTCCAACTACTTTTTTTACCTAAGTTTCAATCAGAAATCTTACGCGGAGTTTGGGTCTGTGTATTTGAGAGAGTTGACTGTATATAGAATGAAATGAAATAAAATTTCAATTAGGGATGTAACGAATATTCGGCCACTATTCGGTATTCGGCCTGTCCAAATAGTCATTTCATCACCTAGCCGAATATTCGGCCTGGCCAAATATTGACGGACTATTCGGCCGAATAGTTCTGCTGCAGTAGAAATGTAAAAAAAATTAAGAAGTTAGTAATTTTTAAACATTTAAAATTGTATGACAGTAAAATCCCGTTAAAACGCGGGTGTCGGGGGACATATTTGGCAACTATACCGCGTAACCATATTCTGTAAATAATACTCCCTTTTGTAGCATCATTTTAAACTTTATCAATTATTTGTAACTTTTCTTCTATAGTATAATTTTGTCTTCATCTTTGCTGCTATTTTATTTATTGTAATTGCTGTGCAAGAAGTACACATCTCAACTGTTCAGTCAGTCTATCGAGTGATAGGTTATACACCAACTGTGTTCTGAGAAAAAAGGATGCTTAAAAATCTCTTTATGTTATCAACATGGGATTGTGAAGGGGGAGAGGTCTTACAAAAGAATAGATTTGGAAAGGGGAGAACGCACTTCTCACTGGGGAATATGTTTATTTTTCAGGAATGCTAAAGAATCTGGAATACAAAGGTTGATAGCGCTATAAAAGAAGTTACACACGCATAACTAGAGTATTTCTGTGCTCCGGCTGGCTTTATTTACAATGGTAAATAAGGAATCACCTTTAAATGGCAATGATAAAGGGTTATTTAAATGTTGGGGGACGTGATAGTCACTGCGGTATATCCGATTCCGCGGTATACTGAGGCGCGGTATAAAAGGATTATAATTATTGCGAAAGAATACATTAATTTCTAGTTTAAATATATAAAAATAATTTAGAAAAAATCTACTTTATTTCAAACCTTGTTTTAGGCTTGAGTGAGCAAAAACAGATTTTGAAGTTGTAATATTGTATTTTATATTTAGCATTTGCTTCCAAAAGCTGACAATAGTTAATTATGATGGAGAATATGAGAAATAAATTTTCTTATTATTAACAAAGAGGAAGTCAGACTTTGTTTCTGTAGACTGATTTATTGTGCATATTGGGTAAGAGATAAATGTGAAAGCCTAGAATATAACATGAATATTTAGTTAACATGTTATTGGGGTTCTTGAAAATAAAAATATATTCCATTTAAGTGTATTAAAGTTTAATAGATCTTTTAAAAACAGGGGTGTAAAAAACCCCATAAAATATCCAAGGTAGAGGTTCACTAAGCAATAGATGTTCTTTCATTTAACTTAAATAATTAGTAAAATAATGCTAATTCTTATTACCATAAAACCTGTCATTTCTATTGTGGGTGAAATTCATAATTTTATCACATTCAAAACAATAGAGATAATAGAGTAATTTGAAATAGTTTTAAATTCTTAACAAACAGAATTAATTCATACATTATAGATTGTGCGTAATTAATGTTTGACTTTGTGAATAATTTTAAATTTGACAAATACTTTCTATTACAACCATTTTCTAGAAATTTTAATGTTCGGCCGCCGAATATTCGGTATTCGGCCTAAGACATTGTCGGAATATTCGGCTTCGGCATATTTGGCCTGGAAGAAATGGCCGAATATTCAGCTTCGGTCTGGAAGAAATGGTCGAATATTCGGTATTTGGCTATTTGGCCAAATCACTATTTGTTACATCCTTAATTGCTTTGTATTTAATTGTATCTTAATTGTTTGACATTTTACTAAATATTACTGAACAAATAATCACTATACTAAAAGATTAACTGTACAGTAAAACCCCGGTTATCCGAAAAGCACAGGACCGTAACGTTTTTGGTTAATCGAAGCGCCAGAGAATTTTTCGGATAAGCGAGAATTATAGGCAAAGGCCATGTTTATAAGCAACATGTTCCCCCTGCACATCAGTGATATTTTAACCTCCAAATATTACTTCCCCCATCCAGCTCATGGACCAAGGAGTTATTGAAACATCAAAATGCGTTATGGGAAAATACTTCTGCAATTTTTGATTGAAGGAATAGATGATAGAGCAAATGTTATCCAACATTTAAAGTTGGTGAATATGAAAACAGTTGGATACTGGGCTGCTTCTTCATGGGATCAAATTTCAAAAGAATATTTAGTAAAAACATGGAGAAAATTGTGGCTAACAGTGAAATTGCCTGTTTTTGAAACAAATGATTTGTTACAAAGAGTGCGTGACGTTTCTGATGCCAACAATGAAGTGTTCCCTGATATGTTTAAGTTGCTTCCAGGGAATATTCCTGACGTGGAAGTAGAGGCCTGCCTGAGTCCAATCATCAATGAACAGAACATAACTGATGAAGAAAATATTGCGGCAGTTAGCAATACGGAAGAAGAACCCATCGAAAAGGGTACCGGTATTTGTCATACAGAAGGCCTTAAAAAGCTTGGATGAAGCGCTTCGATACATTGAAGCACGAAATGATGCCACGATTTCAGATGTTTTATTGTTTAAAAAGTGGCGCGACAAGGCTGCATTCAAACGAAGAAAAGAAAATTACTTCTTATTTTGTTAACCGATTTTTTTTTTTTAATTATGGTAAAAGCGGGCTATTTGCCCATTATGAAAAAAGAATTTTAAAAAAAAAAACGGAGCATTTGCCTGTTATGAGGGGGAAAACAACCCATTTGCCTTTTCGGTTACGGCTTGTTCTACAGTTTCATTGGAATTCAAATATTCTTTAAAAAAAAAAGTGGTGCAAAGTTACCCCTATTGTTCAAAGTCACCCTAAATGACTGCACTAAGAACAAAATATCAAAAGTGTTTGCTTTTTTATATACCTGGTTTTATTTCTTTGTGAATTTCTTCACATTTCAAATTTTGAATAATATTTATTTCTAAATTGCAAACAACTGGCAAATAAAGCTGGCATAAAAATTTCTTTAGTTTTCCATAGCCCTATACTATGCACATGTCTGCTTGTGTGTAATCCAGGCTGTAGCAATGAAAATGTCGTAAAATACACTGCTCGACATTGAAAATGCCACACCAAGAAGGAGTGGTCAGAAAGTGATGAAATTTGGGAAAAAGACAGAGACAGCAAGGAACAATAAGCAATCTTTATTTCAAAATGATAGTCAGAATACAGAGCGAGAACGGCGTCGGCTCGGTAGGATGTAGGACCACTGCGGACAACGATGCACGAAGAAACACGTCTCTGGGGATGGCTCTCCATTCCCTTTCAACCATTTGCCACAGTTCGTCTTCTGAACGAGGCAGGGGCAGAGTCTACAAACGGCGTCCAATCACATCCCACACATGTTCGATTACTGACAGATCAAGAGAGTACGGTGGCCAGGGAAGCATCTGTATACCTTGGAGAGCATGTTGGCAGATGCGAGCACCGTGTGGTCGGGCGTTATTCTGCTGAAAAATTGCATTAGGCAGCCCCTGAAGGTAGGGGAATGCCACCAGCCGCAGTACATTATCCAAGTATCGTTTGGCCGTCATAGTGCCCTGAATACGAACTAGAGGTGATATAGAATTATACACAATAGCGCCCCAAACCATTATGCCACGTTGTCGCGCGGTGGGGCCTTCCACAGTTACTGCCGGATTAGTTCTGTCTCCACGTCGACGCCACACTCGTTTGCAGCGACTGTCACCGGATAAACAGAAGCGTGACTCATCTGAGAACACGACGTTTCGCCATTCTGTCATCCACGTCGCTCAAGTCCGTCACCATTCCAAACGTTGGCGTCTATGCTGTGGGGTCAAGGGCAGTCTTCTTAGCAGACGCCGTGATTGCAGGCTACGTGCAACCAATCGACGGGAAATGGTTCTGGTCGACACGGGAACATCCAGGGTATCTTGCACATGCTGCAGAACCGAGGTACAAGTGACTTGCGGGTCCGCCACAGCTTGTCGGCGGATGCGTCGATCCACGCGTGCTGACGTCACTCTGGCTGCACCTGCACCCTTCAATCTTGTCACATTTCCTTGTTCCAACCATGTTCGCCACAGCCGATGCACCGTGCTCGCATCCATGTGGGTATTAGTTGCGATTTGACGTAAGGGCCAACCCCCACACCTTCTCAGTCCAATCACCATACCCCTTGTAAAATCGTCTATCTACTGGAAGTGCCTTCATTGACGGCGGCCTGGTATTCTCTCCTATTACACGTATCCCCCGAGACAAAAACAAAATTTCTTCGATAATTCGTCTGGCAGAAATAACGATACGAATATTGCCCATTCTACAAGTTCCCTTATAGCTGCACATTTCACATCATTTGCATAACTCAGTGATGTCCGTCTACTCTAAAATTTGCATAAATTTATGACCACTCCTTCTTGGTGTTGCATTTTCAATGTCGAGCAGTGTATATTACATTCAAGGCAGGATTCTCACTTAAATTTCTCAGAACCCATCCTTGAAAATAGGCCGGGCAGGAGTCTCCCGCCCGCAGAAGATTTGAAAAATTTTGGTGTAAACGTAAAAATCTATTTTTTGCTTGTTATATAAAGTCACAGATATTATTATAAAAAAAAAGAGAAAATAGTTTTTTTTCCTCCTTCCAAAAACTGGCAATCCCCTCCAAAACTTGAAGGGGAGTCTCCTCTCTAGTACAAAATTTCCATTTTGGCCCCTGATCAATAAAAAAATACAAAATTTTAACAACAAATTATGTCTAAATATGAAATAAGTTCAGCTATATATATTATATATTTGTATATAGGAGCATTTTGTGTAGTGATAGCAATTGTATATAAGTAATATGTTAATTTTTTCGACAGGAATTATCTTATTTTGGTTGTAATGTTTTTTGCTGTCAGTGTGGCTAATAACTGGGCTCTTAATTTCGACATATCCATGCCTCTCCATATGATTTTTAAATCTGTAAGTACTTGTGTTGTTGAATGCAGTTTTCTATTCTTTCAGTTGTGCTTGATTTGACTTTAGAATATTTTGTATTGTTACAATGTTATGCATTTGACTATGTTATGCATTTCTAGGCTTTGAAAGGAATTGTTTTCATTTATAATGATTGCTTGGCAATCTCAAACCTTCAAAAGTCCCTTACTTTTTTATATTTATTTTTTAAATGTTTCAGTTCATAGTCTCCCGCACCTCCCCTTTAACATCCTTACCTGTTTGAGCACTGTTTTGTTTCTCTTTACCTTTTATAGCTGTCCAATTTGCCACGAAAAGTTACTCTAATAAGCTAGATGTTCCATCATCCAGGATCACATTAAAAGGTCCAATGTTTTAAGTTACAACTAAAGAAAGAAATTATTAAAAATTGCCTAAACCATAGGCATATTTAATTAACAAACAACCACTTTCTCAAAAGTAATAAACACTTTAAACACAAAAAAAAAATTTAGAAATTTGATGAAAGATAAGCCATTTTTATTTCAGAATATACGTATTTCACTTAATTTTTGAAAAATAATTACAATGTTACTTACTTAATTGTTGCTAAAAAAGTTGTATATTTTAGACTTTTTTGTTCTGTGAAAACAACAAATCTGTTGATTTTCTTGTTTATAAAATTAATGAAATTCGGCATTTAGCTTCATTTCCAAGAAATAGTGTATGATATCCCAAGTGTTATTTTTACTTTTTCTTTATTTTTTAACTATATCGATACTTGATATTGGGATACATCTAACTTTTTTGCAAGTCCTAATTGCGTACCTATTTACTATCTCATACTCATGTACTATTCTTTTTAAATTAAGATCTTTTCATCTTGAAGACGTTGCAGTAAAACACAGAAGGGGCATAGGAAAGCCAAAGGAAAACATGAAATGAGCGGAAAACGTATGAAAAATGTTGCATTTCTCGGAAGAGATTGCTAGCTTCTATCCCCATCCTCTTCAACACAAGGGCCTGTTGATGTATCATGTTTTCTTTACTCTCCCACTCTCTTCAGCTTTCATCTGGGGATATTCTTATTGTTTGTTCTCTGAATACAGAAACTTTGGCCCAGGAGATGAACAGCAGGAGGACTGGGGGGGGGGGGGGGGAGACTGAATGAAACCATTGCCTTCAATTCCTAAAAATTGTCTTTTCTTGCAATTGCAGTTTCTATTAAGAGGCGGTATTTCTTTGAAAGACAATCAGGGCATTCAATATTGAACGTTGCAAGAAAAAATCCAGAAAGAATTGTGATGAAGGAAAGAGATTGATTGTTATGGCTAAAAATTATTCCTTTAAGCAGGATAGTTCCCTAATATGATATTCCGTTAGCGGAAAATTTAACACAGAAATAATTTGCTGTGGTTTGGTACATTGAAAATTTATTTCATTAAGCAAGAGATTTTTTTAACTGATATTCTAGTAAGCGTCTCGACTGTAGTCGTTAGCAATCTAATGGCATCCTTTAAAATTTTTATCTCTGCCCTTAGCTTTTTTTTAGTGATTGCATCTTTATCACTTGCTATAGTCTATGTAATTAGAATAGGCGCGTCAAGGGCGCATTTCCTGCTTCGTCACCATGGAAAATGCGAGAAAGATAACAATGCCAAATTTTTTTTTTTTGTGCACTGCAATTCAGGCTATTTCATTTACTACACCTCCGATTCAAAATATTAGAAGTATTGAGAAAAATTAACAAAAAAGAGTTTATTTTCCATTTATTTATTTTTGATGCAAAGTAAATGCAATTAAATTTCTCAGAAATTAAATCTGGAATGTTTAGATAAGATTTTAACATTTACAAAATGTAAAATACAGTAACTTAGGTATGCAATAGCTTTCTGATACATATCAAAATGTTAGAATGAGATTTAGATTGGTTCAAAATGTTAGAAAACTTGATCTTATGCAATCTATTTTTGCATTTGAGAAATCAATCTAATTTGAATGCATCTATTATTATTATAACTAAAATAACAAACTTACTTAACATGTTCGCCAAACCAACGTGGGAAAAAAGTAGAGTTGTGTGACCTTCATGTGCCGATTCTAATTACATAGACTATAATATTACTTCAGCACACATGATTCAGGGTTCACACTGTGGAAAAATACAAGGTGAGATTTCCCACCTTTACCAAAATTTTAGGTGGGATTTTTAGAATTTAAGTGGGAACTTTTCTTTTTGTTTTCAGTATTACTAAATTGTCCGAACATAATCTAATACAAACTATGTAATAAAAGATGCTTATTATCTAATGCTCAGCAAGGAAAGAATAAACATTAATAAGGCTCACATAAAACGGATCCTTCACAAAATTCGCGATCTCAAATGGGTGTTTAATAATATGTTAAGCATGATATTTTTCTGATCATATGTCATTTTATCTATTAACCCACTGGCGGTTTGGGCTGTGACGTCAAGCCATGATAAATCTTTCTCAAAATGGTTGAAGCCGTGATATTACGATGGGCTTTTTCCACGTCAAGATGGTCTGGAGCGTATATTTGCGATATTCCTTCCCCTTTTCCCAAACAGGTTCCCTGGTGCATCGGAGGCGTTGCTTTTCCGCACATTCCTCAGGCCGTGATATCACGGCCAAAGCCGCCAGTGGGTTAATGTCTTTCAATGGAAACAGTATATTTTAGAAAACAGCATTCTGTTATAACTTGTAAAAGTGAAAGTTCTTTAATGTTTAGCACTGTAATAACTTTAATGATTCCCGTCAATTTGTAAATGCATTGTTTTAAATATAGTGCGAAAATGCAAAATGAATATTTTGAAATAAATGAGATTTCGTATTCCTATGCGAGAATGGTTTGTTTTTACAATCGCGATTTTTGCTAAGGTTTTTGATTTTATTATAGCGATCTTTTGGAAAGGTTCGGTTTTGAGTTTTTAAAAAAATATATCACTTTTATTCTGTTTGAAAAAGATTCAAATTGTACTGCTTGATTTCTTGAAACCTTATTACATGCAATATTTTTAAAAATGAAGAATTTGTCAAACTTTCCCCCTTGTTATTATGTATGATTAAATAGGGTTCCTAGATTCTTCTTTTCATTAAAGGGGATAAGATGGCAGTTGAAAACTAACATACTCCATCTAGTTTGTATTGAATTATCAGTTTAGAACAGTAGTTACGTTTCGCCATGTTTTGAGCGTGTGTCCGCTAGTTGCGTGGACAGCACACAAACGAACTTTTTTTGAGTGGGATTTCATAAAATATTGCGGGAATCACGCAATCGCGTGGCCTAGCGTGAACCCTGCATGATTACATTCTATCTCTCATTCATGTTTGGATGTCGCTTTATTTCCTTTTAACTTTTTTTTTTTTTTTATTTCTAATGGCAAGGTTACAAAAGACCTCTACACCATAAGGCAAAAGGAACAAGAACAAAAACAAATAAACATAATAATGTGGCGAGAAATGTCTATGAACCTAAAACCTCCCTAGCGCGCCAGTTGTGGTCACTCAGCGAGGAATCACCAAGTGCCGGGCAGCGGAGAATGTGGCCAGCATCCATGTCCTCCAGAAGATCACAGAGTGTGCAGAAGGGGGCCTGAACAACATGGATTCGATGTAGATGTTTTAAGAGGCAGTCATGTCCTGTGGCCAGACGAAACTCAGCTACTGCTTTACGTCTTGGCCACATGGGGAGATCCCCGAGTTTATTCCACCAGATCTTATTAGAATTTCTCTCAGCATATTGATGTAGCGTGAGATCATTCATCTTTCTCTTGATGATACGCTTGGCACTAGTATAAGGGACAGCTTTCTTTGATGTTTGTAAAATAGAAGCTCCCTTTTTTGCTAGCTGGTCCGCTATTTCATTTCCAGTTATACCGCAGTGTTCAGGGATCCACTGCAAGACGACTTCTTTAGAGTACTTAGACAGACTCTTCAGAAGTTTCTTACACTCAAGTGTGTTAGAGGAGGCAGGAGCAGAAAGAGAGCCTATTGCCAGAATTGCTGCTTTTGAGTCACAGAATATAACAGCTCTTACGAAACTATTTAGGTGGCAATGCAGTTGCGCAAGGGCTACTTGAATAGCAGCAACCTCCCCATCAAAAGCAGTTGTGAATTTACCAGTTGTTAGATAAAAGGAGAAAAGGTGACAATATACCCCCGCTCCTGCTCTGTCAGTGTCCCTCAAAAGGCTTCCATCGGTATAGATATGCACCCAATCAGGTTCGGGATACATGGTTTCAATCGTTTCCAAAGCCAACGACCTTAAAATTAAGGTGTTTTGTTCCTTTTTGGAAACCACCTGGGTAAGTTCTGTCCGAATTCGAAAACCTCTATCAATAATTGGATCTAGAGATGACACCAGAGGTTCGGGGATGAAGTCAATATCAAGCAATTGCTTTAGTTCCAGAACACCCTGCACAAAACCATGTTGGGTCTTCAAACGTCTTCCTGTATCCAAATGAAGATTGCACAAAAGGGAGAGGCCGTCTGGTAGTCGTGTTAATTTTTCCCATAGCAACAAGGCTCTTTCTTGAAAGATATTCTTTAGAGGTTTATTTTTTGTTATCATAAGCATTGCATCAATCGGAGTTGTTTTAACAGCCCCTGTGATGAGCCGTAGGGCCTGGTTTTGGGTTCTATCAAGTAATTCAGTCACAAAGCCAGATGCAGTAATCAGTGGCTCACAGCAGTAAGTTAAAATAGGTAAAATCATAGGGTTAGCCAAAGTTGTAGATCATTTAGCCGCAAAAGCGTTACCAGGGTGCACCACGAGGAGGTAGATCTACACTGCACCCCCTTTTAACTTTTATGCTTCCAAAAAGCCTATAATATTCACACTTATAAAGATCACATACAGTGTCCCATTAGTTCACATTTGTAAACCATGGCATTCCGAGGTTTTTTTTTTTTTTTTTTTTTTTTTAACATTTGGTGATGGTACATATTTATGGGTGTTTTTCCTTTTTGCTGACTGTAAGCTGGTGACAGTCAACAAGCTGTGCTTATACTTCTTTAGGGTTGCATTATTTGCTAGTGGAAAGCCTAAGTTCACTTAGGCCTTCTTGTAACCTAAGGAAGCATAAGTGTTAATTTTTGATTGTCACAAGCATTAAAGAGAAAAATTGCCCAAGAAATGTCATTGGTTGTAAATAAGATGCCAAGGGAGCAGTTGGGGTGGGGGAAGGGGGGAGAGAGAGAGACTACCCAACTTGATTTTCGTTGAGAATCAAATTTTAAATAATCTCAAAGTGTTCTTCGTTCAATCCATTACTTTTTAAAAATTATTACAATGCTAGTCATTAAAAATATTGCATTAAGAAAAGGAAGCAGACTGATTTTTTTTTCAGACAAGTGTAATGGGAAAAGTTCAATCTGTAGAGCAGCCTGTTCTGATGATAATAACAGATAGTCTGAACGGTCGGAAAATCAGAGTTTGGGTGGTCAATATAGCAGGGTTCGCGCTAGGCCGCACGATTCCCGCAATATTTTTTGAAATCCCACTCAAAAAAAATTCTATTTGGGCTTAAACTTTAAAAATCCCACTTAAAATTTTGGTCAAGGAGGAAAATCCCACCTTGTATTTTTCCCCAGTGTGAACCCTGATATATGTACAATCCCCTCATGTGTGCAAACTCATTGTATGCAAGAATTCATCTGTGATATTTATTGGCAAATGGTAGCATGTGTAAATTCTTTCAAAAGCAAAACAATTTTTTGAAAACCTTTAAAAAAAAAAAAATTAAGCAGAAACTTTCAGAAATGAAAAGTTAACAGAAATGGCACTGTGATTGTTGTACAGCCTAGGGCCTCAAATCCGGAACGCTTGGTGCCGTGATATTTCCGGATTCCGGAATTTTCTGGACTTTGGGTCCTCATTCAAAAAATTTTGTAAGTAGTATCATAGCCCATATAATTTGCTCTGGAACTTATTAGCATTTTGCTCATTTATAGCATTTTTATTAACGTATATACTCGCCTATAAGTCGCAAAATGTAGCACAGAAAACAAAGTTGGAGTAGGTTTATATTCGGGAAGCAAAGCATTGAAACGTCTAGACTTTTCCTGATGTTATTTTAGCCTCTTTAATTAAACAATAAAAGATAAGAATTCTGTCAAATTTTGGTATGATTTTATATTCTGTAGCCACTAAATTGTAGTAAAAGATCAAACTATCGGGAAAATGCGAGAAACGCGGATTTTCAATTTCGCGAATGTTCTATATCGTGCGAAAATTAGAGCTCATTTTAAAAAATATAAGAGAACTACAAGAAATAGAAAAACCAAAATTTAATGATATTAACTCAGAATTAAAGCAACAATTAATAAAAATTCTAATCGCAAAAACGAACCCATTTCAGAAAATCGCGAAATAAGTTTTTTTTTAAAACAGCTCATTTCCGATCTTACACATGTTCCATTACATTTTGTTTTCCTTCTCTTTAAAACGCCTATTTCCAAAAAACCTAAGCAAAACATTTCCCAATTTTTTTTTTTCAAAGCAACAATTAATAAAAACTTTAATCGCAAAACAAACCCTTTTCAGAAGCGAATTTTTTTTTTTGAAAACAGCGCATTTCCAATCTTAAACATGTTCCTTTACATTTTATTTTTCTGCTCTTTAAAACGCTTATTTCCAAAAAAAAAAGATGCGAAACATTCGCGATTTCTTTTTCAAAATTTTTTTTTCAGCTGCCGATTTTTTTCGAAATGCAAAAAAAGTTCCGGCTTTTGGGTCTTCTGGATTTTGGGATTACGAAATTGGGGTCCCATACTGTATATTTTAATTTTTTCCTACATTTCGATGTTAAAAATTAACACATTGACAAAAATATGAATATGTTTTTTCTTTTTGCCAGTTGGAATGAGTTATCATTGAATTTCTTCTTTCCTTCTTTCATTCTTCTTTCTTTTTGAAAGAAGAGTAAAGAATTGACCTTTGATAGTTTTAAAAGATGTACAAAATAAACACATTTTGTTTTCTTTTAGCAAAGGAACATTATTCTTCTCCATGTGAAATATTTCTTTCTTTAGTTCAGACGAATTTAAATTATTTATTTTATTGAGTTTAGTTGTTTTTCATTGTATGTATTTTAAATAGCAGTTTCTGAAATGTAACATAATTTCCAGAAGTAATTGAATCAATATTTTAAAAGTATTTTATGCAAAAATTTATTTCTTGCAGGGCTCCTTGATAACAAGTATGTTTATGGGAAGATTGTTATTAAAGAAAAAGTAAGTATCTATATACAGTGAACCCTCTTTGACCAACCACCTCTCAAAATGACCAAGATTTAATCGAACAGAATTTCCCCCAATTATATTAATGCTAACTTCTCTATATTAAACGCCCAGTTCAAATTAACATCTCTCTCGAAAAGACCGCATTTTCTTACAGCAAAAATTTCTTACTCTCTGTTATAACTGTTAGTTGCTCCAAGAGTGCAAAAACAGTATGTTAATGTTTATGTTTAGCAGACTACTTCTATCTAGGCTACAAATATCTTATTTTGTGTTGGTCAGTACCCTAGAAATTTTTTAAGGTTCAATAAAAACTTTTTAGTGTTTTCATTTCGTAAACTGTAGAAAACTTAAAATAAAAATAAGAGTCGCTTATTTAAAGTAAAGTTCTTTTTCACTATTCAGAAGCAAAATTAATTTTATTAAAGTTTTGTTAACGTAAAGTAAATCATACTTCTGCACATATCTAACCATAACATTGACTATTTCTAACTGAGGGCCATGGAAGCCTAGTGGTCAGGATGTCGAGCTTTGGATTGGTGGATTTCAGGTTCGATACCCGGGTCGCTGAAGACCCACCATGTGCACTGAGGGATACGTGTATGTAAAATCAGTGGACCCTGAAGTCCCAAGGCAGTTCCGATTGCACCGGTGGGTGGAGATTTTCCTTTCCCTTCTCACCCATAGGTGTGAAAAGGAAGGTGGTGTATTTGTGGTGGCGCCATCTGGTATCATCCAAGTACATAATAGGCCAAGTCATACTTCCACCATTGGTGCTCATCTTGAAACGAAGGCGCTGCTTACTGCCTTAATTCTTAGTTGCTCTGGGTGGGGAACTTGGATATCCAAGGGGGGGGGGGGACATTAGAAACAACAACTATTTCTAACTAACTTGCATTAAGTGACCACCTGCTTTAACAACCGATTTTTGCCAGAATGCCCTAAGATTTCTGTATGCAAAATTTTGTTTGAATACTTCTGATTATACAGAAATATCAAAGGAACAGACTTTCTGACACACAAATATATTTTTAAAATTTTGTCAATGGCCTGCTATTTTTGCAGTTGATTTACTTCAACTTTCTTTGAAATGAGACTATGTGCATTCATCAAATAGTAGTTCTTATCAAATGTGTTGTTGTATGTAAGTTATATAAAGTATATTTTAAATTAACTTATGCTATCTGTATTTTTTAAATCATAAAATAGGTATACAGCCATAAAATATTTTTCGGTTTTGATAGTATCTTGTGGCATTCTTTTAGCGACTTGGGCATCACATCGTTTAAAAGTAAGTTCTTTTGTTTTGTTTTTTTATACTTATTTTTCATTATCTTTTCCTCTTGTGCATAATTGTGATTCTGTTCATTGTTTTATGTAATTTAAAAAATGCAATCATTGTGTTTCTTTAAAAGCATTTTAATAATTATTATTGCCTAAGCGTCAGTTTTCAGGATTCATACATCTTTGGAAAACCAGGAATTTTCAGGAAAAATGTAATAGAATTTTTTAAAAAACCTAAAGTAGAGAAGAATATGATTTTAAACCAAGAAACAACCTTGTTTTTTAAATTGTTGTCTTATCTTTTTTCACTTTTTTTTTTTAACTATACTGCACAATTTATAAAATCTTAAATCCCTATTTTTTTTTCCTTTCTCATAGCCCAAAGCACACAAGGATTCTCATGTTCTGACCAAGCAATCATTAATTGGTAAGTATTTGTAATTGTGTATTAAATCTGTTTTTTCTTAGTATAATTGCATGCATGTTAACTCTTGGAATTTCCAGAAAACCTTTAGCTTTTAAGCTCTTCTGTTTTGTTATCAAACAAAAATCGCTTTTCGTGTATGTGTGCCAGGAATTTATATTCAGCTGAAAATTATTTATTTTACATTATTTTTGCATGTAAAACAGAATTTTTTATCGTCACTTTGAATTGAAGATTTATATATTATTTTCATACGAATGCCATCCAGTTTTCCTGCTAAATGTTCTTATTTGGATTCATCACAAAGCTGAAAATCCTGGTGTCATTTAAAAAAGAAAAACCCTTTTCTTTTCAAGAAGCATTTACAGAAATTGAAGTTTTTTCCTTTAATATCTACAATATACTTAAGTCAATTATACTTTTAAAACCTGTATCCTTAGTTCTGTCTTGCTGTCAAACCTTTCATATTAAAAATAATTATTACATTATTTTAAAGATTTTATTATACCCTAGGTATTGCTTTAATGTCATTTGCTCTAATTCTGTCTGCTGGATTAGGCATATACCAAGAAACTTTATTTAAAAAGTATGGAAAACATCCAAAAGAAGCCCTTTTTTATTCTGTAAGTAAAGTTTTTACACTATATTTTTTCATTGATTATAAGATTTTTTGCCATTGCTGAGCATACTATTGCTATGGGACACCAGCCCCTGTTTGAAGAAACTAAAGTGCTCTCTACTAATATTCATTACTTTGCTCGCCTTCATAGAGAAGCTGTTGAAATACATAAACATCCTCACAACATCAATAGAAAAGAAGAAATTTTGAAAGCAAACAAGTTATTGGTTCCATTGCTTCAAAAAGCACCAACCAATGCCAAGAACAAAGATGAACAACCAATCAGAATCAGTCCCAGCAAGCCTGAGATTGGTAGCTTATCCAATGAGGTTGAAGCACATGTGATGCTTGATATATAAGGAACAGGCCTCTGCCTTGACTTCATTTTTACTCTGAAAAGCCTGAAACAAGTCAGGCGAAACATCGGCCAGAAACATCTTGGTTAGACCACTGCCTATAAGCCCAGAAAATATTATGTTTGGCATGGACACCGGCCGTGAAAGCCTAAGTTACTATATTATGATTATTAAGTTCTAAATTTTCTAGAAGGGTTATTATATTTATGCATGCTGTTCAACTTGCTGTATTGTAGAAGGTAGCTTGTAGGACAAGAACACTATCAAATAAGCTACAGTCTTTTTTAGTAGTCCTATCTCAACAGGCTCAATGAAAGCTTTAATTATGGAAAACTCATTAGCAGAAGTGTCTCAATACTCAAGGGTCCTCTTTCAAAAATTGCAGTTGTTTATATCAATGTATTTAGTAAATTATTTTCCTTCTGAACGTGGTACCACTACTTTTTATAACTAGCATGTATTCATGTCATAGATTTGCTAAGACAAGTGGTGAGAAATTAAAAGAAAAATAAACACATATACTTTATCCTTATGACAACTGTTTATTTTTCTCTTTAGCATTGGGTCAAGTATAAGTTTATTCATTTAAATCAAAGTTTCAACATATGTTTTAAAGAAGAAAGACTGAAAGAGAAACAAAAGTCATAAGTGCCTGCAAAAAATAGTAAAATAGTGCTTACTCTAGGATGAAAGGGCACCAAAACAGGATATATTTTCAAATGGGTGCCTATAGTCAACTTAGGTGCACCAATTTTTGATTATCTTTTTTTTATGTAAATTGACCATTTATTTTGAAGAAAAACCAAATTGGGTGCCTAGCTTGTTTTGGGGGAATCATCCTATTAAAATTGTAAGAAAGGTTTGAACTGAATTTTAATTACGTCTTGCATTCACAGAGCTCACAACTTCTACAGATTTTTCATAGTCGCTGTGTACAATAGCCAAAATTTTCTGTTTACTACTACAGTAGAACATCAATAATTACATTTATGCAATGTTTTAATGTGGCCTCAAAACTTAGGTCTGGCCAGAAGAGTAAATCGATTATAAAAGGTTTTTCAGTAGTCGTCGTATAAACGATGTTCCTTTGTACTGTAGAAAGTCCAAATTGTTTTATGTTCAGTTATATATATTTTCAGTTGGTTTTTCGAAAGGAATAAAGCAAAATTTGATATTTAATCACAAGTTGACCCTATTGTATTTCAAGACATTGACTTTTATGTGTTTCTTTGATTTTAATAAGTTGTGTATATAGGTTAGTCTTATAAAATAGGCAAAACACGTGTTTTTACCTTGTAACAGTTAAAAAATGAAGTAATAACTGTTAAAAACATTTTTTTTTTACTTTGATGTACTGATACCAACCTATAAATGCAATACAAAATGGAAAAATTCTTAAGGATTATATTTTTTAAAAATGTTAATTGTTCTAAAATCATTGTCCTGGCTTGTCATCAGAGCTAAGATCTGGTGTAAATAAATGATTGTTTTTTCAATTAAACTTTATCAGATGTACATTAGAAAAAGGTATTTTTGGCAATGAACAATTATTTGAAAGACTAACAATACATTTCCATATTCAAAAGAATTTTAAAACCTGCGTCACTGAGGAAATCATCAGGCAGATAATATTAGATAATATTTCACTCGATATTTCTCACATAGATAGTGCGACCCATGAAAACTAATTAGATTATTGCAATATATGACATATCATTTGTTAATATAATCTCTTGTTATATATCAGCATAAAATGTTTTTATTAATTAAAATGTTCAAACAATCAGTAATGTATTCTTTGTTTGATATTTATTTTTCTTCATTTCAGCATGCACTGCCTCTACCAGGATTTTTGCTTTTAATAGGAGACATTTATCCGCAGCTGCATTTATTTACCAAATCTAGTAAGACTAATAAGTTCTCCTGCTTTTAAATAAATACATTTTTTTAAACTTTTCACTTATTTGTTATATGTATTTTTAATATTTAATGTTAATTAATAAAATCTGTACTAGTACTAAACATTTGGGCCGTGGTAGCCTAGTGGTTAGCACGTCGACTTCCATCTGGAAGGTCGCGCGTTCGATACCCACTGAAGACCACCATGTATACTTGGGGATATGTGCAGAGATGCCGAATGCTACGGATTCTCCGTAGTATCTACGGAAAAATACAAAAATTTGAAGTTGACTACGGATTATGGAAAGCGCTTTTTTTTCTACGGAAAATACAATATTTTAGCTGAGTTCAACTTTTTGCGCTTGGCGCGCATATAAAAAAAAAAGATTCACCGACAGTCGCCAAAAGGAGCGCTTACTGACGATTCGTGGTAGTTTAGAGCTGCGAACAATAGATTGATGACGAGACGGTAGAAAGCTCAAAATTCCGGTTCTAACTGGAATTTCTCCCAGGGTGGAGCAATATTTACAACAACCCTGTTCTACTCGGCGAGAGAGTTCGGGTTCGGGCAATGTTCGGATTTTTTTCGCTTACTTGCACTACTTGCCCGACAGAACACATGCTTTTAGCATTAGCAGTTGCTTATTGCATTCTTCGTTGCGTACTTAGCGTCGTTTGTTCGTTTGGTTATTAACTATTTGGTTCTAAATTAATTAACAAATTCAGTAAGAAATTAAATTTGTATTTTATATTGAAAAATAATCTTATTGGGTGGAAACATAACCGGAAAATCAGGGAAGTTTTCTGTTTAGGAAATATCAGGGGATATTTAAATTTTCTCCAAATATCAGGGAAAATTATTCAAACCGGCAAGCATCTGGAGTTCCGTCTGCGAAATTTCCTTTTTTTGCGCCTGGTCAGCTCGATTGCCGATTTCCCATTGGCGCCACCAGGGGGGGGGGGGTGCATAGAGAGCCCATGCCCCCCATCCCCCGATTTGGAATTTTTAAGACTTTTCTTTACTCGATACAGGAACAATATGCATCTTGAGAAAATAGAGTAACATAAGTATAAAATAATGATGGGGGGGGGGGGGGGTGTGATCTTCATTCTTAAAAAAAAACTTCAGATTTAAAACTCTCAGCAGTTGCAGATTAGATTACTTAGAAAATTTCGTTATTTTCTCCTTCCAGGTGTGGTAGAGCTGGAAATTTCCAGAATTTTTTTTGCCGAAGTTCCGGAAATTTTATTTTGCTTCTTGTCCTTAAAATTTTCGCCCTCATTTTGGTTCTTTTGCTTTAAATTGCAGCAATGCATATTTCTTAATTGATTTATGTAATTCTTTAAAATATCGTGCGTTCTTTTCTTTGCGCAATCTTTCTGCATCCTGTGCAAGAATAGTATTTTTTCCATTTTAACTCTTTTTAAAATTTAATTATGAAGTAAGTAAATAAAATTTCTTTATATTTTTATCAATATCTTACCGTATATACTTACTTGCGTGTAAGTCGATTCGCATGTAAGCAGAACCCCTAACTTTCAGACAAATAAACAGAAACTCGCGTGTAAGTCGACCTTTCAAAGATAAATCGGGAACGTTTTTGCGGCGAATTTTTAGGCAAAAATGTTTTTAAAAGAAGGGGGATGAATTTTAATTACAATTGGAAATTTGTAGGTATGATGCGGAGTTTCATTTTTGCGATCGCGATTTTCGTAAAGGGTTCGTGTTTGCTGTTAGTTGTTGCTTTTATTCTGAATCAATAAAAAAAAACCTTTTGGGTTTTAATTTCTTGCAGTCTTATTAAATGCAATAAATAATTTTAGTAATGTTTTCTTCAACATTTTGATGATTTTTTAGAGGAAATTGTATTTTTTTTAATATTCCACACATTTTATTAAAATAGTACACCCTTTTTGTACCATTTTCTTGTTATCCTATATTTTATACATTTTCCATTGCGACCCCTGTTAAAATAAGTACTTTTTTCCATTTCTGTCTGAATCAAGTAGTTTTCATAAATTTCAACTAGATAAATTACATTTCGTCTTATATGCTAGAAAATACAGTACCTATGAAAAAAATTTGATTTTCAGGAAATTGTTTTGAAAGTTCAGGAAATGCAAATCCTTACTACTACCACCCCTGTCTTCACTGAAAAAAAGGGAATTGCACAAAGTTCAGTTGGAAAAGAAGTGTCTCCCTCCCTAAATATTTTTTCTGGTTTCACCACTGTGATACTGTCATAACACATTACAATGACGTTGTGTAACTCACAATTTCAATATAACATCAGGGAAATTTTTGGAGCCTGATCGGGGAGTTATCAGGTTTTTTTTTTTTTTGAATTCTATTGCCACCATGGCTCAGCTGAGGCAAATATTTAGCTTTAAGGTTAAATATTGAGTAGTTTTTGCATCCACATTCCTCCGGTATTATAAACTACTGATAAGCACTGAAAACTACTGAAAATTGTTCAGGTTACTACTGAAAACTTTTAGATTAGAGTGGCATCTCTGTATGTGCATGTAAAATCTGTAGACCCCACTACCCCCCCCCCCCCCGTGCGTAAGCAATCCTAAGGCCTCGGCTAACAGGTAGGAGTCTGGTGGAGAAAAAAGTACTAAACATTTGCTCAAGTACTGAAATGTTTATCATCTCTGTAATAAGAGGCGCCTTTTTAACTGGGTCCTGTTTTAAAACTACTACTAGTTATCTTCTGCATAACCTAGCATTGTTTGTAAATAAGCCAGATGACATGTCATAACAGACATATCATAGTCATATTGTATGATCATCGATTCATTCATTACGTGAGCCAAGTTGAAAACGCTCCTTTGCATATAATATTTACTTTGTATTGACCATTCAGTTGTGTCTCGACCTTATTATTTTCAAATTATTTTGACTAAAATAGAACAATGCACAATGACGGTAACAGAATACTGACTCGGATAACCAGATACCCAGATTTTCAAAAGTTGTCCCAGCTAATCATGTAGAAAGCTAGTTGCACAAGAAACTCTATATGTTTGAAAGAAAACTGTTGAACAACAGATATTGGGGTTTTGGTGTAAAATTATTTTACATCATAACCAATACTCTTACTTTGATGTAATATTTTCTATCTTATAACAAATTATTCTGTTTGTCAAGATAGAAATTTTTAAATTTTTCATTTCTCTTCCAAGAACTACAGAATGTTGCTCATAATTAAAACATAGCAGTAAACTGAAATTTTATTTATTTTTAGGCCCAATTGATCTGTTTATTTTCAACATTCCATTACTATGGGTTTATCTAATTGGTAATGTTATTACACAGTATCCTTTTTTGTTGATTACATGATTCATATTGATGTTTAAAATTTTTAAATAACAATTATGCTGCACATATCATTGAAATATAATCTTTAAGTGTTTCAGTCGTACTTTGACAAAAAAATTATTAATTGCAAATGATTTTTCGAGTTTAGAATTTTAGAGAGACAGTGAATTGAATGAACAAATGTTAACCATTTTTCTCTATGCATAAAGATTATTTATATTTAATTTTTCTGACTATATAATATATAATAAAAGTCGGATTTCCTCATTATTAAAAAAAGTGCTAGACATGAAAATTGATAGTAGAAATTGTATTGTAGTTAATAAATTTTTCACAAATACAGTCAGTAGTGTATTTTTAATGGGATGTGCATTTAATTTTATTTAATATTAATAACAATTGACGTAAGTATGATAAAAATACAGTTGTGGAAAATTTTCTGCACACACCTAGTTGTAGGCATTTTAAAATAAAATGAGTGAAATTCTGAAATTTTGCATAACTATTCATGTATGTCCTCATTATGACATATTATATGAATTCAACTTTGACCAGTAGACTTACAAAAGAAAATGAGTTTTAAAATTATGTTATAAACAATTTTTTTTCTTTTTTCTTTTCACAATGTAACATATATTTCTTTCTTTATATAAACTGTTATTGATTAGTTATTTTGCAGTTAGTTTTCTTAACTATTCTTAGATATATTTGCGTCAGATCGGTGTTTACTATAGCAACAAAATATTCTTCTTTAACAGTAACAATGATAATTACCTTTAGAAAGTTTATTTCATTATTATTTTCTATCATATATTTCCAAAACCCATTTACTAACCTTCATTGGTTTGCAACATTTCTTGTATTTTTTGGTTCATTGCTTTTTACAGACTTAAGAAGCCTTAGACGCCAAACAAAAAAGTTGGAATAATTTAAACTAAAAACTACATTTCGATTACTTTTGTTTCATTATATTTATTTTCACTATGCATTTAAAAAAATAATATATGCCTGCATGAAAAATAGACTACATTGCATTGTACTCATCCAACTAATATTTTATTTATTATGCATTTTATAGTAATTTATAATGAATTTTTTAAAAATCAATAAATTTTTTACTTTGGAAGTGCTTTTGTTTTCATTCCTGATGTATTTTCTAAAAATTTGTATGCATAGATATATTTCTTTATTATATCATCTCTACTTGTACAAAAAAGTATTTGCGTGTGAAGTCCCAACAAATCTCACAATTATTTACAATCATGAAATTCGGTATGCATGTACCTAGTCTTAAAATCAATTTTTGCATATCGAACTTTGAATTTCAAAATTTTTATTTAAATTTTATTCTTTTAATTTCCTATAAAATGACTGACTCCTAATGGGGTATTAAAAAATTGGCAAATTTTGTTGCAAATGTGCAACAAAATTAATTTTTTCAAAATTGTATCAATGTTGTTTAAACAATTAAGTTTTTTCCCAAACTTATTTTATTGCTCACAAATATAACGTTAACATTGTTGACAGATTTTAATGTTCTACTAATTCATTTTGATATATTTTTTGCAAAGGGATCCTATCCCTAGTCACCCCTATATAAATACATTACATTTCTCAACTCGAAGTGATGAGTAGGGGGAAGCAACTGGCCCATTATGTCCCCTAAATGACAGGCTTAGGAAAGACATGTTTCTGAGACAAATTTTTATTTTGCTTACAAGATTGAATAGTTGGATAAAACTATAATGAAATAACAAGAACTCACTTGTATGAAGTACTAATGTATGTTAACTTGCACCTTTTAAAGAAGCTCTTAATTGAAAGTTATCAACAAAGACATACAGATAGAAAATAAAGAATAACTAGTACAATTACAGATGTTAAAATGAATTATGAATTTATTATCATAAAATTAAAAGATTTTCCCTAAAGAATCCTCAAAATTTGAACTGAGTTTGAGCTTTATTTTAGGCAAAACTCTTTCTCTCAAGTGATCACTGAGCAAACTGTTGATGAAAAGAGTAGAAAATAATGCTAAATGTTAGCTAGATAACATGGTACAGTTTATCTAGTAAACATTTAGTTTCTTGTACTAAAAAAACCTCTATATAAGAATTTAACTTTTTTTTTCTTTTTTAAAAAGAAGATATTCCTTTTTGAATTATCAAATTGTACATTAAATATTTTTGTTATCAATATGACTTATTAAATAGCTACAGCACACTTGATCCCAGAAATAATTTACTTAGAAAATTAGCCTGAAATAGATGTCAGAACTCAACATTTTACTTTGAACAAAATAAACAGATACAGATGTAGGTAATTTTATTTTGCATACACAAACATATCAAATTTTTAAGACTGTTGACGTTGGTGAGGCGGCTGATACAATTTAGCAGCTGACTTATAATCTTGCTGCCTAGGTTTTTGTCGATCTTGTCTGCCATAATATTGGTTATGAGACTTGTTTAAATTTTGTCTTGAATCTATCGAATCTCTAAATTGTGTCATTTGGTTTGCTGGATTTTCGGGATTATTCCAATGACTGGGATGAAAGGCAAGTGGTCCAGCATTCTGCATTAAAAACAATATTTTTATCATTAACAGCTATTATAGTTGTGCATAATTTAAGTTTATGCCAATTCTTACTGATATCTTTTGTGAGACTTTGAAACTAAATTGAGTGTTAAAAGAAGCTTTTCATATTTTTATATTTGCATGGAAATCTCCAAATAGCAGCCACTAATAATGCCATTGATTAAGGCTCATTGTTTAGCAGTGTAAATATTTAGCAATAAACTACTACAATTTCGAACAAAAAATCAATGATAAGCAGTTCTTATGATGTTCAAGAAGTACTTCTCATAGATCTGTTTTTTAATACTTTTTTTTACACAAAAAGGAAATAAACCTTTTAGAGACACACTAATCGCAAACTCCAGCAAATGCGGAGAAGGCAGAATCAATTTCATAATTTTTTTTACACTAGGTTCAACATGAAGCAAACATGTTTAATAAGCAGGATTAAAACAGGAGTTTGGATTTCATTCTCCCTTATTTTTCTTCTCTTCTCTTTTCCCCACACCAGATTTAGTGATGGAAATAATATTCTCTCTTTGATTCAGTCTTCTATTTTAGAAATTTACATTCTGCAATGTATGACATTCAATCAAAAAGTCTTTTTTTTTAATTCATTTTGCAGGTTTTAACCCCTTTTTTAGTCACAACCCAGCAGATGACTATAACATGAAGTTGTCATAAAGAGCATCTCTGAAAATAATAGAGAACGTTTCTAGAGTTTTTAAGATTTAGTGATTAGTAAGAACCCCTCCTGTACAAAAGCATACACATTTTCACAGCTCCTACTGATCTCTCTTTATTCCGAAAGGACCACAGGAAAAACCTTAATTCTGACAATGTGGTAGAAACAAGAAGGAAAGCTCACCCCCCCCCCCCTTTATTTATTTCTACAAATGTATCATTCATTAGTTTCCAAAACTATTTTTAGTACATGTTTTTCAGGAAGCCATTCTTTCGAAGTTTCTGTCAATCTAATTGTGGTAACTGGACCAGATGAAACCATTCATTGTGTAGAAGTTGGCCATCCGAGGGTAGAAGCTTCACTATACCTGCTATTTTCTTATTCGCCTTTTAAATAAAACTTTTCATAGTTGAAAAATAATATCATACAAGCTAAGGTAATCATCATAGTGCAGTTTTTTAACTGAAAGAAGCGAGTTAAATTTTACAGGAATTTCAGTAATTTGTCTAGCATTTCCAAATGGATAATAATTGGTATTTTATCTATTTGCCTTATGCAATATCTGCAAATATTTTATTATGAGAGACTGATTCAACATCATCGGCACTTAGACTTATTTATGATTATATTATATTATGATTGTTCTTCACCACAGACTGCTTTGTAAGAAATGTGGAGTGTCCGACATTTTTCAAGCCACCCTATTAAGCTTTGAATGTTTCTAGTCCTGACGATTGACCATCTTCTAAAGCTTTTTCTTGAAGAAGCATTCCGCTCACTGGAATGTTTTTGGCACGTACTAACTGGAACCACCTCATCACAGCTTTGTCTATTTCAGAAGTCTCAGTCTTTCGGCACTTGGTCTTTGTATTCTCATTGCCATTTGTTATCCAAAGTTTCCTAATTTCATCCTTTTCTTTCAAAAGCTGGCTTATCCAGGTTTTTTCAACGCTAAAAAGTTCATCAATAGCTCCAACTCTCAACTGTTCTTTCTCTGCAACATCTATAACATTGATTTTCTCCTTTAAAGTTAATCTTTTCCATTTAGACATTTCAGCAGTAAATTCACCTTCCGCTCGCAACTGGACTGTATCAGATAATGATCAGTTAGCAACTGAACTGCAAGAAACAGGTTCACGCAGGGGAGGACGCGTCACGTGCATTCAACTCCCTCAATGCTCAGAACCAAGAGGGGTAAATGAATAGATGGAATTTCACGGTAGGGAAGACACCCTTTGTTAAGTTCCAACGGTCACTTCAAGGTTGCTAAAGGTCACCAAGAAGTCGTTTCAGAACTGTCCGTTGGTAAGAAAACATAAACATAACTTTTAGTAAAATATTTTATTTTGGCTAGGTTTCTATTTAAAAAGAATTTGTTTTTGTAAAAAAAGTGTCTGCTATTTGGAGGTTTTTACATTACCCTATATTAAGTGACTGGGACTTGAAAAATTATCGGCTATTTAGAGGTGTCCGTTAAAGGACGTTTTACTGTACAACAATAAATAAAACTTACAATATACCGCATCCATAATAAATTTTATACACAGCAATTTACTCAAAGTAAAAATAAGTTACATTAAATAAATTGTTCTTTTCAAATGTTTACTTTTATTTTAATAAAAATAATTTTTCTATTAACTACTTACCCAAGTTGGATTTATTTCCTGGACATCATTTACTAATACTTCTTCATAGTTTCCATATTCCATGAAATGAACGACACATGTTTTTCCTTCTTCACCGACTGCATGGATGACTGCCCTATAAAACTATGAATAATATTTGGTGAGAACCAAAGCTATGCAAAATTATGTGTTGTATAAGCATCCACTTGCATACATTGAGAAGTTGAACATTGCTTGTCACAAACTTACAATGAAAAAGAGGGTAAAAATTTTAGAGTTACAAAAAAACCCCCAAAGTTTGGAACCGCAAACCTTTAAGTCGCTAATTACCCCCCCCCCCCCCCCCCTGGAAAATTGTTTTTTTTTTTTTTTCAACTAGTATGTCTTTAAGTATGTGGAATCAAAATGCAATGAAAGCATGCATAAATCATATGTATTGATACCAAGAAGACATTAGACCAAAAGCAGCATTGACGAAAATCTCATCGCACATGATTTGCACTTGCGTATTATACGCTAGAAAAAAGCATTGCATGCAGAACTTCTAGATTAAGTATGTGAAGCTAAGAAGTAATGAAAATAATGTAACACTAGCATTTAAAATTCAAGATGATTTTGATGCAAATAAAAAAGGTAATGTTTTTATACATGGCATGTACGGTTTAACAATGCCAAATTTTTTGACCTGGTTAGTTTTTGAGAATAAAAAATTAACAAAGAAATAGTTTTTGCAATATAATAATGCTTCATACAAAAATATTCTATTCATAAGCAAATATATTCTCAGAAAGCTTCAAACAACATATATTTGGAGAAATTGAATGCTTTAAATAGATTTTCTTACATAACAAAGCAATTCTCTCCAAGCAAAGAAAAAATATTTACATAATTTAAGGTCTTCATATGCAGATCCTTTTTCTTTTGATATAATTCATGTTTACAAAGCTATATGTAAATTGATGTTAACAAATGCTAAAAATAAAACTATCTATAATGGAAGAATCTATACTGGAAGCCATTTTTTAAGGGGGGTTTTAAACAGGCCTTATTAGCATAGGCATAGTATGGTTTAAAAATAATTTAACTTTGTGCAAGTAAACAATAATAATAAAATTACACGTTAATTTAAAGCACAAATGAGCAATAAAATGCAGACATATGTTTCGGGATTGCTTGGAATCCCTTTTTCAATGCGACAAGGAGCTTCTAGATGCAAAACATCCAAATGAAGCAGACAGAACAACAAAAACAAAGCTTATATAGCCTAAGAATTATCTGTAAACCAATGAGAATAAAGGCAGCGTGAAGTGGAAGTAGAAGTAGCAGGAAGACACCAATAAGAGAGCAACAAACGAATCCAGTTGAAAGTACAGGAAGTAAAAAGGAATATCAATAAAAATAAAGCAAAAAAGACGACAGCATGCATAAAAATTGCAAAAATAATAAAATAAAATACAAAGAATAAAATTGAAATAAAAACAAGTACAGAAACCAAAACAAAATGCAAAACAAAGTACACATGTAAAGGAGGGGGAGGGGAGGAAGGAGAAAAATAGACACAAAAAAGGAAAACAACAAGAAAACCTAGAAAGAACAACAAATTAAAGAAATTTATGCCAGACCTGTGAAAAATAAGGAGTTGAGGAAGAATCATTAACCAAATTAGAACTATTCCTGTTAATATGATAAGCTTCCCAAAAGTCAAGCTCTAAAGGGGAAGAACATTTTTGAATAATTTTACCAGAATTGAAATCAAAAGAGTGGTTGGAATTCCAACAATGTTGAGCAATGCTAGACTTATTTAACTCTTGCTTTCGTACATAACCTTTATGCTCATTTAAGCGAATTTTCAGAGCACGTTTTGTCTGCCCAATGTAAGAAAGGCCGCAACGGCAACTAATTTGGTAAATACCCCAAGTGTTAAGTTGATCGACAGGATCCTTAAGAGAAGAGAAGGAAAGTTTGTTACTAGGAGCAAAAACGACTTGAAATTGAAACCTTTTTAGGATTTTAGCAATACGGAAACTGACAGAATGAAAGAATGGTAACACAACCAAATTCTTTCTAGAAACCACATTATTGGGACCAGAAGTTTTCTTAGAAAGTTTGTTATGAATAGAATCAATTAAAGAGTGAGAAAATCCTCTATCAACAGCTACAGCTTTCAGATAGTTGAGTTCAATCTTGAGAAGCTCAGGAGAAGAGCAAATATTAATAGCACGATGGACCAGAGCATTAAAAGCCGAATATTTTTGGTTGGGAGGATGAGACGACAGTCTGTGAGGAGGTAAAGAAACAGCAAAAGGTTTACGATAGACAGAAGTAGTGAAACCAGACTCACTCTTAGAAATAAAGACATCAAGAAACCCGAGGCTACTATTAAGTTCTTTCTCACAAGATACTAATACTAATTCTAATTTTGAGTCTATTGATAGAATGTCATGGGCAAGAGCTCTTCGTTCATCCGACAGTCACAAAATCACTTTAAATAAGAAATTTACTAAGTTGTGTAACGATTCAAATGTTCCTGTTCCGGCTGATTTGCCTCTTGTTAATAGGAACACGGTTGTAAATCTTTCAAAATTTCCTTTGAATAGTAATGAAATCAATGCTCTGAAATGTAATAACAATTTTGCTTTGGCTAAAAAGCCTTCTTTTTCTGAACTTATTGCTCCGGTTGAAAAAGCTTTCAAATTTAGTGCCTTAACTTCCACTCAAAAAGAGTCGGTTCGGCATCTTATTGCTTCCAATGTTGATTTCAATTCAAAAGTTCCTAATACTGGTTTTACCCATTCTGTGAAACGATGTGTCAATAATTTAGTTTCCAATTCTGATTTGGTCATTACCAAAGCAGACAAGGGTGGTCAGATTGTTGTTCTTAATAAATCATCTTATGTTGAAAAAACTGATGACTTAATTGCTTCTGGTCCTTATTCTGAAATATATAAAGATCCTAGTGACAAAGAGTTAAAAGCTATTTCTTCTGCTGTTAAGTCTGTTCATTCTATTCCTTTGATTGCTAAACGGTCTGTGATTCCTTCTGTTGCTAATTGTGCACGTTTTTATGCTTTACCAAAGGTACACAAGGCAGGTATTCCTTTCAGACCAATTGTTTCCAATATTGGCACTGCTTCATATAAACTTTCCAAGTATTTAGTTTCTGTGTTTTCTCCACTTAGAAGTCAGAATGTTTTCACTGTTAAAAATTCCACCGATTTTGTTAAGAAACTTCATAACTTCGTTCCGAATAATTCAGTTATGGCCTCTTTTGATGTTAATTCTTTGTTTACTAATGTTCCTGTTGATGGCGCTTTGACTTGCCTCAGGAAAAGGCTTTCTGAATTCCATTTTACTTCTGTGGAAATTGAGGAATTAGTTTTCCTTACTCGTGTGTGCTTGCAACAGAGCACTTTTGTATTTAATGGTAAATTCTATGCTATGGTAGATGGCCTGGCTATGGGAAGTCCTCTTAGTCCTATTTTAAGTGATTTCTATATGCATTATTTTGAGGAAAAACTGTTCCAGAAATTGCAATTTCAATTTTATGTTCGTTATGTGGATGATTGTTTTGTCCTAACGGACAGTAACTTGTTAGGTATTGATGATGCTCTTTCTATTATGAACTCCATTGATCCTAATATCCAGTTTTCTTGTGAGAAAGAACTTAATAGTAGCCTCGGGTTTCTTGATGTCTTTATTTCTAAGAGTGAGTCTGGTTTCACTACTTCTGTCTATCGTAAACCTTTTGCTGTTTCTTTACCTCCTCACAGACTGTCGTCTCATCCTCCCAACCAAAAATATTCGGCTTTTAATGCTCTGGTCCATCGTGCTATTAATATTTGCTCTTCTCCTGAGCTTCTCAAGATTGAACTCAACTATCTGAAAGCTGTAGCTGTTGATAGAGGATTTTCTCACTCTTTAATTGATTCTATTCATAACAAACTTTCTAAGAAAACTTCTGGTCCCAATAATGTGGTTTCTAGAAAGAATTTGGTTGTGTTACCATTCTTTCATTCTGTCAGTTTCCGTATTGCTAAAATCCTAAAAAGGTTTCAATTTCAAGTCGTTTTTGCTCCTAGTAACAAACTTTCCTTCTCTTCTCTTAAGGATCCTGTCGATCAACTTAACACTTGGGGTATTTACCAAATTAGTTGCCGTTGCGGCCTTTCTTACATTGGGCAGACAAAGCGTGCTCTGAAAATTCGCTTAAATGAGCATAAAGGTTATGTACGAAAGCAAGAGTTAAATAAGTCTAGCATTGCTCAACATTGTTGGAATTCCAACCACTCTTTTGATTTCAATTCTGGTAAAATTATTCAAAAATGTTCTTCCCCTTTAGAGCTTGACTTTTGGGAAGCTTATCATATTAACAGGAATAGTTCTAATTTGGTTAATGATTCTTCCTCAACTCCTTATTTTTCACAGGTCTGGCATAAATTTCTTTAATTTGTTGTTCTTTCTAGGTTTTCTTGTTGTTTTCCTTTTTTGTGTCTATTTTTCTCCTTCCTCCCCTCCCCCGCCTTTACATGTGTACTTTGCTTTGCATTTTGTTTTGGTTTCTGTACTTATTTTTATTTCAATTTTATTCTTTGTATTTTATTTTATTATTTTTGCAATTTTTATGCATGCTGTCGTCTTTTTTGCTTTATTTTTATTGATATTCCTTTTTACTTCCTGTACTTTCAACTGGATTCGTTTGTTGCTCTCTTATTGGTGTCTTCCTGCTACTTCTACTTCCACTTCACGCTGCCTTTATTCTCATTGGTTTACAGATAATTCTTAGGCTATATAAGCTTTGTTTTTGTTGTTCTGTCTGCTTCATTTGGATGTTTTGCATCTAGAAGCTCCTTGTCGCATTGAAAAAGGGATTCCAAGCAATCCCGAAACATATGTCTGCATTTTATTGCTCATTTGTGCTTTAAATTAACGTGTAATTTTATTATTATTATAGTATGGTTTGTTTTCCTTCTGCTACTAATGATAGTTCTACCACCAAAAAAAAAACCCCCTCTGACTGGCACAGTGCCAAGATGAATCCATTCACGTTCAAGGAAGAAGCTGCTGTTGTAAGGAATGAGCCATATTCTGTTCTTGTTTTACTTCGTTTGTCATACTTCATTTCTTCCAAACTGATGCTGTCTGTCAGTTGAAAAATTTGGGTGCTTTCAACAAACAGAAGCAAACATGCTGATTGGCCTGCTAGTGGACGCATCTGCAAAACAAACTTCCCTAAAACTTGAATGGATTCATCCTTTTCTGCCTGTGCAGAAGTGTCCAAAAGTCAAAACAGAACTTCGAGGTCAAACTGTATTAAGTTCACTATTATATTCCCGAAGTAGGATTTTTAAAATTAATATCATTATTCCTTTAATTAGTTAAAAGAACTTTTAATTTTAATATATTGAGGCATAAATTCCACACAAAAGGGTTTTTTTTTTAATATTGTGAATCACATGAAAAACACTGTATAACCATCAATATTTTTGAAAGGTCATCAAAAAGCAGTGTGCATGCACTCTGGCATGTAAAATTTTAGAAATCAAGCACTGTCAGAAAAAAAATCATTGAAACTTTGGCATAACTATAAATATATATGGAAATAAAAATTAAACTACCACCAGCATGAATACAAACCATGATTTGGATCAATTTAATATACATCAGTAGACTCGGATCTTTCAAATCAAACTTTTATTGAAATCATTAGGCTTGAGAAATTATATATTTTATAGCGTAACATGATTAAAAAGAATCTTTTGCAGGTTTTCTATTAATAAATAGCAATTTATTTAAAATGTTTTGATTTCCACATGCTTTCCATAATAGGTTAGGTTAGAAAGAAAAACAGAATTACATGTGCATTTTTTTTAAGCACAAACTTAAGAACTTTTCATTTGCAACTTATAATATTAAATAAAAATAGAATACCTACCAAAAAAAAGTAATAAAAATCTTAAACTGAAAGATAAGAATTGTTTCAAATCCTTTCTATTTAAAAGAACTTCTTAGCTGTTGTTTTGAATGTGTTTGCAGTATATAAAAGAACTTTTTTTTTAACCTATGCCTGTCCTTGACCTCTCAGTCATAAGTTGACGAGCAGCCCAGTTCAAAGAGGAACAGTTAAAAAAAATCACTAAAATTATCTAAAGAACTTATGCACACATTACGAGTGGGTGACTTGTCGCAGTCCGAAAAAACAAACATTGAGAGCAGAAGACTAATCCCGTTTGCATGGTAAACAGCAGTGAACTAACATTCGGTGACTTCGAAGGAATTAGCATTTTATTCAATTAAATACTAATTCCCTGCAAAGTGGTTTTTTTTTTTTTTAAAGTCAGATAAAATTGTGTGTAATTATCCGTTCCTTAATATTAAAAATGCTAAGGTTCTTCACATCAACAACATTTATATACTGTCAAATTGAGTAGTATGTGAAAAAACAGGATTTGCTCGCAAAATGTTCAAAAGTAGAAAATCACGTTTCCATACATGAGTGATAAACTAATTTCTTAATTTTTTGGCTCTGAGCTCAAAAGCATGGAGTATAACTTGTCTGAAATATTTAGTTGAATTGCAGTTCAAATAATTAATGCTTTTTATTGATCAACATCTCGATAAATAAAATTAACTTATGTAAACATGTAGATAATAGATATTCATCTAAATCATAAATCATTATGACTGATAATAAGAACTTACATAGCTTCCATTTTTTATATAGTTTCTCATGCTTCTGTTTAAACATAAGGTATACTTATATCATACTGAAGCAGGGTTCATACTCAAATAGCCGAAAAATTTTCCATGACTTTTCCCGGTAAATCTAATCAGTATTCCAGGTTAACGTTCTAATTTAAAAACGTAAAAATATTTATTAGCAAATGCACTACTTGTACATTAAACAGGCCCCCAATAATATTAGGGATTGCAAGCCTTTGTGCTTTAATTCAACATCTCGTAAGCAGGGTTGCATGATACCAAGCCACTTAACTCAAAATATTTTAGTTAGAAAGAAAGGAATTTATGATGGGGGAAAAAAAAAGTAGCAACGAACTTCGTCAGGTTGATCATTTTCTCTCTCTTTTAACACTTCAATTCATTTCTGAACTTCCTTTAACCCTGAAAATATCAGTATTTCTTTCCAAAATCCAGAAGGGATAAAACGTGTTTGAATTTCGCAAAAAGTTCAAAGTGAGCCATGGCAAAAATTACCATGATTCGCAAATTTTTGCCAATCTAGCCAAACTTCTCAAAATGAGGATGTCTTTTCCACATTGAAACAATTTAGTTCAAAGCCTCCTAAGGTTACTTCATCGTCAAGGGTCAAGGCTACACTGGATTGTGGTAAGTTTTTCTGCAGCACCACAATCATGCAGGGTTGCAATGTCTTGGCGATTTCGAATTCATTTTTGTCTACGGCAGCACGAACGAAAAGGTATTCAAATCGGAATGAGTATGTTACGCTGAACGCATTTTTCAATGGATTTTCTTTTTCTTTGGGGGGGGGGGGGGATAATCTGACATCTCAACGAGAGTAGGTTCCCTCCATAAGATCCCTAATAGGGGGGGGGGGAAATCCCCGACTTTTACAGGTTTTGTCAAAAATTTATGTTTTCCCCGATTTTTACGAAGGAAATCAATTTCCATGACTTTTCCAGGTTTTCCATGATTTCCGGGTGGCGCATGAACCCTGCTGGAAGTATTTGAAAATGGTTTAATAAAAGAGTGAAGGGAAATGTCATTAAAATTGCCAGATGTCCATTATTTGTAAATGAAGTCCACTATATTTTCATTATAGAGAGAAAACATTATTAATTTCTTTTTACTTCCTACCCCTACCCACGCCAACCACCAATTATCCACTATTTTTTGGAATGACACCTGGCAACCTTAAGTGTCGTCATCGTTTTGTTTGCTTATGTTTTCTCTTCCAGCAAAATAATTTATACAAAATTGGAATTATTTAATATTCAGATATTACACAAAAAATGAGAGATGAAAAACTAGAAAAAAACTTTTAAATTAATATTATTCAAAAGCAATGTTTACTTACTTTATTGTCTTCCCAATATTTAGCCATTACTTCAACATCACGTTTCAAAAAGGGCTTCCCTGGAACAAAGTTCATTTTTTCACTCCTAATATCATAGCCATGTAATTTCACTTGTGAAACTTTATCTGCTAAAGTTTCGAAATCTGTGCCTTTATTTTCATTTGCATATCTATTACTACTGTCTGGAAGCTTGTAATTTTCATTAACATGCGAAAATTTTCTCAATGAGTTCATTCCATCTTGATTTTCACCATGTGAATCACATTTTGCTAGCAAGTTGCTTGGATATCGATTGTTCTGATAACTTCCGTCAGTTTTGTTTCTCTGATCTGTTCTTTTGTCCTTTGTAATGAATTGCCCTAAGTTCAGAGTAGCACTAGCATTTCGAGTCCTCTGGGATTCTTCATTACCCCAGTCATTCTTGAAATTTTTATTAAATTTATCATCATTTTGATATCTTCCAGTTCTGTTTGGAGATTGTTTATTTTGAAACCCATAATCTTGAAATTGTTTGCCAGTCTTTTCATAGCTCGAAAAATTATTTGAAGAATTTACATGGATATGTGATTCAGCTTCTTGTTTAAAACTGTTTGGCTTCTAGAAAGCAAAATGCATTTTAAGAGTCATAGAAAAGTTGATATAATCAAGAAAATATTTTCAACTAACCTATAACATGAAAATAAACAACTAAAGATATCTCCTGCTTAGATATATATAAATAGCATGTGCAAAGGGCATCTGTGGAATGTGATAAATGTCATAAAAACCAGAATTTAAATCACATTTGATTTTTATACAAAAGGATAAATATTCATGTACATAAGAACAGGCATGATGCTTTCATTTCGAATACATTTTTAAATTCATCAGTGTGAATAGTTATTTCAAGAATGAAATTTAATGTATCTCAAAATCAATAGAGCATTAAGAAATTCAGCGTAAAGGAATCTGAAAAATCAATAACTTAAACAATCTATGCAACTGTTCATAATTTTTATTCGATTTAAAAATTAAACTAGTTTTTATATACAATTAGTTTTAATTGAACTTAAGCTTATTGATATATTGACAAAGAGTTGGTCACTTTCAGGGATGAATTTAATACTCTATGTTAACATTTTGAAGAACATTTATGCAAGACAAAAATATTTAAATATTACAAAGCAATTAATAAGCTAATGCAGACTTAGCAACCTAGGAAGTCAAGGATCAAAAGTCTAGGAAAAGTGAATCTTTTGACAATGCAACGTTATAATTAACAAAAAAAAAATCAAACATAAAATGTAAGATATGTCAACTATATGTTGAGTATATAATGTACGTGCATTATATGTGAGTTAATTTTACATTTGAATTGTTATGTTGCTTATAATGTAACGTTGTGTTGTGAAACAAAATTTCAGGATTTTTCACTACCTAGGTTGGCAAGACTGTAATGTATTCTCAAAAATGCAAAATCTAAGCCTTGATTTTGAAAAAAATTTACAATTATAGATCATAAACAGCTGAATAATAATAAACATTCTAGAAGAAAAATAAAGACATGACAAAAATTAAGAATTCTACAGAATTTTCCTTTTGACATTGCTATCTTCCCGAAATGAAATAAAATTAATTAAATAAATGAAGTACTAACATTTTTTGTACTTTAGATTACAATGGTTGATTGAGATTTATAATCAAATTATTTACAAAAACTTACAGAAACTTCTTTTCCACCACCAAAGACTTTAGCTTTTGTTTCTTTAACCCTTGAAACTTCTGCAATATTTGCCATTCTCTGCTGTTTAAAAATGGCATTTTCCTTAGCTTCTTTTGCATCTTGTTCAAGTGATTTAAAACTACCTAAGATTTGTACAAAAAGAAATTACTGTTCCAAAATCAGAGAAAATCATGTCAAGATTTTAAAGATAAACAATTACTACTTTTTGGTATTAAGTAGGAAACTGATAAGAATTTCTTACCTCCAGCTTTTGAGGGTTTAGAACCAATAATTGGTTTTCCAAATGGAATCCATGGTGGGGGTCCACTTCCATCCAAATCTTCTTTAGTACGTACATGAGAAGCTAAACGCTGGAAAATTAATAAAATGTTTAATATATAATACATTACAAGATCAGTTACCAACACTTTTTCTCTAATAAAAATACATCCAACATGGCAAAATAATTAATAATAACGATATTTATTTCCTCAAAACTATGCCTCAATTTTGGTACTACATCATTTATATCATTTTTATGTAAAACATTTTTTCAAAAATCATATTTGGGCCACTTCATGGGATAAGAGATGTTCATGACCCTGTATTTCATTCAAAAATAATTATCACCATATGTAGTGGAAAAATAGTTATGGCTGGCTTATAAAAAATCATGCATACATATGATTCTGTGAGCTAATTTTTGTTCATTACCTTTTTATTTTTTTTTAATTGAAATATAATTTTTTACTTTTCATGTGAAAGACTTTCTCCATGCAATGAGACCATGGAAAGACTCTCCATTATATACATACTAGTAAGCCCGGCAGTCATACGAAATGACCGCTGTTCTAGATATTATAAATTGTAATTAAAATGATTTGTGCAAAGGTGTCTTCTAATTCAAACTGAATTACCCAGGTCAGGCGGCGAGGACGCTCCTTCGCATACTGCCCCACACTACTATACATTTATTTACTATATAATCAAATTGTTTATGAAAAATATATATTTATCATCCAAAGAACGTATTGAAAATTTTATTATGCTTTTCAAAACAACAGTTTTAACGAAACTGGGGGAAAAGAGCGCTGCCACTCTAATAAGAAAAATACGAAAAGGGCAGACGTTAAATAAATAAATTAAAAAGAAAGAAAGGATTAAATAAATTCGTGTATACATTAATTTTTAATGGAGATTAAAATACAGCGAAGCCTCACTCAATATGACGTTAACGGAGATAAACGTTTCGATTGTTATTAGTATATTTGTTACATTTATGACAATAACAATGGTAACTGCATTGATTTGTTTGTTCACACGGCAACTGTAAGTATATGTTTGGAAATGAGGGCAACAATGCAAAAGTAAAATAAAACGGGTCAAAAAAATCATTGAAAAATTTTTAAAAATTAATTTAAAAAAAACTAATTGAGTCACAACTTTTATTTTTGCGGCGATGCGTTTCTCGGGTCGTAAACATTAACCGTGCCGAATGTGGTCCCAATCGGTATAACGGCCTGGGATGCTGTCGCGGACAGACACAGACAGAATAAGACGCTTATATGTAAGATTTGTATACAATATTTTTAAAATATAAATTAGTAATTTATAACAAATATTGTTAATGTTATGAAGATGTTTTATTATCTATTGATGTGTTGGAACACCAACCCAAAATAAAATCTCATTTTTAGGCCACCTTGATGCAAGACAGTAGCAGATCTTGAATGAATTTTGTGATAATCATGAGGGGGTTGGGGATAGATTAAATGAAAAAAATATCCCATGAAATGAATCAACTCCTGACATATAAATTCTACGAACACCAATACAAAAAGTGAAGATTCTTCAGGAAGATAAAGGAAAATTTAAAATGCTTAAATTGCAAAACATTGACATTAATATCAACAACTTGAAGTTCTGTTTATCCGATACCCCTGAAATAATAAATGTCTTTTTTTTTTAAAGTGCTGAAAATTTGTTACTAAAGTATTTTGGACTTTTTGTTTTTCTACTTTACTGGCCATTCTGGCTTTTTTAAAAGAAATTTTGCTCCCAAGGGGCGCAGTAAATTGCATGTGATTGGAAAAGATAGTACTAAAATAGAAAAGTGAATTATTGGAGATTTAACAATTAATGTTTGTTTCATAAACAGAAAAGGATATCGAAAAAGTGATTATGAGAAAACTAGTGAGATCTTTCTTATGTTGTTTTCTTAACTAAGTGTCATGATCAAATAAAAAAAATGATTTATCTTACAGGAAAGAAGTACATAGCACACCAAAATACACAGACATAACTTTATAAAGAAATAACAATAAAACATGAATTACAGAGGCAATATTCCAAGACACAGTCATAAAAGCAACATTATATGCTGCAAGATCAAATTCATAATTTACATTTAGAATAACAAAGTTGTAACTTCTCCCCCGCTAATTTGAAACTACATCTGAATAGTAGATAGTCTCAGAGTGCTTCCCAATCTTTTTTATGTTGCGACCCTGTACACAGTAGGGTCAGGTGGGGTAAAATGGGTCAATTTTAGCTATTTTCATATTTAAAGTTTCATAGCAACCATAGGCGTAACCCGGGGGGGGGGGTGGGTTTGGGGGCTCAAACCCCTCCCCCCCATTGGGTATTTACTTATTTAGGCACACAGAAAAATTTCTGGCTACGCCCTTGCAAAGCACATATTTTTTTTCCTAAGAAAATTAAAAACATATGCATATGATTTTATTTCCTCTTTCTCTAAAGGGGTGTGATCATGACCGAAATATGCAGCTCATAATAAAGAGGGCTTTTCATCTGGTTATAATCAACCCCTTATCACCTTGGGGGGTGGGGTGGGGGGGGTTACAGCGAAAGGTGGCTTCAATCACCGTGCCACACACAGACAAAGAGATCCTTTCAATCACTCCAGAGGGTTTTCTTTCCTTCTTGATGTCTTTTTTACCCAAAGGCAGCAATTTGGAAATACAATTGCACAAGTAATAAGTTTCGTGGAAAATATTCTCTACTGTGACAGAGTTTTGTTTTCTGATAAACAAGTGTTGTAGGCGCTGGGGTCTGAAAATGAAGGACCCATAGCCAACAATTGTCCTGATGGGTTAAACCCTCAAGCCAGGAAGGGATGCTCATCAAGAAACTTAAAGAGCAGTTTGTATTTATTTATGACTTCCTGTCCAAAAACCCATTTTGGTAAAACCTTTTTTGTAGATGAGCCGATTAGAAAACCGATGAACTGTCTTTGCATTGCATTCTCATTTACAGATGTTCTCTCATCTCTTATATTTTAAATGATTTTTTTTCTTATTATGGTCTATCACTAATTGCCTTACGACTCTGGAAATCATCCGTTCCACGTTTCCAATCTCACTGCTACGATTTAATGCTGCATTTTAATTTACAATCAAGTATTATTTATATTTTAGCTAAATTTTTAAATATTTTCGATACATAATAATGTTTGCACTCCAGTGATGGACACGTTCGTCATCCAAAAAGAAAAGAAAGTTTGATTCAGACGCTTCCACTTCTGAGGTATGTTTTGTTACAAATTTAACAAAATGTTTAGAAATTTATTGTGAGGATGAGCATTTTTGTAGGGGAATTTGGATTTCTTTCTCTAAAATTCCACTATTTCCCAGTTTTAATATTATGAATGCCTGGACACAGGAGATTGCTTGGCGCTAAACATTGAATTTTCAATTGCGTTTGAATTCAGATCTAGTAATGAATGTTCAATGTTCTTTTGAATCAAGGCCGTATCCAGAGGGGAAGGGGGACCGACGGGCCACCCCCCCCCCCCACCCAAAAAAAATATCGTTTGCATTGTATCATATATTCCTCCCTGAAACTTAACATAAGTGTGTCGAAGTCTGGGATCCCCGAAAAAAAATTCTGGATACTGCCTTGTCTCCGGAGCAAGGGGAGCATGTTAAGAATTAGGAAGGGCAGTGTATGCTTCAAAACCATACCCTTTATATATACATATCTATACTAATATTGTAAAGCTGTAGAGTTTGTTTGCTTGAACGCGCTCATCTCAGAAACTACTGGTCCGATTTGAAACATTCTTTCAATGTTAGATAGATCATTTATCGAGGAAGGCTATAGGCTATATATCATCACGCTAAGACCAATTGGAGCGGAGTTCCGAAAATTGCATAAAATAGTCCTTTCTATCGGAAGAAATTATCGCATCCTTTCGAGCTTGATACCACTGAAAAGCGCGTAAAAAACTACTTCAGGAAGAGTTTTTTGCTTTGTGCTAAAATTAGAAGCCTCTAAATTAACTAGAAAAGAATTAATAGGAGTTTTTCTCTGAAGTTTGATATTATTTTTTCATGATAATTAACTTAATTTTATTTGACTCAGATGATGACTGTTTTATTTTATTTGCATTGTTGCATCCTTTCAACAATTGTTACAGTTGCCATGTGAACAAACAAATCAATGCAGTTGCCATTGTTAAACAAATCAAAAAAATAATAATCAACATTTCTAGCATTTTGATGAGGCATCGCTGTATTTGCAAAATATAATTTAAGATAGACCGTGCAACGCTGGGCGTCGCAGCTAGTCTATAAATATATTTGACTAGAAATGATAATATGAGTTTTTATACATATATGATAGCTTTTTGATGTAATAGTAGATGTATGTTTAGATCTTTGGTGAAATTAGAGGAGTGGGTATTTGGGGCTTCTGCAACTTAAATTTTTGTAACTGGTCTTACATCTATAATGCTTAGGCTAACTCTGGAGGCAAGGGTTCGAGGGCTCTCCCCAGGAAACATTTTGAAATATTTCTAGCAATGCAATTTCGGGATACTTTGATGATGTTAGAGGAAACAGAAAGGAGTTTAGTTACTCTCCCCCTGCAATTTTTTTCAAAATAAAGTCTTATATCTTTTAAGTTACTTTTCGTGTTGCTCATGATAGTGTTCAATGTCCGTTCCCTGAAAGTGTTTCTGAAAGTTAAGTGTCTTTAAAGCGTAATATCTCTTTTCTTTCTTTTTTTAAAGCTTGTGATCTGAATTTTTTGCCGGGGGAGGGGGGGGGGAGGAGTTGACTTGCTCCGAGGGGGTAGCTCTCTCCCCAGGAGATGTCTGAAATAAGCACGGAGTATATCTTTAGAGACAAGTATTTATGACTAGTAAATTTTCAACTCTTTTACACTTCTTATTGGGTTTAGTCTGTACATTTTTAGGGTGACCCCCCCCCCCCTTTCACCAACCCTAGTTACGCCTATGATAGCAACAAAACCAGAAACATTTCCCATTTCTTTTCAATTGCATCTTAACACTGAACTCCTTTAGATCCATTTTATGCCATTTTAATATTTATTTTTTAATTATGAAATAGTTTAACTGAGCTTATAAAGTTGTGACCTGATTTACTCCATCATGGGGTAAAATGGGTCATAATGCAAAATAATGCTGAAAACAGTTATTTATTACTACTTTGATATTGAAAAAAAAAGTAAGTAATATATTTAGCAACATTTTGAATTATAATTACATTTAAATTTTAAAATAATATTGTTCTAGATTAGTTCACATAACACTTCAACAACATCACTTCTCTCTACCACATCAACATGATCTTTTTTAGGGAAAACATTCAGAAAATTTTCTTTTAATTTCATTTCAATAAAATAACATACACTGTTTAAATTTAGGAATTTTCTACAGTGAGGTGCAGCAGAGTAAATTTTAAAAGAATAATAGAATAGAACTAGTAAGCCTAACCATGACCCATTTTACCCCATCCAAGAAAAACTGGTGTAAAAAATTCAATATTTAATTATTTTTTTTACATGCTCGGCTGTAATTGTTCTATAAAGTTTCTTTGTGCGGAAATCCTTTAAATTTGGGTTGTTATTTGATAAAATATAGAGATTTTCAGAAGTTGATAAACCATGTGTTTAGCACACTATCATCCAAAAATTACAAAAATATTTTTTTTGTGTTGCTATATTTAAGAGCCTAACATTTTTTAGAATGAAAAATGTTGCCAACACATTGAAATAAAACATAAAAAATATTGGATTAAAAATTTCAAGTTCTATTATTTTGAGTTTTTTTGTCAAGTGACCCATTTTACCCCATCCTACCCTACACACACTTTCACACAAAAACTATGTTAGATGCCAAGCTGTTTCTGAATCCAACCCCACTAAATTTCTTTTATTTTATAATATCCAAGGATTGTAAAATAAACAAATTAAGTGCAGTTCAAATAAAAGATTGCATTTTTATTTTAACACTTTGCTGTGTCCACTCTAACTGAAAATGTAATACGTGGAATTTAACTAAATTCGGTATACATAATGGACCATAATGGGAAGTAGTGATGATTAATATTTGACGGTAATCCCCTGATGATGGATGGCTTATTGAATGTTTTAATCATTATGCTTAACTGCTCTCAAAAAATAATGGAATAATTTAAACACAAATTGGTTGTCACCATATAATGAAAGAGACACTTTCATTTGAATATTTTTGGTAAATTATTTGAATTTATTCAAATTCTTTACAAGTGAATATTTTTCATTATATACTATCTGAATATATTTTATTTTTTTCTTTCAAATAGTTTTTATGGATTTTATTTTGGTAGGATATGACAAAAATTGTCCTGTCACTAGACATTTTCTTTGTGATTTATACCCTTGCACAAAATAATTCAAAATGGTGTGTGGCATAAAAAAAAAAAAAAAAAATAAAAAAAAAAAAAAAGAGTCCTGTTGTTTATGTGGTAGGGTAAAGGAGGGCAAGGGGACAAAAGGGGTAAGATGATGAATTTAGTATTCCTGCAATTCATTTACAGATAGCCACATCTGCCCAGCACTTTTTGAAACTCAAGTGATGAGTAACGAAGTTAACCATGAGGTACGCCAGTGAAAAAAAGGTTTTTGCGAGCAGTGACCAACAAGATGTATTTTTCTTGCATATGCTTGTAATTTTTCAACATTGCAACCTAAGCAATTACTAAACTACGGTAAGACGATTTTGGTCTTTGGCTTTTTTGTTCTCAAAATACAACTTCAAATGTAAATAATCATGAGCAGTTTAACTTCTTTTGATAAGTTAAGATAGTTTTAAACAAATTTAAAATGAAAATCGCAAAATGGGGTAACCAACTCCAACTATACACTAAGGGATGTCAGACTGAAATGTGTATTTAACCAAATTTAGTATTAAATAGACATCTGAAATTTACCGAAAATTTTAATATACACTTACTCGACATAATTCCCACTTTTCAACCATAACTGCAACACATCCACCAAGCACAGAAAACTGGCTTTCAGCCAATAACATAAAGCTATTCTGCATAGGAATTTTTGCTGGCTTTAAATATATTTTTGTCCCTGGAGGAGTATCCATACTAAAAAAGTACAAAATAATTAGACTGAAGTATAAATAAAATTTTTATTTTTATTTATTTATTTATTTTCTCCTTTTTTTTTCAATATTTAATTTGAAAAACTTACGTAATTGATTTCCACTGACCCCATTGCAGACAATTTATGTGTGTATTACCATCTGTCAAAAGAAGTCTAAGAATTGATGGAGCTCCAGATCCATATTCATATTTAGGAGCAGAAGCATTCTTTATTTTTTGTATTTGTAGCACTCCACCACCTGTAATCTATAACAATACTAGGTTCACAATTAAGTCCTAAGATTTCAAGTTATATATATGCAAGTATGGAAATCTATATAAATGATTTAGTAGATCCTTCTTAAAAGAACTTACAAAGTCTAATTTTGCTCTTGAAGCATCTTCGGGTAAAAACTTATCTCCAATTTCTCGTAAATCCATCTGTGAAAATTCACAAAATAAAAAGCTATGTAAAGTGAAATTAATTTATGCATGTAAATTAACAAAAATACATATTCAAATTAAGGCTTCCTTTTCACTTGATCAGGTACCCATCATCAGGTACCATGACTCTATCATAGGATGGAAAATAAAAAATTCAGTTTTTTATCAGAATTATCAGTTTTGTATCAGGTTAATTGGAAATTTTAGCAGTAATGCTGCTTGAAAAAAAGTGTAAGAAGGAAACATTTTTTGGAGTGTATAAAAACATTTTTTGTTTTACAGACTGCTACTACTGGTTTAACTCAAAAAAAAAAAAAAAAGCACCAAAGCTAACTGCATCAAATGAAGTTACTTTATATCCTTAAAAAGTCCACATCGGAGCAGGGGGGGGGGGGGGGGGTAGGGAACTACAATTCTATCTTAATTGCATGGTTCAACTGTTGTTTTTTTGTTCCCTTATACAAAATTTTTCAAAAACTGAAGTTCTAGATATAGTTTTTGGCGATCTTAGACCATGTTAAAGGGAAGGGCAGTTTATGATCAGAGTTGCCAAACTCCCAAAGTGAAAAATCCAGATTTTCGCAACATAAGATACGAGTTTTCAATTTCTGCAAGGTGCTGGAAAGCGCCAAATGCTCAAATTAGGAATATTATCATTTAAAAAACCAATGACAGCTTGTTTTTTTCTTTTTTTCTGGGGGGGGGGGGGAGTTGTAAAATTTCCAAGCACTAAGTTTTGAACATGACCTACCTTTTAGTGTGGGCTCAGTGACTTGTAGGAACAACATATAAGCAGGTAATAAACTAAAATATTATTTAATGCATATTTACAACTATTTACAATGCAGAGATACACTGCACAAGTTAACAGCCACTTGCATCATTAACCCGTCAGAACAACATACTCTCGAACCCCGTTCTCGGTATTTATAAACTCTCAAAATCAGACACTACAGAAAGTCACAAGGTATTCAATTATTTTGTCTTGTCATATAAGAAAACAACACATAATACACATCCGATTTTATCTTACACAACACACTTTTGATACACTCAGAAACAGTTATATAAATTACTTCTACAGCACCATTATACTCAAATGAATATCTATCGACAAATACTCTTCCTTACTTTATAGTACAGTGTGTTCTTGATAACTTAGTCCTTCCCAACAAAGCCAAAGAGGGGGAAAAAATTATCATAATTAATTATAAGACTAGCTGCAGTCAAACACTATATTTTCAAAAAAAAGCAATACTGCTAAGAATTCAAGTGTTAATACTGCATATATAGTAACACCAGAATGTACATGCGTACTGATAGAAAGGAGCTCAAAAACAAAATGACATTTGAGTGGCGGTTGTCATAATGTTTCACCAATTCATAACCCTTAAACTGCATAAAAGCATTAAAGGTTTTGCTCTTTTCTTTTCTTCTTGATTGTAGCTTTTAGTGACAAAAAGTGTAATTAACTGAAATTTGTAACCTTTTAAATGCTACAGAATATTAAAATCATGGTTTGGTGCAAAAATTGCGAATTTAACCTTTTTTTGTATCAGTTGCATTAAGAATTGAAAATTGGAGCAGTTAGCGCAGATTTTCCACCCCAACATATCTTTAGCGCATGCTGATTCGCTACAATTTTCAAAAATCAGAAGACAAGGAAAGAAATAAGCAAATTTCCTTCTTTTTTTTAAAAGCACATTTGATATGCTTAGTCTACACTGTGAACAAATAAATTGAAACATTTTGATTCTATGTGAAAAATTATCAAAAATTCTCTGTACTAAAATATGAAATAATCAAAAAAGTAAAGCACGAATCGTCAAATAACTATGGCTATCATAAAATCAGTATTGCCACTTAGAAGACATCAGGAACCCCCCTCCCTACATCACAGGCAAAGTTCCGATAAAATCAAGCTTGGGATCCATATGTCTCAAGATATTTTATTCTTTCTCAAGGCTGGAGTTCTTACAGATTAGCACAAAACTCAACAAGAGACAATGGTTGGCAACATATATTTTCTTTTTCTTACAAGGAAGCCCTTTTTCAATGCAAAAGATAGCTTATGGAAGAAAAGACACAAGTAATGCTTTATTGCTATGTTTTCTTCTCCGTAAGTTTATTCTTTTGCATTGAAAAAATGTATTCCTCGTAACAACAAAGTACATGACAATTCTTACACAATTATAATCATGGGTGAAACTTAATCTGACCCAAAAATCCTGAAAAGCGATATGAGCATAAAGGTACAGAAGCTAAACGGGGACTAACAAAAATTCTTGTCTTACACCCCCCTCCCATTTTCTAAAATTAAAGCTTTTATTGATTGTATACGTTATGTAAACTAGAGTTGAAAAAAATTTGCAGAGTCTAAAAAAGAATATATGTTACCGGAGGAGAGTAATCTCAAATGCAGCAGTATAATGTTATTACCAAACCTTTTTTTTTTTTTTGCCAAATGTCTAGAAAAGAAGACAAAAAATTTCTTTAAATTGAAAAAGAGAAAAAAAACTTTTGCTTTTTAACATTATTTTACCATTAAACTAGGGAGTAAAATACCGAACAAGGGCCCCCTCCTCTTTTTCCTTAAATTAAGTTTAGGTGGAATTACCGAATATCCCCCATCTAGATTTCTATTGAAATTATAAACAAGGGACAGAAGCAACACAATTAACAAAATTTCCAAAGGCAAAAACGAACTCGCGATACAAACAAAAATCGCGATAGATAAATCGGATAATAGTTCCAAACTGAGCAACTGTGACCCCAAAGAAGCTTTTAAGATTATATTTTCATTCTTTCAAAACTTTATTTCTAATTGGCATGAAATTTTAGCAATTTTAAAAACAACTTGTTTTCAAAATATCGCAAGGCTTAGGATATTTTTATTTTTACAAGTATAAAATGTTTGATCTAAATTAAATAAGCTACAGAAAAAATTAAAAATAATGCCAGGTGAAAAGGTTTCTTTGCGTTAAAATCAAGGGATTAATTATTCATATAACATTCAACAAACAGGACAAAGTCCAAGTTGACCAAAGGTGAATCACTCGAAGGGAACATACAATTTTCTTTCATTTTTACACGCATACAATTTTCTTTCATTTTTGCACGTGGTTTACAAGATAGCTTCAGTTGCAAAAAAGATATTTGTGATTGTTTATTTGAGAGTGAATCTGTTTTGCATGTTGCATATTTAGCGCTTTTACTTTTATTTATTTACTTTTTTTTTTGTTCATGGAAGGAGAGGGGAAGCTCCGCTAGCGGTAGCTCTTACTTTTGAATACATGTGCTTGCTTGCTCGATGTTCGTTGCGTACCTCCTTCTTTGCTGGAATTGGAAGCCACATTCCCCCTATAGTTGAAAACCTTGCTTATTTCCAATGAACACGAAAAATGCTATCAGGGCTCGGCGCACTTTGGAGCCTTTAAAATAGTGAAAAAAGTGACCACAGCTTAAAAAAAGTCACCAAAATAGTGACCATTAAAATGTAAACTTGTGTGTGTGTTTTTTCATTTAAACTAAATATAACTTGAAAAAAAGGAGTTTCGACATCTTTTGAAAACTAAACCTGAATAAATAGAGCTTTTACAAAACTTTTTTAAAAAAAAAATTCATAGCCTATTCAAAAATACGAATTTTTATACCTGTAACTATCTTCATAAATACCTTTTTCAAAACCCATAAATGGCTAAGAGTGAGAGAGACAAAAGTTATTTCTTTTAATTAATTTCTTTCTCAAATTATTACTTATTTAAAAATATAAATGAATAAATATTTATTCAAATCGGCAGAAATTTCGAATTTTAATTTATGTTCAACATTGAATAAAATTTATTTTGCAAATGCTCGTTTTAAAATATTTTTTATACTTGTTTAAAGATTAGAAAATTCCACTTGAAATAAATCTAAATTTGATATTTTATCAACATTATTCAGACTGAAATTACTGTGTTAATCTTCTGTACCATTGTAGGAAACAAACCGTTTGATTATTAGATACTGTTTTTGTAATTTCATGGTAGTAACAAAATCCAAGAAAAATTCCCTGATTGAGCTCCAAAAAATTCCCTGATTTTATAATTTTAGTTGTGATGAGTTTAGTTGTGATTTTATAATTTTAGTTACACGATATAACTGTTATACATAATGACAGTATAAGCGGCACAATCAGAAAAATTCTTTACGGGGGGGGGGGGGGGTGGACAATTTTTTTTCCTACCTGAACTTTGTGCCATTCCTTTTTTGGGGGGAGGGGGGGGGATGGAAATAAAAAGAGGTCATAATGTTATTTTCTGAGAAATATATATAATCAGCAACAGCTAAGAATTTTTCAGATCTAAAGTTTTTAAGAATTTAGATTTCCCCCTTCCCTGCATCATTATTTAATGATTTCTTGATAAGAATATAACTTTATTTTCTCAAAATTTCGTATTGTCTTTTCGTCGAGAAATCGTCTCCAAAAATTTTCTTTTGTGATTGTGACAGTTTAGGGGGGGGGGGGATGAAAGAAAAGAAAAATTAAGCTAATTTTCTGATTGATATAATCTACAACTGCTAAAAATTTTTAGCTTCTATTCTAATTTAAATATCGCTTAATTTTCTTAGGATTTGCTCTTCTCGAGTAAAAAAAAAAAATTAAAAACAATTAAAATCATCATTCTAGATGGGGGGAGAGGTCACGGGCCCTCTAGGCCTCCCCTTCTGGTTGCACCACACTGCAATATCAAACCTTAACTTCGGCACACTCGGGGCCGGCGCCATGCCGAATTTCAAAATACGACCAAAAGTGGCGGACTTACAGGACCAAAAATGGCAGATACGCGGAAGCTTCAACACTGGCACAAGTATTTTTATGCAAAATTGCAATGTTTTCTTAATTCATAGACAGACAAAGTAACTTTTTTTTGGTTGCTCTGCCAGAGAAAAGGTAAAAAAGTGAAGATATTGACCAACTTTTTTAAAAAAGTGAAGATATTGACCAACTTTTTTAAAAAAGTGAAAATAGTGACCAATTTTTGAAAAAGTGACTAAAAGTGACCAATGCAAAAAAAAGTGACTTTTAGTGAAAAAAGGGACTTGCGCCGACCCCTGTGCTATTGAGTTTTACATATGCACGCATGTCCGAGCATCGTAATTCCGGGTTACGTCCAATAAAAAAATACGGAATTCTGGGGTAGACCCAGAAAAGTTTAACCCCTGTATAATTATGGTACACCATACCTGATACTTCATTTTGAATTCAGCCACATTTAACTGATCAAAGATTCATCCTGATAAATTTTCAACTTAAATAAGACTGAATTGCTTTACAGAACTATTTCGGAACATAATCCGACGTTTAAATGTATCAGCCACCGGCAGCAAAAAGCTCAAGTGAAGTTTGACTGTACTGTTACGTCAAACGGCTCTTTCTCTTGTGATTTAGATTTAGAATAACTCCCAACAATTGCAACTGAAGTGCAATGAACATTGGATGATTTACATCAGTGGTCGGCAACCCGTCGATCGCGACAGCATATTGGGCAGTTTACAGTTTAAAAAAAAAAACTTTTGAATTAGAAGGTGAGTTTATTATTTTTTCCCCTTTCAAAAAATGTTCATTAGTTTGTCAGACCATTCACCGGACTTTAAAAAACTTGCCAATAATATAGGATGTTAGTCTTCCCATTAACTACGCTCTCGGATTAACAGTGTTAACATAACATTAGTTTCAAAATTTTAAAGTAGGTATTTTATAAGCATCAAAACTTCTTCTGACGAGAATTACCCTGCAATTTGGAGACAGGTGCCATTTCAACATGCCCTATTAATAGTGTATACCCCCCCCCCCCCCCCCCTCCGGTCTTCCGAGTCTATCTTTATGCTCGCCGAACTTGGAAAGTAGATCTTCAGTCTTTTTTGGTTGCGGACCGCTGATTTACATTCAACATTGTAGCAACAAAAAAAAAAGGTGAAGACAAAGAACATTATGGAAAACTTGATGAATTTTTGAACATCATCGAACATTTCATATATAATTTCTCAAAATAAAATGCAGTAAGTTTGTATTTAAATGAATTAAACATGTAATATATTAAATTTGATTTCCTTTTTCACTTTTATTTGTGAAACTTATTATCATTTTACTTAAGAAACATAAAACCTATTTTAGAAAAACAGATAGTTTTTAGAATCAGCAACTTAATAAAATCAAACACTTCAGTACAAATGTGATTTCATAAACTTTTAAGATCTATACTTGCATTTTTAACATTTTTTTAAAACTACCACACAAAGTAAACCATACTTATCACACAAAGCTAAACACTATTCATTGAGCTGTATATTTCGTTTTTCCTAAAAAAATTCCGTAAGGGGCGGTTCATAAATGACGTTACGCTTTATTCCCATATATTTGACACCCTCCCCCCCCCCCCTTTGTCACGCATCATGCTAGGTTGCATAATGCATGATGTCCCACTTCTTGTTACCCCCTCCCCTCCCCTTGTCGCAATTTCATGAACCCCCATCCCCCCCTCAAAGCATGACATCATTTATGAATGATCTAATGTAAAAAACTTACATCTAAAGCCTTTTGAATAATTGAAGTGACATTTTCCCTCTCAAGACCTTCTTTGCATTGTTCAAGACCTTCCTTAGACAAATACCTAGAAAATATATTTGCAAAATTAGTGGTACATGTTTCAAGGGCATAAAATTATGCACAAAAATCAATCACCAAAAAGATACACAAATCTCCTTCTCGGTGCAGTATTTTTATAATCTATACTAGTAGTACCCGCATTGCGCTGCCCATATTAAATTTTTAAAACATAGCCTCTGATGCTGTTCTCCCAAAGAGCATAAAAATGTTGCCTGAGATGCTGTCCTTGCTAAGAACATAAAAAATATCGTTTGACACGTTGTTCTAGCCAAGAATATAAAAAACGTCACCTGCCGCACTGTAATTGCTAACACCATATAAAATGTTGCCTATAGTGTTTGAAAAATATCGTCTACAGTTTATCAAAGAAAAAAAAAACAGATGTTGTAAACACTTGAAAAATTAATGTAACATGTAAAAGGAACAATTCCATTCGTAAAGTCAGATTTGTCGCCAAAGGGTAATTAAAACTATCAAATTGCAGCACAGTGTCATTTATTGCTTATTTTAAACTGGAATACGGCTCGGCGATGACCTTAGACTGATTGCAAGATTGCAATTATTTCAATGTCACATTCACTCCTCCCCCCTCATGTTGTGTCAGTGTCACCAATGACCGACACTGATCTCTTACGGTCTGCATTGGTTAATGGTGACCAACAATAAAAGTGTAGCGTGATTGTAATTTCCTCAAAAATTTACATGGCACTCTAGAAAAGAATTTTTCATTAGCAATAGCAACAATCAACACATTTTTTTGGGACATAAAAATATATAAGAAACATGCTTTAGCAACTATGAAAAAAAAAGTTGGCTAACAAGCAGGTAATATGCTGATGTCTTTTACTATTATTTAGCATAGCCATACTGTATGAGTACTGTATAGACTGCCATACTGTATGAGTATGACTATTGAGTAGAGTATATATATTAATCAACCTGTTCAAAACTATTTAGGAAAAAATACCCTATTAGCAAAACATCTTGCAACAACCTTGATAGACCTTGGTAATATACTGACAGGTTCAATATGAACTTCTTAAATACTGTTGAAAGGTTGCATAAATGTTGATATAACAATACTGCAATAACAGCATGTATGCAACATGGTAATTACCTTTAAATAACAATATTGATATTATATTACATCATCAACACTGTATAAGTGTTATCTGCATCAATATTACAAAAAATAGTTCAAATCAACATTGATGCAATGCTGTTGTCGTCAGGGTAAGTAACAGCCAATGGAAAGCTGTTGAGCTGCGCATGCGTTGGGGTAGAAAGAATTTTACCCATCGTTCCAATCGGCGGCGCGTCTCTCCTCACCCTCACACGTGGTTTCTCGTTTGTTGGTTGTTCAACAATAAAGAGTAGTGTAGGGAAATATTGTTTTCAGTAATTATGTATGCATTATCTCATTTATTAATGTAACCCAGGACAGTAGATGTGTGGTTATCTACTGAGAAGACTATGAAAAAATAATGGAAGCATAACGCAAATGCGGCATGATGGTCTAGTGTACATCACGTGTCGAATAAAATGAGAACAATGCAATATTTAAAAAAAAAAAGGCACCTTGATTTTATACTGTCATGTCAGTATATACTGTCGGTGACAAGGTGAATGCAATATTGCAAAAATAAGACACCTTGATTTTTATACTGACAAAGCACTGTCATATCAGTGTATACTGTCGGTGACAAGATGGATGCAATATACCGAAAGTAAGGCACCTTGCTTTTATACTGTCATATCAGTATTTACTGTCGGGGACAAGGTGAATGCAATATTTCAAAAATAACGCACATTGATGTTATACTGACAAAGCACTGTCATATCAGTGTTTACTGCCGGTGGCAAGGTGAATGCAATATTGCAAAAATAAGGCACCTTGATTTTACACTGACATTACACTGCATACACCTTGACAGTCAATCTTGTGGCAGCCTGCAGGCAGTATAAATGGAGTAACATAACAATGTTGAGGCAGTATGTATGCAAGATTATCCATGCTGATATATCAACCTTTATGCAATACTGTGGCAGCATATTTTGCTTGCTGGGTAACCACATCTGCTTTGAAGGCCCTTGTCTAAAAACTCTACTACAAATTATTATCCATACATTTTCAAAAATGTAAAAAAATCACTTCTTCTCAGTTTGTAGGATTTTTAAAATTCTTGTTTGAGAATATACAGCAGGACAGAAAATAAATGTAGACGAATATGAATGAAGCGGTGGATAAACCCTATACAACATTATACCTAGGCAACGGATCAAAATTTCTACTTGATGACTCTGGGGCCAAAACGCTTTTACCTGATGAGATGCTAGACATAGTTTGAAAATAATGTTCTTTCACAAAACTATTCCAATTTCTATTTCTATTTATTAAAAGCTCTGCTTATAATATTGCTGTAGACTGCACTTTATCTTAACTTTATATTAAAATATTTCCAGTTTTAAAAAAATACAGCAAAAACGTTTAGTCCCATATGTTTTTATTAAGATAATTGCGACTAAAAATATAAAATTCCACTTGTTCTAAATTCTAAAAAATCTAAATTTAAACATACCACCCTTTCGTCTTCAACTCAGTAAGATCCATATTTAATGGTCATTCAGCGAAGGTTTTAACTTACAGACAGCCGAAAAAGTGACAAATGAGCACTATGGACAACTAACTACACAAATGTAAATATTGTTAGTTACAGATACAGACAAAATGCCCGATGTCTTGAAAGATGTCAAAAATGGTGGGAGGAGGAGGAACTAATAATAATTCCTTTACCTTTTGACTGACTAATTTACTGGGATGAAAAGGTAAGATGCTATGTGTGAAAAATTAATAAAATATATTTTTAAAAATGTAAAACGAAAATAGCTAATATTTCCTTTTCAAATTTTTTTCTTTGTCGCTGTTAATTTTAGGAAAAGGACTAACGTAGGGATTAAAAATAAATTTATATTTATTCCCATATATAATTATGTATTTATACAGCTTTTAGACTCCATGATCTATACATATATAATTGAAACTTACAAGTACATAATATAATTGAAATGAAGTCATTGAACACATCTAGTTACCATAGTAACCGTTCGTTTCTCGCACTTTAAAAAACGATATAATTTGTTCCGTGTCAAAATTTATTTGAATTAGTAAAGCTTCACTCTGTTTTACATTTCTGTAGAAATGTTCAAAATTGAAACTTAACTTGTTTTTATCCAAAATCATACAATGCACTACATCAATGTTATTAATGGGACATGTTTTTGAAACTCAAGGTATGTTTTATTTGAACAAATATTTTGACCACAAATACAATTAATACTCATTTTATTTCCAAATGTTCATGCAAACATTAATAGCTAAATCAAATAATAATTTCAAAAAAAAACCTCCTACGCATAGCATCTACGAAATTTAGTGCTGGAAGCAATGTAAAATCTTCTAGAATTTAAATATTTAACGGAAAAGCCAACGAGCCCATCTCTTAAAAAAACACATACATATCGATCTCTGGCGAAATTACAGAACTAACCCTACATGCGCTCCAAACAATACGACTGGGGCTACTATAGCATTGTTATCACCTTTTCATATCTACTAGAGTTCGCCCAACAGTAGAAATTCGACTGTAATAATTAAATTTAGCACTGAAAACATTATGCTATTTATGTAATTGTATAAGTGTTATTCATTAAATTTGGCGATTATAACGACAAGTTTATTTTGATCATCCTCACTTGACGTAAATGTATTGTAAACAAATGCCGTCTGCACTGCCAATTGCATTCACAAATGTTGCCGCTTGTACTTCTGCCGATTTCGTACTAAGTTGAGGGACAGTTGAATAAAACTTAATTGTCTGCTTCCATCGTCTCTGAGAAGCCTTCACTCCAACACTTATTATAATTGCTAATTGCTTTAAATATTTCTGCTTAATAGCAAAAAACTCATTTTAACAATGAGTTTTATATTTATTACCTAATAATTTACTCAATGAAGACATGTTGCCATCCGCTATCTATAACAATATAGCATTGCAATTATGAGGCTTTTCTGGAAAAAGAAAAGGGGAAATAATTAAATAATAATAAACTGCTTCCAAATCCTTTTAATTGATGTCACTGAAACTCTTCAATAGCTATTAAACAAAAAGAAAAGTAAAATAATCGGTTGAAAAAAGTAGGAAAATTGTTTGAAAAATAGGGTTCTTAACTGTTGTCTTTGCCTATTTATTTATGAGATCATTCATATAGCGTGGCATGTGATAAAGGAGGAGGGATTTTTTTTTTTTTTTTTTTGAAGGGTGACGTTTTGTGACAAGGGGTGGGGGGTCAAATATATGGGGAAAAAAGCATGACATCATTTGTGGACGGTCCCTATAAATATTTATTATGCAAACAAAATCTTTAAGAGTTTCTGAACAACGCGTTATTCAATGCGAACACTACCAATATATGAAAATCAATAATTATTAACCGATAGAATAATTATTGCGGTTAGTCAGTTAGTGTAACCGTGATCTACCGAAAATTTTCCCGCGAGCAATTAGTAGCTCACGATCGACGGTTTAACGTTTAACATGGCTTCCCTCAGCGCGAGGGAACACCAAAACCTTCTAAGGATCCTCTTTAAGCATAGGGGTATCAAGGAGTTCCAGGTCCACACAGCAAAAGTTAGTTAGGCTGGGCCGGTGCCCAGCAAACCTATCTCAAACCGGTAACGAGCCATTCGCCGGACTTCACTTACCCCTGCCCGGGGTAGGGCGACCCTAATAAGGCCTCGTGCTAACAGGGTAGTGGGATAAAGTAGAGAACCCCCTCAGCGCGATAGCGCCTCCCAGTAGCGGATTTATGAGGGGGCCTAGGGGGCACGTGCCCGCCCCCCAAAAAAAAAAGGTTTTCTCCCTGTTAATTTTTTAAAAATTTTATTACTGAAACAAACAAAATTCTAAAATATCATGCAAAAAAAATAAACATATTTGAATAAATTACACTGTTAGAAATTTCATCATGAAATTACGGTTAAATAACCGGCAGCAATCTGTCCATCTAATTCATCGTTAAATTTACGGTTTGGAACATTTTTCTATCTTTACGGGACCTAAACCATATCCAATCAGCTTGGTTAAAAGGCCATAAATGCAAAGGTTTACAGCTTTATAACCATTTAAAAATGATTTCAAATCAAAATTTTTACCGTTTTGAACCATTTCAGGCGTAGAATCTTCGATGCATAGAAACCGTAAACGAAGTGATTGGGACTCGACCCCGAATGCATGATGTACAAGTCTTGCTCTCTATCCACTCGCCCATCATCAACACGTAAAGCGGTCGTTTATTTATCAATAAATCTTCTTTTCCAACAGGTAAACTGCCTTAATATTGAGATGTCAATTTTTGGTTGGATCCAAATTTATTTTTGGTCTAAATTTACTGTATATTGACGAAAATCATTTTATTTGCTGCAAAAATTTAAATACAAACAAAGCTTCAGCAGCTCAAATTATGGGTTCGCTCATTCGCAAACAATTCGGGAATCCGATGGCTCCCATTTTTGATTTACGAGTTTCTATTTAGTAACCACTGCTTAAGCCACTTTTTTTTTCTTCTTTTTTTATATACACATGCAGATTTGAAATGATAAATCTTTATTCATATTTTAACAACAAAGTACGACCGGTAAGGTTTCGCAACCAAGATGGACGCCCGATTCTTATTGAGCGCTTGAAAATTACGGTTAGTTTGAGGTTCTTTGGGATAAACAGAAAATAAACGATTTTTTTCACAATCAGCGGTTTGAGTACCATCTTTTTAATGGTTATTCAACTGTTGTAATTACATATGGTAAAATACCAATCAAATAAATAGTTATTTTACTATTTTCCTACGGAAATTTTTAACAGTGTAAATTTTATTCGGCAGTCAAAGTCACTATACTATCAAGTGCTTACTATCTTTATATAACTTTTCAAAGCTCCCTCAGCTACTGAAAAACCCTGAAGAATAAAACTCTTTCCGCTTCCGGAGTGTCCCGGCTGTGCGCTATGGATCTACGTACATGACTTCAGCAGGCAGATGACTGTCGCTATCTTGTCAGCAACTGCACTTAAAAAAAAGTCAATTAATGCCGTAGCCTAGGGGGTACACCCCCCAGTTTCTCAGGAGGGGGGTCGCCTAAACTTCAGTTGTTAATTAATGAAAAAAAGTAAGAAAGAAAAAAAATAATTTTGCCCTAAAAATGAAAAAAAAAAAAAGGAAGGAATGGATAAACAATTTTTTTTTTCCCTTCTGTAAAGTTAAAAATGAAAAAAAAAAAAAAAAATGCAACCTTAAAACATTAAATAGGAGCATTGACAAAACTGTTATTATTATTACTTAATTAAGAGCCGCCGAAATGCGCGTTTCGTTTCAAACCTTTCTTAGCGGAAAGAAAGAAAAGTAGTCAAAACATTATAGAAACACAATGCAAGTCTGGGTACGAAAATAAATAAATAAACCTAATTTCATAGACGGGCAGTCGAAAGTTTTATGTTTCAATATAAATATATATGAATTTTTTTGAGAGAGAGATTCAAAACAATGTAATGAAAATTCACACCAAAAGTAGAACTACAGAAGTAAGATTCAGGAGGCATGATATTTAAAATTAAAAAAAAAAAAAAAATCCAAAAAATTACTTATAGTATCACTGCAAAATAATACCGCAGTCTGAAAAGTCTTTTGTTTGGGCCGATGACGTTGTTTGTGTTTCAAATAAATCAAAATTGAGTTGGAAATTAAAAATTTACTCCACATTTCAATAAAAAGAAGATGCTTAAAAGTTTCATCAACATTTCAAGATAATTTTTTTGAAGATATCACATGAGTATGTATTGTTGGGTATTACACAGAAGGTATGTCTTGACATCCCATTGCAAAATATTTATATATCGTTTTCGATGTTTTTCGATGCGGAAATGACTTTATTACATAGGCTATTTAGAAGAATAGCAAGGAAGCAAAACAAAAAGTATACCTAGGGGGTGCAGAAAAAAACGAAACCGGACGTCAACCTGAGGCCACTGTCCGCCCCCCCCCCCCCCCCCCGCCGCGTTGCTTAATGATCTCGTGATCTTTTGGAGCAATGCAACTATCGGTAACTTTTCGAGGGAAAAAAATAACTTCGCCCTGTTTGCAAAAAAAAAATGTGAAAAACAAAATTGCGTTTTGTTGTTATAGGCGTTCCGAACTTTTTGCCGCCCCGGAAACAGTGCCTCCCGGTGCGGATCGCCCCCACCGTCCCCCGCTAGTTACGCCACTGAGTACTATTCAAAAGTTAATGTAAAAAAATGGTATTATATGCAGATCAAAATCCCCTATATTTTCATATTTTTTCCTTTAGCCCCAAGATTTTTTCTGTGGCCCCAAAAGGTCCCAGAATACCCACTGCTATATGGCTCCTGTTGAGAAACCCTGGTATATATCCAATACATGTTACCGGCAAAGTTTTAAATCCGGCATTCTTTACATTGCCTAGGCCTAAAACTTGCCGGCAATGTATGAAACGATTTATATTTCACACATTTCCTAGTCCTTCTATAGAATGCCAAATGAGAAACAGGCAAAGTATAAAATAAATCTCTGATTCGCTCAGAATTCTGTCCGTAAGTGCAAAATGAGAGTTAATGCTGCAAAACATAGTATTTCTTAACCGAAACTACTTACCAGAAGTTTGTAAATGATGTACAAAAAGCCAAAATGACTATTAAGAACGTAGCCCGGGACAATTTGGTTGCTGAATCGCTACGACGTGCTGATTATGGAAAACATAAATTATATTTTCAGAATAATATTTTAATTTTTGAGAAATGCACACCATTTACATTATAACCTCATCAGAACGTTTTTTTTATACTTTGCCTAAATAGCATTTGTCATTCTATAGAATGCCTAGGTGTGATACACAATGTCTAGGGAAAGTATGTAATACTTCTCATATTTCATACCTTGCCTAAGAACGTCCGGCATTATATACAATACCTAGGCATTCTATAGAATGCTGACGTTTCATACTTTGCCAGTAACATATATATATATATATATACATATTCTTCAAAATCATTGAGGGTCTGCTAGTTGATTTTGCCCCGAGAATTTCTACGATTCTCTTTTTTTTATCATAACTTATAACTAGCAGGGGCTAAAATTCAGTGCAGGATGGCGATCCCCCCATACAAATAGATCCAAGGAACATAATAGAACTGTTCTAAACAAATGGAATGGAAAACTTATGAAAAATAAAACGTGTTCAAAAACAATTGAAAACAAAATCCTTGCTTAAAATCTACCAATGTATTGTTTGATTGAAATTGATTATTGATACGTAAAAAGAAATTAGCATGTTTATGTGCGTTTTATTAACTCACTGTTGATACACTTTTCGGGGGGGGGGGAGGCAAACATGTGCGAACGATGCGCCATTTAGTAGTAAAGTCTCTGTAGCGTGGCAGACACACCAAAATCGCTTTCCCTATTCTATCGTCATTCTTAACATTATCGTTGAAGGGAAGGAGGGAGAAGAAATAAACCAATTGCAATAACAGAGATTCAGATAAACAATATTCTTTTCACTTTATAAAATACGAACCTGACCGGAGACCAGGGACGTAACTAGGTCATTTTCTAACTGGGGCAAGACCAGGATTTAGCGCCCCTTCCCCCCTTAGATACACAAAAAAGTATATGCATTTAGGCAAACACACATTTAGTCAATTTAGCGTCCCTAAAATTATCTGGCGCCCGGGGCATACGCCCCCTCTGCCCCCTCTAGTTACGTCCCTGGCGGAGAACATGTCTGGCAACATCGGTCTGGTGTGTAAAACGACTGAGATGGTTTTTCCACCCTTTCTATCCTGCTTTTTTTACCTTCCCTTTCTTTTTAATGTTTTCCGCCATTATGTATGCAAATAGATCGATAGATAGATCCATATGATTTGTAATGTAACGCTTTTTGACTCAGACTATTTTATTCAATATTTCTGCCTTGCGGTAAAAATTATTTTTAAGTGGGTAATGGAGATCTTTAGGGGCTGTTGTCCTTATTCAAATAGGGAATTTTCAGAATCAATTTTTTAGCCCTACCTGTCGGAAAAATATGTAATTTTTGCGATAGCCCGCCTAAGGCCTGGCACGTCCACGTACAAACTAATTAATGCACCAAATCTACTTTAACATTAATATGTATTACTTCTTTCATCGGCAAGCTCAAAATTTGAATCATCATAGCAAAGTAGAAAATAACTTTCATTATAATATAGAAATGAAAAAATTGCACATAATTTAAATATTTTTAGTTTTTTTTTTCTAATGAGCTGTGAATAAATTACCCACATGAAAATAACTACCATAACTTTTACGTCATTCAAGAAAGTACCTACATTGCTATGAGATTTGGCGATGTTCCTGCTAAATCCTGGCTAGCATATTGATATTACCGACAAGTACCGATCAAGTTCAATACGTTCCCCCCTACTGCCTCTGTAAAACTGAAATGATTTCATAAAATTTATTCATACCAAAGTTTTTAAATTGTGTTTTCTTGTGATTGAATAGTCGAATAGTTAAACCATGATTGAAGTAATATATTTTTTTTTTTTTTCAAAATTTTTATTTAATTTCTTATTAACGTTATACCGCTATGGATTAAGAAAGCTGCCTATCTAGCGTTAAAATGTTGGAGCTTGGAATTTTAAATCCGATTTTTGCAACTTAAAAGTCAAACTTCTAAAAAGGTCTCTGTGAAACATAAATATACAGGTCTTTTTCAAAAATCGTATCGATTCATTTAAAATTGAACTCTGAAGAGAGCAAACAGAGGGCTCAAGCTCAATAAATACGTTTCTATTGCTCGGTAAAACAAATGACGTCAAAACAATTATTTATGCATATTTTTCTTTTTCTTTCTTTCTTTTTTTTTGTGATCGAATGATTAAATTTTGTTCTAAGTAATACATTTTTTTCAAAATTTTAATTTTATTCCTTTTTGACGATACGGGTTTAGATAGCTTACCCAACATTGAAAAAGTTTCAGTTTTGAAGTTCAAATTAGATTTTTTTCAACTTAAAAAATTCGATTTACGGAAAAAGAGCTGTGTAACGCATAAATACATAGGTCTACTTCTTTGCATCCCAAAAACCGTATTGATTCATTTTAATTGAACCCTGGTCGGCGCAAAAAACAGAAAATAAATTCGTTGCTTTTCGAATTAAATAATATTATAATATTACTATTCGAATCTATAAATGTTTTACATCAAGCGTGGTTTTCATAAAGTTATCTATAATTCATGAAATTTTCAGAATTTTTCATTGAATAGTATTTGACTTTAAGAGTTTGAAGCGCGCAAGGCAGAATTTCTCTAAACTAGCGGGCACGAATTCCTTTTTAGCCTACTTTCCCGTAAAAGTAAAAAAAAATAATAATAAAGCATGAAAGAAGGCTTAATGTGTCGTGAAAATATCGTTAAAAATCAAGAAAAGTCAAAAATAAGTGAAGTAATTAAATAAAGATTGAAAAATAAAAAATTTGAAAGTAGGGTATTGAGATGGGGAAAAAGTGTGTCTATCGGTCTGTCGGTCTGTCGGTCTGTCTGTCGGTCTGTCTGTCTGTCGGTCTGTCTGTCTGTCGGTCTGTCTGTCTGTCGGTCTGTCGGTCTGTCCCCCCCTAATAACTTTTGAACGAATTGTCCTATTGGAAAAATTCTTTTTGCATTCGAAAGATCTCGGCGAGGACATCTCATTTCTATATTTTACTTTTTGATTTGAACAATTTTTTGTTCAATTTTGAACAGTTCAAAAAACTTTAACATTAGCGCCTATGGACAAAATTGAAGCAAATTCTGTAAACTCTGGGCACAAGAGCCAAGTTCCTATTGCAAGCTTATTGAAAGGAGTTCTCGGCGTGAAATATTGATTTGAACAGTTTTTGTTCATTTTTGAACAGTTCAAAAAATTAACACAGAGCTTACGGGGAAATTTCAACCCTATATAAATCCTGATCTAACGGACCGATTTGCTTGGAACAAACTTTATCGGAAAGCTCTTATAACGTAGAACATGTAGAAATAGAAAGTTTATCCAGAACTTACGAGCCTATTTTGCTATGAAATTTTTTGATCGGGATTTTCAAGGATATTTCTCAGTGACTCAATGAATGAAATAATGAATGAATGAATAAATGAAAGAGTGAAAGAATAAATCAATGAATAAATGAATGAGGAAAAGAATGAATGAATAAATTATTGAATAAATGAAAATATAAATGAATGAGTGAATAAATACATGAATGCGTAAATGAATGAATAAACACTTGAATGAGGTAACGAATGAATGAATAAATGCATGGCTGAATAAATGAAAGAATGAATGAGTGAGTGAATGAATATGTATTATCCGTTGAAAAAGGTATATTTTCAATAATTAGAACTAAAGATAAATAAGAAAGAGAGAGAAAGAGATAGCTAGATTATAAATTTGAATTTGGTGTATACGGGAAAGTAGGCTCGTATAGTTCTAGACGGAACTTCTTGTTTATAGTATAGAGATTCTTGATATCAACGAAAGTAATAATGCATGAATAAGATCTCATTATGTACAGTGTACTTATGGGTTAATTTATTATTATTATACTTTTTCATGTTCTCTCAAAGCTGTGAATAATGTGAATTTAATGTACGTGATAGATTTGGAAAAGAAATTTGAAAAAGAATTCATGATAGATTTGAAAAGAAAATTTGATTGTCATTTTACTTTGCGGTCTTTATCTAAAAGGGTAATATTCACAATTTCATTGAATAACCGGTTCATATTGACAGCGCTGCAATAGAAACTTTTAAAAATTTTCAGCATCTGTAATTGATCTAAAAATTTCGTCCCAAAAACAAGCAATTCCAACTCGTTCGAAATATATGCAATACATTTCCTCTTCATGTTGTGAATATTGCATTCCTTTTCTCGTATAAACATAATTTTAAATCCAAAACTGTGCAACGAAATTTCAAAAACCACTTTCGGGTGAAATCTTCAAATCATACAGAAAACGTTTCATTCGTGCATCCTGCTTAGAATGCTTTGGGCTGGGAAAGTCTGGTACTGTGTTGCAAACAAAAGGCATTTATTGCTCTTCTTATCTCCCCGATCTCCCCTTCCTTGACCTTGGGGTAAGCTGTTCCCTTCTGCGGTATAGAGATGAGACGGGCTCAGCCCGAGCCCGAAAGTCCGAGACCGAGCCCGGCTCGGGCTCTACATTGTAAAGTTACTCTCGGGCTCGGGCTCATGGTAAAATATTCATACATCAACCAACAGTCCGGACTAATGTCTTTTTGCCAGTCTTGTGTCCCCTTACATTTTCAATTTGCTCCAGACTAGAGACCCATATTATTAGGTCTCCTAACTGCAGTATTTGCACTGAATATATTCCAGTTTTAAATTCGACTGAGAATCAAGAACTTCCCGAAAATGCTTCCAAACCGAAGATTTTTGCATTTAAGCTCAGCAGGATTTAATCTGAACTGGAGTATTTCATGATAGTTTAAAAATATATGTATTCTTTACTTGAAATTAAAAGAAAAATCATTAGAACTAATTGCAATGGTAACAAAAAGCCTATATGTAATCGATGTAGCACCCCATCTGTTAACAACACTTTATAAAATCATTTCGGGCTCGGGCTTTGACACAGAACAGTATCACTCGGGCTCGGACGGGCTCGGACTTCAAATCTTCGGGCTCGGGCGGGTTCGGGCCTGCAAAAGTGAGCCCGAACTCATCTCTACTGCGGTAGCTGAAAATCGCATCGAAGACACTTCGCTTGTCATATGTCAATCTAGAGTTTTGCTGCTAAAACGTACAATTGAGCACACTGTCTACGTCACAATACGTCACAACCACCGAGCAACATTCTGCGCCATCTATTGAGTAAAAGTAGTTTTTCTTCTGAGACTGGTGCACCCTTAAAGCATTTTTATTTGAAATAAATGAAAGAAGGCAGGGAGAAGGGTAGCCAAGGTGATTTGAAGAGTTAGAACTTCCCCCACTCCACACACTCTGGCACAATCTTTTTTTTTTTCCTCGTTCAGAGTCGTTGTTAAGATGGTGTATGTTTGTAAAACTTAAATTTCAAAAAAAGAAAAGAAAGGAAAAGAAAAAGAGGCACGAAACCCCTTTAACATCATGAATGAATGCCCAAACAGCCCCTGAATCTACTTGTCTTTTAACGTGGGAGAGCTGTTGTTATCAATGATAGCCTAATATACGATTAACTTGAATTATTAAATAAATTTAGAAAAAGTCTTGAAACTCCCCCTATTTCTAACATCATCAATGCATGCCCAAAATTTAGAACTGTGGAAAAGTATTGAAATTGACATTGTATTATTTGAAATATTGAATTTTGAGAAGAACAGTCGTAATGTTTAAAAAACTGTCTGACCTACTAATCATTCTTTGGCGTTGTTATAATCTTCGAAACAATTTTTTTAGTAGTACAAATTATAATGGCATTTTGCAAAATTATCTGAAGGGATTGGCGTTTAATTATCTTAATATGTAAAAATGTATTGCACTTTTTCATTTGATGTAATTAAGTATGTTTTTCGTACTTTTAAAAATATTAACTAATGTCAAGTGATCTTAAAAATCGTGAAGCAATCTTATGAGTTTTTTATTATGCAAATGTTTAAGATGAGCAACTACGTTTTACACCTGGTGCCCCTCCCAGAAATTATTCCTGGATCCGCCCCTGGCCCCTTCTGATAAAAACAAAATCACTTGGAGCCACGACCTATTTAACGTGCACCAGCTCCCTTTAGCGTACACGGATCACAGCAACCGGTCTCGAGAGGTCGTCACCCTCCCAAACACTGACCTTAGTCGATGTTGCTTCATTTTCGGTGTTTTGCGGAAACCGAGCTTCTACCGACTGGTCCACTGGGACATTTCATTGGTACTTGTCTGTTATGCATCCTAATTTGGCGACGGTTTTAGAAATGTCGCCAATCTGCTATTTAAATCTAATAAAATATCGTGCTATTTAAATCTAATAACATTGCTTTGTTTATATTTTATTTAGCGATGTTTGTCGAATAAAAAAGCCTAGCGCGTATAACCGGTAAGTGCCAATTTATGTAATGAAAATCCGTAGTAAACGTCACCTGCGCCCTTACCTACCGCGCAGGTGACGTTTACTAAACGCAGGACGTGCAACGCCGCGCGGATACCGTTAGCACTTGCGCTGCTTCATTTTAAAATAGCTCAGCTTCATTTTATTATAAAACTTATTTTAGGATTGTGCTTTTGGTAGTCGCTGATGGGATTGGGATTTTTGTAAGCAAACCGAATGTTGCCAATCGGAAAAGACAAACAAAGGTCCTTTTTTAGGCACTTATTAGTCTTTTATATATATTAAATAGATGCACACAGGAGCAAAAACTCAAATCTTCAAGGGGAGAGGAGACTCCCCTTCAAGCTTTTTATACATGGAGTATATACAATTTTTTGGAAGCGAGATTTTTTTTTAAATAAGTAACTTCATGTTCAAGTAAAAAATCAGATTTTCGAATTTTCACTAAAATTTTTCGAATCTTCCACGGGTGGGAGACTGCAGCCCGATCTATTTTCAAAGAAGGGATCTAAGAAATTTGGGCGGGAATCCCGCCATCCCGCCCTAAATTTTATCCCTTGTTGTTAAAGATAAATTTGAAGTACTTATCCTGTTTATTACCCATGCATTTTCTTAACAGCAGCTAGTTTTCCATTATTCAAATATTGACATAAATTCTCATAGATTCTAAAATTTATTTCTCAGATAAAATTCCACGTTTCCTTACAAAAATCCAATTGGCTGTTAAACCTCCTCTGCTTTGTATTTTGTTGATAAGAGATGGTTAGCAAATGAGTGCGTGACAATGCTTGTTCTGGCTTCTCTTAAAAAGCATGAACTTGATCTTACTTCGGTAGGTTATTTTCTAGATTTTAATTGTAACAGCTTCTAGTAAAATTATCTAAAGCAAAGAAATTAGATTGAAATTATTAAGAAGTGTAGATCCTCTACATTCTGTTCCAGAGTCACATTGAAAAATGTTGATCTTTGTTTCCCTCTTGAATTTCTATTTCCTTCTTCAAAAATTTGTATAACAATTAGCCAATTTACATATGTTGTGGCAGTCGACGTGTGAGGACACGGAGGTGGAGGATGTCTGTGGAGGCAGGGATAGAACCTCGGACCTTCTTGATGGAAAGCCAGTGCTTCCGTGCTTTGCCAAAAGGTACGTAATGGCAACAGGACTCGTCTAATAATGAATGCTCTGAAGTGATTAATTATGCAACGTTTACACCGCAATTTCTATCAGAACTCTTCCTCAAACCAAGAGCCTACCATGATGCTTTTAGCAGGATGGCTTCATTTAAAACAGCGGTCGGCAACCTAAATTGACTGAAGTTCTACTTTCCACGTTCGGCGAACACCAAGATTGACTCGGAGGACCGGGGGGTGGGGGGTATAAACTATTAATAGGCCGTGTTGGAATAGCGCCTGTGTTCAAATTGTAGGTTAATTCTTGTCAGAGCAAGTTTTGATGCTTATAAAATACCTACTTTAAAATTTCTAAAATAATGTTATGTTAACACTGTTAACTTGCATCAAAACACTATTTCAGACACAAATATATTATTTCCTTTAAATTTGATAAGAAAATGATAGTTTTTGCTTTGTTTTTAACCGACTTCACAAAGGAAGGAGGTTATACATTCATATTGTATGTATGTCGTTTTTTTTTGTTTGTTTGTCCACTCATAAATTCTCACCGGATGAACCGATTTTCATGATTCTTTTTTTAATCGATCGAGGGTGGTTTCCCATAGGTCCCGTACCTTCGTTTGACCATATTCGATAATTAGAAAAATAGTTATGGGCAGAAATGTAGCATATTTTTTGTTTTTTCATCCATAACTTTTGATTAAATGAACCGAGTTTGATGAATTTTTCTTTAATCGATAGAGGGTCGTCTAACTCAAATATTGCAAATCCATTTGACTACATTTGTTTTTTAGAAAAAACGTTACGGGTTAAAAATAAGTATTTTTTATTTTAATTGGAAAGGCTTTGCTTGATTTTTTTTTGTTGGGAAAACTATTAATAAATATAAAAGTCATTGTTTAAAAAGTGTTTGTTGCCATTGTGCTATAATATTAAAAGCAATTACAGCAAGAGTTTGACGGAAGGCTTCACTGAGGCAAAAATTAAATCCAACCAGTTTGTTTGCTAAAATAGACTTCAAAACGCAATTTTTCATACAAATGATTAGTTTTTAGTGCCATTTATTTAAAGAAGGTTTGCCCTTAGATATAGATTTTTTTTAAAAATAGAGTATTTGTATAGAAAATGTATTTACACTAAAAAGAATAAAATAAAATAATTTTTATGAAAAAATAGAACCGACTTCAAATTATAAATTGCGCTAAAAAGTGAAAAATAAATTAATTTTTTAAACAACATCGATGTGACTTTTAAACGTAGTTTTAGAAGTCGGTGCAAAATAATGAGTTTAATTACCATTGCAAAATTTGCTACTTCATATTGGAACTGTTGCTAATTCTATGAAAAAATATATATTTGTAATTGATTCATGATTGCAAAAGATTTCGCACCGACTTCTAAAACTATGTTTAAAAGTCACATCGATGTTGTTTAAAAAATTAATTTATTTTTCACTTTTTAGCGCAATTTATAATTTGAAGTCGGTTCTATTTTTTCATAAAAATTATTTTATTAAATAAAACACACATGTGAAATGCCGTTACATTCTTCAATTAACTCTCACTAAGAGCATAGTTAATGTGACGACTGGCGTTCCATATTATTGGCAAGCTTTTTTCTAGGTCCGGTGGAATGGTCTGACAAACTAATAAACATGTTTTGAAGGGGAAAAAAAATTCGTCTTCAAATTCAAAAGTCTTTTTTTTTTCTTGTTTCAACAGTAAACTGTCCAAAATGCTGTCGCGATCGACCGAAAATGGGCTGCCGATCGACTGGTTGCCGACCACTGATTTAAAACCTGTGACCATACAGAAGGGACTATTCTCTTTTTTCCATGTCTATTCAAGTTTCAGTTCAAGATAAGTTTTTCTGATTTTCTCCTAATCAGTGTGGGTGTAGCAGTCACCTTAAAAAGTTCTCAACGGAAAAAAAAAAAAAAACTTTTGCCGCTCAAGATATTTAACTACAAAATTAATTCAAACATTCAAACAAAGCTGAAGGCAGAAGTATAAGCAGAGCCTCCTATACTAAATGCCCTCCGATAGCGCTTTAAATCCATACACATTTTGGCCGCAACTTTTTATATAGAGGACGCTAGTTTCCTACTCATAATACTGCTTTTATTAGATACATATGGAAAAGATTAATGAACTGAGTGTTTAAATTGCATGAACTATTTTATTTTAAACATATCAGCAAACAAAATCTTCCAAAAAGCCAATTTTGACTTAATTTAATGAAGACAGTACAATACGTTATTCTTAAGTTCTCATATAAAATAGTGATTCAAATTATAAAATATTGGAATCCTTATTTTTTCACTTTGCAGGTTATTATATCAAAAAAATTAATAATCTTCTCTTGGAATTAGTTTTTTAATTCATACTATATAATCTTTTAGGTAAAAATTTACTTTCGGGTGCCCCTTCGCAAAATTGGCGATTTTTGCTTGGCGCCATTCCTGTTTGCAGTTTTGCAACACCTCTAAACTTGGCGATCAACCGCGACTAGAACTTGGCGAAAATCAATGGCAATAGGCTGCCATCTAGGTACATTTGAGAATGTGTACTAAATTTAAATTAAATTGAACTAATTACCGTTTCGGTGTAGAAGCGGGTACCCCTTAGTTTGGCGTTATATTTTGGGGATACTATTTTATTTCTGGTTAGGCAGCGGACATCTTACTAATCACATCTTGACGTAAAAAAAAAAAAAAAAAAAAAAAAATCGCCAAAAAATCAAGTGGTACCACCCGATTGCAAACTTTTATCCTAACTGAAAAAATGAAATTCTTAACGTATTTTTATTCTTGAATAAAAGCATTTGTGACATATCCACTCTAAAATAGGAAATAGTAGCAGTTTCCATCAATTAAATTAGCTAAGAAATAAAGAGTGGTATAAAGTTATAATGTTTATTTGAATCTGTACGACCTCATATTTTTGAATTTTGTATAAACAATTAAGAAACATGAACATTTCTGATGTACGGAAACGAAACATGATCTGTGATATCGAAAATCAAGCATGTAAAAGAATAAAACGGCAGCGATTTGAAAATAATAAACATTTAAAGTTTCATAAAACACATTGGAGTAAAAAAAAAAAAATAATTACCTTGACTAGACAAAGCTGTTATCCACTTCGTTCGTAGTCCTTCGTCGGAAAGGAATTCATGAAAACTTATTTTTTCAGATTTTGAATCTGAAGAGCAATACGGCTCAACGCAATGCACCATAATTTTGATTAAAATCTAACTAGTTTCTTAAAAGAAATTTAAAGTTGAAAAAATAGGTTATCTGCGCCACCTAGTGGAGAACTTTTCACGGCCGTTTTTTCTCTCATATTGGAAGGCATTTAGTATAGGGGCTCTGGTATAAGAAACACCTTATCAACGTTTGCCACTCAAGATATAAGATAATTAACTGCGAAATTAAATTAAGCAAAACACAGGCTTTAGGAAAGCCTAACAAAAGGGTTGGCAAATCTTATTTCTAAATTAGGGGCGATTTTGGACGTTGCACAAGAGAAATTAATAAAGAGAATCTTTTTTGTTTTTTTATTCAAGGCTAGCTGACATGCTCGGCGTTGCGCGAACTATCTCGAACATTGTGTAATTCCCTAAAAGGGAAAATAAATGAAATCAAAAGGAAAACGCACCTAACGTTCAACCATTAATAAACAAGGAGAAATTTAGTTAAAAATTTCCACTAGAAGATGAGCAACGAGCAACAGTCTCTAAAAATCTGCATTATAACAGTAAAAGTTCTTAAAAATCCTCATTATATATTCTTATTAGGAAAAAACCCACTAGTCTATAGTCAACAATTCTTAAATATTGCCAGCAGTTCATCTCAGATCCCGATCAGAATTTAAACAACGGTAAAAAACCCTAAATAAAAGCGGTTTACAGTCTCTAGAAATCTCCATTGGAATATGAATTTCATTTCCAAAAACTGCAAATAAAATAGTGCTTTAATGAAAGAAATCGATATTGAGGCCACAAAAAACAGAAAGAAAAACATAATTTACAATGGTAAATAAATATGTACATAAGTGTTGGCCTTAACCAATCCTGACATATAAAATGCAGTTTGAAGGAAAAGATATATTTAAATCGTACCCAAATAGCGCCAATTAGTGTAAAATTCATGTATGACAGTTTAACAGTACAAAAGTTACCGAAATAGGCAGTTTTAGTTTAAAAAACGACCCACAGTACATTGATTACCTCCATTCAAATATAAAATGCAGCCAAACTGGGAAAACGCTACGAAAAGCACCATGTGTATTATAGCGCAAATGTATCATGATTTTATACTAGTAGTGTAAATCACGTATTGAATTGAATCAGAAGAATTTTGTTAATAAGAAATTTTGGCACGGCTTCGAAAAATTTCGGAAAGTAAAATAATGAATTGAGAACAATTAACTGCACGAAAAAAAAAAAAAAATGCCTCCTCTTAGTGAGAAAAGTATATATTTGCCGATTTATTCTGAACCCTTTAGGCGACAAAAGTGCTCTTTATTTTGGCGAAAATACGCAATTTGACAAATAAATTCACAGTAAAGCCTCGTTTTCGAATTTGAGAACAGCTTAAAACGAATATTACGCGTGTTCCTACTGTTCTACGAATTTTGCCAAAAGATCATTTCATGCAGTTTTTTACCGGCATTAATATGCTGCAAAAATCGAAAAGGTGTGACTTTTCTTCGATGAGATATTCCTAAAATTATAAATTTTGTTTAAAATTGGAATACGAAAGGAACATATTCGAATTTTGGGAAAAAAAAAGCTTCGAGGTGTACGAGGACCCGACACAAGGAACCAAAATTTCGTATTTCTGGACCTTTTCATCTCAGCAGGAGGCGATCGACAGACACACGCACACGCACACACACATACACATACACACACAAACTGACTCATAAACTTTATGTTTTATTTACCCAGATAGGTACATAGTTTTTATAAACACATTACATACAGAGTACTGAAAGTAGATTGCTTTGATTTCAAATTCAACATTTTACTGGAGAAATATATTGTTCGAAGTGAATTATTTTGATGTCAGAAAATGAGAAGTCCACATTGCAAAAGTATTTTTTTTTTTTTTTTTTTTTTTTTTTTTTTTTTTTTTTTTTTTTTTAGTAATTGTTTACATTTTCAACTCTCGAGTGTCGCTATCGATTATGGTGCCTAATATTAGAAAAAATCTTCGAAATTCGATATTTTGATTTTCTCTTGGAAGTCTTGTCCTCTGAACTTTCTCTATATTGCTCACCTGTAAATTAAAAAATATCCTGAAATAAATGCATGAAGTCAAATATTTTGGTTGGCACAAGGGATAATGTCAAATTTTTTTTGTGCTGAATATAGAAGTACTGTTTATTTGCGAAAGTTGGGCCTACCTCTCGTAAATGAGTCTAACCGGCAAAGGGGAGATCGCTGAGATGGACATGAACTCTTTTCGAAGTTATATTTAAGGCGCGATTTTTTTGTTCTTTAAAGTTGTTGAGCTATTTCATTTATGATTTGAATCTTAGTCACAAAAAGAAAAGAAAAAGAGCACACAGTTGGTTCATTATTCTTCATAAAAATTGAACGTTAATCCTTATCTTTTTCTCCTTTCACCCCTATTTCGATCAAAATAAAGCAGACCAGACGCATGCGCAAAATCAAGGAAGGTTTTTTAATATTAACATATTGCATTGAAATTTTGCATGTGTTCATTTCAACCACAAATGCAACTTTTCTGCCACCTGCCGATTCAAAATTCTCAAACATTTCCCCTTCTATAGCATTCACTCTACCCAACGTGTAGCTGAAATCGCAGTGCACTCACACTTCCCCCTTCCCTCCAAAAATAACAGTGCGCTATTTCTCTGACCACACCATCTCACTAGGTTTTACCTTATGCAGTGCATAAGGTATCATTACATGCACATTTGCGTGACTCTGCATACATATGACGTAAAATAATGTAAAACCGAAACTTACTCTTTCTTTCGTTTTCTTCTTTGTCACTGTTATCAGAGCTCATCTCTAAGCTTGTGTTTTCGCTTTCCTCTTCAGCTGAATCTGCTTTTGAGTAAAATTTACAAATAATATTTATGTTCAAACACTGTTCATATTTCCCATCATTAATTCTGTTTGTGTCACTTGAATCGTTAGGTTTACTTTTACGACTTGATGCATTGGCGTCCTTTTGTTCTGCCCCACAAAAGCTGCACTCATGAAACGAAGACATATTTTTGCATGACTTTGAAAAGTGGCCAGTATTTGCTTCAGCAAACCCTGGAAGAATCTGATTTGAATAAATTAGTTGGTCAGATTTTTGAAGTTTGTCCCTTCGTTTTGTTTCAAAGATTTTACATAGCTGAAGTTTTGAAGCGTTTCTTTGATGCAGGTTCTGACACGGCCCTTGCGACACATCTTCAGTACGGAATTTCGGCATTTTCCGAGACAGACCTGCTGTGTTCTGCGAAAACGTCTTGGTCTCACTCAAAATGCTACGACTTGTAGATAAATTATTCCCTTCATCGAATGATGCTTTTTTGTTTCCAGTATTCGTTTTCCCCTTTATGAGATGTTCTTTATTTTTGCAGTCAAGCACATTATTTGGCGCAACGTTATTCAGATTTCTGTCGTTTAATTTGAAGAAATTAATTCTAGATTTGTGGTGTCCAGCTTTTTCAGCTTGTAATGAACGTTGGTCTTTTTGACTATTGAGGTGTTCCTCCGCTCTTGATTTGCTTTTATCACGTTTGAAACGAACTTCTTCATGACGATGGTGTAAGCATGTTTTTGGTTTAATGACTGCATTTTTCTTTGCTATATCAATATAAATAGGTATACTACAATCAAGGCATTTATTTTTCTTTGAGTGAGGTTCAATTCCGTATGATGATAATGGAGTATAGATACGTTTATCATACATTGCGTCTGAATTATTTTTGAGAATACTCATGATGTCTGACTCCGAAGAAGAACTATTCTCTTGATCTTGCCGTTTTAGAATATTCAAAATATTACAGTTTTCCAATGATTCTGGAATGCTTTCAGACGAATTACCGTTAAATAAAGTTGTCTCATATGTTTCATCACGACTCTTTATTGCTTCTGTTTCAGTTCTGTTTTTACAATTTTTTTCTTGCAATAAATCTGGATGGCTTAAACCGAAGTATTCCGCACTAGCTGTAGAAGCAACGTCATCATCGAGCATTTCTGATCGAAGTTGCTGGTCAGAATCAGAGCGATTTCCAAATTCAGCTGTAGGAGAGAAAACAATATAAAAACAAAGAAGTGATTTCTATTGATTCATTCATGAAAAGAAGAACTTTAGCGTTATCTGTTTTTAATGGAAAATTATGTAGTGGAAAGTTGGACTGCACCGGGTACATAAGTTGTTTTTTCTTTCCTTAAACAGTCATCTGAATAAAATTGCTTCAATTTCTATTTGAATGATAAAATAGCCCCTCAGTTAAAAAAAAATTTAAATGATTCCATGCAAAAGAACTGTATATTTTGGAAAAAAAAAAGTTTTTTTTTTCTTCTTCTCCCTTTTTTTCATTGTACATAGTTTTATCTGACCAGGTTGTATAAAACTACATATACTATACTCCCTTAACCATCATTATTTCAAAAATTTAATGTTTGGCAAAGAGCAACTCTGTATTTGTTTCTTCCCCTTTAATTTTCAAACTATTTTTTATCCAAATATTGATAGTTGCACTCAAGGCCGTAGCCAGGATTTTTTTGGGGCGGGGGGGGGGGGGGGTGACGGCTGTTCCGAACATCAGGGACGTCGAGATGTCAAACGAATGAGGGTAGGAGTAAAATTTGGTAGTTATCTAGCTATATATATACACACGTACATATATATATATATATCTGTGTGTGTGGATGCGTGTGTCACTCATTTGCTGCAACAACGTCATAACTCGAAAATGAAATTTATGATTGTTGAGTTAGTAACTATAGCGAACACTAGAGATGCAAAGTACTGGAAATTCCCGATTTTCCCCCAGGGAATTTAAATTAAAATCGGAGATTTGAAAAATTCCCACCTTCAAAAAGATTTTATACCCCCCCCCCCCCCAAAAAAAAAAAAAAAAAAAAAAAAGTTTTTTTCTCGCTGATTTTTAATCATGCGGAAAAAGATTTAGTAAATTCATGCAAAATTAGAATTTATAGCAAAAAAGACACCTTGCATTTATTATTATTACTTTTATCATTACCTTTGTATAATCAAAGGCCATTTTCCCCTACTTGACAGACCCCTTTTTGTCTGACAAAAGCGTAACAATCGTGTAATTACATACTAGTTTCTACCCTTTTTAGCCTACTTTCCCGTAGAAGTAAAAAAAAATAATGATAAAGCATGAAAGAAGGCTTAATGTATCGTGAAAATATCGTTAAAAATCAAGAAAAGTCAAAATTAAGTGAAGTAATTAAATAAAGATTGAAAAATAAAAAATTTGAAAGTAGGGTATTGAGATGGGGAAAAAGTGTGTCTGTCGGTCTGTCTGTCTGTCGGTCTGTCGGTCTGTCCCCCCCCCCTAATAACTTTTGAACGAATTGTCCGATTGGAAAAATTCTTTTTGCATTCGAAAGATCTCTGCGAGGACATCTCATTTCTATATTTTACTTTTTGATTTGAACAATTTTTTGTTCAATTCTGAACAGTTCAAAAAATTTTAACATTAGCGCCTATGGACAAAATTGAAGCAAATTCTGTAAACTCTGGGCACAAGAGCCAAGTTCCTATTGCAAGCTTATTGAAAGGAGTTCTCGGCGTGAAATATTGATTTGAACAGTTTTTGTTCATTTTTGAACAATTCAAAAAATTAACACAGAGCTTACGGGTAAATTTCAACCCTATATAAATCTTGATCTAACGGACCGATTTGCTTGGAACAAACTTTATCGGAAAGCTCTTATAACGTAGAACATGTAGAAATAGAAAGTTTATCCAGAACTTACCAGCCTATTTTGCTATGAAACTTTTTGATCGGGATTTTCAAGGATATTTCTCAGTGACTCAATGAGTGAAATAATAAATGAATGAATAAATGAAAGAGTTAAAGAATAAATCAATGAATAAATGAATGAGGAAAAGAATGAATGAATAAATTACTGAATAAATGAAAATATAAATAAATGAGTGAATAAATACATGAATGCGTAAATGAATGGATAAACACTTGAATGAGGTACCGAATGAATGAATAAATGCATGGCTGAATAAATGAAAGAATGAATGAGTGAGTGAATGAATATGTATTATCCGTTGAAAAAGGTATATTTTCAATAATTAGAACTAAAGATAAATAAGAAAGAGAGAGAAAGAGATAGCTAGATTTTAAATTTGAATTTGGTGTATACGGGAAAGTAGGCTCGTATAGTTCTAGACGGAACTTCTTGTTAATTTCTGAAATAATATTAAATACTCACATTCAGAGACTGATATCAAATAAGTGGGATTTTAAGTCTTATTATATAAATTATAAGTAAAAATGTTATAATGAACATTTAAAAAATATTATTTGATTTAAACCAAAATGAGTTTTCTTTTTTTTTTAAATCAGTGTGATTTAAAACATGATTTTAATCATGATTTAAATCAAATTGATTTAAATTTCTCAGCCCTGCTTTTGATTATACACGATTGGTACTCGTTACTCGGCTACTTAGTACAGCCCTTACATATTTTAAGCAATAACAAAGCAAGATATTTTTTGTTCAATATAAAAGATGTATGACTAAGTAAAAGTTCAATTTTGTCGCGATATTGTTTATTTACGAAGTGTATTTTACTCTTCTTTAAAGTTCAGAATGAACAAAAGAAGGAAAGAAAGATAAACGAAGTTCTCAGCATATGAGAGGAAGCAAAGTTAGAACCAAAATTTATGTTAAAAAAAGGGTTGGGAAGCGCTAATATTATTTTAAAAATATTAGTATTAGATAAAAATAAACTATACCGTTTCTGCTTCCATCTCTACAAGGTTTCTTCCGAAAATGCGTCAAAATGTTTACAGAATTGATTTTACTACTCATAATCAAACTCAGGATTTGTGCGCAAATCTCTTACTGCACTGTTCGAATAAAAAACACTGTATAACCTTGTCATACAAGAGCCCACTGAAATTCCCTCTGCCAATGTCCGGCAAGGTCCCTGTTTTATTTTAACCCAATGCGACCCATGTACACTTGGGGATACGGGCATGTAAAATCAGTGGACCCCACTAGAGCCACTACAGAATATAAGAGCCTTTAGCCCCCACAGTTGTAGGAGCCTTAGACCCCACTACCTCGCCCCGTGCGCGAGGCTTCGGCTAACAGGTAGGGGCTCTGATGGAGAAAAGTCGTCTTCGTCGGAAGCGTATGTTGATTCCAGTTTGTCAGTTTCTAGACGTCTCCCCTACTTCCGTATATTGCTTAGTTTCATTATTTTCAAATAAATTTTTTGTTAATTTTTATTTTCCTTGGGCTTAAGAAAGCTTTGGCCCAAGGGAAATAAAGATTTTTAATAAATTATAACCAATAGAAATTCTGTACATATGTTTTTTTTACAATACGACAATCTTAGCAGTGAAAAGAGATTGAAAATTAGTGGAAGTGCTCAAGTACAAAATGGAGAAAGAGGGAGTCTGAAAGATGGCTTGTGTGATTGATATTGGACACGTTGTAAAGCTATTTCTTGGTATAGTAAATATAGATAATGGTAATTTCAGGATTACTAGAATTTATTATTTTTATTGGCCTAAGAAATCTGAAATTAAAACACAGCAGTAACTGAATGGAATATGCAAAAAAAAAAAAAAAAAAGGAAGCATGCTTTAGGGTGAAGCGTAAAGAGCATTTTAAACAGTTAAATCAACTGTTTTTTTTTTTTTTTTTTTTTTGAGAACCAATGGGAGGAAAGAAAATTTTACAAGATCCTAATTCTTGCAAATGCTTTAGCATACGAGTTCTACGGGAAAGTCACCGATTATCGCATAAATCGTCAAACCCACACTGGATTTGGCTTCACTATGTTAGCTCCAAATTTGGCGAAATATTTGCACATTGTCGCCAATATACTTAACTATGGAGTTGGTTTGAGTAATCCCCTTGGGCAAATATATTGGTGTTGAAAACGACTGGAAATTTGCAGGCAATTGACACAAAAATCACATAAAATATTTCTTTTACAGCATCCGATTTCAACCAAAAGAGGAGGTGCACAACTAGATCATGTATACAGGTCCTACATACCAAATTTCAAAATTCTACGACCAACTGTTTTCGAGTTATGCGAGATAAGCACATACGAACATACAGACCGCATGAAAAAAACTCTTCAAAACGGACTTGGGGATGGTCCAAATTGATATTTCAGTGCGCAGGTGCGTATGTGCATACATACGGACATTTTGAAAAAAAAAAAGAACTTACCAAACTAATTAAATTTGTGATTAAAATGCAAAGTTAGGCGGAAATTTGAGAGTGATTTTTCTTTTTTTGCGATTACAATACTTCCTAAACTTCGTATAGAGAAGTAAAAAATATACGTTCATAAATTTGTTGTTGATTTCAAATACGAATGAAAGCGTTGGAGTGATCTCTTGCAATTAATTTGACAATAAAAGGGAAGAGTTGTAATTCACAACTTACTTCCTTTATTTACCAGTTCATGAGTTATACCTTGGTTATACATATCAGAAACGGGGCGCATCTATTATACGGGGAGTATCTCTACGGGGCGCATATTATGAGTGACGGATAAAAGTTTGTACAGCTCAAATTTTATTGCCTGTAGTCTCAAACCTTTTTCCTTTTTTGTGTTTATTGCTATATATTATTCTCTAAGTTACCCTCTTTCAGAACTGTGCGACGTATCGAAGTTGCATTTGAGAACAGTACGACAGACTACCTGTGAAAGCAGAGGTTTTTCCTGTTCCAAACGGGAAGCATGATGGTCATCTTAGTTAAAGCGTTTATGATGCCAAACTTACCAAGAGATGCGGCAGGAACATACCATATTAAATTTAAACAACGCTTTTTCTTGAATGAATTTGAAGAGATAGTACTTATATTTCATGCATCGACATTTGTATAATCCAGTAATGGATCATTTGGGAAATCCATTACTGGACCATTACTGGATCATAGGAATTATGCGCCTTTGACGTTCGTAGTTATATTCTGATGAAGGTTATTGGCTACTTTGTTGATCAAAATTTCGAACTTGCTGATGAAGAAAGATATTGCAATCTATCGTTCATAATATTTCTCGAATTGTATGGAAGAAAGAACAGCATCCCAATTTAGCTTGGGAAGAAATTATTCAAAGGATATCAATTAGAAATGAAGCAGATAAGCTTAGGAAAACCAAATTTCCTTCAAATCAACGTCAAAATGGGCTAAATCAGTAAAATCGTGTTAATTCATAAAATGTTCTAAACATCATGGAATACTAATACAAGAGGTATGATTGAGGTGCGCGAGTTTTGTTGGAAGACTTTCGGATATGAAATGTTCTAGAGGACATTCGGAATCTCACATAACACTATGTAAACTCTATGTACTTTATATCGGAAGATATATATTAATTTTTGATTCCAAAGAGTTGTGCGCTATACAGTACGTTATTTCTGACAGAAAACCGATTTTTCCATGAAGCTGCTCTAAAATAATTTAGTTTGTAATGAGCGAGCGAAGCGAGCTTAAACTCGTGAGATGCGATCCGAAGGAGCTGCAGAAGCAGTTCTGGGGGTTGGCGAGAGATAGCGAGCCGGCCCTAGTAATGAAAAAGAAGGTCATATATGCCTCGTTTTGATTTCTGTGTATACTAATTTTAATTTTCGAGCTTTTAATTACACTAAGATGATCAGTGAGCTCCTTAACTATAGGTGGTAAATTTCACACAGATAATTTAAACATTTCTGTACTAGTTACAGAAGGCAACGGCTAGTCGCGAAGGCGACTCCTTTCAAAAGGTTAACCTCCTCGTTAAAAAGGACTCCCCCAACTCTATTATTATTTCCCATTTACTAGTTATGTTCTTTAAAACTGATTTTGTCTCCGTTGACTTTTCTACGTAGGTAGAGCAGTAATTAGCAAATAATTTCTTTACTTAAAAAATTTATTTATTCAAGTCAGTAGTTATTAATAAAAGACGATGTGATGAATATCCTGTAACTTATTTTTAGAAAATATTAGCATAAAATTCAATACACAAAGTTAACTTTATCAGAATGATATGTTGTGTATCATAATTAATATAACTGAAAATCTTACATAAGTAAAAGGATTTCATTTCTTCTGTAAGGATTCCTGCTTTGGCTGCTTTACATATGATGTCTGCATAACACTCGTAAATTCTTTCCATGCTGATTCAGTTTTCTCAAGTTATAAAATCATTACCTATTTAGAGCTATTATGTATCAATGAAATGAAATTAAGCAAAGTGAGTTTCCATGACGGAGGTAGCGATGTAATTTAAATGCATTTAAAATCGCTGTTGCCACAATGAAATATAATTTATATTTTGAACACCATATCCACAGGCCCGCGCCCAGACACTCCTGCTTATTCGGCGCCGTCGTGCGAATTCCTGTCGAATGCTTTTTTTTAAGTTGGGGGGGGGAGGGGGTGGACACGTTTCCCCCCCCCCCCCCGAAATTAATGACGTAATGGTTTTTCGGGTTTTTTTCTTATATAGCGCCGTTCAATTCGTCGATCGGCGGCGGTTTTTTGACATGGGCGCCGTCGTGCCCTGCAGGACCTTGCACATATGGACGGCACTGTTCTGCATATCCAGTACGATTAATACTTAGTATGACGATTAAGGAGGTAGCGTACTAACACAAGTTTATCAATCTCTTTCGACTGTATTCGTTTCTCTTTCTTGGATCACTTTTAAGAGGCTAAACTAAATTTCGGATATGGATGAACATCTTTGTCTTGTATGATGGCGATTCCATATTTAGTTTCCCCTCCATGTATGTTTCATCACTTACTTGTGTAAGCTTGGATCATCCTTTTCTCTTAAATTGTAGAAATTCTTTTGCAATGTCTATGCTTAGGGTATTTGCTAGGTATTAATCAAAATTATTTAATTTTTATCCCTAATAATTGTGTTGCTTCCAAAATTTCCTGTGCGATTACTTTATGTTGAAATTTTCCTGTCAGGATTCCTTTCACACTAAAACAACTGATTTTTTAAAATCTTAGGTGAATATATAGCCATTTTTGTGAATGAATGCTCATTAAGGGCTTCTGTTTGGCCTTGTCATAAGCTATCTATATATAAATAGGCAAAGACAAAACAGTTAAGAACCATTTTCTCCCCTTTTTTTCAACCGATTTTCTTACTTTTCTTTTTTGTTTAGTAGCTATTGACGAGTTTATAGTGATATCAATTAAAACATTTTGTAAACAGTTTATTATTATTAGTTAGTTGTTTCCCCTTTTCTTTTTTTCAGGCAAGCCTCATTCATAATTCCAATGCTATATTGTTGTAGACAGCAGATGGCAATATGTCTTCCTTGAGTAAATTATTAGGCAATGAATATAAAACTCATTGTTAAAAAGAGTTTGTTTGCCATGAAGCAGTAATATTAAAAGCAATCATCATAAGAGTTTGAGTGAAGGCTTCTCTGAAACAATGGAATGAAAAATGAGAATCGTGTATGGAAGTAAACAGTTAAGTTTTACTCAACTGCTACTTAATTTAGTGCGAAATCGGCAGAAGTACAAGCGGCTACATTAATGCCCTGCGGCGACAATGATTTACAACACGTTTGCTTTAAGTGAGGATGATCAAAAGAAACTCGACGTTATAGTTGCCAAATTTGATGAATAATACTTATACGATATGTATAAATAGCATAATGTTTTCAAAGCTAAATTTAGTTATTATACGGTCGAATTTCGACTGTTGGGTGAACTCTAGTATTAATAATTGAACTCAAGAGTATTGCAACAAAAAACACATTTAATTTCATAACCGACCACATCTAATCGCTCGCGTATCAAGCGCAATAAAGCATATATATGCTTTATTGCTATAGCTATTATATGCTATAGACCGTGTGTGATCAATTAGTGATAAATCTTTTACCACGGTCCAAAGTAAGTTGCAATGAGCTATTATAAAGTGTTTTATTAATTTTTAAATTGCTGTTCATTTTTCCCGTAATACAGTTCAAACATAATAAAGCCGTTAAATATAGCATGTATGTAATCAGGTACTGTTGTGACAACAAATTGTCGAACTCTTATTGAGCACTGTCTGATTATTGTCATAGACCAATGTGCTTTTGGCTCAGACAACTTTGTATATTATATATATGTGTAAATCTAATGATGGTATCGCTGGAACCAATGAAATTGTATTGGCTAATAATAGTAGCCAATCAGAAACGAGATCGCATCAGCAGCAAGCTTTTTAAGTTTAACCAATGGCTTATCTTCACAACTGTAACGATTGTTATGATTTTCTTTTATTTAATTTCTATAAACTACTTTTACTGTTAAACATCTAGAGCGGCAACATTTTTGGGAATGTTTCAATAATGAGACTTTTAGCACTAACTTTTCTCATACATTCTTACGTTAACATTTTTTTTCTCCAAGGAAAACATTATTTCTTTACTCTTTAAAGCGATTTCCTTGTCGCCAAATATGAATACGTTTTTACACAAATCTTAAAATATGAAACTATGAGTTGAGTACTTAAATTCTTCCAGTCGTCGTCAAGAGTTCTACTATACATAAAAATCTAATGATGGTGTGGGGCACATCATGAACGAATTTAAATAGACGCCGCTTATTTTTATGTATCGGTAATTTATTAACAGCGACATTCGGATTCTTGCCAAACTTCTGTCATTGTGTAAAATCTATGTACATTATGTTACAAGATATATATTTTTAATTACAAAGAGTGTGCAATATAGAACGATATTTCTGACAGAGAACCGATTCTTTCCATAAAGCTACTCTAAAATAGTTCAGTTTGTAACTCGAACTCACGAAGCGATCTGAAGGAGCTGCGTAAGAAGTTCTGGGGGTTGGCGAGCGCGAGCTTTCTAATATAGGAAAATTAGGAGATTTAGCTGAAAAATAAAAAATACAGGAAAAATTATGTGGAAACAAAATTTGATAATGTGGGTTTAAGCATTTTGCGTAATTTAAGTGGCCCTAACCATAATTTTAAAGTTTTCTTGATTCTATAGAACCGGGACCGCTCTGTAAAAAACAAAAGCAAACCTATTCCCCGGGAACCGCAAATTTTTCCGGAATAAAAAGTAGCCTATGTAATTCTCTTACCCCTAAATACCATTATGCTAAACATTATGTCGATCCCTTGCTCTGAAAAAGAAAAACAATTCTCTCCCATAGGAGCCGTAACATTTTTTCGGGATAAAAAGTAGCCTATGTGCTATTCTAGACTATAATATAGAATAGCACTCTGGATGAAATTTGGCTCTGTGCCAAATTTCATCCAGCTCCGTTCCGCCGGGTCCGTGGCCGAGGCTCTCGTGCTTGAAGCTCCCAGTAGGGGAATCGTGGCTCTAGCTCACATAGACCAATATATCGTGTCCCCAAGGAGGATAGTTCTATCTATATCTATTCTATCCTCCTTGCGTCTCCCAAACTCAAATATATCACCCCTTTCCCCGACGTATCAACTTGACAGTTGGGAGGAGACTAGACAGGCTCACGTGTCTGAAGCTCACAGTAGTAGTCTGAAGTCTTTTTACAAATATTGGAAAATATTCCAAATAACGACAAATTGAAACGTTTTATAGATTAATTTGTAGAACAATCGATGGACACTCCTAGTGTTCCCTTTCAACTAGTTCCTTTTCAACCAGTTAAGAGCAAAAGAAAATGCACCGCAGGAGTAAAGAGAATAAAAGTTTATGCACACTTGGATGAAAAAATTGAAAACATTATGCAAGCCTACAGACGATCTAATAACCTACACAAGTATTTGGCCTTCCTAAGTTACGTGACAAAAAATGGAATAATTTGAAAATGGAATAATTTAAATAATGGTAAACACGACAATGGCAAGTTTACAGCCTGTAGCATAAAGAAAGAGAGACAGACAAAGGGGAAACTGCCTGTACCTTTTAAACCGTCTGTGTCTTAACTGACACTGCCCAGTCCCTAACCTGGGGTAAAAGCGTGAGGGAAAATTGATCATAAATCTCAACAAAATTAATTTTTATTTTATTTAAAAAATCCCCATTTATCTAAACTCATGTTTGTGAAAATTGCCACACCATGAAGGAATCATCATAATTGAATGAAATTTAATACACAGTTGAGTGGTAGTGGTACAAATAAATGATTAAATTTTCAAAGCAAACAAACAATAACAAGAGATCGGAATCAGTATTTTGTGTGGCCACCACGCGCCACAATAAGTGCTGCTACACGCCGTGGCATGGAGTCAAACAAATTTTGAATGTCTGCCTGAGGAAAAGCATTCCATATTGTTTGTATGCGTACCCAAAGTTCGTCTACAGAAGCAACAGGACGAGGATCACGAGCGAGACGCCGACCAACGAAATCCCACACATGTTCAATTGGCGACATATTTGAGGAATACGTAGGCCAAGGAAAGAGCTGTACCTGCTGCGTTGCAAAGAAGGATTGAACAGTCCTAGAAATATGAGGGCGGGCATTGTCCTGTTGAAATACAGCGCCTGGCAAGCTTTGAAAGAAGGGAAGAGCTTGGGGCTGTAGAACTTCACTGATGTACCGATTGCTGTTCAGATTGCCCACAATTTGTACCAGTTGAGATCTTCCATGAGAGGCTATTTCGCCCCAGACCATAACTCCGGGTGTTCGTCCACTGTGGCGTTCGATAATGCACTCCGGAAGGTGGCGTTCACCGGCATAGCGTCCGACACGAATGCGGCCATCATGGTAATACAAATTAAAGCGGGATTCATCAGAAAACATGACATGCTGCCAATCAGCATGCCAGTCTCTATGCTGATTGGCCCATTGTAGCCGCAGGCGGCGATGGTTTAGCGTGAGAGGATCCCGTATAAAGAAAGGAGTCCTTGCGCGCAGACCACGCTGCAGCAGACGTCTACGAATTGATGAAGCACACAATGAAACACCTGTAGCAATTGACCACTGTGCTGCCAATTGTCTAGAGGAAGCTGTACGGTCCGTCCGCGCCATGCGGACCAGGTGTCTATCATCGCGAGTTGACGTCACATTTCGGGGTCCACTCCCGGATTTCCGAGTTATCCGACCCTCGTCTGTCCACTGCTTCCAAACACGCATCACTGTGCTGCTGTTACGCTGCACACGAGCGGCTACTGCGCGATACGACAATCCAGCCTCACGAAGGCCGATGATTCTCCCCCGTTCAAACTCTGTAAGTTGTTCAAATCTCGCTCTCTTTCGTCGAAGAGGTATAAGTAAAGATTGAGCTAACGTTTACCACTAGCAGATAACCACCGATAATCATACACGCCTCGCTACAGCCGTCTATTTATTCCGATCCATCCGCCGTTCAGAGGGCGCTGCTCTTCATACGCATGCACTACGGATTTGAAATTCTAATCATTTGCATATCATGCGCTACTTTGCATTTCCTGAAAATTTCAGCTCACTCGCACAAGTCCTTCGTGGTGTTGCAATTTTCACAAACATGAGTTTATAATTAAGTTCAAAATAAGCAGAATAATCCATCTTCCTCGTTTCCGCCCCCTTCGGGTGGGGGTGGGGGGGGGGGTACTTGGGACAAGAGAGTTGGGTACGAAAATTATTTAAGAGCTTAGGACACGAGATGCTGGTCTATGTGAGGGCCACGTCTCTCCTACTATGAGCTTCAGACCTGTGAGCTTCGGGCACGACACCGTTCCGCCGTTCGGCCGTGATTGAGTAACAAACATACATACATACTTTCGCACTTATAATAGTAGTAAGATTACGAACTAAAACTTAACAAAGGCTTCGAACCAACGTCAAACGTTAGGAGGGGAAAAAATTTGCTAAGTCCAAACATTTTTTGCTGTTAACACTAAAACTCATATATGAGTATATATATCTATATCTACTAAATAAAAAAAAAGTATATAAAGACCGGCTCATAAACAAAGGAGAAAATGGTACTTAACTATTTTGTATTTGCCTAGTCATTTATATAGTATTAGTCATTTGGTAAATGATTAACGTGTGTAAAAGCATGGAAAATTTGGGAAGAAAAATTAATCTTCCCTTTTCAGGGACATCAGACTCAATGAAGTGTACTGTGATGAACACTGGGAAACGTGCAGAGAAAACCATCATAAAACCAAATTCCATGTCCTGCAGTCACAGTGATACAGTGAAATATATTTATAAATTATTATAAACTCTAAAGTATGCAGACTGATACTTTACCATATATGTTTCAAAAAACAGGCTTTATGTTAATACCTGTACTTACAATTTCTTTCAGTAATAAAGATTCAATTCTTTATCCCGCCAAAAATAAACTATCAGCGTTCACGAAAATCGACAAATGAAAACATCGCAATGGAAGTTCGTCGAGGAATCGACTACAAGACAAAAATTTGATCCCTACAGTCATTCTACACTATCAACTCAAAAGAAACTAAGAAGTATGAAAGAAAGCGAACGCATGCTAGATGAGACAAGAAATGCAGAACTTTTGGAGAAAATTGAGCAGGTGAGGCTTTTAAATTACGCAAAAAATTAATAACTTAAGTAATACTATTAGTTATTATTTTTATATTAGTTTTTAATATTAGTTATATTTATTAAGTTATTATTTTTTGATTAATTAAAATGAAGAACTAATTTAAGAAATCCATGCTCGCATTTGACGTGTGAACAAATTCCTGTGCTCGAGATATTTTTCCTTTTTGACAAAACCATCCTAAACAAAAGCTTTTATTGTTTAGTGAAATTTTATGCATTTAACTACTTTTTTTTTCTGGTCCTACTTCTTCCCCCTGTATAGAATATCTATTATATAGTTTTTATTTTTATCCTTTGTCATGTTGATTTAATGTTTGGTGATTATGCATTATTATTACATGAGTTAAACTATTAACCAAACAAGCCCAAATTTTTTCGTTTAAATCTTTAAAGAGTATAAAACAAAGACGTTCTAGCTGTCTGGTACGCTTAGATCTTTTATAAACTACGCAACGGATTATAATGCGGTTTTCATCAATGTCACTAGACAGATAAATTTAAGAAGATGGTTTATAGACTTGTTAGTTAAAAATCCGACAGGAAGTTCTTTTTTTAATTCCAATTTTACTCAAATTTCCACATAAATTCCACAATATGGGGGTGAAAAAAACATTGCACATATTAATAAAATATATCGATCGAAAGCCCTGTTTTTTCTGCACAAGATGAAATTTGTCGAAGTTTCTAAGTGAATAAAAACGCCAGTTATAAGCATTTCAGTTCGATTTCTTAAGGCTTACCTTGATCCAAAAATAATAATTAGCAGTTTCCTCAACTCCGGTGGAATAGCGTTAGCTTATTTTCAATATAAAACTTATTTTTCCACGTTTACAAACGCTTAGCTCGCACATCACCATGCGGGTACCGCTAGTGGAGCTTTATTCATTATAAAACTTATTTTTCTGTTAGCGAGACAACGCTCTTTACGCTTCACCCTAAAGTATGCTTTCGTTTTTTTTCCTTTGCAGATTCCATTCAGTTACTGTTGTGATTTAGTTGCAGATTTCTTAGACCAATAAAAATAATAAATTTTATTAATCCTGAAAATACCATTATCTATGTTTACTATACCAAGGAATAGCTTTACAACGTGTCCAATATTAATCACATAACCTCATAACCATTTCAAGCCATCTTTCAGACTCCCTCTTTCTCCATTTTGTACTTGAGCACCTCCACTAATTTTTAGTCTCTTTTCACTGCTAAGATTGTCGTATTGTAAAGAAACCATATGTACAGAATTTTTATTGGTTATAACTTATTAAAAATCTTTATACGGAAACAATGACTTTTCTTCAACATTTAATGACTGTTTGTGAGCCCGGCGCTATTTAATGCTTATATTGGCGAAATTTTAAGAACAAATTAACAATCGTTGTGTAATAATGTGCAGGCCGAGATTTCCGCTATATTATAGCGGAGGTCTCGGTGCAGACTATTAACTACCTGAACGCCGCCGCGAGCTATCAAAAATTACCTCTCTACCGGCGAGCGAAACTTTGGCGACCACTGGCTTTTACTCAGAAAATAATTAAAAAAGCAATAATCTTGCTGACAACCAAAGTCCACATAATAATACAAAATATAACGCCTCATCCAAAATAGTGTTTAGCTTATCCATCAGAGATGCAGAAAGCGATTCAGGCAGTTTCTTCCAGGCATCTCTCCGGGGGAAGGGGCACTGCCCCCCAGAGCAAGTCAACTGCCCCCCCCCCCCGGGAAACACATCCAGATCACAATTTAAAAAACGAGAAGAAGAAAAGAAAGAAAGAAAAGGGAAGGAGGAAGAAGTAAAAATTTAAAAATAGAGGAAATAAAGTAGCCTCTGTTTTTGGTAGTCCTAAAACTGGTCTCAAGAAGTCCTGGTTCTAAGTCGAGAGGGGTGTCATATGGCTGGTTCATGGGGCTCGGTTTGGCATCGGAGTAGTGCAGTGGATAATTTTTTTCTGTGGTTAAGATGCAAGTATAATAGGATGTTGGGGGGGGGGGGGAGACAAAACTGACATGGGGCCTGCCTTGCTCTTGGTGGCCCTGGTTCAGAGTACAGGATAATCAATGCAATCTCCATCTATTCCATTAAACTTCCTGCATATATCCCCTTTCAAAAAGAAGCTGCCTTTTGTTATTTAGTATTGGTTCTTTTTTTACATATGGTAGGAACCTTTTGATCCATACTTCTGTTATCCGAATCTTTCCATATCCAATTGCAACAAGGGGCGGTTGGCAATGAAGTGTTTCATACTGTTGTTTTGAAATTAAATGGTTTATATCAGGTCAACATTTAAGAGTACTTTTGGAAATTTTCTGGAAACAGTGACAGATATCTTTAAAAAAAACCCTACATTATTATTTAAAACATTAAAATCTAAATTCTGGTTAGCTTCTGCTTGACCTGTCAGTGATCAATGATCATGGTTTTGCAAGCAAGTAAAAACATAAATATGTACATGAGCCCCACATTTTTTGCAATATTACATCTCCTTAATATGAAGAAATATGCCAAAAATTGTGATTCAAGACTTCAACTCAAAACTTTCCTGGAAGAACTTTGGACACCTCCCCTTTTCCCCTAATGCCACCAAAAAAGTAGCCTAAAACTGCACTTTTTAAAACTCCAGGTTGAAAAAATTTTCAAAGCATGACCCTCGATTCACCTCTTTTTTCTTAACATGAACAAAGATGACTTAAAATTCCATTTTTAGAACCTCATCAGTTTTGGAAAATTTTCGAGTTAGATCCTCTGGACCCATCTTCCTTCTTCTACATCATCAAAGATACCGTGAAATCGCACTTTTAAGGCTTCAGTTTCAGAAACACTGTCTGGGGAACGACACCGAACACTATGAGCCGCGTCACCAAAAGTAGCCTAAAATATAAAACTTTAGTTTCGAAAAAATTGCGGGAGGAAAGCCCCCGAACTCTCTTTCGCATCCTCTAACATCCCCAAACAAAGAACCTGGTGTTGCACTGTTTTAGGACTTAGATTTGAAAAAGTTTCTTGGGGAGAGTCCTCGAACCCTTGCCTCCAGTAACGCTGACAAAATAGAGTAAAACTGCATTTTAAAGAGTAGTTTTGAAAATTTATACTCTTGGGGAGAACCCCTGAACCCCTTCCTATAACGTCCCCTAAGAGCCTAAAATTGCATTCTCAGGACTGAAATTGCAAAAAAGTTGCCGGAGATTGCTTCCGAACCCTCCGCCCCTAAACCAACCTAAAAATTACATTTATAAGACAATTACAAAAATTTCAGATCCAAAAGCTCTAAAAACCGACTCCCCTAACTTCACCAAACAAAGTATAAAATTGCTTCTACTGTATATTATCAGGAATCTATCATATATATGTTTAAAAAAAACCATATTATCATCATTTCGATTCATACCTATATATAAAAGAATAATATGATTTTGGATCATACAACGCCCCTCCTAATTCTTCACCTGCCCTCCCGGAGCAAAAGGTCTGAAAGAAACATTATTGGGTTCAGGCAAGTTGGGTGCTCGGTTTCGCAGCGGTTCTCAGTAGGGTGCTTAACATGCGTAAACGCTAGATTTCTACTTCGTGACGTAATGCTCAAAGTGCTCATGCTCTTATGTGGACGCTGATTAACATTCTAAAGCATGGGTGGACAACACTTGGGTCAGCGGATCACAATTTGGCTCTCTGAGATGGGTCAAATGAATAAAAAAGTTAACTCTTACTGTATATGCCAACAAAAATATACATATATATATATATATATATATATATACTTTTTTTCTTTCTTGTCAGTTAAAAGCATTGACCTACCATGGCTAATAAAAACTTTGGGCCAAGAATTTATTATGAAGAATTTATTATGTAAGAAAAAAGAACTATTCAAGATAAGAGAATATATATACTACTTTTTTATGGAAATTAAACTAAGCTCATATGCTTGATATGCAACGAATCTGTTTCTGTCCTGAAAGAGTGTAACATCAAAACGGCGATGCAGAACAAACGTGCAGTGCAGAAAAACGCAATGATTGGAAACTCATTAATTGGATGGAAGAGTAACAAGCAGGAGATCGTAACTTTGACAATCATGGAATCCGATTTGGTTACTTCATGCGACGCAGTTTGCCAAGGTAGGTGGTTGATAGAAGAGTTGAGACAAGAAAAATTAGTACATCGTTCAAAAAAGATATATACAGACAGTCAATCCGCAATAGATTGGATAAATAACCCAAGAGTAAATAATAGAAATAAACATGTATCAAGAAAATGCCATTTTATAAAAGAAGTGGAAAATAATGAATTTGATATACATCATATGCCAAGTACTAAAATGGATGCTGATGGTGATAAAAGATGTGAATCAAGAGAAGATGCGTACTTATCCCATTTTTCCCGGCGTGTGAAACTATTTTCTCATGAGCGGAAAAATATTTTTATTATTGTCAATAATAACTTCAACTTTGATTTTAATGTACATACATCTCGTGAATTTATATATTGTTTTAAAATGAAAAGATGAGAAAATGGATGTTCGAGAAGTTGGTGCTCTTAGATATGTAATGTATTTTTCTTTTATTTGTTTATTGTTTATAAAATGTTTTTCGAGTTTTTGATAACATGATTTGTCACTTTTCGATTCACTCATAACAATAGTTTTTGGAAGAAAATAGAACCGTCTTCAAATTATAAATTGCTCTGAAAAGGGGAAAATAAATGAATTCTTTAAACAACAACGACACGACTTCATAACTTTTGAAGTCTGTGCAAAATTATGACAGTCTAATAATCATTACACCATGTGTAATATTACTTTACATGAAAACTATTTCACACTCTATGCCATTTATATTTGTTTTTGATTATGATTACAAAAGTAATCATGAATCAAAATTCATCATAATTTTACACCGACTTCAAAAATTATGTTTAAAAGTCGTATCGATGTTTTTTTAAGAATTCATTTATTTTTCACTTTTTAGCCGAAAAAAATTCTCAAAATCGGTTCATTTAGTCAAAAGTTATGGATAAAGAAACAAAAAAAAAAAAAAAAAAAAATCACTACATTTCTGCCCAAAACTTTTTTTCTAATTATCGAATGGAATCAAACGAAGGAATGGTGCCTATGGGAGACCACCCGGGAACGATTAAAAAAAATTCTTAAAAATCAGTTAATCCAGTAAAATGCTATCGATGAACCAAAAAAAAAAACCCCCCACATACGGTTTGAACTGATAAACCTCCTCTTGCTGGGAAGTCGGTTAAAGATGAACTCTTTGGTTATGTTGCAATCAAATCTTTGTGTTAGCTTTATGTGCAATACAATACATGATTATTACCACTATTTCTTCCAGTATAAACAGAAACGTGAACCAGAAAAGACAGAAACAAAAGTTGAAATAAAATTACCAGACAGGGCTGTCAAAAGGTAAGAAACGAAATCACACTTTCAGTTTAATAAGGTAATAATATTTAATATTTGATAATTTCTTCCATTCGGTAATTTCAGGGATACGCTGAAAAGTGAGTACATTTTGGAACGCTTACAGAAGCCTAAGCCCCAAACAAATCGTTACCTAATGCTGTTAAACAAACTGGACGAAGAAGAAGGAGTCCGAACCCCTTCCATAGAAGATAAACTTAATCTGGCGGTAATTTTTAAAAATTTCACGTGTGTTTCCTCTCTTTCTGTCTTTTGGTGCATTCACACCAAGAACAACGGATACATTTTGCGTCTGTCGAAATCGACTCGTGCTGTGATTATCAAACTAAGAGCAATCTGTTCCATAGCGCAATCAACAAATCACGGTCGTCTGGTGAAAGTCATTTTTAATGACGCAATACAAACATCAATCAGCCAAAATAAGGACGTGGTTATTAAATTATGATTTTTCAGAACCAGCCTGTCATTTGGGTGTGTTCGAAAAGCAAGGCAGTTGCCCCCTGAATTATAGAAAATATATTCATAGATCAGTGTGAACGCTTTCTTTGTTGTTTTTGATACATAATATGTATCCAGTATATAGTCTTCCTCTGTAAATTTTTGAAATGCCGGGCCTGGTACAACCAATGAAGAGTATCACACCAACCCTGGTGTGATGTATCAAGGTCACAAAGCCTTGCGCATGGAAATATTGATGAGATTAAAGTGACATTTGGGGAAATAACTTTTGCTTCAAACCAATAAATAATTATATGAAATTGTAGAAACTTAAAAAAAAAAAATAATAATAATACAATAGTGAAATTAAAATAATATCATTTAGTAAAGTTAAAAAATGCATGCCAATGGGGGGGGGGGCATTTAGCGTTAAGTACTTAGCTCCAAAGTGAAAAAGAAATACTGCGTTAATCATCATTACGTTATAGGGATCATTCATAAATGATGTCACGCTTCGAGGGGGAGGGGGTTCGGAAAATTGTGACAAGGGAAGGGAGGGGTAACAAGAAGTGTGACATGATGCTTATGCAACATAACGTGACGTATGACAAAAGAGGAGGAGGGTCAAATATATGGGGAAAAAGCGTGACATCATTTATGGACGGTCCTCTTAACCTCAAAAGTCGGCTACAATTTTTTAAGCATTACTTTTGAAAGGAGGGGAATGAAACTTACATAATTCGAAAAGTACTGTCCCACAGATACTGTGCACAAAAAAAGCACTCCCTATAAAGTTTCCCCTATGACAGAACTACTTCTCTTTATGTCATTGTTATGCAATTGAAAGGAAAGTTTTCCGACCTTTTTCCTCATAGCGTTTAGTTGAGAATTTGTATATAAATAAATTTAATTACATCAAAAACAATTCGAATTTCGCATTTTTACTAAACTAAATTGGTCGAATCTTGACCACAGGACATTTCTCAACTTGGGAGTTCAACAGCGGAGTTGAGCCCACGAGAAGAGGGACGGCGATGGGTCACCGGGGGAGACGCCGGGATGCCTTGGCCTGGGAACGGCTGTGAAAAAAGATTCCTCTGGCTATCTCCACAGCTCGTGTTCTCTAATGAATGCATATATGTTTGTATATTGTAAATAGTCGTGTAATTGTGTGTGCATTGCATTGTCCATTAAAATATGATAAAAAGGAAACGAACGCTGCGTGTTAATCCACCAATGCCACAGCAGGACGTTACAATACACTTATCTTTGAGTACGTCCCCGAAAAACGGATTTACAATATGCAAGTGTAACAGCATTATCGCAAATAATTTAATATAGATGCTCAAAATTTAAAGGAATATTCCGTTATTTCGAGAGTGTTCATTGAAAATAAAAGGTTTCATTGTTTCCTGTTCGTACAGTTCGATCACGGAATTTTGACATTTGGACACTTCTGCGCATGGCAGAAAAAAAACCGAGTCCATTCGAGTTTTAGGGAAGTTCGTTTTGCAGGTGCGTTTGTTTAGTACGCGAATCAGGATGTTTACTTTTCTGTTTCTTGAAAGCAACTAAATTTATAAACTAGCATATAGCATCAGTTCGGAAGAAATCACGCTAAACGAACGAGAACAAACATGGCACATTCCTTACACCAACAGTTCCTCCCTTGAACATGAATGGATTCTTCTTGGCACTGCCAGGCAGATCAATTTGGTTGATGGTAGGACTGTATTAATGGTTTTCATTGATTATTTTATGAACGATATTTATAGATATAAAATTTTATTTGCTTTAGGAAGATCGCCTGAGAATTTCAACAAAGGAGTTTTGCAAAACATATTTAGAATTAATATCGGCGAAAGATGATGAGCTCATGCACACATCACTTAAGGACTCTTTCATCACACCAGAGGACATTCATAGCCTTTTCCGAGGCAAGATATTCGATCCTAGCACACGACCACCAAGAACTAATTATGCTAAAGAATACAGCAAGAAAGACGCTATAGAAAATCTGGAAAGTGAAAAACAGGTACTTGTCTCTTTTTCGCCCTTTAATAATTTTTGCAATTACAGCAGTCAATCTGGTTATAATCGACATTAAAAACCACGGTGGTGTTATGAACAAAGTGGATTCATATTGCTGATAAAATTTCCTATTGCAATATAATACAAATACTTAAACTGTATGGTATGACGTGTAAGAACGTTTCTGCAAACAACCTGCTTTAATATATATATATTTTAAACTACAGTTCAGTGCATCAATAATGCATATATTTTCTCCATATCATTTGCAGTAAGATTTTTCACACTAGTAGTTGTTAATTACTTTCTCTGGTTTTGTAAAATTGCGAAATTATTTTAAAAGTGTTCAGCTTTTGTAGTAACAGTCATATGACGCATGGGTGATTCTGAGCAAAAAAAAAAAAAAAAAATGTGAACTGAAAATGAAATTTTCGGAAAAAAAAACTTTCTCCATTACGAATTTGAAATGAAAATTACGTAATTAGGTGATTATTTAAGGTAGCATATGTTAAAATACCTTCTAAATTGTTAAAGAATTCAAATATTAAAAGGATGAGAAAGGATTGTAACGCACGGCACGCTAATTTTCAGCGAAGCACGTGTTCGATGTTGGCATGCTTCCAAAAACTTTTTTTTCTCTAATGGGGTTGTGTATGGTCACTAACCTAGTGCATTCACCGAAAATCGGCATACATTCTTTCACGTAGCACCACTATCGGCGGATGCCATTAATACTGAATTTGAACGCTCAGTTTCCCCCAGATGGCGGCACCTGAGTTTGCACTGATGCAGACTGCACTAGGAATTTAATTGAGCCGAGAGCATTCAAGCCAAATGTCTACTCAAAGTATGATTATGTGGCATCTTTTATACGACACATAATCATACGACATGGGAGCAGACGATTTTCTGCATCTTGAAAATCCGCCGAGTTGGGCGTACGAGACCTGCGCCTTACCACTATGCCACCCAGTCGACTGCTTCCAAAATATAAGTTTTTTACTTACACCTTGCAGAAAATAAGAAAATTCAATTAAAATATTAGAGATCTTTAAACGTTCATGCACATATGTCGCCAATTTCCCAGTGCAATTGAAAGAAAATCTCGCAGTAACGAATTCTGATTAATGCGTGATCGATAGTGGATGGAGGGGGGCACCTAAAAATCTCATTTTCTCACAGTAAAATATGCAATGAACGGTTGCGAAGCGATAATATTGGTTACCAAAAACTTTGCTCATTAATGAAAAGGTTAAGTTTATTTTAAAACATTGGGAAATTATTAAAAACAATTTTTAAAAAATCGGGAGAAAAAAAACTAAAAAACGGAAGATCGGGAGATGAACGGAAGATCGGGACGAAAAGCGGTAGTCTCCCAACTATCCCAATTATTAAAATTAGGATAGTTGGAAACTGTGTATCACCAAACAAGGCTTAAGATTAATTAATTGAAAAACTATCGGAAAACTGAATGAATTTTCAATTTTCGTATTAGGTTCTCAGAAATTTTCGGATTAGAATTAACCTTACAATGATGTTAGAAAGAAAGTGCAGCAGGGAGGTAAAATTTTTGAAAGGGGCACAGAATGTCTATAAAACAGCTTCTATTATGCTCCAGACAAGAGCCTTTTCGGCCTTCGCGATCGCAAAAACGGATACTTCATACGCAGACAAAAAAAATCGTTATCGCAAAAACAGAAAGCAATAACGATCGCAAATCGGTCTCTACACGAGATATTTAACGTTCATTAACCTAAAAATCTAATAAAAGAAAGAGAAGAAAGTGTTTTTCAAGGAAACGATACATCGTTGATGCGGTCACTCGAATTTTGCGTACTGTCTGAGGAGCAGATTTTGTAAATAATAGCAGCTATAAAAAAATTACAAAAAAAAAAAAAAAAAAAAAAAAAAGAACCTCTTGAAACGCACGTGCATTAGAAGTTACTATATAGTACTTGTTAAATAAATTATAAACTTTTAAAATGAATTTTGAGTTTTCGTTTTATGAATTTTTCTGACATTTTTTCCAACACTTGTAAAGTAGAGTAAATATAAAGACTGGCACTTTTTCATGTTTTTGCGGGCGTCTGAAATTGCAATGACAAACTAAATCAGATGTCTAAAACGTACAAAAGTCCAATAAAAAGTGCGGAAAACATGTTAAATACTATTACTAACACAGGACTGTAGCCAGACTCTGACTCCAGGGGGGGGTTAGTTTTTTAACATTAATTTAACACAAAGTACAGAAACTTTTTGGAATTCGATTACAAACAAAAAGGGAGATGTACGACTACGCATTATACAGGTCCTACAACGAAATTTCAACTTTCAATGCGCTTTTGAGTTGTACAAAATATATTCTAACCATCGTGTTATAAGACATAAAACTGGGGGGGACGGAAGCGATTGAGTCCTTAATTTTATAGCGTTTGACAGCCCAAGTTTAAAAGATTTCGGAATCGCATTTATATTTTCAATACATAGATTTAAATGAAACTAAAACGGAATTTCATAAGTTTTATTTTGTAACGAAACTCAATAAATAGTTGAAACGAAAGAAATCAGATTCTTGTATACGATGCCGAACGATTGCATACAGCAAACGCACCTATCAAATAAATAAGTGTAGAATTGCTTAAATAATATTAAGACATAAGCAGGAAATAATCTTAATAAATTTTGATTAAATAACACGATGTTTTCTTTCATTATTGAGGTTTTTCAGAGTTAAAAACAAAATTATTACTAACAAAAAAGGGACCAATGCTAAAAAAATGACTCGCGCCAAGCACTTTGCTTCTTACCATTGACCAGGATGTAGTCGCATATGATTGTAGATACGAAAATTTAAATTTTTGGTTCGAACCTTTGTCCAGGTAGTAGTACATGGCCTTTTTGCCGTTCATCTCCAGCTCTAGGTCCTTGATGTATGAGGAGGTGATTGTTTTGGCCTTGTGTCCCAGCTACCAGGGATTCAAGGTTCGAGTCCCCATAGAGATTAGAAGTTACCTATTTTTTTTTAATGAATTTTAATATGAAATATAACAAAACCTTCTTAAAATTATAAAACATCACAAATGTTTGTGATGTCAGCATATATGTGGCCATCCATAAAACTTTTTCCTATATTCGTTATATAAATACTTTAAATAATTAAGGAGTATCACAATTTTATAGTGATTGGTGCCAAAAGCCAGTTCCTAAACATGTATACCGTAAAATACCGAATAAGCGCCTCCCTAAATTTTCCCCAAATTCGCGAAAATATGGGCACAATTGCCCTCTTCTTGATAAGTAGAAGGCAACAACACAGTAAAACCGCATCTGAATGCTATATTTATGTAATCGCAAATTCTTTCGATAGTACTTAATTTAGATTCCCTAAAACAATCCCGCATAATTTTCCGATCGCGATAAAAACACATCTCCGATTTTCCCTAGGTCTATGAAATGGTGTAAGGCCTATTCTGACAAGTTTAAGTAAAAACATGTTGAAGGCAAGAATCGTTATGGTGAACAATCTGGCAAGGAAGTACATATTTTGCATGTAGTACCTATATTCACTTCTTGGGTACAACTTTAGTGTAGGAGCCCGTTAGCGACATTTTTGGTTGGAGAGGAAATTGTTGGTTACAATTACAATTACAGGGTTCCCACCAAGAATATGAAACAAAAAAAGTGAAAAAGAGGGACCATTTAAGAATAAAAAGTGACCAAAAAAGTGATAAATTAAAAAAAAAAAGTGACCAAATGAGAATAAGCTTTGCATTACCGCTAAAATACATGTAGAAAAAAGGTTTATAAGTTTTTAAGCATAGAAAAATATACCATTACATTTATTTTCTTCACATGCAAAAGTTCCATCTAGAACTATACGAGCCTACTTTCGTACATTTCAACTTCAGATTTATACTCTTGCTATCTCTCTCTCTAAGTTCTCATTTAGCTTTAGTTCTTGATTACCGTATATTACCGAATATAAGCCGATCCGTGTATAAGCCGAGAGTGCATTATTCCTTCAAAAATGTACCAAAAATTTAAAACTCGTATATAAGCCGAGATAAAAATTTGAAGAAAAAAAAATATACAGCTCAAAGTGAATTGCCAAAAGGATCGAAACATTAGCCAAGCAGGTAACACAGATCAAGTATTTTCCGATCAAGACGTGTGAAAGTGAGAAGCTTGGCGCCAACGGCGATAGATTGATCTCTGGTAATGCTATCTGAGGCGAGTGCCGACCGCCGAGTCAGCAAGCACATGTTCCGTTTCCCTATTCATTCATTGCTTTTTGCCCCTGCGTTTGCTTAGTTTGTTTTACTTTTTTTATTGTTTTTATTCAGTTATTTTTCTATATTTATATTAGAAGGATGAGCGGGAATAGAAAGGCCCAGTCGGGAGCAAATTTCGCCATTTTGTTTCAGCGATGATTTCACAAAATCCAGTTGTAAAATATATGTATATTCTTTTAAACAAAACTACTTATTTTAAGCTAATTATTTCCTTTATGTAGGAGACATAAATTACATAATTAGAGCTCTATAGTAGATATTTCGCGATATATAGACCGACTTTTTTTCTTCTTCAGATTATCGGACCCGTATATAAGCCGACCCCCCCCCCCCCCCCCGATTTAGCTTTCAAAAAAGTTCCAAACATTCTCGGCTTATACACGGAAATATACGGTACTTCAAATGTACCGTTTTCAACGGTTAATACATATTTATTCACTCATTAATTAATTTACGCGTTCATGAATTTGTACACTTATTTATTTTTTTTCTCATTCATTTATTTACTCATTCATTCTTTCACTCATTTAGTTATTCATTGATTCATTTTTTCACTGATTCATTCCTTGAGAAATATCCTTAAAATTCCCGGTCAACAAATTTCATTAAAAAAATACGCTCGTTTAGTTCAGGTTGAACTTCGTATCTGTATATGTTCTTTGGCCTAACATCTTTCCGATAAAGTTTGTTCCCAGCGAATCCGTCAGCAAGATCAGGATTTATATAGGATTGAAATTTCCCTGTAGGCGCTAATGTTAACTTTTTTGAACTGTTCAAAAATGAACAAAAATTATTCAAATCTAAAAAAATATTTCACTCCGAGAGCTTCTTCCAATAAGCTTGTCCATACGAACTTGGATCATATGCCTAGTGTTTACGTAATGTGCTTTATTTTTGCCCATAGGCGCTAATGTTAAAGATTTTTTGAACTGTTCAAAATTAAACGAAAAATTGTCCAAATGAAAAAGTAAAATATGGAAATGAGATGTCCTCGCCAAGATCTTTGAATTGGCCCATTTCCTCAGAAGTTATTGGGGGGGGGGGGGGGGGCCGACAGACAAATTTTGCCCATCTCAAAACCCTACTTTCAAATTTTTCATTTTTCATTCCTTATTTAATTACTTCTTTGACTTTTCTTTATTTTTAATGATATTTTTACGATACATTAAGCCTTCTTTCACACTTTTAGTTTTTGGGAAAGTCGGCTAAAAACAGAAGAAAGTTCAATCCTTAACTAATCTTCCATAAATAAACATCACTATCATCTCAAATAAAAAATCATTTTTAAAAAACCAATGGTTTTTCATCAGACACAGAAAGAAAGCAGCCATACATAAATATGCCAGGGGTGACAGATTATGCTAGCAATTTACAGAATCAGCTTTATTTTTTAATGTGAAACAAGAAAAATTATTTAAAATGTTTGATCACAAAAATAAAATTAATTATTGGTAATAAAAACCTTTAGAATATCAGAGGAGTATGCGCAAAATATTTGAAACAATTAGATAAATTAAAGGTATGTATATACAAGGAATATTATAATCCTTTATTAAAAAATTTAATTCAGAATATTCTTTGATGCCAAAATTAAAACACCAAAAATAAGTACGGTGAAACCTGTGTAAGTTGACCACTTGCGGTGCAGCACGTTAGTGATCAACTTACAAAGGTGGTCAACTTTACAGGTTTTATACTGTACTTCAAATGCATGCTAGTGCAAGGCTCAAAAGAGAGAAAAAAAGTTTAATATTTCAAAATTTGCTTTCATTGGGATTACTACAGAAATAAAGTTAATTTGAATATTATTTATATTTATGTCAAATTACATATTTTAGAGCAAGCAAAAAATAAAAATCTTTTGATTGACAACTAAAGAAGCAAATAAAATCGATTATAAGCATGAAAAACAGGAAAAGGGTCAATGCCCAGTTAAATCAAGCAAGGAAATCGCTAAATTAAATGCATTCTGCTAAAAAAATGATTTTGATTATAATCCTTTGTCCAAAGCTAATTTAGAAAGTACAGATTTCTCTTCTGTAATTTCTTTTCAATTTCATGTGCCCCTTTGCTCTGTGCTCATCTTTATCAGCTTTTATAGATTTAGCACTCTCTATCATTGCCCGAGCAAACTGTATTTCTGTGAAATCTTGATTTTTAACGCCCTCTTTTAACTTTTCATTTGTTTCGTCAAGTAGCTTTGTATAAAATTTGTGCTATTTTATTTGCATTTTTCCTGGTGTTTATAGGAAAAGTTTGGTGGTTATATATCACTTTATGAGATACTAAAAAAAAAAAAAAAAAATTGATTTTAGGTGACAATTTGCTACAAAAAGTGACTTTAAGTGAAAAAAGTGACTTGGTGGGAACCCTGTAATTAGTAGTTGTTTTGTGTTTGCTGTGTGGAACTTAATTTTGTAAGTTCTGGATATATCGCTTTCCGCGGCATCTTTCGTTGCCAACCAAAACAAAATTGCCAACCGGTCCCTATACTAATGCTGTTCCTTTGCCAGGGCAGTACACACATTTCAAGGTTAAATTTTCGAATTTTTTGGAGTGGACTTAAGACCACCATGGTTTTTATCAATGGCACATTGTTTGTAGAACTTTCCAGAGTAAAGCGACAGACTACATTAAAAGTACTCTTCCCAAAGGAAATTCATCGACAAACCCAAAACCCATAGTACTTTTTTCCTCCAACCTCCTTCCCTGTTAGAACTAGGCCTTAGGAATGCCCTGCATCCAGGGGCAAGGTACTAGGGGTAATGGGGTCCACGAATTTTACATGCACGTATCCCCAAGGGCAAATGGTGGGTCTCCAGTGGGTATCGAACACCAGAGGCGTAGCTAGGGTTTTCAGTGCCCGGGGACAACTGAAGATTTTGCGCCCCCCCCCCCTCGTGCCACTGGGGGTCTAGAGGCGCCCCTTAAGGAAATTAAAAAAAACTTTTATACTTCTTAAATGATAAATAGCTCTAAAAAGCAGCCCTTTTAACTTTCATTTTTATTAGCTACCATTCACTTTTAAGGGAAAAAATGGGACACTTTGGCTTTGCAAAATTATTTGTCTGATTTCCCACGCACTCCTGTGCTACATTGCTATCATTCCCGACAGGATTTGTGGTGCTCCCACTTTTTTGTCGAACATATTCACACGTCTTCAAATCAAATAATTTTCTTCTCGCATTTAAAAACAAAATAAATTTGCATTAATTTGGCGCCCCTTGACGCTGCGCCCGGGGACAGCTGTCCCTCCTTTCCCCCCTCTAGCTACGCCTCTGTGGAACACGTGACCTTTTAGGTGGATGTCCGACGTCCTAACCACTAGGATACCATGGCCTTGCAACCATAGTACTAGGTGTAAGTTGAAACACGTATAACTGATGATAGGTGAACTGTAAAGTAAAAACCATGATATGGCATATTTTTAGAAATAAAGCAGTGAACTAAAGGCATTCATTTTTTTTTTTACTTACATGAAGTTTTAAGTATGGATGTAGGTAGGATTGCAAAATATACATATGCAATATATGTAATGCAAAATACATTCTCTAAATAGCTACCTAATCTTATATCGATTGATCAGAATAGAAAGAGTTATAGGTAAACTTCTTATTCTTATCACTACATAAAATATTAACCTTTAAAGTGCTCGTATAAATAAAAATTCATATGCAAGGCAATCAGAGTCACAGCAGGTGAATGTCTATGGGGGAGGCTTGTCTCCAGCAGTAGATGTCTTAGGCTGAAATAAAGACAATGCTGTTGAGAATATATGTATCTATTATATATATCTCTCTCGTATCCTTGTATCTCAGAAACAGCTCTAATACTAGGTATAAAAGTTTATATTTAGTAAACACTTTAACTTTCCAAAGTTATCTAAATAAGTATCTTCTTAGAAAAAAAAGAAAAGAAAAATTTTTTTAGAAGAGCAAAAAAATATCGCCCAGGTACTACGTACTTGAACTATGCAATTTTACTGGTACTATTTCAACGTTCATAACTGAAGATAAGGTAATTTACTAAAACATTTAGCATTTTTTAATTGCCCAACTGAAAATAATATGAAGTACTAAACTACAAGTTTATACACCATAACCTTTTTTTCCCTTTTGCGAGATGGGGGGGGGGGGGGAGGAGTGACATCAAAAAACCGAGCCAGGTGATACCTATGCTAGGAACGCCACTGCGCACAAGTTTCTGGAGAACATATTCAGGATATTCAGGATAAAAATAGAAGAAAAAATAAATTACCATATCTATTCTGCTGATGTATTAAAGCTGAAAGTTCAGAAATGAATTTTAAACATTCAGTAATTTAAAAAATAAAGCAGCTCAACTGCATCACTTTTCTTCAAGAAAAATACTAATTTTTCATACAATATTTTAGATGAGCAAAAGGAAATTGCGAATAATAAGAGAAAAGCACAAACAGGGATTCTACTTGCCAGTTAAAGATTGGTTTGCTCCTGAAAAACAGATGAGCAATATGACACATGAAGTAAGTTTTAAAATAATAAAATAATTTTTGGAAAAAAAATAGAACCGACTTCAAACTATAAATTGCGCTAAAAAGTAAAAAATAATATTATTCTTTAAACAACTTCGATACGACTTTTAAACATAATTTTTGAAGTCGGTGCAAAATGATGACAGTCTAATTATAATGACATCATGCGTTATTTTACACTGAAACTGTTGCAAACTCTACGCTATTTATATTTGTAATTGGTTCATAGTTGCAAAAGGAATCATGCATCGAAATACATCATAATTTTGCACCGACTTCAAAAATTATGTTTAAAAGTCGTATCGAAGTTGTTTAAAGAATAATATTATTTTTTACTTTTTAGCGCAATTTGTAGTTTGAAATCAGTTCTATTTTTTTCCAAAAATTATTTTATTTTATTCTTTTTAGTATAAATACATTTTTATATAAATGCTCTATTTTTAAAACATACATATCAAAGGGGAAGCTTTTGAGAGAATGACACTAAAAACTAAGCGTTTGTAAGATAAATTTCGTTTTAAAATCGATTTTAAAGAGTCACTAGAGCAAGCAAACTGATTGGATTTAATTTCTTCTTCAGAGAAGCCTTCAGTCTATTTCTTGTTATAATTGCTTTTAATATGACATCTTAAAGGCAACAAACTCTTTTTTAACAATGAGTTTCATTTTTATTAACAACTTTCCCAACAAAGAAAAATCGAGCCTAGCCTTTCCTATTAAAATGAAAAAATACTTATTTTTCACCCATAACGTTTTTTCTAAAAAACATATGTAGTCAAACTGGAGTGCGATATTTGAGTTAGACGACCCTCTATCGATCAAAGAAAAAACAATCAAAATCAGTTCATTAGTCAAAAGCTATGGATGAAAAAGCAAAAAAATGACCACATTTCAGCCCATATTTTTTTTTCTAATTTTCGAATATTGTCAACCAAGGTATGGGACCTATGGGAAACCACCCTCGATCGATTAAAAAAAAAATCATGAAAATCGGTTCATCCGGCAAGAAGTTATGAGTGGACAAAAAAAAAAAAAAAACGGCATACATACAATCTGAATGTATAACCTCCTGCCTTTGTGAAGTCAGTTAAAAATTAATGCTATACAACAAACAATGGCAATAATGTAAAATGAATGCAAAGTTGCAGAGTACGTTTGCTAAACTAAAAAAATAATAATTGCATGCTCATTTAAGCTCATTTGTGCTTAAATAAGTGTGCAATTATTATTTTTTAGTTTACTTGTGCACAAAATTCCTTTTCTATTTTGCGTTTGCGTCAAAATTTTAAAATTCGCCTTGCAAGTAATTCACCAAAGTTTTATTTTACATATGGGATCATTCATAAATGATCTCAAGCTTCGAGGGGGGGGGGGTGTCCATGAAATTGTGACAAAGTGTGACAAGGGAAGGGGAGGGGAGGGGGTAACAAGAAGTGTGACATCCCTGCTTATGCAACATAGCATGACACGTGACAAAGGGGGGAGGGGGTCAAATATGTGGGAAAAAAGTGTGACATCATTTATGAACGGCCCCTATATGCAATGGATTTCAATAAATTTAAAGCCTTTATCTTACTATGTCCCCCTGAAAGGAATAAAAAATTTGCATGCTAAAATCTATTTTATCTTGTAAAATTTTCACGAATAAAAAAAAGTTAGACACAGTCAGACCAAGATATAAGGTCACTTTTCTACGTTATGGATTATAGGATATATGGTCAGGTCTTAAATATCATAATCGTTTATAAGGTCACTTTTCTCTCACTTGCTTTGGGAGATTTTATTGCAACACTGATTTAATTCCAAGGAAATTCCATGGTATCGAGCATCAATTTCCAATTGTTTCTCAAGTTTTAGATTTGTTAGCAGTAGACAGTGATGATTATTAGTGATATTGAAAGCAAAGCGGTATCACAATCAGAAGTGCTCAGAGCATTTAATGTTTTGAGATATGTTTTTACAATCCATGAGGGAGCTGAAGAACAGTTTCATAAAATACATAATTTAGAAAACGTACAAAAAAATGAAACTAAAATCAAGACATTCCTGTACTATGGATTACTTTAAGTAACGCATTGCTCCTCAGTACTTTGCTTAAGCATATATACATCTTTAGACAACTTTATTCCAAATTAAGATTTGAAAAGAATAATTTTATAATTTCCTATTAATTCCTTTAATTTCAATTAGTTCGACTGAATTTTAAAATTATAATCCAATAAACTGCAATTTTTAACCTATTGAAATTTACCAAGAATCATAATTTTCAAATCTTTCTTTTTGTTTTTGTCAAATGCATATGAATCGGTTATAAGGTCACCCTGCTTATAAGGTCACTTCCCCAAAGTCCCGTGGGGTTGGGGTGACCTTACATCGAGGCCTGACTGTATAAGCATTCAGTGTTAAAAAAAATAATTTGCTTCTCTTTATGAGTATGCACTCATAACAAGCAGGAAAGGAACAATTTAAAAGTTTTTCCAAAACAAATCTAAGCCATATTAAAGTCTAAGCAAAATCTACTTAAGCATATTGGAATGATTCCAAAAAGTTGCAGCTTAGCTTGTGTGACACAGAACACTCATGTAAGAGTAATAAATAAGTCCATGTCAAATCAACCATTAAAAAAATAATTTTTGAGGTCAGTATTTTAGATTGTAGTGATTTTTTGTCTGTTTATTATACTTAGTTTGAAGATGAAAACGTTTTGAAGTTTTTCAAAAATTCCTTCCAAAGTTAAAATTCTTTAAAGTTTTGACAAAATCATAAATTTTGCTTTGTTTGATCATCTTTAGACAGCTGTAATTAAAAAACTATTTGACCTAAATAGATAAAATTTCTCTTTATCAATGTAAATGTTCAAAGAGAAATTTTTTTTTTTCATCATGATACCACAGGAACACCATCCTGAAATTATGCATACATGTTGTTAAAAAAAGCTAAGTACAATAAACATAGGTGCAAGTCCTGGAAGTTGCCAGGACTGAACAATTTTTCGCTGATTAAAGAGACATTTTTCATGAGGGGGGAGGGAGTTGGGGTATTTATATTTTATATATATATATATATACAGTTGTCAAGCTAGGGAAAATTTGAGTCCGCTTTAGGACCCTTAGCAAGCAATCCTTCACAAAATTCCAAGCATCCAAATTTTACTTTTTACACCATTATTTATTATAAAAGTGGCAAATAATAATAAAAAAAATCATCATTATATGTTTCAATTTTCAATTTTCCCGAAAATCTCCATAAAATTCACAAAAAAAGATCCTGTTAAAAAATGCTGAATGAACCTAATATAAGCAATAAAATTATAAGCATACCTGCACATGGTAAGTTTTACTAAGTTTCTTTTTTTTGGGGGGGGGGGGGCGTGGGGTTTAGCTGATATAACCTCAATGCTATGCTACTATTCTTTTCCTTTCAAGTATACTTTTTGAGTTAGTTAAAATTTGAAATACACAGTATGAGATCTCAATTCCGGAACGCTCGGGGCCGCGATCTTTCCGAATTTTGGATCCTCATTCAAAAAATTTTGTAAGTAGCATCAGAGCCCATATAATTTGCTCTGGAAGATTTTATTAGCATTTTGCTCATTTATAGCATCTTTTATTATCGTATATACTCGTCTATAAGTAGCGAAATTTTGCACAAAAAATGAAGTTGGAGTCAGCTTATATTCGGAAGCAAAGCATCCAAACATCTGGATATTATTTTAACCTCTTTAACTAACCAATAAAAGAATTCCGTGAAATTGATATATTTTATATTCTAATTCTCTAGCCACTAAATTGCTGTAAAAGATCAGACTATCGAGAAAATGCGAGAAACGCCGATTTTCAATTTCGCGAATATTCTGTATCGCGCAAAAATTAGAGCTCATTTTTAAAAAAAATACTATAATAAAACTACAAGAATTGAAAAAAAAAGGCAAAATTTAATGAAATTAGCTTAGAATCAGAGCAACAATTAATAAAAACTCTAATGCACAAACGAACCATTTTCAAAAAATCACGAAATAACTTTTTTGAAAACTGCCCATTTCCGATCTTAAACATGTTCATTACATTTTATTTTAATTCCCCCCTGTTTAAAATGCCTATTTCCAAAAACCGCTGCTAAATCTTTCACGATTTTTCTTCAAAAAACAAAAGCTTTTTTTTTTCACCTTCCGATTTTTTGACAAAATTCCCGATTCCGGGATTCCGAATTTGGGGTCCCATACACAGAGGCATAGCTAGGTGGGGGCAAGGAAGGACAGCTGTCCCCGGGCGCAGCGTCAAGGGACGCCAAATTAATCTTAATTTATTTAATTTTTAAATGCGAAAAGAAAATATTTGAACTGACGACGAGATGTGAATATGTTCGAGAAAAAAGGGTTAGCATCGCAAATCACATCGGGAATGCCAATATAGCACAGGAGTGCGTGGGAAATCAGATAAATAACTTTGGGAAGCCAAAGTGTCCCATATTTTCTTTAAAAGATAATGGTCGCTAATAAAAATGAAAGTTAAAAAGGCTGCTTTTTAGAGCTATTAATCATTTAGGAAGCATAAAAGTTTTTTTAATTCCCTTTAGGAGTGCTCCTAGGCCCCCAGGGGCACAGGGGGGGGGGGGGGTGCAAAATCTTCAGTTGTCCCCGAGCGCTGAAAACCCTAGCTACGCCTCTGCCCATACTAGGGTGTCCCAAAAAAACCCAACTTTCAAAACTTTGAACTCTCACCCCCTAAAAAGTTTCCTTTTGGGAACATAAGATCCCTGGTAAAATTTTAAAACTATAAGAAAATATTTAGAGGTCCCCCAAGAAGGTCAAAGTTTTCAAAACCGACCGAAATTTAACCATATTTTACATTAAACAAATATCAAGTAAAACCATTTAGGAGCATTTGAAATGGTTCAGCATGTATTCATTTTTTCAATATATTAAAGAGATAACATATACATTTCATCAATATATTAAACAATATTAAACTTAATTGAAAACACAATGCCAATAAGAGCACAAAATATAACATATTTACAACAACTTTGAACCATGCAAAAGAAGTGACTAAATATTAAAAAGATTTTGACGATTGCACTGTGGGAAGCTTTTTCTGTGCATTTCTACTATTTGCAACAAAAATTGTTTTTGCTCTTCATTTCTTGTTTGGTTAAAACCCTGAATTAATGAAATACCGCGTTCAGCGCAGTCATTAATGCATGGTAAGTTCCTTGCAATTGCTTCAGCATCTTTATATGATTGCATTTCTGACCAATTTTTCACTGGCACGCCCAGGAAGCTACCAGTAATTTGGATTGTCTGAAAGAAATTACGAGAAATTTTTAAATCAAGAAATTTTTGAAGACGTTTTTATAATAAATGTGAGCCTCTTTTTTCGAGATTGTTGTAATTATTACAGATTTTTCCTCATCACTAAGAAGTTTAGAAAACAGGCAAAGTGCTGTAAGTTCTTCACTCAAATACCATGAGTGCCGCAACATCATTTTTAAACCTACTGCACGTATTTCAATATCGTTATATTTTCTCAACCTTTGAATTAATAAATTGTCATTTGCGGCTACATCCACAGTCGACTGACATGTAAACCATGATTTTAGATACACCAATATAATAAATTGATTGAATCGTTGTAAACCTTGAAACTCACGAGATGATAATTCCATTGTGGATTAATTTCCATCAAATAAGAGTTCTATTTTTAAAGAATAAATAGCTCTAGCCATCCAGCGATCTCTAATAAAAGTACCTGGTTTTCGTGGGACTCTTCAAATTTATTCCAACCATCAAAGCAGAAAGATTTTAAAATTCTCTATAGTCATCTCTTGGTAGGTGTTTCGAAGTAGTTTGTAACTGATCTGAAATAAATGTGTTCAAAGTATCAGGTGCTGTCACTATGTGTGTTTTTCGAGATTTTGGTTCATGATGGTTAAGTTTGGGCCATTTTTCTTTAAATCTCTTTAAAATATTTATGTCAGGTCTATTAGATGGCCCCAGGCATACGTGAAATACATCTGACAATAAACTTCAAACATACGATGTCGACAGGACAACCATAAAAGGTTTCGACCTATTTTTCTTTCAAGAACAGTACATGCTCCATTTAACTTCCCAGTATTTGTTGATGTTGTGTCAAATCACATACCAACGACGAAAGAGTCACATTTATTTGCTGTTGTGAAAGAAGAAGTTGGCTCATGAGATGTAGTGAGCATGGCAACTTCCTTTCGCTTAGCAAACTTTTCTAGTCTTTTTGCTGATCTTTTTTCACTTAAAGGTAATTGTCTGTCTACTGGATCAATACAGCCCTTTCCTGATTTTTGTTGTAATTTCAGAAACTGCCAATCCTCTTTATTCTTGATGAGTTGTTCTGAGTTGGCATGGCTCATATCAAATAATTTATCAAGGCATTCACAATATAGCTTTTGGTTTACCTGGTCTGTTTCGTTACTTATGTTTTTATGTTTCATTAGGTTTGTCTGTTTTTCATACAAATTCTTGATTTTCTGTATAATATGATGTTTTTGCCTTACTGGGAGCCTAGACTTCTCCCAGAATGGTAACATTTGATCATACACAAGAGCAGCCACTATCTTTGATTGTGTGGTTTTGAGAAAAATGAAAGTAAATTAAGTTTCTCATGACATCTCTTCTTGTTGGAAGTCGTGCACCTTTGATGGTTTCAGTAATATATCCAATAAGCCATACATAATGAATCATTTTTTCAAGTATATATAAATGGCATTTTTTTGCATATATAAATGGTCATATATAAGGTTCTGGAACATTTTAGATATTTATAGGTGGCCCTAGTGGCCACTCGTGTTTTTGAGAAATACTGTTAAATTTCGGTCGATTTTGAAAACTTTGACCTCCTTGGGGGACCCCTAAATATTTTCTCAGAGTTCTAAAATTTTACCTGGGATCTTACCTTCCCAAAGGGAAACTTTTTAGGGGGTGAGAGTTCAAAGTTTTGAAAGTTGGTTTTTTTTGGGGACACCCTACTGTACACGTATCATTTTTATGTACTAAAAATATTATTATTATAATCAATAAATGAACACATGAATATGAATCAATCAAGAGAATGTAAAATAAAAAAAATAATAATGAAAAGTACTTTTTAAACGAAAGTAAAGGAAAAACTGAGTTTTGATTATAAAAAAAGGACTTGAAATTTAACAAATAAAAGGGGGGGGGGGGAGATCAGTGTGTATTTTCCCACCAAAATTTAATGGCCGATCCAGAAAACCGTGAAAATTTTCGCTCGCCTATTTTCCCGGCCTTTTTCGCCGCTTTCGGGGAAAAGAATTAAGCTTCCTTCATTTAAAAAAGAGAGTATTTGTCCGAAATATCTACTGAAAAACAAAAAGCATTTTTCCATTGTAAGTAGCGAAGAATATTTGAAAAATACCAATATAAACCCCCTTAATTCTTGCAGAAGTTGGAAAATTTTAGAAGGCTTAAAAAAGTAAAAATGAGATGGCTTTAATGCGGTACAAAATTATTTGTTGTTCCAAGCATTTTTATCGAGCTAAATACGGTTCTGCTTTTTTTTTTTTCATTTGCTTCTCTTCAAAATGAAGTAAAAATAAGTGCAAATTAAAACAAAAATAACACCAACAGTCACCACGAAGGGAAACTTCCGTTACGCGATCTAAATGCATGTAAAACATTCTTCTGATGATTCATAACCCAATTGGCCTTTAATCTTCTAGTTATACTTATTGAGTCATCCCTAATTTGTTCAAGGAAACTTTTAGTATGGTACAACTCATTCATTTCAAATAGGATATTTTCCATATCAGCTAGTCAAAATGAGGGCGAGGGCGATAAACCCACAAAGTCGTCATGTAAAGTAAAACAACGCAAGCCATTTTGAAAACGAGTTGTTTTAAAAAATAGTCCGAAAGTTAGAAAGAAAGCCAAACAAACAAACATTTTGAAAAGAATGAAAATAAAAGCTAATGATGGAATTTAATAGCGGTTATTTGCAATTTTTGTACTCGTACTTGCGAATGCTCCATATTGAAATTGCGATCGCAATTTGTGCAACGGATTTGCTTATGCGTTTGTGATTTTTAATTGATGGCTTTTATTAATGACCAAAACAAAATGATGATCATTCTCCCAACGCCACGCTACTACGAACTTTGAGAAGCGAGATTTGACGAAATGGCGAGCGTCCCGAGGCAAGACGTTGTTGTCCCATCCACACCCCTTGTCCTCGGACAGCGCGAGTGGAAAATGAAAAAAAGTTCCCTTCCTTCCTTGCGATCTTTTCGTATTTTTTTTTCCGTCCTTCTTCCGTTCTCGGGTAGTTTCAAAAGACGGAAATCCGTCCCATGGAGGGAAGTCTTGCACCCATGAATAAATTTTTTTCAAAAAAGTTTAAAATTTCAAATTTTATAAATTTTTTGTTTGCAAAACAAAAATATTTTTTTTTAAGGAGCTGTGTCATGTTATATATATTATAAAACCTCATAAAATACTAAACAAAACAGTGCAAGCTATATTTTTTTAGGTCAGATAGTTTTTTAATAACAGCTGTCTTAAAGTTTCCTGAATATGCAAAATTTATGATTTTGTCAAAATTTAAAAAATTTATAATTCAAAAACGAATGAATAAAAACAAAACAAAACTTGGTATTTTTCATCTATCATATGAATACTCCATTTGAGCCAAAAATAATAAATGAAATCCAAAGACGCAAGGTTTTGACCATTGGTTGATTTGACATGGAATTACACGAATAGCATTTTAAAATGTAAGTCATACACAGGGCTCCCACCGCCTTAACACAATTTGTAGCAGCTTTTGGAGCAGGTAATATGTCCTTTTTGTATCAGTTTGGAGCAGAAAAATTTAACTTTTGTATCAGTTTGGAGCAAAAGAAATCGACTTTTGTATCAGCTTAGGAGCCGAAAATATCAAATTTGTATCATTTTTGGAGGGTTTTTTTCTTTATTTTTTAAATATTAAATGGCTGTTTTAAAGCAATGTCATTTTCATACATCAAGGGTAAGAGCAGTTTCAAGTCTTCAAAATGATAGGAAATGTAAATGTCAGTCATCCTTCAAAAACTGAATTAGATTATTTCAAAAACTGGATTATTTTTATATTTCTTATAAGAAATTATTCATAACCTATTCAAAAAGTAAGACTAATTAAACCTATTACCCTTATAAAGCTGTTTTTCAATACTTTTCTCAAGAAACAGATTATTTAAATAAATGTTCTGTAGTTTTTTTCTTCTTCTTCTTCTAATGATTAAGAATAGCTAGAAGAAAGCTTAAAATTTTCTTCTTTTCAAAAATCATTACATTCTCTCTTTTTTGTTTAATAGCTAAAACACTATTCTTACAAGAAAATAAGCAAAAACTAACTAATATGAAAGGTTAAACTATTTAAAACTATTTATCATTGATTAAAATTTGTTTTTTAAATGGTACTTATTTAGGTATAACCATTGTGATTATAGTAACAGTAAAATTTTGAATCAATTAAATATAATTTCATATTTTATCAAAAAATATATTTGAACTCTATCCTATTTTCTACCTGCAGTAATATTTATTATTTTTCTGATTAAGAAATATTCCTTTAAATTTCAATCCTAAATGCTCACTTAGATGCCTTGGAAGTAATTAATGGCACCAAAAGTAAATTGCTGGGTTTCATAATTTTGCAGCAAGAAAATTCAAGAACCAAATTATATTTTTCAGTTCTATAATAGAAAGGCAAAATGCATTCTTTATTATATGTTGATAATTTAATGTCTAATGACTTTTTTTTCCCAATAATTTATCTTTACATCTTTCAAAAATTGTGTAATAATTACAATTAAATTTTAAGAGTCCTAGGGTTACAGCAATTGGATGCTGAAAGAAACTAAATTGAATTAAAAGAAAGAGAAAATGCATGATAATTTCATAGCTTTCAAATCTAGTTAAAAAATTGAAACTTTAAGCAAGAGTACTTTTATGAGGTCGTTCACCCACAACAAAATTTATATTTCTTCAAATAATATTGCTTAACATATTTGCTAAAGATCATCAATTCATTAAGATATACATGCTTTTTTAAAAATTTCTAACTTAACTAAAATTTTAACTTATTTTGTTCTTTATATTTGTCTTTTTTAATTGCTTGTGGTTATATGATATAGATTATAGAGCTTAAAGAGTAATGAGAAAAGAAAAAAAGCTGCAATTCAATGTTTAACTTTACAGCGTTTGAAAGTCTATCTCTAAACACTTTCGGGAACAAATATATATTTTCAAACAATGTTTTTATGTAAAATAAAAATACATTTCCTTTATTTACTTTGAAAAGGAACATTATAAATAGTTGAAATGAAAAAAAATCCGATTTTTGTAGCGGATGCAAAAAGATTGTAGAATGTATGCACTCCTTTGCTTGCACGTGGAAAGTAGGCTTAAGGAATTTTTACGAATTCTTATAATGGAGCAATAATCTTTTTAACATCTGTTCTGTTATTGATTTTTCACATTGATTAGTATTTCCTAAACGTTAGAATAGAAAACAAAGTGCACTGAGGAAAAACGCTAAGTTTATTTTTTCCACGTCCTATGAAATTTTAAACTTTTTTTATCTATTTCAATAAAAATTTACTAAATAAAATATTGAACATAAATAGTGATAAGAGGAATTATTTTTCTCTCAATAATACTACAAAATATGAGAAATCGTCTCACTGTTTCTTATACAAGCGTGGGATACATCACTCAATTCTGCTCAATTTTCTCATACATATTTGATGTTTTTAAGAGAGGGTAGAGCTAATATTCACTAATAAACTGCTTCAAAGGTAAAAAATTAGTTGACTAAAGGAAAAATGTAACGAATAATGCCGATTTTAAGGTGAAAAAAATATAATATCTAAATTTTTTTCGATTTTCCCCCCAAAAATCGCGATTTGGCGCAATTTTTCCAAAAAAACGCACTTTGTAGCAGCATGTAGCAGAAAAATCGTTTAGGCGCAGTTTGGCTTAATTGGCGCAGCCGTGGGAGCCCTGCATACAGTAATTTAGAATATTATAAAAACAATTTCCAACACTAATTTAAATAATACAAAATATCAAAACAAGCCTTTAAAATATGTCACGAATAAATCATGTACTTGGTAAGGCTTAATTGACTAACCCCCCACTGAACCTGAGATTTTCCAATAGCCACCACTTGATTTCATAGGACCCGAAATAACAAATAATAACTCCCCCAAAACAAATTTTTTAAAGTAAAAAAATAATTATAAAAGGTTTATAATCCAATTTCATGGGACGACTTATTTAATAGATCCAGTTTTTATCTTCAGTATTAAATTATTTTCTACATGAACTAAAAAACTTCGTTAAAAAGTTTATTTTAATGATAGGTATAGCGCCTAAAAGTTTTTTGTTGTTTGTTTGAAAAACGCATTAAAAAAGAAAAAATACCCCTCGCCAAAGTTTTTAATTTTATATATTTTTTTGCCCATTTTTAGTTTATTAGAAGAGAACTTGATAACTGACGCAGTGACACGACGCCCCATTTGGGGCCATGGCCTACTGTGCCCATCCCAGCTTTCGTGACCGAGGGCCCTGGGGTGCAGGAGCAGATATTCCGGTCAAGTGGTCTGCCTGACGTGGAACCCCCAGTGTTAGTTCCCAAGCATGCTTGGTCCTCATTTTATTGACCACAGAAGGGATGAAAGGCTGAGTCGACCCTGCCCAGCCCGGGAATCGACCCACGAACCAGTGGCATGGTAGCACGAGAACTTAATACTGAAGAAAAACTTTTGTTCAGTTAAATAAGGGGCTTAGTTTTTCAATTATCATGCCCGCCAATCATGGAGAAGATGCCCATGAAATTGGCTTAGAAGTATTTTATAACTACCTTTTTTTACTTAAAAAAATTGTTTTCTATTCCTTAAATATATATAAACCATACCTCAAAATTCAATAACTTCAATTTTTTCCTTACCTTCTAAATAAAATCACAAAAAAAAAGCTATTTTATAACATTCTAATCCAGGACACCCTCTTCACCCAACATTATAACATAACTATGATGTAAAGAAACTATTTCGACCAAATGCAAACTAACAACAGTAATACAAAACAGCACAAAATTAAGACTTTGAATCAAATGGTTATCAGAATTTCATTGAACTTACATTATGTATCACTGCATTTCAACTAGAAAAAAAGTTCCTAAAAAGAATCATGATAATAGCCTGCATTAAAAAATAACTCAGAATGGAGGATGAGTAGAGTAAATTTATTTTGCTGGAATATGAAGTGTTTCGAATGCATTAGACTATGTTTATAAAAGAAATTGGATGTGCATGAATGAACTTTTTTGAATGAGAGAAAAAAGAATTTTGGAACAATTTGTTAAAATAGCAGGGGGCATAATGATACACATGGTATAACCAATTCTTCAGTATGAGGTTTTATAGTAATTCCCAGTTTTCGTTAGCACTTCCCAAAATTAAGAAATGAGTTACCAATTAAATATCCAGCAATGAGCAGTAGACATACAAAACATAATACATACAAAATAAAAAGTTTAATCTAAAAGTATATGAAATATCGTAGAGATAATTTTAAAAAAGTTTGCAAATAAAATTGTTCTAATGCAAATAAATCGTTTTAAGGGTATCATATTTTCTGTGTTATAAAACAAATTAATTTATATCATGTCAAATAATTCATTTCTTTTAGGAAGTAGAATTGCTAAATTCAACTTCAACAAAAGCTTTCTTGAAATTTTTGGAAAAAAGAAAAAAGGAACCACCAAAGGTATTTTTAAAATCATTTAAAAAAGGAACATATGTTTTCATAATATTGTTCCTTCCATAAGGAACAAATGTTCAGTTGCATGAACAGTTAGTGAATTTATTGACAATACAAAAAAAAAAAAAAAAAAGAAAAAGAAAAAAAAAAAAGCTTTTTGCTTGCCATGAAATATAATGATTAGAGTATCCTTAACAATAATTATATATTTTACAAGTGCATTTTAAATGCTGGAGAGTTACAATTAGTATAACACCATATGAATACTTTTTTCTTTTACAGATATTGTCATCTCTGAAAGAAAAACTGAATGAAGAATTAAAAGAATGAAAGAAGAAGAAAGTACTTTCAATATGGTTAAGAATAGTTTATATTTTATTCCTTTAATAATAAAGTGTTTTTTTTTTTTCAAGTTATTATATAGCAGCTCAATATAAATCATTTCTTGCAGAAAAATGTTTTTTAACAAGTATGTAAGCGCTTTTTTTTCTTTTAGGCACTCATTTTTATTAAACTATTATGAAATACATTCAATACTACATAGCCATTTATCCTTTTTTCTAAATTTGGTTTAAATTAAAATGATACAGATAAATCTGTCAAACAATGCAATCATTTATTAAAAAATCAACCGTTCCAAATACTTTGACCTTAAACATGTAATTAAAGGGGGAAAAAAAGAATTCATCATTCAAATATTTATGTTTTTATTTAGTATTAGTTACAGACTACAATAAATTTTGAATACAATATTTACAAAGTAAAAAAAATTAAATGTGTACTTTTCAACAACAACTGCCACTTGAAATAAAGTTTCTTGGAAAGAAGTGTTAATATCTGGGTCTTTTGTATTCAGGAGTACCCCTATAAATACAATTAAAATATTGATGATATATTTTTATAACCATTAAATATTTTGAATAACACTTTAGTATACTTACACTCCAGTTGTAAAAGAGTCCATATCTTTTCTGCGAGCAATAATCTAAGGAACAAGAACATATTTAAATAAAGGAGGAGGGGACAAGTTTTATCAACATGTTTTAATTCAACTCAGCTTCATAAAAGCTCTTAATCTTATTAATTTGTTTGATGAGGACAGCCAAACATTGAAAACTTTTATGCATAGAAATACAACAAATTGCATCAAAGTGCAGTTGCGCTTATTTTTACATTATTAAATTATAACTAGCCCTTTCGGGACGGGCGCCGCAGGCAACGAGCTGCAGCCACCAGCCAGGTTGTAGCAGAATACATTGTCACTTGCGGACGGGCGATTTGCGCTGCTAAGTCTAACTTTGGAAAACAATTCATAAAAAATAAATTTTTTATTCAATTGCTTCAAAATTTGGTACATTATGAGAAAAACTTGTTGTCAGCTATCAGGATTAATTTTAAAACTTTATCATAATATTTTCCATAAAAATTCTATAAAATAAATTTAGAATGATGAAATTTTTGACTTGCCTCAAAAAGTTATGTACGAAAAATATCCAAAAAAAAAAAAAAAAAATCACAGAATTTAGTTCACGCAGCATATAGATATAAATAAAATAATACAAACTATTTTGTTGCTAAAAATTATCTCTGCTGTAATGGGATGTAGAAGGCATGCATGCTGCAAGTTCTGTGTTCTTCTGATAGTATGTCAGTATCAGAGTCACTATCACCTTCCAGTTCCTTTGAAATATCAAAACTATCATCACTATCTCAAAACGAATCATTCACTAATTGGGTGTATTTCTCTTTTTTAAAATATAGTTTTTTTTTCTCTTTGCCGTGTTAATAATAAAGCATTTTCCAAATGATACAAGAAAATTTCCTCTGAGAGCTAGTCAAACCTGAATATAAATGAAGACAAGGAATCAAACCACTGAATATCTATATATCGACTAAAAATGAAATAAAAGTATTTGGAATGATTTGAATCATTTGCATGCGTTTATATCAGCCGATTCAGTTAAAGCGCTGCTCTCATAAATCTTTCCCTCCAACCCGAACCAAGGAAAAAAATATAAAAAAGCTATGGAAATGAAGGTCAACATTCTCCAGTCTTGACATATTACACCATAACAGTCATATGGCCCCATCTAGTATCAAAGAAAAATACTAATATTTCATTCCATCTGAAATCCCGTATATGGTACACCCGTCCTCAAGACCCTATTAGAATAGCAAGACGCATTCGTCACACCCGGCTGTGAGGTGGCTCTCGCTGGCGGTTCGTATACATCACACCCGTCCCGAAAGGGGTAGGTGGTTTTTTGGACCACTGAATTTTCACTGTTGGCATCTACCCTCTTAACAAATTAAAGGTTATGTAAAATACAATAAGTTTTATCAAAAATGATTCAATTTACCTGGTTAATCTTTTGCAGTTCTCTATCCAATTTTGTTTTCTCATCTCTTTTACCAGTTCCAGTTCTTCTAGTTTTACGCCCATCTGCCATTTTAACTCCATACTGAAATGCAGCTCTACAATAAAATTTAGGAAGAAAAAAATGTTACATGCATATTTTAATAGTGTAACATTGGAAAAATACAATAATTAGCTAAAAAACAAAAACAAAAAATAAAATTGTAAATATTTCTATTCTTTAAAAATCTAAATAAAATTTTCATGAATTTTTCTTTAAAAATTATTTAAAGTAGTAAAACAAACAAGACATTTGGTAACATGTTTATTGCTCTACAGTTGAAGTAAGTACATCATTTCAAAAATTTTCCTTGGGAGGGATGGAGGGGGTGACAGGGTATAAACTCAATATATATTGCATTAAGAAAACAACAAAATACATACACATACATTATATCTCTCAAGTCAAGGGGCTGATTCCCCCCTCCTGATCCCTCTAAATGTTGTATCCGAGTTGGGGCTAAAATCTAAAATGTTTTAATTAATTCCAGTAAAATAAAAAACTGTGTTGACAATTATAAATATTATTAAAGAAAATAGTAATCCAGTAAAACTCCTGCTAATGAACACTCCTTAAATGCAAACACCCCTCTTAGGCAGATAGTTTTCAACTCCCCAGATACAAATCATTGAGTCTAAAAACATAATTAGTTCATGAATCTGAAATCATTCTCTCTGTGATTTCTTCTTTGCTGCTCTTTGAGATTCTAGTGTGCAGTAGTTCAAAAGTAGTCTCAGAAAAAAATAGCAACTGTTTAGAGAAAATTAAATTTTCTTTGTATAGGATAGAAAAGAGAAGGAAAATTATGGATTTCCTGGACCAAGAATCCTTTGATGAAGAAAATCGACATTGCTAAGAAGTTTAATATCCTGCCAGCACGCTTTCAACAATAATAAAAAACAAGCTTCTTGGAGACAGACAACAAAAATGTCAAAAAAGCTTGGAAATGCACTTTTACAGACTTAGACAAGTGTCCGACTTTATATTTCAAACATATCGTGAAACAATAAATTTCTGTAAGTGGATTGATGCTGCAAGATAAAGCTTCAAAAAGAGCGTTTGCGAAAAAGAAACTTGGCTCTTGCAACCTTAAATTGAGCAAAAGCTGGTTAGCAAACTTTAAATTTAGAAACGACATTGAACATTATGCTTGGAAAGGTCTGCAGTGATAGTGCAGCAGTACCAAAGCATTTGTGACAAATGGATGACAAATGAGCTACCTTCTCTCCTGAAAATTTTTAGATCCTGTGGACGTGTTCAATGCTCGTGATTATATTAAATCAATTTTCTTAAGTTATCACTCTTTTCAGTTTTCACTAAAAACGTATGCATTGCTTAACAACTCATAATTGCTGGGTTAAATAAGTATTAATGAAAACCTCCCCATATTTTGATTTTTTTCCGGTTTGCATGACATTCGAGATATACAGGTCCAATCGTATCTGGTGGAAAATAGGAATGCGGGAAATTCTGCAGATGACAAATTTTTTAAAATTTGACAGAAAAATTTCCCCCTTTTTTTACATGTAGAGACAACATTGGACAACATTGTTGTACACCATCATATATTCCAGATTTGATTTAGTTTATTACACATTGCTCATTTAGGAAGAAATTTTAAAATAATTGCACCCAAAAAATTGGAAGGAGCCATAGTAACTCCCTTTAGATTTCCAAGCACATGCAGCATATTTCTAGTGTTAAATGGGACAAATGTTGATTCTGTAGTGTATTACAAACAATATTTGCTTCTTTATTAAACATAAGTGACATTATCAATATAATCAAATTTTTCTTAACGTGCTGGCGGCTTGGGCCGTGATATCACGGCATGAGGAATGAGCGGAAACGCAGCGCCTCTGACGCACCAGGGAGCCTGTTTGGGAAAAGGATCTCAAAAACGTACGCTCCAGACCATCTCTAGATGGAAAAAGCGCATTGTAAAATCACAGTTTCGACCATTTCGAAAAATATTTATCATGGCTTGACATCCCGGCTAGGGTGGTGCTTATTTTTCGAAGTTTTAAATTTTCAACCTCTTACCTTCTGAATTTGTTCCATTATACCAAAAAATGATTCTGATAAAATTTTATCACCAGCAAACAATATTTAGAGGTAGCTCAAAGAGGGTAAAATTTCATAATTTGACGAGATTTTGCATTTTTTTGAATTTTTAAGCAAGATAAAAATTATGATTTGATATTATGTTTAATTTATTTAATTATGTTAAAAAGTAACTTCTCTATGAATAAGTAAAAATTAAACATTTGTAAATTGCAAAGCTATAACAAAATAGTTTTCTAGATAAAATATACAGTATTCAAGTCTACCTCATAGGTGGCAACAACCGTCTAAACGAGTGATTGCCAAACTTATGGAGTCACTGAGCAATAATACCTTTTCCAAATTTTACTATGAGTTATTCTTACCCCCCTCCCCATAGTAAAGAAAGACAGGTCAAAAAAGTAGGAAACTTTTCAAGCTATTTATATATGCCAGAACGAGACGAGAGAGCTACTATATTGGCAGTTATTGCTTTTTCGTGGATTTATGCCAAAAAAAATATTCTCCATTTTCCCTCTGAGCCATAAACTTTCAATGCAAATATTGATGGAACATAAAAATCCACTAACAGTTGCTAGTGTAATTATGTGCTGATTAACCACCCGAGTATGACCGCGATCCACCAAAGATTTCCTCGTAAGTTAATTGTAGCTGGTGATTTTTTGTAATGAATGGTCTAAACTACAAGTAAGGAATAATTTTGTTCTGATATGACACAGTGAACTTGGCAGGTGGTGAAAAGGTCACACAAACAAAATTTGAGAGCATTAGACATGAAAAAAGAAACTAAATATTGTTTCAATAACACTATTTAATCCCAACTGCATTATATCTAATTTAATTAGACCAAGCAAAATATTTATATGACTATTTTGAAGTATTTATAATATAGATGATACTTTATTTTGAGGCAGTGCAATGAGCATACTACATAGTTTCAATGAAATCTGTAAACAGGGTGTGTACACTATTCTCTGAGTAAAAATCAAGCACTTTCCAGGACTCTTCATAGCAAAAATCAAGTAAATCTAACCACTTTGAATACAAGTTACATTACAAGCCAGAAATATTTCTTTAATACTATTTAATTTAGAGCACTCTAACTAATAAAATAACTTCATATTCAATACTATAAAAATTTATCATATCGCACATTAATTAGATTTATGTGTTGTATCGGCTGTGTATGTAATGAGCCATAGCTTAATTGCTTGTCATCTTAGACATGTGCCTCACTGAGGAAAAAAATACTGAAAAATAAAGAAATAAACATGTTTCTGAGCAATAACTTCTTAAACTGAAATACGTATTTCATACTTGATAACTATAAAAATTTCAATAAAATGAAATAACTTCAAAATTAGGTGTGAATATTTTTTACATGTTTTATATATTGAATTAGAATAGAAAGAAATATTATTTATTTATTTTGTAGCAATGTAAAATGAGTACTTGAAAGGGGGGGAGGGAATCCTAATGCTAAAGATGATCTAAAATTTAAACACATTTTAAATTTCGTGCAAAAAAAAGAAAAAAGCACTTTTAAAAAACGAAAAATTTTTTGGCAAAAATATTTTAAAATCTATTTTTAATAAGGCTCTAATATTTAATAATTATAATAGACTGATGTATCACTAAAACGTAAAGGCTAAAAATTAATTGATTATCGGCGACATTTAGTGTGGGCGTGGCAAACTGACGTTTCTTCAAGTCCTTTACAGAAGCTAAAACTTTAGAAAGATTAAAAATAATGATAAGCTGAAATTTATTGATGTTTAAGGGAAAGAATTCGATATTAAACGAGAACTAGGAAGTTTTGCCGAAGCCGATGCAACCGGATTTCCAAATGCTTAAAAAATTGGGATCGACACTTAAAAGCACAAAAAACGGACCGAATGTGTAATTTTTACTCGTAATTTGTGAAACTTTGCAGCAATGCAAGTAAGCTACTTTCAAAAATGTTCCTAGGGAGAAAAAGAAATCCAAATTACGAATTTTTGCGGAAGCGAAATTTTCAATTTCCAAAACAACGCATTCCCTCAAAATACGGAAAAATCACATGTCTGCAGGTAGAAATTTGAAGAAAGGTGAATTTTCCTGTTGAAAAGTAGCAAAGTAATAGTAAAAATGAGAAATCAAGGGCTTTCCAGACATTTTTGCACATTATTCCAAATTTCCAGGACTTTCAAGGCCTTGAAAAAAAAATTATGTAATTCAAGGACTTTCAAGGTTTTCCAGGCCACGTACGCACCCTGTGTAAAGGATAAGACGGTAAAAGTTTTGAGTGTGATGAATAGGGTAAACCTGAATCCCTCTGACACTTCCTTTGAGGGCAGCAGTAACAATAAAAATAAAAATTGATGAAACTTAAAGAAAAAAAATAACCTTCAATTCATTTGTGTGTTCTTTTTTAGTACTAATATTATCTGGCAATGACATACTGCCTAATATATGCTAGGGGTTTGCTGCTAGCCTGTGTATGTTACACCATGTGTATTACACATAGGATAGCAGCTAACTGCAAGCAGCAAATTTAATGTGTCTCCTTTCAGAGTCAAATCGTTCTCCACTCATGTACAGTAGTCATCAAACTGTAAAATGCCAGTTAGAAGTAACTAGCAAGGAAATCTTTCGTAGATTGCGGTGTCACTCATGTGGTTAATTTGTACATAATTTCACCAATAACTGTTGATTTTCCATATTTTGTTAATATTCGCATTGATAGCTCATGGCTCAGACAGAAAATAAAGAATATTTTGCTGGCATAAATACATGAAAAATGTAGCTGCCCTCTCACATATATAAATAACTGAGAACTGGAAAGTGTCTAACTTTTTTTTTGTCCTGTTTTTCTTTTCTTTCTTTCTTTTCCATTGGGAACGGGGGGGGGGGGGGGAGGAACAGGTATATTTCATAGTAAAATGTGGAAAAGGTACAGTTGCTCAGTGGCTCCATAAGTTTGGCGATCACTGGTTTAAACAGTTGTTACCACCTATGAGGTACACTTGAATACTGTATTTTTTATCAAGAAAACTACTTGTTTTAGTTATGCAACTTACAAATGTTTAATTTTTACTTATTCATATAGAAGTTACTTTTTAATATAATTACATAAATTAAGCATAATTGCAAATCATAATTTTTATCTTGCTTAAAAATTCAAAAAAATCGAAAAACCTCGTTCATTTATGAAACTTTACCCTCTTTGAGCTACCTCTAAATATTGTTTGTTGGTGATAAAATTTATCAGAATCATTTTTTGGTGTAATGGAACAAAGAGGGTAAGAGGTTGAAAATTTAAAACTTCGAAAAATAAGCACCATCCTAATCCCGGCCCAAACCGCCAGTGGGTTAAAGCATGATTTTTTAACCCATTCAGGTATAAGCAGGGTTGGGGTTTTGGACAGGACAGGTGGTTTTTACCGTCTTAAACTGTCCGAAAGTGTCCAAAACTGTCTGAAAGTGTCCGAAACTGTCCAAAACTCCCAAATTGGGTACTTTGAAAATCTTTCTATTTTTAATTGCTGCACACTTTATAAACAATGTTAACAAATATTATTTTTCAATTAAATTTTATTATTACTTTTATTTATACTATGTTAAAATATTAAATTTAGCCAATAGTTCTGATGTGTGAAAACTCATTTTTACTATGGTTAAAAGAAATTAAATTTAGCCAATAGTTCTGTTGAGTGAAACTATTTTTTCAAGCACTTTTAAAAAATTACCAATTAAAAGAGAAATTCATGATCCACAAAATAAAACATGTCAATAACTAAGAGATTTTTGAGATTTTAGAACCATGATATGTATTAGCTTTTTTTTTTTTAAATTAAACATTTTTTAAAAAACTATTCACATCCAGTAAATAAAGCTTTAATAAAAATAAAATATTATATTTTAATTAATATTTATTTGCATTAATTTGTTAATTATTGCATTCCTTTAATTAAATACAATTTTATTGAAAAATATAGCAGAGCTGCCAAGTGTTCCGAATTTTCCGGATTCGTCCCGATTTTTTCACCGTGTTCTGAAAATACGATTTCTCCCCCCAAAATCCGATTTTTTGGGAAGAAAGAAAATTATTGTACCCTTTTTTTCCCCTCTTTTGCTGTGATGAAACAGCTATGCCTTTCGCACTAAAATGCAAATTCTGCTGCTTTATGCTCCGAAACGGCAATGTTTTAAGGAAACTGCACCAAATGGAGGAAATACTAACTTCTAATTACCGATTTTTTACGCATTTCCGAAATCCAACTGCATCCGCTTCAGTAAAAACAATCTAAATTTTTTTACTACATATTTCGACCACTTAGACGTCAATAATTTTGTGTTCACCATTATTTTTATTTTTCCTTTTATTTTTGTAAGAGAGGACTTGTTATTTTTCTGCACCCATTCCTTAATTGCAATCGAGGTGCATCTGAGTTCATTCAAACCGACACTTTGAAGGATTAACCTTAATTTTTAGCAGGCTTTATTTTTGGTTAATGAAGAATTTGGAAAATGAAATTGATCTAAAAAGTTGTTAAAAGCATGTTGGATGAAGTTAGAGTCTGCAAATAAGGGGATCCTATACTGCAGAGATTGGGTTACAGCTGGGAAATTTGTGAGTTACCACAATTCAGAGGTTTCAGACATTTGATTTAGTCTTTCTTAAAATGTTGGCAATCATGTCAGTTATTGTGTTTGTAAATATTGTAGAGCCTCATTAATATTATAGTTCTAAAAATATTTACTCAAAATAATTTTTTCTTTCCCACTTTTTATATATTTTAATACATATTTTAAAATACACTTATATCCACTTTAGTAACAGAGTTTTTTCTTTCATGTCAAGTACTCATATTATGTTTTTATGAAACAAAAAATATTAAGGGACTTTCTAAATCTAGCTAACAAAAGGTTACATTCTAAACTGAGAAAAATATTTTATAAGCAGACCATGAGAAAAGCCTTGCATAGATAGCGAACTGCTTTTTAGCTCAATCAGTAGTAAATTTAACCAAGAATGAATGAGAGTGATTTATATACTATATGATATCCATTTAATAGCTGCCACTGCTTTTGGGTTTTTAATTTTTTTAATGGTCCTTCCTAAAGATGAATTTTATTCCAAAAGAATGTAAAAACCGATTTTTTTTTTTAAAACTCCAAAAGAATGTAAAAACAGATTTTTTTTAAATTCCAAAAGAATGTAAAAACAGATTTTTTTATAATTTCAAAAGAATGTAAAAACAGATTGTATTAAATAATCTTACATGACTTTTTTTTTTTTTAAGTTTTTTTTTTACGCATGAAGTGTTCCTATTTCCCCCCCCGAAGTGTTCTTAATTTTTGTTTCCCAGGGTTGGCAGGTATGATATAGTTTTGGACAGTTTTGGACACATGGGTTTTGGACAGGACGGTAAAAACCATGGTTTTTACCGTGGATTTTACCATAGTCTCCAAAACTTTGCCAACCCTGGGTATAAGTGGGAGCGGATACATTTAATTAAGAAGATAATTAATATAATGATAAATAAGATAATTATAAACATATTTTGTTACTGTTTAATAAATAATTTTAACATACTTAGGTAAGGCTTCTTTATTACTCATGTATTCACTATATTCTTCTGGAGTATCAAAGTCCCAACGACCAATAGGACCTTTTTTATTGCCCTAAAAATAAAATACACCAGCAAGCTTTTAATAAAGTAAAATTTCCTCAATAAATTTTCAATGATAGTGGCTATGAAATATAAACGCATAAAAAAGTTTTAAAATGTTTAGTGGAGTAAAGGCCAGAAATTTTTTCGGGGGAAGGGACATCGCTTCGATACCAGATGCCCCATGCCAAGTGGACTAACTTAGCCCATAATGGTAATTTTTGCTTTTTATGAATGTGAGAAATTCTGAAACCGTTTTAATGAACAAACAATAATTATGAAATATATCTGAATATTGCTTGTCAAAATGGGAAACGGGATCTATTTATAAATAAAAAATGCTTTTTTTAGCAGTAAAAATTCGACAAAATTAGCTGGTTACCGAAGTGTACACCGAATATGAATGCCTCTTTATTGACAATATCTATGTTAAAAGGTGATGGAACAACACACATGGCTGGATTCACAGCCCCATGCACTCTAAATTTTTTAAAGGGTATATTGGTGACTGGGCCAATATACCCTACGGCCAACTAGGCCCAATCTAACATATAAAATAAATGAACTTGTGAACTAGTAAAACTGAAAAACAATTATTCACGTTAAGAAAGCACAAATGAGCATTAAAATGCATTTTAATGCTCATTTGTGCCTTCTTAACATGAATAATTGTTTTTCAGTTTTCCAATCTAACCTAGTCAAGAATAGCTAAAAATTGCACTTTTAGGAGATGAATTTCGAAAAATTTCCAGTGGAAAGCCTTCGGCAGTCCTCTCCTTCCACAAGCATTACCAAGAAAGATTTGGCACTGGTTAAATTTTATGCACAGCAAATCCTTGTCAAATATCGCAATAAAAATCCAAGTTTCTTTTTTTTTTTTTTTTTTGCTGCTTGAAACAATGCTGAAAAGAAATTTACCATATCCATTTTGGAATAATCCACTTCATCATCACTGTCAGCAACAGCATCTTCATTCTCTGGAGCACTAAAATTAAATGTGTATAAAAGACAAATTTTAAAAACATGACCAAAGATGATCATTTAAAAGCAAGCAATAATAACAACATAATAATAATAAGTTTTGTTTAAAAAACTGCTAAATAATTGTGTGTTTTTTTTAAATCTTGACACAATAACTGCACAAATAAAGGGGGTTAAACCGCCCTGATGATCTTCTTTCATTGTTAATTGGTGGTCATTTACAAAGGAAACTGTTCATTTTTTAACATCCGTGTAGATCTATGAAATAAAATATGGGTTAAGAAAATGTCTGTCACATTAGGGTTATGTTCCCATGAGCAAAAACTGCTAAAAAATTTAAGCATAAGTTATGACTAATATATGAAAAGAGGGGAAAGAACTTTCATTGAAATTTACTGGTAAATGAAACTCAACCTTAACTAACTTAAATTTTCATACAATGTAAAGTACTTCTTTTTAAAATTTATAAATTGCTTGGTGAAACTACAAACAAGAGTGCATTATAAATGAGATAATCACAAGCCAATTTATGAAGCTTGGGTTTAATTAAATATTTATTTTTATTATTGCTTAATATTTTGTAAAATGAGTAAACAAATTCAAGCATAAATAAATACCCCGGATAGCACTCAGCATAGCTTTCTGGCATATCTCTCTCTAATTTACTTGTAAGCTTGGCCTTTAATCTGCTATCATCTCCTTTTAAGACACCAATTATCCTTGAAATAAAAAAAAACTTATATTATCATTTTTCCAAAACATTTTATTAGTATTTACAGAACATTTCAACTGATATATTTATACATGTTGTTCAAGTAGGTTATCTTAGATTCCTTTTTTATAAATCATGAGTTAAGTACATAGTAAAACTACTCTCTTTAAAAGATACATTAAAACGTACTACTCTTATATATGTTACATTGGTCTGTACAGATTTAGAAATTATTGTCCTTGATTATTTTCTACATGGTATAAAAAAATGCATCTCTTATATCTAATAAAAAAAAGGAAGGAGTTAATATCGAAATTTACTTTAGTAGAATAACGACCATATTTGTTGGATGTTATACACACCTTGATATATATGAATTGAATTGCTTATGTCTCTTTAATGTCTCAGACAAATCTTTGTACATTAAAGATATACTTTTGATTGCAGATTCAACTAGTAAAGCAATTCTTTTGAATGTTTGCAATTGTTTATCTCATGTATAAATATATGCACACTGTAAAATCCCAAATACTACGTGCCCCTTAATATCACCCACATTCTATTTTTAGGGGGTACCATTTTAGAGAAAAAAATGGATGGTTACTTTAAAATTTTTGCATGATTGATACCTAAAACACTTCTAGATTTAATAATTCTAAAAAACAAATTGCCTGTAGTAGCTTTTTGAAGATGTGAAGATGGTTGGAGTTCAAGATGTGGTGAAAATAGAGTAATCGGCACAGTGGCATATTCAACCTGTTGTCAGAACACTATGATGGTTGTACAATATTAAATTCTCGATTAAAAGAAACATGGCCCTCTATGAACCTATTTTTTTTTGGAAGAAGAGTGCAGGTAGTATTCCCGATGAGTTGGTGTATCTGGGCGGGGGGGGGGGGGGGCAACAGAGGAAGAACCCCCGCGGCCCCTTTGATGGTTTAATTACTTAATTGTCGAAATCACTTGAAAATGATGAATGAGAAATGAAATGAAATGAGATGTCACTTGAAAAAAAAAAGGCATTGTTACAGCAGTGAAAAAATTTTGCAGCACAAAAATAAAGTATCAAATTAGTTTTATAGTAGTTCAAGGTTAAGAAAAATACATTTTTTAACCACTTGTTACTTGTTATCCATTTAATGTTCAACAAGCAAAGTATTTCTCTTAATTTTGCTTCTATTTAATTGAATTTCATGCTCTATTCAACATAAATAATTAATAAACATTTGGCGGGTGAAAGAGTAATTGCTTGAAAAAATGATCATGCATAACTTTCAAACTTCTTTTTTGAAACACTTAAATTTTATTAAGAAAATTTTGCATTTTTCAAAAACTAAAAAAGCATTTAATTCTATTAAGATATACCAAGCTCCAGGAAAGAATTTTGATCAAAGATTAAACATTTTAGGATTATAGCTAGTATGTCAAACAAAATTTAACAGTGCACATGATATAAGTAAATCTCTTAATCTACAGCATGAGAATGTATTCAAAGGTTTAGCATGTGTACTGAATAAGAATGGAAATGGATTTTTAAATTTATTTGACTTTTATTATTAATTTATTTATTTGCCCCATTTCTTCTGCACAAAATCAATTTATATGATGAATGAATGTGTAATAGAAAAATTTTTATTGCCATGATGAAGCGAAAACTTGTGCATAGTTAATGGGAGGGTTTTTCTTCGACTTTTTCAAATTTAAACAAATTTTTCAAGTTTCATTCTTTATTTCAAGTATTTTAAACGATCTGGAGAATTATGCATGCATTAAAAAATTAAAACAAAAAATAAAACTAGATATCTTCGACGTTTGAACGATCGCCCTTACGATCAAGATTCACTAAATTTTAAAGTTGTAATATTGTAATTTATATTTAGCATTTGCTCCCAAAAGCTGGTAATAGTTAATTATGATGGAGAATATGAGACATTTATTTTGTTATTATTAACAAAGTGGAAATCAGACTTTGTTCGGGTAGATTGATTTATTGTGAATATTAGGAGAGAGAGAAATGTGAAAAGCTTAGAATACATCATGAATATTTAGAAAACATAAGTTGTTGGGGTTTTTGAAAAAAAAAATATATTCCAGTTAAGTGTATTAAATTTTAATAGATCTTTTAAAAATATGTATGTAAAAAATCCCATGAAACAAAAATATTAACTTTTAAAATATCTTCATAAAACAGTTTTGAGCAAGGTAAAAGTTCCCTAAGCAATAGTCGTTCTTTCATTTGAATTAAATAATTAGTAAAATAATGCTAATGCTTACTACCATAAAACCTGCCATTTCTATTCCACTTGTGGGTGAAATTTTTAGTTTCATTACATTCAAAACAATAGAGAAAATAGATTAATTTTAAATAGTTTTTAATTCTTAACAAACATAATTAAATCATACATCATAGATTGCTTGAAATTGGCGTTTGACCTTGTGAATAACTTTAAATCTGACAAATACTTTCTATTACAACGATTTTAAATTTTAATATTCGGCCGCAAAATATTCGGTATTTGGCCTAAGACATTGGATGAATACTCGGCTTAGGACTATTCGGACTAGAAGAAATGGCTGAATATTCAGCTTCGGCCTGGAAGAAGTGGCCGAATATTCAGTATTAGACCAAATCACTATTTGTTACAACCCTAGTTATAATTCTGAGCAATATAAAAAATTATTATGACAGTTGTAGATATTTATAAAGAATATGTGGAATGATTGACGAGATAAAACATAATACGATATTAATTCTTAAAAATTATAAATAAAATATTACTTGTCTTTTGCGTCTGACATTTCTCCATACTCTGATGACAGAATACTGCCCCACTCCTAAAAGAAAGAAGCAAAAATTTAACTTAATTGTGCAAACACCTTTGCTAAAATCTTAAATGAATATTTTAATTAATTAGTTTTCAAATACATTTTAGCATTCATTTTATTCAATGCATTACGAGAAATAGTATTGCATTAGCTATATTGACTAATTTTAGCTGGTACGCAATTTGTCAACAAAGAGAAAATTTATCACTTTCTAACTAATATAATATTTCACCAACAAACTTTTCTGTTCTGTCAAAACTGATAATATCAAGGAGTAAATGTTTATTTTTGAGTAGAAACTAAATGTGACAGAGCAACATTTTGACGCATAAATTCTCCCAGTCGCATTGAAAAAGGGATTCCAAGCAATCCCGAAACATATATCTGCATTTTAATGCTCCTTTGTGCTTTAAAATAACGTGAAATGATTTTTTATTACAGCTTACTTGCACAAAGTTAAATTATTATTTCATAAATTATTGTTTGGTAAAGTGATATTTAATGGTAGAGTCTTTTACCAGGTAAAATTTTATTATTTTTCAATTAATCTAGTTTTGGTCTCCAAGTGATCGAGGCAACCATACTACAATTGATTTAATTTCATTGTTATATTTATTTTAAGATGAAATAAAAATAGAAGCACAGCACTTACATTATTACGATCTTGATGTCGATCATCTTTCCTTTTCTCATCCTGTAACAATGAAATCTCAGATACATTTTGTAATAATAGAAATAACTGCAAAAATACCCATATTCCAAATATGCGGAAGTTGAAGAAAGAGGAAGAGAGATAGAGAGGGGGGATAACACAGCGGGGGGGGGGGGGGGGACTGTCTTCACCAAAACACAGGGGTGGAAAAACCCCGGTTTTTTCAGAAAAAACCCAACCCAGTGGGTTTTTTCGGGTTTTATGGGGCTTTATTGGTTTTTTTTCAAAAAATTGAGGTTTCCTTTATTTTTATTTGTAAGAGGTTTCCTACACATAATGGTATTAATTAAAGTGAAAAAGAATAAATATTCTGTATTTCTTTTAAGAACATTTTATGTTTTAATAAAAAAAAAATTTGAAAAAGTAAAATAATTGCCTTTTAAATATTAATTATTCCATTCAGTCCTTTACAACTATAAATTAACTTTTTAAAAGTCAATTACTTTGCCCCTTGTTTATTGTATTTTTAGTGTTCAATAAAATCCCATCAAAGGGTTTAAGAAACAAGTTATTTTTAAATCTAGTTAATTGCAATTATTTTATGTTTAAAGGAGTTTAAGCTAATTACTTTCAAGATTACTGCAATATATTACATGCATCGATGCCGCGGACGCGCTATAGCACGTCAAACACGCAAACATCGGAGGTGGAAACGCAAAAAAAAAATTATTATTACACATCCTGCGGGACGCATAATTTTTAGCAATTTTCATTGCGGAGAAAAAAATCAAGTCAAATACATATAAAAAATCGATAGGCAAAAATATTTTTTTGCGTCCTTGACCAGCATTTTGTTAGATACCATAGATTGTTTTCTTAAAATTAGTTTCTCTTAAAACATATCTATCATTTTGAGTAAAATTCTGATATTTTCTTTCTTTTGGGCATTTGTTTCTATACCTTTTTCAATAGAGAATTTTTTGTGGGAAAGAAATTTTATTTTGATTATGTAGAACAATTTCAAACCCATCCAGCATTTTTGAGTTTTTATCCATGATAAAAATATATTTGATTTAAGTCGGGGTTTTTTTTTTCTGTTTAAGTGGAGTGCAATTTTTAGCATGAAGTTTGAAAAAACCCACCTGTAGGGTTTTTTTAAGTTTGTTCTTATTATTGAGTCAACCCTCAAAATTTTACACCCATGACATATAAGGTATATATTATGAAAGTATGTTATTATGTTTGATCAAAATAGGTATTTTTATTTGTTTACATAAGTAAAGTTCAATTTTAAACAAGAAATTTTGAAAAAATCCACCAGTGGGTTTTTTCACGTGGGTTTTTATTTTTTATCCAATTCTCAAACATTTTTAGACATTACATATAATGTATGTATTAGGAAAGTATGTGTTATGTTTGGTCGAAATCAGTATTTTTATTTGTTTACATAAGTGGAGTTTAATTTTGAACAAGAATTTTGAAAAAACCCACCTGTGGGTTTTTTCAAGTTGGTTTTTGTTTTTGAGCTAATCCTCAAAATTTTATACCCATGACATATAATGTATGTATTTTGAAAGTATGCATTATATTTGGTCTAAATGAGTATTTTTATTAGTTTACTTGGGTAAAATATAATTTTAAGCAACAATTTTGAAAAAACCCGCTTGGGTTTTTTCAAATGGGTTTTATTGAAAAAACCCACCCGTGTTTTTTCGGGTTGGGCAAAATCGAATCAACCCTGCCAAAACAAAACACAGCGGCTGTGATACAATACTAAAACTTGGTCAAAAGCAAGGTTCATGATTTTTTAAATTTAAAACAGCTTTTCAAAATTTAAATCAGACTTTGCTTTTTTTAAACATCTTAAAGACTTAGGATATTTAATATGTTACACTTATAAAATAATATGACATGTTAAAAATTATGTGAAAACGTAATTTAAGCTATCTTCACTGCAGTAGATAATTTTAAATAATAAAATCAAATGAACAACTTTTTAACACAAATGCATGATTAAAAGGAAATTTAACCCTACCAGGAATAATAGTACACTCTAAGTAAAGAAAAAATTTAATCTGAATTCTTTTGCTGTTGAAAGCTGCAACAAAATCAAACAATTGTGTGCTCTTAATTTTACTTCAATCCTTTATCTATTTTATAGCTGAAATAACATAAAATATCTATTTACTCACACATTAGTAAAATCATATGCTCACCACATAACTAAAAGCTGAAACTTTTTGTTTTGATCAAATATCTTTATAGAAAATTTCTAAGATGAAAAAATATTTCACAAGGGAAAAAACCATAAGCTATTATGGAACATGGATGAAAGAGCTTTAAAGATATGTATTTTAAATTCTAAAAACCCTTTGTTTTAAACACTACCATTCGAAATTATTTACTGTGTGGTATTTATTTAACAGATATAAAATACTATTATTAAAATTAAAGCACATAAAGTGGATCATGATTATACTATGAATTGTTCAGTGAATTACGCTTTGATGTTAAGATGTCTAAAGAGAAGAGTAGGAGCTATATTGTAAAATCTTGATGAAATAATTTTTGGTAAAAAGAAAAATAGAAACAACTTCAAATTAAAAGTTGCGCTAAAAAGTACAAAATAAATCAATTCTTTAAACATCAATACAACTTTTAAACATTAGTTTTGAAGTTGGTGCAAAATTATGACAGTCTGATTACCATTGCTCTATGTGTTACTTTATATTGGAAGTGTTGCAAACTCTGGGCCATTATATATGTAATTAATTCATGATTACAAAAGATTTTATCCGTCATAATTTTGCACTAACTTCAAAAGTTGTGTTTAGAATTCGTATCGATGTTGTTTAAAGGATTAATTTAGTTTTTACTTTTTAGCTCAATTTATAATTCAAAGTCTATTTTTTTCTTCAAAAAATTACTTTTTCTTAATTTTTTTAGTGTAAATACAGCTTTTCATATAAATACTTTATTTAGAAAAAAAAAAAACCATTTCAAAGGGCACACCTTATTTGAGTGACTGGCACTAAAACTAATCATTTGTATGATAAATTTTGTTTAAGCTGATTTTAAAGGGTCACTAACGCAAACAAACTGAATGGATTTAATCTTTCATTCAGAGAAGTCTTCACTCAAACTCTTATTATAATTGCATTTAATATTACTACTCAATGGCAACAAACACTTTTTCTAACAATGAGCTTGATATTTATTAATAAGTTTCCCAACAAAGAAACACCAGGTACAGCCTTTCCAATAAAAGAAAAATACTTATTTTTTCAAAAGAACAATTGCAGCCAGATTGATGAGCAATATTAGTTAGATGACCCTCTATCAATTAAAATTTTTTTTATCAAAATCGGAATAACTAAAAAAAAAAAAGATTCAAAAATATTATTAAATCTAAGAAGTATCATAAACTGAATAACAACTACAATGCATTCAAAATAAGATTCTAATGGCATAAATACATCATTTCTAGGCTTTTCAAAGTAGGATTTCCTCTTTTCAGACTCTGACACATCATTCTTTTCTTGTTTTCCTTTTCCTCTCTTTTCTAAAGTTGGTACATAGTCACCTATATCACCAAATATGCTGAAAAGATAAAAAAGCTTTCATTGAACTGGTAGCCAAAAAAAAAACCTGCTTTAGTCAAATTAAACATTTTACAAATAACGATTGCTTGCTGGAAAAGTAATAACACATTTTACCTACAAATGCACAAAGTCAATGTGTGCATCTGGAAGGTAAAAAAATACTCTTATTAATATGTTAAAATGTAATTTGTAGGTATTTATGAAACAAATAACAACAATAAAAAATAACGCACCTATCATCTGCAAGTTTTGGCTTTCTTGACTCTTCCTCTTTCAGCTTACCCTTGTCTCGTTTTTTTGCTTTTTTATTATGAAGACCTTGTCTCAAATATGAAAGAATCTGTGTCAGCTTTTTAATTACAATATCATTTGTGGTAAGTGTAGTCTGAGACTGTAAAGAAAAGGAAGAAATCATTTTACACTGGCCGTTAAGGTGCTAAACATTCTGTTCACATTTGTTGTTATCAAATAGATTTAGTTCTATGTCTATGGCTTTCTCCTCAACAACTCTATTTTACAACAGCTATGCCCTATAAATTTCCAGCTCTATTTTATGCCATAGTGTAAAATATTTGGTCGTCTGGAATAGTTACCTAAATGTAATTTTTACGATGAAATAAGCAAGTGACTGATTAGATGAAGGCATATCAGTTGAACCAAACAGAACCAAATGCAGTTTTTAAATACTCCTATTAAAACGATAGTTGAAGCAATGAAAATAGGATTTTTTTAAACAAACTTTTGTTGAGGCAACAGGAAGAATTTTTTTTTTGGGCCTTATTAAATATTTATTTGAAATGTTTCAAACGTTTCCTTTTCAAAAATTGCTCTTTAACAAATATAGAGAGGTTCTATTTTTCTTTGAAGATTGTTTAGCCCCTAGAGGAGGAATTTAGTTCATTGCTGCATATCGCATAGTTACTTGATGCACAAAACTGTTTTATTCAACATATCACTTGCAGCTCATTTTTTGAATGTGTCTTAGCATTAGAATAATACCTTAAAAAATCAATTGATAGTGATATCAAAGATTTATGCATTTTTTCCATACCTTTTTCATTAAAATGAGAGAAAAGAAAATTTTAGCATAATATCTAATTTCATAAGCAATTTTACATTATAATTTAGTTAATGCACGACAATATGCTCCACAATATTTTCGTTAATTTTGTTAACTCGAATTTCAGGGTGAAAAAACAACTGCCATACATACATTTTGCCAACATTGAAAAGAAATGTACAATATCTTCTTTTTTTATAAATTGTCTGTAACGAAGACCAAAATTACATACCTCAAAACTTGGGCAATCTGCTTTAGATCGTAACAGTGTTGTTGGTATGTCACTTTCAGCATATTCATCCTCTAAGTCAATAATGTAAGCCATTCTATTAGGCAAAAACAGTTCACTTTTCTCAGGGTAACGATGCTTAAACACTTGACGATAAATATTTTTTCCTAAAAACAAATGAGCAAAAAATGAATAGCCTTGAAAAGAAATGGGTTTGAAAGGTTTCATGATTGAATTAATCTTAAAAAATTCTTCCCATAAATGTATACAGAATGTCTGTCATCTTCAGCTCACAGGGGTGCAGTAAGGGGTAGAGAACACCCTAAAACCCTTATTTTTAAGCCACATGGCTAATCCTACAATAACTTCAGATAATGAAAAAGAAAAAATGTAAATTGGGGAAAATAAAATAATCACTGGCAGACTAGTTCATGGGAAATCGCCCCAGATCAGGACTACAGTAATCAGGAAGCTTAAACATTAAAGAAACAGTTCACATATCAATCAGCCTTCGACATTTTCCGAAGCACAATTGGTTGGAGAGAAAAGGAATTTGCAAATTCAAAAGTATGCAGCAGAACAAAAGAAGAATGCAAAAGATTTGCCACATTCTTTATAAGTTTTAATGTACAGTATGGGACCCCAAATCTAGGGCCCTCGGGGCCGCAATCTCTCCAGATTTTAGGTCTTTAATCAAAACTCTTTGTAAGCAGCATCAAAACCCTTATAATTTGCTCCCAAATATTCAAATAAACATTTATTCAGCTCTATCATTTTTCATTGTATTACTCACCTATATGTAGAGAAATTTAGCAAAGTTATAAAAAATCAAAGTTAGGGCGAACAAACAGGAAACAAAACGTCAAAAAATTTGGATATTTCCCCAATTTTAATTCAATTCTTTTCACTAAACACGATAGAAATAAATATTGCCAAATTCTGATAATTTTATATTGATTGCGTTTACTAAAGATTTTAATTACAGTAAAAGCCGACTATTGGGGAAAATGTGAGAAACGTTGGTTTTCAACCATTTTTCAAATATGCAGAACTCAATCTGGTAACTGCACAAAAGTTCCAGTTTTCTGGTACGTTACATTTGATTTTTAAAATTAAATTTAAATAATCAGTATGTTTTAATCAGTATGTTGAAAATTATACGTAAGTTTAAAACTTAGAACATATTTAGAAGCTGTTTGATATTTAAACATATTAAGAATCTACAGGTTTCAATTATCAGACCTGGGTATCCGGTATGGATTTGTCGCAAAAGACACCAGATATCCAACTAAATCAATATCTGATGTGTCCCTAATTCTGATCGTAGTCCCCCCAAGCAAAATCCCAGGTATGCTACTGATTATAGGTATCAATCACCTGTTGAAAAAAATGTCAATTTTCTCAATCAAAATATGATAACAGTGGCTAAATTAAGACAAAAACAAAATAGGCATTGGATTATGATTTAAAAAAAGACACAAAAATAAATAAATAAATAAAATAAAAACCCAACAAAATGATAAATAACACGTAGGAGACAAGTAAAATTTTACACAAAAATAAAATATTTAGCACCAAAAGAAAAAAAATCACAAAAAGGAGGGAAATTGAATTTTGGTAACAGAAAAGCTTTTGTAATTCAATCTGGTACACCAGCTTTATTTGTTATTATAAATAAATAAATAAATAAAATTCAAAAACTGTCGAATAACAATTGAAGAGATCGCTATGCATGATATTCAACAGAAATCAATAGCTATTTTGTTTTGAGCCTACTTAGAAAGTTGCGCTAAATCAAATGAAAAGGGAAGGTGAAGATAGGATCAACGGCTGCTGTTTTCCCCCTTTTTGCATCAGCTAAAGAACTCCTCAAAAACAAAATAGTAGGTGATAAAATAAAACAAGAATAATAAGCAGCTGCACTGTTAACATTGAAATTGATTGTACTTATTTATTTTGAATAGATCATGTGATGTCACATACATAAAGATTCCACGATGATTAAACACAAAGTATAAAAATCTATAAGTACCTAATTTTGTTCTAAACTGTATTTCTTCCTCTTCATCTTTATCTCTATATAGAAAAATAAGACAATTACAAAATATCATTTTCATAGTTCTTTAATATGCAAGCATGCATTAATGTATATATATATATATGCTATTTAAACACGTACATATTGTTCTAAAATTCTAAGATTATATTTTAGTAAGATTTAATTTAAATGCTCATTGTCAATTTTACTATAAAAATGGAGTATGATGTGAATGTGAAGCTCATATACTCCTCCCCTCCTGTTACTTGTGGGAGGGGGAGCTATTTTCCAATATTGTTGACTTGTTATAAAAATTTCATTAAACTGACCCTCAAGAGGGTCAATAGGATTTCTTGTATTCTTACCTTTTAATGATTTTGCAGATCAAATAAAGTTTTTTTTTGTCATGATACAGCATATTTCATTTTTAAATCAAGTAGTGTTTCTAAAGTGTGATATGCCCCTTTGGGGTACGGGAAAAGCTTGGGGATGGGGGAGTTATGATATGTGGCGCACCAGACTGAGAACATCGGGTAAATGTCTGTTTTTAAAATGGCCTCACCTTGTCGTTAAAATTCAAAGAAACTTCATCTTTTCACATTCAAAATAAAGTGAGCTCTAATATAACAAAATTTAATTTGTAACAAAAGACAGCTGGTAATGAATATGTTATTTCTTTTACTTCTGAATTTATAACAAATTCGGCTTGTAAAATTGATGCAAATTCTAAAAAAGGAAAACAAGCATTTAGAGAATTTAAGAGAGCCCCTGAAAAACTATTTCTCTTACTTAAACAAAAATACTGAATGGCTATAAGATATTCATTCTTGCTAGATACAACCTCCATCTCAGAAGGTTTATCATATGCGGGTGCGGGTGGATATCTGAAATTAGATTCTTGAAAAATAAGCATAAGATGTGTAGCTTTAACAAACATTCTGGTGGCAAACTGAGTATGTGTAACCAATTTTAACAAAGTACTGACAAATAATAATACAGTATGGGATCTCAAATCCGGGACATTTGGGGTCGCGATCTTTCCGGATTTCGGGTCCTCATTCAGAAAGTTTTGTAAGTAGCATCAGAGCCCATATAACTTGCTCTGGAATGTTTTATTAGCATTTTGCTCATTTATAACATTTTTAATACCGTATATACTCGCCTATAAGTCACAAAATTTAGCACAAAAAACAAAGTTGGATTAGGCTTACATTCGGATGCAAAGCATCGAAACGACTAGACTTTTCCCAATGTTATTTTAACCTCTTTAATTAAACAATAAAAGAAAAGAATTCTGTCAAATTTTGATGTGATTTTATATTCTCTAGCCACTAAATTATAGTAAAAGATCAGACTATCGGGAAAATGCGAGAAACTTGGATTTTCAATTTCGCGAATGTTCTGTATCGCGCGAAAATTAGAGCTCATTTTAAAAAATAAATATAAGAGAACTACAAGAAATAAAAAGAAGCAAAATTTAATGATATTAATTCAGAATTAAAGCAACAACGAATAAAAACTCTGATCGCAAAAACGAACCCTTTTTCAGAAAATCGCGAAATAATTTTTTTGAAAACGGCACATTTCCGATTTTAAACATGTTCATTACATTTTCTTTTCCTTCTCTTTAAAACGCCTATTTCTAAGAAACTGAGGCAAAACATTTTCCGATTTTTTTTTTCAAAGCAACAATTAATAAAAACTCTAATCGCAAAAACGAACCCTTTCCAGAAAATTGCGATTTTTTTTTTCTAAAACAGCACATTTCCGATCTTAAACAAGTTCATTACATTTTATTTTCCTTCTCTTCAAAACGTCTATTTAAAAAAAAATAATAATAATGCAAAACATTTCCCGATTTCTTTTATTTTTTTCAAAAAACAAAAATTGTTTTTTTTTTCAGCTGCGATTTTTTTTGAAAAAGTTCCGGATTTTGGGTTTTCCGGATTTCAGGATTCCGAAATTGGGGTCCCATACTGTAATAATTTTCTTAACATACACAATTTCATTCCTCTCATTGCTTGTAATAAATGTTAAGCATGATATAACTTTTATTTATTTCACTTATATTTCATTATGAACAATTTTACTTTTCGTTTATCATTATTTTTATGCTCTAAAAAGTTTTTTTTGATAAAGGGTACTTTGCATTATGAAAAGTATAGAAGGGGTATGCAGATGATGAAATTTGGGAAACACTGCTCTAGTAGAAGCTATATTAAACATGGCACACTTAGAGCTTAGCAATTTAGAACTTAATATTATTTGCATAAGAAACACAGAAGAGAAGGAATTTACTGTAATCAAATTTATCTAGCCATTCAAATTGTCATGTTTACTTGACCATTTGAATGATTAGGTAAAGTTGATTATAATAAGGCATTTTAAAATTATTTTAAAATTATAACAAGGCGATCTTGTAATAAGATATAACATTTTTAATTAAAACAATGCAAGGCAAATTATAGTGTATCTTAGAATTGCATACAAATCCCTTGAAGTTGACTACTACCAGTAAGCTAAATTCTCTTTTTACAACAATGCTGTTCATATACCTAGGGTATTAAAAGACAATTTTTTCTTTAGGACAATAGACATGATGTTATAAATTTTGTTCCATAAAATAATATGGATGAAATACTGAGTAATTTCACATACCGAAGTATCCCCCTAAATTGAAACAGTAGATCAGTAAATTGAAGAGTTTTTTGCTGAATATATTTTAATTATAACTTCACATTTTACCCCATTGTATTACAGTTTATTAGAGTACAGTTACCATTATTTCCCTATTTTGTCGGCTGGGACTCTTAAGAACTGGCAATACGTCAGGGTTGACGGTTTAAGCAAGTGATGGTTTAGCGGGGTTTTACTGCATATTCTAACAACACATTGCATTCCTTAAGTGTCTCCCACAACCAAAAGATTAAATGCACAAAAAGTTTGTAAGACTCATAAATATTATGCCCTATTGATGTTAATATAGTTTTATGTTTCGTCTCTTTTCTCAGAAAAATAGTTGAAAGAGATTGTTTATCATACAATTATTGTTGAAATAACTTCATACAAGTTATAACATTTACCTTTTTTAAAAATAATTTAGCTCTTAAGAAATTGATTTTTTTCTAAAATGATTATCTGTATATATATCTTTTATTTCCTTAAATATATAATAGATTGCCTTTTAAATATATATAAAAAATATAACATTAAAAAAAGAAAATTGGAAAAGTAAATATTTTTTGAAAAATATATCAATTTACTATGATAGCAAATTTAAAATTGCTCACTTGTGCTTCAGGAGTAAACTTTCCATTTCTTCTTCTTCTTTCTCCTTGTAATTAATTTCACTACGAACCTAACATTTTAAGAAAACATGTTTTTATGCATTATTTTCCACGAACAAATTATGCAGCAAGAAGAGGACAAAAATTTAATATTATGACATGGATAATGCAAACTGTGCTGTAAAGGAATTTATTTTCCTATCATGAAAGCAAACCAATTTTTCAATATCTATGAGAGATATATTTCATTTACAAAAAAATTTCATTTGAAACACTAAGAAGTAAAATGGCTTAACGGGGTTCATACACTTTTGGCAAAACCAAAAATAAGGACTTTTTAAGGACCTATAAAAAATTTTAAGGACCTCACAATTTTTTTCGCAATATACAAACTGTTATGTTTATTTCAAAAGGAAGCATTATTGAAAGAGGAAATTGTTTTAACATCGCATTTTTATTAGGAACACAACACAAACATTTTATGGAGCTCTCTTTGTCTTGTTGCTTTTCTAATGTCCAATACAGTCAGGGAGTTGAATAATTACTGAAGCTAGTAATAAGAAGCACACAGCACAAGTATTAATCATATATAAGCAAGTGAAAAAATATCAAAAATGGTTAATGCTATAAAATACAAGTTAAATGGAAAACAATTTAAATAAAAAAAAATTGTTGAAGAAAACGCTGCACTTTGTCTTGAGAATTTGTGTTTAATTTGGATTTTTTTTTCATTTTACTTAACTTATGTTGCCAGCATCTCAATTTAGGCTTAATTAAATTTTTATCTCTGAAATAAATATTTTTTTTATAATTATTTAGAAGAGCTTAGAAAAATTCTGAAAAAACTTTATCAACTTGAGAAAAATATTTCATTTTGGAAACAACATGTAAATAAAAAATGGAGCTCATTCGCTTAAAACTTTGTACATTACCCTCAAATAGTAACTACCAAAATTTAACTAAAATAAAGTTTAAAAAAACTGAACAATATATTTAAGTAAAAAATAAAACAAGCAGACTACAGGCTGCAAATACTAAAACAACTGTCAACTTTTTAAATAATTGATATATTTACAGGATGCAAAAAGATACAAATCTCAAAAGCTGCGTGCAATTTTCGGCGAAGCACGTGCTAGATGTTAGCAAGTGTCCGAAAAATAGGTTTTACATTTTCGCGTTATAAATTATGAAAATTCATGTAAATTAATACGTCTTTTTAAAAAGTTTCTTCAAAAATTTTCTTGTTTTGTAGTACAATCCCTTTAGATAAAAATACTTGTACATCAGCTTGAAAAATCGGATCTTTTTGCAAAAAATCAAATTTTTGAAGTTCACAAAAAAAAAAAAAAAAAAAAAAACAGAAAAACTAGGGGAAAACGGAGCATTTGGCAACCACGGTGTATAGGTTTAAGAAGAGGTCGATTCCTCCAATTTACTGCAAATTAAGAAATTTCACGAGATACAAATTTTGATTAACACAGCAAATATCCATCATTTCCCACACAACAAAACCCCACAGCGAACGATCGCGAAGCCAAATTGTTTGATAAAAATTTACTAAATATTACAACATTACTTTAAAACAAATTAATTTTTTAGATATATATTTTTTATTTGATTTAAAAAAAACAATGGGAAAACAAACTGTTTAGCGAAAGATCAGCTACAAAGCGATCGGGAGAGTTGGCAGCTCGCCGCTTATTATAGTGTAAGGTGTAAAAAAAATGATAATAAAAATAAATCATTCTTTTACCTTTAACAGTATAAAGAAGCGATAATCATACATGCGATTGGTCAAACGAAAAAAAAGCTGAAAGTTTTTTTTTGCCTACATATTAGTTAAATGTATCTCTTTTATTGAGCTAGATGTCAACAATATGCATCTTTGAAGTATTAACCCCTCCCCCCCCCCCCCCCGCCCCTTAAACAACAAAAAAAGTTTCAAAAGCAATATTTATTTACTGATTACTTGTTAAGAGCTGCTCCCACTTGCTTTATTGATAATTGTTTAGAATGTAGATGATTTAGTAACAATTTTCATGCAAAAAAAATATTTATTTACTTTTAAACTAAATTTAATAAATAGTATCGAATCCTACATTTGAAATCCCGAAATTCGGCTCTTTTTCGAAAATTCCCGATTTGTGTTTATTCATAAAAAATTTCCCCGCGAGTCCTTAAAAGTCCGTTTTTCAACTTTTATTCCTTTTTCTTTTCTTTTTTAAAAGCAAAATGAGGGAACTTGTGTGATTTATTTTTCTGTGGTCTCAAACGGTACCCAGTTACTGGGCAAAATTGCATTTTGTACAAATGCTTGTTTTGATTCGACTTCGGTTACTAATATTTAATTTTTTTTTAGATGTAGCTTGATTTTCTTTTTCATACAATTGCAGGAAATAGAAAATTGGAAGCTGCCATGTGGGTGGGTACAAGTTAATTTTAACTGAATTGGGTGTTGTAATTTGAAGCATTTTATCAAAATCCATGAACCTTTTCTTTTTATCAAAATATATAACACATCAATTTACTTATAACTTTTCAAAAAAATAAAAAAAATAAGAGTTACTTATTTATTTACCAGTTGAGAAAGCACTGAAATTTGTAGTAAAAATGAGATGATGTTTATGTAAGTCCGCCATTTTTGGTCCTGTCAATCCGCCGTTTTGGGTCTGTCCGAAAGTCGTGATAGTACCGACCCCGAGCAAACCAAATTTGAGGTTCAATTAAGTAGTTGAAATGAAAGAAGTTTGATTCTTGTGAAGAATACAAAACATAGCAAAACAAATAGAGCGCATGGGTACCTTCTTAGTTTAACAAAAAAAAAAAAAGCACCTGGAATAAAAAATAAGGACTATTTAAGGACTTTTTAAGGCCTTAAAAATGAAAATGAACGTAAAGGACTTTCTAAGGACCTTTAAGGACCGTACGAACCCAGTGTAAGTGACAAAATGGAAAATTTAGAGAAACTAGTGCAAATGACATGAGAAACACTCATCTGTTTTGTGTTGTGGCAAAAAATGTTAGAGGCAATCCTAACATCTAGTGCTATCCAACATGAGTTAGAAAAATAATTTACATCAAGGCTCTCATTGCTATATATTATAATATTTTTTTCTAAAGAAGCAAACTTTAACAGCATTCAGCTCAATTCTAAACAGAGCAAGAAAAAGTGTTACGACTGGTGAAATGAAAGTCATTAAGAATGCACTGCATCTTTAACATACTCCAAAGATCACTCTCTCTTTTTCTGTTCAGACATATTTTTGTGCATTCCCTTCACAAAAAAGCACATGAGGAAACAAGAGAAGGCATAAAGAAGTAATCTCAAAAGAGAATAACTGTTTATATAAGTTTAAAAGAGCTAACTAAAAAAGCTTACAGCTGTATGTTATAAAATGGGGTTTGGAAAATGTTAAAATATTAGTCTTTAAATATGCTCTCACTCGATAGATGGCAGCACTGCTGCAAACTGTAATGTTTTCAATGTGTAATAATAAACTTACTTCTCCTCTGGCTACCATGTGTGATGTTTGTCTTAAGAAAGGTGTGGTGAGTTGAATACAATCTCAGGTATGGGTATTTTGATCTTTTATTAGGTTATGGGCCCAGGCAATGGATTGTAATATTAAATAATGATATCAGTAAATTTAGTTTAATTTTATGATAAATTTAAAACTTAAATTAAACAATTTTGGTCACCACATTTGTTAGGTTTAGTAACAAAAATGCTCAAGGATTGTTTTCAGTTGCAATCTTCATTAATCTGCTTTTTAATTAAAATGTTAGGCATTTAAATCTAAATTTTTTGCTTTTCAATAGAAAATTTATTGAAATTAATGTTTAGTTTATGGAATTTATTGAAAGTTAATAAGTTCATAAAAATGCCTGGGGAAGGGTTTACGCATAAACAGCTAATTGGCAGAGCTAATTATTTGGATTGGAAATTTGCAATGAAAATGCATTTAATTAAAAAGGATTTGTGGGAATATGTTGCAGGAACAAAAGAAAATGTAGAGAAAGATGCCAAAGCCTTGTCCTATATTGTTGAAGGAGTAAGTGAAACAATTTTTAATGATGTAAGGGAATTAACCAGTGGGAAGGAGGCATGGAAGATATTGGCTGATACATATGATGATAAAGGTATCACTAGAAAAGTTTCTGTCATTAAGGATTTAGTTAATACCCGTTATAATGATTGTAGAGATATGTCGGAATACCTCCATAAGATGATCTCTGCTTACCAACAATTAAAATCAACAGGTATTAAGCCTGATGAAGAGTTAGTGGCAGGAATTATTTTGGCCAATTTGCCCGATAGGTTTGATCCTTTAATTATGGCCTTAAAAAATTGTGGCGAGGAGATAACGGTAGACAATGTTAGAACCCGATTAATGGCCGAAGACACTAAATCTCTTGATGAGGGGAAAGAGAAGGCTTTTGTACATGAAAAGTTTAAAGGCAAAGGGTATTTCAAAGGCAAATGTTTTAAATGCAATTTATTTGGACATAAAAGTGCTGATTGTCAAAGGCAACCACGTCAAAAGGGTGGGTCAACCGACAGATTTGGTAAGAAATCTGGTGCAAGCTCAAAATTTACAAAGAGGGATGAAGCTTATGTTGCGGGAATTTATGTTTCGAATATCTACCCTGATATAAATATTTGGTATATGGATTCTTGTGCGTCATTCCACATGACTCCACATAAGGAACTAATTAATGACTATGGGAAACCCACCATTACTCAGATTAAAACAGGTAGCTCTGTTATTGAAGTTGAGGGTGAAGGCAGCATAACTTTACTTTTATGTAGAAATGGAGAGAGGGTAAATGTGACCTTTACTAATGTTTTGCATGTCCCCAAGTTAACAGCAAATTTGATTTCAATTAAGTATTTAAATAAGACTTTTGGAATGATTACAACTTTTACTGGAGAAAGGTGTTATGTTTATAAAGGTAATCATTTAGTTGCAACTGGGACTGGGACGAGAGATAATTTGTACTCTCTTGATTTAAGCAGTGAAGTGGCTTTAATTAGTAGTAAGGGTGCATCAAATGAACTATTACATAAAAGGATGGGCCATTTAAGTGAAGGAGGAATGCTAAGACTAAGTGATATGGTTGAGGGTTTTGCATTTAATGGTAAATTATTAGAATGCATATCATGTATCAAAGGCAAAATGCATAGGCAAGCATTTCCGAAAGGTAAAGCTAAAAGGGCAAAAGAATCGTTAAGCATTGTCCACAGTGATTTGTGTGGACCGATGAGTGTTTCATCAATTGGGGGTGCTCGGTACTTTATTAGCTTTATAGATGATTATTCGAGAATGACATTTGTTTATTTCTTAAAGAACAAGTCTGAGGTTTTTGGAAAATTCAAAGATTTTCAAGCACTTGCTGAAAGGCAAACTGGGAAACCAATTAAGATCTTGCGTTCTGATAATGGAACAGAGTATATCAATAGTGAAATGAATAGCTTTCTAAATACTAAAGGGATTCAGCATCAAAAATCCATCCCATACACACCGGAGCAAATGGGTGTAGCTGAACGTAATAACAGGACTCTAGTTGCACGGGCAAGGTCTATGTTAGCAGATGCTAAGCTTGAGAAAAAATATTGGGCAGAAGCAATTCAAACAGCAAATCACTGTAAAAACATATCACCTACCATTGCTGTTTCTGGGATGACCCCTTTTGAAAAATGGCATGGGGAGAAACCTAATTTAGAGTACTTAAGAGTGTTTGGGTGTCGGGCTTTTGTGCACATCCCCAAACAAAAGCGGTCAAAATGGGATGTCAAAGCAAGAGAATTAATGTTTGTTGGCTATTGTCAAGATAGGAAAGGGTATCGTCTAATTGATCCAAAGAATTTTGAAATTATTAATGCTCGTGATGTGCATTTTTTGGAAAATGATATGTTTCATGCAACACAAAATTGTTCATCAGAATTTTGTGATGATTCCTTATTCAGTGGGAGTGTAGTTACAGATAATGCATCTGATGCTGCGGGTGAGGAAACATCACTTAATGTCCAAAATGACTTTAATGAGATAAATGATGATTTAGAAGATGATAGTTCAATAAACAACATTGCTGTAGATAATAATTTGGATAGTGGTAATAATGCTGGTACTAACGATGTTGTTAATAATATGCCTACTTTAACTCGTCCAGACTTCCAGATCGTTATGGGGATTTTGACACAAATGGTATGCCAACCTTGCAAATGCCTAATTTAAATCCTGTATGTTTTGTAGAAGCATTAGCAGCTATGGCAGCTGATTTATATTCTGAACCGAAAACAATTGATGAGGCATTAAATGGTATTAATGCAACTCAATGGAAAGATTCCGTAGCTGAAACCATTCAAGGGCATATAAAAAATAGAACATGGAATATTGTTAAGAAACCTAAAAACCAAAACATAATTGACAGTAAATGGGTTTTTAAAATTAAACACAATTCAAACAGGGAAATAGAGAGATTCAAAACACGTCTTGTTGCAAAGGGATTTTCACAGATTGAGGGAATAGACTATAATGAAACTTTTCTCCTGTTGTACGTTATGTCACATTAAGAGTTTTATTGGCATATGCTGCAATATTTGATTGGGAAATTGATCAAATGGATGCAGTCATGGCTTTCGTACAGGGTACCTTAAATGAGGAAATCTATATGAAAATTCCAGATGGTTTTAGTGAATATTATCAAGAAAATTTTGAAGGAAAGGTTTTAAAATTAAATAAAGCTTTGGATGGCTTAAAACAAAGTGGCAGGCTTTGGTATCAAGTGTTAGAAAAGGCATTAATAGAAATGGGATTGAAACAGAGCTCTTTTGATAGTTGTACATACATTAAAATTAACCAGAAAAAAGATATAGTAATAGTAACGATTTATGTGGATGATTTACTTATTTTTAGCAATTGCTTAAAACTTAAAAATTGGGTTAAAGAGCAACTTATGAAAAGGTTTGAAATGAAAGATTTGGGAAGAGCTGATTATTGTTTAGGCATTAAAATTAATCGTGATAGGGCTGAAGGGTCCATAAGCCTTGATCAGACTCAATACCTTGAGAATGTGCTTCAAAAATATAACATGCATGAGTCCCATTCTGTTGTCACACCACTTGACCTAAATCAAAGTCTAAACAAGACTCAATCACTAAAGAGTGATAGCAGCGAACAAAAAATTAATGTTCCATATCAAGCAGATGTAGGGAGCTTGCTCTATGCTGCTCAAGCAACCAGGCCTGATATTGCTCATGCTGTGAGCACTGTTTGCCAATTTTGTAGCAGCCCCAGCAAAATACACTGGACTGCCGTTAAGCGCATCATGCGGTACATACGAGGGTCCACAAATATGACTTTGCATTATTCACGTGATAATCATCCTGATATTGTCGGGTTTTGTGATGCGAACTACGGAGGCGACGTTGCAGATCGTCGCTCCACAACAGGATACGTATTTTGCATTGGTGGTGGAGCCGTGTCCTGGAGCAGTAAACGGCAGCCAACAATTGCTACCAGCACCACTGAAGCAGAATACATGGCTTTGTCAGCAGCAGCCAAAGAAGCAATTTGGCTTAATAAAATTGTTTGCGAACTTGGGATGTCGGCAGTTAAACCCATTCCAATTTTTTCGGACAATGAAGGTGCCATCCATCTGACAAAGAACAGTGTTTACCATGCGCGTACCAAACACATAGATATCCAACATCATTTTGTTCGTGAAGCTGTGGCACTTAATCATATAGTAGTGGAAAGGGTGTCCACTGATAAAATGACTGCGGATTACCTAACAAAAACTGTTAATCGAAATAAACATGACTTTTGCGCAAAGTCCATGGGACTCAAATTGTAAATGCAAAGAGTATTGCATACTGTGTGTATTTTGATTGAATCGTATTCTATCTATTTTGATTGTATTACATTGTGTATATTTTGATTTATTTAAAACTAAAGTGGGAGTGTTAAAATATTAGTCTTTAAATATGCTCTCACTCGATAGATGGCAGCACTGCTGCAAACTGTAATGTTTTCAATGTGTAATAATAAACTTACTTCTCCTCTGGCTACCATGTGTGATGTTTGTCTTAAGAAAGGTGTGGTGAGTTGAATACAATCTCAGGTATGGGTATTTTGATCTTTTATTAGAAAAAGTATCTTAAGAAAAGAAGTTTAATTATAAAACATGCGCATTAACATTTTTGTACATCAGAAAAACAAATCAAAACGAAATGAGTATTAATGCCCTTCTGAAATGAATTTTTAAAAAATTGTGATTATAAGAGCAAGAATAAATATGTTATAACAATGAGGGGGAAATATTCTTGTTTAGGTAATAGGACAGTTAAAAAAAAAATTCATTAGGTAATGCTATAATCCTGTCAAGCTCTTAATTTGTATCCAGGTAGTGAAAGTAAACTTTTGTTTTGCACATCATTCTTTTAAGCAATGATGTCACTTTTACTTGAAGCACTGCTCATTTGCTTTGAATTTTATGATTACAAACACAGGGTCCATTGCAGATTGAAGAAAAAAGTAGGAACAAAAGTAGGAATTCTTCTTTAAAAAAGTAGGAATTCAAAATACAGACGAAAACACCTACAAATGCACTTACCAAGTTTGTTTACGGAATAAGCACACACAAAAAAGAGGCAATTGGAGCAAAACCCACGAAAATATCAATTTTCTTGAAATAAAGTTTTGGAAAAGCATTATAGCTCTAAAGTGTATTTATTTCTTCCAATTTCTACGCCCTTCTTGACAAGTAGAAGGTATTAACACAGTAGTAAAAGCTCATCTAAATTGCATTCATGTTACCATTCACTTTAAAAAAATTTGATTGCCCGCAATACACAGCATGGATTCGCCCATACATTACGCGATTTCTTCTTCAAAATAAATAAATCATAAAAAAAATAAAATAATTGATTGAAACAGCTTTTTTTCAACCCTGGTTAATTACTTCTTGCATTGCGCGTGTACTTCTCGGCACTTCTAGATTCTTTCTGAAATTCGTTTTTTTTTCTTTAAAAATATTACATTATAAACTTATTACATTATTCGACTTAATTAACGAATTAAGTCAAATAATGTAATAAGTTTATAATGTAATATTTTTAAAGAAAAAAAACGAATTTCAGAAAAATTCAAACAAACGAGAAAGGCGATATTTTCTGTGAAAAATCGGGAAAAGCGAATATTGAGTAAAAATTAAAAAAGAGGAAACCCGCCGAACGGTGGAAAATTGGCATCCCTGCATTTTTAACACGCGTTGCTTTTAAAATAGCGCGAGAGTTATAAATAAGCATTTTAAAAATTATAAAAACAAAATGCAATAAACGAATTTAAGATCGAAAGTGCTCATTTTCGTACTATTACTATTCGTATTTTCGTTCGCGATTTTTCTAAAAGAGTTTGTTTTTGTGTTAGCAAGTTTTGTTAGCTTTTGTTCTTAATTTATAATTTTACTAAGAACCAATTTTGAGGGGGCACTTATTTGATCTAGGTCACTTGTTTAGCACCTAACAGTACATACTTAATTATTTAATAAATTAAATTTTCGGCTTATTAATATTATTTATAGAAATTCGGCGTTTCATTCATTTTCTTCTTTTTTTTTCCTAAAAGACGGGAAAGGTGGCACCTATATTCGGAAGAAAAAACCATAATCACGTGACACATGGCTTCACATTGGGAGGAAGGAAAATCCAGACACTTATTCTTTTTTAAGAAATGTAAAAATAATAAAAATATGCGAGACAAATTAGGAAAACATTTTTAAAAATTAGGAAAAATTTGAAAAAATAGGACATGATAAAAGCTATTAGGAAAGTAGGAAGAAATATGAAAAAGTAGGTGCTTCTACAACAGCCCTATTCCCCTGATATAACTCCTGCGTACTCCTACCTGCTTATTAAACTGAAATTTTCATTGTCGAGTCAAATTGCTTCTCTTTCAGTGAAATTTTCAGTTTAATAAACAGGTAGGAGTCCGCAGGGGCTATATCAGGGGAATAGGGCGGTTGTGGAAGCACAGGAATGTTAAATTTGGTCAAAAATTCTTCTACCTCTTTTCTAAACTGAAATTTTCACTGATAGGGAAGCAATTTGACTTGATTGAAGACATCCAGGCTAATCGGGCGAGTGCCCTTTACACACTCGAGAAATTTTTTTTCCAGAAATGTTTCCAAAAGTGGCAACACTGTTGGAGTTGGTGTGTTCAGTCAGAAGGGGACTATTTTGAAGGAGATGCATCACAGTAGCATGTAAATACTGCCATTGTGAAAATACAAGCCCATTCTTAAAACTTTCCAATCACACCTCGTAGGTCTTGATTAAAACATATGATTGATTACTTGAATATATTGGAACAATATTAATAAGTAGCATGATTTATAGCTAAAATAACATAAGTAAATTAAGCTGTTACATGTATTATGTTTAGTTCACATTTACTTTTCTCAGAACACACCCAAAGAAAATATTTAAAGAAAAGCAATTAGCAAAAATAAAACAAAATATTTAAGATTAAACCAAAATCACTAAAACGGTAAAATTTTAAACGCAATGCATATGTAAAGTATTTACGAACCTTTTGCAGCAAAGCATAATCTAGACCTTTTACCAAGTGAGTATGTTCCATATCACCTCCCAAAAACTTAGACTCTTGAATCATTTGACGCCGACGCTCAGCAGCATCCAATCCTCTATAAAAAGCAGTATAAATATAATTATGTTGAAACAAAAAATTGTATTGTGTGCAAAATGCAGACAAGCACAAAAACAGCAGGAAAGATATTTCAAGATAGCTTATATGAGTTTTTCAGGCATATATTGTTACATGTTAATTTTTTTTATATGTTTGGTGTAATAATTATAAGCAATGGTTGCAGCGACTCAATAAGCTATATTGCGCCAGACAAAGCTTTTTTTTTTTTTTTTTTTACAGAGCTTTTTTAGGGAGAGATGTTTTTCTGGAGGAACGCCTCTGGAGGAAAAGGAGGAGAAACTTCCTTTTCTGGAGAAAGTACCCCGCACATCATTCCAGGAAGAAAGGAGCTGGACAGGGTTCCCCCTGAGTGTACAGAACTGCTAGGGGTGGAATGACAGGGCATAGGCTTTCGAGAATTTGGCTCCAGTGTTTAAACGATAGATCTTTTCCTTCCATTTGTCGGGTGTTAAGGATTTTCCTCAAAATGAAGAAAAATGTTTTTAGGCCTTCCTGCTCTCCAGCTTTGGAACCGAATAATAACTACTTTAATGGCCACACTGCTTTCTAAAAGTACTTTTGAGTTAAGAGTTTTGTACGTTCGAATTTATAAGAATTTAATACCTCTTTATTAGTAAGTAATATTTTTATTTTACATTAATCGTATTTAATATTATAACAGTTAAAGATTACATCTTTTTCTTGCATGGGTACAAGGGGAGCAAAGAAGATAACTTTGCACCCTTCTGGAAAGTCTACAGCATAATGCCTATTGCTATTAAAATCACTGCTTAATAAACTCAATCATTTATTGAAATCAAATTTAAAGGGATGGATTGATATCAACGAGACTTAATTCCACAAGAACAAGGTTATTGTACTTATGGGAGTGTCAATTGAAGAGGGGGGGGGGGGACATCTACCTTTATAACAAGGAATTACATTTGTAGGCTTCATAAGGGTGGCTGCCTCACATTTGATCGCATGCATTTAGACAACATATATTGCAGCCAAGGCCGTATACAGAGGGGGGGGGGGGGGCCTACGGGCCCCCAAAATATATGCTACATTGCGGAAAAATTTTTTTTCGCAATGTAGCATATATTTCTCCCTGAAACTTTCCTTTACACTAGTGTTTCAAAGTCAGCCCCCCCCCCCCCCCCCGAAAAAAATTTCTGGCTACAGCCTTGATGGCAGCAATCATTTTTCCTTATAAAGAGAGATTCCAACACTAGGATTAGAACCCAGAACTTTCCAGCTACTTTGCCAATACAATGCTGCTAGACCAGGAGTCAGGATTTTTTAAATGTTAAAATTATTAAAAATGCTTAAACTGTTGGTATAGTGTTTATCTGTGAATGATTACTAACCGGTAAAAAAAATCAATAGTTAACAAGTTAGGTAAACTGGTGAGAAAATTGGTTTCTTAAATAGCATGTCATGATTGCTTTATTGCTTGCAAGTGTTTTTGCAATGAACACTAAATCCCTGATTCATATATTCCAAAGAGATATATGCTACATTTTGGAAACAGCATATTGCTTTAAAGGCCTTAAATTATTTTTTTAACTCACAGCAAATATTATTGATCAATGATTTCACTTTACTCTTTATGACAAAGTTAAATTATCTAAAAGTAATTATCTGATATCAGTGCTTATGGAAAAATGTTATGGTGTCCAAGTTTAGAATGTATCACAAAAAGGTTTGAATACATATATTTCTAATGTATAATGCTCTAAGTACTAATTCACATTAAATGCAGTATTTAAATTTTAAAATTAAATGCTAAATTTTTTACGATTTAGCATCAGGAGCAACAGCACGATATCCAGCAGCAGATGTAATTGGGTCTTCATTTTGGTAGTCTGGATTGATTCCATCCCGCCTTTCTTTAGCCTAAAATAAAAATAATTATACTATAGTTAGAATACAATGTTATTTTTATGAATAAGAATATTCTTCAGAAAGTAAATGTAATGCCAAAAGCAAAATCATAGTTAACTTACACGATCTCTGTATTTTTGAGCAAGTTCAGCTAATTTATCTTCTTGTTGTCTGTTTAAAGACGCATAATATCTGTAATTGAAACAACAAAATTTAATGCTTGTGAAAAAAAAAATAAATAAAAGGAGAGAGAGGAGGAAAGAAGCCAATTTTGTCTTAAATATGTCTTTTGTGACTTTTTATTTCATTTTCTTTATTTTAAACTGGTTCATAACTCATTCTTCAATAGCTCAATATTAGTGAACAACTATCATTATTTTATTAGAAATTTTTTTTAAATCAAATTTTTTGCAACATTTTAAAGACAAGTAATTTTGTTTGAAGCTATTATTAAAACACTCGGCTTCTTTCAATTAAATGCCTTTTTAATTTAAAAATGTGATGTTTGACATTAAGGAAGAATTATTTCTTAAATACTTTTAGTTTTAATTTTCAAGTTCCCATTTATATTTTCTTGGTAGTATTACATAATTTTTATTTATCGGCAAACAGAGCTTCACTTTTAAATTTCAAACAAAATTTTAATCTAAAAGTCAGCACATCCACTTGATTTTCATATATGCTTATCAAATTAACTAATATTGCTCACTGAAATTGTTTTGTTATGTAAAAGAAATTAAGAATATTTTTGGTGCTTTTTTTTTCAGTAAAAAAAGTGAAAGAGCAAATTCATTCATATTCTTATGTGTTTAGCCTTTAATGGTAGGATTTGGGTCGACTTAAAACGATCCTGAGAGACATTACTTTTTAAAAAAATTTCTTTATTCTTTGCACTTAAACATTAAATTCTACTTCTACTGCTATAAGTAAAAAAATAAATAAATAAAATAATAAATAAATAAATGTTTCAATACAGTATGAAAGTAAATGAATACCATCAGCCAAATTTAGAATTCTTTTTAATGTATGAAATAAATAATAAATATTCCAGTTATGGTTATATTTGTAACACATCATTGAAAAAACAAACATATTTTCTTTCAGATTCCGTCTATAATTTTGATATTTTTGCTAAGACGAAATTTCGTCCCTGGGACTGAAAACCTGCACCCCTGGAATATCCTATACATTAAGCTGAAGGAAATATTTTGAATTCTCAACATTAAAAGTTTTTATTATCCAATAAGCAAAGAGTAGTAATTTTTGTAATAATTTTGGAGTACACAGAATGTTTACAAATTTTGTAAATATAGCTTGATATTGATTTCTTTTTTTTTTACTCTTTAAAGATGTTTCAAATAAATAAGTAAAAAGAGTTTATGTTGACATTTTGTTCTTCAATGGTGAGTCTCACTCACCATCTTAATTAACAGCATTTCCAATCTTGGTTCTTACTTACTGTTCTATTATTTACATTGATGAAGTAATCTAACCAGTACGGATGTGATAAAAGGAAATATCCAAAATGCATTTTATAATTGCAAACAAAACAATGAACAAATTTAAGAACATCACAGAGTTGCTGGTTACTGCATGGGGAAAAAGGCTTGAAGTGCAAAGGGTTAAAGATTCAAAAACATGTATGAAATTTCATAATGGCACAGTAATAAGAAAGTTAAACCAGAAAACAAGAATCAAACAAATTAAACAACAACAACAACAAAAAAAACTAATAAATTTATTAGATAGAATCACAGAGCTCTTAAAAATATAACAAGGCATTTAATTCCATTCTGTTATAAAAAGTAAAATATTAAGATAAATTCAAGTTATAGTACTTCATACAATTTTTTCAGCTTCATAAGAAATTTTTCTTAAAAATCGGTTTTTTTTTTTTTGCTTTCCAGAACACTAGATTTTCTAACAATTTTCCAATTAATTGACATTTCCTACTCCCTTTAGTATTTTTAAAAGCCAAAATCTTTTTAAGTATATAAATAAAATGCTTTTACTTATTTTAAAGTTTCGATGCTTTTAACATACATAGAAAACAGCCAATATTTTTTTTTCCACAAATAACATACTTTTTTTTCCTTTTTCGTTTCTCTGCTTTGTCATCTAGTGAATCATCAAGATCGTCATCAGACTCACTTTCATGCTTTTTTGATCTGCAACAGAAAACACAATTATGTATAAGTGGAATAAGTAAAATAAATAATAAACAAAATAAATAAATAAAAAGTAAAATTAATTAAGCATAAAAATTTAGCAACAGATATTTTCATGCAAATTAAAAAGGTTACTCATACCAAATGCTTACAACTAATTAATCTTTATTTGTTCCACAATATTTATTATAAAAAAACGCAAAAACTGATACAGTAAAATTCCTCCTAACGACCCTCTTAAGAGGACAGTTTTTAATTCCTTCGCAGCAAAACAGTGAGCCAAAAGAAACTCTTTTGTGGACACCGTTTTATTTTGGACAATTATTTTTGTCCCATTGGTGTCCACTACAGAGAGATTTTACCGTAATGATAATAATAATAACAATAAAAAGAAACCCGTAAAATAAGAGCAGTACAGCAACAAAACATTGCAAAATGATTTTACTAATTTCAAGGCAACTTTTAAGACATTTCCTTATTGAACAAATTGCCTATGCACATATAATTCATACAAAGAGAGTTTAAAATTTTTAAATAAAAAAGGTTCACTAAGCCATACATTAAAACAAGGTACAAACATTTACTAGCAAAAGTCCACATACTAAGTCAGTTTGACTTTTTTAGTTTATTATTATTAAGGTTGCCAAGTGTCCATGTTTTAGCAGACAGCCTGCTATTTTCACATCAAGGTTAAACAGTACATAATTAATTGCATTAAAATGAATAAACCCAGCAGCAAGACAGCTTTTGACCTGAGCCCTGGTGTAGGAGCAGTTATTTTCCGGCCATGTGGTCAGCCTGATGTGAAACTCCCAGTGTTTAGTTAACAAGCATGCTTGGTTCTCCTTTTAGGACCCACAGAAGGGATAAAGGGCTCGGGGTTACTCAGCCCGAGAATTGAAAGGTGAACCTGTGCGGAACCCTACCACTTAATGATTGGTTCTCAATGAATTGTATTAACATTAATTTCTCTTTTTTATTTCCTATGCCTTCTGAAAGTGGAGATTCCACTTGTCCTCTATTTTTTGGAAGAGCTCAAATTTGACTCTGATTATTTAAGTAGTATCTATAGATTGATACAACACAACAAAGAAGAACTTAAGATGGAAGCTCAGTTGAGGTGAAGCACACCCCTCTTAATTTTATGAAGAAAAAAAATCAAAATGTTTTTTAAAAATCTGTTCTTTAGAAGTGAGTTTTGTAACTCTTTTTGAGAATGTTATCCCAAGCACAATACAAGGTTGCAATTTCAGTTTATGTGAAATTTCAGTGTGAGTCAAGGCGAATTCCGTGGGTAATGGAAGGACGTTTTTTACAACAAAATAGGACTTTGAGAGCTTGTCAATTTAAAAAAATAACTGTTTTCAAGAAACTGACAATCAAACCTTTATACTTTCTATGAAGTTATATGAGAATTAGTAAACTCGGAATTTTACAATTAATAACTTTTTTTTAAATTGAAATTTTAAAATTGGTAACGGAAGGACATTTTTCTGACATGATAATTTTGGTTGCACTGTCAACTTTAAAGTTCAGTTAAACTATTTGCAGAAATTACTTGATACAATTTGGGCAACTTAAGGAGGGCTCATTCAATGCATATTAGGAGAGTTTTTTTGAAAATAATTATATTTTTCACTAAAAAGAAATATTTTGTCATGGTAACGGAAGGACGGTAACGGAAGGATAAAAGTGCCAAAGTACAAGATACACATTAAAAAGTTTGAATGTCTTTCAAATATATGTGAAAATCATGAGTAAAACCTCTTTTCAGACTTATTCATCAACTGGTATATCTCTGGTTGTATTTGTATATTAGATTAATACTTGAACCTGCGTCTGAGTCAAGTGCTGGGGCAGTTCCTATAATTATCTCAAGTTTGATTTTTTTTTCTTTGTTGTTTTTTATTATCTGTTCTTTGTTGGGCTAACATTTGTCCCCTTTTACAGGATATATGTAAGTCAAACATTCATGAATTTAGTTTTTCAAATGCAACACTTCAAAAAATGTCTCCCCCCCCCCCTCCCTACCTTTATCTCTTGCCTCACTTAGTTAAATGTTTTCCTCTCCGTTCAACTAATAAAAAAATTCTGACTTACAATTGAAGCTCTACTATTAAACTTTAGGGATACTTTGCTAAGTATTATGTAGTAAGATTTAAAAATCTTTCCACCAGAAATAAATATTCCTATTTATGTTTATAACATAGAAAGCGTTAATTACTGTTTAATGGGTGCTTTGTGTTTATGGCAGAGAATGGATTTCTTCCCATCTTTCAGTGAGGTACTCATTGAATTTTGATAGATATCCTGTGAGGGAAGATGTCTAACTATAAGACTTTAGCTGGGTGTGCAATGTCTGCAAAGTCTTTTGCAGTAAGGAGCTTCTCAGATAAAATGTTGCTCCACACCAGCGCTGTCAACCATCTGTTTTTCTGTGACTGCTGTCCAAGAAGTTTTTTGATGCCTTAATCTTTAAACTTTTTCAATGAAAATTAAATTTATGAATAGATACTGATGTTTAAGCAGGCATATTAAGCTCTGTAACTGAAAAAAAAAAATTCAATCCAAGTATGGAAACACATTGTGTGTATCAATAAAACCAGAAACTCGCTTTTCTGTGGTTTAGTTCATCACTAACCAGTGCATATTCTTGACCTTTTCTACACCAAATCAAATAAATACAATGAAGATAAGTTTTATGCAGTAAATACGTGCTGCTTATATTAAATTTCGGCACAAAATAAGATGTTTTCAGAAAAACCAGCAAAATGCTTCTATTGAAATAGATAGTTTCAAAAGTATTTAATCGATTCATTGAATTTGTTATAAACTGGTGAATATTTAAAATCATTAATATAAATCCCGAAAGTAACCCCTCCAAAAATCATCAAATGTAACCCCACCCCTCAAATGAGTGAAGATTTTGAAACTAATTTTGTATTATTTTCTTATGATGAATATTAAATAGTATGTCCAATTTATTTCTGTATTTTTTATTATATTTTATTTTCGTAAATATTCAAGTTTGCGAAAATAGTTTCGTATATTCATGGTTTATATGCTTAAAAATAAATTTCATGTACTAGGCGTTGAAGCTTTCTTTAAGCTGCCATTTATGGTCATGTTCTAAAATTCGGCACATTACAAAATATGACATAGCCCTGGTGCCGAGCATGCCAACAAGCTTAACAAGCAGCTATCCATCAAGTCATGTTTTTGCTTGGAAGATTTTCCATGCTTTTTTAAAAGTAATTTTCTCACTAAGATATGCTTGTTAAATGATCAAATTTTCTAATAACTTGGTATTTTATTTAGACATCGTTTTAAATAAATGTAGTTATGTTTTTTGAAGGAGAAACAAATATTTTCAAGGTGAAAAAACAATTATTTATTGATTTTTGTAATGAAAACACTTTCTTTACTGAACAGAAATGGTATAATATAATCCCCTTTAATGAAAGTTTCATACATTATATTTCATTTTAAGCCTAAGATACAAATGACTTTGAAAATAAATTTTGAAAAAATGGAGAACAGCAAAATGAAAATTCTTCTCTTCATGAACAATGAAATTGCATTTTGACAATGTAAAAGCACAAAATATGAAAATCCTCTTCTTTTTCACAAACCACATTTGTTTGCAAACCCCTGGATCAGGGGGTTATTCATGCATTCAAGTATGCTTTTGTAAAAAAAAAAAATTTTTTTGTGTGTATATAAAACTTCACACATAACAACATTCTCTAAACAAAAATGTTAAATTGGGTTATAATATTTTTAAGTGAATTTCTTATTTATGAACTTCAATAGAAGTTCATGAATAAGAAATAAGAGAAAAACCTTAAAAATCATTCAAAATATAGAGTATATAGTTAAAGAGAAAAATACATACGGAGGATGAGGATGAACTTCTTCAGCAACAGGGGGAGCAGCACTATGAGGTGGAGGACGTGGAGTCATTAAAAGTTTCCTGAAGTCTTCATTTGTCATTGGATGATGACTTCTAGTATTGAGGAAAACAAACAATAAAATTAGGCAATTTTTATTTTGAGAGTTTTAGCAGAAAATAAATATACTGAACAAAGTAAATCCATCATACATGTATACATAAATAACAGAAAAGAGAAAAGTAAATAGTAAATATTTTACAAATATATATATACAGTCAAACTTTGCTGTAACGACACCATAGGGACTTCCTAAAAATGTCGTCATGAGAGGAGCGGCGTCTTAACCAGGATTCAAAATTTAATTATACAATAACATAACAGAATTAGTAACTTAATCAAATAAATTTGATGTTTTTAATTGAATTCAGTCAGGATGTTTTACCATTATGAGGAGAAAATATGAGTTACTTTTTCACATTAAAATACTCTTTATAAATGGTTTGCTTAACTCTTGAATTCCAATTTAAAATTTCATTGTTTATTTTACACTATAAAAAGCTAAAACAGTATTGTATAGTTTCTTTAAATAACATTGATGCAATTCAAAGCCTTGATTTAGTTGGACATTTTCTTCAATTTCATGTGCTGAAAGCAAAAACCATAGCCCCCTTAACTAGATGCTTAGCGATTTGCGGGGAAAGTTGGCCACGGATTTTAGTTACCTTTTCCCCTACCAGGAACGCTACTTATCTGCTATAACAAACCGCGCTCTTTCCATTAGTTTGAAGGGTAGAAAATTGGTTTTCATTGCTATTTCTTCTTTTTTTCCCCTAATAATTTGATTCTGTTGAATAAAAACAGTGCTTTTCAGGACCAGTATAACTAAATGAAAGATGGTGTACTGCATTGTTACATTTTTTCAGTAAAAGGAAAAATTAGTTTCAATCGGACATTAGTTTGCGTGAAAAATGGATCTCCGCTATATCCAAACAAGGGAATTATTATTATTAGTATTATTATTATTACTATGTGTGTGTCTTTAATAACGTCTATTTGGCAAAAAATAAGAATAAATTAATTCATAATAATATAGTGCAAAACTATTTTTATGTAAATGTACATTGTTTATTATGTTGTCCAATCTTTACTGTAGCTTGTCCTTGGAATACGATTGATTATATATTATGATGCATTTTATATTATGCAATTATATTAATATTAATATTAATTAAATTGATCTTATCAATTTTTTTATTACAATAATTTAACTACTAGTTATACAAAGTCATATATGGATCAATAAGAAATAATGAAAATTAGTAAGGAAAGAAATTCAAATTATTTATTATTTATGCATAAAATCGAATTCTAACCATATTTCAAGAACATGGATGAATGAATGAGAATAATTTGGCAGTAATATTTGTGCTATTCTTCATGCTTAAAATATGACTTCAGTACAATGCATTATAAATTGTAATTATTCACATATTTCAACATTTTTATTGTATGTATGTATATTTTTTATTTATTTATTTATAATTTTATTTATTGAAACCAAAAAGACTAGTTTTTCTTTCGGGGGGGGGGGGGGGAATAGATCAGATTCTATGATAAGATTAAATTTGATTCTATTATAAGAATAGCAACTTGATTTTTATGCAAATTTTTTATGACTCAGCTATATGAAGAGTTTGGTTCCAAGTTCCCCAATTTAACGTCCTCATTGTTCGGCTTGTTTTTTGAAGCAATGATTTCTTGGAAAATATAAAAGATAGTACGAAAAGATATCTGCTACTCCAAGTACACTTAAAAGCTTTTTAAAACTTTGAACATCTTTTCAGAGTCTTTGCAAAACTCTTGACTTTTAAAATTTAGGGAAAAGTTTTAATTTTCAAGATCACTAGAAGTATATAAATAATAATAATAATAATAAGACATTCTTTTTGTCTAAAACAGATGAGTCTATATAAGTATCTACTCCAATATGTATTACACGTATAGTTTTGCTGTTAATCGATCATGGAAGTTATACATTACATCTTCGCAAAAATTTTAAAAATGCTCCAACTAAGTCTTTAATTATTTTTTATTTTATCTATAGCATTGTTCTCAAACAAATATTAAAATTAAAAGTTTTAATCAAGAACTGGATTTTTATTTGTCTTTTTACAACGGTAAAAATGCTCAATTGAAATTAAGTGTATTATATTCTTTATGTATAAATTGCATAAATAATTATTTTCACTGCATTTATATCTATTTATTTATTTTTTTAAAAACATTTTATAATGTACTTGTTTAAATGTTATGACCAACTACCTAATTCAGTTGCAATAGAACCTTCGATTGTAACAAAATTAAAATTTCATAAGTTCGATTTCGATTTAAGATATGAAAGTATTTAAAGTAGTATTTCGTAATCGAAATTTGATGCATTGTCTGTGGTACAGGTTGGCTAAGTACGCGAGTGTTCTCGACTTTTGCAACTGGTTTTATAGAAAAAATGCCAAAAAAATATTTTTAAAATGGAAATGCTTAAAATTTCTTTTTTTAACTCTTCTTTATATATTATATATATTCCATTTAACTCGAAAATAATAATAATAATAAAATTTAAAATAAGTGATGACATGCAATTATAATTGTAACTACATTTATAGATTGCAGAAACAATGTTTTATTTTTCTGCATAGCATGTTTGCAAATGTGTAAAATATAATTGTTTCTTAAGCGAAGTTTCATTTTAGACTAAAATAATTAAATCATTACTTTAACGAAAATTCTGTTCATTTGTGTAACAAAATTTTTCTTTTAAAATTCCTACAGTTAGGGGAAAACCACTTCAATAAAATAAAAGTTTTAAGCTGATTCTCCGTTAAAATGTTCCTAGACTAACCAGATATCATAAATAAATAATATCACTTAATTTCCTACTGTTTTACTGCACCATAAAGTAAGAGCGAAAAATAATGCAATAAATGAGTCATATTATTAAATATTAAAAAAAATTCAAATGATTTTTTTAAAAGAACAATTATTACCGCTTTTTATCGCAATTTACCAAGCGTTAACACGTAAAACACCGGCTTCCAACAGCAAATAGGTTGTGCCCTCTAGCGGCGTTTTCATTGTCAGCAGGAGAAAATCGTTGCCGGTAGGGTAATGGGTTTCACTCCATTTCGGAAGGCATCTAGTTAAGGGGGCTATGGCAAAAACAATGGTTTTACCAACATGTTCCTGTTTTCAGATACACTATCAGAGGCCATTGCTTCTGCTGAAGTAGAGACAAAGTTATCTATATAAAGATGTACATAAAGTGAAATCTTTTTTATTCATCGTAGGAATGCTTATGAGGCATAACTTAGGAATGCTTAACAACATTAAAAAAAAAAAAAAAGTCTTCTTCAGCTTTCATGAATATAATCAATACCATCTCAAAGAGTATGACAACAGTCATGTCCTGTATAAAACACTTATCCATTTTAAACAAGGAATCTTTGATAATTCAGTTCAAAATTCAAAAGCAAATTTTAATTAAATGACTAAAACTGAGAGCTATATATTCTTCAAACGACCTTGTTACTCTAGAGATTTAAGAGAGTTTATCTTTTTGTCAGTCATGTAACATGCTTACAATAACCATACAATGGTTGTTAAATAGCTACAGTATGTTTCCTTTCCAACTATGCTTTCTTAAACTAATTCAACACGTCTATTCTAAGAAAAGGCTGAAATACTTAGTGCTGACTCTAAGCAATTTTGACAGGGCGCTGCGCCCGGCGGCCCTTTTAAATCTTTTTTGCGCCCGGCGGCCTCTTTCTTCCCTTTTCTATGCGCCCTGCGGTCTATTCAGACCATGCCAACATCTTCCAAACGGCCTTCAAAGCAGGAAGTGAAGTAGGAAAACTTCAATCCAGGCCTCCTGCCTGGATTGAAGTTTTCTTTATCTGTCCCCAATAATTTTCTCAGAACTCCAGAGCATTATTGTCTTCTCCCCTTTAGGTTCTTGGAATAACTGGGGGTAATAGATGGACGCATCCCATGCCTTTTTTTATTTTAAAGTGTTTAACCTTAAACAAATATGAATGTCTGCAACTTAAGTTATGCAATTTTTAGTTAGGATGGGTAGCTTGCAACCCGCTACCTGCTGATGATGTGCGGCAATTCGGAAAACTCCCGATTTAAAAAAAAAAAAAACAAGCAAAAGCGGCAAACTTTCCGCATTTTGGGTCCCGATTCAAAAAATTTTGTAAATAGCACCAGAACTCATAGATTTGGCCATTAGCATTTCATTCATAAATAGCATTTTTTAATACAGTATATACTCTCTTATAAGTCGAGAAATTTAGCACAAAAAACGAAGTAAATGTCGACTTACGTTCGTGGCATAACATCGAAAAATCCCTTTTTTTTAAAAAACTTCTTTAATTAAACAATACAAGAAAAGAATATCATCACATTCTGACATGATTTTAAATGCTCTAGTTGCTTACTAAAGACTTTTAATTATAAAAGATCAGCTTATCGGGAAAATAAAAGAAAGCCCGAACTTCAATTTTACGAATTTTCTGTATCGCGTAAAATTTAGCGCTCAGTCTAAAAAACAATAATCTCTACTAATAATAAAGCAGTAAGTATGTGTGTGTGTGTCTGTCTGTGTATGGCGTAGGGTCCAGACCGTCCAGCGGATTTTCATGAAATTTGGCACGAAATTAGTTTGGAACATGGGGGTGTGCACCTCGGAGAGTTTTTTCTGAAATTCGAATTTGTTCTTCTTTTATTCCAATTTATAGCCGAAAGTTTCATAAAATAGTCATTTTCTATAGGAAGGAATTATCGCATCGTTTCGAGCTTGATACCGTTGAAAAGCGCGTGAAAAACTACCCCGGAAAGAGTTTCGCTCTACGTGCGAAAATTCGAAGCCTCTAAATTAACTAGAAAAGAAGTTATAAGCATTTTTCTCTGCAGTTCGAAATTATTTTTTCACGGTAATTAACTTTAATTTTAATTGTTGCCATGCCCCCCCCCCCCCCGACTGACTATTGATCCTTTTTTCTTTTAACGAATTAAAATTTATTGCTTGCGGTTTTTAGCATTTTGAGAAGCAGCCGATTTTTAATTTATTTATTTCTTTTTTTGGATTTTGATTATTATTTTTTTAAAACGAATTAAAATTTATTTCCTGCGTCTCACAGGCGATTGATAGCTTTGTTTTGATTTCCTTATTTTGACATGTATTTTACGGGACTATTTTCCATACTGCACAGGGGTTTTTAAAAGAAATGTTATCCTTTATAGCGATTTTTGTTATTCCAGCTTATTATTACTATTTATACTTTCATTTATTTACTTTTTTTTTCTCCAGTGAATTAGCACATATGTTATTTTCCTATTTGAGCTCGGATGAAAGGTTTATTCCGCTTTCAAATCTTTGCTTGCTGCTGTTTGTTTCTGCAGGCTACAAAATTTCGTCTTTCTGTTTTAAGCCGGGTCCAGACGCTACGTTTTGCACAACCTTTTTTCTGCGCAGTTCAACACATTGCAGATAAAACGTTGCGTGTAGATTGGAAAAGTGCGCAGTTTTGAGTCGGTGCGAAGACTGTACAGTTGCAGCGATAACTGAGCTAGAAAGCATATGTCTTTGAACTGTGCAGACAAATCGGCACATGTAGACGGTAGCACCCCTTTCCGATTCATTTTGTTTCTCAGTTTCAATTCGTCAGGCGACAATGGCCGACTTTCGGCAATGTTCTCGGGAGTTTCTCACAAAATTTATTGCATTATGCGAAAGTTTTCCACGCGTTTGGCGTGTAAAATCCAAGGAGTATAGTGACAAGGATAAAAAGGGGGAGGCTTATGAGAGTTTAGTGGAAAAAATCAAAGACATTGATGCAACTGCAAACAGAGAAACATTTGTAAATAATTAATTCTTTGAGAAGTGTTTACCGGAAATAATTGGCAAAAGTTAATAAATCGATTCGATCTGGGGTTGGAGACGAAATTTACAAGCCATCTGTCTGGTACTTTGATTTGTTACATTTCCTAAATGATCAGGAGACACCAAGGCAGTCTAGGAATACCATGGATGAAAATAAAGAGATTGCAGTTGTGGAACCACCAGAACAGGCAACAAAAAATATTTATTTTATGTAATCATTTGACCACTTTGAACGCCGGGTTCTTCTGAGACGTTATAGTCTTTTTTTTTAACATGACACCATGTCATAATTGACCAGAGTAGTATCTCCATCATAACGATATCGCACAAAACTGAGTGAAATATACAGATATCTCTGCACTATGTAGACGCATAAAAAACTGCAACGTTTTCATTTAGTCTTAAGACTGCGCAGACAAAAGGTTGTACAAAACGTAGCGTCTGGACCCGGCTTTGTCAATAAATAATAGATAAAAATTAATTGTACTAAAAATTTATTAATTAAAACTATTCTAATTTATTATAATCTTCCTTTTTGTGTGGGTACTTGAACAAAACAAACAAAATGCGTTTTTTTTTTTTAAATATTTTCTTTTTTGTTTTATTTCGTTTCTTTCTTTCCTTTTTCCTTTTTTATTGTGTGTGTTTTGTAAAAAAAATGCTTAAATGTGTAGGATCTCCGGCTGATTGCCATGGGCAGCTAATCTTTAATTATATGGAATGCTATACATTTTAACAAAATAACATAATTTGCACCTAAAAAAGTTATCACTATATACACAATGGCAAACCGACTGGTCTTTTCATTTTTTAACACGGGCATAGTTGTGTGGGTACCGCTAGTAATAAATATAATAAAAGTACAAAAAATAGAAAGAAGCAAAATTTAATGACATTAACTTGGAATTAAAGCAATAATGAATAAGAACTCTTAATCGCGAAAGCGAACCCTTTTTCAGAAATCACGATCTCAAACATGAAAACTTTTTTGCTTTTTTTTTTATTTAAACACTTTCATTATAATTATTTTTCCTTATTTTTAAAATGTTTATTTCCAAAAGGAAAAAAAAAACAGTAAAAAATGCTTTCCGATTTTCCATTGATTTTTTTTTTGAAAATATTCCAAATTTTGGGATTACGAATTTGGGGTCCCGTGATGTGTAATTGTTCTGGGTTTAGCCTCACCACTTAAAAAAATAAATAAATAAAATAAAACAGTAAAAGTTATCGGCGTCATTTCACAAAATCTATACATAAGACAAAACAGTTAAATACTATTTTCAAAGCCAAATAAGCATTTCCTTTCTTTTCAATTCAAAGATTTTAATCTCTACATACTAATCATTTTATATGTGCTAAACATAGTATTTGTATCTCATGTATTTCTTCGTTTGCACGCGCAAAACGGTCACATATGCTAATTAGCGAACTGCGTAAAATCGGGCAGCAATCTTTTAACATCTGCTTTAGGCTTACAATATTTCTTATTATTTCTTAAACAGTGAACAGCAAAACACTTATTGGGCCTAAATACAGTTTTTCCTCTCCAAGACTTTCGACTCAACAAAAGGTCTTGGCTGATATACGAGTTTCAACTGGAGTTGATTTTCTCAAATTGTTGCTGCCATAAAATTAGTTATTGATAGAATTTGTATCATTATAATTATTTTTTCGTGCTTCAGAGCTTTATATTTTTTGTATGGATTCTTGTGAAACTTCAGCTAGGTAAAAGAGATAAGGTCTTTGCTTTAATTTTCGGGAAGGACTTTTTCAGTTGGAGGGGTATTTTGCGGCATATTTTCATTGTAATTTAAAAACGTTTTAAGCATTATTTCCCCAGGTGAACAGTAATAGAATTTTCTAATCACATGCTTATAGAGAAAAAACCCTAGCTTAAATTATTTGCTTCATGAAAAATAAAATTAAAGAAACTTACCTTTTTAAAAAGGAATTATATAGTGCCCATTATTTAAATTTAAAAAAAAAAGAACAAAGGGCAAAATGTAGTTTAGGCTTATTATCCAAAATTTAAAACTAATAATAAATAGAAATAAAGGGGAAAAAATTTCTTAATTAAAAAAAAAAAAAAAAAAAAAATTTTTAAACGTCAATTATTTTTTTAAGCAGAAAAATAACAATTTTTTATTCCATTTTACATCGTTTTCATTGCAATAAGCACGCAATCCTCCTTCCAAAAACTTATGCACTTGGTGTCTTATTTATTACTTCAAGCTTCGTGAATGACCAAACATGGCAACTTTGTTCACGTAGCCTCTATGCTTGATGAAAGGGAAAATGCAAAATATATTGGAGATAAGACAGCATTGGTTAATTAACTTACATTTTCCAATAGAATTGAGGACTTGAAAATAATTGTTATTGAAAAAAAAATTAACAAACATAAAGTAAGGCATTCAGCTAATGCAGTAATGAAGGCATTAATTGCGGACCAAACATGGCGCTCTCGCTTGCATAGACGATTTTCAGTGAAGTTTTTAGTGTCTACAGCAGAAATACAGAGGTTTTCCCCTAATTTTTAAAAATATATATAGGGGATATAGGAAAACTTTGAGTCCCACTTAAGTGAGCGGCAGGAAAAGCATTTTTTTTAGGAACATGAGCAAAATTTTAGGAATTTTAGGTGCTGCAAAAAATTTTGGGAATTTTAGGAATTTTAGGGGGAATGCGACCCCTGAGTTCATAATTTTGCAGCAGAATACTTATGAAAACGTGCGTAAAAGATACATATATACCTTATATATTTTTCAAAATGAAAACCTATATTTTGAGATACACATGCAAAGTTTGCAACCTTGTTAAACTTGAAGCTTTTTCAATGCTTAAATTTTTTTTTCGTGTTTGTGTGTGTGGGGGGGGGGGGGGTGTAAAAAATATTTTTTAAGCACGACTCAAGGGTGCCCTTTTTGAAGAAAACATAGTGCCCTTTTCAGAGTTCCCCCCTGGCGGCCCTTTCATCCTGGAGTCAGCACTAAATACTCAAATACCTCGGTTTTCCCCCCTTCCAAAAAATTGTACACCCTCCACACATAAAGCTTGAAAAGAAGTTTCCCTAACAAATTTGAGTATTAGCTGTGCTGCTTGTTACAGTAAAACTTCCAACAATCGTTTCTCACAGAACCATTCATTTTGAACGATAAAACAGAAAAATGACAAATGTGAGCTAGCATAGAACAAGATAATACTGTTAAAACATTAAAACAAGACAAGACATAGGAAAACTTCTGATGGAGTTATGATGGATTGAGGTATTACTGCATATAGAATGAATAATAATTTATAAAAAAGCTTACGAGTGATCTTCATTTCTGGAATTCAAGTCTGTAGGTGGCAAAGGATTTGAAAATGGTTCATGCTCTCGATCTAAAAAAGAAAAAAGAGAAATTATAATTTCAAGCTACATTTCTGGAACAATAGACAGTGTTTAGTATCTTGAATCACATGTAGACACCACAGTAGTTGGTCCAGGTTTTTGCTAGAAACCTTTTCAGGTCCGGAGCGACGGCATTTGGCACCCTTGGACATTATCAATATAGTGCCCCTAGTTAACTACTGCTGAACACTAGGTAAGATATGCCGGATATCCGATTTCTGGAAAATTGCGTGATTAAACGTGGGGTAGGGGGGGGGGGGGGAGATAAGCATTCGCACTTTTAAGGGAAAATAATTAATGAATAAACCAAAGTTTTTAAATCGCAAGTGGCAATAAACATTGCACACATGTTTCAGAATTAAAAGGAACCCCTGTACCAATTTGTAAAGATATGACCTACAAAATGTAAGTAATCCGAGTGCATGTAAATAACTCAAATACATATGTAAATACAAGCATATGTAAATACATAATTCTATACATTGAAAAAGGTTTCCTCTAATACGAAAACACGTATATATGATGTTTTCTGCAATTTGTGCTATAATTTGGTTTTTTCATTAATAGTCTACAGTACAAATAAATAAATCACTGCATCTGAACAAGTAAAGTTCAAGACATTTGGTAAAAATGTAAATGTCATCCCTCACTGGTACTCCACAAGGAATCAAACTCATAATTTCTACTTATAGAATAATTAATTAGAGGACAGGGGACAAAAATAAACAAAATATATGCCTATAAATCAAGTGTAAAATTAATAAACTCCTAAAATTACAAAATGCTTGCATTCACTAATTTAATTCTGTAAAAAAATTCTCTATTGCTTTTCTTCGCTCTTATTTCATTTGAGATGAAAAATTTCTTTAAAATAAATATATCAGTTAAAAAGACAATTGAACATCGGAAGACACATTTCGATTCATAATGCATAAACTAAAAGTTTACCAGAAACTCATCTTTATGATGCATGCTGAAAATCCTACAAAAACAATGGTTTCGTAATGTATTTGCGTACAAAACTAGTCCATGCTTGCAGTGCCACTAGTGATGAAAAAGATAACTATGTGTTCCTTTGTTCGCTTATTCCTTTGTTCCGGCATCGAGTCTGGACAGCCGCTATAGAATCATAGGCAGACATGCAAGGAGGAAGCAATGGCAGGGAGCACCAACAAGACGGTGGGACCCTCCAGAAAGCATTAGATATCCGGTCCTACCACTGGGCAAATGCTCCAGTTATTCAACATGTGAAATTTGTTTTTTTAAATTCAATTAATTAGCATATTTTGAAAACATATGCAAATTAAAAACTTACTTATTTCGGAGCTGTGGGTAAAAAATGCATAGAATTTAAAGGTTTGAAACATCAGAGCAGGATATCCAGTACGGAAACATCTCACAAGGGTCAGAGGATACCCGATATCTGGCAGAATCAATATCCCGGCAAGAACACGGGACTTTTGCCATTGCGTATTGAAGCTTTGTGGGACAGTTTCTGGAATTCTGGGACTGTTCCCGAAAATCCGGGACATTGAACAACCCTGATTCACAATGAAATGTTTCAATTCGACTTCTGAAATGGAAATGTTCCGATTCGATGAAAAAAATTTAATCATTGCCAATCCAAAAATTGAAGAGAATTTAGGAAGTTAATTGTTCATTAATAGTATTTCAAACTTATATTTTAATAATTTAGTTTTATTCAATATCTGTTTTAGTGAACACCAACATGATACTTGCAGTCATTATTCTTCATGCCAAATGTTTTGTGGCTTGAAAGGAAATGTCGCAGCAATTCTAAAAAAGCTTTATTCCATCTCCATTATTTGGCGCTGTTATGTTTCCCAAACATTTCAGGGTGGTGTATCTTAAAACGAAAAAAGTATCTTTTTATCTTCAAGGTATAGCTATAAAGTGGTTTAAAAAATTAACCAAACAATAGAAGGTTTCAATTCCTGTTCTTAGAAAATTAGCAATTAAGTTCGACTCATGTGCATATTTTAAAATCATGCTCATTACTAACGTTCACGTCATTTCATTGTTGCGCTTATAATCTTCATCATATGTGGTAACAGGATCTGGGACTGTCCATTCTTTCGATGTTAAAAAAAAAACAATACATTAGGCATTTAGTATTACTGGGTTAGCGATTTATGAATTGAATTCAGGTTGGATTTTGAGTTTTGTCCCAAGCCCAGGGGCAGCTTACATCCCAAGCGGTTTATGTCAATGAAAAAGTTATTGTGTTGTTTTATGTCAATGAAAAAGTTATTGTGTTAACAAACGAAATTAAAAAAAAAAAAAAAAAATCTTAACAAGTACAAAAGCACATGATATGTGTTTATATTTGAAATAAGTAAACCCACAAAAAAAAAAAAATCGAAGCAATTCATTGCTTTAAGATGGAGAAAACAAGCATTACATTTTTATACAAAATAATTATTGATTTACGCAAAAATAACGTTACATGGTGAACTTTCATGCTTACCTAAATTTCTTTCCGGCATTTTGATAAAAGAATATGGCAAAAGAGTTTTAACAAGTGAATAATTATGATATTAGAGATTTATTTTGCAGACACCACACAGATATCGCCCAACGATGGCACATCCCAGGGAGTGTAAAAGGAAGGAGCCTCAACTAAGCGGGGAACGGGCCGAAAACATGGCGCGATTTTTCCACTGCCGTCAGATGGCGCTAGAGTAAAATGTCTTGCCGTTTGATCAAGTAGGGAAAGAGAAATTTCGTTTGAGCCCGAGTATTCGGAGAAAGGTAGCGGAAAATCAGCTCGTTTTGGCGGCAGCGGTTCGGGCGTTCGGGCACGCATTAGTCTCTCGTTGTTCCAACAATTGAAATTATTATTTGCAATATTTTATTGCATTTTATTATAAGTTAAACATATAATCAGAAGGTTATTTTAGTATCTTATTTAATGCATTTTTTGCTTTCGTAAAAAATCACTGTAATTAGCTAGTGACTAGATAATTTAGGATTAAAAGAGGGGTAGCAGACGGTCAGCTGGTATTCGTGCCATAATGAATGCGAGGAAAATGTCGGGGCCAGGGGGCACTCCCCCACCCCGACCCTCTTAAGTGGAGGGAAGTAAAAACACATTGTACGTTGCATTAAAACAACACAAAATACATGTACATACGTAGAAATACATTAAATTATTTTCCAAGTAAGGGGGGAGGTGCAATTTATCGCCCTAACACAACGGGTCTGTTGGGCCCCCGATTTTTGAACTCCGCACGTCGTTTCTTTTATCTAACGCTTACTGTACTTCATTATTTATACTCTTAATAATCTGGAATCAGTTAGTTCATAAACTTCAATAATGTAAATGTTTTTGAGCGGCTTCCAACAGACCACACACACACACACACATGCTTTTTTATATATAAATATATTGAGGCGATGCCCCCTCCCCTCCCCTCCCCAGAGTAATGGCGCCCGCACCTATGAGCGATGACCTTTTTCAAAATTCTGCTAAGGGGCCGTCCATAAATGATGTCACGCTTTTTCCCCATGTATTTGACCCCCTCCCCCCCTTTGTCACAAAATGTCACACTTCAACATGCCCCTCCCCCCTTTGTCCCATATGCTACGCTATGTTGTATAAGCATGATATCCCACTTATTTTTACCCCCTCCCGTCCCCTTGTCCCAATTTCACGACCCCCCCCCCCGAAGCGTGACATCATTTGGAATGATCCCTAAACTCTTAGAAAAGGACCCCATAAAAACCCAATCTAAAAACATATATATATATATATATATACATATCAGTGGCGTCACTACGCGGGGGACCCTTTTCGTTGGATTTCGTTGGCCGGGGGGCCCGAGGGTCCCTGTCTGGATACGGCCTTCGCGGTGCATTCCCCCCAAACGATGACCCCTCTCAAAATTCGGCTCACCTTCACCCTTCGTAAACAACCCCTTAAAATTTTCTATGGAGCAATCGGCAACATGTCCCCCTCCTTCCTTTCGTGTGCGCCCTTGATATATACTATATTTATGTATATACCATTTCCGCTCCAAGAGGATGGTGCATAGAAATAAAATTTCACGTTAAATTAAAGCACAAATGAGCATTAAAAAAAAAGAAGCCTCCCCCACCCCTTAAAAGTAGAGAGCCTTTATACTACGAGAGAGACGCCAATTCCGTATCGCACGCTGATTGCCCGAAGGAGAAAACCGTCCAGAAAACGAAGAACTTGGACTTCCTTCCGTAGGAATAACATTGCGCGCAAAATGTCGTCTTAGAAAACAAAGGATTCCTCTTAAAATAAGGGAAGTCATACAATTTGGTTTTTAGTTTTATATTCTTTGATGTGTTCTTTAACCACATCTCGCCTTAAACAGATGAAATTTTCCACAGTAATTATGAAAGATCGTTTTGATGTACTAGGCCTGTGTTCATTGTCTCGTTTTTTGGATCCTAAACTATGTTTTTTTGACTTTACTGGTTAATCAATGGATTTTAGGATGTGCATTATTATAATAACTTACTTTTTTCCTTAAATACAGTGTGTTTTTTGTATGCTAATATTATTTTTGATGCTGTATTCTCCGATACATGACAGAAGCATGCTTTGGCGACATTTGATGTTAAACGCTCGCCAAACAGGTTACTATACTCAATGCTAAAAAGCTTGAAGTCGATTGAGTTGGCCCACCCCACGGAAGCAAATTCGAAAATTAAAAGTATCTACAATATGCACCCGCTTTGCACCCAAGTTTAACGTTTTGCACCCTTAACCGAAAAATGTCATAAGCGATTTAATTCGGGGGGAGGGGTGGAGCTTAAGTTAGCCCCCCTCCCCACTAAATTTTGAACTGCGGAAATTTTTTCAACAACCCTCGCTATGCACCTGTTTTTCACCCTTCATACACAAAGTTTCACGTTTTTCACCACAAACCGAAAAGAGTTATAAGCGATTTAAAAAGGGGGCGTAACTCGAAGCACGGCAGCTAACCCCCTCTGCGTTAAATTTTAAAGTAAGAAAAAATTTGGCGTGACCCACGTTATCCACCCGATTTACCCCCCTCATACACAAAGTTTGACGTTTTGCACCCTAAACCGAAAAATGTTATAAGCGATTGAATTCGGGGGGGGGGGGGGACGGAAGCTTAAGTTAGATTTGGTTATTATTGTTAAATATTACAGTCTCATTAATAACCTTGTTTTAAAAATATTTTTTTTCCTTTTTTTGCATATACATAATTTAAAATGTTTTAAAATTTTAGATCAGTTTTAGCATTAGGGTTTTTTTTTCCCTTTCAAGTAATGATTGTATATTGTTGAAAAATAAATAAATAACAGTTCTTTCTATTTCCATTCAATATATAATTAAAACACATGTGAAAAAATTAGGAATTGTTTTTAAAATACCATAAAACAATCATTAACATCGACAAAAAAAAATTCACCAAACGTTTTTAATTGTAAACCTCTTTTTAATTTTAGAGTTTCACAAGTCTATTGTAGTTCAAAATTATATGCATATATACAAATAAAAAATCAACTATTGTGTTTTATAAATCACAAGTGTGTTCACTGTGTATTCTTAATCTTGTTCTTCTCATAATTTCTTTATTCATCCAGTGTCAAACTTATTTTTTCCTTAAAATATTGCTCCTTTATGCTCTTCGTATAATACTTTGGTACATTGCTTTTTAATATTTTTTTTTATCTTCACACCTTATTCATTAATAGTTAATGCTCTGGCACATGTTTATTTCTTCAAAAAATGCAATGAATTTTTATACATTGCTCTGCATTCAGACTTTTTGTTTCAATATAAGTTCTGAAGAATGCAATGTATTAGGACTTCCACTTTTTTTTTGTTAGACATTAAGCTCCAATTAATGAATTATATTAAAGTAATGACTTGACTTTGCTTAGTATTTAATGCATAATAATTTATGTTCGTAATATAAGGTTTTTTAATAAGCTTTTATAACATTATGTCGTTATTTTTCAGTAATTTTCCCCCAATGAGTCACATGTCTGTATTGTTTTCGGTTACTTTCCTAGGCATATGGGCTACTTAAAAATCAGTTAAGCTTGTTTCCATTGATTAATTACTTAACACTGTTCCTACATAAAAATGATTTGTAAAATTTTCATTAGAAATAAAAACTATAGTGATTTCTTAGCCTGCATCATCTTTCTACGAACACACATAATTCTGCGCTGGTTTAAGGAGTAAAATGTCTAGAGTAACAGTATCCACTCTTTAAATTATGATATAGCTAATAGAAAAGTTAATTTAAAACAAGAAGAAAACTTTATTGTAAATAATTATACTTTCTACTATTCTAACATGAAACTTTTTTTAAAGTATATGTATTCTTATTACGTGTAAATGTATTTTGCATATATTACTTGATTGGGACCCATAACTTAAGCAGGTTAAGTTTGCATACATGTTTGCATCAAATACTACTATCTTAAATATATTTAGATTGAAAAAAAGTATGATTTAAAATTAAAAAATCCTATACTAAACTATATTAAAACCAAATAATACATAAGCAGCATAAGTGAGCATTAACGAGACTTCCTTTTTTATAACTGGTCCTAACTGAACTGTTTCCGCCAAGCGAGCGATACTTGGGCCAAATGCGGATGACGTGACCAAAGCGAGTTGGACGGTTTTTGCTGCGCTAAAGTATGCGCAGACACCCATCTGAGGCTCTTGACGTCTCTCTCCCAGTATAAAGGCTCTCTACTTAAAAGAAGCAAAGACACCTAAAACAATCCCCTTAAAAACTTCAATGGCGTGCGGTTTGCACAATACCCACCACCACTGGAGCTCGCATCCTTTTTTTGTGTGTGTGTGTGTGTGTGGGGGGGGGGGGGGGGGGGTACTGACTTTGTTACGCCTTGGAGAGGGAGGGTCCACAGCTTTTGGGGAAGCATGCGTTATCACATTTAATGGACATGTTTTTTACTTAACTTTACATTAAAGTTGAAACCGTTTTTAGTTAAATTAAAGATACAATTAGCTTTGCAAAGATGGCTAAACGCCTACTTTATTTTCGGAAAAACCGCCCCCCCCCCCCGAGAATTTAAAGCAATATCGGAAAGTTTCAAATTTCTAAAAACTGGGATCGTTTTTTTTTTTTTTTGAAATAGTAATTTTAACACATCAAAAATAAATACATTTTTATGAAATTTTCATTATAATAGAATTATTTTCCCGAACATTACTGTTAAAGCATTTTAAAACAGACAACATATTTATTTCGTAATGTTGGTACCTGTAAAAAATGTTTCTGTTGAGAATGAAAAAAAGGAAGTTGTTAATATTTTTTATTTACATAGGGATCATTCATAAATGATGTCACGCTTCGAGGGGGGGAGGGAGTTTCGTGAAATTGTGACAAAGTGTGACAAGGGGAGGGGAGGGGGTAATAAGAATTGTAACATCATGCATTATGCAACATAGCGTGACGCATGACAAAAGGGGGGGGGGGAAGGGGTCCGCTGAAGTGTGACATATTGTGACAAAGGGGGGTAGGGGGTCAAATATATGGGAAAAAAGCATGACGTCATTTATGAACGGCCCCATTGTGAAACTTCATAGTTGTTTAAGTCATCAATAAAAAACAAAATAACACATAAAAATATTTAAAACCTGCCTTTAAAAAAAATTGTTGAAATGTATAATAGTGCTTTAAACAGTGTTTCTTGTCAAAAAATTACCCCTTCAACTGTGTCGTTAAAGTTGTAATAAAATGCTATGAATAAAACAGATATATTATTGCTTATAATAATTTAAATCAACGAGTAAAGAAAAAAAAATATTTTGAAGGTTAATCTTATTTTCTGGAAAGCAACCAAATCAAATAAATTTTTAGAATCAATAATACTGCAATAAAAAAGCCTATTGAATTTACTAGTTAATTTTCTCAATTATAGATTTGATATAAAATGTTATGTTTGACGCTTGGTCATGTATCTAAAATAAAAATAATATAGCGTTACAATGTTATATGTTCTGTAACAATATTTTAAGACTGAAAACATCTCAAAATTCCCAATGTTCCCAAATTTCCCAGTTTCTTCCCGAAAATTTACGGGCTTTTTGCATCTCTAGTTACAATCACAGCAAACCGAAACCATCCGTAGCAAACCGAAACCATCAGTCGCAAACCGAAACCATCAGTCGCAAACCGAAACCATCGAACTAAAATAAAATGAACCAAATATAATAAAAAGAAATCACAAACACATTCTGAATCTAAAAGTAGTCCATGATCCTATAACCAGCTTCTCAAAAATTGACTATATCGATTAAAATACTCTTAAAAAAACCCTTTTAAATAATTTTATTTGCAACACTAAATTATGTTGCGAATCACCCTCATGGCAAGACATTTTACATGCGCGCCATCTAGCGCCAGTGGAATCGTCCGCACAAACTTTTACTATGGAGATTCGTCTCCTTCTTTTTACTCCATGGCACAACCACGAAAAACAAAACAAAGCAAACCAAAGGGAGAAAGAAGAGGAGCGATACCGATCACGATATTGGAAGTTTAGATACTAAAATTAAAGACACTAAATTCTGTTTTTATAAGCTCTAAAAGGAAGTCACACAGAACTATATTCTTAGTTTTCCGACATTAACTTTCTATGCGAAATTTTGTTCTACAAAATGAGTCCCTACAAATTGTCATAGTGTAATAAGTTATGATTAGTTCTTCAATTAATGTGTTGGCAACAAAATAAACTTTTACTTCTTTACCGCATATTTTTAGTTTAAATTTCTCATTCTTGATTGTGAGTATTAAATAAAACATATTGCTTTACTTGCGGGTTTTTTTTTCTTTTAATATATAACAAAGCAGAGAAAAAGTTTCTAAATTTGTATGAATTGTGCTGTAGCAAATTTTCAATTTCCAGAGTTTTTGACGTATAGTTATATTTGAATCCTATCTAATGTCATGTTAAGTAGAAGGCGTATAAACAAATTTTTTTTTTTTTTTTGAAGATGGAACTTGGTGTTCCAGTTACATACAGCTTGGAAATTTGATTATTAAGGTTTAACTTTCCGTTCTAATTATTTTTGTGGCCCAAATTTGGCCCTAGCAATGATGGTGCGGTCATGTAAATTAGTCAACAAATACTTACATTTTCTTATTTTCCATATAACCTTACGAAAGTATCCCGGATAAGAAAATGCGACGTTGTGAAGTGAAATTACTTTAGTTTTTTGCTAAATGGTTTATAATTTCATAATTGGTTCTCCGATAGTATGAATTTTTTGAATATAAATTGACTATCTTTTTCTATTGCCGAGTGATCTGTTATGGGAAGCATGTTTTGTTGACACTATTTTCAAGTATGAATTAAATTACAAAATGCAGTTAAAATTTTCTGGATCTCAGGAGGATGCCTGAAAATTGGTTTCACAATCCTTACACAATTGTTGAATTTCTCTTTAAAATCTTACTCATTTTAACGTAGAGAGTAGTAACAAACTGATTTCTTTTTGTCACTCACATGGTATTGTTAATAACCGTACCTCCTGTTTTGAAGCGGATTTCACGTTTTTATGTAGCTTGTCATACTGTCCCCAAAGACAGCCTAAGGAAGCCGAAATGTCTTCTTGTATTCTGAAAGAGAAACTTGGAGAAAAAAATAAACTTACAATAAGAAATTTTAAAAAGAAAAATTAGAGGTCCGAACACTGGCAATCATTTAAATGATTCAAACTAACGTTATTATTTTTGAATAATATTTCCTATTTTCTTGCTACTAATACACCAGTAGAAAGCGTTTTTTCTCTGATAAGGTAATTAACTAGTAAAAAAACGCAGTTGCAAAACGTAATTTTTCTCGTAGCCATGCAAGCTAGATATCTCCAGAAGAAGAATGATCAACTGCTCAGCTCATGGCGTTAAGAAATTAATGTATTAATTTTTTATACATGAGTATGTATTTTGCTGTTTTTAGATATCATTTTACATTAAATATGTTGTACCCTTTACATCTTCCCCATTATAAAATGATGAACACCTAAATCAATATTAATGCAGGGTTCGTACGGTCCTTAGAAAGTCCTTAATGTTCATTTTCATTTTTAAGGCCTTAAAAATTCCCTAAATAGTCCTTAATTTTTATTCCAGGTGCTTATTATTATTTATTTTTTTTTGTTAAAGTAAGCAGGTACCCATGCGCTCTATTTGTTTTGCTATCTTTTGCATTCTTCAAAAGAATCTAACTTTTTTCATTTCAACTACTTAATCGAACCTCAAATTTGGTTTGCTCGTGTCCAGTACTATCGCGGCTTTCGGACAGAGCCAAAACGGCGAATTAACAGGACCAAAAATGGGCGATTTACATAAACATCTTTGCATTTTTACTAAATTGCAGTGCTTTCTCAACTGGTAGAAAAATAATTAACTCGTTTTTTCAATTTTTTTTTTTTGAAAATAAGTAAATTGATGTGTTGTATATTTTTACAAAAAAAAAGTTCATGGATCTTGATAAAATGCTTCAAATTGCAGCACCCAATTCAGTTAAAGTAAACTTGTACCCACCCACATGGCAGCTCCTAATTTGCTATTTCCTGCAATTGTATGAAAAGAAAATCAAGCTACATCTATAAAAAAATAAATAAAATATTAGTAGAGAAGTCGAATCAAAACATCAAGCATTTGTACAAAATGCAATGGTGCCCAGTAACTGGGCAACATTTAAGACTACAGAAAAACAAATCACACAAGTTCCCTCATTTTGCTTTTAAAAGAGAAATAAAAAATGAATAAGATTTGAAAAACGGACTTTTAAGGACTCGAGGGGAAAAAAATTAATAAACAAAAATTGGGAATTTTCGAAAAAGGGCGGAATTTCGAGATTTCAACTGTGGGATTCAATACTATTTATTAAGTTTAGTTACAAAGTAAATAAATATTTCTTTTTGCATGAAAATTGTTACTAAATCATCTACATTCTAAACAATTATCAATAAAGCAAGTAGGAGCAGCTGTTAACAAGTAATCAGTAAATAAATATTGCTTTTGAAGCTTTTTTTTTATTTAAGGGGGGGGGGGGGGTTCTTCAAAGAAGCATATTGTTGACATCTAGCTCAATAAAGGAGATACATTTAACTAATATGTAGGCAAAAAAAAAAAACTTTCAGCTTTTTTTGCGTTTGACCAATCGTATGTATGATTATCTCTTATTTATACTGTTAAAGGTAAAAGAATGATTTATTTTTGTTATCATTTTTCTTAAGTCTTACACTATAATAAGCGGCTAGCTGCCAACTCTCCCGATCGCTTTGTAGCTGATCTTTCGCTAAACAGTTTGTTCTCCCATTGTTTTTTTTAAATCAAATAAAAAATATATATCTAAAAAATTAATTTGTTTTAAAGTAAAGTTTTAATATTTAGTAAATTTTTATCAAGCAATTTGGCTTCGCGATCGTTCGCTGTGGGGTTTTGTTGTGTGGGAGATGATGGATATTTGCTGTGTTAATCAAAATTTGTATCTCGTGAAATTTCTTAATTTGCAGTAAATTTAAGGGATCTACCTCTTCTTAAACCTATACACCGTGGTTGCCAAATGCTCCGTTTTCCCCTAGTTTTTCTGTTTTTTTTTTTTTGTGAACTTCAAAAATTTGATTTTTTGCAAAAAGATCTGATTTTTCAAGCTGATGTACAAGTATTTTTATCTAAAGGGATTGTACTACAAAACAAGAACATTTTAAAAAGAAACTTTTTAAAAAGAGATGTATTAATTTACATGAATTTTTATAACGCGAAAATTTAAGAACCTATTTTTCGGGAACTTGCTAACATCTAGCATGTGCTTCGCCGAAAATTCCATGCAGTTTTTGAGACTTATCTTTTTGCATCCTGTAAATATATCAATTATTTAAAAAGTTGGCAGTTTTAGTATTTGCAGCCTGTAGTCTGATTGTTTCATTTTTTATTTTAAAAAAATGTTCAATTTTTTGAAACTAAATTTTAGTTAAATTTTGGTAGTTACTAGTTGAAAATAATGTACAAAGTTTTAAGCGAATAAGCTCCATTTTTTATTTGTATGTTGTTTCCAAAATGAAATATTTTTCTCAAGTTGAAAAAAATTTCTGAATTTTTTGGAAGCTCTTCTAAATAATTTTAAAGATTTATTTATGACAGAGATAAAAATTTTAGTAAGCCTAAATTGAGATGCTGGGTACATAAGTTAAGTAAAATGAAAAAAAAAATCTAAATTAAACACAAATTCTCAAGTGCAGCGTTTTCTTTAACAATTTTTTGTATTTAAATTGTTTTTCATTTAACTTGTATTTTATAGCATTAACCATTTTTGATATTTTTTCACTTGCTTATATATGATTAATACTTGTGCTGTGTGCTTCTTATTACTAGCTCCAATAATTATTTAACTCCCTGACTGTATTGGACATTAGAAAAGCAACAAGACAAAGAGAGCTCCATAAAAGTTTCTGTTGTGTTCCTAATAAAAATGCGATGTTAAATCAATTTCCTCTTTCAATAATGCTTCCTTTAAAATAAACATAACAGTTTGTATATTGCGAAAATTTGTGCCTTCCTTAAAATTTTTTGTAGGTCCTTAAAAAGTCCTTAGAAAGTGCTTATTTTTGGTTTTGTCAAAAGCGTACGAACCCTGTAATGGCAAGGGTTTCATTCTATATGTAAAAGTGTTGCCAAATTAAATATAATTTAGTGAATTTTGTTTCCAGAAAAATGTTAAAAACTACTATAAATTTAGTTTCATACAATCATTCTCGTTCTTTTCATTAATAAATATGAATTACGCTGCTGGACAATTGCTAAAGAATAAAGATATTTAATGAAATAAAAAAGCAGAGACGAAGAATGGAGAAGTGAGACTTAGTACAATGTGTTCTAGAGGGGCTGTGACGTATTTTACTGTGATAAATTTGTCTAGACTTTGCACATGTAAACACACAAAGAAATTGATTGACATTGCTTTTTATTTAAGTAAAGTAGAGGTATAGTATATAGACATATTATAATAAGATATGAATATCCTGTATTAAATATTGCATATTGTGTTTGTAATAACAAAGAAACAATATAATCACAAGTAGAGATTCTTATTATGCAGCATTTGAAATTACTGGTGGTCCACTGGTCTGAGACCTCTAAAATACCCCTCGGACCAGCAAAAAAAAATTATTGGTGGTCCTCAGGACCAGCAACCTTGCTCACCGTTAATATAGACTTTTTAGAACGCTGGATGCCGAAGAAAGGATTTTCTTAGTTTCGCGCATGCTCAAAGTATTTGTTTAGTGGAGTGTAAGAGTGCATTGTTTGTAGTTTCTTTTTTGGCGGAAGTTCTTTAACGTGCGATGTTCTGTGATCAATCTGCAACAATGGCTGTTGATTTTATTATTTTTTTGGTTAATCATATAGTTATTCAATTTTTTCTTAAACTTCATTTCCATAGTAACCTTAGTGTTTTAATCAACCATTGAATCAATTAGCTATGCTTAAGTTTTATTATAAATAAATTTACAAATGATCATTAAGTGTAAAAATGATGTTTAAAACTAAAATATTATATATTTTGATTAATTTTAAGTGGACCAGTGATATTGTCTCTGGACCATTAGATGTTCATGTTTACTGGTCTGAAGGACCATTAGCTTTTTTTAACAATGTCTAATGCTGCTATTATGTACATTCTTAATTAGTAATAGCATAAATTACAAAATTATTGTAGACAATAGTTTTGGGACTAGAAAGAACTCCTTTGTGAGTACTTCTCCCATACATGACACTTTACAGCCAAACTTTTTTTTAACGGTGAAAATAATGTAACTTTTTGATATTCTTTTTACTATATTTTTTTGCTTTTTAAGTAACATAAAATAGACATTCCACTTGATTGGGATAATAATTATTTATTTTAAACAGGGTTCGTTGATTTAAATCAAGTGATTTTTTTTTTCAAAAAAAATCATTGATTTTACTATATTAGGAAGTGTTTTAAAAATGAAATATGTTCCAATTACAACTACTGTTTCAAACAAAACTTCCTAGGTCCATCTGTCTGTGTGCATAACATATTTTATAAGGTTAGAATTAATTACTATTCTTTTAATTTGACAATATTTTTTTAAATTTTACAATATTCTTCAAGCATCTTAACAGCAAAGCATAATTCAATCATTCAAATTACAATTCATAATACATAATCATGAACCATTCTGTGTTTTTTATCCTAAAAATAGTATTTTAGATCAATTTAATCAATTCCATACAATACATAACAGGGTTCGCGCTAGGCCGCGCGATCGCGCGATTCCCGCAATATTTTTTGAAATCCCACTCAAAAAAAAATTTTTTTTGGGCTTAAACTTTAAAAATCCCACTTAAAATTTTAGTCAAGGAGGAAAATCCCACCTTGTATTGTTTCCCAGTGTGAACCCTGCATAATTGAGAATGATATTGTTTAAAACAACAATTGTTAGAATTTAGAATATATATCCTTAAAGTTTCATCCATGTCTCCTAATAGCTTAAGGTTTTTTTCCTTCTAGAATATTTTTTCATCATAGAAGTTTTCAATAAAGATAGTTGATTAAAACAAAAAGTTTCAGTTTTTAGTAATGGTGTGAGCATATGATTTTTCAAAAACGGGTAAAAATATTTCGGGCTTTTTTATTTATAAAATTAAAAAATGATTAAAGTACATTCAATGTAAAACTTAAGTACTCACAATTGATACTTTTTTTCAGCTTTCAACAGCAAAATAGTTCAGATTAAATTTGTTCATTTCCTCTGTACTTTTATGAATGTACTATTGTTCCAGGTAGGGTTAAGTTTCATTTGAGTCATGCATTTGTATTAAAATTTGTTTATCATTATTATTATTAAAAATATTTATTGCTGTGAAAATAGCTTAAAGTGTGTTTTTGCATATTGATTAAGATGCCATATTGTTTCTATGAATGTAACATAATAAATGTCCAACATATTTAGGGTCTTTTTAAAAAAATTTTAAAAATCCGATTTTTTTTTTTCATTTTTTTTTTTAAATCAAAAAAATCACGAACCCTGATTTTAAACATGTTTTATCACGTATAGAAATAATAAAAATTGTTTTTAATGGTACCTAAGTGCTTTTGGACTTTTCTTTGAATACAAAACTTTTTGTATTAATTGATTTTTTAATATACATTGTTTCAATATGTATCAAAATTTTAAAAAAAAATATCTCGTTAATAAACGTTAATAAATTAATATTCATTTCAGCAGAATACACTATAATAAACTATTAGTATGTAACTTGAGTCTGGAACATTTAAAATTATGTGCAAGATTTAATTTTTTTGGAAAATTTTTTTTCTAAAAGGCCTAATGCTGTTGAATGACCCATATATGTATGCATATAGGTAATCTTCTATATAAATAAAAATGTAAGTGTTCGTTTGTTCCTAACCGTTAATCTCCGAAAGTACTTCACCGATTGCTTTGAAATTTTGCCAGTAGACAGAGTGATCCAAGAGGAAGGTTTATAGCCCCGTTAGAAAAAAAAAACCCACAGGTAGTTCCTTTTTTATTCCAATTTTACCCAAATTTCCACATAAATTCCCCTATATCGGAGTGAAAAAAACCTTGCACATATTAATATAATGTATTGAATCAATACATCAATCGAAAGCGCTGATTTTTCTGCACAAGCATGGGTGCCAGACTTCCATCCACGGGACGGATTTCCGTCTTTTGAAAATACTCGAGGACGGAAGAAGGACAGAAAAAAAAAAAAGAAAAGAAAAGGTCGCGAGGAAGGGAGGGATTTTTTTTTTCATCTGCAAACTGATTTTCCACTCGCTCTCATCAATTAAAAGTCACAAACGCAAAAACGAACCCTTTTACACAAATCGCTATCACATTCTCAATGGAGCATTTACAAGTACAAAAATTGCAAATTTCCGCTATTAAATTCCATCATTAGCTTTTATTTTCATTCTTTTTAAAATCTTTGCTTGAATTATCGGACTATTTTTAAAACAATGTGTTTTCAAAATGGCGCGCATTGTTTTACTTTACATATGACGACTTTGTAGGTTTATTGCCATCGTTCCTCAATTTGACTTGGGAATATCCTATTTGATTTGGAAAATATCCTCTTTGAAATGCATGAGTTGTACCATACTAAAAGTTTCTTTGAACAAATTAGGGATGACTCAATAAGTATAAGATTAAAGACCAATTTGATGAATAATTATTAGAAGGATGTTTTACACATATTTGAATTACGTAAGGGAAGTTTCTCTTTGTGGTGACTGTTGATGTTATGTTTGTTTTAATTTGCACTTATTATTTTTACTTCATTTTAAAGAGAAAAGCGAATCTAAAGAAAAGCAGGACTGTATTTAGCTCGATAAAAAAGCTATCGGACTTTTTATTTTTGTTCCGTTTTTGTAAAAGTGAAAAAAATCTTTTTGTTGGAATTCCTGTTTATGAATGGAAAAATTAATAATTTTTTACCACATTATAGCCTGCAACTAGTCATAAAGAGTACATCCAATATGTTCTTTCTCTCACTTTTACTTTTTTAAGCCTTCCAAAATTTTCCGATTTATGCAAGAATTAAGGGGTTTATATCAGTATTTTTCAGATATTTTCGCTATTATACTACGGAAAAATTCTTTTTTTTTCCAGTAGATATTTTGGACAAATACTCCCTTTTTTAATGAAGGAAGCTTAATGTTTTCTCCGAAAACGGCGAAAAATGTCGGGAAAATAGGCGAGCGAAAATTTACCCGGTTTTCCTGGATCGGCCATTAAATTTTGGTGGGAAAATACGCATCAGGCAAAGATATTTCCTTTAATTTCTTCATCGACCATAAGCTGGTCACAACTGATCTTTTGCCTAAAAGACCCCCCCCCCCCCTCTCTTTTTGTTACATTTGAAGTCCCTTTTTTATAATCAAGCCTTAGTTTTCCCTTTACTTTCGTTTGAAAAGTACTTCTCATTATTATTTTTTATTTTAAATTCTCTGGATTGATTCATATTCATGTATTCATTTATTAAGTATTATAATTGTATTTTTAGTACATGAAAATGATACATGTGATTACCGGACCCCAAATATGGAATCCCGAAATCCGAAACTTTTTCAAAAAAAATCAGCAGCTTTAAGAAAAACAGCTTTTGGTTTTCGAAGAAAAATCGGGAAAGATTTTGCACCGTTTTTTGGAAATAGGCATTTTAAACAGAAGGAAAACAAAATGTAATAAACATTTTTAAGATCGGAAATGTGCAGTTTTCGAAAAAGTTATTTCGCGATTTTTTGAAAACGGTTCGTTTTTGCGATTAGAGTTTTTATTAATTGTTGCTTTAATTTTAAGTTAATATCATTAAATTTTGCTTTTTTTTTCATTTCTTTTGTTTTATTATATATATATATATTTTTAAAATGAGCTCTAATTTTCGCGCGATACAGAATATTCCTGACATTGAAAATCGGTGCTTCTCGCATTTTCCCGCTAGTCTGATCGTTTACTGCAATTTAGTGGCTACAGAATTAGAGTATAAAATGATATCAGAATTTGACGGAATTATTTTCTGTTATCGGTTAGTTAAAGAAGTTAAAATAGTATTGGGAAAAATCCAGATGGTTTCGATGTTTTGCCTCGAATGTAAGCCAACTCCAACTTTGTTTTTTGTGCTAAACTTTCGCGACTTATAGACGTGTATATACGATAATAAAAAATACTATAAGTGAGCAAAATGCAAATAAAACTTCTAGAGCAAATTAAATCGCACTGATGCTACTTACAAAATTCTTGTGAATTGGGATCTAAAATGCAGAAAGATCGCGGCGCCGGGCGCTCCGGATTTGAGGTCCCATACTGTGTATTTCAAATTTTAACTCACTCACAAAGCATACTTGAAAGAAGTGGCATATCAATGAGATTATATCAGTAAAAAAAGTAGTAAAACTTACCATGTGTAGGTATGTGTATAATCTTATTGCTTATATCAGGTCTATTCAGCATTTTTAACAAGGTCTTTTTTGTGAATTTTAGAGAGATTTTTGTGAAAAATCAATAATTTTGTGAAAATTTAAAATTTAAACATATAGTGATGATTTTTTTAATTATTATTTGCCACTTTTATAATAAATAAAGGTGTAAAAAGTAAAATTTGGAATTTTGTGAAGTTGTGTGTTTTGATTGATTCGGATCTTGCTAAGGGTCCTAAAGCGGACCCGAATTTCCTCTGGCGGGACGCCTGTATATATATATAATAAATACTCCCCCCCCCCCCCATGAAAAATTTCCTGTGAGTCAGCGCAAAAATTTTTCAGTCCTGGCAACTCCCAGGACTTGCACCCATGTGCACAAGATGGAATTTGTTCGAAGCTTCTAAGTCAATAAGAACGCTAGCTATAAGCTTTTTAGTTTGATTTTTTAAGGCTTACCTTGTATATAAATAAAAATTTAAGTGTTTGTTTGTTCATCGCTTCAAATCTGCGAAAGTACTTCACCGATTGCTTTGAAATTTTACCAGAACATCGCATTCGAATACGTGCATGTTTTCATACATCACTTTTAATTTATCTTAATTTTGATTTAATTTTAATGTTTTATTAAGGAGAATGAGCTATGGCAACGTGTGGCAGGGTACAGCTTTTTTCATTTTGATTTAATAATTTTGTGTTTTTTTCTGTTTGGTATTGAAGTATTTTTGCACTCAAAGATTAAGGGGAACTTTAAAACAAAGATTATTTATTTTTAGTGGCAACAGTTTAATTTAGCTAATTTCGTTTTTTTTTTTGTGTTTGTATTAAAGTCTTTGTTAGTATTTTTGAACTCAAAGATTAAATGGAACTTTGAAACAAAGATTACTTATTTTGAATGGCAAGAGTTTTATTTAGCTATTTTGATTTTGATTTAAAAATTTTGTGTTTTTTCTGTTTGTATTGAAGTATTTTGTTAGTATTTTTCACCTAATGATCAAGGGGAACTTTAAAGATTGTTAATTAGAAAGGCAATTTTTTAATTTAGAATTTTTGTTTGTGTTTCTTCTGTTTGGATAGCGCTTATGCTGGAATTTTTCAATGAGCCGAGCCAGACAATATCAAAATCTTCACAAACAATGGAGCGACAAAAAAAATTTCCCGCATGCATTGTGAAAAAAGCATAAAGCTCAAGACCAATCAACCAAATTGAGAAGTTTAGATCTAGACACGGATTGTTTCTCACGTGGACAATTATATATTGCGTGTTCTAGAATGGGTAAACCAGACAATCCAGATTTTCAGACAATGAAACAACAAACATTGTGAAATTAAATATATTAGAAATATGTGCTTTCTCTTGCTTTTCCATCGAACCATACTGAGCTACAACAACACGTGGCCGGGTACAGCTAGTATATATATATATATGCAAGAGCGGAAATTCAGGTTGGGATGGTGGGATTTTTCTCCCCCTCTTCACACACACACACCTAATTTTTTCTAATACCCTCCTTAGAAACAGTCTAGGCATGAAAGTCACCATGAAAAATTCGGATGGAAACAAAATTCACATTTTTTCCTCACTTGCGTGTTAAATTACTGATATTACTGTTTAAAAAATTGGCTTTGAGGTATATGTAAATACACCTATGTTATTCTTTTCTTTCTCCCAAAAAATCGCAAACCCTTCCATATACAAAGTTTGGAGGAGATTCTCCCCTCCATTTGAAAATTTGAATTTTTGCCCCAATATATATGCATATATACATGCATTAAGTAGAGTCTCGATAGTTTGAGTATCCCATAAGTCTGAGGTAGTGAAAAAAAGTCAGAGTTTAGCTCCTAAATAATGACATAAAAAACTAGAAAGAAATACCACATCTAGTTTTTATCATTGTACAATGGTTTGTATTACGACAAAATAGTTGTACAACGAGCAACCATCCTCCTCTCTCCTTTTTTCTACTATGGACATTGTCTCCACATGTTCTAAAAAAATGATCAGCTTAGCATTGCGCGAGTAGCAAATTGGGCTATTAGTTTACAATATAATTAATCAGAATTTATATGCCATATAGCAATATGTAAGTACATTTTTCTTGTAAATTGGGCACTGAAATTTAATATTTGCTTTACTTCCTTTTACTTATTAAATGTTAGGGTTTCGATCATTCCTGCTCTCGTCAGTTCAATGTAGCTAAGTGTTTAAGCAGGTCTGTCATTTGGAAGATTAGGAGGGAAACTCTGACCTATCTATAAGCATTTTTGTATTAGTTTTTGCAAAGAAGATATGTATAATGTTGTGTGTACCTACATAATATATATATGTGCTTCCTTAATCTATAATATTTATTATTGTAATTATTTATTTATTTTGCAGGTTTTTTTTCACCAAACATGTCCAAAAAGGAAAAGTCTTTGCCTGAAAAAGTGAAACAGTTTTTCGGCAAAAGAGAATCAGTGCCAATCAATTTTGACAAGTTGAAAAAGGAGAAATTTATTCTTAATAATGATATTTTTAACGTAATTTTTTACATATTGTTATACTACTATTAAATGTAATTTATATCTTGTAAATAATTTGTATCTTTTCTAATAGCTACAGTGAAACCTCTCTAACCCACCACCTCTCTATACGACTGAAAACTGCTGGAACAGAATTTCCCTGCATTAATTTAATACTAACTTGACCTCCATTAAGGGACCACATTTAAACAGTCACCCTCTCGAAAAGACCACATTTTCTTCCAGAAAAAAAATCCGCCACTTTTATTTCTGAATCATTCAATTGCTACAATCAGTAAAAAATGGTGCTGCAATGTTTGTGTAGTTGTCTACACCCCTGGGGGGATATGTATCCCTCCAATTCAGATGTCAAGTGACCATTTTTTCAAGAATTCCTCGAAGAAGTTAGCTTCCAGTGTCCGTTGAATAACTCTTCTGGGCAAAAACACATTAGCCCAAGCAAGCAGCCCTTCCACATAAGGGTAGAGTGATATCCCCGTATTTTTACCGACACCCCCTAGGGTGTGTCATTCTTACCCCATTTCCAAGAACATCTCCCTCCCTCTCAGAGACTTTAGGTGTTTTACTTTAGTAAACAATTAAAAAACTGATCAACTGATGTTGATAGAGGGGTTGGGAACATGGGCCTTTTCTTTCTTTGATTACCAATAACCGATACTGAAAGGACATTTTTTCAACATTTTTATAAATGGCATCTAAAAAAAAAGTGATTCTTTACTTACAAAGCTAGGAGTACGAAAATGGTAAATCCATAAGAAAATTGGCAGAAAAATTTTAATCTGTTAAAACGGAAATCCATGACAATTTAAAAAAACAAGGAAATGCTTACCAAAGGGTGGGAGAACACAGTTAAAAAAAGTAGAGATCTGAAAATTTTTCTTATGTTAATGAAGTTTCAATGGATTGGTTCGAAGTTGCGAGGTCAAAGAACATTCCTATTAGTGAAACGCTAATAAAAGAAAGAGGAACTCAAATTTCTGAAGCCATTGGAATTAACAGATTTTGCATCGCACAATGGCTGGCTTGAAACAATATTGTTTTCAAAACATTCTTTGTAGAGAAAGTGCCGACGTGGATGAAAGCTTATTCCAGAACTATAATATGCAGTGGGTACCTTTTCATAGGTTATGATGAAAAAAGCATTTATAATCTTCATGAATCTGGAATATTTTCTAGTGCTTTAACCAACAAAAAGCTTAAGAGAAAAGTATGAGCATTCAAAAAGGGCGGGGGATCGAAAGAATGCTTACCTTTAGTTTTTTACACATTAGGAGAGAAAGAAAATGCTCTTGTAATCGCAAAATCTTTAAAACCGGGTTTATGTTTATTTGTATAATTAATTATTATTTATTTTGCGCTGGTCTGCACATGTTTAACATTATTATTGAATATTTTCAAACAACCTCCATTAAGCGACCAGCTCCCTGAACGACCGCTTTTCGCCGGAACGAGAGGTGGTCGCTTTAGAGAGGTTTCACTGTATCTGTTTATGACCTATAGCAGTTATTAATATTTGTCGATAATAACAAAGATGAAGGGAATGAGACAATTCACTTTTTAAATTTTGGTGCTCTAATAATGACATTTATTGTAGATTGCAATCTTTTTGCATAAAATTTAATTGTATGAAAATGATACTTTTACTTAAAAAAAAAGACTTACATTTCATTTTTCATTATTTACTATACAAGAAAAATACTGGTTGGTGTTCTTTGGAAAATGTTTCCTTTTCTGTTTTTTTAAAACCATCATTGGTGTGGAAATTGCACATGAAAATATCCACTCATTCTCACATTTAAACATTTTTTGTATCATTGTATAATTCTTGTAAACATGCAATTTTATTCATCAGAATTTCAACGGAATTTTTTTTAAAAAATTGTTTTGAAAAAGAAATTTTTGAAGATATTCTCATGAAAAAGTGCTCTTGTTAAACCCGAGTTATGCTTGTACCCGAGTTTGATTAAGACTTTTAGCATTAAGCTAAATTTATTTCAATTACCCTTGCAAATTACAATCTCGCAATAACATAACTCGACCAAACAAATTTATTGTTTTTGATAGTCCCTAAAAGTTGCTTCCATTTAAAATGTTTTATACTCTTTTAAGATTTTAACAAATATTATCTGTGGTGTAGTCGAGGGGGGACGCAGGGGGACGGCGTACCCCTACCTTTTTATTTTAATACAGGCGTCCCCCCAATTGTTTTGCATTTTAACATAAGCGTGCCCCCACTTTTTGCTGTTCCTACATTAAAGCGTCCCCCCACCTTTTTGTCCAGGACTACACCACTGAATATTATACTATTGTACTTAAATATGCATGCATTTTGAGAAGCATTAAGAAACTTATTTATGTGAGTTATCAAAAATACAGTGCTTTTTAATTTTTTTAATGATATTTTTAAAATACTAATTCATCATTCATATTCTTTAGGATATTAGTTCAAAGAACAGCCTTAGTCAGAGGTTAAAATCATTGAAGGATCTGTATGAAATTGTGTTGACAAAAACCCTTGAAAATGTTAGTATATGTTCTTAATTAATCTGAAATGGAATGTTATTATTTTTTCCTGCCTTGATTCAGTTTTGTGTTTAAATGGATAACATCTTAAAATATTGGTTATTTTTATGTGTAACAAATTACCATAAGTTATTGACTAGTTTTATCTTTCAGAATTTTTTTGCCTGGGTCATAATGTAGCTACCATAGATAAAACCTAAAGAAATAAAATATGATTAAATTTTTGTGTTGCGTGATTTAAAAAGTTCTTTCCTTTTATTCTTAAATAAGATCCTTCAAAGAGCTGTTCACTGCTGTGTGGCTCAGACTGATCATACTCATCTAAAAGGTTGCTTGGTTACCAGGTTATATTCAGATGTTTCTTGTGTGATATCATGCTCACATTTAGCATGCTCTAGTCTGAATATTGCTTTAGCTCAGTGTTTCCCAAGCTTTCAATGTCCAAGTATCTCATGTCAAAAAATAATTAACAATTTTCTGTATATATGGTTTAACAACAATTGAAATGTATTTCCTCTAGTGCTGCCGGATTTTATCCGGGCCAAAAAAAGCCGGCTTTTATTGAAAAAAGTTGATTTTTTCCCCCCAGAAAAGTATTAAATAAAACATTTTATTTATATTGTTTATAAAATTAAATTATTACTGCAATAGCAAAATACTTGAAATAAAAATGAAAATTATTTAATAGAATGATACATTACAGAAATAGCAAAAAGAATTTGTCCTTATTAGAAATTTATTTAGATTCAATACAATTTAAAGATTTATTTTCAAAAATTTTCACTAAGAATTTAAAAGTTCACTTGACACTGCATGAACTAAATATTACCAATCATTTGGCTCAGTCTTTAACTGATAATCTTTTGCATATTTTAAAGCAACTTTAATTATTTTATTCTTTTTCAGAACCTTAACTAATTCTCTGCTCCGATTAGAAGTAAAAGCTATTTTTCGAATAAATTGCATAAAATAAAGATGCCCATCTTAAAGCAGACCTGCTGGTCAATGTTAAATTGTACTAGAATGATCTGATCTATGAGCGAGCACCAGGTACTAGTACCTGTTTCATACATTGCGGTTTAAAAGCGAAGCTGGTATTTGTACCCGTTTAAAATCGCCACTTTTAAGTTACTCAAGGGAAAAAATAATGTTTCATATTATGTATGAATTGGTGTATTTTGTTATAACATTTTATAACTTGGTCAACTTAGACCGCTACGCAACATAGTTGAGCGTGCTATGTTGCTTGTTCATAATGTGCTGAAAAAATTTAATGCCACGTTTAAAAAAAAATTTCCTTTTATAAAAGCGATCCAACTAGGGGAGACTGGGTATGGTTGAAACGATTTAGCTTATACCATCCATAGAATAGCCGCTAATAAACTTAGCGATGAAGGGGATATGATAAATACAATAGTTCGATTCTGCCTAATAATGGGCAGAATAGTTTGATTTTGCGATGTTTCATTTTTAGTATAAGATGAAATTTTAAAACAAATTTCACATTTGTTTCAATCGTCTCCATATCAGGGGCAGTGAAACAGTGATTGGAGTCGGCTGCAACATATGCCAAAAATATGAAATTTAATATTTTAACATGATTTATTATTTATCTCATTAAAACTATTAAACAATCATATAAATCAAATAAAGGAACATTTTCAAAAACAAAAAGTGAACAAAAACTTAACTCATGTCACTTCAATTAGAAAAATATTTGGAAAATGAACTAAAATTAAATATCTAATTATAAGTTTTGGTTTTCGAATCAATCGGAGTCATTTGTGACAAACATAACTAAAACCACCTTCTGTGCACTCTTTATGAGCCCACAGTTTACAATTTGTGCACTGTTTCCATTTTTCTCCAGGTCTGCTCTATGAATACTGCTACATACAAACGAGGCAAAAGCACTCCTCTTCCTGTGATGATACCTTTTGTGTCTACTTCCTATTTGTGGATTTTCTTTTACCGTTACCCCCATCGAATCTTTTTTTAACTTGCTTAGCTTTGGAACGCTTTAATTTGTCTTCATGCATCTTTCTTATCTCTTCCTTCTCTGGTGTATCTGTGTAAATTGTCGACTTCCTTGGGCTTCGAACAAGCATAAATTATAGTAATGATTAAACTTTGTGCAAAGTAATAGAAATAAAATTTCACGTTAAATTAAAGCACAAATGAGCATTAAAACGCAGACATATGTTTCGGGATTGCTTGGAATCCGTTTTTCAATGCGACAGGGAGCTTCTAGATGCAAAACATCCAAATGAAGCCGTCTGCGTTTTAATGCTCATTTGTGCTTTAATTTAACGTGAAATTTTATTTCTAAGCATAAATTAATTTGCCCTCTCAAAGTCTTACTTAAACAAATCCTCGGTATCTAGAAAACGCAAAATTTAAATAAATATATTGTTTGAACCGTACCCACATAAAATGGTTCAACCGTCCCCATCCTTACCATTCAGTACAAAACCATTTCTATGAATGGTTACAATAATTTTTTATCCAAACTATTATGGTTGTGACACTACCATATGCAACAAGCTTCACTTCAAACGGAAAAAGTGCTCAATACTGTTACTTTAATAAAAGCCATAATAATTACCAAAATCTTTGAACAAAAATACTTACTTTTGCTTATCAAAATACAATAGTGCCTCTTATAAAAACTTTTTTGACCGAGATCGATGCAACAATGAACCTCATGTTCAGACTTGCTTTCAGGCTCGTTCATCTTGCACCCATCACCATACTGCACACTGCGCAGCAGATATCAACCCTGTTTCAAACGTGCCCAGTCTCCCCTACTCACCACAGGCGACTTCTTTTAAATTTTTGCCATGAGTAGTGCTGTAGGTAAACATTAGTTTAGTTGATTAGGATTACGGTGAGTAATTAACTAAACTAGTCAAGATAGTGAATTTCCTAGAAGCAAATGGAGTGTTGACTGGTTTTCAACATGGTTTTAGGAAGGGTAGATCCTGTGCAACTAATTTGTTGCATTTGTATGAAAGTTACCATGACATCAGATAGTAAAAAGTGTGTAGGTGTTGTTTACATTGATTTTCAGAAAGCGTTCGATTTGATACAGTACCGCATGAAGCTTTCCTTAGCAAACTTGCTATATTAGTATTGGTGGAACAACTTTAATTAGGGTTAAAAATTGGCTGACTGGAAGGAAACAGAGAGTAGTAGTGAAGGGCAATTATTCTCAGTGGATTGATGTTTTGAGTGGTGTTCCACAAGGTTCAGTTTTAGGGCCAATATTATTTATTATTTTTATTAATGATATTAGTCGGAGTATTTCTGGGAACATCAATATTTTTGCTGATGATGTCAAAGTCATGGGAATCGTTGACACGGGAGAAAAAGTCAATCAGCTTCAAGAGGATTTGAATAAAATTACTAAGTGGGCAATTAAGTGGGGTATGTCCTTCAATATTGGGAAATGTCAAGTGCTTCATTTTGATCAAACGTGCAAGCTATTTAAAAGATTCAGTCATTAGTGCAGCAAAAACAGTTGTTGATCCAGGAGTATTGATTAGTACAGACTTCAAGTTCAGTCAGCAGTATAGCATAGTAAGTAACAAAGCTAACAGGATGCTTGGGTTTATCAATAAGGCTATTTCAAACCTGTCTAAGGAAGTTTTATTGCCATTATACAGAAGTTTGGTTAGACCTCATGTGGAGTATGCTGTTCAGTTTTGGTCTTGCTACCTAAAGAAGGATATTACTTTATTGGAAAGGGTTCAAAGGAGGGCTACTAGGTTGGTAAGTGGTCTTACAGACTTAGATTATGAGGGCATGCTTAAAAGGCTCAATATGTATAGTCTTCAGCAAAGAAGAGCTAGAGGGGACATGATTCAGTTGTTTAAATTCATTAAAATGGGAAATCTTGATGGGCTACAGTTATTTGCTGAAAGTAGAACCAGAGGTCATTGTTTTAAGCTTTTCAAACCTCAGGCTAATCTTGATATTAGGAAACATTACTACTTCAATATTGTTGAAGGCAGTTGGAACAGTTTACTGGAGGAAACTGTTAATTGCAGTGGGGTAAAAACTTTTAAAAAAGCCCCTGATGTTCATTGGGGACTGTTAAATTGACTAGGACCAGAATAACTGGGCCCTGAGCCTGTTGCTGGTCACTTTTGTATTTGTATTTATTTTGTTAATAGAAAGGAAATACTTCAAATCACTGTTTTTCTTATTCTTCCTCGCCTTGAGCGAAACTCTTTTTTTGTTCGTAGTGTCAAATGTATGCTAGAAAAAAATTAATGAACATAGTTCTTTATTGCAAGTTTCAGTATTCTGAATTATCTTTAAGTAAATAAATTCTAAATGTTAAAATCAATTTTAAGGGAGAAGTATGTGCTTGAATCTGAAATAGAATAGCTTCTCATATTTATTAAGATAAGGTATTGTGCTCGACTATAGAAGCTGAATTCGATTCCTTTCTCCCAACCTGGATTTAATGTCATTCTCCTTTTGTGCTGAAAAAATTGTTTGTGTACTAGCTATAATATTAGGTGATCAAGTTGTGTAACAAAATAATTCTGAATCTAATTTTAAATGAACTCCATTGAAAGAAAGATTTGAGCTTCATTTTACACAAATTAACAATAGCAACATAAATTGACATAATATAGGTGCAAATTGTAAGTAGTATTGTGTCTAATTGAAAAAGGCCTATAAAGACCAGCCTTTTTTTAAAAAAAGACCGGTCTTTTTTAATAAAAACTTGCCAATTTGGTCTCTTTTTTTTTTTTTAAAGCTGGCTTTTTTGCAGCTCTGATCCCTTTTTAAGTGCATGAACAATATAATAAAAAATTAACGCAATCATAATAGAACATAAGTAAAAGATAAAAGCAATGTCATGCATAGCATACATTATCATATGAAGAAGGTGAAATTTTGTATGCTGAGAAAATTATCATAATTTTTCAAGACTTTGGTAAAACTGGATATCAATTTGCAACCAGAATGATATTAAAACTGTACAACTTTTGCCTGTTTTTCAAGAATCCACCTAAAATTAATTCCAACTTTCTGCCCTCACAAAACAGTTGGCATGGATGTTGTTTTAATATAAGGATATATATCTTACCTTTCAATATTTTTGTTTAAATCAGGAAAATAATCTTTTGGCCCACTTGTAAATTTTCTAAAGGCTGTGTTATATGTTCCTGAGCATCAGCATCAATTTTGTGTGCTGAACTTGTTAGAAACTCAGAAGCGAGTGAAGATAGTGAATATTCCTATTATCAACTATCTTTGCTACAAATTTAGTTTTGTCATGCAGAACACTCGCTATATTTCGGATGGGAAACAATGAAATTTCTGTGCATTGTAATGGCAAATTGAGACAATTTGAAGCAACGACTTTTTCCCGATAAAATTCTGAACTTGGTGTGCCACGTATCCCCACCAAGCTCTTTATGTATCCCCAGAGGTACACATACTACACTTTTGGAAACACTACTTTAAATGAATGTTGATAAAATTATAAATATGTTAAAATTATTCTATTCTGTCAATATTTTTGATATTTCTGTAGATTTTTTAAAATTGACAAATGAAAAAATTTTAGTTCTTTAAATCTCATTCTTAAACGTGTAGTTACATGCATATATATTAGTTTACTGTTTTAAATTTTAATCTATACCAGCATTTCATTATCTCACCTTTTTAAAATACAGCAGCAAAATTACGAACAAATTGCGTTTTGGATTACTGTTTAAAACTCCATTGATATTTTTCCTGCACATTAAAATGTCAAGCTGTCATAATGAGTTTATATATATATATATATATATATGTATGTGTGTGTGCTTGTGTGTATCTATAGTAGTACATATACATATATTTATGTATTGAAATAAATTTTACTAAATTTATGTTTGTGAAAGTTGCAACACCATGAAAGAATCGATGAACAAATTTTGAATGTCTGCTTGAGGAAGAGCATTCCATATTGTTTGTATGCGTACCCAAAGTTCGGCTACAGAAGCAACAGGACGAGGATCACGAGCGAGACGCCGACCAACAAAATCCCACACATGTTCAATTGGCGACATATCTGGGGAATGCGCAGGCCAAGGAAGAAGAAGTACCTACTGCGTTGCAAAGAAGGATTGAACAGTCCGAGAAAAATGAGGGCGGGCATTGTCCTGTTGAAATACAGCGCCTGGCAAGCTCTGAAGGAAGGGAACAGCTTGGGGCTGTAGAACTTCACTGATGCACCGGTTGCTGTTCAGATTGCCCACAATTCGTACCAATTGAGATCGCCCATGATAGGCTATGGCGCCCCAGACCATAACGCCGGGTGTTCGTCCACTGTGGCGTTCGATAATGCACTCCGGAAGGTGGCGTTCACCGGCATAGCGTCTGACACGAATGCGGCCATCATGGTACCACAAATTAAAGCGGGATTCGTCAGAAAACACGACATGCTGCCAATCAGCACGCCAGTCTCTATGCTGATTGGCCCATTGTAGCTGCAGGCGGCGATGGTTTAGCGTGAGGGGGATCCTGTATGAAGGAGTCCTTGCGCGCAGTCCACGCTGCAGCAGACGTCTACGAATTGATGAAGCGCACAATGAAACACCTGTAGCTATTGACCACTGTGCTGCCAATTGTCTAGAGGAAGCTGTACGGTCCGTCCACGCCATGCGGACCAGGTGTCTATCATCGCGAGTTGACGTCACATTTCGGGGTTCACTCCCGGATTTCCGAGTTGTCCGACCCTGGTCCGTCCACTGCTTCCAAACACGCATCACTGTGCTGCTGTTACGCTGCACACGAGCGGCTACTGCACGATACGGCAATCCAGCTTCACGAAAGCCGATGACTCTCCCCCGTTCAAACTCTGTAAGTTGTTCAAATCTCGCTCTCTTTCATCGAATAGGCATAAGTAAAGGTTGAGCTAACGTTTACCACTAGCAGATAACCACCGATAACCATACACGCCTCGCTACAACCGTCTATTTATTCGGATCCATCCGCCGTTCAGAGGGCGCTGCTCAGCATACGCATGCGCTACGGATTTGAAATTCTAATCATTTGCATATCATGCGCTACTTTGCATTTCCTGAAAATTTCAGCTCACTCGCGTAAGTCCTTCATGATGTTGCAATTTTCACAAACATGAGTTTATTTATTGCACTATACAAAGTCACTTTTGTTAGCAATTTCTTGTAATACATTTTCCTTTTCAGTACGCTGTTGAAGCTCTTTGTAAACATGTGGAAGATTTACTTGATGTACAAAATTCGACAGAAACAAGGCACATCGCATTTCACTTTTATACTGCTCTAATACAGGGACAGGTATACTTTTATGATTAGTATTTCAGACAAAAGTTTGTTAACAATTTTTCTTTTGTAATTTTTTTTTTTTTCAAAAATAATTTTATTTATTTAGGGTTGTTGCAAAATATTATAATATAAATACATCCACATTTAATTATTATTATTATCATTATTATTTTTTTTTTGGCACAAAAGTTTACATTTTATTTCATATTGGAAATGTACATGTTTTTTATGCAAAAATTAAACGAGCGTTGTAATTTTAAGCTAGTATTTTATTACTAATTTTTCCAAAGGTGGAAGTGTTGCTGGTAACCTTTCAACTACCCCCCCGTAAAACACACACATAGGTAAATGAAATATTTCTATGTGTGTTGTTTTTACATGAGTTAATTTAGTGAAATAAGTTATTCAAGACAGGTTTTATGAAGTTTAAAGAGTAGTGTTAAGTTAGATAGTTAAAGCTATAGTTAAAGAGTACCTTATCTTCAAACATGTGTCTTGCTTTTCGAAAATACTTTTCCCACCTAGTAATATGTTTTTTAAATGGGGAAACATAAAGGTCTGATCCTTCTGCATAAAGTCTGATTAAGTTTGTGATATTTGCTTCTGAAATTTTTGTATAGGGGAAACAAAGTTTGTTTTTGTTTTTTCAAACATAAAAGCTAATAATTGTTGGTGCAAATAATGCTAATATTGAAAAAAGGGGGAAAATTTGAACTTTTTTGTGAAATCGATTACATTTTTTCAGAAAAGCATCTATGCCGCTAAGTTATTTATTATGTAGTTATGTAGTAATAATTAGGAAATAAATTTACTGTTTCCATGTATTTAAATATCATAGAAAGTTGAGTTCAAGTGAGCTGGAAGACTACTGTTGAACTTTGAAAAGGGACTTTGCTGAGACAAAATGTGGAGGGTTATGAAAAGAATTAGACATTTTACGTACTTTGAACATTACTTATTTTCATATTTTTATCATATTAAGGCAAACTTTTTCTCTAATTGCACACACTATATCCTTATGTGATAGAGGAAAGTTATTTTTTTTTTTGAATGCTTTGTGAAAAATACTATTAGAATCAGTTAATAAAGTTTTTGGGTCAGAGGAGCATTTTTTTGTTGACTAGTGAGTAAAAAGTACTTTTCCTTGCTAATTTAGGTAAAGAGTAGACTAGAAAATACTTAAACTAGCAGAATTTTAAAAGTCCTGAGTGGCCCAAAAGTTATTTTTCTCATAGAAGCAATATTGATTGAGCCTTATAATCATTAGAGCCTAAGGTCAGGTGGGGGAAAATGGGTCAGTTTTTAGCTATTTTCATATTCAAAGTTTCATAGCAACAAAACCAGAAACATTTCCCATTTCTTTTCAATTGCATGTTCATTGACTTCTTTTAGAACAATTTTATGTAATTTTAATATTTATTTTTTAATTATGAAATAGTTTAACTGAGCTTATAAAGTTGACTTATTTTACGCCATCGTGGGGTAAAATGGGTCATAATGCAAAATAATGCTGAAAAAAGTTATTTATTACTTTGAAATTGGAAAAAAAATGCGTAAGTATACATATTTAGCAAGATTTTGAATTATGATTACATTGAAATGTAGATATTATATTGTTCTCTACAATTACATATTGGTTCACGTAAGACTTCAACAATATCACCTCTCTATCACATCAACGTGATCTTTTTTAGGGAAATTAGAAAAAAAAAATTAATTTCAACAAAGTAAACAATATACATTGTTTAAATTTAGGAACTTGCTGCAGTTAGGTACAACAGAGTAAAGAATAATTTTTAAAAATGAATGAAACGACCTAATCCTAATCATGACCCATTTTACCCCATCCAAGAAAAATTGATGTAAAAAAGAAAATACTTAATATTTTTCTTAACTGCTCAGCTGGAATTGTTCTCCAAAGTTTCTTAGTGAGGTAATCCATTAAATTTGGGCTGTTATTTGATAAAATATAGAGCTTTTCATAAGTTGGTAAACCATGTGTTAAGCACACCATCATCCAAAGCTTACAAAAAAAAAAAATTGCGTTGCCATATTTCTGAACTAAACTTTTTTTTAGATTGAAAAATGTTGCCTACACATAGAAAAATAACATTAAAAAAAATTTTGGTTTAAAATTTTCAATTTCAAGTTCTATTATTTTGGGTTTTTTATAAAGTGACCCATTTTATCCCATGATGCATTTTACCCCATCCTCCCCTACCTATTCTTTTCCTACTTCAATCTTTCATGCAAGCATAAAAGACAATTCATCTATTTAAGTCAATCAGCATTTGCAGCTTTTTTCTTTTTCTTTAAATTGTGTCTTAAAAAATGGCTTAATGATTTCTTTTCCATTTTTCTTTTAAACAAAGCGCTGTAATGTTGCCAACCTTTAAAATGTGCAATTTGCTTTAAAATTTCACAAAAGTGTTAGAAGTTTTAAAACTAATTAACCACAGCATGTTCTTTTGAAGTGGTAATAGGGTCATTCCATGTCAACTGGACCAGTGGTCCCCACTCGACCATCTCCAATTTTGATAAAATTTTGCACGAAGTTTCTGGTAGGTATAGCTAAATTTTTAGACCTTAAAAGTAAAAACTCATGTAGCAAGGGGCGCCTAAGTTTAGGAACCAAAATGGCTGCCATTGACGAACGAAACAAGTAGCCATGTTTGGATGTACCTGGAGAGCCACATAATAAAAGCACAGCCCCGAAATTTATTTTGCTCGGACAACTTTTTGTACTTAATCTTATAGCAAAGTTGTGAAAGACCAGCAAGAAATTTTTTTTCTATTGTGTTCAGTCAAAGTTGGCTGAAAATTCAATTTGACAAAAATTTTTAAAATTTTATGCTGCTCTAACTCGTCAGTAACTAAACTTATACACTTGTAATGTTGTATATATCTCAATCAACTACTTATTGACGTATTCTGAAAATTTCATTAAGTTAGCTTTTGATTTATATATGTCTAAACATGCAGCGGTTTTCGAAAATGGCCAATTTTGATCATTTTTGAACCATCATATCTGAGGGGGAACTTAATGAATTTTCTTCATTCAACTTTCATTAGATAGAGGAAAGTTTTCTCTACCAAACTTGAAATTTTTAAGAAGGTGTTTTTTTTTTTGCAAGTCGTAGAAAAAATGATTCAAATTTGAGTTAAGAACCATGGTGATATGTGCGCCTTTACAGCCTCAATTTAACTTTTTTGGAGTTGTATTTGACATTTAAAAGAAAAGAAACTTGCGTTGAGTCATGCAGGGCTCGCTCATGCTCGTATTTGACGCATAAATCAATATTATTTGAAAAAATTGACTCATTTTTGGAAGATGACAGTCAATCTTTGGCTGGTAAAATTTCGTCCAAAAGACATTCTAATACTGAAAAATTGATTTGTATTTTTGCTCAATGTGCTTTACATTTTGAATTATTAATAAAAGAACTAGAAATATTGTAAAATTAAAGCAGATGCAAAAAGATTGCCGCTCGATTGCAGCAAAACGCTCTTACTGTTCCCAACAGGCAGCATCAAAGAAACGTAAAAAATAAGCTAAAAGTAAAAAAAAAAAATCAGCAAATAAAGACCCAACGTGAATAATTTTAAACATTAAGCTAAATTAATAAATTTTTAAAAAGAGAAAAACTTATTATGAAGAGTTTAAGAAATTCAATTTGCCAGTTTCTGGCAAAATTGCTGCCGGTTTTTCTCCCCTCGTCATGGCAATAATTGGTTGATTCTAAACCAATCATTACTTTCATATTAAAATGTTTAAAAGAATAATATGTCAGAGAATTAGGATTTGACTTTTTAAATTGATTTAATTAAGCATTTACTTATTTGCACAAAAAGTTACTCAGCAAGAAAATATTACTCTTGCATCCAGAAGTGTGATTGAAAATAAAATTTACCTCCTTTTTCATAAAAACAAGAATTTAATTTGAAACATTCAAAATCAGACAATATTTCCAAATAACTTTTTAAAAAATTCTGTAATTAAAAAAAAAGTTTTGTCATGTAATTTGCAATGACATACAATACACACCACGAAAGTTTTTAACAGATTATCAAAATTTTTAATTGATTATCTATGGATTCCTCATACCAACCTATCTCCCGGAACCCCATTTGCTCCCGAGGGCTTGCACTTGGGGGCATCTAAAAATACGATAGGCCAGAAAATGGCAGGTGCGGGGGGTTTCTGGGCGCACTATCATACCAACCTTCCATATTTTCGTGTAGAACTTTTTATACTTCAGGGTAAAATCATCACGACTACAACAGCATTTAAAAAAAAAAAAATCTTCATTAAACTATCTAAATTGACTCGCATTTTCCAAAAATTGACTTACTTTTTTTAAATTGTGAGTCAGCCTGATAGTCGCATATTTTCAAGCCTAGTAGAGTAACCACTGGTTCATGGTGGTTGAACCACTACTAGTTTGTTTACACTGATGACCCCTTTGCCAAGGGGTCATGTCCAATAATCACGCTAGTCAGCCACAGGCATAGTTCTCTTTTCTGTAGGACCTCAAGCCGGATGCAAAGAAATAAACAGCAGCCATTTTGCCAAAAATTGAATTTCTTAAACTCTTCGTAATAAGTTTTGTATCTTTTAAAAATTTATTTATTAATTTATCTTAATGTTTAAAATTATTCAAATTGGGTCTTTATTTGCTAAAATTTTTTAACTTTTAGCTTATTTTTTACGTTTCGTTGATGCCGCCTGTTAGGAACAGTAAGAGCGTTTTGCTGCAATCGCGCGGCAATCTTTTTGCATCTGCTTTCATTTTACAATATTTCTAGTTCTTTTATTAATAATTCACAATATAAAGCATATTTAGCAAAAATACAAATCAATTTTTCAGTATTAGAATGTCTTTTGGTCAAAATTTTACCAGTCAAAGTTTGACTATCTCCTTCTAAAAATGAGTCAATTTTTTCAAATATTGATTTATGCTTCAAATGCAAGTATGCGCCAGCCCTGCCGTACCCAACACAAGTTTCTTTCCTTTTAAATGTCAAATAAAACTCAAAACTGCTGTATGTATAAAACTCTAATGCACACATATCACCATGGTTTTTAACTCAAATTTGAACCATTTTTTCTCCGGCTTACGAAAAAACACCTTCTTAAAAATTTCAAATTTGGTAGAGAACGCTTTCCTCTATCTAATGAAAGTTGAATGAAGAAAATTCATTAAGTTCCCCCTCAGATATAGTGGTTCAAAAATGGTCAAAATTGGCCATTTTTGAAAAGTGCTGCATGCTTAGATAGATGTAAATCAAAACCTAACTTAATAAAATTTTTGAAATTTTCAGAATACGTTGACAAGTAGTTGACTTAGATATATACAAAGTTACGAGTGTATAAGTTTAGTTACTAACGAGTTAGAGCAGTTTAAAGTTTTAAAATTTTTTGTCAAATTGAATTTTTAGCCAAGTTTGATTGAACACAATAGAAAAAAAAAATTATTGTAGGTCTTTCAAAACTTTGCTATTAGATTGAGCACAAAAAGTTGTCTGGGCAAAATAAATTTCGGGGCTGTGCTTTTATTATGTGTCTCTCTAGGTACATCCAAACATGGCTACTTGTTTCGTTCGTCAATGGCAGCCATTTTGGTCGCTAAACTTAGGCACTCCTTGCTACATGAGTTTTTACTTTCAAGGTCTAAAAATTTGGCTAACTTAGTTTTATACCTACCAGAAACTTTGTACAAAATTTTATCAGTATTGGAGATTGTTGAGTGGTGATAATTTTTGAAATTGGTCCAGTTGACATGGAATGACCCAGTAAGAATCAACAAATAAATAATCAAGGAAAAATATTGGCATGAAATTCTAATAAAAGGTTGGAAAAATCAATATTTGCCTTTTTGATCAATATTTGCCTACCATGTTGAGAATTATGAAATCTGCTTTTAGTTTGTGAGGAACATACAAAAATACTGTGCTATATCCCTGTGCTGAAGTAAAACTGTTTAAGGCCACTAGGTGGTTTTCAGATAATTGTTTAAAGTTAATTAATTGTACCTTGGTACATCTCTCAGAAAAAATTTCTGTGGTTTCGGTGATTTTTCTTGTAAAAAGGTGTTATGCTGGCTCTTCATTTTTTGTGATGCTCCATTCTAGCAAACATGACAGAGTAGTGGCATTTTGTTTTCAGCACCAAGAAAATACCTCAAAAGTGGTTGATGTTAAACATTGCTTACAAGGGCAGTGTTATGATAAAGTCACTGCTCCACAAGGGGATTTCTTAGTTCAAAAGGATGTAAAAAATTTCTTGATAATCTTGTTCTGGACTTAAGTCAACTTTTCAAACAGATGTAAATGTTGAAAAGATTTATGCATTTGTGCTTCAGGATTGACGACAGACTACTGAGAATCTGGATAAGTTCAGTTCAGCAAATCTGAATAGAAAATTTGATGATGAAAAAGGTGCTTTAATTTTTGCCTTGCATCACTACCAATTTTTCGTAACAATAGCATAGTCCTTGTGCGCCGTTTGCTTACTAACTTAACCTTTCTTCACACAATTTCATTTTATTTCCTGAAATGAGGAAGACTGAGCTTTTATGGTGTTGAAGAAAAAATTGAGAAACAAGCTCAGCTATTAAAACAGATATTGGCGTAAAGACCAAGATGAGGTTTTGTTCCAAGAACAAAACCTCATTTAAAAAAAAAAAAAAATTACTTCTTAAACTTCAAAGGTTTTGATTTGGTTTTGTAAAAAATAATTTAGATACATAACTTTTTGAAAAGAATTCCTTTTTTTTATACCTTTTCTTAAACTTTTTTTTTGCTTGATGCCTGTACTTTTTATGTAATTTTCTGTTTATCAATGCTTTATATTCTATAATATGGGTTAATATGTTCTTTAATATTTTGTGCTGTAATATATCTTTCTTTTACTTTTATGCCGCAATTTAAAGCTATTTTATATTTATGCAGATGGAACAGATGACTATTATGAGGACATATTTATTTAGACTGTTGGCTCAGCACACAGTAGAAGAAGACACAGTACCAAGGTGATTTTTTCCATACATTTTAAGTATTAGAGAGTTATTAGTGTTTTATTTGTTCAATATTTCGATAATGTTTTAACTAATATTTAATTATTCTTATTTTAGACTTGAAATGCTAAAGGAGTTGTCTGAAAATGGGAAAAATATTACATACTTTGAAGAAGAAATTGGTAATTAGCTTACTCTCTATTTTTGATTAGCACTATTATTTCTTTCAGTCTGCCTGTTAAAATATTTATTATCTGCTAAAGCATTGAAATGATTAAAATGATTCGGAAATACAATGCAGCGAGAAATAACAGATTTTTAGTGACAAAAGAAGGATATTAATTAAATAAATGCAAATTTTTAGTCATATGAGAGGTTTACTGTAATTGTCTGTCTAAATCATACTGTATCGCAGCCCCTTCTAGTTCTACCACTAAGACTGCTTGCCACAACTTGGATTGGTGTTTTTCCTGTTATTTGCACTAGTTTTCTCTAAATTTTCAGTTTAGTCATTTGCATCTATTGTTTTATAAGGGCCGAGTGCAGGGGTGGAAAATCTGCACCTACTGTGCCAAATTGCACCAATTTTCAATTTCTGATGCTGCTGATACAAAAAAACTTAAATTCATTTATGCACCAAAATTCCAATATTTATGCTCTAAAATGTCATTTACAAGGTAACAAATAGCAGTTAATTGCACTTTTCCTCACTGGAAGCTACCTTAAAAAAAAATAGAGGAAAACTAAATTTCTTGCTTTGTTAAGCATTTCTAAGGCTATTAATTGATGAAGTATTATGACAACCCCGACTCAAATGTCATTTGGTTTTTAAGCTCCTTTCTGTCAGTGTACATGCATTCTTGTGCTTTAATTACATTTTCATTAAAAAAATATCAGTGAAGACATTTTGCTGTTGGAAATGCTTGCATCGACCACAGGTTTTGCTGAAAATTTGATGACTTGTTTGAGATTTCAATCCACCATTAGGGGATGTGTTGAGATAACACATCCCATAAATGTTTCAATTGTTTCATAAGTTGGAAGCTAATTTAACATAAGCTATCTTAAGCCAGCTTATTTTATTTTTCAGTTTGATATTTCTTATAACTCAATATTTCTTATTTAATTGTTAATAGTTTATAAACTTTTGGGAAAATGAAAGCTTTTAAACAATTATGCTCATTAATGTATAATTTTTATTTTGTTTTTGAAATAAAATAATTTTTACAATGTTGATAGTTGAAGCATTTTTTTTTTTTTGTATTTTAACTTAGTTTGACTGTCTGTTAAAGTTCATGCAGGAGTAAATCTGTTACTTCTAAAAAAGTAGGAAATGAGCAACAGAATAAATAGAGAAGACTTATGTAAAATTGAAACTAGTACATCAAGGTATCCGTTCAGCTTAAAACTGTAGATGACGGAAATCGGCAATTACAAAATACAGTGAAATCTAAAGATATAATTGAGATGAAAAGTACTTCAATAATCCATGTTAAAAGCTCAAATCTACATAAAAAGAAAAAAGAATAATTGATATATATTTTTTAAAATAATAATAAAAGCAATATTTATTTTTACTTTTTCTCTTAATATGCAGAGCTAGTTAAACACAGTATATAAGTAACTATGATCATTATTGTTTTTTTATTTGCCTGTTTTTTTGATGGAAAGGACTATATTATCATTAGCACACTATGTTTTAAGTTAAACAACATTATTTCTTGAGTGACATTAAGTTGGGTATAAAGCAGCTGTAAAAGAAATTTATGTAAGTAACAGTTTTGGAGCATCTCAGAAGTGTGTTGTGGCCAGGCCTAGCTTGCATTAAGAAATAGAAAAGCAATTGAAGGCATATTACATGTTATTTACCAGGTAAAATGCCTTGTTGCCTTTAAAACTAATAGTTATGAAATTTTGCAGCTCCCCCTCTGCCCAAAATGTAAATAAATAAAAAATAATATACCAATAAGCTTTCATTAATTTTTTAAATGATAAAATTCCTAATTTGACCATTTTATGGCATTTAAAGCCAACAACTTGTGGTTGGAGATTGGAAGAGGTTGAAAATTGGTGTTTTATGCTGAAAAATCTCCTGGTTTTCTTACTTTGTGATGTTGACAACTCTGGTCGTAACCTCCCCACCCTTTAACGTGGTCAAAAATAGCCAAAAACTATGTATTTAAAATTTCAGCTCGGAAGAGTTGCTGAGGAGTCCATACACTTAAGACAGAGTTGTAGTTCTATCTCACCCATGATCCACATTTTTCTTTTCAGAGAAACTCTTCTTCCTTTAAAATAATAATAATAAAACATAGAATAAATGGAAACAATAAGAAAGACATCAAATACTAAACAAGCCTACTTTGTATGTTCAACAACTTTATTTTTGTAATTTTAAATGGTTATAAATACTAGCAAAGATTTTATTTCCTCAAAAGAAAAGAACAATCTTTTCCCATCATATGGCATAATTTACTTCAATGAGAAATAAAATTTTGTTACTCGTGGGTAGGGTTGCAAGTTTGTCGCGGAAAAAAAAGCTCGAAATTCGCGGGACATTTGCAGCAAAGTTCACGAAATGTTCGCAACACAAATATAATAAAATATACCATATCTACAATGAAAGTTATTCTCCATCCTAAAACATAGGGCTATTGTTAAAAAAGGAAGGATTATCAACTTCGTTAAAAACATTTAAATATTTGTATTGACAAGGTTCAAAAACTCTGCATGCTTTAAAAAATTTTGAGTCTGGTTGGCGAAATCTATGTTTATTGTTAATGCTTCAAAAATAATTTTGAATTGTTTCTTGGCACAAGTTTAGAACCTTTCTAGACTTTGGGTGCTCACAGATTTTATCCTTGGTTTCTGAAATTTTTTAAAAACCGGACCTTTCGGGAGTCAATAATTTAAAAAAAAAAAAGTAAAATTCCCGGAGTTTAGGAAAAAGCTTTAAAAATCGCGAAAATTTTTGCGGGAATTCACGGCACGACAATCTTGCAACCCTACTGATGGGAAATAAAATTTGCTATTTGCAAATATATTTATGAATACAGTTTCGTTCTAAGTTTTGAATTACAGCAATTTGCTTTAACTTTATTTCATGTTAGTTGTGTGTAATAAAGATTTTTTCTTTCGTTCTTTCTTCCTTTTAAATTTTTTTGTCTTAAATCAATAGTAGTAGTCTGAAATGCATTATGATGTATTGCACACTACGAAATGTCCCCCCCCCCTAAACTATTTTTATTTTCAAGCAGCATTAATGCTGAAAGTGTAAATAAACCTGATGCAAAAACTGCTAATTTTGATACAAAATTCTATTTAATTCGATACAAAATAGAATTCTGATAGAAAAATTGTAATTTGACCTGATACAAAATAGATAACTCTAACACAAAACTGGTATTTTTACTGATACAAAGCTGATACAAAACTAAATTTTGAATTTTCCACTCCTGCAAGTACTTAATATATGCTATTCATTATTACACTTTCTTCAGTTTCAATGCAATAAAATCTTGCAATTTAATTTTCATTCACTTCCACAAGACCAAATTTTTTGAAATTTTGCACACATATAAATTATAAACCACAATACAACTTTACAGTAGTAAAATTTGTCACAAATTTTTTTTAATTTAATTAAATTTTTTTTATGTTTCAACTTTAAGCACACTTTTCACATTAACTTTCTAATATGTGCGCTAAATACCCCTTGCACATATTAACAAGCCATCATCAATCAACTTCTTCATACAATGAAATTTGTTCAAAATTTCTAGCTTAATTAAAGCATGAGCTATTACTAGTTTATTTACAGTAGAACCAAAATCGATTGTTTCTTACCGGACCATTTATTTCAAACTATCTACCGTATAATTCCGAAAATCCCCCCACCCTTTTTTCCTGAAGGTCTTGCCTTTTACCCCATGGGGGGGGGGGGGGAATTGGAATTTCAGCAAAACTTGAAATTTAGCATTAGCATGGGGGGATAATCGGAAGTTCTATACCCGATTTCGTAGTAGGATTAACTCTTTTATTTTATTTTTTCCAAAAAAAATATATAGTAAATGAGAGCACATTTGATGCAGGTAATACTTATAAATAAATTCACTATGACGTTCACTTTTTTGACACTCAACAAGTGCAGCATTTTGACAGAAGAAAAATTGCTCTTAGAATTCACAGCTGAATGCTAACCCAAAATGGCTCGCTCAAACTCAAACACACGTGCATCAATGCAGGGAAACGGCGCTCCGATGCAACTGCTCTCTGATTGGTTGAGTCTTTGGAGCGCAGCCGCTTTCCTCCTCCTACCTTGGCTCCATGGTTGCCATACTGGGCAAAAGTTCGACGATCGGGCTACTTTTTTCCGCGGCTATTGATTAAAAGCTTGCGTATTTGGCTATTTTTCCAGATGTTTTTAACTGCTCGCTGGCGGAAGTCAATCCTGATTGACTTCTACGTAGTTTCTAAAGAGAGAGGGCGACTGAAATCGGATTTCTTTGCTATTATGGGAGGGGGGGAAAAACGGAATTTAGGTTCTCACTGAAAATTTACTTTTTTGCCCCATGGGGGGATAATCGGAGATGGGGGGCTTTTTCGGAATTATACGGTATGTGAAAACAATGAATGTCTGTCACTATAAAGCAAGACGATGCTGTTAAACCATACTGTTGTTATGCTAACTGGAATAACTATTGTTCTTAACATTTTTTGTATTTCATTGTATTTAAATGTAATTAATTAGTTCACCTGAATATTAATATTTTTCTTAACATATTTATTTTAGGCCCATTTCTTCTTCTCTGGTTTCCACAAATATTTTCCACTGGCAAAACTGCTGAATTTCTGCCATTAGTTACAAATGTTATTAAATTTAATGCTGCTTATCTTTATGATGACACTGTTGCTGGTTTTATTGAGTAAGTACTTCATAAATCTTTGCAGGACATACTTTTCCATGCTATCAGCTCAAAAATCCTTAAAATTACTCAATAGCAGGCTTGGAGTAATCGCGATTACGTAATCGTAATCGGCTGTAATCGATTACATTTTGACAAAATCGTAATCGTAATCGTAATCTGATGATGGCATATTCTCATAATCATAATCGAAGTTGTGTAATCCCGTAATCCTTTTTCTCCCGGAATTTTAATCGTAATCTTAAGGAAAAAATCCGTAATCTGCTAGTCCTGCAATCGTGTAATCTTGACCTGCTGAAAGCTGAAATTTTTAGCGCTACCCTTGGATAGAAGAGATAAGATTACAAGAAAAAGGATTCAAACTGTGTACTGAAGTCCTATCCTAAGCGGTCTGTAACCTATGGGCGATCATAATATAAAAGGTTCTGTGTGGCGGTCGCAGAGCCTTGATGGCAGGACCATATAATAGTCTGCTAGAGACGCTTGTTGTCCTGCTTGTTGCGGTCTCTCAGAATTCTTAATTGCGGCTCCACTCTCCATGGGGAAATGGCTGGAGAGCCCGAGAAGAAAGGGAGTCTGGTCTGGATATGTCACTCGCATCGCCTTGGGGCTCTCAAGGGGGGGGGTCTCTCCGGTCTCCTCGCGTCGTCCAGTTTCGGTACAAGAGCGGTAATCTGTCCGCAAGTCACAGATTTCGGGGTAGATAAGAAAGGGGAAGGTGTCTATAGAAGGAGCAAATGCATCGGTCATTTTGCTTCCTTAATTACCCCTTCAAAACATATTCAAACGGTTGGGCAATAGGCGAGAGTCTGGACGGGACCGCCGCGATAAAGGAGAGTTCCCCCTTTCTTCTCTCCGCGGGGGTCCCGGTTTGGAGCCGGCATTAAGAATGGGCGCCCCATTTTCCCTTTCAATAATCGAAGTAGACTGCCCCCCTGAAAATCTAGTGTTGGTACTATCACCTACACACATAAAGAGACATGAAATGACTTTTGTGTTTTCGCCTTTCTTTAACGGCAGAAGTGAAGAATTTTTCTAAAGAATAGCACATTTACACTTCAGCAATTTAGGAGCAGCGTTACATGATGCTCTATGCTTAAGATGCATGAAATCTTAACCCTGGTACGTGTGATTATTATTCTTTTTAAAAATATGTTCTTCGAATATTTAAAAAAGTACATACATTTAAATCTTAAATTTATTTATATTTTAATGCTAATATTCTTTTTAATTAATAGGTATGTAAAAGAAAATGATATATGTTCAGACATTTTCCCAATTGTTTTTTACATGCATGAATTAATATTTAGGAATTATCTTAAAAAATTAATTATCTTTTTCTTCTTAGAATTACCTCAACAGAATTTTGTATTTCAGTTGAATCTTGTACGTTAAATTTGTGTTGTAAAATTACTTGCACTTTATTTTTTTATTAAAACAATTAGTACATGGAAAAAAATATATGCTCGTGCATGTTAAAAAAAGAAAACCACAAAACTCATATTAAAATATTATAGTCATTCGTATTATAATTATTCTTCATATTACTTTTTAACGATTACTAATTTTGCTAAGAGTTATTTGAATGTTCATGTTCAAATTTTTTGAAATTATTCTAAAATGCAGCATTTATTTTCAAAAGATTATTTATCTCTTACACTATCTGAATATTTTGTTATCCCGTGCAATTCATGCACATCTTATAAGTGATTTCATAAAGAATCATAGAAAATTATTATTTTCAGTAAACTAATTGGTGTTATGTGAAATATTTGCACAATTTAAACTAGAAAATAAATACAATGGAGAAATATACATTTTCAGAAATTGCGGCCAACTAAATTTTGATTGTATGCACACAAAATAACAATGAACCAGGTAAATCACTTATGCATTATATATAAATTTAGTGCATCGTCTTTGCTTATATACAAAATACGATCAATGTAGTTATCCCTCACATGAGTTTTAAATATTCGAAAAATACTGAATGTGCCTTTCCTGATTATACATATATATATATATATAACGCAAATTTTTCATTTCTGCAACGACGTCATAATTCCAGAACTGTGATGATGAAATTGTTTCATTATAATTGCATTCATCATCATTTCAGTTCTCTTATAAAATCAAAAATTTAATTAAAAATCATAACTTTTTGATTTATGACACTATTGTGAAAATGAGAGTTGTATGCATAAAATCGGATAATTTTATGCTAATCTAATCGTAATCAAAATCGTAATCGGATGTCATAATCGTAATCGATTACATTTTTCAACGACTGTAATCGCTGCCGTAATCGTAATTACTTTTTGGCAAAGGATTACAATCGTAATCGTAATCATAATCTCTCAATTTCTCCCTTTGTAATCGTAATCGTAATCGATTACGTTTCTTTGTAATCGACTCCAAGCCTGCTCAATAGAATTTCAAATTTTCAAAATTACTTCATATTCTTTAAATATCTCGTAAGCCAGAGTCGGTGAGTCATCAGGAGCTCCACTGACCCGGATGATTCATGATATTATACCCAAAGGTTTAATATTAAGTGACAAATATAGCTAGCATTATACATATATATATATATATATATATATGTGTGTGTGTACACACACAGTGGACCTCAATCCATGGTTCTTGCATCAGGGTTCGTGCTAGCCCACGCGATTCCTGCAATATTTTATGAAATCCCACTCAAAATAAATTTGTTTGCGTGCTGTTCCCGCAACTAGCGGACACGCGTTCAACATCATCGTGAAGCGAAACTACTATTCTAAACTGATAATTCAATATAAATTAAATGGAGTATGTTTGTTTTCAACTGCCAAATTATCCCCATTAATAAAAAGGATAGGATGGATTTGTTTCAGAATTTACGATTGCAAAAAATAAATCTTTCCATAAAATCAGGATCGAAAAAAGATGCATATGAAAGTATCAATCTTCATTAGAATACCTCAAATGTCTACATTCTTTTATTGTGTCATTTAGTCCGCTTTATAATGGATTAATGTTTCACCCTGTGTTTAACCAACCATCAAAATATCTATTAAAATGCCTCGATTATCAGGAAAGTCTAAAAGGCAGAATTTCCATATGCACGAATTTTTCAGGTGATTGAGTGCGTGAAAATTTGAGCTAATTTTATAATATTGCATGTAATAAGGTTTCAAGAAATCAATCGGTAAAATTTGAATCTTTTTCACATAGAATAAAAGTGATAATTTTTAAAAAACGCGAAACCGAGCCTTTCCAAAAGATCACGATAATAAAATAAAATCCTTCGCAAAAATCGCGATTGTAAAAACGAACCATTCTAGCATAGGAATACAAAATTTCATATATTTCAAAATATTTATTTTGAATTTTCGCACTTTTTTTTTGAAACAATGCATTTACAAATTGATGTTAATCATTTAAGTCATTACAAGCGCTAGACATTGAAGAACTTTTACAAGTTACATGAGAATGCTGGTTTCTAAAATATACTGCTTTCATTGAAAAACATAAACAGATAAAAGACCTATGATCAGAAAAAATAGAGGAAATATTAAAATTAATTTTTAGGATTTTTTTGTAAAAATCACACGTCAAAGAATTTTTGTTACTTAAGAGGATCTTTTTCATGCTTAACATTTCGTAAAGCACTCATTTTTGCCATCGCGAATTTTGTGAAGGATCCGATTTGTGTGAACCTTGTTAATGTTTATTCTTTCCTTGCTGAACATGGATTAGATAATCATCTTTTATTAAGTAGTTTGTACTAGATTATGTTCGGACAATTTAGTAATACTTTTAAAAACAAAAAGAAAATTTCCCACTTAAATTTTAAAAATCCCACTTAAAATTTTGGTCAAGGTGGGAAATCTCACTTTGCATTTTTCCCCGGTGTGAACCTTGTTGCATCTATCGTTTTCCCGTATGTATCATTTTGTTTCAAGTGTTTAACAGTTTTGTCTTTCATTATAATGTTAAATAAAAGTGCTATAGAAGTTTTGTAAAAAGCTTTTGGATTTTTCTTGTCCAGTTAGCGCGAAACCGTGGTGTAGGAAGGGTTTCGCAATTTTCCAATTGTATTTGAGCGAAACCATGCTAGGTAGAGAAAGTTGTGTTGTAAGGAGGGCTACCTGCACAGAACTACATTGGTTTTTAAAAAAGCTGCTAACTGTCAAAGAACACGATCTCTGCACCAAAAAAGCAAAATTACATGTGCAACCCAGAAAAATTGCCTTCTGTGGTTGACAGAATATTGCTCTGCACAGCGTATCACCACATTAAATGCATCTGTGTCATCTGAATGGGATGCCTACTTCTCTCTGTTATTGTCTTTTTCACCTACACTTTCATCTGAAACCTTTACAGGTTCTTTCAAAACCATTTCAACTGATCTGCTCACAACCAGGAATAGTATTTTATAAAAACTCTTGTGTTTGAATAGCAGCTCGGTATATCACCTAATTTGGGTTGTTCAAGAAAGTTAGACTCATCCAGAAATTGTTCCAGGAATTTTTCAACAGTTGCACACTTATGCCAATGATTTTGCTATACAGTAAATGAGGTAAATGAGTATTCATCTCAACAACATCTTCTTGTGAAAGTTTGATGCACTGCAATACATTTTGATCCATATGCTGAGGCTTGGGGGGGGGGGGGGTCGGACATGTTTTGCAGAAGAATAAAGGTCCTTATATTTTCAAAAACTATTCTTCTGATGCACTGTCAATAAGAACATGTTGATAATTCATGTACTTGATGAAATCTTGTAACTGCTGGAACAAAGTGGATGTAAAGTATTCTATTCATTTTAAAGTCATTCAAGCTTCTTTAGACTTTCTGTTCGAGACACTCAAATAATTCAAACCCAGGCTCTTGAATGCCCGTAATGTTTTTGAATATTAATAATTTATGAGCATGAGTGTTATTTCAAGTGTAAGAATCATATTTTTTTCTCTCAAATGTTTTTTGAATGTATATACATTTTAAAATATTTCTTTTTTTGTAGATGTATCAGTATTTACTGCAGTAAAACAAATTCTGATGAAGATCTTCAAGTTAGTATAGAACTTTCTTCACCATCCTCCTTTTTACTTCCTTGTGCAAAATACGGGATTAATTGTATTTATGTTTTAAACAGTGAACACATTTAGAATGAAATGCATATTGTATGGGTTCTGTGTATGTGTGAGTTTTATATAATATATATATATATATTATATATATATGTATGTATGTATCAGTAGCATCACTACGGGGGACTTACTTCAGACACTCAAACTGAGAGAAACCCAAAGAGCCCCGACTATCGGAGTTCCGGGTTAACCAAGGTACATTTGCCCGTGAAAAATATTTTTTTTTGGCGGCTGATGGCGGCGTCACTGAGTGACATCAGTCATCCAATTATTTTCTGGTGATATAAAGACTGAGAACAACAGTCGGAGACAATTTCAACAGACCTTTTACGACTGCAGCCATTTCGTAAAACAGCAGCAAAGAAGCGAGCGAGTTCTGTTAAACAGAAAACAATATATATATATACTATATACATAGATTTCTTCAAGAGACAACTTTAACTGGAACATGTACTCTACTGATGGGTGTACGTATAAAATTAGATATTTGTATGTATGTAACGTCATTTTTTTCATATGTGCAGTAAATGCCCTTTTTTTACATCTTTAACGACATCTTCATTCATTTCAACCCATGTTTCCCTCTCGATTTGGACAGAATCTGTGTTATCCGAGTTTTTGATTATCCGTATATTAAATTTGGGAGGGGAGAGATTCATTATTTTTCAGGAGCCTCAGAACTTGAAGACCAATTAAAATTTAAAATGAATTCAGGGTGCGTAACGGTGCTTACAAGTGCTTATAAGTGCTTATATTTGAAAATAAAATATAAGGGTCCTTATAAGTGCTTACTTTTCCTTAAAATGTTTATTTTCTAAAAAAAATTACGAATGTTTAGTTTCCCCCTAGCAGAAATCGAACGTTAGTTTACTCATCGGATGCATAAAATGGCGTTCCGATCGCTAAACCAGCTGGCCCAGATCGCCATTCATAGTCAAAATGTAAAAACATTTGTCTATGAGTGAAGAAAATATTGCAAATTTGTCGTTAAAAAACGCGTGTCAGCGCCGATGCTTCCGAGAATCCACCATTTTTGGTTCTGTAAATCCGCCATGTTTGGTCGTGTTCGGAAATTCTGCATAGCGTTGGTGCTGAGCTTGCCAAATTTGAGGTTCGGTACTGCATACTTGCCAAGTGCACTGTTTTTACCGGGAAACTCCCGTTTTTTTGTAATTTTCGCTTTAAAATAAATCAATGAAGCTTCAATATTTTTTTGCTCAATTTACGGCGCTCGTAATCGTAGTTACTCGCCGCTTAGTTTTCATGTGATTTTCCCGCCTTTTTCCGAAATTCCGTATTTTTGAAAAGTGAAAATTTCGGTTCCGCGAATATTCGTAATTTTGGAAATTGTTTTCTTCTTTAAATGAGAAAATCTTAAGATATCATGCGTAGATACTTGCTTTACGAAACTTTTACAAATTAGCAGTAAAATTTCCGCATTTTGTCTTTCATATGCTTTCAAGGGTCAGTGCCGATTTTTTTTTTTTTTTTTTTTTTGAAATCCGATTGCATCGCTTCGGTAAAAGTCCCTAGTTCTTGTGTACTATCTCATTCCATCTCTTGGACATCAATAACTTCTGGTTTACCATTATTTTTATTATTTTTTACGATTTAGCCTCTGTAGTGGATGATTTGCACTTCTCATTTTGCTACACCCACTCGAAATTTCAGTGAAAAATTTTAGCCTTTTTTAAAAATTTTAGTGATTCTATTAGTTAGTTATAACTATTAATATTGCATCCTTATTAATAATCTTGTTTTAAAAATATTTTTTGCATAGAATTAAATTTGTTTTTTCCTTCAACTTAGGGTTTGGGTTTTTTCCTTTTTGGGAATCATTATGTATTGTTACAAAATAGATAAAGAACATTTTTTCCTATTTTTATTCAATACATAACTAAAAAATGGCTAAATTAAAAAAAATATTTTAGCATAATTTATTTGTTAAGTGCACACCAGACATGGTCGTGATATTTTGTTTGAATTGTTGTGGTGTAGATGTAAGCTAGTAAGTATTTGGGAGAACTGGCTTTTTATAATCTAACTAAATGTAATTCTTGGGATTTTGTGCATTCCGCACAGTGATGCATTTTCTGTAAAGTGAAACCAAGTTTTGCCCAATGCTGTCAAATGAAAATCTAGAGAACCTCCTATTGCTCATAAAAAATAGTTTTGCTGGAAAATGTTTCGATCAAACAATTGGTGATAAAATTTTATCAAATACTGCTGTAATGAACATTAATTTTTTTTAAATTTGTAAGTTTGTTTAATTGTTCATTTTGTGTGTGTGTGTGTGGGGGGGGGGGGGCGTCATTAAAAAATCTCCTCTTTTTTCCCCCTCCAAGGTTGGCAAGTATGGTACTGTACATGATATTGGAGTGGCGCAACAAGGGGGTCATAGTAGACCGTGTCCCCCCCCCCCCCCCCGAGTGATTTGAATTTCTTTTAAATAATATTTTTATCAACAAAAGACAATATGCATCTTGAGAAAATAAAGTTAAATTTTTATCAATAAATCACTAAGTATTGATTGCAGGGGTATCTAAATAAAAAAAAAAAAATTTAAGGTTTAAAAAAATTCTCAGCAGTGCCATATTATGTTACTCTCAGAAAATTACATTATTTATCCCCCCCCCCCCCCGAAAAAAAATTGCTCAAAGTTCAGATGAAATAAAAAAAACTGCCCCCCCCCCAATAAAGAATATATATATATATATATATTCATTATATTAAGTTAGATTATCAGAATATTATTTCAATAACTGCAGTTTATTACTATATTGTATCTTTTTGCTAGATTATCAGAATAATAACTGCAATTTGTTACTTTATTGTATATTTTTGACCAGTGTTTTTTAGTTAATATATTACAATTAAACAGGCTCTATAAGAAATACAACTGTTAAATAAAACGTATTTGTTTTCCTTATGTAGTGCAAAGCCTCTCTTCCCATTTTTGTTAGCTATTTCTGTTAGAAGTATATAATTTTGTCAAGTCGTGTTTTTTCCTCTTAATTATGCAAGTAATAATGTATATGTGTACTTAAACATGTGCTTATTTCTTTCTGAAAATGTGCTTATAAGTGCTTACTTTTTGAACTAAAATGTTGCTACTCACCCTGGAATTTGGGTTTACTTTTATACCTGATTACATAAAGCAAATTCACCCAAGTATTTAGGATAATTGTTGAAATGGTAAACAGTTTTTTCTTTTTGTAAATTTGTTTGTATTGAGAAGAAAAGTCTTACTTTTGTTTTTAATTTTTGAGTTTTAGGTTAATATTTTTTGATGCAATTACTTTCATAAGTTTAGCTTATATTATGAGGGTCATTCATAAAATAAGGTTCCCATGATTTTTAAAAATAGACAGCTTTATTTTTGTTCTTAGTGTTATACATCATTTTAAAGCTTAAAACTTGCGCTATTTTCTACATAATCACCGTTTCTGTTCAAACACTTTTGCAGACCATGCTCCAAGTTTTCTATCCCCATGTTATAGAATTCTGCCGCCAATCCTTTAAGAAATTGAATAACCTCTTCCTTGACTTCATCATCGGTACTCAAGCGTAAGCCATCCAAGTGTTCCTTTAATTTTGGGAATAAGTGATAATCACTTGGGGCTTTGGTCCGGAATGTAGGTGGGGTGGAGCACAACAATACAACCAAAATCTGTCGGCAGTTCTCGAGTTTGATGTGAGACACAAGGTCGAATTTCTGTGCGAACCTTCACTGAATTCTCTGTGCGCCATTTTCAAACTTGTTGAACAGACATGCACTTTTCCCCATAAACTTCGGTTAACTTCCAATGAATGTCAATAGGTGAAATCCGTTTTGCATTTAAAAAACGTATCACAGCGCGAGTTTTGCATCTTGTGGTAACAGAGATAGAGAGCTCTATCATCGAAGGCTGCTAGGCCGGCACTGAGCGATTTTGCGAGGCGGAAGTGGTGGGAATAGAGAGGGGGAGAGTTGATGAGTAAGTCATTGTTGCCAGATTTCTCCCACTACGTCATATTCTTTCTCAGCAGCATAGGGAGCAGCATATTTGTACGAATGACCCTCGTATGGCATTAAAAAGGCAAGGAGTTTTATTTCAGACTGTTTAATGACCAAACATCTTGTGCCATTACATTTGTCTAAATAGGCTGAGCAGAAAGTGCCCCTAAAGATCAATGACAGATTTAAGGGAATAATGGGCCATTACTTACATCATAGGAAAAAGTGCTCTATCTATCAATCAATATCAGCAACAATTTTTGACAGAGTTTGTGTATCTAAATTGAAAACACCCAATTCTTCATGAACTCAATGTGCTGAACACGAATATCACCATGAAAACTGTTTTGGCTCTTGTTTCTGAGATTCAGGGGTACAAAGAAGTAATGTACCTAATGCTTTAATGTCGCTTTTGTTAAAACATTTTAAAGAATAAACTGATTTATTGTGCATTGTAATAAGTAATATTCCATTTTAGATGTCCCTGTGAATATATGAATTTATAAAACGTGTAATGAAATAAACATTTCAAGGGCAAAAAGCACAAGAATTTCAAAAAATAAACAAATATCATAGAGGTAAAAGCAGGGATGCACAAACTTTTTTGGGTGAAGGGCCAAAAAATTAAAAAGTATCAGGTTGGGGGCCAAAGTAACGTAATGTTTTATTCATAAAAATACAGGGTGTATTTCAGTTTTTATTTAGAGGTAATATGTACAAATTACATGTATTAATAATTACTGTACTCGGGAACAGATTATTAAAAAAAAGTTTTAAAAAATAAATGTAAATGAATTTATAAGATTTCTTAACAATTATGTGCGCAACTTTTATATGTATCAATGAAGTGATTGGTCAAATGGCAAAAAAGAGGAATACTAAAATTTTTTACAAAAATGAGTACCAATTATGAAAATGAAACAAATGGAAAATAAAAAGGTAATTTAAACTTAGAAAAACACAGCATTATTCTCTCAATTATAACTTTCCTTATAATTTAGATAATTTTTCTTTGACATTTTATAATGTAAAATTTAAAATATATAATAAGAGTTAAAATGAGAAATTAATTTAAAGTGTGAATATAAATACAGAAGAAATAAACACACATATATTAAATAGCAAAATCCAAATGCTGTGAGTCTGTACATCAGGTTAAACCTTTGCGATTCAGAATTACTACTAGTCAATTTGGTTAGTAGAATTCTTTTTTTAACTAACCATTTACAAAATCTTATTAGTTAAATTGGCATAGTAATATTAAATTTATACATTGCTACATGGACAATGAAAAAAAGTTAAACTGATTCCTTTATCAAAAATCAACATATCATTATTTTGTTCCATGGCATATAATTAAATTTAAATCCTTTAATCACTAGTTTTCCTGCAGATTAGACATTGATTGTTATTTATTCATTTCCTAAATACATATCCACAATAAAATTTTCCTAAATATATATCAACAATAAAATTTTTAAATTTTGATGATAAATTACACTTTATAAAGTAAAATAATTATTCATATTGATGTTATTAATTCTGAAAATTAATGTTTAATTAGTAAATTTTTATTCATTCATTACTACTAGTCAATTTGGCTAGTAGAACTGTTTTTTTAACTCACCATTCACAAAATCTTATTAGTTAAATTGACATAGTAATACAGTACAGAACCTCTTATCCGGGAACCAGAAAACCGGGAATTTGTCTCTGAATTTCCCGCTATTGTTGAAAAGTTCGCGTTTTTTTGCCCGTTTAGTAAAAATACGCATTTTTCTGTTACAAGTAACATATTCAGTGTTTATAAGGCAAAAAAATTTAGTCTAAAAACAATGTTTTTTTAGGGGAGGGGGGCGTCAACTTACTTGCAGATGAAAATTAGAAAAAAAAAATCTCCAACGATACTTGAGAAAAATCAGACCTTTTCTCTATTTTATTTGAATAATTAAACATGAAAGAAATAAGTAATTAGATTCTTATACATTTATTTAATTGTCTCGTCAGTATTCGAAGACGAATTTTAACAAAAGTACGACTATACGAAAGTTCGGAAAATTTCTAATGCGGCAGATTCATGAATTTTCCGGAATAGCTGATTGTGTGAAAATCAAACCTCATTTATTTTTGTTTTGTATATTTTTTCATTTATTTAAGAGCTGCAATAAGGTAATAAGAATTTAAAATTGATATTAAGGCAACAAAAATTGCAACTGTGAAAATGAATTCTTTATTAAAATAGAGTTCACAAAAGCGAAGTCGTTTTACACAAGTAAAAAATTTGCGCGTTTCTGCATCTAAACATGCTTCTTACATTTCGTTTTCCTTCTTTTTGAAATCATTTATTACTGTAAAAATGATTGATGATCGGAAGTTACGAAATTAATAATTAGATAAACAAGATGTCCGATTCGGAAAGCATCCAAATGGTGCTACACCCGAACGATGACAAAGAGCAAGATAGCGATGAAGACGAAAATAATGACATTTTGCCTGCTATGTCTAACAATCGTTGCTTTGAATTAACTAAAGAAATTATAGCAGGAATGGGACAAAATTCTTTTATAGACGAAATAACGCACATAATGGCTGTTTGAAAAATCCAGCAATCGAATTTTCGACTATTTCCGGATAAGCTATTGTTCTGAAACTTTATATATAGCTCAGAACCAGACGACAATGCAATATTGTACCACTTTTATCATGATTTGATTTTCTGAAGTATTTTCAATAAAACAAAATTAAATATGGCGGTTAGTTCCGAAAATTGCGACTAAAATTTAGCGGAGCTGCAATCGTATTTTTTTACCTCGATTTTTCATAAGCTTTTTTTTGCAATTATTTTTTCTTTCGTATTTTTTTTATTTTATTATAATTATTCTTTTTTATCAACTGTATTAGCGGGCCAATTCAAAAGGTTTGGCGGGCCAATTCAAAAGGCTTGGCGGGCCAATTCAAAAGGCTTGGCGGGCCAATTCAAAAGGCTTGGCGGGCCAATTTTGGCTTGCAGGCCGTAGTTTGTGCATCCCTGGGTAAAAGGCAAGAATTTGTTCTCTGTTTCATTTGTTCATTTGCCAGTGTAATGCCACACGGAAAGTATTGCACAACTATTTGAAATTTGGTAAAGTAACATCACTTATTACGTAACAGCCTGGTGTATTTTTTTTAATAAAAAGAGTAGGTGTTCGCTCTCTCGTTAGTGCGGTGCTGGACTTCGTTGACGACTGAGCTCTTATATTTACGTGTAGTCAATCTATATTTTCATTTGCAGCAATGTCGCAAAAATGCCTTAATGATCCCAATCCCTTTTGTTACATTTAAGGAAACATAATATTTGAATCGCCAAAAAACTTGTTGCTGATGTAATCAGGAAGACATATTTCCTCTATTTTGGTTGTAAAATTGGTGGCCATGATAAAAAAAATGGCCTCCCGATATATGATGTAGCACCTGTGCAACAACATTCCTCTGTGGGTAACTGGTAAAAGAAAAAGTATGCCATTTGCTGCTTCCATGATTTGAAGATAGCAGAGCAATCACGTAAACCAAACAATTTTGTCAATATACTTTGTAATACTTTACTTTATGTTGTCACTTTTGTTATGTTTACTATGTACAGGGGTCGGCGCGAATCACTTTTTTCACTAAAAGTCACTTTTTTTTTGCACTGGTTCCTTTTAGTCACTTTTTTAAAAATTGGTCACTATTTTCACTTTTTTGCCCTTTTTCTGGCAGAGCAACCAACAAAAGTTACTTTTTCTGTCTATGAGTGGAGAAAACATTGCAATTTTGCATAAAAATACGTGTGTCAGGGTTCAAACTTCCACTTATCCGCCATTTTCGGTCGTATTTTGAAATTCGGCATGGCGCCAGCCCCGAGTGTGCCGAAGTTAAGGTTTGATATTGCAATGATGCAACCAGAAGAGGAGGCCTAGAGTGCCCATGACCTCTCCCCCCATCTAGAATGATGATTTGAATTGTTTTTTAATTTTTTTTTACTCGAGAAGAGAATAAAGAGAGAAAATAAAGCTATAATTAAATTAGAAAAGAAAAAAAATCAGACTAAAAATTTTTAGCAGTTGCAAATTATATCACTCAGAAAATTAACTTAATTTTTCTTTTCTTTCATTTGTTCCCCCCCCCCCCTCAACTCCCTAACTGTCACAATCACAAAGGAAAATTTTTGGAGCTCAATCAGGGATTTCTCAACGAAAAGACAATACGCATCTTGAGAAAATAAAGTTATATTTTTGTCAAGAAATCGTTAAATAATGATTGAGGGGAGGGGGGAATCTAAATTCTTAAAAAAAAACTTTAGATCTGAAAAATTCTTAGCAGTGGCAGATTTTATATATTGCTCAGAAAATTGCATTATGACCTCTTTTTATTCCCCCCCCCCCAAAAAAAAAAAGGAATTGCACAAACTTCAGGTGGGGGAAAAAAATAGTGCCCCCTCCCCCCCGTAAAATTTTTTTCTGATTGTGCCACTCATACTGTCATTATGCATGACAGTGATACCGTGTAACTATCACAACTAAAATTATAAAATCAGGGAATTTTTTGAAGCTCAATCGTTGAATTGTCAGGGATTTCTTTCTTGGATTTTGTTACTACCATGAAGTTACAAAAACAGTATTGAATAATCAAACGGTTTGTTTCCTACAATGATACAGAAGATTAACACAGTATTTGCAGTTTGAATAATTTTGATAAAATATCGAATTTAGATTTATTTCAAGCGAAATTTTCTAATTTTAGAACAAGTATAAAAAATATTTAAAAAGTAGTGTTTGCAAACTAAATTTTATTCAATGTTGAACATAAATTAAACTTTGAAATTTCTGCCGATTTGAATAAATATTTATTCATTTATATTTTTAAATAAGTAGCAATTTGAGAAGAAATTAATTTTAAAAAAAAAAATTTTGTCTCTTTCACTCTTTCCCGTTTATGAGTTTTGAAAAAGGTATTTATGAACATAGTTACAGGTATAAAAATTCTTATTTTTGAATAGGTTATGAAATTTTTTTTTTTTTTTTTAAAGTTGAGTAAAGGTTTTCAAAAGATGTTGAAACTGTTTTTTTTTTTTCCAAGTTATGTTTAATTTAAATAAGAAAAAAAACACACACACACAAGTCTACATTTTAATGGTCACTATTTTGGTCACTTTTTTTAAAAGCTGTGGTCACATTTTCACTATTTTGAAGACTTCAAAGTGCGCCTAGCCCTGTATGTACTATTGGTATTGTTAGGATGGTTATGTATTAGTTAGTTATGTGTTGCTACCTTTATTTCTTTATAAATTAAATTGGAAATAAGACATAAAATGCATTATTATTGTATTCTTTTATCCTGATCATACAAAGCAATTTCTCAACATAACAAAAAATCTGATTCTACCTGATAAATATCTCTTTGATTTGATGTGCATTTCCGGTTACTGGGAGAATTGTATATTTATAATATCTCGAACAGCGGTCATTTCGTATGACCACCGGGCTTACTATGTTTTTACCTGTACTGAATTTGGAAAAACAAACTTTAAAAATGAAATGGTTTTGTGGTATACCTATATTTAACTTAGAAGTATTTTCCTAAAAATATAGGTTTAATGCACTTTTGAAAATTCTGATATATGTAGTTTTTTGTATAAAATATTCTAAGGGAATTTTACAAAATAGAAAAAAAAGTGTAACTCAGTATTTTATCTTAATTATTATTATTACTTAACAGCTTTATAAATCAGGTATAGTTTTATTTTGAGTCATTTTTTACTCAAAATATAGATACATATGTACGCATGCTGAACAAAAAATTAAAACCAATAAAATGAAGTAAAATAATCTTTTGTTTCTAACTAATGTTTCTAATACTAACTACAAGAGCATCATCGGGGAAAACTGGATTTTTATTTTAAACGTATGGTTTATTGCATTCCAAACTTCACAAAGCAATTGAGACCTGACAAAACCGTTGAATTTGTCAGGTGTCCCCCAAAGAAACTACTAAGCAAGTATTAGTGTTGGAAGTAGGTCTTTAACATGAACTCACATTGCTGAACACTGCAGGCATGCTAAAAATTGAAATTTCACAGCTTGTGCTACTCAAGAATACATGACTCGAACTGTGGCTACTACTCCAGCATTCCTAGTTGCTAGTGGAAAATAGATAAATCATTACGTTAACCATGTATTTAATGTATTTTTTTTACGTTAGAGTAAGTTAAAACATATTTTCCCCTTCCATGGTGATGTGTTAAAGAATTTTCAAATAAATTATACATAAATAAATTTTTTAAAAAGTCGTAAATAAAGTATACTTTTGAAAATGTACATGTGATGCTTGAAATTTCTTATAACATTTTCTTGGTAAAACTTTTCACAGGGCAATATTAGGGTAATTCACAGGGTAATTAATTATTATTATTATTTTTTTTGAAACTGATTAAATCTTTAAAAGAAATGTATAATATGTTTCTCTCTCTTTTTTCTTCATCAATAGGAATGTTTGAATATTTTAGATGCCATATTGTGTTACAGTCATGTACCTGATTATGTCCTGCCAAAGTTTATTCATACATTGTGTGTCACTGTGAACATGGAACAGTTTTCACAATGTAGTTGGAAGGTATGTTAGTAGGGTGAAGGAAGAGGGGAAATAATAATAATGTTAATGAACAAAAATAGATGACTATAAAAAACAAATATCTTTATTACGTTTCAAGCAAACTTTTTCTGACCATGTTTATGTATAAATTTATTTACACAAATTTTATTAAAACATAACTATTAAACATTTTGATTAACACAAATTGTTTAAAAAAGCAACAAAAAAAAATAGTTAAAATTAATTTTATTTCTTTGACAATTTTAGTTTTATTTATTTTTAGCACTGTATGTCTGTACATTATATGTGTATATAAAACAATGCTTTGCTAATGTAGTTGTCCCTTCGCCTTTTTCGGCTTCACTCTATTGTGGTTTTTATACTAAAATCTTTCCCTTTTTATAGCTTTATCATCATACAAATTGCACTACTTTTGTAGCTCATAAACAGGGTTTCTACGCTATAATATCGAAAATATTCTTCTTATAAATAAAGAATCCTACTTCACTAAAATTCACTTATTGCCATAGAATCTGGAACTAATTAACCATGATAAATGAGAGCTGAGTACTTTGTATAATGCCTTTAAAATAGTTCTTCTATTTCAGGAAACCAAAAGGTGTCTAAAACGGCCGTTTTCTGTTCAGCTTCCTATTTGTTGATAGGCTTGCAAACAGCTGTGGTTTTCTTTTGCCACCAAGAGATTTTAAAGGCATTATTTCCCTAGATGTTCATTAGTTAAAGATGACCCAAACTTATGAGCAAAGCTAGACAGTGATGGACACTTGTCCATCAACAACCAAACCAGTAGCAAAAGAGGTATTTAAGTTCCCCCCCCCCCTCAAAAATAGGTTTGAAATTTTCGCCAGACAAAATGACATACTTCTCATAATAATCTCATGCAAATAAGATGTTGTAACTGTCATTCATATTTCTAAAGTCTTTTTTTTTTCCAGCTACTCTAGTCACTGGTCATTCATTAGTACTGTATAATAATTGCTGGTTTCTTGAAAATACTTTAATAATTGTTAACTAAATAAAGAATTGTGTTTCTCCAAATGCCTTGTTTCTGTAGAAAGGCCATGACTTCTGAACTGCTTAACCCTCTGGACTGTTTATAGATTTTAAATATTTCATATACCATAATTATAGCTGAATGGATTCTCATAATCAGAACCGAATAATCTTTTGAGTTTATTGCACACACACACACACACACATATATATATTATTTGATCTTGTACAATGAGGGGATAATAAATTAATTCATAACCTACATAAATTTAAAAAATTTAATATTGCCAATAATTAAGATAGCTTATGTATTTGTTTTAGCTTATGAGAAATTTGCTTGGAACTAATGCAGGCCATACAAGTATCTTTATACTGTGCCTTATTTTACAAGACAAGTAAGCTTATTTTAAGTTTAACTATTTGGTAGTTTTAGTTTCGGATTTTATACTGGAATGTATTTTGCAATATGGCACTTTTTTTACTTCAAAATCAACTTTGATTTAAATAATCGAATCTAATAAAATATTTTATTGAAATAATTTTTTTTACAAGTAAATTTAGTTTTTAACATTGTTGGTAAATTCAGTCAAATTTTTCCTATGCACATATAGTTGTAATCTCTCTCTAAAATACACATACAGGGTCACAAAAGTCCTGAAAAAGTAACGAATTTGGAAATTAGTCCTGAAAAAGTTACAAAAATTATCCGTCCAATGGGACCGGTATTGGATATCCCGTATCTATCCAACAAGTTTTTAAATATCCTTAATCCGATCTGGCCACTGCTCGATCTCAGCCTATCTTCTAAAGTGAAATTAGTAGATAGTGTAATGTAATGTCATTTTCTAATTTAATTCTCTAAAATTTAGTTTGACGTTATGTAATTTACATTGATATAACATTTTACTTTTTATTGATTTTCTATAATTATGACATATAAAAATGAAAAGTAGAAAAATTAATGCATAATCATGAACAACTCTACATTAATTAGAGTTGTTAGTAAAACGTGCTACAGATACAGATGTGTACACATTTATATGAACATATTTGCTCGGTTTATAGAAAATTATTGATTTAGAGATATTTTACTGTGTAATATATAAGCTTAGAAGATTTTCACCAAATATTAGGGTTTAAATAATACTTAATGTACATTTAACAAAATTAAAGTTAATGCAGTATTGCATTTATGGGTCAATTCCGCAGTTTTTGGCTTCACATTTTAGTTATTTTTCAAAAAAATTAAATCTTGTACATGCTTTTAAAGTTTCATGACTTCCCGTACATTTCCGAATGTAGGCTGATTTGTGTATAAGCCGAGAGCGAGTTATTCCTACCGAAAATTCAAAACTTGTATATAAGCCGAGATAAAAATTAGTCGAAAATAAAGTTCAACAAGAATTGCCAAAAGGGGTGAAAATATCTCCAAGCAGGTAAAACGGATCAAGTATTTTCCAGTCAAGGCGTTGTGAAAGTAAGAAGCTAGGCGCCAAAGGCGATAGATTGATCTCTGGTAACTCTGTCTGAGGGGAGAGCGCCGAGCGAGCGATCAAGTTTTCCCAAATTGATTAGTAGGTTCCGATTTTTCACCAACGACTAATTATAAAACCGTCATGTGTACCACATGACTTTCTTGTACTACACTAATTATATAATATACCTTTTTAAAAAGTAAAAAAATGTGTGCATGTATTGTATATGCACGTTAAAAATATTTCTTAGTTTCATCACTTTTTAAATAAAATTTTAGTTTATTTTCACTTCTCTACACCTATACATTGTAGTAAATATAGGGAATTGTACTTTCAGAAGAAGATTTGTAATGTAATCCAATTCTTGACATAGGGCTAATATGTATCGTAAGTGTATGATAATTTGATATTTATGTAAATGGCATGATGTTTTCCAATGTTGCCTTATGTGCTGGATGACCATCTACCGGTGTAATTGCATATAATGTAGGTAGTCATGTCTCGTTTTGGTTTTTCATACTGGATGACTGATGCAGATTTTCCCAGATTCTTCAGCGGCTAAATACTCCCATCATTTCCCACTGCTTTAGGCTGTTCAGGATGTTGCAGTGATGTAGTGCTGGAAAAAAAGGTGGGGGGATGCTTACATATACGAATATCAAAAAGTAGGGGTACGCCTATGCTAAAATTCAAAATAAGCGGGAGACGCTTGTGTTAAAATAAAAAGGTAGGGGGACGCCGTCCCCCTGCTTCCCCCTCGACTACACCACTGGGATGTTGCATTATTGCTGGTTACTGTAATACAGTTTTGAGCTGTTCTAAAGTAGTGCAAATGTGAAATTTTATCTTTATTTTTATTGATTACCAATGAGCTGTTTTGAATCTATTGTGATAAGAGTTAATACTTTTCAATAAGATTTAATGTTGAAGTTTTATTTTATCCTTAAAAAAAAAAACTTCAAATATTATTATTGCTGTGTTGTTGATTAAGCATTTGTTTATTTATTTATTCATGTTCTTATTTGAAAAAAATAATATTTGTGTCAAAGAACAGGTCTTAAGGGCTGTTCCTTTTCTGTAATGCATTATATGTACCACAAAAGGGCAAGTTTTAAAATGTCTCCTATATTTGTTACCTCCGAGTTGAATATGATGCAGATGGAATTCAAATTTAAAAAATATGTATAAAGATGTGCATTTAGCAGAATTAACTATTTTATTATTTTCTTTTCCATGTCAAACTAATTGTTTGTACTAATGATTTTATTTCTTTTTTCCCTTTACAACTAACATTTTACCATTTTCCTCAGAAATAATTACAAGCAAGCCTCTCTGGTTCGTGGAGCAGTTTTCTTTATTGGAATGGCCCTATGGGGCTCGAATCGAGTTCAGACACTGACACATTCACCAGCTGCTGTATTGCCATCATTTTTTAGAGTTTGTATCTATTTATTTAGCTATTATCTGTCATTGCATAAGTTGTTCTAAAAGCCGTCCTGATAACCTTATTTTAATTGCATTATTTTAACTTGTTAATTTTTTTTATCATAAAAATAAAACTTATTTGTGTATTCTTTATTTTGTAAGTTGCTCATTAGCTTGTTGTAATCCAGGGCTTTTAACTGTGTTCCATATACAGTTAATAGATATTGTACAAGACCATGATATTGTTTTATGTTTAGTAAAAAATCTAAAATGTTTGAGTAATTTTGAAATAATTGAGTCCTTTCTGTTCATTTATGTATCAATTCATGAGCATTGATAATTTAGTTTCTTTAACTGTTTATGAATAAAATAATTCTATTACTTTAATATATCCCTTAAATGTTTTGAAATGGACAAAAAATATATACAATGCTATTTTTTTAGACTAAATTGATCCTTTTTATGCTTTTTCTAAAAAATGTGTTTGGGTATCTCTTATTATAAAGAATCTATCTGTCTATTTGTGTGTATTACATCTAGCCTAAATAATCACTTACAGTCTGAAATTTGGCATACAGGTAGTCATAAAGAGGATTCAGTTGTCTTTGAAGACCAGTCTTTAACTAGATAATAGAAAAGTTTTTACTTAAAGTTTTGCCCCTTTTCAGGTATTTTTTGTAAATATTTTCCTCATAGCATAGTATTTTGATTGTAAGAAAATAAATCAATGCAGCTTTGAAATGAATAAAATGAACGATTGTTATTAAAATGATTGTTTAAAAATTTTGAGGAATTTTCTAAAGTAGAATTGCTTTCCTCAAAACTTTAAAAATTATGACTAAAATTCCTGTATCTGAGACTTTAAATTCAGTTAGGTTTCATTAATAATATGAGGTTAAAACTTAAACACTTCACCCTCAATTAATACAACAGTCAAATGCTTTCTATTTTTTAAAACTCATTTCTCCCTGACAAGTTCAAAGATTTTATTTGTATTGGAAAAAGGATCTCCCCTACTAATTCTAGTTTCTTATTTGATTGATTTATGATGTTATATAGATTTAAATTCTTAACCCTTATTAAACTTTTTTATTAGAATTTTTTTTCTGTTTGAGGGAGTGGGCAATCTTTTGCAAGCATTTTCTTTTTATTTCTAATTCTGGTTTTTATTCCTCTCCCCCCTAAATATTTTCATTTTAATGCTTTTAAGGAAAAATTTATGTTTCTCTCTATCAGTTTTGTTTCATTTTTCATGTTGCAACTGCAAATTATTTTCTTCATGTCATGGGCTGTGCAATTCTGCTGTTGTAATAGAGACAAACCAACTGGTTGTTAAAGGTTGGCTAGCTTAATATATGATTGAATGTTTGTTAAAATAAAACCCTTTGTAAAGCATTTGTTAAATCAACATTTTGTAGTAGAATTTAATTGTAAAAGTTTTATAATTTTATAAAATATCTAAAAGCACTATATTATTTTCTGTTCAAAGAGTTCTTGTGCGTTTCATCAATTCCTACAGAGGCGATGTCTATTCATTATATTTTTGTTTATTTATTTGTTTTTCAGGCTTTAGAGAGTAATGATAGCATTATAGCATATGAAATTGTTCTGTCTTTACAAAGACTTGTGAAAAAGAGTGGAGAAGTGCTTAGAAATTTATGCTGGGAAATGGTATTTGACATTATTGAGAAAGTTCTTGAATATCCTGAGGTATAGTATTTTTTTTAGTACTGTGATATTTTAATTTTGTGTTTTTATTCCAAATTTTATGAGCTATTTGTCTGTAACTGACTCATTTATTTTACTTTGTCCAGCTACAGGACTTCAGCAATCCTATGTCGGTTCTTGCAAAATCTCTTCATGACCTCATAACCATTGCAGAAGAAAACTGTTCAGAGCTTTCTCATGAGCGGTTATTCAAAATTATCGAGAGGTGTGCTGATGCCAGAAATGTAAATGTTTGTTTGTTTTTATTTTGTTTTATTTTAACTTCGTGTGAAGCAAGTAGAATTGCGGGTTGGCTATATCACCAAATAGATGGTACTTATATAGAGAGCAGTACTAAAAATTTTTTTCAAAATGTGAAGTCCCAAAATCCCAATTCTATTCTATGCCATATTTGATAGTGTTAGAGAAATGGAGAGAAAGGAGGGAGGTCCTCATCCTCTGGCGTGCATTCTTTTGCCCTTGAGACTGCATGATGACACAAAAGTAAAGAAACAGAACACAATAAAGAAAAAAATGGTAGTTTTTTTTTTGTGACTGCTTGTCCATGCTTCTGGACGGAAGGTTCAGTCCCCCCCCCCCCACTGTAAATACACCCCTTATTATTTGAGCTTTTGTTTACTTGAGTACTAATACTTGAATGTGTCCTGAAGTGTTTTCTTTCCTCACATTAAAGTTACTCATCCATTTAATTCCCTAAAAAAGTTTCGAAAACCCCCTGCCCAAAATAGTTGCACAAAATAAAAACTATGGACTGGAACCACGTTGACAGCAGAGATAGGGGAAAAAAACTAGAACGGGAGCATCACAGCACATGGTGTAAGTCCTTTTCGTCTACCACCAGTCTTGAGAGAAATCTGCTAAAATACCTATCCAGATCATCAAAATAACATCTGGGAAATGTACGTTCGAAGCATTGTTGTCCCCGGTCCCAATTCCCAAGGTATTTTAGACTCTCATAAGTTTGATAGGCTAGGTTAATTATCTGCAAGACGGGAGCTTCTGGACTGCGGCAAGACCCACCATCCAGAATGGTCGCAGACATTCCCCTTCACACGGAATGCTGCGATTCACCTCCGCCTCGGAAGTGAATCAGGAGAGAAGAGAAAAGCATCCCCTGTAAGCGAACGAGTGCAAGAGACCACGTGACCCCACTGACCAATGATGTGCAGCAAAGCATTGCCACCTAACTACTGCTGCCAATGCAAAAGGGACACACCAAGTTTCTTTTCAAAATTCTTACATAAAAAAAGGTTAAAAATTTAAAAATTTTAACAATAAATTTTGCATCTCCAAAGGATAAATAAACAAAATTTTAAAAAGTGAGGGACAATACCACAGAATGGGAATTTGGACAAAAAAATTCTGCCTCTGGTTATCAGAAATTAGTCATTTGGTTGCTGGTTATCATTCGTTTTGGCACTTTTTCTGTTCTCTGATTCTATTCTATCTTTTACAGTTGCATTAACACTAAGAGTCTCCAGAAAGATATATTCTTTGGATTAATGAAAAGGAAAGGATAAAGCATGTCTCATCAATTTTTTTTACGAAGAAAACAAACTTTATGATAGAAAAGTTACAAAAAAAAAATATAACAATCTCCTGAACCAATTTATGTTTAATTACCAAAAATTTTTGAATCAAAAGTTAATGAAGAGTAATGTTACTTACGTGCTTTTTAATTTGATATTCCTAATACATACCTGCCAACTCTTCCATTTTTCCACGGAAGAATTCAAGTCTTCGGCCTTTCTTTCGGTCTTCTGGCGGAAAGATTAAACATTCCCTATTAAGAAAATATATTTATTTTCTTTTTATTCAAAAAAATTAAAAATTGAGAAATTATACTACAACAAATCATGAATGAAACTCAACTCAAGCACTTCATCTCTAACACAATATTTGTATCTGTTACAGTCGAAAAGAATGTTTGAAATCACCCCACCTTTTTATAATTTTAACACAAGCTTCCCCCTGTTTTTTTATGTTCACATCTGTAAGCGTCCCCCCACTTTTTCCCCAGGACTACATCACTGGCAGTATCATTTGCATGAACAGAAGCCGGCTAAACTTTCTGATCAATGTGTTAGCTGTTTGTGATTGGTGTAGCTCAGAAAAGCTTGTTGTATCAAATATTTCTTCATACTAAAGTTTGCCCAGCGGTCAAAATTTGACTAATACATTAAATTTTGAAGTTCAGCTTTGAATGTTTAAGCATCTTTCAGACATTTTAGTTTTTCTGTTTGACAGCATTTCGTTTCATTTAAATAGCTCAGTTAGCGATAATCTCATCCAGTACGTTTGATTGACCGGGTTAGTAAGCTATTAAATTTAATGCATTTGTAATGTACATTATAAATAAATTTTATCTTTCTACACTTCTTCTCCTGTAAAGAAAATGTAAATAAAAAACCTTTATGCCATCTTATTATTTTAAAAGAGTATAAAACAAAGTTGCTTCCCGTGTCTGTATGCCGAGATCTTTTAAACTACGCAACGGATTTGAATGCGGTTTTCATCAGTAGACGGAGCGATTCAAGAGGACAAATCATAGACCCATTAGAAAAAAATCCGACAAGTAGTTCTTTTTTTATTCCAATTTTACGCAAATTTCCCCATCAATTCCCCAATATGGGGGATGACAGAAACCTTGCGCATATTAATATAATATATCGAACGAAAGCGCAGATTTTTTTGTACAAGATGAAATTTGTTCAAAGTTTCTAAGTCAATAAGAACGCCAGTTATAAGCTTTTTAGTTCGATTTCTTAAGGCTTACCTTGACCCAAAAATAATAATTAGCAGTTTCCTCAAATCCGGGCGAATAGTGTTAGCTTAATTTCAATGTAAAACTTATTCTTCAAAATAGTTCAGTTTAATAAAGATAAAGGTAAAACAATAATAAAGCATATTTTCAATTCAAAGTTTTTCTCAAATTAGCAATAATTTTTAAATTAGAGATTGAACTTGATAAAAGTTCCGTCTTCCCGATTTAACGATTTCCTTGATTTAGCAATAGCATTTAAATAAATATCGCTTCGAAAAATTTACGGACGTATAGTTTATTCTAGTCTTCTAATAACGTGGCGAATGACGACACGCTACAATTTGACTTTTTTAATTCAGTGCTGGTGATAAACCGGCGATAAAGAATAGTGAAGCCTCACTTCATTATGAAACTTATCTTTCGGTTAGCGAGACAACAGTTCACCACGGCTGGAAAATAAAATTAATATGATATTGCAATTTCATTCTTGCAATCAATCTAAGATCATCGCCAAGACTCATGTGAGATGAAAAGTAACGCAACAAATGACGCCGTGCTACAATTTGAGTTTTAATTATCCTCTGGTGACAAATCTGACCCTACTGATGGAATTATTCCTAAGTTTTCTTAATTGATCCTTCTACAGGTTATATTACTTTTTCAAGCTTTGACAATATCTAATGTTTTTTTTTTTTAACAAATAGACACAATGTTTTTCAAACACTGCAGGCTTTATGCCGCAGGCGATTATTTTATACTCTTAGCAAGCACAGCGCCGTAAGAGAAGTTTTTAAAATTCAGCCCGGGCAACGCTGTGTGGGCACCGCTAGTTATTGAATAAATAAGAAATACAAACAGCCACTTCCATTGATTCAAAGCAAAATAATGCATCACACCACACTTATTGTACCACTTAATGTTATATTAGACATTGTTAGCTTCAAATTGTATTTTATTTTGTTTAATATTGTACTGGACAAACAATCTGACTTACTTATCACACATATATATTTTGGAAATGAATTAACTGACACATTAAGGTAAGTAATATTTTGCTTTAACATTCTTTTAATTGATTACATTGTCTCTTTTGTTTTGTTCTTGACATTTCTTTCTCTTTGAATTATAACTTGTAAAAAAAATCGAGTTTTAAGCAAATATTGTACGGTATGGGACCCCAATTTCGGAATCCCGAAATACGGAAAACCCAAAATCCGGAACTTTTTCGAAAAAGTTCCGTTTTTTTTTTTTTAAAAATTGGGAAATGTGAAGTATATTCGCAAAAATTCCCCAAATGAGCGATTGCTCGCCAAGTGTGGCGAACCCTCTTTTTTTTAATGTTTCGTTTTGCTCTCTGTTTTTCTTCTTCTGTCATGTGCCGACCTGTAATAAAGATGTTGTCTTTGTGAATTTTGATCTTCTTAATTCCACTGTGTCGTGACTCCTCATGGTTATGGGCCCAGTATGCTTCCACTGCGCAGAATGGAAGATTGTGGTTTTTTTTAAAAAACTGAAGATCAATTGTTCGTTTTTATATCGGCAAATTTTATTTTTCATGATGGATGAAGCGCAAACTGTTTTAGATTTTCCAAAGTTATCTGGCGCTAATAATTTTCACGAATGGAAATTAGACGTTGAAATGCTCCTCAGAGACAGCGGTTTGTTCGGTTTCGTTTCGGGAATGGAAGTTGCACCCGATGAGTCTGCAAATCCAAATGAAATTAACGATTATAATAGAAGAAAAGACAAAGCGATATCAACCATTTACAGAGCCTTAGATGCTTCCATCAGGGTTGCCACAGGCGACTAAAAAGCAACTATTTTCAGCATCAGGCGACTATGGCAACTATTTTCTTCGAAATCGGGCGAAAAAGCAACTAATTTTTCCAAGAGGCAACTATTAGGCAACTTTTTTTTTGCCTCTCTTGGAATTTTTTTATTCAAATGTACCAAAAAATATTTTTTAGAAAAAAAATTTCTTTTATTTCACGGAAAATCGTAAATTGTGATATAATTTTTCAAACTTCCATCTTGGCCCAAGCGACTGCCTACACACTTTATATTGACCTTGAAGCAATTGCCAATGAAGCTGACACTGCTGTCAATGAAAGGGATTAGTTTGCTTTTTTCATGGGTGATTTGGTAGTCAACACAGAAGCTGCGCCGTGTGCACACGATATGCATTTCAATATCGCGATATGCGCCTTTTCTCTTTATTTTTCTGTAACCCTTACCTTTTCTCTCGAACACTGGCATCCAATGGCAGTTGTGCTTGACCACAATATCCACGGTGTTGCACGGCAAAGGATTGCAACGATATGTCCGAAACACCCAATCATCACATAGACAGACATGTGTTTTTTCTGTATTTTTGGAAAGTAAGAATTTCGTTTCCACGAAAATCCCTTCTTTCTTTTCAATGAAAAATTTTGAAAGTAGCCTAGCCTGCCAATTTTTACAAACTACGAGTAAAATTTACACATTTTTTCTGTTTTTCGCTCTTTAAAGGCTTGGTCTTGATTTTGTACGCATTTCGAATTCCGATTGTATCGGCTTCGGAAAAACTTCCTAGTGCTCATTTACTATCAGATTCTGCATCTTGGAGTTCAATAACTTTGAACTTATCATAATTTTTAATCGTTGTTACATTTCAACTTCTGTAGTACAAACTTGCACGGGCGTCATTTTGTCACGCCCACTTGAAAAATTCGGCCGAAAATAAAATAATTTCTGACAAAATTCTTGTAAGCTTTAGTGATCATACAAGTTTTTTGCAAGAATTAAATAATTCAGCCTTGTTAATAATCTAGTTTTAAAAAATATTTTTTCCAAAAATGTTTTTTTTTCTTTGCCATGTAATTTCAAATTGACTTTTTAAAATTTTTGATTATCTCTAGCAATTGTCTATTGGGTGATTTTTCCAATATTATAAAGTAATTGTTATTGTTTGTTAAAAAAAGTAAACTTAATATTTTTGATAGTGTCTTCTCTTGGTTTTAGAATTTCATTAATCAAGTAGCTCAATATCATACATGTATCTAAATAAAAGATCAGCTATTGTGTGTTTAAATCTCAAGTATGTTTATTTTCTATTAATAATCTTGCTCTTCTCATATTGCAATCTTTTTTTTTACTTCACTCCTTATTCATCGATATTTTTAATCTTTGGTAGATAAGAAATAGTTATTTCAGTTTAAAAAGTTAATGCTCGGAAATGTGTTTATTTCATATAAAAATGCAATTGCTTTTTTATAAATTACACTGTATTCGTAGCAACTCTTTATGTATAAATATAAGATCCAAATGTAATAAGTAAATACCCATCACTGAACAAGTTAATTAAGACTTTTTTGTCATTGAGCCATGGCTACTATTTAGGCTACTATTTTCGTGCTTTTATGCTACTAAAGCAACTATTTTTGTTCCATTTCTTCTGTGGCAACACTGTTCCATCAAACGTCTTATAGCAAATGAGAAAGATCCCTTGAAAGCATGGAAAATATTACAAGAAAATTTTGAACCGTCATCTAAAGCGCTAATCGGAAGATTGTTTACCGAATTTTTTGCTGCCAAGATCAAAAGTGATGAATCCCTCGCAATTTATTTAGCACGACTTCAAGATCTTGTGAGACAATTAAACAACGTGAAATGTAAACTGGAGATGAACACTTGGCCTATAAAATGATCTTGAATTTACCGGATAAATATAGTTTGATAGTTCAACAGCTATATCAATTACAAGATTCTGAATTCACCTCGGAACGCGTAAGCCAAGCTTTGTTAGCTGAGGACGGCAGAATACAGAACATGGATCATGTAAACGAAAATATTTCTGGTGCTTTTTATTCTAGTGTAAATTTAAAAAATACAGCAAGCACAAGTCACAATCAAAATGCCTATTCTTCAAATATTAAGTGCTTTTCCTGTGGTCGCGAAGGTCACGTAATTCGTTTTTGTCCCCATTTAAATCGAAAACGAAATAATTTTTCGGGCAATCGTGGAACAGCATATCAATCTCGTGGAAGAGGAAAACCTTCATGTAAGCCTATTTCAGAGATGCCGACTCTCCTGCTTTTGGCAGGAGACTCCTGCTTTTCTGTTCCTCTGTTGCCTCCTGCCATCATAGCAATTTATCCTGCTTTTTAGGAGGAAAAAAAAAGAGTTTGAACTTTTCTTCAGTTTTCATTCATCTCTTTATAGTAAAAATTTATAAAACTTAAAAGTTTTTGTTGCTAAAAGATTTTTACTGGCTGCAGTTGCATCACATAAATTTTTCGTTTAGTGTTTGGGCATTCATGACCACATAAAAGACTTACCTATAATTGTGTTGAGTTATTTATTTTTTATTGTAATATATTTTTAAGTATCTTTGTGTAATTGTTAGACTAACAAAAGACATTTGAAATAATTTAGTAAATGATCTAAAACATAAAACAGCACAAATCAGTATTTTATTCTTAGTTCTAAGTTATCTTCTAAAACTGGATAATTTATAAAATATGAATTTTATATCTGGTGGATTGATTTTTATGTAATTTATATGTAAGAACAAAAAAGTTATGAGTTTTATACTAGCATTCAACTGGTGCTGAGGTACAGAAATGTCTCCTGCTTTTTGGTTTTGTTTCTCCTGCTTTTTCATTTTGTAAACTTGGCAGGTCTGCTATTTATAAGCCTAATTTATCAAGTGCATGGTGTATGCAAATTTCTAACGAAGATTCGGATAAGGTAACGTTTATTTTTGATTCGAGAGCTACCAATTATTTTTGTCATGATAAGAATTTGTTTACAACGTTCAGGGAAACAGATAAAAAGGTAAAGCAGGGAAAAGGATATTTATTAGCTAAAGGGATAGGAAATATCGAAATGGTGTTGAAAGGCGAAAATAAAATTGTTGAAATAAAGTTAATTGATGTTTATTATATACCTGAAATTAGTAAAAATTTGATAAGTTTGGGATTAATAGAGAAAGCAGGATGGTCTTTTGTCGGTAAAAATGGTTATTTAAGTATTTATGATCCGAACGGGAAGTTGTTCTTAAAAACGGCAAATCGCAATTCTGCCTATCCTATTCAAGGTATGAAAGCGAATCTAGAAGCAAATGTTAGCGTAGAAATGAATCCGAAATCGCTTAGATTATGGCATGAACGTTGCGCTCATATTAAATGTAGGGGCCGTATATCGAATGATTAAGACGAAAACTGTGTTAGGTGTAGATGATGTTCAAAATGAGAAAGTAAATTGTCACGAATGTATACAAGGTAAACTTAAAAGAGGTCCATTTAAAAGGTTAAAAAATATTGTTTCTAAAGAACCTCTTGAATTATTGCATGCCGATCTTTGCGGGCCAGCTCCTATTGCTAGTTTGGGAGGAAATAAATATTTCTTAGGAATAGTGGATGATTATACTAGGTTGTTAGCTATTTTTCCTTTGAAAAATAAAAATGATGCTATTCATAGTTTGAAAGAATTTATTGCACGTTCTGAACGACAGCTAAATTGTAAAGTTAAAAATATAAGAACAGATAATGGACTCGAATTTTGTAACGAAGAACTTGGAACATATTTTTCCAAATTAGGCATTAAACACCAAAGAACAAATGTAGCATCCCCAGAAATGAATGGAGTAGCTGAAAAAATTAATGGTTGGTGATTCCATAAATACTGTACGGACTTTGTTATTAGCATCCAAATTAAAACCTAATTTTTGGGCAGAAGCATTACAATGTTATGCACATGTAAGAAATAGATTGCCCCATTCAACTGACAAATTAACGACACCTTATGAAAAATGGTATGGGAGGAAACCTAATATCTTTTATTTCCGCATTTTTGGAAGTTTGTGTTTTTATCATTTACCGAAAGTATACCGAAATAAATTAGAACCTGTAGCGCATAAAGCAATTTTTGTAGGATACGCTACATACATAAAAGGATGCCGAGTTTATGATCCTGAAAGGAATAAGATTATTGAATTAAAACACGTGAAATTTGATGAATCAGTTTTGGGAATAGACGGATCGAAAAATAAATCTGTTGATCATAATGTATTGGACTGGGAGTTTGGCGACTTTCACGAATCTTCAGATTCTAGCAACCCGCCAAGCGGCAGTAGGTCTGGTAACCTCTCCACATGCTCTCGGAGAAGAGAAACCAAAATAGATCCGCTGATTACGCAAACAAGCGCGTCTCAACGGTCTCAACCACAGAGCCCTTCAGTAAAAGATCAGGCTCAGATTGAAAGTTATGAGGAGGGATGTAGGTCACGGCCAACGTCTGCAGAATCTATGGGATGGAAGAGAGAGGAGATAAAACGCAGAACAGGGATTAGGACTGATGTTTATTATCATAGCCCTGATGGTATTAAATGCCGATCATTAAACGATGTTAAGAAGTTAGCAGATAAACAAAATATAAGCGTAAATTTAGACCACTTCAACTTTAAGCCGATGGATAATGAGATAAACAGTGAAGTGTCTGATAATGATATAGAATCGGAAATTATGGCTCTTAATATTGAGATCCCAAATACATATCAGGAAGCAATTTTGTCTCCTAATTGCGATAATTGGATCAAAGCAATAAAAGAAGAGTTAGATACCATTGCAAAACCGGATGTTTGGGAATTAGTCCTGTGTAATAAAGCTGAGAAAATCATAACAAGTAGATGGGTTTTTTTCAATTAAAACTGACCAGGATGGGATAATTAAAAAATTTAAAGCACGTTTAGTTGCTCATGGAAATAAACAAAGATATATGAAGGATTATGAATTGACATTTTTACCTGTTATAGATTTTGAAATAATTAAACTGTTTTATGTGTTATTAGTAGTTTTGAATGGTTGGCAAAATAGGCATCTTGATGTGAAATGCACTTATTTATATGGAATTTTAAGTGAGGATATATATATGGAGATTCCAGAAGGTCATGAATATGTTGATGAAAATAAAGTTTTGAAACTGAAAAAGGCTTTATATGGTCTTAAACAGAGTGGTCGTAGTTGGTATGAACATTTAACTAAGACTTTAAAAACTTTAAATTTTACTCAATCTCAGTTTAATCCTTGCATATTTTATTTGGAAGATAAATGTGTTATTCTTTTATATGTTGATGATTTTGTTGTTTTTGCGAAAGATGAGGAAGGTTTTCAAAGTGTATTTTTATCATTATGTGTACATTATGATATTACTAACTTAGGTGAGATTTCTAACATTTTGGGAGTTCAATTTCAAAAGTGTAATGGGAAAACATACGAGTCCAAATAATGTATATTGAAAAATTGTTACAAAAATTTAATATTGATTGGAATGTTAAAGTTTATACTCCTTTAGATCCTAATCTTAACCATACTTTTTCTGAAACAAACGAATGCATGGATATGTATCCTTTCAGAGAATTGTTAGGGTCTTTGTTATTTTTAGCTAATCACACAAGACCGGACATTTTATTTTCTGTAATATATGTAGCTCAATTTTCTTCTAAACCTAATGCTCACCATTATAACTTACTTTTGAGAATTTTAAAATATGCTATTGATGTATCTAAAGCCACTTCATGTGATTTGACTATATATTCTGATGCCTCATGGGCTTCATCTGTGGATTGTAGAAGGTCCATTTCAGGCTACATATGGTGTATTGGAGAAGTTTATTTGGGATGGAGATCCACAACCCAGAAATGCATTGCCAAAAGTACTATGGAAGCAGAATTTGTTGCTCTAGATATGGCAGTCACAGAAGTACATTATTTAGCAAATATAATGAATGAATGTAAATTTCTAAATTTTTCAAATGTTATTATTCCTAGAGTTCTTTGTGATAACCAAGCTGCTATTGCTTTTTCGAAAAGTGTAATTGTCAATAACAGATCCAAGCATATGGACATCAGATATTTTTATATAAGAGATTTAATTCAGAGAAATTCAGTAGTTATTACATATGCTTACGAAAGCATTGTGAAAATCAAATCTTTTAAAATTTGTAAATTGTATTTTTGTAGATTTTTGCGAATAGGGGGGCATGTGTGAAGTATATTCGCAAAAATTCCCCAAATGAGCGATTGCTCGCCAAGTGTGGCGAACCCTCTTTTTATAAATGCTTCGTTTTGCTCTCTGTTTTTCTTCTTCTGTCATGTGCCGTCCTGTAATAAAGATGTTGTCTTTGTGAATCTTGATCTTCCACTGTCTCGTGACTCCTCAGTTTTGCATTGTTTTTTTTTTGGAAATAGGCGAAAATAAAATGAAATGAACATGTTTAAGATCGGAAATGTGCTGTTTTCAGAAAAATTATTTCGCGATTTTCTGAAAAGGGTTCGTTTTTGCGATTAGAGTTTCTATTAATTGTTGCTTTGAAAAAAAACTGGAAATGTTTTGCAACGTTTTTTTGGAAATAGGCATTTTAAAGAGAAATAAAATAAAATGTAATGAACATGATCGGAATTGTGCTGTTTTCAAAAAAAATTTCACAATTTTCTGAAAAGGGTTCATTTTTGTGATTAGTTTTTCTTAATTGTTACTTTAATTCCGAGTTAAAATCATTAAATTTTGCTCTTTTTTATTTCTTGTAGTTTTCTTATATTTATTGTTTTAAATGAGCTCTAATTTTCGCGCGATACAGAATGTTTGCGAAATTGAAAATCCGCGTTTCTCGCATTTTCCCAATAGTCTGATATTTTAATACAATTTAGTGGCTAGAGAATTTAAAATCATATCAAAATTTGACAGAATTCTTTTCTTGTATTGTTTAATTAAAGAGGTTTAAAAAAGATTGTGAAAAGTGTTTCGAAGCTTTGCCTCGAATGTAAGCCTACTCCAACTTCGTATTTTGTGCTAATTTTCGCTACTTATAGGCGATATACAATATAAAAAAAATGCTGTAAGTGAGCAAAATGCTAATAAAAAGATCCAGAGCAAAATATATGGGCTCTGATGCTACTTACAAAATTTTTTTAATGAGGACCCAAACTCCGTAAAATTCCGAAATCTGTAAAGATCTCGGCCTCGGGTGTTCCGGAATTGAGGTCCCATACTGTAGTTGTAAGAAGTAGTATGAAAATATAACAAACAAAGGGTTCTAAAAAAGGCTTCGAATCTACTTCGAAAGTAGGGAAAAAAAAGGCAAATAATTTTTACTGATAACACTAACACTCATCAGTAGCTACTAAATTAAAAAAACAAATAAACACATAAATTGGTTCATAAACAAAGGAGAAAATAGCTCTTGACTGTTTTGTCTTTGCCTATTTATATAAAGATTTTACTGGTTCAGCAAGTTTTCAAAATGTGGTAATCAAAGCAGAGAGCATGTTCACGAACATTTTAGTAGAGCATAATTTGCCCTTAAAAGTGACAGGCCCTGCTATGTTGCGATTTAAGAAGGTGTTTCCGGACTCTAATATTACATAAAAACTTTGCTTGTTGACGAACCAAGGACTCTGCTGTTACTAACGAACTTGCTATCAGTAAGCTTCAAAAAATTAATTTGGACTTTCAAAATGTGCAATTTTTGGTTACAATCGATGGGAGTGACGATTTTTTCAGCAAATTCTTATGGTTTATTCTTTAAAAAAATCTATCGTTTTCTTACATTTTTTGTCAAAATCTTCCTTTTTTATTTTGAAGTGGTTGGCAGCCAGTGGTGTAGTCGAGGGGGGCTCAGGGGGACGGCGTCCCCCTACCTTTTAATTTTAATACAAGCATCCCCCCCCCTAAATATTTTACATTTTAACATAAGCGTCCCCCTGCTTTTGATTTCAATTGCTTATCTTTCTATGTATAAGCGTCCCCCCAACTTCTTTTTCAGGACTACACCACTGTTAGCAGCTGTGCTAATACCTGACCGATGTATGTTTGGAAATCATGTTTTGGTATTAGTTAAAATCATATTTAACTCTCTAATGCAATAGTGTTGATTTTATTTTTGACCTGGTGTCCAGAACAATTGAAAATTCTCTTTTATACAAGTGTGTGTAAATATAAAAGTTGGATATACTAAAACAGAAAACTTAGGTTGACCTTTTATCTATAGTTTTACAAAAAGAGGACTTAGCTATCTGATGGTCAATTTTTTTATCTTTGTAGCTTCAGATTCAACTGTTTTGGAACTTTTGAAGTGTTGTAAAATAAATGTATAAAATTAATTACCAAAATTTTATTTAACTGTTCATTTGCTTTTGCATATATGAATATTAATTTTTATTTTTCTTCTTAGGAACAGTCTGTGATAAAACTTATTTTGTATAATTACAAATCAATGAGTCCATTCAAAGAAGACTTCTTGTCAAAAATGAATAAATTATTGGAAAAATATTTTAAGTAAGTATACTAATGACTTATTGAAATATAATTTTTACATTAAAATGTAAAAATAATTCATTGAAAAAAATAAGGAATTTTTGTTTCTTCCAAAGATATTTTAACATATTTCTAGAAATTCTTTTGAATTATTGCAAATTCAGTAAACTTTCTTAGAAGTAGGGGCTACAGCCCCCTGCTCACTACCGCATGCCAAACCCCAGAACTGCTCACGCAGTTCTTTCGGGTCGTTTTGTGATCCGAGCTCACTTCACTCGCTCATTACAAGCTAAACTAGGCTTTTAGGCTAGTTTTATAGCTACAATAAAGGGAATTAGTGTTCTATTAGAAACAATGTTTTATATAGTATACAACTCTTCTAACTAAAAAAATGGAAGTGGTACAGGGCACCAACGGACTGGCAGGCCGAACGGGACCCTCACCCATAAAAAGCATCAGATATCCACTATCTGGCCCATAATATATTTTTTAAAACCCTGAATCTGATATAGCTATTGGTATAAAGATCCGGTATATCAAGATGGACATTGAGCAGGATATCTGGAAAGGAGATGCAGACTTCCCCCTTCAACAAAAAATTAATTAGCAGGCTTTGAAAATATGTATAAATTAAAAGCTTACTAGAAATTCCAAACCCTTGGGATATTTAAAAACATGTATAGAATTTTCAGGCTTCAAACATCAGATCCTGATACTCGGTAGGAATGCGTTAAACAAGGGATATTCGACAAAGTCACTAGCCAATGCATCCTCAATCCTAACCCCCCCCCCCCCTCGCCTCAGCAAAATACTGATCTTGTTACAAAATGCAGAGATTTTACACAATGCCATAAGTCATGTCATGCTTCCGAGTCACCAATAACCTTCTTATCAAAAAGTCTCCTGACATAATTCAAATACGTGAGTCTTAAAATAGTACTTAAATTAACACAATTTCACTGTTTCGGACTTTTTTGAAATTGATATGATTATGTTTTGGCTTTTCTAAGTTCTGTTTCGTTTATAAGCATCTATTTCGTATAATATCCTTTGAATAATTTCGTCTCAAGTTTCCTTTGGATGCTGTTCTTTTCTCTGTCTATTAAGAGGACTATAGTGAGTGCTACGTGCTAAATACTTCCTCCATTGGCAAGCTCAAAAATTTGAATCATCCTAGCAGAGTAGCAAATAGCCTTCATCAGAGTGTAACAATGACAAACTATCACATAATTCGTACTAGCCAATAATAACAATAAATTGTCGATATATGAAAATTAGCACCATCTTTTAAAAGAAAAATAACATTGTTTACATCTGATTTGGCAATGCGAGATCATCATTTACTACAATGGCTTCGTCAAATTAAAATGATTGCAGAAGATTTGTTTATGAATGTTTTAAAATGATGTTTTTTTATGATTGGTTGATCAAAACCTTGCTCTAAATGATATATATTTTCAAAAATTTTATTTAATTCTTTATTGGCGTTCCGAGCTTAGAAAACTGCCTACTTTGTAATAAAAGGTAGCAATTTCAAATTTTAAATTGGATTTTTTCAAAAAAAAAAAAAAAAAAAAAAAATCGAATTTCCAAAAAAAAAGCTTTATTAGGCATAATTATGCAGGTCTAAACTTTGCATTTCAAAAATTGATTTATTAAAAAAGGAGGTCTTGAGAGCACAAATAAAGAAAAGAAATTTGTTGACTTTCAAATAAATAATTCTGAAACTACTATTTGAATGCAAGTATTGCTATAGTTTTTAATGCTTTAAATAAATATTCTGTTTATCAATATTGCAATTTTTAACATTTTTGTCGCATTGCTTCGCAAGGAGTCTGAAAACTCGGGAAATTTTTTCCCTGCACTCCTGAAGCAGCCAGAAAAAGGTTGGCAAACTTGTAATAAGAATTATAACTTAAGTTTTTCTTTTTATTACCTATTGTAAATACGTACTAAGAAGACAATGTTATATTTTATTAATTAAAGTACTTACTACTTATTGTAAAAGTTATTTAATGCAGTAACCCTTCGTTATATCGCTTTTTTTCTATGTCTCCGAAAATTTTGTTTGAGTTCTCATAATTAAAAATATTGCGCTTCTAAGTAAAACTCTATTCCCCGACTAAACAAAGCCATCAAACAGGAATGTTTTCCTTTCTTCTGAATTTTTTGGAGTTAAAATCTGCAGCAATTCTCATCCCATTCCCCAACTTGCATGCCTGCAGAATGTTTCTACTGAAACCAGTTGATGTTTTACTTATTATTTTTGTATTGATCCTAACACCCATTAATAAATGAAACAAACAGATGTTTACTTCCCAAGGAGAAAAAATACACCTATTTCTGGACTCCTTTTAGTACAGAAAGGATTCGCACTCGGCGGAAAAATCCAAATTATACAATCCCCTTAACCAAGAAAGGAAGAGTGATAGGTTAAGGAATTTGCTGGGAGGAAAATCGTTACCTTTATCTTTGACATCATTTTCACCCCATGCCCTGGTGGCCTGCACAGGTTCACTCAATTTACTTGTACATTTTGACTTATTTCTTACGGCATCGGTTATATCACGCTTTTTTGCTGTCCTCCGACGAGTGCAAAGAGGGGTTACTGTAATTCTATTGAATTTTTTAATAAGAGTTTCAGATCACTTTTTAAAAAATTCTTAACATAGTGAAAAAAATAAGAAAGAAATCCATATTTTTCTGCAGAGTGTATTGTGTTGTTGTCTTGTTTACTTTTTTGTTTGCTTAAAAATAGAGGTAGAACAAACTTGCTCTCTGGCTCTGAATATAGCTCTTTTTAACATGGTGAAGAACATTTTCTCCCATGTTACCCAGGTGTGGAGTTTCTTCATGCTTTAGTTTGCTTCAAAAGGGAGAGGAAAAACCTGTTCTGATATTCAAATAATATTCATATAAATATTAACTAAATATAACCTGATGTAACTAATTTATTTTTATCAACTTTGAAACTAAATAGAATATATTATTAATGATTGAATATTAATGATATTAATTATTCATATAATGATGAATAACTGTAGAATATATTAATGATTGTTACAAAGGAACACAAACCATTATATACACAAAAACTTTTAAATTAAATATAAATTTCTACTGTGGTTTTATTATAAGGTACAATTGTGCATAATTTCAAAGACAATTTATTGTATTATAATAGTTGTAAAAAGAATATTCGCAACATAAATTGTTATAAGGCTTATTATTCGGTCAGACCGAAGCTTCGTTCCCTCTCTAATTTCAAGAATTGCATTACAAAGTTTTGTCATCTATTGTTATCAATTCGTAATTATACATGATAGTAACCTGCATATATACTGAAAATTTTTGACGGTTATCATTAAAATTACTTTCATCTTGAAACTTTTTTTTTTGCTGCAAAGGAATTTGAATTTTGGATATAATTTGAAAAACTTCTGCATGCTTTTTGAATTTTGATGAAATATGTTTTAAATAAATACTTATTTATTTTTATTGGTGAAAAGAAACATTTTATGTAAGTACTGTTGATTATTTTTAACCAATACTTTTTACCTTTTTCTTTTTTATTGTATAGACAGGAAAATAGAACAGGAATTCAATTTGAAGTCCTGAAAATTGTTAAGGAGCTTAGAAATGAAAACATGTATTTCTTTGAGGTACAATTTAATTTTATATTTAAGTATAATTTTTCTGAAATTAATTATCTTTTAAGAATCCTTCATCTTTCTTTTCCCCAAAATTAGAAAAAGATGCTCAATAATTACCTTTACCACCTTTATTGTAATTTCTCTAGAAATTTTTAAACTCTTTAATTTGGACATTTAAATATATAAATCTGTTTACAGGCTGATTTACTGGATCAAAATATCCTACAATTTATGTCCCATGTAGAAAATATATCAAGTGTGAGTATTCGTAAAGCTGTTGTTACTTTCCTGACCGAGATGGCCGAGACTTGTGCTAGCAGCCTCTTTTTTGACCTTATTGAAAATGTGGAAAAAGTAAGCATTTCTTCTTGACATTCAACTTGTCTTAGTGTTAAGTTTTATTTATTAATGTTATTTAGTTTAATTTTATTCAATTATTTTGTTTCTTTTTCATTTGTTAAATGTTATTCTTACTTATTTTTGAAAGCTTTTTGCAGCCCACCAAATGTATTTCCCTCCAGAACTCTTTATTTTTCTTTTAATTGACAGAATGGTTCCATGCCAAAGCAGAAGAATACAACACAAGAAAAATTTTGACATATAATTGTAATTGGTAGAGATTGAATAAGGCTTTGGAATAGAACCTTGATTGATCATTTTTCATGGGAACATTAATTTCAAACTAGGTCGTAGGGACTAGGACTGGAAACAAAAAAGTCTCTTGTAGGTGTCCTTTAAATGTAATTTGAATTTTTAAAATAAATTACCCAAAAAATTTGAAAAAAATAATAACGAGGAATCAATTTTGAATATTGGCATTTTTAAAAAAATTTAAATATAAAAATTTTTAATAAAAAATTAAAGTGACAGATAAAGAATGAAAATTAAGAGCCCGCATCAGACAGATTTCTGGTTTTCAATTCCCTATATTAACGAATGGGTCTTCTCATTTGATTGATAGCTTATCAGCAAATTAAGATTTTCGAATTTTTCTTTTTTGGACTTAATCTATAACAAAAAATCTATGCCTTGCTCTTTATAGTTTTTCCTTAAAATTATTTTTGAAAGAAATGTAAATTTCAAAGCGAAAGAAAGTTGTCTTTTGATAAACCATTTTGGAATTTTTGGATTTGAAAACGCAAAATCATAGCATATTATCTCAGCTAAGATATTGAAATATTTTTTGTAGGTTAATCAGAACAGGAGAAATCATTTGAGAAATGAAACTATTCCAATTCAGAAGTTTAAAATTTCTTTCCCCCCCTCAGCGAAGTAGTTTGACACACTGCCTCCCTCAGCCAACCCCACTCTTTTCGCGGAAATAGTCAGTTCCCCAGCTCGTATCTCCCCTTAATCTACACACTAGCTTCCTGCTGCCTGGTTTATCTTGACTGCAAGATTTCCCCCCCCCCCCTTCACTTGAGAATTGTGGCGAAGAGTTCTAGGATATATGATTTTGCTTCTTGTAGATAACTTTAATTTTGATTTATTTTAAATAATTAGTATTTTTGTTTAGCTTGTTGGTAAGAGAACGTTGCGTTTGTGTTATGCAATTACAAAGCAGCGCAACACCAAAACACGACATCCAAACTTGGTGAGGATATAAGATACGCACCCATGCATGTTTTTGTAGAACGCAAGAGCTGTGATAAGTATTTTTGTAAAGGAGGAGATAGCAAAATTATGTCCAAAAATTAAAGCACAGCGGGATCTTTTACAAAATAATGGAATTCATAAATAATATGGCTTTTCATGCCAAGAGTATCTGATGGGGCATTATCCCTTCTAAAGGACCCATTATTTTTGCTAAGAAATAATTCGAAGCTAATACAATTCTTAAAAGAATAGCAGAGATTTATTTATGAAAATATCACAATAACTTCACAATACAACGTTAAAAATATCACCTAAAGCCATTTGTGAAAAAAAAAAAAAAAGTTGACTAGATTTTTATATTTTACGAAAAAAATTTAACTGTCGGGCATTTCACACAGAGTTGATGCAGCTCAAGAAACAACTATCCCTAATAAAGTATCCTAAGGCATATGGTCCATCTCACCGGGTAAAAACGTCAACTTCCCGCTCGCCCTCTGAGCGAACGTCTCAAAGGAATTTCTAAAAGGATTAAGAGAGAGAAGCAAGCGAGCACTACGCATAAATACCAGAGGGTGATTTGCGTATACCGCTGAGCACGTGTACGCACATGCGTCGATGACACGTGATGTGCATTCGAGAAAATTCTCGATCGGGGAAAACCCGGCAACGCCCTTAAGTGGCGGATTTAACCAACTAATCAGTTTGAAAAAGATTTGAGTGTCGGGAGGTACGTCGCAACTTAGCTGACTTTTACTGTTTACAATGTTAAAGGCTTAAACCAAATAAAGTAGTAAGTTAACAAAATTAATTTTACTTTTGAATTAAGTGGTGAGAATTTAAAAAATAACATTTCCTATCAATGCCTCCCCTTCTCATCATCTTAATGAAAAGTAAAAACACTATTACTATAAAAAATATCACATGGCTTTAGGCTTTAACATATATGTTAAATTCCTTTTACAAAAAGTGAAACTTGTTAATATTAACACCAGTATTTTTCTTTCATGGGTAAAATACAGAAACACCCATTAACGTTTCTAATATATTGAAAAACATGAGCACTTGACGATCACAAACAGCAACATGATCACATCAGCAGCACTTCCAAGTCCAAATATCGAATTAGAGTCACTAATTTCAAATCCATAAAGTCCCAGGGAATGAACATAGATAATCACATTTAATCTGCAATACAATAAGAAATACTACAAATAACAGTTCAAATCAGCGTATTATACACAATTCTATTAAAAAAAAAAAAAAATTATACATCAGTTATTTACACTTAATATACTTTTACGTTTATAATAACAATTTTACTTTTAAATTCAATCATAAAAATTTCTCATAACGATTTATATTAAACCTTGTGTAAAAGTAAAATAAACTGACTGATGTAAAAATAAGTACTTAGAACATTCATACAAAAATTTATTATATTGCACTTATTTAAAAAAAATTTCAACAAATTTCTCTAATTCGGCTTGGGTCGGCGGTTTCGTGAAAATATCCGACAAATTATCTTTACTAGAAACATGTCTAATATTAAAAATATTTTTATACACTAAATCTCTAATGAAAAAAAGTTTAACATCAATATGCTTGCTTCGGTGGTTTTCTAATGGCGACTTTATAAATTCAATTGAAGCTTGATTATCAGCAAAAAGTAAAGATTTAGCTTTAGATCTATTTATCATTTTATTTTCAAAACATTCGTCCAAAATTCTGTCGAACCATATTAACTCCTTCACGGCTTCAGTCATTGCGATAAATTCGGCTTCCATGGTGGACAAACTTACACTCTTTTCTTTAAAGGTTCGCCACTCAATGGGTGAATTATCAAGCAAAATTAGCTGACCTCCGATTGAAGTTCGGTCATCACCAGGGTTCGTACGGTCCTTAAAGGTCCTTAGAAAGTTCTTAATGAACATTTTCATTTTTAAGGCCTTTAAAAGTCCTTAAATAGTCCTTAATTTTTATTCTAGGTGCTTAATTTTTTTTTTCTTAAAATAAGAAGGTACCCATGGCTCTATTTGTTTTGCAATCTTTTGTATTCTTCACAAGAATCAAACGTTTTACATTTTAACTACTTAACTCGAACCTCAAATTTGGTTTTCTCGAGTCCGGTACTATCGCGGCTTTCGGACAGACCCAAAACGGCGGATTGACAGGACCAAAAATGCGGAATTTACATGAACATCAACGCATTTTTGCTTCAAATTGCAGTGCTTTCTCAACTGGTTGATAAATAAGTAACTCTTGTTTTTTTATTTATTGAAAGGGTATAACTAAAATTGATGTGTTATATATTTTTACAAAAAAGAAATATTCATGGATTTTGATAAAATGCTTCAAACTACAACACCCAATTCAGTTAAAATAAACTTGTACCCACCCACATAGCAGCTCCCAATTTGCTATCTCCTACAATTGTATGAAAAAGAAAATCGAGCTACATCTTTATAAAAAAATTAAAAAATTAGTAGAGAAGTCAATTCAAAGCACCAAGCATTTGTGGCCCCATTTCAAAATGCAATGGAGCTATTTAAGACCCCAGAAATCAAATCACACAAGTTCCCTCATTTTGCTTTAAAAAAAAGAAAAGAAAAGAAATAAAATTTGAAAAACGGACTTGTGAGGACTCAAGGGGGGGAAAAAATTTAGGGAAAGATGCGCGGTGCGCTTAAGGAACCGATTTCGTTTTTTAACACGGTTGGGTTTTCTTATTTCTATCTTGGTTTCCTGAGTTTAGCTCATGTAAGAAATATATCTACATGATTGCTTCTGTTTGAATTCAAACTTACTGGTATTTGTTAATTTAAGAGTTTCTTAAATTTATTTTTTCTGATTTTGCAAAAAAAAAAAAAAAAAAAATCGGGAATTTTCGAAAAAGAGCCGAATTTCGGGATTTCAAATTTGGGATTCGATACTATTTATTAAGTTTAGTTACAAAGTAAATAAATAATTTTTTTTTCATGAAAATTGTTACTAAATCATCTACATTCGAAACAAATATGAATAAAGCAAGTAGGAGCAGCTCTTAACAAGTAATTAGTAAATAAATATTGCTTTTGAAACTTTTTTTTTATTTTAAGGGAGGGAAATACTTCAAAGAAGCATATCGTTGACATCTAGCTCAATAACAGAGATACATTTAACTAATATGTAGGCAAAAAGAACTTTCAGGTTATTTTGCGTTTGATTAATCGCATGTATGATTATCGCTTATTTTATACTGTTAAATGTAAAAGAATGATTTATTTTTACTATCGCTTTTCTTACATCCTACACTATAATAAGCGCCGAATCGCTTTTCAGCTGATCTTTTGCTAAACAGTTTGTTTTCCCATTGGTTTATTTATTTATTTTTTAGATCAAATAAATTCCCGTGTTGACAAAATTAATTTATTCATTTTTTAAAGGCAATGTTTTAATATTTAGTAAATTTTTAGCGACCAATTTGGCTTCGCGATCGTTTGCTGTGGAGCTTTGTTGTGTGGGAGATAATGATATTTGCTGCGTTAATCAAAACTTGTATCTCGTGAAATTTCTTAATTTGCAGTAAATTGAAGAAATTGACCGTTTCTTAAACCTCTACACTGTAGTTGGCAAATGCTCCGTTTTCCCCTAGTTTTTCGGATTTAATTTGTGAACTTAAAAAATTCCATTTTTTTGCAAAAAGATCTGATATTTCAAGCTGATGTACAAGTATTTTAATCTAAAGGGATTGTGCTACAAAACAAGAAACATTTTTAAGGAACTCTTTAAAAAGACATGTATTAATTTACATGAATTTTCAAAACGTATAACGCGAAAATGTAAAAACCTATTTTTTGGAAACTTGTTAACATGTACCACGTGCTTCGCCGAAAATTGCACGCATTTCTATCTTTTTGCATCCTGTAAATATATCAATTATTTAAAACGTTGACAGTTGTTTTAGTATTTGCAGCGTGTAATCTGCTTGTCTTATTTTTATTTAGAAAATTTGTTTGATTTTTTAAAACTTTATTTTAATTAAATTTTGGTAGTTACTATTCGAGAGCAATGTACAAAGTTTTAAGCAAATGAGCTCCATTTTTTATTTGTATGTTGTTTTCAAAATGAAATATTTTTCTCAAGTTGAAAAAGTTTTTTTCTGAATTTTTGTAAGCTCTTCTAAATAATTTTTAAAAATATTTATGGCAGATATAAAAATTTAAGTAAACCTAAATTGAGAGGCTGGTAACTTAAGTAAAATGAAAAAGAATTTAAATTAAACACAAATTCTCAAGAAAAATCTAAATTAAACACAAATTCTCAAGACAAAATGCAGCGTTTTCTTTAAAAAAAATTTTTTTTAATTGTTTTTTCATTTAACTTGTATTTTATAGCACTAACCATATTTGATTATTTTTCATATCATAATAATTTGCTTATATATGCTTGTGTTGTGTGCTTCTTATTACTAGCTCAATGATTATTTAACTCCCTGACTGTATTGGACACTAGAATAGAAAAGCAACAAGTCAAAGAGAGCTCCATAAAAGTGTTTGTGTTGTGTTCCTAATAAAAATATGATGTTAAATCAATTTCCTCTTTCAATTATGCTTCCTTACAAACTGTACAATTTGTATATTTCGAAGAGCTGTACAAACTGTACGGTTTGTATATTTCGAAAAATTTGTGAGGTCCTTAAAATTTTTTGTAGGTCCTTAAATAGTCCTTATTTTTTGTTTTGCCAAAAGAGTACGAACCCTGATCACGATTTGCCGCGTAATCGGAATCAGTGAACGCAATAATTTGAACTTTATTGCAATTTAGAAAAAGTTTTAAATCCTTACTTTGATGAACGTAGCCTAATAATTTTAACAGTCCATTCCAATGAACAAGTCCTGGATTGCTCTGGAATTGACTAAAGATGTTAACTGCATATGATATGTCAGGTCTGGTTCAATTTGCAATAAAAGTTAAACATCCTAACAAATTTCTATACGGTATGTTTGACATTTCTTTCATTTCTTCATCGGTTTTCGGACAATTTGATTTAGAATAAACAATTCCCTTACTAATAGGTAAAGATGCATTGGGAATACGAAAATTTTTATATCTCTCACATACTTCTTCTATGTAAGAAGTCTGATGCAAGTGTAGGCCCTTTTCGTCCTCTCCGAATTCTACGCCAAGTAATTTTTGAGTCCTTCCCAATATTTTTAAGTCAAATTGTTCATTCAATAATTTTAAAGCATTACTGATGTCCGAATCCTTTCTTCCAAAAATTACAATGTCATCAACATATAACAATAAAATTACGTTAGAATTAAAATAAACACAATTGCAACTTGAAAACTTTTTAAAACCTAACTGAATTAATACACTGTTAATTTCATAAAACCACAAGCGGCCACTTTGATGTAAGCCATAAATTGCCTTATTTAATTTACAATATAATTTCTCTTTTCCTTTTTCTATAAAACCTGGGGGTTGGCACATAAATATTTGATCATCTATAGGAGCATACAGGTAAGCATTTTTAACATCACATTGAACATTTAACCATTTATGACACACAACTAATAATGAAAAGAAAAAACGAATAACACTGAAATTTACAACGGGGCTGAAGGTCTCCTCAAAATTTAATCCTTTTACTTGAGAGAACCCTTGAGCACAAAGTCTAGCTTTAAATCTGACAATTTCCCCTTTTTCGTTTTTCTTTAATGTATAAACCCACCGACATCCTACTGGATTAGCATTTGCTGGTAATTTGGCTAAAGCCCAAACCTTCCTTTCCTGCATAATTGCAATCTCTGATTCCATTGCTTTACGCCATTCTTTGGTAAACCGCTTTCTTCTATTAGAACTCTGATACAATCAGCAACGGTGCGATTAAGATTTTCGGTAACTCCGTTCATCTCAGGAGAATATACATTCGTTAATTCATATTTTATCCCATGATTATTACAAAAATTATCAAAATCTCTATTTACAAATTCTGTCCCGTTGTCAGTTCTAATACATTTTACTTTTCTGCCAAGAAACCTCTCCGATCGTAAAATATGTTGTTTAAAGATCTCAGAGACTTGGCTTTTATTTTTAAATGGGTATAATGAACATCTCCGTGAAAAATCATCTATTATAGATAAATAATATTTTTCCCTGTTCCTTCCTTCAATGTTGCAAGGACCCCAAACGTCTGCATGAAGAAGTTGGAGCTGGTACTTTGATCTTATACCGTGTAATGATTTGAAACTGACTCTTTTAAATTTTGATATTTTACAGTCGTCACAAAATATATTTGAATTTTTAAATTTAGGAAAACCGTTAACGCTTTCTAGGTCACAGGTTTTCTTAATGCTTTTAACGTTAACGTGAGCCAGGCGTTTGTGCCGAAGTTTCAAATCATCCATTTGATTATTTCTCACTGGAGTTTCATTATTTATATGACTAGAATTTATAACAACTTGACTACAATTTAAAGGGAGCTGACTAGACTTAACAGAATCTGTAATATAAACACCGTCTTTTAAAATAGCTTTTAAAATCAACTCGTCATTTTTGTCGGAAACTCTCACGAAACCTCCTTCACCCCAAAATTTTGCACCACCCTGGTCAAATTTTGCACCTGATAATATGTTTCTTCTCAAGCGTGGAGAGTACAGGACATCTTGTAAAACACCAGATCGATTGCCAAATCTAACTTTTATCTCCCCCTTTCCCTCAATTGGAAAACATTGGTCTTTAATTGCGACCGCAATTTTTACATTTTTAACAGGGGTAAAAGTTCGGAACCAATCTCGATTAGCACAAAAATGGTGTGAAGCTGCAGTATCAAAGATCCATTTTGAGCGTTTTTCATTTACCTCACTAATGTTGGATTCGGAGATAAAAAAGTCATGGTACTCACATCGTGTACTGGATGGGGAACGGGCTCGCTCCTTGGTGAAACTTGTATTTCGCTGTGGACTCGCACCTGTATCTATCGTCAGTAGACTCCGGGCTCCTCGTTGTCCGTTGATGGGAAGCATCCTTCCAGAGTGGACAGTTCCTTTTGATATGGCCATTTTTATGGCATTTGTAGCACTTGGTACTTCTTTTCCTTTCAGTTTGCGAGACTTCAATTTTACACCGATTACTATTGCGTAATTCAAGACGACTTTCTTCGACTATCAAGTCTACTATGATTTTATCGAATCGAAAAGTTTCATCTGATCGCAACAATATTCCTTGTATGACATGGTCGAATTCTTCAGGAAGACTACGCAAGAGCTGGTATATAATGAAATCCTCGGGAAAATCGTTATGAGCGATTTTTATTTTTTCAAAAATACGCCTGAGGCGGGCTGCATATAGGTTTAACTTCTCGCCAGATTCCAATTTACAATTATTTAACTCTGCGTAAAGTTGCATACGAATGCACCGATTGTCGGGATAAAAATGCTGTTTTAACTTTTTCCAGGATTCTGAAGGGTTTTCTATATTTTCAACTATTTTTCTTAAGTCCTGCTCGATATTTAGAAAAATTAAGGATAAAGCCATTCGCTTTCTGGAAATAAATTCTTTCACATCCCTTTTGGTAATTTCGGCTTCTTTGCTCACTACCGGAAGTTTTTCCGTGCGCTTGACGATTTCCCAGCAGTCCTTCTCCATTAGAAGAAATTTCATATTTGTGCTCCATTCTGTATAATTTGTGCTGTTCAACTTTTCGATTGGGAATGACGGACTTGCCATGACGAAGTTGCTCGAGAAGAATTTTAAAATTTGACATAAAAAAAATACACAATTATAAACACACAACGTATTGACTCTTTACCCAAAGACAGATCCTCCTTTTACTTATTCCAAAAAAAAATTTCTTTGCTGGCCTCCCCGACTCGAAGCACCGATTTTTACTTTCATACATGTACTAGTCAACAATGCACAGGGAAGGGCATCTGGGCCCATAACCCTTGATGGGGCATTATCCCTTCTAAAGGACCCATTATTTTTGCTAAGAAATAATTCGAAGCTAATACAATTCTTAAAAGAATAGCAGAGATTTATTTATGAAAATATCACAATAACTTCACAATACAACGTTAAAAATATCACCTAAAGCCATTCGTGAAAAAAAAAAAAAAGTTGACTAGATTTTTATATTTTATGAAAAAAATTTAACTATCGGGCATTTCACACAGAGTCGATGCAGTTCAAGAAACAACTATCCCTAATAAAGTATCCTAAGGCAAATGGTCCATCTCACCGGGTAAAAACGTCAACTTCCCGCTCGCCCTCTGAGCGAACGTCTCAAAGGAAGTTCTAAAAGGATTAAGAGAGAGAAGCAAGCGAGCACTACGCATAAATACCAGAGGGTGATTTGCGTATACCGCTGAGCACGTGTACGCACATGCGTCGATGACACGTGATGTGCATTCGAGAAAATTCTCGATCGGGAAAACCCGGCAACGCCCCCAAGTGGCGGATTTAACCAACTAATTAGTTTGAAAAAGATTTGAGTGTCGGGAGGTACGTCGCAACTTAGCTGACTTTTACTGTTTACAATGTTAAAGGCTTAAACCAAATAAAGTAGTAAGTTAACAAAATTAATTTTACTTTTGAATTAAGTGGTGAGAATTTAAAAAATAACATTTCCTATCAGTGTCCTATATAATGCCAATAGTAATGCTGTCGAACACTTCAATTGCATTATTGCAAAGCACATAGGAGGAAACGTATCAATTTTTCTCTAAAAAGATCATACCAAACTCGATGCAATCTTTCAAAAATACAAGAAAATTTTTAAAGTAATGTGCAAGAACAGTCCTGACAAATTTTATAAAAAAAGAGAAAAATGAGAATTGAAACGAGCAAGTGAAAAGAAATGTAACAGGGTAAGACAAAGAGTACTTTTTAGAGATGAATCTTATGGGCCGTATGTACAGAAACCTGTCCTGCCGGAAGAACAATTTTTAAATAATAATATATCTGAAAAAGATTGCGAAGATATTGAAAGAAAAACGGTTAATGCAATCAGATTGTGCAATTTGGCATGAAGAGCAAAGAAAATTAATTATGACATCATTATTATTGTTATTTTAATACTATTTATAAAAAATTTTACTCAGTTTGATCGGATATTTGCAATATTTTAGAAAGTATCATGATATTTTCAAATCGTGATCATTTATTTTTTTATGAAAACTCCTATTTATTTCAAAATTGTTGAATTTATATTTTTTAAAATATGCCTTTCTTTAATCATGCTTGCATCTTGAGGTAATTCTTAATTAATTCTGATCTCATTAAAACAAGTTTGGAACTGAGTATTCATTTATATGTAATTTATATTTCGTTTTATCGGTATTCACTTTCAACAGATTCTAAGTGTAAATCTTTCTCTTGTATTTAAATAATTCCTATTTTTGACTCTACAAAAATCTCTTTAACCCCTTAACGGTCGGGTAATTTTCAAGAAAACGGTCATAAAAGTGCCTATTTTTTTTATTCCTGAAAATTATATAAAAATATGTGTATGAACAATACATATATTCATTTTTAATTTTTGATTTGCTTTTATTTTGAAATTTTAAACACTCCAGCCCGAACATGTCACAAGAGCGAGAAATAGAAGGTGAAACCTCAGCCTGTCACGTTCACGGGAACGAGAGGGAAGGGGTTAAATTTATTGCACAACTCTTCCTAACGAAATACTGGTTACACATCAAAGGAAGGTTTACGAAGTCCAAACTTGACAGAAACTATACGTTTTCAAATAACATTTTTCCTGAAATATTTATGCTTTCTTTTCAAGCTCTCCTCGGCAGATTTTTTTTCTAACATTTAACAAAATTGTATTTCTTGTCAGGGGGGGGGGGGGGGAACAAAACAGTCGGATGTATTTCTACTTCGTTAGTATTCTCCAAGAAGAGTATAGTTATAATTTCCAGAATATATATTTTGTTCGAAGAAAATATGTGTATAGATGCTAAAATTCATTAAAAACTAACTGACATATTTTTAGTAATTTATTTATTTTTCTTTTAACAATAGATTGCTTTTAAATTTTGCTCCACATAAATCAATAGTTATCCTTTATTTAAAAAATTATGGGAATTTCTGTAAACTCCTTGGGACTGACGAATATCTCCTTTTGATGAATAGATTTTTGGTGGAGAACTTCAAAGGAAATAAAATTTTTATGATCATGATTATCATTTGTAGTATATCATTCGTAAAATCGTGTCCAATGAAAGCGCATTTTATAAATGAAATCCAGAGAACAAAGAAAATAATAATTAACAAAATGTACTAGTTATGTAAAAAATGTTGGGCATATAAAACACTGATTGTGAAATACTACTTCTAAAGGGCGAAATTATGATTTGCTAAAGGCAAAAAGCGTTTGGCTGTACTAAAATCTGACCAGGCAGACCTCAAATCAACAAAAATTGTACAACATCCAACGCGTTCTTGCTTCGAAGTGTAATTGGGATTTCTCATCAACCTCTTCCCCAGCCAATAAATTTTGTGTTGACGTTGTGCAAAGACTATTGTGAGGGGAATGGAAAACGCTTTAGATTTACTAGAAAAACTTGAACATCGGGAAAATATCTGACTGATAAAGGCTAAGAACCTTTTTTTCTTTTGTCATATGATTTTTCAGAACAGTAACAAGGTTACAGCTGAATTTTGTTGGCTTTCTTACTTGCTACGCAACATTGCAAGTACATTATTTTCTGTGAACTCAAGAAATATCTATTTTCATTTGTAAAAAAATTTAAAAAATCGAAGAGTAGATTTAATTTGTCGATTAGTTGTACCTGGCGATGAAATTTATATGTACAGGGTTCCCACGGGTGCTTATAAGTGCTTAGAAGTGCTTAATTTGACCTTTCGTTTCTAAAAGCCCTTAGAAGTACTTATTTTCAATCAAAGGTGCTTATAAGTGCTTTTTTTTTAATACAAAAGTCGATTTTTAAATTACCGTATTTTTTTATGCAATTTCTGATCAGTTTTTTATGTGATTTTTTAAACAAAGATTCAGAAAGTGAAAAATTATAGAGTGTTATAAGAATTTTGCTGGTTTTATCACATGGTCAAGCGACTGTAGAACATGGCTTTGGTGTAAATAAGTCATTAGAAGTGGAAAATTTGAAAGAAGAATCTTATATTGCTCAGAGGCTCATTTTGAGAATGCCAATTATTGTAATGAAATTCATGAAACTATCAATACGAAAGAAATGAGAAAGGGTCTATCCATACCACGTTATCCAGGGTATGAAACCCATGGTCTCATATTTTAATGATTTTTTTTTTTTATTTGTTCAGTTTACTATCGCGATTATCCCTGTAAATATTTTTGTTGCTATCTTTAATACTTTTTGAGATATTAATTTTCTAAAATGTGTTAAAGAGACGTCTTCGCTTTACGGACAAATTTTGTGGTAGCGACGTAGTTCAAGCAAAAAATTCATAACTTTGCTAGTTTTCATGATATCACAAAAATGTTTCCACTAAAATGTTCAGAATAACTTACAGAGTTAGGCAAAATTGCATTTAAACAAATACCTGTTAAATGGTGCAGTTAGTATTAGCATCAGGTAGAACATATTTATTTTCTGCAAAAGGAGATTGCTTCAATCGATCTCCAGTGCAAAAACATTTTAAAACAGACTCAAGAAAAAAAAAAAAAGAAAGGTATTGTTTCACACAAATCTTTATTTAAAATAGTTTTATTTTAAAAATAAAAGTTACTTTTGGTCATTTGGTATGTCATAGTTTGTAAATAGGAAATGAGCCTGCATTATGTTTAGATACTTTAAAAAATCATGATTCAGTGACTTCTTTTTCATCCTCAATTTTATGTTGTTTTTTTTTTTTTTTAACTTTATAAACATTAAATTACGAACTTATTTCTTATAAAAATAATCTTATTTTACATTATATTGTCTGTATTTTATGATTTTAAAAAAGCAATTAATATTTTACAATAAGAAGCAAAAACTTGTAATGTTGTGAAAGATATTTTGTACATACTTTTAAATTGTTTACTGTGAAATTTTATATTGGCAGTAAAAAAAACACCAATTTTATTTCAGAACCTTTTAGTTTATACTTAGAGGATTATTTTTAAAAAATATATATATTGATTACTGCAGTGCCTTTTAGTTTTATTGCTGTTTTAAAATTTCATGTTTTTTCTTCAAAATATTTTTGAAATCCTAATTTGAGCTAATACTAACCGCACCATTTAATACGTAATTGTTTAAAGGCATTTTTGTCTAATTTTATAAGTTATTCTAAACCTTTTAGTGAAAATTTTTTTGTGATATCATGAAAATTGGCAAAGTTATGAATTTCTTGCTTGAACTACGTCGCCAGCACAAAATTTGCCCTTAAAGCGAAGACTTCTTTTTAAACTCCTTTCAGAAAATTGATATCTCAAAAAGTATTAAAGATAGCAACAAAAAAAAAATTGCAGCGGTAATCCTGATAGTAAAATGAACAAATAATGAAAAAAATCATAAGAATCTGAGGCCATGGGTTTCATTTTCATTTGTGGCTGGATGATTTGATATATAATAACCCGAAAGTTTGTCTCTTCTTCAAGGCAAAAATATATGCTCCATTTGGAAGAGCAAAAAAAAAAAAAAAATTGAAAAGAAAAAAAATTCTGACATTAAAAAAAGAAAAAAAAAAAGAGTTAAATTATTTAAAATTAAAAAAAGCTTTTCTTCAAGTTCAAGCTGATGTCGCAGTTTTGGAAAATTCAGCAGAAGAACTGTGTAATAAGGCAGAGTTATCCAAAAACATTTCACTTTTTATGAAATCCAATTCACTTCGTAGGGATATTAAAGAAAAAGCCTCTGAAGTTAAAGAATTAGACATTAAGATTTCTGAAAAAGAAAAAAATTTAATTGAATTGTAAATGTTTTTTAAGTTATTATCTGTAAAGCTTTTGATGTGCTTTTAATTGACCATTTATTCATTCATAAAAGTTTTAACTAATCCTCACTACTTTTATTTTTCTTTCATATAATTGCAGATTTTTTTTTAACCTTGGATCAAAAAGTTATTCATGGGTAATTCATAAAAAAGTCAGTGAAATTCATAATTCCACTGACATTAAAATTTAATTATTTTTCTAACTTTTAAAATTGCCTTTTTTTTTCTGAAATTGATTGAAATTATTGCAATGTAGTTATAATAATGGTACCCCACTTCTTTTTTGGCATAAGATTTTATGTGTGAAGTTAAGGGGATTTAAAAAGCTTACTGGTGACTGGCAAAAGTAACATCAGTCACTTTTTTAATTATCCCCCCCCCCCCCCCAAGCTTCTAATGCCTGACAGCATGTGACGGTAGTGTTATTTTACTTTATTATAATAATAATATAGATCCATTTCAGAAAAAAATAACAATAACATGGTCACCAAGGAATGACTCTCATGCAAATATTTATTCTGTTTCTTAAATATTTTTTTGATAATTAAAAAACGAAAAAAAAAAAAAAAAAACAGGAGTACAAACAAAATAAGTCTTGCATTCAAGTAATATTAAGTATATTAAGTTAAGATTTTTTAGTGTTTAAACGTTGAAGATTGTGGTCAGTTTCCATTTTTCTTGATATCTCTATTCTAATATTTCCTTACATATTACTTATATGTATAGTGTATACACAATATGCATATTTGTAAACGTGAGATTGGGTTAATGTTTTTATGTATAATTTTTGGGAAGATACACTTATATATTAAAATTTTAAGTTTAACTTATCTGTAAGAACATTCAACTTGATCAAAATGGATTTTCATCCATTAAATTGTATTGTATGTGCTCCACAATAATTTATTCAAAGTCTTAGAAAGTCTTAGAAAGTGCTTATATTTAGTTATAAAAAAAGAGTGGGTATGTAGCTTTCTAGATTTTTGTTCTTGCATTTTATTGCCATTGCTTCAGAAATTTTGTTGGACATGGTATGGTGTGAAAATATCTTCTTTTCTGTACTAACCTTAATATTTCTAATTTTACAAGAATATATCATGCAATAGGTCTTGAAAATGATGTTTGAGAACTATGTTGATAGCGGTCAAGCAGATACTTCTGAAGCTTTTTCTGACGTATTAGCTGCTGTGGAAGGACTTACTGAGGTTTTCAAGGTACTGATGAAGTATTCTAAATTACTTTTAGATGTGTTTAATTTATATTAATTTTATTACTTTTCATTGCATTTGAATGTTTTTTAAGTTACATAAATTTAATTCATTAAAATGTTTTTTAAACCTGGAAAATAAACTTATTAAACTTAAACATGTTACACTAGAGTAAATAAGAATGAAAAATAAAGTTGAAAGAAAAGATAATAGGAAACTTTGTATTTAATTTTAAAATTGCAGCATGAATTATTTTGGTGTTGTTATTTAGTTTTTGAAGTTTCCTTATTCGATATGTTGCTGAATTTTCAAAGGGGGGCAAGCATTTTCTTTCCATGCTGTTCTAGTTTATGGTGAAATGGTGATTCATATCTTTGGATACGTTCAGACCTCAGTGAATGCATTTGATAAAAATGTTTTTTGATTGGTTACATGAGAACTAAAATTGGATTTATGTGTTTCTTGGAAATTTTCAGGGTTCCCACACTCCTTAAAATCCTTAATTTCCAGTCATCAGCCAGTTCTAACAACTGTATTCTCCTCTCACTTTTATTAGAAACCTCCTGTGCAATTGCCTCTCTAATTTTCGCTAAAATGAATTTCCAGCACCATATTATGCCAAAAGTGCCTCTGAATTTGCCACATAACTGCACCAATTTTCGATTGTGCCTCACATTACGCTTCAAATTGATTCTAACTTTTTGCTCTGTAATTACATTTACTCCACACTTGCGAGCATTTGATTAGCAATCCAACTTGGGTGTGCATTAAGATCTTGTACAGGGTGTCTCAAAGCGGTCCAACTATTTTGATTTAACATAATTTTTTTGGTCCAAAACTTCGAGAAAGTGGGCACTACAACCGCCTTACGTGGTTCCAACAAGATGGCCACGCCGCATACCACTAACAACTCGCGAGCAGCGCTGCAAGAGTTGTTTCCCGAAAAAGTGATTTCCAGAAGAGGTGACATTGAGTGGCCACCACAGAGCCCTGATTTAACGCCACTTGATTTTTTCCTGTGGGGTTATCTGAAGAGTTTTATACGAGAATAATCCATGAACTTTGCTAGATTTGAAGAAAAATATTGAAGGAGAGGATGAGATTGATTCCTCAACAACTTCTTACAAAAGTCTTCAATAACGTCCGCACAAGGTTTGAAGAATGTCGTCAAACAAAGTCATCATTTAACTAATGTAATATTTAAAAAGTAAAATTTCCTTCTCTGTTTACATTTTGGTATGAATAAATAAATTATTTCAAAAGCTTTTTTTTAAACTGGTGATCGAAATCGTTGGATCGTTCTGAGACACCTTGTACTATTTTTTTCAGATCCTTATTTCTTTTAAAATAGATCCTTAAGCTTTGCCCACAATAGAGATTTCCAACTGTTAGCCACTAAATTTGCCAAATTTCAAAAGTTTTTTAGCCAAAAAATAAACTTTAAAAAATTTTAATGAAGATTTTTCTTTATAGAAAACTGCAATCAGAAGAAAAAGGATAATACTTTAAACAAAATGCAATCACGTACTTATAGTTTTTTTATTGATGGAAATTTTGGAGAATTTTCCGTTCGCCAATACTTTTACCAAGTCGGAATTTATTTCGTCAAATTTTCAATTTTGGCGTGGTGGCAAATGGTTAGCGCAGGATCTGTTAAATGTCTTTAATTTTTCTTTTGAAAAAAGAGTAGGAACCCTGATTTTTAAGACGTTTTGATTATCACTCATGGAGAAATTCTTTATTAAGTTCTGAGACATAATGTTAGCCCTCCCTCCCGAAACTCCTTTCTTATTAATATAGGGTGCTGCATTATTGAGAAACTTTTCCTGACTGAATTTTATTTACCATTATTTGGTTAATTCTATGTAGAGCAGTCCCAAAAGTATTTGATGGCTGAGCCATTATACCAGTCATTGATTGATTTAACAGTAAAAAGCATATACATTTCATCATTTGATAATAATTTCTAAATTTATGTACAGTAGAGCCACTGTTATCCAAGCCCCGACTAACTATATTCTGTGTTAACCAAGGTACATTAGTCCTTGAAAAAAGCGACTTTGGTGCAGGCCATTTTTTGATGGCGCCACTGCTGACTGACGTCGGTTGCTATTTCATTTTGCTAGTAAACAGTTTGTTTATGATTTGTTAATTTTCATTTGTACTGTACTGTGTTGGTTACGTGATGAGTGCTAAATGCAAACCAACTGTTGTGTCTTCGGAGAATAAATTACAAGCTGTCAACCCACTTGATAAAGGAGACAATTAAAAAAGTGGCTTCAGTTTTCACCACTTTAAGGGGGGAAATACGTGTAAAACGGTGTATTAAGAGCCATTTTCATGATTTTTTTTTAATGTATAAAGAATAAATATCTTTTACTGAGATTTTGAGGTTGTTTTGTAAATATATTGAAGAACATTTACTGAAATTTTGAAACATTTTTCTTGAAAAATCCCGGAGATATCGGCTGCTGCACACTGTAAGTCGCCACCCGGGTCGACAGTTTGCGTACATCCTGGAGGTCACAATTTTTATCTGAAATCAATTTTTTTTAAAAATCTACTTTTTTTATAAGTGTCTCTTCTAGATGAACTAAAATCATCACAAAAAATTGAAAATTTCTATTTTTCTTAGAATGGGAAATTTAAGTACGATTTTTTTGTTCTTTTTTTACAATAAAAAAAGTAAAAATAAAGATATGTTTATGATTCTAGTTCAACTAAAGCAAAATATATATAAAGAAAATGTGTGCTAAATTTGATAAGGATTGATCAAAAACTCTGCGAGCTAGAGTGTACGCAAATTCGGAAAAAGTAGCTTCGAGAAAAACGCTTTTGAAAAAAAAAAAAGAGTGGTATTTAAGGTAAATTTAAGGCACTAATGAATCAATTTTTTTTATACCTATAGATACTAATACTTATAGAAATTTCTATCCGAGGTCTCAAGTGTTAATAGAAATAAAAGGACATCTGCTAACGTTCTCTAATACCTTTCAGGTCATTCATGAGGGGACTACCTGCTCAACTGCTCCAAAAGGGGCGCTCGCTCAAATGCTTATAACTTTCAAACGACTTGGAATTTTGCTTTGAAATTTTCAGGGTATATTATTGAATAGTTGTAAAATCGATTTATGAAGAAATTTTTAAAAAAAAATTTTTGAGACCTTTACACGGATTTCCCCCTTTAACCCACAGTTTCCTCTCTATTTGGACAGAGTCCGTATTATCCGAGTTTTCGATTATCCAAGATAACTTCAGTCCACATTACCTCGGATAATCGAGGCTATACTGTATATGATAAAATAAAAATTAACAGGGGGTTAAATGAAAATTTATCATTGTACACGCACATCATTTGTTTTTAAAAATTTATTCCTTCTACTTTTTTGAAGGAATTGATATAATATTCTTAATATTTTAAAATTTGTATGGTTAAAATGAGATTTTTCATTGAATTTTTATTTAAAACTATATCACTCATGTCTTTTTTTTTTATTTTTAAGTAAAGTACAGTAATCCCTCACTATATCGTGCCTCGTTATATCGCTCATTCGGATATATCACACTTTTTCTATGTCTCCCAAAACTTTAAGTTTAGGGTCTCAAGAGTAAAAATATTGCATTTGGAGAAAGCTTATACTACATACGAGCGAATAAAGTCTAAGCACGTAACTGCAATACAGTTAGTCCATTTTTTCGATCGTTAATATTAAGAAACGAAAAACAACAGCAAATGACTTGGGACTCTTATTTCCCCAAAAAGCAATAGAAATACATTTTGAATTTATATTGTAAGAACTGTGCATAAAAATAGCAATTGGTAAGTTCAGTTTTATTTGCTATTTTAATTAAGAATGTTGTCATTATGAAAGATTAAACTAATTTTTTTATGTTGACACTCAATTTACTTGTACTCTTTGAATTATTTCTGACAGTATTGGTTATATTGCTCTTTTTTGCTGTCCCCCGCCAAGCGCAATATAACGAGAGGCTACTGTATTATAAAAAATACTTATTTGTCGAGGAAAAATACTTTGATTCTTCTATTTTTGCAAAGTCATTTCCATGCTATTATTATTTATTTTATTATTATTATTATTATTTCCAACATTGGGAAAATAACCAAATTAATTTTTCATCATTTATTCACAGACGAACAATTTCATGGGAAAGCTCTTTTTGAACTTCTTTTTTTTTAATAGTTTTTGTAACATTTTAAAATGCCCTATAACTTTGAATATGAGTAACCAAACCCTGAAATATGACCCTCACGCTTTTATTATACAAGTAATTTTTAACATAAATGAATGAAATCCCACACTATTTCTTAAAAATTGCTGAATTTCTTCATACATTTTAATTTTTATGCTGTTAATTACAAAACATTCATCATCATCAATGCTGCAGAAGCAATATTTAATCATAATGATAATAAAATGACATAGTCAAGTCTTTGATTAAGACCTGCCCTTTTGATTTAATGATATATTTCTTAGGAAAGGGGGGGGGGGCAGGGGTGCACTATATCATAAACAGCCTTTGTCTTTTGAGTGCTTTATTATTTATGCATTTTTGAGCATAAAATCATTTTTGCTTTATGGGGCATTTCACTGGATTTGGGACATAATGTAGAGTCCATAACATTCATTTATATCGCTGGGTTTTTTCTTATAAATGTTAAACAAATTAACAATAATTTTAATAAGTTTCTGGTATTGAGACATCTTCAAGTAATTGTGTCTAAACACAACTTTTTTTAAAGATTTGTTCAAAATTTATAGAAAATAAAAGGATATATACTCATGTTGCAGGCTCTGCATAATGTCCCAAATACTGGGAAATGTCCCTTATATGAATTAATAAAGAATAAATGAATGATTTTATAAGCACAATTCAAAACTTATAACTAAATACAGTCATACCTCACTATCCCTACAACCCAAAAATTAGTCTCTGTAAATTTCTCATCACTCTTTCAAATATGAGAAATTACAACATATGGTTTTAATGTTATGGTTTAATGTGACTTCAGGTTTCATATTGTGATTTAATATCACACTTCATTTACAACAACCAATCAAGCTGTTCAAACAGGTTCAACTTTTTCTTTCCAAAAGTGATTCTTTCTGTAAAATAATAAAGATTTCTGAAAAGGTTTATTGAATTTCTCACAATGGATTGATGAGGTTTGTTATTGAATTAGAGAAAGAGTGATTAAAGAAGGCTAGCTAGAAAGTAGAAATACAGTGGCTATGATTAAATGGTCATTGAAATTTTGTCAGAAGAGTGAATAGGGAGATTAACATTCCTTAACTTCTTAGAGTGAGAAGGTCATCTGAAGAATGTATAGCCCTGAGTTTACCCTTACCACCATTTGGCTAAGATGTGATTTTTTAATTTTACAGTGAATTATTGAAAACATCTTGCTCAAAATCAGGTAGGTGATTGACACAGGCCATGATTTTTGTTCCACTCTTTTAGATGCTGTTATATGTATTCATGCTGAATTAATTTTACCAAATGCATAATTACATATTGTGTCTTATTAATGATTCATCCAGTAGCATCACTACAGGGGGCAGGTAAATTTTACTGGTGCTCACAACTGACTTTTAAAATAAAATAGTATATGTAACTGAATATACAAATAAAAAATGCAAATTTTCACTATTTCACCATTTTTTTTTTTTTTTTTAAGTGAGTGAGAGGTTTTTTACCCAGTCTATTTTTAAATAGGGGATCAGAGAAATTTGGATGGAAGTAGGGAGTTCCGCCCTCCCGTCCTGAATTTTAGCCACTGAATACACAAATCCTTATTGGAAACTTTTAATGTAAAAACGCAATTTTTCTTATGTGAAATTATGTTAATTAAATTCAATTTAAAAGGTAAACTTAGCAATTTAATTGTTAAATTCGTTTATTATACATTAATTTATTGATTAATTCTGTATCTGGGAAGTAATTTTAGTCAAGACATTGCTCCGCTCTTGACAGTCCTTTGTAGATGTCCAAGGGTGACTTGATAATGAGGTTTGACTGTAAATTGCTTTTGTTTATCTGAAATTGTTTCTTTTATATCAATGCTTCAAAATCATTTTTTGTTATTCCACAGAAAAAATATTTAATTGGGCCATCCAGTCATTGTATCAAAATATATTCACTGCTTACTAATCATCTACAGCAGCAGTACAATAAGTTGCTATATTTTGAAAATGCTGTGCAAGTAAGAAAATTGGTATGTTACATTATTGTTCTTTGTTTTCTTTAAGCTGAATTGAGTAGGTACATATTGTAAGGAATTCCTGTCTTTGTGTAATACAAAAGCATTCCATAAAAACTGAGCTTTCTTTTTTTTATATTGTGGCAATTTTTTTCAAAATGTTAACTGAATGTTTGTAAACATACTAAACAAAGCAGATGATTTATTTTCCTAGTTTCATGCTTGTTTGAAGAACTGTTTTTATTTGTTCGACAGAAATAGGAGTGAGTGATTCAGACTTAAAAAACAAAATGCCTTGTGCCATAAAATTTTGATATTGTTTGGGCAAAACAGCCCCAGAAACAGTTAATAAAAGAAGCTTACAAAGAGATGTTTTGTTGTTTTGTTAAGTCTACTGTGTTATAAAAAAACAGACAATCCTGACAACAGTCCTAATAAGATAGATCCTTAGAAATGTGAATTTAAAGCTCTGGGCCAACAAGAGAAGTGTCAGAACATTTCCTAGCCAGAAGATCAGTTTTTTTATTACATTTGACACCCACTAAAAAGTAGCTTTATTAAGCTTTGCAAGAGTACAAATTAAGCAATAGCATTCCCGAACAATTTGGAAAGTCATTATGATGTAAGTTCTCAGCGTCGTTCCCTTTGTCGTGTTGAGGCAATCTGCAGGGCTTAAGGAGGTTAATGCTTAATTACTTTTCAACTTAAGCTAGGGATGTTCCAACACTACCCTACCTACACTCTGCTATTTAACATTAAGGTTATACATACATACACATTTAAAATTATTTTTTTAATTTTGATTTTAAAATAAAAATTAATTAAAATAAAAATAATAAATTTCCAATTTTTCTACAGTATATCAGTGCTGTGTGTTTAATGATATTTTAGCCAGAAAAAATCATATTAAACTAAATATAACCAATATGTATGAAATGAAAAATTTAATGCTATGTATTGTTCAAATTCATGTTTATGTTTTCCAGTTTTTTTTTTTTTTTTTAAATTTTGTGGTATAAATTTCAATAGCTTAATTTGTTTTAAATCTTTTTTCAGGTATTACAGTTCTTGTTGCAATTCAGAGCAAACAATAAAAAACAAATTGGATTTATCATTAAAGATAAACTAGAGTATAGTGTCTACATTTCTTATGATTCAAGGTGATAGTTCTTTTTATTGATATGTTTAAGAAATAAATGTATACTTTTATCCTATTGATTTAAATAAATATATTTTTTAATGATTTAGCAGGGTTCGTTGATTTAAATCAGCTTGATTTAAATCAAGTGATTTTTTTCAAAAGAAAATCATTAATTTTACAATGTTAGAAAGTGTTGTAAAACCGAAATATGTTGCAATTACAATCACTATTTCAAATAAAACTTCTTAGGTCCATCTGTCTGTGTGCATAACATATTTCATAAGTTTAGAACTAATTACTATTTTTTAAATTTTACTATATTACTCTCATTCTCCAACCAAAGCATAATTCATTTAATCATTCAGAATTCACTCAGAATTCATAATAATCCTGAACCATTCTGTGTTTTTTTATCTTAAAAATAGTATTTTAGATCAATTTAATAAATGCCACACAATTAATAATTTAGAATGATAGGGTTTAAAACAACAATTGTTAGAATTTACAATATGCATCCTTAAAGTTTCATCCATGTCCCCTAATAGCTTAAGGTTTTTTTCCTTCCAAAATATTTTTTATCCTAGAAGTTTTCAATAAAGATATTTGATTAAAACAAAAAGTTTTAGTTTTTAGTGATGTTGTGAGCATATGATTTTAATAAATGGGTGAAAATATTTCAGGCTTTTTCATTTATAAAACAGAAAAATGATTAAAGTACAATCAATGTAAAAATTAAGTACACACAATTGTTACTTTTTTTCAGCTTTCAACAGCAAAATGATTCAGATTAAATTTGTTCATTTTCTTTACTTATGAGTGTACAATTATTCCTGGTAGGGCTCCGTTTCATTTGAGTCATGCATTTGTATTAAAATTTGTTTATTATTATTATTATTAAAAAATATTTATAGTTAAAATATCTTAAAGTGTGTTTTTGCATATTAACATGCCATATTGTTTCTATGAATGTAACATAATAAATATCCAAAATATTTAAGGTCTTTTAAGAAAAAAATCAAAAAAATCCGATTTAAATTTTAAAAAATCTGATTTAAATCAAAAAATTACGATTTTTTTTAATTATTATTATTATTTTTTTTTTATTTAAAAAAAAAAATCATGAACCCTGTGATTTAGTGATGCAGGGTGTTGCTAGGTCAAAACAAATGAGAGCCGTACCAATTTCAAGGCCAACAGGATATATTTCAAACCTATTTTATGTGCTCCCCAGTACATTTTCTTTTACTTGTGCCCTAAATTTTCTACTGTTTATGCATATGCAAAAAAAAAAAGAAGTTTATTCTTTTTAAATTCACTTTGGTGTAGAGAATTTTTTAGGCTAGGTTTTTGATACTATTTCAGTATAATGAAAAGGAAGAGACAAAGCTCCCAAATATACATAACATATAAAATATTGAAAGAAAAAAATGCAAACAGCTTTTTTAACAGGATATCCCCACCAGAAGACATCAGATATCCAGTATCCAACAGGTTTTTAAATATGCGGAATCCGATCTGACCACTGCACGAAATACCCAGTTATCTGGCATGCAAGATTTATTTTTTTTAAATTTTAATTGACCAATTTAAATGGCCAATATTAATTTGTTATGTTTTGAAAATATAAATTACAAATTCACTATGTATTTGGAAGCTGTATAGGATGCTTAACGATATGTACAGAAATTGAGTTTCAAACATCAGAGCTGGCTATCTGATATGTATATGTCATGCAGGGGAGACTGGATGCCTGATATCTGATGTATCACCTGGTAGTCCCAAAAAATGTCACAAAAAAAGTCAAGAAATTTCTTTTTAGAAAATCTGTAGACACCCTGTTCAAGACTACAATGGAATTCCTTCATGAGTACAAAAATTCAATGCACAACAGAAAAGCAATGGGTGATTGTGCACTCGCGAAGTTTTCCTTAACAAACTTTTTTCAAAAATTTAATATATGCTGTAAAATGCTTCTTTGATGAAAAATTGTTGCATAAATTAAATTTTCATATATCTTCTGTTTTTAAATTTTATTTTTCTTTGTTATAAAAGCAATAATTTTCCTAAAACATGTATAAGTTTCAGAATTCTAAAAAATAAAATCCTTTTGCTTGAAATTTATGTTAATTTCATTGTGGTAAAACATTATTTTGAAGAAATATCCTTGTTTAAGACATTTTTTAAATTGATTTTTCAATATATTTTACTGATTTTTTTTTTAAATAATAACTTTGTTCCAACTTATAGTTACAAAGAAACAAGCGAATCAGCACCTATTAGCCCAGTTCTTAGTTCTCCTGCACCTTTTATTCCACAGAATTTATTATATTTAGGATTCCAAGATGCTTTTCAAGTAATAATTATTGCCTTGAAAGAGGTATGCTTGTTTTACTGTTTATATTTGTTTATTTGTTTTTTCAAAAGTAACCTGATGTGAAATAAACTTTGTTGTGCAATTAAGTTATTTCCATGTAGAAATTTTGGGATGCTGCATATTGTACAGGAATCATGGACTTAAAAAGTTTTCTGTTTGATATATTGAGACATTACACAAGAAAGGATCGCACGATTGGAAATTCAGGTCCGCTTTCTGACCCGCCACAAAGTTCCAATTAATCAAAGCCAACCCTGCACAAAATTCCAAACAATCAAAATGGATCCTTCACAAACTTACGAACTACAAAATCATTTCCTAGAATTATTTATTATATGAGCAAATAATAATATTTTTTTTTTTTTTATCACTACCTGTTTAAATTTTGATTTCTTACAAAAATCCTTTTGTAATTCATAAAACAGGACCCGGCAAAAAGTGCTGGATCGACCTCTGTTACCATGAAATACCCAACAAGCACCCCATTTTGCTTAAGATCCCCCTTTCACCCAACTTGGGATTGTCATTGAAAGTTGAAAGGAAGGAATAGAAGCAACAATAAACAAAAATTGTAGATATGAAAATGAACCCTTTACAAAAACTGTGATCAGCAAGACGAATCATTCTCAAATACTAAAATTAAAATATTTTATTCATCAAAATGTTGAATTCCAACTTTGTTGCTATTTTTAACATTCAATTTTAAAAGTAGTGCAAAACCAGTCATGGATACGGGAGGTTCCCATTCAAAAGAGCAGGTTTCATACTACAGACTGCCAATCATTAGCATTTAGCACTTTTTTAGTTCCTCTGTGGAAGCATCAGTCTTGTTGTTTAATAGCCATATCTCATATGTTTGCCATTAAGGTTTTAGATAAGCTTTGGAAATCAATACATTGCTCATAAATATGACACAAAATTATTCCTGAGCAAAAATACAAATCATATATTAGGCAAACTATAATTTATATATAGTTCACTTATATATACATTGTAAAATCAAACTAACAGTACAAACATTTCAAGTAAGAATTGACAGGAGAAGTACTGTCTATAGCATTAAATCAAATGTTGAAAATGATATTAGTGAATGACATCAAACTTTAATGAGAGAAGTCATTCTTTCTTCGCAATGTCCCCTCTCTTAATACTAGTCAACAGCTGACTGGCAACTAATGCAATCCCACTGGTTATACTCACACATATTTTGTATATCAATTATGATTTCTGAAATAGTATTGGTGTGTCAATATGCCCCGTGCAATCAATCTGCTCCACTTCCTCCACCTACAGCATTCCAGGAGATTACACCTTGAACCGTTTTATAACTACTTTGAGTATAATTTTTATGTTGAGTAATTCAGTAAACCTTGTTATAGATGGATGGTGTCAGAATTCAACAACAATGGTAACAAAGGTTCATTGGGTAGTAATAAGATGAATTGGGATTATAGTTAATCTATGGTAACAAGGGGCTTTGTTTCTCAAAGCAGGCCCCTCATTTTGTCGATTAGGAGGGATCAATTACCCCCCCCCCCCCCTAGCTTTTAGAAATACAATGTATTTTTAGATTTGTTTATGTATTTTGCTGTTTTTTACCTGTAATATGCAGTGAATATTTAACCCCCCCCCCCCCCTCCCCAGAAAATCTTGAAATGACAGGCCTCTTTCAAAGATTGTTTAATGTTTCAGGAGAAAGATTGGGGTGTTCTTGAAGGGATTTTGAGTGAACTTCCAAAAATCCTGCAAAATAAAGCCCTAATTGTTGGAGGAAATTGTAATGTATCAACTCTTTGTTTTGCACTATGTATGATGGTAAGTGAAATTTTTAGAACAAATATTCAACCCGAAAATTAATATTTATTTAAAAACTTCCTTAAATTTTAGCCTTGTAAAAGATTTTCTTAGACTTTTACTACTTTGGCTACTTTTAGGTGAATGATCGTAATTTAGGATTCCCAGAGAGTTTAAAAAATGCTCCTGCAGGACTCAATCGTACTGAAGTGCAATGTCGTGTGTTCCCTTGCGTGGCTGCGTTAACATCTTATTATTCTCAAATGGAGTCGCACATACAGGTAATTATATTTTAGGCAAAATTTTTAGAGTGAAACTCAAATTACTCAAGGTTTTTTTTTTTATATATGATTTTATTAGAATTGTCTTTATTTTGTATGTATTACTTAATAGAAGAATGAACCAACAATAGTAAAACATCCCTTGTTGTAATTTATTTAATTTTTTTTTACTAAAGATGAACTAATCAATCATGATTGCCATGTTTGATGTTTGTTTTAAATGATTTAAAATAGGTACACTTGCTTAGCCCTGGCTCAACTATCCCCCATTTTTCAACCAATTTAAAAGTTAAAAAAGTATCATGTGTGCCGATTCAAAATAATATAATTTATTAGTCGATATATTTATTGGCAATTCTTTAAAGAAAAATCTTTGACTGTAGTGCATTTCTGCCTACCACCTAATTACTTGTTATAATAGTTCTTATATTTATAAAAGAAGAAAAAAAGATATTATTCATTGATTGATAAATAACTACAAGATTGAAAATTAATTTAATTTGAGTTGATGATGTACAAAATAAAATGTAATTAAAAATTCTTATTCATTTTGTATTATTCTGCTTCTATGTACTTTCAATTTTATGTTTTCTTGGTTATTCATTTTAGGCACTAGCACTTGACAGCACGTAAAAGGGGTTTCTGTCTATTTATTGAAAGTTATTTCTTTTGTCTGCAAACTTTAAAATCAATATTGATAATCCATTAACAGTTGCAGTTAACATTGTTCATACTCCACCTGGAAATCATGGAAAACCTGGAAAAGTCATGGAAATTGATATCCTTTGCTAAAGTCATGGCAAAACATAAATTTTTGACAAAACCTGGAAAAGTCAGGGGTATTTTTTCCCCTCTTGGAGGGAACCTATGCTCGTCGCGATGTCAGATTACCAAAAAAATATAAAAAAACGTTCAAAAAACGTGTTTGGTGCGACATCATTAACTGAACAAAAAATAAACTGAGAAATGCAAAGCATTGGAGCAAATAAAAAAATTGAAAATAAAAGAAAATTATAAACTTTCTGTGCAGATAACTGAAAACCTTAATATAAACTTCAACAGCCAAATTTCTTAACGGCCCAAAAATGTATGAGGTCTATTGACTTTGATTCTATTTAACATGGAGACTGATTCCATTTTTTCATAATATTTTTATTTACATATCATATTGTATGTGTATATATAATATTTTATTCAATGTTCTTTAAAAATAAAAGTATGGTTTTCTTTTATTAACTTATTTTTATTTGAGGTTCGAATTTATTTCTTCAGTGCCATTGAGCCAGTTGTCATTCAGTGGATTTTATTATCAGATCATTTTTAAGTATTGTATTTGTTTTAAAGAATAATTCCTCAATTAACTCGCCTTCCTTTTCTTGTATAGGTTTGTTTTTTATATAATGGTGTTTATTATATTGTCATGGCATAAAAGTGCTTACATCAACATTTCTTTAACTATTTGTTTTCATGCGTTATTATAGAGTTAAAAAGCTTATTTGTAGCCACTGGGATCATCTTAATTTTATTTTATTTATTTTTATATTTTATGTTTTATAGTTTTAAATTAGCTTTATAAAATTTAAATTAAAAGAAATATATAAAAGATGGATGCAAATATAAAAGCTAATATCTTTTGGCAGTTGTGTGTCACAAAATTTTGCTTTTGAAATTCTATAGACTAGAAATTCTATAATATAATAAGTTTTATCTTAATGGGAGCATCTGTGTGGAATTTTTTAATTTGACGTTAATATAATAGTATGTATAATATTATGGCGGGCATATTTAATGTACAAGTAGTGCATTTGCTTATAAATATTTTTACTTAGAACATTAACCTGGAATTCTGCTTTGATCTACCTGGAAAAGTCATGGAAATTTTTTTGGCTATTTAAGTATGAACCCTGAGTTAAGTAAATGTGTTCTATGATATAACTAATCATATTAAATTTGTGTAAGCACTGTATTGAGTTGTCCTTTGAAAACATTGTCTCTTATGTACTACTTAATTTCCTTATCAGTATTGCAAGCTTGCATTAACAAATATTGTATGCTCAGTGTAACTGCACTAAAATCAAAGTTTTTGCATATATGTTTACTTGAAATCTGTTTGGTGGCATTAGTATTTGACATAATAGTAAAATCTACAATAATTCAATTACTGTGTAATTCAAATCGTAATGTAGCTGTGATCATCTAAAAATGTAGGAATTATGTGTCTATAAAAGTACCATCTTAATTCATTACGTTCACTGTTCCAAAACTAATTTTTAGAATACCTTAATCAGTTACTAAACATATGTAATCCCTATGCAAATATAAATTACTTATAACAAAATTAAGAGGTTCTTAATTTCTGAAAAATTTATCTTGACTTATTTGAAAATATTTCTTGTTTATATAGCGGTTGCTTATAAAATGCCTTCAATCTGGTTTGGTATCAAGAAGTGCAAAAATCTGTATGGAAGCTTTGACTCTATGCTCTTTAGAAATGCAAAATTCTATGATCAAATTGCTGCCTGATGTACTTCTAAAACTTTCAAAAATTTCCGCAACTAAAGGAGTTGCAGTTTCGGTTTTGGAATTCTTATCCAGTAAGTGTGCTGTTTAATTTATTATGGTACATTTGCTTTTTCAAATTGTAGTGCAAGATATATTGTACGCAGGCCTGTACTTAAGGTATTGTGCGCCCCTATGCACCAAGCAAATTGCCGCTCCCCCGCACTAAGTCCCCTATAATCAAAAAGAAGAACACAAACCCTGATTTTCTGGACAAATCAGTTCAATTTGTGTACGTTATAACATGGAACGGAAGATAGTGTTATACTGTATAGTCTGTGTAATTAGAATCGGCGTGTCAAGGTCACACAACTCTACCTTTTCCCCTTTTGGTCGCCATGGTTTCCGTGCTGCTAGAAACTTTTTCCCCGCTTGGTTTGGGGAACATGATAAGTCAGTTTGTTGTTTTAGTTATAATAATAATAGACGGATTAAAATCAGATTTGTTTCTCAATGGCAAAAATAGATCGCGTAAGAAAAAGCATTCTAATATTTTGAACCAATCTAAATCTTATTCTAATATTTTGATGTGTTTCAGAAAGCTATGGTACAGCTAATTTATTGTATTTTATATTTTGTAAATGTTAAAATCTTATATGAACATTCCAGATTCAATTTATGAGAAATTTAATTGCATTTACGTAATATCAAAAATAAATAAATGGAAAATAAATTATTTCTTATTACTTTTTCCCAATTATTCTAATATTTTGAATTGGAGTTGTATTAATGCAATTGCCTTAACTACAGTGCAAAAAAAAAGTCTGACTCCGTTATCTTTCTCGCCGTTGCCATAAGGACAAATTAGGAACAGCGACCTTGATGCGCGCTTATTCTAATTACACAGACTAGTATGTGCATATTTTCTTTGTTTTTTTTTAATGTTCTTTCTACCCCTCCCCTCCTTATTAGTGCAGCTTTTTGTTAATATTTGCCAAACCAACCTACATGCACCACAGACCCTCTACAATCAGATTCATCTGTGTCCCGAGATGTTTGAAAAAGGTTAAAAATCTCTCAAGTGACTACCTCTTTCTCGTGAGCAAGGAATTAAGAACAAATCTTTATGCAAAGAGCTACCGGAGTTCGAGGTAAGTGTTCCGGTAGCTCTTTTATGCCATAGCAGATTGATTGAAATTGAAAGGTCCGTGTCATGTGATCACTTGCAGAACGAAAAAGAAATCTTGGTAATCCGTCTATATCTTAAGCTGACTGGTCCAAGACAAACAACCAAAATATCCACTTTGATGTTTCAAACTTGCAGGAGTGAAGCATATTATTGATTTAAATACGCGTTCTAGTTTGAGTATGATTCTATGATTATAATTGAAATTATCAGTCTTCAAAGACATGACTTTCCACCTAAATAGGTACCTGTGCATTTTTCTCCGTTTATACAAATTGTTGACTGCTATATGGCAGATGAAAATATTAGCTTGTTTTAGGAAGCCAAGTATCTCGCATAATGGTTTAATTGTACTTCAAGTACACTCACTCTTTTTATAAAAATGTATAAAAGAAATTCAAAAATAAAATATTTGGCACGCTGTGCTCGAACACAGAATGGCACATCTGTAAATATGGCCCTGATTATACATTTTTCATAGTCTTGGCTTCCTCTTTCAGAGGCTAAAATTCAAAGAGGGATGTTGGGATTCTCGTCCTTAAAACAGCACTAGTTATTCCCACTCGGAAAATCAAAAAATTTTAGTAAAAATAGAAGAAATTTGCATTTTTTTCATTTATATAAAATTACCAGTGCTATTAATAATAATTTTTAAAAAATCAAGTGTGAGACTGATATAGTTATGGTTAACAATGATCAATTATACCAAGGCTGGACTTGATTTAGTTAGTTAACTGTTACGGATCAGGCTGTCTCATTTCTCCATAAATGATGGAACAAAAATAGGGCTCGGCACTCAATGTCGTTTATTCAACTTTGAGGCTTCAATCTAACAGATAAGAATCAGTTTATTGATTTGGCGTAATTGATTTGACAAAAAAAAAAAAAAAAAACCATAGCCAGCCAACGTTTGTTTCAGTAGTTATGACTAAAAAAGTTCAGTTAAAAATTCTAATGTTGTCAATTATTAATTTTAAACTAATTCAAGATAAGTACTCCAATTCATTTATTACTATAATGCTTGCTTCTGTAAATATATATAGTTCATTAAACATATAAAATATGCTTAGTAAATGTTATATGCAAACTTAATCTATTTGTAATATAGAATAAATAGCATTATTATAACTTTTGCTGCCTCAGGCAAAATTTGCAATACATATATTTTTTGAAACATTCAAAGAAACATTTAATCAATCTTAAGTTAAGAGTTGACTGGGTAATTTGCTATTTTTTTAATAAAAAAAATATGGCTATAAAAGGTGAATAAAGTACAACTATTTTATTCTAAGCATTTATTTCTGCACAAAATAAATAATAAAATGCATTAAAAAACACACATATTGACTATAAATCAAAAGTCGAATATCATTAAATTTAATTTATTTCAGAGTTAAGGATGTAATTACTACTGAAACAAGAATTACTTTCGGTATTCCGTTTTGGGGGGTGGTGGCGATGGTTTTCTTTTCTCTCTCTCTCTCTCTCTTCATTTTTTGCTAAATCAATTTGTTTTGTGTCCGGAGTTAGTTTTTTGGAAAACTATTTAAACATCGCCAACTGCAACCCAAACTGGTAAAGTAGTTTGATTTGGCGAAAAACAAGAAAAATAAGCATCGCCAGCCTCCCCAAAATGGAGAAGTACCTCATTTTCATTAGAAAAAATTAATTGACCTGAAAAAATCTTTAAAAATTACATTCGAAACAGAGGTATTACGACTTTCCACTAAAAATATTCATCTGAACGTTTTCGGAAACCAGGAAAGGACATCGTATTAGTAAAATAAAGAGGCTTTAAAATGATGTGAACAAACTTTTCTGGGTCGGGCACTAGCACCACTAGCGGTGGAAAAAGTGCGACGCTGGTTCTTTTGATGTTTCCAAAAATGAAACAACCTGATCCGTAACAGTTAACTAACTGGATCAAGTTCAGCCTTGATTATACACACCTTTTTTAAACAAAAGAATTAATTTTCATTAAGGCAGAATTTTTTGCTGCAACTTCTTTATATTTCTTTTTGTTTTACAGCACCCACAAAGGGAAATACGCAATCTTTTTGCATATTTAAGGGGAATCAGAAATTCGTCTTTGAAATCATTTAACACTAATTTCCAAAATATGAATGACATTTTTTGGTACTGTTTAAATTTTTTCAACACTTTTATAAAGGAATTTATTCGCTTTCGCCGATCTTCATGGGAACAAATCATTGAAAACCTTAACAATGAGAATGTACTCTTTTACACCAATTTGGAAGGGATATTTTTTTTTAAAATGTCATCATATACCATTTAACTGCAAGTAGAATTTATATTTGACAATTTTTGCAATGTCGGAATACACAAAAGACTGAAATAAACAAATAATGTTGCTCCCTTCCAAAAAAAATTGTAATACCCTATATATAGAAAACTTTGAGGGGATCCTCCCCTCCACTTAAAAATTTGAATTTTAGCACCTGACTTAGTTATGTTCATAAAAAGAAAAACTGTTATCCACTTAGTAATGGTGTATATTAAATATATGTGTCACAATGAATATATTTGACCATTATTTGAGATATTCATCAACTTTTCCCAGCATATAGTAATTAGAATATTTGCATGTTATCTTCAGTTGTTTCATGTGATAGTGGGACAAATTATTTTAATATTGTTAATTTTAAAAGTGAAAGTGACAAATTTAGCCTATTCCCCAATGTACTTTTAGCAAGTTCTTTCTCATACCTTAAAAATAATAACTTACATTTCTAAGAATTGTTGTTGCATACATACAACCAACCATATTAAAACAAATCAATTTGTTGCAAATAACTTTTATTGAAAAAAATCAAAGATTGAAAGATTACATTTATGTTTCTGTTGACAAAAAACTTATGTTCTATTACAGTGAAAACCCCATAATACTGCGCTTCAGTATAGCACGGAATCAGATATAATGTGATTACTATCATGTCCCCGATGTCGCTCTGGCTCATTTTTCTTAACACAGGGAGAGCTCAAACCGTCAGCAAATCTGTTCAGTTTAATCAGGGTTTGCGCTAGGCTGCACGATTGCGCAATGCCCCCAATATTTTTTGAAATCCCACTCAAAAAAAGTTAGTTTGTTCCTGCAACTAGCGGACACGCATTCGAAACATTGCAAAACGAAACTACTATTCTAAACTGATAATTCAATACAAACTGATTGAAATATGTTAGTTTTCAACTGGCATCTTATCCCCATTAATGAAAAAGAGAACCTATCAATCCTATTTATGATATATAATGACATGGGAGAAAGATTGACAACTTCTTCATTCTTTGGGATAGTTGAACAATTTAAGGCCTTTGGTAATGCACTGACTTATCTTCATTTAGACACACAGAGGACAAATTTAAAAAAAAGGAGTGGAAAAAGGGAATCGTCCTTGGTCACTGAAAAGCCGGGGGGGGGGGGATAAAACAACTTCAAACCACTACAGAACCAGTTATTTCTAATGTTGACTTTAGAGCAAAAACGTGGAATATGGAATACATACACTTTTTAAAGTAATCTTCTCCAAAAGGGCATTTTATTGTGTTCTAAAATGGATTCGTTTCAGAATTTACGATCCCAAAAAGTTATCATTTCATAAAATCGGAATCGAAAAAAAGATGCATTTGAAAATGTCAACTCTCATTAGCATAACACCCATGTCTACATTCTTTTATTGTGTCATTTAGTTCACTTTATAATGGATTAATGTTTCAGCCTGTGTTTAACCAACCATCAAAATATCTATTAAAATGCCTCAGTTATTAGGGAAATGTAAAAGGCGGAATTCCATATGCACGAATTTTTCAAATAATTGAGCACATGAAACTTCAAGCTCATTTTAAAATATTGCATGTAATAAGGTTTCCAGAAATCAAACAGTAAAATTTGAATCTTTTTCACATAGAATAAAAGTGATAATTTTTTAAAAACGCAAAACTGAACCTTTCCGAAAGATCGCGATCGTAAAAACGAACCATTCTCTCATAGGAATACAAGATTTCATTTATTTCCAAATATTCATTTTGAATTTTTGCACTTTATTTAAAACAGTGCATTTACAAATTGACGGGAATCATTTAAGTCGTTACAAGTGCTAGACATGGAAGAACTTTCACTTTTATGAGTTACAAGGGAATGTTGGTTTTTAAAATATACTGTTTTCATTGAAAAATATCAATAGATAAAATAATATGTGATCAAAAAAATAGAGGAAATATTAAATTAATTTTTAGGATTTTTTTGTAAAAATCACACTTTAAGGAGTTTGGTTATTTAAGAGGATCTTTTTAATGCTTAACATTTTATAAAGCACCCTTTTTTGGGATCACAAATTTTGCAAGGGAACCGTTTTGTGTGAACCTTGTTGATGTTTATTCTTTCTTTGCTGAGCATAGCTTACATAATCATCTTTTCTTGCATAGTTTGTATTGGATCATGATCGGACAATTTAGTAATATTTTTAAAGGCAAAAACAAAAAGAAAAATTCCCAATTAAATTTTAAAGATCCCACTTAAAATTTTGGTCAAGGTGGGAAACCTTACCTTGTATTTTTCCCCAGTGTAAACCCTGGTTTAATGTAAGGTTCAATGCTCAACTCCCTCCCGTTTTCCGAAATTTAATCATGCCTGTTAACTTCTTTTATAGTGTCATTTATCTTTATATTCGAGATTCTTTAAGATTCTTAAAAAAGTAAACATATTCTCTGAGTGTATAAATGCTTAAAGCATTGTTTCTTTGAAAAGTAAGTTCTTCCCCTTCCACACAAATCTATTTTTTCTTAGAACCTCACCTCCTTCATAATCCCATGTTGATAACTTAACAAGATTTTTAAGCCCCTCCTTTTCTCAGAACACAATTGATTTCATTGCGGTTGATATGGTTTTAGTAGCTTAGAAGACCTCAAAGAGCAGAAAACTGTAATCTGAATAACCTATCACTCGATAGACTAACTGCTCAGTTGAGAAGTATGCTTCTTGCACAGCAATTACATCTAATAAAGTGGCAGCAAACAAGAAAAGAAACAATTATACAATTGAAGAAAAGTTACAAGTAATTGAAGTTAAAAGTGGTGCATTAATACAATAGACCTGAGGTCGCAGTGCTAGTGCTCCTCAGAGCCACCCCCAAAAACAATTCATAAAAGTGGTGCAACAAGAGTGAGTGTATTTCGTGAATATGTTTCCTCGGTACAGTTTCACTATACTGCAGTTATGTTATAACGCAGGGTGCCAAACATGTCCCCTGACACCCTCGTTTAACAGGGTTTTACTGTATTTGTTATTTTGGTGTTTTGATTCAGCGAAAGCTTTTCTGATTTTTTAATGCCATGTATTTTGCACTGTTTTCCAGATCTCATCCGGTTACCTAATCTCTATATCAGTTTTGTTGAAGATCAATATATGAGTATATTTGCTATTGCACTTCCTTATACCAACCCATTTAGGTAACTACCATTTATTTTTAGAATTTATTCTAGCTCTTTTAGGTAAAATTTCTAAATGTAATTAATTTTTTTGTAGGTTCAATCAATATACAGTTGCATTAGCTCATCATGTTATAGCAATGTGGTTTTTAAAGTGTCGCATTCCATTTCGTAAAGATTTTGCAAAATTCATCACAAAGGTATGAGATTGGTAAAGAGGGTGCCTTAAAGGTTTTTTTTCCTTCACACCTTTGAAATTTTTAATAAAGATAATTATGTAGAACAAAATACTTCAGCTTTTAGTAATAAAGTGAGTACATATTTTTACTAAATAAGGTAACTTAAACGATATTAAAAGTTTTTTATTTCTAAAATAGAAATGTTTGCCCTTTTTAGTCTACTCTCCCATAAAAGTAAAATAATAATATAATAATAAAAGTATGAAAAAAGGTTTAATCTATTGTAAAAATGTCAAAAATTAGTGAAGTATTTAAATAAAGATTGAAAGCTAAAAAATTTGACAGTAGGGTTTTGATATGGGGAAAATGTGGGTCTGTCTGTCTGCCCCCCCCCCCCCCATAACTTTTGAGGGAAGTGTCTAATTCAAAAGACTTTGTTTTGCATTCAAAAGATTTTATTACATGGACATCTTATTTCCATATTTCATTTTTTTTATTTGAATAATTTTTTGTTCAATTTTGAACAGTTGAAAAATTTTTAACATTAACCTTTATGGGGAAATATGAATCAAATTATATGAACCCTGGACATTAGATTAAAGTTCCTTTTCACAAGCTTGGAAAGAGCTCTCAATATGAAATTTTTTTGATTTGAATTTTTTTTGTTCTTAAATTTGAACAGTTCAAAAAATTTAACATTAGTGCCTACGAGGAAATTTCAGTACTATATAAATCCTGATCTAACTGGCAGATTTGCTTGAAACAAACTTTATTGAAAGGCTGTTACAATGCAGAGCATGTAGAGACACCAAGTTCATCCAGAACTAAAGGAGCAAAGGAGCTTATTTTCCCGCATTTTTTTTTTTTTTTTTTTTTGGATCTGGATTCTTAAGAATGCTATTGAATGAATGAATGAATAAATAAATGAAAAATGTGACTGAATAAATGCATGAGTGAGTGAGTGAATGAATGTGATAACCATTGAAACGAGTATATTTGAAGTAATTAAGAAAATTTAAACTTAAATGGGAAATAGAGAGAGATTATAAATTTGATGTTTAATGCATACAGGGAAGTAAGCTTGTATAGTTTAGATGAACTTTTTGTTTAAAATAAGAGATTCCTATATATGTATTGATATTTATTTAAAGTAAATGCTCCATTAAGATGGTAAATAGCTTTCTGAAAAATGCTGTGTAGAAATAGTTCCAGTCTTGCTATTGTAACTGCAACTATCATCCAAGATGCCAGATGTTTTATCTGAATATCTCATTAATTTCTAGCTGAAGTTATGCATTTATTTTATACTATAGTTTTTAGCCTAAGCAATTGTTTAATTCATTCCTTTCCCATTTCTATATATATATATTTTTTGAACTATGAATAAATAAATTTCCTTTATATTTTAATTTGGTAATTATTTAGGGTCTTCGTAGCAATATAAATATTCCTTGTGAAGAAAATAACCGAAATAAAGATTCTTCTCAAAATACTGAAGAAGGATCTTGGTGAGTAAATAATGTATTTCTCCTATACTCTTATATTTTTAGTTTATTTTTTATTTGCATAAGCATAGCACCAGGGGGGAGGGAACACGAAGGGGTATGAGCCCCCAACTTTCTGAGCATTTAATCTTTCGAGAATTTTATTACCTATTGAAAATAGTTGCATCAATTTTCCAAAATTAGAACAAAAATCTTCAAGTATATCATCTATGACCCATACGCATAGGAATGGAGGCGTAGAGGACATATGCCCCCCACTTGCTGAGCACTTAATTCTTGAAAAAGGGTATTAATAAATTATATTCGCACCCATTGAGCAAAAATCATCAAGTATATATCAATCATCTTTCACCCATAGATGGAAGTACAGTGCGCAAGGGGGGTGGGTGGCACATAGCCTTACAATCAACTGGGCCCGTATCAAAATGGTATAACAATAAAATTCCTTTGTAGTGGTTACCAGCAGGACAAAAATATTTGTCCTTAATATAAACGTGGCTCCAAAACAGGGTTTTATTTTTTTGGCTCAAAACTTTGTTGGCAGGGAATTAAGACTGTCCACCTTACACGGGTGTCTGGTAGGAAGAGTTTTATTATTATTACTTGAAATAGTCACATCAAATTCAAACAGTTTGACTTTTGATTGACTGTAATTTAAAATATATTCCTGCATTAGTTTTAATATTGTCACCAATATTTTGCTCACTACCATACAGCAGATTTTACTGCTTTTCATGACTATAAGGTGGCACTGGTAACTTAAATAACAATGTATATTATAATAATTAATTATGTTTGCCTGTAAATCCTAAAGGTAAACTTGAAACAATTTTTTGATATTTTGACTCAAGCTGCAAAACTGCAAAATTTATGAACTTACGGAACATATGAGTGAGAAATGAGCGTACTGAACTAAATTGCTTACACATAGCTTTTGTAAATTAGGCTATTAAAATGTTAAAAATTATTTGAAACAAGATTCTGGAAAATTCACTGTTACTGTAGTTTACCTTTGGGGTACAAAATATTGTGCATTATGTTTCAAAACATAGTAAAAGATTTTTTACGACAGTGAAAAATTAAGAAATTGCTTGATTCTAAAAATGGTTAAATGTCTTGAGGAAAAACGACATACTCAAGAATTGAATTGCTGAGCAGAACATTACATGATTGGATTTCGTTGAAAAAACTAGAGTATGGCCATGGTATTACTTTATATCTCTTTTTACTATAAAACTATGACCAAAAAAAATTATGGAAGTGATACTTTAAATTCTTAAAATGCTATACTGGAAATACTAGAAATGTACTGAAATTTTGAATCACCAGGTCAATAGACACTATGTGACCCTTGGGCATATCCAAGGGGAAAATAGCGGAATTTTAGAGGGGGATATATCCTGATATCTAAAAGAAGTTTTTTAAAAACTCATTTCCAACCAATATCGCTACTGAAACGACCAATAATTCAGTGGAATAGGTATATGATTTCAGAAATTATCACACTTACCAATATATAATGCTCAACACCAGACAGTTAGTTTTTTTCCTTTCACCTTTTTCATTATGTACATTGGCAGCTCATTTTCATTTGGCATTTCTCATTGTTATTTTCCACATCATAGAAAATTTATGTGTTGCAGTTTATGACACTTTTTTGAATTTTCAACACAATGCCCCCCCTCCCCTCACCTTTTTAAGCAGAAAAACTTACAAATTTTTTTTAAGCAATTCATTATCTTGTACATATTTCAAGCATAATCATTATGCATTACTTTCTATTTAGTGAAAAAAGTGAGATGTCTAATGCTGCCATAATTGCATTGCACAAAGAGTTGATGGAAACAGGATTAGATCTAATGTCTAGATTCACGTTTGGCATGTGTTCAAATGTACCTAAAAGGTGAGGATTTTTTCTACTTCAATACATGAATTAAAATTTTTTTTAATGATTCTTACAGTACAGTTGTTAGGATTGGTTCAATAAGGTAAATTCCACTAACTTCATTCCTATTATAAATTGGAAAATTCTATTTTTGTAGTGCAACATTGCATATTAAGCTTGAAAACGCAAGCAACACTTCTTCACAAGAACATCTTGTCAGTTTCATTAAGCAATAGCCTATTTATGGGAAAGTTGCTGTTTTAAATTAACTTATTTATATATAACGTAGTTTTTTTTTCTCTCAATTTTCTACTACTTTTCTCCGTTTTTCTAAGTAAATTGGAGATAAAGTCAAGTAAGTAGTAGTACATTAACTCGACACATGGGCAATTCTACTATCTCGGTAACTTGACACATATTTCTCTCATGGTTGGTACAATTCCATTTGTATAGGGAAAACTCCAATAACTCAACGCATATTGACAGCTATTCGCTTTAGCCAATCGCCGTTTAAAATATTCTATCCCAATTTGTAAATTGGGATAGAATAGCGCATTTGCCTGTGTCTGACATGGGGCTAAAGTTACCGGAAAATTTGCCTGTGCCCGTGTATTATTTTACTTCTAATGCCTGCCTGAGATCCACTCACACTTTGTTTGTATAATATTTTTTCCCTATGTAGCTTTTACCCCACCCCATGCTCCCTTGTCATGCCATACAACCTGAGATTGTAAAGAATAACTTACACTATAGTAGTTTTTCAGAAAAAAAAGTCATGCTTTAAGGGGTTAATCAAAATTTTAAGTGGATTTTTTTTTTTTTTTTCCAAGTTTTACTAAATTGTCCAAACATGATTGTATGTTAACTATATAGTAAGAGATAATTATCTAACATAAGTTCAGAAAGGAAAGAATAAACACTAACAAGGTTCATACAAAATGGATCTTTCACAAAAGTTGTGATCACAAAAATGGACCCTTTTTAAAATTTACGAGCATGAAAAAGATCCTATTAAATGACCAACATTCTTGTGATTTTTTACAAAAAATCCTTATATTGGTTTAATATTTCCTCTATTTTTTCTGATCATATGTCAATTTATCTATTGCTATTTTTCAGAAAAAAACAGTATATTTTAGAAACCAGCATTCTCTTGAAATTTGTAAAAGTGAAGGTTCTTCAATGTCTAGCGCTTGTAATGACTTAAATGATTCTCGTCATTTCGAAAATGCATTGTTTCAAATTCAAAATAAATATAAATGAAAGAAATGAAATTTTATATTCCTATGCGAGAATGATTCGCTTTTATGATCCCGATTTCTGCAAAAGATTTTGTTTTATGATCATGGCTTTTTGGGAAATGTTCGGTTTTGGGTTATTTTAAAAGTTGTTGCTTTATTCTATATGAAAAAGATTAAAATTTTGCTGTTTGATTTCTTAAAACCTTTTTACATTCAATATTTTAAAATGAGCTCAAATTTTCTTGCCCTGAATTACTTGGAACTGAGAGTCGAAGTACCTTATTAATATTTTGAAGACTGTCTAATCCGAGGCTGAAACATTATTCCACTGTATAGTGAACTAAGTATGTGAACTGTTTTAATTTCTGCAAGTGTCTCTTTCTCCCCCTCACCAATCTGTGCAGGTCAAAATATTTATCTTACAACATTTCCCTTATATTTGTGCCTTGAAATCGGAGATTGATGGAATAGGCTCATTTTAAAAACCTCTGGATTCAGGATTCAGATCCTAAAATGAGAGTACATGGCTGGAAAGAAGGGTGTCCGGGAGAAGCTTGTAAATAGAACCAGGGCACACAATGCTCTATCATTCAAGACATGATGATGATAAAACCTAAACTTATTTTTAAAATAAGAATCTTTTATAAAATATAAAAAATACAATATTGTTAAATGTGAATGTTTATTTAGTGTAAAGTATACAAAATTATACTTTTTTCCCCTAGATCACCAACTGCAGAATTCTTATTAGAGAAAGGTCAGAAGAATAGCTGGCTTGTTGGTAATAAAATAGTTACTGTTGCAACTAGTGGATGTGGTACTAAATCTTTCAAACATGGTTTATGTGAAAGGTGCTATTCCTCTTGTCGTGATATAAATAAAAGTTTGGAATCTGGTAAGCAATTTGTTTATGAAGATCATGTTGTTGCAAGAGCAATTATGTTTGAAGTATCCTTTTAACTTTAATGAGTAAATCATTAATTTTTACACTGAACAAAGCATAAAAAAAAGGTTTAACAACACAAATAGGAAACACTGGAAATGGTGAACAAAGAGTTACTGAAGTCTTAGAGTGTTCCATAAAAAGTTCTGTTGTTTCTGGATGTTGCACACTCAACATGTTATTACTCCATTATTCCCCTCTTTTAAAAAAAGTGAAAAGAAACAGATAAGGCACAGTTGAACATTTTGAGAGAAAAAAATATGTAGTAGGGAATTTAGTAGTGAAACTCTTCATCAAATAGTCTAGGTGGTCATCTATGGCAAGTAGAACATTGTAGTGGCAACTGTGGAGATGGTTTGTGTGTTTGATCTCCATCATTATTAACAGTGCTATCCAGCAAAGAGTTGTTGGGAAGGACTTGGAGGACTTATCGGTGAGTCTCACCTTCGCAGATGATCAGCACGTACTCCAATTGTCCATCAGTTCTGTAAGATAACGGTCCTGTTTGATCAACAATAGTGGTGGGTGACCATGTCGAATCTGTTCCATGATGAAGACAAACATTTTTACCTATGTTAAGGTGACGTTCTTAGCATCGTTTGTCATGTTAAAATTTAGATTCTAAGCTTTTGACATTATTAATAGCATTTGGTTTCAATCTATAAAAAATAGTTGGAAGTTCCCGATTAGGAAAATGTTTTGCTGGAGTAGAACCTGTTGCAGTATGTACTAGTACTGGGCGATGTCTAATTTTTGATACCACGATTCATCGTCAAAATTATATTGCGATATTCTGATATAGTACAATATGGGACTCCAAATTCAGAATCCTGAGATCCGGAAGGCCCAAAATCCGGAACTTTAAAAAAAAACAAAAAATTGGTAGCTGGAGAAAAAACCCAGCTTTTGTTTTTTAAAGAAAAATCGGGAAATATTTTGCACCTTTTTTTTTTTTTTTTTTTTGGAATTCTAAAAAGAAGGAAAATAAAATGTAATGAACATGTTTAAGATCGGAAATGTGCAGTTTTCAAAAAAAGTTATTTCGCAATTTTCTGAAAAGGGTTTGTTTTTGTGATTTGAGTTTTTATTAATTGTTGCTTTAATGCTGAGTTAATACCGTCAAATTTTGCTTTTTAAAATTTCTTTTTAAAATAGTGATATTATATTTATTTTTTTAAATGAACTAATTTTCGCGCGATACAGAACATTTGCGAAATTAAAATTCGGTGTTCCTCGCACTTTCCCGGTAGTCTGATCTTTTACTGCAATTAAATGGCTGATGTAAATTCATATCAGAATTTGAAGAAATTCTTTTCTTTTATTGTTTAAATAAAGAGGTTAAAATAATATCAAGAAAAGTCCAGATTTTTCGATGTTTTGCCTCAAATGTAAGTAGATTCCAACTTCGTTTTTTGTGTTAAATTCTGTGACTTATAGGCAAGTATATATGATAATAAAAATGCTATAAACGAGCAAAATGCTAATAAAAACTTCCAGAGCAAATTATGGGCTCTTATGCTACTTACAAAATTTTTGAATGAGCACCCAAAATTCGGAAATCCAAAAAGATCGCGGCCCGAGCGTTCCGGGTTTGAGGTTCTATACCAGGGCTGCCACTCTTCCATCCTGGAGACGGAAATCCGTCTTTTTACGATGATCCAAACGGAACTTTCCGTCTCGCAAATTATTGGTTTAAAAAAAATTGTAAAATAAAAATTTTGGTTTGAAAAAATACTGAATATTTGCCGCTGTCAACTTGAATTGTTATTGAAATTAGAAAGAAGGAACGAAAGTAAAAAATCAACAAAAATCGCTTTTGAAAAAACGAACCCTCTAAAAAAATCTCGATCAAAAAATTGAATGCGAGCACAAACACCTCAACTTGGATTGTTATCAAAATTATAAAACAATAAACCAGAGGTGATTGTATTCCTGTCATACACCAGAACTCCGGTATTTTTCCGCATTGTAATACCGAAAAATCGGTATTTTCAAAATTTTAAAAATTACCGATATCGGCAATTTTTTAAAAATTGTTTTTAATTTACTCCATATTTTCGACAATGCTGATTACTAGTGATAATTGGAACAGAAGCATTTATTAATTCACATAAAAGGAAGAAAACATCAAAGAAAGTCATGTGTCTTGTGAATAAAAGCAAGGGAAGTGTATGTAAGCAGCGATGCCGCGGACGCGCAATAGCGCGTCAAATACGCAAAAATCGGAGATGAGGATACGGGAAAAAAATATGTATATATTATATAGATGGTGGGAAAAATGGCGCTTTCGCACCTTAGGTAAAGGGAAACAGGTGAACAATTTCGAGTCAAATATGCGTTTTTTAAAAAATCTGCTGGTATGAAAAGGTTTTGTTTTCGCGATTGAGAATTTTTGTAAAGTGTTCGTTTTCGCAATTATGATTTTTGCTGAGCTTTTATTTTGAATCAAAATATTTAAAAAAATTTTCCTATTTAATTTGTGCCTTATTGCATTCAATATTTAGAGAAAGAGTGCTACAGTTCATGTAATCGACATTGCGGAAAATTCGCGAATCTGGCATTCGTCTAAAAGTCAATCACTTGATTTTTAGCTTTTAAGTATGGGATTTTTGTTTTAATTCTTGGTCGAATTGTTATTGAATCAATTGCTAACTGCATTGGAAAAAACGTCTTGTCATAAAAGGTTTATTTTTCATTTATATCTCAGGAGTGGTAGAGTTAACCTTAAAGTACAATCACATTATCGTCTTATCTGTCTGACATTACAGTACCTTAGTACCTATTAAAAAGAATCAAGGTTCAGGATTTTTTTTTTTTTAATTTCAGGAAATGCAAATCCTTACTGCTACCACCCCTGATATCTTTAAGACCATGATATGCAGTGCCGGATCTAGGGTGGGGCAAGCCAGGGCTGCGCCCCGGGTGGCACTTTTTTGGGGGGGCGGGGGCGGAAAATTCAGCTGTGATGCATAAAAAAAAGGGGGCTAAGTACAAGAAAGAAAAGAAAAATAATTAATTAAAAGAATTTAACTTTTGAAAGAAAATTAAAATCCTAGTTCGGCACTCTGATTTGATGATTGGTCAGCTCTATTGCTAAAGATTAAAACCAATTAATATAATTATTTATTTGTATAAACTGTTGGAAACTCTAAAATTTTCAGTAGGGGCAGAAAATTTCGCAATGTCAAACTTTTAAAATTTAAATTTTAAAAAGTCAAGGTCCTTGTAATCATGAAATACCGTATGCTATGCTCAAATAGTACCAATGGTTTTCTTTTACAAATTTTCAAAGCATTCTTTTGGGAAGAGAGGGGCGAGCTTGTAAGTGTCGTTCGAGAAGGTAGACACAGGGCTCTTCGATATGAGCGTTAGAAAAAATGTGGGGTCCTGCCCCCTTTATAAAAGAAAAATGCCAATTTTGTTCTGCGTTTTTATGAGTAAAAGCGTTTAAATTTTAGAAACGTTTCTATTATGCTTCTTTTTTTTTTTCCTAATATTTCTGCAATCCTAAATGTGTCTCCAAAGGCCTCAAAATGCACTATTTTGCATATAGTTTTCAAAATTTTCTCAAGGGAGAATCCCCGAACCCCCTTCAACTGTCGGAATTTCATATCTCTAGTTTTCTAAGTCTAGCGGCATCACTGCCGAAAGATTAAAATATATTGTGGGCTTTTTTTCTCTCCCTGCGAAACTGTTAGGTTAAATCAGGGTTTGTACGGTCCTTAAAGGTCCTTAGAAAGTCCTTAATGCTCATTTTCAGTTTTAAGGCTTAAAAAGTCCTTAAATAGTCCTTATTTTTTATTCCAGGTGCTTATTTTTTTTGTTAAAGTAAGCAGGTACCCATGTGCTCTATTTGTTTTGCTATCTTTTGCATTCTTCACAAGAATCAAACTTCTTTCATTTCAACTACTTAATCGAACCTCAAATTTGGTTTGCTCGGGTCCGGTACTATTGCGGCTTTCGGACAGATCCAAAACCGTGAATTAACAGGACCAAAAATGGCGGATTTACATAAACATCATCGCATTTTTACTACAAATTGCAGTGCTTTCTCAACTGGTAGAAAAATAATTAACTCTTGTTTTTTTTTTTTTTGAAAATAAGTCAATTGATGTGTTATATATTTTTCCAAAAAAAAAAAAAAGTGCATGGATCTTGATAAAATGCTTCAAACTACAACACCCAATTCAGTTAAAATGAACTTGTACCCACCCACATGGCAGCACCCAATTTGCTATTTCCTGCAACTGTATGAAAAGAAAATCGAGCTACATATAAATATAAAAAAAAAAATATTAGCAGAGAAGTCGAATCAAAACACCAAGCATTTGTACAAAATGCAATGGTGCCCAGTAACTGGGCATCATTTAAGACCACAGAAAAACAAATCACACAAGTTCCCTCATTTTGCTTTTAAAAGAGAAAAGGAAAATGCATAAAATTTGAAAAACGGACTTTTAAGGACTTGAGGGGAAAAAATTTAATAAATAAACAAAAATCGGGAATTTTCGAAAAAGGGCCGAATTTCGGGATTTCAAATGTGGGGTTTGATACTATTTATTAAGTTTAGTTACAAAGTAAATAAATATTTCTCTTTACATGAAAATTGTTTCTAAATCATCAACATTCTAAACAATCATCAGTAAAGTAAGTAGGAGCAGCTCTTAACAAGTAATCAGTAAATAAATATTGCTTTTGAAACTTTTTTTTTAATTTAAGGGGGGGGGGGATACTTCAAAGAAGCATGTTGTTGACATCTAGCTCAATAAAAGAGATGCATTTAACTAATATGTAGGCAAAAAAAACACCTTTCAGCTTTTTTTTGCGTTTGACCAATCGCATGTATGATTATCGCTTACTTATACTGTTAAAGGTAAAAGAATGATTTATTTTTATTATCATTTTTCTTAAGTCTTACACTATAATAAGCTTCGAGTTGCCAACTCTCCCGATAACTTTAATCTGATCGCTATACAGTTTGTTCTCCCATTGTTTTTTTTTTTTATCAAATAAATTCCCGTATCGAAAATTTGTTTTAAAGCAATGTTTTAATATTTAGTAAATTTTTATCGACCAATTTTACTTCGCGATCGTTCGCTGCAGGTTTTTGTTGTGTGGGAGATGATAGATATTTGCTGCGTTAATGAAAATTTGTACCTCGTGAAATTTCTTAATTTGCAGTAAAGTGAAGGAATCGACCTCTTCTTAAACCTATACACCGTAGTTGCCAAATGCTCCGTTTTCCCCTAGTTTTTGTTTATATTTGTAAAACTTCGAAAATTCGATTTTTTGCTAAAAGATCCGATTTTTCAAGCTAACGTACAAGTATTTTTATCTAAAGGGATTGTACTACAAAACAAAAACATTTTAAAAAGACATGTATTAATTTACATGAATTTTCATAACTTATAACGCGAAAATGTAAGAATCTATTTTTCGGAAACTTGCTAACATCTAGCATGTGCTTCGCCGAAAATTGCACGCAACTTTTGCGACTTAACTTTTTGCATCCTGTAAATATATCAATTATTTAAAAAGTTGGCTGTTGTTTAGTATTTGCAGCCTGTAGTCTACTTGTTTCATTTTTTATTTTTAAAAAAATGTTCAATTTTTTGAAACTTTATTTTAGTTAAATAAAGTTTTAAGCGAATAAGTTTTTTTATTAGTATGTTGTTTCCGAAATGAAATATTTTTCTCAAGTTGAAAAAAAATTCTGAATTTTTGCAAGCTCTTCTAAATAATTTTAAAGAAATATTTATAGCAGAGATAAAAATTTAAGTAAGCCTAAATTGAGATGCTGGCAACATAAGTTAAGTAAAATGAAAAAAAAATCTACATTAAACACAAATTCTCAAAACAAAATGCAACGTTTTTTTAAACAATTTTTTGTATTTAAATTGCTTTTCATTTAACTTGTATTTTATAGCACTAACCATTTTTGATAATTTTTCATATCGTGATAATTTGCTTACGTATGATTAATACTTGTGTTGTGTGCTTCTTATTACTAGCTCCAATAATTATTTAACTCCCTGACTGTATTGAACATTAGAAAAGCAACAAGTCAAAGAGAGCCCCATAAAAGTGTTTGTGTTGTGTTCCCAATAAAAATATGATGTTAAATCAATGTCCTCTTTCAATAATGCTTCCTTTTGAAATAAACAGAACAGTTTGTATATTTCGAAAAATTTGTGAGGTCCTTAAAATTTTTGGTAGGTCCTTAAAAAGTCCTTAGAAAGTCCTTTTTTTGGTTTTGCCAAAAGCTTACGAACCCTGTAAATATATTGAATGATATTTTCACATCAAGAATTTTCGGCTTTTTTAAAGAAAATATTGGTACATTCAAGTAAGTGTGTGTATCTTAAAAAAATTCGCATATTTATAAAAAAATTACGTGATTTGGCTATTATGTGCATGGTAAAAAGTTCAGTCTAAAAACTTTTGAAGAGTGGCACCCCTGTCTGTACTTTATGTTAAATTCTCTGTTTAGCTAAGCGATTATATATACGAAATTTGTTTCTCAAAACTCAAATATAAAACACTTAATAACAATAATATTATGAAATGATATTTTAATTTATTTCATATGAATCTTGAAAAAAAAAATGCTTCTCTCAAAATGACATACCTACAAGTATATAGTGTTCGGCAACTACTCGTCAAAAAATAGTAAACTACCAACTACTAACTAGTCTAAACAAAACTAATTGCAACTGGTAGCTAACTACTTTTTTCTGAGACTAGTTGTAACTAGTAGTTAACTGTTCTCCAAAAGTAGTTAACTACTAGTTAACAACTTTTAAGTATAATTCATTTGAATTTCCATTTTTAAGCTTGTTCTTAAATATTTAGTCCTAATAATTCAACACAATATTATTTTTAATCATTAAAACGATTTTAAACAAATCGCTATAAAACATTCAAAGATTGAATACTTCCAAATAACACTGCACAATACAAATTAATATATAAATAGAATATGAATAAAGACAAAATCTTTTTCTCTTAACTTTTATTTTAATATATGTATTTGTTTAATAAAGTTAATAATTTATGCTTTTAAGAAAAAGCAATTTTTGAAATTATTTTTTTTCTCCCAGCTTACACTTCTTGGTACAATAATTTGTCCAGCAGCAGAAAATAACCTCTCTACAGTTGCGCTACTTGGTAGAGAACAGTTATAAAACAAAAAAAGTTTTTTTTAGGGGTTTACCTTAAGATCAATTTAAAATTCTCCCTCTGCCCAACGCCCATCCATTAACAAAATATCTTTGTAATGCGCATGCTTTAGGTATATTCTTTCAAGGCTTGTGTTTTTTATGGTATCCCAAACGCAGGCATGGTATTAGAGTAGTTCATGTCACAAAATTCTTTAAACTCAGAAGAGGTGGATTCACGCCCATAATCTGACAAAATTATCCTTCAAATTCCATGTTACAAAAAGTTTCTAGAAGCATTTTATTGTATCCAATGAAGTGACAGTTCTTAATTTAAAAACTTCTAGCGATCGAGAATATAAATCAATTATGAATAACCAATTCTCTCAGAGCATGGCTTAACCAAGTGTTTGATGTCTCTGTCAATAGAAGACTACTATATTGACATTCTATCTATAGATCACAATATTTCGTGACTAACAATGATATCACGGTTTCCAATATATTGTGACTGACGATGATTTCACGGTTTCCGATATATTGTGATTGGCGATCATATCACGGTTTTCGATACATCGTGTTTGTCGATGCTATCATGGTTTTCGATATATCGTGACTGACGATGATATCACGGTTTCCGATGTATCGTGGCTAACGATGATATCACGGTTTCCAATATATTGTGACTGACGATGATATCACGGTTTCCGATATATTGTGACTGGCGATGATATCACGGTTTCCGATGTATTGTGACTGACGATGATATCACGGTTTCCGATAACATTGTGACTGACGTTTCTTCTAAATTCATAAGTAGATGTTTTAGCTATTAAAAGAAATTATTTTACTTTTTTTTTTCATCTTTATTTCAGATTAGATATTGTTATTGTCACTTGTAAAAATTGAAGATTCTTGCAGGGTTATACGCACCCCAACGACGATGTTTCATGTCATTTTGAAACTGCGTTGCTTTAAACTCAACATGAAAGTTGAAATTAATATTTGTAAAATTGAAAATAAAATTTAGGGAATATATTTAAGATCTTAAATTAAGGAATTTTTTTACTCATTGTCGGTTTTTTTAAGACAGCAATTTCTGTAAAAGGTCATTTTTTCTAATTTGCTAATTATTCCTTTTTTATAATTACAATGTCAATCAAAGAGGGGGGGGGGGCGGTTAATCGGTATTTCCACCTGAGGAAAATTCATGGGAAGAAAGGGGGCAGGCACTTGTTCGCTCGTAATTTAATTTCCAAAATAATTATTTTCAGTTTTAAACTTGGTAATATATTTAAGCTGTTTTCAATAAAAATGATATCTATATACTTGTAGTGTTCAGCAGTAGTTAACTACTATTTGTAACTACTTTTGTTTTGAACTAGTTAACTATTAGGTAAACTACTTTTTCCCGAACTACTAGTTACAACTACTTTCAAAATTCCAACTACTTTCGAGAAAAAATTTTTTTATCTGTTTTTTGAAAAAAAAAAAAAACTATTTTTTCATTGCAACTATGCCATTATAGGATTCATATAGTTTGTTCATTCCTTGAGATTTTAAACTTTTAGGAGTGACGGTTTGATTATTTAGAATAAAAATTCTTTGTTCAAATGACAGCTCATATGTCCGTTCAATGTAAGAAAAAAGTTTCTGGTCTAAAATTTTCTTTTGTGGCCAACTGCATTCTATTTACAAAATTACTTTTTTTAAAACAGGATCTTTAGCAATTTCATTTCTTAAAGTATGACGTGTTTTAAGTTAATGTATGCAGTGATTAACTACTCTGTAAACTGTTAAATTTACTTACCTTTTTCTCAGGCAAGGGTAAGCGAGAAAAAAAATTTCCTTTATTTTCGAATGTAAATTTTCTCTTACTCTGCCATTAATGTTAATTTTTTTTCTATTTTTATTGTAATTTGAAAGATTAATTATCTTTTTCCTGTTATACTTACTTTTAGATGAAAGTGATTCAATATTTATGGAACCCAAAGCTTCTACATCTCAGAGTTCAGACGCTTTTAACATCAAAAGGAAGAAGCGCCATCGTTCTGCTGTTCAGAGGAGGAATACAACATTATCTAGAGAAATGTTTACCAACGCCAATCAAACTAAAGATGATATTCTTTTGCATTTCCCTCGACATCATTCATCAGGCTCTTTATCCCAGTAAGCCTGAAGAAAAGGAAATGTTGTAGTTTTTGCTTTTAGTAGTAGATTTTTTTCACTTTTATTCATTGATGGTTTAGATATCATAGCTTTTCCCATTCATTTATATATTCACTCGTATGTTTTGCTGCTACTGGAAATGAAACCATAATTTATTTTATTTCAGCCGCCAAACTACTTACTTTCCTAATGATAGCGATACAGCTACAGGTTCCTATGGAGAATGGTCTTTAGGAAGTATGTTAGTTAAACTGAGCTTCAAAAAAAAATTTGAAAATTTTGATTATTTAGGCATCTTTGTTGTGTTGAATTAACTTTAATTATTTTGCAGAGAAAGAAAAAGAAGAAAAAAGTGGTCATCTTTGTAGCTGTTGGTGCACTAGTTGGGCTGAAGTGCATATTAGACGTCCAACGGGAAATACATCTTGGATGATGAAAATACAGAATCAACTCTTCTTACCATCATCCCCTCCAGTAAATAATTAGACAGTTTTGCAACTTTAAGTAAACATAGCCATTTAACTTTCAACTTGTAAACAAAACAAAATGATTTAAACTTGTAAACTATTTGATTTCATCTAATTTTTAAAATTACTGTATTGAACTAAACCAGGTTTTTATTTATCTATTCAATTAAGAAACATCAGTAAGTATTAAAAATTACCTTCTCAAAACACTTTTTGCTTGCAAAGCTAAAGAATCTTTTTTACAAATATTTACAGAATTTGCATCAATACAAAGAATTACATTAAAAACTTAAATATATAATCATTTAATGCACAAACTATCAACCAATGCACTAAAATTCTTTTGCATCCTTTGGTGCATAAAAAAGCCTGGATAGTTTTTGCATACTTACAACAAGCAGTGGGATAGTATATCATGATTGCAACAGAAGTTGCCCTACTTTTTGCATAAATTATGTAGTTGTGATTGTGTGTGTGGTGTTTATGCTGAGAGGAATTATAAGTGAAATCACATTCATTCAATAAAATTAATTCATATGCAGAAAATTTTGGAGTACATGGTATATATATATATAAAGAAAACTTGCTTTTGTGGTCTTCAAATGATTTCAGAATCAGTTGAGTTTTGAGAGGGATATTATCATGTTAGTGTTTTAAAAAATGGGTAAGAATATATTTTTTTAAGTTTTGGGATTTCTCGTTCTAAATTATTGTTTTTTAAAGAAAAATATGAAGCATGAATTTGATTTGACAATATATTTTATGAATTTTACATTATTCTTCATCTTCAGATTCAAATTAGAAACAAATATGAAAAAGTAAAAGATTATGAACAATGGCTTGTACTACATAATTGCCGTACGTGCCTTCAAAAAGAAGTCTCTTGTGTATTAACAAACCTGAAAATGGGTAAACTGCACACCATAGATTCTAAGAAAAAACTTTTTTTTTTGCTTATCTGACATATCACAATTTATGTAGAATAATTGATATATAATGAATTTAGACATGCTTATTCCTAGAATACAGTTGCAGCTTTAAAACAAATTGAAGTACTAAGAATTGCCATAACAAGCATTGATCCGTAGGAACTAATTAAGGATTGAATTTAAAATTCAAAAGAGCATTTTAATCTTTTTTAATAATAGTGAAAAGTGTTTCAATAACTTAGCAAACATCTAGTGACATTGCCAATGGTAAAAGACAATAAAAAATTAACAATTGAAAAAATCTAATCTAATTCTAAGTTAGGTAATTATGTTTTGTTTCATCCATCTACATGACAGTTTATGCAAAGCCGAGTATACACAAAAATGTGTGAATGCTGTCATAAAAATTGTATGGGTTAATGTTTTTTGAATGAAAAATGTTGCCTCAAACAAACATCTACAATATTGTGATATACTATATCAAATGTGATATAGTATATCACAAATATGAATGACATTTTAGCTGGAGTTTGCTTAGAAATAAGTTTTAAATTTATGCAGTCTTTATGAAAATTGTTGTTGTTGCCAGAAAAATAAAATTAATTAAGACAAAATTAAAGCAATTGCAAGCCTCAAATTGAGCTAGAATTATCAAGGGAATAATACTTAACTTGTTTTCTAAAGTTTCTATTGGATGCTAACATTTTTTGTCCAATTTTTTAATTGAATTTCTTTTGCTTGTGCTTTAACTTTAATTAAAAATAAAATTAGCCTACAAGCATAATTCAAGGAGGTTTTTTCTTTATTGTACCAATCTTTTACAATAAAATTTAACATCTTTTAAATCCGTCTTTTGTTAAAGAGCCCTTGGAAAATTTTCATTTTAAAGTCCTTACCTTTTTGCTATGACAAGTGCAAAAATAATTCTATTCTTCTTAATGATTTTACCACAGTCGTTATTATTATTTTATTGTAAATGCTAGTTTTGTGTGTGTGTGGAAATTCTAAGTTAAACATTGTAAAACAAGTAGCAACTCTTTCTTTAATTCTAAAACAGTGTTTTGGTTTCCTCTCAGACCCCAGCACTTTCAACTGGTAGTCAAAAACAGAAGTGTATGACAGAAACCACATGGTTCTGGCAAAATAAATGAAATTGATCAAGAAGACTTCAGAATGAGCATTGATTACTTTCAATAAAATTAAAAGAATGCATAACATACTTTTAAAATAATTAAACTACATTAATGCTGCAAATTATATCATTGGATCTAAGTGGACTCCAGGTCATAGCAGGGTATGTTTTGATGGGGCACAATAGATAAATCAGAGTTTTATTTATTATTTCTATAAGTTTCATTGATATTTTTTAACAGTAATATTTCTTATTCAAATGTTTATAATGAATCATGATAGATAATTTTCACACTTAAGTACTGAACAGGCTTTTTTCCTTTGTAAATAGGAATTTCCTCTTTCTGTCATTAATTCTTTAGTGTTACCACAAAAAAGGGACCTTGATGTTGATGACAGTCTTCCTTCAACAGAAGAGGAATGCAGTGATTTGAACGAGTCTCAACTAGGTATGAATTTAACCCTCACTAATGACATATTTTGATTTTGCAGTTAGATATTTGCATCTTTACTATAGTCTGTAATTGAGAATCGGCGCGTCAAGGTCCCACAACTTTCCCACTCTCCTACCTTTTCCTCTTCTGGTCGTCATGGTTTTCGTGCAATAAACTTTTTCCCCATGTTGGTTTTTGCGAACAAAGGAACTTTGTTGTTTTAATTATAATAATAATAATAGAAGGATTCAAATCAGGTTTATTTCTCAATGTGGCAAAAATAGATTGCGTAAGACAAAGAATTCTAATATTTTGAACCAATCTGAATTTTAATCTAATATTTTGATGTGTTTCAGAAAGCTATTGTATACCTCATTTATTGCATTTTATATTTTGTAAATGTTAAAATCTTACCTAAACATTAGATTTAATTTTATAAGAAAGTTAATAGCATTTACTTAGTATCAAAAATAAATAAATGGAAAATAAATTCTTTCTTGTTACTTTTTCTCAATTAGTCTAATATTTTGAATCAGAGGTGTAGTAATGGAATTGCCTTAACTGCAGTGCACAAAAAAAAAAAAAAAAAAAAGTCTGGCGCTGTTATCTTTCTTGCAGTTTCTATAGTGACGAAGCAGGAAATGCATACAGATTACTGTTAATCCCTTTCATTATGAATGCTTAGTACATGGGTAAAAGTTTTCCGTCTATAGACGGATTTCATTTTTTTTTTTTTTTTGATAAATTGATCGACGGAAAAGGACTGAAGGCTTTGAAGTTAATGGTTTGCATTATAGATTTAAATGTTATAAATGTTTCATGCTATTGATTCATTTAAAACTTTAATATGTAACGAGTGCTAATTATAGTAAATTTAGTAATTTGTGTTAAAATACTTAATTTTTTTTAATGTTCAACTTGTGTTCCCACCTTAATTATTAAATAGTTATTACTAATGTTAATCTGGTTATTATGAAGAATAATAAAGGCCAAATAATTAACGCATGCAATTGTCATGGAGGTTACTTTATTTTACCACAAATTTAACTTTATTCCCCCTTATATTAGAAATTTCAAATAATCCCCCCAAAAGGAAAAAAAAATGTTGAGATAACAATAACAAAATGTCAGGCCGATGATCAAAAGTGGTTAGTGAAAACAGTTACTTACAATAAGCCAGGCCTGAGACGTTCTTCAATAAAAACAAGACATTTATTAAATTAAAATGAACACAAAGACAAAACAATCGTGACCAAAATAATCATCATCTAACATCTTCAGTAAAAGCAGAGTAAAAGCAACAAACTAGTAAACTGCAGCCAAACGTGGCTTCATGTAAGAAAGCAAACAAATAGGCGTGAAAAACGTCATCGCCGATTTGCTTCCCTCATTTGCATGGGAAAACATCGCGAACTTAAATCCACAACGCAACAACCTTAAATCATTCATTTATTGGTTCACAAAATAATCCTGGGAAGCTCCACCAAAAAAAAAGAATCTACACAGCATAACACTCTGAGCAACTACAGGAAATTCAACATTTTAGCATGTTCTCTTGAGCACGTGGCTTGCAGAAACAGCCTCAAAATCCATTTTTGCGAGAAATGTTATGTTGGATGCTCATCAAATGCTTCGTCCGTCACGTTCTGCATATCCTGATTCGTGCACTGGTTGTGATGGACACACTAAGATTGTACCATGGCCCCAAAATGTCTTTGGTGCTGGGCTACCTTCCGCCCGGTCGCAAAACAACAATGTATTTCCCGCTGTCCTAGAGAGAACGAGTCTGCTACAAAGCCAGGCAATCGCCAGTGTGCGAGCCAGAAGTTCGACCACGTGATCACTGCCGACCAATGCCGCGCAGCCTATGTTTTCCCGCTCAGAATGAGCGTTGCCAATGCGAAAATTCAGTCATTAAATTTTCAATGAGTCTAGAAAAACATCAATTAAAAGATAAAAATAAAATAAGGAAACAATTTTGCGAACAATACTACAAAACTTTGCGAGAAAAGTGTGGTACAATACCACACTTGTCACATTCTCCATGTCTTGACTCGGACCTTTGTTGCAGTGGATGCACTAAGATTGTAGTACCTTGGCCCCCGAAATGCCCTCAGTGCTGGGCTACCTTCCGCCAAAGCAACAATGTACTTCCCACTGTCCTAGAGAGAGTGAGTCTGCTACAAAGCCAAGCAACCGGCAGCATGCGAGCCAGAAGTTCCACCACGTGATCCCTGCTGTGCTGACCAATCCCGTGCTGCCTGTGTTTTCCCGATCAGAACGAGTGTTGCCAATGCAAAAATTCAGTCATTAAATTTTTAATGAATTTAGAAAAACATCAAATAAAAGATAAAAGTGAAATAAGTAAACAGTTTTGGGAACAATACTACAGTACAGAACCTCTTATGCGGGAACCAAAAAGCCAGAAAACCGGGAATTTTTTGTAAATTTCCCGCCACTTTTGAAAAGTTCACGTTTTTTTGCTCATTCAATAAAAATACAATTTTTTTTGAAAATACCTTTAAAAATATGCATTTTTTCATTACAAGTAAGATATTCAGTGCTTTAAGTTGAATAATTTAGTCTAAAAACGATGTTTTTTTAGGGGAGAGAGCAGGGTTGGCACGGTTTAAACCAAGGTTTAAACCAAATGGTTTTTTTTAAAAAACCACATGGTTTTTTTTCAAAAAAAAAACCACATTAATTTTTTGAATATTTTATAATAGTTTTGGTATTTTAAATAAAACCTTTTTATTTATGAACTTCTGCTCTCATGAAACATCTCAATTCTACAAGAACATGTAGTATTATTTTCAAAAAATTTCTATCCATACTATGTTTGAATATCCTGAATCAAATAGCCATGGGTAAAGTATTCGTTCTATAGACGGATTTCCGGTCTCTTTTTTGTTTTTGTAAATTGTTAGATGGAAAAGGACAGAATACTTAGAACTAAAGTATTTTAATACAGATTTAAATGTGCTGTAAATGTTTTTCCTATTTCTCCATTTAAAAGCTTAATATGTTATAATGTTGCTAATTATAGTAAATTTAGTAATTTGTTAAAATACTTGAGAAATGATTTTAAAAATGTTCGACTTGAGTTCCCACCTTAATTATTAAATATTGTTATTGCTAATATTAATCTATTATCGGGGGTTTGGGGAGATAATTAATTTATATATGCAATTTCAGGGTGCGTACGCGGCCTGGAAAACCTTGAAAGTCCTTGAATTACATAATTTTTTTTCAAGGCCTTGAAAGTCCTGGAAATTTAGAATAATGTACAAAAATGTCTGGAAAGTCCTTGATTTTCACATTTTTACTATTTCTTTCTAACTTATCAACAGGAAAATTCTCCTTTCTTCAATTTCCTACCTGCAGACATGTGATTTTTCCGTATTTTGATGGAATTCCGTAGTTTTGGTAATTTTGGAAATTAAAAATTTCGCTTCCCCAAAAATTCTTAATTTGGATTTCTTTTTCTCTATTTTTTTTTTTTTTTTAACCCTATGAACATTTTTGAAAGTAGCCTGTGTACAATCCTGCGAAGTTTCACAAATTACGAGTAAAATTTACACATTCGATTCGTTTTTGGCGCTTTTAAGTGTCAATCCCGATTTTTTTTTTTTTCAGCACTTCGAAATCTGGTTGCATCGGTTTCGGCAAAACTTCCTAGTTCTCGTTTAATATCGGATTCTTCCCCTTAGACATCAATAAATTTGAGCTTATCATTATTTTTAATCTTTCCTAAGTTTTAGCTTCTGTAAAGGACTTGCAGAAACTTCATTTTGTCACGCCCACTCTAAATGTCGCCGATAATCAAGGAATTTTTAGCTTTTAAGTTTTAGTTTTCTGTTGATTATAATTATTAAATATTAGAACCTTATTGAAAATCTATTTAAAAAAATTTTTTGCCAAAAATGTTTCGTTTTTTAAATTGTTTTTTCTTTCTTTCTTTTTTTTGCATGTAATTTAAAATGTGTTAAAATTTTAGATCGTCTTTACCATTAGGGTCTCTTCCCCCTTTCAAGTACTCATTTTACATTGTTACAAAATAAATAAATAATATTTCTTTCTATTTTAATTCAATGTGTAAAAATATTGTAAAAAATTCTTCACACCTAATTTTGAAGTTGTTTCATTTCATTGAAATTTTTAAAGTTATCAAGTATGAAGTAGTTATTTCAGTTTAAGAAGTTATTGCTCAGAAACATGTTTATTTCTTTAAAAAATGCCATGCCACTTCCACGCCTTATTTTGGTTAGACATAATGCCCCAATCATTTTTTTATATTAAAGCAATGAGTTGACTTGCTTAGTATTTAATAATTCTATTGCATAGTAATTTATGCTTGTAATATACTTTTTAATAAGCTTTTACAAAGCTTTATGTCGTGATTTTTCAGTATTTTTTTTTTTCTCAGTGAGGCACATGTCTGACCTGACAAGCAATAAAGCTATGGCTCGTTACATACACAGCCGATACAACACATTAATCTAATTAATGTGCGATCTGATAAATTTTTATAGTATTGAATATGAAGTTATTTTATTACAGTTAGAGTGCTCTAAATTAAATAGTATTAAAGAAATCTTTCTGGCTTGTAATGTATTCGAAGTAGTTAGATTTACTTCATTTGAAACACTTGATTTTTGCTATGAAGAGTCCTGGAAAGTGCTTGATTTTTACTCAGAGAATAGTGTATGCACCCTGTGCAATGCAAACAAAATTTCTAGAAAATGCATGTTTTTGGAGTTACGGAAATTTATTTTAACTTCTGTCCTTTGAAATCCTCTTACTTTCACCCATGCAAATAGCTAAATTCACAAAGATTAAATTATAAAAATGTCTGGGTCAGGCAGGAAAAAACATGAAATTTGGATTAATTTTACTGAAATAAAATCAGATAAGAGGAAAGGTACAACAGCAGTTTGCAAAGTATGCAATAAAGAAATTGAAGGCCAAGGTTCTGCGAATGAAGAAACACATGGAGAAATGTTATGTTCCTGATAATTCCAGCTTGAATGAATATTAAAATGCAAGTTAAAACTAGGGATGTAACGAATATTCGGCCTGGCCGAATAGTCATTTCATCACCAAGCGGAATATTCGCTAAGGTCAAATTCGGCCTGGCCAAATATTGATGAACTTTATGTTTGGCAGAATAGTTCTGCTACGGTAGAAATGTAAAACTTAAAGAAAGTAGTAGAGTTTAAACATTTAAAATTATGTTATAGTTATTGCAAAAGCGCGCATTAGTACATAGTTTTAATAAATTAAAAATAATAGCTATAAAAATATAATAGTATATAGTTATTTAAAAAAAACTACTTTTTTAACCCTTTGATTTTGGCTTGATTGAACAAAAACAGATTTTAAAGTTATAATATTGTATTTTATACTTAACATTCGTTCCCAAAAGCTAGCATTTTTATTATGTCATTTTTAACAAAGTGGAAGTCCGACTTTGTTTGGGTAGACTGATTTATTGTGAATATCGGGTAAGAGAGAGTGAAAAGCCTAGAATGTATCATGAATATTAAGATAGTATAAGTTATTGCTGTTTTTGAAAATAAAAGTATATTCCAGCTCAATGCATTAAATTTTAAAAAAACTTTTAAGAACAGGTATGTAAAAAATCCCCATAAAATAAAAATATTAACTTCTATAACTTTTAACATATTTTCATAACACTATTTTGAGCAAGGTAAAAGTTCACTAAGAAATAGTATTTCTTTAAGTTGAATTAAATAACTAGTACAGTAATGCTAATGCCCACATTAAAACCTGTCATTTCCATTCCACTTGTGGGTGAAATTCTCAGTTTTATTGCATTCAAAACAAACAGAAAATACATTAATTTTAGATAGTTTTAAACAAACAAGAACAGATTAATGTGTGGAATGGGTGTTTGACTTTGTGAATACTTTTAAATTTGACAAATTTTTTCTATTACAGCGATTTTCTAGAAATTTTAATATTCCGTATTTGGCCAAATCACTATTTGTTACATCCCTATAGTTAAAACTGAAGATTTAATGATGAATAATCATTTATTTATTCCCAATTTCATTAATCAACATTCACTTTTAAAATAATACAAATTAGCTATCATTGTTATACAGAATTTTTGGCTTGGTATTACATAAAGTTGATTCTTTTTACTATATTGACAAGAAATTACTTAAAATTAATTGATATTTTAAAGAAACATTAACTATTTATTTTAAATAGTAAAATAGAACAATAACACACAATAACTAATCTCTTAAATAATTTCTTTAAGCTTTAAAAGTGCTGCATTAGTTTAAACCAAAAAACCTGGTTTAAACCAAAAAAACCTGGTTTTTGGTTTTTTTTGAAGAAACCCGGTTTTTTTCCACCCTGGGAGAGAGTGTAAACATACTTTCAGAGGAAAATTAGAAAGAAAAAAATTCTGGAACAAAACTTGAGAAAACCCAACACTTTCTCTATTTTATTTCAACTGTTAAACACGGAAGAAATATTTATTTAAATTCTTATACATTTATTTAACTGTCTGGTGAGTATTTGAAGAAGAAGTGCAACAAAAGTGGGACTATACGAAAGTTCGGAAAATTTCCAATACCACAGATTTGCGAATTTTCCGTAATAGCTGATCATGTGAAAATTAGAGCTCGTTTATTTTTATTTTGTAAATTTTTTGATTTATTTAAGAGCTGCAATAAGGTAATAAGAATTCAAAATTGGTATTAAGGCAACAAAAATTGTGACTGTGAAACTGTATTCTTTATTAAAATCGAGTTCGCAAAACCGAAGTCGTTGCACACAAGTATGAAATTTGTGTGTTTCTGCATGTAAACGTGCTTTTTAAAAGGAAAGCATCCCCAAATTGAACTTTAGGAGTGTTCTAGAATGGGGCTGGAACGGGATCTTTTAATAGAAATCAACATCGACGATGCAGATAAAGATGTCCGATTTGGAAATTATTCAAATGGTGCTACACCCAAATGATTACAAAGAGCAAGATAGCGATGAAGACGAAAATAATGAAATTTTGTCTGCTATATCTAACGAACGTTGCATTGAATTAACTAAAGAACTTATAGCAGAAATGGAACAAAAATCTTTTATAGATTAAACGCATATAATGGTTATTCGAGAAATCGAGCAATTGTTTTTACAGCAAAAGCCTAATTTTCCCCAACTGAAACTTCATGAAATGTTTAAAAAATAAATACTAATTATATATTTGAACCATTTATGTCAATTTCAACCCCCCTCCCCCACCCTCTCGTTTTAACTGGTGAATGTTATTGATTTTTATCTTTTAAAGTTCTTTTCTTTCAATATTTCTTAATTTAAAAGTACAGTATGGGATCTCAAATCCAAAACGCTGGGGGCCCGCGATGTTTCCGGATCTCAGAATTTTTCGGATTTTGAGTCCTCTTTCAAAAAATTTTGCAAGTAGCATCAGAGCCCATTTAATTTGCTCTGGAAGTTTTTACTAGCATTGTCTTCATTTATAGCATTTTTTATTATCGTATATACTCTCCTATAAGTCGTGAAATTTAGCACAAAAAACGAAGTTGGAGTTGGCTTGTATTCGAGGCAAAACATTGAAAAATCTAGACACTTTTCCCGATCTTTTTTTAACCCCTTCAATTGAACAAGAAACAAATTCCGCCAAATTCTGATATGATTTTAATGTTCTCTAGCCACTTATTAAAGACTTTTAATTGCAGTAAAAGATCAGACTATCGGGAAAATGCGACCATCACTAAATTGCAATTTCACGAATGTTCTATATCGAGCAAAAATTTGAGCTCATTTTAAAAAAATAAATATGAAAAGTGCAAGAAATAAAAAAAGAGAGATTTAATGATATTAACTCATAATTAAAGCAACAATTAATAAACTCTAATCGCAAAAACAAACCCTTTTCAGAAAATCACGAAATAACTTTTTTGAAAACTGCACATTTTCGATCTTAAAAAAAAAACATGTTCATTACATTTTATTTTCCTTCTTTTTAAAATGCCTATTTCCAAAAGAAAAAATGATGCATATTTCCTGATTTTTCTTCAAAAAAGAAAAGTTTTTTTTCTTTTCCAAAAAGTTCCGGATTTTGTGATTCCCAATTTGGGGTCCCATACTGTATTTCTTTACAATTTTCTACTTATTTTGAAGTATTATTACCATTTGTTATTGTAATTTGGGTTTGATAAACCTCCGAATATTGGCATTTTTTAGCAATCCAAAAAAACGGGAAATTCAGTTATCCGAGATAGCGATGGTCCCGAGCATGCCGGATAAGAGGTTCTGTACTGTACAAAACTTTGAGAGGAAAGTGTGGTACAATACCACAGCAATATATTTACACATTCAGGAAATGCATGTTTGGAAAATGTGTTATTTTGTATAGTTGCAAAAACATTTTTTGGTTCCATCTGTTGAAATTTTTTTTCTTTCACCCATGGCTTTGTTTAGTGTAAGACTTTGTCCAGGACTGGTGATTGGTTTATTGGATCCAACTGGGCCACTGTAAAGGTCAAGATTTAAGGTCCCCACATGGCGGCACACTCTCCACGTGACAACTTTGTTTGAGGAAGAGATTCAAATCACATTTGCAGCTATCACAAATTTTACCATATATCTTCTTACCACACCGCTTTAGAATAGGTTAAAGCATTAAAATGTATTGAAACATGTGTATCTGAATAGTTGTCTTCATTTTGTTAACATTTTTCAAAATATTTAATTCAACTTTATGCTAATTAAAGCTTTAAATAAAACTAAAACAAAAATTAACTTCTCCTTTTTAATGCTTAACTTTTATAATGTTCTTTTTATCTGTTAACTTCTACTCAACATGTAAATTCCAGTTTACGCCCCAGATCTTGTGCCGATTTTAGAAGACTGCGTATTTCTGTTCAGCATAGTTGACTGTACTCGAACCAGAACCCTTCTCTGTTACAGATATGAAAGAATTATTGCTAAAGAAGTCAAATATATAGAATCAGAGCACCAACCTAGCTGGGTTCAGACGCTGTTGCTAGTCGTCACAATTGTGTTTTTGTTTGTATATTATTTTAAAAAGGAGCAGAAACTAAAGCTTAAATTTCTCAATTTAATTTTTTGACCAAATCTGTGCTTTAAATGCTTATGCATGTCTCCTTTGTAATTATTGAAGTTTTTACGTTACACAGTGAAAGTGTAACTTAAATTTTGTCCTGGGGGTGGCAGGGGTTCACAAGTCGTAACATGTATATTGACATACTAGGAATGGCAAGAAAGCTTAAAACCAAAAGTTCTGGGGGGTTATTCCTGAAAATTTTATAACTTTAATATTGAAATGTATGTTATGCAGTTTGTTTCATTTGAATTTTTTAAATAAATTTATGAAACCAAAAGCCGAATATACTTTTGATATATGACTGTGACTTTTTTAAAAATTTCTGTTGCTGCCTTTCTGAACATTAAGTTGTCTACTTGTGAACTATATTTTTCCAGTAGCATAGTCAGAATTTTTTTCTTTCTTTTTTTTTTTTTTTTGGGGGGGGGGGGGGGGGAGGGGTTATCTAGTATTTTCAGGTTGTCTATGACACTATGGGCTCTGAGTTAAGTTTCTATTAAACCCTCAATCGTCACTGCGCTTCTGGTCCATATTTTAATTTGCTCTCTTTAATTGGAAAGACATGTTTGATTTATTTATGGTATAATGCTTTTATGTATTTGCTCTAGGGGAATCATCTGATGGTGCTATAGAGATATTGCCTTGTTCTAAACCTACTCCTCCTGTACGTCGTACAAATTCTAGTCCTGATATGAACACAGGTTTTTTGCATTGTGAAAAACTTGCAACTGAACAACAATATGAAAAATTGGAAGCTTCCAATGATTTTGAAAGAGATAGTTTGCTATGCCAGGAAAGTGAAATTGAGGAAAAAGATGAAAATTCGTCAAAAAATCGTAAGTTTAGGATTCATAAAAATCTATTGGTATTGTTTTTACAAAGTAGTTTCATCCTAAATTGCTTTGCTATTTTATCTGTTCTGGTAATTAGTGTTTTGAATAAAAAAGAATAATCTCTAAATATAACACAAATTGTCTGAAAAAGATGAAGATTTAGTAAGATGTTTTGATCATTTGTTATAAGTTAGTGTTTCATGTATGTAATTTTTATTTTACTGTCAGCATACAAATTGTAGGTTTATAAGGAGAGAGCGAGGGAGAGAAAAAGATATGATGAAAAACAAGCTAATGAGGCACACGTTGTTAGAAAAAAAAATGCATTTTTGCATTATGAAAGAGTAGACTCTGGTGGAAACATAAACTGGAAAAAATCCACCAGACAGCTATAATCGTCCGGTCATAGGGATGATCTTGCCATTGCAGGAATTTTTGTTGAGCTCTTTCTTTCACACTAGCTTAAATATATCCTTGCTAGTATTTTCTTGGGAAGAATCATGGGGATAAATAACGAATACGCTTCAAAGTCTGAATAGGACTCAAGCCGAGATAATATGTATTGAAGAAATAATTACTTTTTGTTCCGGTTTTTGGGGATTTTTTTGATATTCATTGCATTCTCTGAATGTGGCAGCATTTTGCCATGTCTGTAAAAAAAAATTTTATTTAATAAACTCTCTATAATTAATTATAAAAACAAGGGGAATTTAACAGGGTTCGTACGGGCCTTAAAGGTCCTTAGAAAGTCCTTAATGTTCATTTTCATTTTTAAGGCCTTAGATAGTCCCTATTTTTTATTCCAGGTGCTTATTTTTTTTTTTGTTAAACTAAGAAGGAACCCATGCGCTCTATTTGTTTTGCTTTGTTTTGTATTCTTCCCAAGAATCAAACTTCTTTCATTTCAACTACTTAATCGAACCTCAAATTTGGTTTGCTCGGGTCCAGCACTATCTCGGCTTTCGGACAGACCCAAAACGATGGATTGACAGGACCAAAAATGGCGGACTTACATAAACATCATCGCATTTTTACTACAAATTTCAGTGCTTTCTCAACTGGTAAATAAATAATTACCTCTTTTTTTTAATTTTTTTGAAAAGTTATAAGTAAATTGAGGTGTTATATATGCTGACAAAAAGAAAAGGTTCATGGATTTTGATAAAATGCTTCAAACTACAACACCCAATTCAGTTAAAATTTACCTGTACCCACCCACATGGCAGCTCTCAATTTGCTATTTCCTGCAATTGTATGAAAAAGAAAATCGAGCTCCATCTAAAAAGAAAATTAAATATTAGTAAGAGAAGTCGAATCAAAACACAAGCATGTGTACAAAATGCAATGGTGCCCAGTAACGGGGCACCATTTAAGACCACAGAAAAATGAGTCACACAAGTTCCCTCATTTTGCTTTTAAAAGAGAAAAGAAAAAGGAATAAAATTTGAAAAACGGACTTTTAAGGACTCAAGGAGAAATTTTTTTATGAATAAACAAAAATCGGGAATTTTCGAAAAAGAGCCGAATTTCGGGATTTCAAATTTGGGATTCGATACTGTTTATTAAATTTAATTTCAAAGTAAGTAAATATTTTTTTTGCATGAAAATTGTTACTAAATCATCTACATTCTAAACAATTATCAATAAAGCAAGTGGGAGCAGCTCTTAAGAAGTAATCGGTAAATAAATATTGCTTTTAAAACTTTTTTTTTAATTTAAGGGGCGGGGGGGGGGGGGGTGTTAATACTTCAAAGATGCATATTGTTGACATCTAGCTCAATAAAAGAGATACATTTAACTAATATGTAGTCAAAAAAAAACCTTCAGCTTTTTTTGCGTTTGACCAATCGCATTTATGATTATCGCTTCTTTTTAACTGATCTTTCGCTAAACAGTTTGTTATCCCATTGTTTTTTGTTTTTTTTTTTAAATAAAATAAAAAATATATATCTAAAAAATTAATTTGTTTTAAAGTAATGTTTTTTTTTTGTAAATTTTTATCAAGCAATTTGGCTTCGCGATCGTTCACTGTGGGGTTTTGTTGTGTGGGAGATGATGGATATTTGCTGTGTTAATCAAAATTTGTATCGTGAAATTTCTTAATTTGCAAGAATCGACTTAGATTGAAGGAATCGACCTCTTCCTTAACCTATACACCATAGCTGAAAAATACTCCGTTTTCCCCTAGTTTTTCTGTTTTTTTTTTTTTTTTTTTTGTGAACTTCAAAAATTCGATTTTTTTCAAAAAGATCCGATTTTTCAAGCTGCAATAATACAAGTATTTTTATCTAAAGGGATTGTACTACAAAATAAAAAAAAATGTTTGAAGAAGCTTTTTAAAAAGACATGTATTAATTTACATGAATTTTCATAATTTATAACGCGAAAGTGTAAAAGCCTATTTTTCGGAAACCTGCTAACATCTAGCACGTGCTTCGCCGAAAATTGCACACAGCTTTTGAGACTTCTATCTCTTTGCGTCCTGTAAATATATCAATTGTTTAAAAAGTTGACAGTTGTTTTAGTATTTACAGTCTGTAGTCTGCTTGTTTTATTTTTTATTTAAAAATATTGTTCAATTTTTTGAAACTTTATTTTGGTTAAATTTTGGTAGTTACTATTTGAAGGTAATGTACCAAGTTTTAAGCGAATGAGCTCAATTTTTTTATTTGTATGATGTTTCCAAAATGAAATATTTTTCTCAAGTTGAAAAAGTTTTTTCAGAGTTTTTGTACGCTCTTCTTAATAATTTTAAAAAATTATTTATGTCAGAGATAAAAATTTAAGTAAGCCTAAATTGAGATGCTGGCAATATAAGTTAAGTAAAATGAAAAAAATCTAAATTAAACACAAATTCTCAACACAAAGTGCAGCGTTTTCTTTAACAATTTTTTTTATATTTAAATTGCTTTTCATTTAACTTGTATTTTATAGCATTAACTATTTTTGATAATTTTTCACTTTGCTTATATATGATTAATACTTGTGCTGTGTGCTTCTTATTACTAGCTCCAATAATTATTTAACTCCCTGACTGTATTGGACATTAGAAAAGCAACAAGACAAAGAGAGCTCCATAAAAGTGTTTCTGTTGTGTTCCCAATAAAAATGCGATGTTAAATCAATTTCCTCTTTCAATAATGCTTCCTTTAAAATAAACATAACAATTTGTATATTGCGAAAAATTTGTGCTTTCCTTAAAATTTTTTGTAGGTACTTAAAAAGTCCTTATTTTTGGTTTTGCCAAAAGCGTACGAACCCTGCTTAACCTATTGTGTTAAAACTAAATTTGTTGTGTACAACTTCTCAATAAACAGACGCTACTGTGCTTGTATATATATACAGTATGGGGCCCCAAATTCGGAATTCCAATATCCGAAAGACCCAAAATCTGGAACTTTTTCAAAAAAATTGGTACTTGAAAAAAAACAGCTTTTGGTTTTTGAAGAACAATTGGAAAATATTTTGCATTGTTTTTTTTTTTTTTTTTTTTTTTTTTTTTTTGAAATAGGCATTTTAAGAACAAGGAAAATAGGCATTTAAGATCGGAAATGTGCTGTTTTCAAAAAAATTATTTCGCGATTTTCTGAAAAGGGTTTGTTTTGTGATTAGTTTTTCTTAATTGTTGCTTTAATTCCGAGTTAATATCATTAAATTTTGCTCTTTTTTATTTCTTGTAGTTTTCTTATATTTATTGTTTTAAATAAGCTTGAATTTTCGCTCAATACAGAACATTCGTGAAATTGAAAATCTGCATTTTCGCACTTTCGCGATAGTCTGATCTTTTACTGCAGTTTAGTGGCTAGAGAATATAAAATCATATCAGAATTAGATAGAATTCATTTATTTCATTGTTTAATTAAAAAGGTTGAAATAATATCAGAAAAAGTCTTGATGTTTCAATGTTTTGCCTTGAATGTAAGCCTACTCCAACTTCGTTTTTTGTGCTAAATTTTGCGGCTTATAGGCGAGTATATACAATAATAAAAATGCTACAAATGAGAAAAAAGCTAATAAAAACTTCCAGAGCAAATTATATGGGCTGTGATACTACTTACAAAAATTTTTAAATGAGGAACCAAAATTCCGAAATCCGGAAAAATTGCGGCCCTGAGCGTTCCGGATTTAAGCTCTGATATTTGTACATACACATACACAAGGTGTTTATAAAGTCTCTATACATTTTTGCTTAAACAAGCTTCATTCTGAAACATGAGTTATTTACATGAAAATGCAACATAATGGAACAATGTAGCCAGTGGCGTAACTAGCGGGGGGCGGTCCGCCCCAGGCGGCACTGTTTCAGGGGGAGGCAAAAAGTGGTGGTCACCCAATTCATACCTCCCCCTCCTCACCCCATTTTTGACTTCGGGGCTATTCTGCTGTCAGCATGGTTTAGGTACGGCATTCTCAAATTTCGCCCCGGGCCCCACTATAGTTACGGCACTGAATGTAGCCCCTGAGTGTCTGGGCACAATTGCTAAGGTTCCCACACTCTGGAACACCTTCTATAAGGTTGATGGAGAGTGGCTAAAGCCATAATTCGCTGTTTTAATTGTTCAATGCTGCCAATCTTCACTCGATTCACTTTGGATTTGACAAAATCTCATACGAAAAAGGCTAGAGGCATTCAGTGGAGCCCCAAAGTTGTTGAGAGCTGCAAACAATCCACTCTACAGGAAAAGTTTATTAAGCTAATTATGCACAATGCTTATTCTCTCCTCTGTTGACAGCATTCTTTCAGATCACCTGCAAAACAATTGAAATCGGAACATATTTCTCAAAAATTTGTAGGGACTATATATACACCCTGGGTGTATATATATATATATGTTCTTCATCTGGCACAAAAATATTTCTTTTCCATTTATTTTTTCAAACAAAAGTTGTCTTAAATATCATTTAATTGATAGAATTTAATTCCAAAACTTATTTGAAATGTGAATTTGCAAACATCTATTTTGTATCCAAGGAGTGCATTCAGTGTAGTAGATTTTTTTAGCTATCATAAAGGTTGTTTTACTCACTCACATGAAGTTGCACTTAGTTCCATCCTAAGGAAGGTTTTGTTACGAATTGATGTAATGCATTTTTTTTTTCAGAAGCTCTAAATTCAAAAGGTAATCTTAAATTAGATTTGCCCTCCAAAAGTAGAACAGTAGGATTAAAATTTTCAAAAGAAAAGATATGTGAGCCAAGTTCAGCTAAAATCCTGAGCAGTACAGAGTGTGAGTATTTTTACTGTTATCTTTATTATCATTGCTACCTTTAGGGAAAAATGCACTAACATGTTGTGAGGTTCTGTATCTAAAGAACAACACGTTGTTGTCATGTCTATGGATAGTAGATTTGGAATGTCAAATAGGGCCATGTACGGTCCACACAGTCTCAGCTATGCGAAGGCAATTGTCCGAGTAAAGGTCCTCGTAGGGAGAGTCGCTAATTTGTTGAATTCTCGCCAAGATGGCCGGGCAAGAGAAGACGTGTTCGGGACTTAGTTCCGTGTCACAGTTTTTGCAGCTGGGGTATGCTCTCGTTCCATCCGGCTGAATTTTCACTCCCCTAAGGTGTCCAGTTCTCAGTCTTATTAGGGTTTTGGCAAGTGATCTGCTTGTTGTTAATTCGCAGATCTGATGTTTCAATTTTATGGTCTTGTCCTTGAGTTTTGCTTTTGCCACTGCATTTATGTCATTGAGGATGACAAGGGGAAATTTTCTTTCATTGAGGTCTCTCGCTTACTTAGCCAGTACTTCGGCTGCCTCATTCCCCTCTATACCCACGTGTGCAGGTATCCATTGTAAAGTACATTGTTTGCCCGTATCATGGAGTTTCTCCAGGACTCTATGTATGTTGATTATTTGCTTGGTGTAGCCCTTTTGAATTGCCTGGAGGGCAGCTTTAAAATCGCTGAAGATAATTAATCCTCCAGTTCTCTCAGTTTCCTGGAAACAGGAATATATATTTAGGGCTTCTTGGATGGCAAGAAGTTCACATGTGTAGTTGGATGCAATTTTACCTGCACCACGTTTAAACTGTTTAGCACTACCATCTGGGAAGATAAACTTAACATCCGCTCCTCCATTTTCCAAAGTTTTGTTTGACGATCCGTCGGTAAAGGCATATACAGAACCTCTGCTTGAGTATGATTCGATGGTTCTAATTCCTTTATTGCTGATGTTGGATGTTAGTTCTTTTTTTGGAGCATGGTTCAAGGAGATTATTTACAATTTTGGTATTTTGGGGAAGAAGAGATGGGAGTGATGGCTTCTGTAGGATCTTGTGTGTGTTACGTTCGATTTCAATTTCATGTCTGATCGTCTTGTCATACCGTAAAGTAGAGGATCGCTTGAGTCGTGCATTTTCGTTCTTTTTCTGAGTGACTTGATTGCCAATATGGTCCTCTTCATAACTTATGATCTTGTTAGTGAGTTTCACGACACTGTATTTTCTTCTGTTTTCGAGAAGCTGCAGACCTCATTCCTTTTGTGACTTGATGTTCGTTGAAGAGACAGCTCCAGTAATGATCTTAGAGGCTCTAGCTTGAATGTTATCGATCTTTTCTAGTACACGTATTTTACTAAAAACACATTTTATTCACATAAAATAATCGACGGTCGGAAACCCGACGGACTGACTCTCCACACACACATATATATATACAATGGCTATTTCCAGATCCACTCATTTGCATATCCCTCACAACCCCCCCCCCCCTCCCTCTAAAGTTAAAAAAAATTGGTTTGAAATTTTTTCTTCTTTTCAAGACTAGAAAAAATTTACTCTTAATTTTACATATCATTTTACTAATCTTACTACTCTATTTCCTAGTATAAAACTGTTCTTATTTTAATTCTACATTCAGAAAAATATTTTGACAAATTAGTTTTAACAAATTAACTTTTCTTCAAATTGTTAAACTTTAACCTAAATTTTACACAAACTTTAAGCCAATAAATCTAACTTCACACTTTCAAGATTTCACAAATAATTAGAGCATAGCACAAAATCAATTTAAAAAAAAAACAATATTACACTAGTCTTCATCTGTCCTAAACAAAACAGTCTCACATTTTGTCCATGTCATCCTGGAAGATGTAAATACAAAGTTATTCCTTTTAGAATTTCTTTCTTTTGGGTTTCCTGCGTCTCTTGATCTGTATTATCCTTTCTATCTCGCGGGCGTCGATATCTTCTTGCTTGCTGGCATCTGATGCACCCCGTGCATGGTTCTTTTTTCGTGGGCTGGTGCTCCTCTGGTCCTGCTAATTTCCTTTTTCCCCGAATCCTTTCGTTCTGTTTTTCTGTGGGATGAGAATCTGGACAAATGTTTTCATTAGTAAATGTAGTTACATTTTCCGCAGAATTTGGTCGTTCCTGATCGTTTAAATCAAACCAGTCATCTCTAAATAATCTTATTTGATCTATGTTCACCGTCTTAAAAAGATCTGCTTTCGGTACAACTAAATTTGACGTCTTGCGTTCTTTAACCACATAAGGTCCTTCATATTTCTCAGCGAACTTTCTTACAAAATTTCTAAGAGCTGAACTTAAAAAATGAGTTTTCACTAAAACTTTATCACCAGGTTTAACTTCCATTAATTTTCTTCTGAGATTATAATATTTCTCCTGACATTTTTGTGATTTCTTCAATGCTTCTTGCACTTCTTTTGTTATTTTCTCAATACTTTCACTTAATATTTAGAGTTTGTGCAGTTCCACGAATATAAGTCTTTTAAATGGAGTGATGAGTTTTCTTCCCAAAAACAATTCTGACGAAGATTTTCCTGTCGAGTCATGCACAGCCGTTCTTAAGGCAAACACAAACTGTTGCTAGTTTCTATCCCACATTTTATGATTATCTTTAATGAAAGCACTAATCATTTGTATCAAAGTACGATTTACCGCTGAATTCGATTGCGGCCTATAAGGTACAGTAGCTATATGTTTAATTTCAAGCCTTTCACAGATTTTGGAGAAAATGTCACTAATGAATTGAGGACCGTTATCCGATATTACTTGAATTGGAACACCGTATTTTGGTATAAAACTTTCAAATAATGCATCACATACAGCTTTAGCTGAAGCTTTCCTCAAAGGTATTATTTCTACTCATTTTGAGAAAGAATCTGTCACTACTAATACATATTGGTGTCTGTTTTCTATTGAGAGTGGGTACCGACCGATTAAGTCAACCCCTATAATTTCTAAAGGAATGCTGACTTTTATTGTGTTTAAAAATCCTGCTGGTAATGAATTATCATAATTTTAACGTTGGCATATATCACAAGTTTTTACGTACCTATTTACAAAATCTCTCATTTTCGGAAAATAACAAACTTCGTTTACTCTTGCAAAAGTTTTTCTGCAACCTAAATGTCCTGAAATAGCAATATCATGAAATTCCCTAAACACTTTTAATTTTAGATTTGAAGGTATTGCTTCTCTAATTTTATTAAAATTATTTTTCTTTCGCTTATAATACAAAATTTTTTCAACTAACTCATATGATGTGGATTTATTTTCATTAATTTGTTTTAAGATTTCTACAACGGATTCTGGAACTTTTAAATACTTATAAATATATCCTAACTCTGAATCCTTTTTTTGTTCTTCAATTAATCATTCCCACAAACTCAATACTAATGACGTAAATACCGCGCATTGTATATTTTTATTTTGAAGCTCGACAACATTTCTCGATAAACAGTCCGCTACCACGTTCGAATTTCCTGCTCTATGTTTTATTATATAGTTAAATTCTGACAGCTTTAAGGCCCATCTAATCATTCTTGGACTTAAACCTGTCCCATTCGTTAATTGTGTTAAAGCTTTGTGATCAGTTATAATTCTAATTGGTAAATTTGATCAATATTGCTTAAACTTATTCATAGACACAAAACTGCTAAATATTCACGTTCAATTATTGATTAATTCCTTTCAGCTGAATTTAGAATTCTCGATGCATACGCAATTGTTTTCCCTTCTTGCATTAAAACTGCACCCAATCTAATCTAACTAGCATCTTTATATAACTGAAATTCTTTTACATAATCCAGTAAAGCTAACACTGGTGCCTATACTAAAGCTTTTTTCAGTTCCTCAAGCGCATTCAGCGCTGCCGAACTCCACACGAACTTTGCCCGCTTTCGTTTTAACTTGTACGTAAGTTCACAAATATCTGAATAATTTTTAACGAATCCCATATACCAAGGGGTCATTCCAAAAAAATTTTCTACATCCTTTGTGCTTTTCAAGGGTGGCATATCTTTCACGACTTGAACTTTAGAACCGTCTATTTCAATCCCTTGCTGCATTATTTTAAATCCTAAGTACTTAATTTCTTCATGAGCAAACTGACATTTTTTAACATTGACAGTTAAACCAGATTGTTTTATCCGCGTGAAAACTTCCAGCAAGTGCTTTAAATGATCTTCAAACATTTTTGATGTTAGTATGATATAATTCAAGTAAATACTTACGCACTTTCCCAACAAAGGCTCTAAAATGTATTCCATTGTTTTCTGGAAAGTCATTGGGGCTGAACTTAAGCCAAAGGCGAAGCCTTTAAATGCGTACACCCCTTTGCTAGTAATAAAAGCAGTTTTCGGAATATTCTCTACATTTATTGGAATCTGCCAGTATCCAGTTGTTAAATCCAATGTTGTCATGAACTTAGTGCTACTTAAGTTATGCAATAAATCATCAATTAGGGGCATTGGATACTGAGAGTAAACAGTTTGAGCATTTAATTTGTTAATCCACAGCGAATCGCCAAGCCTTTGGATTATCAGGAAGATAATCATTCTTTTTACGACATAAAACCACAGGTGAAGAATAAGGAGAGTCTACAGGCAGTATGATATTATCTTGTAACATTTGCGCCACATAATGGTCAATAATTTTAGATTTCACTTTATCATATTTATATGGCTTTTGGGCAATAGGTTTATTAGTACCGGTATTTATACTATGCGACACCAAGTGAGTAAACCCTGGTTTTTCCGAAAATAAAGAATTAAACTTCCTAATTAACTCACTTAAACTTTCTTTCAGGCTCTCGTGACTTAAGTACAACCCACTAACTTTACTTGCAATCTCCTCTATACTCATTTTCAAACTATAGCTTTTTACACTTTATCAATTTTTATTCTATTCTAAAAAGCCCTTACTTTTTAGTTCGGGCGCCACTTGTGAGGTTCTGTGTTTAAAGAACAGCATGTATTTTACTAAAAACACATTTTATTCGCATAAAACAATCGAGGGTCGGGAACTCGACTGACTGACTCTCCACGCACACAACACACACATATATATACAATGGCTATTGCCAGATCCACTCATTTGCATATCCCTCACAATGTATATATATGAATATAGAAATTCCTACAGCACACTACGCAACACTGCTGTGTGAACTGTACGCACATATTGCTACACTGTTGTGCTGCAATGTATGTATACACACACATTGCAATGTTTCAATACATCACAGTGTAAAAAAAGTGAAATCATGCAGTTTAATTCAAAATAGTATATTATAATCCTATAATTGCTGAATAATAAAAGAAGAAAACAATGGTTTAATTTTTAATTTAGTTGATAATTCATTAAAAATTGAGTATTTTTAAGAATAATTTTAATATTTTCATTTATTAGAATTTCTGCAATTGTAAATATTCTTCTTGGTTTTTATATTTAACTTAATTTTAAAATACAAATACAGTAGAAGACTTTATATGCACACATTGGACTAGAGGTTTTGCTTTTTATAGGTTTTAGCATTATATTGATCAATTCTTCACATATTTATAAAACAATATTTGGAGTGCATCAATATATTTGAACATTAGGATAAGCTTAAAAATGAATATTAAAACTTAAATTGTGCAACTTAATTGTTATTCACGAGTACATGTGCTTCAAAAGTAAGTTTTGCACTTTTTGCTTGCTTCATGATTTGCATAGCTACATTTACAAAGACAACCTGGTATTTTTTTACTGTGAATGCTGTTTTTGTGTAAAGGCTTTGAATTAAGCTGATAAGATGAAAAACTGTTTAAAAATTTAATTTACTTGAGTTTGTTATAATTTTTGTGCTGTAGAATATAGGATTTTTTAACTGCAGAACTTATTGTTTACCTCTGAAAAGTTGTGTGCTTTATAGAGAATTGTGGTTAATAGATCGGCAGTTTAGAGGTATTCAACTATAAAGATATAAATACAACATCAAAATGCATATAAAACATTTTTTAAGAAATCAAACCAAAATTAAAATGTGTGTTTTGTTTTAGTAAATATATGTAGGTTAAATTTTTTTATGTTTATATCAGTTTTTATTCAAAATATAATGTATAAATTGATGGACTTAATTTTAAGTTATTAAAATTATGTTGCTTTTTAATTATTAGCTTTGAATCATCATTAACTTTACAAATTAACTTTAACAAAATCATTAACTTGCTTCTTGACCTGTTTTCTTTCAGCTCAACAACAGGCATCTATGTCTTCTTTCAGAGATAGGGGACACACTATATCGGTTATGAGTCCTAGCCGTCCAAATGGCTCTGAGAATTCCGTGAAAAGACCTGAATTAAATCGCAGGAGTGGTATGAGTCCAAGGCAAGTTTTAATGAGTTAAATAAAACACCTTATGGAAAAAGCTGTTTTATTAATATTTTAATTATATATGTATGTACTCTCAGACACGAATAATTTCATTAAAAGAAAGTACAGGTAAAAGATATCCTAAACTAAGAATGCAGTTTCTCAATAAGTAAATATATAAAATTTAAATTTTTTGAGTGGTTACTGTTAGATTACTTTCTAAAATTTCATGCAAATTAAGTACCTGTCCGTTTTTTATTTACTTCTCACCATTTTTCTAACATTTGTTCGAATGGGATAAAGTGAGAAAACTCTTTTACATTCTTTGTTATTTTCAATTTCATTTTGCTTCCTTTTTCAGTTTTGTTTTCTTACAACTCTTCCACAATAGTTGCTTTGGTCCGGTTAGTCATAAACCCCTTTTACTTCTGCAAACTGAGGTAAGAATGCTTTTTGTTTTATCTTATTTTTAATCTTTGTTATTTTTATGCTTTTGTCATGTTCATGCTCAAATGAAATATTTATTTTTATAGTTAATCTTCACTCCTATACAGAAGCGTAGCTAGGGGTGGGGCAAGGAGAGATAGCTGTCCCCGGGTGCAGCGTCAAGGGGGCGCCAAATTATTATTTTTTTTTAATGTGAAAAGAAAGTTATTTGAATTGAAGAGGTATTAATAGTTTCAACAAAAAAGTGGGAGCATCGCAAATCATATGGGGAATGACCAATGTAGCACGGAAGTAGTACAAGGCAGAGAAACAACTTGAGTGGGAGTTGGTTTGAGTTTTTTTTTTTTTTTTGGTTGAGTGTTGGTGTCTTCTCCTTCGTCCAAAAGCGAAGAGTGTGGTGTGTCTGGAGGGAAGGGGGAGGGGGCTGCCTTTTGTAGGAAATGACCCGTGATGACTCTATGTAGGGGCCTTTTCTTTGAGCAGCAGAAAGAAAAGAACCGAATGCCCAGAGAACCCAGGAAAGGTCACTTCAGGAAGAAGACAAAAGCAAATCATTTTGCGGGAAGCCAAAGTGTCCCAATTTGAAGTTCAAAGTGAATGGATGCAAGTTAAAAGGGCTGCATTTTAGAGCTATTTATCATTTAGGAAGTATTCCCTTCCAGGGGCAGCCCTAAAGGTTTTTAAAATTCCCTTCCCCCATGCCCCTGGGAACCTAGCGCCCATAGGTTCCCAGGGGCACGGGGTGTGGAGGCCAAAATATTCAGATGTCCCCGGGCGCTGAAAACCCTAGCTACGCCTCTGTTCCTACACCAACTTTTATTTGACGGTTATGAACTTATTTTTTTTTAGGCAAATAATCGAGCTCTTAGTGTGCTAGACCACATACCTCCTTATGATACGCACAAAATTGGTGTTGTGTATGTTGGACCTGGACAGGTAATACAACTTTTAATTAACTGAAAAATGTTTTCTTGTATAGCAACCTGGATTGGCTATAACCCGGGTTTTTGTACAAGAAGACCAGCCCACTTAGGTTTTTCTGGGTTTTTGTATGAATTATGTGCATGACATCTGCTGTCATACTTTATTCTGTTTCTAAACTCTATGACGGAATAAAATGGAAAGCCATTAAGTGGAAAAGGAAAATTTTAATAATTAGCATTCTTAGACACATAAGTAATCTTATATAACTAACAAATGCATTTAATCATTTAATAATTATTTTAGATTAAGTATTGCTAATGGGAAAAAATGGAATTATAAACAAACTTATATAAAGATAAGACATTTTATAGTTTTAACCAATTAAAATTTTGAAAATTGAAATTATTTTTTGCATATCGCAATAGTAAATAGGTGTGCCATAAATTTTTCCAAGCTTAAAATGAATTGAATAGCCAACTGTAAATCCTCTTTAAATAAATAAATGCACCCAAGTATTATATTTTGTACAAAAACTCAGTTTGCGGGAGCCCGTTCAGAAAGCTTAAAGCGGTAGCCCATTCAGAAAGCTTAAAAAGTTTTCCCGTGTAAGAAGTTCTTTTCTCTGATCCCAAATTTGTTACTATTTTTATAATGTTGTTTCCCCTTTTAAGAAGTTTAGTTTTCTAACTTTATCCGCTTACGAAGTTTTTAACTTGTCCAAAATATTAAAATATTTCATTACTCTCTCTATTTCAACAGCGTCAGCATATTTTTATAACCTACCCAACAAGTGCCCATAAAAGCAAAAAAAAAAAACACAGGGTGACAAGTGACTGATGTGATTTTTTTTCAGTTTGATCACTTTCTGGAGAATGGTTTCTTGATAGCCTTACGATTTTCTCATAAAGAAATAAAACAAAAGGTTATGTTCATAGAACTTAAAAAATAGCATTTAAAACAAACTGAAGTAAATTTACATTTAAATATAATATTGAAATTTCCAAAAAGCTTTACTTACTAGTGGTCTTTTAATAGTATGATTGCTAAATTTTGAAATGATATTAAAGGCTTTTCTTGAATCACAGAAAAGAGAGAGAACGAAGGAAAAAATAATTAATAAAAAGACCTAATTATGAACACATTGTAATTCTGTTGATTAATAATATGCTATTAGAACAATTATTTATGCATTTTGCATATTTTTCAACAAAATACTAAAGTAATAAAACATGCACATATTTGAATAAGTAGTATACAAACCTGTATTTTCATTGTTGTTTAATTTTTCATTTAGTTTTCCTGCTTAAGAAGTTTTTCCTCCTGGTCTCCTGAAAACTTGTAAAGAGGGTTTAGCACTATATATGATCATTAAATACTTTTGTTTATAATTCTGCATTTTTCATTTAATAAAATGCATTTGTTAGTTCAGGGGCCCATTTTTGTGAGAGAAAACATATTTTTGCAAAAAATGATGCGATTATGAAATTTTTTGAAAAAGAGATCCCTTTTCTATGCAATAAAAGTTTATAAAAGGACCCCTTTTTTAATTTGAATTTTGTGAAGAACTTGAATTCTGTGAAGGGGCCTCTTTTATGAATATTAATTTTGTAAAGGGTCTTCTTTTATGAACTTGAATTTTGTGAAAGGGCAACAAAATGACTCCAATTTTCTCTTAAATTGGCCACTGTAGTTATATTAGATAAATGATTTACTTAATAACGTTCATTTTTTTCCCTCTCCATATCCTGGCTTTTCATCATTTTCTATTATGCATGCTATTTAGAAACAAAACAAATTAAGGCATTTGATGTCAAATATGTAAATCATACCAAAACCTTGAAAGACCCACGAAAACCCAGGTTTTTGCCAACCCTCAGCGTTACCAATGTGTTATTTTTTTAATATTTTTGTTTGATCAATTACTTAATTTTTGGAAAAGAAATATCATAATTAGTCTATTTATTTATTTGTTATACACTTTCTCTTAGTAATTGTGTTGTTATACACTTTCTCTTAGTAATTGTTTGATAAATATCAGTACATGAACAGTACATTGAAACATGTATAGAATAAAATTATATACATGTTTCAATTTATGTTTAGGTGGACAATGAAGTTGCAATATTAAGCAATATCTATGGATCAACTAGGTACGTAAATTTGTTACGAGGGCTTGGAAACCTTGTTCGTCTTACTGATGTAGATCCTCAAACATATCTTGGTGGCCTTGATACACGTGGTGAAGATGGAAAGTTTGCTTTGATTTGGCAGGATGATGTTATGCAAGGTACAACAAAATTCATTTAAGATTGCTAAAGAAAATGTTGCTATATTATAAAAATATAAACTCTTATCTATCAATGTTTTAAAAATGTTAAAGTGCTCAAACTTTTAATACAGTAGAGTTCCGCTATTCCAAACTCCACTACTCCAAAAATCCTCCTATTCGGAACATAATTCTGAAAAGATACCGATTTTTTTTGTGCTTAAAAACAAAATAAATTAAAAAAGACGTTCATAAAAAAAAAACCGTGCAATTAACATTATACAAAGGAGTTAAATAGAGACATACACAGACATGGGTTGCGCCAGAAGAAATTCAGTTCCATTTTTGGACCTTTCTTTATCAAAAAGAACCTTCACAAAATTCCTAGCTACCAAATCGTACTTTTTACAGGATTATTTAATAAACAAGCAGCAAAAAAAAGTAAATTTTTTATCACTATATGTTTAACTTTTGAACTTTTACAAAATTATTTGATTTTTCACAAAAATCTTTCTAAAATTCACAAAAACTGGACCCTGTTAAAAATGCTGGAACGATCCCTGATAGAGTCTAAGCTTGATAAAAATGCCTGAAACTAAGTAGAAATGAAAGTTGGTTACTAACAACACCTGTTCGCTTCATTCCATCAATCTGTAGAATAATTTTTAATCAATGCTAAACATGGAAAATAACAAATTTACACACATTTAAGAAGTAAACTTAGTCATAGAAAATTATTAGTAGATGTCTCCTCACATAATTTACTTCTTAACAAATTAACCCTGTGACTCACAGTGGTCACGTCCCGGAACCACGATTTTTTTTTTTTAATTCCCGTCTTCTTAACCCTTATTTTACCACACTGAAAAATAACCAATATTTTTTCAAATATTGTCGTCACAGACTAATGAGGACCCAAGAATTATAAAATTTAAAAACTTCCCAAAATTTTATTTGTTTCCCTGTTACACGCTGTCCTATATATAGGACGATGGTACAATCCACTACTGTCATTTTGGCTTTCCAGTCAAACATCCTGGTATCCATGAAATGGAATAAAACATTCTACGCAAAATCCTAAATTACATTTTTTGTAAACAGTTACGGGTTTTCTGGTACAGTTTTTAAGCTGACATCTGCGTTGTTCCCATTCGAATTTTTTACTAAAATATGGTCATTCTGCAATTTCAAAAAGGCTGCGCTTCTTTGCTGAACTCCCAGTCGTCTCTCTGCAATGTTTCAAGGAACGCACAAACCCAGATAAGCAATAGTAACATTTCTACAGAATTCCAGAAGTTCTAATGCGTTTTTAGAAGCAGCAAAAAGCTTTGATATCTTCTAAGCCGCAACTAGTGCGGTTTCAAAGGCATTTATAAGTAGGGGCCAATACCACATTTTTCCTTGTATTGAAGAATAGTAGATTTCCATATGATTGTCAAAAAGGTCAACACCATTCTTATACTTGTATAACACTACTAGATGGGATGTCTACTTTTTGTTTGCCACACTTCATTCTTCTCTCTACTTTTTTGATACACCTAGTGTCTTCAAAATTGCTGATGAGAGACACCACCCTGTTATCATTCCAGCGAACAGCTGCGATCTCATTATTCACATCAATCTTCCTATCAGATGTTCGACGATCAATTTTCCCCTAAATTTTGAATGATTTTAAGGGACACTTTCTCATTCTGTTTTCCCTTACTGTCCCCGTGGCAAAGAACTGCTTGTTTTTAATATAAACAAAAAGATCATACGATGTAAAAAGAAAGTTATCCATATATATATTTTGTGTTTTGCTGGCACTTCAACAATAGACAGCAAATCTTCTCCAACTGTTTGGGATAATTACTTATTTTCCATTTTCATTTTTAGCTTTGCTATGACTATTAGAATCTAGAATCAAGACCAGAATTGGGCTTCTCTTTCTGTGCTCCTTGATATAGTATAATATGAAAAGGATATCCATCAAAAGAGGAGAGAATCCAAAGCTATTAACCAAATTTCACGGGTTTCCCTTTCATGTACGTTTTGCATCCATGTTTTCCGAAATAACGGACCATTCTTTCATCAATGCTTAAATGCTCAGAAAACACACCAAACTGCTCCAAAGCTTCATTCAACAAATTATAAATTGGACAGACTTTATAATATCCATCTAAATTTACAGTACCATTGTCATTGAAATGCAAATACCTCTTGATATCAAAAAATAGCTTTCTTGACATGGCTTGACTAACAAGAGTTGTACCTGTATCAGGATCATTTTTCCAGTACATTTTTCTCTTGGAAGAATGTGATAGCAACTATAAAAAATTATGTTCAAAAATTTTTTAAAGTCATCTGTTTTCAAACAAAAATCATGGTTATTTTTCTGTCCAGCATATTTGTTACTTTCTTCGACAGCTTTCACAATCATATTTTTGGCCATAATCTCCAAAAGTTCCATGGGTGATTTTCCTAAAATATTATCCACTATCTTCTAAAGGTGCTTATTCGAAAATAACTCAGGAGCAAAACAATTCCCTTACAACCCCCAGAAACCAGTTCCTATATCCTTTGTTCAAAAAGTTCTCTGTTGTTGGGTATTGAAATAGAGAAAGAAGCAGGTACTGTGCTCTATTGTCCGAACGATGAAATCCGTCTGCAAAGGAGCACTTAGTAGGGGATTTTACCATCCTCCTATTTACGGAACGGACAATAAACCTTTCATAAAACTGGTTTAATAATCGCTTTTTCTTAGCGGATTTCACTCAGCAATAATGTATAAGTATAATAATGTCTAAACTAAAAGTGAGTTTTGACATATTTCCCGCACAATTATTTTAATAAAAAACCTAATTACGTAAAATAAATAGCTAAAAATTACCAACTTCAAAATTAAAAAAAACTAAAACTATTAAAATTGAATCAAAATTTTGTGTACATAGCATTTATTAAACGTACAGTTTATTTTAATATTGAAAGAGATATAAAAACACTTGGTAATGCTTATGAAAATACAATTATCTGAGCTGTCCTATATATAGGACAATACTTTTACCTTTTAACAACGCCTATAGATGGCAGCACCATATTTATTTAAGGTCTTCTTCCAATCCTTTTTTTATTACATCTGAAATTTTTAAAATCATTCCAAAACATATCTAATAAAAAGTTCTATGGATTGTCATTTGCTGTTTTGTTAAACTTTTTAAGAATCTTTCCCATTATTGCACACAGGAAGAATTATCGGAGTTTACAAATTTTTGTTGTGCTAACTATAGTTTAAAAATGTTAGCTTTGCATAAAATACATTAAAATTTCAAGCTGATTCTAATACTTCAGTAGATACCATACATATCCACAAGAACCTAAATGCTAACTATTAAATTACTTGTGGTGAATCCTATGTTAATGTAAAAATTCAATGGTTAGGAAATAACAAATATTTTTATCTAATGTCGCTAAATCTGACTCCCACCCAAAAAGTTTAAAACTTGAATGTCTTGTCTGTCTATTGTAAAAATTCTAACAAAACATTTTTAAAAAAATATTTTAAAACTTAATTGTCTTTGGCCAAATAATTGGTTTGTGGAAGAGCACATCAAAGTCGCGTTTCCTTCTTCATTACCATGGCAACTGTGAGAAAGATAACAGCGCCAGACTTTTTTTTTGCACTGCAGTTAAGGCAATTGCATTTCTACATCGATTCAAAATATTAGAATAATTTGGAAAAAGTAATAAGAAAGAATTTATTTTACATTTATTTATTTTTGATATTAAGTAAAGTAATTAAGTTTCTCATAAATTAAATCTGGAATGTTTAGATAAGATTTTAACATGTACAAAATATAAAATACAATAAATTAGGTATACAATAGCTTTCTGAAACACATCAAAATATAGTAAAACCCTGTAATACCGCGCCTCAGTATACCATGGAATCGAATATAACACGATTGCTATCCTGTCCCCCGACATTTAAACCACCCTTTATCATTTTCATTTTAAGGTGATTCCTTTATTTACCATTGCAAAGAAAATCCAGCGGACAAAGGCTCTTACGAGTGGTTATAGCGTTATTTACCTTTATATTCTAGATTCTTTAAAATTTTGAAATCAAACATATTCTCTAGTCCGAGTGAGTGTATAAATGCTTAAAACATTGTTTCTTTGAAAAGTGTGTTCCTCCCCTTTTACACATCTACTTTTAAACTAGAATCTTTCCCCTTTCATAATCTCATGTTGATACAAGATTTTTAAGCCCCCATTTTCTCAGAACACAATTGGTTTCTTTGTGGTTGATATATGGTTTTAGCTTAAGAGACATCAGAGAGTAGAAAACTTTAATCTGAATAGCCTATCACTCGATAGACTAACTGCTCAGTTGAGAAGCGTGCTTCTTGCACAGCAATTACATTACAGCGAATAAAATGGCAGCAAACAAGAAAAGAAACAATTATACAATAGAAGAAAGGGTACTAGTAATTTATAAAGTTAAAAACTCTTAGTTAAAAGCTCTTGTTACACCACTTGTGTAACAAGAGAATTTATTTGGTGAATATGGTTCCTCTGTACAGTCCTATACCGCGGTTATGTTATAACGCGGTTGCCAAACATATCCCCCTGACACCCGCGTTTTAACAGTGTTTTACTGTATTAGAATAAGATTTATATTGGCTTAAAATATTAGAATACTTTATCTGACGCAATCTATTTTTGCCATTGAGAAATTTATCTGATTTGAATCCGTCTTTTATTATTATAACTAAAACAACAAACTTATGTATCATATTTGCCAACCCAAAGTGGGAGAAAAGTTTCTAACATGGAAACCATGCCGGCCAGAAGGGGGAAAGGTAGAGTTGTGTGACCTTGACACGCCGATTTTAGTTACACAGACTAGGTACCAGAAATCTTTGCAAATTAGAGCTTTTGTAAATTTAAATTAAAGAATAAAAAAGTCAATAATACTCACCCCAAAGAATTAATGCGAAAACATTACCTCACTATATTCTTGCATGTGGGTCCTTCCATGTCAAATCAACACTTCAGTTTGACTCCACCATCACAGATTTTGGTGAAATTTGGTACAGAGAAGAAGTGTTTATAGACATAGAAAAATACCAATCTTTAAAAAATATATGAATCCAATTGAAAATACATCAGGTAAAAGTTACAAAAATCAGTCAGACCCAATTTTCAATCCTCAATCTAGGAGAATATAATGTATTTAAAATGGGGGAGAAGTTAATTATACTTATTTTGCATGATTTCAAGAAAATAATTACAGAGTGTTTTTATTCCTTGAATCTGTTAAGTAATTCATTTACTTGTAAAGTGTTTTCTTAGAGCCTTTTGGAGTTACTGAAACTACTTTACATAGTGCTTCAATATCCAGACCATAGGATGTAATGACTTCTTGGATAAATTGCATTAACGAAAAAAAGAAGATAAAATTCTTACTGGGTTAAGAAATGTTACATTGACGTCATCAACATTTTTTATTTTTCTGCCACATATGCAAGCCACCAGGTATTGTCATATGTAACACATGAATGACAAGTCTAGCTTTCTCTAAGTTGAAATCTGTGTTCTGAAATGCTACCTTTCTTAATTTTCCAGTTTAGATAAAGACATCTTTAATTCAATTTTTGACTTACTAAAAGTGGTAGGGATATAAATCCATTAAACTTCTGCATAGCTTTAATGAAAAATTGATTAACTGTCAGTTTTTGTACAGATTCCATTGAACATATCCCAGATAACCAAAATAAGTTTAAGGTTTGATCCATTGCAGAGGTTAAAAATTTTACTTTCATAACCGCCATTCCCCTGACACTTCACCCTTTTTCTTTTGGTTCCTTAAACAACCCCATTCACATCCAACCCGTTTCCTGATGAACTCTTTGGTTTTAAGAACGAGCCTGCTCTTATTGCAATACCATTGCATGGAATTTTTTGAAAAATTGATAATCGGTGAATTTTGTTCGTCAGTATCTCTGCAGTTATTGACTCCAGAAAAATATAAATGCAACTGATTATTTTTGATTAAGTATTTTTGTATGTGATTTCTGTAGTCAATGCACCATTTTTGAAATGCTAATATTTTTTTAGAGAGAATTTTGCTTTTCTTCTCCCCCTCCCCCCAAGCACTGATGCTCAAAATGTTCTAACTTTTTACCTTATTTTTGTAAAAGCAATTTGTAGGTTTAAACTTTTCTTTTAGATGCTGGGGCTATGGAAATTTTTTATTTAGTTTTACTGCACTATAAACCAAGATGTGATAACTGTGCTGAGAGCTGCATGGTATTCATTAATTATTATTTATTTTTTTTAGTTGTTTTCCATGTTTCAACACTAATGTTCAACAAAGAAAATGATCCTATGAGAAATGAGAAAAAGAAACATATAGCAAATGATAGTGTGGTGATAGTGTATAATGAAAGTGGAGAAGATTTTCAGCTGTCTACCATTAAAGTAAGTTTTTAATTATAAGGTCGTTTTTGTGAAGTCCCAAGGGGTGAAGACCCTTTTAATTATTGTTTTGAATTTTCTTCTGCTAGAATTATCTAACTGTTCTTCGGTCTATGACCTTGATTTTTGGGAAGCTTATTATATTTGGAAAAACTTGCATTCTTTAGTAAAGGATTTTTTCAGTACTCCATTTTTTCCTGATATTTGGAAACTTTTTTTATAATTTTTTTACCTGTTCTTACCTTCTATTTTTTACCTTCTATTCTTTCTTTTTCGTGTTCCTGGCCTCTTATTGGTCTTGTTTATTCCTTGTCTTTGTTCCTTGCTTAATTTCTAGCCCAACCCATTTGGTATAAATACCGGCTGTCTCTCTGGTTGTTGACTGTTCACTCGCAACTTTCTTGTGCTGTGTTGAGCACTTTTCTTTCCTGCACTGATGAAGAGGCTTCATTGTAGCCTCAAAATAGATATTTGCTTTATTGTTTTGACAATTTGTCTTTATCTACAATGTTTTCCCCTTGTACTTCTTTTGGTCTTTCTTCTTGAGAATTTTTTAACATTTAATGCTTTATTTAGGTTACAGGGTCTTGTTCTTTTTTTTTCCCAGGGGTCGGCGCGACTCACTTTTTTCACTAAAAGTCACTTTTTTTTTACATTGGTCACTTTTTCAAAAATTGGTCACTATTTTCACTTTTTTAAAAAATTGCTCACTATTTTCACTTTTTTGCCCTTTTTCTGGCAGAGCAACCAAAAAAAGTTACTTTGTCTATCTATGAGTTAAGAAAACATTGCAATTTTGCATAAAAATACGTGTGCCAGGGTTGAAGCTTCCACGTATCCGCCATTTTTGGTCTTGTAAGTCCGCCATTTTTGGTCGTATTTTGAAATTCGGCGAGGCTCCGGCAATGAGATTGCCGAAGTTATGGTTATAAGGTTTGATATTGCAGTGTGGTGTAATCAGAAGGGGAGGCCTAGAGTTGCTGTGACCTCTCCCCCCAACTAGAATGATGATTTTAATTGTTTTTAAATTTTTTTTACTCGAGAAGAGCAAATCCTAAGAAAATTAAGCGATGTTTAAATTAGAAAAGAAAAAAATCAGACTAAAAATTTTTTGCAGTTGCAGATTATATCACTCAGCACCCCCCCCTCCCCCGCCCCCCACTCCCGAACTAACTGTCACATTCACAAAAGAAAATTTTTGGAGGGGATTTCTCAACGAAAAGACAATACGCATCTTGAGAAAATAAAGTTATATTCTTGTCAAGAAATCATTAAATAATGATGCATGGGAGGGGGGAATTTAAATTCTTAAAAGAAACTTTAAATCTGAAAAATTCTTAGCAGTTGCAGATTATATATATTGCTCAGAAAATTACATTATGACCTCTTTTTATTTCCATCCCTCCAACCCCCAAAAAAAGAATTGCACAAAGTTCAGGCAGGAAAAAAAAAATAGTGCTGTGTAACTATCACAACCAAAATTATAAAATCAGCGAATTTTTTGGAGCTCAATCAGGGAATTTTTCTTACATTTTGTTACTACCATGAAATTACAAAAACAGTATCGAATAATCAAACGGTTTGTTTCCTACAATGATACAGCAGATTAACACAGTAATTTCAGTCTGAATAATTTTGATAAAATAACAAATTTAGATTTATTTCAAGTGAAATTTTCTAATCTTTGAACAAGTATAAAAACTATTTAAAAACTAGCATTTGCAAAGTAAATTTTATTCGATGATGAACATAAATTAAAATTTGAAATTTCTGCCGATTTGAATAAATATTTATTCATTTATATTTTGAAATAAGTAACAATTTAAGAAAGAAATTAAAAGAAATAACTTTTGTCTCTCTCACTCTTAGCCATTTATGGGTTTTGTAAAAGGTATTTATGAACATAGTTACAGGTTTAAAAATTCTTAGTTTTGTATAGGCTATGATTTTTTTTTTTTTTAAATTGAGTAAAGCTCTATTTTTTCAGGTTTAGTTTTCAAAAGATGTCAAATCTGCTCTTTTTCAAGTTATATTTAGTTTGAATAAAAAAAACACACACACAAGCTTACATTTTAATGGTCACTGTTTTGGTCACTTTTTTTAAAGCTGTGGTCACTTTTTTCACTATTTTGAAGATTCCAAAGTGTGCCGAGCCCTGTTTCCATAAATTTAGTTTTTCTTAGAAATAATAGAGAGGTGGAAAATCCCTGCCAATTTTCAATTCCTGATACATCTGATACAATAAGGTTTAAATTCGCAATTTTTGTGCCAAAATTGCCATTTTAATATTTTAAAAGGCGACAGTGAACTGCAAAAAAATGCAGAGTTGTACAAAAGGCAGTAAATTGCACTTTTTGTCACTAAAATCTACATTTTAAAAAAATGTTCATGCTTTTAATCACTTTTAGGGCTATGATTTGATAAAGTATTATGACAACAGATTATAAACAGCATTGTGCCTATTGTCCACAGAAAACTTATGTACCCCACCTAGACTAGCTAAAATATTAAGGAGCACTATTTGCATTACTCATTTTGATGGTTTGTAGTTCAATTATATTTCCTATATGTATGTTACTTTAAAAATAATAATGAAAAAAAAATTAAGAAAAGAACACCGGAAAAGTTTTTGTAATTTTCCTGCCTTGGGTAAAAACTTAACATAAAATTTTTTGAAAAGTATTGAAAGCTCTAATTTTTGAAGTGATGATTTAAAATCTGGCCCAAAAACACTCGGTAAAATGATTTTTCTTTAATGTACAACTTTATTTTACCATGTTTACAGGGTCAAGTTACAAATGCTTGTGTTACCATTCGTCCTGAGGATTATAATTGCAATATTGTATCTGTCCAACTCAAAACAAATGGTAAGTAGCTATTCGTAGCAATATTATCTTAGACCAGGTCATTTTTTAATGATTTCAATTTAATCTCTATTTTGCAAATACCGTAATTTCCAGAAGAAATGCTGCACCCAAGGAAAATGCCCTAGAAAAAAGAATGCACAGATGCGCCTCGGTCAAGATCGCTGCGTTACTGTGAACCTCCCATAGTATACTTCAAAGGATTGCTTGTCATTCAAATTTTTGTTTTACATTTATAAAATTACCTCATTAAAAATTAAAATATTGCTGTAGTTGTATAAATAAAAAATTCACAAGTTGGAAACCACTAAAGTCATCACTATCGGTCTAGAGATTGCATAACAAATACTCTTAAAATTAATATGTATCGCAAAAAAAAAACTAAAAATTTTTAAGTCTCGAAAATGTTTGTATCCTTCTTTAATAATGAAATAAAGTCTAGTCAAAAATGTTCATTTAACGTATGAAAAAAATTTGAAACTTTAAAAGCATATTGAAGAACAAGCGGCAGAAATGAAGCAAGAGATGAGGCGACAAGCTGACAAATTCCACCGATAAGTTACACTCTGACACCATAAAAGCATTCTTTGCTAACTTCTAAACACTTCCTTTGTAGTCACCACAGGGCGCGAACTTATGCGATGACGCAGCAATTCCTGCAATATGACAAGTGCAGACGCGTTTGTTGCCGAAATAATATCGGGAACTTGAACTAATTTATTCTCGTCATTATCTTCTCAATTTTATTGTAATTCACAAACCACATTATCATCGTTGCCTTTGTTATAATTTTCATTCTTTATTTCTATGGATGATTTCTGAACAACGATACGAAAATCGAAACTGATGCTCCAAATACCGTACTGCTAAGTATGGTGACGTGAATTCAGCAGAGCATGTGACAAGGTCGTTGAGACCGGTTTGGAGACTTCCCAGGTTGGCGCCAGGGAAAATAGTCCAATGTCAAACACTTTTTTTTTTTGGTCGTATACACAGTATCGGCAGAAACGCCGCACTGAAGAAATTTAACTTTTAAACACATAAACGCTGCAGCGTTTCTTCCAGAAATTACGGTACTACTTTATTCCACACTATCGGGCAATTTTATATTTTTCAACTTAAAACAATTAAAAATATTGTTCCTGGCTATAAGTAATAATTTAATTATATTACACTAGAGGGGAAGCAGCAATTTTTATATATTAGGTTTCAGTTTAGTTTTCCTTTGTCTTGAAATTGTTCTGTGATGAGTGAATCATGTAGCTGTAGCTGTTATCAGACAGCATTCTTCATATTGCTAATTAATTAAGTTCTCGCCCGTGTGTTGGCTGGGAAGTAACTGTCTGCATTTAACATTTGTGTCTGTTTGTGATTGTGCCAATAAGTGTTAGGATATTATTTTACTGGAATTCATCAAGTTTGATTTCTTCAGAAAGTTGCATAGCTACAGGAACAAGTATCATGTCAGTTTGATCCTAACTTGCATATGATAAAATTTTAATTACAATTATTGTTTAAGTATAATGCATTGCACAAAAAAAAAAAAGAGTAAGGAGTACTACAGTGAATTAGGAAGTTTCAACACTCACATCACCTTAGGGTACTTGGAATGGGATCTACTCTCCTCATCCAGTTTCGATAAAATAACATTTAGTTTCGTACTGTAAAACTAATAGTGCAGCAGAAATCTTGCATTCATAATGAATGCATCGGTAATGAACTAAACTTGCCCAATCGGGAAGGGCGACTGCCCCTTCCTAGATTCTCCCTTCCCCTGCTGCTCCCACGCTCAGTATATTACAAAAATGGCAGAAGGGATACACAGATGATGAAAGTTGGGAAAACTCTTTTAATCTATTCAAATATTAGGCTAATCTTGAAATTAGAAAAAATTACTATTTCAGTAGGATTTTGAGCATTTGAAATAGTTTGCTAGAAACCTTTGCTACTTGCAATGTAGTAAATAGTTTTAAGAGGGCATTGGATCTTCATCAAGGTTGATTAATTTACTAGGGCCAGCCTATTTGGTCCCAGAGCCTGTTGCTGGTCGTATCTTTTTTATTTGTAAAATAAAAAAAAATTGCATTAATTAAATCATTATATACGATTATTATTTTAATGTATGAGACATGACATGATTTGCATTCAGCTTTGCGTGTATTGCATGTTTCATTACATAAAACTTATGAGAAGTTGGGAGAATTTTTGTAATAAAAAACTTTAAATTTACTTTGAGTGTGAAGTACTTTTTGGTGTCTTCAACATTATTTCTACTTGGCTCTATCTTTTTCTTTAATATTTGATGCAGAAATGGTTAAAGTGAATGTTGGTGTCGATGAACATTAGCAAGTTTCCCATAAATGAGTTTGCCATCATTAACAATTAAAAATCAATCACTTATTATAATCCAAAATGCAACTAAAAAATATTTTATATTATAGCTAAACTTTGTTTTACAATAGCCAAAATTAACAGCTTTATATTTAAACTCTATTCACCCTAATAGATCTCATTATTTTTTAAATAATTGTTCAAACGTCACTAATACAGTCAAACTTTGTTGTAGCGAACCCAGGATATAATGATCTCCCGGTAACGAACCTTCCAAATGGTCCCAACTAAAACCCTATGTCATTAATGCATTTTCAGACGTTTATAACTTTCACCAAACGTTACAAAATCAGCTATAGCAATCCCAAATTTTAAGTCTTTTATACAATTTGTCTTGGCAGCATTCCTTGCCATTTGTGTTTTAGTCTAGTCAAACACCATCTTTTACAATGACGTATATAAAATCCAAAAGTTTACGGCCAATAATAACATCTTTTCTTCATACTATGGATAAATAAGGTAATTTTTTAATTTTTTTTATTCATTATTAAAAACCATATTTAAAGTTAATATTTTACTTTTCTACCCTGATTATTGTTAGAAATACATTTATTATATAGAAGTATCTTAGTCAGTTAAGACTTTTTTTGCAAAATCGGATGTAGTGAACCCTCAGTTATAGCGATCTCCGAAGTTGGTCCATTGAGTGTTCATTATAGTTCGTTATATACTAACTTGTATCTGTTTTTAATAAATACAGCTGTTTTAAGGCCTCGGTGATTCTTTTTATTCGTAGAATCCTGTGAAAAAATTATCAGGATGTATAAAGAGTAGATTCACTCCTTAAACATATATTTGTGCTATTTCATACATTTTCTTTCCCTTGAGGATGTATGCGCTTTTTACCACTGATATAATTTATATTTTAAACATTTAAAATCATTCATCCGGCTATGTAACATTAGTTAATGCCAATCAGATGATGAATTGCAAATCTTTGTTTCAACCACAGGTCTAAGATCCTTGAACTTCTCTTTTGTTCCATACAAAAGCTTATTATTATTATTACTATATCATAATTCTTTTGTTTTATATAATCCAGAATTAATGGAAACCTTTGGACACTCTGAATCATACACTGTATCTGATGAAAGTTTGCCTGTATTTGTAAGACAAATGGCTCTGCATGCAAATGTAAGTAATCGGAACTTTTAAAAAAATTGCTTTAATGAAATAATTTGACAAGTATGAACAACAGGATAGTAACACAGTGCAAATGTTAAGTTTTTGTGCATTAAACTATCTGCTTTTTGTTATAAATCTTAATCTTATTTCATACAAATTAAATACACATATAATCATTATTACTGTTATACTCATAAATATCTTTAAAACACATAGTTAAACTTTAAAAATAAAATGTGAAATACGTTATAAAACACTGTGCTTTGTTTCTGAACTGCAAATTATATGTTTGTATGATATAGCCATTGCATAAAAGTAGTGTCTTTGTATGATTTTAAAAGCTTTAGATTTTGTTTTCTGCACTAGCCTGAGACTCAGCAACAAAACTTTTCTGAATTAATCATAATCAATGTATGTTATACATTAAGCATTTCTGTCAAATATCAGCACAGTCTGTAACAACTATTTATGATATTATTCCATTTTTAATAGAAGCCAAATATCACATGCAAAATTATAATATGTTTTTCTTGATTTGTATTCATTTTCAGAAACATTCAAAATCTTCTAAATGAAATACATCAAAAGAACATAAATAAAATGCATTGATTTTGTGGTGTTTAGTGTAACTATAGTGTGTGTGTATGTTTACTAGATTAAAGTTTGAATAAGTAGTGAATAGTTCTATAATTTGTTTATTTCCACAGTAAAACTTAAATGTTTCATCTGGAAAATAGAGATTATATGTTGAAAGCTTGGTTTGTGTTCTTATCACAGTAATTTTGTTGCCATTTTTTATTTTGTTACTTATGTTTTTATTTTGAAAACAGTATACCAAGTTCAGAAGTCAACTGAAAAAAGGAATAATTTTTACCCACATTGTGATGCACACACACACCACATTATGAAATTACAATTTCCTTTTCAACTATCTCAATCTTGTAAAGTAGCAAATAACATATTGGGTTATGTCATACCTTCCAATCCTGGGAGAGAAAAAATAGGAACACTTAGGAAAAATATTAGGAACACTTCACATGAAAAAGGGGGGCGGGGGTAGCTAATATAGCAATCATCTAATATAAATATATATATCTATATATATAAATAAAAGATTTATTTTATACAATCTATATTTTAGAATGAAATATTTAGCATTGGGCTGGACATTAAGAAAATAAAAGGTTCAGAAGCAGTTACAGCTATTAAACGGATATTTTAGCACTTAGAAGATACAAATCCCTTTCCCTTTTAGCTAAATTTACTATTTGATTGGGCTGAGAACAGTTTGCTTTGTATTTCTTTTCACATGGGCTGCTTATAAAATATTTTTCTCAGTTTGGGGTGTATCCGCTCGTTTCATAAATTTAGAAAATATTTGAATCTTTTCCAATTTTTTTTATCAAACACATAATGAAAATAAAGAGAAATTAATTTAGTTATTTTTAAAAAATAGGTTCCCAAAGTGTATGTAAAAAGATAGTGCATTTTAAAATACAGATGAACAAAGAAATTTTTTTGATCAAAATAATTTGTAGAACTATACCATTAATAGGCAAAAAAAATCACAAGTGCAATAATTGACATGATTGCCAAAATTTTAAGGAAGGCTGAATAAAATGTCTGAAATCTCTCAATTGTGAGTAACTCACAAATTTCTCAAGTGCAGCCCAATTTTTCCAGCACAGCATTCCATATTTCCAAGCTTTATCACTTTCCTAAATGCTTTTATCAACATGTTAATACAGTAAAACTCTGTTAAAACGCGGGTGTCGGGGGACATGTTTGGCACCCGCATTATAACATAACCGCAATAAAATGAAACTGTACCGCGGAACCATATTCACCAAATAATACTCGTTTTTGTTGCATCATTTTTAACTTTATCAATTACTCGTAACTTTTCTTCCCCCTGTAGTACATTTTTTTCTTTTCTTCTTTGTTGCCATTTTATTCACTAATTGCTGTGCCACAAGCACACATCTCCGCTGCGCAATCAGTCTATTGAGCGATAGGTTATAAACCAACTGTGTTCCGAGAAAAAAGATGCTTAAAAATCTCTATGTTATCAACATGGGATTGTGAAGGGGGAGAGGTCTTAAGAAAAAATTAGATTTGGAAGGGGAGAAACGCACTTCTCACTGGGGAATATGGTTACTTTTCAGGAACGCTAAAGAATTTGTAATACAAAGGTTGATAGCGCTATAAAAGAAGTTACACACTCATAGCTATACTTCTGAAAATGGGATGGTTAAGCATTGAACTGACGAACAGTCCCTGACAGATTGAGCTCCGCCCATGTCAAGAGAAACAAGTCAGGGCGATTGCACCCGATTTTGAAATCAAGCTATATGTTCTAGGTTGAAAGACAGAAAAAGGTGTACATCAGGCCTATCACAATATGGCTTTAGCTGTTAGTGTGTCTGGTGGGGGGATGGGTGCTCTTTGGCTAGAATATTTGTGTACTAGGGCTGGCTTTATTTACAATGGTAAATAAGGAATCACCTTTAAATGTAGCAGTAGTAAAGGGTGGTTTAAATGTCGGGGAACATGATAGTCACCGCGGTATATCCGATTCCGCAGTATACTGAGGCGCGGTACAACAGGGTTTTACTGTATTATTTTCTAAGCTCATCATTAACCGAAGATCAACTTTAATAAAAATTAATGTTAATTATTATATTGCGAATGGCATTGCTTTGCAATTTTTGAATAGGCGTGAGAAAATGACAAGTGTACAAATCCTCTATTACAAAATAAAAAAATTAAAGAAAGCATTGAAATAATAATAAAGACAAAATTATTGAAATCTATCTGGTAGAACTACTTAATAAAAAAAATTGATCGTTAGTGGATGCAATAGGATTTCAAAATGCGTAAAAAATCGGCAGATTGGCGAAATTTCCGTGATTTGACGCAGTTTCCTTAAAAAACCGCCCTTTCAGCGCGAAAAGCACAAGTTCCGTCCTTGCAAAACCAAAAAAGGGATAGAATACATTTGTTTTTTCCTTCAAAAATTCGAATTTTTGAGGAGAAATTCAGATTTTCGAAACAGGATAAAAATATCGGGACGAATCTGAAAAATTCGTAATTGTTGGCAGCTCTGAGTTATGTTCTTTGAATATAAAACATAAACGTTTAGTTTTTTAATTGTGGCCAACTCTTGGATATTTTAATACGATATAAACATTCAGGCTGCCTTAATAATGTTCAAACCTTGACTTGGAGGGCCCAATTAGAGGAGGGATGTTCAGGTTCTTTTCTGGAAAATTATTTAGAACCCTTGTGCATAAGTTATAATTTTAATAGAATGTAAAAGATAACTTTCTTTGGCCTCTCCAACTGAAATTTATATTATTTCTTTGGAGATGCTCAGTCTGGAATGTTAATGAAACATTGCTACTTTTTCTCATACAATGCCATAAGTATTAAAGCAAATAGGCTGCATGAACTTAATAAGTAAATAATCTTAGTAAATCAAAGAGACTAGTTCCTAAAACACACACAATACACATCTTTCTAGCCTACAGCATTGTATAAAATTTTCGTTAATGAAATGGTATTGGATATTTTGTGGAAACAAATCTTGAAATTGGAATAAAATAACATTAATTCGAATTTTCAAATGGAATTTCAAGTAGTACGTTTCTCAGTGAATGATTGAATTTTACACCAAATTCCATTCCAATCAGTCTATTGACGTGGCTTTGTATAGTGAATATACAAACGCACCCCACATATGAGCTCCTTTATATATATTTCATTTTAAAATATTAATATAGATTTCTTGTTTTAGCTTGCTTCATTGATAATAAGCAGAAGGCAGCATTCCTCAAAATATACCCATGTGTCGAACTGGCTTGAAAGATTAAGAACTATAAAGAGACTTAGATCAAAAGTCTTGGAAGAACTTAAAAAGAGAAATGATGGTCTGAGTTCTGAAAGCAGTAGTGAATCCGTCAATTATGATGATTTTACCGATTATGTATAGCAATTAAACTCACAATCATCCAAATTGTAAATTATCGCACAAATGCACATCTTATTATATTGTACAAATGTAATTTTAACATTTTTTGATTGTACAGTTTTAAAATTATAATAAATTATCTTTTCTTGAAAATGTTGATTTTTTTCTTTATTCATAACTTATAATTAAATAAAAAGAAAAGCATTACCAGTGTTTATAATATTGTTTTGTAAAGCAATCAACTCACACACAAATCAATGGAATTATAGTGCTTTGTTATTCTTAACTTTTAGACTACCAGGCATTGTGGCAAGGTGCAGAACTTGTACGCCCCAATGCATAGGATCAAGCCTGGCAGTGTTGGTGGAGTTTCAAGATGCAGAGAAAATTATGTGTGCCCATGTCGTTTGATTATGCAGCATGTGTATAAGATCCCTTGAGTAAATATTTGGCTTAGATACTCTCGGCTAAATTAAATTTCTAGTGCAATTTCACATCAAGAGAGTCTGGGTGCTCACCCTTACAGGTAAAGAAACTAGACGTCAAAATTTTCATGCAGCGATGGTACCACTTGTTGTTTTGCCGCTGAAAGAGACGATGCCAATCTCTGGGGAATGCAGTAGGTCTGCAATTGGGAGAAGCCAACAGCAGCCAGTTAGAACTTTAAAAAAAAGCCTTTTGACAATACGGCAGACACTTGAAGAATTTAACACATTCTTGGCATATTATATTTCAGCTGTTATATATCAGTTCAAATACATTTTTGCCATTTTTTTAAATCTTAAAATAAAATCTGTTAATGTTGTAGTTATACTAGGGGAATTGAATATAATGCCAGTACTAACAGCAAAAAAAAAAAAAAAAAAAAACTCTGAAACATGTCCCAACATAATAGTGAAAAGCTTAAATTAGAGCAAACATATTTTATTATTTTTTAAACATTAGGCTGCTCCACCCCATTGATTCCAAATTTGAGATCACTTCTCAAACTATATTTTATATCAACGGGGTATTCATTTTAGGTTTGATTTTCTTATCACTTCTCCTTCTTAAAAAGGCACCAAAAAATCTAAAAATCAATTTTTGCACCAATTATGATGTTGATAAATTCCAAAATTTACATTTCTTTATAAATGCTCTATGAGGTTGTAACATTGAGTCAAAGAACTGCAATTCTCTAGCTTTACTATCTTTGCTCAAGCTACAAGCAAAATTCTAACTTATGCTAAAGAAGTTTTTTAAAAATGAAATGCCAACTGTAACATTACTTAAGTTACAATGAACAAAATTCAGAAATAATTTTATGAAACATTTTTTAAAATCATAGTTAAGAGTCAAAAACGAAAAATAATTTGCTCCAACTTGAAATTGACACAAGCTTAAACCATTTTAGTTACCACACTAAATTCGTATCATGGCTCGGTAATACTAAGAGGAAAATAAAGAAGGAAATGTATAAGATTTGGAAATTAATCTGAAATAAAAGTTTGGTTAAATAGAGGATGCACTTTGTTATTTAGGTTTTTTTTACTTGGAAAACCGGAAATATTCTTGACCTGGGGGAAAATCATAAAATGGAGAAATTTGCAAAATAGAGGTTCGATTGTACATAAGTGTTAAATTTCATAACTAAGTACTATAGGTTTGCCTGTACATGAGTGTTAAATTTCATAACTAAGTACTATAGGTTTGCCTGTGCATTGTGACGTGACAAACAGAAAAATATTGATTTTTATTATATAGTAGAGCATTACAGAATAGCACTCCTTTTCTCAAAGGACCTCAGACCCAGGCCAGGTCGGCGATCGCCGAGGGCCCCCAAATGGGGAGGGGAAATTTTTTTTTTCTGAAATTTTTTTTACAGATCTTTAATTTCTTTATAACTATTTGTATCTGCCTCATTATACTTTTTCCCAGGATGCGTCACATCTCAATCTTGCAGAAAGCTTTAAGACTTTTAGATATAACAGTGGTCGATGGTCCAATTAGACTTGTTTTGTATGAGCTTGTAAAATCAAAACTAGCTAAATGGGGCATGAAATATTGCTTGCTCATTTGTCGGAGCTGCTAACGTGAGAGGATTTGATAATGGCCTACTTCAAGAAGAGACACAAAGATCAGTGAGCAGACCTGGTGGCCGCAAGGGCCCCAAATTGAAAAGGGTCCCCTTCATTATTTCCCCACCCCCATACTGTAGACCACATGTGGGTTCGGTTTCAGGTAAAGCCTCGCAAAAAATGATGTTTTATGCTTTCCTCAACGCTAGTGTTTCAAAGCCAGTTCCCCCCCCCCCCCCCCCAAAAAAAAAAAATTCTGGCTACGGCCTTGCTACGAAGCCTATTAGAAAAAGAATATTTTAAGGGGCCCCTAAACTTCTTATTGCGCTCTTAAAGATCTTATTTCTACTCATTAACTCATTGCAAGGCCCATATGCTAAACTTTGAAGTTGCTGGTTCGCAAGCTGCTGAAAGCGGAGAACTGGTTAGTATAGAGATTCAGGGGTACCATAGCGAGAGATAAAGGGTGCCCGCAAGTCACAATAAGGTATTTTTTTCTGTTCTGTTCGCAAAGCAAGCAAAAAGGTGTGATAGTTACAATTCAAGACTTAAGTAAAGCTAAGATATGATCTAATCTATGTTTGATAATATTTTTAAGGTAATGTACAAGTTTTTAAAAATAAATCTGAACAAACATAATTTTGACTTTACTTTTCATTTAGCTTCAGTAGGGCAGTTTTTTAGTTTTATAATATAATGAAAATTATATTCAAACGATTTCATACAGTACTGAAACATAAGGCAACTTTCTTGATTTAATAAATAAAGGTTTATTATTTAGTAAGTGCTCTTGGTTTATTTAGGGTCTTTTTCCTTTCTCATTGTACTTTAAAGTTTAATACAATAATTTCTCCAGTTTCTAAGTGGTTGAGATATAATTAAAATAGCATGAAATTTTGTTTTGCTAAACAGAGAGTGAAGCAAAACTTTAAAACACTGGTTTATTTATTATTTTTTTAACTTAATATAAAAATGTATCTTTAGTTTAACTACTTCATAAGACCCAAAAAAGAACAGAAGACTGTTTCCAGACATAGTTTTCAAAAATGATCTAGGAAAGGACCTATATGGTTCCCTCCTCCCAGCTAGGGGGCCCCATTTCAGTACCTGCCCAAGGGCCCCAGAGAGAGCCAGTCTGGGTCTGCTCAGACCTCAGGTAAATCATTTTGATTTCCATGAAAGAAGAGCTAGATGTTTTAGAGAATCTTCTCCTATTAACGATTCTGATCCAAATATTTAAAAATAATTCGGTTTTACGAAAATTTTTCCATTAATTAATCATAAGACTTGTTTGACGATAGAGTTGCCAACTATCCCAAATATTAAAAGAGACTACCATGTTTTAGTTTATTTCTCCCGAGTTTTTATTATTGTTCTTAATTTCCAATGTTTATGATTTTTCAAATGCTATTCAAATTTTTTCCAATTTTATTTCGTATTTATTTTTTCAAATTTTTATTGCACAATTGTATATATTTTATGTATGTATTGCGAAAGTTTAAATAATCGACACAAAAATAAAAATAAACCTGAATTCAGTAGTTAACTTTTTGACATTTGAGAAATCAACACTCCTAACGAGCACATTATTTCGTTTTAAAACTTTCTATTCTAGATTTTGTAGCAAATAAATAAAAAAATTTTTATAAAAAAATAGAACCGACTTCAAATTATAAATTGCGCTCATCAACATCAATAGTGTTGTAATAAACATCAATAGTGAAAAGATTCCGATTCTAACTTCTGATGCAAAAAGATCGCTTTTTAAAATGAAAGCATTAACATATAAAGACGGAAAATAAAAAAATTTCTATGAATAGAATAACGTTACGATTACATTTTAATAGTATTATAATGATCAATAGTAATAATTAACGGCATTATCTTCGGATATTTGAAGTAAATGAAAAAACAATGGGGAAAAAATCGATTTTCGGTAATTTAAATTTTTGACAGTACCGAATTTTCGGTAATAACGTGCGAAAAAATACCGAAATTTCGGTGTTTAACCGGAAAACTGTCACCTCTGTTGAACTTAAACTAAGACGTGTGTTATCATTACTAAATATGATTACGGCGTATAAAGACTTTGGAGACAAAAATAATAATTAAAATAAATCAATATCCCTTTTCTGTGTATAAATATTTTATTTGTATATTTTAACTTTCAACAATCCATATACATTTGAGATTCAACAGTTAGCATAAAATATTTTTAAAACAATAATCATCATTTGTCCTAGTTAACATTATGTAGAAATTATGAAAAATTTTCAAAATTAAGAAAAAAAAAACTTTTATGACTGCAAAAAAGCCACATGAACATATTCTTTAATGGTGCTGAATCAAAAATATACTGTATAATCCTCAATTACACCCATACACCTTGTACTTCTGAAATGAATTTTAAAAAAAAACATCACAGTATCTCTTACCAATTTTACTGCACTGATAATTTCACTGATCATTACACATAATGATCGTTTTGAAAATACATTTTTCTTTTTCCAAGTGATTGACATTTTTTTTTTTGTTTTTGTTTTAGTGTTGTTTTTAAAATTACACTTTCTTTTTACATATGTTCAAAGACCTTACTATTGTTTTTTTATGTTGATTGATTCTAAAAATTAAATTTCAAGCCTGATCAAAAATGTATACACAAACTTTTCACTTGGCAAAAGTGCAAAAATACTTAGAAGAAACAAAAATGCATGTTGAAAAATAACAAGCTCTGTGTATCCAATGTTGATAATGGGTCAACCTTTCAACTTTAAGTACTTTTTATTATGAGGTAAATGATAAAATTGAAAATAAGCAGATGTCCTAAGAGCTTTCATTTTACAAGTTTTAAAATATATTCTTAACTTTAAAAAAAAAAATTGAAACTCTTGTAATAATTCCCAAGTTCTAAACTGCTGAAGTATATAACTATGCATACATCAGAAACAAAAATGAATTTTACTGTAAAATAAACAGTTATGATCTATCACAGATAATGTCTAAGTGTTATAGTTATCCAAAATTTAAAAAGTAAATAAAAGTTCATCAAATACATTTTGCGACAAGAGATTACAAATAAGTCACTTTGAAATAGTCAAATGAGCGGATTAAAATAATTTAAAACAATATTAACAAGAACTATACGAGCCTACTTTCCCGTATACACCGAATTCAAATTTATAATCTAGATATCTCTCTCAAATATACCTTTTTCAACGGTTAATACATATTCATTCAATCATTCATTTATTTAAGTCGTTCATGTATTTATTCACTCATTTATTCATTCATTCTTTTGCTTATTCATTTAATCATTCATTAATTCAAAAATATTCTTGAAAATCCCGATCAAAAAATTTCATAGGAAAATAGGCTCGTTAGTTCTGGTGAACTTTCTATTTGTACATGTTCTACGTCATAAGAGCTTTCCGATAAAGTTTGTTCCAAGCAAATCGGTCCGTTAGATCAGAAATTATATAGGATTGAAATTTCCCCGTAGGCGGTATGTTAATTTTTTTAACTGTTCAAAAATGAACAAAAATTGTTCAAATCAATATTTCACGCCAAGGACTTCTTCCAGTGAGCTTGTCCATGGGAACTTATATCTTCTACTCAGAGTTTACATAATTTGCTTCATTTTCAAACATAGGCGATAATGTTAAAAAATTTTGAACTGTTCAAAATTAAACAAAAAATTGTTCAAATCAAAAAGTAAAATATGGAAATGAGATGTCCTCGCCGAGATCTTTCGAACGCAAAAAGAATTTTTCGGATCGAACAATTCGTTCAAAAGTTATTAGGGGGGGGGACAGACCGACAGACACACTTTTTCCCCCATCTCAAAACCCTACTTTCAAATTTTTTATTTTTCAATCTTTATTTAATTACTTAACTTATTTTTGACTTTTCTTGATTTCTAACGATATTTTCTCGATACATTAAGACTTCTTTCATGCTTTATTATTATTTTTTTTTACTTTTACAGGAAAGTAGGCTAAAAATAGATGATACAAAAGCCTGCAGCAAGGACAATTTAAAGAAAAAATCCTACGTAATTCAGAAGATTTTGAAAAAAAGCAAAATGTATGTAAAATCTTTGCTTTCTTTATTAAAATGCACAAAAATCATTCCAAAATATTATTTTCAGTTGAGTGAGTGTCAATTGTACTCATAACAGTTTTGAGAAACAAACAGCAATCTTCTGTAAGTTATTTTGCATATGCTACATGCAGAAAAGTAAATACAAAGAGTTTCTTAAGATAATTAATAAATCATTATGTAAACAGATATTTTTGCTTTTAGGTCTCAAAATTTAAGTTTACAAAATTTTTAATGTCTTACTAATTTTTTCTTTAGATTAATAAGCTTAAATATGAGCAAACAGTTAATCGTAATTATTATTATTAGCTATCCTTCAAGTAATACAGTTATAGTTGTGGGCTAATGAAAAAATATCTGAAATTTTTTATGCATCAAGTGTATTAAAGCTTCTTCAAGAAATGTGTTTTTTTTCTTTTTTTTTTTTTTGACTAAAATGAAAATTAATATTTAAACAGGAAAAATTGAAGGTGTATAATAATATTCAAATATCCAATGAGCACACACAATATTCATTTAAAATTTTTATGAGAAAAGAAAAAATTTGCAGCACAAATAAATACCAGAATTCCAATGTATAACTGAAGTACAACAGTAATATTAAAACATGTTTTTATGTATATGTATATATATAGAAAACATGGTTTAGTTTATATGTTTATCTTTGTACTTTCTACCTAGAATTCAAACCTATTTCTCTATAATTTTCAGACAAAAAGAAAAGAATTGTTAGATTAGAAAATGTATATATGTAACTAACACATAATACCTGGATAAAAATATCTTGCTTAAAAAATAACATACAGTATATCTAACTTGAGTATAAAATATATCAATTAAAATTATTGCAAAAGTCTAATTGTAAAACTAAACATAAAATTACTAAATTTTCAACAATTCCGAGTCATATTTTCTAGTGTAAGCATTTATCACAGATAAGCGTTTGATTTCCTGTTTTGAAAGGACCACTTTCATTATAGTATTCTTCTTTCTCTTTTTCCAATCGAGACTGCATCTATATAAAAGTAGAAACATATTCAAGCGAGCACTAAGATTTTATACAGATATTCAAGGTGTTCAATCAAAGGTCCCCAAGCACACAAAATATATTTGATAAATTAATTGCTGTCAATTAGGATTTCCGTGTGGTTATTTCATGATATCAAGCATCTATGCAGATACAGTTACCATCAGTTAAACTAATAGTTCAGAAGTTAAAGATCTATACAATATTTTTTACTATTTTTCATAACGTTTAAACCAAGTACAGTAAAACCTCAGTAGTTCGTTTTTCACGGGACTCGACAAAAACCCGAACAAAGTGGGAAAAACGAAGTAAACGGGATGAGTATTTTTCTGAAAAATTATTAAACATTTTTTATCATATATAAAGTAGAGCTTCATTGCTGATACATGACGAAAAATTTGTGACGTTCTGATACAGCATGATAAACAGCTCTGGATAACGTCAATAAGCCTCAACTTAGGGACCTTTTTAGAGATACAGGGGCTGTAAAAACGGAACGACTTAACTAGAAACAATCAATATCGTATGAACAATAAAAGCATATAAGTCGTGCTCAGTATGAGTAGTGAAAAAAAAATTGTAAGTCATAAAAATTAAGCATTGTAATTGTGCTTTGATAAATTTAGTACAAATAAATAACAGCCTTACCGGTAATTTATTTGAAGAAACCTGTAATACACGATTGCTTTGAATTTTTCTTACGGATCATGTACATGGCATTTTCGATGGCAAAAATTTCTTTAAGCGAATCTTCCTGTGATTCTTTACATAAAAAGTATTTCTTTACTGTTTCTAATCCATTTAAGGCTTCTTGAAAGGATGGCACCGATACTTCATCTTCATTCTTGCCTGATTCATCCTCATCGTCATCACTATCTTCACTTTCGTCATCCTGCAAGTAGTTGGAGATGTCTGGTATTGTTTCCGGTTCTGTCGTAAGCACATTCACATCACAATCAACATATTCAGGAAATTTGATATTCAGTGCAGCAATTTGGTCTACCACATTATCTATAGGCTCAGTTGCAGATTGTTCGATTTGAAATCCAGCTTTACGAAAAGCATTTTTTAAGCACACATTGGTGACACCATTCCAAGAGGACAGAATGATTTCCATAGCTTCAAGAACATTGATTTTATGATTCGATGCATCCTCAAACTTATTACTTCCAAGCATATTTAGCGCCTTCTGTACGAGCCGAGTTCTGTAGGCAAACTTGAAAGAATGTATCACACCGAGGTCCAGCGGCTGCAGCATGCTTGTGCATTGTGGAGGGAAAAACTCAATATGAATATTCTTTAAGTTTGGCTTTGGAGAAGTATGGGCCGTGCACTGATCCAGAAGCAGAATAATTTTTCTTCTTTGACATCTCATGGCTTTGTCACGATCATAAAGATAGTTTTCGAACAAACTACCCGTCATCCAGGATTTTCTGTTATGCGTATATTTAGTGGGAAAGCTTTTTATGTTCTTAAAGCAACGAGGCTTTTTTGATTTACCAATTACGAAAGGCTCTAACTTCTCACTACCGTCTGCATTAGCGCATAAAAGAACAGTCAATCGACATTTTGAGAGCTTTCCACCATGGCATTTTTCCCCTTTAACTACATATCCGCTGCTTGGCATAAGGTTGTAGAATAACCCCGTCTCATCAGCATTAAAAATGTTCTTCAAAGAATATTCTTTGATGATTTCGGGAAGTTTCTTCGTCATCCGTTCTTCAACAGTATCAAAATTCACTGCATCAGACTCTCCATGGAAAGTTCAGGAAACTAGGTTGTTCCTCTTTTTGAACTTACCACTCCAACCATTAGATGCTGAAAATTCAATGTTCATTTTTTTGGCGATTTCCTTTGCTTTTTTTTTCCAACAGCACTCCATTAACGGGAATTTTGGCTGTTCTCGTATTGTTATACCATTGTAAGAGCACATTTTCTATGTCTTGATAAGGCGATGTCTTCAATGTTTTTTGTTTTTTTGCAAGATTTTCCATGATCGTCACATGATTTTTCAATTGAGTCTCTATTTTTTAAGATGTACTGAAGCGTAGTCACCGGAATTTGAAATTTCTTTGATAATTCTATTTTGCTTCCATGAAAACTATCAAATTCCTCCAAAATTGTTAATTTTTCGCTGAGAGCCAAAAATTTTCGTTTTGTACCGCTGGTTGAAGCCATCGCACCGCAAATTTGAAAACTCAATTCAGTGATAAGGCAAGCCTTTGTGAGCCAAGCTAGCAATGAGAAGCAATGGTCACGTGACACCAGCAGGGACTCCCACTTGTTTTTCCAGTGCAAAACCGGAATAAACCCACTGCTCAGCAAGAATGCTTAGCCCCTTTCTCTCCTTTGACCCTGAATTCAATGCTATTCAATGCTTGAATTCAACCGGTAATAGAGGGAAAATAATCTGTTTTCTCAAGTTTTCTTATTTCTGTCTCCTTATTCTGGAAGGTTTTAAGATAACAAAATGCACAAAATGGGAAGCATTTGTTTGGTTTCGTAACGAACTATGCGGGAAAAAAAGAAACTGATAGCGAGAAATATGTGGGATACTTTAACATTGTAGTAATAGGGAACTTGAAGGGACCAAGGTTGAAATGCAAAATATGCAGGAAATACGAAGTAAGCGTGGACGAACGACCGAGGTTTGACTGTATATCTTAAAACGAGATCAACAAACACTTTAAATACTATAACTCATATGATACGAATGGATTTTTTTCTTCTTTTTTAAAACAATATATTACATTAAAATTCATGTTTCACCTTGATATGATTTGGGGGGGGGGGGGTGACACCATCAATATCCACCCCGGGTGTCACCTAAGCTAGCTACGCCACTGTGTGAAACATTGATAGTAAATAACATTGAAATTCCAAGAACAAATGCTCATATCACTAGTGTGGACACGAATCTCAACTGTTTTGCAATTGACACATTTACTATTTTTAAACACAGTAATAGCTGTTGAATGAATATTTCCTATATTAACAATCAGAAGTTTGCAAAGTTGAAAATTACACTGTTCAGCCTGCTGTATAGTGTGTATGCATAACATATGTAGATATACACAATTTTTAAAATTTCTTAAATTTGTATGCAAGTTATTAGGTCTTAAATATAAATAATACGCTTTTTTTTCAAAAAAAAAAAAAAAACTCTTACCTCATCCGTTAATATTGAAATTCGGCCTTCAACTTTTGGTGCTAATTGGCACTGGCACTGTTCTACCTGATCAATAATTGCAGGCACTGTATTGCAATTAGCATCAATTGTCAGACGCCTTGAATTTGGTTTCTGCACCTGGAATTTGCCAACTTCTTCTAGTATTTTAACAGCACTGTGCCTAATAAGTAAGTGGTAATAGATTATATATATATATATATATATATATACATACATAGTAAAAAACAAAACAGCAATCTCATAAATTATAGACATGATCAAAAATATCATATATTATTGAAGGAATTGAATGCATAAAAATCTAAAAGGAGTTGAACATTTTATTGAAAATTATTGAATATATTGTAAATGAATATTAGAATATGGTTCAAAAGTGCTTAAAACATAACTAATTATTGCTTTTGATAAGTTCAGACCATTTATTCTCAATTATTTTTTTTTTAAACATATATTGCATACATCCTTTTTGATGTAACTGTATTTTGTTGTATGGTCTGAAAAAAAGATATAATCTTTATATTAATTGCAACTTATAACACAACATTCATGAAGCATATTACTTTACAATACCTGACAAATAAATGAAATTGGCATTGGCATCAGCACTAATGTTAGAATGAACATCTGGCTCTTTGCAACTTCTGAGAAATGTTTAGAAAATTAAAACACCCCAAATTAATAATGCATTGCAAATATTTACAGCTTATTCTTAATCCCAACAGGTTTTATCTGACCTGCTATTTAGAGAGCTTAACTATTTTCATACATTGATGCTAAAAAAAGGACAAAATGTTTCTTTTATGAAAAATCTGGGGGAGGTTGTAAAGAATTTATACTCATTACATATTATAAGAAAAAACAAAATACATATACACATGTACATTGTGCATTATATTTTCAAAAGTCAACAGGGCATTCATTTCAAACTCCTGACTTCCTAAAATAACAGGTCTGGGGAGAGGGTTTGGCTCAAGAAAAAGTTGGTTATGCGTGTCAACTGAAGTTGACATGCATAACCTCGCCTACCCTATAACATGATTAAAGGTAACCAAAAACTATGTTTAGAAGTTCAGTTTTGAAAATGTTCCATGAGAGGAAAGTGCTATGGATAGTTCCATAGCGTCCTCCCCCCTTGATGCGGACTTTTCTTTTCAAGAGAATATTCCTTTTCATAAAATAATAATAATAAACCATAAAATAAATGAAAACAAAATGTATCTAATGCTAAACTAACGTAATCATCAATACTTTTCTCAAGCAAAGGAAAAATTTTAATTTCAATCAAAAGAATATTTCTGAAGTGTGTTTTATGTTTTTAATAATTATTTTTCATTGTGCGGTACTCATTAGTTTAAAAAATACAGTAGAAGTCCATTATAACGCACACCTTGAGACCAGAGGTTTTGCGTTATAATGGTTTATAAAATAATATATTTGAACATTAGAATAAGTTGAAGAGAAATTGAGAATTAAACTGTAAGTTATGTAAACTAGTTATCATTCACAAATATGTTTAACAGTTAAAAAAAGTTCATTATCCTGCAATTTTGCTTGGTTCGTGGTTTGCACAGTTGTATTGACAAAGACAGTCTGGTATTACTTTTGTACTGTGAGTACTATTTTTCATTTAAAAACATTGAAGGAAGATCAAAAAAAATGAAAAGCTTTTTGAAGTTTAATTTGTTCGGGTTTTTTGTATTTTTGCAGCATTTTGCATTTAGAATATGGGGTTTTCAAAACTTGCTGTTTATTTCTGAAAAGTTGTGTGGTTTATTGAGAATTGCATTATATAGGTTGGCTGTTGGCGCTTTAAAAGTCTTCTGCTTTATTATAATTTGAGAACCAAACATCTATGTTAAACTTATATATTTGTGGATCAAATTCCTAAAACTAAAGATGCATATTAAGATCATTCCATGTCCATTCAACCCTTACCCCTACAAAATCGCAATTTGGGGTTACCTTGGACCCCAGGCAGGTTGGGTATTGGTGTTCTGCACGCCCCACCTCTTCTTTCCAGAAAGCACATAGGGTATTCGAATAAAAAAATGTACTTGCTGAGAAAGGGTTATTTAAAGTTATGCTAGAATAATTTTAGGCTCTGGATAGTGTTTATTGGAAAGGGATATGTTTCATGCAAAAAATATTTTAGTACACATATTCAGCGGCATAGCTGGACCCGGATTTGGGGGGGGGGGGGGGTTCTTAGGGAGAAGTGAGCTTTCATTGTTTTACAAGAAAAATTGGTCAAATTCTGGACAATCTTCACCATTTTGGGGGGGGGGGGTGTTTGTCCTTAAACCCTCCCTCTTATCTATGCCACTGCACATATTCAATGCTCCGCTTTAACAAGAAGGTCCCCCCACAAGACTTTCTAGGTTTTTGGCCCCTGGCTAGCCAGATGGCAACAGCCATTACGATTAATGTATATCCAAGATTTTGATAAAGTAATTTTAGTTTGCTGTTCATTGTTCGAAAACAAAAAGGAAAGATGCCAGTAAGGACGGGATCAGGCGTAGACTGCACCATTGAAATTTGAGGAAGAGGGGTGTTTTCAGGAGGTTTTAGCCGTTTTTTGAGGAGCATCGTTTTTTGGGGGAGGCCTGTGCTATCACACATAGGGCACACTTGGGGAGGGGTGTACCAAAATTGCAACAAATTGGAATGAGGGCCCCACCAAAATTATTCCTGGATAATGGTATTTGACAGTTCCTCCGCAATTAGATGGATTCGCTGACAAATATTGACCAGTACAAAAATTATGTTACTTTCCCTTTAATATTTAGTTATTTTGATTTTTTGTTTAAGACATTTTATTCATTTTCCCCCAGTGGTACTGCCTTTTCATATACTTTATATTTGCTGATGTCATGTAATATGATTAAGCATGCAAAACCAAAGAAAAATCTCAGATTCACTTATATGCAGGACATGGATTTACGTTGTCTGGAATATATTTTATTTAATTTTGGTTTCATAAATTTAATATTAATTTGTATTAATACTGTTAAAAATTAAAACACGTTTTTTTACTTGAGACCATTGTTGACAGTAAATGCTTTACACATGGCTTCAAGGAAGCTTGGAAGTATTATGTCTCTCCAATTCCATTTCACACAGTACACTTGCCTTAGTATGATAAATTTAATGTAGAAAGCCTCGGGGGGAAGTTGCCTTTCTGGAGAAGATCTAGGAATTGTTGCTTTCAGCTTGCGTACTGTATAGAAGAAAACCAAAAAAACTCAGACAGCAACTTGAAGAGGGTTAGGCAATGATCCCTTTCACCACATCATTTTTCGAAGCCGCAATGACTGCAACCCTCGTAATCAGAAAATATACAGTGCAAAGAATTCGGATTTTATTTTATGAAAAATGTATAATGTTTCTTACATTTTTTTTTTTTTTGAATTTTTAAAAGGTATTAAATGTTAAATCTCATGTAAGAATATAGACCCGGAAAAACTGCAAAGAACATAATTTCATGAATTAGAATTACAAATAAAAAACATAACTAAATTACCTTCTTGATAAACAAAGCAAACTTTGTCGATGGTTTGTACGGTGATCAATAGCTCCAGTCAACACTTTTATAGCATGGAAATGGTTTTGAACTATTGTACATAATTCTGGACTTTCTTCATCACTAAGCTAGACAAAATAAAATCTATGTAACTTTTTTTTTTTTTGAGCTTCACTGTAAGTTATAATTCATTCAAATGACAATAAGCTAATAAAAATACTCACAAGCACAATACTGTTTTTTAATGAATCATAACCATCTCTTCCCTGGCATAAGTAAGCTTTAGTAACCAATCTGTAATACTGAAAAAAAAAATTGTTAAATAAAATTAACGATGTTTAACTTGATTACTTTCTTCATAACTTTGACAAAAAAGGTCATATTTTAAATGCATAAAAATTATTAACTTGTGAAAGTTCTTCTATGTTTACAAAAATTGGTGTAGAAAAAGTCTGAATAAAAAATGCAGTTCTATGATTTTTAAAAGAGAAATTAAGTGAAAATAGCAACACTACAAATTAGCATGTGTTTTAAACAATTTAAGTTTTTATCTCAATTTAACCAAAAAATTAGTAATTTTGTTTATGAACTAAAAGAAACATATATAAGTTATGAATTGTAATTGTTTGTATTCAAGATCAATTTATATGCTTTATTTCGAAAGAATCAGTCATAATACAAATCAATAGATATACCTGACTGAAATCCAGATATTCATCACCAATTTTAATGTAATTGGGGTCTATTCTTTGTCCAGATGGTTTAGAGGGGTCGAATGCAAAACAAATACCAGACACTTGAGGGAATCTGCCTTCGAGTTTTGGATATTGGGAAACACCATTTTCCAGTGCTCTGTACAACTGCTCTCCTGTTATTATAAAAACAGTTATTTTAATTTTTTTGTATTTCTCAGTCAACTACTATATCCATTTATTATTTTATTGCATTCTTTCTTCCACACCGACTTGAATTTCTGTTCAAATATATAGATGAAAGTGTTATGTTGTTGGAATGTGACAAATCACTTTATTGACAAATTATTTAAAATGAACTGGATAGATAGCACAAACAATCCAGCAAACAAATATTTCAAGAGTGCTTGAAGAATCCTTTATAACACAAAGCAAATAAACTTGTCAATGGAACATCAAAAGACCAGATCGTACCACTTATAAGGGAATAAAAAATCTAATTCAAGAGATGATGTCGTTATGCCTTTCTGTCCAAGCAGAAACTTTAAACGTTTTTGAAAAATGAAGAAAAACGAAAAAATGCCATGAACTTTCCCCGCCAATGTAAACAATCTGTCCAAAAAGTATTCATTACGAAGGTAAGAAGGCCAAAGTATCCTGTGGTAGTAGGGAGTTTAAAAATATGTGGAGACTAAATGGCATCACAAAGCTATATAAATATCAATATTTTTAAATGCATTAATTTTAATTTGTTCAATTCAACATTTTTTTGAGGTCTTGTTATTGTATTTTAATGCTATGTATACTAATAATAAAAATAATTATCATTATTATTGTCATTATTTTATTATTTTGAATATCTATAATAATAGTAGGGGGGGGGGGGATTTGTAACAGCCATTTGTATTGATGTGTGTCTTCTTTTGTACCAACACCATTTACTTTTTTCTATTCTTCTTCACAATGTCCTTTCTCCTAAATCAGTTTGGAATTCTGCACGAGTCGACTAGTTTATGTTATATCTATGAAAGGATCCATTCATGCTAACATTAGGCTTTCAAAACAATGTCTTATTCTGAAGCTATTTCAGAAGAGTGATATAATGAATGTGATGAACATTATAAAAACAAAAAGACACTGAGCAATTCGAAAAGGCTTTTACTTTGCAAACAAAAATTCCAAATATGATCACAGAATTGCAATATTATACATATTCTTAATCAGTCATTCAGTTAAATGGAAAAAAAAACAGATGTGGAAGAAAATATATATCAGTTTACTTTTTATCCTCAAAAGGACAATAAAATTTTCATGTTGTTAAAGTTAATGTATATAGTATAAAAAGTGCATAAAATATCTTTATTGCATATTTATCTAAATATGGTTATGCGTTTGAGTTACAAGTATTATGTTCAATGCAAAGATTCTATACAGGTCAGTAAACTGATGGGTTACATAAGAAAGCAATTCAATGAGGATTGATTATCTCCATTAAAGTCAATGGTGTTGTATATTGACTTTTACACAACATATCTTATATTTATACATCTACTTCAAAAAACTTAATAAGGGTAATAAATGGGGGGTTTTCCACTTTTGTTTCCTTTTTTTTAAAGAGTAGAAAGCAGTAATTTAAACACAAATATGTTCACAAAAATAATTATTAACAGTTTTTAAAAATAGTTAAATCAACAAAATTGAAAAGCGTAATTAGTCTATTAAACAATTCAGAAAGAGACAACATTAACAATGTTAACAGCGAACTTTAAAATATTCCTATGAGCATAAATATTAGAAATTTAACAAAATGCATGCGTTAGATTACCTGTGATATTAATTACCATCAGTGCATCCATCATAGGTAATATTGTGACTAAATCTCTCATTTTGAAAGGACCCTTTGGATGTACACGATCAGATCTCAATGTGCCCGAGTTTAAGATTGCAACATCAGAATGTGTTGCAGATAGCATAACATCACATATAAAATTGCCTGAAATGTATAATAAAAAAAAGTAGTTAAGCATTTAGTTATCAAAATTCTTTTGCTACATATATTATATTAACGTCAAAATTAAATACACAAAATATATCATAATTTTTAATTCAAAACTTTGTAGTAACAAAATAAACTATGTCACATCATACGTTTTACCAATTAGAAATGGAATTATTAATTATTAATGATTGATTATCCTAAAAGTTAATTATTTAAAAAATAATAATAAAATAAAATACTCTTCCCTCACCAAAATGCAAGGAAAGATTGGAAGAAATTGAAATACATACTTCAGGGCATACTAAAGATATATAGAAGAGAACATCTAAGAATGTTCGGTTTATTCCCCAAAACTAAAAATGAACCCAATTTGCTTGACAATATCAACTCAAAAATAACAAATAAATTTTCTTTACATAAAATCAGCTAAGGCATTAAGCAAGTTCCTGAAAAAATTATCACACTGAATTAAATTAGATAATGATAAAATGTATTTTATTTTTATTCTATTTATTTTGAATCAAGGAAAAGACTAATAAGAGAACTGACCCAGTTAAAAAGTGCTTTTTATGATTTAAGATATTAAATGCAATAAGTGAAACGATTTGCTTAACTATTCGTAAATTTAAGGAACAAATTGTATATTTTAATCCACTGAATGAAAAAATTGCTTATAATTACTTTTTACCCTTTTTATAACATTTAAATATTAATTATTTCATTCATTAGTATTGCAGAAAAAGTTTCAAATCAATTTGAAAGCTTGAATTCAAAACATATTCACATTTAAAACAGATATGGGGGGGGGGGGGGGGAGACTCCCAAAAATATCAAGTTTTATTCGAAATTCTTGACAAACATAGCCAGCTAACAACAGGAAAGAATGGGGAAACTACCGAATTATTTCTTATTGTTACTAATCATCAAATATTTCGATTTTCAAACATCAACAATTTTTCTTATTCTTCTTCTCATTTCTTATTTTTGTACTCATAAATCTAATTGTCGGTGTAAATTTGCTTACACTGACCAACCTACCAACAGAAATTTTCAAAGCGAGCTTAGAAGAGCAAGAAAATTATGTGACGAAACAACAGTTGGAAAAAAAATCAAGCACAACTCATCATCATTGTAATTATAACTACACATTTAATTCTAATACAGATAAAATCATCATAAAATGCTCCTCTCCTTCATGAATTTTGGGAAACTTTCCACATGTTCAAAAGCCTGCTCAACCTAGCCAATGTTTCAGCTTTTATTCCTTTTTTTTTCTCTAAGTATAGTATTTGTTTTAGCAATTTAAAAAAAATTCCATAACTTTAACTATTTAATATATTTTCTTATTGAGAATTTTGTAGGATTTTTTAAAGTTTTCATGTAGCAGGTTTTTTCTTTTCCTTTTTTTTTTTTTAATATTCATTCTTTAGATAATATGAATATACATCTGTGAAAAATAGTAGTTTTTCTATTTCTCAAGTACAATTCTGTATCTTTGCATTACATAATCTTGTAACTCTAAAACACATGCACAATTTTAAAAAAATTATTTTATGAAAAACAGCACTACATAATTTTCTGCACTTTTTGTGGCTCACTAAAGCTCGTAAAAATTTTTCCCAATTACTATAGTGCTCATTTTTTCAAAGACAACTTTAACAAGTATAAGAATTAAAATTCTGCATGGAATCCAAATTCAACTTTTCTTTGTTAAGAGCAAAGTAAGATAATACATTCTTTATATTTTTGAAATTAGTGGAGGGAATTCTAAATTTAAATTGGCTGCTGGTATTATTGGGTGTAAATACTAAGCATTTCATTTCTAACAATGCATATTTCATATGTTTTGGGTACGGGTTTTTCTTTGCGCCAGATGTAGCATATGGTATTAAATCAGCAATTCATAATTTCACATAAAAAACGTTGGTAATACCTAAGTTTGTTTCCTGAGTTCGAATGCTAGCAAATCTGCCATCCAAATCTACTAAAAACTCTCCAAGAACTTCATCCATTTTGCCTTCAACAACATCTAGCCAATGAGATAAGGAATTTAAAAAGTACATATATAAATAGATAGACAGAGACAGTCAGAGATATACAGAGGAAAATATAAACAATATGTAATATTCATAATCTTCAAAAAAAAAAAAAAAAATCAAAAAGGTTCGAAATTAACACACATTTATGCACATGGCATCCCTAAAAATTATGGAAAAGCTTAGTTTGTTGATCCAATAAAGTATGAAAAACTATTTCTACAAATCAGAAATTTTGTTTCAAAACCAAAGCAACAATTTCTAGAACTATTCTAGAATGTCCGCATGTTTATTAGGGGCATGCAGATGGTAGTGGTGTACTTCTGGGGGGAAAAGTGGAGGGATGCTTACAGATGCAAAAAAAATGCGGGAGGACACCTGTGTTAAAATTTTTAAACGGTGGGAGGACTCGACTTAAAATAAAAAAGTGGGGGTACACCCTCACCCTAACCTCCCCCTTCGACTACACCACTAACAGATGGAGAAGACTGAACCAAAATTTCTGATAAATGACATGGTCTCAAATAACACATTTTTTCTTCCATCACACAGCACACAATCATTCTTTGCCTTTTCAATCAAGTTAGAATGTTTTATTTTTTAATTTATTAAATCACTTGATATTGCTTCTGTGCCAAGAGTTAAAAACAAAATGACTTATTAGCAAAACTTTGGTACTTATATAATAATGAAGTTTTTTGAAATAAATGCATGTTACCCCACTTTCATCCACAAAGCACTAACGTTTATATTGTGTGTATACACAGTACTCTCTCCTTCATGCGTCAGAATAAGTGACCAGCCCCCCCAAAAAAAGGTGCATTTTTACATTAAATTAAGAATGAAGGTAAAAAAAAGCAGTAAAAATAGCCGTTTCACTTTAATGAACAAATTGGCCAGTAAAAATGGAAACAGAAATTAAAGTTTAAACTCTTAGACTTTGCCACCCGCTTGCTTTGTTCACCAAACCCCCATCTTTTTAGTTTATAAAACACCACAATGTACAGATACACAGATAGATGAGGACATGTATTTAACCCTTACTTGGTCGGTGTTGCATCTCACACGTTCGGCCTTTTTGGGCTCTTACGGTTGGCGTTGCATGTCATGTGATCAAGAGAAAAATTTCATCCTTGAAACTGAAATTGTCCGTTCTCGCATTCCCCTTTATATTCTGAGATTACTTTTGCATTTCTGATTAGTGCTAAGAGATGGCAACACTAATCCCACGTATCTCACAATTGTGTTTTCTGCTTTGAGTTGGAATCAAAATCATTTTGTATGTTCAAATTTTAAAAAATGCTTTTTTTTTGGGGGGGGAGGGAGGGTCATAAATTTGAAGAAAAAATGACAAAGAAGAAGTTAATGTATAGGTTAATAATCTGATTTCTTGCAGGTAAAGGTCTCGAAGAATGAGAGCATCTTAAATGGCTTTTCCAGGTAATCCCAAAAGTGGTACATGCCTCAACCCCTGACACACAAACATTGCATGTGGTTATTACCCTATCCTCAGCAGGTAAAGTTCCAGATCGATGAGAGTGGGATTAAATGGCTTTCCCAGGATATCCCTAATACGATGGCACCTGCCTCGACCCCTGACACACAGACAGTCCAAAGGAGATGTTGATACGGACAGAAGCGAACATATTTTAATTATATATATAAAATAATATAGATTAACTGTGTGGCCTGGTGTTCCATGGGCTATCTTGAATATTATGCATTTCCTGGACGAGGAAGAAAGTGATGTGTGATACATGCTCAAAATTTCATTAGAATAAGGTCAATCTTTCGTAAATAAGATCAATGGTCCCACTGGAAATCCACATCAGATTAAAAACAACAATCCTTACAAATCCTCATTATTATAAAGAAAACAATTCCCACACATCCCCATTAGGATAACGACAACAGACTCTAAATATCTCCAATAGAATAAGGATAATAGTTTTGAAGTACTGTTAACAGTTCCTCTAAAAATCCCTATTAGGATAAGAACAAAAATTCCTTAAATCTTTTTTCAGAGTAAAGGAAACTTCCAAAATGTCAACAGTTCCTCTAAAAACCCCGTCAGAATAAGGACAACAAAACCAAAAATTCACACTGGAATAAGAACAATACTTCTTAAAAATCTCCTCTTGAATGGTTACAATACTGCTTAGAAGTTGCATTTTTATGTCATTTGTTTTTTATGACAAGCAGTGCTCAGATGTCCCCAGCACTGGACGGACTTAAAATTGAATATATGCATCTCAATGCCTTATCAGCTATAGATACAGACACGCAGACATGTACATATTTTAATATAATAAAAACTCTAAAAAATTCCTGATAGGATAAGGACAACTGTCCCTTAAAATACTTTTTTAGAATAAGGACAACAGTCAAAAAAAATCTTGATTACAAGTTGCACATTTGTTACAAAAATAAAATGTCCATTAGAATAACATTAATAATAGGATACATTGTTCTTATTAACCCCATCAGAATAAGGAAAGTAGTTCTTAAAATTAAAAATAAAGCTATCAATTTTCTATGTGTTGCAGGAAATAAATTTTAAGTCATTTAGAAGAAAAGAAAAGTTAAAAGCGAAATATTTTTTAAATTTAAATCGCGTGTGCTTCAAAATGCTAAAAACATTGTGAATAGGAACTTTATTTATCAAATACATATAGGCAAAATGAAAACAACACAAATAAAATTAAATAGCACTTTATGAATCACTTGCAAAAAAGAAATCATAGCTAATTATGGTGATAAATTATTCCGAGCAAAAACCAATTATAACTTATGTACTAAAAAGTTAGAAACTCCAAACAAATTTCACATTATGCAGAAAAATATGCAGCCCATTCGAATGGCATTAAAATTTTAAAGCTGCGATCAATTTTCAGTTCCAAATTAACAAAAGAATCTTTTAACTGTGTTTTTTATTAAGTATGTCCTTTACTTAAAGTCCCGCAATGATAAGATTGGGAAATGGTTTCCTTAGAAAAATTTAAATTTTTTTTAAATTTCACTTGACTCTTAATTCCCAGCTATTACTGGGAAGATAATATGACATACATAAATACAAATGTTTATTTACTCACTGAATTTAATATGTAACACAAAAGTTGCAAAACTGACATGTGTTGCAAGTTTTTAAAGTATTACAAATGGGAATATTGTTTTTATTTTTTCAGAATGCTTAAAAGAACTTTTTGATTCTGATTGAAATGTTCATGAATTGAAGTAGATACATCAGCATTTTGTACGAGTGAGATTAATTTTTTTTTAAATTCCGAGTAAGCAAAAATAAAAAGTCTGAAAAAAAGAAGTTTTGGAAAGAATGGGAGAAAAAAAAAGCACAGGGCAAAAATTTCATTGATGTGTAACTGAAAGATACTTTGAAACACTGATGCATAAATGAAAGTTAAATTACTTTTGATTCATATACTTTTGAATGGAACAAAATTCAAAAAACATCTGACAGAGACGCATAAAAGAGGGAGGTAACATAAGTGGAAAAGTGAAAGACTGTTGTATGTACATATATCACTCTCAAAGTAAAGAATGCCTCTTCCTATAGATGTTTATTCAAGATAATGAAATAAAACCTCTTTCACCAACATAATTTGATTTCCAACCATATTTCTATGCAATCACCATCCAGAGTGAAATTTTTATCACAGCACTTCATTTTTACTTTTTTCTTCTGTTTATGGATAAATCAATTTATGAAAAGAATCCTTACTTTATGAAAATAATTAAGAAACCGTTTGTTATGAATTCATATGTTTTTTTTTCTTTTACTAATGTAATTATGAAGAAAGTACTATTTTGAGCCTATAAAATGCTCAGGGTCCGACAAATCCCGGGCCCCAGGTCGCCCGGCGACTAAAAAAATGCCTTGGCGACTAGTTTTTCAGGCGGCGACAAATGGAAATATTATAGCTGGCTCCTAAAAATTTTCCCTGGCTCCTAAGATTTTCGCATTTTTGTCGGACTCTGAAAATGCTAGAACTTTTATATTGTAAATATTTAACTACACATTAATAAGTGTTATATAGATATAATATCATCAACACATTGATATAATGATGCAAAACATAGGTACAGGGCCTCATTATATGTAAACTAAATAACTAAAAAAACAGCACGATTGTTAAGTTATTAGAATTTTGCTCTTTAAACTTACACTAACTTTTGATATGAAACTGCATTTCTCACAAGTTTCTCTGATGTCCAAACTATATTTCATTTTAACAATTGTGATACATATGAACAATGTTAGAACAACACTAAACATCAAGATCTATATCATGCGTCTTTGAAAAAGGTCATAAAATTCACCAAAGAATGATACCTTGATACTTCAAAAGTTCAAATTCAAGTAAAGGATCTGGGAAGAAGTCTTTAGTCACAGCATGTTTTGCAATGGTTACATCAACATTACTTGAGCTAAATGTCAAAGTTATTTGGGAAAAATGTTGAAAATCAGTACCACTTTTAATAATGTATTTTTCATTTACCTGTTAAAAAAAAAGGAGAACACAGCTTGTAACTTCTGCCCATTGAATTTATAAAAGCAAATTCAAATTAAAGAAGAAAAAATCATAATTGTAGTATTTCAGTACTGTAGTAGTCATACCAAATCATGAAATTTCAAAAACAAACAATTTTGAAGACTTAATTATACATTTCACCAGGACAATGAGTAATTATCAACATATGCAATTGAAAGAATTTTTTAAAAACTTAAATGTAGTTTATTTTTTGATAGATTTATTAAATATAAAGTTTTTGTAAACAACAATTCTTTATTAATTAAACAAGATGGCAAAATATTTTTTGTTTTGAATGTGATTACATTAGTTATGATTCCCACTCTTGTATGTAATTAAAAGTAAATATATGTATGTATAATAAAATTAAAAGTTTTATTTTTCTACTATTTTATTTAGTTATTTATTTTTTGTAAAGAGTATTTTTTAAACAAAAAAAAAAGAAAAAAAAACAAGCAGTACTAAAATTCTTCATTATTAAACAATTACTAAATACTCTTAGGAGGAAAAAAAACACAGAAGTATTGTACCCATGCTGTCTTTGCCGCGTGCTTTTGACTTGTTGAACTTGTTAAGTAATTGAAAGTATTTATTAAATTTTTAAATATAAGTTACATCAAAGAGTCGGAGCATTTTTGTCAGAATTGGCTGGCTAGTGAGCTTTCTTCCTTAGTCTATTGATGACCTTTATGGTATGGTGGACTCCAACAAAATTCTATCCCAAATTCAATTTCCCCAAGACATGTGTTGTCCCTGCAAAAAATTTTCAGTTCAAACCCCTGTTTTTTTTTAATGTAGGATTCATGTCCAAGCAGGAAGATGGTAACAGGTCATACAAATAATGGCAAATATGCAGTTTTGGTTGGTACACATAACCACGATTTCACATCTGTCAATGGCCTTTTAAATGCTATTGCTAAATCAATGTTAGCATTAAATTGAAGAGAAATAATGAAAATATTAAATCCAATTTGGAATTATAAAAACCTATCACTGAGTTGAGGAAATTATTAAATCAAAGTTATACTATATGTACTTGAACAACTGCAAAGTAATACCAAAACTAGTATAATGGCTTGAACATTTGTCATAAAATTTTCAATTTTTTATCCAATAAGTTAAAAAAACTGAACCATATAATTTATTCATACATTTAAACATTTTGGAATTTTAAAATAAAATTATATAACATTTTCTTTTATTACTTAACAGAAATTTTTTTACCAAGATTTAAAAAAAAAATCGCATTTGCTCACCTTTTTTATTTCATATACATGATCATGCCCTCCCAAAATTAGATCAATTTCATCAACATTTTCTGCAAGCCGGATGTCATTTGGAGTTCGCATGTGAGTCAATGCTATCACGTAGTCAACATTTTGCTGCAAAAGAATACATAAATAAATAAACACAACTTTACTAAAAATATTTTACAAACTTAGTGGTCAAATGAATAATTATTTAAAAGGATCTCTCTCCGAACACATTACAAATGCTCAAAAAATGATCCATAGTACATATTGTTACGGGTTTGTCGTCTTACTTTACTTCAACAACTATAACTACTCTTTCAAAACACAGAGCAATTTATTTTACAAACTATTTACACTATATACAGATTAAAGCACAGAAAAACATCTCTTGGAGTTCACACATTACCGGACAACCAACGGTAATCCCGTATTTCTTAACAAAATACGAAAAGAACAAGTACGAAGCTTATGGATCAGACTATCAGGCACTCGCCAAAGTCTAACACGTAACTGAACTCTTTGCCCGAAATATTTACAAAGCATCAGGGATCACATGACAGGAATATTCCAGGAATTTCCATCAAAGACTAGAATTATCTATCAGGTGATCTAGATGTCGCCAAGCTTGGCGAGAAACAACATCGGTACCCCAAAATTCGTAACAATATTAAGTAAAGTTTGATATTCTAGATGGACTTATTGGCATCATACTTCAAATCATTTTTTTTCTTTTTCAGGGAAAAAATAAACAACTATTATTTCCTTTAAAATTTTGTATACAAGTACTAAAATACTGTGGTGGTATGGCATTAACATATGACAAGGGAAAAACTTAAGACTCAATGACAGACCATGGTCCAGACTAAAAAAAAAAAAAAAATGAAAAAGAAACAGGTCATGGTTGCACACCTATCAGACAAGATTTCTTTGTTATTCAAACTCATTACTGACCTTAACTTTCAGCTTGAAGTAAATAATGGCTATTATTTTTGCATTAAATTTTGCTATGTTACAGTCCTAAATTTGCATTCTTGTAACAAATTTACTGAATACAAATACACAACATCTTGTCCATGCAGTTTTAATTCTATTGACAGTCAAAAGTTAGACTGACATTCGGAATTTACCAGACATTTATAATCTTTTGATTTTTGAAAAAGAACCTCAATAAAACTAATTCGTGATCATTGGTATAATGTATGTTGTAGATATAAGCTAAAGAAATAAATAAATAAAAACTGAAGTGACAAATTGCTTCTGCACACATGTAGGTTATTTCTACACAAAGCGTATTCACCTATTTCATTTTTTTCTAACTAAAAAGACTGAACAAAATATTGCTTCTGGTGTCCATTAAAAGAACGGAGTGAAATTTTCATAGACATGGTCTGGGTAAAATAGGCAAGTAAAAAATTTAATTTCTATAATAAAGCTTCAGATCCCACTGCAAATCTAATCTTGAGTAATATTTAAAATCTGGTCTTTCAAAATTTCTCAAGCAAAATATTTTTACTTTGCATCTAAAAAAAAAAAAAAAACAGAAAGTGAAATTCAAAACTGAAAAAAGTCAAAAAAAAAAAAATAATAATAAGGACCAGCAGATAGAAATATGTAAATTTCAAGAAATAACTTGGTGGTTTAATGCAGAGTTTCCCAAAGTGTGGTACCTACAGCCCCTGGAGTACAGAAAGAGCTTGCTGACGATACACAGAATACTGAGCTGAGAACCTTGGGTAAACGTCTTTTTTAAATTATTGAAACTTATTGTTACAATGAAAGAAACTTTATAGTTTCACATTCAAGATAGAATGAATGCAACCATGAAAAAAAAAATGGTAGAGAAAGATAGTTGGTATTGGAGATGTTGACTTATATCCCTCCATTCTGCGTTGGTAACAGCTTTGCTCGTAAAACGGCTGTTAATACAATATTTAATGAATGTACAAGTCGACATGAATAAATGCATGCAACATCCATGGCAGAAGATTTCTTAAATGAGGGAGGAGATAGCATGAGATGTATAATGTTAACGCTATTGTAGTTGCAAATTCAGTATCTAGTTTTACCAAAAAAATTCCTGACAAATTATAATGAAAATTTTGACAAGTTTGAAAAAAAAAACGGGTTATTGGGAATGGGGTTATAAAAGAATAAGCACACGTCGTTCCTCAGAAAATACTGTACTTGCATGTTTGTTTGCAACAGAGAATACACTGCCCAAATGCCCTTAAACAAAGGAAAAGTATGTACTTTTGAAAGCATAGAGCCTTTACTACATAAAAATTAATAAATACACAGTGTACATGTAATGTAATTCACCTGAAAAGACTGATCTCAGAAAAATACTTTATGAAGCTGTAATAAGCAGTCATAAAGCTGTCTATAATGAAAATTAACGAGGTGACTTTGCCTTTACTACATAAAAATTAATAAATACACAGTGTACATGTACTGTAATTCACCTGAAAAGACTGATCTTAGAAAAATACTTTATGAAGCTGTAATAAGCAGTCATAAAGCTGTCTATAATGAAAATTAACGAGGCGACTTTGCAAAACTGCCTACTATTTATTTCTCAGATATGTACCCTGTCTTTGAACGGTTCTGTGAGCATGGTTTTTTCACCCTGCCAGGGAGTGGCCAAGTTATCCAGACTGTTGAGTTATCGCGTGACAATTTTTAAGGAGTCTACTGTATGCATATATATATAGGTAGGGTTAGGGTTTGACACCGGGTACTTAGCATTACAAAAATTATAGAAGAGGGACACAGAAAATGAAAGTTAAGAAAAGACGGGTTTAATGTATTAAGATCAGAGTTGTACACTTTTTTATTTATATTATACAAATTTCAAACTGATAACAAAAATTAAAGAGAAAAAATCAACTAAATTTTCCTGTAATTGATTACCTCTTCTTTTAGTTGAATAGCTAATTTCCGTCCTTCTGTAACAAAATCCAAATAAGTGACTTCATCAGCTTCAATAGTAGCTAACGTTGCCAACCATTCCTCTTCAACCAGTCCAATAATGCCAAACTAAGAAAAAAAGAATAATAAAATACTTTGATGCTAATTTTGAAAAAAGGTGAAAATTATTAATGATTTAAGTATTCAAAGTAATTAATCATATGTTTAACACATAAGCTTAAAATTTGTAAGCATGATTTATGTTTTGTTGATACGAAAATAAATAATCCGCTGTCTCATCACTTATCTTATAATTTACTAATAAAATTTGCAAACATTATCGAACTGATGGGACTGACCAATGCACTAAAATATATAATTATTTATGGGGTGTCATGTGAGATTTATGTTTGTTACCATTTTCTAAAAGACACTGAATACTTTTAAGTGCAGATTTTGAATCTTCTCGATTTCATGATTTTCATTTTCAGGTAAGATATGGCATTTTCTTCCTTGATTCTTGAATTACACAGCCCATTAAATATGCCCTTAACAAAGAATCCAAAATATTTACACTATTCCAAAATTGCTATTACATAGGCCACAAAGAGCATCATCATGCTCAGGGCTATTTGCAACCACAGCCTTTTCCTTTTTTGTTTTGTTTCGAGTTCGGATCATGGTCTGCCACTGATGTCTTATACTTTACCCATTAGCAAAGAAAACATTGTTGAAAATGAGCAAAATTTACTAAAATATTATTTTGAAAAAAAAAAAAAAAAACCTACTCGTTAACTTAATTTTACTTTTAAAAAACTTTTTAAAAACTCTCAAAAGAAGAGTTTAGGACGTTAGGTGTTTAGAGCGAATTTAATGAGATCTTCCTTTAAGCAGCATGAGCAGCAAGAAAATACATTTTATTTTGCACAAGAACACAATAGGAAATTTCCAAAAGTGTGAGTTCATAAGTGCAAAGAACCAAGTGGTGAGTGAACATCTGTAACTTGAGCATTATGATCAAAATATGAAACACAATCATTCACATGTGCAAGTATGTCAATGAATAAATACTTGTCACCAACAAAGTTTAACAGTTTTCAGAATGGATGAGAGGGAGGGGCAACAAGGCAAAACAATTGTTGTCAGCTTTAGCACGGGATGGTACACCAAAAAAAGGACAACCATGTGAACACACACAGCAGTACTTTGCAATTTTACTGGTTAATCTCTCGGCAGACCCAGCAGTTCATTCCATGATCGTGAAATGTTTCATTTCAGCGAATAAGACGAAGACATTGATGATTATTTCACCTATGATGTGTGTACTTAACTTACAATGGGATAACATTGGAATTTAAATATATATATATTCTTTACAAGATTTAAACAACATAAACTTCTGTGATTGCGGCAGTTTTAACTGTGTAAAAAAGAACAACACATAAAAGTTACTTTTTTCCCTTTGCATTCCAGAACTTTGGTCTGAAAACCATTGGCTAAAGGTTTTTCAGTTTCATTATCTATGACATTGCTGATCAACCATGGGAAGTTCGTACGTGAAGAAAAGTCGGTCAAAATATCAACACCAAAATCTAAAAACAAAAAGTTTTACTATAAACATTTATGTCAAACACCAGTGTAAATAACATCTCTGTGAAGCATAAAGGTATCACACAATGAGATGCAGAAACTTTAACTTACGCAGTGAGCTTTGTAGTTTGGTACAATTTGACGTAAAAAAAGGACACTAAACAGCCAAAAGTCATCCAACACTTTAAATTTTAGACATTTTTTTCAAATTTCTAGAGAAATACATAAAAAAAGGTTCCGTAATTTCAGTCATATAAAATGTATGCTTCACCTCCCTTTGTAGTATCAATTTCCTTTTGTCTGCATCTAGGGACCAGCAACAAATTGTAGAAAATATAATCTATTTTCAAGCATCAAGCATTATAAAATGTTGGGAATACATTGTCAATTTTACAAAACAGTTAATTTGCTATTTACAATAACTATACACATTTTCATAAAACTAGCATGCGTATTCAGGTCATTCCACAGTATTTATGTGTTACTTACAGCACATTTCACAGCCAAATTTTTAAATATTTATGCCTGTTTTATTATGAAAATATTAATGAAAAGTTTTCAATTTTTTTAGTACATTTTGTACATCTCGAGCAACATTAGTATAATTTTTTTTTTCAAGGGGCCAACAGTTTTTTTTTTTTTTTTGAATATTAGAAAAAAAAAAAAAGATTAAAAGACATTAAAAAAAATAATTTTTTTATATCTAATTACATTTGAGATTTTCTCTGAATTTATGAAACTTTTTGAAATGAAATTTTGTAATTTGATGCAGAAATATTCATTCTTTTAATGCTTGTCAAAAGTTGTTTTAAAATTTTTTTCATTAATTAATGATAAACTAATTACTGGTGTTTCATATGGGACACAAAACTTGTTACGTGCCGGACATCCGATTAAAAAAAACAAAAAACTTCTAAAAACGATAAATAAAACTTTATATTTTGCTAGTTTCAACTTGGAATAAAGTGCAAGCTTCCATAACGACTAGTTAATTCATAAATATATTAATGAAAATTAATTGTAAAAAATACTAATAAGTGTATAATGAATAAATAAATACGTTTGTTAAATACTTACAACATTTTAAATGATTATTTTTCTTTTAAAAAATAAAACTATTTAAAGAACATAATAGGTTCTAGAAGGTCTATAATCAAAGCAATATTTATCTAACCCAGTATATCCAAATCAAGAATATTTTCTGCTGTCTTTACTTCTTTGCGTGAGAAGAAAATTCACTCAAAATACCTTTTGTTCTTTTTAGGGTGGTGGAGGAGACCACAAATTACCCTATTTATACTTGTAGCTAGGAGATTCCCCAAATGGATATATAAAGACACAAAGTATTAACATTTTCTACAATATCTGGTTATTATTGGTCATCATACATATTTGTCTGATTTATTTAAGTATGAGTTTTTTTATAGTTATTTTTATTATTTAATGGAATCCAAAAATTCACTTTTTCACTGGCCCGTGTACATTTAAAAATATTGTTGAGAGTTTCTAATGGCTTAGATTAGCAGTATCTAATGGTTTTTGCAAAGTGTACACTATGTACAGCTTTAACAGGCCATTTCCCACTGATCTGTCATTCTCATTACAGGCTACAAGCCTTGTTATACTACCTGAATTATCACATTTAATTCTATTTATTTATTTTTTTTTTTTAATTTATTTATTTGGCAATTTAGTAAACTTTCTGTAGCTTTATAACACATTGCTTGTATAATGTTTTCAAGACAAATATTTCTGTATTAGTATTGCATAAAAGCCATCAACTTCACTTTGGCAATGGGCAGTTTTCAAAAACTAGTCTGAATCAAGTCAGCCTGGTGTTTAAATGCAGTCATCTAGTTCTGCATGTTGCGCAAATTTCAAAATAGAGTTCTACGCCACCTATTCACATAACATATGTATAAAATAATCTATTTGCTTTTTTTTTAATTTTATTGGACGGCAAATTTTTAACAGCATTACCAATTGCTCCCTCCTGGTCCCCCAAACACCTGAACTAGCTTCCAGCCCAATGATACTATTCTTGAGCGACAGGAAGAGTTACCATCTTGTGTAAGCTGACGCATTTTTGGAAAATTTGAAAACTGAATAGGACTTATACACGGGTTAGCGGGGAAAAAAGCTGCTTGATTGTTTTGATAGGAAAATTTTAAATTATTACTTCCGAAAAATGTAGTTCAACAATAAGCATGCATACGGGGGGCCCTTATGAAAATGAGCAATGATATGAAACTAGCAAACTTCTTATGTTTTAGATCCATTAATTCCATACCTCAGGTCGCATCCAGACTAGAGCACGCTCAGGTTGAGCATAACGCCACGAAGACGGAAAACAGCTTCTGCGCATGACCTGAGCATGCGAGCAGCCATTTGGGTGAGCTGCTGCCCGCTGCTCAGGTTGAGCATTGCTCAAGTGTAGACGCTTCTTTAGATGCATTAGAAGTGGTCGATACAGCATTTTTGAGTGTCTGGTTTTTGTTTATTTAAAAAGGTTTTTGTGAAAAACCAAATAACTTTGCAAAAATGCAATATTTAAGCATATAATGATTTTAAAAAATTAACTTTTTTCAGCTTGTTTCATAAATAATACTGTAAAAAGTATGATTTGGTAGCTCAGAATTTTGTGAGGGGTCCATTTTGATGGATTGGAATTATGTAAGTTATGTTATTTTTATCAAGAGCACAAACAACTCATGCACAATGTACAAAATAATTAAAATGCCTTTCTGAACTTAAATACAGTAACTAACTAAACTAGAATTTGAAGGGAGAGGGGAATCATTTAAACTTACCAAAATCATGGTTTCCAAATACAGCACAATGTACTCCAAGAGAATTTAAAACAGGAATCATCTGTTCCCCTTTAGTAAAAGTACTCACTAAAAATGTTGAAAGAGAATAAAAAAAATAATTGTGATTGAAATAAAAAAGAATATCAAACGAAAAGTGTGAAATAAAACATATTTAACTATTGTTAGAATAATATTATCCTAATAGCAGGGGCGGACTGGGAGGAAAATTCAGTCTGGGCATAATTAACAGACCGGCCATTGGGTGGGAGGGGGACACTACCATGGAACGGTAAATGAATGCTAATTACATATTACGCATTCCACCCCCCCCCCCCCCAAATTTTTTTTAATATACTCAATGACAACGAGTTTTAATAGCATTTAAAAAAGAATTTTGGCTTTCAAAATTGTAGTAATTTACATGGAAAGAGGTAGAGTTGAAGAATAAACAAGAAAAATTATGTACCCATCACATTCCTTGTGTGTTGAGTTGAGTGTGCTACAATCAGTATGTTAACAACATCAAGTAAAAATTAGTTCTAGTTATGAAAAAGTTAAAAGAAATGTTTATTGTTCTAGTTTTCAGTACTGTAACTATAACATATAAATAGTAACAGGTCTCAAAAGAAAAAAACTCACCCACAATCATATATACATCACAATGTTTGCTTAAAAATTATTTTCCTTTTGAAGCCATTTAGCATTTTAAAAGCGATTTTAACAGGGGACTCTTATCTGCTACATCATCTATTAGACTATCCATGTCAAGCTTTACTAATATGTCTTTTTCACACAACATTTACATAAATGATTCCAATTTGTACTGTGTTTAATTGATTCATAATATGTTTTTAATGAACTTTAAAATAGAAAAACTCAGCAATCGGTCATGACGACTGGCCGTGAGAAATTCTCTGGGCCGGCTTGGAGATTTCTCAGGGCCACATTTTGTAGATTGTATTGATTCAAAATATTGTCAATAAATATGTATTTTAAGACTATTAAATGTCTTCAAGGCAGATTTATTTTGCTTATTCCTCATAGAAGGGCAATATTTCGTAATATGCTAATAGCTGCCACCTTTTTAGGGCATTGCGCCGTGAGGCAATCGCCTCACCGCCTTAGCTGCTCAAATCCCCACCAGTACTGCTCAAAAGTTAAAAAAAGAATATTAATAATTTTTTTAAAAAACATCAATTTTGTGGATTTCAAAAGCTTGCACACCAGCAGCCGCCTAGGCTGTCTCTATGGACGAGCCGGCCCTGAGAATTTCTCAAAGCGGCTCCGAGAGCTCGTCCTTAGAGGTGGCAGTCAAAAGTGCAAAACTGGTGTATTTTATTTATTTACAGTAAAACCTGTAAAGTTGACCACCTGTATAAGTTGACCACTAAAGTGCTGCACCGCAAGTGGTCAACTTACACAGGTTTTACTGTATTTCCAAATTAAAAAAATATAATATAATCAATTTTGCAGTCCACAAAATTTTGCACCTCAGGCAGCCATTTAGGTTGTCTATATGGACCAACCGGCCCTGAAAAATTCTGCCCCCACCCCACATATGTGGCCCAACGGCCAGACCATGAAGATTTTGCCTCATTGATACATTGCACTCTCTGAATCCCAGGTTCCGGCAAAGTTTTGGTCCCCGTTTTTTTTGAATTAACATTGTAAAAGCTGTATACTTTATTTTTAAAAAAAAGATAGATAGATATTTTGTTACCGGCCCAGAGAGGACTGGCCCACCGCGCATTTGCCCGAATGCCCACATAGCCAGTCCGCGGCTGCCTAATAGCATATGTTTAAATTAGCAGAGAATCAACATTATTTAACTAACTAATAACTGTGTCCAGTTGCATAACTAGACCTTAATTTCAGAGAGAGTAAGATTGCTTGCAGTTAATTCCTTTGTTCTGCCAAGCCCTCGTGTATCTGCATCAAAATTGGGGGAATATCCCCCTATTTACGCCAATGTCTGTATCAGGGAGAGCGTCTTGCTATCAGGCCCATGTCATCCAGGGCACGATTATGTTAAAAAGTGAACCTTGGTTTCTAGTGATCACAGGGATCTACTTCAGGAATTCCCCAATTTATGTAGAAAACAAATGATGTATCGGTAATCCTTGAGCTTTAAAAAGCTTATAGCCTACCCCCTAATATTTTTTTTAAACTTCAAATTTGAAGAAACATTCTTTTTTATTTCTCTGCTTCAGCAGTGGTTAGCAAACAGTGCAAGCAATAAGTTAGGAAAGAAAAGTTTTGATACAATCCAAAGTTTTGTCAAATTTGGTGCCAAGTTCAGAAATCTGGGCATCAAAATGAAATACTAGGTTGCTAAATTTGTTGAATGGATACTCATTTTTAACACTGAATATAAAATGTAAGTTTTAATATAGCAGCATCCTGAAATGCATGAAATGAAATGAAGTACTCAAGAAAGAGAAAATCTTACTTATAGAAGGTGCGAATATATCACCACTGAAGAGTACTAATGGTTCTAAGTCACTAAAGGATTTTAAAGCTGTGCAGAATCTGGAAGCTCCACCAACTGGTTCAAATTGTTGGCTTTCTACATTATAGCAATCATTGAAATGAAGGATGGTTACAGCCATTTCTGAATTCTTTGCTAGAAATGAAATTTTCATACTTTCAAAATTGTTTTTAAAAGTAGAAACAAGATGGAAAATATAAAAATATACATAAAAATGAGATTTCTGAACCTTAATTTAAAAAGTAAATATTTTAGTGCATTTTCTTTCGGAAAAAAACTAAGATTTGAAATACAATAGACAACAACTAAATCAGAATTATTGATAGAGTTGCATACGAATTTATTGGATATTAATTTAGTTTTTTGAGTGCTTAATCTTATACTTATTTATTCAAAAATATAGTTAAGTATTGAAAAAAATCGTTTTTTAAGACGAGAAAAGTTGAATTTAAAATATGAGAGAATATAATAATCAGCAGAAAAATAATAATGACAAAAAAAAAGTACCTTTTCACAGATTTGAGGGGTTTTTATTATTATTATAAAAAAATTAATGGAGCGAAAATTTCTGCAAAATGCAATAATAATGTCGAAATTAGTCACAAGAACTCGATTTTAACCAAATAAGAGAAAGATCATAAAAAAAGAATTCGTCATTATTGGTCTTAACTTTACAAAGCTGATAGGCATTGTATAAAAACATAGACTATTTTTTCTTTTACTCTCTCTTAAAAGGAATTTATACTTATGCAACCACCAAAGACAAAATGATAAATGACACACATCAGTGCACTCTCTGCTACATTCTGTGTTTTTCTTTCGGTCTACTTCCGTTACGAAAAACAAAACAAATGATGCAATTTCTGGAAATTCGATATTTTTTTCTTAGTGCCAGATCGTCAATTCTACTCTACATTTAGCAAGGCTAATATTAATTATAGAGCTTTAAGTAAGGGAGGAAGGAGAACAATCTCGCATTAAATGCAGAAATGAGGACAAAATGAATTTCTTGCTTCTTTTTTTTCTTTTCTCGAAAAGTACGGAGGTACTACACTTTTAATATTTGAATAGTACTAATAAGTTATTTAATTTGTATTCTTAATTCTAACTTTGGTGATAATGCTTCTTCTGATTTCGAGAATAATTCTCAAGATAACAAGATTGGCGCGTTTATTGCTTTGTCCCCAAAAAGTATTTTGTATTCTGGCTGACAACAACAGCCCCAAGTTTTATTTCGTATCTTGTCTACGAAATTTTGTGTGTTAATCTGAGTAAGTTTTTTTTATTATGATAGGTACATACATGCTCATAGTGATGGAACTTTACGCTGAATTCGAGCTGAGTCCCCAATTTGGGGCTTCGAAACAATGTTATCTTAAACTAAAAGATATAAGTAGATGTTGCAACAATCATATTTTTAAATATTTAAACAAAACCTTGTGAAATCTAAAAGAAAAAGTCAACAATTTGTTTGATTAATTATTTGTTGATAAAATAGGATGTCCCCAAATTTCTTTCGTTTTAATGCCTTGTCCCCCAAAACACTTTTACTACACAGGAAGTCCCTAAATTTAAAAATATTCTATTCCTTTTCTCCAAATAACTTCTAGACATGCAATTTAGAAGTTTTATTGTTCTGGATGGAGCGTTGTCAAGGTTAAAGAGCTACCACGGAGTGAGCAGCAAATGCTCCGGAATTTGCTCATGATGTTCTATACAGATTAATGTTAAAGTTCTGACTTTTTCTTTCTTTGCTTCATGTACTCTAGTTTTTTAATATTAGATCGTAAGTTTACTTTCGCCTCAAATTGGAGAAAGTGAGGGAAAAGGCTCTTAATTTTACATGAAATGACCTTTTACCGTTTATATATTTGACAAGGGTCGTGCTCACTCTTCAGAGCGATGGAGCACCCCTCCCCCCTCAAACTCTACGGAACCTCCAAAAAACGATGGTGACCCTCCCTGAATCGGTCAAGCCCCCCCCCCCCCGGAAACACTCCTGTATTTGAGTGTTTGATTACAGTAGCAGATATATAGCCAAGATGATGGAATTTGTTCGAAGTTATTTGTTCGATTTTTAAAGCTTTGCTTAACCGAAATGATTGATTACGTTGTTTAACTTGTGAGTGAATGGCGTACTTTCATTTCATTATAAAATGAATTTTTTTGTTAGCAGGAGCGAGACAACAGTTCAACATATGTTGTGGTGGAAAACATAGATATATAATATCAACCAATCCAAGAATTTGTCACCTAGACTCGTTCTAGATGAAAAATAATGCAACGAATCCCGCCGCTCTACAATTTGGCAGTTCTTCCCTTGGCGACAAATCTGACCCTTACTAATGGAATTGTCCTAATTTTTTAAGTACGACTTACATATATCATTTCTCTAGCCCAGTGGTCGGCAACCCGTCGATCGCGAGCCCATTTTCGGTCGATCGCGACAGCATTTTGGACAGTTTATAGTTTAAAAAGATAAATAAAATAACTTTTGAATTCAATGGCGAGTTTATTTTTATTTTTTGATTCAGAAAATGTTTATTAGTTTGTCAGAACATTCGCCGGACCTAAAAAAAACAACCAATAATATGGAATGTCAGTCGTCACTTTAACTATGCTCTTGGTGAGAGAATGTGTAACTACATTTCACATGTGTGTTTTAGTTAAAAAATAAAACTAAAACTAACAGTTCTTTTTATCAAATTCGAAAGAAATAATATATTTGTATTGTTTTGATGCGAATTAACGTTTTAGAAAACCACTATTTTAGAAATTTTAAAGTAGGTGCTTTATAAGCATCAGAACTTGTTCTGACAAAAATTAACCTACAATTTGAAGGCAGGCGCAATCCCAACATGCCTTATTAATAATGCATAACCCCCTCCACCGGTCCTCCGAGTCGATCTTGGTGTTCACCGAACTTGGAAAGTAGATCTTCAGTCAGTTTACGTTGCCGACCGCTGCTCTAGCCTGTTTTTCCGTCGCTCCGCGATATCATCCGCATACAGTATGGGACCTCAAATCCGGAACGCTCGGGGCCGCGATCTTTCTGGATTTCGGAATTTTCCGGATTTTGGGTCCTCATTCAAAACATGTTTTAAGTAGCATCAGAGCCCATATAATTTGCTTTGGAACTTTTTATTAGCATCTTTCACATTTATAGCATTTTTATTATCGTATATATTCGCCTATAAGTCGCGAAATTTAGCACAAAAAACGAATTGGAGTAGGCTTACATTCGAGGCAAAGCATTGATCGATACATCTAGACTTTTCCCGATGTTATTTTAACCTCTTTAACAATAAAAGAAAAGAATTCTGTCAAATTTTGATATGATTTTATATTCTCTATCCACTAAATTATTAAAAGATCAGACTATCGGGAAAATGCGAGAAGCGCGGATTTTCTAATTTCGAGAATGTTCTGTATCGCGCGAAAATTAGAGCTCATTTAAAAAAATAAGTATAAGAAAACTACAAGAAATAAAAAAAAGAAAACAAAATTTAATGATATTAACTCAGAATTAAAGCTACAATTAAGAAAAAGTAATCGCAAAAACGAACCCTTTTCAGAAAAGCGTGGAATAATTTTTTTGAAAACATCACATTTCCGATCTTAAACATGTTCATTACATTTTATTTTCCTTCTCTGTAAAAGGCCTATTTCTAAAATAAAGGTGAAAAACATTTCCCGATTTTTTTTTTTTTTTTCAAAGCAACAATTAATAAAGTCTAATCGCAAAAACGAACCGTTTTCGGAAAATCACGAAATATTTTTTTTTGAAAACAGCAGATTTCCGATCTTAAACATGTTCATTACATTTTATTTTCCTTCTCTTTAAAACGCCTATTTCCAAAAAAAAAAAGAACAAAGCGAAACATTTTCCGATTTTTTTTTTTCAAAAAAGAAAAGCTGTTTTTTTTCAGCTACCGATTTTTTTCGAAAAAGTTCCGGATTTTGGGTTTTCCGGATTTCGGGATTCCGAAATTGGGGTCCTATACTGTATTATACAATAAAATTCCATGGTTTATCCCTCATTTTAAAGCTTATCGTGTCGGCTAATGACGAATAATAGACACAGGGTCTAAAAATGTACCGCTTCTCTTTAATTTGAAATTTAAAATAATCTAGGACAGGGATGGCGAACCTATGACCCGTGGGTCAGACGCAAAATTTTTAACTGACCAACGATTTCTAGGCAACCATTTGTTTGTTTACCCGAGTTGATTTAGATTTTCTAGTTTGTGTGGATAATTTATATTCTATTTGTATTTTTTCAAGAAAAATTGTTTTCAAAATAGCAAATAAAGTGAATAATTTTACTCACATTTTGTTTGTTGGGAAAAAAAATCAACAAATGAAAACAAATAAACATATTTAAAGCACTTTCTTCAAATGAAATGCTCTTTTATAAGGCAGTTATGTTTGTTTGAAAGACTCCCTTAGCAATTGTATCATCCCCTCTCTGTTTCACCTTGCTCTTTTAATCCTTAATTTTTAAATCGTCAAACCACACCCATTTTTCCATTTAAGCCAATTGAATTTTAAAGATATTTAGTTTTACAAGTACTCAGTTAAAAATTTTTTAAACTTAAGTTTGGCGCAAATGGGCATTAGTAACCCACGAGCTAGAACTGAAAAAAATATGAACAAAATTTGACCCACGTCTCAAAAAGGTTCGCTATCCCTGATCTAGGAAGAGGTTATTTAATGGATGCCAAATTGGCGTTGTGTATGCTGGCGCCATCTGTTATCAAGTAAACAGACAAGAGACTCTTGTTTTTATTGTGTAGAAAATTTGAGAATTTTAGCAGCGTCTGTGTGTTAAACTTCTTTAATCGTTAGGCTCTACACCTTAATTTATATTATGAATGTGCAGAGCCTAACCAACCAACAGTAACTACATATTTTAAGTAATGGAACTGTTTCGTTATAGTATTTTAATGCTATGTATACCAATAATAAAAATAATTATCATTATTATTGTGATTATTTTATTATTTTGAATGTCTAAATAATAGTGGGTGGAAAAAAGTTGTAACAGCTATTTGTACTGATCTGTTCAATGACATGCCTTCTTTTGTACCAACACCCGTTTACTTTTTTCTCTTCTTCTTCATGAAGTATTTTCTCTCAAATTAGTGCGGAATTCCGCACAGGTCGACTAGTATATATTATTTCTCTGGCCTGTTTCTCTGTCAGTCCGCGAGATCTTCCTTATTTCTTTATCAAATTCCATGATTTACCCCTCATTTTAAAGCTTATCGAGCGGGCTAATGACGAAAAATGGACCCACGGTCTAAAAATGTACCGTTTCTTTTGAATTTGAGATTTAAAATCATCTAAGAAGAGGTATTTTAATGAATGTCAAATTGGCGTTGTGCGTGTTGCAGGGCTGGCAAGTTTCTGCCGGGGTGGTTAAAACCAGTGGTTATAACCGGTTTAAACCGGCATGGCAGAAACTAGTTTCTGCCAGTAAGTGGCAAAAACTGGCAGAAACTAAAAAATAATACTAATAAGAACTTTAATATGCGATTCATAATTCACACATGTATTTGATATGTAAACAATTAGGTTAAAAATTAAAACTAAAGATAATGAATGTTATTCAAAGTAGCAAAAAGTTTCAAAATGATCATATAAATATACTTTGTTTATATAATACTAATTTTTTTGCACTTGAAAAAAAATCATAATGGTAATCTGATGCTGTACAAGTTTAACTATTAATATTATTGTTTACAGTTGAATTTCTATTTAAAGGTAAAAAAATTACAACAAATTCTATATTTTAGGAAATCATTTTTCAGAGCATTTTTAAATAAATAATACAATGCAATGGCAATAACTTTAAGATTATCTATTATATACAAATAGAAATGGTTCTTGAGAAAATATACCAGTAAATAATAGAAGCACAAAAAATATCAGAGAAATCTTCTTAAATGAGATATCTCATACAACTATTTTTCAAAATTACCACTCGAACTCAAACATACTATCACTTTTTACACAGAGCATTTCATAGCATAGGACTATTTTTGCTAACCTTTCTGAACCCAGACTGTTTCTTAATTTGTTCTGAATGAAAGAAAAGCTTTAAAATATTCTTTCAAGACCAGCATTTCTTTGCTGGCAAGGTCATTATTGTGGATGCAAAAGTTACTAAATTAAAAAAATCTTAATTTTTACCAGTATTCGTTTTTAAAGACGACACTATTCATTTTTCTAATACAAATTTATTTTTTAATTAAAACTATTCACAATATATTTTATTTGTTATTTATTCTGAATAAAATGTACTTTGGGAATTTAATACTATTAAAAAATTCTCCGATAATGTCACAAAATGTGTTTGTGCCACTTATTGCCAGTTTCTGCCGGTTAAAACCATGGAGGTAGTATTGAGGGGAGATGACACGGCGGCTCACATCAGAGGGATCGGGATTACCATTTCCTGCCATGTGTCGCTCTTTCGCATCGGCACAAACAAACCGTGTGCTTAATGCTTTTCTACGAGAATTTTTTAAATTTTCATTGACTATATCTTATTTCGATTTCATGCAATCTTCCAAATAACGCGAAAAACAATTACATCATACTATTGGCAAGCTCTCATTTAAAAACGGTTAACATTAGGTGCAATTTTATTATAGAAAATGCTGGTTTTTGTAACGCATTTTTCGATGCTCTGAGCGCTTGCTTTTCGATAATTTTGCCGGTTTTCTCATGTATTGTAGTAATATTAAACTTATTTTATACATTCTTATTCAGAGTTTGCGCTTCCATGTCTTCTCCAGCATTTTTCAAAAGGTTTTAATAAAGATCTTGAATGCTTTATTAATATATGTACACACACACACACACACATATATATATATATTATTTATTTATTTACATGTACATTTGATCTGATATCTATGGTTATATAAGCAATGATATTGCATTGTAATAGAAAGCTCATTAATGTAAATATTTCAAAGAGGACATTTAATTACTGCGTAACATTTTATTTAAAATAAAGTACAGTAGGACCTCGGTTATCCGAGCCCCGATTAACCGAGTTCCGGGTTAACCGAGGTACATTTTCCCTTGGAAAAAAATTTTTTGGCTGCCGATGGCGGCGTTACCTGCTACAACAATTGCGTAAAAAAGCGGCAAAGAAGCGAACGAGTTTTGTTAAACAGAAAACAATATATATTCATTAACTTCTTCAAGAAACAACTTTAACTAGAACATGTACTCTACTAATGTGTACATATAAAATTAGATATTTGTATGTATGTAACGTCATTTTTTCATTTCCTAATATGTACGGTAAATGACTTTTTTTTTACATCTTTGACGACATTTTCATTCATTTCAACCCATGTTTCCCCCTCAATTCGGACATAGTCCGTGTTATCCGAGTTTTCGATTATCCGAGGTACCCTCGATCCACATTAGCTCGGATAATCGAGGCTCTACTGTAGATTGTATTTCAAGAAATAAGTAGTTTAAAAAAATATTTGCAGAATTATGCATAAAAACTAGCGTCTATAATTCAAAGTATAATTTTAGGAATATCATTTAAAAAAGATAAAACTAAAATTGAGATTTTTTAATGAAATAATTTCTTTATTTCTGTTCAAAAACACTGAAATGATATAAATAATGACAAGCATTTGCTTAGTGATGAGACAAATAATTCTTGGAATTAAAAATTAAAATAATCTATTGGTACACAAGTTAATATTCATAACAATAATAAGAGTTTCACACGGGGAGTAAGATCTTTAAAAAATTTCATTACAAAGAAAAATGCTGATCAGTGATTTAAATTTCTGAATGACTGAACACAAATGGGTATGCTCACTAAATTTGAAGCATTTACTGGAAAACTAGGAACTGTGATGCATAAATTTTGGGGATTTAGTGTATAGGAATGTAAATTTTAGCATCATTGAAACCCAAGGTTGATAAGGGAGAGGCACCCTCCCCCCCCCCACATTTTTTTTATTCAGCGTCAAATTTTAAGACAGTAATATGTAGATATTAATAACAAGATTTCTTAGGAAAAATCATACTAAGGAAAAAATTCTGGTTGTACTACTAATTAAAACAATCAATCTCGGTAACAAAGGGCATATGAAATTAGAAAGGCAGATAGAAAGGAGACTGTGTTATATTTAACAGTGCCGGGTCTGGGGGAGGGGGGCACCCGGCCCCTTGCCACGGGCGGCACTTCTGGGCAGCAAATTCATTTGTGATGCAAAAAAAAAAAAAAAAAGGAAGAAGAAGAAAGAAAAGACAATAAAATAAAAAAAAAGAAAAATATATTTAATTAAGAAAATTTAACTTTTGGAAAGAGAAAATTAAAATCCTAGTTCGGCGCTCCGATTTGATCATTGATCGGCTATTTTGCTAACGATTAAAAAGGATTAATAGAATTATTTATTTGTATAAACTATCGGAAACCAAAATTGAGTTTTACTGAATATGTTGCGTTGTTGATCAGTCGGCAGGCTCGTCTGTTAGGCAAAAGGGCTCCATATTAAGGCAGTTTTAGGGGGCGGTAAATTTTGCAATGCCAAAAATTTAAATTAAAAAATTAAAGGTTTTTTCCTCTTCTGATAATGAAATATAAATCATGCTATGCTAACAATATATTAATAGTTTTTCATTTGCAAACTTTCAAAGCATTCTTTTGGGAAAGGGCGGAGGGGGGGGGGGAGATTGTGATAGTGAAATATAAATCATGTCATGCTGAAACAATACAGAAGTTCTTCTTTTGCAAATTTTCAAAGCATTCTTTTGGGAACGGAGGGGGGGGGGGGGAGCTTGTAAGAGTCATTTGAAATGGCAGACATGGCTCTTTGATACGGGCGTTAGTTGGGGGGGGGGGGGGCTTTCTCCTGCATTTAAACAAAAATGCTAATTTCGTTCTGCATTTTGATGAGTATTTTCGTAAGTAAAAGAGTTTTTAAAAAGTTTTTGTATGCCTTTGTTTTAACTAATATATTTTTGCCGTCCCAAATGCGCCTTAAGGCCTCAAGATGCGCCAGTTTGCATACAAATTTTCCCGAGAGAGAAACCCCCGGACTGTCAGAATTTCATATCGCCAGTTAAGGGGGCCTTTCATATGGCTCTACCCCCTCCCAATGTTGAGCTGAAAGGACCATGCCAACGAAAGTTTCATGGATTTATCAATGGCCCCCCAAATAAAAAATCCTTAAAAAAAGGCCAGTACATAAAGGCGATGTGAAATATAACCAATAATTAGATGAAGGGGGGCAGTATATTTAAGTTTGCCCCCTCCCCCCGCGGAAAACTCCGGCACTAATATTCTATCGTATGTACAGTTAGCATTACATACAATCTTACTTTCTCACAACATTAACGAACATTACTATTCATATTACAATTAATATACATACATATATTTTTTACTTTTTAAATATGATTTATTTAATTTCATTAAAATTATAAAAATGTTTTCCACATCATCCAAGAGGTACGGTTTATAGAAGCATTACCCCTTTTACAAAATGCAAGGCAGGTATCCCCAAGAAGTATATATTCCTTCTATATTAACTTAAAATAATGATCCACAGTAGTTTTTCCAAACATTTCATTGCGTACTGCTATATGTACAGAAGTAATTTCCAATGAGTGGCAGCTCTGGAAAAGTTTAAACGAAATGAATTGGTTGATTTCAAATTTGGAAAAACAGTCAGGGGATATGTCTCGGAAATGTAACTATAGCATTATAAAAACAATAGACATAAAAAGACAACAGAATCAATAAAAGCTACGAGAACGAGCACGAAAATAACGGTCAATTCAGCAAAAGCTTTGGTCTCCGATCGGCACTTGCATCGGCCCTCCCCCTATCGGCACAAACAGAGCTCGGTAGGGTTCCTATTTGGCAGGACGTCACGTGGTACGATGTCATCTCCCCTAGATAATAGCTCCATGGTTAAAACCACTTTCTGCCGGCAAAAACCCAGCCCTGGTGTGTTGGCGCCATCTATTATCAAGTAACAAACAAGATACTCTTCTGTTTTTATTTTGTAGAATACGCAAGAAATCAACACTTCTTGGAGCGCGATCATGTATGCGATCTGAGTGTCATTCTTCACTTCAGCGCGCTCCAAAACTGCATTTTTCAAGGCCGTATCCAGAGGGAGGAGGGGGTGGGTCCAGGAAAACTGTTCGTAATTTATCGCAATGTAGCATATATTCTTCCCTGAAAGTTTTCTTTTCCCCTTCATTCCAAGTGTACCCAATTGTGACATTTTAAAATACTGTTTATTAACTAGTTTGTGCAATTTAAAAGCTACATTAATTATTATTTAAAGTAATTATTAATTAAAATTTTAAAAAAAATTTTTAGTTATTTTTTTTGTAATAATTTTTTAAATCAGAGAACCAAGAAATTGCGTCAAAATTGTTTGTGCTTAGTTCTGGGGTCTGAAGAGGTTATCACAAGTCTGACGAAGTCATCCCCCCCCCCCTCCACATAAAAAATCTCGATACGGCTTTGGCACTCTTAAACACGCATCTGAATATCTCGCCGAAAACAGTGATATATTATAAACTTTTTTAATATAAATTCTAACAAAAGTTTTCAAATAAAATATGCAAGTCATTTTCTTTCTGGAATGTCTCTGGCCCTCAAATTTCTCAACAAAAGTTTGATTGGCCCTCCGGTAGCTAAAAGTTGGACCACACTGCAATATTTTATTCACTAACTCAATTTCTGCTGATCAAGCTTCAACTTATCAATATCACTTAGTAATACTTTTTATCAACTACATGACTGATTTTAATTTAATATTACTTATGGGACTTCATGTCATATAGTGTTTTCAAAGTGTTGACAATATTGAATGTTTTGATAGGCACGCGACGCCGCAGGAGACGTTTTTTATACTCCTGCACTTCGTTGACGTCGGTTTTCTGAACTAGTATGTACTAAGAAATAAACAAAGCAAAAGGATGTTTATTTTCGATAAGATATACTAATAACCATCAAATACCTGGAAGCCGGCAAGGTGGCATAGTAGTGAGTGAGGCTCAGGCGTTAACGTACAACAGTCTCTTAATTTCATAAAAAATAATACCTTTTCAAAACAGATGAAAAAAAATTATTTGTTCAAAATTTAATATTTTCTCAAAAATAAGTAAATGTTAATAATTTAATAACTTATTGTACAGTTGAAATGGAGTTCAGGCGGCCTCTTCTGGAAATTAAAACGGTACATTATATCACGTTAAAAAAAACTTAAAACATAAAAAATAGACAGATTTAAAATAGACCATAATTTAATTTTAAAATAATCAAAATATTTATACGTTGGAAAAAAATGAATCGCAAACACAGCATGCAATGTTTTGGCGAACCCTGTTTTTGATGCTGGCAAATGTCAAACGAAAAAAAAGATGTTTTTAATTGAACGTAAAACAAAGCAAAACCCTTATTAAGGGACAAAGATTATTCAGAGACGTTATTTTCGGCAATATATATTTAATTCGTTAAAATTTTTTTTGATAAAATAGATTCTCACCCCCACAAACGAACTAAACACTTGAAATTTTCTATAATTAATGCATAGTTAACTAAGATGTTTGCAAGTAGTTACAATTACTGTTACTATTTATTCTATTGACAAAGCCATACTGATAAAATATTATATCAATGCTTAATTAAAGAAGATTTTGTTAGTAATTTCCAAAATTAAGTATAGAAAACATACACATTATATCTAACATAAGCTAATGTGTTCCTAGGTAATAGCATTTAAAAATATTAATCATAATTAATTACTGTAGAAAACAGGAATTTCAAAGCACTAAAATAATTTTTGTATATGATTAAAATAAAATCTAGTCAAACAAAATATGTAGATGTTAAGAATAAAAAATGTTTATTAAAAATGAATATTTTCATTCTCTGTTGAAGAATTCAAATGAACAAACTTGTTACTCAAAACAGGTTCGTCTTCACAATCTTCTTCACCAATAGTTAACGGTTTTTCATGTTTCTTGAATTTTTTTCTTTTTTTGCGAAGTTCTGAATGATCGGTTTTTATTAAGCATTCGTCAGGCACATTATCAATGATTGCTTGTTTTAACGTTTGGAAAAGAATGTCAAGAACAGAGTCCCTACCTAATAATTCAGATACAAATAAATCAGGATAAGGACGAGTCATAATTTCCTTTGTTAAATTATACAGCATTGTACCATTGAACGCCATATGGATCTTTGGACACTCAAGGGGAGACTTTAGCAATTTATTTAAATACATACAATATAGAATGCATGACTGCAGTTGGCTGAAACTATGGACAATATTCACAAGCAATGGATTTCCATGATTAAACACAGGATTCTTAACATATTTTTTGAGATTTAGTTTGGCCAAATCTAAATCGGATTTGCTTAATTTCGCAATGAGATCACACGTGGTAGAAGTATTTTTACGCTTTTCATTTTGACAAAATTCAAGAACATTAATATCCTTAAAATATGATGGCTTTATCAAGGAAAAATATAACACATTCAAGATGATAGAATAGATAATTTCTTCATTTGGTTTAGGTAAACAATTCTTAATCCAGTAAATTATAGATCCAGATAAAAGTTTCCAAAACGCAGGAAATAAAGAAATAACTTGTTTCTGAACGTTTAACGTTTCTAGCAAAATTTTCTTGCCTTTCTTCCTTTCTAGTTCGTTCAGTTCCTTTAAGGTAGGCAAAGTACCATACTCTCTTAAGCTAAAAACAGGATCGACAACTTCCCTGCATAGATTTCCTTTACGACGATCATATTCTTCAACCCCTCGGAGGCAGCTTTCCGCGTTGCATCCAGGATCATGCTTCAATAAAATTCCATACAGTATTTGTCGCACAAAACGAGAGCATACAAAGCTACTTTCAAAACACACATTTTCGACTTGGGAAGGCAAAAATATTCTATGCAAATTGATTACATTTAAAAAAAATGGTGGAAAACGACCGTGATGAAACAGGAAAGCAAAATGGGTAGGCAGAAAACTACCACATGGCGCTTTTAAAATTGTACTTAAAGGTAAGTCACATTTTGTGTTAGTCAGCCTTCCTTCAATAGCATAAATTAAGTTCGGCGTTTGCATTTCATATCCCTCAACTGCGCGGTCAATTACAGATTTCACAAATGCACGCTTTTCTTCCTTCAGATGTTGCAAAACCTGCTTAATACCTTCGTTTAAATTTACATGCTTCAGCCAAGCAAGAAGTCCTACTATTTTTTTCTGATTGTAGGCAACTTTAAGTTTAGTATGTTTACACTTTGGCAATTGTATATTTGAAAAGAAGACTTCAAACACACCAGCATTTACGTAGTCATTTCCGATAAGGGTCCCAAACAACGGCAACACACTTTTATCAATGCCCGGAAAATGACTTAAAAAATTGTCTATATGGTAAATAGAACAATCAAGATAGCAGTAAGGAATTCCATTGTCTTCACCAGAACATACAATTGGCTCTATCGAGTCCAGAAGAATAAATCCTTTCTGAATATCATAAATATAAAAATCACTATCGTTGCTAATGACAGGACATTTGTAATGATTGGCAAGAGCAGACAACTGTTCGTCGGCTTCAAAATCACATTGAGCATAGGCAATATTCATTTCATCCAAGACTTCTTTAAAAACTTCTTGTGCCAGAAGTGGGAGGACTTTGCCCGAACATCTTCCGTATTTAGCAATATGTTGAGTCAAAGTCAGCCTGTCTCGAGATCTCTGCTTCACAGTTTTCAATTTTCGATCTGATTTATCATATCCGCCATCAAAAACTATTATGGGGTTTACTTTACATTCCAGATATGCTGATAAATAAGTTTTTATCATTTTCGAATACCTAAAATATAAAAGTTTCATTTAATACAATTTTGTCTATCTACCAATGTCATACAATTTACTTCAGGAAAGTTTAAAAAATCACAAGCACTAAACGTTAAACTTAGATAGCTTTTACCAGTAGCGTTCCTATCATGGGTGTCACCCGGGGCGTTAATTTGTGTCACCCCCTTAACACTCCTGAAAAGGGTGACACCTGGGGCGGATCGCCTTCCCCCGTAGTGACGCTATGCTTACACATTTTCCAAATCAGCTAAACGAAATGATAAGGCTTTCACTAACAAGCCATCACATGATATGGTAATAAAATAATTGTTGTACAAAAAATAGAACCGACTTCAAATTAAAAATTGTGCTGAAAAGTAAATTTTATTCTTTAAAACAACATTGATACAACTTTTAAACATAATTCTTGAAGTCGGCGCAAAATTACGACAATCTAATTACCATTACACCATGTGCTTGTTGCCAACTTGTTGTGTGCTCTTGGTAAAAAGAGTAAATAAGTTTGGTGATTTTCCAAGAAAAATTTTGCGTGTTATACGTCAAAAACATGTTGGAAATATTGTACATAGCAAGTAAGTTCTTCTGTGAAATGTTACAGCCTTTCTCAAGCATTTTACGAGGCAGGATGACCGAAAACATTCAAAGCGCTTTGTTTTTCACACAAAAGGAACAACTGCAAAACTTCTTTACTTTTTCTATTCTTCAATTTGTTGTTGATCCCCTAAATGCACACGTTAGGAAATTTTCACTGGAAAAGTGTGAAGTGAAGCATGCTTTTTATATGACTCAAGTTCCAGAACATTTTGTCATGCATTTCTCTAGAAATTTGAAAAAATGTCTAAAATGACTTTTGGCTACATAGGTGTACTAACATGAATTTTGTAACATTAAATATATAATTTTTTTGAAAAAAAAAAAGAATTAGTTGCTATGAAAACACATCAAACCTATTCTTTTAAACTATCAGAAGTTATATTTTAGTAATCTATAACTGATGCCTAGTTTAAAAACTGAACAAAATAAATAAATAAAATAAAAAATAAATAAAAATATATTTCAAAAATAATAATAATTGAACAATTTTTACACAACTCTTTAATAGGGTCCTCACTTTAAAACAGAATATCTTGAAGTTGAAATTATTTTACTTCGTAAGAAACAAAACAAAACAAAAAATTTTTTTTTTCATTTATGACAACTTTAAAAAAAAAAAAAAAAAAAAAAAAAAAAAAAAAAAATGCCTCAATAACACTTATGGCATAGTCCGTGATACTTCAGGAGAAAAAGTAAAAATCTTACTTTCATAGTCTCAGAAGTTTTTGAGTTTAATATGTTGTATCTTGACGTGATTGTGATGTTTGGCACAAATACAACAAATATAATTTATTACGAAAAGAGGGTTATTTATTATACATATTTACAAGACATTTAAGAAATGCTAACTACACCGGCGACGGCCGTTAATCGACTCTCAATTCTGTAGAACGAGATGTTGCTCGGCAAACGTCGGGCTGTTGCCAACATCTTCCCCTTTTAAGTCATGACATAGTCCTTGAATCTTTCAGGACGTTTGATGGTTCTTTGTGGTCTGGTCCGCAAAGTTGTTGAAGTGTCGGGTGGAGTAACAAACTCACTCAATAGAGATTCATTTATTTCTGATCTCTCAGTTATGAAGTTGAACCATGTGTCCTGCTGCAGCGAGTCAGAGGCTCTGAACTCGTCAACAAATGGATTTGAATTAGGACATGGTGTTGTACTTGCTTCATACCGATAGCGTAGTTGGTTTGCATGAGAGCGAACGAGTCGTATTCTGTCATTCGACTCAAGAAACACATTGTAAAGGACATTCCCCTTACGTTCTGCTATTTTTCCTGGCTCCCATTTCCAGTTGTTATTTGAGTACACTTTAGCATAAACTAAATCACCTTCTTTGAAGAATCTATTTTCTGCGCCATGATGTTTATTAAACTGAAAATTTTGTTTTTCATTCATTTTGGCAGCTGTGTCGTCAGAGGGACGAATCAAGTCCAAAACTGTTCTCAGTTTTCTTCCAAGCATCAGTTCGGCAGGTGATTTATTTCCGATATATTTGTTTGGTGTGTACCGGTAAGTAAATAGAAATGTATTAAGAGCAGCTTGTAGATCTCCCCCTTGCTGAATTTTCTTAATACCTTTTTTGAAAGTGTCTACAAAAATCTCTGCTTGACCGTTTGATTGAGGATGATGTGGAGGTATTCTATAGTGCTGTATACCATTTTTCTTGCAGAAATCATCAAAAAGATTACTTGTGAACTGAGTACCGTTGTCAGAAACTATAATTTTTGGCACTCCATATCTGGCACAAGTTTGTTCGGTAAATTTCAATGTTGTAGATGCAGTGATTGTTTTCGTAATGAAGATTTCAGGCCATTTGCTATTTGCATCTATGATGAGCAGGAAGTAATAACCATCTATTGGACCTGCGTAGTCGATATGAATTCTTTCAAATGGTTCTTTTGCTAATGACCAAGAACGCAGTAATGTCTTGGTTGGTGATTTTCGAGAAGTTTGGCATGAATGACACGTTTTGACGTAAGTTTCAATGTCCTTGTCTAATGAAGGCCAGAAAACGTAACTTCTAGAATATGACTTCATGCGTTCCATTCCAGGATGTCCTTTGTGCAATTCTTTTAGAATTCTGCTTCGAAATTTATCTGGAATAATGACTCGTTCACCAAACATTAGGCATCCTTTCACAACTGATAGAGAATCTTTTCTGTTAAAATATGGTCGAATCTCTTCGGGAATTTGATTTTTATGTGATGGCCAACCATGGTCAAGAAACTCTGTAACTTTTTGAGCGACTTCATCTTTCTTAATTTCTTCCTGGATAGATTTGTGTGTGATGTTGACTGAATTAACTGAATCTTCCAAAATTTGATTTACTGTTGTTTCCAGATGAACTGAGGCAATGAGGATTTCCTCCTCTGGTTGGATTTTGGAATTAATCAGTCTTGATAATATATCTGCGTAACCAAAAGAATCAGTGGAAATATATTTAATTTTGAAATTGTAGGCCAATAAGATACAAGCCCATCTTTGAAGTCTATTTGCAGTATGAGCGGGAATACCTTTTGATGATCCAGAAATGCGTAACAGAGGCTGATGATCAGTTTCCAGAATAAACTCCCGACCATAGATCATTTTGTGGAATTTTGTTAAGGCAAAAATTAATGCAAGTCCTTCTTTTTCTATTTGACTGTATTTTTGCTCTGTAGCTGACAAAGTTCGTGAAGCGTGAAAAATTGCTTTTCTTGAACCGTCTGGAAATTCGTGATGTATTACAGCTCCAATTCCAGTATTACATGCGTCAGTTGCTACAATGATTGGCAATTCTGGATTATAGTGAGTCAAAAGAAGATCACTTTGCAAAATTTTCTTGATGTCATCAAAAGCTTTGTCGCATTGCTTAGTCCATTTCCACTCAATATCTTTACGAAGAAGATTATCTAATGGTTGTCTGAGTTGCTGAAGTCTGTGTACAAATTTTCCATAATAATTTATAGCTCCCAATAAAGATCGTAACTCAGAAATGTTCTTTGGAACAGGCATTCTTTTAATAGCTTGAATTTTCTTTGGATTTGGAAGAAGTCCATTTCCATCTATTACGTGCCCTAAAAATTCAATTTGGGGTAAAAACAGTTGACATTTTTCAGGCCGCACTACAAAACCGTAGTCCTCAAGCCTTGCAAAAAGTTCTTTTAAATGCCGTTTATGCTCAGAAACAGATTTGCTTGCGACCATGATATCATCAAGGTAAGCACTGGTGTTTTTAAGACCAGAAATCATAGCATCAATAGTTTTCTGAAATTCTCCAGGTGCTGGTTTTACTCCAAAAGGCAATCTATTAAATTTATAAAGACCTTTATGAGTGTTTATGGTAAGCAATTTACCTGAATGTTCATCTACTTCAACTTGGAAATAGGCATCGGACAAATCTATCACACTGAAAATACAATTTCCAGCTAAGTTTGCAAAAATATCCTCTGGAACAGGTAACGGATGATTGTTCGATTCTAATGCATCATTCAGTCCTGTTGAGTAATCTGCACATATACGTAATTTTCCATTAGGCTTCTTGACTACTACGATAGGTGCTGCCCATGCTGAATAGTCAATTGGTGAAATAATTCCTAACTTTTCCAATCTATCTAACTCTTCTTCAATTTTTGGAAGTGCTGCATAAGACACTGGTCTCTTGTTTCTAAAAATTGGTTGAACACCATCTTTTAACTGTAGTGTTACCTTTGTTTTTGTACAACGACCTAATTCTGTCGAAAACACTGCAGGGAAATCCTTAACAAGTTGCGAATTAAAATTTTCGTCCGATGCAGAGCGGACACTGCAACATATTGAAGACATCGGAACATCCCACAAGTTGAAAAGTTCTATCCATTGTATTCCAAATAAATTAAGATTTGGCACTTCTGTCACGAAACAAGTTCCAGTTTTTGTAGTATCGTTAATTGTAATTTCGCAGTCAAATTTATGAGTTAGTTTTACTGGATTACCAGATGCACTGTTGGCAGAAAATTTGGTTTTGTTCGCCATAGGTTTTCCTATTTGTTCCCATGTACTTTCAGAAATAATGGTGATGTCAGAAGCTGTGTCGAATTGTAATCTAACTAATTCATTATTTATTTTAACTGTAATGTATTTCCTTTTATCTTCGAAAGAAATTTTATTTACAGCAAAAAGGGCTTCAGTATTTGGCGAAAACGTCGTTATTTCCTTTTGCGCCTGTCTAGTCGTAATCGCTTGAATAGTTGGCGAAAATTTTTTTATTTTCTTTTTCCCTCGTCTAGTCGGAATTGCTTGGCGACCGCTATTACAATATCCTTCTTTATGTCCTATTCTATGACATTTTTGGCATTCATGCTTCGAATAAGTACAGTTCTTTGCGAAATGCATTTCACCACAAAACCAACAAGGATATCTTGGCGGCTTTAGTCCGCTTGGCGATGACGCACCACGCTTGGCGTAATTTTTTCCAAACTTAAAATCAGACGATTTTACAGTGCGGGATTCTCCAAATTTTTCCTCGCCAAATTTTGCAAGTTTTTCATTTGAAACTTTGTTAATTGATGATTTTGCGGGGGTGAACTGTTGTATCATCGCTGCGTCTTCTTTTAATAAAGTGAAAGCTTGGCATTCTTCTACCAATTTACGAATGTCAATTGGCGATGTGGCAGATTGTTTATCCATTAATTGTAGCTATCTGGCACAAATTTCAAAATGCTTTGGCGCGTTAAGACCGCTGATAAAAATAAGACACTTGAGTTGTTCTACATCGAGTTGATTATACTCAATATCTTCGCATTTTTTATTAAAAATGCCTGCATATGTGGCGAAATCATCCCAGTCATTCTTTTTAATTTGAAGACAGTTAAATCTTTTATGAAATACTGACTGTTTGGGACTAAGAATAGATTTCAGCTGGCTAACTGTATCGTTAAATGACACATCTTTGAATTTCTTTGGAAGAATGTAATTAATATATTTATTGTAAGATGCTAGGTCTAACTTACGTAGAAGCAATCTTACCTTTGCGGCGTCATCCAATTTAGCTGCATCGGTAATGAAAGTTTCTTCATACCGTGTGTACCACTTATCGAACGACAGTCCACTTTCTGCGTCATAAACAAAATCACTGATTCCATTAGCCAAAGTTTCCATTAAAAACTCAATATTATCGGCTGCATTTGAAACTGCAGTTGTTGAGGGACTTTGACGACTGGTTTCTTCCAAAAGTTCAAGTCGTTTATTTGTTGAGATTACCAACGCCGTCAGCTGCTGTAACAAATCTTCGGTTGTAGCCATTTCTTTCCGCTTGCTGATACTTCGAGACTTTTAAATGTAAAAGATTCTTGAAAATCCTCGTCGCCACGTTGTTGTATCTTGACGTGATTGTGATGTTTGGCACAAATACAACAAATATAATTTATTACGAAAAGTGGGTTATTTATTATACATATTTACAAGACATTTAAGAAATGCTAACTACACCGGCGACGGCCGATAATCGACTCTCAATTCTGTAGAACGAGATGTTGCTCGGCAAACGTCGGGCTGTTGCCAACATAATATATGTTAGAATTTGGAACAAAGTGAAATACAGGTATATTTTTGTTTGGCCCCAAAAAATTCCGGGCCCGAGATACAGGCCGCCAAAGATGGAGTCCTCGGCGCCATTTCTGACTTGCGATTTTCGACAAAAATTTTGAACTGCTCTACTTCTCGAACGGTGCAAGATATTTTGTTGCGATTTTTTTATGTGAAAGATAATTGTCTGCTTTTGAGAGGTTACATTTCAAGATCTGTTCAACTTTTTTTTCGGTAGCCTTTTGAAAAATTAAAAAAAAAATCTTTCATATTTTTTTCTCAAAAAAGACAATTTCAAATTTTTATATTTTTTACTGTCGGTTAATACCACTGAGTACTACATTCCAGTGATTCAGCTAGACTTAAGATATTACGGGTTCCTGGGACCGAGGACTTCCAAATTTATCGGTCCCTTTTTCCAAAAAGCGGGTCCCTATCCGAAAAATAACATATCATGTAAAACCACGATATGTTATTTTTTGATACCATGGTGGTAGCAATAAGGATTTGCATTTCCTGCTCTCTCTCTCGAAATAAATAAATAAATAAATAAAATAAAATAATCCTGAACCTTGATTATTTTAATAGCTACTGTATTGTCAGGGATATAAGATGAAATGTGATTTATTAGGTTGTACTTTATGAAAAATACTTGGATTAGACAGAAACGGACAAAAGTACTATAAAATATAGGACAACAGAAAAATGGTTTAAAAAATCGAGTACTATTTTAATAAAATTTGGATTATTAAAAGAAATGATACAATAACATCTAAATAATCATCAGAAGGATAAAGAAATGTCATTAAAATTCATTACATGCGTTTAATTTACCCCTTTTGCACACTTCAGTTTATTATTTCCTGCATCAACTATGGCTTTTGCTGCGTCAATATCTTGCATAATTTTTCGTTTTAACACTGCTTGCAGTCATTTGTTTCCTTCCTCTCCTATGCAAAAAGTGCAGAAAACGCCGGAATTTGGATTCGCGAATTTTGCATAATTGTTCGAGTGGAAATTAAGAACTCTTGCATTTCCTGAACTCTCTCTCTCTCGAAATAAATAAATAAATAAAATAAAATAAAATAATTCTGAACCTTGATTAGTTTAGTAGGTACTGTATTGTCAGGGATACTGTATCTGCGCAGATTAAAGAGCAGAAACTTTTTTATTAATTCAGAATAAAAGCATTAATTCACAAATAACATAATTGCAAAACTGAACCCTTTACAAAAATCACGATCGCAAAAATGAAACTACATATTTCCAATTATGATAACATTTCATGTCCCTTCTTTTTAAATCATACTGTTGTATTTTATGATATAAGGAATCACTATATTATACTAAACTACTTTATTACATAAATAAGATACATGAAGGAAGCGACATTAAACAAACTTCTTGTAGCAAGCAACAAGAACCAACTGTCGCCAATTCTATCAATTTTAATTAACAACATAATATGTTGCCAACACATGTTTTGTAATATAATACATTTTAAATATACAACATCTCCCCCTTTTCCCTTCACATGACAAAATCTTTGAATCGTAAAGGTGGTCTGATAGTACGACCCCTTCTTGTTATATATTCGTTTTGTGCTAAATTTCCTGTACCCTGAATATGCTTTTGCCCAATATTCAACCCAGCATCTGCAATATCTCCCTTTTCTCTGCTTTCAACACTAGTTGTCTCAGAATAAATGTTATCATCTGAATGATCTTGAATATAATTTTTTCTGTGTCTCAAATGAAAGGAATTTCGTCTCAATATAGTACCTCTTACTGTTTTCACTAAATAGGATCTAGAAGTCTGATATTTTTTTATAATTTGGGCTGGCTCCCATTTATTTTTGACCCATAAAAGGACACTGTCACCTTCGCTAAAGTCTGCCCTTTCCCTCGCCTGCCTATCATAATAAAACTTACTCCTTTCTCGTTTTAATTCCAACTTCTTCTTAAAATGTTTTATTATTTTTGGTTGTAAGACAAAAGTTGTTGCAGGCAATTTCGTACGTAGACATCTACTCATGAGTATCTGAGCAGGGGAAACATTCATTCCACTGACTGGAGTATTTCTATGCTCTAGTAAAGCTTCGTTTATCATATCTGTTTCAGTGCCTGATTTGCGGAGAATACCTTTAGCAATGCCCACCATTTTCTCCGCAAATCCATTAGATTTTGGATATCTGGGACTACTGTTTATAATTTCAAACCCCCATTCTCTGGAAAATTTATTCATTTTAACACTGGCGAAAGGCATGTTGTCACAAACTAAGACTTTAGGTATACCATGAGTGGAAAAAACAGCTTTAAGTTTTGATATTATTTGTTCAGATGTTTTGTTAGCTATTTTTATTATTTCTAACCATTTTGACAAAAAGCAGCCAATGATAAGGTAGTCATTACCACCATACTCGCAAATATCTAACCCAATTTTTTCGAATGGTAAATTTGGCAGTTGATGATGTATCAAGGGTTCTTTTATATTTTGGGGTCTAAATTTTTCGCAAACTTTACATTTAGAGACCATCTCTTCAATGTCTTTTTTTATCCCTGGCCAAAATACAACCTGTCTAGCTCTAGCCTTAGCTTTTTCCATCCCACAGTGAGCTTCATGAAGCAACTTTAACATTTCTGCTCTCAAACTTACAGGTACTATGACTCTATCGTTTAAAAATACTAGTCCTTCTCCTACAAATATATTGTCCCTAAATTTGAAATATTCCTGAGCTTCAGATGGAATATTTTTACTATTAGTGGGCCATCCTTCATCCCAAAATTTCAAAACTTGTGAAAGACCAACATCAGCAAGAGTTGCATCCCTAAATTCGTTTTTCCTAAACTCACTTATTTGCAAATTTTTAGTTACACTATGAACCATCTCTGTCATTTCTATATCATCTTTCAAGGGTTTTACAATAAATGATCTTGACAATAAGTCAGCTACATACATGTATTTACCAGGTAAATATTTAAGATTTAGTTGATATTTCAAAAGTTTTATTTTCATTCGTTGCAACCTAGGGGACACTACACTACTTACAGTTTTATTCATAACCGAAACTAACGGCTTATGATCAGTTAATACTTCAACTGGCCTGCCATAAATAAAATAATGAAATTTAGTAGCAGCAAAAACAATACTTAAAAACTCTTTCTCAATTTGAGCATACCCTTTTTCTGTTTCAGTCAAACTGCGAGAAGCAAATGCAACTGGTTTCCCATCTTGCAACATACAACACCCCAACCCATCTTTCGAACTATCTGCCTGTATCACTATATTTTTAGAACTATTAAATACTCCTAACACAGGAGCATTTGCAATTTTACTCTTTAATGCTTTAAGAGCACTTGAATGAACAGGCATCCAATGCCAAGTTACATTTATTTTTAGAAGTTCACTTAGGGGAGCAGATGTAGTGGATGCCTGGGGTATAAACTGTCTTAGGTAATTGATCATACCCAATATCCTTTGAAGTTCAGTTTTATTTGTAGGTTCAGGCATATCAATTATAGCTTGGACATGGTCAGGATCAGGTTTCATACCCTTAGAATTAAACACGTATCCCAAATACTTAACTTCGGGTACTTTAAACTGTATTTTATTTTTATTGAATTTTATATTTAATTCCTTAGCTCGTTGTATAATTTTGGCCAGGATTTTATCATGTTGTTCTCCAGTTTCTGCTGCAATAAGGAGATCATCGAAATAAATCAAAACTCCTTCAATATCTCCAAAGTTTGCCTCATTTCTTTTCTGAAAAATTTCAGGTGCGCATGATAATCCCATTGGAAGACGTAAAAATTTGAAACATCCAAATGGAGTACTAAAAGTACACAGGTCTGTACTTTTCTCATCTAGTTCAATTTGGAAAAACCCATCTTTAAGGTCAAGCACTGTGAATACTGTTTTGTTACATAGTTTGGAAACAAGTTCCTCAACCTTAGGTATTAGAAAATGATCTCTCCTTATTGCTCTATTTAGATCTTGAGGATCCAAACAGAGCCTGATTGAGCCGTCAGGTTTCTCAACCACAACTAAATTACTCACCCAGCCCTGTGGCCTATCAACTTTAGCAATAATTCCCTGCTTTTCTAACAGTTGTAATTTTTCTTTTAATTTTGGACGTAAGCTGACTGGAATACGTCTGGGAAGGCGAGCAATGGGTGCAGAATTTTTTTCCACTTTTATAACATACTTCCCTTCAAATTTTCCAACACCTGTAAATATTTCCCTGTTATTCTCAATAAACTTAGTTACATTCATTTTTGTGGATACATTATCAATACATTTTACAAGATTTAGTTTTACACATGCTTCTAATCCAAGTAATGGTTTGGAATTAATATCATCAACAACAACAAAATTCACATTAACCTGCTTATTGCCAACATTACACAATAAATTAATCATACCTGTAGGTTTAATTTTCGAGCCACCATAGGCTTCCAATATAATATTTGTATCTTCCAATTGCAACTCATTATTTAAACCAGAAAAAATATGTAAAGGTAAAATACTAGTTTGTGCACCAGTGTCCAACTTAAATTTAATATCCTGACCACATATTAGTACAGTTTTTGTCCATTCGTTTGCTGCAGTTACTTTACCAACCTCAAGAACATTCACAGAATTAATAAAAAAATCATTATGCAAATCAGAACGAGAAAAGTACTGTTCTTCTTCTTTATTTTCAATACAGGTTACATCTTGCACATAACGTGTTCTACATCCAGAGGATTAAATTTAAGACATTTAAAGCACTGCTTGCCAAAGGCTGGACATTCTTTTCTTTTGTGTTTCCTGTTACACTTTTTACAGATATAATCACTGTTTTGAATGCGTTGCGATGCAACCCCAGAGTTCTTGAAGGAGGAGGATAAAGGTTGTTTCTTTAGAACAGCATCTATATTTCTAGTTTGCACAGTTTGGGCTTGCTTTTTCCCAAGTTCTGCAGCCCTACAGATTTCTGCAGCTCTAGCTAAAGATAGGTCACCTTCACGAAGCAATCTTTCTTGCAGCCCGCTATCAGCAATTCCGAGGACGATTCTGTCTCTGACAACGCTGTCAGCTTGAACTCCAAAATCACAAGATTTCACCATTTTTTTTAAGTCAGTATAAAATGCATCAAAACTCTCATGAACATTTTGAACTCTGTTATTAAAGATGAATCTTTCTACAACAACGTTTACTTTTGGACTTAGATGTTTTTCAAAAGCTTCTAAAACTTTCGCATAATTATTTCTATCAACTTCTGACAGTTCAAATGTGTTATAAAGCTCTATTGCTTCCTCACCAACTGCATTAAGGAGTATGGCAACCTGGACGTCAGATTCTTTCTTCTCATGGCCCGACGCTTTCATGTAGATTGTAAAATTCTGCTTGAACTTCCTCCAGTTCTCAGACACATTTCCGTCAATTCTTAGGCCTACCGGTGGTCGACAATATTCGTTCGCCATGTTATTTTTCCTGGCTCAATTATCGCTGGTTCGTTTTATTCGGCTGCGCCATGTTGTATTTTATGATATAAGGAATCACTATATTATACTAAACTACTTTATTACATAAATAAGATACATGAAGGAAGCGACATTAAACAAACTTCTTGTAGCAAGCAACAAGAACCAACTGTCGCCAATTCTATCAATTTTAATTAACAACATAATATGTTGCCAACACATGTTTTGTAATATAATACATTTTAAATGTACAACACATACATGTCCAAAAATCCGCTGCAAAAACATTCCCAATTTTTTTTCTGAAAGTAGGGAGGTCGACCCGTTATTTGTTACGTGGGTTTCCGTTTATTTGTCTGTTGGGGATTCGGCTTACATGCGAAAATCGACTTACATTAAAGTATATACGGTAAGATTTTGATAAAAATAAGAAATTTTATTCGTTTACTTCTCAATTAAACCTAAAAAATAATGTAAATGAAAAAAATACTATTCCCGTGAAAGTTGCAGAAAAATTGCGCAAGGAAAAGAACGCATGCGTTTCCTTGCTTGCACGTGGAAATTAGATCTACGTAATTTTAAAGTATTGCTGCAATTAATCAAGAACATGCAATTACATATTCCTGCAATTGAAAGGGAAAAAACCAAAATGAGGGTAAAAAATTTATGGTGATTGAACAAAAAAAATTCCGGAACTCGGGCAAAGAAATGTCTTATATTTGCGCAACTCTACCACTCCTGTGATAGAAATGAAAAATAAACCTTTTATGACAAGAAATTTTTTCCAATGCAATCAGCAATTGATTCAATAGCAATTTGACCAAGAATTGAAACCAAAATCCCATATTTAAAAGTCGAAAATCAAGTGATTGATTTTTGGCCGAATGCCAGATTCGCGAATTTTCCGCAATGTCGAATACATGGATAGTAGAACTCTTTCTTTAAATATTGAATACAATAAGCTATAAGATGTTAAATAGGACAATTTTATTGATTATTTTTAGTCAAAGTAAAAGCTAAGCAAAAACAGTAATCGCGAAAACGAACCTTTTATGAAAATTCACATCCACAAAATTGAAACCTTTTTATTCCAGATGAAAACTAAAAAAAAAAAAAAAAACCCCACACATTTCCAAACTTATTAAACATCAGGTTGATTATATCCTTAAAGAAATCTTTGGGCATTAAATCTACGTATTGTTGGCTCCGTTTCCCTACTGGCTCTTCATATAAGAAAAGCTGAAAGAAAAATGCGGGTCAAAGACGCGCAAAAAATAGCTTTTCGTATCGATTTTTTATATATTTTATCCGATTCTTTTTTCCCGCTATGAAAATGAGCCCGCCTTGAAATGAGCACTCCCATTCTCAACCTCACAACAAAATCTGTTGATTTTTATACTTTTATATCTTACTTTTTTATGAATATGCAGATAACCAGCACACTTTACTCTCTTGTGTCTCCAAACAGAAGACATTTCGAACTCGATCCTTTTGACAAAATTCCACTCAAAAATTCTACTGTTAAAAATTTCCGTAAGAAAATAGTAAAACAACCCTTTATTTGATTGTTATTTTACCATAATTAATTACAGCAGTTGAATAACCATTAAAAAGATGGTACTCAAACCGCTGATTGTGAAAAAAATCTTTTATTCTCCATTTATCCTAAAGAACGTTTAACTAACCGGAATTTTCAAGCGTTCAATAAGAATCGGGCGTCCATATTGGTTGCAAAACCTTACTGGTCGTACGTTGTTTGTTAAAATATGAATAAAGATTTAAAGTTCAAATCTGCATGCGTATATAAAAAAAGAAGAAAAAAAGTTGCTTAAGCAGTGGTTACTAAATAGAAACACATACACACGTAAATCAAAAGTGTAGATCGGATTCCCGAACTGTTTGCGAATGAGCGAAAGCATAATTTCAGCTGCTGAAGCTTGTTTGTATTTTAATTTTTGCAGCAAATAAAATGATTTTCGCCAATATACAGTAAACTTAGACCAAAGATGGTTTTGGATCCAATCAAAAACTGAAATCTAAATTTTAATGCAGTTTTCCTGTTGAAAAGGAAGATTTATTGATAAATAAACGACCGCTTTGTGTGGTGCAGAATGCAGATGGCCGAAAGGTTAGAGAGCAAGGTTGGTATTCCATACACCCGGTTTCGATTCCCGCAAGCTTCGTTTTCGGTTTCTATGCCTCGAAGATTCTATGGTTCAAAAACGGTAAAAATTTTGTTTTGAAAACATTTTAAAATGGTTGTAAAACCGTAAACTTTTGTATTTACAGCTTTTTAACCAAGCTGGTTGGAAATGGTTAGATCCCGCAAAGATAGAAAAATGTTCCAAACCGTAAATTTTACGGTGAATTAGATGGACAGACTGCTACCGGTCATTTAACTGTAATTTCATGATGAAATTTCTAACAGTGTAACAAAAACATTAAAAAATTTGGTGAATTATTTGCTCCCTTTTGCTTATCTGTTAATTAAAACTTCCAAATTCAACCTGTAAGTATCCAATCATTTTTTATTTTTTCCATCACTCTTTCAACCACGGCTGCTTAGCAGCTGCTTCTATTTGTTTTAAGTCATTTTACTTTTCTTTTCTGTTCTTGACTGGGAGGTTATAAATAAAACAGTGGTGTTTGGAAACTCTGTATGAACCCTTTTTTGAGGTTTTATGCAGAATTTCTTTTTTTTCATAACACCAATAGAAACATGTGACAAAGATAATAGATAAAAAGCCTTTCTTTGTCAAATAAGTACATACTAAAACTAACAACCAACAGTTTCGAACAATAGCTGTTCAAAAACGAGCCAGAAATATTATAAAAATATAAGTGATATCAATAAACACTTTCTAAAAAATATTTCAGAGCGAGGGTTATAAGGTAAGAAAATGTATGTCCGTCTGTCTGTTTGCTGGTGTGTCTTTTTTTTTTTTTGGGGGGGGGGGGGGGGGTATGTTTTTTATACTGATTAAGGATTCTATTCCATGTCAAAGAAAGTTAAATTTTGATTTCATGAGACCAATACGCGAGTATAGTTTAAAGATGGTGAAATATATGCAAAATCTTAAATTGTTTCTAAAACCCATTAAACTCAAAGTGGAAACTCTCTTTTTCAGGGAATGTAGTACTCAGTGGTATTGACCAACATTAAAAAAGTAACAAATTTTTGAGATTGCCGTTTTTGAAAAAAAATTACAAGAATTTTTAAAATTTTTTTCAAAAAGCTACAGAAAAAAAAATTGAACAGATATCTTAAAATGCAACCGCTCATTTCAAAAAGAAGACAGTAGTTACCTTTTAAATAAAAAAAATCGCAAGAAAATATCTTGCACCGTTTGAGAAATAGAGCACTTTAAAAATTCTGTCGAAATTCGCAAGTCAGAAATGGCGCTGAGGACGCCATCATTGGCGGTATGTATCTTGCGCCTGGAATTTTTTTGGGCAAAACAAAAATATACCTGCATTTCACTTTGTTCCAAATTTTAACATATATTAAACTCAAAAACTTCTGAGGCTACAAAGGTACCCTCCTGCCTGAATCGATATGGATTATACCTTAATATCAAAAGCAAAATACAGTGAACCTGTGTTATAGCGTTATTTGTAGAGGTGCGGCGCATGAGGACATGGAGGTGATGTGGTGCAGGATGTCTGCCGGAGACGGGGATAGAACCCCAGACCTTCATGGTGGATAGCCAGTGTTTCTGTGCTTTGCCAAAAGGTACCTAATGGCCGGGACAGAAGTAAGCTCTTGAAGGTGTCAACTCACACCACTACAGTAGTCCCCCACCAGTGAACGAGTAGAGGAGTGAACGATGCTGACCAGAGATGCACCAGTGAGAGATGGGCTTCAGAATGCTGATGCTGCTTGTGAGTGAGTGATTGATTGCTTACAGTTGGGCGCCAAGGCCATGCGTTCCAGTGAGGTCTCGTGGCGCCATCTGTGGTGCGATAGGATTCCCATTTCCACATGTGGATGTGTGTCATCACATGGCGCCATCTGTGGGGTGTTCGCGATGATTACGTCCTAAGGTTATCAATTGTAGCGGGCGGTACGCGAGGATACGGAGGTGATATTGTGCAGGATGTCTGCCGGAGACGGGGATAGAACCGCGAACCTTCATGGTGAAAAGCCAGTGCTACTGTGCTTTACCAAAAGGTACCTAATGGCTGGGACATAAGTTAGCTCTTCAAGGCATCGACTTGCACTGCTACATCATTTAAGGGACCGGAATATTTCTGATGCTATAAGTGATCACCCCAGTAGCAGAATTTTCTGTATCAATCTGCAGCACAAGTTTCAGAAGTCAAAATTTATCTGTGGCACCAAATGATGTGGAACCAAATTTACAATCATAAAAATAGCAAACTATGCACTTTAAAATAGTTGACATATAACAATAATACATGCAGACAACAAATAAACTTTTTTTTCACGGTCGCATTTAAAAAAAAATTGTAAGGTGGCTAATTAATCTGCAAGCTTCAAGATAAATCTGCAGAGCTCGCTGCCGTGCTGCACAATTTCTGCTACTGGGATGATCACTATCACTATTCATGGGCAAATGAAGGGACTGGAAATTCTCGACGCTATAACAGAGTTGTCGCGAAAAACAATGTCACTATAGCCAAGTTCAACTGTATTTGCAGTTGTTCCTTTTGTGGCAAAAACAAAACGGTTCAAATTTACGAAAACTATCAATGAAGCTTTCAGTTTAATTAATTTTTTTCCATTTAAAAACAAATTTTTAATTTGTACGATGTTAATTAAGTTGCCGTGGTACTTTGATGGAGCTGGCGAGCTACTGACGCTTGGGCAATTCCCGCAATTTGTTAACCAAGACCAAGAAAGCAATGATCTACTAAAAAAAGCTCTAAAAATTGTTAAAAATACATGAATAAAAATGATATATCTGAATCATTTGCCAGAGAAATTCTCAGTTTTCGGTCCACCTTCAGAGATAAAATAGAAAAGCCTTCGTGTATTAGAAAACCTGCTAATTTATCAATAATATAGAATCATTTTATGTCATCCCTCTTTCCTGAAGAATGAACTTCATTAATGTTATTTGTTACAATTTCTGTAACTACAGATGGTGCTCAAAGATTATTTTAACTTAATAAAAACCTGTGTAATTAAATCTATGGGGCAAGACAGGCTAAGTAACTTGGCTATTCTGTCTACTGAAAATTCTATGGCCCGATCTTTAAACTTTGATGATGTTATTGATACTTTTGCAAAACAGAAAGCTCGGAGAAAAGAGTTTTATCAATAAATATCTTGTTCAGATTAAATTGTTATTTTATTATAAATATGTAATACCTATGCTTTTGAAAATTAAATTTATTCGACATCTAACTAAAATATACCATATTAGAAAAAATGTTGGGTAACTACTTCAGTGATTTATTAGAATTAAATTATAACGTGACGATTTTTTTTGGGACCCATTCAATGAAGTTGCCATGGGCCTCAGAAGGTAGTTACGCCACTGCTGTACATAATAGAGTTTTTATGTAATGTATAACTTCTTAGTATTTTATATGGGTACCATTAGCCCTGCATTATGTTCTGATCAATCCCATGCATGTGATTTAGGAAATTGATTTTCAAGAAAATTTGTTTATTTTCTCAGAATAAATAGAGTGTTTTTTAACAATTACTTATGTCTGCTTTGATTTTGTTTAAAAAAAGAGCATTCCCTTTTTCAAAAAAAATACAGATTAAAAAAAAAATACTTGCATTAGCTCTTGTTCTCTCCTAACTACAGAAGACTTTGTTGTTAAATTTTGGACTTCCTGGTGGGATTAAGAAAACCAAAAATTGCTTAGAAGGAGTTTTGCTTTTATTGGAATCTTTTACCATGCTATCATTATCCTGTTGATCAACATTGACTTTAGTAATTTAAAATGATGGTTTTTATTATATGATGTGAAGATTTAAAAAAAAAAATCCCTGCAGGTAGGATCAATCGAGTGCAATTGCGCGTGTTCTGGACAGAAATTAAGATTTTCAAATAGGATAAGAATTACTCTTAACAAAGTTCCTGAACGCCATACTACCTAGTAGGAAAATACTGAAACATCACCTCCAGTGAGTTCCAGCCTCGCTACACCCAAGCACCTTGTCATGCAAAGTTACAATAGTTATTGAATAAATACAATCAATCAGGGTAACACAGATCCACAATTTCTGTATTTTTAAATTGCCCCACTCATACTTTAACACAGTGTCACTGTAATTATTGGCATAAATTTAAGGAACTCTTAAAGTATTGCATAGTCACCAAAAATTAAGAACTAATAATTAAAAAAACTATTTAAAATAAATTAATACCCTGGTTCAAAGTTAACCTTCCATTTATGGTAATTTTGAACCATGTCAGAAATGGGATTTTAAAAAGAATTCTTTTAATAAAATCAGTGGTGTAGTCGAAGGGGGCAGCGTCCCCCTAATTTTTTATTTTCACACAAGCCTCCCGTCAGTTTTGAATTTTAACAGCAGCGTCCCCTATTTTTTGATGTGTGTATATGTAAGCGTTACCCCACCTATTTTTCCCAGGACTACACCGCTGAATAAAAGTATTCTAGTTGTGTAACTTTGAATCAGAAAAATAAAATTTCCAAATATTTGAGAAAAATTATTTTGCAACACAGGATTTTTATAATTCATGATAATAAATAGAATGACTTTTAAGGGCTTCAACAATTTCAAACCAGCATAATAGCTCCCAAGCAGTGAGTTCAGAACTGCTAGATAATAAAATTATCTGTGTACACTGCACAGTGATGTATTCTTATTTTGTAGAAATTAAGTGTAAAAAACTGACTTTATAACCTATCCACCAGAATACAACCATGAGGACATTCTTTTTTTTTTTTGAAGTCAAATATATTAAGAAATAGGAAGTGGTTCAAAGTTACCCCTAAATGACCGTAAGTATGCAATAGCAAATTATCTCTAAAATCTGAAGCAAATTATCTCTAATGAAAGCAATTAATTAATCTCTATTTAACTTTACGACTGCCTAAAAATTTATATTGATATTTTCAGTGTGTCAGCAATGTTAGTTAGCAAAGCAACACAAACTATTTTAATAATAAATTTTGCTTCTAAGACAAATAATTTAAATGCTTTGTGCTAAAATGTAAGTACAGATATAAAACGTAAAACAGCACAAATTTAGAATAAGAAGTATCGCAAATAGCTATTTCGGAGCTACAAAGGAGCCTCTTCATCAGTGCAGAAAAGAAGCGCTCAAAGCTCAAACACACAACTAGAAAGCTGTGAATGAACAGGCAATAACCAGAACGACAACCGGTATTTATACCAAATGTGTTGGATTAGAGGTCAATCTCAAATCTGAAGCAAATTATCTCTATTAAAGCAATTAATTAATCTAATTAAAGCAATGCTTTTCACATTAAAAATCCTGAAAAATATACAGACTGAAGCACACATAAAAATACTAAAAATTGTGTACTCACTTATTATATTCTCCATCATAGATGCAATCAATTTTGTACATAAAATATAAAACATGCATCAGGTTGTTACCATCAATTATAACAATTGTGTCATGAAGACGATAACTTTCTGACAACTGAGGATTCTGAATAAAAAAGGTGCTTAATCCTTTAATACCCATAACTTTATTGGTTAAAAATTGATTTAAATTATTATTTATATCTAATTATATAAATATTCACTCAAAACATCGCGAGAAATTACAGACGCAGCACACAACTGAAATGTACACCAATATTACTTTCGATCAAGATCTCCGTTGTCTCCAAGTATCATTGTACTTTTTTTATGAATTTGTTTATGAGATTAAGAATCGAGACCAAAAACATATGCTTTGCTTATTATTTTGGTCTCAGCCGCTCGTCTGCTCTGCTGTTCGTAAAACGTACTCACAGAGTAAACGTACTAAGGAGAGCAAGTCTGCGCCCACATTAACAATAGTCAGGTTTGGCTGCTATTAGCCAATATGGCCCTTTTTGATCAAATTGGCTTCAGTTTTGTAGCTTGGGACTTAAATTAGTCTCATAAATAATTTTGCATTTAGATATATAAGAAAGGTTCTCTAAATATTTGAGATGGTTTAGGCACCATGATATGCTCTTGAATTCCGGATAATCATCATCATCATTTCACTTTTCAAATAGCTTTTAGCCAATAATCCCGTTTTTGGGTTGGCTATTTTTCCTACTTTTTGTCTGGTAACCTCAGAATCTGTACGTTATTTAGTATTATGAATGCTCCCATATACGACACGAGTGAAGTAATATTTGTTTTGCAAGCAATTTAATCAATGCTCTGCTAAATCCTTAGAAAACGCATACTATTACTTATTTGTGGCTTCTACAAAATATTTTGGAAAGTTTGCTCAGTGGAATAATGTCGAATAACTCACTTCCACTACATTATTCTGGAAAATATCGAGGGTAACTTTTTTCTTTTTAAAATTTCAAATTATACGAAAGGTGTTAAGAAGGATATATGTCACTTGCAGGCTCATCATTTTCCAATTTTCCGAGGGAGGGCAAAGGGTGTATAGCTATTCAATGTATATTATAAGATAAAAAGCAACAAAATAATACACACAATAGTTGTTAATTTTCATTTAAATTTTCAAAAAGAAAAATTGCTTTGAAGGCATTTTGAGCATACATAATATTAAAAAAACCAAGGGAAAAAAGGAGATGTTTTAAATTTTTATGCTTTATAATTGCATATCTCTGTATATTTCCCTATTGTGTTCTTTATATTTATTACATATTTGCATATTAGCCTCAGAGAAATGTGTTAAAATGATTATTTTTAGTCTTTGTGAGTACTGGTACATTTCTCCATCGGACACCCTTGCACCTTTTAGCCAATAGCCGTAGGTCGACTACGGTGGCCCCAGTTGCGCCGAGGTAGTTCTTCTGGACTGATATGCGTACAACAACCCTCCAGCCCAGCTTCCCTACCTCTTAATGTGCGGACGTGGCCCTCCTTGATATCCTTATACTAAAAGAATATCATTGGAGGGTTATGGTTCCCTGAGTAATGGTCCTTAGAAAGGTGTCCATTGAACTATCTTCAACCTCAAAGAGGAACTGTTTTGGAAGTTCATTGCTTCAAAAATTTTACCACGGGTACCACATTCTGTGCAACTCCCCCTTCCCCCTCTTAAATTATATGACTGCAATAGTTTAAATTTTAATGTGAAAAACCTTTCTTTTTTTCTTACAAGCATTAGGCGATTCATTTTAGATATTTATGAAAATTTGTTAATTTGTAAGTGTGCCAAGCTGTTGTTTGGTTTAATAGCAATAAAGGTTAAAAAGTTATGCTGTGACTGCTAAAGTGGCATAGATGGCTGCACATATTTTATCATGTTTAGCTTTTTCTCTTGAACCTAAGGCAAAGAATGTTTTTTAATACCCTTATAGTTATTTCAACGTCCCCAAAATTCAGAACTCTTGTGCACCTGTAATTCATTTTTGAGCCCAAATGGAGCCAGAAGGCCCCCCTTTCAGAAGGCATTGGATATCCAGTACCTGACTGATTTTTAAATGTCCAGAATTTGATCTTCCCTCTGCATAAAAGATCCAACATGTCAAATTTGATTAAAAAAATTATTTAGCATGTTTTACTAGTATGTAAATTACAAACTTACTATGTATTTGGAAGTTGTCTGTTGTTTAAGAATTGTAGAATTTACAAATTTCAAACATCAGTGCCGGATATACGGGACAGATCCATCACGCAAGAGAAACCGGATGTCATATATCCAGCAAACCTATTTTTAATTCTCTAGCACCTGCGAGGAAAGCAATAGTGTTTAATATTTCCAGTTAAACCTTAAAAGTATGATTGGGATGCTATCTTGACATGTTCTTAAGTGAGTCAACAATTCCATTATCCAAAAATCCTCCTGACTCCAACTCAAATACCTGACTTCAACTAAATCTTGAAAAAAAAAGGCAGCCCAACTAAATTTAAAAAAAAAAAAAAAAATGGAGTTTGATCTGGAGTTGACACATTTTTAAGTGGGTCTTCTACTCCTTTACCTCAAAATCAGTCCAACTACAGACTCCACAGCCCTGTACCAGTGTATACTAATGTATCTTGTTTTTCTTTTACTTCAGAACGACTTTTGATCATATACCATATAAGAAATAGCATATATGTAATTGTACGTAATTCCAAAATTTAACCGTTCGCAATCATTTAAGGATTTTGGTTTTCTTATGCTCGATTACTTTGGATAACTGAAATCCTACTGTATTTGTATGTACTACGGTGCTTGTATTTCAAATAATTTCTATTAATTTGCAATTTTTATTTGTTGGTCTGTTAATTTTTATAAACTTCTTGTATAAAGTCACATATTTGCTTTTATATTTCTAAAATACCTGTTTGAAATATATTCTACATTGAAATACTAATGATTTTATGTGCTTGTATTAACAATGTTTTCATTAATGGTATAATATGATTTATTTAATTTTTCTAGAAGCTTTGCATACATAACAATAAAGGATCGGTTACCAGTTATTCTTGTAAAAGTTGTGGATTCTTTGTGCCGAGATAAAACCACCATTGGTAATTTACATGGAGAGGTATGGAACATTTTCATCATTCTTTTTGAAAAGAAAAAGAAACTAGCTTTGTAAAAACTTATTTTTCTAAAAATATAGAATATTCTAACAATAACAATATTCTAAAAGCATAGGCGTAACCAGGGGGGGGGGGTTTGGGGGTTCAACCCCCCCCCCCCCCCCATTGGGTATGTACTTATTTAGGCACACAGAAAAATTTCTGGCTACGGCCTTGCAAAGCACAATTTTTTTCCCCTAAGAAAATTAAACACATATGCATATGATTTTTTTTCTTTTTCTCTGAAGGGTTGCGATCATGGCCAAAGTATGCAGCTCATCACAAAGAAGACTTTTCATCTGGTTATAAGGTTATAATCAACCCCCTTATCACCTTGGGGGGGGGGGGGGTAACAGCGCGAAAGGTAGCTTCAATCACCGTACCACACACAGACAGAGATCCTTTTTCCATCACTCCAGAAGGTTTTCTTTCCTTCTTGATGTCTTTTTTACCCAAAGGCAGCAATATGGGAATACAATCGCACAAGTAATAAGTTTCCTGGAAAATATTCTCTACTGTGATGGAGTCCTAAAGTCCAATTGTCCTAAAGGGTTAAACCCTTAAGCCAGGAAGGGATGCTCATTCAGAAACGTAAAGAGCAGTTTGTATTTATTTATGACTTCCTGTCCAAACACCCATTTTGGTAAACTCTTTTTTGTAGATGAGCCGATTGGAAAACTGATGAACTGTATTTGTATTCCGTTCAACGTTTCCAATCTCACTGCTACGGTTTAATGCTGCATTTTAATTTACAATCAAGTATTATTTATATTTTAGCTAAATTTTAAATTATTTTCGATACATAATAATGTTTGCACTCCAGCGATGGACACGTTCGTCATCCAAAAAGAAAAGAAAATTTGATTCAGACGCTTCCACTTCTGAGGTATGTTTTGCTACAAATTTAACAAATTTTTTAGAAATTTATTGTGGGGATGAGCATTTTTGTAGGGGAATTTGGATTTTTAACTCTAAAATTCGACTATTTCTAAGTTTTAATATTATGAATGCCTGGACATAGAAGATTGCTTAGCGCTAAATATTGAATTTTCTATTGCGTTTGAATTAAAAAATAAGCTAATAGATCTAGTAAGGAATGTTTAATGTTTTTGTGAATCAAGGCCGTATCCAGAGGGGAAGGGGGACCCACGGGCAGCCCCCAGAAATCTTTTGCAATGTATCATATATTCCTCCCTGAAACTTTGCTTTACATAAGTGTGTCGAAGTCTGCCCCCCCCCCCCCCCGAAAAAAAATTCTGGATACTGTCTTGGCTCCGGAGCAGGGGGAGCATGTTAAGAATTAGGAAGGGCAGTGTATGCTTCAAAATCATACCCTTTATATATACATATATATAGATATATATGATTAGAAATGATGTTAATATGAATTTTTTTACATATATGATAGCGTTTTGATGCATATATAGTAGATGTATGTTTAGATCTTTGGTGAAGTTAGAGGAGTGGGTGTTTTGGGCTTCTGCAACTTAAATTTTTGTGACTGGTCTTCAGGGGCGGACTGGGAAGAAAATTCGGCCCGGGCATATTTCAAACAGACCGGCCCTTGGTGGTGGGGGGGGGGGGAAGGGAGTTGTACAGTACAAAGAAACGATAAATTAATACTAATCAGATATTATGACACCCCCCCCCCCCCCCGAAATTTTTTGAAATTTACTCAATGACAAAAACGAGTTTTAATAGCATTTAAAAAAGAATTTTGGTTTTCAAAATTGCAGTAATTTACATGAAAAGCAGTAGAGTTGAAGAATAAACATGAAAAATTATGTAGCCATCGTATTCTTCGTGTATTGAGTTTGCTACAGTCAGTATGTTAACATCAAGTAAAAATTAATTCTAGTTATGAAAAAGTTAAAAGAAATGTTTATTGTTCTGGTTTCCAGCACTATAACTATAACACACAAATAGTAACAGGTTTAAAAAAAAAAAATCACCCCTCAATCAAATATACATTGCAATATTTTCTTAAAAATTATTTTCCTTTTGAAGGCCATTTAGTATTTTAAAAGCGATTTTAAAATTGGACTCTTATTTACTACATCATCTATTAGACTTTCCATGTCTCGCTTTACTAATATGCCATTTTCACACGATATTTACATAAATGATTTCAATTTGTCCTGAGTTAAATTGCTTCTTAATCTGTTCTTAATATACTTTAAAATAGAAAAACTCGGCAATCGGCCGAGACAACTGGCCTATTTAGGATTTCTCGAGGCCGGCCCTGCAAATATCTCACGGCCGGCCCTGAGAGTTTGCATCACCTGAATTGAGAAAAATCTCAGTGCCGTATTTTGTAGATTGTAGGGATTAAAAATATTGTCAGTTTATATGTAGATATGTATTTGAATAATACTAAATGTCTACAAGACATTTATTTTTCCTATTCATCATAGAAGGGCAATATACGTAATATGTTAATTAGCTGTTAATAGCTGCCGCCATTTAGAGCGTTGCGCCGTGAGGCAATCTCTTCGCCGCCTTATTAGTCTTCCCCGCCTGCACTGCTCGAAATTTAAAAAAAAAAAAACACATCAATTTTGCGGATGTCAAAAGTTTGCACCCCAGGCGACCGCCTAGGTTTGCTATATGGACGCGCTGGCCCTGAGAATTACTCAAGTCGGCCCCGAGAGATCGTCCACATAGACAACTTAGGAGGCAGCCAAAAGCATAAAACTGATGTATTTTATTTATTTATTTATTTTCAAAATTAAAAAAATGAAATATAATCAATTTTGCAGTCCCCAAAATTTTGCACCTCAGGCAGCGCTTTAGGTTGTCTATACGGGCCAGCCGGTTCTAAAAGATTCTGCCTCCTTCCCATGTGGCCCAACCCTAGAGATTTGGCTCCATTGCTGCATTGCACTCTGAAGCTCGGGTTACAGCAAAGTTTTGGACCCCGTTTTTTTAATTAACATTGTAAAAGCTATACTTTAGAAAAAAAAAGATAGATATTTTGCTACCGGCCGACCGGGCATTTGCCCGAATGCCCACATAGCCAGTCCGCCGCTGCTGGTCTTACATCTATAATGCTTAGGATAACTCTGGAGGCAAGGGTTCAAGGGCTCTCCCCAGGAAACATTTTGAAATCTTCCTAGCAATGAAATTTCGGGATACTTTTGGTGATGTTAGAGGAAACAGAAAGGAGTTTCGTTACTCTCCCCCCCCCCCCCCCCCCGCAATTTTTTTCAAAATAAAGTCTTATATCTTTTAAGTTACTTTTGGTGTCGCTCGTGACAGTGTTCAATGTCCTTTCCCTGAAAGTGTTTCTGAAAGTAAAGTGTCTTAAAAGCGTAATTTCTCTTCTCTTTCTTTTTTTAAAACTTGTGATCTGAATTTTTTTGCCGGGGGGGGGGGGGGGAGGGGGAGGGAGGAGTTGACTTGCTCCGAGGGGTAATCCCCCCCCCCCGGGGAGATGCCTGAAATAAACACGGAGTATATCTTTAGAGACTTTTTTTTTTTTTTTTTGACTAGTAAATTTTCAACTTTTACACTTCGTATTGGTGTTTAGTCTGTAAATTTTTAGGGTGACCCCCCCCTTTCACCAACTCTAGTTACGCCTATGTCTAAAAGTGTTCATTGATCTAAAAAGTAAAATACCCAAACATGAAAAATTCACAGAATTTTGTTAAAAATTTAAAAACATAAGGCATAACTAAGAATTTTCCCTATCTAACATTTCTCCAAACATGATTTGCTAAACGTAACAGCACAGTAACTTTATGTCCAAACTGATAGGTACATCAGGAACTTATCACAGCAAGATGGGGAGAATTTTGCCCAAATTTCTCGAATCCGTTTCTTTGCAATAGACAAGACGGAAGGGTCCTTCCTGTCCATGGTCGATTCGAAAAATTTCGGTAAAAACTTGAAAATCCATTTTTTCATTTATATAAAGCTATTTTTTTAAAGAAATATAAGAAAAAGTAAATCTGAGTGCAAGGCAGTGGTGTAGTCCTGGAAAAAAAGGTGAGGGGACGCTTTCAAATGCGAACATATATCTTTGTCACTCGAAGCAATTTGCTTTCAAAATGTTTCCAGAGGGGGGGGGGGGGGGAGACCCCCCCCCGAAATCCCGAAAATGTTCTCAATGTAGCATATATTCCTCCCTGAAACTTTCCTCAACGCTAGTGTTTCAAAGTCACCCCCCCCCCCCCCAAAAAAAAAAAAATTCTGGCTATTACCTTGAGGTAAGCTACATACTTTTTTTTTTGTCTTGCTTTGTCTAATGGATGCTAATGAGCGCAAATCAAGACTAACCCCAAAACCCTCACTATTTCAGATGAATTTAATTCAATACTTTTTCCCCTTCATATCATTAAGATATCATTAAAATATGTCTGAAAACAAAGAATAAATCAGAAAAAATTATTATAAATGCATAAAATAAGTCAATTTCTTCATTTTAAAATAATTATTGAATTATTTGTAAACAATATTTTAAAATAGGGAGGTATGATATGACAAACATGTGTAGGTATTTGTTGCCCCCTCCCCCCAAATAAATTTTGAACTTATTAATTTCATGCACAGACATATCCATGCTTGTTCACGCATACGTAGATGTGTTTAGCAGACTAACTAAATCATCGCCTTTAAGGAACCACCGTCTTAAAATAGTTTGAATTACAAAAATGTTCATTTTTTGGTAAATCAAATTACATTCAAAAAGTTGAAAAAATATGATCCCATTGAGATCCCAATGATAAAATAGATAGAAATTTTTGAGAATATTTTGAAAAATTTCCATTATACGTTTTTCGAGAAATTTAAAATTTAAATTTTAAGGTCATTCTCTTAAATTTAAAATTTTTATAAAATTAGTCACGATGCATTTTTATTTCTATTTGTTGATGAGCATGTTTTGTGTTGAAGCATACCGTGTAAAAATGTGAGTTTTTTTACAAAATCAAAGTCTAACTAAGAAACAAAACAGGATAAAAATCTAAAAATTTGGATTTTTAATTTCTTGAGAGGTACAGAGGATAAGCCAAATTTGAAGAACATAAAAAAAGGTGAGTTAAATTTTTTCTCAGATTTTGGATCACTTGTATGGAATGACCCCTAAGTCACTTCCATTTTTTCCCTGTTATTTATCCTATGCCGGTATTGCATTGGAGAAATAACGGAAAAAATGGTAGCGATTTATATGAGTTTTTGGAAGGGAAAAGTTAAAAAAAAAAAATTAGCGTCATTTCCCGCCATCCAACAGGCGCGCCATTTGATCAATCAGGGGTGGGGGTCAGTCGTCCCCCCTTGACTTTAGAAATGCATTGTATTTATACGTGTGATTATGTATTTTGTTGTTTTTTTCCTATATGCATGGAATATCCTATATATGCATGGAATATATACCCTGGAAAATTTTGGAATGACTGGCCATTCAGTCTAGGTTTGTCTTTTGGTGGCAAAAAGGGCGACAGCTCTTAGTAAAAACAATAATCCAGGCAGTGCTCCTCACTGAAGAATGGACTCTACATGTATATTGTAAAATAAAATAATTGTATTTACAAAATTTCCGGGGGGGGGGGGGGCGTGGGTTACGGTCCTCTGGTTACGGTTTTGACTTTCACCATGTTTTTATGTGTGTGTATTCATTTCATGCCGAGGAGAAAGAGGTTGAGAAATTTTAAAAACTCTCTTTAATTAAAATACAATATTTCAATGCAAAAACTTTAAAAAAGTAAATTTATTTTAACTAACTTGAATTTCTTCTAAGTGATTTTTTCAGCTTTTCATGTTTCACTTATTTAAAGACTTAGCCAAGAAGAAGGAAAGGAAAGAAACTCAACTTCAAATTAAAAAAACACAAACCAAAATTCAAACTACTCAATCTTATTAAAATTCGGAGCGAGGAAAAAATTAATTATATTTCAAATTAATTTTGTAATCGAAAACTATTAAACATGAATGCATAAATCCAATAATAAAACGTGAAGAATAAGTAATCATAAAAAAGTACTTACAATTCACTTTGATTGAATGCTTCATCTCTTATTTCAGTTGATAACTCCGTACTAGTATTTCTGCGTTTGGAAGGGGTTAAAAATGTTTCCAACAGATTTTGTTGTGTAAATCTTTTCATTCTTTCTTTTTTCCCCTGCTTTTTGAGAAATTGCTTGTTCAATCTATAACGAGTGATCAATGGATAGAGTAGCGTACCACTATCAGGACAGACAGATTATATTTTTGTGCGTTATGTCAGTCACTTTTAGAATTTAGTTTGCATGTGATGTCGTTCAGCAGGTGTAGACGTATGAGCAAAAAAGCGGATAAGCGGCTGGGGATCAATTGTACCCTAAGCCGTGTACAGACTAGAGCACAAATGGGTGAACGATCAAGATTAGCTCAGTGGGGGGTTGATGAGGGGGGTTTGGAGTACCCGGGAAGCCCCTCTTTCGCTGATCTAGGGGTTTGAGTTAGTCCAATTTGCTTCTTTCCGTGCAAACCACCCGCCATGTTGGGTCACTAGGAAACACTTCTTTCTTGCTCATACATTTTGAATTAAAAAATCAAGTTCAAACTATGAACTTCTCAATGAATTTTAAATAATACATAAAATTAATCAAAATTTCAATTTAAAATTACATTTCAAACTCAGCCCTTTCGTGGTAAGGACGTGGCTTGCAACTGCAACTATGTTTAATAACAATAATAATGCAAAAATTAATCCGCTAACTAATGCCAGAAAAAAGCTGCATTGAATTGCATTTTATTACAAAACATTTTTCTAGTTATTTTCAACATTTCACATGAAAATAAATTTTTCGATTATGGAATTAAAGTTATTGAAATCGCATAGTAACAGAATGACATCCATTTGTGTCATTCCATTAGCTATGAATAACTAATAAAAATTAAGGTTTTCGAAGATAAAAACGTATCACAATATTTTAAGCTCAAAATATGCTTTTAAACCAAAAGCTTCAGTTTAAATTGTTGCATATTTCGTTTTATATTTACCTAATATTTTCTATTTAATAATTATCATCTGCAATTTGTTAACATTTAAAACGTACGTTGTTTAATTATTTTAACTTCCAATGCTTTAATACTACTGTATTTGGTAATGGTTTGTTATGACTTTTCTCTTCTACTTCAAAGTACAAAGGCAACAGTTACGCTACGTGTGTATAATGCTTTTATTTATGGGAGCAAGTGTGATAGATATGAAACCCAAATTTGAATTTAATCAACAAATATCTTTCAGTTTCACTTTGGGGTGAAACTTGGGGCAAGACTTTAATTTTAAAATTGAAATGACTTTCCTACTTTTTTTTCACAATTTTCTTTGCTACTATTTAATTGCTTAGATATTTCATTCCATGCACCCTCTTTTTTGTATTGGTTGACGTAATAAGAATCTTGAGGGTTTCAAAGTATTTGGAACTCTCTGTATTTCTCAATGAGGCCAAAAATGTCGGCTTGATTCCAGTCTTCCACCTCTGCACTGTTCGCCAGAATGCGCTCAAAACCGTCCAAACTAGCTCAAAGGGTTCGTCCAAAAACCGCTCTCCGAGCGAGCATGGGGGACGTTCGCGCCACAGTGGAGGATCCCGTTCGGACGCCGTCCACACTAGTCGTTAATGACTCTGAAAATGCTCATTCGCCCATTAGTGCTCTAGTCTGTACGCGGCTCTAAGAAAGCGTTTGCCCCCACAGATAATTACTTGTATCATTCAGGAAGTAAAATACCTCATGTGATGACACAGCAATAACCCTAAAGTGCTACCCTAAAGAGCCGACAGTCATTGTCGTCTTATTAAACAGACCCATGTCTCCAGACTTTTTCTACGAATCTGTTTTCTTCTTCCTTTTCTTAGCTTGGGGGAGGGGGTTCCGTCGAAACTGACGATCACGAAGAAGGAAAACAATTATCTTGAAGGGACTGTAGAACAGCATGGTTTATTTGTCTCAAAGGGGTTTCTGGTCGGGTGATTCAAGCCTTGTAGCCCTGGGCAAGCCTCAATTTGGAAATAGCATAAAATACTCAACTGGCTATCGGCTACCTGATGAACTGTGGCAACATGTAGGGTCACGACAGAGAAAAGCTATTCAGCCAGTTCCCACGTTCCCACTCCCCATATAGATGGTTTCAATTAGTTGGCAATAGCAGTTAAAGTTTGTTAACAATAGGAAATAAATGGAAAAGCGTGATACTGAGAAAAATCAGTTTGCTTTTGCTTCATTCCAGTCTTATCTTATGACTATTGAATTTTTTTTTGACTGAAAATATAGGCCTTTTATGTGATTATAATTTTTTAAAGTTTTATATAAAATTCTCTTTGAAAAAAGAAAAATTTAAAAAAAAACCCAGAAGAACTTTTTGGATTTTTCGGGCCTGATAATCACCGAAAAAGAAAAAAAAAAGCTAAATAAATTGAAAGTGATAAAGGCATTTTAAAATGAATTTACACCGCAATTTTGTGCAGTGCCATAACGGGTTTTTGCACAGATAATCATTTGTAATCCAAACATTTTTTTGCATTAATTTGGTTTTGAAATTGTTTAACAAAGAGCATAATGCATGAAGATTGAATATGCAATAGGCTTGAAACGATGACGAGAAAACAAATGATTGTGAACGAAAATGTTTAATATGCTTGTAGGTTTTTCCATATTGCATACCTAAAGGAAAGCTTTTTTTTTATGGTGAAGTCTGGGGGGGGGGGGGAAGAGGAGAAATAAGATAATAGTAAAAGATCTTTGGATTGTCACTGTGAAAACATATCGCCACAAGTAGCTTCAATTATAAAGGCACTTTCCTTCATGTCAACAGCAACAGGTTGCGATTTTAAAAAAAAAAAGGTATCTCATTCTGTTCCGGGGGAGGGGCTCAAATATATGGGGAAAAAGCGTAACATCATTTATGAACGGTCCCTAAATATTTTTAAAAATAAATAAATTAACTATGAAATTTAGCTATTCAAATACAGATGCAAATTTGAAAAGTAATGGCCAACAACATTCTCAGACACAGCTATGTCATTGCCCTTAAAATCTTCTTTTATATAAAAATATTTACAAAAGTATTTTATTCTTTAAATGTAAATGCACGTAAAAGTATAGCTAATCAAGATGAAATTAAAAATAATTTATCAATCTGTTAAATCATATTCTTAGAAATTAGCAATTGTAAACAATTGTTGTTTGTGATAAAAATTTATTGAATAGTGTAAACGCTTTTCAAACATTACCATACTTTCTTTTTTCTAGAATTATAAAAGATTTCTTAATTTTACTTGCATATATTGTTACCACTGTGCCAAAAATTTGAATCTTCAAATTGATTCCTTTGAAAACTTGCAGTTTTAAAATGATTCATGGAAAAAAAAAAGAAACAAAAAATTATGATTCTAATGTTTTTCATGAATTTATAAATATAAATATTATCTTGGTGTTCACTTGGGTTGCTACTGGACTCTGGTAAGTTGTACAGCACCGATTTGTGGATGAATCGAATTGCCTTTCTCAAACCGAGTCTCTGGATGTAGGATCACCACTGTATAACACACACATCTATAATTACTTTCTTGTTTCCGGTTTTTAAGTTTTTCTCATCTTGATTTAAACCTTATAATCTTCTCTCATGGTAAATCAGTATCTGTCACCCAAAAGTTATCCTATGATGTTGTTTCAAACTAAATTATACAGTCAACGCTCTTTATAACGACCACACATTATAAAGACCATTCCATTATAACGACCAGTGGTAAAAGTCCTAACTTTATCCCTATGAACTTTATGTTAATTTCCTTTCGGTATAGCAACCTTTCTGAATCGTCTAATCCAATACAGGGACCGTACTAGGTGTCATGTCATACCAGAAGCTCTGCTTCCAGATGTGTGAATGTAATTTTTTCCCTATATTTTCTACTTTAAAATCTGTTAATATTTTGTACTGATAATTTTTTTTTTTTAAATTCCAATGATTAAAAATAATTTCAGCACTTAGTTGGATTTTTTTTAAAATTATCAATTTTGATGGAACTATTGAATGTGCATGATGCATGTATATATTTTAAAGAAAATTCTACCTCTTATAGCGACTACTCGTTATAAAGACTTTTTTCTGTGGGATGCAGATGCTCGTTATATCGAGCGTCGACTGTAGTTTAAATTATAGTATAAGTTATTCTTTGCAATTTCAGGTTTTGGGGGGGGGGGGGGGGGTAAAAGTTACATAGAAAAAGTCTATTATACAAACAAAATGTAAAGGGATCTCAGACGGGCATTAGAAATAAAATAACGCTAGCGCATGGGCAAACTTTCTGGTAACTTTCGCCCATGTCAGGCATGGACAAATGCCTTAAGGGGTTAATATGTAGCTGCTATAAAAGCCTATACAAGAGGGTCAAAGGTAATATTATTCGCAAGTTTAAAAAGATGCATTAAGTGATTCATACTATAGAGGGCTTTTTTTGGTAATTTAATGGTTTGTTATTCGTCATTTCGTTTTAGTGCACATAGAAAATATGTTTTCATACTCAATGTAATTTAAAATGAAAGTTCAAAGATTTAACATGCAATTTTTAAAAATTTATAATGAAATCTTAGTTTTAATCAAAGTATTTTTATCCCCCTTTCGTTTCAGTCAGCAAAAGAAGAGATAAAAGAAATTATTGGTAGACTTTCTTGCCTGCAAAATGAAATGGTTACCAATAAACTCATTAAACCTCTTTTGTGCAATAGTGAAGATACAGATTCTTGGAATAAGTACTTAGAAAGACAGAAAATAATATATGACTATGCTCCTGCATGGTTTGATTCACCTTGGTTATATGTTGAATGTTATTTGTATCGAAGGATGAAGGAAGCTTTTGAATTAAGGTAGTAGGTTTAGTTTTGGTAGTTTAGTTTTGAACATTAACTCTGTTCCTTATAATACTTTTTAAAAAAAAGTATTGTCTTCCTGTTAATAAAAGTTTACGTTATTTTTATTTGTAGAACTATCACGCAGAACTATTTGCGAAAACCTATCTTTTATAATTACCTTTTCAAAAATATTTTCATGAAATTAATTTTATTCTTTAAAAAAAAATTTCCTGTATGTTAAATAAATATTTTTCTAATGCAGAACTTATTCCTTAAAATTAATTCAAGTAATGTTGTCAAAAATAAAATAAAATAAATTTCAGAGCAATGAAATATTATATTTGGAATATAACACCTGAAACTGTTGCTTACCTCTATTATTACTTGTATCTATATGTACTGATGGATTGAGATTCGCAATTCTAGAGGCATTTCATTTTCTCCAAAACTATATTTCAAGATTTTGTGTAAAACTAACTGTAATTTTAGAGTAGTATATACAAAGACATTACCACCTGCTCCCTCTTAAACTTGGAGATTCCTAAATGTCATGAGCTCATGACAGATTGCCATTTGTTGAATGTCTTTACATCAATAAGCTGAGATCTTTTTGCATTGAAAAAGGAATTTCTTCAAATTCCAAAACCAATTGCAAAATTTAGACCATTAGGTGCCTGTAATATTGTACTTTTGGGACCCCTTTGTCTATCATTCTTAAAATTAGTTTTTCAGAAAATGTTAGTTTAGTTTTTTGGAAAAACATTGTTATTTGCTAAAAACAATGTACAGAAATATCTCGCTTAATGTGGTTTCACTCAGCACTAACTCCAATTGTAGCTTTTCTTAATATATGTTGTATTTAAAAACTGATCCTAGATCGAATTGGATTATAAATTGAATTTTGCACATTCTGGCACTCATTTGTAACTATTGTGTAATGGAATAACCCCTGACTAAGGTTGCAAGTTTGTCACGGGAAAGAAAGCCCGAAATTCGCAAAAAATTTCGTGACATTTTTGCAAAACAAATATAATAAAATTTTGCATATCTGCAATGAAAGTCGTTCTCCATCCTCAAACATTGGGATATTGTTAAAAATAGAGGAATAATTACCTTCGTTAAAAACATTTAAATATTTGTATTGACTAGGATAAATATTCAGAATGATTTTTAAATTTTTGAGGCTGGTTGGCGAAATCTGTGTTTATTGTTACTGCTTCCAAAAAAATAATTTTGAATTTTTTCTTGGCATAAGTTCAGAGCCTTTTTAGACGTTGGGCACTCACAAATTTTATCTTTGCTTTCTGAAATTCCGAACTAGGATTTTTCGCAAGTAAATAATTAAAAAAAAAAAGAAAAATTTGCGATTTTTAGGAAAAAGCTTTAAAAATTGCAGGAATTTGCGGCGCAACAAACTTGCAGCCATACCCATGACTGGTGAGTTATTAATAAACTCCCCTTATGATTGATTGTGTGGACTATGAATTCAGCAGGACATGAATCTTTCTCATTAGAATAGGAGATAAAATTTTCAACTCTTGTAGCATTGTTAAAAAAAAAAAAAAAAAAAACGGTTAAGTGTTTTGAAATGTGCCATTTTTATAAAAGCTTAGTAGGAGAGGAAGGGGCAGAGACAAAATTGACATGGGGCCCACCTTGGCTCTTGGTGGCCCTGCAAATGGCTACAATATACATTGTCGTCATGGCCCCTCCAAAATTATAGGCTGAATCTATCCTTGATATGATCAAAATGGACCTGATTTCTTAGAGTTGGAACATTTCCTGGAAAAATTGAGATTAAATTGTTCCCTCCCCAACATAACCTTGTAGCCACGTCTTGATCTTGAGTGTATAATGAGCAATCCGACAGTCAGAAATTTGACTAAGAAGAATTCACTAATGAATTCACTGAATCAGAAAGAATTCACTAAGATATCATAAGAAATAAGGACTGGATACAGAGTTGAAGTGAAACACGAGCATGGCTTTTACTAAATTACAAATGTTGGTGGAATAAAAAGTATAGAGTCTAATTCATATAGCATGGAAAAATTACATGCTGAAATATCAATTTATTGTTAGATATTAATTGTTCTTATGTATTTGATGTTATAACTGTGATTAAATAATTTATTACAATTATTTACATAAAGAAAAAAGGAAACATTTTAAGTGGAAAACTTAAGTACACAACCTTTGAACTACCAGAACACCTAGCCCAGATGCATTTAACCTCTTAGTATTCTACATATATATGCATATGCTGTAAAATCCTGAAAATATACCCCCCCCCCCTCCCCCCACCATTCCTATTTCAAAACTGAACCAACAAATTTCTGTTGGGGGAGGGAGGTATGATTAAGATACTTATGAAAATTAAAATCAGACACAGTAATAATAGGGACAAAAAGATACATCCTCTTTCATTAAACAAAGTGTACAAAATTTATTTTTAAGTATACAAACCTTGCATAGTTACAAAATAAATAAATAACAAAATGAATAAAAAGGCAAAAAAAAATACAAAAAGAAAAATTAAACTAGGGGGGGGGGGGGCAGGGGTATTACTCCAGATTGTGGAATTATTTCATTTTCATCAAAAAGGGTGAAGGATTAATAATCAATGGAGGGGTTACTTTCAGGACTTTACGGTTATTTAGTTTAACAGAAGTAATCTTTGTATAAATAAGCAACAATATGTGTTTAATTTTCATATATTTTTTCCCCAGTTCTGTTTTGAAAGATTATGATTATTTTCGGAAACAAAAAGAAGAATCTTTTCTTCAGTCCATGGATGCTGTGGTTTTATTATGTTCTGAACTGAGTCAAACACTGTTGGATATTCAAAAGTCTGAAAATAAAAATGCAATGTACAACTATTTTAGACAGTACCTAGAGGTAAATAAATCTCGGAACAAATGTGATTTTTTTTAAAAAAATTAATTTAACCGGGATTTGTATGCCTCATGGAGTTTTGAAAATTAATTTGAAGTCATGCTTATAATTTTATTTAAAAAGTGGGCAACGCGTGGCAAGTAAATAAGTTAACTATCAGTATGATTTGAAATTTGCATACTATATTGGACCCCTACTGCAAATTTTGTGGTGTTGGATATTTTGCTTTCCAATGCCGGCTTGCATTTTACTTGTGTTTTTAAAAAGTTTTGAATACTACAGTAGAGTCCTGAAAACTTAGCACTTGATAACCCGGCCATATTTTTGGCAGGGTAAGAAAATTCTTTCTAAGCATTTGCGTAAAGAAAAGTAGCCACCTTTTTCAAAAGTTGGCTAGTTAATTTTCATTACTGACAGCTTTATGTCTTCAAGTATTTTTCCGGAATTGTAGTTTTCAACATAGGATATGTGCACAAAACTATGCCAGGGGCGCTCACCCCTTTTTGAGCGATAGCATCGAACCCCCACCCCCCCAATTAAAAAAAACTGATAGCCCAAGAGGAACTGTCAACTTCTAATACTTCTATTAACACTAGAATTACGGAAGGGGTCATTTTGACCCCAACCAGACTTTTTTTTGTTAATAACTCATCTATTTTTTCACAAATATCTTAATCCTTTCTTGAAGGTTCTAAATCACTCTGCTGTGTGATAAAATGCAGTTTCAGAGAAAATCGCATTTCTTTTTTTGCCATAACAAAGGGTTATACCTAGAAATCCGGGCAGGGGTCATTTTGACCTCTTTGAAGAAAAAGAAATGTTAATACATTTCAACACATTGTCTGAACGCTATTTCTTCTGTAAACTATTTTTGTTAGTACCTGCTCAGCAAAGAACAAATAAAACAAGAGAAAATGGGGTTTCTGCATAGTTTCACGTCTGCCAGTGATGTGATTTGAAATTCTCAGATCATAATTTCATGTGAAAGATTCAACGAAAGGATGCTACGTCGAACAGAACGATTGTACCTTATTTTAAAATTAATTTTTTTTTTTTTTTTCACAATTCCAGTCCTGAAACTGATGACAGTCTAACAGATAAAATTAGTGACGATGCATATTAGAATTCGTTCAGAATTTATTATAGCAAATGATCATGCAACATAATCTTCTAGATGACGGGAAAGTAAATATGGATTAGTTTCTGCAAATTCCGAAGTCTTGATATAAGTATAACTAAGGATGCCAATGCAGAAACCAGGGAAAACTCGAAAAATGCAGACATCTTTGTAAAACATGTCAGGGTAAGAGAAATAAAAATGGGATTTTGCTAAGTGCAGTGCATTCATCAGTAGAATTTTCATATAGAGAAAACAAAAAACTGGATTAGGTCAAGCTTTACAATTTCACAAGATTTTTTGTAGATGTTCTGCACCAAATGACAAAGAAATTCAGTGACTAGCACATGTTTCCTAAAATATTTTGCATTTATATGGTATAAATTCGTGGATTATTTATAAGGGAGTATCAAAAGAAAGTATCAGCAGAAGGGATTGTTTATTGCATTGAGCAAAACTTTGACAAATTTATATAACTTAAAAAGAAGCTTGTTCTCGCTTCAAGTGGTAGATGCATTTACAATACTCAGTGGAATTCAGAAAGAAATGTGAAATAAATAGAAATGCATTGGTAATTTGCAATTGGTAAGATTTGTGACAGCTGTAATAGATCTGTATGTAGATATTGTACACAAAAACTTATAAAGATAAGAGTGAGTGCTAATTGCTGTGCAGACAAAAAATCCCTTTTATTAATTTATTTCACTTTTTGCAAGGATAGTTTGCACTAAAATATTTAAATATAGTTGGGTTCAAATTCTTAATTAAGAAATTCCTTTAAATATTAGAATGAATATATTTTCATAAAAAATTTTAGCTATTCACAAATAAAAAAAATTATAATTTGTGTCAGAGACTAATTCTGGCCAAGCAAAATAAGTTTATCTTAAGACGGTTTTAACTGCGTTTTTTTTTCACCTGTGGTAAAACTTGTCAACCTTGTTTTAAAGGTTCAAATAAGTGTAATCAGTTGTTTCAATGCAATTAAATAACTTTCCAATTGCAATAAGTAATGAATGAATGTTCTATTTATAGATTTCTCTGTGGGGCAACAAGTGTGATCTTTCAATTTCTGCTGGAAAAGAAAATGTTCAGCAGCATCATCCACTTTTGCAGTTAAGTGAATGGAGAAGAGATGTTCTTGTCAACCATACAGAAAAAGTGTGGCAAATATTTCAAGGAGCAAAAAACATATCAAAAGAAATTCAGGTTGATTTCATATTGGATAATGCTGGCTTCGAGCTATTTTGCGACTTTTGTTTTCTGCATTTTCTCGATTCCTGTGGATTAGTAAGTAAAGTCCGCCTTCATGTGAAAAACATACCATGGTTTGTATCAGACACTCTTGATTGTGATATTAGATGGATCTTAGAAACATTGTCTCAATCTTCGCAAGAAAATCTTGTAAAGTTCAGCAAAGAATGGACTAATAAATTCTCGACTAAGCAATGGACTATTGAGAAAAATTCATTTTGGACTCTTCCTCATGACTACAGTGAAATGCAGGAAGAAGATTCTAAACTATATAATAATCTAAGTAAAAGTGATCTGCTTATTTTTAAAGGTGATCTAAATTATAGAAAACTTACTGGTGATAGACAATGGCCTGAAACCACATCATTTTTAACTGCTCTCAATGGGTTTTCTCCTACATCATTATTATGTTTAAGAACAATTAAAGCTGATGTCATAGTAGGATTAGAGCCTGGTACTTCAGACAGTTTAAGCAAATTGTGTGAAAATTGGAAATTTACAGGAAAATATGCTGTTATTCAGTGTCATAAAAGCACAGATTAATTATTTATTTATATCTTCTTATATAATGTTTTAAAACTAAAGCTTTATCAATTGCTGTTGAAATGTATAAAAAATTATGTATGATTTAATTCTAAAAACTGCAATCGAAAGTTTCAATATTTTTCTTTATTTTACAGCACCATGCCCACTCATAGGCTGACTGGAAATTTGCATCCCCTCGTCTTTTTTAAAGAAGCAAATTTATTTCTACTTATAGCTAAAGCCTTCAAGACGAATAAGCGTAATGTTACAAAAAATGTATTTATTGTTATGACAAAGGGCAGATACTTTTCTCCTCAAACCTCCTTCCCTGTTAGCACTAGGCCTTAGGAATGCCCTGCATGGGGGGGGGGGGGGGCGGTCCACGGACTTTACATGCGACCTTCCAGGTGGAAGCCGAACACCCTAACCACTAGGCTACCACAGCCTGAAGGGCAGATACTTTTCTTCACCAAACCCCTACCTTTTAGCCATAGCCTTAGGAAGAACAGAGCTGGTGGAAAGGACAAATACTGGTTTGCGGCAGGTTATTAAGTGATTGATCCTAAAATAATGCCTCAGTTTCATGCAATGGATGAAAATAAATAAATATTAAATTATTCACTATAGAAAAACTTATTATTTTGTTTTCAAAGGTTGTAAAAAAAAAAGTGGCTCTTGTCCCATGTTGCAAATAAGTGGGTGTGGGAGCCCAATCAGGGGATTATCACAATAGATGAAAAATGCTTGGGTATTTATAATTTAGGGTAAATACCTCTTCATATTACAAAACTCAATAACAGTGTTTTTCTCTTTAGTTTTACAAAGTTATTTGTAAAAATAATTGTATTTAAGAAATAAGTTTTGCTTAAATCAATAGTAATCGGAGCTAAAACAAAATATTCATTCTGTTGAATGTGTAAATTAAGGATATCATTGTTTTTAGTTTTCTTTGAGAGTGGTTTAGCCCCTTATTAATTCACATTTCTGTTCTTAATTCCAAACTCAAACATTATTTGCTATTCTCATTTTCTAATTTCAAAATTAGCTGCTTTTTTTCATAGTAAAAGTGATTCCTTTCCAGGTCCATCATTTCAAAAATTCAGAGTCATCTGTGCAAGGGGTCAACGCTGGAATCCAATTCCAGTGCTTCATTGATATATCTATATATATAAAATGAACTTTTGACGTGGCTGCGCACTCTACAGCAAAATGTACGCAACGTACGATTACAAAAATTTGCACAAAATTCTATTATAGCCTGATGCTTTGCAAGACGAAGCCGTTTTTTTGAAATTCGACCTAATATATTTTTTAATTTAACAATTAACTATTCATCTTCCAGTATTTTCTTTACTTCTTACGAGCTGTTTGAAGAAATGAAGTGAAGTGGATTAGAAATTCCGCGGTTGAATGTAAACAAAACATCGTTTGAGCCATGAGGCGAGAGCGAGTGCCTTGCATGTAACGAAAATCAGTGTTTTAACTGACCCATTTTGAAAAGTATTTTGAGATTTGATCGATTATTTTAATGAAATTTATTTTTAGAAGGGAGGGGATTATTAACCTACATACTTTGTTTTAAATTGTATGGTGCATACTTTTTCCCAAAATTTTGTCTGAAGTTCTGATTTTTTTTGCTTAGAATCGCCCATGGTTTACTGGAGAGGTGAAAAATTTCTTTTTGATAGGTGATTTTCTTTCTTAAAATGCTGTTGGGCCTACTTAAACAATATATATCGATTTCAACTGTTATTATTCAATTAAGTGACTCGCTCAACCAGTTTAATTCAACTGGGCTAAAAAATTTAATATGTTAACAGATTATTGAACTTATGAGTATCATAGTATCTATTCATAAAAATAATATCCATTAAATGCAAAAAACAAGTAGCAAACAACTTTCACTCGATCGATGAAGAATTTCATTTTCCTTTTGAACATGTTGACGGGGGCATTGCTTTAGTGATTAATTTATAGGGGCGGAGGGTTTCAACCTCCCATGATACACACATTCAAAATATAATAAGTACGTTTTTTTTAAATAAAGAATTTAAAAAATAGTTGAGGCATTATGTAAATTTGTAATGTTTGCTTAATGTTTTGTGATTACTTAAATATATTCATTATTATTTTTTAATATACTCACTCAAGTAAATGTGCATCGTTCACATAATTTTTAAGACTTCGCCTTTCATCATTTGTATTAAAAAGTATAACATTTATAACAATTTCAAGAATTCATCATTTATCGTTATTCTATCATATTATATGAGAAAAGTTTTCATATCTTAAGTAAAACCCCGATTTAACATCCCACCAATCTACGTTTTACCCGCATTTTACGTTTTTTTCATCAGGTCCCAGTTTTTCCATATCCCAATTCATGTTAAAATATCCCGGGTTCTAAGTTTGTTATTTATCGAATTCCACGTATTTTATATTTTCCCTCAAAAAAGAAAAAGTGTTCTAAAATTAGCTATATTTTTCCTTTTGTGCTTTTTTTAAAGCTTTATGCATATTGTTAAAAATTAATTATTACTCTCACAAAATAAATTACAATCGAGGATTGTTTTTGTTTTCAAGAATTTTTTAAAAGGGGCTATTCCGAATTTATCAAGGCACGAAAAAGTTCATTTGTTTCCAGTATTGAACTAGAGAAGTTTGTTCTTTTTGCCATTTTATAAACCAACTTTTTGCTTAGAATCACCCATGGTTTACTGGAGAGGTGAAAAATTTGATTTTCTGTTTTAGAACGTTGTTGGGCCTACTTATACAATATATATTGATTTCAACTGTTATTATTCAATTAAGTGACTCGCCCAACCAGTTTAATTCAACTGGGCTAAAAAATTTAAGATGTTAACAGATTATTAAACTTATTAGTAACATAGTATCTATTCATAAAAATAATATTCATTAACTACAAAAAATAACTACTAAACAACTTTCACTCAATCGAAGAAGAATTTTATTTTCCTTTTGAACATGTTGACGGGGCATTGCTTCGGTGACGAATTTATAGGGGTGGTTGGTTGCAACCTCCCATGATATACATGTTCAAAATAAAGTAAGTATGTTGTTTTTAAATAAAGAATTTAAAAAATAATTGAGGCATTTAGGCATTTTCATTATGTAAATTTGTAATGTTTGCTTAATATTTTGTGATTACTTAAATATTCATTATTATTTCTAAATATACTCACTCATTTGAATAAATGTGCATTGCTCACATAATTTTTAAGAATTTGCCATTCATCATTTGTATTAAAAAAGTATAACATTTCAAGAATTCATCATTTATCGTTATTCTATCATATTATATGTGAAAAGTTTTCATATCTACAGTGAAACCCCGATTTAACATCCCACCAATCTACGTTTTTCCCGCATGTTACGTTTTTATCATCAGGTCCCAGTTTTTCCATATCCTAATTGATGTTAAAATATCCCGGGTTCTAAGTTTGTTATTTATCGAATTCCCCATAATTTATGTTTTCCCTTGAAAATGGAAAAAGAAAAAAAGTTCTAAAATTATAAATATTTTTCCTTTTGTGCTTTTTTTAAAGCTTTAAGCACTTTGTTAAAAGTTAATTATTACTCTCTCACAAAATAAATCACAATCGAGGATTGTTTTTGTTTTCAAGAAATTTCAAAAAAGGGCTATTCGAGTTAATCAAGGCGTGAGAAAGTTCGTTCTTTTTGCCATTTTATAAACCAACAAAGCTCCAACTCTTCGAGTCTAAAGAAAATTTCGTTAGCAGTCACTATTACGTGCTATCAGAGGCGCAGCGAAGGGGGGGAGGGGCAAGGAGGGACAGCTGTCCCCGGGCGCAGCGTCAAGGGGCGCCAAATTAATGTAAATTTATTTTATTTTTAAATGTGAAAAGAAAATTATTTGAACTGAAAAGGTGTGAATATGTTCGACAAAAAAGTGGGAGCATTGCAAATCATATCGGGAATGACCGATGTAGCGCAGGAGTGCGTGCAAAATTGCCTTAAAGGCAGTGAAAAAACTTTTGAGTTATACTTGTGATATTTTCTATGGATTGAACCCATGATGACTCTCTAGGAAGGGCTAGGGGGCATTTTCTTTGAGCAGCAGATTAAAAAGAACCGGACACCCAGAGAACTCGGGAAAGGTCACTTGAGAAAGAAGAAAAACAAATAATTTTGCGAAGCCAAAGTGTTCTATTTTGCCCTTCAAGTGAATAGTCGCTAATAAAAATGCAAGTTAAAAGGTCTGCTTTTTAGTTCTATTTGTCATTTAGGAAGCATAAAAGTTTGTTAAATTCCCTACCAGGGGTGCGGAGTGAGCTGAAAACCCAAGCTACGCCTCTGTGTGCTATGTACTGTACTCTTATTGAACGGAACAGTATATAGTGGACATTTTACAAATAGTGGAAAATATTTACTTTCCCATAAGGACTAGGAAAAAAACTTGCAAAGCATTTCAATACTGAAAGATTTCGCATTCAATTTCAACTCCATAGCTAAAAAACAATCCACTATTACAGATTATTTTCAGCCTAAATTCCAGAATTCGTAATAAAATGCGTTAAAATGGTATGTATTCAAAAGTATAGATATTATACTTTTTGAAAGAGTTGAAATCTGCCATTCATCATTTATAGCATAAAAGGATAGCGTTCCCAACAATTCATCATTTGTAACAAAATTTAAATCATTACTCTATCAGTTTCATTGAAAATGCCTCACCTACCTATAAGAAAGTGTTGTTTACAGAGTCAAAATCAGAGCCAGAGAGAAAACTTTCACCACTGAATTGGCCAAGAGACACCACTAGATAAAAAAATATGACTTGAGCATATTAAAAATATGTATGTTCGTGTCAGAACATCACCTCGATTACCATTTTTGTGGCATTGAATGCTGTAAAAAAAGAGCAATATTCCATGTTCTGCTCATAACTAAGCAAGTGTCCATTGCATTAACATTAGGAACTGTAGGTAGGATTTCGCGATAAGAATAAAATTTTTGCATTTTTAGTGTACTAATTTAGTAACAGATTCTTTTTCAGCTTTGAACCATAAAATTTCCCTTTTCAGCATTCACATTCACTTTCAAATTTACTTTTGTCAAGATATGTCTCTTAAGCGATGCATATCAGAAATTGACGTGATACTCCAAAAGCAAATTTATAGGCAGGATATTTCTATTATTCGCTACTAAGGAAATGTCTTTGGCGTAGCTAAGTGGGGGCGGACCGCACCGGGTGTCACCCATTCAGGGGTGACAACCATCCTCGACGGAGAAAAAAAATGAACCTTTAAAAGCTCCCTAGAATAAAACAAATACTTAAAATGGGAGAAAAAAATATCCAATTTAATTTTTTATTTTTGGGCAAAGTGTTTCCTTTAAAAAATATTCACAATGTTTTTAACCGCTAATCATAAAAAGTGCCTTAACTTTAAATATTATGAGGCTCATGATGCAAATGGTGTTCTTCTTTTCCAAAACTACAATTTTTTTAACAAAAAATTATATTTCATTAAAACGCGTACTTCACAGTTTACATGATTTTTTTTTTGGATGGGGAAGGCGTAATCTTTTCTACTGGGTGACACACATGCTAGATACTCCACTGCATTCCACACAATTTTCACTATCAACATACTTCCCATACAGCTGCCACTGATTTTTTTTTATTTCATCAAATTGCTGACATATACATAGTCCAGCATCTCTTTGCTGCAGCTTTTGCTTTTCTTGAATAGGCTAAGGATGATCAGTAACTGTTAGATTTTTCAGATGATCTTTATTAAATGGCTTTGTCTGATCAATTTATCAATTCCCCATTTAGACTACTTTAATTTGTGGCAATTAAAATTTCATATTTACAATTATATAAATTCATTTCTCTGATTTGATTACAAAATGTATGTTTATGTATAAAGCTACTAATACATTAATTTTTTTACTTTTGTATAACAATTTACTTTTTTTATTGGTTTAAATACATTTATGAAACAACAGTTATATTTTTGAATTTAGACTCAGAAAGAATGTACTGCTATCTATCAGTCAGAGTAAAAATTAAGCTATGTAAAAGTTTTGATGATGTAATAAAGATAAATATGCCACATGATACAAATATAGATCAATAAATATAGGTTATTAGTGATAGATTGAAAAAAATTTACACCTAAGTCAAGGTAGATATACATTTGTGGAAAAATACAGGCTGAAATAAGTTTTTATCGGCTCAGAAGTGACTTAAGAGGTCGCCTTCGGTGGCTTGCTTGGGACAAAAAACAAGTTGCGCCGTAGGCGCCGCTATTTTAACATTGCACGGGCAACGCCGTTGCGGGTACCGCTAGTATTTAATAATAATGATAACAAGTTAAACCTTTTCTCGGTAGATAACTGAAACAAACAATACCCCTGCAGTTAGTAACTAATTAAGTGCTTTCACACCAAAAGTGACTAAGACCAAAAATTTGTCTTTTTCACATCTGCGCAAGGACAGAGCATAATCTTGAAGGGGAAAATATGCTGTGCTTGCGTAAATGAGAAAGTCTTTTTTTTTGTCTTTTTCGCCTTTGGTGTGAAAGCACCCTACATGATCAACTCTACACTTTGCATCGGAGGGAAACAAATTCATAAACAATCCACAGGAGAGTTCCTGATCACATGCATATCTGGAGGATGTTACTGCTTTGCAAACAGCAAGGATCCCTCAAGTTCTGCGTTGGTTATATTTTTAAGGTGAGGATCACAATGTTGTGCTAAGAACATTTGATTAGAGTTAAAGGTTTTGTGGCCATCACAAGGTGTATTAGCAGATCTTAATTTGCATGGAGCAAATAGAAGCATGGACAATTCTCAGTGGGAGTTTCTTTCGGTTCACACAAAATTTCAGGAAAAAGTATGCACCTACAACTTAAAATAAAATTATATTTCTAGTTCCATTCTTAAAGGATGTAACGTTATTTTCCCATATAATTGACCCCTACCCCCTCGAAGTATGACAATTTATGAATGATCCCCAAGTTTAAAAAATATCCTTCAAGTAATTAAATGAAAAGTTTAATATTAATAATCAGAAGTCAAATTTTCTCCCAGAAACGTTAAAGTTTTCTATAGTAATACAAAATATTTTGCTTCCTTGAATGTAGAAATTTTTTTCGTCAAAAAAAATCTTAAAATTAATAACCTGGAAAATTTTCCGAAAACCATTTTTTAAAAATTTAATTTTCGGAAATGATGCATCAGAATCACTCCATGAATGGAAGCTCAGCTCCTGCACTTTCTCGTGAATTTGTACAGAATTAAAGGAATTTTAGACTATTTGGGTGTGCGTATAAGATCTGCAGAATATTTTAGCTCCTGCACTTTTTTTTGTTAAATCAATCCCTGCATTTAGCGAAAGTAGTATCCAAATATGTAAATCAAATAGATTCTGAAGGCAATAAAAACACTGATGAAGATTGCAAGATTACTAATTCAACACCGAAAAATTACAAGTCCTAATTGATAACTTGTTTTAAAAGCATACAGGGCTCGGCGCACTTTGGAGTCTTCAAAATAGTGACCACAGCTTTAAAAAAAGTGACCATTAAAATGTAAACTTGTGTGTTTTTTTTCATTTAAACTAAATATTTTGAAAACTAAACCTGAATAAATAGCTTTTATCCAACTTTAAACCTGTAACTATCTTCATAAATACCTTTTTCAAAACCCATAAATGGCTAAGAGTGAGAGAGACAAAAGTTATTTCTTTTAATTAATTTCTTTCTCAAATTGTTACTTATTTAAAAATATAAATGAATAAATATTTATTCAAATCGGCAGAATTTTCAAAATTTAATTTATGTTCAACATTGAATAAAATTTATTTTGCAAATGCTCGTTTTAAAATCTTTTTTACACTTGTTTAAAGATAAGAAAATTCCACTTGAAATAAAGCTAAATTCGATATTTTCTCAAAATTAGACTGAAATTATTGTGTTAATCTTCTGTACCATTGTAGGAAACAAACCGTTTGATTATTCGATACTGTTTTTGTAATTTCATGGTAGTAACAAAATCCAAGAAAAATTCCCTGATTTTATTTTAAGTTGTGATTTTTTTTTGTTACACTGTATAACTGTCATACATAGACAGTATGAGTGGCACAATCAGAAAAATTCTTTACGGGGGGGGGGGGGTGCACTATTTTTTTTTTCCTACCTGAACTTTGTGCAATTCCTTTTTTTTTTGGGAGGGGGGAAGGATGGAAATAAAAAAAAGAGGTCATAATCTAATTTTCTGAGCAATATATGTAATATACAACTGCTAAGAATTTTTCAGATCTAAAGTTTTTTTTTAAGAATTAAGATTTCCCCTCCCCTGAATCATTATTTAATGATTGCTTGACAAGAATGTGACTTTATTTTCTCAAAATTGCGTATTGTCTTTTCGTTGAGAAATCCCCTCCAAAAATTTTCTTTTGTGATTGTGACAGTTAGTTCGGGAGTGGGGATGAAAGAAAAGAGAAATTAAGCTAATTTTCTGAGTGATATAATCTGCAATTGATAAAAATTTTTAGTTTCTATTCTAATTTAAATATCGCTTAATTTTCTTGGGATTTGCTCTTCTCGAGTAAAAAAAAATAAACAATTAAAATTATTATTTTAGAGGGGGGGGGGGGGGGGGAGAGGTCACGGGCCCTCTAGGTTCACCACACTGCAATATCAAACCTTAACTTCGGCACATTCGGGGCCAGCGCAACGCCGAATTTAAAAATACGACCAAAAATAGCGGATACTCGGAAGCTTCAACCCTGGCACACGTATTTTTATGCAAAATTGCAATGTTTTCTTAACTCATAGTCAGGCAAAGTAACTTTTTTTGGTTGCTCTGCCAGAGAAAGGGCAAAAAAGTGAAAATAGTGACCAACTTTTTAAGAAACGTGAAAAAAGTGACCAATGCAAAAGAAAGTGAACTTTAGTGAAAAAAGTGACTCGCGCCGACCCCTGAGCATACTATTCCACTGAAAAAAAAAAAAAAAAAATCAGAAGCAACCTCTATACCATTATAACTCTAAGATCAAGATTTTTTAAGGGATGATAAAAAGTAAGAAACTCTAAAAGAAAAAGGAGTAAAAAAGTAAAGGTCTCGTTTGAAAATGATGAGCTTATTGAAGTTCCATACTTTTAGTTTTGACTTGTGAAAGGTAACTCTTGGAACTAGTGTTGAGATATTTTGTCGTAAATGTATTACTATTTGATCATACATGTACCAGAGATGCAGGAAAATAGTAAGATAGTGATGACAAACTGGCTTCAAGTGTTTGCATCTATTAATGAAAATTGCAAACAATAATGAAATTCCTAGTTTTAAAAAAAATTATTATTAAAGATGGAACTTGTAAAAAATTTGAAATTGTTCTTCGTCCAAAAATAGTGGCTTAAAAGAAAAAACACTTGGCAGGCATGATAAATGAATATAAAATCAGATTGGAAATTTTAATGAAAAATGAATGAAATTTTATGGCAAATGAATGGGGATCTCCTCCATTTCAATTTCCAAAAAATGTAAAGGTACTGGACAAAAATATATCAAGTTTATTTTTGAATATAGTGATATTGCAAAATGATATTCCCACGAAAGTAATTACATTTCACAGAACAAGAAATGCATGATTTATACAGAATGTGAAGATCAATATTTTAAAGATGCATATGAAATTGACATTAGTCTTTTGTACAAGCATGGTGGAGATCACATACAAATGAAAAATATCTTGAAACGTACAGTACAAATGTGATTATACGACAGGATTACATAATGGCATAACACTTTCAAAGTATAAACATACTAGAACTAGCTTAAACAATTATAGAAATGAAAAGCAACAATTTCTTCAATTCAATAAAAATTGATCATTTGTTAATATTTTACATTTCCATTCGCTAAAACATTTTAAGAACTGTAAAAGCTAATAAACTTAATAAAATTCATTGATACCCCCCCCCCCCCCAAAAAAAAAAAAAAAAAGTAGTGGAAATGTAACAATGCCATGAAAAAAAACTAAATAGGCCATAAATAATATTTGAAAATTCTTAAGATTATTTTTTAATTTCCAAAATATTTATTAAATGCAACTTATCAAATACAGGGGTGAAACTGACTTAGACCAAGAAGCCCGGAGAGGTTCCTGCCAACCTCTTTCCAAAATTAGCTATTCTACACTTTTAAGTATGAGGGACAACATTTTATGAAAATTACCAAAAGTATTCAGATGAAGCATTTCATTTCAAAGTCACTAGCTGTAGCAAGAGTGTCATCGCATCTTTTTCTGGTAGCCGTAGGATTTTACTTAATTTGTTTATTGGTTCTCTTTCACTGCTAATCTTGCTTTCAATGCTCATTTGCTTTCACAATCATTTTTGTTTGCTGTATTTAAAGCCATCTTTTTGCTGCAGTTTGAGCATTTCTTATTGTATAAAAATCAAGATGTATATTTCTAATCCTCCCCCCCCCCCCCCCCAATATCAGCATTCTTAAGTTTAAAAAAACCTAGAACTTTGGATAGCGGCAGAAAAGTTTCACCCCTGTAAATGTGAAGCATATAGATTTAAATATTCTTTAAGCAGCAAAATCCTTTCACCAACTTTTTTTTTTCTAAATAATAATTTTCTAAAGTAACCTTGAAATACGTTGACAATTTCATTACCATACAGTGAACCTCAGTATCAGACCATAAAAAATTAAGTTCTACAAATTTCAAAACTACAATACGTATGGAATTCTAAGCAGTTAAAATTTCTTTTCAGATTGTTTATTTATTTTAAAATTGAATAGTTTCTAAACCAGTAAGGTTTATAAATGTATTGATTTGGCACAGTCTAAAGTGTACAACTGAAAATATATTGGTCACAAACCATCTAAGATATTTTTAAAATATGCAGCATAACATAGCTGTCAACACAACAAGTAAACCATTTGGCTTGAAGAATAGAAAGAGAAAAATCAACAAAATGCACAAAAAAAGCAAAGCACTAAATAACTAATGGCACTCTAGCTTTATTTGTCTTCTTAAACACACAATTTACACAAACAAAATAATGCAACTTGAATGCTTAAGTTCCCATGCTGTAATTTATAGAAATTTACTACAAAGAAAACAAAAGGAAAAATAAAACTTTTATCATGAGTATCTAACTCTAATATTTATTACTACTAAATGAAAGTTTTGACATAAAAAGGATAAGTTGTTTGAAACCAACATACTTGAAATATAACATACACAAACACAAAACATGAAAAGAAATGTACATCATGATAATGCTTTTGGTGAAGATGAGATACAACAAAAGAATGAATAAAGAAATAATAAGAAAATATTAGTTGATTTTTAAATTATAAGTTTTATATTGTTATAAGAATAATATATATTGTTACATCTGATGAATTTAGATTTTATTTTAATGTTTTTCTATTTTAGCAAGTTTTCTGCGTATTCAATAAAACTATTTTTTTATAATTATAAGCATCTTGAATATTGCACTGTTGAAAAAAAAAAAATGTCTTTAAATTCATTAAAAAGTGATGTGAGAGTTTGTATATTGAAATTATTATACAGATTTATTATTGCTAATGATTCACTAAACTTCTTCGGATTTTGTGATGTAACATTAAAAACCATTCATTGCATATTTATTCCATACAATGACTTAAAGATGAATCTAAAAAATGTTATAAAAACTAGTTCGATTATAAAACATTTTTCTTCTCTTTTACATTATACTGCATCTCTCTTGAGGATTTTGAAGATCACCCTGTATTAAGAAGAATAAATAAATATATACAGACAACAAACACACATACACAACAACTGTTAAATTATCTGCTTATAAATTTAATAGACTTTTCAACATTCCTCTTATCAGACAAAAGCAATTTAAATATTTTATCAGAATCAAAGTCGGTTAAAAAATTAACAGTATTATACAGGGTTGTTCTAATTAAATTTACTTTGTTTAGACCTATAAAGAGTGCTTTAACAAACACTTTAATAAAAACATGGTATATACTTTATATGAGCTATTTAGGAAAATAAATCTGCAATAAGAAAATAATAGTTCAAAATTTTGTCACTCAGTGAAGGCTTCTTGCTACTCTATCAATTGCAATCCTCATCACTAAGTAGCTGCAAATGGAATGCACATTGAACAAATTTTGCGATATTTTCTTTTTTTGTATTTTATATATATGCTTGCGTCGCACCCGATTATAAATATTTTTACTAATATTACCTAGAAAACATTTTTACAAGATTTTAATTCTTTGAAGGTTTATCGTCATTTAATCATGATGTCTTTTATATATGTTATTAAATGAAACAAGGTTAATTTCTCTGGCTAATGCAAAAAGATTAAAATATTTGACTGAAGGTGCTGTAAAGCAAATTTTAGAATTATTTTAAAGCTGTGCTCACAGCCTTAAAAATGTTAGGATTTTTCAAATATTCATTCAGTGTTTATAAGAAAAAAATTGCTTAACTATTTGAAAGTGATAAAAATTTTTACAATATTATTTATTGCTGTAAAATATGAACTTTTCTTGCACTTTAAAATTTCCAATTTTCTGGTAATCCGAAATGGGAGGGCTAAAATTTCGACTTTTTGCACGACATATTAAAAAGTTTTAAACATGTGCAAGCAGGGCTGGGTTTTTCCGGCAGAAAATGGTTTCTGCCCTGCCAGTGGCAGAAAGTGGTTATAACCGGTTTTAACCGGCAATAACTGGCACAAACACATTTTGTGACATTATCTGAGAATTTTTTAGCAGTATTAAATTCCCAAAGTACATTTTATTCAGAATAAATAAAATATATTGTGGATAGTTTTAATTAAAAAATAAATTTGTATTAGAAAAATGAATAGTGTCGTCTTTAAAAACAAATACTGGTAAAAATTAAGATTTTTTAAATTTAGTAACTTTTGCATCCACAATAATGACCTTGCCAGCAAAGAAATGCTGGTCCCTTGAAAGAATATTTTAAAGCTTTTCTTTCATTCAGAACAAATTAAGAAACAGTCTGGGTTCAGAAAGGTTAGCAAAATTAGTCGTATGCTATGAAATGCTCTGTGTAAAAAGTGATAGTATATTTGAGTTCGAGTGGTAATTTTGAAAAATAATTGTAAAAGATATCTCATTTAAAAATATTTCTCTGATATTTTTTGTGCTTCTATTATTTACTGGTATATTTTCTCAAGAACCATTTCTATTTGTATATAATAGATAATCTTAAAGTTATTGCCATTGCATTGTATTATTTATTTAAAAATACTCTGAAAAATGATTTGCTAAAATATCATAGAATTTGTTGTATTTTTTTTACCTTTAAATAGAAATTCAACTGTAAACAATAATATTAATAGTTAAACTTGTACAGCATCAGATTACCATTATGATTTTTTTTCAAGTGCAAAAAAAATAGTATTATATAAACAAAGTATATTTATATGATCATTTTGAAACTTTTTGCTACTTTGAATAACATTCATTATCTTTAGTTTTAAGTTTTAACCTAATTGTTTACATATCAAATACATGTGTGAATTATGAATCGCATATTAAAGTTCTTATTTTTATTTTTTAGTTTCTGCCATGCCGGTTTAAACCGGTTATAGCCACCCCGGCAGAAACTTGCCAGCCCTGTGTGCAAGTCATACCTGTTGATGATAAATTTCTTCTGTTGAATACTGGGAAGGATAAAATGTACTAGCATCATAAACTCTTTCTTCCAGAGATCGAAGACTCCTCTTAGAAGTTTCTCTAGACGCCATTTCCTAAGGTAAAAAAAAAAAAAGAGTATGAATCACATGAAGTTAAATTGACACATTTTAAGTTAAGCACCAGACTACTCTTTAAGCAAAACACTCCTTACTTCTCCATTGTTGTTCAATAAAACTGAACTCATTGTTTCTGAAGTAAACCATTTTTGGCCTCTCATCACCAAATCTGTAGGTGGATTGCTAGTGGCTCCTGCATCTGAACTCCAGATCTATTAAAAAAAAAAAAAAAAAAAATTTAACATTAAATTCACATACATACACACAAATTTCCCAAAAAGGATTACTTCATAGAATAGTAGTAAACGCTCCACAACGCTGGTGCTACCGTTGCCATGGCACATGGCCAGTCTGTTTCCATTGGAAAACAAAATAACATTACAAAGCATGATACTGTCGTGAAGTACAAAATCATTTATGATATTTGTGCTGCTAATCAATTCTTTACTGGAAAAACAAAAGATTTGTTGCTTTTAAGGAAAATAATACAATAAAATGTCTGTACGTTATGAAAGAAAGTAAGTATTTTCAAATTAACCTTTGCAAACTTTATTAAAACAGTACGAAAAGGAGCAAAAAGCAACTCTGAAAAATACAAAGTCTATTTTTCTTGCATTTATTCTATAGTTGCATGTAAGTGTTTTTTAAACTATTATTGTAATTGTTTTTGCATTTAGCAATGTTTGATCCTATCTTGGTCTTTGAATTAAAAAAGTAGGCTAACAGTCATTCTCATTTTGTCATTGAGTGCATTATTTTAAAATTCATCAATGATAACTTTTTTTTAATAATAATCTTCATACTGAAGTTTGACATGTCTATTTATAAATATTTTAGGCATTAATCTGGAGTTAGAACACAATAATGAAGGGCAAGGTTTCGTATGAAGTTTCTGATGATGCAGCAATTGTCAACAGCACTGATAGCTACACCAAAAATATGAAAGGCCACTGAAAGAAAAAAATGATAGCGTACTACCGCGTACTGCGACAATTGCAAGGGCAAAGTTAGAGATTTGAGCCAGTATCAGGCAAAAATTAGGGATCAGAAGTGAAAGTAGTCATTTTTACGCAGGTTGGAGAATAGACAGAATTTGAAAACAAGCTGATGCGTCTAGAATTTTTTCATGAGGTTACTGCTCCAGATAAAAACAATGAGCAGAGACATAAAGAGCATCTTTGTCCAAAACTTTTGGATTAGTCTCCCTAGATGCGGTTTTTATGGTATAATTCATTTCCCAGCGAAAGCAGGAAGGCTACTAAAGTCGGATTTAGTTGTAAAAAATGTGCTGCATAAGAAGTGTTTGGCGTACTTTCACAGGAATGTTTTTTTTTAAATAAAAGGATGTATCAAATAATACATAAATAAGTGCACATAACATGTATTGAGAACTAGTAAGTTTTTATTAATTCAAGTAGCCCTTTTTAGGCAATAAAAAGCAGAAATTCAAATGTCTTAAGAAAATGCATATGTAATCTTACACCCTCATTAGGTGCCATTATTCCCATTTTGGAACATGGCAACACTTTTAATTATTATCATTTGTATTTTTTTTACAAATTCAAATGAAATACCCTACATTAGGGGTTGATCCTGCATTTTTTCAAACAAGGTCAGTTTTTTGTGAATTTTAAAGGGATTTTTGTGAAAATCAAATAATTTTGTAAAAATTGCAAATTTAAGCATGTACTGATGAAAAATTTTATTTTTTAATAAATAATGCTGCAAATAAGATGATTTGAAAGCGTAAAATTTTGTGAAGGGTCAAAAAAAAAAAACAAAAAAAAAAAAAAACAATTACTTTGAAAATACAGTAGAGCGCCGATTATCCAAACTGTTTGGGACTGAGGTAGATCCAGTTAAAGAAAAATTTGGATAAATGGATTGACAACTTCAAAGCACAAATAGGGCTAAGTTTTTAGGCAGCTTCCTTTCACACGTTTTCCAGGCTTAGAACTGGCATTCGTATGTTAGTAAGCATTCGTATCATGGTACATATTTTATCACATTACAAATAACACGATTAAAGTTTTCTTTTTTAAAAAAATATTTACAAAAAATGATACAGAAGTAGCACTGTACATAAAAATGATTCATACACTGTACTGACTGTATAAAAAATCATTGTGATGTAAAGTAATTATCGATAGTCTTCTGCTACATGGAGGGTGTTCTCCTGTAAGTTTTCTTTCAGTGCTGCCTTGTTCGTAAAAAAAACTGATACAAAGCACAACATTGCACCACTGTTTTTTTAAACATCTGACACAGTTGATGTGCCGATGCCATATTCAAGGGATATCATACTTGCCAACCTTGGAGGAAAAAAAAAAGCAGGAGATTCTTTTCCATGAAGCCCCCCCCCCCCCACACACAAAATGAACAATTAAACTGACTTATACAAAGATTTTTTTTAAATTTTAATTACAGCAGTATTTGATAAGATTTTATCATATGTTTGATCGAAACATTTTTTAGCAAAATTATTTTTTTATGAGCAATAGAATGTTCTCTAGATTTTCATTTGACAGCACTGGACGAAACTTCCCTTTTCAGTTATATATTCGATGAAAATAGGAAGAAATTTTATTCATCTATTTTGTAACAATATATAATGATTACGAAAAAGGAAAAAAAGCCAAACCCTAAGAGGATGAAAAAAAAAAAAAAAAAAATATTCTATGCAAAAAATATTTTAAAAACTAGATTATTAATAAGGATGCAAATTAATAGTTACAACTAACTAAATGATCACCAAAATTTTTAAAAAAGGCTAAAATATTTCATTGAAATTTCGAGTGGGTGTGGCAAAAGAAGTGCAAATCCTCTACTAAAGAGGCTAAATCGTAAAAAATATTTAAAATAATGGTAAACCAAAAGGTATTGATGTCCAAGAGATTGAATGAAATAGTACACAAGAACTAGGGACTTTTACCGAAGCGGATGCAATCGGATTTTTGAAAAAAATCGGGACTGACCCTTGAAAGCATATGAAAGACAAAATGCGGAAGTTTTACTGCTAATTTGTAAAAGTTTCGTAAAGCAAGTATCTATGCATGCTGCTTCAAAATTTTCTCATTTAACCGAATGTTTACCTCATGAACCAAAATGTTTACTTTTCAAAAATACCAAAAAAACGGAATTTCGTCAAAATACAAGAAAATTACATAAAAACTACTCTGCGAACAACTACGATCCCGAGTGCCGTCCATTGAGCAAAAAAAGATTGAAGCTTCATTCATTTATTTTAAAGCGAAAATTAAAAAAAAAAAAAAAAAAAAAAAAAAAAAAAACGGGAGAAAATTGTGTTAAACGGGAGATCGGGAGACAGACGCAAAAAACGGGAGTCTCCCGTTAAAAACAGTAGACTTGGCAAGTATGGGATATGTTTATTCCATGTTCTACTTTTTTCAATCTTTAAAAAATTTCTATTTTTTGGTCTAAAGATAGACAGAACTACTCTTTTACGATTCCCAGATATGTTTATGAAACACCTTTAACACTTACAGATCATATTTAATTTAGAAAATGTGGGTTCCTTTAGCATTGTGTAACACATGTTTGGACAATATAAAACCATGCAATCATTTCGCGATGTGCACACTCTACTTTTCAGTCAAGTGGTTTTTCAAAAAGTCTTCCTGGAAAATTAGTTAAGCAGAGATAATGTAAATGCACTTCAAACTATTTTTCTTCTGTTAGTTTCAATAGTTTATATTCAATACCTTTTAAAAATAATTTTAATCCTTTTATTCAGTTCTTTCTACCCCCCATGCTGATTGTGACTGAATCAAACATGCCTGAGCGAAAGGGTGGGTGGATAACCCCTCTTTCTAGGAATGCCAAAAGGCAAGGGAAGCAAGATTTTTTGACCTCCTTTAGACAATCTGAGGGTCAGGGTTTGCGTGGTTTTTTTTTTTTGGAGAACGCAGGAAAAAAAAATCGCATGGTCCCTGACCAATCTGGTTAAGCGGCGCTCTACTGTAAGTTAAGGCAACTCAATTCTTCCTTTACTTTTGAAAAAAAAAAAAGTATGCAAAAAAAGTTTTTTTTTTTGCAATAAAATTCTGTAATTTTTTTTAAAATTTGAATTTTGTGAAGAGGCTGTTTTATGAATTCAAATTTTCTGAGGGAGATTTTTTTTATGAATTTGAACTTTGTGAAGAGGCCTATTTTTTGAACTTGAATTTTGTGAAAGGGCAGCAAATCACAAGTAACTGGATAAAAACAAAAAGAACAGTTCATTTAATTTTATTTATTTATTTACTTAAATTTTGTATAAAGCAATTTCATTAAAAAATTTTTTATGAAATAAAGTTTTTTTTAATATAAAATGCATATTTTTAATATTATAATGCATATATTATACACTTATTTATTAACTTAGTGCTTAAAATAAGTATTGATTTGAAACTACAGTGAAACCTCGATGACTCGACACCCCAAGGGGACACGAAAACATGTCGAGATAAGCGGGTGTCAAGTTACAGATGTTCTGAAATTTCAATACCTAATATTGGTCTGTATTATTATTTACTTACCATTCTAGTCAAAAAGGCCAATTGTAGTGAATGAAATTGTCCCCATTTATTATTCATCTATTATTAGTTTTTTAAAGTTATACTTTACAAATAAATATATATATAAACATGATACATCAGAACACCTCATGAGAAAAAAATCCGTAATTTTTGTTTGTTTTTCCCTCTGAACAGAAAGCATAAATTCCTCAACGCTATTAAGCTTGCTAATTTGCAATTCACTTTTTTTCTTGTGTTCGTAGAAAGCATCCACAGCGTTCAATGTCTTGCGCCAAGACGGAAGTGCAACTTGGTCATCTTTGTCCGAACTTAATCCGTTTTCAGCATTTAACGGATTTTCAGTTTGGTTTATAGCTTCTAAAATTTCTCTATCTTCTAGAGGTCCTGAAGGGATCAGTTCAGAGTCAATATTCACGTATTACTCACAAATGGTGAGGCTCCCCAGGGTACAAGGGGAATTGCGGATTCTTCCAGGAATGGTTTCCAGAAAAGCATTGATTTATTGACGAAGAAACATTATTATAAAATTCTCAGAATTATACACCGTGAAAAAATACCGGAAGAAAAAGTTTAAAAGAATACAAAATGGAGTCGACTTACAGGGGTTCCTGGAAATTGTGTGTCAAGTTAGAGAGTTTTTCGCCCATTGAAATTAGCATGGGGCCAACAATTAGGAGAAAAAATGTCGACTTATCCATGTGTCGAGCTACAGAGGTTCGACTGTATTATTTCTTTTATCAGATGATTTAGTTTAGCAAGCAAAAGTAATCAATAAATAAAAATGAATAAACCAATAAATGGACACGGAACACTATTTTGTCACTTGAGTGGCAGGTTTTACTGGCTTTCTTTCTATCCTAAGGCAAAAACTTTTTAAACTCTTGATATACCCAACTATGCTCACAATTTTAACAAAAATTGAGATTCAATAGATTGTTAGAAGCTGCATACATACCGTTATATGGGTCTTTGGTTTGATGATTACTGTTCGACCAAACTTAAAAGTGGACTCTTGCTCTCCAGCTTTTCTGACCAGTTGCCAGCCTCCCAATGGTATTTCCTTATCAATAAAAATAGTTTATCAACATACATGTGAACTAAAAGTATACCTTCTATAGTTAGTTGTGTTTAAACAGTTAACAAGTAAAATATTTGTAATGCTTACCAAACAGGCAGTAACATCAGTTACATCTTAAGGCTAGTATTATTTTGCTTTGATATTCATCTAATAGATTATAATTTAATTTCAAAATTGTATGGTGTGTTTCACCCAAGGCCGTATCCAAAGGGGGGAAATGAGAGGACGAAATTTTTCGCAATGTATCATATATTCCTCCCTGGAGCTTTCCTCAACATAAGTGTCTCAAAGTTAGGGTCCCCTCCCCCTGAAAAATTTTTCTGGCTGTGGTAGGAGAAATCACAAAAGAAAGAGTATTAAATCTCATACTTTGGAGTCATAATACAGGATGGTTGTAATTAAACTTCCCCTATTCAGGGTATCTTACAGCTAAAACCATTCAAAGGATTGACACCAAAATTGGTATGTGGACTATACACGATGTGCTCAAGGAATCATGCAAAAAAAAAAAAAAAAAAAAATTCTAAAAATGGCCGCTGTTTAGCTTTATAAAAGGGTTTTAATGTAGGAAATGGTCAGTACGACATAAAAAACACCATATAATCAGTATTTATGAAAGGAGAAAAACATTCATTTCATGATAACCTAAACTTTTTTTTTTTCTTGGCTACACAGATTAACTGTTAGAGCTTTCATTTTAAATGACATGATAATAAATGGATAGATTTGGAAACGGAAAAGTGTACAATAAATGTTGATATTTTTATGTCTTATTGGTCATTTCCTACGTTAAAACAGTTATAAGGCTAAACAGCGGCCATTTTTAGAACTTCCTTTATATAGAATTAGCTTCCTAGAAGTTAGCTTTATTTTCTCAGGATTTGCTCTTCAAGTAAAAAAAAAATTAAAAACTCAAATCATCATTCTAGAGAATAAAAGTGACCAATGCAAAAAAAGTGACTCGCGCCGACCCGTTATAACCACCCTGTATATCAGGGCTCTACAGATTTTCAAAAGTGAAATTTCTTCACTTTTTTAATCACATTCTCGGGATACTTTGGTGACATATCGGACATAGGTTTTGCCGGAAACTAAATATCCGGGGTCCCCGTTATGACATACGATTACCGGATATCCAGGCCCAAGTCTTGAAACTTGCAAATTCAACGAATATTTAAAAAATACGTTAGAAGTCTATAATTCAAAAATTTTCAAAACATTTTACTTAATAAAATGGAAAAAAAAAAAAAAAAAATTGACGGAAAACAAGGTAGTGAAACCTGTGTAAGTTGACCACTTGCGGTGCAGCACTTTAGTGGTCAACTTATAGAAGGCTAGGTAGAGGGTGAAGGGCTAATTCCACTCCTGACAAAAGTGGTAAACTTCAGGTGGTTGTTCACTGTATTTCGCAAAGTGGCCAAATCTAATTTTGGACCATTAAAAAATCCTGCTATCGGACAATGGATATGTACTGGAGAACCGGTCTCAGAATTTTTTTTGACCTATTCGTAATTTTGTGGCCTTTCATGACCTGTAGAACCCCTGTATGTGTCTCTGTGTGTGTGTGTGTGTATATATATATATATACACACACACAAAATAAGTTTTAATCCACTAACACAACACAGATTTCTTTGTTAGATTATTTATCAGAAATCAGTTATATTGAAAAAAAAAAAAAAAAAAAAAAATTTTTTTTGGATTAAGAAATAAAATAGAAAAACCAACATATTTAACATTTAATGTACAACACAACAAACAAAAACTATTCAACTCGAAAAGCAAGAATAATGCATGAGAATTTTAGACTATATTTCCAAAAATGAAATTCAGATATAATCCAAGTTCCCACTCAAAACTTTCATACAAATTTAAGGGCTAAAAAGCCTTTAAATTAGTCAGTCCTATTTAAATATTTTTTAAGGCTGCATCTAAGATATAATTTTAAGTAAAGGCACAGACATTTTTTTATGCATATAAAAGTTTTCTACAATCCAAACGCCAGTTGGGGATTCTCTGTATAAAAGCTTTTTATATGGAGGGATTGCAGTTTTTAGAAAGGGAGAAAAAATAGCAATATATTTTCACTATTTCAGTCTTTTGTGCATTCACACGTAGAAAAAGTATTTAAATCCTAGTCAAGTATGAATTATATTTTTAGCACAGTGGCATACAGTAGTGCACCCAGAAATTTTCTCTTAGAGGAGGAGGGTAGGGTTCATAACTCCTTACATACATATCAGTGTTAGGATTGGTAATGGGGCATGAAACCTAGGGTTTTCATAACATCTTATTTTAACAAAAAACATTAATTTTTATCTTAACTGACAATTTGTTTCCATGAGCCTAAAAAGGGGCTGAACAAGTAAAAAAAAAATCCACATTTTTCTTTTAAAGAGAAAAAAAATCGATACTAAATGAAAACTTACAGTATTTCCTTTGTTGTAGAGCTTTATATATTTTCCATCAATATCATGGTCTTCTATTTCAACATCACTTTTTGCAGTGGATGAAATATGAGAATCAAGACTAGATTTCTCTCCTGATTCTAATACTGTGCGTTTCCTTTTTGTACTTCTAACAGGAGTACGTCGCACTGGGGTACTACGAGCACCTTCAGCTGTAGCAGCTCTTGAGGGTGTAATATGTAACCTGTAAAGCAGATTTCAATGCTTCAATAAAAAAGTACATCTTTATTAAGAATATTAAATCTTGGTTTGTATGCAAATTGATTTTAAAATATCAGCAAAGGCCTTATAAGAGATTGTTATTTCCAACTTGAAATTGATCGTCTTATTGAAGACACTAAGTAAACTTGGAGAACTTTTCGTATGGTTTGACATAAAAATTATATTAGAATAATGCTTGCATTCTCTTGGTGATCTTTTGCCTTTTAATACAAAAAAATATGTTAGATCTTTATTTTGCTACCATATGTAGAATTTTTATTCCATAGATCAAGTTTTTAATAGGGGTATAATGAACAATAGTAGTAAAACAATAGTAGTATGAACAATAGTAGTAAGAAATTTTAAATAAATTAAAAACAATGGAAAAAGAAAGCCTACTTTTGGTAATTTTTGAAAATACTAATTTCCGGCATTAGGGTGCGAGAAAATACAGTAATTTCGGTGTACATCAGCAGCACAACTGCCTCTGAATTGAGAATGGGGCATTTTTAATGCACACATTGCCTCCAAACTTGCTAAGAGATATGCCATTCAGCAGCATTGCTAAGCTGGGAGTATTCCCAATATAATCAAACACATTAGCTGCGATCCTTTAGCTCTCAAATGTAAAAATAAAAAATTAAGAGCTCACTCAGCAAAATTCAAAAAAAAAAAAAATTAGTAATAGCAAAAATACATTACTAAATAAAGATTAAACTAAATTAATTCATTAATTATTAAAATAAGCTAATCTAAGGTAGAAGATGGAAAAATAAGTTCTAAGCATTAAGAAAATTGAAATATTTAAAAGATGCAAAAGGATTGAAATCTTAAGTCACAGGAAACCATTTTCGGGAAAATGAAATCACCGAGAAAAAAACATTCAGGACAAAAAATGGTTGTGCAATTAGGAGGGAAAAAATAGGAATCCAAACGGGAAAAAAAGGGAGCACTTCTTAGGGGAATAAAAAGGACCTCTGCGACCCCAAGTTTTTTATAAATTGTTCTTCAATATGTTTGCATTCTTGTTTATATTAGGATTAAAAAGAAACAAACAAGCTTGGGCCAAGGGTTTTTTTAATGTCATGTTACAGTTTAATAAAATATAAATACACAGGGGTGCCACTCTTCAAAAAATTTTAGACTGAACTTTTCACCATGCACATAATAGCCAAATCACGTAATTTTTTTACAAATATGTGGATTTTTTTAAGATACACACATATTTGAATGTAATAATATTTTCTTCAAAAAAGCTGAAAATTCTTGCTTTCTGACATAAAAATATCATTCAATATATTTAACCAAACAGTTTTGCAGGGAGAGAAAAAGAAGCGCACAATATATTTTAATATTTCGGCAGTGATGCCGCTAGACTTTGAAAACTGGAGCTATAAAATTCCGAGAGTTGAAGGGGGTCAGGGAAATTTTGAAAACCGCCCATATCGAAGAGCCCTGTTTCTGCCTTCTTGAACGACTTACAAGCTCGCCCCTCTCTTCCCAAAAAGATGCTTTGAAAATTTGTAAAAGAAAAACTATTGGTACCATTTGAGTATAGCATAAGGTATTTCATGATTACAAGGGGGGAGGGACCTTGACTTTTTAAAATTTAAATTCTAAAATTTTGACATTGGGAAATTTTCTGCCCCTTACTTAAAATTTTAGAGTTTCCAACAGTTAATACAAATAAATAATTATATTCATTGGTTTTAATCGTTAGCAAAATAGATGATCAATCAAATCGGAGCGCCAAACTAGGATTTTAATTTTCTTCCAAAAGTTAAATTCTCTTAATTATTTTTCTTTTCCTTCTTCTTCTTCGCCTTTAAAAAATATTTTGTGCATCACAGCTGATTTTGCCGCCCCCCAAAAGTGCTGCCCGGGGCACGGGCCCTGGCTTGCCCCGCCCTAGATCCGGCACTGCATTTTATGGTTTAAAAGATATCAGGGGTGGTAGCAGTAAAGATTTGCATTTCCTGAAATTTCAAAAAAAAAAAATCCTGAACCATGATTCTTTTTAATAGGTACTAAGGTACTGAATGTCAGACATATAAGACGAAATGTGATTGTACTTTAAGGTTGTACTTTATGAAAAATACTGGGATCAAACAGAAATTGATAAAACTACTTATTTTAACTAGGGGTCGCAATGGAAATGTGGAAAATATAGGACAAACAGAAAAATAGTTTTAAAAAATCGTGTACTTGTGTGGATTATTAAACGAAATAATGCAATAACATCTAAATAATCATCAGCATGTTAAAGAAACGTTATTAAAATTATCTACATGCATTTAATACATCTATTTTGCCGACTTGCACGAGGGTTTCGGTTTATTTGTTAGAAAGTCGGAGGTTCGGCTTACATGCGAATCTACTTACACGCAAGTATAAACGGTAAAATTTTGATAAAAATAAGAACATTTTTCATTTGTTTACTTCTTAATTAAACCTACAAAATAAGTGAAATGAAAAATATACGATTCCCGTAAAGGATGCAGAAAGATTACGCAAAAAGAATGGCATGCGTTTCTTTGCTTGCACATGGAAATTAGGCCTACGTAATTTTTAAAGTATTGCTATAATTAACCAAGAAATACATATGGTCGCAATTGAAAGGGAAAAAAATAAAATGAGGGTAAACAATTTAGGGAGATTGAGCAAAAAAATTTCAGGTATTTGTGGAACTCTACCATTCTTGAGATATAAATGAACCTTTTATGGCAAGAAATTTTTTTCTAATGCAATTAGCAATTGATTCAATAACAATTCGACCAAGAATTAAAACAAAAATCCCATATTTAAAAGCTAAAAATCAAGTCATTGACTTTTAGACGAATGCCAGATTCGCGAATTTTCCGCAATGTAGATTACAAGAACTGTGCAGCATTCTTTCTCTAAATAGTGAATGCAATAAGGCACAAATTAAACAGGGAAATTTTGTTTATTATTGTAATTCAAAATAAAAGATCAGCAAAAATCGTAATCGCGAAAACGAACACTTTACAAAAATTCTCAATCGCGAAAACGAAACCTTTTCACACCAGCAGATTTAAAAAAACGCATCAGGGATATAATCAGGCTGATTATATCCTTAAAAAAATCTTTGGGCATTGAATCTCCGAATTGTTCACCTGTTTCCCTCACCTAAGCCGCGACAGCGCAAGCTAGTGTCGTTTTCCCACCTTCTCTTCATATAAAAAAAGCTGCAAGAAAAATGCGGGTCAAAGACGAGCAAAAAATAATTTTGCGCATTGATTTTTTCATGTATTTTTACTCGATTAATCATTGTATTTTTTCTCCCGCGATGAAAATCCCGCGTCCCGGAGGACGCGTAATATATAATTTTTTTTTCATTTCCCCGTCTCCAATTTTTGCGTATTTTACGCGCTATAGTGCGTACACTTTCCTTGTTTTTTTTTTTTGACAAGACAGGATTTTTTAAATGTTTTCTTCATTTCATGTGAATTAATAAATGCTTCTGTTCCAATTATCAATAGTAATCGGCATCGTCGAAAATATGGAGTAAATTTTTTAAAAAATTTTAAAAATTGCCGATATCGGTAATTTTTAAAATTTTGAAAATACCGAATTTCTGGTATTACAATGCGGAAAAACACCGGAGTTCTGGTGTATAACCGGAATACAATCACCTCTGGTTCATTGTTTTATAATTTTGATAACAATCCAAGTTAGGGGTTTATGCTCGCATTCAATTTTTTGATCGAGATTTTTTTAAAGGGTTCGTTTTTTCCAAAGCAATTTTTGTTGATTGTTTGCTTTCGCTAATTCTCTCTAATTTCAATAACAATTCCAGTTGACGGCAAATATTCAGTATTTTTTCAAGCCAAAATTTTTATTTTACAATTTTTTTTAACCCAATAATTTGCGAGACGGAAAATTCCGTTTGGATCATCGTAAAAAGAGGGATTTTCATCTCCAGCACGGAAGAGTGGCAGCCCTGAATACATTATATTGATTTTCTTGCAAGGGCCTTTGCCTTTGTTCCTTTATTATACAATTTTGATATTAATTTCTTCTTTGCTTAAATATTTCCTCTAAATTTTTGATTTGAACAAACAAGAGCTGAAAACAACCTTGTCATTTTTGAAAAACAACAAATTTCCAAAAAAAAAAAAAAAAAAAATCATCGTAAAAAGAGGGATTTTCATCTCCAGCACGGAAGAGTGGCAGCTCTGAATACATTATACTGATTTTCTTGCAAGGGCCTTTGCTTTTGTTCCTTTATTATACAATTTTGATATTAATTTCTTCTTTGCTTAAATATTTCCTCTAAATTTTTGATTTGAACAAACAAGAGCTGAAAACAACCTTGTCATTTTTGAAAAACAACAAATTTCCAAAAAAAAAAAAAAAAAAATTTAACACTAAGTTTTTATTTATTTATTTATTTTTTGTAGCACAATATAGCAAAGAACTGAATTATACATATTCTAACAATAAATCTTTTGCTTCTGTACAACAGTATGACCCATTATGATTGAATGTGGATTATGAATTCAATAGAACATTAACAGATGAGATGGTACAGACTCTCAACTCATCCAGAAAATGCCACTAAACAAAATTCAGTTTTTGGCATTTCATGCAGTTCTACTAATAGGCGGATTTTCAAAGAACAGATTTAAAGAAATACTTCGTAAAGAAAACAAAGAAACTAAGAATGAGAAATGTGCAAATAAAAAACAAAGCAAAAAAAGGGGGGGGGGGGACCATGGACACCACTTTTGGTATACCATTCTACTAGTACTCTGTTATACTTCTATCAAACAAGTACAGTGCACTCCCGATTATTCGGGTTAATCATCGGGACGAATCGCATGAACAATAGAAAGACACCATCAGTACAAAAAATACTTACATGTGCATGCGGTATAACATCAAAATAGGAATTTTCCTTTTTACATTTACTGCTTAAAAAAAATGTGTAATGCATCTTTGCTTCTGTTGTTTGTTCATCTCTTGCGGTATATTGACACATATTTTACGAACTGCAGTAATGTCACCATAATTAATCCTCGTTGCCCCATATAATCTCATAAAGTTTCTACAGACTATAGAGCAGCAGAATGAGAAATTGTATTTCCCTATTTCCCTCATTTACTGCATCTTCTGCATCAGTACATCACTGTTTGATCCAGATTTTAACAATCACACAATCAATGTAGAGATATTAAGATAAATTAAACGCCTACACTATCAGTTAAACCGGATGATTCATTCACATCAACATCGATTTTACATGCATGATAATCTTGAAAATGTTTCTCTTTAAAAAATTTAGTGACGGATAATTGAAAGTGTACTGCATTTCATTTTTTAAAGGCATAGGCACTGATCAATATACAAGGATTTTTTAGCATAAAACCTTTAAACTAATGCAATAGATCAGTGGATTAATTTACAAAAATCAATTGCATTTGCCACATTAATTAATTTTTTTCAATGAATCTAATAGATCATTGGAATTTTTAATTACCGAGATCTTGGAGAAGTATTTTTTTTTTTGAATATCCACTTCTTTATGATAACTAAATAAACAAAACAAGAATCACAGCAAGTAAAACTAATCATACATTAATTAATGGTTTTAGAAAAAATATATTCTAGCATGTAGCAATTTGCATTAAATTAAAAGGAATTTTGTATACCTATTCTCTTCAACCTCCAGCAGTTTTCTGTAAGCTGCTATTTCCATATCCAAAGCAACTTTTATGTCTAAGAGTTCTTGATACTCTTGAAGTTGCTTTTCAACATCACTTCTTAAATTGTTCAATTCTTCTTCTTTGGCTTGAAGAGCAATGTGATTCCATTCTCTTTCTTGTTCAATGAGATTTTCTAGGTCTTTAATGCGATTTCTCAAAGAATCATTCTTTAAAAGAAAAAAATATGTAAACAATTTAACAAAATACAGCTAAAATGATAAAACAAATTTTTTTGTTGTCAACTATAACAAATTAGTAAACAGTGCTCTACTGAATTGAGCAGGTTAAAATTTTTGTAAAAATTACTTTATAATTTGAGCAACACAAAAAATACTCAACTTTTGTAGCTCAATATATTGTGGCATAGTGAAACCTATTTATACCAAATGAAAATTAACTTTTTATCTACTGACGGTATGTATAAGTACTGTTAACTTTAGAAGTTACCTCTGTAAATCAATTGTGCTCCGACTCCATTTTTGAAACGAACATTTATTAGTTGAAGCAAAGGTTAAACACCGGTAAAAAAAGGTTAAAATCTAATAATAACAAAAGGCTATAACATCATAGGAACACAAGAACTAGGAGCTACTGCCAGCAGCCTCTCAGCTTCCATTTAAAGCTAAACAGGTAAGGAAAACTCTCTTCACTTCTTCGCTCATTAGCATAAAGATAGTTTCTTCTTCTTGCTGGCTTGGCTGGATTAATGTCACGCCACATCACTCCCCTCCCAGTGACAACGCGTTATGATCCGTAACGGTCTGGAAAGTGCACCTGACGACCAGACCTAGTCGTGTACCAATGTCGATCTGACGTACTTGTGGCCTGTGGTTGTTGCAAATCAGTTGTGGACCGAGACGGTTGCACTTCATGGACAGGAGGAGATGGGAAGAAAACTACAGGATGTTGATCTATTGCATCAGGAACTACATCAAAGAATGCCGGTTTGAGACGGTCTATGTTGACAGTCATCTTGTTGACACCATGTTGAATTACAAAAGTTTTTTCGCCCCTAGTTAGCACTTTATATGGGCCTGTGTAAAAGGGTTGAAGACTACTGCGATGACTAGCACTTTGGCGGAAAAAAACATGAGTGCAAGACGTTAGGGCATCATGTACGAAAACACTTTTTCCGGAACGGAGGTTAGTTGGAGTAGGACGCAGGGTTGACACAGTGTCCCGAAGCTTGCCTACGAAAGACACTGGGTCAATGTAGCTTTTCGACATCGAAAAAAATTCTACAGGGAGGCGAAGTGGTTCACCATATAGCAGCTCTGCAACACTTGCTTGGAGATCCTCCTTGACGCAGGATCGCAGGCCAAGGAGTATTGTTGGAAGAACTTCCACCCAGCGTTCGGTAGCGTGACAACGAATGGCTGCCTTGAGGCTTCTGTGGAACCGCTCGACGAGCCCGTTCGATGCAGGATGATATGCAGTTGTATGTATGTGGTGGGATCCCATAATCTCCGTCAGCGACTTGAATAGCTGTGATTCAAATTGGCGTCCGCGGTCAGTTGTGACACGAAGAGGAACACCAAATCTGTAAATCCATTCAGAGTAAAATTTTGAAGCAGTGGTTTCAGCAGTGATGTCAGGAACTGGTAAGGCTTCAGGCCAACGCGTGAATCTATCCACCATCGTCAAAAGGTATTGGCATCCTTTTGAAAGTGGTAAGGGCCCAACAAGATCCAGATGAACATGCTCAAAACGAGACCTGGGAAGGGAAAATTCTCCAATAGGGCTAATTGTATGGCGAGAAACTTTACTGCTCTGGCAAGGGATACAACATCGTGTCCATCTGGTGATGTCGGCTGTCATAGATGGCCAGCAAAAACGCTGCTTGATGAGATGTAGGCCTCCTTTAACGCCAGGATGAGACAGACCATGTAGACCGTCAAAAACCTGTCGACGCATGGACTTAGGGACAAAAGGACGAATTGTAGTAGTCTTCGTATCACAAAAAAGTTCCAGGGAAGAGTCTTCTTCTAAAGGAAACTTTTTGAGCTCTAACTTTGAAGTAGACGGATCGTTCGCCAACTGTCTCAATTCTTCATCGTTCTGTTGCTCCTGGGCCAGGACTCTAAGGTTGATGGCTGGAGGATTACGAATGCTATATACTCGTGAGAGTGCATCAGCAATGCTGCTGTTGCAACCACTGACGTGACCAATGTCCGTTGAAAACTGGGAAATAAAGTCTAAATGACGGAGTTGTCGCGGACTACACTTTTCAGCTTTTTGAGAAAACGCAAGGCACAACGGTTTATGGTTTGTAAAAATAACAACAGTTCTTTCTTCAACCATGTATCTGAAGTATTTTATGGCCTCATAAATTGCTAGCAACTCACGGTCGTAAGCAGAATATCGCTTCTGAGCAGCTGAAAGTTTCTTGGAAAAAAATGCTAAAGGTTGCAGTCCTTGGGGAGAATTTTGATGCAACGCTCCACCGATAGCAGTGTCAGACGCATCCACGTATAAGGATAAACTGGCAGAAGGGTTTGGATGAGACAACATGGTGGCATCAATCAGCTTTTGCTTGCATGTTTCGAAAGCCTTGGTAGCATTATCCGTCCACTGAATCAATCGTTTATCGTTTTTGGTAGAATTAGTGAGAAATTCATTGAGTGGAACTTGACAGTTAGCCATATTAGGGAGAAAACGTCTATAAAAATTAATTGCACCTAAAAATCTTCGAATTTGCTTAACAGTCTCTGGCTTGGGAAACTCTGAGATGCACTTAACTCTCTCAGGTATAGGTTTGCAACCCGCATGCGTCACGAGATGTCCCAAAAATTGCACTTGGGGAACACAAAAAATGCACTTAGAAACATTGATAGTTAAGCCGTACTTGTCAAGTTGCTTTAAGACTTGTTTCAAGTGGCTTTCATGGTCTTCATGAGATGAACTAGCAATTAAAATGTCATCCAGGTATGGGAAGCAAAAATCCAGACCTTGTAAAACCTCATGAATAAATCTTTGAAAAGTCTGGGCTGCATTTGAAAGGCCAAAAGGCATATATACAAATTCAAACAATCCAAAAGGGGTAGTGATTGCTGTTTTTGGTATATCACTAGGATTCACGGGTATATGATGAAAAGCCCTCACTATATCGATTTTTGAAAATATCTTTCTGCCGTGTAAATTTTGAGTAAAATCCTGCAAATACCGAACAGGATAGTTATCAGGGCGCGTAGTTTTGTTCAAAGCTCTATAGTCGAGCTCTATAGTCAAAGCTCTATAGTCAAAGCTCTATAGTCAAAGCTCTATAGGGCGCGTAGTTTTATTCAAAGCTCTCCAATCCCTGAACCTTTAGGTACAAGGTGCAAGGGTGAGGCCCAATTCGATTTGGAAGGACGACAGATGCCCTGGTCTAACATATACTGGAATTCGCGTTTAGCAACGGCTAGCTGAGCCGGATGCAATCTCCTAGGTTTAGCAAAAACAGGTGGTCCAGTAGTTTCAATGTAGTGGTACGTGCTATGAGCAACCCTGTCATTGAAAGGGCGGGGACGCGTAAGGTTAGGAAATTCATCCAGAACTTATTTGACAGATAATTCGTTTGATATAGTTTTGATTGAAGTAAATATACCCTGAACATATTGACCTTTTGTTGTTAATTTGGTTAAAGAATCAATGAGGCATTTGTTTTTTAAGTTTATTAGTAAACCAAAATAAGCCAAAAAATCGGATCCAATTAAGGGCCGTTTAACATCAGCAACAATGAATTCCCATTTAAAACTTCTGCGTAATTTTAAATCAAGTTCAATTAATTTTTGGCCAAAAGTTGAAATTTTAGTATTGTTTGCTGCGAACAGGCAGAAGGATACCGGCTTATTTTTAGTGTAATTAGGAATAACCGATACATCAGCACCAGAATCAATAAGATAATTTGTTTTGCTAGAAGGGTCATAAATACATAAGCGACTGTGCAAAGTAGGTCGTGTGCTATCACACGTCGCTACTGTGATGCACTGGCGTTGTTTCCCGAAGTGAAAAATGAGCAAGGTGGTTCGCATTTACGAGCACGATCTCCGAAACGATTGTGAAAAAAAACAAATACCATTCCTATGTGTCCTATGACCTCTAGAATTGCTGCGATACCTAAACGAATTGCTCCGGTACCTACCACGAAAAGGTGCGCGAGAACGGTTACGGAAATTTTGAGCGATTGTTAATTCCTCAATTTTTTTAGAAAGTTCCAAAATCTGTAATTGCAAAATTTTGTACTCGCTACTCTCGGTTACGGCGGCAATTGTATTAGTATTACTGTAACTAGGTTCACTTAACTCAGACACCTTGTCTGCAAGTAAGGCTAATTTATCGAGCTCATCTCCGCTAACAGCAAGTACAGTTTGAATATTTGTTGGCAAGCGTTGAAGCCAAAGATTTTTCAAAAAATCGTCTGAAACTTGACCCGAAGCAAGCTCTTTCATTTTACGAAGATAGACGCTTGGCTTCTGATCCCCTAACGTAAGTTCCTGCAGTAAGGCTTTAGTATTTTGTGCAATGGAGTGCTCAAAAGTTTTTAATAGCCTATCTTTTAACGTTGTGAAAGGATTCTCAGTCGGGATTGTAAGAATCAAGTCACTAACAGTAGACAAAATATCCGTGTCGAGGATGCTAATCAAGTAATTATATTTAGTCTTTTCATTATCAATTTTGTTAAGAATAAATGTTGCATCTAGCTGTACGAAAAACAATTTAGTATTATGCTTAGAAAAGGCGGGCAGTTTAGACTGCATTGCAAGGATTTCGTTGCACTTTTGCGACTGCATATTTGAGTAAGACAATTTAATAAAATGTAAATAAAGAATTGAATTTGCCTGAACAATTGCGCGATAAAAGGTGAGAAAAAAAAATTCCTAGTAAAAATCATTAAGCCATGAAATACAATATTAAAAAAGTATACCGAACATAAAAATGACTAGGTAACGCATGGTTTAAAATGCACATATGTCATAAAAATAACTACGCAATTCATAAATCACTCATTACGGGCAGTCAGCAAAAAAAAAACAATAGCTTTCAATTTGAACAATACGCTAAAAGTATAAGTTTAACGCCTGAATACAACACACATTAGATGCACTAAAACTGGATATTAAGACCAAATTGAAAATATTCATTGAAAAAAGGGGAATTCACAACCCATACCTGGAGACAAAATTGCAACAACAATAGCCACAAGCCTGAAAACTAATGCCAACCACGCATTCTAGAACAGGTCACCACTGTTAACTTTAGAAGTTACCTCTGTAAATCAATTGTGCTCAGACTCCATTTTTGAAACGAACATTTATTCAAGGTTAAACACCGGTAAAAAAAGGTTAAAATCTAATAATAACAAAAGGCTATAACATCATAGGAACACAAGAACTAGGAGCTACTGCCAGCAGCCTCTCAGCTTCCATTTAAAGGTAAACAGGTAAGGAAAACTTCCTTCTGACTCCACATCAGAAGGCTGCGTGTTCAAAACACGTCCGAGTCACCAGATGTAACGGTGCGAGAGTGGCTGTGAAGCGTTACATCTGGTGACCCGGCATTTACGCACGCAGCAATGGACACCCGAACACTCCACAGATGGCGCCACGAGATGACTTGCCATATTCTTTACCGCTCTCCCAAAAGGCGCGCCCCCTGGGCAGGAGCAAAGAGGGCTATTTGAAGGACTGAACTCGCATCGCTACAAGTACCATTCCCTATAAGTTCCATCCAAGCAACCATTTTTACCAATATTCTGATGGTACTTTGCTGGGACAGTCTTTAAATTCCCCTTTTTCGGGATACATATCAGCAAGGGTTCTATAAAGAATATTTTAGCGAGGAAAGGAACATAGATAGTTTTGAAACCGATGCTCTGTTTCGAACTTCCATTCTGGTTCAGATTGGTCCCTTAGAGTTTCGTTCCAGAAAAGTAGTAAAATTCAAGAATCAAGTCACCGATTTTTTTAAATGTGTTAGTGAAGAACTTAGAAAACTATTTGATGAAATATTTCGATTAAAAAGTGTATGTAATTAGTTTTACAGGGTAAATACTTTGTGGCACTTATTAGCTGTAAAGAAATAAATCCTTTTAGATTGATCATTTTATTTATGTAAATCCCTTAATTTTTAGTGTAAATACCTAGACAAACTATTTCTGTAAAAAAAATTACTGTAGATCATAATGCAGTAGATAAAGGGTTAATGGGAGCGATACAGCACATGACCAATAGCGAAGAAAATTGATAAGAAAGAGGGATAGATTTAGAAAGGATACAAGATACAATAAAAAAATTTTATTTACCCCAGGGAGAATTAAAACAGACTCAGACTGGAGGACATACAAGTTTTCTTTTCTTTTTAATTTAGAACATATTTAATTTGCAATGCAGAAAGAGATAATGTTTTTTATGAAAAGTGTAGACACACAAAACTAGACTTGGCAACTTAAAGTAAACAGGATTTTGAAACAGCTCTTTAGATATAGGGGGATAATATGGTAATTTTGTTTTCGCTTCTAAATCCAGCGAGTTTTTGAAAACCAATGTGGGCAGAACTTTCCCGCTGAGACTATTTTCATTAAGGCAATTTGATAAATTAATTCGACCATAAATTTCAGCCCCTGTTGTACAGCTTAATAATTATAAATAAATTAAGGGGGTTGAAAAAGGAGAAAAACTTATAAAAAGAAAATTTTTAAAATTTGTGTGGAATAGTAAATAAAAAATTATTAGGAAAGTAGAAATCATACAAACCCTGTAATAGTTATACAGGGTGGCCTTTGAATAGGGACCCACCCCCCCCATGTTTTCAAGGAAAGGAGCAATTTCAAATTTCTCAAGATTTTAGAAAAAATAGATTTGTTTTGAAGATTTATAATCAAGTCATGTCTCAAAGTATTGTCTCATTGGTATATCTAAGTCATACCAATGTGTCATTGATATATAAATTTGTCTAAGCAATTTGGGTATCAGTTGCAAAAACTTTCAAAGCAGCTCAATTTTAAGCATGGGGACGTTCATAAATGACCTCATGCTTTCCCCCCATATGTTTGACCCCCCTCCTTCCCTTTGTCACGCTATGTTGCATAATGCATGAAGTCACATTTCTTACCTATTCCCCTCTCCTTATCACTTTCACGAACCCTCCTCCCCCCCTTGAAGCGTGACATCATTTATGAACAATCCCCATGACCTTTCGAAAATATAGAGCAACTTGGGTATATGGGCGGATTTAGCAGCAACAAGAATTCAAATAGAACAGAAGGGGAAATTCGGTAATAGAGAAAAACTTTTATTGCAAATATTTCTTTTAATCCCCCTCCTTTGTTGAAAGAACAGAACTTGCTGCATAGCAATTAAAGAAACCAGTAACAGAAATAGCAGTTGTGCTGAAGAATGTAGTCAATAGCAGGTGATAACAATGTTGGAAAAAACCAGCTTCTGAATCGGGCGTTAAAATTTTTTAAATTATAACAATTTCTAATGAGCAATTAACAAGGTTAACAAGATTTCATTTTACCAGAGATTCCAATTCAGACAATTTTGAAGACATCTGTTCTGATTTCATTTTCATGCTTCTGAATTCTTCTCCTGAACTTTGAGAAGTCTTTAACTTATGGGATAATTCTGACTGAAGATCAGCTAACTATATTCAAAAAACAAATAAATAAAAATGTAAAATTCATTTCAATTAACAATATTTACACCAAGCAAAAGCCATATTTATTATACACAACAGTATATATGTATAACACAATTCTGCTAGGTTCTTATAAAAAACGTTATTACCTTAGATTCATATAACATTACAATTTCATCTCTGTTGGACTTCATTTCTGATTCATATTGTTCTCTCAAATCTTGCAAAGTTTCAGATAACTTTTGTTCATAGTTTTCTCTGAATGACTGATCTATATCAGATATTTCTGTAGTTTTAAGAATTCTAGATTCCGAAAGCTCCTGAAATAGAATAAAATATAATTTAAATTTAAGTAAGTAATATGAAAAATACAACAGATTTTATCATTGAAAAACATCAGGGTTCGCGCGATCCCCGCTGCACTTTTTGAAATCCCACTCAAAAAAAAGTTCGCTTGCGTGCAACTAGCGGACACGCGTTCAAAATATCGCGAAACGAAACTACTATTCTAAACTGATAATTCAGTACAAACTAAATGGATGTTAGTTTTCAACTGCCATCTTATCCCCATTAATGAAGAGAAGAATCTAGGAACCCTATTTATCATGAATAATAATATCGGAGAAAGATTGGCAACTTTTTCATTTTTTAGGATTATTGAACAATTTAAGATCTTTGTGAATGCAGTCTTATCTTCATTCATTCTATTCACAGAGGAAAAAAAAAAAAAAAAAAAAAAAAAAAAAAAAAAAAAAAAGAGGAGTGGAAAAAGGGAATCTTCCTTGGTCACAAGGTTAAAAGAGCATGCTGGTTTCTAAAATATGCTGTTTTCATTGAAAAACATCAATAGATAAAATGATATATGATCAGAAAAATAGAGGAAATATTAAGCTAATTTTTTGTAAAAACCACACAAAGAATTTTGGTTAAAAAAACCAAAATACCAGACGATCTTTTACATGCTTAACATTTTATAAAGCACCCATTTTTGCGATCGCGAATTTTGCGAAGGATCCGTTTTGTGTGAACCTTGATGTTTATTCTTTCTTTGCTGAGCATAGCTTAGGTAATCATCTTTTATTACATAGTTTGTATTAGATCATGATCGTAAAATTTAGTAATGCTTTAAAGACAAAAACAAAAGTTCCCACTTAAATTTTAAAAACCCCACTTAAAATTTTGGTCAAGGTAGGAAATCCCACCTTGTAATTATTGAATATAGATTTTCAGTTATGAGTAATATCCTGTCTTGATTAAATTAACAAAATATAAGATGCATCACATTAATTATTAAAAAAAGTAGGGATAAAAAAGGAAGAAAAACTCAACAATTTACAAAGATAAAGCATCATTAGATACAGGAACAAGCATTAGAATCTATATGTTAAATTTGCATCGACTTTTAGAACTTTATCAGTGATGCATGTCATTTCATGCAAATATTTAAGGAAAATTTTGGGAAATATTAAATTTTAATTAAGGGGTACATCACATTAAAATACAGGATATTTAATATCTATCTTAGCATAGAAAATATTTTTGCATAATTTTATTTAAAAAAAAAAGCCTATTGAATTCAAGAATTTAGACACGAAAATACTTTTTAAGTTAATAATTGCCCAATCATTTTCTTAAAATCGAATCACTAACTTTGTAAATTATACCTTGTAACTTTTAATTATGTAAGGTACCTTTTCATGAATTGTTTCCCTAAAGGTCAATTCTTCTTTCAAACTTTGTAGGTTATTTTGTAGATTGACTTTGTCTAATATCTCCTTTTCAAGAAGCCTTTTCTTCTCTTCTAATTCTTTTGAAAGCTTTTTTCTTTCTTCATCAGCTTCCTAAAATTCATGAAAATACATTAGATTAAGAAAAAAATATTGACCTGAAAATAAAAATGACAATACCTAAAAATATTTCAAAATAGCTCAATATTACATAATTAGGTGTACAAGACTTTGCCAGTTATACATTTGAGATTTTCTTAGGTCTCGTGCCTCATTAGGATGGCCAGGTTGCTGCATGGTTTAGTTATGCTTCAATACAGGTGGTCTTATTGTATGAATTTTTTAAAAACACTTTGCAAAAATGCACTAACAAATTATTATTCATAAAGCATGTTATTGCATTGTATCTACCCAGGCGTTTCAGCTGTGCATTTTGCGAGGTTAACTCGACATTTTTCTTTTGGCATCAAATAAATGTAACAATCTGAACTTTCTGAATGAGGAAATGTTTACTGGCCTAGTTTAGACTCATTAATATCAGATTCAGATAACAGTAAATGCTGTTACATATTTCAGTAAAAGTTTTTTTGACATTTTCAAATTTAAGAAAAAATTAATACCTTAAAATTTTCTTCCAGTTTTCTTTTCTCTGTTGTAAGTTGATTCATTTTGGCTTGCAACTCTTGACTATAGGATTCCATGTTGTTAAATTTCTTGTCAATGCTTGCTAGCTCTTTTTCTTTTTTATTTAACCTGATAAAATAATAAAAAAAGCAAGATGCAGTCAACAATTGTTTATAGTTATCTTACAATAGAAAATAATAATTCATTCTGGAACAGTAAAAATAGCAGTTCCGTAGTAGGAAAATTGTCTCGGCATTTTTGCATTAGGAAAATAGGTAGTTTGTATTGTCAATTTGTTTGCAAAGAAATTCAACCGTATCAATTATGCATTATATTCACAGCTGCATCCTCCTACTGTCAGCAATAGGATTGACCAATTAAGAAGCAATTTTTTACTGACAAAACATAAAAACAATTTTTTAAAATTAAAGTTATGATTTAAAAGTGCTACCTAAAATAAGAAACTACTCTATGATGAATGAAATTCTTATAATATTCTTATGTTGTCTTGCAACATAAGATACCCCAGAGAAAAAGAAACCTGTTAACATTTATTGATTAATATATGCTGGGGATGTATGTATTGACAATAAAGTTCAAGAATCAGAAATTTTGGAAGTGGCCAGTGACCACTAGATTAACTCGGTGGCCACCTATGCATCACAAAACAAAACTGCAAAGAGCAAGGGGGATGGTGTAACAGTGCACTAAAATTCCTTGTCTTATTTTCAGTGACGAAAATATAATATTTTGTCACAACTATCAAGTTTAAACACAAAAAAATAAATATGTATGATTTTTGAATTGGAAAAGAAAAAACATGTTGAATGTTATACAGGGTACGTAGCAAGTTCTTTCAATGAAAAATAAGCACTTTTTAAGCACTCAAAAAATAAGCTATGCACATTACACCCGCCCCCCCCCCCCCCAAATTGCTAAAACTTCTCAATACAAATAACAAAATTTAAATTTACAGCATAATGGCAAAAAAATTATAAATAAAAAATAATTACATACCTGCATAATATAAAGAAAAAACTGGTTTCTGACAAAGAGCTCAATTCCTTATTTTACAAGCCACCAATAAAAAATAAACCTTTTATGGCAAGAAATTTTTTCAATCCAATAACAAGTGATTCAATAACAATTTGATGAAGATTTAAAAGCCAAAAACCAAGTGATTAATTCTTGGCCGAATGCCAGATTCGCAATTTTTTTATTATCCCCCTAAAAAAAACCCCTCAGATTTCCAACCTTATTAAACATCAAGTTGATTATATCCTTAAAGAAATCTTTGGGCATTGAATCAACGTATTGTTCAAAAGAAATCAGTTTCATTCAGAGCTGCCTGTCTATCTGAAGAACCGCTGCAACAGAGGGGTTCAGGAAATGAAACAGGAGTCAATGTAAGCTAGCGCTGTTTCCTTACTAGCTCTTCATCTAAAAAAAGCTGAAAGAAAAATGGACATGCAAAAATATTTTTGCGTATCGATTTTCATAGATTTTTTTCCTGCAATTACAATTTACACAGGGGGACTCTTATTAAGAACTTTATGGTAAAGAAACTCATCTGGAATGCAAGCACATTTCCTCCCTCCCTCATTCAAAAGAAGGTTGGGAAAACTAGTTTTGAATGTAAGCGGAAGCCATCCTTCTTTGCTCCTCGCGGAATTCATGGCAACATTTGGCGGTCGAACGAAAAAATATCTTTTAGCATAAGAGGAAATAAGAACTTACAAACATGGATAAAAAATAAGCATTTTTAAAAGCTTTTAAAATCAAATACAAAAACAAGCACTATTAAGCACTTTCAAAAACTGCTACGCACCCTGTTATAGAATACAACAAATTTAAATGCAAAAATTTAATGCTATTATTGAATTATAGGAGCAACAGCTAACAAAAATCCAAATTGCAAAAATGAACCTTTAGGGGCATTCCACAGTATTTGGTTGTTTCGGACTCTACACTTTACAAACTTATTTCCTTAACCATTTGCCACTTAGTATAAATAATCAAATCAAAATTGATGTATTTTGGTGCTTTTATGTATGATGCATTATGAGATACAAAAAATTGGTATTTATGTTTTTAATTTGCCACAATATAATGAAATATATTACCTGTTTCGGACACTACAAGCAATGGACATGAAAATTTTAGAGGAAATTCAGCTTCAATTTCTTCTGAATTTTACAAACATTCATAGTTATTGGACTCTGTCTATCACATACTAATCCATATAGCATACTTAAACACAAAAATATTAATTAAAAAGAACAACAATGTTTTTTAAAATCAACTATTTGTCGATCAAGTGGCAAATGTTGGGAGTTTTTCGGACTCTACAGATTTGTCCTTCCATGTGTCACCCAAGCTAAAGTGGGTTTGTAGTGAATATTTACAATAACACACATATATAAATTAAAAAATATTTATTACAAACTATTACATACATAATTACATTAAATTTATTATTATAATTAGTAATTATTTTAGTTACTTAGGTGTGGAGCACCTAATCATGTTTTCTCCTACTAGTTTTTAAACTTCTATGTCCCTGGCATCTTGTAAAAATAATAGTAAATAACAATAACTTATTATTGTTGTTCAATAGTTGCTATCTTTGATGCAACTTTGGTGTCTTGATCATAAGCAAAGAAACATGCAGAAAAATCAATTGGATTTGGGCCTCCTGGAAGAATAGCCAAATGAGTGCCATGGGCAATTTCCTCAAACTATTTTCTCGACTGCTTTGAATTTATTTCTTGCAACATGTTTAAATTAAAACTTTACTTGTAATTTTATTTCTTTTAACATAACTTTATTTGTCTTGGCCACCAATCATTATTAAAAAGAACTGAAATCCAAGTTCCTTCTCTTAAACTAGGCACAAAAGAGAGGGAATGTCAGGTATTTTGACGTTTTCCACCTTTCTTCCAGCCTGAATTTTACAGCTGTTTACAGGTAAAATTTAATCAAAACTATTAAACCAATTTAAAAAAACGCAATTCTATACTCTGCAACAAAAAACTAGTTATGTTTTAAGTTATAAAATTTAAAAAAAAAAAAAACAAAACCTATTATTAAGCTAATTTATATATTAATGTTAATAAATAAAACATTGCTTACCATAATACACAGACTTCTTTCCAGCTAATTAACTGAAATTTATAAAAAGAATGAGGTATATCTATAAAAGCTTATAATAGCATACCAATCATGGCAACCATCTTGAAAGAAGTCTTGCCGGATGTAGAGTCCGAAACATTTTGTAGAGTCCGAGACAGAAATTCATAATTCCATAACAATTAGGTGGCAGTATGATACATGATTATTACTGAAGATTTTTATTAGACCATGCATGGAGATAGAAAAAAAATCATTTTGGCAAATATAAGTACATATTGAAAAACAAAAGCAAAACTTTTCAACCTATTTTGTTATGGACTCTACAAATATAACTTTTCACAGTCAATAAATCACATCAGAAAATATATTTTCAGCAAAAATTGCGGTTAGTAATATAAAGATTTCTTTATTTTATGTGTCTGAAAAAAAAGTTGGGCTATAAAAGTAATTTTAATTCATACAGGGGGAAAAAGGTAATGTAGAGTCCGTAACAGATAAAGCAGGTTTCTTCAAGTTTAGAGTACAATTACACGAAAACTATAAAGTAAATAAGCAAACAGATGTCATAAATATGTCCTCCAGAGTATGCTCTTTCAATGTATGTAATTATTTTTTAGTTTTCATAAATTTCGTTATGGACACATTTTGTCTTAAATACTGTGGAATGACCCTTTAACAAAAACCCGCAATCACAAATACGAACCATTTTCCAACAACAACAAAAAATATATTTCCAATCTTAATTTTGTTCAGCCCATTTGATTTTCATTCTTTCAAAACTTTTTTTTTTAATTTACACACCCTTTTCAAAATGGAGCAAAACTTAAGTCCGATTTTATAAGTTTAAGAGAAAACTTCCGATTTGAAATAACTGCGTTGCGGATGTGGAAAAAAAAAAAAAAAAAAAAAAACACCATTAAGATTATTTCCTATTACATTTTAGAGATTCATATCAATGGAAAAGAGAAGGAATTGAAAAATTTTTTTAAAAAAATAGCGCAATCGTAAAAAAAAAATTCTTGTGAAAACGGAAATAAAGATTATTGGCAGAAATTCAGTTATTTGAATGCCAAGTTGATGCATTTTTACTGTGCTTGTGTGCATGAAAGAGGAAAGGGTTGTAAATTCTATAGCTGTATTTAAAAAGGAAAGATGAGTGAAAGACAATGAGTACGCAATCTTAGTAACCCTGATTTGATCAAAACCCAGCTTCTATTGTTCTGCGAGATTCACGCCAAATTGGCGATTTTGAAACGGGGTGGGCTTTCCTGGGAGTTCACCCTTTTTCTATTTTGTCAGCGCAAACTTGCCAAGAGACGACAACACACGTAGACATGCTGTATTTTATAGACCTATAAAATAAAGTCCAAAATCAGGGGCAATCGTTCTGATTTGTTCTGTCAGGGACAATGCTTAATTATTCCATTTTCAGAAGTCTAGTTCTGCGTGAGTAAAACTTTTTTTTAGAGCACTATCAACCTTTGTATTCTATATTCTTTAGCATTCCTGAAAGTAAACATATTCACCAACGAGAAGTGTGTTCCTTCCCCTCTCACAATCCCATGTTCGTAACATGAAGAGATTTTTAAGCAACTTTTTTCTCGGAACACAGTTGGTTTGTAACCTATCGCTTGATATACTTATTGCGCAGCTGATGTGCGTGCTTCTTGCACATTAATAAAATGGCAGCAAAGAAGAAAAGAGAAAATTATACTATAGGGGGAAGAGAGTAATTGATAAAGTTAAAAGTGATGCAACAAAACAAAAGCAAGTATAATTTCGTGAATATGGTTCCGTGGCATGGTTTCACGACACTGCGCTTATGTTATAACGCAAGAAGTGTTCCTGTTACCTGTATTTCAAAGGGCGTGGCGTCCTGCCCCCTTTTCAAAAATTGTCTACCCTGTTTAGAACAGAAAAATGCGCTGTCTTTTTTTTTTTTTAGAGTTTGAAAAAAAAAAAAAAAAAAAGAGGATTGGACGAAGATTTGAAGGCTCGACCGATGCATCGGCGCCAATTGTTCAAAAAATCAGCCATCAGCAACCAATGTTAAGGTCAGTGATCTCAATTGCAAGTGCATTGAAGTTCTGTGCCAACACAAGAATGGCTGGGCCTCGGTGACCGAGGGGTCTTAATACCACTTTCCGCCCGCTGCTTGCGTGCAGTAACATCGCCGAGGTCGTGGGTTCGATTCCCACCTTGCCCTGGGTGTATTTCTGTTATTTCCTTTCTTTGTGATGTAATAAAATCTTTCCTGTATTGTCTTGTGCTATCTGTTATATTGGACGACATTTCATAAGCGAGTCCTGAGACTAAGCACACGAACTGGAAAATAAATGTAATTCAATTCGTCATTCGTCACAAGAATGGCAAACCGGCGAGAAAGTTAGCTGATATATTCAAATGAGGAAGAACACATATTAACAAAATTATTCAAGAAAAAGACTTGATCTTTTAAAGAGTATGAATACTTCAAATTTTGAGGGGTCAAATAGTCAAGACAAGAAAACCATACAGACACAAATGAGACTGTTTTGGACTGGTTTAACGCTGTACGAGCAAATAAAACTCCTGTAAGTGGGACTATAATTCAACAAAAAGCAGTAGAAATTGCGGGTACTTTGAGAATCGAATATTTCTCCGCCAGCAATGGGTGGTTGGATAGATTTTACGTACGGAATAACATCACTTTTCAATCCCTGGGTGGGTGAAGCATCTGATTGTTGACCCTAGTTAATGTGAAGATTGACAGGAGTGTCTTCCAAGGCTTCTGTCCGAATATAATGATAATGTACTCACCATGGACAAAACAACAGTTTTTCGTGCTTTGCCCAATAAAGCATCATTTGAAAAGGAACCATAGGGGCCTTGGTGGCCGAGCGGTCTTAGTACCAGTTTCCGCCCGCTGCTTGCGCGCAGTAACGAGGTCGTGGGTTCGATTCCCTCCTTGCCCTGGGTGTATTTATGTTATTTCCTCTCTTTGTGAAGTAATAAATCTTTCATGTATTGTCTTGTGCTATCTGTCATATTGGACGACAGTTCATAAGCGAGTCCCGAGACTAAGCACACGAACTGGAAAATAAATGTACTTCAATTAAAAGGAACCAGAGGTGGAAAAGTTCTGAAGGATCGGTTTACGATTCGTTTTTGTGTGAGCACAACTGGAGGGAAAGAAAAGCTTCTGGTCATTTTGAGAAGTCAAAGACCCAGGTGTTTTAAAGGGAAAGATTTAAATCGTCTCAGTGTGTTTGCGGCAGGTGAATAAAAGCGCATGGATGACATCACTCATTATTCAAGAAAGGCTGGAGAACTTCAACCCAAAAAAAAAAAGAGACCAAGGCAGAAAAGTTCTTTGTTTTGGACTGCTACGTGGAATGGTCTTATGAAGCGAAATGCACAAAAGTCACTTATTTCTACAGCCAAATACAACATCAGAACTGCAGCCATTGGTTCTAGGAGTCATTAAATGTTTTGCTAGCCTGGAAAGATATAGGAAAGTTCTAGTGAACTTTCAAAGAACTTTTGCTGGGGACAATGTTGACTGGATAAAAAGCTACCGGTAAAAGATAGGTCAGGAAATGATCACCAAATATTTTGTTAGCTGTGGGATCAGTAGCAGAAAAATTAAGAAAAGATGAGGTTCATTCAATGAATAAACGGCAGAAGGTCAATTAGAAGACAAGGTACTACTGTGATATAATCCCCCCTTGGCGACATTCGAGCTAGCGCGCCATCGATGTTGGCTGACGTAATGTGTGGCAACCCTCAGTGTATGATGCGGGAGGGCTTGTGTCGGTGTGATTGTTGAACTTTTAGAAAAAATTTTTTGTGAATAAGTAGCTTTTTAATAGTTTATTTTATGTTTAAAGTTTGTGGAGATTTTTCCTGTTGCTAAAGAAAGAATGTAAAGTGTTAAGGTGCATTAATTTGGTTCAACTGTTTTCTATTGTGGCCAGAGGAATGATTCTATATTACAATAGTTTGTTAAGGCGCCATGTTTTTGAATGTGTTAAAATGGACGGAAACGTGATTTGGTGCTTTTGCTACCTGGAGTATAAAATTGGTTTGATTGATAAGTGCATAAGTTTGGTTAATTGTGACTAAAAGCAATGAAATATTAAGTGGTAATTTTCGGACCATTTCGTCATATTGGATAGCAAGTTTGTAGTGATTTGGGATTAATATTGAAAAGCCAACTGGTTTAAAGTGAGTTCTTTATTTTTCTAAATTTATTATTTGCTTATTTTATGTGTTTGTAAGGTTATAAAACAATGAATTTTCAATTGTTCTAAAATATTAGCTGTAGTAATTAGTGGCGTTGCTGGTTTTGATAAAGTGGGTTTCCCTTAGTTTAATGTAAAATGTACTTAAAGTTTTGCTTGGAATTGCGCGATATTTTTGCTATGTTTTTCGTTTAGTAATGCATATCATTTTATGTTATGATAATTAATTTCAATAGTCATTATAATGCCTAAAATGCGTGTTTTTTCAATGAATGGTTTTTATGGTATTTTTAATGGTATGCTTCCAATAGTTTAATGCAAAATGTACCTGAAGTGATGATTGTTATTAATTTTGTTATCTAGGGTGGTATTTTAAAATTCGGATAGCGTTGATTTGCGCAATATTTTAATTATTTTTTTCATTAAATAATGCATATCATTTTATGCAATGATGAATCATTGCGGTAGTAATTATTGGGCATAAATTGCGTGTTCTTTTAACGAAGGGTTTTTATTCAAGTTTAAGTGATTTGGTAAAGTAAATAATTCTATTTTTCGAGTAATTATTAATCCGGTAATGTATTGAATTGTTGTTGAAAATGCTGTACGTGCTTTACATAGTAGCGTCGATATTGTGTGCAAGATATAATTTGCAATTTTTGGTATTTTACTGTTTTTTAGTGATTTTTCTTGACATGTTTGCTATGTTTATGATGCGACATTGTTGGCGATAAAATCATTGCCAAGAGTGTTGTATTCTATTTGAAGTTGGCGACATACAAATCTTGTTGTTGGCGACGGTTTCTTGGCGCCAACGAAAAAATCGCCAAGGGGGGATTATATCACAGTAGTTCCGAAGACAACAAATACATAATGCAAAGGAGAAAATACATAATGAACCTGGGCAAATTATTATTGTTCTCATCAAGGCACTCTCGATTTATTTAATGCCTCTCCACATCTATAGTCATCAGAATTTTATGCAACCCCTGCAATTTTGAATGTAATCCGCCAACAGTGCAGTCTTGGACCTTGGTTTAATTCGTACCAGTGCCTGCAGTGTGCACCAAGTTACATTAGTGGAATGCAAGCATCCTGCACATTTTATGTTATGCCAATCACAAAACACAAGTTATTACCTTGTTGCAGACTTCAAAAAATCAATATACAGTAACAGAAAATGAAACCACATACAATGTCTAAGAGTAGTAGGTAAAGATTCATAAAGGACTATGTCCTGGCTAAGGTGGAAAAAAAGAACCCAACAACACATACGAATTTTACAAGTTTCCTTTTCTACAAGCTTCAGTTAGAGTGCAATATCTTTCATAGAAATAAGGTGGACCTGAATCAGCTGTGTGTCAAGAGCAGCCAGGAAGCTTTGTTTATAATAAGTATAATTTTCAGTATTTGAATGTCGTAAAATGCAACTACAACTAAAGAATTATTAGAATTAACCCAACTAAAGAACTATTCGAAAATATATACATATTAGCTTAACAATGTGATTTACATCAAAAACCAAAGCAGAAATCAAATATATATATAAGCACCAAAAGAATTATGAAAAGAAACTGCGCTCCACTTAATTTGAGGAAAGGTGTTTTATTTAAAACAATCAATCAGATTACTTTAATACCGAGATGGTTTGGAATATAAGAGAGTTAGATGTTGACAATGACCAGCGACAAAATTCATGCAAATAAATAACATTGCAGTATATAAGAAAAACTCACACATAACATACCTTTGATGCAGATCGTCGAATTGTTCCTTCATGTTACCTAAATCCAATGCAAGTTGAGCTTTTTCTCGAGCAATTTCATCAAGGGTTTGACGAGCATCCTTTAGCTCATTTTGATACATGGTTTTTATATTATTGACTTCACGTGTGACAGTTTCTTGACTTGTATGAACTTGTACAGAGAGTCGACTGTTTTCGGCTTCTAAAAACCGAACTCTATCTATATAAGTTGCTAATCGATCATTCAGGTTTTGAAGTTCCAATTTTTCTTGCATTCTTGTCATACGAGCAGGACTCAGAGGTGTTCCTTTTTTTTCTCCACTAGAACCAGAAGATTGTGGTGTGCTGGAAGCCACTGGTTGAGAGGCAGACGCCATAGATTTTCTGGTTTTTGTAGACATTTTGTAAACAAATTATATATAATAAATACAGTAAAAAATTTTAACACCGGCAGAAAACCGCACCCCACACGATGCAAAAATGGCTATTTCTGGCGGTTAAACTTAGAAAATCGTTGCCAATTGCCAGATTATCATCCACACATTGCTCTCAAGGCTCTCAATTTAAATTGAACTGAGTTGAGTTGTCTAGAAAAGTTGTCACGTATTGCAGCATAAAAAAATTTACGGAGAAGAGATCTGTTTTGAACAAAAATTTTTGAGAATGAGGACAATTTCTACAAAGAAACCTCAGGGTAGGGGTGTAGTACGCCGACCCGGTGTATTTCTGGTAGGCAGCGGAATGTTACTTTGAGTGACCACTTATTTTATTTTTAAATCCTCTTTTCTCTCCAAAACAGACGTAACCTGCCAAAATGGATTTTTTGAAAAAAATTTTCACACCATATCCATATGCTAAAAATAATGTCACTTTAATTTACGAAAACCAATGATTATCAAGGCTGCTATCGTGAGGGGTGTAGTAGTGGGGCCGGAACACGCAGTGTCTCGTTTTCTCTACTAGGTAGAACGCCGTACAGGCCTGTAGCAAGACTCTGACTCCAGGTAGGGCAAACTTTTGGACAGAAGGGGCAGACTAGTTTTTCATTTTTTTTCTAACATGTTAGAATTTATGCTCCATTTTGGGAGTTCTCTTAAAATTTAAATTAATAATTTATTTAATAATTAATGCAATTACTTAATTTATTAATTGATTAATTAAACAGTTAATTAATGAAACTAATACTAATTTAATTCACTACTGACATTATTTGATCTTAAAAGAAATACTTGGTTAAAACTTACAAACGGCAGAGTTGAATTTTTAAAGCTTATTCTAAGAATGTCTTTTATAAATTAATAAAATATATGAAATAACATAAAAAAGTGAACATTTTTTAAAGATAATTTTGTGAACGATCATTCAAAGTAAGATATTGAAACATAAAACATGTATCAGTATGTTACAGTAAGAAGTTGGACTACCCACGATCCCTTCATTAGTGCCTGGTTTAGATTGAAAACAGGAAAAAAAATGAGCTGAATACAGGAAAAAAGTTGTTTTTTATTTTTTCTAAAATTTGAATTAAAGGGATAAAGGTGCATGGAACAGGATTTTTTCGATATGACTTTGCGTTTAAACAAATCAAAAAGTTAAAAACTGAAATACCATAGATTATTAAGGTCAATTAATCACGCTAGGACGGGCAAAACATTTTTCAGGTCGGGCATTGCCCGACCTGGCCCCCCTCTGGCTACGGGCCTGACGCCGTACCGGAAGTTTATTTCGAATAATGCTTATTATTCTATTTGAAAATCTTAATTTCTCTCCAAAAAGGGAGAAGAATAACTCTGCTATAATCTGAATCTTAGCATAGAGGGACCATATGTCCCGAATTCCAGGGACAGTTCCCAAATTTCTATATTTTTAATGCTTTGTCCCCAAAAACACTTTAACTCCTTGGGGACGCAGAGAGTCCCCAAATTTAAACTTTTTTATTATATCTCTCCAAACTTTTTCGAGATATGAAAATTCGAACTGTTAAAAAGTATTTTGCAAAACAGTGGGATGGAAAAATATGTTTGGATGCACTTTAAAATATATTAATGAGATTAAGGACTAGATTCAACTGAAACGCATTCGATCAAATCTCGCTCTTTTTTCGTTCGGCGCTCCCTGCACACAAAGTGTAATTTAGAAACAAGCTAAGAAAAAACTCTCCAAAATTCAAAAGTCTCTTTGAAAGTATATAGTGTGTGTGTGGGGGGGGGGGGGGAAGGGGTTACGAGTAATGTGGTGAGGAGCCCGTTATAGTACCTGGTAACGGGGACTATAGATTGATACAGGCGGCTAAACATAAGGCATACACTTTTATTCATCTGACATTTCATTGGCAGGAGCATGACGTCATGTTGAGGGTGGTATTACACGTTTAAGTGCGCGCCAATTTTGTTCTGTTATAAAATCTAGGTACTATTTAAAAGGCAAATAATGGAAACGTTAGTATGGATTGCTTCTGTGCTCTTGTATGGGTGATTCTGATCTGAAATTCTCCGAAGTATTTCGAAAATTTTTTAATTTATAATTCTTGAAAATTCTTTGACAAATGACGTATTACAGTGTTATGTACTATATTATATATATATGCTTTTTTTTCTGTCTTGCAAGAAGCAAAATATTTTGCACTTTGAAAAACTCAGAGCAATATTTCTGGAAAAAATGGACTTCTATAGTAGTGATATAATAATCTGATCATCACATCAAATTGCACATTGACTGTTTTCATTTAATTATTTGTAAGATTTTTGAGCTAATATATATATATATATGTAACGCGTATGTATTTTGTGTGTGTGTTGAGGAAGGGGGGGGGGGGTGTTCAATTAATTATATATATATTTTTTTCATTTTATGCTTTTTCTAAAAATTTGAAAATATCAGTTTTTTTTTACTGAAAATTACCCATGTGCTCTTGTACGTGATAAAACATTCTATGAAAAGCAATATTCAAATCTCACCGAGGCTAATGCATATTTTTAATTCTTAAACTAATTGGCGTATTAATTCTTCATAAAGGTTTTAACCTCCCCACCCCTATTCGCTACGCCCTTATACAGGGATAAGTATCGACCAACCTAAACACGCAGTTTATCTATTACAAAAAAAAAAAAAAAAAGAGCCGGCCAACCTGCAATTTATTACAATATGGTAAATAAAGGGATCACCTTTAAATGTCAATGATAAAGGGTGGTATAAACGTTGGGGGAGATGATAGTAACTACGGTATATCCGATTCCGCGTTATAATGGGGTTTGTAACTGTAAATGAACTTTTAGGTCAACACTAGAAATTTTATTTACTAATCTTTAGTGTATTTAATTTACATATTTTTTGAGGTAGTCACACCAAATAAGTTCATTGTTTTCTGTTGCCTCATTAGTTTGGATTTTCCGCCAATGTCTTTAAGGTCATCAGTCACTTTGTCTTAATTTTGTTGAACAAATGCCAGGCTGGCACTTTTGCAAAACGTCCAAATTCCGGAGAATTCTGAAAAGTGGACTTCAGGGTTTGAGGCTTTTTGCTGTATTTTGTTTTCAAAAAATTGGTTTAATTTTAAAAAAAAGCACATTTGAAAGAATTTTTGCGAAGCTAATGAAGAGGGATTTTGCTTAGAAGTTCAATATTCGAATAGAGAAAAACAGGGTTGTTTAGCTTTGGATGAACCCCTTATTGCACTTAAGAGTTTTATACGCGACTCAAGCATCATTAGCAATTGATGTAGTATTTTTCTAGTTCTACTTTCATATTCTGATGCATTGGTATGGGCAATAGAATCGTTTGAGTTCTTTTCTAAGAAACAACAAACCTTTAATTTCAGTTAGATTTCTATAAACTTAAAATTATGAAGAGTTTTAATTTCTTGGGATCATTATTTCTGATGGAATTAAATTTTTACTGAAATCCAGACTGATTCAAGGGCGGATCTAGAAAATCTTCAAGGGGGGGGGGGGCGATTTTGGAAATCTCGGGGTTCAATGTAAGGATGGATGGAGGAGATTCTTCATTCCTTTTCAACAGTCCCTCCGCCCCCCCCCTTTTTTTCAAACAGCAGGAACAACAAAAAAAATTGTAGTGTAGTGATATTTAAAATTTTACTAGCACATTTTTTCAATGCATATACGTTTATTCAAAGCCCTTAAAAGGAACACAAGCTGACGTTTTTTTTGCTTTCGCAAATCTGTCTATAATTTTTTCAAAGTCCAATCTTTATGGATATGCAATAACGCTAATTCAGTGAGTCTACCATCACTCATTCTGCTTCTTAGCCAAGTTTTAACCGAGTTAGGATTTCCTTCAAGCTTTCTCAAGAAAAATGTAGGCTTGTAAATACATTTTCTAAATTTGAATTGATATGTTTAAATTACAAAATAATAGCAATTATTAGTAATATATTTTCTAAAATTTTCAAAATGTAATACTAAATATGTACTAAAAAAACCATCAACGAGTATGTGCAATTTGTATAAACATCTGTAATTATGAATGTTCAATGAAATGTTTCAGGCTCCAGGTTTTAGCGTAAATGCTGCAGGAATTTACACCACGTGCTAAGGGTTGGCTAGCTGTCACCAGTTTGATGGGTATAAGAAAAGAGCAAGGAATCTCTTTCCCATTACTCCGAGGATTAGCAACTCAGCAATACTAAAGGACAAAGGGACAGGGGGAAAGCATAGAACTTGAAGGGCTATTAGGCTGGGATTCCAAGAACATAAAAAAATGGCTGGTCCCGGGGCACCAAGAGTAAAAACTCACTTAGGAGTGTCGTTGTAGTATCTACTTGAATCAGCCCAGGGGGGGGGGGGGGCGATCGCCCCATCGCCCCCCCCCCTTAGATCCGCCGTTGGACTGATTGGCCAACAGACCGAAATTGCAAAGAAGGTTTCACAAAGTTGAATATATTTATGTATTATATATATATTAGTTAGTCCTAAAAATTGGTAAAATTTCTTTTTCACAATTTACACCGGGGGATCATCCCATTTTTGTTCTAATCATTAAAAAAAATAACAATTTTTTAACATAGTTAAAGGGGTTGCTGATACCCTTAAAAATTTATACTAGTTGAAATTCATTGAAGGGCAATAAATAATTAGTCTTAATAACAATCAAACATATTTTTACTGAAAAATGTAGCAAATTCTACATTAACTACATTGCAATATACATTAAAAAAGAACATTGATTAAAAAAACCCTTACCTATAACTATATTTTAAGACATTAATGTATATATTTAAGTCTGGATATTTGCTTCGAAATCGCTAGATTAGCAATAATAAGAACTGTTTTATTGTTCTTCTGTTATTGGATTCCTCTAAAAGTGCTATACCCTTCCCGTTCGGCAATATCATTAACAACTTTGACTGAATTCACTAGTCCCACAGTCTCTTTTGCAAAATTTGTGATTAATTTACGGTGTATTTAATTCTTTGATTTGCGCACAAAAGTAAAAAATAAGCATTTAAGTAGAATTACTTTTTCGAAACGAGCAGTTTATTTAATTGGTCATAATAATTGAATTTGAAGAACAAAGGAGGAAAACTTAATTTTTTATTTTTAAATGAAAAATGGGATAGGATCTGTTTCTAAATCGAACTAAAAAAAAACATGGTTCTGAGTCGCGATGCATGCATGTATTTTACAATTTTTCATTTCATTACAAAGTAATACTATCGTCCCCCTAGTTAAAACAATTTTAATTATTTCAAAACAGCTCAAATTATGGCCTATACTATAAATGAGCAAATACATTAGTTTTTTTTATGAATGGTCTCAATCGTTTAATCTAAAATAGAGAGAGAGAGAATAATTGCAAGAGCTGGAGCCTTACAATTTGAGACCTATATTTATGCTTTCTTTTTCTTTTTGACAGCTAGGCCAATAAATTGCAATCTTCTTTTTAGGAAATAACAAAAAACTTTCAATTCTGCGGCTTCATAATTTCTCCTTATAAACATTGTGGAGCGTTTTGAAAAGGAATTTACTATAGTATTATAATTTTTTCTTCATTTTAACGTGTTTTTATACCATTTTTAGTTTCAATGTAAGGGCAACATTATTTTTCTTTTAAGTAGTTCATGAACCTTCAAAAATACCTGCGATTATTTTATTATTGAAAAAATTAATTCCTTAGTTTTGAGACATGAATTCACTTTAATTCTTAATTTTTTATTCCACTTTACTGTTTTTTCCCTAGTTAATTCACTAAGTCTAAAATAAAATTATTTATTTATTTTTATTTATTGTTTTGTGGAAAATCAATGCTAAAAGGAATTAAAAAAAGAAAAATAAATAAGTAAACGAAATACTACTACTGCTAATAATAGTTTAAACGCATTCCCATTTTCATTCTTTTTGGTTGTACAACTTTTTATATGGCTGAATAATTTGTAGCGCACAACTTCACTTCGATGACAGAAGCAATTTGTTTAATATGTATTTATATAATTACCTTTCCCTGGGTAATCAAGGAAGCACAAATAGGGCTTACAAATAGCAAAATAAAGTCGTTTTGCTAGGATGCATTTCGACTTCACTGCTTTTCTCCCCAATTTCCCTATCTTTATGAGTGGAGGCAGGATTATCACGGGCGCGGGTCACTGCCAGAAAGACTGGTCTTACCCATACATAAGACCACGATGATTCCACTGCATTAGCATTCTGAGCATGAGCATGAGGATCTTAACAGTGTGGCCTAACTTTATAATCTCGATATTTTCCGCAAGCATCTTTTTCCAAGTTTTATTAACATTTATCTCCACATGCTGAGTAAAATCAAGCAATGGCAAAGAAAGAGTAGCTATACCGCCTTTGAGAGGTTCAAATTTTTCAAATGACAAAATATTGGATTTGAAAAATATGGTTTTAAGGGCCGTTCAATTTGAGGGCTTGGGGATAACCCCCCCCCCCCCGATTTGACCATGGAATGCATAGGCGTAACTAGGGTTGGTGAAAGGGGGGGGGGTCACACTAAAAATGTACAGACCAAACACTAATAAGAAGTGTAAAAGAGTTGAAAATTTATTAGTCATAAATACTTGTCTCTAAAAATATACTCCGTGTTTATTTTAGGCATCTCCCGGGGGGGGGGGGGAGCTACCCCCTTGGAGCAAGTCAATTCCTCCCCCTCCCCCTGGCAAAAAAAAAACAAACTTCAGATCACAAGTTTAAAAAAAAAAGAAAGAAAAGAGAAATTACGCTTTTAAGGCACTTTACTTTCAGAAACACCTTTCAGGAAAGGACATTGAACACTATCACGAGCCACACCAAAAGTAACTTGAAAGACATAAGACTTTATTTTGAAAAAAATGGGGGGGGGGGGGGAAGGGGAGTAACCAAACTCCTTTCTGTTTCCTCTAACATCACCAAAGTATCCCGAAATTGCATTGCTAGGAAAATTTCAAAATGTTTTCTGGGGAGAGCCCTCGAAGCCTTGCCTCCAGAGTTAGCCTAAGCATTATAGATGTAAGACCAGTTACAAAAATTTCAGTTGCAGAAGCCCCAAATACCCACTCCTCTAACTTCACCAAAGATCTAAACATACATCTACTATATATACATCAAAAAGCTATCATATATGTAAAAAAATTCCTATTAACATCATTTCTAGTCATATATATCTATGTATATGTATATATAAAGGGTATGATTTTGAAGCATGCACTGCCCTTCCTAATTCTTAACTCGTTCCCCCTGCTCCGGAGCCAAGGCAGTATCCAGAATTTTTTTCGGGGGGCCCAGACTTCGACACACTTATGTTAAGCAAAGTTTCAGGGAGGAATATATGATACATTGCAAAAGATTTCTGGGGGGGGGGGGCGGCCCGTGGGTCCCCCTTCCCTTCTGGATACGGCCTTGATTCACAAAAACATTAAACATTCATTACTAGATCTATTAGTTTATTTTTTAATTCAAACGCAATAGAAAATTCAATATTCAGCGCTAAGCAATCTTCTATGTCCAGGCATTCATAATATCAAAACTGGGAAATAGTGGAATTTTAGGGAAAAAAATCCAAATTCCCCTACAAAAATGATCATCTCCACAATAAATTTCTAAAAATTTTGTTAAATTTGTAGCAAAACATACCTCAGAAGTGGAAGCGTCTGAATTGAATTTTCTTTTCTTTTTGGATGACGAACGTGTCCATCGCTGCAGTGCAAACATTATTATGTATCGAAAATAACTAAAAATTTAGCTTAAATATAAATAATACTTGATTGTAAATTAAAATGCAGCATTAAACCGTAGCAGTGAGATTGGTAACGTTGAACGGATGATTTCCAGAGTCGTAATGCAAAATGCAATCAGTGATGGACCATAATAAGAAAAAAAACATTTAAAATATAAGAGATGAGACAACATCTGTAAATGAGAATGCAATGCAAATACAGTTCATCAGTTTTCCAATCGGCTCATCTACAAAACAGATTTTACCAAAATGGGTGTTTGGACAGGAAGTCATAAATAAATACAAATTGCTCTTTAAGTTTCTTGATGAGCATAGCATCACTTCCTGGCTTGAGGGTTTAACCCATTAGGACAATTGTTGGCTAGGGGTCCTTCATTTGCAGACCCCAGCGCCGGGTTATCAGAAAACAGAACTCCATCATAGTAGAGAATATTTTCCACGAAACTTATTACGTGTGCGATTGTATACCTAAATTGCTGCCTTTGGGTAAAAAGACATCAAGAAGGAAAGAAAACCATCTGGAGTGATTGAAAGGATCTCTGTTTGTGTGTGTGTGTTGTGCGGTGATTGAAGCCACCTTTTGCTGTAAACCCCCTCCCAAGGTGATAAGGGGGTTGATTATAACCAGATGAAAAGTCCTCTTTATTATGAGCTGCATACTTTGGTCATGATCACAAACCTTCAGAGAAAGAGGAAATAAAATCATGTGCATATGTGTTTAATTTTCTTAGGGAAAAAAAAAATGTGCTTTGCAAGGCCGTAGCCAGAAATTTTGTGAGCCTAAATGTGCCTCACTAAGTCAATACCCAAAGGGGGGGGGGGGTTGAACCCCCAAAACCCCCCCTGATTACGCCTATGATGGAATGAAAAGGACCTTAAGAAATGGTAAAAATTAAAACAGCTGTTTTTGCAGGCCCCGTCATTTTTGGGCGATCAGAGGGTCATGGTTAATTGCCCTCTCCCCCCCCCCCCGAAATACAGAAACACATTGTATTAATACATGTGTTTTTGAAATTTTTTGTTTTTTACCTACAAATATGCATTGAATAACACTATTATCACCTCCCGCCTGGAAAATTTTGAAATGACTTGTCTGTGTTTTTGCTTCATTTCTGCAACACATTTTCAAAAATTGGGAGAACTTAAACATAAATGCAACTAAAATTAGAATGCATTCATGATCGGCACAAAATTTTTTAAAAATATTTTTTTAAAGAGCTTATTGTGAGAATCATCTTAAATTTATATTGTTGTTAAAAGTTTTTAAATTAATTCTTGTGGATTACGTGTGATAACTAATTCCTTGAAGAAATAATGTAAATCATAAACGTCTGAACTATAACAAACATAATAGTTATATTTATGCCTAACAGATGGAGACACTAAAGAATATGACTGCCGTTCACCGCAAGGACTTTCATCAGGCCACCTCCAACGATTTCCTCTTATCTCAAGTAATAACTGCTTGGTTTGATCCGAAAAAGCATCGTTTGTTTAGAGGAATTTAATGAAACGCACATTAATTACACCCCTCCCCCGGCTTGAGAAATATAATGTATTTTTATGTGTATGTCCATGTAATTTGTTGTTTTTTTAAGGCAATATGCATCGAGTTTAAACTCAGTGGTGTAGTCCTGAAAAAAAAGTTGGGGGACGCTTATACATTCGAAGATAAGTAATTGAAATCAAAAGTGGGGGCTTGTGTTAAAATTTAACAAATGTGGGGGGACGCTTGTATTAAAATAAAAAGTTAGGGGAACGCCGTCCCTCTGCGTCCCCCCTCGACTACACCACTGGTTTAAACTGTTTACCGCCGCTGGAAACTTTTAAAATGACGGACCTGATTTTCATTAATTTTTGCGTAATGCGGTGTGAAATAATTTTGTACTATTCGTTTAGCTCAGTGGTGGCGAGCCTGTGACACAAGTGACACGCTGACACATTTTGAGGGACACACACAACGCATTTCCAGAGCTGTCGACGGAGATAAAAAATTAACCTATGAAAAAAATTAAAAAAATTGTCACACATTTAAATTATCTTTTAAATTTAATTTTTTTAACAGTAAGCACATTTACGAAAAACTATTTTTTTAGTTACTTTTTTGAGTTTCATGTTCATTTTCTAAACAGTAACTTAATATATATATTGATAGATATATTAATTATTAAACAAACAAAAAAAAAAAAAAAAACAAAAGATGTTAAAAAGGGTGTTATAAATGTCTCAATAATTTTTTTTTGTAATTGTTTAGAGTCTATACAGAAAAACCAAAAACAGCAGTGTAAATGTGATTCTGTTGTGAGGAGGGAAAAAAAAGTAAGTAGTCAGTAATTTACTATTCCTGCTAATTACAATTAGCAGGACTAATAAACTTGACTTACTATTCCTGCTAATTGCCAACTTACTCTCTCTGCTATATGTTTCTTGATAAGATATTACAGCATATTTTAATTGATTTTCTGAATTGACTTTGTTTTAATGCATGTAAAATGTTGTTAATAATTAAAACAAATCAAACAGGAAGTTTATAAAGTAATACGATAACAGATTCACAGAATTACAAACAACAAATAAAAGTAAAAACAAGTAATTATCGCAATAATTGTTTGATTTCCTAAATTTTAGAATCATTTATAATAGAATCATATTTTAAATAAACATCAAGCATCATTGTGATGTCCTACTGTCACTATCTTACCCTTTATATGCCAGGGCAATGACGGCCAGCATATGAATACGAAATGGATGTTTTTAAGTCGGCTTGTCACTCTGGTACCTCCTATTCCTCAAATTTCTTAAAATAAACATTTATGCATTATTAAGGTTTACCCTATTAAATATCCTTAATTCTAAAAAAACATTCTTTTTGTGCTCGTCTGAGGTTATCTAGAGGTGCCAGGAAAATGACTCTGAATAACGTTATAAAAAAGAAAATGGCAGAAATTGGCAGTTAGCATCCCCATACCTAACTAGATAATTGAAAATTCTTGCTGAAGATATGTGAAGTAAAGCTATGGTTGCTAACTATAAGAGAAATCTAAGTGAAATAACATCTGCCACAAGACAATGACGATTTTTCCGGTGACACAGGTTTTACAATTATTTTAAATATGAAAAATTAATGCCAGTCTTTCAAGTCTCATTTTTTAACTTATACACGGCAAAGACGTGTGTTTTGTCTGTTTCATGAGAATGACCCGTTTATGTATGACAAGGTAACGGAGTTGAGATAGTGTTTTTTCGAATTTTTGACAAGCAAAGCTCAAATGCTGCTAATAATTAAGACAAATAAAACAGGAAGTTTATAAAGTAATATGATCATAGAACTACAAACAACAGTTTTTAAGGTATAACAAGAAATATTAGAGCCTCTTACGAATTTTGTAAAAACGTAAAGGCTTCATAAAAATCCCCTAAAGCAATTCTACATTTTAATTTTTACAATTTCTTAAATTTCAATTTTTTTTTGAATAAAACAATTTTACAGTTAATTTTAAAAAATGTTCAATTTTCTAACTAAGCAATTATTAAAAGGCAACCTTACAGGTTTCTTTTTAGAAGTTTTTCTAAGGCCTGTGACGACCTCATATACACCGTAAAAATTCTAATTCAACCTTTCCACAAAAAAAATGAAAAAAATGGTGAAATTTACCTGCAATCAGCATTTGGTACTAAGTTGAACCATTATAATAGTGTAGTTTCACCTAGTTGAATGTGAAACTATAGGAACCATTATAATGCTTAACTTTAGTATCAAATGTTGGTCGCAGCTAAATTTCACCGTTCTTTTTTCACTTTTTTGGTGAAAGGTAGAACTAGAAATTTTTACAGTGCAGATTTAAAAAGAGTTCAATAGGTCAAGTATGTTCGTTTCTTTTCATTTTAATTTAACGGTGATAAGATTTTTTGTTACCATTGAATAGATTATTTACTGTAATAGTCCTAAAATTATATCCTCCAGGAATTTTTTCAAGGTGGAATAAATATACTTTGACTCGTATTTTAAACTTTTAGTATTTTTAGATTGTTAGGATTTTTTCTCAATTATATGTTTCTCTTCAGAATGACTTGTTGCATTTAAAATCTGCACAATTTCGAGCTCATCGGTTCGTTTATAACTGATTGTTTTAAATATTACTAATAAATATCATCACATCATTGCATAAAAGTTTAATCATCTGAAAAAATTAAACAGTAATTAAAGTATAATGGTATTGTTATTATTATTATTTTTTCGAGGAATCCTTTAAAAAGGTAATTAAAAATGTATGAAACTAATTTAAGGGCAGAATGCACAGACGTACTTCTACTACTACCACTACTTATAACTATAATAACTATGTGTGAAAGAATTTTTTTTAAAAACCTATTTTATTTATTTGTAAATCGAAAATATTGAGCATTCTGCTGGTAGAATGTGGATGCCTAGAATATTGAGTCATCATGTTTTCCGTCGATACTTTTGTAACTGCAAATAATTTTTTTACTACTTTGACGTAAGCATCCACTTAAAATTGCTCTTAAAATGGAAACGAATGAAATAACTGCTTACTCACATAAAAAACGTCAAAACTGATACAATAGCAGGTAATTAGTAAAGCGTGTTTTAATTTTTTGCAGATATGAAAGGGAATTAGTTCTTGTGGTAACGTTCGCATGACAAAACAATACTTTTTCGTTTTAGGGGAACTCATTTGTCATGAGGAGAATTACATAACATTACTTCACGTTCAATGTACTCACATTCAAACAAGGAATATCGATTTTTGAACCGAAATACATGTACACGAGCTCTATGTATTTACGAGAGAGGCAGCTTTTAGACGCACTTTTAATCGGTCACTTTGAGTGACACGTCCTTTGAAAACTGACGTTCTTCCCACCGCCTAGCATTAAAACTGGTTGCCATGGAGACGGTATTTGGAAGTCTCAGAGTCCAGAGAAGGGGTATCTTACACCAACAAAACGTAACCTTCAGGACGTGGAAAGGGAATCAATAAGACTTTTATTGTTGATTAATATCGAGAGACTGCTCTGCGATCTAGAAGCGAAAGAGATTTGTGGTTCTCCCTGTAATTGTTATGATGTTTGTCAGCAAAATTGCGAGAATTACGGAAGCAAATGGATATTAATTTTAAGTTTTTTTTGCTTCGTTTCCTTGAATGTGTTACTTAAAATGGAAAATGGATTATTTACTATATTAAAATGCTTCTAGAATCATGGATTCCTTCAAAGCATGCTACAAAAGGAAGCTTTTTTCAAAGAAAGCAAACTCGTCTTATTCTATAGTTTACATACGGATCTTATTTGCAAAGAATAAATGCTCGACATTTTGTGAAACGACTGATTAACCTCAATCAGAAATTTCATTCTTCAAGAAAATCCCCAAATAGATTAACAGAGATCTGTAATAGGAATCAATTCTTTTGCTGATTTCATTTCTAACGTGACTTCCGCTAATTTTGTTCTTATCGAATTCATTAACTGTTTTTTAATATTGTGGTATGACTTACATGTTTGGTAATATATTGACCAATAAGAAAAATCTGAATTTGATCACTGACTAACATTTTATGTAAACGAATTTCTGTCGTGAAAATACACGACATTAAAGCCATTGAATAAGATTAATCGTAATGAATTTGAAACCCAACATTTCGCTTAAAAAATGCGTTTTTATTCTGATCAATGATAATAGAAAAAACTGAGATTTGAATTTGATAACACATCACTGAAAAAAAGTAGCATAGTAGCTTGAAAGTGAATGAAATCGTAAAGATCTGTGCTGTTTCAAGAGCAGTAATTTATCGACATTGATTTTATTGTGTTACGGACGATGATTAATTAATGAGGACCAAAATTATTTGATTCTTGAATTATCGGATGCAGTTTTTATGTACAGCTTTTGATTTGATGAATACAGTTAAATTATATTAAAAGTTGTATGGAATTCATAAATGAAAATTATTGATTTTGTCATAAAATTAAGGCAAAATAAATCAAAGTGTTTTCATAGAAGATACATAAAAAACATTATTTGTTAAAAGTCCGATTTCATAAATTACACAGTATCGAAAGACAAAGCATCAAATCTGACTGAATTGAAGTACGAATTTTTCTGGCAAGGACAATCGTGTAAAACTCTTTCTTACGTAACATCAAGCAATCAACGGATGCTCAACATTGCGCAACAAACATCTCTTACTCCTTCTGATCCACTTTCTACCTTCAATCGATTCAGATAGACAAGATAAGGACTAACCTACCTTTGATACTTAGAAAAGAAAAAATAAAGTTTGTCGATTGTTGTGATAAAAAATTTCAAGGTTGCCAGCAAGAAACTTTAATGATTTTTTTTCACAAGCAGAAGAAATCCTCTGCAGTTGAACTCGACTGGATAATAACCCTTCTCTCTGTTTTCCCTTCGGGATCGTCAAATGTATGAGAGGGTTCGGTGAACAGGCGAAGCTTCATTCAAAGGGCTGGAACAGACACGTGTGGGTGACTTAAATATAGAAGCGTTCGGTCTCCAAGGACGTGCGAAAGATGGATAGAGAAACAATTTCAAATGGATATGTTCCAGATCAGCAAGGCAATGAGGATGCTAATAAAATCCAAAATGCTGCAATCACGTAAGTAAAAATCACTTAAGGAGATAATGACTTATTTTCTAAAGCTTTACTTTATTTTTAAAAGCGTTTATTAGTGCTTGACGTATTAATGGGGATACAATTCATTTTTTGGTTTCAAAGTTTCTGTATTAATATATACATTTCTAGCGGAAAACGGCTGTATTCGATGAATGTGGCTAAATCTTAACAACCAAACGGGTTAATTTTTATCGTTCCCTTTTTACCATAAAGCTTTCTTTTATTAATCAGAAAACTATTTTTAGTAAACTCATCAGATTAAAAAAGACAAAAAATACATTGATAATTAATTTTAATTCTGAAACGTTATTCACGGCAACCGGCTGAGAAGTTAAACGTAAACCAAACGCTTTGGATGTTTAACAATTTTAATCAACATATTATCACCTTTCTTAAAATAATGTATATATACTTAAGCCACTTTAACCAGAAAATGTCAATCGGATTAAGAAAGATTCAATCGTAAAAAAGCATGGGAGAAGAACGTCATTAATATTGAAATTCAGAAGTAAATGAAAATGAAATCCTATTATTTAAAGAACACATTCAGTTATTTTATCCTTTCAAAATAATGTTGGAAATCTCCGTATGGAAGTCAAAGCTATCAGAAGCTTAACAGTTAATATTCCAAAAGCATTCAGTCTTTCAATAAAAAGTTTTTCATTAATTTTGGGTGAGGAATATTTAAATTAAAATATATTCGTTAAACATGAAAAAAAAGGTCATAATAAAATTTCTCTTTGAAGTGTAATTAACGTTTGGTTCACAGGGATATTTTTATGGGTGAGAAATGTCTTTATTATTAACCAATCTCATTAGTTTTATAGCTGTATTAAATATTTTTGTATTTTATTTTTTAAAAAATCTAGGAAAATGAGCAATTAATGACTAGAAAACTCTCACAACCAATTGGATCTTTTGTTGAGGTCTTGAATTAAAATATTGTCATTTTTTGTTCACACAAGCATTTGCTATTTTACGCTCATACAAATATCAAAGATTTCAGAAACTGAACAGACACATGCATAACTTTGTTGTGCTATTCTGAGAGTTGAAATTCTAATTACAGAAAAATTGCGCATTCTTCCCGCACAGTTCGAAGAATAAGAAGCTCTTCAACTGGCAAAGAAGAACTCATATTCACACTGAATAAAAGTGAATGAAATCATAAAAGTTAAAACAAAAAATAAATTAATGAATAAAAAAAGTACTAGACTTGGTCTTGATCCTAATACTTTGACCTAATACCTTGACAAACAAAATACGCATAAAATCTTTTTTTTTTAAACTTTAAAAAAATATTATTTTCGCGTATCGAAAAATCATCCTGCATTTTCCTTGTATATTTCCTAAATTAGGAACTTTTTAATATTAAACTCTTCGAATAATTTTAAAAAGGGAGGATTCATCATGTACTTTTATTGTAGCCATCACTTTTGGGTTTGCTTAGGAACGAAGAAGACTTAATACCATGAGCGCTACGCGGCACCCAGTTTGGGAACTACTGCACTAGATCATTTCATTGTACGTGAGAATTGTAAGATATGTATTTTTTAGAACAACCTTTCAATGATTACGCAGTTCATTTTTTAAACTTGTTATTCATTTAAATAGATTAACAATAATAATAACAACAAACAAGAAGTTCCGTTTAGAACTATACGAGCCTACTTTCCCGTATACGCCAGCTTCAAATTTATATTCTAGCTATCTTTCTCTCTCTCTTTCTCGTTTAGCTTAAGTTCTTAATTGCTTCAGATATACCTTTTTCAACGGTTAATACATATTCATTCAATCATTCATTTATTCAGTCATTCATGTATTTATTCACTCAGTTATTCATTCATTCTTTTGCTTATTGATTTAATCATTCATTAATTCAAAAATATTCTTGAAAATCTCGATCAAAAAATTTCATAGGAAAATAGGCTCGTTAGTTCTGGATGAACTTTCTATCTGTACATGTTCTACGTCATAAGAGCTTTCCGATAAAGTTTGTTCCAAGCAAATCGGTCCATTAGATCAGGATTTATATAAGATTGAAATTTCCCCGTAGGCAATATCTTATTTTTTTTCTTGAACTGTTCAAAAATGAGCAAAAATTGTTCAAATCAATATTTCGCGCCAAGAACTTCTTCCAGTGAGCTTGTTCATTGGAGCTTGGATCTTGTACCCAGAGTTTACATAATTTGCTTCATTTTGCCCATAGGCGCTAATGTTAAAATTTTTTGAACTGTTCAAAATTGAGCTAACATTTGTTCAAATCAAAAAGTAAAATATGGAATTGAGATGTCCTCGCCGAGATCTTTCGGATTCAAAAAGAATTTTTCGAATCGGACAATTTGTTCAAAAGTTATTAGGGGGGGGGGGGGACAGACCGACAGACACCGACAGACCGACAGACACACTTTTTCCCCATCTCAATACCCTACTTTCAAATTTTTTATTTTTCAATCTTTATTTAATTACTTAACTTATTTTTGACTTTTCTTGATTTCTAACGATATTTTCACGATACATTAAGCCTTCTTTCATGCTTTATTGTCATTTTTTTTACTTTTACGGGAAAGTAGGCTAAAAAACGCGGACGCCATGTTTTATCAACTGCGAAAATAATTTAAATTTCGTGCATCGATCTCTCTTTTCTAATTATTTCTCTTCCGTGCGTTTTGGTCAATCCTATTCGAAGAGTCCACTGGAAAAACGACCTAAGTCACATACTACTTTTTGAAATGTACTTTATGTTTTATTCAATAATTTTATAACATAAATGTTAATTTTAACTATACGAGCCTACTTTTCCGTAACACCCAAATTCAAATTTATAATGCATATATTTATAATACATAATTTGTATTCATTTATAATACATAATTTATAATAAAACATAAAGCAAAGTTCAAAAAATAATATGTGACTTAGGTCGTTTTTCCAGTAGACCCTTCATTTACAAATCTTAATAAGGACACTAGCTCTCTCTCATTCTCGAAAAATAAACGCATTAAAATGTTCAGTGTTTATAACTTGAATCAGGGAGCCTTATCAATCAATCCCGTTCGCCAATGTTAACTAAAATTAATTATTTTTTCTTTTTCCACCAATCTTTTTTGTTTTTGTTTTATTAGAACAAAAAACCAAACATATGATCAGAATCTCTGCAATTTCTTAGATTTTAGGAAATAATTTTAATTCTGGTGTTATGGCTTTTCAGACGAAAATGTTTGAATTTCTCTCACAGACGGTAATATTACATATTTTTGAACCATTATAAAATAGCCTTATAGTAATAATATGATAAAACCCTTTTTTTGTACCGTGTAGGTCAATATCTTATTCCCTTCGCAAGTCCCTCGATCTTTAACGTGAATTGATTTCATTCTTACTTCTCACCGTATACAGGATTCAGATTACGGTTGCAGTCCTGAGACAAAAGGTGATAAAAATTGCATTGTTATTGACTCTTGATTGCATTGATGTTTGAATAAAGTATCGAAGTTCGTTTCTGATAAGCTTAGAAGAGAAAACTGGACGGTTTATGCTTTATCAAGCTTTTCAACGCCAAAACTAACAATCTAAAATACTAGACAAAAGGAAGAAATAAAAATTACTCGTTAGTATTCATGGTTAACTTTTTATTTATTATACTTTCAATGGTTATTCTTATTTTTTCTTCATTGAACTGATATATTTGACGCGAAAGTAATTGATTTTCATTAGACTCTGTATCAGTGATTCCCAACCTTTCTGACGTCATGGCATCATTTTTAGCAGTTCAACAACCCACGAACCCATGTCTGTACACACACACTTTCACACGAGATATTTGACAGAAAAACGTTTCGATTGATTCCAAGCTGTCTCTGACTCCAACCTCACTGTAAATTTGTTTATTTTTTATGTCTAAGGAATGTAAAATAAACAAATTTACAGAGAGGTTGGACTGATTGAATTTTAATTTAACACTTTGTTTTGTCCACTGTAACTATAAATGAAATGCTTGAAATGGAGCTAAATTTGGACCTTGATGGCAAGTAATGCTGATTAGTTTTTAGTAGAGGGATGACGCAGTTCAACACTTTTCTCAATACGCGTAACTGATACGTCTCAAGAAGTAGTGCCATATTATTTGAATATTTCTGTAAATTACTTAAGTTTATTCAAATTTTGTATATTACTTAAATATGTTTGGTACATCTCCTTCTTTTAAATATTTTTAATGGATTATATTCGGATCGGAGATGAAGAAAAATGTCAGGTCAATAGCCAATTTTGCAATTTATGTCCTTAAGATGAGCACAAAATAATTGAAAATGATGTTTAATATATAGGACAGAGTCATTTTGTCTACGTAGTAGGGTCAGTTGGGGTAATTGTAAACTCTTTTCCAATGTTTTAATTTTTGATCCTTCCCTACCTCTTGAATGAATTCAGAGATAAAATTGTGAGCATTGTAGCCACTACTGTACTTCTTGTGACTAAATGTGTACAAAAATTTTGCCTTTATGACTATTTGTTAGCGAATGAGCTCGTGTTTACAATTACCCCAGAAATCTGGGGTAATTGTAAACAGTGATTTATTTTCAAATAAGGTTGATGCAAATGGAAAATTGTTTCATACACAGTCTGCTTGAAGGCTTAAGAGGTTCTGGAGCAATGGATCTCAATATGCGGCCAACAGGCTGCATGTGGTCCGCTGAGTTATGTTATGAGTCGGCTCTGATCATTTAACGAGAAATGTCTTGCAAAAAATCAAGTAATGCGACAAATTTATGTAAAATTCGTCCCACAGTAGTTCAGTCGGTTAAGCTTGGATCCCACAAAGCACCGAAAATGAAGCACAACTGGCCGTGGTCAACGCTTGGGAGGGTGACCACCTCCCGCGACTGATTACTCTGAGACCGAGTGCGCTAAAGAGAGCGGTGCACGTAAAATACATCGTCGCTTCAAATGTCCCCCAAGTTAGAAATAATTTCCGCTGAGGGACGAACCTAGGTGACGATCTCTCACCTGGGAGCTGGTTCAAAATCATTAAGCCCTTCTGAGCCAAGTGTACTTCATTCCAGCAGAGCTCGTTGATAATCAGTAGGAGTGTCCTTAATTCATGGTTGCTCTGCAAGAGGGGGCTTGGATTTCCAAGTGGCATTAGCAACAACAACAACAGTTATGCAAAATAGACACAAAAGTGTAATTTACATCAAATATAATATTTATTGTCACCCCAAAATATTGGAAATAGGATAAATTTAAGTGCTTACAATTACCCCAGTGTGCGAAATACATGGGGTACTTGTAAACACCTAACTTGCACATGAAAAATAACAGGGAAGATTAAATTCATAACTAAATGTTTTTAGCAGCATTCCATATGACCAGTAAAAATGGTTAAAACCGCTTACATTGCTATTGTAGATGAGCTGGAGAGGAAAATGTAAGATCACTAAATTTTGTTAAACAACTTTTTTCACTGTGCCATTTTCAAGCAATAGTGACGCCTCCACAGTTGTTTCGAAACTTACGAAACTGTTTCAATGTGTTCCCTATGCTGTCAGTTTATCACTCACAAGCAGTTAAGTTTCCAAAACCACCATAAGTGTACTTAGGAAGCTTGTTTACAATTACCCCATCTGACCCTATATGTTTTCAAAATTTAAAATTAGAAAGTATGTGGCAACCCCCTGAGAGAGACCCAAATGGAGCTGCGACCCACAGGTTGGGAACCCCTGCTCTATACATTGTTTGCCTCAGTTAATTTTCGATATGCAAGAGTTCTGCTATTGAATGATATTTTTCAACTGCCGACATAAACTTTAATTTTATTACCGAAATAATAGGCAATGCACCACTAACAGTAAAATGTAAAATTTATTTTTCTTACTTATCAGGACTTAGATTCAGATAAGAAAGTGCAAAACATTCTTATTTGATAAAGCTCCGTTTCAATTATCGACACCTGCTTTTCAGATACGCACCTTTTAAACAATATTGCATACTCTACAGAAAGGAAAGGATCTTTTCCTTAACTAAAGATTATTGATTGCCAAAGAAAGCACCCGTTCTGTTGGTACTCAATTGAACAAACTTGAAATTTCGATCGAGATACAGCATTTAAGGGGGGAAATACGTGTAAAGGTCTCAAAAAACTAAAAATTTTTTTTTCTTCAAAAATCGATTCTACAACTATTCAATAATGTACCCTGAAAATTTCCAAGTAAAATTCCAAGTCGTTTAAAAGTAATAAGCATTTGAGCAAGTGCTCTTTTTGGAGCAGTTGAGCAGGTAGATCTCATGAATCACCTGAAGGGTATTAGAGAAATAAGTTTGAGGAGCATAGCAATTTTATTTATGGTTGTATAAGATTATAAAATGCTTGAGATTTTCTGCTATTTCCTTAAGGGGGGAAATACGTGTAAAGGTCTCGAAAAATGAAAAAATCTTTTTTTCTTCATATAAATCGATTCTACAACTATTCAATAATATACCCTGAAAATTTCAAAGTAAAATTCCGAAACGTTTAAAAGTTAAAAGCATTTGAGCGAGCGCCCCTTTTGGAGCAGTTGAGCAGGTAGTCCCTCATGAATGAATGAATGACCTGAAGGGTATTAGAGAACGTTAGCAGATGTCCTTTTTTTTTTTTTTTTTTTTTTAACAATTGAGACATCGGATAGAAATTTTTATAAGTACTATTAGGATCTATAAGTATATATATAAAAAAGATTCATTACTGACTTAAATTTACCTTCAATATCACTCTTTTTTTAAAACGCGTTTAACTACTTTTTCGAAATTGTGTACACTCTTCGCAGAGTTTTCGATCAATCCTTATCAAATTTAGAACACATTTTCTTTATATAAACACGCTTTAGTTGAACTAGAATCATAAACATATCTTTATTTTTACTTTTTTTATTGTAAAAAAAGAACAAAAAAAAAAAAAAAAAAAAAAAAAAAAAAAAAAAAAAAAAAAAAAAAAAAAAAAACGGTGTGAAAATCGTACATAATTTTCCCATTCTAAAAATGGATAGAAATTTTCAATTTTTTGTGATGATTTTAGTTCAACTAGAAGAGACACTCATAAAAAAAGTAGATTAAAAAAAAATGATTTCACATAAAAATTGTGACCTCCAGGATGTACGCAAACTGCCTACCCGGGTGGCGACTTAAAGTGTGCAGCAGCCGGTATCTCCCGGATTTTTCAAGAAATTTTAAAACAAATTTCAGTAAATGTTCTTCAATATGTCTATAAAATAACCTCAAAATCTCAATAAAATATATTTATTCTTTATACGTTAAAAAAATTTATGAAAATTGCTCTTAATACACCGTTTTACACGTATTTCCTCCCTTAAGTAAAAAAATACTGTGAAAGTTGGTTGATTTTAAAAATAGGGACTTTTAAAAAGTGGTAGTGTAGGATAACGATATATAAATTCTATGGTCTTGAATATTTCAGGCTTCTTCCTGACCTATATTTTTCTTTAATATAATTTCTATAACAGTGGTTCCCAACTTTTTTCACGTCGCGACCCCATTTTTAACAACCCGAGACCCCATATACGTACAAACACACACACTTTTCTCCACCAGACCGCTACCGGCTAGCCGAGGCCTTAGAATTGCTTGCGCACGGGGCGAGGTAGTGGGGTCCACGAATTTTACACCCCATAGTATCCCCAAGTGTACGTAGTGGGTCTTCAGTGGGTATCAAACACGCGACCTTCCAGGTGGAAGTCCGATGTGCTAACCACTAAACTACCACGGCCCGTCACACACACACACTACTTTCGCACAAGTATTTTGACACAAAAACAATGAGTTAGATTCCAAGCTGTCTCTGAATCCTACGCGACTGTACATTTATTTATTTCATAAGGTCTAAGGACACTGAAATAAAAAAATTTATAATGGGGTTGAACTGAAAGATTGCATTTTAATTTAAAATTTAAATTTTTAAATAAATATATAATTTGAAAAACAATTATTCAAGTAAAGAAAGCACAAATGTGCATTAAGATGCAGACATATGTTTCGGGATTGCTTGGAATCCCTTTTTCAATTCAGTAGTGCTTCTAGATGCAAAAACATCCAAATGAAGCCGGCTTCATTTGGATGTTTTTGCATCTAGAAGCTCCACTACTGCATTGACAAAGGGATTCCAAGCAATCCCTAACCATATGTCTGCATCTTAATGCTCATTTGTGCTTTCTTAACGTGAATAATTGCTTTTTAGTTTTACTGTGCACAACGTTTATTTATTTTATAAAAATATAATACTTGGAATGAGCTAAATTTGGTATGCACATAGAACCTAATGGGAAGTAGTGCTGATTAGTTTTTGGCGGTAATCCCGTCAAGAAGGATGGTTTAAATGAACCTTTTTCTCGTTACGTGTAACTGCTCTCAAGAAATAATAGAGGTATTCAAAGAATTTTCATCATATAATAAAAGATACACTGCTTTTAGTTGAATATTCATGTACATTATTTTAGTTTATTGAAATTCAGAGTATCATTTGAATATTTTTCGTACATTACTTGAATTATTATTTGAATATTTCTCTTTCAAGTATTTTTGATGGATTTCCTTATAGTCAGATATGACGAAAATTGTCATGTCTCTAAACAACTTCTTTGTAATTTGTGCCTTTACTTTTAACACGAATTAATCCAAAACGATACTTAGTATAAGAAAGAGTCATTTTATCTATGTGGTAAAAATTGGAAAATATATGGCGACCTTATGGCGAGGGCCTCGCGACATCATTTGGCGTTTCGAGACACAGGTTGGAACCCCTGTTCTAGAAGCTCTCGACTAAAATAACCATAAAGAAACTCCACACTCTATATAAAAAAATCCTCCAATCAATAAGGTTGCAGTGCTAATATTTTCTTACCGGAACGCAAGACTAGAGGCGGTGGGAGGGGGGGGGGGGGTCGTTACACCGTTTTTGTCTTGTTTTGTTCATTGATCAATTGAGGCGGGGGTATTGTCGATAAAAAGGATTTAATCCTAAATTATACAATTACGTAAAATCAATTTCCGTTAAAACTTTGAAATCAATGTATTAAAAAATTGTGTTGTTTAATACTTGCAATAAACAATGTTAAAATTAAAATGATGAAAATGTTATCTGCTACTGCAGAGGCTCCCAAACTTTTCCAAGACGTGGTACGCTTGGAAGAGTAAAGAGCTTTCTCGCGGCACCTTCGAATAATATGTTATTAACACTTGCACTCGCTTCAAATGCATTATCTTGTTAATTATATCTTACTTATTTATTTTTTAAGCGTTAAAAATTATTAGTAAAATTATAATAATGTTATATAATTATTATAATGGTTCAGCTACATATTTAAAAGTAAAACAAGAAGTTTCGTCTAGAACATTGATGACGAATCTATGATGCGTGGGTCAGACACTGATCCACGCAAGATTGTTAACTGACCCACGATTGCTAGGAAACCATTTATTTGTTTGCGAGGGTTTATTTAGATTTCAAAATTTGTGTGGCTAATTTGTATTGCATTTGTACGTTTTTAAGCACTGCATTGACACAAAAGCAATTTAAATGCTGTCTATAACCTTCAGTTTGATCATTACAGTTCTAAAGTTACGCAAATGACGACAAATGTGTTTGCAGTATTTGAAATGAAGCAAAAGTGTTTACAAAGTATCAAATAAAATGTATAATTTTACTCACATTTTGTTTGTTGAAAAAAATCGATAAACCAAAGCGAATAACCATATTTAAAGCTTTTTCTTCAAATAAAATGCATGTAATTTTTTCTACTCCTTGTTCATTCAAACATTTATTGCCATTTGCACCAAACACTTAAGAATTTTTACCCCACTAAGAATATTCCAATCGTCAAACCACGCCCATTTTTACCAGTTAAGCCAAAAGAATTTTAAAGATATTAGTTTTAAAAAACACACTGTTAAAAAATTTTAAACTTAACTTTGGTGCAAATGGGCATTAGTGACCCACGAGCTAGTACTAAAAGAAAAATATGAACAAAATTTGACCAACGTCTCAAAAAGGTTCGCCCTCCCTGGAGAACTATACGAGCCTCCTTTCCCGAATATCAAACTGATAACCTAGCCTTCCCTCTCTCTCCCTCTTTTTTATTTTGCTTTAGTTCTTAATTACTTCAAATATACCTTTTCCAACGGTTTATACATATTCGTTCACTCGTTTATTTATTCATTCATACACTCATTTATTCATTCATTTATTCGGAAATATCCTTAAAAATCCAGGTCAAAATGTTTCGTGGGAAAATAGGCTCCTTTAATTCTGGAAGAACTTCGTACCTGCACATGTTCTTCGTCCTGACATCTTTTCGATAAAGTTTGTTCCAAGCAAATTCGTCTGCTAGCACAGGATTTATATAGGATTGAAATTTCCCCGTAGGCGCTAACATTAATATTTTTTGAACTGTTCAAAATTGAACAAAAATTATTCAAATTAAAAAATGTTTCCTGTTGAGAGCTTCTTCCAATATAAGCTTGTTCAAAGGAACTCGGATCTTGTGCCCAGAGTTTACATTATTTGCTTCATTTTATACTCATGGGCGCTAAAACAAAGACTTTTTGAACTGTTCAAAATTGAACGAAATATTGTTCAAACTAAAAAGTGGATCTTAAACTTGAAAAATGAACGTTATTTATTTATTATTATTTCTTTTTTTGATCGATTCTGCTCGCGTCGGATGAAGCGCAACTTCGGATTACGAGATAGGTGGATTAGAGGGTTTTTCGAGTACATTTATTGTGAGTGAAAAACCAAATTCTACCTTCATAGTTCTGTCTTTATTCTATTTATTTCGCTTTAGTAATTTGTAAAGGCTTTAAAAACTTAATAGAAATGAATATCGTAAAATCCCGAATACCAGAAAAGTTCCCGAAATTAAAAAAAAAAAAAAAAAAAAAAAAAAAAAAAAAAAAAAAAAAGTTGCCAATTTAGTTCCTGTGGAGAGATTTTTATTTTTACGATTATTTTTGTAGATATTTTATGTATTACGGAGAAATTCAGTAAAACTTTAAAAGGTTATTACTTGTCTGCCCCCCCCCCCTTAAAATTACTTTCTTACTAATTAGAGTGTGGGAGTTCCGCTCATATTTGAGGGCGAATGGTATTCGTAAAATTATACGGTAATTAATTATTTTCAAAACTTAAATATCTAGAGTTAAAGCTTCCTTTACTTGCAGCGTAAACTTGGAAGTCTTTAGATCATCCTCCTTGCAGTTGTTCCATACATAGGTTTTAAAAACAATGATTAAAAATAATTTCTCAATTGTACATGCAAATGTTAAAGAAACAGTAAATATTTCTGATATTCTTTGATCTAACTTATATTTTTTTTTACCTAATAACGCTGTTATCTTAAATTATTATTCTTTATGAAATTTGTAATTCCCACAAAGGTACTCTTCCCTTGGTATTACATGGTGAAAGATTTAAGAGTAATATCATGATCGCAACTAAAAACTCAGTTTTTTTTTTTTTTTTTTGCGCCTACCATGAAAGGGAAGGAAAATGGGTCCACCACTCAAACCAGTTAATTAGATTGATCGATCACAAAATACAATGTCCTTCAACATAAAAGGACATAGCGTTTACGTGTACGTAACGCTTTACGTCTTTCACTTTAAATGCACTTGTCAGTCATTTGTCACAAAAAGATTTTATGTGTTTATCCAACTTTTAGTTTTGAGTGAAGCATTTTATTCATTGAATAAAATGCTTCAAAGTAATCCTTTAACTGAAAACTTTTTAAAAGTTGGCTGCTTTTTATTTATTTTGAAATCAAATAAGCATTGCCCTTGTAGGGAACATTTTTTTATCTTTAAATGACTGATTAACACGACTTATTAATAAAATTTACTGATAAAAAATTATTAAAATGCTATATTGTTTCAAAATAAAACAATTAACTGTACACCAAATTCTAAGTCCACCTTCCTGTAAAAGTTTTTGGAAAAGAAAAATATAAGTAAAAGTAAGAGAGACTACTTAATGTCTGGTGTAAAAGTATAGTTGAAGAAATAAATAATTGGTGGAAAAAATTTAATTTTTTCAGTAAATAATTAAACATAAAAGATTATAAGTATGTCTGTCCATGTGTTTGTCTGCATGCCTTGTCCGTCTTAGCCCTTCTCCCCATGCAAGTTTTGGGCGCATAATCCGATTTTGTAACATAGCTTTTTTTTGTTCGGCAGATCTTCTCCAGAACACCTTAACTCCATGTCTCATTTTTTGGCTTGAAGAAAATGTCCTTCAATGTTGAGCAATTAAAAAAAATAATAAAAATCACACATTTTGGTTTTGACGTGGTATTTGACTCGACAGTGACTTCTTTAAACTTCTCGTATTTAAAAACAGCCAAGAATGAACATTAATTTTCTTTGACGAATTTATATAGCAGAAAAGATTCCTCAGCATTATCTTTGCCAAAAAATATTTCATAAAATGATCTTCTCATTGAAAAGGCTCAAACTTCTCATTAATTAAACTCATTGTATGCACATGCAAAATGAAATTTTTGCTAGTTCTCTTTTACGTATTTTTGAATGAATATACTACTAAGCCAATGATTTTAAAATATTGATTCCTATCTCTTCCTTCATTATCAAATAGGAAATTGACCACAGAAGGTCGGTCGCGACACAAGGTTAACGTATAATGTCAATCGTACTTATCAGTTAAATTCACCATCCAGCATAATGTTACATGAACTCCTAACGTTACGCAATACTATCAACCAGAGAAAACTTACGATAGTAGGAGAATTACTGTTTATTCTTCTTAGATATCAAATACTGCGTAATAATATTAATTTCTGATGAATAGGAACTAAAAATCGGTCATCTTATCATTAAAATCACGTGAGCGGCTTTGTTGTCTTTCTTGTGTTGATAAGAAAAATGAATGGCTGAGAGGGTGCTACAAAGGTGAGTGAGATGCAGCAATAGAAAGTCCCCCTTATCAAATGTAAAGAAACCTAAAGGAAAAAAAAACTTTTAATCATTCTTTCCAATTTTATACTGTTCAAGATGAAAATACCTCATAACAATAGGGTGTACATTCGTATGTTATTAACTATAGGTGAAAACTGGGAAACGGTTAGTAGCCAGTGGCCGATAGACTCAGTTTTGTTAGTAGCCACTTTTAAAAATTGCTAATAAGAATTGAAAACTAACTCTAAAATCATTTAGAAAATAAACAAATTATTGAAATAAAACTAGAACTATGCAGAATGGAATTAGCACATGCTAAAATAATTTAGAACTTTCAAAATGATTTAAATATATACAGGATGCTGAAGGATTGAAACTTGAAATACCGCATGAAATTTTCAGCGAAGCACGTGTTCAATATTGGCATGTTTCCAAGGGAAAAAAAAAAAAGGTGATTTGCAAATAAAAAAAAGAAGATTACAGTAGAATGTGCTAAAAAGTGACTGTGCAGAAGTGGTGATCGTTAACACATTTTTTAATCTCCACTTTTGCTACTTTAGTCACCATGTGGCGAGTGGCAACGGCTAATTTTCACCTATATTATTAACTACAGCGAACAACTTACTTAATTATCTAGGAAACATGTAACTTGTTCGAAAATGGGGATCACGAGTAATTCGGATTGATTATTTTCCATTCTTTCAAAGAGGAAAAAAAAAAAAAAAATAAGGAGAAAAATAAAACACTTAGAAACAACACTTAGTACAAACACTTAGACAATATTGATAAGGTAATTTTATTTTGCTCCATTAATTGCATAAGAATAACTTTAACAAGAAAACTTCAAATAATGAGATGCTTTCATCTGTTAGAGGTAAGTTTCATCATCATGTCCGAGAACTTTAACAAGAAAACTTCAAATAAAGAGATGCTTTCATCGGTTAGAGGTAAGTTTCATCATCATGTCCGAGAACAATTTCCAAATTAAAGTCAAAAAGTAGCAATTTTATTTTCGTGGCACAGTTTAGTTTTTAAATTTCAAGTAATTTGTTTAATTTATTTCTTTAGATTTTTTTTATTGGAATACAACCAAGATGATTTAGTTAACAAAAAGGTAGAGTCATCATGTATCAAACATTGAAGACATATCCTTGAAAACGAAAAAGCAGCTTGCAACCGTGTAAAACATTCGATTTTCATCTTTCTAGATATCATATCTTACGAAGTAACGGAATGATTTATATTGCAGATATTTTCTCTTGAATCAATGAAAAATTAAAAAGAAAATACAGTAAAACAGATATCATTAGGTCTTCTCACGCAATACATTTGGCTTCTGAAATACTATTTTCTCGAATATGTTCTTTGAGACGCCAGTTCTCAAACATTATTGAACAAAAGGGCTATCAGAATATCTTTGAGTTACAGCATTAAAAGTATTTTTAATCCTAAAACGCGGCAAAACATTTACGTAAGTATTTTAATAGCTTAGCAATAGGTATACCTACACAGCTGCTTTTTTCAAATTAATTCAACCTACTCTTTTTTTAAAATTAACAACAAATTTGTATGCATTGAACTGATGTTTTGAACGTTTTTATTTAAGTTAATTTTTAGTATTTTAAGCTTGAAATGTACGATAATTCCAGAACTAATATTGGTAGAGTCACAAAACTCTATCCAAACCTGCAGGATACAGTAAAAAGAACTTATGATGCACGAATTGATGAAGTTGCAGTTACATCCAAAGAAGATAAAAAGAGTGCTTCAGAAGAAAAGTAAGTGTAATATATATAAAAAAAATCGTTAAAAACTTGAAACTGTATTATTGTAGAAATACATAGATTATTTTTTCGTGGAAAAACTTAGAGCCCTTTTAGGGGAATTAGTAGGAAAACAAAAAGGAAAACAGTTTGAGAGTTTCGAAAATGTATTCAAAAGGATTTAACAGATATGCAAAGTGTATCAAACTGAAACCCCCGAAATATAAGGCGAAGCTACTGCCAGGAGCCCGACTCGGATTCGTATTTCAAGTTGTCGCGGTTTTAATTCCGACAGCATCTAATTTTTTTAAACTTTCTTTCAATATTACACAAGAAAATTGAGTCTCATATAAAACTTTGGATTGAATCGATAAAAAAAAAAAAAAATTACGGACGAAATTATTTGCCTGAGAAACGTAAATAAAGGCAAAATTTTTCATTTCATGTGACAATCGGTTCAGACTTCAGCCACACAATATATTATAGTGTAATCTAAAATCAAGCATTTTTATAAGCACATAAGGGGCCGTTCATAAATGACGTCATGCTTCTTTCCCATATATTTGACCCCCCTCCCCCCCTTTGTCACGCGTCATGCTATGTTGCACAATGCAGAATGTCACACCTCTCTTTACCCCCTCCCCTCCCCTTGTCACACTTTGTCACAATTTCACGAACCCCCACCCCCCTCGAAGCGTGACATTATTTATGAATGATCCCTAATGAGATATAAGTTTTTGCACATTAAAAAAAGGAAGAATCAATTGCAAATTGAAGCCGGATTTTTCTATTATTTTTAAACTTAAAAAGAATGCATAATTAGAAATTCAGTTTCATTCATACATACTTTCGTCTTGAGGTACATTAAAAAAAATAGAATTAATTTTTTTTAATATTAAAATAGAAATGTAATTTCTAGTTTTAAAACGGAGGTTTGTTTCCGGGGTAGTCGATCAAACACACTTCTTTGAAACGAAGTAAAATTTCAGCACTATGGGCAATTCCATGAGAAAGTGGACATGAGGGCTGAAACTTTAAAATTATTGTATTGCTTCAAATGATATGTCAAAGTAAAGGTAATGTAAAGAAATACTTCACAAAAATAATCCTTTTATTGCTTTGGAGGGCTTAGAGTTTGTGCATTAGAGCACACGTTCGATTAGGAAAAATTGGGTATTTTCATTCACTCTAGAAAAAATATTTAATACAACACCAATTTTATTGTATGTGGATATATTACAATTTATGACCTTTGTCTCCCTTTTCGAGCATTTAATCTTCCATAAATATGCATTAAATCTTATTTTAAATGCAAATTTATTTATAAAGTCTCTCTGTCACACCCGTCACAGAAAATATGCTTTACTTACCTTAGCAAATGCATTAATCCATGGAAAAATACGAAAGTTTCTGAAAGTCTAATTATTGCAAGTGTGAATAAGTATAAAATATTCAAATGTCATGAAATTTTTATTTTCTGGGAAAATTTTGATGTGACGGGTGTGACAAAAACTTGTGACGGGTGTGACACCGTTTAAGATAGTTTTAAAATATTTCATTTAATGGAACAGAAAGTTAAAGCACTTGTTTCTAAAGAATTAGGGCAGTATGTTAAAATAACAATAATAATTATTATTAATATAATTTGATATAATTGCATAACTTTGATGTTTTGCATCTATTTTGTAGCCAATTTTTTGTTTTTTTCTCATAATACATTTTCAAAGGGAAAAGAAAAAATATTTTTTTACATATTCTTAACTGTACCCTAGTACTTATAAAATCTAGTTTCAAATTTTTAACTATAACTTTATCTCATAACTATACCACATGTTTTTAGCATCTTTAAGTGGTGAAGCAGATTCTGATGATGAAGAGATCAAAGTTTTTAAATGAGTAAATTTAAAATATATGCAGACTAGTGGACTCTATTGGATTTGGCCAGAAAATGACGATATTTCCACTGAAAAAATATCCGTCATCATTGAGAAAGTTGCTCCACCAGCCCTTGTGAGGAGTAGAGGTCCCTGTAAATTCTAAATCAGATGTATATATGTATATATCTCTTATTTCTAATAAAATGTAAGTGTATATTGGCTAATGTCAAGTTTACTATGTGTACTAATTACTGCTTTTTAAAAATTTGCTCCTCAAAAATGTGAAATTGGCACAGTGTAACACCCGTCACATTGCGAAAAAAATTCCCAAATGTTAATAAATTTAAAACTTAATATAAAAAATATGTATTAAGTTTCATCTGAATCTCCTTCAATAGGAAAAAAATGCTACAATGATGAAACACTTAAAAATTCACAGGAATTTTAGCAAAAATGAAAGCAAGTGAAAAGTCATGTTCCGAAAAAGTCACACCCGTCACAACATTTTAAAATTTATTTTTAAAAAATTGAAAACTCCCGCAGTTTTATTTCTGCACAGTCATTAGAGCAAATGCAAAGGTGAACACAGTTTTCTAAAAAAAATTTGCTATTTATAAATAATTCATTGCCAAAAATATAAATTAAGCTTTAAAACTCATGTCTGGGAGTCACACCCGTCACAATGGAATGGCCCCTATGTAAAGCAGAATATTTTTTGTTTACAGGGATTTGATTTGAACACAAGAAGACATGCTGTTTACAGTATCAATAAATTTTGTAAATTAAACGAAACTAAGCACTTCACTGAATATATAAATTTCGATAAAAATATCTCAGGTCTTAACGAGCTCTGATGCTTATTTTTAGAAAAGGGGAATCAGAAGAGGGGTCCGAAGAAAAGGTGCCACCAGTAGGAATCTGTTCCTTGGTAGGTAAAATTTTTTTTTTTTAGGTATTAAATATATGCATATGATTGTTGCGACACTCTAGTATAAATCACATTGAAAAGAATATAAGATTTTTAAAAAAACTTACAGTATGAGAGCACTTTTATTTAATAAATATTAAGATCTATTTGAGAGTCTAATGGAAGTAGCTATTTGATGTCTCTTTTTTTTTTTACTAATAATCATTCTAAACGATGCTTTTATTATTTGGGTTCTAAACATCCGAAGACGAACTTTGAGAAAGCAAACATTTTGACGGAAACACTGACAAAAATTCAACTTATAAATCCAAGCAACAAATAAGCTGAAATTAACAGTATATCTAGTTAACCATAAATGGAAATATAAGATTGACAAGAAAGGAAAGTGTAACTATAGAAATAAGTAAAATATTATTTAGATTACTTATTAACTGGTATAAGTATTAGTTCTTGATTGACAAATTTTACAACTCTTTTTTTATAAAAAAAAAATGCTGCATTCAAGGACACATATTTTAACAAAACAAAATTCACACATTCTGAGCTCGTTAAATTGCCCATTCACAGAATCTAATTTTAGATTCTTATCTAATTTTCCAATGAAATTGGCTTTCGGGATTTCGGTTTATAAAAAAATTTATGCGAAAGAGTTGTACTTTTTAGGATTTTTGCTCGTCGTGATGCAGAGCTTTATTTGTAAAGTATTCTTCTTGGTTTTTGTTTTGTATTTAATTTAGTTTATTATTTCTGTTTATTCATATTTTCATAGGGAAATTTCATAGGGAATGTAAGGAGTTTTCTTTTGAGTTTTGGGTCATTTATTTCTGTTGCAGTTTAGATACTCAAGCGCTTGCGACCGGGTTCTCATCATCATCGGCCTGGTTGTTGCCATAGCATCAGGAGCCTCCATGCCAGCAGTCATGATCATATTCGGACAGGTGATTGATGAGCTAGTGGTTCACAGCAAAAATGGAACCAATGTAACCGATCCAGCCGCGTGAGTGCTTTTCCCAACAAGTCTCTTTAATATATTTGGAAACTTTCTTCGCTTTAGTTAGGGACCGTTCATAAATGATGTCACGCTTTTTTCCCCACATATTTGACCCCCCTCCCCCCGTTTGTCACGCGTCACTCTATGTTGCATAAGCAGGGATGTCACACTTCTTATTACCCCCTCCCCTCCCTTGTCACACTTTGTCACAATTTCACGAACTCCCCTCCCCCCTCGAAGCGTGACATCATTTATGAATTACACACACTCTAACGATATTTTCCCCATAAACTCAAGGACAATCTTAAAGGGAAAAATAGGTTTTATTCACGGCTTATATTTTTAAGCTGTCTTTCCTTAATCTAGAAACTTCATGGAATGAAAAAAAAAGTATTATAAATTAACTGTTACATAACGTTCTTTCGTAACTCATAGAAATACAAATGCAAAAATGAGGACCAGCTGCATGTTCTGGCCTATAGCTAGGCTCGTCTTAGTCAATTTATCCATCCCCAGTGAAGATGAATAACCCTCTTAAAACTATTTACCCATTGCAAATTAAACAGTTGTTTTCCTTAAACTACTCAAAATGTGTATAACCTTACTGGAGTAGTTATTTTTCCTAATTTCAAGATTAGCCTGTGTTTTGAAAAGCTTAAAACAATGATGTCTGGTGCTGCCTTTTGTGAAAAAACTGTATCCCATTAATATCTTTCATTTTAATAAATTTAAACAATTGTCTCATAAGGAAGCCAACCAACTCTCCTTTTCTCCAGAGAATACACAGTAAGCCTTCTAAGTCTGGAATGATAATCTAAATCTGAAAGTTCATTTACTAATCAAGTAGCCCTCAAGCCCTCCTTTGAACCCTTTCCAATAGAGTAATCTCCTTTAGATATGAAAGCCAAAACTGAGCAGCATAATCTAAATGAAGTCTAACCAAACTCTTATTAGGCAGAATTTAGTTAGCTTATTTGAAATAGCTCTATTGATAAACCCTTGCATTCTGCTTGCTTGGTTCTCATGTTGCGTGAAAAAGAAACATGCTCTCGTCAAGTGCATAAAATGTTAACTTATTTCTTATATTTGTATTTCGCACTTAAATTTTTAAGATAATATTTACGGTATAAATGTGTACGGAAGTAAAATTTCTTGTCAGATGAATATTGCTTACTTTACAATAAAAAAATTATTTGCCTGTTCGGTAACACAGATTATAAGCCACTGTGAAAGTATGATATTCTCATGTCAATTGTATTTTCCTGCGAATCAAATAGTTGAAAACGATGGTTTGTGAACAAATTACTCTTGAGAAATCAATTTGTAGATTTTACCATGCCCATACATATACATTATTGTGGGTCGAAAATAGTAATATATTTTTTTGAAACGCTATACCGCGGAAAACTTCCCTCTGGGATAGGTAAGTAACATGCAAACTAAAAAACAAAATTTTATTGAACTCCTAGCTAGCGCATTGTACTTAAAATTTCAATTTTTTTGGAAAATCAAGTCATTTTACAAGTTTTTTCGCAGAAGTCCCCCATTAATATTTTAAACTGCTATACTGAAAATCAATTATTAAAAAGTTTGAAAAGCACACAAAAAAATTTAAACCGTCAAAATCTTTCAATTTATAGTAGCGCAAAAGACTCAAAAATCCGTAAATTATTGCATTTAAGGTACATACTAACACCTTATGCGAAAGGCATAGTCCAGCATGCTAAGTTAGTGTTAATAGCCCATTTCTTTTTTTTTTTTTTTACTTTACACTTCAATTCATTGTAATAGAATAGCTTTTCCCAACCGGTGATTCGCGAACCCCCAGTGGTTCGCATGGTGTCGGAAGGGGTTTCGCGAAAATAATATTGCAGTGGGGACATTCCATGCCAAATCATCCAGGGGTCGACACCCGAGGTCGGCCGATTTTGATGAAACTTGGTGGGATTATTCTACCCATAGATATAAGCACAACTGTAACGTTTTATCTCAATATATTGATTAGTTTTTGAAATAGAACATTTTAAAAGTTTGCCAGAAATTTGCAATTCGACGCTGATCGCAAATCAAGCAATTGCACATACTTCTAGATTTCTTATCGTAAAACAGTTATTTTTGAAGATAGAAGGTTATTTTTTTTTGCATTGTGTTCAGTATTCTTTTGTGAATAGAAATATAGCATTAGATTTGGGATTTAAAGGTATTAAAGCAACTTAAAAAATCTTTGAAGAAGAAAATTGAGTTGTATTTACTGCAATGACTGGCGTTCAGAAACTGCTCAATTGCATTAAGAACGTATCCTTTGATTTTAAAATTAATTATATCATTAGAAACTAGATTAAAAATGCTTCAAAGTGGTACATTGAAATTGATGGGGTTTGGACTTTTCATTGAGTTAGAGCTGATCAAAGTTATGGCTTTGAAAAGTAACAAAATCTATTTTTCCTAATAACTTCAATTCTCAAAAAAATAATATTGGCTGCTCTTATAATGTTTTTATATGGTGTATTTAATTTACATTCATATATATACATTGTGCAAAGAGCTTTCCACCAAAACCTAGTGAAATCATAAGATATTCAGAAATATATTTACAGCAATTTTTGGAAAAAAAAATAGAACCGACCTTAAATCATAAAATGCGCGAAAAAGTGAAAAATAAATATAAATTCTTTAACCAACACCAATACGGCATTTAAACAGAACTTTTGAAGTCGGTGTAAAATTGTTATGGATTTTTGATTCATAATAACTTTTGTAACCATGAATCAATTACAATTATTAATGGCCTAGATTTTGCAACAGTTTCAATGTAAAATGACGCATGGTGTAAAGAGAATTGGACTGTCATAATTTTGCACCGATTTCAAAAATTAGGTTATAAAGTGGTATCGATGTTGTTAAGAATTAATTTATTTTTCAACAAAGGTACAGGACCTATGGTAAACTACCCTCGATCGAATTAAAAAGAATCATGAAAATCGGTTCATCCGGTAAGAAGTCATGAGTGGAGTAACCAAAAACAATCGGCATATACAGTATGAATGTTAATAATATAATATAATATATGTTTATATCAATTTGATAATTATTATTTAATTAATATATATTTATATTACATTTGATTAAGTTTATATCAAAGTATAACCTCCTTCCTTTGCAAAGTTGGTCAAAAATACATCGTTTTTTTACAAAATGCTTATAGAAAGTTCTTCGAACAAGCATGAAACTACAAGTCCAGACTTTGAATCATGCAGTAGATTGAATATTACTAAAGGAATATCAAAGTCAAATATGTTGCCGGATTTTGATAGGAATTTACATAAATTATGTTGCATGCGTTTATGAAGGAAACTGGTGGAGTGGTCTAGTGTCGTTAAAATGAACAAAGATGAAGGCGTGACACAACAGCTTTCATGCACCCGCATGGCCCTTGAGAAACATTTTACTGGCCTGAAAGGCAAGATGAATGCCTGTTCTCCCACAACGTATCTTATGTACTGTTGAAAGTTCAGAAGTAACATCACATATCGATCGTTTTTTTTTCAAAATTGGATCAATATCCATGAAAAATATTAATGAACGCTGGAATAAGTTCATAGGGAAGTGTTAAAACTGTTCAAACTTGAAAGGAAACCTAGTTTTAGCCTGTTGAATAAGAGACATAGCCATTTAAATACATTGATTGAAATTTAAAACATTTTCAATCTACGATCTTAAGAGTAGTGATCACTTCAATAATAGGCATCTGAAATATTATTCTAACAAAACATATATATATATATATATATATATATATATATATATATATATATAACTTTCTTATCTTAGTTTATCTAACAAACATGGCATTTTACGAAAAAAGGGTAATTTAAAAAAAAACCCTTCTCATGCATTATTGTATATTATTTTGAACTATAGAAGGTCTGGATGATTTTGTAACTTCGATCAGTTACAACCAAACATACAGTTTTATTTTCCTAGTTTCATGCTTGTTTGAAGAACTTTCTAGAGCATAAGCATTTTCTAAAAGAACGACGTATTTTTTGCTGTAAATATATCTCAGAATATTATTTTATGATTTCACTGGGTTTTGGTGGAAAGCTCTTTGCACAATGTATATATATGAATGTAAATTAAATACACTATATAACAACATTATAAGAGCAGCCAATATTATTTTTTTGGAAATTGAAGTTATTAGGAACAATAGATTTTGGTACTTTTCAAAGGCATAATTTTGATCAGCTCTAACTCAATAAAAAGTCCAAACCCCATCAAGTTTAATGTACCACTTTCAAGCATTTTTAATCTAGTTTCTAATGATATCATTAATTTTAAAATCGAAGGATACGTTCTTAATGCAATTGAGCAGTTTCTGAACGCCAGTCATTGTAGTAAATACAACTCAATTTTGTTCTTCAAAGATTTTTTAAGTTGCTTTAATACCTATAAATCCCAAATCTAATGCTATATTTCTATTCACAAAAGAATACTGAACACAATGCAAAAAAAAAATAACCTTCTATCTTCAAAAATAACTGTTTTACGATAAGAAATGTAGAAGTATGCGTAATTGCTTGATTTGCGATCAGCGTCGAATTGCAAATTTCTGGCAAAACTTTAAAGTGTTCTATTTCAAAAACTAATCAATATATTTAGATAAAACTTTACAGTTGTTCTTATATCTATAGGTAGAACAATCTCACCAAGTTTCATCAAAATCTGCCGACCTCGGGTGTCAAACTTTGTCGCCGCTGGACGATTTCACTTGGAATGGCCCAGTGGCGGAATTTTTAATTGCTAACGCACAAGAGAAACTAAATAATAAATTTATATATGAATTAGGACGGAATCTACAAATGATTAAAAAAAAATTGTTTTCCCGATAATGCATAAAAGTTGTGTACTGTCATAGGACGCATTCGTACAAAATTTGAAATGCACTTATTTCTACTGTTGTCTGATTTCGAAAACTTAAATCACAAAGTGGTATCGGAATAAATTCCTTGATTAATTTTAAAATTTTAACGTATGTTTCTCTTACCATTTCCCACTTTTTCCTCGATGACGGGAAGAAAAAGTAAACTTAGATGTTTTACAAGAAAGGTTTTGAGCCACTGTAATAGAATGACTATATAAAGGAGTGGGGTTCCCAACCTGCTTTTTCATGCAAACCTCCTTCTAAGATCCAAAAGAAAGTATCGAACCCCTTTTTGTACAAGTTTAAACCAAAGCAGAAATACAGCTACAAGAAAATACATATGTTTCTTTTTACTTATTGCTTTTTATTAGCTGTTCTTTTTGAATTATTAATACAGCAGTAAAAAAAATCTTTAAAAATATTTTACCATTAGTGAGAAAAAAATGTTATTGCAGTGTCATGAGAACTAACCATAAGTATCATAAGAACTAACCATACGTACACAATTTTGAATCAATCAATAAATATCTTTCTGCTTAAAATTCGCAAAAATTGTTTAAAATTACAATATTAAAATTCATTTGTTTTCAAACTTTTCATTGCGAACATGCAGAACAGTTGGAATAATGTGTGATAAATGCGAATACAAAACTAAAAAAAAAAATAAATAAATATCTTCAGTTAAGGTCTGTATAGGGAGAAAATGATGCAAAATTTTACATTTATGAAAATTTTTATATTTCCGACTTTTTTTCACATCAGCGAGGATAAAGTGGGATATGGTAGGAAAAACGAGTTTTCCGCGGTATAGCGTTTCGGAAAAAAAAAACATTACTTTTTTTCTACCCACCCTAATATACATATACACATCCAACTCTAACTATTTAGAAATTCCGGTGGTGGAGTATGCAATAAAAAAAACAAAGAGGGAGCAATGCGAAAGATTTTCAAAACCAAGTGCTACATAACGAGTTTTATTTTGTTTTCCGGGCGGCGCATGTTGCTATCGGTCAATGCTGATCCTATTTTCCCCCAACAACCGTATAGGATTAAAATACGGGAATGTTCCTGAACAATTCATTTTTTCAGTTGAACATTTCCTTTATTTTTTCTTTTTCATTCTAGATGCCTATCTGTGTTGAAACATGCCATGCCATGTAGTGTTTATCTATCAACTGTCTGTGCTGTAAAATTTATTTTGATCTGATAAGCAAAATGTCGCTGTGTATGTTTAATAAACGAAAGTATGTCTACGAAATTATATCTACTGAATTACTTAATTTATTCCTTACTTTAAAAGTGATGTAATGCTAAAAAAATAAGTTTCGTTATTGTATTGTAAAAGAACTGTTTATTTCTGCATTTATTTGTGCCATGCATAATTTGCTTTTTTCTCTTCCTGTTTTAGATCTATGCAAGCCTTTTTGGATTCAACAGCAAGATTATGCATGTATAACGCAATATGTGGTGTTGCTTTTTTCATATGCAATTACACATATGTAAGTTTTTTCAGTCTCGCTGCGGCAAATCAAGCTTTCAGAATCCGATGTCTCTTTATGAAATCGATCCTGAGGCAAGACATTGGATGGTTTGACACGAACCAGACAGGAGATTTCGCAAGCAGAATAACAGAGTACGTGGAATTCTAACTGTTCACTTTCTGAAAACACTAACTTCATGCCTATATAGGGGAAGGTCGAAAAAAAAAGGGCTTTTTTTGTAGGTTTGAATTAAAAGTGAGTTTTTAATTGTAACTTTGAATTCCAAGAACTAAGTGAATAGCACAAAATATAGTCATTTCGATACTTATTCGTTACTCTAGTTATGAAAAACAATTTATTCCGAACTATTCCCTAAAAGTAATTTTGTTGACATCAAGGAGTAAGCAAATTTCTTGTATAAGTTTTTAATTCCGTGTTTAATAAGAACCCGTTGATTTTTCTACTTTCCTTAACTGCTAATTTGAAAACTTTAAAAACTATGCAAATACCTCAAAATATCTCAATTACAACCAATAAGATCGAAACATTCAAAGTTGAAGCGTGTTTGAAAATCATGTGGATATTTGCATCTCATTTGAGCATCGATGAGTACAAACATATTTTTAAGACTTATGTTCTACAGATGAAATTCAAGTTCGAAAAATCTCTTCATAGTAACACTTTGAGAGAGCCATTCCATTTCAGATCAGGCAGAGAGTGTCACATGACCCTCACAGATTAAAAAAAAAAAAAAATACAGTAGCTACAACCAAGGGACATTTGAAATATCCCAAAAGGATTAAGCAAAAAAAAAATTATTTTTCTAGTTATAGCTTTTTAAAATTTGGAACAAAATTGGCTGTTTTCAGAAAATCAGCAAAACATTCACTTTTAAAATGGACTCTGTTTCAAAAGTTTTTAACCGATTCAAATAATTTTTTTTTCTATAAGTAACGAAGGGATGGTATTTTATTTAGACACTAATTTGAAAAATCTAGTTGGCTTCATTAATAAAGGAAAAAATGTTTTTGAAGTGAAAAAAATCGCATTTTTACCGATTTTATGATTTTTTTTCTTATGAAAGAAATTTACGTTTGACAAAAAAGAGGTGGCAATCCAAAGTGCTGTTATGGAAGTTTTGTATCAAATTTTATTGTACGCTTGAGATGCATATCCCCTCAGAACTTAAAGTTTGAACTTTGAAAATGTTCAAAAATTACGATTTTTGAAGTGTGATTACTCAAAAAAGCCATTTTTTAAAAACCTGAAAATCTGCTCATTTGTTGCCCTAGAAGTGCTTAATAAGCTGCTATAAGGTATATTTTGTATTTTTGCCCCAAATATTTTATATGATTTTTCAAATATGGCCTTTTGTGCGTTTCTCAAAAAAGCCAGAAATTCAAACTTGTACTCATTTAATCACTTTAATATAAAAGATTTAATCAATATTTATTAATAAATATACCATATTGTTACACAATTTCTACAGTTAAATTGCTCTTAACCTTCTTAGAATTTAAATAGCACCTTACACAAAGTGCAGCCACCGTGATTTAGTGCATGTTATTCTGTTCATTCGAATTACTAGTTTCAAACTCACACGCTTTACATCAAATATGTTACAGCACTGATATACATAATTTTAAACACATATGTAGATATGTACTTAAAGCAAAATAAGTAGAATCAAGTTCTTGAATCATTTTCTACTCGCTATTACCAAAAAAATGCAAAGACTAGGAGGGTTCAGATGGTGTTATATTTCATACTTTCAACTTTACTTTATTAGTCTAGTTTTTTTCCCCGGATTCTTCTGGCTTTTGAAATATTTTTTCTAGATTATCTGTGTACAAATTATTGGATAGTGTCCCTAAACCATCGGTGATACATTCGTAATTTGTCCCATTCAATAATTGTCATTCACACGTTCAATACATTTTCCTATTTAGAAGTCATGCATTGAGTTTCATTTGTTTAAGAGGCTGGTAGTTTTCTAATTGCTTCCCACTTCTTGTTTGTTCGTGCGTCCCATGTAAGCATTACTATTTTAATGATTTTTTCTATTTAGCAGTATTTTGGGATTGTCAATAATGTTTTGATTGTATTCCTACACTAAATTTTACGTTTGCTGTTACATGGTATTTGATGTAAAACGTGTGAGTTTGAAACTAGTAATTCGAATGAACAGAATAACAGCATGCATTAACTCGCGGAGGCTACACTTTGTGCAAGGTGCTATTTAAGTTCTAAGAAGGTTAAATACAATTTAGCTGTAGTTATTGTGTAACAATATGGTATATTTATTAATAAATATTGATTAAATCTTGTATTAAAGTGATTAAATAAGTACAAGTTTGAATTTCTGGCTTTTTTGAGAAACGCACAAAAGGCCATTTTTGAAAAATCATATAAAATTTCTGGGGCAAAAATACACAGTATAACTTATAACAGCTCATTAAGCACTTCCAGGGCAACAAATGAGCAGATTTTCAGATTTTTAAAAAATGGCTTTTTTGAGTAATCACACTTCAAAAATCGTAATTTTTGAACATTTTCAAATTTCAAACTTTAAATTCTGAGGGGATATGCATCTCAGGCGTACAATAAAATTTGATACAAAACTTCCATAACTGCACTTTGGATTGCCACCTCTGTTTTGTCAAAAATAAATTTCTTTCATAAGAAAAAAAATCATAAAATCGGTAAAAATGAGATTTTTTTCACTTCAAAAACACTTTTTTTTCTTTATCAATGAAGCCAACTAGATTTTTCAAATTAGTGTCTAAATAAAATACCATCCCTTCGTTATTTATAGAAAAAAAAAATTATTTGAATCGGTTAAAAACTTTTCAAAGAGTCCATTTTAAAATTGAGTGTTTTGCTGATTTTCTGGAAACAGCCAATTTTATTCCAAATTTTAAAAGGCTGTAACTAGAAAAATAATTTTTTTTTGCTTAATCCTTTTGGGATATTTCATATGTTCCTTAGTTGTAAGTACTGTAATTTTAAAAAAAAAATCTGTAAGGGTCATGTTACAAGTTTTAGACCTGCCTGCCTGATTTGAAAGGGAATGACTCGAGACAGTTACTTTCAAATTGAAGACCAAGAGAAATTCTATCATGCAGAAAAACAGCGATTTGAAATAATTTCAGTTAAAATCAAACTTTTTACAAAACATTAAGTACATCATTAAGTGCTTCTAGACACCTATTTTATTAGGAGACAATTTTGTATAAATTGTATGTAGGTGTATTCCACTGTGTTAACCACTTATTTCCGTTTTTTTTTTCTTGATTAGTGACTTAACCCGTATTCAAGATGGCATGGGTGAGAAAATTGGCATCTGCATAAGCTTTTTGTCATCCACCGTACTCTGTATAGGCGTCGGATTGTTTTATGGATGGAAACTGGGATTAGTTATTCTATCCATAACACCTGTAGTGGCAATCGCTATGGCAATAATGACAAAGGTATGTACTATATAGTTGTGATTTGTAATTCATTTATTTTCAGTTTCTGTTATGCAATTAAATTTTACGACTACTGGTGGTGTAATTCAACCATGGCCTTCTGTATGGCGTATGTGTCTCTTCAACTTCTAGCTAAAATGTAAACAAGAAGTTTATTATATCTCGATGGAAGTTACAGGACGGTAATGAATTGGTTGAAAACAAACAGCTAGAATAAAAAATTTCATCAAAAAGTAGTAAGACTTAAACAAGGATTTTATTTTAAAATTAAGTGTTACAAAAAGTAAAATATTTCAAAAACAGTGCTTGGCTTCAGATGATGTCTTGTGTAGTATAATTCGGCGATTTGAACCGAAATTCCACTTCACTTTTTTATTCTTTTTTTCCCCTTTCGTGTACTTTAATCTGACATTTGTCGCTAGGAGAATGCGTTAGAGTGCCCCGGTAAAGGCAGTCAACAGACTTCACAAGTCGTGATATGAACTTATTACATGCAGGGCACCGTAAAAAAGACCTTTTTCTCCTTTTCACGAGCATTTTTAGTTTAATTTGGCCCGGAAATGGACCATTTGCTAAATGAATTCAGATGTATTTTCAACGAGCATTAATATTAACCTTTTCCTTTATATTGTGGCCCGTCGGCAAAAGTTGACAATGTTATATGCGATCCGAGTGAAAAAAAGTTGGAAAAAGAGTACCGCTCAGATATGGCCACCAAGTACTTTGGTGAAATTGCTTTGGTCTGAATTCACATTCAAGACTTTTTATTATTTTTTTTTACGACAGACTAGCAACAAGAGTCCGAGTTCGAACTTTAAGGTAAATAAATAAAGCAACCAAAGTTAAAACAAAAATTTCCATTTGAAAGGTCAAAAAATTTTAAACTATGAGCATCAAGAAATTATCATGGCAGAGTAAACAGCAGAACGCTTTGCTTTATTGATAATTGAAATATAATAGCTATATATTTAGTTTATTAAGCACATTATTCTATGCATTTATGAACTCGATGAAAAATATTTCTAACTTTTGATTTATCAAATTTGTTTAGGTTCAGGCGAACGTCTCCCGTGAAGAGCTTGCTGCTTATGGGACGGCAGGAGCTGTCGCGGAAGAAGTCATTTCTTCCATTCGAACGGTAGTGGCTTTTGGGGGCGAAAGGAAGGAAATTCAAAGGTCAGTATTCGTTTGTGCAAGTAATTCAATTTTCCCTTTTTGTGTAGAAGATTGTTTTTACATATACACCCTTTCTGTCACGCAAGTGCCGCATTTGGGTAATCAATAGAGTCCTATTTGTGGGAAATAAATTTTCCTCGTCGCATTCGATAACACTTCTTAGTAGCATTAAAAATTAATAGTTTTTCAGAATATCAATAAAAGGCGATAATCTATTACTATGGGAAACGATATTGAATTTTCGATATTTGCTGGATAGGAAATTTATCATAAGCTATGTGTTAAACTAAAAATCAATAAAATGATGTTCAAGTAATTAATTTTTTTGACAATAAAGTAGAAAATTACTCGAAATTCTTTAAAGCTCTTTCCCCCTGTTTTAAATAGAAAAAGTAGGACATTTTAACTAATGCATTAAGAGAACAATATTTTTGCCATTACCAACTATGTATATCTTTTCTCGGTATCGAATGAAAATTTTATGTGAAAGATTCGTCACTTATGAGCTATTAAAAAGCAAAAATAATCAAATGATATATACTTGTATATATTTTTGAAAAGTAGGGTTTTTTTTATCTTCGTCGTGTTTCTTTTAAATACTAGACACATAAAAATGCTTTTATTTTGATATCTAAATGATTAGGATCTGTGTGCATCTGTCTGTCTGTTCCGAGATCTCCTCTGGGCAGTTCGAAGGATATGCCGGAGAGTGGTGCGGTTACTGCACAGTTGTGCATTAACCTCACTTAAGATCTCTCCTTTTATTTGCTTCTTGCCTGAACAAAACGGTTTTAATCAAACACATATATTATGCATATAGAAGTTTTATGTTTTACACTTCATACAAGATTTGGTAGAATAAAACAATTGTTTTCATTACAAAATTTTGTCTGAAAATTTTAGATACGAAAACTGTTTGGAGCCAGCACGTAAGAAAGGCATAAAACGAGGCTTGATAACCAGTATTATGGCAGCACTTACGTGGTTTTGTATCTTTGCTGGTTATGCGCTGGCATTTTGGTACGGCGTCAAACTCATCATTGAAAGCGAAGAAAAAGGCACTAAGGAATACACAGGAGGAAAACTGATTATAGTAAGTTTTAAGTTTCGTGTATTAAATTTCTTCGTCTGTACATGTATTTTAACGGAATGATTAAGAACAGACTGTTTCAAAGCTGTTAAATACAATGATGAATTAAACAAATAGAAGATGCTCCAATTTTAGTTGATGGTGTAGATGCCGTGACATAGTTTTTAAACTCAAACGTAAAGTACGAAGCTTCATCCATTCTCCAAAAAATTTTGCTAGTTTACTGCGACCGATTTTCATGGGTAAAAAATTAAAAGGAGAAATTGTTTTTTCCAAATCTGTATGCTTATAACCGTTTCGTTCCACCAAAACATTTTATCTTCAAAAGAAGCAACCTTCTTTATTTTAACTGCGCTCAATAAATCTTCAGTTTCACTGTACAAAGATAAGCATTGAATTTTGTATGCTTGCTGTAAACCTATATTTCATATATTTTTTTTAAACATGAAACTATGTATCGAATTGTAGTATTTTTGTTATTGTGATTTTTCACAATTTCAGTAAGTGAAAGTATTCAGCAAAAATCTACAGTTTTGTTAAAAAAGTCACCTCCTTTTAGTAGTTTTTAAAAGATTTCAGACAATTCTTTCTTGCTGCGCAGTATCATTTAATGATGTTTTCTCTGGACATAGTTTTGTGGCATCATATGTTTTTTAGGGTTCACTCTCATCATCAACTTCATAGTTAGATAATAAATGATTCATTTCAAAAAATATATGCCATGTAACTATTTCATCAGTTAATCTTCTTCATTTTTAGGTTTTCTTTAATGTCATGTCAGCTTCGATGTTCATTGGCCAGACAGCGCCTTACTTTGAAGCATTTGCCTTGGCGAGAGGTGCAGCTGCTAAAATCTATCAAATTATCGATCGAGTAAGACTTTGAAAATGGTTTTTAATGTATCAGATAATCTATGAATTTAATTTTCTAAATCAGTATTTCAAATGCCTTATGTATGACATCACGGTGATTCGTATGTATATTGCGCAAATCAGTATGTAGAATGTATCGGTGTGATCATGCAGAAAGAGGTTTATATTTATACATTTTAAAATGTTTCAAGATGATATAACGTACGAAGATTATATAAATATATTTATGTTCATACATAAGCTCTTATGTAGAAGAAACCGTACTGATATAAATTAATGTTTGGTAACATAGGGTCGACCGGGGCTTGTTGACCCGCTTTTTTTTTGATGGTGCAAGTTGCCCATTTCACATAGAGCATATTGAGTTCATACTGCCCTACTGGGCCAACATGTTCCATAAAGTCCTCAACGTCCTTTTTTTTTTTTAAAATTACTAGACTTTCTTTTAACCTTGAATCATAATAAATGTATTCATTGTTGAAAGTTAGAAATTATGCACTTAGTTATTCTTATTAAGAAGCCAATAATTGTATTTTAGCAGTGTGCAATGTTTTATTGTTGATAAACAGATATTTTGTGAATTATGTAAAACAAAAATAGGTTTGTTCTGTAAAAAGAAGAACACGTTTTCAGATATTTAAAAATTTATTCTTCTTTCACTTTCCATTCAAATTTTAATTCATGTGCAAACGCCGTTTGTATGAATCATGTGCTATTAAAGAAACAATATTTTATGTTTGTAACTTCATTTTATTGGCGAAAATGGTGTCGAGAGAGAGAGATAGGTAATTCAGATTCTAACTTAAAATGGATTGATTCTTCCAACTTTACCTTTTTTTACATTTTCATTCACATAACTTTGCAATTTTACAATAATACACAACTAATGAAAGAATTGTGCATTAAATATTTTTTTCTTACGCTATCTTATGTGTACCTTCGTAGGGAATGCAAAAATAGGATTTGATAAAGTTTTTGAGCATTTCTTCAAATTCTATGACATCAGACTATGAAATGAATGACATGGGCCAACTTACTTTGCTAAGGAAAGGGCCCAAGCGACTAAGTGTCGATCTTTGCCTCTTAATTAATACTTGTAAATCATACTTTCGAATTTTCCAACAAAAACTTCTTTCTGAAGGTACTTTTGAGAGTGTTATCTTATTTTTTTCTCTAAATACTTAATTCTATTTTTTTAAACCGTCGAAAAAAAAAAAAAAGTGGCAATTTGCACGTATCATAATTGTTGATTTTTATGAGTGTAAGGAATTGTCAAATTGTCCCGAAAACTCTTCAGTAAACAAGCATGTCCTGAAATAACTACAAACAGCTCTCTTTCAGGATATTATTTGTCAAAACGGTGAACGCGAACTACTAAAAAAGAAACTGATTATTTGTAGGTAACGAAATTTACTCTAGTGGAATTTCGAAAAATGTAGCTGGTTCGTTAATGGACGCTACTTCTTCAAGGAAATCTACGTTAAAGCATTGTGACGGACAACACACATATTACGATGTAATGACAATCTCATGGGCCCTAAACTTTTTCAAATATGGTGATTTCGCCAACGTGCTCTCAGGGCCAACTGGCCCCGATCAACCCCATTCATACGTGGAATATCATATTGCTACATTTAACGCATATCTACACAACCAAGCGTAGAAAAACATGTTAATAAATATTATCGAGTCCAAACGCGATACAAGGAAGGAGATCATAGTTTATATCAGTTTGCAACATTATGATCAGTTTACAAAAATCAAATAAAGTTACATATCAGTAAAACAGTCTCAACGCAGTTTAATGCATACGATCAATATGTATAAAATAATACTAAGATATTAAAGAGAATCACCAAATGGGAATTATAACATAGAAGATCATACAATTAAAGCATATTCTGCATTATTAATTTTTTTTCCACTTGGTGTGTGATTTTTAGAATGTCATATATATTTTAAACGCAAACATCAAGACAAATAATTTTTTAAAAACGTATTTAGTGTAACAGTTTCAATTTACATTAAATTGAGCTTATGATGAAATAACAAGCATGCTTAGAATTGACAATAGGAATTCCAAGCAATCCCGAAACATATGTCTGTATTTTAACTCTTATTTGTGCTTTATTAACGTGAATTTTTTTTTCAGTTTCTAATTATCAGTTGTAATAGTAAATTTTATTTTAAACATTTCTGTAAAATTCTATCTTGAATTTGCCTAAATGAATAAACTATGACTTTTACGTTTATTGAAACAAAAGTTTGTTCAAAGGAACCGTCCATTGATAGCAGCTCAGATTCTGGCATGAAGCCTTCGTCACTGAATGGTTTCATCAAACTGAAGAATGTTGCTTTTAAATACCCATCAAGGCCAACTGTTCCAGTAAGTATAGATATGTAATCTTTTGAAGTTCCATGTTAAAACAAAATTCACCTAAATATTTCATAGTTAACAGTGAAATGTATGCCATATTTCTACGTGCTGTGAATATTTTATCCGTTTCTGTACGGTATATCCTAGCACTGTCGTGCGGTAGATTTTACAAGTTTATATTGCGCACATGACAACATTTTGTTGTCCATGACAACATTTGAATGTACAAAATATTCAAAAAAATTTTTAATTTCCAATTTTAGAAAATGGGGAAAAGCATGCATTTTAACAATGTTAATTTGTTTTATAAATTAGGCGTCCAAATGTCTCCAAAATTGGCAATTTCTAACTGTGTGAAATTTCTAAAATTCGGGAAATACATGCCATGTACATGAATGGAGGATACATTGCCAAATTCTAACATGTATAATGAGTTATCGTATGTTTTTTACATCATTAAATTTTGAACGGGTTCATTATTTATGAGCAGCAGAGTTTAATTTGAAGTTTGAATAAGAAAAGAACATTGATAGCAATGCTGTCCTGTACAGGGTCTGGTAGGATTCACAATAGAAGAGTATTTCAAAAACAAGTCATTAAATATATTATACTTTAAAAATGAATTATCATTTTCATTGTGACTTTTAAATCTTCAAGGAACAGAATGTATATTTACAGAAAACTTAGTATCTGTTGTAGTTTCTATACTAATGTAATATTATTCTATTTTAAGCGTCATATTATTCTATTCTATTTTAAGCTGCCTTCGTGTCAACAAAGTGCAATCAAAATATGCTTCATTATTAAAAATCGCTGAAAAATGTAAAACACAATGCTTTTTTTCTCTTAGTAGGAAAGTTTGAAAAACTGAACTTCTCCATTGAATTTTGATAATTTTTCTCATTTTCACATTGAAATAAAATACGTCAAATTTTTCAGATACTAACTGGTTTATCGCTAGATGTACAGCCAGGAGAAACAGTTGCTTTGGTAGGATCCAGTGGATGTGGGAAGAGTACTGTAATCCAATTGATTTTGAGATTCTACGATGCGGATTCTGGAAGTGTAAGTGTTTTCATTTTATTTTCCAAATTGAGAAACAAGACGCAACCTCGAAACATAAATGAATGTCGTTACTTATTTGTCAAGTGAAATTGAGCCCATCGGTCTACAAATTTCTTAACTAGCTACTCTATGAATAGTTAATTGATTGATATGCGAAAATAGGAAGAAAATTGCAAGAAATATAAACCTGAAGTCAATTTTATTTTATACTTTTTAAAATAATTAGTAATTTAAGTTAAAAGGAAAAGGTAAAAACAGCGAATATCGAATTTGTTTGGAAAAGTAATCTGATACAGCTGTTAGAACGGTGAGATTAACGAACAAGTAAATGGTATATATTCTCGTAACCCGCAAGCTACCAGCAGGTTATGATAGTGATTCGCACTCAGCATTTTCTGCAATCTTTGGGTAGGTGGGATAATATTTCTAAAGCATACAGCCTGCCTGATATATTAATTAACAAGCAAATAGCGTTTTGAATAATCTAAAATATTAACTCAAACGGAAGTTAAATAGAACCTTAATTTTTCTGGTTAAAAAATGTGCTGTTCATGCGCATTCATACCTACCATTTCGAAAACAAAAAAAAAACTTTTAAAATAAGATTTTAAACTCATTTACTTCTGTAAAATAGTCGTAAATGGAAAAGTAGTCCAAGCATTCTAAGTAACAGCGGAAAGATAAAAAGTTCCAATTATATTGGAAGCAGCACTGGATACAGTAAAAAAATTATATGTGCAAATAAATTTCATATCATAGTGAATTTGGAGGCATTTCAAATTTTGAAGTTGGCTTTCAGTTTAATGTGACGAAGACTCCTTAGCAAATACGAGTATTAGAAATGAAATTTCATGAAGTTCATTACTCATGACAAATTGAACTTATGTGCCCCTAGAGTAAGTTGTATTCAAATAAGAAATGGTTAGTTTTTCCGTACACAATAATTTCACCAGAGAACACAGTGTTGGATTACTTTTAATGTAAAGCAATTTCAATTCTTTTGTTTTAGGTTGAAATAGATGGCATCAATGTCAAGGATTTGACCGTAGGCTGGCTGAGAGATCAGATAAGTTTGGTGGGACAAGAACCTGTTTTATTTTCCACAACGATTGAAGAAAACATTAAACTAGGCAAACTTAATGCTACTCAAGCAGAAGTTATTGAAGCCGCAAAAATAGCCAACGTTCACGACTTCATAGATAGTTTGCCAAAGGTAGGAATAAAACTAGGTAGCTAGTGACATGTTTCGAATTCATTTTGATCATTAGAAAATCACATTCCATCGCAAAAGTTTATTAAAAAGATTCATCACTTGTTTTTAATTTTATAGTCGCTTATTCAAAAAAAAAAAGAAAAGACTAAAACAATCGAGCCCCGACAATACGAAATGATTGGTACTAGACCCTTTTCAGACTAGCGAATTTTTTTGGATTATGTGAAATTATGCTCAAAATAACTTAAATTACATAAATATTGCTGCTTGTGGTTACAATATATTTTAAAAGACCTGTTTAAACATTGTTGATAATCATCATCACAAGTAGATAGTTAAAATGGTTTTAAAAGAATCTCTCAATGACTCAGCGGATGCGAGCCAAGCAGCCTACCTTTTTCCGAGCTTCAAAGCTGCATTTTGGCATTCTTCGAGTCGACAAATAAGCTAACACTATCTTTCGAACTCAATGTAGTTCAGTAATAATTAGTTCAGTGTATTGCCTAACTTTGAATTTTCTTGTAATTTTTATAACTATAATTTACACTAATCAGTACCACTGTCGTTTTGTTCCAACCTTACAACTTTTTTGACTCCACAAAATATTTCTCCGAATGCCTGCAAAGAACTGGAGCTCTGGGACAAAAATAACAAAATTAGTGCATGCAATCTAAATTGCAAATTAGTACCTTATCGGACTGAATTTGTGCAGTTTTACAGTCAGTGACGAGATAATTAATCATCAATCAATATATATTTTTTTTCAAAATGTAAATGGAAGCAACGTAAGTGCACGAAATCGCAAACGCAAAACAAAAGTATTATGTTGGATGAATTAATGTAAATACTTTATAGTGAATGAAATATTTTGTGGGATTATGGGAAAACTAAATATAGGAAAATGTATAATTGCTCACTAATATTCTTGTTTCAGGTTGAAGAATGTGGTCAGTTGAGGATTTGTCTAGGTAACAGATACAAGCCAAAATTAGTTTTAAAAAGAATGTAAAAATTCTAAACCAAGCAAATTTAAATAACACTGGTCAACAAAAAAAACACCTTTTTTTTCTGCCCCCAAAGACTTTGTTAACTGATCTTGGAAGTATTTTTCACGCTGAACTCGAAAATGAAAACCATTTCTCTCTATCACGTAAGGATTTGCAAGGTGCTGTAATAGGTGAAATTAATAACATTTACCCTAAATTATTGCAGTACCTTACAAGCAAAACCCTTAAGTGATAAGTAAAATGGTTTTCATTTTCGAATTCAGCTTGGAAAATACTCCTAAGATCAGTCAATAAAGTCCTTAGGACCCCCCCCCCCCTTTTTTTTAAGGGCATTGCAATTTTTACATTAGAGGCATTTCCACCAAAAAACCAAGTAATTTTCTATTTACTTTAAAAGGGTTGATTTTAACATGATCTGGCATACTTTGCCTCAGGAATGTCCCTTTTTAACATCCAGCAGTAATCTGCAAACATAGTTGCACTAATCTCCCTTTGATATCTCTTTTCGATAACTGAAATGTCCCGATGGAACCGCTCTCCATGTTCATCGGTTATACAGCTCCCATGTTTTCAGGGGTATTTTTACACACAACAGGGGACTTCTCTGATAAAAAATAGTAGCTGATGCTCAATAAACATGTTGTACAGTATCAATCTTTTGCCTATTTGCCTTTGTATCCCAATTCTCGCGAAATTCCTATTGAGACCCGTACCCAGTGCAGTAATTTGATACACACTTCCGTTCGGGGGTCTGCGGGGGCTGTTTGCGACACTCCACTAAGTTTTTTAGCGAAATAAAGTGACCATTGATTTAACGGTTGCCATTCAAGCTCTTTTGTGTACTTTATTTCAATAAAAACGATGCTGCACGTTCGGAAAAACACTGAAAAAGACGTAAAAATCGAACATTTCTTTCCTCATAACTAGAAAACTATACGTGATGGAAAAATTTTGATGCCAGATATGGATTCCTCGTGCAAAACTACTTCAGGAAAAGTGAAACTCTTTCTGGGGGCAAAACACTTGTTGACCACTGTAATCGAAAAAAAAAATCAGTAAACGTATTTTTTTTGAAACAAAAGCTGGAATTTTCATCGGTTTTGTTATCAAATGTAATGAAAAGGAAGGAAAAAAAAACATATTTTGGGTAAAAATAGAAAATTCTAGAAGAAAAAACATTTGAACTTTTGCACTTATCTTCCTCGTAATGTCTTTTATTGCTTTTTATTTTGGAGAAATAAATGGCTGTGTTCTTTACGGATTTCATGTGCTTTTGGAACAGGTTTGTTTTTGAAAACAAAACCATTGCCAAATCTAACGATAAACTTGATACAATGAGTGTTAATGTTTTTACAGAGCAAGGTAGAAATTAAAAATACGGGGACAGCTGACATGCACAGCATAATTTAAGAATCACACTAACCAAACTTAATTAGCAAAATAATTATAATAATAATCCTGGAAATTCTTAAAAAAAGACTTTTCTCAAAGTGTACCTAGATATACTGCTCAATTCTTAAATTATTGAATAAATATAAGTGTAAAAAAAGAGTGATTTAAATTTTACTTCAGGTAAAAAATCTTTTTCAATTTCAGTTGAATAACATATTTTTTTCTCCTCTAAAATTTTGAGGTTCGCATATCGTGCTTGACGAATATTCATGCATCGCTCGTTATCAGAAGCAATCAAGAGAATGAGGCCTTTTACTTTTTTAATCTCAATAAAGAAGATCGGGAATTTTCCTGAAATACAGGTGAACGGCAAAGAAAGTTTAACGAGAAATGGCTTCAACTTCATCTAAAACTCTTAACAGTGTAAAATTACAATTATTTAAAATTGAAAAATCACATAACTCCATGTGTTTTTTTCCATCCATGTTACAGACTTTTAAGAAATTTTAATTATGTTTTTCGACAGAAATACCAGACATCAGTGAGTGAGTGTGGTCACTTTTTTTCCATCCGTGTTACAGATTTTAAAGAAATTTTAATTATGTTTTTTGATAGAAATACGAGACATTAGTGGGGGAGCGTGGAACTCAGCTCAGCGGAGGACAGAAACAGAGGATCGCTATTGCTCGAGCTCTCATCAAAAACCCGAGGATACTTCTGTTAGATGAAGCCACATCGGCTCTAGATACCGAGAGTGAAGCGGTTGTTCAAGCAGCCCTTGATGAGGTAATAAATACTTAAATAGAACACAGTTTTTGGCAACGTGTCAGAAAAGAGCATTTTGTTAACATCCAAATGATGAATTGCGCCAAGATTAGTCACTTCTGCGCTTTGAAAATAAAAAAGCATAAAATCTTAAAACTGAAGCGGTTATTGTTTAGTCTGAAGCAACAGGTGTTCACTGAAAATTTTCAGCTGAAGTTTTGCCATTGCCTTAAAATATTTTTTTTTCGTCGTTAAAACGTTTATTGAAATCTTATTTATTTTATTTCCTTTGAATATACCACCTTTTTGGAATGAATAAATGTAATTGAGGCGCACATTCTCTTGCGCATAGTTTTCCCAGCTTATTTTATTTTGACAGCAGACATAACCTTGTAACTTCAATTTTATCTTGTTCTTGTAGGCAATGCTTGTGTTAGAAAAAAGGGAGAGGGTATAATTTATAGCAGCCTATAAGGATTCACACAAATCTCTAAACTTTTACAGAGAAAAACCAGAGATGAAACCTGTAAAGAAAAAAAAGTTCTCATTATGTTATTTGTATTAAAATGGCAGTAACATGTTGATTCTGTAAAAAATAACGTTATAGCGAAAGAATTTGGAATACACAATGTTGTCACGAATTCATTACAAAATTGGAATGCATTTTGGCGATATTTTGAAGTAATTGCAACAATTTTTCAGTGTCTTAGATACAGGGCGTTTATGAGAAATATCACATTCCCCTAGTCCTTTTTCTTTTACATTAAAACTCATGCCCCATGTGAAAGTTGATTATTTTTCTTCGAATAAACCATTTAAACTTACCATAAAGTAATAGTCTTTAATAACTATATCAAACTCATGTTATTAAAATAAACCTCTGCTTTATATTTGTGATTTGAAATCAAGACAAAAATCTTCTCATTATTTTCTCAGGCAAGAAGGGGTCGCACCACTGTTGTCGTGGCACACCGTCTGTCTACAATAAGAACAGCGGATAAGATCGTTGTCTTGTCTGATGGAGAAGTCAAAGAATTCGGCACTCATGATGAGTTGATGGCAAACAAAGGAATTTACTATCAGTTAGTGGAAACACAGGTAAAGCTATAACTCCACGGTATGAATACTCAACTGTTAAATGGCCTTTCAACTGGAATTAAATCCATTCTCTTCCGCATAGATTTCCAATGCAAACTTTTATGAGATACTCTTTTCCTACATCATATGTAGCCTAAATAACATGTAAAGGCAAAGAAAAATAATTGATTGTTGTTTTTGAGGAAGTTATAAAATGGTTCAAAATTCAGTATTTTTAAGGTTTATTATTTTTTAGTTTAAAAATAAGGAAAAATGAGATCAATACCTTGACGAAAGATGCCATTTTGTTGTTAAAAAGCAGAATTTGCTAATCGATTTGCAAAAAACAGTATTCTCACTACCTGTTATGAGCTTCATGATAAAACCAAAATTCGAAGTCTTAAATAAGTCTTTTTTAAAAAAATTTAACAAAAAATCTTCTTCTTCTTCTCAAGCACTACAGCCGGTTACCAGTCAAGGCTGTCTCAAAGCTTCGACCATCTAGAGACCTACTTGCGGCTATGGTTTTCCATCGGTCGACGACCAAGTTATTCAACTATTTTTTCAATTTATCTATCCAACTTATCCTCGATATTCCTCTCTTTCTTCTCCCCTCTGGAGTTTGAAAAGTTAATTTCTTAACAGGATTTTCACTGTCATATCTAAAAATGTGTCCTAACCACCTAATCTGGGATACCTTGATCACTTTCACTACGTTGGGTTCTCTGTATTTGGGTTGAAGTTCATGATTGTAACAAAAAATCAATAATAGGTAATAGTTTAAAAAATGAAATAAGGCTTCTAAATAAACAAATCGAATTAGAAAAATGGTTTATAATCTAGACCCTGAAAAAAATAGTTTTTAAAATGGTGCAAAAACGAGCCATCAGCAGGACATGGATCAACTGGCTATAGTGTATTGTAGCCAGTTGATCCATGCTGAGACGATTAGAAAATGTTGCACTGTAAAAAGTTTTAGTCTTACTTTATTGTTCATTTGTTTTTTCTTTAGTTGGGAGAAATTTTGAATCAGATTCAAGGGGAATGAAATAATTCACGCAAAGTGTTTATATTGCAAAGACGCGATTATTTGTAGTTTGACAAAATGCTGTTGAAATGCATTGTCGCAAGGTTTTATATTTTTCCGAACAGTACCACAAGTGCTTAAATTGGAGACAATATATGATATATCAGGTTAGGAGTAGACCTGACAGGTGCTGCTATTCAGCTCGATTTACAAAGAATCAATTAAAAAGCTTCTCTAAGAGGTTCGAACTTTGCACTCATTCTACTCGTTACATTACATTTTGAAAATCTTTCTTTTGTCAAACTTTCAGCCTTTTTGCTTCCCTTTGTATCATACTTCATTATTTTTAAGGCAGGGAAAATGAGTTAAAATGTTTGTAAAGTCATTAAAAAGTCAGCGTGTTTGCCTTGTAAATACATACAGTAAAATTTGTACATCATGTGAGCGTACACAATTTGTGTTGAGTAATTTTGATTGCAAATACGGTTTTATTGCACATTATGTACTTCAAGTTTGTATATATAGCTTTCAAGGGACACAAAGAAGTTTAGTCAAGATACAGAACATGGTGCCCGGTGTTCCCGGAAACAATGACTTAACAATATAAGATTTTTTTAAGGACCCAAGATATATTTGTTTGCAGAACTACTAGTCTATAATTTCCCGAAAAAGAAAGAAATGTCACTTCATTTTTTAAAAAGTTGGTAGTAGGGAAAAGGTGTATATATTTTTGGTGTCTTTACTGTTAAGTTTTCTCTTTTGCTGGAATATTGAAATAATTATTGAAGTAATGGTTATTGTAGACCAAGATTGGCGATGATGATGCTGAGGATGAAGAACTGAATGATGAATTACGCGAATTAGACAGGAGAATGAGCTTACTAAGTGGCGGCTCTGGACACTCTGATGAAGCAATACCCGGGCGAATACAACGCCAATTTTCTTCAGGAAAGGCTTCTTTGCACAGGCAAGTTTCAGCTATCAGCAACCGACTGGACAGGCAAACTTCAGCTGCAAGTGGACAAAATGAAGCTCCACTTGAAGTAAGTATTTAATAGTGAAGTTATTATGGCACATTTTTGAATATAGAATATCCGGGGAATTTTCTCTTACAAAAACACAAAAGACAGAAGATACAAACTATTAATATAGTTAACTGAAAGGGCATGATAAAAATATGATCTTTGGAAGCATTAGTGATATTAGTAATATTTATGTATAGCATAGATTTAACAATGTTATTTTAAAATAATTAACTATTAAGTAAAGGGAAGAGCTAACTAGTTCAGTATGCCGAATTAAAGACAGAAAAAAAAGCATAATGAGACTTTAAAAATTTTCCATCATCACAGTTCTGATAATTATCTCTTAAATTCAAAACCTTTCACTCTACCTTATCATAGAAATTTTAGAGAATAAAAGTTTTCTAAGTATATCTTTACGAATGTTTCAAGGAAGTTATAAATCATAGATGAATCGACCGCATGCATTGATTACAGAAAGAATTTGGTTTGCATAAAAACGAAAGAATTTCAACAGTTGACACAAATTACAAGTATAATAATTTTTTTATTATATCTTACTAAAAAAAAAACCCCGAAAAACACCAAAGTTATGAAAAGAGCCATAAAGTGAATATATTTCAATCAAAGTAGAATAGAATAAGAAATGACAAATAGAAAAACAGGAATAGAAAACTTTTGCCCCGGAATTTTTCTTCATAATTAAAAATTATATATATATATATTCGTATATAAATAAATATATATATAAACCTTTTCTTAACCTTAATTTCTGATATCAATCATACATTAAAGTTTTTCATTAAAGGTAAATTACGGGTATTTTCTAATTGATATTATTGATACAATACGATTTATTAATAAGATATATATGTATATATATATAGCGATTTTACTCAGTTGATTCATCATTTTACTTCACACAACGAGCAAAAATGATCCTAATAAAAAACTGAAATATGTATTTTTTAACTAGTTTTACTGCCTGAAAAGGAGAGAAAAATTTCTAGCATATATTGAATATCAGGAAAAAAGTGTAAGCACATTAAGTAGTGTACTTTAGAAAAGTTGGCCAATTTCGCGCCTAAATAAACAAACGACTCTTCTCATTACTAAATGTTTAGAGAAATATTTTATTCTATTTCTATTAGCGATAATAGAGTACTCGAAATAATGAAACAGGGTGTTAATCTTTTAAGACTAGCTAGATTTTAAAGTATTACATTCGCACTGAGAGTACAACTGACCAAATTGCTGGTGAGGAAGCGCACAAATTTACATATATTCAATAATATTGTGTTTCATAATTACAAAAGGAAGGAAGATAAATTGCTCTTTAGCGAAAGTAAAAAAAGTCGTTTGGGAAAAATATATATTAAAATAACCCGTACGTAGCAAATGCTAGATTTCGAATTTCTCCTATAATGTAATTGATTTAAGTGTTTGAAATACATTAGTCTTATTATTATCCGCATAAACAGCGTATCCTGATACTGAGTTATGTTCATTTGCAATTGAAAAGTACATAAAGTAGCATCGCTTTTTTTCTTGTTTTACTTAAAACATAAAATAAGTTGGAAACCTGGCCAAAAACATGTTTTTTAATGGTTCAGTATGTCTGATTTTATATAATACTCATAAAATCACGGGTTTCACTGTCGAATATTACTTGTTTTCAAATGAAAATACACGAATGAAATAGCTTTGATAAAAGTGAAATGAATTAAATTCGACTTTGCCATTCTCGCTTTTCAATTATGACGGCCCAGAAATCTTCCCGACAACTCAATTGAAATCATAATTCCAGTTCTATTCTCAATCTACCATTAATGCATCAAATACAATTAACCAAGACATTTGGCCGTTACTTTACCACTTTCTTCTTCTTTGTTCTAGGATGAAGAGGAGATAGTTAAGGCATCTCCTCCCAAGATGCGACTGCTAAAAATTTCAGCTCCTGAGTGGCCGTATGCCTTGATCGGTTGCATTTCAGCCGCCCTCATGGGATTTCATTTCCCACTATTTGGAATCATATTTGGCGAGATACTTGGCGTAAGTGAAAGAGCATAATTATAAATTGTAACACATTGTCCGTATTTGCTGTGTAATAATAGTATGATTTCTGATAGGTTTTAGCAAAAAGTTTAGAGGAAATGGAAGAAAGTAACTCTTTTTTCTGCCTCCTTTTTGTTCTCATGGCCATCTCATCTTTCATTTTTACCTTCTTGCAGGTAAATCACTTTCAGCTTTTAATTATTTCATGTAACTTGAATGGTATGCTTGTTTTGTGTGATATTCAAACCTCTATTCAAAAGGAAAGCCGATGTTTTCGGACACAAATGATGCGCAACACTCCCAGTATTTTGGGAAATTTCGCACTAACGTATTTCTATAACCTGCTGCGGTTTTTTTTTCAAAATCTGTTGGGATTTCTTTAAATTTTAGATGCAACTAGCAATTTCTAAAATATGATTTATCCCAGTTTAAATTTCCGAACGGTGTAATCATTTCAAAGTAAATTTTCTTGTTTCTAGAAGATTTTTTTATTTGGTTGCCATTCAGTCGATTGAACTCATTGTTGTAATGCTGGAAAAAGATATTAGTTATTCTGTCCTAGAAAAATTCTTTGAGATTCTTTTATTCACTGGAACTTAGCCTTTGTGTTAATGCAGTAAACTTGCAATATTTAATTTTAAGAAGTTTTAAATGCTAAATACTTACCTTTACTAATAGCAACATTCATCATACAGCTGGAAAAAAAAGTTTTTTTTGACCTGTATAGCAATTTTTAAAGACGAACTATACTTTAAAAATAAAAGGATCCGAGCTGCAAGTACTATTTTTGTTGAAACGAATAAGCAGTTATTAGCCCCTCAACAGCTTAATCTTTCGAAAGGGCATTTTCAGTGGTTTCAAAGGCTATATCCTACGTAGAAGGTAATGCGATCTAAGGTAGGAGATACATCAGATTTTTCTGTCTCGAAAGAACGCGCGTACGTGAAAAATTATTTTAACAAGTTTTTTTGCCGAAAAATTAGTGATAGAGTTCAAGAGAAATCTATGTTTCCTCTGAAGAAATTTCTTGCATTCTGTTACAGCAGAATGCAAGAAATTATGAAAAATGAAGATAAAAAACGAACCGTTTGAAGAATGATTAACTTCGTTATCTTTTAGATCTTTAAGCGCATGTTTTCTCAATTTTACATATGCTCTGATATTTCCTTTTTTATTAGCCTACTTTCCCGTAAAAGTAAAAAAAAATAATAATAAAGCATGAAAGAAAGCTTAATGTATCGTGAAAATATCGTTAAAAATCAAGAAAAGTCAAAAATAAGTGAAGTAATTAAATAAAGATTGAAAAATAAAAAATTTGAAAGTAGGGTATTGAGATGGGGAAAAAGTGTGTCTGTCGGTCTGTCGGTCTGTCTGTCTGTCTGTCGGTCTGTCGGTCTGTCTGTCGGTCTGTCGGTCTGTCGGTCTGTCTGTCGGTCTGTCGGTCTGTCGGTCTGTCCCCCCTAATAACTTTTGAACGAATTGTCCGATTGGAAAAATTCTTTTTGCATTCGAAAGATCTCGGCGAGGACATCTCATTTCTATATAGAAGAATATTTTTCTATATATTAGAAAAATTTTAACATTAGCGCCTATGGACAAAATTGAAGCAAATTCTGTAAACTCTGGGCACAAGAGCCAAGTTCTTATTGCAAGCTTATTGAAAGGAGTTCTCGGCGTGAAATATTGATTTGAACAGTTTTTGTTCATTTTTGAACAGTTCAAAAAACTAACACAGAGCTTACGGGGAAATTTCAACCCTATATAAATCCTGATATAACGGACCGATTTGCTTGGAACAAACTTTATCGGAAAGCTCTTATAACGTAGAACATGTAGAAATAGAAAGTTTATCCAGAACTTACGAGCCTATTTTGCTATGAAATTTTTTGATCGGGATTTTCAAGGATATTTATCAGTGACTCAATGAGTGAAATAATGAATGAATGAATAAATGAAAGAGTGAAAGAATAAATCAATGAATAAATGAATGAGGAAAAGGATGAATGAATAAATTATTGAATAAATGAAAATATAAATAAATGAGTGAATAAATACATGAATGCGTAAATGAATGAATAAACACTTGAATGAGGTAACGAATGAATGAATAAATGCATGGCTGAATAAATGAAAGAATGAATGAGTGAGTGAATGAATATGTATTATCCGTTGAAAAAGGTATATTTTCAATAATTAGAACTAAAGATAAATAAGAAAGAGAGAGAAAGAGATAGCTAGATTATAAATTTGAATTTGGTGTATACGGGAAAGTAGGCTCGTATAGTTCTAGACGGAACTTCTTGTATAATTCTCATTTTAGTATATTTTGACATCGATAGTTGCTAGAAAATGTTGATTTCTTTTGAAATTATCATGTTGATACTTTCTGAAGAAAATGAGAACAATTTTTCATAATTGTGGAAAAAAAAAAGTCATGCATTCTTTCTGTAACTGAAACAATTATTCTAAAACGAAACTCCAACAATTTTTTTGGTAATGAATTTATTTCTTTTAGAAACTTTCAAATTATGAATTCACTTCTCCGAAATTTATATTTTTATTTTTTGAACTTTGCTTTCAGATTTTCATGTTTACTGTAGCTGGTGAAAAGTTAACATCAAGATTACGAAAAATGGTTTTTGCAAATATAGTTACACAAGTAAGTAATTCGTGATCATCATCTCTATCTCTACTAATAATAAAGCAGCAAGTATGTGTGTGTGTCTGTCTGTCTGTCTGTGTCTGGCGTAGGGCCTAGACCGTCCAGAGGATTTTCATGAAATTTGGCACGAAATTAATTTGGAACATGGGGGTGTGCACCTCGGAGAGTTTTTTCTGGAATTCGAATTTGTTCTTCTTTTATTCCAATTTATAGCCGAAAGTTTCACAAAATAGTCATTTTCTATGGGAAGGAATTATCGCATCGCTTCGAGCTTGATACCGTTGAAAAGCGCGTATAAAACTACCCCGGAGGAAGTTTCGCTCTGCGTGCGAAAATTCGAAGCTTCTAAATTACCTAGAAAAAAAGTTATAAGCATTTTTCTCTGCAGTTCGAAATTATTTTTTCACGGTAATTAACTTTAATTTTAATTGTTACCATGCCGACTGACTATTAATCCTTTTTAGCCTACTTTCCCGTAAAAGTAAAAGAAATAATAATAAAGCATGAAAGAAGGCTTAATGTATCATGAAAATATCATTAGAAATCAAGAAAAGTCAAAAATAATTTAAGTAATTAAAAAAAGATTGAAAAATAAAAAATTTGAAAGTAGGGTTTTGAGATGGGGAAAAAGTGTGTCGGTCTGTCTGCCTGTCGGTCTGTCTGTCTGTCGGTCTGTCCCCCCCCTAATAACTTTTGAACAAATTGTCTGATTGAAAAAATTCTTTTTGCATTCGAAAGAGCTCGGCGAGAACATGTGATTTCCATGTTTTACTTTTTGATTTGAACAATTTTTTGTTCAATTTTGAACAGTTCAAAAAATTTTAACATTAGCGCCTATGGGTGAAAATGAAACAAATTATGTAAACTCTGGGTAAAAAATCCAAGTTCCCATGAACAAGCTCACTGGAAGAAGTTCTTGGCTTGAAATATTGATTTTAATAATTTTTGTTCATTTTTAAACAGATCAAAAAAAAATTAACATACCGCCTACGGGGAAATTTCAATCCTATATAATTCCTGATCTAAAGGACCGATTTGCTTGGAACAAACTTTATCGGAAAGCTGTTATGACGTAGAACATGTACAAATAGAAAGTTCATCCAAAACTAACGAGCCTATTTTTCTATGAAATTTTTTGATCGGGATTTTCAAGAATATTTTTGAATTAATGAATGATTAAATGAATAAGCAAAAGAATAAATCAATAAATGAGTGAATAAATACATGAATGACTTAATAAATGAATGATTGAATGAATATGTATTAACCGTTGAAAAAGGTATATTTGAAGCAATTAAGAACTAAAGCTAAACGAGAAAGACAGAGAGAGAGATAGCTAGATTATAAATTTGAATTCGGTGTATACGGGAAAGTAGGCTCGTGTAGTTCTAGACGGAACTTCTTGTTTCTTTTAACGAATTAAAATTTATTGATTGCGGTTTTTAGCCTACTTTCCCGTAAAAGTAAAAAAAAATAATAATAAAGCATGAAAGAAGGCTTAATGTATCGTGAAAATATCGTTAAAAATCAAGAAAAGTCAAAAATAAAGTAATTAAATAAAGATTGAAAAATAAAAAATTTGAAAGTAGGGTATTGAGATGGGGAAAAAGTGTGTCTGTCGGTCTGTCTGTCTGTCTGTCTGTCTGTCGGTCTGTCTGTCGGTCTGTCTGTCTGTCGGTCTGTCTGTCTTTCTGTCGGTCTGTCCCCCCCTAATAACTCTTGAACGAATTGTCCGATTGGAAAAATTCTTTTTGCATTCGAAAGATCTCGGCGAGGACATCTCATTTCTATATAGAAGAATATTTTTCTATATATTAGAAAAATTTTAACATTAGCGCCTATGGACAAAATTGAAGCAAATTCTGTAAACTCTGGGCACAAGAGCCAAGTTCCTATTGCAAGCTTATTGAAAGGAGTTCTCGGCGTGAAATATTGATTTGAACAGTTTTTGTTCATTTTTGAACAGTTCAAAAAATTAACACAGGGCTTACGGGGAAATTTCAACCCTATATAAATCCTGATCTAACGGACCGATTTGCTTGGAACAAACTTTATCGGAAAGCTCTTATAACGTAGAACATGTAGAAATAGAAAGTTTATCCAGAACGTACGAGCCTATTTTGCTATGAAATTTTTTGATCGGGATTTTCAAGGATACTTCTCAGTGACTCAATGAGTGAAATAATGAATGAATGAATAAATAAAGGGTGAAAGAATAAATCAATGAATAAATGAATGAGGAAAAGAATGAATGCATAAATTATTGAATAAATGAAAATATAAATAAATGAGTGAATAAATACATGAATGCGTAAATGAATGAATAAACACTTGAATGAGGTAACGAATGAATGAATAAATGCATGGCTGAATAAATGAAAGAATGAATGAGTGAGTGAATGAATATGTATTATCCGTTGAAAAAGGTATATTTTCAATAATTAGAACTAAAGATAAATAAGAAAGAGAGAGAAAGAGATAGCTAGATTATAAATTTGAATTTGGTGTATACGGGAAAGTAGGCTCGTATAGTTCTAGACGGAACTTCTTGTTAGCATTTTGACAAGCAGCCGATTTTTAATTTATCTATTTCTTTTTTTTGGATTTTGATTATTAGGCCGTGATTATTAAACGATTTTTTTAAAACGAATTAAAATTTATTTCCTGCGGCTCACAGGCGATCACAGGTTTATTTTGATTTCCTTATTTTGACATGTATTTTACGGGACCATTTTCCATATTGTACAACAGTTTTTAAAAGAAATGTTATCCTTTATAGCGATTTTTGTTATTCCAGCTTATTATTACTATTTATACTTTGATTTATTTTTTTTTTCGACAGTGAATTAGCACATATGTTATTTTCCTATTTGAGCTCGGATGAAAGGTTTATTCCGCTTTCAAAGCTTTGCTTGCTGCTGTTTATTTCTGCAAGCTACAAAATTTCGTCTTTCTGTTTTAAGCCGGGTCCAGACGCTACGTTTTGCACAACCTTTTGTCTGCGCAGTTCAACACGTTGCAGATAAAACGTTGCGTGTAGATTGTAAAAGTGCGCAGTTTTGAGTCCGGTGCGAAGACTGTACAGTTGCAACGATTACTGAGCTAGAAAGCATAGCTGTCTTTGAACTGTGCAGACAAATCGGCACATGTAGACGGTAGCACCCTTTACGGATTCATTTTGTTTCTCAGTTTCAATTCGTCAGGCGACAATGGCTGACTTTCGGCGATGTTCTCGGGAGTTTCTCGCAGAATTTATTGCATTATGCGAAATTTCCCCATGCATTTGGCGTGTCAAATCCAAGGAGTATAGTGACAGGGATAAAAAGGGGGAGGCTTATGAGAGCTTAGTGGAAAAATTCAAAGAAATTGATGCAGCCGTAAACAGAGAAACAGTTGTAAATAACTAATCCTTTGAGAAGTGTTTACCGTAAAGAATTGGCAAAAGTTAATAAATCGATTCAATCTGGGGCTGCAGACGAAATCTACAAGCCATCTCTCTGGTATTTTGATTTGTTATATTTCCTAAATGATCAGGAGACACCAAGGCAGTCTAGGAATACGGATGAAAATAAAGAGACTGCAGTTGTAGAACCACCAGAACAGGCAACAAAAAAATATTTATTTTATGTAATCATTTGACGACTTTGAACGCTGGGTACTTCTGAGACGTTTCAGTCTTTTTTTTAAACATGACACCATGCCAAAATTGACCAGAGTAGTACCTCCTTTATGACGATATCGCACAAAACTGAGTGAAATATACAGATATCTCTGCACCATATAGACGCATAAAAAACTGCAACGTTTTCATTCAGTCTTAAGACCGCGCTGACAAAAGGTTGTACAAAACGTAGCATCTGGACCCGGCTTTAATGTCAATATAAGTTAAAGATAAAAATTCATTATACTAAACATTTATTAATTAAAACTATTATAATTTATTATAATCGTCCTTTTTGTGTGGGTACTTGAACTAAACAAACAAAATGCGTTTTCGTTCAAATATTTTCTTTTTGTTTTGTTTCGTTTCTTTCTTTCCTTTTTCCTTTTTTATTGTGTGTTTTGTAAAAAAAATGCTTAAATGTGTAGGATCTCTGGTTGATTGCCGTGGGCAGCTAATTTTAATTATCTAGAATGCTATACATTTTTTGATCGGGATTTTCAAGGATATTTCTCAGTGACTCAATGAGTGAAATAATGAATGAATGAATAAATAAAGGGTGAAAGAATAAATCAATGAATAAATGAATGAGGAAAAGAATGAATGCATAAATTATTGAATAAATGAAAATATAAATAAATGAGTGAATAAATACATGAATGCGTAAATGAATGAATAAACACTTGAATGAGGTAACGAATGAATGAATAAATGCATGGCTGAATAAATGAAAGAATGAATGAGTGAGTGAATGAATATGTATTATCCGTTGAAAAAGGTATATTTTCAATAATTAGAACTAAAGATAAATAAGAAAGAGAGAGAAAGAGATAGCTAGATTATAAATTTGAATTTGGTGTATACGGGAAAGTAGGCTCGTATAGTTCTAGACGGAACTTCTTGTTAGCATTTTGACAAGCAGCCGATTTTTAATTTATCTATTTCTTTTTTTTGGATTTTGATTATTAGGCCGTGATTATTAAACGATTTTTTTAAAACGAATTAAAATTTATTTCCTGCGGCTCACAGGCGATCACAGGTTTATTTTGATTTCCTTATTTTGACATGTATTTTACGGGACCATTTTCCATATTGTACAACAGTTTTTAAAAGAAATGTTATCCTTTATAGCGATTTTTGTTATTCCAGCTTATTATTACTATTTATACTTTGATTTATTTTTTTTTTCGACAGTGAATTAGCACATATGTTATTTTCCTATTTGAGCTCGGATGAAAGGTTTATTCCGCTTTCAAAGCTTTGCTTGCTGCTGTTTATTTCTGCAAGCTACAAAATTTCGTCTTTCTGTTTTAAGCCGGGTCCAGACGCTACGTTTTGCACAACCTTTTGTCTGCGCAGTTCAACACGTTGCAGATAAAACGTTGCGTGTAGATTGTAAAAGTGCGCAGTTTTGAGTCCGGTGCGAAGACTGTACAGTTGCAACGATTACTGAGCTAGAAAGCATAGCTGTCTTTGAACTGTGCAGACAAATCGGCACATGTAGACGGTAGCACCCTTTACGGATTCATTTTGTTTCTCAGTTTCAATTCGTCAGGCGACAATGGCTGACTTTCGGCGATGTTCTCGGGAGTTTCTCGCAGAATTTATTGCATTATGCGAAATTTCCCCATGCATTTGGCGTGTCAAATCCAAGGAGTATAGTGACAGGGATAAAAAGGGGGAGGCTTATGAGAGCTTAGTGGAAAAATTCAAAGAAATTGATGCAGCCGTAAACAGAGAAACAGTTGTAAATAACTAATCCTTTGAGAAGTGTTTACCGTAAAGAATTGGCAAAAGTTAATAAATCGATTCAATCTGGGGCTGCAGACGAAATCTACAAGCCATCTCTCTGGTATTTTGATTTGTTATATTTCCTAAATGATCAGGAGACACCAAGGCAGTCTAGGAATACGGATGAAAATAAAGAGACTGCAGTTGTAGAACCACCAGAACAGGCAACAAAAAAATATTTATTTTATGTAATCATTTGACGACTTTGAACGCTGGGTACTTCTGAGACGTTTCAGTCTTTTTTTTAAACATGACACCATGCCAAAATTGACCAGAGTAGTACCTCCTTTATGACGATATCGCACAAAACTGAGTGAAATATACAGATATCTCTGCACCATATAGACGCATAAAAAACTGCAACGTTTTCATTCAGTCTTAAGACCGCGCTGACAAAAGGTTGTACAAAACGTAGCATCTGGACCCGGCTTTAATGTCAATATAAGTTAAAGATAAAAATTCATTATACTAAACATTTATTAATTAAAACTATTATAATTTATTATAATCGTCCTTTTTGTGTGGGTACTTGAACTAAACAAACAAAATGCGTTTTCGTTCAAATATTTTCTTTTTGTTTTGTTTCGTTTCTTTCTTTCCTTTTTCCTTTTTTATTGTGTGTTTTGTAAAAAAAATGCTTAAATGTGTAGGATCTCTGGTTGATTGCCGTGGGCAGCTAATTTTAATTATCTAGAATGCTATACATTTTTTGATCGGGATTTTCAAGGATATTTCTCAGTGACTCAATGAGTGAAATAATGAATGAATGAATAAATAAAGGGTGAAAGAATAAATCAATGAATAAATGAATGAGGAAAAGAATGAATGCATAAATTATTGAATAAATGAAAATATAAATAAATGAGTGAATAAATACATGAATGCGTAAATGAATGAATAAACACTTGAATGAGGTAACGAATGAATGAATAAATGCATGGCTGAATAAATGAAAGAATGAATGAGTGAGTGAATGAATATGTATTATCCGTTGAAAAAGGTATATTTTCAATAATTAGAACTAAAGATAAATAAGAAAGAGAGAGAAAGAGATAGCTAGATTATAAATTTGAATTTGGTGTATACGGGAAAGTAGGCTCGTATAGTTCTAGACGGAACTTCTTGTTAGCATTTTGACAAGCAGCCGATTTTTAATTTATCTATTTCTTTTTTTTGGATTTTGATTATTAGGCCGTGATTATTAAACGATTTTTTTAAAACGAATTAAAATTTATTTCCTGCGGCTCACAGGCGATCACAGGTTTATTTTGATTTCCTTATTTTGACATGTATTTTACGGGACCATTTTCCATATTGTACAACAGTTTTTAAAAGAAATGTTATCCTTTATAGCGATTTTTGTTATTCCAGCTTATTATTACTATTTATACTTTGATTTATTTTTTTTTTCGACAGTGAATTAGCACATATGTTATTTTCCTATTTGAGCTCGGATGAAAGGTTTATTCCGCTTTCAAAGCTTTGCTTGCTGCTGTTTATTTCTGCAAGCTACAAAATTTCGTCTTTCTGTTTTAAGCCGGGTCCAGACGCTACGTTTTGCACAACCTTTTGTCTGCGCAGTTCAACACGTTGCAGATAAAACGTTGCGTGTAGATTGTAAAAGTGCGCAGTTTTGAGTCCGGTGCGAAGACTGTACAGTTGCAACGATTACTGAGCTAGAAAGCATAGCTGTCTTTGAACTGTGCAGACAAATCGGCACATGTAGACGGTAGCACCCTTTACGGATTCATTTTGTTTCTCAGTTTCAATTCGTCAGGCGACAATGGCTGACTTTCGGCGATGTTCTCGGGAGTTTCTCGCAGAATTTATTGCATTATGCGAAATTTCCCCATGCATTTGGCGTGTCAAATCCAAGGAGTATAGTGACAGGGATAAAAAGGGGGAGGCTTATGAGAGCTTAGTGGAAAAATTCAAAGAAATTGATGCAGCCGTAAACAGAGAAACAGTTGTAAATAACTAATCCTTTGAGAAGTGTTTACCGTAAAGAATTGGCAAAAGTTAATAAATCGATTCAATCTGGGGCTGCAGACGAAATCTACAAGCCATCTCTCTGGTATTTTGATTTGTTATATTTCCTAAATGATCAGGAGACACCAAGGCAGTCTAGGAATACGGATGAAAATAAAGAGACTGCAGTTGTAGAACCACCAGAACAGGCAACAAAAAAATATTTATTTTATGTAATCATTTGACGACTTTGAACGCTGGGTACTTCTGAGACGTTTCAGTCTTTTTTTTAAACATGACACCATGCCAAAATTGACCAGAGTAGTACCTCCTTTATGACGATATCGCACAAAACTGAGTGAAATATACAGATATCTCTGCACCATATAGACGCATAAAAAACTGCAACGTTTTCATTCAGTCTTAAGACCGCGCTGACAAAAGCTTGTACAAAACGTAGCATCTGGACCCGGCTTTAATGTCAATAAATAATAGATAAAAATTCATTATACTAAACATTTATTAATTAAAACTATTATAATTTATTATAATCGTCCTTTTTGTGTGGGTACTTGAACTAAACAAACAAAATGCGTTTTCGTTCAAATATTTTCTTTTTGTTTTGTTTCGTTTCTTTCTTTCCTTTTTCCTTTTTTATTGTGTGTTTTGTAAAAAAAATGCTTAAATGTGTAGGATCTCTGGTTGATTGCCGTGGGCAGCTAATTTTAATTATCTAGAATGCTATACATTTTAATAAAATAACACAATTTGCACCTAAAAATGTTATCACTATATACACAATGGCAAACCGAATGGTCTTTTCATTTTTTAACACGGGCATAGCCGTGCGGGTACCGCTTGTTAATAATAAAGCAGCAAGTATGTGTGTCTGTCTGTGTCCGGCGTAGGGCCCAGACCGTCCGGCGGATTTTCATGAAATTTGGCACGAAATTAGTTTGGAACATGGGGGTGTGCACCTCGGAGAGTTTCTTCTTAAATTCGAATTTGCTCTTTTTCTATTTCAATTTATAGCCGAAAGTTTCATAAAATAGTCGTTTTCCATTGGAAGAAATTATCGCATCCTTTCGAGCTTGATACCTTTGAAAAGCACGTAAAAAACTGTCTCAGAAAGAGTGTTGCTCTATGTGCTAAAATTCGAAGCCTCTAAATTAACTGGAAAAGAAGTTATAAGCGTTTTTCTCTGTAGTTCGAAATTATTTTTTCAAGGTAATTAACTTTAATTTTATTTGAATTGTTACCATGCTGACTGGCTTATGATCCTTTTGTTTTTTAACGAATTAATGTTTATTTCTTGAGATTTTTCTCATTTTGTGAAGCATCCGATTTTTAATTAATTAATTAATTAATTATTTTCATTTTTTTTTTGAATTTTTATTATTCTTTTTTTTAAACGAATTAAAATACTGCACAAGGTTTTTTTTTTACAGAAATGTTATCCTTTATAGCGATTTTTGTTATTCCAACTTATTATTACTACTTATATTTTTATTAATTTGATTTTTTTCTCCAGTGAATTAGCAAACATGTTCTTTGCCTATTTGGGCTCCGATGAAAGGTTTTTCTGCTTTCAAAGCTTTTCTTGCTGCTGTTAGTTGCGGCAAGCTACAAAATTCCGTCTTTCTGTTTTGCTGTCAATGAATATAGATAAAAACTAATTATACTAAAAATGTATTAATTAAAAGTATTCTAATAGACTATAATCGTCCTTTTTGCGTGGGTATTTGAACTAAACAAACAAAATGCGTTTTCTTTTATATGTTTTCTTTTTCGTTTTGTTTCGTTCCTTTCTTACGTTTTTCTATTTTTTATTGTGTGTTTTATAAAAAAAAAAAGCTTAAATGTGTAGGATCGCTGGTTGATTGCCGTGGGCGGCTAATTTTTAATGATGTGGAATGCATTTTAATAAAGTAACATAATTTACACTTAAAAAAGTTATAGCTATATACACAATGGCGAATCGACTGGTCTGTTAATTTTTTAACACGGGCATAGCCGTGCGGGTACCGCTAGTATTATATATAAGGATAAAATTATTGATGATTTGAATGAATAATGTGATTAGAATTTGCAGTATACACAAAGGCATAAGCACAAAATTTTTGAATAGAAAACTAACTTCTCAGCTTTCCATTGGCTAAAAAGAAATTGGTTCTAAGTATATGTTTAATAAAAACTACGACTATTGATCTATAAAAATAAATAAATAAAATGAAATAAATAAAGAAATGAAAAATAATAAATAAGTAAAAGATAATGAATAAATGAATAAAAATGAAAAAATAATAATGAAGTGAAATGAGAACTTTGGTAAATTTAAACCGCTATCGAGATTCAGTCAAAATTTGGCGGTTTAATGCAAGGCATTTTATGATTTTCTTTTCTGTCTGTGCGCTGCGCACCCCTAATTTTTTTACAGTTCATTTTTCGATAAAAATCTCGAAACACCGCGTTTTTGAGCGTATGTCGATTGTCAAGGTCTACTATTTGAGCATTACAGGTCGATTTTGACTCAAAGAAAATTTGGGACCGAATACAAGCTGATGACAACCGGCCCAAATGTAACAATCAAGAACATTCAAGAATGTGTGAGTAATAAAATGAATCAAAACATTGGACCCTATCTGACAGATAGACTTTAAAGTATTGGAAGAGCACTTTGGAGATAGCATTCCTTCATTTCATAGGGTATCTAGAGACCAGTAGGATCTGAATCGTTTACTCTTTTGACTAGCCTGATGTCAATTCTTGTGACTGTTTTTGAGGGCAATAGTAAAGACAAGGCTTACTCAGATAACCCCAAAACCACATGTGAACTCTAAAATTCAGAGAGTTAACGAAAGCATCGGTGTCTAGAAATTTCAGCAAGGTTTGGAGAATTTTGTTATTTTTCTGTGCCACGTTTATGAGCCACATTGATGAGCTTACCATCTTTGGTTACATTGATGGTAAGCTCATTAAAGATGCAATAAATTAAATAAGATTGTCTGTAGTTACTTTTAAAATTCACATAAAATCTTGAGGTCAATTGCTTTTGAAATAGTTTTTTCATATAGCTCAATAATTGTCACCAGTTATCAACTGATGTGTAACATTGCAATGAAGGATTAAATTTTAAACTGGCTGTTTAGTTTCAGTATAAACAACCGCTCTTACTACAGCCATCATAATATTACTGCAGCCATTAAAATATTTAATAACTAGTTTAAAATTCGAATTGTTTGTTGCGTTTCGATAATGAAAATTAAGATGGTACGATTAGTGCTAAAATTTGCTGATTTGAATGGCAATTTTAATCCCTTTAAAGTTTAACGGTTGAAAATTTGGGGACATCCTTCTACTACAATCAATTTGTAGTAAAATGGCTCATAATGTGAATTCAAATTCTGCATTTAGAACCTTTTAAAATCAACTCATATTCTGCCTTTTTTTACATCAAAAGGTTTTTAATGTATTCACATTTACATAGTCATTTTAAGCCCTGAATGATGTAAATGTCTGAACGTTGTGAAAATACGAAAACAACTTCCGCTTGCTAAATAAAACAATTAAAAATAAAAGAGAATTCCAGCTTGTAACATAATTATATAATTCTTTCCATAGGACGTAACATTTTTTGACCATCCTAAGAACAGTGTCGGATCATTATGTTCTAGACTGACATCTGATGCATCCAGCGTTCAAGGGGTAAGTCATTAACATATGTCAAATAGGTAAACTCTGTTGATAAATAGATGTTGCTCCTAAGACAACAACATAAAACAGTACATAGTATAAAGCAAAATTTCTAATAAAATGCTCACAAAAGCCTTCATCGTGAACTTTTTTCTCAGTAGATATTCACTTTTGTTCATTTACATTAATTTGAAACTGAAATAATATCCATCACAATCAAGAGGTTTTTTAAAATTTCCTTTTTTTAATCAAATCGTATTTATTAAGTGCTCTAATTTGCACGAACTGCCTACTACAAAATTGATTTTTTAGAATTTTGGAAAGTATCGATTGTTTGGATTGAGAAAAAAAAAAAAATAAAGGGAGAGAAAAAAAAGAAGAGAAAACTGATAAAACTTAAAAATTAATACAATAATTTTTTTTTTTTTTTTTTGCGTTTTAGTACATATTACCTTGCGCTAAAAAAAGCGTCACGTAAAAACAAATTCATCAACTTTTAACGGTAAGTTTTTAAGGCCACTTAACTGCCTTAAAAACTGTTGCGGCGCTCAAATATTTTCAAGTATTTTCAAAGAAATGCATCGCGTGCAAGCTGTCTAGGAGTTTGGGTGTGTCTCAAAATAAAGCCGAAACGGCCAACTACATATTTACTTTAGCGCATTAATTTTTTATTGTAGTCGTCATTCGTGTATACATAAATTATTATTATGGTTCAACAGCAATCCAATGCATTAGCTCATCAACTCCAAAGGGTGAAGTAATTAATAACGTTTAATAAAGAATTAGTTGTGCATAGAATAGAATGTAAGTTTTTTTTTTTAAAGGGGATAACGCATCAGAACTCTTACGTTTGTTTTGGCTTTTAACTGTTTTAAAACTATAACCGATCTGCTTTTTTTTATTGTTCTATTTCTTAAATTTCTTATTTCATTTTCCGCTTGCGATTGTGACAACGTTTATAGATAAAACATAGATTTTAATTTTCTTGGAAGATCACGGAAGCTCATCTCCCTCACCTCCGTTCGATTTTGAAATATTTTACGGAATTCAGACCTTTAAATATGAAAGTCAGTTCTGAAAGCCATAGCGCTGCCACTTTTTTTCTTAGAAATTAGACATTTGGCTGAATATAATATTTTACATTTTTTTTACTAGTTTATAAATGATGCTTGTGTTCTAATTTTATTGATCTAGAATTATGATCTTGTTTACAGTGCACTGGTTCCAGAATATCCACAGTACTTCAAGCCATTTCCACGATGGGCGTTTGTATTTTCATCGCTCTCTACTACAACTACAAAATAGGATTACTTGTGCTGGCTTTTGTTCCGTTTGTTCTCCTAGCAACTTATTTGGAAGGAAGCATTGTGAGCGGACAATCCATTGGAGAAAAAATCGCTACAGAAGGAGCTACGAAAGTAAGCAGTCGAAATTAAATTAACTTGATTGCTTATGAAATTCTAAATTTCAGTATTGGGAATAAGTCGAATAAAAGATAAAAACAAATAGTAGCTTAGAAAATGAAGCGAAATATTAAAAAAAGAAAAAGAGAAAGCAAATACACATATAGTAATGGGAAAAAAAATCCGATTTTTGCAGAATTTATTTTGAAAGCTTCATATTTTTTAAAAATCTTAGTTTCTTTTCTCTATTTTTTTCTTTTTTAATCTCATTATGAAAAAATACTGTTTCTAATTTTTACTGTAACTAATTATACACAACATATAATTCATGACATATACACAATTTAAATTGTGTCCATATATTTGAATCACCTCGTAAATTACTCATAAATTTGAAAGAAAAAAACCCCTCTTATGCGTGTTTTATTGCTATAAAGAATCTTTTCCTCCATTTTGTGCAATAAAATGTAGTCACGCTATAAGTCCATTCCTTTCACTGAAGATGGGATTCTTCGTAAGTCCAAAATACGTGTCTGCAATTTTTCTTTGTGCTTTTTAATTTGTGTCTTATTTAATCATATTATAGATCCACAAAATATTTATTGTTCTCACCTACAATTTCTTTAATGGAAGTTCAATTAGTAAGTTAACTATACTAAATTGTATACGCCCATGTCGTATGATTATGCGGCATGTTAAAGATCCCTTGCGTATCCGTTTGGCGTGGATACTCTCGGCTAAATTAAACTCCTAGTGCAGTTTGCATCGATTAGAGCTCAGGTGTCGCCTTCTCGGGGGAAACTAAGCGTCAAAAAATTGCGGCAATGGTACCACACACATTTTGCACCGTTGAAAGAGTTGATACCAATCTCTAGGAACGCACTAGGTCTGCAATGGTTAAGAACCATTACTACGTAGTCCATTAGAAAAAAATACAACCTATAATTTAAGACATGTACCCAGTTGAAATTGTGTCCATATTTTAAAATCACATAGTAAGTAACGCATAAGTTTGAAAAGAAAATATAGTACATGTGTTTCTGGGTTATATAGAAACTTTTCCTCCCTTTTGTGTAAGAAAATGCACAAAAGGGAGGAAACGGCATGGTGTCATGCTATAGGTCTACACTCTTTCACTGAAGACCTGTTCTTTATTCTTCGTAACGTTAAAATACGTGCAGGCAGTTTTTCTTTGCGGGCCTTATCCACAATGGTATTAGTGAAGCAAAAATGAAGTAAGGATTAAATATTTATTTGTTTTGACAAGAGGGGATAGCCTCTCATTTTTATCTCAATTTGGGAAAACATTAATGGATCTCCCCTACGAGTTCTTATATGGGGACGCTCAAATAGTAATTCAACTGTACTAAATTGGATGAAATAGTTCCGTTTAGTACAGATGGATAAAATAGTTTCAGTTTAGGATATGTCGACTGATATATTTAGACGAATGTTATGGTGAATATTTATTTCTTACTTTTGATTCAGAATTGAAAAAAAATATATATCCAATAGCTTTAACTTTTGAACTGGTAATTATGTATTCATATATCCATTCTGAACAGCACTGGATTAAACATTCAGTTTTAAAAAGGAGCATCTGAAAAATTTTAGAACAATTTTTAGGTCTTTATGTGCTTAGACGTGAAATACAAATCCAAGTATTTTCTCAGTAAACTTTTCATATATTTTTATTTACCTGTTTGTTGATTAAAGGTAGACTTTTCAACAGCGTGTGCGTTTGAATATCTACTTGTATATCTTATCCTACATTTTCTAAACAGGTTGCGATCGAAGCAATTGAGGGTATAAGAACAGTAGCCTCCCTGCATCAAGAAGCCACCTTTTTTGTGCAATTTCGTGATGCATTAATTACACCTTATAAGTAAGTTCAAAATATTTTGCAAAAATATTAATGTTTTTATGAAATACTACTGAGAAAAGTAGGGAAAAAATGAATTATGCCTCCCCATTCTAAAAACTGAATGTTACTTTTACTCCTTTTCGTTAAAAATGGCGCTGCATCTTTATTTTACGAGTAAAAATATAGACCATTGAAGGGTAATTTGGTGTTATTGTCTTTTTATGGTATATATCGACAGTTACTGTAACATATTCTTAGATTTGGCTTTTGCAACGATTCAACCATAAACACACTTTTTACAAGTAAAATAAAGTACCATTGCTCCCCTCTCGTTTCTCGCACTGAAAATCTCTTTGGTGTAGTATATTTGGAGAAATAAAACCAGGCTTATTCTTGCTCCAGAGCTCCTCATCAATAATGCATCTCTTCCTAGTATTTACCTCTTGCTATTTAATTTTTTGATCAGCAATTTTGATAACACTCACGACTTAAACGCGAGACTGGTTTCCAAGTGAAAGTTGTATCCTACGTCAAGAAAGGTAATACCAGTTTGGTAACTCGATAAATGTAAAAATAAAATATTATGTCGAACAAAGATATTATTTTATTATTTATAGATTTGACTCCATTGAGTAGTATAATACGTATATATATTCCTATTCATATCTATACAAATATTCATAGTAATCTTCGTCAAGAAACGGTAAAAACCATTTTGATAACTTTATAAGTATAAAAATATAGAACGTATAAAATAATAACTGTTCTTTTCTTAAAAAGAAGGTAGAAATTATGACCGATTTAATTCTCTATTTAACGATTCGTGCTTTTTAAATTACAGGAAGTCCAGATTAAAATCGCATGTAAGAGGATTGTCGTACGGATTTGCCCAAGGAATCCAGGCATTCGCATATGCTGCAACCATGTACTATGGCAGTCGTTTAGTTTCTAGAGGAGAATTAGAATATGCAAATCTTTTGAAGTAAGTCGAATGTCTTATGATACATTGCAGTGTTACACTATTATGGATATTACTTCCGAAGTTCTATGTAATGTCTTTTTGAAAATCTGCGTTGTTTGAGATGCGCATCTTCAAGAAATTTCTTCTTTAACACGCAATTCAAATGCTTTAGTGAAAAACTAATTACTTTGTTTTAAAAGTTTTTTGAGTACTTCAGTTTCCATAAAACTTCAGTTTCCATAAAACTATCATGTTTTTGTTTGAGATTCTTAGAATGATTGTTCTTTCGTGAAAAGTGAAAATGTTGCAAGTTTTCCTTTTTTAAATAGATTTCACGGAGGGAAAGCTGAAAAAGAAATTTTTATTGCAATACCATTGCATATTATTTTTCCAAAATAAGTGGAATGTGCAAGTGAAGAGAGTATTTATTTCTTTTGTGGAATACTACTTTAAAATGAAGGTTGTAATCAAAGCACAAAACTGTTCAAACTGGAATTCGTAAACTGCTTACACAAATTTAATATTATTATTAAAGGCTTCTATTTAATATAGTTACAATTTTAAATTTTCATTTAGACTGTTAGGTTTTATGGTGCTAAATTACGGCATAGAGATCTTTTTACTTTACCCCCAAACTTTCGTAAGAATTACTATTAGGCAGACATTTACAGTAAGACGTATTCACTTCTTCGAACTTCTCCAGAGGAGTTCTATAGTATGCTAAAGATGACGTTGTGTGAGTAGACTCATTCAACGCCATTGGTTTTGAATGTATTATTTGAATTGAGAGCTTACTAAATACTTTAATTTCTAGAGTTATTGAAGGAGTGCTCGTTGGCATAATGATGGTTGGTCAAGCCGTTGCCTTTTCTCCAGACTATCAGAAAGCTAAGGTAGCTGCAGTTCGAATTTTCCAGCTATTAGATTTGAAACCTGAAATTGATGCCTTTTCACAAGACGGACTTATTCAGGTAAAAATGAAGTTGTTTTATCTCTTTTGTTTATGAAACCATAGTTAGCAGTTTGACGAAAGTTAAATCTTCCATATTTAGCAATCACAAAACTTATGCTTGATTCCACTGAAATATTCCTATTCCTTAACGAATGAGCTTGTCAGTCGGTGAGGAACTAGTATAATACTTGAAAATAAAAGATGTAGATCAATAATAAGTTGTTAATGTAGATTGACTGCGGTAAACACATCGGTTTTGATGCATGATAAATAATTGATATTCCTGTAAAGTAGCTTGGCTTTTAACCCTTATCAGTCATAGAATTATGCGGAAATGTTTTATACAGCTGCATGCAGTTTTCAATAGGTAAAATGACTACAGCTCTAAGAACGCAAGAGAGGTCTACTACTTAAAGGTGCAAAATGGTAATTTCTAACCATCGTTTGGGAAACAATATTATTGAAAATTTACATGGCATAAAAAAGCAAAAACTTCATTTTAACACATCGATCAATAAACATTGAAGCATTCTATAATGTGTTATGGCTTATCTTCAAATAAAAGATGCTCAAGAACTTCTGATCTAATTTTAACGCTATTTATGGGAGGAGGTTTCTTACGACCAGGAAAACTAAAACACGTTTGCCTTATTTATTAAAAAACATGATAATTTGCTTCTCTCACATAATTATTATAAAATGGATGACTGACTACTCATACACACTTACAGAAATTCACCTAAAAAAATTAGCCACCCTGAGCGGATCGATTGGGAAAATCGGGTCTTGTCCAATGAGTTATGCGGAGAATTGGAATACTGACTCCACGAGCCGTTTACCATGCAAAACCGGCAAACAAGTTCAAAATCTGAGGGAAGTGAAAATTTTTAAAATTCAATTTCAACAGATCGAAATGCGGTCAATTTAAGTACCCCGTTGTATGCTACTGCTGAATTACTGTAATTTAACACCTTTGAAGAATATTTGTATATTCCTGAGCTAAGAAGTGAACTTATTTTGTGTGATTGTTATCTCTTTTATAATTTGTCAGGACAGCGTGGAAGGATTTATTCGCTTTGAGAAAGTGTGCTTCAACTACCCAAGTCGACCCAACGTAAAGATTTTGAGAGGTTTGGAACTGGCCATAGAACCCGGGAAAACAGTCGCTTTAGTCGGTAGCAGTGGCTGCGGCAAAAGTACCTGCATCCAGCTCATCGAGCGATTTTATGACCCTCAGATAGGCGAAGTGGTAAGTGAATTATAAGTAATATAGACACACAGTTGCAACCCTAATTATGCATCAAAATTTCCACTGAATCAGGAACAAAATTACTTGTTTAAAATTTTTCATGCTAAGAATAAGCAATAATAATATTTTTCATGGCTAAGCGCTTTGTGTTAATTTTCCCCTAATGCGGAAACTTTCAAAGGATGAATTAAAGCCATGACATTATTTTCTACCATGTACGAATGCTATGTGGATAGGAACTGTATATTGAATACTGTAATGATAGGTAAGCATACTGTGATGTACATTGGTAAATTCAAAGTTGTTTAGGAGAATTTTGCTGAAGTTACCAATTAAATTCTAAGAACACGGACTAAAACGAGCATACGAGAAGTTTCAGTTCGAAGAATTGTTATTCATTATACTTTGATCTACATTGTAGTACTTTATTCTTAATTGCAATTATAAATCCCTCTCCATTTTTTATCTTTTTCTTTCACTCGTATTAATAATTTTTGATAATTTTATTTAGTATATATTGGTTTTACACAACAATAAATCTATATATATGAATTTTAATTACTACAGAAATACATTGCATTTGATGTGCAAAAGCACATGCATCAATAAAAGGTACATAACAATTTCTGTTAATTGATTTGACTTGCGAATCAAAAGAAAAGCCTGAAAGTTGTTTTATACAATGCAAATAATTATTAGAAATGAGTCTTAATAAGTATTTTCACAAATATTTATTCTGTATAGAGAATTGATCAAGAAAATATCAGGGATTTGAAAGTTTCTGAGCACCGAAAGCACCTCGGCATCGTTTCTCAAGAACCCACCCTTTTCGCTTACAGTATTGCAGAGAACATTGCTTATGGAGACAATTCTAGGAAGGTTGACATGAATGAAATCATTGCAGCCGCAAGGCAAGCGAATATTCATAATTTCATCGCATCATTGCCACAGGTAAATTTCATTACGCAATTATTATTTTAATGTTCTTCTAGAATAAAAATGGCGGCACGAGAGATGAGCCATGCCAATATTCCCAGTGTAGGGAAACATAGAACTTTGAACTGAGTGGATGTAAGGATACCTTTATGAAACACTTTAATAAAGACAATTAATTTATGAAACAACGTTTGATAAGACAATTTACGTATTTACAATTCTACAATTTAGAGCATAGTTTCTCAATGGAAGCCGTATGGCCCGCTTGGGGGTCACAGAAAAAATATGAAGGGCCACAGGGGAAAATAGTAAAATAGAGGAGTCATGAGTTTCGGTAAGACCGCGAAACAATCCTTTCAAACTGATAAAATATTTCACATAATATTAAACGTCATTTTGACCAAATATATTACAATTCTATATACGATATGATGTAGTCTACCCTGTAAACAAGAAAATATTTACTGTACTTAATTATATCACATGTAAGTATAAATAATTTGGTATTTATTAGATCAACAGTCGATTCGCACTTATGTAGAGCAAATTAAACCAGCTCTCAAAACTCGCTTGAAGCACAAATCCATAACAAAAAATAAAAGTGTATAGAGCCGAGTATTACAATGAGTGCAATACTAGAATTTTTGTTTTTATTCCAGTAAAATTATGCAAAAATTACTACGTCTTTTTCCCTTCAGAACTTTATGTTCGGAAAGCTTCTCACTTTTTGGACAGAATTTGCCTTTATTCCAATCTGCCTCTGTGTTTTTTTTTCGTTCAGATTTTAGAACTCATTTTTTAAAATTCATTTTTTCCCCAGTCATGATTAATTGCTGTTGATAGTTACTCTCTTTTCGGAGCTTAATTTTTCTAGTGTCCTCTGTTTCATTTCCTTGACTTGAACAAAAGGTTTCTTGTACCTTTGAAACATTTTTTTATACAAATTTTCTTTGCATATTTGGCATATTTGTGGATTTTAAACATAAATTAGTCAATCGTATCATTCAATGAAGTTGTTTGCTCTGAAACTGACAATATTTTTGATCCTATTGTATGTGCACACTTGTGGAAAATAGGATCGCACACAAAAACACGTAAATAAATAAGTAAATATGCATACGTATATGCTTATACATATACACGAGGTGTGCCGCGACAAAATAAGGGGCCACAAGCCGAGAAAGGTCGAGAACCCGTGGTTTAGAAGAATTTTCAAGAAAAAACCTTAATAATAAAATGGAAAATAAATATATAAGTAAAATATTGATTTAATTTTTAAAGCCAGATATAATCCATATCTGTATTTTTATTACCATCCATCTTCTTCTTTTTGTTTGAAACTTTAGGATTTACACATGTTGCCGCATCGGACCAACGAAGGGGATGGTTATTTTTATGAATCGAGCTCGGGTTCCTCGAGTAAAAGGTAGCGGTCGTAAACATTAGACTACAATTTGAACGCAGAAGAGACAACAAATAGTAGGATTGCTTCATATTAAAACAATCCTAATCACGTGCACATTTATGCTATTTTGTTCTACCAATAAAAATGATTCCCCACATCTTTCGTTGATGTGATATACGCTTGTTATATTGCGTGCGCTATCGTTCATTATCCATTTATCTTACTGTTGTATAGAAGTGTATATATGCATTATTGTTCCCCTTTCTTTTATGAATAAGCCATCGTACATTTTTTTAGATGCTTGTTTCCATCGTTCCAACAAGCTCTGTATTAAATACCCACAATTAAAAGAAGAAATGGAATTTCTTTTTTTGCTGCCTTTCTATTTTTTCTCTCTTTTCTCTAGGGTTATGAAACACCTGTTGGCGACAAAGGAGCACAACTCAGTGGAGGGCAGAAGCAGCGTGTAGCAATTGCACGAGCTCTGGTCAGAAATCCGAAAATTCTCCTTCTGGACGAGGCGACGTCTGCCCTGGACGCCGAGAGCGAAAAGGTAAAAACCTGAGCTGCTATTATGAAGAGAAACTTTTTGGCTAATTTTCGGTTCTACTTTTCCGATATCAGGCACTTAGAAGCAAAGGGGTATAATAAGTGAGAAAAATGAAAATTTAGAGTTAACTATTGCAAATAATAAATGAAACACCAATCTGATTTTTGCAAGAATTGTGAGTGGAAACCCTGACAGGTTTGGGCCTTACTTAGTTAACAGTACTACTCGTCTTATTACTCAAAATCTTATTTATCACTTCAGTATGAACCTTTTGGTTTTTAATTTTATGTATCTAAAAGAGTCTTCTTAACTCTTCTAACTAACTTCTTCCTCTTAACTAAGAGTCTTCTATGTATCTAAAAGAGTTCTTAATTCGAACAATTTTTTAAAGTGACTCTAACTTGGGATTTCCGCTTCAGAGTGATAAAGGAGACGTTATTACCAGGAAAGCATTTTATGACTGTTATCGCAAAATGAATACAACTTTATAAAGAGAGAAATATCTTAGCAACTCCGCCAAACCGACAGAATACTGGTTCAACATTTGACTGCAAGTGATCGATTAAATTAATGTATGATCGCAATAGGTTTTGCCTGTTCTGATTAAGTCTTTTCAAGCAAAAATTACGTATTGGACTAACAGAAATGCTCCTCATTTTGCTACTGCACTGCTTGGGTAACCATTGTATTTAAAGGAATGTTTGATATCACAATAAAGCGTGAAATGGCAACAATACCGACTACGTTCTTCGAAAAAGTTGAGAATGAGCTTAGAGACTTCAGTACCGTTGTGGGTAATAGAATTGATCATCTTGTTCAACATTATACGTTTCATATTTGAACAGCGTTTACAAAAAATTTTTATTCTTTGAATACAAATGATGATGTGTATTAAATATGGTAAACATAATAAATATTCCTTTTTATAAACAAGAAAAAAAAAGTTTTGGAAAGCATCAGGCTACTCAGCCACATCTTACAATCGTTTTGATTTCCCCTTTTATGGCTACTATGGTAAACAAATTACAAATAAAAGTTCTCAAAAGTTTTAATAGATGAAATTTCATAGCAAATCAACACTTTGCCACATATATCTCTGTATTTACTTTATTTTGCATTCAAATTGCAGGTTGTTCAGGAGGCTTTAGATAAAGCGAGAACTGGAAGGACGTGCTTAGTCATTGCCCACAGGTTGAGCACGATACAGAATGCAGATGTCATCATGGTGATACACAAAGGCAGGATAGTTGAAAAGGGAACTCATCAGGAATTGTTGAACCTGAAAGGACATTATTTTAATCTACACAATACCCAAGCCACGAATCGATAATAATCTACATCAATTCCTTTCAACTTTCGGTGGACTTTTGCTAATTCGAATCAGATTTTTCAAAATTAGAGTTTAAATTTAAAAAAAAGTTTTAAATAAAATATAAGTTTCTACTTTAATCGTGCCATTTAACTGGTAGACCTATAATTCGATGTACATTTTACCCCACCATCTAAAGAATGATCTCAAATTACACGAGACAATATTATTGATATTCAGAGGGTAACTTTTTGTCTTCCATACGGGAGGAAAAAGTTACTAAACCGGCAATCTTTCGAGAAGAATTGTTTCGAGTTGCCGTTGAACTAGAGGGAGAGAATCTTCTAAAACAATATGTCAGCTCCTTCTGTGCTATCCTTAATATGGAAACCCGTAAATGGGCAGGACGTTGCGAGTTGCCTCGTATTATTCGAGTTTTTGTAACTATAAATAAAATAGATCTAATTGCTTAGTTTTTTTTATTTTCATAATCAATTTTATTAGGCATTTCATAATGAGCAATGATGCTCTATCTACAAAGTGATTTTTTTTACTCAAATTATATTATTAAAATGCGTTTTGAGATAGATTGACTAAGAATCGTATACTCCTATTATATATCTATTCTGGTAAACAGTTGTTCATAGAATATTGTTTAATTGTTTTCCCAACTGAGAGAAATAGAATTATATTTTAGATACATTGAGAAAATTTTTTACATGCTTTCTTGCTTCTTAAAGCGAAAAAAAATATCCTCAAAACTATCATAATATTTATCTAACTATTAGAAAATGTATTTAACTAAGTATGAGGGCCTTAATCATTGCATATGTTTGTCACTATTTGTTTGGTCATCATCTATTAAGGAAAGCATGTTTTTAGAGATTTACATGTATATTATTTCACCATAGACTCGCAATTTTTTTTAAAAACCGAATAAATTAATAATTAATGAATATAAAACTAAAAACCAACCTGTCGGATGGGCAAGTCTGGCAGTAAAACTATTGGAAAATAATGAGAAAATATTTCTTTTTTTGTTCGCAGAAATTTTAATTGAACTCACAAAATTAAAAAAGTCTGTAACTTCTACAAATGTGTATATAATCATTTGTGTATAAACAGATACACAAACAAATGCTTCTTTTCGAAAGGAACAAAACTTGTAGAAATAAAACATGTGTTTTTGTTTTGAAAAACAAAAAAATGTTATGAGCCTTTCGTAAATCACGCAGAAAATATTTTTTTTTGTTTTAAATCCTTTTTGGGAATTTTAATGTAATATTACCAAGTAATACCAAGTAGGGAAGTGACATAATTCGTAAAACTCTGTATTCTGTTTTTTAGCAAGAGTTTACTGACACTTTATTTATGTACATTTTATTTGTTTCTTACGTGTCAAAATCGAGTTTCACAATTGTGAATCTATATTTTATTATAAAATCGGAGCTGTAAGTTGAAAAAAAAAATTTCTTTTGCAACTAAAAGGTATAACTACTCAGTGTATAGAAATAGGCTTTTATGCGAATTAGATGCATATTCCATCCAGTCGGCTTTAAACAGAAACACGAAAACAGTGATATCATTGTACAATTGAGAAAATCCAGCATTGTTGTACAAATTTACAAATTTTGCTACGTTGGATTTTATCACTTGCACAGGTGGCAAAAAGGCAATCGTGTTCGATAAAATTGATTATTTCCTGTTGGAGAAGGAAATAGAGCTTCGGTTTGGCTTTTAAATGTGCAAACTACCTCTATCCAACATTTGCTTTTTTTGGTATTTGTGGCCTTACTGTTTTAAATTGAACTAAGCACATACATCTATTTTTATTTGTAGCAAGATTACTGTTGTACATGTATGAAAAATTGATGTTTTATTAATAATAAACCTTTTGTGACTAAGAGCGAGTGTATAGCTTCAGTATTAATTAAAAGGGATTGCCTTCAGTAATTAGAATTTTTTATTTTGTTTTACTTTTATTTGTGTGTGTGTGTGAAAAATGAATTATAATACCTGTAAAATGAAATTGCTGTACTGGCACCATTTATTTATTGTTTTCCCCTCATAAATGTAATAGTGAGCTTTGAAAACAGATAAATCGAGCTTAATAATGCTGAAATATCTTATTTAGCTAAGATGCGACAATTTACTTTTTTAAAATTACTAAAATATATTCTGCTCTCTTAAACAAGAAAAGCCTACCTGATTTTTAAAAAAAAAAAAACATTCCTTTTCAATCTAAGGATCACTTTCTAGACTTAAATATAATCACAGTAAAATCTCTTCATAAGGGCGACGCTAAGGGGGATTGGACATTTTATTCCTTGAATAGAGATGTCCCCTACACGGAGGTATATATCAATTGAATCATATGCATACATAGCGTATGAATTTAATAATAAACGTATACTATCATTGAAGCTTAAATTCCTTAAATGATTTATTCATAGTCAATAAAATTAGAAAGCATAAAAATAAAAATAAAATAAATGAATGAAATTTCCATTGAAAAGTATAAAACGTTTAGCAAAAATGTTGCAATTGCAAAATTTGGTGAATTGTTGAAATTAGTATTTGAAGTAATCTTACGTGATTGCGTTTGGTAGAATGTAATTTACAAAGCTATACAATGGTCATTACAATTAATGTACCCTTTTCGAATTTTGTACAGTAGATTTGTCGAAACGTGTTAGTGGCGAGTCGGCATGAATGTCTTAGAAGGAATGCGTAGGTAGGGCAATTTAGACTACAGAATTGTTTTTTTTTTTTTTTTTTTGTACATGTTTGTAAGGTTCTATATTATCTATCACTAGTGATATTCGGTTAAAAGTGAACCTTGGATTCCAGAAAAATCAATTACTTCTTATTTATTTAACATGAATTTTTGTAATTTTCATTTGGAATGTACTTTAAACAGAGCGTCCCTTAAACATATGCAGGTTTCATTGAGGTCCCTATTCAGAGGGACTGGAATCAGAAGAATATCCCTTAGCTAGAGGTGTCCTCAAAAGAGGTTCTACTGCATAAGTGTATTGAGAGAACTTAATTACATAAAAAGAAATAATAAAAATATCAGTTGATATAGTGAAAAACGAGCAATTAAGGGCGGCGAAGCAACGATTTGTAAAAATGTTCATAGCCAAAAAATAGTTTTTTTAGACTCGTTTGTCTCGTTTAAGAGAGCTGTATAGAAAGTTGTAAAATTTCTGAACGGAAATCAAAACATTCGTGTTTTCTACTAAAACAACAATTATATGCAAAGTTTTATGTGCTTGAAATCCCATCGGCATACTTTCAAAACATGTGGACCAATGAAATCCAAATCATGTATTTTGTTATGTTCCTCTGTGTATGTCTTAATCATAAAGGAATGAAATAAATGCAATGGAAGTCCTTTTTAATTTGTGTGTTTTTATTTCATGATAATCAATGTAATAACAATGTCGAGTGTTTGACAATTGTTAGGAGTTTAAGCCAATCACATTAACAGTCGTCTTCGAAATTTTGATTATTGGGTTTTTTAATGCAAAATATAGTCCTAAAAACAAACAAATGAAACAAATGAGGAACATAAAAAGGGCTACGGATAAAATTTATAAAATGAAACTAAATTCTTGTAAAGGATTCGTCTACATGTTGCAAATTATAGATATGATAAAAGAATACATACTAAAATATGCAAATATAAAAATGGGGCAAAGTAGAAAACACAATGAGCAGTTCTCAGAAAATATTAAATTGCTCTCCTACAATGTCGATTCATTTAATCATTCATTTTCAACATTGTGGCATGCTATATGTTACGAACAAAACGTGCATAAATTATCTCACATTACTTAAAACACATTTTTATTTGCATTTATATAATGTCATCTTTTCTTCATCTACCTTTTAGATAAACTACGAAGAAATATTGGAACCAACTCAGAAAACCGGCAAAAGCTCCACTATTCATAAGATAAATCGCTAAACTTTAATACTTTAATGTTTGACGTTATTTCAACGAGCCAATCTCACATTACGCTTTTTTCTTTCGAAACGCCATTTTCAAATTATACAAATGTCTGCTTACTTGCAGATTATGCAAGTACATAACAAGCACTCACCACTCATGTTCCTGATAAGGAATTCAGCAAAAATACTAACTTTTTATCACAAATCACAGCATAGATGCACTGAATGATTGCGAATACTTGTAATTGATTTGTAACACAGCTCTTTCCCAAAAAACGTTGAAATACAGTTCATTACATTATTGGTATCTTCCTGAATTCTCAAGATTATTCAACTGAAAAAACATTGTAATCTTTCGCGCTCTAGCAGTAAAAAATCAAGTCCTTTAAGTGTTCATATTTTTTCTAATATTTAGTTTTTGAATTTCTAATTTCATGTAAATGATTCCCTCGTATGTTCTTAACTTTGCTGTAAGTTCAGTGAAATTTCGTACAAGACTGCGTATCATAGGTCAAAAACATGCTGAAAAAAATTGTATTTTGGAAAGAAATCCTTAAAACTTCGTAAATATGAGTGCTAGTTTCTCGAAAATGTGTAGAGTTATTGTGCATAACAGGTAAACTCCTCTGTTAAATTCTTTTCAAGCTTATTTCAAGAATTTTACTTTACATGATAATAAAAATTATCTTCTCCTTTCTTCAATTCGTTGCTGGTTCCCTAAGTGCACGCGTGATGAAATTTTTACTGGAAAGTGGGAGGTGAAATATGCCTTTTATTTGGGTTAAGTTTCAGAACGTTTTGTCTTCCATTTCTCTATTAATTTGAAAAAAATAAAGTCTAAAATTGAAAGATGCCGGTGATTTTTTTGCTTATATAGGCCCTATTTGTTTTCTTAAATTTGTGACTCAACAATGTGACTCTGTATTGCACTTAAGTATAAAGCTTTGAAATAGATCTTGCTTAGAGAAGACATTCAATAACAGCTTATAACGGAATATCATGTTCTCTAACAAAACATTTTTGGAACCAAGTTATCATTACAAATCAAATCTCCTTTGCAAAGCTAACACTAAAAACAAGCTTATATTGAAGATTTGGTGTGCTTTTAATCTTTCATCTACAAAAGTAAAGGATTCTTTTTACCCCTCTGTTCAACACGAGGACGTACAACACGAGCTATTTTCGTTAGTAAACGGACATTTTAGTTTTCCGATGGAATATGATTAACAACTCAATACCTTTTAAAGCTTTAAAGAAGCTGTACGCTTTTAGATTTTGCCATGGCGATTAAAAAAATTTCTTTTTTTGGTCTATAGATAATGGGGTGACAGGAGATTCATTGAATTTTCCAACACTTTTATGACAAGGAGAGTTGAATGCCATTTTGTGCTAATGCACACAAAAATGAAACTATTACGCAGAGGTAAAATACCTAAACCTGCTTCTTTGCTGATCACGAGTGGGGAGGGGTTGTACTTGCGCGAAAATATCGGTGTTCTATAAAGAGAGGAGACGGGAAATATAGTGGATGAAACTTACTGGTTCCAAAATTGTCGCATAAGTTCGTTTCTACATTTATACATTGTATAAAATTTGTAAATTAGATAAACGAATTTAATAAATTTATTTGGGATAAAATTTGGTTTGAGCGGTCAAAACATGTTCTACTTCTCAAAACAAGTGTACCATACCTCAGAAACCTACCGCCCTAGGGATGTTACCACCTTTTTTCAACCAATCTCTTTCTCCTTTTGATCTACTTTCATCGTCAATCGATTCAGGCCGCCAAGATAAGGACTAACCTACCTTTGATACTTAAGAAAAGAAAAATAAAAGTTCGTCGATTGTTGCGATAAAAAATATTGAGATTACGAACAGGAATTTTTAATGAACGTGTTTTTTCCGAGTGTTAGAAACCCTCTGGAGTTAAAACTCGTCTGGATTAGAATCTTCTCTTTGCTTTCCAATTGGTACCGTAAAATGTACGAGAGGGTTCGGTGAACAGACGCAGTTCCATTGAAAGGGTTGGAAGAGACACGTGTGGGTCGCTTCAATACAGAAGGGTTTGGTCTCCAAGGACGTACCACAGATGAATAGAAGAGCGAATGAAAATGAATGTGTTCCAGATCAGGAAGGTAATGAGGATGGTAACAACAGCAGAGACACGGCGATCACGTAAGTAAAAATAGATTTTTGTTTTGATTCTGTAAAATTTTATTTTATTTCAAAGATTTTGAGGGAGCTTGGATTACTGATGGGATGAAAAATGGCTATATTTGATAAATGAGATTAAATCTTAACATCCAAACGGGTTTGACCATTTTTATCGTGTCATTTTTACCCTAATACTACCTGTATTAATCTTCAAACAAATATTTTTTTAGGAAAATTTCAAGCAATAATGAAAAAATTGTATTGATAATTTGTTCTCTAGTTTCAAATTTCAGGTGAAAAGAGACTAAGGAGTTTCACTTTAGCAGAACATTAACCCTTTTATGGATCCCCGTTTAGCAAATATATCCCCCTCCCCTCCTTACCCTTGAAAAATCTACAGATTGCATTTACTAACAAAAATGTTAATTGAATGGAGGTGGGGGTGGGTGGGGGTAATAAAAAAAGTCCGGAAAAGGAGAATTCAGAATTTATTGAAAACAAAGTTCATCACAACTTTTTATAATGCATTTTATTTTTACAAAAGGCAAAGCGAGAAAAAATTATATTAAGACTCCCATGTAATTCCAACTTAGCATGTGTTTGATTAAAAAAAATGTCACTGACACACCTTTGTTTTGTATCTCACTCCTACATCGTACTACATTCCAGAAGAATGATTGAAAAGGAATAATTAAATATTGAACATACTAGAATTTATATGCCAACCAACTGAGCTAAGAAGCTCTGAAGATTTTTCTGAAAAATTCAGAAAAAAGCAAAAAAGTTTTTGATGGGGGATACATATGGGAGAAAAAAAATCTATACTTTCTACAATCCAGTCATCAAAAAAAAACTTGGAAAAAAGTTGCTGAAATTAATGAAAATTGATTCATATTTGTCAACAAAGTCTCCACAATTTTATGAAAAATGGCGAAAATTTAGAAAGTGGGAGAAAGTTGTAAAAATCGCACTACGAGTGTAAAATGGTAAAAGTTGGCAAGCTCGTAAATATGTCATTATCCTGGGTTTCCAAGCCTTCATCCTTTTCGAGAAACGACATCTAATTCCACAGTAATTTTTGACGTAAATTCCTTCCTTTTATTAAAATTTCAGCGTTGTTTACTTAAACACGGAAAGAATGTAGCCTTGTTCGGCAATATATTTTCTTTAGCTTGAAAAATAACGTCTTCATTTCTAACGAATGTGCAATATTTTATTTGATGTGACATATCAAAAAAGCATATGCCGATAACTGAATGGGATTTTGATGAAATGAGAAGGTTTTGTACCTTCTTATCTCTCTTGGGCTCGATAAGCAAGATAATAAAATCTGCATGTTACTCTTGATGGCGCATTATGTAGTTCTCTAATAATAAAAAGAAAGTTATTGACGACGGCAGTAAACAATAATTTGAAATTTTAGACAGAACCAAAGATCCATCTCTATATATCCTGTGGAGATTCGCAGAAACAAAAACGCAAAATTATAAACTGTAATAAAATTAAATGAGTGAAAAGATTAATAATCGTTACTTTTTCGGGAGCAAGAACAGGAGATGGGTATAAAAAAATCTTCTATTTGTACTATGTGCACTTCAAAGGCAGCCAACTTGTTTAGAGTCCCACCGAAAATCTATGGGCTTATTTCGCAGATGGGACACCGGGATGCATCCCCTCTCAAAATTCCGATATCTAATGGAAGTGATTAAAAAAAATAGGCACTAAAAACGGCTCCCAAGCAATATCACGCCCCCCCCCCAGGAAAAAAATCGTAGATGCGCCTCTGCAGATATTTCTCGTTTCATGAGCTCTATCATTTTTCTACTCCACCAAAACACAAAGGTTTATATTTCAGCCCGAGAAGAATGTGTGCACTGCAGAAGAAAGAGTAGATATTAAAATTTAAAGTGAGGATACGATACATGAGATTTAAAATTAAAAGGTGGAATATAGCAACAGATGCTATGTTTACTGCTCTTTATGACTAAGAAAATTCCACGAGTAATATATGAAACTGAAAAAGATAAGTGGTAGTGTAATGTTAATCTAGAAATCAGCTTTTACGATTGATAATTCACAAATTATGGTAAAGTAATGTTTATGAATAATATGATTTGGTTAGATGTCAAAAGACGCTTGGATGTGCTGAAAACTTTTGCGAGATAAAACTCAGCAAGCCGTCGACAGATAATTTTCAAAATCATTAATTGATAGTAAAGGAAAATAAATTTTAGTTGAATACGAATTTTGGGGCTCTGACTGTAACTAACAGACTTAAAGCCAGTAAAAATTAGCTTAGAAAAACTATGCGGTCCGACTTTCCTAACTGCGGAAAGAATATTTGCTTATAATATTGGAAAAGGGAACCAACAAAACTCAAAACTTGCTAAATACATCATTGAATTAGTAAGATACACTTCAAATGAGTTTGTGTGAGATAAAATGTTAGTTTAGTTGAATAAATGCCATGCTTAAACGTTCGGAGAATTTATGACACTGCTAAACTTATTTCGGGCCTTTCACGTTTACCAAATAAAAACTCTTTGATTTGACAAGCTGCAATAAGGCAATTCTGATAAATCGTTTTTGCTAGGAAGCCCTACTGCCCTACTCTTCGCCTTAAAAAGAAATGCGCAAGGAATAACGCTTAGAATTAGAAAAGCGATTCATTCAGAGACAAAGGCTCTAAGTTGCTCATATAACACAAGTTCTAGCTAGAGTAAAGCAGGGATTCCAGTTATTTAGCTCCTCCCCACCGGTTAACAATATTATGAAACTTTTCAAAGCAAAGTACTAAAAGTATAATCAGAATCTCTATTTGTTTTAATCTTTTGTTGCTAAAGCAGTAATTTTTAGCGTTGCTTAGTTCTTAAAGGAGAAGGTTTTAATTTCTCCCGTAGCTGCTAATGATAAAACTAATTATTCAAAAATTGCCATTAAAATATCAAATCAACATCTGAAGAAAAACCGTGTTTTAGTTTAAAATTTATCTACGTCTAACATTGTCAGCCTCTTTGATAATTGCTTAAAAGGATGCAGTGATAAACGCTGTGCATCCAGTAGATGAATGCTTTTTTCTTCTACCCAATGTGGAATTACTTGCCTTGTCGGTATTCGCGCTTTTTAGAGCTACGGAAATTATTAGCCATTTGTCATGGGTCACTTGCAGGCGAGCAGCATTAACGGCTTATTTACCAAATACGGTAAAACAGCCGGTCCAACCGTTATTCAAGCAATCCCCTGTCAAGACCGCTGTTAAACTCGGTATTCACCACCCAATTAGAACTGTTATGCTATCGACACTTCCTTTACTGACAACAATGGCTCAACCTACCCACGTGACCTCGAGCAACTCCACTGTTGACCGTTTGTTTACATTTCTCCCGCTACAAGTGAGTTGGCTTGAAGTAATGATATCGCCAATCTGAAGCTGAAAAGCTTCTGTGAAGCAAAATCTTAGAGCGATTAGTAGCTGTTCTTCAACAGACAATGCCCCTGCGGCTGAACCTTCGATTTCTACGGTTTAAGTCCATCGACAGTTGGTGCCGAGTAGAGATGTAACGAATAGTGATTTGGCCGAATACCGAATATTCGGCCGTTTCTTCCAGGCCGAATATCGAATATTCGGCCGTTTCTTCTAAGCCGAAGCCGAATATTCTGCCAATGTCTTAGGCCGAATACCGAATATTCTGCGGCTGAATGTTAAAATTTCTAGAAAATCATTGAAATAGAAATAATTTGTCAAATTTAAAAGTATTCACAAAGGCCAATTCCATACATGAATTTATGATGTATGATTTAAGATTCTAAAACTATCTTAAATTAATGTGTTTTCTGTATTATTTTGAATGCAATAAAACTGAGAATTTCACCTACAAGTGGAATAGAAATGACAAGTTTTAACGTAAGCCTTATCATTATTTTACTAATTATTTAATTCAGATTAACCCTACGCACTATTTGTAAACGTTTGTTTGTTTATAAATGTTTTTAAAACACTTCTAAAGTGTTTGTCGAATTTGGCCGAAATCGTCTCTAGTTGCTGGTTCGCGCAAGCGAAAAAGGCCTCGAATGTAAAGGGGTTAAAGAAATACTATTGCTCAGTGAATTTTTTACCTTGCTCAAAATAGTTTTATGAAGGTATTTTAAAAGTTTATCAAAGAAATTTTTTAGTTTATGGAGTTCTTTTTTACATACCTATTTTAAAAAGATCTATTGAAATAAACTGGAATATACTTTTACTTTCTGAAACCCCAAGAGCTTATGCTATCTTAATATTCATGATACATTCAAGGCACATTCCTCTCTTACCAAATATTCACAATAAATCAGTCTACCAAAACAAAGTCTGACTTCCACTTTGTTAATAAAAACAAAATAAAAGTCTCAATCACAATTAACTATTGCCAGCAAGCACCAAGTATAAAATACAATATTACAACTTTAAAATCTATTTTTGTGCAGTCAAACCTAAAAACAATGTTTAAAAAAGTAGCTTTTACTAAGTTATTTTTATTTATTAAAACTATATACCCACAATGTGTTCTTTTGCAATAACTATAATGAAGTTTTAAATGTTTAAATCTACTAATTTCTTAATTTTTTTACATTTCTACTGTAACAGAACTATTCGGCCGAATAGTCCATAAATATTCGGCCAGGCCGAATTTCATCTTACCGAGTATTCGGCCCTGCCGAATATTCGGCTAGTGTCATGAATTGACTATTCGGCCAAAGGGCCGAATACCGAATAGTGGCCGAATATTCGTTACATCCCTAGTGCCGAGCAATCGCTGTCTTTTCCTCGTTGGAAATACCGTTTTGGATGATTCCAAAATGGACCGTGAAAACGCTACTCTACCGCCGGTCGAAAGGTTGGTGAATAAGGCTGTAACCCCAATACCCTTTGGTTGGATGCATGGTTGGATGATCCCAGACAGTGCCACCTCCCTTATTTAGAACGAGGTTCTGGATAAATGCTTTTAATATACTAAATGTTGTAACTGTGATGGAATGAAAAATAAAATTGCCTCCAAAGTTTAATTGCTTATTTTGAATTACATTGAACTGCATTTCTGTAGCATACAATTGAGAAGTTGCTTAATTTCGCACTTAAGGTTGTCAGATTTGCATAGTTAACATTTTACAATAAGACAGATCTGGCTACTCCTTCAGCTGAATGAGTAATCAGAGATCGAAGGTATAGAAAAAAAATAGTTAAATATCTTGAAGAATATCCTCAAAACCATTAAAAAGTAATCAAATACACCATTTGACAAAACGTAAAGTTTGGGTTCTATTTGAAGTTTATTTTTCAATTTATATCTACACAAATGCGGGGACAATTTTTTTATTACAATATCGATAAGTTTTGTACACTGTAAAAAATTCTTTAAAAACCCAGAAGGGAAACTGAGTGTTTCCTTAAATTTACAAAGAACTCAATTTAAATCAAATAATCAAGCTTCTTGGTAAGTTTCTCAATAAAATTCTTACTTTTCTGCTCTCCGTAAAGTTACGGAGAAAGATTTGTTAAGATACGCAAAAACTAAGCACTTGATATTTCAGACTACCAGTTTAAAAGTCCTAAATTAAATGCATAAATAAACGTTTGAGATCTGTTACTACCAGTGTAAAAATTGTCAAAATTGCATTATATATTGTTGGCATTTAATTTAACTTTAGCTCTAGTGAGCACCCCGCTATAGTTCGAAGGCCAGCGTTCCTGGACAGTGTATGCACAGGGATCAGAGCTAGTAATTCAGCTTACTCACAGACGGCGCCACTACGGCGGTAAATTATCTGCTACAAAAAATTTTGGAAATGTTCTTTATATTTTATTCTCCGTAATTTCCTTTTTTGAAGATTTTGTAGATTTTTTTTTATAAGAATTTTACATCAAACTCGAGATAAATGATTTCCAGGAAATTCTCATGTATTTTAGGGCAAATTTTTTCACAGTGTACAAAAAATTACTCACAGGAAATAAGGATTTTGAGAATCATGTCCCATGTCTTAACGATCTTTGATTTTTTTTTTTTAGAAAAGGGGAATCAGAAGGAGACTCCGAAGAAAAGGTGCCTCCTGTAGGAATATGTTCCTTGGTAGGTAAAACAAGTGCTTTTTGGAAATCTAATTAATAAATGCATGCAAATATTACAGAATCCTTGTCTGTGGATACAAAATATATATTGTGATGCTTTGACTTGAAAACGAAATTGAAGAAAATTGAAATTGATAAAGAAATTTATCTGCGTTGGCTGTAGAAAAAAGATTTTTGATCGTTTTCAAGTTTAATAAACGTGGTTATTTCTGCTAAAATCAGGACTAAAATACAAATATAGTTACTTATAGGTACATTGACCAGATAATTATATCTTCAACTGTTACAATTACTGATGTTAAACGATGTTACAATTGCTCTTACCTAGTTAAAAATTTTAAACCTACACAAAATTGAAAAAAAAAAAAAAAATATTTTCGACAATTTAGGAGCTAAGAGTTATCTTATCTTTTTAAAAATATACAGATATTCTCTACGTTCAATGTTTCTAAGGATTTTTTAAAAATATGAATGTAAAAAAATATAAAGAATAAAAAATTATCTATCTCCTATGCAAAATAGCGAGCAGGTTGTTTGTGGCCAGTAAAAGCTACTAAGTTTGCACATGCTGCTCTGGAAGCTAGCATGGCGATATATATATATATATATATATATATGTAAGAACGGCTGTCCCGTTCTATCTTCTACAGCTGTGGCCGCTAAAACCCATGTAAGACGAGGCACAGGGTTTCGTTGCAATTCTTTATTGGTAAACTTTAACACACAAATATCATAACATTAATATTGTTGGAACGAAGGACATGAAGTCATCAGCACGTTTCAAGAAGCAAGAACCCCGATTTTCGTTCGGGCAGTCGTATTTATATGGGGGAAAATCTCTTAGACTGCAGACAACATTCCCTACACCACGTGATAGCACGTGGTTTAAATAGGAGGGCCATATGGAAAATAAAATATATTATTGGCTTTAATGCCGTAGACAGGGGCTGGCCTAAGTCTACGGGGAAAAAAATAGTCTGGAGGGAATTAATGAGGGAAACCAACTTGAGCTTAGGCATGACCATATATGGTAACGCGTTAGAGAAATTTATGAGTGAGACAACCCTGAGTTGTCAAGTTTAATATGGAAAAAGCCAGACAAAGGAGACAAAGGACTTCTCCATATCACAGCCTGACAAAGGATACAAAGGATTTTTCCATATTACATCCCCCCTCCCCAAAAGTTCTATTACTTTAAATATTGAAGAAGTGAAATATCTGCAGCCTTTTTCCCCACATAAATTTATGTATTAAATTTTATATAAACATATCACATTTTGAATGAAATACTATACAGTTACAAAAATTACTGAACATTTTCATCAGATTATTATACTCTTACTAAAACGATATTTACAAAATTGTATATACAGTTCAGTTTAAAAACAGTTGGATTATTCTGTTGCAGTTCAAAAGTGAATGACTTATATCACATTATTCATGTGATAGTTTGAAATTTGTTGGTGGGTAATATTTCCTCAATCTTGACACATGTACTATGTCTGATTTTTCTTTGCTGTGTGCATTTGGTTTATTGATTTCATAAGTTACGTCCGTAACTTTTCGAAGAATTTTATATGGTCCACTGAACGGTTGCGAAAGTTTTCGTGAATTCGGATATTTGAATTCTTCATATATCACAAAGTCATCTGCATTAAAAGTTTTGTCCACAAATCTGGCATCGTAATATATTTTATTTTTTTCATGATACTCTTTAGTTCTTTCCACTGCCAGTTTTCTAGCTTCCTCAACAGGAGGATAAATGTCTTCATTTACTGGATTTTGAAAAGGCACTGTACCGTACATTAAATACGCAGGTGGGAACTTCGTAACTGAGTGTGGAGTTAGGTTGTATTCTTGAGTCACCTGCTCTAATAATTTAGACCATGGCACGTTTCCAGAAGCTGCGTTCACTTTGCACTTTAGGCGAGTGACTATTGTTTGGTTCAGACGTTCCACCTTACCATTTGTCTCTGGTCTATGAGCTGTGGTTAAAAGCTGTTTAATTTTGTGGTGCTTTAGAAATTTCTTGAAATGAGATGAAGTAAATGATGGATTTCTATCACTTAATACACTTTTAGGTATTTGAACACTGAAAATTTGTTTAAGAAAGTTGACGTAAGTTTCAGTAGTGATTGATTTTGATGCAAAAGACCACATGTATCTAGTATGATGATCTATAAACAATGTTAAATATTTTTTCGTGGAATTGTAGTAGTTGAAACCACCCACACTATCTACTGCAACGAGATCAAATGGTTTATCAACTGGAGGCATAGACTGTAAAAGGCCAAATCTTTTTTGTCGAGGCTTTTTGTTTACCTGACAAATATGACAATGTTTGTTAAATCCAGTTATATCTAATGTTATATTTTGCCAATAATATACAGGCGTAAGTAAATTAATTGTTTTTTGAATTCCTGGGTGTCCAAACTTTTCATGGACAGTCTCAAGTAATTTACGGCGTAAAGAAAAAGGAACAACAATTTTAGTAAAACCCTTTTTACGCAGGCATAACACGTTATTAATTTCGACAAAATTACCAGTTAAATTGTCATTTTTTTGAGCCTCTTGAATTTCATCCAATTGCAGTAGATGCGAAACGTGGTTTCCTATATTTTTTTCAACACATTCATTATTTACAGGTATATCTCTTGAGAGCATGTCAGCCTCGAAGTTTGTGGTGCCTTTCGTATATTTAATATCATAGTCATACATACTTAATTGTAAGGACCAGCGGAACAAACGACCTTTTAAGTTTTTTACATTTTTGAGCCAAACTAACGCCGCGTGATCGCTATGTATGACGAATTTATGGCCAAAGAGGTAGTGGTGGTACTTATTTAAAGCATCCACAACAGCTAGACATTCCAACTCCGTAATACTATAATTCTTCTCGTAATCTTTTAATGAGCGGGAATGGAAAGCTATGGGATGTAAGGCACCCGAACTGTCTGGCTGTTTTAATATTGCTCCCACACCAGTTTGACTTGCATCAACACAAATATGACATTCTTTTTTAGGATCAAATATTTTTAAAATTGGTTTACAAATTAAAGAGTTTTTCAAAACTTGAAATGCTTCTTGGCATTTGTCAGTCCATTGCCAAGTTGTATCTTTTTTTAGCAAGTGGTTTAATGGATTTCTAATAGTTGCATATTTATCTATAAATTTATGGTACACATTTATTGACCCCAGAAATCTTTGGAGAGATTTAACATTTTTAGGCGGTTGTAATTTTTTAATAGCCTCAATATTACTATTATCGGGCGTTACAATACCATTACAAATTTCATACCCTAAAAATTCAATTTTAGTCTGTAAGAAAGAACATTTTGATGCTTTTAACTTTAAATCTTCCTGTCTGCATATCTCAAACATTTGTTGAATATGATCTAAATGTTCTGAAAGGGTTTCAGAAAAAATTATTATGTCATCAAAGTAATTGGCTGCAAATTTTATTTTATGTTTTGTAAGTATTCGACGCAAAGTTCTTTGAAAAATACTTCCTGAATTTTTCCACCCGAAGGGTAATTTGTTCCACTCATATAAGCCACTATTAGTGACAAAAGCGAGCTTTTCAGTATCGTCGGGATGAATTGGTATATGCCAATATCCGGAAGCCATGTCTAATTTGGTAAAATATTTGCTTTTCCCTAATTTATCTACAAGTGTTTCTATCAGGGGTAATGGTTCTGCGTCGGACTTAGTAATTTGATTTAATTTTCTGTAGTCTATACATAATCGACTTTTTTTATTTTCGTCTCTTTTAAAAACTAGTGTAACAGGTGCAGAATACGGCGATGAGCTTTCTTTTATTATATTAGCCTTTAATAACTCTTGAATTTGATTTTCAATTTCTTCTTGTTGCTTTGGGGAAGTTTTATATGCCCTTAACGACACCGGTAAGTCGGATGTTAACCTTACCCGTTGAGGTTCAATTCTAATTGTTCCAACATCATATTTATTTTTGGAAAATATATCCTCGTAATTTCGCAATATTTCTTTTAACTTTGAATTTTCCTCAAATTCCGAATGTCCATCGACAGGATCGCGACATTGTAGGCCTCCAATGCCGCAACCAGTCCCAGAAACATCGGACGAAATACGAAAATGATTATTCTTTTCGCAACTCATTTTTTCATTTCTATCTTTCTCTTGACAAGTTTTCTTTTCCGTGCTATTCTTTTTCTTTTCATTTTCGTTATAATGTAATTCCGTCACCCTTTCCTTAGTTTTACTTTCTTTCGGATCTTTCACTCTTTTAATTTCCTTATCAATTTTCTTGCGTATTTTTCCCGTACTATTATTTTCGTTTTTATTTTCTTTTACTTTATTTCCACAGTTCCTAACTAGGATTTCAGGTAAAATATGCAAAGACAAGTCATTCGGTTCGGAATCAGAAAAGGTGATCAGTCTTCTCTGATCCTGCATAACGACATGTCCTACACAATCTATGACCAAACGAAATCCCCCGCAACTCTTTAAACCTAATATGGCATAAGGTAAATCGGTGTCTAGAACATAAAATTCCACCGGTTTAACTATATTGCCGACCTTAAGGTAAAGAATACACGTTTGGTTAAGCTGTAGCATTCCCTTCGTTTGTTTTATTTTTACAGCGATTTTTTCTTTAATCGAAACATTTAATGTTTTTGCAATTGCACTCGGGATGATATTTAATGTTGCACCGGTATCAACATTTAAATAAATAGTCTTTAAATTCGAATTTGTATTTTGAGTGTACGCGTCATTAGATAGTTGATAATCATTTTTAAATTTCGCCTCATTTTTAATAATATACCCGGGTATTATTAATTGTCATACTTCGTTAACTCTCTCATTTTCTTCTCTTAATTGATTATCTTTTTGCTGAGGCGGTAGTTTAAATCCAGCATTCGATGTATTTGGCTTATTCACACAAGTTTGTCCCCAATGATATGCGTTGGAGATTCCTTGTTTTGCGCAAAATTTACAAGGATTAGGGGGTAACTCCTGCGAAAAATGTGCAGTCTGTCTTTTTACTGCATTTTGTCTTTCATTATAACCTACAAACCTAGGTTTATTCTGTTGGTAAAAATTAGGTTGGTATACATTGTTACTATCTTGACGAGAATAGTTATTTCGTTGACGAAAATTAATTTGGTCATGATTTTTCGGCATCCAATTTTGATAAAAGGGGTGCTTCACCCTAAAAATATTTTGTTGCTCCCCTTTATAAGCGGACTTGGGTGTTTCATGTGGAACTTCATTTATTAATTTTGAAACTACCTGAAGCCATTCGGTGGGAGTTTCTGGCTCTTTTATTACCAAAAATGCCCTAACTTGGGCAGGTAGCCCAACTGAAAGCCCATCAAGGATATGTTGATTACTAAGTTTTATTTTTCTTCCCATTTCTACTTTTTCCGTAAAATAGGAGTATAACTCTTTCGGATTTCCAGAAAATCTTAAATTTTGAAAATCAAGAAAACTACTTGCTGGAGTAAAGTAATGTTCTTCAAAAATTTGAATGATTTCATGAAAGGAATTACAGCAAAGGCATTGATTGATGTAGAGCTTTAAGGCTGACCCGCGAATAAACTTCTGAAAATTTTTTAATTTCCAATTATCATTTAAATTGTTCTGAGCCGTTTGCTGGTTAAAGTGAGCTAACCATGCTGAAAAATTTATCCCTAACTCTGGTTCAAATAATAAAATTTCAGGTGAGCTACCCGAAATTTTGTCTTTTATTTCAATTTTTGAAGTAGAAGAGCCATCTGCCAAACTTATCTCTTTTATTTTATCACTAATCGTTTGACATTCTGAATCCATTTTTATTAAGCTTAAATCGGCAGTTGCCTCTGCTTGAGTTTCCGCATCCTTACGGTTTAAGTTATCTCCATCCATGTTTGAATTTTCTTTGTGGGAAGACTCTAAGTCAGAATTTTTTTCATTTTCAATGGTCTTGCTCATTTTACCACTACGTAATAACATAATTCTAATAACACACAAATTTTTGACAATTTTCCTTTTTTACCTTCCCACTTTAACAACAAAAATATTCCGCGTAAACAAATGCATAACATCTAAAATATATACAGAACTATTCATAATACTGCAAAAAATATACCATAATTTCAATTACACAGCACATTGATAAATTTACTATTTCAAACATCTTAATGTCAAAAAAAAAAAAAAAAACCCGTGCTGACAAGATCCCTTTTAAAAATTTAAACCGATAATTAATATATCATCAAATAAAGAACTTATTCTTCCAAAGCACATGATCAATTTATATCATAATAAATTCTAAAGCAATATCATGTAAAAAAAACCCAACGGGAGAAAAAGATATTCATATAATTATAAGATATTTATGAAGAAAATTCGAAATAATACCATTTTGGAATAACACATTAAAAATTACTCTATCAACATTCACTTCAGCACGTGAAAATAATTTCCATCCTAAAGCACCACAGATAACGACCCTTTCGTTTAATCACTCCGCAGAACGCAAACACTCTTCGCTTCTAAAAGCCACAACGGGGGCGAGCTTCTCCCCACTCGGAAAAGGAGCGCACATCGGTTCATTGAACCGTCTAGAAAGATGATCCACGCTGCTACGACGTCGCGGCACATTTCAGATTTAGTATTGCTTTTCTTCGATTGTTTTTTTTTTCTGCAGGAGCCCGGATAGGAACATAAATCCTACCGGCTTGTAAGAACGGCTGTCCCGTTCTATCTTCTACAGCTGTGGCCGCTAAAACCCATGTAAGACGAGGCACAGGGTTTCGTTGCAATTCTTTATTGGTAAACTTTAACACACAAATATCATAACATTAATATTGTTGGAACGAAGGACATGAAGTCATCAGCACGTTTCAAGAAGCAAGAACCCCGATTTTCGTTCGGGCAGTCGTATTTATATGGGGGAAAATCTCTTAGACTGCAGACAACATTCCCTACACCACGTGATAGCACGTGGTTTAAATAGGAGGGCCATATGGAAAATAAAATATATTATTGGCTTTAATGCCGTAGACAGGGGCTGGCCTAAGTCTACGGGGAAAAAAATAGTCTGGAGGGAATTAATGAGGGAAACCAACTTGAGCTTAGGCATGACCATATATGGTAACGCGTTAGAGAAATTTATGAGTGAGACAACCCTGAGTTGTCAAGTTTAATATGGAAAAAGCCAGACAAAGGAGACAAAGGACTTCTCCATATCACAGCCTGACAAAGGATACAAAGGATTTTTCCATATTACATATATATATATATATATACATATATATAGAGAGAGAGAGAGAGATAGATAGATAGATAGATATACATCCATCTATAAATCTTTTCATAATGATTTACGAACACTGGAAGAGAACATACTATTTTCGAATCAAAATCTTTTATTTTCATTTTTCAACTTGATCGTGCAGTTTTCTTTTTCTAGGATTTTTTACCTATAAATTTTTAAGGAAATATGTCCTTTGATGTTCCAGCTTATGAGCTTTTGCCATCTTAAAAAAAAAAAAAGTCTCCTGAAACAACATTTTAAAGAAAGCTCATTGTTTGAATAAGTAAAAAGATTTTTAAAAATTTAAAATCACTTCATATGTATACATACATACATGAAAATTCCGTATAAAATATCACAATATTAAATGTTACTTGTTTGTAGCAAAGATAAGTAAAGTTACAAGAAAATATTTTTTTTTTTTGACAGAAAAGAAAAACAGCCTAATGAATAACAATCTTAAATAGCAGTGACAGCAAAGAACCACTACGAGTAGCAAATAAATATTTGAAGTTCCTTTCTGCTTGTTTATTTATTTAATGACAATAACGCAAAAACAAAGAGGTTCACTGCTTGATTGAAACAGCTTTTTAAAAAAAGTTCTATATTATTTAAATATGTAAGACTGACATTTTATCTTGGCGAGGTGAAACTTTGTATTTATCATAACATCATAAACTTGAAAAACAAGATTAAGAAACAGTGAGTAAGATTATTGTTATTATATTTGTTATTTTGACAAACCTAATATTTAAAACGATAAAAAAAACATTGTTCTTAAAACTATTTTTGTTAAGTACCTATCTGATCACAAATTTGTGAAATATTTAAAAAATTTTCATTTTGACTCACGTATCATCTTTAACGTAAGACAATAAATACTCTTTAACACTATGTGTGTGTGGTTTTTTTATTTTTTTATGGGGAATTTTCTTAGCAAATTTCTTAACTGACGACTTTAGTTTTAATACCCGATTTTTTTTCTTCCATCAGTTAATTTCATTATTATGCTATAATCGACAGACAGAATAAGAAATCTCTGTATCTTGAAATTATAAAGCTTTAGACTTAGAAACGAATAAGAAAACGGTCATACTCTCTCGTCAATTTTTCGCAGGCTTGCCAATATTTTGTGATGCTTTTAACGAAACTGACGCTTGATCTATTCGTACGAGTTGTAGAAAGCAAAGTTATCTCTCCAATTAGCATTACAGCTGCTTGGTAGCTGCTTATTTCACACTATAGAAGAAACTCAAGTGGATCAAATTGATGGAATTTAACGGGCTTGTGTATCTTTTTCTTACAGTGGGGCTGGGGCGGGGGCACTGTTACTGAACAAAAGTCGGGAGAAAAGAAATAGAATTTTAAAAATAACCGAATCAGCAAAGTAAAAAAAATAATATTAAATTAAAGGCTTTTAACTTCACAACTTCACAAAGTCATGTAAAAAGTGAAAACCAACGATAGCAGTGCACAAATAAATTACTTCGTAAATTATCCATACTAGAATTTGCTTCTGTATTTCATTATTTCACCTTTATTTATTCGGATCTTCATGGGGAAATTAATGTGAATGTAACGAGTTTTCTTTTGAGTTTTGCGGCATTTCTTTTTGTTGCAGTTTAGATACTCAAGTGCTTGCGATCGGCTTCTCATCGTAACGGGCCTGCTTGTTGCCGTAGCATCAGGAGCCTCCACCCCAGCTGTCATGGTTATATTTGGACACGTGATTGATGAGCTAGTGGATCACAGCAGAAATGGAACCAATGTAACCGATCCAGCCGAGTGAGTGCTTTTCACAACAATAAGTTTCTGCTAATAAATATTACTTGTAAATTTTCATCGCTTCAGTTACTCACAAACAATATATATATATATATACAGTAAAACCTGTAAAGTTGGCCACTTGGCTAAGTTGACAACTTTTGCCAGGAAAAGAATTAGCCCTATATTATATAATGCAGGGATACCTTTGTAACTTGACCACCTGTTTATATTGACCACTTATGTACGCCGACTTTATGGGGCAGTATTGAAAACACCCTAATTATTACTATATTTATTTGTTTATCCATTTTTGCAAGATAAGAATATCTTATATAACTTTTCCAGACATTTTTCATGCTGTAATGTTAGAACAGTATTTGTCTGGATAGATGAAACATGAATATAAAGTTTACCTAAACCTCTTTGTAAGATAACTATATGGGAAAACTACTATGAGCACTCTTTTACTCTTTAAATAAGTTTCTTCTAATTAATCTAGTCGTTTTGAAAAATTAGGTATTTTTAGGAAATTTTTACCATCAAATAAGTAATTTAGATAACTAATATGATATTTATTTTATTTAAACTAAGTGCTTTAATGTAAGTTCTATAGGATACATTGTAAGTCATTCAGGTTAAATTTATCTAAATATTTTAGATAATTATGAAAATAAACCCAGCTAATTACTAATTTAAAAATAACGTAAATAGATGAAAGTTATATTTTAGTTAGTTACAAACAAATAAACGTAGAGTGTAAGAAATAACAAAAAAAAAAAAAAATCTTCACCCTCTATAAGTTGACCACTAAAATGCTGCACCGCAAGTGGTCAACTAACACAGGTTTCACTGTATATATATATATTAAATAATAGGCGACGAGGCTTAGTTGACGAACCTAGGGGCACAGTTAATCTCCCCCATTCAGATCTATTACTATCCTATCCTATTGTTGTGTCATAGAAATGTCTTTTTTTTTTTTTTTAAATTTATTTATTATTATTTTTAACCGATCATTGGAATTCCAATTTTAATCGTGGAAAAACTGTTTTGGAAATGGTTTTATGGTTTTGAAAATATATTTTGTCTCTTCAACGATTTTTTAAAAAAATATATTTACTTTTTTTTTTAGATCCATGCAAGCCTTTTTAGATTCAACAGCAAGATTATGCATGTACAACGCAATATGTGGTGTAGTTTTTTTAATTTTCAATTACATATACGTAAGTTTTTTTAGTATCGCTGCGGCAAATCAAGCCTTGAGAATCCAATGTCTCTTTATGAAATCGATCCTGAGGCAAGACATTGGGTGGTTTGACACGAACCAGACAGGAGACTTCGCAAGCAGAATAACAGAGTAGGTGGAATCCGAACTGTTCCCTTTCTGAAAACACTAACTTCATTCCTGTATAGCGGACGGCAATTGAGATTCAATTAAAAAAAAGGTTACTTCTGAAGGTTTTGATTAATAGTGACTTTTCACCTTAAATACTGTTTTACATCCCATAACCCTTTTTCTGTTCATTTTTGGTATTTTGTTATTTAAATTTAGATTTTTTCTTTACTTATAAATCTTTAGCTATACTATAAAACTATGTTAATTCATGGAGTTTAAACTTTGAATCTAAAAAATTTTGTGAGCTCTTTATCAAACTTTTAAAACAACTTAACGAGTTTTTGATTAAACGATACAAAAGAAATTCTGTGAAAGTACCGTATCATCATTTCTTATTCTTTTCACCCGAATGAACGCGAGGAATTAACTTTTTATGTTAAATGAGTTTTAGGAGCATAGAAATTTTATTTATGCCTGTACAAGAAAATAAAATGGTTGAGATTTTCTGCTATTTCCTTAATAGTTATACCCAACTGCCTATAAAACTAGTATGTTAAAACATTATTTGAGAACAACCGTTTTCCTTGCTCAAAAGCGAAAGCAAGCATTTGTGGATAATATAAATTGAGTGGTTATATGACAAACATTCTAATATCCAAACATTCAAAATATTCAATTAAAGAGAGAAGAGTGGCAGTGAGGGAGGCTGTTTTTAGGTCACAGATTTATACTATTTGATTATGTGATTTACAATTTACTGAACTAAACAAATATCTACACTTTTTGCAGCATTTGACATTCAAGAGCTAAAAATGTTTCATTCGTTGCAAGTAATAATTCTTTGCTTATAGTATATCGATAAGTATGGAACATTGCAAAGTGGGCTTTCACAAATTGCTACAACAATAGACGCTTCTGTGTCGCTAAACAACTATTTTCTTTGTTAACAGTTCTTTCGCGATTTTCAAGTGCTTTTAGTAATAAAAACAACAAATTATATTTCTATTACTGTTTACTTGCACAAAGTTAAATTATTTTTAACTGCTCAACTCTTTTTTCTACTCTTAATTTTTGTGCAACTGAAAAACTAGTAAACACTACAGCAATGCAATGTTGTCTTGTAAGTGTATATTTTCAAGTAACTTTGAATTTTAATAACTAAGTGAACAGCACAACGTATAATTATTACGCGAGTTATTAATAATTTTTATCGCGGAAAGGAATTTACTTGGAAAATTAAGTTTAAAAGAAAAAAAAAACCTTTTAAGTATTCCATTCTTTAAGTATGACAATATATCTATCTTAATAGGAAATATAATTTTTATGCAGATTGTAAGTATATTCCACTTAATTTACCTCTGTACCTCTATCAATTCTTATTTGATTTTTCTTTTCTTTTTTTTTGTTTTTGTTTAGCGACTTAACCCGAATTCAAGATGGCATGGGAGAGAAGATCGGAATCTGCATAAGCTTTGTGTCATCCAGCGTATTTTGTGTAGGCGTCGGTTTGTATCACGGATGGATGCTGGGATTAGTTATCCTGTCCACAACACCCATTGCTGCAATCGCAATGGCAAAAATGTCTAAGGTATAGTTAAGAGGCAGCATGGTCAAATTCCGCCGAAAATTTTATTGCATTTTTGATCCTATAGCGAAAGTCAGGGCATGGGTCAATTCCGCCCCAGCATTGTTAAATGACGCAACTTACAAAAAAAAAAAAAAAAAGCTTTATATTTACATTAAAATGTAAAATTATAGCATCGACAAATAGTGTAAACGGCCCAGTTGGATAACGAAATACAAGTAATTAAACATCCCTAAAATACACTAATTGATACGCGAAGTAAATAGTACAAGGCATTGCCAAAGAACTAATAAAAGGGCGAAATTCATCTATATGGGGGGAAAGGGTCATTAATATATAGGGGAAAGGTCATAAGTAGCTGGGGACTTTGCGGCGGAGTTCGTATTCGCCAATTTGAACAAGATGACATAAATTTATATGACAGTAAGTGCATGTAGTTCCGCAGTTGTAACTGAAGTTCGATTTTACGTTTTTATCTTTTATTTTTACTTCTTTTTTAGCTTTTCTCCGGATTTTAACCCAATTTCTTTTATCAATATAAAGGAAATGTATCAGTCAAGTCTGAAAAAAAACCATTACATGGTAGGGATGAATGGCACGCCACTTTTGTCCTTATCACTTTTTAAAGAAAAACAAAAAAAAAAGCTATGTACTTGAAAAAATTGCAAAACATTCTCTTAACTTTTGTTTTCATGTCCTAATTTCTTACAAAAATATTTTAAATTGTGTGGAATCACAAAGTGGACTACTGTGCTTCTGCCCCCCCCCCGGGTTATACGGGGAATCAACCTTTGTTGTTACTTAATTATGTATATATCTTTTTGAAATCACACATCGTTATACTGCTTTAATCCAAATAACACAATACAAACTTTTTATTGAAATACAAATGCCAAAATTTCAAGGAAATCAAAATAAACAAGAAATCATTGAAAGGCAGAAATCTGAAAGTGAAAATAGGTTGAAATCAGCGAATGTTAAAATTTGGTTATGAAAAATTGAAAGACATATTTGAAAGAGGCGACCTTGAATTCTCTGGAAAAACATGTACAGGAAGAACCATGACAATGATTTCTAATGTTATGTGATGTCCTTTACTTCAATAATGGACTCAACTACGGTTTCTGAAGTGTGAACTAATTTTTAATTACCTTTTCCCAAATAAATCTTATGTGAACACAAAACTTACCAGCTTTTAAAGCAACCAATCGCACATAATAGGCTATTATCTTTTTTGTTGCACATTTTTCAGTGACATAGTTACCAACTTTAATATTTACATGTTATCCAAATTATACATTTTATTTTTAGAAAATTATTTTTTGTTAAGTATCTTTCAGATACTCATACTTTGTATTGTGTGTATGTAAATTTCAGTAAAATAGATATGAAATTAAATTTGTACTTTTAGACACATTGGATGATCTCTATATCACCGGGGTACCAGCCATCCATGGTACCCAATACAGAGTAAAATGCATGCCTGTACCTCATATAGAGATGGTTCATTAAGATCACTTAACGCCTTAGCAGCTGTTCATTATAATACCATTTACACGACCTCATGTTTTGTTGCTTCTCCACGGCTCTGAATTAACATTTAATTAAGACTATTTTGATTTTATCTGGTATCAAGAAGTTTTTTTTACTGTTCTCATTCCGTATTTATAGTTTTACTATCTCAAAAGTGAACAAAGTAAGAAAGGGGAAAACAAAAGAATTAAACAAAAATTTCCATTTAAAAGATTAAAAACTTGTAAACCATGAGCTTTAAAAAATTAACGCGGAAGATTAAATAAGAAAACGCTTTATTTTTACCCATAGTTAAAAAAATAATAGCTATATATATTTACTTTGCTACGAGTGTTATTATATACATTTATTAACTCAATCAAAACTATTTCTAACTTTTGATTCATCTAATTTGCTTAGGTTCAGGCAAACGTCTCCCGTGAAGAGCTTGCTGCTTATGGAGCAGCAGGAGCTGTCGCGGAAGAGGTCATTTCTTCCATTCGAACGGTAGTGGCTTTTGGGGGTGAAAGGAAGGAAATCCAAAGGTCAGTATCCGTTTAGACCAGTGGTCGACAAGCTTATGAAGTGACTGAGAAACCGCACGGTTTTAGAATTCTACCGCCTCCCCCATTCTCCAAAAAAGTAGCATACTTTTCAATTCTCAGCTATTTAGAAGCTAAGTAGTTGGTTTAAAATGATTAAAATAGTATACGTAGGCGATTTAGAATCATGTTTAAATTTTTTTAAAGCTCCTTCAGGCTGATTTAAACAGAAAAGGAAAATTGAAAGTTTTAGAAAAGTATGACGCTTTAACTAAAGCGCATCAGGACAATAATCATCCTGAAATGGTGCAGGTAGTTTGATTATACACTATTTTAAATATTTAACTTAATTAAATCAGGAACTTACGCAACCTTAATTCATACATATTTTTTAAATTATTTTCTGTCGATTAAATAGAACCAAAAATTAATTGAAAACCGTTAGTGAACAGCCTACTTAAGCAAACTGAAGCAATATTTTTCAAAATTGATGCAACAAATTGAAAATATTTTAGCACTTTTGTGAAATAGTTTCCGAAGCAGCCAATATCGCTTCCTGGTGAAAGATGGCGAAATCATGAGATGGAGAAAAGCGAGACCTTACAGCATGGATTTTTAGATCAGTTCTGTAAATAACCATGTAGGATTAACTAGGGTCACAGTGTAGTGACCCTAGTTATAAAATTAGCTATTCAAGATTTCAATTCAAACATGGAAGCAGCATTTAGAGGAATGGGCTAATTAAATTCCCTGTAATGTCTTGGCATTCGAATCCTATTAATCACTGATCATGCTCAATATACCCATTGGAAACAGTGTTTCTAAACTGAGAAACAACTTCACCAAAACGCCAGCTGAAGGATATCGTAATGTAGAAATATCACCTTTCGTCTGTCAAAATATTTTTCTGAATGGTAGTGTAAATGTTCAATGAGCGTAATACAAAAGAGGTCTCTCGTCTATTATTTTCAATTGTTTTTGTATTAATCTCGCTGTAAGATCCGTCCTTTTACCTTTTTCTTCCGAGGACGTAAATGCGTTAATTGCATACAAAAGTCATTTAATAGTTATACTTTTTACCCTTCATTCTAAATGGAAATTTTTTTAGGTACGAAAACTGTTTGGAGCCAGCGCGAAAGAGAGGCATAAAACGAGGGCTAATGACCAGCATTATGTCAGCACTTACGTGGTTTTGTATCTTTGCTGGTTATGCGCTGGCATTTTGGTACGGCGTCAAACTCATCATTGAAAGCGAAGAAAAAGGCACTAAGGAATACACAGGAGGAAAACTGATTATAGTAAGCGGCTAATCCATGACAACTAGGACAGAAGTGCAAAAAAAAATAATGTATCCAGACAATGGGTATTTAGTTTTTTCAGTCTTTAAATATTGAAATATTACATTTTTATGAAGCAAAATTCGACGAAAGTGTTTTTACATCAAAATGGGTGCCTTAATGAAATCATGTTGCTAAAGATAGTTTTAATCTATGCGACACTGTTGTACTTTGAACTTTAACAAAAATTCGTAAGTTTCTAATATTTTACTGTGATTATATTACCTACGGGGGTGAAAATTAGGAAAATGCCAAACTCAGTATAAAAAACGTCAAATTTTAAAGATTAAAAAAAAAAAAAGGATATTTATAGTGTATTTTAATTACAAATTAGTAACAGGTTTTTTCAAAAATTAATGGCAAGGCCAAGAGAAAGAATTTGCTCTATTTTTGAAAGGTTTAATTTCAGGACTGTTACACATCTGACAGTTGTTACAGTTTCTGGCCTTAACTTGTACAAAGTATACTGCACATATTATTTATATAAAATAATATAATGTAAAACAAATAAACACGTGTAGTAATCATTTATAAATGGTAATATTGTTAAAATTGATGCAAAAAACTAGATATTTTATAAAAATGTCACATTGAAAATTTCGCTTCAAAAATAGTTTTATAAAGTGAAATTAGTAATATTTATCAAGTGTGTGGGTGGGTGAGGGGATAATGTTCGAATGGAAGCAATAAATTGATAAAACACCCATTCAATTAGGTAATATTGTTTATGTTTTTTCAAATACAAATTGCGGGTGCGGCGCTTACTACCGAAAATAAGGTGGTTATTTTTTTAGGTGGGAGGAGAGCACAAAATGGTTGAACAAATTACATATTTTTGAAAGCGATGTTGTGTTTTTAGAAGTCTTAACGATCGAAGATCCGAAAATTTGCAGAAAGAAAAAGTCTTATTTCTTAAGAAACTTGTATTTTGGAACCAAAAATAATGTTTGGAGAAATCAATTTCGGGAAATTATCCTAATTTAAAAAGTAATCGAAACTTTGGCTACGATAGTAATGCATTTAAGCTCATCTTATTCTGCAAAAATCAACTCTGAAAGACATAACAGAAACTAATTATGGATAAAAAATGGAAATACACGCAAAGAGCTGCTTTATTGTTACCGAACTGATTGTTGTCTGACGAATTTCTCTTATTATATTCACTAAACATCGCTAATTAATGAATTGAAACCAAAACGTGTAGTAATCTGTTCACAAAATTCAATTCCTTTTAAAACTAAGATTTTGAATTAAAAAAAATAATAATTCGGGTTTAACTTGAGTTACCGAACTGAGGTTTCATTTGGTAGACACAGTGAAATAAAGATTGAAAAAAATCTTACCTGTAGTTCTGTTGAACTGAAGTTCAAACTTTCAACTGGTATTTGCACTTCACAAAAAGGGGTCCTAGCATACGTAGTTAGTTGGCGCTAAAAAAGTTTTTTTGACCGGAAATAATATTTCGGAATTCGGTGTTACCGATCTGATACGAAAACTTAGGACAAGGATAGATATTTTTTTTCGATGTATATTTACGTTTTCGAAAGCATGAAAGTCAATTATTATAAATAAACATAAAATACACTGTTTCCGCTGGTAGTTTTTTTTCTCACCATGTTTTATAATGCAAAAGGTTCTTTTTAAAGATCGTGATTCGTAGCTGGGACACGTAACCGATCTGATTTTGAAGAAATAAAAAGCTTCTTTTGCCATAAATTAAAGAAACAAATTGGAAGTTCTGCCATGTAGTGAATGAAAAACGAAGTTAACACTATTAAAAAATATTTCTTTGGTATTTAATAGAAAATGCTTCAGAAATTTCTCTGACACTCAAATTGTCAACTTTCCTAATATTCACCCCTACACGTATTCTATATTTATTGGTTAAGATATTAATACATTGTTGCAAAGAAATAAATGAATACTTTAACTTAAAACCGAAAATAATTTAAGTCTTTAGATGTGTTGTGAGTCACACAAACCCATGCACTTTTTAAAATTAACTGCACTACAAATTGACATTGAAAGTTCTACGTATATTTTCATATTTTGTTTCGTCAATATATTCCTTCTTATAGCATAATTTCAAACGTATATAAATATATCTATATATAGTATATACTATACAATAAGCAGTTGAACTGTATGGTAGTGAGATTCACATTAAAGTAGTAAGAGTAAGGCCAGTAAAATAGAACGTGGAAATAGGACAGCAGGAAATGATGTTTCCGCCAACGAACAGGTTTGGGGAGCTCTAACCAATCGAAAATACTCGTATAGCGTTGGTAATACTACAACATTTGTTGAAGGGGAAAGTACAACATCAAACTTTCGAATTTCATTGCTTATAAATTCAAGGATCCGAATATTGAAAAAAATATTTAAAACTACTCCATTCGTGCCAAATATTTCTTAAGTCTACCAACCAGTAGTGAATGTTGGATTGATAAAGGTCAATGAACTGACCGATCATAGTTCTGTTCCTGGAGATGAGGTTGAAAAAATTGTCATCGTATACAGTACTGTAAAGTAACTGCACCAAGGAGAAATAAAAACACCAAATGACATTTCTGAAGCATATTATGTGGAAACGAAGGAAATGATGGGAAAATACTCTTTTCCAAATCACCCTAGGATTATCATGCGTTGCCGCTGGATGCAGGAGAAGTGGTTAAATTTTTTCTATGGTGGAAAGAGTAAATAAAAAAAAAATCAAATTGAGAGATTCAATTGCTGTAAACTTCCGTGGACAATTACTTTTTATAGTACTAAGCGATTTAAGATAAGTTATTTCCTCTACTCAGCAGCTTAGTCAAGAGAAAGGGCTTAGAGGTTAACCACACATAGTCAATCCCTAGTTTTAAGCTATTGCCAATCGTAGTATGTTAATATATATTCATGTAAGGACTGTTATGAATAAATATCTCCCTCTTCCCAAGAGAATTCTGGTTTCACTGTGTTTTTTCTTTATCTATATTAAAGTACTAATGGATATTGAAGATGGCTGTGCCACTAAGTATCCGTATGCTATCAGACACTAAATATCATTCCTTGGCTTAAAAAAGATTTTAAAGTTTCAGCCCCCCCCCCCCAAGATTTGTAAAGAAAATTATATCTTCTTGTTATTATGAAGATTCTTTTTAAATCTCTGCATTTAACAGTGTTTTCGGGATCCCCAAGTGGCATACTGACCCTGTAGTTGCACAGGTTTTTAATTGCACAGTTAAAGTTTTACTGAAAAACCACAGAAAAATTTAGAAAAAGTCTAAATTTGAAGTAGGTATTTACAAGTTTATGTTCCTTTTCGATGAAATACTAGTTTCACAACTATTATTATAATCTTTTAAGCTAATTTGTTATTTTAATATAAAAAGCATTTGCATGATTTAAATAACACCTTTTTGATCTAAAATCTATAAGTAACCGTATTTTCTTTGGAAAACGTTTAAAATTGTAATGCCAGTCACGTCCGAAGATCGGATGAGCCCCAAGATATAAAACGCTGGGAAATTGTTCTAAAGTTATTACATAACATCGTAGTAGAAAACGGGTAGATACTATAATTTAGTCAAATGTGCTGTGGCATGATTTTTAAATTCATACGTATACATTCTGAACACTCGATATTAGAACAAGTTCTCTCTCGTCATCTCATCAAACCTGTGATTAGATACTAGTTGATTTAGTTATTAAAATTTATATAATATTTAATATAATTTATATAATATTTAATAAGCACTTCAATTACTATTCTTTATTTGTAGGTTTTCTTCAATGTTGGGTCAGCTGCTATATTTATTGGGCAGACAGCACCATATTTTGAAGCCTTTGCCCTCGCCCGAGGTGCAGCTGCTAAAATTTACCAAATCATCGATCGAGTAAGACTTTGAAAATGATTTTTCCTACATTAGATAACAAACGGAGAATGATTTGGCAGTGAACGTGATATTACCACTCTTTGTTGAAATAGATTCTTGTAAACATTTTATCACTTACGAAGCTATATAGTATTTCATCGCTAAATGAAGTAAAAATAATTAGCTAGTATTACTAAGAATTACAATTAAGAAAAGAGGCAAATGAAGTTTCATTAAATGAAGCTTATTTTATTTTTGATAATTTTTTAATAGTTAGTATGAATTTTCAAATTTAAACGAACCCTTACTTTTCTAATCAATTGTCTTTGAGATATAAATTTTACAGCTGTAATAGTTAAAATCGCAAGTATCTTCCAGTCTTTTATTTTTTGGTTTATTTCATCAATCTTCATAAACATAAATTTGTGTATTTTTCCTGCTGTTTTGTTTAAACATTGTACAATTCCAAACCCATCCACAGATTCGATGAACTTTGGGATGCATCCGAAATTATGAAAAAAAAATTTCTAATTGTACAATGAAATACAGTGAAACTCTGTTATAGCGTCATTCAAGGGACCGGGATATTTTTGACGCAATAGCCAAGTGACGCTATAAACGATCATCCTTACTATTGATTAGCGAATGAAGGGACTGGAATTTCTTGACGTTATAACAGAGTTGTCGCTAAAAACGATGTCGTTATAACCAAGTTCAACTGTATATGACAAATGCAAAATTTATTTCATGATTACGTACATTAGTTATATCAGCCAAATTAATACGGTGTAAAACTATCGTACGCAAAATATATATTGGTAAAATAAATATAACTCCAACTTAATGTCTAAGAAACTCCGATGTTAATATACCTATATTGATATGTATCAATTGCATCAAATGGATTAATCTATACAATGTATGAAAAGTGTAGAGTGTTTCATTATTTTCATTTTAATATATTATGTATAATATTTTATTAAATTTAATTATATTAAAAGTTTTAAACATATATATATATATATATATATATATATATATATATATGATGTATACGAAGAAGATAACACATAGAAAGCTATTACAACGCACATACGAATATGAAATCATACTAACATATTGCGAGATCTAAACGAATGTATTAATTGCACAAATAATTAACACAATTTTGCACTTAATATTTGACTTTTAAAATGTCAATCAGATGCCAAGTGCGACTTCTAAGTTAAAAGACTTAATCCTAATTATTTGAAATTAAAATATTGCAATATTTTAAAACTTTTAATTTAGATTCAACTAAGCTCATTAAGCTTATGACGAAATAACAAACATGTTTGCAACAGGAGAGTTTACAAACTATCAGATTCAATAGTAAATATTACTTTAAATAATTGTGTAATACATTCACTTGAATTTATGTACAAAAAAACCCAACCTCTTTTTGTTTTACTAAAATCGAAATCTTGTTTACAGGAACCGCCCATTGATAGCAGCTCAGAGTCTGGCATGAAGCCTTCGTCATTGAATGGTTTCATCAAATTGAAGAATGTTGTTTTTAAATACCCATCTAGGCCAACTGTTCCAGTATGTAAATGTTTGCCTGATATTTTAAGTAAAACATTAAAGTAACATTAGTATTAAAGTAAAATTCTTTCACGTTCAGTTGGATGGCCCGAATTTTTTTTTTCTTTGAAATCGCAGCCAGATTGGAATTTTTTAATGGAAAATAACGCGCATTTTCAAGCCGTTAACATTATTATAAACTGTAGCTTCTATATCAATGTACTATTTTTTTTTAAGTTAAAAGAATTCTGGTTTTCAATAAAATGCACCAAAGACTTTGGGCAGTTACAGAGAAAACGGAATCTGGAGAATACATCACAATCATGAACTTCAATCGAAATACAGAGAAACCCAGCATAGTGAAAGTGATCAAGCTATCCCAAATTAGGTGCTTAGGGCATATTTTTAGATATAACGATGAAAATCCTGTTAAGAAATTAACTTTGCAAACCCCAGAAGGAAGAAGGAAAATAAAAGACCGGAACAAGGTCATTCTATATATTAGAAAAATGGGTTGAAGGACTTGGGACTTAACCAATGGAAGGCGACTGAATCAAGTAGATCTACACTGTTAAAAATTTCCGTAAGAAAATAGTAAAATAACCATTTATTTGATTGTTATTTTACCATATTTAATTACAACAGTTGAATAACCATTAAAAAGATGGTTCTCAAACCGCTGATTACGAAAAAAGTCGTTTATTCTCTGTTTATCCTAAAGAACGTTTAACTAACCGTAATTTTCAAGCACTCAATAAGAATCGGGCGTCCATCTTGGGTGCGAAGCCTTACCGGTCGTACGTTGTTTTAAAATAGGAATACGGATTTATTAGTTAAAATCTGCACGTGTATATAAAAAAAGAAGAAAAAAACAGTGGCTTAAGCAGTGACTACTAAATAGAAACACATACACACGTAAATCAAAAATTGGAGACATCGGATTCTCAAACTGTTTGCGAATGAGCGAACCCATAATTTGAGCTGCTGAAGCTTGTTTGAAGCTTGTTTGTATTTTAATTTTTGCAGCAAATAAAATAAATGATTTGCGTCAATATACAGTATATTTATACCAACAATAAATTTAGATCCAATCAAAAACTGAAATCTCAATTTTAAGGCTGTTTGCCTGTTGGAAAAGAAGATTTATTGATAAATAAACGTCCGCTTTACGTGGTCACGGTGGCCGAGTGGATAGAGAGCAAGACTTGTACACCACGCATTCGGGGTTCGAGTCCTGCAAGCTTCGTTTACGGTTTCTACGCCTCGAAATGGTTCAAAAACGGTGAAGATTTTTTTTAAAACCCTTTTTAAATGGTTATAAAACCGTAAACTTTTGTATTTAAGGCTTTTTAACCAAGTTAATTGGAAATGGTTAGGTCCCGTAAAGATAGAAAAATGATCCAAACCGTAAATTTAACGATGAATTAGATAGACAGACTGCTTCCGGTCATTTAACCGTAATTTCATGATGAAACAGTGTAGATGGTGTAAGCTGACTGAGATAGATTTGGCTGGTAACCGGCTGTGTGGCTCAGGAAGAAGAAGAATAAAATGCCACACCAAACTGTATCATACGGAAAAATCGTGAGAAAATAAAAACTACAAAAAATAATTATACTTTTTTAGTCAGCTTTGCTTAACTGAAATTTCCACTGAAATTTAACTTTTTTTTTTCCCGCAGCGAGTTAGCTAATGTAACGTAACTCTCACAACAGAATAAAATGTGTTAACTTTTTCAGATATTGTCTGGTTTATCGCTAGATGTACAGCCAGGAGAAACAGTTGCTTTGGTAGGATCCAGTGGATGTGGAAAGAGTACTGTCATCCAGTTGATTTTGAGGTTTTACGATGCTGATTCCGGAAGTGTAAGTTTTCTTAGTTAGGATTTTAAACAAAGAGAAATTCATTTGATACCTAAATGCCCTATAACGCATAATTATTTGTCACCTGAAATTAGAATCATCGTTCAATCAATTCAATCACCCGCTAGTAATTTAATAGTTTATTTACTGTACTTATGTTCAAACAGGGAGAAAAAACTTGCCCAGATTTTTAAAGTACAGTGTATATATAGGGTTAGTTTCTTGTACGTAAACAATGAGTTAGTTTGGTAAAAGCATGCCTCTCTTATGATAGAAAAGTAAGATTAACGAACCAGTAATATATATATATATATTCATTAAACCACACGTTACTAGCAGTTTATAGCAGTAATTAACACATCGACGGACAGTAGGAACAGGTGAATTTCGAAAATTGACATATGTTTTTGTAATTTTTGGAATATTAGAAGTATAGTTTTACTATTTTTGCTTAAATAAACTTAATTTTTATTAATTCAGCACCTTTAGTTAGGTTGCGGCTATAACCGTCATGGCACCAGCGGACTCTAGACACTAAGTAATGGGACGATGGCGGCGAACGCATAAACTTCGCTTTGACGGCTATAGACGCAAGTGTCCGTCAAAGTGTTAATTGACTCTGAACATTTCCTGCAATTGTTAGGACATTGGGGCAGCATTTTCACAGCGAAGGAACCTGATATATACAGGTGTTTCTTTTAAGCTCCTATAACTCCTAGCACGGAGAATGTTTTCGGAAGTGGAGGGGCTGAGGGACTATGTTGTCTGGATCATAAATTAAAAACCTTTTTTTTCGGGAGGAGGAGAAGACTCCTCCTCCAGCACTTTTTTCGAGTATTTTTTTTCTGTGGGGGATAGAAGGGTTTTTGGAATATGTTTTCTGGTATATAGGCGCTTAGCACGGGAAGAGCTGTGGCGGGAGAGAGGTGTGCTTCTCCAACGTCGCCACAGGCGACCTTCTGCAAACTGATAGCTCAAGGATCGCCGCGCGGACAGCGCTAATTAATATTAATTTTAATGTGAGAATACTTTTTAATTAAAATTTAGTGCTGGAATTTCATAGGGTACATTGATTAATTATTATCATGTGTATATTTTTGTATATTCATGTTTTCCTAGAGCTGTACAAATATTCTACCAATGGAAAATCACATTGTTTGACGTGATTATTATGAAGGGAATTGGAAAAATGAAATTGGTGAAATCTCCACCAGGTGGTTCTTCGTCACTTATTCTACCTATATACCATGTTTTGTGGTCATATGTGACTGGAAAAAAAACAAAATAACAAAAATCCGAAAAAATGGTTATTTGAATCAAATACATGGAGGCGCACAACTTTAATCGTCAATGTCTCATTTTTGAGCTCAGCTGCAGATATGGCATTTTTGCTTAGCACGGTAGTAATGTGAAAAAATTTCAATTTTTTTGCTCTAGGTTGAAATTGATGGCATTAACGTCAAAGATTTGACCGTGGGCTGGCTGAGAGATCAAATAGGCTTGGTGGGACAAGAACCTGTTTTATTTTCCACAACGATTGAAGAAAATATTAAACTCGGCAAACTTAATGCTACTCTAGAAGAAGTTATTGAAGCCGCAAAAATTGCCAATGTCCACGACTTCATAGATAGTTTGCCAAAGGTAGGAATAAAACTAAGGATCCGGATAGCATGTATGGAACTTATTGCGTATATTTAAGAATCAACTTTCTTATTTCAGCAATTTATTAAAATATCCATCATTTGTTTTTAACTTAATCTGTTGTGAAAAAAAAGTTAAATAAGAATTAAAGTTTTATTGAAGTTCTTTCTTTAACGGCTATTAGTTTTTATTTCATTCAATTTTTATTTATTTATTTTCTGTGAAAAGCAAGGCTATTGCTTTTAGATTATGAAAATTTAAGTGAAACATGTTTTTAGTTGATTAAAACGAATATCAATTTTCAAATTGCTTTTCAGTACTAGTTGTTTTGACACTATAAATAAGCATATTAGTCAAATAATTGAAATTGGATATTATATTTAAAAAAATACTTGTCACTTACTCTCAAAATATAAAAAGTAAGCTACTACAAATGAGCAGTGGTAGACAGTCTTGCAGTGACAATTGCATATTTTTATCTTTTGCGAAGTTCTACTTCTGCTTTATCAGAAACTGGATCTATAAAATTGCAAAATGTGTGTGCGCAATTTTGATTGCAAATGATTCCCTTATTAAATTGGATTTGTTCACTCATAGACAAGTGTTCTATTACAGTAAATTTTTACGTTTATTAATGTGTGCCTGTTGATATTCCTGATAGAAATTTTCTCGTTCGCACATTTAAATTATGGCTATTATAGAGTCTCAAAACCATTGTAAAGTTTCTTTTTATTTTAACTACTTAATTTAAGACTCCTTTCCACAATGTTGAACAATATAAAATAAATCAAATACAAAATTAAGACAAGCTTTCTCGTAAGAAAAATTTATCGACAAATAGACGCTGATTTTCGAAAAAACATTTCTTTTCATTAATTCGTGCTCACTCGTGAAGGTAATTCTTTTTAAAATGAAATCAATTGTTAAAATACTTTTAGAGTATTTTATCCAAAAGGGAATGAAATGCCAAGAGCACAGTTTAAAAATTGTAGTTATTCTAAAGTTAATCTTTTTTTAAGTTAATGCATGAATTGTTGAAATGAATAATATGTAGATGAAATCACGTCAACTGCAACAACTATCAATTGAGAAAATTTTTGATTCACTGTAATTTTGTTTCCTGATAGAAATACGAGACATTAGTAGGTGAGCGTGGAACGCAGCTCAGTGGAGGACAGAAACAGAGAATCTCGATTGCACGAGCTCTCATCAAAAATCCAAAGATACTTCTGTTAGACGAAGCCACTTCAGCTCTAGATACCGAGAGTGAAGCGGTCGTTCAAGCAGCCCTTGATGAGGTATTACATAAATGCAGTTTGTAGGGAAAAATTACTGAGCATTTTTGTCTGCATCAAATAATCATTAAAAAATGAAACATTAAAAATCACACACACACTAATACAGGATACACTACTGAACTTTTTTTTTTTGTCTTGTTGCACAGACATGATTTCAACGAGAAGGAAGAGCCATAAAGTTATTTAGCGAAATATTAGATGAAAGGTTTTCCATAAGGATTGAAGGAATAAATTTTTAGTGGGTAAAATGTAGTGTCTTCAGTACGTTATTTACCTTAAAATACTGATTTCACGAAAAAAACGCTTTGAGGTGCAGATTTTTAATACACTTTGTGTTGAATGTCCTCTGGTGATGTCCTAGATATAATCTTTCAGTCTTATTAGGAATGAGGGTCCTGCGATAAATAAGTACTTTTCTTCCCTGTTCAATTTCTATAACCGTGTGTGCATGTGAATTTTTTTTCCACAGAACTAACGATACAAAAATAGTTTTTTGAAACTCCAAACTTTGTACCTATTAAGCTTTCTGTCAAATTTGGCCTTAAATGCCTCTTCTCTGCAAAATCTAGACCTATCAATTGCTTTCATCTAATACATGCATTGCTACTTCATATATTTCTTAAAATAATAATAATAAAAAACCTTTTTACTGTACCTATTATTTGAAATTTAAAAACTGGTTATTTTCTCAGGCAAGGAGGGGTCGCACCACTGTTGTCGTGGCACACCGTCTGTCTACAATAAGAACAGCGGATAAGATCGTTGTCTTGTCTGGTGGAGAAGTCAAAGAATTCGGCACTCATGATGAGTTGATGACAAACAAAGGAATTTACTATCAGCTAGTGGAAACACAGGTAAAGACGTATTGAACATTCAACGACGGAAGCCTTGCAACCATAGTTTAGTTAGCTATATGGTGTAGTACAATAATGCTAAGACAATCCAAAGTTATTACATGTCTGAAAATTTGAGGCATACTTTATGTATAGTTACTGCGTCGGGATTTTCGAGAAATTTCGCACCAGGCTCATGAGAAAAATTCTTTGTGAAAATTGATAATATCGGAACGATTCAATCATTTTCAGTTTCACAAAGTGCAAGTGAAATGCCATATAACATGATTGATATTGTGCAAAAAAAGTAGAGCCGTTTTTGGTTTCATTTCAAACTGGTTCCTTAGAGGCGGTTTTTCAAAAAGCACCTATTATACATTTTAGACATGAACAAAAAGTTAACAAAAATATCGAAGCCTGATTAGTTATTCAATTTTATCATTCATTCCCCTCAAGAAAATAACTAAGCAACTAAATATGTGAAAACATATTAATAAAGGGAACAGTATAATGATATCACTATTTAAATCAAGCAGTTTCAGGAGGAGAATAAATGTCTTCAATTTGATCTGTCAACTGCAAACGTTTAAAGAAGTGTCTGTTTTTGGTCGATACATTTTGTGTCATATGTCGCAGTAACTTGTCTTTCATACGCACTTAAAAATGACGATATTTGTTTTGTTTTCATAATGCATCAATGAAACTCGCTGTTTTTTGATGAACAAAAAGTTTTTGGGTTTTCAATATTTTAGTTGTATTCCAAAGTTTCCCCTGATGTCCGAAAGACAGACTTGCATCCACCATGGTTTGCAAGCATGTATTTTATGCTCTCAAAATAGCCTAGATACAGTACGAGGTTATTTCAACAAGACACCTGCCCACTCTTGTAATTCTTGTCAATTAAAGCAATAACTAATGGAGAAAAGCAAGGTTATTTTGTTATTTAACTGTTTAGTATTTAGTCTATTTATTTACAAACTAGCTATAAGTGTCTGGACTGACTCTTTTTTGTGCCGTTCCGCATTTTACACGAAGCAATCTCCTTCGGCGCATGACTTGCTGACGCTCACGGATTGCAGACGCAATTTAATTGTTTTTGCTTCGCAAACACAGGCAATTTTTGAAAAAAAAAACATTGTGCTTTTTTTTTTTTTCGGGGCGGAAGCCACAAACAAACGCACAAACTACTTGCAATAGACTACTTGCTCGTCAATTGCTTTCGAAGTCTGCATGAATCTAACTCGAAGCCATTTAAAATAAAACAATCTAAAATTATCTAAATAGAACCTAAATATTGAATCTAAAATAGCACCCGTTTTAAGAAATTCCGCTTCATGAAATATGCAGTTTTTTTTCTTATAACGATACATGCATGCTTTGTTAACGCGGGAAGTAAAATTTACCTAATTTACCCAAGCAACATTAGCTGTTAATTGGTTTAAGGTTGAAAAACTTAGCGTTAAAGGAAAAAAAGAAGGCTCCGAAGATGAGTTATGATGCTCGGTGTGTCTGCAAACAAAGTTGTCTTCAAAATGAATGAGAATATTGAGTTAACTTTAGCTTAAATGACTGGGATTAAGAGAAATTTACTGCTTTTAAACATTTATTAATCAATTCATTTTGAGGACGTCAAATTTGTAAAACTAATAATCTATAATTTCGCAAAAAAGGGGAAATTATAGATTATTTTTATTCTTCTAAATCCGTTAATAGATACAGAGTGTATTTGGTTCTGAGGGTAGCATTGTAGACGACATTTTCAAGAAGTCGATAAAGCCAAACATAATTTACATTATCGGTTGTTTGGAAAGAAAATTAAATGCAAACATTGTAAAAGTCTTTTCTGCATACGGTTAGTTCTTTTTTATAGCTAATTTGATATAATTAAAGAAGTCAACATGTTATTGCAGATCAAGAGTGCCGAAGATGATGCCGTGGAAGAAGAACTGAATAACGAATTATGCGAATTAGACAGCAGAATGAGCTTACTAAATGGCGGCTCCAATTTTCCACACCAATTTCCTACAGGAATCTTTTCTTTGCACAAGCAAGTTTCAGCCATTGGTAATCGACTGGACAGGCAAACTTCATCTGGAAGTGCAAAAAATGAAGTTTTACTTGAAGTAAGATTTGATTTAATAGTGAAGTTATTTTTTCAAATATATGCCCAGAATAAGTAATAAATAAATAAATAAAATTACCAAATAACTAAATTAAAATATACTCGTATATAAATGAAATATAAAATAAATATGCAAATAGATAGATGAATAAATAGGCTGTTGCACTCACTGATTTAGGGGCTATAGAAGAACACACCAGCACACGCATACACTCGCAAAATGTAACAATTTGAAACTTTTAATGTGGCTAATTAGCTGGTTCATGATGAAAATATCGTATCTGGATTTCAATTACAACGGGCTACAAATCTATTCGGCCATTCAATTGAAATCATCACTCTATTCTTATGACTGTATCAACTACAATTTATCATTGAATTTGACCGTCACTTTACTCTTTGTTGATTTTTCATTTAATTTTCAGGATGAAGAGGAGATAGTTAAGGAATCTCCTCCAAAGATGCGATTACTAAAAATTTCAGCTCCTGAGTGGCCCTATGTCCTGATCGGCTGCATTGCTGCAGCCCTCATGGGATTTCATTTGCCACTATTCGGGATCATATTTGGCGACATAATTGGCGTAAGTGAATGAGCATTGCTACAACTTATGTAATGCAATGTCTGTACTTTGAGTCGTAATAATCATGAAACATAACACTTCTGATAGGTTTTAGCAAAGAGCACAGAGGAAATACAAAAGAGATATCCATTTTTCTGCCTTCTGTTAATTTTCATGGCCATCTCATCTTTCGTTTTCACCTTCTTGCAGGTAAATTCCTCTCAGCTTTAAATATTTAAAGCTGAGAGCTCATGCATATTTAATGGGTTGTTATCTTTTATGAAATATTCACACATCTTTGTTCAATGCACAATAAATTATGAAGAGGTTTTCCTTGTTTCAAAGATACATATTTTCAGAGTATGAAATTGGAAAGATACTGCAAAGATAATTAATACATTCTGTTTTGCCGTTTTCAAAGTTTTTAAGAATTTAGAAAAGTTTGAAGGAATTTACAGTGAAACGCGACGCAAGTATTTCGTGAAACATTTCACTGTCGAATTAAAACCAATGTAATCTCTTCAGTTTTCTGTGGAATTCCTTTGCTCTGCAAAACCTGCTCTTTCAATTAAATTTAAAGTAACCTCCAAAATGAGATTCTACCGAAACTTAAAATTCCGAGCAGTGCGGTTGGTTTTAAAATGACACTTTGATTTCCCAAATTTTTTAAAAGTTAGGTTGTCATTAAATCGATTGAATTTAGCGCTGTAATACACAAAAAAAAAAAAAAACAATTTATGTTGAAAATTTAGTTGCAAAACTTATGCAGGAAATATTGCAATGACTAACAAAAAAGCATTAAATTCTGAATTAACTTTACTAATAGGATCAATTACCATTCATCAAAAATTTTGTGTGGCTCATTTTCAAGCTTCATTTAATTTTTACAATGATGATGTAGGGAGATGTAGATCGAGCAGTACAAAGCATTAACATCTTGTTTGATTTAAAAAAAAAAGTCTTTTAAATATGCTGTTGTTAGACCATATATTTCTCAATCAAAGAAATGCTCTGAATTACTATTTCCTCAACCAAGGCTGAACTTGATCGTAACCGTTTTAAACAGTAAACTGGATCAAGTTCAGCCTTGCCTCAACAATGCATAGCACCGTGTTTTAATAATTCTTTGAATATTTTATGACGAAGAAAAACGTTTTTATGTATCTGGTTATATTTTCAGGCTTTGATGTTTTATATAAACAGTGCAGGGTAATTGATAGATAGAGTTCAAAGTTAATTAAATCTTCTTTTGCAAAAGTGTTTTACGAAATGCAGATAAAATGCAAGCTGTTTGACACGCTTTTGACACGTATCTCCCAATTTTGTATACTAAAATTTCTCTCTCTTCTCTTTTTTTAACTCCCTTTTTAGTGTATTCTGATACGGATGGTAAGGATTTCATGTCGAAAAATAAAACGATTTCCTATGAAATCATAAGACTGATCTTTGCCAAAATATCTAAAAAGACATTACTATATTTAAAAAAAAATATATGACACATTCCTTTCTAATGGGAACGACTTTGGTAAAGTAAGATGCAAATGAGTCATTTTCAAGTGATTTTATTTTGTGTAAGTACCTTTAAAATTTAAAAAGTTTTCCTCCTAATATTCCACACTTTTATTTATTTAACTCTGCTTTTAGATTTTCATGTTTACTGTTGCTGGTGAAAAGTTAACATCCAGACTACGAAAAATGGTATTTTCAAGCATAATTACACAAGTAAGTCCTGATTATCACATATAGAAAAACTGCTAAAGTATTGAATAGTATGAATAATATCTTCAACAGATGTATTTTATCCGTAAAACTAATTTCGTAATTTAGACTAATAAGAAAGAGTTAAATACTTGTACACATGTTTTTAAACGCACATTCATGTTTATTGTCGCATAAAACACTTTAGTGAATTGTTTATTTTTAATTTGTTCTTTAAACTTAAAGCACAGTCCCTAGTATAGTGATTAATAACAAATTCAAAATTAGAGATTTTTGCTCCATTCTTTGGCATGTGTAAATTAAGCACATATATGAATACAAAAATTAAAAAGTTGTAAAATTAATATGCCACAAATATTATGGCTACAATGTTTACCAGAGTTCGCAGACTTTACTAAGCAATTTCATTGTTTTAATTTGTTACTAAGAGTTGAAATATTGGCAACAGTGCAGTAGGGGTACAAACACACACGAAGTAGAAGAATGTAGAGTTAGTTTCGGGTTCATAGTAAAGGAATTCATAAAGATTCGGGAATCTTGTAGCTAGTTCAAATTCTGTATCGGGATCACTTTGAAATCTGCTTCGTGACAAGAAAGAAATTTCGATATATTTTTTCCTTTTGTTTATTTTTTAATATATTTTTTATAGGTTTTAGAAAGCTTTTTGAATCATTTGCATATATGTTGAAGGCACTGTAACTTTGGCTAATAGGTTAACTTTGAAAAACTATGGCAAAATATCGTTCATTTCAACAGGATGCTAGACTGAAAAATGCATTTATTTAAAATATCAATAATTAAACAAACAGTAAATAAACTTAAATTATTTGTTACTTCTTGGCTACACACTCATTCTGCATATTTTAACACGAACTAAAACTATTTCATTAAAAACTGAACACATATTGAAAAAAAAAAAAAAATAAAAAAAAATAAAACGGACCACCAAAAGATGAAAATCCAATAACACTCAAATGAAAACATGGCTCTCTCCTTTGTTCTGCCCAAATACATCCTCAGGCCTACAATATTTGAACATGGATCGTTAAAGTCTAATATAGTTAGTAATAGAGTTTGTGTCAATTATATTTAACCAATTAGTTGTTTATGTAAATATTCATTTTTAAGCATAACTTACGCCCCTCCCCATACACTCACACATATAAATCCATCGCAAGGAGCTGAAAATTTATTTTCTTTTAGAAGCTGATTTTTGAAAATAATTCAATCGAATTACGCTGGCATAGTCGATACGAATAACACACATAGAAACACACAAATACTATCAATGAAATTCATCGGGAATTTCATGCTGTAGAATATAATGAGATTATTTATTACTCTTTCTGTAGGACATAACGTTTTTTGACCATCCTAAGAACAGTGTTGGATCATTATGTTCAAGACTGACATCTGAGGCATCCAGCGTTCAAGGGGTAAGTCATTAAACAAATATCAAATACGTTCCTTCTTTTGGCATAATAAAATTTTAATACGAATTTTATATTAGAAAAAGTTCTGGATTTCTAATTAGAATGTTTAGAATGCTATTTTTGTGAAAGCTATGACTTGAGCATTAAACTCAGATAAAAAAGGTTATTTATCTTAGGCAGGAATTTCTTTGAACTTATTTTAATAAACCAACTTTTGGTTTTTTCACGTCGGTCCAACAGGTGAAGACAGCTTTTTATTTAGAGTTCTATATTCAATATCGAGTCGTTATGGTGAAAGTCATCACAATAAATCTGAAGAAAATCACTGAAGAAAATTAAATATATGATATGGATTCTGTGTCTGAAATCCTTTTGGCTGCTGCAATTTCTGTCCTGAAGTACTAAAACACTTCTGCGGCGAGCTTTAAGTATGAAGCTCGCTTTGAAGTTTAAGATGTAATACGAGGTGTGATTGGAAAATTTTAAGAATGGGCTTGTAATTTCACAATGCCGGTATTTACATGCTACATCTCCTTCAAAATATTCCCCTTCTGACTGAACACACTGACTCCAACGGTGTTTCCACTTTTGGAAGCATTTCATCATGGTGTTCAAAAACTTCCAGGCGAATCCGGCGAGCGTCCTTTACACACTCGAGAAAATTTTTTTCAGGAATGTTTCCAAACGTGGAAACACCGTTGGAGTCGGTGTTCTCAGTCAGAAGGGGACTATTTTGAAGGAGATGCGTCACAGTAGCATGTAAGTACCGCCATTGTGAAATCACAAGCCCATTCTTAAAACTTTCCAACTGACGTGCATGGAATACAAACATAAAGTATAATAAAAAATTAACATATTTTGCTACGCAAATCACATATGGATCAACTATTCACCCAACATAGATAAAATATTCATATAAAAAGAAAAAAAAACAGATGTAACAGTTTTTGTTATAACAAGTTTAAGCGCGACCTTTATGTTGTTTTTAGTTCATCTAAAATGATGATCTTGTTTATAGTGCACTGGTTCCAGAATATCCACAGTACTTCAAGCGATTTCCACGATGGGTGTTTGTATTTTTATTGCTCTCTACTACAACTACAAAATAGGATTAGTTGTGCTGGCTTTTGTTCCGTTTGTTCTCCTAGCAACTTATTTGGAAGGAAGCATTGTGAGCGGACAATCCATTGGAGAAAAAATCGCTACAGAAGGAGCTACGAAAGTAAGCAATCGAAATTAAATTAACTTGATTGCTTATGAAATTCTAAATTTCAGTATTGGGAATAAGTCGAATAAAAGATAAAAACAAATAGTAGCTTAGAAAATGAAGCGAAATATTAAAAAAAAAAAGAAAGCAAATACACATATAGTAATGGGAAAAAAATTCCGATTTTTGCAGAATTTATTTTGAAAGTTTCATATTTTTTAAAAATTTTAGTTTCTTTTCTCTTTTTTTTTTCTTTTTTAATCTCATTATGAAAAAATACTGTTTCTAATTTTTACTGTAACTAATTATACACAACATATAATTCATGACATATACACAATTTAAATTGTGTCCATATATTTGAATTACCTCGTAAATTACTCATAAATTTGAAAGAAAAAAAACCCCTCTTATGCGTGTTTTATTGTTATAAAGAATCTTTTCCTCCCTTTTGTGCAATAAAAGGTAGTCATGCTATAAGTCCATTCCTTTCACTGAAGAAGGGATTCTTCGTAAGTCCAAAATACGTGTCTGCAATTTTTCTTTGTGCTTTTTAATTTGTCTTATTTTATCATATCATAGATCCACAAAATATTTATTGTTCTCACCTACAATTTCTTTAATGGAAGTTTAATTAGTAAGTTAACTATACTAAATTTAAGTACTATACTAATTAGCAGTTGGATAAAATAGTTTCATTTGAGGATATGTAGAGTGAAATGTTTAGACGAACGTAAGTAAATCGACAATACTTATTTCTTAATCTCGATTCAGATCTGAAAAAATATATATATTAAATAGCTTTTACCTTTTGAACTGGTAATGATCCATTCATATGTACATTCTGAATATCACTGAATTAAATATGCAATTTTATAAAAGAGCATCTGAAAAATTTAGAACATTTTTTGGGTTCCTATGTGCTCAACATGATGTGAAATGCATATCGAAGTATTTCCCCAGTAAACTTTTCATATATTTTATTTACCTGTTTTTTCATTTAAGGCAAATTTTTCAACTCTGTGTTACATATTTTGAATATTTATGTGCATATCTTACCTTACATTTCGAAACAGGTTGCGATCGAAGCAATTGAGGGTATAAGAACAGTAGCCTCCCTGCATCAAGAAGCCACCTTTTTTGTGCAATTTCGTGATGCATTAATTATTCCTCATAGGTGAGTTAAAAAACGTTTATCAAAATAGTACTTTTTTTATGAAAGAACACTAAGTAAAAAGAGCTTAGCTTCGCATCCGTAGGAGACCAAAATAAAAAAGTTGCACCTTACTTTGGATCTAATTTTTCTTAACCCTCTATGGACCAGTGTGACTTTGAGGTAACATACCACATTAATGCACTTTTTGTTACTTTGCTTTCATTTCCTGACCTCTGTATAGCATTGTGACTTCAAACACCCAATAACCTCTCATGTATAACTTGCAGTTTGTTTTTTCCCCACCTGAGGGTGTTCTCTGTCAGATCTCTGCACATGGTTGACTTCACTCTAGTAGTGCTTAATTTTAATTTTTCCTCAAACAAATCAATTTGGATAAATTGTTTACATAATAATTGAGGTAAGTTCATACGTTATCTTTTTTATTTTGTCGGTTGTAGATAGTTTCTCTTAGTTTATTTGAATGATATAGCTTTGTGTGTCACAATGGGGTACCATTTTTCTTTTGACATGGTTGTGACTCACATTAGTTTAACTCCTAATGTTAATTGTTTTATGGATTTCCACACCTCCTGAATTACCTAGATTCCATAACCAAATGTCAAGGTGTTCCAAATATATATATACTGTGAAACTTGTAAGTCACAAAAGATTTATTCCATTACCCAATGTGACTTTAAAGTCACAAACCACTTGTTTTCAATTAAATGGTATAAATTGAAATTTTCTCTCCAATTTATACTAAATGTTGATACAGCACAAGGTAATATTACAAATCTTTTTTTCAGAAAAAAAAAAAAAAAAAAAAAAAGGGTTATAAAGGGTTAAAAATGACACTTTCATTTGAATTTAGCAGTACAATAATAGACACATAGCTTTTGTTTGGTGTTATTGCCCTTCTTTTAAATGACCAGTGTGAAATCTTACCTTAGAAATTAGCACGCTTGTTTTGGCAATGATTCTGCCTTGAACATTGATTAAAAAATTTAAACTATATTATTCCGCCATTTGAACTAGAAGAACACTAATAAAAAACTAATAGCAATCACGATTTTTTCTATGAAACAAAAAGTGCTTTTTTTTTCACTATAAGAGCTTATTTTTTGAACAAATTTATGAGAAACTGCGCATGAATAAAATCCATATTTAATATATAGTGAAACAATAGTGACCAAAAACTAATAATAATTCATTTTATGCGATTACAGTAAATGTGCAAATAAGTAAATGCGTTACTATAATCTATGTAAATAAAACTTTTATAAAAATTTCCTATTTAGCGCATTACTTGTTTTCTATCTTTTGGAACGTGAAATAAGATGTGGAACATAAATTACACTGTGCAACACGAAAAATGTCCTTTGGATGAAAATGTCTTTTTCTTATGTATTTTTGGCTGAGAATGACGAATATGCAATTATTTTTTGCCTATCACGTATCATTTTCCTGAAATTCCACATTTTAGCTTTTTTACACATTTTCTGGATAAATGTGCATATTTTCGAAATTTATCGACTTAATTTATTATAAATTATATCTTTCTCATTGACAGTGAAATCGTTGCCATTCTAGAAACATTTTTAATGAACTTGAGTTACTTTAGCGACATGTTTTGGCAACAAAAGCTTTATCTACTTCTCGAAGTTTCAAGTTTTTTACAAGACGACAAATACATTTTGTAGGCTATTTTGGGGAGGAAGAAAAAATAGTATGCTGCTGTGATGTGAATGTAGTGTTTCAAGCATTATGACATGAGCACAATTCAGCAGAGTGGCGCTTGTTGATCAGTGATCTTCCATCTAAGTATTGTTTTCCTATTCATTCATGTAGCATAATCTGCAAACACAAAGGAAATTTCAAAATTTTGAGTGGCAAAAGCATATCAAATTAGCCACTCGTAAATCTACAATGTGCCTTTTTCCCACAATTGTATATTAAACTTGGTTTATCGAAATATTTGTAAAAGCTCTGGACAGAGGAGTGGCTTTCTTGTATTTCAGGAAAAATTTTTAAAAATTAAGTGAGCAAAACTAAAAGAAAGGATTTTTATTGGCCCACAACTTAAGGAAGTCCTTTCATGATAAAGAGTATGAAAACAAACAGTGAGAAGAAGAAAAATCCGCCTGGATGGCCTTTAAATCGGTGTGCTCATGTTTCCTTGGAAATGAGAAAGCTGAAAATTACGAAAATCTTGTTAGTGACATGATAAAATGCTTTTGTATTATTAGGTTGCTATATTTCATTAAAACTACACTTTTTGGACTCCCATATGGACTTCTTTCCTCAAAACCTAGGCGTAATTAATGATGAGAATGGGGAAAGGTCTGTGTGTTTTAAAAGCGTTTCAGCGGTCGATAGAATGGAAGTATACGAATTGAATATTGCTAATCTCTTATTAGGGCACACCAACAGATGCCCACAAGATAAAACGGCCAAAAAAAAAAAAATATTTTTTGTGTTTGTGTTTTCAATAAGTAAGCCGCAGTTACACTCTTCTATAACCAAATTGTATAAATATGAGAAGTGGGTCTCCAGCAAAAATGGTACGTGATGGACCATTTTGGTTTGGATATTTGAATTAAGCACCTTTTGTTTATATAGAATCACATAGTTTCATCTAAAGGACAAAAAAAAAAAAGTTCAAATTTGTTGCACAGTGTTATCAGTGGATTACTATTACTCATTTGTAAAGTTCGACATCCTGGTAATCTTCGTCAGAAAAGATTATTTCGTTTTGGTAGCCTTACAGAATAAACATAAAAGCAAAGGCATATACAATTACATGGGTTATCTTCATTCAAGCAGGTTTTAGGAATACGTCTGATTTAATGTTTATTAAATGATTCGTGTCTTTCTTAAATTACAGGAAGTCTAGATTGAAATCACATGTAAGAGGCTTGTCATACGGATTTGCACAAGGAATGCAGGCGTTCGTGTATGCAGCAACCATGTACTACGGAAGTCGCTTAGTTGCTACAGGAGAATTGGAATACGCAAATCTTTTAAAGTAAGTCCAATTCCGAGGAAAAAATAAAAACTATTAAACCCTCATTGAAATCACTTCCGAAGTTCGAAGTAATTAGCATTTACTGAGTTTGCGAGTCGAACATTGAGCGAAATATGCTCCAGGAGGGTGATAAAATCGAAATGATTAGTCACATTCAATGAATCATAATAATAAAAAAAAATCAGTGTATCCTGAAGCAACAAGAATCTCCTTCTTAGTATCACAGTGTAATTCTTTATCCCATTCAGATGAATTTTAAAGCGACGTTTTTATTGTGGTCAATGTTTGTATATAAGCTTTAACACTACATTAACCAGACCAGTCATTTTGACTGTTTCGAAGCTTCCATTTTACATAATTTGTTACTAATTATAGCGCAACTTTCAAGCGCATTGGCTTTGATAATGAAGACAAGTTAATGTGACTGAAAGTTTTATTATAATTAGTAGCAACTTAGTGTAAGATGAAAGTTTAGAAATGGTTGAAAACGATGAGGTAAATCAAGTGTTAAAATCAAATACTGGCAGGCTGCTGGATTTTTTAAAACCGTAATAAATAACATTAGGTTTCAAACAATGTAGGATGCTGACTGTTTGCTGTTCCAGCCCAGAACATGGGAACTCAAAGCTAAAAGTTAGAGCGTCTGTAAATAAGACAAACTTAATTGTTTGGTACAGAAGCTTGCATTTGACTAAGACTCTGCCAAATTGCCGTTTTTTTATCGTGTTAGATGGCATTGATTTCATTTTTAATCTATCTTTTAGTTGGACTGCTGAACATAATCATATTAAAGCAACCATGTAGATATACAGTACCAAAATGGGAGTTAGTGCAATTTGCCTGATTAAAAAAATAGATCTCGCTTATGATACTCTAAATATTACCAGTGAAGTTAAGGAACAAGAAAAAAAAAAGAAGCGACTGACCCCTCTGCATATGAAAGCCTTACTAACAATAGATATTTAAGTAGTTTACATAAGTAGTTTTAAGTTCTACATGAAATGAAATGATTTCTAACTGAATGAATAAATACCTCTGTAAAAAATACTGACCGCTGAAGTTCAAGATTTTTTCAAATAACGTGCTGTCTCTAATTTACCGCAGTGATTTTATACAAAGATAACGAAAAAGAAAGTCTGTAAAAGAGTTGCGGAGAAAACTCAGAGAAAGCTAAATTTTGTTATTAGAAGGACGGAGTGTTTCACTCTTTCCCGAATTTTCTTAACCAGACAAAGCAAACCCCACCAATAGTTTTGATTTTGCAACCTCATCGTTAGTGAAAAACTTGGCATTTGTGGCTAAATAAATTTGAAACTATGTTTTTAAATGTTTTCCTCATTTCTGTTGCTTTGTTTTTTTCAATAGAACAAATGATGTCTTATCGTCTTTAACCTCTGAAAACGTATTTTATTTAAAAACATGAGTGGACACAAAGCATGAATTGCAATGTGTATTTTTACTGGAGTACAAAAATGCATTAAGTAAAATCTTTCGATTTTTTAAAATTTATATAAAGGGAATGACTTAGTTCATAAAAGCAGTCAATAAATCTGTAATTTTCCCATACATGCATTTTTATTTGAAAAATAATTTCCTCTTACCAACATTCTTGGACGCAGTATTTTCAAAGTTAAAAATATAATTACGTTATTCTTCATGTTTAAATTTTGTGAGGTTAAATTTTTTGAGTAGACCAACGTCTTCTTCAAGACGTGCGCGGTGAGAGATGCGCGTCTTCAAGAAAATTGCAATAATTAACATGTGATTTCAGTTTTTTTTTTTTTGAAAAACGTTAACTACTTCGTTCTTTAAGTTGTAAAGGGGTTTGGTTTCTGCAAAAACAACCTTCATGTTTTTGTTTTCGCTACTGATATAAATGCAAAATTATGTTCTTTAATGGAGTTTAAGAAGTTAAGATTTTTTTAAAGCGTTTTTTCTAAAGGATCTGCGATGGAAAGCTAGATTTTTTAAAAAAAATTACTATCATTGCATAATAATTTTCAAAATAGGTGAAATCTACATGTAAGGATGAAAAACTAATTTCATTTCTTATATGCATAAATTTATGCCGAAGGATGGCGTATCGACCATTTCGAACTCCAGCGTACTTTGTCCCTAGATTTTAGTATCAACTTCGACTAGATCAGCGTTTCCCAACCGGTGGTTCGCGAACCCCCAGGGAATCGCGTGGTGTCGAAAGGGGGTTCATGAAAAAAATATTTCAATGACGGAATTTTTAATTGCTAACGTAAAAGAGAAACGGAATAACAAATTTACATAGGCATTAGGGCGGAGGGGGAAATGTTTTTTTTTTTAATGAATTGTTTTTCTGATAAATACGTAAAAGTGGCATACGTACTGGACTTGCATACGTACAAAATTTGAAATGCCCTCATTTCTACTGTTGCTTGATTTCGAAAATTTAAATCTCAAAGTGGTATCGGAAGATATTCATTGATTTTTTTTTAAATTTTGAACTATGTTTCTCCTACGATTTTTCACTTTTTCTTTCCCAGCGCTAAGAAAGAGTTGGAAATTAGGAAAATTTACTAAAATGTAAAAGTTTTGCATTATTTTCTGCTAATTTATATACAGACCTCAAAGTGGAACCGGAAGATATTTATTCATTAATTTTAAATTTTTTACTTATAAAGTTTTGTTATGAGCTATTGTGCAACATGGAAAATACATGTGCTCGTAAATTTTGTTATCCGTTACTAACGACTACAAAAGGTGGTTTGCGATTTTCTTTCGGATCTTAGAAGGGGTTTGCAAGAAAAAAAAAATTGGGAACCACTGGACTAGATTTTAGTATCAATTTTGATACACATACGTTTTGACACACAATACGTGTTACTTCCATTAACATTGGAAGATATTCACTTTTTTGAATTTGTGCAGAAAACGCTTTGTAGCATGTTAAAGATGAATTCAGAACAAATGAAGTTATTCTACTAGCTTTGAATAGTAGATAATTTACTTAGAATCTAACACATAATTTAATTACTAGAGTTATTGAAGGAGTGGTTATTGGTATTACGATGGTTGGTCAGGCCGTAGCCTTTTCTCCAGACTATCAGAAAGCTAAGGTGGCTGCAGTTCGAATTTTCCAGCTATTAGATTTGAGACCTGAAATTGATGCCTTTTCACAAGATGGAATTATTCAGGTATAAATTAAGGTGATCTCTCTCTTTTTTGTTTATGAAACTATAGCTAGAAACATTGACGAAGGTTAAATTTTCCACATTTAGTTATCACAAAACTCATGCTTACTTGCACTGGAATACTATTATTCCTTAATGATCGATATAATGAATGGATAAAACACAAGGCTCGAAAGTGAAAAATGAAATATATAAATGGATAATAAGCATAAATAAGTTGCTAATATAAATTTTCAGATCGATCCTTAGATGTCGGATTCATGAGGAATAATTGACGTACTCACAAAAAACAGCTTGGCTTTTGAACTTTTACCAGTCATAGAATTGTGGTAAAAATGCCTTGAGAAGAAGTAAAATTAAAAGCGAACCAGACGAAACATATCCAAAACAAGTTTGACATCTTACGTCAAAACATAAAAATTTGAGCACACCGGAATGCGCTTAAAATGCAGTGCCCCACGATTAAAAGGTTTTTTAGAACGAAATCAAAAATAAATGGTAAAATGATCTTTTCCCTACATATGAAAGAAGACAGACATATGATTTTTTCTTAGTAGTTAAGTAAGCTGATACACACTAGTGCTAAGACACCGCCTTCCTGAGTTTTCAATTGTTCTTCTGTATCCTTAATTTAACTCTTTGAAACATATTACAATATTATTCTTTCGAGATAAGAAGGAAACTTATTTTGGAATGATTGCTATTTCTTTTATAATTTGACAGGACAACGTGGAAGGATTTATTCGTTTTGGGAAAGTGTACTTCAACTATCCCAGTCGACCCAAAGTAAAAATTCTGAGAGGTTTGGAACTGGACATGGAACCTGGGAAAACAGTAGCTTTAGTCGGTAGCAGTGGCTGCGGCAAAAGTACCTGCGTCCAGCTCATTGAGCGATTTTATGACCCTCAGATAGGCGAAGTGGTAAGTGAATTATAAGTACTATAGACACACAGTTGCAACCCTAATTATGCATCAAAATTTCCACTGAATCAGGACAAAATTGCCTGTGTAAAATTTTTTATGCTAAGAATAGTGGCTAAGCGCTTTGTGTTAATTGTAATAATTTTTTAATTGTGTAATGAAGAGTTTTTAAGAATTTCTTCTTGCCATAAATTTATTCATCATTTAAACGCATTTTTGTTAAATCCTTGCTCCACTTTTTATCCTCTCCTTTGCTTCGTATTAATATTTTTCTGTAGTTATATTTTGTACTTATTGGTTATACACGGCAAAATCTGCGCACATGTGACTTTATAATTATCTCAGAAGCATGATTAAATTTTCAAAAACACGTACGTGAATGAAAAGTAATTAATTGACAAATTTGTTGATGCACTGAATGCAACAATCAAAGGTAAGTTGGGAAATTTTTTAAAATACAATTTCCCAACAACAAATAATTAGATTAAGTGAGTCGCTAGGGTACTTTTTGTAAATAAACATTTTTCTTCTGTTTAGCGAATTGACGAAGAAAATATCAGGGATTTGAAGGTTTCCGAGCACCGAAAGCACCTCGGCATCGTTTCTCAAGAACCCACTCTTTTTGCATACAGTATTGCAGAAAACATTGCCTATGGAGATAATTCTAGGAAAGTTAACATGAATGAAATCATTTCAGCAGCAAGGCAAGCGAATATTCATAATTTCATCACATCATTGCCACAGGTAAATTTTATTTTCATTCAGTGTAAAATAGCACGGAGCGTTGAGTGGATGAAATGGTATCTTCGCATAATACTTTACAAAAAAAGATTCAGTTAGACAATGTACCTACTTAAAATTTAGACGAATTTAATAAAAATAAATAAATATATAAATTAAATAACTGTACCAAACATTTTAAAGCCACATTTTTAGACAAAATGTTTCTCCTCAGCTTCCTACTTTAAGCTTGAAACTTAAGAATTACCATGAGTGGCCGTATGGTGCCCATGATATCATTATTTTCATCTATCATATAGAAGCGAGTGTCATTCAATTTTCATTCTTCCAAGCTAAAAGTATAGGTTTCCATTTTCATGTTGATTTCTGTTTTTTTCGCTCTTTTCTCTAGGGCTATGAAACACCTGTTGGAGATAAAGGAGCGCAGCTCAGTGGAGGACAGAAGCAGCGTGTAGCAATCGCGCGAGCTCTAGTGAGAAATCCAAAAATTCTCCTCCTGGACGAGGCGACGTCTGCCCTTGACGCCGAGAGCGAAAAGGTAACAGTTAGGTCTCTATCATAAAGACTTAAGGGTAAACTTTGGGCTCTACTTTTCCCACAGGTGGTACTTAGAAGCAAAGGGGTGTAAAATGAACATTTGGATGTAATTACAGGTACTGGTCGAAAGTAATATCGATGTTGTATTAATTTTTACTTTTTAGCACAATTCACAATTTATAATTTTTCTGTTTTGAAGTCTGAACAGAATTTTTGAAGGATACGCAAAATTATGAATTTATATTAATAATTACAAATTATTCATTTGTAATTATGAATAAATTACAAACATAAATTCAAATATCTCCGACTGCAGCAAAATTTTTTTTCAATTAAGTAACATATTAGTGCAGTGGCTAATTACAACTTCTATCATAATTTTGAACCAAATACAAAAATTATCTTTAAAAGTAATATCGCTGTTGTTTGAAGAATTAATTTATTTTTCACTCTTTAGCGCAATTTACAATCGTTCTGTTTTGAAGTCAGTTTTTTTCTTAAAAAATCTTTTTTTTTTAGTGTCATTTCATTTTTTTCGTATAAATACTCCTTTTTTTAATATCAAATTTCACCCTCACTGGCACTAAAAAGCATGTGTGATAAATTCTGTTTGAACCTTTGGACCACCTTTTCAAATATCTCGCTGAAATTGAAAATTTTAACCACTGTCCATTAATATTTGATTGGAGAATAGAACGCGATTTTGTCACGTGCCTAAGCAAAATCGATAATAAAGCCAATCCAATACAAACGAGAACAGGTTGCCTTTGCTGAGGCATTTCTGCGCACAGTAGTTTTCCGCATAATTTAATTATAATACAAGCATATTATGCTCAGGCTCCCTGATTGGCTGTCAAGGACCGTCACTTTTTGTTTGCGTTATACTGTAATGCGCAACAGACAAATTCTAGTTGTTGGTGCGATACCTATTTTACTTCGCCTTACTGTTGGCGTAATGGTAAGTAAATTACAAAAATAAACTTTGCTATGGTTTAAATTAATGTAATTTTTAATTAAGTGTTAAAAATTGTCATAGCAACACCCTGCGCTTTATGATTTATAGTTTTACTTTGCCTATATATCTTTGTACTTATTTTGTTTTACATTCGAATTTCAGGTTGTTCAAGAGGCTTTAGATAAAGCGAGAACTGGTAGGACGTGCTTAGTCATTGCCCACAGGTTGAGCACGATACAGAATGCAGATGTCATCATGGTGATACACAAAGGCAGGATAGTTGAAAGGGGAACTCATCAGGAATTGTTGAACCTGAAAGGACATTATTTTAACCTACACAATACCCAAACCACGAATCGATAATAATCTACATCAATTCCTTTTAACTTTCGGTGGACTCTTGCTAATAGGAATTAAGATTTTTAGAAACGATGGTTTTTAATTCAAACAGAAAATAAATAAATAAAAAAAAAAAAAATGAAATAATAATAATAAAATTGACGAATAAATCGTGATAATAATAAAAATTTTTAAACAAATATATTGCTTATGTTCGATCATGACGACATTACTTTGAACCAGCAATTATATCATGTTGTGCATTTAACCACGCAGTCGAAAAATGTAGTGCATATACACGGGACGATTAAGTTGTCGATGTCACGAAGATAACTTTTTGTTGTTAAAGCAGTAAGCCTTACTCGGAAAACTGCTGCCAGTTGCCGTTTTTGCAGGATGAAATAATGAAAATCTTCTAGAGAGTGTGAAGTGAACTTTTTTAAACATGCCGTGAACTCTTCCTGTGGAACTTCTCCATTCTTTTTGTGGAAACCAATGAATTAGGGAAAGAGATGGCAACTTCATGCGGTTGCTGTAAACTGTGTCATTCAATATGAGCTTGTTACTGGAAATATAAAGCTTTACTCATCTATTAGGTTACTCAAAGAGATATTGTTTTTCCCCCTCAAATCAGATTGTTATAGGGCGTCGTAACTAGATTGACCAAGAAGAGTGTATTAATACTGTGCATCTTATTTAATAAACAACAGTTCCTATGGTTGTGTCCATTGTTTTCCCAAGTAAAAAAAATGATATGTCTCTTAAATAAAAAAAGAAATATTAGCCCTTAAGTATTCAAATAAGAAAAGCTTAAATTTATCCTCAAAAATAAATAATAATGTAATTATTTAATGAAGATAGGGGATTAAATTATATCGATATTTCTGCTGCACCTAGCCTGCAGTACGTTTGGGTAGGGTATTAAATAAAGTTTACTGTCCATTATTGCTCAGAGCGATAGTAATGAAATTTTTATTCGTAACTGAGTTAAACTTCATGTGTTAAAAAATATTATACTGTCTATTTTTTTTAGACATAGATAAAAAAATTAAAATGTATCGAAAGTGTTTAATTTTCAACTTTGGTGTTACTGAACACCAAAAGCTCCTAGTAAGAATGTTTAAAGTGTATGTTGTTCTGTATGAAAGATACGTTGCATTTGAGTAAAAGATTTTTAAACAAGTTTTTTACAAATATGAGTTTTGTATCAGCAGCAGTTTTGTAACAGCTAATGGAATATTTTGTTTCTTTGCAAAGCACTCAAGAAATCAAGTTATCAATTATTTCATTATAAAGGAAATATTTTGCTATGCTGACCGTAAATAAAAAGTTGAGTTCATCCATCAGTACTCGCGCCATGAGCAAAATACTCAGACCAAGAAAGAATGTATATCTGATATTCTACATCAAAGGCGAACGTGCTACTCTGTCTAGCGTCTCCTTGTAACCTGCTCTTGCTGTCCCAATGTGTTCGCATGAGGAACATTTTGTACCCACACATATAAAATATCTAAGTTGTTAACATAATATTTCATGAAAACAGTACACCTGAACGATATATTCTGAATACTATTATTATTTTAACTAACATTTGGAACTTAGAATAAATAAAAATGTTTTTTACTTCAAAATATTTTATTTACTATCTTTTTTTTCAGGAAAAAAGGTAGTGTGAGAAAAATTCTCACGCGCAAGTTCGCAGGTTACTCGTTTTGACGCGAGCTCTGAAGGATTAAAAATCTGATAATGTGTTTTCAAAACTCTTCCATTTAAAAATAATTCTTTATGTTTTACACTCTGTTTATACAACCTAGAAGACCAGCTATTTTCATTAGCAAACGGAACTTTTATTTCCTGGTAAACGTTTCCCATAGCAACATCCTTCAAATCTTGGAAGAAGGCGTGAGCTTAAAATCGCCAACGCCTTCACATGAAATTGAATGAATACCAATCAATGAAGTGTTTCTACATTTACTTATGTTCTATTCCTAGAAAATTCAAATCAGTTCTTCAGGTTTCTTCTAGAATTCCCAATAAACTAAAATCAATGTCTTGAAATGCAAGTAACTGGATCACGTTTAGACATTTTTTTCTTAAAAATATACGCATTAATTGACTTTTACGGCTTCTTTTCCATTCAATAAAATAAAGTAAATAAAAGAGGATGTACAGATGAGAATAAGAAAAAGAAGTTACAGTAAAGAAGTAGATAAACGTTCTTTTATTGAACTCTCGATTTTTAATCTGATGATGTTAAGAGAGAAGTAAAGAGATTGAATATTTTATGGCATTTAGTTTCTCTGCCATAAAGTTTTAATTCATAAACAGAAAATGAATAAAGTTACATCTTCTCCACAGCACTATATCAACCATGGATTTACCGAAAGTGAAATTAATATAGTTTTGGATATCAGGTAAGAATTTTAAAATAAATTAAAAATTAGGTTACCGAGTAGCGACGCGTTTTCGCAACTTAAATAAGATGTTTTCAAATATTTTGGTATTGTCCATATTAATCTAAGCATGCGAGGAAAGTGAGAGTAGTGAAAAAATGGTGGTAAAAGAAAAAGTACGAAATTTCGGAGCCTGTAAAGAACGAATTATAAGTTTTTTCCTTATGCATCTTCAATAACTAATCCTCATGTACTACTTGCTTCATTAAAAAAAGGATAAAAACATATATTTCAAATTTTAAGGCTCAAAGAGAAAAGAGAAAATACAAATCAATGCATGCTAAGAAGAAAATTATATTATACAAAAATACTTTCTTCGCAAAAAAATATCTTTTGTGTTGAAGCTCTTTTATGATTTATTTCCATTATTATCTTTAACATTAATTCAGGAAACTCATAAAGAGTTCCAGCTTTTATATGACTCATTCAGAAGACATTGTGGCAAAGTCCAGTTTTTGATATTTTCTGATTCGGGTAAAAGTTAATGGAACAAATAATGTTCCTATTATTTATTAAAAGATTTACTAGTTGCTATCTTTCCTTCTAGTTCTGGTTACCTTTTTAATATTAGTTTTTGAATATGCTGCATAGTAAATATGTATTAGAAACTGTTAAATTTCTTAATTGTCGTTTTCTGGACTTCATTGACTTCTGTTCAACTCAAGTGTTCATGAAAGTTTCACAACCTCTTTTATGTCCTATATATTATATGAAATGAATAAGTCACTGGAAATGGAAACGGTCACGTTTTTCTCCTAATTACTTTTGCTTAACAGCTTCTTTAAATTTATCCTATCTAAGAATATGCTATATAATACCCAGAGACGTTTCTACCATGGGTATCACCCGGGGTGGTGATTTATGGTGTCACACCCCCCCCCCAAAAAAAAAAACCTTTTCCCCTTTTCCATAGGGGAAAAGTTTTTTTTCCCAGAAGGGAATCTAGCAGACATAAGGTGTTTCAACATTCTATTCGGACAAAAACATTATCGGACAACTAAATTTTCCAGAGTATATTTTTTCATCAATGTTAACAACTTCGTGAGTGTTTGAGAAGAACACAGTGTACTGATGAACAAAGTAATTCCAACAAAAGTTTTAAGTTCAGGAAAAAACGAAATAAATTAAAGAAAAGGAATTTAGTAGTTGTGTGATCTACGTACTTTAAAAGTAAAATACATAATATTGTGAAAGGATAAATTAAATTTAAGAATAATGTTAAAAATTTGCATAATTCACAAGTATATGTCTTTTTCAAAAGCTCTTTAATTCATTTTAGGTGTCACTCCCCCTAACAGCCCTCAAAAGGGTGCCCCCCGGGGTGGACGCTGCTATAATATGGTATTTTATTTATATCATGCTTGTCGGAAGATTACAACAAGCGCAACGTATTCGTAAACACCATAATAGCCGAGGTTGCTGAATATTAAAAAATCGTTATTGATTTTTTAATATGCAAGCAAACAAAATATACTCATGCAAAAAAAAGTTTTTTTTTTTTTTTTTTGTATTAGGATGACTGTTTTAATTAAAATCAGAAAAGACAATTTTCTCAACACTGAATTTTTCTAAAGGAAAAAAGGGGAATTTAAAATGTTTATTGTTCTTTGACGAAATAAGAATACCAAGTTTTAACCTAAAACTGCAACGATTTCATATGGATTGAAAGCATCCCTGTTTTTTTCATTGACTTACACAGAAAAACGATTTGCTGGCAAATATGATATTTTTAATACTTTAGTGACCTCAAAGTTAGTCAGTTGTGTTTAGTTTTAATTTTTCTAGAGACAAGAGAAAACGCACGATATACTCGAATGAGCGAGGAACTATATAAAAAAAGAGTTACTCTAATAAACATAATTTAGATAATGATAATCATAAAAGAACAATTCAAAAGAGTAATAAACTAGCAAATAAACTTCGAGAAAACGCACTGCCTGGCAACAAAAAGAGTTCCACGGCAGAGCTTCCTTCGTTTCATAGTTAAAGATTAATAAAATACAAGAGTACGCCTGGTTAGCTTTCTGCACCTTCAACTGTAATTTCTTACTTCACTGGTCAATCCATTTGCTTCTCTAATTTATTTATTTATCAATTTGTATTTGATAAAGAGTCTAAATGAATATTTGAAACAATATTTCTTTTAAAAAAGTATGATCCTTACTTTTGCTGGAATATGTTTTAGGATTTGCTTTTGCAGAAAGTGTTTCTTTTTGTTATTCTAAACCTCTCTGCTAGGTTTGCGATCAAAAACATATAAAGAATGTGTTCTAAATGATGACATTCGCGAAATTTATAATGGATGAAGATTTTTTTGAAGAAAAGGAATGAGAAAAGATCGAAAAGAATCTTGAGGAGGAGGAATCTGAAAGAATTTTCCGTATTTTTTCAGACACGGAAACAGCATTTTTTATTTAACAGAAATACTATGTAATTTTTCTAGATTTTTCTTTTGAATTTCATTGTTCTCTATTTCGCAGAGTATATTTTGAGGTAACACTATTTTTGTCACCTTTTCTAGCCTCGATGTTTTTATTAAAAGAAGAAATCTTCCACTCAGAAATCTCTTATTTTGAATTTAATTTCTTTGCTCCACGAAAAGCGTTCATAAAAAATAAAAAGAAGAGAAACATCATCTAAGAAAAGCAAATATTTTTCTCTTACAATATCATGGGGGGGGGGGGATAGTACTTGCTCATATTCTCTAGTGTATTTGATTTCAACCGAAGAGAAATATTTATCGCTCAATCAATAAATAGAAGATAATTGACAAAAGGAAGACACCGGAAAAAGTTATATCGATCAATCTTTTTCGTTGATAGAGCGTCTTTCAGAAACGTATTGATCGTTTTTGTTGAAAATTAAAACGAGTTAATCTAAATTGATTTCTATCAAACACAATTTTTCGAAAATTGCTGAGATTTGAATGGAAATGTCTCAGGAAAATTTAGAGAAAAAATGTATGCTAATTAGTTTATAATTAGTGAACTTTGTCGAAAATACGATCACTGTTTAAAAATCGCTGTCTCTTTATCCCGATTTGTCGTTACCATTAAAATTTTCCAATACAAAAAAAGAAAAAAAAAGTAATATTTTGAAAAATACAGCCCGTTTTCAAATGATTAGCAATGCACTTCCTGCTCGCAAAGTAGCGATTTGAGCATAGAATATTCTCGGAGAACGAGAATGTTCTAAACAATTCTCCGAAAGCTAAAATTTTGAGAACATTCCTTTTTGTAAATAGTAAATCTAAAATTTTATGAACATCATTAATATTATGAAATGATATTCATCCATTATTGTTAAAGCTTTTAACTAAAATTAGTTTTGCATTCATTTCCCTCTCACAATGATAATTTCATTTGGAAGAATTTTTCCTGAACAACTCACAAGAATATTCTTGAGAATATTCTTCAAAGATTATTGCCAATAATTTTACATACGTAAGAAAAAGAAACATGGTTAAGCCGAATTTTCATTCAAAAAGTGTATTTGTGCCACTGCTTGAGAAAAAATATTCCTTAATGCCCTGTATAGGAATGAGGATTGCTATAAAATCCATCTTGCTTTGATCGCTACATACTTTCAGAAAATAGGAACTGAATTTATTATAATGTTAACGTTTGACAGAAATTTCAGTGTACTATTGAATAGGCGGATTCATGGAGTTAGGAAAATTATGTTGCGAGCTTTGAGAGTCATTCCTTCCATGAAGATCGAGAGAACAAGCAGTTCTTGCAGATAGCACTTATCAGGCGTATTCTCAATCATAAAGTTGCTTTCATGACAGCACAATTCTATGCACAGACTGAGCAATCGTAGAAGTTTGGAACGGTGACACCCCAAGAATTTTGCTTTGTGGGGGAAAAAAGGTGAAAACTAGGTATAAAACGATATTGATTTTACAGATACCGGACTCTGTCATGTGACTTTTCCGTACCGGATATTTGGTTCTGGAGCTTAAAATATCTAAATTCAATGCATAAAAATCGAATTTTACATGCCCGATAACCGGACTTTTCTTGGAGTGACTGGATCGGATTCCGGATAGTAAAAAAATGGTTGGGAGTACTACAGATTGTCTCATGGTGGACCATTGCTAACGACCAGATTATAATAATTGCTTCTAGGGTGTTGGACCAATGTCGAAATTAGGGATAAACGGTATTGATTTCCTCGATACCGGACTCTCTCTTATGACTTATCCGTACCGGATATCCGGGTATAGTGTTTTAAACCTCTAAATTCTATGCATAAAAACAGAATTTTACATACCGGATAACCTGATTTTTCATGCAGTGACCGGAGCGGGAGCCGGATAGTAAAAAAATGGTTGGGAATATCACAGATTGTCTCATGGCGAACATTGCTACCAGATCATAATAGTAACAAGCGCATTTGCAATGATAAAATAAACCCGCGTTTCCCAACCCTGGGGTTCCGCAAAAGAATGTCAAATATTTCGCAAGAAATCAATAATCATGATTGTACTAATTCTCCATAAAGGGGAAAGAAATAAAACTATTTATAACTTTAATTGATGTTATCACTGTGGTGTCATTTTTTTTAAATCACAGGGAAATTACTTTAACTGTTAAGACATTCCGAAAATCATTTATGTCTATTTAAGCAATTTTGTATTAGGTGATTCAATATTGCAGGAAAGAATAAACTCGGATATCTTTCTAAATTTTGTCATCATGATTACGGCTTTCAAATTGCTTTATAAAAATATATATTCCTGTTAATTCAATATCATTTTCCGTAAGTCTTGATTTAAACTTAAATATTAAAAAAAAGTATTTTTTGAGAAATAGATAGTTTTCCTCAAATTAATTGCAGTACCAATGGTTTCGTGAAAAGAAATACTCGGGAAACGTTCAACTAAATAACAGTCGTAACCGTAGGACTAGCTGATATTTGGTTGTAAAGTTTTTCTTAAATTATTTAGAAAAAGAGTCGGAGTAGAATTCAACTTCATCTAGGTAAGTTAAACAGAATAAAAAATAAGAAAACTTTATTATAAAAACATTGGCTAGAAAAAGCCAATTCGTTACAAAGGTACTATCAAAAAATAAAATAGAGTATGATACCCAGTTCTTTAGATAATTTTAGAGGGAAAAACAAATCTTCACACAAAAATTATAAAACGTTGTTGTGTTTTATGTTATTTTATGGTATTATGCTATAATATGTTGTTGAAAAACATTTTAAATGCTTGTTTTTTATTTTTTAAATTTTGGTACAGTTCGAACACAATTCAAGACATTCCAACAACTAAACACACTTCATGAATGAATTAGGTACAAAGATCGGGGTCAGCTTGTAGTACAGTATTAGTAAAATCGCGACATACATAATAACGTGTGAAGTAACGCAAAACCACCGTTACGTACTCAAAACATTGTAATTATCGATACGTTATTTCATTTATTTATGCATTTGTAGAAAGTAAGTTCCCTCTTACGATAGTAATTTCGGTGTATTATGACATACTCTTCTCTGATATGCATCGTAGTAAGAAGAATACCTGGTTTAATAACAACATGTAATGTACGCAACATTACGTAATAGATTTTCAGCACATTTTTATAGAAAATTAATTGATAAAATGTTTTATCATTAAAATCTAGTTCACAATAATCAATAAAATCGAGTAATATCACGATAAGATAGTCAAAGGTAACATTTCGGCTATTTTAAAAGATTAACTCAACTTCTACTTGTGAGCAATGAAAATCCAGTATTTCACAACTGATTACAACAGATAACAACTCAATTAAAACTATTATTACTCCTCAAACTTAAACAGATTGGTGTGAGAGGTAAACATAATCATAAACATGATTTCTGCGTTTTACTTTTAAAACGTACGGCATTACATTGTAAATATAGCATTTGTATCATTTCGTTCAAGTCATAGAATTTGGAACCATTACTCATGGATGAAATACGAAATAAAGTGTTCCTTAAAAAAGGATATGAGCCAATTAAAGGAAGGTAAGTCAATGATTTTATTAATGTTGTACTAAATAGTGCTAGAATATTTTTTTAGGTGCTTTCAATTTAATTGCAGCGAAAAACTTTTGGAAAATTTCTTTGAAATGTTACACATGTAAACGTTCATTTGGAAGACTGGAGCTTAGTCACGCAACGGTTTCTGAGCTCGTATCTTCACACTGATGTTTCCGAAACTACTAAAGTTAGAAAAACTTCAAATGAATTGCTTCTAAATAATTGACGCTATAAGCTATAAATAATTTAAAATGCTTTTAACATTATAAATATTTTAGAAATTTAAAAAATAATAATTTATTAATTTTTATAAAAACCGTTTTAAGTAAATCTCATTGTTTTTCAGTAAATAATTTTCGTTACATTGAAAAATTAGATTTTTTTTTGTAATGTTCATAATCTGAAGCTCATGCAAAAATTATGTTTGACTCGTATTAAAACAAATTCTGTTCATTCTTGCCTGCTTTCCGTAGAGAATTATTAAAAAATAAATAAATAATTTATACATTTTTCTTCTTTTTCATTACATCTACAGACTTTAATTTCCAAAAGCACCAACCATGATCAAGTTTTTTCCCCGATGTTTTTCATAGTTATAACTAATTAATAAAAATTATAAGTTTTAAGAACAGAAGTTTATTTCCTTTCCTTTTTTACGTTTTCGAGATTTATTATGATATCTATTCAAAACATATTTTTAGATTCATTCCTGAGAGTACATTTAGAGAATTTTTCTAATTCTATTCATACATAAATAATCGTGCTTTATTTTTATTCAATTTTCACTCTGTACTACCAATTTACTCGCGTAGGGTCAAAATAAAGCAAAATTCAAGCATTATTGTCATATTTCTGCTCTTGATTGTTTCAAACTAAATCTTACAAAACAATATTACTTTGAGTCTTGAGAAAAGTAAGCAGTTTCTGGAAATGTAATGCAAATGATATAATGATTCTACGACTTTAGTTACTACTTTAAGGGGGACGTGTAAATGTCTCCAAAAATTAAAAAAAAATTCTTCATAAATCGATTCTACAACTATTCAATAACATACCCTGAAAATTTCAAAGCAAAATTCCAAGTCGTTTAAAAGTTATAAGCATTTGATCGAGCGCCCCTTTTGGAGCAGTTGAAGGGTATTAGAGAACGTTAGCAGATGTCTTTTTATTTCTTTTAATAATTGAGATCTCGGATAGAAATTTCTATAAGTATTAGTATCTATAAGTATAAAAAAATTGATTCATTACTGCCTTAAATTTACCTTCAATACCACTCTTTTTTTCAAACGCGTTTTTCTCGAAACTACTTTTTTCAAACTTGCGTACACTCTAGCTCGAAGAGTTTTTGATCAATCCTTATCAAATGTAGCACACATTTTCTTTATATATACATGCTTTAGTTGAACTATAATCATGAACATATGTTATTTTTATTTTTTTATTGTAAAAAAAAAAAAACGTTTTAAAATCGTACTTAGTTTTTCCATTCTAAAAAAAAAAAAAAAGACATTTTTAATTTTTTGTGATGATTTTAGTTCAACTAGAATATACACTTATAAGAAAAGTAGATTTAACCCTACACTGCGCATTTTTTTTTCTTTGTAAAATATTTTTTTTGTGTTTGTTTGTGCTAGTTATAAGTGGGAAAAATACTAAAAAAATCCTTATTTAATTCGGAAAAGTAGAATTCGAGAAAAATTGACATGTTTAAAAACAACACTGCGCATTTAGGGGTAGCAATAATATTTTTGTTATATAATCATTTCAACAAATGAAACCAAATCAATAATAAATAGGCATGCATTATAATCATAAAATAACACTAACATATGAAAATTTAATAAAATAATTTATTTTATTATTATTTATAAATTTATAAAATTTTTACTTTGATTACCAATAAAGTTTAATAATAATTTCCCTAAAAGATTTTAAACAAGAAACCTTACATCTGTAGGGGGTCTTTGCGATAATCTTCGTTTCTTTTTTGGTTGAGCGTGAATTGATTTTAAACAAAATTCCTAAATAATAATTTAATCGACCACTTTAAGTTAATTTGTGAAATATTTAACAACAATCTTCTAAAAGATACTAAATAAAGTGAAATAGAACAACCTGTGACACCTGTTCTTGTTTATACTGCGAATAATGCAGGAGCATAAAAATTGACCCCGAATGCGCGGTGTTGTTTTAAAACAACAAGTAAAAAAAGCGCTTAATATATATTTTCCCCGAAATTTTTCCAAAAAAAATGGTCAATTATTTTATTTTAAAACTATGCAAGAAATTAGAGACTATTTTTTAAAAAAAAATTGTTGCTTAAAATTTGTAGAAAAAAAAGTTAAGAAGTTACTGTTTTTTAGGAAATCAACATGTCTTACGATTTTGTGAAAAAAGATGAACCTTGAGTTCAGTTTACAAGATCTAGGAGAAACTATATTAATTAATATGATCACACATACAAAATGAAACGAAAGAATGCCCCACATGTTAAAAATATTATAAAATAAAAGCTTAGTGAACGAAAAATGGAGGTGTTGTTTAAAAACAACACGGCGTAGTGTAGGGTTTAAAAAAATGATTTCAGATAAAAATTATGACCTCCAGGATGTACGCAAACTGCCGACCCGGGTGGCGACTTACAGTGTGCAGCAGCCGATATCTCTGGGATTTTTCAAGAAGAATGTTTGAAAATTTCAGTAAATGTTCTTCAATATATCTATAAAGTGACCTCAAAATCTCAATAAAATATATTTATTCTTTATACCTTAAAAAAAATCATGAAAATTGCTCTTAATAAGCCGTTTTACACGTATTTCCCCCCTTAAAAACTCTTTGGAAACTAACTCATCTCGTGCCCAACGTAAAGTACTTAGCTTATGACTTGAAAGTATAGTTCAAACCCGAACATTATAACCGAACCTTGTAAAAACGAGTAGATATTGCGGTCGCTATCACTCGATGTCTATTATTAGTATCACATTCCAAGAGTTTTGAGGCAACAGAGTTTTCCCGTATTATTTAAAATTCTAGATTGTGTTTTTGAGAGAATTGTCTAAAGTCGAACAATGAATTGGCCGAGTTTCGTAATTTAATGAATCGAAAAGTCTCTAATGGCGTCATAATCCAGGAAAAGCACTTGTAATCGTCATACCTAACTGATGTTTTAAATGCAAAAAACCTTCTTGGAACTTAAATTGGTCAAAAATAAACTAAAGTATATATTTTTGAAATTTAATACCAAATTAACAATAAAAGTAGTTTAATAAATCCTGTATGTAACCTGTTCTTTTCATAATTACAAGCCTTAAAAAAAAAAAAAAAAAAAAAAAAAAAAAAAAAAAAAAAAATCCTTCCCATGCCCCCCCTTTTCCTTCCTTCTTTCTTTTTTTTCTTTTCTTTTTCTTCTTTTTTTATTTTTGTAAAATAGTGCAGAACATTTCATTCAAATAGGAGAGGGTTTTCGTTTATCACATTCCAGCCGATATTGCTCAGCCCATAAACAGAATTTTTGTTCTTCATGTTTGCATGAAATTTATTTTCAGATCGGCTATTTATTTTCAAGTTGCGACTCCGCAAGCTATCGGTTCCTTAAGTCGAATGAATTAGTTTTCATCTCATATAAATTCACCAGAGGTCATCAAATTTTTTTCTTTCGTCTTATTTGAATTTTTTAAATGCTGAATCTTTTGTTTGCACGAAAATGTTTTACTTTGGCTAGTTTTGAACGCAAATAAACTTAGAGTACGGTTAAAAGGAGAAGTTTCAGGACTTCTCCCTCCTCCCCTCTTTTTTTTCGTTAAATTAGAAAAGTGATTTAGCAATTCATTAAAATAAATCACAATTTATTGTCTTTGTTAGGATTCGAAAAAAATAGAAGACGCGTCTGCGAATAAGAAACTATTACCTCATAAGGGACGACATTACGCAAACAAACCTTTCCTCGCCAATTTTTTCTGACAGCTTGTCTGTGTAAAATTTAGAGACTCACAATACTATCTTAGATTTCACAATTAGTACCAATGCTTCTTTGACAATTAAAATTATCAGTACAAGAAACATGTTCAGAAACTTATTGTAGTTCTATATAGTAGATGTAGGTTAGATCTTAAGGCGGAATGAATGAAATATGGGGAACATTAAAGACACATATATAATATATTACGAATAAGACAGATAATATACTAGACACTTATGCCGCGAGAAAAGTATAGTTTTTGCACGGGTGCCAAGATTTGGAAAAGTTTGGGAACCCCTAAAATGGGGGTGAAAATAAGAAAATTAATTGAATTTGACAAGGAAAAAGTTTTAATGAAGCATACAAAATTATTATATTTGTTGGGACTGTGTACACAACAGAATTTAATGATTTATAATAATATAGATTTTGAAATGCTAAAATTATGAGAAATAATAGAGTTTATTAGCTGAAATCGCAATGGACAAATTCCTCCAAAATTTCTGAATTTATTTTTGCAGCTTAAACTCCAAGACCTTGGCTATCTTATTTTCTTTCTTTTTTATCGGAATGTGTCAGTTCTCTTGCCTTTTATGTTTTTGCCTAACAGGTAATATGAAGTTCGCAGTATTTTATTTAACGTCATTCATCGTAAAAGAGGCCTCAGTATTCTATGTTATCCGACTAATTGATAATGTTCGAACTTTCTGTTAAAATATGTATGTATGGAATTAAAAGAGCATGTTTAATATTTAAAAAAATGCGCATCTTTCTTTTTATCTATCTATCTCTCTCTCTCTCTCTATATATATATATATAGATATTTATCTATATATATCCTTTTCTTATTCCGAAAGGGATCTCTTTTTTTTTTTGCACAGTCCTGGCTATTGTGTGATTTCGTCATAGCTCTGTGAATTTTTTGTATGTGTTAACAACTATTTTCTTTAATCCAATCACATATCACCTCGTCAATATTTTTGCTTTGCTACGTATCCAAAACTGTAGGCTCTATTTTTAGCCTACTTTCAAGTAAAAGTTTTTAGAAAAAGAAGAAAAGTATGAAATGAGGCTTAATGTTTTGTGAAAATACTGTTAAAAGAAGATAAAAAAAGTTAAAATAGTTAAATAAAGATTGAACAATAAAAAATTAGAAAATAGGGTTTTGAGATGGGGAAAACGTGTGTGTGTCAGTCGGTTTCTCTTCCCCCGCCACAATAGCTTTTGTGGGAATGGTCCGATTTGAAAGGTTTTTTTTTTTTTTGCATTCGAAAAATTTCATCTCATTTTCATATTTTATTGTCTGATTTGAACAATTTTTCGTTCAATTTTTAACAGTTCAAAAACTTTTAACATTAGCTCGTATGGGGGATATGAAGGAAGCTAGATAAGCCCTAGACATAAGATCCAAGTTCCATCGAACAAGCTTATTGGAAGGAGCTCTTGCCATGAAAAACTTAAACATTTTTTGTTCAATTTTGAACAATTGAAAAAAAAAAAAAAAAAAAAAAAAAAAAAACATTATTGCCTACGAGGAAATTTCAATCTTATTTAAATCCTGATCTAACGGACCGATTTGCTTGGAACAAATTTTATCGGAAAGCTCTTATAACGTAGAACATGTACAAATAGAAAGTTCATCCAGAACTAACGAGCCTATTTTCCTATGAACTTTTTTTATCGGGATTTTTAAGGATATTTCTCAATGAATAAATGAATGAGTAAAAATATGAATCAATGAATAAATGAAAGAGTGAAAGAATGAATCAATGAATAAATGAATGATGAAACGAATGAATAAATGAGGGAATAAATACATGAATGAGTAAATGAATGAATAAACACATGAATGAGTAAACGAATGAATGAATAAATGAATGGCTGAATAAAGGAAAGAATGAATCAGCGAATGAATATGTATTATCCGTTGAAAAAGGAATATTTGAAAAAATTAAGAACTAAAGCTAAAGGAAAAGCGAGAGAAAGAGATAGCTAGATTAGAAATTTGAAGGTGGTGTATACGGGAAAGTAGGCTCGTATAGTTCTAGAAGGAACTTCTTGTTCATATTAATTATCCAGACCGATTCTGATTATTCTTATACAACGTATAAAATAATTCACACATTGCATTAAAAATATAATGGGGCTTTTATAATTAAAAAAAAAGAAAAAAGGGAAGAAAAATAAAGAATTTAATAAGATATATACATTTTCATCACAATTATGAACATTTTTGAACGCTTTGGGCATGGGCAAACGCATATTGGCAGCATAGTGAAAACTTTTAAAAATACACATAAGACCTCAAAACAATGTTTTGGGTTTTACCTGATAATTATCAGAATATCTGATTTATAACACTATTCACAGTTTTATGTTTGAGAAGGGAGGCATCAGCGAACAATGTATTACAGTTCATGTCCTTAAACTCACGAGAGAATTCATCGAGGAAGATATTTTTTTTTCAAATTCGCAGTTATAATAAAAGATGGATATATTTTATTGAATAATTTTTTCTTCTTTTCATAAAAGAGTCATGATGTCTTTAATAATTGTGAAATATTTCACTCAAGAATACTCGGAATCGGAATGAATAATTTAGATGAAAATGAAGTAAAGTTATAAGGAGCTAAGGTAAGGGAAATCCTCTGTTTCTTGTTTAGTATTTAAATTGCTGTCGGTAACAAATTAAACAAGCGCTATAAATAAAATTTGAATACCAATATATATATACAGACTGGACAAGTCTTGATGTGTTTAATGCATGTATGAGGCACAACTTGAAGCAAATAAGATATAAAAAGTACGATTTAAAAAATTTTCCGATTACTGATAGCTGAAAATTGCTGAAATACGATGTCTAAGAATGGGAGAGAATTTTCTATCGTTTTCAAAGTAAGCAATACTTTTTAGATATTTTTTTAATTTTAAAACTTTTTTTTATTGCATGAGATTTTTTTCGATATTAAATGTATTCACTGTAGCAAATAAATTCTTGAAATAATTTAAACTTAAGCTTAACGAGAGAGAGAGCTAGATTTACATATCGGATGTTCGGAAAAGTAAGCTTGTTTAGTTCTGGACGAACGCTTTGTTTTAACTTATGCCTAAACCCATTATAATGTTTCAGTAATCTTCTTTAAAGCAATCTGGCTAATTTCTGGCTTCATATTTGCTTTGTTAACTCGTCAGAGATACTGTGCAACAACTATGAAAGAAAGAAAATTATAAATATAGAAGCTCCATCATTTAAAGGTAGTTTTGTCACATATCACTCTTATAGCTGATAATATAAATTTATCTCTTCTTCTTTAACTTGAGAGGTAAAGATAAGGCTTATTTTTCTTTACCGGGAAGTCAACAAAGGAGTAAAGTGTATCATTGATAGAAGTAGAAAAATGTGAAGGTTGCATAAAGAACGACACTTTAAACAACCTTGTGCAATGTTTGGAGATTTTTAAAACTGTTCGTTTTCCTCCGAGTGACATCTGACTCGACGACGAACGCCCGAAAAGTAAATGGAAGGTTTTTTTTAACGAACATTAAACAAGGACAGAAAATAAGTTACTAATACATAAAGAAGATTGAATTTCGAGACTGAATACAAAAGAACTGTTATCGATGAAGACTAAAAATAAGCAGAATATATATTTCACTGAGCGATATATTAATAAAGGGTTTCACGATGATGAAGATAAGCCTTACACTGGAGTGTGGAAGTAAGTTCGTTTTCTTCTATAAGTTTGATTTGGAAGTTGGTCCTTTGTCGATGTGTAAAGCTAGTGGAAATGTGATAATATTTTAAATATTATAGTTTTTTTTTTTTTTTTTTGCGAAAATTGGGAATCGGTGGTTCTTCTTAATTTCTTATCAGTGCCTGCACTGTTGGCAAAAAATGATTGAGTAAATAAATAAAATAAACATTAAAAATAAAATGCAATTTTAAAAATTTTCTCGATACGTTTACCACTCCCACCATCCACCAAAAAACCCAAGCAATCGGATTAAATATAATTTTTTTTTCTATAGAGTATTTGGCTTTAAATTGGGCTCATGTTATTCACATACTGAAAAATCGATTATTAAGAACTTAAATTTTGATTTGTCTGTGTAGAGATAATTATGCATTTATACAATTATATGCTTCATAAAAACCCTTTCAATGGCAAAAAGTTATTTTGGGTTGCGATAAAATATTAAAATAGTGTCACTCATAAGTCTCTTAGAAAGAAAGACGTGTAACTAAAGAGGGAAACACTCAAGTAATAGCCTTCAGGGTTTTTGAGTATTTTAATATAAATTTTTTATGCATCTAAATGATTTATTTTATGCATAACATTTTTGATCTTCATGTATTTAGTATATTTTAGAGATTTATTTTAACGGTTTCAATTGAATTTGCAATTATTTTCTGGACGCCATGATTATCTTACTTTCATATAAATAATTGAAAACAGTTTATTTGGAAGATGATTATTATTCGCATACTTAACTTACTTCCCAGTAACAATTTGTATGTAAATTAAAAATTAATTAATTAATTAAGCTGGAGAAAAAGTTAATTCTAAAAACACCTCTCTCTCTCTCTATATATATATATATATATAATAAGAAATAGAACAGAGACTGTAGCAGGAATAAAAGCAAAAAGGTCTAAGTAAAAATAAAAAAAAAGAAAATTTCTGCGCTATTTCTGCTTGATGTGGTGACCAATCCTCTCAGTTTATCTCATCCCATACAAGCACAACCTTCAGACTACAGGTCAACGCCAACAAACAGTTGTCAGCCTTTACATTTGTCAAAAAAAAAATGTAAGTTGCTTTTAAATTTGTCTAAAGGGGGCTACGCATTTTCCGCTACATCCGTAATAATTACGGACATTTCGGCTTTGTCCCCGCTTTCTAATGTAAAATAAACTTTTAAAAAGATCACTGAAGAAAAATTATGGAATATAAATAAAAGTTAAAAGAGAATGTTTAATTTAATATTTTAAATTTAACTGATCCGTATTGTTAACTAAATACGATAATTATTTTAATTGCATAATATAGTATTTGATCTCTCATTTCAAGAAAAGAAAAAAATCTCAAACCCTTTTGAGCATATTTTCGTGAAACCTATTACGGACTCTAAACTTGCGAATGAATTAGAAATCGAAACATTGCAAAAAGTTTTCACGAAAACGTACACAAGGCCGAGAAAAAATCCCAATGGGGTTGTTAACTATTTTTCAAAATATTTTTTTCTGAAAGAGCATGTTTGAAAGCATGAGTGTGGAGCTCTTTTTTTTTTTTGTTAAATTTTGATTTAAAAAAAATTATCTTTAACAATACGCAGTATGTAGTTCATTTTCAGTACCTGATTTCCACTGTACGTAATGGAACTTTTTCTGTTATTTTCCAGATAAAAGCATTCAAAAATCTATGAGAAATAACTTTTCTTTCAAGGATATTTTTTCACCTTTGATTAGCGTAATTTGAAATATTATATTAAGACGATCGTTGAATTTCGCCAATCTGTTCGTAGAATTTAATTATGTCAGCACTTTATCAGACATTTAGTTTTTAATTTACGTAGAACATTTACTGACACTGTTGCATCAGTAGAATAAATTTTATTTAAGGTAGTATAGGAACCTTTAGAAAATGAACAATCATAATTAGAAAATTTTAAAATAATTCCGTTTGAATGAAAGCAGTGAAATGAAGCCTTTTCCTTGAAAATAATGAACTACTGAAGTAAAAAATATAATGAGTGAAGAATCGGACGAGATTCAAAAGAAAAGGTTTTTGAAAGATGAAAGCTCATACGCTTCTGATGTCCGTGACAATGAAAAACTTATTAAACTGCTTCTTGATATTCTTTTTGCATTCGGATAGAAAATTCAATCAGCCTAAACGCTGATTTCCTATCAATCAATAATATCCATCATCCGTCTCGCTCTTTCAAAGCTATCAAACTGTCAATAGTTTTTCTACTTTCCATTCACGTGGAAAACCTTTTTTGACTATGTAAATGACAACTACTCAAAGAGATGGGTTGGATGTTTATGGAGCATTTCTTCCAACAGACAAAAACCCTCAGGCCACGTATAGCAAAGTTATTAGTAGATAAGCAGCATCAAATGCTTCAGCAACGAAAAATTTTACGAGTATAGAATTACATTTAACAACCAAAATACCTGTTCTACACATTGTTTTAAATTTTCGATGAATATCTAGTCCGCAACATGTTTTTCCTATTTTCGCTGGTCTGCAGGTGCAAAAGGTTCGGAAACACTGGTTTACAGGACAGTGGTTAGCAGACACTCCTTGACAGAGGAACGTTTTATGGCCGTACAAAATGTAGTCGAAAGTATGGTAGCGGAGTCGTCAACGGGAAGGCAACTAATTACATAAATAAATCTGTGGAATGAAAAGTTGTTTCGTGTTTGTTTGCCTTTTATGGTTAACTTAACTTGCAAATTCTGCTTCACAGATTATATGTCAGTGACAGCAATAATTTATGCGTTAATTTTTTTTTCATGCTTCTAAACGAAATCCAATCCAAAAATCGAAAAAATAAACAATCTTAATCTAATGCTATTCATGTAAACGGCAATGTGCTATAATCATTTGTACTCTTCTAACGAATTTTTAAAGTTGTAACGAGCCCAATAATTAAAAAATATTCAAAAGAAAATCATGATCATTAGATGGAAAAATACGTATCTGTCGGTCTGCTTGTATGTGTTTCCTCTAATGACCTTTTGAAGAAATAGTTCCAATTCGAACAAAATATTTTTAAAAAGGTGTTTGAGTGATATAAAGCAAGGGGCGTGCCAGAGGAAACACGGGTTCGTTTTCAGGCCCTTCACAAAATTACAGTTAATCAAATCGGACCCTCGACAACCTTCTGAGCATCCAAAAATCGCACTTTTGAGAAATATTTATTAAATAACTGGCAAGTAATAATAGTTTTTTTTGTCACTATATGTTTAAATTTTGAATTTTCACAAAATTACTTCACCTTTCACAAAAATCATTTAAAAATTCATAGAAACAGGAAATTCACAGGACCTGTTAAAAGTGCTGAATCGACCCCTCTAAAGATACAAAGCATGTGTTCTAGCCATTTTAAAAGATAATGTGGATTTTCGTACTTTTAACGATAAAGAAAGAAGAAAATCTTGGATCAAATGAAGATAATGAGTTATTTAATATGAAATGTAAAAAGTTGTATGATATTCCCATTCATTATTTCAACATCATAAAGGGAATTAAACAAAATTTAACAATCTTATTTGAGATATGTTTTTGCCGAAACTGCATACACACATCGTACTATTCAGACTTTCAGAGATGCAATAAAAATTATGATTTGAAATAAAAAGAGCTTGGTTCTAAATCCAAGAAAGAAAGTTAAAGGTAGAAACAAGGGAATCTTATAAAAATGTTGAGAGTTTCATTCAGCGAAATTTTTACGACGTTCTGATTTATGCCCCACATTGCTTTTCTGAAAATATGAAATATTTTGATACAATTGTTCAATTTCAATATCTTTAATAGTACAGTTTTTTTATTAGAAAAGACTTAGTTTCTTATTAGTAGTTAGATTCTTCTAGTTTCTTATCATCAGTTAGATTTGAAACTCTCGGCTGACAAATTGTTTCAAATTAAAGACTGGGACTATAACCTATGTTACAGCATAATTCTGAACATAGTTTTATTTAGAAAATCATATGTAAAATCGCCATTACAATAAAATCACTAGGAATTCGTTGTATCAAGTAGCGAACCCAGGATTTTGCGTTGAGGGAGGGGGAGACCAAACTGATTTTTCTGGATATTCAGTTCCCTTGTCTTGCGGATCCGTACCGTTACCCGGCTCTGATGTTTAATACTTGAAAATTCTATGTATTTTTTAAATATCCCAAAGCTTCTAATGGCCTTATTCACCAGCCGATTTGAACCTCGATTAAAGGCTTCGTCGACCAATTAGAACGCTCATATTGGTGGTTTGACTGTCTGACAGAAGTTCAGATCGGTTGGTGAATACGCATGTAAATACATCGTAAGTTTATAGTCATATATATTTTCAAAACATGCTAATTAAATTTTAGAAATTAGATTTCCGCTTGAGAGGGAACTTCAAGTCTTCATCTCTCCGAATATCCTGCCGGAAGTCTATCTTGACATGTCGTATAACGAGATCTTTTGTATATTTCCGGATATTTAAAAATCTGTTGGATACCGGATATCTGAAGCCTGCTGGGAAGGGGAGGGACCGGTTCCGTTCGTTCATCCGTCGGTGCTTACCTCATTGTATCAATATCTTAATTCCTCTCAATGATTGAGCAAAAAATTCAATCAATTTTTTCTTTATTTTTCTTTGAAATTCGACCGTAATAGTTAAATTTAGCATTTAAAGCATTACGCTATTTATATAATTATATAAGTATTATTCATCAAATTTGGCATTTATGACGTCGAGTTTCTTTTGATGATCCTCACCTCACTGGAGGCAAACATGCTGTAAATCATTGTCGCCGTAGGGCCAAATTGTGCTCAGAAATGTAGCCGCTCGTACTTCTGCCAATTTCGTACTAATTTGAGTGGCAGTTGAATAAAACTTAAATCTGCTCCCATAAACTATTCTCATTTTTGATTTCATTGTTTCAGATAAACCTTCACTTAAGCTCTTATTATAATTGCTTTTAATGTTACTGTTTAGTTGTAACTAACTCTTCTTAACGATAAGTTTCATACTTATAGCCCAATAATTTACTCAACCAAGAAATGTTGCCATCTGCTATCTATAAAAATATAAAATTACAATTATAAATGATTCTTACGTGACAAATGAAAAGGGGAAATAATTTAACTAAGAATAAACTATTTCCAAAAGGTTTAATTGATATCATTAAAACTCGTCAATAACTACTAAACAAAAAAAAGTGAGAAAATCGGTTGGAAAACACATGAGAAAATGGTCCTTAACTGTTTTGTCTTTGCTGATTTATATATAGATTTATTTATTTAGAAATAAATAAATATCAGTAATAGCATGTTCTTACTGTATATCAATGTTTCAGCATTATAAAACCAAATTGAACCCCCAAAGATGCGTGACATAACTTTCAAACAATCGAGACATTTTGAAAGGTTGAATAAATTTGGTGGTTTAGAAACCCTTATTAATGATCGAATCCCGTCGGAGGATTCTGACACAGTCCAGACACTTCCCTTGTGTATTTAACCTTGTGTAGCAAGTTACATTTTCCGCAGTTGTAAACAAGATTTAAGAAAGAGAGAGAGAAAAAAAGGGGCAGTGATGAAGTAGGTGCAGTGTTGAAAGTATTCAAACTTGTCAATGGTACATCTAGTTAGTAACATTTATTCGGGGAGATTAATCGCAGCGACGCTTTCGGTAAATATAGTTCTGCAAATTGACATTGAATGTTGCAATGCAAGACAAAGAAAATCATCTGTACTCAGAATTAAATAGGTTAGTTCATTTTATTTAATGGTCTATATTTGCAGTAATATTTTACTTTCATAGCATTTTTTACTTTTACTAAGATGTAGGTTTGAAAGTAGTGTTATTGCATACTTTTATAAAATCTCCATTTTTATCCTTTACAGATCAAGTTTTAAGAAGTTCCTTTAAATGGAAATATAAATTGCTAATGCCAAATTAACTGTATACTTATTTTTAACAGTACCTCTTTTTTATTCAATATTTCAATATATAGTTATCAGTTTTCGTTTCATCAGTAAATGCAAATTATTTCATTCCGAGACAGAATTTTTTTTTGTGTTTCTCTCTTTCTTTCTCTATTCGAACTATAAGCTAAGTACTATTTTCTATTTTCTGTTGCGTATCTAAAGTAACCATTGTCACTGATTACACAGATTTGTATCTTAATTTACTTTTGTTTGTTTGATTTAGTTTCGTGTATGCACGAAAACGGATGTTATTATGAAACGTTAAGAAAAAAAAAAAAAAAGAAAGAAAAATAAAAAAGCGCGAGAAGTGTTTTAGTTGAATTTTTCCCCCGAAGTTGAAAAATGTAATAGTCGTTGAAAAGAAATGACTTCTTTTTAAAATTATTTCGCAATCCGTATTTTAATGTTCTTTAGGACTAAATACGAAGTTTATTGTAAATAGTATAATAATTGCTTCACCCATGGACTAAGTATCTAAAGCATACAACAGAAATCAAGTTCTTCAATGATAAATTTTAACCTATGAGGTTCTATGAAATTGGAAAAGAAAATTAGATATAAAAATGAAACTAACATAGAAATGTAAAAACTCATAAATTTTCTACTTTTGCCTTAAAATTTCAAATCCAGAAATCGAAAAGAAATAAACGAGTGCTGCCCCCCTGTACCAACAGCGGTTTATAATAATAGCTATCAATAGTCTTTTCTCCATGACTTCTTCATCATCAAAACAATTATTACGAAACAAAATAGAACATTTATATAGAAACAAAATGTATTAGTTATTTCATAAAAAGTTACGAAGAAACGTAAGGAAAAAAAACAAAAAACAAAAATTGAAGCATTTTTAAGAGATATATTTTACAGTCTCTTTACGACAACAGATATGATTTAAAAACAGTTAATTCTAAGCTATAAATCTTTATTTCGGAGGAGGGAAAACTAAATAGTTCCCTCATTATGCACGGTAGATTTCAAATGAATATTTACTTATGATGAAAAAATATGCTTTTACTGTTGAAGTTTTAGTATATATACATTAAATTTAATTTGCTTAAATATTTTTAGTTCATTTAAAGAAAAAATGATTTAATCTACTTTTTGAAAGAATTCATTATCTTCCTTAGGTTACAAATATAGTTACCAATTATAAACCTTTAAATAATTCACAAAAACTGTATTTTTTCATAATTTCTACATACGTTGTGACATAGGAATGGTAATGAGAAGATTGCAAACTGAATCCTCAATATCTCCAAAAGGAATGTAGAAGTTTTATGAACTTTTGAATTTTAACAAGGTTACATATCCTGTCTTCCTAAGAAATGCTTTACTTCAACTTTTAAATCGTTTCCACACAAAACAATAATAACAATAACAATAATAAATATTTTGGAAAGAATTACGAGATTTACATCTCAATAATCATTAGTATCAAAATAAATAGATTATATGAGTCGTCTAGATTCAAAACCAGATACATCCACTTCGATTCAACTTTTTTACACTTTTCGATTTCAGCTTTTTTACACTTTCTAATAGTTTAAAGTAATCTTCATATGGTGTTAATTTTTTAAGTTTCTAAAGCAGCTACATCATGCTAAAAAGTGTGTTTGAAATCTGCCGTTTTATTACAAAACCAGATCCCCTATCGACCATGCTTCTCAGCTCTTCTTTTTTTCCCTCCAAATACCTTCCAAAGAAAAATTATTTTTGTGCTAAAATTTCAGCAAGTTAAAAGTCTATCCCAATGCTCTTAGCTAGAAATTCGAATTTCTTAGATATTAGTTTTTTGCCCGCCAATTTCGTTTGACAATTTCGTTTTTTTTGAATGAAGCTGGTTTTGAAACTAGACTACTCATATATAGAGTTATTTTCCTTAAAGATAAAATAGGATTTTAATATTTAGAATTTCGTAATCGAGTTTGGAAATTTTCCCCATTGTACTTAAATTTATGACTAACTTATTTCTCTTTTAACTTTCATTCTGTTTCATGGAGCAGACAACTTAAAAACATATTTAGATTGACTGGAATTTGTTGAAATGTCTAAATACGTAATTTGGTCCATTTTCAGCCATCTGTTTTTTGGTTTTTGCATTCAGGTAAATGCATTGAATTTCGCTAGTAGATACTATCGATAAACGTATTCTTAAACTGTTCTAAAATCACTTGAAAATAACAAAATCAAAAAATCGTGTTTAGCATTTTTATGTTTTTATAAAATATTGAATAATACTATTGATTTATTGAGTGTAGTAAAAAAGTTTCCGTTTTGTTTTGTCGTTAAAAGACGATGTATCAAATTCTCTTTAAACTGCTTGATAAGGTCAGAAAAATATCTTAGTAAGCAATTAATTAAAAAAAATGGGTTTTTCGCAAGGAAGTCATAATGCACTTTTGTGCACATAAATATGTAGCAATAGTTAATATTAACAAACATTTCATTTCCATTTTTAGTACAAATGAATATTCCAAAAAAGCAAAGGAAAAAGACAGTGATATAAATGAAGTTGACCTTTACAATGCTAAATTTCATGCAGAAGTATGTCCACCAGAAAAGTAAGTCACAATGATTTTTCAACAATGTATAGTGAAAATTTTATAACTTTCGCTTTTTCAAATATACTCAACTAATTTTGGAATAACATGTATAAAAATTGTTGTGTGTACGCCATACTTGTAATAATGATACTGGTAATTATTTTAGAGAGAAAGAAGAGGAGGAAGAACAAATACCACCAGTTGGAATATTTAGCCTGGTAATTGTATTCTTTAATGTACATTTTAAAAACTTTTTCGTACTTTTGCTTGGTATTTGCCAATGTTTTCGTGCAAGAATTTTGTTGAAAAATGCATCCTGTACTAACAGTTTATTCAAAAACAGCAAAAGCTTTTTTATGATATCTAAATCTTTGGGTATCCTACAAAAATTTAGGATAGTTTTAGAGCTTTTTTTAGTACCGTAAGTACAATTGGTAATTGTATCTCATGTAGTTTTTCTATAATTAATGTTTCATAAAAGGCAATAATATTAATAGTTCAACCATGGTTTTTTAAAAATAAATTTCAAGTTGACGATTACTATATGTGTTTACTGTCTATTCGAGTAAGACAGAATTTTTATAAACTCATTTCATTTTTTTAAAAACAATTTTTTATAACTGGAAATATTTTAATCACATTATGATGATTTTTAAGGAAGTTAAAACTTAAACGACCTTTTCAATTGCCTAATATTTATAGAACACAATGCTACATTTGATTATTCTTATTAAATGAAAATTGCCAATAATAACAATTCCAGTGAAAAATAAGAGTGCAAATGAATAAATTATTGAATGAAATAAATAATTACGTAGAAGCTTTCTATCATGATAGGTTAGCACTAAGAAAAAAATGCTGGTCTACTTTAATACGTTGAGGACGGTGTGTTTTACCGGTGGCTCTCATGAGAATAGTTTATCTGGCGGCGTGTACCACTGGTGGCTTATATCAGCCATAGTCACACACAATTGTGTTAAATGGAAAAACTTCCTGTATTTAAAAATAACTTTTTTACTGAAAAATTGAAAAACTTTTTTTTACAGGTAGCAAAATTCTGTGCCGTCCTCAGCGTGTTAAGAAACTTACATATAATGAGAAATATACAATTTACCACAATCTTCATAAGCATTTACGGAAATTTTTACAAATTGCACTAATTTCGCGAGTTGAGTAAAAATAATTACGTACATCCGAGCTTTTGTTTTAAATTTCTTTCGTTACGATAATTCTATGGTTATAGACATACTTACAGCGCTTTCAAACGATGTCTTGTCTCTTTAGTTTAGGTACTCCAGTCCATTTGACAGACTTCTGATGACCGTTGGTATTGTGGTCGCAGTCGCCTCTGGTGCTTCCATGCCGGCAGTCATGATCATTTTTGGCCAAGTTCTCAATGAACTGGTTGATTTTGATAAGGGAATGAATAATATAACGAATGCTACAATGTAAGTACATTACTGATGTAAGTTTATAAAGGATGTCGTACTTTATATTTGACCCCTCCCCCCCCTTTGTCACAAAATTTCCCACTTCAACATACCCCCAATCCCCTATATAACACATCCTCTGAAATCCCCCAAATCCAAAAAAGAGGTCCCTCATTATGCGCGGTACATAATAAATGAATATTCAATTATAATGAACGTCACATGTCACGCTATATTCTATGAACTAAAAGTTTAGAAACAAAGCGCTGCGTTATAGATCACACAATAATAACGATTATATGTGTAACTTATTTGCATAAAATGACATAGAGAGAAAAAGAGAGGGAGAGATAAACGTCTACAAAAAAAGCATAATTAGTGTATAATAGTAAAACATTATTTTACCGAATTCTGTAAAACTTACCCGCTCTACTTCGTCTTAAAAGTGCAAATGCTCAAGAATATTTCTTTTAAACTTATTTTCTAGTTCAAAATATTGAACTAGAACTTAAATATTAATCAGAAGCGATATTTTCAACACAAAAAGGCAGTAAATGAAAAAAAAGGAATAAATAATATAAGAATTTCGGCAATTGGATTTTATTGATTTTTTGCGTAAAGTTGAAGGATTTTTATATGAGCGAAAACTTTCGGTTTTCATATTTGAACGGAAATGTTTTTAGAAGTAATACTTCTTTCGGCAACTTGAAAGTGAAAATTTAACGTAAAACAGAAGTACCTAATAAAACGGAATGCAAACTGGGAGACGTCATAAATTGGCGATCCTTTGAAGACCTTTGGCGAGTTTCCCGTAGCGAGGAGCTTCATGTCAAATCATCGACGAGATTTCGAGGGCTTTTCGATTGACTACCTGTGTAAAACTCTTTAATCTGCCAGTTCGAAAGAAAGTGGAGGGTACTGTGTTTCCTTTTACTTTTTATGTTGTATTTATGTTTCTTTTATTTTGTTATTGTTATTACAATTTTGGATTTCAGACACTAACAAGAACATTACATTTCTTTAATTTTGAAAGTGGCTTCTATGTACATATTTACTGTACTTTATAGGTGCAGGAAAGCGTCCAAAAATTCATTCAAAAACTGAAACTTCATAAACGAACAATTACAAATCCAAGAAATATAACTACAAAAGCGTGTACATGAGTATATGCACTGACTTTCTACTTATTTGAAAAGTATATTGTTATTTGCTCAACGTTATAGGAAGTTAAGTGGTGTCTTCATCAGATTGTTTATATTAACTGCTTTTTAAGAAATTCAGGTTATATTTGCAATAAAAAAGGCTTTTTTTTTCTTTTTTGGTCGTTAAAAAATAATTTTTGGTTGACAATGTATTTTGCTATTTCGAAGTATTGCTGACTTCGGTCTGCTGGAAAATCGAAATTATTCGAAAGTTTGCTTTTATAGCTGTAGTTTTCCTTTTTTATTTATTCTTGATTTATAGTAAATTGTTTGATATCTATTAGGACAACTGAAGAATTCCTTCAAAAAACAGCAAACCTGTGCATGATAAATGCACTTTTTGGAGTCGCATTCATTGTGTGCAATTACATCTTCGTCAGCTTCTTCAGTCTCGCAGCGGCCAATCAGGCGTTCAGGATTCGATGCCTTTTCATGAAATCTGTTTTGAAGCAAGATATTGGATGGTACGACACAAACCAAACTGGAGATTTTGCCAGTCGCATAACGGGGTAAGTTTTTAGTTTTTTTAATATTAATAATTATTATGTGGTCAATTGCTGATAAAGTAACATACTTCATGTGGTGCTTGTCCAAATAGTATTTAAATGAGAAGGAGTGGTTTGTTTTTTTCGCTTCCACAGCACCTTAAAAATAAGTATGTATTATATATGTATATATTATGGTGAATGTCCGAAATCGGAAAAAGTTGACAATCACTGGTCAGATGGATGGTAAATATCGACATTCACCGGTGATTGTTGACATTTTCTGATTTTGGACATTCGCCGTAACATAGATGCATTAGGTGGGGGGGGGGGGCGGTAAGTAAAGGTGTCTTTCTACATTAAATTCAAACATATGAATTTTTACTAAGTTTTTATTTTTAATCGATGATGCAGCGACGCTTGCAACCTTTTGCAATCTAATGTGCATTCAATGCTGGATCGGCAAAAATCAATTGGTTTTTAAGCAAAATATCTGGAGATGGTATTTTTGATATCATACGAATTTTCAAATGTTTTGCCACACAAAAAACGTTTGTACGGATTAGAATGAATGCAAATCCGATGACAAAATATAGGGTGAGTATGGTGGGCTATGCAATGACTTCCATTCCAACTTATTAATTTTTTTTTAAACTGTTCGTCTTGCGTTGTGCGCTCTTGCAATATCGTATTGCAGAATAACAACCTTTTCTGTTGACAATCGTCGGGTATTTCTCAATGATAAACTGATTTACTGGATCTGTTTGTTCACAGTACAAGTCTGCACTCACAGTTGTCCAAGTTTCAGCACTTCAAAACAAACGACCGCGGGAATACTCCATCACGCACACAAAAGCGTCATTTTTGGGGTGTTAACCTGGCTGTAAATTCGAGAGAGCTACCGCGTTTTGACATCATAGAGTAAATATTTTTCGTCTCCAGTGATCAAGCAATCAAAAAGTGCATCTGTATAGTGCTGCTGAAGTAATAAAAGTTGCACGAGGAGGATCGGTTAGCTTGGTTTTCTTCGGACAGATTATGTGGGACCTGCCGCAAATGCTTTTGAATGATCGACCTAGGTCAGTTAAGAGTCTTTGACAGTTCATTGATTTTATGACACGGATTTTCTCCCTTAACATGCTATGCGAAGAGACGACATTGCTTCCCGGTCCCCCTTATATGCATTTCTTGCCATTCACAGAAATTTGCCTTTTATTAAGTATTAAATTTTTTAAAAATGTTTCAGAGATCTAACTCGTATACAAGACGGGATGGGTGAAAAGATCGGCATTTGCATTGGTTTCTTATCGTCCACTGTGCTTTGTATTGGCACTGGAATCTATTACGGCTGGAAATTGGCTCTGGTCATTTTGTCCATTTCACCTGTTCTGACAATAGCAATGGCAATCATGTCGAAGGTAATAAATTTCCTTTAGTATTATTTCGCCAAATATCATTCTTTCTTGTAACTTAAAACTCAGAAAAGAAAATATTTGTAAGAAAACTCAATCAAGTACTGCAATATAAACATCGCTAAATTTCTATCTTAAATTATGATACAGATTCAAGCAACTGTGGCGAGAGAAGAACTCCAGGCGTATGGAATGGCTGGAGCCGTTGCGGAGGAAGTCCTTTCAGCCATTCGTACTGTTGTGGCGTTTGGTGGGGAAAAGAAAGAAATAGAAAGGTACGAATTAAATTTAATTGGTTTAAAAACTACAAACAATAAGTAAGGGCTGTTGAACACCGAAAGTGAAGCAACATTGACTAAGGTCAGTGTTTGGGAGGGTGACAACCTCTCGCGGCTGATTGCTGTGGTGTCCGTGTACGCTAAAGGGCGCTGGTGCACGTTAAACATGTCGTGGCTCCAATGTCCTCCAAGTGAAACGATACCTCTGGGGGTGAATATCCCAGGTGACGGTCTCTCATCTGGGAGTTGGTTGAAAAACCTTTCAAAAAGGGGCGGAAATCGGACTCCTGCCTACAAGGGCCCCGTTAGACTCAGGAGCAGCGTACCCATTCTTCCTCGTCACGCGCGAGGACTCAACAACAACAATAAGTAGGGTTTTTTAAAAAGAATACCCCTGTTCATATCCTTCACGTTTCAAGCATTACATCACGCTTGAAACGTTAAGTTATATGTAAATTCGCAATGCACGGAACATCCTATCTTATTCCAGTTTTTCAGAGAGGGCTGAAATGCTGAGATGTGTTATACCCTTTCCATCACTACTTCTTACATTCTAGTGTGACGTCTTAGCATTATGCCCGACCAACAATGAAAGGCTTTACCCTTATTGGTTTAGAGTGTAGTCCTTTAAGTTTTCTTTTTACAGTGTACAGTCCTTCGTTAATGCATTTTAAATAGCTTTTTCTATCCCAAAATTGAGATTAATTGGATTATGAAATGAAATGTTGATATAAGTTTTATATTTTCAGGTATGAAAATTGCTTGGTCCCAGCAATGAAGAAAGGAATCAAACGGGGACTTATGACGAGCATTGGCGCTGGTCTCACTTGGTGTTGCATTTTTGCAGGATACGCTCTCGCATTCTGGTACGGCGTAGGGCTCATTATAGAAAGCCAGGAAAATGGGGATAATGAATATAATGGCGGCGTTCTTATTATTGTACGTACTTCTTTTAATTTTATCGTGATCAATAAATTGTTAACACGTTGAGTGGTATGCGAGTTTATAAGGAAATTCCAGTCAGGCCACGCTTTTAATGTCAATCACCGGTAAACAATGCGGCTTGAACGGAAAGTTCAGTGTCAGCCACCGGTGACTGAGGTGTCACTCAGCGTGTCAATAATATAAGAAAAAATAGTAATTACTTGAAACAATGCAAGGTTTTTAGATTTACATCATATTTTATGTGTACTGTTAGTCACCGGTGGTTGACGCGGTCTAAACGGAAAGTTCAGTGTCAGCCACCAATGATGGACGCTGCTCTCAACGTGTTAAGCTCTTCTTCGCCTTTTAATTCATTTGTTAGTTTTAAAAGTTTCGTTAGTCAAAGAACATCAATGAGCTGTGTAGTAGTTAAGTAATTGCAGATGTGCACAGAGGGCTCCAAAGATAATCATACACTTCGAAAAATATGAATTATTTCATGTGTGAATAAATAGCTAAATTTTGCTCCAAAGTTAGATATTCACTTTTTTATTTAAAGTAGTTTTAAGCTTCACTTTAATCTTCAAAGGCAAATAGTAGTCTTTTACCAATAATGTCTTTTATTTTTCTGTAAAATCCCTTGAAATGTAGCTCAGGAGAGAAACTTTCTTGAGTGAATGTAGTTGAAGGCCTTCCGTAGTTGTGGTTCGTCCGTCTAATTTATTTCCTTCTTATTTTAGTCATTTGTTGGAGATAAAAAAAGTAAATGTAGTAGCTTCACTGATTGGGGATCTAGTAGTTACTTCACTGATTGGGGAAAACCCCGTTGCATCCAAATAATATATTGAACACTTATTGGAAAATCGGATCTGTGGATATAAAGATTATACATCCAGTAAAGACAAAATTAAAGTTCGGCGCTCCAAAAAGTGCTTACGACGTTGTAAATTGCGAGCAATGCTATTATTTGTGGGAAACCGTTAGACGTGTTCTTAATGACTCAAGATTTCAGTCGCACTCTAAAATGAAACCCATCTGTTAGATATGAACTCTCCTTCGCCTCTTCTTCCCCCAATATATATTTCAAAGAAGGAAGTAATATGGAGAATCTACATCATATTAAAAATTTGCAGCACACTGATCATGTATTAAACGCTGTGGAAATTATTTTTGTATATTTCACGTTAACCGTACAAATTTTAGATTAACATATTGAAAATACAAAATACATAAAATATACAACACGAACATAACGAGCTGTTGTACTGCTATTTTTACATTAACCCATCATGGCGACCTGCTAACTCTAACTACAACATCATATCACAAAAGTAACAACGTAAGAAACTCTCTCTCTTAAAATTCTTCCGATAAATTCCGTGTCGCTTCTTTTGCGAGATAATTTTGTTATAAAATTTAATTTTTTTCCCTCATAAGAATAGCTGTTGGTTACTAGCTCTCAGTACAGTAATATTTAATTTTATGCAAAAATGTTTCTACTATTATGAAATCATGATGTGTCTGGACGTTTTTTAAAATGTAGTTTGTTGCGATTATTAAAATAAGCATAATTGATACTGCTGCCGACTAACAAATAGCTTCTTTGCATTATGTCTAAAACTAAAAAAGCGATGCGTTGTTTTTTATGTAACTACACCCACAAGCAATAGCAATAAAATGTGAACATTCAAAGTTTTGAAAATCCCTTAATTAACTTCTGTTTCACGAATTATAAAATTTATGTTTCATATTTTTTTCTTCAGATATTCTTCAACATTATGTCTGGGTCTGCTTTCATTGGGCAAACTGCTCCGTACTTTGAGGCTTTTGCCTTAGCTAGAGGCGCAGCAGCAAAAATTTACAACATCATCGACAGGGTAAGTTTAATTTTTAAGATAAGGATTTGAATTTAAGGGATAAAAGTACATTAAAAATGTTATGTTGTTAAATGTTGAAACATTATTATTGTTTTCTTAAAAATTATTAGCAAAATAACGTTATTGAACTGTTTTTGATAATCAAAAAATGTCAAAGCGCAAAATACCATGAAATTTTTATGGTCATGATTAAATTTATAAAGTAAAGTATTTCATCACTTATTTGAATATGTGGTTCGGAGAACAGTGATGAAATTTTTAACACATTTTGAAAATGTTTAAAATATTATAAATATTATGCTTACTTAATGCGTTAATTATAAAAACAAAAGTAAAGGAGATACTGTTGTTTCACGAACAATTGATTTCTTTCTATACTTCACGAAGAAAAAAATGTTAATAGAGAAATAAAGAAAAATACCGCGAAAACGGATGTAGAAATATTTAAAAGAGATATTTTATCAAAGCACCTATAAAAATTGCTTAGAAATTCAACTTATCTGTTTTAGGTATGGTGAATTTGTTCTGAATTAAGTTTTAATAGTCTACTTAGTGCAATGAGATCGACATGGTGGAAAAATACAACCCTTTATTTAAGACTTTAAAACTAACTGTAAAGTGCCCGTTTACAAGTATGTATTTATAAATAACAGTATTTGTTTAATAAACATGATCTACAGAAAAAATATACCAATCTTATAGCGTGCAAAAGAATGCATTGGAATTCGGCAGAACTATATAAATTTCAATTTTATTAAATATGGGTTTTTGCACTGAAGACATCGTAAGTTACAAACTATATAAAACATAGCATCATTCGAAAGCAAGCAAACGTGAGTTTAATTTATATTAAACTCACTACCAACTTTTATTCTCTACAAAAAATTATTTTAGATGTGAAAACTGATAAAACATTACAATAAACGATTTTTAAGCTGCACGAAAAAGATAAATATAAAACAATAGAAAATCCACCAGAAATTTTTAACTTTCCACTGATTATATAAGGTATGCTTGTCTCTGCTGCAGGAAGTTGGAATTTAACTTTTAAATTTTTAGAACTTTCATTATGTCTTTGAGGTAAATATAGCCATATCATTTACAAACTGAGGGTAACAAAATTGATACATTTGTTATATTTATAGAAACTATGAAGTTGGCTCAAAAACTGCATTTTCATTGCTAAAAATCGTGAAAGGATAGCTGCAGATAGAATATTAGTGCAAGATCAGATCATAGTCCGATGTTTATATTAATTTGAGGAGTTTGCTACTGAAATTCCTTCAAAGTCACAAAGTCGAATGATAATCTAAAAAATCCGTAAACCAATGCATCATAAGTAAGCTCGTGTTACTGGCAACTGTTGCATTAAATAATGATATACTTAATTGAAAAATGTAAGAAAGTGCAACGAAGTAAGTAAACGCAAAGAAACTTTCGATTCAATGCATATTTTATCAATAAAATGGTGCATAAACTAAGCATCCATGTTTAAAAAAGCATCCGAAAACGCATGTAGCAACATAGAAAAAAATAAAATAAAGGGCTTTGTTACTTACTTTGTGGGAGTGTACCACCTATTATTGTCAATTAATCAGTGTTGAAACCAAAGTCTGATTCATACCATTGAATGTATTTTGATACTCTTGCACCTCTTGTATAGATTAAGCAAAACGTCACATGTGGTTTTGCGTTTCCAAACTGCTGTGTCCAATCGCACCATCCAACTTGTCTTCAATTTAAATCAAGATGTTTCACTGCACACAAAAATGGTGTCTAAATATTATTTCAGTAAAAGCGCTGCCTCCGTAATACCACAGTCACGAAGACGAAAAGTTACGAAAGAGAGGTTACCAGACTGCTAGTTTTAGCACGCAGGTCCACACAACTAAGAATTTCCCCAGATCTGTTTTTTTTTTCTTAAGTAGGGTCAGGTGGAGCAAAGTGGTCAATGGGGTAAAGTGGTCATACGGCACATAAAAAGCTATAGCTTTGAACTAAATAAAGCAATTGGTGCAAATTTTTAATTTTAGCTTTCAATAATTAGGAATTAGATTTTACATTCAAAATTATTTTAATGGTTACTCTTTACTTGAAGAAAACAGTCAGTTTGTTTCTTTATACAACACTTTGAAATTGAAACAGCTCTTTTAAGTTCTCTATGACATTTTGTTTTAAAAAATTTGCAGCAAATGGACGATGCAGGAAGCTTTACACAGATTTTGAAAATACTTCCTCACTAACCGTGAAGCTAGATTTAGTTTATATATTATTTTATAGTTCTTTAAGTAAGCTGGTAAGTGGTAAGTGGTCATACTATGGTAAGTGGTCATAGTATTAGGCTTAACATGGATCAGTGTTCTGAAATTACTTCAGGTTAACTTATAAGGTATACCAGGACTTAACTTGCATAGGCACTCACGGGAGCTCAGCCTTCCATATTTATTTTCAATTAAAAAAATTTTTAAGACTATTTTAGGAAATTCAGGCTATTTACGCATGAAAATTAATTTTGAAGACTACAAGGCTCAGCACTTCTTTTGTCAAAAATTAAGCCACAAGACAGATGTCAGTTAAACATTTACTTTACTAACACTGTATTCTTTTTTTCAAAAATAACTTTTAAATTTACTCTTTAGTAAACGGGATTAAACACAACTGAGCTCAAAGGCAAGAGAGATTGAAATTATTATAAGATGGCCTTCCTACAATGCTGTGTTTATCATTGAAAAATTTTAAAAAGCACTTTTAATAAAATAATTTTCAAGTTGTCAATAATTCTAAACAGACTTATTATAAATATTATTAAGCTGTAAATGTTTAGAACTGGCAGCACTTCGAACAAGAACAATACATGAAAGAGAGAGAGAATTAAAAATAGCTAGGTTAAAATATGTATTTTCCTCTCAGCGTGATTTTTAATAAGCTATATAATTATCTCAGAGCTATCTTATTAGCAATGTTTTCTTAATGTGTAATTTAAGCAATTTAGTCATTCACTAAAAGCTATTTTTAATTTTTTCACGGAAAATTTTGAATTTCATATTTAGGTTTTATTTTATGTATTAAATGAAAGGACAGACTTACCATCTAATATTTAGGTATTTAAACCTAGGAATACCTGCCATTATATATCCTACAATATTATGCTATATAACTTTGTTTTAAAACTAGCAATGTAACAGCTTAAGAGACTGAAGTACCTTACGAGGCGTTACGAAGGTAAGTCCAACGTTTGACCGTAATAGAGGGCATTAATAAATTCAGCTGGGTGAAATAAAATTGTTTCCCTCCTAAAATGCACCTTTGTTGAGTATCTTGAAATATTAGGGTTATGAGCACTTTTATATGTGCTCATAACCCTAATCTTTTTCCAATCATGACCACTTTACCCCATGCACTACTCACTTTACCCCGCCCCATGGGGTAAAGTGGTCCTAAATACATCCCAGAAAGAAGACGTTATAAAATTATTTTACTTAATTTTTTTCTGCTCAAAATTTGATGCAATCTGTTCTTTAATAACGTAATGTAAAATATCAAGCAAAAAATCTGAAGGTTTTGAAGAACTTCTTATATTTATTGGCGACGAAATTTGAAGAACGTGGTTTTTATGACCACTTTACCCCACCTGACCCTACAGGTTAAGTATCGTGTTTTACGTTCAGTGTTTGACTTTTGCGACACGTTCCACCTGCCTTCTACTACTTCAAAAATTCAATTAATAACAATTCATTGGACTAGATCAGGGGTCTCAATCTGTTTCGGCTTGTGAGATCCATTATGGGTATATATAATATAAATTGAATAAAAACCCTTTGCCCTCTCCCTTCCCCCCGCGGAAAATTTTGAAATAACTGGGCTGTTTCATGGTATACTTTACATGGCTTCCCTATTTTACTATATTCCTCTGAAGCTCCCCAGATTTTTTCTGTGGCCCCCAAGGGCCATATGGCTCCCGTTGAGAAACCCTGCCCTAAATCAAGCCTGATGTAATTGATCTGATTGATTAAAGCAACAAAATCTAATACTTTTATACGATTTGTATTTGCTATTTATCTATAATTTATTCTTTCAGGAATCATTCATAGATAGCAGTTCTTCCAAGGGAAAGGTTCCGCCTTCAGTCGAAGGCTACATAAAATTCAAAAATGTAATTTTCAATTATCCATCCAGACCAACTGTTCCTGTAAGTACCCGTATTATGAATATGTAATTTCTGGTGTCGGTTTAATTCCTCTTTTTAATGATGTAATTACACATTATTATGTAATAAATATTTATTTTTATTCTGAAGTACAGTAAAAATGAAACTTCTTCATTTTCAATGCACAAATAAAGTGTAAACATTTTTCGATCATAACCAATATTATTAAAAAATGGACAAGTTCTGGGATAAAACTGTTTCACGGTTATAGGCAGATTCTTATAATAATTTTAAGCAAAAAAATTTGAAATTCGGAAAATCGATTTAATCTGTCGTATGCATTTTAAAATTTTACTGGGCAGTTTCTTAAGTCGAACAATGTTTTTAAACTCAGAATAATAAATTCAGCCATCAGACGGTATTTTTAAACGGAGTAGTTTCCATGATTTTTTTTAACCCTGGCTTTGTTTAACTGTCTTCCAAGGTTAGTGTTAAATTTTTTTACTAACTTTCCAATTTATTTACCCTCTTTTCCAATCGTTCTATAAATAAGTAGCTTGTTTATAGGATCATTAAAATGCAGTCAAAACAATATGACAAGAACTGTCAAGTGCCTTAATTTATCAGTTACTGTTGGGATGCGTGATTGACGACGGAAGACCGATCTTAAAATTTTATTACTCAATTTGATTTCGATCTATATATATAAAAGCAATTACTTTTACGGATTGTATATAACAAGTGCAACTTTAGTTGTAAAAGTATGCGAAAAAAATTTACATTCGTATAATGGGTACACTTCTATACAAGTTTCTTAAAATACGATTTACCGTGCGTTAGCAACCTATAATTTTCTTACTAGCCCATCTATTTTACTTATATATTTTTCTTTTTTTGTCAATACAGATTTTAAGTGGCCTCTCCTTGGATGTAGAGCCAGGAGAAACAGTGGCACTCGTTGGTCCAAGTGGTTGCGGAAAAAGCACAGTGATTCAGCTGATCCTCAGGTTTTACGACACAGACGCAGGAAATGTTAGTAAACAAATTTCTTTTAGAGAAATAAATCATTTTGCATTTTTTAATGATATATCTACTATTTAGCAAGGAAATATTTATCTTTGAACTATAGGGAATATAAATAGTTGGGCATAAATCCTGTTTAGCTTTCCAATATCAGTATTTTATCCTTAAATCAGTAATAGGGAAATACATAAAGAGTGTCAGAGATTTTAGCCATATCTTTCTCTTAAATCTATGAAATGCAAACATGTAGTTTTCTATATTGGATTTTTTCAATTGGTGAAGGGTTTAAAAATCACTAATAACCCGTTTCCTATAAAATCCGTACAAACTTCTAGATAAATTATTAACTTTTTTATAGGTACGGGTCAGTAAAGGCAATTTTATATAAAACTATTAGTTGAGGTTACGTCAATAAGTGCAAATGTTCTTTTTCAGCTTGAGCTCGACGGCAATAATGTGAAGGATTTAAATGTGGGATGGTTGAGAGATCACATTGGTTTGGTAGGGCAGGAACCCGTGCTCTTCTCCAGCACAATCGAAGAGAACATTAAACTTGGCAAACGTGATTCGACACTAGAAGATGTAATCAATGCTGCGAAACTCGCCAATGTGCACGATTTCATTGACAGCCTACCTTTGGTGAGAATGGTCATATTATTTTATTTAGATCTTATTTATTGCTTTTTTTTTGCACAACATTATCAAAAATACTTTCTCTTAAAAATAAATTCCTGAATTTATAATGCATCATACTTCGACAATCATATAAAGTTTTATTTATATTTCAAGTTGAATTTAAACGCTGTATCAAATTAAACTTGTTTTTAAGTTTTCGCATTTTTCAACAGTCAAGCTATGTCAATCATCGACAGTAAACGCATAAACTATTCAAGAATTATAAATAGTTTTCTTTAGTTGACAAGAATAAAGAAAATGCATGCTTAATCACGAAGTTAAAAGTATTTCTCTCCAAAATGACAGTGTCCCATACATGTTTTTGGCTTGTAAAACGAACAATTTCGCCCAAAATTTCACCAGATTGACCGGAAAGTTAAAAGCATTATAGTGAATTTGAAATTAAAAAAAATGAACATTCGGTAAATTATGAGTGCTTAAACGAATTAATTTTTTACTTCGCACGGCGAAAGGTAGCAATTTTTAACTGTCCATACGCTTGTAGTTACACATAAGTACCCCCCAAAAGGAGGAAAAAAATCAGTTGAATATCGTGAAAATTTAGAAAGCCATTGGCAGTTTATTCGGGTTTATTTCAAAGATGCTCTAAAAAACAATAGATCATAAGGGTTTTTTCACAAATTAGTTTGTGCTTTCGCAATCATTCGCATCGCTGCTGTGGTTCGTAATAAAAATCAAGTATTTGTAAAAGAAATTCTTACTAAGAGCCATGTATAGTCCGTATTTCTCTGGAAAATGTAAAAAAGTGTCCAGTAGATTACGGTAAGGCAGTGCATCTAATCTACAGTAATTTATCTCTTAATCAACATGTGTTTCTTATTGTCCGCTCATACTTATAAATTTTTAGTTTCCATTTTCAATGTTGGTCAAATTTTTCCAGAAATATGATACCCTTGTTGGAGAACGTGGTACGCAGTTAAGTGGAGGCCAGAAGCAAAGGATCGCCATAGCTCGTGCTCTGATAAAAAATCCTCGAATTCTTTTACTGGATGAGGCCACATCCGCTTTGGACACAGAAAGCGAAGCTGTGGTCCAGAAAGCTCTTGATAAGGTAATGAGAACTCTGATAAAAGCATCGTTTCTCGTATTTGGTGTCTTCTGTTTAACATTTTAAATTAAATCGTTTTGATTCTTAAAAAAAAATTCTCACGTATCTGTAACGATAAAATGAGGGGACAAAAATCGGGTAATTTTTATGAAATTTCTGTTGCAATGTATAATAAAGGCAGTTGCAAAAAATACATGATTAACCCTAGATGTGAGAATTGTAGTTCGATGAATTAATATGTTTAATGTTTCCGCATCCGATAATTTTATTATGTTATAAAAATAGGTTGTTAATTAGGGGATGTGTTATGGGTGCAGAATATAGGTGTAGATATTTATGATAACAGGAACTCAATATAACGTAATAGTTTACGAACGCAAATAAAATGACGAAAACTGCAATGCATGCCCTACGAAACGTCGACAGAAAGCTGCTATTATTTGGAGGGTGGGGGTTAAGAGTAGCATTTGCTTTTAAAATGTCGCAAATTGAGTCCCAACGCTATAATAAATTGACGTTGAACTCAATGAGCTCATGGAACTTTTATGTTGTATATTTGATGTATCCTTGATTTTAATCTTGATTGTGGGAAATCAGGAAAAAAACAAATACAGCTATGCTTACTTTTGATTGACATTTATTATCGCAAAGTAAATAGTATACAAAGGATCAAAAGATAGCAAGATATCATTTTATCATAATGTGATTTTTCTAAAAATATTTTGGTATCTTATTGCCATATCAGGAAATCTAGAATTTTAGAAATTTTAGCTCTCATATTTACGACGAGAGATCAAGATCTTTACATTTGGTTCTTCAGACAACTAATGACATGCCTTGGAAAGGAACTTTGTTTAGGGAATTGAGCGATGGTTTCTGTGTATTCTAAATATACACAGAAATAAATACATTTGAAAAAGGAGGAAAAGAGCTGAAATGCATGACAAAACTTTAAGTTCACACAAAAAAGGAGAGATGTACAGTAATTTACCTTGCCTTTGTTTTAAAGTTACAGTTTCGGGGCAATATCAAACTTCAAAAGAAATTCGTTTTCCGTTTTAGAAGTCTTCATTTGCATCAAATATTATTTAATGTTCCTCTATATAGTAGGTATTTCAATTGGTTGACGTTGAAACTGAAACAGGATGGTTTGTGTAGTTAATTCAAGGTCCGGAACTTTATTCGTTCAAACCATTTGTTAAGACGTTAATTCGCCTTTTCCATTAGTCAGACGCAATTGGAAAACTTAGAATTTCACATCCGCACAAAGGGGATGACATTTAAAGCTTTATGTTATATATCGTCGTCAATAGAAAACAGCCTCTGTTAAGGATATTTACGTCCTCAAAACGTTAAAAATCTAATAGCGAAATCTTCGCCCGACTAACGGAAAAATGCCTATTGATACACATTTATACAAATATAAAAGTGGTAACCAGCAACAAGCTCTTGTATTTACTAGGCTGGTCCTAGTCAATTTGTTAATCCCAAAGTAGAGATCAAGAGTCCCCTTAAAACTTTTACGCCACTGCAAGCAACAGTTGTTTCTGTTAAACAATTCCAAATGCTTACAACCTCACTGAAGTAGTCATGTTTCTTATGCTGGCTTCACACCTATGGACACGGAGACAAAATCTGCGTCTCCACGCCTCTGCGCATGCGCAGTACATGGGACACATTTTGTTGCCGTTGCTCGCCTCCCTGTGTCCAAGAGTTGAACACAATTCAACTTTTGTGTCCGTATTTGGCTTGCAACTCTTTTTTCGTTTTTGCTTGTTGTTGTTTCGCTGTTTCTTAATTGATATTTCCTTTAAAAATGGAAGAAGAAATTACAAATTTCGTCAGAGAATGTACATGACTGTATAATGCCTGTCGAACAGATTTCCGAGATGCAGAAGAAAAGGATAATTCGTGGATGACACTTGCCGAAAAGTTACACGTGGATGGTAAGTTTTTTTATTTACAAAAATTCTATATTTGTTTTTCGAATCTGTTAATTTATTTTATTTTGATACTAATTGTCTGAACATTCAATTTCTTGATTTTGTTATGATTTCACTAGGACAATAGCCGATGCGAGTAGTAAAAATGAATACAATATCTATTATTTCCAAAAAACAAATTGTATAATTCAAGGCCGTCAGGGGGCTAAGACCCCCCCCCCCTGCCCGAAATTGTCTGAAGTTTTACATATTAATAACAATTTGAAAATTAAGAATTTTCTCATAAGAAAATATTCTCCCATTTGTGTAAAATTTAGTTAGTTCTTTTGCTTGATTCCATAGCCGTAGCCAACGGGAGAGGGGGGGGGGGGGGGTTAAGTTATACAAGGCAATAAATGTCAATCGGAAAATTATGAATGTTCTGATAAAAAAAATCTGTCTTACCATATATCCCCTTCTCCTAAAAAAATCCCTTCTTTCACTTTCCAATCCTGCTAAATCATTTGATTTTTTTTTACAAATTAGGTTTTTGACACTTTTTGACGTTTTTGACAGGGAGGTTTTTTACAAGCTGGTTTTAACTAGAGATGTAACGAATATTCGATGACTATTCAGTATTCGGCCTGGCCGAAGAGTCATTTCATCACCTAGCCGAATATTCGACCGAATAATTCTGATGCAGAAGAAATGTAAAAAAATAAAGAAATTAGTACATTTAAAAAATTTAAAATTGTATTATAATTATTGCAAAAAAATACATTAATATATAGTTTTAATTATTATGGGGAATATGAGGAATTTATTTTGTTATTATTAACAAAGTGGAAGTCAGACTTTGTTTGGGTGGATTGATTTATTGTGAATATTGGGTAAGAGAGAACTGTGAAAAACCTAGAATATATCATGAATATTTAGATAGCATAAGTTATTGGGGTTTTTGAAGAAAAAAGAAAAAACTATATTCCTGTTAAGTGTATTAAATTTTAATAGAACTTCAAAAAATAGGCATGTAAATAAATCCCATAAAATAAAAATATTGACTTTTAAAATACCTTCATAAAACAGTTTTGAGCAAGGTAAAAGTTCACTAAGCAATATTAGTTCTTTCATTTGAACTAAATAATTAGTAAAATAATGCTAATGCTTACATTAAAAAGTGTCATTTCTATTCCACTTGCGGGTGAAATTCTTAGTTTTATTACATTCAAAACAATAGAGAAAATAGATTAGCTTTAGATAGTTTTAAATTCTTAACAAACAGAATTACATCACACATCATAGATTGTGTGTAATTGGTGTTTGTGAATAATTTTTAATTTGACAAATACTTTCTATTACAACGGTTTTCCAGAAATTTTAATATTCGGCAGCCGAATATTCGGTATTCGGCCGAAGACATTCGTCGAATATTCGGCTTCGGCCTAGAAGAAGTGGCCGAATTTTGGGTATTCGGCCAAATCACTATTCGTTACATCCCTAGTTTTAACCATGGTTAAAACTGTCGCATGTCAAAAACCTGCCAAACCTGGTTAACAGTGAGGTAGAAAATTTAATGAATTGTCTTATTGTTCTACAGAAGAGACAATGACAATTCTTGAAATGTGTATGACAACATATTTCAAGAAAACTCAAGTGTCGCACAAAATGAGGGGCCAGTTTCTCGAAGTCAAATTAAAGTATTATGAGCAATTATTTATTACCTAATTTGGATAATATTAAGATGGTCCTACGGTCGTGCGAGTAATTTCAAATAATGAGTGTTATAAAGTAAAATTTGAATTCTCAGGTATTTTTAATATTTTCCTAGCTACATTCCAGATGCAAACTTTTTTCTTTTCAGGTACTCCAAGTACCCCAAAGCATAAGGAAAAAGAATGCCTTTTTGATATCTAAAAGCAAATGAAAGAGGCAGAATGAAGCTTTGATGGATGCACTTGCATCCACAGATATGATGCTGCAAAAATCTTTTCAAGAGGACATTGATGGGTCGTTTTGCAAGACTGTTAACACATTATTTGAGGTCTTTTGACGAAAATAAAAAATAGATATTCATATATATTGCAGTTAGTGCACGCAGAAAAAGCAAATAATTGTTAATAATTGTAATTAAAATCAATATTTGATTCATACTAAGGGTTTTATGTTGTATTTATTTTATCATTGTTAATTAGAACGAAATGGGCGCGAAATTCAGTTTGTTTACAAAATAAAAACGCTACTGAGCATGCGCGAGATAGAATACGGTCTTTACGCCGCTGCCAGATGTGAAGGGTCTCGGACACAATTTCTCGGCGACGCAGCGACGGCGCGTGTATCTTGTTTCCGTGTCCTTAGGTGTGAAGGCAGCATACGTGTCAAGGTTAGCGTAAGATTTGAAAAGTTTAAAGCAATGACCTCTGGTTTTTCATTCAATGCATTCACGTAGCCTGTCAACATTTTCCACTTTAGTAAATTTAAAAAGGAATCATGTCCTCTCTAACTCTTCTTTGCTTGAGACTATACATATTAAACTTTTAAGGTCTGACGTCATAAATATAATAAATAGATTTATTCCCATTTTTTTTTTTAATGAAGTAGTGACAAATAGAATCTTCTGGTATTTTCAGGCTAGCAGTGGTCGCACTACAATAGTTGTTGCTCACCGTCTGTCTACGATTCGAAATGCAGATAAAATTATCGTCTTGGCAGGTGGAGTCGTTCACGAAATTGGAACTCATGATGAACTTATGGAGAAAAAGGGAATGTATTACAACCTAGTACAAGCTCAGGTAATCAAATTACTGAATCAATTACTAGCGACAATACAATAAAGTTTTTTTCTTTGGAATACTGTAGAATTGAACAATTGAGTAAACGATTCCTGTCGCTGTTACAAATGTCGCTTGGAAATCCAAGCTTCCCCTGACAGACCCGCAAGAAATTAAGGCTGACAGGGAAGCGTCTTTCGTTTTCAATGAGCACCGCAAGGGTGGTAGCACGAGTTGGCTCAAACACATTATGTATTCGGATGACACCAGATGGCGCCACCTTTTCTTTTAGACGTAAACCTAGAGGGAACTGGCAAAATCTCATAGGGCATAGATATATCTGTTTTTATTTTCTGTATTTGAGAACAAGGTGTTAATTGTAATAAAAATAATTTCACGTTATTTTAAAGCACAAATGAGCATTAAAATGCAGACATATACGTATTTCGGGATTGCTTGGAATCCCTTTTTCAATGAATGTTGAAAAAGGGATTCCAAGCAATCCCGAAATATATGTCTGCAATTTAATGCTCATTTGTGCTTTAAAATAACGTGAAATTATTTTTATTACAGTTTATTTGCACAAAGTTAAATTATTATTATAAGGTGTTAATTACGTGGAATTTATATGAGAAAAGATATTGTAGCTAGATAGAAAAAAATGTGTTAAATATAAATGTATTTCATGATTTTAAAATTAAATAGATTAAAATATAATTATAATAATGATTTAAAAATAAAAAAATACAATGCAAATATTATAAGGGGAAAGTACGAGAGGTTAATTAGGGGAGTTATTAAATAAAAACATGAAATTAATTACTGGTAAATATAACTTTATTAAGATAAAACAAATTCATTATCTAAAAAAAAATTAAATGCTTAACTAGAAAATTAACCGTGATAAAGTAATTTATCCGTTTAGTGTCATTTATTACATATCATTTTGGCTTTTAGTAGTAAAAAAAAAACAAAGGTTAGCCAGCAACATTTTCAAATCGTCAATTTCACACGTAAAATTCAAACATCGCTTTAGGCGTAAAAATAACGATTTACATGGTTACGAAATGCTGTATTATTTGGAAGATAATACAGGGATCGTGGCAAATTTCTCGCCTAGTAACAGCAAGCTAACGAAAGGAAGAAAATAAAATAAAAGTTCCGAAAAACGAAAGAACACTAAATAGAAAGTATAATTTATAAATAGATACCTAAATTAAATAATTGAAACAGGAATTAATTAAATTAAAAATAAAATAAAAAACAATTTATTCAAAATGCCGAAAAATTAAATACGTGGTATTATACTGATGCAAACAAAATAAAACTTGCATGAAGTGAAAGTTTATGTGATAGTGCACACGGAAACATCCAAATAATTACTTATTTCGGCAACATGTATTCCTTTAGACGAAAGAAACAGAAGAAAGAGACGAAGAGATAGACGAAGTGGGAGTTGGTCCTCCGGAATTACATCGCGCTGTAAGTGTTCGAAGTGGAATATCGGATGGATCTCACGGTTATAACGCCAGAAGATTCTCAGCAGGTAGCGGTTTTTTCCAGAGACAGATTTCAGCCGTGAGCGCCATTTTAGAGCGACAAGTGTCCAACGGAAGTGGTTTGATGGATTCTGTAGAACTGGTAATGAAATTTTCTCTCATCATTTTAAAAAAAAGTTTTTCCCCCCGTTTTTTAAGTTTTCTTTCAACGGAAATTGTATCTGAATATAACTAGGTATTTGATAATTTCATGTTGAATATTATATATGAGTTATTGAATTTTCACTAACCAATATATATTTAGCCCTCTCATGCAGGTAAGCCTCATATGAGGCGACATAAGTTTTTTGCTTCGAATTGTTATGCAGATTCCTTTTTGTGCTGCAATTTTCATGTCCTCATCTGGAGACTCCAAACAGATCTTGGAAACCACAAATTTCATAGGGTATTCAAGATAGTTAAAAGATTAAGCTCTCTTTAGAAGTCCAAGGAGGATTTAAGAAAGAGAGAAAATCTCAGTTTCCAATCAAATTCTGCTTATTTATTTCGAAGTATGTATTACACTACTGGAAAGTTTGGTATTATTTTATGGCTTCTTATTCCTTACAAATGAAGTCTCAACATTCAGTTTCGCCATGTTTAGTGTTATTTTGAATAAAATTACAAAAAAGCATAAAATTCTCTCATATAAGGGCACAAATTTTCGACTGTATAAGACAAATATTTACAAAAATAAATTATTACACGACAATCCTGAGATACTAAACTGGTTTGTAGCATATGATATTTTTTACGCAACACAAATAAATAAATGCATGCAAGAGAGGGTTAATATTGTATACGTATATATTCGCTGAATGAACTAAATCGTTTGTGTGTGTGTGTGTGTGTGTGTGTGCCACAGTATATAAAGCCTTGAATTTCCTTCTTTGTAAATATAGGACGACGAAGAAGAAGAGATAGTTAAGTCTGCTCCATCTCCGACCCGCTTATTAAAGATCTCAGCTCCGGAGTGGCCTTTTGCTTTGGTGGGCGGACTCTCTGCTGTAGTCGTAGGAATACATTTCCCCTTATATGGCATCATATTTGGTGATATATTTGGAGTAAGTATCTCCCTCTTAGTAACTGAGTGTGATTTCTTAACACCATTTTGACTGGGCCATTAAAAGATTTGTCAATTTTTTCACATCCTTAAATCCCATTCTTTCATTCGCCGAACAATTTTATTAAAGAACTGAACTTTTTTAATGACATATTTTCGTTTAAAAAACCTCTTTTTTATTTTCATTTTGACAAAGTTACGGAATAAATATGAGTATTATACGAAGTATATCTAAACTATTTTAGGGGGACAAAATATGCTGAAGCATTAGCAATTTTTTAGGTGCAGTGTAGCAGGTTTACGTAAAACGCGTGATGTATATGAACTGGTGCCTTAGAAAATAACGATTAGGCAGTTAAACAGCTAAATGCATTTTAGCGGTAGAAACATTATTATAATTGAACTTGAGATACATTTATTTACAAATAACAGATGGCTTCTAACTTTCTGTACTAAAAGTATCAACAAGCGAAATCTTGCCCGTTGTCCAACAAAAATGAATTTTATGGAAGTAAATCAATAATCTTTAACTCTTTTCTCAATTTTTACATGATGAATTTTAAATTCATATGCTTAGCCGAAATTATATTTCAAAATGGAGATTTCCCCGATGTCTCTTTTTTTTATAAATACAATCCTTTTATCTTAAAAGTTGTTTTAAGATAATCCGTTTCTTCATTTGCTTAAGTCTCGACAATTATCTAGCTGTTAGGTAATACAAAGTATAATAAATAACGAATTACGCCATTTTGATTCCGAACCAAAAAACCGCTGGCTGTGCAAGTCCCTTTTGTTGCCTTATTCTGAGTTCTGTCTTAATGCTGCTGCAAAGAAATAACTGCAAAATTGGTTTCAAAAGTACGTAATGAAATATAATTCAAATCTCGTATTTCGACGCGGTTTTCAATCGGTCTAAAATCCATTAAAAGGCACTTCGTTACCGTTTTATTGTGCAAAAATATATGTATAATGATTGGTTAAGAAAATTACAAATGGGAATTTTCTAAAGCCGATAATGATTCTTTTCAGGTATTATCTAACAGCGACACCAGCGTCATACGAAAGCAAAGTATATACTTCTGTTTACTTTTTGTATTGTTGGCAGTAACATCGTTTGTTTTCACATTTTTACAGGTAAGTTATTTACTTTCTTGTATGAAGAAATATAAGTATTGAATTCGTGAACAATTTCCCACTCAAGTTTATCCTAAATTTTCATTTTAGCCACGCAAGAATCAATGTATGTATGTACATACATTATGGGCATATCTCGCATGAGTTGAAAACCGTTCGTCGTAGCTGATTAAAATTTTGCATTTAAGTTGAATCAGAGCCCCTTATACTAAATGCCTTCCGATAGTGCTTTAAATCCATACAAATTTTGGCCGCAACTTTTTATATAGAGGGCGTTAGTTCCCTACTCATAATACTGCTTTTATAAGTAGATACATATGGCAAAGATTAATGAACTTAGTGTTTAAATTGCATAAACTATTTAATTTAAAACATATCAGCAAACAAAATCTTCCAAAAAGCCAATTTTGACTTGTTATTTAATGAATTTATTGAAGACAGTATAATACGTTATTTTTAAGTTCTCACATAAAGTATTTTTCTAGTGATTCAAATTATAAAATATTGGAATCCTTATTTTTTCACTTTGCAGGTTATTATATCAAAAAAAAATTAATAATCTTCTCTTGGAATTAGTTCTTTAATTCATACTATATAATCTTTTAGGTAAAAATTTACTTTCGGGTGGCCCTTCGCAAAATTGGCGATTTTTGTTTGGCGCCATTCCTGTTCGCAGTTTTGCAACACCGCTAAGCTTGGCGATCCACCGCGACCAGAACTTGACGAAAATCAATGGCAATAGGCTGCCATTAAGGTACATTTGAGAATGTGTACTAAATTTAAATTAAATTGAACTAATTACCGTTTCGGTCGATAAGCGGGTACCCCTTAGTTTGGCGTTATATTTTGGCGATAATATTTTATTCCTGGTTAAGCAGTGGACATCTTACTAATCACATCTTGGCGTCAAGAAAAAAATCGCCAAAAAATCAAGTGGTACCACCCGATTGCAAACTTTTATCCTAATTACTGAAAAATTGAAATTCTTAACGTATTTTTATTCTTGAATAAAAGCATTTATGACATATCCACTGTAAAATAGGAAATAGTAGCACTGTTTAAATCAATTAAATTAGCCAAGAAATAAAGAGTGGTATAAAGTTAAAATGTTTATTTGAATCTGTGCAACCTCATATTTTTGAATTTTGTATAAACAATTAGAAACATGAACGTTTTTAATATACGGAAACAAAACATGATCTGTGATATCGAAAATAAAGCATGTAAAAGAATAAAACGGCAGTGATCTGAAAATAATAAACATTTAAAGTTTCATAAAACACATTGGAGTAAAAAAAAATTACCTTGTCTGGGCAAAGCTGTTATCCACTTTGTTCGTAGTCCTTCGTCGGAAGGGAATTCATGAAAACTTATTTTTTCAGATTTTGAAGAGCAATACGGCACAAACGCAATGCACCATAATTTTGATTAAAATCTAACTAGTTTCTAAAAAAAATTTAAAGTTGAAAAAACAGGTTATCTGCGCCACCTAGCGGAGAATTTTCACGGCCGTTTTTTCTCTCATATCGGAAGTCATTTAGTATAGGGGGCTCTGGTTGAATACAACGTCTAGTTGTATTCCTTCGGGTTTTGTTGCACTTGGATGCTGCGTGAATTTCTAATTGGTTTTATCAAATCAAATTTCAAGTCGTGTCAAGATATTTCAGTTTAAACAAGGCTGAACTTGATCCAGTTAGTTAACTGTTACGGATCCGTAAACTGGATCAAGTTCAGCCTTGGTTTAAATGTTTAAATTCGCAAACTTCGTTTTAAATCATGCCATTATTAATAGCTCACTTCATTTCATTGTTACGCTTCTTATTGTCTCCGATAGGCGGCGCAAAATCCGGGATTCTTTGATTTACTTTCTCTCAATGTTAAAACGTTAAAATCAACAGTTCGTAAGGCATTTAGTATTACGGAGGTAGCGGTTGAACACAGCTTTTAATGATTTCTAAACATAAAGTGTTAAATGATACGTTCCCATTTAAAAATATTGCAATGCATTAATTTATGTTCTTTTTTTAGACATTTATGTTTTCTGTTGCTGGGGAAAGGTTGACTTCAAGGTTACGGAGATTGGTCTTTGCTAATATAATAACTCAAGTAAGTAGTAAGCAGTAGTAGAATGCTGGGAGAATTGTTGAATAAAGTTGTTTAGTTTCAGTTGAATTTACTTGTTTCAGCCTAGACGCTGTGAAACCTGTACATATTGCTCACCGAATGCTATAGTAGCACATCTTAAGGGGGGACAAAAGAAAAAGAAAGTTTTTAACGCTATATTAATTTTATTTATTTATACTAAAATATTACAATGTGCAAAGCAATTATATGTTATGATTGTTGGTTGAATTTTCCTTCTTAATTAATAGTGTATTATTAAAGTCTGAAAAAAATTCTTACAAAGTTGGAAAATTGAAAGATGCGCCATTTCGAGTATTCCGTTTGTATGCTACCACGCTTCTGTTATGTAAAAGAACTGCGTGCCAGTATTGTGGCCAGAAAGAGCATTAAAATCTGATTTTAAGTAATTATGGCGTTTTTAAAACAATTTTTAGATTTGTCACTATTGTCGCCGATGGGCGATGTGTTGATATTTGAACATTTGCAGTAATTTGTATGCAAAATAGAAAGAACAGAAAACGTTTTTTCATTTCCTGTTTTTCCATCCCTTTAGATTTCCAATCTCATAAGGAAAATATGTTTCTTCATATGTACTTTATCTTCCTTTTAAATTTAGCCCATGAGTTTAAGGACTCTGAGCGCATATACAAATTCTTTTCGTGCAGTTGTGTGTTTTCCTTTTTTTTTTCTTGGTTTACATTTCAAAAGAGCATTTTTTGACGCATACATCTAATAATCAACAGTAGCTAATGAAATCGCTTGACAACAGTTTGTTCAGATACTCTCTTTCTAATAAATATTTTCTTTTTTTAATTTAACTAAGAAATAATTGAAAAGATCTAGCAGAAAATGTTTCGATGAGTATTGTTTTCTTCCTTTTTAATGAAATAGTTTAGGTTACATTATTATTTTTAGGACATAGCTTTCTTTGATCATCCCAAGAATAGCGTTGGTTCCTTGTGCTCGAGACTTACTGCTGATGCTTCGAGCGTACAGGGAGTAAGTATTTACTGAAAGTGTGTTTACTTCCAGCACAATAAATGAATTTTAGACTTGTTTATCTTCTCCTTTTTACACGGTTTTATTTAACTTTATTTGCCCGGAAGTTTGTTATGCGGGTTTCGACCTCTGTTACTACATAAATTATCTTCAAACTTTGCACACAAGCGTATCTTCGTCGACAATAGAATATTCCATCCATTTTATAATTTATTATAACGCTAATTAGGAAAAAATATTATTTTGGCTCTGAGGAAATTATCAGAATTATTATTTGTCGAAAGGCAACGATAGCTTTGTTTGTGTAGTGCAAGGATGTTTATTTAACTTGATTTGTAACCGAGTCTATAACGCATTGGTTATAGCGTTGGAATGTGGCCCCGCAGGTCGTCAGTTCTTAACCAATTCTCGGTCTCATCTATGCCATTCCATTCAACTTGATTTGTCACGGAAGTTTGTTACGCGGTTTTCATCCACTATTACTGCATTTTAGTTTTTTTTTAAATAAAACCGTGTAATTTAAAACATTTTTTGGTGATTTAATATATTATTAAAAATTAAATTTAGTATAGTTTTTTTAAGTGTTAATCATTTATTTATGTATTAGTTTTTGATAGAATTCATTGTAATGTATCTTTTTTTCAAGTGCAGCTGGGTTAAATCATAAATGCGGTTGCCTTTTTAGAAAATATTCAAGCGGTAAAGAACTTCTGCAAGATTTCTATAAAAATCAAAAATGGGAAAAATGAAACAAAAACGAATCCTGTTTTAGAAGAATTAGAGGGATTATTTTTAGAAAAGATCATATTAAAGACCAGCTGAAATTTCCTTGGGTATATCCGGCAACCCGAGGTTACTTGAATCTGAGATATTATGACGTTAAGAAAAAAAAAAAAAACAATTTTAAATTTCTTTGGTATATTCTACATTTCTGTTGATAATTAAAAATATATTTTTTTTGGGGGGGGGGGGGGGAATGCTTTTCTTACTGAAAATTAATTTTCTTAGTGGAGATATGACACACGTTTTTTTTTCTTTATTTACTTATCCTAATTCAAACACATCTTTTTTATTTTATTCATAGCAAGTTTACTAAATTTAATTTAAGAATAGAGACCTCGGTATTTTTTCTGCAGAAATAAATATACTGTTGATTTAACGATGGTTACCACAAACGCCGCTAGAACAGATGCTATATCCCTTTAAAAATAGATTGTCATAAATCAGTATGTTTACTCCATAAGTAAATTCCACGCCTAAAGTTTATTACTGTTTGAAACTAACAAAGGAAGTAAATTCCTTCTCTGAATCACCTACAAATGCAAAGTAAACTAAATACATATGTAAGAAAGCAATATTGAAACGTAAAGTTGAGTAATGGGGAGCGTATAGATTAGGATCCATTCTTTTGTTACATAAGATTCCTAAAAATTACGATTTTTATGTTATTTTGAAAAATTGTGATTATAAAAGTAACAATTATTTTTAGTAGCATACAATTCTGGTTATGTTTAATAGTTAAATAATTATTCGTCAATAGGCTACAGGCTCCAGAATTTCTGCTGTACTTCAAGCAATTTCAACAATGATTGTGTCAATCATTATCGGCCTGTATTATAATTACAAAATTGGATTGGTTGTCTTGGCTTTTGTTCCACTTGTAATTTTAGCAGCATTTCTTGAAGGGAGAATTGTCCGTGGACAAGCAGAAGGTGAAAAAAATGCAACAGAAACTGCGTCTAAGGTATGAAATGCATGACTTAAAACTTCTAAATAGCGAAAATTTTGAAACAATGTGTGTTATAATAAAATTTTATCGTTAAGAGAATATAAAACTTTAAAAAAAATCAATATTTTAACTAATTCAAAATTATCCGTAAGTTACAATTGTTACCTTGTAACGCCTTTTGAATGTGGTTTATTTCATAAGGCCATACGAATCATTCGTTGAAGTTTTTAAATATAATGAATTCATTTGTACTGATTCAATGTTTTTGAATAAAAATGAAGAGTTCATTTGGATTTATGTTTTTGCATCTAGAAGCTCCACTATTGCATTGAAAAAGGGATTCCGAGCAATCCCGAAATATATGTCTGCATTTTAATGATTATTTATGCTTTCTTAACGTGAAAATTTTTATTATTGTTTAAAATTTGCATATATTCGCTACAAAAATATTTTTGATGAAGTAAATGTATTTTGTCATTCTAATGAAATTACGCTTTGTGTCATTTAGTAGTAAATGATAAATTTCTAATTTTCCAGGTTGCGATTGAAGCAATAGAAAGCATCCGAACGGTAGCTGCGTTACACCAAGAAGACACATTTTATAACCAATTTCACGATGCGTTACTTGAACCCCATAAGTAAGAAGTTCAGTTTCCTTTTATATCTGCTATGGCATCCATTAAAATTAATTACATACATGACATATACCCCCCTAATTTTTTCTTCACTGGAACCATTAGAATTTTGTATAACAATTATTGAAGTTTTTACAAGTCTCTTCATCCCAATTAAGAAAACAAATAGCTTCCATTTACTCTATTATGTTTTAGTGAAGCTGTTTTCATGATAACGAACATGTTCTTGACCACAGCTTCATTGAATATTGCATTTCATTGAAAAATTCTTGCGTCAAAATCCTACTTGTAGTATATGCTCTCTCCTTCAAACTTTTTATAGATAAGCCCATGCACACATGTTAGCTCATTCACAAAATTGCTACCTGAGCTCTAGTTTATAACAAATAAATAACAGCATAATGTTCCGCCTGTATTTTTAAGTAACTTGATTTTTTTTTCTCTTTTTTTTTTTTTTCAGAAAATCCCGCATAAAAGCACACGTTAGAGGTCTTGCATACGGTTTCGCCCAAGGGGTTCAAGCTTTTGCTTTCGCAACAGCTCTCTACTACGGAAGCAGACTCGTGGGAGCAAAAGAACTACCTTATAGTGAACTTCTAAAGTAAGAAAAAATAAATAATATGGACAGGGTGTCAAAGAAATTATAAGACTAGGTTTATAAAATAAAATAAAAACTAGTAATGAAATTTTGTTAAAGTATTTTTATTCCAAATAAGCTCCTTTGGCTTCAATACATTTGTTACAGCGGTTCAACAACGATTCGAATACCTGTTCCAGCTTACATTGCGGCATAGCCTCCAAAGCTCGCGTCGAAGCTGTTCGTATGGTGTCTACGTCATCAAAGTAAAAAAAAAGTAAACAAGGAAACGGAGGTTTTGGAAGTGAATCAGCTGATAGTTAAGCAGTTTCACGAATGCTCGATAACATAAATAGCGCCACTGTGAGATTAGTTCCAGCTGTAGGCTTAAAAATTCTTTGACACACTGTATATATATATATTTATATATATATTTCTATGTTCCGGCGTATGTCTAAAATTGGAGAATGTCGACAATCACCGTCTGATAGATGGTGAATGTCGATATCCACCGGTGATTGTCGACATTCTCGGATTTCGGAGATTCTCCGTAACATATAAATATATATATAAATATATTTATATAAAATACGAATAGATCGAAATATTACTGAAATTCACCATTTTCAACGGTTTTCCGCTAATTTTGATGGTTATTGGGATTTTTACCAAGGGATCTCTATACATGCATTCATAAATTATCGGGAAAATGTTAACGCCGACACAGGCACAGTTAAGCATCATTTAGTACAAATACTCATTTTTTTGTGTTCAATATTTTTAAATTCTGATTGCAGGGTACTGTTCCTTTTGTATTTTGTCAAGATTCCTGACACATATATTGCACTGGATTGAAAACCCTGCTTGGTATTTCAAAAAAAGAAAACTTTTTCGTGGCATAAAAATCAATAAATAAATATATAACTTGCGCAAAGCATTTACGAGTCTTTCAAAGAAATTCTAATATCTCCATGAACATACTTGTTATTTTCATAAAAATGAATGCAGTTAATTTAAGAAGTGTAATCCTAATCTACACTTGAAACGTACTTTATTCATTAGTTTTCAGACGGGGAGCGAAAATACATTTATTTTTTTCAATTCGTTGCTGGCGAACTACAAGATTTTGGGATAAAGCTTTGATTTAACTGTATGAGGCCTTCAGTGTTCATCGCATCCCTGAAATTTCAAGATATATCATCAAGTATTTTTCTAGATATTCAGCAACACGGCCAAAATCTAAAGTGCCTTTCATGTATGACAATATAGGAAAATCACTTAATGTATTTTCAAAAATAAGATTAAATCGAAAGTCTCAATGAAGGATTATTGATAGAAGAAAACTAGTTCTTATTAACAAAACAAGATACAGTGGAACCCCGCTATTCGTACACAGTTCGTTCCAGGAGGCAGTTAAAATGGCGATTTGTACGAATGGCGAATTATTTTTTCGCACAACACACAATGTAAATTGGATTAATCCATTCCACACATACAGATGGTGCTTATTTAAACCTATGAAAAACAAATGTACAGTACTGTACATGAAATTATAGATAAACAAAAATTTAATTTTATTGCACTTTGCTTGTACCGAGGTGAGCAGATGGCATAAGTGGAATGTTGAGAGGAGGAAGAGAAATGGTTGGAAGATTAGTCCCCTTCCATAAAAACCATCAGGTACAATCCCTTCAGGTGTTTTCTCCCTTTCTGTTTCTTTTTTCTGCCTTTTTGCACTAGAAGAATCTTGGGTTTCTTTCTCTAAAAACCTGTCCAATGTTGTCTGCCTTTGACGATTGTTCAGAATTTTTCTAAAATGGTCAGTAACATTGCCGTTGAACAAGTTAATGCTGTTGACCACAGCAGTGCTGGGATGCCATTTTCCCACCACTCTCTGTGTTTTCTGGCAGGGGCAACACAGCTCTTTAATTTCTGCAAACGAAATGCTTTGCTTACTACTTTCCTCCTTCTCTGAAGAAAGTTCTTCAACCACTTGTTCTTGCTGCCCCCTTAGACAGTTAAAATTGTCAGTAAAATCTCAAAGAGTATTAAAATTTCAAAAAAAAAAATCCAAAACGCAAAACAAATTATTTACATACGAGTTTAAAATAAGCATAATTTCTCGATTTTTTTCTTTAAAAAAGCCAAACTGGCGACCCTGCTGGCCCCTGGCGCCGAACAAATAGTGGGACAAGTACGAATGGCGAGCTGAATTTTACTTGAACAAGTTGGACGAATAACGAGTTGTATGAATAGCGAGGCGGACGAATGGCGGGGTTCCACTGTAGTAGGTTTGTTTTTATTTGCTTATCATTCTGTATCAAAAAGAATAGTACTATAACTTAACTACTTTTCCCAATCAGATGTGTGCAAGATGTACTCACTTCATTTCATTATTTTCACTGTCTTTTTAGCTATGACTGTTTTACTACCGTCTTAATCACTAATTTTGGATCCATTTGGGTTATTCTATTACGGTTGTTCACGATCACTGCAATGCTTACGAATATGTAATGTGCATTAGTTAAGTAATTTAAAATTAAATAAATAAATAAAAGAAAAAAGTGAAATGTAGTATATTATAGCAAATCATTATAGGAAAAATTAATTATAATTTTTGAAACACATTTCTTCAATTCGAAAAACTTTGAACGATACGCAATCTGGAAAATATTTTAGGTTAATTGGGTTAAAATATAAAAGTTTTTTTCAGTACACTAAATTTAAATGTATTCATTGTTTTAAATATCTTGCTGCTAATGAAATAAATATAATTATTTTAGAGTCACGGAAGGAGTCATTGTCGGCACAATGATGGTTGGCCAAACGATTGCTTTCACTCCAGATTACCAAAAAGCAAAAGTCCAGCTGTGCGAATCTTCCAGTTGCTCGATTTGAAACCTGTCATTGATGTGTTCTCTCAGGATGGTTTAGTGAGGGTAAGGACTTGTCTAAGTTTTAATTGCTGAAATTGATTTGTGTACATCAATATGGCATGATTGCATGCTGTTCATTCCTTGGTACAGGGAATCTGTTTACACCCAAAAAAAACAAGACACCGTAATACAATTGCTTTTCAGTTTTACTGATTATAAAATTTAACCACGTTTTCCCCGCTAAAATGCATTACTTTAAGTAGCGCAGATCGATACGTGGTAAATATACTACGTCCTTCTACGCCGTTAAATTATAAGTTTATTTCTTCGCATACATGTCACAGTCGATCGCCTTTAAATTCACGAAAAATATGAAAACGAACATGGAGCAACTCGACAGATTTTAATACCACCAACGCCATCACATGCACTTCATTTCCTCGTACACCAAACAAACAACTCAGTTGCAGGCATTTGCACTTTAGACATGTTTCTGAGTCAAATGAGATAACTTTAAATCGCTTGTTGAGGGCAGAACATTGTAATTATTTTAATGTAGATATTTCTATAATATATGTTTTATGTAAGCGTTGTATACTGCATGGACATAGAAATATTGCTTTATGCAAAGGCTTACTAGTTTCTGAAACTCTATATTGTTCATACATTAACTACAAGAAAACACACAAGAGAACTTGAGCACCATTAACTTAACTTTACCTGATTCTTAAAGCAAAATGCCAATACTCCATTTAACACACACACACACACACTCATATATTACACACACAACTGTAGAAAACAACTAACGCAGATTGATGTTATGAGTTTTTTTGAAAATGCTTGAGACTTAGCGGATGATACTAGTAATTTAACCATGAGTAATAAATGCCTGCATTAGGAATGCCAGTAAAAGCTATTATTAAAAAATACTGGCATTTTATTAAATAATGCTTGTTTAAGACTTGCTTTTCAGTGTTCGAAGTTTTTTTAACAAAATCTACTATTCTGAAAATGTCATGTATCTTTTCTTCTATGATTAAAAGCGAAATTTGTAGGAAAGCCATATTAGAAAATGAATAGAATGTCAAGAAAGTTTGCTCTTATAATTGAACACTGACGACAAAACCTTTATTCCCCGGTAACGAAAATAAATTAATGATAGTAAGTATTCAAAGGACCGAGTAAAAATTCTGTGGGATAATCTCTAAAATAAAGTGTAATAGTTGCTGGAAATACGTTTAATTTAGGAAAATAAAGTAATAAAACTGCTCATAACAAAGTTTGGTATTTTATTTAAAATAAACGCACTGATCTGAATTAACATTTGTATATTAAAAACATTTTAATAGTGATAGGCACCCGAACCAAGTCTGTTGGTTTATTCGGAGGTTATATCAAACCCGATTAACAAAACTCTATTTCAACCGATCTTGTATGTTTAGATCCGTGCATTTCTGTAGGGGAGACCGGGGAGAGTCCGGACAGCACGCTTTACAACTAACCTATTGGTTTTCCCGCGCAAAAATAATTCTCTTATGTTGGTGGTATTCTGCTATTATTGTCAAATGGCTGTCCGTCAAGTCAAAATACGGCAGTGAAGTGAAAAAAAGTGATTTGGCATAGTGTGTTCTAAAATTTTGCGGTAAGTAGCTAAGCTTTCATTAAGTAAATTAGCAAGTCACGTTTTTCCTTCGTATTTATCATGTAAGTAGGGTATTTAAGCTATTATTTATATGTGTTTAAACTGGCATCACGTACACACTGCTTATATCAGATCATATTTTCTTCAAGAATGTTGCTTGGGGATACTCAGGGCATTTGTCCCGAGTCTCCCCTTGTATTCTGTTTGTACGTTTCAAATATGCAGGATAGCCACGGATACTCCTGAGAAGGAAGAAAGGGAACAGGAGCTAGCACCTAAGCCGAAACGCACACTGATTTTCAAAAAAAAAAAAAAGGGAAAAAGCACTAGTGAAAGAAAGGAGACCCAACTGTAACACGCAAAGCTCGGATAGCGACATCGGCATGCCCTCTGCATCATCTGATCTTGACATTTCGGAATACTTAGGAGACGAAGAACATCAAAAGGAAGTGCCAATTCAAAAAATCGTAGGAGAATATGTCGTAGTTAACTATGACGGCAACGTTTTCCTGGGAGTGACTGTAAATGTGTTAGATGACGGACTGGAGGTTAAAGCCATTATAAGAAACGTTTTAATGTGGAAGTGGCCCATTCGTGATGACGTCATTTTTTATGGATGATCCTCAGTTTTAGGGCCCCTTGAAGCCCTTCAACAATTCAGCAAAACTCGTCAAATTTTCACTGTACCCGATTTATATAAATATATTTCTTGAATTATTGCTCATTGTTACTTAAAACTTTCTAACTAAACATTTAGTTCTTGGGTCATTGGTCATATTCTTTTTTTGTATATCTAGTTTTCATTGTTTATCTAGAAGTAACTTGATTGTCAACTTCTTGAAACACTTATCTTCATACTTTCCCATGTGTCCTGAGTCTCCCCATGTTGGGGAGACTGCGGTCACTTTCCTCTTTGCACTAAAATTCATCCTGTCCCTATACAGGGAGTCCTAGGAAATTTTAAAAAATCTCACATAAAGCTGAATCTTCAGGACACAAGAAAACGCTTTCTAAAGATTTCTAGCTGTATTAGAAACTTAAAAAAAATCGTGAAGAAAAATTGTCTGGATTTTCCCCGTTCTCCCCTATTTGAAGAACTACAGCACAGTACTTTTATCTTTCTTAGCATTTTATGAAAAGTGATAAAACCTTTTTTTTTCTTTGCAGTCAAGTATTACAGGAAATATACGCTTTAAGAAAGTGTATTTCAACTATCCTAGCCGCCCTGATGTAAAGATTTTGCGTGGTTTGGATTTGGACATTGAACCCGGCAAGACGGTGGCATTGGTGGGAAGCAGCGGATGTGGAAAGAGCACCTGTATACAGCTGATAGAGCGCTTTTACGACGCTCAGCAAGGAAAAGTGGTAAGTACACTGTTTTTACAAAATACAAATACGTCTTTATGTGACAAACAAAAGAACTTATTTGCTCTTATTAAAACATAAATCCTGAAATATTGTTATGAATTGTAACCATTTTTATTCATATTATGTGCTTATAAAATTTTATATGGAGTCACCTGGGGCAATTCCTGCACAAAAAAACAAAAAATCTATTTTCTACAAAAATTTTTAAAACTTTAGCTACGAAATTTGACATGGAATAGACATAGTGCACTGTTCTACTAAAACAAAAATTTCTTAAATATTACACTTGTAGTTTGAATAAATTACAATTAATTATTGTACAGGAATTGCCCTCGGGGATAAATTTTCGAGAAAATTTACAATAAATGAAACATTTTAGCCACGGTACCTAAAGTCCACAAACGCTTAACTATAGACATATTGTTTTTCTGAGGTGATATGTACTTATTCGGTTTTGATTGCAAGTTTAGTAAGCAATCATGTTATGTACAAGTCTTATTATAAAGCAACTATATTTTAGTAATGTATGCCTGCTACTTTGCGCTGTTGAATCTAGTGTTTAGTTTCTTTATTTTAGATCATCGATGGCGAAAACGTGAAGGATTTGAACGTTGCCAATCACAGGTCTCACTTGGGTTTAGTTTCTCAGGAGCCTGTGCTTTTCAGCTACAGCATCGCTGAAAACATTGCATACGGTGACAACTCGAGGAAACCTGACATGAATGAGATCATAGCTGCAGCCCGAAAAGCAAATATTCACAATTTTGTTTCTACATTACCTAAGGTATAGTTTATAATTTATTGTAATAAATAAATTGCGCGACTACTTATTTGCATTTATTATCGAATTGATTAAAATAAGAGAAAAAATTAACGCTGAAAAAATATAGTAAAAGAAAAAGCTAAATTGTTTCTGTTTTTTTAAAGATTCAGTGGTTTTTCTTTAATAACATTCAGTAAAATTAAAATGTGTGCTCAGATTTTTAAGCTAATTAGTGTGAATTGTTATTTATTGAAGTAAATTATGTTATTATAATTTTTATCTGTTTAAAGGAGTAATGAGTTGGTATATTTTGCAAAATATGAACTGTGGGAAAAATAAAAAGGAAAAAAAAAAGGAGAGGAAAAAACCTTTCGAAGGTGGTTTTTATTTATTTATTTCTTTAATTTGATTGTGTTGTAAGATATTGTTGAGTTAACGAAGAAACATTTCATATAGCTGAAGCAAATTACAAACACGGTAGCTCGGAGAAAGAAAAGACATTTTCTTAATTGTTTCTGGTACTGAAGCAATTTAAGTTTTTACAAACAATTTAGTGATTTTTTTCAGTCTTTGAGAAAGATAATGTTATCTAAGCTAATCATACATACTGAAACACGAACTCATATTCGTTGAAAATGCATTTACAAGAGGTATAGAGAGAGAAAATAAATAAATAAAACAGCATTGAAAAATTATGCAAACATACGGAGTCGACGAGAGAAAAGAAATTTTAACTTGTAAAAGCAAGAAAAGGTTTTACATTTTAATGCGTTACGCTCATCTTAAGTACATGGAAAATCAATATTCATCAAATTGACTGTCAACTATAAGGGTGAATGCATTTCTAGTTTATAGATACAAATAAGAGTAGTTTACCTTAAGAGAGGAGACATGTTTAGATGGATAGACAACGTACGTATTATTTTACTTACAGCAGTTGCAATATTTTTTCTTCACTTATTGTTAATTTATATTATTATTATTATTTTAATTTAAAGTTTTTCAGGATTTCAGCCTTATGTCACACTGCGACAAATAAAAATAAATAAATAAATAGATAGATAAATGAGTTTGTAAATTAATAAAATCAAAGTTTGTAGCTAGCATATATGCTTTTGTTCTGTAATATTATTTGATATTGTAATTAGGATGTTTACATCAAATAAATAAAAATAGAATAAAATAAAGTAAAGAAAAAAAATGAGAGCCAAATAGATGTCAAAAACATTTTGTTACTATAATATTTAATATGTAGTCAGATCTGACTTTCATGTCCAAATTTACTTATTCGTCCTCTTCTTTAGTTGCTGAATTTTTCCAGTTAAAAAATTAAAAGCAATGTACCTAAATAAAATACAATTTTGAAACACAAAATATTTGACTCCATTGGGAACAATCGTAAATTTTATGAAAGTTACTGCTTTGCTTAAAATCTTATTATCTTTTATAAAAAAGCTCTGTAAACCGCAAATACAGAAGTAATTTTTCTTTTACGTTGATAGGGATATGAGACACCTGTTGGTGACCGAGGAGCGCAACTCAGTGGTGGTCAAAAGCAAAGAGTTGCCATTGCCAGAGCACTGCTTCGAAATCCAAAAATTCTGCTCTTAGATGAAGCCACATCGGCTTTGGATACAGAAAGTGAAAAGGTAAGACCTGAGAATTATAAATTAGAAAATACAGTGCAATATACTTGCATTGTTTTCCTTCTGACAAGTAGGACACAATAGATGGGTACAAGGGGACATACAGGGCTATTGTGCTCACAATTAGGACACAATAAGTAGATAGGTAGGAAACAAGCGAGAGAGAAAAAATGTGCTCTGAAATATGTAGAAAATGGAAAGGGGCGAAACAAACTTTAGAACAATCGAAAGTAAATAAATAAATAAAAGTAAGAAAAAATAAATAAAAATAAATACACTACTGGCCATTAAAATTGCTACACCAGGAAGAAATGCAGATAACAAAATGATATTTATTGGACACGTATATTATGTTAGAAATAACAAATGATTACATTTTCAAGAAATTTGGGTGGGTAGATACTGAGAAATTAGTACCCAGAACTACAACCTCTGGCAGCAATAACCGCGCTTATACGCCTGGGCATCGAGTCATACAGAGATTGGATGGCATGTACAGGTACAGACACCCATACAGCTTCAACACGATGCCACAGTTCATCGACCGTAGTTGCTGACGTTTGCTGACGAGCCAGTTGTTCAGCAACCATTGACCAGACGTTTTCTATTGGTGAGAGATCTGGAGAACGTGCTGGCCAGGGCATCATCCGAACATTTTCCGTATCAAAGAACGTCTGTACAATACCGGCGACATGCGGTCGTGCATTATCCTGCTGAAATGTAGAGTTTCGCAGGGCTCGAAAAAAGGGTCGTGCCACGGGTCGTAACACATTGGAAATCTAACGCCCACTGTTCAAAGTGCCGTCAATGCGAACAAGAGGTGACCGAGATGTGTATCCAATGGCACCCTATACCACCACGCCAGGTGATGGGCCAGTATGACGACGGCGAATGCACGCTGCCAGTATGCGTTCACCGCGATGTCGCCAAACACAGATGCGACCATCATGATGTTGTAAGCAGAACCTGGATTCATCAGAAAAAATGACGTCTCGCCATTCGTGCATCCAGGTTCGTCGCTGATCACACCATTGAAGGCGCTCCTGTCTGTGATTCAGCTTCAATGGTAGCCGCAGCCATGGTCTCCGAGCTGACAGTCCATGCTGCTGTAAACGTCACCGAACTGTTCGTGCAGACACTTGCTGTCTTGCAAATGACCCCATTTCTTGACTCGGGGCTCGTGTCAAGGCTGCACGATCCATTAAGGCCATGCGGATAACATGCCTGTTTTCTCGGCTGCAACTGATTACGGGCCCTTGAGAACCAGCACTGCGATCCGTATTACCATCCTGAACCCATCGATTCCATATTCTGCTAACAGTCATTGGATCTCGACCGATGCGAGCAGCAATACTGCGATAGGATAAACCGCAATCCCGGTAGGCTACAATTCTACCCCTATCAAACTGAGAAACGTGCTGGTACGCATTTCCTCTTCTTACACGAGGCATCACAACAATTTTCCACCAGGCAACAACGTTGAAATATAATTTGCACATGAGAAATCGGCTGTACAATTTCCTCATTTAAACACATTGTAGGTGTCGCTACTGGCGCCTGCTTTTTCGCAATGCGCTGAAAAGCTAATCATTTGAATATCACAGCATCTTCTTCCTGTCGTTTGAATTTCATGTCTGCAGCCTGTCGCCTTCTTGGTGTAGCAATTTTAATGTCCTGTAGTGTATAAAGATGCAAACTATATTTGGTTTGTTTGACGGAATCTTGAGTTTTTATAACCCTTTGCACACATATGAAGAACTAATTTTTAAATAAACCTTCGTATTAACGGTCGTGTGATGCAGTGCCGGATCTGGGGTAGAGCGAGAGGAGCGGCCGCTCTAGGCGCCAGATGGCAAGGGTCGCCAAAAATCCAAATGCGAAAAACAATTTCTAGCGCAAAAGAAAAAAATAAATAAATAAGTAAATAAATAAATAAATAAATTAAATTAAATAAAATTTGATGGCGCTTTTTGAGAGGCACTGGAACAGTGTTGCCAGATCAGATAAATCCCTGCCTTTTTTAAAGCTAAATCTAACTATTTGGAGCGGCTAGTCCTAGGTATCTCTAGTAAGGAAACAAAAAAACTATTATTTCAGCAAAAACATTCAAGATGAATTCATTTAATTACTTGGAAATGAAGTAAGAAATACTATTATCATGAAAATAAAGAAATCTAAATATTTTTCAATTATTTTAGACTGTACACCTGATATCAGCCGCACTGAGCAGTTAAGTGTCACATTTAGATTTTTTGATATTGATGACAATTGCATACGTGAATGTTTTGTTACATATACACAAGTATCGGACTCCAGTGGCCAGGGTATCAGATTTATTTCTGGATGAGGTGATAATGAAACATGATTTAGACATGATTGTAGGGGCCAAGGCCATAAAAATGGCGCCAATATGGTGGGGAAACAGAAAGGCATCCAAAGCCATATTATTAGAAAATTTCCAAGGACTTTTTTGAACCCTTGTGGCTGTCACAGCTTGAACTTGGTTATTTCGGGGACGCTGCTAAAACTTCAGTTAAATCAGTGTCGTTGTTCGGGGTTATATAACGGCTGTTTGTTTTTTTCTCCTCTTCCACAAAAAGATGGGAAGTAATCTCAAAACGTACAGAAGCCCTGACATTAAAAAAAGTTTGTGAGACACGTTGGGAAAGCAGGGTCTCAAGCCTTGAAACTATTAAGTATCAATATAAGGAAGTGAAATATGCACTACAAGAAGAATAGGAGGATAGTACCGACCCCATTGCTGCTTCAGAAGCCGAGTCTCTCATCCACCACATGGATCAATATGAATTTTTTCTCGTTCTTGTGATTTGGTATGATTTACTGTATTAAATAAATGTTGTTAGCAAATCCATGCAATCAGAGTCGGCAGACAAGTTAAATGCAACGAATCTTTTACACAAATGTTGCCAATTTATTAAGCAGTATAGGGATACTGGTTACACATCAGCTGTAATCATAGCAAAAGAAATTGCCGAAAAAGCTGAAATCCCACCTGTATTCCAAAAAACAAGAAACCGAAAAAGATAAAAGAATGTTTGACTATGAATCTCAAGATGTAACGCTAATAGACTCGGGACAACATTTTAAGACCACTGTGTTCTATGCTTTGATAGATACAATTCTAAATTCGCTGGAAATACGTTTCGAACAGCTGTCTAATTTTAATGCAAGTTCTAGTCTCTTATATAATATAAAGCGACCGGTTGATAAGCCTGAATTGGAGCAATCCTGTTTAAATTTGCGAAATTTTTTGACACATGATTCACACAGCGATATTTCTGGAGCAGATCTGGCTCAAGAAATACTAAGCCAGAAGCAATTCTTAGACACAGACCAAGGGCACCCGAAAGATGTTCTTAATGTCTTGAACAAAAATAATTGGTGCGATTTGTTTCCAAACACTTGGACTGCTCTTCCGATACTACAAACTATTCCAGTAAGTGTCGCAAAATGTGCAAAGTTTTAGTAAACTTAAACTGATAAAAACCTACCTAAGATCGACCCTAGCTCAGGAAAAATTGTTAAACCTGGCAATTTTACCAATTGTAAATGATATTGCTCAATCCATACCTACAGATAATTTAATTGAAAAATTTGCCAGTGAAAAGCAGAAAGGGTAAATTTTGTATAGATTAATGTAAATCTAGATCGACATAAGGAATGTTTTCTTTTAATTAGTTATTTCAATACATACAGAGGTAACAGATTTATTTAGTGACTGATTGAAATTCACACCAAATACTAATTTAATTATATATAGCAGTAAAAGCTTTCTAACTATTAAAGTGTCATTAAGTGTTGATATTTGCAATAAAAGTTGATTTTTGAAAATTTGTGAACTATTATTTATTTAACATAAAACCAAAGTAGAATTTACGTGAAGTGAAAGCGTCACCAAAGGGCGCCGAAACACAATCTCGCTCTACCCTGATCAAGGGCTAGAGCCGGCGCTGGTGTGATGAGCCTAATTTCGGTTCAGTTGCTGTTCAATTTTTTTGCTGTTTTCCCTCTGATTGCTCAAAATATTAAGAAAAAGTAAAAATTTACATTATGTCTACATTCCAGTGTAATTACTTTAGTTATTGTTGATAACATTTTACAAGTATTTGCTAATTTCAGTTTAGCGAGAAGGAGAGTGCAATGGCTTTTGTTTATTTTTAATTTTTGACTCATTGCCATAAACTTATTGGAAAAATATTTATGGGAGGATGGGGTAAAATGGGTCATTTAATAAAAAATCCAAAATAATAGAACTTGAAATTGAAATTTTTAAACCAATATTTTTAAGGTTATTTTTCAATGTGTTGGCAACATTTTTCATTCTAAAAAAAGTTAGGTTCTTAAATATTGCAACACAATTTTTTTTGTAAACTTTGGATGATAGTGGACTAAACACATGGTTTACCAACTTCTGAAAATCTCTATATTTTATCAAATAACCAGCACATTTTAAAAGGATTTCCTCACTAAGAAAGTTTGGAGGACAATTCCAGCTGAGCATGTGAGAAAAATATTAAATATTGTCGTTATTACATCATTTTTTCTTGGAAGGGGTAAAATGGGTCATGGTTAGGTAACACAATGTATCTTGTTTATTTTATTGAAATAAAATAAATTTTTTTTGAATGTTTCCCCTAAAAATATCATGTTGACGTTTTAGAGAGAGGTAACGTTGTTGAAGTGTTATGTAAACCAATGAGTAACAATCGAGAACAATATTATTTTAACATTTCAATGTACTCACAATTCAAAATATTGCTAAATATGTTACACATTTATTTTCTCACACTTACACATTTATTTTTTAAATTTCAAGTTAATAAATAACTGTTTTCGTCATTATTTTACATTATGACTCATTTCACCCCAGGGTGACCCATTTTACTCGACGATGGGATAAAATAGGTCACAACTTTATAAGCTCAGTTAAACTATTTCATAATTAAAAAATAAATATTTAAATTACATAAAATTGATCAATAGGAATTCAACGTTAAGATGCAATTGAAAAGAATTTGGAAATGTTTCTGGTTTTGTTGCTATGAAACTTTGAATATGAAAATAGCTAAAAAGTTATCCATTTTCCCTTACCTGTCCCTACTCTTTTTTTTCCGAAGAATAATTTTTTATGACTAAATAATATGCAAATATTTTTCAATACAGATTGTTCAAGAGGCATTAGACAAAGCGAGAACTGGAAGGACTTGCCTGATCATCGCCCATCGACTCACTACCATCCAAAACGCTGATCTCATCATTGTCATTCACAAGGGCAGAATAGTGGAGAAAGGAACGCATCAAGAATTACTGAACCTCAAAGGACACTACTACAAGCTGCATAACACCCAAGCATCCTCAATTTGATCAATTGTGTCAGATATTTTGACAGCATTGTCGCATGAAAACGCTGTGGTTATATGACAACTATAAATTACAAACTGTCTTTTTAAAGTTTGTCATAAAATAATGTGCTTCAGGAAGAAGCAAAATGAAAATAATCAACCCACAAACCTGTATATTCAACATGTTCACAACAAAATTATGTACTTGCGAGCCATAGTACCCGGTGCGGCGCAGAAACTTGCTGATTTGAAAAGTCAATAAAAATAGTAAAGGTATCATTATAAAATTATTCTCATTGTAAAATACATCACCCTCTGATTTTTTTACATAATTTTAAAGATGACATCAGTCAAATAGCCGATTTCTGAAGTTCCGTTAAACTCGTTCAAGCATATTGACGGTATGCTGGCGTTGGCTTGTCGTATGCTGTTTTTCAGGTGAGGTATGGTCTTTGGACGGTCATTGTAAACAATTGAATTCAGATAACCCCATAAAACGAAATAACACGGATCGAAGTCGGGGGAACGGGCCGGCCAAAGAAGGTCATTTCTCAAGGAAATAATGCTCTCTGCGAAGTGTTTTCCATGTTCCCAAAAGATTCATTGAAAATCGCGCTATGTGTGCATGGCGACAACTGACCAGGCTGGTAACAAAACTTCATGACCTTGCCTTTCGTATGAAATCCTCCCAACCCTTTTCCTACCACATCTCGCGGCTTGGCGTGAAATACAAATCAGCAAGTTTCCGCGCCGCACCTTGAATCTTATGTCCATTTTTCGAGTTTTTGCGAGTTTACACTTTATGGACATACAGAGTACTGATAACATGAAATCAGTAGCCCCGATAGTTCGGAACTTTAACTAGCTACGTGCGAGCTCCGAAATTTTAAAGCTCAGATCGGACTTGTTCATTCTAAGATTCTCACGGAAAAGTCTGGTCTCATAGTATTGAAATAGTTTATTTTTTAACTTCATCGCAAAAACTCAAAAAAAAAAAAAAAAAAAAACCCGAACTTAAGATACTGTTGTTCTCCGGTACAGAATTATATTCATTTATACCTGTAAGCATTTCATAAAACTCATTTTGTTTTGAAAATTGTCAGATTTTAGAATCAATATTCGACTAAATAATATTTAAAAAATACAATCCTTGTTACATCTGTATTAAGGAAAATGATTTTCAAGTGATTGCTAAAAAATAAACTGCTTGAAGGTAATTGAGACAATAGAAGTTCTGGGCTCGCCATTGAAATTTTTAGATGTTGTTTTCAGAGGGTTTTGTAAATTCTTTTTTTTTTGGGGGGGGGGGGAGTCATCTTTCTTTTTGGGCATAAGTCTACGTAGCTTTTAGGGGTGTCATCGCTCTGAGGGGGGGAAGGGGTACCCCTGGAAGTGCATAGTGAAATTAATAAATTTCAAGACCCGAAAAGTTTCAGGACAATTACGAATTTTTATACTGTTTTACAGGAAAATTAGGCTCAATATCTCAATAAAAATACAATTTGTAAGGTTATAGTATATTGTACATTTCACTTCTCTCCTTATTATACTACAATCTGAATTTTTTCTCCTCAAAAATATATACAACGCATGGTTATTTGAACCTAAATGTCCAACTATTTTGCTGCGAAGCAAGAATGCAGCAAACCTGTAGATCTTTCATCAATTTTTCACCAACGTTTTGGCTTATTATGTTTTAACCAACTATTTGTAGTTATTTAAAATGTTTTGTTTTAAGTAAAGAGTTAAAATTTATGTCTTTTCTGTTGAAATAAAAATATTTGTTTTTGAAGACACACACAAATAGGTACAAAATATACGTAAATGAAATAAATAATAAATAAAAAACAGGTTTTTTTTTTCTCACGATAAAAAAACTATTTTCATATCGTAAGAAGAAAATTAAAACAGACAATCAGAAAACTCTGTACTTAATTTTGGATGTCCACTTGGCGTTTTACTTCAGTTTTTTTTCTTCTAGCGAAACATGTTTGTTTTTGCAAATTCTGGAAGTAAAATTTGTACCTAATTTGAGCAAGCATCATTATATATTGATTGGTTTAAGGCTGAAAAACATAGGTTAAAGTGAAAAAAGAAGGCTTCTCAGATAAATTATGGTGTTCGGTGGGCCTGTAAACAATGTTCTCTTCAAAATGAATGAAAATATTGACGTAACTGTAATTTAAATTCCTGAGATTAGGATATATTTACTGTTTTTATACATTTGTTAATTTATTTTGAGGACGTAGTTTTGTAAAACTAGTAATCTATAACTTCCTAGAAAAGACAAATTTTTTTTTATTTTTCGAAATCCATAATAGATACAAAGAGCATTGCAGACGATATTTTTAAGAATTCAATGATGTAAAGCATAATTATAAGCTGCTTGGGAAGAAAATAAAATGCAAAACATTGTAAAAGTATTTTCTGTTTACGGTTCATTTTTTTATCTTCTGATACAATTGATGAAGTCTACGTGTTATTGCAGTCCAAGAGTGCTGAAGATGATGCTGTGGACGAAGAACTGAATGACGAATTACTATGTAAAATTACTGGCAATTCGCGTAAGAAAAAGATGCATCGTTAAGCTGGATTTTCATTCAGAAAGCGCATTTGTGACACCGCTCGAGAAAAAAAAATTATTTCGTACCCTGTGAGGATTGCTATACAGCCCATCTTACTTTCTTCGCTGTATAATTTCAGCTAATCGGAACTGAACTTATTACAACGTTAACGTTTGTCAGAAATTTCAGTAGACTGTAGAATAGGCGAATCCAGGAAAGTGGGCAATTTATCTTGCTAGATTTTGAGCGTCAGTTCTTCCATGGAGATCGAGAAAACAAGCAGTTCTTGCAGGTAGCACTTATCAGACGTATTCTCAATCATGAAGTTGATTTCATGACAGCACAATTCTATACATAGACTGAGCAATGGTAGAGGTTTCGAAGTGGTGCCCCAAGAATTTTGCTTTGTAGGGAGACCAAGGCCAAAATTAGGTACAAACTGGATATTGATTTACCGGATACCGGAGTCTCTCGTGTGACTTACCCGTATCAGATATCCGGCTTTGGTACTTGAAACATCTAAATTCTATGCATAAAAATTACATGCCGGATAATTGGATTTTTCGTGCAGCGACCGGATCAGGTTCCGGATATTAAAAAATATCGTTCGGATACCGGATATCCGATGCCTTCTGGGGGAACGGTCCCGTTGTCCCCTCCCGCTTCAGTGCACTTCTGGTTTGGAATATTACAGATTGTCTCATGGCGGGACCATTGTTTACGACCAGATTACGATAGTAACAAGCGCATTTAGAAATATTAACTAAACGAGCGTTTTTCAACCTTGAGGTTACGCAAAGCTTGTCAAATGCTACTCAAGAAATCAATAATCATGATTGTACTAATTCTCCCTATAGAGGAAAAAGGGAAAAAAACTACTAATAACTTCAATCGGGGTTAACACGGCGGTGTCTTTTTTAAAAATCATAGGGAAGTTATTCTAACTGTTAAGACACTCCACAAGTCATTTAGGTATATTTAAGCAATTTTATATTAGTCTGTCTTGATATGTATCGTCGTCTGATATGCATCGTAGTTTGAAGAATACCTGGTTTAACACGTTTCCGCCGGCGGGTACCACCGGTGGCCTGCACTAGATTGTCTCATCGGGCGGCGCGTACCACCGGAGGACCACATTAGATTGTCTCATCAGGTAGCGCGTACCACCGGTGGCCCGCATTAGACAGTCTCATCGGGCGGCACATAAAACCGCTGGCCCACACTATAGACTGTCTCACCCGGCACCGCCAGATGAAGCGCAGCATGAATTCGAGCGCCGCCTCACAGCGAAAAACATAAAAATCGGCCCCGGCGTGAACGTGTTAATAACAAAATGTACGTAACTTTACGTAATAGATTTTCAGCACATTTATCTTTTAAATTGATAACATGTTTTATCATTAAAATCTAGCTCACATTAATCAACAAAATCGAGTAATAGCAAGATAAGGTAGTCAAAGGTAACATTTCTGCTATTTTAAACGGTTAACACAATTTCTCCTTGTGATCAATGAAAATTTCAGTATTTCACAATTTATTGCAACAGATAACAATTCAGTTAAAACTATTATTACTCCTCAAACTTAAACAGATTGGTGTGAGAGGTAAACATAATCATAAATATGACTTCTGCATTTTACTTTTAAAACGTACGGCATTACATTGTAAATATAGCATTTGTATCATTTCGTTCAAATCTTAGAACTCGAAACCATTACTCATGGATGAAATACGAAATAAAGTGTTCCTTAAAAAAGGATATGAGCCAATTAAAGGAAGGTAAGACAATAATTTTATTAATGTTGTACTGAATAGTGCTAAAAATCTTTCTGAAATTTCTTTGAAAAGTTACACATGTAACCATATGTAGACTGGAAGACTAGAGCATAACCACGCATCAGTTTCTGACTCCTTATCTTCACACCAATGTTTCCGAAACTACTAACGTTAGAAAAACTTTAAATGAATTGCTTCTAAATAATTGACCCTATAAGCTATAAATAATTTTGAAGGTTCTTAACATTAAATGTTTTAGTGATTCATAAAACAGTTATTTATTTTTATGATGTCCGTTTTTAGTAAATCTCATTGTTTTTCAGTAAATGATTTTCGTTACATTGAAGAATTAGAAATCTCTTTTTTTTTTTTGCTGCAATGTTCATATTCTGAAGCTCATGTAAAAGTTATGTTTGTGACTTGTATTTAAACAAGTTCTATTAATTCTTACCTGATTTCCGTATAGAAATATTAAACAATGTAAGAACAAAAAAATTTGACCAGAAATAAACCACTGCGCCCCCGCTTCATGTACCCGAATCGGTTTATAATAATAGTTATCAATAGTTTTTTATGCATGACGCCTTCATCATCAAAATAATTATTACGAAACAAAATAGAACTTTTATGTAAGTAAAATATATTAGTCGTTCATAAGAATATTATATTATTGTATACGAATAAACATAAGGGGGGAAACAAAAATTGAGAAATGTTTAAGAGATATATTTTACTGTCTCTTTAGGACAAAAGACATGATTTAAAAACTCCAAGTAAATTCTAAGATATCAATCATTATTTCGATGGGGGGAAAATAAAACAAGTCCCTCATTATGCGCGATAGATCTTAAAGGAATATTTACTTATAATGAAAAAAATATTTTTAATTGTTGAAGTTTTATGACAGATAAATTAAATTTAATTTGTTTAGTTCATTTGAATAAAAAACGATAAAAGAAAAGTTTGTAAAGAAAAGTTTGCAAACTGAACCTTCAATATCTCCAATAGGAATGTAAACGGTTCATGAACTTTTATAGTTTTTCGTAAATACATATCCTGGCTTTCTAAAAATTTCCAAACTTCAACTTTTGAATCGTTTCTACACGAAACAATCATAATTTATTAAGAACTAGCTGACATGGCCGGCGTTGCGCAGGATAATATTGCAGCATTCGCAGGCCAAGTGACGAATGTCCAAAATTCTGTTGTAAATATATAAGGAAAAATTTTCTTAAAAATCCAAGTAGAAGATGGGCAACAGTCCTTAAAAATCCCATTTCACAGTAAAGCTCCTTAAAAATCACGATTTCATTAAAAACAACAGCCTCAAAAATTTCTTTTAGACCATAAAAATCCATATTAAAATACCAACAACAGTTCATAAAAATTGACCATTGGAGTAGAGGCAACAGTGACTAAAATGCACATATGCATCTGTATAATTGTTCCGAAATGATATCAAGAGTCCGTAAAAATTGCAATTACAATATAGACAACTCTACAGCTAAACATTCGCATCAGAATAAGAGCACTATTCTCTTTTAAAATGCTCATCAGATGAAGAACAACGGCCCCTGAATATTTCTGCTACAATAAAGAAAACATTCCTTAAAGCCCCCTATTTGAATAAAGACAACTATTACTAAACATCCCTAATAGTCACTGGTCCCAAAAAATCTAAATCAGAATAAAGACGTCAGTGACTAAAGATACTCATTCGACTACACATCTTTAAGAGCTGCTGTTCCTAAAACAACCAACAGTCCCTCTTAAATTCCCCACTAAAATAAAGACATCCGTTCCTAAAAATCCCGCTTTCAAAATCGTCAAAACATTTCCTGAAAATTCAATTAAATTGCACTTTAATAAAATTCGGATAAAAACGGAAGAAAGAACAGCATTATTTCCAATGGCAATTAAACATGCACATTTAAGTTAGAAAATGCTCAGTACTGAAACAATGCTGACGTGTAAAATTTAAGTTGATAGGAAAAAAATAACTAAATTATGTTCAAATGACACCAAATGGACAGCAAAAAAATAAATAAATACTATAAAATAAAATACTTGAGTAAAATATGGAATCAATCAAAACCACTGCGTAAAAAGTTAAAATTAAGCAGAAGTTCCCCAAACTGCACTATAGTTATGGAAACATAACGCAAATGCGCCATGATTCTATAGTGTAAATTACGTATTGAGTTAAAAAACAATATTACTAATAAGGATTATTGGAGCGGTTTGGAAAAGTTACGAAGCGCAAAATAATATAGAGAACAATTAAGTAACTGGATGAGGGGCAAAAAAAAAAAAAAAAATCTCCACTTAAAAAAAATAATAATAAATTTTATCAAAAAGAAGCGATATCGAAAACATTCCAACCTAGTTTTTATCGAAGGAAAAAATATTAAATCGCCAAAAAAGAAAGAAGAATCAACCTCAAGGTAAAAGTAATTAAAATTCGTCAGCAGTTAACAATCCACAAAATATGCATAAAAATGAAATTAAATTTTAGAATTTATTTCTCTGATAAAACGGACACTCTACCATAAGAAATAATGTTTCAGGAAATTGTTGAATTTATACCATAATTATAAATCGCCAGAAAAGAAAGAAAAATCAACCTCAAGATATTAAAAATCGTCTGCAAACTGTGTATAAAAATGAAATGAATTTTTAGAATTTTCTTCGCTCATAAAACGGCATGAATAAAGATAAAATAGCATTTTAACAATCTTACGTTAATAGAAATTATCTAGTTGGCGACAAAAGTACTATTTATTCTGGCGAAATCACGCAAATTGAGCTGATAAATTCAGAGGTAAGCCTCGTTTTAAAATTCAAAAACTACTTTAAATGAATATTGCGCTTGTTCTATTTGTCCTACGAGCTGCAAAAAGAAAGCATCTTGTGCAGTTTTTAGCCTACTTTCCCATAAAAGTAAAAAATAATAATAAAGCATGAAAGAAGGCTTACTGTATCGTGAAAATATCGTTAGAAATCAAGAAAGTCAAAAATAAGTTAAGTAATTAAATAAAGATTGAAAAATAAAAAAATTTGAAAGTAGGGTTTTGAGATGGGGAAAAAGTGTGTCTGGTCGGTCTGTCTGTCTGTCTGTCCCCCCCCCCTAATAACTTTTGAAAGAATTGTCCGATTGGAAAAATTCTTTTTGCATTCGAAAGATCTCGGCGAGGACATTTCATTTTCATATTTTACTTTTTGATTTGAACAATTTTTTGTTCAATTTTGAACAGTTCAAAAAATTTTAACATTAGCCCTATGGGAGAAAATGAAGCAAATTATGTAAACTATGGGTACAAGATCCAAGTTCCCATGAACAAGCTCACTGGAAGACGTTTTTGGCTTGAAATATTGATTTGAACAATTTTTGTTCATTTTTGAACAGTTCAAAAAAAATTAACATACCACCTACGGGGAAGTTTCAATCCTATATAATTCCTAATCTAACGGACCGATTTGCTTGGAACAAACTTTATCGGAAAGCTCTTATGACGTAGAACATGTATAAGTAGAAAGTTCATCCAGAACTAACGAGCCTATCTTCCTATGAAAGTTTTTGATCGGGATTTTTAAGAATATTTTTGAATTAACGAATGATTAAATGAATAAGCAAAAGAATGAATGAATAAATGAGTGAATAAATACATGAATGACTTAATAAATGAATGATTGAATGAATATGTAAAAACCGTTGAGAAAGGTATATTTGAAGCAATTAAGAACTAAAGCTAAACGAGAAAGAGAGAGAGATAGCTAGATTATAAATTTGAAGCTGGTGTATACGGGAAAGTAGGCTCGTACAGTTCTAGACGGAACTTCTTGTTTAGTTTTATAAACTGGTATAACAAAGTAACTGCTAACTGAAATATGACAAACGCTCCTTAACCCTACACCGTGCAATTTTTCGTTTCTTTGTAAAGAAAAAAGAAAGAAAAATTGTGTTTGTATGTGCTAGTTATAAGTAGAAAAAATAGTAAAAATTTTTTTATTAAATTCGGAAGAATAGATTTCGAGGAAATTTGACATGTTTTTTAAAAACAACACCGAGCATTTAGGAGTAACATTAATAATTTTTTATATAATCATTTTAATAAATGAAACAAAATTAATAATAAATAGGTATGCATTATAATCATAAAATACCAATAAAATAGTAAAATTTATTAAAATAATTAATTTTATTATTATTTATAAATTGAAAAAATATATCAAAGTAAAAATTTGCCCATGTAACTATTAATTATTAGTTACATGTGCAAATTTTTTACTTTAATTAACAATAAAGTTTAATAATTTCACTAAAAGGTTTTTAACAAGAAACCTAACATCTGTAGGGGGTTTGATGCAATAATCTTTGTTTCTTCTTTGGTTGAGAGTCAATTGATTTTAAAACAAAATTCCTAAAAAATAATTTAGACAATCACTTTACACTAATTTGTTATATAATTACAAGAATAATCTTCCAAAAGATACCAAATAAAGTGAAATAGAACAACCAGAGACACCTGTTCTTGTTTACATTGCAAATAATGCAGGAGCATAAAAAGTACCCCCGAATGCGCGGTGTTGTTTTAAAATAACAAGTAAAAAAGGCGTCTTAACATGTATTTTTCACGAAAATTTTCGGACAACTTATATTTATTTTACTTTAACACTATGTAAGCAATTAAAGACTATTTTTCAAAAAAATGTTGCTTAAAATTTGTAAAAAAAAATTAAGAATTAGTTAACAATAATAATAAAATTACACGTTAATTTAAAGCACAAATGAGCAATAAAATGCAGCAATCATGAAACATATGTCTGCATTTTATTGCTCATTTGTGCTTTAAATTAACGTGTAATTTTATTATTATTGTTTACTTGCACAAAGTTAAATTATTTTTATTTTTAAGAATTAGTTGTTTTTTGTACAAAATCAACATGTGCTACGATTTGTGAAAAAAGATGAAGCTTGAGCCCAGTTTACAAGATCTAGGGAAAACTGTATTAACTAATACGATCTTACGTACAAAACGAAAGAATACACCACTTGTTAGAAATAATACAAAACAAGAGCTTAATGAACGAAAATTAGAGATGTTGTTTAAAAAAAACACAGTGCTGTGTAGGGGTAAATATTCTATTTCATGTTGGAAGAAAAGATTTCTTCCTCGCCTCGATAAGTGAATTAGTAGACCGTGGGCCCAATGCATTTATCGTTCAAGTTCGTTCCGATGCTCTGGGGGCAATTTTTTCTTTGAAGAAAACTATTTAAAATGTTCTAGTATTTTTAATTTTATTAAGTTCTCCAAAAATTACTTGGTCATAATTTAATAACAAGAGATTTCCTTGTGCACTCTTTTTTCGATGTATTCGTACTCTCCTCCAATGAAATCAGAGAATTACTCTTTGTTCCGCGAAGCCAAACAATCACGCAGCAGGTAGATTCAGTCGCTTACAGCATTGTTTGTAAACAAATTTTCGACCGCTGCTATCGTTCTATTTTAACCATTTGATATATGTTTTGATTTAAAAAACACGGCTCTTTTCAGAGCCAACCATATATTATTCCATTTACTATTTTTATCCTTTTTATGGTAGATATTTAATTTTTCAATTTCTTTCAATAATTTGTCCTCTACCGATTGCTCATTCGATCGGGACACGGCTAATGTTGTTACTGGTGATGAAGTGACTTCCGATGTACGATCCGAAATTTCCGCTGCTTTATCAAGGGTTAAATCCGAAACGGCCGCTAAAATTGTCAAAACAGAATTCGGTAACCGCTGCAAAAACAATTCCAGCATTAATTTATCCGGAACTTTTAATGATTCCGCGCGCCGTTTCATGCTACGCAATAAATCGGATGGTTTTCGATTCCTCAGTTCTTCCCCTGACAATAGCTGCCGTATTTCTTGCTGGGATGACTCACCCAAACGAACGAGCAATTAATTCATTTTTTAAGTTACCATAAGGATCGGTAGCATCCAGTTGCATTAAGATATCGGGAGGAAGATGAGACACGATATGATTATGTTTCGTTAAAGGTTCTGTTATTGCTTTTGGAGAAGCTAAAGCAAACGTGCTTTCACATCACAAACCATAAAGCGGGATCTGATCTGTTATATATGGGGACGAACTGCATTGTCATCAGACATGATTCATATTTATAAATATACAAATAGTGCAACCAAAATAAAATAAAATAACACGCGTATAAGTTCTTTTTCTCTTTCTTTGTACAAGAAATCGATTAAAAACAGATCATGAAAAGGATTCAGAGCCACTTTACCTGTACTCTGAAAGCCCTCATCCACTTCTATAGGTATCCACTAGTATCCACAATTTAAAACAATTCAATTTGAAATAACGCATCGATCTTTAATTATTTTCAGTTTGATTCACGATCGTTTCGCCAATGTTTGTATTGCAGAATGCCGCGGTCACCAGCAAAGAGGAAGGTTTTTGCGGTACACAAAAGGAATACACTCCGATACACAACACGTCTTTATTTTTCGACATTCCGTGGTTCTCTCCCTGATGCGTTGACCCCCACTCCTTTTCTCACTTTTCCGAAACTAATCCAAAACCTATCACTGCGCGCCGTTCTTGTGCGCATCTGCCCCCTCAGCTGTCAGCAAAAGAGAAAGTAACATTTTTTTTTAAACATATATATACACACGCATTTGTGATTGAAATGTATAGGGGTTTTCGCATCTTATTTAAGACACTATTAACAGTTTTATGTTTGACACATGTGGTTTCAAAGGAAAGTTTATTATTGTTCCTGTCCTTGAACTTTATTCTGATACCACTAATTTACTCATCGAGGAAGAGATCATTTCTTCCAACATAAAATACAATAGTCAAGGAACGTTTGACATATTTCAGTTGCTTTATTATACCAGTTTATAAAACTAAAAAAGGCGTGACCAGGAATTAGCTCGTATGACTACTGCTTATATTAACTCTTAAAACCCAAAAACTTTATATGGCTTTTTCAAAAATTGTTAACTAATTCCATCTAAAAAATTTATTTATTATAATTTTATTTAAAAGTCAGCAGTTCTATCAGTTTTCAGAGAGTGTTCCTTTTCTTCAACAAAAAGTGATTTGAATTTTCTTTTAATGTGCTCAAATTTTTAATGCAGGTCATCCTGATAAATAAAGGCCAAAGCTTCAGTTGTTGATACGTCGTGGCCATTTTTTAATATTTTGCGGAATATATTATAATTATTTAATAATATATTAGAATATATTAATTATTATTTTTTAATACAATTTGCGGAAAATAAAATTGTTTCTTAAACCTAAATTGAGTGCATTTGTATTCGGCCAGTTTATAAGTTGACTGCTTCTTTTTCGATAGGTAAGTGATGTTTACATACTTATTTGAAGCAATTGGGAAATCAGAAAACTTATGTATATTTTTTAAAGAAAATGAATCGTTAAATTTCAAAAATGAAACTACAAAGTCCATTTTCTGAAGAGATAAAAAGTGAAAAATGGAAAAGCCGACTTGTGTCCTGACTCCCTATTTAATGCGTCTGGAATGACATAGAGTATCCCCAGATTTTTTAAAAGGAAGAATATTTTCAGTAACATAGCAATCGTTAAAAAATTGATTAAAATTTTTTATGGAGTGGATTTTATTATTTTTCCCCTACAGAATTCAAAGTTAAAATGCTTTTAAGAAATAAATCATTAAAGTTGCATGAAAAACTCAAAAATTACTGTCAATGAACTACAATACCCCCTCACATTAAAACTGCAATTGAAAATATTTCAAAAGCTACGCTTCAAAAGAAACGCTACTAAAAAGTAAACACAGGGCCGCTCCTCTTCTGATTGGTCAATTTCGTTCTTAGTGACGTCACATTGCGATCTCTTTCGGATATTCATGCGCTAACGTGAAAACGAAATAGTTCCTTATAATTTTGATTACTGTGAATTAATGGCCAATCATATTTTGGAGAACTTTATGAATTTACATTTAACAGTCAAGATTATGCTTTATTTTGGCAGAACAAAATTGCCCCTCAAGAGTCGGAACGAAAATTAATTTTAATCTCTTTTTGAGACTTCGGCCCACGGACTATAGTGGTATCAGAAATAAAGCTCAAGGACATGAACAATAATAAACTTTGCTTTGATACCACATGTGTCAAACGTAAAGCTGTAAATAGTGCCTTAAATAAGATGGGAAAACCCCTACCCATTTCAATGCCAACTGCGTGTATATTTATGTGTCTAAAAAAAACTCTCTCTTGCTAACATATTTCCGTTTAACAATATAGTGTAAAATTTAGCTCGCAATGTAAAAGATGCAATATTTTATTCAATAACGGAATGGATACTTAAATGGAAGGCAACAAGGGCTGAGGCAACTGTGAGGTAAGTCCTCTGATGCGTACCCACTATTTAAATTACTGCTGAATTAGAAATGTACAATACAAATATAACACAGAAAGCAAGCGCTCCATACGCACGTAGAATACCAATATAACACATGTGCTAATAATATATAATATATCTTTCTATTATTTTATTGTGCACAATGTAAAAAAAATATAGATTTTCAGAAATTTTGGAGGAAAAAATATGTTACTTACTACTACAAAAACATTTTGAAAACAGATCGTCTCCAAAAATTATACCTTTTTTAAAGATCCATACCAGTGCTAGATTTAAAACAAAATAATTCTCGTTGATGCTGTTTTATATTACAAATAGCCTATGCTTTTGAATCCAGTGCATATATTTTGTCTATATTTAAATACATTGGTCGCAAGAATTGATTACAAGAGCCTTTTTTTAAAATGAAGTTTAAAATAGAATGATAGCAAGGGTCGAAACCTTGTTTACAAACAATGATGTCAGCGACTGATGTTACAGTCGGCGTGATTGGTTAACTTCACGGAGCAAAAAATAATTCGATGATTTCATTGGAGCAGAGTACAAACACATCGAAAAAAAGAGTGCAAAAGGAAATCTCTTGTTATTAAGTTATGGCCAAGTATTTTTTGGAGAACTTAATAAAATTAGAATTACTAGAACATTTTAAATAGTTTCCTTCAAAGAAAAAATTGCCCCCAGAGCATCGGAAGGAACTTGAACGATAAATGCATTGGGCCCACGGACTATTTCCTTTAACACAAGGTTGGCTTTTAATATTTAGAATTTCATAAGTCAAGTTTGGCAATATGCCCATCACATTTAAATCTACAACTGACTTATATCTCTTTTAATTTTCATTTTGTTTCATGTAGCAGAAAACTAAGAACATATTTAGACTGCCCAAAATATTGAAATGTTCCGTCCAAGCAAGAAATCATGTTCATTTTCAGCCATGGGTTTTTAGGTTTGAGTTTTCAGATTAAAAACACTGAATTTAGCTAGTAGACGCTATCAATAAACATTTTCTCAAGGTTTTAAAAAGCAACTTTTAAATAACAAAAAAAAAAAAAATCATGTTTAGCATTTAAAATAAAAAACAAAATATTGAATAATACATTCAGTCCAGTAAAAGAAGTTTCCTTTTTGCTTTGACGCAAAAAGACGTCGTATCAAATTCGCCTTAATTTGCTTGATAAGGTCAGAAAAATTCTTTAGTAAGCAATTAACTAAAAATTGTGATCTTAGCAGGGAAGACTTCATGCATTTTGTGTACACAAATATATAGCAATACTTTTTATTAACCATCGTTTCATTTCAATTTTTAGCACAAATGAAAATCGCAAAAAATCTAAAGGAAAAGAAAGTGATATAAATGAAGTTGACCTTTACAATGCTAAATTTCATGCAGAAGTATGTCCACCAGAAAAGTAAGTCACAATGATTTTTCAAAAATGTATAATGAAAATTTCGCACGTTTTGCTTCTTCAAATATGCTTAAATAATTTTGGAAACCCATATAAAATTTGTTGTGTGTACGCCATACTTGTGATAATGATACTGGTAATTATTTTAGAGAGAAAGAAAAGGAGGAAGAAAAACTACCACCAGTTGGAATATTTAGCCTGGTAATTGTATTCTTTAATGTTACATTTTAAAAACTTTTTCATACTTTTGCTTAGTATTTCCCAATGTTTTCGTGAAGGAATTTTGTAAAAAAATACATCCCGTACTAACAGCTATTCAAAAATAGCAGACGCTTTTTTAGATGGTATCTGTAAACTCTTGTGTATCCTATAAAAAGTTAGGATATTTTTAGAGCATTTTTAGTGTCGTAAGTACTATTGTTAATTGCATCTCGTGTAATTTATCTATTTACAATGTTTCATAAAATACACTAATAGTTTTACCATGTTTTTTTTAGAAATAAATTTCAAATTGCAGAGAACTATATGTTTGATGTTTATTCGAGTCAGAGGAAACTTTTATAACGTTACTCATTTTATTTTTTAAAAGCAATTTTTTATAAAATTATTATAATTATAATGGAAATATTTTAATCACATAATGATGATTTTTAACGAAGTTAAAACTTAAACGATATTTTCAACTGTCTAATATTTACAGAACACAATGTAGTATTCGATATTAGTAAGTGGGAATTGCCAAGAATTGCAATTACAACAAAAAAAAAGAGTACAAATAAATAACTAACTTAATTATTGAATGAAATAAATAATTCCGCAGTAGCTTTCTATTAACCCTTTCAGTCTTAGTGATGCCATTTGGCATTTTCATATTCTTTATTTTAAACCTTTTTCTTTTTCTTTTAGCATCTAAATATGATACAAAATGGTCACTCAAATGTTGGAATCATTACATCCATTACATTTTTTTCTTAAGCTGCATCTAATATGAATACCTGAAAAGCTTATTTCTTCAGGTATCGAAAATCTGCGCCGTCCTCAACGTGTTAAGAAACTTACATATAATGAGAAATATATAATTTATTATAACCTCCATAAGCATTTACGGAAATTTTTACAAATTGCTTTAGAGTTGCATTGATTAAAAATAATTACGTACATCCTAACTTTTTGTTTAAAACTTCTTTCGTTACGATAATTCCACCGTTATGGACATAGTTACACGCTTTCAAACGAGGTCTTGTCTCCTCAGTTTAGGTACTCCAGTCCTTTTGAAAGATTTCTCATGATCGTCGGTACTGTGGTCGCAGTGGCCTCTGGTGCTTTCATGCCGGCAGTCACGGTCATTTTTGGCCAAGTTCTCAATGAACTGGTTGATTTTGATAAAGGAATGAATAATATAACGAATGCTACAATGTAAGTACATTACTGATGTAAGTTGATAAATGATGTCACACTTTTTTTCATTAAATTTGACCCCGTCCCCCCTTTGTCACAAAATTTCACACTTCAACATCCCCCCAATCCTCTATATAACACCTCCCCTGAAATCCCCCCCCCCAAAAGACGTCCCTCATTATGCACGGTATATAAATGAATATTCACTTATAATGAACGTCACATCTCACGCTATACTCTATCAGCTAGAAGTTTAAAAACAAAGCTCTGCGTTATAGATCACACAATAATAACGATTATATGTGTAACTTTATTTGTATAAAATGACAGAGAGAGAGAAAGAAAGAGATTAACCTGTATAAAAAAAACCATAATTTGTGTAGAATAGTAAAACATTATTTTACTGAATTCTGTAAAACTTACCCACTCTACTTTGTCTTAAAAGTGTTAATGCTCAAGAATATTTCTTTTAAACTTAACTTCTAGTTCAAAATATTGAATTAGAACCTTAAACATTAATCTGAAGCGATGCTATCAACAAAAAAGGAAGTAAATGTAAAAAAGGAATAAATAATATAAGAATTCCAGCAATTCCATTTTATTGATTTTTTGTGTACAGTTAAAGAAATACTATATGAGCGAAAAATTTCGGTTTTCATATTTCAACGGAAATGTTTTTACAAGTAACACTTCTTTCAGCAAGTTGAAAGTAAATATTTATCATAAAAGAGATGTACCTAATAAAACGGAATGCAAACTGAGTGACTTCATAAATTGGCGACCATTTGAAGACCTTTAGCGAGTTTCCCGTAGCGTGGAGCTTCATGTCAAATCATCGACGAGATTTCGATGGCTTTTCAATCGACTACCTCTGTAAACTCTTTAATGTATCAGTTCGAAACAAAGTGGAGGATACTATGTTTTCTTTTACTTTTTATATTGTATTTATGTTCCTTTTACACATGGCATTTTGATATTGATATTACAATTTTGGATTTCAGACACTAACAAGAACATTACATTTCTTTAACTTTGAAAGTGGCATTCTATGTATTTACTGTACTTTATACTGCCGTGGGCAGGTAAACGGCAGTATCTACAAATTTTTCGATTTTCGTTTTTTTGCATTTTTGTAATCTATATTACTTTAAGTTTATTGTACTAACATGTTTATTTGGTTTACACTACAAATAAACCATTTTTTTTCGCAGTGGCAATTAGCAGTAACTGCTTTTAACGCTACATTATGCAGGTAATCGGCAGTATGTACATACTGCTCTTTACCTTCCCACAAGCGTTGTCTTGGCGATCGAAAATAGCGGAATCACAGGCGAAAAAACCGGTTTTGCCACTTTCTTTCATCTTGCTCTTTCAAAGTGATTTAGTGTTCTGTCGCAAAGTGTGAAAAATTAACTAGTTACTTTATTGTAACTAATCGTTACTTCCTAAAATGGATGTAAGCGCTGTAGATGGTCGAACAATTTCCCTTGTTTCCTGTTCAGTGTCAGAAAACTCGGAGCAAAAGAACTCCCGTCTAAGTCAACCTGTAGCCAAAATCCCATGCGGACAGATGAAGAGTCGCTTCTTAATGCAAAAAATTGTGAGTAGCTTATAAAAAAAGGAGCGGTGCCGAACTCAGACTGGACGTATTGCTAGAGACGTAGAAAAGCTACAGCTGCGGTCTCCTTGCAATGCAGATACTTGCCAGCTGAACTGCTGCAAAACAATTTCCCTTGAAGAAAGAAGGAAAATTCATGAGAACTTCACAAAGATGTCCAGTCATCAGAAAAAATGTTTGGTCTTACAGAGATTTCAAAAAGAAGCAATAAAAAGGAAGACCACTGAAACGATCCGACGTAAAAATTCTATTAGGTATTCGTTACAAATATCTACCGGAACCTACCGTGTTTGCAAAGTTTTCTTTCTAAACACCCTCGGATTCCACCCGAAAAATGAGAAATGATTACGACGGCAATTAGGACATCTGAATTCGACTTGATTTCACCACATCCTTCGCAACGCGGCCGCCAAACTCCCCCGAACAAAATTGAGAGGGAGCCTATATGGATCCACAGTTTGTCATTCAATCCATGCACAAGCAATTATAGGAGGGAACTCACTCCGAAACGACTTTATCTTCCGAGCGAACTTACAGTAAACTCCATGCACAAGGATTATAAGGAAAAGCATACGGAAAATCCCTGCAGTTACTAGATTTACCTAAAGGAGGTAACTAAAACTAACATTAGTTTTGACAAACTCGGAGGGGAACACTGCTCCACATGTTTAGAATATGAACGTCAAAACCATAGTAACCATGCCATCCATTCTAACTGCTTTGTATGTAAGTTATGGGGTACTCATCTGCAAAAACCAAAATTCCTCGGGATCGCTACAAGGTTGATGCTGAAAATTCTTTAGAAAATTCTCACCCATATCACGTCATTCGCAGCGACGACTTGCAGTAGGTCATAATGTTTCTCCGAGTACCTGGTCACAAATCAGTCTGCTTTACGAAAGGATTGTAGTTTTTCACGAGACTTTCGCTGCAGTTGTAGATCAAAGGAAGAATCAAAATGTATCCAACACAAAGAGGAACTGATTTGGCATTAAGCTGTGGCTGGGCGAAGTGCCGAAGAAATTGCCTCCTCCTACGCCAAGGCCTTATAACTAGAGAGAGAGAGCAAAACGGTCGTCTACTGGCTGGACAATTGTACGGCGCAAAATAAAAATAGGTGCCTATTTACCACCATGACTGCCATGGTAAACAGCAAGAAGAGAAGCGTAGAGACAATTTCCTTCTCATATTTTGAACCCGGGCGCACTTTCATGAGCGCTAATTCCGTTTACCATGGCATGGGAACAAGAGATTCGAAGAGGAGCTAATGTTTTTGATTTCCACGACTTTGAAGAAGTTGTGGCTTCCTCCAACAACAGGAAGGTGACTGTTATCAACATGAATGTACTGGACTTTCTGGACTTCCCTGCAGGACTATCCCAATGGAAACTGAAGTCCAAGGACAGACCGTACTTAGACGACATAATAAATCGTCAAGGTTGAGTTCCGCCGAGGTTCTCGGAATCTCTTCTACAAAGAGGATCATAAACAGCGTCGGTTCAAAGAATTCGACTTAAAAACACGACATTATTCAGAAATTGTGCCCTTTAATGCCAGAGAATCGAAGAGCCTTTTGGGAGACATTTCCAGTCAATGATAAATTAGAAGATTTAATATATGAGTAAAAAAATCTTTTCATGAAGTTTTTTTTTTTTTCAGTGATTAATTTAACTTAAAATTTCTGGATTCTCAAAAGGCTTTTGTTATAACTATGCCCATTTACTTAGGCAAATATTTCTGGTATTAGACGTTATGCAATCATTTCAATTTTAAATTTATATCAAGTTGATATGTGTCTTTTTGGCACTGCACATATAATTTACTTACATTTTTTTATATTGCTACTTATTATTTTATCTTATTACTAGCGGTACCCGCACGGCTATGCCCGTGTTAAAAAATGAAAAGACCAGTCGGTTTGCCATTGTGTATATAGTGATAACTTTTTTAGGTGTAAATTATGTTATTTTATTAAAATGTATAGCATTCCACATAATTAAAAATTGGCTGCCGACGGCAATCAGCCAGAGATCCTACACATTTAAGCATTTTTCTTACAAAACACGCACAATAAAAGAGGAAAAAGGAAAGAAAGAAACGAAAGAAAAAAAAAAAAGGAATTATTTGAAAGAAAACGCATTTTGTTTGTTTAGTTCAAGTACCCACACAAAAAGGACGATTTTAATAAATTATAATATTTTTAATTAATAAATTTTTAGTATAATTAATTTTTATCTATTATTTAATGACATTAAAGCCGGGTCCAAACGCTACGTTTTGTACAACCTTTTGTCTACGCAGTCTTAATACTGAATGAAAACGCTGCATTTTTTTATGCGTCTACATGGTACAAAGATATCTGTATATTTCACTCAGTTTTGTGCGATATCGTCATGTAGGAGGTACTACTCTGGTCAATTTTGGCATGTTAAAAAAAAAAAAAAAGACTGGAACGTCTCAGAAGTACCCGGCGTTCAAAGTGGTCAAATGATTACATAAAATAAATATTTTTTGTTGCCCGTTCTGGTGGTTCGACAACTGCAATCTCTTAATTTTCATCCATGGTATTCCTAGACTGCCTTGGTGTCTCTTGATCATTTAGGAAATGTAACAAATCAAAATACCAGAGACATGGGTTGTAGATTTCCCCCAGATTGGGTTGTAGTAGCCCCAGATTGAATCGATTTATTAATTTTGCCAATTCTTTACGGTAAACACTTCTCAAAGAATTAATTATTTACAACTGTTTCTCTGTTTGCGGTTGCATCAATTTCTTTGAATTTTTCCACTAAACTCTCATAAGCGTCCACCTTTTTATGCCTGCCACTATACTCCTTGGATTTGACACGCCAAATACATGTCAAACTTTCGCATAGTGCAATAAATTTTGTGAGAAACTCCCGAGAACATTGCCGAAAGTCGGCCATTGTCTCCTGACGAATTGAAACTGAGAAACAAAATGAATCGGAAAAGGGTGCCACCGTCTACATGTGCCGATTTGTCTGCACAGTTCAAAGACATCTATGCTTTCTAGCTCAGTTATCGCTGGAACTGTACAGTTTTCGCACCGGACTCAAAACTGCGCACTTTTCCAATCTATACGCAACGTTTTATCTGCAACGTGTTAACTGCGGAGACAAAAAGTTGTGCAAAACGTAGCGTCTGAACCCGGCTTAAAACAGAGAGACGAAATTTTGTAGCTTGCAGAAACAAACAGCAGCAAGCAAAGCTTTGAAAGCGGAATAAACCTTTCATCCGAGCGCAAATAGGAAAATAACATATGTGCTAATTCACAGGCGAAAAAAAAAATAAAATAAATGAAAGTATAAATAGTAATAATAAGCTGTAATAACAAAAATCGCTATAAAGAATAACATTTCCTTTAAAAACCCCTGTACAGTATGGAAAATGGTCAGTAAAATACATGTCAAAATAAAGCTATCGATCGCCTGTGAGCCGCAGGAAATAAATTTTAATTCGTTTAAAAAATAATAATCAAAGTCCAAAAAAAGAAATAAATAAATTAAAAATCGGCTGCTCCTCAAAATGCTAAAAACCGCAAGCAATAAATTTTAATTCGTTAAAAGAAACAAGAAGTTCCGTCTAGAACTATACGAGCCTACTTTCCCGTATACACCAAATTCAAATTTATAATCTAGCTATCTCTTTCTCTCTCTTTCTTATTTATCTTTAGTTCTAATTATTGAAAATATACCTTTTTCAACGGATAATACATATTCATTCACTCACTCATTCATTCTTTCATTTATTCAGCCATGCATTTATTCATTCATTCGTTACCTCATTCAAGTGTTTATTCATTCATTTACGCATTCATGTATTTATTCACTCATTTATTTATATTTTCATTTATTCAATAATTTATTCATTCATTCTTTTCCTCATTCATTTATTCATTGATTTTTTCTTTCACTCTTTAATTTATTCATTCATTCATTATTTCACTCATTGAGTCACCGAGAAATATCCTTGAAAATCCCGATCAAAAAATTTCATAGCAAAATAGGCTCGTAAGTTCTGGATAAACTTTCTATTTCTACATGTTCTACGTTATAAGAGCTTTCCGATAAAGTTTGTTCCAAGCAAATCGGTCCGTTAGATCGGGATTTATTTAGGGTTGAAATTTCCCCGTAAGCTCTGTGTTAATTTTTTGAACTGTTCAAAAATGAACAAAAACTGTTCAAATTAATATTTCACGCCGAGAACTCCTTTCAATAAGCTTGCAATAGGAACTTGGCTCTTGTGCCCAGAGTTTACAGAATTTGCTTCAATTTTGTCCATAGGCGCTAATGTTAAAATTTTTTGAACTGTTCAAAATTGAACAAAAAATTGTTCAAATAAAAAAGTAAAATATAGAAATGAGATGTCCTCGCCGAGATCTTTCGAATGCAAAAAGAATTTTTCCAATCGGACAATTCGTTCAAAAGTTATTAGGGGGGGACAGACCGACAGACCGACAGACAGACAGACCGACAGACAGACCGACAGACAGACCGACAGACAGACAGACCGACAGACCGACAGACACACTTTTTCCCCATCTCAATACCCTACTTTCAAATTTTTAATTTTTCAATCTTTATTTAATTACTTCACTTATTTTTGACTTTTCATGATTTTTAACGATATTTTCACGATACATTAAGCCTTCTTTCATGCTTTATTATTATTTTTTTTTACTTTTACGGGAAAGTAGGCTAACATCTCAATACCCTACTTTCAAATTTTTAATTTTTCAATCTTTATTTAATTACTTCACTTATTTTTGACTTTTCTTGATTTTTAACGATATTTTCACGATACATTAAGCCTTCTTTCATGCTTTATTATTATTTTTTTTTACTTTTACGGGAAAGTAGGCTAAAAAGAAGAAAAAAGTGGCTTAAGCAGCGGTTACTAAACAGAAACACATACACACGTAAATCAAAAATTGTAGACATGGGATTCCCAAACTGTTTGCGAATGAGCGAACCCATCATTTCAGCTGCTTAAGCTTGTTTGTATTTTAATTTTTGCAGCAAATAAAATAATTTTCGTCAATATACAGTAAATTTAGACCAAAAATAAATTTGGATCCAATCAAAAACTGAATTCTCAATTTTAAGACAGTTTGCCTGTTGGAAAAGAAGATTTATTGATAAATAAACGGCCGCTTTACGTGGTGTAGATGGCCGCATGACTAGAGCGCAAGGCGCTGGTGTACTACACATCCGGGTTCGATTCTTGCACGCTTCGTTTACGGTTTCTACGAGTCGAAGATTCTGCGCCTCGGAATGGTTCGAAAACGGTAAAAATTTTGTTTTGAAACCATTTTTAAATGGTTATAAAACAGTAAACTTTTGTATTTACGGCTTTTTAACCGAGCTGATTGGAAATGGTTAGGTCCCGTAAAGATAGAAAAATGTTCCAAACCGTAAATTTAACGGTGAATTAGATGAACAGACTGCTGCCGGTTATTTAACCGTAATTTCATCATGAAATTTCTAACAGTGCACTTATACATTTCTTTTTCAATTTCAAAGTAATAAATAACTGTTTTCAGCATTATTTTGCAATATGACTCGTTTTACTCCAGGGTGACCCATTTTACCCCACGATCGGGTAAAATAGATCACAACTTTATAAGTACAGTTAAACTATTTCATAATTTAAAAAATATATTAAAATTACATAAAATTGATCTAAAGGAATTCAATGTTAAGATGCAATTGAAAAGAAATGGTAAATGTTGCTACGAAACTTTGAATATGAAAATATAGCTAAAAGTGACCCATTTTCCCCCACCTGACAATGTATTATTATTTGCTCAACGTTCTAGGAAGTCATGTGGTGTCTTCATCAGATTGTTTATATTAACTGCTTTTTAAGAAATTCAGCTGATATTTGCAATAAAAAAGGCTTTTTCTTTCTTTTTTTTTTGGTCGTTAAAAAATATTTTTTGGTCAACAATGTATTTCGCTATTTCGAAGTATTGCTGATTTCGGTCCGCTGGAAAAACGAAATTGTTCGAAATTTTGCCTTTATAGCTGTAGCAATGACGTTTTTTTTCATCCATCTCATTTTTCCTTTTTCATTTATTCTTGACTTACAGTAAATTGTTTGATATCTATTAGGACAACTGAAGAATTCCTTCAAAAGACAGCAAACCTCTGTATGATCAATGCACTTTTTGGAGTCGCATTCATTGTGTGCAATTACATCTTCGTCAGCTTCTTCAGTCTCGCAGCGGCCAACCAGGCGTTCAGGATTCGATGCCTTTTCATGAAATCTGCTTTGAAGCAAGATATTGGATGGTACGACACAAACCAAACTGGAGATTTTGCAAGTCGCATAACGGGGTAAGTTTTTAGTTTTTTTAATATTAATCACTAGCTGACATGCGCCGGGCATGTTGCGCGGGATAAAATTGCATTATTCGCAGGCCAAATGGCGCATGTCCAAAATTCTGTTGTAAATGTACAGGGAAAAATTTTCTTAAAAAATTCAAGTAGAGGATGGGCAACAGTCCATAAAAATCCTATTTAGACAGTAAAATTAATTAAAAACCACTTTTGGATTAAAACGAACAGCCTAGAAAAATTCCTTTTAGACCAAAAATAAGTTCATAAACAAAAGTTCATAGAAATTGACATTAGAGTAAGGGAAACATTAACTAAAATCCACATATGCAGCGGGATAATTGACCCAAAATAATATCAAGAGCCCGTAAAAATCGCAATTAAAATATCGACCACAATACATCTAAAATTTCCCATCAGAAAAAGAGCAGTATTCTCTTTAAAAATGTCCATCAGTTCAAGAACAACTCTCCCTGAATATTTCTGCAACAATAAAGAAAGCCATTCTTTATAGCCCCCCATTTCAATAAAGACAATTCTTCCTAAACATCCCTAATAGAATAATGACTTTAGTCCCGAAAAATATCCATTAGAATAAAGACGTCAGTGACTGAAAATAGAATACTGACCTTCAAGTGCTACTGTTCCTAAAATTACAAAGCAGTCCATCTTAAATTCCCCATCAAAATAAGGGCACCCGTTCCTAAAAATCCCGCTTGCAAAATAATCAAAACATTTCCTAAAAATTCAATTCAATAGCACTTTCATAAAATTCGGATAAAAACGAAAGAAATTAAAGCATTATTTCCAAAGGCAAATGCACATTTGCATTAGAAAATGTTTAGTACTGAACCAATTCTACCATGCGAAATTTAAGTTGATAGAAAGAAATACCTAAATTCTGCCCAAATGGCCAAAGAGACAGTACAAAAATTAAATAAATGTTAAAAAATAAATCACTTGTGTAAAATATGGAATTAATAATCGCTACGTAAAAAAGTTAAAATGAAGCAGAAGATTGTCAAATTGCACTAAAGTAATGGACGCATTTCGCAAAAACGCCATGATCCTATAGTGTAAATCTTGTATTGAATTAAAGGAGAACAATATTACTGATAAGGATTATTGGGCACGGCTTGGAAAAGTTACGAAGCGCAAAATAATATATTGAGAATAATTAACTGGATGGGGGCGAGTAAAAAGTTACCACTACTTGGCGAAATTTTAAATTTCATCAAAAATAAGCGATATTGAAGGATTTCCATATTCGTATCGTATTTTCGGTCAAATACGATAAAAATTGTCATGTCTGTTACTAGACATGTTTCTTAAATTACACCACTCAAAATTCAACATGCAGTAAAGTAAACTGGAAATTCATGTATCAACTATAATGTCCTTATACACACTAAAAATATTCATTTAAATTCAAAAATAATAATATATATTTTTTTTTTACATTTGTTTGTGCCATGTCTGTTACTAATGTTACATTTTGACCCGGATTATTTATCATAAAACACTGTAGAACATAACTGAACATGTACCTTTATTAGTTGCACATGTGTCACATTAGGATACATTATATAAAACTAATACTAAAAATTATAGCAATATTTTGTTCATTAACATTTTAAAAAGAAAAATATAAATGGTAACAGACAAATGACACTTTTTACTTGTTAAGTTGAAAAGGCAACATATTTATTCCTTTTTAATATAATAAAGTTATATATATTTATTCTGTTGCTGCAATAGCATTAAAATCATAAAAATAATTAATAGCATTATAATGTTATGATTGAGTATTTAACTAGTAAGAAAAACACATGCACGAAGTTTTATTTATATAAGTTTTTAACTGATATATTAAATGATCAGAATTCTAAATTATAAATTCTTATTAAAATTAGTCCTGAAAAGAGAAAATTTCTTCATAATTTCTACCACTATTCAAAATACCGTAACATGTCAAGTGTGTAACCTAGTTTGTCATGTCTGTGACTAAATAAGTAACAGACATGAACTTTCATAGGAAAATTTTTTTTGCATAAATATTCTATAAAAATATTTAAAAATCCTTTGGTTTAGAATAAAATCCCACTAAACATTGACGTTCAGCTGAAAATAAGAAATAAAAAGATATATTTTATGCAACTAATTAAGGTTACAGACATAACATACTAAAAAAATACTTAATACAAAAAGGCTTCTGCTTCGTTTAAAAACCATAGAACATTCAAATTGGCAGGTGGGTAATTCCATGTCAACTGGACCAATTTTGAAAATCGTCCCCACTCGACCATCTCCAATTTTGATAAAATTTTGCCCAAAGTTTCTGGTAGGTATAAAACTAAGCTAGCCAAATTTTTAGTCCTTGAAAGTAAAAACTCAAGTTGCAAGGGGCGCCTAAGTTTAGGAACCAAGATGGCTGCCATTGACGAACGAAACAAGTAGCCATGTTTGGATGTACCAGACAACTTTTTGTGCTTAATCTAATAGCAAAGTTTGAAAGAGCACCAAGAAAGTTCTTTTCTATTGTGTTCAGTCAAAGTTGGCTGAAAATTCAATTCGACAAAAATTTTCAAAACTTTATACTGCTCTAACTCGTCAGTAACTAAACTTATACACTTGTAACTTGGTATATGTCTAAGTCAACTACTTTTCGACATATTCTGAAAATTTCAAAAATTTCATTAAGTTAGGTTTTGATTTATATTTACCTAAACATTCAGCGGTTTTCAAAAATGGCCAATTTTGATCACTTTTGAATCATCATATCTGAGGGGGAACCTAATAAATTTTCTTCGTTTGGCTTTCATTAGGTAGAGGAAAGCTTTCTCTACTAAACTTGAAATTTTTAAGAGGGTGCTTTTTCGTAAGCCGGAGAAAAAAGGGTTCAAATTTGAGTTAAAAACCATTGTGATATGTGAGCATTTTTAGCCTCAATTTAGCTTTTTTGGAGTTTTATTTAACATTTAAAAGGAAAGAAACTTGAGTTGGGTCCTGCAGGGCTTGCGCATACTCGCATTTGACGCATAAATCAATATTATTTGAAAAAAATGGACTCATTTTTGGAAGATGAGAGTCAAATTTTGACTGGGTAAAATTTCGACCTAAAGACATTCTAATACTGAAAAATTGATTTGTATTTCTGCTCAATATGCTTTATATTGTGAATTGTTAATAAAAGAACTAGAAATATTGTAAAATGAAAGCAGATTCAAAAAGATTGTAGCACGATTGCAGCAAAACGCTCTTACTGTTCGTAACAAGCTTAATCAATGAAACGTAAACAATAATCTAAAAGTAAAAAATGTTCAGCAAATAAAGACCCAATGTGAATAATTTTAAACATTAAGATAAGTAAATAAATGAATTTTAAAAAAAAGGAAAACTTATTATAAAGAGTTTAAGAAACTCAATTTTTGGCAAAATGACTGCTGTTTATTTCTTTGCATCAGGCTTGAGGTCTTCCTCCCTGGGTCCTACAGAAAAGAGAACTACGCCTGTGGCTGACTAGCTTGACTATTGGACATGACCCCTTGGCAAAGGGGTTATCTGTGTAAACATAAACTAGTAGTGGTTCAACCACCAATCAGGTTACTCTAGCCTTGAAAATATGCGACTATCAGGCTGACTCACAATTAAAAAAATGTAAGTCAAATTTTGGAAAATACGAGTCAATTTAGATAGTTTAACGAAAGAAGAGTCCCGCAGTGGACCAGTCGGCAGAAGCTCGGTTCCAGTAGAACATCGAAAGTGAAGCAACATCGACTTCGGTCAGTGTTTGGGAGGGTGACAACCTCTCGCGGCTGGTTCCTGTGAGGCCGTTTTCGCTAAAGGGAGCTGGTATTGTCTGATCTCGAATGTTTTAAATTAAATTCTTGTTTTTATTAAAAAGGAGGTGAATTTTATTTTCAATCACACTTCTGAATGCAAGAGCAATATTTTCTTGTTGAGTAACTTTTTGCGCAAATAAGAGTAACTTTTGTGCTAAAAATGCTCACATATCACCATGGTTTTTAACTCAAATTTGAACCCCTTTTTCTCCGGCTTACGAAAAAACACCCTCTTAAAAATTTCAAGTTTGGTAGAGAAAGCTTTTCTCTATCTAATGAAAGTTAAACGAAGAAAATTCATTAGGTTCCCCCTCAGATATGATGATTCAAAAGTGATCAAAATTGGCCATTTTTGAAAACCGCTGCATGTTTAGGTAAATATAAATCAAAACCTAACTTAATGAAATTTTTGAAATTTTCAGAAAATGTCGAAAAGTAGTTGACTTAGACATATACTAAGTTACAAGTGTATAAGTTTAGTTACTGACGAGTTAGAGCAGTATAAAATTTTGAAAATTTTTGTCAAATTGAATTTTCAGCCAACTTTGACTGAACACAATAGAAAAGAACTTTCATGGTGGTCTTTCAAACTTTGCTATTAAATTAAGTACAAAAAGTTGTCTGCGTAAAAAAAATTTCGGAGTTCTATTTTCATTATGTGGCTCTCCAGGTACATCCAAACATGGCTACTTAGTTCGTTCGTCAATGGCAGCCATCTTGGTTCCTAAATTTAGGCGCCCCTTGCAACTTGAGTTTTTACTTTCAAGGTCTAAAAATTTGGCTAGCTTAGTTTTATACCTACCAGAAACTTTGTGCAAAATTTTATCAAAATCGGTGATGGTCGAGTGGGGACCACTGGTCCAGTTGACGTGGAATGACCCAGGTGCTCCAGTAGTGTAAAAGTTTTGTCACACACACATTTTAATCGAGTAATGTAAAATTTGCAATTAAGTGTATGGTAACAGACATGATATTAATTTCGGGACAGTTGTATATTATTAATTAAAGCATTAAAATTTTCTTTTTTTATTTATTATCTTTGCATTAGACTGTATTTTAGAGTATGTGATATAATTATAAAATGTGGCAGAGTGCAAAGTTTGACTCTTGGAATGTGATTCTTGAGAAACCATTTCCGTGTTTATGTTTGTAACAGCTATATTTTGAGTTTCCATTCAATTAATTTCCTTTAAACACAGTTTTATCTTAAATAATGCTTCAAAACATTACACTCTCTTTACTGGAAATTGTCTGCTAATGAATATAGCAAAAAGAAAAAAAAATTTAAGTTTATAAGAATTTCTAGAAAAATACGTTTTTGGAAGACAGAAAATGGCACCGAAATATGTAAATTGCCCTTAAACGAGAAGGAGTGTTTCGTTTCAATTTGGCAGAACTATATATATTTCAACTTTATTAAATATGGATTTTTGCATTGAAAACCTCGAAGTTACAGGCTATATAAAACATAACATCTTTCGAAAGCTAGCAAGCTTGACTGTACTTAATATTAAAACTCACTACCGACTTTTATTCACAGAAAACAGATTAGTTTAAATTTGCAAATTGCAGTAAACCATTTTTATGCTGCACGAAAAAAAAATAAGTATAAAACAACAGCCAATCTACCAGAAAATTTTAACTTTCCACTAATTATATAAGGTATGCTTGTCTCTGCTGTAGGAAGTTTCAGAATTTTATTGTTAACTTTTACGAACTTTCGTTATGTCTTTGAGGTAAGCATAGCTATATCGTTTACTAACTGAGTGTTACCTAAGTAATATATTTGCTCTATTTATAAAAATTAGGAATTTGGCTCCAAAAACTGCAATTTCATTGCTGAAAATCGTGCTGAGATAGTTGCAGATGAATATTAGTTCTAGATCAGATTATAGTCCGCTTTTAATATTAATTTGAGGAGTTGCTACTGACATTCATTCAAAATCGCAAAGTCAAATGATAATTTAAAAATCCGTAAGCCAATGCATCAGAGGTAAGCTCGTGTTACTGGCAACTGTTGCATTAAATAATGATCTACTAAATTGAGAAAATGTAAGGAAGTGCAACGAAGTAAGTTAATGCATATTTTATTAATAAAATGGTGCATAAATTAAGTAGTCATGTTAAAACAAGTATTGGAAAACGAATGCAGCAACATAGAAAAAAATAAAATAAAGGGCTTTGTTACTTAATTTGTGCGAGTGTACCACCATTTATTGTCAATTCCTCAGTCTTGAAACCAAAGTCTTATTCACATCATTAAATGTATTTTGATAATCTTGCACCTCTTGTATAGATTAAGCAGAACGTTGCATGAAGTTTTGTGCTTCCAAACTGCTGTGTCCAATCGCACCATGCAACTTGTCTTCAATCTAAATCACGATGTCTCACTGCACGCACAAATGGTGTCTAAGTATTACTTCAGTGAAAACGCTGCTTCCGTAATACCACAGTCACGAAGACGACAAGTTACGAAAGAGAGGTTACCAGACTGCTAGTTTTAGCACGCAGGTCCACACAACTAAGAATTTCCCCAGATCTGTTTTTTTTTTTTTTTTTTAAGTGCAGGTTAAGTATCGTGTTTCAAATTTAAGTGTTTGACTTTTGCGACCTGCCTTCCATCACTTCTAAAACTCAATTTATTTCAATTCATTGGACTAGATCAGGATCTCAATCTTTTTCGGCTTGTGGCCGCCTTTATTGGATATATATAATATGAATTGAATAAAAACCCCATTGCCCTTATTGCGCGGCCCTTATTAGGGGGCCCTATGGCTCCCGGTGAGAAACCCTGCCCTGGACAACATATCAAGCCCGATGTGATTGATCTAATTGATTGAAGCAGCGGTTCACAAACTTTTTTGAACGCGGAACTCGTAACGGTACACTTTTACTTTGAGGAAGACCCATTATTGTTCACATTGAAAATCAACTTTAACGATCTGAACAAGGTTAATTTAAAGGGCTGCCCCCCCCCCCGTCCCCCAAAGAGTTTGAAGAGTAAGTTTAAAAGTGCTTATTTTGAATTGAAGATTTTAGCATTGTAAAATTCTAATTTGGAAAGCTCCCTTCATGTTTATCTAGCTCCCCCTGGACCCTCCACCTCCCGAAAAATATGCCCCTGAAATTAATTCCCCTATATTTCAAAGTCAACTGAAAAGTTAAAAAATGGTGAATATTGGTTATCCTTCTGAAGTACGTTTGTAAGTTATATTTAAGTTATCAGGCTGTCAATGATAGACACTTTGGTTAATTAAAAATAAAAATAAATTGCAAAATTTTTGTATATTTCATCTGCTACTGTATTGTTAGTATTCGAGTAATTGGTTTTATCTCCCTAAAATCTTATTAGTGATTTATAGTATTCATCATTGAGAGCTTTTTGTATTTATGATTGCCACCACTTCAAGTCTTTACACTGAATGTCAAAAGTTAAGGCTCAATAAATTGCTAAATGAAAGTTATCCTAGTGCCTCTATTATTTAAATAATTTTCATACACGTTAAAAATTGCAACTTTACAAAATAATGGTGGGATCTTGATTTAAAATTAATAGTTTTAAAATGGGTGAAAGATACATGTGGTCATGTTTTATCTATTGGATCATTCATAAATGATGTCACGCTTCGAGGGGGGGGAGGGGGGTTCGTGAAATTGTGACAAAGTGTGACAAGGGGAGGGGAGGGGGTTACAAGAAGTGTGACATCATGCATTATGCAACATAGCGTGTCGCGTGACAAAAGGGGGGAGGGGGGTCCGCTGAAGTGTGACATATTGTGGCAAAGGGGGGGAGGGGGGTCAAATATATGGAAAAAAAGCGTGACGTCATTTATGAACGGCCCCTATACGATTAATTAAATATTTAAAATTAATGTTTTCGTTACACTTAATAACAATCAATGAATTTTCTAATTAATAAATTACTGTTAGTAAAATAAAATATAATGTGTTCCACAGACAAAATAAAATTTTGTATACCATTTCTGGCCCAAATCGAGTCTTCTGCAAGGCCAGTTTTGTTTCTCCAGTTGACTTTTTATAATTTTGATAAAATTATTGTTTAAGAATGCTTTTTTCTTTCTATTGCTTATATCAGATTGAAAACGGAAAACCTCAATACTAATGCACTTTTCGAGCAAAGTCATTGAAGTGTTGATTTTAAAGTTGAGCGTTAAGTTGTCCTGCAGAAAAATTTAATTTTTAAGCATAAAAACCATAAACAGGAGACAAATGAGACATGGCTGTGCACACAATCTTCAAACTTTCGTGAACCATTAATATGGACAAGAGGAATTTGACTGTTTCCAATTTTATCATCAAAACACTGATTGTTGTCTATTAAGCGTAGCCGGCACGGTGGCATCGTGTAAGGCGCGAGATTCATACGCCCCAGGTCAAGGGTTCAAACCCGACCATGTCGGTGGATTCTCAAGATGCTGAAAATCGTCTGGACATAAAGAATCCTTGAGTATCTATTTTTCTTAGATACTCTTGACTAAATTAAATTCCTAGTGCAGTTTCGCATCGCAAGAGCTTCACCTTCCAGTGAAGAAACTATACGTCGAAACTCTCATGTGGCTTTGACATCCACCGATTGTGGTGCAACTTCAAAGAACGGATTTCAGTTTCCGGGGAAGGCACTAGGTCTGCAGAGGTTAATGACCAGTACGCAAGGCCATGTAGAAAGAAAAAGAAATATTTACTAAACCGTACTCTTTGAGCCCTTTCGGGGATCATGTCAAAAGTATTACAAAACAAGTTAAATTCCCTTTTTTACTCATTAGTCAGTAACATAGAACATAATAATCAACCTTTTATCATCAAGCGACCAAACGTCGTATAGTCTTTGACCCGCCCCATTAGAGTTTCAGATTGGTCCAAATCAGAGCAACGAGTCAATTTACAATTTTGTATTAATTAACAAAGTCAAAAAATTCTCTGAACAGTTTTTTTCTTGTTATCTTTCTTCCTTTAAATGTATTTTTATTCTCATAAAAGGAATTAACCACTACTTTCAGCTAAATTTCATCGCGAAACATTTTCTGAACATAATTTTATGTAATAATAAATTGCCAACGGAACCTCTGGCATCCTCCCTAGGGTTCCGCGGAACACACTTTGGGAAACGCTGGAATAAAGTATAATAAAATCTAATACTTTTTTAGATTTGTATTTGCGATTTATCTATAATTTATTCTTTCAGGAACCATCCATAGATAGCAGTTCTTCTAAGGGAAAGATGCCGCCTTCAGTCGAAGGCTTCATAAAATTCAAAAATGTAGTTTTCAATTATCCATCCAGACCAACTGTTCCTGTAAGTATTATGAATATTTATTTTCTAGTGTCGATTTAATTCTTTTTAATGATGTAATTACAATTTAAAGTGTAATAAATATTAATTTCTTTTCTGAAGTACAGTAAAAATGAAAACTCTTCATTTTCAATGCACAATAAAGTGTAAACATTCTTCGATAATAACCAATCTTATTTAAAAATGACACATTTTGGGATAAAACTGTTTCACGGTACTGGGCAGTTCTTTCAATCATTTTAAACAAAAATATTTGAAATGCGGACAATAGATTCAAACTATCGTATGCATTTCAAAATGTTTACAGATCAATTTCTTACGTCGATCGTTCAGACATCAGACGATATTTTTAAATCGAGTAGTTTCTATGACATTGTTTTGAATCTTGGCGTTGTTTGCCTCTGTCTTCCAAGATAAGTTTTAAAATAAATTTTGGCCAACATGACAAAAAACGAATGATTTTTTGGTTACCCCCTTTCCAATTTATTTACCCCCCCCCCCTTCCAATCGTTCTATAAACTAATAGCTGTTTATAAAATCATTGAAATACAGTCTAAACAATATAACAAGAACTGTCAATTGCCTTAATTTAGCAGTTACTGTTAGGATACGTGATTGACGACGGACAACCGCTCTTAAAATTTTTATCATTCAATTTTATTTTGAAAAAAATATATATAAACGATTCCTTTCACCGACTGTATACAACAAATTTTGGACCAAATGCAACTTTCGTTGTAAATGTATGCTAAAAAGCTTTCTATTCATATAATGGGCACACTTCTATACAAGTTTCTTAAAAAGGTCCCCGATTTAACGTGCGTTAGTAACCAATAAATTTATTAAACCATCTAATTTTATAAACCCATCTATTTTACTTATATTTTTTCTTAATACAGATTTTACGTGGCCTTTCCTTGGATGTAGAGCCAGGAGAAACAGTGGCGCTTGTTGGTCCAAGTGGTTGCGGAAAAAGCACAGTGATTCAGCTGATCCTCAGGTTTTACGACACAGACGCAGGAAATGTTAGTAAACAAATTCCTTTTAGAGAAGTAAATCTCTTTGCTCCTTTTTTTATTATATATATATATATATATATATATATATGATTTAACAAGGAAACATTTATCTTTAACCGATGCGGAACATAAATAGTTGGGCTTAAATGCTGTTTAGCTTTCCAGCATTAGTATTTTATCTTTAAATCAGTCATAGGGAAATACATAAAGAGTGTCAGAGATTTTAGCCATATCTTCCTCTTAAGTCTATGAAATGCAATAAGCATGTGCTTTCCCATATTCGATTTTTTCAATTGGTTAATGGTTTAAAAATTACTAATAACTCGTTCCCTATAAAATCCGTACAACCTTCTAAATTTTTTAGTAATTTTTTTAGAGGTACAGGTCAGTAAAGGCAATTTTACTTAAAACTATTAGTTGCGTTACGCTAATAAATGCGTATGTTCTTTTTCAGGTTGAGCTCGACGGCAATAATGTGAAGGATTTAAATGTGGGATGGTTGAGAGATCACATTGGTTTGGTAGGGCAGGAACCTGTGCTTTTCTCCAGCACAATCGAGGAGAACATTAAACTTGGCAAACGTGATTCGACACTAGAAGATGTAATCAATGCTGCAAAACTCGCCAATGTGCACGATTTCATTGACAGCCTGCCCTTGGTGAGAATGGCCATATAATTTTATTTAGATCGTGTCTATTGATTTTTTTCTTTGTTTGCACAACATTATCAAAAATACTTAGACTACGGCACCTCTCTTTAAAATAAGTTCCTGAATTTGGAATGCATCATACTTCGACAATCATATAATGTTTAATTATGTTTCAAGTTGAATTTAAGCGCTGTATCATATTAAACTTTTTTTAAGTTTTCGCATTTTTCAACAGTCAAACAATGTCAATCATCGACAGTAAACGAGTAAACTATTCAAGAATTATAAATAGTTTTCTTTAGTTGACAAGAGTAAAAAAAAAAATGCATGCTTAATCATGAAGTTAAAAGTATTTCTTTCCAAAATGAGTTTCCCATACATGTTTCTGGCCTACACAGTCTAGAAAAACGAACAATTTCGAGCGAAATTTCACCAGATTGACCGAAAAACTAATATCATTATACTGAATTTGATATAAAAAACCTGAACATTCGGTAAATTATGAGTATTTAAACGAATTATTTTTTTACCTCGTATGGGCGAAGGTAACAATTTTTAACTCCCATAACTTTATAGTTACACATAAGTACCCGCAATAAAAGAAAATAAATCAGTTGAATATCGTGAAAATTTAGAAAGCCGTCGGCAATTTATTCATGTTTATTTCAAAGATTATCTGAAAAACAACGGATCGTAAAGGGTTGTTTACAAATCAGTCGCGCTTTCGCAATCATTCGCATCGCATCGATGCTGTGGTTTGTGATAAAAAATTAAGTATTTGTGAAAGAATTCTAACTAAGAGCATGTATAGTCTGTATTTCTCTGGAAAATAGAAAAAAATGTCCAGCTTTAAAAATGTCCAGTAGATTACTCTAAGGCAGTCAAGCCCTGACTATCGCACGAGCACCCGGGGCCTCTGCCCTGGGCAGGAACTTCGCAAGAGGCAGGAAAAGTTTCAATAATATCATTTTAATCATTTTATTGCTTTTTAAAATTTTAATGTAAAATAATCGGTGTTAATATTAACTGCTGCTAAGTTTTCATAATAACAGGTTATTCTTAGTTAATTTTACATTGACCGTAGCACATGTACAGACACACCTATATAAATATATATACAGTAAAACGCCGTTAAAACGCGGGTGTCGGGGGAAAATGTTTGGCATCCGCGTTATAACATAACCGCGATATAATAAAACTATACCGCGGAACGATATTCACGAAATATACCTGCTCCTGTTGCACACTTTTAACTTTATCAATTACTCTTAACTTTTCGTCTATTGTTTAATTGTTTCTCTTTTTTTTTTGCTGCCATTTTATTTGCTGTAATTGCTGTGCAAAAAGCACACTTCTTAACTGAGCGGTTAGTCTATCGAGTGATAGGTTATTCAGATGAACTTTTTCGGCTCTTTGAGGCTCCTAAGATAAAATCATATCAACAGAAACAAAAACAATTGTGTTATGAGAAAATGTGGACTTAAAAATATTGTTAAGTTATCAACATGGGATTATGAAATGAGAGAGATTCTTTAAAAAAAAAAACTAGATTTGTGTGGAAGGGGAGGAACGCACTTTTCAAAGAAACAGTGTTTTAAGCCTTTATACATTCTCACGGACTAGAGAGTACGTTTACTTTTCAAAAATTTCAAAGAATCTTGAATACAAAGGGTGGTTTAAACCTCGGGGGACATGATAAACCGCGTTATATCCGATTTCGCGGTATACTGAGGCGTGGTGTTACGGGGTTTTACTGTATAAAGTAAATGAACAGAACAATTACAAGGGGGCAGGAAAAATTTAAAGTGCCCTGGGCATGAAAACTTCCAAGTCGGGCCCTGAAGGCAGTGCGTCTATCTAAAGTATTTTATCTTTTAATCACCATGTGTTTCGTATTGCCTGCTCACGCTTATAATTTTTTAGTTTCCATTTTCAATGTTCGTCATTTTTTTTTTCTTTGCAGAAATATGATACCCTTGTTGGAGAACGTGGAACGCAGTTAAGTGGAGGCCAGAAGCAAAGAATCGCCATAGCTCGAGCCCTTATAAAAAACCCACGAATTCTTTTACTGGATGAGGCCACATCAGCTTTGGACACAGAAAGCGAAGCTGTGGTCCAGAAAGCTCTTGATAAGGTAAAGAGAACATTGATTAAAGTATAGTTTCTCGTATTTTGTGTCTTCTGTTTAACATTTTAAATTAAATCGTTTTGATTCTTAAAAAGCAAGGTCTCAAGTATTTGTAACGATAAAATTAATGGAAAAAAATCGGGTGATTTTTATGAAATTGCTGTTGTAATGTATAATAAGGACAGTTACAAGAAAACAAATGCATGCATGAGAGGGTTAAATCATGTATTTATTTGTGTTATAAAAGAAAATTCATATGCTACAAACCAATAAAGTATCTCAAGATTTTAGCGTAGTAATTTATTTTTGGAAATTTTTGTTCTCTATAGTCAAAATCAGTTGAGGATATTTATGTCATCAAAACGTTAAAAATCTGATGGGAGGTATCTTCGTAAGATTATGGGGAAAATGCCTATTGATATAAATTGATACAAATATGAAAGTGACGACCACCAACAGGCTCTTGGCTTATTTAGGCTGGCCCTAGTCAATTTGTTATTCCCCACACTGAGATCAAGATACCCTTAAATTTTTTACCCAATTGCAAGTAACAGTTACTTCTGTTAAACAATTCCAAGTACACAAATTTCAATCTCACTGAAGCAGTCATGTCTCTTAGTGTCAAGGTTAGCCTAAGATTTGAAATGATCAAAGTAATGGCCTCTGGTTTTACATTTTATGCATTAACGTAGCCTGTCAACATTTTCCATTTTAATAAATTTAAAAAATGAATCATGTCCCCTCTAACTCTCCTTTGTTCTAGACTATACATATTAAAATTTTTAGGTCTGTCATCATTAACATAATAAATAGATTTATTCCGAAACTTTTTTGTAATGAAGTAGTGACAAATAGAATTTTCTTGTATTTTCAGGCTAGCAGTGGTCGCACTACGATAGTTGTTGCCCACCGTCTGTCTACGATTCGAAATGCAGATAAGATTATCGTCTTGGCAGGTGGAGTTGTTCATGAAATTGGAACTCACGATGAACTTATGGAGAAAAAGGGAATGTATTACAATCTAGTACGAGCTCAGGTAATAAAATTACTTAATTACTAGCGGTAATACAATTAAATTTTAATTTTGGAATACTGTAGAATTGACCGATCGAGTAAACAATTATTCGAAAAATAATACAGGGATTGTAGTAAAATTCTCGCCTAGTAAAAGCAAGCTAACGAAAGGTAGGAGTGAAAGCAAAAAAAGAAAGAACACTAAAACGAAAGTGCAATTTATAAATAGATACCCAAATTAAATAATTAAAACAGGAACTAATTAAAATAAAATAAAGTAAAAAACATTTTTCCGAAAAGCCGATAAATTAATATAATACATGGTGTTATATTGATGCAACCAAAATGAACTTGCATAAAGTGAAAGTTTATACGACAGTGCACACGGAAAAGTTAGACCTTGAATACTTTTTTTTCCAAATAATTACTAATTTCGGCAACATGTATTCCTTTAGACGAAAGAAATAGAAGAAAGAAACGAAGACATAGACGAAGTGGGAGTTGGTCCTCCGGAATTACATCGGGCTGTAAGTGTTCGAAGTGGAATATCGGATGGATCTCACGGTTATAACGCCAGAAGATTCTCAGCAGGTAGCGGTTTTTTCCAGACACAGATTTCAGCTGTGAGCGCCATTTTAGAACGACGAGTGTCCAACGGAAGTGGTTTGATGGATTCTGGAGAAATGGTAATGACATTTTCTCTTATCATTTAAAAAAAATCCCCCCCCCCCCTTCTTCAACGGAAATTGTATCTGAATATAACTAGGTAATTGATAACTTTATGTTGAATCTTACATATGAGTCATTGAATTTTCACCAACCAATATTCATTTAATATTATATAAGAATATATGCGCTAAATTAACTATATCGTTTGTGCCAAAGTATATAAAGCCTTGAATTTCCTTCTTTGTTAATGTAGGACGACGAAGAAGAAGAGGATGTTAAGTCTGCTCCACCTCCGACCCGCTTATTAAAGATCTCAGCCCCTGAGTGGCCTTTTGCTTTGGTGGGTGGACTCTCTGCTGTGATCGTAGGAATACATTTCCCCTTATATGGCATCATATTTGGTGATATATTTGGAGTAAGTATTTCCCTCTTAGTAACTGAGTGTCATCTCTTTACAACATTTTGACTGAGTCCTTAAAAGATTTGTCATATTTTCACATCCTTAAATCCCATTGTTTCATTCGCTGAAAAAATTTATTAAAGAATTAGAACTTTTTTACTGACATATTTTCGTTAAAAAATCTTTTTATTTTCCTTTTGACAAAGTTACAGAATCAATACGAGTCTACGAAATATCTCTAAAATATGTTAAGGGGACAAAACACGCTGAAGTATTAGCAATTTTTAAGTGCAGTATAGCTAGTTTACGCAAAACGTGTGATGTATACGAACTATTATTACCTCAGAGAACAATAATGATTACGTATTTAAACAGCTAAATGAAGTTTAGCAGTAGAAACATTATTATAATTGAACTTGACATACATTTATTTAAAAATAACAGAGAGCTTCTAACTTTCTGTAGAGGCGTCGACCTTGATAGAATTTTAAGGCTCTATCAGTAAAGTGCACTCAAAATATCAGCAAGCGAGATCCTGTTCGTTGTCCACCGAAAATGATTTTTATTTAAATAAATCAATAATCTTTAACTCTCAATTATTTTTTCTCAATTATTACATGATGAATTTTAAATTCATAAGCTTATCCTAAATTATATTTCCAGATGCAGATGTCCCCGATGTCTCTTTTTTTTTTGTAATAAATATAATCCTTCTGATTATCTAAAAAGTTGTTTTAAGTTGCTTACTTGTCTTCATTCTCATGCTTAAGTCTCGACATTTATATAATTCCTTCGATAATATAAAATATAATAAAACAACAAAGTACGCCGTTTTGTTTCCGAACCAAAAACCACTCGCTGTGCAAGTTCCGTTTATTGCCTTATTCTGTGTTCTTGCTGTCTTGCAATGAAAAAACTTCAAAATTGGTTTCAAAAGTACGTAATGAAGCATAATTCAAATCTCGCATTTTGACATGGTTTTCAATCTCTCTACAATCCATTAAAAGGCGCTTCGTTACTGTTTTATTAGGCAAAAATATAGGTATAATGATTAATTAAGAATCTGATGAATGATAATTTTCTAAAGCTGATATGTTTCTTTACAGGTATTATCTAACGACGACACCACCTTCATACGAAAGCAAAGTATATTCTTCTGTTTACTTTTTCTATTGCTGGCAGTATCATCGTTTGTTTTCACATTTTTACAGGTAAGTAAATTACTTTCTCGTATGAAGAACAAGAAGTAATAAAATCGCCAACCCACTTAAGTTAATGCTAAAGTTACATTTTAACCACGCACGAATCAATGTATGTATGTGCAATGTGCATACCTATGTGCGTACCTCACATGACTCATAAACTGTTTGAAGTTTTGTATTAACACAATGTGTGCGAGTACATTTCGCTGCGGAATTGTGTCGGGCTCGGGGGTTTTGCGCGCAAATTTAGTTATTCAGTTAAATCTCAATAAATCGAAAATTATCTTATTTTTTCACCTAAACATTTCGTATTTTATATTGAAATATATAATATGATTGTTGTAAACAAAAAATAACATTTTTAGTGAATAAATTTATAATAGTATCGTAAACATGAAAAATCAAATAGAAATACATAGTTTTGTTTTTTTCAAATTATATTATTTACAATCATTCTTACATTATAAAGAAATGAGAATAGCAATCATAAAACTAATTATCGCTATGGGCCGTCCGCTGCGATTTTGCACATCACTGCAAAGGTGTTTTGACATGATCTGTTCCATTTCATTTTATACAAATAATAGCAAAAAATGTGTTTACGACATGTGTGTAACAGCCTACTACTTCTTTTTCTAAAAGCGATACAAAGAAACCATGCCGTTACACTAACCCATACTAGTACGTGTCCCGCGCTCAAGTATCAATCGTCCGAAAACGTACTAGCACGTGTCCCGCGCTCAAGTATCAATCCTCCGAAAACGTACTAGTACGTGTCCCGCGCTCAAGTATCAATCGTCAGAAAACGTACTAGTACGTGTCCCGCACACAATGTGTTAAGGTTTTATACAACGTCTAGTTGTGTACCTTCCTTTTCTGTAGCAATTGAATGTTCCGTGAATTTCAAACCGTTTTTTTATCAAATCAAATTTCATGTCGTATCAAGATATTTCATCGAAGGCAACATTTATTCCATTTCTATTATTAAATTGGCGACAAATAGGTGATATCTCTTGAACTTAGGAGCAAAAATTGCCATAACAAATAGTGTCAGTTCGGCAATATTGGCGATAATTTGCGCCCAATATTTAGCTGAACACAGCTTTCAATGATCTCTAAATATAAAGTATTAAATGATACGTTCCTATTTAAAAAATATTGCAATGCATTTATTTTATGTTACTTTTTTTAGACATTTATGTTTTCTGTTGCTGGGGAAAGGTTGACTTCAAGATTACGGAAATTGGTCTTTGCTAATACAGTCAAACCTGTCTATCTCGAATCTCACGGGAAGGGAAAAAAATTCGAGATAAAAAGGTTTCGAGTTATACAGGTTCACAAAAAAATGCAAAAAAAAAAAAAAAATAATAATAATACTTACTTTTATTGTAGATAAATACATACTGCTGAATGATTTTTCAATGAAAATAGTCCTTCAAAGTTTTTTGATGCCTAACTTTCTTCACTTCAATTAACTTTTTAATATTTGCAAGAGCTGCAAAGCTGTCAGAGCCAACATTTTCCTGAGCCTCAAGAAAATTTGTCAAGAGTTCCACGGCCTTCTCAGCTTCTTTCGCTGTCACTTTAGGTGAATCGGCTTCGGTTTCTTCGATTTCGTCTTCTGACATGTTTTTCACATTATCGATGATCTCCGCGTCTGTCAAGGTTCCACATGTTGCTAGTGTATCATCCACTTGCAAAAATTCTTCTAAAGAAATGTCAACATTCAATCCTGATTTCAAGGTTCTCCATTCTTGAGAATTAATTTCCACCGCTTCATCAACAGTTTCTTCAGCTTCTTTTCCGTGCTCATCGCTAATCTCTTTCTCTTCTTCGCATTGATTATCGAACCCCGCTTTCTTGAAACTGTTTTGGATTGTTTTCTCTGTGACACATCTCCATGCATAATCGGTCATTCTTATGGCGTCTAGCACGTTCACCTTTGGAAGAACACTTCCCTCATGAATAGCATCGATTAGCTTACGGATTAATTGTCTTCTATAGTTCGCTTTAAAGCTTCTTATTACCCCTTGATCCATAGGTTGTAGTTTGGAAGTCGTGTTAGCAGGGAAGAACTTTACACATACGTTTTTCAAAGAAGGCAAGTTGTTATGTGCGCTGCAGTTATCTACAAAGAGTATAATTTTCCTCTTTTGGACACACATAGATTTGTCTAAAGATTTCAACCATTCACCAAAGATTTCACTAGTCATCCAAGCTTTTCTGTTTGCTTTGTACTTGAAGGGGAAAGACTTAACTTTAGCAAAACACCTAGGTTTTTCTGAGCGTCCGATCATCAGCGGTGGAAGTTTTTCTGAGCCGTCTTCATTTGCAGCGAACAGCAGGGTTAAACGGACTTTGCTTTGTTTCCCCCCCTTACACTCTTCATCCTTGAACATGGCAGTTTTTTCTGGCAAGCACTGATAAAATAGCCCTGTTTCATCAGCGTTGAAAATGTTTTTTGGTTTGTATCCTTTTACGAGATGAGGAATATTTTTTATAAACTCTTCACATACATTTTCTGGGACTGATGCGCTTTCTCCACAAAGCTTGCGGAAAACAATGTTGTGCCTCTTTTTGAAACTTTCGAGCCATCCATTGCTGGCTTTGAATTCTTCTGAATCATGTCCAAGTTCTTTAGCGAAATCTTCTGCTTTTTTCTGTATCACATGCCCACTGATAGGGATTCCTTGGTCTCTGCACTGTGTAAACCATTTCAAAACGCATGCGTCTACATCCGGAAAATTGCATTTTCTCCTTTTTTGTTGCTTAGAAACTTTTGCTCTATACTTTCACGGTTTTTGATAATTGTCGAGAGAGTGCTGGCTGGCACGCCAAACTTTTCTGCGATTTCGCCTTTTTTCATCAACGGGTTCTCATCTAAAAATGTCAGAATTTTCATTTTATCCTCATTTTCTAAAACATTCAATTTTCTTTTTACTCCTGCCATATTCGCATTTGCCAACCACGTACCACGGAAGAAAATCAACAATAGGAATGAATTTCAACTTTCCAGACTTCTTATCTATGTGTGTGGAAGCTGACCCCCTAGTGGTCACATCCTGCTTAACCAAACCCTCCATTGCACTCTCGCTTCTTGGAAACGCTAAACAATGATGACTGGAGGCGTCCCGGGAGAGATGACAGTAGGAGAGAGGTAGAATAGCGATAGTGACCAGAATTCCAGGAAAAGTCCCCTCCAGCTTCCTTTATCTGTGCGGCCACAGAATTTATGTTTTCCTAAACTCTTTTGCAAAAGAGGCTTCATTGTTTTCTGTAACTGACCCTATTTCCCAAAATTCGAGAAACACAGGTTTCGAACAAAATTTTTTCGAGATAAAAATGTAAAATGCACTGAATTTAGATAGTATGCGAAGGAAATTTCAGAAATTTCGAGATATAGAAGTTTTCGAGATTTACAGGTTCGAGATAGACAGGTTTGACTGTATTACAATAGTTATAGTGTTTTATTTAGTGTTAATTTTATATAACGTAGAACTTTTTTTAGTCCTAATTTTTAATAACGTAGAACTTTATTTAGTCCTAATTTTTGATTATATTAGTTTAAATTCATAAAAGAAGTTTTAATTTGTGATAATTTATGCTTTATAGGCTCCATGGCTAATTCTATTGTTCATAAACCTTTGTATTTAACGGATTTTACCAATTTTTTCATAATGGAATATGCCGAGCAGTTTCCGGCACTAATTGACTAATTGGAAATAATAGCGTGATTACTAAAGTAAAGAAAGGATAATTATTATTTAATGAAAAATTCGTTTCTAAAATCTGTTTCCTCAAACCGTTAGAAAACAATGCATTTTTTTGACATATCGGCTACTGTCAAAGCTGAAATGAAAAAGAAAGAAGCTTACACAGCAAAAGTTAGGATTTCAACCGAATGCAAGGTAAGTTTTTGTTATTGTTTATTTTTCGTAATTTATTTTGACATTTTTTTGTTTCACAGATTTCAATGCTTATGAAGCTCAAGTTCTTAACATTCGTAACATTCATTTGAAATAGATGACCCATATGCAACGCAGTATGACACCCTTTAAAACTCAATAAAATATTCAAACAAAAAAACATAATGTTAAACAAGGGAACTTGAAGTAAAGCGATGCTACAGCTTCCTTTGTTTACATCGCTTACATCGGTATCATGTGACCTATGACGCTGTATGAATTGCCTCCATTGTATTACGGTGTCTTTTTTTTTTTTTTTTTGGTTGTGAACAGATTCTCTGTACCAAAGGATAAACAACATGCAATCATACCATATTGATGTACACAAATCTATTTCAGTAACTAAAACTTAGACAAGTCCTTACCCTCACTAAGCCATCCTGAGAGAACACATCAATGACAGGTTTCAAATCGAGCAACTGGAAGATTCGCACAGCTGCGACTTTTGCTTTTTGGTAATCTGGTGTGAAAGCAATCGTTTGGCCAACCATCATTGTGCCGATAAGGACTCCTTCCATGACTCTAAAATATTCTTATTTATTTCATTATGAGCAACTAGATATTTAAAACAACGTAAGAAATTTAAATTTAATGTACTGAAAAAATATTTTTAATTTTAACCCAATTATCTTAAAATATTTTTCAGATTACGTATCATACAATGTTTTTCTAATCAAAGAAATGTGCTACAAAAATTTTATTAATTTTTCCTATAATGGTTTGATATAATATACAACATTTCACTTTTTCTTTGATTTACTTATTTAATTTCAAATTAATTAAATAATTCAAATTACATATTCGTAAGCATTGCAGTGATCGTGAACATGCGTAATAGAACCCAAATGGGTAAAAAATTAATGATTAAGATGGGAGTAAAACAGGCATAACTAAAGAGACTGAGTGAAAATAATGAAATGAAGTGAGTATATCTTGCACACATCTGAGTGGAAAAAGTAGTAACGATATAGTACTATTCTTTTAATATGTTTTAGATACAGAATGATAAGCAAATAAAAACAAAACTACTATATTTTCTTTTAATAAGAACTATTTATTCTTCTATCAAATATTCTTCATTGAGACTTCCGATTTAATCTTATTTTTGCAAAGACATTAACTGATTTCCCTGTACTGTCATACATGACAAGCCACTTTAGATTTTGGACGTGTTGTTGAATATCGAGAAAACTACTTGATGATATATCTTGATATTTCAGGGATGTGATGAACATTGAAACACAGTTAACCAAAGCTGTATCCCAAAACCTTTTAGGGCACCAGCAACAAATTGAAAATAATGTATTTGCGTTCCCCGTGTGAAAAGTAATGAATAAAGTACGTTTCAAGTGTAGCTGACGATTATTATTAGGATTTCTTTGAAAGACTCGCAAGTTCTTCGCACAAGTTATTTGTTTATTTTTATGACACGAAAAAAAAATTTCTTTCTTGAAATACCACGCAGGGTTTTCGACCCAATGCAATATAATTTTCGGGAATCTTGATAAAATGCAAAAGGATCAGTGCCCTGCAATCATAATTTAAAAATATTGAATACAAAAAAAATGAGTTTGTACTAAATGATGCTTAACTGCGTATGTGTCGGCGTTAACATTTTTTTGGGACATGTATGAATGTATAGAGATCCCCTAGTAAAAGTCCCAATAACCATGAAAATTAGCGGAAAACCGTTGTACAATTTGAATTTCAGTTGTTTTCAAAACAGAAGGAAAACAACAAAAGGTCCACATTATTACTATTTTGATCTATTCGTATTATATATAATACAGTGTGTCAACGAATTTTTAAGCCTACAGCTGGAACTAATCTTACAGTGGCGCTATCTGTGTTATCGAGCATTCGTGAACCTTATAAATTAAATATCAGCTGATCCACTGCTAAAACCTCAGTTAATTTGTTAACTCTACACTGCGCCGTGTTTAAACACCTCCATTTTTCGTTCACTAAGCTTTTATTTTGTAATATTTTTAACATGTGGCGCATTCTTTCGTTTCATTTTGTATGTGTGATCATATTAGTTAATATAGTTTCCCCTAGATCTTGTAAACTGAACTCAAGGTTCATCTTTTTTCACAAAATCGTAAGACATGTTAATTTTGTAAAAAACAGTAACTTCTTAATTTTTTTTTCTACAAATTTTAGGGAACAATTTTATTTTAAAAAATAATCTCTAATTGCTTACATAGTTTTAAAATAAAATAAATATAAGTTGTTCGAAAATTTTCGGGAAAAATATATATGAAGGCGCCTCTTTTACGTGTTGTTTTAAAACAACACCGTGCATTCGGGGGTAATTTTTATGTTCCTGCATTATTCGCAGTATAAACAAGAACAGGTGTCACAGGTTGTTCTATTTCACTTTATTTAGTATCTTTTAGAAGATTATTATCAAATATTTCACAAATTAGCTTAAATTGGTCAATTAAATTATTATTTAGGAATTTTGTTTAAAATCAATTTACGCTCAACCAAAGAAGAAACGAGCGTTATCGCATAGACCCCCTACAGATGTTAGGTTTCTTGTTAAAATCTTTTAGTGAAATTATTATTAAACTTTATTGGTAATCAAAGTAAAAATTTGCACATGTAACTTATAATTATTAGTTACATCTGCAAAATTTTACTTTAATAAATTTTATAAATTTATACATAATAATAAAATTAATTATTTTAATAAATTTTCATATTTTAGTGCTATTTTATGATTATAATGCATGCCTATTTATTATTGATTTGGTTTCATTTGTTAAAATGATTATATAAAAAATTATTATTATTACCCCTAAATGCGCAGTGCTGTTTTTAAACAACATGTCGATTTTTCTCGAATTCTACTTTTCCGAATTAAAGAAGAATTTTTTTAGTATTTTTCCCACTTAGAACTAGCACAAACAAACACAAAAAAAAAAAAAAAAAAAAAAAATTACAAAGAAAAAAAAATTGCACAGTGTAGGGTTAACTTTTTTTAAAACATTGATGACATTGACACTATAGAAACAGCTTCGCCGCAAGTTATGGAGGCAGTCCCACAACGTGAGCTTGAGCAGGTATTCTAATCTTTGTTAAACCGCTGTAACAAATGTATTGAAGCCAAAGGAGCTTATTTTGAATAAATATACTCTAAAAATATAATTACTAGTTTTTATTTTATTTTATAATCCTAGTCTTAAAAATTCTTTGACACCCTGTGTACATTATTTATTCTTTCTTACTTTATAAGTTCGCTATAAGGTAGTTCTTTTGCTCCCACGAGTCTGCTTCCGTAGTAGAGAGCTGTTGCGAAAGCAAAAGATTGAATCCCTTGGGCGAAACCGTATGCAAGACCTCTAACGTGTGCTTTTAAGCGGGATTTTCTGGAAAAAAAATTAAAAAAATTACTTAAAAATGCATGCGGAATATTTTGCTGTTATTTATTTGTTAAAAACAAGAGCTCAGGTAAAAATTTTGACGCAAGAATTTTTTCAATGAAATGCAATATTCAATGAAGTTGTGGTCAAGAACATGCTCGTTACCATAAAAACTTATACACTAAAACATAATATAGTAAGTGGAAGCTTATTTTCTTAATTGGGAGGAAGATACTTGCAAGATTTTGAATAATTGTTACACAAAATTTTAATTGTTCGAGTGAAAAAAAGGGAAGGGGAGATATATGTCATGTATGCAAATAATTTTAATGGATGACATAACAGACATAAAAGGAAACTGAATTTCTTACTTGTGGGGTTCAAGTAACGCATCGTGAAATTGGTTATAAAATGTGTCTTCTTGGTGTAACGCAGCTACCGTTCTAATGCTTTCTATTGCTTCAATAGCAACCTTCAAAAGAGAAATATATCATATGCTAATGAATGACACAAAGCGTACTTTCATTAGAATGACAAAACACATTTACTTTATCAAAAATATTTTTGCAGCGAATATATGCAAATGTTAAACTGAAATAAAAACTTTCACTTTAAGAAAGCCCGAATAAGCAGACATATAATTCGGTATTGCTTGGAATCCCTTTTTCAATGCGACAGGGAGCTTCTAGATGGAAAAACATGAATCCAAATGAAGGCTTCACTTGGATTCAAAACCACTGAAGTAGTACAAATGAATTCGTTTTATTTAAAAACTTCAGCGGATGATTCGTATTGCTGTATGAAATAAACCACATTTAAAAGGCGTTACAAGGTAGCAATTGTAACTTACGGATAATTTCAAATGAGTTAAAAGATTGATTTTTTAAAAAGTTTTATATTCTCTTAGGGATAAAAATTTTATTTAATACAAATTTAGTTTCAAAATTTTCGCTATTTAGAAGTTTTATGTATTGCATTTCCTACCTTAGACGCAGTTTCTGTTGCCTTCTGCTTGTCCACGGACAATTCTCCCTTCAAGAAATGCTGATAACAGTACAAGTGGGACAAAAGCCAAGACAACCAATCCAATTTTGTAATTATAATACAGACCAATGACTATTGACACAATCAATGTTGAAATTGCTTGAAGTACAGCAGAAATTCTGGAGCCTGTAGCCTATTGACGAATAATTATTTAATTATTAAACATAACCAGAATTGTTACTTTTTATAATCACAATTTTTCAAAATAACATAAAAATCCTATTTTTAGGAATTTTATAATGAATAAAATAAAAAAAATTATTTGAATTAGGATAAGTAAAGAAAGAAAAAAAAAGTGGATCATAGCTCCACTAAGAACATGAATTTTCAATAAGAAAAGCATTTTCCCCCAAAAAACATATCTTTAATTATCAACAGAAATGCAGAATATACCAAAGAAATTAAAAATTTGTTTTTTAGTTGACATCATAATAATCTCAGAATCTGGTAACCTCGGGTTGCCGGATATACCCCAAGAAATTCCCTCTGGTCTTTTATATAATCTTTTTAAAAATAATCTCTCTAACTCTTCTAAAATAGGACTATTTTTAATTACGTTTTTCCCATTTTTGATTATTACAGAAAGCTTGTAAAAGTTTTTACAGCTTGAATGTTTTCTAAAAAGGCAACCGCATTTATTCTTTAACCTAGCTGTACTTGAAAAAAGATACCTTACAATGAATTCTATCAAAAACTAATGCATAAATAAAGGATTAACTCTTAAAAAAAACCATTCTAAATTTAATTTTTTAAAAATAGAAGATAAACAAGTCTAAACTTCATTTATTGTGCTGGAAGTAGACATACTTTCCAGTAAATACTTACTCCCTGTACGCTCGAAGCATCAGCAGTAAGTCTCGAACACAAGGAACCAACGCTATTCTTGGGATGATCAAAGAAAGATATGTCCTGAAAACAATAATGTAACCTAAATTATTTCATTTAAAAAGGAGGAAACAATATTCATCAAAAAAATTTCTCCTAGATCTTTTCAATTATCTCTTAGTTAAATAAAACATAAGAAAATATTTATATGAGAAATTTCTGAAGAAACTGTTGTCACGCGATTTCATTAGCTACTGTTGATTATTAGATGTATGCGTCGAAAAAGTATCTTTTAAAATGTAATCCAATGGCAAAAAGGAAAACACACAGCTGCACGAAAAGAACTTGTATAATGGGCACAGAGTACTTAAACTCATGGGCTAAATTTAAAAGGAAGATAAAGAGCACATGAAGAAACATATTTCGCGTATGAGATTGAAAATCTAAAGGGATGAAAAAACAGGAAGTTGAAAAAAGCATTTTGTTCTTTCTATTTTGCATAATGATTACTGCAAATGTTCGAAGGTACAACAATCAACAAAATGCCCATCGGCGACAATAGTGACACATCTAAAAAATGTTTTTAAAACGACATGATTACTTAAAATCTGAATTTAATTCTCTTTATTGCCACAATACAGTGTCACACAGTTCTTTTACATAACAGAAGCGTGGTAGCATATAAACGGCATAATCAATAATGGCGCATCTTTCACACTTTGTAAGAATTTTTTCAGCCTTTAATTATTCACTATTAATTAAGAATAAAAATCCAACCAGTAATCATAACAAATTTATTTTGATATATACAGGTTTGAAGCGTAGAATAGTAGATTTTTAACAAAATCTACTATTCTGAAAGCGTTGTGTATTTTTCCTTCCGTGATTAAAAACGAAATTTGTAAGAATACCATACTAGAAAATGAATAGAATGTCAAGAAAGTTTGCTCTTATCATAATTGAACAGTGACGAAAAAAACTTTATTCCCCGGTAACGGAAATAAATTAATGATAGTAAGTATTCAAAGGAGCGAGTACAAATTCTGTTTGATAATCTCTAAAATATAATGTAACAATTGCAGGAAATGCGTTTAATTTAGAAAAATAAAGCAATAAAATTGCTCATGAATGGAACAAAGTTTGACATTTTATTTAATACAAACGGACTAATCTGGATTTAAATATGGGTTTAAAAACATTTTAATAGTGATAGGCACTATAGGCGCATGAAGCAAGGCTGTTAGTTTATTCGGGGGTTATATTAAGCCAGATTGATTTAAAAAACTTGATTTCAACCGATTTTGTATGTTTAGATCCGTGCATTTCTGCAAAAACTACAGCATAGTATTTTTACCTTTCTTTCTTAGCATATTATGTAAACTGATAAAACCTTTTTTTTTTTTTTTTTTTTTGCAGTCAAGTATTACAGGAAATATACGCTTTAAGGAAGTGTATTTCAACTACCCTAGCCGCCCTGATGTAAAGATTTTGCGTGGTTTGGACTTGGACATTGAACCCAGCAAGACGGTGGCATTGGTGGGAAGCAGTGGATGTGGAAAGAGCACCTGTGTACAACTGATAGAGCGCTTCTACGATGCTCAGCAAGGAAAAGTGGTAAGTAAACTGTTTTTGCAAAATGCAAATATGTCTATGTATCAAACAAAAGAACCCATTTGTTCGTATTAAAGATAAATCCTAAACTATTATTATGAATTGAAAAATCTAACCCTCTTTATTCATATTATTTGCTTATAAAATTTTATACAGAGTTACCTAGGGCAATTCCTGAACAAAGAAACAAATGCATTTATTTTCTATAAAATTATTTAAACTAGAGCTACGAATTTTGACATGGAGTAGACATAGTGCACTGTTCCACTAAAACAAAAATTATTTCTTAAATATTACACTTGTAGTTTGAATAAATTACAATTAATTATTGTACAGGAATTTCCCTCGGGGATAAAATTTCGAGAAAATTTACAATAAATGAAACATTTTAGCAACGGTACCTAAAGCCCATAAACGCTTAGCTATAGACATAATGTTTTTCTGAGGTGATATGTACTTATTCGGTTTTGATTGCAATTTTAGTAAGCAATCATGTAATGTACAAGTCTTATTATAAAGCAACTATATTTTAATAATGTATGCCTGCTATCTTGTTTTGTTGAATCTAGTGTTTAGTGTCTTTATTTTAGATCATCGATGGCGAAAACGTGAAGGATTTGAACGTTGCCAATCACAGGTCTCACTTGGGTTTAGTTTCTCAGGAGCCTGTGCTTTTCAGCTACAGCATCGCTGAAAACATTGCATACGGTGACAACTCGAGGAAACCTGACATGAATGAGATCATAGCTGCAGCCCGAAAAGCAAATATTCACAATTTTGTTTCTACATTACCTAAGGTATAGGTTCTAATTTATTGTAAAAAATAAATTTCTCGACTACTTATTTGCATTTATTCTCGAATTGGTTAAAATAAGAAAAAAAATTAACGTTGAAAAATATAGTAAAAAAAATGGCTAAATTGTTTCTGTTTGTTTTTAGGATTCAGTGGTTTTTCCTTAATAACAGTCAGTAAAATAAAACTGTGTGGTCAGATTAAGCTATAAGTGAATTGTTATTTACGGAAGTAAATTATGCTATTGCAATTTACTTCTGTTAAAATGAGTAATGACTTGGTATATTTTGCAAAGTATGAACTGTGGGGAAAAAAAGGGAATAAAAGTGGTATAGAGGAAGAAAGGAGGAAAAAAGCCCTTGGAGGGTGGTTTTTATTTATTTATTTTGATTATGATCTAAGATATGGTTAAGTTAACGAAGCAGCATTTGGTATAGCTGAAGTAAATTATAAACACGGTAGCTCGAAGAAAGAAAAGAAATTTGCTTAATTGTTTCTGGTACGGACTCAAGGCAAGTTTTTACAAGCAATGTATTGAGTTTTTCTTCAGTCTTTGAGAAAGATGATGTTTTCGAAGCAAATCATACGTACTGAATCACGAACTCTTACGCATTGAAAATGCATTTACACCGGTATAGCGAAGGAAAATAAAAAAATAAAGAAAGAAAACAGCATTGAAAAATTAAGCAAACCAGTCGTCGAGAGAAAGAAACCTTAACGTGTCAAAGCGAAAAACGGATTTACATTTTAATGAGTAACTGCATGGTGCTCATCTTACGTACATGGAAAATTAATATTTATCGAATTGACTGTCAACAAAACGTACGAATACATTACTAGTTTATAGATACAAATAAGAGCAGTCTACTTCAAGAGAGGAAGCATGTGTAGATATATAGACAACGTACGCATTATTTTACTTATAGCAGTTGCAATATTTTTTCTACATTTATTATTAAGTTATATTTTTATTAGTATTTTTATTTTAAAATTAGTCAGGATTTCAGCCTTATGTCACGCTGCGACAAACAAAAACATAAATAAATAGATAAATAAGTTTGTAAATTAATGAAATCAAAGTTTGTAGCTAGAATATATCCTTTTGTTCTGTAATATTATTTGATGTTGTAATTAGGATGTATACATCAAGTAGATAAAAAAAGAAAAGAGTGAGAATTAAATAGATGTCAAAAATAATTTGTTAGTATAAACTTATTTAATATGTAGTCAGATCTGACTTGCATGTCCAAATTTACTAATTAACCCTCTTTCTTAGTTGCTGAATTTTTCCAGTTAAAAAATTAAGGGAAATATACCTAAACAAAATACAATTTTGAAGCACAAAATATTTGACTCAATTGAAAACAAGTGTAAAGATTATGAAAGTTACTGCTTTGCTTACATTCTTATTATCATTAGTAAAAAAGCTTTGTAAACCACAAATATTGAAGTAATTTTTCTTTTGCATTGATAGGGCTACGAGACACCTGTTGGGGACCGAGGAGCGCAACTCAGTGGTGGTCAAAAGCAAAGAGTTGCCATTGCCAGAGCACTGCTACGAAATCCAAAAATTCTGCTCTTAGATGAAGCCACATCGGCTTTGGATACAGAAAGTGAAAAGGTAAGACCTGAAAATTATAAATTCACAAATACAGCGACATATACTTGCATTGTTTTCCTTCTGACAATCAGGACACAATAGATAGATACTAGGAAACAAGTGAGGAAACAATTTTTTAAAACTGTGCTTTGAAATATGTAGAAAATGGAAATGGGCGAAGCTAACTTTAAAACAATCGAAAGATTGTAAGTAAATAAACGTAAGAAAAAATAAATATAAAGATGAAAACGTTTTTGGGTTTGTTTGGACGGAATCCTGAGTTTTTATAACCCTTCACACACATATGAAAAATTAATTTTTAAATAAACCTTCGCACTAACGGTCGTCTGATGAGTTTAAGTTCGGTTCAGTTGCTGTTCAGTTTTACAGCTATTTTCCCTCTGTTTGTTCAAATATTAAGAAAACGTGTATAACTTATATTATGTCTACATTCCAGTGTAATTACTTTAGTTATTATATTTGATAACATTCGAAATATATTTGCTAATTCCAGGTTAGGGAAGAAGAGTACAGTGGCTTTGCTTATTTTTAATTTTTGCCTCTACTAAAAGCGTATTCGAAAAATATTTACTTTCTTCCCCGAAGAATAGTATTTTATGATTAAATAATAAAATATTTTTCAATACAGATTGTGCAAGAGGCATTAGACAAAGCAAGAACTGGAAGGACTTGCCTGGTTATTGCTCATCGACTGACTACCATCCAAAACGCTGATCTCATCATTGTCATTCACAAGGGCAGAATAGTGGAGAAAGGAACGCATCAAGAGCTGTTAAACCTCAAAGGACACTACTACAAACTACATAACACCCAAGCATCCTCAAGTTGATCAATCGAATTAGATATTTTGACAGCATATTCGCATCAGATAGTCGCGTGAAAACGCTCTAGTTTTATGACAACTATAAATTACAAACTCTCTTTTAAAAGTTTGTCATAAAATAATGTGCTTCAAGAGGAAGAAAAATGAAAGCAATTAACCCACAAACTTGTATATTCAGCATGTTCACAACAAAATTCTATACTTGCGAGCCATAGCAAAAGGTGCGGCGCGGAAACTTGCTTATTTGAAAGGTGAATAAAAATAGTAAAGATATCATTTTAAAATAATTTTCATTGCAAAATACATCACTTTCTGATTTTTTTATTACATAGTTTTACAGATGACATCGGTTAAATACCTGATTTCTGAAGATCCGTTAAACTCGTTCAAGCATATCGACAGTATGTTGCTGATGGCTTGTCGTATGTTGTTTTTCAGGTGAGGTTTGGTCCTTGAATGGTCATTGTAAACAATTGATTTCAGATAACCACATAAAAACAAATCACACAAATCCAAGTCGGGGGAACGGGCCAGCCAAAGAAGGTCACTTCTCAAGGGGATGATGTGCTCTGCGAAATGTTGTCTCAAAAGATCCATTGAACATCGCGCTGTGTGTGCATGGCGACAACTGACGAGGCTGGGAACAAAACTTCAGGTCAGGACCTTTCGTATGAAATCTTCGTATAATGAAACCCTCGTATCTTTCCTATGAAGCTTTCATATGAAATCCTCCCAACCCTTTTCCTACAACATCTCGCCGCTTGGCGTGAAGTACAAATCAGCAAGTTTCCACGCCACACCCTGTGTCTTAAGTCCGTTTTTCGAGTTTCAGAATGCCGATGACATGGAATCAGTAGATCCGGTAATTCGGAACTTTCACTAGCTACTGGAGGGTTCCGAACTTTTATAGCTCCCATTGGACTTCTTTATCCTAAGATTCTCACGGAAAAGTCTGGTCTTATAATATTGAAAGTGTTTATTTTTTAACTTCATCGCATAAACTCAAAAAACGAACTTGAGATACTGTGGCTCTTAGGTACAGAATTATATTCATTAATACCTGTAAGCATTTCATAAAACTCATTTCGATGTTTTGAAAATTGGCAGATTTTAGAATTAATGTTCTACTAAATCCCAGTTGAAAATTCAACTTTTGTTACATTTGTATTAAAGAAATTGATTTTCAAGTTATTGTTAGAAAATAAACTACTGGAAGGTAATTAAGTCAATAGAAGTGTAGGGGTTCCCCCCAGGGGAGTCATGGCGCAAATTGAGAAATTGAAATTTTAAGGGGTAGTTTTCAGAGGATTTTTTACATTTTTGGGGGGTCATCTTTCTTTCTGGGGCGTACGGCTCCGTAGTTTTTTATGGGTGCCATCGCTCTGAGGGGGACACCCCTGGCAGTGTATAGTGAAACTGATAAATTTCAACACCCAAAAAGTGTCAGAACAATTATGAATTTATATACTGTTTTACAGGAAAATTTTGCTCTCAATATCTCAATAAAAGTATAATTTGTAAGGTTATAGTATATTGTACATTTCACTTGCCTCCTTATTGTACTACAATCTTAATTTTTCTCCCTCAAAAATATCTACAACGCATTGTTATTTGAACCTAAATGTGCAACTGTTTTGCTGCGAAGCAAGAATGTAGCAAACCTGTAGATCTTTCATCAATTTTTAACCAACGTTTTCGCTTATTATGCTTTAACCAACTATTTGTAGTTATTTAAAATGTTTTGTTACAAATAAAGAGTTAAAAACTATGTCTTTTCTGTCATAATAAAAATATTTATTTTTGAAGACACACACAAAAAGACACAAAATACGTAAATGAAACAAAGAATTAATAAACAACAGGTTTATTTTTTCTCACAGTAAAAAAAACTATTTTCATATCGAATGAAAAACATAAAAACACAATCAGAAAACTCCGCACCCTATTTTGGATGTCCACTTAGCGTTTTACTTCACGATCATGGGCAGTACCGTTAATTATCATATTTTCAAAGATAAGAATAGATTTGAATGAATGAATTCGCAAGTTCAGATCTGCCTTACTTTATAAGAAAATAAAAATAATTTGATTTTTGATATACAAATAATTCATTTACCTTTTTTACATTAATTTCATAATTTTATTTCTTTTGTGGTTTTTCCGCTTGTGAAATGTCACTCGACAATACGGGACTTTCTTTCGTGTGAAAATGATTAATCTTTAATAACGCATTTCAAATCCGCAAGTAAATTGAGTGTGGAATTTACGGAATCAAATAAAAAATGTAGAAAAAAAAAAGGGTAGGATATATTTATAGTTCACATTGAAAAAAAAATCTTGAAAAAAACTTGGAGCTTCTGGCAACTAGTAAATGCAAAGCGCTGACGAAAAAAAAAAAAAAGATTTAATGAAAACTGTTGCTTAGCCCTATTTGTCTAATACCCTTCGGTCACTGCCCTCTTCCTTACTGGTCTCGCCCTGTCGTGGTGACTTTCTACAAAAACTTTTGTAACATTGCGCAACATTCAGATTGAGCTAGAGGCTAAACAGAATATTTGTCATGCAAAGAAAGAGAGAAATACTCGTTGGTTGTAGTAAAAAAATCAAGGTCAGTGGATGCTTCCGTTCCTAAGTATTAAAGTGGTCTGCTTCTTTTGCTGTGGTTGTTCTTTCCTTTTTTCCTTTTCTTTTTTTAAGTAAAGCTATTTGTTACGGATAAAACTTAAAGGTAGTAGTTGGGATAGTAACGTAGTCACAAAGATAGCTTTAAAAAAAAAAGACTTAAAAATTTGCTAGAAAAATGGAAAGCTATATACCTTTGAATAGGTGTGATCCAGATGAAGGTTTAAATGCAAGTCATAAAAGTATTGAACTGTAAGTATGACTTAGTTCATTCATTTTTTAGAATTACTGCAAGAAAACATTTGAATACCTTACGGTCAAAATTTATCAAAAAGACACTAAAATCTCATTTATTGACATCTATAATTTGGTTTTAAACAAGAAGTTCCGTCTAGAACTATACGAGCCTACTTTCCCGTATGCACCAAATTCAAATTTATAATCTAGCTATCTCTCTTTCTGTCTTTCTCGTTTAGCTTTAGTTCTTAATTCCTTCAAATATACCTTTTTCAACGGTTAATACATATTCATTCACTCATTCATTTATTAAGTCATTCATGTATTTATTCAATCATTTATTCATTCATTCTTTTGCTTATTCATTTAATCATTCATTAATTCAAAAATATTCTTGAAAATCCCGATCAAAAAATTTCATAGGAAAATAGGCTCGTTAGTTCTGGATGAACTTTCTATTTGTACATGTTCCACGTCATAAGAGCTTTCCGATAAAGTTTGTTCCAAGCAAATCGGTCCGTTAGGTCAGGAATTATATAGGATTGAAATTTCCCCGTAGGCGGTATGTTAATTTTTTGAACTGTTCAAGAATGAACAAAAATTGTCCAAATCAATATTTCACGCCAAGAACATCTTCCAGTGAGCTTGTTCATGGGAACTTGGATCTTGTACTCAGAGTTTGCATAATTTGCTTCATTTTCACCCATAGGCGCTAATGTTAAAATGTTTTGAACTGTTCAAAATTGAACAAAAAATTGCTCAAATAAAAAAGTAAAATATGGAAATGAGATGTCCTCGCCGAGATCTTTCGAATGCAAAAAGAATTTTTCGAATCGGACAATTCGTTCAAAAGTTATTAGGGGGGGACAGACCGACAGACAGACAGACCGACAGACCAACACACTTTTTCCCCATCTCAAAACCCTACTTTCAAATATTTTATTTTTCAATCTTTATTTAATTACTTAACTTATTTTTGACTTTTCTTGCTTTCTAACGATATTTTCACGATACATTAAGCCTTCTTTCATGCTTTATTATTATTGTTTTTTTACTTTTACGGGAAAGTAGGCTAAAAAAGCAAAAGAAAGAAAGAAAGGGAGAGAGAGGAACAAAAAAGAAAGATAAAACGAAAAAATTGAACTGTGTTTTACGTGATACTTACTAAACCTGTTGCTTTCGTTACATTTTATCATTAATTATTAGTGTCCAACTTCTTTTGTTCATAAATAGTCTACTAATAATTCGAAAATTAATTTTATAAATTTTAATTTTCTTCAATACATATAGATATGTATATAAGAAAAAAAATCAGTACTGGGGCGCAACCAAGGCGATATGATTTGTGTGTTAAGCCCCAGCAAAAAGAGAAAACGAGAAAAAAAATATAGGGAAGAACAACTAAGAACATTTTTTCTTTTTATGAATGAAGTTTAGTGCGTTTCACGTAAATCCTAACGATGTACCGAAACTATTTAAATTATGTACGAGATTTCGGGACTTTTACCAATTAGAAAGTCAAATGTTGGTCCTGTAAGTTTTACAAATTAAAAAAAAGTCGCCTGAAGTAAAAATAGCTTTTTCAACCACATCTAGTAAAACCAGCTCCCTTCGTCAGCGTGAAGATTACGATCTTCATGCGGTGTCTAAGATATTATGCGATTAATAAATAAATTTATTCACTTAAAATGTAGATGACTAGCTTATTTCATTACTGACTGAAGGTTGACTGTCTTTCTGGACGAACATTAAAACTTTTTCCAGGGTTTAGTGCAACGAAATATTCTTAAAAGGGTTTTCAAATCTAAAAACTAAGGCTCGACCGATGCATCGGCGCCGATTGATCAAGAAAGTTGCCATCGGCCATCGGCATCGGCGGCCGATGTTAACTTTAGAAAAACATCGGCCCATCTGCCTTGAAAAACATCTAAAAGCCGATGCAAAGCCGATGTTTTTCGCAGGGACAACTTTCCAGAAAACATTCTGTCTTTAACTTTCTTTTTTCTCCATAGGTAGATTTCTATTTCCATACAATAACAGGCAGCACATCAGTTAAAAAAATCACAAAAATAATGTCCTTCTACAAAATATTAGATAAAAAATTTAGAAAAATAGTTTAAGCAATCGCTGCCCGAAAACATTCATTATTAAAATTATTTGAACAGAATGCTTGCGAAATAGAATATGTTAAAGTAAAAGTAATACAGGCGTCTTATGGAATGCTATTCGTTTTTCGCACTAGGTTTTTTGCCTCATTTTTGTCCGTTTGTCGTTTAATAATTAGTGCGTTAGATGTCATTGTGCAATAATATTATACCATCTGCTTTTAGTATATCATGTTTCTTATTGTTCCGAAATTGTAAACAATACGAAGTCCACTTAATCAAAAAACGATAATAATTTAAATTTTTACCAGCGTAAACTTTTTTTCCTTTAGCGTTTTTTTTTTTTTTTTGCTTCGATCACACTTGTTAGTTTTTCTGCAATTGTGCAGCAATCTCTTTGTATCTGCTTTTCGTGTGCGGTTATTCTCATTATTTCATTTTTATAGTTTACAACATAAAAAAGATTGGTCAAAAATGCGAAAATTTTTTCCAGTATAAATGTTTATTGATCGAAATTTTATGTGTTCAAGTTCGACTTGCAATTTTTAAAAATTGAATTCTCAAAATGCGAGTTCACGCTACAGGATTTAATAACATCTTAATAAAAATGCTAAAATTTCTTTATTTTCAAAGATTGATCAATGCGTTTTTTTTTCAAAATACATCTTAACTTATTTATACGATTAGTTATTTTAATTTTTCGCCGTTTATACTTCGTTCTTTGGTCTTCTTTGATGCCACGTGTTAGACAGTTGACAGTTTTTCTGCAGTTGTACAACAATCTCGTTGCATCTGCTTTCAGTTTGGAATATTTCTTGTTATTTTATTGTTAGTTTATAACATAGAACATATTGATAAAAAATATGAACAAATTTTTCAGTATAAATGTTTATTGATCGAAATTTTATGTGTCCAAGTTCGACTTGCAATTTTCAAAAATTTAATTCTTATAAAACGAGTTCAAGCGACAGGGTGGAATAATACCTTAATAAAAATGCTACAATTTCATTAATTTCAAATATTGACAACGTTGTAACGTAGTGAGGACTTGTGTATATGCCGAGTGGTAAAGCATGACATCGATGGTAAAACTTAACAAGATTTTATTTACATATTATTTACAGCTTCATTAATACTTAGGGTAGGTAGACAGTGACAGAGATGGACGGAACACGTCCGTTTCTCTCGTCGTCAAAAGATGTTCTCCTGGAACTCAGAATTTTCTTACTCCTTCTCACATGTCCGTTGGCCTGGGCTACCGGAAACCGGCCAGCCCCCTTTAGAGATAAACTAGAGAGGGATGTGGCCGCCCCTTTTGTCGGCGGGCACACAACCCTGGGAACGGAAATAGATTTTGGGCTAAAAACGGATACCAGAGGTCAGGGGCCAAATTCGGACGGAAAGAGTCAGCAAGCATCTGGATTTTGAAGTCTCGTGTTTTCTCGACGCAGATAACATAAAAAGGAACCGAAGGGAAGTGGATGCGTCGGAACGAGGCAAAAAGGACCGGATGCCCCTTCTGATCGGATGCGGTCGCCAAGAAGACGTTTCAACTCCTTCCCCCTTCAGAACTTCAAAATCCATGACAAAAATGAACAATTTCACACAATAAAGTAAACTCAATAAAACAAAATATCCTTTCCTTATGAGTTGGCTGTGACACACAAGTAAACAATTGACTTGATTTTAAAGTTAATAATTTAATATTTTAATTGAAACCAATATTTTCAAAGTAAGAAAGATAACTACATTAAAAAATAATAATAACTGGTCACTGCAGTTGCTTCAAAAGTAACACATACTAATGTATATAAAAACATTCAACACAACTAATTAAGATGCGTTTTTCACACAACATTTGCTCTAACTCTGAGCTTCTCCTAAAACAAAGATCTTAAATCAATAAACACAACCAATCAATAATGAAAAGTAGCAACTCAAGTATATAGTATATGATTTTAGAACCATAACTAATTCCATTACTTTACTTTGGCTAGCGAATAACCATAACTTTCAAAACTCCAATTTTTCACTCTTTAAACTACAAGTTTTTCTTTTAAAACAAAAAATGAGTATTTGATTAAAACAAACTTTCCAGCAATAAATACACTTTCTTTATCATCCCTAGTGTAAGGATATGGGAGTACTTAATAATATTAGAATAAACTTCCTGACAAGTTGAAAATTTTCAAAGTTCATGATTAATAATAATAATAGTAAAAATCAATAAACGAGCTGATTATGAATTTTAACCAGTTCAGAAATTTTCTGCAATACAAAACTGCTAAAGCATTTAAATTCTATCAGTTGCTCACAATATTACCTAATATAGGAATTTAGTACAACAGATACATTCTGAGGGTCAGAACGTTGTACACATAGACTACAATTACAATTACACAACACAAAGTTTTCGTATCCTAAACACATCAATAAAAATACAAAATAGTCGTCAACTTAAAATCCGCCCTGGAATTTTTATTCGGAATAATTGGTTAGTCACAACTACCCGGGTGGAACAGGGGAGTTTGATCTTTCTCCCTCTTCCCTCTACTTTCACTATCAAAGGAAACTTCTTTTCTCCTGCAATCGGTACTTTTTCCAGATTCTGTGCTCTTTTCCAAAACTGCTAACATACCATTTCCTAAACAATCGGAATTTTTTTCCTCACAACCTAGGTTTATCTCAGCGATATCTAAAACCAACTTTCCTACACAATCGACACTCCTATTCTTAGAACCTGTATTCTTTTCTGCAACACCTATCATCCCATTTCTGACATAATCTAAATTATTCTCCTTAGAACATGTGTTCTTATCTACACTATTCATCAATAATTCACGAGCAGGGTGCTCTAATTCAGACTCAGTAGGATTTTTTTCGACTAAGGGTAACTTCTGCGACTCAGTATTTGTTTCTAAAATTTGTACGTTAGAGTGCACAATGCTAACACGGGATTTGTGTGATAATCTATTTAAGCTTTTGATACATGCGATTTCGCGATATATTTCTCGCAGCTTGAACTGTCTTTCCTCTCTTTCTGTTTCCCATTCTTCTCTTTCTCTTTCCAATTCTTTCTCTCTTTCGACCCTTTCTTTTTCCTCTCTTTCCCTTTCTTTTTCCTCTCTTTCTTTTTCTTTTTCCTCTCTTTCCTTTTCGAGTCTAGTTTGAATAATCTCATCAGCAAAATCCTTAACTAGGTTTTCCTCGTACCTTGCATTTCCGGTGATCAAGTCGACCAAATCTATTTTTTTTTAACGTGGGGGTAACCTCTATACCAAGCTCTGATGCAAGATTTTGCAAATCTTCCTTTTTTAATTTATTTAAAAATGCCATACTTAAGGAATTAAATCACTACAAAAAATTTTCACAAATCAAAATGAAATTAAAAACAAAACAATATAGTACTCTAATTGTTTACCTCAGGTTAATTCCACATGCATTAAATTATTCTACAATTAACACAATGACATGATTTTCAAGCACTTCAAGAGAACATGACTTTATCAAGCAAATGCACTGTTTAATTTTAGAAAATTTAACTCACAACCAACAAATTAAGAAAAATATACTCACTTTTGATGGTTGTCCTCTCTGCAGCATTGGTAATCCTATTTGGAACACTTTTTTTTTTCACACACAAACACATACACGCTCGGATTCAGCGAAAATTTCAAATTCTATTTGACTATTCTTCGGAGAACCGGATATCTCCTACTCTCAGAAAATTGTTGAAAACGGATTTCTTTATATCAGTCAGGGCGACTGCAATATAAAAGAACTTCAACACGTAGCCAGGGTGGCCATAACACAAAATTCTTGAAACAGGTTGTTTTGAAACTGCAAAACTTTAGCCAGGGTGGCTGCAACACGAAATGGCACGGGAAAATGAAAGTTTCCAAACTGCAAACTGGATGTTCGCAAAGCACAACAATTTTTTTTTTCTTCTTTTCAGCCAGGATAGCTGCAACACGAAATGACACGGGGAAACGGATGTTTCCTAACTGCAAACTGGAAGTTCGCAAAGTATAATAAATTTTTTTTTCATCAAAAACGAAACGGGAACAGACGAAGAACTTCTCGGAGATTTTCCTCCTTCGATTCAACCGCAAGCTCTCATCAGGGTCGAACCTCCTCATTCACTCGGGGGCGAGTATATCTTCTCTGCGGGGTGCAGAAACATCTCCTTTCGAAAAGCAAGCATTCGTTTGTATTCATGGAGAAGGGAGAAATCGGATACTTTTATCACTGTCTACGCATCGCACCGCTGAACACCAAAATATGCTGTAACGTAGTGAGGACTTGTGTATATGCCGAGTGGTAAAGCATGACTTCGATGGTAAAACTTAACAAGATTTTATTTACATATTATTTACAGCTTCATTAATACTTAGGGTTGGTAGACAGTGACAGAGATGGACGGAACACGTCCGTTTCTCTCGTCGTCAAAAGATGTTCTCCTGGAACTCAGAATTTTCTTACTCCTTCTCACATGTCCGTTGGCCTGGGCTACCGGAAACCGGCCAGCCCCCTTTAGAGATAAACTAGAGAGGGATGCGGCCGCCCCTTTTGTCGGCGGGCACACAACCCTGGGAACGGAAATAGATTTTGGGCTAAAAACGGATACCAGAGGTCAGGGGCCAAATTCGGACGGAAAGAGTCAGCAAGCATCTGGATTTTGAAGTCTCGTGTTTTCTCGACGCAGATAACATAAAAAGGAACCGAAGGGAAGTGGATGCGTCGGAACGAGGCAAAAAGGACCGGATGCCCCTTCTGACAGGATGCGGTCGCCAAGAAGATATTACAACGTATATATAAATATATATATATATTTTAAAAATACATCTTAATTCGTATAAACGATCACGTGTTTTTCAGAAGATTATTTGTCAACAGAAAACTGCTGATGCTCAAAATATTGGTTTATTTCGGTGAATATTCATTGTGCTCATGAAAATATAAGGAACTTGTCAAATATTTCAGTGTAATTTTCAACTCGCAAGAAAAAAAAAAGTAATAAGATTAGTTCTTAAGACCCAGCATCCATTTGTAATGACAAAAAAAATCTCACGTCTATGTTTCTAAAGCAATATTCAGTATTTCTTGGTTACGAACAGGGGGGCATTACTGAGTGCGCAATTTTTTAAATATTTTACTTTTATTTTAGAAAATGAGCTATTTTTAATTAAAATAACTTTTATAATGAAAAATAAACATATAAGCATTCTCGCTTTTCTTTAAAAAACGAGGGGGGGGGGGGATTATGAAAAAAGTCTGAAGGGAGAGGGTTGACAATTTTGTTAAAGATACAAACCCAGATTATTTGTTAGTCTGTATTATAACATCTGCATTCCTCTCCATGAGAAACAAAAAGAAAATAAAAGCAGCTGCATTTGGCATTTGCAGTGCAGGTGTTATAAAGAGAAAATGTTGAAGGAAAGGGAATTAGACCCAATCCGATCCGATAGTTGTTGAGTTTTTTTGCAAAGATAACAAAAAAAGAATTAAAAATCCCCTGATATAGCATTTTTTAATTTTTTTAACCTCCAAATAGTTTAATTACTTTACTAGAATCGCGAGTCAGTTTTACGGTGCTGAATAATGCATTTATGTTTTTATAAACATAAAAATAAATAAATGATTTAAATGACATTTTTGACAAGCATTCAACACGTGTTAATGGTTTAAAGCGACCTTTTTTTTCCATCGGCCGATGGCCGATGGAGGAGGAGAACAATCGGCAATCGGCCATCGGCTGATCTCGGAACAATCGGCATCGGCTCATCGGCCAAAAAATGCCATCGGTCGAGCCCTGCAAAAAAACGGAATGTGAGAAATTTTTACGCATAAATCAGTTACTAAAAATAAATTAAATGTTTTTTTAAATCTCAAATGTAAATTATGTAGACATTACAATTAAAAGCATGCACACACACTTTGGAACAACTAGGAACTGCAATATCACTTGCGTAAATTATTTACTTATTTCATACCAATTCAGTTCCTTGCAATTTTTTGAATAATTGAAAAGAGCGTATTTTTTAAAAAAATATGATTACCCATGGAGTTTTTGAGAATATCAGCTTACAAAAACTGCGTTAGCGTCTTTTATTGGTTTTAAATTCCATGTATCGCATAACAAATTGAAATTGAATAAGCCTTTCTTGATAGTTAGCATTATATCATCAGCGCTATTCCATTTCAGATCAGGCAAGGTATGTCACATAACCATCAGAGATTTTAAATAATTATAATAGTAATAATAAAATTCAGAAGTTACAGCTGATGAACATGTGGACTATTCCAAAAGGGTTTGGCAAAAAAATAAATAAATAAAATATCCAGTTACCTTGTAAAATTTAGCTCATTAACTTAAGAGTACTAATTTACAAGTACCCTTAGCCTGGTAAAATTTCGCTCAAAATTGCCATTTTTAGAAAATCGGCAAAATACTCATTTTGAAATGGGAAGTTTCAGAAGAATGCGACCCAGACTCAAATATCTGTTTTTTCTATAAGTAAGAAAGGAACAGTATTTCAAGTACACATCATATTTGAAAGTCTAGTTGGTTTTATTGATAAAGAACAATACTTTTGATATAAAAAAAAAGTATTTTTAGGATTTAATTACATATTGTACTTTGTTTTCAGTTACAGGCAGAAAAAGAAATGGATACTTTAAATTTATATTTAACAAAAGCACCATTTGAATAGGAAGTTTTTAATTATAGATAAAAAACATTATTATTTAAATATTTCAATAGAAACGCGCCAGCAATAAAATGCCAGTCAAAAAATTAAACACACACATAATAATTAAAGAAACTTTGTGCACAAGTAAACTGTAATTAAAAAAAAAAAAAAAAACACGTTATTAAAACACAATATGAGCATTAAAATGCAGACATATGCTTCGGGATTGCTTGGAATCCCTTTTTGCAAAACACTATTGCATTGAAAAAGGGATTCCAAGCAAACCCGAAACATATGTCTGCATTTTAATGCTCATTTGCGATTTCATAAGATGGATTTTTGTTTCACACATAATAGTTGAATGTTCCTACTTATAAATAAAACTGACGTTGTGACTTATGGAAAGTATGATTAAAGTAAAAGCAATACACTGCCTGCTTTTTCTATTAAATAGATTTAATTTTATGGACCATAGGTTTTTTATTCTACGTGTCTTCTGAGAGACAGTAAATTTATAACTTTGAAGCAAAATAACAATAAAGGTACAGCTAAAGTGAAATTTTAAATTAATGAAGTTATTAGTAAATGTATAACAAGCACATCATGGTGCGAAAGTGAGATATACTTTATTAAAAAAAAAATCATAAAAAATCTTCTAAGCAAAAGTACACAATTTAATAAATACAATAACAGGCAGCACAAAAGCTGCTGAAGCATAGAAAGAAAATAGGGTTTTTGTGTGATCTCACTTCAAAAGTTATAGTATTTTTTTGAAATTTTTAAAGCTTTAAATTTAATTTCTAAAGATGTGTGCATCTTAAGCTTAAAATTAAATACATTGAGTACTCTCCGCACTGCTCTACCCGAAGGCTATCAAAGATACAATAAAATATGGTATGAAACTTACATAAAAGGGTCTCAGACTGCAATCTCTGCTTAGTTTAACCCTCTGACTGATTATATCGCGATTTCCACGTGCAACGTAAGTGTAGCAAAAATTGTTTCATCGTTAAAACGTCAGTAATGCAATTTCTCAACTATTTGGTCATTAATTAAGGTTTTATTCCAGAGATTCCAGCTTTAGTTGAACAAAGTGATCAATTTTTAGTGAATCGAATTCGCTAAAAACAAAAAGAGCAGTCGGAGGGTTAAAAAAAGTCAAAAAATTAATACGTAAAAATGCACATTTTTCACCTAAACATATTTTTTCCTTTATCAATTAATCCAATTAGGTTTTTAAAAATGATATCTGCATGAAATATTGCACCTTAGTTATTTAAAATCAACCAAATCGGTTAAATATTTTTGAATTAAGTGCTATGCTAATTTTTGAAAATAGCCTACTTTGTACTTAATTTGATAAATAGCTGCTCGTTGTACTCAATTTTAAAAGTAACTGAGGAGAAAAACTCTTGCAAAATCATTTTCGTGTAGTTTGTATATCTATTAATTATAGCTACTAATAAATAAATAAATAAAAGGTCGTGGTCATGTGGCATTTTGCAGACATCTGTCTGCCAGATTTGAAATGAAATGTATCTTCATCTAAATCAGAAATACGCAGCGAACATTAACACTGTTTTTTTTTGTAAATTTTTATTAATTTTAGGAATATAATGAGCTGATTTCCAGAACTTCATCCCGGTTACATTTTCCCAATATATAATAATTGGGGAAAACCGGAAGAAAAACATCAAATTTTTCGGTTAGACAAGTGGCTTGTTTTGTCATGCATTACATACAAGCTGTCTTCTGCTCTGTCGGTTGAACCCCAAACCTCCCTAATAGTAATAATAATAATAATAATAAACTTTCTCTAAGCCGAGGAAAAATTATGATTTTAGTCCTGCCCAAATTCTAAAAATGGAAACATTGCAGTTGAATGGAACTAAATTTCAAAAAAATTCTTATTGCAACTATTTATTGTAGAAGAAATGAGGATCTATATATATTTTTCTAGCCTGTTTTTCTGTCGCTTCGTGCGATATCTTCCTCATTCTTTTATCAAATTCCATGATTTATCCCTTATTTTAAAGCTTATCGTTCCGGCTAATGACGAAAAATAGACCCAGGTTCAAAAAAGTACCGCTTCTCTTAAATTTGAGATTTAAAATCATCTAGGAAGAGATCCTTTAATGGACGATAAATTGGTTTTGTGTATGCTGGCGCCATCTGTTATCAAGTAAACAAACAAGAAACTCTTCTGTTTTATTGTGTAGAAAATTGAACAGTGTTAGCTTCGTCTGCGTGTTAAACTTATTCAATCGTTATGATCTACACATTAATTTATACTATGAATGTGTAAATCCTAACCTACCAACAGTAACTATATTTTAAGCAATGGAACTATTTCGTTATTGTATTTTAATGCTATGTATACTAATAATAAAAAAAATATCATTATTATTGTGATTATTTTATTATTTTGAATATCTAAATAATAGTGGGAAAGAATTGAACCGGTGAGAAGAAAAAGGGAATAACTCCACTTTTTGTCGATTTTAAACTGAGATAGCCATTTTTGTGCTGAACGCAAGACTCACAATTGAGTGCAAGAACGAAAATATTCTTCCGTTTTGTATGGTAGAAATAAGACATCAAAAAAATCAGTTAGTGGAAAAAAGAAATCATTCCAGGAATAATTTCTTTTTTCCTCTCATTACAGCTTTTAGCATGCATCGCCATCTATCTGCAAAAATCCTAGAAACCCTTTTTTTTTTACTTAGGGGGGGGGGGAGGGTACCCCAAGTAGACGTGTGCAGCCCGTGCGAAGAATTGAGTGTTAAAATAAAATCTTCATCCCTTAATGAGAAGGCCAAGAGAGCTGCAGTTGCAGAATTATTGATCCATAAGAGAGGGGCCAAGAAGTTCTATTTGAAGCAACAATCATTGCAGCTTCTGCAACGATATCTGACGAAAGAGATGACGTAGCTGCAATTGCATTTGATTACATGCAAAACTTACCACTGCCATTCCTACCAGTGCAAGAAATTTTCTAATTAAGGAAACTGGCAATATGTCTTCTGCATACATAATCTTGCAGATAATGCAGTCAAATTCTATACCTCTCAGGGGATTGCTGCACATGGACCGAATGAAGTCTGTAGATTTTTATGGATTACTTGTTGAATGTTCTTCCTTCATCAATAAAGGAAGTATATGTTTTTAGCGATGCGTGTTCGGAACAGAACAGAAACCATTCAGTTACTCGACTTCTATTGGCAATGACATTGAATCTCAGATTTTCAAATTCATCAATACTACCCTGTCGGAGGCCATAGGTTTCTTCCCTGTGACAGAGACTTTTCTGTAGTTTAGAGACAAGTGAAGCGCTTTGATCGAGTAGATATTCCCTCCCAATACATAGATATGATGAAGGTTGCGCGCAAGACTGGGAGTAATTTTGATGTGCATGAAGTGACTAATGACAATGTAAAAAATGTTAAGGACTGGTGGCCCAAATTCTTCAAAAAAAAAAACCACAACAAGTGTGACGACGAAAAATGATGAAAAAGAACCATTTACTATTAGTAAATACCGTCACTTGGAATACAATGCTGACATTCCTGGATATGTAACAACAGCAACGTTCATTGACAGAATGGTAAAGGATTCATTTGATTTGAGAAAGTCCAGAAATACTTTTACTATTGTATTACCTTCTGAGCTTGTATATAGTATTCACGGTAAGAAACCGATAAACTTTAAAAAGATTCAAGATATCTCGAAAATAATTCAACACATCCCTGGTGAACATCAATCATTTTGTAACGATATCCTCCAATTGCCTGCTGACTCAAAAAATGACAGTGATGAAGAATGACTATCATCCTGTAGTCCTTTTCGCTTGATGATAGAAAAATAAATTCACTTTAAAAATGGTCTAAAATTTATAAGCTTTTCGTAAAGTGTTCTTTTCGGCTTTATTTTAATAAAATTATCCCCTGTATTCTTATTTCACAGTCCTTTTTCTTCACCCATGAATCAATAGCTGTTGTCTATGACTATAGAAAGCCTTTCCATATTAGGTTTATTCCCTTAAAAAAATTTCCATCCTGTTGAAAAATCAAAGTTACAATTGAGTAGAAAAAGGGAATAACTCCAGGATATTTAGACCAATAAAACGGGGTTAAAAACGGAGAAAATGTATTATATATATATTTACAATAATGTCGATATGAATGTTCTCTATCATTTACTAATGGTGAAGTTTTGTGTTACATCAAAAATAAAAGCACGAAACAGTTTTTTGTGGTTTTTTCGAAACAGAGGTTGATGGAGTTATTCCCTTTTTCTTCTCACGGGTTCAATTGTAACAGCGATGTGCACTGATACTCAGTTACATGCCTTCCTTTGTACCAACACTCGTTTACTTTTTTCTATTCTTTTTCATAATGTCCTTTTTCCAAAATTAGTGCAGAATTCCGCTCGGGTCGACTAGTATTACTTTATTACAGGAAATAGTTTTTAAATATGTGGAGGAAAATTTTCAATTTCTGTAATAAGTAGGGCTTTCTCACTTTCATTTATTGTCTTTACTATGTTTTTAATGCATTTGTTATGCTATGTGTGGTTTTTTTTTTTCGGCTTTTAACAGTTGCATGGCTCAGTATAACCCATTGAGTATCTTGCACCGTTAAACCTAATTCAGCAACGAACCTACCGGGTCAGCTTTTATAGATGGGCATAATAAGCGCTTGCTACAGTGTCAAGAGAAATAGATGCGCAACGTAAACATAAAATGTATATTGAGTAAAATGGAAAAACAAATAACTAAAAATAAAACACCTAAAGACGTAAATAAAAAATTATAAAATAATGAAAGAATGAAAAATAACTTTATAATGTTAAGAACATACGCAAAATAATACAATGGTTATTGTTATCACTTTAACTTATCCATCACCATGTTTTATTATTTAAATTTCGTTACTTTTAAGAAAATCAAGATAAGCAAAGGACAAAGGATACAAAAAAAGTACTTTTCGTTTGACTCTTACGCGATATTGTGTGAATGTTGCATTGATCAAAAAAAAGGCACAACGTTTTGAAATGGAGATTACGTATTTAAGATAACAGGGCCATTAAATTAATTCTGCCTTTCTCGGTAGAATAAAAATGTGAAGACATTAGTCGGAAGAGATATATGGCTCTGCTTTGCTTCGATTTCGGAGCATTAGAGTTCGTTGAATTGAAAAACCGATCTGCATTCCTGTACGTTTTTATTTATACCTGATTGATATAATTCATTATAAAATATGAATAAAATTAAAGATTCGATCACCCAGAAAAAAGGCTACGGCTCCATCGATGAAAGGTAGGTTATTTTTTCAAATGATAGTTTCTTAGTGAAGAATGATACGCTATAACGTACTTTTTTTGTGTGTACACTGTTAAAAATAGATATTTAAAAATAAGAAATAAGAAAAAAGTACACTTTCTTTTAGCATTTTCTCAGCTCACTATCGCTCCGAGTAACGAAGTATCAATTTTGAAAATTACATGTAATTATTTTGAGTACATTCTGAGCATCAATAATGGTAGTACATAGTTGTTTCAAATATAAATATGTTTAGAAAAAAGGGCACTTTTGATTTTAATTAAGCGATTTGTGTGTTCAATGTGAGTGAAAAAATCTTAAATTAATTTTTAGTTTACTATCAATTGAATGTTTTCTAAATAATTTAGGACATATTTGAGTCAAGTAGGTTATCTTTGGTGCAGTCTCAATTTTGAAAAACAAAAGTACTCATTATTTAGAGTACATTCTGGATACCAAATTTTGTTTCAAATATAAACAAACATGTTTAGAAAATAAAAATGAGCACTTTTGATTTCAAGTAAGATATTATATCCTTCTTTTTTAGTTAGATTTTTATAGTGTAGGGAGTAGAAAGTTAATACTTTGTTTGTAGCGAGACTCTATCTTGTATCGCGTATAATTTTCGTCAATAGTTATTAGGAAATATGCCATTGGTAAATACACTACATACAACAATAAAGCCAAAAAACAAAACAGAACAAACTATTTTCAAAGTTAAATTTTAAAATTCGATCTTCGAAGTGTACTTTCAGGCTTTATCAGCCTACCTACTCAAAAGGTACAGAGTTTCTGGACGTCGCTCACACACACACACACTCAGATATTTTATTTCGTGATTGAGGTGAATTGTTGAACAGTAACAGAATTTAATAAATATACAAAGAGCGTGATCGGCAGAAAGTGTTATTTAGGGATTTCTTGAACTCAGTCCAATTAGAAAAAGTGTCTTCATTGTTATCAAACCATTGCCGGGCCGTGCCGGCAAGATAAAAAATGACGTTAGCTAGGGACATCTGCTCATCCCAATGATTATAGGAAGCAATTCGTTCAAAGTCTTTTAGCCACATGCTGACATCTTGTTTGTCGTCTCCAGAGAAAATACATGGATTTCTTGGAAGCTGATAAGTCAGGATTGGAACCGGGGCAACGCTGACTTGAGTGGAGCTACTACCCGCTAGGGTTTCGTTCACAGTTTCACCTTCTTTAGTCATCTTTCTCAAACCTCTTGTTCGATCAGGTAAAAGACCAAACTCGGGAAGCAATCCCAGGAGCCGTTGACTTCCGCGTAGCTCTTCCGTCGTATTTGCGGTACCCGGCGCCTCCACCAATCTGTCACGTAGTTTTTCGTGAATAATAATAAACCAAGTGTAATCTCAACTCGAGAATTTATTGATAACTGAACATAGACAAATTCAAATAATAGCTGGGAAATTAAACCGTTACAGACGGTCACTCCAAAGTACCCCTAAGCACTCACTTCACCGCTTTTATATACCTCTTGTTTTATATCGAGCGCATGGGCAGTTCTGCAGGACTTGCGTATTTCCGCCGCTGGAATGTTCTAGAACAAATGACTCGTATCCGGTCAGGAAAGCACCAGGAATAAATAAATAAATAACATCTCTAATACTTTCAGAGGAAAATCCTGATACTTCCCCAGCCGGGATTCGAACGCGTGACGCCTGGGTGAGATGCAGGATTGCTAACCACTAGACTACTTGGGAACGTAGTTTCCGCTACACTTTTCCCTTCTTAGGAAGCAGCGTCTCGCTGTGATTTAGTTTTGCTTCTCGTGACCGAGCGTCTGCGAAAATTTACGTCTCTATCCAACTGATATTTCAGGTCGAGATAAGGTTTCAACCTCAAAACATGTACCTTATCTCGAATTGTATTTCGCCGTTTGTGAGTTCCTTCAGTATTTTCTACCTCATACGTTACATCGGACAGTCGTCTAGTTATTTTATACGGTCCGAAGTAACGTCTGAGGAGCTTTTCGGCACGTCCAATTTGTCTTACTGGAGTGAAAACCCAGACTAGGTCTCCGACATTATAGGTGACTGGTCTATGCTTTTTATCATACCGCCTTTTGTCACATGTCTGAGCATCAAGGATATGCATTTTTGCAAGTTGTCTGGCTTCTTCAGCTTTGGTAATGATGTGATCAACATAAGTCTCGGTATGACTATCGGCACTCTGTGGAAAAATTACATCGAGTGGCGTTTGGACATCCCTGCCATGGACAAGAAAGAATGGACTAAATCCGGTGGTATCTTGCTTGGCAGAATTATATGCAAAAGTGACAAAAGGTAAAATAGTGTCCCAATTCTTGTGCTCAACGTCTACGTACATAGAGAGCATATCTGAGAGTGTTTTATTGAATCTTTCCGTTAAGCCATTGGTTTGTGGATGGTACGCGGTCGTTAAACGGTGAGATATCTGGCAAAGTTGATTGATGTCTTTTACAATATTAGACAAGAAGGAACGTCCTCGATCACTTATCATTATTCTGGGAGCTCCATGCTTCAGTATGATTTCTTCTACCATAAATTTAGCAATTTCAGTGGCCTCAGCCGTCGCTAATGCTTTTGTAACTGCGAATCTCGTCAGATAATCGGTGCAGACAATGATCCATCGATTTCCATCTCGTGTTACTGGGAAGCGACCGAGTAAATCTACTCCAACTTGAACAAATGGTATGTCAGGTGGTTTTATCGGGTGAAGTTGTCCTGGTGGGAGTTGAGGTGGAGATTTTCGTCTTTGGCAATCTCGACAGTGTGATACGTATCGGCGTATGGTACCATATAATCCTGGCCAATAGTACTTCCTTCTTATTCGGTCATATGTTTTGGCAAATCCGAGATGACCGGCGGTTGGGGCATCATGAAGAGTTGTTACAATATCTCGTCGAAGTTGCTTCGGTATAACCAAGAGCCATTGTTGTCCCATAGGATCATAGTTCCTTTTATAAAGTACCCCGTTCCTTATTTGGTAACTTTTATATTCGGCACCACTCTGGAGCACTTTAATAATGAACTTCAACTGTTTATCTTTTAGCTGTTCTTTTCCATAATCCGTGATTGATGCAAAGAAAGGGATTTCGTCACTATTATCTGCTATTTCTTCCACAAGTGGCTTTCTTGACAGGGAATCGGCATCACAATGTTTTCGACCACTCTTGTAGACAATGCTGATGTCATACTCTTGAAGTCTCAAAGCCCATCGCGCAAGTCTTCCTGATGGATCTTTAACATTAGCCAGCCAACACAAGGAATGGTGGTCCGTTACTACGGTAAAAGGTTTTCCAAAAAGGTATGGCCTGAATTTATTGATCGCCCAGATGAGGGCAAGGCATTCTTTTTCTGTTGTTGAATAGTTCTTTTCAGCTGCTGTCAGGGTTCTTGACGCGTAAGCTATTGGCCTTTCCCTACCATCCTGAACTTGTACCAGTACTGCACCAATGCCGTAGCCACTGGCATCTGCATGTATTTGAGTCTCTGCGTTTAGTAAAAAATGGCCTAATACAGGGCTGCTGGTCAACAATCTCTTAAGAGTTGTGAAGGATTCTTTCTGCGAAGTAGTCCACAAAAACTTTGCATCTTTCTTCAACAAATCTTGCAAGGGCTTGGCAATATTGGCGAAGTTTTTGATGAATCGTCGGTAATATGAGCATAGGCCTAAAAAGCTTCGAACATCCGCGATATTTACTGGAACAGGAAAATTTGACACTGCGGCTATCTTTTGTGGGTCAGGATAGATTCCATATTGATCTACCACGTGTCCCAGTATGGTCAGTTTCTTTTTACCAAATGCGCATTTGTTGGAATTAAGCGTCAATCCTGCCTCTTGGATACAGTCCAACACTTTCCTCAAGCGTTTTTGGTGCTCTTGAAAATCTGGCGCATATACAATGACATCATCAAGATAGCAGAGACAGATATTTCATTTGAGGCCTCGTAGTACTGCATCCATCATTCGCTCGAATGTAGAGGGAGCATTGCATAGCCCAAATGGCATTACCTTAAATTCATAAAGACCGTCGGACGTCACAAAAGCTGTCTTTTCTCGATCTTTCTCGTCAACTTCTATTTGCCAGTAGCCTGCCTTTAAGTCCATCATAGAGAAAATTTTTGCCCCAGCCAGGCTGTCCAAAGCATCATCAACACGTGGTAGCGGATAGACGTCTTTCCTAGTGACTTTGTTTAGCTTCCTATAGTCTACACAAAAGCGCCATTCGCCATTTTTCTTCTTCACGAGCACTACAGGCGATGACCACGGGCTGTATGATGGTTGTATAACGTCTTCTTTTAACATTCGTTGTACCTCATCTTCGATTATTCGCCTCTCCATAGCTGATGTTCGGTAGGGTCTCTGCTTGATTGGAACGCTGTCCTCTGTGTTAATTTTATGCTTCACAAAATTGCATCCGGAATTGCTGGATTTGCTATAAAAGTCAAAAATGCCACTGTACTCTTCTGGGATCTTCAACAATTCAGATTCTTCAACCGCAGTTAGTTCAGTATCCAAACATGCCTTTAATTTTTCTCGAGTTACTCTCTTTCTGGACATGCGTTCTCTTTGCACATTTTGGTCTTTATCAGTCAGCGAACAGATGACGTCATTGTCTATCGCTGTTAAATAGGCTATCATCATCCCTTTTGGAATTATTTGGGTTCGTTGTGAGCAATTTGTTACCCATAATTTACAGAAACTATTCTCAACGGTAACTATAGAAGCGGGCAAGAATAACTCTCTTTCCCACAAGAGAATTTTGTTTCCAATAATCATTGCTTTATCTGCTTTTTGAATACCTGAACTAAAAGAACATATCTGCTTTGCTGAGTTGGCGTCAATTACGTAATCTGTTGCAGCGAACAAGGAGAAACTAGGTGTATTTGATTCTAAGTTGTCTGGAAGAATTTCTGTAAGTTGAAGTTCTTCATTTCCAGTCTATTACGGCATCCGTGGCTTTGAAAAAATCCCATCCAAGTATCATTTGATGGCTACACTGTGGGAACACCAGAAAGTCGAACGGTTTTGAAGTCCCATTCAAATTAACTTTCAATACACAACGTCCCGAGGCAGATACAGGTTTTCCACATGCAGTTTTTAAAATAGGTCCATTTTCGGCAAACATAGGCACGTTCAGTTGCCTGCGTAAGTCTTCGGAAATGACAGAATAGTCGGCACCTGAATCTACGAGGGCTTTTACGCATTGTCCATTCACTGTAATATAGATGATGTTTCTATCCAGCTTGCTTGTGGTGTACGTCGGAGGATTTTCTTCAATCGCGGCCTCACCTCTAGCGTAGGTCGCATGAGTTAGTTTTCCTCATTGGGTCGGCGTGGAGAACGGCTGGAGCGGCGTACAGGTGACTGTGACGGTCGACGATTGGAGAAACGGCGGGGATAAGGTGAACTGCTTCTGAAAGTGGAAGAATTGGGCTCTGTATATAGATCGTCAAAGCTGCGGAGTGACTCGGTCTCCACATCTCGTCGAGGATTGGATGTTCTGGAGGCTCTTGCATTAGAGAATATCTGTCGTCTTTCTCTGCAGTACCTCAATACATGTCCGGGACGTCCACAATGATAACAGAGGGGTACATTATTCTCAGTCCTCCATAGGTCGGTCTTGCGGGGTGAAGCGGTACTGTATACATTTTGACATCTCAACTGGGCCGATCTTACTGGAACCGAGGGTCGGCGAGTGACGGGGCGTTTTCTTGGACCCGTTAGTGTCGATAGAGCTTCCATAACTTCTTCCCGAACCACCGATGCGATGTCCATGGGAGATTCAGTCTCCTCGTTCGTGTAGCCTTGTACTTCTGGCAACATCTTTTGAAGCTCTTCCTTAACAATGATACGTATCAATGATCTTATGTCACCTAAGTTTTCTTCAGAGCAGACAGTAGAAACATTAGGAAGTCTCTGGAATCTCGGTCGAGCGATACGTTTTCGTCGCATAGTTTCTATTTGGCGGCAACGTTCAACAAAATTGTTGACACTCTGATAGTCCTGTACCAAAAGGATCTGGTACAAATCCTCCGCAATCCCTTTCATAAGATGACCCACTTTTTCGTCTTCAGGCATGGAAGGATTAACTTTGCGGCACAGAGCGAGAACGTCCTGTATGTATGCTTCGGATGTCTCACCGGTTTGCTGCGTGCGTGTTAGCAACAGTCTTTCAGCTTGGCTCCTTGTGTCGTCTGATCGGCAGAAAGTGTTATTTAGGGATTTCTTGAACTCAGTCCAATTAGAAAAAGTGTCTTCATTGTTATCAAACCATTGCCGGGCCGTGCCGGCAAGATAAAAAATGACGTTAGCTAGGGACATCTGCTCATCCCAATGATTATAGGAAGCAATTCGTTCAAAGTCTTTTAGCCACATGCTGACATCTTGTTTGTCGTCTCCAGAGAAAATACATGGATTTCTTGGAAGCTGATAAGTCAGGATTGGAACCGGGGCAACGCTGACTTGAGTGGAGCTACTACCCGCTAGGGTTTCGTTCACAGTTTCACCTTCTTTAGTCATCTTTCTCAAACCTCTTGTTCGATCAGGTAAAAGACCAAACTCGGGAAGCAATCCCAGGAGCCGTTGACTTCTGCGTAGCTCTTCCGTCGTATTTGCGGTACCCGGCGCCTCCACCAATCTGTCACGTAGTTTTTCGTGAATAATAATAAACCAAGTGTAATCTCAACTCGAGAATTTATTGATAACTGAACATAGACAAATTCAAATAATAGCTGGGAAATTAAACCGTTACAGACGGTCACTCCAAAGTACCCCTAAGCACTCACTTCACCGCTTTTATATACCTCTTGTTTTATATCGAGCGCATGGGCAGTTCTGCAGGACTTGCGTATTTCCGCCGCTGGAATGTTCTAGAACAAGTGACTCGTATCCGGTCAGGAAAGCACCAGGAATAAATAAATAAATAACATCTCTAATACTTTTAGAGGAAAATCCTGATACTTCCCCAGCCGGGATTCGAACGCGTGACGCCTGAGTGAGATGCAGGATGGCTAAACACTAGACTACTTGGGAACGTAGTTTCCGCTACAATAACAATAAAGGTACAGCTAAAGTGAAATTTTAAATTAATGAAGTTATTAGTAAATGTATAACAAGCACATCATGGTGCGAAAGTGAGATATACTTTATTTAAAAAAAAATCATAAAAAATCTTCTAAGCAAAAGTACACAATTTAATAAATACAATAACAGGCAGCACAAAAGCTGCTGAAGCATAGAAAGAAAATAGGGTTTTTGTGTGATCTCACTTCAAAAGTTATAGTATTTTTTTGAAATTTTTAAAGCTTTAAATTTAATTTCTAAAGATGTGTGCATCTTAAGCTTAAAATTAAATACATTGAGTACTCTCCGCACTGCTCTACCCGAAGGCTATCAAAGATACAATAAAATATGGTATGAAACTTACATAAAAGGGTCTCAGACTGCAATCTCTGCTTAGTTTAACCCTCTGACTGATTATATCGCGATTTCCACGTGCAACGTAAGTGTAGCAAAAATTGTTTCATCGTTAAAACGTCAGTAATGCAATTTCTCAACTATTTGGTCATTAATTAAGGTTTTATTCCAGAGATTCCAGCTTTAGTTGAACAAAGTGATCAATTTTTAGTGAATCGAATTCGCTAAAAACAAAAAGAGCAGTCGGAGGGTTAAAAAAAGTCAAAAAATTAATACGTAAAAATGCACATTTTTCACCTAAACATATTTTTTCCTTTATCAATTAATCCAATTAGGTTTTTAAAAATGATATCTGCATGAAATATTGCACCTTAGTTATTTAAAATCAACCAAATCGGTTAAATATTTTTGAATTAAGTGCTATGCTAATTTTTGAAAATAGCCTACTTTGTACTTAATTTGATAAATAGCTGCTCGTTGTACTCAATTTTAAAAGTAACTGAGGAGAAAAACTCTTGCAAAATCATTTTCGTGTAGTTTGTATATCTATTAATTATAGCTACTAATAAATAAATAAATAAAAGGTCGTGGTCATGTGGCATTTTGCAGACATCTGTCTGCCAGATTTGAAATGAAATGTATCTTCATCTAAATCAGAAATACGCAGCGAACATTAACACTGTTTTTTTTTGTAAATTTTTATTAATTTTAGGAATATAATGAGCTGATTTCCAGAACTTCATCCCGGTTACATTTTCCCAATATATAATAATTGGGGAAAACCGGAAGAAAAACATCAAATTTTTCGGTTAGACAAGTGGCTTGTTTTGTCATGCATTACATACAAGCTGTCTTCTGCTCTGTCGGTTGAACCCCAAACCTCCCTAATAGTAATAATAATAATAATAATAAACTTTCTCTAAGCCGAGGAAAAATTATGATTTTAGTCCTGCCCAAATTCTAAAAATGGAAACATTGCAGTTGAATGGAACTAAATTTCAAAAAAATTCTTATTGCAACTATTTATTGTAGAAGAAATGAGGATCTATATATATTTTTCTAGCCTGTTTTTCTGTCGCTTCGTGCGATATCTTCCTCATTCTTTTATCAAATTCCATGATTTATCCCTTATTTTAAAGCTTATCGTTCCGGCTAATGACGAAAAATAGACCCAGGTTCAAAAAAGTACCGCTTCTCTTAAATTTGAGATTTAAAATCATCTAGGAAGAGATCCTTTAATGGACGATAAATTGGTTTTGTGTATGCTGGCGCCATCTGTTATCAAGTAAACAAACAAGAAACTCTTCTGTTTTATTGTGTAGAAAATTGAACAGTGTTAGCTTCGTCTGCGTGTTAAACTTATTCAATCGTTATGATCTACACATTAATTTATACTATGAATGTGTAAATCCTAACCTACCAACAGTAACTATATTTTAAGCAATGGAACTATTTCGTTATTGTATTTTAATGCTATGTATACTAATAATAAAAAAAATATCATTATTATTGTGATTATTTTATTATTTTGAATATCTAAATAATAGTGGGAAAGAATTGAACCGGTGAGAAGAAAAAGGGAATAACTCCACTTTTTGTCGATTTTAAACTGAGATAGCCATTTTTGTGCTGAACGCAAGACTCACAATTGAGTGCAAGAACGAAAATATTCTTCCGTTTTGTATGGTAGAAATAAGACATCAAAAAAATCAGTTAGTGGAAAAAAGAAATCATTCCAGGAATAATTTCTTTTTTCCTCTCATTACAGCTTTTAGCATGCATCGCCATCTATCTGCAAAAATCCTAGAAACCCTTTTTTTTTTACTTAGGGGGGGGGGGAGGGTACCCCAAGTAGACGTGTGCAGCCCGTGCGAAGAATTGAGTGTTAAAATAAAATCTTCATCCCTTAATGAGAAGGCCAAGAGAGCTGCAGTTGCAGAATTATTGATCCATAAGAGAGGGGCCAAGAAGTTCTATTTGAAGCAACAATCATTGCAGCTTCTGCAACGATATCTGACGAAAGAGATGACGTAGCTGCAATTGCATTTGATTACATGCAAAACTTACCACTGCCATTCCTACCAGTGCAAGAAATTTTCTAATTAAGGAAACTGGCAATATGTCTTCTGCATACATAATCTTGCAGATAATGCAGTCAAATTCTATACCTCTCAGGGGATTGCTGCACATGGACCGAATGAAGTCTGTAGATTTTTATGGATTACTTGTTGAATGTTCTTCCTTCATCAATAAAGGAAGTATATGTTTTTAGCGATGCGTGTTCGGAACAGAACAGAAACCATTCAGTTACTCGACTTCTATTGGCAATGACATTGAATCTCAGATTTTCAAATTCATCAATACTACCCTGTCGGAGGCCATAGGTTTCTTCCCTGTGACAGAGACTTTTCTGTAGTTTAGAGACAAGTGAAGCGCTTTGATCGAGTAGATATTCCCTCCCAATACATAGATATGATGAAGGTTGCGCGCAAGACTGGGAGTAATTTTGATGTGCATGAAGTGACTAATGACAATGTAAAAAATGTTAAGGACTGGTGGCCCAAATTCTTCAAAAAAAAAAAAAAAAAAACCACAACAAGTGTGACGACGAAAAATGATGAAAAAGAACCATTTACTATTAGTAAATACCGTCACTTGGAATACAATGCTGACATTCCTGGATATGTAACAACAGCAACGTTCATTGACAGAATGGTAAAGGATTCATTTGATTTGAGAAAGTCCAGAAATACTTTTACTATTGTATTACCTTCTGAGCTTGTATATAGTATTCACGGTAAGAAACCGATAAACTTTAAAAAGATTCAAGATATCTCGAAAATAATTCAACACATCGCTGGTGAACATCAATCATTTTGTAACGATATCCTCCAATTGCCTGCTGACTCAAAAAATGACAGTGATGAAGAATGACTATCATCCTGTAGTCCTTTTCGCTTGATGATAGAAAAATAAATTCACTTTAAAAATGGTCTAAAATTTATAAGCTTTTCGTAAAGTGTTCTTTTCGGCTTTATTTTAATAAAATTATCCCCTGTATTCTTATTTCACAGTCCTTTTTCTTCACCCATGAATCAATAGATGTTGTCTATGACTATAGAAAGCCTTTCCATATTAGGTTTATTCCCTTAAAAAAATTTCCATCCTGTTGAAAAATCAAAGTTACAATTGAGTAGAAAAAGGGAATAACTCCAGGATATTTAGACCAATAAAACGGGGTTAAAAACGGAGAAAATGTATTATATATATATTTACAATAATGTCGATATGAATGTTCTCTATCATTTACTAATGGTGAAGTTTTGTGTTACATCAAAAATAAAAGCACGAAACAGTTTTTTGTGGTTTTTTCGAAACAGAGGTTGATGGAGTTATTCCCTTTTTCTTCTCACGGGTTCAATTGTAACAGCGATGTGCACTGATACTCAGTTACATGCCTTCCTTTGTACCAACACTCGTTTACTTTTTTCTATTCTTTTTCATAATGTCCTTTTTCCAAAATTAGTGCAGAATTCCGCTCGGGTCGACTAGTATTACTTTATTACAGGAAATAGTTTTTAAATATGTGGAGGAAAATTTTCAATTTCTGTAATAAGTAGGGCTTTCTCACTTTCATTTATTGTCTTTACTATGTTTTTAATGCATTTGTTATGCTATGTGTGGTTTTTTTTTTTCGGCTTTTAACAGTTGCATGGCTCAGTATAATCCATTGAGTATCTTGCACCGTTAAACCTAATTCAGCAACGAACCTACCGGGTCAGCTTTTATAGATGGGCATAATAAGCGCTTGCTACAGTGTCAAGAGAAATAGATGCGCAACGTAAACATAAAATGTATATTGAGTAAAATGGAAAAACAAATAACTAAAAATAAAACACCTAAAGACGTAAATAAAAAATTATAAAATAATGAAAGAATGAAAAATAACTTTATAATGTTAAGAACATACGCAAAATAATACAATGGTTATTGTTATCACTTTAACTTATCCATCACCATGTTTTATTATTTAAATTTCGTTACTTTTAAGAAAATCAAGATAAGCAAAGGACAAAGGATACAAAAAAAGTACTTTTCGTTTGACTCTTACGCGATATTGTGTGAATGTTGCATTGATTAAAAAAAAGGCACAACGTTTTGAAATGGAGATTACGTATTTAAGATAACAGGGCCATTAAATTAATTCTGCCTTTCTCGGTAGAATAAAAATGTGAAGACATTAGTCGGAAGAGATATATGGCTCTGCTTTGCTTCGATTTCGGAGCATTAGAGTTCGTTGAATTGAAAAACCGATCTGCATTCCTGTACGTTTTTATTTATACCTGATTGATATAATTCATTATAAAATATGAATAAAATTAAAGATTCGATCACCCAGAAAAAAGGCTACGGCTCCATCGATGAAAGGTAGGTTATTTTTTCAAATGATAGTTTCTTAGTGAAGAATGATACGCTATAACGTACTTTTTTTATGTGTACACTGTTAAAAATAGATATTTAAAAATAAGAAATAAGAAAAAAGTACACTTTCTTTTAGCATTTTCTCAGCTCACTATCGCTTCGAGTAACGAAGTATCAATTTTGAAAATTACATGTAATCATTTTGAGTACATTCTGAGCATCAATAATGGTAGTACATAGTTGTTTCAAATATAAATATGTTTAGAAAAAAGGGCACTTTTGGTTTTAATTAAGCGATTTGTGTGTTCAATGTGAGTGAAAAAATCTTAAATTAATTTTTAGTTTACTATCAATTGAATGTTTTCTAAATAATTTAGGACATTAATAATAAAATTACACGTTAATTTAAAGCACAAATGAGCAAAAAAATGCAGACATATGTTTCGGGATTGCTTGGAATCCCTTTTTCAATGCGACAGGGAGCTTCTAGATGCAAAACATCCAAATGAAGCAGACAGAACAAGAAAAACAAAGCTTATATAGCCTAAGAATTATCTGTAAACCAGATAATTCTTAGGCTATATAAGCTTTGTTTTTCTTGTTCTGTCTGCTTCATTTGGATGTTTTGCATCTAGAAGCTCCCTGTCGCATTGAAAAAGGGATTCCAAGCAATCCCGAAACATATGTCTGCATTTTTTTGCTCATTTGTGCTTTAAATTAACGTGTAATTTTATTATTATTGTTTACTTGCACAAAGTTAAATTATTTTTATTTAATTTAGGACATATTTGAGTCAAGTAGGTTATCTTTGGTGCAGTCTCAATTTTGAAAAACAAAAGTACTCATTATTTAGAGTACATTCTGGATACCAAATTTTTTGTTTCAAATATAAACAAACATGTTTAGAAAATAAAAATGAGCACTTTTAATTTCAAGTAAGATATTATATCCTTCTTTTTTAGTTAGATTTTTATAGTGTAGAGAGTAGAAAGTTAATACTTTGTTTGTAGCGAGACTCTATCTTGTATCGCGTATAATTTTCGTCAATAGTTATTAGGAAATATGCCATTGGTAAATACACTACACACAACAATAAAGCCAAAAAACAAAACAGAACAAACTATTTTCAAAGTTAAATTTTAAAATTCGATCTTCGAAGTGTACTTTCAGGCTTTATCAGCCTACCTACTCAAAAGGTACAGAGTTTCTGGACGTCGCTCACACACACACACACTCAGATATTTTATTTCGTGATTGAGGTGAATTGTTGAACAGTAACAGAATTTAATAAATATACAAAGAGCGTGACTAACGTTAACTAATAATTTTGCAGTTGTACAGCTGGGTATTGTGCGTTTTCTAATTGATCACTTCTTCCTGAAAATTGTCATTTGCTGTAACTATTATGTATTTGATAACTTGTGCCACGCTGACCACTTATTTTATTCACCATTTAAGATACATTTGTACGCATTACGTTCTCTCTATTAATGCATTGATTTTTGATTTTCATAGTGCAAGTGATTATCCTGAAATATCGAATGAAAATCGCATAAATGAAGTTGATCTTTACAAAGTCACTAAAGCTCATACAGAAATTTGTCCTCCGGAAAAGTAAGTCACTGCGTTAGTAAGAAAATAATATGTAACACTCAATTTTCTGCATCGTTACTAATATTTTGAGCATTTTCTGACATTATATCAGGAAATTTTTTTACATTTGATGCCCTGCTTTTGGTACTGATTTATATGATTGTTATAGGGAAGAAGAGGAGAAAGAAGAAGAAGAAATACCACCTGTTGGAATCCTTAGTTTGGTAATATTGGCATTTAAAAAATATATTATTACTTTTCTTCTATAGCTCCTGCGCAAAATAGTTACTTTTTTCTCCGAACTGTAATTTTGTCGAAAAATTTATGGAATATGATAGGTGTATTTCAAACGCTACATGCCTCGATTATGTTGAGGTATTTTCAGCTGCTATGATCTGCTCAAAAAATAACACATTTCTCGTTTGCCTGTATTACATATCAATTTCCTTTTTCAATGCAAGAAATTCTCTCTTTATGATCAGAAAAGAATTAGAGTATTGTTAATCAACTGGGAAATAATTCATTCATTTATCCTGCATTATATGGACAGTAAAAATCAAGCAAATATAGTTACCAATTTCCTACATTTTTGTCGGCATTTTTTAAACGTTACTTTGGGTCATGTATCAGGCCGTAAAATAGCTAATGGATTAATATTTGTGGGAATTTTTGATTGGTTGAATGAAGGAAGGGCAGTATTTAACTTACAAATTAAGGGAATTTGAAACTTTTTAATTTTCTCCAAAGAGTATTTATTGCCTACGAAAGTATTTAGTATCACAATTTCTTTTAACTTCGTTTATGAGCTTACGTATATAAAAAAATGTCTGAATATTCTACGAATTTTCGAAGCAAAAACTTGATACGTGGAATTTACTAAAGCAGAACTCTTTAAAATTTTAGAAAAATGAATTTGATAGCGTTTTCACTACAACTGAATTTTATTTTTAAGAGGTGTGCCTTGTTTTGAGATAATTGTTTTAGCCAAAGAGAAAAATTACTCAAAATAGCCTTGAACCGAAGCCTAGTGAAAGACCTAGATGAGACTATCTCATTTGCCAGACGGGCACGCATATTTCGGCGGGATCTTTTTTCGTGAACGACAGACAGCACAAATCTATTGTAGTGACATCCAATATTCATTTTTGTATACGGGAAATTAGGGTTTATAATGCTAAAGTTGAGCCATGAAAGAATTTGCGCATGCGACAGGTCTGTTTCGATTTTATCGAAATCGGGGTGATAGGTTGATATGAGACATTACGATGAGTGTTTTGTTTTTTCCTTTTCTTTTTTCCTCTATATTAAATCAGCCTAACGGGCGTGGGTTTGTGCGAATGTTTTTTTTTCATTGAAAAAAAGAAGGAAATTAAAGTAACATCTAGGAAGAAAAAGAAAAAAAAACTATGAGATAAGAAATGCACGCTTGTGCCCATCCACGAACCTATCACCCCTTTCTGAAGTGGAACCGCGTGACCTTGACAGGTGTGCTAAACGAAAATGAACAGTACTTAGTTTTGAACGACCATCTTGTTATTTCATATACTTTCTTACATTAAAACACGTTTTCAGATCCGTAACGCGAAGGTAAATATTTTTAAACTCATAAGTATTCACCTTATGAAGCAAACTTTTTCTTTTGGTACACAGTTCTTAAGGAGATCTTTTTGTTGCACAATTGTTCAATATTTAATTAGTACCAGCATTTTATTTACTGAGTGATCTTAGGTTTCATATATATTTTCCTAAATGGAGATTAATGATAAATATTAATCAACATATCTTTACTTCAGTTCAGGTATTCTAGTGCACTTGATCGGTTTCTGATGATCATTGCTGCGGTGGTTGCAGTGGCTTCGGGAGCTTCTATGCCAGTGGCGACAGTAATGTTTGGCCAAGTTCTCAACGAATTGATTGATTTTGATAAAATAATAAATAATGTAACAAATGCTACAATGTAAGTGTTATACTTTTTTTATATTTTAATACACACTGCATTTTAGTACATTAATCTTACTTTTTTAATGAGGGCAATTTTTTATAATTAGGTTTTATAAGAATTGCACTCATTCAAACTTAATCTCACTTGTAACTTACTTTATTAAGTGTTAGTTTTTAGTAATTTGAAAATTAATTATTCTATAGCATATATAGCCTTTATTGAAGTAGACCCATTTGTGGTTTTACTTGGTAGTGTCTGCATCTTCTATTTTGGATTCTGCTACAAGAATCTTGTCTCAAAATGGTACATAAAAGTAATAAAAATAAAACATTCAAAAAAAAAAAAAAAACGTTCCCACCAAGATAAAAAAAAAGCCGCCATGGTTTTCACACTCAAAGGCGATGCGAAAAAAAAAAAAAAAAAAAGAACGTCGCTTAACGTGTCCAATTACGCATGTTCAGAAAAAAAGAGCTTCTATTACAAGGCTGTTGAAATTCACTAAGCATATGTGTACTTTGCGAAACTGTTTGAGATCACAAGGGAAAAAATACAGTAGCCCCTCGTTAAATCCCGCTTGTCGGGGGACAGCAAAAAAGCGCGATATATCCGAATGCGCGATATAACCGAAGCCGTTAGAAATAACTCAAAACGTACAAATAAATTGAGTGAACCTGTGCATGCCACCAGAGGATGGTGTGAAAACGATGTCAAAGAAAAAGTTAATCATTTTCTTCCCAGAAAATTCCTTTACCTATCACTGACTCTTTCTTTCTTGGTTAAGGGTATAATTTGCATTTGTTCAGCCAAGTGCGAATCCTTTCTGCACTAAAAGGTATCCAGAAATGGGTGAATTTTTTCTCCTTGGGCAGTAAACATGTCTCTTTCATTCAGTGGGCGTTAGAATCAATACAAGAACAAGTAAAACGTCAACTGGTTTGAGTAAATCATTCTGCAGGCATGTAAGTTGGGGAGTGGGCGGAGAATTGCTGCAGATTTTAACTGCAAAAAATTCAGAAGAAAGCAAAATATTCCTGCTCGATGGCTTTGTTTAGTGGGGGAAAGGGGCTTTACTCAGAAATGCAATATTTTTACTTTCGAGAACTCAAACTCAAAATTTTCGGAGACACAGAAAAAGCGCGATATATCCGAATGAGCGATATAACGAGGGGCTACTGTACTTAAAAATAATTGCAGAAAGATGTTTTTTGATATTTATTTCTTGTTTTAATTAGGAGAGATATTATTTCATCAAATTTCAGATTTCAAATCTTTTATGCAAGAGTTTTGATTTTAACATGTGTCTGATAATAAGTTTATAATTGTAAGTAGGGCCCAAAAAATTATGCGGAATATTTTTCACATTATGCGGAATGAATGCGGTAATTTTCTAAAATTATGTGAATAATCTAAAAAACAACTAAAACAGTAAAAAAACACAAAATAATATAATAATAATAATAAAAACATTTTAAATAAGAAATTTTAATCAATGTTTTATCGTAATTGACTTTCCGCATTTTGATTCAAAATTTATTAAAGAAAAGTAATGTCAATCCAGATTTTGAAATTTCGTTTAAACTTGGTCTTTGTAAATATTTGGCCGCAGCACGATACTGCTCTTTCGCCCTCGACCGAATTGGGTAATACTGAAACCATTTGCTTTGCTTTTTAGTGAGTGCAGGAAACCTCTTTGACACAGCCTCTGAATTCCAAAATTTAATTAAACTCGGAAAAAACACAAAAACAAATTTTTCTGAAAAGCAGAGATTTTGCCGAAAATTGAAAAATATGCGGAAAATAGGAGATCATTAGGACGTTTGTGGATTATGCGGATTCACGCATCTCCCGTATAATTTATATGGCTTTAATTACATGTAATAAAGTGATAGTTTTTCCACTTAGGACAACTGATGAATTTCTTGAAAAGACAGCGTACTTTTCCATGCTGTTCGTCGTTATTCGTGCTGCTGCTCTTGTGTGCAACTACGTCTTCGTCTGCCTCTTCTGTCTCACGGCCGCTAACCAGGCGTTCCGGATCCGTTGTCTTTTCATGAAGTCTGTGGTCAAACAGGAGATTGGATGGTTCGACACAAATCAAACTGGAGATTTTGCGAGCCGTATAACGGGGTACGTTTAATGTTATTCTTATATTGGACTTACGCACTATTACCTTTTAATTATATTGGTATACGTTTCCTGCTACAGATTCTGTTACAACAAGAGTTTACTCCAAAACCTACGTAACCCATATATATATTTCACTTAACGTGGACCAGTTACGATTAAATTTTTCGGTACGATACGATACTGATATCATGCAAAAAAAAAACTGTGAAACGATCTTTAATAATTTCTTTAATGATCATTATAAAAAAGTAACATAATATTCGTATTTTTTATCGTAATTTACGGGACTTCAACAAATTTAATTCTATTTCTTAAAAATTATTTTCATTCCTAACCCAATTTTTAATTTCCGGTTCTTTGGAGTGACAACACTTTAGTTTTATTTACATCAAGCGATCATTCTCATGTTTATATCGAGAAATCATTCTCTTGTTTATATACTTGTATAGTGATCTTGTCTTAAGCCTTTTGGATTTTAAAGTATTTTTTAAGATTTTAAAAAGGTTAATTTCCAATTCTTTGAAGTCAGAAATTTTTAGCGAAGTTTGAGATTGTTGAACATGTGGCTCGCAGATGTTCTGCGGGCGATCAGTTAGTAAATTATTATGATCATTCAAAGATCTAAGATATGCTATGTCTTCACCTTTACAGACAAGTGCCTCTAAAACTGCAGTAGGTAATTCTAAACAGCAATGAAAAAGAGTTGAACGCAATGTTGGGAAAGTTCCGACCAAACCGAAAGTAATAAAAGGCGGTTTGTAATTTGATCAGAAACACAAGAACAAAGATTGACTTTGATATTTTAAACTCATATTATGAAGCAGCACAGGAAACGAAACACCAGTTTAATACACAGCCACATAAAGGCAAACCCTTATTAAAAAAGGAAACCTGGAAAAGGGTACTTATACATTATTAAAGTAAAACCGTCTGTATGACCATTAATTTACAGAGTAAATCATGCAGCCCGGTGGTGAGAAAAAAGAAGTAAATGACATAGCTTTATGATGGATAGTGATTTTTACGGCTTTACTAAAAGGAAAGACATTGATATTGTCAGGAAGCCCGATATCCTTCGAGAATCGTACATCTAGTTTCTCAATGCAATTTGCAATATAAGAATTAAAGTGCGGAACCTTTCGTAAGGGCATGTAGAGGCCATGATTAGATTATCTCTCAACAACCAGCGTATGATTGTCAGTGTCTTTGTTTGACTCGCTGAAGAACGCTCTTGCTTCGGAACATGATCACTTTTTTTTTAACTTGCAAAACTTGCTCCTTTAAATTAATTTATTAAAAAATATTTAATAATTAATTTTATCAATCGAAATTTGTTTAGTAAGTTCTTTTTTATGGTTATTTATAACATTAAAAGAAAAAAAATGCTCCGAACCTATTTTAGTGATCTATGCCGAATTCAAGATGGAATGGGCGAAAAGATTGGCATCTGTATTTGTTTCATATCTACTACTATGACTTGCGTCGGTTGCGGAATCTACTATGGCTGGAAATTGGCTCTTGTCATTCTGTCCCTTACACCTGTGTTAACCATTGCGACAGCCGTATTATCAAAGGTAATGAATGCCACGTTACTGCAATATCTCTTGAATCTTTTTCATAATCCTTTAATTTGAAACCGTAAAGGAATTCTTAATTTTACTCATAAAAGTTTACTTCTATGAATTAATATCAATGTAATAAATTTATTTTATAAATATTCTGCAGATTCAAGCAACTGTAGCAAGAGAAGAGCTCCAGGCATATGGAAAGGCTGGAGCAGTTGCTGAAGAAGTCCTCTCTGCCATCCGTACTGTTGTGGCGTTTGGCGGAGAAAAGAAAGAAATAGAAAGGTACAAATTAATGTTGAAAAACCCGCACCCGAGAACAATAAATGGTAACTTGATTTCGGTGTTAAAAACATTATATTTACATACACACATATAAACTCATGTTTGTTAAAATTGCAACACCATGAAGGACTTACGCGAGTGAGCTGAAATTTTCAGGAAATGCAAAGTAGCGCATGATATGCAAATGATTAGAATTTCAAATCCGTAGCGCATGCGTATGCTGAGCAGTGCCCCCTGAACAGCGGATGGATCTGAATAAATAGACGGCTGTAGCGAGGCGTGTATGGTTATTGGTGGTTATCTGCTAGTGGTAAACGTTAGCTCAATCTTTACTTATGCCTCTTCGACGAAAGAGAGCGAAATTTAAACAACTTACAGAGTTTGAACGGGGGAGAATCATCGGCCTTCGTGAAGTTGGATTGTCGTATCGTGCAGTAGCCGCTCGTGTGCAGCGTAACAGCAGCACAGTGATGCGTGTTTGGAAGCAGTGGACGGACGAGGGTCGGACAACTCGGAAATCCGGGAGTGGACCCCCAAATGTGAAGTCAACTCGCGATGATAGACATCTGGTCCGCATGGCGCGGACGGACCGTACAGCTTCCTCTAGACAATTGGCAGCAGAGTGGTCGATAGCTACAGGTGTTTCATTGTGTGCTTCATCAATTCGTAGACGTCTGCTGCAGCGTGGACTGCGCGCAAGGACTAATTTATACGGGATCCCCTCACGCTAAATCATCGCCGCCTGCGGCTACAATGGGCCAATCAGCATAGAGACTGGCGTGCTGATTGGCAGCATGTCGTGTTTTCTGACGAATCCCGCTTTAATTTGTGGTACCATGATGGCCGCATTCGTGTCAGACGCTATGCCGGTGAACGCCACCTTCCGGAGTGCATTATCGAACGCCACAGTGGACGAACACCCGGAGTTATGGTCTGGGGCGCCATAGACTATCATGGACGATCTCAACTGGTACGAATTGTGGGCAATCTGAACAGCAACCGGTACATCAGTAAAGTTCTACAGCCCCAAGCTGTTCCCTTCCTTCAAAGCTTGCCAGGCGCTGTATTTCAACAGGACAATGCCCGCCCTCATATTGCTAGGACTGTTCAATCCCTCTTTGCAACGCAGCAGGTACAGCTTCTTCCTTGGCCTGCGTATTCTCCGGATATGTCGCCAATTGAACATGTGTGGGATTTCGTTGGTCGGCGTCTCGCTCGTGACCCTCGTCCTGTTGCTTCTGTAGACGAACTTTGGATACGCATACAAACAATATGGAATGCTCTTCCTCAGGCAGACATTTAAAATTTGTTTGACTCCATGCCACGTCGTGTAGCTGCACTTATTGCGGCGCGTGGTGGCTACACAAAATACTGATTCCGATCTCTTGCTATTGTTTGTTTGCTTTGAAAATTTAATCATTTATTTGTACCACTACCACTCAACTGTGTATTAAATTTCATTCAATTATGACGATTCCTTCATGGTGTTGCAATTTTCACAAACATGAGTTTATATATATATAACTATATAAATAAAACGTAAAACTTGAAAGTACGAACAAATCTTGTGAATAGTGGTAAACTATTTACACACACAACGTAAGAAATGTATTGTATTATGCTAGTGCTAAAAAGGAAAAAGAATAATAAATTTGATGCCTTAATAAAGAAATGGGCAATAGTCTTCTCCCCAGATGCTAAGTGCTAAATTTATAGCAACCAATCAAACGTGAGGAGAACTTTCGCACATACACATACACATTTGTTAATTAAAAATATTTCCCTAAACCTCTGCCAATTTTTGATGACTAGCTGCTATATAAACTGTGTTCCGACGCACACACAAATTAGATTCATCCCCACAATAAAGCTTTTTTTTTTGTTATGTTTTCAAAAATATTTACCGCAATTAAAGTTTTATAAAATAATCTGAACTTTAAAAATAATTTAACTTTGTGCAAGTAAACAATAATAATAATATAATTACACGTAAATTTAAAGCACAAAGTCTGCTTCATTTGGATGTTTTGCATCTAGAAGCTCCCTGTCGCATTGAAAAAGGGATTCCAAGCAATCCCGAAACATATGTCTGCATTTTATTGCTCATTTGTGCTTTAAATTAACGTGTAATTATATTATTAATCTAAACTTTGTCTGAATATGAACCATGAGTTGTAATATCTAAATTTCAAGAATTACATTAAAGCAGAAAACATTTTAAAATGAAAAGCAACGTTTAAAGCGCATAATTGCGATGATAACTATATACACTTGTTTAGTGGCTATTGGAAAGTCCTTTTCCCTGATGGAGGTAAGGGATATGAGCGTTAGGCTGAAAAGACAGTCGACAATGTCGGATGTCCCTTTTTAACATTAAAGTATGAAAACGATAACTCATATACAGAAAAATATATTGTCTCACAGTACTTGAAAGCCGTCCATGATGAAAACATGGATTATATACTGTACATTAGTTATAACAAAGTGGGCCGAAAATGGTAATAAGGGTGTTCATGATTCATAACTATCTATAACTATTCCCTTACTTTCCGTGTCATAGCATAAACAGAAAAAAACAGTAGTTTTGAAACTATAGAAACTCATAATCAAGAATGTAATATAATATTACATTCCTACATTTGGGGAATGCTTATTCCCCAAGTGGAGTTGTTTGTTATCTTTTCCTCAGAGAAAAATAGTACGTATAATGTATGTTAAGGATTAAATGGCGTATGGATGCATAAAAAGCTACAACTAAGCACATATTGTATGTTTTACTAAGCCGAACCCTTCCTTCGTCTTATGCATGCGTCAGAACATGTTTACCCTTTGCAAAGAATCACACACTAGATGCGTTTTTTCTTTTCTTTTCGTACTAAATATTAAAGTGAGAAATGCAATAATTCAATGTCGAGAAAAATAAAAAAAAAACTTGGCTAAAATGTGGCGTATCACCCCTTCCGACAAAGGGAATCGTTCCCGACTGGTAGTCGCGACTATAGAGAACAGACAGTACATGTGATTATGTTGCCTGCTTGCTCTTTTATTAGATACGAAAGCTGCTTAGCTCCAGCGAGGAAGAAAGGAATCAAGCGAGGCCTTCTGACGAGCATCGGCGCTGGCCTCACTTGGCTCTGCATCTTTGTAGGATACGCCCTGGCATTTTGGTATGGTGTGCAGCTTATCGTAGAAAGCCAAAATAAAGGGGATAACGCTTACAACGGAGGTGTTTTAATGATTGTGAGTGCTTGCTTTTATATTGCTGTAATTAATTTATTCGTCATATGGAGGTTCCTGTTTGAAGTTGTTATTTAATAAAAAACTCTAGTAACTGAGTTGTTTCTTATAAGAGCAACATAAACATGCATGTAGACAAGTGCATGCCGGTTTGGATAGGGTTAAGTAAATGCGTTATCGAGCAGGAGTAAAAGTTAAAAGTGACTCGTTTTTTTTTTTTTTTTTGAAAAATAGTTTCTTTTCTCAATTGTTTCACTTTTTCCCTCGAAATTTGAAATGAAGAATAATTAATTTGTTTCGTTTCATTCTGTGACTTTCCTTATTTTTCTATTCTTCGAAATTAAAAATACCCTTCAATATTTTATATCTCTTAATGCTTCTTCCCCTTTTTTTGATATACAACTTACTGTGAAATTGACATCGTACTCTTATTTACATCTTCTCCGAATGATTTTCCTTTGTATAAATCATACTTAAAGCATTTAATTAATCGCTATTCATTTTTTTAGTTATATGTACAAATCGAAGGGATCATTCATAAATGATGTCACGCTTCAAGGGGGAGGAGGTTCGTGAAATTGTGACAAAGTGTGACGAGGGAAGGGGAGGGGAGGGGGGTAACAAGAAGTGTGACATCCCTGCGAATGCAACATGGCGTGACATGTGACAAAGGGGGAGGGGGTCCGTTGAAGTGTGACATTTTGTGACAAAGGGGGGGGGAGGAGGGTCAAATATGTGGAAAAAAAGCGTGACATCATTTATGAACGGTTCCGAACTTGCATTCTTAAAAATCAGCTAATTTTATTTAAACACATTTTTCAGATATTTTGCAATGTCATGACTGCTTCCATGTACATTGGGCAAACAGCGCCTTATTTTGAAGCTTTTGCCCTCGCCAGAGGAGCAGCTGCGAAAATTTACAGCATTATCGACAGGGTAATTTTTTTTTCTTGAAGAGATTGTTTCTCATACATCTACTATTAAACAAAAGAAGTTGTTGTAACATAGACTTTATTTTGAGTTTGAATTAATGAACTGCAATATTTACTGCTGAATTATAAAGTGGATAAATTCCTTACACAAAAGTTTTTATCACAAAGTTTTGCACAAAAAATAATTTCATTTTCAGTTGCCACATACTACTGTAAATAATATTTATGTCTATTTTATGCCTATATACCAGATAATTTTTTACTTATTCTTTAACTATAGCGATAAAGCATTAAACGGAACTAATAGCTTAATCGCAATCAAGTTTAGGGAAAAATAGCGTAGAAAAGTTCTACTTAACGGGAAAAAACATTTTGTTTATCTCTTTGAAGCACGAGTTTTTTTTTCGGAAAAACTGGTAAAAAATGATTGAGAGTTTTTTTACAGAAAATGAATATATAGGTATAGTATAAATTGTTTTTGGCAATTTAAGTTGTAGGGGGTGACTAGAGATCGGGGGGTGGGGAAAAGTTACAGAACAAAATTATTATACAAACAAAGAGCAAACGGGTCTCAAACGGGCATTAGAGATAAAATAACGCGAGATACAAGATCGCCCGTGTGAGACACGGGCATGTGCAAATTGGCCGGTAACTTTCGCCCGCTTCAGACACGGGCACTTACGCTAAGGGGTTATATCCAGTCCAAACTTATTATATAAGCTCGAACCATCTTGCTAACCAGAAAGCGTCCGTCAAAGGAATTCAGCGTCCATCTAGGTGAAATCAGGAGTTCGTTCGGGGTTTTTTGGTGTGTTGGCTGTTTAGAATTCAGGAACAACTGATTGCAGAAGCATTTGGAAGACATTCACCTAGCACTAAATTAATATATGAGGAGCTCACAACCATGCAGACCAATTCAATTTTGTTTGTAAAAGACAGTTAATCAAAAAAGTATAGTGCTTCTTTCCCTGCCATAGTAGGCCACATCCGTAGGTCTACTATGGTGCCTCCCCCCCCCCCCCGGCTGAAATACTTTAGTTTTTATTTGTCAGAAAAAAATCTTATTTTTTCGAAATACACATGCACAGGTCAATGTGCGTATTTTAAAATTAGTGATTGAGTGCCAGAGAATTAATTTTATCAAACCTACATGTTCAAAAAACTACTTTTGTTGATTAGCTAAGGAAAGAATTTCCTTGTTTCTTGCAAGATCAAATATAAAACCTATATAAACTTTTGGCAATTATTCATTTTTAATTGGTAAATGAAACAATATTATTTAAAAACGCATCACTGTAATATTTGTTTTCTATTTTTCAGCAACCATCCATAGACAGCAGTTCCTCCAGCGGCAAAACACCAGTAGCTGTCGATGGTTACATAAAATTCAGAAATGTTTCCTTTAATTACCCTTCCAGACCAACTGTTCCTGTGAGAATTTTTTAAGCATTTTTAGTGCATTTTAATTGTTTTTAACGCAATTTATAGGACAATATTGATTTTTAACTTAAATCTGCGCAATATAAAAATAAATAAATAAATGAATAAAATAAATTAATAGCATAAAATAAATGAGTAGAATATATAAAAACATATAGATATTCGTCTGAATACCTTAGTGATCTTATAACGCTCTGAACTTCTGTAGCTGATACACACTTATAATTACGTAAACGATGATGTATGAAATCAGTGCGAAAGCATTCTGTAGAATGCTGGCTTTTTATACTGTTCACGTGCGATTATTTCCTGTGGAAGCAACTCAAAGCGCATGTGTACGAGTATAAGCCGGAGAGGGGTGTAGTGGGTCTATAACGTGCCGGCTCGGCCTCACGGTATATTTCTGCTACTCAGAACGCCGTTCCGGAAGGCTATTTTGAGTAACACTTATTTTACTTGAAAATCGTAATTTCTCTGCAAAACAGACTTAACATGAATCAAATGGTATTTTCTTTCACTCTTTACATCATGTACTAAATGCGCTGTTTTGAATTGTAAAAATGTTGATCAAGACGGAAACGCCAGCTTAGTAAAAGACTAACAAAATCCTAGCTCTTTCTAGCATATATATACATATGTATATTTCCCACTAATTTATGTGTTACAGTAGTACGTTGTTTCATTTGCAATTGTTTACAATGATCTTTTGATTTCCATGTAACCTTGGTTCATACACGCAGAGTTTAAAATAACATTGAATAAAATATTTTTCGCTGTGTAAAAAGTCATAAATTCTCGAGAGTGACGAAAGTGTAAACTTTGTCTGCATTTTCCTCAAAAATGTAAAGTTGGTCTTCGTTTTCCTCAAAAATGTAAACTTTTTCTGCATTTTCTGCAAAAATGTAAACATTGTCTGCATTTTCTGCAGAGGGGAATATTTAAGTTGTAAGTACTCTTTCATGATAATTCCATATAGTTTTAACTATGTTATTGCAGGTTCTGCGAGGTGTTTCTCTAGACGTGGAGCCAGGAGAAACAGTAGCGCTCGTTGGACCAAGTGGCTGTGGAAAAAGCACAGTGATTCAGCTAATCCTCAGGTTCTATGACACGGCTCAAGGAAATGTAAGTGAATAAATGCGTCCATTTAGTTATTTTTTATGCTTTCAGGAAAAAATATATCGCGTGACATACATAAAAATTTTTTCCCTACAATACTATATCGTTTATGTTAAAAGTTGTGAATGACAGATCGTTTCAAAATTAATTTTAAATTCTACAACGCTAAATGCTGTTACCACAAAACGAGACATGAAAGGTAATGAATAACCAGAAAAATATTAACAAAGTAAAATAAATTTTAAAAAATAGAAAAGAAGGGAAAAAAATCGATAAATCACTTCGAAAGCAAATCGAAGATAATTTTCTAGCGTTTGAAAACAAGAATTTATTTTGCGTTGGACTACTTTTTGCTACAGTAACTGAATTCAAGTAACTTCAAGGATGTTCGAACTTTTACGATTTTTTCCCATAAGTAACAATCTAACTTGATATAGTGCTTTAAATGTAAATTTTAAAACAGAGTTTATTTACTTTTGTCATAAAGTATGTTTCATACACAAAGGAAAAAAATAACAACAAAGAAAATAAACATAGCAAGAAAAAATTGCGAAGGCGAATATTTAAGAAGCAGAAACGCATTAGAAAATTATATTTAAATGAAAAATGCTTCGAAATATGCAAATATTGCTAGAGGATAGTCTTCGCAGAGTGCGTTGAATTTGATTTCAAACTATTAATTCCTTGTATTACAAATTATAAATAATATTGAGTTTATAAAGACAATATATTAACTAATTTTATTAGCAGGTGATTTTTTATGTTAAATATCGTAAACTATCAATTATATATTCTCATCATTGAGAAATTAAATTTCCAAGATAAATGCAATGAAAATGTAATTTAATCAAAAGTTTAAATTTGCAAATGAAATAGAGAGATTATTACGATCGCATCGAATTAGTTACTATGACATAAATACACAGTTTACATAATTGTACATTTACGTTGTGATTTAAGACATTATTCATCAATAACTACAACTTTGAATAATGTCTTTTTTCTTACACAATTAGACCAATAAGAGTTTAAAATAAATATTTTACTTATTTTTGTATATGTGTTAATGGATATAATTCATCTTTTTCCAGGTCGAGCTTGACGATAATAATGTGAAGGATTTAAATGTAGGGTGGTTGAGAGATCACATTGGTTTGGTTGGACAAGAACCAGTATTGTTCTCTACCACGATTGAAGAAAACATAAAACTTGGTAAATGTGATTCGACTTTGGAAGAAGTAATTGATGCAGCGAAACTCGCTAATGTACACGATTTTATTGACAGCCTGCCGTTGGTAAGAATATAAGGATAATCATTACATGCAGAACCATTGCATGCTTTGCGCAAATCGTTTGGAAAATTGCTGTAAATGCAAAAAAGACTCAATCATTTATAAACCCTCATTATTTTATCATTTAAAAATAAAAAATCATTTTTATTGACTAAATTTGCATTAAAAATAAATTATTTATGTTTAAAAATTGATTTAAATAAATGAAAATTGCAGAAATAATTATTATTTTGTTATAACATTTAATTTAATGCATAGTATTCACTATTTTATTTTTTCCAAGCGGCCCATGAGACCACTCTAGGCAGTTGTATCAAAATATTTATCACAGCAATTAAAGGTCAATTAAAACTCGCTAAACCGGAACTGCTTAAACAGTTCCTTTGGATCTCGTCGCCTGCTTTTCGGACACTAAAATACTTCAGTCCAGCTTTATCACTGTCAAGAAATAATTAGAAATGTACTTTACCATTGCTGGAATGAAGCTCCCTCCTCCAGTATAGGGCTTGAAAAAGGTTGCATTTTTCAGTCATAATTCCGCAACTATAGGAAGAAACATTCGTTTCAGCTTGGGAGTTTCCCCTAGTAACTGTTTGCATTTCACTAAATTTTTACGCAAATTATATTCGAGAGGTTGCAACAAACTCATTTTAAAATTATAAATTTGAAAAACTGCAGCGAATTTTCTCTTTCCGCTCATAGATCAACCAGGCAACTATTCTATCCTCCTTCGGGTAGAATCGCGATACGCTTGATGCTTGTTTGTTTGTTTGTTTACGACCATTTCAGGTCACATAAATATTGGAGTTTATTTGCTGTTCTCAAGGATATGCCTCAAACTCTCGTCTAATATGACAGATAGAACAAGACAGCACAACAGATTTTAATATACAAAGAAGGAAATACACCAAGGGGAAAGTGGGAATCGAACCCACGCCTCTTTCACTCCGCGCAGGGAGGCACCGGAACCAGTCGCTTAGACCGCTCAGCCACTGAGGCCCCTACGCTTGATGCCACTAGGGATGAAATTTTTGTAAACAAACGGAGTGTTGCCAAACGGGGAAAAAAAGAAATAAAGGTCTTTTCCGCTAGGTATAAGCATGTTAGCCCCTTCCCTCTCGCTCCCGTGAAAATGACGAGCTGAGGTTTCGCCTTCTATTTCTCGCTCCCGTGATACTTACGGGCTGGAGTGCTTAAAATTTCAAGCTAAAAACAAGTCAAAAATTAAAAATGAATATATATATTGTTCATACACATATTTTTATATAATTTTCAGGGATAAAAAAATAGGCACTTTTATGACCGTTTTCTTGAAAATTACCCGATCGTTAAGGGTTAAATATATATATACTCGCTTATAGTTGTGATTCTTCCCTACTTCTAGAACAGAGTGGTATAACTGGATGAATCAATTGAATAAATTTCATTGAATAATGTGTTGTTTTTAACATTTAAGTCATTAAAAAAAAAAAGAATTCATTTTAATGAATTCGTATAATAATACGTTTATGGATGTAATTTTATTTAAGACTCGACAGAAATAATGTGTAAATGTTTTAAGTATTTCATCAATCAACCCCTTACGGATAATTTTTCAGTAATTGCACATACTTTATGTTTCTGGGGAGCATTTAACGCAGTTAAAAGTTGACTTTTAACTGAAAGTTTTAATTTTACCAATAATCTAACAGAAGATTTGGATTTCTAATATGATTGTTATTTCGATTGTTGATCGTTTTACCTGTAACAATGAACATCAGTGTTTTTGCTTTAATAAAAATTTTGCTAGAAATATCATACCTTGGTTGGAGAACGTGGTACTCAACTAAGTGGAGGCCAAAAGCAAAGGATTGCCATAGCACGCGCTCTGATCAAAAATCCCCGCGTTCTTTTACTGGACGAGGCCACATCTGCATTGGATAGAGAAAGCGAAGCAGTGGTCCAGAAAGCTCTCGATAAGGTAAATATCATATTATTAGCGCGATATTTAGCCTACTTTTCCGTAAAATTAAAAAAAATAATAAAGAATGGGAAATGTATCGTAAAAATATCGTTAAAAATACAGAAAAGTCAAAAAATAACTGAAGTAATAAAGATTGAAAAGTATCTGAAAGCAGGGTTTTGAGTTGGGCAAAATGTGTGTCTGTCGGTCTGTTTGCCTCCTATTAATTAATGGAAGAATTGTCCAATTCAAAAGATTTTCTTTTTTTGTTTTTGCATTCGAAAGATCTCTTCAAGGACACCTAATTTTCATATTTTATTTTTTGATTTGAACAATTTTTCGTACAATTTTGAACAGCTCAAAAAGTTTCAACTTTAGCGCCCACGGGGAAATATGAAGCAACTTATATAAACTTTGGACATAAGATCCAAGTTTCTTAAGATAAGCTTATTGGAAGGAGCTCTCGTTGTGAAGTACTTTTTGATCTGAGCAATTTTTGTTCAATTTTAAACAGTTCAAAAAAAAAAAAAACATTAGCGCCTACGGGAAAAACCGAAACTAACGTTGTACACAGTCTTATGCAGTGTCCGTCTCTTATTTTCCAAAACATTTTAGAAATTACTGTATTATTTTTTGTTCAAAAAAAAAAAAGGAAATAAATTCCCAACCACATTTATAATTGTTTCAGGTCAGCAGTGGTCGCACTACGATAGTTGTTGCTCATCGACTATCTACTATTAGAAACGCAGATAAAATTATAGTTTTAGCAGATGGAGTTGTGCACGAAACTGGTACTCATGACGAACTCATGGAGAAGAAAGGAATGTATTACGAACTCGTACAAGCACAAGTGAGTAAAATGCTTACCATTTCATGATTTTTTGAACGATACTGTGAATAACCCGCTGCAAAGTACCGCTGACCTAGATGTTACACAATCATTGACTCTAATATGTCGATGGCAACAACATTAATATTTTGACTTCGATTACGTATCTTCACTGAATACTGATTCTTTACAGACAAAGGAAATAGAAGAAAAAGATGAAGAGTTAGAAGAGTTGGACGAAATGGAGCTTGACTGCCCGGAGCTACGTTGTGTGGTAAGCACTCGAAGTGGAACATATCAGGGTTCGTCTGGATACAATGACAGAAGATTCTCAGGAGACAGTGGTTACCAAAAACAATTGTCAACCGTGAATGCAGCATTGGAACGACAAGTGTCCTCCTCAAGTAGTCTTATAGATTCTAATCAGGTGGTAAGAATGCATTCTGTCATCGTTAAGATACGTTTTTTTGGGGGGTTGGGGGTTTATTACTTAAGACATTGTTCGCTGAATGAATGATAGCGCTATTATGGAATCTGAAAACCATGCCTTTAAAGTTTAATTACCTATCTGTTGGCATTTTATAGAATATTTTTCTATGAAACTTGGAATAAAAAGAAGAATGTCTAATCTGTTCCATAGTCTACGTCTTTTCACTATAAAAATGCAATTAAAATGGCTTGGTATAAAATATTTTATTTATAGAGTCTAGTCATATGAGATTTATATTTTTTATCTAACCGGCAAGTTCTTTTTAAAAAAGTATATGTTAATTATTAAAATCTTTCATTTTATGGCAATAGGGTATTATAGACCGTCGTAAATTGTTTTTAATAAATCGCTTTCTACAATTACTGTGTTATTTTTTTGCAGTTCTGAGCCCGCTATGTCCACTCTTGCAGCATTTAGTAAGACATTTCTCTAAAATCACGCCACCCATCATTATTCATAACTTATTAATATTTCTTTGTTTTGATGGCAATTAATAAGGCATTCAGTATATAATCAATCAAATAAAATCAATACCGATTTGTTTCAAAAGCAAATAGAATGTATTCTCAAAAAGTGTTGAATAAAAACTTATCTCTTAAGAAAATAGCTTAATATCACCCAAAATGCTTCCTCTAAAGATCAACTTTTGTAACAATATGTCTAGCTCCTAACTAAAGGTGAACTGAAGGCTGTTTCTTTGGGATTTAATGGCTAAGGGGGTTCAGTAAATTAGAGGTAGATCTCTTATGTCATAGGATTATTGGAGTTTAATGTTTTTAACTTTAAAACTCAAGCGACGTTTACAAATCCCTCAGAAAAAATCTCTTTGTAATCCAGTTTTGACCAAACGTCAGGTGCTGAGATATGAAACTTTTCTAATTGAAAGTTTTAATATACAGACTTTATGTGTGGAGACATGGTACATACGGTTTACTTCAAAACGAAAAAAAAGCAACTGGTTTGCATCAACAATATTTCACTTCCCAAAATTATATCTTATTTAAGAAACGTATGTAAAACTACTTAAAATCAATTTAAAATATTCATTTTCTGTCAAACTAAATAGAATAATATTTCTTTGAAATATATCAGGAATTTAACTGCACTTCACTTAGGAAGAGGAAGAAGAAATGGAACTCAAGTCAGCTCCATCTCAGTCAAGATTGCTCAAGATTTCAGCTCCAGAGTGGCCCTTTGCTTTGATTGGTGGACTTTCTGCCTTAATCATGGGAATACATTTTCCTATATTCGGCATTCTGTTCGGAGACATCATTGGCGTAAGTTTTTTTTAAAATATTGTCAGCGGATTATTGGTATTACTGCAATTTTGATGTGGTTTCCTTTTAACCAAACGTAAAGTAGAAAATTGAGTTTTAATGAGTTTTAACTTTGTTCTTATTAATTAACATTACCGTTTGCAGCAATTCTTGAAGTTTACAAAGCACTTTATATTGCAATTCTGTTGCAAAATATGACTAAGTTGTTTTTAAATGAAAAAAAAAAAAAAAACAAGCAGTTGTACACTGTGATTTAAAAGTCACGCAACCATTGATCCGCCGTTCGCATAAGATATATAGGATTGAAAAGAAAGCTTTTCAACTTCCTCGTTGGTGATTACAACAGCTTATCCCACCCTTCCTTCTTTTAAAATGGAGATGCTTTCACGATCTGAAACGAAGCAGCCATTTTGTTTTTGATCATGGAAGTGCCCCCATTTTATTGACAAAGGGGTTACCAAGAGGTAAATCGTTGTTTCTATCGACACATAAACATTTGGGTATGCCCTTTCAGATGTTTCAATGGCTTTAATTCAAGATGTAGTTACAAAATAATGCTCAATAATAAAATTTCTTCTATATTTTGCACCGAATAAGCACATCGTACCAGTAACAACCTAACTCCAATGGAGACGTCTATTGTGGTACAGTACTCTTAGATGTATGAAATTTATCGAAAATTACTCCCTTATTATCTACTTCAGGTTTCATATAATACATTTTAAAGTTTGAGTTACGCTAGTTTTGTATATTGTTTTCATTAGGGAACAAAATCCGCTGAATGTAGTGGCTTTAATTATTGCTTTCAAGACAAAAATTAAGCATGGGATAATTCAATGTTAACGGAAAAAATATGACATTAGTTTAACAAAGTATGTTTGTTTTTCAGATTCTATCAAAAGAAATTAGCATCATGCAAAAGGAGAATATTTATTTTTGTTTGTTATTTGTCTTGTTGGCTGTAACATCATTTATTTTCACATTTCTGCAAGTAAGGAGTTATAATTTCTTCTTCTTTTTTTAAATTTTGATCACTGATCTCGATTTAGAAACATTAATTAAGTTTGCAGTTAAATTGTAATTTAAAATTTCAAACAAGTTTTAATGGAATCGTTAGTAACACATTAAAGAGTTTACAATATAGAAATCCTGAAGAATCGTAGTAAGACATGTATAGTTTAAAATGATTTTTTTCAAAGTAAATTTTTTTCAATTATATTTTATTTATTTATTTTTTTGTTTTAATGCATAAAAGTAATACTTTCCCCTTGGAAAATGTCTCTCCAAAGCGGGATCATTTGGATGGATCATTTGGATTTCGTAGAAAATTTGAAAAGGAGAGGGGCTTTATTTTCACCAAAAGCAAAGATTTGGAAACTTTTTTTTTCTTATGTAAATGATTTATTGAATTTTTCTTTTCTTTTAATTTTGAATTTAAAGAAAATATTTTTATTTATTTTTTTACTTGAAAAAAAAAAATTATAATAGTTTTTGTGAACTCTCACTGAAAACCTTAAAATGGAGTTGTCTGTGTAGAGTATTTAACAAAAAATGTTCTTACTTTATTTGTTTATTTCCTTCTATATTTTATTTATTCATTTTTTTAAATCTGTTCCGATGTAGGGGAAAATGCTTGTTATAATTCAATCCTACAATTTGTTTCTGCTACGTTTGTGTTCTTAAATCTTGGAAAAAGTTTCGTGATTTAAAAATGTTTGTTATAAAAATTCATAAATAGTTATAATTTACTGAAATATAAAGATTAACAGTTTGAGGGAATAACTTTGATATCATTTTTGTATTAATTACGAGCTTTCTTTTTACATAAAAAAGACATACTTTGTTTTCAGAAATCAGTTTCTATATTACAAAGGCATATTTGAAAAACTTGCAGCTTAATCCAAACTGATGTTCCAAATTGATTTTGGTATGCGGAAAAAAAGGCTCATTCAGCTCTGGATCAATTTCTTGTTTTTATTAAATAATAACTTTGCTGGATCGATACAAAGCAATAGTAACAAGAAGTTCCGTCCAGAAATATACGAGCCTACTTTACCGTATACACCAGCTTCAAATTTATATTCTAGCTATCTCTCTCTCTCTCTCTCTCTTTCTCGTTTAGCTTAAGTTCTTAATTGCTTCAGATATACCTTTTGAACGGTTAATACATATTCATTCAATCATTCATTTATTCAACCATTCATGTATTCATTCACTCAGTTATTAATTCATTCTTTTGCTTATTGATTTAATCATTCATTATTTAAAAAATATTCTTGAAATCTCGATCAAAAAATTTCATAGGAAAATAGGCTCGTTAGTTCTGGGTGAACTTTCTATTTGTACATGTTCTACGTCATAAGAACTTTTCGATAAAGTTTGTTCCAAGCAAATCGGTCCGTTAGATCAGGATTTATATAGGATTGAAATTTCCCCGGTGGCAATATGTTATTTTTTTTTGAACTGTTCAAAAATTGTTCAAATCAATATTTCACGCCAAGAACTTCTTCCAGTGAGCTTGTTCATTGGAACTTGGATCTTGTACCCGGAGTTTACGTAATTTGCTTCATTTTCGCCCATAGGTGCTAATGTTAAAAATTTTTGAACTGTTAAAAATTAAACAAAAAATTGTTCAAATCAAAAAATAAAATATGGAAATAAGATGTCCTCGCCGAGATCTTTCGAATGCAAAAAGAATTTTTCGAATCAGACAATTCGTTCAAAAGTTATTAGGGGGGGACATACCGACAGACCGACAGACACACTTTTCCCCATCTCAATACCCTACTTTCAATTTTTTTATTTTTCAATCTTTATTTAATTACTTAACTTATTTTTGTCTTTTCTTGATTTCTAACGATATTTTCACGATACATTAAGCCTTCTTTCATGCTTTATTATTATTTTTTTTACTTTTACGGGAAAGTAGGCTAGAAACGTTTATCAAATATTCTTCACACCTTAGAACAAGTGTCCAATAAATAATGAAAATAAAAAGCAAAAGGAAGATTCTCCGATGCAGCAGATATCTGTCTTCTTTTTAGCCTACTTTCCCGTAAAAATAAAAAAATAATAATAAAGCATGAAAGAAGGCTTAATGTATCATAAAAATATCGTTAAAAATAAAGAAAAGTCAAAAAAAAGTGAAGTAATTAAATAAAGATTGAAAAATAAAAAATTTGAAAGTCGGGTTTTGAGATGGGGAAAATGTGTGTCTGTCGGTCTGTCTGTCTGCCCCCCCCCCCCCTAATAACTTTTGAACGAATTGTCCGATTCGAAAAATTCTTTTTGCATTCGAAAGATCTCGATGAGAACATCTAATTTCCATATTTTTTGATTTGAACAATTTTTTGTCCAATTTTGAACGGTTCAAAAATTTTTAACATTAGCGCCTATGGACAAAATTGAAGCAAATTATGTAAACTCTGGGCACAAGAGCCAAGTTCCTATTGCAAGCTTATTGGAAGGAGTTATCGGCGTGAAATATTGATTTGAACAGGTTTTGTTCATTTTTGAAGAGTTCAAAAAAAAAAAAAAAATTGCGGCTTTTTTCCATTATTCCGGCGCAGGCGATAAAGTCGCCAAAACTGATGCAACTAACGCCAAACGGAATATCGTCGCAGTTATCCTTTTGCGTGTTCCCTCACCAAAAATTTCTCTCGGCGAGATTTGCGCCTTGATTACAAAAAGGTACCAAATTAACATTTGCGCCTCCGGAAAATTTCAATCCCATATAAATCCTGATCTAAACGACGGATTGGCTCGCAACAAACTTTATCGGAAAGATATTACGCTGTAGAACATGTACTGATACGAAGTTCAACAAGAACTGAACTAGCCTGTTTTCTTATGAAATTTTTGATCGGGATTTTTAAGGGCATTTCTCAATAAATAAATAAATGAATGAATGAATGAGTGAAAGAATGAATGATTGAATCGATGAAAGAGTGAAAGAATTAATGAATGAATAAATGAATGAGTGAAAGAACGAATGAATGAATAAATGAGTGACTACATGATAAAGTAATTGAATGAATGAAAAAATAAATGAACGAGTGATAACTACATGAATGAGTAAAGGAATGACTGAATAAATGAAAGAATGAATGACTGAGTGAATGAATATGTATTATCCGTTGAAAAAATTATATTTGAAGTAATTAAGAACTAAAGCTACATGTGAAAGAGAGAGAAAGTGATAGCTGATAGCTATATTATAAATTTGAAGTTGGGTGTATACGGGAAAGTAGGCTCGTATAGTTCTAGACGGAACTTCTTGTTTAGTTCTGGTACTCCTGTAAAAAGGCAATATGTCGCAGAACAGTTAATTTATTTTTATTTTTATAACCAGTGCTACGTACAACACTAAAAAAACACTGTTATAGTGTTGTAATAATCCTTGAGGTAACAAAGTGTTAAATTGTATAACTTATGGTGTATTTCAATGAATTAATTTTCTGTTTCTCTAGAACTTCATGTTTTCTGTTGCTGGGGAACGGTTGACCTCTAGGTTAAGGAAACTAGTCTTTGCTAATATTATAACTCAAGTAAGACACATTTTATTGTGATTCTTTTTTTTTGTAATTATTTACAATGTTTAATGTTTAATTATTTCCTTGCCCTCTTTTCTTCTTCGCCTTTTCCTTTTGTTTTCTCCCATTTAATTTTTGAGCGACAGAAAAATCTTCCTTTTCTTTTTTTAAGGGACATCTCGGCAGATTATTTAAAATCATATTTATTTTTCTTACTTTGTTTGTGATAGCATTTTGTAGAAGTTTATTTGAAGAAGCATTTATTCAACTTACAAATTGAACAACCTACCACCTGTTTTCGCTTTCAGGACATATCTTTTTTTGATCGCCCCAAGAACAGTGTAGGATCCTTGTGCTCAAGACTGACTGCTGATGCTTCAAGCGTACAGGGAGTAAGTATGTTATCACAGTTGCCAACTTTTACGATTTTTTCACAATTTTAACGAAAATTGGTCAATTCTTGCGATTTTACGCCCGTTAGCTTTTTTTTTACGATTTTGTAATATCTTCCAAGATTTTGTATATTTTTAGTGGAATTCAAGCAATTTTACAAACTGGATCAATTTTTTGCTAAGTTTTGCTCTATAACTTAATTTTAATGACAGGATTATTTAGACTGGGTCATTTAAACTTTAATGACTAATATTTAGAAGAAAGAACAATTTTTCTTCTACATGCATTTAATTAATTAAGATTTCTTCCCCATTCCCTCTTGGTCAGAAACTGCTCTCTACTTGTTCCTGAATTCTTCGAAATTTTTGAAAAAAATCTGAATTCTTATCTCAATTGGTGGGCCGGTATTATGTTAAATATATTACTGAGCCATGTTACTGAACCATATTACATAATAATGCATAAATATTATGGTGAGAATGAGAATACTCTCTCGTTTTAAGGGTTATTTATTAACTATATGTTGGTTGTAAATAGCATTGAACACTGTAAAATATTAAACTGCACGTTTCGCCAAAAAAAGAGTACAAATTACTACCAAATGCACTAAAAAACAGTGCAAAGTGTTGCTGACGGCAAAAGTTGGTGCTTATTTTTTCTATATTTTGGTGCAACATAGTAAAATTAAGCACCATCCTTTGTAGCCAGAAAATCTTCAACGTCCTTCGGTACAACATACCCCTAATTTCTTTACAGTGAAGAATTAAATGGTAAAGCAGAGAGGTACTAGGAACATCAGAGGAAAGAAAACAATTTATTTGTGCTACAAATCAGAAGGCTAAATACAACGTAAATTAAGCACAAATTTTGGAACAAAAAAAAATAAATATAGGCTTACACCAGTTTTAGTTACAAGGTACCCCTTCTTCAATGCAAAAAAAGTGAGCTTTAGGCAATTGTTTCTCATCTAGAATCCCACTTTTTTTGCATTGAAAAAGGATTCTTTATAACCTCGAAATACGTGTTTTCAATCTTTTGTAAAATTTGTGCTTAATTTAAGTTGCGTTGAGATTTTTGAACATTTCACATTTTGAACATGTTAAATTGTACTATAGCCATACACTAAATACTACGTATTAAAAGTAAAAACTCTTTAAAGAAAAATCGTTAGTCTGGAAACACATTTGTTGAACTTTTGAAGAAGTGCACATCCTAACTCTCTCTCTCTCTCTCTCTCTACATACACACATATACATATACGTTGTTTCCAATGTGGAGGCACTCGCCTAGTCGGCATTCGCCCTTTTCCACGGGAAAAGCTGGCCATTTGTGGAGGGTCACCTGATAGGTGACCAGCAGTCACCCTAACCCAGTGTAGTCGGGTGACGATGGCGCCACCACAACCCCGCCACATTCCTTTTTTGACTTAAGGTTGAAGGGAAGGGAACATCTCCGGTGCCCTCGGAACTGCCTCGGGACTTCAGGGTCCACGGATTTTACACGCACGTATCCCCAAGTGTACAGGGGGGGGGGGGTCTTCAGCGGTTGGGTATCGAACCCGAGATCCTCCGATCCGAAGCTAGATATCCAAACCGCTAGGCTACCACGGCCCTACATATACATATATGTATATCCTGATATCGTAAAAATATTATTATTAATTGGTGATACAGATGAAAATAGGGTGATGCTTAATTATTTTGTTAATGTTTACTACTATAGGCCACCGGCTCCAGAATATCTGCAGCTGTACAAGCTTTTGCTACAATGGTGGCATCAGTTGTCATCGGTATGTACTATAATTATAAACTCGGCCTGGTTGTTCTTGCTTTTGGCCCACTCGTACTACTGGCCGCATACCTAGAAGGGAGAATCCTCCGTGGACAAGCTGAAGTGGAGAACACAGCAACAGAAGATGCATCAAAAGTATGAAATACGCATCTTATAACTTTAAGTCACCTTTTAATGCGCAACATAATGAAATATTTATTATAGAGAGCATTGCATCTTAAACATATCATGAATCCTTTAACAGTTGCTAAAACTAAGTCTAATTTACCGCTTATGATTTATGATAATATACCTGCATGTAGTTGTTAACATTCTGTCTGTTGATTTTTCCTTTGCATTATTGTTTTTTTTCAATGCTTCAATTTCACCTATTTACTTTAACATGAAAATAGTTCGTTTAACAGGGTACATTTCTGGATTTTCACCGGAATATTTTTTTACGTTATCGTTTACTAACGTCATATTTGTTTTTTTTTCTTTTTCAGATTGCTATAGAAGCAATAGAAAGCATTCGAACAGTAGCTGCGTTGCATCAAGAACATACATTTTATAACCAGTTTCAAAACGCTTTACTCGAACCTCACAAGTAACTAATTTTCTTTTCTTCCTGTTTCCCTTTTTACGTCAAACAACGTACATACGTGTCATTTCTCCAAAACGCTGTACGTCATATATAATCAAATTTTGTACATTAAAAGTAGTTTTGAATCGTCACGATTTTAAGAGTGATTTGGTTAAAACTGAATTCGGTGGCGTACACTATTCATGAAGTGTATTATACCAAGAATGTTCATTTTAAAACTTTTAGCTATGGCAAATCACATATTGCTATTCGAAAATTTATATAAGCAGTTCTTTCTTAATGTAAATGGTTACTTCATTTACTAGAAATACTAATCAGTATTTAGTAAAGCGTTTTATATGCAGGTATATTGTACTTATTTTATGGGAAAAATTCAGTTCAGATGATTTAAATCAAAATCAATTTTGCATTTGATGCGCCGGCACGCTGGCATCGTGGTAAGGTGCGGTACTCGTACACCCCAGTTCATAGGATCGAGCCTGGCAGTGTCGATGGATTTCCAAGATGCAGAAAATCTTCTGTGCCCATGTCATATGATTATGCGGCATATAAAAGATCCCTTGAGTAGACGATTTAACATGGATACTCTCTGCTAATTCAAATCCCTAGAGAAATTTTTCACAAACAGAGTCCAGTTGCTAACCCTTTCAGATGAAGAAACTGGTATTCAAATTCTCATGCGGCGATGGCCCCACACTCATTGTATTGCCGCTGAAAGAGTTGTTACCAATCTCTGAGTACGCACTAGGTCTGCAATAGTTAAGAACCAATATATACATATATACGCAACCCATTAGAAATTAAAAATATATATATACATATAGGATGCGAGGAGACATTGACAGCAGCACCTTCAGGTGGAAAGCAACGAAAGCGAGTAGTTTAGTCGGAGACTCCGTTCTGAGTGGACGTACAAGCGCTGCGTAAGCTTGAGTGTGGTGATGTTCGCAGTAGAAGTTTTTTTTGTTTCTGTAAATAGTGATTTGTATATAGGAAAGTGTAAATAGAATAATTTTTATATCTTTGTGGTGAGTCATTATTGAAGTAACCCCAAGACCCAAACAAATAGCCTACATACATATGATGATGCATTACTAGCCAAAAGGCAACCTCAAGAATATAAGCTTTATTGTTACATGATCTACCATATACTTGTATGTTTATTTTTATGCATACTCTTTAAAAGACTATGCAATTAAAAGTGACCCTTGATTCCCATTTTATTGGGTTTAGTGCTAAAAAGTACCAATAACTTCTGCTGTTCTTTCTTCATTTTATACTCGGTTGTTCACTTTAACAGTTATAAGTAAACGAGGCTGTTATTATCTGTATGGAATATTGCCTGCTCGTATTATTTTCGCATTTCAAGATAGTACAATGAAGGCCACTTCGTTAAAGTGCAATTTTCAATTTCTTACCACTGAAAACTTTTCTCATTTCACTTAATAATTTCTTAAATGCTCTAAAATCAGTTAAAATTTTTCCGTTTTTCTTTTCTTTTTGTTCTTAAAAATTGCGAGAAAACGTCTACTGTGCTGAAATACTTTCGTTTTCCTTCCTGATCTTTACAATGGGTTTATTTTTAATCTTTGTTCAGGATGATGGTCTTAATTTATCTACGTAAGTAAACAAAAGAAGAAGGAAAATCGGCTCTTTAACTAATCATCATTATCAATAATTAAAGAGGCTGTACTACTGTGCTGTGTAAGCTAATTGGGACAAGCTAGTTTTCCTCAGAATTATAGTGACAGCTAGTATGCGTCTTACACAATCAATACTTGTACCAATATTTTTCTGTTTCAAGAAGTGTGACCATTAGGAATTGAGAATAAGAAGGTGGTTTGATCAGTTTGAAAAGTAGAGCAATATATATTCTGCATTAAGTCCTAATTGCTTTCCGTATATTGTATGCATGCCACTAAAGAATTACGCAAAAATAATTGCACTTAAAAATATCACACTTTATGACAATCCTATCAAATTTAACTTAGGGTTCTATTTGATTGGCCCAAAAATTAATGAATGCTAACATTTTAATAGTGAAAACAAATTCAGTGAATAAGTTTTACTAAAACTGGGAATACTTTATAATATTAAATGTTTAAGAGGGTATAAAGTAACGCATATTAATTTAACAGGCAGAATTTTTAAAAAGGGAAGGTTTACTTTTGTCCAAATTAATTTGTGCGATACAGTTTTTTAAAAAAGAAAAGTAAAGTTAAAAGTGTTAATGCTTAAACTGTACATGACATTATTTTCTTTCAGAAAATCACGTATTAATTCCCATGTTAGAGGTCTTGCCTACGGATTCAGCCAGAGTCTTCATGGATTCGCTTATGGCACTGCGCTCTACTATGGAAGTAGACTTGTGGGACGCGAAGGATTACCTTACAGCGATCTTTTAAAGTAAGACTGAACATGATATAAATCAGCGTGTCCCAACCTTCCTGCACAGTGCGAACCCCCAGGGGTTCGCACTGTGCAGAAAGGGGGTTCGCGAAAATAATATTGCAATGGCGGAATTTTTTATCGCTAACGTAAAAGAAAAAAACGAAATAATAACTTTACATACGAATTAAGAAGGATGGCAAAAATGATTTTTTTTTTAAATACATTTTTTTGCAGACAATACAGAAATGTAGTGGACTGGCTTTGAAGCAGTGCGCCCAGAAACCCCCGCACCTGCCATTTTCTGGCCTATCGTATTTTTAGATGCCCCCGAGTGCAAGCCCTCGGGAGCAAATGGGGTTCCGGAAGAGCTCGACCAACCGCAAATTTATGAAAACCATTAAAAAAAAAAACAGGTTATTGTAAAACACTAAATCACAGTAGAATGCAAAACTTTAAGAGTATGCATTAAGCGCTATATGACATGTCATAACAATGAGAAACCGTGCAACACTATAAAAAAGTACCAAAGTCAATCATACAATATCAAAACAATGTGAAATGGTACACTCAAAATATACACAAAAACAAAGGAAGATAATAGCCAACTTAGACAAACACTAAGTTCCCTGAAATAGATACCCCTCGCTTGATAAATGCAAAAACAATGAAGCAAGGAGGGAGCGTGTATGGGGATGCTGGAATGCGTTACAAATAGCTTGAATGGGTGAAATTTGGCCGCTAGCCCGAATATGATACTTACTGGTTAAAGGGCAATGAAAAACATAGTGGTCAGGCGTACCCATCGCTTCACAGGAGCAATAAGGAGAATCAGAAAGAGCAAAGCAATGAAGATAGCTCGGGAAAGGGCCATGGCTAGAAACCAGCACTGTTTCAAAACGTTGGCTGACCCTTGGAGAAAAACGGACGATTGGAAAGAATTCAAAAGCCCGGCGACCAGTATCCGCCTCGTTCCAGCGGTACTGCCAATCCTCTCTAGTTTTGGCTCTAATTTGTTGTATGAAATTGGATTTAGGAATCGGAAGGGCCGTGTAGGGTAAAAATGCGGGATCCTCAGCTGCCGTACGAGCTAATTGGTCAGCTTTGTCATTTCCCATATTCCCTGAATGACCCTTGACCCAGTGAATTGAAATTCTAGGATTCGAAATTAGCATGCTTTGTACTGAATTTACTAGAGGACTGCGCTGAAGTGGGTCTTTGATAGAAAGGATAGCAGCCTGACTGTCTGAAAATATTTGAACGTTAGAGGATGGAATTGTGAGCGACAGGTTCGCCGCTGACTTAATAGCAAAAAGTTCCGCCTGAAAAATTGTATTACCAACAGCATGCCTCATTGCACACTCCCCCACTGCACGGTGTCCCTTGTACTGAACCACCGCCGAAGCCACGCCGACGGGCGTTTTGGATCCGTCGGTATAAAAACGATTAAATGATAAAGATGGGGGGTCACGGTCAACACTGCAAGGATAGTCAGAAATTTGCACCCACGAACGCTGAAACCATTTTGGTGCCGCGTGTTCATACAAAGAGGGATCGAATGTTACCCCATCTAACACGATGGTCCTCCTCTCTACATAGAACTGGGTGAGCCAGATCTTCTCCCTTATCGTCAGGTCTATAGGGGGCACTCCCGCCAGAATGTATAGTGCTGAGTGGGGGCACGTTGCGTACGCCCCGGTTACTGAGAGCAGTGCTCTGCGTTGGAGAATGAGAACCTTTTTAGTCTGGCGGACTGTTAGAGTGCGTCCCACAGTCCCGACGCATAAAGGAGAGACGCCTCAAAGACCTGTTTATAGATGAGGATCCGTTGGCGAATTTTCAAGCCCCAGTTACCCCCCGTGAGAAGCTGGAGACCACTTTGAATAAAAATTGCTTTATTCCTTATGTAATCAATGTGTGCATCCCAAGTCAAAAATTGGTTAAATACCACGCCCAAATATTTTAAAGTAGGGCTTCGTTTAATTGATAAATCACCGATGCGTAAGTATGGTGGTCGCACCAGGTCCCGCGGTACCTTGAAAACCAATACCCTTGACTTGCTGCCCGAGGCCTCGAGGTCGTGCTCCCTCAACCAAGCATCCAGAAAAGAAAGAGAAAAGCGACCATTAGCCTCCAGCAGTTGGTTCGTGCGGCCATGAATTAGCAGAAGAAAGTCGTCCGCGAAGACCTGTATTTTAGTGTGACCGGGCCAGTCAATGGAAAGGAGCGATGCTGCCACCAAGTTCCATAGCTCCGGACCACTACAGGAACCCTGCGGGCAACCCTTCCACTGTGATGTCCAAACGCAGCCGGAGGAGGTTTGAGCATAAACTGTGCGTTCGGATAAGAAACTGGCAAAAAGGTTCAAGACAGCCGGGTCGAAATTACACGAAGACATATACTGTAGAATTTTTACCCAAGGGAGATTGTCGAAGGCCGACACAATGTCAACCGACACTGCCGCCATCAGGGATTCAGAGCTGATACCTTGCAATAGGTTATTGTAGAAGTGAAGAAGGGCGTGCTCGGTCGAGCGCCGAGGTACGAAGCCAAACTGCAGTGGATGATGTAGGTTATTAAGGGATAAGTGGCTCTGAAGACGAAAAAGCATTAGTTTTTCAAGAATCTTTGAGATTGTGGGGAGAAGGACTATAGGCCTGTAGGAGGCAAAGCTCGAAGGGTCCTTACCATTCTTTAAAAATAAAATGAGAACACCTTCCTTAAATGCTGGAGGGAAATAGGCAAGCTGTAAACATAAATTGAATAAGGTACAAAGGAAATCAGGGAAAGTCGAATGGAAAGTTGACCAAATAGCTCCGTCCAAGCCGTCACGACCCGGGGCCTTCTTGCATGGGAGGAGGCGGACCGCCCTGTCAACCTCGGGCTGCGTAAAAGGTGCGGATACCCTCGCAGTGCTGATTTCTGGTTGAAGTGACTTAGGGGTAACAGTAGGAGCAGGATAAAAATGATTTAGAACAGATTTACAAAAAGTCTCCTCTGGGGTTGAGGAAGGAAAACGCTCCATGATTGCTGCGGGAGTAAAGACTTTACCAAAAGATACGCGATACGGTTTGCCAAAGGACTCCGAGCAGTTTGTGCAGAAACGTTGCCAGGCCGCTCTCTTCGTTGATCTCACTAGTTTCTTGAAGATGGCCAGGGCATTGCTGTACGCCGTTTTGTAGGCTGGCTTAAGTAGAGGGTCCGCACAGCGTTGAAATCTTTTACGAGCAGCGTAGACCCTCTTCTTATGAATAGTTAGAGAGTCATTCCACCAGGTGGACGGGGAATGTGGTGCGAAAATTTTTTTTCTTAAAAGTTTGATCCGCGCAGCCCTGTAAATTTTCAGTGAGGCCGGTGTACAGCCTGTCGAGGCCTTCCCTAGTTTTAACAGAATTTAACAATGCAACAAAAGGATAAATCTTATTTGATATTAACTTTTTAAATTTATCTGCATTATAATTTGTCTTATATCTTAAGAAACGCGAATGTGAAAACGGAGCGTCTAAAACAATTTTAATGAACTTGTGATCACTGAGTGAGATCTCTTCAGAGACCGACCAAGACACCGGCACAGGCAAAAATCTCGCCAGGGTCAAGTCGGGCCAGCCCTTAGCATGGGGCGTCTCGAAAGTCGGGGGAAAATTTTGGGAATTTAAAACCATTAGGTTATGTAAAGCAATAAAATCAAGAAGACTCTCTCCCCTTTCCTCATTTTTCCTGTATCCCCAACTGCGGGAACGAGCATTAAAGTCGCCCACGAGGATCACAGGCGCAGAGGAAAGAGCCAGAAGGAAAGTGTTCAGTTCCGACAAAAGAGGTTCCAGGGGCTCAAGGGGGGAAGCGTATGCCGAAATTAATACGAGAGGGCCGTCCTTGACCATGATTTTTGCTGCGACGAAGTCATGTGCCTGGTACGTTGAATAAGGACAAAGCACACCAGAGGGAAATAACAGAGCTGCACGACCACTGCCCGACAGAAAACGGCCCCAGCCAGAAGGAATACAAGAGACCTGACCGTGCATCAGGTATGGCTCCTGAGCCAAGATTACATGTACTTTGTCCCTGTTAGCAGCTACAGAAACATGGGAAGTTGGTGCTCTACCGCGCTGCAAATTAATTTGGAGAAGACTAAGTGCCGGGGCCGTCGACGTACAGTAAGTGGGTGGAGCAGCAGTATTAAAATCGGAAATACACAAATTTACATTATATATATTATCAGAGGATGAACGCAAAACAAAAGAATCAACAGAATTTAAATCGATTATATCCATATTATTAGCCATAATTGATATTACGTTTCCAAGTATTAACAAGTTGCTGATAACAAATACACTTAGAGGAAAAGGAGGGGTGATCCACAGGGAAGTTAGAACTATATTTGGAATTATGAGTTAACCAATTAGTACAGGTTGGAGACTCGGCCTTGCATTTTTGGCCGTGGTGAGATTCGGTACAGAATGCGCAATAGTGAGTTTTTTCTGTGCAGTTCGCCGCCGTGTGCCCGAACATTTGGCACTAGTAGCAGCGACGGACTCCCATGAACTCCTTGACCGTGTGAACATCCCAAAGGAAGTTCACACCCGGAGAGGACATAATTTTATGAAAGGCAGGAGGGGAACATTCAATCACCAGGCTGACATTTGAGGCCTTGCCCGTAGGAAGCATACATACAAAATTTGAAGTGCACTTATTTCTACTTTTACCTGATTTCTAATTTGGATCACAACCAAATTTATCATTTAGGTACCGATTTGGATAGTAAATTGGTACCGTAACATATTTATTGATTTATTTTAAATTTTAAAACGTATTTTTCTTCTACCATTTAACATTTTTTTTCTCGCAAGCGCAAAAAACGAATAGGAAATATGAAAAGTCACTAAAATTTTTGCATTTTTTTACGCTAATTTTTGTTATACAGACAGAAGATATTTATTAATTAATTTTAAAATTGGTATTTATCACACTTTATTCCAACGTTTCTACTTTATCACAATATCGCAATTAGATATTTCAAAATGTAAATTTTAATTTCTTTAAATTTACAAAACCTTTCAAAATTTTGCATATTGCAACCGGAAAGTGGAATCTATCGGAAAAATAATTTAAATTTTTTTGGGAATGTTTACTGCTCTAATAATGATTCTAAAAGAACAAATAATAAAAAAGTAATAATAAAAATTCTTGTCTAGCTGTATTTTAGTTTTATATAAACTTAGATATTCTACAATAAATATGTTTTCAGTTATTGTTATAAAGTACTGTGCAATAGGGAAAATAAATGTCCTAATGAATTTCATAGTTTTGTCACCCGTTACTAACGACTAAAGAAGGGGGTTCGCCAATTTCTTTCGGATCTTAGAAGGGGTTCACAAGGGAAAAAAGGTTGGGAAACACTGATATAAATAAACGAAATGTGACAGGATTCCTCGATTATCGTTTAAGACTTTGCAGAAGAAGTTGAATATACACTTTCGTATTTACTACGTTTTATATAGTTTCTATCAAATCAGTTGTATACATAATTTTAGCAAAGAGTATAATTTGTGTCAAAGTGAACAAACAAGAGATGCGAAATTATTTAACCTTTTAAAGGGCCATTTTTTCTAGTATCGGTAAAGGTACCCGACTACCTTTGTTTGACCAATTTTGACTAAAATTTCAATTTTCTGTTTTTTATAAAAAGTAAAATAATACAATTTTCTCCTTCTAAAACCGTTTAAATTTTGTATATGCGTCAAATAGAATAGAAGTTATGGCGATTTTAAAAAGATCGCCATTAGCTCTGATAAAAGGATGATCTTGCCTTTTTTGCTTTATAACTGGCAACATAAATTTTCGTTATTTTCTTTCATTTCAAATGCAATAACTCATAACATTTTAGTTCAATTTTCTTTAGATTTTGCATGGATGTTCTATATATATGTGTCTAGGGAATAGACTAAAAACTAATTGATTGAACCATTATTTTACATTTTACAGCCAAACTAAAATAATTTAATTGAAAATTTTGGCCGTTTTTACCAAATCAGTTAGAACATTAGCTGTAAAATATTCAAAAATTAATATTATGTCAAACTTGTAGTCTATTCCCTAAGTTGAATATTTATGAACATGATAAAGCAAACAAAATGAAAAAATAATGGTTTATTATGAAGTTATGAGTTTTTAAAAAAAAAGAGTCCTTTTTTAACGAAATTTCCCAATTTTTCCCCAGAAATAATTAAAAAAAATTTTTTTTTACAGTTTTTATGCATTCAGATAATGTTTTAATCCATAATACATAGATAAATCCACATTTGAAAAATGTTAATCAAAATTTTCAAAATTTGGCTTCCGAAGGTAGTCAGGCACCTTTATTTTTCGAAATTCGGTTCATTTCAAAGAAGAAATTAATATAAGGCATTAAATAAGATTAACGTGTTTTTTTTGTACCCCTCCCCGGGGGGAGGGAATGATCTAATATGAGAATATTGATGCATGTGGGGGTAAATAGGCCTCCCAGCGTCTTTGCAAGATTCTACCAATCAGAAAGGGTAAAATAGCTTACTATAAACATCTATAACTTGATGAATTAGGTGGAAAGCATACTTCCCACCGCCTAGAAAGGGTTAATGCTCAGAAAATCTAAACAGAACATCTACTTGAAATGTAGGTAAATAAAGTATAAGTCTTTTGTAAATATCATTTGCGTAATAGCAAGTAGAGGCCTAAATAAGATTTTCTAAGCGCTTAAGCTTCTAAATCTGCAATAACGCTTCTGCTCATTGGTGAAGGACCAAGTTGTGTATTTACATTTAAAAAATTCTTAAGCATCTTAGGAATATAAACTCTTGCCTCAATGCTATCCAAGAAAAAAAAAAGTGCTGTGGTTGATTTTAAAATATTGCGATGTAAAGTAAACTTTTGTTTTTAAATTCTAGGATTATGGAAGCAGTAATTGTCGGCACGATGACGGTTGGACAGACTGTTGCTTTTAATCCAGATTACCAAAAAGCAAAGATTGCAGCTGTTAGGATTTTCAAGTTGCTCGATTTGAAACCTGTTATTGATGTCTTCTCTCAGGATGGTTTAATAAAGGTACAAATGACTTTGGTTTAATTAAGGACATGCATGGTTTGATTTAATATTGGTAAATGTATTTTATACTCACAGTAACGTTTGTCATGTTTCTACAAAATCCCCCGTATCAAAATCAGAAGGCCAATTATAATAAGTTCAATCAGCTCCTTTAAAAGTTGTGTCAATGCAACTTATTTACATAAGTCCGTAAATCTCATCAGCATGACCAATTTTGTAGCTTCGGCTCTTCTTCTTTTCCTTCGAAACATATATGCATATTTCGTGTGCACATATGTGTGAAATATTAAACATTTATTGATAAATTAATTGGCTGTAAATAACTTTTATGTTTTTATCACATGTATGCCTAATAATAAATTTAAAGACGATAAGTAATGTTTTCCTCTTCAAACTACAGTAACCCCTCATTATATCGCTCATTCGAATATATCGCGCTTTCTCTGTGTCTCCGAAAATTTTAAGTTTGAGTTCTCGAAAGTAAAAATATTGCAGTTCTGAGTAAAGTCCTTTCCTCCCCACTAAACAAAGCCATCCAACAGGAAAGTTTTCTTTCTTCTGAATTTGCTGGAGTTAAAACAGGGCCGTCTTCGAAGTCAACAATTTCTCCTTTTCTTCCGGGCCTGCTTCAAGCATGCGAATCGCTAGCATGAGTCATTCAAGTGATCCCATGTTCCTTCCGAGTTCCTACTGCGCGAGGATGGTATACGAGCTATCTGGTATGGTGTGTGGCCAGGGACGTAACTGGGGGGAGGGGGGGATCAGATGGGCCCTGTGCCCCGGGCGCCAGATTTTATGGGCAGCTAATTTGACTAATTGTGTGTGCGTATGTACTTTTTTTTTTTTTTTTTTTCAAACTAAAAACCGAAAAAAAAAATTCTCTTTCAAATGCTTAAAATAATTAAGGAAAAAAAAGTGAAATGCTGAGTCAAATTAAGTATTGGTTTAACGCGAATAAAAAATAGTTGGGATGGACAAAGAAAGAAAGAGGGGGTAGGAGGTTTCAGTAAGTAGTGCAAATGTATTTGTATTTCAGAAACCAATGTTAAATGTTTACATCTTATCTGAGAATCACCCTACTCGGAGAAGGATTCTGCGACCGAAGGCCCCTTGGAAGTAGCGATACAAAACAAGACAAATGCGTCACAATGCCCCTTTTCTGCAATAAAACCATAAAACTGCCCCAATGATGTATTCCTTTTAGCTGACAATGACGGGTGCTTGTCTAACTATTGGTCTTAAGGGTAGGGCCCTCATGGTCCCTGTTAGTCGTCTGAATTTTTAATTTGAGTAGATTCAATTACCGTAATTATCGGTAAATAGCCCGCATCGTTGTATAGTCCGCAGGAAGAAAAATTCATCCTAAAAAAATCAAGTTCGGTGTATAACCCGCATCGTAGTTTAACCCGCACCCAAAACAAAAACAAATACATGAACAAATCACTCTGTAAGGTACACTGTTTATAAGGAAACAATTTTTAATTACAGAACACTTAAGACTTAACATTTTAAATTATATTGTAAAAATTTTCATTTTACCATATTTTGTTTATAGATGGTTATTTTGTTTACACATTTTGTTTATACAGGGACATGTGCTCTGGTCCTACTATCCTATTGTGATTTAATTGGTATGGAAGCAAAGGCTTGCATGGGGAATTTAAGAGGGATGGGTGAAATTGGATCATCGTTTGGAAACCTATCATTTATTGCTTTCAATTTAACAATCAATTTAATTTTCTTTTTTAATAATAATAATTATTTTTTAAATTCCGTGTATTGCCCGCAGATAGTAAAAAAATGAGTTTTTTCGTAGATAACCCGCGGGCCATAACACAGATAATTACGGTAATACTCGCCATTTTACAATTTAGTTGAAACTAAAAACAATATTTGCTATTTCAATTTGCTCGCATTGAAGTTATGTTTGAATTTTTCGGATTGTTTGAATTACTACCTTACAATGTAAATTTTAAAATCATATATTTTTTAAAAATGTTAAAAATATATAAAAGTTCTGAAAAATTCTAAATTTTGTCATGTAGAACACTTTAAATCTCTAAAGAATTATTTTTAATATTACTACTACAAAATTTAAGAATAAAATTAATTTTATATTTTGAAAATAAATTTATACTTATTTAATATAAATTTAGATCTTTTAACATATTTAATTATAGTTTAAAAGAACACTTACAATGAAAACATCAATTACATATGAAGAAAATTGAAATGAAAGTTGATAATTATTTCCATAGCTATTTATTTATTGTTTTCCTAAGAATAATTTTTAAAAAGATGACTTCACTTAAAAGTATTGCCTTTTAACTTTTAAATTATTGATGCTTTACTGAATAATTACTGTTAAAAATGACTTCCAAAAATAAAAGCTACCAAGTACTGTAAGTTTTAACTGAAGTCCTATCAGCAATCTAATAAGATTAAAACATTTCAGTATATTTTTCTGCTTTAAAAAACAAAATATATGTGTTTAATTTTCTGTTGTAAATGTACCAAAATGAAGTACAGGCAGCGAAAGTTTGAGAACTTTTGGTCGGTATGAAACAAAAAAATGCGATGTGAAACGATGAAGCGCTGCAGAAAGTGGGATCACTTGGATTGCGCAATCAAATCTTGAAGCAGGCCCGGGAGAAAGGGAGAAATTTGCTGACTTCGAAGACGGCCCTGGTTAAAAGCTGCAGCAATTCCCCTACCACTCCTCAACTTACATGTCTTCAGAATGATTCTACTCAAACGAGTTGACGTTTTGTTTGTTCTTTTTGTATTGATCCTAACGCCCATTAATAAATGAAACAGGTGTTTACTGCCAAGGAGAAAAAATACACCCATTTCTGAATACCTTTTTAGTACAGAAAGGATTTACACTTGGCTGAACAAATCCAAATATGCAATCCCGTTCACCAAGGAAGGGAGAGTGATAGGTAAAGGAATTTTCTGGGAAGAAAATGGTCCCCTTTATCTTAGACATCGTTTTCGCACCATGCTCTGGTGGCATGCACAGGTTCACTCAATTTACTTGCACGTTTTGACTTATTTCTAACGGCATCGGTTATATCGTACATTCGCATATATCGCTCTTTTTTGCTGTCCCCCGACAAGCGCGATATAACGAGGGGCTACTGTATTCGTAAAAACACGGCTGCTCCAGATTCCATCACGGATGTAGATCGCCAATGATTTCGTGTATAATGTTACTTCACATTGTACTGAACTCTTTTATTTTTCCGCAGGAAAGTATCAAGGGGGACATTAGCTTTCGAAAGGTGCACTTCAATTACCCAAGTCGCCCTGAAGTGAAAGTTTTACGAGGTTTGGATTTGGATATTGAACATGGCAAAACAGTGGCTTTGGTGGGAAGCAGCGGGTGTGGAAAGAGCACCTGCGTGCAGCTGATAGAGCGCTTTTATGATGTTCAGCAAGGAGAAGTGGTAAGTGAAAAAGTTTTTTAACGAAAATCAAAACAAAACAACGAAAATAAGAAATGTTTCGTGACAGACGAAATACAAATTCAGAATCAGAGGGGGGCGTACTACAAAAATTACACTATTTAATCAAGGAAACACGAAAAAAGTAAAATTTTGGTTATTGATGCAATCCAAACAGTTAATATTATTTTGTAATCTTATTTGGTGTTTTTTTCTTCTTTATTTCAGCTCAGCGATAAAGACAACGTGATGGATTTGAACGTAGCCAATCACAGGTCGCACTTGGGCTTAGTTTCTCAGGAGCCTGTGCTTTTCAGCTACAGCATCGCTGACAACATTGCATACGGTGACAACTCGAGGAAACCTGACATGAATGAGATCATAGCTGCCGCTCGAGATGCAAATATTCATAACTTCGTTTCTTCGTTACCACAGGCATGATTGATTTTTTTTTTAATACCAATTTTAAGCGTTAATTTTCTGAACCAATGAATTATTTCTGTTGTAAACTCCCGTCCTTTGTGATAGAGGATGTTTGAGTGTCCTTGGTGAAAATAGCCTTGATGAAAACTTGCTCTCAATTGCTACAAAATTTAGCAGATGAAAAATAAATAAATAAATAAATAAAATAAAAAGTTTGAAAAATGATTAATGAAAAGCTTGGAAAATGTTAGCTACCGCAGTTAAAGAAACAACAGTTTACTTTTAAATAAAATTCCAGAAATTTCACTAAACCTGTTAAACGGCTTCAAAGAGACTATACGCTGTAATTAGTAATGTGTGTGAATGTAGGGTATCAAACTCAAAAGGAGTAAAAGGCATTACGATGAACAAAAGTAACTATGTCACGCAAAATCATGAAGTTACTTCTGCAGCGTATTATGTTGATAGTTCGGATTGTCCTTCGCCATTTTAAGATACGTAAAATAAGGCTCGTATTCATAATTTTGAGTATCTCAAAATTCCAGATTTCTCTTCTTCCCTTCTATAGAATTTAGCAGCCTCTCCGGTTGTTCAAATGAATGTTTTTGTGCTTACTATTGATCTTCCGGCAGTTCCGTTTCACATTACACCTTGGAAATTGCTTTTTGCATTTTTTTTCGATTCCTTGTTCGATAATTTACTCAATAGTTTTCTAGAGAAACGATTAGATGCATGCAGAAAAGTTGATATTTTAGAATACTTTTCAGCATACCATGAACATGTTTGTTATAGTTGTTTTAATCCATTTTTCTGCGCCGAACTATCAAAATCAAGGAAGTTTTATTTATATCATGAATAATAATATACGGTTACTGAGAATTGTCTGAAATTTCCTATGTAATAGTTCAAACATTTTCATAATAGTTGATATCAGAAGAATGTTTCATTTTAGGGCACATTAATCAACCACTCCGCAGAAAAATGAACTGCTACGGGTATAAGTTAACTCGGAGGAAGATGCAAGTTGGGGGAAGACGCCACTTTATTAATAGTATTTTTATTTTTCGATAGATTGCAAAATTGAGCCACTTGTGTGAAGAGCCTGGTCCGACATGAGGTGTGGCTTGTGAATTTATCTGAATTACCCGTCTTTAATCGGCGTTAGTTTTGGATTTTTTTAGCATTTAACCGTGGGGATAACCCTTTTATAATATTCCGTTCCTCATATTTAAAGTTTATAAACGTACTTGTTATTTTTAATAAGATATTAGCAATATGAGTTACGCATTATGTTACACATACGATGCATGTAGAAGCGGACATAACACTAGCAATAAGGAAATAAGCGTTTGTAACATCTTCCCCCTATACTTGGGAGAAGAGGCCACATAGTTCAGAAATAAATGAAATGAACTTTAAAATATTTTTTCATTTTGTTATTTTATAATACAGCAAATGACGTAATTATTTTGTCTTCCAAGCCATACCACACATTATTTACAGTTACTGGGCTTTCAGCTACTTTTATTTACTCTTATAACCCACAAGCAATCCCACAGCATGCGTTAGCTATTTCTGATGGTTTCAGAAATGATACAGCTGTGGCTTTCTTTCACAAGTGGAGCATGTGACATTGCCTACACCCACAACACTACGCCTACACCACTCAAAAAAGGTCCCAAATGTGACTGGATTCAGCATCGAATGCAACAAATGGTTGCACGAAGATTGCAATGATGATCATTTGCACCGAGTGAAATGTTGTGTAGGCTATCATTCGACCTGTGCTGTTAATATTTTTAGCAAACTAATTATAAAAGATTTAAATTTGTTTTGTTTTTCTATAGTCATTGCTAATGCACATTTAATTCTGTAATGTTTGTCTTATTTTTTTATTTATTGTGGTGTTGCATCTTACCCCATAACTGGTATTATCTTCCCCATATATATGGGGTAAGACCACAATTGAGTGACATTTTTTAACATTATATTTTTCATTTATTTTCATACTGAGAAAAGAATTAACTTGTGCACGTAACAAATTAAACATTGGAAAATAAGGTGCATTTTTTTCATGATCTTGTTATATCAATTTTCGATGTACTAATCGAAAAAAATCTTTAAGTGTGGCATCTTCCCCCGAGTTACCTTATAGTAAATATTTTATATGTAATTTTATAATACGTTTATCAAACGTATAAAAAATACAATTTTTAAGTATAACACATGGCATCATTTATATGCACTTTACATAATTTAATGATCTTTGAAACTTTTCATGATGTTTTTGATTTTGTTAATAGCATGGAAACATTTTTAAGCATACAATCTATTTTGCAACAATAGGGCTACGATACACCTGTTGGTGATAAAGGAGCACAGTTAAGTGGTGGCCAGAAGCAAAGAGTTGCCATCGCTAGAGCATTGCTTCGAAATCCAGGTATTCTATTATTAGATGAAGCCACATCAGCATTAGATTCGGAAAACGAAAAGGTGAGAACTTGTAATTTTTCCATATCCTGAATCTTTTCATAGACTGGTAAAAATAAATATAGTAAGCACCATTATGTATCCATTTTACTACCTATCAACACATTATGCCTTTTGTTGCAATTCTTTACGCCCATTACAGTGCTTCAGTTTGCAAAGGGAAACATGGGTAATCAAGTGTTTCTCCAGTATGTGCTATTTATTTAACTTTTTCTTCAGATAAGCCTGTTTAGGCAGGAAATCCTGTCATTTTGCAAGCATTTCAATTTTATTACTCAATTTATTCAATAAGTTCAACGTTTAGGGGAAGAACTGGCAATTTTAACGGGCCTTCATCTAACCGCAATTAGCTGCTACGACAAAGCTCTCTAATGTACAAGTATTTTCAGGAATCGGTTATCAATGGCAAAGTCACATTTTCATGATTGCCAATAAAAAAAGAGGGATTATTCTTTTTAATAATTGGATCGATGAGGACTTTGTAATCTTCGTGTTAAAACGGTACAAAGTTCTATACTATACTTTTTTCGTGGTACATGGACGACTAATTAATCACTTTTAAAAATAAAAAAAAATTGCACTTGTTTATATTTTATGATGAAATCAGTGAAAGGATTGTCTAAGTGCTGGGTACAAACATTCTTCGGAACGGGGAGGAATGCGCCCTAGAGTAACGTTTCACAGTAGATGTTTTTTTATTTGGTAAAATTTTAAGCATATGTTTTCCATAATCACTCTGATATAAAATAGAGCAAATTCGTCTATATATGAAAAAGAACAATTATACTAATGAGAACTAAGAAATGAAGTTTAAATCAATGTTAACATTTGAAAGTTCCTTCCCGTTTGAAAGTTTCCGACAGAAAAGGAATACTATATGGGTAAAGTATAAGTATTTCATTGAAATTTCAGCTGTGGGGAGCCGGGGCTGACTAAGAAGCACTAGGTGGGATAAAAGTTATAAAGAAAGAAATAATTATAATCTATCCTATCTATTTTTACTAGAACGGATCTCAGACGGCATTAGAAATAAAATAACGCTACATAGAAGACCGCCCATGTGAAATACGTGCATGGGAAAATTTGCTGGTAAATTTCACCCGTGTCGCATACGGGCAAATACTTTAAGGGCTTAAACAAATACATAACAGTATAGATATTTCAAACTATCGATGTTCTTTGACCGATGCATTACTATCATCGACGATTTAATTTCGATCATCAATGTCTTTTCCTTAATGCCGCATATCTAGATTTAACATGAAAAATAGACCGATAGAAAACTCTCGTTACTGACAGAAAAAATGTTTTAAACTTAGTATTCTTCTTTTTGTATTATTTGTTGTCTCCTTCCTTCTAATTTTTCGTATTTGTAATTCATTTGTAAAAACTTTGTTAATTTTAATGAGTTTATAAAGTGCAAATTTTCCCAGATTGTACAAGAGGCATTAGACAAAGCAAGAAATGGAAGGACTTGCCTGGTTATTGCTCATCGACTGACTACCATCCAAAACGCTGATCTCATCATTGTCATTCACAAGGGCAGAATAGTAGAGAGAGGAACGCATCAAGAATTACTGAACCTCAAAGGACACTACTACAAACTGCATAATACTCAAGCATCTACGATTTGAATCAATACTTGGAAAACTACCTAGAAATATGCTCATCATTATATATATTCATATTGCGTCTGTTGAGTATTGTGTCTGTCGGAGATATGATACTTAACAGAAGTGTGAACTGTGATCTTCAACGAACTCATTAATGAAACTTGTCTGAAAGAAAACATGTAAACATCATTATTTTCATGTAATTAACATCTTTTCATAACAATAAAACTTTTAAACGTATTTATAAGAAATCTTTGCTATGTTCATTTCACATGAATCATTTTGATTTATTGCGAGAAATTGTCATGTTTTGGAATATTGCGAAAAAATCACATTTTAGAAGTAAGTTTTTTCATCTACATAATGAGCCGTTGCTAAAAGTGAAAATGGCCAAAATGGGTTCATTACCCGTTAAAACGTGTAAATCCGTCAAAATTCGGACATTTTCACGATTCCAACACTAATTTTAACACATTGGATATAGAAGAAAGTAAAAAAAAAGGCTGCTGGATAGTAAAGAATTCTTGTCACTCAAACAGCTCAGAAAGGAACACCCTGTAGCTTAACTTTAAGGGAATACAGGCACAAATGAAAGAAGCCCTTTTTAGTTGTCGAAAGGTTTACGAGAACCAAAAATAAAAACGAATTTACTCACAATTTTTAAATAGAATGCAAGACGGGGAGTGATGAATGTTTTTTTTCAATGTCTAGAGTTTTAAAGAACCGTTAAAGTTAAAGCAAACATGTTTCATAAAATTTTTAAGTTATACGAAGCAGAAATGATTCTTGTTGCTGTGATTTCATGGAAATAATTCTAAATGCAATTAAGCTGCATAGAATAATTAGGCATTTTTGAATTTCTAATTTATAGTCCTAGGCCAAATTAATGGACGCACTACAGATTTTTCGCGATTACGCGTTTACCCTCCGTCTACTGTGCATTTCCATTTCTTACTTATTTATTCATAAGGTTTACTCTTTCCAAAAAAAATAAATAATTATAATTATAATTCGCGCTTGCACTTAAGGAACTAACAACAAATTGGAAAAGGAGAAAAATGTTTTGAATAATCTTGCATCGTTAAAATTGGAGATAGTCCGTAAATTTCAGAAAATAGTTCAGTTGCAATGTACAACTGTTCTGTGCACTTTCGTAAAATTTCTACGTATATTCACGAAAGTATGAGCATTCCTTTGAAAAACTCAAATTTCCTTCACACGTTTTTTGCTTGTAACACGCAAAAGTTTCCACAAAACAGAAAACTTGACAGCATACAAGAGAAACATTATACTAATTTTCGTGTCGGGTCTGAGGAGGTTATTGAGCTAAGCGTAATTGTTCAGCCCAGGATAGTGCATTTAGTGGTGAAATTCTAACGCCAAATTATGCAACAGTTGGATACTCAACGTTGTGCAATCAACCAGTCAGTTTTTGCACACTTCTAGACAAAGTAACAACGTTATAATGTTTGACATGCAACAAAAGAAAATGGCGTTGAGTGGTTGCTGTGAAAAAATCAAGGTCAGTTGATTCTTTCATTCTCAAAGGAGAGGAAAGCACCTGCTGAAAAGTCAGAGTTTTTTTACATTATGTCGTTCTTTCTTTTAAAAATTTCTCAAAGAAAGTTACTAAGCAAATAAAAGGTTTCGTTGCGGTCATAAAATATTAAGCTACAATTGATGTAGCGATAGAACTCCATAAAAAATTGATTTTCTAACGAAAGGAAATATTCGATTTTCAAACTTTGTTTAAAATGAAAAACTATATTATTCTAAGTAAATGTGATCCAGATGTGCCTGTAGATGTGAATCTTGAAACTACAGAAATGTAAGTATGATCTGCTTCCTATGCACTTTTAAAAATTGATTTTTTAAAAGTTTATTTATTTATTTTATTCATTTTTTTAAATTTTCATTCATTTTAACTTACTAACACCCTGACAGCATACATTGTATTGCAATATTCTGTGACTGACCTTGAACTCATAGAAAATGCTTGCGGAATGTTTAGACATAATTAGGCTTGCCATATTTTTGGTTAGTGAAACCGGGACACATTAATATGGGATGGACATACCGGGGGGTATGGAATACCTTCCAGTGGCGGGGGATCTGGGGAAATTTTAAAAAAATTGAAAGCAAAATGGTGAGTTTTAAGCCTTTTTTTAAGCCTCGCAAGTAACGGGAGTGGGGAATCTGTAACCCTAAATTGTTAGTCTACCCACCTTTTAAAATAAAAAAGGAATTTTTTCTACTTAATTTTCTTAAAAAGATTTTTTTTTCCTTTTTAATGAGAATTTTTTCTGGTCTACCATCTAGAAAGCAGTGTTAATAAAATAAAGTTAAAAATTCTTCATAAAATTGTTTAATTAAACAATTAATTACTACAAAAACATTTCAAAAAAATCCTTTTTGTCAAACTAAAAAAGCAATTAATAAGTTAGCAATGTTATTTTTTGTTTTCAAACCACTCATATTTCTGACTTGAATGTACTGTTTTCAAGATGTTTTTGTTAAGCGTGATTTTTTCATAAAATTCAGAGCACAGAAAACGCCAAAGTTTATTTTACATACAATCAATACTCTTGCAGTGGACCCCCTCATTAATGCTGTCATCTTAAACATTCTTAATGTCTTCATAAAAGATTCTTAAAAACATAAATTAATTAGTTTTTACATCTTACAGCCGTTTCCGGGACATTGATAAAACTGGGCGGGACACCGGGACAAGAGCAAAATACCGGGACTGTCTCGGTCAAACCGGGACGTATAGCAAGCCTAGACATAATGTACCTTTATAATAAAATCTTTACAATGTGAGAAACTATTTGGAGTTTATGACCCAGACCAGTGGCATATATGAAGAACGACTGAAGAAATAAAGAATGAGTTTGATCGTCAAAAATATCTCCAGCTTCCTCGTATTCATTTTAAGCTCCTTCAGTGATATATCTGCAATTATTCTGCAGCAGAGCTGTTTGTTCTGCCACTTACATTTTTCAGCACATTCTGCTTTGGGGAGTAACACTATATCAACATAGTCCTACTAAAAAACGAATGCCTATGCCTGGCAGAGTTCCAAGAAGAATCCATTCATGTTCAAGGGACAAACTGCTGATATTAGGAAGGTGCCGTATTCTGTTCTCATTTTAGCTCGCTTAGCATGCTTTACTTCTACCGAGCTGATGCTATATGCCAGTTTATAAATTTGGTTGCTTTTAAAAAAAGAGAAACAAAATTTCTGATTCGTGTGATAGTAAATGCACCTGCAAATCGAATTTCCCTGACACTCGACTATATTCGTGGTTTTCTGCCATGCGCAGAAGCGCCCAAGTGGCAAAACTTCATGGTCGTACAATAAGATAGCCGCGGAAAATCGTTTTTATCAATTTTCACTAAGGAAAGAAAATAGTTAAAAGTTTTTAACACGAAATAAGGACGCGATTGCGATGTTAATGGCTTCGGAATATCGATGTTTTTATGATCGATTAATTTGGATTGATGTTTTACGTTGGATGTTGATATTTTGCATTTGAAGAAAAAAGTTGTCATCAAATTTTAAGAAAACTTGAATTTGTTTTTGGCAAATTAACTGCAATGAAGTATTGAAGTGCGATTTTTGCTAATCTAATCTCTTACCCGACCCCTTTTTTTTCCTTCTTGTTCTTCTCTGTCTTCTTCTTCTTTTTTTTCTTTGTGGATGTGCTTGTTCATCGGTGTTTTTAAAAAGGTCCCAATGAGTCGTTTAAGTGAAATCGTAAAAAGAGAATTGTTGAAAGGGAAATTCTGAAATTATCGTTTAAATGCAATGTATGGCTCTTTTCAGCTAGCACATGGCGATTTCAAACCCCAATGTTACGATTTCATGCTCCTCCGCATCGTACTCAACATCTACTACCATACTTGAAAAATCGTTTCACAGAATTACTGTCATGCATAGATATCATCTACATAAACATATAGACAAATGTACATCCAGCCTTCAGTATTAGTTTGATAAAGCGATGATGATATATCTGCAAATGCGGCACAGTTCAATCAATCAAACTCTTGATTGATTGAAAATAAATAAAAGACTATAGCAAGTATATTAACAACACTGACATCATACAAATTAGGAATGCACCGATTAATCGGCGGTAATGGGTAATTGGCCATAATTGGTAAATTTGCCGATTAATCGACTACGAATTTTTTTACAATTAAAATTGCTTTTACTAATCCAAAAGCAAAAAAAACAGGATGAATGAATTTATTAACAATATTCAGGCGTGCCCTCCCTCCAAGAGCGATGGTGCATATCTTCCTCCCTTCAACCTTCTAAACATAACAAAGAAAAATATCAGAGCAACATTTATAAAAATGTGATTTCCTTAAACATATAGAAGATACAACAAAGGAAATGGAATTTAATAACAGCACTGTTTAAATTGATTTTACGTCACACCCGCCCTAAAATTTCCAATGGCGCAATCCGCGGCATAACCCCTCTCGCTCATGGCAATAAGTAAGTATAATTTCATGCAACATAAGGTGTCACGAAAATACCACACGCGTACATTATATTTCTCAAGCTCAGGGAAAAGAAATTGCCACCTCCGAACCTCTCTGAATAATCGATAATGTCACCTAAAGAAAAAATGTCCTACTTTGTGAAACAAATTATATTGCGCAAATGACGAATGACGACCAATAGTTATGCATTATAGCCTCCATTATGTTATAAATTTACAAAGTATCCTCGTAAAGGTGGTAACAGACACATTTTTTCAGAAAAAAAAATCTTTAAAAATCATAAGTCGCCCATTTAAAGTTACCTACTTTTCCTAAAAGGAGAGAAAAAAAATAAAATATGAATCGTGAAAATAAATAAAAAAAAAAATCAAAAGTAAATAAGAATAAATAAACTAATAATTATTCATAGTAATAAAACAAAATTGTTTTTAAAATTTTATGGAATCCGTTTAAAAAATATTTATTCCATCCTATTAAAAAAAGTTAGGTGTTATGAGATGGGGATATGTGTGTCCATTGGGTCCCCTCTTCTTCCAATCTTTTATTAAAATACTCCGATTTGAACAAGTTTTTCCTCCTGTTTTTACATTCACGATATATACAGAAATGTCAACGAACATTTGCTTTTAAAATTGCTAATTTTTCATCCAACAAAAAATTCATTATTATTGAATATCTTTTGTGCCTTTAAAACTTATATGCAGAAGTTTTTAATTTCTTTCACAAGAATTGATGTTTGATGAAATTTTTAAAAATTATTATTTTGATATTTTCTGTTTTATTTGAAAATGCATACTACATTGCCAAATTTTTCGTGCATCAATATGTTCCTCAGCTTTAGCATACCTTAAAAGTACTTTCCAGATATTATAAAGAATAAAAATCATGGATAAATTGGCTTTTAATAATATTTTAGCACTATTTTGTGCTACTAAATTAAAATGTCTCCTGACCACTCCATAGTTCATAAATTATTGAAATTTTAGGCCCAGTTAATAGAATGTGATCTTATTTCACAATCAATAATAAAATTGGTTTAGAGAATTTGAAAAAAAACCTTAAAATATTACTTTTAAAAAATGAAAATTGGGGAAGATTACTCACAGAAATTAAATGTCAGCTAATTCTGTAAAGTTGAAAATTGCAAACAAAAAGAATGGGGACGTAGAAATGAAAGCATTAAAAATAATTATGATTACACCTAATTGGTATCTTCCGATTCACTTGATCTGATTAATCGGTAATCACTTATCGGCCAATTTGCTTATCGATGCACCCCTAATACAAATAGTACTATAAAGAAGTACGTAAGGTTACACTGTGCTTATTTTGTTCGCTCCAACTTATCTGCAAATAAACTGATAAAGTGTTTCCAACTTTTCTAAAAGCAAGAATGAAATCTAGATATAATACAGATTTCAGATAAAAACATTAATAATACATCCTCTCTTTCATGGTATTGTGAGACCGTTTTAATGATAAATAAACTCACAACGTTGTGCAACAGCATTTCTGTTTGGTATAGTGGTTTATTAAACTGAGCGAATATGTGAAGAAGAGTTAGTCGAAAACCTATCGGTGCTGCTAGCTTACCCCGCTTGTCAAGTTCTAGTTCTGTTGAATTGTGTACCTGGTGTATATAGTTGAGAGTTCTTTCTTTTTTTGAAATCTGATTGCCTTTAAAAATAAGATATAATATGGAAGAAACTAAAAATCGCATCATGCAGAAAAAGAGTTACGGTTCCATTGAAAGAAGGTAAGGTTATTTTTTCCAATTTCGTGCATGTACAATGATTGGTATTAACTTGGCCGGGAATAATGAATGAGTTGATTAGGAGTCGTTGGAGTGCTTGTTAATAAGTGCTTGTTCAGTGTAAAGAAGTTCAATACATATTTAGTTCTGCCGATTATAAAAAAAATCCCTGATACTAACTTTTTCACTGGAGATGTGCCGTTTCCTGCTTATCTATTTTGATTATTATAATAAAGATGGGAAGCGTTAATATTAGTTTAAACTGCATCGGCAGTGGTACCTAGCTTGAGTATCAGGCTCAGCGGATCAATAAAAGTATTAATTTTGTACTTAAAAAAAACTGAATGGCTTTTAAAAATATTTTCTCCTCCAGACGTTCCGCAACGTTTCATGATCATATCTTCAATACTTTCCACGTCAGAAAATTAACATCAAATTTAAATTCCTTATTACATCTCACAAAGTATGACACATTCAGCATTTAGCAACAGTTCATTGTTTTTTGTTCTACTTACATGATATGGCGATAATTGACTTCTAATTACACTCGAAAAATAATCGAGTAACTTTAACAGTAAAATTAAACCGAAAAGTAAAAAGAAAACGGCAGTCCAGTATATTTTAAAATAATCGATGTAAGTACAATTGATGTAAGACTTTAAGAGCTGTGAAATTTCACAAGAAAATTCCTCAATGCTTGTCAGTACTTTTGAATAGTTACAATAAAAAACAAGAAGTTCCGTCTAGAACTATACGAGCCTACTTTCCCGTGTACACCAAATTCAAATTTATTGATCTAGCTATCTCTTTCTCATTTAATCTATAGTTCTTAATTACTTCAAATATACCTTTTTCAACGGATGATACATATTCATTCACTCACTCATTCATTCTTTCATTTATTCAGTCATTCATTTATCCATTCCTTCATTAACTCATTCATGTATTTATTCATTCATTCACTCATTTATTTATTTTATCAATTACACTCATTGATTCATTGATTCATTCTTTCGTTTATTTATTTACTCATTCATTCATTCTTTTACTCTTTCATCTATTCATTCATTCATTATTTCACTCATTTATTCATTCATTCATTTATTCATTGAGAAATATCCTTAAAATCCCGATCAAAAAAATGCATAGGAAAATAGACTCGTTCAGTTCTTGTTGAACTTCGTATCTGTACATGTTCTACAGCGTAATATCTTTCCGATAAAGTTTGCTGCAAGCAAATCCGTCGGTTAGATCAGGAATTATATGGGATTGAAATGTCCCGTAGTTATGTAGTAATGTTAATTTGTTACCTTTCCATTATTCTGGCGCAAATTTGGCCAAGCAGACTTTTTGGCGACAGCGCACGAAAAAGGTTGCCAGCGGCGATATTCCGTTTGGCGTTGGCTGCATCATTGTTGGCGAATTTATCACCTGCACCGAGATTTTTGGAAAAATGACGCTATTTTTTTTTTGAACTGTTCAAAAATGAACAAAAATTGTTCAAATCAATATTTCACGCCAAGAGCTTCTTCCAATAAGCTTTCCGGTAGGAACTTGGATCTTGTGCCTAGAGTTTACATAATTTGCTTCACTCTTGCCCATAGGCGCTAATGATAAAAATTTTTGAACTGTTCAAAATTGAACGAAAAACTGTCAAATCAAAAAGTAAAATACGGAAATGAGATTCCGTACCGAGATCTTTCGAATGCAAAAAGAATTTTTCGAATCGGATATATCATTCAAAAGTTATTAGGGGGCACACACAGACAGACAAACCGACAGACACTTTTTCCCCATCTCAAAACCCTACTTTCAAATTTTTTATTTTTCAATCTTTATTTAATTACCTAACTTATTTTTGACTTTTTTTTATTTCTAACGATATTTTTTCGATTCATTAAGCTTTCTTTAAGGCTTTGTTATCATTTTTTTACTTTTACAGGAAAGTAGGATAAAAAGAAGAAATACGGCTTTGGAAAGAAAGTGGTCTTTTTCCATCGTGAAATTCTATTTCGCTTTTTAATTTTGATTTTTTTCTATTTTATAGTGCAAGTGGTTCCTTAGTAAAGTCCACGGAGGAAGAAAAATACAACGATGATTTTAGAGCATTCGGGACCTCAGAATTACTTTCAGAAACATGTCCTCCACAAATGTAAGCATAGACCTTTACAATGAGCAACATTTCATAATTAATTAGTTTTTAAATTTATCGTGGTGTATCTTACTTTACTTCTTTTGCTTTGAAAAAGGATTAAATATAATGATAATAACAATAATATATTTATTTTGTAAATGTGATAAACGTTTCTTTCAGAAACAAAGACGAAGAGAAGGATAAAGGAGAAAAAATACCATCCGTTGGACTATGTAGCTTGGTAAAGACAACCTATATCTCATAAATCTAAAAAATTTTATTGTTTGAAAGCCATTAAACATTCCAAATGTGGTTAAAGTTTTAAATCCTTTTATTAGAGCGTCATTCACGATATTCCACTGGTACTAAGTCAGCTTTAGAACACCTACACTGAAGTGTATTTTTCTAAAATACTAATATAATACGCATATAATAAATGCAAATTGTAATTATTAATTTTGAAATTTAAGTGAATTAACTTTTTGGAGTGAGAATGGAATTAATTGTAAAAAACATTCCTTCCAAGTTGTAAGACTGCAAGCGCTTAATGGTGCTTCTCCAATCAGTTATGCTCTCGTGCCTCGTGCCCAATAAAGAAAATTCATATTGTAATTTTTAATATTAATTTCGCTCACCCTTTAGAACTTTTACTAGCAATTTCACAAGTTAGTAAGTGTGTGTGCAAATGTGTTTGTTAAATAGTACTAATGTATTCCAAAATTACAAATACTATTATTAAGTTATTATTCAATTGCTATTATTTGTTGAATTATTTTATTTACATATAAAACGTACAGTGTATCTCACTTAGTGTGCTTCTTTGGAGGGAGTAAATTGGGCCATGTCTCTCATATCTTTTGAGATAACAATCAGATTCAAACAAAACATATTTTGTTTGAAACTTCTTCGACATGACGTCTCACTCCTATAACACAACTTTTGTGTTCAGTTTCGGACACTTCACAGAAAAAAAAAAACCATAGCGTCAGGAGAAATTCTACAATTAGAAAATTTCGAATTTGAATCCTAATATAATCAACAGATGTGCTTGGATCAAATTTATCAGGAAAAATGTCTTAATAGAAAATGTCAAAATAGAAAGGAGTTTTTAATTTGATTAGTTTAAGAGTATATTTTCCAAAATTTACTGAAATTATAACAATAAGCCAATTCCGAAGGGATGTCTTTTAAGGTGACCGGCTACACTGAAAGCATCCATTTTCGACCTCAAGGTTGATTTTTTTTTATATTTGTGTTTCTAGTATTTTGAACTTTTCTGTTCCCCAAAAAATTTCCTTTTTCTTCTACGTGCTTTAGAAAAAAAAGTTGTAGCTATTATAAAACATATCTTCTGCTACTAATCTAATCTAATTCTAGCTTTTTTTCAACGAACTGTAACTCTCAACTGCAATTTTCTCGAAATTTATTTTTTTGCAAAATTTATTTACCGTTATCATGATATCTGAAACCTTAATCAATGTATTGTCACAAAATTTTCAGCGTATGTTTTAAACAGTATCAGCTATCATATAACCTTCAATTTTTAATGTAAATAAATTACTTGTTTATTTACAAGGGTTTTTATGTGGATTGCTCGTTAAAAATTCCGAAAAACTATGCATTAGCATACATTTTTCCTTGTTATTTTCATAAATTTAGAAATTTCTCTTTCATTTTAGGTTATTTTGAAGATAATTGTTATTTGTAACTAATGGCTGAAAATAATTATTATTTCTGCAATATTTTTTCTTTTACAGTGTTAACCATTTTGATGAAATTTAACTAAAATTTTGCTCATTTTACCCATTTGTTCAGAAACTAGAGTACATGTAGAATTTTTCAAAGTTTTTTATTTCATAAATCATTATTTAACCAAAGAAGTATAAAACATGTGCAGAAACTGTATTTAAAAAAAGCTTTGTTCCGAAGGTAGTCAGTCGGTCACCTTCAATCTAAAAACCAAAATACATATGAAATTATGCCTTTCCATCAAAATATTGAACAATTTATTTCAGTTGTTTAATGTGAGAAAAAGGAGACATTTTATTTTAGACAGAGAATATCTCATATTCCGCTCATTTTACTGCTAAGAACTAGATTTGGTGATCTTAATAATTTTAATTTACGTTGTTTTAACACTACTCGCTTAAATTTTATTCTCATTTTACTTATAATTAATTTAATTAATAATGTGCGTAAAAATACTACTTTTTTTTAGAAAAAGAAAACATGTGCAAGTTGTAGAGTTATTTCTTATATTTTTCAGTTTAGGTATGCCAGTGCGTTTGATAAGTTTTTGATGGTGATTGGTGTCATCGTCGCCATCATTTCAGGAGCTTCCATGCCAGCTGTGCAGATACTCTTCGGACAAGTGCTCAATCAACTCATCGACTTTGATAAAGGAAGAAAAAACTTAACGAACGCTACGTTGTAAGTAGTGTTTTATTTCCCGCTAACAATAGAAACTTTTAGAGTTCTTTCATTTTTTTACATTTCTCTTGCCTTCTTGCATCTTTTGCACTTTTGAACCTTTTACCTGTGTTTCAAAACAATATTTTCCAAAATTTAAACTATAACACCGCTGATTTTGTTATTTTTTTATACTCGCATTTTCATATACTGTAAAAAAATTTTATCCCGAAAATAGATGAGAATCTCTTCGAAACCATTTATGCGGAGTCTGACGTAAAAGTACAGAGGCTTCAAAAAAGGAAATTACAGAGAATAAAAAACTGAGAACAGTCTGTGGATTTATTGTAACTGATTATGTGCCGCAGTAGTAACGTCTCTGATTCCTGTGCCCGAGGCCAATTGACCAATGATGCCACCGGAATCGGGAAAGCTGGCTGCCAACGGCTAACAGTGTACTTTGTTAGAACGGCAATTACGCCAACAATATATATACTGCATTTTGGAAAAACTTTAAACTGGTAGTCACAGATTTCCAGCGCGTATTTATGCGTTTGTTTACGATTTTTAAACTGGTAGTCACAGATCTCAAGTGTTTAGTTTGACGTAGCATAATAAATCTTCCGCTCTATTTTTACAGTGCGGAAAGAACAAGAATTTTATTAAGAATCTGTTATCAAGACACTTGATTATTTGCTTTTAATCAAGTTCTTCGTAAATTTAAAGAAACATTCAATTCCCCTTCTGTACTTTTGCAAAAATTTTTGCAGTGTACTTTCTTGTGACAGAGGTAACCATAATTATAGTTTCATTCTCATAAGGAGAATTAAAATACAGTTACGGCTATTTTTTCTTTGACACCTTGTATCAAGACGTAATGTCGCTTTTATCGTGATCAAAATCAATTTCTAAAGAATTTCCGACAAGCAAATATCTTGAAACGTTCAACTTCTCAAGGTATTGAGAACTAGACTTGACCCGTATTGGTCTGAGGCAGCATTTCTTCAACTGACAGTATATTTATAAAAAAAGTGAATCACTTGGTCGTCGACAGCGACCACTATTTTTATTTTTTAAGAGAAAATTATTTAATATAGTGCATAATAAAACAAAACTCCCCACAAAGGAAACTATTTCTTTTAAGGTTGTTCCATTCAAGACCTTTTCGCTGTTTTGTATTCATTATTTCCCAAACTTACAGGACAACAGATGAATTCTTAAAGAACACTGCATATCTCTGCATGCTGAATGCAATCATCGGAGTGGTGTTTTTCGTCACGAACTACATGTTCATCACTTTCTTCAGTCTCGCTGCTGCCAATCAAGCGTTCAGAATCCGCTGTTTTTTCATGCAGTCTATCATAAAGCAAGATATCGGATGGTTTGATACCAACGAAACCGGAGACTTTGCTAGCCGTATAACAGGGTATGATGGAAACGTTTCCTCTTATTCATCCGTTTGATATTCGCAATAAGAAATCTATGCGACCTGATACAAAATAATTTTTAAGAAAGTATTTTGTCGTCAAATTAATCAAAATGGCAAACAAAGTCATTTGAACAATGGGTAGTGTTGGTTCTTTGTTTACTTTTACGTAGCTTTTTATGAGATATCATTTCAAACAATTCATTCATAGTAGTATTGGGTATTTGTGTTATTCATTCAAGTATTTGGTGTTTAAGTCAAAGAAGTTGACAGTTATGTTAATGATTTTTCTCAGTTTTACAAGCACTTTTAAATAAATAAATCACAATTTCTTCAATGTTACAAGAATGTGAAAATATTATTATTTCACTATCTACAACATATAATGGATTTTTTAAGTAAACTTTTGAAAAAAATCACACTTATGTTTTATTTTACTTTTTAAGTTAATTATTATGGTTGCAATTGTTATGTTTACTAAAAATACTGCTTAATTTGAGAAATAATTTTCAAATATGTATTTAAATCTGTAAAGGTTCTATATAACTTTCCTAATAAATTTAAAATTAAACTCTCGAGCCTAGCGACAAATCTCAAAATAATATATTAATAAGGAAAAAAATCTTCAAAATATTTTTTTAAACTTAAAATAACTTTGTTTTGTTAACTAAATCAAAACTATTTTTATTATTTTAAAAAATGAGGAGGTTGTCTATTTATTTCATTTATTATTATTATTATTATTATTATTATTATTATTATTTGATAAAATGTGATTCCATATTTTCTCAAAATATAGACTCCATATTAAAAGCGCAGTAAAAATTTTGAGTAAACTTTGAACCAAGATATGTTGCAAATTTTCTAGTTGCGTCAAAGTTTAGGTAGTTGGAAATTCAAATCCAGGCTGTTTTCATCATATATTGGGGCGCAAGTTAGAAAATGCTAGCCATGGTGCAACCAGTTTCTTTATGTGCAGTGCGTTACCAATTTTAACGGTGCCGCTAACCACCCAGTGGCGTAAGCAGCGGTAAAATGATGCTTATTTTTTTTAAATATGTTAATGCTGTTTTGCTTGTGTTGCACGAAAATATGGTAAAAGTAGCCGCAAGCTTCTAGACGTACGCAATTCGCTTTTTGAGCCATTCGCCTTTTTATGCGAAGCAAGAAAGCGGGCTGCATCACTTGGCTTACCGACGATCACGGACCCCTCACGCAATTCAGTTATGGTTTCTTCGAGAACAAGTTATCGCAACTTACAACATTTAAAGATTCTTAAAACAATTTGCAACATACACATATTAAATATTAGTTCGCTGAAAAATTGCTATTTTTATCAAATAGAGAGCAATTTATATATATATATATATATATATATATATATATATTTTTTTTTTTTTTTTTTTTCAAAAAAATCGCACAAAAATATTATACTTTTTTAAAGAATTAATTTTTAATACATCGAACTCTGAGGTGCACAACTAAATTTTATTTATCTATGTCTTACCGTTTTCCCGGAACGTGCCACTGAAACAGAAACTCTTTTAACACTAACTAGCCATAAGTCACTAAACATACTCAATTCACTTTTATGAAATTCGTCTTTTTATGAGATGGAACTGTTTCATTGGATTGCTTCGCAAAGAAAGTATTGTTACATTTTAACTGCAAAAATTAAAAATTCAATTTTTAAAAGTGTTTTTCCTACCGATTGATGAATGTTGATTAGAAAATTCTTGAATTAATTCAAAAAAAGTCCTGTTCGATGTAATTGTCCTAAATTATTCTTAAAACTGATTTACTGATCTTGCCTACATATTTTAGGGATCTAAATCGCATTCAAGATGGAATTGGAGAAAAAATTGGTATCTGCATCAGTAACGTTTCTTCTACGGTGTTTGGAATTGGTTGTGGACTGTACTACGGTTGGAAATTAGCGTTGGTTATCTTGTCCATCACGCCTGTTCTTACAATAGCTATGGCCGTAATGTCCAAGGTAATTAACTGAAACCGTTTGTTTTACTTGAAATCCATTTAGGTAAAAGTTTTGGCATAGCCTTCTGATTTCATTTGTTTTTTTCTTTTTTTTCCCTTTTTTCCTTCTCTCTCCCCCCCCCCCCTCCTCTCTCCATCGCGCGCTCGCTTTTTCTTTTCTTTCTTTTTTTTTCAGCTGCACTAGTGCAATTACAGGACAATATTGAAATTTTATATTACTACCATTCAAAAAGTCTTAGTATGTATTATAAAATTATGGCAAAGATTATTAGTCAAGTAAAGAAGGCATCCTTAGACTTTCTTGACTAACCATGTATTTGCAAGAAACTTTTACAATCGTTACAGCTCTGGTCAAAACAAAAAAACAGCTCTAATTTTTTAACCATCACGCACTCTACGAAAATAAGTTCGTAGTCAGTAGACACTGGTTAAAATCTACTTTAAAATTATTGAAATATAATTTTGAAAAGGATAAGTGGTATACATATTAAAATGAACGCTATCTTCAAGAACTAATTATGCAAATTACCCTGTATTTGGCAGTAACAAGTTCCGTCTAGAAAAATACGAACCTACTTTCCCGTATACACCAACAACAAATTTAAAATTTAGCTGTTTCTCTCTCTTTCTCATTTAGCATTAGTTCTTAAATACTTCAAATATACTTTTTCAACGATTAATGCATGTTAATTAATTCATTCCTTCATTCATTCATTCATTCAATCATTCAAGTATTCATTCACTAATTCATATATATTTATGGATTCACTCATTCATGTATTTATTGTATTTATTCATGCATTCACTCATTTATGTATCGATTCATTCATTCATTAATTTTTTCATTTATTAATTCATTCAGAGATATCCTTAAAAATTCACATAAATAAATGTCATGAGAAAATAGGCTCGTTTAGTTCTGGATGAATTTCGTATCTGTACATGTTCACCATCATATGATTCTTTTAATAAAGTTTATTTTATGAAAATCTGTCTGTAAGATCAGGATTTGTATAGGATTGAAATTTCTCCGTATTCGATAATGTTAACTTTTTTGCGCTGTTCAAAAATTAAAAATAAAAAATGTTCAAGAGAAAAAAAAATCATGTCGAGAGCTTCTTCCAATAAGCTTGTTCATAGAAACTTGGATCTTTTGTCCAGGGTTTATATAATTTGCTTCATATTTCCCCATAAGCGTTAATGTTAAAGTTTTTTGAACTGTTCAAAATCGAACAAAAAATTGTTCAAATCAAGAAATAAAACGTGGAAATGACATGCCCTCTCCGAGATATTTCGAATGAAAAAAAAATCTTTTGAATCGGATCAATTCCGTCAAAGTTATTATCGGGAGACAAACAGACCGACACACACATTTTCCCCTTTTCAAAAACCTACTTTCAATTTTTTTATTTTTCAATCCTTATTTAATTACCTCATTTTTATTTTACTTATACTTTTTTTCACTTTATTTGACCTATTTATTTTCAACGATTTGCATAAGTGATTAAGCCTTTATATATATATATATATATATATATAACATTAAAAACAAATAAATATTTTTAACCCCTTTTTAAATTCAGTTTCGATTTTAAAACACAAAAACTAAAGTGACCTATAGACAATTGTAGGTACTTTTTATACGTTCCCTTGACTTTCCGCTTTTTCATGGCGGGAAAGAAATTACGTAACTCTGAGACCTGGATAAATTTTGCAGAGGAACCGATGGTTTAAAAGTTGCATTGACATGTGACCGGAGACCTCGAAAGATTATTTAAGGAAGAAAAAACTAATTTTTGCACGATTCGCAGGGATTTCGTGGGATTAGTAAGATGTAACTATTTAGTTAGAACTTGATATTTTGTGTTCCGTCTTCGTGTTATTTTGAAATGTGTGTATTTACCATGTTGAAGCTGCAAATAAATTAATGATTCATGGTTTTTGGTCACGATTGCTCTACAGACAGACATTTAACTTAAATGAACAGTTTGCTCGTAACCTGGATGCTTCTATATATATACATATTACTTTACGCGAAAGTAGGCTAAAAATGAGTGTTTCAGGTTTTTTTCTTTCTTTTTACCTATGACTGTACTAACCCTTTTGTTATGATATATGAAAAGTAAACAATACTTCGTAAAAAATAAATTTTTTATAAATTTTCTGTCTGCATATATTCTTGTACCAGATTCTATACCTTTATCCAATTCATTGTTTCTCAATCTAGGGGCTTCATTCAGGTATAAGGGGGCCATCAGGACTGTTTAGCAAATAGAGATTATAATTTAAGAGTGCAACTTAAGCTATCTGCGACAGGTGCCAGATGTATCTGCGATAGGGCAGAGAGACAGGCGCAACAATAAATTACTCGGTATAGAATATCGAAGATGAATGATGCCCACACTAATGCTTAGAAATATGTAAAAGCAGCTGAAATTTGATATTGACGATGAATAAACAGTTACACACAAAAAAACACTAACTTTTTCACTAATAAGGGAAAGGAGGGTAAGAGTACGCACCTAGTGGATTGTTCGTTATAAAAATGAGAATTTTAAAAGTGAGAACCTTGAAAATTGACTCAAGCATAGTTTATTAACTAAGAAACTTAGGTACACAAAATGAAAGTTTTATCTTAAAAAAATATATGAAAGAAAGCAAGCGGAAAAAAAATTGCAACTGCGTACTCTTACCCGACCTGGCGGATAAGAGTACGCACCTAGGAAGGGTAAGAGTACACATTCAGAAAATTTAGCAGTAGTCGTATACAAATGCTCCAGTGCCTTCGTAACTGGAGCATTCATCATGCCACCACTCCTTATATAATCCACACTGGATCCAATCTTCATTATATGATTGTTCGCAGAATGGGCATATTGTCGCCTCATTGTTTGCTGAACTTTTTGAGGGAACTGGGTTGTCGATACAATGCAGAACAAGTTTTTTCCTTGCTTTCACGGTTTTTCCTTTTTCAGTTTTGGCCCCATTTTTACTTCTCATAGCAGCTCGATTAGCCTTTGCTTCATCTAATTCTCTCTACCTTTTCCTTATGTGCGTACTCTTACCCGCCGATGTATTGCTCCTCAAAATCGTCCATAGATGGCTGTAGCATTCACAATAGTAAAAATCTGACATGCCCACGTTCTTCGGAAGGGAGCAAAGCTCATAATGATATCTACTTAAAAAGCAAACATCAATCCTTTATTGACAAAAAAATTAATATTTCTTCGTAGAAAAATGACATGCCAACATGCAGAAATCATTTTTTACCTGATAAATAAACGACAGCAAGGATGAAAATAACAATGGCGGTCTCTTGAGTCAGCTGAAAACAAATGTGTTGAGTTGATTACACTTGCTTCTGCTTGCAGTGTTGCCAACAGGGAAAAAAAATCCCTACGTACTCTTAACCGACTGCGTACTCTTACCCTCCTTTCCCTTATTCTTCAAAACACGGCAAATATCAACCTTTTAAAAAACATTTATGAAGATATGTATTTTAGGCTCCCAAGGGATAAGTCTCGGTCCACCCCTCTTTTCACTTGTAGTCCCGCTGGAAAGAAGGAATGGAGAAATTTTTTTAATGTGAAATCGTTTAAACATCCATGACCTGCACACATTCTTTCATCATTTTATTTCCAGATTCAAGCAAGTGTTGCAAGAGAAGAATTACAAGTCTATGGAATGGCTGGAGCAGTAGCTGAAGAAGTTCTTTCTGCTATTCGTACTGTAGTTGCATTCGGAGGGGAGAAGAAAGAAATTCAAAGGTTAAAAAAATATATATTTGTTGGATATTTTGTATTATAACAAAACACTGTCGAGCATATAGCTCCCTTTTTTTGAACTGATTGGTTTTAAGCACTCTAATTAACCATCAATCACGTTTAGTGATACAACCAGCAAGCTGCATCGTTATTAGTTATATTCTGGAAGAATCAGTACACACTGATCAGTCAAGCACAATAGCATAGCATTTGCAATCCAAATAAGAATGATATAATTCATATATCCAGTAAAAGTACTTACACACTGAGAATTTAAAATGAGTGAATATGTATTTTTATGTTGCATAATATATATATTTTTATGTTATTCGGATATTTCAAAATTGCATGTTTAATATTTATTAAAACATTCAATAGGGAAACATCCAAGCATTATAGCAAAAATCAAACTTTAAATCAAAGGAATTTAACTTAAAATTTTGCTGTTAAATAGAAAATATTATTTATCAAACGAATAGCAGTTGCTATTAAATAAAAATTAGCAGCTGCAATTTGATCATTAGAGCGTCGAAGTTGGAATCGAGTATTTAAAGAAACATTTTCAAGAATGAGTGTTCGGAAATGAAAAAGAATCAGTGATTGTCTCACACTACTATTGAAATAAAATTTCGTATGCAAGCAATTCATTATGGTAAATAAGCAAGTGGAAATGATCTCTATGGCAGCAAAGAGGCCTAAGCTTTCAAATTGCTGTTGTATATCTCGAGAATTTTATTTTTCTTTCTTTTACCTTTAGGTATGAAAACTGCCTAAATCCAGCAAAGAAGAAAGGAATAAAGCGAGGTCTTATGACAAGCATCGGTTCCGGTCTCATGTGGTTTTGCATTTTCGCTGGTTACGCTTTGGCTTTCTGGTACGGCCTGAAATTGATCCTGGAGAGCCAAGAAAATGGGGACGACAAGTACAATGGCGGCACTCTAATTACTGTATGTATAAATGCCAATCAGCTTTTCAATTTTCATCAAAGTTTGTAATTAACCAAAATAAACTTTAATGTGTGTTGTGACAACAATAATATAATTATTTATTATATTTATATGAAATTCCATCAAAAAAAAAGTCCAAACTTTTGGGATGGGTTGTAGCATTTCTTAGATAAAAAGACCTAAGTAACGATTTTTTACGAACCTTTTCAAATATTTCCATCGTCCAGTTCCTCATTTTTACTTCGTAGTACGAAGTAAAGGAAGTGTTGTATTCGCGACAAATTTCTTACTCAAATTTCAGCCTAAATTTTCCTTTGAATCGCACATGAATCAATCGTGACGTTTGTATGGCCAACCGAAATATTTGTTTTACTCATCCCTGAGGCCATTTTGAAGAGTTTTTTTATGATGTATATATGTACTTGTATAATTCAAAAAGGATTAGTCGTAGAAGGCAGAAATTTCGTCTGTAGAAATTGTATAACCGAAAAGCTCCTCGCATAAAAATAATTACCTATTATTATTTTAAGTGCACATATTTATTGTTCACAAAGCATGAAAAAATGCGAAAATTAAAGTTTCTGGTTTATCCATTTTTGCCTTCTATTTTTCAGGTGTTTTTCAACATTATGTCAGCGTCGATGTTTATTGGACAAACGGCTCCTTACTTTGAAGCTTTTGCCATTGCTAGAGGTGCAGCCGCAAAAATTTACAGCATCATCGATAGAGTAATAAAACTGATCTTTGAAAAGATCTTTTTTTCTTCTTTTCTTACATTTTGGAAACAATATTTTCAAGAAACAGTATTTTTGGACTCTTATAAAAAAAGTCATATCATTAATTTTAGAACATTGAATACAATATTTATTTGAAAGTAGTTCTTCAAAACTATTTTAAGTTTACACACAAACAAACACACACACACACACACACACATATATATAGATATAGATATATATTCTTTTTTACAATTTCATAATTTCTTCGAGGTAAACATGTATTTGCTTTAAGGAATTTCTTTTCAAGTGCTTTGGTATGGGAAACATATTTTATTAGCTGAAAACATAAAACTAATGTAATCTAAGATTTTTTTTCTTATTTTGTAGCAACCCTTTATAGATAGCAGTTCTCTCAAGGGTAAGATGCCACCCTCTATCGACGGAAATATTAGACTCCACAACGTTATATTTAAATATCCTTCTAGGCCAACAGTTCCTGTAAGTGATAACTGATTTATATATATTCATATTTATTTCTATTTATACTGATTAAATTACAGCTGATTTTTGATCTATTTTTTGATCGAGAAATAAGGGGTTAAATAATGTGGGTTTTTTTTTTTCAGATTCTACAAGGTCTTTCTTTTGATGTGAATCCAGGGGAAACGGTAGCGCTTGTTGGGCCAAGTGGCTGTGGAAAGAGTACAGTGATACAGTTAATTCTCAGATACTATGACACTAATGGAGGGCATGTGAGTAATGTTCTAAGATAGTTTAATAAAGTACTTTCTTATGAATTTTTAAACTATAGTGTAAAATCAATCATTATATTGTTTCCGTTTAAAGTAATCTGTCTAAAAATAAAATTTTCTCAGAAACATTGGTTAAGGTATGAAATTTTTTTAATGGTGCTCAACTTTCATTTAATTTTGTGTGATGCCCTTTTCCGCAAGAACATCTGTGAATATAGAAAAAAAATGAAAGAAATTAATTAACTTGAAATAGAATAAAAGAGCAAAATAATAATAATAATAATAGTACTAATAATAATAATAACAAAATCAATCTGTTTAAGGCCAAAAAAAGGTTGTTTCTTTACTCCTGCAATACCAGAAAATATTACGTTTACTCGAAATACTTAATTTTTTGCAAATGAATCTTTGAAATCTTAAAGTTACAGATATACTAAAATAAATATATTGTGTAAAAAATTTTACTTCATAGAAATCTATCGTACATGATAGTACGTGCCCGCTGAATTCAGCTTTCGCAGTGGACTGCGATTTATAGTTTTAACAGCAGTTTACATTCATTCGACAAATGGAAACCCCCGAATTCTTCAACCCTCAACCAATAAACATCTTGACCAATTAGATGGAAGTTACTAAAGAAAAACTATTCGATCTCAAAACTTGATTGGGTAAATGCTTTGCTGGTTAACAGTTAGAAGATGTCGATTGTCGTTTGATGATTCTGCGTTTTACTACTGCTCTGCGTAGCAATGTCTGTTGAGCAAAATACTTTTATGTTTCACTGTAAAACTTTTCATTAAGAAAAAGGTTTTTTGATTTGATTTCACCGTTCCTTTGGCAGTTCAACTTATTTATGCAATAAGTAAGGAATATATAAGAACAATTTTGAGTAGCTAATCGCATTTTATAAAAGAAAAAAAATTTAGAATAAGAATTTTATTTAGATATTTCATGAGTATGTATCAAATTTAATGTGTTTTATCTTAGGTTCAAATCGATGACAATGACGTAAAGGATTTAAATGTTGGATGGTTGAGAGATCACATTGGTTTGGTCGGACAGGAACCAGTGTTGTTCTCCACCACAATTGAAGAGAACATAAAACTTGGTAAAAGTAATGCAATCTTTGATGAAGTGATTAATGCTGCCAAACTCGCGAATGCCCATGATTTCATTGACAGCCTGCCATTAGTAAGTATGAATTTCAGATGTTAATTAAAACGCGTACGTTTGTAATTTTCTGTTCGAAACGAGATTGAAAGTTTCCTGCTTTAAAATGTACTCCAAAGCGCTGTTTCTGTATATAAGCAATAAAAAGCAAACGCACAGTATATCCTTAGCCTTCGATAGCCCACTGTTATTGGAGGCAATTCACCGCTAGAGAGACTCTTGAGCGATCATGGTTGTCACGTGATATCCGCTCTTTGTTTACATATATTGTACACATGTTGATATCCGCTCTCAAGATTTTCAATTGAGTTCTGCGTGGAGTTCACTAGGCAAAATTTGTTATCTTAAAATTAATTAGACTATTTTCACAGCTTTTTCTGATTATAACCCAGATTTTACATTTAATTTAATCATTATAAAATAAATTTATTAATTATCATAATAGTTATAGTGTTTTATTTAGTGTTAATTTTATGTAATATAGAAGAACTATATTTAAGCCTAGTTTTTAATTAGATTTTTCGAACTCGAAGTAAAACGATGCTACGGCTTCCTTTGTTTACATTGCTTTCATCGCAGCCACGTGACCAATGACGTTGCTTGAATTGCCTCCATTAAAGTTATGCTATGGTTGTCATCAAGAGTCACAGAGAACGGACTAACTTACTTTGGGAGAATATTTACAAACAAGACAGTCATATTTTTTATATGCTCCGATACTTGGCTCCCTCCTCGTACTGCCAAACACATTATGCTTTTTACAGTATTTAGTTATGTATGGGAAGTAACAAATGTGCTTTAAATTTGTTCAATAAATAATGGTTGTTTTTATTTCTGCAGAAATATGGTACTTTGGTTGGAGAACGTGGTGCGCAACTAAGTGGAGGACAGAAGCAAAGGATCGCCATAGCACGTGCTCTGATCAAAAATCCTCGAATTCTTTTATTGGATGAGGCCACATCTGCGTTGGATACAGAAAGCGAAGCAGTGGTTCAGAAAGCTCTTGATCAGGTCAGACACAGAGATGTTTAGTATTTTATGATTGCTGTAGTCGCTTTTTTCTTTGTTTTAAAATTAACTTCAATGTGACTTAATTGTAAACATTTCGTCCACATGTGAGTTGCCGTTGCTTTGTTGAGTGACGTAATTTTTTATTTATGTTATTGTAACTAGAACTGATTGAAGAAGTGTTTCGACTCTATGTTTTTCCTCGCTATAAATTTTTTTCCCAAGTGCCCACTCTGACAGCAATTTTATTATTTGTGATTTTATCTAAGGGTTTTAAGCACATAATTTTTACTTATATCAGTGCTCACTAAATTGGTGACAGACATAAGTAGGTCTGCTGTCCTAGAAATTTTTGCCGATTAAATCTATTATGTTTTGTCTGCTAGTTGCGAAACAAATATTAAAATTTCGGTTCTGCTACAATAACTTTAATAAAATCCTACTTTTCTTAGAAATGCTCTCACATCCATTACCAAATTGGGATACAGTATATTAAATCCTAATACAGATACATTATTAAGTTATTCTAGCAAAGCTAAAAAAATAGATATTAAAGCTTTACAAAGCCTTTTTCAGCGTAAAAATGACCATAACTCAATTAATTTTGAATTTATAGTGATATTTTGTTCGATAAAAGAAAGAAACTAAAATGGGAAAAAAAGTAACAGTAAAAGAAGAAAGAAAAAAAGGAGAAGAAGAACCGTCTTTGTATGCAGTCGCGGACAAGAAATGGGAATCAATGAATAAAAAATATCAGTGGTTGATAATAGTAATCCTCTTTGGTAATTTTGCTGCCATCTCCTAGCCCTGTTCAATTGTTTTAAATATGAAAAAAGCACTTAAACAACTATTGGTTTTCAATTAACAGTATTAAGTTAAAGAATGTGCAGTCTATTGCGTATTTGCGTCCAATGAAAAACTTTATATATCTTATCACTTGTCTGATATTTAGATAAATAAAAAGCAAAGCAAAAAAAAAAGACCTTTAATTATATGCATTTATTGAAAATTCTGTACAGTACGTTAACTAAATTAACTTATTATTTTATATTACTTGAATTAGTGAATTTACTCCATTCAGCATTGTAACCATCTTCAACTTGTTTGTGAAAAGGTTCCCTTTGGGACCGTTCATAAATGATGCCACGCTTTTTAACCATGTATTCGACCCCCCTCCACCCTTTGTCACAAAATGTCATACTTCAACGGACCCCCATACCCCCCTTTGTCACATGTCACGCTACGTTGCATAAGCATAATGTCACACGTTTCGTTACCCCTTCTCTTCCCCTTGTCACAGTTTGTCACAATTTCACAAACCCCCACTCGAAGCGTGACGTCATTTATGAATAAAGCTTTTGTTGTGGTCGTTTGATGAATTTTAGAAGAATACGCATTTTTAAATTTTCTGCAATTAGCTGAAATTGCATTATTTTAAAACGTAATCATAATAATATTGCGCTTTTAGCGGAATTTATATCTTTTCATGATTAAAAAATAAAAGAACTATTTCTTATAGCTAAACATGCTTTAAAAATGAACACAATTCCTTATCAATTACCGATATCAATAAAAGATAAACTCCCTTCTGTGCGAAAGAGAATGAATTTTGACATTTGAACTCTATGCTTTCCTCCCTTTCTTTGGAAGTAAATGTCAAAACGGAAAAGAAAAAAGCATGAAACAATATTTGACGTTAGTATTTTTTTAAATCCCTTTCTTTATTTATTATCAAATTCAATGATAGGGGAGACTGGGTATGACTGACAATTTTCATTTTATCGCCCATAATTTTGTTAGTATGCCAATTTGCTGAAAGAAATGTGTTTTTCATAGTAAAGTCATAAGTACCATTTTTCAAAGTATAAAAAACTGTCACCACCGACCCCACCCTGAGGCGGTTGTGACAGTGCTTGTGGTCGGTAGTAACAAGTTCAAAAATGCACCAAAACAGTTTTAAATTACTTTTATTGCAAATAATATCTAAGATAAAGCAGAAGCGTCACTACGAAGGTGGCAGAGGAGGCGGTCCACCCCGGGTGACACCCGTTTGGTGGGTGTTGAGGAATGACACAAGGTAACTTTAATTAGAGCTATCCTGTACTAATGATCATTTCAAACAATTAGTTTAAAGCTAACTGCTGAAAAGCATCATTCAAAAAATATTGTGAGATATTCCTGTTGCTTCATCTCTTCCTCATCCATAAGCACCAGACATCATTTGTGAGGATTTTTACCAAATGCACGTTAAGGGCAAAAAAGTGACATTAGTAAAAGAAGCTTTCAATGGTAAATTAGAGCATAATTTAGATGAAACTTTTAAGCAATTACTTAATAATTAAAAAAAATTATGCTTGAGAGAGCAGATTAGCATAAAAACTGCAGGTAGGTCTTTCTAAATGTTTTGAAAGTATTCCCTGCACATTTCGTTGAAAATATCTACCTTATTACTTTGTACTGTTGCTTACTGAAAGGAAAATCTGCCGTTCATATTTTTATTGCGTATTTTTGAGAAACAATCATGCTATTCTTAAAATTTTTTATCGTCTGGGAAGGTAGAGATTTTTTTCTGGTAGAGCGTTTTGTAACTACTGGCGGCGACATTAAATTGAATTATTGTTGTAACTAATGATATTATTATTTGTAGGCCAGTAGTGGTCGTACTACTATTGTCGTTGCTCATCGCCTGTCTACTATCAGAAATGCCAATAAGATCATCGTGTTATCACATGGAATCGTTCATGAATCTGGTACTCACGATGAACTAATGGAAATGAAGGGACTGTACTATCAATTAGTAGAAGCACAGGTAATCGAATCATTATTTATAAGCATTAAAGGGATGCGTTAGTTGAAACAAAATGCTTCTTCTTTTTACATTTTATCTCTGATCAATGCTTTGAAATAAATAACGAGGCATTATTTGAATGCCAACTCATTTAATTCCAGCTTCTTCGTTTTTAGCAAAATTCCTTATGTATAGTTTATTCTAATAAGCCGGCGTGATGGCGTCGTGGTAAGGCGCGGAGCTCGTACGCCCCAGGTCTGAGGAACGAGCCTGGCGGTGTCGATGGATTTTCAAGATGTTGAAAATTTAGATTATCGTCTGCTTATATGTCATATGATTATGCGGCATGTAAAAGATCCCTTGAGTAGACATTTGACTTGGATACTCTGGGCTAAATTAAATTCCTAGTGCAAATTTCGTATCAACAGAGTCTGGGTGCTCGCCTTTTAAAAGTGGAGAAACCCGCCGTCAAAATTCTCGCGCAGTGATGGTACCACACTCATTGTGGTGCCGCTGAAAGAGTTGGTACCAATCTCTGGGGAACGCACTAGGTCTGCAATTGTCAGAAACCAACAGCAGCCCATTTAAAAAAAAAAAAAAAACGTTTATTCCAACAATATTTATAAGTAAAAAGCTAAGGGTATGACGATAATACAACTTTTCGGCTTACTAGGCTCTGTGATAAGATGTGATTGTGTTCACAATAAGTTGTGAACAATGCAAAATTATACACCGTTCAAAATACATTGAGACGATGAAGTACTTAGAAACTAGGCAGATCAAAATATAATTTCAAAAGATAGCTTTGATTTCCATTTGTTAAACATTTAGGTTTTGCAACGTTTACCTTCATCTATCTAACTCCATAATTGAAACTTATACATATGCAAGCTGTTAAAAGATTACGTACTAGTTCAAAGTAATAGATTAAAAGTTTTTTTTTTTTCAAAGTATAAAAACTGGAGTTTATAAATTAATACATATAGCTCAAATGTTAATAAATAGCTTTTATATCTTAAGAAATAGGCAATATGGGCCAATTTGCTCACTTGCACTTTCCTATGACTCTTAAGCTTTACTTATGACACACATACATTAGAGTTTCTCCCACCGGCTAAATTAAATCAGAAAAAAACCCAAAAAAATTTAATGTTATTTCTTCCCGATTTTGATTATTTAATGGAAAATATACACTGACACAGGAGTCCATATTCTTATTTCAGAAGAATTATCAGCCTTTTATATTTTTAGCTAAAGCAAAATGAAGACAATGATCTGGATAACATAGACTTGAACTCACCTGAATTACAGTCTGCTGTAAGTTTAAGTAAAGAACATGGCGATGATAAAATCTCTGCATTTTACCAGACACAGATATCTACCGTAAGCTCAAATTTGGAACGACAATTATCCTCCACAAGAAACGAAACCATATCTGACGAAGAGGTAAGTACATTTTTGCTCAAATTTCTGAGACAAGCAGACAGGAGTGAAAGTAATGCATTTTCTTAATTCCAACTGGTTCTGCTGTTATAGAGCATTCTTAATGTATAATATATGTTACTAAGAGGTACTCTCAGAGGTCTTCAAACTAAATTGGTAATGGTGATGAAAATTTATAGCTATTGAAATTAAAACATGTTTCAGTGTTTTGAGGCTTAATTAATATCTCCTTTTAGCACGTTGTGTCTATAACAATTTCATTAACGAATTATGATTCACGTAATTTGTCTGAAAATGTTTTAACTGTACTTGATTTATTGATATTTCTGTATGAAACTTCATTTGCTACTGCTTAAAGATCGGCAGTTCTAAAATGAGATTAATTTTCACGTAAAAACGTAATCGTGAAAATATATGGTGTGTCGAAGCTATGATTATTACTCAAACAATAGTAGTCTTCATTTAATGGATGAAGAACTTTTTTCCGAAAAGGTTAAGTAAAAGTAAAAACAAAAGAACATACTGAATAACACCAAAAAATATTAGTAAGTACAAACATTTTTTAAATATTTTAAGAAGAAGAAAATGTTGTACTACCCATATTCAAGTCTCTACTATTATTATTTCTGGTATAATTTAAGCCACAGTAATATTTAAAGTTTTTATTTAGACACTTGTTAATGAAAAAATATATCTCTAGTTATTCTTAATTATGATCATATCTTGAATTCGCCGACATGAAATTTAGCCCAACATGAGGGGGGAAATCCTAAAATAGTTCTGTAACTTTTTTTTACTATTATCATTACAAATTATGGGTAGTTGTATAACTAGAAAATTTATTAAACTTTATATTATGTTTTAGAACAATAATTGAGGTGTCATAAGGTTTTAAATGAAACACTTACTTTTGTTAGTATAATTATCGTGGGAATCATAAAGCAAGGAGCTGAAATACATCAGGCATTCTTTTTCAATCTTTGAAAGAATTGGGAGAACCGATTGAAAATTTTCATTTTCTTTATTCAAAGATATTTCAATAATTTAAAATTACGCCTTGGTATGGAGTAAATTGTTTAGTGTCACATTAGAATTCCTTAAAATGAGGATAAGAAATGATTTTAAAAAATATTTAAATTTTAGTGTTAAAAAAGCCTTTGAAACCTGTAGAATGTGCAGGTAAATAAAGAACTTGAGTTATCAAATATGTTGAGGAAATTTTATGACTTATGATGGCTTAAAAATGTCATGAGAGTTCTTTGGTTTTAGTTTTTTATTATGTCCTTACTACATTTAACAGCTTTTTTCTTTCTTTCTTTTTACTGAAACGTTTTGTCTTTATGAAAAAAAAATCTTTTTTGTAAAATAAAAACATTACTTGCTTCAGAGGTCAGTAAAAGTACTCTTAATTACAGTGCAAAGAAGACACTAATCAATCTGCTCCGTCACAAACACGGCTGCTGAAGATTTCTGCTCCAGAATTGCCTTATGCTGTAGTTGGAGCATTGAGTGCCTTAATTATGGGCATACACTTCCCGCTCTTTGGAATTATATTTGGAAACATATTCGAAGTAAGTTCTGTACATCTGCCATGGGTTCACTGGTAATAAATCGTTGCATTATTTATAAATTGGTCGGTATTTGAAATGACTTTAGCCAATGAATTTGTATATACTACGCTGAAAATAAACAAAAAGTTCCGTCTGAAACTATACGAGCCTACTTTCCAGTTTGCCAATATATAATTGGTAAATATAGCCATCTTCTTCTCTTTTACTCATGTAGCTCTCCGCATAAAAGATTTCTGGGAGATTCTCATGCGTTTCCGGGCGAAGTTTTTTCCAGTGTGCCATATGAACTTAGAAGATAAGTTAATTATAAAATCGACTAATAAAAAAACATTTAAAAGATCACGTCTGAAAATAAAATTAGCAGGATGGAAACCATTTTATATTGTCTCTTCCACGTATGAAATGTGGTAATTATAGAAAAATGTAACGTATTTCTTTTAGTTATTGGAAACATTGAAAAAATTCTGTCGGAAGACTCGAATTTTACAGTGGTGCTTTATAAATAAAAGTTTTATTCTCTTGTTTCTTAAACATAAGAGATTCTGAAATTATTTTGAATAAACAATAAATTTAATTTTGAGTCAACGGTTTTCTACATGAGTTCAAACGTTAATAAGTCAAATTTTTAGGGAAATTTGAATACACACGTTCCTGAATTACGACGAACCCCTTATTCGGCTTAAGAAAATCTAACTCTACGAGAAAACGCTTATTGCACCAGCTTGCCCTGGGGGTTTTTATAACTCCAAAACATATGCAGGAAAATTTGTCTTAATTAAGATGGAGCATATATTTTTATTGATAAAGTATTGTCTTCCGCTTTGACAGTACATGTAATTTGCAATAAACTTTTAAAAAAAACAGTAAGATTGGAATATTTCGTTGCTTTCTGCTTTTATTTGGCGTCACCCATTGAATGATCTGTCTCTCTTTAGATTTTAGGGGAAGAACTTCAAGTCATAAAGGAAAAGTATGTTTATTACTGCTTGATTTTCGTTCTGATGGCTGTAACATCCTTTTTATTTGCATTTTTGCAGGTAAGAAGTATTTCCACCTAAAGAATAAATGTATAAAACTTTACTTAATGTATTTTGTTTTATGTGAAATTGCAAATGTTTTGCAAGAACCTCAGTTTCCATAATTTATGTGAACCATGTTAGATTCCAGATTAACCATACAAATTTATTTCTCTCTGAAAGCCTTTTTTATGATTTTTTTTTCTTTTTTGCGATTTTTCATCGCAAAAACTATTTATTTTTATTAATTAATCTATTTAATTTTTTTTTAAATTTTTGGCACTCATGATGGTTTTTCTAAAGAATGAACTTCAAATCCTCATAAAACCAACAGTAAATTAAAACAAAGGTTATGCGGGCATAACCACATGCTGTATATCATCATGACCCATTCGAAGATTTTTGACCTGCGAGATTTCTTATGCACACTCTCGGATATGAGAAATAAATTCGCGTTACGCAGCACAATGAAAGTCCTACAGCAGAGTACAATTCTGAACAGTTTTTAACTCAAAATTAAGAAAATATTGACACAAAAATGATTTAATCTTTCTCAGTGATATTATCAACTAAGTGATTTCTGAATAATTTGATCATATTTATTAAAAAAAGAAAAAAGATTGAATTTTAAATGTGAAACTGAATTTTTTATTACTTTATGTGTATTTGTTATCAAGTGAATATGTAACACTAGCTTATAATGACAAAATTTGAATTGAATAAGGAGATTGTAGACAAAATAAAGTAAAGTTTTCTAAGATAATTTAATTTGTTTCTTGAAATAAAATTACGCATAGTAATTACACTAAGATTAAATTATGCTCTCTTATTTAGACCTTTATGTTTTCGGTTGCCGGAGAAAGGCTTACTTGCAGACTAAGAAAAATGATTTTCTCTACAATAATAACACAGGTAAGAGAGATATAGTTATAAAAGTAACTCTATTCTTATAATTAAATGAATAAAAAAAATTTGTTGTTATTTTTAAAGTTTGAGTTTATAATTCAATAGCTTGAAAGAAAATTCATTTTGTTTAGGACATCTCATTTTTTGACCGTCCTGATAACAGTGTAGGATCCTTGTGTTCTAGGTTAACTTCCGATGCTTCAAGTGTTCAAGGAGTAAGTGTATTATGTGTCTTTCTTCTTCTTTCGTATTTTTTTATGCAAATGAATTTATTTTTATATTTTATGGGTTTATAAGATTGGGACAAACTTGTACACTGCACAGGTGCTCTGAAAATCTTCTAAATTAATGAAATAATAAAATAAGTAAAATACTAAATCATAAATTAAAATCAAGTTTTAAACCAACTAAACAGTTACATTTTTTTAATGGAATTAAATAACAAACTTGTATAAAAAAGCTGAAGTTTTGATATGTTTGTATCGTTTAAGCTCTATATATCTTTATTGTTACCCCCCCCCCTTTTCATCCCCACCGCAAAACGCTTCTAAAACATCAGTGGCATACAAGTAATTCACTATAGCCATTTGGGGGGAGAATTAAATTTATTCAAAATTACTCCTTTTTTCCAATAAATTTAGTTTATCGCTGATACAGTCTTGATTAACAATGCATGTATAAAAAGGAATTCTATAATTTTAAACTTCGCTGCTTGAAGCTTTTAAGCGATAATTTCTGTTATAAAAAGGTTGACACTTTCTCCAATTTTGTATTTCTTATACATATATGAAATTATGAAAGAAAAAAAGCGTATAATGGAGTAAAATGTTTATAAATCCACTAACGTGCAAATTTTTAATTGAAGTATTACTGGATATTGCTTCAATAATTAAATAAAGTACAATATGTGTTAATCACATTTTTTCGTGTTTATATGAATATGCATTATGTAATTAATATTTTTACGATTTATAAACAATTTCTTTTTAAAAAAAGAAGATAATTCTCAGCCAGAAAGTGTGTCATTTGCTTAAAAGCGACAAGAAATCACCCATGTTATATATTATTATGATTATTATTATTTATATTTATCATTGTCTCTAAAACAGGTTGCTGGCTCTAGAATATCTGCAATGCTTCAAGCGTTTTCGACACTAGTGACCGCTATTGTAATTGGTCTTTATTTTAACTACAAGATTGGTTTGGTTGTCCTGGCCTTCGTTCCACTTTTGTTACTAGCCGCATATCTCGAAGGGAACATTATAAAGAGGCAATCTGCAGGAGAAAAGTCAGCTTTAGAAGTTGCATCTAAAGTAAGAATTTAAGCTTTAACAAAAAAGTTAATACATATAGTTTTAAGCCGAAACACAGACATGTGTTTTAAGAATTATGAAGAATTCCTTTTGTACGGAATTCCTAAATGAGACCGAGTTCTTTCATTTATAACTTATTTGAAAGAATGATATATATATATATATATATATACATAAAACATAATGAAATACTTGCATTTCAAGGACAAAATACAAAATTTTCCATCCCATTAAAGTGTTCTTTCTAGGGGAACTTCGCATTGCAAAAAGAAATTAAATATGAATAGCAGATATATTATTTAATTATAATGTATTATTATTCATATTTAGGAATCCAATAACTGTTAATTAATGCTAAAAAAGTCACTGAGGAATGTAGAAATGCGTTGTCTCATTTAGGACCATCATTATTGTCAGCAAAATTTGAAAGGCTGATGAAAAAGGATTAACTCTTGTGTGTTATAGAAGACTCATAAAAATTAATACTTAAAAGGCTATTTTTTTAAAAATGTGGTTGAGCGTAGGAATGAGTCGGACAAAATTCAACATGAAAAACAAATTACAATTTATTTAACATTCCTAAAATAAAAATAAATTAATTATGTTAAATTCCTAAATACCAACAAGGGTAATCCAGTGCGATGCAGAAAAAGGAAAATCAGTTACTTATGTCTATCAAAAGATTCATCTCCGGACTGCCGGCTAGCAATCTTCAAATTCATTTGCACTTAAGTTAAAAAAAAAAAAACTTGATCATAAAACTACCCCTGGGGATGCAGCACAGAGGTGGGTTGAGAACTTTCAACTTATGCTTGAAGATCTTCGAACGCACCTACTCAGGCCGACATCACTTCAGAACGCATGCCTTGCACGCGCTGCAACGCATGCGACGATGAACAACCATGCCAGGCCAATCTGTCAATATCCAGATAATTTGCATATCGTGTATCTGCATTCGTCCTTCATTGAAAACACTTATAAGCAAAATAAAACTGGAAAAGTATATTTGCATTAAATTGAATTAAATTATATATATACATGCTCAGAGGGATTTAAAAATATAATTTCACTCTAAATGCATTTGCATAGCACGACCGTCGTTGACAAATTTAAATTTACAATGCAAATAATTAAATACTCTTCACGAGTGTCAGAGGTACAAGAATATATGCTAACAAATCCCCCCCCCCCCTATTGGGCTCTACCACTCGCAAAGAAACACATGACATTTAGGAAAAATTACAAAAGAATGATACATCAAAAAAAAAAAAAAAAAACTGACAATTTGTAATATTTAAAACTATAACAATTAATTCAGAAAAAAAAAAAAAAAAAAGTTCAATCCTATTGTTTCACATGCTTTGCGTAGATTTTCTTTAGTAAAAGGCTTAATAAAACTGTCTGCAGGGTTGCATTTACTTTTAACATGTTTAATTCTAAACTGCTTTTCATCTACCAGATTCTTAGAAAGTGATAACGTACATCAATGTGCTTAAATCTCGAATTTTCAATCGGAGAACCAGAAAATTCAATTGCAGCTCAACTGCCCCAAAATAGAATACAATCGATTAATTTTAAGTTCGGAATATTTCTTGTCTCCATCTCGCTTAAAATGTGTTTGATCCACATCACTTCTGTTTAAATGTACGCCATATAATAGGAATTCTATCGAGAAAAATAACGAACCTACCCATTGAGATCCTGTCATCGTGATTTGCGGCGTAGTCAGAATCAGAATAGGCATTTATTATATGTAATACTTTCTATGACGCCCAAATTTAGTTTATAATCTCTGGTATATTTTAAGTACCCTATCAACCTAAGTAAACATTCCTAATGCCTTATGTCGGGATTTGATTGAAATTGAGACAACACATTTTTCCGCTACGTAGGAAATACATCCCAAAGCATTCCTATAAGGGATATCCATCATTTCATTTTCCGTGATTTCTTTCCGAGGACACACTTTCTTTGATAAAATTAAACCCTTTGGAATAGGTAATGACGAAATTGGATATCTGAATTTCTCGAACATTTCACATAACTAGTCTACGTATTTACGTTTGTGAATGAAAAGATCATTTCCTTCTTTCAAAAATTCCACCCCGAGTAATTTTTTAGTTGCACCCAACTTCTTAATATCATAGTGTTGCTCAAGTTTATTTAAAACAGTGTTTACAATAGTTTGGTTCCTTCCAAAAATAATGATGTCGACTACGTGAATTAATAAAAGAGCTCCAATTAATAGCGCAATTAGGAACCTTATTTATATATAACTGCTCTAATTGAGACAGAAAATATTTGAATGTTATAATATGTATATATATATATATATTTTATTTATTTATTTAATTTACAGCTAAAAATTTATTATTTTTCTCCGAAAAAACCTAATTTAGCACGGAAAGAGTAAGCACATTCAGTCATTTTCTTCCTTACATGCCAATATGCTCTAAATGTGGTGAATATTTTCCCTAAATGAGAGAAACTTGGGGAAAAATTGCCTCTCATTGAAACACTTAACAGCTTAGCTATTCCATTATAAAATGTGATTTTTATTTATTTATAATAAGCATCATTATAAAGCAGCAAATGAACACCAAATTCTTAAACATTATTAAAGAAAATCTCGTCCAGAGAACTTTTAGTTTTTTCTAAAACTAATATGAAGTCATTGCGTTTTAATCATCTAGGCATATAAAACGCATTAACTTTAATAATAAATGAAAAAAATAATAACTTTATTTTGTGATGGCAGGAAAAGAGGTAAATTGCTTGAAAAGAAATATTTCGTACTGTAAAATTCTCACCAAGCATTAGTTGTCTTTGAACTTAACAGTATTCCTTTTGTTTTAAGGTTGCTATTGAAGCTATAGAAAGCATCCGAACGGTGGCAGCTTTGCATCAAGAAGATTCATTTTATAATCACTTTTACGACGCTCTTCTTATTCCTCACGTGTAAGTAGTTGGATTTTTTTCTTACATGTACTTCGAAAACACATTGTGTTCAGAAATTTTTTACCTAAAACTCTTTGTTATCGACGATTCTAGATTTCTCTTCCCATTTCCGTTGTCTATTTATTCCCTTATTTTCAATTTCTTGAATATTTTTTATTTTTTTTTTATTTTTGGATGGTTCACATTTTTTTATAGGGTATAAAAATGACCATGACAAAATTCTCATAATCACTATCTCTTTTTGTAGCAAATCCCGTATTAAATCTCACATTAGAGGACTGTCTTATGGATTCGGACATAGTATCCAATCTTTCGCAAACGCAACAGCTTTTTACTACGGAACAAGGCTTGTAGGATATGAAGACTTACCTTACGGAGATTTAATAAAGTAAGATATTTTGTAAAACTCTTTAGTTTATTAAATCATCAATCAAATTAGTAAATTATGTTTTATAAATTAATTTTGTCGAAAATATTTGCATTTGGATAGTGCCTTTATTAATATTACCTTTAATTTAATACATTGATGTTGATGATTTATATGCAACATCCGATCTTTAGTGCGTAAATGAGAAACAAAGGAATTCTTCGGCCTCGCCACAAATGTGCCATAAAAAAGGTAAATTATAGTAAAGGCAAAGAAAGTGTTTTTTCATCCTTAAGGCAACAATCTTAAGCGTCACACCTGGTGTAAGCATCACACCTTAAGCATCACAACGGTGTTCTTGCGTGACACCTCAGTGTCACGTAAAGGCCAAACATTCATGTCTGCTCAAAAATCTGCTGTTTAATGTCATAATGCACGTACTCCTGTAATATCTCTCAGAAAATAATTTCTTTTGAGGGCATTGTGACTTTGCTCTTCCTAACATAGGGTATGAAGCAAAATCTCGTTATAACGAATATCGATGCAAATAAATATCTGTTACAAAAAAATAAATGAGCAGTCGTTTTAAACACTATAAGGGTGACGTATATTCCTTATAACCAACGTTCCGTCACAACAAAATATTTTCCCGGTCCCTTAGAGTTCGTTGTAACGGAATTTCATTTTAGTAAAAACAAAAAATGCTAAAGGTTTAATTTTAATTGCCTTCAATAAAGGAATAACTTTAAAAGCAAAATTAAGAGGCCACCTCAAAAATCGTTTCTTGCAAGCATGAACAGTATGCTACGTGTCCTGCTCTTAAACGAAATCGTGACATTGTCCAAAAGGTAATTATTGGGTATCAAAGCAAAACATGACGACGACAGACTGCCTGAAAACGGCTTTACAAGGATGGCAAAGGGAAAGTCCATCCTAAAAATCTTGACGTGCCTGGGGTAAGGCAGCCCTAAAGCCTCGTGCTAACAGGGTAGAGGGATGAAGTAGAGAACAGTGAAAATCTATGGCATAGTGCACGAAATTTTTTTTCATGTATGGTGATTATAAAAGATAGTGCATAATTTTACTACATTTCGGTGCTTACTTGCGTATGATGCACCAAAATATAGCAAAATTATGCACCATCCTTCGTAGCCGACAAGTTAGACCATTTTTTAGTGCAACATACAGCGGAAATTTTTAATGTATAGGTTGAAGCACGATTTTAGTTGACGGAGCCTAACATGTATATACTGTTTACTACGGTCCTAATAAGATGCTAGATGTAGCGAACATTGCTCTATATAAGAAAAAATATGAACAAAATTAAGTTATTGTAACTGGTTTTAGTACAGAAAACGAATATGTTTTGTTAAGTAAACAATTTAAAATTTTATACACTTTTTTTACCGGATTAAATTTACTGCAAGGACTGGTCAAATAAAAATTACGTTAAAATCCCAGTTTGAATAAATGTTACTTGGTAGAAATGCAATCTTCCAAACGTATAGCAGTAATATGTGAATAAAACAAATTTCGATCATTGAAACAACGGAACTAAAAAATTCATAGGATGTCATTGAAAATAAGGTTTTTATAATCACACCAAGAAAACACCGCTCCAATTAAGTTTTTGAACGCAAGGGAAGTTTTCTTAGATTTCTGTGATAGTGATAAAGTTCTGCTTTACAGGAAAGCTTCCATTACCACGAGCTTGCAATGAATTAGAAATTTAACGCAACTTACTAACTCTAGTACGTCCTTCAAACTCGTAATTTTCAAGGACACCTTGTTTTTGATTTTTTTAAAAACATTTTTAAAGCATGAGTTTTGGACATAAAAATGTAAAAAATATGATAATTTAACATATGATTATTTAAAATATGATAATATAAAACACATACTTTTTCATTCTAACTGCAAGATTATCAAAGTTGTATACCATCAATTTCATTGATGCAATATTTGTATTAGAGTAAGATTTAACATGATAATTACGTTTCAGGGTTATGCAAGGTGTCATTGTCGGTACTTCGACGATTAATCAAGCGATTGCTTTCACCCCAGACTATCAAAAAGCAAAAATCGCAGCTGCACGGATATTTAAACTACTGGACCTGAAGCCACAAATTGATGTCTTCTTAAAAGAAGGTTTAACAAGGGTAAGATTCTGGACGATTCATAATTATGAATGTTGACTATGAATTTTTGTTGCTATACATATATTATTTTCTCTTAGTTAATAAGAGTTATATAATAAGTTAATATGCGACTTGTTAAGAATGAAGGTAACATAGTGACATTCAAAATGGCGTTTATAACAAGCAACGGAAAAAAGTTGAAAAGTAGAAGGTTAAAAAAATCTGCAGACGTTAATAAAATTCATGTTTTAAAGTACTAAGCCACAAATTCCAACTATTTTCCACTAAGAAGAACATTTTTAAACTTTAAAAAAATATATTCAGAATGTTATCCCAAAATCTGAACAAAATATCTTTCATTAACTCTTCAGAACTTGCGCCGTGAACAAAATACTCACACCAAGAAAGAAAAAAAATGTATCTGGTATTCTACTTCATAGGCGAAGGTGCTGCTGTGTCTAGCTTCGTTGCGTTTCGATGCGTTTCGCAATCATTAAGTCTTTGACTGTCGACGGGGGGGGGGGGGGAGGTTTGCGAGTTGGAGTAGTCAAGGGTGGGTGCTTTTCTCACTATGCGAGTTCTGGTGAAACTTTTTGGAATGTGAGTGTTTTTCACATCAGGCAAATGCTTGTAAGATTCATCGAAGCTATTTTTTTTTAAATTTTATTTCATCAAGTATTAAATCAGGTATTACCTAAATAGACTAAAATAAATGAATAAATTAATTATATAGTATAGTTAGTGAATTATTTAATTTCTTTTTACTGAAAAATTGTTTTTATTTTCGAGGATGCTTTCAGGAGGAAGGTTGTTGTTTCAAATGGCTCTTACTAAGAACGCTTCTTATATAACTTATAAAATAGACATACATAGTTTACAAAAAAAGAAATTTTTAATTTACATAAGGAACATTTTGCACTCCACAAATACAAGTAACGAAGTTGCGTGACACAATATTTTATAAAAGATGTACATGTATGCGATATATTTTGAGTAATATTATTATTTTGGGTGACATTTGGTGTTTAAAATAAATAAAAATGTTTTTTAGTTCAAAATATTTCATTTACTATCATTTTTTGAGGGAAATAGGTGGTGTGAGAAAAATTCTCACGCACGAGTTCTCAGTTTATTCATTTTGACGTGAGTTCTGAAGGGTTAAAGACACATCAGCTGTAGAGTCTCGGAGTCATGTGTCAATATTGACAGCTTCCGATGCGCTGCGTAATCAATAGCACCGATAATGAACGTATGTATTCATTGAAAAAGTGCGTAAAATTTGCCGATGCGCGCTCATGAACGTGCATTTTTGCGCACTCTCAACCGATCTCTAAATACGCCGTTATAATCCCACTTTACTATGCACATCTGAATAACGCCATTCAGAGTGTGGTAAGAATGAACGTGTAATGATCACTTTACAGTAAACTTTTTTTTTTAAATCACAATCGCAAGATTTATTTTTACTTGAAACCGAGCTCTATTTATTTCATTTTCATTTTCAAGTTTCTCCTAAAACCTTAAACAGGACTTTTTGTCCTTCTTAGGAAAGTATTAAAGGAAACATCAGCTTCAAAAAAGTTCATTTCAACTACCCCAGTCGTCCTGGCATCAAAGTGCTACGGGACTTGGATTTGGAAGTTGAACCTGGCAAGACAGTGGCATTAGTGGGAAGTAGTGGCTGTGGAAAGAGCACTTGCGTCCAGCTGATAGAGCGCTTTTACGACGCTCAACAAGGAAAAGTGGTAAATAAAAATTCCTATCACTTTTCTTTCTTTCTTTCTTTTTTACCCCTCATAAACTATACTCTTTTTTAATTAACTTATTTTTGTTCTTCATGAACCAATAAAAGGCATTCGAAGAAACAAACCATTTGGAATGCTACGTGTAATGATTGTTTTAAATTATTACTAATAATGACTTTTATATTATGAAATGCATTAAGTTGCACCAATTATTACCCAAGAGTTCATAAAAAAAATTACTCGAGTGGAAGAAAATAGTTCTCTATTCGGAAACCTCTATTCTATCCCCCCTCTTTTTTATAGGGGGAATGTAATTGCAACTTTTTGCTTACTTTACGTTTAAAACGCTGCAACAATATTCAGCATGTTTCATGAAAAAATATTTGCAGGCTTTTTGGAACGCGAATTAAAGCAAAATATACATTACGAAATCAATACGAATCAGTTTTTGAGAAACAAACCAACATAGCACACTTGACATAAATCGAAAGAAAAAAATATAAATCTCTGCTCAGCATAGGACTGAAGCTCTAGTCACAAAACTACTCGAGTTAAGTGCTAATTAACTACAACAGCTTAAAAATTACGAAAACCTACATCGTGCATGCTGGAAAAGACTCGAGAACAAGTTTTCAAATTAAAGATATTGTTAGATGATAAGTAATGCTTTATAAACTAAGTAAATTTATTGCTTGAATACAATGTCCTTTTGCCAACTTCTGATCAATTTTTGCATACTGCCTTGTTGGATTATCACCACATATGAGTGATCATGGAATATTTTCATAAGTACTATGAAAATATTCCATGTATGTATATAATACATACATACATAATACACACATTCCACAAAAGGTTGTAAGTTTCTTCTATTTTCCATTTTTCAACAGAATATCATATTTTACATAATTTCGGTTGTTTCTGAAAAATTAGATCATCCACTTATATTTAAACATCATTTAAATATTGAGCTGCACATATATATACATTGAAGTTTTACATTCTATTTTTTTTTCTTTTTTGTTTTAGCTCATAGATGATGAAGATATAAAAGATTTGAATGTTGCTAATCACAGGTCTCATTTAGGGTTAGTTTCCCAAGAACCCGTTCTCTTTAGCTATAGTATAGCGCAAAATATAGCTTACGGTGACAACTCAAGAGAGCCTGACATGAATGAAATCATACTTGCTGCACGTAAAGCAAATATTCATAACTTTGTTTCTTCGTTACCGAAGGTATGTTTCCAAACATTATGTTGTCACCGTTTTATTTTTCTTATTAACTCTTACTAACTGTTAAAATTAATAATGAGCAAAAAGTGGAAAGCAGATATTGAATTAGCTTTTACCACTAGATTTCTTACGTGTCATAAAGCATCATATTTGCCTGCTTCCTACTTCAAAATAAACAAACACACAAATTAATGCAAAGGAATAAGTTAATTAATTAATAATAATAGCAATAGTAATAAATAAATTAATAAATGAAATAAAATAATACAAAATTTTTGGAAAAAGATGAACTTTTCTTATATTTTGGAAGCATAAGTAAACACAATAGTTATTTAATACGATAAAAATTTAATTTCAAAAAATTCCTAAAATAAAGTTCTTTAACAATTGCGAAATGCCATAAAATCGAATTAAAAGGCAAGAAAATCCACATTTTGTGGGAGTGAAATGAAAATGTATTTCGTATAACAAAGCATATTATAAAAAACTAGCTCAATCATAAATTAAACCGAAAAAAAACTATTCTTTTAAAGAAAACTTCTAACGGTCATAAATAATGAATCCGTGTTCCTTTAAAAAAAAATGAATCAGCTATTTCAATAATTTAAAACAAAAAAAAAAAAAAAAACTATCCATCAATAAAGAACTTATAAAAGATTTCCCCAAAATTATTTCTGAGAAACTAAGAATATATATTCGAATTTCAACGCACCGTTTTCATTTTTTTAAATTAAAAAAAAGAACCCTCAAATATTCAGCTGAAAAAATAATAATCCTCTATGGAAAATAACTAAATAAATAAAAACTTTTAATTTACAGTAGCTGCGTATTCTCACATCCAGTACTCAAAATAATAATAAAAGAAAAAAAACTAGAATTATTTCTTACTGCCAAAATCTCAAATAACATTAACCCTGAACTAAAGTTTTATAGAACTGTTCAAAAGAACTAAATTATAATAAGTGCTCTAATGAAGCCGAGATAATGTTGTGAAACTAAATCCAAAACTCACAAGAAACTCAATTGGGCATGTACTATTAAATTCGTGAGAGAATACGGTCATCACATTTGATGTTCATTAATTCATTTATTGAATGATAGGGCTACGAAACACCTGTTGGTGACAAAGGAGCGCAGTTAAGTGGAGGGCAGAAACAAAGAGTGGCCATTGCAAGAGCACTGCTTAGGAATCCGAAGATTCTACTTTTGGATGAAGCCACGTCGGCTTTAGACGCAGAAAGTGAGAAAGTAAGTATTATTTGAATAACAATAATTAATTAAAAAACAAGGTATTACCCTCAATTTTTTCAGCCTTTGAATTAAGGAACCATTCAGTTTCAAGAAACAATGCTAGACTATTATTTTTATTAAATAAGATTAAGTATCAGCATTAATTTGTTAAGAGCACAAATAATTTATTCTCATGTTAAGATTTCTTTTGAAGTATTATAGTAACAGCTTTAATTGCTGTCATTTAAAACAGTTTTGTTTCATAAAATGAAAAAACATGGCTTATATTTTTTTGTCTGTTTTCTGCTTTAAGTTTTCTTTTTAAATGAATAAGTAGCCAAAAACCGGCCATACATTTTTGAATGAAGTTATTTGTCTAAAACTTAATTTTCAGCTTTTTAAAATAAGTTTATCAAGTCTTCAAAGCATATTTACTTATTTACATGATAAGTGAACTGCAAACAGAAGTCATAAGAAGAAATGGAAGAAAAAACTATTGGCATTTCGATTTGGAAGAATACTGTAATGCATTTCTGCAATTTTTCCGTATAACTTAACTATATTAATCTAAACTACATATGATTAATTTCTAAACCTCTTTGCAACGTTAACTTCATAATCAAAGTTACTTTAAGCGTCAGTTGCGCCGTAAGTAATAGGTTTTTCTGACACTCTCATTAATTAAAAAAAGCTTGAGTTTTCCATTCGTTTTACCAGTAAATAAACAAAATTTTAATAATTTTTTTTTTTTTTTAATTTTAACAAGCGGAGAAACGGTACCCTTTCTGTGAAAGTTACAGTGTGAAAAAGGTGAAAGAAAAATTGCATTTCTGGGTCAAAAATTATACATTTTATTGTATTTATACTGCGATTAAAGTTGTCAAGTTTACGACATTAACCTCAATACCCTTCAAAACTTGTGTACTGATTTTTTGGGTCATATCCATGCCATTGTATGTAACTACGTATGAATACTTTTGGGACCGTTCATAAATGATGTCATTCTTTTTTCAATATATTTGACCCCCTCCCCCTCCCTTTGCCCCAAACGTCACACTTCAACGAACCCCGTACCCCTCTTTGTCACACGTCACGCTATATTACATAGGTATAAGTACTTGCTGTGTTGCTGTTCAGAAGAAAAGCACTTACGTTATAGACCCAATAGAGGCAATTCACCACTAGAGGAACTCATGAACGATCACCGTTGTCACGTGATATCCGCTCTTTGTTTTCTAAGATTTTCAATTGAGTTCTACGTGGAGTTCACTAGGCAAAATTAGTTATCTTAAAATTAATTAGACTATTTTCACAGCTTTTCTGATTATAACCCAGTATTTACATTTAATTTAATTATTATAAAAGAAATTTATTAATTATTACAACAGTTATAGTGTTGTATTTAGTGTTAATTTTATGCAATGTAGAAGAACATTACTTAGGCCAAGCTTTTAATTAGATTTGTAGAACTCGATGTAAAGCGATGCTACGGCTTCCTTTGTTTACATTGCTTTCATCGGTGCCACGTGACCAATGACGTTGCTTGAATTGCCTCCTTTTCTGATTTGATTTTTGAACTTTAAATGACATTTGTGAGCATAATAAAAATAATTACGTGTGGATTTGATTTGTGTAGAATGTGATTCAGTTTTACAACAAAAAAGATAAGTAGTAATAATAGTAAAAAATATTAAGTGTTCGAATTCTGAAAAAAATAACCGTGCTATTTTATCTTACAAGTATAAATGCCTAAGAATATTTCCTCCTAAACTTTTAACTAGAAGTAAATTTAGACTTTAATTAGCATCGGTGTTTTCGATGCAGAATGAAATCAAATACTTTAAAATCATATTGTGGAAATAAAAAAAAAACTTTTAAAAATAAATTTCATTTGCTGATTTTAAATCTTTTTACAGAAACTAAAATGTATGATATCACACTTCTTGTAACCCCTTTCTCTCCCCTTGTCACAAATTGTCCCAATTTCTCGAACGCCCTGGAAGCGTGATACTATTTATGAATGACGCCTTTGTTACAGTTTGAGTAAATCTAATGAAAATAAATAATAACGAAATGTTTCTTCCAGGTCGTCCAAGAAGCATTGGACAAAGCAAGAAGTGGAAGGACCTGCTTAGTCATCGCTCATCGATTGAACACAATTCAAAACGCTGATCTCATCGTCGTCATTCACAAGGGAAGGATAGTCGAGAAAGGAACGCATCAAGAATTGTTAAATCTTAAAGGATATTATTACAAATTATACAACATTCAGTCTTAGCGGATTGATTAGAAATTAGAGAAATTGCTTCTTAATATGATATTTTTTGTGAATTTTATGTTTGAATTAATGTCGTATCATATCATTCATTCATGCGATGTATGTGTGTGTGTGACTGTTTAAAGGGCAGCAAAATTTAAAACCTAAATTCTTACTTAATTAGCTTTTAATTCTTGCTGCCTTTACACCTTCATAACTGACTGTTAAAGTCCGCCGGCGTAATGAAGGAGGACGGGTCTGGTATGTATGTATTTATATATGTATGCTTGCATGTAATTGAAACCCTTGTAAATAACTGAAAACCTTTAAAAAATGAACCCCTCCATGAAAAATTTCTCGTAACACTCTGTCAAACAATGTAAATTAGCAGTGTCTCAGTAAGCATTTTGTATTAAAATTAAATGTTTGTAAATTCGAACATATATTTTAAGTGTGCATAAAAAAATAAAGAAATTATCAAAATAATAGCTAATAGCAGTATATCTTGGTGTTTATTACGAATTCTTCAGAACAGATGTTACTTCAGAGAACAAATAGTTCTTTTTCTCTTATTTATTTATTTATTTATTTTAACAGCAGATCTCTGTATATTTTACGCTATTGCATTTGAGTACTTTCTTCAATTTATACATTTTCTGTTTCAATGTATTGTTTTATACATCTCTAAAGTGTATTACAGCATGTAAGAAAGCTTGAGAATTGTAACCTTGAAAACCTCAATCATTAACTTTTGATTTATTAAAATATTCCGTTCATTACATTGTTCAAAAAAAAATAATAAGATTTCTTATTTTATTTTTTACTTAGCAGAAAAAAAAATATATGCTTTTAAAATACATAGATATATAAAGCAAAATATACAATAAAGCCACATAAATGTTTTAGAATTAGTGCGTCATTTCATGTTTAAAAATAGATAGCATGAATTTGTTACATTAAACAATTTTTAGACTACCAAACTTTATTCTTAATCTTTTTTTAAAATATATACAAGCCCAGAAATCCCGAGTGTTCTAAATTCGAATTTTCACATTACGGATAAGAAAGTAAAGAACTTAATCATTCAACACAATTTTGTTAAAATGAACCAGTTTGTAAAGTAATGCTTGATTTTTTAAGGTAGTTTAGAACTGCATGACAAAATTAGGAGAGTCCTTAACTCTCAACAGTTAATTTAACTTTATTTTTCCCCCTTGGAATATTTTCAAAACAAATCAGAATTGTAATAGCAATTGATTAATATTTAATCAATATTCCTCTTTCTTTCCATTATATAACTGTATGCTGATTTTTATTATTAGCGATAAAACAAGCAAGAATAAGAACGGGCTCCTAATTTTGAATGATTAGTTGCATGGTATAAAAACACATTTCGTGAACAAAGTAAATACATAATGATAATAACTAAAATTACGGTTGTAAAATGCGGGATTACGGTTAAAAAACAACCAGTAAGAATGAACGGAAATTGTACTTGTACAGCGTACCTAGATAACCAATGGAATTGGGCTTGAAAAAGTAAGGAAATAATTCAGACTAGCTGGATCCCCCACAGAACATCTGCGGGCTATAAGGGGCCGTTCATAAATGACGTCACGCTTTTTTCCCACATATTTGACCCCCCCCCCTTTGTCACGCGTCACGCTATGTTGCATAATGCATGATGTCACACTTCTTGTTACCCCTCCCCCCCTTGTCACACTTTGTCACAATTTCACGAACCCTCCTCTCCCCTCGAAGCGTGACATCATTCATGAATGATCCCTAAGTTCAATAACCAAACTAAACATGAGAATGATCGCTCGATATAAACAAACTAAGGTGTTGCCACTCCAAAGAACCGGAAATTAACCATTTTAAAGTCGTAAAAAACGCCTTAAAATTCAAAAGGATTAGGAAAGGGTCGCTAGCTATAAACACGAGAATGATCGCTCGATATAAACAAACTAAGGTGTTGTTACTCCAAAGAATCGAAGATTAAAAATTGAGTTATGAATGGAAATACTTTTTAAGAAGTATAAATAAATTTGTTCAAGTCCGCAAGTTCCGATAATGAATACAAAAAATATGTTACTTTTCTAGGCCAATCATTAAACAAATTTTAAATATTGTTTTACCATATTTTTTCTTTCCCCGATGTCAATATCGTATCGTATCGCAAAATTTAATCGTAACTGGTCCACGTTAAGTGAAATAGATATAGATAGATATATTACAATCAATGGTGCTCTGAGGGTCATTGATTGATAAGAAAACTCTCATAAGGCTATTACAATAGAGTGAAAAATGTCTCATAAAGGTATTGGAAATGTTGTCAGTGAAACAACAGACAGTTAAGAAGTCGATTATAAGAAAAGAAATATTATGTTCATATTAAGAGTAAAAACAGTCATGTGACCAACATAAGAAAAAGAAAACACTTATCACTATAGTGATGCACTGTTATTTGAAGACACGCATTACAGAGCATTCACATTTTGAGTTATTTCTTTATCATGGTAAACTAAGTTTCAATTCATGCATTTACATTTCTAACTTAAAGTCATTTTGAATAATGATTCTGTTTTTCCTGCGTTTTTAAAACGTAATTTAACTATTAACACTTTTCAATCTACTGGCATTCATGTAAGATTGGAAGCCCATATTAAGAAAAGATATGTTGAAAACATTCTAGAGCTAACCGATCCCGAATATAGTTGCATTAAACCTCTTCCGAGATTACAAATATTCTAGCAAATTTCTTCTTGGCAGTGACCCCTAACTACTTTAGCTAATTTCATCCCCGAAAAATTACTCCATCAGTTTTAAACAAAGATTTATATATGTTTAACTGAATATTAATTTTTAGGACTAATTATAATTTATTCGTTTGTGCACTAACAGAAAGGAAAGAAAAGCTTAAATTTTATGTGAAGGCGCTTTAATGGAAAAGGTGACATGAACAAAATCGAGCAATTGAATTATGTTACATTAAAAGTTCTCGTTCTTCTGCGTTCTTTATCAGGAGTTTCTTTCAGTTCCGTTTCTTGAGTACTGGGGGCTCCATTTTGTCCATTTTGCTGTGAATATCACAAAAGTACATTAATGCTAAACATAAAACATAGTTTTTAAGTGCACCTAAATAGTTATTTTATCTATATTAAAGAAGAAGCTCCTTGAAATCCAAATTATGGTGGGCATTTATGTTTCCATCATGTTAACATTGCTAGATTGAATTTCATAATCATAATTTTTAGAAGCTGAAATTTTCAATGTAATTCCTATAAATGTGTAGTTGGCCTAATTTACCATTTTGTTTCCTTATGAAATACACATTTCTATAAGTACTAAAAGTAAATTAATTGAGACGCTTAGAAGCAAAAGGGTGTAAGTAACACAATAGAAAATTTGAAGATAAATACTGCAAACGATAGGGAAAGCATTATTCTATATTGAGGCAAGAGATGTTAGGGGTAACCCTAGCAGGGGCCTCTTCCCCCCCCCCCCCAACATGATTTCGAAAAAAAAATAGCATTAAAGGTCCCATAAGATCCAAACTTTGAACGCGTTTTCCTCTGAATCGTTTTTGGTCACTTACATCCCTTTGCCTCACACTGCCTTAATTTTCTAATAGTTATCTCTCTGACAGCGTGGCGTTAATACAGAACAAAAAAAAAAAAAAAAAAAACAACCCAACATAACCGCGGTATCATAGACATATTAGCATAGACGGAAACTCGCTGGCTTTTCCTTCGCTTTGCGAGTGACCGAGGATTGAACAGGTTACGTAAAGTCGAAGATCCATTTTCGACCAATTAGCGTTTCTGTTCTTATCTCGCTTCGCTTTATCTGCCTTTGCTTCAATTTCTTACCACGATGCGAAGTTTTCAAGATGGGATTCTGCTGCGCGTTCAATTGCACCGAACGAGAGGACCATAATTCGAGGGGAATTCGAAACGTTCGCTTATTAGCAAGAGCAACGTCTTCTAAACAGAGATTGGCTTTACCTCTTGAACACGTGAATCAGCCCGCTTCTCCCCCTTGTGCGTGCCACTGGAACTCCGCAACCGGTGTCTACCATTTTACAAGGTCTATGCACGGTATGGTGCAAAAGGTTATAGGTGTCCCGAACTTTCGAAGAAATTCCGTTGACTCTTGAGCAATTGCAGACTGCTATAATCGAAATCGAAAGAATGATTACTTCCTGCCCACAACATAATGGAAGCGATACAGTGGAGCTAATATAAAGGAATATCTTCATCACTCCCTGTAATACTTCTCTTTGATGCAACTTTCTTTCAGGGGAAAAGTTAATGAATGAATTTTTCAGCAGAAATACTCTTATCCAAACTCTAATTAACAGAATTGTCCAATTTTTTGAACACCCTATTTCTGTCCAGCGGGATAGAAAGGTGAAGGCTTGCGGATTAGAAACAGAATCACAAGTGGTTAAATGGCACATATAATTGTTATAAATTTAGATTGCTTCCAGGGTGAAATTTTAATTTTCTATTAATAAAAATGTTTTCTAGAACATTGCAGTTAGCTGATTGTCAGTATTAATTTACTTCAAAAATGACAGGATTTAACTATCGAATGAACTCATGCATAAGTCGATCCACTAATTTATTTCGAAATGATGTAAAAAATTACAATTTTGCATATAAGTCTATTTATTTTCTCCAAAGTTTTAATTTTAATTTTGATGAATCGTCATTGATAAGGATAGAATCGGCAGATATATTTAATGCTGATGAAGAAAGAATATCGGATTTTTGTTATTTATTTATTTATTTATTTTGAAACACGAATTATGTCGCTGGTAAGCATTGAATTCGCAGAAACAACATTGGATTATCTAATAACTAAGCTTTAAGAACGTTCAGATTCTAAGCAATAATATTAATTTTTATTAAATAATTTTGATCGTTTCAGTGATGAATTTAAATTTTCATATAAAAACAATACGATTTTTTGAGTTCAAGACTTCTGCAAATGTTTTTAATTTTTTAGCAGTAGCACTTAAACAATAGTTTATTGACTGGACTGCAAATGCTTATTTGCTGTCTTTAAAGTCTTAATTCCATTTGAGAAATACATCCCCTCTTTTTTTACTAACCCCTGTATAAGTTGACCCCTTTCTTTCTTTTCTTTCTTTTTTCACTATCAAAATTTTGTCAAAAAGGATTCGACTTACTCTGGAGTATATACAATAATATTGTTAAACAAGGAACAAACACATGTAAGCAAATGTCTGAGGGTAAATGTATGCGACTTTTCTTGCAAGAACTGAATTTATGTTTGACCACTAAATTTAGTTACCATTACATTTTTATCCACTTTGTTTGGTGGTTGATTTCTCCTCTTTGGCGAATGAATGTAGATGGGCGCTGCTGTTGGACGAACTTTATTGTTTTTGAAGAGGCATCGAAATGTGATGCGAAATGCCTTCCGGAAGCTTTCGTTGCATACGCCGTAGATGATAGGATTGATAGTGCTCTGGGCGTAAGTCAAAACATGAGCTGGAAAATATACTTTCCGATACCAAGGAGCAAGCTGCAGAAAATAAAAGGTTTTATATCACCCCGTGCTTCTATAAATCATCATTAATTCTAATCTATGTTTGATACACAGTGACACAGAGAAGCTTTTACAACGAAGTTTGTGTCGCTCGTTCTCAAGCTGTTCGTGAAGTTCTATTTGGAGTAATTGGCAAACAAATTTCAATCATGAATGATCCCATTGAAAGCTACAAAAAAGTGATTTTTTTCACATTAAAAGTAAATTATTTATCACTATGACCTATCATATATCTTCTGTTGAACTGCATTTATTATTTTAGATCGACTATTACATAAGTACTTCACTATTTCATCACTTAATGGCTGGAATTTAGGTAAATAAAAATAGTGGAAGAGGTGATAAGCAATTTTTTGCAACAAAATGCGATGGTACATGATGACAATAGCTTGTTTATATATTTTTTGAAGATTGTATCAAGTATTTAAAACTTAGAATTGCAATGCATATATGCTGAAATAATTGGTAATACAATAAAAAAAGTAAAAATATGGGTTAAAACTTATCGTTTTTTATGCATTTCCAAACTATGTAATTTTTTTAACATGTACTCTGCTTAATCATTAGATTATTGATATTACTACTGTTTTAAAGCGACAGATAATTAGATAACGAAACTTGAAATTGCTTTTATTTGCTTGAGGCAGGCATACGTTGAAAATTATTTTTCTCAGTAAGTAGTACTAAAACTTTTAAAAAATTAAAGTTATAAACTTGTAAGAATGAAATTATGCTTGACAATAGGACAGCTTCAACACAAGGATCCCAATTAATTTTCCCATGTTTTGTTTTTTGTTTTTTTGAAAACTTACCTCTTGCTGTGGAAGCTTGAAATACCGATATAAGACGACAACTTGAAAGAGGACCCAACAAACGAGATAATTCAAAACATACATGAAAAGCACTTTTATCACCTAAAGATATGTATCACAAAATTTCAGAGAATGAAAATTAGCTTTATAACAGTGATATCAGTTATACATTACACTGATTCTCTTATACAGTAGGAAAAATTGCGTAATTTCGATGTGAAAATGGACCAGTTTTGTTTCAAAACAAAACCTGCATCTTAAAATAGCTTGATTTTTCACATTAAATTACACCGAACTTAAGGTTTTGAATAAAAGAACCACATCTAAACAAGTACAATATTCATAAAAAATGTCGTTAATAAAATGAAGGACAAAAAAAAATATACTTGTGAAATCTGATTGCAGTAATTTTTTGTGTAATTCAGTATATTTTAAGTTTGACATCAGATCTACTTTTTAATCCTGAAGACTACCTGGTGTTTTCCACGTAATACTATGTTATTTTACACATTTAAAAACTGATAATTATTTTTTATAATTATTTACTTGTCCTCGGATTATAAATAAGGATACAGACTGGCTTCTTGCAAGAGTTGAAAAGCGTTAAGATTTGTTTATATTTGTTGTTTGACCTAAATATGAGTTTGTACCATATGAGCGTATCTTTTATAAAATGTTAAATGTATGACATATTTTAATTAATCTTCACATTTAAAATTATAATGAAACAAATGGATGCAATTTGGTATTAAATATTCACCTTAAACTATGGCTTATAAATTATAGTATGAAAATTTTTAGTCTTTCTAAAATTAACTTATATTATACGGAACCTCAACATATACGTGTACTATAAAACTATCATTAAACAGTTAAAATAGAGCACTAATCTATAACATATAAAGTCGATCGTTTATGCGTGTCTTTGTATGTTCACTATATAAAGCAACACCGATTGACGGATTGGAATGAAATTTAGAAAAAAAATCACTCATCTCTTGAGAAAGATGACGCAAGCAGTCCCATTCGAAAATTCAAATTCGTGTTTTTTTTTTTTTTATTATTCCAATTTCAAGATTTCTTTAGGTAGCAAAAACTAGAAAAAAAAATGTTTTCTTAAATTTTATAACATTTCTAATCCGGAAAAAAAGTTAAGTTTAAAAAAATAAATAAATAAGATTACAAAAACATTTCTTACGTTTTAATCCATGATGTGTTTGCTGTAGTTACCCGCGAAATGTAAGACAATACCATCAGCATGGTTATTCTGACAACCTTGTAAAACAAAATGCTTTTTTCTTTTTAATTAATTTTATTTAAGGAAAAGGCCGTCTGAATTTTGTGGGAAGCGTCAAGGAACTCTTCAAGGATTCCATCTGATGCAAAATTTGCTAGAAAACTGAATTAGTGGAAAATTAATTTGCTTGAATGCAAAAGTGTTTTCTTATCCGTTTAACAGCCTCTTTAAGAGAGATAAAAAACATTGACACATAGCAGCGGAGGTAGCATAAAGTACCTTTTTCCTATACTTCATTTTCAACGGATGTTCTCTAAGGAAGAGCTGATGTTCATACTTGTCCAGTTGAAGAATAATGGCCGTATACGCAACGGCCATTACTGTCAGGGGTAGATACACAAGCAGAATCAAAATGATTAACCAGTAGAACTTGAGAATGAACCCATTCTCATTGCACCACACCTAAGATGAAAAAAAAAATCTAGTATTATATTTAGGAAGAATGGGGGAGAGCCTATAAATACTTTTCTCTATGCGCATAATTACTTTAAATATTTCTAAATTAATTATTTTAACGCCTTCATCGCAGAAATGGACACGCCCTTTTTCCCCCATTACGTAGAAATTTTGTGAAAACATGATAATGTGAGATGGGATGTGCAGAAAATTTAATAAATCATCACTGGATACGATGCAACAGCACAGAAAAATATTCTGCAGATGTCAAATTACCTGCTTTGTAACGTTTAAAAGTACGATCTTGGAAGACGAAATATTTCGTCTTTCAGTTGTTAAAGGTGAAAATGTTAAAGGCTGTTCAAGCATACTTGTTAAAAAACTTCTTCATTTAATGATCAATATGTTAATTTGGTTTGCTTTTTCGACGGCTTAATTGAATCAAACAGCATTCTGTTTCAAAATAATAAAGGAATGTGCACAAGTAAACTGAAATCTCTTTTTGGTTCCCCCTCCCCCTTATTTACATATGTACTTTGTTTTTGAATTTTAGTTTTGGTTCTTTCTGTACTTATTTCTATTTCCATTTTAAACATTTGTATTTTATTTTAATGTTTTTGAATTTCTTCATGAATTTTCGCATTTTTATGCATGCTGTGGTCATTTTTACTTTGTTGTAAATTTTATATTTATTTTTTTACTTTGTGTACTTTCAACTGGGTTCTTTTGGAGCTTTCTTATTGGTGCCTTCCCGGTTACTTCTACTTTCACTTCCACGCTCCCTTTTATTTTCATTGGTTTGCAGGCATTGGTTGCAATCACTTAAGATACATAAGCCGCGTTTTTGTTGTCTTGTCTGCTTCATTTGGATGTTTTTGCATCTAGAAGCTCTACTATTGCATTGAAAAAGGGATTCCAAGCAATCCCGAAACATATGTCTGCATTTTAATGCTCAGTTGGGCTTAAATAAGAGTGCAATTATTATTTTTTCAGCATTCCGTTTCTTCAAACTATATTAAATCCATATTCTCTTCTCATACTTTCAGTTCTTCAACTAGGTTACACATTTTAAAGATTCATCAAACAAGCGATTATTTCTTTTTACCCTGTATTCTGAGGTTTCATAATCATATTTATAGATGCAACTTGTATTTTATGATTTTATTCAAATTATTTTAGGAGAAAAATTGAATAGAAGTACATTTTCACAAGACATAAAATAAAATGAGTAAAAAGAAAACTGAATCCATCAATTTATCATTTAGATCAGTGGTTCCCAAAATGTGGTACGTGCACCACAAGTGGTACGCGAAGCCTCTCGAGGTGGTACGCGTGCATGCCAAAAAAAGAAGAGATAGACTATTCTGAGTATTTTTCGATAAGAAATCCATTTGTGTCCTTCTTTTTCCAATACAATATTTAGTAAAAATAAAAGTGTACGCGGAAAATTAATGTCGACCCAAATTAGAGGTTAAAACTAACTTTTACTGAATGAGATATTACCTCGCTTGTATCTGCCATGCAGCAGCGACCTTCTCATTAATTTCTTTTTTTAATTTTATTTTTACATGTATTTTGTACTCAAAAACTTATTTCTAATGTGTTTTGGAAGTACTATTAAAAATATATTTTATATATAATGCTTTATTTTAATAAACGCTTTTCTCTCCCTTAATAACCATAAAAAATGGTGAAATTTATATTGCCTAGTCGACCTAGTATTTTTCTATAATCTATTAGCATTCTATTGTATAAATAAAGTTATATTCACAGTGGTACGCAAATAATTTACAAGAAAAATGGTAGCACTCGACAAAAAAAAAAAAAAAAAGATTGGGAACCACTGATTTAGATCTCACTCTACGTTTATTGTATACAGACATAAATAGAACTTTGAAGCATGCACAGTTTGAAACAATCAAAAATGTGCTTGTTGCATTAGAACCAACTAGGTAATATATTGAACCTTTCATTATTTTGAAAGAACTTACGTACCTCTTCATAATCATGCCAATGCCTGGACTGAAGCCACCTCCATAACGCTGTGGGTGACGCGCAGGCCATGGCAGCCAACCAAGTAGCCACCACTATTACTCCTGCTTGTCCTTTGCTAAGCCTTTTGGAAAATGGAAAAACGATTCCAAGCAGACGATCTCCAGAGATGATAATGAGTGAGAAGACACTGGCCAGCAAAAAAGTCACTGTGTAGGATGATCGAATGAAATATACACTGCAGAAGAACTATATTTGCGTTATGTAGAAAGCAACATATATCTAAAGCTATTTTTATGGAACAAATGGAAGAATTCAATTAACAATATAATATGCTGTTCATGAACCTAACTCAGAAACTAAATAAATGAAGTAACTTTCAGCTCAAAAAGATAAAAGACTTGATTTAGCAATACTTAATGAAAAAATAAAACTCTTATTCAAAATAGGTCCAAAGAGCCTGAATTAATAAAGTTACCCTCTCTGAGCAAAACAAGTCATCGTTTGCGTTGAAGTTACCTCTTCGAAAAAATCAAAATAATTTCACCAACAAAAATTTAAGTGGATTTCACAAAAAATTCAATTACATTTTACACGTAAATAAAATTATCGGTGTTAAAATTTCAAAATCAACATTATTTTTCAAAAATTTGTTCTTTATTTGCTCAACTTTTCTTTAAATTTCAGAAAATGTGTTAATCCAACTCTTTAAATGAGAGAGGCCTGACTTAAAATTGCCATTTGTTAGACAAAAAGCACGTCAAGAACAAAAAGAACTTTTATAATTTGTTTCCATGACTAAGGAAAAGATTGTTATTATAACCGATTTTGAATAGCAGCTGTACTTAAATTGTGAGCACGGCCGGCGCTAGGCTGAGGCGGTGAGGGGCCCGCCTCAGGGCGCATCGATCTTAGGGGCGCATTGGCCATAAATATTTACTGGACCTTTTTAAGTAACAAACAATAGTTTTTATTTCGAAAGAATTAAATAATATTTAAACTATTTAGTTTTACAAATGATACATCAAAACTTCATCTAATTTCATTTTTGCATTAATATATATTACAGATTTAATTTTGATAAAATCAAACACAGAAACACATCAAGAACATCTTGAAAAGTTTCCGTTTTTATCTTTCCTTTGTTGAAAGGATATATTTTTTACTGGGTTATTTCTTGTTTTGCACATTATTTTTTTCTTCTCCAGTCCGGCTTCAGTGTATCCGGAATTTGCGCTTTATAAGTGTTTGCAGTTCTAGAAAGTGTCTTATCTATTTTGTACCAAGCAAAACGCAATCTATTGCTTTCTCTTTTTCTGTTTTTTATTTTTCCTTATTCAACCCATTCTGATCAGCTTTTCTACAGCCTTTTGAAAGTTAAAATATCTATAATTAAAGTTTGTATCGATCATATTTAATCTCTATTCCTTCATAATATATAGTAGGGGCGGAAAAAAGTTTTTTTGCCTCACAGCGCCATTCGTGCTAGCGCCCGCCCTGATTGTGAGCAACTTTGTCTTACATAATGTAACTGCATTAAGAATTTAAAGGCTGAAATGAAAAAATCATGTTTCTCTATTAGTAAATAATAATAATAATAATTGGTGGTATATACGGGTTGGGTTGTTACCATGGAAAAAACCATCGAGCTTGCAGTAGAGCTTTCCGAGAACAAAATTTTGATAAGCATCCACAACGATGATTGTCCATGAGCAACACAAAATTGTCATCAGATCAGCCAGTGCCATATTGCAGATAAAAATGTTCGTGCACGTTCGCATGCCCTGAAATATACATTATATTACTTTTAAGAAACAAGAATTAGTAACTCCATATTTGCAAAATATAATGACGAAAATGCTTGGACTTAAAATAAGTTGCAATTCCTTTACTGATTATGGCCTTTTTTTTTTTTTTTGTTTGTTTACAATTTCGTGAAAATAATTTTGTGTTTAGTTTCAATGTTTCTTAGGCTAAGGTAAGGAGTGTACGCTGAGTAGGAAATTCAGCGCAAATTTTCATTAAAAATAAGCTTAGAACAGGAAACTTTTTTTTCGCGTCATTTGTACAAAGGGCTTCTACTCATTATCATTAATTTAATTTAATAAATTTTTATTTTTTATATAGTAAATGTTCATAACTTTTGTTTCCCTTTCATAATCATTTTACTCTATTGGTGGGGTAGCAAAATTCAGCAGAAATGTTCTTTATTTCACTACTGGCGATAATTTTAGTAACACCGAAACACATAAAGTTGAACCCGCTTAATGGAATATCGGTTAAAGGAACTTGATCTACAGTTTAATATAACAAGTTTTCTATGTACCAAACCGTAATATGTTGTTTCTGTGATCCCAGATAACGAAATATCCCTCTTATTCAAAAAAATTTTCTTGGCAAATTGGCTATTTCATTAAGCGAACTCGATTGTATATAGAATAATTACCGCAATTATTTGCTTTAACACTGTTGATATTTTTTTTTTCTGTTCAAATGCAGGCATTTCAATTAATTTTTAAAAATTAACACATAATTTTTTATTTAATGGAAGTTTATTAAATCTAAAGAACAACTAAATTATAACAACTGGACAATCAGAAACACTAACATTGTACTGTAAATGATTTATTTGTTAATAATTGAAGAGTTTTCAATCAATTGCTATGTATTAACAAATGCCCAGTTATATTTCCCCTTATAAGATTATTCATTAAAATAAAAATATTCATAGTAATTCTCATCTGATAGAAAGAAAATAGGAATTAGAACCTCTTCTACCTGAACAGCGCAAAAATATCGATTATAAATTAAAGAAAAATATTAGTTTTTTTTTTGGAGTTTTTTTAAGGCTACATATGTGACAAGCAAGCATTTCTTGAATAAAAATATATTTAGAGGCATGTTGCTCGTTAAAAAAAATGATTATGGAAAATTAATGTTGCCATCATCTGTCTAAAAATACTGATTTAAATGTTTTCTGCTGAAAAACGTCAACTCTCTGATTGAGATTTTTTATTAAATATTTCAAGTTTACAGATGTTTTGTTGCATTTAAATTGTGTTTCTGAGCAAAATTGTGCAAAATATAAATTTGAGAGAAATACATATTTGGCAAATTTTGATTGGGTTAGATTTAAATGGTTGTACATAATATTGAGCTTTTAGATATGTGTATAAATTCCCAAGTAGTGTATGAAACCAAATTACGTCAGCTGTCCAATCACGTCAGTTTCTTCTACTTCTTCAGAAAATGTAGGACAAAACATCTGCATATTGTCACATCCGCAACAAAAAAGAGATATTCATATATCTCACAGAAAATTGACTTGCATATATAAACTGAAACTTTGTATTTAAAATAGTTTTACTAAGATACTTTAAATTGCATACACAAAGTAAACTAATTAATGTTAAAATTATAGTAATTAAGTGTTGTGGGTGTGACATTTGTATGTTGCGGGTGTGATGTGAAATCTACGTCACACCCGCAACAACTTTTGTAATTCAACATTAATGTAATATTTAAAAATTAAAATTAAAATTAACATTAAAATAACTATCCTAAAAGTATGTAGATGGCAGAATTATTAGCTGCCCTTTTTCTCAGTTGTTTGAACCCCTTTGAATGATAATCAGAATTTCACATGAACATGTGACATTGTATAAACTTAGATAGATGCATTGTAATTTTGAGAAGATTATAGTAGTTTTTAGTGAGAAAATTGGTTCTGATTGATATATATGATACACAAAATTATTTAAAGTGTAAGTATATTCAATTATCCTTTGCTTTAGTTGCGTGAAACCCCAGCTAATGATAGCTTTAATATAAACATGTGACATTGTGTACACATATTGATATGTCAAAAGTTTGAGTGGATTATGTTACTTTATACTAACAATTAGAAAAATTAAACTGCTTTTAACTCATATGAAATTTACAAAAACTGTAAATACATAAGATTAATTTTTATTAAAAAATAACATCCTCAAAACAATATTTTGCAATTTTTGCTAAAAGAATACTGTCATTTGGAAGGCTTACAAATTTCTTTTCAGTTCATTTTTTTAATAGTGCATATAAGTTCAGTAGATAGTTTAAAATTAAATTCAAGAATAAATTGAACTTTATGTAAATTAATATTTAATATTAAAATAATAAATTGCATTAACACTTTTTTTTAAATCAACGTTAGAAATTTCATGTAGGTTCTATAATGTTATAGACGGTTTTTATGTAAAATTTTATATCTAGGCAATTTGTACATTTTTTTACAGAATTATGAACAGCAGAGTGAGATCACAGACACGTCGTAAAAAACTGAAAGATGATCCCCTTAAATATGCAGAACATTTGCAGAAAGAAAAAGAAAGGGATAAATATAGAAGAGAAAAAAAGAAGAAATTTTTAAGGAAGAACACAGTAGCAGCAAAGAAAGCCCAAAAATTAAAGCGTGAAAAACAGAATGAGAGACAGAGAAGGTGCAGGGAAAAAAGAAAGTCCATATTAAGTACTACACCATCCACAGATAGCAATTTTGGAAGTTATCGAAGTCCACAAACATTTGGTAAAGCTGTACTTAGAGCTAAACGTAATCTTCCTCATAGTCCAAGGAATAGGTTTGCTATAATTAGAAAATTAGCAGTTGAATAAAACTGCTGCAGCTACAGTTGAAAATTCTCGAACTCTCAATGATTACTCTGTGGTAATCGACTTTTTTAACAGAGATGGAATTAGTAGAGAATCACCAAACAAGAAGGAGTGTATGAAAATATTAATTAATGGTGAAAGAGTTTTAAAGATGAAAAGACATTTAACCCTGACAATTGATGAATGCTTCAGTTTATTTAAAGATGAATACCCAAATTTAAAAATAGGGCGGACGAAATTTTTTGATCTCCGTCTTTCCCATGTATTTCCTTCATCAAAGATGCCCCATAACACATGTGTGTGTAAATATCATAGAAACATGGCCTTATTACTTGAAGGTAAGGCAGAAACTTTCATTGTATAATTTTTACAAATGACTGATATTAAGTGACTATAATTTTACGAAATATGAATTAATTGCTTTTCTTTTCTTTTTTCTCTTTCCTTTATTGTTAGCACTGAAGCTTGGTAAAGGAAGAGATTTAATAAAAGACAGTGTATGTGATGCAGGGCAAGAAGATTGCATGCTAAGTCTATGTTCCCACTGCCCTAATGTTTATGACATTATCAAATCAAAAATTCCTGAAGAAGATCATAATTTGTTTACAAAATGGAAACAATGGAAATATATTGATGGCCGACCAAAATTGGTTGAAGAATCGGGATCTATGTTGGATATTGCAAATGCAATTACAAGCCAATTCCAAGCATATAAAAAGCATTGCTTTATAAAAGATGTGCAAGATCGCCATTTTCAGTATATAAAAAATAATCTAGTAATGGGTGAGGCTGTATTACTAGTGGATTTTGCTGAAAATTATTCGACTGTGATACAGGATGAAATTCAGGCAGCTCACTGGGCACATGCTCAAGTAACAATATTTACAGCACATGCAATATTTTATGATAGCTGCCAATCCTATATAATTGTTTCAGACAATGTGAATCATGGAAAATATGAAGTATGGAAGTATATGGATGTTCTGATTAAAGGCATAAAACAAAACCAAAACATTAAAATGATACACATGTTTTCAGATGGCTGTGCAGCCCAATTCAAAAATAGGTATAATATGTTATCTCTTTCATATAATCAAAATGACTACGGAATAAAAAGTACATGGTCTTTTTTTGCTACAGCACACGGAAAGGGAGCTGTAGATGGGATTGGTGCAATTGCAAAAAAAAATGGTATCACTAGTTGTACTTCGACGTTCTTTTGTAGTTCAAACAGCCTCAGATTTTGCTACATGTGCAAAAGATGTTTTAACAAAAGTTAAAGTATTTTACATTTCAGAAAGTGAGCTAACTTCAAATAATAGAAAAATGCTTGATAAAAGATGGAAGGAAGTAAAAGCAGTACCCATCATTCAATCGGTACATCATGTTGTTCCACTAAATATAGGAACAATTGATATAGGAATGACCAAAGAAAGCAATCACAAAAAAAAAAAAAATAAAATTCCTTAAAAAATTCCTTCCTTGATAAAAAAAAATTCCTTCCTTGAATAAAAAATTCCTTCCTTGAATAAAAAATTCCTTCCTTAAAATTTTTTAAGCTTATGTTTTATTTCATGTCACACGCGTCACACCCGCAACATGCTGTCACACCCGCAACAGTAATTTTGAAAATGTATCACATTAACAAGAATAAAGTAAGTAAAATATTTTTTTCATAAAATCATTATTTAGACATTAATATTTAACATAAAAAAAATTAGTTCCACCGGATCATATAATTCAGAGTTTTGGTGTTGTGTCTTGTAAGTGGAAATGCATGTCCGTTTTGTGTCACACCCGCAACACATACAAATTATTATTTTTTTATAAGTAAGTAAAATATCAGGCAGTTTATTTTTTTGTATTAATATATATCAGTGATACATGTATTCATATGCATATTAATTAAAAACCGTGCTTCAAAAACTTTTCACAGATAGCTAATTTAGTTTGTGCAAATGTCACACCCGCAACTTTGGATTGGGCGATATATTGGTCAGAAAGCTTGATAAAGTCTTGAACTGTTGGGAAACTTTAGCTCATGAGTAAATAACTAATTTTTAGTTCATTAAACATGTTTTTTATTTCTTTAAATGCCTAATATAGGCTTCTATAGGTTTTTTCTAGTCTAAACGTTTTAGACCTTTTATTAATTAATTAAAACAAGCATATTTTATTTAAAAAAAATATTTCTGTTAAAGAGCTACGCTATTAAAATTTCATTAAAAATGATTTTTACTCTTCCTTCTAGTTACTGTCTACAATCCAGTTTCTATTTACAATATGAAAAAATCACGAATCCGGCAAGCTGGATTAAATAGTCCTACTGTATATCATTGCACCATTGTTTACCATTGGAATACTAATTTAAGAAAGACGCATTTAAAATTTTAAACAGATTTTTAAGTTTCAAAGAAGGCTATTTATTGCAGTTCACTAACAGTTATTTACAATGAATTCTTCTTAAGAAAGTTTTTCACCTACATCTAAAAAAATAAGACAAATTTAATCAAATCAACGAGCTCTGTTCCTGTGTAATACTAACCAAAGTGAAGACGTTTTTTTCTCATGACGAACATTTTTAATAAACAAGACATTACGATTAGTTTCATTCAAAACCGAAGTTCAATATTTCTTCAATTAATAAAATATAAAATCAATATGATAAAGATTAATGCAGTTCCCCCCCCCTCCCACCCCCACAAGAAATAAAAAGAAGAAAAAGAATTAAAAAGTCTGCTTTACATTTATTTTTAAATAATGTCGGCCATAAATAAAATTATCTTATACGCCGTTGAAGTTGTGACGTCACAACATGGCGGCTGGGCAGTGACACTTTGTTTAAATGCCCGTTTAAATTACGCTATGCACTCGAATGGGTTGTCATAACATTATTAAAAAAAAAAAAAAAGAAAGAAAATGGTATTGTGTTTTGCACCAGAATTAAAATAAAATATAAAAGTAACATATTTTATACACTATAAAATGTTTTAGAATTTAGACTATAAAACTGTTACTGTATATTACAAAATTTGGTACTTATCGGCAACGTTGGCAAAGCATGTATCATTTAATGTATATCATGATATTTATAAGCTGATATATATCATGATATATATAGGTATCCAATTACATTTTTATACAATTTAAAGTTTAACGCTTTAAATTCATCTTTGAGTACCTCATTGATTCATGTCTAAGTAAACAAAATAATGAGAAAATATAATTTTGTATGAAGTATAAATGGAACTAAATTTACAGTGATGCCCCGGTATATTATCCAAATAATATGCTATCTCTTATTATTATGCATTTTATACCAAGCAATGCTATTACATTTTAATTGCACGAGATTACCCTACATTTAAACAGCATGTTAGTGACATTTCTAAAATCTATGCCAATGTAGGGCTTATATAACCGATAGGTACCCTAAATTTAAAGCATTGCTTTTCAAAAATACAGACAAACTTTTATTTTCTAAGCAGGATTGGTAGAGTATGGCTTGTTGATTTACAAATTCTTAATAGTTAAAGCATTTTGGCTTCTCATCTTCTTAAATTTTAAACTGATTTGTAACATTTTCTAGAAAATAATAGTCAGAAAACCATTATGCTCACATGAAAACAAACCCATCTGCAAATTTTAAAATTGTGGTTTTTGTTCAGTGTATGGTTAAGTAAATACTATCATTTCCATTACAACGTTAGTGTTAGAAAACTTCTTCAATTTTATTTATAGTTGGTATTTTCATAGTTAACTATTTTTGTTACGGAAAATATGATCAAGAATAAGTAATAAAAATTTCATAAACAAGAATAAACTTAAATAGTTAATTTGGAATTTGGGAATAAAATTCTTACACTTCAAATGCAAATACTACATGCGAAAAAAATCAACTTTACTTTGCTAAATTGAACAAAATAAATAGAGCTTAAATTTAGCTATAAAGCAGCTTTGTCAAATGAACTAATTTCCATTTGCAATTACAACTTCGTCGACATAAGTAATTCTGTTTTCTATATAATGCATCGACTATAGTATAGTTATTTTCCAAAACTGTAGATATTGTATCACGCATATAGAGGTTCGTACATTTCCTCCAATATCCTCATTTTCCGTACCATACGAAAACTTTGCAATTGTGATGATTTTAAACGGTTTTCACCTCGCTGATTAACTGCATATTTTAGGGGGAAAAATTGGGTTGTATCGTATAAAGAGGCCATTCTTTAAAAGCGATACAGCATTTAAAACGAGCGCTTCATTTTTTGCTGCCCAGCGCCATGTTGTGACGTCAGACTTCAGCGGCGTATTCTAACGACGAAATAATCATGCATCAGAATTAGAACACAAATAAGACGTTACGTTTTTATTACCATAGGAACATAACAATTTTTTACTAGTCTTATCAATTAACGAGTGAATAGCTTTGAGGTACAATGCATGATGAAGTTTTAAAAGATATATTTTTTTAAAAATTGCTAAGTACTCCGGATTTATCTCATTTCTGAACGTGGGAAAATGAAGAATTGAAAATTTTACTCTCGTTTCATTTGAATAGAATATGTTACTTGCTGCAGTTCAGCTTGTTTTTTGTTTTCGTTTTAGTTATATTACTCATTTTTAAAAATTGTTAGAGAAAAAGAATAATAGGAGTAAGTAAATAAAAATTAGAAATTTCAGGATTTCTCAATTTCACGCATGATAAAGCAAAATTAAAAGTAACGTTTCGTAACGAAATATAAATAAACGAAAAGAAAAAGTTAAATTGAACTGCAAATAGTGGAATAAAATGCACATTAATCATGACTCCTCTGAGCCTGAATTTCCAAAAATGCTTCCAAAAAAGTCTCGTAAAAATATTAGTACCTAAAGAAAAACAAAAGTTAAGAATGAAAAAATCATTTTAACAAATATAGAAAAAGAAATAAAAGTAAATTATGTTAGAAGTGACAAAAATGTGTGTGTTACACCGTTTAACCATAACACTGTGTACTATAATGACGTAAAAATATTTTCAAATGACCTTTATAGCAGTTCTCAAATACAGTGAATCTCATTCCCTTAACAAATATTGGATTCAATTATTTTTGTCCCAGATTTACTTATTAAACGAGGTCAATGGTTCTTACCTTTATTTTCCAAATGACTGCGATTATAGAAACGTTTCCCAGAATACCAAAAATCATAATAGGAAGCAAAGCTAACGTTTTCAGGGCGATCTCGTAGGTAGGAAGCCGAATCCATAAGTTCGTATGGTTAGAGAAATCCCAGATACTGAGATTGAATTCCGAGCCTTGAGTGTCATCCACAAAACGCATCAGTAAAGCCATTCCTTAAAAACATATAAATTAAATCCATTGAGACTAAGAGCTCGAAGTTAATGGTGCCATCAAACAGAAACAGCTGTTCAAACGATCGGCAATTGCTTTGGTGAATTCAATGGAAGAATCAACATATTGGGCTTTTAGAATATACGAGTATGGAAACAAACCTTTTTCGTCACTGTGACATAAGGGCAATGAAAGATAACGACCTTTTATCAGGCATGTGATAAATAAAATTATCAATTTTTGGTTTGCTCTTGAAACAAGATTTCTAGAAGATATTTTGATATTCATATCATTTCATAATATTCTGAAAACATTGAAAAGTAACTTAAGTCTAAATTCAGCACTTAAATAATTTCATACCTAATTAATTCTGTAACGAAAGTTAATCAGCTAAATTTTTGTTATAGCAGGATCGCTATTACAGAAGAACACCGATAAATGTCCTCTGTATTTTAGGCTTTCCAGTATTTAAAGTTTTTTCTTGTTAATCCTGATTTTTCTTCAACACTAAAGGTTAATTCTTCCTGTGTATAAGGTTTCGTAATACACCGCGTAGCTTTAGAGAAACGAAAACTATTAGTGTTTTTACCCAAAGAGACCCAAATATTTTTTCCTCATTTTTTTCAAATTCACATTTTATTTATTTCAAAACGAGAGAGATGGTTTAAACCATGAAATGCAAATTTCCCTCAAGATTCCTTTTGGATAGGTACTCTACGCAAGAGGTCAATTCATCGAGTGCTGAAGATTTTTCAGAGCTTGATTTTAAAATTGTGCTGAAAATGTCACCTGGATCCAAATCCCCGAAATCAGTACCAGTAGAACTCTCACCAGCACAACTAACAAGACTCCGGACAGGACACTTCAGGGGGATAAATATTTATAAAGACGGGACAAGGACTATCTACTACCTTTGCTACCTACAAGTACTACCTTTGCAAAAACTGCCCAGACATAGAACAAACCCATAAACATCTTTTCAACTGTATCGCGCGTTATTCTGGCGCAATTGCAGCAAATAAAGTGACAATCCATGGGCGGACTTATACGAAGAAAATTGCCCTCAAATCGCAGATGCTGTATATACGATCTTCGGTATTATTTAAAATTATTATCTATCCATGACACGACAACAACCAACCATGTCACCTGAATAGTTCTCGAGACGTCCGATTTAATAGAATTGTCCGACAGCGACAGAGAAGATGCGAAGGTTTTGAAGGATATTTTCTTGGACTAATAATTTCGTGTTGGTGAGTTCTTACAATTGTGATTATGTGATTTTCCTGAAAGAGCTGTTACTGCTATTGTGACTTTTAGTAAAGGGGACATGGGAGCGTGAATTTTGAAAAAGGTGTAATGTGACAAAAATATCCTCTCTAAGAAATACTCTTTTCAAAGTTTCCAGCAACTCTTTTGTTTTAGCGTTAATACAAAACAACTACGGTTACTGTTAGGAAACTGTTGTTAAATCTAAAGAAGCCAGTCTAAGCAGATTTTTGTATACATAAAACTTTATTAACAAATAATATAATATGAGAAATTGGTATGGCTGCAGGGGTGCTCGAAATTTATATTTTTGGGAGGTGGAGATTCTTAATTTATCAAATGAAACTTCAAATTTAACAGAACCAGTAAATGTAAGTAGCTTAACTTTAATTAAACAGAACGTAATCGATTGAGAGCTAATAAATATTTTACACAAAAATGGATTACTATTATTGACAGCTGAATATGCTTTCAGTAGTATATACGTATGTCCAAAAAATGGCTGTAATACTGTTTCCAAATTTATTGAATGGTCAGGCAAAATTTGCTGAGTGAAGAAAATTTTTGGGAGGTCATAGTGACTTCCCATCGATGCACCCCTGTAAGACTGATTACTGTAAAGTTAAAAATAACATATTATGAGAAATTGGTATGGTACAGGTTAAAAATATCAAATTACAGGACTAGGAGATGCAGAACACATTAAATTGTGATTTATTTCCACATATCACAACTAAACAATATAGCACATCACATTGGAATATATTGTATAATTGTAGCGAACTGAATTTACTGTTCTGATACAGAGTCATGAAAAAGATGTAACAGTACATCTGAAATAAAAATATACTATGGTAATGTATTGTAAAACAACAAATAAATCTCTTTATCAGTAAATCATGCACACAATAAATTATAACGATGTAGATCAGTCATCATCTGACCAATTATCAGAATGAATGGGGGAGTTCGTTTGACGATCAATTGGTCGCCCCAATGATGAATCTTCAAGTACTTCTCTTTCAACATCCGGAGTCCACAGAAGGATATTCATGTCACTGCCACCAGTGTAAAGCTGATGTGTAGTAGAACGATATGCACAGCTGTTCACGAAACTGTAATGTCCAACTAAAGCTCTTAGTTTTAATCCCGTAAATAAATCATAAGCATATATATAGTTTGAAGAAGGAACAAACACTGTTGGAGGATTTGAGTCGCAGGACATGGCAACACCACGTTGTCTAAACTCATGATTATTAGCAACCAAGCCAAAATTTACATAAGTATTGCGGCAGCTTGCAACATCCCAGAGCCTTATGCGGCTATCAGTTCCGTATGACATCATGTACAGGCCATCGTCTGTAAATCGTATACAGTTGACAATACCATTATGAGCAGTAACGACATCCTTTTTATTACCAACTGCAGTACCATTATGCTGATCAAGAGTACTTAAGTAGCCTTTAGCAGATCTAACGTCCCAAAGGAATATTTTATTATCAGTACCTCCAGTTGCTAGGAGGTGTTCTGCAAGAGGGGACCAGCGGGTACAAGTAACATGTCCTCGATGGGCACGAAGCTCATGAGACCTCTCACCAGATCTGGGATCAATCAAAATGACGTGTGGATGATGCATTGCAGCTATAATACAAGAAAGTTTTGTACTTATTTCTGTCATTGAAAATGAATGAATTTAAAAAATATTTATACATGATTACAAATTATGCCCCTTCATTGATTCATTTTTGTTGAAAAACAAATCATAACGGCTCATTATTACAAAGTAAAACACTGAGAAAAATTATTGAAATGTGAAAGAAATAATATTTGATAAAAAAAAAGCGAAAAAAATTCACTACAAAATCATAGAAAAAACTCAGAATCCTTTGCACACTTTCTCTCTCTCTCTCTTTTTACTTTAATGCTTTCTCAAACTTTTCACAAACCAATATCTGAATTATAAAAATGGCTGAAAGGATAAAACATTTTATGTCTCACGTGCGAAAAATTTTACACTTTTCGTCAATATTTTAAAAGGGAAAAAAGGATAAAAATTTTCTGATGAGACATAAAAGCAACCACTAACAGCTGCCTAGTCCAGTGGTTCCCAACCTTTTTTTCCACGCGAACCCCTTGTAAGGTCCGAAAGAAAATAGCGAACCTCCTTCTGTTGCCGTTAGTAACGGGTATCAAAATGATAAAATTTGATAACGCATTTTTGATTTACTTTCCATGTTTCACAATAGTTCATAAAAAGAAATGAAAGTAAAACATCTAAGTTAAATGAAAACTAAAACACAGCTTCTAGAAAATTAATATAAATTTTTAATCATTACTTTTTTATTATTTGTTCTTTTTGAATTATTAACATGGCAGTAGACATATGCATTCACAAAAATTATCTTTAAAAATTATTTTCTGACAGTGTGAAAAAATTGTAGAATGGCGTCAGAAATATACGTACAAAATTTTGAATCAATCAATGAAAATATGAAAGTGGAGAAAATATATTTGGCTCCACTTTCGGGTAAAATATGCAAAAGTTGTGGAAACTTACAGAAATATTAAAATTTACATCTTTTCAAATTTTTCATTGTGATAATGCAAAACACTTGTAATAAAGGGTGATAAATGTGAGTAAAATATTTGAAATAAATGATTAAATCTCTTACGGTTTTATTTTGGGGTCTGCATATGAGAAATTAGCAGAAACAAATACAAAATTTTACATTTTAGTAAATTTTCAAATTTCTGATTCCTTCTTCAAGCTAGCGAGGAAAAGTTGCGAATGGTAGGAGAAACATGAGTTCAAAATTCGAAATAAATCAATGAATTTCTTTGGGTCCCACTTTGTGATCCAATTTTTCAAAATCAGGTAAAATTTGAAAGAAGTAAGTGCATTTCAAATCTTTCACGTATGCTTTTTATGCATCATCGGAAAAACAATTTATTTAAAAAATTCATTTTTACTCCTTCCTAATACATATGAAAATTTATCATTTCGTTTTATCTCTTAAGTTAGTGAATAAAAGTGCCGCCATCACAACATTATTTTCACGAACCCCCTAACCAAACCACGCGAACCCCTGGGGGTTCGCAAACCACCAGTTGGGAAATGCTGGCCTATCTATTATTATAACATTAAGTTGGTATGGGAAAAAATCAGTGCCTTCAAAAACTGGTCGCTTACAGAAGTTTCACGCCAATTTTATACTACTTTGTTATTGAATTACTTAAAAATTCAGTTTTCCCAACCAAGCAAATCAACATTGAAAATGTGAGCATTTATATTGTAATAATTGTATATATACACACACACACACAAAATGTTGTTGAAACCATAATTAAAATCTCATTTCAACTTTTTTTCACTTCATGAAATTTTTTGTTAAGTATTATTACTTTCCTTATCTACTGAAAATCTTCCATCTAATGAAAATATGTGAGTGACACATGTATGTGTGAATAGATGATTATAAAATTATAAGTGAATGAATGTTGGAAAACAAATTGATCAAATTGGGAAGGGAGGAAAAAGGAATAGTATTTGAGTTTTATCATAACATATGCATGAAAATATAAGCAAAATCAAAAGCTATTACGAAGAATTTTTATTACCAGCAATCAGGCAATGTGCAGCAATGAAAGAAACATTATGACTGAATATTTTATGACCAAGGTTGAATTTATCAGCAGGTTTCAAACTGTTAGTGTCCCAAATTTTGAGAACACAATCCATACCACTTGAAGTGAATAAGCCAGTATCAAAAGGATGCCACTGAACTGTTTCAACACTAAACTTGTGAGCATATCTTGATTGCCTAAATGTAAGAGCATAAAAATATCAATACACCTTTCATTCACACACACAAAAAAAAAAAAAGAGGAAGAAGAATGATCTAATAAATTTGTGCAGTACAGTATATATGCAAGTTTAAAGTATATAAAATAAATTCATGACATTAACTTTTCCATTACCCTCGTCAGTTCACAGTATTCTTTTGCATATTAGCAAAAAAAGAAAGAATAAATAAAATAAAAAGGATTCCCTCGATTGCCCAGCCTTAGGATCTGCCCTTGGCTCAGGGTGCAGCATGAAGGCTTTCAAAATACTTGCTCCAGTGTACCAAGTTTCAAGTTTATAGGTACGGCTGGACATCACATGACACACATACATTGCCTTTTATACAGTAAAGATTAAAATATCACATTCTTTTTAACTTTTAGAGATAATTCATTCTAGTAATAATGGTTCACACAAGATGTGCAACAGTTTAAAAAAACACTCCTCAATTAGTTTTCAGTTACTTTTTTAAAGTAATGGAGTTTTTTTTTTTTTTTTTTTTGTGTTAATGAGAAATACTGTTTCACAATGAAAAATAAGAACAACAAGCAGTATAATTTATCAGCAATCATTAAAATAGCATGTGAATCCAAATTCTTTATCCAAATTAACTAAAATTTAACCATGATGTTTATTTTCATTTACATGTATCAAATTATTAAAGACTATTCGCCATACAGTTGATAAAATATAATGTATAAATGCACTGAATTGAATTGTCATTGTAAACTTGTAGTTTAACTTGTTAAATTTCATTTTTAAACAAAAAATTAATTAATTAATCAATTGAGCACAAAGAATGAAGAATAACAAACCACTTATAATAAACCAGTAAGGAAGTCAAAAGTAACTAATTACCTCCGAACACGACAAACAATGTTGGCAGTGTGGCAAAATCTACCTGTATCATTTTGTAAATCATGGATGCATATAGATCCATCTTTGGAACCAGAAAGCAAACTAAAAGAAAAAAAAACTGAATTAGTGGATAAACATCTATAGCTTCTTTAAGCATACAAATGAAGTAATGGACAAAAACTAATATTAATACTATTAATAAAACATTCGTAATAATAATTACCAAAATTAATTTTAAAAAAGAAGGAATTTTCCTTATGGTAGAAGTAATAAAAAGATCTTTAACAAGGGATGCAAGCCGCAGTTAAACACATTATAATATTACATCTTACAGGGTTCTTTGGAATCATAGCTCGTGTGTCATGGAAAAGATAGCAATTCTTTTGAGTGAAATATACATCACATATGTCCAAGTTAAAAATGTGTACATTTGTAAGAATTTTTCTTTTAAATTGTTGTTAAAGTCCATTAATTCCTGAATAATTACATAATTTATAAATAAATACAAAATAAATGAAAGAATAAAACACATACATGCATAATACAAGTTACATCTAAGATCTCATAGGACGAAAGATCTTCAAGTCTATAATTTGCTCGACACATCGAAAGCATATAGCTTTGCATACCTGTTATGCATCAAAACTCTTAAGAATATATTTATATTTTACTGCATCATTAAAATTTAAGCACTTGATATTTCTTTAGAAGTTAAGCTATTTTATGTTTCCTTTTTCCACTGGAAAGCATAACACAAAAAATATTGTTGCAATATAAACCATAATATTGACAAAGGAATAATGTTTAAAATTTAGGAATTCCTGCACAAATGAAATCCTTTAGCAAAGTTTAGTGACTTTTTATCAAAATAATAAAATAGGTACTAAATAAATTTTGGTTTTTTAAAACAAATTGCCTTTTTATTATATTGAAACCACTGGCATAGATAAGGGGGTAGTTTTGGGGATACCCCCCCTGAAATGGTAAAAATTTTCTAGAATTTGACCAATTTGCTTGTAAAACAATGAAATTAGCTCACTTCTCCCGAAGAGCCCCCCCTCCCAAATCTGGGTCTAGCTAAGCCACTGATTAAAATAAACATTTAATACATACAAATATATAACACATTCACAGGTCTTCCTTTTATCTTAACCTTTGCCAAGTAGTACTTTAACAGCTTGGAAATGGTTGCTAATAATACACACATATTGTATAAAATTGTCATATGGAGTTTATGAAATACTTATGAATTTCTGAAAGGCTAGGAAAGGTAAATACATTGATATATGAACAGTACAAATGTATACTAGTTATTTTAAATGAAATGATAAAAATAATAACTTACAATCGTTCCTCTACTATATCTATGTCCAAACAGCTAATCCCACCAGAATATTGCTCTTGTAGTTTGCAGTGGTTGCTAAGCTCCAGATCAAATAAACGATCAGTTGTTATAGCGTACTGAAAGGATCTAGAACTGATGATTCCATTTTGTAACAATTCCAATGATCTCAACATTTTCTAAATCCAAAAAAGAGCTATGATCTTATACATATATTATTTAACTGATAAAATCAAATATTAATAATAAAAGCATATGCTTTAGCTCAAAAATACCTGCACTGTTTCTAAGTTAGTGAATAAATGAAACTTTCCTATACATTATTTCCTTTAACCCTTTCTAAAACCATTTTTTTTTCTAGCAGCCATTGAGTTATTCTAGGAATTCTAGCAGCTATTAAATTATTTTTAAAATTTAGGTTAGTTTCAAAAGAGGAAATCACATAAGTCACTAAAAAATAGCATGTTTTTACACCAACCCTTTGCTTGAAGGAAATGAGGGTAAGCCTTTCAGATTTAAAAACTGATGCATGTTGATTTTTAAGCACCTTTTTTTCTCGGAACACAGTTGATTTATGACCTATCACTCGATAGACTGATTGTGCAGCTGAGATGTGTATGCTTCTTGCACAGAAAATTACAGTGAATAAAATGGCAGCAAAGAAAAGAAAAAAATATACTATAGGAGTAAGAAAAGTTACGAGTAAAGTTAATAAAGTTTAAACTGATGCGACAAAAGCGAATATTATTTCGTGAATATGGTTCCTCGGTATAGTTTGACTATACCGAGGTTATGTTATAACACGGATGCCAAACATATCCCCCAACACCTGCGTTTTAATGGGGTTCTACTGTACTAATAACGTTTTCTGTGAATGTATGATATTCCCCCCTGTGATATACAAATACATTGCGTACACTCCCTCTCCCCCCAGGAAATTGGAATGACAGGACTGGCTTGAGTGGATTTACTCAAGTGTACCTGAAGTACAACCGTTCAAACTTTGAAATTATTTAGAAAACATTAAAATATGACACGCACATATATATTATGGTCAAAAACATGACTACAGTTTTGAATTAAACATTAGATGCTATATAATATTGACACTGACAGCCTAATAATATTTGATAGAAAAAAAAGCAATAAAATTCACTACAAAATCATAGGTTTATTTCATGGTTTCTTTTTCAAACGAAACCTCTAATTGATCAGTAGAAAATTTCTCTCCATATGATTACGAAAAAATAAATTAAACATTAAATTCGTTAAAAACCACTCTTACTTTTTTTCTACCAAACTAAAGTAAAATACCATAACAGAAATTGAAAATATGATTAAAATTAAGTAAAAATATGGGAATTTATGAGTGGATCGGTAGAATATAAGATTGTTTACCAGATACATTCATAAAAACAAATTGACATAGTATTTTATATTAACTCACATCAGATTTAATGATATTTTACATTTGGAGCATCAGCTGTGCTTTTGATGAGGACGGGATTTATTTAATTATTTTTTTCAGCAGTTCACTTTTTCACTGCTGAGAAAGTATTTTTCCTGGAAAACAACGCGTGAGAGATTATGATACGTATGAGGTACACACATGTCACAATAAGTAAACAATTTTATGTAATTTTGGGCTTAAACTCGATCTCACTTGAAACTGAAACTGGGATCTCGATGTCTCAAAAACAAAACAAGTGAGGGAGTGTTGCCATCTTGTAGAAGATAAAAACGTAGTTAAGCTATTAAAAAGAAAATTTAAGTTTGAAATAATTCATTTGATTTGAATTGTAAAGAAATTAGCAATGAAACTAAAGTACAGTGACTGAAGCGAAAGTTATATAAAGTAAAAATTTCAGTTTTTTTTCTCTCTTTGAAAATATATGTGACGATGCGTGATGTAGAGGAGCCTTTGATGGGGACCGACAGAATTTTGTTTTTGTTTTATTTCTTTTTCCTTGCTTAGAGGTTACGCAACAAGATAAATAAAAAAATAAAAAAGTAATGAATGTGGACGTTTGAAACAGCTGTGGAGCTTGAAGGACAGTTGTTTTGCAATATTATCCTGTTATTCTGATTTTTTAGTGCAGAAAACACGAACAAGAAGTTGCCTTATGCCATTTAATTATCAAATGTAGACTGAATATATCAGAAACATCGAAAAGGTAATTTTTAAAATTTTTTGCATGTAACAAAGGAAATTGCATGTAACAAAAGTCGGAGAGTATGATGTGAAAGGAAAAGATGACTGCTGTTTTGCTTAAGAAAAATCTATATTTGTTGTCAAAATTTTCAAGTAAACTTTATGCGCATTTAAGGAATCATCAGTGAATAGTTTTATATCATAAATATATTTCTGGAGCAACTTTTTGAATGTCATGTTACCTTCCAAGTGATCTTCATAAATTCTGTGTTATAGAGTATATTTTTGTTTTTGAACACAAGTTACCTATTCAGGTTACATTTACCAACTCAAATAAGAGCAACAATTCAATTATATGTATTTCTTATTTGAAATTTCCATCAAATTGCTAAGTGTATAGTTAGAAATAGTCATTAATATTTATTACTTTCATGAAATCCTAATATGTATCCTAAACGAAAAAATATATATTCTAAAACAAAATATGATGAAGAAATAGTGTGTTATTTATTTCTCACCTTATGAAATATAGTAAAACCTGTAAAGTTGACCACTTTCGTAAGAAACGGAATTAACCCTATATTATATAATGTAGGGAAATGTTTGTAACATAACCACCTGTCTATATTGACCATTTATGTGCCCCAAATTTGGGTGGGAGTATCATAAAAAAATTTTGTAAGTTGACCATCTAATTACTACTATATTTATTTGTTTATCTATTTTTACAAATATTAAAAAAAAAAAAAAAAACTAATATAATTTCTTTAGGATATTTTGTATGCCTTAATGTTAGACCCCCTATTGATCCAGATGGATGAAACATCAATACAAAGTTTGCCTAAACTTCTTTGTGAGTTAACCATATGGGAAAACTACTATGAGCCCTCTTTTATTCTTTAAATAAGTTTTTTTTTCTTCTTCTATTTGATATAGACAATTTGAAATTCTGGATTGATAAAGGAATCCTTTCAACTCCAAAACATGTGTACGCAATATTTTTGTGATTTTGCACCTTATTATTTTTATCAAATCTATTCCTTTTTAATTATTTTTAAAAAATGCTGTTTTAAAAGTTCTGAAATTTTTTGCATCTTTTTAACTTTTTTTCAATTAAACTAAAAATACCTTTAAAAAATAGAATTAAAAATATTCTGTACTTATAGAAAATTCCCCCGTCCATTTTCGTTAAATGAAGCCAAGAACATCAAACATGGCAATTTTTGCCAAAAAAGGAGAAACCTTTCTTCAAACACATGTGAATTTGTGTTTCCATGCTGTTGTCAATCCAGCATTTTTAACAAAATCCACTTTTTTGTGAATTTTAAAAGTTTATTTGCAAAAATGCAACTAATTTTGTGAAAATTCAAAATTTGAATATGCAGTGATAAAAAATTTCATTCCTTTTTGTTGCTCATTTGATAAGTAATCCTGTAAAACATACTATTTTGGTAGCTCAGAGCTTTGTGAGGGGTCTGTTTTGATTGACCATAATTTTGTGAAGGGTCTGTTTTGATTGACAGGAATTTTGTAAAAGGTCCGTTTCAATAGACTGCAATTTTGTGAAGGGTCCGAAAATGGACCTGAATTAACTCTGCCGAGATCCCTGCCATGAGAAGATATTTTAGTTATAACTTGATTACTGTGCCGTAAATTCCCCAAAGTTTTTTGGTCAGAGGAGGTTCTCTTACGTACCAAATATTCTTCGTGTAAGGAGCAATGGAATATTTTAGGGGAATAAACACATCTTTGAAGGTTTTAAACATTTGAATTCCCAAGTTGGAATTAAAAAGAGTGTACTGCATTTTTTCTTTCAAGTTAATGTAACTTTTTAGCAGCCTACAGAGTTGATTCAGAAATGTTACTTTTTTAACTATCATGAAGTATCTCAACAAATATACATTCACCAATCAGACACACAACTATTGAAATTTGTGAGTTATCGTTTATTTTAATAATTAACACCATATAAGACGCATTTATTACAAAAAAAATTAAAAGATGTAGGCAAAACTGAAAATTTCAATGAAACCATATTGGCCCATTTAGTGCACAAGCAAATCAAATGGTTGCTTAATGGGCCCCCCCTTTTTACCTCAGAGAGGGGCTGGCGTATGCCCAGTCGGCCCACTGCTTAATCCGCCGCTGAATATGTTTGAGAAACAATGACTTCTATTCTTTTTTCCTATTGCCTTTGTTTTGTATTTCCGAGAAGCAAGTTTTAAAAGAACATTTTTAAAGCAATTTGCCATATGCATAAAATTTTCAGCTCTACATACTTCCTCTTCTTTTCTCTTGTAGTTACTTCTACTGTTGTTATAAAGATGCAGCATTCACCTTGGCCTCTAAGAAGAGGAACATCTCCTGTGGATTGGTGTGAAGGAAACTACTTGATATCACCTGTCATTGCTGAATTTGTTAACACTGTAAGTTTTTAAAGTAGAAAAAAAAAGTTGCTGCATTGAGAATGGAAAACTATATCATTGAATGATTTTTGAAAGTGAATAAATTTAAACTATGTATAGTTAATCAGGGTAAATTTGATCCACAATTTTTCTATTTTTAATTGTCCGGCTCATATTTTTATAGTGTTATGGTATTTACTGGCATAAAACTGAAAAAGAACTCTTAAAAGTATATCTAGGCACCACAAATTATGAAATAATAATTGTAAAAACAATTTAAAACTAATTATTGACGTCTTTCAAAGCAATCCTTCCATTCAGGGTAACTTTGAACCTCACCAGAAAAGTGGTTTTAAAAAGAATTATTTCATTAAAAGTATTATAGTTGTGCCACTCTGAAAGAAAAAAATAAAATTTACAAATGTTTAAAAACATTTATTTCACAACATGATAAGATTGCTACAATTTATGACCGTGCATAAAACAGCTTGAAGAAGTTCCACATCTTCAAGGGTTTCAGCAAGTTCAAACCTGCAGTGAAAAATAGATTTAAAGTAGAGACTTCAAAATGACTCTATTGTACAATCTAATACAGTAGAAATAAAATTTCACGTTAAATTAAAGCACAAATGAGCATTAAAACGCAGACATATGTTTCGGGATCGCTTGGAATCCCTTTTTCAATGCGACAGGGAGCTTCTAGATGCAAATTGGATGTTTTGCATCTAGAAGCTCCCTGTCGCATTGAAAAAGGGATTCCAAGCGATCCCGAAACATATGTCTGCGTTTTAATGCTCATTTGTGCTTTAATTTAACGTGAAATTTTATTTCTATTACTTTGCACAAAGTTTAATCATTACAATCTAATACAGTGTTTGCAACACTATATTATACAGTGTTGCAAACTTATTGCGTAAAATTAAGAGTAGAAAACTGATTTTATAACTTATCCAGCTGAATGCAGCACTGGACTTTCTAGTTTTTTTTGAAAGTCAAATATACTAAAAAAATATGACATGGTGCAAAGTTAGCCCCTAATGGTTCGAAGTTACCTTGAATGATTGTACCTACTCTTGCTTATTTGTATTTTTTATTATGGAGTAACTTATATGTGTACAAGGATGTTCTTATTTTCTTCTAAAAATATGTAAAAATGTTAACTATTTTTTTATTATGAATATATATTTCTTAATGCTAATTGAAACAAAGTGTATATTCTGAAATAAGTCTGTATAAACCTTAATTGTTGATCTATATACATGTGCAGGTATAGTAGACTTCAATAAAATCTTTTGCTTGTCTCTATTTCTGATTGTCATAACAAAACTTGAGGCAATTTAAAAAGATCAACATGCGTTAAGGAAGCTTTTCAAGGGAAATTTAATAACCTACATAAGAATTTTGTCGAAATTTAAGTCTCATTGATTTATATGGCATTGAGAAATCCGTTGTTTGTCTCAAAAAAAAAAAAAAAAAAAAGAAGAAAACGAGGTTTTCTAGAAAATCTACTGTAATGTTTTCTTCTATTCTAAAAAAAGGAGATGGTTTTTAAAAGTTAAGTTTTATATGCTTAGTGGTTAGTAAATAGTGAACTGACCATATCCATTGCCATTGCTTAAAATGCATAGTGAAAACTGTTAATATTCCATAGTAAGCTATAACACATGATGGTAAAATTGCTTTGATTAACACCAACTTACACAAAAAGTTATCAAATGTGTTTAAAACAACGTTATATCTTAGCAACAATGTTTGGCATCCATAAATAGCTACTAAAATTATCCTAAAAGGATATAAATTTGAATTGCCTCGTACCATTTTCTTTACATTAAATCTTTACACTAGGAATTAATTATAATTATTAACATTTTTCATTGTTATTAATATTTTTTTTCAGGTGAGCAATATTCTATTTTTCATCTTTCCGCCACTACTTACTGGTCTGTTTAGAGAATATGCTCAATGTGTAAATCGTGGAGTTTACTTAATTTGGGGCTTATTGTTAACAGTAGGCCTCACATCGGCTTATTTTCATGCAACTCTCAGTCTTGTTGGACAGCTGTTGGATGAAGTGGCTATTCTGTGGCTTTTGATGGCAGCTTTTGCAATGTGGCTACCAAGACGTTATTTTGCATTTGGTGTGCATGACAGGTAAATATAATCTTTTTAATGTGCCTAAAGTGTTCAAAAGTTTTTGTCTTTTTTAGGATGTTTGGGGAAATAATGTTTAAGACAACAGCTGGTGAAATTTTGAGATGAGCAGAGGTAATGCTCAAGTTTCTTAAGAATAATTTATTGCTCATCACAGCAACATTTTTATTTTGTTATTTTGCCCTCTTTATTTTTGGTATTTGAATTTGAACATGATAGAATATAAATAAAAATCCTGTAATTATTTTTTTTTATTGTTTGGTATATTAGTTTTATTTTTGTGAGTATTTAGAATATTTAAGGAGCAATTATGTCATTCTTATAAAAAATTCAGGACAGAAAAATTTCTCAGATCCCCTTCCTTATAAATAATGCTTTTGAGAGATGAGAACATTTTAAATACGTTTATTGAACATTCAAATAAAGTCTAAAAACAAGATATCTCAGTAATGCATATCAATTTAGAATAAAACAATCTACTAATAAAGCATCTCTCAATCTCAATCACGGAGCTCACCACTCACTCACATTCCAAGTGAACATTCACAACAACTACCTGCTGTTGCCACAGAAGATATCACATGATATAAAAACTGGTGTTGCCAAACCTCACACCCTCTCTCAATTTTCTCTTTCAAATTATAAATTAATAGAAAATTGCATAAAGTTTCACAATTACATCTAAACAGTTATAAGGAAATAATCACACACAAATAGTAATAAGCAAATTTAAAAAAAAATAAATAAATAACATATGCACTGAATACTAAATATGAACACTACAACCAAAGAGTCTAAATTCTCAGGTTTAGCAAGTCCTTCAAATTTGAGAAAATAGCTGAAGTCAATGACTTGGTGAGAATGTCAGATAAGTTGTCATGAGTCGATACATATTTCACCAAGATTTGCCCTTTTTCAATCAAGTCCCTGATGAAATGATACTTGATATCAATGTGCTTTGATCGCTTATTGTTTTCATAGCCTTTACTCAAATGAATTGCACCTTGATTATCTAAGTACAATGTCCCTGCACCAACTGCCCTGTCTTCCATATCAGATGCCAATCGAGCAATGGATATGAGTTCTGCAGAAGCTAATGCAGCAGCTATATACTCTGCCTCTGTTGATGATAAAGCTACACAGTTCTGCTTTCTGGAGAACCACTGAACTGGATTACCATGATGGAAGACTACGCACCCAGACATACTCTTTCTGGTTACCAGATCACTTGCCCAGTCTGAGTCTGAATAGCCATCAATACCCCGTCTGTTCTGTTTAGTATAATACAGTCCACAAGATATTGTTTCTTTTAGATATCTTATCACCTTTTTCCCTGCTTTCCACAAAGATTCTGTTGGTTTGTCTAAAAACTGGCTAAGATAAGATACAGCGAACGTAATATCTGGTCTGCTGCCAAGTGAAATGTACATCAAGCTGCCAACAAGTTCACGATATGGTATCTTCTCATTAATTGCTTCATTTCTATCAATTGTAAAGTTCTTTTCCATAGGTATCTTTGATCCTTTACAGTCTTTCATTCCGAATCTATCCAGGATCTTACAAATCATATTTTCCTGGCAAATCTTAATTGTATCATGATGTCTTTCTATCTGTATTCCAAGATAATTCTTCAATTCTCCAAGATCTCGAATTTTAAATTCACTCTTCAGCAGTAGTACAGCTTCTTCAATTCTACTTTCTTCCCCACTCAATAGAATATCATCAACATATATAACCATAATCAGATTCTCCTTCGTGTATACACAAAAGTCATTCTTTGATCTTGTAAACTTATTTTTTAAAGCAAATTCGTTAAATCTTTCATTCCAGCAGCGTGGAGCACCTTTAAGTCCATACAACGCCTTGTTGAGCTTTAAAACATTTCCTCTGTGTACATTAATGCCTTCAGGTGGTTTTATGTAGGTTGCTTGTTTAAGAGTTCCATTTAAAAACGCAACAGGAACATCAAGTTGTCTTATTGTCCAGTCTTTCTGCAGTGCAATAGATATTAGCATTCTGATTGTAGATAATCTTGCCACTAGAGCATAAAGTTCTGAAGTTACATTTTCCTGAAACCCTCTGGCAACAAGTCTAGCTTTTTTCGTTCCATCACTCTTACTACGAAAAATCCATTTTGCATCAATAACTTTTGTATTTGAAGGGCACTCAACTTCTTCCCAAGTATTCATATGTATCAGAGAATCCAATTCTCGTTTCAATGCCTCATTCCATTCAGGGTCTTGAATAGCCTCATCATACGAGACAGGATCCTCTGCTTCAGCAAGGAAACTACAAGCCAAATACAGTTCAAAATCTTTAAATTTTTCTGGAATCTTGGTAGTTCTTTGAGATCTTCTAATAACAGTGTCTAACTCATTGGTATCTGCATCATCTTCTATCACATCACTAGATAAATCAAGATTTTCTTCTGTTTCACATTCAGGCCTTTTCTCTGCGGTGTCATCTGTAGGTGTGAGGTCCACGATTTCTTCATTTGACCGAGCTTCGGAATCTTCAGAATAATTTAGGCATTCATTTGTTTCTTCATTGTCCATTGACGGATGTTTTGATTTAATTGGTGTATTACTTTCACCTCTATGTGTTTCAAGTTCAGGTTTAAATATCACACTTCTTGAAATTTCAATCTTTCTTTCTGCTGGAAAATAAATCCTATAACCCTTAATATTTTCTCCGTAGCCAACAAAGATTCCTTTCTTACTTTTTGCATCCCATTTTCTTCTATGTTGCTTTGGAATTAAGACATATGCTTCTGATCCAAATGTATGTAGTCCTTTTAAGTTGGGGAGATTCTTGAACCATAATTCATGTGGAGTCTTTTCTTTCACAGTACTTGTTCCACTTAAATTAAGAACATAAACTGCTGTGGCGACAGCTTCAGCCCAGAGTTCCTTTTTCAAGTTCTTAGCCTGTAACATTGTTCTTGCCAGCTCCACGACTGTCCTATTTTCCCTTTCAATACGTCCGTTTTGTTGAGGTGTGTAGGTACATGATTTCTGATGCCTAATTCCTTTGTTTTCCAAAAATTGAGTGACTTCTTTATTAACTTCCTCTAAACCTTGATCGGTTCTAAGAATTTTTATTCTATTTCCTGTGGCATTTGCAGCCAACTCTAAGAATACTTTGATTTTGTCTGTGGCTTCCGACTTCTTCTTTAAAAAATAAACACCTCTATAATGGCTGTAATCATCTTTCAACAACAAAAAGTATCTGGAATTTCCAATTGAGGTTTCTTCCATTGGTCCGCAAACATCAGCATGAATTATTTCTCCAGGTAAATTAGCAACTCGTGTGCTTCTTCCAAATGGCAGGATATGCTGCTTGCCAAAAATACACGCTTCACAAAAGAAATCCTTGACATCCTGAAACTCTATATCCTGTGATTTCAAAATTGCTCTAACTTGATGAATGTTTTGATGGGCTAATTTTTTATGCCATGTAAGTAGACTTTCTGTTTTTTCACAATAGGTTCCCAAAAAGGCACTTTCTTCATACTTAAGTATTAACTTATACAGTTTACCCTCTCTTTTTCCGAGAATTTTGACTTCACTATCTTTAATAATTTTACAACCATTTCTTTCCATTTCAAAAATATAACCTTTTTCAGTCACTGCACTAATTGAGAATAAATTGCATTTTAGCTCTGGAACAAACAATACGGATTTCAGCTCACCATCTGTCCATCGTCTACCATCAAAGGTTTTTACTTGTATATCACCATGACCTACAGCTTCAATGACACTTCCATTCGCAATTTTTATCTTGATAGGATCTTGTAATTCCTTATAATTATAAATCCACTTCTTGTTGTGAGTCATATGTTCACTTGCTCCAGAATCAGCATACCAATCTTGATCCAACAACTCCTCTTCCCCTATCAATGCAATGCTTGTATATGCAGAGCGATGATGTATTGGTTTTCTTTGCTGCATATTTTCTTTACCTCTTTCTTTACGATGACAATCTTTAGCCTTATGGTTGGGTTTGTTACAAATAAAACATAACTTCAGGTCAAAATTTTTCTTTAAATAACATTCATTAGCCAGGTGTCCAATCTTTCGGCAAATATTACAGCTGTTATTGTTTCCAGATAATTTTCTTCCACCATTGTTTTGAAATTTTTGGCTTGTGTATGCAGACTCCGCTTTCACATTCACTTTCTGACTTTTCATTCTTTCCTCTTCTATGTACAACCTGTTAACAAGTTCATTGAGTTCATTGATACTTTGCTTATCTGAGGGAACAGATTCCCATGCACTAATGAAGAAATTAAATTCAGGTGGTAGTCCCATCAAAATTTTGGTCATGAACATCTGATCAGAAATTTCCTCCTTGTGCTGCTTCAATTGGGTTTTAATTTCTTCCAAACCAGAAATGTAAGTGGAAATTTCTCTGCCATCATGTGTATAATTAAAAAATTTCTTCTGTAACATATGAATGCTTACTTCCGATTTATGCTCATAAACTGAGCAAAGTTTGCTCCACATGTCGTTCGCATTTTCACATGTAAGAATGTGGGACATCGGACCATCTTCCACTCTGCTTACAATGATTTCTTGCGCTTTAAGATCTTTCTTTTTGTAGTCAAAACTCTCTTTAAGATAAACGCTACCATCCTTATCGTCGTCCTTTTTAATTGGCGGAATTTCATTCACTGCTTCAAAAACTCCTTTGCTAAGTAGGGTTATCCTTGTTTGGAACTTCCAAACATTCCAATTTTCACTTCCTTTTAAGGTTATTGACGGCGAATTTTCCATCTTCTTTATTCTCAATCAATATTCTATAATAGACTCAGTCTTTATAATCACTATACACAATCAACAGTCACTCTAGCGCTAGTTTGGAACGTTAGGCTTAACAAAAGTCGCATGCACTTGCAGCAGGTGTATGAGACTGGGCCCATAACCTGAGAACATTTTAAATACGTTTATTGAACATTCAAATAAAGTCTAAAAACAAGATATCTCAGTAATGCATATCAATTTAGAATAAAACAATCTACTAATAAAGCATCTCTCAATCTCAATCACGGAGCTCACCACTCACTCACATTCCAAGTGAACATTCACAACAACTACCTGCTGTTGCCACAGAAGATATCACATGATATAAAAACTGGTGTTGCCAAACCTCACAAGAGATTTGCAGAAAATTTAAGAAAGAACCTACATAAGGCTTGTACATAAAGTATTATTCTAGGATGGGGGTTTACTTATTTTGATTTATTATATTTTTAGTTATTAATTGTATTTTTAGAGGGAAACAAGTAAATAACTGTTAAGAAATTTGATAAAGTTGTGGGATAATAAGGAATAGATTAAGCACATTTCTGCACATTATAAACTGCAATAGAATTACTATGTAAATCGATCTGATTATTTGACGCAAGACAGATGAATTGGCTCTCAAAATTTGCATTGTTGAAAGTTTGAAACATAGCGTTAGAAAAGAAAGTTTGAAATTTCTTCTGAATGTGATGTATTTAATTCTTACGGGACGGACGCTGCAGTCAGCGAGCCGCCACCACATGACAGAACTCTAACAGAATACATTGTGACTTGTGGATGGGCGATTTGTGCTGCTAAGCCTAACTTTGGGAAAAAAAATCATGAAAATTTAGTTTTTTATTCAGTTGCTTCAAAATTTGGTACATCATAATAAAAACTTGTTATCAGCTATCAGGATTAATTTTTAAACTGTCACTATATTTTCTGAAAAAATTCTATAAAAAGAATTTTAGAATGGTGAAATTCTTGACTTAAACTCAAAAAGTTATGTACAAAAAATATTTAAAAATCACAGAATTTCATTCATGCAGCATATAGATACAAATAAAATGATAAAAATTAGTTTATTAATAAAAATCACCCCTGCTGTCATGGATGTAGAAGGCATGCTTGCTGCAAGTTCTGTGTCTGATAGTATGTCAGTATCAGAATCACTATCATTTTTCAATTCCTTAGAAATATCAAAACTATCATCACTATCTGAAAACATCATTCACTAATTGGATGTATTACTCTTCTTTTAAGTACAGTTTTCTTTTTGCAATTTTAAGAATAAAGCATTTGCTAAATGATACAAGAAAATTTCCTCTGCCAAAACTGGAATAGAAATGAAGAGAAGAAGATGCAAAGCACTGAATATCTACCCCCCCCCCCCCCCCCCGTCCATAAAAAAAAGAAATAAAAGTATTAAAAGTATTTGGAATGATCCAAATCAGTTGCAAGTCTCTTAAGTTGATCACTTTAACAGGATCAGCTGATATAAATATCAGCTGATCCTATTAATGTGCCAGCTTGTTTATGTTCATTACTCTATCGACTATGTACTTATGTTGATCCAGCATTTTTATCTGGGTCCGTTTTTTAATTCATAGTTTAGTGTTAAAAAAAAAAAAATCCCCACTTATTTATTAGGTAATTCTGTAAATGGTATGATTTGGTAACTCAGAATTTTGTAAAGTGACTGTTGTGATTGATTGAAATTTTGCGAAGGGGCCAATTTGATTGATTGGAATTCTGTGAAAAGTCCGTTTTTATTAATTGGAATTTTGTGAAGGGTCCAAAACCGGACCTGAATTTCCTCTGTCGCGACCCCTGGCATTTGTTTGTTGCCTTATGGTGGTCTAAATAAGATGTAATGTTTCATACTTACAATTATGTACAATAGGGTTATAAATACTTTTTTTAAACATGAATAACTAAATGAATGAATGCTTGATAAAACAAGCAAATGAGTTGATGAATGTAAAAAAATAAATGAATTATTAACTGAATGAATGAAAAATCTACTTAATAAATGAGCAAATAAATGAATTCATAATTGGAGGAATAAAGAAATGAACTACAAATTTAGTTATCTGGTGACTGGTGTATTGACAAAGTGAAATAAAATACTATTTCACTTTGTTCCATATGCACATGACTAATTGTACTAAACATTGCAAATCAAAACAAGCCGAACATAAAATAAGTTAACACTGCACTGGACATTAGTAGGTCTTGTTTAATATTTAAAATATTGATAACAGGAGTTTTATCATTATATAATAGCAAAAAATATTTTTACTTAATACAAACTATTACAACATGAGCATCAAATTTTGAAAATGGCTTGCATTAACATATACTTTGATCTTTAGAGGGAAGCATTTTTTTACTGAAACCAACTACACATTATGTAGCATAGTTAAAATGTTATTAGATAGGTGGCTCTCAACCCCCAGAGTAAATATTTTGCTATTTGACTTTGCCTCACATTCTCCTTCTTAGAAAAAGCTAGTTTTTGATTTTTTGTTTATCAGATGAAATTCTAGACTTAAGCGCCTTTTACACATACGTTCTTAACCGCGCGACTGAACGTGGCGCATCCAGCCACGGTCAAGAACGCGAGTAAAACCGTGGCTTTCAAGAATGTGCTGCAAAATGCACCACATTCTTATCCGCGCGCTAGAACACGTTCAGATGCAGGGCGTTCCATTGAAGTCCCCTACAGAAGCCAAAGCCTGCAGAATTGTCCAATCCTCCGAGTTTGATGCACGGTTAAGAACGTGTATGTAAAATGCATCATTTCTTGGAGCGCGATCATGAGCGCGCATCTGAGTGTCATTCTTAACCGCGTTCTTGAGCGTTCTAAAATTGCATTTACACGCACGGATCTGAATGGCTTGCCATCCGGACCGCGGTTAAGAACGTGTTTGTAAAGGCTGCTTTAGCTGCAGTGTTCCTCTATTTCTTGATCTACAAAATGTTCTAAGGTATTGAGGTTCCAAAACACCAGCAACAATCTGGTTGTCATGTCATTGAGCTCTTCAATGGTTTCAGTCTTTGCCACATTGGGCAATCCACTGCTCAGCTTCACTAGCAGGAACATTCAACTGTAAAGTTTGTAAATCTTTAACAATTCTGGACGAACAATATCAGCAACTAAACAACAAGCACAAAACTGGTGGTAAGTCACTGACAAGTCCGGACTTGAGCCAAGTAAGAGTTGAGTGTGATCGGATCAACCAGAGCAGCGAACGAGAGGGGTTTTGCTGTACTTGCAAATTATGGAAAGCATTATCCTGTAATCTCTTTCTTACAGTGTTATAAAATTTACTTTAAATTATCAGACATGTGATTTTTCTGTATTTTGACAGAATTCTGTATTTTCGGTAATTTTAGAAATTAAGAATTTCATTTCCACGATAATCCTTAGTTTTAAAAGGCTTACATACCGACCATCTTTTGTAATTTAGGAGTAAAAATTTATGCATTTTCTCCGGTTTTTGCGTTTTCAAGGGAAATCTTTATGCTTTTTGAAATCCGATTGTATCGGCTTCAGTAAAACTTCTTAGTTCTCATTACCTGACCTATTGTGTCTCTTTTACATCAATAACTTTGAGCTTACTGTTATTATTATCTATTTTAAGTTTCAGTTTCTATAGTAAAGAACTTGCAATTACATAATTCTGCCACACCCACTTGAAAAATTGACCGAAAATATAAGGAACTTTTCAGAGTTATTTTAAGTTTTAATGATCATACCATAAAATTATAATTATTAAATATTACAGCCTTATTAATAATATAAAATTAACTCGGTAGCGCGACAGCCCATTGGGGGACATGTCCTACTGTGCCCATCCCAACTTTCGTGACCGAGGGTCCTGGGGTGCAGAAGCAGAGGTTCTGGTCAAGTAATCAGCTTGATGCTGAATCCCCAGTGTTAGCTCCCAAGCATGGTTGGTAATCATTTTATCGACCCCACTGAAGGGATGAAAAGCTGAGTTCACCCTGCCTAGCCCAGGAATCAAACCCCGGACCTACAGAAAGCTACCACTCAGCTACTGGGCCTTTTTATTAATAATCTATTTATAATAATATCTTTTATTATTTTTGCCTAAAATGCCCCCCCCCCCTAATTTTTTGTAATTTAAAAATGAGTTTTTTTAAGTTTTTGGTTCATTAACAGTAGGGGTTTTTTCCTTTCAAGTACTCATTGTGTATTGTTACAAAATAAATTAACAATTATTTTTGTTTTCAGTGAATATGTAATGAAAGAACACGCTGTTTGAAAAAAAATCAACAGTTGCCTGTTGGGTGATTTTTCCAATATTGTAAAACAATTGTTAAGTTTGTGGGAAAAATAAGCCTCAGGTTTTTTATAGTTCCTATTCCCGATCTTAGCAGTTTATTAATCAAGTAGTTCAATATTATACATGTTTCTAAATAAAAATCACAAGTATGTTTATGTAGTGTGTTAATAATTTTCTTCTCATATAATGGTTTGGTACATTTGCAATTTTTTTCCCACTTCACACCTTATTCATTAATATTTTTAATAGTTCATAGATATGAAATAGTCACTTCAGTTTAATAAGTTAAAGCTTGGAAACCTGTTTATTTCCTTAAAAAATGGAATTCGTTTTTGTAGATTGCCCTGAATTCAAACTCTTTTCATGTGAATATGAGTTTCAAATAATGTAGAACTTCTGCACTTTTTTGTTATACATTAAGCCCCTATTACTCCTTTATATTAAAGAGTAAAATAATGACTTAACTTTGCTTTCGGTATTTGATACTTTTATTGCACAGTAATTTTATTTTTGTAATATAAGGTTTTTTATTAATCTTACAACGGTTTGTCGTGATGCCGTGATATTTCGGTATTTTTTTCCTCAGTGAGTCACATGTCTGAATTATATAAAACAGTGTATTATGTAAAGCAAAAAAGTTTTGTGTTCTGTAAGCTATTTGTGAATAAAAATGTATTACAGCATAACAATGCAATGGAAATTTTATGAATAGTTGAATTTTTTCCTTTCATTTTTGTGTCATTTTTTCCTTAATGAATTTTGCAGATATTTCACTAGTCTTTCTTTTTAGAAAAACATTTCAAATTTTGATGCTTGGCGTATGCAGTGCTGCTACTTTTATGGCTTGTCTTCATCCTATCTTAAATGCATTTGTACTAATGGGATTGGGAATCCCTGCTTCAGCATTGCTAATAGTTGAAGTTAGAAGGTATGCTAATTTAAAAAAAAAATTCTTTCACTGCACACTTAAATGAGATATTATCACGAATTTTTTACAGTCCTAATGAAAGAAATTTCAAACTCTGTAAAAGTAAGAAATGAAAAGTTTAATAACTAAATTATATTGTGTACAGTTCAATTAGATTTGGTGATGATTTAGAAAAGTGGTCTATAAGTATGCCTCTTAGTTCCTGTTTGTATTTTCTTTCTATTTTGACATATGTTACTAAATATTTTTCATTTAATTTGTAACCCTTTTTTGGATCCATTCTCATATTACACATGAGTAGGCTCCAAATAATAACTGCCAAGAAATAGTTTCAACTCAAGAAATAGAAAATGACACATTATGCCATACAAAGGGGAAAGAATTTGAAGCTAGTACTGCCATATTTGTCAATAAGATTTGTTAAAAACCTTAAAAAATTACAAAAATGATGTACCCTGCTGTCTTGGTGCATAATTCATAATTTTCTTCCCTCTTCAGACCTTTAAAACAAATTTTGTTTCGCAAATACCATCAGACTCAAATGAAGATAATTCTTTATTAACATTCTAGGCAATTGTTTGAATTTATAGTGCACAATAATGGGACAATCAAAGAAAAGTAACATTGCACTGATTTTTAGATAACAATAATGTGGTATATTTTCATGTCAATTTTCAAGGAGCATTCACTTAACTGCTGAGTATTTCTGTACCATAAACGTAGAAGCAAGTCTTATCAGTGGTAATACTGTTTTCAAAATAGAAATTGCATTAAGACTATCTTCTGGATCATTCAAACATGCAAATGTTATCCCCTTATTACATTTATTCACCAGAATTCATATTTTGTTTGTTTAAAACTTATTCTAATATTCTATATGCCTGGTTATCGCCCGGTTAAGAAAGGCTGTGATCCTCTTTTTGTTGGCCCAGAGTTAGCAATTGGGACTTCAAAGAATCTTATTAGGACTACTGTTTTCAATATTTTTAAAGATAACTATTATCGTAACTAGCATGACATGGATGGTCAACACCAGTCCAAGTATCTTAACTATGGCTGCCCCAGTATTAGGGAAAAGCAGCTGTTAAAGTTTAATAGAAATAGTATCAGGAATGCAAATGGTCTTTTTACTGGACACTACTCTAAAACGGCATCTTACTATTGTGAGGGTCAACAATGAACCAACTTGTAGGTTTGTCTTCTTCATGATGAAACTGTTACACACAGCTTGTGTAACTATGAAGAGTTTTTTTCTTATAGGTTTCAACACCTGGGTCATTATATTATTGAACCTTGGGAGATTCATGGCATTCTTATTAGGAGCTTGCTGACTTTGCTTCAGCTATGGGTTTCTTTTAGTGTCTTGTTCGGCTTACAGACTAGTACAATAAACCTGTGGCCGCAGTGCTTAGTTCGTTTTGAGCTCCCTCTTTCTTCATTTTCCCGGGCTGGGCAGGGTTCGAGTTGACCCAGCCTTTCATCCCTGCAGTGGGCTTGATAAAATGAGGACCAGGCATACTTGGGAATTAAACACTGGGGACTTCGCGTCAGGCCGACCACTAGACCAGAACTTCTGCTTCTGCACCCCAGGGCCCTTGGTAGCGAAACTGGGATGGGAATACAGAAATATGGGAAACGGGAATAACACGCCTCAGCTAGGTCGAAACAGCATAGTTAAATTTCACTTTGCATTAATTTAACATTTTAACTTTTATTATGTGACACTGTCATATTTTGTTTATAAAACAAGGGTGAATGATTGCATATTATAAATGTATATTTACATATTTTTTTATCAATTAACCCCCTCCCCCTTAAAAACATGAGAAAGAAAGGTAAAGTGCTACAACCCTTGAGTTGGAGATAAATTCTTCAAATAATAATCCTTTGATATAAAGATAGTATTAATTTATTATTTTATGAGGATTTTTTATTATATATATTTTTTATCTAATCAGGGTTGCTAGTAATGAATAAATTGTACCTTTTGCTTTGACTGCCTTTAGTATTTGAGCTAAATTTGGTATTTTAAGTACCTTCAATTTTACTAAAGATCTTTAATAAATGCTCGTAATTTAAAATGAAATTTCAAACTCTCATCACATGATAAATTCTCAAGCCAAAAGTCATACGTGGAATAGTAAAAGTATTCATTTTGGGAAATTTATTTACCTAATATTGTTGTTTTGATTTGAGTGGCTTATAATTTAAGTTTTGAGATATTGTTTTGTGCACATTTTTTGTAATTTTTATTTGTTTTGCAATTTTTGAAATTTGCTCTTTTCCTTTAATTTTGAAAACACGATGTTTTTAATTATTTATTTTTGCAATAAAATGCATTGTTTTGCTTTGAGATTTAACTATTGTTTTTATGTAATTAAAATGCACTTTTTAGGTGCAGAAACTTGAGAGTTGTTAAACTCGGATACCGATGTGCTTGGGTGTGGATTGCTGCATTAATGTGTTGGATCAATGATCGGCTCTTTTGTGAAATGTGGTCAAAATTGAACTTCCCTTACTTGCATGGTGCATGGCATATCTTAATAGCTATTGCTGCTTACTCTGCCTGTGTTTTGTTTGCTTATTTTGATGCGTGTGAATCAGTACCAGAACAGCTTCCTGTTATGAAATTTTGGCCATCAGACAGGTATGTATGCTGAATATTTATGACAATTGATGTTTATCCTATATATGTTTAGATACTCTTAGCATTATGATACCGATTTAAGTAATGTTTAATAGAAAAATTCTTGCATCATATCAGTATAATCAGGCTTTTAACTTTTTTTTTATTCCAGAAAACAATGAGCTTTAAAATAAAATTTCTAAATAATAATTCAAACAAAGAAATTCATCGTTATTTCCCATCCTAGATGTTTTTACTAAAAAAAAAAAAAAAAAAGAAGAAGAAAATAGTTGTGGGCTTCTGATTTTTTTATAATATATTTTAAATAAAATTTCTGATCAAGGAATTGCAGCTAACAGCTATTTCAAAGAATAGCTGGTAGATGCAATGAATAGCTTCATACATGAGCTTGCTTTTCCATTTAAAGGCTTAAAGTGAATAAATTGATTTATTTTGAAATATATTTTCAGAATTTATGTATTGTTCAAAACATAGTACCCTTATTAACATATACATAATCATAAACTTTAAAATGTGATAAAAATATTTTTTTTTTTTTTGTAAATTGAAGACCGTTTAAAGGATATCCAAAGAGTGTCTTTACACTTTTCTTTAAAAAAAAAGTAATAAACAAAAGTTTAAATTTTCTTACTTTTTTTTTAAACTATTTGTTTACATTAGTAAAAGACGTTTTCACTTATTTATTCATGTTTTACTTTTTGACAACAAATACTACAAGCATTTCCGTATGTGCGCCATCTGTCACAGAAAGTAAGTTAAATTCGTTAGATTCCTGACCAGGTTCTTTCCCTCAAGAAATCCCTTATTCTGCATATGTATGTGAATTCATGATTTGTCAGATCATGACACCTGTTAACAATGATCCTTTGACAATGCTTCTAAGTCCTGTTGAAAGGCAGTCATATTAAGGGTAATCATGTTGGTTATGTGTAGCTGAAGCTCCATGATGCTTCATGATTATGCTCTTGTTATTTCACATAGGGCTGCCTGCCTTATTATCTTCAGTGACTCATATCAATTGCTGCATATGTGATCTGCCTTAAATTTGTTTATCTACCTTTCTTGTAGTTGGTATTATTTTTCTTTTTTTTTTTTTTTTTTTTTTTGAGAAATTATATATTCATCAATACATTTCCATCTGTTTATTTGTGCTCCAGTTTTTGATGTATAATTCTATGGTAATGCTCATGAATGATACATTAATATATTACCTTTATAATTTTAAAATTTGTATTATATCTGGTGGGTTAATTTTTTGATAACTAATCTTGCAGGTGTAGTATTTTCACTAATTGATTGTTTTTGTCTTTCAGATTTGAATTGGGAGTTCCCTATATTATTCTGCGTAATGCTCGTAAAGATAGCGAGAAAATTTGATTTTTCTCTATTTGCTTTCTCTTTCATGCCCTTCTCAGCTTTTATACACTTTTAATTAACCTACACTTTTTATTATATAAATTGATATTTCATCAGTATTTATGTACTAAAAACCGTAGAGCTTATTGTTATTTACATTACAAAACCTGGAAATATAGACTTATGGAAGCATGTATCTGATCTATAAAAAATATCATCTGGTATGATGTTTTAACAAAGTAGCTGACGGGTTCAGCTTTGTTGCTCATTTGTATAATGATATGTTATTTACTACACAATGACCTGTGCCACAATGCTTTTACCCTTTTTGTTTATATATATATTTAACCATTATTGTAAATTTTATTTTTTTTTAACTAGCTGTGATTGTAGCTTTGCATATATTCTTAAATTGTTGTGTTTCCTACCCATGCATATTTGTATTCTAATGTATATGTTTCTATAGAAACTAACTTTGGATACCATAATAAAGCAGTTATTTTTATTCTCTTCGTATTATTTGCATTGTTATTGCCTTGTGTGACATTTGAAAGTAGTTGTCAAACTCCTGGATGTTAATTTCTATGTTTTCTTAGAAAAGACTTGTTAAATTTTAGATAATAAGATTAACCTTTAGATTTCGGTAGCATAGCATATGTACCACAGAAAAATTTGAGCAAATGCGGTACAGCATATGTACCAGGCCTTTATTCCCTTTCCTGATTCCTTAGCAGAAAGAAATCAGCAGGAGGTGAGAAAATAATTAATAAATAATTAAAATTTATTATCTTTACAAACAAGTGGGAAAATACATGGCATTGATATACTGTCTAGCAAATATTTGGAATTTTTCTACTTTAGACACACATGTCACACACCTGTAACTAATTACAAAACCTTGCAAATAATAGCTTGCAGTTTATTCAAATGACCAAAATAAAGCACTTGACATTTTCCAAAATTAAAAGAAGTACCCCACTTAATTGCTCATCTAGAAATGTTATTCAAATCTTCTGGAAGCTGATTAACTTGTTCTTCCGTGTCAAAATTTCCATGACTTTGACATCATCAGCAAAAATAATGATTTTCCCAGAAATACTCTGCCTGATATCACTAATAAAAAAATTAAATAATAACAGCCTTAAAACTGAACCTTGTGGAACACCACTTAAAACATCAATCCACTGAGAATAATTGCCCTTAACTACCACTCTTTGTTTCATCCTAAAAAGCCAATTGTAACCCAAATTAAAGTTTTTCCGACAATACCAATGTAAAGCAAGTTTGCTAAGAAGAGCTTGATGCGATACTTTATTGAACGCTTTCTGGAAGTCAGTATAGACAACACCTATGCACTTTTTGTTATCTAAAAGCCAGGATAACCATCTCATAGAAATACAACAAATTTGCTGTGCATGCCCTACCCTTCCTAAAACATTGCTGCAAACTAGTCAACACTCCATTTTTCTACAGGAAATTCACAATCTTGACTTTGATCAGAGTTTAAAAATTTTTATAAATTACTGAAGTAAGGCTCACAAGCCTATAATTCCCCTGCCTTTAGACCCTTTCTTGAAGAGCGGCATTATGTTTGCCAGCTTCTAATCCACCGGCACAGTCCCTGAAGTTATATGAAGATATGAAAATAGAAAAGACTATCCACTAATTCTCTTGCACATTTTACTAAAATTTTAGGGTAAACATTATCAGGTCCTGGAGCCTTATTTGCTTTAATCATATTCAAATGAAACAACACATAATCCCTATGAAATAGAAAATCCTCAAGCTGTGTATTAGGTTGCGTCTCGCTTATCTCAATCGTTGAAATGCAGTTTCTGTTAAATACGCCGGAAAAAATTAGTTAGAATATCGGCAATATCCCCATCCGTCAGGTTAGGCCTAGGCCGGCAAACCTACGGGGCCTACGTGACAAGACGAAGGGGTCCACACGACAGGAAATGGTGCACGTGTGTCCCCTTGCCGTCAATGTCGGCCTAAGGTCAGGCACCCCCTATATAAGCTGCTCTCAAAAGCCGGGGCGAGGAGATCGACTTTCGCTTGCCTACGAGGTTGCGGTCGGATGAGCAGGAGATCTTCGAATGCTGGACAGGGAGGAGTTGCGCCCATCCAGACGTAACGGGAGAGCTGGTGCCCGAAAGAAATACCAAAGAACTGTAGACGTAACGGGAGAGCTTGTGCCCGTAGCTTTGAAACATCTAAGAACTCAATGATGTGGTAATTGAACCACTGTAAATAATATGTAAATAGGCAGCGAAGTGAATAAATGTAAATAAAGAAATATAGCCAAGAATCGTAACTGGCGCACCACGGTAGGATCCGACCCAATCTGAGAAAGAAACTACAAGTGATAAAAAGATACGAATTATCGCTTAATGAAGGGACCTCATCGGAGAAATTGAAGAATAGCAAGAGGATTGCTGGTGAGCTGAATATTCTCAAAAAAAGTGCCGGAGATTACCCGAGGGAAAGTTACTACGACGCTGAGAGACCCTGCAGACTGACGGACACCGGAAGTAACGCCTGGAGCAGAGGAGCTAGTAGTGAAAGTGAAACCCACCACCGTGCACCGTGGTCAACGTGCGGAGATCCAGAGATTGCTGTTTAGGGTAAGTCCCCACATTTAAACTGTTTCCGTTTTGGGGGTTTGCTTTGCATGTCACCTGTACTGAGAAGTCAAAGTAAGAATAGCAAAATGGATGGGGCTAGTACTAGTGAATTAGAATTAAAATTAAAAGAGCTAGAAATTAGGGAAAAAGAAATTGTTTTAAGGGAGAAAGAGTTAGAAATTAGAAAACTAGAATTAGAGCAAGAAAATAATGGTCATTTTAGACAGAGAGAAAGAGAAAATCCAATTATGGATAATGTGGAAAGATTCCATAAGGTTTTGAAATCTTTAATCCCACCTGTACCTTCGGACGTTGGAGATCTACCCTTGTTTTTTGAAACAGTGGAAGGGGTTTTTGCTTCACAAAAGATTCCAGAGGAAGTATACCATTGCTAGGTCACTTAGTGAGGCCGTTATTTGTGAACTTGTAGACAGAGGAATTAAATCAGTACGAGATAATTAAAGAAGAAATTCTAAAGCATAATAGATTAACTCCTGACGAGTATAAAAAGAGATTTGATCAGGCTAAAAAGAGACCGAATGAGTCGTGGACGCAATTCGCGGATAGGATTAATTCCTTATGGACATTTTACATTAAAAGTAAAAATGCGGAAACGGCAGAAGAGATTAATAACGTAATAGTCGTAGATAGGCTAAAAGCAGAGATGCCACTAGAAACTAAACGCTATGTAGGACTTCAGGAAAAGGATCATGTTTTTAAACTTAGTGAAGCGGCCTACTTAGCAGAAATACATGAAAAGACTATGGAAAATTCCTATTCAATTAAAACTAAATACAATCCGGAATCAAAGGAGAGGAATAAGTTAAAAATGGAAAGATATGATGCGATAGGGAAAGTAACTTGTTATATATGTAAAATGGAAGGTCATATCGCGAAAAACTGTAAAGAAAATAGGGATAGGATAAGGACACGAAAAGTAAAGATAATTAATGAAAAACCGGAAGTAGAGAAGCAAAGGCAGAACCAAAATAAGGTTATAGCCAAAATAAATAAAGAATTGTTGGGGAATAGTGTAAAGGGAAAAGAAAATATTGTGACAGATCTTATTAAGGTAAAGGTTAATTACAGAAACAAAGGAATAGAAGGGATAATTGACAGTGGAGCCAAAATTTCCGTAATAAATGAGAATTTGTTGCAAGAAAGGGATATAAAACCAAGTGGTAAAATATTATTAGAGCCGGCATTTGGCGAGCATATAGAAGCTGATATTATAAATATTCCGTTGAGTTTAGAAAATGAATATTTCAAACAATTAAAACCAGAAATTTATGTAACGGTAGCGAGCACACCAAAATTAAACGGAACTTTGTTGCTGACCCCTGGGGATCATGAAGCACTTAAGGCCCAAGCCGAGAGTCTTTGTCCGGTAAATGAAGAAAGCACAGAGGGGGAGAGTGAAAAAGGGGTGTTCGCGGTTGACTGTGATGAGGTGCCACCAGGGAAAGGGAAAGAGGAACCCCTGCGGAGTGCAGAGGCCGAATCAGGAGCACGGTCGGAAAGAGAAAAATTTAAATTTCAGCAGCGAAATTGTGAGACGTTAAAATTCATTTGGGATGAAATTAAGAAAGGAAAGGGAAATTGCATGTTAATAGATGGAATTCTATACAGTAAGGGGGCGGGAGGTGGAAGCAAGGTAGAGCAATTAGTATTGCCGTTAGAAAAAAGAAATAGTTTTAAAACTAGCTCATGAGTCAGTGTTCGGAGGACATTTAGGGTTTCGTGAAACTGCAGAAAGGATAAAATATTCTTTTGCGTGGCCAGCCATGAATAAGGATATTAGAGAATTTGTTGACGGGTGTGTCGATTGTCAGTTTAGAGGGAAATTAAGGACAGCGGATAGAATACCTATCACGCCTGTTGTAAGACCGGAGATTCCGTTTTCGGTCGTTAATTGTGATATTCTGGGGCCACTGGATATTAAATCAGGGAGGGGTCATAGATATGCATTGACGATGATAGATCAGCATACAAGATGGCCTGAGTGTGTACCATTGAAGGGGTTAACTGCTAAGGAAACGTGTGTAGCGTTGTTAACGATATTTTCGAGAACTGGGATTCCGCAAATGATATGCACTGATAGAGGGACCAATTTTACTTCAGAATTGACGAAGTAATTTCTAAAAATTTTGGGAACGACTCCAAGGTTCTCGACGCCGGGGCATAAGAAATCGAATGGTTTAGTAGAGAGGTGGAACGGTGTACTGAGGAGTATGCTATACCACGTCATGAAAAATGACCCTAAAAACTGGGATAAACAAGTTCCGTTTTTATTGTGGGCGTACAGGGAAGTCCCGAATGCTACAACGGGAGTAGCACCGTTTAAGTTATTGTACGGGAGGGATCCGACGGGGCCTTTGTCAATTCTAAAACAAAGTTTCACAGGGGAAGAATGGGTGCTAAATTTAGAGAGTAAAAGTGCGGCAGAATATCTGTTAGAACTGAGGAAAAATCTAGAGGAAGCGGCAGACGCAGCTCGATTTACCGCTGATGAAAATCAAAATAATATCGCAAGGTACTATAACAAAAGGTCAAAACTTAGAGACTATCAAGTAGGGGACAAGGTAATTATTTTAATCCCAGATAGCTCTAGTAAAATGTTAGCAAAATGGACCGGACCTGGGGAAATAATCAGAAGAATACCACCGCATAGCTATATAGTACAGTTGGAGGATGGATGCAAGAAGCACGTCCACGCAAACAAACTAAGATCATTCAAATAAAGAGCAGATGCAGTGTTATGCACTTTGAGGGAAAAACGTTTAACCGTAAATTTAAAAAAGTGTCACTTTGCTCTTAATTCAGTAAAGTATTTAGGGTATGAAATAGGATCAGGGAGGCATGAGCCAGATGGAGACAAAATCAAAACAATTCAAAACTTTAAGTCCCCAACTACGAAAAAAGAATTGAAAAGTGCGTTAGGTTTATTCAACTATTACAGGGACTATGTTCCTAAATTTGCTGAAGTGGCGTTGCCACTGACTGTGTTGACCAAGCGTAGAGTACCGAATATAATACCGTGGACAGAGATAGAGGAGAAAACGTTCCTACAGTTAAAGGAACTGCTATGTAAGGCAGTAGCGTTGTATACGCCGGAGGTGGGTCGCCCGTTCATCGTGTACGCGGACGCTAGTGATTTCGGGGCCGGTGCATGTTTAGCTCAGAAAGGGGAGGATGGAAAACCACATACATTGCTATACAGTGTCAAATTTAGTCAGGCGCTGGGCAGTGGCAGAAAGGGAAGCCTATGCAGCGGTATGGGCATTAAAGAAATTTAAGATCTGGACCTTTGGGCCTGAGGTTGAGTTATTTACAGATCATAATCCCCTAACTTTTATATCACAGAATGCATCTCCAAGTCCGAAGTTACAGAGATGGGCCCTTGCGTTACAAAAGTATAAGTTAAAAATTACCCATCGTAAAGGGGCAGCGCATCAGAATGCCGATGCGCTCTCCAGGTTATTTTTAAATGATGAAGAGAGGGATGGTGACATCCAAGGTATGCTCTCGGAGGGAGATGGTTTAGGGGACTCCCAGTGTACACCTGCTTGACTGCCTACAGAGCTGTTAGCCCAGTAGTCAGTTTTGGGCGGGGGGTGTCAGGTTAGGCCTAGGCCGGCAAACCTACGGGGCCTACGTGACAAGACGAAGGGGTCCACACGACAGGAAATGGTGCACGTGTGTCCCCTTGCCCTCAATGTCGGCCTAAGGTCAGGCACCCCCTATATAGGCTGCTCTCAAAAGCGGGGGCGAGGAGATCGACTTTCGCTTGCCTACGAGGTTGCGGTCGGATGAGCAGGAGATCTTCGAAGGCTGGACAGGGAGGAGTTGCGCCCATCCAGACGTAACGTAACGGGAGAGTTGGTGCCCGTAAGAAATACCAAAGAACTGTAGTCGTAACGGGAGAGCTTGTGCCCGTAGCTTTGAAACATCTAAGAACTCAATGATGTGGAAATTGAACCACTGTAAATAATATGTAAATAGGTAGCGAAGTGAATAAATGTAAATAAAGAAATATAGCCAAGAAACCTAACTCCATCATTTTGAATTAAGTTCCCGTAAATACATAAATTAATTTTGTTGTTAAAATGATGGGCCTGCCGTATACAGCTGCGAAAAAACTCTTAAAATCTTAACACTATGTATGGTTCGAAATAGCTTTTTTTTTCTGCACAAGAGGAATTTCAATCTAAGTTTCTAACTGTTGAGCTGGAATTATAAGCGCTTCTTAGTTAGTCAAATTCCTAGGCTCAACTCAATTCACTTATAACTGGGGGACAATGGAGGGACAATGTTGTAGAACAAATATTAATGGGTGGTTTTATGTCACTCATTTTACTTAAGTAGAATGTTTTGTTTTCTTATGTGAATGAGAAACATTATTTTTTAAATCCGAAAATGTGGTATCTGAATTAAATTCTTGGAGGCACAAATCGTCAATATCTCATTTTGAGCTCAGCTGCAGATACAATGTTTGTACTTAGTGCTGCACTTATTACTCTTATGCATCTTATTTCATGCATATTTTAAATTAATTTTAAAAGCTCCCTTTTTTAAACTAATTTTAATTTAAGGTTACCACAAGCTATTTGTTTTAGATTCTTAGCACGAGAAATGCTAATGTGAGAGTGTCTTCTGTGGGTACAGGCGTGAATTCAGAGCACGCTGTGACGAAAATACTTTAATTAAGTCAGTGAAATACACATTTTTTCCCGGTTAGTGTAGATATTTCACAAACTCTTCACAGTAACTATCTTCTAAAACTATCGTTTTAATTAAATTCATTTTTTTTTTTTTGCAAAAAAATTTGAAAGTATAGAAAAATGGTTATTACAATCAATCATATTTAACAAAAATTTGTCAGTCCCTTCAGTTTCGTTATAGCCCAGATAGACTATATATATACGTATATCTATCACACATCTTTAATAATAATAATAATACATAAGTAACATTAAGTAAACATTTTGACACTATATGCTCCAGCACAGAATGGAATGCTCCTAAATGGTGCTCTTCCTATTAGTCCTTTGGCCTAAGTACAGACATTTGTCTGCATGCACAGGGTCCGACAAATCCCGGGCGCCAGGGCGACTAAAAAATATGCCTTGGCGACTAGTTTTTCAGGTGGCGACTAGTTCGCAAATGAAAATATTAAAGCTGGCTCCTAAATTTTCCCTGGCTTCTAAGATCCGCACTTTTATCGGACTCTGTTGCATTTATTGTGTGCATGTGTACGCAACTTTATAAGAAAAATAACAGAAAAAAACGTTCTTCGTTCTTGGTCCTACATAAATACATGATTTTTCTTTTATTATTAGAGAAGAATATTGATATTAAGCGTCAGAAAATTAAGTGAAAATGATAAAAACAAATCACGTTTCAAAAGATTTTTATGAAATTTTTTAAATGTTTCTAAAAAAAAAAAGCTCTTGTCACCAGAGCAGAATTATATTAATTTTCAAACATAAATTTTAATTAGTGAAAATAGAGCTTTTTGCAACTTCATAACCTAAAATATTTACTAAATTCAAGACAATTATTAAATAATAAGAGCAATTTTTCTTTTTTGTGTTGACATTGCCGGACACTATTTTCGTAACTCAGTTGAAAAAACAACATCTTTGAAACATTTGACACGATATGCTGTCCGTATGACATTAAAACAAGTTACTTTTTAAAAAGTTCATACATAATTTATGTTTAAAATATTTCTGTGAGTTTATGATGTATTTTTAGAATCGTATCTAAAAAGGGCATTAGTAGGTTTCCAAGAGCAATTCAACTGGGTTCAAATCAACACGGAAGAACAGGTCAATCGGCATCAAGAGGATTTAAATCAAATTTCTGGGTGGGCAATAAGGCTCGACCGATGCATCGGCCTCGCCGATGCATCGACGCCGATTGTTCAACAAAGTTGCCATCGGCCATCGGCATCGGCGGCAGATGTTAACTTTAGAAAAACATCGGCCCATCGGCCGTAAAAAACATCTAAAAGCTGATGCAAGGCCGATGTTTTTCGCAGTGACAACTTTCCAGAAAACGTTCTGTCTTTCACTTTCTTTCTTTCTCCATAGCTCAATTTCTATTTCCATACAATAACACGCAGCACATAAGTTAAAAAAAAAACACAAAAATAATGTCATTCTACGAAGTATTTGATAAAAAATTCAGAAAACTAGTTTAAGCGATCGCTGCCCGAAAATCTTCATTATTAAAATAGTTATCTTTGAGCAGTATGCTCGCGAAATAGAATATGTTTAAGTAAAAGTCATAGAGGCGTCTTATGAGTGCTATTTGTTTTTCGCACTAGGTTAGTTGCCTCATTTTTGTCCGTTTTTCTTTTAATAATGACTTAGTGCATTAGATGTCACTGTACAATAATATTATACCATCCGCTTTTAGTTTGTCATGTTTCTTATTATTCCGAAATTGTAAACAATAAAAAGTCAACTCAATCAAAGTACGATAAGAATTTTAATTTTTACCAGCGTAAACATTTTCTCTTTGCGGTTTTTTTTTGCTTCATCGATCCCACGTGTTTTTCTGCCAATTGTGCAGCAATCTTATTGCATCTGCTTTTAGTGTGCGGTTGTTCTCATTATTTCATTTTTAGTTTACAACATTGATTGGTCAAAATAAGAAACACAAGATTGGTCAAAACTAAGAAACACTTTCCAGTATAAATATTTATTGATCGAAATTTTATGTGTCCAAGTTCGACTTGCAATTTTTAAAAATTGAATTCTCAAAATGCGAGTTCGCGCGACAGGATTTAATAACATCTTAATAAAAATGCTAAAATTTCTTTATTTTCAAAAATTGATCAATGCATATTTTTTTTTTTTTTTTCAAAATACATCTTAAAATTTTTTATACGATAATTATTTTAATTTTCCCCCGTTTATACTTCGTTTTTTAGCGCGTTTTTTTTTTTGGCTTCTTTGATGCCACGTGTTAGACTGTTGACAGTTTTTCTGCTATTGTACAACAATCTCGTTGCATCTGCTTTCAGTTTAGAATATTTCTTGTACAACATAGAACATATTGATAAAAAATATGAATCAATTTTTCAGTATAAATGTTTATTGATCGAAATTTTATGTGTTCAAGTTTGATTTGCAATTTTCAAAAATTTAATTCTTTAAAAACGAGTTTGGGATACAGGGTGGAACAATACCTTAATAAAAATGCTACAATTTCCTTAATTTCAAAAATTGTCAACGTATACAAATATATATATATATATATATTTTCAAAATACATCTTAATTTTTATAAACGATCACGTGTTTTCAGAAGATTATTTGTCAACAGAAAACTGCTGGTGCTCAAAATATTGGTTTATTTCGGTGACCTTACATTGTGCTCATGAAAGTAAAAGAACATGTCAAGTATTTCAGTGCAATTTTCAACTCACAAGAAAAAAAAATCTAATAAGATTAGTTCTTAAGACCCAGCATTCATTTGTAATGACAAAAAAATCTCACGTCTATGTTTTTAAAGTAATATTCAGTATTTCTTGGTTAGGAACAAGGGATATACTGTACAAGGGATAATACTGCTAGCGAAATTTTTTAACATTTTATTTTTATTTCAGAAAAAGAGCTTAAAATAGCTTTTTTAATGAAAAATAAACATGTAATCGCTCCCGCTTTTCTTTTAAAAACGGGGGGGGGGAGGGGGGGGGATCATGAAGAAAATCTGAGAGAAGGGGGTTGACATTGTCGTTAAAAATACAAACCCACCTTATTTGTTAGCCTGTGTCGTAACATCTGCGTTCCTCTCCATGAAAAAAATAAGAAAATAAAGGCAGCTGCACTTGGCTTTTGCAATGCAATTGTTATAAAGAGAAAATGTTGAAGGAATGAGAATTAGACCCGAGCCGATTCAATAGTTGTTGAGTATTTCTTTTTGCAAAGATAAGAAAATTCTCTGATATAGCATTTTTAAATTTTTTTAACCTCCAAATAGTTTAATTAATTAACTAGATTCGCGAGTGATTCTAACAGTTTTAATTATTATGTAAACTTAACCCAAACAATTTTACGGTGCTTGAATAATGCATTTATGCTTTTATAAACATGAAAATAAATAGTAAATGATTTAAATGACATTTTTGACAAGCATTCTACACGTTTTAATGGTTTAAAGCGACTTTTTTTTTCCATCGGCCATCAGCCGATGGAAGAGGAGAATAATCGGCAATCGGCCATCGGCCGATTTCGGAACAATCGGCATCGGCCTATCGGCCGAAAAATGCCATCGGCCGAGCCCTAGTGGGCAATCAAGCAGGGTATGCCATTCAATATAGGGAAATGTCAAGTGCATTCATTTTGGTCATGGGAATAAGCGTGCAAAGTTCTGTTATTAGTGAAGCGGAAGCGGTTGTCGATCTGGGAGTATTAATTAGTCACGACTTTAAGTTTAGTTAGCAGTACAGCATAGTAACAAAACTAACAGGATGCATGTATTTATCAATAAGGCTATTTCGAACAAGTCTAAAGATGTTGTATTGCCATTATACAAAAGTTTGGTCAGACCTCATTTGGAGTATGAGTATGCTGTTCAGTTCTGGTCTCCTTACCGAAGAAGGACATTATCTTATTAATTGCAAAGGCTTCAAAGGAGGGCTACTAGGTTGGTAAGGTCAGTAAAGAGGTTTCTCAGACTTAGATTATGAGGTTAGGCATAAAAGGCTCTGTATAGTCTACAGCAGTGTTTCCCAACCGGTGGTTCACGAACCCAAATAGGTTCCCTGGTGTATAAAGGGGGTTCGCGAAAATAATAGTGCAATGGCGGAATTTTAATTGCTAACGTAAATGAAGTAACACATTAACATGCAAATTCGAATGAAGCGTAATAGTGATTTTTTCATAAATTGGAAAAGTTGTGGACTGGCATGAGAGAAGCAAGCATACCTACAGAATTTGAAAACACTTATATTTCAACTTTGGCTGATTTCGAAAATGAGGATCACAGTGGTACCGGAATATATTCATTGATTTATCTTACCATTTCCCCCGTTTTCTTGCGAGAAAGAGGAAGAAATGTGAAAATTTACTAAAATGTAAAATTTTGCATTATTTTCTATTTTTTTCTCATATTTAGCTCCGAAGGTGAAACCAGAAGATATTTATTGATTAGCTTAGTGCTCACATTAATTTATCACGCATTATTCCAACTTTTCTGCGTTATTGCAAAGAGAAGTTAAAAAATTACATAAATAAATATTTCTGCAAATTTTTATTACTTTTGTGCTATTTCAAACCGAATGTGGCAACAAAAAACGTATTACAAATTGTTACGTTTATTTTTCTTGCTATTCATCAACTTTTTCCGCACTATCGGCAAAATTTTTTGTAAAAATATTTCTACTAAAACATATGTTTACTGACCTATATGCTTACTGAAAATTCAAAAAGAACAAATAAAAAAGTAATTTTCTTGTAGTTATTATTTTAGATTTTATTTAAGCCCCTTAGGTGTTTCGCAATTATATATTGACTTCTTGTTACCAACCAGCCTAGCAGTGCCCTGTGCATGTTGTTGGTTGTCACTTTTGTATTTCTACTATTTGTAAATTTCTAACGGGTCAAGTAGGATTTCTGACATTTATGAACATAAAGCTAAATGCCACCCCGCACCTAGTTTAACTAATTTTTAGGTCCTTCTAGAAAATTGATTGCATCTTGTTATAATTATTTCGCGTGAAATACAAAACGCAGCTATGACATTCAGAATTCAAGAAAAGAAATTGCAGGCATTTTATTTTCCTGTTCCTTAAAATAATGGCATTGTTATTATTGAGGGGTTTTTTTTTTTCGTTTGTTTGTTTTGAAAAGCAACAAACATGTATAGCAAATTTGCGCATCTTGAAATTTTTTTGCATAATTCTGTTTAAATTTCAAAACTTATTTTGTGCATTTTTTCTATATTTTAGTCTTACAATTTTATTTTACATGTAAATTACAGATTTTTACTTATTTTTGATAGATAAATGTTTTAATCTGTCCGTCCAAGAAACGAATCTAATTTTAAAATTTTTAAAGAATGTTTTCTTCTTTAGTAATAGGTTAACACTGTTAAAAATTTCCGTAAGAAAATAGTAAAATAACCATTTATTTGATTGTTATTTTACTATATTTAATTACAACAGTTGAACAATTATTAAAAAGATGGTACTCAAACCGCTGATTGCGAAAAAAAAAGCGTTTATTTTCTGTTTATCCTAAAGAACGTTTAACTAACCGTAATTTTCAAGCGCTCAATAAGAATCGGGCGTCTATCTTGGTTTCGAAACCTTACCGGTCGTACGTTGTTTTAAAATAGGAACACGGATTTATCAGTTAAAATCTGCATGTGTATATAAAAAAAGAAGGAAAAAAAAGTGGCTTAAGCAGTGGATACTAAAAAGAAACACATACACACGTAAATAAAAAATTGGAGACATCGGATTCCCAAACTGTTTGCGAATGAGCGAACCCATTATTTGAGCTGCTGAAGCTTGTTTGCATTTTAATTTTTGCAGCAAATAAAATGATTTTCGTCAATATACAGACGAAAAATAGATAAAAATAGACCAATAATAAATTCGGATCCAATCAAAAACTGAAATCTCAATTTTAAGGCAGGTTGCCTGTTGGAAAAGAAGATTTATTGATAAATAAACGGCCGCTTCACGTGGTGTAGATGGCCGAATGGCTAGAGAGCAAGGTTGATATACCTTACACCCGGGTTCGATTCCTGCAAGCTTCGTTTACGGTTTCTACGCCTCGAAGATTCTACGCCTCGAAATGGTTCAAAAACGGTAAAAATTTTGCTTTGAAACCATTTTTAAATGGTTATAAAACCGTAAACTTTTGTATTTACTGCTTTTTAACCAAGTTGATTGGAAATGGTTAGATCCCGTAAAGATAGAAAAATGTTCGAAACCGTAAATTTAACGGTGAATTAGATGGACAGACCGCTGCCGGTCATTTAACCGTAATTTCATGATGAAATTTCTAACAGTGAAGTTTTTCATTTTTCTTGCTAAGTATAAAATTTTGTTTTCCACACTCAACAGATGATGATATATCATCAGTTTGTATTAAGAGTTTATTACTTAAACCAGGCATTGCAAGTAATTTTACATTCAATATTAAAAAGAGCACCCTTTTTATTAAAACTAAAATATATGTAAATTTTCGCACATGTGGCAACTGACACTTTAACCAATTTTGCTTAATGAAAGTCGCAAAACTTGTCATTTGGGGATCTGCCGCGTTTTAATAATGCATGCAGTAAGTTTGAAAGCTTGTTGTCTTGGTGACAGGAACATTATTCGGTAAACAGCAGCAAATCAATTTCGTTTTGTCGTTAAATAACTGTCTCATTAGCATTAATTTAGAAATTGTCTTAAGCTGGTATAATAAATGGAAAACAACAACTGTTCATTTTATTGATTATAAAAAAAAAAAAATGTTGTCAGTCACTTGAAATATTGAATGACAGGAGATAATGAGCTTGCTAGGTTTTGACGCATTTTCTTCGGAAGAAGAACTTTTGCAGCAGAAAATGGACTTAAACAGTAACAAATAAGAGGAGAAACATATTTTTTCTCTGTTTCCATTTAAGAAGTGAAAGAAAACTACATTGAATCGCTGTTCATTGATATTATAAAAGAGTTGCTAAGGTGTTTCTGTTTTTTGTAAAGATATTCTAAATCACGATAAAGTTCAACATTTTCAATGCAGTTCCAATAGTTTATTGACTTTATGTTTTATCTGAAACTTTTCGATCCGCAACTATAAACAAAAAACATTTTAGAGTTAACCATATGTTGATTTGAAAATGAATTTTACTCATACATTAACAATTGCAGTCATGCCTCTGAAGCATGCAGTTGAAATCGAGCAAGACAGTTCTGGTGTGCAAAAAATAGCTGGAATTGAAGGCAAGGTATTACAAATTATATCGAAGTCACTTAATTTCCAGTATCGTCTAGTCGTGCCCGACGACAAAGAATGGGGTCGTCTGAAAAACGGAATTTGGACAGGCTTGATTGGAATGGTCATCCGTGGTGAAGCTGACATGGCTTGGACTTACCTCTCGATCACTGAAGATAGAATGAAAGTTGTAAATTTCAGCACTCCTTATTTTTTAGAAGATTTAACATTTGCTGCAAATTTACCAGGGTCCTTGAGTGGAATGACCTATTTCCGCCCCTTTCATCTCGATGTTTGGTTGTGCTGCTTGGGACTTTTAATCATTATTCCTGCAGTGTTCTGCATCTTATTGAACCAGAAATATGGCTACATTGATTTGTTCATTAAATTCTATGGAAGCTGCCTTAAACAACCGTTGGTTATAAAAGAAACTTCTTTCCATATTAGGCTATTATTTGGTTTCTGGTGTCTCCTCTCGATGTTTCTTTCGCTCAGCTACACGGCACTTTTAGCTTCCTTTGTGACTTTACCCTCCATGGAAGAACCTTTACGAAACCTCCAAGAACTGGCTGAAGCAGTATATAAAGGAAAATACAAATGTTTCATTGGAAGGGGCTCTTCTGATTTAGACATGATTCTGAACAGTGAAAATGAAAGTATTAAACGCTTAGGTGAACTTATAATTTCTAATGACTGGTATTATGATAACGCTGACAGTTTTTCGAAGGTGTCTGCTGGTGAAAATATTGCAGTTCTTGGACCGCGAATCTTTTCTTATTTAAATTTTGGAAAAGATGAGTATGCAACTAAATACGTGTCGAAAAACTCTTTTGCGATATCACATTACGCTATAGCCTTAAAAAGTGGTTTTTGCTGCAAAGAAAAGTTAAATTCTGTTATCGATCGATTAAAAAGCGCTGGAATATATCAGAAAATCGTCGACGACGAATTATATAAAACACATTTATTGAATCATTTTGACTTTCCAGTATTAAGTAACATTCGTGAAGTTCACCTTCAGGACATATCAGGTGCTTTGATTATGTTAATTACAGGATATTCTCTTTCAGTTCTCTGCCTGTTTGTCGAAGTATTACTGAATTGTTTTAATGCTAAACTTGATAAATAATTTTGATTACAGAAAATGGGTACTCTGTCTTGTTATTGTTATTGTTTTAAGAGCATCATTTCTTATCTGGCCGTTGCAACCCCTAGGAATGTAAGGAGGTGTCACAATCTAACCAGTAAAAGTAAGACCAGTAATAAAAACATTCTTTTATTAATTACAGTATTTTAAATTATAATCAAGTGTAACAAAATCCAATGTTACTAATAATAGCTATAATAAATCAAGTGATAGCTAGTTGCTTGAAATAACTAGTTTGCTTTTCACGTAAAAGCATTTCTACATTAGGAGGCATTGGGGACGATAACCTTTTTTTTACTTTTCCTTTTCTTTCTTTCTTTCTTTCTTTTTTTTTTTTTTTTGGTTTTTAAGGGGGTCGCAACACTGGTTGAGAAGCGACGTTTTAGAGAGCAATTACAAATTGATCGATTTGGTAACAAACATATTATTTTTGAAATTGCTTCAAACGTGTCAGATAATGTGACTTAAATGTTAAGTTTATCTTAACATTTTAGTCACATTATCTAGAGCTGAAGATACTTCTTTTTGCTTAAAAATAAGAGATTAACTAGAGTTATTTGAGTGGTCCGTCCGAATAATAATCCAAGAACAAACTTGCGGGCATAAGTTAAAACATTACGAAGAATAAAAACCTTTAAATATAAGTTTTACATCAAACTCTTTCATTGCTCAAATGATACATAGTTAAGTCCAGAAAGGGAAAAATGGAGATATTTTATTCAAACTTAGATGTAATGATAAATGAAAAATTTGTGAACTGTTTTATATTATTATTGGTTGGTAAAATAACAAAAGGACATAATAGGTGAAAATCCACCTTTGGGAGAATAGATAGGGTATATGGTGTAATATCTTATGCAAAAGTTTCAAAGATGGGTAAATTTTCAAATACGTTGAAATGCTTACAGAATTTTAATTTTGTTTTATCAAAAAACAAGGTCGAATTTTCGATGAATTTTGAGCTATACGTAAGTGATGTTTGTATGGTTATTTTTGCAAAAATTATTCAATTAAATTAAGAAGAACAAAAGGTTGAGACTGATTTTGAAACCTGTTGACTCATCACTCACCCAATGAAACTTTTAGTTGTTTAGAAGGATCGATCGTTAATAGTACTTTTTTCTGGCAAGCAACTCTTTGAAACTGGGTTTCGTATTTATTCATTTATTATGTATTTAAACGAAAGTCATTTAATTGATAAAATATCAAGCAAACCTCTCTAATTCAAACGAAAATTATTAATTTCTCTATCTATTCATTTCTAGTGAACAAGTAACTGACAGGTAACTATAACTCTTTTTTATGAAAAAGGAATAATCCAATCCGGTTGATTCATTGAAAAGTATTAAATGAAAAAAAAAAAAAACACTTACATATTACGAATTTATACCTCTTCCTCCTTGAAGTCGGATAAAAGTGAAAGAGTCTTTTTAGAGAAACTTTTTTTTTTATTAAAGTGGGCCTTTTCAAAAATTTCTAGCTTCAAAGTGAATGCTGAAAGTCATTCACAATTATTTGCATTGCGAGATTTTGAATACTATACTATAAGAGATTAGTTAACATTAAGAACATTGGTTTTATATTAGTGGTAGAATATGTACTCTGTTTGCAGTATCACCTATTTAATAACATTTTAACTATGTTACATAACATGTAGTTGATTCCAGTCAAAAAACACTTAACTCTTAAAGATTTAGCTGTATGATAATACAAGCCATTTTCAAAATTTGATGCTCATGCTGTAATATTTTGTGTGAAGTCAATATTTTTTTGCTATTATATAATAATAAAATTCCTATTATTAATACTTTAAATAATTAAGACCTACTAATGTCCAGTGAAGTGTTAATTTATTTTATGTTAGGCTTGTTTTGATTTCAGTTGTTTAGTGCAATTAGTCACTGTGCATACGGGGCCAGTGAAATGCCTATTTGGTTTCACTTTTTCCCTGCATCAGTCATCAGAAAACTACTTTTGTCGTTCATTTATTCATTCATTCAGTTATTAATCCATATATTTGTTCATTTTTAAGTAGATGTTTCATTCGATTATTTAATAAATCTTTTTCTTTTTACATTCATTAACTCCTTAATTCATTCGCTTGTTTTATCAATCATTTATTCATTTAGTTATTCATGTTTAATAAAAAAAAAGTATTTATGACCCTGTACTCGTAAATGTGACTTATTACATCTTATTTTGAACTACCATGTGGCAGCATACGAATGCAAAGGGTTATCTATCCCATAGAAAACAATTTTATTAGGAAAAATATTACAATGTTTCACTTTGCCCCATACATGGTGCAAAGTGATAATTTTCCACTTTCACTCTAACGTAGAAATTTACTGCCTAAAATGAAAAATAATATGTCAATGAAAGTTCTATTATAAAATTGTACTGTTTATTTTCAAAATAAGTCTCCAATTTGTTCATTTGAAAAATATAATTTATCTTAACTATTTCAGTGTACCCTACATTCCCCTACTTAAGGAGAAATAAGATGAAATCAGATCTCTCAATGAAAAGTTATATCTAAATATTTCTTTGCCATTATTTACAAATTCTGGTTTATAACTAACTTCATGACTGTTGCTAACACAGCTTCTGTGGCATCTTGAAATCGCAATTTTCTTAACTAAAAATTTATAATTTCTTAATGAATTTTAAGTAAATATATAGCGTCTTTCAGTTCATAAACTGAAACCTTGTTCTTGTACAATGTACACTAAAAATTGAGCATCAAGTTTAAAATTAAAAGTAAACTTAAACCTTAAAAAAATATTATTCCATTTAGTTTTATTTGACGTAACTTAAGTTAAAATTGATTTCCGCATTTGTGACATAGTCCTAATTCCTATATTATGTCTTAATGCATTAAAATTATTACATGGAAAATAAAGTTCATAGCTTGGGCAACTTGCTGTAAAATGTAAATTTGTATTTCACGTGCTCAAATTCATGAATCTTCACCCAATTGTTGCAACACAAGAAAATTATTAATACTAATGATTTTATATCACTTCAAATTCTACCTATTCGTGATGACTAAAAGCATTTTGCAAGTATTTCAGAGCATGTTAAAAAAAGAAAAAAAAAACAAATTGCTAATGTCACGCAATATGGAAAATATTTGAAATGTTGATTGGTTTGGATAGTCCTTCGGTGCTGAAATAGTAAACACACTTTACCTTTCTTTATTTTAATGAAGACACGGAAATAGTACGAACTCATTAAAAAACTATTGGACATTTTACTAAATGATTTATGTTTATAATACATTTTGTTGGCTATGTGTAGACCGATTCCATCATTTGTTTAATTTATTTGAAACTGTTGGAACTTATTGCTAGGTTGTTGTTTTAAAATAATATTATACTGGATATTTTTATAGATTATTTTTCTAGATTAACATTTTTTACATGCATTCTTTTCACACTGGAACTGTTTTATATTTCGCGCCATTATTTTATTCTATCAGGGAAACTTCAAAATGTGCATTTCAGCTCAAAACTTTTAAAACTCTTTCGACATTATTAAAATCACGAAGATTATTTCACAGATGCGCAATATCTACCGTTTTCAAATTCGTAACAATAATTTTTTGTTAATTATTAATCGTATTATTTTGTTAAATATCCTCGTGTATTTTTAAAAATCAGAACCTTGTTAATCAGTTAAATGAGGCTATGTGTATATCTGCAAAATTGTAAGAACTGCTTCTTTGTCCTTTCACTATTTAGTTTTTGCATTTTCTGCGTGATCAACATCTTTTTTGCATTATTAAATGTGCTATTCAATTTTGTTTATATATTTATTTATTTTGCAACAATGTATTGCTACTAAATCTTTAAAATTTTAAGGATGATATTATTCCAAACGACCGTTAATACGATCTATTGGCCTATAAGTGCTTATGAGATCAAGTGTTCATTGCAGGCACTAAAAATCTTACTACTTTCCCGGCTTGTAGGTCTTGTTCCATCAAGGATATTTTCGGTTAACGTAAGGTTTAACTTGTTCTCTGAAGAAGTCTGAGGCATATGACCTACAAACATCCTCAATGGGCTACGCTCTACAACCCCAAAATACTTTTATTATAATTGATATTATTACTACAGAATGCTCCAGAACGAAACGAGTTCCTTTCTTCTATGCATCAGCATGGCATAATTTTACTTACGTTAATACAGGTTGTTTACCTATCACGAAAGTCCCGAAAAAGTCACAAATTTTTAAATTGATCTCGAAAGTAACAAAAGTCACAAAAATTACGAATAGGGCACGAAGTTTTTCCGTCCAACGGGACCGGTCCCTCCCAGAAGGCATCAGATCTCCCGAATCCAACTGGCTTTTATATATCCGGGACCCTATCCGGCTGTTTCACGAAATATCCGGTTATCCGTCATGTGAAATTTAGCTTTTAGAATTAAATTAATTAATGTGTTTTGAAAATATATGTGAATTACAAACTTACTACGTGTTTTAAAGCTGGAAGATGTTTGAAAATATCTATAGAATTTACAAGGTTCAACCATCACAGAAGGGTATCCGATACGTATACGTCATACGAGGGACTCTGGATATCTGATATCCGCAGAATCAATAATCCGATGTAACATCGAACGGTCATGAAAAAGTCACAAAATTTCACTCTTGAAAATCAGTTGACACCTTGTAATAGGAACTGTTGTCCCGCATTTTAATGACTGCGTTATAAGTACTCAATGCGTTATAATGACTTTTCAAAGGGAACCTCCGTTTAAGATAATGTTATTTCTTATTTAATATAACGACCACGGAAAAACGATAATGTAACGACCTGAATTCTTGATATAACGACCAGCATAACGGGTCTGAACTAGGCGTTAGTGGTTTTCTCGTTCTACAAATCAGGAGTGTTGCATTTATCTGGCGCAGAAAATAAGGGAAAAAAAATGTTAACCTTCATTTTTAAAAAACTGACAATCCTTCTCAGAAGCAGAATATCTAATCCCCTCTCAGTTCACGCCACAAGGGTACTTTTCATTACGCATAAAATGCATTCCTGATTTTCATGCGATTTATTTACGTAAAATGATCACATCTTTTTTAAAATTCATTTCACTTGACACTCTATTTTATTAAAAAAAAACTCTTATTGTATAATTTATATTTTACAATGCATAATTTGTAGAACTATACTTTAAGTTATCCCATAAAATAATTACTTCCATCAAATTTAAGGAAGAGTGTACCGTATCTCATTGTTTTTTTTAATACGTTTAAATTCGAAACACCTTTTCCGTATAAAAAGTTCAATAATTTCCTATTGTATGTTTAGTGTACCATTTGAAAGTAATATTTTATCAAAATTTAATGAAAAAAAGAATAATTTAAATAGTGTTATCGATTCATTTTGATACAGCAACATTCGATGGAACGACCCAAAAGTAAAATTCGAATGGTGTCATTTTAACCCCGAGTCGACTGTATAACTATGCTTCAGTCCTACATTATTTCCCATAATCTTTTTAATCATAATCTTATATCGCTAAAGTAAATTTGTTAAGAGCAAAAGGCATGTATTTTCTGGAAAGAAATTGGTGATTGTGAAAGCAATGCAACATTTCTTCTCTCAAATTATTAAGCGTTACTTCAGCACACATCAACTGTTAACTTTTTTTTTTTTTTTTTGTAGCAATATTAGCATTATTCTGGTTTGATGAATTACTGTCTAACGCATAAAAACATGAAAAACAAATCGAATATATGACATAGTGCCAAACAAATGTCCAGAATATATAATTATAAAATTTAACAAGTAAAGAAAAAAAATTTTGATGCACCACTTTTCACTGGCATTTGACTTAAAAGCAGCAAATAATAAAATAATAATCTTTCTTTATTCTAAAAAAATAATTAAAAATAAATTTAAAAAATATTAATAAAATTCATGAATGTAAGAAAACAATTTCTATAATACAAGCTAATAATTTGTATCCAAGGGATAATATTGTTTGTTGCCTTTTCCTTTAGCACGAAATACAGAACGTTTTAAGTTAAGAGAGAAATTTTCAATAGAGACTATTTGCTCATCAACGTTAAACCTTAGGATTTTCTTTTTCGTTTTTTTTTATGTATTTTTTCCCACACTTCATGGGAACAATAAACTACGGTCATAGGCAGAAACTTTGCAAATTTTTATATTTTTTAGTGCAAATACTTTTATTCTAGCGTGTAAGTATTTTCGATAAAAAGTTTTGAATTTCTTTCATAAGCTCTATTGTTGAACATTTTCAGCTGTTAAGAACAGCTTTAACGAATACAATCATTCAACGTAACAACGTTGATGTCCTTTCTGATTAAGTTTGCTTGAAGCAAATCCGCCATTAGTATCAGGATTTATAAATAATTAATTCTTCTCCATAGAGGCTTATGTTAGTTTTCCTAAACTGTTCAAACCTAAGCAAAAACACGTTCAAATTAAAAAATAAAACTGACGCGTAATGTTGAAAAATTTTCGAACAAAAGAAAAGTTTGTTGTACGAAATCTGTAATTCAAATAAAACTGGCCTACTTTCAGGGATACATTTGCTTCCATTATTTGAAAAAAATAAATATCGTTTTAAAATTTTATGGGAAAGTAAGCTAAAATATACTAGGTATGTATCGTTTTCCCATTTTTTGTATCTTGTTATACATTTTTTAAATTCAGGATATATTGAATTTGAATTCGAATTTGAACTTGTCGATTCTTCGGTTGTTCGGCTGAGGTATCTGGGTTTTCCCCAAACACTTTTTAAAGCTTCATTTGTTTTAATAATAATATTAATCATACATAAAATTAAATGAGCACCGTAATTTTATAGGTATAGTATTTTTTCAAGGAAATACTCTGGATGAATTAGAACTTTTTATTGAAGTATCACATAGGCATTTCTGTTGCATACAAACTGTAATAATGTACGATTAATAATGAAATATAGATAATGGCATGAGACAAACACTGTTTAAATAGATGTATTCATTTCTGTTTTTTTGTTTTAAATTTGAAAACAATGTACTGCAAAATAAGCAGAAAATATTCCTCAGAAGATATGATGATCTAACGTGCACAAGAACGAAGAAGTATACTACATTTACTTATATAAAAAATCAAACTTGCTTAATAATTAATTTTACTAGTACTAGTTTTGCTATCAATGATCTTCTTAAAAGAAAGAAAAAAAAAGACACATTAAAGGAATTCTGAAGTCAACTGGGGAAGTACTCAAGGCATATCTCAGAAGGAAAAAAATCACCGAAAAATTAATTTTTATGAAACAAATTGTAGAAACAAATAAAGGCTGGTGCATTTAAAGTGTTACAATGTCTTATGAGTAATGACGAACCTATTACGAAAGCGACAATGTAGTGATTATACGCTTTTCTAAAGCGTATACTTAAAAATTAATAATAAATAACATAACTCCTTTCTAAAAACCATTTATGAATATATAGTTTGAAAGAATGTGGACTTCTCTTTGAAAACTTAATTTGAGTTTATGTCGGTGCAAGAATTAGAAATTTCTTCATTTAAACGTTAAGGTTGAACAAATTCACGTGTGTGAAGTACTATTTGTTCCTATTTACTTAGTGAGGTGATGTCGAAAAATATTACAAAGAAGTTTCCATAAGTTCAGTTCGAAACGATAATAAATAATTTCACCTACCAATACCAAAAGAGAGAACCCGTATCCCATAAGAAGCACAAAGATTATTCCTGATATGTCACTTAATCGCAGCTCTCTAGCTTCACTTGTTGAGCGTGTACTTCGATCTGAATGGATGAAATTGTTGAATAGTTCGTCTTCTAAAAATTTATTGTAAATTCCAGATACCTTAATTCTTTTGATGATGGTGTTTAGATGTTTACTGCAGCAGAAATCATTCTTCATGGCTATACCGTAACTCGTATATGTGAAGGAACTATCCGAAATGAACTTTGATGCAAAGTCACCTTTTCCTAAGATGAGGGATAGTATTGTTCTCGATCCTATGACACTTGCTTTTGGGTCATCAAGAGCATCTGCTACAGTAGTTGAGGAATCTATATACCAATCATTCAGTGCTACGAGTTCTCCTAAATTCCTCACTTCTTTGTTTTCGTTCTGTGAAAGGAATTCCAGCTCAGAAGACCCTCTAGGAGCATAGCATTTGTAATCACCTTTCGTTACAGCTTGAGCGAGATCTATAACGTCCCGAAAAGAATTCTGTTTGGTGGGCAAGGTCAAAAATGATGCCAGAACTGCAGAATAGCTGAGAGAAATAAGAGTGGACAGGAAATACCAAAAGCTGAGTAGTAGTCCAAAGTGGAACGTCGTCCGCTTAATAGACAATGGCTGCTTCAGTATAGTACCATACAGATCAAAAAGTAAAACCATATAAAGTTTGTTAGACTTCCACAAAAAACCTAAAAATAGTGGCATTGCAAGAAGAAAGAGTAGGCAGCATAACCACACTTTCGAATCAAATGGGCTAATGAAGGTTTCTGTTATAGGCTTGAAACCGGGGAAATTTGTTGCAAATGTTGTGTCTTCAGACGAATAAGGGACACTAAAATCAACGGCTTTTAACCTCTGTTCGGTGATGGATAAGTATGTCATAGCCATATCAGCTTCGGCTCTGTGAACCATCCCAATTAATCCAGTCCAGCTCCCATTTTCCATGCGGCCCCATTCACCGTCATCAGGAATAATTACATGAACATTGCAGTCCATAGCTTTTGAAATCAAATCTAAGAGTTTGCCTTCGACACCAAGCAGCTTGAGGTGTCCATGTGATGCTTTCTCGACTTCCAGAACATTCTTGAAGGGGACAACTGCTACTGTTAAATTTCGTTGAACGCTTTCTGTCATTAACTTCGCCATTCTTTTACTATCAGTGCAATAGTTATTTTTTAGACTAAAACGAATCTTGAAGTCATTATTTGAACTTCCATAATATATTATGCTTTATACCACATTCAAGTTTCTTCTCGATTTTTATCTTAAAAATGTACGTCAATTTTTTTAAATTCATAAAAGTTCAAGTTTGTTTATTAAAATGCAATATGATAGTCAGGAATTTTAAAAGTGCTGATGTAAACAACGATAAAATTCCGCTTATTACAAAGAAAAAAAAAGCACCCATGAACACATTTTCTACACAGCTTATTACAGTGCTTGAATTTTTGAGCCCACAGTTGCTGAGCAGCGACTCAAAATTGCAAAATAACAAGCTTCCAAAAGGGGCTCATTGCAGGTACTTTAAGCAAATAAAAATTTTGATTCTTTTTATATATACACAAGAATTTTGAAATACAAGACAAGTATGTTCATCATAGTTGAAAGCTTCATTTTCAGTTTTGAAATAGCACTTATTTTGTATTTTTCCCCCGATTTGATAATATGCATTTCGGTCCAAATACCAATTTATATTTCATAACAGAACAATATCCAATTCAAAAATCTTAGAGAACTTATTTAATTACGTTTAAAATGTGCACGGAATGGTTTCATAGAGATCAATTTGTATTACGTTTGTTGCATGTTCAATATTGTGCTGCATGCATTGCGAAGTTTAAATGCCACAAATTACAGAGTAAAAGACAAATTCGTTATTGCAGAGACTTATTTCGTCAGAGACATCTTTCGTCTTTCTAAAACTTCCTTTTTTTAATGCAACATCTCCGATTTCTTTAATAAGTCGATGGGATTTATACTTGGTCTTTTCTTGTGGTCCTCTGAAATGCTTAACACATATTACAGTTCTAGCTTTTACCACAGGTACATTTCTTGTTTTGCACGAACTTTTAGAATTGGTATGATTGAATATTGATGTAAACAAAAGTAAATCAATGTTTTGGTGTAAACAAATTCTCCATCTATTATTTGTCCCAACTCCTGGAAAATGTGAAAGTGATTTTGATTACACGTTTCACTCATAAATATGCTCGCTTCATAACATTTCTACAAGACAAGGAGAGATAACACTTTTGCATATTTTATTCGAATAACATCTGGAAATTCAATTTTCCCGCAAAAGTACTCTAATAAATATTTTAGTCATGAAAACAACTTAGGGTACATTACGTTCAAACTTCTGTGATTCGAAACCACTGTGGATGTATTTACGCCATTTTACTTCCGTACTTACGAATGGCAATAAATAGCAATAAACTGAAACAAATCCACAAGTGTTGTGTTCTTTAATAAATAATTTTTTGATGATAAATTTAATAACGTCAGAGCTTCTGTAATATTTTCGTAAAATGTTCTAAAAGAGGACTAAAAAACATCAGAGCTCTTGTAATCGTTTGATGAAATAATACAAAATAAAAATAAAATGCAATTACTTAAATAAATAATTATATTTTACTTTTAATTTTATTTGGAACATGGAAATTAGGTATGATATGTTTAAACGGTCAATAAATATAGCATTCTATAAGGTTTAAAAATTATTCATGACTTGAACCCTCACGCAATATGTCCGTAACAATTGATTAAACTATTATATAATATAAATATTTGCCTAGCAAAATTAACATGTAATTGGATAAGGACCACGAATTAGAAGATTCAAATGAGTAATCCGGTCATGGGGCATAATGAAAATATTGTATAAGACAAATTGAAATATCTGTCAAGTATTCAGAGCGAAAAGGAACGCGTATTTGTGTTATTTGAAAACTAATTTCAGCTTCAGTCTTGAATATCTTTTGTATACTGTACTATGAAAGATAATTCATAATGAAACGACCAACATACCTCTCCGTTTTAAGAACGTTGATGATCTTCTATGTTGTGACTGTTTTTGATTTTTTTAATCAACCGTCTTTTGTTGTATTATTTTAAAAGCATGCATGTCAATTTTACAGGCGACTACTTTGATTTTGAGTGTAGCTTTGGAAGTTCATTTATTGCGATACTTGTGTACGTTGACGACTTGGAATTATTCACCAGTGTGATCAATTTTGGATTAATTTATTTTAGGCTTAAGGCTTTAAGCATGTAATAACTTCCCTTATAGTACTTTGATACAAGTATGAATAAAACTCCATCTCCTGTTTATTTATTTATTCCCAATGTCTTGTTAACTTGAAGTTGTACTTGTGTGTGTGCGTTTTCCTTTTCTTTCTTTCCTTTTCTTTGTTTGTTTATTTATTTATTATTTTTTTTTTGTGTGATTCTTCACTGTCCTACGCGCTGCTTGTATTGAATCCAGTCATTTCTTGTTATAATTTGATAATGAGATAATTGCGCGAATTGAGTTACGGCTGTTTACCCCTTATGGTGTTGCCCCTTTTAAATTTTAGTACTTCGTGTTTGTGTTATTAGACAACCTCGATAACTAGCAGAAAATGTTTTTACTCTGGGATTATGTTTTCAAGTTCACAATTTCAATGATAATCACCCACAGCAAATATATAATGTGGTATGAAATAGTTGGAGATTACTTGGGGAATAACGTATTATAGTTTAAACTTTATACCAATAATTTTCTAATGTAAAATATGCTCCGTCTCTTCCAGGCAACTTCTGAATTATATGCTTCCACCAAAAGAAAATGGAAGTGCTCTATTATGTTTATTTCCGTGCTTCTTTGGTATTTTTAAAATGATTCCTTGTCAGAAACTAGCTTAATAACGATTGACCGTTAGGCAAGAAAATGTTTGACAGTGAAATTTTCTGAAAATTGCAAAATATAGTTCTATAAAATATTTGAACTTTCCTTCTTGCTCTGTTTATATTAAATATTTATTACCCACAAAATAGCTCAGCAGGAGAGCAAACAATTGATGAGTACAAGTTTTATGGCAAAAAAAGAATGTAATCAGCTATAAATTTTAGTTCCAGACGTTGCGTGTGTATTTAGCTTTACCTGAAGACTTCATTATCGCTAAAGAGACTTAACTTCAGCAACTTCCCAAAGCTTAAATAAATTGCAATATTTTCCCGAAAATATCATTACGACATGAGCAACTTTCATAGAAGTGGCGTAGACATATATAAATGCAATGTGCAATATTACTTGCAAATGTTTAAATGAATTCGCACTCGCACCCAAACAACTAAGGAGGAAGGGGAAAAGGGGAGTTCATAATAACAGAAGGACGAAAAGAAAGAAACAAGGACAATATCTATTGGGAAAGAAACAAGTTAAAAATATAAAACATACTTATAATGGTTTTGTTTTCTTCGTTTTTATTTTCCTTACTCAGTTCTTCACAAAATGTGTTTCAGGAGTTCCTCCGCGAAAAAGCTATGGATGGTAACTGCAACTTTGTTTCCCTAAAACTGATGTGTTCGTGAGTAAAATATGTAGTTGAAGAATTTGAATCCTAAGCTTAACGTAAAGTGCAAGATGATAAGCACTAAAGTCGAATCTTATTCAGAAAAATTTCGGCAATGTAACAATATTAATGCAAGTTTGAATATCTTCTGAACTTTAGGGCTGATCTTGTTGCGAGACAATTAGAGTACCTCTGCTGTCTTTAGATTGAATTTTGATTGTTCATAATTAAATTTATTGAAGATTTAAAAAGAATACAACATATAAGTTTGCAAGTTTTCGATAATCTTTATCGAAGTCTTTGAGTAATTTCTTTCCTGTTTTTTTCTTATCTCTCTTTTTAAAAAAGTTGCATTTTACAATTTTTTGTACCAAAGTTAATTTGAGCATGAATAAATAATTTCTGCACGTTTAAAAATCACAACATGAAGTTTCCACGAAAAATAAAAGTAGCTGTAAATTTCTTAAAGCATATTTTTGAAATCCATAAAGACACAAATGGAGGTTTGCGAACATCTGGCGTGGATGCTGGGATGTTGGATTTAATAGCTGATAATTTAAACTTTCAGTATGAGCTTGTGATTCCGGAAGACAAAGAATGGGGTAGTTTGAAGAAAAATGGAACTTGGTCAGGCATGATTAGCTTGGTATTGAGGGAGGAAGTTGACTTGGCCATGACTTTTTTGTCACCCACTGAAGAAAGGAAAGCAGTTGTTCCTTTTTCAATACCTTATGAATCTGAAGAAATAACTTTCTATACGGAGCTGCCAAGGAATCTGCCTCCAATACATAAATATTTACGTCCTTTCACGATAGAAACTTGGGCAATGGTTATTTTTGTCTGTTTCAGCTTGCCTTTAGTGTTTGTATTGAATTATAGCAAAACGTTGTCTTGGAAGAAATACTTTTCCTGTTTCTTTTCCGTTATATTTGCTAGTATTGTCAAACAACCTACAACTATGAAGATTGAATCATTTCGATCAAAGCTTAATTTTGCGAATTGGATGATTTTTGTTATGGTAATATCTCTTAGCTATGCCGCTATTTTGTCGTCTTTTCTAACTGTACCTCTAAAGCAAATGCCTGTGAGAAATTTTCATGAGCTTGCTGATGCTGTTAGTTCTGGAAATTATCGCTGTTACATTAGCAGAGGAGCGCCAGCTCTTCAATTTTTACTTCGTAGTAATATTTCTTCACTTCGATTCATGGGTCATCTCATAACGTACAACGAATGGTACAGAACTGACTACAATAATCCAATGGAAAGCAAGATAGAAACTGGAGCAGCAGTTATTGCCACACGAACTGAACTTAGCAACAGATTTGGAAAAGATCCTTTTATCACAAAATTCATTTCGCAAGATTCTCTGACTAATCTGGATGTAGCTATAGCAGTAAAAAAGAGCTTTTGTTGTAAAGTCCAACTTGATTCAGTCATTAAGAGAATCAGACATGCTGGATTATATCAAAAGCTTAATAATGACGAAATTTTTAAATCTAGCTACAGGATAATTAAAAAATCAAATGACAAAGATATATTGAGACCTATTTCCATTATTGATCTATCTGCATCTCTCATTATTCTTTTATGTGGTTATGCATTATCAGTAGCTGCACTTTTTGCTGAAATGTGTCATTTTCGCTTGAAAAAAAAAGAAAAAGGCCGGTACGCTTTTATTGAAAAGGTAAATAAGGTAGGTGCAATGTATTAGGGACACTTTATATTTCTCGAAATCTTAATTTATTTTCGTAATTAAATTCCTGGTGTTAAAATTAGGCCAGTATTTTGTTGCTTGTAATTTAGTTCTGTATAAAACGAGAACGTTTTCCTAATCATTTGTGTAATTGCGAGAAATTTTTCAAATTTTATTTCACCAAATTGTTCTTACTAAACTCACTTGTATACAGGACGAATATTAAAATTGCTGAATTTTATTGAATTTTTTTGTTTCCGGTAAAGTGTATAATATAAAACCCCCCCCCCCCCCCCCCATTTTTATTGCTGTAAAAACAAAAAAATATAACGTTAGCTAATAAATTTCAAGTTTCAATTCTAAAATTTAACACAATAGTGTGAAACACCCATCTAGATGCATAATTTTATACTTGTACGTACATATTAATGTTATCAAGAAACATTTTTGTCATATCTGTCCCACCCTTGTTACTTAAAACAATATTCTAATTTTAATTTAGTAAAAAGGATTCCTCAAGGCAAGAATTTCTAATCAAGAAATGATGACGCAGCGTGGTTCACTTTTTATACTTTTGCTTTCGATGTACACACAGACACACACACACAGTCACACACACACGCACACACACACACACGCAGGCACACACACACACACACACACACTATATATATATATATATATATATATATTGAAGCAACATTGACTGAGGTCAGTGTTTGGGAGGGGGACAACCTTTCGGCGGCTGGTTGCACCGATCCGTGTACGCTAAAGGGAGCTGGTGCACGTTAAGTCTCCAATGTCTCCAATGTCCTCCAAGTGAAACGATACCTCTGGGGGTGCCAATCCCAGGTGACGGTCTCTCATCTGGCAGCTGGTTCAAAAAATTAAGAGACCTTTCAAAGGGGCGGAAATCGGACTCCGGCCTGCAAGAGTCCAGTTAGACTCAAGAGCGGCGAACTCATTCTTCCTCACCACGACGCGAGGACAAGACAACAACAATTAATCTTAATAATTTGAGATAAATGTTTTACAAAATAATCAGAAAGTTCCGCTTAAAAATAAATAAAACCTTTTTGTAATAGTTTAAAATTGTTAATTATTTGTTCAGAAAGGTTGTTTTATTTCTTCTATATTTCAATGTATTTACTTACACCCGTTTCAATCATGTTGCATTACTGTAGATCGGTATTTATAGCGTAAGTATGCTTTCGAGAGAAGAAAACAACATACACAGATGCTACACAATAAGATGGGCCGAAAAAACTCCAAGTGTTTTTTTCAAGTCGTAACTCGAAGGAAAAATTGTGAATTCGGGGAAGTATGAGCAACTTTTAGAAGGCATGTACGGCCGGCAGAAATAAACAGATTAATTTAGTTTTTTCAACCCTTTAGTCTCCTCAATTCGCAATTTTTCTAAGGCATTACGATAATAATAAAAAAGTTTGAATTTTTTCGGTCCCCTTTTCACTGCTGACTTCGGGATTGCCCCGCTTTAACACGCCTTTGAATCAAGCTGCATTACTGTAAACCGGTTTTTATTGCGTGAGTATAATTTCACAGGAAAAACCAACATACAGATGCCGCACAGTAGAATGGGCCTAAGAAAGTGAAAATATTTTTTTCAAGTAATAACTCGGCGAAAATATTATAAAGTAAGGATTTTATACTACGCAAAGTTTTGAAGGGGAAAAAAAATATATGAATGAGTTAATATAGTAATTTTGTAATATTGTCCACACCGAAATAATGTATAAATATGTTTTTTTTTTAAATGTGCATGAATGTTTCTTCCATCAAAAACTAAATATTTCTTAAACTAAAATTAAATTGTTAGTATAATAAGCATAGCAACTAACTAATTTTATTTTTATTAATCATATTTTATAAATTATATGAGTAGGTATCTATCCTTTTAGTGCTTTCAACTAGTGCACATATCACATATAATCATCATTATTGGTATGCCCGAAAATATCATTAAATGTGACGGGGCGGGGGCATGGTTAAATGTGACACTTTGTAAAAAAAGGATTAAAAGTACTAAAAATGTGTGACATCATTCCATGAACAGCTTCTTAACTGCTGTCCCAGCAAAATATTCTATTCAATATTAATTTTGTAATGCTGCCATCTATTGACTCTTCGAAGAAACTCAAATAGCCAGTATATTCAACTCGATTTTAATATTTCCCAACATACTGCAGGTATTGTTTTAATGTGATCTTTTAATTATTTTAAAATGTTTGATTAAAGAAACAAAGAAATGTGAATTTATATTTTTAAAATTTGTTGCCGTATTCTGCGTTTTAAAATCACACTAGCTAACGATAATATAACGATGATAATAGCATTAATATAGAAAAAAAATAAGAAAAGGACTTACATCATAAAATATTTTCCGATTTTTAATGCCCATATTATTTTTACGAACTTTATCTTTGTGAAAAATCATCAAGGAATCTGTGTTTACATTCTGTCTAAAAAATGATTTTCTTACTATCAGTGCCTAGTACAAAATCAAGGGCGTATTACAGTTTGTGTTATGTTGAGTATATAATCTTCGTTCTCTACTTGGGAAAGTTCAAAACATCTGAGATAAATTATGAACAAGTTTAGTTTTATATTAAAAAAAAAAAAAACATGTTGAGATAATTAGTTTTCTTACCTTTTTTACACCTGAAAGCAAAAGTATAAAATATCGTCCGACAAACTAAGTATTTATCTACATTAAAAGTGTCATTTTTAAAGAACAGCTGGCTATATTATTTCTACTTTCCAAGAATAATATTTCTATTCTCAATTACTAGAAAACGTTGTGAAAAGCGTGGAGTTTTCTTTATTTCTTATTTTTTCTTCAATAAAGTAGTAATATTGGGAAAAAACACAATAAAACATTAATGCCTCTTTTCAAGTGCAAAAATATCTCAAAATACGTACCCAAGAGCAAAAAAGAAATCCTCCAATATTGCGAATACAACATATTTTACAGTGAAAGAAGATTATTCGTGTCAAAGAGCTGCTGCTAAATTGTTTAAATGCGCAATGTCAACAGTTGACGAAATCATTAACAATGAGCTAAATTTTAAAAAGGCCAAAAGAAAAAAAAAAGTAAAATAAATTAAAAATAAACGAAAATAAAAAATAAAGATAATAATAAAAAGTAATAAAATAAACTAATAATTAAAATAAATAAATTAATGAATAAATTAAAAGTCCTTTCGCCACGACATATCGTCGAATAGACAACACGATGTGAACTGCTATAAGAGAAGAATTTATCCAGCGAAAGAGGAAAAAATATCATTGCAATATTCGAAACTTGGATTTATTTAAAGGACTGATGGGGATAATGAATGTAACAAAAAATGTCCATTCATTTTCAACTAAAGAGAGAGACAAATATTAAAATAAAATTCAACGTCCTGAAGGAACATTTAGCAAATGATTCATGACTGTTACTTGCTTTGCAAATAATGGCAAATTAAAAGTGAAGGAAATGGTGAAATATGAAAAAATAAACTTTTAATATAATCAAAAGCATACTTTCTCCCAATATTCAAACGTCCAATATTATGTCTTTACCCACAGTGCCATCAATCTGTTGAACTGCATCAAGATAAAGCCTGCATCCATAAATCACTATCCACTGTCAATTTTGGGGATAAAAATGGAACGAGAAAAGGATACCGGGGCTTTATCCTTCAATGATATTTCTGCCAAATTCCTAATGTGTGGCCGATGCTTTCTGCGCTTTTTGACCTTTAAAAAGAATGCTATCCAGGCATCGACATGCTTATAAATTTTGGAAAGCTGTGCTAGAGGAGTGTGTGGGCGGGGAGAGTGGGAGACGTTTTTTCGATACTGAAAAAGACATTGTTGTGATAAGGCTGAACAAAGCTCAGAATAAGGTTTACCAAACTGAATATTTAAAACTGAAACATTTTATGTAAATTATTTCTGCACTGACCATGAAAATAGTGTTAAATATGGGCGAACAGCAGTAATATTAATATTCTAGGATTGGCAACGTGACTCGGGGATAAGGATTGTGGGCTAAAGATTGTGGATTGGTTTTTACAAACGCCTTCCATCCACCTTCCCCTCTGCTTCCACTACTGCATCACATTTAGTTTCTTTTTGCCTCATGGACATCTGCAATACTATTGATACAAGTGGATGAATTGTATCGGAAAACTGATTGTATTGCTATGTTTTATAGTCGTTTGTTTGAATCGATGTACACCGGAATCCCATTGAATCCCATACTTTAATCTCGAATCGGGTACTAAAAAGCATTTATGTGCGCATGAAAAGAAGTGTTTATTAAAAATGAAAAACACTGCTGACGAATTTGGTTAAAAATTTGTGTTAAAAAAATAAGAGTTTTGAAAATCACCTGGTGAAAGGTTAGTGGTGAAGTTATTCCTCTAAAACAAGCTTTAAGCAACACGTATGTTGCACTTTACAAACGTCATGTTTCGCCCACTAGAAGCTGAAGCAAAGCAGTCTAGTGGGCAAATTCTTCACCACAAGCCGTCGTTATCCTTATAGCTGACTAACTGTGATTAAATGTATAGCTCAGTGACATGGCATGATGGGGCATAGGAAGCGTTCAATACAACACGTAGCAATACATTTTCAGGTAATACAAAAAGTAATTTTGACTTTTTTTTTCTGTTATTTTGTTCCCGTAATTAAAAATATTTTAAAATGTAAAGTACTGGTTGCTCTTTCTGAATGTTGGTAATAAGTATTAAATACAAAATATAAAGAGCTATACAATTACAGATCATTAATCTTTATTCACTATGTTCCTTCACATCAACTCAGGCACTTACACTTGAGCACGACATTAAATGATTACAAATTTAGCTCATCCACAGTAATGAGTTAAACATATACAATATGAATTTTACTTTACACAAATAACAATTAAAAATGTATAACATAATAACATAATTTTCTCATTTCAAACCTTACTTTAAAATTTATATTCATCATTGCACAAAGTAACACTTTTCTGAAAAGTTTTGAAAAACTAATAAATACATAAAACTTGATTGGAGCACAAAATTAAAAAATCATAATAGGAAATAAAAGTAAATTATATCTTATATACAGAGTTGACTAAAAATTAAAACTAGGTTTTCAAAAAAAAAAAAAAACTTTGCATACTTTAGAGGAAAAGATTTTTTGATGAACGTAAATACAAATGAAAGGCTTTAAATGGAATGCTTTGTGACAAAAAAATTACAAAATTACAAAATAATACGAATAAAATTAGAAAAGTAAATAAATAAATGAAGTCATTGATAAACAAATAAACGACGTTTTTATCGACGGAAGGCATAAAACCTTACTAATTTTCAGTGCTACATAAAACCAACACGTTTCATTCAATATAGTCAATTATGATATAAGCAAAATGTTATTCTGAATTACCCTTACCTTACTCTTAATACGAAATTTACTTTTAAAAAATCAACACACAACAATTACATTATATCATTTTCTGGGTTTAATGATTCACTTTACGATCCAATTTCACTCATTACCTTCTCTAATAAATAACTATAATTACGGAAAAATTGATGCGAACATAGAGATTTTACGAATCACATTAAAATAGCGCCTGATGACAGGTTTTGCTTTAAAAAAAAGACACAAAAGAAGCTTTTCAATTAGAAAAGCGTTGTTTATGTGCCATGAAAAACTGGTATTAGTGATTTAGCCATGCACTTGAGATTCCATGAAAATATTAACATAAAAACACAATAACTGATTAATGGTATATATACACGTGATTTTTGCGTAAATATTTACTTATCTTTATTAAGATCTTAACTTTAACTCGAGTATCATATGTTAAACTCGTTCAATTCTTCAACATTCGACCTCTTTTCACAGGAATATTTCTGAGCATGCAAATAATTTTGAAATTATGGGCTCATTAATTTCTTTTTTATGTAGTAATTAAAAGAATGTTGAAAAGTGTTCAATTTATCATGTAACCAGGGTTTCTCGACCTCCCGGATTTTACGGGACATTCCCGTATTTGAGAAAATATTCCGTGCACCGAGGAACTTTAATACTAAAAGTCCGTTTACTGCTTAGTCCCGTATTTAGTTTTTAAATTTGGCAACCCTGCTTGTAACTAAACACGTGACTTAAGCATGGAAACCACTAGTATGTTTAAAACTATATATAAATTGGCAAAGACAAAACAGTTAAGTGCCATTTTCTTCTAAGTTTACCAACCGATTTTCTTACTTTTTTTATTTCATAGCTATTGATAAGTTTTCGTGTAATCAAAAAAAAAAAAAAAAAGAAAAATTAAATAATCAACTCCCCCTACTTTCGACGTTGATTCGAAGCAATTTTTTGGAATTCTTTATTCTTCGCACTTTCATACCACTACAACCTATAATCTACAGTACTCAGCACATTTTATTTACTATTTATAATTTAAAGAAAAAGAAATGTCAAGAGCAAAACAAAAGAAAAAATGTTATTTTTTTTTAATAAATGCCAAAGCAAAATAATACTAACCTTAAGTGTTCAGTTAATCCATTTCCAATATATATAAGTCAATCGGATTATTTGTACAGTACATTGTCAAAGAAAATAAAAATTACAATTTGAGGCTGACAATGTCGAATATGAAATAAAGTGAGACAATTAAGTACGGTTACGCTTATTTTGCTTCGAATCAACCTTTTGTAAGTTTTTTTATTTGTATTAGCGTTTTGAACTCTTGATTAAATTGAAAGTGAGTGTTTGTATCTCTTATTTATTCAATAACAATAGGGGGCGTAAAACTTTTTATTTCTATTTTTTTTACACGAGAAGGAGTGCAGAAGAATAAAAATTTATCTATAATATGTGTTACAAATGCATTAAATTAAATAACTAATTTGGTGAACAATCAGTCGCACTGAAGAATGATCATCACTTATTTAAATGTTGAAACCAAACAAACTGTTGTCAAACAGAAAAACAAAAATCTAAAAGATTTTAAACCTTCAAGGCAAAATTTAATAAATTACGGTCGAATTTCGACCGCTGGGCGAACTTTAGTATACGTTAATTACGATGTGATTAACATTGCAAAATATTTTTTCACATCTTAATTACTAAATATTTTTGCTAATATTTGCGTATGATAGTAATGAAGAATTGAAAAAGTTTAAATGAAAGAGAAACATTTGATAATTCTCTGATGCTGTAATATTTGTTGTATATTGTGTATTGTGATAATAAAAGTACTAATAAGGTTTGTTTCCTGCGTATTCTATGGAAGGTTTATATATGATATTTACTGGCATCACGTTAGACACACGGTTTCTGCAAGACCTTCTTGTCTTTCGAACTTTATAAAAAATGGAGAAGTATTTTAATTACTTTATCAAGCTAATTCTATTATTTAACAAACTTGTGTCATCAGAAATCTGTACAAGAAGACTTATAAAATTAATTCTACTTTTAAATGCGTAAAGACTAATGAAATACTAATTTATGTACAGTTTTCCTTTCCTTGTGTTTTGTCATTAAAACCATTTGTTATAGATATTTCATTCTCGATATGTTACGAATGACCTATAATACTCTATAATATTACAAACTTCCAGCTATACGCTAAAAAAATAGTTCATTTAATATTGCACCTATGGCTTTTAATTAGATAATCTATTACTAAAAGTATCACCTGTCATATATAGAAGTCAAAACTCATTCACTTTGTTTAGTATAGCACACTCTAAGAATTAAGCACATTAACACGAAAGAAAACAAGTAAATACTTAAAATTGTTAGGTTAGCAGTAATTGACTTGCATCTGTTTCGCTTAAAATAATAAATATTTCCGACTTAAGCATATTAAACTATTTTATATAAATTATAATACTTATTCATATTTTTTTGTATCGAACGCGTAGGATTTAGCTATAAAGCGGTTTTAACACAGATATTTTTCTCAACGTCATTACCATGTTTAAAAGAACAAAAAAAAAAAAAAAAAAGAATTCTGGAAAAAAAAGTCTTTCTATAAACTTTAAAATATTGAATGGCTTAGAAAGTAATTGCATAGCTTTTCATTTTGATATCGATTTTTTGCTTAGGGAAATCAACTACACACATAGAATCCTGTTTCTGAACGAATGGACTTGGCTGCAAGGAAAAAAATCCGAGCTTAAAACTGTCCGGAATTTTACAAGAATTACGTAGAGTCTTTATTGCAGACACAATACCACTTCACATATTTCATGCATAATTATGCACTTTTCAATTTACATTTTCTTTATGTGACGGAAATATTGTTTGGACTTTCCTTTTGGACATATATGTACTATTTCTATGAATTTGATGCACAAGGGTAACAACTTCTGAGTGAAGCATAAAAACAGCTCGCTTACATGGAAAAAAAAGCTCTAATTAGCCTTTCATAAATAAGAATATGCTCAAAGAAAGAGGAGAATGAAATGTTTGAAAATAAATCGTTATTATTGGCATGTTATAACACCAGGGCATTCAATAAATTGTAAACATAAACCTTATGTAATAATACCACAGTTAAAACTTTGCAACATTTTTTTTCTTTTTTGAAGTACCATAACATCTGTCTAAATCTGATTCAAGAATCGTGTTTGTCAATATTTATCAAAGGGTGAGGCAAAGCAACAATAAAAGGTTTATAACTCAAACTCGGAGGGTAAATTTCATATTCAGCCGCTCGAAATGTGTTATTCTTCACGTCATTAAGAATATTAAATTAAAAAAAGTTATTCTTAATAACGTTTTCAGTCAAATTATACTCATTTAAAGCTAAAAAGAAGAGTTCAGAAAGAAGGGTTGATTTTATTTGATAATTTTGATTAAGAAAGGATTTAAGTGTTTGCAAGGCGAAATTTAAAATGCTGTTTTCCCTCACCCTGTTTTTTGCGCATTTCATCTCAATTAAAATTCAAAGGCTTTTTTAAATTTAGATCTATAATGTGGATTTTTTCCCCACATGTTCCTGAAACTATACATAACAAATTTATGCTCTACTTTTATGATAACTTAAGTACTTAAAAAAAAAAAAAATTCCTTTTGTAGGTTTTTTGAATTTTTGTTGTTTTTTTCTGCGTTACTTCAGTTTTTTTTTTTCGAAAAGTATTTGACTTATAAAAAATTTAAAGCGTAAAAGATTGGCTTTATGAATAATGAACCGATAAAAAATTTTTTGAGACTTTATGCCAATTTTTGAAAAAGAAGGTGCATTTTTAAAAACTGCTAAATTTCGTTTTAAAAATAAAAATTTTCAAATTATATTTAAGAAATCCAGTTTATTTTTAATATTAAATGTCTTATGAAATTATATAACATGACATGAGACAAAAATTGTAAATTAAAACGCCATAGAGTAAAAATATGGTCTCATGGTACCCGCTGCCCTTAAGAGACACGGAATCTAATATTACATGAAAGGTGTTTCGAAGTTACTCTCAATTTCCTTTATAAAAAGTATAACATTGCTTTAATCGCTGAAACTAGTCTCCGATATGACGTTTTGTGATAGAATAGTTTCATTAAAAATTTTCCCAGCCAAAAAATAATTAATTTAAAATCCAAAATGTAAAAAAAAAAACTTTTTTTACAGGTGAGACATGAGTTAGAAAACTAAATTTCAAGCGCATATGATATTACAGAAAATAGGATTTGTTCACCTCAAACGCAACAATTTTAGTTTCGCTTTGACACTATTCTATTAATTTATATTATAGAACCATCCCATTTTATCTGGGCAAAAATTATTCGTCTTTCTCTTCTGGAAATATATTGTTAACACTTATCATAATGTATATGCTAAGACTGTTTCTTGCTGTTTCCATATTTTGACAAAAAGAAAACTTCTCGATTTTATCGGGTTTAAAAGATTAAAACACAAATGTTTTCCAGTAAAAGTCATCCATTGTTTCAATCTGATTCTTGATGCAATAACCGAAATTCCAATAGAATGCCAAATTTGTTCAGTTTCAGTTCGACTTTAATCTTCTTATGGTTTGCCAATATTGAATTGAAAGGAGAAATTATTCCAGCCCCCCCCACCTCCCGAAAGTCACCGTTATTTATTATCTTTTCGAAATGAAGCTTTCTCCGAAGAGTTTTCGTTTCAGTTTCTTGAATTGAATATCCTTATTGGATTTTAAAGTAATGTTCAAAAAAGTGAAAAGAAAGTATTTTTCCTCCAAGAAAATGACTTTTTGTTTTATTTTCATTTTGTATTTCGTCTGCTTCAATAATTGCATTAAGAAAAACCATCAATTTATTACGATTTTTATTAATATATATCTTCTGTAAATCACAGTTCATCAACCTTTTTACTGTTGTGATCCCCTTAACAGACAAAAAAATCTGTAAAAAGCTTTGTGAATCCCTTGATACAATATTTTTTTTTTGTATGACATCAAATTTTGTAACACTTGACTGTAATTTGAAGTTTCTTACTTTTTTGGTTATTTTGCTATCCTCTCAGGGGTCATTACCCCCATGTAGAAAAACTATGGCGTAAAAGATTTTGAGCATTTTGTTCGACTATCGTAACATTACATTTGCAGTGTTTAGTGTCTGAAAAGTTTGCGCTGCAAAATAATAAACAATTTTTTTGAAAATCAACTTTCAAGTTTAAAATTTGCTCTTTTTCTCTTTTTTACACAATTAACATTTTCCCTGAAATCAGTGTTAATATAAGGATGTTGTTGTTGTAAATTTTGAATTTTTCTTCTGCCCCCCCCCCCCTTCGAGTACGCCATGCAGAAAGTCAATGTCGGAGCCCTATTAGGGTAGCTAGTCCAACCCTGAATCGCACACAATTAAGTTTTTTAGTAGCAGCAGAACAGCTTATAATTTGAAGACCAAACATCAAGGCAGAAATCTTGATTGAAAGATGATTTAGGGCTTAATTTATTTGTTTTTTTTTTTTTTTTTGAAATCCTTTCAGCTATCAACTTTAACAAATTTTCAAGTCGGAAATAATCTTCATGAAACATGATGATGCTAGTAAGTTTAATTTGTAGTAAAATAATCAATTCCTACACCTTCACATAAAAAAAAAAAAAAAAAAAACAGAACAGTGAAACGTAACTGCTGCCATCTCTAGACCAGGATTGTTAGTATTTTGAAGGTTTGTATAAAAGTCAATAGCTGCTTATTGAAGGAGTTATTATGATGCTTTGGTAAAGAGTGTGGTAGAGATGCACCGAAATAGGTAATCGGCCTTTATCGGCGAAGAATTATTTTTTTATAAAAAATCATTTTAGTACGCCAAAAAGAAGAAACCTTGTTGAATGACTTCAAGTAATATTTATCAAAATATGACTTCGTAAAACAATATATAGAAGATCTAACAAAGGAAACGGAAATTTAGAACAGCACTGTTTAAATTGATTTTTCTTCTCCCCCCCCCCCCCTTCCTAAATTTTCCAATGGTGAAATCTGCGCCATGACCACCCTTCCTTATGGACATCACTTAAGTAAGTCAATGTAATTTTCTGCAACGTAAAATGTCATGTAAATACACACATATAAATTATATTTTTCAAGCCGGGAGTATGACCCCTCCTACGTTCCCAAAATAACAGGTATGGATGTCATAAAGATAAAATGTCCGATATTGCAAATAGAAATTCATGGGAGCAAATGATGTCCAACGACCAATAACTTCGAATTATAGCTCTCCTTGCCTCTATTCCATTCAATGTAATTAGGCTCCCAATATTAAAAATTTACAAAGTATCATCGTAAAAGTGGGAACACATATTTTTTTAGAAAGGAAATTCTTGAAACCAACAGAAGAAAAAATAGGGGGGAAATGTAAAATTATATCTAAAATCAAAAGTAAATAAAAATAAGTCAGGTAATAACAATATATAATAATAGTAATAATAAAACAACATTCTTTTAAAAAGTGTATGTATTCATTTAAAAAAATATTTATGGCATCGTATTAAAAAGAAAATGTTAAGGGTTATGAGATGAGGATATGCATGCATGTGTCTGTCGGTCCCCCATTCCTCCAAACTTTTAAGAGGATACTCCCATTCAAAAAAACTTCCCGTTTTCACTGTTTATACATAAATTTGAACACAGTACATCTTATAATTTACTTCTAAATTAAAAGTGTCTATTGGCCACTATCTAAATACCTTCAGGTCTAGTTAACAGAATGTGATTTTATTAATAATCAATGAGAAAATTGGTTCATAGAATTTGAATGAAATCTGAAAATATTACTTTTTAAAATATGACAATGGGGAAAAAGTAACCGTTACTCAGAAATTAATTGTTAGCTAATTCTGTACTGAAAATTGTAAACAAAAAGAATAGTAATGGTACTATTGAAAATGAGTATCATTATAATTAATCGACTGCCGATTAATCAGTACCGGCCGATTAATCGGAAATTGCTAATCTTCAAATTTGCTTACCGTTGCATCCCTATGTGGAAGTGATAATATTCCGCTATTGCTTACGCACTAGCAAATGAAAGGCACAGGAGAAAAGAAATTGATATAAAAGAGGTTTTTAAACTATTAGTAAAAATTGGGGCATCATTTTGACAAAAATGTATTATCCTCTGAGAAAATTCTGAATTTGGGAATACTACGAATCGTGTCAGTTTTTGGAAGATGAATCATGTACATTTTTCGATGTTACTGTTGATAATTTCTATGGATACCTTGACTGACTATTGATAATTATCCAATTCGGGATTAAGCAACTTGTTGAATGTACCCAATTTTACAAAAAGTATATTAACGGATTACTGGATCTTTAAGAAGAGGTCCACTTTTTTTCTTTTGACACTCTAATATGCCCTCATTTTTGTGATGAATCTGTCTGATGCTAATGTCTTTTAAAAATATTTCATGAGGTCCTCTTAACTAAATAGACGGATACATAAACATATAAAACTCAACTGAGAGAGGCTCTTTATAATTGGAATGATGTTCTCAAGTATTTTAAACTACGGTTCTAAGCGTCATGAAGCATTCTTTAATGAATGATTCACGTTGATTGACTGCAACCTTACATTAGTTGACAGCTCAGTTCGTATAATCCAAGGATGGATGCATGAGTCTTTTGAAACTTTAGAAATAAGACTAACATTTCTTATTCATTCTGCAGAAATGAATTTTTAATAAGTATTAGATATACTAGGAAGTATAAATGCCCTGGTGATATGACCAGACAATAAAGTAATAATGTTTACAAATAATATAACGCTCACATGATAGATTCTAGCGAATCTATGAAAATACTAATATATATTTTTCAATTTGAAAACTATCTATAGATGTATTTATGTATTCAAATTCGACAATCTGTTACCTTTACAACAGTCTTCAAATAAAAAACAAAGCAAACAACAAAAATTTGGTAATGGGTGGTCTTTGCATTATTAGCACCTGGTGATGGAAATGTACAAGCATTGTTCTGCTTGTTCACTGTAATCTCAGATAGAATCTAGGAAATATTAATACATTACATTTTTTTCATTATGCCTTACGGGGATTTTTATTATGGATTCGTTACAAAAATGTGAACTTTCGCTAATTTGTATTTTTTTCCATAACAAAATTTCCGTTTTTTAACCTTCGTGTATGACGTAATTCGATAACCAGTATATATTTTTTAATGAATTTTAAAAACATGATTCGAGACGCTTTTCGTTGTCATCATCTTACATCTCTAAAATATCTGACTAAAATAGGCTACCCAAGATCAAGAAAGAACCAGGGGAATTCACATTATCAGGCATTTTCCTTTCATCTTATCTTTCCTGAACTGGGCCAGTGTCCGTCTTTCACTCTGGAGGCTGACGTTCCGCGATTTTTCCATATTCAACAGTTCTTGAAACATCTCCTTGACATTCGTGTTGTTTTTGGCTGAAGTCTCCATAAAGTTGCAATTCCACTTGTGAGACTGAGCCATACCATCTTGATATGTAATTTCCCGGCTCTCTTCTTCGTCACTTTTGTTTCCCACCAACATCATTGGAATGCCTTCCAAGTTTCCCTAGGAAAGAACATTACGTTATGAGCAAAATATCAGATTTAACCAAATATAGAAAAAACTAAATTCTTGACCGAAAAGTTTGGCGACTCTTTTTTGAGCATTTTAAATTCTAACTCCGCGTACGCTATTTAACATAGACAGAGTTAAGCAGTAATTAGATCTGCACGAAAAAAATATTCGAAGGTAGGGGAAGTTGTTAAGTAGATATTTCATAGAGATAACTTTGAGGGATAAGATTAAAATTGTGGAACATGATTGCAGACAATTTTGAAAAAAATCTATTTATCTAACCTAGAGTTTGTGCTCTATTATTTTCCCTCTGAGTTTATGGGAACTTTATGCGAGTAAAACATGAAATAAATAAAATGCCAACATTTAAAATGCAGCAAAAATTGTGTTATTTTTTCATCAGATTCGATTCCATTTACAGCCTTATCCAACAATTTTTGACTTTTGCTATCAATATTTCCCTGCATTCTGGAATCAATAAGAAAGTCATCTCATCCTCCGTTCGTATAAAAATTATATATTCGTTTTGATCAATTGAAGTATGTTGTGAAGATGTTTTGGGTTAGAACGTCGAGGGCGTGAGACCCATCCCGTACCTAATCTTGATATAAAATAATTAGAAATAGGAAAACCTTCTGCAGTCGAGAAAAAGAAAATACGAGAAAACGTAAGCACATTAGTAATGTTATTAATTTTCAGCAACGCAAAACGACTGCGCGCAAGGCTAAACCACCACCCGTGCGTATGATAATTAGGCTCCGTGAGCATTTATTAATGCTACCTGCTACCTATATTTATATTTTTTGAGCACGTTGAGCATAGCGTCAAAGAGTTTAATTATGGTAGTTCTCTATAAATACTAAATACGTTCGTGATAGGCGTTGGCTATCGATAAGAAAATCTGAGCAAAGAATCCAGATAAGAAAATGATGTTAAAGTTCTTGCTATATTCATTTCTGAAGGAAGGGAAAGTAGATGGGATAATTATTAGATAAGGGGGCAAAATATGAATGCTTTAGTGAAAATATAATGGAGCACGTACCTTGACTTCCCTGATGAGAGCATAAATCGGTGCGAGTTCCTCTAGACTCTGCTTGCTCGTAATGGAGTAGACGAGGATGAAGGCGTGACCTTTACTAGTGTTGAGCCGTTGCATGGCTGGAAATTGGTGACTGCCAGTCGTATCGGTGATCTGTAGGGTGTAAATGTTCCTATTGCATGTTATCACCTAAAATATAATTACTGTTTTATCGCTGTTCATATGATAAGACATGAAAAAAATAATATTTATGACAGATTTTGTTGACCAGAGTGAGACGAAACATGCACTCTAGTTTCCACCTCTGTTACCCATTACAGAGCAATCTGTATCATTATCATGCGGTTATAACTTTAGTGTTTTTTTTTTTTTTTTGCAACAGCTTTCGATAATGCATGGTAGAGCGGGGATCGTTGGCTCGTTTTTTGATCAACTTCCCCACAAACGTGACAAAAGTCAAAGAAAAAATCCATCGAAGAACCTATAAACGTATGGTACAGATACTGCTAGAACGAAAATAAATAAATACTGAAAACTAAAAAAAAAAAAAATGAAGTAGGGTTTTGAGACACAGAAAAAGTGACTGTCAGTCTGTCCTAATAACTAGTTCCCTAAAAACTTTTGAGAAGAATGTTCGATTCGAAAAAAAAACATGGTGAGTCGATTTCTTTTTGTTGCCTTAGAGGTTAGTTTACTTTTGAATGCAACTTTCTTGACATTTTAGATTTTAATGCGACATTTTAATTTAATTATCAAGTTTGGAAGCTCTTTTTAAAGGTGATGTTAAATTTTCCATTTGAATCAGTTTTAGGCTTCTCTTTGTAGTTCGATTGTACCGCAGCGGAAATTTGCTTAAAAAACTGACCTAGAATAAAAGTTTATTTTGGCAGTTGCTCATTGTTAAACCAGTAGTTACTACTGTACTTTCTATATTTTACAAATTCTATTTGTAAAATAATCAATAAGTAAAAAAAGGAATTCGTTATTTCTATTGATTTATTTAGTAAAAAAATGTTCCCTAAAAGTTTAAACTTTCGATCAGACTCTTGCATGGCTATAGAAAGTTCTGATTAAAGAATTTTCAGGATTGTTAGAGTGCTGTGCTCTTAAGATCGATTGTAATTCTGAAAGAGAATGAATCGTCAAGGGAGATAAAGAGGATAAATGCCAGAGGTTTCTACTAGTTTAAACGTATTTCACAGATAACAAGCGATAATTTATTTTACTTTTCTATTTTGAAAGTTAAATAATCGACTAACATGGGATCGGATCTAAAAGATTGACCTTCTGAAATTGATTTTCTCCTTCAATACCTTTTAGCTTAACAAAATTTGGTCTCCTTTTGGCTTAACAAAAGTCATTAATTACCTTTTTTTAACATTCAAAAATTTATTTCTGTTCTCAAAAATTGAGGTTGCTTTTCTTATGTTCCGTTGATTTTTAAGCAATCAAAGCTTATTGTTTTCATTGAGATTGATATGTTTTGATGCTCCAATGATTTTTATATGTTGTTCGACCAATGAGAGTCATTTCTTACCCTGACCTGTTGACCTAAACTGAGCAATCTAGCAATTCTTATATGGGAAGGAAAAATCAACATAGCTGACATTAAATTTTGTCCATGTGATTGCTCGATAAGATTTTGTTCTTTGCTAGGCCAATATCCCAATCGAAGTGAATCCATACATGACTTTATGGCATTCCTTACATCCATTATCGATTATATCCGGCTCCAATTTGCATGGGCGTTATCAGAGATGGACTCAACATTTGCCTTATGCGAAGTGAAGGAAGACATGTCTTCAAGGAGGACTTCCATAGCGTTGTCCCGCATCTGTATCACCATTGAGAGACAGCAGGGGAATCTCATATTAGGAACTTCAAGGAGCACTAGAGAATTTTAAACTAGCTGCCCAGTGGCATAGTTGGGAAAGTACGGATGTGATAGATCAGTGCAGCACTTCTTCCGATCATGTTCTAGAGTTTCAGCTGCCACTTTAAACTGTTGACTCTTTACCCTACGTGATGAGGGCGCTTCGTGCTCAACCTATTTAGGAAAATGTAATGGCACAAGATGGCTGGTCGCTTGGGTATCCAAAGTGCAAAAAAGTTTGTCCCGCACTGGACCAGCCGGCAGAAGCTCGGTTCCCGCAGAACACCGAAAGTGAAGCAACATTGACTGAAGTCGACAGCCTCTCGAGGCTGGTTGCTTGGGATCGTGTACGCTAAAGGGAGCTGGTGCACGTTAAATCCGTTGTGGCTTCAATGTCCTCCAAGTGAAACGATATCTCTGGGGGTTCCAACCCCAGGTGACAGTCTTTCATCTGGTAGCTGGTTCGAAATTAAGAGACCACATAAATGAGGTTTAGTCAGTCTTCAGCTCTCATGGTTCCCAGCTCAAGTGAAGCTGCATATCAACCTTAGCCATGGATCAGTCGCAAAATTGTATTCTACTCGACATGATCTTCTGGACCTGGTGTAGTCTTTCCTACGCCAGGGGAATGAGAAACAACGAAAAAAGTAGAATTTCAGACTGCTTCAGAGAAAATTTAATCCTAATAATCGAATAGAATTTATCTTTTCTTTTTTATTTTTCTGAATGTGGGTTTAAGTGCTATACACTTAAAAGCAAAGCGCTAAAATACTGCTTCCGTTGCATTTCAAAAGAAAAGAAAAGAATTGAAAATTAAATATAAAAAAAAAAAACAAAAAAACAGAAGAAGAATCTAAGAGCTAAGGAATTTAAATAATAAAAATAATATACATTATATTATGTACTGCTTTCTTCGGAATACAAATTTTAATTTATTCCGTTTCCGTGTTAATGCAATCTTTTTTTGTTTTATGTTGTGATAGAATTTATTATGTACAGATTTATTCAAAAAATATTCATTGAGTTCATTAAAGCGCTTTGCGTTTTTGAGGCGTGGGAGATGATAAATTAAAAATAGTTTTTGTGATATTTACTCGCTAGACGAAGTTTTATTTTAAAACAAAATTACAAATGAGAAAATTTTCAACCGCTGAAATTAGGTATTCATTTCTATGTTGATTTGTTTAAGCACACATCTAAATAAAAAATTTAATTAAGCATGCAACTTAAAGGGAAACAGGGCCATAACTCAAAATAAATAAATAAATAAAATGTTGCAGTAAATTCTAAATCAAGCATGTTCTATTGAATTCTTCCGGTACTAATGTAGTCGTTTGCATTGCTTTTTAAGTTATTCGAGATAATTCAAATAATAACAGAAACTGAACTACTAAATATATATATTTAAAGAAAATAATGCCATTATGGGTTTATAAAAATCCAACATGTTTTCCAACCTAAAATAATTGTAAATTAAAAAGTAAATTCGATTTCAAAGTATGGTTGAAATGCCTCTCCCGAGGAAAAAGATTTTGAGAAGTGGCACTGGGAAATGGTATGCTAAATTAGTAAAAAAAAATCCTAAGATACACTGTCGCGATCTTCATTTTCAAGAATACTTGTAGCGCTTTAGAAAACCCTTTAAATGAAAAAAATGTAATAAATAATAATAACAATAAAAACTTTTAACTAAAACGAAGCTAATATTGCTTTATTTTATTCAGAGAAAATATCAGAAAAAATAAAAAGTTCAAAATCAAAAACTATTAGATGATTTCTTAAAATACTACCCCCCCCCCCCCACCCGTATTTTTGTTTTTGGTGCTCTTTTTTTTGCTTCGAGAGAAATTAGTATACAAATTCAAATGCCATATTCCCTACGTTTACATAGCTTAAAATAAATAAGCTAAAAAAAAAAGTAAGTTTAAAAGTTCATCAAAATTGATTTATTTAATCTTTCCGCATCATGACAAATTGATTTGAACAGATGAAAATTTCTAAATTCAGTTTACTTTCGTAAACATCGAAAACATTAATCTGAGGTGACTAGAAACATATAATAAACAATATATAGATTGTTAATAAATTGCATTTTTATGTATAATGAATGCAATGATTTAAGGGAAAAGTTCTCAATTTTTTGCATTTGCTTTCGGATAAATTTCTTAAATATTTTCCTTCAAAACAAAATTTAATCAACAGTTTTGCACAATGTTTGCTAGAATCACAACGTTTGTTAAATATTGGTTAACAATCGTTTATGCATATTCATACAAAGCATACTTCTATTGATATAGTATGTATTGACGTTAATTATTCGTCATATTTATTACTAAACACTATTCCATAGATAATCCGAAGAACTGTTTCTGCAGTGGAGAAGACTATTGTGATTTTACAAAACCTTCTAACTATATTTGAGCACTTCACCTTTTGGGTGATGCCAGCTCCGCCACTCATTTTAAATCGTTACGCTAAAGATACAAAGCATTAATGATTTGACGGAATTTTATTAAAAAGCTGTTTGCTCCCTGTGAACTTCTTGTTTTAGGCACCAAAAAATAGCATTTTGTTGTTGTTTTATTTTAGTTAATTTATTTGTTTGTTTATATTTTGGGGGAGAGGGTTGTTTCATCTGCATATATTTGACAGGGCACGTTCGTTATCTATGATATTGCAGCTATGCCGTATACCATTGCTATCATTATTGTTTTAAAACACAATCTTTAACATAACAGGATAGTTATGTTAAAGCTTGTGTTTTAAAATAATAATGATTGCCGTGGTATACGGAATTTAAACGTTCGAATCCGAAGATGATAGTTATTTCTAAATAAGATATCATCTTCGGTAAATAGTTTTACATAATTTGCTTCTGAGTATTAAAAGTAAATGGAATTTTTTTTACTGAATTATTATGATCATAATGATTTAGCAATTATGATTTTTTTAAATAGTAGCGACGATGGCAAAGACAAAACGGCGACCATTTTTAAGAGAATGCAGATGAGATTGGAAGGGAACGTAAATGTAAAGAGTGCGACTTTACATTACTTCCATTTTTAAGGAAGAGAAGAAAATGTTTTAATTTGTGAGGAAATATGGTCGATAATATTGGTTTTGATTTTTTAAGCTCTTAAAAGATTTGAGTTTTCTGTTTAATTTTATTGCTACCAAAATTACATTTGCAAGCATGACATTTTAAAAGTACTCTGTTTATTATTTTTAAATTTTAAGAAAGCTTAGACAGTACAGAAACTGAGAAACAATAAGACAGTCAAAGCTATCTCAAAATATTTTGCCGGATTTTGGTGTCGTTCGAAAGAAACATTTTTTATGCCATAGAAAAACACTTTATCTTCTCAGGAATTATAAGTATTTTTCTTCACTCCATCCGCTTTATCTGGACTTCCGCTTGTCAAAGCTGTCCTGACAGCTTTTCGATATCAGGCGTAATAATCTGTCTGTTTACACCATACCAGTTGCCAGTTTTGCTATCTTAGTATTATGCTCGAAACATGTGTGGAAAGATTATTCCATATGAAGATGCAACAAAATAAAAACAGTACCTTACGTCAATAAAGTTTTATTTATAAAGTAACAAACATTCGCTCTTATTTGTGTTCGGTTAAAGTAATATATACTTCTTTTTGAACAAAGCAGAGCTTTTTAAAAATAAATTGCATGACTTTTGCGCTATTTTTGCTAACGGAAGGTAACGTTTTTGGACAAAGAATCATTATGAGTTTAATTTAAGTTCGAACATCATGTACTTTAATTCTTATTCCTTTTGACATACTAATATAAATCAAGCAAACAGTTAAGAGCAGGGTTGTAATATATTTTTTTCAATGGCAAAGGAATTATTTCGACTGAATGCATGTGATATGTATGAAGGAGATAAATCATGAGAAACGTTGAAGTGACGGAAACCGTTTAAATCCTGCACTACTAGTACCGTGAAACTAATATAATTAACAGTGCATTTTCAAAAATCATGACTTGCTGAATTTAAAGTACATTTTGATATTATATACTTTAATTATTAAGTTCTTTTAAAATTCCTTATTTTATTACTTTTATTTCAAGAATTTTTTAAAGAACTTTTACACTTCACCAAAATGCCTCAAAGATGACGAGTGGTTGAAAATAATTGATATTATATTTATGATTGAAACGTAAATACAAGTTATTAAAACTGGTGCAAATATTTCTTTAAAATATGGCAGAACTTTCCCAACTACCTAAAATTATGCACACATATAAGGAAATTATTTGTCTAATTTTTAACTAACCTGCCTGTACGTGTCTTCAACAGTAGGGATGTACATTTCACAGAAAGAGCCTTTCACGAATCGTAGCACCAGTGAGCTTTTGCCAACACCGCCTGCACCGAACACCACCACTCGGTAATCGTTGCTCTGCTCCGGCATTCCTCTTTACATGCTGCTTGCTCTAGAAAACATAAAAGGAAGAAATATTAGAATATGATTTATAGAGTTAAAAAGTGTATTGAAAATAATTGAGGAAGTCAAGAACTTAATCTCCAAACTAATTAATCACCATAACTGAGATTTCGTTACTATCGCCAGCCTAGTTTCATATTGACCATCTTTCTTACTTTGACTAGCAAATACCACTTAGTTAATGTATGAAGCAGTGACACGAAACTTAAAAATATAAATAATATAATTACAAAAACCAATGATAAATGTAGAAGTTTACCTTTGTAAAAATATTGAAATTCAAACACAAATGGTAGTAAGAATTGCAGACACGTGTTTCAGCGTTACAAAGAGGCGCGCTTCCGATGCAAAAGAAGTGAGAACCTGCACGAAAAGACCGTACTACGACAAAAACCATCTTAAGTTGGTTTGCATTGTAAAAGAGATTCTTTGTAGCGCTGAAACACATGTCTGAAATTCTTAAAGCTGTTACCGCATTTAACATGGTTTTTGGATTTAAAAATAAATGATATTGTAGCATTTGGTATACTCTGAATACAGTTAGACATTTAATCATACTTCTATTGTCATCGTACGAACTTCTATTGTCATCGTTGCTACGTTCCGAGCTTGGTCCATCCAGAATATTGTTGACGGAGATTTCACCTGACAAGTCTCAGGCACTTTTAGAGCCAGGATGAGCATCTAAGTATTGTAAGAATCTCGAGATATATCAGGCGAAATGTCAGTCAGAAACATTCAGAATAAAGAACGAAGTTATATTATAACCCGCTCGAGAAAATCTTAGTTCCTAAAGCATAGTTTAATGGAAAGAACAAAACGGCTTTGGAAGAGCTATTAAATAAAAGAAAAATCTAAATGTAGATTGTTTTATTTGTGTTAGGTTGGCAATTATTCTTGAGTTTCGCGAAAGTGTTTTCATTGAATCAAATGGAGTCTCTTCAGCAATCCATAAACCTTCTATGCGAAATTTTAAATAATTTTTTATATTTTGATGTACAGTAGAGCCTCGATTATCCGAGGTAATGTGGACCGAGGGTACCTTGCAACTCGAATAACACGGACTCTGTCAAAATCGAGAGGGAAATATGGGTTGAAATAAATGAAAATCTCGTCAACTATGTAAAAAAAAAGAAGTTCCGTCTAGAACTATACGAGCCTACTTTCCCGTATACACCAAATTCAAATTTATAATCTAGCTATCTCTTTCTCTCTCTTTCTTATTTATCTTTAGTTCTAATTATTGAAAATATACCTTTTTCAACGGATAATACATATTCATTCACTCACTCATTCATTCTTTCATTTATTCAGCCATGCATTTATTCATTCATTCGTTACCTCATTCAAGTGTTTATTCATTCATTTACGCATTCATGTATTTATTCACTCATTTATTTATATTTTCATTTATTCAATAATTTATTCATTCATTCTTTTCCTCATTCATTTATTCATTGATTTATTCTTTCACTCTTTCATTTATTCATTTATTCATTATTTCACTCATTGAGTCACTGAGAAATATCCTTGAAAATCCCGATCAAAAAATTTCATAGCAAAATAGGCTCGTAAGTTCTGGATAAACTTTCTATTTCTACATGTTCTACGTTATAAGAGCTTTCCGATAAAGTTTGTTCCAAGCAAATCGGCCCGTTAGATCAGGATTTATATAGGGTTGAAATTTCCCCGTAAGCTCTGTGTTAATTTTTTGAACTGTTCAAAAATGAACAAAAACTGTTCAAATCAATATTTCATGCCGAGAACTCCTTTCAATAAGCTTGCAATAGGAACTTGGCTCTTGTGCCCAGAGTTTACAGAATTTGCTTCAATTTTGTCCATAGGCGCTAATGTTAAAATTTTTTGAACTGTTCAAAATTGAACAAAAAATTGTTCAAATCAAAAAGTAAAATATAGAAATGAGATGTCCTCGCCGAGTTCTTTCGAATGCAAAAAGAATTTTTTGAATCGGACAATTCGTTTAAAAGTTATTAGGGGGGGGACAGACCGACAGACAGACCGACAGACCGACAGACAGACAGACCGACAGACAGACAGACCGACAGACCGACAGACACACTTTTTCCCCATCTCAATACCCTACTTTCAAATTTTTTATTTTTCAATCTTTATTTAATTACTTCACTTATTTTTGACTTTTCTTGATTTTTAACGATATTTTCACGATACATTAAGCCTTCTTTCATGCTTTATTATTATTTTTTTTTACTTTTACGGGAAAGTAGGCTAAAAAAGGCAATTACTGTAAGGTAAAGCTAGGAGATTCTGCGCACAGTTGGAAAAATAATTTAAAAAAATCGATGGATGACTTTTTTGTTAAACTATTGATAAATAACTGTGACTTCATTCGTTTTTTATACATTTCCATTGATATTTCGTTATTTTGCTTTAATTTAATGCAACAGCTGTAAAAAAACCAAGAAGACTAATTTGCGCAATCTTTCCTTACAGGGTAGGTGTGATTGCGCAGTAGGAGAGATTGTTATTCCTAAAAACTACAATTAAATTGTTAGCAATAATATTTACACTAAACTATGTTGTTGTAGGGTTTGTATAAACACATACAATTTTAACAGGAATAAATTTTTTAACTGAATGATTACAGAATTGGAAAAAACGGTGTTTTAATTAAAGGAACAAAATAAAGAAGAAATGAAGGTTTTAATTATAATTAATCTTATTCATTTTCAGTTTCAATGTCTTTTGTTTGTTAACCGAAGTTGTTGTCGTCCATAATCGGTACACTTATTGTTGTAAGTAGTGCACCCATCTGCTACAAATAGCACACTTAACCCATTAATACCTACCGTCCCTTTTTAGGGACAGTCTGAAAAGTACGTCTGAAGCACCCAAAAATAAACATTTCAACAAAAAATTGTTTTAATGTATTCCTAACGGGTTATTATAAGTTTAGGAATACATTAAAACATTTTTTTTGTTGAAATGCTATTTTTTGGGTGTTTCAGACGTACTTTTCAGACTGTCCCTACAAATGAACGGTAGGTATTAATGTCACTGTCGAAGTTGTTCCCTGGTACAGTTTCAGACATTCAGTGCACTCATCCTCGTTGTCCATGGTCCCAAAGGTTCAGTATTTTGACATTATTTTCTTCTGAGGTGGCTGATGACGAAGATGTTTCAAAATTCAAACATTTTGTTTTCTTTTCTTTCCTGAAAGATTTTGGTTCCCACTTTTTCTGGAAGAATCTTATCTTCAGACGTTCGCTTCTTTTTTGTATAGCTGATTCTTTCTTAATTTTTCTCTCGAATATATGTGCGGGTCAGTAACATTCGTTGCACTTTGTTTTCTTTTTCATTTTGACGGCATTAAACGGTTTGGAAAAATACTTTATTAATAAGAATATTTGTATAAAACTAGCACATTATTAATTTATTAGCAACATTTTCGTCTAAGGAAAGAAATTTGTTCATAAATTACTTTATTTGCACATTTAATTCCGAAACGTATATTTAATAACTTAAATCTTCAAAAGAAATAAAATCACATGGTGGTGGTTTTTATACGGTAGATTTACGGTGGTTTTTATAACTGGTTTTCACCAGCTCAGGAAGATTACTGATATTAGATGCCTGATTTATGCTGACGACCTTGTGATCTGGATTGACTCTCCCAAGAATCAGGCCGCACAATTAAATAGTCACGGCTTGAATTTGGCACTTGAGATCTTGGGGCAATGGTGTGACGAAAATAACATGAATGTTAACCTTGATAAAACAGTCTCGCTCAGTTTCTCATTGACACACCAACCATTGCATATTGATCTGTTATACCGAGGACATGTCATCCAGGAGGCCGATAGTTTTAGCTATTTGGGCGTTACATTTGATCGTAAGTTATCCTGGAGAGCCCATACCGAAAATATTGTAAACCGTGTCTCAACTAGAATGACGCTTTTGAAAAGACTTGCTGGTTCTAGGTGGGGCTGTTCTAGTCACACCTTAAATTTGAATTACAAGTTGTTTATTTTACCTATTTTGACTTACTGTTGTGAGCCACTGATTACTGCATCTGGCTTTGTGACTGAGTTACTTGAGAGAACCCAAAACCAGGCCCTATGGCTCATCACAGGGGCTGTTAAAACAACTCCAATTGATGCAATGCTTATGATAACAAAAAATAAATTTCTAAAGAATATCTTTCAAGAAAGAGCCCTGTTGCTATGGGAAAAATTAACACGACTACCAGATGACCTCTTCCTTTTGTGCAATCTTCATTTGGATTCAGGAAGGCGTTTGAAGACCCAACATGGTTTTGTGCAGGGTGTTCTGGAACTAAAGCAATTGCTTGATATTGACTTCACCCCCGAACCTCTGGTGTCATCTTTAGATCCAATTATTGATAGAGGTTTTCGAATTCGGACTGAACTTACCCAGGTGGTTTCCAAAAAGGAACAAAACACCTTAATTTTAAGGTCGTTAGCTTTGGAAACGATTGAAACCATGTATCCCGAACCTGATTAGGTGCATATCTATACTGATGGAAGCCTTTTGAGGGACACTGACAGAGCAGGAGATGGGGTGTATTGTCACCTTTTCTCCTTTTATCTAACAACTGGTAAATTCACAACTGCTTTTGATGGTGAGGTTGCTGCTATTCAAGTAGCCCTTGCTCAACTGCATTGCCACCTAAATAGTTTCGTAAGAGCTCTTATATTCTGTGATTCAGAAGCAGCAATTCTGGCAATAAACTCTCTTTCTGCTCCTACCTCCTCTAACACCCTTGAGTGTAAGAAACTCCTGAAGAGTCTGTCTAAGTACTCTAAAGAAGTCGCCTTGCAGTGGATCCCTGGACACTGCGGTATAACAGGAAATGAAATAGCGGACCAGCTAGCAAAAAAAGGGAGCTTCTATCATACAAACATCAAAGAAAGCTGTCCCTTATACTAGTGCCAAGCGTATCATCAAGAGAAAGATGAATGATCTCACTCTACATCAATACGCTGAGAGAAATTCTAATAAGATCTGGTGGAATAAACCACATACGTCTTGGCCACATGGGATCTTCCCATGTGGCCAAGACGTAAAGCAGTAGCTGAGTTTCGTCTGGCCACAGGACATGACTGCCTCTTAAAACATCTACATCGAATCCATGTTGTTCAGGCCCCCTTCTGCACACTCTGTGATCTTCTGGAGGACATGGATGCTGGCCACATTCTCCGCTGCCCGGCACTTGGTGATTCCTCGCTGAGTGACCGCTACTGGCACGCTAGGGAGCTTTTAGGTTCATAGACTTTTCTCGCCACATTATTATGTTTATTTGTTTTTGTTCTTGTTCCTTTTGCCTCGTGGTGTAGAGGTCTTTTGTAACCTCGCCATTAGAAATTTAAAAAAAAAAAAAAACTGTGGTTTTTATACGGTATAAAAGCCAGAGTCCCTTGAAAACACAAATTATAAAGTCACGACAGCTTTACCTCTCGATATAGAACTATAGTCAAAATATTTAATTGATGCCTGTTAAAGAGACACCCGTGAATTTTTTATGTAAAGAAATAACTTTATGTAAAAATCAATTTAAAGTTTTAAAATATTCAAATCTTAAAAATGTGTTGAGAGGGCATAAACATTTTACATTTTATATTTTTGTAAAAATTCAGAACGCCCCTTTTAATCCATTAATGCAGTTAATTGAATCGATTCATACGTTTCACATGTAATTTGAAATTTATGTTGCATTCCCAACAAGCTATGGGTAATAATATAATGCGCAATCTCTCCTAGCATGAAAACTAACGGGAGAAACGCGCAATCTCTCCTAAGTACAAAACGTGCAAACTATCCTATTTCGGTAGGACAGATTGCGCAGACTTTTACTTAAATATGGCTGCTTCTAGAAAGAAATGCTGGACATCCCACTGTTAGTCTAGCTTAGTAGCTTACGAAAAGTCGTTTAAGTTTAGAATATTTTGTACTACTGCTACTCTATAGAATTTCAAAGAACGCATTATGAAAATTCAAGCACTTACCTTGTGAAAACAATATAGAATATCGATGCTTAATCACAGACGTTCATATCAATGAACTTGCACTTTCAAGTGGACATTCCACTATTGTCGTTGTACATATGCATGGCGTTTGGTCGCGTGCACCCTACTTCTTCCCCCCGAACTCGTAGGTGCGCAACCTCTCCGACCGCGCAATCTATCCTAGCTTTACCTTACATATTATGAAAGGAAAAAATTACGTTACATACATACAAATATCTAATTGTACATGTACACATCAGTAGAGTACATGTTACAGTTAAAGTTGTTTCTTGCAGAAGTATATATATATATATACTATATTGTTTTCTGTTCAACGGAACGTGCTCGCTTCTTTGCTGCCGTTTTACGCAAAGGTTGTAGCCGTAAAAGGTATGTTGAAGTTGTCTCTGACTGTTCTTATAGATCTTTATATCACCAGAAAATAAAATTAAAATGCAACTTATGCTATTGGATGACTGACGTCAGTCAGTGACGCCGCCATCGGCCGCAAAAAAAAAAAAAAAAAAATCAAGGGTAAATATACCTCGGTTAACCCGGAACTTGGTTAGTCGGGGCTCGGATAACCGAGGCTCTACTGTACTTGAATCCTTATGTGATTATATTGACGAAATAAGAAACACATTTGCATACTTGGTGACTGTAATATCAATTCAAGTAAAACCGCCCGTGTAAATAATAAAACATTTCATTCCGATGCTTTTACTGAGTATCCATTGATAAACATACCCACATAACTTACATACTCTTGTCTGATACAATTACTACTATTCTAATTGATAGCATTTCCCTGTAAATGTGATACAAGACATTTAGGTTCCACAATCAAATTGATTTTGTTAATAAACCTATCTATCATTCTAACTCACAATACTTCTACTTTAACTGATGTAATTGCTACTAATCTAAGATCATTTGTTTGATGTGAACGTTATTAATAATAATGATGACATTTTGAATGATGATAAATTTGTTTTTATAGAGTGCAGTAAGGAAAACATTTGTGACTGGAATTATTACTTACATCTATGATTTACCTGTTTCATGTAAAAATTGGCCTTGAAGCTAGACTTTAATGATCACATGATTGTGAATGAAAATAATGTATGTGTGCTATGATTAGGATGTGTACTTAAAGGCCTTTTAAGAAATTTGTAACTAAAAAAAAATTCTTTTTATATATACAGTAGGTATCTGTAAATCGGTTTGACATGTTGATGATAACTACAATGTTTTTTTTATTCAGAATTTTTTAAAGAATTTGTGAGGAAACCCCTGGTTGGCACAGCACAAACAGCAAAATGGTTCGCATACGCGAGTTGCTGTGTTTCAAGGAGCCTCCTTCTCAACGCGGAAACGTTTTGAACTTCTGGTAGTTAAGCAGCTGTAACAATGAGGCAAGACGAAAACAAAAGTCCGAAACAATTAATGTAATGCATAATTAAACACGGAATTAAATTTAATTTTTAGATTGGCACGCATTGGCCGTGGCCTCGCTTGAACCGTGTTTGTAATTAATGCATCTAATTACATTTTCTTTAAATGCCAAATATTGCCATTTGACATGCATCATCATAAACAAAGTGATGTTATAATATTTTGATGACTACTTGCCCATGATTTTGATCTTGAAGAAACGAAACAAACATGCCGCGCCTATATTTTAAGCAAATATATTTCTGTCATTCAGAAACAGGCCATCGAATGCACATCCATTTTAGAATAAATATTAATGCACACGTTTTATTCGCATTGAAGTTAACAAAAACATAAGAAATATTTTCATTATACTCCATTTATACTTGACAACTATCTTCATTTTGTGTCTGTGTCTTCACGCTATCATGTAAAGAAGCGATCTGTGAGATCCGGGTCAAACCTCAAGTCAGTGGTAGTTCCCCGTAAATCTCTTTATCTTCCGTTTAATCCACGGCATCCGCACAGGAGATCTATTATCTCTTCGCGTAAAATAGGTCTTGGCTGCAAACCTCCAAGATCAAATATTTACATTCATTCTTTTCCATGACCTAAAGTTGCCTTGGAGTGTGACTAATTTAATTTAGTTGCGTAACTTTGCTCAAATTGTTGGAATGGAAAGTGCTGTGTTTTGTTTTGTTTTCAGTTTTAAAGATGTCCAACGGAATTTCTTCATTTAAGAGTGACGCGTGAAAGTTGATGACGTAATCATGAAACAACATTAAATTTATCAGTAGTGATTTGTGTGTTTTGTTTCGGCGTAAAAGTAATTAATAAAGAGTACATTACGCTATTTGACTTTATATCTACTTAGACTGCATTTATTTTATGGCTCAACGGTCGGAAAATGTACATGAAATATTCAGCAGTAACAAAACCAAAGGTGTTATATGATGTATAGAGTTGGCTGCTATTGCAGAATGACTAAAATTATTTTAAAATTCTCATTCCAAATTTTTTCCCTTTTGTTTAACGACTAAGTCAACTATCGTCTGACAGCATTTTACGAGTGCAAGATAAATCTAAGAATAAATTGGAGTCTCAGAATGTACTTTTTATCTTTCTATTAAAAACCAAAAGAGCCTATTTTGCAATTTTTGTTATTTAACATTCTGAACATTCATCTTTGCTACAAAGCATTTTCCCGTCACTATCACTTTCATTTCTGTGCTCAAATGCAATATTTGATTAGAGAAACTCTCCGTAGTGATTTGAATCAGGGCAGACCACGTGCGTTTTCAGCTCTCTATGATTTAAATATGCCATTCTTCATGTAAAACTTACTTTCAGAAAGTTGTCAAATCAGCTAGAACACCAGTGAATTGTATGTATATTTTTCAAACTTTTTGACCAACTTTTTAAGAAACTTAACTAATACGATTCTCATATCCTACAAGATATCACACGGATTCGACATCAGAAGACAGATTTGCAAATCGCAGATGAAGTAAGAGAACATCCATAGAGAGGGTGGAGGGAATAGAGCCCTTCGCCTCTGCGCGCAAGTTCCGATGTGGTTCCTTTCAGCCACTCAAATCCCTTTAAAAACTCTTGAGTAGTGTACGTTTGATAACGAATTTCATTAGCTAAGAAATGAAATAAAGTACCTGAAACGCATTTCAAATCCATCGTGACTAAATATATTATTGAAAAAACTTTAGAAACTAACTACCACTTACACTTTTGACGAAAGTGAGTTATTTTGCCACCAGGTAGTTCTTTGTCACTAATTTTATCTAAATACAATGTTTTGTGGTCATATATATGAATGGGAAATACTTTTTTAAAAAATCTGAAATACTGATATTTGATTCAAATATATGGAGGAGCAAAATTTTAATCGTCAATATCTTCTTTTGAGCTCATTTGTAGATACCACATTTGCGCTCAGCATGGTGCTCACACATTAAATATTTTTCCAGGCGGAGAGTTTTAAAAACTTAGCAAAATCAAATTACCTATTAGTACTAATATTAGCTCATGTTTATAGAAATCATACGTAAATACTAATTTTTTCTATCAGTTGCTGTTTTTTTTAATAACTTGATTTATTGCTGTTACAGAACATTTCATTATTCAAGCGGACACTGGGTATTATGTGATTGTTAATTTCAGGTGCCATCAATCAGATAAAACGTTTTTGTGCATGCAATTTGAATAACTTGATAGTATTTTCTGAAACGTAGACAAATATTGAAACAAATTACTTTTAAAGAGTGTTTATTTTTCAATCGTTGAACGAAAACTGCGAGTCCATCAAATCCGAAAACAGGAGTGTTTGCACGTTTTCTTCAATGCACAGGTGCTTTTGGTATTTCCAAACTCGTAAGGGCATAAAAGTTAACACAGTTTTAAACATTAAGTTACAAAAATCTGATAGCTTTGTGTATTCCTATATAGCATATACCATATTGTTGAACAATTAACAAGTTTTTTCACTGAGTGTTTCTTTTCCCTGCGACGTGAGAGCAATAAAATGAATGATGCGTTTAGCTTTTCTCGGGTGACAACGACGTAATTTGTAATTAACGAAATTGCCTCTCAATTTGAAACCAACTACCCTCAGCTATTGATTTTAACATCGTAATTGCGCTCACTGAAATCCAATGACTTTAACATTCCTTCAGAGGAAATTAGCCATTACGAAAAATGCTATTCAGCACGTTGAACTTCACTTTGCTGTTCCAAGGCAAGTGCCGAAACTTAATTTTCTTAAAACGATGCGTTCTACAAAACATTTTCGCAGTTAATAGTAGATTGCTTTTTAACTATTCATAAACAATTTTCACATTATTCGCACAAAAAATGAAAATGAAAGTAGCATAGTTTTCTCTAAAATAAATTTCAAAAAGCTATTAAGTGTAAAGTTACATTATTTTTTGCTTATTAAAACATTCTATGCAGAATTAACTATGAACAATAAGAACAGTCGACATTAAATACCAAAGATAAAAAAATACTTGTAAAATTCTCAAAATTGTAAAAAAAAGGAAAGAAAACATAATTAAAGCTAAACGGGCTACACTATTTTCTCATATAATTAGCCCATTGCCTGATTTTATATTACATCACTTTACATTCTCACACATAACACTTTTACATTACATTATTTTTACATTCCGATTGTGCAGTAATGAGATTCCATACTCTGAATTAATACCAACTTTGAAATTCAAATTATGTGTACATAAGGCACTGCTGTATATGAGTGATACTTTAGTCAGTTGACGAAGTCAGAAGTTCGATAATTCACGTTAAATAATGTACGTAGTCCCAAGTCGTAGGGAGGACATACACATATAACATTTGACATACAGGCTAAAAACTACATCGGGGTGAATTTATTGAAATCTAAATAATTCTAATAGATGAGTAAAATTAAATTGGATAGAATTGTCATAAAAAGCACTGTATCAATTCAAGCTGTAATTTAAGAATTTAGATTAAACAGAAGCAATATGAGACTATATTTTAAAAAAAACAACCTACGGACTCTTAATTATGAATTTTTGATACAAAACTGATAAAAAAGAATTTAACAATTTTCAAGTAATAAAAAGATGAAAACTTTTTATGGATTTCTGTTCACGGATTTCATTGATCTTTATAAAGTTATGTTAAACATAATTTTGTTGACTGGAACAAATTATTATTAAACTACATATATAAGTTAAGGGCACTAATTTCAATTCATATCATCTGAGCGTTAGCTATATTCAAAACGAAAAAAAGTGTTCTTCCATTTGCTGATAATGCTTGTTTTTAAAATTAGTTTTCTTCAATTGAGTTTGGTGCTTATTGCTAAAAATTATGGTTTTGCCTAATATCTAAATCAAAATCTTTTGATATCGATACAAACATGTGTATGTATATGTTATAACGTGGTTTCAAAAACATTACGCTATTACCTTTGCCTACATTTAATGATTTGGTAGAGTAAGTGTTATTTTATTGCACTATGTACAGAGTGGTTATAATTAGTTACCCTATTATATCATATACCCCAAGAGTTACCTTGTTTATAGCATAGATCTTGTAAAATCGTAGACACCATATGGGGGAATTCCGGCGGCACAAGGACGGGACCGGGTCTGACTCACGTGTTCAAGAGGAAAAGCCAATCTCTGTTTGGAAGGCGTTGCTCCTGCTGATAAGCGAGCGTTTCGAATTCCACTCGAATGTAAGTCTTCTCGTTCGGTGGAATTGAATGCGCAGCAGAATCAAATCTTGAAAACTTTACTCCGTAAGAAGAAATTATGGCAAAAGGATAAGGCGAAGCGAGATAAGACAAGAGACGTTAAATGGTCGAAACTGAATCGTCTACCCCGCGGGACATGTTTGCCCTTCAGCCACTCGCCAAAGTGAAATAAAAGCCAGTGTTACTCTGTCTATGTTAATATGTCTATGGTTCATACCTACCTATATGTGGAGCTCCCTCTAATTGCCGTAGGCCATTGAAACCTGTCATATGTGTTACATGGACCATGAAAAAAGACATTTGCAATAGAAAAACAATAGTTCATATTTTTTTATCATCAGGTGATTACTTCTTGCTTCTATCTCAATTGCTGAGCTCTCTCTACCCAGTTGCTGCAATTGATAAAAGAAAAAAAACCTTCCCGTTCCTGTTGAACATGCTATAACAGGACTTGAACAAGTGATTGAAGCAATTGGAATGCATATTGAACAAATTATGTGTTAAAATAAAGTTTTTGTTTCTAATTTGATTTATACCGTTTGATTTGTGCCGTTCTAGTGGTAAGAATTTGAACTATGATGACTTAATTGCTTCTGGTCCTTATTCTGAAATTTATAAAGATCCTAGCGTCACGGAGTTAAAAGCTATTTCTTCTGCTGTTAAGTCTGTTCATTATATTCCTTTGATTGCTAAACGGTCTGTGATTCCTTCTGTTGCTAATTGTGCGCGTTTCTATGCTTTACCGAAGGTACACAAGGCAGGTATTCCTTTCAGACCAATTGTTTCCAATATTGGCACTGCTTCATATAAACTTTCCAAATATTTAGTTTCTGTATTTTCTCCACTTAGGAGTCGGAATGTTTTCACTGTTAAAAATTCCACCGATTTTGTTAAGAAACTTCATAACTTCGTTCCGAACAATTCGGTTATGGCCTCTTTTGATGTTAATTCTTTGTTTACTAATGTTCCTGTTGATGGCGCTTTGAATTGCCTCAGGAAAAGGCTTTCTGAATTCCATTTTACTGCTGTGGAAATTGAGGAATTAGTTTTTCTTACTCGTGTGTGCTTGCAGCAGAGCACTTTTGTATTTACTGGTAAATTCTATGCTATAGTTGATGGCCTGGCTATGGGAAGTCCTCTTAGTCCTATTTTAAGTGATTTCTATATGCATTATTTTGAGGAAAAACTATTCCAGAAATTGCAATTTCAATTTTATGTTCGTTATGTGGATGATTGTTTTGTCTTAACGGACAGTAACTTGTTAGGTATTGATGATGCTCTTTCTATTATGAACTCCATTGATCCTAATATCCAGTTTTCTTGTGAGAAAGAACTTAATAGTAGCCTCGCGTTTCTTGATGTTTTGATTTCTAGGAGTGAGTCTGGTTTCACTACTTCTGTCTATCTTAAACCTTTCGCTGTTTCTTTACCTCCTCATAGACTATCGTCTCATCCTCCCAACCAAAAATATTCGGCTTTTAATGCTCTTGTCCATCGTGCTATTAATATTTGCTCTTCTCCTGAGCTTCTCAAGATTGAACTCAACTATCTGAAAGCTGTAGCTGTGGATAGAGGATTTTCTCACTCTTTAATTGATTCTATTCATAACAAACTTTCTAAATAAACTTCTGGTCCCAATCATGTGGTTTCTAGAAAGAATTTGGTTGTGTTACCATTCTTTCATTCTGTCAGTTTTCGTGTTGCTAAAATCCTAAAAAGGTTTCAATTTCAAGTCGTTTTTGCTCCTAGCAACAAACTTTCCTTCTCTTCTCTTAAAGATCCTGTCGATCAACATAACACTTGGGGTATTTACCAAATTAGTTGCCGTTGTGGCCTTTCTTACTTTGGACAGACAAAACGTGCTCTGAAAATTCGGTTAAATGAGCATAAAGGTAATGTACGAAAGCAAGAGTTAAATAAGTCTAGCATTGCTCAACATTGTTGGAATTCCAACCACTCTTTTGATTTCAATTCTGAGAAAATTATTCAAAAATGTTCTTCCCTTTTAGAGCTTGACTTTTGGGAAGCTTATAATATTAACAGGAATAGTTCTAATTTGGTTAATGATTCTTCCTCAACTCCTTATTTTTCACAGGTCTGGCATAAGTTCCTTTAATTTGTTGTTCTTTCCTGGTTTTCTTGTTAGTTTTCCTTTTTTGTGTCTATTTTGTAATGTTTTCTCCCCCCCTCCCCCTCCTTTACATGTGTACTTTGTTTTGCTTTTTGTTTTGGTATTTCCTGTATTTATTTTATTTCCCTTTTATTCTTTGTATTTTATTTTATTATTTTTGCAATTTTTCATGTATTTTCACAGGTCTGGCATAAGTTCCTTTAATTTGTTGTTCTTTCTTGTTTTTTCTTGTTAGTTTTCCTTTTTTGTGTCTATTTTTAATTTTTTTCTCCCCCCTCCCCCTCCTTTACATGTGTACTTTGTTTTGCTTTTTGTTTTGGTATTTTCTGTAATTTTATTTCCATTTTATTCTTTGTATTTTATTTTATTATTTTTGCAATTTTCATGTATTTTCACATTTTTATGCATGTTGTCGTCTTTTTAGCTTTGTTTTTATTGATATTCCTTTTTACTTCCTGAACTTTCAACTGGATTCGTTTGTTGCTCTCTTATTGGTGCTTTCCCTGCTACTTCTATTTCCACTTCACACTGCCTTCATTCTCATTGGTTTACAGTTAATTCTTAGGCTATATAAGCTTTGTTTTTGTTGTTTTGTCTGCTTCATTTGGATATTTTGCATCTAGAAGCTCCCTGTCGCATTGAAAAAGGGATTCCAAGCAATCCCGAAACATATGTCTGCGTTTTAATGCTCATTTGTGCTTTAAATTAAACGTGAAATTATATTTCTATTACTAATATGTTCTTATTGCCGATTTCTTTTTCTCGTGATCCGTGTAATATGACTTTCAAAGCCATAAGTTTTTCAGAACGAGCCCTACGCAGGTCTATAAATGTAAACTTTAGTTATAACTATCCTATGGATTACCGCGCTGCAGAAATTTAAGTAAAGTTTTTTAATTAAATAATTCCAATCTTGAAGCTATCTGGTTGACGTTGTTCCACTATTAAATTGAAAACACGTGGTTGTTAGCAAAAATCGTATAAACAAATATTTACAAATTGTGACGATTATATTCCAGAAAGAAATTAACTTTCGGTAATCATTTGATTTTTTTCGTTTAATGCGGGAATCGGATATGAGTTGCTAAATATGAAAGCAATTTCGATTTAAATTCGTAACAGTAACAAAAAAAAGAGCACCCATTTATGTTAGATAAAAGTACTTTATGGGAGTCATTAATGACGTAAGAATATCAAGTAAAAATTGTAACGTCACATAAAACATCACATAAATTGTTTTTATGCTCTACCGAAAAGGTGAGGTGAAATGAAATCACTACAGATGTTTCTTAGAAATAAATTTTTTTAAACAAATATAGAAAACGATCGTCTGCGAAAAAGGAAATATATAAGATTTAGCCTGCAGGATAGCTCAGTGTCTCCAATACGTTACTGAAGACTCGTAACTTTATCTATATAACCTTTTTCATAATGTCTAAAAAAGATAAATTTCATGTACTAACTTTCGAAACTCCTTCGTTCAATTTTCAACATTTTTAGCACTTTAATTTTTCAAATGACAGGAAATTTTTCGCGCAATTTTATTACCATGCAAGAATTATTTAACTCATATTAAAGTTTTGAATTACTATTTCAGTTATTTATGTAGTTGTTAATCTTTAAAATTGTGCAGATAAAAATTATTGCATACGTTTAAAAATGAGGTTTTATTTTATTAAGAGATTAAAAGAAATTATTAGAAAATAAAAATTTTTTGCAGAATTAATGCGAAATTTGCAGTTATTCTAAAGTATATTTCTAACAAATTTTTTGAATAACTGAAAGTTAAGAAAAGAACCTCATGGAAAGTTTATTACCTTCTAAAATGATTCTAAAATTAAAAAAAAAAAAAAAACAACGTTTTAACACTTATTGCTGTATATAAGCTTTTGTTTTATAGTTAATACCTTAAATTTTTTATGTAGTAAAAAGTATTTAACGCACAAGGAAATTATTGCTACTAGTTTTGTATTATAACTCTATTTCTTTTAACTTTGTTACTCTGAAATATATGCATACAATTTTCATTGCAAGTTTGTATATTCGGCCGAAATCATTATTTTATTAGAACCAATAAATTAACATATACTAGACTAATTTTGTATTCTTAAATTATTGTTCTAAAATCTCTTTAAAACAGTTTTATAATTACCATTTTAAATTTGTATTGATCTATTTTCCAAAAAAAAAAAAAAAAAACAGAATGAATTAATGACGTTTTATGACGTATTATAGTACTATATTTTTATAATAGGAAACTTTGTTAGCATACATATAAGGATTTCCAAAAAATTGAGGACAAGTGTCTTCTATTTATATAGCTTGGAAACTGAAAGATGCTTTTTACAATGTTTGGAAGGCATTAACCCGTCAGTGTAATTTAAGGGCCACTTGCAATATTTTATTGCTTTGTTAAAAATCAAAGAATGTTCAGTTTAAAATGTAGAATATTTTTACAATAATCTTAATTTTTCTAATGATCATGAAGTGTACTTGATTTTTCTTTTTCTCTCTATTTTTTATTACATATGAATAAAAAAATGGAGCACCTATTGGTAAAATAGAGAAAATACACTTTCAAAAGAGGTATTTTAAATAATTTTAAGGAGTTTAGAAATCTTTTCTGGGAAAAAAGATTTTTTTTTTCAAAATGGAATTATCTTCTCATACCCAACTATGATTGCAGTTCTGGTATTTCAGTATACCGAATACCAGTATTTCGTATTATTTTGAAATTTTGTAAAACTGGTATTTGCGTAGGTAAAAAGAACCTGTATTTTCGGTGTTACACGAAAAAATTTTAGTTCAATCTTTCACGAAAAAATAAGGGTAAAATTTAGCTGCTACCGTCCTTTGATACTGAAGTTTAACCATTATAACGGTTCCTAGTGTCACATTCATGGTGAAACTAAGTGAAACTACACCATTATAATGTGTTTCAACTTAGTACCAAATGTTGGTGGCAGCTAAATTTTTTTCAACAAAACCTTTCAACAAAAAAGTGGAAAAAAACTATTTTTTCCACTTTTTTGTTGAAAGGTTGAACTAGAATTTTTAGTGTAAAAACTGACGAAAAGAGGCATACCAAAATATAATTGCAAATGTACATAGGGAATAAAGCCGAAAAAGTATAAGTATATTTAACAAACTTAAAAGTTTGTTAAAGATAACAAGCATATGTTTGTAAATAACGTTAAATTTAACTTTCAGTCTAAGTAAATATAATGCTACCTATAAATAGGCTTGCCATATTTTTGGTTAGTGAAACCGGGACACATTAATCTGGGATTGGCATACTGGGGGGTCTGGGTAAATTAAAATAAAATAAATAAAAGCAAAATATTGAGTTTTAAACTTTTTCTTAAGCTTAGCATGTAATGGGAGTGAGGAATCTAGAACCCTAACTTGTTAGTCTACTTACCTTTAAAAATAAAAAAGGAACTTTTGCTACTTAATTTACTTAAAAAGATTTTTTTCCCTATTTAAAGATAATTTTTTCTGGTCTACCAACTAGAAAGAAGTGTTAATAAAATAAAGTTTAAAAATACTTCATAAAATTGTTTAACTATACAATTAAGTCTTATTTTTTTTAAACTACAACTTTTTGTCTAACTACAAAAACCATTTCAAAAAACATTTTTGTCAAACTGAAAAAGCAATTAATAAGTTAACAATGTTATTCTTTGCTTTTAAACAACTCATATTTGTGACTTGAATGTACTTTTTTCAAGATGTTTTTGTTAAGCTTGACTTTTCATAAAAGTCAAAGAAAACGCCAAAGTTTATTTTACAAACAATCAATGCTCTTGCAGTGGACTCCCTCGTTAATGCTCTGTCATCTTAAAGATTCTTAATGTCTTTATAAAAGATTCTTAAAAACATAAAATCATTACTTTTTACATCTTACAGCTGTTTCCGGGACATTGATACATCTGGGCGGGACACCGGGACAAGAGCAGAATACCAGGACTGTCTCGGTCAAACCGGGACTTATGGCAAGCCTACCTATAAATATATATGCGAACCTTTTAGTCTCAGTCATTTCAGTTACTCGTACTGCAGTGATCTAAATTTTAGGAGAGGATCAAATAAAAAACTTTTGAAATTTATTATTTCTAATGTTTTTTCTATCATTTTCTCACACAAAGGTTCAAGTCTTCATAACGATAACAAAAGCAGCATGTAATTAGATAAAAGAAACAGAAGGGCATTTATTTGCTTTACAATAGTTTGAAAAAAGGACGTAGCACAAATGATAAATTAATTTCAGTAAATTACATGTGCAAGTAATAAATTGCTATATTCCAGTTATTCCAATAAAATGGATTCTTTAACAGCAGAGTCGTATTTCAACATGAACTAAAATTCTTACTCCCTGAAAACCTAACAAAATATGTTTTACTGTTGCGTTAAAGCATGGATAATTTTCTTTTCTAATCAGATATTGTGGAGTCTAGGATTTCATGTTTCACATATTTTGTTTTTCTATGCTGCTGTAAGTGAGCCCATTTTAGCGACTAATGCTCTCATTAACAATCTTGAGTTATTATCTATCCGAAATTAACTCGCAGTTTAAAACGTTATTCTCAAGCTCGACGAGTTACTCGAGAGTAATAACTGAAAAAATAATTTCCGAAAGCAGTGGAACTTGCATTGCAGGAGGAAAAGCACAATGGGTTGGTTAGTTAAACATTGTCATCGAAAAGAGGGTCCTTTAATATTTTAACTGTGGGAAAACAATCGGGTCTATAGATGACTCTTTTGAGGGCTGTTGAGTAGTAGCAGTAACTTAAAGCAGGTCAAACAAAAGTAAAAAATGATTTATTTGATTTTATTTATTTAGTTATTTATTCATTAAAAAAAAAATGTCATTAAATTTAGAAAACTCAATAAATAAATAAATAAACAGAATGAATGAATAAATAAAAATGAGCAAATAAAGGCTTTTTTACCTGTATTGCGATTTCATTTTTTTTTTTTTTTTGTATTGAAATGGTCGAAGTTGAAACGTGATAGTAAGATGAATTTAAAATTCACGTGCAACGTTTATCACAAATGTTAATAAATAAATATTACTAACCAGGGTGAGTGCACCAGTGATTCCCAAGCTCGAGTGATTGACACCTTCTCCGAAAATATAATTCATTTGAAAGGAAAATAATAAATTGCTGATTTATTTGTGAGTTCTACACTGCTAGCATATGAATTTGTACGAACAAAAATGTAAGTGAAACGTTGTGGACTTTATAACACAGCCACTTTTTGTGCTCGCTTTGTGACTTAAGGTGAATCAATGCTTTAATCGTGTTACATCTCAATTATGTTCGGCAAAATTTCCAAATAGTTACAATTTTAGATATATTAGTACACTATCTAATAAAAAGTATCCGAACACTTTGGATTTTAGACATTTTTAAAAAAGTCTGAAGAAGTATTAAACTTGCTGTTCTGTATTTTGTACCATTGAAAGAACATACTTAAACTCACATTTAAGAAACAAAATTCAGGCTTAGCGGCAATTAGGGGGCGGTCAAAAAATTAAAGAAGAAAAACAACACTTTTGAATATCTTGTATTAGAAAATGATCGAAATGTCCTGTAACTTTCGCAAAACATTTTTAACTATATACGCAATGCTTACACCCGCTTTCGTCAGAAAAGCAGTAATATTCATGAAGATATGGGCATTTGTTTTAAATATTCGAAATTTTTCGCAAGTGTTTTGCTTATAACTCGCTAAGTTCTATCTCAAATTACATGAAACTTGCGGACAATTTGGCAAAATAAAAAGGAAGTATGGTACCAAAACGTGGGAAAAAAGTAATAAATAGTCATTGAGATTTGAGCAGTTTTATTAAAACAAATGTGATTGCGCATGCGTGAAAGATATTAATTATTTTTTTTAATAATTTGGTAGTGAGATCTATGGAGCAACTTATGTAAATATTTCAGTTGAACATTGATATTTTTCAAAGAGATATACACCATAAAGTAAGCCGTATTTAGAAAGCTCTCAAATTGGAGAAAAAAAGATAAGGGGTTTTCAACAAACTTTTGTATTGCATGATAATTTTGGCAAAGTAAACAATAGCGTACAAATTCAGATTCCATAAACACAAATAATGCAATTTAATTCAGTTTAACATCTGTCAATTTTCCAATGTATCGAATATTTAAAACAAATGCCCATATCTTCATGAATATTACTGCTATTCTGACGAAAGCAGTAGTAAGCATTGCGTATAAAATTAAAAATGTTTTGCGAAAGTTACAGGACATTTCGATAATTTTCTGATACAAGATGTTCAAAAGTGTTGTTTTTCTTCTTTAATTTTTTGACCGCCCCCTAATTGCCCCTAAGCCTGAGTTTCGTTTCTTAAATGAGAGTTTAAGTATGTTCTTTCCATGGTACAAAATACTGAAAAGCAAGTTTAATATTTCTTCAGACTTAAAAAAAAATGTCTAAAACCCAAAGTGTCCGGATACTTTTTGGTAGATAGTGTAATTACCTAATTAAGGTAAATTACATTCAAAAAATTTAACTCATTCAATTAGCAATTTTTAATAGTAAAATCATGTGGCAAGCTATTATAGTTAATTTCTAATTGTCTTCTTATCGTCTTCTTTAACGTAACTTATCTTAATTAAAACTTGCCAAGTTAGGAATCCGATAAAAAAATGTTTTTAAATAAATTAAGGAACATTGTACGCTCTTACAGCCATGATCAAAGGATCTGCTATGGAACTTGGCACCCATTAGATATCAATTCTTTTATCGCTGGCACTGACTACTCCGAAGGCCGTTTTTGTTCTATCGAACTTGGCCCTTTTTCACATTTATGTTTTGTTGGGATATCATTAATTTTTGAAAAGCTAAAATGTGTGTTTTTATATTGACGATAAGTTACACTAAATTAACCAAGCTGAATAGTCGCTATTAATTATTTAAGATTTTTTTCGTCTGTTTACCTTTCTCCGTAATAAATCCGTAAACCTATATTTACTTAATTATTTTTTATTTAAAACGTTGAAAAGTTCTGTATAACTACGACACTGCATTCTTTGTAGTCAGCTTGAGTTAAGCCTTAAGACGAAAAATTAAAGCGGAAAGTGAATTTCAATGCATCAATTATCAATTACTTACCTTCAAACGCGAGAGAGTATTGTTTACTTTAAACGGCAGAAAAATATGGCTGCCGTTTGAAGTCGTTAGGTATGATGCTACTTATGAGTATGCTAGTAACTTCGAAGATAATGTAATTTTTTGAAGTTTCGGATTTTTTCCTTTATATATGCCAAGTTGTCTACCTTGATACATTCAAGTTTCTAAGTCTCCTAGAAGTAGGTTAGGTTTTTGATGAGTGAGAGAATGAGTGAGTGAGTGAGTGAGTGATAAAAAATGACACTTTTCAAACCTTAATAATTCCATAACCATAAGAAGTACATCAATGAAATTTGATATCCTAAGGGTTAAAGGGATCGCTATTAGACGTTCAAAATTTCAAGTATGTAGGTCTAATAGTTTTGGGGTAATGGTGTAGTCAAAAGTAGCTCGAAATGGTTCGGGTAAATATACACATTGGCCGGTGTCGCCGTATCTTAATTTGGCTGACTTTCTGAACTTGGCGGACACACTGCCGTGTGTCTAGATCACTTTTAACAAATATATTATTTAAATCACTTGTTCTACGAGCATCACATCTTTTCAGTCGTTGAGCTTTTAGATTCCATCAGTATGCTTTAAAATACATCGATGTACTTCACTGTGTTCACTGAAATTCAATTGAATAAATGTTTCTAGGAATCGAAGTAAAATATTTATTACATCAATAGGGTTTCATAAAAATACGTTGAAAAACGCTTAGTGTGCTGTTATCTATGTTGAAGCAACGTAAGGTAAATAAGTAATGCAATTGGACTTCATACGTTTACTAATATAAAAAAATTGTAAAGCGTGGAAGAGGAGGAGGAGTGGGTATGTGTTGAAAATTAATTGAAGACATATTTTAAAGAATTTACTTTGAGGTTAATCCCACGAGTGACAAGCATTAGTTCATTTTTTATTTATTACCTAATTAGTTTTATATTTAGTTTTAAATAGTAAAATAACTTAACAAATTTTGGTTTGCTCACACATCTTCACGGCTACTGTAAAAATAGTGAAAGAAATAGTCTTAAAAAATCGATATATTTGCAAAAAGATGTCGTAACAGGTATGTTCAATTTTGTCATGTTTGGCACATCACTTTTACATTATAATGTAAAATATTAACTTCTTAGACTAAAATTCTTCCACTAGTTTTAAACTAAAGGTTGGACTGAAAGCAAACCAAAATTTATTGTGGGATTTTAATATTTATTACCTGAAATGAAACAGGTGTGACAGACATGACAAAAGACATGTGTTATAAACCTATGTGAAATAAAGGATACAATGCTATAATCAGAGACTTATAATCTTTGAAGTCATTACCATTCATTGCTAATAGATGAAACCCCAAAAAAAAGAAAAAAAAAAAAAAACGGAACTAATATATAAATATTTTGGACGGTAAAGTATATGTAAGATCTACCAATGTGAAAATATCTAAATGTGTAAATGTTTAAAACAATAAGGCACGATTTTTCTACGATAAGTTCCATTCTTCACTTTAACATTGAGCATACAAACAGCGACAAACGTCTTATTGAACGCATAAATACACGTCACGGCACCATGAATATGTACCAAACGATTTGCAATTGATAATTCCATAGTGGTTGCCACTGTTTGAAGAAACCTAGTTGAAGAGAGTCTGGAAGGCAAATTATTGCAGTTGTAATAACCTATGTGAAGTACAGGACTAAAAGTAGCGAGCCAGGATAACAAACCAATACCAGCGACAAATTTACATTTCTTATAGTAACGGAAAAATGTTTCCTTCGAAACAGTATCGCTGAGACAAAGATTAAAGACAGCTTAATGTAAAGCAATGCTGCAATTGACAGTTAAAATAAACTAGTCAAAAAAAAAAAAAAAAAAAATAATAATAAATTTGTGATTCGACCTTGAAATGAAATTTTACAAAGGAGCAAGGGAATTCCGTAATATTCTTTAGATGCTTTTAATCATTGATATTCTGTTATCTCCAGTTTTTAAGATTGATTTTAAAATAACAGTGGATATCTAATAAGTGAATAATCTGATAACAGAAGTGCGATTCAGCACTTGACCAAGTGGCAAAGTGTGCGAGACAATGTTGGAGTATCAATACTCAACAAGTTAAAACGTCTATTCATGTCCCATGACACTCATCTGCAGTCACGTAGATCTTCGGGGAAACGAAACTGCAGACACCTTGGACAAGGCGGGTGCTTGTGAAGCCTCGGAGCCGTTGGTTCCTCTCACCTTTTTAGAATAATTTTCAAAAGTAAAAAAAGGAAAATAAGATCACATGGATTGTCCCCCAGAGCACCAATGGTATCAGTGTTCTCGTCCGTGAGGCTTCCTGGCTCACGGATTTAAAAGACGGGAGCAGACTACTCTCGCCCGCTTTTGAAGTGGCCACCTCAGAACATTTTCAAAGTTTACAAAAATTTACATTACAAAATTTTCTGAAGGTTCCAAAATATTTGAGACCTGTTCCAGCTGTTCTGATGAGCAGGCTTCTCCAGCACACATCTTCGGGTGCCTGGGGCTTTCAAAGCAAGATCTATACGACGATCCTATGATGGTGCTGGATTTTTACGGGTGTATGGCGTCATGGACCTGGTCTAGCACTGCTGGCCAATGGGGCAGGCAACAACAACAACTAAAAACTTTTTTATTGGGAAAATATTTATTGTTTATAACTAATACCGAAAATACCGCCATTTTACCGAAACAAATACCGGTTTTACGAAATTTTAAAATAACACGAAATACCGGTATTCGGTGAATCGAAATACCGGCATTGCAATCACTAGCTGAGTATGAGGAGAGAATTCTATTTTGAAAACAATTTTTTTTTCCAGTGAAATTTCCAAACTCCTTAAAGTTATTTAAAATATCTCTTTTGAAAGTGCATTTCTTGCTGCATTTAATAAATATGTAATAAAAAAAAAAGAAAGAAAAAGAAAAATCAAGTATACTTAATGATTGCTAGGAAAATAAAGATTATGATTAAAATATTCTGCGTTTTAAAGTGGACATTCTTTGATGGCTCTTTATTACACTGACAGGTTAAATGTCTTCAAACATTGTAAAAAACATTTTTTTTAGTATCTAATATATATATAAATAGAAGACCCTGGTCTTCAAATTTTGGAAAATCCTTCTGAAATTTGACATAAAATTTTTTTGGTAGTCTTAAAAACGTATGAACTAAAGAGACAGATATGGGAAGTTTATTTCAAATAGAAGGTTTTATCTGCATTGAAATATAACTTTAAATATTACTATTCAACATAGACAGAAAATTACACACACATTTCATCTAATTTTCATACATGACCTTCACTTAAAAAAGTTACGTTCATTATTAACGGTAATTAAGAAAAAAAATCTATTCAGCTTACATGTACCTTTTGTGAAAATACTTAATGCTTTAATACATTATGCATGCACTGTTCTATCGCTAGAGTGGTATAACAGTTCGTGGAATTAGGATAACTTTGGACCACGTATCCTAGAGCATCAGGGAAGGTTAAAGTTAGCGAACGCTGTTCCCTTTGTCAAACATGTAGCTTAATTAATTGTTCGTCAGTGGGTAGTTTCTGATGATAAAGTCCGATAGTACAAAGACGTAATTCTCTAAAATGTGAACAGGTAATGTGACAGAAGATTACTAAAGGTTTAAAGCGTTAAAGTAGCTTTTGCGTAAGCATAGGAAGAGGATAAATTTGCGAGAAATTCGTATACGCAAAATTCGTTTGGAAACGAGTCTATTAACTACTTAAACATTTATTTTATAACATCAGTACATATTTCAAATGGATTAGACTCCAAATTATTTAAAATCTTTTTTTTTTTTGCAGTTAAAATTTTCTACTAAAATTTATGGTTAAATGCAAACTATTAGCTAATGTTAAATCTATCAAATTCATACGGTTAGGTGTTCGTTTTGGTCAATTCAAGCTATTTTGTGTGTTCTTACGGGGAAAATTGATACAAAATTTTATGCTTTGAAATTGTGCGAGTAGTGAGCGATTGTTTGCTTTCAAAAACGAGAATATCTTATAAAAATCATAAACCTAGACATTAGTTCTTACTTTATTTTTCAGTTGGCGAAATGTTGACACTAATCCCCTAAGCAAAATCCCGTGCACCTAAATCCTAGTCTAGACTCGTACTGAGACTGCCTCCCCCCTAAATAGTTCACACTCAATCCTTTCAATAACAATTTCACTTCCAGCTGTCATCTCCATGTCTACTTTTTATGGTATAGGTATCTTTCATGAAGAAAATCAACCGACAGTATACTACACCTAGAATAAAAACACTGAAAACACCAAGTATTTTTTGAAATTATGAGGAAAAAAGAACCAATGTTACTTAAGAAATACGTTATTATTCGAAAAGATATTTATATAATATGCTATTAATTGACATTTAATTTCTATTGGCATGATCATTATTAAGTACCTTTAACACTATAGCTTATCCAGAGTGAATTTGTTCAAAATTGTATGAATTGCAAATCCTTAATTAAAAATTTCCCCATGTAGTCAATTCTGCCTTTTGTTAATAAACAAAATAACAACACCAAAAATACTTTTAAAGACGTTATTTGTAATTTTATTTCCTATTATATTTATAATGCTTGTTTTTAAAGTGTTGTTTCGAAAAAAGAAATTCAAATAATATGGTAACAAATATCGCTACAAGAGGTTATTGTACAATTTTCTTAATGAATATCTAGCCAATTAAGCATAAAATACGCTACTTGACATTTTGTTATTTGTAATTTTGTGCTTTACCAAGCGATTGCTTTAAACATGAACATTTCATTATTTCACTACTACTTCAAAAGTGACACAACTCCAAAAAGAAAAAGCGTGTTTTTTGTCATAATGAAAAATAGGATCGTTTAACGACAACATCAGTTCAGAAATTACAGGTTAGATTGGTGTTTCATGGTTACCTAAAATTGTATATAGTTAGATCTCAAGTTAATACTGTTTAGAAGATGAATGGGTTTCGTTGAAGGCCATCATATATGTAAAAATCATATTTTTTTACTAGAGTGGTTTGATAATTTCTTGGAGGTGAGATTCAGCACAAGTAGGTTTCCGTGTAATGTTGTATTACCTTTCATGAGTTGATGAGGCTGTTACCTGATCTTCCATTGTTGTTCCGGTGCAGAAACAGAGATTCATGCCGGTTTCCAAAACACTGTAAGCCTTAGAATCTAGGGGACGTAGCAACTTTACATTCCATTGCTGCCAAGTCGACAAATGGATTCAAATAGGGTCGGAAAAGATTTGATGACGAGCCGCATAGTTGTAGGCCAAGATGTGTGACTACATCAAAAATGATTGCAAAAGTGCGGAAATAGTTTTGCAGAATCGCCGACCTAAAGTTAGAGGTAATGTTCAGGCTATAAGGATGGCATGCAAATGAAGAGTTTACTGGAAAAACGACCTAAGTCACATACTACACTGTTAAAAATTTCCGTAAGAAAATAGTAAAAGAACCATTTATTTGATTGTTATTTTAATATATTTAATTACAACAGTTGAATAACCATTAAAAAGATGGTACTCAAACCGCTGATTGTGGAAAAAATCGTTTGTTCTCGGTTTATCCTAAAGAACGTTTAACTAACCGTAATTTTCAAGCGCACAATAAGAATCGGGCGTCCATCTTGGTTGCGAAACTTTACCGGTCGTACGTTGTTGTTAAAATATGAATAAAGATTTATTAGTTCAAATCTGCATGTGTATATAAAAAAATAAGAAAAAAAAAGTGGCGTAAGCAGTGGTTACAAAATAGAAACACATACACACGTAAATCAAAAATTGGACACATCGGATTCCCGAACTGTTTGCGAATGACCGAACCCAAAATTTGAGCTGCTGAAGCTTGTTTGTATTTTAATTTTTGCAGCAAATAAAATGATTTCCGTCAATATACATTAAATTTAGACCAAAAATGAGTTTTGATCCAATCAAAAACTGAAATCTCAATTTTAAGGAAAGTTTGTCTGTTGGAAAAGAAGATTTATTGATAAATAAACGGCTACTTTAAGTGGTGTAGATGGCCGAATGACTAGAGCGCAAGGTTGGTATACCATACACCCGGGTTCGATTCCCGCACGCATCGTTTACGGTTTCTACGCCTCGAAATGGTTCAAAAACGGTAGAAATTTTGTTTTGAAACCGTTTTAAATGGTTATAAAACCGTAAACTTTTGCATTTACGGCTTTTTAACCAAGCTGATTGGAAATGGTTTAGGTCCCATAAAGATAGAAAAATGTTCCAAACCGTAAATTTAACGGTGAATTAGAAGGACAGACTGCTGCCGGTTATTTAACCGTAATTTCATGATGAAATTTCTAACAGTGTACTTAATGAAATTTGAATTATGTTTAATTCATTCATTTTATAACATAAATGTTAATTTTAACTACACGAGCCCACTTTCCCGTAACACCCAAATTCAAATTTATAATATAATTTATAGTAGGTATAGTGAAAATTAACATTTATTTATAAAATGAATGAATAAAACATAAAGCAAAGTTCATCAAGTAGTATGTGACATAGGTCGTTTTTCCAGTGGCCTCTTCAATTAGTTATGTCACATATTAAGTGAGGTATTGAGCTCTAAAAATTATCTTTCAGATGGAAGCCACGACTAGGGTGCAAACTGTTGCCACACCCGCTTTATTCGTCTGCTTCAGCTCCATCCGAATTCCTTCTATTTCCCAAGCTCGAAATGTTCCCCACTAAACATAAATTCTTTTCAAACAAAGTACCAATAACCGAAGTTAACGATTATTTTAAAGGGCTGAAGTCCTCTAAAATTAGAGATGGGATCTAGCCATTGGAACATAGCTGGGATCAAGTACAATAGTGTACAAGATGACTATATTTACAGGAAAAAAACTTTTATTGATTAAAGTTGTTCTTTTCTATTACATTTAGAGAATTTATCAAACCAGTTGCGTATCTCGCGTCATTTAGAGAGTAATAATATATTTTGATGAGATACTTTGGGGGAACTAGTCTACTACGAAGTTTCAACAAACACTGATTTCAAACAGTGTTGCTTTTTCCCTTGGTTTATCTTGACACAAATTTAGCCAATTTTTCAAGAAAATTAAATATGAAGGCTTTTTTTTTCTCAGGCTAGAAATAACGACTTCAGTTGTCTTCACACCTTTCTTATTGTGTTCAATATGAAGCGATTTTCTCGTGGTCACGTGATTAAGTATCCATTCTTCATAAAAAAAAGCTATATTAATTTAAATAAACCTCCTTTCCACTGCCACTAATGCTGCTGTTTTATGTTCCTGATTATATAAAACTTGCCACAAAAGATAATAATGAGGAAGAAAAAATAAATATGCCTTGTATAAGCATGTGGGTGAAAAATGCAATGGCGAAATATATTATGCATTCAGTATTCCTTTAATATCACCACCGCTGATATAATGGCTTCTTTCTCAGAATCAGTTTGAGCTTAGGTAATGGAAGAAAGGTTAAAAGTTAACCGACCTCCCTGTATTCATTTTATCCAAATTCCCAAATAAATTAATGGCTCGTTGGTGATTAATTCCGAAATTACCAGTTTCATGTAAAATGAGATTAGTGTGTGCTGGGCGTGGTGTCTCAATTCATTCCAACGTATTTAACGGATTTGATGTTCGAATACGAGTATTGATTTACTTTCTAAGTGTTGGAGCATAATAGCATCAATGCTTTGGGATTATGAGTAAGATTCAGTTTATCCTTTAGATATTAAGTAATATTGCGCTTCGTATGCCACCAAACGGAAAAGATGAAATGCTGATGATTGTATTACTGCTTGAATTCATACCGTTACGAAATGTAACACATATTGTTGAAGTTTGTTCTGATTATTTAAAAGTAAGTTCTTTTATTTTGTCATAGAACAATTTTTAATTTGAACTATTTTTAACTAATATTTTAATATATTAACAGAATAATTTGCAATGAATTTAAATAATGTAAACTAGGAGCATTTACCGCTTAACATTTGCTGAAAATAGTGTCATCAATTTGTATTCAATTTTCCAATCGTAATGGTCGAATCTTCAGTGAAATCTTTTTCAAATAGCAAAGTCAAATATTTTAGGATATAACTTGATTCAATTCCACTTACTTTCACTGTCGGAGGAATTTTAGATTTTATGTCTCGAAATACCTTTTTATTTTGTTTTTTTAAGTTTTCAAGATTGATACTTTGTATATCAGAGCTATCTGTTGTCTCAGTGGTTCAATTTGGTTAACAACTTAATTCGAGAAAGCAGTATTTTCAAATGCCGTTGTTGGTCATTATTAATAAAATTTGGGCATGAGATAAATTATGCCACACGCGAAACATGTCATCACCGTACAAACCATACGTCTGTCATTAACAATGCGGAGATTCAATGATTGCCTTTTACGAAATATACTAAAATGTTTCAAATTATTGAGTTAAGAGAGTATTCGACAGTAACTTACCTGGAGATAAGATTACCACGCCCTGAATTGCTTAAGATACGATTTATATTTGTGATGTGAACATTCGTCTTTTGTCTAACCATATTTTGTGAAACAGTGTGGTTAACACTTTTGTTAAATTGCTCTCTATTACTTGGCTTTTTACTTTATTTGACAAATTATACCTAAATGCCACATCAATCATAACTTTTTATAATGTGTTTTTTCTCATTCAAGGGCATTACTTTCATGTATTATATTAATTTCCAAAAATAATTCTCGTTATTGGTCTTTTTTTTTATGAGTGCAAGTTTCGTTATTAGCTTATATTGTAATTGAGTAGCTAAATTCCACTCAGTTAAAAGTGGCATGATTTTTACTCTTACAATATGAGATTTTATTACTGTTATTTTTGTTGCTTACAAATTAAGAACACTACATCAAAAATATAAAGAAAGCAAGCATTAGAAATTGCTAAAACTGCCACCATTCGAATCTCCGCAAAACTTTAATATTTCTTAAAGAGTACATTGGGAAAAAACATTAAAATTCTAAATTCTGAGACACAATGCCATAAATTAGCAATAAATAAATCAAGAGAAACTCGCATACAGCTGGTTTGGCTATTTTCTGTCCAAAATCCACTCCAAGAAATAAAGATAAATAGATGAGCCCTTGAAAGGGTAAAAAAGAACTTTGTATCTACTAAGTTAAACTGGTTTATAAAGTTTGATTCCATAATAAAATTAGAGTAAACAGTTTTTCTTGAAGAAGAAAAAATTAATTTTTGTAATGTCGGTGATGTAATGTGTATTCCAAAACAGAGTAACATAACCAGACATGAAAATATAAAAAACGTACAGATGAGGAATAAATCAATCCCACAACACACTTCCAAGTAAGTAAAAATTCCTCAAATATTGTGCTCATGTGAAACTGAACCACAACCCAACCACATATCAGTTTCCAGTCATCAGTGAGACTCAACTTGCGATAACTAAATTTTTCCTGGGGAAAAAAGCTATCTTCTTAAAATTGTATTATTTTTTGACGTAATGTTATCTTTTCAACTCGAAGTTTTTCTTTCTTATACTTCACGACGCGAAATTTTTCTTTTCTGTCAAATTGTTCCTTTCCTTCTTCGTGACTTCTCATTGTTTCTAGTCCCGAAAAACAACGTTTTCAAGAGGTCATTTCACTTTAAATTTGAATGGGAAGGCGCCATATCTTACATTTTATGGGACCGCTACCTAATGCTTTTTAACGCAAAAATAAACCATTCTTAAGAATGTGATGCATGATTTTAATTCACAGTGACCAGACATGACCACAAAAGCATTTCAAACCACATCACATCTCGCTCATTTGCTGTAACAACGTCCTAACTCGAAAAATTATGAATTTTTGTATCTATTATTAGTAGGAACAACTGCAATGATTTCAATTATACTGTATTGTTAACTCGAAAATCATAATTTTAGAATTTAAACTTTCTAGCAGCAAATATGATAGTTGGAAAATAATTCTACGCAAAAAAAAAAAAAAAGTAATGATCATCAAACAGTTCTGTATAGATATTTTAAATAAAATATGCGATGTGTTAATTTGAACTCATATATCGAATGTACTCTGTTAGAAATTTTATCATGAAATTACGGTTAAATAACCTTCAACAGAATGTTCATCTAATTCACCGTTAAATTTACGGTTTGGGACATTTTCCTACCTTTACGGGACCTAAACCAATTCCAATCAGCTTGGTTAAAAAGCCGTAAATACAAAATTTTACGGTTTTATAACCATTTAAAAATGGTTTCAAGACAAAAATTTTACCGTTTTTGACCAATTTCGAGACGTAGAAACCGTAAACGAAGCGTGCGGGACTCGAACCCAGGTGTATGGTATACCAGCCTTGCGCTTTAGTCATTCGGCCATCTACACCACGTAAAGCGGCCGTTTATTTATCAATAAATCATTTTTCCAACAGGCAAACTGCCTTAAAACTGAGATTTCAGTTTTTGATTGGATCCAAAGTCATTTGTTTTCGAAATATATTGTATATTGGCGAAAATCATTTTGTTTGCTGCAAAAATTAATATACATGCAAGCTTCAGCAGCTCAAATTATGGGTTCGGTCATTCGCAAACAGTTCGGGAATCCGGTGTCTCCAATTTTTGATTTACGTGTCTATGTGTTTCTATTTAGTAAACACTGCTTAAACCACTTTGTTTTTTCTTCTTTTTAGATTTGAACTGATAAATATTTATTCATATTTTAACAACAACGTACGACCGGTAAGGTTTCGCAAGATAAACAGAGAATGCATGGTTTTTTTCACAATCAGCGGTTTGAGTACGATCTTTTTAATGGTTATTCAACTGTTGTAATTAAATATGGTAAAATAACAATAAAATAAATAGTTATTTTACCATTTACTTACGAAAATTTTTAACAGTTTACTTACATAGTATGAAATACTTTTATCGAATTAATTATCATTGGATTTTTCATAACTCGAATTTTTGATATCTAGAATTATTATTTCCTCCCTTCAAATTCGAAATTTTGAGTTTAGTGCATAAAGTTCTAAAAAACGGCATTTTGCATTAAACTCTAATGTTTTCATTATTTACTAAGAAAACAAATGTTTAAATTCACTTTTAACCTGTTTAAAACAGTAGATATAAACTGCTAAATAACAGAACAAAAACTTATACTATGACAGCTGTTGCGAGGATAGAACTTCTATCTCTATTCTATTAATCGAATTAAGAAACGAAAGAGCATTCTCTTCACTTCACTTACGTGTCATCTTAAGTTAAATGATAAACAAGACTTCAGTAATGCGATGATCGTGACTGTATTCGGCGGAAAATTGTTACTAGAAATCCATTACGGAACTAGAAAGTTAGGGAATAGAAATGTAGTTTTGAGGAATATCATTCCTTGCTATCAAAAATTTGATGGTATTGGTTTGCTTTTCATGAAGTGTTGCAATTCATATTTTATTCATATTTTTGTTATATTGAAACGGTTATATTGAAAACGGAAAAAAGATTTTTTTTGCCGGTTATGACAATAGCAAATTTCTATCTAGAACATTGTATTTGCTATATGCTTTCAAAAACATACCAGTAAGAGAATTTGCCCCACACAATTACAAAAGACTGAAAGTTTAAATCTTCTTAAAGCTCTGATATTTAAAAATTTAACTTCCAAGAAAAGAATTTAATTAAGGATAGCAATCTAAAATTGTGTAAAAATGTTAAACAATTCATTGAAATTACAGAAAATTACATTAGAAACTCACATAAAAATATGATATACTGATTCACATCATAGGTGGTTAAAAAACTAATTATAGTTTTCTGAGGTAAATAGTTCTTTTTTTACTATGGTAGTAGCAGTTCCATAATAAAGTTTAACAAAATTTTGAAAATTGACTTCCTTTATAGTTCTAATATTTATTAAATGTAACAAAATGGCAGCGTAAAGAGAAGAAACGAAAATTTGAATCAATACTATATAATACATAATTTTGTACATGGTGAAAAAGTTACATAAAACTCATTTTCATTAATTGCATTATAGTGAAATATAATACAAATAACAAGCATCACGTTTATAAATTTTATTATGAAACAAATACGAAATTGGCTTATCGTTTCGTCAATGTTGACACTTAACATTGTTTAATATTTATATATATATTACTTAACGTGGACCAGTTACGATTAAATTTTGCGAAACGATACGATACCGACATCATGCAAAAAGAAAAAAAATATATGGTAAAACGATATTTAAAAATTTGTTTATTGATTAGCATAGAAAAAGTAACATTATATTTGTATTTATTATCGTAACTTACGAACTTTAACAAAGGCATTTCTATTTCTTAAAGAGCCTTTCCATTCATATCTCAATTTTGAATTTAAAATTCTTTGGAGTGGCAACGCCTTAGTTTATTTATATCGAGCGATAATCCGCACGTTTATATCTTAGCGATCTTTCTTAACCTTTTTTTTTAGCGGAATTTTAAAGCGGTTTTTTAATTTTTTTTTAATTTTTATTAATTTCTTTTTTTATTGTTGAGTTCGCAGATGTTCTGCGGGAGATCAGCTACTTCTTAATATTTACGTAAGGAATAATAATATTATAGGCCATGTGATTGTTTAAAAATTTGGGTGATATAAATGATGAGCAAAATATTCTTTCAAAACTTTCCTCCTGCTTGTTATTGTTGTTATTTGACTACACAAATCTTACATCTACAATTTTATCAGAAAAATTGTTGATTCAAAATAATATTTAAAAATAAAACTAGTTTATTTTTAACCGACTTCACAAAGGAATGAGGTTATACATTCGTATTCTATGTATGTCGTTTTTTTTGTTTGTTTGTCCACTCATAACTTCGCACCGGATGAACCGATTTTCATGATTTTTTTTCAATCGATCAGGGGTGGTTTCCCATAGGTCCCGTACTTTCGTTTGACCATATTCGATAATTAGAACAAAAGTAATGGGCAGAAATGTAGTATTTTTTTTTGTCTTTTCATCCATAACTTTTGACTAAATGAACCGATTTTCATGATTTTTTCTTTAATCGATAGAGGGTCGTCTAACTCAAATATTGCAAATCAATTTAACTACATTTGTTTTTTAGAAAAAACGTTACATGTGAAAAATAAGTATTTTTTATTTTAATTAGAAAGGCTAGGCTTGATTTTTCTTTGTTGTGAAATCTATTAACAAATATAAGTCATTGTTAAAAACATGTTTGTTGTCATAGGCTATAATATTAAGAGAAATTACAGCAAGAGTTTGGCTGAAGGCTTCTCTGTGGCAAAAATTAATCAGTTTGTTTGATAAAATCGACTTCAAAAGGGAATTTATCATATACAAATGATTAGTTTTTAGTGCCATTTATTCAAAGAAATTTTGCCCTTTTATACGGATTTTTTAAAAAATAGAGTATTTATATACAAAGTGTATTTACGCTAAAAAGAATAAAATAAAATAATTTTTATAAAAAAACAGAACCGACTTCAAACTATAAATTGCCCTAAAAGGTGAAAAATAAATTCATTCTTTAAACATCGATGTGACTTTTAAACATAGTTTTAGAAGTCGGTGCAAAATTATGAGTCTAATTACTATTATACCATTTGCTACTTCATATTGGAACTGTTGCTAATTCTGCGAAAATATATATATTTGTAATTGGGGGGTTCATGATTACAAAAGATTTTACCTATCCTAATTTTTCACCGACTTCTAAAACTATGTTTAAAAGTCACATCGATGTTGTTTAAAGAATGAATTTATTTTTCACCTTTTAGCGCAATTTTTATTTTGAAGTCGGTTCTGTTTTTTTATAAAAATTATTTTATTTAAGTTGAAAATGCAATCCAAGTTTCCCAGCTTTGCTATGCAATTCGAATATTGTATTGCTTGGGGCTATTCGTAGTATATTTCCATCATGAAAATACAACGCCAAAGACACTGATATGGATTTACGGTATGAATGGAATACGGATAGAATATTTCGAACCATTGAAATTAAAATTTTCAGACTTCAATATCATAGCTCAGCGTACTTATTAGGCAGATAAACTAAATTTGAGATCATACTAAAATTATAAAATGAAATGAATAAATAAAATAAAGAAAAGATTGAATAAATGCGTAAACAAAATAAAAATAACAAATCTATACAAATAAAATCTAAAGTTTGTGTATCACTTTGTGTGTGTGTCCCTGTCCCCTCCAGGTGAAATGGAACGGTCCAGAAGTACAAACTTGTGGTTTCAGGTACCTTGGGTCAGGTCCTCGTACACCTCGAAGCGTTTTTCCTAGAATTCGAATTTGTTCTTTTAATCCCAATTTTAGGCAAACTGTTAATTTTGGGATTATCTCATCGAAGAAATGTCCCACGTTTTAGATTTTTGCAGCATATTAATGCCCGTAAAAAGACTGCGCAAAATTATTTTTTCCTGAAGTTCGTTCCTGAAGCGCAATATTCATTTTAAGTAGTTTTGAATTTTAAAACAAGGCTTACCTCTGAACTCATTTGCTCAATTTGTGTGTTTTTCGCCAAAATAAATAGTACTTTTGTCGCCAGAGAAAATTTTCTGGTAAAGTAAAATGATGAAAGGCTTTTCTTTTGGGATCCCGAGAGTCCGGTACCTTTGTCGTTTATGTTCAAACTAAATATTTTACCATAGGTATGATCAAACTCGGCATTTTATGGAAGGTTTAAGTTGAAAGTTTCACAACAACGCTCATTTTTGACGAAATCTAAAATCACGCAAAATTTTCAAACCCGATCTATATTTAACGCTTTTTTTTAGGAAAAAGAATTATACATTAAAAGTTGCACTGAATGTTACAACCATAAAGTAATCATAATTATAACTATTTTATCAAACGATAAATTTTTTAGTTGTTTTATTCCATAAAAAAGCTGTTGGATACTGTATCGAAAAATGCTTTTTTTTAAATTTCAAATTGGCGTGTTTTCAAAATTATTCCTTACTTAATTTTTGTGCAGGCATTTACAGTACATTTTGGAGTTTTCAGCTTTATTTTAGAGTACCTGGCTATTTAGATTGATAACATAATTTACTTTAGTTGTTTTGTTTTAAAACTCATATTTTACTCTTGCATGAAAAAAAGGCTTATTTGACGATCATTTGCTTTTTTACAGTTTCACTGGCCTTCACGACTTTTTTATTTATAGCTTCCGCTATTTGTCAAAATTTCTTACCTAATTTCCTTCAAACTATATTTTACACTAGATGAAGTACCCGGCGTTGCGTGGGGTAACATTGCATTATTCTCAGGCCAAGTGACACGTGTCTAAAATTCTGTTGTAAATATATAAAGAAAAACCTATTTAAAAATCCCAGTAGAAGATGGACAACAGTCCTAAAAAATCCCATTTAAACAGTAAAACTCCTTAAAAATCACAATTACATTAAAAGCAACAGTCTAAAAATTCCTTTTAACCTAAAAATAACAGTCTATAAAAATTATCATTAAAATGAAAACTACAGTTCATAATAATCGCCATAGAGCAACAGAAGCAAAAATATTCATATGCAGGACAATAATTCGAAAATAATATCAAGTTCATAAAAATCCCATTTACAATATGGACAACACATTAGGTAATACACATAGGTGTATTACTTAATAACCTATGCCTTATATTTAAATCTGCTTGTCTGTCTAAATCTTGCCCCATACAACAACAAAGAAAAGATATTTTCCTACTGTATTGGATGGCCAGAAGCCTTAGGGCTGAGCACACGGTTAATTCCCCTTTAGACTTTTAGTCCTCTAGTTTAAAAAAAAAATTAGATTCTATTTGCAATTTTAAGCTTTTAATGTAAATATTTTAATGTTTTTTTTGCCAATGTTAAAATTTGAATATATTTTACAAAATTTTTACCTTTTAGTGTCTCTTATATCTGTGTCTTTTGTTGCCTTTACACAATGTGGAATTTTATAATTAATGTTTTTCATTGTTATCTGCCGAGTGGCCCCATGTAAATGGATTTGATTTCAGTAAAGCCATATGAAACAACAACAACACAAACATATGGACAACGCCACGCTTAAAAATTCTCATCAGGATAAGAGCAGTATTCTCTTTAAAACTTCCCATAGGATGCTGAACAACGGTCCCTGAATATTTCTGCTGTAATGAAGAAAATAATCCTTAATGCCCCATTTGGAATAAAGACTACTATTCCTAAACATCCCTTTTAGAATAAGAACATCAGTCCCAAAAAACCTCCACTAGAATAAAGACGTCAGTGACTAAAAATACCCATTATACTGCAGAACTTTAAGAGCTGCAGTTCCTAAAATTACCAACAGTCCATCTTAAATTCCCCATCAGGATAACGACACCAGTTCCTAAAAATCCCGCTTTCAAAATTGTCAAAACATTTCCTGAAAATTCAATAAAATAGCACTTTTATAAAATTCAGCTAAAAACCGAAGAAAAAAGAGCATTATTTCCAAAGGCAAATGAGCATGCACATTGCACATTTATGTTATAAAATGTTGAGTACTAAACCAAAACTGACGTGTGAAATTTAAGTTGACAGAAAAAAAAAATAACTAAATTATGTCCTAATGGTTTTAAACAGACAGTACAAAAATTAAATAAATGCAATAAAATAAATCACTTGTGTAAAATATGGAATCAATGATCACCGTTACGTTAAAGGGTTAAAATAAAGCAGAAGATCGCCAAATTGCACTATAATAATGGAAGCATAGCGCAAAAGCACCAAGATCCTATAGTGTAAATCACGTATTGAATTAAATGAGAACAATATTACTAACAAGGATTTTTGGCGCAGTTTGGAAAAGAAGCGCAAAATAATATATTGAGAACAATTAACTGCATGGGGGGGGGGCAAGTCGCCACTTTGGAATTTTAAATTTCATCAAAAATCAGCGATGTTGAAAGCCTAACAATCTAGTGTATATGTATGCCACTTAATTCAAACATAATCTTTATTTGTTTTACGTAAGCAGAAATAATCTATTTAGCGACAAAAGTACTCTTTATTTTGGCGAAAATATTCAAATTGAGCAAATGAACTCAGAGCTGTCTTTTGGGCCAAAGTAATTCAAAATGGCAATAATCGAAAAAGAAATGAACAATGGTTTGAAATATGAAGTTTTTAAATTATAGCTCCGTTATATTTCAACCAATTTACACGAATTATATACCTAAACCTTCCTCATGAAGCACTCTATCTATTACTGAAAACAGATCTAAAATAACTTTAGTGGGCGGACAGCCTTTATGCTATTTAGAAACCTACAGTCGTATTATATATATAAAGATGTCAGAAGTAGAGTACTGAACTCAACCGTACATTTTTTTTTTTTTTTTGCCTTTGGAAATGATTTTATTTATTTAGTTCTTTGTTTGGCAACATAATATTTACTTCTTTAATAAAAAGAAACATGTGTTTCAGTTGGCGTGTTTTTCAATATTATCCCTTAAATGACACGATTTTGCGATCTCTTTATTTTAACAGTTAAAGTTTCTTCTAATGGGGATTTTGACCATGTTTTAATGGTGTTTCTCGCAATGGAGGCAATTCAAGCAGCGTCATTGGTCACGTGGCAGCGATGAAAGCAATGTAAACAAAGAAAGCCGTAGCATCGTTTTACTTCGAGTTCGACAAATCTAATAAAAACTAGGCCTAAATAAAGTTCTTCTACATTACATAAAATTAACACCAAATAAAACACTATAGCTATCGTAACAATTCATAAATTTCTTTTATAATGATTAAATTAAATGTAAATACTGGGTTATAATCAGAAAAGACTGTGAAAATATTCAAATTAATTTTAAGATAACTAACTAATTTTGCCTAGGTAACTCCACGTAGAACTCAATTGAAAATCTTAGTAAACAAAGAGCGGATATCACGAGACAACGGTGATCGCTCATGAGTCCCTCTAGCGGTGAATTGCCTCCATTGTTGTCCTTGTTCGGCACTGTTTAAATACTGGGGATTCTTAAGGATTAATGCCCTTATTGGAATAGACATTTTTTGTGACTGATATTTTTACTCCAATAGGGACTATTAGGGATTTGTATTTTTAATATATTGTGACAGTGTTTTTCTTATTCAAATAGAAATTTTTAAGGAGTGTTGTTCATAACCTATTGGGGAATCTTGGGGTTTATTGGCTGTCTTTTTTTAGCTGTTGTCCTTGGTAACTGTTTTTTAGCCTACTTTCCCGTAAAAGTAAAAACAAATAATAATAAAGCATGAAAGAAGGCTTAATGTATCGTGAAAATATCGTTAAAAATCAAGAAAAGTCAAAAATAAGTGAAGTAATTAAATAAAGATTGAAAAATAAAAAATTTGAAAGTAGGGTATTGAGATGGGGAAAAAGTGTGTCTGTCGGTCTGTCGGTCTGTCTGTCTGTCGGTCTGTCTGTCGGTCTGTCTGTCGGTCGGTCTGTCGGTCTGTCTGTCGGTCTGTCTGTCTGTCGGTCTGTCGGTCTGTCCCCCCCTAATAACTTTTGAACGAATTGTCCGATTGGAAAAATTCTTTTTGCATTCGAAAGATCTCGGCGAGGACATCTCATTTCTATATTTCACTTTTTGATTTGAACAATTTTTTGTTCAATTTTGAACAGTTCAAAAAATTTTAACATTAGCGCCTATGGACAAAATTGAAGCAAATTCTGTAAACTCTGGGCACAAGAGCCAAGTTCCTATTGAAAGCTTATTGAAAGGAGTTCTCGGCGTGAAATATTGATTTGAACAGTTTTTGTTCATTTTTGAACAGTTCAAAAAATTAACACAGAGCTTACGGGGAAATTTCAACCCTATATAAATCCTGATCTAACGGACCGATTTGCTTGGAACAAACTTTATCGGAAAGCTCTTATAACGTAGAACATGTAGAAATAGAAAGTTTATCCAGAACGTACGAGCCTATTTTGCTATGAAATTTTTTGATCGGGATTTTCAAGGATATTTCTCAGTGACTCAATGAGTGAAATAATGAATGAATGAATAAATGAAAGAGTGAAAGAATAAATCAATGAATAAATGAATGAGGAAAAGAATGAATGAATAAATTATTGAATAAATGAAAATATAAATAAATGAGTGAATAAATACATGAATGCGTAAATGAATGAATAAACACTTGAATGAGGTAACGAATGAATGAATAAATGCATGGCTGAATAAATGAAAGAATGAATAAGTGAGTGAATGAATATGTATTATCCGTTGAAAAAGGTATATTTTCAATAATTAGAACTAAAGATAAATAATAAAGAGAGAGAAAGATATAGCTAGATTATAAATTTGAATTTGGTGTATACGGGAAAGTAGGCTCGTATAGTTCTAGACGGAACTTCTTGTTTTTTATTCAAACGCAAATGTCAAGATATTTTTGTCCTTTTTTAGGAACTGTACTCAATAGTCTCTCAGCGATCATTTTAATTGGGATTACTTTCATAACTGTTTTTATTCTTTTAATGCAGATTTTTAGGGACTGTTATTTTTACTTTCATGAACATTTTTAGTGAGGTCTTGTCTTTAATCTAATGGATATACTTTTATCTGGTAGGGTTTTTTGTTTTTTCTCTTTCAGCTTTGATATTTTAAGGGCTGTTTTCCACATTACAATGTGAAGTATTCAATAAGTTTATCCCTATTTATTTACGACAACATGTTGGATGTATGTCGCATGATCTCATTTTCTTCTCCGCGAGGGGAGGATGCAGTACTCGAGCCAGCCCGCACAACGCCGGGTTATTTATTTGTTTAAATAAGTAAATATATAACCATAAAAAGTAAAGTAGATAGCAGTAAGTGAAAAAAGGTACAACAGGTATGCAAAATTTTCAAGAATAATGTTTGGTTAAACTTGGTTCAAGTCGGCCGAAATAACAATATCAAATTTTATTGATTGTTTTACGGGTACTTTTCCACGTACACTTCTAAATGAAGACATAAATCTGAAACTAATATAACATGGGAGAAGTGTGCGGATTATTTACACGCTAGTAGTATTTAGTTGCGCAACCTCCGGTAATCAATTGATCTTGAAGGGAAAGTTAAATTTAAATATGTATTGCTAATGCAACAATTCTATTAATATTGCTTAATACTGTTAGTTCATTATCATAGTGAATATGAATTAATGTTGACAAAGTATACATCCAACTGCACTTATCATATAATTTTCTGTGCACTTTCATTACCATTTATTAGGTTAGAAAACATGTTTTAAATTCACTGAATTTTTCGTAATTTGTTTCCAAGTCAAATATGAAAATTATCCACTGTCACGTTTTTGGTCGAAAAATGGAACTTACGGAAGTCAACATGAAACATTAATGAACTTTTATTTTAATATTCGCAGTACTTTTTTGCTTCGCAAAATATTTAAAAGTGACTTAAGTTACTTAAGAATTCTACGTGCTGGGAAACTCAATAAAACTGGATATAAAGTTACAAGAAACAAAAGTGAACAATTGCTGCGATGCAAGTTTCTTTGAAGCTAAGAATGCGGCCCACACAAAGAAAAGATTTTTATGACACTCCGCAACTCTTTTACTGCCGTTGAATTGCTTTTGTGTCTTTTTTGATGCATGAATAAGAAATAAGTTCCACTCCTCTTTGGGTATTTTCCCTCAGAATATTTTATGTTTTGCATATCGTTCTATGCTTTGGCTTGCTAAACGCGTAACACATTTTTATAGAGCTGTGACGTATTAAATATGCATTAGCATCTTTAAAAAAATGCTCGCAGTTTTATTCTTGTTTTGTAATGTCTCTGGAGGGGCACAGTTTCTATACATGCAGGATTTGCTAATGGACGCAATTCAAGCAGCGTCATTGGTCACGTGGCAGCGATTAAAGCAATGTAAACAAAGGAAGCCGTAGCATCGCTTTATTTCGAGTTCGACAAATCTAAAAAAAACTAGGCCTAAATAAAGTTGTTCTACATTACATAAAATTAACACTAAATAAAACACTCTAACTATTGTAATAATTAATAAATTTCTTTTGAAATTATTAAATTAAATGTAAATACTGAGTTATAAACAGAAAAAGTTGGGAAAATAGTTTAATTAATTTTAAGATAACTAATTTTGCCTTGTGAACTCCACGTAGAACTTAATTGAAAGTCTTAGTAAGCAAAGAACGGATATCACGTGACAATGGTGATTGCTCATGAGTCCCTCTAACGGTGAATTGCCTCGATTGTTTTAGAATAAAGTAATGGTTATGATTGAAAATAAAATAAATAAATAAATAAAAGTAAAATAATAAAGTAAAAATTAAATAATGTATATTTTTTTCAAATTACAATGCACCTTTTTGGTTCAAATTATTTTTAATAACCGTATCTGATAGCATTGCTACGTTTGTTATTTAAAACACGTTTGTTATTAACACGTTTGTTATGTAAAAAGGATAAATTATTGAACACCTACTGGGATATAGTAAAACAGTATAGCCGTTTGAATGTTATTTAGGAAAAATAGTTAATAAAGCACTCTATTGTAATATAAAAACACATACTTAATATATACGACGTAAAACCATTCAAATTTCTTTATTTTGCCCTCTAAAGCCACAATCGGAGAAAAAAAAATCTAAAACCAAAGATTGTTTAAAACTCTGAAAGTACATTTTCATAACGTGTAAATAATATTTTCTTTAATTAATGTTTAGAGCAGTGAGAACAGAAAGTTTAATAATGTAGCTCTTTATGTTGTTGCTGTTATTGTTGTAAATGCCACTTGGATATCCAAGCTACCTTCGCAGAGTGACCAGGAATTTGGGCAGACAAAGGAGCGCTTTCTGTTTTTATTGAGCACCACAAAGGTGGAAGTGCAACTTAGCTGAATCACAGATTATGTATTCGGATGGCACCAGATGGCGCCACTACAAATACGCCACATTCCTTCCTAGGCAAAAGGGAAGAGGCTTTTTCCAGCCTTTGGTGCCCTCGGATCTGCTTCGGGATTTCAAGGGCCACGCATTTTTCATGCACGTATTTCGAAGTGTACAAGAAACCTCTGCAGCGGGTCAAACACCAGTATTTGTGCAATTATGGGTAGTAACATGCGAAAACGTATCTCCATTAGGTTTCAGTTTTTCAAGTTGTTTATATTAAATAAATTAACAAAAGAGTAATACCAGATTGAAAGAGATTGAAAGAACGTGAAATGCAATAAAAAAAAAAACTCTCGATTTTGAAATTATCAAATCTACTGATTAAAAATAATTCAAAATGCATACTAAAAGAGCATTCTATTTTCGTATTTTCGACTCCAACGTTCACAAAAAGAAAAAACAAGAAACGTAGCGAACATCGAACCCTCTTAAAAGTTCAAAAATGCATAAATTGAATTAAATACATTACAGAAGCTTAATTATCTTTTCAATTAAAATGAAATCTAAAGCGCAAAGAATAACCTATTAGCCAACGTAAATTGCAACTGTATTTTTCTTTGACGATCCTTCTGATCAAGTACGTTTAATTACTCGCAAACGATGTAATAGCCCGGCATTTCTTTTTGGCTGCAAAATTTTCCACTTAAATCACTTCCCGTATCAACATTCATTAAACGTAATCACTGTCGCACTTTTTAATGGCAGTGTGTTTCTCTTAACTGCAACTATTATAGACTATAGAGTCTTGTGCATGGTTTCATTTTCGACAAACGCAGTAAAAGAAACGGACATTAAAAACTAACTTCGCGGATAACAAGTTCTTGTTCAGTTCTCCTGTTTAACTTGTTTTTTTTTCTTTTTCTTTTCTTCAGCTTATTTTAATGGGTTTCGAACGAGGAGAGCACAATAAAAATTCGGAATATTTAACTCCACATTAAGTTAAATCAACGGACTTGATACAAATAAAACTATATTACTAATATAATCGCTGAATGAATTTGCCGGTTTTTTTCAAATTCATGTCTGCACTTGAGTGTTAGTAAAGCAATCGTTTGCTATATCTTATAACTTAAAAGAATGGTTCGATATTTCTGGTAAAATATGCTCCCGTAATGAAAATTTCCCAAATATATGAAAGCTTAAAGCACGGTGGAACTTCTAAAAATGCAATCAGACCTATTTTCTTATTGCACTGAATTAGTGTTGAAAAAAATAGTTTTTTACAGATTTTAGTAATTTTCTTACTACCGAAAACCACTCGTTTGATGTTATTGCGTGATTTTTATATTTTAACACCATATTTATTTCTATATAAATATATTTTGAATGTTGAACATAAATACACCAGAACTGTTTTAGCGATTATTATTAGTCAGTTATCATGAATATTATAATACATGCATTCACCTAACAAACAACTATGTTACTGTTTCATCTTTATAAATAGAATTACTTATATTTCAGGAAGAAAGGCTTCATTACTTTGCTTGTTTAAGAAAACTTAATCTTGACTAGATAAATAAATTTTTCTTACTGAAATGTTAATAATTCTTTTATTTAGAATGTTGACTTCTTTTGCAGCATTATTAAAGAACTAATAGATCATTTCTCCCCAGCCCCTCCCATTTTTTACAGCAAAGTTACTTTTCGTTGCACATCGCCTGCTCTTGTACTACCTTTGAAAAAATAATTTCTTTCAGATGGGCCATGAACAAATAAATATACAGCAGCCTTTACTCGTTGAGTGGAGGAGAATTAAAAGTTCCCTTATCATCTTTAAAAGGGCGAACAATATAGTTTAAAGTAAACGATGGGACTATGTCTCGGGAATACTTTAGCCCTTTGGAATCTAATTCACGAAGAGTCTGAACTTTTGTGGATAGAAACATAGGTGCACGTTTTCGAAGTTTCAATTCAAGACTCCAGCCCCCTGGAAGTCGCTTCACTTTTAAGTGCACTGTTTATTGATGAACACATCGTCGGAGTTCTGGTAAGAGCAAATAGTCCAATAACTATGGTTGTGAGACACTGTCAGTTTAAACTTTCAAATCTTCATGGAAAATAGTGAAAATAATTTCATATACCTGCAAACTCGTACAATGCAAAAGGTTTACTTATTTAACTGTTCAATTGTGCAATTGTTTTATCTAGTGAAATAACTTATTGTAAATTCTAGTTCATTACAAACGATTTTTTTAAAATATCTAATAACTATTTTTTAAAAATTCCTTACTATTTGACTAATAATCTAATCGTTTTCTCCAATGGCTTGAACTTATTTAACTTATTTTTGATAAATTATCTTTTGGAATTTTGATACGTATTTTAGCATTACGATGCTTTGTTATTTAATAGCATTTGATGTTTTTATTAAAATATCAGTTTACTTCATTTGTATTTTTATTAAAGCTTATTATGAACAAAATGATTGAACTTATAATTGTGTAATAGACACAAAACGATATAGAAATAAAAAGAATTATCTGAAAAACCCACATACCAATCTTTTGAGCCAAAAATTTAGAAGATTTTACAAAAAAGTTCAGAAGAGTTCAGTAAAAAATGAAAACTTAGCGAACGTCATTTTTTGACTTAAAAAAAGAATTATATAAATAAATGAACAAAAACGATCTGTGCTTATTTTATAAATAATTCAGTCATTAAAATCATTATTATTAACGTCAAAATAATTAGTCAAAATATTATAATTAGTCCAATGATTAAAGCGATTGCCATTTAAGTCTAAATATTATAAGTATGAAAATTTGTTTTAAAAGTGTGTCATGAGCAACATTTATGAGGTTACTAAAGAAAAACATTAACAGCATATACGTTAATAAATTTGCATATTTTTTTTTGTTTTGCTTTAGCTCAAGAGGTAATGCAAAATTTCCTTCATAACAAATATCTTCTTCATGACCATTAACAATTAAAATGCTGTCTGGTATTCGAATTTCTTTTTCCCTTTCAGTGTTTTAACACTGAGGTTTCACTCACGCTCAACTCAACACACTCAAGTACTGCCTCTGTCTCGAATGGCACAATTGTGGCACACGGTGTTTACTGGTGACAAAATACGGTGCTGTTGACAAAAAGTTGCTGAAACTCGTTGAAATGCGTTATGTTAAAAAAAAAATCTGAAATTCAATGGGAAACGAAAAACATCGTAATAACTGGCCAACTTTCATAAAAATAAAGAAAACAAATCATAAAAGTTATGTGTAATTCTGTATTACGATGTATCTGTGCAACAATGTGTTGTCAAAAATAGCAAATGTTGCAGAAAAACTGGAAATACTAAGGGTAGAGATATGCTCGGTTATACATACCGAGTGTAATATGTAACATCTTTGTTTTATGAAGATATATTACCAAAATTGCTTGATTATTTTCCAGGTGTCATTTGATATGTCACGTGGTGAGCTCGATGGGACTCCATCCCATTTCTGCGTCAATGTGTCATTACAGTTAGTTCCACGCTTGTCCCTGGATAGATTTAACGAAGTTGATGAGCTTAGTCAGCACGTTTAACCGTTTTATCACGCATCTTTCTTATGGGTTAAGTACGCATAAGTTGTATATCTTTGTTAGTTGAGGGACTCAAGGCGCTCATCTGCGAGACACTAATTAACTCTGGTGTGGATCTCATTGCAAAACTTTCGGAATCTGCAGCAATTTTTCGTAATGCTTGCATCACTTTTGGAAAAATACGCCAATTACTTGCTAGAATCTATTTAGCTTGCAACCGTCATGGTCATTTACAAATTTGAGTACTAGATTAAGTTCACTGGACAAATTAACAATGTGATCTTAACTAACGCGAAGTAATAAAAAGATTAAAATTTTGTTAATCAAATGCTGATAGCCAATGACAACGGACACTTAAATGGCTGATTGATGGTGTTTAACTAAATGAATATTTGAGCTTTTCTAGAAATTGACAGAAAGGAGGACTCAAAAATTGCTCTTCTGTTAATATTGATTTTACTTAGTTTCCAACAGTTGAAATATTTAAAAGCAAGCCCCTCTGGGATAAAACGCATAAGTCCAAGATCTTTGCACAAAATCTCGAATTCAAATTAGCTTTTAAAAAGTCTTTTTTTTTTCATTAAAATTGTGGAAAAAGTTATTACAATGAATTTTATAAATGCTAATAAGGAAGCAACTCCTTTTCCTTTTAAATAATATAGTTTCTTCCAAACTAAAAAATACTTATGCGTTTTTTAAGGTGCTGAATGTGGCTGCTGTTTTTTTCATCTTTAAAATATTCGTTTCAATTACTAATTTATTCATTTTATATTGTTATCTCTGTGGTTCCACTTCTGTGGATTTTTCGCTTTTCCCTTAAAAAATTAAAGACTTCAATTTATAATACTTTTTCCTAGCTTTTGAATGCATTTTCTTATGTATTAAAAGGCTAAGACAGTAAAAATCTTTGGCAAGAAAAGAAACATTGGCAAAGTTAATTCATTTAAAAATAATTACTGATAAGGTAAACGTAATTATCAACATAATAAAACTGTGTTAATAGGTAATTCTCTGAAAATAGGCCATAACAATGTAACTGAAGGCTACTTCAAGGTTTTCCACATAAAAATTAATAAATTAATCAGGTTCCTTATTGTCTAAGAAACAACTGAAAAAATAGATTGGTAAGTTAAAATATCATTCCTTTACTTAAATTTTGAGGTTAAATTAGTTACTAAAAATATATTAATGCGTGTTTTAATTTTCGAGAAAAGTATTATTTGACTTTTTTTTAAATTAAAAAAAAACAAGGCACACGTTTCAGAAGCTAATAATGTTAATTTTATCAATCCCTCATATTGGTCATCCGCTCATATGAAGGAGTGGTAATTTCAAAAGGGTGCTATTGGTTTTAAAGATTTTTTATAAAGACATTCTTTGTTGAATTTTGCTTTTTTTTAATCACCTAATTTGATCAGAAATCAAAAATTGAAGGATTGGAGATGAAAGAACTTCTTTTGTGATTTTAGAGAAAGCATAATTGGGTTTTCCAGAGCAATACTTTTATTAAAGTTCTTTTCGAAAGTGCTTATAATTGAAAAATAAACCTAAATAAATAAAAAAGATTCCTTTATTTTAAATAAAATTTAATTATATTATTTTTAAATACTAAATGTGACTTTTTTTCCCTTCTTAAAGAGCTTTTGTAGTATCTTATACAAAAAGTCAGAAATTTCTGACATAACTTATATACTCATATTTTTTTCCACTGCATGAAATATGCCTATTTGCGTAGATATGCTTTACTACTGAAAATGTGAAATGATACTTTGGAAAAATAAAATAAAAATTAAATTAAAGAATGGAAAGTACAATCGTGATGCTTAATGTTTAAAATGATTTCTTTTTCTGAGGAAGATTGAAAAAAAATATTTCGTTTCATTCTCTGGAAAATGATTAATTTTACTTAATTTGTTAAAAAAATTAAAGGTAAGTTTTATCTGTAACTATTATCTAATTAAAATTCAAACCAATAAAAATTATATTTTATTTCATATGAATAGCTTTTTTTTCCTTTAATGTTAGGGAATAAGGAAGCAGTTGAGGAAAAGTTAGGATCATTTTACCAACACTTTTAAGATTCAATAATCCTTTCTGCTAATGCTTCGTTCGTAATTAGGGGGAAAACTCATCAGGATAAGCTGGTAAAAACCGTTTTCTTTGTATAAAAAAAAGCTGCAAAAGTTCATAAAGGTCCACAGATTTTTACAAAGGTTTCAGTAATTTTCTTTTAATAATAGTAATAATAAAGCATACAGATTTTCACAATAATATTATTAATCACTCATTTATGCTTCTATGTTATTTGTACAGCTAGTATATAGCCTTTATAAAGTATGAAGCGTTGGTTATTTCCATATTTTAGCAAACCTAAATATTTAAAATACAAATTTGCGAAACATCAAACTATCAAATTCTAACGAAAAAACTATTTTGCAAAGTAAAAGATCAAATTGTGAATAAAGGATCACCAGTGCTTATAAATTTGAATGTTCTCCAAGAAACCCATAAAAAATGAATTCTGTTTGTTAACACAAAATTCAAACACTGCGTGTTTTATATTTTTGATACGATTTCTTATGCTACATGTTAATGGTTTACCTCAGCGTTAAATATATTTGATAATAAAAATAGTTTTATGGAAAGAAATGTTCATAAATCTTTTGTGAGAGAAGACTTATTTCGATGATTTTTCTTTTCTTCTTCTTAATCTTTTAATACCTCAACTACTTAGATTTGAAAAGGGGCAGCGCAGTTTATTTTGTTATAAAATAACTGGAAATAAACTTATGAAGCACGCATGATTTAGACAAGCAAAATAAAAAATTAGACTTCTTTTAAAATTAATTTTCATTACTTTTTTAAGCTTCTTCATTTAAAAATTTGTTTCCACAATTTAAATTGGCTAATTATATTCAATTATACTAAAACTAACAATTTGTTACTAAACCATTACTTTTCTCCATGTGCCTTTTTGAAAAGTTTGAAATCTTTGAGCTGTTTAAACTGACACTTATATTAATAAACATGCAAAAATTCTGCGAAATAAAACAAACAAGTAACAACTTACTTGTCAATATTTCAAAACTCCCCTTCTGAAAAGTTGTTTGGGCTAAATATTTTCCTTCACGCCACTACCACATAGTTTGAAAAGTTGTTCGCACAAACTTTTTATAACATCTGCAGAAGTCCTTAGCATTCAACTCAGTGTGGGTATGGATCGTCGGTGTCTCACTGAGTGACAATCGGGGTTGCCACAGGGAGTGGAATGAGCTCTAGCATGAGGCGCCAAACTCTGTCGCCAGCGAAATCGCCTTTAGCGGGGAGTTGGAAGAAAAAGTTCAGCTTACTTTTTACCTGTACCTCGTGGAGCATTCCGCCAATCGTAGTTGTTGCAAGAACAGAGCAAATAAACACGAATAGGAATTGGAGTTGCTAGAACACTTTGCTTTAAAAGCGTGTATATTAACAGTCATTTTGATTTGTAAAGAAGCTATTTCTTTAAAATATACATTCATTGAAACTTAATATTAAAATGAATACTGCGAATGATGAAAACGGTAGTATAATACATTTTCATTAACTAATTCAAGCTAGTGCTGATATTACTATGAAATTTTCCATTTCCAGTTTATTCCTATACCAATGAAATGATGCATTATTTTGTACTTAATTTTTAAATACAAACAAACAAAAATAATGTAGTAATCAGTTTTTTTTTTAGTTAAAGCTGTCATTTTTATTAGTTTTGCATTAAATGTCTCAAGCGTCGTAACGGGCTATACTACTAAAGACAAATATCATTTAATAAGTATTTTGATGCAGAACCCCTTATGAAAAGCATTGTTAAGAAATTGTACTAATGTCGACTCTGCTTATCGAATAGAAGAATTCTAGAAAACTCCTACCAGGCTAAGGAGTATTCGATAAAGGGTGACAAAACCCACCTGACGGCAACCTTTCTCAAAGAGACAATTGCATTGCCGGGATTTGAACCTGGGATCATTTGCTTCCGAAACAAATGAGTTACCATTAGACCACGAGTTAGGTAATATTCTTTATTAATATTGAAATAAAATTTGGTTCCCTATTTGTAAATCTGTGTTTAGAAAACTGGGCCGATTTTTGGGAAATTAGATGTAAAAATACTTCGGCGCAGAACTCAGTGAAATTCGAAGCGATGTCTGAGAAAATATTTTACTCTATTTTTATTTCGTCTTTAAGCAACGTTTCATCAGAATATTTCTAATATGAATGCGAAGAAATTCTTAGAACTTTTTATTTTTGCGCCATTTTTAAGAAGGCAAAGAAGTATACAAAATTCATTCAAAGTAACTGCTCTTGGAATTAGTGTATTTGTACGAAACTACTATAAAGTTGTGAGATCAAAGCTTACCCAGTCTTGTAAATCAATCTTAGGTGAAGCTTGTATTAGGATCATACCATTATGATCAGAATAATTTGTGATCTGGTTTGATGATTTCATTTAATATCATTTTTGTTGTCGTAATTGCAAACGATTAAGTTAACCTACCCCCCAAAGCCACGAGAGAAAAATGTTACCAAAAAAAAAAATTCGCATGAATTAATATCCCACATTTCTGTAAAAAGACGGAAAAAAAACCCCGAGTGTTTCTGTTAATTTACAAAAAACTTTTTTTCAAATAAAGTAATCAAGTTTCTTCATAACAGTTTCTCAATAAAATTCTTTTTTTTCCTCACTCTGTACTACTACAGAGAAAGATACGTCAAGTTACGTGTAAAATGGAGATTTGTGACTACTAGTTTAAAAATTGTAAACAAATGCATAAAAAAGCACTTGAGATCTGTGACTACCAGTTGAATGATTTTCCAAAAATGCCTTATATATTTAGTTGGGATGGTGAACGGTTCTTTTCCAGCTGTAATGAGCAACACTAGCTCTCGGCGGAGCACGTGCTCCGAACTCCTGAGGCATCTTTGGCCCAGTGGACTGAGGCCCTGGAATCACAACAGCGTGGGTTCAATCAAACACACTTTATACTGTGTGTAAGAGAACTAGTAATTCAGCGTACTTACAGATAGTGACACCGATTTTGTAGATTATGTTGCTATCAATTTACAGAATGTTCTCTGTTTTTTGTTCTCTAGAATAGCTTTTTTAATGACTTTGTGGTTTCCTATTCTTAAGTCTCTGTAATTTTACGTCAGACTCCAGATAAATGATTAAAAGGAGTTTCTTCTGTAAAAAACGCATTTGCAAAGAATCTTTCGATAGAATGACCTATGAATTTTAAACAGTTTAAGAATACATATTCATATATACAGGGAAGTTAAATAAAAAAAGGTTAAAATGTCTATCGGTTTCATGTGCTTGCTTCTTGGTACTGTACCAAAAACGACCATTTGCACAAAAAAAAAAAAAAAAACAAAAAAAAAAAAATTCAATATCCCACATATCTCGAATTTATAACTTCAGTTTTTGCTGCGCAATGCTTTAAATATGGTAATGAAAACACATTTACAGAGAATCTTAAGAGAACCTTCTGAAAGAAGGAAAATAGATTTATGATACTATGTAGATTCTTTCGAGACCATCAAAGCGGTACATTGTTCAATACAATTGTAACAACAAAAGTACTTTTAAATTCTCTTGGGTCAATTTCAGCGGCTGTTATAGCTCATAATGTTGGGAAATCCTAAAACGTATAAAGAATTTTGGGTTATATTTCTAATGGTATTTTATCTTTCCTACAACTTTATGAATCATGTAAGAAAAGTATACTTACAGAAAAGTTTTGATATAATAAAATAATTTTCATAAAAAAATAGAACCGACTTCAAATTATAAATTCTCTAAAAAGTGAAAAATAAATTCATTTTTTAAATAACATCGATATGACTTTCAAACATAGTTTTAGAAGTCGGTTCAAAATTAGGATAGATAAAATCTTTTGTAATCATGAATCAATTATAAATATATATTTTTTTGCAGAATTAACAACAGTTCCAATGAAGTAACAAATGGTGTAATGGTAATTAGACTCATAATTTTGCACCGACTTCTAAGAATTAATTCATTTTTCACTTTTTAGCGCAATTTATAATTTGAAGTCGGTTCTATTTTTTTATAAAAATTATTTTATTTTTTTCTTTTTAGTGTAAATACATTTTTTATATAAATACTCTATTTTTAAAAAATCCATGTCAAAGGGCAAACCTTCTTTGAATGCATGGCACTAAAAGCTAATCATTTGTATGATAAATTCCGTTTTGAAGTCGATTTTAGCAAAACAAACTGATTGGATTAATTTGTGCCTCAGAGAAGCCTTCAGTCAAACTCTTGCTGTAATTGCTTTTAATATTATAGCCCAATGACAACAAACACTTTTTAGCCTACTTTCCCGTAAAAGTAAAAAAAATAATAATAAAGCATGAAAGAAGGCTTAATGTATCGTGAAAATATCGTTAAAAATCAAGAAAAGTCAAAAATAAGTGAAGTAATTAAATAAAGATTGAAAAATAAAAAAATTGAAAGTAGGGTGTTGAGATGGGGAAAAAGTGTGTCTGTCGGTCTGTCGGTCTGTCTGTCTGTCGGTCTGTCTGTCTGTCGGTCTGTCTGTCTGTCTGTCTGTCGGTCTGTCGGTCTGTCCCCCCCTAATAACTTTTGAACGAATTGTCTGATTGGAAAAATTCTTTTTGCATTCGAAAGATCTCGGCGAGGACATCTCATTTTCATATTTTACTTTTTTATTTGAACAATTTTTTGTTCAATTTTGAACAGTTCAAAAAATTTTAACATTAGCGCCTATGGACAAAATTGAAGCAAATTCTGTAAACTCTGGGCACAAGAGCCAAGTTCCTATTGCAAGCTTATTGAAAGGAGTTCTCGGCGTGAAATATTGATTTGAACAGTTTTTGTTCATTTTTGAACAGTTCAAAAAATTAACACAGAGCTTACGGGGAAATTTCAACGCTATATAAATCCTGATCTAACGGACCGATTTGCTTGGAACAAACTTTATCGGAAAGCTCTTATAACGTAGAACATGTAGAAATAGAAAGTTTATCCAGAACTTACGAGCCTATTTTGCTATTTAATTTTTTGATCGGGTTTTTCTAGGATATTTCTCAGTGACTCAATGAGTGAAATAATGAATGAATGAATAAATTAAAGAGTGAAAGAATAAATCAATGAATAAATGAATGAGGAAAAGAATGAATGAATAAATTATTGAATAAATGAAAATATAAATAAATGAGTGAATAAATACATGAATGCGTAAATGAATGAATAAACACTTGAATGAGGTAACGAATGAATGAATAAATGCATGGCTGAATAAATGAAAGAATGAATGAGTGAGTGAATGAATATGTATTATCCGTTGAAAAAGTTATATTTTCAATAATTAGAACTAAAGATAAATAAGAAAGAGAGAGAAAGATATAGCTAGATTATAAATTTGAATTTGGTGTATACGGGAAAGTAGGCTCGTATAGTTCTAGACGGAACTTCTTGTTTAAACAATAACTTTTATACTTATTAAGAGTTTTCGCAACAAAGAAAAATCAAGCCAAGCCTTTTCAATTAAAATAAACAAATACTTATTTTACACCCGCAACGTTTTTTCTAATAAACAAATGTAATCAAATTGAATTGCGATATTTGAGTTAGACGACCCTCTATCGATTAAAGAATAAAATAATTTTTATAAAAAATAGAACCGACTTCAAATTATAAATTGCGCTAAAAAGTGAAAAATAAATTAATTTTTTAAATATCATCGATGTGACTTTTAAACATAGTTTTAGAAGTCGGTGCAAAATTATTATAGATGAAATTTTGTAATCATGAATCAATTACAAATGTATATATTTTCCCAGAATTAGCAACAGTTCCAATATGAAGTAGCAAATGGTATAATGGTAATTATACTCATAATTTCGCACCGACTTCTAAAACTATGATTAAAAGTCACATTGATGTTGTTTAAAAATTAATTTATTTTTCACTTTTTAGCGCAATTTATAATTTGAAGTCGGTTCTATTTTTTTAAAAAAAATTTTTTTATTTTATTCTTTTTATTGTAAATAGATTTTCTATATAAATACTCTATTTTTTTAAAAAATACATATCAAAGGGCAAACTTTCTTTGAAAAAATGTCACTGAAAACTAATCATTTGTATGAAAAATTCCAATTTGAAGTCGATTTTAGCAAACAAACTGATTGGATTTAATTTTTGCCTCAGAGAAGCCTTCAGTCAAACTCTTGCTGTAATAGCTTTTAATATTATAGCGCAATGATAACAAACACTTTTTAGCCTACTTTCCCGTAAAAGTAAAAAATAATAATAATAAAGCATGAAAGAAGGCTTAATGTATCGTGAAAATATCGTTAAAAATCAAGAAAAGTCAAAAATAAGTGAAGTAATTAAATAAAGATTGAAAAATAAAAAATTTGAAAGTAGGGTATTGAGATGGAGAAAAAGTGTGTCTGTCGGTCTGTCGGTCTGTCGGTCTGTCTGTCTGTCGGTATGTCAGTCTGTCGGTCTGTCTGTCTGTCGGTCTGTCGGTCTGTCCCCCCCTAATAACTTTTGAACGAATTGTCCGATTGGAAAAATTCTTTTTGCATTCGAAAGATCTCGGCGAGGACATCTGATTTCCATATTTTACGTTTTGATTTGAACAATTTGTTGTTCAATTTTGAACAGTTCAAAATATTTTAACATTAGCGCCTATGGACAAAATTGAAGCAAATTCTGTAAACTCTGGGCACAAGAGCCAAGTTCCTATTGCAAGCTTATTGAAAGGAGTTCTCGGCGTGAAATATTGATTTGAATAGTTTTTGTTCATTTTTGAACAGTTCAAAAAATTAACACAGAGCTTACGGGGAAATTTCAACCCTATATAAATCCTGATCTAATGGACCGATTTGCTTGGAACAAACTTTATCGGAAAGCTCTTATAACGTAGAACATGTAGAAGTAGAAAGTTTATCCAGAACTTACGAGCCTATTTTGCTATGAAATTTTTTGATCGGGATTTTCATGGATATTTCTCAGTGACTCAATGAGTGAAATAATGAATGAATGAATAAATGAAAGAGTGAAAGAATAAATCAATGAATAAATGAATTAGGAAAAGAATGAATGAATAAATTATTGAATAAATGAAAATATAAATAAATGAGTGAATAAGCTCTTGAATGAGGTAACGAATGAATGAATAAATGCATGGCTGAATAAATGAAAGAATGAATGAGTGAGTGAATGAATATGTATTATCCGTTGAAAAAGGTATATTTTCGATAATTAGAACTAAAGATAAATAAGAAAGAGAGAGAAAGAGATAGCTAGATTATAAATTTGAATTTGGTGTATACGGGAAAGTAGGCTCGTATAGTTCTAGACGGAACTTCTTGTTAAACAATGACTTTTATATTTATTAATAGTTATCCCAACAAAGAAAAACAAGCCAAGCCTTTCCAATTAAAATAAAAAATACTTATTTTTCACCCGTAACGTTTTTTCTAAAAAACAAATGTAGTCAAATTGATGTGCGATATTTGAGTTAAACTGCACTTTATCTATTAAAGAAAAAGTCATCAAAATCGGTTCATTTAGTCAAAAGTTATGAATGAAAAACCATACAAATGACCCTATTTCTGCCCATAACTTTTTTTTTAATTATCGAATATGGTCAAACGAAGGTACGGGACCTATGGGAAACCACCCTCGATCGATTAAAAAAAGAATCATGAAAATCGGTTCATCCGGTGAGAAGTTATGAGTGGACAAACAAACAAAAAAAAACGACATACATACAATATGAATGTATAACCTCCTGCCTTTGTGAAGTCGGTTAAAAAATCGTCAAAATCGGTTTATTTAGTCAAAAGTTATGGATGAAAAAACAAAAAACATACTACATTTCTGCCATTACTTTTGTTCTGTTTAACGAATATGGTCAAACGAAAGTACGGGACCTATGGGAAACTACAATCGATCGATTAAAAAATATCATGAAAATCGGTTCATCCAGTGAGAAGTTATGAGTGGACAAACAAACAAACAAAAACAAAAAAAAAAAAAAAAACTACATACATGCAATATGAATGTATAACCTCCTTCCTTTATGAAGTCGGTTAAAAATAAAAGCGATCTGAATGTAAGAGCTTAATTTAACAACTCGTACATGTGTTTGCTTTTGCACAACGACGCAAATAATACAAAACAACCATTTGAGTACAAAAAACTTTTTTTTAATTCGTGATTAACACATTACTTTAGGCTTGTGTACTTTTGTATCTTTTGCTATTTTTAATATTGATCTTGCAATCGAAATATACTTTTACAGAGAATCATCATCGAACGTTTTAGGAAGTACATCAGTACTGGGTACATATTCTTCGTTGTTACGAATATTGCAGCACATTGTTTTTGTTAAAAAAAAAAGTTTAAAAAAATCTGGGGCCACGAAATTGTAGGAAGGATGTCAATTAAGATTCTTGACTATAATAATAAGTGAATAAATAAATTAATTAATTAAATGAAAACAGCAAAGTAAGTTTTAATATGTTTTCATAACAAAGTTAAGGATGAAACAGTTTTCAAGGGAGGTGGCCCAAACGGATAGTTTCGACCCCCTGATAAGGCTGACAGGAAATGTTTCAATGCGGTGATATCTCATGCTCTTCTTTGTACCACCCAGTATGGGTCTTTTACTTTGTCGCTCTCTCCTCACCTGGAGTAAAAACTATCCTAGACCGCTTTTTCCATTACCACACTCTCAATCTATTCAGATTGCAAAAAGATAGCCGCAGGCATTTATTAAAATTTTTATTCATTAAAATTTATTCGAAAATTCATTAAACTTTTATCCATTGTGAGAGCTAAATGGGGAAAAACAGGTAAAGTTTTGAATTTAATGGTAAGATAATAATTTTTGATTAACGGAAGCTGATTTCCTTATCGACTGTGAACAAATGATTTGGAGCCTTCTTACGGATATCAATAGACTGAGGTGATGGTACTAGGAAATCAAGGTATCAAAATTAGGTTTTACTACAAGAAATAAAAGTACAGCATTTTGACAAACTCCTTAATACGGCAGCAAGTGTAGCTACGGGGGAAAAAGCCGCAAATGACTATAGATAAAACTTTCAGCCTGAAAATACATTTTCATATTGCCCCATTAAATTTTAATATTAATTTGGGAGTCAAAACAATACTGTGAACCGGCTAAACAAAAATAATAAAAGTCTCTCCTTGTAAGTTACTTTTGAGAGAAGTTCTTTAGACATTATGATTTTGCTTAAAATGAATAAAGAGCAGCTCATGAATAGTAGCACTTGCCAAATAAGAAAATCTAGTATCTATTTATAAGATACGATGAACCATTATATCAATGTACTTGTATAATTTAAAATATCATTTGCATTAAAAATTAATAAAGACATTGAAAAACTAAACGTCATTGAGAGTTTGTAGTTTTATAGATTCGAAGAAACACAAATGCAAAAAACTATTTTCTTCAAAACAACGGAATTGTTATTGTAAATAAGAAGAGTATTAATAATAACAAAAAATCTTTTTATTTTAAATTTAATTTTCCCCTTTTTTGATGAATATAGTGATCAATAATGCAATTATTTAAGCATTTCGTTTGAGGAAAAAGGAATACGAAATCTCATTAAATCTGAAAACAAAAAAGATAACGATTGATTCGAATAAACATTTTTTCTGGAGAAATAATTAGAACACAAACTCTCTCTTATAAGGAGAATAAAAGAAAACTTTATAATTTTTTTAGGTGTTATAAAAAATGTATATATATATTGATTTCAGCTTGTTTGCATTTGTAGAAAACGCGTCTTTGGTTAGTTACATTCCGTTTATGCTTTCAAGTTTTTGTTTTTCGATTCAAAGTTAAGTAAAGAAAGAAAAACAAGTTTCAGTATAAGTCAATTTAAAAAAATAATAACAAGTTAGTTGAGTAATTAAAAAAAAAAAAAACTTGATATTAACAGTAAAACAAAAATGAGAGTATAAACAAAAATTTTAAAAGCTTATTTGAATTCAGAATTTTGCATTTGCTGTTGTTATGGCTAATTTCTTTACTTTGGAACGTTTTATATATATTCTTGGAGTACAACTACCAGAAAGTTACTTTCAATAAACTACAGTAACAAGGAAAAGCAAAACGTCCTCTCAAGATTTTCATTATTATCAGCATTTTCCAAAGCTCCAAAACATCAAAACATATTCAGGAGAAACACCTGTGTGTCCAACTGTATTCCACCTTTTAGGAGGAATAGCTCTTTTAATGTTCCATTTCTACAGCACGTGAGTAAAATTTTTGCACAAGACTTGCAAAGCCTAAGGCATGTCAGATGGCTTGCAAACATGAAATAAACTACCCACGCAAAGTTCTGTCATATATTTAAAAATAACTTCGCCTACGTATCTGACTAGGCGATATTGAAAAATGGAATGGAATTTTATCTCAGTGCCACGTAGAGAAAAAGAGCGCACGAGCAAGAAAATCATATTTTTTTCTAAATAGCGATATTAAGCTAAGACTTATTAAATTTCTTTCCTGCAGGCAAAAGAAACATTTGTTAGAGAAAATACTTCTGCTTTGGATAAGAAAAGTATTTAACGGTGCATTGCATTCATTGATATGTAAGGAAGAATTATGCTTCTGAAATTTTAATGCTTTCCCAAATCATTCAATTCTTACATAATAATAAAAAGTTTGATGGATAATGAATAAATAAATAAATAAATCTTTCAATAAAAGCCTGAAATAAACGAATTTGAAGGAAATCCGGTTAAAGCAAAAAAAATCCCCTACTGGTTTAATGATATCGAAATCAATGTAGTTCCAAATTCTTTTTTACATTTTGTTTTGACTATATATTCTGACCTTTTTTTACACGGAAATGTATAATGTAAGAAAGTTATTCGGCACTGACTATATACATCGTAGGGAAAAGAAGAGACAGCATTTATGACTGATTATGAAAACTGCATAAGAATGAACTATCGTGACCGAATAATGAGGACTACATAAGAATTATGACTATATAAGAACGAAGAGCTCTGCTTTTGGCATGTACCTTTCAGTGAAGTTTCCTTGACCTGCAATATTAACATCTAAACTAAAATTACTGAAGTTCTCTGCAAAACGCTGCATATTTATGCAAATGTGTTGATCCTTCAAGTTTTTTGGAAGAAATGAAATTCTTGTCTTATGTTGTTTGTATTTCCGTGTACGGAGCACAGCAAGTATTGCATTCGTGATAAATGTCCCACCTAAATTTCAATCTATATTTCTATTTCAATTACTTTGGAAATAACTTTGAAAATTTTCCTCGTGACAAATGCATTGATATAGAACAAATGGGCTGCCAAAATACGCATTTTAATATTCCCTGAGACCATTTCAGCGAGTTTCGTTGTGACGTTTAAACGTAGGGATATGGGGGGGGGGGCAGGTTGTAAATAGGAAATAAAACCTTTTCCTTTTATTTTAGCGAACAGGAAAAATATATTTGAAATTAATAAAGGGCTGCCATGTTTTTCTGAACATTGAGTAACAGAAGAATGACCTTTATTTCGGTGAATTTTGAAGCCCTTTTACATTGTTTTGCGTATTAATATATATTCTCCTCTCTTCCGGAATCCTCTGCGTCGTATGACGACTAAACAACGTTAACACTTTATTAGGCAGAAAAAAAAAAAAAAAAAAACCTTTTCTCTAAATTTATCAAATTCAGTCGTATATAGTAATATATCATACCATCTCTGATTGGTCGTACTTTTTGACAGTAAGGAAAGTACCTATCATTTAATAAATTATTCTTCTATAAAGCATACTTTTCCGGAAAAAAAATGGAAGGAGGCTAAAAACTAAATTATGTTTTTAACAACCTAACTGATTTTTTTTACAGAAATGAGTCTTAGATTACAAATTGTTTTATTTTAGTAGTAATAGGTATATAAATAGTTAAAATCGAGCGTCCATGATAGTTTTCTCGGGACGATTTTTATGGGAACTTTTCTGTGCAGTGTGTAGGCTCGGATTTAAAACAAACACCACGGTCGATTTCAACGACTCAGGCAGCCTCGAGTTCACATTCTTGAGAAATCGTAACTAAGTTTGGAACATTTGTATGTGATGTCAGTACGGCATTTGTCGTTGGGATCAAACGTGGCGTATGCTTAAAATTTGGGCCTTAACACTGAAGTAATATTTTAAAAAACAAATAAGACAAGTTGGGTAAAAATGTTCTTGGTTCATTAAAGAAATGTATGTTATTATATCGTTATGTGGCATTAGCTACATATATTGTTTTTGCTTAAAGCCGCTTAATCATTAATTTTAATTTTTAATTGATACATTAAATACTTGTTTTTCCAGTAAGACTTTATTTATACATTAAATCTTATCATATGTTTAACAAATACGTAAATATTAGGTTTTATAAATATTTGCCAAAAAAGTTTCAGCTGGAAGCCTTTCTGAAAACGGAAAATACGCATTCATGAGAATAAAATCGCAGGAAAATTTTCGCTGACAAATCGATTTTAAAAAATAAGTAAAGATTATTATTATTCCTATAGGATAAATTAAAATCCTTTCAAAACGATACTGCATTATTATAAGTGCTAATAATTTAAAAGTTATTCTATTAGCATAAGCGTGTTATTGGTAGTCCCAGTATTTTAGTGCGAATTTGGAGTATTTTACACAAGATATATTATCTTCAATTTCAATTTTATTGAGTTATAATCTTTAAATGGATCATGGCCTAGAAAATATATCACCGTTAATTTAATTAGCATCGCAACATTGTTGTATCTAGCCACACGGCAGTGTGTCCGCCAAGTTCAGAAAGTCAGCCAAATTAAGATACGGCGACACCGGCCAATGTGTATATTTACCCGAACCATTTCGAGCTACTTTTGACTCCACCATTACCCAAAAACTATTAAACCTACATACTTGAAATTTTGTACATCTAATAGTGATCCCCTTAACCATTCGAATATCAAATTTCATTGATGTACCTCTTATGGTTATGGAATTATTAAGGTTTGAAAAGTGTCATTTTTATCACTCACTCACTCACTCACTCACTCATCAAAAACCTAACCTACTTCTAGGAGACTTAGAAACTTGAAACTTGGTATCAAGGTAGACAATTTGGAATATATAAAGGAAAAAATCCGAAACTTCAAAAAATTACATTATCTTCGAAGTTACTAGCATACTCATAAGTAGCATCATACCTAACGACTTCGAACAGCAGCCATATTTTTCTGCCGTTTAAAGTAAACAATACTCTCTCGCGCTTGAAAGTAAATAATTGATGCATTGAAATTCACTTTCCGCTTTAATTTTTCGTCTTAAGGCTTAACACAAGCTGACTACAAACAATCCAGTGTCGTAGTTATACAGAACTTTTCAACGTTTTAAATAAAAGATTAATTAAGTAAAGATAGGTTTACGGACTTAATTACGGAGAAATGTAAACAGACGAAAAAAATCTTAAATAATTAATAGCGACTCTTCAGCTTGGTTTAATTCAGTATAACTTATCGTCAATATAAAAACACATTTTAGCTTTTCAAAAATTAATGATATCCCAACAAAACATAAATGTGAAAAAATTGCCAAGTTCGATAGAACAAAAACGGCCTCCGTCAGCGATAAAAGAATTGATATCTAATGGGTGCCAAGTTCCATAGCAGATCCTTTGATCATGCTGTAAGAGCGTACAATGTTCCTTAATTTATTTGAAAGCATTTTTTTATCGGATTCCTAACTTGGCAAGTTTTAATTAAGATAAGTTACGTTCAAGAAGACGATAAGAAGACAATTAGAAATTAACTATAATAGCTTGCCACATGATTTTACTAACTATTAAAAATTGCTAATTGAATGAGTTAAATTTTTTGAATGTAATTTACCTTAATTAACACTTGCCAAGTTCGGAATCCAATAAAAAAATGCTTTCAAATAAATTAAGGAACATTGTACGCTCTTACAGCCATGATCAAAGGATCTGCTATGGAACTTGGCACCCATTAGATATCAATTCTTTTATCGCTGACATCGAGTACTCCGGAGGCCGTTTTTGTTCTATCGAACTTGGCAATTTTTTCACATTTATGTTTTGTTGGGATAAGCTTTATTTGTTGTGCTTTGTAAAGAGATGCTTTTAAATTACGTGTCAACATTTCTGGTAATAATAAAATTACTCGCATTTACTTTTTCGTTATAGCACCGGACAATATACAACGTTAATACCAAAACTATTAAATGAAAATTATATTAAACCTTTTGTGTGGATTTGAAAAACCTTTAAATTGAAATTCAACAATTCTAACATAAATGAATCGAATGGAAATATTACACACGCCACACACATTTCCTCAGAGCCCGGAATTAATAAGGTAATAACTTTCAAAAATTTCTTTTGCCCAGTGTTTTATTTCCCCAGGATTTGTTTTGAAGTAAAAATGCTTACTTTCATGTGTCTTTCTTGCAAACACAAAATGTGTTTCAGGTGTTAAGGTAATTCTTTAAGTAGAGGAAATAAATGTATTTAGCGCCATTTTTTAAATTGAACAAGAAGTTCCGTCTGGAACTCTACGAGCCTAATTTCCCGTATACACTGAGTTCGAATTTATAATCTAGCTATCTCTCTCTGTCTTTCTCGTTTAGCTTTAGTTCTTAATTGCTTCAAATATACCTTTTTTAACGGTTAATACATATTCATTCAATCATTACTTATTAAGTCATTCATGTATTTATTCACTCATTTATTCATTCATTCTTTTGCTTATTCATTTAATCATTCATTAATTCAAAAATATTCTTGAAAATTCCGATGAAAAAATTTCATAGGAAAATAGGCTCGTTAGTTCTGGATGAACTTTCTATTTTTACATGTTCTACGTCATAAGAGCTTTCCGATAAAGTTTGTTCCAAGCAAATCGGTCCGTTAGATCAGAAATTATATAGGACTGAAATTTCCCCGTAGGCGGTATGTTAATTTTTTTTGAACTGTTCAAAAATGAACAAAAATTGTTCAAATCAATATTTCACGCCAAGAACTTCTTCCAGTGAGCTTGTTCATGGGAACTTACATCTTGTACCCAGAGTTTACATAATTTGCTTCATTTTCACCCATAGGCGCTAATGTTAAAAATTGCAAAAAGAATTTTTCCAATCGGACAATTCGTTCAAAAGTTATTAGGGGGGGGGGGGGACAGACCGACAGACAGACAGACAGACAGACCGACAGACCGACCGACACACTTTTTCCCCATCTCAATACCCTACTTTCAATTTTTTTATTTTTCAATCTTTATTTAATTACTTAACTTATTTTTGACTTTTCTTGATTTCTAACGATATTTTCACGATACATTAAGCCTTCTTTCATGCTCTATTATTATTATTTTTTACTTTTACGGGAAAGTAGGCTAAAAACTGCCAATATCTGTATTCATGGCTGAAAGGTGGACATAAGCCACATGATTTAATTTATTTTCTCCGCTATGGAAATGATGCAATGTTTGAAATAGCCCGCACAAATCCGGCTTCGTCAGTTAAATATTGAGTAAAGCAGCTAGGTATTAATTTCAAAACGCTAATGCAAACAAACAAACTTACGAAGCGTTGATTCGAAGCAAAATAACGCGTAACCACACTTATTATCTCACTTTAAAATATATAGACATTGTTCAAATTGCATTTTATTACATGGTTTCATTTAACTTGACTTGTGGCGGAATTTTGTAAGGGGGTTTTCGACAACTATTACTGCATAAATTATCTTGAAATTTTGCACACAAGCTTATCTTCGTTGACGATACAATAATCCATCCATTTTATAATTTATCATAACGTTAATTAGGAAAAAAAATTGATAATTTTATCTCTGAGGAAATTATCATCATTATCATTTGCCGTTTGGCAACAATAGTTTTGTTTGGATAATGCAACGATGTTTTGAATTTAAATAAAACCATGTAACTTAAAACATTTTTAGCGATTTAATATTATTTTGTTTGACATTGTATTAGACCAACAATTTGACTGACTTATCATGTACATATACAGTGGCGGTAAAAAAAAAATTGCTTCACAATCGCATTTTCACAACAATGGGATATGTGAGAAGTTTTGGTCGACCGATTAACGATGAATGTATGTGAAATTATGCAAAACTTATCAAACAAACATTTAACAGCAGGAATCCGATAATTGTTTACTTTATTTATGCAAATACATGGCCAAACCTGTAACATGTACAATGTGAAGTGCATCCACGTTGCCAAGTGGACGACAAAAAGTACTATTTCATGATGTTCAAATATTTCCATGTTACTTTTGTTTATTTTTGAACAGAAAGAGTGTTACAATTAAAACCTCTACTTACTTCTTCGTCATCCACTTGGCAACGTGGACACACTTCACATTGTACTTGTTACAGTTGTGGCCATGTATTTGCATAAATAAAGTAAACAATTATCGGATTCCTGCTGTTAAATGTTTGTTTGATAAGTTTTGCATAATTTCACATACATTCATCGTTAATCGGTCGACCAAAACTTCTCACATATCCCATTTTTGTGAAAATGCGAGGGTGATGCAATTTTTTACCACCACAGTATATATAGATACATATATATAGCGGAATTTTTAGCATGGGTGTGCCACAGGGCGGTGATTTTTAGTGTATTTCCCCCCAAAAAAAACAACGTTGTTGTGAAGTATAAATTTATAGTTTTGTAGTTTCATAGTAAAAAAAAAACGAAAAGGAAAGAAAAACAGAGATTTTATTTTATTTAGTTGGTGTACCTACCTTTCAGTAAACTGCATTTATTTTCAGCTATATGTTGAAATAGCACCATTAAAATTCTAGAACCCAAGTATAGATATTTAAAAAGATAATTTTGTGTGTCCCTCCCCAATACACCCCAAAAGGGTTTCCCCTCGGGAGGACCGCCACCTCCGTCAATCCTTTAGTGAAGCCACTAAAAATATATATATTTAAACATATATGTACTATATATATATATATATATATATATAGTATACGTATTTTGAAATTTTTTTTACTAACACCTTATGATTAGTATTATTTTGCTTTGACATTCATTTAATAGATTACATTTTATTTTTATTTTGTTCTTGACATTTCTTCTTTCAATTATAAATAGCAAAAAATGTATTTAATTTTTAACAAATATTGTAGATTGTAAATGTAAGGAGTAGTATGAAAGTACGACGAATAAAGAATTCTAAAAAAAAGGGCTTCGAATCTACCTCGATAGTAGGAGAGAAAAAAATATGATTATTTCCGAAATTTTTTACTTATTACACAAATACTCATCAATAGGTACTAAACCATAAAAAAAGTGAAAAAATCGATTATCAAACTGGAGAAGCAAATAGTACCTAACTGTTTTGTCTTTGCCTATTTATATATAGACAGGAGTTCGCTCAGCGATCAAAATTCGACCGTAATTCTTTAGTTTTTTCAAAATCAGCCCCGAACGTTTAAACAACTTTTAGACATTTTAGTTTTTTATGTTTTACAACAGTTTGTTTTGTTTAAATATTTTAATTACTGATAATATCTTTTCAGCGTGACTGATTGTCCACTGAGTTGTTAATTTAATTTGATACATTTGTAACACATATTATATATAAATTTATCTTTCTGCACTCCTTTACTTGTAAAAATTTCATAAGCTCCTTTTTTTATGCCACCTTGTTATTATTGAATATGTTAGAAACACAAAGTCCCTTTCAATTTAATAAAAAGTTCAAAAGGCTAATGCAAATCAACAAACTTTCCGAACGTTGATTCAAAGTAAAAAAAAAATCGTAATCGTACTTATTATCTCACTTTATATTATGTTAGACATAGTTATTATATTTTATTTTGTCTGACATTGTACTGGACTAACAACCTGAGGGAGTTATCATTATGCTCCAGAAATTGATAGCCTGAAAAATCCCCGAAAACGCTCCAAAAACACATCAAAAGTGACCCAAAAAGCGTCAATAAAAGTGAAAAATCCACTTAAAATTTTGAAAAATGAATTTCAGATCTGAAGTCGAAACTCCATTAAAGCATTTAAAAATACTTGTTTTTTGAAAAATTATAATAGCAATGCCTTTAAATGACTTTCTAAAATAAATAATAAAAACAATACATCTGTAAATGGTTATCATGCGTTTTGATAAATTCACTGTCTTAAATGATAGGGCCCTAATTGCCTTGGGTAATTAAATGTTTTTTTTACACTATCAAAGCTGGCATACGAAGGTAAGGTTTTTGTGTCTTGAAAAACTCTTTTCAATTCAGACAAGGGTAAATTTTAAATAAATACGATCAAGGCCGGATCATTTTTTTTTCAAAATCACACAATATACATTCTCCAATTAAACCACACCAGCAACTTTTTTCAACGTCAAAAATATTTGGTTTCTTCCATTTATCATCATTCCATTTTGTGCAATAGAGATACAGTTTTACTCTTGACCAACCCTTTTAAGAGTTTTTGGGAATTTAATGAATGAATCAAACTAAGTTTTAATCAGAAAAAATATAAAAGAAAGAGCTAAAACATAGAAAAATGCTCTAAAAATGAGTAAAACACTTAAAAATGCAAGACAATCTTTAAAAATGCTCTAAAATAGGAAAAACATAGAAAATTGCAAATAATCCATTATCATCAACTTTCGGGTCCTGCTTATCATACGTATTATATTTTGGAAATGGAATCTCATTTTAGGATTAGTATTATCTTGCTCTGACATTCCTTTAATAAAGAACATTTTCTAATTTTGTGTTGTTCTTTTTTGCAGTAGAAATTGTAAAACATGTATTGAGTATTGCACAAATATTGTAGATTGTAGATGGAAGGAGTAGTATGAAAGTATGACGAATCAAGACTTCTACAAAAAAAGGTTTCGAATCTATGAGGAAAGTGCGATAACAAAAAATAATGGAATCTTTCCAAAAATATTTTATTGACAACACTAAAACTCAGCAATGGCTGCTAAATCAATTAAAAAAGTAAATAAATAAACTGACAAACAGAGGGGAAAATAGTACTTAACTGTTTCGTCTTTGCCTATTTATAGTTAGATACTAGTGGTTCAGAATAAATGTGCAATATAAAACTAACATCTGAAAATTCATCGTTGAAACACTTTTTACGTAAGTAGAAAGATTCCACCAAGTTGATATTTATTTAGCTTCTTTTATGTTAATTGGCGCAATAAGGATAAAAGATCAATGTTAAATGAGTATGTAAAAAGTAAAGGTAAGCGGGTGAGGTAAAAACTATTTTATAATTTTTATCTGTAAAACTCAACGTTTTCTCAGGTTTTTGAAGGCTCGAGAGAGTAAAAAAAGAAAGAAACAGGGGGGAAAATGAATTCTTTCTGAAGAAAAAATCATCAAGGAAAAAAGAAACTTTCGATCGATTGAATCCGAGTCGCAGTATCTCTATGCGAGAAGCCTTTGAAGTTTATCCTGCAGTTAGTCTCACCTGGCCCATATCAATAACTTTTTTGCAGTTTCTTCGCCAAAAACAGCTCTTGTAGCTGTCGCCAAAATGGGCAACTAACTGCAAAAAATGGTTGACTCATCTAAGACGAGATTCACGCGGCAATCAATAGGGGAGGGGGTTCTAAAAGCGGAATATCATTGGATGAATGATGGGATATCCCTACGTCATACTTGGTCATTGACTGAATCTTTTCGGAAATGATCCATGAATGACTGAGTAGTTTTATCGTGTGTTTCTATTAGTTTTAAATTACACATATGTCACGACCAATCTGCCGAATCTTTACGAGAGAAAAGTTGCGAACAATTTTGAATCGATGCGATTCGACTGAAGCAGGACTTTACTCAAACTTGACTTAGATCGATTATATAGAGAAAAAACAAAATACAACTCTTATTATATGATTAAAAAACTCCAATTACTGAAAATATTTATTGTTTGGTTTGACAATGCATACACTATGTAAGATGTCAATTTTCACAATTTTGAGAAGTTTTATTTGATAAACCAAAATGTAACACATATTGAATAATATTACATAAATAAAAACAACGTTTTTCTTGCGCACTAAAAAGGTAGAAAATAATATTCCCATGAGCCTGGCAGAATTTCTGAATAAATTGGCCACATTATGGTTTTCTAGTTCTTATAAAACGAAAAACGTTGGGCGCCTGAATTCTTTATATTATTATGTTATGAATGTTTGCTTTACTCATCATTGATGTATTTATAAAGTTTAAAGAGGATATACTATGCAAATCAATTATCTTTGATGCTGTGTTAATTTTTGAAAATTTTCTATGACATTATGATCAGTATAGATGGGTATAGGTAAATGAATTCTGATCAAAGTTGTGATTATGATCTGTTACATATAAACATAGATTGTGTTTGTAGAAGTATTTTCATCCTAAAATTTTGTTCGAGATATGTATAGTTCAATTCATTTAGATTAAATATTATTCATATATGCAATGAAGGAAATTGACTATGATATAATGAAACAGTATTAACCATGTCTTCTTTCATAGAGATTTGAGTACGTTAGAAAAGTCTTGATGTTTTAGTACATGCACCCAACGTTTTTCATTTTATAAGAATTAGAAACTCTGTTACCATAATGTGACCAATTTATTCAGAAATTGTGCCAGGCTCATAAGAAAATTATTTTCTACCTTTTTAGTGCGCAAGAAATCGTTGTTTTTTATAAAATTGTTTTTATTTAGGTAATATTATTTTCTTCTTTTTGGTTTTTTATGATGGAAATTTCGCAATCGTAGAAATTTATTCAGAACCTCGATGTACAATGCAACTATTCTTACTACAAAAGTTAGCATTCGCGATTTAAAGACGAATCAGATATAACATTTTGTACAATATAAAATGACTTATAAGACTTTTATTTCATTTTTTTTCTTTTTGATATTAAAATTGACACTATTCACCCGGAGTTGAGGAAACTGCTAATTAATATTTTTAGATCAAGGTAAGCCTTAAGAATTCGAACTAAAAAGCTCATAACTGGCGTTCTTATTGACTTAGAAACTTCGAACAAATCTCATCTTGTGCGGAAAAATCAGCGCTTTCGATCAATATATTATAGTAATATGTGCAAGGTTTTTGTCAGCCCCATAATGGGGAATTTATGTGGAAATTTGCGTAAAATTGGAATTAAAAAAGGAACTACTTGTCGGATTTTTTAATGCGTGGTAGAATATTGCATTGTCATCTGGTTCTGAGCTATATGTAAAGTTTCTGAACAATAGCTTATCGGGAAATGGTCGAAAATTCGATTGCAAAATTCCGCGGACAGACAAGAGACAGACAAGAAAGCGAGTTAAGAAAAACGTTGTAAAAAAGATAAATGGAAATCTGCTAAACGAATACCAAAACAATGTATAGCTTTAAAATTTGAAGCAAGTTCTGCTTTGACATTGAACTATGATTTTTTGATAAATGATTATCTTTATAAAAGAAATTTCAAGACATTTGAAATAATGTAAAACTGTCCACATAATACAGTAGCCTGTTTGTTCTAGAACTTTTTTGTCTTATTAGTAGGAAGTGATTTCAGTGAAACAGTATTTTCATTTATTGATTTTTTTGTTTTGTTATTGCCTTGCAAAAGACGATTTACAGAACACAGTTTAAAAAGCACACCCATGGGCAGGGAAGACGGCTAACTGTTAATATTACTAGGGAAAAAAATCAATTAACCTCAGATATTAAGAGTTTTTTGCTCGATAAAATCCTCAAGCTAACAGAGAGAATATATGATTAATGTCACAACACAATGTTTAAAACACATATTCAAAATTAAACTCACCATCAAACGATCCGTTACATTATTATTCAAAATCAACGCCTGCTTTAAAATAAGTGTACAATTCGTTTGATCTTAGTTCAAGACATGATTTAACAAGTTTGTCTAGACGGAACTATACGAGCCTACTTTCCCGTATACACCGAATTCAAATTTATAATCTAGCTATCTCTCTCTCTCTGTCCTTCTCGTTTAGTTTTAGTTCTTAATTGCTTCAAATATACCTTTTTCAACGGTTAATAGATATTCATTCAATCATTCATTTATTAAGTCATTCATGTATTTAGTCACTCATTTATTCATTCATTCTTTTGCTTATTCATTTAATATTATTCATTCATTCATTCATTGATTCAAAAATATTCGTGAAAATCACGATCAAAAAATTTCATAGGAAAATAGGCTCCTTAGTTATGGGTGTACTTTCTATTTGTACATGTTCTACGTCATTAGAGCTTTCCGATAAAGTTTGTTCCAAGCAAATCGGTCCGTTAGATCAGGAATTATATAGGATTGAAATTTCCCCGTAAGCGGTATGTTAATTTTTTTTGAACTGTTCAAAAATGAACAAAAATTGTTCAAATTAATATTTCACGCCAAGAGCTTCCTCCAGCAAGCTTGTTCATTGGAACTTGGATCTTATACCTAGAGTTTGCATCATTTGCTTCATTTTCGCCCATAGGCGCTAATGTTAAAATTTTTTGAACTGTTCAAAATTGAACGAAAAGTTGTTCAAATCAAGTAAAATATGAAAATGAGATGTCCTCGCCGAGATCTTTCGAATGCAAAAAGAATTTTTCCAATCAGACAATTCGTTCAAAAGTTATTAGGGGGGACAGACCGACAGACAGACAGACAGACAGACCGACAGACCGACCGACACACTTTTTCCCCATCTCAAAACCCTACTTTCAAATTTTTTATTTTTCAATCTTTATTTAATTACTTAACTTATTTTTGACTTTTCTTGATTTCTAACGATATTTTCACGATATATTAAGCCTTCTTTCATGCTTTATTATTATTTTTTTTTTACTTTTACGGGAAAGTAGGCTAAAAATGAAAAACGTATCACTGTCAATAGAATTGCATTTGTGTTAATTTGTTTTACTTCATATAAAACCATTAATTGGTGTGGTAAAAAAGAGCTAAAGCTCTTTAATGCTATTTGAAAACTTCGATATTAATGCTTGCTCTAGTGTGAATTGATTAATCAGTATACTAACGCAAAAATATCTATTATTATGAGAATTTTAAGCAAATTGTAGCTACTAATCGGAATAAATGGAACTATGTTAAACTATTATATTATTTGATTATTAAATGTGTCTGCGTATATAAAAAAGATTATTTACATGAATCGACTGTAGTTTTGCAAAGGTTCAAAGAACTATAATGGAGTAAAACATCTTCCAATTTTCATCAGTATTGTCGTTATTATTATTATTATTATTATTTAAACGAATCCGAGAATTTTCATTTTAAAAAACTGATTATGGAAACGTAAAGTGTTTAAAAAAATTTTCACGTTAAGAAAGCACAAATAAGCATTAAAATGCAGACATATTTTTCGGGATTGCTTGAAACATCCAAATGAAGCAGACACAACAGCAAATAGAACACTGCTCGTTGTTTTGTCTGCTTCATTTGGATATTTGTGCATCTAGAAGTCCCACTATTGCATTGATAAAGGGATTCCAAGCAATCCCGAAACATATGTCGGCATTTTAATGCTTATTTGTGCTTTCTTAACGTGAAATTTTTTATAACCGTCTAATTGTGCACAAATTTAATTTATTGTTTTTTATTATTTTATACAAAGGTGTTCAGGCCCGTACCCAAGATTTTGAAATGGGAGGGGTATTCCATTCTTGGTCTCATTCAGTCAAAGAAATAATCCGTATGTAAATCGCTAGTGAAATAAATATGTCAAATTAGTCATTTCGCCTAGATGACTACAGTGTTCACTTACTTTAATATAATTTTTATCTATAATTATTTACTCCGTCCATTATGCAAACTTTTTACAAAAGCTGCAATGTATACTGCTTTCTTGTCGCAATGTTCTTGTCCATACTAAACTTTCAAACTCATCCATAAGCTCTTCTTAAGAAATGTGTTAATATTTTTGGCTGTAATGGTATTAAGATTCTGAAGTGTAGTTTAAAGTGACAAAGAAAATCTAAAAGTACTTCCCAAACGAACAGGGAAATTTTTCGTCTGCTTTATGTATTTATTTTTCCAAGGGCAGGTGTTGAACCCCCAAAACCCTCTTCTTAGGCACGGCCCTGAAGATGTTGTATTTTATTCCGGAAAATTACTCTATTTTTTCATCATTTGTTTAGCTTTTATGCCTAGTTGAACCTTCTGAAGCAATCGAAAGTTGTCATTTTTATCTGCCTTCTGATTACTGTAAACGCAATTCCTCTGCTTACTCAGTCATATAATGTGCTTAAATGAATAAACTAATTTTCTGCAACTAGTTTACAACCGCTTTATCATTTTTGCACTACAAATCATTTTTCAGCAGCCATATGATTTATACATGTTCCTCAGAACAGAAGATTTCTTAGATATTTACAAAAAAAAAAAAAAAAACAGTGTTCTTTAAAATTATAACAATTAAAAGTATAAAATTTTCCAGAAGAAAAAAAAAGAGCATATTTTACAGAATCACTTTCTTACTTAAAAAAGGATATAAAGTGATGTAGCAGTTATTTTTGTTAAAAACCCAAGAATTTTTAAAAGTTATATTATTTGTATATAAAAAAATGTTAGTTATAATGTTTTGAACATGGAAACAAAAAAATAAACCTTTTTCTTACAGAAAAGGTAAAAAATGTACTTTTAAAATTAAATTATATTTGAACTAAACTAACTCCGGAAATAATGTTCTTCATTCCTTACTTAAAGATTTTTATGCTTAAAATACCAAGCCAACTCCTTGATGAGAAAGAAAAACGTGGTTTGTGAGATCTTAAAAGTGTAATCGGCTTGAGTTTCTAAAAGACTTTAAGCTCATTTAGGAATTTACTTAAATACAACAGGAAACTCAGTATGGGTTTTCACTTTCTATTGAGAATTTTTAGTACACTGAAATTTTACGAAAAGCCTCCGTAGTTTAAAAATGCGAGTCCATTGTTTTTGAAATAAGAAACAGTTATTTGTATGCCTTTATTTATAAAGTAAAACTAAGCAATGATCTGCCATTAAGAGAAAAATGTAATGAAGGAAAAGTTAAATCGTCTCGGACTATTTTTTGGGTAATTAATTTACATTTATTTATTTAGTTTTTCCTTAAATGGTTTATCACAAGATATTTTACATCGCATCTTTTTGTTTGAAAAAATCACACGCTTCAAAAATTAGTTTATCGGTCTGCAACAATGAATAAAACATCTGTACTTTCTTAAAAATAAATAAATGAGTAAACAAGAAGTTTCGCCTAGATTTATACGAGCCTATTTTCCCGTATATACCAACTTCAAATTTATAATCTAGCTATCTCTCCCTCTTTCTCACTTAGCTTTAGTTCTTAATTACTTCAAATATATCTTTTTCAACGGTTAATATATATTCATTCACTCAATCATTCATTAATTCATTTACGTATTCATGTATGTCTGCACTCATTTATTAAACTTTTATTTATTCACTCATTTATTTGTTTTTTGTTTTTCCCTTATTAACTCATTTATTATTTATTTATTTTTTCATTTACTAACTAATTTATTTATTTTTTCATTTATTCACTCACTTATTCATTTATTCTTTCGCTCAATCCTTTATTCATTCATTCAGAAATATTATTAAGAATTCCGACCAAAACTTTCGTACGAAAATAAGCTTGTTTAGTTCAAGTTCAACTTCGTATCTGTAGATGTTCTACGTCATAACATTTTTCCGATCAAGTTTTTTCTAAGCAAATGCTTCTGTTAGATCAGGATTTAAATGGTATTGAATTTCCCCGTAGACGCTATGCTATTTGGAACTGTTCAAAAATCAACAAAAGTTGCTTAAATCAAAGAAATTTCACATCGAGAGCTTCACCCAATAAGCTTGTTATAAGGAACTGGGAGTTTACACAATTTGCTTCATTTCAGCCCATAGGCACAAATGTTAAGATTCTTGAAACTATTTAAATTTGAGCGAAAAATTGTTCAAATCATAAAGTAAAATATGGAAATAAGATGTCCCAGCCGAGATCTTTCCAATACAAAAAAAAAAAAAAAACTTTCAAATCGGACAATTCTCTCAAAAGTTATTAAGGGGGGGGGGGGGAACAGACACCCATTTTCCCCATCTCAAAACCCTACTTTCAATTTTTTTCTTTTTCATTCTTTATTTACTTCCTTCACTTATTTTTGACTTTTCTTTATTTTTAACGACATTTTTACGTTACCTTAAGCATCCTTTCATACAGGAAAGTATACTAAGCATAAATAAATAAATAAATAACTTGCAACAGAACATCTGTTACAAATAATTTGTATAATTTCAGTTTTCCTCAATGACGTACCGTGTTAGGCTTCTGAGTTTCTATTTTTCTTCTTTTTAAAAATTTTTACAACAGGCGTTACTCATAATGAAAATGTCTAGATATAACAAAAAAGCCTACAAAGAATGCATGGTAAAAACGTTGGGCTTTTATCAGATCAGTGACTTACAATTGACTTTAGGTATATCTTTAGAAGTACGACATTAAAATTTACATAGGAAGACTATTTTTGTTTTGTAAAAAGGTGATAATAATTTCAAGTAATTTACGTTTTGAATTAAAACTACGTAGGCATCATTTTAATATTTCTGTATTCATATTTTCAGTACGGTTCATTAAATATTTTACACTAATAGCGGAATAAAAAATCTGGTAAATTGAGATTTAATTTAACAAATGAAATTATTATAAACTGTTTAAAAATTTCTAAGATGCACATAGGTAGTGAAGCAATCCTTAGATGTAAAGTATTCTATAAAAGCGACTTACAGTAGAAAGAAAAAACATGTTCTTTAAAATATTCTACTACATTACTCATATTTTTATTCAAACCGCTGAAATCTGGTAAAATACATGCAGAAGAAAAAAAACGTCATGCAATTTGAACTCTGATATTCTTCGTTATAAGAAAACTAATATCCAAAAGAACTGCTGTTTCAGAAAGAATAACATTCCTGAAAGGAGCATCAGAAGTAATTTTAGTCAAGATGGCTTCTTTGATACTGCTAATGTGATAATGATGAACATCTTTATGTTCCTATTCGAAATTTCTAGGCTAGTGGATGGATGTTTCTATTGTTAGACATTGATTCTTCATTTTATTTGCCTTTTTATCATGTTTACCGCCGTAAAAGAAGATACTTTGGTTCTCATCTCTGACTTTCACTAAGCTAAGTTATTTTGTTATTATAAAGGACGTTTTTCTAAGATAGCTGTTTCTGAAATAATAGACATTTGATATATAAGCAGGATCAGAAAAAAAGGAATTATGTGCTTTTCAAAAACGATTTGAGTTGTTATAATGCAAAATAAATTTGTTAACTTTACTGTAATTGGAGATACTTTTTTACCCTGTATGTGATAAAATAAATGATCAAAATATATAACAAGCAGTTCCGTCTAGAAGTATACGAGCCTACTTTCCCGTATACACCACTTTAATATACGAATAAATATAGAAAACGAAATTTTCTTGAAATCTATACACAGTGTGTGAAAGAATTTTTAAAACTAGGTTTATAAAATTAAAAAAAAAATGTAATTATATTTTTTAAAAGAATTTTTCTTTAAAATAAGCTCCTTCAGCTTCAATACATTTGTTACAGCGGTTTAACAACGATTCGAATGCCTGTTCCAGCTCACAGTGTGGGACTGCCTCCCAAGCTCGCGTCGAAGCTGTTTGTATACAGTGTGTCAAAGAATTTTCAAGACTACAGCTTGAACTAAGCTGACAGTGGCGCTATCTGTGTTATCGAGCATTCGGGAAACTCCTAAACTATCAGCTGTTTCACTGCCAGAACCTTAGTTCATGTGTTTACTTTTTTTTACTTTGATGACATTGACACTATACAAACAGCTTCTACGCGATCTTTGGAGGCGGTCCCACAATGTGAGTTGGAAGAGGCATTCGAATCGTTGTTAAACCGCTGTAACAAACGTTTTGGAAGCCGAAGGAGCTTATTTTGAATAAAAATACCTTAATAATACAATTACTGCTTTTTATTTTATTTTATAAACCTAGTCTTTGACACTGTGTATGCTTATTATTATTTTCCTTTTCAAATATAAAATTAGGCACTATTGTACATATAGAAAATGAATTTAAGAAAACAGCAAAATATATTACGATATTTCAGAATACTAAGTTTCTTAAGCCTAATTTCCGTCTTTCTCTTTTAAAAATCCTTTATTATTTTCTTTTCAATTGAAAGTTTTAGGTTGTTTTTCCTAGTCGCGTTGAGAACGATGTTGACAACTGTGGATAGAGGGAAGGGGAAGACTAGGAGCTCTGACGATTACTCTTGCTGTAAGTCCAAATTGTTTAGCTTTAAACCTGAATTTAAAATTCTTGAATTCTTAACTTTTTTCAGAAATGTAATACTTTTTCATAGAGTTTTCTGGGAGTGTGTGAGAGAAAGAGAGAGAGAGAATCTTTTTACGCTTAAAATAGTAACCATTTTCCTTAAGAATATTGCCGATTTTTGTACAGATAAAATTGAGTCGCTGCTTCAAAACTTTTAAACACAGATAATTTCTGGTGAAAAATGTAACACTGTCAGCAGATTTTTAATTTCTGTAATGGAAGGAAAAATACGAACATAAAACTTTAAGCAGATTCAAACCTATATCTGCATAGGGGATTTAAAAAAAAAAGAAAAGCGTTCACAACTGTAGCTGAAGGAATCAGTTTATACACAAAAAGGAAAACATCCCAAAGGTAGCATTTTTGAAATTATTGCCTCATAACTAGATACGTCATAGAAGAACCTTTCAAAACGTTTAAGGTGCTCCACATTAAAGAAAAATTATAGAAAAATATTTCTGCATTAAAGTACTTCTTCAAAAAACCATGTCCACTTCAATCGATGTTTGATAATAAGTGTTACTTCTGTTCGCTAAATTTAGTTTTGACGTCATGTATTGTCGTAGCAACCAAACATCTAATATCCGCTTTGGGATTCAGAATTAAATGGTTTCTGAAACTAATTAATTCTAAAATAAACTGAGTGTACACTCTTAAGATTTTTCCCTTATTTCAAGTTATACTTCACTTGATTCTCCGTTAGTTTAAATAATATTTTTAATTTCAAGCCCTTTAAATATATGTTCGGGTAGTTATTATATTTTTAACTGCGACTATAATGGTGCTTTGTTTTATCTTCTGAACTTTTTCTCTCTAGAACAAATCTAGACTTATAGAACGCAATTACTTTCATTATTGTTTTCTTTTAGGTTTACAAATAATAAATTCATTCCTCCCCAATGAAAAATTCAATCTAAATATATTTTAATGAGGTCTATATAATATTACTGTGAATTCCATCGTATGAAATAATTACTTATTCAATTTGTTGTTAAATTTAATATGAGATCAACAATTTCACATGGTATCGCAAAACTTTCTGCACTTTTTCTACAAAACTGACATTAAATAATTGACAATACTGACGGAATAAATTTTAAAAAGGCTCTTTATTTAGAATTTTGCATATGTTGAGTTATCAATCATTACTGGAAAACAATTTGTCTGTTCTTTCAATTTTCTTTAGAATAATAGTGCTTTTTAGCATTAATCAGAATACCTAATTAAAACAAATACTAGGTTCTAAATGCTTTCTTTCTTTTTTTTTAAGTTGGGGAAAAACCCTAAATGAAAAGAGAAAGAAAAAGAATATTATTGCATCCGTCGAATGAAAATGTCTCTATTATTTTTGTCCTTTTCTTGTGTGAATTGCCCATAAATTAAAAATAAAATAAAAATAATAATAAAATCACTCTATCTGGGCGAAAATGGTTGTATTTTCAATTGCAGTTAATATTCCGATATTTGTCGCCTTTAGTGTATACCAGCGACATGTAAAAATAATTGCAAATATATTCTCTCTCTTCAAAGCAACATATCCACTCAGACTATTTTTAATCTGCATACAACTGGAATAGTCAAAATTATGCCTCAATTGTACACTCCGGGGTAATACATTACGCAGTCATGATGGCAGAATCCGTATTGGGGCTATTCGTGTGTAAGTTGTGAATAACTAAAAAAATCAAACAGATAACGTAATACTTATTTAGTATAAAATTCGATACTGTTATCGAACCAAATAGCTAGTATAAAGTTCGATACTAGTATCGAACTAAATAACTTGTATAAAGTTCGTTATCCTGTTGCACTGGACACTTCATCCGATAGCTTTCAGTGTCGCATGATTTTTGTTTTAAAAATGTGCTTTAATGAGAAATTGCAGCGTTAAATTAAAAAAAAAAAAAACATTGCATTTTGCTTAATTTATTTCATTTTTTTTTTGGATGTCAAATGTTTAAAAAATATCTCTATATAAATCATAAAGCATACGGAAGAATATTTGATACATACTAGTCGGAAAGCAGAGACAATTCTCTATAACGGAAGTTCGTGATGTCAGAGAAATAAGTTGTAAAGTACGACTTCACGTTATAGCCAAATTTTACTGGGAAAGTTATACTTTGATTTAACTAGTGAAAAAATTCCTCGATAATAATCCTCGATCCTTTTCATCAGGAGATAATTTCCACTATACAATGCCTACTACCCCTTAAACTGAGTCGCAGTGTTTAATTTTTGATAAAATCCGATTTTGTTCACAACAATTCTTTGACATAAAATGCTTCTGATTAAAAACCTGCACAAAATACATATTGCTCCATTTTACGGGTGAATGTAGCCTTAATGTATACGATGGAGCATAGCAATTGAATGGTAAGCTTAGTAGTAAAATTCAACCATAATAAAACTTACAATTTTCAACGTGTGTCTTGAAAAAATATCTTTTATACATAATAATGCTCCAGCTATTATTGTTTTTTACAGTGAAATTAACTAACCGTTCCTATTTTTGCCACATAATGGTGCTGAATTTTTGAGAGGAGATAATATTTATCCCTTAGCGCTTCCTTTGATCATGTGTTCAATAATATCGCTCATCTGCCCAACGTCTCAACTACATTACATAATTGCAATCTTTATTAGTTATCCCTATAATGTTAAGTTGAAAATCATAATTTTTCGAGGTATTAAGTTGAAGCAAACGAGCAATACGTATTTTGTTGATATGGAAAGTTTACTTTAAGTTGAGAGGTTAATGAACTATTCAGTTTCTAATTATCATTCAAAACTTAGAAATTAATCTATTCTTTAAATCAAATAGATAGTTGATTAATTAATGGAAATTAAAAAAATGATTTTTTTCCTTAAATAAAGCTAAATTGCATTAAAAATAGTGCTCTTCACAGCTTTTGCTTTGTAACTTTTATACACAAAGAAGTAGCTTAATTTTGAATTTCAAGCAAGTGATGTAATCGTTGTCTTCAGTTGCGAAGTAAAATGCCAAAAATGGGATGTGTGTAGTTGAAATCTATATCAGAAAAAGAAGAAAATCTAATTACATTAACTTAAAGTGACAGTCTTCCACATGTTTTATGTTCCTTTCTTCATCCCCTAAGTGAAGAAGTTTTCTTCCGAGTTGGTAAATAACGCTGCTTTATTCTCGTCTGCTGGAGCAGGGGAAAAAAAAGGTAGGTACCCTATCAGATTTTCCCGACTTTGACCCAATTCCGTCTCTTCTTCCTTTTTAGAACCATTATGTACCGCCGACATCCACTCCGCTATCCTTTTGCGCTTTCCTCTTCCAAAATCATTTCTGGGGTCTAAAGCAGAATATCAGACGAGTCATCGATTCGCGCTCCAAATGCTAGGATAAACTTTCGGTTCAAACTTGCAAGAAATTTAACAGTCGTGTTTTCCGAAGACGCCATTTTTTGTCAATGACAATAAAGCGCTTAAATTCCCGAAAACTGACTATACAGATAAACGACGTCATATAATCCTTTCTGATTGACGGTTGCATCATTTTAGCAAAAAATTTACTTTCTTTCTGAAAATAAAAAAAAAAAAACAGAAGAATGAAAAGACAGAATACATTTGGAAGATATCGGATCTGAGATACGCGTGGTTTAAAGATCCCCACTACCGCCACTTTCTCATTTTTTTATCTCAAATACCTTTTTGCGAGCGTAAGGTCCGAAAGTCCTACTTTTGTAACGTCGATTTAAGAAGTCATATTCTTTGGACGAGCAAAAACGGTCTCAGACTGTCTGGTTATCTATTTATTCCTAATTACTTTTGCTTATAATGTTAATCATTTTTAATGCTCAACGTAAAATAAGTATTTTTATTCATTTAAAATGCTACCAGGAAAAAAAATCCGAGCCAAGAATATAGTGTGAATTTAATGCAGGGCTTTAGTACAAAACTAAAACTTTATCTGCGAATATCGAATCTGCAAACTAAGTTTGATTTGTGGTAGCGTTATCAGAATTTAATCATTGCATATTATTAGAGAAGATAAAAGTTCTAAAACTAGATTATAAAAAAGGAGCTTGACAGTACATTGTAAATGGATTTTTCTCGCTCATATAATGTCTTTTTTCAGAGTTTTTCCTGGATTTAGTCGTTTTTCGTTCTTCCCGTATTCTTTTTATTTACCTTAGATAATGCTTCTCTGTAATTTCTTTCTTTCTTCTTTTTTAGGTTGTTGGTTTGTTAAGTACACTTTGATTAGTCGTTTATATTCGTTATTCTGTGGCATTATATAATGCTTTTAAAAAACAATTATATGCGGCAATGTGTTTGTTTTATTACACTTTTTGGACAAATTAATTGGAAATTTTTGTAGTCAACATAAATTATTTTTCATTAAAATCGAGTGAATCCTGTCTTCAGAGTTAAACCTCCATTTTTAGAATACTAGATTCAGTTTTTTTTAATGTTTTAAATTATTTGTGTAGTTCCTTTGGATGTATTAATTTGCAGAAACCTTTGTTTTTAGGTACCCTTGGTACTTAGACATCGGTAGATTTGCCAAAAAAGCTCAGACGACAACAATCACACAATCGTGACAAATCGCGCAGTTATACCTCCGTTAGCGTTTTTTATTGAATTTAAATGGATTCATTATAGAAGCATGACGCAAGTGACTCATTTTCTTTCATAAAAAGTTTCAAAGCTCATAAAAAATTAAAAACCATACACATTATAAATAAAAGTATGATTTGTAACACGCTTATACTCGCACAAGTACTAGATGCATTACATGTTTTTGTTTACGCCTAAAAAAGTTATTTACTAAAAATATTCACAGTTCGAAAGCTATTCGAAAGGTTCAGCTTTAAAATGTGCGGAGAATAATATACCAACTAGTTGGAAGCAGAAAAAGAAAGGATACCAAATCGTATAATTTATAAAATATGTTTAGTTAAAATATAGTTCGTTAGTTTCTTAGCTTATTAAGAATTAACGTTGAGTTTTAAACATATTTAGTTATTGATTGGAGAAACATTCCTGCACATTCAACAGAAAGAAAAAAGGGAAATGCATTATCTCGATGTGGACTTTTTAGAAATCAATTCTTATTTTCATTCTTCTCTAACATTTTGTAAAATTTTCAAAATGTTTATGTGAAACTTCTTACTCTATAGCCATGTTTTCCAAAGTAGTCCATATGCTCCCCCCCCCCCCCAATTCGAAATTTTTCCACCTAGTTATAACTTGAAGAAACGTTTTTCATTTCTTCGGCACATCCTAACTTTGTAGCATATCTGTATATTGTTTTCCCTTTAAAAGCATAATCGTACAATGAAAACCGATTTACAGTAAGGCAGCGTGATTTAAAGGCATGTAGAAAGAAAAGCCGAAAACTTTAAAACGTTTTTTCTTTTAAATTACAACGCCTCAAATAAGTTGCGAAGAGGGGAGACTGAAAACGGTTTAAATACATAAAAAAAACGGTTTATTTCTTCTAAATGAGTCAGCACTCTAAAATTTTCCGACATTTAGAAACATCCAGTCCCTCCAATTCGCAAATATTCCGACGAATTACTCAACTTGAAAAAAAAATAAAATAAAAAATCTCAACTCGCTAACATAAGATCTCTTTGATAAAAACGTACGATTTTAGCGCATAGCTTTGAATTTATATGATAAAGTTAAAATGAAAAACGTTTTCAAATTTAAAAAACGGTTTACGCCAACCTTTTCTTTGATAAAAATATTTATTTTTCGCTCGTTTACGATTGTGAAACTCTTTTGATTGTTCAAAACACTAATTTCAATTTAATTAAAACCCTGTTGTTTATGCATTTTTATTTCACTACTTGTTTTGTTATAATGTTTATAAAACCTACATTCGTTAATTAAATTAATTAAAAAAATAGATTTTCACTTGGCTCTTATTGTTATAGTTTTTGGGAGCCTATATTTAAGCAAAATGTAGTTCAGTTAAAATCCCAAACATGCAAAAAAATTGCGAATAAAATATTTGCTCTAAAAGGAATCACTGATAAATAATTATTAGGCGTCAGTGAGAGGGGCGGAGACAGGCCAGCCGATTTATCAATACATCTAATAATCTAAATTATTAAATCTTCCCTCCTCAAAAATATTTTCATAATAATAATAATTATTATTATTACTTTTTTATCTAATTGATTTTTAATGATATTTTTTTAAAGATAGCTTAATAGAAGTCTACTTTTATTCTTCTTCTTCTTCTTCTTATTACTATTATTGTTGTTGTTGTTGTTGTTGTTGTTGTTGTTATTATTATTATTACTATTATTATTATTATTATTACTATTATTGTTACGGTTTTAATTTTTGTAACCACCAGTAAAAACCCTTATTTGCCATTATTATTATTATTATTATAAAAAATTATTATTATTATTATTATTATTGTTACGGTTTTAATTTTTGTAACCACTAGTAAAAACCCTCATTTGCCATTGCAAACATTACGGACACAGAGCTTAATTTTTTAATGGAAAATATTTTTTTACGTATAAATATTAGCCATTTAAGAAAAAAAGGAGTGGCCGAATGTGATTATATAAGCATTTCAGTAATATTTTCTTTAGGTCACATTTCAGCAGTTATAATTTAATTAAATATTAGCAATTATTTTCAAAACATTAAATCTGACACTTTAAAAGTTTTTTGTGCAAGTGATACAGCTATAGTTAGTTGAGGTTTCTATTTGTGAAATTTAAAGAAGAGAATATCCAGTACAACTGTGCAATTTAGTAAAAATTAGTGGTCTCAAATGGCTGCCAAATTAGATTAGTATTCCTAGATAAAGTGACAGGCGTAGAAAATTGAAAGAAGTGACGTCACTCACGTAGGGTGGTGTTCACCAATCGATTCTGGCTTTTCAGAGGTTAATTTTTATAGACACAGTTTTATCGAGTGCATTAAATCAAGGAAGATTGCCTTTAAGGTTTGTTTTCCCGCAAGAGAATGGCCTTCTTGAGGATTAATTATTTACATTACGATATTTTATTCAGGCAATGGATCTCGCCCTTACGTGCATTTGTGAAAATATTATAAATGGTTTTGAAACATTTAAAAGATTTTCAGTAATATACTGAATGAAATGATTTTGTTTTTGAATGTATGTTCATTGAAGCTGTGCAGTACAGCACGCTAATTAAATAGATGTGACGTAGAAAAGTCCCCGGATGCATTCAATATTTGATTTTTTTCTTTTGGAATTTCTAGATAAATCCACGATGTTCAGTAACTTTGGCGACATAAAGGAATGCCTTAGCTCACATTTTCCAGTAAAAATTGCTTCACGCGTGCATTTAGGAGATAAAAAAAATTAGTAAGGAAGATATTTTTTATAATTCTGTATATCTTGGCAAAAGCTGGGAATAAGCTAAAAATTTCACAAAATAGTTCACTTGATATGTATATTGAGCAATTATTCTCTTTGTCTTGGAAATAGCTTGTTCGAGTATATTTACGGATATATAAGCTTTCTTTCAAACCAATTTTGTTCGCCTTTTTGAAAACTAGAACTCGCAGCAGAGTTTTACACCACATTTAATTAAAATTACCAAAAAGCTGACAACTCGTAAGAGAAACATCATACTAAAATTTCAAATAAATGCTGAAAACTATCATACTGAAAACTATCGTACTTAAAACTATCGTACAAAAACTATTCGTACTAAAGACTATTTTCTGCTCATAACCTATCAAGTGTTAAAAAGTTTTATTTCAAATTGCTATTTTCATGTAATGTTACTTTTGTTTGTTGTCAACTTTCTGATGAATTTAGTGAGATATGCTGCTGAACTCCACGTGTTATGAGAAAAAGTTATTCCCTAACATAAATTGACGCATTTGTTCGAGTAACTTTATCAAAACAGTAGTTTGAAGTACAATTTATAATTATATTTTTTGTTTATATGTGGTCGTCAAATAGTTAAAAGAAATACCCATTACCCATACCATTATTAGGCTTTATCATTTTTTACAGGCATTACATTTTTTAACTTTCTGATGAATTTAGTGAGATATGCTGCTGAACTCCACGTGTTATGAGAAAAAGTTATTCCCTAACATAAATTGACGCATTTGTTCGAGTAACTTTATCAAAACAGTAGTTCGAAGTACAATTTATAATTACATTTTTTGTTTATATGTGGTCGTCAAATAGTTAAAAGAAATACCCATTACCCATACCATTATTAGGCTTTATCATTTTTTACAGGACAGAATTCTCAGCCCTTTACGCTGGCCAATACTCCATTTTTTCATCGAGTCTAAAAATAAGAAACAGAAAAAGAAAAGGAAGGGGAGAACGAAACAAAGACATTAGGAATCTTTAATTATTTAAGAAATGTTTTAATGTGAATATTCTATTGCTATCTTTTTCTCATTGTGATTAACACTTTCTGGCTGTTCGATAGAAATTACAAAAACTTGACTTCTATTGAGATATACGACGACGCTTCTTAAACTTGCTTTTGAAGAATGTTTAAAACGCGCTCAAACGGGTTTTAAAAAAGAGAAACTATAACAAGAAGCCGTGAAGACGGTGAGAACATACTAATAAAAGGCAATAATCGATAATAGGAATGCAGACCTGTTCATAAACTTAAAAGAGCAATAACTCAAAGCCGACTAATTTCTCAGATGGAAGCGTTTGAAAATTTTAACCATCACTTCATATTTTCGTTTTCTCCTTAATTCCCATTTACCTGATAGTAAAAAAACGCTTTGGATTGTTATAATCTTAAGTGGGCATTATTGTTTTTAAATGCATGTACAATTTTGTGGAATCCTTAGGAATATGTCTCAACATTCAGTTCCAGCTATTATTTGAATTCTCGAATAACTAAAAAATCAGCCCAAATAAAGACAGGCCGTTATTACAGGAAGAAGAGCTCAGTAAAACGTTCTTAAGTCTGAATTTACTGCCATTTTCGTTTGGTTTCTTTCTCTTTTTTAATTTGTTCTTTCATTTTTTTTATTCAGTTCTTTGTTTATTCTTTTTAGTCACATTTCCTGCGGACCAGTAGATATTTATAGAACCGGTTAAAAAGACCTATAAATAAGAGACTTTTCTTTCTTTTATTGGTATTTTAAATTAAATTATCCTTGCGGATGGATAAGAAATTACAATCCCATTTTTGAAAAACGTCGAAGGTTAAAATTTGGAAATGATTGTAAAATTAAAAGGGCTTCAAATGATATTGTATGCAGATTCACGCGAGACCACAAAAATGTTAGTTATCTAAATAGTATTTATCGTAGTATTGTTGTACAAGATATTGTTTCAGGGCGATTTTACTGTGTAAATTCATATATATGTATACATAAAATGTATATATGATTTGTTTTAAATACAATAGAAAAAGTTTGCACGTTTTGTGATCTTAATTCTCGTAGCTACCTCATCGTGAACTACAACTGTCTTTTCAAAAACGTTTTTTTTTTTTTTTATGTTTTTCATTGGGAAATATATAATTAATACAATAAATCTCTTCAAATGCAGTTACTCAATGGTTTGAAGTTTCGGCAGTTCGAAACATGAATAGTTTCCAAAAATAATCCTTTCGGTTACTTTGGTGTTGAGATAATAATTACGTAATGGATCAGAAAGCTGGGTGGAGATTCAATTATTCATCCGACAAACATTCTTTGGATTCAGTCGGTGTTTGATGTGCTCCAGTGGCGAAGACGAAAATTGCAACTTCAATGAATGAGGTACTTTTGGTACATGCGTTTCCCATTGATTCGCCATGGATGGATGTGATGCATAGATGTTCGATGTTGTGATCTTTAAGCATCTAAAATACTATGGAATATGTCTACAGTAAAATATAAGGCGTTCGTTTTATAGGGTAATTTGAGGAGAGACAGCCCAGGTTGTGTATTTATGTCAGAATATCAAATAAAAAGACACATATTATTTGGATTGTTTTCTTATAAACTGAATACTGTACTGTATTAAATGTGTTGTTTTTATGGCAAAGGAATCGAAGATATTAGAGTATTTTGTGAATACACCTAGTATTTTGACTGAAATGAAAATTCGCGGGTTTTAGTTTGGAATGTGACCAATATTTGGGAGTAATTGTTTTAATTTGGAAGCAATTATGTTAATATGAAAAAATAGAAATGTAAAAGCAAACCTGAGTTTATTGAAATATAGCATGGTAAAGCCAGATGGCCATAATCGTCTTAATATGATTAACGAAAAGAGGTATATCTCCTCCCCACAAAAGAACATATGCTCCAGGCGAGAAAAAGGAGTTATGTTCCACTATGTAAGGATAGATGCCTCCCTGAATTTGTTAAAAAATATATTAAAGATTTCCGTAAATAAACTAGTTCTATAAAATCTAGTATAATTCCATTAGTTCTATAGTATCTAGTATAAATCCATTAGTATTCAGCAAAATTTCTAATTTATCATTTACATACGTTGTTAATTTAATTTATGAACACTGTAAATTTATTGCATCTGCAGTGTTACTTACTTTGTTTTATACAGAGTTAATGTATTTAAATTATAACTATAGTGTTGCTTTTGTACATAAAATAGAATATTATAACATAATATAAGTCTGTGAAACATAAAAATTTATTTTAACGTGTCTTCTTAGATCGTGTTTTCTTACACACTCTTAAGTATAAGTCTCGGTTAATACTGATACAATTAACCATTTAATGAACCGTGTTATTAATTATGTATCGTAGTATATTGTTAATAAAATATAATTTTTCACAAGAACTTCGTCATGTACTCATTATTTTGTACGAATATTAAAGTCACTCACAATTTTCTGTTTTGAGTGCTGAATGAAGACGAATCATACAAGGAAAAGTTCTGGAAAAAGGAAAGGATATTGGACTGATGAAAATCCCAGAGAAACAATTACAATAATTAAACCTGGAGCTATAGATGAAATGCTTGCTTAAAATGCCTTGAAAATTGGTGCAAAACCACGTTAATTATTGAATAGTTTGAATACCTTCATTGTAAAAAGTGAATACATGAAAATTTTGCTATGTACGGGTGAAATACGAAATATTTGTGGAAGAAAGTTTCAAATTAAAAGTTTAAATATGCAATTTTATATTTATATTACTTCTTCAAATTTTTAAAATACATTGTAATTTCACTTTTTATGTGCCTTTTAAACATTAAAGATTTAAGTGTACTTTTAGTGTTATTTTCAAAATTTGGAAATGTACCTTCATTTGTGGTGTTTTTTTTAAGTCTAAAGGGTGGTAAGTATTTTCTTATGTTCTTTTATAGTTATAAACCTGCAAAATTGTTCGTGTCGGCTGCTTTCATCGACCTATTTTCATGGGGCATCACTGCCTCCGTACTGGGGCAATTTAACTCGCATGGCCAAATTCGATGTTGTAAAATGTATCCTGCCTCTCGACATTCAAATATTAACTTGCGGTTTATACAATTGGACTGCTTCACGTAACACACTTCCAGCAGAATTTCCACTCATATTATTCATACCTTAAAATTTGGCATTCACTTTTTTTATGGTGGAGCAACTCTCATTGAATCCCCCTATTATACCCTTTTTAGCCTACTTTTCCGTAAAAGTAAAAAATAATAATAATAAAGCATGAAAGAAGGCTTAATGTATCGTAAAAATATCGTTAAAAATAAAGGAAAGTCAAAAAAAAAGTGAAGTAATTAAATAAAGATTGAAAAATAAAAAATTTGAAAGTAGGGTTTTGAGATGGGGAAAATGTGCGTCTGTCGGTCTGTCTGTCGGTCTGTCCCACCCCCCCCCCCTAATAACTTTTGAACGAATAGTCCGATTCGAAAAATTATTTTAGCATTCGAAAGATCTCGGCGATTACATCTCATTTCCATATTTTACTTTTTGATTCGAACAATTTTTCGTTCAATTTTGAACAGTTCAAAAAAATTTAACATTAGCGCCTATGGGCGAAAATGAAGCAAATTATGTAAACTCTGGGTACAAGATCCATGTTCCAATGAACAAGCTTACTGGAAGAAGCGCTTGGCGTGAAATATCAATTTGAACAGTTTTTGTTCATTTTTGAACAATTCAAAAAATTAACATAGCGCTTGCGGGGAAATTTCAATTCTATGTAAATCCTGATCTAACGGATCGATTTGCTTGGAACAAACTTTATCGGAAAGCTCTTATAACGTAGAACACGTACAAATAGAAAGTTCTTCCAGAACTAACGAGCCTATTTTCCTATGAAATTTTTTTTATCGGAATTTTTAAGGATATTTCTCAATGAATAAATGAACGAGTGAAAGAATGAATCAATGAATAAATGAATGAGGAAAAGAATGAATAAATGAGGGAATTAATACATGAATGAGTAAATGAATGAATAAACACATAAATGAGTAAACGAATGAATGAATAAATGAATGGCTGAATAAAGGAAAGAATGAATATGTATTATCCGTTGAAAAAGGTATATTTGAAAAAATTAAGGACTGAAGCTAAAGGAGAAGGAGAGAGAAAGAGATAGCTAGATTATAAACCTGAATTTGGTGTATACGGGAAAGTAGGCTCGTATAGTTCTAGACGGAACTTCTTGTTCTGTTTTAATATAATAGTTGCTAAAATAAACGTAATGGAAAGTACTATGTGATAGTAAATTAACGCAAATTAAATTTTTATTAGTGAACGAAAGCGAAATCAAATTTTTCATACTATTTTATAAATTTTAATAACTAGATTTTGTTTGTCATGCCTTCGTATTCTATGTTTCGTTGAATAAATTAAGGTGCAGTCAACTCTCGCCATCTCGAAATTTCAAAGAAGAAAGAATAATTCAAGATATAATCACATTCGTGTTTTCGGAAATTTTAGAAAGTTTTTTCTGGAAGCGTAAGTAATTACTGTGTACGCATATCACACAAAAAGAAGAATTAAATAAGCAATTATCATTCCTAATTAAAATATCTAACCCAAAAGTTAGATAAACATTAATTTTGCTTCGGGTTAGTTATTGTTCAAACATGAAAAAGCTTCAAATGTTGGTCATGTCTGGTCGCGATTCAATAAAAACCTGCATCCCATTCTTAACAAAGCTTATAGTCTTTAGTTAGCTTTTGCAAACATTAGATCTATATTCTATAGATCTAAGATGAAATGTGGCCAAAATGAAATTCTTTTTACATTAATCTATGTGAACATTGTTTTCAAGCATAAAATCGTTATTTAAATATGTGGCCATTATAGATTTAATTTACCATTGACGGGCGCTGATGTATTCACATAAAAATTACTTTATTCAAAAACACTTATTCTTATTATTAGTACAAATATTATTGCATAATAAATATAATCATCTTATCGGAAATTTGTTTCAACAATTCACTCTAAATTTGAAATAAATATTTGCTTTCCTCAAATAAATTCTTATTTAGCTTACTAAGTTTGCTTTTAAATGAGAGATTAGTTTTGGAAAGGGGTTGCCATAACAACCAATGAACTCGAAGAATAAATAAATCAATTTATTTGACTTTTAAACTTTCTGATGCAGAGGGTCACGCAAATCGTTTAATTTAAAATGAAAACATGTTTTAGTTCAAAGAATCTTTATATGATAAAAAGGGGATTAACAAAATTGCTCTGTTACGAAGTACAGAAGTAAACATGTTTATAAGACATGATGAATCATTAGTTTTCCCAATGAAAGAAAACTAACTTGCTTCACTAACAAAATTGACCGGTCACTTTAGATCTTAGAAGTTTTGTCGAATATCTAGAAAAATACGTACTTATCTCGAAATTTCAGGGATGTAATGATCATTGAAATCCTCATACACTGTTAGAAATTTCATCATGAAATTACGGTTAAATAACCGGCAGCAGTCTGTCCATCTAATTCACCGTTAAATTTACGGTTTGGAACATTTTTCTATCTTTACGGGATATAAACCATTTTCAATCAGCAAGGTTAAAAAGCCGTAAATACAAAAGTTTATGGTTTATAACCATTTAAAAATGGTTTCAAAACAAAATTCTTTCGGTTTTTGAAAGATTTCGAGGCGTAGAATCTTTGAGGCGTAGAAACCGTAAACGAAGCGTGCGGGAATCGAACCCAGATGTATGGTATACCAGTCTTGCACTCTAGTTATTCGGTCATCTACACCACATAAAGTGGCAGTTTATTGATTAATAAATCTTCTTTTCCAACAGGCAAACTGCCTTAAAATTGAGGTTTCAGTTTTTGATTGGATTCAAAGTCATTTTCGGTCTAAATTTACTGTATATTGAAGAAAATCATTTTATTTGCTGTAAAAATTAAAATACAAACAAGCTTCAGCAGCTCAAATTATGGGTTCGCTCATTCGCAAACAGTTCGGGAATCCGATGTCTCCAATTTTTGATTTACGTGTGTATGTGTTTCTATTTAGTAACCACTGCTTAAGCCACTTTTTTTTCTTCTTTTTTTATATACACATGCACATTTGAACTCATAAATCTTTATTCATATTTTAACAACAACGTACCACCGGTAAGGTTTCGCAACCAAGATGGACACCCGATTTTTACTGAGCGCTTGAAAATTACGGTTAGTTAAACGTTCTTTTGGATAAACAGAGAATGAACGATTTTTTTCTCAATCAGCGGTTTGAGCACCTATTTTTTAATGGTTATTCAACTGTTGCCATTAAATATGGTAAAATAACAATCAAATAAATGGTTATTTTACCATTTCTTTAGGTAAATTTTTAACAGTGTATATTTCAACCAAAGCAAATTCAAACCAAATTCAACCAAAGCAAATTCTTTGAAACCAAATAGGGGATTAGGAACAAACTGAAGAAAATGAAATATACTTGCGGTTACCCAGCAAAAAGTAATTAACGAAATTCATTTTAGTTGCAGCATATTATTGTGACACTTGTTGAAATTATGTTCATTTTTTATAAGAATAGCACGTATATTCATTTAGGTGTAATTATAATCTTTAAGAAAATCGGTCGTAAGGTTTTTGTTTTTTATAAATCACAGGGGTTTGCTTAAAATCATAAAATAAAAATATATTTAATATTTAACCAGTTATGAATATTTTTTAACAAATAATGTTTTACTATCCATGCAGGAGCTTTGTTAACATATTTTCTCGCTACTTGATATGTAATAAGTATACAACTGAGCTGGTGAAAATCACAAGAAATAATCGTGAAAATTTGTTGAGATATTGTCAATCGAACGAGTTAAATTTGAGTTTTTGCTAAAGAAAAAAGTAAAACATTTTTTTATACTCATTCTTACTATTTTGAGCTAACTTATAATGTATTGACATTGGTGGCCAAAATCGTGCATGGAAAAAAGTCCCTATTGATGTAAACAGCTAAAATTTAATTCGTTCGATTGATGATATCTCTCCGAAATTTTATGACGATTTCTTGGAATCTTTACCCGAAAAGTTCTATCTAACTATATATTCTTAACTCTATTCCCCAACTATAAATTCCTAACTCTATACAACTCCATATACCTGACGCTGGATGAGTTATAAAGATAGATTATGCATAAGGAGGAATCTCTAGTAGTAAGTTCTAGTTTTAACAAAGATTATTATCAACAGTACGATCAAACATTGGTGAGGGTTTTTTTTTAATTTAAAAGGTTTTCTTTAAAAAGGACTTTTTCAAACTGTGCTCTGGGGCGCACTTATTACTTTACTTAAGAGGTTTTAGTGCTCATCGCACTGGTATGCTTAAAAATTTAATTATTTTTTTTCTATCATGCAAGAAAAATAAATAAATAATGGTGAAATCTGATGAACTGAAAGCTTAAATGACGAATCTGCCTCGCATCGTAAATCATATAATATGCCACTTTAATTAATAAATTCAGCATACATACAAGCGAGATAAAATTAGTGTGTCATGTTGAATTTGCACTTTCAAATGTGCTCCATGGTGAGTAAGTTTGAGAACTTCTGCTCTAAAAAGATATAAACCTAAAAATAGCTTTCATCGCCCGCCATCATTTCTGTCGTCCGTTAAAGCAATAATGATTCCTGCAACAGTTTGAAACGAACAGATAATTTTATGATGAGATTTTTATGGTGGAATAGGACAGCATGATTTTGGTAAGAGCCCTAGTTTTCATACGTAAACATTTCTGAGTAGTAACTCTAATATGATACCGCATGACAAGATTAGTTATTATATTCAAGGTCGTTTAAAAGCACGTGGTGACGTGAGCAAGACGCCAAGGTCAATATGTCATTAGGTACTTTCAAGTTAAAATTTATTCATTAAAGCACGCAATGCACAAAATCAATTTTGATACATAACGTGGTAGGTATTTAGGAGTGATTGAGAAAATAATTTATGATTTCATTTTCCCCCGTTTCTGATTTGGGATTCTCGGACACGTGTCCATTAATCCTTTGTAGTAGAATTCTATAAATGCTCTCTACGCAGGAAGTAATTCATTCATGAAACGAATGGCGATTTCCGATGTTAACTTCGGTGTAATAAGCATCTTCATCGATTTATAACCGCAATCGAAAAATCTCATTTTCCTTCATTTGCGGCATTGCGCTCCATGTCCGAGGCAATCAATAGTTCGATGAGCAGGGAAAATTAAAATGGATTGCTTTTATCTTTCGAAGGACTGTTCCTGAATGGCTCTGCGAAATTGAGAGAGAATAGATGCCATTTATTTTATGAAATGTCTATTTGTTTTCTTTGTTACTTCAAAATTTATTTGCTGTTTGCAGAAAAAAAAGGCATTTCAATTCCGGTAACTCTTAATGCAGCAATGATGGAGCACATACTGTCAAATTGCAACAAATTCTATTAAGTATATTAAATCGTTTTTATTGAACGGCGATAAATATTCAGGGAGTCGAAAGATTATTGGAAAGTAATAAAATTACTGACGAAGCAATTCCACTAATAATGTTATTGACGTAGCTATTTATTAGGATTGAGGCTGTTGATTTTCAACATACAGACATTTTCCTTGAATTCCCAGTCTTTCAATTACGAAGCATTATATCTATATATATATATATATATCAGTTAACGTGGACCAGTTTCGATTAAATTTTGCGGCACGATACGATATTGACATCATGCAAAAACCAAACTACGGCAAAACGATATTTAAAAATTTGTTTAATGATTAGCATAGAAAAGTAACTTAATATTTGCATTTTTTATACTTATCATAGTAACTAAGGAACTTGAATAACAAATTTATTTCTATTTCTTAAGAAGTACTTACATTCATAACTCAATTTTTAATTTCTGATTCTTTGGAGTGGAAACGTCTTAGTTTGTTGTAGCGATCTTTTCTTAAGCCTTTCGAATTATAAAGCGCTTTTAACGATTTCAAAATGATTAATTTCCGATCCGCAGATGTTTTGCGGAAGATCAGCTAGTGCATTATATTTCTATAGTTACGTTGAGACTGCTTTTTTGCTCAAACGTGAACGATAAATGTACGTGATTTTATCAAATGGACGTTAATGTTGAACGTAATTTGTTCTTTTGTAATGCGTATTTTAAACAATCAAAAAAGTCATGTATACTCGTAACAGTATATTGATAACCATTTGGGATAACATACTGTACTTGTTATCGAACATGGTAGTTCCCCGAAATCAGTTTTCTTTTTTTTTTAAAGTGACATTCAAATCAGTTTCGAGAGTTTTAGATGTCCTAAATTTAAGAGATATTTCATGTTCAAAACATTTCTTCCTCTTCTGATACTTACTGGAGTAAATTTTAAAAACAAATATTTAAATATAAAACTACTATCTTTACATAATTAAGCAAACTGAAAAAATTTTATAGAGGAAAATTGTGAAACTCAAAATTTAATATTAATTACTAAATTGACTACTTACTAAATTAACTACTTACTAATTAATATTAATTATGTTTTAAGCCAACAGTTCATTTAAAGTTGTGTAATACTGTCGTGTTCATAAGCAGGAGCGCTTCAGTGCGAGGTTTTTGGGAGGTGTGCACAATGTAAAAAACATGAAACTTCGAGTTCTAATGAATCCTAAAATGTCACTGCAGTTTAAATTTAATTAAAATAAAATGAGAGAGATTAGTTGAAAATTTATCAAAAATATAAAACAGTGCAATGATGCCTAGAGTATTATTGCTGACGACTCTATAGAATGGTTGTCTATGATATATAAATAAAGAAGAAAAAAAAAGACAAACAACGGTTGTTGTACTGTCTCTAAATTTATCGCTTGAAACGCATTTGCATTTTGGTAGCGATTTCATCATAAGATTTCATCCTTGCAATGTCCTGCACTAGTAAATTAGCGACTTTAATCCTAAATGTTTTTTCGGCATTATTCCACAATTTTAACCAAAAAAAAAAAAAAAACTAATTTCGAAATCTCTTTCTCCTTTTAACATTTATTCTTTGATCGCAACTCTTCAATTCACCGCCATGTTTACTGGAAAGTTGTTTTGACGTCACGAAATTTCAGCTCCATGATCGGTCCTTACTTGATTTCCCTAAAAGCGAACGTTCTAGCAGCATTTTTTTTCTTGCGTAGATAACTTATTCCCTCTAATTCGAGCAGCCGTAAATTTATATAGCACACGAGCATTTCGAAGAAACTATTGGTGAAAATCGGTAGAAAAACCAGTTTTCAATAGAGTTGACGATTCCTGCTACGCTTGCGTTTGCCTGTAATTTCTGCCGTGTGGTAACCGCTTTAAAATTGAATATGTTTTGCACAACGTAGCTAAAACTGTCCCATTTTCTACACAATAAAAACAGAAGAGTTTCTTCCTTTTACTTGATAACAGATGGCTCCAGCATACGCAACACCAATTTGGCATCCATTGAAGGATGATTTTGAATTTCAAATTTAAGAGAAGCGGTGCAGTTTTAGACCGTGGGTCTAGTTTTCGTCATTAGCCGGTACGATAAGCGTTAAAATGAGGGGTATATCATGGAATTTGATAAAGGAATAAGGAAGATATAACGGACCGACAGAAAAACAGGCTATGTAGATGATCAAAATAAACTCGTCGTTGTAATCGCAAAATTCGATGAATAAAACCTCATTAGTTATATATTGTAAATAGTATGTTTTCAATGCTAAATTTAATTATTATGGTCGAAATTCAACTGTTAGGTGAACTCTAGTTTTGTGAAATATATGTATTTGTTAGGGGCTCAACATTGAAAACATTTATTCAAAAAAGGATAGATACAGAACATAAAAAGCAGAATTAAATATAAATATTTAAAAATAGATATATAAAGATAAATTGATCTCCAATTGTGATACATTTTAATCATAAGTAATAAAAAAACTATAAATTATATTTAGAGAAATGAAAAGAAATTAAATAAAGTTGAGAAAATGAAATTTTGGCTAAAAATTACAAAAAAGAAAAATCGAAAAAACTCTAGTATCAGACACAGCACTTTCTTCCATGTACTGTACGAATCTTGATAAAGTATGAAGGCGCTGGTGCTGCTGAGAATTTTTTTTCCCAGTCATTTCTTTAAAAGCTCGGTAAACCTATCCATTTAATATAAATGGCATTACCCTTACACAATATATGATCAGCTGTTTGGCTCATAAATAGGAACTCATTCTGGGAAGTTCTGGAAATAAACTCTGTATCACTAATTACACTAATGTTATTGGGGTACTATTTTGGAAATTTAATTTCACTACGAGCTTTTATAACTTTAAACGTAAATCGAGACCCACTCGGAATTCGGTGAAAATAGTATGGATTAGAGCCTCTCGAGGTTCGCGATGCAGCTTTCAAATCAACATAACATAAGAAGCTCCATCCACTAGAGCTATACGAGCCTTGTTTTAAAAATACCTTCGTGAAACATTTGAAAACTTTTTTCAAAATGTACTTTGAGTGAAAATTTTAAATAGAAAGTTTTTAATGCATTTTCCCCTTTTTATTTAAAAATGATATTTCAAATATTTCAAAATCTTTTATTTAGTTAAGAAATCACTTTTGGTGGGAAAAGCATACTTAAAAATGTTGTTAAAATGTAAATATGCTTTAAATTATTAGAACATTTAAAAATATGAATGCATCATTATATGATTTTTTTTCTTTACATTTTCAGCACAAATTATGCATTGGATTCAGAATTTGTTAATATCTGTAATTTTCGTTTCTCAGTAGGAGATTGTTAAATCATTTTTTTCTATACCATAGTTATTTAAAAAAGTATTCGTTGCGGTGTTAACCATAAACTTTGAAACTAATTCTATTGTGCGTTCATACAAACATTTGTCATGTTCTAAACACTCATTGTTAAGAATCATGTTAAGGGGACTCGGTACCTAAAAATCCACTTTCTCAAATTGAACATAATTCAAGATGTATTGCCTAGTAATGTATGTTTATGAATCTAACTTGATGTGTTATAGAAGAAAAACGTAAAAAAATAGTCCAAAAAATTCAAAATTTAAAATTTTTTTAAAGCACTACTCTTTTTTTTAAATGGGAGATTTTTGCCTGGATGCTTTTTACAAGAAAGAACAAACTATATTCCTCACTTTGTAGTATGGAATTTTTGATGCCTTTATTAATTCTTGAAACAAAAATTAAAAACTGAATAATCTAAGAAAAATCTCGGTATTGCAAGATTTTTTAACGTTAAATTGCATTAAAATAATTTCTAATAAATTTATCAAAAATTCCATACTAGGTTACATTTAGTTGAACATTTGGAACAAGCAATTAAACTTGCAAGTGATAACATACATATTTAAAAAAGCCTTAGTATTTAAACTATCACATAGTATGCAAAGAAGCGAAGCTGACAAAAAGAAATTTAAAGTTTTTGGTTAGGGAAAAAAAGGTGTTAAAATGCTCATATAAAATCAAAAATAAGATATCTTAGAGTGTACGTATTACTTTGAAACTTTGCACAAACGTTCTCTAATATATAAAGTATACAAAGTGCAGTCAAGTCCTAAGGCCTCCGATTTTTTTTCTAAGTAACTACTCACTCGAAAACTATGAGATTGGTGTTACTTCTCGATGTAATCTCCCTACAGACGTACACATTTTTCACAACGTCGACGCCATGATTCCATGGCCGCGGCGAAGGCTTCTTTGGGAGTCTGTTTTGACCACTGGAAAATCGCTGAAGCAATAGCAGCACGGCTGGTGAATGTGCGGCCACGTATAGTGTCTTTCATGATTGGAAACAAGCAAAAGTCACTAGGAGCCAGGTCAGGTGAGTAGAGAGCATGAGAAATCACTTGAAAATTGTTGTCACGAAGAAACTGCTGCGGTCGTCCGTAAGCATTCGTGGCACCCCCTGGAGGACACTTTTCGCATTTTCAGGTCGTTATGCAGGATTGAGTGCACAGAACCAACGGAAATGCTAACACTGGAGGCGATCTGTTCAACAGTCATTCGGCGATCCCCCAAAACAAGTCTCTCCACTTTCACGATCATGTCGTCAGACCGGCTTGTGCGAGCCCGAGTTGTTTCGCTTTGCTGTCACAAGATGTCGCACCCACGAACGCACTTTCAACACATTCATAACTCCATCACCACATGTCTCCTCCAACTGTCGATGAATTTCAATTGGTGTCACACCACGCAAATTCAGAAAATGATTAATTGCACGTTGTTCAAGTAAGGAAAACGTAGTCATTTTTAGTATCTAAGACAGTTCTCAATCTCGACGCTACTGCTAAAATTCCTTCTGTCGTATAGTGCTGTCGTCTCTGTGACGAATTGACAACGAAGGCATACTCATTTGAAACCAACGCACATGTTTTTATTTCTTTCCAGTTTGGAGAAAAAAAATTGGAGGCCTTAGAACTTGAATGCACCTTGTAATTTGGAGACAAAATCCGAAAATCGAGATTTCGACAGATTTTTAGTGCCGATAGTCCCTTTAAGAGTGATATTTTTTACTATCTCCTTTCTGAGCACATAATCAGTAGAAAAGTTTAATCCACACACCTGTGAAAAAATTTTTTATTTTATTTTTTACTGTTCTTATTTATGTTTACATATAAATTTCTTCTAACCTTTTTGCCCAAATGAAATTGTCATCCTCCTCCCCTAAATTAAACAAACAAAGCACAAACTGGCGTATTTTTCTACATTGTTAAAAATTTCCGTAAGGAAATAGTAAAACAACCATTTATTTGATTGTTATTTTACCATATTTAATTACAGAAGTTGAATAACCACTAAAAAGATGGTACTTAAACCGCTGATTGTGAAAAAAATCGTTTATTCTCTGTTTATCCTAAAGAACGTTTAACTAACCGTAATTTTCAAGCGCTCAATAAGAATCGGGTGTCCATCTTGGTTGCGAAACCTTACCGGTCGTACGCTGTTGTTAAAATATGAATAAAGATTTATCAGTTGAAATCTGCAAGTGTATATTAAAAAAAGAAGAAAAAACAAAGTGGCTTAAGCAGTGGTTACACACATACACACGCAAATCAAAAATTGGAGACACCGGATTCCCGAACTGTTTGCGAATGAGCGAACCCATAATTTGGGCTGCGAAAGCTTGTTTGTATTTTAATTTTCGCACCAAATAAAATGACTTTCGCCAGTATAAAGTAAACTTAGGCCAAAAATGACTTTCGATCCAATCAAAAACTGAAATCTCAATTTTAAGGCACTTTGCCTGTTGGAAAAGAAGATTTATTGATAAACTAGCGGTGCCCGCACGGTGTTGCCCGGGCTGACTTTTAAAATCGTCGCCTCCGCCGCTGTCCTTGCTAAGAGTATAAAAAAATTGCCTGCGGCATAAAGCCTGCAGTGTTTGAAAAACACCGTGTGTCTATTTGTCAATCATTTGTTGCGTTACTTTTCATCCGGAATGAGTCTTGGTGATGATCTTAGATTGATTGCAAAGAATGAACTTGCAATATCATAGTAATTTTATTTTTTAGCCATGGAGAACGTCTCGCTAACCGAAAGATACGTTTTATAATGAAATGAAGCTTCGCTAGCGGTACCATAAAGATGAAATCGTAGGTGATAATATTTATAGTTAAATGATATTGTAAACAATATCTAAAAAACATATGCAAAACTTTGTTAGAATTCTTTACCGCCGGTTTATCACCAACGCCTAATTAAAAAAAGTCAAATTGTAGCGTGTCGTCACTCTCCACGTTATTTGAGGTCTAGAATAAACTATACGTCCGTAAACTTTTCGAGGCGATATTTATTTAAATGCTGTTGCTAAATCAAGGAAATCGTAAAATCGGGGAGACGGAACTTTTATCAAGTTCAATCTCGAATTTAAAATTATTGCTAATTTGAGAAAAACTTTAAATCTAAAATATGCTTTATTATTGTTTTATCTTTATTAAACTGAACTCTTATGAAAAATAAGTTTTATATTGAAATTAAGCTAACACTATTCACCCGGAGTTGAGGAAACTGCTAATTATTATTTTTGGGTCAAGGTAAGCCTTCAGAAATCGAACTGAAAAGCTTATAACTTACGTGCTTATTGACTTAGAAACTTCGAACAACTTTAATCTTGTACAAAAAATTGATATATTATATTATTTCGATCGATATATTATATTAATATGCGCAAGGTTTCTGTCACCCCCATATTGGGGAATTTATGGGCAAATTCGCGTAAAATTGGAATAAAAAAAGAACTACCTGTCGGATTTTTTCCTAACGGGACTATGATTCGTCCTCTTGAATCACTCTGTCTATTAATGAAAACCGCATTCAAATCCGTTGCGTAGTTTAAAAGATCTCAGCGTACAGACACGGGAAGCGACTTTGTTTCATACTCTTTTAAGATAAACGGCCGCTTTACGCGGTGTAGATGGCCGAATGACTAAACGCGAGGCTGGTATTCCATACGTCCGGTTCGAGTCCCGCACGCTTCGTTTACGGTTTCTGCGCCTCGAAGATTCTACGCCTCGAAATGGTTCAAAAACGGTAAAAATTTTGTTTTGAAACCATTTTTAACTGGTTATAAAACCGTAAACTTTTGTATTTACGGCTTTTTAACCAAGCTGATTGGAAATGGTTTAGATCCCGTAAAGATAGAAAAATGCTCTAAACCGTAAATTTAACGGTAAATTAGATGGACAGACTGCTGCCAGTTATTTAACCGTGTAGCGGTGCGAGTCAGTCCTTCAAATAGCCCTCTTTGCTCCTGCCCATGGGGCGCGCCGTTTGGGAAAGCGGTAAAGAATGCGCCTACTACCAAAACGATCTTGGTTCTACTCCCGGCGCTTCACAGCCACTCTCGCACCGTTACATCTGGTGACCCGGCATTTACGCCCGCAGCAATGGAGACCCGAACACTCCACAGATGGCGCCACGAGATAACTTGCTCGCACGCATTCGTGCAGTCTGCACGCGCTCGCACTTGAGCCCAGCCACGGATCCGAGCAAACAGGCCCAAACTTCACTCACTCACGCAGCAACCTCAAGCATCCTTTCTCTCGCGCTGGTGCACCCATCTGTGGTAAAATATCGTTCACTAAAATATCGGAGTATGTAGCGGTGCGAGTCAGTCCTTCAAATAGCCCTCTTTGCTCCTACCCAGGGGGCGCGCCTTTTGGGAAAGCGGTGAAGAATGCGGCTATCACCAAAAAGATCTTGGTTCGACTCCCGGCGCTTCACGGCCACACTCGCACCGTTACAACCGTAATTTCATGATGAAATTTCGAACAGTGTTTATGAAAAAATGAAATTGAATGATTCAAAACTAAATATTCACAAGATACTAAAATAAAATACAATAAGCCTGGTTTTTTTTAACTGTGCTTTAACACTTTAAATTATGCTTACATTTAGTTATCCAACTATCAAAATTTATTTGAATTTGGTATAAATGACTATCATTCACAAATGTTTTACAAAAAAGTAAATATATGTAATTAAGAAAAAATCAGAAAGAAACTTCTGTTTGTACCCTACAGTTAAAATCATTTAAATGAATTCTCTGAGAAAGTGTCAGCTAATCATCGTTAACACGAACATTATTTTTACTTATCTATTAAAATTCGAAAACATTTTGGAAAGCATATGCGAAAGCCCTCCTTTTTGTTCCCTCAAAATGTGACCAACAAAAGTGTTTAGAAACCACGCAAAAATTTATATTTTTTTTTCTTTTTTTTTTTTAAATTTGAACAGGTTGTTAAATTATATCAGCTTATACATGACTTAGAATGTTCAGTGGTGCATGCATATTCAATAAGAAAAGTTTATTCATAACATCTTTTTCTTACAAATTTCGAACTACTTTTTGTTACAAAGCATTTCTTGCATTTTTTATTGCCAATATAAACTTGGTGATTTTCTTTCATTGGCGCATTTATAATTTTTATTATTGAAAAAATATTTTAAGGTCACTGCTATTTTTTTCATTCAATATTGGCGACATATTCCTGGCATAAGGTTTTAAATCTTTGGCATGGCACTACATGAAAATCCCACCGTTTCTTATGCCAAGTATTCAGTTTGGAAGGATTCAATCATATTAGTAAATTTAATTATTTGAAACAATTTTAAAGAACGGATTTTTTTTCGCCATTTCGTATTCTTAAATTATGTTGTTTAAAAAATATGTATCACGACTTTTAAGTTATCTTATATTATGGTGTACAGTCTTGTTTCATGCGTCATAATAACAAACATAGAAACACACAAAATATCCTGTACTTGCAAAGTTAATGTTGCAGTAAATTTATGATTCAATTTTTTTTCCTATGTTTTGTAGTGAATATGTTGTATTTACATACTATCGCCAATGTTAGTGTTGACAACGCACATAAATAATTGTAGGGGCAGTAAACAGAATTATACTTAAAATATTCAGTGCATTTTGTGAATATAAATCAAATCTGGACTTACTCTAGACGATTTTGTTGGTTTGAAGTTTTTCCTTGGAATTAATTTCAACCATCTATCCAGCGGTGATGATTCACTTGGAAGCTTAAAAAAGGATATCTTTTCGTTTAAGCTGTAACTGGACTTGCATTCAACAGCATACTTATATTTACATATCAGCTTCCTTACTAAATAGTTAAAAAGAATTGTTGCCATTTTTGAAATTGACAGTAAATAGAGGGCTCTGATATTTGACGATTAAAATTATTTTGATTTGAATACAATAATAAAATATTTCAAAGAGCTGTTATTGGCTGTTAGCGTTCACCTACTTGTGATGACGTCACCATGAGATTACGCTTGAGACATCAGGCCTTGTCTTTCGGTGGTGTTGTACCAACCCGCCGTTTAGCGTTGGTTGTATCATTATTGGCGACATTATTGCTTGCGCAGGTTTTCTGGAAAAGTACCGGCAAATGGATAATAGTTCCATATGAGTAGGAAATAGTGAGTTCAAGTTATAAAGAAGGAGGATTATCAGCCATTTCTGATCTCTTTCTCCCAAAACACACTATACAGTTAGTCCCGAAAACTCGGCCTAATGTGGACCGAAAATTGGCTGAGTTTGAAAATGCAGGGTTATCGGGAGTAGGGTTGAACAAAAATAAGCACGAGTGTTTTCTCAGAAAATGCAGTACTGTACTTGTATGTCTTTCCATATTCGCAAATAAGTCGGTTGATATCTATGTGTGTTATGTCAGCATAGTTTTTTCATTTTTAATAACTTCTGGCACTGACTTCGAGGAAACAAAGACGAGGAACAAGCCTCCTGCAGTTGGAAAACGGATTGTATACGCTACAGGCCCATGACATGGTCTTCCAGAAGTCAGATCGTACCTTAGAATCGAGCGTAGGATAGATGACACAAGATGGAGAAGATGGAGGAGCGAAATGAAGAGGCAATTGGATCACGTTCGTGGAAAAGTGTTGAATTTATTTTAGCCACAGAGTTGTGCTCCGTGATTTGAACTGTTCGTTCATAAACTGCATCGTTTTCATTTTATATGTTTTGGCAACATCATTGTTGTTCCATTTTTTTTTTTTTTTTGTTTAAATTCGTGTTTCCGTATATGTGATTGTGGCGGTACGATTTGACACCTTCAAAAGCTATCTTCTGTCCTGGCTATTAGGTACCTTTTGGCAAAGCACGGAAGCACTGGCTTACCATCAAGAAGGTCCGAGGTTCTATCCCTGCCTCCGGCAGACAACCTCCTCCACCATCGCCTCCGTGTCCTCACACGTCGCCCGCCACAGTGATCTTTTGCTTATCTCTCTTGTAATATGTTATTAGTATATATAAAATTAATTCCTTCATTATATTGTAATGTTATGTTCGAGCTTCTAGCATTGGTCCAACAGGTTACGGCCCAGGATACGCATTATATTTAAAACATTATAATCTTTAAGTAGTTTTGTTTTCCGGTTGTGTTAGCGTTACATAAAGTGGAAGTAACGATATGGCGGAATTCCGAAGTGATATCGTCAAATTGAATAATCAAAATTATTCAAACTGGAAATATAAAGTTCAGCTACTTTTAATGGAGGAAAATATATTCAAGAGAGTTATTGAAGATGAAAGACCAATTTCAAGTGGTGAATCCAGCACAAAATTAATAACTGATTGGGAAGCTGCTGATAATAAAGCACAAGCTTATATTGGTCTTACAGTCGAGGATGATCAACTTATTCATATCCGGGGTAAGACGACAGCCAAGGACATGTGGAACACTCTTAAGGAATATCATGAGAGAAATACATTAACAAATAAAGTTCACCTCATGAGAGTGATTTGTTCTTTGAAACTTGAAGAAGGCGGTACTATTCTCCAACATGTTACTCACATGCAAGAGTTGTTTTTAAAGCTTAGAGACATTGGCTAGGAGTCTTTATCAGACAATTGGAGTGTGGCGATGCTTTTAAGTAGTTTGCCTAGAAGTTATGATCCTTTAATTACTGCATTAGAAACACGTTCTGAAAGTGAACTGACTTTTGCCATTGTTCAGCAGAAGGTTATTGCGGAATATGAACGTAGGCAACATGCAGTAGAAACTCCTAGTTCCTCTGAAAGAATGTTGAAGGTAAACCTAAGCAAAGATGCTCGGAAAACTTCCATGAAATGTTATTTTTGCAAAAAGTATGGACATGGGAAAAGTGAATGCAAAAAGTATTTAAAGTGGAAAGAAAGTCACCCAAATAAAGTTAATACAGTTGAACATAAAGATAGTTTGTTTACTGTTGGAATTCGATCTGAAAGTTGGATTTTGGACTCTGGGGCTACTCGGCATGTAACTAATAATAAAAAGTTTTTCACATCTTTAGATAGTTCATATGTTGATAAAATTGAAGTTGCAAATGGGGAATTAGTTGAAGTTGTTGGCATTGGTAGTGGAAAATTGCTATTTAAGGATCGAGAAGGTTCAATTACAGAAGTTGTTGTTTCTGATGTGCTTTATGCTCCAAAGGTTATTGGAAATTTAGTTTCTGTTCGACAGATAACTTTGAGCAATATTTCAGTGACTTTTAATAAAGATTGTTGTGAAATTCTCAAGAACGGAAAACAAATAGGATTTATTAGCAGTGTTGGGAACTTATTCAAATTATGTCAACCACATAAAGTTAACACAGTGATTGAACATAAGGAGGATTGCATACATGCGTGGCACCGAAAAATGGGACATCGCGATCCAGAAGCAATAAAGAAAAGGCATACTGAAGGAATTTTAGCTGACTTGAATATAGTTGACTGTGGTATCAGAATGTCCTGTGATACATTCATGAAAGGAAAACTCACACGCTTACCATTTCCTAAAGAATACACTAGCAAGTCAACTGGTCCTTTGGACTTGATTCACACAGATTTTTGTGGACCAATGCAAACAATGACACCAAGTGGTAAACGGTATGTAGTGACTTTTATTGACGATTTCTCTAGGTATACTCACGTATATTTATTGGCAAATAAATCTGAAGTTCCTGATACTTTAAAACGTTATATAGCACTTGTGAGAAACAAATTTGGAAGAAAGATCAAAATTATTCGATCTGATCGTGGAGGTGAGTATCTAAGTACACACTTAAGAAAGCTGATAAAGGAATTCAAACTCAGTTAACCGCTGTTTTTTCTCCTCAACAAAATGGTGTAGCAGAAAGGAAGAACAGAACATTGGTGGAAATGGCACGTTGCATGCTTATTGATGCAAGCTTACCAAATCAATTTTGGGGTGAAGCTGTGGTGACTGCTAATTTCATTCAAAATAGAGTTCTTACTCGAGCAAAGAAGTTAACTCCATATGAATTGTGGAATAAGGAAAAACCTAAAGTAAAGAACTTTCAAATTTTTGGCTCCAAATGTTTTGTTCATGTACCAGCCCAAAATCGTCGAAAGCTAGATAATACAGGAATAGAAATGATATTTCTTGGGTATGATGAAGAATCAAAAGCTTATCGTTGCTACAATTCATTTTCAAAGAAAGTGGTTATCAGTCGAGATGTCAGATTCAGTGTAGATGCATGTGAAAGGTATGAAAATTTCAAAAATGATGAAGATGTGGATTCAAGTGTCATAATTTCAACTCCAGGAATCGAGGTTCAGGAGGAGATAGGTGAATCAGTTGATGAACCTCAGATTCGTGTTTCTCATAGATCAACTAAAGGCATTGCTCCGAAAAGATTAATAGAGGAAATGCATGCTGCAAAAGACGTCAATGAACCCAAAACCTATAATGAAGCAATTTCTAGTGAATTCAAAGAAAACTGGCTTCAGGCAATGCAGGAGGAGCTAACATCATTAGAGAAAAACGAAACCTGGGAGCTGTGTAAACTTCCGGAAGATCGAAAGGCAGTTGGGAGTAAGTGGGTGTTTAAAGTTAAACGGAACACAAGCGGAGGCATCCATCAGTTCAAAGCATGGCTTGTTGCCCAGGGATTTTCCCAGCGGTACGGGGAAGACTATGATGAGATCTTTGCTCCAGTTGTGCACCAAACAACTCTATGCACCTTATTATCAGTTGCAGCCAAAGAAAAACTAGTAGTTCATCCCCTAGATGTAAAAACAGCATTTTTGAATGGTAAACTAACTGAAACAATTTACATGAAACAACCTCCGGGTTTTATTAAAGGTGATACATCACAGGTGTGCTTATTAAAGAAGAGTATCTATGGCCTAAAACAAGCAGCTAGAGTCTGGAATGATGCAGTGCATAATGTTATTAATGTTATGCCTCAGTAATGTCGAAATGGTGGATAGAAAAAAGAGGCATGACGAAATCCATCAATATTTGCATGACGCCGTGAATCGTCAACTTATTCGGGAGTTTTGTTGGCCTAAACCCGACACCTATAGCTTGTCGGAAAGAGAGCAACAGAAGTACAAGGCACCTAACGTTAAGAAACTGACTTATTGGAATGTATTCAATCCGATGACTTTCTATTGCTTAGACAAGACGGGTAAAGGTGCTGAAATAGGGTGCTACCAAAGTAGGATGAAATGTTACTACAGCTCCTACTACGTCAATGTGCAATAAGTCTTAAATGTAGTTTTATTTGTAACATAAATAGTGCGTAAGTTAAGTTTAAGAAAAATTGGCTGTATTTGATAGTAATTTCACATTTTCTGCGGTTAATAAACTTAAAGTTGTATATAATAGAACTTACTGTCTTGGGTAGGGATTGTTTTGTGTTTTACAGTGCAAAAAAGGGCAACAACTCACTTTGTTTTTTACGGAATTTTTGTTGTTAACATCTAAGTGGCATATACATGTTGTATACAATGGTTTTCTAGGTTTCAGTGCATATCGTACCAATTAAACTTTAAACTTTTATAGTTGCAAATTAAAGTTATCTTTCCCAAGTTTATCAGCAAGTTTTGTCGAATGTTAACATTCGGCGTCGTCACCTACGGGAAAATTCGGTACTTATCGACTAAAAAGCCTACAGTGGCGACTATATTTCGAATTGTCGCCAACGTGATTTTTTAATAAAACACAAAAATTAGCGCCCATCGATTTAAATTCCATAATTTGTTTCGTTGAAAAATTGCTTGTTAAAATTTTATTTGGCGATGTAAATATGTGCTGGCAGTCTTTTCACGGCTTTTATCCATAAATCATCAAAATTTTTCTGATTAAATATTTTCTGGTATTTGAAAACTATTCATAACTACTAATTTGCACAATCACAAAAAACTACTGATACTATAACTTATTATAACATTTAGTATATATCGCATAAACGGGAAAAAACTCGCCAACACGAACGATCAACGCAAATTTCTTGTTGACACCGATTTATTTTGTAGACTGATTCTTTTTTTTTTTTAATGCGTACATAAACGGGTGGCTCTTATTTTCAAATACTGGTAAACTCTGATACTTTTTCATTTCGGGAAGGGGGGAGGGGGGGGCAGGGACTGGATATGGTGATTTTTTTTTTCGCCAAATCAAACAACTGTATACCATTTTTAGGTTGCCATTGGCGATGCAAATATTTTTCAAGAAAACAAACGCCCCAGAAGACAAATTGATTTGGCGAAAAAACATTCAACTATCGCCCGCCCCCGCGAGACGGAAAAGTATAATTTTTTCTTGTATTCAAAAGCGCTGCATAACTGCTCGTCTTCATAACGATTAAGGGGCTAATTCTACGTAAGATATAACTTATTGAAATGCTTAATATAAACAAGGCAAAATTCTGGTTGACACCACAGCTTCGTACTGATAAAACAAATAGATGGTTCTTATTTTCAAATACGTATCAGAAATCTGTTACGTGTTGAAAAAAGTGCAATTTAACGCCAAAATTCTCTCAATACTGCTAACGTTTGCGCTGGCTGTGACTCGGAAAAGCAGTCATAAACACAAGGTTAAACCAAGGTATACGTAAAATTCAAACTTTTGCTTGGCTTCAAATTCATGGAAATATAATTTTTCAGATGATCATGTTCGTATAGTTTTGAAAGATTTCTCACAGCAGAAGGGTTAGTTATTAGTCGAGTTTAGTGCAACAGAAGGCACACGGGCAATGGTAAGATAATCTGATTTATCGTCCCCTGACTGTTTTTACAAATCTACAATTACGAATAATGTAAACTCCTTAAAAAAATACAAACATGTTGACTTCAATGTGTTAAGAAACGTCCTCCCTACGCATAGGTATTTTTCCCCCTTGAACCCAAACCAGTCGTAAATACAGAACTTCAGTTTTAGGCTTTCTTACTGAAAAAAAAAAAAATGCATGTTCCATAATGTTTATAGAAAGTCTTATTGTATTTTACAAGAACATACAAAAATATTTTTATTTATACAGATTGGTTGAAATGTTCTTCAAATGTTTGGGATAGTTTTCTGTTTTGTGTGTGGAATTTGTTCTTGCGAAAAATATTTAAACATTGCCAACCGCAACCCGAAATGGTATAGTAGTTTGATTTGGCGAAAACAAATTTAACCATCTCCAAATATCAATTCTGATACTTTAAACCAGTAAACTACCCGCTCTTTTATTATTTTCACATCCGATGTACGTTCCAAATTTGCATGAATTTTCGAAACCCATGCTAATCAATTACATTTTAAAAATTAAATTTTCGATTCAGAGGAAGAGTGCCTCCGATAGAGATATCCTAACCGATGTCTATCCTGCTATAGCGTATCACAGGATCTTTTATTGCTGAGGCCCGGATACCGTATATTAAATTTAAAAAAAAACGGCTGGATACCGGATATTCAATGCTTTAGGAGGGGGGATCCGTTTGTTCCTCCCCACCAGTGCACGCCCGACAGTCCACGCACAAAAGATGCATTTTTCGATTACACAGTGCTGTGGGTTAAAAAAACCTGTGCTAAACCAGTTTAGCCTCCAATGTGCAAGCGAAGCGAGCTCGTTTCTTATAGCGATCCAAAGTAATTGTTCCATGGGCTGGCGAGCGATAGCAAGCAGGGAGCGGCAGCCCCTAGTATTTTTTTTTAAATTTTAATTAGGATTTTTTTTATCTGGAAAAAAGCACAATGATGAAAAGTAATTTTGAAAGTTAAAAAAAAAAATCCTATGCCTCTGCATGGTGTCAGTGCAAATGCATTAATTGATACTTTTCTCCACCAGACCCCTACCTGTTAGCCGAGGTAGGATTGCTTACGCACCGAGAGAGGTAGTGGGGTCTACGGGCATTAATTGATACTGGGAGCTCCTCGAGTTTTATTGATCATACCTTCGGAAAAAACTGTAACATTACGATCTTACCATACCATGGAAAAATTACTATGGCAAATTCTTCCTTATCTTCGGAAGTAGTTGGTCAGTGCAAGGTGAATATTAAAATGCAAGGTTATGTTTACGATATGTTTCTCTATTAATTATGAAAAATCTTTGCTCGGATGTTTTAATTGGATATGATGTATTACAGTATCATTCTGCAATAGAAATTATATTCAGTGGCTCACAACCACTCTTAGGATTTGCAATTTAGCTGTTGCAAAAGTTATGCCTGTTTCTATCTTTGCAAACCTATCTCAAAATTGCACTCCTATTGCAATAAAATCTAGACGGCATTCTAACACAGATAACTGCTTCATGGAATTAGAAATAAAGACTTCTATGTGTAGGCATCATAGAGCCTAGTAACTCTCCGTGGCGTGCGCAAGCTTTTGTTGTCAAAGGAAGAAATGAAAAAGAAAGAATGGTGATAGATTACTCTCAAACTATAAATAAGTTCACCTTGTTAGATGCTCATCCACTTCCGAGAATAGATGAAATAATTTTTAAGGTTTCGAAATTTGAAGTATTTAGTGTCATAGATTTAAAAAGCGCATATCACCAAATACCAATTTTGGAATCAGAGAAACCATATACTGCTTTCGAAGCCTGTGGACAGCTTTATGAATTTAATCGCGTTCCATTCGGTGTCACAAATGGTGTGGCTTGTTTCCAAATGGTTATAGACCGAATAATTCATGAAGAGAAACTCACTGGTGTTTTCCCATGCTTAGATGATGTCACTGTTTGTGGGAAGAGTCAAGAAGATCACGACAGAAACCTAGAAAAATTCTTATTTGCCATTAAGAAGAATAATTTAACGCTAAAACAAAGAAAAATGCTCCTTTTCCGTTAGAACTATCAATCTGCTCGGTTATATTATTTCGGAAAAAACTATTAGGCCTGATCCGACTAGTTTACAACCACTCATTGATTTACCCATTCCTGAAGATACAGCTTCCCTACAAAGACCTCTAGGAATGTTCCCATATTACAGCAAATGGCTTCCTAGATTTTCCGAGAGAATACGGCCTTTACTGCGGAAGAAAGCTTTTCCTCTATCAGAAGAAGCGATCTCAACTTTTCACTCTTCGAAAACAGAGTTGATCAATACATCTATGGCTGCTATCGAAGATGGAGTTGATTTCACTGTTGAAACAGATGCATCCCAATTCGCTATTGCTGCAACTCTAAGCCAGTCAGGTAGACCTGTAGCTTTCTTTTCGCGCACTCTTAATAAGTCAGAACAGCGTCATTCCTCGATTGAAAAAGAAGCATATGCAATAGTTGAATCTCTTCGACATTTGCGCCACTATTTAATTGGGAGGCGTTTTAAGATAGTTTCAGATCAGCGCTCAGTTTCCTTTATGTTCCATCAACAACACACTGCCAAAATCAAAAATGAAAAGATCCTTCGATGGCGTTTAGAACTCTCTTGATACAAATTTAATATCATTTATCGACCAGGTAAACAAAATGTATCTGACGATACTTTTTCTAGGATAAGTGCAAGTATGGACCATGCAACTGAACTAAAGTCCTTGCATAACGCTCTTTGCCACCCCAGTGCGACTAGAATGAATCACTGGGTACGGGCGAAAAACTTACCGTTTTCAGTAGAGGACGTCAAAAGGGTAATCAATTCTTGTCCTATTTGCGCAGAATTAAAACCTCGTTTTCACAAAAATGAGGGAAAATTAATTAAAGCAACTACACCTTTTGAACGATTGAGCTTGGACTTTAAAGAACCTTTACCTAAACGAAACAGAAACCAATACTTCTTGACGATTGTGGATGAATATTCTCGTTTCCCTTTTGCTTTTCCTTGCTCAGATCTGTCCGCTACTACTGTAATAAAACACTTGAAATATTTATTTAGTACTTTTGGAATCCCTTCTTATGTGCATACAGGCTGAAGTGCTTCGTTTGTGTCTCAAGAACTGAGAGCTTTCTTAAATTCCAAAGGTGTAGCAACTAGCAGAACAACTCCCTACAATCCTCAAGGAAACGGCCAAGTCGAAAGATATAACGGCATTATATGGAAGACCATAACTCTAGCGCTTCGGTCAAACAATATGAAAATCGACCAGTGGGAGGAAGTTCTACATGTTGCTCTGCATTCCATTCTCTCTGTCCTTTGTACCTCAACCAATGTAACTCTTCATAAACGTATGTTCAACCATCCCAGACGAACTGAAAACGGAAGATTTATGCCGACTTGGTTAATGGAGAAAGGTCCAGTCCTAATGAAAAGTAATTTTCGAACGATATTCGCTTTCAGGATGGACGTGAGTCTACTGTACCAACTAGACGGTTAGCTCCTCGTAGTGAGTTACCAGCAGAAGATAATAACGTCACAATAAGCCGCGTTCACATGGGACTCTTATAGCCCGCTTGCACCCTGCTTATCCCCGCATTCCGGTTTTTTACCGGGTAAATGGTGGGTCTAGTTGCCTCCTGCCCAAGAGCAGGATTTTTGCGGGGTTTCTACCCAGCATGCCATTCGCGCAGCACTCTCGATTCCCCATGAGTTAACTTTTGATTGACAGTTAGCGCGTTCCGTATGGTGTGCGCAACTTGAGGATTTTAAATGAAATAGGCTAAAAGTACAGCAATAAAAATTACTTCTTACTTGTAATTTTTTCTATGTTTATTCTTCAATTTTGTGTATATCTTTTGTCATCTCTAGATGTAATAAATTTAAGAAAAATTAAGATGAAAAATCCTATGATCTTGTACGTTTCCATACATGTTAGTACTGAGGTAGAAGAGTATTGTTACTTTTATTTTTTCATTCATTATTGAAAAAGAAATTTCTTATCTTGAAACGCAGAAATAATTTGTCGTACTCATCATAGTGACATCGGTTTGTTCATTTTTATTGGTTCATGTCCTTAAATGTCTTTAAAACTAAAGAGTAAGAAAAGCATAAGGGTTTAAACTTTAAAAAACGTATCTTTTATTTTTGGAAATGACACATGCATGCGATTAATATGTAAGCATAATTTTGTTGGCTGTGCCATATCAGGTTTTTCTTACACAACCCTCTGGTGTTTATAAATAAAACTAACCGGGTTAGAAATTACTGTTCAGAATTTTTTTAAAAAGTAATTGAGATTTTCAAAATAACTTATACATAAATAACGTGCATCAAAATAAAATAATTTTTGGAAAAAATAGAACCGACTTCAAATTATAAATTGCGTTAAAAAGTGAAAAATAAATTAATTCTTTAACAACACCGATACGATTTTTAAATACGACTTTTGAAGCCTGCGCACAATTACCTAATTACCATTACGTCATGTGTTACTTTACATTGAAACTGTTACAAACTCTGAGCCATTTATATTTGTAATTTATTCATGATTACAAAAGTAATCATGAATCAAAACCTATCATGATTTTGCACCGACTTCAAAAGTTATGTTTAAAAATCGTATCGATGTTGTTTAAAGAATTAAATTAGTTTTAACTTTTTAACGCAATTTATAATTTGCAGTCGGTTCTATTTTTTTTCCGAAAGTGACTTTATTTTATTATTTTTGGTGTAAATCCATTTTTTACATAAATACTCTATTTTTAAAAAATCCATATCAAAAGGCAAACCTTCTTTGAGTGAATGGCACTGAAAACTAATCATTTGTATGATAAATTCCATTTGGAAGTCGATTTTAAAAAGTCATTAGAGCAACCACCCTCGATGGATTAAAAAAAATCAAAATCTTGAAAATCGGCTCATCCTGTGAGATGTTATGGGTGGGCAAACAAAAAACCGACATCCATACGGTGTGAAGTCGGTTAAAAAAAATAGAATATAATAATTATCTGTATATTCGGCAATATTAAAATTTCTAGAAAGTCGTGGTAATAGAAAGTATTTTCCAAATTTAAAAGTATTCACCAAGTAAAACACCAATTTCACACAATAATCTATGATGTATGATTTAATTCTGTTTAAGAATTCAGAACTACCTAAAATTAATGTATTTTCTGTAATGTTTTTAATGCAATAAAATTGAGAATTTCACCCACAATTGGAATAGAAATGGCAGGTTTTAATTCTAAGCATTAGCATTATTTTACTAATTTCTAAATTCAAATTAAAGGAATACTATTGTTTAGTTAATGTTTACCTTGCTCCAAATAATTTCATGAAGATATTTTAAAAGATATAAAAGTTAATATTTTAATTTTATGGGTTTTTACATACCTATTTTTAAAAGGTCTATTAAAATTTAATGCATTTAACTGGAATACATTTTTAAATTAAAAAAGCCCAATAATTTATGCTATCTTAATATTCATGATATGTTCTAGGCTTTTCCCATTGCTCTCTTATCCAATATTCCCAATAAATCAGTTTACTCACACAAAGTCTGACTTCCACTGAGTTGCTAAACATAATAAAAGTCTCAAATTCTTCATCATAATTAACTGTTGCCAGCATTTGAGAGCAAATGCTAAGTATAAAATACAATATTGTAACTGTATCAAACCTAAAAGCAATGTTTAAAAAAAGCAGTTTTTTATAAATTATTTTCATTTATTATAATTATATACTAATGTGTTCTTTTACAATAACTATAATGCAATTTTAAATGTTTAAAATCTACTGATTTCTTTATTTTTGTACATTTCTACCGTAGCAGAACTATTCGGCTGAATAATGATCAGTATTCGGAAAGACCGAATATTCGGCTAAATCACGAAACGTCTATTTGACCAGGCCGAATATTCGTTGCATCTTTAGCATATATATATATGTGTGTGTGTGTGTTATTTAAGATAACAATTCTCCGTTTAATTCAGTTACACTACCTGCAATAAAAAAACAAATATATAACGTTGCATTTTTGGTTTTAATAAGAACACACATAGCTTAAATCTTGATCATTTCTATTTTTCAAATACATCATGAACTTTATTTGTTGTCTGATTATATTTGTTGATAAGTCATTTGGGTGTCATAATTGATTCTATATTTGGAATTAACATTCATTTGTGTCATAAACGATATATAACCACCACCTGTACATAAAATAAAATGTCTTGATATTGATTGCAAGATGTAGCATATGTATGCAATTGGCAATATTCTGGTTAATCAGTTTGCCCTTAGCAACCTTGTTTGCTTTTAAGATCTTCTGAGCAAAATGTTTGTAAATATTCCTGAATCGTAAGAAAAAAGCAACGATCTTTCATGCTCTTAATTTACTTAGAGCACATCTTTCCTTTTTCTTTAAGAAAGATGCATTTTTTATAATGCAAAATCTTAATTTTCAAAAGATACATCCTTTCGTATACTAGATTTCAACTCTTACAAAAAAGCATTAACAAAACAATGTAAACATGTTAAACAAAAGCAATTATATGTAATTTTTAAAGGGTGAATGCAATTATTTTTTTCAAAAAATCAGGATTAAAACAACCTCAGCCGAATATTTCCCTAGAATTTGTTTTAAACTGTAACATTCAGAAAAGCGAAAGCAAGAAAACTGAAATAGCATGCGTAAAAATGATAAACAGTGCGAATAGGATGACGGGTAAAACCGCTTTCCGAGACAAAACCTCTTTTCTCATGTGAACGGGGAAAATAGGGAAATTAATTATAGAGGAAGAAAATTCGCCTGCAGAGGCCTCTGACCTCTCTCTTTCGAATCCTGAGGCGTTTGATTCTTAGACGATCGAGTGTCAAACTCGGCCTTCCCGTCCAGTCCGTTCTAAAAGAAAACCAGCTTACTTATCAGACTATGTTACAGCTTTTTAGAGGGGAGTGACTGTGGTGTAATTTTAATGCTTTTATTGCTTCCGACATTTGTTTCCTTCCAGTGGCAACAGGCAACTAAAAATATCTGTCTTTCGTTTGAAAATCCGTTTTAAGAACGACTTCTCTTTTGTATAAATATGTAGTGTAATTTTGTGCATTAAAGCCTTAATTTAGGTGTGAGAGTAATTTTCATTACAAAACTCTTTCAAGGGTAGTTTTTTACGGGCTTTTCAATGGTATCAATCTCGAAAAGATGCGATAATTTCTCCCGATAGAAAAGGACTATTTATGCATTTTTCAGTGCTTCGCTCCTATTGGTCTTAGCGTAGTGATATATAGCCTATAGCCTTCCTCTGTAAATGGGCTATCAAACACTGAAATGATTTTTCAAATCGGCCCAGTAGCTCCTGAGATTAACGCGTTCAAACAAGCAAACTCTTCAGCTTTACAATATTAGTATAGATTATAACTTTAAAATAGGAAAAAAATGAACAATTTTGGCTCTGAGGAAATTATCAGAATGATTATTTGTCAAATGTGAACGATAGCTTTGTTTGGAAGGTGGAATGTTTGGAGAATGCAACGATGTTTTGAATTTTAAAATACTCAAATCATGGGGAAAAAAGAAACTGACGCAATGGAAGAGGAGCCTGGAGAAAAAAAAGGAAATTATATGATAGAAAATGAGTAAAACCGTTTAATTTAAGACATTGTTTATTTCTTATTAGTATTATTTTTTAATTTATTGCCCATTGAATGTTGTGATGAAATCACAGTCTTTTCCCCATAAACATCACTGGTGTTGTGGTTTTTATGATCCACAGCGCCCAAGACCGGGCAACTAATCGTAGTGCACCGTGCTCCAAACGGCGAGACATTCAGATACACGTTCAAGAGTGTGCTTGTAAATGCAATTTTATGACGCTCAAGAACGCGGTTAAAAATGAAACTCAGATGCGAGCTCATGATCGCGCGAAAAGTAATGATGTATTTTACCTACGCATTCTTAACCGCGTATCAAAGTGGGATGATTGGACAATTCTGCAGGCTGTTGCTTCTGCAATAAAAAATGCCCTTGTGCGGTTTTGTGTCTGAAATCACAAAGTGGTGTGTGTGTTATGTGTATATTATTGAATTCAATTACTAATGATTTTTCTTTAATGTATTACATTTTGTTGTGTTGTGAATGCTAGCTTGGCACGTGGAACGTTTTAGTCTCTGAAATTCCATACGTCACTCTGTAGGGGACTTCGATGAACCTCATCAGAACGCGCAAGAACGAGTTCAGAGGCGGGTCGTTCATTGGAGTCCCCTAGAGAGGTGCGTATAGAATTTCAAAGACGACAACGTTCCACGTGCCAAGCTAATAATCTAAACGCAATAACACGCAATACATTAATGAAAAATCATTAAGAAATGAAAAACAATAATACATACATAATAATACACATATGTTTTTGAGATTCAAGACACAAAACCCAGACAAAAATTTCATTTCAGAAGCAACAGGTTTTTATTTCAGAATCTCCTATCATCCCACTTTAATGGCGTGGTTAAGAACGTGTATGTAAAAGGCAACATTTCTTGGTGCGCGATCATGAACGTGCATCTGTGAGTCATACTTAGCCGCATTCTTGAGCTCACTCCGAAATTGCATTCACACGCACACTCTTAAACGCGTATTTGAAGGTTCGTCGTCTGGAGCGCGGTTAAGAACGAATGCGTAAAATGCTTTTTATGTCTTTGAGCCATCGTTCTTTAAAACTCCGTGAATTAAAATAGGTAGGTTAATTCTAATTACCCGTGAATTCGAATGGTCCTTCAAGTAGAGCTTCTCATTGGTCGTGGAAATTTACATACGTCATAAAATCGAACAGTTTCGTGTGATTTTATGGCGTTGTGTGTGCTTATGACGACAGTGTGAGCTTACGCATTGTCATTCTTAAAATATGAAATAGTTAATTAAATGCCCCTTTTTTTGCTTTTAAAAATCTCAAAGCCAAATGCAGTTCTATCGGGAAAAAAAAAGAAAAAATATCTCTACCTGGAAGAGTGCCAAGAAGAATCCATTCATGTTCAGGGGAGAAACAGCTGGTATAAGGAATGGGCCGTATTCCGTTTTTGTTTTAGTTCTTTTAGCATACTTGATATATTCCGAACTGATGCTATCTGCAAGTTTATAAATGTGGTTGCTTTCAACAAACAAAGTAGCAAACATTCTGATTCGTGTTCTAATCAATGCACCAGCAAGACAAACTTACCTAAAACTCAAATGGATTCGCCCTCTTCTGCCATGCGCAGAAGCGTCCAAGTGTCAGAACTTCGTGGTCGAACGGTACTTCCAAATTTCGTTTAGAGAAAGAACATTAGGAAATGACTCTCATTTCCAAGATGGAGCGTGGCCAGAGTTTTTTTTTTTTGGTGGTAGGAGAAACCTTGCTGTTGGTTATCCGTAATTTGATTTGTTGAATCAATGTTGTTCAGAGATTTTGTCACGCAATACAATTTCTACCGGATGTCGAAGATTTTAATAAAGCCAATATTTCTATGTGATATCAAGGAGGCCGTGGTAGCCTAGTAATTAGGATGTCGGACATCGAACAGGAAGATTTGGTGTTCCATACCCGACCCGCTGAGGACCCACCATATACACTTGGAGATGCGTGCATGAAAAATCCATGGACCCTGAATTCTCGAGGGCACCGGAGGGTGGAGAATTTCTGTTCCCTTCACTCTTAGGTCAAAAAAGGACGGTTGCTTATTTGTGAGGGCACCATCTGGTGTCATCCAAATACATAAGTGGTGCTCATCAATATCAATAAAACGGAAGGCGCTCTTTACTGCTTTCATTCCTGGTCGCACTGCGAAGAGGAGCTAGGATACCCAAGTGGCATTAGAACAGCGTTTCTCAACCTTTTAGTATTCGCGGCCCAATTTTCTATCATAATTTTTATCGCGCCCCCCACTTACCATAAAATGTATACAACAATAATGTATATTGAGTAGGGTCAGGGGCAGTAAAATGGGTCACTTTTTAGCTATTTTCATATTTAAAGTTTCATAGCAGCAAAACCAGACACATTGCCCATTTCGTTTCAATTGCATCTTAACATTGAACTCCTTTAGGTCAATTTCATGTTATTTTAATATTTATTTTTTAATTATGAAATAGTTTAACTGAGCTTATAAAGTTGTGACCTGATTTACTCCATCGTGGGGTAAAATGGGTCAGAGTGGAAAATAATGCTGGAAACAGTTATTTATTACTTTGAAATTGAAAAAAACAAATGAAAGTAACATTTTTAGCAAGATTTTGAATTACGATTACATTGAAATGTTGAAATAATATTATTCTAGATTGTTACATATTGGTTCACATAAGACTTCAACAACATCACTTCTCTCTATCACATCAACATGATCTTTTTTGAAGGAAAACATGAAAAAAAAAAATTTTTTTTTAGTTTAATTTCCAATAAAATAAACAACATACACTGTTTAAATTAAGGAACTTTCTGCAGTGAGGTGCAACAGAGTAAATTTTAAAATAATAATCGAATAGAACTAGCTAAGCCTAACCCTGACCCATTTTACCCCATCCAAGAAAAACTGGTGTAAAAAATTCAATATTTAATATTTTTTTATATGCTCGGTTGTAATTGTTCTCTAAAGTTTCTTAGTGAGGAAATCCTTTAAATTTGGGTTGTTATTTGAAAAAATATAGAGTATTTCAAAAGTTAGTAAACCATATGTTTTGCACACTATCATCCAAAAATTACAAAAATATTTTTTGTGTTGCCATATTTAAGAGCCTCACTTTTTTTTTTTAAATGAAAAATGTTGCCAACACATTGAAATATAACATAAAAAGTATTGGTTTAAAAATTTCAATTTCAAGTTCTATTATTTTGGGTTTTTTATCAAGTGACCCATTTTACCCCATGACCTATTTCACCCCCCCCCCCCTACTGATTCTGTTTTTGAATTATTTTTAACTAACTGCCAAAACAAGAGTAAAAACGAGTCGACAGGGGTGGCGTAGTAGTGAGGCGCATGCCTCGTACGCCCAAGATCGCGGGTTCAAACCTGGCCCAAGTCGGAGGATTTTCAAGATGCAGAAAATCGTCTGCGCCCATGTCGTATGATTATGCGGCATGTAAAAGATCCCTTGAGTAGACATTTGGCTTGGATGCTCTCGGCTAAATTAAATTCCTAGTGCATATTGCATCAATGAGAGCTCAGGTACCGCCATTTAGGGGTAACTAAACGTCAAAATTCTCTTGCGGGGAAGGTATCACACTCATTGTGGTGCCGCTGAAAGAGATGGTACCAATTACTGGGGAACGCACTAGGTCTGCAATGGGTGAGGACCAACACCGCAGCCACATTCGAAATATAAGAAAAATAAAGCGTAAAAACGAGTAATTTAGTAATAAAATTAATTTAGAAATAAATCACTATTTGAATTTTGGCTGTTCTATTACTATTTCCAACATCTTACTTTTGTGAAACTGGATTTTTTGCTGTGACTTCTTTGAAGACAAACTGTAGACCTCAGCTAAATATAGAAATAACTGAGAATAGTTATTTCTAATAATAAGACTTCCTTCGAACAGTGTTGCTTTGAAAGACAAGCCCAAGGAAGTCACTAATAGTTATTTAAATTTGTTCTAATTTAGTATGTTTTGATCGAGAAAATTTTACTTTAGTAATTTGTTTTACTTAATAAGTTATTAAATATGTCGAAATGCATTTTATTTCCTATGTGTATGTGTGCTTTCCTTTCAGTCAGTTAATCAATTTTTTAAAGTAATATTTTCACTTGATTGAAGTTGACCGCTTAAATTAGTGACTTTACCACTTTATATTTAATTGGTAATGAGTGGTTTTATTTTCATCATTTAGCACAATAAATACGGCGTAATTCCTTATCCCTTCACTCTGCTAACTAATAAACTACTTTTCTATGAGTTTATATATGAGTCGAGTTCTTGTTTTACAGTTCTTCTTTAAAATTTCAGACATTAAAGGGAAAATTCATTATATAGTTTAAAAAAGGGATTAGGTATAGTACTATATAAAGAAACCTACAGCTTTACAACATTTAACTATTCAGAAAACACTCCAGCATTTTAAAAATAAGAATTTATTGTCCTTACGTAGGGTTACAAGTTCATTTTTCATGTAATATGACTAGGTAATTCATTGAATAAAGTCTTAACCAAAAGGGAAAAAAATCTTGATAATTCACAATAGCAAATTTAAATTAAACAATGAAGAAATAAAATGATTTCATTCCCTAATGCAGAAAAAACTTCGTAATTTTTAGGTTTTAAATTCTGCAGATACTATTATTAAAGTTTTCTGTCAAACCTAATTAAAACTTATAAGTGTATTAGTTTTTTATTTATTTTCTGACCTTCTTTCTGCTTATTCTAAATTATAGTTCTACTTCATTAAGTTCTTACATTTCCCAACAATTATAAATGAATCTCTTAATTGTTAACTACTGCATATGTTCAAGTATAAAATACAGTTTTAATTATTTGCTTCAGTTAATTGTTAGAGATAATAGAGAAGGATTTTGTTTTGTTTTTTTCGTTGAACTTAAAACGCAGCGATGCAAAACTTTTAATTGGGAAACTAGTGTTTTATTTAATGACATTTGAGAGATAAAAAAAATAAATAAACAATCCAATTTTTAATTGAGTTATTCTTTTAAACCATGGTAATATATTTTCCAAGATTTTATATTATTTTTTAATTTATTGAAAGATATCAAAATTACTGAGTGTTTCTCGGTGCATTATTAATACTGAGCAAATATATTAGCCTCATACACGTTGAACAGCACGAAAACTGGTATCAGAAAATTTACAATTAAGCTTAAAGTAACCCCTCACGAGCTTATTTTGAACAATGAATTATTGAAATTCATTCTCATTTGGCTTAATCCTTGTTAGAAGAAATAAGGTTCTGGGATATGATTCACGTGCCCTTTATTTGAGAGTTTACGAACAAATACCGTCTGACGTACTTTTTTATCAGCTTCATGATGACATAAAATTTTGCAAAGTGAAGTAATTTTTTTATTTTTTACTGCCGAAAGAAATAGTACCTAATTGTCAGAAAATTGACCGTTAAGTTTAAATTAAAACTCACGGGCATATTTTGAACAATAAATTATTGGAATTCATTCTCTACAAATTCTTTCTATAACAATAAGGCTTACCTTAAACCTTGTCAGTAGCGATAAGATTCTGGGAGATAAATCACGTTCCATTTATTTTAGAGTTTACGAGCAAATACTGTATGCCGTATTTTTTTTATCAGCTTCGTAACGACATAAGATTTTTGAAAAGGATTTTTTTTCCTGTTGAAAAAAAATCTTAAAATTAGTAAAAAAAAAAAAAAAAAAAAAAACGAATACTTTTGCTAGTTTAAGATTAAAAACTAAAAAATGTCTCAGGTGAAAAAAAAAGGAAATTCAAACTCATAAACAACGTGTTCGAAAAGCTAATATGGGCACTGCATTAATGATCATATTAAGCTTTCCTACTTAACCCTTTATAGGGGCATTTTTTTTTTTTTTTTTTTTGTAGTATCGGTAGGTTAAAATATTTTTCAGAATTTGTTTTGTTTCAAAAAAGAAATTCATATAGAACAGTAAATAAGATTAGCATGATTTTTTCCACCCCCGCCCTCCTTTGGGGGGGGGGGATAGCTATAATATTTGAATATTGATGCATGTGGGGGTAGATATATTTCCCAGAGTCTTTGCAAGATTCTGCCAATCAGAAAGGGTAAAATAGCTTACTATAAACACCTATAATTTGATGAATTTGGTGGGAAGCATACTTCAAACCAAGGGTTAGAGACACACATATTACAGAATTAAATACCTGCCTTTTATGAAAATATTTAAATGAAATAAGACTAATTGCGCTAGTTTGTGTTAAATAATTTAAAACATGCAGAAATTTTGAACGCTAATAGGCTCTTAATTTCAAACGCAACAAAAAGTGGGTCTGTATTAAAAAAAAGCATTTGATACCATCGGAAATTCTTTTTGTCAAAAGGAAAGTTGATAGCATCGGAAATTCCTTTTGCGGAATAAAGAAAAAAAAACCTGTTAATTGCCCCAGGAAACTATTGCAGATCTATTTTAACAAATTTAAAGCAAACATCGCTTAAATACCTTATTTTAATCTTGCCTTTTTTTTTTATTCCGCTGCCGAAAAGAGTTTAACTTTTACTAAACCGGAAAAGTAAATTTATTCTTCGCTAATTCTTTTTTTAATAATAATGTGGCAGATTAAATGCCAGTGCATGGCTTCCACGAGAAAAATATAGCATTTTCTTTTCATTCCAAAAAAACTTAAAGTAAATTTCTTTAGAAATGTGCTTTTATGATGCATTTACAACGCAGCCTTTCTGTGCTTCCTTGAATCAAAATTCAATACTAAAATTGCAAAAAGGAAGTGTGTTTATTCAGAAAAAGCCTGCATATGTGTCGGTACAATTATGTTATATTTACAAGTTTTATTTTTTTCTTCACGTACAAAAGTTTTTTATTCAAATTCAATATAAAATAAAAGATTAACTTCTGCTGAAACGCATAATTTTACTCGTCAGTTTAGTAAATGATTTCTGTGAAAGTATTTCAAAATTTTATAGGGAAACTAAACTTTTCGTTTGAAAATGTTGAAATTAAAACAACATTTATTATCAAACAGTTATTTTTATGACATTTTATGTCCCTCCTCCCCTTAAATTTGTGGCATCAGTATTTTTCGTGTGCGTCCGGGGACGAAATTCTAAAATGTGCATTTAGTAAACTGCTTAAAAAGAAGAATTTTTCTGCAAAACACAAACGCAGAAAACAATATTTTTCACTCTGCTTTTAGTTTAAGAAATACACATACATTCCTTCTTCTCATTTACGTTTTCATATACTTGTTACGCAGTTTTTAATCCGTATATTGAACTTATTTGATCACTGAAGCGTTGGAAAAGACATTTATAATGCTTCATTTTAAGTTTATTTCCTTTTCTCAAAATCTAATCGATTTTGCACATATTGTCTTCTTTTTTATCGATATATGTTGCAGTTAAAAGTACCATATTTATTATATATATATACATACACACAAATATATAAACATTTATATATATACATATATATATATATTCAGAATATTTCACTGTTAAATGAATTGAATCTCCAGCAACTTTCTTAGTTTGGATGCTTTCGCACATACATTCAAAAGGAGGAGACGCTGTGAAATAAAAAGAAAATTAAAAGATATAAATAAAAACACAGCATTTAATGTGGTAATATATGTCAAATGGTCGATACCTCACTATCCGGAACTTGAAGGCCATAACTCTTGATGAGCGAGTGTACTTAGTACGAACTGCTTTTCGCCCTTTTTGAAAAATATTTTTGTATGATGTATGGGGAGTTCAACAGATATTAGGTGACATAAAAAACTTTCACAATTTCTAAGTAGGTGTTGTGGCTGTTGGAATATTAATGCTCAGGCTCATAGTCGGGATTTATAATTTACAGTGTTTTCTTACATTTTCAAGTCAGAAAAAACGAAAATTGATCTTTTAACGATATACAAAGGAAAATAAATATATGTATTTTTTCTACTTTTGTTTTGTGTGTGTGAGGGGGGGGGGGAGCACAAAAATTTAACATCATTGTTTGACCTAAATAAAAACATAAGAATAGAATATGCAAGAGAAATTAAACATCAGAATATACTAAACCTTTTTTGTTTGATCACATAAATGTTCTGCTCTACAATTGTATGATTATTTCTATAGCCCTAAATTGCGTGGATTCAAATGCAATTTAATTAAATTAAACGGTTAGAAGAAACGACAAATGCATTTTATACGCAGAATATGGGCCTTGAGTAGCAGTTTCACCAAATAGGATTTATTCCATTACAATCAGTGCACTATTTTGCATTAACACTACTGTTAAATCACTATTGTCTGAAAAGAAAAAGACTCTCGGAAATTTTCTAAAATTGAAGAAAGCTCTTTTATAACAAAAGTTTATGGGCAGTTATCACAATAAATAAGTAACTAAATTCAAATTAAAAAAGCAAAAAAATTGATAAATAAATAAATAAAATGAAGGTACTAAAATGAATGAAGCAGAAAAGTACACTTTACCGTAACCTAAAGGTGAGAACAATGGGCACCGAATATGCACACTGATGTGGATTTTCTAAAGCCTAAATGCGGTAGATAAGAATGTTTACTACGGTTTCTAAAGTCATAATGGGTTTGGTATGCTTAATACTTTTAGTCAAGTTTTTTTCTCACGACGTGAAAGCATCTACCTTTTCGGCATTCACCCTTTTAAAAAACCACGGGTGTTGCTGGCCATTTGTGAAGGGTCACCTAATAGGTGACCAGCATCAATCTTAACAGCCTGTAGGCGGATGACACCAGATGGCGCAGCCACAAATCTGGAATTCATTCATTTATTATTTTTTTATTTTTAGTACCAAGTTCTTATGAGTACAATAAAACATCAACGTAAATAAACCACACCTTGTCCATAAAATTTGTACTTAATTTTCGTTGATTTTTCATTTTATCATTTTAACACAACGTACTTTTGATCATTTTTCAAGTTCTTAGATGAACTCAGAAAAGTTATGATAAATGTTCATTAGTAATATAATATCGATTCACTGCACGGGGAACTTTTACACGGTACTCTAAAAACAGGACTTGACATTTTTTAAAGCAGAATTCATTGTTTGAGGTCTATTCTATAAAATAGTTCATTGGATTTTTTTATTGCTTATCAGCTTTTACTCTTTGAGGGTATTGATTCAAACATGCGTTTTGAAGTTATGAAAGGGATTTATTTTTTGATTGAAGGGAAAAAAAATGATTTTCTCCCTCTCACTCACGGCTAGTATGCACTTGTCAACAGCACACGGCATCCCATTTGAAAGCATTCGAAAAAGTTCGGAATTGCTTTAATTCAAAAACGCTTTGGCATCTTCTTGACGCATTTAAGTTTGCTTGAGGAATTAATGATTTTTTTTTCTGAAAATTTTGCGCTGAACACAATAGTTAAGTATTTTTTTAATTGAAAAAAAAATGCATGCGTCCTTTGCGATAATAAATACATTCAATAAATATAATATAAGAGAAATGCAAGTTAATTTTGAAATGTTTACTCATTATGAAAACCTTTCTCAAAAGTATTTTTAACCACTTTAAGTAAGTAACTTCGCATTATTCAATGAAAAGGTGTTGAATAATGGTAAATGAAGATTACAGCACCCTTCGGCCTAAAAGAAATGCTCTAATTGTCAGTACAACTAAAGATAATAATGTTAAGTTTTAGCGCAAATACTACAGTATGCCAAGAAAAGAAAAATTATTTTGTTTCTATTGCCCTTTTCCCAAGGAACCCGAAAATAACATTATGTATTTATCGAGAAAGCATAAAATAAAGCCAACATTTCCTATTTCTTAGAAAGTTGGTTTCAGATTTACACGGCAGGAACAAAAATGACAAGAAAATTGTAATCTTTACTAATATTATAAAGCTGTAGAGTTTGTTTGTTTGAACGCGCTAATCTTAGGAACTACTGGTCCGATTTGAAAAACTCTTTCAGTGTTAAATAGATCATTTATCGAGGAAGGCTATATATCATCACGCTAAGACCAATTGGAGCGGAGTTCCGAAAGTTGCATAAAATAGTCCTTTTCTATCGGAAGAAATTATCGCATCTTTTCGAGCTTGATACCATTGAAAAACCCGTAAAAACTATCCTAGAAAGAGTTTTGTACTTTGTGCTAAAATTGAAAGCCTCTAAATTAACTAGAAAAGAAGTTATAAGCGTTTTTCTCTGTAGTTTGAAATTATTTTTTCACGGTAACTAACTTTAATTTTATTTGACCCAGGAGATGACCGTTTTTTTTTATTTGCATTTTTGTATCGGTTCAACAATTGTTACAGTTTCCGTGTGAACAAACAAATCAATGCAGTTGCCATTGTTAAACAAATCAAAAAAATAATAATCAACGTTTCTAGCATTTTGATGAGGCACAGCTGTATTTGCAAAATATAATTTAAGATAGACCGTGCAACGCCGATAGTCGCAGCTAGTACAGAATAAAATCGATCTGTTACAGTAATCAGTTTCACAATATATGTTGCAAAACAAAATTAAATTTAAAGGTCTTGAACTACAAGCAGAATCATAAATATATATTAAAAGAAAAAATACTTTTAAATCTTCGAAATAAAAACAACATTAGGGACTATTTCTTAAGCATCTAAATCTCTGCATCAACGTAAGTACTATATCCCAATTATGTAAACATATAAATAAAATGTAAGTACTAGGATAACCACATTAGTTGTAAAGCCAATGTTTATCTTTTAAAAGTTTTATGCATTATTTCGCACCTTGATTATGTCACTTTCAGTACTTAATAACTTTTAATTTTTATTAATTTATTGATTCTTTTGACATATATACTACATGAATGTTTATAATAGGTTTGGGGACACGGCAACAAAGCTTTAGGAAAAGAACGTATCATTTGCGTAGAATACGAAGTTGTAGTTGTTTTCGGCAGGTACTCGCTTTGTGTGTGTCATTTGCATGGTGTACACAGAATCGTTATTCAGTGGACCACATACTTTGTTTCATCAGGCTTTGCTATTGGTAAAAACTAATTGAAAGTATGTATACCAGGTAAACATTTCACACAAAATTTCGCGACCTCGATCAGATTCATAAATATAACGAATTAATTTGCCGCTCTGCTTCCCAGCTGTGTAACATCAAATGCGCTGCTTATCGAACCATATCGGCAATTATTCCTAACTATATATTCTAATTATTTTGCTCCTATGCGAAATGGGGGAGTTTTTTGCTTATTGCCGGAAAACAACAAAATAATTTATTTCCATACTGTGTACAGTACAGCATACTTCATGCAATGCCGGTCGATTGATTAAATTTTAATCTCTGTTGCATTTGGATAATCTCTAATGCCAAAAACACTGCTATTGTATCTTGCTCAAAATTTAAAAAAAAACATTTAATCGTAATTACTTCAAATCTAAATAATTCCAAAAGTCGCAAAATTATGCTTTAAATATACATCCTTAAACATATTTGGTACTGACAAGGTACAAGTAATTAAAATAAGACGTGTGAAAACGACTTTAGAGGTCCCGATTATGTTCTTCTCAAATGTATTTCATCATACTTGTGAAAAGTTTTGAGGCAAAATTGTACCTATTATAAAAGCATTATTTGATTCTTCTCACTGTACTTACAAAGTTAATCCCTTTAAAAATTAATCAAGCCTTGACAAGAAACAAAACGTGCAAGAGAGATGAAATTCTCCCGTATTCAGTAATTTTCTGCTGAGATTTATAAAGAAAGAGACTTTAAGAGAAGAAAATTATGAAATTCTTTGGGATAAGTTTTTAAGTTTCTTAAGAAGGATTAGAAACATTGGAACACATTTTACTATCCATATCTGGCATTTAGAATTATTTAGAAAAAAAATGTACTTTTATAAAAAAAACGTTTGTTACCATAAGAACAAAATCATAAGATAAGATATATATTTTTTATCACTATAAATGTAAATTATTTTTTTTTTTCTTACAGAACAGTTCAGTTTTGGGACGTTCCAAGCCAAATCATCCAGGGGTTGACACCCGAGGTAGGCCGATTTTGATGAAAATTGGTGAGATTGTTCTACCTATAGATATAAGAACAACTGTAAAATTTTATCTCAATAAATAGATTAGTTTTTGAAATAGAACACTTTAAAATTTTGCCAGAAATTTACAATTTGACGCTGATCGCAAATCAAGCAATTTCACATACTTCTATATTTTTTATCGTAAAACAGTTATTTTTAAAGATAGAAAGTTATTTTTTTTTCAATGTGTCCAGTATTCTTTTGTGAATAGAAATATAGCATTAGGTTTGGGATTTAAAGGTATTAAGGCAACTTAAAAAATCCTTGAAGAACAAAATTGAGTTGTATTTAATACAATGACTGGCGCTCAGAAACTGCTCAATTGCGTTAAGAACGTATCCTTCGATTTTAAAATTAATTATACCATTAGAAACTAGATTAAAAATGCTTTAAAGTGGTACATTGAAATTGATGGGGTTTGGACTTTTCATTGAGTAAGAGCTGATGAAACTTATGCCTAACTTCAATTTTCAAAAAAATAATCTTGGCTGCTCTTATAATGATGTTATATAGTTATTCAATTTACATTCATATATATACATTGTACAAAGAGCTTTCCACCAAAACAGAGTGAAATTATAAAATATTCAGAAATATATTTACAACATTTTTTGGAGGAAAAAAAAATAGAACCGACCCCAAATCCTTAAATGCACGAAAAAGTGAAAAATAAATATAAATTCTTTAACCAACACCGATACGGCATTTAAATAGAACTTATGAAGTCGGTGTAAAATTGCTATGGATTTTTATTCATGAAAACTTTTGTAACCATGAATCAATTACAATTATTAATGGTCTAGATTTTGCAACAGTTTCAATGTAAAATAACGCATGGTGTAAAGGGAATTGGACTGTCATAATTTTTCACCGATTTCAAAAATTAGGTTTTAAAGTGGTATGGATGTTGTTAAGAATTAATTTATTTTTCAACAATGGTACAGGACCTATGGTAAACTACCCTCGATCGAATTAAAAAAAATCATGAAAATCGGTTCATCCGGTAAGAAGTCATGAGTGGAGAAACCAAAAACAATCGGCATATACAGTATGAATATTATATTATATTATTAAAATATGTTTCTATCAATTTGATAATTATTATTTAATTAATATATATTTATATCAAATTTGATTATGTTTATATCAAAGTATAACCTTCTTCCTTTGTGAAGTTGGTTAAAAATACATGGTTTTTTTACAAAATGCTTATGCCATAGAAAGTTCTTCAAACAAGCATGAAACTACAAGTCTAGACTTTGAAATATGCATTAGATTGAATATTACTAAAGGAATATCAAAGTCAAATATGTTGCCAGATTTTGATAGGAATTTACATAAATTATGTTGCATGCGTTTCTGAAGGAAACTGGTGGAGTGGTCTAGTGTCGTTAAAATGAACAAAGATGAAGGCGTGACACAACTGCTTTCATGCACCCGCATGGACCTTGAGAAACATTTTACTGGCCTGAAAGGCAAGATGAATGCCTGTTCTCCCACAACGTATCTTATGTACTGTTGAAAGTTCAGAAGTAACCTCACATATCGATCATTTTTTTTTTCAAAATTGGATCAATATCCATGAAAAATATTAATGAAAGCTGGAATATGTTCAAGGGGAAGCTTTAAAACTGTTCAAATTTGAAAGGAAACCTAGTTTTAGCCTGTTGAATAAGAGACATAGCCATTTAAATACTTTGATTAAAATTTATAACATTTTCAATCTACGAGCTTAAGAGTAGTGATCACTTCAATAATAAGCATCTTAAACATTATTCTAATAAAACCTAATATATATATATATATATATATATATATATATATATATATATATATAGATATATAAACTTTCTTATCTTAGTTTGTCTAACAAACATGACATTTTCCGAAAAAAGAGTAATTTAAAAAAAAAACCATTCTCATGCATTATTGTATATTATTTTTTTGAACTATAGAAGGTCTGGCTGATTTTGTAACTTCGATCAGTTACAACCGAATATACAGTTTTATTTTCCTAGTTTCATGCTTGTTTGAAGAACTTTCTAGAGCATAAGCATTTTCTAAAAGAACGACGTATTTTTTGCTGTAAATATATTTCAGAATTTCAATCGGTTTTGGTGGAAAGCCAAAACAACAATTTCTATATATATGGATTTAAATTTAAATACACTATGTAACAACATTATAAGAGCAGCCAATATTATTTTTTTGGAAATTGAAGTTATTAGGAACAATAGATTTTAGTACTTTTCAAAGGCATAACTTTGATCAGCTCTAACTCAATGAAAAGTCCAAACCCCATCAATTTCAATGTTCCACTTTGAACCATTTTTAATCTAGTTTCTAATGGTATAATTAATTTTAAAATCGAAGGATATGTTCTTAATGCAATTGAGCAGTTTCTGAGCGCCAGTCATTGTATTAAATACAACTCAATTTTGTTCTTCAAAGATTTTTTAAGTTGCCTTAATACCTTTAAATAACAAATCTAACGCTATATTTCTATTCACAAAAGAATACTGAACATAATGCCAAAAAAATTTAATGTTCTGTCTTCAAAAATAACTGATTGACGATAAGAAATTTAAAAGTATGCGTAATTGCTTGATTTGCGATCAGCTTCGAATTGCAAATTTCTGGCAAAACTTTAAAGTGTTCTATTTCAAAAACTAATCAATTTATTGAGATAAAATTTTACAGTTGTTCTTATGTCTATGGGTAGAACAAACTCACCAAGTTTCATCAAAATCGGCCGACCTCGAGTATCAAACCTTGTCTCCGCTGGATGATTTCACTTGGAATGGCCCTTTTGCTATCTGCTTGTCAAACTTTCTTCAGATCATGAATGTATGGAAAAATGGAATTTTTTTCTACTTAAGGAGTAAAATTTTACCAAAAAAGATGTGAAAACCAATTCGTTTTCAAATTGTGAGGCAATTTGTGTTGAAAATAACTATCAGTATTTGTGTGAAAGAAAAGGGGCAAATATAAAAGAACCAAACGAAAAAGAAATAAATTAATGTGAAAAGACTTAAAAACTGAAATCTTAACACTTCCACAATGTGTGTCCCAAAACAGGAGGAAAAAGTAAAAATAATTTCAAATTGAGGCAGATCAATAACCTGTTTCGGGCACTTTATCTTTTATAGAGATAATGGGGCGAGACGGTGTATTAACATAAAAGATTATTGTGAAGCTTATTCAGCTAAGTCAGTTTGAGAGACTTTAGTATTAAAAAATAATTCAGCTATATATTATTCAACAAATAATATATATAGCTAAGTTATAAAGTTGATACGATACTAAACAATTTTAACTTTCTAAAGGCTAATATACCTTTTCGAGTATGATTATTAAAACCTAAATGCATTATATCCATCAGTGAATTAAAATTATTCTATTCGTTTCACGTTAAACCGAAAATTGTTTCCAACTGATTATCATATCTGCTACAATATTTCTGAAACTCATTCTGTTCTCATACTGAACAGAAAAATTCTTTATGATTTCTTTTTAAAAGAACTGCAAATATTTGTTGTAATTTGCAGACGACGTTTTATATTTGTAATTTGCTGTAGAGTATACGTTTTCTGTACTATGTGTGTCAGTGAGCAATATTTTTACAAAAGCGATATTTAATTGAGTTGGCTTACGGTGGAAATATCCCAGGGCTATGGCGGTGTGTTTTTACCATATGAAAAAGTTCCACCTACAGGACTGTCTGCACAAAAATTTTTATTTTCATGCATAAAAATAATAACTGAAAATTACTTATTTCAAAAATATCAAAAAGTACTGAAATTATTAGTAATTTTTTAAACCGAAAAATATTGCAAGCTTTAAAAATTCCAGTCAATTTTTTGCCCAATTATCTATTAATAGTAAAGTACATCCAATCTAAAACCTTCTCAGTATTACTGCTTCAGTTGAACGAAGTTATAACGTCAACATTACACCTATTGATTTTTCTTGAAAGTGTACAGAAAGATAACACCAGGTATAAGGTACTTCTTAAATCTTATAAATAGGTAGCATATTGAATTGATACTAAATGAAATAAATGTTAAACATGTTCCACACATAAACATACAGACCTAAACATTGTTGCAATCGATCCCGTTTGCAACGCCCTAGTCGAATTCAGCCTGGTCTTTCCAGCATTAAATTTAATGGAAAAGATTTCTTTTTCTTGATAATTCCTTATTAGGATTCTCTATTTAAATATTCTTACAGCCACAAAACTATTTATCGTTAATTTAAACAGAAAGTAATTTTAAGTTTCAAAGTGGTAATTTGTACATGTCATTCTATCTAACGTGCAAGGATAAGATACTGAAAAATTTCAGTATCCTATTCGCCCATTACTCTTCACGCATTTAAGCTTTCCGTGCTATGCATAGATGTGACTTGGTTCAGCTATGTGCTACTCAATTCTTTTTCCTGGTGCAGAAAGAAACTGTAAATATATATTTTTTAATCAAAATGTTAACTTTTATGGAGTGAGTTTATTTAATTTCAGATTAAAGGGATTTTTTAAAAGTATATATATAAATATCACACTATTATTTTTTGTCAAAATGTTTTATCATTCTTTTTTGGTTATACCCATTCTCAACCATTGCTTATATAATTTCTGTTACAGAGTTAGGTTAAAATATAGGCTATAAAGTTCGGCTAATCCTTTTTTCCCTTATAAAATAAATCTTGCTTTTTACTACTCTCCTTTAAAAAAAGAAACAGAAGAAAGAGAGAAAGAAAAAAGAAAACGTGAAATCTAACGTGATTCATTTGTAACGATGCTTTTTAGATATTTACGAAAAATTTTTTAGAAAAATTATTTAGGTGCATCTGCACATCCTAGCCCAAAAAATGTTTTAATTCCAAAATGCCAGCAGAATAACGGTAAAACAAGCGGGAGTTAAAAAGGAGAAAAACATTTTTTTTTCTGGATAAATTTAGATGAGACAATCATGAATAAAAACTTTCATATTTTAAGGACTGATTGAAAACCAATCCAAAAAGTTAATGTCACTGTTATTTTAATTGAAAACAGTAACGCATGCAGATCTGAAACGGTTCTTCTTTCAAACTGAAAATATATTTTTAGATATTAGGTTGCAATTCTCGGTATTGTAGGTGACCTTTCGAGTATGATAACGTATAGTAACAAAGGAAGGTTTGTCAATATACAATTCCGTGGATGAGTTTTTAAATTAATGCTTTCTTGAATTTTATTTCAGGAATGTTAACTAAAAATAGGGATGCAAGTTTCTATTCTATTATGATTATATGTCGCAAAGAGTATAAGTCATGAATAACCTTCGGGAAATAATTTAGTTTTAAAGATTTGCTAAATGTATATAGATTCAATACCATGTCCTAGTCATATATCTTTTCCTTAATGCTCTAGGATTACACCATAAAGCTTTTAAGCGTTTTAGCCCTAAATTAGTTCGATCACAGATTTAGGCTAACGTTTTGCGAAGGAGAGCAACGTATTTACATTAAATTATTACAGTAGTTTATATGAATATTTTTTATAAAAAGAATATTATTTCGTCATCGAGAAATATTTATTGCACAGTAAAAACTTTCATCTGATTTTGGATAGAACGTGACTTTCTCATGGATTACAATACATTACACTACACGAATTGGCCAAACTGGTGCGATCGAAAAAAGGTAATGATGTTTTATGATATGAGGTTCCTTCATTATCCTATTTTATGATTGAATCGATGCGTTCATTTATAATGCTTTCTTTTTTAAGTTTAAAAGCCAAGAAAGAAAAAAAACTGAGAAAAATGTAAAAGAAGAATATGAGTATGCAGCAGCGTGAACACTAGGCCGTAATCTAGTAACAACTCGAAGGAAAACAAAATAAGAAAAAACGAATTTTTAAAAAAAGAAGAAGAAATAGTTAAAAACATGAAAATAATTGGAAAATGTAAAAGATGAGTATGACTAATGTACAGCACCGTTTGCTCTAGAGCCATACTCATTATAAAGTTATATGAAATATCTGCATACTTAACATAAACTAATTATTTATGCATAAGATAGACCCGTTTTTGAACTTTTCTGTCTGTAAAAGAGCACAAACATATAAATAAGTAAATAAACATATGGAAAAATAAATAACGAAAGAAATAATGACACTATGTAAAATAAAGCAAAATAAATAAATAATCAGAGTTAAACTCTTACATTAAAAATGGTAAACAAATAAAGTAATCAATAAACGTTAAATTAAACTGCATGCATGTGTTTCCGGGTTACAAGAAATCCTTTTGCCAATGAAAAAAGACTTGAGTTCTACGGATGTAAGCCACTCGAGAGCCATCAGTAAATGAATAAACCTTTAAATAACATCTTTGAACAGCAAATTCAAAAACATTGCTATGCTTCTAAATGTGTTTTTAAAATATCTTTCTGTGAGCTAGAAAATAAGTCATAAGGAAAATTTTAGTAATAATTCCCAGTGGCATGCATCGAAAATGTTATAAAAAATTACATCTGAAAAGTGTTTAAAAACTAACTTGTGGACAAAATGTCAAAGTGAATTTATGAAATTCAAGAACTATTGATATATAAAAATTATGTAAACACATGATTTAATTAATTAATTAATTTTTTGTTTGTCTTATTTTTGTTTCAAATGTTTAATATTTTAAAAAGAAATAGTACATTCTATGATATTGATATTTTATTTTATTGTTATTCGTTAGAATTTTCCGAACAAGGTACAGGAACAATCTTGATAAACGTAATAGAAACATTTGATTACAAGTAGCTTTTTTAAGACCTGAAATGTACCACATAAAATGGTAATCGAAGATTATAATTGGACATTGATGTTGATATATCAACAGTTGGAATTGTTTCTTTTTGGACAGTTATCAATCTTGATTGGCAATTTATCTGATGTTTGATTAATTAATTAAAAACACACCATTTCAGATATCGCATTACTTTCCCATTAGGTTTTTTATTGTATTTTACAAGTGTTTTAATGATATTTTAAACCATTTTTCATAATTGCTTTTGCTCTCCACTTGGAATTTAGTTAGAGAAATATAAATAAGGAAAAAGAAGAAATTATTTAGCTCAGAATGATGTTTTAACACTTTTTGTGTAAGAATATTGCGAAAAGTTTTTTTTTTTCAACGCAACATTATAATATATTTTTATTAATGTGCAATTAATATTGAAAATGCATATTTTACTTAGTATTTCTTTTCAAACGCTAATTATGAAGAATAAAAATTCTTGCTATTTTACACTTACATGCATTTCAGCCGTTTTAGAGATAAATATGTTGATTTTGTCATGGTTAAACTGCTACTTAGTTGTCCATACATTCCTTCATAAATAGAGTTTCAGCAATAAAAAAAACTATTTTCTTACAAGTTTTTGTTACACAATTTATAAACGGATTATAACTAAAATGTTTCCAGTGGCAAACATTTTTTTCTTCTTCTTTTTATAAAACATGTTGAAAAGGAACGTTAAAGTTTGTTGTTTCAATGTAACTTTAGTTACATGAAAGTTATTTCGATTATATATTTAAGACAAGTAGTGGCACTCTTAATTTATTGCAGCGGAGAAGTGTTCTACTTGAAGAATTATTACCTGATATCACAAAATATTTTATCAAACATATTTTATCAGTGAATTACACCGTGTTGAAAACTTTTATTTATTTTTTTCCAAATAAATTTAGCTTAAGAACAGCACTAAAAGAAATGCAGCTGTTTATTTTATTGTGTTCTTTCTAATGTCCTCAAATCATATCTTACCTAGGAATTAAAAATATTTAAACGGTGGGATGTGTTATATAGAATTCTTTTTTTTTTAATTCTATTTTCTCAGAAAAGATTATTTTAAAACTTTTCTTTGTAACATGCCCCTGAAACTCTTACCTAATATTAATACATAAAACTAACGTTGACAAGAATCTACAAAAGATGGCACCACTAAACAAATTCCGAACGAAGACTACTTCTAGCACTTTTTTAAAGAAAAAATAGAGCTAGAGAACAAAACAACGCATAGAAAAAACAACGTTCATTAAAGCGCAAAAAACGGGTAAAAATTCCAGACACGTGGTTTTAATGTTTCGAAAAAACCTCTGCACAAATGTAGGCAGTAATTGTTTTGTGTTTATAGTGGAACCAAAAACGCATTTTAACCCGTCATCAATATACAGCTGGGCGGAATCTCTCCCCCCCCCCCCCCCTGCCTCTTAAGTTCTAAGGCCAAGCACTTTTTATAATTTTAAGACTACGAAAACAAAGACAAACATTTGCTAAAAATAAAAATAGAATGAAATACCACCTTTTGAATCACAAAATAGCGATACAAATTGCAGCATGTTTTTAACGACAGCTTCCCCTTTCTAAAAATTGAATTTCTTGAAACCTTAAAACTTCTTTCTTTTTTTTAAAATCTTATTCAAAAGCTTTAAAATTGAAAGAAAACAGATTTCTGAAAAAAGTTAATGAGCTAGAAAAATAGTGTTATCAATTGGCACATAAATAACACTTATTATTTAAGCACGCAGAAACAGGATAAGATTACCAAAACTCTTAAAGCAAATGCATCAGCAGACACGTCATTTAAAAATTTTCTAGAGAGGGGCGGCAAAGGGTATAAAATCATAGTATATTGCATTTAAAAACATCAAAATAAATGCACATACATATAAGTACAGTTTATTTCCCAAGACAGGGCACTTCACTCCCCCTTCCTGACCCCCCTAAAAGACACGGGCATGTGCATCAGTTTGTCATAATGCAATGCAGATTTTTCTGAAAGTTCTTTTTAATAGTTGTTTGAAAATAGAATAAATTAAAAATGTATAACTATCCTTAGTCTTTCCCGAGGGTCACAATTTCTTATCCTAAAGGTTTTCCATATGCATACCAAAAGCGCGTATAATCCTTTGATATAAACGCTGGTTCTTCCTAACTCTTTTTCTTGTAATTGCTAAATGAATCGATTGCATTTCTGCAAGACGTAATTTCGTTTGGCGTATAATTAATTTTGAGCATATGCAAGATCTAGCGGTTGTGGAAATAGTGCCGTTTAAAGCGTAGTGATTCCACATGAACTGGTTTGCATACACGGGAGATGATAACAGCAAAGGTATTCGCTCAAATGATGCCCTAAGCATGGTTGGCAGAACCCGCCTAGTCCTTTGATTTTCATATTCTCTTTGCACCTGAAATTTATTGATTGCCTTGTTACTTTCTGGCTGTAAAATTTTAAAAGGAACTGAAATCGAAAACTGTATCGGGCTTGGGAAGAAATGAAAAAAAAAAACTTTTCTGAAGTTAAAACAACCTGACCTTTTGAAAATGATGATAACTTTTTCGAAACATTCCAAATTAATGATAGTAAACGCCCAAAGTAATGCATGAATACAAACTTTTGTTAATACTGAACTTGCTCAATATTAACAAAACTAATAAGCAATATAAATTTAATGTATGATTTTCGGCCTTTGAGTATTATTACTAATTTCTCACAGCGACAAAGTGCAGTCATAGAATAGAAATAGTTCTGTTTACATTTGGATTTGTACCAAACGATAAATAAACATTCTTCTATGAAAACTAAATCTAGTCCTAGAATGTAATTTGAACGTTCAAAAAGTGCTTATCTTTGTTAAATAGAATATAAAGTGTGTATATTAAATCTAAATGATTTATTGTTCTTAATCTAAAGTGTATCTGAAGTTGTAGATTTAATCTTATGTATCATTGTTATGCAGAAATTGCAATGTCAAATGGAAATACGAGTTTTGTGATTTGAAAAACGGATCAAGCCATCGTTCTTGATTGCATATCCATGTTATATGGACATTCTAAAACTTAATGCCCGAATCACTGAACCCAATTCGCTTTTCTGAAATGACCAGAATCAGGAAAACACGTGATTCTCTTTAAAGAGAAATCGAATTAAGATTGAAATAAGCCTTCATTAGTTCGAACGTTCCTCCTGAACTAGATTTTAGTATGTTTTAGAATTAGCTTCAAACGATTAACATCGTCTGGGCAGAGCTATTATTCGACAAATTTTGTGTCTTGTCATAGATATAACCATTTCTAGGTATAAGAGAAGAGATAAATTGTCTCATTTATGTAAAATATTTGTTTGTTAATTACACGTTAATGCACTCGTATTTAATGAAGTTTGAATTTGCCATTGCTTTATTTGTGAGAAGCATCCTTGCGAATAAAGTATAATAGATGCGCTAATTTCGCTAATTTATTAGAAATTTCAGGGTAATTTATAAGCACTATGACTTAAAGATAAATATTATAAAACTTAACTTCGAATTCAGAAAATGCACTTTAAAATGTTATGAAGCATTTCAATGGTAATAGACCTCTTTTCATTTTATTTCATCTAATCCGTATAACATTTTCACTTAAATACAAATATTTGTTTCATAAAATATGTTTGTTCTTCGATCGGCTTCGAAATTGTTGAAGTGTTGAGATTTTTCCAATGATAAACCGCTCAAAATTTTCACAATTGTGTTTATAAATAAAACAGCCCATTATTGCATGTTTTTGTTATTTTCTTGAAATTTGATGCTTGTGTTAAAAAAGCAAACGAACATTGTTTAAGTGCAGAAAAGTCAATTATGATTGTCGCGGCAATTCCTTAACTACCCTTTCAAAAATTGAACAACCTCTGATTTAAAGAAACATCCATTCTACCTTCCTTAAGACATTTACGTCGATGTTGCACTCATTCCAATTACACGGTGTGTACTTGGAACACGAATGCTTCTCCCGATTTAGCTTTTAACTTATGGAAAGTAAAAAAGCAAGACTTACAAAATTTACTTTTACGACGGATCAACTCTTAGGGATACGCAATAAATTTAATATTCTAACGGCTAAAAGCTCAGAATGTTGGCCAAATATATAATTGTGGTATTACCAATTTGCGGCATTGCCAAATTTACCAATTGAAAATAAATAAATAAAATGGGTTTTTCGGCCCACCCCAGTTTACACGCATTTCAAAAGACTAAGATAATTCCTCTGTTATCTTTTCAAATAAGCGATGCAAAAATTTCTGAAAAAAAATTCCATTCAACTGACTTCCCTTATGAAAGCTGCATTTCCTTGAAAGGACTTTATTTTTTTAAGGACGATTTTTTCTTAAAATTCAATAAATGGCGAAAACATTATTTTATAAATATTAACCATTAAATTTTCCATGCTACTCTCATTCCATTAATAATGTGTTCACAAAATTTATTGCTTTCGTTCAGTAGGACATTTATGACAAACTTTCTTTTTGATCCTTTTATTTTCGTTTCGTTATTTTTTTTTTTTACTTCTTTCTTTTTTCTTTTATTCTTTTGTATTGGCGGAAAGAACTTAAGTTTACGCATGTAAAATTTGAAGGAGTTGTTGTTTCATCATTCAAATGATGAAGATATCCGAATACCTAAAGGCAGTGTTTAAATTGTAGAACAGAGATCATGTACATTACCGACAAACAAAGATTAATGCCTGGCAGAGTGCCAAGAAGTATCCATTCATGTTCAAGGGATAAACTACTGATATTAGGAATGTGCCGTATTCTGTTTTCGTTTAATTTCTCTTAACACAGTTTACTCCTTTTGAGCTAATGTGATGTGCCAGTTTTTAATCTCATTCGCGTGCTAATAAGCGCCTTTGCAAAACGAACTTCTCTAAAACTGGAAAGGTTTCGTCTTTTTCTACCATCGCAGAAGCACCCAATTGTCAAAACTCCGTGGTCGAACTATGTGTGTTTTTTTTTCTTTTTTTTTGTTTCTTTCTATCTTGATTCTTTTTTTTTTCTGGTAATGTACAGTTTCTATTGGTTAAGGAAGAAGGCAGGAGTGTAGCATCTCAAAGATGCTTTGCGTTAATAGTAATTATTTTATAAATAAGCGTCTCAAGAAATAGAAGGGTCCAATAAAAGAAATGTCATCCCAGTTCTAATTATTTACATTTAGTTGGGACATGCATGGCGTACACGACGTTTCGTGACTTTTTTTCTTATTTCTTTTTTACATTAATTAAGTGCACGATACTTTACAGAATTATCCGACAGGGTGGCATAGTAGTAAGGCACAGCCTCGTTTACCCAAATTCGCAAGCTCAAACCTGGCCCAAGTTGGTGGATTTTCAAGATGCAGAAAATCGTCTGCGCCCATGTCGTATGATTATGCGGCATGTAAAAGATCCCTTGAGTAGACATTTGGCATGGACGCTCTCGGCTAAATTAAATTCCTTGTGCAATCTGCATCAATGAGAGCTCAGATGCCGCCATCTAGGGGAAACTGAGCGCCAAAATTCTCAGAGTGGTAACCTCATCCGCCGACAGTGGTGCTGCTTGAAAGAATGGATGCCTATTTCCGGGGAATGCACTAGGTTTGCAAAATGGTTAGTTACCATATGGAGAAAATGGAATAAATAAATAAAAAAAACTTCACAGGATTAGTCTCGTTTAATTTATTTTTTACTGCAGCATTAACAAGTAAGTAAAATGTTTATTTCGCAGTAAAAATTCTTTCTCAAAGCTTCATTTATGCGAGTCGTATACATTCTCAACTTAGGTAAAGGTCACAACTCGAAACGAAATTCTAATCCACTGTTGGAAACATATTAAAATAACACCAAAACGTTGTTTACAACTTTCCTTAACGTAAAAGCTATTAACATTCCTTGCAAATCACTTGAGTAGTCTAGCGTGATAAGAAAGGCTAAAGCAATTACTGCTAAATAGGAAGGAAGCGAGTTTATTTTCAGGCTAAATCGTCTTGAAATGTTTTCATCATTTGTTTCCCTCTTGTTTAATTACTGACAAATTTTAACATGGATTCAAGGTTTTATTCATGTATATTTTATAAAACTGAAAAGTTGCAATTAAAAAGGAAAAAATAATTTTTAGACACAAACAACTACATTCAAAACAAAGACTTTTTTTAGATTTTAAAATCCCGTGGTGTGTATTACATTTCATAATTATTCTGTTTATCGCTTTAAAGATCGCATAATTTTCATGAGAACACACAAGTGCCTATTTTTTAACTTATGGAAACTAAAAATAAGTTATGAGTAAATTGTGGAATGAACCAACTATTTCAAATTGCATTAGAAATGAGGAAATGTTGGCATGTGCTATGAAAAAATGTATATAAATAAATTCCAAGGACAAAGAAATAGAATATTTATAACGTTTCGGTGATCAGTCTGTAAACAATTCAGCCCGGAAATTTGACGGGCACGAGAAATAGACGGCGAAACCTCTGGCCGTGAGTTTTCACTGGAGCCTGAGAGAATGGGTTTAAAATGAAATTTAACTTTAAGTAAGAGAACTTCTACAAAACATATCTCTTAGAAAGCGAGAAAAATAGAGATCAGTGAGAATCCACTCCCAAACAATTATTACACTTACTGGAATTTTTGATAAATTTTGCTGGACAAAGCAGCTCGTTCTGAAATTAAAATATTACCGGAAGCTAAACAAGATCCGAGTTACAAAGATACAGCACATTGCGATATTAAATGCGAACGTTTCTCAATGATTGTCTTGAGATCCAAAAATATTTTTTTACTTGAATTATCGCTTTCAGATCATTGTTTTTTTAAGAACAATATTTTTCACAATTTAATAAACATCTTAAAACAAGAAAAAAAATCAACTTCATGATTTTCTCTTTTGTTTCTCCCCCCTTACATCTATTATATCCTTATCGTTCTAACTCTTTCAGTACATTTCTTGCACTGATATAAGTATATATATTTTTTTTAATGTGAACCAGTCACAGTCAAATATCGGAAATTTACAATGCATTCGCTACATACAGTATTTGTAAAGACCACGCAAGTGCTCTCGTTATTATTGTTTTTTTATGCTTTAACTTTTCAAAAACAGGTTAACTTGTTCAGTACCAAGTGTCGCCCTTAAAAAAAAACTAAACATTATGAAAGTAGGATTAAAATATTTTCTTCCATATCATACATTACATTCACAAATTTAATAAATTTCATGACTTTTCTTATTAGTATAAAGAAATAGTCACTTCTGCATTAATCTATATATATATCTATTCCCCTTTTTTTAGTTCCTCCAAATAAAACTAAACGTGTCGAGGAAAATATTTTTGAGCTCTTCCGAAATAAGTAGTAAAGCTCTGAGGAAGCCATTAGAGACTGAGTGGGTATGAAATGTGATTCTTGACTAGAAGTAAAAGAAAAGTTCTTTGACAAAGAGGCATTCATCATATCCGCCCATGTCAACAGAAGAAAGAGAATAAAAGAAGAAAATATTAAATTTATGCTTTTAGCGTGTTTCAAAGAATTATTTAGAAAAATATTTCGCCAATTCCCATTTTTCCCAAGCATGCATATTTTAAAATTTTTATTGTAAGCAAATTGACATTTGAAAACTTGTTTGTAAAGATTTTTTTTCCCTTTTCAAAATGATAATCGTTACAGGAAAAAATATATATATATGTACAGTAGGGATGTAACGAATATTCGGCCACTATTCGGTATTCAGCCTATTCGGCCCTTTGGCAGAATATTCGGCCTGGCGAATAGTCATTTCATCACCCAGCCGAATATTCGGCCTGGCCGAATATTGATGGACTATTCGGCCGAATAGTTGTGCTGTATTAGAAATGTAAAAAAATTTACATTTTTTTACATTTCTAACACATACAAATTTAAGCATTTAAAATTGTATTATAAATGTTTCAAAAGAATACATTAGTATATAGTTTTAATAAATAAAAATAATTTAGAAAAAAACTACTTTCTGTAAACCTTATTTTAGGCTGACTGAGCAAAAACAGATTTTAAAGTTGTAATAATGTATTTTTTATTTTGCATTTGCCCCCAAAAGCTGGCAGCAGTTAATTATGATGGAGAATATGAGAAATTTTGTTATTATTAACAAAGTAGAAGCCAGAATTTGTTTGGGTAGACTAATTTATTGTGAATATTGGGTAAGAGAAATGGGAAAAGCCTAGAATATATCATGAATATTTAGATACCATAAGTTATTGGGGTTTTTGAAAATAAAAATTATATTCCAGTTAAGCGTATTAAATTTTAATAGATCTTTTAAAAATAGGTATGTAAAAAACACCCATAAAATAAAACTATTAACTATTATGTCTTTTAAAAAATCTTCATAAAACAGTTTTGAGCAAGGTAAAAGTTCACTAAGCAATAGTATAGTTCTTTCATTTGAATTAAGTAATTTGTAAAATAATGCTACTGCTTACTACCATAAAACCTGTCATTTCTGTTCCACTTGTGGGTGAAATTGTTAGTTTTATTACATTCAAAACAATAGAGAACATTTATCAATTTTAAATAGTAACAAACAGAATTCAATCATACATCATAGATTGTGTGTAATTGGTGTTTGACTTTGAATAATTTTAAATTTGACAAATACTTTCTATTACAACGATTTTACAACGATTTTCTAGAAATTTTAATATTCGGCCGCCGAATTCGGCTTCGGCCTAGAAGAAATGACCGAATATTCGGCTTCGGCCTGTAAGAAATGGCCGAATATTCGGTATTCGGCTATTCGGCCAAATCACTATTCGTTACATCCCTAATGTACAGTAAAACCTGTAAAGTAAAAACAGGGGATCAGGAAACTAAGGCCTTTGATGGTAGAAAATAAAACTTTTTGAAAATTTCTTATTTTGTTTTCTAAATTTTGGAACTCAGGCCTCGCAAAAGTTGATTACTTTTGCCAGGCATGGAATTATCCCCATATTATAAAATGTATTGAAACCTTTGTAACTTGACCACCTAATTTTACCATCTGTTTATATTGACCACTTATGAACGCCAAATTTGGGTTGGAGTCTTATGAAAAACCATTTGTAAGTTGACCGCCAAACTATTAACATATTTATTTGTTTACCTATTTTTTCAAAGATTTAAAAAAAAAAAAATAAAATAACTTCTCTAGGATATTTTTTATGCTGTAATGTTAGACCAGTATTTGTCTGGATGGATGAACCATCAATATAAAGTTTGACTAAACCTCATTGTAAGTTAACCAAATGGGAAAACTACCATGAGCACTCTTTTATTCTTTAAATAAGTTTCTTCTCTTTTCTTCTATCTGATGTAGTCATTTTTAAAAAATATATATGTATGTTTATGACATCGTTGCGATCATATAAGTAACGCACATAATTAATAAGATATTTATTTTTATTTTAACTAAGTACTTTACTTTAAAGTTGTATAGGATACATTGCAAGTTATTCAGGTGAACTTTCTCTTATGATATTGTAGATAATTGGGAAAAGAAAGCTACTTACTATTTTAAAGTAATGTTAATACATGAAACTATATTATATATATATATATACATATACTTGTTCTTCGGCATAATTTATTGGATTTTATAACATTTGAACGAGAGGAAACGGAGGATTCGGGGAAAAACCATCAAAGATCATTTTTTGCCAGTTTGAGTTTTCGGTGCATACAGGTAGCTTATTATATACATAAGACATATATGATATTATTAAGGCAAAAATTATGCGGACGACCATTAATAACGCTTCTGCCGAGAAAAAATCATCAAAGTGCAGAAGTTGAAACTGTACAAACGTAATCCTGAGAGTTTAGAGATGTGTAACATTGAGTTTTCAGTGCACACAGATAGCTAATTATAGACAGAAGGCATATGAAATATAATTTATTAAAGAAATATGCAGACGACTCAATCATTGATGACGCTTCTGTCGAGCAAAAAGGATCAAAATCCAGAAGCTGAAATTTTAAAACGTAATTCTGAGAATTTAGACATTTGTGACTATGATAGTTTTTCCCCGTGGCCCTTCAATTATTAAAAGGTTGCTTTATTTTCTTAATAACAACTTTAAAACAAAATGCAGATGAAAAAAGCTTTAATAAAGGGGTGATACACTGAGATGTATTCTTTTTGAAGGCGAGTTTCCTTCCGATATATAAGATATATTTATAAAGAAAACGGAACTTATATTATTACCTCAAAAGTAAAGCGATGAATTTCCACAAATACAAAGTCATGCACTTCTAGGTCTGTTTGAAATCAGCAGCCATTCAAGCGAAAATGTACTTCAGTATCTTATTTTAATTCGATTTAGAAGGTTGTAAATTTACTGTGTCAAAAATGTACCATCAACACTCTAATTGCCGTTGACTTTGATTCCCAGATTTTGAATGAGCTTTCGTTCCACTTAAGTCTTAATGCGGAGCTTGGAATTCTCCCACGCGAATGTTAAACAAAAGAGACCATAATTAAGTCACCGCTTAGTACTTCTAAAAGAAACATTGTTGCTTTTAATCCCTAATGCAAACCTGTCAAACGAAATTCATCAATTTTCAAGAAGCACCTTTAGGAAGTTGCTGAAATTTAAGTGAGAATTACATATATTATCTCACTCATTCATCTATTTATTCATTCAGAAATATCTTTAAAAATCCCGATCATAAAATTTCATGGGAAAGTAGGCTCGTTTGTTCTGGATGAACTTCGGATCTGTACATGTTATCCGTATTAAGATCCATGCGATAAAGTTTGTTCCAAGCAAATCCGTCTCTGTTAGACCAGGATTTATGTAGGACTCAAATTTCCCCTTAGGCGCTAATGTTACACTTTTTCCAACATAAAGCATTTAACGAAATTTTCCCGATACTTTAAACCCCCTTTCACTGATCAAAATTAAACAATATTTGTTCAAATCTGAAACTTTTTCACGTCAAGAGCTCCTTCGAATAAGCTTGTTCAAAAAAACTCGGATCTTATGCATAGATTATGTATTATTTGTTTATTATTTCTAGCTTCCTCAAAAGTTATTAGGGAGGGACAGATGGACAGACAGACCGATGACACATATTTTCCCCATCTCAAAACCTTACTTTCATTTTTTTTTTTTGAATATTTCAATCATTTTTTAAATACTTCATTTATTTTTGAATTTTCTTTATTTTTAAAGATACTTTCACGATACACTAAACCTTCTTTCAGTGTTCAGTGTTGAAACTTGAGCAAAATTTCAAATAAAAAAATATTTTACTACCAGAGCTCCTTCGAATAAGCTTGCTCGAAGAAGCTCTGATCTTACGTCTATGGTTTATATTATTTGTTTCCTCTTTCTCTGTAGGTGTTACGATTTTTTTGAGCTGTGCAGAATTGAGCCAAAAAATGCTCGACTCAAAAAGTGAAATATGGAAATGAGATGACCTTGCCAAGATCTTTCGAATGCAAAAAAAATTCGGACAATTCCCTCAAAAGTTCTTAGGGGCAGACATACAGACCGGCAGACATTTTCCCTGTCTCAGAACCCTATTTTAAATTTTTTTATTTTTAAATCTATATTTAATTACTTCATTTATTTTTACTTTTCTTCATATTTTTAGCGATATTTTCACAACATATTAAGCTTTCTTTCATACATATTTTTTAAAGAAAATCGGCTAAATATGGTATATGTAATGGTATATATTACGGAACAAATTTAGCAAAATGGTGCTTCTTTTTTTGAAATAAAATTTTGAATTCAAAAGGGATTTTTCTGAAGATTTTGTGAAATTCCAGAAAAAGGAAAAAAATAATGTCTCTTACGATTTTCCGTTTCAGTTTCAAGGAGTACTGCCAAAAGTATCAGTAAAATTATAAACTTCGAATTTTTTTTAAGCTCGTATTAAACTTCAAAGTTAAAAAAAATTATCTATTCGATTTACGCAGGACAATTTACGAAGTAAAATAAAAAAAATTCCATATGAATAAAGATTAAACACACAACGAAGACGTGCATTTAATATCATACATGACATAGGAATTCAATCGAATTTAAATTTAATTTACACATTTTCATAATCATGTGTAACAGAAGAGAAATATACGTTTTTATTTTTTCAATTCTGACAAACTCTAGCAGTTAAATTTTCTGAAAAAACATACTTTTTAAAGGTGGATGAATTCAATCGTAGAATACTTTTAGTTAATTCTTGGTTTTGTGTGGTAAGGTTATCACCTTACACACAACATCCCTATACTAGAAATTACGGTGATTTAGAGAGAAAAAGGAAGTGTTATGATATATGCTATACGTATTTTTTACAATTATTTTTAAACATAATGGGTCAAACGTTATAAATTAGAGAACACTTTTTCTATTGCTTTTACTTTAAATATAAAATGTTAAATTATATAAAAGACTTTTTACTTGTTTTACTTAACCCTTTTCCTCTCACGTACAAAATCACGGGCTGTAAATTTCCAAAGTAGCGTACCAAAATATTTTTTAAAATCATCTCCTTAATCCCAAAAACTTATTAATTTATTGTCTTATACACCGTATGATAGTATCAAACTATTTATAGTATAATTAGAGAATAAACATTTCTTAAAATTTTTATGGAAAACAAATTAGCGCTTTGTTTTTGTTTACGTGAAATTTATGCGATTATTAAGGGGTTAAAATCATTCTTCTTTTGTATTTCTCGGCTTTATATTACCAAAGAATAGAAAACTTAAACGTTCTCTTCTATAATAAGTAAAAACAATAATTAATTAAATTGAAGAAAAAAGAGCAGAAGAAACAGAACCGGTGGCTTTTTGTATTGTAAGAAGCCCGTTAAAAGCAAAGAGTAGTCACATAAAAAATTTAAAAGAAGGGGAATGAAATAAAGGGAGTTGTGTGTCTGTCAGAGCTTTTGGCGGTCTTCCAACCTTTATATATTTAGGTCTTGGTGTTATCCAGCTTACATTCTATTTTCATATTCACTATACTTCCTGGCCGTTTATCTTCATTTAACGCATTTCTTACACCAAAGGTTCCAAGCAATAGAAAAACAGAAAACAACTACAATTTAGAGACAGTGGAAAATATATTAGATCAATAAAATAATTTAGGTTATACACTTCAGAAACTTTTATGTAACTCTGATGCACACAATAATTAAAATATTCAGCATCATCCACAAACAAAAGATATATTGAAAAGAATATTGCTATACAACTGGCAAGTATTTTGAATTAAAAAGGAAAAAGATGATTAAAATATAGTACTCAATGCTCCAGACAAGAAAATTATGCAAAACCAAATGTTATTTTAAATTAAACGTTTAAAAAAAAAGTGATTTTAATTCTTGTTTTAACAGGTTTTTCTTCTTCTGATAAGTATGTTAGAGAAAACAAAGTAGCATTTCACATCTCACCCTTTACTGCAGTGTAGTATCGTAACTTTACCTCTCATACGATTCTGTTATTAACTGAAGATGTACCTAGCTGGGAAGATGTACCTAGACATTTTATCCACTCTATTAGTCATTGAATCTATTTAAGCGGATAATCAAACGATTTTTTCATTTATTCATTACTTTTTATGCACTTTATTTTCACTTGTTTTTAAAAGTAGTGTACATTTTTTCTTTCTTAAGAAAGAGAATGATCCTAAAAGAAGCGAATAAAGTTGACGGAAACTCGATACGAGTTTTTCGATAGTTTCAAAAGAAAAAAATCACTTCCTCCATTCTATTATAGGATGAATTTATTAATAATAAACGTCTTCCATATTTTTCTCCTTTAAATGAATTTTTTAAAGCATTTATATTATTGTATTATGGCTTGTTTTGCAGGAAAATATTTTTTAATCTTTAAAAAAATGTTTTATTACTCTTACTTTTATTTATCGTACAAATTTGTACTGTAAGAGCAAGACTGTTCCCAAAAGAAAAGAAAAGAAAAAAAAGGATCGACAAAATTTCTGTTAACTACTGGATAATGAAAGGTATTAATTTTCTTGTTACAAGGAATGTAAAATATTTTATTACTTATAGATTTTGAAAGTAGGCTGCGTTCCACTGAATATTTTTACTCTTTCTCCGACTGCAGTAAACAATTATCCGGTAATTTTAATTTGAAGTCTTTTCTACCATTCGAGCTGTAAGGGGGAATAACTATCTCTTATGTTATTACATTATACTCTTATTTTAAAATTGTGTTCTATTTTCATTTATTCTACAACTTTGATTTTATAAAATATATATATATATATATATATATATATATATATATATATAGGTGTAGCAAGTTGTTAAGTATATGAAATTGTCAAAGTTAGTGCCAGGCGCAAATGCAGCACTATGCAGCGAACTTTAATATATTGAAATATAGATATAAATGAAAAGAAAAAGAAAGTTCCGGGACATGTAAACTAACATTAACGAAACGTATAAATTGCTAATACAAAAATTAAAAGTCAAAAAATAAGAAACAAAAACAAATAACTCTCTTCATCAGTAGGCGGAGAGCATAACGTATTCATAAGAAACCAAGAAAAATAGTCCTACAGGTTTCGGAATGCGTCGCAGAAATGGCATGTAAAAGGAAGTATTGTAAATAAATTGAAGCAACGATTTTGAGATAAATTGAAAAATGTGGTGAATAACATAAAAAGGAAACTTTGACGGAAATAACGCAAAAGGTTTTGACACAAAAATTACAAAATTAAACGGACGTGAAACATGCCACCAATACGACGCACCCACCCATACCTGCAGGACGTTGGCACGTAGTAACGATTATACTGACCTACACCCAGAGATGAGAGGTCCAAAGATGCGACCTTTTTTTTTTTTTTTCTTTTTTTTTCTTTTCATTTATATCTATATTTCAATATATATATATATATATATATAAAGAGCAAGATGTGAGAGTTAAAAAATCGTTAAAATTTACTGCATCTTAAAAAAATCAATATATATTCACATTTTCATAATATACGGAAGTGTGCTGGAAAGGAGCCCACATATTTCAATTTTATGTTAAGATACTCACACGCAGATTTGTTTTTACTCCTTCTATATATAATGATCTCGCTTTGACAACACGAGTTAACGTCCATAAATGATGGTATGAATCAAAAATACGAGACAATTTTTCGTGCTAAATTTTACTGAAATTTTGAAATCCATGATATTGATTTTAATGAATCATAGATGAGAAATAAGTTATGAATTCGAAATGTCTTATTCATCATGAAATATTTACGTCATTAGAAAAATGGAAGTAGTAGCACTTGCAAAGTTAACCAGAGTTTGTAAATTTATTAATATTTTCTGAAATTTTGACAGCATTACGATAATACCAACGAAAGAATTACCGTATAAGTTACGAAGACGTTTGAATTATTTTTCACTTTTTTATTTCAGTCAAGATAAAAAGCAAGAATATCAATAATAACTCTTTGGTAGCAAATAATGGAATGAAGTCAGATAAACATTCGCCAAGGTAAGAAAGATATTCCTTTGTTAAAGCAAATCTATCAGAATGTATCTGTTGAATTCATTAATCACTTTGACCTTTTTTCTATTTATCATCTAAAGATTCATTTTTAATGTTCATTGTAGTGTAGATATCGTTCCGTCGAGTTTCCTTGACGACAAAGGCGGAAATGATAAATGTTTTCGATCGCCAAAAAGTTTTATTTTTACTTTCCCGGAAATTCGGATTTTATATCCATTCAGTTCCTAATGGTTTTCTTTCTGTGAGATGTCCTACACCGAAAAAAAAAATGCCTAAAAATACATGAGAATCGACGGAAGATCACGTATCCGGAGTCTGACACAAAATTACAGTGAATTAAAAACAAGAAACTACAAAATCTAAAGAAAAGGCAAATTATGGAGAATACCAACCAGAGAACACTCTGTAAATTGATAGCAACAGAATAATCAAGACTCAGTAATCTAACAGGAATAACATGTCTGAAACTGCAAAGTTCCGAAATTTTACGAGAAAAAACGGCCTGGACCGCAATAGCGGCGTAATCTGTGCGTACACTGAATCACGATTTCTGGTACACACAGCGGAAGGAGAGATCAGAACTTGAGCGTTCACTGTTGTGATTACAGTGCCTTAGATGTCTCTGAAGTTGGGAGGACTAGCTGCCGAGGGCCACGCTTCTAACTTCAGCTGAAAGTAAACGTACACCAACACTACTTAATGCATTTACTTTCAATTTTTAAACTGGTAACCACCAACTTTCCGAGGAGCTGTTACCCCAAAAACTTGATTCTTGGCTTTTTAACGTAACTCAACAGATCTTTTCTTGCAGTTGTACAGTATGCGAAAAACAAGAATTTTATCAAGAACCTCGGTCATTTGGTTTTACACGCATCTTTACATCTACTCTTAGTTTCCTTTCTGTATTTTTACAGAATCTTTTTACAGTAACCGGAAAAATTCCTAAAATATCCGTAGTCCTCTTTTGTTAGAATTGTTCTAATCACTTTCAGCAATTTTATTCACACTTTATTAACTCACAGAATCTATAGAACAATGGGAATGGAACCGTTGTTTTCTTTTATTTTGAAATTTAAGATCTTGTTTGATAGAACAGAAGATGGTGTTTCAAAAAGATTATGCATTAAGTACTTATCTTTAACATTAGAGATTAATAATCATTTGTAAATAAAAGACTTATGTTTTTAAAATGAAGTAACTACCAGAAACGAATTTTCACTTCACTTGCAAAATTTTAGGATTTTAACTTGATCAGGCGATGAACTTGATACATTGCCGTTTAAGTCAGCTACTTTTCCCTCTTCGTTAGAGAAGATTACAGAAACTTCTTTAATCAATGCAGATTTTCTGAGGTGTAATTTATTTACATTCTATAAGCTTCGCTTAAATAGCATTACATAGGTTATTAACTATTTTTCACACTTGTGAGCTTTTAATGCGTCATATTTTAAACAAAACCAATACAAAAGGTGTATAATTTGAAGCACTAACGCTTAAAATTAGACAAGGCTTTACTGATTTAAATGATATTTTCAGTTCACTTAACTCTTAAAGTCCAATGAATCTTTTGTCTCATTTGAATTAATTTTATGAACAAGGTGTGTTCGTTTATGCAAAATGCTTTTTCGGGAGAATTTGCTAATTTAAATGAGTAAAGGACTCTCTTATCAATGCATGAGCTATTTTAAGTCGTTGAAAAATTTTGACAGTTATTAAAATGCACAAATTACTACAAATGGGAGTGTTACATATTAATTGTTTCCGTATATGCTAAAATTTAAAATAGTGAATGGAGTCACGCCATGTATGTTTATACAATTTGGTACAATATTTTTTGAAATTCATACAAATTTACCCACGTAGGATTTCTTTTTTGGTTGTGACAGCACATATCTTCGTATAAAATCAAGATTCGCAAGAGTGTTAATGAATGAAAAATCGATAAGTGGTGTAACTACATTGCTACATATGTGTAACTGCATTAGTTGGATGTCCCTAAAAATTTAAAAAGAAATCCTACGAATAAAGAAATGAATACGTAAATACAGCGCGACCACATAACTTTGACATTTGGACGCTTCTGCCCATGGCAGGAAAGAACGAATCCATTCGAGTTTTAGAAGAAAGCTCGTTTTGCTGGTGCGTTTATTAGCACGAGAATCAGAATGTGTTTCTCCGTTTGTTGAAAGCAACTAACTTTATAAACTGGCATATATCATCAGTTCGGAAGAAATCAAGTATGCTAAACGAACTAGAACGAGAACAAAAACGGAACATTAATCATACCAGCTGTTCCTCCCTTGAACATGAAAGAATTCTTCTTGGCACTCTGCCACGCAGATCGCTTTGGTTGATGGTAGAACTAAGTAAAAATAATAGATGAATAAGTAAATAAATTAGTAAATAAAATAATACTAACAACAACAGTAATAATAAATAAACAATTAAATAATGTGATAAGAGTAATATGTTGTAGACTTTTACGAAACATTAAGAATGAAAATTAAGAAAATAATGCTAATTTTGCCTGAAATAGTTTTTGTTTTCGTGATATATTTCATTAGAATTGTTCGTGCTATCTAGTCCCTTTTTATAGTTCCATTTTTCTTGTTGTGAGAACTAGAGAATATTAAGTCGTTATTACTTCAGGAGTTCACTTTAAAAAGTCGTTGATGCAGCATCTTTCCATTGTGTGACAGCAATAATAAAGTGGAAATGTGAGTTGTAGTTTTAAAATTCATTTAAGATTTGATGTTCTTTTTCTCCTTCTTCTTCTTCTTTTTTTTTTTTGATAAATATTTAGCACAGCTATTGGGAGATAACTAAAATGCTTTTGGCAAATAGGTATAAAGAAAGTAAAGTAGAAATCACAATGAAACATCGCAATTTCTCAAATGACTGTTTCAAAGATAACTTCTTTACGTTAACTATACATGATTTATTTTATTGATCACTCATGTTCTCTTATTGACGTGCTTTTTATGCAATTTTAGCACTAAGAGATAAACTATGCATGATTTATTTTATTTTATCTCTCATGTTCTCTCATTGCCGTGCTTTTTTCTTGCAATTTTGTTACTAAGAGATAAAATATACATGATTTACGTTGTTGATCTCCCAGGTTCTCTCGTTGACGTGCTTTTTTGGAATTTTCATGCTAAGAGATAAACTATGCATGATTTATTTTATTGATCTGTCATTTTCTCTCAGTTACGTGCTTCTTATGCAAATTGTATACCAACAGAAAAAAACATTAGAGAACTTTTATCACAATCTTGATTAATAATATAATCAAGGAAAAAATAACGTCTTTGAATCTGTCCCAACACTATGTTAGTTATTCGTAACAAGTTCAGTTAAAAGCATGATATTTTGTCTATAGGGAAAAGAAAAAAAAAATAATAAAACAGAAATCTATTAATGCTAATATTTTTTATTTTATTTATTTATTTATTTATTCTTTTGCATTTGTTAAGGAAATATTCAAAATAAGTTCACTAAATCTAACGCGAATCTGTGTTTTTTTTTTGCTAGCATGATGTACGTTTTGAGGTTTCTCTGGCGAAAATTGCATTTTCACTTTGCGTTACACGGTTGATTTTCCAAGCACTAAAGTGATTTAGCTTTTCAAGATGCCATTAATTTCCTACGTTTTGCTGAAAAGTGACTTCCGCTGATATTTTATAATTTATTTGTTTCGTTGTGTTCTTGCTTTATTATTATTTTCATAAAACATTTGGTATCAAATTAATTTTTATTACAGAGCAAAATATTGTATGCAGATAAAATGATGAAAGAACTTACATTAAAACTAAAAAGTAAAAATCATCAAGTTTAAAACGAAGAGCTCTTCATAACAATCAAATTTCATGTAAATACTTTCTCATTTTTATTTTAAGGCACATATTAATTAGCTTATTAGTTTACTTTGAGTTTCAATTGTTGTGATGGAGAAATAATGTTTATATATATATATATATATATATATATGTTTTCCTTATTCAGTTACAAAAATCTAGAAGAAATAGAATTATTAATAGCTTTAAGCAAATTAATTAGTTTTCTCTTCATGTTTAATATCATAAGCATACAAGGCTTGCTTGCTTCTTCCTAACGGGAATCTTCTCTACGCCCAGGCTTATATGCGTGAGTAAACTAATTTTATTACTTTAGTAACTTCAGATGAAAGCGTTTTGATGATTCTATTTATTTTTATTTATTTATTTATTTATTTATTTATTTATTTCTTTGGGCTCAAAAATTTGGCATGTAGTACTAAAGACAAAACTGTTTTCACATCAGTGTTATTACAAATGCGATTTGGTCGTTCTATCGAAAAATACAGTAAAAGGAAATGATGCTTTTATTTAAAAATCTAAAGCCGATAACGTCTATTACTTTACTGACATCACAGCAGATTGTTTCCCTCCCTCTTTCTGAGAAAATTCTTTAGCCAATAAATGTGAAAAATTCATTTTTATTTGATTTAAACTTTTAGTTTAAACCACTGATGCTTCTTCTTACCCAATTACGTGAAAATATGGAACTTTATAGGAGATATTAAAACTTTTGTATAGAAATAACTATCAGAAGTAAAGGAAATACTGATTAGATGTGTGTTGAAAACGTATCATAGGGCTAAAAAATAATGTAATGTTAGCATAAAACAAATTTTATTTAGTGATTTATTTAATGAGAACTTATATTCTAAATAATTCTCTTACGTTGATCTATAGTGAAAAAAATAAATGTTTCAGAATAAAGAATTTGACATATTTTAAATGCATTCCATTCTTTTCTGACGTTCTTCACGACCCACATTTCGTGCACGTAGGAAAGTGTTATGTTTTCGCTTAAAATCAACACATGTTTAACACATCCACTAAATTTTACGTTTATGGTGTCTTTGTTTTTTTTATCATTAAATATTTTGTAAATTACTAAATACATGCAACATGCAATATCATAATAACGTAATTGAAAAAAACACTAGGGGTCGAAAAAGACCCCCAATGTAACCAAAATGAGAGAAACCCACGACGCTTAAACAGTGTATTAATACCATTAGGAAAAAAAACAAATAGAGACATAATGTTTTCCACTGTCTCATTACATCTGTGAATTTGTTTTTAGCAGTGTGTTTGAAAACAAAATGTGCAATCAGCAAAACATCCTGCAATATTTTTTTTTTTCTAAAATGAGAACCAAAGAGAATATTTATCAATGTAATAAATATAAAAGACTGGAAAGAATTCATAGAACAGCATTTCAAGAAAAGAAACTGCAAGAAATGCTAATTTTGTTTTTAAGAAAGAAACTTACAGGAATATTGAACTGTGCGTTTAAAGATTTTTCGGAACTATTAACAATGGTTTGAGGATGATATTTTGAAAAGAAAGGGAAAATTCACCCGATAGATCGCAAGAGCAATTTAGTCCTTTAAAATATAATATTATTGAGATCACAGTTCACATTATCTGTCGAAGATAAGAAGGAGGTATGTCATTATTCACTGCATTTGTGTAAATGATAGCGTGAATTAAGTGCAGCGAAGCGGTAAAATCACGCAAAGAGAACAAGATCTCTACTTTTTAAACTCCAAAAAATTCCTGAAACAATTTCAAGAGCAGTCTTAAAGGAATGTATGCAGCACTCATGATATTTGTCAATTGAATTACTTCGTGTTATTCCTTTCTATTATCACTGTTTTTTATATTAAACTTGTGATGACTTTGACGCTCCCAAAGGAAGAAACGTTTACTATCGCCATCGGATGGATACTTGTTATTTGCAAGAATGACATTCCAACTAGCCAAATTAATTTCTCAGGTATGTAAAGCAAACGCAAAGTTACTGTAATGAAAGCAGAAAATGTAGTGCTGAAAAATGTAGTGCTGAAATTTCCTTTAAATTAAAACAAGACATTTACGAGTAGATAAAGAAAAAGAAAAAAGTTCTTCCTTGCACATAAGGCTTTTTAAGCCACATCTGAATCACAAAACATAAGTGTTAAAAATTAAATATCAACATTTTAAAAGCTGTAGAGTCAAGCATGTGAAAATACTAGTACATAAGTCCATTTGATGCTTTGTCAAAGAAATAGTTAATGATGTTCACGTTTTTCTTTGTCCTTCTCAGTTCATTGCATCATCCATTGCAATATTGAAAATTCTGTCTTAATTTGGCATGGGTTAAACTCATTTTACTGAATTTAAACTTTACACATCAGTAAACCTGATCAAAGAGAACAACTGTAGGGGATGGGAGCAAAAAATCTTCAGCGTTTCGTTATTATCTTTTTTGAACCGTACCCTAATATATATATTTATATATATATTATTAAGTTTAAAAAGTAAAACCTTAAGTAATCGCAATAAAATAAAATAAAACACCAATCTAACAAATGGAACAAAACAGTAAAAACAATATTGAAATAAATAACTCAATAAATAAATTATATACATACATACATATATATATATATATATATATATATATATATGTATATATATATGCACCACTGAGTAGAAAGATAAATGTTTAATATTGAAAATGTGGTATGTGGTATAAGATAATTTTATAACAACATAAATGTTAAACAATAAGTTGAACTGTTTATCAAAACTTATGTGTCGTGGAAATAAAAGCTCTTCAAAGAGAAAAGATCTTCAAAGAGGCGGAATTCCGAAATATTATGACATAATTCATTTCTTCAATCGTTCTCTGATAAAAACTGTTCTCACATTCAATACTCCAGCTATTTGAAACGCTTACAGAAATAAAACAGTGTGATAAACAATTGCGTTTATTGTTTGAATAATAAATGATGCTCGGCCTTTACTGACAAGATTATTCTTTTTACTCATGCAAATGGAAGACTACTACTTAATAAAATGAACATAATGAAACAGTAGAAGCTTGTTTAATTTTTCTTTGCAAAGCATACGGAATTCTCTAATTAAGTGCCCTATGAATTTGTTCTTTCATTTATTTTAATGAAGAAGAATATTAGATGAATTAAAGATGCAAATTTCTTTGCAGCATCATGCTTGGTGAGCTGAATATATCATAAAAAAGAATTTGGTACTGTTGAAGATGAGCCTTTAGTCAGGCATAATTTTCCTTTATTTATATTTTTATTTGCTGTGATGGAAACGGAATGTCGCGAACTCGAGACAGGAAACCTCGAGCAAAATATAGTTTGAATTTAAAAAAAAAAAATAATAATAGTGTTAAGAAGTGAGGTGCTCATTTATAATCTGTGTAAATGTGTTGTAATAAATGTTCCTTTTATATAAATTAAAATTTTCGTCATTGATTATCAATATGGACAGGCTGTTCCCAATTTTAAAGAAAAGTTGCATAGTGAATTGTAACAGATACAATAAAATATGTTTTGTGCTGTTCCTGTAAGTTATTTTTGTAAGTAACTATATATTAAATTTTAACGAAAAAATCAACTTTTTTCTCGTTTGTACTTTTAATTGCATTCTAGTAAATATCATTTTTGAAATGTAGTTCGTAATCATTACTTAATTTGTTATGTTAAATATTCTTTTTTCTTAAATTTTATATGATTTTTCTAACCAAACAATGATGCAGAACACGTTTCGCAGAAAATCTAAAACTACTCGAGTGAACGGCACTTGAATGGCAGGTCCTCACCGAATAATGCAAACATCCTTCGTTATAACGTTTGCTGATAACCTTGAGATTTGCCAAAATAGCCTAAAAAATAAAGGTAAATATGATAACCATAGAGCTTCTGTATGCTAATAACAAGAATAATTTCTATAACTGACTACCTGAGCAAGTGTGTATCCCTATTTTAATTCTATTATTATACCCAATGAGGGAATCTGTGACGCAGCTTGATATGAAGCGTTTATTTTTAGTTGTATTCCATTAACATGACGTAAATTCACGGAACAAGACCTACTGCAGCGTCTGATAATTGTTTGAATGCTACTAAAGATTTAAATATTTACACTATTTGATACCAAAAGGAAAATTCATTTAATAGAAAAATAGAAACATAAACGCATTGTTCTTTACTTACATTTCTTTGTAAATAATATGGAAAATAGTTCTTGAAATTATTAAGAGATATTTCTGAGAAAATGAATTTAATAGATTTTTCAAAGGGAACTTCTGATGTTAATCGCAATGACAAAAGTCATTTTCACAGATTTATCGATCTTGAAGCGTATGAATTTTGAATAAACATAAGATTCTGAACTTGAGCTTGCAAATATTCCCCTTTTCTTACGCGTTTTATAAATATCTCTGACAAAAGTAGCCTTTATGTAAAATATTCAAAAGCTTATGTAACCGATTTTTCTTTAAAGATGTTCACCTGGAACTTGTATTTAAATTTTAAATTTGTGTGTGAAAAAAAATGTGTGTTTTAAATTTTAAAGTATATTCAGAAAATAAAAAATTTGGCATTATATAATAGTCAAATATTTTTTTTAAATTCAATACATGTCAAAACGAGAAAATGCGTTGTAATATAGAAAGTGTCAAATGGAGTTTTAATGAATGCAGTACTTGTGAAAGCGAGCTATATTTTCATGCAGATGAACAGTGGCTCTTCTCACATGAAAGGTAAACTCCCATGCTATGACAAAATGTTTGGAAACAAACCACACTTCGTACCTCAATAAATAATCAAGAAGATAGTATAATATTTTATTTTCTGACATTAATATCGGTAAAACATATAAATTTGTTATGCATCCATTTGAAGATTTAGGAGAATGCTTTTTTTTGGACACATCATTGGGTAAAAACAATGTTTTTCCGAAGCCAGTGTCATGGAAACATGCGTTGTTTATGCGGATATTCAGTTTTATCTTCGTTTAGTATAGGAGAGTTGAGTATGTCAACTAACTCTCACTCACATCCCATATGTGCTCAATTATCGAAAAGAACAAATATTCGAACAGACCGAAGAGTTCTTTCACACCAAATGTTGCATTTCATCTGAACCAACAAACATATGGTCATGCGAAAGGGTTTTGAATGTTGTAAAGGTGACGGACAATATACATGCACTCCACCACATCGTGAAAAGCGCTGTTCTCGCATTCCGAAATAAAACTGTGCCCATCGGTATTAGCACAGTTGATGAATCCTGTAGAACTTTTAAAATTTCTGTAGGTGACCCCTGGTACAGATGCATTATGACCTTCTTTTTCTCACTATAGGTAAATAGCCTTCATTAACTCATGTATTTGCTCCATATCATACACTGCTCTGATGTACGTTTCCTTCGTGTTTTCATTGTTGAAAATGTGACAAACAGTTGTTGCTAGGATCATACCCTTGATGCCTCAATTATGTAATTCAGTAACTGAACAAGTTTAAGAACTTACCATGAAGCGCGTTTTCCACTGCTTTTAACACAGTGCTGCATGCAACAGTCTTAAAAGCACCAACTACTTGTCATTACTCGCAAAACTTGAAAGCAGTACGTAAAAACGAGAATTATAACCATGGCGACAGCCGAAAATAATGGTTCATCTGCGTTGCAAGCTAATTAGATAATTATCTTCAAAATGTAATCACAACTTGTATTTGCGTAAGTTGGACGACGGAACATCGCGCTTTTGCAGCAGATGCTTACTTTTCCAATTATCTGATCTCATTGAGGGTTGATCTTCAGTAACCGGAGTGCTTACACTCTAGTGATTAATTTTATGGTCTTATGAGAGTTTCTTTGGGATCCTTCAAGGAAAATATTCTCCAAGAAATAACAGACAATGTCATCGCTGTGCTTCAAAGAGGCAACCTAAAATTTACAATTCGAGAAAGGCATCGCAACAAAACTTCATTTACATTTCTAAATAAGTTTTGATATCGAGGAATAAACAAATAGGAGAGGTGGGCCTACAATTTTACTTTTCCGTAAAATTTTTGTTATAAAAATTCTAAATGCCGATAATTTCTATGCGCATTTACTGAGTAAATACTTCACAATTACTTACATATTAGCATTAGTTAGCACTGCGCATTTTGCATTGTAATTGGTCGACTCTTTTCAGCAGCAGCACATTATGAGTTTGAAGACTAATGTACGATCATTTTATGCTTAAGATAGCAATATCTCACACCTTAAGACCGTAGGACACTTTCCTTTCGTTACGATCGAAATTTTACCGAGTCCATTAATTTTAAAAGTGTCAGCATTTGTAAAAGCTGCAAAGAAAAATTTTCAGCACATATTCTATACCTGTATGCACCGCATTAGCATTACGCTTCATATTCAATCATTGAATTTTGACTTTTTTAAAATGCATTTCATTTTAAATACTTACAAAAATCTTTGTAAAAATTTATATAACACGTAAAATAAGGGTTAAAAAAACTTCTGACTCAATTTAAAATTTTATCAGCTAAGTATGATTTTTTGAACTGTGTTTTTGCAGTAAGAACCAAACAGTTTCAGTGAAAAATAAAGCAGGAACTCTACAAAGTTGGACTTTCGTTTTATTTATTTATTTATTTGATGTTGTTATTTTTAAATAAAAATAGGGAATTAGCAACCAGCAGTAAGAAATAAAATATTCCATTACGAAATTAATGTCAGCTGTATCTATTTCTTTTTTTAAACAACATGCATTTAGCACCTGTGTTGTACAACGCATCGTGTTATGATTAAACTTCTCTATCAGCAGTATACTGCAGGTACATTCAGTGGGGAGGATTGTCACGAAATTTGTTACAGGGACAAAAAAGTCCAAATGCAAAAATGTTGAAAAATCCGACTTTCCATTATAAAAAAACCAAATTTATCAAAAGAAATTACCAACTGGGAGTACATCAATAATTTGAATATTAATTGACTTGTACATAGTCATAATATCCTCAAAACCATCTTAAATGGAAATTAATTCCAAATCAGTTCTTCTAATTGGGAAAAAGAAATTCTGTTGATAAAACCAGGTGATGAGCAGACTTGATCAAAAACTCAAGATGAGCAGTTCGTTATATTTTCCGGGCTGACGTAATAAAAGACATACAACGTGGACGGCGTCATGAATCTACAAGTTTTGAAGATGTTGGAATGATTTGTTCAATTCAGTATTGCTTCTGATTTTGTGTGACGTTTCGTGCATGTGACGTTTCGTGCATGTGTGACGTTTCGTGCATACAACGTGGACGGCGTCATGAATCTACAAGTTTTGAAGATGTTGGAATGATTTGTTCAATTCAGTATTCCTTTGATTTTGTGTGACGTTTCGTGCATGTAGCGTTATTGAGTTCTTCCTGTTAACCAGCGTCACCCGGTGCCGTCGCGATAAACTAGAATCTTTAAATCTGGTCTCACACGGAGTAAGATGCGATAAACGTAGAGGCCATGGATTTCCAAAATATCTACTTGGTCATAACGGATGCAACAATAGTTATTTTATTTTTATGGATTGTGCAATAAGAAGACCTGTAGCACGTCTTGTATGAAAATGATCGTATAAGCACATTGTTTACTCAAACTGAGACAAAACAAGCGTGTGTAGAATGTTATACGTAGTACACTCTCAGAAACGCATGCTCAAATCTCACGGAATCTTTATCGTATTTGACGAAATGGCTTCGTGAAAAATGCTCCGAGTAAAACTTTCGTCAAATTGCCGAAATTTGTGCAGTAAATTTTTTAAGTCACATGATGGCGCGAGGAAAGAGTCGTTGTAAATGACGAAATTTTCTTGACGATTGAAGAATCGTCGAAAACGAGGATTCTATTTTTGTGAGTGTGTAAAAGTTTCTTTAAAACGACAGAAAGGACACTGTGCATTTCTGTAAATTTGAGTAGAACTTGTTTCAAATCAAATAATCACGATTCTTGACTACAGTTTTTCAAAATAATTCTTGCTTTTTCGCACTCTGTACAGCTACAGAGAAAGATGTGTTAAGTTACATGAAACTGAACACTTCTGATCTTTCACTACCAGCTTTAAAATCGTAAACAAATGCATAATTAAACACTTGAGATCTATGGCGGGCAGCAGTATATTATACATTTTTTTACCAGTTTAAACATGGTCAAGAAATTTATAATGTAATGTTGGCATACATCTTCATTGCAGTGAGCATCCTAGCCCAGTCAGTCCTCCCAGCTGCAAAAGTATCTTAGGCCAGACGGCCTAAGTCACTGTAATCACAAAAGGGGGAATCAACTCACCTTTGACTTTGTGTACCAGAAATAGGAGTTCAGCGCACTCACAGATGGCGCCACTACGGCGACATATTACCTGTCGCTATAAATTTACAGCCTTTTCTCTGTTTTCTAATTTCCTGTTTTTTTAAGACTTTGTAGTTCCTTGTTTTTAGTTCTCTGTCAGACTCCGGATACATGATTTCCAGGATATTCTCATATATTATTGGGCAAAAATGTTTTGCATTGATGAACCAAATTCATTTTTCAAAAGCTTTGTCAGGTTTATTTTATTCCATTTTCCATGCCAAGAACAGAATAGTGGATACTCCTGAATTTCTATAGAATCTCCAAACAGAAAAACACAATTTCGTTTCTCAGTTAATGAAAATCAGATGATGACGTCCCCAACTTTTTTATCAAAAGTAAATGGCCTTTCTTTACATTTTTGCTAATGATTTAGGGTATTTTCACAGTACTGACAACACATTGCCATATATATGCTGGAAACCATGTGCATAGCTATGTTTCATTTTGTCATAGACAGCACAAAACCAAAATCAGCAAAAGTTACATAATCACTGAATGGCTGCTAATAAATATTCATCGGCACAAGAGTTTCTTTATTTGTTCCAACTTACTTATCATTATTTATGAGAATGTTCTTTAACTAGTTTTGGACCTTTTCTCACATATTTCACGGATAGATTAATTTTAATGCTTATCGGAGAGCAAATATTATTGTACCGGGTCGACCGTAGTTTCTTAGCCAACAGAAGCGGAAATGATAGATGTCTTCCATCACCAAAAAGCTTTATGTTTACTTTTCGACAGGGCTCGGATTACATATCCATTCAGTCCCTAATGGCTTCCGTAGTCACGTGATAGGATCTAGCAGGAAACTTTCATTCCTTGGCTTCTTTTACTTACTTTGTTCTGTTGCTTTAACCTACTTGTTAAAATTATGGGCTTTTTCGTGTACTACACAAATATAGAAGATGAACATTTAGAACTGCTTAATATTTTTCAAAGATTTTATAACAGACACAACATCTGAAGAACGGAGTTAGAAGAGGGAGAAGAATACATTAATATTGAATAATAATATTATCGTGAGTAATAATAAGGCATTATAGTACTTTTTAAAACGTTTCAAATTATATAGCTGTGTATTAACCTATTACATTATAAATGCGAGAGTTTGAATATGTGTTTGGTACTCAATCATGCCGGAACGGCTTGTGGTGCTCTATGGTCCGCATTTTCCACAGAGAACTTACTTATTTCCTGTTTCGATCTTAAACGAATGTAAAACTAATGTAAGCTGTTTGATATTCATTGAATCATTTTAAGGGGGTATTCTAATGTAGAATTTGGAAAAAAATCGAAATTTTTTTCCCCCCTATTTCCAAAGTTTAGACATTCAAGAATCTGCCATTAAAAGGATTTTTCAAAATTCCTATTATTCATGAGTTATAGCCGGTTTAGTGACGTGGCATCGGTTCCGGTGCGACCGCTACAAGTCAACAAAAGACGGTAGGCGTTCCCGAGTCCCTACGGTTGAATATCCCTTGTACAATCTTTATTGTATAGTATTTTTAATGAAGGTTTTATACCCATATTAAAAATCTTAGATGTTATGGGAATCACGATTGGTCCAGAAGCTAATGCTTTTGCAGCGAGTCGGGGGAACTCCGGACTTCAGAGGCGTCAAAGGAGGGTAGAACTGCTCGTCTTCACCAGAGAACATCGAAGAATGAGCATTTTGAAGTAGAGGAAGGTTTCTTATATGCAGCAGGAATTGCCGATTAAAAATATGTAAGTATTCTGTACAATTCTATAAGTAATGAAACTGCCGAAAACTTGTCTCAAAACTTTGAACACGTTTTTCTCGAAACTACATTTTTCGAGCTGGCGGTAAGGATATCTCAAGTACTAACAGACCGATTTACTTCAAATTTGGAGTGGACGTTCATTATACATGCCTTTCTCGTGTGGACCTTGCCCAAACCTAGCTTTTCATTTAGTATTTTTTTTTTAATTCGTAATTGTTAAAAAAATATGCAAAAAAGATTTTTTTTTTTTTTTTCCAAACAGCCGCCATTTTGTAATGTTTTAAAAAAACTTGTCCAAGGATCATACGAAAGCGGCATCTATAATAATTAAGAATCCGTCTGTTTTTTATCTTTCAGATCACCAGGATGGTTGGAATAATGCACATCCTCTTTTTTTTGGACCCCCCCCCCCCCTTTTGACTGTTCATAACTTTGGCAATTTTATTTTATTTATTTATTTTTTTGGTTATAATTTTTATATGTTATAGTAAAACATCAATAAATAAATGATAAAAAATGGATAATAAAAATATTTTTGTTTCCTTTGTACGGCGCTACAAAAACCGGGCGAAATTCATGCCTCTACACTAGAATACCCCCTTAATGTGTTCAAAGATTTACTTCTACCGCACATGTCGTAGATCACGCCGCGAGCTTTGATTCATTGCTCATTTCTATGAAAGTTCAAAGATAGAGTGACAGAAGTTAGTTTTCAGCCTTTTCGGAAGCTCGTTTACATGTCAGTAAGATAGGTTTAAGTTTTTACCTTTCGTAAGTATCTTAGTATAAGGATGAAGCATATTTCTATTTTTATTGCTGTAGCCTAGTATGCTCCGCGATTCTTGCGTTTTGATTAAGATGCCGATAGCTACTTTCCTTTGAGTAGGCTACAATTCAAACAGGTTCGGATTCATTTTGAGCTGCTGTAACTCCAAACCTTTCTGATATGTTAGTGCACAAAGTTTAAACTTGTTTGTTAACAAACTTGTCATTGTTGAAAACATGTCTGCGCATTGCCACAGAAGTTCATCACACCAAAGCACTATACGCTACACGGATATGGATGAAATTTCGCATAGAGCTAGATTATAGTCTGAAACAACACTTTTGGAAACATTTTATACTGGAAAAATGAACGGTTTCCGTGTAATATCATTATACAAAAATGATGAATTACCGTAATATGTATGGTGTGGTTAAATAGGGTTAAATGAAATTAAAAAGAAATCGGTGTCGGTCTGAGAGCTTAAAAGTAGAGCCCTAGGCGCGTAACTGAATGACCTAGGTTCGTGTCCCAGTCCAGGCTAATTGATTTTTACTCAATTATTACCACAAAGGCTTGTTTTTATCCAGGAAAAACTTACGGGTTCAGCGGGATATACATTGTTTTTGCTTTTCACACAGTAAGGCGATCGACATAATTCTTTGCATAGTAGTAGTTTTGGGATCATACACTGTCCGTCCCGCAGAAAACGTGACTGATGTGAAATAAAATACAAGACGTTGGTTTTTATTGTATAAATGCATTTTTTATTCAAAATAGTCTCCTTGTGAGTCAACCTCAAAATAGCTCAGAACTTAATCTAGAGAGAAAAAGTAAGTAGAACGTGAGTTATTGAAAACACAATCTTATTTTTTCTAATGAAATAATCTTAGCCTTATTGTTAAATAAAGATTTCGGAAATAATGAATTACAATAATTCACTGCTGCGAAATGGAGTCCTTAATGTGTAGTTTTAACCTAATTGTTAGTTTTCTGGTACCAGGTCTCATGCTATTTCATATGTGTGGGGCATGTATGATAATTGTAGCGATGGGTCATTTTTCTAATCATAATTAAAATAGATTTATTAATTAGTATTGGAATTTCCAAAACATATATGAGTTGTAAGTATGTTCGAAAGTGAATAGCCAAAATAGAAATATTTAGTAATAATTAAGATCGAGGAAGAAAGGGATGAGCTATTTACGTGACCAGACGTAATCATTTCACGGCGCCCTTAGTCGCAGCTGTCCCCAGATTGCTTCACTCTCCGTGACGGTCTCCAATCTGAAATTGGACTCCATCGATTCGTTATCAAACAGCGAGGAAACAAAAACTCAACTCTTAGGGCTTCACCCAATTTATTAAGCTGTATACTGAAGTAAAAAAACCTGTATTTCGTGGAACTTTGACATAGCAAATATATTATTTTACATGAACCAAATCTGACCAACAAGGACCTTGAAGCAATTTTTGAATATTTGAATTGCTTGTGGCTTTAAATTTTGTGTTCGTCGAAAAAGTCTTTGTGCTCAATGACGTTTTATTTAAGTCTTCTAAAGCATCTATATTTACATCTATTTATGTCCTATTGCTAGAATTCTTTTGAGAAAACATATGTGTACTACTCTTTTCAAACGTTTATAGTGAATGATCTTCAAATATAAAGTTAAAAAATTAAATACCTTTATCATTAAACATTCTATATTTACTTTTTTTTACAACGGAAAAGAATAAAAATCTTTGGCGCATTATATTACTTTCTTCTTTATCGGAAATATATAGCAGCAAGTCAGATTCATGAATTATTCCGATTTTCGCGTTTTGATGGATTTACACGGCTTAAAAGACGTTGAACAAAATCGCCTAAAAGATTCCTTTTAGAACATCTGGTTTCAACCAAAAGGGTAGGTGCACAATTAGACTTTGTACAGGTCCTACATACGAAATTTCAACCTTCTACGACTGACCATTTTTGAGTTATGCAAGATAGATATGTACGCATATACAGTCGGCACGACACAACTCGTGCTGTCTGTATATGCGTATATGTGTTTAAACGGATTCGGGGATAGTCAAAGTGGACATTTAACTGGTTCATATGCACGTATGTACGTGCAATATGCAAATTTGGACTTAAATTTGAGCATGAAATTTTTCCTGAATGCAATACTTCCTGTTCTTCGTACAAGGAAGTAAAAGTTTTTATACTAGTGGCTCTAAACGAGATCTGTTGATTAAATTTTGGCACCATTCACTTTAACCCTTTATCTATTGACGGTACTTATAAGTACCATTATCTATAAATTCCACCCAGAAATCATTTTTATCAATATTCTGATGGTACTTTGCTAGAACACTTTTTAAAAATTGCACTTTTTCAGGATATATATCAGAAAGGGTTCTATAAAGAGTATTTTAGCGAAGAAAGGAAGATAGTTTTGAAACCAACGCGGTGTTTTGAACTGCCATTTTGTTCAGATTGCTCCTTTGTTTAGAGTTCCGTTCGAGAAAAGTAGTAAACTTCAAGAATTAACTCACTGATTCTTTTTAATGTGTTAGTTAAGAACTTAGAAAACTATTTACGAAATATTTTAATTAAAAAATGTATGTAATTAATTTCACAGTTAATATACTGTGTAGTGCTTATTAGCTGTAAAGATATAAATTCTTATAGACTGAACATTTAATTTAGGTAAAACCCTTAATTTTCAGTGTAAATACCCAGACAAACTATTTAGGTAAAAAAAAAAATACTGCAGATCATAATGCAGTAGATAAAGGGTTAAGTGTGTGGATCAGTTAAAGGATTCCTATAATGTATTCTTGCGTATGTTAACGGAAATAACTAAAATATAGCTTTATTTTAGTTTTTTTTTTTCTTTTTGCTAAATGTTCTTCAATGTTATTATTTGTCTATGATAAACAATTCTAAAATTATCGAAATTAATTAAAGGTTTCCAAAAAGGATAAGTTTATCTCCACTAAGAACACCTTAGGAACAGATCATTTTATAAAAATTGTTCACAGAACATTGGAAACATCTGCAGACTATTTTCATAAGGTTCATATTCTTCTTTTAAAGCGCATAGTTTTTCGTTTCCTTATAAGATTTTGAAGTTTGAGGGAGTGTTGTTAATTCATGCATCGGTGCAAATTGATGATTTTGATCAGGAAAACGTCTCCCCAAAGGTAAAGTAGCCAATCAAAAAAAAAAAAAAATAGCCACACACACATCGAAGGAAAGAATAAAGTAGACCGAAAGACTTAACCCGAAAAACCTGTATTCCTTTCTCATTAGTTTGATTTTGCTTGAACGTGACACAGAAAAAAAAAAACGAATAAGAAAATGAAAGAGATAGCAGATAAAGGGTGGGGGTTGAGTGGTAATTGGAAACCCAAGCATATGTTGTTGTTTTTTTTTTTTTCATTTAGTTAAAAATTTAGTAACAAAATATACATGAAGTAATATGAAACGGTGTTTCTGCATCTGTTTTATCAATGCCAAAAGCAATATTAATTTTAGCTGTAGAAATGTTTATGCCCATATATATATTCACAAAATATAAAATTACAAAAACATAGCCACCATACATGAACTAAATATTTCCTCTCAGTGACTTTAACAGAAAATCAAACATATATTGATGTAAAATATATAATCGGATTTTTTACAATGTATGCGGGAAAATAGGTTCGTTCGTTTTTGATGAAGTTCGTTGAATTTTTGTCATAGTATTCTTTTCAATGATTAGGGACCGTTCATAAAAAATGTCACGCTTTTTTCCCACACATCTGAACCCCCCCCCCCCTTCCGAGCAAAACGAAAAGTCTTTTGTATGAAAAAATCAATTTCATAATTTGAATTTCAAAATGTAATAAACATAATGCGCATTTTGATGAGTTTTAGAACAAAACACTTATACTAATTACGGCATTTTCACAGTTTAATTTTTAACAAAAGCAATTTTTATGGCTTTCAAATCATGTAAAATCATTTCGATGTAACAAATGTGTAAAAAAAAAAAAAAAAAAAACGTACGCACATTTTCCTTTGTAAGCATCTAATATGAAGTTTAAGATTATCCCTCAGCCTCTTAAATGATTAGTCTTTGTGTTTTATTTCCACTTTACGGATTATTGGCGGAAACTGCGCGTAAGTTTAAGAAGTCCTTGAAACTTATAAGAGTTTGGAATTTTTCTAATAAAATAAAAGTACTTTTAAGCATTCTAAATCCTATTTAAAATCGCTTCCTCCGAACAAGCGGAAATGTTTGTTTAACTCGAAAAGTTACCAATTAGAGCGCATAGAAGAAAAGTTTTCTAGAAAAATACGTGATGGATTCGAATTACTTTTCGATAAATGTAAATAAAAAAATAAAAAGAGCTTTTCCAGGAAATTAATTTAATATTCTTATACTTTAAAAATTTGTTTGTTTAGTATAAAAAAAAAACGAGAAATAGAAATAAAAGCCTCGTTTGTATGTTGATTTTTACTAAGCTATATAGAAAATTATAGCACAGAATAACACTATTTAACTGTTGAAATAATTTTATAACAAGATTTTCGTAAAATTTATGTGAAACTTGATCCATTTCATGTGCCCTGAAAGAATTACATTAAATATCGTTTCTTTTGCAATTTAGCTTTTAGTAAAAGTTGGAACAATAATAATAAAAAACATGTAATTACATAAAGCAAGAAAGGTCGAATGTCCTTTAAAAGCTCGAAAAGGAGGTGGAGTAGGAGGATTACCTCCATCTTTTTAAAAATATCCTCCATTTTACCATTAAGTAAACAGCTTAAAATGAAATTTTAAAAAGAGTAATGAAAATAGGGTTTTGAGACATAGAAAATTAATTTGTACAAATTTTTATAAATTTGTAAATCTGCACTTCAGCACCCTCTCCTTTATTGATTGACACTATTTTCGTTATAATTCAAATGGTTTAAGAGAAGTTATACTCTAGTCAAAACTGAATCCTTTAAAAATTATGATCTAGTGAATGAGTTTTACAAACGCATATGTAACGGTAGGGTCCTTAGGTCATGTCCTCTCCTCCTAAACGTGGCCGAAAATAGCCTAAAACTGCGTTTTTAGGACTTTCATTACGAGAAATATACAGGAAAGATTCCCTGTATAACCCAGTATTCCATGACTGAAGGCCGTGGTAGCCTAGTGGTTAGGACCTGGAAGGTCGCGTGTTCGATACCCGCTGAAGACCCCCATGTACACTTGGGGTTACGTACATGTAAAATCCGTGGACCCCACTACATCGCCCCGAATGTATCCCTAAGACCAAGTGCTGATAGGGAAGCAGGTTGGAAGAGAAAAGTATTCCATGACTCTGTGTTGTAGTGCTGAATTGCCTTCTATGTAATGGAAGTGTGCGAAGGAAGGAACTTCTTTTTAAAACACATTTTCAGATGAAAAATTAATAAATAAAAGTATATTTTGCATCACATTATTAAAAAGGGAAGGAAATAAAAATAACACGTTCTTTTTTTTTAAGCTGTATTTTATGGCTCGATAAAATTGACAAAGTGTACACGTCTGAGATCCAACTCTCAGTTGTGATTGTTATTTTTCACAAGGGGAAAAACCAAGTGTTTGGTTGAAGGGAGACAAAAATGTTAACTTGCACAAACACTTTTGCAGTACAGTTTGATTGTGCCTTGTGGATTTGTACGCTCAACCAAACTGCTGAAACTCTTGTTCCTATTTTGAAGATAAATCAGGGCAAGAGATATTTATGTGATTTACTTTACTTTTAAAGGGACTTCGAACTTTGAATAAGCAGGAGTTCTCAATTCATAGCGTACGTATTTTTGGTTTGCTTGTCTGCGCAATTTTTTTTTTCAACCGATTGTGACAATCCTCCCGTTTAATTGTGATTTCATGTTGAGCCAATAAACAGAAATTTATTAGGCGGGAAAAATCTATGTCACAGTATACTATTGTATTTGATTGAAGAGTGGGTGATATGATAAAGGGTGAACTGAAATGCTTTTTTTTTTTTTTTTTTGATTGGAAAACGCAAATTTACTCTAAATGAATCGATTTGACTTATTCTGTTTCGAATCCGTCAAGAGGCATTCTATTCCAGTCCCCACCATATAGTCCCGTAAAAAAATTTATGTCCAGCGATTTTCTCTTTAGAATCGGGATCTGTAGAGGTTGTAATACGAAACTGTCTTGGGTAGACATCTTCCTGGGCGAAATAATTTTACGGGTCATCAAATGTGGCGGCCATTTTGATTCCTTTCCTCATTTGGCATTCAACAACCAATCAACATATAAACTTAATTTTGGTTGTAAACTTTGGTTTTTGGGGTCTAAGAATTCAAATAATGTATTATTTAATTAATTAAAGCAATTTTGCTACTTTTTCAGTAGTTTGCGTGGAAATGTATCCGATAACTGTTGTTTAATATTCTGGTTGCAAAAATTGAAGCTAGAATAAAAGAATTCTCAATGATAATAAGTTTCAACTCGTGTTTATTAGAATTATACGTTCCTTTTAATGGTAACATTATATAATAAAAGCAAAATATAAAATTAAGCAATAAAAAAATTAATGAAAAAAAACATGCGATTTGATTTTTGCATTCGTTGGTGGTACATTTGACAAAAATAGTGCACTTTACAACAGCAGCTTTGTAAGCATATTTTTTGGAAACGGAAACCTAACATTTTCTCACACACAGAAGTTCCAGCGGCAGGAAATTCAAAATTTTTTAGGGGCTCAGCACCCCGTTAATATTTTCCCAGCAAAATCATGTAGATCATTTATTAATTGCTTATTTTCAAGAAGAAGAATATTCCGTTTTATGTGCTAAAAAGCTCTTAGGATATTCCTTTTTAACTGAAAGTGATGTCGGTGGAAGTTCACTCAGTGGCTTCTTGTATTCATTAAATCGTAAATCATCAAATGTTTCAAGTGTTGAATGAGCTTTCCAGACTCTCACTAGGTATTTCTCCACTTTTTCATAATCGCACTCGTCCTCTTTCTCTAAAAAATCTGACAAATATGAAATAGGATTTGATTTTTTAGCTAAAATTTTTGTCCCAGTTTTGCTAATTTCGTCATTACCTTTAAGAAATATGAGCTTTTTAGTGGACTTTTAGCTAGCAATTGATTTAGTCTCCTGATGGAAATGAAGCTTCTATTTTCTTTTACTCCGAAAAGTATCCAGAACTCAGATATTACTTGGCACATTCATGTTGATGCAACTCGAATTAACAATACTACACGCCTGTATCATTCGAAAGTGCAATCACTCATATTTAACCATGTTAAACATCCCAGTGTCTGGGTGGAGTAATTCGTAAACTGCCCTCCTCTAACGTGTTATAAGGCTCTTTAACGTCCTGCCTTACTTCTTCAAAGAACATAATTGCAAGTTGCAACTCATTATTAACTGATGAAGGACTAGAAACTAAGGATAAATATAGCATGTTATACATCTTTCGAACACAACATGAAGTTCCTGCAAAGACTATACCGACATCGATCCGTGCAGAATATTGTTGACTACTTCTAAAAATTATCTCACTTCCTTTAACTTTATCATTAAAAAATGTAACATGAAATCAACAAGAGCAGCTTTTAGTCATGATATTCCACTGAATAGAAAATTTTCGGACGGCATATATTTCTCCAGCTAACAACAGAGTTGGCCGGCTTTTTTCCGCCCGGAAAAACCGGCCGGACTAAATATCATTTTGTCCGGGTTTTTTTTTTCAGTAAACTGGAAATTAAAAAGTAAAAAAGCAAAATTTATCTAAAATAAATGTGATGAGTATTCCCATTCAAGGAATAAATTATATGCTATAATATCAGACATGAAATCTTTTATGGAGTAAAAAAATAGAGTAATGGTTTTTAAAAAAATGCAATAAAATTAAAGAGTCCAGGTTCTCTAGAAGCTTTTTCAAGGAAACATGTTTATAAAACAAGTATACCAATATTAACTTATAATGATAATTCAAGTCAGAGCAAATTATATGTTTTGTAATAGATAAATGTCAATTATAAAACATGTAATTTTCAGTAAGTAAGAAAATAGTTACATTTAAATGATATCTATGAGTATATTACATAAAACCATTTAGTAGCCCTTTTACTATGAAGAAAGGGCTGAGTGTTCAGTTTTCAGCAGAAATCAATTTTAATAGTACAGGGGAAGAAACTGGAAAAAATCGGAATAAATGGGAGAAACTAGAAGAAACAAACAGTCAACAGAAAACAAAACATTCATTAAAAGTTCAAATATATTAAATTAGCATAAATGAATTCTTAGAATAAATCATCAAATGTAAAGTAGGGGACTTTGCTACTATTAGAAATGTCCTCTTTGGGAAAATAAACTGCTTTAAATTGAAAACTTTAAGTTTGACACGTTTATAACGATTTTAGAAAAGTCCATTGATTCAATTTCGTATGGAAAATGTTTTTCCGTTTATGGGATTTCTGTAAGGAAAAATATCAAATATTTCTTATAAAAATACAGTACTATAATATTAAATTACTGTTATGATATTATAAGTATATTTTATTGTTAAAATATAAAAATATATAAATTCATTCTACCATTTGTATTCTAATGGTAGTTTTAAAATACTAATGTGCAAACATTTTTGATTAGGTTAAAAGCTTAAGCTTTTATTAATCTCATGAAGTGTTACATTTTTAGCCAATATGTTTATTCATTTACTACTTTTATAGTTCAATCATTTAAGTGAGCCTGGAAATTACACCTGAAAATTCAAGTTTCACTTCGTAGCAAGTAGATAGTTTTTATTAATTTTATTCTGAACGTTTAATTTATATGAAATAGTATCCTACCAAAACTATTGCAATGCTCTTCTATAGCATATTTACAGCAGGTAGAAAATAGTAATTTTTCTTTAATTAATATTATTTTAAGCACATCAACTTGTGCGAAAGAATTAAAGCCGGTTGGGTCGACTACCTCACCAAACATATATTTCTGAATCTCAGAAGTAGTTCACCGAACATCTACTTCTTCAAGAGCCTCGGACTCGGAAGCTGAGATGGGCACAGCAACGCTTAGCCCCCCCTGGGAGCGGCTCTTGCGCCAGAGTTGAGTTGAGAGAAAATTGATCCATATGTATCTATTTATTGTATAATATATTCAATGATATGCACATGTATGTATACATTTTTTTTCAATTAATAAAGGGAGCTGGTATGAAGCTTATGTTCCAAATTACAGGTCATAAGCTATAATTTTCAGCCAAAAATTTATGCTTGGAAAATTATCTTCATTATCATTCGTTTTCTTGAAAATAAACAATCAATAAATGATCCGCATGATTTTACTGGGAAATTTTAACGGGGTGCTGAGACCCGAAAAAATTTTGAATTTCCTGCCATTGGAACTCCTGTGTGTGAGCAAATGCTAAGTTTCTGTTTCCAAAAGATGTGCTTATAAAGCTGCTGTTGTAAAGGGCACTATTTTTGTCAAATGTACCACCAAGGAATGCAAAATCCAAATAGCATGTTTTTATTCCTTCATTTTTTATTGCTTAATTTTATATTTTGCTTTTATTATATAATTCTACCAATAAAAGGAACGTATAACTCTAATAAACACGAGTTGAAACAGTATTATTGAGGGAAATTTTTTTATTTTAGTTTCAGTTTTTGCAACCAGAATATTAAACAACAGTTATCAGATACATTTCTACGCAAACTACTGAAAAATGTAGTAAGATTGATTAAATGACTTAAATAATATGTTATTTGAATTATTAGACCCCAAAAACCAAAGTTTAAAACCAAAATTAAATTTGTATGTTGATTGGTTGTTGAATGCCCAATGAGGAAAGGACCCAAAATAACCGCCATATTTGATGGCCTGTAAAATTATTTCGCCCAGGGATCAATATGTCTACCCAAGACAGTTTCGTACTAGAACCTCTACAGATCCCGATTCTAAAAAGAAAATCGCTGGACATAAAAACTTTTGCGGAACTATATGGTGGGGCCATTACTATTCTGTAAAATGTCTCTTGACGTATCATTATGTTAAGCCTTATGTTTCCTTTTTTCTAACTTCTTGCGCAAATAAGGAAAACTTATGAGCACCAAACTCTCAAGTCTTGTCGTATGATATTGTTGTGTTGAATGAGAGTGAACAAGCTCATATAATTGTTCATTAAAGCGAACCTAGAAAGAAGTTTCCAGAACTTATTGCAAAAAATATCTAAACAAAAAGAAAAGTGCTATGACGATGGAATGAGACAATGTGAATACGTTTCGTATATCCTGAACGGAAAAATAAAATCCGAATGCAGAAAAAAAGGTGCGTATACTTATTCACCCAAGTTAAAAGTCATTCCTCCAGATTGTTTAAATGCATTTTTAGTGAAGATGAGAGTAAAATTTCGAAGTACAAAGTAAATTGAGAGCGCAAGCACGGCAGTAAGATTTTAATCAGAGTCTAAGCCTAGAGAATAGTTCAGATGTAAGGAGGAAAATAATGTTTTGAAAAATACAACCAGTGGCCACAACCCGTGTTGCAACCAAGAAACGAGGTATTTTAATGGATTAATCAACTTTTCGTTACGTAATGTAAGCAAATAATACTGTTGTGTATTAGGGTTTAGTAGAAAAATTCCTCTTTTGTTGAACTTTAGGTTTTCTATGACTAACTACTGTGCTTAGCTCCAAAAATGCATTTAAAAAAAGGGGGATATCATTTTGTTCATCTAAAATCATTAATTTTTTAAGAAAACTTTTTACATATTTGATTGAAAATCCTACAAGTAAATACTAAAAACATTAGTAATATTTTTACGTAACATTTTCAAAAAATAGCAATTTGTATTTTTTCAAGTACTCAAAAGAATGCAACCTAATAAAGAAAAAAAAGATAGCATGATGTTAATACATAAACACCATATTTCAAACTAAAATGCAAGAGAAAATTTCATAAAACCTTCAAAGGAGAAAATTACATTTTCTTTTAAACACTAAGCTATTTGTTCTGAAGAAAAAGAAAGAAAGAAAGAAAAGAAAGAAAGATATAAATCTGTATTCGTCTTGGCATAAAAGTCAAAATAAATTAAATGATTGCTTCGAAATAGAAGAAAAAATTAAGACTTAGAAAAAATCCAATTTAATTCCCAATTTAAAATCCTAATTCTATCGATTTTATTACAAAAAGAAAAGAAAAAAAAACCTGTTTGCAATGCAGTGAAGTTTTACTTTGTGCCAAATTTCGGGAGAAAAAAGCAACGAGAACTAGAAAACGCGTCTGAAAGAAATATTTCTTTTCATTTGTTTTTGTATCTTGAAAACTAATTGAATGAATCATTTATAAGAGGAAGGATAAAACTTTGCTCCCTCAACCTTCTTTGCTGTTGAAAAGAGACATTTCAAAAATTAAATAAATAGAAACGCAATTTACTATTATTGATTTTTAGCTGTTTTTACGCATACCAAATCATCGTATAAAAAATAACAAAACATTTTAAGATCAAGAAATATATTTTTCTAAACGTCTTACAGTTACGTATGTGCAAGAAGAGATTTACGTATGTTTGAGCATTTTCAAACTAAACAAAAGTACGGTTGCTGACTAACTAGCTGCTTTCAAATTTTAAAATATTGCACTGCATTTTAGAGAAACCAAATAGTTTTTAACAAACGGTACCGATACGTTGAGAAAAATTGGATTTAGTCAAAATAGAAACTTTTTTATAGTAATTGCGGTCACTAAGAGATACAATTTGATTTTAACCTGGTGGTGATGACGACATGGCCACACAATGTAGTTGTTTTCTATATTTTTGTATCTGTGTGAGAAGTAGCAAATCCTTTTTTCCCGTTATTTTATTATTATTTTTAGATCAGTAATATTCATAAACAGCTATGTATATATTGTAATCTGTATGCACTCTCAGAAATGCATGCTCAAATCTCCCGAAACTTTCGTCATATTTGACGAAATGGCTTCGTGAAAAATGCTCCGAGTAAACCTTTCGTCACATTGCCGAAATTTCTATAGTAATTTTTTTAAGTCACGTGATCTCGCGAGGAAAGTTTCGTTATAAATGACGAAATTAGCTTGACGATAGAAAAGTCCTCAAAAGTGACGATTCTATTTCTGAGAGTATGCTTGCTTCTAATCTAAGTTAGTGCTGCTGCTTACAAAATAACTGATAGTTTATGTATTTTGTTGAAATGCTGATGGTTTTTTGCAAAAAGTGGAATTAGGAGTGTTTTCAGTCCAGATTTGTAGATTTTAATCTTTCGATTATCAGTTTTAGACGGATTGAAAAACTTTGACTCAGTTTTGAAAAGTACAACAGATAAAAAAAAATCTTGATGAATGAAATGCTGCAACTTAAACCGCAGTTTTCGCGACCTTCTTTCAAAGAAAGGTTTTCGATTTAAAGGGAATAAAATAAAAACTAAATTTAAATTTCCAGCACACAAAAATACTTCTAAATAAAACATACTTCTGTTAAAAAAAGAGTTGTCATGGCATATTTAGCAACAAAACTGCTTTGATAGGAACGTACAAACACGGACTTTATAATTCTGTCAAAAGATAGATCACAAGAAATGACGGCTCTAACTAAAGAATCAAAAGCCGATAACATCTGTTACGTTTACCGGCAGACCGGATTTATCTTTCGCCAAATCTGACAATTTTCTTTAGTCAATAAACGTGATACATTTATTTATTTATTTTTAGTTCATTAAGGTATAGTTTTGTTTTCTTTACTTACTGCAAGCTGTTGAGTTTCGGTTACATTATGTTCCTTCATGATTCCATTAAAATGAAAATAATATTGTTGCTTACTGTCATCTCTTTATACTAGTTGTGAAATTTATGCAATAGTTAGAATTGAGTATCTTTTCAAAATATCAATACTAATTTTTTTATTATGTAGTTATTTTCAAATATAGCCTAATAATAATTTACAGTAAGAAAAAAACCAACAAGATAAGTAATAATTACATGCATTTAATTTTAGTTTCGAAAGTAACGAAAATGTAGATCCTTTGTGAATTAGCAAGACATAGCTGTGCTAATAGTAAAGAAAAAGCAAGGAAACAAATAATTATTGTGTTGCAATATAACTTTATTAATTAATAACTTTATAGTTTCGGCTTTTCGACGCGTATAAGCCGGCATTATCTATATATTTTTGATATTTTTTTCATTCTAACACCTTATTATATTCACAATCACGACTTTAAACTAATGTTTTATATATAATCGAAAGATTTTGACGACAGTTGATGATTAAAACTTAAACGAACATCGTAGCTTCTACGAGTCAAAAGCTGTACTAATTGCAAGTTTCGATACGCAGCAAAATAACCTCAAAATGGCGGCGCTCCCCTCTTTATTCCCCGCGATGAGTCACTGTTCTCGCTTATCGTAATGAATTCTTTGATCCTTTAGATATCCAGTGGTATTATTTAATTTTGGATGTAGAGAATAGATTCGAAACTGCAACGCCAAACTGTATCCCCCGATTTTGTTACCATTACATTTTTGGATTGCTCCCGTATTGTAGCAAATTTAAAGACGTATTCACGTCAAAAGTAAAACTCTTACGTAAAATATACAGAATTTGAAACGATATAAATATCGTCCATTTGACAAATTAAACAGTTTACTTCAAACTAACAGTCTCTATAATATTACACAATCTGTATTATAATTTTTTAAAAGATTTTTGTGAGGTTTTGAATGAAGAACTAACTGTTTATATAAACTAAAAAGCATAATGTAAAAAATAAGTTCTCGTAAGATTATTTTGTGCCAATATCACACAAAAAACACACCAATTTGCGCTTTTTCTTCCGTTGCAAATTATACTAAACGTCCTCATTAAAATTATTTTTGGTTGATGCACTGCATTTGTATTTAAACCAGTAAGGAGTCATTCATATAACGATGTCACGCTTAGACGGGGTGAAGGGGATTCGAGAAATTGTGACAAGGGAACGGGTAACAAGAAGTGTGACATCACACATTTTTGTTTCAAAAAAAATATTAAAAATCAAAAAAATTTATTTTGAAAGATTTTTTTTAATTTTTACTACTTGATTTTAAAGTTTCATTGATTGTATTTTTTATTGAAAGCACCGATGATGATTAAAGTTTAAATTTAAGTTTAGTAAAAGATTAAAAGGATATCTTAGGTACTTACTTTTAAGATAGAATTTCACGAGTAATTTTATCAAAATTCGAACATAATGATCATGTGTTCTACATGTTCTTCTTGAACCTGTTGAGGTGGCATTGAGCTTAAATGATCTTTTCCTAGCCAAAGGGAAATACTTGCGAAAATTTTCTTAAGCATCATCCAAATGTTATCACTCATGATTTGCAATGTTATGGGATGATAAATGTATACACGTGTATTAGCCTTTCGATGCAGAAAAACAGTGCTATGGAGAAAAAATTGCAAAATCCCTTCACAAAAACTATATTCGAATTATTTGCGAATACCAATAGTAAACGAACTAGTAGATGCATTTTCTGTTTATTAGAAAATTTTGAGACACGCGGCAAAATCCATGACACTTGGGAGAGGAGGTGGGAGTTAATTTCCTATTTTCTTAAGAGCACATGCACGACTGGAAGATATAAACATATTTTGTTTTTTAACCATTTTTAAGTCTCCTCAATTCGCAGCTTTTCTGCATCACGATTTGAACAAAATTTTTGAGTTTTTAAGCTAATCTTATAGTTCAATGTCCAACTCGACTAAAAAATATGTTCTTTTCGTGCATTATTTAATTCACTTACGTGGTTTGACCTATCAAATTCCCCTTAAATGAGGTATAAGATCTTTCCCTAAATTTTTTGTCAACCCCAGCAATAAAAGTACGGAGGAAAAATTGACACGTGTTATGTAAGTGATTGGTCAACCCCGTATTAAACAGTTTTGCTGAAAAAATTAAGCAATATTAATATAAAGTTCCCAAAAATAGGGAATGTAAATTTTTTTTTAAATTTTTGTTAAAATTTCTTATCAAAACGTATATTTTTTCCTCCAAAAAGAAACCGAGAATTTTCACAGCCTTGCATTATATGGAATAGTCCTCCTTCCAGGATGTGTAACTACATCAGTTTTGTAGGGGAGTGGGGAGTCAATAGGGTGGTGTGATTTCGTGAGTCAAAATAAACAAAAAAAAAATACAGTAAAAACTTTAACTTAAATTTTTAATGCTAAAAAAGCATGAATGTTTCAAACATAAGAAATGACTCGATTCGCAGATTGCAATGAAATTCTAAAACCACGCTTTACGGAATTTTTGAGTTTAAAGTATTTAATACATTGTAAGCCCTTGCGTTGAAGAAAGGTTTTCTTGCTCAAATCAAGTTCTCTTTCAGGAATTAGGTATAATTAAGCCCCAAGTTGACTTTGGTTTAAAGTAGATATCTAGTATGCTAATCACACGACTGGGAAATACGCCAGCAATAAGTAGATTCCCGTTTCCATAATATTGATGTCTGTTCTTTGTGCCATCGACTTGTTTTTTCGGTAATATGACAAAATCTGTATGATGAACATATCCGAATCAGCATGAAATAATGTTGGTTTTTTGAATTATGATAGGATAAAAATTGATGAGAAGCACCTTTTATATTTTATACGATTGATCATGATTACAGTATCATAAGTGAGATCATTTGAATTACTCGTATATGTTAAAAATAAAAATATTTGGTCATTACCAAAGCAGACAAGGGTGGTCAGATTGTTGTTCTTAATAAATCATCTTATGTTGAAAAAACTGATGACTTAATTGCTTCTGGTCCTTATTCTGAAATTTATAAAGATCCTAGTGACAAAGAGTTAAAAGCTATTTCTTCTGCTGTTAAGTCTGTTCATTCTATTCCTTTGATTGCTAAACGGTCTGTGATTCCTTCTGTTGCTAATTGTGCACGTTTTTATGCTTTACCAAAGGTACACAAGGCAGGTATTCCTTTCAGACCAATTGTTTCCAATATTGGCACTGCTTCATATAAACTTTCCAAGTATTTAGTTTCTGTGTTTTCTCCACTTAGGAGTCAGAATGTTTTCACTGTTAAAAATTCCACCGATTTTGTTAAGAAACTTCATAACTTCGTTCCGAATAATTCAGTTATGGCCTCTTTTGATGTTAATTCCTTGTTTACTAATGTTCCTGTTGATGGCGCTTTGACTTGCCTCAGGAAAAGGCTTTCTGAATTCCATTTTACTTCTGTGGAAATTGAGGAATTAGTTTTCCTTACTCGTGTGTGCTTGCAACAGAGCACTTTTGTATTTAATGGTAAATTCTATGCTATGGTAGATGGCCTGGCTATGGGAAGTCCTCTTAGTCCTATTTTAAGTGATTTCTATATGCATTATTTTGAGGAAAAACTGTTCCAGAAATTGCAATTTCAATTTTATGTTCGTTATGTGGATGATTGTTTTGTCCTAACGGACAGTAACTTGTTAGGTATTGATGATGCTCTTTCTATTATGAACTCCATTGATCCTAATATCCAGTTTTCTTGTGAGAAAGAACTTAATAGTAGCCTCGCGTTTCTTGATGTCTTTATTTCTAAGAGTGAGTCTGGTTTCACTACTTCTGTCTATCGTAAACCTTTCGCTGTTTCTTTACCTCCTCACAGACTGTCGTCTCATCCTCCCAACCAAAAATATTCGGCTTTTAATGCTCTGGTCCATCGTGCTATTAATATTTGCTCTTCTCCTGAGCTTCTCAAGATTGAACTCAACTATCTGAAAGCTGTAGCTGTTGATAGAGGATTTTCTCACTCTTTAATTGATTCTATTCATAACAAACTTTCTAAGAAAACTTCTGGTCCCAATAATGTAGTTTCTAGAAAGAATTTGGTTGTGTTACCATTCTTTCATTCTGTCAGTTTCCGTATTGCTAAAATCCTAAAAAGGTTTCAATTTCAAGTCGTTTTTGCTCCTAGTAACAAACTTTCCTTCTCTTCTCTTAAGGATCCTGTCGATCAACTTAACACTTGGGGTATTTACCAAATTAGTTGCCGTTGCGGCCTTTCTTACATTGGGCAGACAAAACGTGCTCTGAAAATTCGCTTAAATGAGCATAAAGGTTATGTACGAAAGCAAGAGTTAAATAAGTCTAGCATTGCTCAACATTGTTGGAATTCCAACCACTCTTTTGACTTCAATTCTGGTAAAATTATTCAAAAATGTTCTTCCCCTTTAGAGCTTGACTTTTGGGAAGCTTATCATATTAACAGGAATAGTTCTAATTTGGTTAATGATTCTTCTTCAACTCCTTATTTTTCACAGGTCTGGCATAAATTTCTTTAATTTGTTGTTCTTTCTAGGTTTTCTTGTTGTTTTCCTTTTTTGTGTCTATTTTTCTCCTTCCCCCCTCCCTCCCCTCCCCCTCCTTTACATGTGTACTTTGTTTTGCATTTTGTTTTGTAGTTTCTGTACTTATTTTTATTTCAATTTTATTCTTTGTATTTTATTTTATTATTTTTGCAATTTTTATGCATGCTGTCGTCTTTTTTGCTTTATTTTTATTGTTATTCCTTTTTACTTCCTGTACTTTCAACTGGATTCGTTTGTTGCTCTCTTATTGGTGTCTTCCTGCTACTTCTACTTCCACTTCACGCTGCCTTTATTCTCATTGGTTTACAGATAATTCTTAGGCTATATAAGCTTTGTTTTTCTTGTTCTGTCTGCTTCATTTGGATGTTTTGCATCTAGAAGCTCCCTGTCGCATTGAAAAAGGGATTCCAAGCAATCCCGAAACATATGTCTGCATTTTTTTGCTCATTTGTGCTTTAAATTAACGTGTAATTTTATTATTATTACTCGTATATATGTTTAAGAGAGAAGGGCAAAAAAAAGACTGAACGTTTTCTGGATAATCGTATAATTTTCATGTGGTTGACATAAGCTTCGTAGCTAAATAAAATATCCAATGACTGTCATTCCCTTAGATTAAAAAAAAATAATGAATCACGGAAAAAAAAAATCATTAAAAACCTTTCTGTTTACTTTTGAGCCAAAGTTAAATCGTGGCTACTTTTGTCACGTGTATCATATTTCGCCGATCAATAAACTTCATAATTGTCAAGTTGCATCTTAGAGCTGGAGAACTGGACTATTTATATGCAGGTTGTTCTCTGCTTTATATTCCCTGTATTTTCCTTTTTTGAAGACTGTAGTTTCTTGTCTTTAAGTCTCCGTAATTCTACGATAGACTCTGGTTTCCAGAAGTTTCTCATGTATTTTCGGGCAAAACCTTTTCATAGTGCAAAAACGTATTAAAACTTGTCTTGAAATGATAATGAACACCGCTTTCAAAAAACACAAATCTTTTTTCTTTCTTTCTTTCATTAAATTTTTCTTTATTTATTTTTAATGATCAGTTGGAATCCATAAAAGTCCTCTTGTGCATTTATTTCTGAAGAACTACAACAAACAAAAAAGAAAAATATACAACTAAAATAGAATGGGGTAAATATTTATTCATTTCCTCTATAGTTTGTGAAATTATGCTGCACTTGTTTAGGATTTTTTATTTTGTACAAAATAATTTTATAGCGCATTTAAGTCTTTTTTTCTTAATTACTAAGAACTGGATGCGAATTTAAATTTTCGGTTTGTATCAATTTCTAAGGTTTTAAAGCGCAATTTTACCTAACATGCGTTACAGTTACTGGATACATCCTAGAATAAATATCGTCGTTGCCTCAAAATATGAATAGCCACCGAGTGGAATGAACGAAAATCCCGGAAAAGTTCTAAGACAAACATGGCAACTTTGCGGTGATAAAAGCATATATATTTTGCCGATAGCAAGCTTCTCGTCATATTTCTTGAAAATATCTGGATGTGTAAGCAAGACTTTATTGTACTATTGGGATACTGATAAAACATTGATAAAACTAACCTCAAACAAGATACATTTTGCGAAAGTAGTAGTAATAGGAGAAACATATGAAAACATCATCAGTAGCGGAAAAGATGGTAGAACTTCAAAACAAAGAAATTCCAAGCAATGCTCTAGAGAAGAAAGATTAAAAAGAGTTGTGAAAGAACTTATGTCTTAACTTACCGATTACTATATTATTGTTTTTTCAAGAAATAACGTATTGCAATTTAAAATTTCTTCTTCTTCTTTTTTCATAGCCTAGTTGGTTAAATTAAGTTCAAGGTTTGTTGAAAAGCTATAAAATTTTTCAATGTCAAAATTAAAGTTTTATGAAACATAATGATATAAAACACTATTTAAAAAAAAAAAGTTTTGATCTTTTAATATGTAACCTACACTGGCATTTATCAGAATTATAAAAATGAATAATATTATTGTCATAATGTCTAGTTGTACAAAAGAGATGCAATAAGGATTGATTTTACAGAGAAATAATAAAGAAAATTTTATAATGAGCTAGGTTTTCCCCCCTTGACTTTAAAGCAAAAATGTTAGCTACTCTGATTTTCTTAACGAAAAACCTTTTAGTGTTATTTGACATTTTAGTACTAACAACGGAGAAAAACGGCAAATTCGCACCGTAAATATAACTTTGGAAAGTGATCATATCTACGTGTGACACCTTTGTGATATATAATTATCTGCACTGAAAGCTGCGGCTTTTAATCACGAACAGAGTTAAACAATGTATGAACAGTAGTGTTCGGCAACTACTCGTCAAAAAGTAGTTAACTACCAACTACTAACTACTCTAAACAAAACTAGTTGCAACTAGTAGTTAACTACTTTTTTCTGAGAGTAGTTGTAACTAGTAGTTAACTGTTCTCCTAAAGTAGTTAACTACTAGTTAACTACTTTTAAGCATAATTCATTTGAATTTCCATTTTTAACCTTGTTCTTAAATATGTAATCCTAATAATCCAATTCAATACTATTTTCACTCATTAAAACAATTTTAAATAAATTCCTGTACAACATTCAAAGATTGAATAATTCTAAATAACACTGAACAATTAATATATGAAGAGAATATGAATGAAGACAAAAACCTTTTTCTCTAAATTTAAACTTTTATTTTAATATGTATTTGTTTAAGAAAGTTAATAATTTATGTTTTTAAGAAATAACAATTCTTCAGCAGTTGTTGTAAAATGAAGGGGTTTACCCTTAATATCAATAAAAAATTCTCTTTCTGCCCAACCCCTATTCATTAACAAAATATCTTTGAAGCGCGCATGCTTTAGAATTTAGGTTATATTCTTTCAAATTGTAAAGGCAGGGTTAATGATTTTTTTTATTAAAAAAAAAAAAAAGAATTGGCCTTTTTTTATTTAAATCAGAATTTTTGGATCAATAAGCAAAATATGTATGCGCACAAAAATACAGTAACAAATTCTGTTAATTATATACGTCTTCAAAGAATTTTAAGATATTTCAGTTGAAATAATTATGTATTACTAATTCAAAATTAATTATTAATTAATTATATTATATAAAAAATGTATACGTAATAAACAGAGAACAACAAACAGAATAGAAAGCTTATATTTCTGAACTAAGTGCATTATAATTTCTTGAATATGTACAAATAAGTTGACTGGACTATTATAATTTTTTGAGTACGAGGTGTGACTGGAAAGTTTTAAGAATGGGCTTGTAATTTCACAATGGCGGTACTTACATGCTACTGTGATGCATCTCCTTCAAAATTGTCCTCTTCTAACTGAATACACCGACTCCAACAGTGTTTCCACTTTTGGAAACATTTCTGGATTTTTTTTTCTCGGGTGTGTGAAGGACGCTCAGCGGGTTTGCCTGGGTGTCTTCAATTGAGTCAAATCGTTTCCCTTTTAGCGAAAATTTCAGCTTAGGAATCATGTCGAAGAATTTTTGACCAAATTTAACATTCCTGTGCTTCCACAACCGCTCTACTCCCCCTGATATAGCCCCTTCGGACTCCTACCTGTTTTTTAAACTGAAATTTTCACTGTCGAATCAAAGCGCTTCCCTTTCAGTGAAATTTTTAGTTTAGGAGACAGATAGGAGTCCGCAGGGGCTATATCTGGGAAATAGGGCGGCTGTGGAAACACAGGAATGTTAAATTTGGTCAAAATTTCTTCTACCTGTTTCCTAAACTGAAATTTTCACTGAAGAGGAAGCGATTTGACTCGATAGAAGACATCCAGGCAAATCCGCCGAGCGTCCTTCACACACTTGAGAATAAAAATTTCCAGGAATGCTTCCAAAGGTGAAAACACCGTTGGAGTCGGTGTGTTCAGTCAGAAGGGGACTATGTTTAAGGAGATGCATCACAGTAGCATGTAACTACCGCCATTGTGAAATTACAAGCCCATTCTTAAAACTTTCCAATCACACCTCGTATATAAATATTTCTTGAATATATATTTTAATAATTTGGAAGAAACTGATATAAATAGTTTTTTTTTAATCATAAAAATCAATATTTTGTCTAAAAAAAAGTATCATAAAAATCAATTTTTTTCTTAAAAAAATCAGTATTTTTTCTAAAAGGAAAATCATAAAAATCAGTATTTTTTTCTAAAAAGAAAATCATAAAAATCAGTATTTTCTTCTAAAAAAATCCTAAAATTCAGTATTTTTTCTTTCTTTTTGTCTTTTATGGTATCCCAAACGCATGCATGGTACTGGAGTAGAGGTAAAGATTCCCCCTCATGAAGATTTGGTCTTTAAATGAAACTTCTTTGTGCATGTGCTGGTGCGGGCGCTATTTATTAACTATATAAGAAAGCTTTTTCTAATTTGGGTAAATACTGCAATAAATATTATGATTTTTTATGAGTACTTTTTATTATATAATATAATATAAAAAATACATTTGTGTGATTAATATTCATAAACTAAAAATTTAAATAATTTAATGTTAAAAAATAGTTATTTTTTTCAAAAAATAGATGTAAAATTTTTTTTCTCGAAAGTAGTTGTAACTAGTAGTTGGGAAAAAAGTAGTTTAACTGGTAGTTAACTACTTCAAAACAAAAGTAGTTACAACTAGTAGTTAACTACTAGTTAACACTAGTAGTTAACACTAGTAGGTAACACTAGTAGTTAACTACTGCCGAACACTAATGAACAGTATTAACGCAGTGTATACATCTATCTGTATGTGTGAGAGGAAGTACGGCAAGAATGAATACAGTGAAACCTCTACTGTATCCCCCCCCCCCCCCCAAAGAACTGGATTATAAAAAAACGTAAAATACGGGAAAACGTGAGGTACGAGAAATACATGCAAAGCAAAAATCAAATTTTAAAAAAAACTAAAAGTAGTAAATATGACTCTTTAAAAAGTATAATATCTATGTTTTTAAAAAGAAAATTATCATGCTTACCCTTTTAACGCATTTAATTACGAATCCTGGCATTTAGGTTAATAATAATCCGTAATAGTGGACTGTTTTTTAGACATGAAGTTCAGAACATTCTTTTAAACGAATTTTAGAGCTGTTTTTTTTCTTACTGTTGTGACAAAACGTAAAATCCGATTAATTTTTTTGGATTAATTTATATTCAAGAACTTTTTGAGATGTCTGACGGGTCATGAAAATATTTGCAGGGTAGTCAGTGTTTAGTTTTTGTCTGCTTCTATTATGTACATGGAAGATATATCCTGTGTGAAAATACAGTAATGATTCTCATAGAGAATATCCACTTAAGGCTTTCTATATTCAAAAAATTCAAGAGGATATAATAAACTATTTTTGTCAAATGAGAACTTTATAAATGCTTTATTATTTTTCAGTACAGCAGAATAATAAATGTAGAAGCATTGATAAAAATATTTTATATTTACCCTTTTTTCTTTTAATTCTAAAAAAATATCAATAAATTACAAAAATTATATCAAATTGAAAAATACTATTATATAGTCTCACAATAATAATGCGTAATATGGCGATAAAAATAAAATGTATCGACAATTCAATTTTGATTCTTTCGTAATGTTTTGGTGTAGATAATGATTTCATTTAAAGAATAAGAAAGTTCTAGGAATCGTTACTATTTTTTATTTTTTATTTAATTCTATTTTCTTTCAAAATTTCACTGGAAATATTTTCGAGTCAGACATTTATTACAGGCGAAAGATTGTTTAAGTAATTGTGTGAAACTTTGACTGTCAAAAAATACTTGTATTTTGAAACTTATTTTCCCTAAAATCTCTTAATATCTGTTGAATTATTATTATTTTAAAACTATTTATATTGAATGCAGATAAAGTCTTAAGGAGCACGTCATATCATATTATTATTACTTAATTTCCACTCTCCTTTCTTAAAGCGTAGCTCTTTAAAAAAAAACAGATTGAAGAAGAAAAAAAAGTTATGATGGAAATCATTGAAAGTCTATAAAGTTTTAAAAATATTTATTGCATTTCTTACGAAAAATAACATATGGATGTTTCATGATATTTTTCAATTTTCGTAATTCTCAAATAAAAAGTTTTATAAGATAATTAAGATTCGATAAAACCAATCTTAGAAATATGATGTACGCTTTATAAGGAAACAAGTTCTGTAATATTGCAAAATAAATTTTGTTTTCTTAAAAAAAATGGACATCAGATGTTTCCATATGAGGTAAGAAATTTAAACCCGCCAGTTTTCTGTCATTTTAATATTCTTAATAAAGCGTCTTCTACTTATTTTGATCTTGTTTTTAGACTTTTAGGAAAACTAAATTAATGAGTGCAGTGGGAACTTTTTGTTCTAGAGAAAAACTTAGATTATTGCATAAACAATAGCATAAATTCAATTCTTTTTTTAGGAATTTAAATGAAGAAAACTCATGTATTAAAAATAATTTAATCATTTTTATGCATAAGTTTTCAGAATCATTTACGAAACTTTTACTAATACCAGCTCTCATTATACTTATGCGTCAGCGTTGTTAAACTTTAAAAAAAAACATAAAAATCTGATATGAGAAGAAAGAAAAACACGAATATCATATCCAAAATTTAATGGAAGAGTTTTCTGCAGAAATATCTCAATACTAATATATTTTCTGCATTATTAATGCAGTGGCGATTACTTGTGAAGTCACGAAGAGCGTCCTAAAACTTAAACTTGCAATTAAAATTTTCGAGTTAAGTTAAAATAAATTAACTTGTTTATCTTTGTACAAAACCGAGCCAAATGAAATTAAATCATGCGTTCAAGTATTTTTCAAAAATATTGCTGTTCCATTCTTCATTTTATTTTAATTCGGGCAAAATTTTTCATAGCTACTTTTCTTTTCTCAGATGTTAATTACAAAGAAGACATTTGCATTTCAATAACTCTCACACATATGTGATCAGAAGTTCAGATTCTGTCTCATTGTTCTCTGAATTCGTAGCATTTTGGTGTTATTTCTGTTAACTAGATGTATCTGCTCTTTTTTTTAATACGAGTTGTAATTATTCACCATTATATCAGCATCATTCACCATCATTAAGATCGTAGCGCAGTTTGTTCATAAATCAATTATATATTTGTTAATAGATCAATTATGCATAAATTTCGATGAAATGCAAGTATTTGTATTTAAAAGTGGCTATTTCTACTTTTAATGCAAGTTATTTTATTGTAGCTAATGCGTAAGTCACTTTTTTATTGCTTAGCATAAATATACTTCCATTTTAAATTTTAAACATTGAAGCTTTTTTTGTAAAATATATTTCTATTATACATATATATATAAGTTTGAAAGTAAGAAGAACAAAGTCTTCAACAATTTACTAAAGGGGAAAAAAACTGCAACTCATATATTTGTAAATTACCTTAACCAGTAAAAAAAGTAATTAATTCTTTAAACAACATCTACACTACCTTTAGACATAACTTTTTAAGCTAGCCCATAAACGATGGAAGAAATCATTTACAACCATATTATAAATTTAAATGGTTTCAAAGTTAATAACAATTACTTTTTCAGTTGCATAACATTACATTGCACTTTAATCATATATATTTTTTAATTATAAGCCGTCTTTTATGTTTACAAGTGTTGCATCAATGCGTTGTTTTAAAATCATTTTTATTTCTTTTTAGCGCGAGTTACAGCTCTAAGAAGTATAATTACTTTTCTTCGGTTTTATTTTCAAGTCGGTTCTGCTTTTCCACATTTTTTCCAATCCCTACCCCATATTACCTGATTATGTCAGATTATTATCTTTTTTTCTTTTTTTTTTTTTTAACTGAGCAGAAATTTTTTTTTAAAGAAACGAAAAATAACTTTCTACTGGAGGGAAATAGTCGTAGCTAGTTGAAGCTGGTATGTTTAAACTTTTAAAATGAACTATATTTCGAGCAAAACTCACAAGCTACAATTGTACTATCCTGTAATAATAAGACAGTAATTGCATCTCTTGCATTAAAATTTTAATTATTTCCTTCTAAAGGGGAAAATGTTAATAAAATGAGCAAAATATAAACCATATCTTGAAAAGTGTCAAAAAAATTCTTAATTAGTTGCTCGAAAATGGAATAATTAATCTTTTACGTATTCGTCATTGGTTATGCAAGTATTCATATTTTTACCTTTTGTATTTTCCATTCAATATCTGAATACTTCTGACCACATTAATTATTTCCCACTTCACATTTTAATTCACTCTGCATTGACAGCTACGTATTATCGCGTAATTGGATTACTTTCGATCCATCTTAGAGCTCTTTTCTGACACCAATATTGCACTTGTATATTAGTTTCCTTCAAGTGTGTCAACGCACGAGAAACTCCACTTTCTCTGGGTATTTTATCAAGTTCGACAACAGTTGATTTGTACATGCATTTACTTTATCCACTAATTTTTGTTTTAAGTTTCATATGCATGTTGTACTGTTTCGCATTAATTTTCTATTTTTTAATGCACTGCCTATACAAAAAAAGTGGTTTCTTGAATTCCTAAAACAGCTGCTAAGCCTTTAGAATAATGTATTTGTGCATTATCTTCAACGTGATAATAATCTTAAAATAAAGGTTGACGTAGTTGTATGTTTGAAGCTATTTTTTGGCGTTGAAAAAGGCCAGGGATGCTTCAAGAAGGTAACTGTAAGGTAAAACTTTCAGTTAAATATCTTTAGAAACATATTGTCTATTTATTGAGATGTATTTGAGCATTTTTTGGAAAAGAACGATTTCTTAAGGGGATGTTCACAAATCAGTCGCAAGTGCTTGCAATCATTTATGCTGTGATTTGTGATCAAAATTGATTTTTTTAGGAAGAACTCCTTACCATCCTTGCCAAGAACATGGATGGAGAGGGGTTTGTTAACAGGAAATCAATTTTTACCACAATTCACAACATAAATGCACTGACTGATTGCAAGCACTTGAGACTGATTTGTGAGCATACCCTTAAGAATCGCTCTTCTTGAAAAGGTTTTGAAATATTCTTCAGTAAAAAAACGATTGTTGCCCTGTACACTTGGGTTTGAAATTGTGACAATTAAAAATTGCTATCTTATGCGCATGTGCAGTGAATTATATCCTTTTTATCCTCAAAATTTTCAACATTTTATTTACATATAACGTTTCTCTTGTGTGCTATTAAGTTAAGTTTGGTAACATTTGGTGAAAATTTCTGCTTATTATAAGCCAAAAATCGTGTGAAGAACATTAGAGAAATGCCTTTGACTTCGTGAGTATAAACACAATTTCTACGAAAAATGCACAAATTAATTGTTCATATAAATTGAATTATTTGCTGATATTTACAGCTTTTTACAAAGCAGGATCATTCAAAATATTTTCCGCCTTTTTCAATTTGTTGACGGTCCCCTAAATGCAGGAGCGAAGGAACTTTTACTGGAAAGTGTGAACGTTGTATATAAAAACATGACCAAATCAGTAAAAAACGGGTTTTGTAACTGAGTGTTACGTATGAAATTACGAAACCTTTGTAAAGCGTCTCTTAATTTGGCCATTGACTAAAGTTTTCAACAAATTAAATTTTTATTCTTCAGCATTGTCCCTTTCTAATACACAGCGAAATTCATGTACTTCTCCTATTGTTTAACTAGCTTAAATGGAGGACATAAGGTAAAGCTAGGATAGATTGCGCGGTCGGAGAGATTGCGCACCTGCGAGTTCGGGGGGAAGAAGTAGGGTGCACGTGCACTAACGCCATGCATTTGTACAACGGCAATAGTGGATCTCCACTTGAAAGTGCAAGTTGATTGATATGTACGTCTGTGATTAAGCATCGATATTCTATATTGTTTTCACAAGGTAAGTGCTTGAATTTTCATGATGCGTTCTCTGAATTTCTATACAGTAGCAGTAATACAAAATATTCTAAACTTAAGCGATTTTTCGTAAGCTACGAAACTAGACTAACAGTGGGAAGGCCAGCATTTCTTTCTAGAAGCCGTCATATTTAAGTAAAAGTCCGCGCAATCTGTTCTACCGAAATAGGATAGTTCGAGCGTCTTGTAATTAGGAGAGATTGCGCGTTTCTAACGTTAGTTTTCATGCTAGGAGAGATTGCGCATTATATTATTACCCATAGCTTGCTAGTAATGCAGCATAAATTGCAAATTACATGTGAAACGTATGAATCGATTAATTTCGCTGCGTTAATGGATTAAAAGGGGCGTTCTGAATTTTTACTAAAACATAAAATGTAAAATACTTATGCCCTCTCAGCACATTTTTAAGACTTGAATATTTTACAACTTTAAATTGATTTTTGAAGCTATTTCTTTATATAAAAAAATCACGGGTGTCTCTTTAACAGGCATTACTCAAATATTTTGACTATAGTTCTATATCGAGAGGATAAAGTTGTCGTGACTTTATAATTTGTGTTTTCAAGGGACTATTTTTTTATACCGTATAAATCGTTGAAAACAAGTTCGTGCGATTTCATTTCCCTTGAAGATTTTAAGTTACTAAAATTTTGCTAATAAATTAATAATGTGCTAGTTTTATACAAATACTCTTATTAATAGACTATTTTTCCAATCAGTTTAATGCCGTCAAAATTAAAAAAGAAAACAAAGTGCAACATGAATGTTACTGACCCGCACATATATTCGAGAGAAAAATTAAGAACGAAGCAGCTACAAAAAAGAAACGAACGTCTGAAGATAAGATGCTTCCAGAAAAAGTGGGAACCAAAAAACTTGCAGGAAAGAAAACAAAAAAATGTTTGAATTTTGAAACATCTTCGTCATCAACCACCTCAGAAGAAAATAATGTCAAAATACTGAATCTTTGGGACCATGTCAGACAGGACATTGTGGATGAGTGCACTGAATGCCTGAAACTGTACCAGGAGACAACTTCGACAGTGACATTAATACCTACCGTTCATTTGTAGGGACAGTCTGAAAAGTACGTCTGAAACACCCAAAAATAAGCATTTCAACAAAAAAATGTTTTAATGTATTCCTATCCGTTAGGAATACATTAAAACAATTCTTTTGTTGAAATGTCTATTTTTGGGTGCTTCAGACGTATTTTTCAGACTGTCCCTAAAAAGGGACGGTAGGGATTAATGGGTTAAGTGTGCTATTTGTAGCAGATGGTTTCACTACTTACAACAATAAGTACACCGATTGTGGACGACAAAAACTTCGGTTAACAAACAAAAGGCATTGAGACAGAAAATGAAGAAGATTAATTATAATTTAAACCTTCTTTTCTTCTTTATTTTGTTTCTTTAATTAAAACACTGTTTTTTCCGATTCTGTAATCATTGAGTTGAAATATTTATTCCTATTACAATTGTATGTGTTTATAAAAACCCTTACAACAACATAGTTTTAGTGTAAGTATTATTGCTAACAATTTAATTGCAGTTTTTATGAATAGCAATCTCTCCTACCCATGTGCGCAATCACACCTACCCTGTAAGGACAGATTGCGCTAATTAGTCTTCTTGGGTTTTTTACAGCTGTTGCATTAAATGAAAGCAAAACAACGAAATATCAATGGAAATGCATAAAAAACAAATGAAGTCGCAGTTATTCATCAATAGTTTAACAAAAAAGTCATACTTCGATTTTTTAAAATTATTTTTCTAACTGTGCGCTGACTCTCCTAGCTTTACCTTATATTTTAGTAAAATAGTAGTTAAGTAGAATATTTATAATATGAATAATGAACGTTTGAATGATAATTATATCTTAGCTTGTACCGATTTATTTTAATTAAGTTCATGGAAAATTGCTGCATATTAAGTTCAACATAATGAGACAGCAAAAGCGCCAAGTTACCTTTTTGATTATTAAATAAATTGGGATTCTCTAATTAAGTGTTGCAATTCTTTTTTTCTACCATTTATTTTAATAAAGACCAATATTAAAAGATGAATTAAAGGAACATATTTTACCGTATTTGTAATTAAAGTTATAGAAAAATTGAGTGATATATTCGATGAAATATAATTTTTCACAAAAATATACGTTGTATGTCTTCAGTGGGAAGTGGTATTTGAAACGATAAACATAAAATTTGTAGCTCAAAATAAAGCTGCAAGCAAGAGAAATGTTCGCCCATCTTTCAGATAATTTGTAGTTTTCTAGAGGGAAGAAGTCTTGGACTTTGGAGTTGATCCAATTATCGAGCAAATTTTGGTGCTTTTGTAAGAAATGAACTGCTCTCCCTAAAGCTCGGAACAAGTAGTAATCCGAAGAAGCTATGTCTGGTGAATATGATGGTTGACATAAAATTTCAAGTTCTGTTCCTCTCAATTAATCTCTAATAATAAAATTTTTACAGAATGCTCTCTATCGCTGTCAAGTTGTAAAATTACCTAGCTGTGGCCATTCACAAATTCTGTTTTTTTCCTTCATATTTGGCTTTAAATGCCTTAACAGACGACACTAAACATCATAAATAATAGTTTCAGATGGTTTCAGACACTCATAAAGCATCTTTAAAAAATTTTGGGTTGTTTTTCGTACTCTTTGTCTCTGCTGCCAAAATCGTTATTTTTAAATCGGCGAAATATCCCTTGCAATTTGTATTCAATTTAACATATATTTACTTTAAATATCCAGAAAGAAACGAAAAGTTTCATTTAATTATACAATAAAACTTTCCACAAATGACCTTTTTTGCGATAAAACTTCAATAATTACAATAATTTCTGTTGTTATTTTAGTGCCACATACTTTGTTTGACATCAAGTACTACCAAAAACAAATACTGCCTATTTAAAGTACACATAACAAGTACTTAAAACAACAGTATTCCGAAAGAACGGAATAATATTCGCACACCCGATAATGCAGTTTTTTTTAATTTTAATCCTGTCTCTTCTTTTATTCTAAGCAGTGCGCGTAGTTGTCATGTTATTCCATATTAAATTATTCTGCTTTTCATCTTGATTGTGCATTTTTATACACTTTTTATTGGTAATTTAACCAATGTCAAAATTAATTTCCTTGATTTTCACGTTGGGGACAAAAATCTCAGTTTCCTTTATTTGCGAAACTTTTTTTTCCTCGATATTTCTGCGAACTATTGTAAATATTTAAATTTCGAAATAACAATTTTCACATTAAAGTTTAGTACATTCTTTGCGTCCAGCATTGAACTACAGCTCAATAATAATCATGATGTTATAGAGTCATAATTCAGGCTGGATATAACGTTATAAAAGCTCTATTTTACATCTTACAGGCGTAATTAATCAGTTTTAGAGAGCTGTTTGACTAGAGATAATTATATGCGTTCTAATTGTCTCTCATCTTTTGAGCAAATTTCATCTATTGCAGGTTTTTACTGGTTTTAAAGCGATGTGAAAATTGAAAAGATACATACATTTATTTATGCTATAACATTTTAAATTTAGGATTAGAAATGCTTGGAACTAGCTTTTCAAATTTGATTTGATAATATCCAGTTATTTAAGTACATACATGTATTTGCAAAATCTTGTTAAGATCAAAATTTGTGCACGGCACAAATATGCATCACTCGCTATTTTATTAATACATATTAAACATTTTGAGTGTTGGCCAAAATATTTTGGAAGCAGTAAGTTATTATTTTTCAGAATAATTTAAGAGAATTTCATGCTTGAAATAGCAATATCGCACCCACTAAGACAAATTCGTATTGCTACGATTGAAAAGTTTCTGAATTCATGAATTTTAACGACGTCAGGCGCTTGTAAAAGCTGAAAAGTGAAATTTTCATTCCATGCTGGCTTCTAATTCTTGCGAAGTGTTTCCAGGAAAGCATTTGCATAAAAAACGCGGAAGCTGCAATGTTACATGTTTAGCGTACTCGTTCTGAATCCAAAGCTTTTTTCTATAACAAATGTAATCGTCATATCGTAAGATTTTTACTCGTTCTTTCTCTCTCTCAATGTAAGCAAACCTCCCCTGCTTGCTGCTGCCTCAAAGGCAATTCATTTGTAGTTTGGAATCTTACAACACATTATTATTATTATTTTTTTTTTTGGTATTTGGTTTAGCTGTATTTTATAAATTTTGAGATCTAGAGCCACTGCAGTGAGAAAAGACTCATTTTGATTTTGAAATACTATTTGTTGAGTTCAAAGAACAACTACAGCAAATTAATTGTAAAAATTGTGTTTAAATATGATATTTTACACATTTTAATGTATCAAAATTTAATGAACTACAGTAATAGAATAATTTACGAAATTCGTACAATTTCCATATAATCCTTTTCTTCTTCCCCCTTTTATAAAATTAAACTGCAAGTAAAATGTATTTCGCACTGATGTTTGTTATCACAGTCATACTTAAAAATAACTTACAAAAAATATGAATCTCTTTTAGAATTATAAATACTTGTTTGCCCTTTTCTCATTAGATACTTCGCCTAGCAATATATTTGACTCGGTTTTAATTCCTTTATTCCATGCTCATGAAAAGCTATAGCTTTGCACGACTTTAAGAAAAGTTTTTAAGAATACATTTTATTTTATTCAACGCATGTACTTACTCCTCTTTTTTAATTAAAAATAACATTACTATCAAACGAACAGAACGCTAACAAATCCGGTACTTTTCCGTTTCAAGGGGCTGGCGATGTTGCTTTTTTTTTAATCGCCAAATCAAACAACTATATACCCTTTTGGGATGTTTAAATATTTTTCTCTAAAACCAACTCCACACACAAAACAGATTGATTTGGCCTAATTGATTTATCGAAAAAAAAAGAACCAGAGCCCATGAAACAGAAAAGTACCCCAAATCAGAGCATAAGTTTAATCATAAAACAATACACATAAACCAATCTTTATTTTCATTTTTTATGTAGAACGACGAGTGCACATTTTTAATAATAAATAAAGTATATCTTGTTAAATGAATTCCAATATTAAAAAGAATAAATAAATAAATGAAACATTTTTTTTTCAAAAGATAAGAATAAAATGTTGAACATGTTCTAAATAAATTTAGTTAAATATATTTGGTAACAATAAATTCTTAAGTTATGTATTTTTTTAAAAAAAGTGCTTCATTTTAACTACCGTAAAATAAGCTTTAACGTTGAATAATATTCCAGAAAACCTTGAACAAAAATAATAAAAGTGCAAAAATAATTCCACCCGAAAGAGCTACGCAAAGCTGAAAATAAGCGAACAGGTTCTAAAGAAATATGTAATTTCCTTTAAAACAAAGATATTATAGTCGTAAAGGAGACATAAGTTAAACTTGAAATGCGAACTCTTGTAATTAATACAGTAACTTTCACGGTCGGTGTCCATACCAAACATAATACGGGCTTATAGTCCGTGGTCCAACCAAGATGTTTCTGGCTGACGTTCAAGACCTCTGCCTTGACTTCATGTTAACTCTGAAGAAGCCTGAAACATGTCAGGCGAAACTTCAGGCGGAAACATATTGGTTTTACCACGCCCTATAAGCACGGAAATTATTATGTTTGGTCTTGTAATTAAGTTCATGTTTTGCCCCGCGGTGCGCTAGGGAAATATGTACAACAAAATGGCTTAAGAATTGAGTCTCTGGTCTATGATTACTGCGTGATCAGGTTTTGGCAGGAAATGGACCGTTCAGATGTCACTTCAGATTTTATATCAAACTCAATGATTTTGAGACACTTATTAGATAAAATTTATTGGAATAAATAATCTCAGTAGTTTGCATTTGGATTCAAGACCGACCGCTTTGCCTTTTGTATAAACAAGGCTGAACTTGATCGTAACCGTCTGGATCAAGTTCAGCCTTGGTATAACAGTTACATCATGTCCTCATTAATTTCGATTTTTCTCAGTTGAGATAAAAGTTTTCAGGTGACAACCTTAGGAAGAAGATCCACATTCATAAATATAAAACTAATTGAAGAATAATTTTGGCTGCAGTTTAACATTATATCATTTACTCTGTTAAACAATTTCAAAAAATTTTATCTTTGAAAATAACGAAAAATTTCAAACGAAATTAAAATATAATGAATTTAACATAGACTAAAAGGTAAGCATAAAAAGTTTATTTTTTTTAGTTACCTTATAATATTTATTTCTTCAAATCCTATTTCCATTAAACAGATATGCCTTTATTGCATGGGGAGGGGAGGGAAGAAAACCTGTTATGTTAACTGAGCATTTTAACTTTTTCTCTTTGAAAATAACAAAATGTGCATGATAATACAATAAATTTGATATTGTATGCTTAAGAGTAAGCATGAAAAATGTAAAATTTTTTATATTCCTACACATATTGCTTTCACCAAAAAGTATTTTCTTTCAATTCAGTATGCTTTTATTACATTTACTGTAAATTGATCATCGAGGGGGAAAGGCCCTTTTATAACTAACAACTCAGTAAGCTAATTGGACTGAAGAACAGCCAGCCGAGAATTTATGCTTTCAGCAAGTTTCATTGGGAAAATTTCGGCTAATTTCCGGGCCACGCCAAGAGAGCTTCGTATCGGAAACAGAACGGTAAACAAAGACATTTGACAACTTTTTCATTAACGTGGCCCCAATCAAAAACGTCAATAATTAGTTTTTTCAGACAACCCATTCTATTAGTGTGGCCGATATATGACAAAAATTGGCCAAATTGTGCCTTTAATGATAGAAGCATAAAACTTGGGGTACATGTACTCACATATTAAGATTTAATTTTGGATAGGAGGACATTACAGATTTCGCCTATTTCATTAATGGCGGGCATTCAAAATGGCGGCCTCTTGATTCTTTATGTGCGCCCGCTTGAAGTTTTTTTAAGTGGACTACTTAATCAAGACAGATCCCCGGTTCTTGGACTTCCCCAATTCGACAGTGAAGGAGGATAAGCTTGAGTCTCGTGTCAAAAAAATTCACCCAGTATTGCATCTGTGAAACATTGCATTTTTGATTCAATGTACAATTTATTGAACAACGAGCACTCATTCTTCAATGATGTTAATTATAACTGTTTATTAGATTTTTCTCAAACTGGAGGTCGGCTGAAGAGGTGTAAGTTATTCCAATTTACAGTATCCAATATCAGTTCAGTTTTATTAATAATTCTTCTGCGGACATATTAACTCATATTGTTCAATTAAATTCTTTCAATGTGTCTGCAAGAGCTGTATCAATAATATTTCTGCTGTCAAGAACAAGAAGGTCAGAACTCTTATCACTGGATATGTTTCTCGGATTTTGCATGACACCCGTATGATACTTGACATGTTTTGCAAACGCCATCTGTGACTGCTTGGTAGCTTCGTGATGGCGATGATCTTTTACCTTCTTTTCTGTCGCGGTGCAATTAAATTCTTCAATTAAACGGTCCGCCTCAGGTTCGGACACCATCCAACAATGCAGAGTCTTTCAGATTTCTGTTAGGCCTGCAGGTTTTTAATTAAATACTCATCATCTTTGACTGATGCGTTTTTTGTTCATGAGACTGATAAATAGTAATAGCAAAGGATTCCCCTTATTGAGTTTTGTGAGAAATTTTTCTTTTGTGAAATCTTCACAGGTTTGGTTAGTTATTGCTGCTCCCAAAGGATGGTCTCAACCCCGGTGCTTCAATCACCAGGTGACTGGAGTTGGAAGAATATAGTTGACGGTCCCTGGGCAATAAATATTCTGGACAACCTTACCAGAGGTTTTACAAGAATGCAGAGAACTGGTTCGATGTGGCTGCAAAAATGGTTGCACGCACAAGCGTCAATGCTGGAAGACAGCTCTGCATGCTTGTGGTGCTCTTTATAATTAGTGATACATTAGGAATCTAACTTATTACCCACACTATCAAAAATTGCTGTAAAGATACAACAAGGAAACTGAGTGTTTCTATAAATTTACGAAGAACTGGTTTCAAATGAAATAACGGTACTTACGTACTATTGCAACCATGCCAAAATTCGGGGATAACGCGCCAAATTGGCATCTCGGATTTTGTACCTATCTAAGGCGTTTATGGTAACAATAAGTAAGTTTATAGGTCGCCAATCTCGCCATATGGTTGCGATAGTACGTAAGTACCGAAATAACTAAAGTTTCTTGATAACAGTTTCTCAATAAAATTCTTGTTTTTCTTCACGCTGTACAATTACTGAGAAAGATCTGTTAAGTTATGTAAAACTGCACACTTGAGATCTGCGACGACCATTTCATGAATTGTCAAGAAATGCATTATATATTATTAGTATATTATGTAGTGTACGGTTTATTCCCAGCTCTAGCAAGCAACAGCGCTGTCGGGGGCCAGTCTTGGCAGAAGGGCATAAGTCAGTTGGGGTCAACTGAACTCACCTTTGAATTTGTGTACCAGAAAACTAATTCAAATCACTGTTAGATCTCGTCACTACTGGGGTTCAATACCCGTTGTCCTCATTTTTTACATAATGTTCTCTGTAATTTCCTATTTTAAGGAGCTTGCTGTTGCCTGTGTTTAGTTATCTGTAATTATACACGTTAGACTCCAGATAAATGCTTTCAAAGAGGTTATCATGTATTTTCGGGCAAATATTTCTACAGTGTATTATATGTATTATGTATTTATCTATTAGTGTATTTATGCAAAGCAGTACTAGTAATTTCATTAAATAACCTGCTGCTAAATAAAATATAAGTAAATATATTTCAAATAAAATATAATATATTATTGTAAAAAATACACTACATGTAGTAAAAATCTATTACCCGTCATTTTTTTTTTTTTTTATAACCGATCATTTAAGATCATTAAGGAAACTTCGAGCGAGCTCACATAAAGAATCCAGAGGCCACCATTTTGAAAGCCCGCCATTAATCAAATAGGAAAAATCTAAGATGTCCTCCTATCTGAAATTGAATCTTCATATGTGTAGTATATGTGCTCCAAGATGTTTGCTTCTATCATTAAAGGCACAATTATGTCATATATCTGCCGGACTATATTAGGGTGTCATCGCCAAAATTAGGAAAATGAAATACAATGAATTTAAATGTTGGCGACAAATAGGGTGACGAAAGATCACGCATTGATGTAAGTGTTTTGGAGACAAATGGGGTTATTCTACCGGTAAAGAAACTACAACTTTTACGAAGCAAAATGTCTTAACTTAATTTAAAAAGGATTGCTTGGCTATTTTGTTAGTCAATTATCAAAACTGAGATATGACCAAATTTTACAGCAATTTATTCATCTTTTCGATGTTTTTAATATTTTTCGAAGGATTTGAAAATGTTTTCTCTAAAAAATCTTTAGCATATTTTTAATAGCAAAAACGGCAACTCGATCAATGTGGAATTCAGGACAGGCAATAAAAGTTGGGCCAATATTTTTCCTGAACCATCACGTAAATAGTGATTTGCCCGTTGTTTTGAATGCCAGCTGTGTAAACAGTTCAAGGTACTTTTTCATTTGGCCCTCCAAATGGGGGGAGGCTGGCGACGGTTACATATTTTTTTTTTTTTCACCGAATCAATTTATTTTTGTGAAAACTATTTAAGCATCGCCAACGGCTGCAACGGCAACCCAAAATGATCTCGTAGTTTGATTTGGAAATTTAACCATCGCCAGCCCCCGGAAACGGAAAAGTACCCATCGAGTTCTGATAAAATCATTAAAAAAAATCCTTTAGATAAATGCTTTCGGAAAGCATCTTTAGACACAACATAGCTGTTGGTAGAAATACATTTATTTTATGAATAATTTTCGTTTTCCCCCAGCTGATCATGGAAAAACCCGAACGAAATGCTGGTAAGACGCAGCGGAAAGCTAAGACTCAAAATAATAAAAGCATAAATCGACGTCTGCCGAAAAACCCAGCTAAACAGAAAGTCATTTTTCCCGCATCTGAGGTCCACCATATGTTGGCCCGAGGAAGGGTGTCAGTGGGACCCGAAGCATCTCTTATCTTAACTGCAGCCGAAGAATATGTGGCGCATGAAATCATCGAGGCTGCTGGGAACCACGCCCTAAATCGCAGAAGCAGGGAGATTGATGTACAAGACATTGTTGCAGCAATCACATCAGACGCGGATTTGAGTCAAATGTTTGGTGAAGTTGTCAGTCAATTAGGTTCGTAATGTCTTGGAGAAAAGTGGAATTCTAAATAAATCTTTCCTAGTTTGCAATAGTACGTTTCTTTGTTGTGTATTTTTATCGCTATCAACTTGAGTTTTTTTTCTTTATCGTTATTGACTTATTACGTTTAAGTTTCTTCTGAAGTTTAATTCATTTGACAATTCCTTTTTACTACAGATTCTTTAGTTCTGTTAATGAAATGCTTAATTCTTTAGAGGAAAATGCCTAGCGCAACAAACATCGCAATCCGAAAAATTACGGAAATTTCTTTTCTTTGTTTATCGCACTATTTGCATAACAGTTTATCATATTTTCGCTTATCCTTCTTTACGGACACTTTTTGCTGTATGATATTTTTCATGTGCTTGTGTTTACGGTTTTTTTCCATTGTTCGATGTATTGCTGAAAACTGCGACGTCACATATAAAAACTAATTTACATAAACAAAGCGCATTAAAAAAAAAAGGAAGTTTCTGCAAAAAAAGAAGAAAGAAAGAAAGAAATGTTAACCTGTAAAATTCTTCTAATATCATTGCTACTTTCTGGTGAGCTCAATACAATCTTCCAATGTTATCAAAAAAAAAAAAAAACAACGTTCAGGTTCAATAATTGCTTTAAAATATTTTTTTGTGGAAGACACAAACGAATAGTTTGGTTAGCGATGCAGATTTTTCCCATATCAAAAACTTATTTCATAAATGATTATTTCAACTAAATGAATTCATCCATAAATTTATTTTCTTTCATTCTTGTATTCCATTATGGTCTTGCAGAATATAGCTTAGATTTGCCAAGGCTGAACTTGATCCAGTTAGTTAACTCTTACCAGTTAACTAACTGGATCAAGTTCAGCCTTGGTTTTGCATAGTACTACCTGTACCTGAACTGTGGTGCCCATGCGGAAAGTTATAAGAGTCGCCTGCGACGTTTAAGAACACTGCCTTTCCGCCTTGGTGCTGCCCGTGGAAAACGCGTCTACGCAATTTTAAATATATATTTTTTATCGCATGAATTACTGAGGTACCTGCACTTTTAAGTTGGAGCCGAACTATTCAGGAATGATCAAAGGAAGGACTATATTGTTCATTACATACATGCCTGGCCCTCGTCTTCACCGACTATCCCACTGGGAGGGTCATTAACATATTGAAGGACCTGGGCCCTAACATTCACTTCCTAAGAATTTTCTTGGAAAAACTATGCCATGCATTACCATCTGCCGGGGTAAGTTTGGGCTTAGTGAGTATATTTGGCCCAGAAAACGAAAAAAAAACTTACGTGTTCCATCTGAATACAAAACAATGATTCACCTATGTATTGCAAAAACTAATGGTTATAAACCGTGCTCCATTTTATTCCACAAACAGTTTAGAAATAATTGTATAAATACAAGTATAAATTTATGCATATACTTAGCAAATGAATGCTCATAAAATACACGCCTTATATTAGAATAGAATGTACAACATATAAAATTCCACGATTTATTACAAATCTGCCCTATCGGCTACGATAACAAGCATATATCGTAAGAATAAATTTAGAATTTACACAAGATGTACTGTTACGTAATAAATTGATTATGTTCAGAAGTAAATTCTTTTCTTTTTACCATACTTGGCAATAAAAAGGAAATGTCTGATAATGCCTTCGGTAATGATTCTTCTATTTTTTTCTACATTATCGGTCATTTTTCTTCCTGGAGCAGAATACATATTGAAAAATCAGAAGTGTAAAAAAAGAGAAGAGATTACAAGGATAGGGAAATTATGTGAGGAGGTTTAATTAAGTCATTAATTCGGAAGTTTGTTAGAGTATGCCTCATTTCTTTTAATTAGTTTTCGGCTTTACACTTCCAATGTAACGCTCAAGCAGGCGTCAATAATTTCGAATATACAGAAAGGAACCATATCAGTATTCTGTAGAATTACTACCGATATATAAGTTTCAACTTTTCACTGCTAATTCAACGGTTAAGTGGCATCAGTGATTTTGAACATGCAGAAAAGAACCATACAACAGTTCCGGGGAATCACTGATGCATATTTTTCTTAGTTATTATTTCTGTATTTTAATTTTTGTTTTTTGATTTATTAGATTTTATTCTGAAATGGTGCTTTCGGTTTTATTAGTTAAATATGTAATCGGCTTAATATCCTGTGTAGTCATTTTTTTCTGTTCAGTTATTCAAAAGTGATATTTTAACCTCTACTCACAATTACTTTCGCTCCCAATCGATGCTGTGTGTTGATCGTTTTTGCAATGTTAAAGAACTTCACCGTAGCTTTAAAATAGCTATTTGATGGAATTTTTTCATGATTTTTTTACATGTTTTACATACGTTGATTAGTCATGTTGTTCATTTTTTTCTTTGCAGAAATGTTGTTTATCTTTTTAATATATTTATTACTCTATTTTCTCCACTATATTACTCCTGTCCTGTGGGAAATCTGGAAATATTGTGCCAAGTAATTTTTCTAGTAATATAGAATTCCTATTTCAAAACAACATATCTAAAAATAACAGAATAATGAATGTTACTTCTCCATGAATGAAGAAAACTTCATGGGCAGCGATTGTGGCAGGAGAAACAAACATTTTTTAAAAAATGAATAAAAACAATAGATTATTTTTCCTCTTTTTTATTCTTAACAATGATAAAATTATCTTCTTACAGAAGAAGTATGTTAAAAATAAATCCATTATAATTCATTTTTAAGTCTCAAATGACGTCAGTCGTCCTCCTTTCGGAGAATGTTTCATTAACTGTAATAAACGAGTAGCTCTTTCTCGCCTTAGTGTTTTAAAAGAGTAAGATGTACCAAGCAAAATTATTGATTATTGATTAGCAATTCTAGGGAGAAATTCAATTTTCGTTTGGAAAAGTGTAAAGAATTGCTTTAATCTCCCTCCTCGGTCTGCTGCTTGTTTCGTTACTTTAATTTTGCTTCTTTTCTGCATCCTTATCGATTTACTGCGGTTCAATTTTATCTGAAGTTTCATTCCATCTGACGGCTGTGTCCCCATAAGACAATAAGTCAATTCTTACAACAGATTGTTCGGGCCCTCTTTCAAATTCTGTACCATTAAAATTACCATTTTCTTCATTATGCTTAAAAGAAGGATTTTGATTCATGATAAATTGCACTACTTTCGTTAAATATGCGTCCCAGAATGTTTCTTATTTTAGTATCAGCTGAAATAAATGGAATTGAAAAGGATGTAGTTATAGTCCCGCAGCAAAGTAATTATAATTATTTAGAGCAAGTCAGTATCTTGGAAAGCAAAAAGCGAAAAAATATTTTGTTTTAATGTGAGGGAACTAAAACTCCCGAGGATGTGTCGAAAATTGTGACAAATTGATATGTACTTAATGTCCAGAAATAAGTATCAACATATCCAATAATATTGAGCGACGCTTTTTGCCGAAAGCTGAGAAATCAAATCAAATGCAAAATTGGAAAAATAAAATCTGAGCAAGTTGTTAAACGTTTATTAACTTTGAAAATCAAAATTAACTGTTAAAGAGTAATATTAGTAATTTTAAGAGCAGGAGAAGACGACAACCACCGAAACCATCGAAAATATATCTGCTTGTATTTGCCTTAAGACGACTAAAACTCTATGCGCCTCACTTGACTAAACTGACAACATAAGTTTATTAACAGGGGAAGTGTCACTCTAAATATAGAGAAAAATTTATTTATGTTCAGTTACGTTTGCTTTTAGTGAATTTAGAATTATATTTTTTATGTTTTAAGTGTTAAGCGTATTGCCATTATTTCCTCATTAAAGGTAATCACTATTTATCAAAATATACCTTTTTAAAATAAAAATACTACTTTGAAACATCTTGAAGAGGTGTCCTGAATTTAAAAACTCAAAAACAGCCTTTTTTGTGCTTTTTTTTTTCGAAGGGAATAAAATAAGTAAAGTTTTTGAATTCTGAGGAATGGCTTTATGTGTATTAAACAAATACGAAACAAATTATTCTAAGTGAAAAAATAAATTATAAAAAAAATTCTAGGCCTATTTCATGGGCCTCTTGTCCCTGATTGGCGGGCGTGATAGCCAAAAAACTAACCGACTTATTAAACTGAGCCAAAGTTTTCTTCTTTCAGTATTAAATGCTCTTCTGAATAGTTTTAAAAAATAAAGAAAAAATTGTAAACTTAAAAAAGATTGGTTGTTTTTTTTTTCAAAACTGAAGGTGCTATAAAATTTTTAAAATTTTAGGTACTGTAACAATCTTTCAAATAATCTTTTTGACGAACTTTTTTTAGTTCATTTAGAAGAGAAAAAAAATAACTTTGGTTCAGTGAAATACGTTGTTTAGTTTCTTAGCTATCACGCCCTCCAATCAGGGACAAGACGTTCTTGAAATCTTTTATAACTACTTTTTTACTTTAAACAAAATTGTTTTGTATTCGTTAAATATATATAAAACCGTACCTGAAAATTCAATAACTTCATTTATTTTCTTCCTTTCGAAAAAAAATCAGAAAAAACGCTGTTTTAGAACATTTCAATTCAGGACAACCTCTTGATATGCACATTTTACATTTCGACTAACTTCAGCTAGGGATCCGAAAACAGTTGTAGTTTCCTGAGTAAGGGTGCTTTCACGTTTTGAAAGCGACAAAGACAAAAAGCTTGTCGTTTCTCATCTACGCAAAGCATATTTTTGCCTTCAAAAAGATGCTCTGCGGTTGCGCAGATATGAAAAGATAAGTATTTTGCCTTTGTCCCTTTTGGTGTGAAAGCACCTTAAGCACACCATAGCAACAACTTCAAACGATAGAAAACGTTGAAGCCAACAGTTGGCCACACCAAAGGTCTGAGGATTCAACATATACTTTTCTTTTATCAGACAATCGTCAGAAAAATGTATTGTTATGGGTTCGTCGTTCTTTAAACCAATGATTAACTTTTTGTACAAAGAGAGCAGTTTATTTACAGCTTATTTACAATACTTACAGATTTAAGCACACAAAATGTCTCACAACGATCCCACATTACAGTAAAACCAACGTTAATCTCGAATTTTTCTCACAAATACAAATAGATTCAAGAACGAACCTAACAGCGCTACGGCTCAGACTGACAGGCACTCGTCAAAATCTAAAACTGAACTGAACTCATCCAAACTTCTCGCCAGAGCTTTTTATATAGCATCGTGGTTCACGTGGCAGGAATATTCAGGAAATTTCTAGCAAAAACTAGGATTATCTAACGTAATTGGCAAGTCGCCAAGCTTGGCGAGAAACAACATCGGTACCCCTAATTTCGTAACAGCATGATTCCGACAATTTTCAAGTAACAAATGAAATAACAATAGAACATCAAAATATCATGTAATAACGCAAACAATGGCCATTCTTTCGTTTCTTTTTTAAATAAGTAATATTGATTTTAATTTGCAAGAACCTATATTTGCTATAAAATATATCCGAATGATATTTATATTATGTTTTGATTTATTTTAGTATCTAATCTAATAATAACAAAACATAATTTGTTTCTTTTTCTAAGCGTTAAATCGGTAGTAGAATACGTTAAATCGGTAATATATTTTGCAGGGAACATAAATTTGATGTATTTTAAAAGAAAATAGAAAACCGCCAATTATTTTCTTATTCTTTTGATGTTCAAATTCTTACTAATATATTTTGAAGCCAATTAAAAATTTTAATTATTTAAATTAAGCGCAAAAGGAATGCTAAGCAAGAAAATCTTTGTGCCATGAAAATTTCATTAAGCACAAAAAGTAGTTTCTCGTGAAATATTTTAACGCTTCAAAAGTAAATTTCAAGAAAGAAATATAATAAAACAGAAACATAAAAACTTTTTCTCTTCTTCTTCCAAAAAATATTCGCGGAACTAAACATATCAGAAAGTAAAGAAGTTCCTCAGAGCGTGAGTTTTACTTCGTGACAAAATGGCTTCGCAATGAAAGAGCAAAATAAGATTTTATTTTTTATTTCTTTAGCGCAGAGTTTTTGTTTCTTATCAAGGCGATTTTCTCGCATTCGAATTTTCTTAGGAATGTCATCAATTTTATTTTGTCTCTGCTTTTTAGGTTCATTTTCTTAAAAGTCAGAAAACTTTTAATGCACAGAATTTCTTAAAATGTTTACTTTTAATAACCAATCAATAGCTCCGTTATTTATTGAAAATTTTATTTAAATAATTGAGGTTTTTAACGTTTCATAACACTGAAAAATGGGCAGTGAGCAGCTTAGTTGTCGGTTTGCCAGAATCGGCGGATTCTGCGATCGAGCCCGTTACTACGAAATACCCACCGAGTACATGCCGAGCATGTACTCGGTGGATTGTAATACAATTTCGAGCCTAAGTTTTTTACAGAGTATGTTTTATGAATTTTATTTTGTTCTTATTTGTTTTTCCTTTTTTTTAAAACCTATTAGTTTACTTATTTATATTTTTAAGCACACAATAAGTTTTTAATAATTCAGAAGAAAGGGGCTTTCTTTTTAACTCGTTGTCGTATTGTAATAGGTCGGAGTAGTTTTAAGTCTCTAGTATTATGCTAAAGACTCCAAGAATGTCCAGTGTAAACGCAAGTTACAACACCTAGTAGTATCTCGTTTTATTACTATTACGTTTGGTATTCTGAAACTTTTTTTTATTTAAGGCTAAGGAAACTAGAAGTTTTTATACCACTAAAGCATTTTAGCCAATAAAGAACTGAAAGCGCTAAAAGTAAGGGAAAGGAGGGTAAGAATACGCAGGGACTTTTTTTCCTGTTGGCAACACTGCAAGCAGAAGCGAGTGTGATCAACTCAACACGTTTGTTTTCAGCTGGCTCAAGAGACCGCCATTGTTATTTTCATCCTTGCTGTTGTTTATTTATCAGGTAAAATATGATTTCTGCATGTTGGCATGAAATTTTTCTGTGAAGAAATATTAATTTTTTTGTCAATAAAGGATTGATGTTTGCTTTTTAAGTAGATATAATTATTAGCTTCGTTCCGTTCCGAACAACGTGGGCATGTCAGAATTTTGCTATTGTGAATGCTACAGCCATCTATGGACGATTTTGAGGAGCAATACATCGGCTGGTAAGAGTACGCACATAAGGAAAAGCTAGAGAGAAAGAGAGAATTAGAATAAGCAAAGGCAAATCGAGCTGCTATGAAAATAAAAATGAGGCCAAAACTGAAAAAAGGCAAAACCGTGAAAGCAAAGAAAAAACTTGTTCTGCATTGTATCGACAACCAAGTTCCTCAACAAATTCAGCAAACAATGAAGCGACAATATGCCCAGGCTGCGAACAATCATATGATGAAGATTGGATCCAGTGTGGATTATGTAAGGAGTGGTGGCATGATGAATGTTCCAGTTACGAAGGCACTGGAGCAGTTGTATGTGACTACTGCTAAATTTTCTGAATGCGTACTCTTACCTTTCCTGGGTGCGTACTCTTATCCGCCAGGTCGGGTAAGAGTACGCATTTGCATTTTTTTTCCGCTTGCTTTCTTTCAGATATTTTTTTAAGATAAAACTTTCATTTTGTGTACCTAAGTTTCTAAATTAATAAACTATGATTCAGTCAATTTTCAAGGTTCTCACTTTTCAATTTTCATTTTTATGATGAACAAATCACTAGGGGCGTACTCTTACCCTCCTTTCCCTTATTTAACATTTCACTTTTTCGGTTGTAATTCGTGCACTCACATTCATGCAAAGCAAGGCATATCTTAAGTAAATACACATTAGTGTAATAAATTTTCTTCAGCGTATTTGCCCTTTAATAAACTCTTCTAAGAACGAATCGATATATGCAGCTGCTACCAGAAAAGCAATTTGGATGGAAACTGAGAAAATTTTCTTTTGCACAGATAAATGAAGTCAATCCGAAATGATCATCATAGTACTTATACATTTTAAAATTAACCCATAACACACACGAGAGGCATGATGCTTTTCTATTTAGTTCACTAACGTAAAAAGAGGAGAAGAAAGATTTAAAAGACGTTTTCTCTTTAGGCATCAGCAGATGCTTTGAGATGATATCGTAACTAGACGGTATCTAATTGTGTAGACGCATAAACAGTGTCAGAAATTGAAATGGTACAGTCAGAAAGACGTAAATAAATCATTAAATAGAACTTTTGAGAACTGTTTGTTTTTGTTTTAATTTCAAGTGAAAGTGTCTTGTTTTTTTATACAAAGGATCATTTTAATTTAATTAAATACATTTTCAATAATAAAACATTATTAGTTTTTCGAACTTCCTATTTGTCAAAATGAACAACTGTTAGCATAAATACATATTTCATTGCATTTTTCATAATTATTTGCATCAATAAGCATGTTTATAATAGTTTATGCATATCTATGCAATTTAAAAAAAATAATTTCAAATCATAAAAAAAAGAAGTCCTTCCCCTCACAATGAATGATTGAGAGCCTATAAACTGAGCTCAAAGTATGATATATGTATATATAAATAATTATAGGTATGACGTATATAATATGTACTTCAGGTCTTGATATTGATGCAACAATTAGGTGGGAGTATGTTACCTCGCAAACAGGTTACGACAAGAAAAATTTCGAAAAATAATTGGCGGGTGCGAAGGTCTAATCGGAAAAGATAAACGCTATAAAAATAAAACAATTTTCTCCATAGGATGACAGTAATCAGCCATGAGTCCATTTAGGCGATACTTCAAAATTTGTGCATTCCAACATTCCAAGAGGCGTGGTTTCAGGAGTTCAAAGTTTCGATCTTGAATACGAGCATATACCTGACAGTAGAAAGTAAACGAGTGCTGACCTCACTCAGTTTACCTGAAGCACAGTTTATGTCTACTGCAACCAGAGTTTATGGCCATCCCCCTCAAGCATGTTTGAGGTGTCTTCTAGCTAATCGTCGTTGGTGAGACCATGTCCTTAGGCAGTTTTTGTTTGTTTTGATGCTATGATTGACATCAAGATTATCACGAAAATGTAGTTTAAATAACATTTAGGCGATACTTCAAAATTTGCGCAATTGTGGAAGCCGAAGCTTAAGAAAATATGTTTCATCGAGGACTCTTCGCACATTGCATGAATGTAACTATGCCTGTTTTTATTTTATAATTGAAAAGAGAAAAAGCTAAGCCTTTCACGTGAAATTGGTGCAGTTTTCTGTAATAGTATTAACAATGTATCTTCTATATGCTTTTTGGCAGTTGAAATATATGTTACTGTGAATGTTCGAAATCGGAAAATGTCGACATACACCAAATACAGAATGTCGACAATCACCGGTGAATGTCGCCATTTACCTTATATCATACCTGTGATTGTCGACATTTTCTGATTTCGAACATTCACAGTGACATATATATATTTTTTAATTTTTAAAGCATGCGCACGTTTTCGTTACATTAACTCGCTTACTAAATGTTTTACGCTCAATAAAATAAATAATTTTTCAATTATAGAGTAATGGTTTATCACAGAAAACGTTTATAATCAATCATCGTCACCTAACGCGTTTTGTCGCGTGATTTTTACTGTCTTAAGTGAGATTAAATGCTCAGTACGAGCTTCGAATTTCATATTCCACTACCGTTCTGCCCCATAAACCATCCCAGTCCCACCCAATGCATTCTTTCTGCCACAGAAGTATGCCGACGGACGACATTTATCATCGCACTTTATTCTCTTTCCCGGTGTCAAGCGACACGGGAAAGCATGTGGCGAGCTTTGATAGCATGTCTGACGCAGAACTGCGGAAATGAATTACGGCTAGAAAGAGAAATAATCTCGGTGTTCCATCGAGTGGGGACAAATTCAGCGTAATTTTTTTAAATGGGTTTTGAGATATTGACTGAGAATGCGTTTAGTATGTAATGAGTACGACATGGACGCATCTTTTACGTCAAACTCTGTTATGAAAAAAGCATAGCTGATCTAAGGAGTGTTTTTCCCCTTTTATTTTTTATTTTTCGTTTTTTGTGCATCACACTAGCAAAAGGCGTTAGTAGCCGAGGAAATGTTTCGGAAATATTCTACAGTATTTAATTTTGGTAAAACCATTTAAATAAAATAATTTTTGAGAAAAAAATAGAACCGACTTCAAAGCAGAGCAACTATAAATTGCGCTAAAGAGTAAAAAATAAATTCATTCTTCTAAACAACATCGATGTGACTTTTAAACATAGTTTTAGAAATCGGTGCAAATTTAGGATTACACCACGTCCCCATGTGTTACTTCATCTTGCAGCTGTTGCTAATTCTGGGCCGGGCCATTTATATTCACAATTGATTAATCATTAAACAGATTTTATCTATCCTAATTTTGCACCGACTTCTAAAACTATGTTTAAAAGTCACATCGATGTTGTTTAAAAGAATGAATTTATTTTTTACTTTTTAGCGTAATTTATAGTTGCTCTACTATGAAGTCGGTTCTATTTTTTTCTCAAAAACTGTTTTATTTTATTCTTTTTACTGTAAATATTTTTTCTATAAATACTTTATTTTTCAAAAAATCCATATCAAAGAGCAAACCTTCTTTGAATGAATGGCACTAAAAACTAATCATTTGTAACATAAATTCCGTTTAGAAGTCGATTTTAGCAAACAAACTGTCTGGATTTAATATTTGCCTCAGAGAAGCCTTCAGTCAAACTGTTGCTATAATTGCTTTTAATATTATAGATCAATGGCAACAAACTCTTTTTTTTAACAATGACTTTTTATATATATTAACAGTTTTCCCCAACAAAGAAAAATCAAGCCAAGACTTTCCAATTAAAACATAAAATGCAAATTTTTCACACGTAACGTTTTTTCTAAAAAACAAATGTAGTAAAATTGATGTGCGATATTTGAGCTAAACGACCCTCTATCAATTAAAGAAAAAAATATAAAAATCGGTTCATTTAGTCAAAAGTTATGGATGAAAAAAGCAAGAAATGACTATCTTTCTGCCCATAACTTTTTTCCAATTATTGAATCGGGTCAAACAAAGATACGGGACCTATGGGAAACCACCCTCGTTCGATTAAAAAGAAATTCATGTAAATCGGTTCATCCGGTGCGAAGTTATGAGTGGAGAAACAAACAAACAAACAAACAAACAAACGAACAAAAACGACATACATACAGTACGAATGTATAACCTCCTTCCTTTGTGAAGTCGGTTAAAAATAAAATTAATTACAAGAATAGAATGCCTTTATTTTTAAAGTTTATCATATTATTCAGCAATAAAAATTAATAGTAACAGCAAGAGTACCTTCAATAAGTATTGACACGTAATTGTAGTTTTTAAAGTTAAGTCGTAGGTGGTTAGAAAACTATGTTGTTGCAGAAACTGGTTACACCAGAGCTAGTATTTTTGAATTTTCTCACCAATTTATGGAGAAAGTAGGACAATCTTGGACTTCCAATTATGTAAGCTTTGGTATAACTAGAAAATGTGTAGCATATAATGCTTTAAAGTTTACTCAATTTCTTTACAACGTAAGCCACTTATATATTGCAGAATACTAGTGCATTCAAGGATTTATAGAGCAGCGTTAGCAGTGGGTACGTTCTTAAAGTTAGAGAAAATTACTAACGAATTACACCAGGAATACAAAAGTATTAAAAGACCCTTAACATTAATTGACATACTTACCATTTGAGAATAAATATATGTATATATTTCAAGTAGACAGGAGTTCAATAGTCCACGAAAAAGGAGAAATACAATACAAACGTCATTATACTCTGTATTGAGCGACATTGATAAACTTCTTCAAACTTGACCAAAGGAAACTTCGATAACAAATGGGTATGAGCACTGAAATTAGCACGATTTCTTTTTGTTTTGGTTTTATTCGTAATGCTCTTTTTTCCGTGATACACACTTTTTTTATATAAACCTTTGCAGGCCCAGTTTGTCACAAGCAGTTTCAGCCATGTGCACCTATTCTATACGACGTTGTTTATTCAGGGTCATTTATTAGCTTTTTTCGTATTTCATCACTATTAAATAATGTTATTACTGGACGCCTTTATTTTCTTACCATAGGGTAGTTTGAAAATGAGCTACTGTTTATATTTCTCTCTTCAGTTCTAAATAAATGTCACATTCTTTGTATTCCGTGACTTTTGAAGAATTATGTTATGTTTGGTAAATTTAAAAATTATACATTACTCTTACGTAGTGCTTTCCTTATTTACGAAACGAAGAATATGTTTTAGTATTTTGCATATAAAACTTAATAATCTATTCGAAAAGATTTGTTAAACGACAACCGCTCTCTACCATACGGGATTTATCAAAGAACATAATTTCTTCACTTTTCACTAATAATGATGTCATCAACGAATACCAAGGCTGAAAATCATTTGAAAAATGGTTTTGATAGTTCGAATACCAGAAGTGCTTAAAGCATTTCTAGAAGCAAAGCAACGAGCAGAAAAAACATACAATTTTTAATGTTAAATCTCTTTTGATAACTTGACAATATAAAAATAAAGTTCATATAATCATTGGCAAGTTTTATTCTACATTTATAACATTTTCATTATTTATTTATTTATTTTTAAAATTTACTTACTTAACTAATTTTAGACTTATTTTAAAAATTTTACTATAGGAAAAATTCAGTATATTTAATTTTTTCTTAGTTTTTTAATATAAAAACTCTTTTTAGAATGTATCTTCTTCTTAAATGCATTTTTGAAAAGTTTTTGCAAAAATGGCGTATTCATCCGTAAATATAATCATACTAACATTTCTATACATGCGTGAATTTTGTATACTTTTTTTTTTCTTTCCAATGGGGCTGCGGTGTTGGGTCCTACAACCGTTTCAGACCTAATGCGTTCCCCAGTAATGGTACCATCTCTTTCAGCGGCACCACAATGAATGTGGTACTTTCGCCGCAAGAGAATTTTGACGTTCAGTTACCACTAGATGGCGGTACCTCAGCTCTCATTGATGCAATATGCACTAGGAATTTAATTTAGCAGAGAGCATCCGTGCCGAACGGATACTCAAGGGATCTTTTACATGCCGCATAATCATACGACATGGACGCAGACGATTTTCTGCATCTTGAAAATCCACCGACTCGGGCCAGGTTTGAACCCGCGATCTTGGGCGTACGAGGCCTGCTGCTTTACCACTACGCCACCCTGTCGGCTAAATTTTGTATACTGAAATATAGAATAAATTTTGTGTACTGAAATATAGAATAAATAGCGTACATTTCGGTGAAAATGAACTAAATAATATACGCTGCTTATCTTCACTAAAAAATATATATTACATACCTAATTAAAAATAAATATGCATTACTCTCAGGCATTTCCTGGGTCGATGTAGGGCACTGGGATGAGGCACTTTCATGTACTCATTGACAATTTAAGTTTTAAAATACAAACAATAAAGTGTTGAAGAAAATGGAACATTGAATAAACTTAAGAAAAATTCAATTCCTCAGACGCATTTGAATTTGAATGAGGTTCTAAAGTCCAGCGGGGGGATAACTCTGGCCACCAATCTTTCTTTTGCGTTGCCATAGAAATTGAATAGGTATGCAGAAGCAGCGTGGAGCTATTTCTCTCGTTGTCTTCAGCACTCACTTCCAGTTGGAGTACTTTTCTTGTGAAATTGTTGTCATCTGCTTGAAAGCTGGTTCCATAAAAAGAAAAGGGAATGCTCATCGCTCTAGCTTTAAATAGCTTTGTTTTTCACAGGAAAAAGTGGGTTTTTTTTCCTTCTTTCAAATGTAAAACTGATAATTTTGAAATAATTAAAAATCTAAACTTATACAGAAAGTTACTATTATTGTATTCATTAACACAACAAAAAGTATATTATGCTAAAAACGAATTGTGAATCAATAATTGAGGGGGTGAGAAATATAATGTTTAAAATCTTTTTTTTTTCTTTTTTTTCTGCTCCGAAAATTTAGTTTAATTAAATTTTCTACATTATAAGATTTCATTTACCATCATCTACATTAAACTAAAGAATACTTCAAAAATGTATCAACAGATGGCACCATTAGTTTTTACTTATTGAATACCGTAACGCAAAAAGCGTAATGCAAAATAAAGTTTTTCTCAAAATATTAATTGCTTGACTTACACCACGATATGCCTCAACACGCCAATTGTCTGCAATAATTTATAATATAATTTAGGTATTCACTCCATTGACGTAAGCTAATTATTAGCTAATTAATAAGCTAATTATTAGCTAATTATTAGCTTCACTAAATTATTATGAAAATAATATTCTGACTAATGCAATATTCTTTTTGTCACTTTAAGGTAACAAAGTACTCTCTGTTCAATAGGAGAATGTGTTAAAAAACGTCTCCCAAATATGGCAATTCTGAATTAAAATAAAAGAAAAGCGAAACATAAACAAAGTAGCAAAAAAATTAACGTAAAAACAAGAAGTACCTTCGAAATTATTCACTCTTACTATCCCATAGACCGAAACTATTTTTTTAACGCTTGTCATCGTGTAGTGTTTTTCCCTGTTCTCTATTTTCAGATTCGTTATTTCTGATTTTCAACAGTATTTATTTCAGAATCATCATTTTGCTTCTAAAAGAGGCTAATTTATAACATATTTATAACTTTTTTATTCAAAACATGCATCAAGTTGCCTGCTCATAATAACTAACATAACTGGCAAATTAAAATGAAATAACAACCTAGTTTTAATTTATAGTGATAGATTTTTAAACTATTGTTTTAATAAATAATTTAATTACTACTTTTTAATGTATTTCAGTGCTTATAGAAATATATATTCCTACTTAAAATAGAAGATTTTGTTTCGAATTGCCAGATTATTGTAAGAAAGTACGTTATAGCCTAATATGGTCATACTTGATACGAGACCAAACATCTACTGTACTGCGAGCTTTTCTCATGTTGTAGCACGTGTAATTTCAATCACACAATGTCTCATATTTTCACAAACCGCCCAATTTTTCATCATGTTTATTGAAATTAATTCAATGAAGATGACCTTTGAAGTTGTCGTTTGTTTTATTTTGTCTGACAATTTTCTTAACTTTACCATACACTGTAAAAAATTCTAGTTCAACCTTTCTCCAAACTGGAAAACAACGGTGAAATTTATCTGAAACCAACATTTGGTACCAAGTTTAACCATTATAATGGTGCAGTTTCACCTAGTTTCCCCTGAATGTGAAATTAGGAACCATTTATTGGTTCAACTTTAGTACCAAATGTTGGTTGCAGCTAAATTTCAGAATTTTTTTTGGTAAAATGTAGTAGAACTTTTTACCATGTAGCTTAGTTATTTTGAAAGCTTTATCTCCATGTAAGTAATTTGAATTTTTTTACCAATGTATAATTTGATAATATCTTTGGAAATCTCAACTGTTTGTCAGTTGATTTCAATCTTTCATTGAAAATTACATACATAATTTACTTTTTTGTGTGTATTTTTTAGTAGTTTAGCACAGTATAACATCGTGGTTCTAGCACCACATATTTGTTGATAGTGGTATGAGCTCAAGCACAAAATGGAATAGATTAACTACATACGGCAATTAGTGGACAATAATGATGACGATAACGTATTTTCTTGCCCTCGGGAACGATGCAAATTTTCTTTAATATTAAAAATAAGAGATCAACAGATGAAGTCATTCCTCTGATTTATTTTCAAAAATCTAACTCTTTATGGTAGCAGAAAATGAGAAAAATACATATAATAAAACACGAACTGTTTAATACTCGAAAGAGGAATTATAATTCATTAAAACTATATAAATATTAGTGCTGAATTTTGCGCCTACAAATCACTGTTAGCTAAACATACGTACATCTATGGATAAATTGAGTAGCAGAAATTCATTTACTAATAAATTACTTCATTCTCAATTTGTGAAAGGTGTGTGAGAAAGGACTAATTTCCTAGTACTTAAAAGGATATGGAATTCATTGCAACTCCATTAAATCAGAACATAGACTGCTATGATGCTCAATATGTTCCGAATACTGCTTAGATTTATGTTATCTTAACATTTAAAACATATAGTCTTTTTTATTGAGGATTTTAATGAAAAGTGAACCAAGTGGTAAAAAGCAAAGTAATGCAACATGAAAACATGAATTCGAAAAAAGATAGCAAACGACCGTTTGAAAGTCTAATAGAGCAAGAGCCCGTGAACCCCAGACCTTCGTTATTTTATAAAAGCTGAAAGTTTGTCAGTGCATGCTCCGAACACAGGTAAGAACGATGGACCATTATGAAGTTTGGGTTACCCTGGCTTTGGCAGGTACACGGTACTAAAGGTGTGTAAAATAACAATCTAAATTCATCAAATAATAAAGTGTGATTTTTTGGTATTACCTTCAGAATATTATTAAAAATCACGTCATTAATTGCCAGACACTTAACATCGTGGCAACCCCATGCCAGACACCCCTAATGTTCATGAAATTATAATTCTACTTACGTTATGGTATAAAAGCTGATTTTTATATATAATGCTTAGGTAATAATTAGATGATGTTTCCTCATTAGCCAGACATTTTTGATAGTTCCAACCCCTTTGCCAGACAAGCATGTAAGGTAGCTGTAGGAGCGAGCGCGAGACAGTATATATCGGTGGGTGCGAGTGAGATGGCGAGTTCCCTATTAGCAAAACATCTTGCAACAACCTTGATAGACCTTGGTAATAAATAGTTCAAATCAACATTAATTCAATGCTGTTGTCGTCAGGATACGTAACAGCCAATAGAAAGCTGTTGAGCTGCGCATGCGTTGTGGTGGAAAGAATTTTATCCATCGTGCCAATCGGCGGCGTGTCTCTCCTCACACTCACACGTGGTTTCTCGTTTGTTGGTTGCTCAACAATGAAGAGTAGCGTAGGGAAATATTGCTTTCAGTAATTATGTATGCATTATCGCATTTATTAAAGTAACCCAGGACAGTAGATGTGTGGTTATCTGCTGAGAAGACTATGAACAAGTAATGGAATAAGCTTATATGCTATCTTCAAGTATTATTAATTTAATATTCATTATTAATTAACAACATAAAATATTTCGAACATATACAGACTATAAAGTATAATCAATATTATTACTGTATGATACGTACATTATATATTTACAATTTGTTTATGATTTTTTAAATGAAAGTGATTTTGTATTAAAAAACCAGTCATGGGTGATGCATTACTTTGTGTTATTTGTAACAAAAGTAGTGGCAAAATAATATTATTTTCTGACGAGACATTGAAAAAATTTGAATTAATTTTAAAATTGCGAAAAAAAACATAACCTTAAATATAATAAAATCATTCTTCCACGTGAATACACAGAGAGTGGTTATCACAGAGAATGTTACAAATCATTTACAGGACTGATGAAAAAATATTTTACCCCAGAACCTAAGAATTCTAAAACGACTGTTGAAATAGAGCAAGAAAAAGAAACGTCTAAAGACGTAAATACATCAACAGACGATTCAATACCAGGTCCATCGCATTTGTCTGAGTTAACTGTATCACACCCACCTTCAGCTTCTCAATCAACAGAACCTCAACCTTCCCAGGCAGCCGTAGACATTCGTGGACTTGAAGAAGTGAGTGAAAATGCTAATGCAACCACAGAAGTAAATAGTTCGACTCAAAGTGATACCAGTGTTGACATAAGTAAAGAAGTTTGTTTATTTTGCATTAAAAAAAGAGACAAGTGAGATCAAAAATGCTTCCTCTCCATGAAGGTGATAATAACCAATTTCAGTCTCGTATAAAATTATAAAAAAAAGTATAATGAGTTGTTAACTAGATTGAACAGTATTGCAAGACCGAAAATATATTATCACACTGAATGTAGGATTCAGTTTAATAATAAAATATCTTCATCTGCGAAAATATCTGTTAAAAGTAATTCACATCATCATCGAGAGTACCACCAAGAAGCTTTCAATGAAATTTGTAGCATCATAGAAGAAGATATTATCAATAACGGCCGTTGTCATTTATTGATTCATTTACATGAATTATATACTGATTCATTGGAGAGAATTTCATAGAAATGGATACTACTTTTAATGCACACCACCTAGAAGAAAAAATTGATAGGAAGTTTTTCAAAAATATTAAATTCTTTACAATCCGGAATAAAAAAATTGTAGCACCCAATTATATTGTAATGTCATTCATCTATTTTTAATTAAATTTTTGAGTATTATTTTATTTGTTTTTTTTTATAACCTGTTATTCACAGAACAAATTTAAATTTTTAACAATTTAAGATAGTTGTAGCATCTAATGTCTTTTCTTGAGATGTTTTTAAAATTTACACAGATTATTAGTTATATAAATCTGTGCCAAAAAGTTTATTTGCATAAGTCATTCTAATCATGGATCTCTTCTTAAGATTTACATGCTTGTCTGGCAAGGGGTTAGAACATTCAAAAATGTCTGGCTAATGAGGAAACATCATCTAATTATTACCCAAGTATTATATATAAAAATCAGCTTTTATATCGTAACGAAAGTAGAATTATAATTTCATGAACATTAGGGGTGTCTGGCATGGGGTTGCCACGATATTAAATGTCTGGCAATTAATGACGTGATTTTTAATAATATTCTGAAGGTAATACCAAAAAATCACACTTTATTATTTGATGAATTTAGATTGTTATTTTACACACCTTTAGTACCGTGTACCTGCCAAAGCCAGGGTAACCCAAACTTCATAATGGTCCATCGTTCTTACCTGTGTTGGGAGCATGCACTGACAAACTTTAGCTTTTATAAAATAACGTAGGTCTGGGGTTCACGGGCTCTTAGACTATAAGAATTTTGTTTTAATGTTCAAATGTCAAAAGGAAGCAGAATAGAAAATACAGTACAAGGCTGAAATTCACTAATTTAACTTCTCTTTTTTTCCTTTTCTTTCTTTCTTCCTTTTTTTTAAATTCAATAGTCGGGTTATTCGTGTATCTATAAAATTCATTTGATATAGACTTTCATCTGAAGAAGATATTTTACAAAACCTTACTGTTACATTACATTACAGACAACTAAGCTTTCTACTAAATAATGTTTAAAACAATATTTTTGGCAAATTAACAGAATGATAATTTTTGATTTGTTATAAATATATAATTTTTCAAGCAACAGATTGCCAATAAATTATCGTTCTGACGACCTGTATCCCCACAAGAATTAATTTTTTCCCTTTGGAAAAAGAAACGGCTGTAAATAAACTGGTACAGACCTGGGGAAAAAAGAAAAATAAAGCATGTCTTATAGTCAGCCATCAAGCGTGCAGGAGAAACAGTTAGGTGTCCATCGACACTTGATCAATGTTTTCTTTTAATTTGTAGCTATATATATATATATATATATATATATATATATATAGCTACAATACATATTACATTAAAATGAACACTAACGTCAAATACCGAAATAAAATGCCCCTATTTTTGACAACAGAATTAAATGCCTAAGTTAACTTCAATAACAAATTTTGAGAATGTTCTGACCATTAGAATCGGAGCATTGAAAAAGGGGCTATCATTATTTTCAACATTTTAAGCTGATATTTGGGATGTCCATTTGAAATCTCAAAATTATTTTTTCGTCGAAATAAAACATTGTTTCCTCCAATAAAAAATTTCAAATATTCATAATTTGTTAAAATATTAAATTAATATATTCAGCCACTTAAATTGTTCTTCTTATTGGATTGTTTTGTTCTTGGGTTGGTTTGTAGTTTTGTATAAAAAGCAAACGGCGTCGTAACCATGTTAGTTTAGATATAATATGCAAAAAACCGAAAAACGTTTTAACATTACGAGATGGATTTCTTGTAATGTAATTGTGAAGCAGCAGATAATCCAAGTGGCTTACTTGGATGCAGCTTTGAAACTTAATAGGTATATTCCACGGAGTATGCTAAACAAGAATTAGCATATTTTTGACTTAGAATATTAGAAAAGTATTATTCATAAAACATTTCTGAAAAAAGATATAATTGAGAGAGTTATAAGTAATTTCCTATATTGAAAAAGAAGCTTTTTTTAATTTTAAATTAATGGTTGACAACAATGAAATTCTACTGTCACATTTCTTTTCTAATCATAATTGAAATTAAATTCATGCACTATTTTTTATCTGGTATTTAAACGAAAAAAAAATTGGAAGAAAATACCGTACCCCTTAAATGTGAAAGAGTGGTTTTCCCCCCCTTAAACATTCGTTAACTAAGAAAACACAACCATAAATAGTTAATTAAACAAAATGCACTACTTACTACTAATAATCTGAGAACGTTATTCTATAAAACATACAACTCAAAGAATCAACCTTAATATCAGAACTTTACCAAAACTGTGACGTTTATTAAACTCGCAATAACACTTCTACAAAACAATCTTTCTTCGTCAGTCGCGTATTTTATTTTATGTGCCAAATGCTTTTTTAGTATTTTATGGAGTTTACTCTGGATAAAACTACTTAAATTATACTGTATAATGTGCATGAAAAATGTTTTTTATATCTTGACATACATTTAGCTTTTTACCATTAACAGACTATTCAGTCTTGAGCTCTTATTTGCACCACTTTTTCAACAGAACAAACAAACATAATTAGAAAAAGAATCGCGCTTCTTAAAAGCGTGGTGAACATATGGTTCACGTAATACACAAAGAATGTATTTTAGATAAATATTTAGTCATTGTCAGGAAAACCGCAACACAAAATCAACAAAGTGTTGAAAACATACTCAACAATATTGAATTTAGATTCAAGCACCATGTTTCTTTTTTTACTTGCCACTGCTTTACACTTACATATCATGAATTGTTAATCACACACACAAATCACGTTAATAAACATTCGTTATTTAATTAACAGTTCATGTTATTTTCATGACGCCTGAAAGAAACAGCCAACTTTATCCGGATTAGTTTAACAGATAAATGATCTTTTTGTTTTCTACCAGAACGAAAGACATGTGCAATAACTTATTAAGGATGTTTTGCTTGTAGTATATTTTATGAACGAAAATTTCAGTAAATGTATGTTGTATTATAAGTAATGCTTGCTGATTGTATCGATGATCAATTTTTATGTCCTTGTATAAAAAATAATCATTGTTCAAATTCCCGTAAAAGTGCTTCAAGTGTAGAAATTATTCACACTGGTCTTACATATAAAATACATTTACTAAATATCTCTAACTTTTTGTTCAGTTACACAAATGTCCCAAATATGCTGTAAGATAAGAACTATAGGAGATGTAAAAAAGAAATTTTGAATCGAGTTTGAAGGATTTTCTTTTTCTTTTCAAGAACAGAACATATAGGATAAAATGTTTGAGATAGATTTGATTCAAGGCAGTCTTTAATGACAAGAAGAAAGCAGTATAAGCAACTGCTTAAGTTTGAATGACGTCGTGTACCACAGAGTACGTAAGCCTTCCAATATTGTTAAATATTGGTTGATAAATCCAATGTAATGAAAGACCTATCCGTTGCGCTGCTGATTTGCACTGACCAAGTGCAAAATGCAGTACTGAACTACTTCCCACAAATTGATAGACGGCACTTAAATGACATAATGCATAACGCTTGTGAAAGCTTCAATCAAATTAGTCATAGTTCAGAAGCTATTAATGGGTAATCGAATGCGAAATTGAAGCTTATTTCATTACGGAACTTAAAACGTAAGTTAATGAAATATGCTGCCAAAACAAAAAACTTTGCTAAAATTTCATTTTTAATGCCAATTTCTTTTTGGTATTAGGTTATTATTTTTCCCCTAGCATATTTACAGCAAATATCGTGTATTTACTATTGATTTTCACTAGTCATATAGTTTTTTTGTCACAAAATTCAATCGATGTTTTTAAATTCAAACATCAAACACCCATTTTAATTTAAAATATATGCATATTCATGGTGAAAATATTTATCAACAAATGTTTCGATCACGTTGAATTTAAAGACTTGCAAAGACTTATTTTCCTTCACCAATTTCGATTGATACAAGATTTCATTTTATAAAAAGAAAAATACCCTCTATTTTTAATATAAGCTGACAGAATAAATAGATAAATAAATAGGAGTGAGAGTGAGGAAAAAAGAGAGAGAGAAGATGGAACGACAAAATTCACTTTTTCCCCTTAAAGAGAACCTTGATTTATCAGGCGAAGGGGAGGGCTAAAATCTCAAATACCATAACTTTGAAATCTTATTTTATGTTTTTATTCCAAAACTGAACACTGAAATGAATATTCAATAGGATGTCAGAAATAAAATATACGGAATCTAACGCGAATTAATAATTTCTTTAAAATTACTTTAACTCACAGCTAAAAGGGCGATTACGTTGCCTTCGAATTCAAACTTTCAAGCATAAAAGAATAAATGTAAGAAATAAAAGAGGACTTGCCACTGAGTAGAGTGCTCTTTGTGATGCTTGCGCTGACGCATTGTTTTTCCAATTAATAATGCGAATGTTGTTGTTGTTATTGTGTTCTCGCGTGTGGCGAGGAAGAATAGGTACGCTGCTCCTGAGTCAAACGGGGCCCTTATAGGCGGGTAGTCCGACTTCCACCCCTTTTATATGGTGCCTTAATTTTTTGAACCAGTTCCCAGATGATAGACCATTACCCCAGAGAGAAGGCACCCCCAGAGGTATCGTTTCACTTGGATGACATATGAACCACGACATATTTAACGTGCACCAGCTCCCTATAGCGTACACGGACCGCAGCAACCAACCGCGATAGGTTGTCACCCTCCCAAACACTGACCTCAGTGAATGTTGCTTCACTTTCGGTGTCTGCGGGAACCGAGCTTCTATCGACTGGTCAACTGAGGGACAATAATGCAAATCAACTGTTTTAAGAAACTGTACTGCGTTTAATTGTTATTTTTATTAGTCAAAAATTGACATTATTTCCTAGTTTCTGGTTAATCTAAGTCTCATTCGTGCTGACATAATATAGTTTTAAAAAACTTCGGCTTTTTAAACCTCATTATGCTAGTTGCTATTACTATTTTTCTAGTTACGAAACGTGTTTCATGTTGTTTAATTCTGTAAAGTTTCAATTCAAAAAGTACAAGATTTTAAAATTTACCCTTTAAATGGCAAAAAGGACACGCATATAAGATAAAAATGATTATCATTACAAACAATACATATTTCATCAAAAACTTGTTTAAGTCCCGTAGTTTAACCAACATATATATCTAGTGATTATATTTTTAGAAGCACATGATTAGGCGCCTAGACGGCAATAATGTGCAATCATAATCCAGCCAACCAAACCTAATCGATCTGGCTCAAAATCATCTTTCAATTTCGGGTGGCATTGGGGAGTTCCGGGTCATCACTCTTTGATGGCAAATCTCAGAAATAGAATATTGGACAAAATCAGTTAAGTTCTATTTCTGAAAACTGCACAATTTTATGAAACAGAAAATTTTCGAGCAACATGGCGGGTTGACATATTATTACTTATTGTTTGTAATGCTTATCATAATTTTGTTCGCACCTTGCCTTTTCGGTTTTTCTGCCATCTACGTTTTAAAAAAATATTATCTGTTTCGAAGTACGTTTAGTTAAGAATAGTTATGTTTAGTATTATAGGTAGATATAGCTACATTTAGTACATATCATCTCTTTTTCTGAAGAAATTTCACGCTTACACACTGTGAAATGTCTCCCATAAAAATGCATAAATTGCATAACTCAGCTATTAATTAACTTTCAAAACTTATGGGAAATATACTAGTGAAAGTCAATTTTCTTTAAAGTAGTTAATTCAATTTTCCATAACATGGGATGTCATTTGCCTTTACGGTAAACTAAAGAATACTTTAAAAATTTCTCAACATATGGCACCATAAGTTTTCTTATTCAAAGCATAACATTAAAACGGTAATGCAAAATACCGTTTTTCCCAAATAGAGGAAAAGAAGATGCATTTAATATTCGAAACTGAAAAGAGTTCAGCTTCACCTTATGAAATTGTTCTGAGTCAATTGAATCAATCCCATAACTATTTAAAGCTTGCAGTTTGAAACAGCTACAACTATAATTCTGAGACTAGAATAACACTACATTATGTTGTTATACCATTTTATGTCGACATAAGTCAAAAAAGATTCAAAAGAAATGACATTAAAATAATTTATATATAAAAACATATGCTTTTTCCTAAGACGTCCCCATTTATATGATAGTAAATCAAGCTTCCTTTAACTTATTTTCTGAAAATATACAATCAAAGTGGCATAATAATTCAGAAGGATGCCGTTTTTTTTTTCGATAGGCAATTCTAAAGAAAATTCTGAAGTGGGTCGAAATTGAAGCTCACTTTAAATCTTTAAAGAATAAAGTGTCTTATTCCGCAATTTCTTTCAGGTCAAAACAAGATAGATTGACTAGAGCTTTTTGAATAGATAAACCGCTTAAGGTGAAAAATGATACTCGTGATTGCTCTTTGGTGATATTTTGGCGACGGAAAGACATCGAAGACAAGTGCATAAAGAATAATATTATAAGCATCAAAAGACCAAAACTGCGGAATTTTTTCATTGTAATGTCATTGGACAAAAATCTTAATGAAATTGCGGATGCAAAAGTGAATATTTTTGAACGTAAAAAAATAGGGGAAAGGCGAAGTATATTTTGTTGAGAATAAAAGCATGAAAACAACGTAAATTCTTGTTGTTATTTTTTAAATTAATTTGAAAAAACATTTCATGTTTTACGAATCTCTTAGAAGCTTGATGTATGTGACGTCAGTACAGTTCAATTTCTGGACAGCTTTTACTATCCATTTGCATTTTTAATGTTTTTGATAGATTTATTTAGCGATTAAGAAGCTCAAATTTAAAACAAATATCTTTAAAAACTTATTTGACAAGCAATTGTTTTTTTTTAAATTTTAATCGATCAATAATTCCCCGGATCAGTTTTGCGTTTCAATATCACATGACTCAAAATTTACAAGATGTTTACTTTGGGACTGCTCTTTTCTTCGTTATGTGATCAAATTGATGGTCATTATTTTTTGCTAGATCCTTTCAGTTAAATGACAAAAAGAAGGAATAAAAATCATGCAAAAAATACCAATGAAAGCAAAACAGTATCTGTAGATTCTATGTATTTGTAATTCAGTTTTTCAAATTCAGGTGAAATCATGAACTCAAAAATATATGTTTTAGCTGTGTATGATATTTTTGAGAACGATTTTCTTATGCATTTTACAACATTTTACTCTTTTTTTGAACAAATTGTAACGATTTTTGAATGCACTTCTTAAAGGTACATTATAATCACATTTTAGCGAAATATAATGGTATGTCTATAATATCATGTTGTACGTAACAATTTCTTCTTAATAATATTTTTTCCAAAAAACATTTTTTAAATATATGTCGGTACTTTTAGAAAATTTGACAGTTTTGCTTATATTCAATAAGGTTTTGTTTTTCTCATATTCACTGTCTCAATTAATTAATCTTGTTAATTAATCTAAAATTGATCTAATCTTGTTAATTAATTCTAAATCTCAATTAATTAATCTAAAATTGTTTTTCTCATATTCACTGTCTCAATTGAAGTATCTTGATGATTTCATTTCTTTTGTGTAACTGCCCCTTAATTAACAGTCAAACAACTAAAACTTTGTTTTTTTCAGTTTTCTAAATATGTAAATCCGCGTTTATAGAAGTAACTTCATCAATACGTCACATTTACGTAGTTATGATTCTGAACAATTTTGAGTAAAATTGATCTTTTACCCAAGTTTCCTTATTGTTTTAGAAAAACTGCTTGAAAAGTTGAGCTAAAACGTTTAAAATATTTTTTAAGTTTTGAAACAACTAGTGCAACAGACTCTTTTCAATCATGGCAGATCTTGACGAAATTTTGCAACGGAGTCAAACTAGAATTTTCAAACATGGCAATTTGCAAACTACTCAGTTCGCAAAACATTAGAAATGTCATTGTCCACGTGTTATTCAGAAATCCCCCCCCCCCCCGGGAAAAAAAAGCAACTGCCACAATTCCCCTGTTTCTATCCCTAACATCTGAATCTAGTTTTACTCTGATATTGATGATATCTTCTTCACAGTTGACATTTGAAACAAACGGACAACATGTCTACGTACTTTAAAAAAACACCTTCTCACCCCCTTTCTCACTTCTTCAAGAAGAAGCTGTGATTTTATCCAATCGTAATGAGATTTTGATCCTAAGAAACAACAACCTACAATCGAAGATTTAAAAACCTAACCCATCTATCTTCCTTATCCGTTTAGCTGTGCACTCTATCAGTATTTATCGAATTTCCCGAAAGTTGCGAGGAATCTATAAAAAAGTGGTTTTGATATAATATTATTGAGAAAATTTTAACTTTAATGTTCGTTCTTATTCTAATGGTTAACCCCTTAACGGTCGGGTAATTTTCAAGAAAACAGTTTTAGAAGTGCCTACTTTTTATCCCTGAAAATTATATAAAAGTATGTGTATGAACAATATATATATTCATTTTAAATTTTTGATTTGTTTTTATTTTGAAATTTTAAACACTCCAGCCCGAACAGGTCATGGAAGCGAGAAATAGAAGGCGAAACTTCAGCCCGTCACTTTCACGGGAACGAGAGGGAAGGGGTTAATTTCATATAGTTTCAAGCTATAAGACTAACTTTTTCGTAATTCTTCTTTTTTACTTTTGTATATAATAGTAGCTTAATGTATGAAACAGCTTTTAGTTAATCAGATACAATGTAAATAATGGCGGTAATAAAAATATTATGATGATGAGTTCAAAAGGCAAAAAAGAAGTAAACTTTTATATAGCGTCTTCTGTTATAAGTCATTAAGTCCACACTCACACACATACAAAAAAAAAAAAAAACTGCGCAGTGACTTAGAAATTTGCATTTAGTTATTTCTTGACATAAACCAATTACACGATTTAAAAAATTCATCAGTAAACTTATATTAGGTTTTATGAGTGTGTAAAATGATAATAATAATTTAACTTTGTACAAGTAAACTGTAATAAAAAATAATTTCACGTTAAGAAAGCAGAAATAAGCATTAAAATGCAGACATATGTTTCGGGAGTGCTTGGAATCCCTTTTTTCAATACAACAGGGAGCTTCTATATGCAAAACATCCAAATAAAGAAGAGAAAACAACAAAAGCACTTTGTTTTTATTGATACTCTTTTTTTACTTTGTGTACTTTCAACCGGGTTCGTTTGTTGCTCTCTTATTGGTGCTTTCCCTGCTACTTCTACTTCCACTTCACGCTGTCTTTATTCTCATTGATTTACAGATAATACTTAGGCTATATAAGCTTTGTTTTTGTTGTTTTGTCTGCTTTATTTGGATGTTTTGCATCTGGAAGCTCCCTGTCGCATTGAAAAAGGGATTCCAAGCAATCCCGAGACATATGTCTGCCTTTTAATGCTTATTTGTGCTTTCTTAGCGTGAAATTATTTTTTATTACTGTGTAAAATTATGTTTACTATTTTTGGTAAGGATTTCAAAGTTTAAATTGACAATATATCTCAAAACTGCCTTTATGGACATTCCGAGTTATGTTAAATCCGTTTAAACAGTTTGTACCTTAACGTATCCTGTTATAAATGGATGTATAATCGAACTTGGTTTTTCAATAAGAGGTAAAGGGGTTATTTTATTATTTGGTGTGAAAGCATAAACCTTATTGCAGATTTCCCAAAATAAACTTCATTATTTTGGAGTGTACTGCTGTGATCTGACTTAATTTCGCTGAATAGTTTTTGTGAATATAATTAACCGTGGACAGTTTTTTACACTTAAAAGCTGTTATGTTTAGATTTTTAAAAAACAGAGATTAAACGGGTAGAAAAACACTAAAAGAAATAATCTGTGTTTAAGGCTTTGTTAAGTAGCCCTTGGCTCTATGATTATCAGTAATTTAATGCTATTATTGATTTTAGAAATGTTCAACAGTTTTTTTCCTGCGTACAATTAGTATTGTTTCACTGACAGAAATTAATGCAGATAAAATTATCAAAGATAACGTGAAAAAAAGAGTCTAAGTCAAAGAGCAGTTAATCAGCAGTAGCCACTAACAATAAACGAAATAATTAAAAAAAACATATAAAAAAACTTTTTAACTGTGAAAATTTATATTTATTGTACATGTTTTATTAAAGTTCGTAAATTAGCAAAACAATTACTTTTGGATTAGAGAATTGTGTTAAAAAGATTTTTAAAAATATTTTCTTTCTGCAAAAGAAATTAAATTTAAAATTTAAAAAACTTCCTAGAAATCAGATTATTCTTTTGAAGACTTCGAAAAGATCCTAACTGGGGTTAAAAAAACTAAACTGTATTCTTTAGTTGCAACAAAAGGCGTTGAGTGTCAAAATCCATTACATTTCACAAAACTAACTTTTCTTTCTTGTAACTGAATTTTTCGTTCCATCTAAATCAGTTTTCACTTTTTCTTTTAAATGAAAACGAAATACTGTTTTTAAGGTTTAGATTTTTCCAAGAAAATTTTTATTGTAGAAAGACATTCCTTTGTCTTAATATGGAAAATTTTACAAACTTAAAAATTCTTCTAAAACCATAAGGCTTTTTTCTTCTTTTTTCTTGCTCTTAAGGGTTGAAAATATACATTTGTAGAAAAAAATGTAGTGAGCCCTAGAAATCAGGTTAAATTTATAAAACATTCCTTTAGAATAAAATTTAAAAAAGAAAATTGAAAGTTATGAGACGTATTCTAACAGAGTTTTTACAGTTTTGGAATTTATGAAAAAATTTTCAATAATTAAAAATTTTTAAGAACGATTTGAAAATAAGGAAAATCTTTGTTGTCCGTCTCTCCCCTAGATTTCTTTCGATATAAAAGCGTGAACAAAAATAATTTTTGCTTTGGTTTGTTGTTAAAATGATGTTTACTCAGGCATTTTATCCGTAATTTTCCTCCTTTGAGTTTAACAACTTTAATTTAAGTTTGTTTGATCAAAAATGTTTAATTTTGTTTTCCTGTGGCAACTGGAAATATTATAAATAAAAGTACAGAATAGGTTTTAGTTCGAATAGGACACAGATTTAGAAAAGGATTAAAGATGATTCAAATAAATTAGACTATATAAACATTGTTTCATAGCCACAAAGCGTACGGAGCATACACACTATTGTTTGGGAGAATTGCAACAACCAGAAGTAGTAACGCAAATTTAACGAAACTGAAAGAAAATGCACAAAAGGTCATGATGTAAATAGCAATTAATCCTTACAGACGTGATGGGCGTTATACCGGACATTAAATTTTACTGTCGCCGTATATATAATATTCAAGCTACGGTCATAAAATTTATTTTAATTTATTGTTTAATGCTTTTACATTTTGTGATCAATTTTTGCAAAAAGAATTTGGCAATAGTTCCCTTTGCTTTAGGGCTCTTCCGCACTTACAGACCAGACCAAGACCCGACCAGTGTCCCCCACCTCATTAGGCTTTGATTGACGGGCTATTAAGAGAAACTCCAATGTGAAGAGGTATTTTGCAAAGGGACGACTTTTGCGGTAGACATGAAAGGCGAGCAAGCTGGTTGCTGGCCATGGTTTATTTAAATGCCATGAATTCTTCAAATGCATACATTTGTTACAGTATTTTCTGTGTTTTTTTTTTGCCTTATTAAACTGTTTACCAACCTATTTCAAAAAAAAGAGGGTGGTAGGGGAGGGGGGTGAAAAAGTAATTCTTAAAAATAAATAATTCCACATTAAATGTGTACTGTAGTGTAATAAAAGCTCGTTTATCAAATCACGGGAAAAACTAATAACTACTTATATTAATAAAATGATTTTTTTTAAACATTTTTAAGCGAACAAAACATATTGTACTGATTTTACATTGGACGCGCAAATAAAACTACAAAAATTGACATCAAACAGGCGAACATAAAATTTCAGTGTTTATATTATGCAATAAATAAAATAATTAATAAAAGCTTTTCCATTCTCACGTATTTATTCCAATCGCAGTTTTATGAACTGAGAACAAATATTTCTGCATTTCGATGAATGCAGAAGAATCTGTTTTTCTTCTTTCACATCTATATTTTTATCCCTACTTATTATTATTACCTTGTTTATTTTTTAATTTATTAGAGTTTTTCGCTGCACATAATTAACACTTAAGAATTATTTGTTTCCGAAAATTTATTTCGAAATTGACATCCAATGCTTTATAAATTCTGAACGGGGAAATTCTCACTTCGAGGGGAGGATCTCAGGCAATGGTGACAGTTTGTCACCATTGCCTGAGAGAGGGAGCGTGGCATCAGACATCACATATTTTGGTCAAGTTACAAACGTTTAGATTCAGTACACTAGGTATTCTTAATTTACTTGTTTTTAATTTTTATTGGCAACTGTAAAAAGTAAAACTAATATCATTGGCGTTTCTAGCATGGGTGTGATCAATGCGGAATTTTGTGCTATCCTCCCCCCCCCCCTCGAAAAAAAATTCAGCTGTGTTGTACAAATTTGTAGTGTTGTAGTTTATATTTACAGCAGTGCAAAAAGAAAAAAATCTCAAGAAATTTTATATTTTATTTATTTAATGCAACTCTCACTAAACTACATTTCTAATCAGCAAGGAGCCGTTGAAACGGCACCAGTAAAATCGAAAAATGCAAGGGTATGTATTTTTAAAGGACTCTTAAATTTAAATTGGGTGTCATGTAGTGACGCTACTGCTAATATCATAGCATTTTTTCTCTTTATTATTCAATCTGTTTCGGCAAACCAGTGAAATTAAATTGGTATTGATAATTTGAGGAATGGGGGACTTTCCGAACGAATTCAAAGTGGATGATATACTTCAAAAATTCCGTGACATCCCATTCATCTAGACATTAATTCAGAAACACATGAAGTATGAATTGCCAATAATTCCCCTGATTGCAGTTGTTAATGGTAAAAGGACTGATAGGATATTGATTCTAGTTAAACCATGAAAAACTCAAGATGGGGCCTGGATTTTTTTTTTTTATTGCGATCGGAATAATCCGCAGTGGAGAGGTCCCAAAGACAGCTATGCTCTTTCACCGCAAGAACAAATTTTTCGGTATCAAATAATAGCATATCTTTATTAGACATTGCTAACTAGTCGGGTCTGGTCGGTTCTAGTGCGGCTACAGTGCCTTGTGCTTGAAGAACGCTCTCTGCACCGACAGATCCGATTTTGCCCCGACCGTAAGTCGGACCACGGTCGTGCAGCAGAAGAAAAAGCAAGTGCGGAGAGCTCAACACATATTCGCGTATAGCCCGTCGGGGATCATCAATCACGACCCTAATAAGGTGCGGGACATTGGTCTGGTCTTGGTCGGGTCTGTAAGTGCGGAGGAGGCCTTACTCTTTCAATCGCATCAGCAGAACGAAATATTGAACAGTAAAAACACTTTTCATTTTTGGAAAATTATTGTGACTTAAATGTACTTTTTAGAACATATTTTAAATAGATATTGTAAAAGAATTTTATTTGAACCAATTTTTGTCATAAAATTAAATTGTTCTGCATCATGTCCGCTATATGCAAGACAAATTGTAACATTTTTTTATTAAGATTGAAGGAGCTTGAAATTTTGTGTGATTAATATTGCTTCTTTGCTTCAAAGCTATACCTTAAAGCCGTGTTCGTCAAATTTTTGAGGACACTGAGAAACACAGTTTTCAAATTCTCCAATTCTCCTGCGTGCTACCCCAGTCCCTCCCTCTCTGCAGGGCAAAACAGTAAGAAACTAAATTCTCAGTTTTTTAAAAACTATCAGGTGTTATATGATACGAGGCACCAGCAAGTCTTTCACTGCTACGGTATTGTAAAGAGCACATATGTACAGAGTTTATTGGCTATAATCGCAAAACTGTGATCATACAGTTGTAGCGAAACAGTAAGCATTAATTGATAAGACGTTTTTTGAAAATTCTTTGAATGAAAATCTTGATTTTAATGAAATTTTTAAAAACACTCCAGGAAAGGTAAAATATTTTTTGCGTTTGAATTTAAATGCCAAAAAATAACTAAAATTGAGACATGCCTTAGTTAGGTTTTTAATCAGTAATAAGTATTGATGTGGAAAAAAAGTCTTAACTTAAATTATGATATAAAATATATGTTTACTAATTTTGTATTTACTAAGATTTTTTATTTCTTTAAGGCGAAAAATCATGCAATAACGCCAAAAAGTTCACATGTTTCATTGCCGCATCCTCATTGGGGCAAGCAAGTTTTTCGCTGCTGAGGTAATCGTATTGTAAAGAAAACATATGTACATGATTTATATTGGGTTGTAAATTGCAAAATGAGATAGGAATTGTAGCGGAAAAATCAAATGCTAGAAATGTTTCTGGTAATTTTTTTTTATTAAAAAAACTGCGCAATAGAGTTACAAAAAAAAAAAAAAGATAAGTTTTCCATGTGTGAACTATTTCGTAAGTATTAAAGTGACATTTAACGAAACAAAAATGGCTTTTCCATTGCCTCGTTCGCACTTATGTGACAGTTGACAGAACAAAAAATATTTTTATATGTGAAAAACAAAACGAGTATCTAATGTAATAGTATAACTTATACTTAAAAAAATATATATAGTTCAATCTTTCACAAAAAAAATATGGTGAAATTTAACTGCAACCAACATTTGGTACTCAGTTGAACCATTGTAATGGTATAGCTCCAGCATCAATGTGAAACTAGGAACCATTATAACGGTTCAACTTTGTACCAAATGTTAGTTGCAGCTAACTTCACCATATTTTTTTTTTTTTTTTTTGTTGGATTAAAATTTTTTTAGTATAGATAATAGCCAAATTAAGGCTTTTCACAGAGTATTATAGGGTTTTTTAACAGCACAACAAATTCAGATTTTTTTTTCTCTTGTAACTGAATTTTTCATTCCATCTAAATCAGTTTTCACTTTTTTTTTTTTTAATGTGAACGAAATACTGTTTTTGCGCTTCAGATGTTACGAAAAACAAAAGAAGATAAAACTACGTTTTTAAAAAAAAAAAAAAAAAAAAGTAAACGAACAAAACGTCATAAAAATGCTCGCATTACTTAAATGAATTTGATTCAGATAAAATACTCTTCGCTGCAAGAGCGCTGCTTCAAAAGGATCTCCAACCATAAGTGGGTTGTGAACTATTTTTGAATAAGTAAATTAAATACGATTTACCGGAAGAAGCTAATTTCCTTTCTTCGTTTCAATGAAGAAGGAATATTCAAATTCGTACTTATTTAATTATTAAAAACCATATAAAATATTAAAAATCTGATTCCACCAATTAGAAGACACTCATTTAAAAATTTTAAAGAACCTGTTTGATTTTTTTTTTAAATCAGCAAATCAAAGGGAATTTCTAACGAATAAATGCTGGAAAAGAAGTTGTTTGTTCTATATAATCATGTACTGAACTTTCTCCCCGTTTATCAGCAGTTCTGCCACGGTCGTAAATGCGCCTAAATATGGCAAACAAACGAAGAAGAAACAAAGAAGGGGGTAAAAATATTAAAAATTAAACAAAACATTTATTACTTACATTTTAAAACTTATTTTTTAAAGTGCAAGTGATAGAGGAAAAAAATTGACTCACACTAATAATTGAAAACATTAAATTCCGATCTTGATGGTGCCTGAAGGCGGCTATTAGTGAAATAAAAATTTTCTTCCCATTGAGCTCCGTGCATGTAAAAAAATACAGAAATATGTATTCAATATATTTTCACCATTTGGGTTTTTGGCTTCCAAGCACGTTTGTCTTGAAAGAAGCTTCCGAAGTCACAGTTGATTTAACAGCTCGCAAAAGATACACGATGGTTTTGACCCCCATTGAAAACCATAAAAATGAAAACTGTTACATATTGCATGAGAGATCAAAAGCTACTGCTTCATAAAAATAAACATTCTAGAAATAGAAGCATTTCCATAGCAAGCTACTAAAATATTTGTTCTCGCTATTAGAATAAATATCTCCCATAAATATAAAAAATTTAAAATTACTTTTAGATAACTGGCAACAGATTTCAAATTTTGCATTTCTAGTTCTTTGAATACGAGTTTCATCTTAGACATTTACTCTTAAACATGTCTTATTTCTAATAGAAACATTAAAACGTTAAAAAGAATATGGTCGATTGTAGTTTAATTCCATGACCAGGCGAAATTTTCCAATAGAAAGTTCAACAACTTTCTTAACATTGTAAATGTTCTTTTTTCAATTTATATTTTTTTTTATAAAACTTTCACAACGAAATCCTAACATTTTTAAGTGCGCACATATATTATTAATTGCAATATTTTTATTAGTGGGAATATTTACTTTTGGGATTTGTGTTAGTACGATATCCCTTGATATAAACCTAATCTTTATTTTTACCTTGACAGTGTGAATTAGCGATATGAGAGCCTTTCTTGCACTTCAGAAGGTTTTGGCTAGAAGAGGCATTGTGTAAAGACTAGACCTTTAATAGAGATAAATAATCAAATGAATTACAGATCCTTTAAAATTAATATTCAGAAAATTGCCTTCAATATTTCTCACTAAAGAGATAATGCCCCGGACAATGACCCGCTGAGTATATATATGAGCCATTCAGTTGACAAAACAACTAGCTTCATAATCACATAAAATGGGAACGCTAGTGTTTCGTACATGGAAGTCACATTATATTTTCTATCGTGGTAAGAAATCCAAAAACACTTTTGTGGATTCATATCATCAGATCACTCGTAGATCTGAAATAAGGATATTTTAAAAGAATGGAGGTAATCCGTTTGACAGGGGATTGAGCCATAGTATATCTTTTTCATTAATACAATCAATGGCTATTATTTAAGTCTATAGCTCAATCATTTTATCAACAATTGGTAAATGGCTATATTTTTATGATCGTTTATTTTATGGAGCATTTTGCATTATTTACTTGTCAAATGTTATATTTATATCAATAAGATACATGATTTTGAAAATGAAACTTAATATATGATATTTCTAAAGGCATTCGTTACAATATTTTTCTTCATTCGCAAACACAGTAGTTATTCTAAATTGGAAGGAAGTTAAATGGGAGTGTGGACTTTTATGGGAGGCAATTAGATATATTTTTTTAGGTTATATGTATTTAGATTATAAATTCGTTAAGATGATTTCCCAAAAAATCATTAAAACTTATTCGAGCTATATATAACTTACTTCAGTAACTTTTTAATAGCTGCAATAGACATTATCAAAATCCCGTGCACAATTTTATCTAAATTTCAATTTACTCCGGGTCATTTACTTAATGGCTTCAGATTTCAGTTTTCGTACATCGTATAATAACACCTATTTAAAAAGGAAATTTTAACAGGATCAATAGATCAAAGCTGTAAATCGCTTTGCAACTAAAAGTACTTCTACACCTTAAACAGTTTCAAAGTTCCGGAAATATTTAATGTGAAACATCAATATTGATACTTAAGATGGTTCTTGAGTAGAAATAGAATATTGAAATAATTAAGTATATATTATTCCCTTAATGTTTTTCTTTATACAAGAGTCAGTTAATGATCAGCTGTACTTAAAAGTTATTGAAAATTTAATGCTTTAAAATAACAATTGTATCATAAAAGAATGACATTGGTTATATTTTAAAGCAAATATGAGTGTGCAAGCGACGGATTTTTTAAAATCATTTTGCTTGTTTTTATTACTGTTGTTAGTAGAAAAACCAATTAATATATTTTCAAAAGGCTCATAGAAAATGTAATTTAGTATGCAACCAGGAACTTCCTTACACACAAATCTAGTACCGGATCCAGTAATGACATTGCAGATCTCTCAACGGAAATACTTATTAAACTTTGATATAAGTAAATAGTTTTAATGAATTCATTTGTATATTAATTATTTCTCAGCAAATTTTTTCGTTGGTCCCTTCAATTTACATAAACGCTTAGGCACTGTTAGAAATTTCATCATGAAATTACGGTTAAATAACCGGCAGCAGTCTGTCCATCTAATTCACACTTAAATTTACGGTTTCGAACATTTTTCTATCTTTACGGGACCTAACCATTTCCAATCAGCTTGGTTAAAAAGCCGTAAATACAAAAGTTTACGGTTTTATAACCATTTAAAAATGGTTTCAACACAGAATTTTTACCGTTTTCTGAACCATTTCGAGGCGTAGAAACCGTAAACGAAGCGTGCGGGAATCGAACCCGGGTGTATGGTACACCAACCTTGTGCTCTAGTCATTCGGCCATCTACACCACGTAATTCATTTATCAATAAATCTTCTTTTCCAACTGGCAAATTGCCTTAAAATTGAGATTTCAGCTTTTGATTGGATCCAAATTTATTTTTGGTCTAAATTTACTGTACATTGACGAAAATCATTTTATTTGCTGCAAAAATTAAAATACAAACAAGCTTCAGCTGCTCAAATGATGGGTTCGCTCATTCGCAAACAGTTCGGGAATCCGCTGTCTCCAATTTTTGATTTATGTGTGTATGTGTTTCTATTAACCACTGCTTAAGCCACTTTTTTTCCCTTCTTTTTTTATATACACATGCATATTTGAACTAATAAATCTTTATTCATGTTTTAACAACAACGTACGACCGGTAAGGTTTTGCAACCAAGATGGACGCCCGATTCTTATTGAGCGCTTAAAAATTACGGTTATTGAAACGTTCTTTAGGATAAACAGAGAATAAACCATTTTTTTCACAATCAGCGGTTTAAGTACCATCTTTTTAATGGTTATTCAACTGTTGCAGTTAAATATGGTAAAATAACAATCAAATAAATGGTTATTTTATTATTTTCTTACGGAAGTTTTTAACAGCGTGATGTACTTCGTTAGTTTATATTATGTTTAATGGCGTTAAGTGGGTCCTACTGCATAAGACGAAGTACTTTTTTTTTCGGAGCAGAACACCATTAAGAGAGTTAAAAATTTGAAATTCAATTGCATATATTTTTGGTTGAGTTGGGCATATATTTTGGAGCTTTTTATGCTGAAACGATCTACGCTGACCAGCTTATAGATAGCAGATCTATAGTAAAGGCAAGCTCAATGGGGCTTACTGCTCTGATGAAATAATGACATTGAAGCCATCATAATTGGCTATAACAACCATAACCAATTCTTTCTGTATTGACCAATCAGCCATTATAAGTTTTCTCAAAAGGAGTTTTTAGTTTTGTAGAGATTTAAAAGGAACAGTAATATTATCATCATTTTTATTATATTACATGTATCTAATTCATAGTCAAATAAAAATTAATCAGGTTTTTATAAGAACATGTTGATTAATTGGACTAATCAGCTGAAAATCTTTTATGTATGATTAGCAGAAAAGTGAAATACCCTAAATCAGGATTGTTTCTGTCTACCTAATTGAAATCAGGAATTCAATCATTTGAAACGCCTAAATGCAAATAGTCAAGTTTACATTTAGTGATAGAATCATTAGCATCTCTGATTGAGTAAAGTGAGCTCTAACTGAGGGTAGACTTGAGTAAAGTGAGCTCTAGCTGAGGGTAGAGTTGAGTAAAAGCTCTAACTGAGGGTAGAGTTGAGTAACAGCTCTAACTGAGGGTAGAGTTGAGTAAAGTGAGCTCTAACTGAAAGTAGAGTTGAGCGAAGCGAGTTCTAACTTTAAAGTGCTACACTGAATTGAGCACTTTTTGTGCGAAAGATATTTCTTTCCATTTATGGTCAGATTAAAGTAAACTACACATTGTTTAAATAAAGGTTAGAATTTTTTTCTGAAATAACACGACATAAATATCCAAGCGTTTTACGTTTGTTTAAGATGTATTTAATGCTGAAAGAACAACCGAAAGTGAAAACAAAAATAATATAGATTAAAGAAAAACTGCAAAATCGTTGTAGACAAAGCAAATTTGAAAAGATAACTTCTGAATCGGGCCTATGTTTATATTACTTATTAAAATATATTTGAACGCCAATACTGTAGAAGATATATAAATATTATGTTTACTACTTTAAAAAAATTTAAAGCGTTTTTGATGATAATTTTTACTTTTTTTGCGAGAATGGAAATTACAATATTTACATATTTAAACTATTTATGTTATCAAATCTAATTAGGTTTCAGCAATAATATTTAAATAGAATGTTTTCCTTAATGACCAAATGTGTCCAAGTATAATCAAATGCACTATTTCACTTTTGCAAAGGATTTTTTTTTTTGAATTTCATTTTTTACGTCCTGGCATCCATTATTTTCGAACTTTTTTTCAAATAATCCATTCCAAAAAATCGAGCAGCTCAATACTCTAAATTTCTTCCCTTTTTCAGCAAAGTTTCCTTTCTTTGAACGTGTATTTTTCGGAAATCCTGTAGATATAGAAAGAAGATAAAAAGTGACATTGAAAAAGGAAATCAGTGAATCGCTCAATCTTCGGACGCAACAAACGGAGTTTTTTTTTCAGAAAGAAAGACAAATACAGGTTAAGTAATGTTCTCTGTTCATTCTGCTTGTGCATTCAGTAAAGAACGGAATTGTAAAAATAGTAACAAAATCATGAAAACAGGTTAAATTACTTTAAAAAAATATACATAAGTACAAATCCAAAGTAATGAATGCCTGAAATAAAATGATGATGATAATAATGTTAAAAAATTAAGTGAAACAAATAAACGTAACGTTATTTCATTTTTACACGCTGTACTGCATAAGAACAAGCTGAAAAATACAAAATAACATTTTTAGCGAACAGGGAACCATCCCAAAAATCGAGGGGTAAAACCACATAACGTAACCGGAAGAAAATGGTTGGTGAGTAACTGAAGTCGACATGTTACAGAAGATAGAAATATAAAGTTTTTGTATGCATGTATTGGTGAAAAGGAGGACCCACACACACACATACATAATAGGATTTATAATTGTAGAAAATTAGAAATGAGGCTATGAGCTGCGATTGCGTGTGATTAAGAAAAGTTGATAATATTTTTTTACTTTATTTCGCTGGAGAAATTATTTTTTGAAATATCTTTCAAAAGTATAATTCATTGAAATGCAGTATGCAGTGTACGAGAGAAGTAGTATTATATTTTCCACCTTACTCGTATAGACTTCCCAGAAGCTTTTGTTTCAAAGAAACGCTGACTACATATCACAGGGGCTTTCTATCTTTCGCTATTTTTTCTACCTCTCTCTATTTCCAAATTTTATCTTCCGGTTCATTTTTATTCTTAGAGCATGTAAAGTCTTTTGCTTGCTAGATGAAAAGTTCTATTTCTGAATGCATGTAATGACAAGAATAAGCTTTCGTATCTGAAGATATGGAATGAGGAAGCATATGTTCGCCAATGGGGACTATTTATCAATGTTCAACCTCACTTCATTAAAACTGATTTGTTTTATACCTTAAAAGCACATCTTATGACAAAAATTTGGAAATTTCAGATTTTTTTTTAACAGACCTCTAAATATTTTTTCGCGCATATACATTTTTAATTTATTTATCTATTTATTCATTTATTTGATGATAAAACATGAAAAAATCCTGTTTTTAAATTATTATTACTTTGCATTTTTAAAAATTTCGTCAAAGGCAGTGAAAAAAGAAAATAAATAAATATTATTTGATTATGAAACATGAAAATATCCTGTTTATAAATTATTATTATTTTTCTTTTTTTAAAAACAGTGAAAAAAAATATATAAATAATTAAAATTAATAAAGCGATAAAAAAGCTTGTAAAAGTGTTGGTCATTAAATTGTGATATCATTTAATTTCAAACATACATGTTACCGGAACTAATAGAAAATATTTATGCTATTTTAACCTCATTCTAAAAAATACTTTTTAAGGGACTTTGAAGTAGGAAATATTTATACACTCTATTTTCTGTCTTTCGGGTTAGTTTATAAAAACATTCCTTTCGAAATGGGGTTCCTAAACCCACATCTGAGATAACAGTCCACATAAATATGTTTTTGTTTTCTATATTTACGGAAAGAATGAAGGCTGTAGTTGAATACTGCATGAGGGCAAAAAGTTTGCGATTTCAATACAGCTTTTGTTTTTGAAATGAATGTATTCTTTTATTATCCCATCTTAGCAAATTTCCCATAAAAGTAAAAAGAAGAAGAGAAGGCTTAATAGATTGTAAACATAATAAAAAATCAAAAATTAGATAACTGAATTAATAAATATGAAAAATAAAAGAGTTTAAAGTAGAGTTTTGAGAATAGAAAAATTTGTGTGTGTTGGTCTGTCTGTTCCCCCGTAATAACGTTTGACGGAATTGTCAGATTTTCTTTTGCTTTCGAAAAATCTTGGTGAAAGACTTCTCATTTCCAGATTTTACTGTTTGATTTGAGCTGTTTATCGTTCAATTTTTACCAGCTCAAAAAAAACTAAACATTAGCGTTTACGGGCAATACTGAAGCAAATGTCTTAAACTATGTGCATAAGATCCAAGTTCCTTTAAACAAGGTTATTGGAAGAAGCTCTCACCGGGAAACAATTTGTGATTCGAGCAATTTTTGTTCAATTTTGAACAGTGCAAAAAAAAAAAAAAAAAAAAAAAAATTTTCGGGGAAATTTCAATCGTATATAAACCCTGTTCTAAGAGACAGATTTGATTGGAAGAAACGTTATCGCTTAAGATCAGAAAGGTTATAAAATCATTAAGATAAAGGATTAGGCCGAGAAAACATTTTTACTTCTGTGATGCATTATTTTACTGCATCATTCGTGGAAACCAGTACGTAAAGTAGTATTTTTTAAATGGTAGATTACTAGTTTATATGTGTATATGTATATATATATATATATACATATATATTATATATGCATATATACATTTTTTAATAAAATTTTTAATGAATTCAAAAAAAAAAAAATTACCCAAAAGTACTCAAATATTAGGGATACGATGCTAGAAACGTAATTAGCACAGACATATTGTTTAAACCTTTAACAAGTCATTGTTTTATCGTAAATCTTTATTAAAAGAAGAACTTTTTTTTCACAGATAATTAACAAACTGTTCATAAAAGAAAAATCAAAACGTTTTTGAAAATATAATATTCATACATAATTATTTTTTAAAAAAATTTATATACGTTTAGGAAACAAATGCAACCAAATGTTTGCTTTTTTCACTCACAGAGTGCATAAAAAATGACCATTTATTAAAAAGTTTTATTGTACACTAGCACTAAATAAACACTAAAATAAATACCTGAAAAATAGACTAAACGTAAAGCAATGCTCTGGCGCATCAACAAGGTGTATGTGTTTATAATCCTAATTTGTATTACAAGAGTGTTAAAATATATAAAAAATGTTTCAAATAATGATAAAAAGATAAACTTAGTCAATTAATTAGTAAAATGAGTCGAAGGGGTATGTCTAAAATATTAAATTTACTAAATAGTAAAACTATAAGTAAGCAGACATGTGCACTTTGTCATAATTTCCATACTTACCACTCTGCATTTCACATTCAGTTTTTCACGGCTGAAGGAAATGTTTGTATAAACATGATTCTTAAAAAATAATTAAAAATAATAAATAGTGCAGTTCTATGTCAATTATCCTTTATCTTGTTTCAATACATTGTGTTGGGAAAAAAAAGGTTACTTTCTGAATCTTCAGCTGAAATAATATGATAAAGGCTTCGTAATATATTTTAAAAGACGAATCAGATTTCTTTATTAAACAAATTTAATCACATTTTAATGACATGAAAGCAAGAGTATAGACTGAAATTTACAATGAATTCCATATATTTAGAATTCTGTAAAATATTACGCTAAAACAATTAAAAGCGAATAATGTTTATGTAGCGCAAATCAGAAAAAGAAAACAGAAATGTTTTGAGAAAAATACATATTCAAAATTCCTAGCGAACGTGTTGAAGCACAAAAAAATCTTAACATTAGCGCCTACGGGCAAAACTCAGCAAATTGTGTAAACTCTGGGCATCAGATCCAAGTTCCTATGAGCAATATTATGGAAGAAGCTGTCGGCGTAAAATATCTTTTTGGTTTGAACAAATTTTGTTCATTTTTGTACATTAAAAAAATAACAGAGCACCTACGGGGAAATTTCAATCCTATATAAATCTTGATCTAGCAGAGAAGGATTTCCTTAGAACAAACTTTTTCGGAAGGAATATGACGTAGAAAAAGTACTGATACGAAGTTCATTCGAAACTAAACGAGCCTATTTTCTGATGACGTGTTTTGATCTGGATTTTAAAGCATGGATACTTTTAAGTCTAAGCAAATAATTTTAGCAAGTATGTATAGCTCTTTAGTATCTAAAAATAGGAAATTCAATTTTTAAGATGGGATCAAGAAATTTTTTCATTATGCAGTGAATCGAAAATAAGATCTTGGGCAGAAAATTGAATAAATTTTATGTCAAACGGGAATTAAAGAATTAAAAAGATCGAATTTAAAAAAAAAAAAAAATCAGTTCATTTTTGCTGCTTAAGGGGATGGTAGACGTTGAAATCGGCAAAAATTGACCAAAAACTCGATTTTTTTATTTTAAGTTACTTTTGTCCCCAAAACCTTTCTTCACATTACTGCAGTGAAAAAATTTTATTCTGATAATTTTTAAACCTCTAAAACGCATGAAAACTCTTCTTATACCTGAAAAGGGGGCGTGGCTGTCCCTTTAAATTTTTGTAAACACAAAACATTATTTCATCTTTTTGATAATTATTTTTGCACAAAGATTTTTAAGGCCGTTATGCACTTCAATTTCTACTACTCTAGGTTTGTTTATATTCTGTTAGCGCTATTCACGTGTGATTATCGACGTTTTTGCTTTAATTTATTAAAAAAACTGTTCTTTTCAGAACAAAAATTTTTGCAATTTTTATTGTTTGAAAGCTGATTGATCATCTGTAAATGCAGTATGCATTCAATAAGTTCCAGATATCAGAAGCCGAAGGGTCGACCTTCAAGAAGTAGGCAGATCGCCCAAAATAAAATTGCTAAAAGATGGGCTAGTGTGAAGGAAAATAATATGATTCCATCTGAAAGCCACACTGCAAGTGGATCAAATTTGGATGATACTGAGGAAAGAATTGATAATCTCTCTACCAGTGCTTCAAAATTGCAATCCTATACAGAAGTAGTTAGTGAAAGGATTTGCAATTCAAGCAGTGATATGCCCACTTACACATTGATAAACTCAAACGTTTGGGAAAATTTGCTGGGAGCTGTAAAATGCAGTGAATGTGTTTCAGGTACTTTGAGTGTTAGTTGTGAGAGTGCTTTTGGTTACTCAAATAAATGTGAACTGAAATGTAAGGATTGTGGTCATGTGTTTGGCTCAACATTTAGCAGTCCTCGTGTTGCTGAACAGAGATTGTTTGATGTAAACAAAAAAATTGTAGAAGCATTTTTGAAAATTGGAAAGGGGCATGCAGCTATGGAAATTTTTTCTATGGTGTTGGGTATTCAATCTATCGATAAAAATACCTTTGCAAAATGCCTCAATAGCTTATCAGAAGATGGAAAAAATGCAAAAAAAGAAGTACTCGAAATTTCAAGAGCTGTTGTGCATCAAAGACATAGGGATATCGATCTGTCTCAAAAATTTGATAATGTCATTGATATCACTGTTTCCTATGATGGTACGTGGCATAAACGTGGTCACACATCCTTGTACGGATTGGGATTGGTGATCGATGTCTTGACGGGACTTGTTGTTGACTATGAGATATTATCAAAATACTGTCCCGAATGCACAGCAGCTTCCAGAGATTTAGAGGAAAATAGTCCGGAATTCGAAATTTGGTATGAAGACCATAAACCGCAGTGCCAAAAAAATCATTACGGATCTTCTGGGAGCATGGAAAAGAGTGCTGCACTTATTTTATGGAGTCGATCAGTCGAAGAGTGTAAAATGCGCTATACAGCAATAATTTCAGATGATGACTCAAAAACTTTCCTATTATTACAAGCATCAAAACCGTATGGGCCAAACATAAGTATTACAAAGGAAGAATGCATTAATCATGTAGCGAAGAGATTAGGGACTGGGCTTCGTAACAAAGTAAAAGAATGGCGTAGTAAGGGGATTTGTCTTGGCGGAAAAAAGCCAGGAAGCTTAAAAGAAGCAACGATTGTGAAGCTCACCAATTTTTATCGCAAAGCCATAAAAGACAATATCCCTGCAATCGACAACATGAAAACTGCAATATTTGAGACCCTTTATCATGCATCATCGACCGATGTTAAACCTAAACACCATAAGTGTCCCGAAGGTACTGAATCGTGGTGTTTTTACCAAAGGGCATTGGCCAGTAAATCAATACCAAAAAAGCATAGTCTAATGAAAACGCAACTCTCTGAAGAAGTACTAGAAAAAATTTTGCCTGTTTATCAGAGATTAGCATCTAATGAACTTCTATCCCGATGCATTTCTGGTAAAACCCAGAATGCTAATGAAAGTGCTCATAGTGTAATTTGGAATAGTTGTCCTAAAGAAACATTCATCTCAAAGAAACGTTTAGAATTATCTATCGTATCATCTGTCAGTAACTTTAACATTGGCTGTTTAGGAACTTTGGAAGCAACTGATAAAAATGCTAATAACATGTCAATAAATATTGCGAAAAAACGTGATAAACGTCGGCTGGAAGTCAGCAACAAAAAGAAAACCAGCACTTATAGAGAACGTCGAAAAAAAATAAAACATGATAAGTCCACTGATAATCAAAAACATATAAAAAGTGAAGGGCTCAGTTATAAAGCTGGGATGTTTTACGGTTTTTTTTTTTTTTTGTTTTTGTTTTTCGATATTCATGGATTTTTATGTTAATGTCTGCACTACAAATAAATTTTTAAATTTTGTTCCTATTTTATTGGTAAAATAGAACTGTATTTATATATTGAATGCAACTAATGTCGACTTTTTTTATTGAATGCGACTAATGTCGACTTTTTTTTTTTACAATATACATATAAACGATTGTAGGGGTTATATGTACAATAATTAGCAGTTATAAGGAAATTATGCTAAATATATGTATCAAAAAATATGTGAATAATTTTTACCAAAAGTTCAATAACTATATTATTTAGTTTGTACGTAGTTAGACAATATATGTACTTGATTGCTGTTTTCTCGAGCTGTAGTTTTTATACGTTTTTCTCGTAAAAACATTCTCCATGCGCATTAAATTTTAGTCGATTTGATTGATTTTTTTTAATATTTATTCAAACATCTCATGGAACGATTCTGTGTATTTGTTTTGACATCATTTGAAGTTCAGTCACCAAAATGAGCATTAAAAATGAAAATTTAGCAGAATTAAAAAAAAAAAAATATTGTAATATTGCTCAAAATTTTATTAATAAAAATTTATTGCTCCCATTGCAAAACTGGTACACAAATTAGTTTATTATTGCCTTGCAAGGAATTATTAAAAAAAATATTAAAAAATAATGCGCAGGAAACATTTAAAAAATACTATAATCACTGTATTGTACAACAGCGTATACATGCATACATACATGAACTATTGATCGGGGGTTCCATGTACTATAATTAGCAGTTATAAGGAAATTATGCTAATTATATCAATAGTAAATACATAAAGAATTGTTACTGCAAAAAGTTCAGTAATTATGCTGTTTATTTTGTACGTAATTAGACAATATGTACTTTAATTGCTTTTTTCTCCAATTGTTGTTTTCGATCATTTTACTCGTTAAAAAACTCTTCCTGCGCATTAAATTTTATCCAATTTGAATGAAATTTTTTTTTATTTCTAAGAATACCTAATAGAATAATTCTGTGTATCCGATTTTATATCATTGGAAATTTAGTCACCGAAATGAGCATTAAAAGTGAAAATTTAGTAAAATTTAATAAATTTTTGATATAATGTTGCTTAAAAATTTATAAAAAAAATTCTATTAGTCCTATTGCTAAAAGGATACACAAAATTCTTAACTATGATTTGTGAGTAATTATTTAAAAAATGGAAAAAAAAAATTAAAAATTGATGCGCATGGACCATTTTAAAAAAATTAAAAAAAAAATAATAATTTAAATTAATTAATTTTTTTAAAAGCTATGTACAATGTTCAAATTTTAAAATTAGCTTTATAAATATGAATCAAATGTATATTTAAAAAATCAGCTTAATTGGCTTGGTAGGGAAAAAGTCGACTTTGAACATCTACCATCCCCTTAAGTCCAATAATGATCCAAAAGTATTCAGATTAGAAACTTATTTGCTCCTGATTTGTGTTATGATTATCGGATAAGAGCATATATTATGAAAGAGCTAAACTAAAGAAACAACTAGGACTACCTGCATAAAGCTCAAAAAGTTCGAAAACGCAACTCGGAATCAGGTTCAGATATCACAATTCATGAAAATTTGAAATCCTAATTTATGAACGGTTACAATACTCTGATATTTTATAAAGGCCATTTTGTGGTAACGAAATCTTACCATATTAAGAGGGGAAAATGATATAAATAGTTTTGGGGAATTTCGGTGAGCCACAGGAGTTTTATTGTGCCATAAAAAAGATTTTAAAGTCAGTAAATAATACTTAGAGTGCATTACGAGAATGTTGAAAGTTGTGAGAAAATCCAGATCTTTTCCTTTTACTGTTGAGTTCCCTCATAAAAGATTTACTCCAGTTACGCTTTAAGCTCATAGTTCCAGTAAGAAATGGTTTAAGTTTACCTTATAGTAACTCCAATGTATTCTAAGCCTACATTTGCGTGGGTGTGCAAAGTACGATTTTGAATGAAGTTCCGTCTAGACTTATCCATATACCTATTTTCCCGTCCGCTTACTTTCCCGTATACACAAACTTCAGATTTATTAATGTAGCTATATCTCTCCTCCTCTTTCAGCTTTAGTTCTTAATTACTTCAAATGCCTTTTTCAGCGGTTAATACATATTCATTCACTAATTTATTTATTTATTTCTTCATTCATTTATTCATTCATTCATTTACTCATTCATTAATTTATTCATTCATTCATTTACTCATTTCTCATTCATGTGTTTATTTACTTATTCATTCAATTATTCATTTATTCATTCATTTACTCATTCATGTGTTTTTACTGATTTCTTTATTTTTTCATTCATTTCACTCACTCATTTATTTGTTCATGTATTCCCATATCCTCTAAAATACCAACCAAAAATTTCATTGGAAAAATAGGATCGTTAAATCTGGTTGATTTCATATCTTTACATGTTCTACGTCGTAGCATCTTTTCGCCAAAGTTTGTTTCAAGCTAATCCGTCTGTTACATCCGGATTTATATAAAATTGAAATTTCTGAAGTTTTTTTTTTTGAATTGTTCAGAAATAAACAAAAATTCTTCAAGTCAAAAATCATTTCACTCCTAGAGCTTCTTCCAATAAGCTTGTTCATAGGAATTTGGATCGTATGACCAGAGTTTACATTACCTGCTTTTTGCCCATAGGTGCTAATGTTAAGATTTTTTAAATTTTAAAAACGAATTTTTTTTCAAAAATTTCAATATGAAAATGAGATATCCTCGCCAAGATCTATCGAATTCTAAAAAAAAAAATTCGAATTGGACAATTCCCTCAAAAGTTATTGGGGAGGGGGAGTCAGACGTTCGTTAGACCGACAGACAGACCAACCGACATATCGACAGGCACACATTTTCAATCTTTATTTAATTACTTCACTTATTTTTGACTTTTTTTAAAAAATGTTAACAATATTTTTACGATACATTAAGATTTCTTTCATACTTTTTTTATTTATCATTTTAACTTTTGCGGGAAAGCAGCTAAAAAAGCGACGAGTTTCCGTTTTCTGAATACTTTCAAGTACAAAGATGATAACTTTTGATATCAAAAATTTAAATATATCGGATGTCGCCATTAGTAATTTGAATCGGAAATGAAATTGGTTCCTGTTCAGGTTTGCTATTTTGGAGATAGTGAGTTGGGGTTAGTTTGTTCTTAAATCTTCAAAGATCACATTCAAAAGGTTTGTGACCTGCTAAAACAATTTTATGCAGGTCAAATTTTTAAGTTTCATATTCAGGTTCTTTATAAAGGTTTTCAAGCCTTTACTAACTCGATTTAGCCAAAAAACAGAAGTTTTAAGAATCGCTTTTCACACTATTGCTCAGGGTCATACTTGCCACACTCGGCAGGGTGAGTGCGTGCCCAGTCTTATGTTTGTCAAGCATTTATATTTAGAGTGAATGTATGAGCGTTTCATTTATGACTTTCTGAGATCAACTTCAAAATATATATTTTTTTTTTACGTTAGAAATCAATAGGTATAGTTGTCGTTAAGTAATATGATGTTACGCTACTGGATTTAATGTAGAGTAACAAACGCAAAAAATGATACGAAATAAAACACTAATGTAAAGAACAAACACTCTATTAATTAAAAAAAGATGAACGAAAATATACACTGGAATATGTAGCATTTATTTCTTTTCTTTTTTTCAAATTGATGCAAAATTTATAACCCAGAACCAAAAGTGCATTTTTCTCCACGGACATCAAAGTTACTTTGATCAAGAGCTTAAGATCTCCCGTAATAAAACGTTATTAATTTCTGTCTTTAATTTTCATTAATTTCTGACTTCAATTTTCATTAATTTCTGCCTTTAATTTCCGACTTTAACTTTCATTAATTTCTGCCTTTAATTTTCATTAATTTCTGCCTTTAATTTTTGGCAACTGGGGAGATAAAGAAGAAATCAAGAAGGAAACTACGAGAAACTTGTTTCATGAGGAATTCAACAAACACTTTTGCTTAGGAGCAATTAAACAACGGCCACTTATGAGATGGAAAATTTAAGGATGAACAATTTAAAATGACGTATTTAACAAAGAGCCTTATAAACAAAAAAAAAATAATAATGAAGATAACTTTTAACATGGAAAATTTAACAAAGAATAGGTTTAAGGTGAGAAGCAGCACAACGATGAGAATTTTTGGCATGGGCAATCCAATGTGAAAGGAGGAATTTGATAAGAGGAATCCAACAAGAAAAATTTCGAGGAAAAGAATTGTCATGAGAAACTTAAAGAGGAACAGTTCCGTTAAGAGGAATTAATCCAGAGACATTACATGAAGTATTTAAAAAAGGGAAAGTTTTCACTTGAAGCATTCACTAAGAAAACTTTCTCACATAAAGAATGCGACAAAGATCGATTTTAGTAAATGCAATGGAATTAAATGCAAACAATTTTCGTGCGAAGATTTAAGAAAAGAAACTTTTTAGTTGAGGAACTTAACGACCATCATAACAATTTAGTTAAAAGTTCATACTGCTTTTAGATGAAAGCAACTTCTTCCCATCATAGTTCCAACTTCACTTTGTATCGCAAATATGGTGAAAAAGTGTTTGAATCATGCATATATAGGCGTTTTAACGTAGTAAATTACTTTAAGCAAAACTAAATGTAAATATAGATGCTACTGAGAATTAAATACAAGCGTAGTTATTAGTAAAAAGATTGATATACAGTTATGTATATCAGAAGTATTTTATTTATACTGAAATGAGCACCTTTGATGATTTATATGAACAAGTGGTTTGGATTTTAATGGATCAAAAATTTTAGTTTTAATGTATATATGAGAGCTCTATCAATTATTCCACAAAAAGAGGAAAGAAAGAAATTAAGAAAATAAAACATTTATAAAGTATTAAATAGCATAACTTCATAATGCTAAGCTCATGCAAATAATACGTAAGGTCAGAACCAAATTTCTTAACGTCCTAAAGACACTCCATATAATGCGTCAGCTACTTTACATTCAAGCTAATACATAGAACAGTCATTATGTAAGAAGAGTTTAATACACCAACTACAGCGATAAAATAGAATAATGAAAAAGTTAATTGAATAAAGGACACATCTTCTTCTCCTAGCGATGCCAAAAATATTTTTTCACATTATATTTTTTCACTCCATTATATACAAACACTATTTAACCCACATTTATTTATTTGCACACTGATTTAGATCCTCTCCATAAAATTTGGATCAAGTTATCCTGCACATACATTGCTTATAAATATTTTCTTCTTAATGTCTCCTCCACGTTTTCTCTACATGATATAATACCATTCGATTTAATAAGAAATGCTGAACTACTTGACTGATATGACTTTTTTCGTAAAAAAGGAAATATTTTTTGGGGCGTTTGCACTAGTAAAGTTAAAATCAAGTTCAAAATATGTTTGTCACGTTTCTAATTCTAAAATGTGTTCGTGACTTTCTTTTCTTGAAGAATAAATTCTACTCTTAGCATTTTTCATTCAGTTTCATCAGCCTATTTGCTTATTGAGTCTTTGCTTTAGAGAAACATGCACCGACATAAGAAAATAAATAAGTGGTTCTTAAAATCTTAGCATTTACGTGTAATGCCATATTATTAATTGTAAATCATTACGACTCGACCTTATTTATTATTATTTATAAATATTGTTATTTACCGTTTGAAATGCAGGTTAATCAATCCGCGCAAAACTACTTCAAAAGTATGATTTGAATAAGGAATATCTTTTGCTGTATATATTAATGTATAAAGCCGAGTTAAAAAATAACAGATACGATAAAAGTAAGTCAGAAGACCTTAGAGCACTTCGTTTTCAATGGAAAACTCGTGTTTTAAATTATCCATTCAATCAACAATGTCACATATTTTTGTCTAATTTTTCGTAAAACTAAAAAATATGTTGTACAATAATGAGAAATTAAGATTGATGGCCTGCAATATATAATATCTATACTGTGTTAGAAATCCTTTTATAAAAACTCCTTCGGACAACATAATATCCGCAGACCATTTGACTGATCCGTGACTAATCCGCTGTGGTTTGACAGTGATCAATTACTGGTCCAGAAGACCACTGAATTTTATTTGGTGTGGATCGAATCGTTTTCAGAGTGTGAAACATTTAGCACTTATTCGTCCTTATATCAGAACTAGAGCTGTGGTTCGCTTTACACTCATAACATTTTTTTAGTACTTTGCTAATTTACAATTCAAATTTACACCGAGTTGCAAAGGCGAGAGAGCAACGTTATGGTACACTAAATTGCAATATTAATTCTAATTATGTGCGTCAATCTGTTGTTCTGTCATGCTTACACTCTCAGAAACGCATGCTCAAATCTCACGAAACTTTCGTCGCATTTGACGAAATGGCTTCGGGAAAAATGCTACGAGTAAACCATTCGTCAAATTGGCGAAATGTGTGTAGGAACATTTTTAGTCACGTGATCACCGCGAGGAAAAAATCGCTGTAAAATGACGAAATTTTCTTGACGATTAAGGAGTCGTTGAAAATACGAGTTCTATTTCTGAGAGTGTATACTCCTCACTAAGTAGCAAGCGCTTACTAAGTACAGCTAGACCACGGAATTTTGACATTTTGACGCTTCTGCGCATGGCAGAAAGAACGAATCCATTCGAGTTTTAGGGAAGTTCGTTTTGCAGGTGCGTTTGTTTAGTACGCGAATCAGAATGTTTGCTTCTATGTTCGTTGAAAGAAACTACATTTATAAACTGACATATAGCATCAGTTCGGTCGAAATCAAGCATGCTGAACGAGCTTGAACGAGAACAAACACGGCATATTCCTTATACCAGCATTTCTTCCCTTGATCATGAATGGTTTCTTCTTGGCCCTCTGCCAGGCAGTTCGCTTTGGTTGATGGTAGAACTGTAAACCAAGTCATGTTAATGTAAAGTTTGAAAAGTTACAAATCAATATTAAATATCTTCTTTTGTGCTAAGCTTAGTTGTTGCTAAGTGAGCTCAGTTTAGATCAGTTTAACATAAAAGTATAAGCAGTTTAATACTAGAATAATTATAGTCTTCTTGTTTTCTTCTTCATGCTGCCGTAATCTGAAAATTAAAGTAACGGTCGGAAGAAGAAAGAACTTTTGTTTCTCTTGCATCAACCACGCATCATATTATGATAAATTAGTTTTTAAATTTGTAATTAAATAGATAGCCGTTAATAAGTAATGGTTAGTTTTTACTAACGTAATCGTGTTTTATCTGAGACACTTATTTGTATGCATATTGAATGTTTTTATGTGTTAGACAAGAAGATCATAAAAACAAGAAACAGACCCTTTATTTTCGCAGATAAAATTATGGCTTTTCTTTGTAGAACCAATAATTTTTTCTTCCCTATGAAGTATAACGTTTATATTCCAAGAGGGATTTGTTTTATTGGCTCCTTTCAAAAACACTTTATACAATACTTCTTGGATAAGGTCCAAGTTTTTGCTTTGCCTTCCAAACATATCATTGACCTGTATTCAGCCACAAAGAATGCTTTTTAGAGAAGGAAAGCTGTAAAAATATTTTTGCTTACATAACTTCATTTTTCAAAGTTCTGGCATCTCATGCTTATGCATTACAGTGCGAATGCAAAATTATTTTTCACATTTGGCTTCAGATATTTCACTTAGCCGAAGTATCTTTTAAAAAAATGTTCCATCCATCCATAGAATTATATATAATTTTTTATTCTATAGTACTTAAAATTCCTGTGCAATAAAATGCATTTCATTCAAAAGATAACATAAAATCCATATTCTTATATATTTTTATAGTTCAGCTAAACTTGCACACACACATCAATAGTTTTAATTTGAAAGTGCCATACAACGCACTTATATTTCGATGAAGGAATTTTATTTTTCAACAAAATATTTTTACTCTTATTTTTATATTTATGTGATTACTTTATATATGAATAATTACACATTTTTATTATATCAGCTGTTAAATTATTCGCCTAAATTTTTAACTACTCCCGTATTAAAAATATTCAATTACATTTGTTAAAATGAATCAAGCAATTTTTAATTAAAGAGAGTTTGTTCGAAGTAGGGAAATTTTTATTTCAATTAAATACATAACGCGTCTGGTTTCTTCATGGAAATCAGCTCTATCGCATTGGAAAATCTATTCCCTGTCAAAAACACATGTAAGCAACTTTTGGCCGTGGTAACCCAGTGGTTATGATGTCGGGCTTAAGTACGGAAGATTGGGTGTTCGGTACCCGACCCGCTGATGACCCATAATGTACATTTGGGGATACGCGCATGAGAAATCCGTTGACCCTGAAGTCCCGAGGCAGTTCGGGGTATCCAGATTGTGGAGAATTTCCCTTCCCTTCACTCTTAGGTCAAAAAAGGAAAGTGTCGTATTTGTGGTGGTGCCATCTTGTGTAATCCATTCTCCTACTGAGCCAAGTTGTACTTCCGCCGTTGTGATGCTCATCTGTAAAACACGGAAAGCCCCCCCCCCCTTAATTCCTGGTCGCTCTGCGATGGGGAGCTTGGATGGGGGAGGATGGGGTAAAATGGTTCACTTTATGAAAAATTCAAAATAATAGAACTGGATATTGAAATTTTTAAACCAATATTTTTAATGTTATTTTACAATGTGTTGGGAGCATTTTTCCTTCTAAAAAAATAGTTTCTTAAATATGGTAACACAAAAAAAATTCTTTTGTAAACTTTGGATGATAGTGTGCTAAACGCATGGTTTACCAACTTCTGAAAAGCTCTATATTTTATCAAATAACAGCCAAAATTTAAAGGATTTCCTCGCTAAGACACTTTGGAGGACAGTTCAAGCTGAGCAGTTAAGAAAAATATGAAGTATTTTCTTTTTTACATCAGTTTTTCTTGGATGGGGTAAAATTGGTCATGGTTATGTTTATGTAACTCTCTTCTTTTTTTTTTTTTAATTTTCTCTGTTGTATTATAACTAAAACAAGTTCCTAAATTTAAACAATGTACGTTGTTTATCTTATTCAAATTAAATTAAAATATTTTAATGTTGAGGCGGTAGAGAGAAGTGATGTTGTTGAAGTGTTATGTGAACCAATATGTAACAATTGAGAACAATATTATTTTAACATTTCAATGTAATCATAATTAAAAATCTTTTTCTAAATGTGTTACACTTACACATTTGTTTTTTAATTTCAAAGAAATAAATAACTGTTTTCAGCATTATTTTGCATTATGATTCCTTTTACCCCAAAGTGACCCATTTTACCCCACGATGAGGTAAAATTGGTCACAACTTTATAAATTCAGTAAACTATTTCATAATTAAAAAACAAATATTAAAATTACATAAAATTGATCTAAAGGAATTCAATGTTAAGATGCAATTGAAAATAAATGAGATATGTTTTGGGTTGTGTTGCTATGAAACTTTGAATATGAAAATAGCTAAAAACTGACTCATTTTCCCCCACCTCTACTTACCCAAGTGGCATTAAAAACACAAACAAGCAACTTTTCAACGGAAATATGTGCTTTAGATTTGCTCAGCTGTACACCAGCTTAATAGTAGTTTTTTACCATTTACAACTTTTTGCAGTTCGCAGCAATAATGATCTTCGTTTGTTGTGCTTTCCTTCAGCACACTAGTTTTCTAGATGAGAGATCTGAAACGTACTTTGCATGAATAAGAAACTGTCTATATCGTAGTATTTGGTGTAAACGAAAACAAAGACGGTACAAAAGAGCGATTTGAACTCTTCCCAAATTTAGCTTCTTTAGACCTATTTAGTCTTTACACAAAATGTGTTCATTTGTAATTGCATCAGTCTAATTAATTATTTAAAAATTTGTATCTCTTTTGTCAAGAAAACATTCGCGTTGCTTCATTGTTTGTTATTTGGTGTTGGCAGGTTAAATATACATGTGACCTTATTACAATGCGCAATTATAAAGTAACATACTAACAAGCGTAGGGGAAAGAAATATAGTCCTTAGAATTTTTTTTTATTATTAATTATATACGAATATAAAATGAGAAGTTCCATCTAGAACTATATGAGCCTACTTTCCCGGACATTCTAACATCAAATTTATAGTAAAACTATCTCTTTCTGCTTTTTATTTAGCTTTAGTTCTTTCTTATTTCTAATGTACCTTTTCATCGATTAATACATTTTCCGTCACTCAATCATTCATTAATTCATTTACGTATTTTATGCACTCATTTATTTAAATTTTATTTATTCACTCATTTATTGATTTTTTTCACTTATTAATTCATTTATTTCTTTTTTTCAGTTATAAATTCATTTTTTTTTTCACTTATTCACTCATTTATTTATTTTTTCATTAACTAACTCATTTATTCATTCATTTTTCCGCTAAATCATTCACGCATTCATTCACTCATTCATTCTTTTTTTAATTAATCATTCATTCTTTCTTTCATTTAATCGTTCATTCATTCATTCTTACACTCATTCATTTAACCGTTCATTCATTCAGAAATATGCCACAAAATCCGTATCAAAGCGTTTCATGGGAAAATAGGCTCGTTTAGTTTTGGATGAACTTCACATCCGTACATGTTCTACGTCATATGCTCCTTCAAAGTAGATCCGTCTGTCAGATCAGAATTTACATAGAATTAAAAATTTTCCGTAGGCACTGATGTTAAGATTTTTTAACTGTTTAAAATTGGACGAAAAATGGTTAAACTCAAGAAAATAAAATATGAAAATGAGATGCGCATGCCGAGCTCTTCCCAAAAAAAAATCGTTCGAATTGGGCAATTCCCTCAAAAGTTATTGGGGGAGGGGGGGGGGACTGACAGACGGATCAACAAACACACATTTGTCCATTTCAAAACACTATTTTTAATTTTTTTAAAAATCTTTATTCAATTACGTGCCATTTAAAAAAAATTTGCGATATTTTCCGATACATTAAGCCATTTTTTATACTATTTTTTCTTTTCTTCTTTTACTTTTACAGGTAAAGTTGGCTAAAATATGGTCACAGTAACAGTTTTTCAGTAATGGCCACCTGTTTCTATTAATGGTAGAATACACAAACAGCTTATGATTTGATTTTCTGTATGATAACGTGGCGTCTGAATTGTGTTCCAAAGATTTTCTTCTCCACCTGTGTGGTGCGGGTGTGAAATGGGCCTCAACTCTGCAGATGTGTAAATCGTTTTGATAAATTTAGATAGAGTTTCTAAGTAATTCATTGGGGAGTTCCTGCTTTCTAACACAAAGAGACAATATTCACTTATCAGTTGAAAACCCAGGGGTGCAGATCCTAACAGACGATGGCGTATCCCCCACAAAAGCTAGGAAGCACCCCAACAACGGTATCCTCCAAAAGGATTGATTCCCTAAAACAGCCCCTAAAAATGTGCAGTGACACAGTTTGGCCTGTATATATCAAACTTTATGCTCGCATAATAAAGCAGATTGGTGTTTCGAAACTACAAGAATGTAAAAATTGCAAATTAGCTTTTTTTTTAAGTAGAAACGTGGACCGAATAATTTCAGTTCTATTTTATATCCTGGCTTTAAAAACAAGGAAAGAAAAGTTTCCCTTGTCTGAAAAACCTGATCAATCCAACAATTTCCTTTTCTATGTCACATCCTATCAAAGTTTTTGAAACCAGGAAGAAAGGGGGAGAATACATTTTAAAAGCAATTTCTGAAAAAGAAATTCGTCAAATCTTGAGATGATCGAGGTTTTTTTGGACCTTCTTTTTTTATGCAAAGACGTGAGCTGCATATTAATGTCGAAAAGATTGAAAGGGAAAAATGGTTAAAAAACTTTTTCTATTTGCTTTACTTGTTTTCGCTTTTTGCGTAGTGCAACTGCAATTTCCATCTTGATCTGTACATTTTGAAAAATACACATTTGAATGTCATATTTTTAACATAGTCTATTTTTGTTTTGATTTCATGCGATTAAATTTCGTTTAATTTCTTCACAACCACCACGCATTCCAAGAACAAAACTCCTCTTATTTTTCTCATCTTAATATAGTTTTACCTTTTAGGTCAGTTTCATAATTTGAAATCAGAACAGTTCACATTTTTTTAAATAAAATTTTATTGCTCTTGACTTTTTTCTTCATGATCTTTCCTCAGCTCTTTTTTTTCTTTTTTTTTGTATTCTCGTTTTGCTGTTAGCATAATGCTTACATTGCAGTAGTTTCACTATTTCTTGTGAAATGACTTCAATGCTCATGACATCGGACAAAACACTTCCATCGAGCTCAAAATTCAGCCGTACACTGTAAATCTTTTAAAGAAATTTGTGGTCTTAACATCTAAAATTAAAATGTTAAATTAAAACAAAAAATTGCACTTTTTGAACTCAGATAATCCCATTACTACTAAAACTATGGTAACCATAAGTAGCAAAGCTTTGGTTTAAAGAACATCAACGAAACTAGATGCTTTTGTCTGTAAAAGCAAAACAATTTTTTGCACACTCGTATGATGCACTCGAAGTAAACAAAAAAATCAATATCCATCTTTCGGCTAGCATTTTAACATCTACCGATAATAATCACCCCCTATTTCAATCAACTCCAATCTCCTGCCCTTTGCTAACTGTTGAAAAAAACAAAGCACCAATTCATCAGAAAAATTGCATTGTTCCAAATACAATACCTCAGTAAAATCTGCCTCCTGCAACATTTCACTTTGTTCTGTTTTCGCTTTCAAGAAATGGTTTCGCTCTCGCTGATCAAGTGTATGAAATCATCGTGGTAGACGTGAAAAAGCACCCATTTCTGGCTCCCGCCAAGCGTTATTTATGAATCTTTGACTTCTGAAATAGTGGTTCCTCGGTAGACTATTTCGCATTCTTGTCTTAACGCGATCATTCCTTTATAATCACTATTTTCTCAAAAATTTTTTGGAAACATCCTAATACAATACCTCAGTAAAATCTGCCTTCTGACCATTGCACTTGGTTATGTTTTCGCTTTTAAGATATGGCCTCGCACTGTCAGATCAAGTGCATGAAATCATCGTGGTAGACTTGAAAAAGAAAATTAAATCTAGACAATTAATTATGTTTACTGAATTCTTTACAACATAGAAGTTGAAATAGCAATCTTAGTACCGGACATAGTATTCCTTACGTGCATGCATTCATAATTACCCATTTAAATTTAAATTTTAAAATAAGCCTTTTGATGTGTACTTTCGCTGTAAAGGCGATATATTTTCAAAATTAAATTACTATACCTGATCAAGCAGAAACATGCACCGACATTCTACTATTTCGAATCACCTCCGTAAATTTTCCATTTTCTGGGAAAAAATTAACGAAATCATGATATCGCTCTTAATTACTAATATAAAGAAGCAATTTAAATACATCAGCTTACTTTCAAATTTTTTGGTTGTTTCTGTGCTTTATACTGATGATATGCATTTCTGAAATTGTAATGCATTTTTTTAGGAGAAGGAGGGGGTATCTAATATGAATTAGAATTGGGTAGAAAAGAAGAAATTCGCATCCTTTGAAATTCAACGGATATGCAAAACGAGCACAAGGTTCGATACCGCGAAAAGTGAAATTTCCTAATTAAAATTCAGTATAATTACTAGCATAAGAACGCTTTTATGCTAATAGGCTATGCCACTGTCAACGCTTTAACATATACCAAAAGATAACATATTTATTTTTAGCACTATATGTAATTTTAAACTAGTAACTCAAGAAGTACTTAGTATCGATTAACTTCGAAGATATTAATATTCTAGAAAACTCCTTTACTATGGTTTTCTTTAAAAAAGAGAAAAAGAAAAAATAATGTTTCTTTTTCACAGTAACCGCTGATTTGGCACCCATACTTTCAGCATTCTTCATTCCATATATTTACTGAGAATTCATGAAATTCCATGCGCGGATGAAATATTTTCGAATAAGCGGCAAATTCCCTCATAAGCACAGATTCCTTCATGAAATAACACCTAACTCACCAGTAGAGATTTTGAAAAGAACAGAACAGTAAATGAAGCTTATTTATGGTACCATTTTCGTCGGCAAAGATTGCGTTAAATAAGGTTTATAGTTTTAAGCTCCATTTTTATGAAGTAGTACAATTTCTGGAACGGTAGAAAATGATTATTTATCACTTTTCATCATTTCATATGTGCATTATTTCGAGCTTATGACTATAATGCTTAATTTTCTAATAAGATGTATAGCTTTTAAATACTCTTAAAATTTACAGAAGAAATAGGTCTTGTCTCAAAAACTGTATAAGTGTATTTTAAAAACAGCTTAATTTTTTACATATGCGATGTTAAGTGTGTGACAATAAGAGTGCTTCAAGTAAACAAATTACTAACTAAAGCATTAATTTATTGCCTACGTCGATGGAAATCTCGTACAATAAAATACGTTATCGACGACGGTAACGAAAACAACACATACGACTCAGTTAAAGAGGAAAAGCAATGTACGTGAGAGAAGATGTGAGTACTTTTTCCGTAAAAGTAAAGAATAAGGATATTGATGTAAAATCTGCAAGTAAAGGCTTCCATTTGTAAGATCAGTTGACGAATTTTCAAAAATAGGGTACAAGAAATTATTTTGGAGTATGGAAAAGCTAATCTCGTTATATTTAACCAACTTCGATTTTGTTCTTTTTAAATTCAATTTTAAGTAAGAATTTAATATAAAGTTAATAATTTTATCCTAAGAAATTTTCTGGCATTTAAAAAATTAAAAAATGGATGAGTTTGTTATAGTTAGGTAAACGATTAATTATTAACTTTAAATGGAGGATAATTTCTTGATTGTAGAAGAACCATATTGTTAGAGATGAATGAAAGGTATTTTTTTTTCCTCGGAAATTTCATAAAATGATATTTTTTAATGGAAAGCATTTTTATTAACCTAGGAAATGCATTAATTTCTCAAATATGACTTATGACATGATGCATGATTATGCATTATTTGTTGCATAGAAATACTATTTACTGCGTAGAAAAAGAAGGCTTAAGTTATACGTACTTTCTGAAGTAAGTTACGCATTTCATTTCGGTGTGTGAAGCGTCTTAATTCAATTTTTCCCCTTCATACAATTGTAGATGTAAGAAAAGTTTTTCAGAACAGTTTCTTTTAATTTTTTTAAGTTTCTTTAATAATTTATTTTATTATATTCTTCTTTGCTTGTTTTTCTCTAAGTTAATAAAAATAAAAAAAACTTAAAAAAATATATTTATTTTTTTATTTATTCAATTCTTTATTCGCATCTCGACAAAAAACAAATAGAAGAAAATCATGTCTTTACAAATTACAATGATGATATGAATAAGATTTATTACAATTCAAATTGAAAATGCTCATTAATATTCATTAATAAAGTTAAAAAGTTATTTCTAATTATCAGATCCTTTTTTGGCAAATTTTATCAAAAAAAGTGCTGATTAGTGTGACGTTATTGCTTCAATGCATATGTATGTAGCTCTAATTTAATATAAAAATAAGGTTTGGCATTTTTTCTCCTCGGATATTTTTAACAGATATATTTCAATTTTTATATCCCACTTGCACTAAAATAAAGACTAATCATATTACATTAGTGTAGCACTATTGCGTTTTTAACATTAATACGAAGCATTCTTTATTCGCAAGATAAATTATTTCTTAACAATAATAAGCTTCTGAAAAATAAAATCTTGATATCCATAAATATATATTTTTTCCTTGTGTTACCAACATTTTTTCCTTCCGGCTTGTCGCACAATGCGAGTAGTCATATGGGAATTTATTTTATGGCCTTTCCGGATGAGTCCTACAGATCACATGTTTGGAAGCTATCCAAACCATGGAAAGACTTTCCGGACACATCAGTCTTTGATGCGGCCACAAGTGAAAGTTCTCCATAAAATAAACGCTATAGTCATCTTTGTAGAAGTTACCATTTCTTCAACCGACCTTTATTTCAAAGTAAAGATGTTTTTGTTCCAGCAAATGAAGTTAACCACTTGACGGCGCCGGAAGTTACTCACACGCAGCACTTCCTTTTCTGAGGACAGGAGTTTTCAGCAGGAAGAAATAAAATCAACATTAAACTGCAAATGCATGAAGAGTTGGAAAGCCAAGTTTGACTTATTGTCGCTTATTTTGCTCATAAGCCTATAATGGCAATTGTTTATTCGCTTACCCAAAGGAGATGGTGGAGTATTTCTTCCTTCTTCCGACAACTATCTCTTAATTTATCTTGAGTGAAGCTTAGTATTTCATCTTTATTGTAGTACTTGAAAAAAAAATCGTAAAATTTTTGAAATTATTTCGAAGTAGTATTCGAACTAGGATGCTGAAATGAGTTTGGTTGTGTAAAATGTTTGATTAACAAGAAGAGATCCCATTTGCCATATTGGGCGATGTTCGAATAAGATGATTTTCCTCGACTTCTGGAAAATGATAATGATAAATGGTTCCTGCAATATTAGTTTGGTGGCGTAAAACAAATATATAGTTTAGTTCTCAGATGAAGATTAAACGCGTTGATTGGCGTGCAAAACGAGTCTAGTACTGCTAAATGAAAATTAAATCGTCTTCAAATACAAGAGATTGTGGCTCAGTAAACTGAAAAAGTGGATTTTAGTGACTTCCTTTATAAAATGTGTTCGCAAAATAATAAAAAGAGTTGCTGTTAAAATATTTAGGCATTTTTCGTAAGAATTAATTTTAGTAAGCATGTACTCCACTATACTACATAGTCTGTCCTACAAGTAGTCGGACTTCCGACGGAGCGTTGGAGGGAAATCCTGCCGCGTAGTTGAGGTGGTGGGAAGCCTTAGCTTTGCAGGGTAATGATTGCCAGTCGATACTGAGCCCTTGCGTAGTGTACATGGCAATCTGTGTGAGCACCCGTCGGAGTGCCACGTCACGCTTCATTATGGACGGCAGCCCTATCCAGTGAAATTGTGTCTCAAAATAGGCAAAAACCGCGACTGAAACGCTTAAACTGATCAGAAGCGCTTATATGGATTGAGTCAGGGGTCATTCAAGCCTTTTTGACTGGAACAAGTTGTTTCGCGAGGGGAGGAAGCTAGATGAAGACGACCAAAGCTTAGGCTGAAGATTACTTGCAGTTAGTCAGACAAGTACTGAACTCTGATTGACGAATGAGTGTGCGGTGGGACTTTTATATCAGAAGTTTAGTTCATGTAATATATTTCATTTGGGTAAGTTTCAATTGCAATTTCTGTTGCGATTTGTGCGAAACATTCACCAAATAATGATTGCGTCAATAATTTGCTAAGTAAAATTGAACCAGCAGGTAATTTGATGAAAATAATTTTAAAAACACTCGATATGAATGAAAGTAACATCGTTTGTACTCTGATCCAAATGAAGTATGGGGCATAGGAAGAAAGACACATGTGAAAACGTGAAATCAAAAGTGAAGCTCATCCATGTGGGAAGGAGCCATCAGGGACTTCAGGGACCAGAGACCTGCAGAAGAAAGGAGGTAGATTGACAGTGGCCGCATTCCAATGATGCCCCTTCTTGTACGTCCAAGCTTTGGGGTTCCGCAAAAAGGGGAAAAGTACTCTTGAGGTAAAAATATGCGTTGTAAGAAGCCCAATGTTCTGGCTAGTTTTCCTCGGGCTGGCCAGTTAGAGCCACGAAAAGTCAACCCGAGCTAAGCTCCTTTGAAACGGTTAACTGGTTGATAGCAGAAGCGTCTAATTTGCCAAACCCAAGTGCGAGCAGATTTGTGACCAAAAATTTAAATACGAGTATAGTCTGTGTGAAATTAGTGCAGACGGCATGTAAGGACCTCCTTGAGTGTGTTAGCGATGTTCCGAGTTTCTGGATCATCCCCGGAATAGAAATTCATGAAAGAACGTCACTACGTCACGGTTAAGGTGGATACGGAAGGATCCTATTCTGAAAAATTTTTACTTGATGTACCAATAAGGGAAAGGAGGGTAAGAGTACACAGTCGGTTAAGAGTACGCAGGGAATTTTTTCCCTATTGGCAACACTGCAAGCAGAAGCGAGGGTTATCAATTCAACACGGTTGTTTTCAGCTGGCTCAAGAGACCACCATTGTTATTTTCATCCTTGCTGTCGTTTATTTATCAGGTAAAATATGATTTCTGCATGTTGGCATGTAATTTTTCTGTGAATAAATATTAATTTTTTTGTCAATAAAGGATTGATGGTTGCTTTTTAAGTAGATGTCATTATGAACTTTGTTCCCTTCCGAACAACGTGGGCATGTCAGAATTTTACTATTGTGAATGCTACAGCCATCTATGGACGATTTTGAGGAGAAATAACTCGGCGGGTAAGAGTACGCACATAAGGAAAAGGTAGAGAGAAAGAGATAATTAGAAGAAGCAAAGGCTAATCGAGCTGCTATGAAAAGTAAAAATGGGGCCAAACCTGAAAAAAGAAAAACCGGGAAGGCAAAGAAAAAACTTGTTGTGCATTGTATCGACAACCCAGCTCCCTCAACAAGTTCAGCAAACAATGAGGCGACAATATGCCCAGGCTGCGAACAATCATATGATGAAGATTGGATCCAGTGTGGGTTATGTAAGGAGTGGTGGCATGATGATTGTTCCAGTTACGAAGGCACTGGAGCATTTGTATGTGACTACTGCTGAATTTTCTGAATGCGTACTCTTACCCTTCCTGTGTTCGTACTCTTATCCGCCAGGTAGGGTAAGAGTACGCATTTGCAATTTTCTTTTCCGCTTGCTTTCTTTCATATAATTTTTTAAGATAAAACTTTCATTTTGCGTACCTAAGTTTCTAAGTTAAGAAACTATGATTCAGTCAATTTTCAAGGTTCTCACTTTTCAATTCTCCTTTTTATAACGAACAATCCACTAGGTGCGTACTCTTACCCTCCTTTCCCTTAACAAGTTTTTTTTAAACCGAACTTGTCCGACTACTTTTAGAATAGACCATGTATCTTCCAAAAATGGTTAAAATTGGACAGATACTTTAATTCCTTTTCGTCTTAACTCAAGAATACGGATTCAGATTTTAACTCATATTTGAATATTAATCAAATAAGATTCAGAAGTCCACAGGAGGTGGTCATAGGACGTACAATTAACGCAAAATTGTATTAGTTATTAACCAACACGAGAGGTCATTTTTCTTGGTTTGACGTTTCTTGCGGAAATTAATGTCACTTGATACCAGCTTGACAAATTTTGAAAAAGTACTTCTAGTCTTCGCTTTACTTCCCATAATTACAATTGGCAGGTATACAATTAAATTTTCTTATAATATCTTTTTTCGCATTCTTTAATTAGTTTTCCTATAAATATTTAAGTTACCTTTAATGCAAATTTGAGAGTTTTGTTTTTTTTTTTTTTTTCAAGAAAAATAAATAGTTTCTCAAATCCGGAAAATGAAAAAAAAAAAAAGCATGACGTACGATTGGAAGTTAAAATTTTCCGCACTTTATTTAAATTTTCTAATGAAAAAGTTAGATTACATAACCTCCTTACTAAAAACCAAAATAAAATGGATTGTCTGTAGCTTCATAAATTAATTATTTTGCTTAAGTTTAATAAATCTATTCATTAAACAAGATCTTATCAATTAACAGGAAAACTATGGAAAAAAAATTATTCTATTTATGCTCAAAATTTGGCTTTGATAGCTCTGGAAAAACTTCAAAGTTTTTTTTTTCGTTGACATTTCAAAAACTGATAGCAAACATGCAAAATTTATTTTCCTAAAAACCATTTTTAAAGCAATATCAACATTGCTTTTGTAAAGTACTTTTTAAATCCATATCACTGAGAGTTTTTTTTTTTTTTTTTTTTTTAACTTTAGAATGAATTTCCATATTTAAAAAGAGATAAAAAAATATTTTTAACATAAAATTCTTCTCAAGCCTTTCAAGAAGGCATTTTTTCATTCGATGCATAGAATTTGGTTTGTATTTATTATAATGTTATTGATTTTTAAGTCGCCTTTCACTTTACTAAAAATGCACCTTTGCTATTTTGTTTTTAGATTACTATTTTGTTTTTTCGTTTATTATTAGCGCATAAATGAAGAATTCAGAGATATTTACTTGTTTGTAATAAAAATCGGTTTTTCATCGTCTTACATTTATCGCCCTTGTAATTGCGTCAATTTTAGATTTACATAATTACATTAATGAAGAAAACATGCATAAATGCAAAGCATGTGTTACATTATTGAAATTTTTAGTATATTTAATTAATTGTGAAATTTATTTTTGAGCAAAATATGAGTTTAAACCATCTTATATCTCAGTGAAACACTAATATGGAGGAGATATTAAGGTGAGTACTCCAAATAAAACTTACCCTAAGGTTCAAGGCCTGATACCTCGCTGCCGTATGTTGTTTATAAATAATTATGTCTATATTTCGATCCCTCTACAAAATAATATCTAAATACAGCATTAAGATATTATTGAACTTATCATTAGTTAGCTTTAGTGCGCTTTACCATTAGTTAGGCTTTCCGATGGCGACGAAGTCACGACCTAGCGAATTTTTGTCTTAAACTAAAAGCGGTGCGACAGCCCATTAGAGCTTGTGGCCATCTCAGCTCATTAGTGCCCATCTCAGCTTGCGAGACCGAGGGTCCTAGGGTGTAGAAGCAGATGTTCCGGTCAAGTGGTCGGCCTGACGCAGAACCCCCAGTGTTTAGTTCCCAAGCATGCTCGGTCCTCATTTTATTGACCCCGAGGGGATGAAAGGCTAAGTCGACCCTTCCCAGCCCGGGAATTGAACTCCGGACCTGTGGCATGGTAGCACGAAAGGCTACCACTGAATTTTTGTTACACTACATCAAAAAAAGGGGGGGGGGGATAGTCTTATTGGTCTACATGGCCTTCTTTTCAGCCCCTACCTTATATGAAATTTGAAAGTTTTACCTAAAGCATTGAATAGCTTTTTTTTAGCTCTGTTTAAAAATTCATTTTTCTAGCCGTGTATTATTGTCAAGTAAAAGAACAGCGTTACTTAACTTAGGAATTAAATAAGAATGAGCGATGTCAATTGAAAACTAACCTGCTAAATATTCACAATAGCTATGCAACGAAGACACTTTCGTTTATTTTTCTTTTCTTTTTCTCCACCCTAACTGGAAAACACCTGTGCACTTAAAATCAATAATAATAATAAAAACATCCTGCACACTAAATAAAAATGCACAATAAAATCTAGCTAATTCCGTCCTATTTCTGATATTCGTATGGATTCATGTAGCACCACATCTGCTTAAGAAGCTTCTGAGACACAAATAATTCTTTAGACTTGTGATTCTGGTGAATAACTTCGCTCTGACATCATCTTCACCAACGTAAAGCACCCAAAGCATCAATTCTTTTACGTTTTCAATTAAATACACTGTCACTCATTTTCATTTATTGCCTTTCAAATGCGTCATCGACAAACAAAACTAGCCTATAACCATTCGCCCACATTTGAAAATTTGCAATACTGTCAATATTTTAATTTCTGTTAAAAAAGTTCTTTTTGCACCTTTTTTCAACAAAAATGATCTAAATTTTTTTGAGTATTTCAGTTAAAGTTGTCAAATGAGCGGTAGATAACATTTAATGAGTTATAGAAATAAAATTTCACGATAAATTAAAGCACAAATGAGCATTAAAACGCAGACATATGTTTCGGGATCGCTTGGAATCCCTTTTTCAATGCGACAGGGAGCTTCTAGATGCAAAACATCCAAATGGATGTTTTGCATCTAGAAGCTCCCTGTCGCATTGAAAAAGGGATTCCAAGCGATCCCGAAACATATGTCTGCGTTTTAATGCTCATTTGTGCTTTAATTTATCGTGAAATTTTATTTCTATTACTTTGCACAAAGTTTAATCATTACTATTTAATGAGTTATTACTTTCAAGACAAAAACTTATACTAGGTAGTACAATTCTTTTGACACATTTCTGTAGTGAAAACAACGAAATGAAAGAATAATGTTTCTCAAATATTCTGATCAGTTCGGCGATTTTCTTCTTCAGTGTCAGACTTTATCACTTTTCTTTTTTAGCGGGAAAGAAATTCAAAATATATATATTCGAACAAAAAGAAAGAAAAAGCAAGAGAATGGAAAGATAGTTTCAAAGCTTGGCATGGATGAAAAATATTTCTAGATCATTTTTTCTCAAACAAAACTACGTAAGATTAAAACGAGCAAAACAAGGGTAAAGAAGAAATAGAAACTCATTTGGATATTATATATATATATATATATATATATATCAGCTAGCGATTAAATGTGTCTTGAGTAAAAGAAGTAGGAAGTGAACATTACAGGAAAGTTATTCCATTGGTGCATTAACCTAAAGGTCTCATTTTCGATTCCGTCTCATGCGATTTTTTATTTTGCTTCCTCATTTCAAATTAATATTTGATTTGTAATTTGATCTATATATATTGTAACAAATTATCTGCTAGTTGGAGCTATATAATTTTATGAGAAAGACTTTCTCGAAAATATGACAGACTAGTCGCCGTGTTGGAATGAGTGTGTTGTTTAATATCTGTATTTTATGTTGTTTTCATGAGCTGTTGATAGCTGTGTTTTGTAATAATTAAAAATAAATATTAATTGTGAAACATGACGCTTTCATTTGAAGTAGCCTCAGTCCTTTAACCGGGTATTACACGCAACCGTGCGAATATATGAATATGTATCATTGTTCCGACACCCGAATGTCGCATCACTTTTCCAGTGCTATAATAAGGACATGTAATTTTAATGTGAAGTGAAACCGGAACTCATCTTTGTTTTTTGAAAAGTTGTGACTACCACGACGTTTCTAGCTGTTCTGGCTGGCTCGAATTTTCCTTTGCGTCAGCAATTCTTTTCGTAAAGTAATTAATGAAGACGGATATTGTAAGAATTTCTTTTAAGAAATTAGTGGTCCGTCGTACTGAGCGTTGAGCCATTTCTTTAAAAAAAATCGACAAAATAATGTTATTTAGTTAAATTAATTAATTAATTTTTCTAATTTTTAGTTGAAAGTGGCAATAACAATACCTAGTTGTTGTTGTTGTCGTATCGTCGCGCAAAGCGAGGAAGAATAGGTGTGCTGCTCCTGAACATCACCTAGTTTCCTTCCAAAATGAACTTCTCAGAAGGATTTCATACGCGTTAAAGAGAAATTGTTTTTAAATTTAAGAAATATCAATTTCAAAGAGAAATCGTGAGTTGAAAATCGATTTTGTACCAGGTCCAATCACAATGTTTTGAATTTTGACAAATGGTAAAAGATTGCTGCTGCAATTTGAAAACACCAAAAAAGTTTTTTATTTTGAGCACAATGTCATAGGAAAGGAAAGCGAAATACATCAAAGGAGAAGTCATTCAAAAGATGCATTTGATGAAAACGATTGGATGATGTTTCAGCACTTTCGCTGCCTTCTTTTTTCAAATAACCTCTTTCCATTTGCGCTCCTGAAAAAGCATATGTTTCACAAGTATTAAATGCATTTTTCATCTACATTTAACATCCGTATAATGTAAGAAGATAAATATTTTCTTTCGGAAATCTAAAATTTGTTATGACGGGGATCGAAATAAAGCCTAGAAAGCAGAATTCTCAAAAAAAAAAAAAAACACGAGCCATGCATTTTTTCTGGATGAAATGTAAGTGTGAATTTTTTTTATTTACAGGTACTTCAAAATTTAGAGTTTTTGGTCTTTTTTTCCTTTCTTTCTTTTTTTAAAAATTGTATTATTACTTCTTTTTAATTTAATTTATTTTGTTTAAAACATTCAAGCGTGACGTTTAGATGCATGATAACATTTCTTTTTACAGCCATGGAAAATTAATCTGCTGCTTCCTTTTCAACCACTCGCTCTTTTTGCCTGTGTTTAATTTTCAAGCGGATCGCGTTTTAGCCAGAACATCTATCTAGTTTTCTGGGGGTGGGGGAAATATTAAAATATGGAGAAAAAATGAAAGTGCTATTTTTATTTGAAAACTGGATTTTTTAAGGAGTTTTGTTGTTGTTGTTGTCGTCGTATCCTCGCGCGCAGCGAGGAAGATTGTATGCGCTGCTCCTGAGTCTACCGGGGCCCTTATAGGCAGGAGTCCGACTTCCGCCCCTTTAGATGTGGTCTCTTAATTTTTTGAACCAGCTCCCAGATGAAAGAACTTGCTACAGGTTAAGAGTCTATATTTCTTTCTTACATAAAATTGCATTCGTACAACTTTTGATACACCACGGTGCTAACCCAAGAACGTCATAGCTTCAAATATCATTTTTTATCTCTAATATCTGAAATTTAAGGTGAAGTAACTCGTAGTTGCAATTAATCCAGCAACCAATTTGTCCGAGCTTAACGATTTTCCTATCATGAGAAGAAAATAACTTTGTATTTACTGGTAGAAAATAGTTAGCTCATAACTGAATCATATTTTTAAAACATACTGGAAATGCCTTGAGAAAAAAAAAAAAAAAAAGTTGGAGAAAACTCTATTTGAGTGCACTGAGTGAGAAAAATTCGATAACATTCATGTCGATGTTCTTTATTGGGTAAATAGAAAGTATTTTTCTTTTTATCACTTTTTCCGTCAAGGGAAAATGAATGTTTTCCGAGATCTTACATTTTTGTTTTGCGCCGTGTAATGCAATGTATTTTGGTCGTTTTTCCAAAAGATGAAACGTTCAGTGTTTAGATAGTAGTAAGTATTTACATAAAAATAAGCATTAAAATTTGGTGCGTTGCATTTTGAGTCTGGAATCCAGTTGGTAAAACATTTTTAAGCATAACAAAAAAAAAAACCAACTTATCTGTGTCGGAGATAAAAAGAACATGGTTTAAGTGCTGTTCAACCCACTGCTACATTTGGCGATTTTTTTTAGCTATCGTTTAGAATTGTATATTATTCAGTTCAACAGCTCCTCAATAATGTATCAGTTGGTTACTTTATCGCTCAGTATTAGAGACTTTCTGAAGACCACCATGTATACTTGGGGATATGTGCATGTAAAATCCGTAGACCCCACTACCTCTCCCCGTGCGTAAGCAATCCTAAGGCCTCGGCTAACAGGTAGGGGCCTGGTGGAGAAAAGTATTAGAGACTTTCACAAAATTTGCCAAGCAGTGGGCTAAACAGTTTTTGCTTTTGCACTGAAGGCTACTGTATGATTATTAACGAATATGAGGTGCCATCAATGGGGTTTCTTGTGTTACTTTTCTTTTATGAGTTTTTAAAATGAATGTACAATAAAACCAATCTGCACTTCGTTTTACTTACTCTAACTTTTTACGAAGTAAAGGAACAATTGTATTCGCAAAATGAATTGCTCTCAAATTTCAGCCCAAATTTCCATTTAAATCACCTATGAATCAATTTGAATAGTTTATATAAAAAATTTGATCTCATTTATCCTATATTTGCAGGATGGAAAACGTTGAAGGTCGATTGTGACCCTTGTTTGCATATAAAATGGACCTTAATGACAGAGAAATAAGCCACTCCTGTGCTATAGTAATTAAAAAGCAATATTAAACTTGACGAGAAAATTTTCAGCCTTTTACGAATACTTAGCAAATGAGCGAACTTCCGGCGCACACGAACCGAAAAAAAAATAGAAGAAAGAAAAGAAAAAACTACTCCAATGTCTTTCTGAATTTTCTATCCAAATACTACATTACTTTACCATCTAGTGAAAATAAATCATTTTTTGTATTCATTAGTATTTAGCATTAGTATGGATTGAAAAATAATTTGAATAAATATTAGAAAATGGGCTTCGTTGTAACGGACATTGTCCGCATGGACCCATAAGAGTAGAAATGTTGTGAAACAATGATCTCTGTCTTAAATTCTTTAAGCAGAACAACACTGTTGAAAATTTCATCATGAAATTACGGTTAAATAGCCGGCAGCAGTCTGTCCATCTAATTCACCGTTAAATTTACGGTTTGAAACATTTTTCTATTTTTACAAGACCTAAACGATTTCCAATCAGCTTATCCTTAAAAAGCCGTAAATACAAAAGTTTACGGTTTTATAACCACTCAAAAATGGTTTCAAAACTAAATTTTTACAGTTTTTGAACCATTTCGCGGCGTAGAAACCGTAAACGAAGCGTGCGGGGATCGAACCCGGGTGTATGGTATACCAACCTTGCGCTCTAATCATTCAGCCATCCACACCACTCAAAGCGGCCGCTTATTTATCAATAAATTTTCTTTTTCAACAGGCAAACTGCATTAAAATTGAGATTTCCGTTTTTGATTAAATCCAAAGTCATTTTTGGTCTAAATTTACTGTATATTGAGGAAAATCATTTTATTTGCTGCAAAAATTAAAATAGAAACAAGCTTCAGCAGCTCAAATTATATGTTCGCTCATTCGAAAACAGTCGGGAATCCGATGTCTCCAATTTTTGATTTCGTTGTGTATCAGTTTCTATTTAGTAACCGCTGATTAAGCCACTTTAGTTTTCTTCTTTTTTATATATACACATGCAGATTTGAACTCATAAATCTTTATTCATAGTTTAACAACAACGTACGACCGGTAAGGTTCCACAACCAAGATGGACGCCCGATTCTTATTGACTACGGGACCTAGTGCCCCTTGTAAATTACGGTTAGTTAAACGTTCTTTAGGAGAAACAGAGAATAAACGATTTTTTTTCACAATCAGCGGTTTGAGTACCTTCTTTTTAATGGTTATTTAACTGTTGTAATTAAAAATGGTAAAATAACAATCAAATAAATGGTTATATTACAATTTTTAACAGTGAAGAAAAAGTCAACAACTTTTTTTTCCATTCATAATACACGAAAACACATTTCTTTCACTTATCAGTAGAAGAAATACTTATCACGCGTTTCACATTTCATGAAACGCTGCCTTTATTAAGGCTGCATTTCTGTTTCGCACAAATGAAAATCTCTTGTTACTAAGGGAAGGGCTCATTAGGCAGGTCGCTTATTGCCAACATCCATTTTGTTCGGATTCTTTGAGGTAATTTGTTTCGGGAATGCCCGTATAAAACGATGGGGAATAAAATAATTGAGAAATTTTCTTGCCGTTTCAATACGAAAAGAATGCAAGGTAATTTGAGACGCATATGATCTTGATAAAACTCTTACGAATATTTGGTTGAAAAAAAAAGAAAAAGTAGTTCCAATAAAAGAAATATCATTATGCGAAGAAAAAACCAAATGGCTTTTATTGTTAAAATTAGTTACGTTTTCAACAGTACAAAAATAACGACCTCTTAGGAAATTAGCATACAGATAATATAAACTTGCTAAACTTCATGTTTGCAATCTTGACATCCTTGTAACAAATGACTCTATGTTAGAATATAGGGGTTTAAAATGAGTGTGTGAATACATATTTCACTTTTTAGCATATAAAAAGCATTGAATGTAAATAGCATAAAACTTGAAATTGAATGCGTTAATTAAAAATTTCAGTATTACAGAAAATATATTTTGTTGAATGAATAATACAGTTGCATGTCTTAGAATGAAATTCTTTTTAAATAAAATTGTATTTTGCATATTGATCAATAATTTGCTCCCAGTACATAAGTTAGGACACTGTTTGCCTTGCGTGTATAGTTTAAACTTTCGAGATAAGTTGCTTGAGTGTTTTAATAATTTTATGTCTTTTCATGAAACTAAAACCTTGTCGTTTCATGAAACAGCAAAAAAATTGCAAAAGCAAAATGTGTTAGAAACTTTAAAATACACTTATTAGAAATGCAAATTGAACATTTAATATTAACATTAAATTGTAATTTTTTAAAAAAAATCGTTCCCAAATGAAAGAAAAATAACAAAAAGCTTTAGCAATGTTTCAAAACATAGCTCTTTAGCTTTTTTCATTCTTTTCTTTTTTCTTTTGGTTCCTTTCAAAGGAAAAAATAAACTAAAGATTCACTGAGAGCGTTTGCTCAAAATATCCGCTTTAGAAACACAGTATGTGTACAAAATGGCGATATGAATATTCAGTGTCGCTAAACAAACAATAGCCCAAAAATATGTTCGGTTCATCGGTCGTTGGCTAGTTGCTAGTGCGGAATTCAGCTGCTTATCATGTTTGTCGCCATTTTTTTATATTCTTGGGGACTACTTACATTTCCAGAAAACTCACATGAATTTTTTGCTGCTAAATAAATATGAAAACCTCCTTGTGGTTTTTAAATCTTCTTGTTCTTCATCGTGTCAAAGTTTGTGCTCTTCTATAATTTTTACCTTACCTGTTACGTTAATAGCGTCAAAAAAGAATTTTTTATTATAATGTATGACAATATTACGTATTACTGATGATGATCTGTGGAAAATCTGTCAAATTCTATGAATATAATTTAGAAAATATTCAGGAGAGAAGTAAATAAACCTATATAAAAACACCTCAATCGAAAACAGAAATATATTATTCATATGATTCGCGCAAATATCGTTTCTCACTTTCCTCTTTATCTGACAAATATCGTATTTTGCAAGAGTTGACAATGGCGTCTGACGTGACGGAAAAGGAAGTAACAGACTGTCCAAAAGAGGAAAATGACTTTCCTTGGATTCATCGGTGAAAAGAGCCCCATGATATTTCTTTGTCATCTGGCGCATTTTGTCTGCTCCTTTATTTCTTAAAGTCGTATGAAAGAATTGGTTTTTTGCCTAACTTCTGCATGCATATTTTTTTTTTAGTGGAAAAAGAGTATTAAAAACTCAATTTTTAATAACTTCTGGGCAGTATAAACCAGAGGCCTGGAGCGGAGAGTAGGTCTGTTTTTGCTCGGAGCAGGAGCGGCTAGTAGATTATTTTTTGTTAAGAGCAGGAGCGAAGAGAAGATTGAATGAAGAGATTGAAGTGAAGAGAAGATTTTGATCGGAGCAGAAGCAAAGAATAAGATCAGTTTTTGCTTGGAGCAAAAATGGAGAATAGATCAGTTTTTGCTCGGAGCAGGAGCGGAGCTTGAGCACTGAAATTTATCGTGCTTCTTTGCTCCCATAATTCTTTGATGTAATTTCATTCAAATTCCTCGTGAAGAAAATCATTTCCAAAATGACTTTTTCTGCTATAAAACCAATTTTAAGTGTTTTTTTTTTTTAAATGACACATTTTTTCATCTGTAATTTTATTCAAAATAATCAGCTAATAAAATTGTATGTAAAACCTTCATAAAAAGAAGATGTCGACATTAACAAACCTGAAATAGGAAACTAAACCATTTTAAATAACAATAAGCTTTGGAATTAATCTTCGTCCTGAATAAACTCAATACTTAAATTGCGTAAATGCAAGAATATTTACGAAGAACGAGTCTTCAAGGGAAGATTATTCCCTTTTAACAAATCCAAAAGAAAGAAAATAATAGTAATGATAATAAAATCAGAATAATAAAAAGAAGAAGAAGAAGAAAAAGATGAATAAGATAATAATAACAATGCAATATTTATTTATTTTTATTTTACAATATCCTAAAAAAATGAAAATTAGTTATGTTGCTACCCCCTTCATATATATTTAAAATTAATACTACTCATTAGTCTTCCTTAAAAATGCGTCCATGTAACTTTGCTTTAATTTTACAACTCACACACAAGCACACACACACACACACACAATATATATATATATATATATACAAGGCGCGACAGGAAACCAAATCTGAAACGCTTCCACAAATAAATGCAAAGGTTTCTAAAAATAGATACCCGTGGCGCGAACGTTGGCGACTTTCTCACGTTGGCGAATGAACCTCGATTCTGATGAGAATCTCCCATTCACATCTCGGCCATAGTCAGCCTCCGGGATGAGGAGAGTTCACTTGGAAGGATACGGTGGATCAATTTTGCGAGGAACATGTGCTGAATGGAAAACTGCAAAGGGATATTTTTTCCTCCTACTCTTGGAATTACTTGTGCGGTTAGAATGCTATGGAGAATGAATATATTCTTTTCAGCTTTATTTATGTATTGCGGTTGTTTCGTCTGCCGCACAAACAAATCAATCATGCATTGTTGTTGCAAATTTGCAATAAGTGCATTATTATCGTGCGCATTCTGCAGTGCTAGGTTCTGGAAATTTTGACGGAAACCAGGCTGGTATTGAATTCCACGTTAAAAGTGATTCTCTTCGCTGAAATATGTGCAGAATAATTAACGTTTCTTTCTCTCAAGAGACGCATGGTTTTTAAATTAGACTGCGAACATTTACATTCTTCATCATGTAAAATATTGTAGTTTTAGAAAAATATTATCAGGACAAGACTTTTATTTGCATTTTGTTCATTTGAAATATCGAGTTTTACACTCTTATAGCATTAATCAAGTATTCGTATGCAAAGGGATTTTAGTATTTTTACTTCTTAGAAGTATAAATGGTCATTTAAGAGCTTTATGCGTGTTCTTATAGATGAGGGTACTTGTAGTACGCATTCATTTCATACTACTCTAAGCCTATAGTGCTTTTGTAAGTATCATTGTTTTTTTTTTTTTTTTTTTTGTTTTTTTTTTTTTTTTTACATAGCAGGAAAATCCTCTGCCCTTCCTTTTATCTAAATAAGTAAAAAGCAAAAGTTTAAAAGAACTACTACTTTCACTTTTGCATTCTAGAAACAGATCTATGCAGTGTAAATACGGGAAATATTTAGTTAGTTTCGTTCATGTTTCGCTCATTCAAATTTAAAGTCTCCCATTTTTACAAGCTGCAGATATTTACCAACTTGTTATATATTACTGCATATTTGAAAACTATTTCAGTGAATTTGACCTAACGCAACTATGCAATCTTTCTATATCTTTTGCAAATAAGCAGCACATAATACCTTCTTTGCTAAGATGTTTACCTTTACTGTGTCTTGCTTTTGAAATGAAACTTTATGTAAATTACATCTCTGCCTTTTAGCAAGAGCTCTATCATGTGAAATAATTACATATCGAACATAGTTTAGATGTTATCCTGACAAAAATGCTACGCATTTTATTTCATTGCAAACTGATTTAAGCTAAATATTACACTAGTATCAGTTTTAAAATAAGGGTTTTCATGGAGTTCTTTTTTGAGCAGAGTGGCTACCAAAGTGTGCAATAATTGCTTTGCGTAGAGATAAATAACCAACTCAGAGTGAAGAACGCTACAAAGCGCCATTTGCGCAGCCAACATGGTAACGTTGATTTAAGCTGTAGTCAGATTTCTAGAAATATTCATTACATTATAGAAGCACTCATGTCTCTAAGACTGAGAATTACCATAAAAATGCATTTAAGTACTTCATTCTTGCATTTCCCAGACTTTCCCATCCTTTTGCTAGCTATCGTCTTAACGAGTTAATCCTCTTTTTCTAAAGTAATATCAATAATTTGAGCTATTTTTTATTGGTTGGTGTGTCCTGAATCAGTAAGAGATATGTTTATCAATAACATCTACCTTCAACTGGCTGTTTTTATAATATCGAGCGCATTTCTAGTACAAGCGTTGCCAATTCATCTGCTTATAGCCTTGCCTTCTGAAGAAGCGTCTAAATTGTCCAAAGGCTTGCGCAGAACCATTGAAGATTTGAAGGGAATTGAGGATGGGATGAATGCTTCCTCTGTTCTAGTGCCAGATAATGTGACCGATTTGATTGAAGTTATGTGCGACAGCATATACAAATTCAACCCCCATGTGTTACTTACGTTTTTGCCAAGGAAAAGGACGTTTTATGTGTCCATGATAGCGGGACAAGCTGGATTGCCAATGCTCTCCTTGACAAGGGATTACACCGACGCAGCAGCAAAGGTAAGACTTTTAAAGAGTTGAGTTTCCAATATTTCATAAACATCAATTTGTTACAGCCAGATCAACTAATATATTCTTTGAGTGGTGATGGATTGCCGATCTTTGAGAAAAATGCAATGTTTGCTGTTAAGAAAAAATTTGAATATTTTCAGAAAATTAAATTTAAAAAAAAGAAAAAGTGCTTAACTTTTTAAAAAAACTGGGTGTTTAAAAAGCATTTGAAAAAAAAAAAGGTGTTAAAAAAAGTTTTTAGTTTCAAAAACGTATCGCATTTTATGTAAGCAGTACAGAACCCCTTCCCCCTACCTTTTTTTCTTTTGAAATGCAATACTTCTTTGTTATTCAACGTGGGAATTTCCTTTTATATTGACGCAATAATCATAAACAAAAAATATCTGCTATTTTATGTTTTATGCAGAAAATGGGGGGAGAGCCAAAAACATAGCTTTCTAAAACGCTGTACATTCTCAGTGCAGTGAAAATACATATATTCCAGGATTTTTGTGGTTCAAGAGAACACAACAAAACTCCTTATAGTAGCGGGTGAGATGATTTCATGGCTTTTCGTTTTGTAGTGAATTACACTCGGGCGCTATCAAATATAAACAGCTTTCTTTTGAGTTAAATGCAAAACTTTTAAAAAAATCAATTTAAAAGAAATGATTTTTTTTTTGGGGGGGAGCTATTTTATATATTTTTATATCGTATCTAACGTTTATTATTAGTGATAAATATTACTTATTATTTTTAAATAATAAATGTTGACTTAAACAAACACTTCTCCTTCCCCCGTTAGACTTAAGAGGCAGGAGGCCGGTTGCCTCTTAAGTAACTTTTACCTAAAGTCCGTTACTGATCATCATTATTTGCACAATGTCTGAATCCCTCTGAGAAACCAAGCTTAAGATTTTGTGGCTCCAGGGATATATAAGTGTATAACATGTGCAAAACTCTTGAACCTAATTAAATTCGCTATTGAAAATTTCCCACTGAACTCGTTTAATATGGTCAAATCGTATCATGAACTAGCATGTTATTGTGACTTCGTGCCATAAGTAACCGGTTCGCAAATATAAAACTATTTTTTAAATATTACGCAGCTCCTGAATGAATATTTCTGAACAGAATGTTACTTTTTTTTATGTCAAGAATAAATAATAATTATTACTAATAATAATTATGTCCTTATTATTAGTAAAATCTATTATTTATTATTTTTAAGTGTAATTTCGACTTGAACAAAATGAGAGCTGCTGAGTCGGGTTGGTATAGAAAGAATAAAGTGCAATTTTAAAAAAGGGTTTTCTTTTGCGAATCGGCCGCTACTACGGAGAAGTTGTCCGATATCATTTTCCATGGTCAACTAATAAAACACACTAAGGATTTAAATCAATTTTTAAATGCAATTGCAAAGAGCAAACAATGGACAGTCATTTGGTCTTCTTTTGCCCCTTATTAGACTTAAGAGGCAGGAGGGGTAGGGGCGCTTAAGTAACTTTTATCTAAAGTTAGCTACAGACCATCATTATTTTCATAATGTCCAAATCTCTCTGTGAAACCGAGCTTGAAATTTTGTGGCTCCAGTGACATAAAAGTAGATAAAGTGCAAAAATCTTGAATCTAATTAAATTCGCCGTTGAACGTTTCCCACTGAACTCATTAACCTTGGTCAGATCGGTTCGGGGACTAGCATGTTATTGTGATTTCGTGTCATAAGTAACCGATTCGAAAATGTGAAACGGTTGCAAGGAAAAAAAACACTCCTAAATGAATATTTCTAAATGGAATGTTATACTTTTTTTTGTCAGGAATAAGACTTAACATTATTCCAATACAGTAAAGATTCAAATTCGACTATTTGGTTTTTTACTGCATTGATACTATCCTAGTTTCCAACACTTATAAATTGTTTCCTACAATCAAAAAATGTATCGCTATATTTTCTAACTACTAAAGAATTCTTTATAGAAAACTTGCTCTCCCAAAACAAAGCCAACTTTTACTGAAACTGCGTTGTTGCTTAAAATTGGTGAGTACAAGTATCATTTTCAACAGCCTCTGAAGTCTTACTTTTTAATGCCATAAAGGCTCTTGGAGTGTATACGTAGATACATGTTTGATCGCTTTTTTCGGTTCATCGACATTGTCGCACGACTTGAAAAAAAAAAAAAAAAAAAAAAAAAAAAACAACAAGGAAATGCTTAGCAGGCCGCTGTTTGAGCTCTAAATGCATAACGCAAAGCCGTTGCACCCACTCGTTTGCTCGAAGCTGCATCTAAAATAGAATGATACAAATCCGAAAACTATTGAACCACGTAAGTGACCCTCTGGAAACGGATGGTATTCGGAAACAATAAATTCATAAAACAATACAACAGAAACAGTAACTTTGTTCCCTGTACAATACACTGAAACTAACAGACTTACGTTGATAGATAGAATATATTGCGAAGGGAAAGTAAACTTCTTTATAACGAGTCATTTATCCATAAACAAAAAATTTCCTCCATGAATCCGGTGTCAAAAAAAAAGTAATAATAAAATAAAGAAGTGTGATATAATTGGAGAACGAAATATAGCAAAATAAAAATAACTTCACTTTTTGCTAGCGTGCAATTGGCTTAATTTCGTTTTCCTTAAGTGAATTATTTATTTACTAGCTGTACCCGGCCACGCTTTGCTGTGGCTCAGTCTGGTTCGATGGAAAAGCAAGAAAAAGCACATATTTCTAATATGTTTCATTTGATAATGCTTGCTGTTTCATTGTCTAAAAATATGGATTGTCTGGTTTACCCATTCTAGAACACGCAATATATAATTGTACACATGAGAAGATCTAAACTGCTCAATTTGATTGATTGGTCTTGAGCTTTGTTTTTTCACAATGCTTGCGGGCATTTTTTATTTCTTGTTCCATTGTCTGTGAAGATTTTGATATTGTCTGGCTCGGCTTATTGAAAAATTCCAACATAAGCCTTATTGAAACAGAAGAAACACAAACACAAAAAATTCTAAATTAAAAAATTTCCGTTCAAAATAAATAATCTGTGTTTCAAAGTACCCTTAATCGTTAAGTTAAAAAATATTAAAAAAATACTTCAACACAAACAGAAAAAACACAAAATTATTGAGTAAAAATGAAAATAGCTAAATTAAACTGTTGCTATTCAAAATAAGTAATCTTTGGTTTAAAGTTCTCCTTAATCGTCGAGTGCAAAAATACTTCAACACAAACAGAAAAAATTATCAAGTCAAAATGAAAATAGCTGTACCCTGCCAATTGTTGTAGTGGCTCATTCTCCTCAATAAAACATTAACAAGAAGTTCCGTCTAGAATTATACGAGCCTACTTTCCCGTATACACCGAATTCAAATTTATAATCTAGCTATCTCTCTCTCTGTCTTTCTCGTTTAGCTTTAGTTCTTAATTGCTTCAAATATACCTTTTTCAACGTTTAATACATATTTATTAAGTCCTTTATGTATTTATTCCCTCATTTATTCATTCATCCTTATGCTTATTCATTTAATCGTTCATAAATTCAAAAATATTCTTGAAAATTCAGATCAAAAAATTTCATAGAAAAATAGGCTCGTTAGTTTTGGATGAACTTTCTATTTGTACATGTTCTACGTCATAAGAGCTTTCCAAAAAATTTTGTCCCAAGCAAATCGGTCCGTTAGATCAGGAATTATATAGGCTTTAAATTTCCCCGTAGACGGCATGTTATTTTTTTTTTTTTTTTTTTTTAACTGTTCAAAAATGAACAAAAATTGTTTAAATCAATATTTCACGCCAAGAACTTCTTCCAGTGAGCTTGTTCATGGAAACTTGGATCTTGTACCCAGAGTTTACATAATTTGCTTCATTTTCACCCATAGGCGCTAAAGTTAAAAATTTTTGAACTGTTCAAAATTGAACAAAAAATTGTTCAAATCAGTGAGTAAGATATGGAAATGAGATGTCCTCGTCGAGATCTTTCGAATGCAAAAAAAATTTCCAATCGGACAATTCGTTCAAAAGTTATTAGGGACAGACAGACAGGCAGGCAGGCAGGCAGGCAGACAGACTTTTCCCCCCATCTCAAAACCCTACTTTCAATTTTTTTATTTTTCAATCTTTATTTAATTACTTAGCTTATTTTTGACTTTTCGTGATTTCTAACGATATTTTCACGATACATTAAGCCTTCTTTCATGCTTTATTATTCTATTTTTTTACTTTTACGAGAAAGTAGGCTAAAAAACGAAATAATTAAATCAAAGTTGAAATAAATTAAAAGTGATATATAAGAACACATGTTCTGATAAAATTTCAAAGAAATTGGTGAAGTATTTACGGAGATTTGAGGTAATGAACCAAGGCTGAACTTGATCGTAACCGTAAACTGGATCACGTTCAGCATTGTATGGACAAACGAACATAACATTTTTATTTATATAGCTTATATTACTCGGAGTTGAGGAAACTGCTAATTATTGTTTTCGGATCGAGGTAAACCTTAAGAAATAGAACTAAAAAGCTTATAACTGGCGTTCTTTTTGACTTAGAAACTTCGAATAAATTCCATCTTGTGCAGAAAAATCAGCGCTTTCGATCGATATATTATATTATTATGTGCAAGGTTTTTTTCACCCCCATAATAGAGAATTTATGTAGAAATGTGCTTAAAATTGGAATAAAAAAGGAACTACATGTCGGATTTTTTTTTCTAACGGGTCTATAAACCATCCTCTTGACTCACTCTGTCTACTGGCAAAATTTCAAAGCAATCGGTGGAGTACTTTCGGAGATTTGCGGCTATGCACAAACGAACACTTACATTTTTATTTATATAGATTTAATTTTTCTTTAACGTACATAGTACTATCATATCCTTTCAAAGTTACCGTCAGTAACTCTCAATACATTCCTAATTTTTCGTTGAAATAAATAATTCGTAAATGAAATTAAACAAAGGTATACTACTAAAGCTTTGAATAGATTGTATGTATTAGTTTAAGTTTAAAACTACCAAAAATAAAAAACGATATGATTTTGAAAAATTACATATTTTTTAACATACTGTTTCTAAAATTGCCATCTATTTCCATTTCATTGCGAGCATTAGCGAAAGCAAAATTATTAAGTTTGTGGCGGTACGATTTGACACCTTCAAAAAGCTATCTTCTGTCCTGGCCATTAGGTACCTTTTGGCAAAGCATGGAAGCACTGGCTTTCCATCCATTCCATGTGGAGGTGAGGAGTGAACGATACCAACCATAGATGGGTGGGCCAGTGCAGGCGTTCTGGCGAGATTGGAAGGCTCGTATCCGCGGTCGGGCGCTGATGAGAGTTTGTGATCGAGCGCCTCGGTCGGGCGGATGAGTGCGAGTGTTCTCGTGGCGCCATCTATGAGGTGATAGGGTCTCCATTCGTTGCGTGTAATTGCCGGGTCACCAAATGTGGCGGTCGACGTGGCAGGCCATGGAGATGATGGTGGAGTATATGTGGCGGTACGATTTGACACCTCCAAAAAGCTATCTTCTGTCCTGGCCATTAGGTACCTTTTGGCAAAGCATGGAAGCACTGGCTTTCCATCCATTCCATGTGGAGGTGAGGAGTGAACGATACCAACCATAGATGGGTGGGCCAGTGCCAGGCGTTCTGGCGAGATTGGAAGGCTCGTATCCGCGGTCGGGCGCTGATGAGAGCTTGTGATCGAGCGCCTCGGTCGGGCGGATGAGTGCGAGTGTTCTCGTGGCGCCATCTATGAGGTGATAGGGTCTCCATTCGTTGCGTGTAATTGCCGGGTCACCAAATGTGGCGGTCGACGTGGCAGGCCATGGAGATGATGGTGGAGTATATGTGGCGGTACGATTTGACACCTTCAAAAAGCTATCTTCTGTCCTGGCCATTAGGTACCTTTTGGCAAAGCATGGAAGCACTGGCTTTCCATCCATTCCATGTGGAGGTGAGGAGTGAACGATACCAACCATAGATGGGTGGGCCAGTGCCAGGCGTTCTGGCGAGATTGGAAGGCTCGTATCCGCGGTCGGGCGCTGATGAGAGCTTGTGATCGAGCGCCTCGGTCGGGCGGATGAGTGCGAGTGTTCTCGTGGCGCCATCTATGAGGTGATAGGGTCTCCATTCGTTGCGTGTAATTGCCGGGTCACCAAATGTGGCGGTCGACGTGGCAGGCCATGGAGATGATGGTGGAGTATATGTGGCGGTACGATTTGACACCTTCAAAAAGCTATCTTCTGTCCTGGCCATTAGGTACCTTTTGGCAAAGCATGGAAGCACTGGCTTTCCATCCATTCCATGTGGAGGTGAGGAGTGAACGATACCAACCATAGATGGGTGGGCCAGTGCCAGGCGTTCTGGCGAGATTGGAAGGCTCGTATCCGCGGTCGGGCGCTGATGAGAGCTTGTGATCGAGCGCCTTGGTCGGGCGGATGAGTGCGCGTGTTCTCGTGGCGCCATCTATGAGGTGATAGGGTCTCCATTCGTTGCGTGTAATTGCTGGGTCACCAGATGTGGCGGTCGACGTGGCAGGCCATGGAGGTGATGGTGGAGTATATGTGGCAGTACGATTTGACACCTTCAAAAAGCTATCTTCTGTCCTGGCCATTAGGTACCTTTTGGCAAAGCATGGAAGCACTGGCTTTCCATCAAGAAGTTCCGAGGTTCTATCCCTGCCTCCGGCAGACAGCATCCACCATCATCTCCATGGCCTCTCTCGTCGACCGCCACAAGTTAATAACAAAAGCAAAAATACTAGTTACTTTAGATAGCATTGTCTACAAAGAAATGTAATTCTTGTTGAAACTCTCTCTTTGCGAAACTCTTGCATTAAAATAACTCTATAGTTATTTGTTACATATATATTTATATTTGAATTGTTTTTTATAAAAACTCATCCATTACTTATATCTATTGATCTCCAGGGAATACTATTTTGGATTTTTCGTTTAATACGAAAATTGCTTTCAATTCCTGTTCCCTCGACAATTTTTCCAATATATGTTTTTTCGATGTATTACACAACTTAAACCTTCTTCGCATTAAATACCCTTAAGTAAAACATAAGTTTCTCTTGCCAAAATAGTTTGGATTTCGGAAAAAAATACAGAAAACTCTCGTGTTCTGCAATTTCGCATTTGGACTTCGATTAGTTCTAAGCAATGTGATATTAATGGATCAGAATGTACGAAGAAAACCCATTTCTCAACGTCGAAATTTATTTCTTTATTTCTAAAAATACATTTATCCTACAAATCTATTCGTCTCATTTCCGCTGAAAGGTTCACGTGAACTTCCTTCATTTAGTTTAACGAAAAATTAGAAGTTGGGGATAAAATCCAACATTGTACAAATATTCGATAGTTATTCTCTAAATGGTTAAATTTTTCTAGTTTTCTTTCCTTGCCATTGTTAACGTTTTTTATATTTTTTATTGTATATTTTGCTGTTTGTATTATAAATGCAAGTACAAAACATAATATGTTGTTTTGGTAGAAACACGTACAGTTTCTCAGCCCTAAAAAAGAAGGTTGTAAATATAAGTATTTGAACTTTTAGTCTTATTATTATTATTTATTTTTTTTTAATTTTAGTTTATGGTACATGAGAAAAATATGTACCAATATATCACCAGCTTTTTCCTTATTCTACTCTCTCGATTCATAATGTCCAATTTGTATGTACCACAACAGTTATTGCACCGAAGAATACAGTTTAAATGAATAGGGTCAGGTGGAGTAAAGTGGTCAATGGGGTAAAGTGGACATACGGCAAATAAAAAGTTATAGCTTTGAAATAAATAGAGGAATTGGTTTAATTTTTTTATTTTAGATTTTAAGAACTAAAAATTAAATTTTACATACAAAATTATATTAATAGCAACTCTTTAGGTAGCGAAAACACTCGATTTGTTTGTTTATACAACACTTTGAAATTGAAACAGCTCTTCTAACTTCTCTCGAACATTTTTTTAAAAGAATTTGCAGCAAATGGATGGTGCAGGTAGTTTTACACAGATCTCAAAAATACTTCCTCCCTAACCGCGAAGCTAGATTTAGTTTACATATTATTTTACAGTAGTTTAAGTAAGATGGGGTAAAGTTGTTATAGTATTAAGCTAACATGCACCGATGTTCTAAAATTATTTTAGGTTAATTTCTGTGGTAGACCAGGGAATGACTTGCATAGGAATTCACAGCAGCTCAGTTTCCATATTTATTTTCAACTTTTGACATTTAGAGAGAATTCAAGCTATTTACGCAAGAACATAAATTTTGAAGACTACAGTGCTCGCACTTCTTTTGTTAGAAATTAAGCCACGAGACAGATGTCAGTTACACTTTAACTAAATTCACTAATACTGTTTCACTAATGCTGTATTATTTATTAAAAAAAAAAAAACAACTTTTAAATTTACTTTTTAGAAAACCGGAACTAACACAACTGAGCTCAAATGCAATAGAGATTGAAATTACTATAGTACGGTTTTCTTACAATGGTGTATTTAGTATTGAAAAATTTGTAAAGAACTTTTTAATACAAGAATTTTCAATTATCAATGATTCATTTATAAACATACTTATTATAAGTATTATTAAGCTGCAAATGTTTAGCAGTGCTTCGAATAAGAACAATACATGAAAGAGAGAGAGAATTAAAAACAGCTAGGTTAAAATATGTATTTTTCTCCCATTGATTTTTAATAAGCTATAATTATCCAGAACTCTCCTATTTGCAATATTTTCTTAATATGTTATTTAAGTAATTTAGCCATGAATTAAAAGCTAATTTAAATTTTTTCACGGAAAATTTTAAATTTTATATTTGTTTTATTATATGTATTGAGTTAAAGGACAGACTTAAAGTCTAATTGTTAGGAATTAAAACAAAAAAATACCTACTATTATGTATCCTAACATGTTTTGGTACATAACTTTGTTTTAAGACCATATATGCAGCAGCTGAAGAGACTGAAGTACCTTGCGAGACGTTACGAAAATGAGACTAAGTTTTGACCATAATAGAGGAGATAAATGAATTCAGTTGAGGGGAATGAAGTTGTTTTCGTTCTAAAATGAACCTTTGTTGAGTATTTTCAAGTATCATGGTTATTAATACTTTTATATAGTTTTTTTTTAAACTAAGACCACTTTACCTCATGCACTATACACTTTACCCCATGCCATGGGGTAAAAAGGTCATACATACATCCCAGAAAGAAGGTGTCATAAAATTATTTTACTTGTTTTTTTCTGCTCAAACTTTAATGCAATCTGTTCTTTAATAATGTAATGTAAAATAACAAGCAAAACATCTGAAGGTTTTGAACAAATTATATTTATTGGCAAAGAAAGTTGAAAAACGTGGATTTTATGACCACTTTACCCCACCTGACCCTACATGAATTAGTTGGATTCTTTAATTATTTTCCCCACTAATAATAATTTAACTTTGTGCAAGTAAACAGTAAGAGAAAAATAATTTCACGTTAATTTAAAGCACAAATGGGCATTAAAACGCAGTCATATGTTTCGGGATTGCTTGGAATCCCTTTTTCAATGCGACAGGGAGCTTCTAGATGCAAAATGCTCACTTGTGCTTTAAATTAACGTGAAATTATTTTTCTATTACTATTTTCCCCACTGTTTGTTTCTCAATAAACAGTAGGTAAAGATCATTTACGTATCTGATTTTTGTACTTTTGTACATGCTGAATTATTGAAAAAAAATCACGGTGCACTCTCATAAATAGAACTCTCACTTTCGAGGATTCTTCAATCGTCAATAAAATTTTGCCATTTACAACAATTCTATCCTCGAGCTATCACGTAAATTAAAAAAGTTGCGACACAAATTTCGTCAATTTGACGAAAGGTTTACTCGGAGCCATTTCATCAAATACGAGGAAAGTTTCATTAGATTTGAGCATGCGTTTCTGAGTGTATTGATACGTTATTTTATTAATCAAGTTGATATGCTTTTCAAAAGATTAATTATATAAATACGATTTTTAAAAGTTTTATTAGTTACCCCTTAAATGCTTTCTTTTTTAAATTGTAGTTTCTTACAGTAGATCTATACCTATGCCTTTATTTGAAAATCATTACAAGAAGAATGACTGTTTTATTTCAGGTGTTTGTGTGAGTAAAAAGTCATAATTGTAGTATCGGATATACAATCAAATATACGCAATTGTTTATTTTTAAAAATACAGTTCTCCGTATTTTATATTTTTTATTTCCAATGCAGCAGCCAGAACAGAAGAGAGACATCCTTGACTGCGGTAACTGAGATCCAAAGAAGATAGACAGAAAATATAAAATCACAAAAATTAAAATTAAGAACGACAGCAGTATTAAATTAAGCACAATACAGAAAAACACCAAGAACTAGGTGAACCAAATTTCATTATTTTTTTGCATTAAAGTTCTGCATTATTATGTTGTACAATGTGACATTATAATAATAATAAAAGAATCTTAAAACTTCTTTCTTGGAAATAATAACATATTTTTTAGTCTTACTAAAGAGAAAAAGCTGATTAAACACATGAGCCCAACTTTAAAAATATTTACAAGTTAAAATCATGGGAAAATATTTCAAAGAAAAAAATCTGTTGACAAGAGATCCATTGATTCAACCGAAAACAAATGTTCATATTAACACAAAGCTGATGAAAACAATAGAAATTTTCTGTAACATTATGCAGAAGGGAACCATTCATTTTGCAAGCTCATCTCAATTTTGACAAATTAGCAATTTATTGATTCCAGCATTAAAATGCATTTACCTACTCAACTAAAATTAATTTTCAGAAGGTTTATAATGTCTAAATATTACAATATTTAACTTCTTTATTAGTTTCTTTTCGAAAACAGAATTAGAACAACGGTTTATATTTCAATATTTAAACTCAAAATATTTGATAACGTGTAAATATTGCAAAAAACTGCCTAATCGTGACGAACCGGATGTCTTGACAGTCTGACGCAACTAAAAGATGTTAAAGTTCCTTCGAACATGTAATGTATTAGGTATGAACAAAAAAAAAACTGTTAAGCACCATAATGGGCATCAAATGAAAAATTAAATATGTAACACTTATTTGATATTTAAAAGATTCACTGAAAATTTTTCAAAGATTGGTATATGATCGGGCAAGGGCAGATAAAATTTCCGGTTTATTTCTTAGAAAAACTTTAACGTTTTTTTCTGTTAAGTATTGATTATTTTACGTACATTCTTAAATTATATAGAAATTGAGCAACGCTGATATTTTATAATTTTCTCAAGTTCTAGTTCATATTCAAGGATAGATGTTTCAACATATTAAACAGTTTATTCCGGTGATGGATAAATTTAATAAATATGATCAGATAGTCCTTTCAAATCAATAAATACACATTTTTATTTAGGTGCTTAAAATAACTTGAAATCAAAAACATGTCGTGAAAATAAATATAAAATGAATAATGCAAATGGTAGTCTTCATAATAATATTTTTTTCAGGACAAATAACTAAATTAAAATATACTCACAGACCAGAAATTTAATTCTAGCATCTAGCTTGGTACCACACACACACATGCATATATATATATATATATATATATATATACACACACATATTGTGTGTGCCACAAAACTCCAGAACCTTAAAAATATTGTAAACAAACCACTTGTAGATTAACTATGGGATGGGATGCCCCTATGAGGCTGAAGATTATTTAGACAATAATTTCTCGACAGTTAATATTTTGAGAAATTGCCAAAACATTAAAGGAAACGTTACAATGTTCCATGTCTGGCAACAAGAACTGAAGATTTTGGAATTCTTCCAAGCATTTAAGCAATTGGAACTATTTCGTTCGTTATGAAACAGTAGATGTCATAAAATTATTTGACCTCATGTAATGAATGATCAAACTTTTGCTTAATACGTTTAGCTTACAAGTACAGTTTAGATAATACAGCAAATTCCTTGTACTGCAGTAATTTGTAAAGTGAATTTCGTTTAAATGCAACTTCAAAAGTGACATATGTGGACAACCTGAGCACTTACTGTCGACAAAGCTAAAAGGCTGTGTCTGCGGAAGTTTTTAAACATTATTCAAATGAAAGATTCTGTACGCATTTAATGCAAGAAATATCAAAATTTTGAAATGAAAACGTCTCTTATTTCAGTGACTGGTAAGAAATATTTAAGAATTCACTGAAATATATTTAATACTATCATATACTGTAACGCAGCATTAATTGTGCTACCGCCAAATGCGACAAAGACAATATTAATGTCTTTGCTCATCTACGCATGAGCCGAGTGTATTTTTGCCTTCCAAAATAGGCTCTGCGCTTGCGCAGATGAGAAAGACATGAATATTCTCTTTGATGTAAAAGCACTCTTAATGTTAACAGCACTGTTACTTTGACAATGCAACTGAATTCTTTTCTATTTCCTTCCACCAAAAGCTCTTTCGTAGGACAAAATATCTATATTCAGGACAAAAAAGAATTCTTGCTGTCTGTATGAGTCATTTCAAGTTGTCCTGTAGCAATGTATGCACCTTAGGATATAAAGATTTAAAAAAATCTATATAATATGGAGTTTGAGCTTATATTTGAGTTCTGTTATGTTCCAAATAACGAAAAACCAATGCGGCAGAACATTATGTTCTTGATGTAACATGCAGTTATTTCATTTAGATGTGTACTTTGCTTCTAATAGTTTTGAGCTCCCGGTACGGACTAGTGTCGACTTTATACATTTTCATAAATAAGATGAAATCATATTTTTATACTGTTACACTATAAATAACTCAATAAAATAACATACGTATGTGAGAAGTTACTTAATTCAGATAACAATGTAAAAAAAGAAGCATAAACAAAATTGGGGAGGGTGGAAAAAAGAAAAGAAAGAAAAAAGTGAAGTGTACAGAAAAAGCTCTAAAATTTACAGTTGAAATTTTAATCATGAAGCATGGAAACTCTGGAGGGTGTAAAGTACACCAATTTCTATCTTCAAACAATTATTTCGTTCAATAACTCTTGCCAAAATTGCTTGTATTCCAGGCTTTTCCAAAACAATGTGTTCTTGGAATGAAAACCAATTACTAATGACAAAACATCTTATGACATTCTTTACACATTTTAATATACGTTAATAATTTCATTTCGGAATGTGATGTCGTTTAGTTGGTTTTATTCCAATTCATTAATTTTCATATATTTTCTTTCGTTTGTTCTTCGTGCCATTAGTAACTTAACGGGTTATTTTAGGACAAGTTCTATATGCCCTTATAATAGATAATGTTTTGTGGCTGCTATTTTATGTAGATTTTTCTTTTATTTTTATTATTATTTTTTTCACTGAATATATGAGATGGGGATCTTTTTTGAAAATGTAGTAAATACAATTTTCCAAAGTATAAGATTTCGCCTACCTTTATATACAGTAAACTAAAGAGTATTGAAAAAATTTATTAACAGATGGCCCCATTAGTTCTTTTTCTTATTAAATACCATAGCATTAAAATCGTAATGCAAAATACCGTTTTTCTCAAAATATTAATCTTGCTTGACTTACACCCCTAATGTTTCTCACCACCTCATATATTATTTTTCTGGAATGTAGGTTTCAAGTTGCTAAATTTAAAGAAGCTAAGCAGAGCTTCCACTTAAATCAATAAATAAAAAGCACCTTTATTTATGTAATAAGTGATGTAAAGGCCATGCTCAAAAACTAATGTCGCCGCGAATTTACAATAATGTTGAAAATTAGATGTTGCAACAAGATAACAGATCAAGCGTATAAATACACAATCTTGAGCAAAATCAGTAACAAGTTTCTATAAATACTGTTACTTTTCTATACTGAAATATTTACGATAGGCTAATACGGTAGGTACGAAAATTGAAAGAAAAAACATCCCTAAAATATAAAAATCTCATTTCCTTATTTTTTTTTCTTTCGGCATATAGCAGAAGTTCGCACAGAAATATTAAGGAATTCCTTTTCCCTTCCCCATTCCTTCTGGTATGTATCATGAAAACATCTTGGTGGTTTGACGCCAATTTCAGACTAACAATTTGATTCCTTGAAATACAAATTATTTAAATCAATGAAATACCTTAAATGTGTTAACTAGGCGTAACCCTTGAAGTTGCAAAAAAAATCATTTTCTGAATTTAAAGAACTCGATAGTTCTCAAACCAATTAAGATTTTTGCTTCTTAAAATTTATCCCTTTGAAAATTTACAAGGTTTTAGAAATTGCAATCAATTCACTTTTACTAGTACTTAATAAAAATAAAACTCTTAAGTAATAGTACAGAATTCTTAAAATACGAAATCAGAGTATCGATTCTTGCGTTCCAAAATTCTCACATTCTTGGCTAGGAAATTCGACAGATTTCAGTTCGTAAATTAAGAGAAAATAAATTGAACAGTATAGTATGTATTTTAATTACAATGAAATAAACGTCATTATCTGGAAGTCTTTTAACTGTTTCCTTAAACAGAAAAGCAAAGAACATTCATTTCCAATTCATCATTTTCTTAGCAATTATTTTAATTAAGCATAAAAGTTAATGGAACGCACCTCCAATGTAACAGGGCCATAGCTCAAAATCAAAATGGCAATAACTTTAGAGTTATGTATGTTTTACTGAGCTCTTTTTTTGTATGTGTGAAGGCAGATCTTTAAAACTTTTAATATTATTCGAGATAATGTAAATATTAAGTAGATTCAAAATATCAGATAATTCTGTAATCAAGGCTCAGAATTGTACATATATTTAAAAACAATATTGCCCCACGTAAGGTTCTAACAATTCAAAACGTTCTATAGTGGGCCAATCATAAGGCATTAAGGGGCTTTTTTCCCATATATTTGACCCCCCTCCCCCCTTTTGTCACGCGTCACGCTATGTTGCATAATGCATGATGTCACATTTCTTGTTACCCCCTCCCCTCCCCTTTTCACACTTTGTCACAATTTCCCGAACCCCCTCCCCCCCTCGAAGCGTGACATCATTTATGAATGATCCCTAGTTGAATAAAAATGTGAATTTTAAAAAAATGATTTAAAAACAAGATTAAATTTTTACATGCCTTTCCATTGCAAGTGGTCGGCTTTAAATAATGGTCCTTTTGCAAATGAAGTACAATATCGCATTAAATTAATTAAAAATGATTACTTTTGTGTCAATTTTTCGATCAAAGTAAGCGAACTCTGTAATAAATAAAGTTACAATGAAAATTACGCTTATGTGTTCCAAGGAAACCCATATTTCCGCAATTGTTGCTACGAATCTTTTACTTCTTGCAACTCTAAAGCGTATACATGCAGTTTTCTTTTTCAATTTGTGTCTCACAACGTTCATTTTTTTTATCTGTATTCTTAGATTTTTAATATTAAAATTATGCTAAGCGGACAAAAGTAAATAAATATAAAGTCGTTTCTGGAGAAAAAAATATTTTATTTTAAGAATTTCAATTTCTGTTAGCAGTGCAACTACTTTACCATCAATATTTAAAAATAATTTCACTTAGGTCTGTTGAGAGGTCGGTTCATTAAGACATATTTCTATTCTTCTACTTGCAAAGAGTTTTACTTTCGAGAAAAAGTTGGTGTGCGTTATTTTACGAAATAGTGTGTACGAAATAGCGTGAGTTAGTTCATAAAGTAGCTAGTTCTAAAAATTACATTTGAGAATGATCGTTATTTACGTTTAAAGAAAACTGTAAATGAAACAACGGAAACTGCCCTTAATTCAAAAGCTGAGCTGGGCACAGCAGGCACATGTACTGTCGTGCCACTGATTTGAGTTACTGCCCTTAATTCACTATGTTACAAAATATTGTCAAAAATGCACAAAGGAATATTTCTCTACCTCGTTGTGATAATAGTGATGTCAAGTTTAAAGATCATGGCCCACTGTAAGTGAAAACGTAAGAGATTTCAATAGAAATTTAATCTAATCTATGAAACAATTTATTTAATGAATTATTTTTCATTTACGATTGATATTGATTTTATTTGTTTTCTTTGTTTTTAATAAATTAATTGAGCATGTTATTAATGAAAAATGTAATCATCAAACAACCTTAAATAATCTGAAACCCATATTCTATTAATTTGCTAAAATAATAGTACTATTTTTGTAAATAAAGTATATTGCTTAGTTTACAAAAAATGTATGCGTAATATTTTTTTTCATGGATTTATATATATATATATATATATATATATATATATATATATACACATATACATATACATGTAAAACATTTTGATATATTTCTAAAGAAAGCTGTGTGCTACTCTAATCTTTCGTTTACAATGTGTGCTTAATCAAGGCAGTTTTGATTATGTGCATCATGTTTATTGCACATTCTTTTCAATTTCTCCATGGACAATGCCTCAACTAATGAATAGAAAACGGATTTGTTCTTCCGAAAATTCCTTTTGTTCTTATCTAAACGCTTCGGAAGTTCTTTTGTCCATGCACTGTTCTATCTTTTCGCATGAAGAAGCAAATTTGTAAATGTTTATTCATTTGTTTTACTAAAGTCTGTTTGAAGAACCTATATGACAGTTTTTTATTTAGTATTCTAAGAGTAATATTTGAAAATCGTGTTTTATATGAACGTGACACAATTTGGCTTTGAAGTTTCTTAACATACTGTTTAAAATAGTTTGAATGAAAATAATAATTAAACTTACATTTACAGATTAACCAAAATACCAGCAAAGATATTAATTAAAAAATAATGAAATAACTATCGTGGGGTTTTTAAAATCTGTTTATTCAGAGTATTAAAAACAAAGTTAAAATATAATTTGTTTGCTTCGGAAATCGAATCTAGGTATTATAACAGCTAAGGTTTTCAAGGCCGGCGGTAATCAGGTACTTTCTCAAGAGCAAAAGCAATAAGCCAATCAGAAGCAGGACAGTCAAATCTGAGACTGTTGCTCTGTAAAATGAAGATTAAAATGCATAAACACACATACATAGAACATTTTGCAAGGATTCACAAAGAACTTTATGTTCAGACTTCTAGTTTGAATTCATTCCGAACAAACTTTAGGTTTGTTACCAAACGTATTTTTCGGGCTAATAGGCCGTGGTATGGACACCGGCCGTAAAAGTCTAAGTTCCGATATTGAGACCTGTTAGGAGGTATACAGACTCACTTACCGTACGCAAGAGAAGTTAAAATCTTGCCGATTCTCTTTGCAAATTCTCCAACTGCCTTACTTTTTATGTGCAGTTCACGCAAGCTCTCTTGCATGTCTTGCGTTTTGGTAGGTACGTTCACTAACGTGATACGTTAGTCAGAAACATCCTTGATGGACTATGACCTATAAAGGGAGAAAAATTTAAAACCTGAATTCTGCTTTCCTTCGTTCTTTTAGCGGTTTTGTCGCGAATGCTATCAGAATGTTAATTATACTTTCTTAGATCGTTTCTAAAACTAACAAGATCCTGATTTTCACGTTCAAAAACGTTTCCGGCCTCGGTTCGAAAAAATGTTAGGTTTAGCTCCTGAAAACACTTTCTGAGGTAAATTTTGATGCTTCTATAAACTCTTTCAGCAAAGCTAAGAGAGTGTCCAGAACTTGAAACTGTGTACCTACCTACTGTAACTGCTGATATCAACAGTTTATTAAAATTTGAAGAAAAGGCTTTGAACATCAACTTAGGGCTGTTCATAAATGATGTCACACTTTTTATAATGTTTCTGACCCACCCTCTCCCTTTTGTTCCAAAGTGTCACACTTCACCATACCTCGCTATCCAATCTTCCCACGTGTAACGTATACCTCTTGTCACACGAACATATAATTGTATTTCACGAAAAAGGCACTTCATTTTATACCGTATAGCAAATTTTCTTTGAACTTTTAATGATATTTTTGAGCATAACAAAAGCAATTGGGTACTTTATTTTGAATGAAATACCGTATTTATGCGAATCTAATGCGCCGTAGAATCTAATGCGCATCCCCATTTTAAAACTTTAAATAATAAAAAAATCGTTTTTCGGCGAATAAATTTGGTTGACGTCATCGGCGAACTGCTGACCAGTTTTGCACTCGAATCTAATGCGTACCCCAATTTTGAATACTACATTTGGCCAAAAACGATGCGCATTAGATTCGCATAAATACGGTAAGATTAAGATTTACTACATATATTTGTTTATATGAATAAAAGCTCATTGGAAGATGTTTGAGTACATGATTACACGTCCTATAAACCCAAATTCAACAATTATAAATCACTTTTGTAAGCACCCATCTGGCACTGACAACTAAGCCACCCTTTTGAGCGAATCATAATAAATATGTTGAATAAATGCTATTATTTTGAGTATTTGTATCTCTTATTTGCAATTTTAAAGCAAACACATCAAACTTTCCTCAATAGTGTCCAATTTTAATAATTCACACGTTAAAACGAAGCGCACGATAGCTCAGAAATTATAGAAAATGCAAAACATTATTACATTTTATTAAAAGCGAATAGGATAATTTCTCAAAATTTGGTTTGGATAACTCAAGAGCTCGCTTATAGAAATGAACAGTCTCACATCTGCAAAAAAATCGTTTTTTGTTTTTTTTTTGGTTTTTATATCAAAATTTTCAGCTTTTTGCGTTCTTCATATTGAGAATACCTTTGTAAGTAAATGTTCAAAAATTAAGGCTAGGGAGCACTAGAGTCACTGTGCGTTTTGGCTGGAGCCGCCAATTCTCACATGTCAACACCGCCCTATTGCAGAATAATTCGGTTGGTTATAGAATTTCAACGGGATAACATCGCAATTTTTGCAAATACAATGTTTTATTAGCTTTAATTTAAAAATCCATGTAGTTTATATACTCATAACTCATAATAACACTGTCATAACTGTACTTTTTATAGTTATTTCTATTTTTTTGACATTAACATCCAATCATGTGAGAGAAATAATCACTATTTTCTGAGCAAAATAGATTATAATAATCATTGAAACACATAAGGTAATTAAATAAAACAAATTGTAAAACGTTGAAACTCCTCTCTTGAAAAATGTCCATTTTGCAAATATGACACTGTTCATTTCTATAAGCGAGCTGTTAAGACAATTTATCAAAAATTTGTTAGAATAATTTATCAAGAGTCTGTTAAGATAATTTGTAAAAAGCCTGTTATATTCTAGTCTAGCAACCAAATTTTACTACTCCAATACTCGTACAATCCATGTAAACTAACCTTGTAGTCTAAAACTTATAAAATAATTTTTCTTTTTGACTAAGTTTACAAATAGCTCAAAATTGTAAATAATGCCGTGAGAGTTCTTCGTAATGCTTCAATTCTAATAGAACCTTAGAAATTGATCTGAAGTTTATTTTAAATTGCTATTAAGTATTTTATCTTAATGACCGAAATGGTGAAATAAAAATGGTGAAAATTTCACCAATGGTGGTGAATATGGGTGAAATGTTCAAAAGCTTGAAACATGCAGTTTTAGACATTTTACAAGTTCCAAAAAATGTTTGAATTGAAAGGCTTTCAACACTGCATGATTAGTATGCAGTTGGTAACCACGCTTACATCATACTCTTAGGTCTTAATGAGAAATTTTCTATAGTTGAAAAAGGAAATTTGTTTGATTTCCAAACGTTCCATTTCTAATATTACATTGAATTTCATGTTTTAATAATTGCTGAATATATGAATTGAAAACAAGCCACTTGAAATGTTTGTTCAATGTCACCAATAAATGCTTCAAAATTTTTAACTTCATTTTTTAATTGAAAATGAAAGTTTCAGTTAATATTCATTAATGCATAAGATGTTTTCATTACTCAAGGATTCATTATGATGAATTCCAGTGTTTAACCGGTACACAATGTGGTTAGCTGTTGGAACCGAAAAATATTCTCGTAACAAAGAGCTTTCTTTTCGCTTGAGTTGATTGCTTTTGCTTCAGTAACTTTTGTAAATATATAGTCTCTTCTAAGCACCATTGTGAGTAAGAAACCAGATGTTGATGAAATGTTTTTGTCTTGGAATTGTCTAGAGAGCAAGCGTAAGAAAAGGAGTCTCTTTCCTGATCTAGAAGACATTAATGTTGCCCTAGAAGGGGAATTAAATTCTCCACATGTACAGATTCACTCTTGTAGAATGACCTTTAATTGAGGACATAAAGATCTTTTAAGATGGCCAGCAAAACAATTCTACCGAATTTCATCAGATATTGATCATCACCATATTTTTGCTCCGTACTTTATGATTCATACTGTAATAAGCGATATACATGCATCGCATTGTTGTTGTATCTTCTGACTGATTATTCTCACGTGGATATTACACCAGTGATTTAAAAATTAAGATCATCGTACCATAACAAAATCTACTTCTTTGTTGTTTCAAAATAATTTGTTTATGTACTTAAAAATATTAATTTAGGCGTCTTGGTTTCATTTCTTACAGGATACCTATTTTCTTTATTTAACCATGTTTGGTGATACAAGTACAAAGACATTAACACAATTTCACGTAAAAATTAACTCTAGCTGAAAAATGTAGAAATGTATATCTGTATGTAAAAGAACTCGTTTGTGTGTATGTTTAGTTGTATGTTTGTTTATATGTTCGCAATACAAAGCCACATTAATTTGCGGATTAGAATGAAATTTGGCCCAAAATTCAATCATACTCTGAGAAAGGTAATGCACAAACTCCTATTCGAAAAGTCGAGTCAGTCGTTTTTAGCCTACTTTCCCGTAAAAGTAAAAAAATAATAATAATAAAGCATGAAAGAATGCTTAATGGTATCGTGAAAATATCGTTAAAAATCAAGAAAAGTCAAAAATAAGTTAAGTAATTAAATAAAGATTAAAAAATAAAAAATTTGAAAGTAGGGTTTCGAGATTGGAAAAAAGTGTGTCTGTCGTCTGTCTGTCTGTCGGTCTGTCCCCCCCTAATAACTTTTGAACGAATTGTCCGATTCGAAAACTTCTTTTTGCATTCGAAAGATTTCGGCGAGGACATCTAATTTCCATATTTTATTTTTTGATTTGAACAATTTTTTGTTCAATTTTGAACAGTTTAAAAAATTTTAACATTAGCGCCTATGGGCGAAAATGAAGCAAATTATGTAAAATTTGGGTACAAGATCCAAGTTCCCATGAACAAGCTCACTGGAAGAAGTTCTTGGCGTGAAATATTGATTTGAACAATTTTTGTTCATTTTTGAACAGTTCAAAAAAAATTAACATACCGCCTACGGGGAAATTTCAATCCTATATAATTCCTGATCTAACGGACCGATTTGCTTGGAACAAACTTTATCGGAAAGCTCTTATGACGTAGAACATGTACAAGTAGAAAGTACATCCAGAACTAACGAGCCTATTTTCCTATGAAATTTTTTGATCGGGATTTTCAAGAATATTTTTGAATAAATGAATGATTAAATGAATAAGCAAAAGAATGAATGAATAAATGAGTGACTAAATACATGAATGACTTAATAAATGATTGATTGAATGTCTATTAACCGTTGAAAAAGGTATATTTGAACCAATTAAGAACTAAAACTAAACGAGAAAGACAGAGAGAGAGAGATAGCTAGATTATAAATTTGAATTCGGTGTATACGGGAAAGTAGGCTCGTATAGTTCTAGACGAAACTTCTTGTTTAATTCAAATTTCAAGATTTTTTTTCGCTGAAAGTATCAAAAAGAATGTCCTCATTTATAGAATTTGTTTTAAAGCTCTAGAATAAATAGAACATGATATATTGTCCTAAATGATATTTTTTGTATTCGGTATCAAGTTTAAGATACTGTGAAATAAAGATTTTGAGGAGAATGACATCCGGTTTTCAAATGCCTTTGAACTTTGATTCAGACTTGATAATTTTAAACGACCAGGTTTCATGCTGTTAAGCATATACTTATCTGATATATTCTCTCAATATTATTATTGTAGATGGCAACGCCGGTAAAATTAACCGATATTTGCAGAGCAAATAGGCAGTAAAATGAGTTGGACAATTTCTCGATAGTCCAAGGAGAATCCATGTAGAAGTCATTTTGTTTTATTGTTAATCTTTGCAACCTGGTGACCTTCATTTCGTGTAAAGCTAAGTAACTTTTTTTCTTCAATGTCATCATCCTTTTTTGTTCTTTACAACCGAAAATACTTCGTATCTGTAAATAGCTAAAAATAATGGTTACATTAATTTTCGTTTTCCATATCTCCAAATATTCACAACTGTTATCAGAAAGTGTCCGTCTTATAAACTCGCCGAAGTATCATTCAAAAGTGCCAGTATCATTAAACAATTTTCTAAAACTAGCTTTCTTTTTTTAGTACCGAATTTCTTAAATGACTTCTTAACTGTAATTTAGTCAACTACAGGTTTTCTCAACGATTCCTTCTTTAAAACAATAGTATTTGCATCAAAATTAAGGGAATATTTACCGCGGGAGAGGTCAGAACGATTCAAGTATCTGAGTAGCCTGTTCGTCTCTTCAGAGCAGGAATATAAAATGAATAATTTGTTGAATTCGGATCGGACGCAGGAAAACAGAATGGACGAGTGAATAAGTAACCATTTACTAGATTGGGCTATGAATAATTTTGGCACGGAATTACTTTAGCACTGGCAGCGGGTACACTTGGAAGCTATATAATCCAACTGTCTCACTGACCGTTCGATGTCCTCTGGTGCAATGGCAGAGCTTTAGTCTGAAGACAAATCCCATAGAACGATCCCAGTTCTATTCCCTAGCGGTCCAGTGCTCCCAACGACGATACCCTTTTCGGTCGCACTTGTTGTGTTACTTCTGACAATGTGTTATTTCCGGATGTAAGGAAACATCTGTTTTTTTTTTTTTTTTTTTTTTTTTTTTTCTTTTTTTTTTTTAGTCTCATTTTTTCTTAAAAATAAGATCTTCTCGGCTCATTTATGGAAAAAAGGGGATAAATAATTTTGAGAAAAGGTTTATTAAAAAAAATAAGAATTCAGTTTTTCAAATTTAAGTCTTTTTGACTCGGAGCTATTCCGTGAACGTGGTGTTCTTGAAAATAACCCATTTTATGCAAAAAACAAGAACTCTGATTTAACAGCGTGCGAAAAACTTAGCACATTATGAGCGGGCGACGTAGCACTCGTAACCATGCGGCGTTAGTTGACTAAGTTAAAAAATGTTCTAAAAAAATACACCAATTCATACATTATATGAGACATTATTTTTTCCCCCGTGTGACTTAAAAGTGGTGATTTTAAACGGGTACAAATGCCAGCCCCGCTTTTAAACGGCAATGCATGAAACGGGTCCGCCTGCTCATAATGTGTTAAGAGCAGGCATTAAATGTGTTTGAATCTCAGGGAAAACTGAATCATTTTCTTAACTCCAATTTGCACTAAAAATTGTTCGTCCTCAGTTATCTCTGTATTGAATTTTTTGTGATGGTGTGTTTTGTTCCAGGGAAGAAACTAAAATTACGACTTTTGGCGCCAGGAATGACCACAGTTACAACTTTCCACATCTTACTGAAGCTAATTCTAAAGAGTATTCGACAAATATCTAAATTATTTCGTAAATGAGAAATTACTATGTGTAACTCGTAATGTAGTTTGAAGAAATATGCAAGGAAAGCATTTTTTTTCTTCCTTGGCAACAAGTTGCAGTAAAAAAAGGAAGTAAAGAAATTTCCCATTTTTATACTAGAAAGATAGCCAATTTTTACGAGAAAAGTGTTTGCAGGCATTGACGAATACCACATTTAAAAAAATACTGATAACAGGAACGGTTTTATTTTACTCTGGAAATACTATTACAAACTAAGTTACCCATAGATGTTCCCTTAGGTATCTAACGTGTATTTTACAAAACGCATGTCAGAACTACTATCTTATCGCGCTGATGATTGAAATAGTACTAGAAAATTTCCCCCATGGCATAATATTGTCATCTAATCGATTTTATTTCAAGTGGAGTCCACAAATAATTGGATGTTCACATCATTTCTTTAGCGGATCAAGATTTTTTCTTTCTTTCACAGCGAAAGACCCCGAAGAGATATTTATTGATCGAACTCTTTATTCCTGAGGGATGGCTTATCGAGATGTGTCAGCAGGTTGTTTAGCTCCATTTTTATTCTTCATAAGTATAGAACCTTTTTAATCGGACGCACACTTTCTTTATTTGCATCGTTATCAATGCTATCTATTTGTTTATGCCAAGGTAATTTCTTACTGAAGTTATTATCTGTATCAATAAAAAAATCATTAATTTTTATTTCTATTATGTACTTTTAATGTTGATGTTTTTATGTATTTTTCCCAAAAATGGTATACTGTTTACTTCATCATACCTGTATAATTTATTAATTGTTAGTTTTAAAATAGAGACTACTAATATAAATTTCACGTGAGTCAAAATAATATATTTACTTTGCATATTGTTACACTACCGCAAAAATGAGGTTTCAAAACCATTTTGTAATTTATGTATTGATAACTCTTAGGCGTAGTGGGAAAAGGGCCTTTATTTGTTTTTCCCAATTGACAACACTTCGTTTATTTACAAATACCAACTTTAACGACATCCAGCGTTTCGCAATCCTTTCTGTTTGATCTTATACGCGAAAACGACAATCGTTGTTGTTTTTTTAAATCATGATTTTAGAATGAGTTCGTTGCAATCTCTAGGACATAATTTGCGTAGAAACGCAGTGGGGGGGGGGGATTAAAACAGCTAAAGAGATGAACTTCCCAGTTGAGACGGAGGTTTCCGAATTATGTCAGAAAAATTTTAATTATGTCAAGCTTTATAGTGGAGATAAGAAGCTCATTCTAGCTATGGGTAAATCCTTTTCTTTTTTTCCTGTGTCAGTGATAGAGCTAGACTTAAATAATTTAGTATCTGATAAGCGAGTGGAACGAACTTAGATCGCTAAGTGATCCAAAGGAACTTCGTGAGCAGTTAAGGGGGTCGGCGAGTTTTAATTAAATAAATAAAAAGAGCTTTCTCTATATTTGTCTTAAATTATAGATTTTCGGAATGGGGACGTGAGGCGGGTACTGCTAGTACTTTTGTATATTACTTGAGACTGTTTAGGTTTTACTTTTTTTGGTAGTCCGTAGAGGAAAAGCGACATATATAGAAGTATAAAACAAGGCAAGGTACATAAAATATACTTGTAGCAAATTTCAGGAGGAAAATTAAATCTAAGACTTAGTGGAAAGTTCAAGTATGACACTGATAATGTCATTGATAATATATGATGCTCAAGTATGACATTGATAATGTTATTGATAATATATGATGCACAAAATTAGGACCAGCAAAAAAAAAATGTTGACGGGATGCAGTTTACATTTCGATGTCTCCTGAATGTGCCATATTAATGCCAACCGAAGAGTGAGTTATAAAATAAAAAACTCATATTGACTTCTCATATAATACCTCTCACTTGAAATATGCTGAGTAGAAAATAAGATCTCTCCTTACCCTGAACACTTTCTATGTTTTACAAGCTGCAGTTTGATAAGGGAATATTTATAATGCTTTTGTAATCCTGACAACTCCATGTTGATCTATCACCATCTGGGGGAAGAGTGGGAAATAGTGTGCCTTGTTCTTTTTTTTTTCAGTTTTTAAACTTTTAAGCTTTTTTCTAATTAGAATTTTAATTTATTTATTTATGTACTTATTTTATTTACTTTATTTACTTTTTTAATAAGACATAACATGACCTCTAAACCAGTGCTCACCAAAGATATTAAGACACAGAACAACCGTAACTTTTACAAATCCTACTGTGTGCTGCAAAAAAAAAGAAGGAAAATAAGGAAAAAGAAGAAAGAAAATAAGGAAACTTTCAAAATATCACTAATTCTTTACCTATACTACATGAACATTTCAAGTAAATGTAATGTTAATTTACGTAAATACTGCATAAGAAACTATTGAAGTGAGTTAGGAAACATAAATTAAGTTCTTAGCTTTCCTGCATCACTGCGACCTACCTAAAATAAGCGAAATGTAAAAGATAATGACGTTAAATACATACTTCTAGATTTAGTAAAGCTAAAATTAATTGAAAAAAGTGCTTGCAAAGAGCTTGATCAACTCATAGTACGTGATTCAAAAAACATAGCTAACACAGATCGTAATCGCAATCAGTATACATTTTTTATTATTTTAAATGTGTGTAACTTAAGTCTTGAATTTATTAAAAAGCTGTACTGAAAAAAATGCTTAATAAAAAGCTGTATGGTAACAGTCTCGATAAAAGCATGTATACAGTCCTAAATGTACTGCTCTACTTCTCCTGATATATATATATATACATATATATAGGATTACCGCCGGGTCTTATTCAATCTGAGACCTTTAAGAAGACTTCCTGAAAATTAGGAAAGTCATATATAAAGTTTAGAATGTTTTTAAAATGTTTAACCCCCTTCAGTATATGATAAAACTCTTAGTCTTGTTCAAATCACTTATATAAAAGGAATAAATTCTCAAATCATTAATTTACTAAATTTTATTGTTCTCATTCGTAAGATTTTATTTGTAAAACTTCAATATATGACGACTTGATGCAGATTTCATCAGGAAATTAGTACATCCATTGAAAACTTTTTCATCTTTGCCTTGCAAGAAATCTCTTAAAATATTTCTTCATTTTTGTATTTAAGACATTTGACTTCGCCGAATGATGAAACATTTATCATTAAATTATCGTTTCTCGACAGGTATGTACATTTATTCCCCCAGATTACTCGCAATTGAATATATTACATAAAAGGAGGTATTTTCATTGAAATAAAACTATTTTCCACTTTATGTGTCATCAAATTTCTTGTGAAATTTCTATGAGACCACAATAAACTTGATATATAAAATTTCTTTTCTGCGGTTTATGAATGAAGCCATTTTTCTCCAGCATGAAATGCTCCATTTGGTCACAGTAGAAGTTAATGCTTTTCCGCGTCTTGAAGAAATCCCATTTCGCCTTTAATAAAGAAAAGCCTTCCCGAAATGCTTCACTGAAGACCGATAAGAAAAGGGAAATGTATTTATTATTATTTTTTTCTTTCTATGGTTTAGATTATTCTGCTGCTTTATTTCGCCTCAGTTCAGTGTCCTTATTGACTATAAGCTACATAAAAAAGACATCTTAATCGCAAATATTTATGTAATGTTTAAAATAAAAGAATCAAAGTTTGGTCTTTGCTTATATTGAGCAAAACTCCACAATTGATTTGCACACTAGTAAATAAATGCTTCTGAAAATTGGCTGCACAGAGCTCGTGCATGGAAACGGTAGGATAATAGTCAGTGTTTGAAACTCAACATGGTATCTTACGTTTTGCAGTCATTTTAACCGCCCAAGCTTCAAAGGAAAACAATTAGTCCGGGATCTGGCTAGGGTTCTGTAGGAAAGTTCGCGTACGGAGAATTTTTTTTTGAAACTGCTTAGTAGGTGCCCTAGAAAGTATTTTGGACTCGAGTGGACATCTGCCACCTGGTACATTTTTTTGCTATGACGTCATCAAAGATGGCGGCCGCACTATCAGAAATGGCTTATATCTATGTTAATATTTGCCCGATTTGCATTTAACTTGCACTTTTTTTACTAATATATCCATTGTTAAGCTAATAAAAAGGGTTTTGAGTCCGTTTTAGACTTTGGTGGACATTTTTCACCTGGTACATTTCCCAGCTATGACGTCATCAAAGATGGCGGATGCTCGATCCCTTAAATGGTCATATCTGTGTTAATACTTGACCTATTTGCATGCAACTTGCGCTTTTTTGCTATTATTACCAACATTAACCTAATAGGAGGGGTTTGGGCTTATTGGTACATTTTTTACTTATGAGCCGCCATCAAAGATGGCGGCCCTTAATCACCGAAATTCTCATATCCATGTTAATATTTGACGCATTTGCATAAAAAATTCGTGAAAAGGTTAGGATTAGTACTTACAAGGTGATTATAATGTATTTTAGCAGTTACTGCAAATCAGTAAATAATTTTATTATTTTCTTACATTTTCTATCACTTCAAAATACATAATATCAAAAATGCAAGCAGAGATTGCATTGAAACATGCTCAGATTCTCTAAAAAGGATTGCTACAAGTTGAATTTAAATGCTTTTTACCACATTTGCAGAAGGAGCAACAGGATACTTCATTTGCCCGACAAATACAGGAAGATTTGGTACTATTTACCGTTTTCACCTAGTTCTTTAATCCCTTAAAGCACGAGTTTTTCTTATGAAAAACTAGTATGATATCAAATGTATTTTGGGAGGTAACGTTCTCGATTGCTTTTGTCAAAGGTTTGAATATTCACCATAAGTTTTCTAAAAGGCAAACTTAGAACTGAGACGAAAAGTTTTCCTCAATGTTTATATATATATATTGCAAAAAGGTCATTCTTTTGATTTGCTTAACAATCCTTTACACAATTTACAAACTAAAGAACTACTTTCACAAGATACAAAGGAAAATATACTAAATGTGTTTAAATTCGGAGAAGATTTGCATTTTTCACTGCGCAAAACACGAAACGTGGAGAAAACAGTGAGAATCTCAAGTACCATCCATAAAATCATGCTGCAAGGATTTCATAGCAACACAACACTAAGTGTATTTGCTACAGGGAAAGGTACCAAAAGGAGGTCAAGCAGTTCTTTTCACCGCAAGATACAAATAGCTCAAGCTCGTCCATTTGACACGTAAAAAATCTTTTGGTATGAACCATTTGAAAATTGCACACTAGTTTCATGAACTGGGTTTAATGTCAAAGCCACAAAAAGTACATTGGTAAACGCTCTCGAAACTTCATATGGTGGTACAAGCAATGACACCTCGTTCAAGACTGATTGAAAAACCTGTTATATAGTGGATATCATGAATTCCGGGCCAAAAATTATAACAAATGAAAAAAAAAAACCTTTGGCGAAGCAGTTTCTGCATTTTCGTCATATATTGGAAGCATCACAAGGCATTGTGGAAGAGTCGATTATGTTTTCGATAGTTATCACACATTTTCACCGAAAAAGCCTGAAAGAATGCAGAAACATGGTAGCTGCATAGATATAGATATCGCTGAAATCTCTCAAGACGATCCATTGTCTATGTAACTCAGCAGTTTCTGGGGTTTATCAAGGAACAAATTGATATTACATATTTTCATTGCCAATACCAGTCATATCTTCTTTAATTGAAACACCATGTAATACCAATTACACATTTAGTGTCTTTTTAGGTGAGGAGGAAGATGAGGTACTATTCAATTGCACATCTGTGCAGAGAGGAAGACAAATCAAACACCCTGACTTGACAGTAGAGGAAGCGGACTTCTGAATGCTGATTCAATCGAAACATGAATCCCTGAGTGGATGCACTAAAATCGTTCTCGTTGTGTGCTGACACATCGCGGTGTTAGTTTTGTTCCACTGGTTTACTCTTTGTCGACTTGGTGTACAGGAACTTTGGGTACGCACTGGGTGTTGGTAGATTCCTTGCCACTTTTGTCTGTCCATACTATTCACAAAAACGCAGGCGGAAACTTATGTTCTTTGTTTCCAGCCATCAATAAGCTATTTGGATACGATTACACAAGTAAATCTGGAGAGGGGGGGAAGCAGCTCTTCCTTGCACATCTGTGGGATACTTAGAACATTTTGGCGTATCATCTGACAGGAAAACCATAGAACAAAGCCTTAAATCTGCAGAGAAATACTTATTGCAGCTTTTACATTCTGTAAAGCTTTTGATGAACTTAGATTGTGACTGTGTCATCATGCAAACATATTTACATTGAAAATAGGCCACCTACAAGCACAAGTGCTAAGGGTCATTTATTGAGGTCATATTTTTATAGATACCCTCTGCAACATTAGATTGTCGATTTGGTTGTTGACTTGAATCCATGTGAATAAGGTTTTGCCGCGGTAGAAGATGGTTTGTTGCCAGAAAAGAAGTTACAGAAATTTCCAACTGATTTTATTGGAGCATGCAACTGTCTAAAATGTACTAAATCTTCCTGTAAGGCAAACGAAGTAACCTGTTGCTCCTTAGCAAATGTGGTAGTAAGGGTTTAAAATCAAATTGTAGCAATCCTTTTTAGAGAATTTGAGCATTGTTCAATGCAATCACTGCTTGCATTTTTGATATGTATTTATAAAGTGATAGAAAATGTAAAAATTACTAAAATTTACTGATTCGCAGTAACTGCTAAAATGCATTGTAATCACCTTGTAAATACTAATTATAACCTTTAGACGAATTTTTTATGCAAATGCGTCAAATATTAGCATTGATATGAGAATTTCGGTGATCAAGGGCCGCCATCTTTGATGACGTCATAAATAAAAAATGCACCAATGAGCCAAAACCCCTCCTATTAGGTTCATGTTATTAATAATAGCAAAAAGGCTCAAGTTGCATGCAAATAGGTCAAGTATTAACACAGATATGACCATTTAAGGGATCGAGCATCCGCCATCTTTGATGACGTCATAGCTGGGAAATGTACCGGGTGAAAAATGTCCACCAAAGTCCAAAACGGGCTCAAAACCCTTTCTATTAGCTTAACAATGGATATATTAGTAAAAAAGTGCAAGTTACATGCAAATCGGACGAGTATTCACCATATACTGAATATGAGCCATTTCTGATATAGCGGCCGCCATCTTTGATGACGTCATAGCAAAAAAAATGTACCAGGTGGCGGATGTCCACCCGAGTCCAAAATACTTTCTAGGGCACCTACTAAGCATTTTTGAAAAAAAATTCTCCGTACGCGAACTTTCCTACAGAACCCCTGTCAGATCCAGGACTAAATCCCTTGTCCTTGAAGATACAGCAGAGAAGATACACTCTACAAAAAAAAAAAAAAATTCTTAAACAAATTTTAAAAATTAGCCCTAAAGGTGCAACATTCACTCTTTAAGAATACCTGCACTCTCAGAAATAGAAATCTCATTTTTGACGACTCTTCAATCGTCAAGAAAATTTCGTCATTTACAACAATTATTTCCTTGTGCGATCACGTGACTTAAAAAAGTTACTGCACAAATTTCGCCAATTTGCCGAAAGGTTTACTCGCAGCATTTTCCCCGAAGCCACTTCGTCAAACACGACGAAAGCTTCGTGAGATTCGAGCAGGAGTTTTTGAGAGTGTGTGTGACAAATTTTACAGCTGTATGCCTGATACAGTTGTCCTTATGTCGCACGAGATACAGTCAGAAGCAAAGACATGCATTGCCTTTCTCAAGAAATATGGAATAACCTTAAAAGAAATTAGGTAATCTTTAGTTAACAGCATGTAAAAATAACAAAGTAAAATCAGATAAAACATAAACATGATTTATTGAAAGTAGAAGATCTGAACTACATACCGGAACAAAAACGAGTCAAATAGCACCATCTGATGCGAAAGAGGTGCAGTTCAAAGTAAGTATAAGAATAAATAAGTATAGACTCAGCGACGATGCGGGAAAAAAATATGGATTCAGTCCATATCCACTTTGCGTTAATGTTTCGTTACACCTCCAAGTGCCTTGATAACTGCCATAATCCTTGCAGGCATAGATGTTATTAAGGATTGGCAATAGTCAATGCTAAGCTCTTTCCAACATTTGCGAATAGCAATAAGATTTTCCTTGCAAAGTGGGGATTTCGCCTCGATGAGTTTATTTAGTTTCCACTACATATTTTCTATTGGATTCATGTCGGGGCTATTAGCAGGCCAATCCACGGTGGCAATTTGCCTATCAGCAAGTAAATCCCTTCCACATTTCGCCCTACGGCATGAGCTTTATCGTCCTGGAACATGACATTTTTATCTTCAAAGGCATTGTCAATGGATGGGATCAGGAAATGATCTAAAATGTCAATATAAATCCGGGAATTGACAGTTATTTTAACGACAGCCAATTCCCCTTGCCCTTTGCTTGACATGCACCCAAATGAGAACGGACGTTGTGAGAATGTTCCAGCATCGTCTCCATGTCCAACGCAAATCCGTGACCTCGTCACTGAATATTACCTTTTCCCAATCATCTGCTGTTCATGTAATGGGCGTATTTTTAGCCCATTGCAGACGCTTCTTCTTCTGGGATGTTGTCAGGGCCGGCTTTATTTTGACCTTTCTGTAGGAGAACCCCATCTCTCTAAGTCGATTTTGTGCTATCCATTCACAAACATCCAGCACCCGCTTCCGCCCATTTCGTTTTTATGACTGTGGAAGTGTCTTTGCGGTTCTGTAGGCAAAGTGACTTTAATTTTCGATCGTCTCGTTTTGATGTTTTCCTTGGGCGGAATTCAAGCTTCTCTTTCAAATGAATCCCAGTGTGTTTAAATTTTATCCATATCTTTACTATTGCGGATTGGGAGCAGCCTACTTGTTTTGTCAAAATTCTGGTTGATAATCCTTCTTTAAGTAGCTTGACTATTCTTTCACTGACCACATCGGATAATTCTTTCGTCGGAGCCATGCCTGCACTGAAATAACTTCGTCGAATGATAACACGAGATCGGTAACGCGTCTTTTATGTTGCGATTAATTTGCATAATTCGCAAATATACCAGTTGCCAAATTGCAAGCGAGAAACTGCATGGTGATTCCATACTTTTCTCCCGTGTCGTCGCTGAGTGTATACTTATTTCTCCTGTTTGGTGCTTATTAATTAACATTGTTCAAGCTCGATGGCGTTACTTGACTTGTTTGTGTTTTTAATTTGGACCTCAGATCGTCTACTTTCAATTAAATATGTTTTTGCTCCATCTGGTTTTACTCTGCTATCTCTACAAGCTGTTAAATAAAGATTACTTTATTTTTTTAACGGTGATTCCATATTTATTGCCAGGGGTTGTATAAATTAACAGCAGTTGGCAAAAGAGTAAACGAATGAAAAAATCTGGAAAAATTCAGGCATAAGAATATACGGAGAAACGAAATAAGTTTCCTTTAACTCATATCGCTATTTGTTGCTTTGCATTAATAAAATAATAATAAAAGGATACAGCATATAGCTAATGAAAACTTTAAAATAAACGTGGGAATTATTTCTCGCCTGATTTTATTAAAATGTAACTAATATCGTATAATTTCTTTATTGAATTATTTTTCATATTGAAATAAAGATTAAAAAATAATAATAAACAAGAGAAATGAAAAAAGGTGAGTAAATTACGTGTCTAAAAAGTGTAATGACAATGAAATGGAATTTTAGCAAGTTAACGTAAAACCAAAGTAAGAAAACCCCTTTTGAAAATGCTTCTGCTTGCTGCGTTAATATAACAGAAATATAATTTCGAGCAAAAAGGACTAGTCGAGCCCGCTTAAGGCGTACGTACACACTAGGACTTTTTTTTTTTAATTTTCACTTTAAATATCCTATAATTTAACAGTAAGTAACTGGTGTATGTGTAAAACCATTTCACCATAAAAAAACTCTAATGAGATAATTGGTAATTAATTAATTAGGGTAATGTGAGCTAATTAGCATGTTTTTTAAAACGCGATATCTCAAAATCTAATTTGTCTAGACACACAATTTCAATTGAAAATTATTCCTAAAACTATTCTTCATGTTTTGTGCCTCAATAAAGATATTAGAGATTATAGTTTTTTTTTAATAATTTTTTTCACTACGGATAGACGAAAAATCAAAATTTTTCATGAAATTTTGCCGTTTAAAAATTCACTAAAAATTTATTTTTAGAATAATAACCTAGATTGAGGCAGACAACATCTGCTGTACTATACAGCACATAATGATACTAAAATAATTATGATAGGTTAATTCATTGCTGAGTTATCATGTTTGGAACAATGCAATATATCGCAAAAACAGGATTCTTCAGAAATTGAGTTTAAAGTTTGGAAACATGTTTTCATAACTTCATGTGAACAAAAGTGATAAAATGGGTAGTACTTACAACACTAAAACCCTCCTGGAACATAAGTAGGTCCTTCTTTTTCAATTTTTTTATCTTCTTTTTTCTTTTTGATTCCTCGTAACTGCTTCCTCCTCTGTTTTTGAATAGGGGTTGCTTGTCGCAAACTTTCGTCGAGTCTAAGTTTGTTCCTATTTTCCACTCCGAGTACCATGTAATGTCCAGGACTGATATTCATTCTTCTCATAACTTCAAGTTCAGGTTTGAATCCACTGTTAAAGTGGAGAACAGCATCAAACACTGATAGTTTTACTGTTTCAATTCCGGCAAACTTGATTTTCGGGCATCGTTTCCAAATTAGGGAGTGGAGGCACTCATTAACATTCTGAGTTTTTCCGTGGAGGCATTTTTTCAGCATTTCGGGGTTGGTCAAACTTTCATAAATTGGTTTAATATGTTTTAACAGAGGTAATGGAAGTCCTCCTTTATGCTTGTAAGTTATCTGCTTTCCCCGAGCTGCGGCACGTTGATACGAACACCAACTGTCATTTCCCTTTGGGCATTTGGTGTGGAGAGGATGATCATCCTTCGCACTCAAATGGTAAAATGTACTCCAAATTGCTTTGGACATTTCTGAAACTGACCCAGTGTTGTTTCTTAATGCAAGGCCAAAATAGTTTTGCATTTTGTTTATTTTGGCGTCAGATAACTTTCCTTTGCCGCCAATTCCTTTCACTGTTTTCTTCAATTTTCTCAACGCAGTCCCAAGCCTTTTTTGGTAATGCCCAATACACTCTTTTTTTTTAATCTCCTTCCCGTCATATGGGTCTAGTTCACAGACAGCAGAATAGCTCTTGCTATCACCATCGCCATAAAAGTCAACATACTCCAGGCCTCTTGTATCAACGGAACGCTGAAAAATTCTCCCAGCACCGATAGCCTCCATGTTCGCAGAAGAGCCATGGTAATTAATGGCGCAAACGTGATTTGCCTTCCAGCTTTCATATTTTGAAGAGGACTTGCCTTCTCCACTCCATTTGCGGCACCCAATGCAGTCCTTTGAGAGCACTTCTACGTCGAGGACTTCCCCTGTGTCGACAGAAAGCGCTGTAACTACTCCATTTAATGATGAATAGCCTCGCTTATGCCAGCTTCCGTCCATAGAAACTCCACATTCAGCAGATCCTTTAATTTCAGCAACTCGATGTGCAGCCATACGCATGGTTTCTTCAGCAAGTGGCTTCACGACACGAAGTAGCGCTTTCATGTGTTGATTGTATGGAGTCGGATTTGGTGGCGGAGGCATGTTCATAACACTCATGAACTGAGTCGCTTCTCTGTGGCCACATCCTAACTGCCTCATGGCGTAAACTAGCCGTCTATTCACTTCGTAGAACTGACCAATTTTTTTAGAGCTTTCACAAGGAGCACTAAGATAGTCACAGTTGTGGCATGCCAGGTTCAACTTAATACAGCATCCCATATTTATGTTGACATTGCTTTGTACATACAGATTATTTGCTGAGCAATTTGGGCAGTTTATTACACTGAACAATTCATTGAGACAATCCAGTTCAATAAAAAAACGCTCTCCTAACACGTCATTGTCCGTTTCAGAATCGTTAACATTGCCCAATTTTGTCTTCGATGCAGACGATTGTTCATCATTACTTTCAGTAATACATTCAGGTTTTACCTTTTTATGCTGATTGCCAAGGAACTTCTTTTTTTTTTGATCGACTAGAGCGACTCGAAGAACCCATTTTCAATCAAAATAATTTATAAATGCAAAGCGAAGATACACAGATGGGAAGAACAGAAAATAGAACACGCCGGTTAAAAAGTAAACAAACGAAGCTCAAATCAGTTATTTTAACAGTTACATACCGTTGCCAAACAGCCCAAATTAAAAAAAATATTTTAAAATAATTACTTCTTTGCCAAAATTATAATTTTAAAATAAAAATCTAGAAAGTTTAGTTTGTTTGCATTAGGCTTAGATATCGAAACATGAATTTTCTGTGGCAGTATCTCAAGAAAAATCTTTGTAACTCCGGAAATATTCCGAATATTGACAATATCTTAGTATTATTGGAAAGCTGAAAATATGGAGAATCTTTTGAAGCATTAAAAAAAATAGCGATATTTTGGTCGATTTTCGCGATTTCAAGTGTGTATGTATACCTTAACTGAATAGCCAATTTGCCATAAAAAATATCCTAATAAGCGGGATATTCCCTTATCCGGGATCATAGAAACATAAAACTATGGTTTGGTACATTGAAAATTTATTACGTGAAGAGGCGTATACTTTTAACTGGTATTCCATTAAGCGGCTGTACCTTTAAAAAATTCTTTATACTATTTAATTTGCTCTTACATGCCTGCTCGAGAAGAAAAATCAAAACCTTTTGAAGCTCATTATTTTGCTTTAATGTTCCTTTTATCCGATTTGAGACATTACTGATAATAGGAAGATAGCATCGAAGAAATCCCTGTATACATCTCTAATCTTTACCTTTGATTGAATCCCCCAACCAAGACTGATTAGAAACCGGAAAGACGCTTCCTTTTTCACTTCACATCCTTAAGTTGGCTTTTGTGCCTCATCCTGCTGATTGAAACCACGGAGAAAAAATAGCTTCAGAGGAATACAATGCAACAATCGCGGTTCTTTTGCCGATAAATTTTAACATGCTCCGCTTTTGAAGTAATGTAATTTTATTTTGAGAATGAAAGAGGAATGATAGAGTGCCTTTTGAATGTTTTATCTTTCTGCAGGCATACAAAGTTCTGAAAATGACGTTATGAGCTAAAACAAAGAATATTTTGATTTTTCGTTTGCAATTTATTTCTTGGAAATGTAAAAAAAAAATAATGGATTGTATGGAAAATTTAAAGAGACAGAAATACTTTAGTCACTCGCGTCAATGCGTGAATCAATATTCTTATGCATATTAAGCTGCCCAGTTTGGTCATAGAAAGCATTAGTGATAAAAAGTTCTGAGGATAATTGCGTTAAAAATTTTTAGCGATACTTACTTAGCAATAGTGATTGCGTCCGCGTTTGATTAACATTCGAAAACTACAGTACTGTCGCTTTTATTTGCGTTATAAAGTATAGTTTGACCTATATAGATATAGTACATTTTCTGTGTGATTTACTAAAAATTACTATTTACTAAAATAATAATTTTAAAATAGTAATCTGTATTCCATGCAATATCAAAATGTAGTTAAACAGTAACTGTTATAGTTTAATAGGAGCATAACATAATATTAGAAAGAAAGTTTCCTTATTTGTGTACATTAAGGTGAAATTGTAACTTGCTAAAGGGATTTTTGCTATGTCAACTAAAATAGTTTTGGTGGTAATTGATGTTAGGTGTACTACTATTTACATTTATCACTTAGCTTTTGCCCGCGTTTTGATGGTTAGCGTATTGAACAACAACGGCAGACAAAAGATAACAACAGTAAAAGCTTCTATTGTTAGTTTTCGCTGTTATAATAATAATTAAGTGTTCAGAAATTCATTAAAGTTTTTTACCCTTATTAAAATTTCTACAATCATAAAAATAACACTCGAAACATTTTGTAAACATTTTTATACTGAACAGCAATAAGAACAAAGGTAATAGTAATAAGTAGAGCAGTAATTACAATACTTTTTTTCGCTTTACTGTTATTTAGTAGAAAGTATCCCTAGTAAAATTAACGTTTTATGATAATAAACTCAGAAATTGCAGTAGCAGAATTGTTGCATCGAAATTAGCCAAGTTAAATAACTGAAAAATTGATTAATATTTTAAGTTTAGTCTTCGTATTCAAAGTAAAATAGTACAAAGTAATTAAAAACACAAATAGAACATATACACAGTAAATGGAAACACGCGAACAGACTTTTCGAAGCTACCAAAGCGAGTATCATCATCGGTGCAAAAAGAGGAAGATAGAGCGATGTCCACATCAACCCAAAAGAGGGCATGTGAACAAAAGGCTTCGTCTTTCGTGAATTACGTCTTTTTTTATTACCTTAAGTTGAAATTACTTTCTACTTGTCGAACTTACTTATCGAAACACTAAAATTTTGAGCAGTTTCATATGTACAAGTTTTTGTTACAGATGATGAATTTCTTGTAGCTCCTTAACAAATGAAAGCAATTTTTAATGAATAATTCTATCTATTCGTTGCTCACTCTGCGCAATGTTTAGTGTTTAAATATTAATCAAAATAGCATATTCAAAGATAGACTGTGTCTAAAGACAAACTAATTAATAAATCAGACACTAGAAGCCTTCACCCCAAAGTGACGATAGAAAGAACACATCTTTACATTTTATGTAAAAAATAAAAGAAGAGAAAAAGCATGTTTTAGCCGGAAAAATATTAAAAGCGAAATTTGCATTTAACCGAACAGTAGTATTTCGCCTTTGCGACTGATTTTACTTTTGCATTTTTTTTTTTTTTATTTTTTTTTCTGTGAGAAAATAACTTTTCTAGAACATGTTTTAAAATACCATTTCCTCTTCATCAAAACAAGGCTTTCTTTTAACTTTGTTCTCTTCTCTTTGCTTTTAGAAAAGCAGTTTTTTTTTTTTTTGAAGTAAAGCTTCTTTTGAAAAGGTACTGTAAAAATCCATAACTTTTTTCTGTTGCGAAAGTGGGCACGAAGCTACATAAAGCGGCATACTGAAAACCATTCGAATGAATTCCTTGAAATTTGGAGCAAAAGTATTTTAGAACACATAGAAAGAATTTCTCAAACGCAGCTTTGTATTTATTAATATCGAAATTACACACATTTTTAGCATTAATTCGTTATTTTAAAACAAACAAAAATTTATTATGAAAAGTACGCTTAGAAATGCGTTAAATGGTCTAATATGAAATTACTTACTTGATCAAAATTACGCAATTAAAATACATTAAGAGTTGTCACAAATTGGTACAAACACTATTAACTATGTAACATGTTCTTTAATTGAAAAACGAAAAAAGCTTCATCAACATTTAATTAAAATCCTAATTATGTTAGAAAGTTTCCTAACAATAAAGTAAAGGGGAAAACGACATTATTTCCGAGCATCCTGTTCTTAATTTCCTTTTAAAAATTTTGCTAAAACCCTCAATTTAATCTAAAAACTGATAATGATACAAGAATGAATTTAAAAAGGAATAAACCTTTTTATGCTTGGAGAAAAAAAAGCTTCTTTTGTTTCTAGATAAAAGTTCGACCGCTAAAAAAAACGGCTATTTTCTTAGTTGAAGAATGGTATGGGAATTAACTTAGATAGTTAAACCTTTTCTTTTAAGGATTGAAAATGAAATATTTGTTTTCCGTTTATACTAATCACATTTCAAAATCAACAGAAAAAATATAAATATTTTCATATGTTACAGTGGGAAAAAGCAAATTTAATCTATAAATTAAAATACGCTTCATGTAACTACTAAAACATAATTTTAAATTCTCCTTTCTTTCCATTTCCAGTGTTTTAATAGACTTTAATTATACTATCACTTATGGATGTCTGTATTGACAATAGCATTGCCACATGCAAAAGTGAAAAATAAACAAATAAATGGGAAACACCTTTTTTGAAAAAGATAGAATTTTTTTACTCTTAATCAATTCACGCTATAAATAATAGTAGTCACTATTTTATGGAAACAACAGTGATTATCTAATGTTTATGTATGTTTCAAGGTTTTATTTTATTAAAATCACGAAGTTTCTTATTTTAGTTCTAGTTCAGCATTTCTAATGCGTTTATTTCTATAATATTATAGGTTCAAAATTAAATTTTTATCATAATTTAATTCAGAAATTAATGACTAGTGTTGAGTTCCACTGTTGAATATTTAGTGCGATAAAACAAAAATTGCAATGATTTGATTAAAAAATGGGGGTCAATTTGGTATACTTCTGGTTCGGAATTATTGGATCTTCAATGTATGTAAAACAAACTTTATGACAAAAATAGCAAACCCGCAATTAGAAAGTTTTAATTTGGGAGAATAAAAAGGAGTTTAAAAACCAAGATTGGTTTTTATCTTCCGTTCTCGTACGTGCTAAGCCTCTTTTTAGATCAGATTTTACAAATTTCGTCAAACTTCGAACGCATGCGCGACCGTTAGATGCAAATCGGATTTAGATGAAAGGAAATTCAGATCAATAGATATGGTGAAATATTTTTGTATCATATTTTATGATATAATGCTATCATCATGTTTGAGTCAACATAATATTTATGTATACTTTTTATATAGAAGATATATATATATATAAGTTAAAAATATTTTTTTAAGGTAAACAGGAAATAAAAACGCTTTTAATGTTATTGTGCAATTCAAAAGAAAAGAAAATCCATTGTCAGTTTATTTTCTAATGTTCCAACAAGATTTATTTTATTCATGAATACTAACTAAAATTTAAGCCTTCTCACTTATTAAGTGAATGCCAGCGAGATGAAGCTACTTTAGAGGAAAGTTTGACAGTTAATCCAAGTAATCAAGAGGAAAATCTCCTTTATCCACTTCAGAGCCCTCCTAAGATTAAATTTGGAAAGGAAGTAGTGCTACTGACAGCTCACGTACAGACAATTCATCTGAAGATTGAGGATAGAGTTTCTGAAAAAGGTGTGCACTGAAAAGAGGGTGTTATTTTATTCAGTGCAGTAATGATCAGCTTCCTGAAATAATTCAGTGTTATACCAGAAAATTTTGAATTACTTCGCGTTATGAAGCTAAATATTAGACACTTCAGAATTGAAATTAGTTTGGTTATCATTTTATTAATGAACGAAATGGGAAAAAAATATTTAAAAATTTTTAAAAGATTAATAATTTATTCATTCTTCTTATTGATGGTTACTTATTGAAAAATCAGTTTAAATGAAATATTTTTTAAGTAATTTTAATTAATAATTGTTTCTATAGTTTTCTCAAGTAACAATTTCTTAAAGTAAAACAGTTATAAGTATTATTTCTGATAGTTGTTTTGCAATTATTTGGTAGTGTATGTACTAAAACATTTCTACACGTTTAATATGTTCTGCGTGGAACATCAAAACAAGTGCCTGTAGATGTTAACAGCAATTTTTGCTTAAAATCATCGTTTTTAAGAGAATCTACACTTGGATCAAAGAAAATCTCATGCAATTTCTGATGGATCAAAAATTTTTAGAAGGTTTTTGCATTGAATGCTGTTTATGTCAAATTCAGATGGCTTATGTATTCAGATTTCTCTAAATTTGTTTCTAAATACCGGTGCAGTTTTTCCGAAATTAGCATGACATTCACGCTAAGTTTTGTAACCTATATAAACATGGTGATTATTGTGGAAAAAAAAAGATTATCGCAATTACCTTGCTTTCTGTCATTTAAAGAAACAGAAAGTGTATCAAAAAATCTAACATATTACAATATGTTGATATGATGTTGTCCCATTATTTATTTCAGGTCAATAAAATGTTCTAATACACCTAAATACAATGCTCAAAACGGGACACAAAAAATGAATTCCCAACAAGTCCTGTTAGGAACTTAAAAGGAACCTACTGTCCCATGTATCAACATTGCTTTTAAAGTAGCTACTGCAAGTAATCTGCTCAATTTATTTCATATGTTTCTTTTCATTGATGTGTTTCTTTTCAACAACTGCTTGAAACAAGATAGTGTTTTTACGTGGAAAAAAGAGGTATCAGTTTTTTGTAAAAATAAAAAAATAAAAATCACTTTCTCCATTGCTAAACGGAATGTTTAACGTACGGCTAGCCATACTGAGTTAAAATTTTAAACTATATATTAAATATACGACAAATGATTAATATGCTTTGTGCTAAAATATGAGTACAAAGATAAAACAACCTTAAAAAAGCACAAATTGTCAGAACAAATATCGCAAATAGCTATTTCAATTCTACAATCAAGCCTCTTCAACAGTGCAGAAAAGAAGTGTTGAACACACAACTAGAAAGTTTTGAGTGCACAGTCCATTGTAGCTTCGAAGTAGCTATTTGCGATATTTATTCTAACAATTTGTGCTCTTTTACGTTGTTTTATCTTTGTACTCATATATATTAAATATGAGTTTATGTTAAAAAAATGTTCAGCACGTCAGTGCGTAGTATTGGAGCATATCTTTGGAGAACAGTCGGAACAAAATTACGAGAAGGGTTCGCTGTTGAAAGAATAAGGATACACCTCAACTAACGTAAAATTATTTGCAATGGACAAATACAAAGGCTAGTACTCTTCGTACTAACTGCAAAACACAGAAATACAGAGTAAAATCAATCAAAATAAAATAGTAACTCGATCGCAAACCCCCAATCAATCATACACTCTTATTCCTAATACGTCTTTTAATCTTTTTCACTTCTATTTTACACCAGTTGCGGAACAGCCTAGAGAAAGTCTCCAAAAAATTTCCTTTTTCGATTCAGGAACACTCGAGATCTCTATCTTTCGACCAACCATATTACGGTTGTATCGCAAGAAATGTCACCAAATTTTTCCAAAGCTTCCAACGTGTACCACTTGTTTCTATAGAAGTTTCGTATTTAAATTTAATTCATAATTATTTTATATAGAGTCGTAAATGAGTTCTGTTTCACTGCCTCAGCAGTTTCAGTAGAAGAAAAACAGCAAAGCTCCCAGGGCTTGAAGCAGTTATCACAAGTTTCCGAAATTAGTTTTTTATTCATGCGTTTTATCCTTTGAACGATGATCTCTAAATAGATTTAGACCTAATTCTGAAAATGACCTCTTCCTCCCCCGCTCCCCATCACGTAAATATTTTCTGAAAATGGCGCAGCTCAAAACTTGCAAAAAAATTGAAAAGTTGCAAGTTTAAAATAAGTCTTAAATGCTTTTTAAATCTTCTTTTTTCTTTTTTAATTGTTTTTCAACTTATACTTTGCATTAGTGTGTCTAAACAAGTGATGGGTCTGAAGAAGAAAGGGAGAGGAGGCTTTTTGACCGTTGAATTTTTAATGAAAATTGCCAGAAAACTAGCGGGATTTTGAAATTAGTTTTTATTTAAATTCGCTGACGGATTTTTTCATTCTGAATGTGGTTAGTGAAGGTATTACATGCTCAATAGGAAATAAATAAAAATTATTTATCCACCTAAAAATTAGGCTAGTTTTACGAAAAGTTTCACTATGGGTAACAAAAAAAAGTCAATAAGAACCCCTTCTCGCTCTTTTCTGAATTCTTTCCTCCCATAAAGTAAATAAATACTTGCAAGATAAATTACTTCACAATATAATTTTCTTTAGTTTGAAGAAGGTTTCATCGCTCCTTAGGGAAGAAAAGGTAAAAACAAAAGAATTTGATGCATGTAAGAAAAAATGAATTAAATTTCAACCTCTTCAGTGTGTACAAAGAGACAAAAATTAATAATGAAAACTTTCTTTGCTTGTAGCGTAAAGCAAATATTGAAATCGTCGACATGAAAAATCAAGTGGGATAAAAAAATGAAAAGAAAAAAAAACACACACACACACACATATATATATTAAGAAGAAAACATGTAGTGGATTTGACAAATTGAAATAGACAGACAGCGCCTAAAGGAATTTCAAACATTTTTTTTAGTTTTTTTTGTATTTCATTTTGATGTTGCAAAATCAAAATTAAATTCAGAAAGAGCATTTTTCTTTTTGCTTTGTTCAAAGAAAAAAAATTATCATTACGAGTGAATATAATTAAATCAGGATATTAACAATAACATTTGAGTGTTGTGTTATAAAATAATAAACTTCTAGTTTATATGATGTGTTTGTCTCTCTAAAAAAATTTCATTTACGGAACGTTGCCATAAAAGTGTAAAAGTTTTCCTTATATATATATATATATATATATATATATACAGTGTTCCCTCGCCACTTTGCGCTTCATGTTTCGCGGCTTCAGTGCTTCGCGGGGTTTTCCAAAATATTCATCAAAAATTAAAAGTGAAAAAATACAACCATGTCGGAAGCCACATTGCGAAAAGGAGCGTTGTTTCATGTTGATGCGCGCGAGAGAAGGATCTCTGCATGTCAAACAAAGAGATGAGTTGACTCGGAGTACATACCACGGGCTCTCAAAAGCTCCCACCAACACAAGACGGTTCGCCTCTCTCAGAAAGCAATGTTGATTAATGTTTATTACTATACTATAACGTTTTGTAATTAACTTCATTAATTAGCACCGACACGTTTAAGTAAATGCGTATACTGTTGTAATTTTTGTCTTAAATGTCTGAAGTATAAATACTGCTTACATATTTAAAGCATTATAGTGTACCCCCACACACGAAAATTCTTAGGGGCAAATAATACTTCGCGGTTTTTCAGTTTTTGCGGAAGGTTCTGGTCCCCATTAACTGCGAAAAACGAGGGATCACTGTATATATAAACTAAAACTAAACTCAGTGGCGCGCCAAATAAACTTATATATATATATATGTATATATAAGTTTAGAAGTTAACTGCTTAAGTATATAAGTTAACTGCATGGGCATGGCTGTAAAGTGTGTTAAGTAGGATGGTAGGTTTTGTGTACGATGAAAAATAAAAAACTAATTAAAATTGCAATTGAAAAAAGGTCTACTTATAAAAACTAGCAAGTGTATGTCATAATCGTACAATTGTATACATTAAAATGCAATATCAAATTTCCTTGAACTATTATTTATTTGTGCAAAAAGTTTATTAAACTTTGGCATGGTCGTTTGATTGTGCAAACCCAGTTTTAACGAATTATTTATAAATCATTCACTTAAGAGATTTTGGATTTTTACAAAACAAAAGCAATCGAAATTTCGCACATACAGCTTAGAAGCTCTTGATTTCATTGTGTATCGTTTTGCACTAATTTAATTATTGAAAAGTCGTGACTGCAGCATATCCAAGAGCTTATTCGTTCCTTATTTGTGAATAAGGAACGATTTAATTTGAGGAAACGTTTCATAAGAAGGTATATCTCGCAACGTTTAGGAGATTTTTTTCCTAAATGAAGCACCGTTGAATGAACATTCACTAATTGAAGAAACTCAATTTTGACGATAAAATGTTATAGGCACTTAGCTGATACAACAAAACTTGAGGATACATTTCTGTTATATCGAGTTTCACTAATTGGAGAACTGTAATTTGGAAGTTGGATTGCTAAAGACAGCTTATCTAAAATAACTAAAGGTACATTTAACTTTGAACGAAATTGGGTAAGGTTGACTACATACGCTCCAACATGTTTGACAAGCATGGTTGCGCAAACGTGTTTCTGCAAGAGTATGCAGGAGAATTTTGCACAAACGCGATGTTTGCGCAAACATTTGACGCTTGCTTAGTGCTTATGCAAAAACTTTCCGTATTCGTTTGCATAAACATGTTTGCACAAGCATGCTTGTCAAACATGTTGGAGCCGGTGCATTCACCCTAAGGGTGCATTCAAACCAAGCTCAAAAGAAAATAAACATTTCCGGGCTCTTCATTGGCTCTACATAACTTAGAAACCATTTCTTCATATTGAGTGGTTTTTATTGCATCATTAAAAATGTCTTTTTCTCACACGACCGCAATACATTGATGGCGGTATCCAACATATATAACACTCCTGTTAATTTGAAAACCATTACGACGGAGGCCAAATCGTCGTCGTCTTCGTTGCAAATTCATTCTAACTCGCCTAAATTCTCTACTCGTAACAGTTTAGATGCTGATTAGAAGGACTAATTTTTTGTAGATCAACCACAGATGACTTATATTTTATAAATACGACCAAATCAATAATACCCAGCAGCAAACAACAGCGTTACTTCCAATTTTCGCATCTTTCAAACATGAAATGGGATGCACATTTCATACATTTACAAAAGCTAATATACAACGGCTACTAATACTAAGCGAAAACATCTTTCTCTTCCGACAAGAAAACCAAAATCCTTTGCCGGAAACTATTTCCATCAAACCTTGACAAACTATAAATTGTTGTTAATCGAATTATTGAAAAGCACCCATCTTGATGTCGCAATAGAAAAAATTAACACGCTGAAAACGTTCGTCTATCAAAAAATTAAGAAATAAATTTCAATGATTTTTACTAATTATATAAATACTCTGTTCTCAAAACACAGTTTAACAGGAAGTTCCGTCTAGAACTATACGAGCCTTCTTTCCCGTATACGCCAACATCAAGTTTATTATATATCTATCTCTCTCTCTTTCTTTCTCCTTTACCTTTAGTTCTTAATTGCTTCAAATATACCTTTTTCAACGGTTACATATTCATTCACTCATTCATTCATTCCTTTATTCAGTCATTCATTCACTTATTCATGTATTTATTCACTCATTTACGTATTTTTTCATTCATTCACTCATTTATTCACTCACTTGTTCATTCATTCTTTCACTTATTCATTTAATCATTCATTAATTCAAAAATATTCTTAAAAATCCTGATTCAAAAATGTTATAGGAAAATAGGCTCGTTAGTTCTGGATGAACTTTCTATCTCTACATGCTCTAAGTTATAAGAGCTTTCCAATTTCGTTCCAAGCAAATCGGTCCGTTAGATCAGGATTTATATAGGATTGAAATTTTCCCTTAGGCGCTATGTTGATTTTTTTGAACTGTTCAAAAGTGAACAAAAATTGTTCAAATCAATATTTCACGCCAAGAGCTTCTTACAATGGGCTTTCTCATAGGAACTTGGATCGTGTGCCCAGAGTTTACATAATTTGCTTCATTTTCATGGGCTCTAATGTTAAAAGTTTTTGAACTGTTCAAAATTGAACGAAAAATTGTTCAAAGTAAAATATTGAAATGAGATGTCCCCGCCGAGATCTTTCGAATGTAAAAGAATTTTTTGAATCCGACAATTCGTTCAAAAGTTATTAGGGGGAGACAGACCGACAGACACACTCTTTTCCCCTCTCAAAACCCTACTTTCAATTTTTTTATTTTTCAATCTTTATTTAATTACTTCACTTATTTTTGACTTTTCGTGATTTCTAACGATATTTTCACGATACATTAAGCCTTCTTTCATGCTTTATGATTATTATTGTTACTTTTACGGGAAAGAAGGCTAAAAATGAATGCATTAGAAATTATTTTTTAAAAAAACTTCCACTTTTAATTTTCAAAATCGAAAATCTAACTGTAAAGAGAAATAACACAAAATGAAGAAAGCAGAGCAAAGCAACAAACTGGATTGACTTGAACATACGTTTAGGCAAAAAGTTGCAATGCAAAAAAAAAAGAAAGAAAGAAAAAATAAAGATGAATAAAGGCAAACAGAAAAATAATGTATCAAAACCCTTTGCTACACATGGGTTAACATATTAAAAAATATATATATATAGCTTGTTTGTATATAGTATACATTTGTCTTCATGCATATACAGGCATATATATCTGTATATGCATTCAGACAAATGTGCAATTATATAAAATAAATTAAAACATACGCTTGGTTTACTTTGAAAATGGTATTCCGTATTTTTTCATTGCTTGTAGCTATAAATAGAGTTCCTCAACATTTTCGTCAACAAGTATCAAGTCCGTTACCTCTTTCGGAAACGTTGGTGCTGGAACATAGTCCTTTCAGGAATTGGTTTGAGGAACTGAGACGGTGTAATATGAGTGGATTACTAAAAATGGATTATAGATCGTGGAGAGTAAGAAAAAGAAGAGCTTTATCGGGCCGCTTTCATTCGTAGATAGGAAGGGGTTACAGAGTGCAGGATCAGAAACAGAAGTTTATGTATGTTGTCTTCCGTGTTCCAAACACTTAGCAACATTTCCTTTGCAAAACTGGTCAAGGAAGTCAGCAGAAAGGAGTACTATAAGGGAACTTCTACATAAAAGAGATCACCGTAACCAAGAATTTAAAATAGCTTTAGTCAAATAGAAATTCACACGGGAAAGTTAAAATTTTCTTTTCAACTAAAAGTTCACTGAATGTACGATTCACTCGAGGTTAAACCGCACTTTTATTGCGGTTTACATACCTAAATGCCAGAGAATTGGAGCAACTCAACCCGCTTTTGAGTAACTTCGCTCCAATCCACTCTGACTTCTAAATGCTTGCACCAACTTTGCTCCCTACTCCGAATAGTTTTAAAAGAAATAAAATTAATCATCTTTATTCACTTATTTTAACAATATCATTTAAGTTGTTTGCCAGCAACTTAAAAGTTGTTTAAATATTTATGTTAAAAGATGAAAAATCATCTATCATTCTTTTTCGATGTTTACTCAAAACTGATTTTAATGCTGAAGAAACGTCCTTCTAAAAGTTTTAATGATATTCGAATTTCAAAAAATTCGGAACAGTAGGTTGCGACAACTGGTACTGCTCTTGTTCCAGATCTCGACTAAAAAAAAAAAAAAAAAAAGAAAGAAGGATGGAAGAAAACTTTTTTTTTTCCTTAGAGAATTTTATGTTACAGACCTTTTGGTAACTTTAACACAAGACTCCGTGATTTTTATTCACGTTTGTGTGATTGCAGGTTTGTGTGATTATTGTAAAAATTCGGGGGGGGGGAATATATTAATTGTAAACGACTTTTGATATTGAAGTAATTATCGAATTAGTAGAGATAGTGGATTAATTAGGTAAAAAATTCTAGTTAAGACAATGCGAAAAACATGTCTTGTATTTACATAGTACTAAACAGGAAACGTAATATTTAAACTGATCTTTATGAAAAATTTTTAGAATGATCAGACATTTAGAGAACTAGGAGTAACATTTGGTGTTTTTTAATTTTAATTACAAAACGGATTTTTTTTTTTTTTTTTTCAGAAATAGTGAGATGATTTTTTTCCCTTTTAAAATAAAAAAGGTAAATTTGTTCTTAGTTTTGTTGTTTTCTACCTCTTATGCAATTTTCAGTAGCTTCAAAGATGAAATAGCGAAGCACTGCTCATTAATGAACCAGCGTGAAGTTGACGTAAGAGTGACGTCAATTCGAACCATGGTGATTTCTTTTTTTTTTCCTGGCAGAGTTTTTGATAAAATTGTTTCTAAAAGGAAAAAGTGTCTCGCTTATTTTGTCAACACAGGGGAGAATTATGACTCGATTTTTTCTAAAAAAAAGTTATTTATTTTTAAAGTTAAACAAACGAAATAACTTGTGTCATGCAAAATGAAAATATTTCTAAAGAACAAAACGCTGTTAGAAAGGGGGGAAATACAGCGTCGTACATAAGAATTTTTTTCGCGAGGGGCCTAATCCAAGCAATAAGAGAACTTTCGAAATGAAGTTTCAAAACAATTAAAATTTTTATTCAAAGTTGGTTGTTTTGAATTTATTTTGTAAATGACTTTCTACCCTTAAATACCTTTCTGATGTTACAGATAGCACACTTTTATAGCACTTACTAAATTTTTGTCAGCACATCACGGAATTTCACAGCTAAGATACTAATTTTAAAGTACCAGCAAAAAACCCAGTGGGTTGTTTAACTATAACAATAGTAATAGTTCAACTGGATTTGTCTGTTTCTCTCTTATTGGTCCCTTCCCTGCTACTTCTACTTCCACTTCACACTGCCTTTATTCTCATTGGTTTACAGTTAATTCTTAGGCTATATAAGCTTTGTTTTTGTTGTTTTGTCTGCTTCATTTGGATATTTTGCATCTGTAAGCTCCCTGTCGCATTGAAAAAGGGATTCCAAGCAATCCCGAAACATAAGTCTGCGTTTTAATGCTCATTTGTGCTTTAAATTAACGTGAAATTTTATTTTTATTACTGTTTACTTGCACAAAGTTAAATTATTATTATAACAATAGTATTTCATTCTTTGTTAAAAGATATATCAAAGCTTAGTACATAAAGTAAAACCAAAATTCTTCATACTAAAAAACAAAGCACACTTTCTAATCTTTTAATTGGATTTAAGCAATTTGTTGACTGCTTATCGCTTTTCTAACATGGAGCGCTCAGTGGATTGTTAAAAGAAATTGCCAATCTGTCGGATTTTTATAATGTGATGTTCCTTTTATCAAGGCTATCACTTAAAAATAGTTTAAGAATTTATAGAATTCCTTTAAAGATTTATATTGTTTCACTTTCATTTTGCTTACATTATTTAGAATTGTTTATCAACTCTTGATCTTTATTTCTTAAAACGTTATTATTTAATATGCACAAATTCGTTATTTCTGATAATAACATTACTACTTCGCCAAAAGCTGTGTAAGTTTGAAATGCAATTCTTTAATAGCTTATGGATTTGATTTACAATGTTCATAAATTTGCATCCGTTGATGGCATGTTTTCTTCTTTCTGTGTTATTGGTCAGAAGCGGGTAATTCTGCCTTTATGCAGTAGCGTCAATCGGGGGTGGGAGGGGTCACCATTTTGGTGACCCACAAAATGGGTTCAAGAGTTTATGAATTATATATATATGTGTGTGTGTCTGTGTGTGTGCTCTCCGAAAATGGGTGCGGAAGCCACCAACGCCATATTCGTGCGGTAAATAGGGTTGCCGAAAACCCAAGTTGGAAAATTTTATCTCCGTGGCGAAATTGGTGCTAAATTGAATTTTCGCTATAATGGCTGTTATAGGCAATTGTGCATTTTCCCTTACTATATTTCAAATGTGTTTCATATGTAAGTTCATTGTACTTTTTCCCCAAAACCGCTACCATCTTTTTCTTTTTGTAAATTAATTTATTTATTTGCTTCGAATAACCCTTTTTCTGGGGGGGGGGGAGGCCCTACAAATTCCCGCCCTGTGTGACACCCATGCTATACGCCACTACTATAAGTACATAAACTATGCATTTCCAGCATCCGAACCCTGCGTTTACAGCACATGAACACGATCTGTTACTGCAGATTTTCTTGAAGCGGCAGAAGGAACAAGTGTCCCTGTTGAGTGAAACAAATGACGTCAAAGTGACGTTTTTTCAGTGAAGAATCAGGATGGAGGAGGCGTGAAAAAAGGAAGAACGCAGACTCAGCGCTTGCCGTGATAGTATATACACATCTCAGTTTCTCACATAGCCAATAATAGCCATCCCATTTATGTCCCTGATACATTTCTGACGTGTACCTTTTCTTCTAGTGACTTTTGTTAGACCATCTTTCAACAAGATAATGCACAACCACATGTGAGGCCCCCAGAAGCAAATGGATGTATATGACAAAATTGAAAATTTGGAGACAACTAGTGCAAATGATAGAGAAGGCACTATTTTATATTGTGGCAAGAGACGTGTTAATGATAGCTCTAACAGGTGCTCCTCCCCAACGTAATTTAAAAAAAAAATTATCATATAAGATCCAGACTTTGAACGCGTTTTTCTCAGAATCGTTTTTTGGTCACTTACATCCCTTTGCTTCTCACTGCTTTATGTGGCTTACATGAGTAAAAGGAACTCAAATTCTTGCAGTTATTATCAATATTTCATACATACATACATACATACAGTTGAGTAGTATTATTAACGCGTGATTAATCACAGCTTTAAAATGTATTGACATTAATAACATCGCTTTGCGTTTTAGAGTTCTGTATTCCATCCCTCTCCCCTATTACCACGAGGCCTTAGAGTTGTCCTCCCCCTGGCATAGGGAAGTGAAGTCCGGCGAATGCTCGTTACCGTTCTGAGATAGGTTTGCTGAGCGCCAGCTCAGCTTAACTAACTCTTGCTGTGTGGATCTGCCCCTCCTTGATACCCCTATGCTTAAAGAGTATCATCATAGGATTGTGGTTCCCATTTTGCGTTTTTGAGTGGTATATTTTTTTTCCAAGGACCCTAGCCGCATTACAAAATATAACTGTGACATGAAATTAAGTATTTAAGAAATTTGAAATTTCTGAAATTAAAAATTAGGTAGAATTCTCAATATGATATTTTTAGCTTTTATTAAATGATAATTATTATTACATAGATGATTAATAATTAACTGCGTATGAAAAAATTTTAGAAATATTTTATGTTGTGAGTATTTTTTCGATTTTTTTTTTTTTTTTGCTGAATGAAACTTGCTTGACTTTTTTATTTTACGAAATACTAAATACGTTCAAAAATTTGCAGGTTAAATATTCTATATAATAGAGAAGAAACATTATTTTATTCGTTTAGATAGTATATTTCAACAAGAAAAAAAGTGCTCAGTAAAATAGATAAAAAAATCGCTATATAATTAGTTGCAATTTTCTTTTTTAATTCTTGACTCATTTATGAAATAAAAAACTTATTTACACATCCAAAATACGCACTTCAAAGTGTCTTACCAGTGTTTATTCAAGTACAAAGATAAAACAACGTGAAAAAGCACAAATTCAGATTAAAATTAACGCAAATAGCTATTTCGAAGCTACAAATGGAGCCTCTTCATCAGTGCATAAAAAGAAGAAGAAACGCTCAACACACAAGCAAGAAAGCTGTGAGTGAACAAGGCAATAACCAGAGAGACACCGGTATTTATACCAAATGTGTCGGATTAGCGATTGACCAATCAGAGGCCAGGAACAAGGCGGGAACAGAACTCCTGGCCTGTTCCTGGCCTCTGATTGGTCAATCGCTAATCCGACACATTTGGTATAAATACCGGTGTCTCTCTGGTTATTGCCTTGTTCACTCACAGCTTTCTTGCTTGTGTGTTGAGCGTTTCTTCTTCTTTTTATGCACTGATGAAGAGGCTCCATTTGTAGCTTCGAAATAGCTATTTGCGTTAATTTTAATCTGAATTTGTGCTTTTTCACGTTGTTTTATCTTTGTACTTACATTTTTGCACAAAGTATTTTGATCATTTGTCTTATACAGTGTTTATTCAGTTACTTCATGCAGTTAATTATACTCCATCTTATCTCAAAGGACCGTCAATTCATTGGTATGCATTTTCCTTACTTTCAAACATCCTCCAAACTTAAAGAAAATCTTCGGATTGCTCAAGGGAAAAAGAGAAGTGTTATCAAAAGAATGCATTTGAAAAGAGTACCGAATTAAGCCTTGTATGCACTTGCTAACTCAGCCGATTCTTTCAGCTCTTGAGGGAATACTTGCAGCTTTTAAATATCCGAACAGTAACTTTTCTGAATTTCAGACAGTTGATTACAATTTCTCTGCTTGATATTGTAAAGGTTAATCAGGTGATGTATAGCACGCGTGTGTGAGAGTTCCAGAAAAGTTCTTGAATATTTTTATTCATCTACGAAAGTTACTTGGAATATGATCGTTGGATCATTTGTTTTATAACGTAATAATTTTTTCCTCCGAAAGAAATGTGAAATATTGTTTTTCTAATCGAACTTAAATAACATAAGTCACTAAAATAATTATAATATTTTGAATATTCTTCAGATTTTTTGAGTGCTACAATGTGGTGGAAAAAATAAAGCAGATTTAGGGACGTGTAGTTATTTGTAAACGCTAATTATAGCATATCCTCTATTAATAGTTTTTTTTCTACTCATAAAAGGTGACTAAAATTCAGTTTAAAAAGTATTTTTAAAAAGTTTGACCAAGGGTGAAGCTGCAGTTTATTACATTTGATACAGAAAGACTGTGTATTATGCTAAATAAGAAACAATTTGGATTTAAATAGTAAATTATAATTATTTACCGAATTCTTTGTCTCACTGGGGTATATTTGATGGAAATGAAAGCTTCTGTGTAATGAACCGAGTTCGAATTCCAGCCAAAGGCATGGATGTTATTGATCGGCTTAGCACTTCTTATACCTTACTGAGTTCGATTCCACTTTAACCTGTAGATTATCAGCGATTCAAAGAGGCAGTTCATGTTTAGTCAAATTTAAATGCATTTAATTCTTAAACGATATCCATTCAAATGGTTGATAGTACTATTTCCAGTTAAAATTGTCAACACAAAACAGTTCCAATGTTTTGTCATATGATTAGTTGTCCAACGTAACTTTGAATGGTCTCCCTTTTTTTCAACACTCAATCTGCTGCTTAGGTCATTTTTAGCAATCACTAATATCCATATTTTATTCTATCGTTTTTTCTCTGAAATAGCATACGGAAAATATTTCTACTTTAAACACCCGCTGTTACCTCTTACTTAAAAGCACCCGCTTTTAATTGTCCTAACAAATTTTATGATTATAATTTGCTATGCACTTAACGCCATCCAATATATATATATATATATATATATATATATATATATATATATATATATATATATATATAAAGAGAGAGAGAGAGAAAGTTTGAAACGACAGTCAATTTTAAGTATATAAAAGAAAGGATTCTTTTAAAAAATGCTACGAACACCCAGTTTACATTTTTAGCGGAGTAGTATATTTTATTCTTTTGGAGACACTGAGGAGTAATAGTTTTACCATAAGAAAAATAAGTTAAGAGAGAGATACGAAAAAACAGGAAGTGGCTTTGATGGATGGATGTCGTGAACTGAACATTTGATTATCTTTTTACCTGTCCAATGAATGATCTATCTCCTACGTATCTATATTTAATTTCGCTAATGAGAGAATATTTACGTGTCTCTGAATGGTATTAGGTTACTGATTTCGACAATTGTTTTGAACTTAATAATAAAGTATTTAAACATTACACAAATCATAATTCGACGGATATGATAGTGATATTTATTAAACACCAATGAATGAAAATCAGAACAATGATAATGTATTTCCACAACATTTATGAATTGAATTATATTAATTTCACGTTAGCTATGTGCACATATTAAAATATAATTAATTTAAAGTCAGAACTTGGTGCGGTTTTTCATTTAACAAAGCTATTTGTTTATCACACGTATTGATCTTGTTGTTTATTACACCGCTTGATGTAATAAACAATATTACATCAAGCGGTGCTTTTATTTTTAAAAAGTAATCATATACTATTTTAAAAGAAAAACCAACGTCATTTATAAGAAAAATCAGTTTCATAATTTGAAAATTAATGCTATAATAAAACTGTTTTTAAATTAATAAACATTTTAAAATATTTCAATAAATAGAAAATATTTCGTTTTATAAACATTATTTATCTCAGATTGAAAAATATCAATCAAAATGACGGCTCGAAAATTGCGCACTCACTGGAAGACAAATATAAATGAATTTTTTACTTCATGTGAAGCATATTCAAAAGAAAAGATATATATGAAAAACGTATACGATGTTATTTTCTACAAAACATTAATATATATATATATATATACAAAAAAGTATTGTCTCAACTATTTTAAGGGCTTTGGTTCCATTAGTAACAATTCCAGAATCCGAGTTCGAAGGCAATGAGACGTGAATTTCCCATTTCAAGTAAAATAGAGGGGAAAAAGAAAGGAAAAGAAACCATTTTGCTCATTCTGAGCTAACGCAATACTCGTCATTGTTATCATTTCAAAACATAATTGTTCTATTCGAACAAAACATTTTACCCAACGTTTACTATTGAGTGATTTCTGGTTTGCATTGAAGAGAGAAACTCTTTCTTAAGACGTAAAAAATGATGCTATAACGAGTAACGACAAGTGCACAAATCCATTTGCACCATTTCTTCAAACCAGTATGGATGCCTTATTTAATTACGAAACATTCGCAACTTTAAACAGCTGAAAGACTAAATTATCGGCCTTTGGATTTGGTTTAGAGCTTGTAAAGTTGAGCTCAAGAAAATAACGCTAATATTGAAGGACATTTTTATAATCCATATTAAGAATATAATGTTTGTTTAACTAAAAATAAAATAATTACGGAAGCTATTCTAATGATTTTTCAATGTTCCCATTTATATCTCTTCCTTTTTTCAATCGCATACAGTGGTACCTCGAGATACAAGTGCCCTGACATACGAGTGATTTGAGATACGAGCGCTGTCGAGCAGCGAAATTTTGTTTTGAAATACGAGCGACATTTGAGATACGAGGAACGGCCAGCTGCGACGCCATGGCCCACCCTGCGCCTGCGCAGTAAATCGCTTTGCACATTGACATACGAGCAAGGTTACGGAACGAATTAAACTCGTACTTCGAGGTATCACTGTATTAGCTTAGCTTATATGGACTTAAATACAGTATCTTTAATATATACCTTAGTTAATTTAATAAAACGTAGAAAAGGCCTTGATATTTTTACTTTCGAGAAACATTTTTCAAGAAGTGTTTTCATAAAAAAGTGAAGATTTGTATTATATGTAATCTCTCTTAATTGAGTCGTATTTTTTTAATGTATATGTATAATAGAAGTTGAATAGCCCGACCTTCCCCTGCATTAGCATGGTGTAACAGCTTCAAATGGCATATTGGTATAATTTTATGCAAAATCAAATAACTTCTCTGGTTCTTAAAAAACACCCACAGGATTATGCTGCTTTAATAAAATTGGAAAATCATAAACTTCAACAAAAGTAATGCATATAATACCAGTGATGTCTTTTCCAATTTTACCTTCACTAAGACAGAGACATATCCTAACTGTCACTATCCGCTCCAATAAATGATTTGTACTCCAACGAAGTAATCTAATTATCATAATTTTCCTAGAATATTTCCTTAAGTTAAACATTTGTGAGAGAGACCATTTCGCGAGGCTCTGGAACAGATTTTCCAATAACTTGCTTAAAGGAAGATATAACAAACATTTATTAAATCAGTCATTACAGTTACGGGTGAGGTAAATTAAATGCTAATGGGTAAATTTTCGGACATTCAGATTTACACAGAATTGATTATGCGTATTTATGAAAATATCCTTTTCAAAAAAAAATAAAAGTAATCAATTTAGTAAAAGATATGGGTGAATGGCAAAAAAAAGGAGCTTAGCAATGGCTTGAGACAAATGAACAAACTGCCAAAATGATTCGCCGAGGGCAACAAGGGCACAATGCTTAAATCGGAAATGTGGATCCTTCTCGGACATTTAAATTAGCTGCTTAAACATGAATAACGTATAACCTTCCTTTTTATATATAGGTAATTCATGCACTCTTAAAAATTGAAATCATTTTTTCTTCTTATTTTCTTTCGCTTTTTTCTTCGTAGGATAGATATGGGTAAAGCGACCAAGCTAAGGTATGCTGGTTTTTGAACCGACTTTCAAAACACGTAAATGCCATCAAAATTAGTGATTAATATACCTCAATTCCCCGAGTGCATAATAAAAATTTTCAATCGCCCTGAAAATGTGTTAAGTACCTGAAAATTCCTTTTTCACAAATGACTCGAATAACCTTTGATGCTAAGTGTCAAATTTTGGAAACAGAAACTAACCTTTGAAGTTAGGTGACGTAACAACCGTATTCGCCAACCTTTCGACTGGCAGTCAGACAGCGTTTGCACGGTCCGTTTTGGACTCAAGTCAAAACGGTATTCCCCACGCCGAGGAGACAGCTATTTCCCAGCGTGGTCGGTCGAAAGACTTCGACCGTAGAAATCGAAGGGTCCCAGCAGCCCAAACTTACAGTGCGTGCGCAGTTAACAAGCGGCCATCTGAAGTTTCTTGATTTCGCAGAGAAGTGCGGGGAGAAAAATAAATTCTCTGGGCAAGACATGGGAATTTCATTTGGGGTCGAGACTTCATGACACAGTACTACTCCTTTTGGGTGTTCAACCCTCACCATAACAGAGCCGAATGCTTGTTAAATAGGGGAAAAAATAGAAAACTCAGTTTAATACTAATGAGTTTGTTCATGAGACATCGCCGAAGTAGCCTATCCAGTAACATTCAATGTGGACTTTTAGGGTTCGAATTCCGTCCTTGGTTATCTTTTTTTTTGAAATTCATTTAAGTTATTTTATTTACATAAAAATAAATTTATTCAGAAAAAAGGCTTATTCAGTATCACTGGTACTGGCGTAGATAAGGAGGGTTGGGGATAAAAATCCCTGAAATGGTGAAGATTGTCTGGAACTTGACCCATTTTCCTATAAAACAATGAAATAAGCTCACTTTTCCAGAAGAAACCCCCCAAAAATCCGCGTCTAGCTACGACACTGTTCAGTACCAAATTATATTTTAATTATGGTAATCATTTTACTTTTTAAAATGCAAAACAAGTAATCGTTCTAACATCGCAACAATTCCTATCAATCAGAAAATGTAGCTGTTTTAAATTGTGTCATGTGCGTAAATGGGGGTAAAAGATCATTATATAGATTCAATCTCAGCCTTTTCTGCCGAAGCAGTATTCATGTAAATGTTAGAGTTGTTGTTTTTTTATTGAATGAAAAACTGGTTCAATGGAATAAGGGACTAATAAAAAAGCAAGCTAATTCAAGGCTTCTTGTTTGTAGTTAAAAATTTATAATGAGTAAAGTTGAATCATAACACAAATTAAACTTTTTATTTTCTATAGTAACTGTTCATAAGTAATATTTCTATAATAATTATTTATTCTGTTTTTATAAAGTAAAATTGTTACTTTAAATAATTATCTCATTCAATATTTAATTTGCCCTTTTCTCTGAATAAATTTATTTTATGTAAATATAACAAGTTAAATGAGTAAAAATTAAAAATCAAGGGCGGGATTCGAACCCTGAACTTTCGCATTGAACGCCGGCACGTTACCAGATAGGATGCTTCGTCGCTGTCTCCCGAGCAAACTTATTAGTATGTGAACTGAGTTTGAAATTTAAATTGCTTCTTTCTCCTAATTAACTGGTCATTCGGCATTTTTACATTGAGGATTAATCACCCTAAAGGATCTCACGAAGTCTCGTACCCAAATGAGTTTTCCATGTCATGCCTTCCGCTTGTAAATGTTTTTTTTTTTTTTTTTACAATTACGATTGCTTGAGAAATGTGAATATCGCTGACAGAGTTTGTTTTTGTCTTATGAACGACTTTGAAACTTAGGATGAAAAAGATTTTCATGCGCGATATCGTTTACAAAATTCCACATTGCTGCAGTTTGACTCTGAGGTCACATGGTAGAATTCAGCCAATCATAATAGAACTGTCAAGAGAGTTTCAAGAGAGGCAGTTGAAAGATCAACGATGCTAATGTCTGGTGAATACGGAATTCGACAGTGGTCTTGACATAGGTTCTTTCGAATATTGACTGGACCGGCTGTTTGACCGTGTTTGGTGAATAAGGCCGTAAGTGAAGTTTTGGACTTTAAAGTTAAGAGATCACTTTGTTCGACATGAGCCGGGAAAAGTGCTTTCTTAACTTAGTCAAAAATACGTTATAAGGAACGGTTTAAATTAGTAAATGCTATACTTTCTCTGTAGAAAAATTATAGAAACTTACAACACTTATTAAAATATCCCTTTTTCTTTCTTTCTTTTTTTTACAATTGCAAAACAGTTATGGAAGATCAAAAAAAAAATCTTATAATTGGTTATGCTGCAAATACATTTCAATTTCACACATATGGAGTTAGAGGGCCCAAAGAAACAAATTGGGCACTATTGTTTTTATGATATTGAACCCGAAATTTTCGCTGCCGTAGGAGCATCCCTACGTCTTTTTGTTCTTAATCGTCATCTTTTGGTTCTCTCTCTGTCCTTGCTTTTCTGCTTCTCTCATTTTTCGCTTAACGCTAATTCACATTCCCCCCCCCCCCCTTTTACTTCTTTTTCATATTTCGCGGCTTCAATTCTATTTTTGAATGTACTTGATATCAATATCTCTGTGGAGCCTTTCTTTTAAAATAACAAGCTTAATAATTAGTGCTCGGAAGGCAAAGGAGCCTACAGACACTACAATAGCTAATTGCTACATTTTCCTCCTCTCCCCTTTTTTCTATTATAAAAAAAAAAAAAGGAAGAAAGAAAAAGCGTTAACAAGTTATTCTATGTTTACATGGTTCAGAAAATGCTGTAATGTAATTTTTATACGTAAATCATGTTTGTTTCGAGAATATTTTCCATACTTCAAAAGCATTTTTGAAATTCAGGTTTTGTTTTGGCAATTGTTTCTTTCGAATTTCTTCTTGACGTGGTATTATTAAATAAAAGTAATCTTCTTTCAAAAACTTCATTCTTTCGTTCGTGAAACACAACAGAAATAAAGTGAATATAGGAAGATAGTGAATTTTAACGCCAAGCGCTCTCGAAGACACTATAAAATTTATAAAATACATGTTTAACATGACATCTCATTTATTTCTCGAAACAGAGAATAGTTTTTCTGTTTGAACTGAAGAACAACATCATCATAACTCTCATGCTCTTTTTTCTGGGAAAGAAAGGAATACATGCACGAACTAATTCCCCTCCGGATGATTTTAAATTGTTTGTATGTAAATTGTTTTTTCCTGCCTTCAATATTATTATTTTTTTTTATTTATTTATTTATTTTTTTTTTTTGCAGTTGCTTTTAGTACATAATTATTTAGGAGTTAAAAATGTTTTTTCGGATTTAAAACGAAAAATATTAAGTTTATTTAAATTTCTCAAATCTTTTTTTTCTTAAAAAAATATGGTGTTCGAATACCGTAAGAATATCCCAAACGGATTAAAATATATGAATAAACGAAAGTCATGAAAATTCTAATAGGTTAAAAATACATTCGCTGTTTATATGAGTGCCAAAAAATTGCGTCCACTTCTCAAAATATCTATAAGTTGCATTATATAAATTAGCGAATCATAGAAATTCGGGTTTTCAATAAAATCGCTACATAAAATCGTTAAAAAAAAATGTAATTGAAAAATTAAAATAAATCGATAAAAATACTATGAAGGGAGGATTTCGGTCTGAGACCCAATCTTTTTGCATGCTCTCATTTTTGTTCAATTCTTTATCGTGAAACAATTACCGTTATGTTTATAGGAATGGTGGTTTGAAATAACATTACTACTTTACATTTTTTAAAAAAATTCTTGAAGAAAAAAACTGTCATAAACATTCGGGGAAGAAAATCTATTTTCCTGCATTTTTTTATTATTATTTTCTAATGGGCTGCTCTTAGCTTATTGCAATTGCAGACCTAGTGCGTTCCCCAGAGATTGGTACCATCTCTTTCAGCGGTACCACAGTGAGTGTGGTACCATCGCCGCATGAGAATTTCGATGTCTAGTTTCTTGCATGGAAGGGTGAGCACCTGGACTTTTGATGCGAAATTGCATTAGGAATTTCATTCATCCGAGAGTGTCAAAGCCAAATGTCTACTCAATGGATCTTTTACCTTCCGCATAATCAGACGACATGGGCTCAGACAATTTTCTGTATCTTGAAAATCCACCAACATTGCCACTCTCGATCCTATGACCTGGGGCGTACAAGCCCCACGCCCTTACCGCGCGCTACCGTGCTGACTCCTGCAAAATTGACATGATAGCATTTTTGGTTTTCTGTAAGTAATTTAAAACTCGCTTAAAGACTGTCATCACCATTATCAAAAAAACCATTACCAGCTTTGAAAAACAGACTGCAGTCAAGCATAACAAAAGAGTTTTATGAGCTAAAATAATATAAAGTGTTACTGACGGGGAAAAACAAAGAAAATATGACAATTTGTATCAATTATGTTGAAATTTATTAACTGTTTAGCGTCAACTAATAAATAAGCCACTCCGTATTTATATAAATTTAAGAATAAACAAAAAATTTCAAAAAGTTCTTTACTACTTTTATTGTTTATTTATTTGTTTAAGTGAGTTTAATATTTTTGTTTTATAATGTACTTATTTTACTTCATTTAATACGCACTGAATTTTCGATAATTTTATTAAAGTGTTTTTTTTTAATTACAAGGTTAAAAAAATACAGTCATTAAAATTTCCTTGCATGGCATGCAGTAAAGTTTTAAATTGTTTTAAGAATTTATCAAACATCCATCCTCGGCAACGAGTTTACTTCGCAGGGCGTTCAACTTTCGCTAATTTCCTCCAGCTATTTATCTTGCTTTGACATGAAAGAGGGGAAAAAATAAACCTAAAAGATTTCCCTTCGAAGATTTAAAACATGCCTCACTTTCAATACACTTCAGCAGTTTAGATTATTTACCAGAAAATAAACGACTTCCTGTTCAAGCGCAATGTATTCCTGTTCCGCCAGGTGCTGCTGAAACCAGGTTGACTCAACTCTGATAGAATTTGAAATTTCCATGGAAATAGCAAAAAAAAAAAAAAATCTGTTTTCTTCTCCGTACGAAAAGTGCTAGTCTTTAATAGGTTCGTCCGGGAATTTTATCGCGGAGAAAATTAAAGGGCGAATGTTATTTTACTGTCTTTTCTGCTCAACAAAAAATACTATTTTGCTGCCATAGAAAAAAAACATGCATCTTGTTTTCTATTTTATTCCCTTAGAGTTTCAACGTTACATGTTTTTATTTTATTTCCTTTATTTATTGTCCTGGCTCGTTGTTGCTATTTTCGCACTATACTTATGCATTACAAGATTTAATTTTTTCTTTGTTAAGCAACTGTTTATACCTATTGTGCCATTAGATATAAACAGTATAAAAGGTACATACCAATTAATTCTATTTTCATCGACTTTTATCATAAATAGAGTATAGGGGAGGGTGGGGGAATTACACGCGCTTAAGGGAAAAACCCTATATTTTGTTAAATAGTACACTTAAACCAAACAATATGAGCAGAAACTATTCTACAGACAATTAGCAGTACATTTCTAACCTTCAAATAAGTACATCTTAATTACTTTATTTAGGAAGTTAATTATAAAAAAAGCGCAAATGCGTGGTATTCCCCGCCCAGAAGGGTAACGGCAAGCATAGCGTGGTTTTCGTCCTAATTTTGGACCTCGATTGTTTTCTGCTTTCATTCTTGTTTTTAAAGTAGCCTCATGAATGCCGAAAACTCTTGCTACTTCTCTTTTTTTTTTTTCCTGATTTTATAACATCAAGAGCTTTATGTAACTGTTCTTCAGTCCATTTCGCTTTCAGGGTTTTCCTTGTATAATCTATCGGCATCTATAATTAAAAGAAATATGTTATAATTGTGTATATTGTTATACACCATTATAACATATTTCTTTTAATTACCATTTACCATTATAATCACATTTACATTTCTGCAAGTCATGTGGGGGAATATCAAGCACCGAAATGGCTGCGTGCAGATACCCCGCAGTGCATTCAGTTACAAACATAACCGTAACATGAAAAGTTGATGCAATAATTCAACAACACTAAGCTTGAACCAAACCTTAAGATAAGGTGCTTCAAAATCATGCTAAATATTACGCTAAAATAATTAGTTGAAGTAAGTTACCTTGCAAATACTAGATGAGAAAAATTACATCAAACGCACGAGAAATATTCTTCACTCGACTGATGCAAAACTGACACAAGGAAGTAGCGGGCTCAGGCCCAGTTGTATTTGTAGTCCCTGCTGATAGTTCTCAGGACCCACCGATAGTGGTTTACGTCACTACGAATACGTCAATCAGCATGCGTGTAATTCCCCCACCCTCCCCTACAATTTCGGAATGCAAAAAAAAAATATTTTCGTTATAAACAAATTTATTTTCTCATTCACCAAAATTTATTTACATACAAATATCTGCATGTTTTTTTTTTTTTTTTTTTTTTTTTTTTTGCTTCCTGGTATTTAATAGCTAAAAATACTGTTATAAAACAAAAAAGTTTGATCTTAAAATGTAAACATTAAATTTTAGCTATTGTTTAGAATTGTAGCAATTTCGTTCCTTTGAGATATGATTGAAGTTTTTCTCTACGGCCAGATACTTTTTTCTATGAGAAACAACCGCAGAGAGGGAAACATTTCGAAAAATGCACTCCTCTCCAAAAAGCATCTTTCAAAATTTAGGGATAACCAAAAATCGACCCTTCACAAAAACACACCGATTCACAAGTATACCTTCCAGCAAATCACTATTGCGAAAACGGTTCCTTCAAAACATTTGTCCATTCATTAGCATGAAAACAATCTTCTTAACAATCTAAGAAACAGAAAAGATTTTTCTAAAAAAATAACCATAGTAAAATAAACTCTATTCCGCAATTTTCGTGTACTTCCTCAGAACAATAACCGACTCCCTTTCTTTGTAGCAAGTATCCGATGCATAACATTGAAAAAAGTGACTAATTTCATGGTGAAAATCTTCCACCTTTGTCCAATTTCAACATTACTTTTACCAAATTACGTCAATCAAAACTAACGTCCAAAATAAAAGCATGAGTATTTCTTTTCGTGAAGCATAAATTGAATTTTCAATTGTTTAAGCAAAGCATTTCCCCTGGAAACAAAGTTTTGTAAATAAATACTTGTGAAATAAAATAAGAATTGGAACTTTAAGAAAAATGAGTTTATTATGTGTTTTACAAATCTCCATTTTAACAAACAAATCAAAATGTGTTGGTTACAAGCACATTATTCAAAACATGAAAGCGAAGCCTAACGTTTCATTTAAACCATTTCCTTTCATAGGGATAAATATCACACTTAACCGCGGTTTAAAAATATATTCCTTAGTTTAAATTAACAAATGCGCATACGAGAGCCTTAAATGAAAATAATCGCACTGCCCTCAAGATATTTGAATGGATAATTTGGAGCTTTAATTCACTTTACGTATTTAATATGATATGAGGCGCAAATCTCAAGTGACACACGATCACTGCTCGGTGAAAGTGAACGTGATCAATTACTTCCGCCTGGAAGAACAGTGATTGGATGTCATAAACTCTCGAGTGTGCTATCAAAGTCTGAGGTAGTACTACTTTAAACCTGCGGTCAACGTAAATGGTGCTACAAAAGATAAACAAAATTTGACTGAGAAGTTGCTACCATCGATGCAGTGTTTTCCTACGGTGAAGAATATTAATACCGCTATATTATATCACAATCTTTAGTTGAGCCACACAAGCACTTCGGTACACTAGAATTCATATTATATTACTAGAAAACATTTTTTTAAAAATATGATACAATTGTCGCATGATTTTATTCATTGTAATAATCGCTATTGGAATAGGGTTGTAGAAATTTTAACACATTTCAATTGGCACAGTTAATTCTTTGTTTGTCAGTTAAAAATTTACTATACTGAGCAGACCAATTCGGACAAGCTAAATGTTCTTCTAAATTGTAATGAAATTCCTTGTTTTTTTCCTCACAATGGCTTTACCAAACACGTTCCTCTTGCATAGTGTGACTAATAGAAATTGCAAATAAGAATACGGATGGACACTGGTTTGAAAAGCATTAATAGAAGATGCTTTCTGTTGGTAGTAACTTATCAGTTTAATCATGTTTCATGCATTAAGAAAATGTGTTAATCAAAGAAATACGGGGGAAAAAAGCTACTCTCAAAAATATCGTACTTTATGATATACTAGCTGATTCCCGTAGAGCATCTGCTGACTATAAGCTCAACAATCAAGCTTGAGAATGATCGCTCGATATAAACAAAGAAAGGTGTTGCCACTCAAAGAATCTGAAATTAACCATTTTAAAATCGTAAAAAACGCTATAAAATTCGAAAGGCTTAAGGAAAGATCGCTAGATAAAAACATGAGAATGATCACTCGATATGAACAAACTAAAGTGTTGTCACTCCAAAGAATCGAAATTAAAAGTTCAGTTGTGAATAAAATGCTTTTAAAGAAATAAATATAAATTTGTTAAAATCCGTGAGTTACGATAATAAATACAAATATTACGTTACTTTACTATGCTAATCATTAAACATTTTTTAATATCGTTTTACCATAGTTTATTTCTTGCGTGATGTCAGTATCGTATCGTACCGCAAAAGTTAATCGTAACTGGTCCACGTTAAATGAAATATATGTATGAATGGATTGTCTAATCCAACAGAACTTGTCATATTTTGTTGAGTTAGTGTGTAAAATAAGCAAAGGACGGGTGATTGAAACGTTCTAAAATGGAACCAATGTGAGAACAAATTTAAGCAATTAATTTGCACAGCATAGTAATGTTTGATGCACACGTAAATTTCTTTTTCTTTATAATTGCTATGTGTCACAAATAAAATTTTGTGACATAATATCTTTAAAACTTTTTTTCATTAAATGTGTTGTTTTCGTAACAGACCGGCCCTTATTTTATACGCAATAGGCATATAAATACAAAGCTATGTCAAAGCCGCGGTAATTTGTATTGGTATATTATAGTGACCTTTTGCATTTATTTATGTATTTCTTTTATTTTATTTTTTGTTTATAATTAATTATATTGAATATTTTGCTCAATGTAACTACATTTATCTCGTCCCTCGCCATCACCATGAACAAATAATTCCAATTTGAAAAAAACAACATTTAAAGCTAATGGTTTTCAGTCACTCTAGAAGTATTAATCTGAATAAATATTTTTTTTTAAATACGTTTTCTTTTGTATGATTTTTCTACGTTATTTAATCGCTTTAAAATTATTAAATCTGCCGCTGCTTTTCCGAATCCGCACGATATATTTTCTACGTTAAAAGAAGATAATGCAGAACTACTTTTATCTGGTGTTAAAAAGTAATTATTTGTTTTACAGAAAATACAAATGCAGTATTTTATTATCTAAAGAACGCCAAAATAAAAGTTAGATAATTTTATGCTATTTTTTTCATGCCACTGGGTGACTTATTATATGAGGTAATCAATTAAATTTTCATCAAACTCTCGCGATATCCCATTCCAACCCATAAACTGTACCAGAATGAAAATATATTGAGCATAAAAGAAGAATATCATTAAAAGCATCATTTTATGTTAAATAACAAAAGCTTTCGGTCATTATTCTGCAAGTTAAACAGTTACTTAGACTTCAACTATTTTAAAAGTGAGTGGTTTGTTATGTTGAAGCGTTAATGGTCGTCATAAATTTAATCTAAACGTCGCCGAATCTTCATGAATATTAAATGAAATATATTTAATGTTATCAAAGGAAAATTGCCTAAACTACGGCAAAAAAAATCATTTTAATCATTAATGATCGCAAGTCTCAAGAAAATGATAAAGTTTTTTTTATCTTTTAAAATGTTGAATATATGTTTTTATTTTATTTTTTCCTCCTATTAAAAACACCAAGAGCATTTATTACAGTCGTAAAGAAACGACAAGTATTATTTTTTAAATGTCGTGTACATTTTGAAATGTTTGTCAAAAAAAAAATATTTGGTAAATGGTTTTTCAGAATCTCGAGCCACACTCAGAATTCATTACTTGCTTCATTACAGAAATTAAAATGTTACTCCATTATTAGAAGACGCAAATTACTGTTGCATCAGGATTCACGAAAAAATGCTTCTTTACTATACATCTTATTTTCCTTGGACTGTGAAGAAGCGGTAAGTTCAGACTCTTTGTAAGTCTGAAGCAGTGAAGCAAATATTTTCACCTTAAACCCGTACGCTGTAAGGATGGGAGATTTATTGAAAATGAATGCAATATGCTCGGAGAAGGAAACTAGAACACCCAACGTGTTTTGCTTTCAAAATTACCGATATTACTAGAGGTAGAGACTACTGGAGCTGCAGAAGTTTAATTTGAAGAACGCCAAGTCAAGAAAAGTCAATATGAGAAAACTTGATATACAGTGCTGACCACTCTTTGCGCACGTTACGCCACCAAAATTATTCGTGAAAATGTGACATTTATTTTAGGCAGTTATTTGTTTTTTTCTTATTTCGGAGACCGATGGTGTGGAAATAATAACACACACATAAAAATTAATGTCGACAGGGTGGCGTAGTGGTAAGACGCAGGTCTCGTATGCCCAAGATCGCAGGTTCAAACCTGGCCCAAGTCTGGATTTTCAAGATGCAGAAAATCGTCAGCGTACATGTCGTGTGATTATGCGGCATGTTAAAGATCCCTTGAGTATTCGTTTCGCATGGATACTCTCGGCTAAATTAAATTCTTAGTGCAGATTGCATCAACGAGAGCTCAGATGCCCCATCTAGGTACCAAGTGCGCCCAGAAACCCCCCGCACCTGCCATTTTCTGGCCTATCGTATTTTTAGATGCCCCCGAGTGCAAGCCCTAGGGAGCAAATGGGGTTAAGGGAGAGCTCGATCAACCGCAAATTTATGAAAACCATTAAAAAAAATTACAGGTCATTGCAAAACTCTAAAAGTCATAATGGCAATGGTTAATGACCAATACTGCAGCCCCATTAAAAAAAAGAAAAAATACATAAGAATTGATGATACACACACACGAAAACAGCCTTTCATTTTCTCTTTTTATTAATTCTGATGCACAAATTTGATTAGTTCTAAAAAATTGACTTCACTTGACTTCATTTTTAAGAGCACAATTCACCCCTTATCATCAATATTTCAATTCATAAATCCAGGCCACTTTTTCCAACCTTGTCTACTTCAATTGCTTGAATTTTGATTTTTCAACCGAATTACTAGTTAACATCCCCATCTCATTCAGCCTGAAACGAATAGAATGGGAATACTCCTTTTATAATTGTACACTTTTGTGACATTAATCGATCACTTTTGCTTTTGAAGATGATTTCTTTTCGAGTATATGTTTTTATACTATAATAATGAATATTTAGTTTATTTTAAGGAGATAAATGTTCAGTTATCTAATTTTAAGTAATGCTTACTCTTCATTGCTGATATTGTTGACAAATAATTCTGAACGTTCCGTAAATATATCTTCTCTTCTATTTATTTAACTTACATAACGCGCAAACTCAGCCCGAATTTAGATGTAAAGTTTGGCAACACCTTGGTTAGGCTGCGTTCTGCCTGTTTTCCTAAAATTATTTTTTCATTTGTATTAGGTGGCAACGCGATGTTCATTTTTTCTTTATAATTTCTTTAAATTACTTTTATAATTTAATATATTGAGTGGCAACACTTCTGGAAATACCAAGGAATATCGGCATTTTTTTAAGTACCTATCGTATTTTATTTTATTTTACTCATGCGTTATCATATTTTAAAAAAAAATTATTCTGGCTAAATAATCAGAAGTAATACCGATTTTGATTTTCTTTCTTTTTTAAAACCTTTTCAATCTTCGCTATTACAATCTGCGGTATTACGATTTGACTTTTCGCCCAACCCGTTTCAATCATCTGCATTACTGTAAATCGGTTTTTATTGCGCAAGAACTCTTTCGCAGGAAAAAACAACATACACAGATGCCACACAATAGAAAAGCCAAAAAATATTCAAAATTGATTTTTTTTTTTTTTTTCCAAGCCATAAATAGGCAGAAAAATTGCGAATTAGGGGGGAAGTACCTATGAACCACTTTGAGAACAGTGCTATGGAGTAAAACTTTTTGCGTAAAAACTTTTTTAAGTTTGAAAGAAAAGTGATAGTCAAGAGTTAAAATAGTAAATTCGATTTCTAAAAAGTCTACACCAAGATAATGTGTAAAAATACTTATATTTTCTTTACTGCGCATGAATTTTTCTTCGATCAATAACTAAATATCTTTAAACTAAGCCTAAATTGCTAATGTGGTAAGCATAGAAACTAACTAATGATATTTGAACTAGACATGTTTTGTAAATTATGTGAGGAAGTACCCATTCCATTTGGGCTTCCAACTAGTTACTACTTACGTCATTTCAATCTATCTTCATTTACGCATTAGTAAGGCTTTGCTAAAAGATAAGGATTTATGAAATATGTATGGAAACGGGGCATACAGTTAATTACCGTCAAAGAGCGTGGGTAAACCGCTGAAAATAAGTGAAACCTCATAGTCTATGTTTTAACAAGTACACTGTTGTGTGCGATGAAGCCGTTGTGCAAAAAATGAATAATAATCATGAAATTTTAGTTACGAAGATTCAAATGTATCGAAATTCCAATCAAATATATTATCATATTGAATTTAAAGGGGAAAAAATAGCAAATGGAGCTCCTGCCATTGTCCGAAATAAAATGCTCTGCCAGAAAAATATTAACAGTTAAAATACCGGTACTCTGTAGATTTTTAGATCATAATAAAAGTTCTCCATCTTATGAATAATTTTCCGTTGTGCGTTTTAACCTACTTTACCGTAAACTTTAAAAATAAAATATATTAAAGCATGAAGGAATATATTGTAAAAATATCGTTAAAAATAACGAAAAGTCAAAATAAAGTTAAGTAATTAAATAAAGATTGAGAAATAAAAAAATTGAAAGTAGGGTTTTGAGATGGGAAAAGTGTTTTCTGTCGGTCTGTCTGCTCCATGTCCCCATGACTTTCGAACGAATTGTCCCATTCAAAATTTTTTTTTTTTTTTTTGCAATTGAAAGATCTCGGCGCGTACATCTTGTTTCCATATTTTACTTTTTGATTTGAATAATTTTTTGTTTTATTTTGAGCTGTTGAAAAAATATTAACATTAGCACTTATGGACCAATTATGTCAACTCTGGGAGTAAGATCCAAGTTCCTATGAACAAACTCGTTAAAAACCCTCTCGGGGAGAATTTTTTTTTTTTTTTTTGATTTGAACAATTTTTGTTCATTTCTGTCATCACTATTCTGTTGATTACAAATTTTAAAAAAATTAACATAGCGACTACGGGGAAATTTCAATTCTATATAAATCATGGTCTAACGGACCGATTTGCTTGGAATAAACTTTATCAGAAATATGTTATGACGAAGAACATGTACGAAGTTCAGCCAGAACTAAACGAGCCTACTTTTCCTATGAAACTTTTTGATCGAGATTTTTAAGGGTATTTTCGAATAAATGAATGAATGAGTGAAGAAATGAGTGAAGAAATCAATGAATAAATGAGTGAATAAATATATGAATGAGTGAATGAATGAATGACTTAATAAATGAAAGAATGAATGAGTGAATGAGTATGTATTAATCGTTGAAAAAGGTATATTTAAAGTAATTAAGAACTAAAGGTAAACGAGAAAGAAAGAGAGAGAGATATCTAGATTATAAATTTGAAGTTGGTGCATACGGGAAAGTAGGCTCGTATAGTTCTATACGGAACTTCTTGTTTATTGAGAAAATTTATTAAATAATTAACTGCGGTATTTCTTTATAAATATGTATTTTAATTTTCATGAATTCCGTGTAAAAATGAATTTAAAGACATATTTTAGGTTTATTTTATGTGATAACAAATGTAATATGAAGTTGTAACTTGTAGCTGAAATCGCAAAAACAATCATTTAGAAATATCATTTGCTCTTTTTTGTTTTGTCTTCAATTTTTAAGGATTTAGTGTTAAGAAAATAGCTTAAAACAATTTAACCCTGCTTTGTTTTAATTCGTTTAGGGTAACAAGGTACGTACGTATAAACTACAATACTCTATTATAATATCTAATTAATCTGAGCCACATAATTGCAGTTCTAAAGATTATTCTCTAGTTGCAAAAAGCGTCAAATAAAACATTTTTTTACGAAATAAACCAACAATTTATTGATTTTTTTAAGTAAAAAAGTGCACAAATTAATTGAGTCCCTGCTTGCCATACTGTTATCATCTATTTAACACGACCTAAGTTCATTAGGAAAAACAATGAAAACTTTAATTATTACATTCGTAAATGAAGAAATTGCTTTAGAAAAATTGGATCATTGGATCATTTCCTCAACAGTACGTACGTTAATGCTCTACAATTTCGACTGTTCGCAGTAAATTATTTTTGCCTATTAATGCCCTTGTTGAAAGAGAATGCTCTACAACACAATTACGTCCGTGAAATCCATACCGATGCTGTCTTTTCAGCCAAAATAAAAGAAAGAATAAAGCTAAATTTACCATTATTTATTTTTATTTCATTTTTTTTTTTTTCACTACTCTTTGCGTACTTTTCCTGCAAGAATATATTTCGCATATATACAAAATATTTTAATGAATGAGAAAACTTCAGTCCAATCTTTTCTTTTTTTTTTTTTTTTTGGTATGCTTTTACATATTACATTAATCAATAAGAGTTGCGTCCTATATTAATTTTTCAAAAATTGACTTACATTTAATTATTACGTTTTTCTTCGTAACTGTTAGAGCGCATCTTTAAAAAGAAGTCGAAAGTTTTTGCAATGTCGGCTAGTTAGTTTTCATTATAGACAGTGTTATGCCTTCATAAAGTTTTTTTTTTTTCTGAGGTCTGTCTTAGCAGTTAAATTGTTGTACACCGTGTTCATTAATTGTCGTTTGTATGTAGTAAAGACTCTTTGGTTTCAGAAAGTTCGTTCTTTTCGTTTGTTTAAGAGTATTAGGACAGTTTATTATCTGTTTTAGACTCAAGCAAACAGCAAATACTAATACAGTACTGTATTTCCTGAGGAAACAGTCTTAGTTATATTTTTTTAACCCCATTCTCGATAACACGGCATTTTTAAACTTGACCAACCTTCGATACACATTAAGCCGTGTTTTTGGGACTCTGGTGTGTACATGTAAAGCAATCACTTTCTTCAGGGCGTTAAAATAAATCTTTGTGCCAAAACTACGATTTTTTTGTGCCGCATATTTTGTAACCAATTCCGTTCATTGAAAAGGAGTTGTTTTATCACTAATACGCGCGTAAAAAAATTTCCAATTCGTGTTTACTAAATGATTTTTACAAATCTACAATCGGCTTACCATTTAAAAGTCATATCCTTCAGGCCTTTTATTTTCCACTACCTGACGTGCCCGGCGTTACACGGGATACATCGAATATTGCATCGTCCCCTGGCGGAGAAGAAAAATGAGATGATATGACACACATCCAACATTATGTCGTAAATAAATATGGATAAACTTGTTTAAAAACTCCCATTGGAATGTGTGCAACAGTTCTTAAAAATTTCAATTTGAATAAGAAAAAATAAACATTTAATAAACAGAATATCATGGAATGTTGTGAAATGCTCTCGAATACTATAGAGTGTTCTGGATTGTTCTAGAAATTTCTAGAGGGTGAAACTTCCAACACTTATATCTTCAAAAACACACCCTTCAGGTAAAATCGGGAGCTTTCTTCATGGACGGGAGATATAGGGTTATCACACCTTATAACTCCCTTGATCGTACCGGGACTCATTTCTAAGTTTTAGCGGCACGCACATTGTACACTTTCTTTTATAATACTTGTTGATTAATTTGTACTTGTTATTCATTGCGAATTTATACTTGATCGTCTATTTGATTGTTTGCTTGAAATATAGATTGTAGCTAAGTACTATTACTTTTCTTAACTCATAAAATTTTCGTAAATGAAAATATACGTATTATGCCTTTAGAGATTATTTAGCGACAGAAAACCGATCAATTTTATCAGGAATGCCTTCATTTGCATTTCAAGTTAAACGCATTACTTGAGAATTAATTAAACAAAAATATATAACATGGCCTTTCTGGTCTGAAAATACATAATCTCGTAATGGATCCCTAGGACAATCTTTCATGTGTCAAAGAATAATTTATTTCTTGGATGGGTATGGAGACAAAGTTTCTGCGCACGCCTACTTCCCACACTTCTTCAAAAGAGAAGAAAAGATAAAATAGTGATGATAAATAACTTTTAGCGGGTGCTAGTGACGGAGAAAATGCATTCTCGTATGAAAGGACAGCATTCATGATTAAAAGTTTTACGCAATTTTAAAGTTACATTTTCTCCTTTTGATTCATCATGCAATTACAGAATGGAACAAAAAATAAATTAAAATTTCTTTGGGATTCTGTTAGCTGTATATTTTCAACAGTTATTTCTTACAAGATGAATAGAAAAATAGAAGAAAGAAAATCATTTTAGAAGCAAGAACAGGACTAAAAGGATATTTAAAAATAATATTCAATACTGTAAAACATACAATACTGTAAGACATAGACCTTCTAAAATCGTAGACACCGCTTGGGGGAGCTCCAGTGCTCAAGCGGAAAAGCCAATCTCTGTTTAGAAGGCGTTGCTCCTGTTGATAAGCGAGCGCTTCGAGTTCCACTCGAGTGGGGGTCCTCTCGTTCGGTGCAATTGAACGTGCAGCAGAATCCCGTTTTGAAAACTTCGCGCCGTGGAAAGAAATTAAGGTAAAAGCAGATAAGGCGAAGCGATGTAAGACAAAAGACGCTAATTAATCGAAACTCGATCGTCTACTTCACGTGACCTGTTTGCCCTTCAGTCATTAGCAAATAGAAGGAAAATCCAGCGTTACTCCATCTATGCTGTAAAACTCCTAATAAACAAAATAGCCGAGCACTTAAAAGAAGCAAAAACGTTACGACTAATCCAATCATCCGAAGTCAAAAAGCAAAATAATATGATATATCGCCGAGTTTTAGAGCAGTTTTGGTTTAAATTTAAATTTCGAACACGAACGGTTTACCTTTGTTTTAAACTGTAGAAACATTTTTCCATCATTATCTTGGTCTCAAAACATGTCCGTGTCAAATTTACAAGCGACAATTTTTATGAACGTGGTTGATCATTGAATAAATAACGTGACAATGACAGCACGTTTTATCTCAATTTTATTACTTATTCATACAGCATTTTTCATTTATTATTCATAGAACATAATTCATTTTTGTTACTTACTCATTCAACAGACTTTTGAACACTTCTGTTCAGTATTAGAGGCTTATAAGCAAACTAGTAAGCCCGGCGGTCGTACGAAATGACCGCTGTTCTAGGTATTATAAATTGTAATTAAAAAGATTTGTGCAAAGGTGTCTGCTAATTCAAACTGAATAACCCAGGTCAGGTGGCGAGGACACCCCTTTGCTTACTGCCCCCCACTACTATATATTTATTTACTATATAATCAAATTATTTGTGAAAAATATATATTTATCATCGAAAGAACTTATTGAAAATTTTATTATGCTTTTCAAAACAAAAGTTTTAACTGGGGGAAAATGGGAAAAAAGATCGCTGCCACTCTAATAAGAAAAATATAAAAATTAAAAAGAAAGAAAGGATGAAATTAAATTCGCGTATAGAATTATTTTTAACTCAGATTGAAAATACAGCGAAGCATCACTCAATATGCTAGAGAAAAGTTTTGATTATTATTAGTATATTTGTTACAACAATGGCAACTGCATTGATTTGTTTGTTCACACGGAAATTGTAATTATATGGTTGGAAACGACGGCAACAATGCAAAAATAAAATAAAACGGGTTAAAACAATCATTGAAAAATTTTAAAAAAATACTTTAAAAAAAACTAATTGAGGCACAACTTTCATTTCTGCAGCGATGAGTTTCTTGGGTCGTAAACATTAACCGTGCCGAATGTGGTCCCGATTAGTAAAACAGCCTGGGATTCTATAGCGGACAGACACATCGACAGACAGTATAAGCAGCTTATATATAAGATAATTACGCTGGATTTAATTGCAAATTTACAGATTTTCAAGTGGTACAAAAACTGAAAACATACAATAATTCATTCTCAGACGTAGTGTCATGGTTTTAAATTTAAAATTCATGCCTTTTAGAGAATTTTTACGACAATATGTGGATATCAAACCTTCGTGACGAGGTTATTCAGTTACATCCATGTTAGATTTGCTGACGATTCTCTACAAGATGTTGAACTTTTTTGAAATTATTTTCGCTTTGTACAGCTCGTTGAGGCTCTTGAGCCATTAAACACATTATAGGCCAAACAAACAAATAGTAATTGTCTCTTCGAATGAGGCGCCTATACATACACACGTTTAGTTGTATTTTTATAGATTACAATAGATAATATGAAATTTTCTCCGAAAACCTTTCTTTAAAAGTTCCGTCTCAGGAAAAGTACGTGCAGAAATTCAAAGTTTCACAACCTCGAGTTCAATAAATAATAGAGAAAAATATTTTTTTAAAAAAGATAGTATGTAACGCATGCACGAATTCGTATTTACATGCATTCTTTTTTTTTTTTTTTGCATTACAAAAAAGGTTTTAACTCAGAAACAGGGATTTCAATCTTTATTGCTATTTTGTGCGTTTATAGTTGAATGGAAATGGTTTCACACAAATGGCCAACTTTGCTTCATACTTAACATCAATATTTTATGTATCCCACTAATATTCATGAAGAAATTAAACATGCAATAAACTCATTGAATCCAAACTACCATTATTTTTTCTACTCTTTCACCATTCTTTTTTTTTTTTTTCAAGAATATTTGTGAAAAAAAATTTAACATTCAACTCAAGGTTGTAAAAATGTTGGATTTCATCCCTTTTTCCCTTACATGAAAGAAATAGTGTGTAGTTTCCGTTGCTAAATGTATGAATTTGTCTGACATAAATAAATGCATATTTCAAGAAAATCCCGATGTAAATGTTTCTTGGCAATCGCATTTGTGAAACTTAAGGCTAGTTTTTTAATGTAACGGGAAAATTCCTAATACTTAGAATGCAATAATGGCTGTGCTCCACTTTCTGCATTATACGTTACGTTTAATGTGCAACGTAGTTATCGCGAATAGCACGTTCCGTCTTGTCTCTGTACCAATAAGCTGCATGCTTAATTACTATCTTCAGGCAGCATGTGAAAATCAAAACTCATATTTTACACCCAAATAAGTCCGCTTGAAGGTTTCAATTCCCAGATTCGGAGATGGAGCATGATTTATTTCGCCCCATAACATTTAATCCGGGCAATCTGGCCCTGCATCGTGGCGATCCATATCGCAGTCGATGGGGGATGCAGTCATCTCTATTCCTTTCATCTCCATTCAATGGGCTTGCTACTCGTGCTCTGAATACAGGTCACGTGCTCCCGATGACGCCAGGCCCGAAGAATCAATACGCGAGCCTGCGCGTGCAACGCGCGCTTTTCTTAATGCAATAATCGGCAACACGCACGCTCAACAGGTTGCTTCAATCTGGGAATCGAAATCAATTAGCGTCTATGAGAATCATGCGAATATTTTAGCTTTGAACCTTCAAAATCAAAATGCGCGAATAGCTGTAGTACATATTCTTTCTTTGGTTTTTCCTTTTTTCTTTTTTTTCTCTTATTAGCAGATTGTATTCAGAAATGAAAGATAATAATAATGAAGTGAATTATTTGCAGCACTTAATCTAAGTGTGCCCAGAAAATTTCAGTAATTGAAGCCTCCCTAGAAGTTCGATGTGATAATTTACAATTTTTGAGAGCAATAATTTTACACATCATCCGGAACCGGATAACTTCAAGAAAGATTAAGATTTTGTTTATTCATGATCAAATTTAAAAAAAAAAAAAAACATTTTGATAATGATTAAAAACATTAAAATGACTTATCTTAACTGGTATTGTCCTCTGGCAAGGCTGAACTTGATCCAGTTTAATGTTTAACTGTTATTCAGGCTGTTTCATTTCGCCATAAATGAAGGAACAAAAATATTGGTCGGCACTCAGCGCCCTCTATTCAACTTTGAGGCTACTTCCTAACAGATAAGAATCAGATTATTGATTTGGCGTAATTGATTTGACGAAAAAAAAAATATTAACCATCGCCAGCCAGCTCTTGTTTTAGTAATAATTATGACTAAAAAAACCGAGTTACAAATTTGAGAAATTCAAATGTTGTCTATTATTAATTTTTAACCAATTCAAGATAAGTGCTCCAATTTTTTTATTACTATATTGCTTATTTCTGTAAATATATATAGTTCATTAAACATATAAACTATATGCTCCGTAAATGTTATATGCAAATTTAATGTATTTGTAATATAGAATAAATAGCATTATCATAACTTTTGCTGCCTCAGGCAAAAATTTGCAATACATATATTTTTTGAAACATTCAAAGTTACATTTAATCAATCTTAAGTCAAGAATTGACTGGGTAATTTGCTATTTTTTTAATAAAGTAATATAGCTGGAAATGGTGAATAAAACACAACTATTATATTCTAAGCATTTATTTCTGCACAGAAGAAATAATAAAATGCATTATTTTTAAGTATTTTTTTGAATAGAGGTGAATAGAATTGAGCATGGTAATTTATTTATTTATGTATCTCGACTGTCGAGTACCTCATTTTATCAGCTCAGTGGGAAAACAAGAAAGGGGAGACCCCTAGTGCTTGGAGCACTTTTAACGTTTGAATTGTTTTCACGAAAAATGAGCCGAAATTTTTAGAATTGTTATCACGGTAGCAGATGCTGATATCTTAGGTACAACTGTACCTAAAATATCCTGATTAAAAAGGTTTAAGGGAAAGTAGGCTCGTTCAGATCTATACAGAGTTATTCAAAAAAGGGTAGTAAAACTCCGTCCTTTTGTGGAGGATGGAGACTGTTGTTTGTGTGGTTTGCTACTCGCCAATACAAACATAATCCAAATAATTTATGCCAGCACCAGTGGTTAAAATGCTGCCTGCAGTTTCCTATTTGCTTTTAGCAACCCAATATAACAAGTAAATACAATCAATTATATAGGCTAAACTTCTTGAGAGAAATAGTATCAATTTTCCATACTTGGAGATTTTTCTTTTGCGTCTGGCCAGTAAAAAGTACCTATTATATTAGTTAAGCGAACTATTTCAAGCTAAGATCTTTTTGCTTCCATAAAAAAAACTTTTACTAGCATATTCAATAAAATTAGCTGTACTATTTTTATTTAGTTAAAATTCATTAAAACAAACAAATCGGATGATATGTCATTAGCTATACAATTTTTATTTAATTAATTTTTCTTATTGATTACTTTTATTTAACGGATTTTTTTGAATGACTGCAGCGTTCGAAAATCTCGTTGTTTTTTAATTACTTAAAAAATTACTCCAAACGTTCTAATGGACGTATGAATAAATTTCTCTCTTTGAACTACTATCATCCTCTGTAATTTTCGACAATTAAATTCGAAATTAAACATTTTAGCTATTTAATGTTACGATGTAGGCTTTTTTACAAGTTAACCTTTTTCTTATTCGAGCAAAAATTTAAAAATCCCTTTGGCACCACATAAAAGTGTGAAAAATCTCTTGTTTTTGAATTCACTTCCTCAAACCAATGAATAAAAATGGCTTCCTGTGCAGCGTTTATTTCCGAAGAGCCTTGTAGGCTTAAAAGGTTAAAGAACTCTCCGGATAAATGCATTTGTTTACAGAGTACCCCCAGTGAGATTTAAAATGTTTTATTTCAGCAGATTTTCCGACAGGCTCTGTTTGTTTATATACGGATTGTAAATCGATGCGGGAGAACAATTTTCTTTCAAAATAAAATTTGTTCTGTCATTGAAAGCACTCTGAAATGTTCAGAGCTCTTTTGTGAAATGGGAAATATTTAATATCAACATCCAAAATCCATAGGAGGTATTATCAAAGACATGTCTTTAAAAATATTCTCGAATATTTAGAATTGCATGGGGAAAATAATTACTTCAGTGCATAGTATTTCACCCAGACCCACAAGGTTTGCTTTCAATAATTATCCTTTTACCGAGACAATTTCAATGGGTCTTTTGATGAATTTAAATTATTAGTACTATTCCACTCACCAAATACTTGAAGTCATGAATCTATCTTTGAAATATTTTTTTTGCGCAGCTGAAAAGCCGTATACTTAGCGCAATAGATTTGAAATTTTTAAGAAAAGCATTTTTTTTTTTTTTTTTTGTAATTTATATTCATTTCTACACCAAGGATTTTCAGAAAATAAATTGCATTTGAATATATTTATATCATAATGCGTAGGAAGTACGTACAATTTTTACTAATGTATTTTCCCGTCGAACAGCAAAGATGAACGATGTGAAAAATTGTAAAGTTCCTCAATTTTAATTTCTTGTAGTTTTCTTTTGGGACATAATTCTTCAAAAAAATTTGGAAATGAAATTACAGAATTAATATCAAAAATATATTTTTTTTTAAATATAAGAAAATAAGCTTTGCATGTTTTAAACATCTTTGTTCTAATCATACAAATAAATGATACAAATTGATAGGTGTAATAGAAACTATTACTATATTATTTTTTCCTTATTCATACTTTATTTTGAGCGACAATTCTAAGCTACAAGTATAAAAAAGTACTATACCAATGTTTGAAGTATAAAACAGCAAAAAGAATGACATGCATTTGCTTCCTGGTTACAAAGGACGCCATTTTCAGCGCAAAAATAACGAACTGAGCAAAATTAATTACATTGACATTGATTGTTTTCACAATCATAGATCACTAAAGAATTCTGGCGGAATTAGACTGAAGAAATAGAACAAAAGCTGTTGAAGATTAACATTCATTGTTAATTTAAGTGACTACTTGGGGATTAAATTTAGAACGAAGATTCTATAACTAAGCCCTAGAGAAAACAAAAACCTATTTATCTCAGTTCAAATTTTCAAATAATTGCAGCTATTTCCGTCCAAGTTTTTAAATATAAAATTTAAATTGTTCTTGAGTAATGGGCTTTTGCCACAGCAGCATATTTTCTAATAAATAAGAAGTTATAAATGTTTTTCACTTCAGTTCGAAATTATTTTCTCATAGTAAGTAGCTTTTATTTATTGTCCTCAGACGCTTGATATATCGCTTTATTTCTTTATTTCATTTGTTCCTTTGCCATTTTGTCTACATAAATATTTGTTAATTAAATTATATTCACAATTTTTTAGCGCTTTTAGGCACATCCGATTTTTAATGTTTCTTTATTTTTCCTTGCTTTTAATTCTTTCTTTTTAAACGATTTAAAATGTATTTCCTGAATGGCTTTATTTTGGTTTCCCTACTTTACCTATTTTTACGAGACTGTTGTCCATACGCTATTGGGGATTTTATAAGAACTGTTATCGTTATTATTTCAATAGATTATTAATTTTTTGGATAAATAAGGTTTTTTGGATGAGATTCACCCTGAAGCGTTCAAACAGTTCGTTTAGCCAATATAAAAATGTTTTCCGAATATGTTATTTCAGATAACTTAGAACAAGCATAACTTTCTGGGATATATTAGAAGTCCTGCGAAATAATAAAAAATTATAAAATTGGAGCTTAGTGCATTCGACAAGATAGGGCGGAGGTGAATGTTGTGGTAATAACAGGAATATTTCACCAGTTTTCACAAATAGTTTTTGAGACATAACCACCAAGCATAAAAATTAAACTTTTATCACAGGAGATAAACAATATTGCTATTTATTAAGTTGAACCTTTTGTAATGCACACTTTGTTGCTGATGAGTATGCTGATTATTATATGAGACTCATGTCCAGCAGATATTTACAACTTAAAATCTTCTTTAAAATCCAGAAATTAGGTTTTCCTAAGCAGCTGCCGTAGCGAGAAATCTTTTTCAATAAAATCGGAATAAATTAATGCATCAAAATGAAATTTTAGAAGATTTTCAGGGTAATAAAACTGGGTAAGTTTGTATCATAATTACGTAACTGCTTCACTTTTGAATCATTTCTCTGAATAATTTTCTGTAAGCAATAAAAACAATATTTCCCTCTATTTTAGAAACTTGATATTAAAATCAGTTTTCCAGTAATAGCTGTTTTTAAATTGTCCCACAAGGTCATGATCCAAATAGATAATACATTATTATTACAAAAAATATATAAATCAACGATACAACTTTCTTTTGCACTTTCATTGTGCTTTCAGAATGCAGAAGCATCAGAAATTTTCAGTAATGGAGAACTTATTTCTAACAAAGAAATTAGGTGAAAAATTACAGAAAAAAAGAAAATTTATGGGAAATGGTGGTACTTCTTACGTAATTTTACCTAAAAATTACTTTAAAACTATTAAATATTAGAGGGTTTTTTTCATGAAATTGCTAAATCCGAAACATAAAGTTATAGAAAAAACTAATAGAGTTTGAGACTTAAAACGTTTTTCATTTTGATCTGTATTTAATACTATTTTTTACATTAAGTTTTGAATACCGTAATTCAGCAAGGTGGTGGCCTTCAGAACCAATACACTGATGCAGTCCATTTCTGAAGTTTTGGGAAACTTTTCTGCACATTTCAAGGGGCATGGCGGATATTTCCTCGATAATTCGGTCCTTCAGCTCTTCTAAAGTATGGGGAACTTTCTCCTTCAAATAACCCCCAAAAAAAAAAGGTTAGGGACCGTAACATTACGCGAGATATTGAAATACAAAGATGCAGTCTATTCTCTCTGCGTGGAAAAAATAGACTGTATCAGTATATTGCTGCAGAAGGCCGCCATCTTGCCGAAGTTGTATTCAAAACTGTACGACAACATCAAAAAAAGGGATGCATATGTACTTTCGTTTTATATTATGAAATAATTTGGGGAAATTTTCTCTTTTATATTTTAGCTTTGGAAATGCCATACACTTGATTGCACTTTTTGAAAAATTCATTTTATTGGATATCAAACTGACACTCATTTAAAAATAATTCTCTTCGAATTAAAAAGAAAATTCAGAAGCGAGATAAAAAGCCTTCTACTATTTTTTTAAAAAAATGCAGTTGAAACAAATTGGGTGGTTTGTTTGAAGAAATTAACTTTCCAGTTGAATAAACATGAACGCATCATCATTTACTTTTTACGTTCCGTATTCTATGGCGCTCCATTTTCATTCCGAAGTAAATACCATCGTGCATAAAGAAATAATTTCAGGAAAAAAAGGACGGAATGCATTTTATTTGAGTTTAAAAAAATAAGTAAAAAGAAAAATAATTTTTTTTGACTTTTAAATAACTATGAAAGGGTTTTTTTTTTTTTTATTTCACATGACACTTAATAAAAGAGCATTTATAATATTTTTAAAACAAACCTTAAGTAGAAAAAAATATAGTAATTCATTAGGAACAAATGAGAGTTAGCTGATAAGATGTTGAAAGAGCTAAAAATGACAGAAAAAGGAAAACTAATTAATGGTTTTATTAATCAGACTTTGTCGGATTTAAAAAATTTTTCCCTGCTTCTTTTATGTTTTTCAAAACATTTGCTTGGAAATACGTCATCACTATTATAACAGCTATGATAAATTTATTTCACATCATCTAAATTAGATAAATAAAAGTTTTAAGAGAAGAAGTTGTCATTTGCTAAAAGGCGACAATTCATATTATATTTGTAAAGGCTGCTATTTTATACAGCAATTTTTTTCGGGTGGCAACAACAAGAAGTAGAATACGGTTTTTAATTAGCTTATCTTACATTTTAAATTTTGGCCATGATCTTTTAGAACATCTTATGAGGTCCCGATGATATGAAAAAATATATATATGCAAAAAAACATGTATAAAAAAACTGTATTTCTAAGGTTTTTTTTATTCTAAAATTAAAGACAAAGCTGAAGTACGAAGTACACTAAAGATTTTTCAAAAGGAAAACGGATTAAATATGCTTAAACTTCATAATGCACCTGACTTTTAACAGCTCTGTAATAATGTATAAATAGTTTCATTCTTAAAAGAAATTTTCATATTATTAAATGCAACGACATTGATGTAATACAGTTAATTCATCCTAAATTATTTAACAGCTTCTGCCCTTGTTTCTTGCGCAAGACATAACAGTCCTCCATTGCTTCCATGTTTTAATTTCTTATTAACATGTTTTCTCGCCATTCCAAAAAGTTTGATATCTTATCTCAGATGGTAATGGTTTTTGCTGGAATCGGGTGTTTTTGAGTTATTAGGCTGTTAGAGGATGTAGGAAGCTTAACCAGTTATCATAACTACATCATGCCTTCATCATGCGATTTCATAAGCTATGGAGCAGTGCACTGTAGAACATTATAAGTTTTGTGAAGAACACATATGGTACAAATGTTGAATCTTCAAGGTCTCCTGATTTAACAGCGGGCGACTTTTTTTTTGGGGGGGGGGGGTGCCTGAAGTCTTTTTTTTTTTATAAAATCGATCACCTCCCGTTGGCCGATGTGATGGAGACTTTCAAGAAGGAAGTAGTAACAACAAATAGTGAGGCCTTGAACCTCAAATGTTATAAAGTATGAAAAGTAATTGCAGTTTACAAGGTTTTTCCTTCCTTCATTAGATGTCATCACTCTTTTGTTTTATTTGCATATTCAAATTCGGTGTAGATAGGGGTAATAAAGAGAAACATGTTCTAAGAAAAATTCTAAAATTATAATGAAAAACATGTAAAGCATTTAATCTAGAGCCTTGTAATGTAAATTTAAATATCAATTTAAGGTTTTCGTACTTCTGTTTTGCTGTATTTTCTAAATGAAGGAGACATTTGTTTCATTCGTAATGAAACTTAATTACAATTCACATTTGAAAATTAAAATCGAAGGCGGAAATGGAATTTTTGATTACTGTTTTTTTTCTTTAGAAAGAAAACCAATTATCATAAAAAAAATCAATAGAGGTGCATTAATTGATTGACTTCCACAGAAAATTTCGTCTGCTATTTATTGAAATAGTTCTTTAAAAAGGAATGGCGCAATGATACATAATTTAAATTGAAAAATACGATTTTTTTATTCAATTTGAATGAGAAACTTTTAATAATAATCTTCTTCAAATTAAAAACATTTAAAGCACAAAAATGTGGAATATTTGATTTGTCGCAGATTTTTCCAGTCAGTAACAAGATGATATTATTTTAAAGAAAATTGATTACTTGTAATCTTTATCATTTACAAGATGTTTTTCGATGTTACTAGCTTCGAGACAACAATACATTTTAAAAACCTTCCATTTACTTCTTTATAAAAGTTTTTCAACAAAGTTGATTCAAAAGAACTTTTGTAAACTTGGCTTTTTTTCACTTACAAAATAACATCTTCGTAAGTGTTTCTTGATCCAATAATGAACCAGAAATCCCTTTTTTGCTCAATTCTCTGTTTCTATTCTGTTCTCTGTTTCTACACCCTCTGATGCTGCATTCACTCCGGAATTAAAAATTTGGAAATCCAGCGGACGTCAACATGATTCAGTACCACATTTTCAGACAGATATAAGTAAACACTTCTCACACAAATAAAGAAATTGTAACTGAAACATTTTTTTCAATTTTTCGATCATCCTTTATGATGTAATACAACTTATCAAAATGGTATACGTGCTAAAATATGAGCACAAAGAAAAGACTAGTTTTACTGTGCAAAAACGTTTTGCACAGTAAAAGTAGTCTTATTGCTATTTGGACATCCCTGTTCACTCACAACTTTCTAGTTGTGTGTTGAGCACTTCGTTTCTGCACTGATGAAGAGGCTCCAATGTAGCCTCGAAATAGCTAGTTGCGATATTTGTTCTGACAATTTGCTTTTTACGTTGATTTATCTTTGTATTCAATCTTTATTGTAGTTGCTAATCTGTTGATTACTCTCTCTGTGGAGCAAAACAAAGGTCTTCCTGCAAGTTGAACTACCCTTCCTTACTTAAAACTTCTCTATAGCGAAGAACCCTCTCAATCAATGTTGACTTTATCGTAGAAAGCTTGGCTTACCATATCGTAAGTGGCAACGTAGTTTTAATCTAATGCACTCAGTATTTGACAACATGGCGTTGTTCTAATGACACTTTGCTTTCATGACAGTTCGCAGGGGCCGTAGAATTTGGCTCATATTAGTCTCATGTCACACCGCAGGATTAGCGCCATACATCGAATTGTTTTGTTATTACACAAAATAGTACTTCTCTCTTTAGCAGACGCTACTATTTAATATTAGTTTTGCACAGTAAAACTAGTCTTAATGCTATTTAGACAACACTCGTATGTATATAAATATAGTAAATCAGTAGTATTCAAACAATGGGTCGTGGCCCCAAACAATGTCAGGAAAAGTTATCTTGTGGATGAATGATGTATAAAGAACTTGTAAATGAATTAAATACAAATAAATTTTTGACAAGCTTTTGTGACAATGATGTTTATCAAAGTGAAATTTTGTTGTAAATTACAAAATTATTAAAACACTTGGTTTTAAGGAGATGTGGCCGAGCACTTAAACGTCGCCGTAAAACGACGGAACTAAGAAAGAAAATGAGAAAATTATTTTGGAAAAATTCGTTACCAAAGGGGCATGGTTATATTCGAATCCTACCTGAGCTTGCCCCCGCCACCGCCCCCACACACAACTTTTTTTTTAACGCATGTTCTAATCTTTTTCATCGGATTCCCGTTTGTTACTCCAATTAGAGTATAATATTAGCAGCAACTGTTCCCTTTAATTGCTACTTGAAAAAAAAACGATCTGTTCTTTGTTTTCTTGGCAAGTTCCCTGCTGCATCGTAAATTGACGTTAGTGTAGCATATATGCAACTTCCATGTTTTTTATTTACTGATTATTATAATGTATATATATATAATATATATAAGATCATGGTCTGAAAACGTCCAAATACAGGCCTTTGCAGACGATATCATTCTCGTGGTTTCCGGCTCAACCCTGTGTGAACTAGAATCCACAAACAATAATGCACTTAGAGAAGTTCAAGAATGGCTCCAAATAAATCACTTACAAGATTCTATAGAAAAAACTAAGGCTCTTTTTCTTAGTAAACCACAAAATTATAAGCGACAACCAATAATAAAGCTTGGCGACAATTTCATCAAAAGGCATAAAGAAATAGATTATCTTGGCGTAAGACTGAATAAAAAACTCAACTGTACAGCACATCTGGAAAAAATTCATAAAAAAGCAATTCATCTCCTCAGTAAACTGCAATGCATTTCTGGAAAATCTTGGGGAGCTAATATCCAGTTACGCAGATTGTTATACCAGACAGTAATAGAACCTTCAATTCTTTACGCAGCAGCAGTATGGGGCCCATTTTGAAACAGAAAGACCTAAAGAAATTAGCAACTATACAACGCCACTTCCTTCTTGTTGTTTTGGGTGCCTATAACACATCAGCTCACGTCACATTACATGCTCTTGCGAGAATTCCACCAATAGCTCTCACGATTCATCGAATAAGTTCTCTAGGTAATATCTTCTTACGCAAAGTTATAACTGAAGTTTCACCTAATAATACTCTTTCATATGATGACTTTGAAGAAAATTGCCATAAATGGACAGAACATCCAAACCTACAGTGCATAACTCCGAATATTTGTTTAGAAGAACCCGACGTGTCAGCACTTCATTCTGGTATTTTTACGGACGGATCGAAATTAAGTGATGGAACAGCTTCAGCATTTACTCACATTTTCAATGATCAGGTTGTTTACGATTGGTCAGCTAAACTTTCTTGCAATAATTCAGTCTTTCAAGCAGAACTTTTTGCAATCTTTCACGCTCTGCATTATATTACAACAAATAATATAAACTCCATCACAACAATATTCTCCGACAGCATGTCTTCTCTTAAAGCTTTAAAGGACCCTATGCATACTTCAAAATTAGTCCGTGATATTCAATCCCTCAGCAGAGAACATCCCATAATAAAACTGGCATGGATTAGAGCTCACAAAGGCCACTTCGGCAATGAACGAGCTGACTCATTGGCCAAGACCGCAGCAAAAAACTCTACTCATCCATTACAATATAAAATTCCTTTACCTAAATCGTATCTCAAATATCTACTTTGGACAGATCTTCTCAACAACTGGCAACAGATATGGGACACCGCTGAAACTGGTCGCAGGGTTCACGATGTCCTGCGAAAAGTAAAACTGAAGCCGCGCTGCAAACATCCATCGAAAGTACAATTTCTCAGTGCACACGGTCCTTTTCCTTCATATTTACATCGCTTTAATATAATCAATTCTCCAGTATGTGTTTGCAGTCAACCGGGTACGCCAGATCATTACATTTTCAAGTGTCCTTTGACCAGTTCCTTCCATTGCAGATATCATTCCAATAGCACTTTCTCTCAAAACATCACCCATGTTTTATCTCATCCAGTAACTCGAAAGAACTTGCATGCAGTTATGTTCCTCCTAAACACTCATGGAGATGACTTTCAGCTCCCTTCGTAATAATTTCAATAGGACTTTCATTCGCAGCTCTGTAATCTTTCTTATTTAATTGCCCATCATATTTATGTCATTTTTTATTATTATTGTTGCTGTTTGCTATTTACGGTTACTGTGTGTGTGGTTTTTTTTAATAGTTTGTACTCTATTTTCTATTCTTTCAAAATTTGTATAAGTAACATCACATGATCTGTGACACCCAATGGGCGTCGCTCGAAATGTCTTTCTTTTCTGTTATTTTTCTGTTCTTTCCTCTCAATCACCACATCCGGTTAAACCCTCGTCAGGGTAGGTACGGTGGTGATTGATGAGGTATAAATAAAATAAATAAATAAATAAAATAATATATATATATATTTTACTATTTTAATTTTAGTAAATTTTTCTGAGTTATTTAGCAGATGTTTGGGCAATTTCGAATTTCGTATTACAGTTTTTTTCTTCTTTGTCTGGCTACTAAAATGGAAACATAGAGAGGGGTAGGAGTATCACTCTTCATAGAAAATTCAGTCAAAAGATTTGATGACAACGTTCTTCAACGTAGATTCTATAACTGGATTATATTAACTAATATGTAAGGAAAATGGGCCAACACAATTAAAAATGGAACTTCTCGTTTTTATTTGATGGTTATATAATATAATTCGTATTAAATAATAAATTATGATCCAAAGATATACGTTTTTCCTTATTATTAATTGCTTATATCTTCTTTCTTTTAAACATGAAAAGCAAGACAAAAAGTTGAGTTTTGTAATGATGCGTTATTTTTCAATTTTGAATTGCTATAGTAAGCCTAGTTTTATATTAAACTGTTGTTCTAAGGAAAATAAAGCTTAGACATAAAAAAGAAACTGAAACGTGATAAAAACCAAAAACAACACACGAAAGAGAAAACTTGTAACGAAAGCCCTAAGTAAATATTTTTATTCTAATTTCTTTCGTACGAAACTGCAAGTGCAGAAGAGTCTGTGGGAAAAAGAGCACTTGCTGTGCTGTATTTTTGTTCCTCTGCTTCAGAAAGTCAGTGATTTATGATGAAGAAAAGATTTTCTAAAATAAAGGTATAATTTAAAAATTATTTGCTTTCAAGTCAATTTCATAGCATTATTGAACAATGCTAAATGTATATTTATTACAAACAACGATATATTTTTTAAATTTGCGTTTATGAAAGTCTTTATTCTGCATGTTCTTTGATATTTGTACCGCGTTTTTTTTTCATTGAAACAAAACAGCATTGCGAGAGCACCCGTAAAATAAAAAAACTGTATTAATTTGTTTTGAAACGTATTTGCGTTCAGTTTAGAGTTAGAATTACCTTAGAGAGCTGAAATAACGCATTAAAAAATACTGGTGCCTTTTATCGTAACATTAAAAAATTAATCTATTGCGCTTCTACGTATTAACAGTAATAACCGGTTCCAGTTTCAAGACTACTACATAAGATAAACAACTCTTGCTGACAATTCAGTTAAACCAAATAAAGTTACTAAATTAAATTTAGAATCGGATTTCCATAAATAAATTCATTGTAATTTAATATTACAATTTACGCAAAAAATATTTTACGTTTTGAGGATTCTTCGAATGAATTCTCCACAAAAAAATAATCTGAATACTAATAATTCCAGAAGTGTTAACCTTGCATACAAGTTGTACAAATTACAGATTTTCTGCTAAGTCAAAGAAGACTGCTAAGAAAAAGTAAGTACTACGATCTGTGTAATTATTACGATGCATAACGAAGGATGCTTACGTATTATGTAAGCATCCTTGATAGGACTATAACAAAATTTCTTTCTTAAATATATCTAATTTACACTTTTTCACACATCAATTTAACAACGTGAAAATATATAACTCCGCGGATCCCATTACATCTCCTCCCTTTTTTTTTTTATGTTCCTTAATTTTTACTTTTATATTTCTTTTATTTTTACTCGAAGTGTCGTTGCAATAAATTCATACGTTTTTTCCTCCTACAAATAAACTTATGAATAAAAATCCCCCCCAAAAAAAACTCTGTAGAATGAATATTCACGAAAGAAAGGGATTTATTGGTTAATATATTCATTAAAATTAAAGCGCTTGATTTTTTAAGCAAAAGAAGTAGCTAACAAGAAGTTCCGTCTAGAACTATACGAGCCTACTTTCCCGTATACACCAAATTCAAATTTATAATATAGCTATCTCTTTTTCTCTCTTTCTTATTTATCTTTAGTTCTAATTATTGAAAATATACCTTTTTCAACGGATAATACATATTCATTCACTCACTCATTCATTCTTTCATTTATTCAGCCATGCATTTATTCATTCATTCGTTACCTCATTCAAGTGTTTATTCATTCATTTACGCATTCATGTATTTATTCACTCATTTATTTATATTTTCATTTATTCAATAATTTATTCATTCATTCTTTTCCTCATTCATTTATTCATTGATTTATTCTTTCACTCTTTCATTTATTCATTCATTCATTATTTCACTCATTGAGTCACTGAGAAATATCCCTGAAAATCCCGATCAAAAAATTTCATAGCAAAATAGGCTCGTAAGTTCTGGATAAACTTTCTATTTCTACATGTTCTACTAAAGTTTGTTCCAAGCAAATCGGCCCGTTAGATCAGGATTTATATAGTGTTGAAATTTCCCCGTAAGCTCTGTGTTAATTTTTTGAACTGTTCAAAAATGAACAAAAACTGTTCAAATCAATATTTCACGCCGAGAACTCCTTTCAATAAGCTTTCAATAGGAACTTGGCTCTTGTGCCCAGAGTTTACAGAATTTGCTTCAATTTTGTCCATAGGCGCTAATGTTAAAATTTTTTGAACTGTGAAAAATTAAACAAAAAATTGTTCAAATCAAAAAGTAAAATATAGAAATGAGATGTCCTCGCCGAGATCTTTCGAATGCAAAAAGAATTTTTCCAATCGGACAATTCGTTCAAAAGTTATTAGGGGGGGGGACAGACCGACAGACCGACAGACAGACAGACCGACAGACAGACAGACCGACAGACAGACCGACAGACAGACCGACAGACAGACCGACAGACAGACCGACAGACAGACAGACAGACCGACAGACCGACAGACACACTTTTTCCCCATCTCAATACCCTACTTTCAAATTTTTTATTTTTCAATCTTTATTTAATTACTTCACTTATTTTTGACTTTTCTTGATTTTTAACGATATTTTCACGATACATTAAGCCTTCTTTCATGCTTTATTATTATTTTTTTTTACTTTTACGGGAAAGTAGGCTAAAAACGGTTTTATTTGTTATAATAAAGGATTAATTGCTATGTTTTGTTTTTTTATTATTATTATTATAAATTTTATTTGCTTTATTTATTACAAGCAATTAGGAAGTGTAATAAAGTTCGTATTGAATATAGTACAACAGAACATCCATGTTTTCCATATCTTTCTTTTTCCCGTGTGTATCGTCTTGTTTTAACGGGGGGAAAACAGAAAGATGTCGTAAATGTTTTTAAAAAAAAATTTTTGGTTTTAGAAGAAAGAGTGCGGACAAGTCAAAATTTCTTAATAATTTAATTGATCAAATGAACTTGCTCAAATTTGTTTCCTTTTGTTAATTTGTAGCTGTTAGTATGACTTTTTTTTCTGTTCAAATTTTCTATATCGTAATAGTAATTTTTTCACTGACTCATATGTTTCCTCTTAGGGTGTTTTATGTTAACCCGTATTCGTCTTCTTCTCGTACCTATCATCTATCATTTGAAAGGAATGGTCCCGAGCGAAACAATAGAGGTTTCACTTCTTTATAATTTTAATATTTTCTACTTAAAAATACGCACCATTGTAAAGTTAATAAAAAAACTTTTTTTTGTTGATTTCTTTATTTTTATTTATTATTTTTTTCTTTTTACCATATGCATATTTTTACATTACGCATAAGTTTTATGCTGTGGAAAAGTATGCTGTAATTTAATTCTATAATTTGTTCCTCTTTCATTTGTACGTTTACATTGAAAAAATAAATAAGAAATTCAAGATTCATATTTGAAAAAGCATTAAAAGTTGGAAATTATCGAAATATATAGCTGAAACATTAGAGAACGCGTTAACTTGATATCGCTTTTACATTAACTAAATGTTTTACTTTTACATGAAAGAGACTTGGAACCTATGTCCATGTTTCGTAATTGAAAGAAATAGCGCTTCTGACGAAACGTACATACATATAGGTATTTTAATTCATAATTTAAATTATATTTTAGGAAATGGTCAACTTCTGAAAGTATGTTAAGAAGGAGCTGCATATCTTCTTCCGAAATGTTTTATCTGTTAAAATGATATGTTTTAAATAACTTGGAGCCAGCCTTGAGAAGCCGATGTATACAGCTGATGTTCAAAAATCGATATTCGTACACGAGAAGGTAGGCTCGTTTATTTTCGCACAAACTGTTTGTCTGTCAAAAATTGTAGCTTTCGATGATCACGTGCAATTAAGCTCTTAACTTGCGTTAGCTACAATTTGTGCCAGTTGCATAATTTATGAAAAAGTCTAAGATACTTAAGTGCTACTATTTCTATTTGAATAAGTCTTATTAAATAGCATCAGTGGAAGCAGAAATAATAAATTTATTAATGAGCGCATGATACTAACTTGAAATTGAATAGGAAGGGCACGTACTCACTACCCTTCAATTGTCAACTGAATGAGACTGCTCCACGCTTTGTGTTTACAAGTCATGTGTTTTACTTCGGATGGCGCGAAACGCAGAGATCAATATCAGTTCTCTAAATTTCACTCACTCACTCACTCTATTTAATTTCATGTTCCCACAAATGTGTGCATTGGAATCTATATCTATGTTTCGTAATTGAAAGAAATATTGCTTCTGATGAAACTTACATACATGTATATATATTTGAATTCATAATTTATATTATAACTTAGGAAATGGTCAATTTCGTACGTTAAAAAGAGAGTACGTTAAAAGAAGCTGTATCTCTTCTTCCGAAAAGGCTTCCAATTTTTCACTTTCATACTTTGCTATCTTTTAATTTATCTTATGAAAAATGTTAATGGTGTGAGTGATGTGTCACCTTCTTTGAAAATCCATCGCCCTTTTACTCTTCTTTAATTTAAAACAAAGAATGATCATACTTGCTTGATTTATAGCTTAAAATTCATCGAAAATTCAGCATTATTTTTTGACGTAAATTTTTTTAACTTTCTGTTAAAAACTTTACGTTCCAATGTAAGTAAACTGCCTTTGGAAACTTGACAAATGTAACTGCCTTTGGAAAATTAACCTAGATCTTACGCTGTATCTACAACGCTATTCCGAGAAACTTTTATCCATTATATCTTTTCGCCATTTAACAATCTGACTTTATGCACTTTATTTCCTATTATAGCACAATCTTAGTTTGTTTTATAATTTAGGTTCTATAGTAGTATATTTTCTATCGTTGTCCATAGTAAATATATTGAAATAACTTGAATTTATAGTTAACGTTATACGATCTCTTATTTCTGGCTATTTTCTCATAGAAAGCTCTCATAACTCAAGAACGTTTCAAACTCTACATTGAAACATTTAATGTTCTTAAAAGAATTTTTTAACAGTGTACTTTGAAGTAAGAGTTTTACCCAAAATGGTATAACATTTATTCCAGAATCACGTCACAAAGACCCATTTCGAGTAATATGCTACTCACAACTTTCTTATTAATTAAACAGCACGTTTGTCTTTCAAGCAGATACATTGTTGCAGTTGATTGCAGCAATCGCATGTGTAAAACGTCAGGTTTACTGTAATTGCTTGATCTCATTGACAGGCAACGCACGAGGGAGATAAATGCGATGGAATAAATCCAATTTGGTTTCAAATTACTAATCTGTTACCATGCATTTAAGTGAAACAGGCAATTGGGCTCAAGTTTAATGTCACAAATGCCCGGCATTCGTACTGCTAGAGTAATTTCGAACACCATTTGCTGTAATAGATTTACTTATAATTATAACAAAGGAAACAAAGGAAGCTTTTTGAGTAAGAAATCGATCTAAATTGTATGCCATATTTTTGTTCTATACTGATAGTAAACGCTTTTTAACATAAAAAAATACACCGGTCTCAATATAATTTCTTTAATTTTTATTTATTATTTATATCTTGTCAACCGATTTTAAAGTGAAGCCCAAGTTTAATGTAAAAGAACTGTTTTTAATCCAACTGTAGATTTTGTAAGGAGAAATAACTATTACAGTTAATGTCGCTTTCATTGTTGTGAAAATGAAACTTAAAATTCCGAAACAAGTCTATGCCATTTTCATTATCAATTTCATTCTTAAAAGAATGGTCTTCTTTTAATCTCTTTCTCTCTAAAAGCGCGTTCCAAAAAAAATTGTTCTCTTTGAAATATTTAAAAAGTTTCTATTTTCTTTAAAAGAGTCTTTAAGCAGAATATTTATATCCTTATATATGTATTTTTCTGCCTTGTATGTAAACTAGATGTAATGAAAATCGAATGCTCGAAAAAGGTACTTCTGTTTATGTCTCAAAGTGAATATCAACGTTTCTAAATAACCACACAAATTATAGAAACACAGCTAAACATTTCAAACTGATGACTTGCCTGGATCTTCAAGTACATTTGCTGCCACTGAATTCAACGGTCTCAACGTAGTATAACATGCTCCCACGGGTTTTTGCGTCTTCCTGTAACAGCGTTTGTCGAATACTCACCCTTCAACAGATTGTGAATTCAACTGATTGTGTCCCTTCAACTGTGTGACCCGCTCAAACTTTCATGGTGTGTATTTTTACTTGTTTACCGCTCTTGTGTTTTATTGTTTTCAATGTAACCCTGTTTTTCCGCTATTAATAGGGTAAATGTGGGATAGACGCCATAGGGGGATAGATGCCTAAGTAAACGCGTAGCGATCTGTATGAGAATTACACCCGGAATGTTTTGTTTCAATGTAAGTTTGCCTCCTCACTTCCGCCAGTCGATGCCTCGCACTTTGTTGGAACGAACGTGTCGTGAGTTATGCAGCGAAAAACGAATTAAATGACGACAGATTGGTGGATTTAGGTTACGTATAATCTTTGTGCACCTGGAACTTTTGAAGATATAAAGTAAGTGTTTATTTTTTTGTATTTATAATCTATTTATGTATCAAATACAAACTTTTAAATGTTATATCAGTATTTTTCAACACGATTTATTAGTTAAATTAGAGGGCGTCTATCCCACGCAATAAGGATAGATACCCCAGTTTTTGTGAGTATAGATGCCCTTAGAGTCATCTATCCCACACCGTATCATGAACTGAATTATAATTATTTTCTACTTTTTAGATATGCCACGCAAGTACGAGCGCAAAGAAGGAGTACGGCCCCGACGCGTGTGGACCGAAGACGCTCTTAAAAATGCTTATGAAGAGATGAGACAAAACAAATGTTCTCTTAATGACCTGGTCCCTCAGTAATCAGACATTGCGAAGTTTAGACGACAACAAGGTTCGCGTTAGGCCAATTTTGGTTCGAACTCGAAGTTCTTCACCACCAAATCCAGATCTAACTCACGAGTCTTCTGGTAGCTAACATAACGGGACGGGACCTTCCCAATTCTCCATCTTTTCTTTCTCAGCAGCCTAGTGCAGGTATACAGAAGGAGACGCCTTGCACATATTTTCAAGAATGTTCTCCTGTACCGAAAATTCCTGTACCAGTCTACAAAAGAGGAAAACAGTCTGCTACAGTTCTGACCTCCAAGGAGAACATTGCTGCTAAGAAAAATAACGGTAAAGCTACTCCTAACATACCATGTAAAAGCAGCAAACAAGCCAAAAAATTGACTAAAAAACGGTCGAGATCAGCTTCAGAGGAGACTTGTGGCTCTGATGATTCTCTACTAATAGAAAATGAATCATAATATTAAGAAAAAGGCAAAAGAACAAATATCTAAGAAATAGTGGTTTACAGGAAGAAATCAAAATAAAAGTGTGAATACTCAAAATAAAATTCAGCGTCCTGTTCGCAATGTTCAGACTACAACAAAAATTGACAAAATTTCCAATGAAAACGACGAAACACTTTCAAAGGAGTCAGACTCTTCTCAGAGTGAGACAACTGAATGTGTGGAATGTTTCGAAGATTTTGAAACGACAAAATCGAGGTGGACTTGATTCAGTGCATCATGTGTAGAATTGGGCTGCACGAAACCTGCACAATGTACGGCGATTATTTTAATCAATGTAAGCGTTTAAAACTACGTCAGAAAAAAAGAATCAAAAAATTAAAAATTGCGTAAAAAACTTATAAATAAAAAAAAGATATAAAAAACATTATATGTAAAACAAAAAGATATAGTTAAGATTCTGGGCAAGGCACTGCTCAATCAGAATTTGTGATAATTATTTTTAATTTAGCACCAAAGATGATTGTGCCATCTAACGTAAAGTTAGGACATGTTTTTATCAAAAAATTATGATTATTATAATTAATATAAAATATTTAAGTTCAGTTGATTGTATTATTTAGCAAATGTTAAATAAAGTTAAGAAAATCATAATATTCGTTCATTAATTCCTTAGGGCAACTATCCCACAAGGCAAAATACTATAGCGGCATCTAACCCACATAGTAGGCATCTATCCTCATTCATAAGGTTATTTATTTTACTTGTAATTAACTATAAATAATGCAAAGAGCATAAAATTATGCAAATTATTTTGTTCATGAATAAGTATACCAACCATCACAAAAGTTAAAGATTTTTAAATTATCATCTTCTCTATGATAATCACCCATTTCAAAAAGTTTGGCAACTATCCCACGTTTACCCTATAATTATATTATTTACGTTTGCTTCTTATTTGGCACACTGCATTGATTGTTTTGATGTTGAGTAAAACCTTTTTTTTTCTTAACATCAGAACTTTTTTTTATTATTTTGATAGTGCAGGATCACTATTAATCAAATGCTTCCTTTCGTGAAACAATGACCAGCACTGATGACTTCAGCGCCCTCAGCTTAATTAGACATAAAGTTTTTACGTCTTTTAGTTGTTACTAACTGCTCTTATAAGTAACGTCTATACATTATAGAAACTGGACATCAGAATATTAAGTTTGTCCTTCGTCACATTGTAAAGGCCATATAACAGCAGTCGGCAACCTAAACTGACTGAAGATTTACTTTCTAAGTTCGGTGAACACCAAGATCGACTCGAAGGACCGGAGGGTTACATTATTAATAGGGCACGTTGGGATTGCGCCTGTCTTCAACTTGTAGGTTATTCTTGTCAGAACAAGTTCTGATGCTTATAAAACACCTACTTTAAAATTTCTAAAATAATGGTTTGCTAAAACGTTAACTCGCATAAAAACAATACAAATATATTATTTCTTTCGAATTTGATAAAAAGAAGTGTTAGTTTTTGTTTTGTTTTTTAACTAAAACACATGTGAAATGTAGTTACATTCTTGAATTAACTCGCACCAAGAGCATAGTTAAAGTGACGACTGACATTCTATATTATTGGAAGTTTTTTTAGGTCCGGTGAATGCTCTGACAAACTAAATTTTCTGAAGGAAAAAATAATAATTAACTCGCCATCCAATTCAAAAGATATTTTAATTATTTTTTTTAATTATAAACTGTTCAAAATGCTGTCGCGATCGACCGAAAATGGGCTCGGGATCGACCGGTCGATGGCGATCGACGGGTTGCCGACCACTGCCTATAAGTTACCATGAAAAATATTGTATAACCATACACCAATATATTATTTCAAATATACAAATTCGAATTTCAGAAAAACTCTCCGAGGCGCACACCCCCCTTGTGCCAAACTAATTTCGTGCCGAATTTCAGGAAAATACACCGAACGGTCTTGGCCTTTCGCCGGACACAGACAGACACACACATTGACAGACATACTTTTGCTGCTTTATTATTAGTAGAGATAGAGATAAGTTATCCTTCACCACTGTTTTACTTATTTTGATTATTTATTTCAGTTAGTTTTTAAGACAAGAATTTAGTAAAGAATTTTTATGTTCCTTTCTTGCAAGCAATACTGTTGCCCTTTGATATTTGTAACTCAGTCTCAACATATTTAGTTGAAAAGAAAGTAAAGCTTTTGTTTTTTAAACATATCTTATTAGGCTACAGAAAATGTATTATATTTCGTTATTTATTGTAGTTGTAAATCAGAAAAGACAAAAATATCTTCGAAAGTTTTTATATTATTTGATTTAAAATATATTTATAAGAAACGTTTTGCGGATGCATTTTCGAAATTGCACACATCAATTTTCCCTGTCTGGGTTTTCATGTGTTTGATCGTAAAACACCGAAACTCCTATGTATAAAACCACTTACGACGTGAGAAAAAATAAGGGAATCAATTACTTATGCTTGACAAGAGCATCGTGTTGCGAATGGCTTTCGGCTTCTGAAATGAAGAGAAATTGGGTGCTTACGTTCTTGATCGTAAGTTGTGATGCCTTTCTTACAAAGCCAATTTTTTGGCGGGGAAGAGATAGCGTGAGGCCAAATTAAAAAAGTGGAAAATATGTTTTACGAGTCGGAGGAAAATCAGTGGGAATATATTCCGAAAGATTATTTTCCGTGATTGCTTGAGGCAATTTAAAATTAAACGTAAGAGCGTACTCGACACATATATCAAGTTGCAAAATGAAGAAGTGGTTCACAAAAAAATCCTTCACATCACATCCTTCAATATGTTAAAAGAAGTATCTCCCAATGTCAATTTTAAAAATCAAACTTCTATGTGCAGTGTTACAATTTGCAGACTATCTAAGTGCGCATGTTTTTTAATTACCAATAGGTGCATGTATATAAAATTTTATGGCTAAATATTGCGGCTCATAGTAAATTTTTGAATAAGGAGAAGAAGTTCTAAACAACGAATATTTCCTTTTGTTACAGTAGATTCCTAAGCTCGACGACTGGCAGCTAATTTCGTTTTTATTTACATATGATTACTCATGTATGAGAAATTAAAATTGCTAAATTCAATTTTTGATAACTTTCATACAATGTATATTTTTAAAAGTAAGTACAGTACGGATTGGATTGTCTAAAAGCAGGACTTTTTGACCCATTTACAAGCAACAAACAATAACGAGGTCTATGTAGCGTTTAAACATTAGTTTAAAACTTTTCACATAAATTCTATGTTCTCCGCAGAACATCCACATTTTCCATAGTTTCGTTTTATCAGGATTACATTTAAAAGGGAATTCTAAAATTATTAAAAAATAATAATTTCCACTTTTCTAATTATAGACGCCAAACTAATTAACTTTTTGTGTAAATGACTTACGTAAGTAATTATAATAAAATGCAATTTAAAAATGCAAAATAAGCCATAAAAGAAAGCCCTAAGATTATTTTTGTGTTGCATAGTAGCTTTAATTAAACTCAAGTGGTCCATCCTGAAGCATTCCTCTTATTTTTAAAGTTAGAACTATTTAAAAAACCGCATTTCTAGCTCATTTAACATTATATGGCACAAGTTGTGCTTGCTTTAATTAACTATATCAAAGCTATTAAATAGTCTTTAACTTTATGTAGTAATCAAATTTGCTTATACAACCTAATTAATAAAGTCATTTTTTTTCAATCATTTTCATTCTAAAAATATTATCAAAGAATTTAATTCGGCTTGTAAAAATGTTTTAGCATATTTCGTAAGGTAGGAAACATACGTCTTATTTAAAATATCGTATTAGGCTTTAAGTAGTATTCTCAGGAAAAGTTTTGATGAAAAAATTATATTTAAGAACAGAAAAAAGATGAACTAAGAGTAACTATAATGCAGAACATGAATTGTACTGTCCTAATAAAGGTTTTACCTGAAAGTTCTTAATGGTCAAAAGGTATTTAACTGTGCATACTACAAATTCTAAGTCAGTCTATCCTACTTCTGAAAGCAAAGAAAGTTTACATAAAGTAAAGGTACTTATTATTGACATGCTACCAATTATTGATACTTGTAACTTAAATTTGACAAAATTAGTGTTTGGGGTGAACTTGGATTTCAAACTAACTTGGTACCATTTCAGAATTCCAAAATTGAGCTTTGCTAAGTGCCTTTACTTTACTGCTCTGGTGTGCAGAGCAACTTGATGAAAACTGCTACGGAATCCTTTCAGGAATTTTATGTAAATGTTCGAGTTGACATGGAAAAATCTGGAACTTCTCTATTATAGAACTCGATGAGAAAAAAGAAGTGTGTCACTACAAACACTTTGTCTCCTTTTTTAAATCGAAGTGTAGTGCAGGAATTAGAGCCACAGATCAACACAGCGAAGAGTGTTGCGAACCAAAGAAGACACAAGCTAATTCCTTCTGTTTCATAGGATTTAGGCTAATATTACATTTTTCCCACACTCATAAGCTAGAGCCTTAACATTTGTGCCAGTTTTTCCAAAGAAAAAGTATCTCCTTCGAAGTATTATTTCTCTTGATTTTTATAAAACGAAAATCTTAGCTTATCTTCGTTTTGCATTCCGACTCCGACACTGGGGGAGACCGGTCATTGTTGATACAGGGCCGAGTTGCAACAACACCTTTAATTTTAAGAGTGTACCTGTGCTACAACGCCACTAAGTTATACTTATTCTATCTATGTTCAGACAAGAACCTGTCTTTAACCTTTTTTACGGTAGAATTCGCTTTTACTCTTGCTCTTAAAATTATTTCCTTTTTTGAAACTCAAAGTGAAGAACGATTGTTGTTTGTTTTAATTAATATAGAAGCACATAATTCCTGACAATTTCATTCGTGTAAAAAAGTGCTCATCTTTTGAAAAACTTCTTAAAAACTTTTAAACTTAACTTGAAAAACAAATGTCATAACAAAAACGCAGTGGAGAACGTACATACATTTTTAAAACGTAATCCAAGTAATGTATAACAACATGAGTCATCATTTTTTGAACACACTCTACTTGAAGAACAATAAAAAAAAGCTCTCCTAATGCTATCTAGAAATAACTACAATAATATATTCAATTGAATTTAAAATGATGAAACTAGGGAATAGGCTCAAAATTAAGGTGATCGCTCAGAGCCTGAACATGTAATTAACAATGACTTAAAAAAAGGGACGAAGCTGAGAAAAACCACAACCACCACGTTGTCAATAGAAGTTCTTTTGGATCTATTTCTCGCTTTCATTTTAAAAATTTCCCCTTTAACAAATATATCTTCGTACCTATATGATATACAGTAGGGACTTAAAAAACATGTGAGGTGTTCATATCCTTTCAGTTTGAGAGGGGGTAACAAAATAAGGCACACATACACAGTAAAGTATGCGGTTTTGATGTCTAAAGACAAAATTTTTAGTGATAAAAGTCGCCTCCAGGGGAAATTTGGCAATGTAGGCAAAAAAAAAGGCTTAAAAGTTGTAGAAATTAAAAATAAATAAATAATCGTATCTCGTAGAGATATTACAAGATGAAAAGTAAGGGTAGTAGAACCTCCTCGTCCGCAGACAATTTTAATTGCTATAATTGTATGTAACCTGCTTTATACTGAGCTGAAACGCCATGAATTTCGACAGTTGAAAAAGGTACAAAGAGGACCTCTTAGCATTATCAAATTGTGGAAAGTGATTAAATATTTTTAATATACTAGAACTATAAATACAGTTCTACTATCAACCAAAGCAATCTGCCTGGCAGAGTGCCAAGAAGAATCCCTTCATGTTCAAGGAAGAAACTGCTAATATATGGAGTGTGCCATTTTTGTTCTCCTTCCAGTCCTTTTAGAATACAAGATTTCTTCTGAACTGATGCTGTATGCCAGTTTATAAATTTAGTTGCTGTCAACAAACTGTGAAGCAAACACTGATTCTCGTACCAAATAAACGAGGCAAAACGAACTTCCCTGAAACTCGAATGGGTTCGTTCTTTTCTGCCATGCGCAGAAGCGTCCACATGTCAAAAGTCCGTGGTCGAACTGCAGCAACGAACTTCGTTTTTTAATGCAACTAAGTTTGCATTGTGTTAATTGAGAGTAAAGTATTCATTTATTACACATGTTACGATTGCAGTGTCAAACTATCCCAAGCGGCAACTTTTGACATTATTATTGTTTTGTTTAGAAACCGGTCTACTGTGCGTGTACGCGAAACTTTGTTAAATTTCGCCCAGTACAGTAATAGCTGCTGTACCCTGAGAAATTCACATTATTTTCTCCTCAACATGTATTTTAATATTTTTTTTTTGTCAAACTGATTAAATGAGGCTATTACTACTGCAAATGTTTTTTCGGCTTTCTTACAGGAAGACTTTCGTAAAATGTAGAAATAAGATCTTATAAATATATCCACTCGTACATTTTCAAGGATCACATTTATCATCATGGAAAGCGTAGTTTTATTTCAAACAAAAAGAAAATTACGATGCTTTCAGAAATTATTATGAATTAATATCAAATTCCTCTTTATTCTATTGTCATTCGATTTTAAAAATCTATCTTCTCTTTTCTTTTCTAAGGAAAAGGTATTTTCAATACATTTTGTGCTTCAACTTAGTATTTATTTTTATTGAACTATACCACTGGAGTAATATCCTGTTCCCTTAAATCAATTTCTTGAATTCTAAGCACAGGATTTCTCCTGTGGAAAAGAAGAAATAATGGTTGTCAATTGATTTTTTTAAACAATTAAAATATGAATCACTTTTGCATTTTGCACGCTTTTCCAGCGAAGTTAATCGATTAATTGTCTCACTGGAGTACGATTTTTACTTGATTTTTTGGTTTTAAAAAAAAGAAAACCATATTTTGTACAAAATGATACATTTCATTTACTATTTTAGTTTCGTTGACAACTGACATGGATATTGTCAAGCTTGTTGACTTTTCGTATTCGTGTTTGAGAATATTTTTCGACAAAAATACCAAATAATCAATAAAAGAAGTTAATGATCCAATCTAACAGCTGTGCTTGCTATGCAATAATCCTTAATTCCAAAATGTTTTTCTACTTGTTTTCAAGTTTCATTGCATGGTTCATTTAAAGCTTGTAATGTTCCGCTGCACCAACCTCAAATACTTTAGGAGTTAATTTGCTTGCCCCTTGACTTTTAAATGAAACGAGGTGTAGGAACTTCAAATTACAATCATATTCTCGTCTTAACTATTTCCATACTATAATTAGGAGACGAATTTAAAGAGCTGTCATTTCTACATAAGACTGTAGTAAAAAAATAGTTACTCATACAAACACACAGGAACGGGTATTTTTCAAAAATCGTCGCATTGGGTTCAACACGTTTTAAAAAGTAAATCTGTCAAAATCGAAAATGGAAAATGTTCACGAATCCATATCTTTCTTCCATATTATTTTGGTTAATTTCGTGAGACTTTTGTCATGTTTGCCACAACATATTTGTTTATTTTCAAGTACTAAATATTAAAATATAACTTAAACTTAACTAAAATTAATAAATTTTTCTCAACACATCTTCAAGCTTACTTTAAAAATAGTTAAAGGTTCTTAGTCTAAGGGTGCTTTCAAACCAAAAGCGACGAAGACATTTTGTCTCCGTCGCAACAGACTGTTGCTGTAAACTGTTTGTTACGTCGTAACAAACATTTGCAAAGTAATGACGTATGCCTTTGATAACGCAATGAACCAATCACTGTCGGCCCCCTCTTAATGACGCCAATCAGCCAATGCGAGGGCGTGGGTATGAAATTAGGTAGAACCAATGACATGCTCTGAAAAATTTTGTCTTTGTATTATGTTGCTGTTGCGTTCAGTATGAAAGCTCCCTAAGAAACAAGTATTTTAAATTATTAGGTAAAACCATGTCGTGACAGACATGACAAAAATTGGACATGTTTATCATGATATGTTTTTATATAATAATGCCAAAGTTTATTTCTTCGGCTAAAAATTTTTTCACTCTTTTGAAGTTAGTCATGAAGATGTATAAGCGTTCCAACAATTTAAAAATTATTTTCCTATTTAATGCCTTTAAGTGAAGCAAATGAGTTGTGACCTGTCGGGTCTATCACATACGGGATTGAGCTGTTGCATATAGAAGAAAGGGGGTAAAACTACTAACTTGTAAACAAAGAGTTTTAACTGAACCAAATTGATTTTTTTCTTTTAATTCTGCAACCCAAATCTGAACAGTGTGTCACTGTTTATTTGTGAAGATATTTTTTTTCTCATTTGCTACAGAAAATTCAACCAGAGCTCGGTTGAAAAACATTAAAAATTTTTCTGATAAAGACAGTCAATATTTCTCGTTACTATAAAACAAGGAAATATTTAAACGCTTATGAAGCTCAAGTTTGTCAAGGCAAAATTGGTTGGTTTTTGGCTGGTTTAGTTCCTCTTTATTTACATTGAAATATTTTAAGCTTCAGAAGTCAACACCCCCACATTTTCCCTTCTTATTAATATCTATATATTATTTCTTTGGCCTGTTTTTCTGTCGGTCCGCGAGACTTTCCTTGTTCCTTTATCAAATTCCATGATTTACCCCTCATTTTAAAACCTACCGTGCCGGCCAATGACGAAAAATGGACCCACGGTCTAAAAATGTACCGTTTCTTTTGAATTTGATAGTTAAAATCATCTAAGAAGAGGTCCTTTAATGGATGCCAAATTGGTGTTGTCTATGCTGGTGCCATCTCTTATCAAGTAAACAAGCAAGAAAGTCTTCTGGTTATATCGTGCAAAAAATTCGACAGTTTTAGCTGCTTGTGTGTGTTAAACGTATACAATCGTTAAACTCTACCCCATTCATTTATATTATGAATGTGTAGAGCCTAACCAACCAACAGTAACTATATTTTAAGTAATGGAACTTTCTCATTAATGTATTTTAATGCAATGAATACTATTAATAAAAATAATTATCATTATTATTGTGATTATTTTATTATTTTGAATATGTAAATAATAGTGGAAAAAAATGCAGTAGCTATTTGCACTGATATGTTCAATTACATCTCTTCTTTTGTACCAACTACCGTTTACTTTTTTCTATTCTTCCTCATAAAGTCCTCTCTCCCAAATTTTTAAAGAATGGCATGCCACACAAAACGATTTGCTGCGCAGCGCGGAATTCTGCAAGGGGGTTTACTAGTTATTTTTTATTATATTTATTCTTATTATTGAAATTTCTGATAAAAAAGTAAAATAACCCGTAAGTATTGAGTCTTTAATACAAACTTATTTACATGCAAAGCAGTGACGGCATTTAGTTTCGAAAAGAACCAAAGGTTTTTCAATCTGAAAGACATCAATAATAAAGTTTGATTCTTAAAACTCCTCGAAGACGAATCACGTTCCTACTGACAGAAGGACAGCACTGGCTCCTTTCAAAACACATTTCTGTTTAGTACTGTGGGAGAAATTAAACCTGCAAAAGTACTATTACTTCAGTTCTTACTTTTTGAAACTGCGAAAGAAGAGTAGCATTTACTGAAGACCGTAAACTTGATGTAGTAATAAAAACGTCCAGTATTTTTGCTTTTTTCCTGTTCCTTTCTTTAGACGACATGTAGTAATATCAAAGAGAAATACACGGAAAAAGATGCACAGCCATTTAAACAAAGAAAAAAATTCTGTAAGAACTTAATTGCAATGTCATTAATTCGAGAATTAGTCAGGTTCTACCTCGTTTGTTATAATTAGTTTTGACTTTAAACAGCCTGTTAGCTAATGAATTACGCATTGTGGTTGCTACTACCATACAAACAGTGCCCCTTTTCAATACTTCTTCCAAGACAGTTTGGCCCTTTTTTTTTTCAAGAAAATAAATCAGGCCTCTTTTTGCTGTTAAAAGTAGGAATGAAATGAGTGTTTAAAAATTTAGACCTTCTCTTGCATGCTTCTTCTTTGCTTTTATTTACTACGTTTATTTATTTATACATTTTTTAGTTCAATTTATCTTTTGATCTATTGATTTTTCGGAATTAAATATTACACTTGCTGAAAAGTACATTCCCGAATGGTAATATCAAAACGTAACGAGTATGAAAGAGAGAATTTAAAAAAATGATAAAATAAATAAAAAACCAAGTTGCTTTCGAATGTGTTTGCCCACGAGTGGAGTAATAATGGAGTTCTTTAGAAATCCGATTAAACCATCAAAAGATAAATTCTTTAAAGTTTTCGTAATTCATCAGACTTAACTCTCCCTTTTCGATATTGGAAATTAAATCAATTCAAACAAATAGCTTCTTTCTATAAAGTATAGACAAAAAGATTAACGGTATTAATTGGTTGATCTTGTTGTTGTGGAGTAGTTGTTAATAGTTCTACTATTTCAATATCTGACTGACGTACTATACGATTCAGAACAATGCATGTTATCTATAAAATGTAAAAGAGCTAGTAGTGTGCAGGTTTGTTTGTTTATATGTTTTCTACGAATATTCGCTTTACAAATCTATTCAATTGAAGGATTAAAATGAAATTTGTCAAAATATTCAATCATCTTCTGAGAAACGTAGCGTACACTGGTTAAACCCTTTTAATCAAGAAATGGTGCTCCCTTAACTGCTGTCATTTGTTAATAAGTTTAATTATTATAGTGGTGGGACTAGTAATGCTCATTTGTGCTTTAATTTAACGTGAAATTTTATTTCTATTACTTTGCACAAAGTTTAATCATTACTATTCATTAAGTAGCATTTCGAAGCAATAATGATAGCAAGCACATGTCAGAGTAATGACAATCATCTCATTGCCAAAAAATAGCTTTTTGTATCTCCTATTTTTTGCAATAGTTATCTCGGAACTTTTATTTCCGTCAATTTGCTCTTAGCTGTCTCAAATCAGCCTTACAACTTTATTAAGGATGTCCTGCGAATTCATAAAAAACAGCATCTTCGTCTGCACATTTGAAATTACAACGACCAGAGAAAAAAAGGGGAAAACGGAACAAAAAAATGTCAAACAAAAAAAAGAATGAATTAAACCTCATTTAACTCATAAGTCTGAAACAATTAAATTGTTGGTTAGTTACATTAAAGACAATTATTGGAAATTGTTATCATTAAATGGACAATAAAAATGTTTATTGCTTTATTTTCATAACGGAAATCGTATGATCAAATGTAGTTTGATTGATCTCTTACAAACATGGTAAGAGTCTTCAAGTTGATAATTGTTTTCAAAAATAGAAATTAGACATTTTCATTATGACTCTTAGAAGCTAGTAGATGTCCATGAAATTTAATGCGAAATTACTGCTTGAAAATTACATGATGCATTCCTCCAAAAATGTTGTTTTGTCATAAAACCGTCAAATAAAGAAATGTATAGTAAAAAAAAACCCCAAGGCATAAAGAATAAAATGAAAAGTTAAAAATTATTTATAACTATATTAAGAGGTTAAACCTGCCTTTTGGTCAGATCAAAAGTTATTTAAGGAACGAGATTCAATTAAATCTCATTCAATCCAGAAGGCACTTTCTTTGTATTATTTCCATATCTCAAAATCATATAATTGCGCCATAACATTAAGATGTAAGATCAGTTTAACATCCAAAAAAATCCATTTGTCGTTCAAATAAATATTGCAAAATGTTTTCAACTCGTTTGATCAAAACTCTCCAGAATTAAATAAACTTTTGGGTAAATTTAATTTCTTTTTCGCTCAATTTATCGGTTTAACGGAAAAACAATACATAGTAAAGACAAAGTACAAATGGATTAGTTGATTAAGTTATATTTCCAGCAGTTTTAATTTAAATTCTTACTGAATTTATTCGGTTTATATTAAAAGGCTTTCAACTGGGCTTTATGTAATTGTTAAATTAATTGCATTTCAATTTCTTAATTCAGATATTGAATTACAGATTTATGCTTACAGAAGGTGTCAAATTGTTTTGTGGCTTCCTCTATAGGTCTTCAGTTTAAAGTTAAAATAATTACTCACAGAATATACGTTATAGTATAGAGTTCTCAATACAGTAAAACCCCGTAACTCCGTGAATCGGTATGCTTGCGAGTTCCAGAATGTCGACTAATTTTAAGAACTGCACCGAAGAATTCTGTTTTCTTTTATTCGCAATGTTTATTCTTGGATATTCAGTTTCTTTTGTATGCGTAATCTACTTCTACATTCCCGGAAATCTTCATTTCTTTCTTTCATCATTTCATTTTTCAATCATTTTTTTCTTTCTTTCTAAAGTTGGCTTCGGCCAATTGCGAACCTAGTTTGTTCCCCCGATTGGTACCATCTCTTTCAGTATCACCACAATGAGTGTGATACCATCACCGCAGGAAAACTTTTGACGCTCAGTTTCTTCCTAGATGGCAATACCTGAGCTCTAATTGATGCAACATGCACTAGGAATTTAATTTAGCCGAGAGTATCCACGCCAAATGGATACTCAAGGGATCTTCAGCATGCCGCATAGGGGAGAACGGGGAGAGTCCGGACAATTTTTCTTCACGATTTTTTTTCTAAGTCTCCAATACACTTAGAAATCTTCAGAAAGCGTTTTGTTGTGACTTGAAGATTCAGGCTTATGTGAGATTTCTTAAAATTACCTAGGACGCCGTGTATAGGAACAGTATGAATTTTAGTGCAAAGAGGGAAAGTGTCAGCGGTCTCCCCAACATGGGGAGACCGCGGACACCATGTGGGGTGACTCAAGACACATGGAAAAGTAGAGTCAGTGTTTCAAGAAGTTGACACTCCAGTTACAATGAAAGCTGTGTATACAATAACAGAATATGACCAATCACCCAAGAATTAAATGTTTAATAAGAAAGTTTTAAGTAACAATGAGCAATAATTCAAGAAACGTATTTACATAAATCGGGTACGGTGAAAATTTGACGCGTTTTGCTGAATTGTTGAGAAGGTTCAAGGTGTCCTAAAACTGATGACCATTCATGAATAATGATGTCATCACGAACGGACCACTTCCACAATAAACCGTTTTTTTATGATCGCTTTAATCTCCAGTCCATCATATAGCACATTTACAGTCACGCCCGGGAAGACGTTGCCCTCATATTTCACTGCGACATATTCTCCTACAATTTTTTGAATTGGTACTTTCTTTTGATGTTCATCGTCTCCTGAATATTCCGGAATGTCAAGATCAGATGATGCAGAGGGAATGTCAATGTCGCTATCCGAGCTTGTCGTGTCATAGTTGGGTCTCCATTTTTTAACTATTGCTTTTGATTTTTTTTGTTTGAAAGTCAGTGTGCGTTTCGGGCATGGGTGTTGGCTCCTGTTCCCTTTCTTCCTTGGATTCAGCATACGTGAAACGTCCAAACAGAATACAAGGGGAGACTCGGGACAAATGTCCTGAGTCTCCCCAAGCAACATTCTTGAAGAAAATGTGATCTGACACAAGCAGTGTGTACGTGACGCCAGTTTAAACACATATAAATAATAGCTCATGATAAATACGAAGAAAAAACGTGAAAAGCCAATTTACGTAATGAAAACTTAGCTACTTACCGCAAAATTTTAGAATCACTTTTTTTTCACTTCACTGCCGTATTTTGACTTGACGGGAAGCTATTTGCGTATGACAATAATAGCAGAAGACTACCAACATAACAGAATTATTTTTGCGCGGGAAAACCTATAGGTTAGGTGAAAAACGGGCTGTCCGTAGTCTCCCCCTGTCCGAACTCTCCCCGGTCTCCCCTAATCATACGACATGGGAGCTGTCGATTTTCTGCATTTCGAAAAACCACCGACTTGGGGCAAGTCGGAACCTGCGAGCTGTTTCATATATCTGCAGATAATGTAATACAATTTTTATACACAATATTTATGTAATACAATTTTTATACACAATATTTATGTAATACAATTATATACGAATGTTGCTGATGGTTTTTTATACAATAAATGCATTTCGAATTCTATATTTTGTCAAAAATTAAAAAGTGGTCTATAGTACCACCTTCTTCCCTACTCTACATGCAACCTAATCTGCAATGCGTGCCACAATTTCAATAAAATTGAAAACAGATTTAGTAAGGCCGAGAAGGTAAACTGAGTCAGTTTTAAGGCATTTTAATGTTTTTAAACATTTTTATCAAGAAAACCAGTTTACTCTTTCTTTCTTTGTTTGTTTTTTTTTCCATGTTGATTTTCAATTAGATCTTGACATAACAATCGTCCTCTGAGAAATTTTATTACTTTTTTAAACTAAAATAAATCTATATTTAACAATAAAATGAACCTTTAAATAAATAAACCTATAAAATAACAAAAATTAGTGATAAAAGTTTTAACCAATTTTACCCCAAGGTATGGTAAAGTGGATTATCCATCGAATAAAAGGGGCACTTATGCGATTATGATTAAGCAATGTCATTAATTTTATTTTTCGTAAAGTGGTACAGATTGCTATTCTCCATGTACGGTGTAATATTTTATTTGTTTTCTTCAACGTCAGTCTGCATGAGTTGAGCAATAAATACTTTCACACATTATTTTACTCTTTGCTCTTTAAAAAACCCATTTTTCGGGCATCTGTTTTTTTGTGTGTTTTATATTCATATGGTTATTTGCTAGGCTAGAGCTTTGTTCATGTGGTGTTTAATAATTAGTTTGTGAAATTTCGCTTCCCCAGCTGTGTGTTCAATATTTTTTCGCTGCTGTTTAGAATTTACTGTTGCGTCGTTGGATGCATTCATATGTAAATGTGATTGAATATAAACAAGATTGGTCTTTGAATGATTATAATAATTCTTGATCATTCGAAATTTTCTGATGAAAAAGTGTTCTATAGATTCTTGGACTGAACTGCTATCTCGCTTATTTAAAGAGAAAGAATGTACTGTAGAAGCTGAAACATGGGACAGTAGACTCTACCAATTAACACCACAAAGAAGTCTACTACAGCTGCCACACGTCGGCATGGACGCTGACGATTTTCTGCATCTTGAAAATTCACCGACTTGGGCTAGGTCTGATCCTGCGAATTTGGGCGTACAAGACCAGTGCCTAACCACTACGCCACCCTGCCGGTTGGAGACAAATCGGACGTTCGCGTAACAGTCTCAGTTCGTGGACGTAACACAAAAACAACGGGGAGGTATAGGTTCTAGTTTTGGAGCGGTTTGCTGCCAGACATCAAGTACGTTAATTATTCTTCTGAATACGTCAGGTTCGTAATTAGGGTCGTAGTGAGTATTAAAATACATAAAATATTTTGTTGTTGGGTAGGGGGAGGCTGAGCGATGAAATGTATAATTCGAATTGGGGCACGACACTGAAAGGTTGACAAACGCTGATTTAAGGCATAAATAAAGCAATTTGTCCTTTCGGTTATGCATGTAATAAATTATATTTGTGTGCAGACCATGATATGTCCTATATAAAGATACCCAATTAGCAACTTGAGAGCTCATTAGAATAAAATTAGAATGCTTTGCTCTTAGAAGCACGATGAATATTTTGGGGATTCGTTAATATTTATGAGAGCATTAATTTTGGCTCCAACATTTATGAAGGCAAAACCTACGTCAATGAGTTTAAAATTCATGAGAGAGCTTTTTGATCGCAATGAATGAGTGACTTGTATACAAATTACTTCACTGTTTGCTATGTTTTGTTTAACGTTCAAGGATGGTTCTCCTGAAATTTTAATGAGAGGTGTGGGAAATGTTTAGCAAACTGGTGATAAACAAGAAACAAGGCATTTTCATGCTGAAAATATTTTCCATCAGTAATTTTGGTTAAAAAAGTCCCAATAATTTGCGTTTTTTATCTCGTTTAAAATTTATGCAAAATGCGTTTTCATTCTGCACTCTAAATTAAATGTGGAAAATCCCAACATTTTGTGCCATAATGTGGATAAGAACCTGGGGGGGAAATGTTCTTGTTTGAAGAAATAGAAGAAGAGTAAAAGCCCCTAATTTCTTCAATGTCCTCATAAAAAGTTATTTTTCTGCACTTAATTGATTCCAACACAAGCTTCTTTCACTCGGTTGATCATGCCTTGCTAACAGCTAATCTGAAGCTTCAATGTTATAGAATTTTTCTAGCTTGGTACAACTATAGGTTATATGGCATGTAATTAGTTCGCATAATTCTAATTACAGAATTGAAGTTATGTAACGGGTGGTTAAATTCGCTCTACTAAATATATGAGTTACTCACTTATATCTTTCGAAGAAAACTATTGATAAAACATTGTATAACAAAAACAATAGAATAAAAAAGAAATTATTTTCATTGTGTTTAAAAAAATTTCGTTGTCAGAAAGAAAGCTTGTAAAAAGAAAACAACTTATTTCAGGTTACAATTTGTGTTTCTTTAAATGTACAACAGTATCAGAATGAACATTCTTATAAAAGCATTTTACCTTGCTAATATTGGTAAGAGACAGCTTTTCTGAAGCAGATCAAACGCTTTCTCAACCAATTAGAACGCTCAAATCGGTGGTTCGAGTGTTTGACTGAATTTCGCATCGGTTGGTGAATAAGGCTGTTAATGTTCCGCAGTCATTGACTGACAGGAGTCACAGAGTACATTCAGATGAATCAGCAATGCCGATACGGGAAAGATGGGATCTTAGGCAGTCATGTCCTGTTAACAGTCTAAAGTGTGCTACGGCAACTTTTCTTGGGGCCTGAGGATATTCCTGAGGCCTGAGGACAATTGGTATTCTTGGTCCCAACTCTTGTCCTTTGATGCCTCTGCAGCCTGCAACTTAAAATTATGTTTGAAGGTCATATTTGTTTTAAGCCTCAAAGCACGAAATGTGGAAGTTTTTTTTAGGTCTTTGGTCCACCATGGTTCCCTTTTTAGTAAGAAAGTTTGCCTGTTCATTTCCAACGATTCCACATTGTGCTGGTACCCATTGGAAAGAGATTTTGTGGGTAAGATGCTTTAGAAACGATCTACATTCCAAAATTCGCTGAGATTCACAGTAGCAATTTTGCGATAAGGCCTGTAGAACTGATTTAGAATCAGAAAAGATGACGGTTCTATTAAAAGGATCATGGATCCCTTGGCGTGGGTATTGATGATACCTTTGGGAAAATAGTTACAAAAATTATTTTACTAAAATTATCTGCTTAGTTTAGAGTTTAAAAAAAAACAGTCTGAGAGAGGAAAATGTTACCATTGTTCATGTCAAAAACGTCTGAAAACGGATAACTTCCAGCAAAGAAAAAAATTGAAAACCAAAGTGAGAATCAAGTATCCCCAATCTCCAATATGTTTTAAAATATTTACAAGCAAGATGTCACATGAAAAGCATCAAGTTAAGAAACATAAGAATAAATATGCTTTTGGGAAAAAAGTGTTTTTCAAAAAAATTTTTGCTTGCAGATAATTCGAACAATTTAATAATGTAAGAGAATAAGGGATCATTTCATTCCCTTTTTCTTTCCACATTGAAAGCTTTAATGATACTAATTCTTATTCCAGACAGTGTCTGGACTAAACAAGACTTCAAAATGTTATGCTGGCTGGATTTTAATTTTTGAACAACAATATAGCGTCATTTGCACTTAAGATTATGCATTAAGTATATTGCTATTTCAGTTTCCTTTTGGTTTTCCATTAACTTTTATTTTTCTTTTTACCTTAAATAACTGAAATTTAAAATATAATAACGTTTATTCTGTATGGCTATTAAAGAATTTAATTTGTTCTTTGAGAACTCCTAACTTTTGATTCCATTTACTTATGAATTTGCAAAAATAAATTTTAAGTATTTCTGTACTTTTATCAAATCTATTTTCATAAAATAAGATCAGAAGTAATATTTAAAAGGTATTTTATACCATCACTAAGAATACAAAAAAACAAATTCCTCAACATTTTTCAAGTAAAAGTTTAATATTTTTACCTTTTTCACTGGTACGTTTGAAAAAAAAGAAAGTTTTTTTTTTTACTGTCTTCACATTTTCTTATATGTCATGCCACGAAGAAATATTTTGAGAAAAAAATATAATGAGAGGAGGGAAGTTAACATCAACAATGTAATCAATAAATATATATGTATATATAGACTTGCCATACGTCCCGTTTTGACCGGGACAGTCCCGGTATTTTGCTCTTGTCCCGGTGTCCCACCCAGTTTTATCAATGTCCCGGAAACGGCTGTAAGATGTAAAAAGTAATGAATTTATGTTTTTAAGAATCTTTTATAAAGACATTAATAATCTTTTTAAGATGACAGAGGTGTCCACTGCAAGAGCATTGATTGTATGTAAAATAAAGTTTGGCGTTTTCTTTGATCTAACTTTTATGAAAAAATCAAGCTTAATAAAAACATCTTGAAAAAAGTACATTCTAGTCAGAAATATGAGTGGTTTGAAAACAAAGAATAACATTGTTAATTTATTAATTGCTTTTTTAGTTTGACAAAAAGTTTTTTTGAAATGGTTTTTGTAGTTAGACAAAAAGTTGTAGTTTAAAAAAATAAGACTTAGTAATTGATTGTTCAATTAAACAATTTTATGAAATATTTTAAACTTTATTTCATTACACTTCTTTCTAGATGGTAGACCAGAAAAAATTCTCATTAAAAAGGGAAAAAAATTTAAGTAAATTAAGTAGCTAAAATTCCTTTTTTATTTTTAAAGGTGGGTAGACTAACAATTTAGGGTTCCTGATTCCCCACTCCCATTACTTGCGAAGCTACAAAAAAAGTCTTAAAACTCACCTTTTTTCTTTTAATTTTTTAAAAATTTCCCCAGACCCCCCGGTATGCCCATCCCATATTAATGTGTCCCGGTTTCACTAACCAAAAAAATGGCAAGCCTATGTATATATAATGTCTTTTTAGGTTCATAAATGACGTCACGCCTTTTTCCCATATATTTGACCCCCCCCCCCTTTGTCACGCGTCACGCTATGTTGCATAATGCATGATGTCCCACTTTTTGTTACCCCCTCCCCTTCCTTTGTCACATTTTGTCACAATTTCACGAACCCCCCCTCCCCCCCCCCCCTCGAAGCATGGCATCATTTATGAATGATCCCTTAAGACAGATTTAATTAAAATAAAAGCACCTTTTTGTATTAAAGAAATACCATTTTTAAGAACTTCTAAGTATCAATTTTTCCGATATTTTTAAGATCATACGCTTAGTATGATAGTCTTAAAATTTTCAACAAACCGAAAACAACTACTTTAAAAATATAATGTGATTCTTTATTCTTAAACAAAAACCCAAAAGCGCGAGAATGAAAAAGGAAAAAAGCATTTCTGCGAGGCTTTTCTACACAATGACTGACAGTAAATCTCCCCAAATCCAACTTCTGTGGAAAGAGCAGAAAAAAGCTAAGCTTAATTAAAATTATAACTAGAATGCTTGTAACATCATAAATTTCTTTATTTTTCGCTATGCCTTGAGCTATATTACTTGCTTGAAAAACTAAATATGTTCCTTTTCTTCCCCCTTAATTGCCAAGTACATTGGAATGATATCCTTAGAGATTCTGGGTCCTTTTTAAAATGAGTATTCTAATTACCTGAGAAATTTTTAAATGATATTAAGAAACTTTTCTAACTGTCGCAGACATTTTTCCAGAGATCAACTTTCTACGAAGATGAATGACACTTTAATTATATTTAGGAATAAAATTGTTTTGCAAAAATGGAAAATCTTTGGAATTTTTGACTTGTTTTTCTTTTTTTTTTTTTTGCAATTAAGCTGTCTTTAAAAAGTCGTTAACTTATTCTTTATCTAAAACTCGGTTTAAAGTTAGTTCTTCTTCAGAGATACATACGTACATATATTAATTGATTAATTACAATGTGCAACACGAAAAATGTTCTTGAGATGAAAATGTCTGTTTATGTATTTTTGGCTGAAAATTACGAATCTGCAACTATTTTTCGCCTACCAAGTACCATTTTCCCAAAATCCCACATTTTTAATTTTTACGTAATTTCTAGATAATTGTGCATATGTTCGTAATTTATCCACTTAATTTATTATAAATTATATCTTTCTCATTGACAGTGAGATCTTCGCTATTCTAGAAACCTTTTTAATGCACTTAGTTACTTTAGCGACATTTTTGGCAACAGAAGCTTTATCTACTTTCTCGAAGTTTCGAGTCATTTACAAGACGTCAAAGGCATTTTGTAGACTTTTTGCGGAGAAGGAAGAAATAGTGTACTGCTCTGATATGAATGTACCAGTTCAGACATTAGGACATGAACACAATTCAGCAGAGTGGGGTTTGCTTATCAGTGCTCCTCCATCTAAGGATTTTTTTCCTATGTATCCCTGTAGCATATTCTGCAAACACAAAGGAAATTTCAAAATTATGAATGGCAAAAACAAATCAAATGAGCCATTTGTAAATCCACAATGTACCTTTTTTCCACAATTGCACATTAAACTTCGTTTATCAAAACATTTGTAAAAGCTCTGGACAGAGAAGGAGTGATTTTCTTGCATCTCAGGAACAAATTCAAAAATCTAAGTGAGGCAAAAGTAAAAGAAAGGATTTTTATTGTGCCACAACTTAAGGAAGTCCTTTCATGATTAAGAGTATAAAAACAAACAGTCAGAAGCCGAAAAATCAGTCTGGCTGGCCTTTAAATCAGTGTGCTCATGTTTCCTTGGAGATGAGAAAACTGAAAACTACGAAGATCTTGTTGGTGACATAATAAAATGCTTTTGTAATATTGGCTGTCATATGTCATTAAAACTACACTTTTAGGAGTCCCATACGGACTTCCTCCCCAAAATTTTGGCGCAATTAATGATGAGCATGGGGAAAGGTCTTATCAGGACATCTCTGTGTATGAAAAGCGTTTCAGCGGTCCATGGAATGGAAGTATGCGAACTGAATATTGCTGATCTGTTGTCAGGGTACACCAACAGGTGCCCACAAGGTGAAACGGCCTAAAAAAATCATTTTAGGGTTTGTATTTTCAACAAGTAAGCCTCAGTTACGTTCTTATACAACAAAAATGTATATATATAAGAAGTGGGTCTCCAGCAAAAGTGGTACGTGATGGATCATTTTGGACTGGATATTTGAATCAAGCACTTTTTGATTATATAGAATCACATAGTTTCATCTAAAGCAGGGGTCTCCAAACTTTCCAGCCTTAGGGCCATATTGATTACTCCAGTAAATTCCAAGGGCCAAAACCATATTATCATTAACTGTTGCCGGTGGTAAAAAGTTGAATCAGTCCACTAGTGGTGTAAAATATGATTACTTTTTTGCCAGATGCCATTAGCGACGGGGAAGCTGATCTGTCCGCGGGCCGGATGTGGCCCGCGGGCCGTAGTTTGGAGACCCCTGATCTAAAGGACAAAAAAAAGTTCAAATTTGTTGCACAGTATTATCAATAACTTGTCCTACACTTTGAAAAAATTCGGTGTTACTGAACACTATTTTTAGTGTTCAGTCGAAGTTAAGTTAAAAATTATACATTTTTCTTTTAAGTGTCTGTCTAAAAAATACAGCCAGCAGAATGTTTTTTTAGCACATGATGTTCGTTAACTCATCTACGCATCAAAAGTTCATTACGATTGCTCATTTATATTATTTTCATATAAATAAGCAATCGCAAGGAAATTCCGATACGTAACGGAGTTAACAAATTTCATGTGCTGAGAAACGTTATACGCATCAAAAATTCATTACGATTGCTCATTTATCCCATTTTTATAGAAATAAGCAATCACAATGAAACAATAATAATAAAATTACACGTTAATTTAAAGCACAAATGAGCAAAAAAATGCAGACATATGTTTCGGGATTGCTTGGAATCCCTTTTTCAATGCGACAGGGAGCTTCTAGATGCAAAACATCCAAATGAAGCAGACAGAACAAGAAAAACAAAGCTTATATAGCCTAAGAATTATCTGTAAACCAATGAGAATAAAGGCAGCGTGAAGTGGAAGTAGAAGTAGCAGGAAGACACCAATAAGAGAGCAACAAACGAATCCAGTTGAAAGTACAGGAAGTAAAAAGGAATAACAATAAAAATAAAGCAAAAAAGACATCAGCATGCATAAAAATTGCAAAAATTATAAAATAAAGTACAAAGAATAAAATTGAAATAAAAATAAGTACAGAAACTACCAAAACACAATGCAAAACAAAGTACACATGTAAAGGAGGGGGAGGGGGAGGGGGGAAGGAGAAAAATAGACACAAAAAAGGAAAACAACAAGAAAACCTAGAAAGAACAACAAATTAAAGAAATTTATGCCAGACCTGTGAAAAATAAGGAGTTGAAGAAGAATCGTTAACCAAATTAGAACTATTCCTGTTAATATGATAAGCTTCCCAAAAGTCAAGCTCTAAAGGGGAAGAACATTTTTGAATAATTTTACCAGAATTGAAGTCAAAAGAGTGGTTGGAATTCCAACAATGTTGAGCAATGCTAGACTTATTTAACTCTTGCTTTCGTACATAACCTTTATGCTCATTTAAGCGAGTTTTCAGAGCACGTTTTGTCTGCCCAATGTAAGAAAGGCCGCAACGGCAACTAATTTGGTAAATACCCCAAGTGTTAAGTTGATCGACAGGATCCTTAAGAGAAGAGAAGGAAAGTTTGTTACTAGGAGCAAAAACGACTTGAAATTGAAACCTTTTTAGGATTTTAGCAATACGGAAACTGACAGAATGAAAGAATGGTAACACAACCAAATTCTTTCTAGAAACTACATTATTGGGACCAGAAGTTTTCTTAGAAAGTTTGTTATGAATAGAATCAATTAAAGAGTGAGAAAATCCTCTATCAACAGCTACAGCTTTCAGATAGTTGAGTTCAATCTTGAGAAGCTCAGGAGAAGAGCAAATATTAATAGCACGATGGACCAGAGCATTAAAAGCCGAATATTTTTGGTTGGGAGGATGAGACGACAGTCTGTGAGGAGGTAAAGAAACAGCGAAAGGTTTACGATAGACAGAAGTAGTGAAACCAGACTCACTCTTAGAAATAAAGACATCAAGAAACGCGAGGCTACTATTAAGTTCTTTCTCACAAGAAAACTGGATATTAGGATCAATGGAGTTCATAATAGAAAGAGCATCATCAATACCTAACAAGTTACTGTCCGTTAGGACAAAACAATCATCCACATAACGAACATAAAATTGAAATTGCAATTTCTGGAACAGTTTTTCCTCAAAATAATGCATATAGAAATCACTTAAAATAGGACTAAGAGGACTTCCCATAGCCAGGCCATCTACCATAGCATAGAATTTACCATTAAATACAAAAGTGCTCTGTTGCAAGCACACACGAGTAAGGAAAACTAATTCCTCAATTTCCACAGAAGTAAAATGGAATTCAGAAAGCCTTTTCCTGAGGCAAGTCAAAGCGCCATCAACAGGAACATTAGTAAACAAGGAATTAACATCAAAAGAGGCCATAACTGAATTATTCGGAACGAAGTTATGAAGTTTCTTAACAAAATCGGTGGAATTTTTAACAGTGAAAACATTCTGACTCCTAAGTGGAGAAAACACAGAAACTAAATACTTGGAAAGTTTATATGAAGCAGTGCCAATATTGGAGACAATTGGTCTGAAAGGAATACCTGCCTTGTGTACCTTTGGTAAAGCATAAAAACGTGCACAATTAGCAACAGAAGGAATCACAGACCGTTTAGCAATCAAAGGAATAGAATGAACAGACTTAACAGCAGAAGAAATAGCTTTTAACTCTTTGTCACTAGGATCTTTATAAATTTCAGAATAAGGACCAGAAGCAATTAAGTCATCAGTTTTTTCAACATAAGATGATTTATTAAGAACAACAATATGACCACCCTTGTCTGCTTTGGTAATGACCAAATCAGAATTGGAAACTAAATTATTGACACATCGTTTCACAGAATGGGTAAAACCAGTATTAGGAACTTTTGAATTGAAATCAACATTGGAAGCAATAAGATGCCGAACCGACTCTTTTTGAGTGGAAGTTAAGGCACTAAATTTGAAAGCTTTTTTCAACCTGGAAAACTAATGGAAAACTAATTCCTCAATTTCTGTGGAAATTGAGGAATTAGTTTTCCTTACTCGTGTGTGCTTGCAACAGAGCACTTTTGTATTTAATGGTAAATTCTATGCTATGGTAGATGGCCTGGCTATGAGAAGTCCTCTTAGTCCTATTTTAAGTGATTTCTATATGCATTATTTTGAGGAAAAACTGTTCCAGAAATTGCAATTTCAATTTTATGTTCGTTATGTGGATGATTGTTTTGTCCTAACGGACACTAACTTGTTAGGTATTGATGATGCTCTTTCTATTATGAACTCCATTGATCCTAATATCCAGTTTTCTTGTGAGAAAGAACTTAATAGTAGCCTCGCGTTTCTTGATGTCTTTATTTCTAAGAGTGAGTCTGGTTTCACTACTTCTGTCTATCGTAAACCTTTCGCTGTTTCTTTACCTCCTCACAGACTGTCGTCTCATCCTCCCAACCAAAAATATTCGGCTTTTAATGCTCTGGTCCATCGTGCTATTAATATTTGCTCTTCTCCTGAGCTTCTCAAGATTGAACTCAACTATCTGAAAGCTGTAGCTGTTGATAGAGGATTTTCTCACTCTTTAATTGATTCTATTCATAACAAACTTTCTAAGAAAACTTCTGGTCCCAATAATGTAGTTTCTAGAAAGAATTTGGTTGTGTTACCATTCTTTCATTCTGTCAGTTTCCGTATTGCTAAAATCCTAAAAAGGTTTCAATTTCAAGTCGTTTTTGCTCCTAGTAACAAACTTTCCTTCTCTTCTCTTAAGGATCCTGTCGATCAACTTAACACTTGGGGTATTTACCAAATTAGTTGCCGTTGCGGCCTTTCTTACATTGGGCAGACAAAACGTGCTCTGAAAACTCGCTTAAATGAGCATAAAGGTTATGTACGAAAGCAAGAGTTAAATAAGTCTAGCATTGCTCAACATTGTTGGAATTCCAACCACTCTTTTGACTTCAATTCTGGTAAAATTATTCAAAAATGTTCTTCCCCTTTAGAGCTTGACTTTTGGGAAGCTTATCATATTAACAGGAATAGTTCTAATTTGGTTAATGATTCTTCTTCAACTCCTTATTTTTCACAGGTCTGGCATAAATTTCTTTAATTTGTTGTTCTTTCTAGGTTTTCTTGTTGTTTTCCTTTTTTGTGTCTATTTTTCTCCTTCCCCCCTCCCCCCCTCCCCCTCCTTTACATGTGTACTTTGTTTTGCATTGTGTTTTGGTAGTTTCTGTACTTATTTTTATTTCAATTTTATTCTTTGTACTTTATTTTATTATTTTTGCAATTTTTATGCATGCTGATGTCTTTTTTGCTTTATTTTTATTGTTATTCCTTTTTACTTCCTGTACTTTCAACTGGATTCGTTTGTTGCTCTCTTATTGGTGTCTTCCTGCTACTTCTACTTCCACTTCACGCTGCCTTTATTCTCATTGGTTTACAGATAATTCTTAGGCTATATAAGCTTTGTTTTTCTTGTTCTGTCTGCTTCATTTGGATGTTTTTGCATCTAGAAGCTCCCTGTCGCATTGAAAAAGGGATTCCAAGCAATCCCGAAACATATGTCTGCATTTTTTTGCTCATTTGTGCTTTAAATTAACGTGTAATTTTATTATTATTGTTTACTTGCACAAAGTTAAATTATTTTTAATCACAATGAAATTCCGATACGTAACGGAGTTAACAAAATCCATGTGCTGAGAAACGTTATACGCTTCAAAAATTCATTACGATTGCTCATTTATCCCATTTTTATAGAAATAAGCAATCACAATGAAATTCCGATACGTTGCGGAGTTAACAAATTTCATGTGCTGAAAAACGTTATACGCATCAAAAATTCATTAAGATTTCTCATTTATCCCGTTTTCATAGAAATAAGCAATCGCAAAGGAATTCCGGTATGTAACGGAGCTAACAAATTTCATGGGCTGAGAAACGTTATACTGTCTATATTTTTTAGACAACCCCATAAATTTTAAAGTGCAACAAGAATGAATAATTTTAACTTTACACCAACTGAACACCAAAAATCGTGCTCAGTAGCCCCAAACATGGTGGCAAAATTTTTACAGTGTAGTAATATATTATAAATGTATACATTTAGGGCTCGACCGATGGCATTTTTTGGCCGATGGGCCGATGCCGATTGTTGGCCGATTGTTCAGAGATCGGCCGATGGCCGATTGCCGATTATTCTCCCCTTCCATCGGCCGATGGCCGATGCCGATGGCCGATGGAAAAAAAAGTCGCTTTAAACCATTAAAACGTGCAGAATGCTTGTCAAAAATGTCATTTAAATCATTTACTATTTATTTTTATGTTTATAAAAGCATAAATGCATTATTCAAGCTCCGTAAAATTGTTTGGGGGAAGTTTACATAATAATTAAAACTGAAAGAATCACTCGCGATTCTAGTGAAGTAATTAAACTATTTGGAGGTTAAAAAAATTAAAAAATGCTATATCAGAGAATTTTCAATTCTTTTTTCTTATCTTTGCAAAAAAAAAAAAATACTCAACAACTATTGAATCGGCTCGGGTCTAATTCCCTTTCCTTCAACATTTTCTCTTTATAACACTTACACTGCAAATGCCAAGTGCAGCTCCCTTTATTTTCTTATTTTTTTCATGGAGAGGAATGCAGATGTTATGACACAGACTAACAAATAATGTGGGTTTGTATTTTTAACGAAACTGTCAACCCCCTCCTCTCAGATTTTTCTCATGATCCCCCCTCCTCCGTTTTTAAAAGAAAAGCGGAAACGATTACATATTTATTTTTCATTAAAATTATTTTAAGCTCTTTTTCTGAAATAAAAATGAAATATTAAAAAAATTCGCTCGCAGTATTATCCCTTATATAGTATATCCCTTTGTTCATAACCAAGAAATACTGAATATTGCTTTAAAAACATAGACGTGAGATTTTTTCGTCATTACAAATGAATGCCGGGTCTTAAAAACTAATCTTATTAGATTTTTTTTTCTTGTGAATTGAAAATTACACTGAAATACTTGACATGTTCTTTATATTTTCATGAGCACAATGTAAGGTCACCGAAATAAAGCAATATTTTGAGCACCAGCAGCTTTCTGTTGACAAATAATGTTCTGAAAACACGTTATCGTTTATAAAAATTAAGATGCATTTTGAAAAAAAATATATATATATATATATATTTTTATATACGTTGACAATTTTTGAAATTAATGAAATTGTAGCATTTTTATTAAGGTATTGTTCCACCCTGTATCCCAAACTCGTTTTTAAAGGATTAAATTTTTGAAAATTGCAAGTCGAACTTCGATACATAAAATTTCGATCAATAAGCATTTATACTGAAAAATTGTTTTTTATCAATATGTTCTATGTTGTGCAAGAAATATTCTAAACTGAAATCAGATGCAACGAGATTGTTGTACAATAGCAGAAAAACTGTCAACTGTCTAACACGTGGCATCAAATAAGCCAAAAAAATGCGCTAAAAAAACGAAGTATAAACGGGGAAAAATTAAAATAATTATCGTATAAAAAATGTTAAGATGTATTTTGAAAAAAAAAAAAATATGCATTGATCAATTTTTGAAAATAAAGAAATTTTAGCATTTTTATTAAGATATTTTTAAATCCTGTCGCGCAAACTCGCATTTTGAGAATTCAATTTTTATAAATTGAAAGTCGAACTTGGACACATAAAATTTCGATCAATAAATATTTATACTGGCAAGTGTTTCTTATTTTTGACCAATCTTTGTTACGTTGTAAACTAAAAATGAACTAATAAGAACAACCGCACACTAAATGCAGATGCGACAAGATTGCTGCACAATTTCAGAAAGACTGTAACACGTGGGATCGAAAAGCAAAAAAAAAAAAAAAAAAAAACGCAAAGAGAAAATGTTTACGCTGGTAAAAATTAAAATTATTATCGTACTTTGATTGAGTTGACTTTTTATTGTTTACAATTTCGGAATAATAAGAAACATGACAAACTAAAAGCAGATGGTATAATATTATTGCACAATGACATCTAATGCACTAAGTCATTATTAAAAGAAAAACGGACAAATGAAGTCCGTTTTTTCCGTTTCCGAAGAAAAAGAAAAATGAGGCAACTAACCTAGTGCGAAAAACAAATAGCACTCATAAGACGCCTCTATGACTTTTACTTAAACATTTTCTATTTCGCGAGCATTCTGCTCAAAGATAACTATTTTAATAATGAAGGTTTTCGGGCAGCGATCGCTTAAATTTTTCCGAATTTTTTATCAAATACTTTGTAGAATGACATTATTTTTGCGTTTTTTTTTTTTTTAACTTATGTGCTGCCTGTTATTGTATGGAAATAGAAATTGAGCTATGGAGAAAAAATGAAAGTGAAATACAGAATGTTTTCTGGAAAGTTGTCACTGCGAAAAACATCGGCCTTGCATCGGCTTTTAGATGTTTTTTACGGCCGATAGGCCGATGTTTTTCTAAAGTTAACATCTGCCGCCGATGCCGATGGCCGATGGCAACTTTGTTGAACAATCGGCGCCGATGCATCGGCGAGGCCGATGCATCGGTCGAGCCTTATATACATTAGTTAAATCTGTTATTATTAATTAGAGATGCAATGGAGAATCCATCTACTATTCAGTACTAGTTTACTTGATCAGTTTATATGTTTACATGATTTTTTATTAAATAAGGCTAAATATTGTTTATAAATCTGTAAAATATTCTTGATTATATAAACGAATATACAGCTAATGAAGCATACACTTGCATATCTCCCTGGGGTGACTTTACAGCCTACTGAAATCAGCTTACGTTTTGCTGATACAGGGTGGGGCAAAAGTAATGACCCGGTTTTGAAGGGTTATAAAAAAAAACTACTACAGTTTCAGACTTAAAACTTTTCTTATTTTGATCTGTATTTAATACCCTTTTTTTACATTAAGTTTGGAGTACCACTTCAGCAAGAGGGCAGCCTTCAGCACCAATACACTGATGCAGTCCATTTCTGAAGTTTTGGGAAAGTTTTCTGCACATTTCAAAGGGTGTGGCGGATATTTCCTCGATAATTCGGTCCTTCAGCTCTTCTAAAGTATGGGGAACTTTCTCCTTCAAATAACCCCACAAAAAAAAAAAGGTTAGGGACCGTCACATTACGCGTGATATTGAAATGCACACAAAGATGCAGTCTATTCTCTCTACGTGGAAAAATAGACTGCATCAGTGTATTGCTGCTGATGGCTGCCATATTTCTGAAGTGGTATTCAAAACTTAATGTAAAAAATGGTATTGAATACAGATTAAAATATAAAAAGTTTTAAGTTTCAAACTGTATTAGTTTTTTAATAACCCTACAAAACCGGGTCGTTACTTTTGCCCCAACCTGTATTAGTTGGTAATTTTTATTATTATTTTTTGTTCTGAATTGTTATTCATTCGTCTATCTACGAAAATACTTAATACATGAAAAGTGAGTCAAGTGTTTGTATATATGTAGGAAGTACATTTTATTTGTGAGAGGTGGTGACCCCGATCTAAACGAATTTCATTCCATACGGTTTAAAAGCGTCCAATAGTAGAGTTCGGTCCGGACGTGATGTCACATTTTCAGAGAGAACAGTTTTGGCTAGCAGACTCCCGCGTACAATGGCCGAGTGAGGTAACGTTATTTTTTTTTTCCCCTCTACGCGTTTTATTGAATTGATAAACAAACTAGGATGGTCGGAGTCCCCATCTCATAGTTCACAGGTGAACCAAGCTCTGTAATCAAGCTTTATTTTACCTTCCTGTAAATAGCGTGATGTGTATTTTTTATGTGTTTAGTAGTAAATAAAATGTTTAGTTTAAACAATCTTTCATTATTTCGATAAAATTAATTACCCCTAGACGCCGGCCTACATATATGAAGTGTGCTCATAGTCAAGAGGTGGGTTTTTTGTACGCATATACTATGTACTATTTCTAAACAAATTATTAAGCTCCATAAAATCACAAAAGGAACTTAGAGTTTCTTACATAAAAATGTTATTTCAAAGACATTTCCACTCAAAAAATCAGAAATGTTTTAGTTTCAATAGACAAAAAAAATCGATTTTTAATTTGCAACTACTCGATTCAGAAATTCAAATTCAATACAAGATTAATGAAAGATACCGGAGCTAAGCGCATGGTTGTATATACTTGATCAAGAATTTTTTCTAGTACTGGTGTTTTGTGGTGAGTTAAACTACATGTATGAGAAACTTTTCAGTTTAAACAAATGTACACTATAAAATACAATATTTTGATATCAGAAAACCTGATTTTTCTGAGATATAACATGATTTTATCTTCTAAAAGAAGATTTGTTTGACAGTGCATATGACATTTTTTATAAATAACTGATCTTGCTAGCAAGGAAAATCTTACAATCGTACTTCAAATGGACTACCTCTCATTAAAGTTGTCCTTTATTCGTCCTTTAAGTTATAAAATTTCAATTTGTATGCTGTTTTTAATGAAAGTTATGTCGAAATTTTATATTATGCTATGACAATAAACAGGAGAAATTGGCGTATTAACTAAGATGAAGCACTGTTTCGAAGAAAGCTCTATTGAAACACGGAGCTTAAATTACGATCAACATATCTTTATTATACTTAGCATATCTTTATTATAACCAGACTATAACGAACCCTCAATGGACCGGTTTGGATATCGCTATAACCGAGGATTCGTTTCATCCGATTTTGTAAAAACAGTATTAACTGAATAAGATACTTCTATATAATAAACATTATTCTAGCAATAATGAGGGCAGATGAGTAATATTAAGGGAAAGGAGGGTAAGAGTACGCAGTCGGGTAAGAGTACGCAGGAACTTTTTCCCCTGTTGGCAACACTGCAGGTAGAAGCGAGTTTGATCAACTCAACACGTTTGTTTTCAGCTGGCTCAAGAGACCGCCATTGTTATTTTCATCCTTGCTGTCGTTTATTTATCAGGTAAAATATGATTTCTGCATGTTGGCATGTAATTTTTCTGTGAAGAAATATTATTTTTTTTTTGTCAATAAAGGATTGATGTTTGCTTTTTTAGTAGATATCATAATGAGCTTTGCTCCCTTCCGAACAATGTGGGCAGGTCAGAATTTTACTATTGTGAATGCTACAGCCATCTATGGACGATTTTGAGGAGCAATACATCGGCGGGTAAGAGTACGCACATAAGAAAAAGGTAGAGAGAAAGAGAGAATTAGAAGAAGCAAAGGCTAATCGAGCTGCTAGGAAAAGTAAAAATGGGGCCGAAACTGAAAAAGGAAAAACCGTGAAAGCAAAGAAAAACTTGCTCTGCATTGTATCGACATCCCAGTTCCCTCAACAAGTTCAGCAAACAATAAGGCGACAATATGCCCAGGCTGCGAACAATGATAAGATGAAGATTGGATCCAGTGTGGAGAATGTAAGGAGTGGTGGCATGATGCAAGTTACGAAGGCACTGGAGCATTTGTATGTGACTACTGCTAAATTTTCTGAATGCGTACTCTTATCCTTCTTGGGTGCGTACTCTTATCCGCCAGGTCGGGTAAGAGTACGCATTTGCAATTTTTTTTCCCGCTTGCTTTCTTTCATATATTTTTTTAAGATAAAACTTTTATTTTATGTACCTAAGTTTCTAAGTTAATAAACTATGATTCAGTCAATTTTCAAGGTTCTCCCTTTTCAATTCTCATTTTTATAACGAACAATCCACTAGGTGCGTACTCTTACCCTCCTTTCCCTTAATATTAATTTTAATACGGTTACAATAAAATATTAACTTTAAATACGGTTTTTAATAATAAACAAACAAATTTTAAAAATGTACCTTATTATTTATCCATAGTATGAAAAAAAGATGTTATTGTTGGCTGTAAACTTTTGGATTTTATATACACCATTGTAACAGATAGCGTTTAACTAGACTAGAACAGAAATGACAAGGAATGTTGCTGAGACAAATTGTGTAAAAGACTTCAAGTTTTGCATCACTATATCCGGCGTTTGGTGATCGTTAGAAACACGTGAAAATACATTAATGACATAGGGTTTCAGTTGGGACCATTTGGAAGATTCGTTACAACCGGGGGATCGTTATATCCCGGGTTCGCTACAGTAAGGTTCAACTACTCCATTAACTTAATGGTTAAACAAAATTTTAAAAGAATTTAGAACACGAAAGTAATTATGTAGAAGTCGAAAATTAATCATTGTTCAGAGGAGCAATACAGTTATTTTCCAAGTTTTGCAGTTCACCAGCCCTTTGGCGCATTAAGCACGGAGATAAAAATTTGCGAACAATCCATCATCCCATTTGACTGATGCGTTATATGCCTGCGTTTCATCTGAAAATTTTCAAAGTTTTAAAAAACAATAGTTATCATAATGTGTTTTATGACAAATACATTATTGTCGATGAGACATCAAAACAAAAATGCAGTATGTACAGCTTATGAAGTTAAAAAATTAGTGTAGAGTATGATAATGAATATGTATCACTGAGATGCATTTCTGAAATAGCTGATACGTACAAAAATATGTTAAATGTTCCGTGTAAGTGACAACTCGCATTTGAAGGGTGCAGTTAAACTTAAGTGCAAATACTTAAAAAAGAAGATGTACATAATAAACATATAATGCCCTCTTTATCTGCAGTAAATTTTCGTAAATTAAATTCGATATTATCTTTTTATAAAAAAATTAATATTTTAACAGACATAAAATTAAGATGAAAGTTAGCTGGAAATTAATATTTAAAGCAATTAATGAAAGTTGTTCTGTAAATTTACAAGTAATTATTATTTCATGTGTGTGAATCGAGTTATGTAACAAAAACAGGAGTTATTAACCGCGGTTTCGGACTCAGCGGAAGTAGCAATACTTGTCACATATGTAGCTATATGACAAAAACAGCGATTTTAGACTTCGCAAGAGAAACATAGCTATTTTTGTGGCATGTCTCAAAGTCTACGATCTGAAAATAATATAATAACAAACTCCAAAATACGCCATTGCAATTTTCATAATAAATTTCAGCCGTAAATACTTGTTACCCCTCATTGTCCATGGTTAATTATTTACAACTACAGATATTCGATATAGGGAAATATTTATTAATTTTAGTAAATGTTTGTCAGACGACATTTTGAGAAGACAAGGAATCCCTTTTGAGAAAAATATACTATGACAATAATTTATATTGAGAACGCGAGTACACTACCTAAACACAAATGCCTCATTTAAAATCTTGGCTAATTTTAAATACCTCTCGCTCAGTTTAAACTACACATAAAACTAACATTAACTGAAACTATTTCAAAAACACATGCAAACCCTTCTGTAGAAAGTAAGTTAATGACAACAATTCTTTAGCCACTCCACTGAAAACCATAAAATTTCTTCCCAGAAGGCATGATTGCTCCACAATTATCGTCTTAAACCTGATGGTTAAAAGATTCTTTACAAAAATTAAGAAAAGAAATATATGCGTCAATTTTAATAACGGAGGAATAACAATTCCTTCTTAAGTGCATCATTAAGATGAAGAACGCTTTAGCTTATGAAGAGCCACTATCGAATGTGAAGCGTCTAATTAAGCAAACTTAGTTGCATAATCGCTTGGAGGAACGAAACAAAAACGAGTCATTAAAAGGCAGATTTTCAAATATTTAAATTACTTCGGCACTTTATTTCGAATCATAAAACTCAAATAGAAATAAAGCAGCTATCATCTTGGCAATAAAGTTTGTTGTGTAAACTTTTTAAGCGTTTTATTGAGGATATATATTCTAATAAAAATGCATTTCCCATTTTTGCAGTTAAGTTACTACATTTTTAAACGATGTAAAGGTTTCATTTCGTTTAGGATGTAACAATCATTTAAGTCCCAGAGAAATATACTGAGTTCATCTCGAGCAACCTGTCGTTTCAAAGCCAGGAATGCATTTTTTAGTTATAGCGAAGGGAACTAGTGTTATGCATGAATATATTTTGCAAATACCTGTAACTAAAAAATGCTAAAATTAACATTTACTTATAAATAACCTTCGACACAACAGATTGCTGTTTGTGTACTTATCTATCATAATAGGTTTTTAAAGGAAGGGACGTTGCCTAAATGACTGTTCTATTTTACTGGCGTAGAAAATGATGCCACTATGAGTAAGTGTGCATTCAATCAAATCATTTTATGCTTAAAGTAGCAATAACCAGTCTTGGGATCAGGAAAGGGAAAAAAAAAACGAAAGGATGTAAGTAATTTCATTGAAAGTTCGCTCGTTTGTTTTTTTTTTTTTTAACTAGTTTTTTTTTTTTGTTGTTTTTTCTTTTGCGAAAAACCTTAAGAATTAAGACTAAAAGTCCAACATTCCAGTTCAGTGCAACATTCATCCACTTATCCGTGCTCCTGCTCCAGCTCCGCTCCAGATCTTCATTAAAAAGTTAATAAAAATAATTATAATATATATATACAGGGGTGCACCGACAGGGAGGGTACCAACAGGACTGGTCCCTCCAGAAAGCATCGGATATTCGGTATGCGACAGATGTTTTTAAATATCTGGACCTCGATCCGGTCAATGCACGAAAAATCCGGTTATCTAACACATAAAATTGATTTTTCTGTACAGAGTCTACTGGTTTCAAACACCAGAGTCGGATATCCGTTGCGGTCGCACGAGCTACACCACATATCCAGTATCCGGGAAATCAACATCCGGTTTATCCCTGATTTTGACCTTGAAATCTTTGCTTGAATTGAATATTTTGCTTTGAAACCCCTTTCAAAGCAAAATATTGGATGCGCACTGTATTCATATCTGTATATAAAACGTGACAGACTTAAGGTATCGTAAAAATGTCTCTAAAAACAATGATATATCAGAAAATAAAAAAGATTTTTTCAAGAAGTATTTAAAAATAAAAAATAATTAATTGGGTTAATGAAATAGGGAAATATTTTAAAGTTTGGTCTCTCTATATTTCTGTCTGTAATTGCGCCCTCTCCTATAACTTGAAAAACCATTCGAACAACTTTTTTTTCTTGAAAAGTAGCACTCTGCCAAAACACTTCATTTCCAGATGCACAAGTTTTCGTTAACATTGAAACATTTTTTAAAAAATCAACATTTAGCATAGGGAAATTTGAATCGCAGATAAATCCTGATCTCACAGACAGACTTGCTTTGAGCAAACTTTATCGGAAACAGCTTATGACGTAGAACATACACTCACAGAAACTTTTGATTTGTTTATTTAAAGAATTTTTTGATAAATTAAAAAAATTTTTTAACTATTGTGCCGACGAGAGAAATTCTAACCTTTTTTTATCCTCAAAACCAATGACACTTTTAGTACTGAAAAACCCATCTCTTTTTATAAGAAAAAAAGTTATCAATAGAAATCGAAAAGAATTCCGTGCGGAATAGAATTCTAGATGAAAAGTTGATGAATCTTTAAAATTGATTGCTTGGATTTAAATTGAAAACTAATATTAAAGGCTCTTTAATTTTAAACTGAAGTGCAAGAGCTGCAAACGGGTTGTGTTCTTTTAATGCAAATCCTTATTGGCAAGTATTTTATTTGCATTCTTAATTTCAATATTAATACTATTTTTCAGTTGCTTGGCAATGTTTTTTAATGTAAACTACGCATTTGCAAGATTTATATTTTCTGTTAAAAATATAGAACCATTTTCCTAGTACTGTAAAAAAACAATTTTAATTTATTGATTGATTTATTTTATCTATACAGTTGCGATGTTTTATACTGGAGGAATGTTTTAGAAATTATTAAAATGGAATGATTAGCAGTTTCATGGAATAAATTTTATATCGTTAACATAATAGGTAATAAGTTTTCTTTTTTACTGGAAACATGATTTCCCCCAGATAACGTGGTTTAACAGTTAAAAGAGTATGTTTGAAATAATTGAAAACTTCGCAAGAGGTAGAGCGCTGATGTTAAATTCCACGCTGGTATATGGGAAAGTAGGCTTCTGGGCCATACTCATGTTATAACTGTAGTTTGATTTATGTTGTTAAAAAATTAAGGACTAGTTTACTAAAATCCGTATTTAACCATGCCTTTAATTATATGCATTTCTTTAAGAATGTGAAGCATTATACTTAAGTAGATCCGAATATCATTGTTCGAAATTGTTAGCTGAGCATTTTAATGTGTCATGCTGAATTTGAGATAATTTTTTTAAATATCATAAATTACAAATATGTGAATTCTTTTTATAATGGTGCAGCTTTCAGCAATTTCAGACAAGCACATTTTTCTTTTCAATACAGGAAATGAACGAATGGCTACTGAGCTTTGATCCTGGACCTACTGACTTGTCGGACGCGCTGTTCCATTTCCTTTCCTCGCAGGACTGGTACGAAGTGACCTTACTTCTGGATGCAGAATCCACTTTCTCAAGCACTGTCAGCAGGAGACTGCTCCAACTGTCCAACGGACCGTCCCTGCTCAAAATCATTAAGCTGCCCTCTGACAGGTACAAAACAAATAGCCTCTTTGAGAATGAAAGAAGCTGAAGCTGAGGCAGATTTCTTATCTGTTCCGTTCACTAATACCACAATCACACTGTAAAAAAAATCTAGTGAAAATAACGGAAAAAGTACGGCAGCAGAGTTGCCGGAAATATTCCGTTTCTGATAATATTTTCCCGAGATTTGACAGACGTTCAATTTCTTTTTTCTCCGTTAATCCAAATCAGGTTGTGAAAGTACAGCAACCATAAAACGGAGAAGTTCCGTTCTCGTATTTTCAGGACGTGATATTTCCGCTTTTGGAAGGAAAAACCATGTATTGAAGCACTACAGAAATTTTCCGTTAAAATCAGTCAAAAAACCCTCTGAAAATTCAGGTTTTTCTTAACAGTGCACGCTCTTACAGCCAAAGCGATCTGCCTGACATTGTGACAAGAGAAATTCATTCATGTTCAAGGGAAGAACTGTTTGGTATAAGGAATGTGACTTTTTGTTCTCGTTCTAGTTCGTTTAGCATGCTTGATTTCTTGCGAACTGATGCTATGTGCCAGTTTATAAATTTTGTTGCTTTCAACAAACAGAGAAGCAAACATTCTCATTCGTATACTAAATCAGCGCACTGGCAAAACGAACTTCCCTAAAACTCGAATGGATTCGTTCTTTTCTGCCATGCGCAGAAGTATCCAAATTTCAAAATTCCGTCGTCGAACTGCACATACCGAAACTTCGGATTAATCAGCTGACGTTTTGTAAACGGCTCTTCCATAATGTCATTCAACATCAGGGTTGCCAAATTTATAAACTTCAAATACGGCGCAGCCGAGGCTCACCGCCGTGGGTATAGTGGGAGCCGGATATATGATATCCGACTGATTTTACAATATCCAGAATAAGATCCGACCACTGCACAAAAGATGCGCTTACCCTTTATGTGTAATTTTGATTTTTAAAATTTAATTAAGTAGCATATTTTTTAAATATATGTAAACTCAAAACTTATGACGTGAGGAGTTGTGGGATGTTTAAAAAATTATTGTATTTAGTTTTCAAACTGGTACGGAAACGTCACACAAGAGTCACCAGATATCCGATATCCCACAAAATCCATATCCTTGCAAGAATACCCAGGGGCGCTGGACAATTTCTCAAAATATGGGTCTGTCCCGTAAAATGCGGGACGTCTGGCAACCCTGTTCAGCATACGAATTCAGCATAAATGTTTCCAATAAAAGACCATTGGCCCTATTTGACTTTCAAATCTTCTATCCATGGACACGACAACAACAACAACATAAAAGAATATACAGGTATGATGGGTATGAAAATGTTTAAGAACGAGTGAAAACTTAAAAAACGAATCGCGAAATGACATAGAAACCAAGTAAGGTTTATTAGTGATACATTACAGACGTATAGAATAATTTTCTTTTTTAATCTGTTAAATTCTAGTAAAGTGTTAGTAGCAGATAAAATACTGTTTCATTACCAGTTCTTAAAAGACGTATTATTACTTAATTGCTCATTACACCAGTTATTGAAAACGTGTTCCAGAAACTATGTATAAACAAGTCACAGAATTCATGTTTTTTTTTCCTGACAATTTAGTATTTGACTCCTATAAGCTCAAAACATTCTGAAGTGTGTAAATAGATCAAATCAACTAAACATGATCGTAAAATTTTGAATAATTATACTCCAAAAACACCTTTACGACACTTACTTTGGGTTTTCCCCAAAACATTAGTTCTCCTTACCGAAATCATGCTTTTTAGTTTAGAGCATGTACCACTGAAGATATTAACGATATTTACAGTTCAATTTCAAGATAATTTATATAAATTGCTTGCTTAAATTAGAAAAATTCATAATGTTGACATCAAGAAACAAAATATTTCCCACAGAACAAAAAATTGAAAGCCTTACCAACTCATTAAAAAAAAATTAAAATATAATAATTATGCATTTAAAACTAGCTTGTATGAAACAGACAATGCTATAGAAAATAAATAAATACATAAAACACATTTTGGTTGATAATAAAATACAATCATAATAATATGCCTTAAACATGCAATAAAAAGTAATTGTCTTTTGTATTCTGTCTTTTCTTTCTTTTCTTTTTCCTTTCTTTCCTTTTTTCCTTTCTTTCTTTCTCTTTCCGCCAGCTCTCATAAATACTCTGATACTACTAAGACATTAGAAATAATTCATGAGTTCAAATTTTTAAATCAATTTCATTTTGATTTTTTTTCACTAAAAAATATCTAGATATTTTACGCCTTCTTTCCCGCTTTAATAAAAATTTCTGAAATGCTATTGAAAAGACACCGTGTAACCTTTTATGGAAAAACTTCTGTAAATTAATGCTAAAAAATGAGTGAACAGAAAACTTTTATTAGAAGCCGTTTATAATGAAATGTCTTAAATCCTATCTTCTCCTCAGATTATTTCTATTTCTGTTTAAAATTTTTAAAAAATATGCTTTTTCTCCACGAAATGAGCCCGCAATTCATTTTATGCTCCGAAAACAAGGGTCCGACGGAGCACGAAGGATTACGTGACTTTATCCTTTAACAAACAAGAGACAAGCTTTTATTTTTATTGCTGAACTGCAAACACCTAAGGAAAATTGCTGTTTATTCTGCAATGACTCTTTCCGAAAATCTAATTCTTTGTCAGAAAGTAATCATATACGCATTTATTTTTTCTTTCAGGAAAAAGTACACATTTCACTTTTTTTTTATTTAAGGAATTGCAACTTTAATTCTTTCTTATTCTTTTAAGTTGATAAAAAGTAGAATTACTTCCATTCAAATAATTTTTCTATGGGATGAAAAGACTTTTGGTCATGTCAACACTTAAATGGCAAGTAAAAAATAAAGTAAGAAATAATAATGCATTAGAACTGTGGCAGTATTTTTTTTTCTTGTTGTTCTTAAGAAACTGCGACTTTAATTCCTTCTAATTCTTTTAAATTGAAAAACTGCAGAATTAGTTTCATTCAAATAGTTTTTCTATGGGTAAAAGACCTTTAGTCATGTCAAACATGTCAACAATGAAATCACAAGAAAAAAATTAAGCGTTCGAACTGTGCAGTAAGTTTTATTTTATTCCCTTGATAAAATGCTGAATTACTTCCATTCAAGTAATTTTTCTATGGGTTTAAAAGATTGTTGGCCATGTCAACACTTAAAGCACAAGTGAAAAATAAAGTAAGAAATAATGATGCGTTAGAACTGTGCAGTGAATTTCATTTTATTATTTTTTTCTTTTGCTCTTAAGAAATTGCGATTTTAATTCCTTCTAATTCTTTTAACTTGATGAAATGCAGAATTACTTCCATTCAAATAATTTTTCTGTGGGTTTAAAATACTGTTGGTCATGTCGACACTTAAATCACAAATAAAAAATAAAGTAAGAAATAATACATAGAACTGTGCAGTGAATTACATTTCATGTTTTTGTTCTTAAGAGGAAGAGGCAATGGAAGTAACAGTAACTAAAAAAATGTACCATTTTTAAACGAGAAATGCCAACGTTCCCCCATGCAGGATCTAGACAAACAAAAATTAATGTATCGCTCACGCTCTCCTTCTGCACGCTCTCCTTCTGCTTTTAAGGAATTCCCAATAGTTATGACAGAGATTTCTGATACTAGATAACAAATTAGTTGAGCAACTTGCTTTGGTTATTTAAAGAGGATTTATTGACAAATTGTATGTTATATTGCAGGTTAGTTGATTAAAATTAATTTGAATAATTGATTTATAAATTCAATTTTTAAACTGAATTAGTAAGTCGAAATCGGTTAATAAACTCCTACATTATTTAAAGATTTATTAATACCAATAGATTTACCAAAGCAGGTAATTTTCCCTATTTCTTTACTGTTATTTATCAGTACTAATTATGAGTATGACTGTATCACTATTAAGTGCTTCTCGTTGAATGTTAAAGAGAAATACAAAGAGAAAAAGGTAAAGCGAATTTAACAGGACAAAAATTAGATATAATGTTACTAATTGATAGTCATGAAAATTAACTATATAACCCTATATTTATACTATCATTAAAGGTTTTAATTTTTTACTTTCTTCAAAATGAAAAGGGAATTATATTCATATGTTTTTAACAACACACATTTTTAACAGAAGAAATGTATCATATATTTTTAACAACATACCTACTGAAAAGCATCTCTAGAAAACAGCTATTTTTCTATTCTCTACATGTATTTTTTCCCGGGATATTGCGAAGAGGCAAAATCTTAAACTTGTAAAAATATTCTGTAATGGTTCGTTTTTTTCCATGAAATGTTATTTGAATGTATTCATAGTTCGTCTGTTTGAAAACGCTATTGAAATATTTATCCGGCAATTTATCAAACTGGTTAATGAGCATAAAATTCAGCATATTTTTTTTGTAGTTGCATTTATTCATAAGCAAAATTGAAATTGATTTATTAAAATTATTTTTATCCAGGTCCAAACTTTTAAGCACATTAAGTTCGAGCCATACATCCAAGCGAAGAGTTTTAGTACTATGTTGCTCCGGGGGTGCTAAAACTCGACATTTATTTCAAGAAGCCAGAAAGTTAGGAATGCTGGAGGGCGATTGGATTTGGATATTGCTAGAAAAGACCACCTGTAATCCAGATTCGGGCAACTACCCTGTTGGAATTCTTGGTTTACGGCTGAAGCGTCAAATCACAAATAAGTAAGTAGTTACGACAAATCTAGATAACAATGTTTAATGCTAAATTCAATAAAAATCACCAGTGCGAATTAGTTTTCTCAAACATGAGTCAGGGAAAACCAATTGAATTTCCTGTATTAAAATGATTAAGGACGTATAAGATTCAGTATTAAGAATGTCATTTAGAAGAATTCTCAATTTGTTATCTCATTGTTATGAATCAAATATTATTTCACGCATGATTAAAGCAAATCTCATGTGACCAAAGGCCTTTACATATTACAAGCCAATGCATCAGCATTTTGGATCGCATTTTTCATTGTTAGCCCCCTAACTTCTGCGGGCGTATATATACGCCTCGCTATGGCGATGCGTTACCTGCCCAGGGCGTATATACGCCTTCTCGAAGTGCGATACTTTGCCTTGTGTTACTGTCAGTAAAATTCAGCCGAGGCTTTAGAAATCGCACTTCGGCAAGTTAAGGGGTTAAATAGTTAGGGTTACCAAAGCGAAATTTCTGGAACTATGTCATATTACAGAATCTCGCCAAATTATGGAAAGAAAATGAAGTATTGCCTAAAGGCGATAACTGACAGAGAGGACCATCACGCAGAACACGAACTCTGATCCAAAATGGCAGATGCGTTAGCCTGTCTAGATAGGGGCTCTAATTTGACTAATACACGAGCTGCAATTAGAATTTATCAAAGGCTACATAAAAAGTATGATTTCTTTTTCAGGCACAGCGTTCGATCTGCTGTGGAAGTGGTCTCGGAAAGTGTTAAATATTTAGATGGAAACCTATGGCTGGTAGAAGGCAACAACCACTCTAATATGAGCTGTTGGAATAATACTTCAGAACCCCGGAAGAGGCTGACCGAAGCTCTTAACACGTAAAGATCAAAACTATATCATTCCTTTAAATCATTAATCATTCATTTAAATTATAGAGGAAATATTACTATTGCAGCAAAGCTAATATTTTAACTTTGTACTTTAATACTAATATCATAAATAACAGCAATCTGATTTTTTTTTAAATCATTTTAAAAGAAATAAGTGAACATTTTTTAACCTTCTCATGTATATAGACCTGGTTTGCGGACACATAAATTTGTACTTCAAAATGTTATTCAGCATTTCTGCTATACTGGGCATGTAGTCCTCCTTAGGATTCTTTAAACAGTTCTTGGAAACAACACAAGGTTTACAGTTCATTCAAGATAGTTAAAGCAATTTGATCTCTTTGGAAGCCCACGGAGGATTCAAGAAAGAAACGAAAATTTCATCTTCAAATAAAATTATGTTTCTTTTTTAATCATTTTAAAAGAAATAAGTGAACATTTTTTAACCTTCTCATGTATATAGACCTGGTTTGCGGACACACAAATTTGTACTTCAAAATGTTATTCAGCATTTCTGCTATACTGGGCATGTAGTCCTCCTTAGGATTCTTTAAACAGTTCTTGGAAACAACACAAGGTTTACAGTTCATTCAAGATAGTTAAAAAGCAATTTGATCTCTTTGGAAGCCCACGGAGGATTCAAGAAAGAAACGAAAATTTCATCTTCAAATAAAATTATGTTTTTTTTTTTTGGAGGGTGTGTTACATTAGTGGAAAAACTTTTACCCGAAAATACATGAGAATCTCCTGGAAATCCTTTATTCGTAGTCTGAGGTAATTATAAGGGAACTAACAACAGGAAACTACAAAGTCTTTAAAAAAGAAAATTACAGAGATAAAAGCAGAGAATAGTCTGTAAATTGATAGCGACAGATAATGTGCCTCAGTAAAGACGCCCTCTGTGAGTACGCTGAGTTACTACTTCTGGTACTCAAAGTCGAAGGTGAGTTCAGTTGAGCTCTCGCTGCTGGGGTTTTGTTCGGGCAAAGATACCCCCGGGAGTTGGAAGGGCAGGCAGTCGAGGGCTAGCCCCTCAGTTATGTTACCCGAGCACAGTTCGGGCAATTATAGCCTCTTGGACCGCACAGGCAAGGGGCTACAGCTGAAAATAAACCGTACGCTAATATATAATGCATTTCTTGACAACTTTTAAACTGGGAGTCACAGATCTCAAGTGTTTAAGTGTGCATTTATTTGCAATTTTTAAACAGGTAGTGACAGACCTCATGTGTTAAACAAAGATCTTTCTCTATAGTTCTACGGAGTGCGGAAGAACAAGCGTTTTATTGAGAAACTGTTATCGGGGTAACTTGATTATTTGATTTGAAACAAGTGTTTCGTGAATTTAGAGAAACACTCAGTTTCTTTTCTGCATTTTTAGAGAAAATGTTTACAGTCTACCTTATTAATCAAGTCTGAATATAAAGTTTTTCTATCCTTATTATTATATACATAAACCACAAAAGCGTATAACTTCCTCATACGAGGACTCCAACTTTTAACTATGCAAAACAAAACTTCCAAACATAAACTATTACACCACAATCCTGCGATACTAAATGGGTTTGTAGCATATGGAAATACTTTTCATAACTCGGATGAAAAATTCATGTATGCGAGGTTTAACGGAGAATATTAAATAATTTTTAATGAAATGTAATTTGATATCGATGTAACTTTTTTCTCATTCACAGCGTCATTCGCCATCAGATGGAGCGAGAGAGTGCTGTGGCCCGAGAAGGGCTGGAGCCACCGACTTTCGAGATCGTGAATCTGGTGTCCGGGCCTCACGGAACCCGGCGTCGCTGGAAGCGCTTGGGCAACGTGACCGGTTCGCGGGTCTCCATGGACGCAGGGTTTTGTGGCTTTCGGGCACCCAGGGGCGGGGTTCCGCGAAGGGCGGCGGTCTCCCGCCCCGGGGCTGCAAGCGGCCGGAGGAGGTTCCGCGTCGTGACCGCCTTCTCGCCGCCCTTCGTGAAGCCCGGCACTCGAGTTGAGAATGGGAGCTGCCTGATCGGAGTGCCTTGTCTGGAGGTGGACACGAGCTTGAAGGAAGAGATTGTGGCCATATTCGCCGATTATATGGCTGGAAGGTCCGAAGGTGAGGTGGATCTATTTCTGAATATCATTTCTCAAAAATGCCATTGTTTTTTGAAAGGAAAAAAACTTTACAATTTCAAAACAAATGCAGCTAGGTTAAGGATTTATTGAAGCTGTGTGCACGGTTATTTTCAAAGGCAAACAAGGAGTTTGGAATTTTACACGTTATTTTTTGAATGAAATGGAATCAACTTAATAAAGGCTTAGGTTTAAAAAATTTTGGAGGAAAAAGAAAGCGTGGCTCACGGTTTTTCTTTGTGAAATACATATTTGGGACAAAATCATAAAAATGCTAGATTATATAGAAAATGCAGAGTGATAGTGATCTGAGGCCAAATTGTTTTTCGATGGATTAGACTTATCTTTACATTCTTAGTTGTATTTTTAACGTAAATGACAGCTTAACCATGATAAAAGTCATGCATACCGCGTTGTCGCCATGATATCAGTGTTTTAACTCTGTAACTGACATTCACTCATTTCAATTACAAAACACACATTTTAATAAACACGCAAAACGATACACTACGAGAACACATTTTTTACAACAGAACATGGACACACATGGAACAACACCATAGCGAAACCTATCATTTACCATAGGCACCATCTATTATTTGTTGCAGTCTTTCTACTTTTTTACAACTCTACATTCTACAAACTACAGCCTTGAAAGTTTATACTTCTTCAATTGTTTCCAGTAGAGATAAGAGATAGATTTAGCGGAATGGGTTCCAAAAGATATGAGAAATTTTAACTACCATACTGCTTGGGGAAAAGAACTCTCCAACTGGATTCGTGAAAGCAAAGAAAATTTTGTTTATGGTGATTGTGTGTACTGAATTGTATAAGTATCTACAGAGTAATTCACTGCCTAAATTTGCAAATGAGTAAGGGGCAACAAAGACGATAAGAAAAGGAGACCGAATCTGCAACCTAAGACTGAAGTGAAATTTTACTTACATGACTGAAAATTATGTCATCTATAATTCTACTGCTCAGATTTCTAATCAATTGTCATAAAACTAGATGCTTTTAACAAAAATCCTGTTTTCCACCAAGTAACATCAGGATAATAGTTAATAGATTTTAACTAATATAACTGGATGAGTAGATTTAAAAGTGGCACAATATGATTGTAACAATTTTTACGACAGTGGGTACTTTTATGAACCGTGGTTACAAAAATTTGTTAGATCCCATTTCTGCTACTGCTATCATAACGAAACATTTCACTCCTACTTGTATGAGTTGTACATTGTATATCTGTTATAAGATAAATAACATGTTCATGCGATTCTCTTACTAGGTGTCCTCTACAACATCACGTGCTGTGCTGGCATTTCGATTGCCCTCTTGCTTGCTTTGTCTCGTGATCTTGGCTTTGACTTTGACCTCTATTTGGTGGCCGACGGTCAGTTCGGCAACGCGCGCGGCGGCATCACGGCCGATCTTGTGTCTGGTGCGGCCCACATGACCTTCACTGCCTTTAGTATGACCAGTGGCCGGCAGCGGGTCATTGATTTCTCCGTCCCTTACTTCCACTCCGGGGTCTCTTGCCTCACTTCCTCGCAGTACAGAGTAGTACCGGTAAGATCAAATTTATAATATCGTAAAATACTTCTTATGAAAGCGTTTTCATCGTTTTCTTCAACAATGTAGGTTTTGTCAGATGTTTCTTTTGTGCATAATCAATTATCTATGTGATTAATGAATACAAGATGTAAGTAGTCCTTCGTATCTTTCCAGCCGTAATCATACCTTTTTATGCAGTAGTTCACATTGAATTCGTTACTGACAAAATATTGATTTTTTAATGTTCATTTACATTTCTTCAATTCATGAATTATTAACAAAAAACTGCAAGTATAGTAGTCAAAAAATAAGAACATTCTGTACTGCATTTCCCTTTACTAGGTAGCTTTAATTTTAAAAATAAACCAACCATTTCGTTCCTAATTATTTCCCTTGAAGAAAATTACGGAATTCCAACAGTCCAAAATTAAAAAACAACAATATCCTAAGAGACCAATAGCTCTCAGCTTAACAGACCAATTCCCGCCTTTTCAAATGAAAGATTTGGGCAGCATTTCGAGCTTTATAATGATGGATTCCAAAAAAAAAATACCGTATTTTTATTTCGGCTATCATAAACTATAAAATCTATAGGGAAACAATATAAGTACGCAACTTATGAATTGTAAGCAAAGTGTAAAACTCTGCTTCTGTAATTTTTATCAAGTGAAAATAAAAATTCATTGAAGGTTGTTCGACATTAATTGAATGTTTTCTACTTACGAGACTTACTTTTCGTCTTTGAGTTTCAATAGTTTTATTCCGCCTCAAGTTCTTCTGCACGATATTGACTGCGACTTTCCTTTAAGATTTTTTTTTTACCTTTAAATTCAATAACTGTTGAAAACTCCAAATGAATTTAACATTTTTTATTGCTTATTCTCGACATTATGTAATGTTCTTGTATGGAGTAAAGATCCGGCTCAAGTAGATAATTAATAAGGTTTTTTCTTTTTTCAATGTATAAAGCTGTCAGCGTTCCTGGTGCCCTTCAGCATTCAACTCTGGGTGGCTATTTTCGGCGGACTGACAGCAACTGCGATCGCCGCAGCCATCTACGAGTGGCTCAGCCCCTTCGGTCTGAACCCCTGGGGGAGACAGCGCACCAAGAACTTCAGTCTGGCATCGGCCCTCTGGGTCATGTGGTCCCTCTTATTTTCGCACCTGGTTGCATTCAAGGCACCCAAGTCCTGGCCAAATAAAGTGCTCATCAACATCTGGGGCTGCTTCAGCGTCATCTTCCTCGCCTCGTATACTGCGAACATTGCCGCCCTGTTCGCTGGTCTTTTCTTCCATCTGAGAGTGGACGACTTTCATGACGCACATGTAAGTACACCTGTCGTCCGGTGGGAAGCAAGACAGCATAGAGAGATCCTAGTTTTCAAGTACAATTACTTATAATTTATAACAGACTGCCCTGATTTCAGCTCAACGTTGAATGAAGCGATAATTCCAAAGATAATTCAGCTAATAGCCGCATAGTAGTGAAGCGAAAACTGGCATTAAAACAATCTTAAAATGGGACTAAATAATCCTGTATTTTGGAATCAAAATTGAATAATTAAATGTTATAATTAAATAAACATAATGCTGAGAGTCACTAGGCGTATCTAGAAATTTCTTTACGAGAACTTGAGGAGGCTTGAGAAAAGTCCTTGCATGCATGTATATTACTGAAATACCAGAAGTTAGGCGAGTTAACCTATAAACCAGAGAGAGCGAACCTATGGCTACAAGCATTTCAGTGGCACATCGTCACAAAACGTGAAAAGTGTATTAAATGAAGCATCTAATAGAGGACACCATTTTTTAACCTCTTCAGACCCCAGAACTAAGCACAAACGATTTTGACGCAATTTTTTGGTTCTCTGATTTAAACAAGAAGTTCCGTCTAGAACTATACGAGCCTACTTTCCCGTATACACCAAATTCAAATTTATAATCTAGCTATCTCTTTCTCTCTCTTTCTTATTTATCTTTAGTTCTAATTATTGAAAATATACCTTTTTCAACGGATAATACATTCATTCACTCATTCATTCTTTCATTTATTCAGCCATGCATTTTATCATTCATTCGTTACCTCATTCAAGTGTTTATTCATTCATTTACGCATTCATGTATTTATTCACTCATTTATTTATATTTTCATTTATTCAATAATTTATTCATTCATTCTTTTCCTCATTCATTTATTCATTGATTTATTCTTTCACTCTTTCATTTATTCATTCATTCATTATTTCACTCATTGAGTCACTGAGAAATATCCTTGAAAATCCCGATCAAAAAATTTCATAGCAAAATAGGCTCGTAAGTTCTGGATAAACTTTCTATTTCTACATGTTCTACGTTATAAGAGCTTTCCGATAAAGTTTGTTCCAAGCAAATCGGTCCGTTAGATCAGGATTTATATAGGGTTGAAATTTCCCCGTAAGCTCTGTGTTAATTTTTTGAACTGTTCAAAAATGAACAAAAACTGTTCAAATCAATATTTCACGCCGAGAACTCCTTTCAATAAGCTTGCAATAGGAACTTGGCTCTTGTGCCCAGAGTTTACAGAATTTGCTTCAATTTTGTCGATAGGCGCTAATGTTAAAATTTTTTGAACTGTTCAAAATTGAACAAAAAATTGTTCAAATCAAAAAGTAAAATATAGAAATGAGATGTCCTCGCCGAGATCTTTCGAATGCAAAAAGAATTTTTCCAATCGGACAATTCGTTCAAAAGTTATTAGGGGGGGACAGACCGACAGACAGACAGACCGACAGACACACTTTTTCCCCATCTCAATACCCTACTTTCAAATTTTTTATTTTTCAATCTTTATTTAATTACTTCACTTATTTTTGACTTTTCTTGATTTTTAACGATATTTTCACGATACATTAAGCCTTCTTTCATGCTTTATTATTTTTTTTTTTTTTTACTTTTACGGGAAAGTAGGCTAAAAATGATTACAAAACAAAATAACTAAAAATTTTATTTTTTTTAATTTTAATTAATAATTAGTTTAAGTAATAATTAATGCTCAATTTCCGTGTTTTCGATGTTTAAAACGAAGTAAACTATCTGTTGATTAATTTCAAAAACAATTGAGTGTTTTAGCTTTCAACTTGCACAAACAGTAGTTAATAAACAGTATTTTAAAATACCCAAGTGTACCCAATTGGGTACACTTGGAATGAAGAGTTAAAGGCAACTAGTAATACATTTATTTTTAAATTGTATTGATATATCTAAGGTTTCACCCTATAAGAGTTAAAAGCATCTAATATTAATTACCTTTATTTTACTTATTCACTTACATTAAGAATGTTTCGTTTAGAACACTTTACCTTATCTTAATATTGGTCAGATATATTTTTTTAAAATGCTATTTAAACAATTAACATTCCATGCAAGTTAATAAATAAACAGCAAATACACTTATACAGTATTAATGTATAGTTTGAAATCAAAGCAGAGATTGGAAGATTATTTTTGAAAAGAAATATAACAAGTGGCACACTGGATACTTTAAAGTAATAAACGGTAACTTAACTGGCACATTTATCGAAAAAGGTTCGCCATACCTGCTCTAAACCCTCTCCCCCTATATGTGTCCCCGCTGAGAGTAAATAAAACAAAATACCTATTTACGTAAATCATAACGTAAAAATAATCTGATATTGTGTTGCATTATTAGTGGTTTTATAATTTGTACATTTATTATTAAGAAATGTCGCTTGCACTTTCTTTTACTCAATACTGTTTTTTAAACTATTTATTTATTTATCTTTTGAGAGTATATCTTAACTATAATATTCCTTTACAAAAGAGAAAGAATAGATTTTATCTCCAAACAATGCATCTGAAATGAATCCAATTTTATTAAATACTAATTAATTATTGCGAAAGAGAAATGGACCTTGGAAGTTAAAGTAGATGAATTATATTATCCACAATGAAATTTTATGCAGTGTAAATAAGAGTTGTCACGAACGAAATCGCCTTCCATTGTGTTGCAAAACAAACATTTGTACTGTGTGAGAGTAATTAATTATTTCTTTCTTTTACTAAAGTTTAAAATTACATTAGTTAGAATTCCCGAAGAAATGAGTTTGGAAATTAAATGAAAACCTCGCGAAGATAATATACTTCGATGAATTAAATTAAGAGGCATAAAACGTCCTATCAATGCTTCACTGAAATATAAAATGTACTTAAAAGTAAAATGCTATATAACTATTAATCTCAACATCTGAGAAATTGTCATGTGTATATTTTGGTAAAATTTGTAAAATTCTGTCAAGGAAGATAATTTTTACTCTTTTTGGGGGCCGAATTCGGGTGGGCCGAAAAAAAATTCAAGTCGTAATACCGCGAAAATGGTGTATCCACCTCTTCCCCCGCTAAAGCAGGGGGCGGAGAAAGACAGGAAAAGAAAAGGAGTAAAATCTGTTTACATCGTCCGGTCGCGCATATGCTATGCGTTTTCCAAAAATTGGAAAACGCTGATAAAAAATATAGTTATAAATGTTTCTAATGGAACAAAAATTTGTTTTCAAGCGTTTAAACTTGTATTCGATAAAGAAAAAAAAGGAAAGTTTTAATTATCCCTCTCTCCCTCCCCCCATTGAACTGACATCTACCAGTAGTTCTTTTTTTTTTTTTTTTTTTTTCAAGACATCATTAAAGTTAGAGGAAAAGGAGCACCGGAAGATGTTGAAAGAGTTAAATAATACTTAAAAATTATTATTTGCGGTTCTAATACATAAGAATGTGAACCCTTATATTCGGTAAGAAACTAATTTAAACCTTTGAGAACTGAATTATTTGAAGATTTTAATGCCTATGGTACGGATTTAATTTGTCGCTATATGGCGGGGGTTCGGAAAACATCAACGCCTGCAACGAGTCTCACTCGTCAAATGTACCCACAGGGTTATAGCTATTAAAAATTGTCGTAGAAATGTGAATTTTTCCAAATGTCGGCAAACTTTAGAGCACATGCGCGACCGGAAGATGTAAACCGATTTATTTTCCCCACCCCTTTTCAATCTTCCTAATTCGCAACTTTTCTGCGATATTGCGACTTGGAAATAAATTTTTGCATTATTTCATCTCACCCTGCTGTACTTTTGCTTGCATTTAAGCTGCTTCACATATTATTCGCTGAGTTCAATTATTATATTTTATTCAATGCTTTAGCTAATTCTTTAGCCTCTACTGAAACATTTCTTTATTTGATTCATATTTTTCAATGTACAACATGTTTATTACTGTTTTTATAACTAATTAAAAAATTTGTGTTGCATTTCTGCTAAGCTGTAAAGTGTATAACAGTAGTAAACAGAGCAATAAATATTTTAGGTAATTAGATTCTATTTTTAACATCAAAGCTAACATTGAACCTTTTTAATTAATAAAAGATTTCGTTGCAAAATAAAAAAATAATATTTCATGACTAGAATCACAGCTTAAAGTTAAATAAAGTTAAATAAATAATTATGTTTATTTAGTCATATCTAACAAAGGTTCTGTACTTTTGATTTTAGCTTTCGAATTAAGAATTTTAACTTTTATATTTTTTTCCACATTGTCAAATTATAAATTAATAAAAGGTTTATGTTTAGCTTCTTAGTTTACGAACTGGAACAGCCAGAGGAAGTGCAGCAGAATTTTATGTTTACAAAGAGAATCCGGAACTGTGGCAGCATATCCAACGCTATGGGGTTGATTCATTGCAACAAGGACTTGAAAAACTCAGGTTTGCTTGTGGAACTAATAGTAAAATTATTTAACCGTAAAAAAATTGTGTTAACCGTAAGCCTTATAGATAATTATTGTCAGAAAGCGTGTATGATAAAAAAAATTAGTGGTGAAAGTTATCATTACTATGATAATTCTTTAATTTTTCGCCGAGCCCATCAAAAATACTGTTTTTAAGGCGAAAATTTGCAAATTTTTTTCAAAGCAAGTTGAAAAAAATTATTTAATTGTTGCGTTCAGAGGAAATTTTTCATACAATATTACTTTTTGAGCTACTAGACTACTTTCTACTTTAAAGCTGAACATCAGAATATTTCAATATTTAGTCTTTCTGAATTATTTTACAGAGTATAAGAACTAATCTTTAACACTGTGGAGAAGATTGGGCGAAGACACAAAAGGCGAGCTTATAAAATAATGGTTTATAAGACTTTTTGTATATCTTCTAATGATATATAAGTTTAACCTTAACTTTCTAAACACTGCACATAAAAAATAATGACTCGATGAATTAAATTATTTGCACGTTTTTTTGAAACACCTTTGAGGAGTTCAGGCTCCCAATGAACATTAGGGTGGAGCAAATAAAACGAAGTTTGTACCGAAGGTTGAATTGTTATAGTGCGGTAAAGTTGCCGCTGGCAACAATAATAGCAAATAAACTTCCAAAATATTACACCGACGCAATAACATCTTTCACCGAAGCAGCCGTGATGAATTTCTGAGAAATCGTTAAAAACATGGTTTTTGAAACCAAACTATATAAGTATACAAACTTATTTTCTAATAAAACAAAACAACCAGAGCAACATACAAAGTGATGTATGGTTAAATTTCATTATCGTGGAATCGGATCTTTTGTCGCCGCAAATGGGCCCAAATTAGAAAAAAATGAAATTTTACCTTTTTGCTTTTTAAATACTACTTAAAAATATTGTAATAATTATTTTCATGAGATTTGTCATCAGCGAAACCTAAATTAATAATAGCTATTGCATTGTATCCTTAACGATTGTTTTCCATGGTTCTTAAAAGTTGACGTTTTACACAAAAACGTTTTCCATGGTTCTTAAAAGTGACGTTTTGTCACATAAACTCTATCTTTACTTCTATTTTTAAAAAAATACTTCGAGCGTGGTAAGCAAATCGAATGGCTCATAGCAAATTCAGATAGCCCAAAGGTTAAGAGGTGCGCCTCTTAAAAATAATAATGGAAAAAAAATGAAATTAAGAGTTTGGAGAAAATGAAATTTAAGAGTAGGCAAAAGTTCGTTAGCATTTGATGAAAATTCATTAAATGATCACATTAGAATTCCAACTTAGCAGACAATATTTTACGCTAGACTGAAGCCATTTCGATAAATTAATATTTGAGGTTTATATCTGGACCCTATTCTTCCTAATTTTAACGAATGTGGGGAATGATTTGAAATGGTAATTTAATGCTCAATGGTATTTCCTATTTTCTATTATTAGCTGTAATCATTTCGTTGAATTAAACATCGATCTCATCGTCTAAACCTTAATTTCTTAATTTTTGTCGAACACGTTAAATATAAATTGATGCTAAAAGGTAACCGCGGATTAATCAAACAGGCCACTGCTGTAAATTGACAAAAAAGATCGCACAATAAGTTCGGACAAAAATTAGTTAACTGATCACAATAAAATGAGCAAAACTTTCCCATTTTTTGATGTCACGTAATCATGACCTAAAATGGTTTAACCCAAAACCATGGCAACTTATTACTAAAATTTCAATTAAATAGTTAGAACATCTTTTTAATTGCTATTATTCAATTAGACTAAGTAAAGAAGCCTGTATTCCAGTTTCAAAGCATTCAAAGAATACGAACATCATTCGAACTTTGAAATCTGTTAATTATAAGTTTCATTGTTCTAAAATTAGTTTGAGGTCATTTTTGTAGTTAATAATGAATAACACGATAATATGCGCTAACCCATGTGTTACATTAATGAGTTTATTAAAAACAACTATTATTGAAAAGTACCGTTATGTAATAGTAAAGACATCCACTTTTTCAATTGCTATTACTGACGAAGGAGTTAGATGATAATACTATGAAAAATCTTTTATTAAATACCTCAGAAACTGGAGGTAATTGAAATGGAACTTGGATGAAGACTTGTAATGCATTTTCAACCCTTACTGATTGGCAGGAACAAGGAGTTGGACATGCTGATTGGAGATACGGCAGTGTTGAATTACTTCCGAGGCAACGATCCCGGATGCAATCTCCACCTTCTCGGAGATTCAATTTTCGACGATGCCTATGCTGTTGGAGTACAGAAAGGTTTCCCACTCACGGTAAATGAAAAGAAAAAACTAGCCTCTATAAAATTCAGCACTAATTAAGAATTTGTATTTATTCATTTTTGAAGTCGGGGCAAAATTGTGATAGATTAAATCTTTTTTAACCGTAATCATTTATCAATTACAAATATAAACGACCCAGAGTTTATATATCATTACGATATAACACATGCATAATGGTAATAGAAATATAATTTCACGTTAATTTAAAGCACAAAAAATTATTATTACATGCATAATGATAATTAGATAATTCTGCGCCGACTTCAATCATGATGTTTAAATGCAGATGTTGTTTAAATAATTAATTTTCTTTTCACTTTTTAGCGCAGTTTATAATTTGAAGTAGGTTCTTTTTTTTTAAATTTTTTTTTATTTATCATAAAATTCTTGTTTTCCCCAAAAGCTTCATAGCAGTTTTCTGTCAATCAATTTTTAATACCGAACACTTCTTGTCTTTCTACTCAAATAAAATTACTAAATTCCTCCTACATTTCTTAGAGTTTTTTATGCCTTATATATCACCTTAAACTTCTATCATTTTTTCTCTCATGAGAATTTTTTGTTTTTGTAATTGCCACCATTTTCGGCTTTCCCAACACATGCCATCTATAGAGCCCGGATTATACGGAAATTTACGTATGCCATTGCATATTTTTGCTTTTTTTGTCGTTGGTGCATATAAATGCATAAAAATGGAAAATTCAAAGTATAAGTGCATATCACTGCGTTTTTTACTTGCTTTTAGTTTTCTTTATTGTAAAGAAAGAATAAAAATACATATGTTGTTCTTTGCGAAGAGCAAAAATTGAGCGGCTCCATTGAGCGGAATCCATTTCGTGAAAAGGATTACCGTCCCTTCCAGTAGCTAATAAAAAAATAAAAAGGACTTTCGAAGAGGTCAGCAAGACAGCCCTAAAAAGGGTATTTTTCTAGGATAGGTTTAGTGAATGTGAGCGACTGCTATTTTTTTATTTACGAGGCGATTATTCTATTTTTAAAATAGTTGCGCGAATTTTCATGTATAAACGAGCGTGAAATAAAAAGCAGCAAAATACTTACGAAGAGTTTGTTTTCCTATCATGGAAAAGGAACTGTAGATGGAACTGTAATTTATTGCATTTATGAACAAAGAGAGAAAGTCAAAAAAAATTCCCCTATAATTTTAGAAAAGTCAAAAATATCAGTAATTTTCTGAATTTTCAAAACGATGTGAGCATGAGTCTTCTTACTTTTGTTTGATAGGACGAAGTTAAATAATTGAAAGGAATTTTAATCTTTTTCGAAATGATATTAAAGGACAGCAGGTAATGTCTAACTACAGAAAGCCTATGATTTACGTTAATAAATGTAATTATAATGCGTATATTTAAGGCCTTAGTACCAAAATGTAAAAATTGAAAGCCTAAATCTCTTTTTTTTTTTAATTCAGAAGTGACATTTTTCTCTAGGAAGTAAAAAAAATATATCACTGATTTTTTTTTTTTTTTTTTTTTTTTTTTTAATTTTTGGTGCACAGCGAATTTTCTATGAAATTTGTTATTATATATTTTTTTCACTTTACTTAATTCTTCTACAAAAACTTAACTCGCGGTTTTTTCCAAAATTTTGGTGCTCGATTTTTACAACTAATGTATTAATATGAATTTTTCACGGTCCTTTTTTATGTACATGCCTGGGCTCAGGTTACTTTAAATGTAAATAGTATTTTCCAAGGAAAAGTAAAATATTTTTAAAAAAAAAAACCTTTACGCTTTTCATTCTTCTTTCCCCAATCGATATTAACAGTCTTCGAAATTTCAAAAGTTCTGTCTAAAATTTTGTTTTTTTCTACAACGGATCACTAATATTTCTATTATCTAAAACTGATTGATGTAATTGTTACTAGGCCAAAAAGAGAAATAAAATTGGTTTATATCTTCCAGTCTAAAATTTTCCCACATTTTTAAAAACTCGGCTGTTTTTTCCTCTGAAATTATAATCACGTAATAAAAACCGATTTACAGTAATGCAACGTGATTGAAAGACGTGTATAATAAAGCGGCCCGAAAAGATTCAAAATTTTGTCTTTAACACAATGCCGCAGAAAAGTTTAATTTGTGGAGCCTAAAAATGGTTTTAAAAAATAAATAAAATTGGTTAATTTCTTCTGTCGTGTATGTCCTCTAAAATTTTTCAACATTTAGAAAAATTCGTCCCCACCCCCTAAATTTACAACTTTTCTGCCGAGTTACTATTTGAAACAAAACAAAAAAAGGTTGAGCTTCTTCGGCCCAACTTTACCACATTCCTGAAAAAGAAAGGAAAGATGAAAAGACAATCAAAAATATATAAAAATTAAAGTAATTACAAGATGCAATTTCAACCGCATATATTTGTTATACATACAATGAATGTTTGATACAGGGATATAGCTATAACAGAGTATTCTGAAAATACTAAGAAGAGTTACATCATGAAGTTTCTATTTTTACTGTATTTGTTATCAATTTATGTATTTTGATTTCTGATAGTTTTCTTATTTTGATCAGGATGAAATTTCTCGCCAATTACTAAAGTACAGTGAATACGGCTATGTGGACCAACTGCAGAAAAAGTGGTATGGTCGTGTTCCCTGCTTCGACGATCGTCTGCATCGTTTCAACCAACCAGAACCACTGAGCGTTGAAGCAGTTGCCGGCGTCTTCATCATGCTTTTAGTTGGAGTTGGTGTCGGGGTCCTCATTCTGGTGCTGGAACACGTCATTTTTAAGTATGCTTTACCCGTGCTGAGACGAAAGCCCAAAGAATGCATCTGGAGGAGTCCTAATCTTATGTTCTTTAGTCAGGTAAATAAGATGATTAGTGACACTTTAATGCTCTGAGAAATATATGGTTCAGCCACTATTAAAGTATGTGCTAAGGGGAAAGTGGTGCAAAACCATGCCTGTAAGATTTGACGTGATAGGAAGTCATTTAAAGAGATTTTTAGAACGAAAATTAATTAATATGCTTCCTTATTTATCTTCCACAAAAAAAAAACATATTATACAAACTCAAAATTCGCGTTTACGTAGGCCTCATATTCGGGTCTCAGTCGCCTGTTTCTATCGTATTCGTGTTTAAAAATACGTTATAATATTGATTTTCTTTTAGCTTTTGGTATCTTTCTAGATTATTTTGCAGCTCTAGGATTCATGAGTAGGCATATCTTAGGAAGTCCTTGGTGGTAACTTTCACTTGACGTTAAAAGAAAAGCTATAGTGAATTTTTCACTCATTTCCTTAAAAAAAGATTAAATTATTAGAAACGAAATATTTTCATTTTTGTATTTTTAAAATTCTGATGGACATTGTGCTCATTCTTATTCTATACTAAACATACTTGAGTGTGAAACACAGCAAACCTTTCTTACTTTCCGTTTAGTTTATTATGTAAATATTAGGGTTTTTCGTAGCTCGAGAGGACACGAAAGAAATTGCCGCAATTTTGAATATAGCAGCAAAAATACACCGATTCTCTGAAGAGTGACAGCAATAACGCATAGTTCCTAAATTTCTGTAGTTAAATGGCAAAACAATTACGGAAAATAATAAGTTCTGTAATAAAAAGAAGTTAGGAAAATTTAAGAAAAAAAAATCAAATACCTACTGCAAATGCACTTACACAAAAGCAAACATTTATAAAGAAAAGGAGGGTTTTAGAAAACATTACATTGTTTCTAAATAAATATGTTACGTGTACTCACAAAGTAATTAAATGTGAAGGTTTTCATAGTCAAAAAAAAATTAATTAAAAATGAAGGTTCTCGGAAGATTTTACTCTATTTTTTTCACTTTTCACACTTAAAAGAAAAGACAAAGTGAGTGGTACTTTTCAGGATCTATTTTTCGGTACGTTAAATATGATTTTAAATAAATTTAAAATAAAGTAAAGCCGGTAAAGTTGGCGCACAATTGGAAAACATGATAAAAACGAATGAAAATATTATTTTTTTGCCAAGGTTTTTGTGAAAATTCTATAGGGGAGAACGGGGAGAGTCCGAACAATTTTTCTTCACGATTTTTTTGCTAAGTTGCCAATACAAATAGAAATCTTCAGAAAGCGTTTTCTTGGGTCCTGAAGATTCAGTTTCACATGGGGAGACCGCGGACACCATGCGGGGGAACTCAGGATAAATGGAAAAGTATGCAGATCAGTGTTTCAAGAAGTTGCCACTCAAATTACTTCTAGATAAACAATGAAAGCTGGGTATATACAATAAAAGAATTTGACCAATGACCCATGAATTAAATAAGAAAGTTTTAAGTAACAATGAGCAAGAATTCAAGAAATATATTTTCATAAATCGGGTACGGTGAAAATATGACGAGTCTTGCTGTATTGCTGAGGAGGATCAAGGTGCCCTAAAACTGAGGACCATTCATAAAAAATGATGTCATCACGAACAGGTCACTACCACAATAAACTGTTTTTATCATGGCTCTAACCTCCAGTCCGTCATTTAGCAAATTTACAGTCACGCCTGGGAAGACGTTGCCGTCATATTTTACTGCGACATATTCCCCTACGATTTTTCGAATTGGAACTTCCTTTTGATGTTCTTCGTCTCATGAATATTGCGAAATGTCAATATGAGATGATACAGAGGGCATGTCGATGTCGCTATCCGAGCTTGTCGTGTCACAGTTGGGTCTCCTTGTTTTAACTGTTGCTTTTTTTTTTTTTTTTGAAAGTCAGTGTGATTTTCGGCTTGGGTGCTAGCTCCTGTTTCCTTTTCTTCCTTTTCAGGAGTGACCATGGCTTTCCTGCATATTTGAAACGTACAAATAGAATACAAGGGGAGACTTGGGACAAATGTCGTGTGTCTCCCCAAGCAACATTCTTGAAGAGATTGTGATATGATACAAGCAATGTGTACGTGGCGCCACTTTAAACACATATAAATAATAGCTTAAATACAATACTTTTGTTATAAATACGAAGAAAAAACATGACTTGTCAATTTACTTAATGAAAGCTTAGCTACTTACCGCAAAATTTCAGATCAGACTATGCCAAATCACTTTTTTTCAATTCACTGCTGTATTTTGATCTGACAATAATAAGCAGAATACTACCAACATAACAGAATTATTTTTGAGCGGGAAAACCAATAGATTAGGTGTAAATCATGCTGTTCGTAGTCTTCCCCTGTCCGGACTCTCCCTGGTCTCCCTACTAGCTGGTCTCCCGCATAACATTTGCGGGCTATAAGTTCAACAATCAAACTTAGAATGATTGCTTGATATACACAAACTAAGGGGCTGTCACTCCAAAGAATCGGAAATTAAAAATATTAAGTTAATTAATGGGAATAGTTTTTAAGAAGTAAAAATAGATTAAGTCCCGGAAGTTACGATAATAAATACGAATATTATATGTTACTTTTCTATGCTAATCATGTAACAAATTTTTAAATATCGTTTCACCATAGTTTGTTTTTTTACATGATGTTAGTATCGTATCGTACCGCAAAATTTAATCCTAACTGGTCCACTTTAAGTGAAATATATATATATGGATTCCTTATGTGTGCATTTCAATCACTATTTCTTTGTTATGCTGTAATTTAAAATGACAGCAAGAATGAAGCCAATACAACTATTTTTCGCTTCTCTCGTTATAGGGTGGTAGAGGCATGGGTGGTCCACGCACATGGGAGATGGCTTTCGATAACAAGTAGATTATATTAATAATAACTGAAAGTAAATTCTGAAAATAGAGGAAAAACCATTGTTTAAAAAGTATATTGTATTACTCTTGCAAACATCTTGCATTACTTTTGAACCAATCACTTTAAAATTTGTATGGCTACTTCATGTGATAGTAAAGTCACTGACCAGGAATACCTGTAAATGAACGGTTAAAATGTGTCCAAAAACTGTAACAGATAAGGTGATTTTATGCATGAGTTAATATTCGAATTTTGCACTGGAAAATATGCTTACATGTTTTTAGGATGTGCATTTATTATCTTCATTTTCCCCATGATATTAATTCAATAGAAATAATAGATTAAATCTAAAAGATATTAGTTCAATGTTATAAAAATATTTTTTATTTATTATAAGAATTATTTTCTTCACCTTTCTAGAAGTTGTACCGTTTCATCAATACAGTTGAGCTGGTTTCACCTCATCACTCCGTGAAAGAAATAATTTCAAATCTCAGGGAGGGACAGATTGCAAGTCTGTTTCAGAAAAGTGTCAAAAAGGTATTTTATCTTTCCGTTTGTTTTTCTAAAAACATGAAGCAACGTTCGCTATGCGCAAAAATTTCGAGAGGAAAAACTTCAAATCGACTACAAACGTCATTTATGTTGTTGTTGCGAATGAGACTAGGATATCCAAGCTCCCCTCGCAGGGCGACCAGGAATTAAGGCAGTAAGGCAGGTCTTCCGTTTTGAATAAGCACCACAACGGTGGAAGTGCGACTTGGCTGAAGCACAGAATATGTATTCGGATGGCAACAGATGGAGCGACAACAAATGCGCCACCTTCCATTTTTGACCTAAGAGTGAAGGGAAGGGAAATTCTCCACTCTCCGGTACCCTCGGAATTGTCTCGGGACTTCAGGGTCGCTGGATTTCACCCCAAGTGTACACGGTGGGTCTTCAACGGGTCCGGTATCGACCACCAAACCTTCCGGTAGGAAATCCGACACCCTAACCACGGCCACACCGTTCGTAAAATTTGTCAATGATCAATTTTAGAATTGAAAACACAGAATAGGCTTCTCAAAGAAAAAAGGGCGAAAATTTTATGTACAGGAATATCTGGCTCAGTGTTCTAGTAGTGCAATTGAGAAGATGGAGTTTCACCTTACAAGTTTTTCGGTAAAAATTTGGAATTGCTCGTCAAACAATTTCAAGGAGCATCTTTTACGATCCATTATTCCTCTCGAGATACTTTATAATTAAATTAAAATGTAATGGTTTTCTAAATACTTTAATTAAATCTTATTAACTTTCATTTTTTCTTAATTTCACTGACTATGTGTTATATCTATCTTAGAAAATGTATAAAAGCAGTTTTGTTAAAATTTTGGAAGTTTTATTCCGGGGAAAAAGTGTGAGAAACCCTGCGCTATTATAGATTTTACTATTTTTTATTTTGCTGTTCCCCCCCCCCCTACTATTCTTGAGATAAAAATACAAATAAAAAATTCCAATATTTTCAGAAATTCAAAGAAGAGGCTAGAAGGAGGAAAAGCAAGTCGCAATTTTTTGATATGATTCAAGAAATAAGGAAAGTGTAAGTATGTTGTTATATATTGTTGTTGTTGATATCTCCCTTAATGAGTGATAAAGTGCCTTATCAATTTTCACTTGCCTTAAAAAGTGCAAAATAATTTCACATTAGTATTTTAGGGGGGAATGTCATTAATAAATACTCAATAATTCTACTGTTTTGCCTGTTCTTTTCTTATGTGTGTATGTTTAAAGATTTTGGGATGGAATTTTGCAGTTTTACTATTTTATAAATCAGAATTCAATACTCATTTTAAATTTATTTTTCAAGATAAAAATTATATTTTAAAACACAAAAAGGTTAAAATTTTAATCTGTTTGTTGAAAGAAGACGTGCTATGAAGAACAGCACATCATATGTACATTAAAATTACAGCCACCGTCCCAATCCCCCTCCCCTTTTTTTCCAAAGGTGAAAAATTATACCACCAGTCAGGGTTAAACAAACAGTTCATAATTTTTGCATGTCCATAATTAAGTAAAATGACGTCTTTATCGCGAAAAATCTAGAGCTTGTAAAAATATGAGTCGCTCAGATAGCCAATGCGGTTAAATGTAGAAAAAAATTTTTAAAAATAATGATTTTAATGCGTTTAATTTAATTTTTCAGTTATTAATTTGATCAAAAAAGTAGGTTATATTATGTACCTTTGCTTTTCGCTTTAATGTAAGAGGAACAATGATCCAGATTCCATTCAGACTTGTAAAAGTAAGAAAATAGCAAAAAAGTAGCCTAACCGCATTGGTAATTTAAAAAATAATAATAATAACAAATATCAATCATGTGTGGTAAAATAGGCCAAAACAACAACACATCTACTGCTAGTTTGCACAAAATATATAGATTTCATTTGCAAATAAATTCCACAGAGCATGCAAATGAGCTTTCCTTAGCTTATGTTAGTCCAAGTTCATTTTATTATTATTTATTATTTTTGTTGTTGTTATTATTATTATCATCATTATTATTTAAAGAATTAAAGATTTTTAAATTAACGTAATAGAAAATTAAATCGCTTCTAATCCCATACCTATTCTGCCATACTTAGGGTACGAGTGCAAAATGAAGCAAAGCCACCTTCTTGGGAAGACTCTAGACAGCAGCTTACATCTCCAAAGGTAGCTTCTGTAGTCCATTGGGAAACGGATGAGCACGGAGAAGATGATGATGATAGCGAAGACGATGAAGAAGAAGAAGACGACGAAGATGTCTACCGTCAAAGAATAAGAATAGCGTCCAGCATGCAGAACCTTACACAAGTAACAGTTATTCAGCATTCGTACAGGTAAGCCTATTGAAATTACGCAGTATTTTATTTGCTTCAGTTCAACGAATTACTCCAAAGATGCAATTCATACGCTGATATTATTTTGTATGTTTAAGTTTCTTTCTTATTTCCCTCGCTCTCTCGATATGATTGTGTAGCTCTAATGAAATAAACTACTGCCCGCCTCAAAATTTCAAGTATAAATTCATGTAAAAGATTTTTTTAAATTTTACCTATTTATATGCATTAGACTTCACTTCACATGGCTCTTTTTGCATAGCTATGTAGAAATATATGTTGTATCTATAATGTTAAAATCTGTGTGAGACCATATCTTTCTGCCTGGACATCCGAGTCGTTTATGAGCTGTCTGTTCGGGAAATCTCCAAACTGACGCAGATGCCTTCCAAATTTGGGGCGATGTTGCCAAGTTGTTTTCCCCAATAGTCACCGAATTCCAAACCACAATGATGAAAGCTGGAATAAATCCAGCCTTATTATTGCATCTGACGCTTTTAGAAGCAATGTAACCAAGCTTTTTGCTTTTATTATTTATTTTTGATTTCTAATACAATATTTCAATTCGTTTCAACTCTGTTGACACGAAAAAATAAGAATTTGAATCGCAATGTCGCTTAAGATGATGATCCTTGAACTGTTGCAACGCATCTTGGTCCCTTGAATATTATATACTATTTATGTTTCGTGTTCTCCATCTAATAAAGCAATACTACTTCATTTTCTTTAAATATTATTTTCTAAAGAAAAAGTGTATATATTATTACTATTGAACCCTAAACTTTCTATTATGGGTCTCACAGTCCCGGAGTCATTTTTAACATTTCGTTTATATTCCTTAAAGTGAATGAAGCCGTTTTCTCTGCTGTATTCGTGATGCATATTTATTTGTTTCTATTATCTTACATTATTCACTTTCTATTGCACTGTTTTTACTAATGCGTACATTTTTTCCAGATATTGTTCAGAATCACCCGAGGAACCCGAGTCGTTAGTAGAATCTTGCAGTTCTTCTAGTTCTGTAACATTTAATCGTGTTCGTGCTCGTTTGAGTGCCAGTACAGGAGATCTCGCTGCCATACAAATACGGCAAGATCCATGGGCAACCGTGGGTCTTATGCCTTTTCCAAGAGTCAGATCCCTAGACGACATCAGAGAATTAAGAAAAGACTCGTTGTCAACGAGTGACAACAAAGAAAGGATAGAGTCCTTTGAGTTTGACAACCTAAGCGCAACCTGGAAGTCGTCGTATGCCATCGACGAGCTAAGGTTGATGTCAATGAGCAAAGAGGAAATTGTCAGGTTCTGGCAAGACTCCGAACGGGCGTTGCTGAACAGGTTGCAAGACACACTGAAAGAAAAGCGACTTTTGGAGCAGAAACTGGCATTTATTCAAAAGACGTTGCTAAAACCACCTTGAAAAAAAGGATAAAGCTAAAAGGTTGATTAGTAAATTTATTCACTGTTTAAAAATCAAAATGTTATGATCTCGTTTTGATGAAAATGCATCAAAAGTGGCATGAAACCATTGGACATTTTTAGAAGATACTTTTTAGCGTTTTTGCGATAGAAAATAAAAAATAGAAGGATCAGGTCGGCAATGGAGCTTTAAGAGTAGAAATCGACTTGTTATTAGAATACTAAAACTGCAAAGAGAAAATATTTTTAAAGCGTAAGCCCAGTCCCTAGAGCTATTAGCATAGTGTACTCAATGAGGTGTGCGCAAACGTCCACCACATCTTTCAATAATGTAGGCGGTAAATTCCCACAATATGGTAACATTAACTTAAAAGAAAATGTACGCACAAAAATATCTTTTTAAATCATGATTTATTATTGAAATTTGTGATTTCTTTATTCTAATTTTCTTCATTTAAAGGAAAAACAAATTTTTTAACTTTAACTTCTCAAATTTAATGAAACATTTCTTCTCTTTTCCTAAATTCGTAAATTTTAAGTACCTATTTCTTCTTCGACTAGGCTTATTCAGAACCACACCTTCTTTCGAAATTATGCATAACAATACTTGTAGTTAGATAACAATTTCAGTTTATGGTATAAAGACACCAAAAGGAGGTCGATAATATAATTTCAACCTCATAACTCACAAAAAGAAAATCTTATTTTCAGCATTATTTTTGAAATCAAAGGAAATTTTTCTCATTTTCTGAGATTTTTAAAAGATTAACGGACTGCCGTATTCGAAATGGAGGCAATTCAAGCAACGTCGTTGGTCACTTGGCACCGATGAAAGCAATGTATCAAAGGAAACCGCAGCATTGCCTTACATCGACTTCAACAAATCTAATTAAAAACTAGGCCTAAGTAAAGTCCTTCATTGCATAAAATTAACACTAAATACAACACGAAAACTATTGTACTAATTAATAAATTTCTTGTATAATGATTAAATTAAATGTAAATACTGGCTTATAATCAGAAAAAGCTGTGAAAATAGTCCAATCAATAGCCATATCAATTTTCAAGATAACTAATTTTGCCTAGTGAACTCCACGTAGAACTCGATTGAAAATCTTAGTAAACAAAGAGCGGATATCACGTGAAAACGATTATCGCTCATCAGTCCCTCTAGCGGTGAATTGCCTCCATTGAAAAAAATATTTTAATGTTTAAAAGCAATGCTAGTAAAACGAATTACATTTCCACACCATTAATATGATAAACACAAAAATAAATAAAGAAAATTCATAACGTTTTTTAAATATATATTGTACAAGTTTAAGATATTCATAAACCTATTTATGCGTTGCAAACATACCTAAACTGAATGTTGACTATTTTTCAGCTTTTTATTCTTAATTATTAGATTTTTGTTTAGGAATCAAGGTATTTTCTCAAACCAGATACTTTGCACGATGCAAATGTAAAAAGAAAATCAAATAGTATTCCACAAAGAGAGTGAACGCAAAAGTTATGCTATAATTACAAAGTAAAATACATATGAATAACAAATAAGCAAGAATTATGCATTTTTTATTGAAAACTATTCCATGTTATTTAAATACAAAGAAATTAGAAAAATTTTACGAAGACAATATGAATCTTAAAGATATATGATATGCTTTGCCTACTATAATCTGTACGAAATTTTTTTTTTCAAAAATGGACCGTAAAAACAAGGGGGGAAAACCGTAAATCTTATGTAGGGAGAGTGATCAGAATTTATTTGTGCTGAAATATGACTAAAATCAACTATACGTAAGTAGAACACAAACGGACAAAATGTTTTACAAATAACTATTTTAATTTTAGTAACAGTATAGCCTTACGGCTTTACTGTTACGTAATGGACGTAACAACACCCAAAGTTATTCATGTTATTGGCGTCAGGCTCGAAGTAGGCCAATGAGAACACAGAACAAGGGACGAAGACAGCCAATCATAAGCCACCAAACAGAAAGAGGAACGCATACAGGCATACAGAAAAAGACTTACAATAGGCATGTTTCCAAATACTTGGAATCCAAGAAACAGAAAGTAAATAAAATACAGAAAAATAATTACAAAAGTGACGACAACGATTTTTTTTTTCCTTTCCAGTTTTAACTGTTGAATAAAGTGTTTCTTGGAATATTTTTCCTTCATGGTTTTTTATTTTAGTAACTTATACTTTCATTGGAAACCGCTATTTCCTTTTTTAACTTAAAATTTAAACTATAAAATGACGTTTTTGCACATCTCATTGATTTGGTAAACACTGTGCAAGTAGTTTAGTGTTAGTGACGATGCATCTAATCAAAGTGCCAGTAATATGACGTTGGAAAATTCTTTGGGCTTCTTTTCCGCAAGATAAAATTTAGAATAGCAAGGCTTAGAATCGAATGTATAACGGTTTCTCCGTCCTAATACTCCGCAAGAAGAAAAAAAGAGGTTTCAGTATCGTTCTGAGAGAGAATGCAAATGTTCTTAATTAGTTTTGAGACGACCCTATTTAAGTGTTTTTTTGAAAATTTAATCTTACGTTCGCGGTTCCTTAATAAATATTGCGCCAATGTATGATTAATGTATGATTGCACGCGCAGATACTGATGATACCAGTTAAAAGGCTTGTGTATATCCAATTTACTGGAAATATAAAATAGAACTTGTACATTCTCTCCCAGTGATATCTCAATACCGATAGAATACGTCTGCGTAGAACATCTTAGAAGAAGTGGCTGACTAGTGTATATCACTTTACAAATTCATTAAAACGCCTTAAATTTAAAACAATTTTTATGAATCATAGAATTTTAGAATTTAATTGAAAAGACGTAAGATATACTTTACAGAATTGTTTTACAAGTTTTAAACTAACGACATTAGACTGTAGTTTTGAATTTAATCGTAATTATTATAAAGGTCAGTTTTTTTCTCTGGATTTCCCAAATAACGCATTTATAGTAAATATTTTTTGTTTGTAACACTTTACCAGTAACTGAGAAAAAAAAACCATAAATACTTATGTATCCGCTGGGTTTAAGTTTGACTTAATAAATGCTGATTTTTATTTTAAATCTGAATTAATTTGTTACAAACTTTATTCTGAAATTAGTTCCACAGCTTCAGAAGCCTTTAATTGGTTACTCTTTTGTAGTGGAATATAAATGGTACTAAAGATAAAATTCATAGTACCAGTCTCATTTTATAACTGTCAGATTAACATCCTTCAAATGAATGCAATGTTTGAATAACTTTTTCACTTTTAAAGTAGCATTTATACCGCATTTATTTGTATTATATGTGTTTATAGATACAAATGGTAATGATGCGTGATGGTGTGAAGTTTTCTTATGCAGTATGTTCACTTTTACAGGAAAAGTACTCGAAAGGACAAAAATGCCTCTAGCATTTTTTGATATAATAACGTTATTGTCTCACTTTCAAATTGTATAACAATTTTAAATTAATTGAATATGATGCAGAAGAAACTCGCCACTTTTTAAAAGAAAAGTTCTTAAAATATTAATCTAGAATTTCCTGATACAAAATTAAGGCAGGGAGAAGCAAAGGAATGTAAGTGACCAAAAAACGATTCTGAGAAAAACACGTTCAAAGATCCTATGGGACCTTTAATGCTATTATTAAATCATGTTGGGGAGCAGCACCTGTTAGGGCTACCCCTAACATTTCTTTGCCACAATATAGAATACTGCTTTCCATATCATTTGCAGTATTTATTTCCAAATTTTCAATTTTGTCACTTACACCCCTTTGTTTCTAAGTGCCTCAATTATACATACCTTTCTTTTCGTTTGATAATTTTTAAAGTCCCATGTTGAAAAAAATCAAACAATGTAGAATGCTTGATAAAATCAGAGATAAAAAAAATATTAAAATAAAATTTTCTCATGTAAAAAATCACAGTTCTTTACCTTTCACTGTGTGATTTTGAAAGCGAGAAACAAGGGCTGGATCTCCTTCTTAATACATAGATTAAAATATTAATCTCGCTCGTGTTTTACATGATGCTTCAGTTTCTTCCATTTCCTCTTTATAATTTCTAAGAACTGATGAACCAATTCCACTGAAACTCGTTGGCTTCATTAACTGTATATTAACAGATAAATCCAAGTTTTTTTTTCTTTAATGTGGGCGTAACAACTCTTTGGTTTTTCACAGCATATTTTGTAAAGAGGTTACCAAATACATAACTTTATAAAAGAACTTTCAGCTTCTAATCAAAAACTTGAAATATTTATCTCACATTCTGTATGATGTTTTTACGGCGCTTTGCCCTTCATTTCACATTTTATAGCCTGTAAAGTTTAACGAAGCCAAATGTATCCTAGGTAGAGAACCCAAAACAAAATGTACTTTTCGTTTCTTTTCAATTTTAACTATATCTTTACCTTTTGCAAATAACAAGGAAAATAGCTTCTGCCCCTTAATTCGGAAAATGAGTGAGTGATACGTTAGTTTGAACGCTTCGTATTTTTGTGAGTGTTTTCTGATCAAATTAGCATCACAGACTTTTGTCTAATTAGGAACCGTAAGAATGCAAATTTACAACTTTTATTTTCCCATTTTATTCCAATTTTTACTTTTATTTATTCTTACCTTTATTGTTTTTCCTTTTGCTAGTACAGATTTAATAAAACTGGTGCTACATTAAGCTGCATATTCCATTTAAAACATTAGGTGCATTTTTAGTTTTTTTTTTTCCTTTATCCTTATTAAATGTTTTTATTCCCTCTAATGCGCTGCAGAATGTCACACATCGATTCAAACTCTATCAAATGTTTTGTACAGTTACTGCATAAAAGTCACAAAAGATGACCGTAAAGTTCGTGATTTATGAGAAAGGATTTTAAAAACATGTAGTTGCCGCTTGCGACTACGTAAGCCAATGTTTTTGAAAGTGAAGTAAGTGAATTCTTGACAAAAAGGTAGTTAATGATAACAATGAATGCAATCTGCTATGAGCTTTTTACCCATTACGAGTTTCCCTAAAATAGATCCTCGTTGTTTGTTTAATAACCACTGTATCAGTTTATTACGACAGACGCAAATTGTCGCATGTTTCCTAAACGTATCCGTATTTGGTTCATTCGCTGCTATCATTATCTTACAACTGATACGTTTTAACTTATAAAACCACAAAAAAAAAAAAACACTTGTTTCTTCTTTCGTACTTGCTTAGTAAGAATCCGTTAAAATAAATAAAAATATAAGAAAGAGAAACTATCCTTTTTGCCCGACTCCTTAGAAATATGTTTACTGGAGTAATGCACCCAGGGTTTTGTTTTCGGAGGAAGGGGACAAGGGCAGGCTGTGAGCATCTAGGCTAAGGCAAAAACAGTCAGCTTCACTGGAAAATTTTGGAAAAATAAACCTCAGGGTTCGCGTTTTAAGTCCATTTAGATAATTCAGAAGTCTTGCATTTCAAGTTCTAAACTCTTGGTAGCGGAGAGAGTGATTTTCTGATTTTTAACTAATTACCAGTGAAACTCATTAATAAGGTTTCAAACACCATAACAGAAAACAAAGCTAAAAGAATGTAAAAAAAAAATAGCAGTTGTAGAGGAAATTTATCATTGTTAATTTAGAAAAAATTTTCCACAACTTTTTTTTCTTATAACTAATCAAAAATTCTCTAATAATACCAATTTTTCTAAATTTTTAAAAGAAATTAGGGGAAGAAAATTATTTCTCAGCGGTCAAAAATGTCTGCGTTTATTGTAGTACTCCCGAAACACAAAATAGCCTTTCTGCCGCTAGTATGCAAAATTAAATAAGATGCTCAATATCAAATCTGGTTTAAATGAGCGCATGTGACCGAAAACAAATATATTCAATTCTTGTACAGGTGTACACAAAAATTTTAAGCAAAATCTACGTTATTTTTGACTAAGTCTAATTCTAACGTCATGTCCAAGCAACATTGTTTTTTTTTTTAACTTTATCTCTATTTACTGCTATTTGCTCATTTACATACATCAGAGCCACGACAGCTGCTCTGTTGTCTGTAAATGAGCATCAGTGAAGCCCCATGATGTAACCATAACGATCACCTCATGATTACTAATCCCCGACTGAGATAAGAAATAGTATTTCACACAGCGTTCTAAGTTTAGAACAAAATTTTGTTAAACCGTAATCGTTAATTTGAAATACTATGCAGTTTACTAGATTCCTTCTGAGAGGTAGCCTTCGATGACGTCATTTCAGACTGCAACATCGAAACTGAATATGACGTCATTTCTTACGCGCCGACTTCCGAAATGAAATCAAGGCAAACTAATAGCTTTTAAAAAGGTCATTTTTCTTTTTATTTAGTTACCACGTTATTTATTTCATGTAAATTGTTTATATATTCTTTTTTTTTTTTGCAAAATAAGCAATGACGAATTTTTTCAAGCATCTTCAACATAGTTTAATTCCGAAGATTAAAACACGAAATGCAGTTTTTAAGGCGTTGTAATTACCTGAAACAGAACCAATCATATCATTTTTAACTTTAAAAAAACAATACTTTTCTGTTTATTTCGCATTCGAAAAACGATGTCATTGTCCAGCTTTTAATTTAAAAAATGTATCTCTGTATATGAATTAAACAGCTGAGCATTCTGTTATTTGTTGGAGTAGGGAGGAAACATGATTTAAACTTAAATAAGTTCAACAATTTATCAAAACATTTTTGAGCTGAATTTTATTTTTATGATGCCCAATTTTAAAAAACCAATTTACTAGCACTTCACTGCCAGTGCATTTCTAAAACAGTATTTGATAATTTAATTTTGATATAAATTCTATTCATTTCTGCTTAACCAAATGTTGTACGTTTTTTGATGCTAATGATTGTACTTTTGATAGTGTCTACTTTCCCTAAAAATAGTCTTAAATCTTCCTTTTTCATTTTCTGTCAAGTATCGAAGTGCATTTTATTGATATTTATTTGACTGAAACTATGCATTCCATATTTTGTAATTCTATTATGTCCAAGTTTAAAATTAACACTTGCTATTATTGTTGTACATAAATTGTTACATTGTCAAACTATTTACTACACATAAAGTGCTATGTATGTTCATAAAGAATATTTTGGATGAATTGTTCAAAATAGACTGCAACTTAAATAAAGTAGTCCTTAAAAAAAGTATGTCTTGTTTATTTAAAAGAATCATTAAGATTGACATTTAGTGCACAATGAATTCTATATCAGACTGCCCTTAGAATTCATCTGTGATCTGGAGAGGACAGAAACGTCAAGCGAAAAACGTCAACCAGAAGCGTTTACTATTTACTATACAAACCATTTCAAGTCGCATACATTTCGAGTTTATTTGCTATAACCTGAAGTAGCTTGGACATTCAAACGATTTTTATTTCACTTCAAAGGGTTTTTCATTCAATAATGAAAAAATTAATTTGAAGATGATGACAATGACCTAAAAGTTCCGAAATGACTGTTGCGTCGTTGAAATATCATTCATTTTAAATAACAAAAGAAAAATCGTCTTTTTAGGGAAAATAATGCATATGAAAGAATTTTTTCGTTTAGAATCTGTAATGTTGACATATGACTGTTAACTATGAGTGAACTATATTTTTTATTCATTGCTATTTATGTTTTCCCTCCATTTATCTATATTTATTTATTTATTTTTGCTTAATTGATTATTTTTTATTTACATTTAATTCTTTATTTTATTTGTTTTGTTATTTCATGTACTTATTTATTATACACTACATTGCAGTGCAGTGCAACTTTTTTCCTCAGAAGCTCCTTTCACAATAATCATTGGGCTTGTAATGACATATTAAAGGAGAGGAAATGAAGAGGAAAAATTGAAAAACTGAAAATTAACAAAAAAAATTGGCTCTTTCTTCTTTCTAAGGGAGGAAGCGGAAAGAGAGAGAGAAAGAGAGACTTTGTTGTTCAATGCGCCCGACACACACATAGCACACAGACGTTAGAGTCTGTGATGAAAAGTCAAACAATAATTATGGAACAATATAATGCGTCAGACAGTACACAGATATAAATATATGTGTGCGTATATGAAAAAGAGATAATGTGTGTGCGCTATGCATTTACACGTATTATAAAAATGAAAATTAAGAAACGGATCTTTTTCCCAGATTTTTAGATAATAGATTATAATGATTTAGAAGCAATATGAAGAAAAAGTGATACTATTTTCATATAGCTCTTGAACTGTTCTCTCAAAGATATTCTATACATAAAAAATCTTTTTTATGTTTCATATGTTTTTTTATTTTATTATATTTAATTTCATTTTTAATTTAATTTTATTTATTTATTTATTTATTTTTCCCAATAAAATTATAATTGAAGCAAAACTTTTTAATTTTTGTACATTTTAAAATTGCTGCAACATTTCACCATATTTGTAAAAATGCCAAAAACAGCACAAAAAAAAGTTAAGATTTGAGCACAACTGATTCTAAGTAAGAAAAACTAACGGGTTGACTAAGTCTTCTAACATTCTTTACAAATATTTCCTGAGAAAGGAATGAAATATTCATAGAACTTAAACTCATAACACATAAAAGTAAGATCATTAAAAAAAATTATCATACATGTTTATTTGCGGAACTGAAACATCTTAAATTGGCTTGATTCCAAAAGCCTAGTTTACCGATTTTTATATGTGTTGGAAAAGTATAAAGTTTACTCAGTATGCATAAAGAGCAAAAAAAAAAGGGGGGGGGGGGTATTTGCTTTTGAAAATTTGCATCAAATTTCAATCGTAACTTGCAATTTCTCTAATGTTGAATTTAGGTTAATACTTAGTAGCTGCCTTTTAAGTTAATACTTAGTAGCGTAAACGTCGAAAAATCTGTGCCCTTTCTCCATGACATTTTAAGGCAGTTATTTCTAACTAACTTGTTCAATAGGCATTAATAAACATAAAATATTCATTGGGAAAATATTCAGTTCATTTTATTAAGGTGGAGATGTCGTGCAAGAAAGATGGAAAAAAAAAGTAGCGTTAATTTATAAAAGAAAATAAATTAAATTAAATAAAAGCTATGATTTATACTGATAACTAAACTTCAGTAAAGTATTGGTACCAATCGAGTATTCCGAAATTTCAAATCCCCTGACGATCATGCAAAATATAGAATACTTACGTTTTCACAATCCAGCAAAAATAAATGCTGCATAAAAACCCCGATACTGTTTTCTACTAACTATTTATATTATTGTCTCTGCACGACGAAAATAAATAAATAAGTAAAAATACGAAAAAAAAAAGGAAGAAAGAAGGAAAAACTCTATTTATTGAAGACAGCTTAGAAATGTGTATGTAGAAAACGTTTTCAAGATAGACAATTCTCTCGAGTTCATTGTTTCTTCCAGAGGAATTCATACGGAGAAATATTTCCTTTGGAACCCTTGCAATATATTTTTCCTAATTCTTTATGCATATCCATAAATCTCTACTGGTGCTTTACAATAGGAAGTCGTTGCATGATCCTGTTTCCCTGCGCATCTTCAAAATATGTTTGATACAAAGCTCAAGGGATTGATTTGTAAAAAATGTTTCAAAGTGAATTGTGTTTAAAATGTAAAAAAAAAACTAGATATGTAAATTCAAACATTAAAAAAGTTATCTACTAACTACATCGGTAATTTGGTAATGCAAAAACAGTAATAAGAACAGAAGAGGAACACAAAATTTAAATACATAAGACATGAATCCCAAACCTGTCAGGTCTAAGCATTTTCTAGAACACGATTGGCCGGGAGATATTAAAAATACAAATTCAAAACCATTTAACAGAATAGAAGAAATATGAGGGACAGCAAGAGACTGGTTGCAAATTTTATTTAGGAGAACCCAGTTCGGAGAACTGTTTCGCCCAGTTTTTAAGAACATAGTAGGCTTCCAGAAAATCCAACTCTCCGATAGTAGAAGGTCTGCAAATAATTTTAGCCTCAGAAAGTTTGAATTTGTGCCCAGTGTCCCAACAAGGTTTGGCTATTGATGATTTGGTTGTTGCCTGTTTCTTCACGTGATTTTCGTGTTTCTTGAGCTTGAAGTAACTCCCGTCTAGCTTGCCCAATGTATCCAACGTTAGATTCACAGACAATATTATAAAAACTCCAATGATCAAACGGTGGAACAGTTAAGTTTAGAAAAAGGGAGTGTGTTGGGAGGTTTAAAAATGATACGGAAATTGAAGCCACGGAGGATAAAATCAATTCTTGCGGAGAAGTTTGGATAAAATAGCAAAACAAAGAAATTCAGAGAAAAACGGGGATTTATTGTACAATAAACCCCTGGTCGCAGTGCTTGGTTCTTTCGAGCCCCCCTTTTTCTTTAATTTTATTTCATGTTGAGTTGCGATTTTTGAGTTTATGGAAAGCAGTGTCGATGATAACGTGAGAGTAACCTCTGTCAATGGCTACACTTTTCAAAAGTTTGATTTTGCCATTAAGAAGAGCCGAGGTTGAACAAATGTCAATCGTACGATTGATAAATGTATAAAAAGCTGTCAATTTTTGTTTTATGGGATGGCACGAGCGTTAATGAGGAGAAAGACAAACAGCGAAAGGTTTTCAATAAACTGTGATGGAAATTTCTTCATGGTTCAGTAATAGTTTATTACTGTACCTGCATTACTGTTTAATATAAATTAAAGAAAGTATCTAAAGGATAAATCATACACGACATTAGCGAAAAAATAATTCAACATGCAGTTTCAATGTCGTTACCTTAAACTAAATAGGTGTTCTGGCGGTCAGCCTGGACTTTAAAATTGGTTCTTGAAAAAAGGGGTGGATAGGGGAGGGGAGTAAATGTTTTGCGCGCTCACATCTAAAAAACCGTTCCAGTGTTGTAGTCACCTTGTTGGTCTCGCTTGCAACGTGTTCACCACTTGTCTTTTTTTTTTTTTTTTTGGATCATGAAGAAATCCATTTTTAATCATCAATGAAAAGACATGATGAAGAAATCCATTTAGTCATCAAAAAAGGAAACATGAAGCTTCAATGTCGTTAGCTTAAACTAAATAGGACGTCTGGCTAACAGCCTGGCATTTATAATGGGCTTTTGAAGAAGGATGAACCATTTTCTTCTTGGATGATGAAGAAATTCATTTTTAATCATCAATGAAAAGACATGATGAAGAAATCAATTTTTAATCATCAATGAAAAGACATGATGAAGAAATCCATTTTTAGTCATCAATGAAAAGATGTGATGAAGAGATCCATTTTATCATCAATGAAAAGACATCATGAAGAAATCTATTTTCAATCATCAATCAAAAGACTTGATGAAGAAATCAATTTCTAGTCATCAATGAAAAGATGTGATGAAGAGATCCATTTTATCATCAATGAAAAGATGTGATGAAGAGATCCATTTTATCATCAATGAAAAGACATGATGAAGAAATTTATTTTTAGTCATCAATGAAAAGATATGATGAAGAGATCCATTTTATCATCAATGAAAAGACATGATGAAGAAATCCACTTTTAATCATCAATGAAAATACATGCATTATTAATGCCAATTAATATTCCATCGTAGTTTTATGTTACGCAAAATAACTATACATTGTCTACTACAAATTTTATTCCGCACATTTAACCATTTCTTTTACAATTAATGCAATAGTAAAGAAGATATTTCTCCAAGTTAATGTAAAACAATGCGCAGCTTCACAAGAATGTATCCTCTTCTTAATTTGAACATTTGTTGTAATAAATTGTAGATAGTAACATTCTTGTTTAGAGATAACACGCATCTAAGTGTAAGTTCACACAGATAAAAGCAAATCTCCCCCACAAATTGCTAAGTACTCCACAATTTGCACAGATAACAAACAATCGCTAAGAAAAGTGTTTGCTGGATCATTAGCTACTTTGACAGAATTCGAGAAGTTCTTTTTCGTTCCGGATCATTACTCGCCTTTAGGGATTCCACGAACAACTCCAATTCTTCTGGATTTTCCTGCAAGGAAAACTGTATTAAAACATCCTGTTTTCTTCTTCAGTTCATTTCAAACAGTCAATAAACTTCCTTTAAAATCAGACTTTGAGTTACTCTTCATCAAACATGTTTCTTTTAATAAACTCAAGTTAAAGTAGTAAATTAGATGCGAACAGTACATGTAATCGAATTTGTGCCAAAGATAGATCTAATTACACAAAAACTTTCTTTTCCCATAAAAACAGAAGGGGAAACAATAGAATGAAGAAAAGTTAGATTAGGCTTAATTCCCCCTAAAGACATCGTTAAAAATGAAAAAAAAGTCATAAAGCATTTTAATAACATTTTTAATTGAACTTTTAAATAATACTTTTAATTAATACTTTTTAATTGAAGGTAAGCTTGTGAGTTAAGGCTACAATTGTTTGTCGGTCTGTATGCCTGACCTCCGAATCCCTAATAACCTTTATGGGAATCATATGATTCGAAGAAAAATCCTATTTCTTCACCATGACATCTCAATCCCCTGTTTCTTTCCTTTTTTCTGTGAGGAAATATCATTGGGCACTAAGGGAAAAAGCGAATCCTTAAACATATCTTTTATATATAAATATAATAGTTTCGAACAAATTTATCAGAAAAAACGCAGATACATGATGTGCACTAGAATGGTTTTTAACTTGTTTTACTGAGAATTTGAATTGTTTAACAGTATTTCGCATCAGATCCTACCTTTAAAACTCACTGAAATATGACTAACATTGAAAAAAAGTTGCACGAAAGGAAAAAAACTGTTGAAAGTTTGAGTATCTTAGTTTTCTGCACCATTTGGTGCAACAGCTTATCAGCTTAAAGCGAAAGATCCGCAGAGCTTTACAGAAAAATAGGCAAAAGTCCTGATTCAACATAGAAAATTGAAGCTTCAGTTGAATATTTTTCATCTAAAAATTCTCTTTTTTGGCTTGAAGAAGCAAGCTTCCGCTTGAAAAAGTAGGTCCTGGCAACCTCGAACAACGTGTCTGCAATCTTTTGAAAAATTTGTGCGTAATATACGTTGCATTTTATCTTTTTTTCTGTAGCACTAAGTCTTACAACTTATTTCAGATTGAACACTACAGCATTTTTGAATATTTCTTTCTTTGTAACATAAACACCAAGTTTCAGTTAGTGTACTTCTCACCACTTTCACCATTACGAGCCCAACGGCATAATACTTAATAAAACTCGCCCATGATAACTAAATCTTACAATCCTTCCAAAATTATACTATGGTGCTAATATTTAGTAAGAAACTTATAAACATCTATTTTGTTTATGATGATGTTGTCAGTACATGCAAATCTCTCTTAAATAAAATGGAAACGCTGTGCAATAGGACCGTCCCCTATGCTGAAGTGCCGGAATTTGAGTCTTTAAAGTCACGACGTGTACTTTTGCGATCTATACAATGGTTATAATCCTCACTAAAAAATGTAAACATGATTTGAGACTTTCAAAAATGCTCATTATTTTACGAAGATAAATTTTTTTCCATGAACTTTGCAAAAGGAATTTTCAAATTTTCTTTTCTCTACGTTAAAATTAAGAACCTTTATGCAAATTTTTGCCTAGACCAGAAAAATATGTATGGACGGTTTTCTCTTTCCTTTAATTTTTCTACAAAACCTTACCCTTCTACAAAACCCTAAGAGAATAAAAAGAAACTAATCATAATGAATTTAGCTTTCTAGCCCTTAAAAATGCATGATAGGAAAAACATTTAAGCCAGCTTTTGAGAGTATTTTCTTTTAAACTAAGTAGTTTAAAATACCGTGGTGCGAATAAATGATATTTTTACTACAACATTTTCTCTGCAAGATTTTCTTACGAATCGCCTTCTGATCTCATATTTTTAGAAACTAATTACTTAACCCCGCATCTTAAATAATTACCCACTATCTAATCGTTAATATAATTATAGTTGTTTTAATGCAAGAATTCCAGTAGAGAAGATTGATTTATTGTGTCGAGCTTTCAAAAAAAGTATTTAATTAATTTATAAGCTGAAAAATATCAACGAAGTAGAAAATAATGACTAAAAACGCTTTTTGCTAGGAAAGCAGATAAAAATAATAAGTTAGTTTGGATAAAAATGTATCGCCTCGCTTAGAGAATAGGAAGTCATGCTACCAATAATTCACAGTTTATGTTTATTGCTACGAAAAACATACTAAAAAGGAAAATAAATATGTATCCTTTAAAACTATCAAGCAATAATACGTTAATTTTTGCGGCACACATTTCTCGTACAGACATAATTTACAAAACAGATGAAAATGCTTGTTTTTGCTGTTCTTTGTTTTCACTTAACAACTTTTGTAATTAACACTTAACATTTTTGTATATAAAGCATTGAATATTTCACCGAAAGCTACGATTGCTCAAATAGAGCCTCGAAATGAATAAGTAAAATATATTACTTTTAAACAACCCACTTAATTTTGAAAACAACCCTAAACTTAAAAACAAATTTTCCTTTAATTTTTAATGCTCTAAATTGGTTCTTATAATAAGATTTTAATATGTAGAGGTTTTATTAAAACTATAAGCATCTAGTTGTAATGTTGCAAATAATTTTAAAGTTGGTAAAGAGAAATTTTCAAAATTATTATAATCCAGCAAAAGCATAATAAGAACTATTTCACCATTTTGTAATTATTTTACCAAAATTTGCATTATGATCATTATAATCAAAATAAATGTAATAAGTTAGCCAGATTTGTTAAATACAAAAGCTCGTTTAAAAAAAAAAAACTTTTACATTTCTAAGTTTAAAGACTTTTAAAGCCAAAAATAAGCTTTACGTTACTGAGTTCAGTGATTTAAATGATGTCATGGAAACTACAAATAAAAACAATAAATACATCATTAAATTTTATTACATACAATTTAATACCGTTTTAATGTAAGTTTGGGAAATAAACTCTGAAACAGTATTTTTTTATCAAATAATTCCACTCTTGCTGCTCTTTTTATTTATTTATTTTTTCAAATTTGCAACATTAGCACTATTTTGAAACAAAGTTTTAGTTTTCGAATGCAGCATTTTGTAGAATATTTATGATTATTTTCAGCCTGTTTGAGCATGGGTTCAAAGCTAATATCAAAGTTATATTTTAAACAAAAAGAAAAACATGAAAGAACTCAATGTAATTATTTTTACAAAAATATTCTTTCTAATAACTTTTTTTCTCATTTCAAGCAGTGAAAAGTGATTAGTGAATGTTGGAAATTTCCCCCTTTTTCCAGAATAATGTTATTTCGGTTTATAAAAAATATATGGATATGAAGCTTGAATATTTCTGTGCTGAAATATTTCACTTGTTTCAGCTGTAAAAATATGCTGTTGAGCTTGGTGAAGTTATTTTAAAAGAATTTTATTCCGATTCAAATACATATATCGTTTCTTTTTTTTTGGGGGGGGGGGGAATCGTCCTTTAGAATTCAAATTAATTTACTGTTAATAATTAAATCCTTCGTTCAAAAGAGCGAAATACAGGTGATGAGTTTTTGAAAAACAATGCTAATAAGAATCATTTTGAAAAAACAGGAGGACCAGCCGACACATCCTTGCTGGTTGTCTCAATAAATTATTTTAGATTTTTATTTTAATGTCGTTTATTAATTTATTTTGTTTTACTTCTTTCCTTAATAGAGTTTTAGAGGACATTTTTTCACTCAGATTTCAAAAAGATGGGAGCTGCTTTTTAACACACTATATATTTTTATTTACTATTACATTTTCAACACTATAAAAGGAATATTTCTGGTGATTCTGTAATCACAAGAAAAGTGAAAATATTCTTTTTCTTTAGTTCCTTATTATCTTAGATGATTAATTCCATGATGAAATGCTCTGGAAAAGTGTTCGAAAATTTCTCCAGTGTTACACTACACTAACGAATGTCTTTGACATAATTCACAAAAAAGCTCCCGATGCAAACTTTTAGGCCTTCTTTTTCAAGGAAAAGCACTTAACGGGATCAGAAAATTGAATTACAGTGAATAGTTGGCTTCTTTAATTACATCTTCTTAAAATCATGAAATTAGCTGGAACAATCACATTGTTCTACAGAGCAATGTCCATTAGTAGAACTTGATGCAATTAATTACTCTGGTGTTATGGCATTTTAGGTGCAAAGGCTTGTCTAAGTGAAGGACAAGTAAATTATTTTTTATGGTAACTATTTATACAAAAGCACTAGAAGCCGTTCACAAAAGCTGAACGCTCACAATTCGATATATTGGATATAAAAGACAAAACGCTTTTCAGTTGAATTTCTATGAAGAGTTTATTTTCAAAGATCTTGCAGTTTAGTTTAAATTTAGAATTAAAGAGGGCGAATACACTTTTATTACACTAGAAACTATAAATAAATTTGACGCGACAGTCATTTTCATTTATTTTATATTTGGTACAGCACTAGCCATGCAATTGTCTTCGAAAGATGGTTTTTTTAATGTATACTCCTTTAACCTATATATATTTATTAATTTGGTAAAAAAAAGGGTAGATTTATTAATTTGGCTGCAGTGTGTGTTAATTTATTATATTTTGAATTCTTAAAGAACAATGAAAATTAAAAAATTAACCTGTCCGTGTAGATGTCCATCTGCCTGTTTGTTTTTTGTGTCTTTCTTGAAATTTTATACAAAATTAGTTAGTGTACTGTGCACCTGGTGACAGGCAGACAAACACTTGCTTGTCTCGACTTGCCAGTGGACACCTGAAAAGTCTCACTTTTTCTGATAACCATAAGATCTTCCCCCTTTGCCCTAAATGCCAGCAAACCCAGGCATCACCTGAGCATATCTTGACCTGTTTAGGGCTGGACTGGGACGACATCCATTCCTCTCCCCTTTTGGTTTCGGACTTCCTTTTTGTCAACGGATTTATTGATCTGGTCTGACTCCGTCAGACCAGATGGGAATTAGCAACAACAACAACAACTGTGCACCTTAAAAAGCTGTCTCTAAAAGTGGCTTTTGTTTTGAGGTAAATTCGCCTTTCCAATTAATTTGTTGCACGTTTAAACTTCATATATCATTCTGAATCTCAGGACAACCACATAAGGGGAAATTTGTTGGAAGTTCATTCAACGTTTTATTATTATTATTAGCAATTAACTTCAAGAGAAATGACAGAATAACCAAAGTTCAAACAATTTATATTATCAATGCTAAAGAATAGAACTTATTAGTTCCATATTAAAAATAACAAAAGAAATTATTCCATAAAATCCTTCAAAAAGCACTGCTGTCAAAGTTCTAGGATGTAAAGCAACTCAGAGTTTTTTTTTTCTTTCACACGATCTGTAAAATGTACACAAAAATGGCAATGTCAATAATTTATAAGCACAGTCTAAATTGTTAACATTTTATGACAATTTCCTCATTAAAAAGCCTGAGTAATCACTGAAATACATTTAAAACTGCCGGAAAATTAATAAATCCAGAGGCACTAGTTCGGAAAAAATGTCACCCGCTTTATATCCAACTGAAAACTGAGTACAAAAAAGCTCTCGACGTCAGAAAGAAAGGAAAAGGAATCATAACTTCTTTCATTAAAAGGCTTTTGTAGCTCATAAAAACTACGCAAAGTATCCGCCTCCTCCATATTTCAACCAAATTGCTCGTTTAGAAGCAGATGTTTTCCGAACAAAAAAAGCTGTGTCTGATGGTATCTTTATATTAGGTTAAAAATCTCTTGTGTCTACATTATGAATTAGACTATGAATTATTGATTGAGCTATTTACAAAATCCTCATCTTTTTTCTATTAATATCGGTTACAAACGTTTGCTATACTGAAGTAAAAGCATGATTTATTTCCCCTTACGCTATATCCCTCTTTGGTTTACTGACGACTTTCATATTGAATCTTAAAAAGTTTATGAGAACGTACTTTTTAACAACAACGTAATACGCGCCTTCAGCGCACACAACATGATGTCGACGGTTGCTCACATAATTCCTGAAAACATTGTTGCATTTTGAAGCATTTTTCCATTTTAAAGCATTGTTACATTTTTAAAGCAACATTCAAGTGAATTCCAATAACATGTTAGTTACAATAGTGAATATGATTTACAGTTTTAGTCAATATGACTTTTTTCCTTGAAAGTGTCCATTTTTAGGTTCAAAATCGATATCAAATGCAAGTCTGTCATGTTTCAAAATACAATATGGTGGTATGGTGTCAAACATGACAAGTTAATTGATAAACTGGTTGCATAGATGCTCATTGTAAACTCCATCGCATATTGTTTTCCAATGTCAAGCTTTAACAGATGATGTACTATTGTCAACAATGTAAATATTATTACTTGTGTTGTAAATGTTGCAACAATTTTTATCTGCGTAAGCACGTTATCATTGAACATTAGCTCTGCTATGAAACAGAATTACGAGACTGGTATTCATGTAGCCCATTGCATTTCAAAATGCAATAAATCCGTTTAAATGCAATATACTGTTTGAAAGCGCCTGTTACAAAGTCTCAAGAAAAATTTCCGGAATAAAATCTGCACTCGTTTTAAAAAGAAGTGATTTGTGTCTCTTTCCGTTTCCGAGAAACTAGAGCAAACTAATCCGGAAATCCTTTGGTGAAAATCCTATTTTCTTAAGTCGAGTTTCTAGAAGCACAACTTAAAAAATAATAATAATGTAGATGTTTCCGTAAAAATCACATAAAACAACACTGTCGCAGGTCTCTGAAATCTTCTGGCATTATTTTGTTTTTTTTTTTTTAAAAACTGCTTGGTTTAGTATTAAAATATTAAAAAGCCCTCATATAAATCTTCAACTTTGTTTTATGTAAATGGTAATATTAAAATGCAGTTATATTTTTTACCTTGTTAAAACACGCAACATGGCATTAGCGTAGTAGGATATTACATGTGAATAAAACCACAAATAAGGGGCCTCAGTGGCTGAGCGGTCAAATCGACTGGCTCCGGTGCCTCCCTGCGCGGAGAGAAAGAGGCGTGGGTTCGATTCCCACCTTGCCCTGGGTGTATTTCCTTCTTTGTATATTAAAATCTGTTGTGCTGTCTTGTTCTATCTGTCATATTGGACGAGCGTTTGAGGCATATCCTTGAGAATAGCAAATAAACTCGAATATTTATCTGACCTGAAATGGTCGTAAACAAACAAACCACAAATAAGACAAAAACCTGCGACTGCATATAGGAATAGGTATTAAATGAGCTAAAATCAACTCAAACTAATGGCATTTACGAAAAAAAATGCAGGTTTTAAAAAATTATATTGAGAGATTTTATCTTCTTGGCCCTTTATAATTCAACAAGACGCAACTTCCCACCAAATTCGACAAAATTACTCGTAAGTGTCCATAATAAACATCTTTACCAGCTCTGATTAGTTCATACATTTTTAGGCTGAAAGAGTTGCATATTATCTGATGAGTGAACTTTCTTTTTTTTTTTTTTTTTTTTTTTTTTTGCGAAACAGGTGAGCAAACCAATACCGGCGACAAATTACGATTTATTATAGCAATGGAAAAGGTTTTCTTCAATACAAACCCAATAGATTTGGAAAAAAGATAAAAAAAACGGTAATAATAATAATAATTATTTTAAACGGTATAAAAAGTTAACCACAATAAGGATTTAACCGTTAATTGCAGCAATGCTTTTAAAAAGCAATACTACAATTAACAGCACTTGTGACAGATACTTGAACTAAACTTTTACTAAATGGCATGTGCCTAATGAACGAAAGTGAGGGGGAGGGAAAGAAATAAAATCATGGTGCACATAAATGCATGAAAATGTGATGATTCATCTCACTATCTAGTGATAAAAAGCTTTTTATATTCTTCAGATGCTCTTATTCATTGATATATTAATTTATGTTTTTCAAGATAAATATTGGCTGAAATGATTGATTTTAAATTAGAAATATATCCAATAAGTTTAAAATCTATTCAAATAAAAAACATATTTATTATTTATAACTAATGCCAAAAACAACAGTCTATCTTACCAAATGCCGGTTTTACAAAATTCCAAAAGAACACGAAATACCGATATTCGGTATACTGGACACCGGTATTGCAAACAGTAGCTATAATGTTGTATCAGTATTTGTCTGCGTCGATGAAACAGCAATACAAAGCATGCCAAAACCTCTTTCTTAGTTAACCAATGGGAAAACTATTATGAGCACTCTTTTATTTTTTAAATAAATTCCTTCGTTTTTGTTCTATCTGAGAACGAGCGCCCTTTTGAATTATTAGGTATTTTTAGCAAACCTTTACCATCAAATAAGTAACTTACATAATTAATCTTTATTTATCCTTATTATGATGTTTACCTTTATTTAAACTAAGTACTTTAATTTTAAAGCTGTATGATACATTGTAAGGCATTCAGTTAAACTTATCTAATGATATTTTAGATAATTGTGAAACAAAATAGTAATTACTATTTTAAAGTAAGGTTATACATGAAGCTAAACTTTAAAATAATTTAATTATTTAAAAAGGAATAAATGCCTAGTATAAGACTGACAAAAAAGAAACCATCCCTACCCTCTATTAGACCACCTGTCTAAGTTGACCACTAAATTGCTGCACCACAAGTAGTCCGCTTACACAGGCTTCACTGGGTACTTGCAGTAATAAAAATAACAAGCAGAGAAATGACTAATTTATTACTCAGGGAAGAAAATTTACAAATAAATGTCAATATATTTCAGAGTTAGTTGACATAACCAATCAAAAATGTTTAGCAAATGTATATATTGGAATTTACTTTTTGTATGTACACTTTGTTCAATCTTGTTAATGAAAAAAACCGAATATCATACTTAACATGTTTTAAGTGAAAGGTTTAAATTTTTCCTTTCAATCTTTATGAGAATTTTAGTTCAGTAGAAAATAAGCAGCGTTGAAACATATTTTTGCGCAAGAGAAAGAACTCTGGGAAGATCTTTTTGAAGAAGAATCATTTATCATTTTCATCGTGTAGTATGTTTGGAGAAATGCCACCCAAGGGTGTAGACAAGATTTATGGTGCAATGTGTGGGGCCAGGAAACTATGCTTTCAGGAATGGCAACTTATTCACACAACATAGTCAAAGAGAGAAAAAGCTTATGTATTTATAATATACTAAATAAAAAAATATGTATTCATGTAGATTTTGTTGTTTTCAATTAAAATCAATAAGAAGATTGGATTTCGCTAAAATGGGAGTATAAGATGTGCAATCGAAGGAATAATGTGCAATCCAGTAATCTTTTAAATCTTAAGATGCAGTGGAGATACTTGTTCTTTAAGCGAAAGTAAACAAAGACTACTTCTTTTACAATTGCTCAATGATATATCGTTCACTTACAACGATGAGACGAATACACTGTTAAAAATTTCCGTAAGAAAATAGTAAAATAACCATTTATTTGAATGTTATTTTACCATATTTAATTACAACAATTGAATAACCATTAAAAAGATGGTTCTCAAACCGCTGATTGCGAAAAAAAATCGTTTATTCTCTGTTTATCCTAAAGAACGTTTAACTAACCGTAATTTTCAAGCACTCAATAATGGGGCGTCCATCTTGATTGCGAAACCTTACCCGTCGTACGTTGTTGTTAAAAAATGAATAAAGATTTATCAGTTCAAATCTGCATGTGTATATAAAAAAAGAAGAAAAAAAGTGGCTTAAGCAGTGGTTACCAAATAGAAAGACATACACACGTAAATCACAAATTGGAGACATTGGATTCCCGAACTGTTTACGAATGAGCGGACCCATAATTTGAGCTGCTGAAGCTTGTTTGTATTTTAATTTTTGCAGCAAATAAAATGATTTTCGTCAATATACAGTAAATTTAGACCAAAGATGGCTTTGGATGCAATCAAAAACTGAAATCTCAATTTCAAAGCAGTTTTCCTGTTGAAAAGGAAGATTTATTGATAAATAAACGACCGCTTTGTGTGGTGCAGATGGCCGAATGGTTAGAGAGCAAGGTTGGTATACCATACACCCGGGTTCAATTCCCGCAAGTGTCGTTTACGGTCTCAACGCCTCGAAATGGTTCAAAAACGGTAAAAATTTTGTTTTGAAACCATTTTTAAATGGTTATAAAACCGTAAACTTTTGTATTTGCGGCTTTTTAACCAAGCTGATTGGAAATGGTTAGGTCCCGTAAAAATAGGAAAATGTTCCAAACCGTAAATTTAACGATGAATTAGATGGACAGACTGCTGCCGGTCATTTAACCGTAATTTCATGATGAAATTTCTTACAGTGTAGTTATTATTTAGAAATTGCGCCCTAATGGTGCATTCACACCAAAGACAATACCGCCGGGCAAAAAGCAAGGAAACATTTCATCGCGCGTCATTGGTTCTGAATAATTTAATGACCACGCCCTTGTATTGACTGATTGGCATTTTTTATTTCGTCATTACAGTGAACTTTCACCCAGATGACAGTAATTTGTTGATTGCGCTATGGAACAGATAAATCCTCGTTGTTATTCTGATAACCATAACAAAGTTTATTGCCATAGTCTCAAAATATTTCCATTAGCCTTGGTATGTTACAGCATTATTCTTCTTATGCATTGTGCTGAAGAACCAGTAGATTCTTCCCCGTACTTGTCCTAATGTCAATTCTGGGCATAAATGTATTATTAGATTCCCTATATTACAAATCAGAAGAAACCTACTTTTCTCCACCAAACCCCTACCTGTTAGCCGAGGATTTAGAATTGCTTGCGCACGGGGCGAGGTCGTGGGGTCCACGGATTTTACATGCACGTATCTTCAAGTGTACATGGTGGGCCTTCAGCGGGTATCGAACGCGCAACCTTCCAGGTGGAAGTCCGACGCTCTAACCGCTAGGCTACCACGGCCAGAAAAAAAAGCTACTGAAAACGTTTTCATTTTCTCTATCTCTCTTTCTCCTTTAAATACCATATTCAAACGCATATTTGAAAATATTTTCATAACAACTGCATAGAGCTCGCGTAAAAATAGTTTCTTGACTAGAATTTTGAACGAATTTTACCCTTTCGAACCGAAAAAAAGATTGCTTATTACAATACTTCGTAAGATTGCTTTATAATTCTGCACGACTAAAAGCAACCATATACCTAAAATGTTTGGAATTTTCTGGTTTTGCTCTTTTTAATGTAAGTCACTAACGCGTGTTCTTTCGAGAACAGAACATGAACTACATAGGAGAATATTTCGATATATATTTCTAGATTTCTGTATTTACTTTAGAAAACATTTTTTTTTTCTTTCTTTACTTCAATTCTTCCAACATAAATAAAACATTGTGTTCGATTCGACGATCTTAGCAGAAAAGACAAAAAAGTAATTTCCACTCGTTTCCGGGAAAAGTTTGAACCATTTTGGAACATCAGGGATAAAATCAAAGGGCAGAGATTAGTTCGGTAAAAATATCACGTCAGCGAACTAATCCGCTTATGAGATTTTCTCTTACGGATCATAAACACAGAGATAAAATGGGCATGTTCAATAATGGACCATATTTTTTATATATCTCATTGGTAGCAAAAACAAATTGCAATTAAATTGGGTTATGCACTTTTGATTAGCAGTAGCGTCACTACTGGGGCGAAGGGGGAGGTAGGGGCTGTCGGGGAGTGGCATCCAAAATGAGATAATGAGTTCTTGAAACATACATATAGTGGGTATTTGATTTATACAAATTGACTGATGCTATTTCAATGTATCATAACGGAAAATAATCCTGGTTTACTGATAGTTCACCAAATAAATCAAGTGAAATTCCGAAATTTGATTTATTTATATCTCCCCTCTACTATTGAAAATACTATAAAGCAAGGAACTGGAGCAGAGCGTGTAAGATAAGCGCAGAGCCAATTTAAAACGAGATTTTTGCTCCAAACTGGAGCGGGAGCCGGCGCAAAGAAATTCGAGATAAATAATATAATTTAGTAAAATTTTTCGGAGGACGGAGCGGAGCTTCAGCGAATCCGGAGTAAGTATTTAGAAGTCGGAACTCAAAAACCGAGCTGCTCCAGAACTCCTGATATAGATCACAAAACTACAAATTCCAAACATCACAACAACTTTCTTTTGGGGGACACCCCAAATTAAACCGGGGTGAATTAATTACCCCGGGTGACACCCATGCTAGGTACGCCACCGTTGATTAGCTCCTTTAACTTTTAGCTGCATCGTATAATGTTAATGTTCCATTTTATGTAGCATTCGTTACAGTTAAAAATTTTAGTTATTGCTATTTCAAAAAAAATATATAAATTTTCAAATACGTATAGTTTATTTTTATCATTAGTTTTATTAGGGAAAAAACTAATTTGGATTGTGAAGCATTGGTATGCATTTTATCATCTGTTTTACATTTATTTTTGTGGAGGAATGTAAAGTTCGTTACTATGGAATTCCCCTTCACTTAAAGTTCATAATTAATAATTGTTTATTGCAGATGTATGTAAAGTCCGTTACCATGGAATTCTACTTAAATTTCATAATCAAAAATTTGTTAGCGAGCCAAAGTGATCGCCCACATTGCCGTTCCCTATACACAATTCGAAGCTATACAATGTTTCCTTAACATTTCAAATGTTTTAATCAATAGTTTTGCTGACTTAGTAAGGTATTGAAGAAAATAATTCCGAGAATTTTCCTGACAATTGTTACACAAATTAATTACTTCTCAAATATATTCAGCTTACATGTACGTGTCTAGATCGATTTTACGCAAACCTACATTAAGATAACATATATGTTAAGGTAAAATAGCTGTATCTCTGTCACCAAATATTAATACATTTGAAAGATTTATTTCAATATTGAAGGCCAGTCCAGTTCACCATATTTCACGGATATGCAAATAGATCAGAGTTTACTACCGCTAATCAATTAGTTTTGTAAGATTGTCCGCAAAATACGCATCTTATAGAATATTTTACTGACGTAAATCAATAATATAATTAACTAGTCAAGAAGTTGAAATCTCATCGGCAATAAATATACAGATTATATGATGAGATAAGCGAAGTCGCCATGTAAATATTGAGGGTTTTTAACATAAAATTATGCAAAGATAAGATTGGGAATTCTGGTACGAAATAAATTTCCTGAACTTTCTTTTTGAGGTGGAAAATATAGATACAAGGTTCTCGGATTGCCTTGTTTGGACTTCAAGAACAATGACTGAATTATTGATAAATACCTTAATGAACATGACTGGGTTATTTAGAGAAAGTACAGTTTTTTTTTTTGAATGTATTTAATAAATGATGATTTTTTTCCGTTCAGAACCCATCATCTGCGCTTTTCTGAATTCTTCTGATTTTTAAAAAAAAATCTTCTGAATCCTTATCTTAATATGCTGACAGGTAAGCCACCAGGACTTTCCTATTGGCTCGCTTTAACGAATGGTCGCTGTATTAAATGAGTGAAAATGAAATAAGGATCTTATGAAATAATAAAATACAAGGATTTCTCTTTCTTTAAATGTGATTAATGTAAAGCATTGAAATGACACATAACGTATAAAATGTATGAAATTATTTCTATCAAAAAAATTACAGCAATTAAAAATAATAAGTGCGGATGCATTTTTTTTTTTTTTTTTTTTGCACTTAATAAAAATAATGATTTTTTCTTTTTTTCTTTTTCAATGGCTGCACTTTTGGCTGACCGCCATTGCAGACCTAGTGCGCTAGCGAGAGGCTCCTACCCTCTCTTTAAGCGGCACCAAAATGAATGTGGTACCACCACCGCATGAGGATTTAGACGGCTAGTTTCTTTACCTGAAGGGGGGGGGGGGGGCATCTGGACTCGGTCGATGCAAAATGGCACTAGGAATGTAATTTAGCCGAGAGTATCCAAGCGAAAGGTGTATTCAAGGAATCTTTCACATTCCGCTTAATCATACGACATTGGCGCAGCCGATTTTCTGCATCTTGAAAATCCACCCTGCACGGCTTGGTTCAAACTAGCGAACTTGGACGTTCGAAGCCCGCGCCTTACCACGAGGCCACCATGCCAGGAACTGAAAAAAAGGATCTTATGTAATTGCTTGAAATGATACTTGTATCTTTAAGTAGGTTGTAAAACATAAACTATAGAAAAAAGTTTATAAATGAAGTAGGAAAAAAAGAAGAATATACGATACATTTATCGAAAAGAAATTTGGAATGTATTTTGCTCATAAAGAAAAGTATTCTTGTCACGTAAAGGGAAGGAGAGATAATATTCCATTTCTGAGAGAAGGGGTGTCAATTTTTTTAATTAAGGTAACATTTCTTCTTTTGTCTGCACGAGATTAATGCAACATTCCGAATCTTGCGATTACAGAATTGGTAAAATGAGTCGCTACTCGTCTGGTTTAGATTCGTTATTAGTTTATCAAGAACGGTGTTTCTTCACATACTTACGTTGATTACGAAATAGCACTACGTTAAGTAGAAGTCAATCGATTCTCTTTCAAAGGTCGTCATAACGTATTAGATCAATGTAACTCACTGTTAAACTGTAAAACAAATTTCATGTTAAGAAAACACAAATGAGCATTAAAATGCAGATATGTGTTTCGGGATAGCTTGGAATCCCTTTTTCAATGAAATAGAAGAGCTTCTAGAGGCAAAATCATCTAAATGAAGCAGACAAAACAATTAAAAAAAACGGCTTATATAGCCTAAGATTTACTTGAAAACCGAGAATGAAGGCAGCGTGGAAGTGGAAGTAGAAGTAAACGGGAAGGCACCAATAAGAAAGCACGAAACGAACCCAGTTTACACAAAGTAAAAACGGAATATCAATTACAACAAAGCAAAAAAGACCACAGCATGCATAAAAATGCAAAAATACATCAAAAAATGCAAAAACAATAAAATAAAATACAAAGAATTAAAATATAAATAGAAATAAGTACAGAAAGAACCAAAACTAAAATGCAAAACAAGTAGACTGTACATTGGCAGTTTGGGGGGCATCAACTAGTGTTACCGTCCTTTTCCTCAGTATTTCTGTTGAAATTTATCGTATCTGGGTTTATTAGCCATGATCGAGGTGTATTATACGTAAATTCATACTTTTAGCTGTTTGAGAAATAGTATACCCACGTATATCCTTGACATTAATGCAGCCAAAAGAATTTACTATTTTTACCTTTACGTGACTCGACTAAGTGCGAAAGCTTAATCAGTAGAAATGTCAAGCATAAAATTTAATGTAAAATTTTCTCAGGATTTCCACTTCTTCCTATCCTTACTTTTTTTTTTTTTTTTTGAAACGATCGTTTCTAACCGTAGATAAGAAATTGAACTTTTTCGCTTGAAACTTAAACCTATGTGAACTTTAAACCAAGAATAATATCTTGAAAGCCCCGTTAGTTTTAAATATATTACAATCGTGCTGAAACAAAACGAACTTTTTTGGCGGTTCTTTTTTCCATTTTAAAAACCATTTATTGCTTATGATAAAGTTTATAGAACATTTCATATTTATTTGTTCATGACTTAAGCCAATGGTAAAATTGATCAAGAACTTTTTTAGAAAACAGTTCTGGCCTTGCATTTAATTTTGGAAAACTGATCGTAATTTAGGATCTAAACGAAAATCCAAAGCTTTGGGTCTGCGCGTATGCGGTAAATTACTAGTACATGAGATTCCAATTTTTAATTACATTTTTTTAAATTATTTAAAAGTGTTTACTTATTAAAACTTTTTTCGGCTTTATTAATTTCTTAGGTTAATATATATATATATATATATTCTTGGGAAGAGTATTAAAAAGCAATATTCACCTATGCACCTGCAGTGCCCGACTTGCAAGTTTAATGTCCAGGGCACTTTCAACTTTTCCTGCTCCCTTTGAATGGTTAATTACATATGTATAATGCATGTGTGAGTAAATAATTAATAATAATATTGTGTGTGTGTGTGTGTGCTACGATTAATGTGAAATGGATTATTAATAAGAACAACTTGTTATGAAAAATTACCAGCGTTTTATAATTAATTAAACCAGTAATTTTATATTATAATTTTTTAAAAAAGAAATTTTAATGATATTATGGGAAAATTTCCTGCTCCTTGGAAAGGATGCCCGTGCGATTATGATGTTCATCATTGATATTGTTTCCCCTAAGCGTCACAATGTTTCAGTGATTCTTTTGACGACAAAAGGCTATGCCGACGTGTTTCTGAAAGAGCCATACAAATATGAAAAAAACTTCGTAAAAAGTTTTCCAGATTTCAACTATAATCAAATAGAACCGTAGCTGGATCCTTACCCTATATGCACTGTAAAACCCCTCTATTGTGGACGTGAGTAGGGTAAAAATGCTTGTCTGTTTTAGAAGACTGTTCGCAATACCAACACAGTCATCTAATATAATTACTAGTCACCGACTGTGTCTAGAATATTTCATTAGAATATTTATTTTATGCAGAAACTTTGTTTCAATTTAATTTTTTTTAATGACATGCGCAATTTCTTAATTAGACCTTCTGGGAAGTGAAAATAATATCTTCTGTTTGAGCCCTAAGAATATTGCAGCAATTTGCATTTTCTTGGCAAAAAAAGAAAAAAAAAAGGGTAACATTTTGACCACTGATCAAATAAGATGTTTAAAAATGGAAGTTAATATGTTTAAAAATCCATAGTTTGAAAGATAAAATTATTACGTTAAGTTTTTAAAAAAAACTAAATCGAAAATAAAAATTTGTAAAAAAAAAAGAGCTTGCCATCATAACTATACATTTTAAAAAATGTAATTCTACGTATAACATAATGCATTTGAAGCCGTTTTAATTTGTTCCATCCTTTTTATGATGCAGCTATTTAAAGATCAATAATCGGCTTTCCGATTAAATTGAACTCATGGGGCTCAAGGACTTTTCATTCAACTTCTTAATCTGAGTAAGTGTTCTTTTCAAAGCTGAAGACTAATTAATACTTAAGGCGAATACGTTGAGTCAAATTAAATCCAAGAAATCAATTAGATAGAAAGTCCCTTTCAAGATCGATGAAGATTGTTTATTTAAATATAGCTTTAATGCATTATTCAAGTTGTCACTGTTGAGTTATGATGCGGATTAAATGCAAGGCACAAGGAAGGTAAATGTAGTTGAGAAGGAGAAATAGATGTGAAAAGAATGAGAAATTGCTTTGAAGAAACAAAATTGTTATTTACAAAATGCGAAACAGTACTGTAAAATCTCCTTAAAGTATTTTGTAATGATAAAAACATAAAATGAATCTGAAAGAACGAACAGAAAGATACAATAGATCTGAAAGATAGAAATTCAAAGAATCTGTTTACTCGCTTATATACGCAGTGTGTCAAAGAATTTTTAAGAATAGATTTATAAAATAAAATAAAACTAGTAATTATATTTTTTAAAGTATTTTTATTCAAAATAAGCTCCTTCGGCTTCAATACATTTGTTACAGTGGTTTAACAACGATTCGAATGCATGTTCCAACTCCTCCAAGGCTCGCGGCGAAGCTGTTTCTATGCAGTGTGTCAAAGAAATTTTAAAACTACAGCTAGAATTAAACTTACAGTGGCGCTATCTGTGTTATCGAGTATTCGTGGAACTCCTTAACTATCAATTGATCCACTGCAGAAACCCCAGCTCATTTGTTTACTATTTTTTTTTTACTTTGGTGACATTGCAACTATACAAATCAGTAACGGTTCAAAAGGTATTTTAAATACTCATACTCTTTTTACTAAAAAATTTATAAATAAATTTAAAGAGTAAGAACTTGCCACCCTCTAAACTGTGCCACTCTGTGTACAAGCACAGAATGGAACATTCATAACTACGGGTCCTGTATATATATATACATATATACACCGTAAAATACCAAATATCTTTCCCCTCAAATTGGATTTCTGTTGAAACTATAAACAGGAAAAAGTAGCCCCAATTGACAAAATTCGCAAAAGCAAAAACGTACTCTTTACAAAACTCGCGATCAAAATAATGAATAACTGTACGGAAATTATCATTTTCGATCCTACTTTCATTCATCATATTTTATTTTCATTATTTTAAAAATATTTGTTTCCAATTCTTGCGCTATTTTAGAACAACTCGTTTTCAAAATGGCGAAAGACAATTAGGTGCTAAAGATCAATTTTACAATTTCAAATAAAGTATTCTATCTGAAACGAATAAGTTACTAAAAAAATACATGGCTTTTAAGTTTCTTTATAATCCAAATAAAGGGATTCCATATTCACATAACATCCAAAAAAGAAAACAAAGTCCAAGTTGGAGGAGCATGAATCGCGAAGGGATGTTTTTTTACACGTGCCTTACTAGATCGCTTTAGGTGCAAATAGAATGTTTATTGTGATTTCTAATTTCTTATTTATTTTGAAAAGAAAATCGTGTGATGAGAGAGGGAGAATCGGAGTTGTGTATTTAGCGCGAGCGGAAAACGATGCGCCATTTTTTTTTTACAGGGAATTGAAATTAAATACTTTCGGAAGAACTTCCGCTAGTATCTAATTTCAATTCCCGATTCCATCAATTCCGATTGCAGTAGTGTTTCACCGGTGGTCCGCGGACTAAAGGTTGTGCTTGGGAGACTCAGGGTTGACCCGCGGGAGAGTCCGTTGACTATTCATAAAAAAGTAAATTTTTTTTCGTGTTTAAATAAAAATTACAATTTTCACTAAACTAGAAATTAAGTAAATACATTCGCTCTAATTAATATCGGATGTTCATTGAATTATGTTTAATATAATAATAATTAGAACATACAGTAACACAATCATAATAATTCATGACCATGTAGAAAACCAGCTTTCAACAACATTATAAAAGTTGAACACTTCATAGCCAGGTCTGCAAATAACCTAAAAGAACCTAATAAGTGGAAATAGCGGCCTGTATTCGTAAGCTTTTAGAGCTGGCAAATAAGCTCATACAGAATAAGCGAAATTATTAAAAAAGAACCGAAAATGGCCTAAGAAGTTCTAAGTTAGGATAATAGCTTTTTACAAGGGGAATTTTTTCTTGTGTTGGAGTGGTATTACCATATGTCGCATAGATAGTTTGCAGGCAAGGATCACGTGACTGAATACGCCACTAAGGCAAAAGGACCTAGAATTTCTTAGTTTGTCAAAAAAAAATTGCGCACAAAAACCACATTGAAAAAATATGGAAAATTATCACTGTTATTTTCAACTAAGTAAATTTCGCATTCTTTATTTCATTAAAAGACAATTTACAATTAAAATATTTTTTTTTTGCTATACGCAATGTAGCTTATGTTCTGAAAATGACCACTTACATGTTTGTAATATAGTTAATTATAATAGCTTCTTAATTAATAATAAAAGTTTGTTTCTTTAAATTGAATTTCGTTAAAAATAATAAGAAGTATGTAATAATGTAATGGCATTCAGGGCTCGACAAATCTGTAAAATTTTACATGCCCTGCCGTGCATGTTTTTCTAAAAAATACATGCCCGAACAAAATTTTTACATGCCCAGAAGTTGTTTTATTGCATATAAATCAAAACATTTGAATTTGTCGTATAAGCTTAACCAGACAAAAAATTAAAATAACAGCTTTATATCTGAATCAAGAATTATTTTAAAGTTAATCGAAGTCATTAACAAAATTATATTACAAATAAATATTGCATAATATGTCATTATAAGTCAAAATAGTTTTCTCTCACATGATGGATGTTAAAGGGACTTGGCACCTTTTAAATGTAGAAAATCGATGAAAATACCGATTTTTCAATTTTTTGCTTAAAATGTGGTTTGACTCTCCTAGTATATCTGAGCGAAGTTTTGAAGCGATACAACCAATATAAATGTAGTTAAGAAGTAAAAAATTTAAAATATTTCTGATGTTTTAGTAGGATTTTGTATTCTTTAAACTATGTTTTCTCGGTTTGTGTTCTTTCGCAATATTGTAGTACTTAAAATGCTAAAACGTAATATTAACTAAACTTATAAAATTAAGGATGGATTTTGCTATATATTTGTTAAAAAAAAAATTTAATGAAAATGTAAGAAAAGTTGCTTTTTTTTCCGTGTTCTACCATCGATGTAACTTTTTTAAAAAATTTCTCAAAAACTAATTAACTAATAGCCAAAACTAATTAACTAACCTGTCCCTAAAATTGTAAACCATACTATAATAAGTACTTTTTAAAAATCTGGTAAAAAAAGAGTCAAGAAATGAAGAAGAAGATGGAAATTTAAAATCGTTAAACTATTTTTAAAAAATTAAACTTTTAAATTTTCTGTTAGCTGAATTTTGATTTTTCACGTGAAAATCATTTTGTTGAACAATAGCACTTCATAATATACAAATGAAATAGGTAAAAATTCTTAAATAAAAAAAAATTGCCAAAAGGTGCCAAGTCCCCTTAATGATGTCAAAAAATTAGAAATAACTATAAAAGGTAACTATTACAGTATTGCACCAAAAAATTACAGTTGGCCTCAATCCTTAGTTTTTGAACATCTACTTACAGCAGTAATCCCAATATAAAGAGCGCAAAAATCTGAAAATTTTGATCTAACAACCAAAAAAAAAAAAAAACGATTTTTTGCAGCTATAACAATGTTTATTTCTATAAGCAATATATAATATTAATGGATGTATAATGGTAAAGTCCTTATTAAGCAGTTTTGATGCAGTTGTTTTAAACTTGTTAATTTTTTTAAATTTAATCGCTTCTTCATGACTGATATTAAATAATAAAACGTAGGTATGTTTATTCACTGAATCCTACTTCACATAACATATTACATAAAATAAACATTTTCTGTTGAACATTTTTGACGAAAAATACTTGATCTTTCGTATAAATTCTAAGATTTCAAAGCATTTTGAATTCAAGAAAAACAAAATTTATTCAAGACATTTTCATTCAGAATTTTGTTCTGTCGTTTCAGGAGCTTAAATCCACATCTCGTATTACTCGTTTTTCAAACATATCGTTCCTAGAACTTTATTCGAATAAAATAGAATATTAAATGAAGAAAGGTTACTGTTCTACTTGAGAAAAACGTCTGTTTGAACTACAGCAACATTTAAATGAAATGTTAGAACTTCATTTCATGATTGCACTTTCCAATATTTGGTGCATTTTCTTTGAAAGGGAATGACGGAATAAATGAATGTTCTTAATTATCGTGACAATTGGTATTTCGCAAAAAAAAAAAAAAAGACTCGCATTTTTTCAATAAAGTAACTACTATTAGAAAAATGTTTAAAACTATTTAAAACATATCGCTGTTCCGGAAGAACAATAACGTAACTGCAAAAATGTGTCAAATGCAAATAATTTTATAGACAATATCAGAAACACATCCCTTACACAGGGGAACATGGACGTAACTGTAGAACGACAGTTTGTGTCTTCTAGAACAACGAACAATTTTTAGAGAAACCATGACGTAACTGCACTTAGGGGTTGAAATTAGGGTGATTAAATCCTAATCCCTGGTAAATGAAACTAAAGTATATATCCTACCTAGTTACTCTCAATATATCATTATTTTCTGTCACTTAAACCCTTTTTAACCGACTTCACAAAGGAAGGAGGTTATACATTCATATTGTATGTATGTCATTTTTTTTTTGTTTATCCACTCATAACTTCTTACCGGATGAACCGATTTTCATGAATTTTTTTTAATCGATCGAGGGTGGTTTCCCATAGGTCCCATACCTTCGTTTGACCATATTCGATAGTTAGAAAAAGTTATGGGCTGAAATGTGGTAATTTTTTTGCTTTTTCATACATAACTTTTGACTAAATGAACCGATTTTTATTATTTTTTCTTTGATCGATAGAGGGTCGTCTAACTCAAATATCGCACATCAGTTTGACTACATCTGTTTTTTAGAAAAAACGTTATGGATGAAAAATAAGTATTTTTTCATTTTAATTGGAAAGGCTAGGCTCGATTTTTCTTTGTTGGGAAAGTTGTTAATAAAAATGAAACTCATTGTTAAATTAAAAGCAATTATAACAAGACATAGACTGAAAGCTTCTCTGAAAAAGAAATTAAATCCAATCAGTTTGCTTGCTCTAGTGACCCTTTAAAATCGATTTTAAAACGAAATTTATCTTACAAACGGAAAACGGTTAGTTTTTAGTGTCATTCCATCAAAGGTTTCCCCTTTGATATATACGTTTTAAAAATAGAGTATTTATATAAAAATGTATTTACACTAAAAAGAATAAAATAAAATATTTTTTGAAAAAAAACAGAACCGAATCCAAACTATAAATTGCGCTGAAAAGTAAAAAATAATATTATTCTTTAAACAACTTCGATACGACTTTTAAACATAATTTTTGAAGTCGGTGCAAAATTATGATGGATGTTGATGCATGATTCCTTTTGTAACTATGAACCAATTACAAATCTAAACAGCGTAGAGTTGCAACAGTTTCAGCGTAAAATAACGCATGGTGTAATTATAATTAGATTGCCATAATTTTGCACCGACTTCAAAAATTATGTTTAAAAGACGTATCGAAGTTGTTTAAAGAATAATATTATTTTTTACTATTCAGCGCAATTTATAGTTTGGAGTCGGTTCTATTTTTTTCCAAAAATTATTTTCAATTATACGTTTTATAGAACTACAAATCATTTTTTTTTACTCTCCTGTAGAATTGAAGGTTTAGCATTTACGTCACTGTTCTTCCGGAACGGCGATATTAATAACATATTTGACATAAGAAATAAAAAAAACTGTTTTAAGCTTTACTAGTCCAGTAGAACCTCTAATAACCGGCTTGATTGGGACCGGTGGTAAGCCGGTTAAGTAAAAATACGGTTAAAGTAGTGGTTATCAAAAGAACAATGCAATTTAAAATTGTTATGCAATTTAAAAGAGAGAGTGGAGGTGTGATGATTTATTGCGTTTCAGTACAGTTAACTTTCAGTTACACACCAGTTATCAAGTGCTTGGCAAAACTGATTACCCAATAGCGACACTTGATTTCATAGGACCCAGAACCCCCCTCCCACCTTCTCTCCGACATCGGAATGTCGCTTTTGTCCGGGGAGATAATGATTTCACGATAAAAGTACCGCACTCGAGTACCGCGGCACCTGTTTCTTCCATATAACTAGCGCTCTAAAAGCTATTTTTGTGTTTTGAAAATATGAGCCGGATAAAGCGCAGGTCGGTTAATCCGGAGCCGGTTAAGAAAGGTTCTACTGTACTGCGTAAAAATCTATTTGCTTACAGCTTGATATAAATCTGCAGTTTTTGTAAAAGGCAAAGAAAATATACCCTTGCCCCCCTGGAAAATGTTGAAATGACGGGCCTGCGTATTTCACACTTTTCCTATAAAATCACATTTGCACACCTGCACAAGGGCATCATTCAACAAGGGCCACGGTTTAACCCTTTATCTACCAACGGTACTTATAAGTACCATTCTCTATAAATTCCATCCTAGCAACCATTTTTACCAATATTCTGATGGTACTTTGCCGGGACAGTCTTTACGTCCCCCTTTTTCAGGATACATATCAGCAAGGGTTCTATAAAGAATATTTTAGCGAGGAAAGGAACATAGATAGTCTTGAAACCGATGCTGTGCTTTGAACTTCCATTTTGCTCAGATTGCTCCCTTAGAGTTTCGCTCCAGAAAAGCAGTAACATTCAAGAATCAAGTCAGATTTTTTTAATGTGTTAGTTAAGAACTTAGAAAACTATATGACGAAATATTTTGATTAAAAAGTGTATGTAATTAATTTCACAGGTTAAATACTCTGTGGCACTTATTAGCTGTAAATAAATAAATACTTATAGACTGAGCATTTTATTTATGTAAATCCCTGAATTTTCAGTGTAAATACCTAGACAAACTATTTCTGTAAAAAAAATTATTGCAGATGATAATGCGGTAGATGAAGGGCTAAATATGAGCCAAGAAGGTGGGTTTGGTTGGAGCAGCGATCTAGTGACTTTTCTGTAACCTCTTAAAGATCTAAAACCTTAGCTAGAGTTATTATTTTCTTTTGGCTCCTTGCAGAGCAGTTTATAACCCTCAAGATTTACCTCTTATGCATATAGCACAGGTCCGGCGCTATCACAAATGGCGCCCTGAGGCAAAATCTTTTTTGCGCACCTACTATATATTATGAAGGAATAGAGATTAAAAATTATCGATACATTTTTTAACTTTTAAAAAGCTGAAGGAAAACAATCGCTGATCAGAATGGACTGAATAAGGAAAATTAAAAAAGAGCAAAAGCAATAGATTGCGCTTTGCTTGTCATAAAATAGAGAAGACACTTTCTGGAATTGCAAACACTTACAAAGTGCCCCCTCCCGAAACATTGAAGCTGCCTGTCGCTGTGGATAAGAAAAGGATAATATGCAAAAAAGAAATAGTAACCCAGTAAAAAATTTATCCTTTCAACAAAGGAAAGAAAGTAACGGAAACATTTCAAGATGTTCCTGATGTGTTTCTGTGTTTGATTTTTTTCAAAATTAAACGTGTAAATGCAAACATGAAATTAGATGAAGTTTTGATGCATCATTTGTAAAACTAAATATTTTAAATATTATTCAATTTTTTTGAGATAAAAACTATTGTTTGTTACTTAAAAATATGCAGTCAATATTTATGGCCAATGCGCCCCTAAGAACGACGCGCTCTAAGGGGCGCCCCCTCAGGCGGTGAGGCGCCCCCCCCCCCCCCGACGGGCGCCTCACCGCCTCAGCTTAGCGCCGGCCCTGATTATAACATGCATATCTGGCAAAGTACGAGGTGCTCCTATGGATCGCTGAGGGACCTTAGGTTGGAATCTGAGTGGTTGGATGCCTAGTGATTGGAATCTGAACCACTAGGACATGATCAGATGAAGTGCAATACCCGATGGAACAACCATGCCTTTGACGGGATTCGAATCCGAGCCCTTTAGCGCGGGAGCAGGACGCACTACCACCTATGCCACTGAGGCAGCGGATGGAGCTTATACATGCTTTAGCCCACCAGATGTAGCGTGCAGTCAGAAGTGCCGAGTTTTGAAAATCAGTGTGGGTTCAATTTTGAAAGTCAAGTTCAAAGTCAAAGTGTAGAGAAAGTGTTAAAATTAAAAATTTAACCGTCATGGAGAAGAGCCTTTTTTTCCCCAATGAAAAAATATTAACTATTGTTGCATTTGGTGCTATTTTCTGCAATACAGAATGAGTTCAAACAAATAATCTTTATGAAAAGAAAAACTGTGTTGTAGTCCTGAAAATGTAAAAAAAGAATAAAGACAACGTTAAAAAAACATTATAGTCACATTCGGAATCTAAATAAGGCAAAAGAGAATAACAAAATATGTAAATATATCAAACCAAATAAACAGTTGAAAATTTGCATTGGTCGCTTTAAAATACTACAAGAAAAAGTAAAGTTAATTTTCAAGTAGAAAGTTTTTTAAATTGCAAAATTTCCCCTTTATTTCTTTCTACCTTTTCTTCTGCTTACGTGTAGCGTACAAACACTGGGGGGGGGGGGTGGATTGCTGAAGCACATCAACACTCTCTCTCTGTCTGCGCCGAAATATTTTATGGGACGTTAATAATGTAATCGATGCGGCTAAATCAATCCCTTCGATCTGGTTTTAAGAACACGAAGTCACACATTTCCATTGCCTTTTCGAACAGAGATCTCAATATTATTGAGCCACTTTCATCTATTTTGTAGAACAGTGTCCGTAGATGATCTCCATCACCATCACATATCCTAGAACTTGTTCTGCATCTCCGTCTTTTACGCAGTGCTGCTAAACACCATAAACAATTTGCATAATTTCACTCTCAAACGGTTTCGTCGTTTTACATACGAAAAGTGGTCCTATGCATTATTCATGAGGTTTCTGGCATTCCTTTGCGGTATTTCTACTGTTTTGGAAACCACCTCACCATACACACACTCACAAATATTTCAACATAACTGTTGGATTACCCTTTCGAATAAACTCGGAAGAATAACCCAAAAGTTATATGCACCAAATGTGAAATTTCACAAATATAAAGGAATCCTGTTCGAGTGGTATTATAAGAAACTGTGAAATTAACATTCGAAAAAAAAATTAACTAATACAACTTATTAAATAAAGTTATTTACACCATAGTGTGTTGTAGTCGTACGCTTAAAGCATCTTTTTTTTTTTCTTTTCAATTAAGGCAATGTATGTTGAATGGTAAAGAAAAATGTTAAAAATATTCGCATTAAAATACTGTAAACGCAGTTCAATGCAGAAATGCTTTTTGTCTCGTAGCCTAAGGGGCCGTTCATAAATGATGTCACGCTTTTCTCCCATATGTTTGACCCCCTCCCTCCTTTGTCACAATATGTCACACTTCAGTGGACCCTCCCCCCTTTGTCACATGTCACGCTATGTTGCATAATGCAGGATGTCACACTCCTTGTTAACCCCTCCCCTCCCCTTGTCACACTTTGTTGCAATTTCATGAACCCTCTCCCCCCTCGAAGCATGGCATCTTTTATAAATGATCCCTAACCCGTTATATGTACATGTAGTTCGACATCGGACTTTTGACATTAGGACTCTTCTGAGCATGGCAGAAAAGAACGAATCCATTCGAGTTTTAGGGAAGTTCGTTTTGCCGCGTTTATTTAGTACGCGGATCATAATGTTTGCTTCACTGTTTGTTGAAAGCAACTAAGTTTATAAACTAACATATAGCATCAGTTCGGATGAAATCAAGTATTCTAAACGAACTAGAATGAGAACAAAAATGGCATACTCTATATATCAGCAGTTTCTCCCTTGGACATGAATGGATTCTCCTTGGCACGCTGCCAGGCAGATTCCTTTGGTTGATGGTGGATGTATGCTGGTTGGTATCCCATCGAAAAAGTTGCAGAGGTTTTTCTAAATACTGTCAAAAGGCCATTTCCGTAAATATTTCATGAGTATTCCCAACGGAAGCTTTTTTTTTTTTTTTTTTTATTGCACGGAGTTAGGACCTTGAAAAATATTACAATACTTTAAAAACATTACTGCGCCATATAAAAAAAAACTGTTTTCCAGCTGGAAGTATGTAATACTATTTCTTAAAGATTTTTCTTGAACTATCTGCATCATGATATTCAAGCAACAAAATCAGTGAAGTATCAGTTTTTATTTTCTAATCCACTTAAAAATAAGCATGAAATGAATTTGATAGATAAAAAAATGCGCAAGAATTTTAAAAATAATTAAACACATAATTAAACAAAAAATTAATTAATTTGAAAAAATAATAGATCACTAACTAAATAGATAAATAAGTGGTACAAGTTCTACAGGAAATGACGATTAAGATTTAATTTTTTTTTTTTTTTTTTTTTTTTTTTTTTTTTTTTTTTTTTTTTTTTTTTTTGAAGCAATATCTGGGTCCAATCAGGTAATGAGTTTCAGAAAAACCTTGTACCTTATTACTGGAATAATGAGCAGTTCGATTATTAAAAAAAAAAATTTTTAACTTTTACGTGATAAGTAAAAAACTAAAAACAATACAAAAAAGTCAAAAATAATTATAAGAAAGGCAGGCACATGTTTCAAGTTTACAAGGAACTGGTTTTTCAATGTAAAAGAAATGAACTTATAGATAATATATTATAAAAATAGTGAGTAAACATTCACTCATGTTGTTGTGTGCTTGAGCGTTTTTGGTTTAGTGAAAGGGTTCCACTGTTGCCTTTGGAGAACTATTAGCAGTATAGGATTTATGCTTTAATTACATAAAGTATTCATTTTACAATGTAACAATTATACTTTCCGAAAAAAAAGGAACTGAAATTTAAATAATAAAGGAACTTTGTGCACAAGTAAACAAAAAATTGTACGTAATTTATTGCGCTTATATTGCGCGCATATGTTTCAGGATTGCTTGGAATCCCTTTTTCAAAGGAATAGTGGCTTCATTTGGATGTTTTTGCATCTAGAAGCTCCACTATTGCATTGCAAAAGGGATTCCGAGCAATCCCGAAACATATGTCTGCATTTTAATGCTCATTTGTGCTATAAATAACATGCAATGTTTTAAGTCAACTGAAATTTTTATTTTAAATAAAAACTCGCCACGATTTTTTTTTCATACGAACATAACATTTTTTGACTGTGTTTGCTATATGCACAAATTATATAAAAGCAAAATGTTCCTTTTCAAAAAAGCCAGTCCTTTAGTAAGAATTATTGATTCCCGGTGCTGGTTCAGAGACATTCAATTCCATTTCATTGTAAATAATAAATAAGCAAGTAAGATCAAAATTTATTCTTAAAAGTTTATACGATTCCATAAAGTTATTGTATTAACAATGACACTCTGAAGGCACTACCATTTTTCTTTTATATTTATGTCTTTTGTTAATCCATCCACTTTCAGAAAATGAGTATAAAAGAAGTTTCAGCGCAAAAACACGTAAAATGTCATTTAAAGAACTAACATTTGATGCAGTACAAGTTGGACTTCTCTGGAAAAAAGATTTAAAACTATGTACTAAACATTTTTTCAGAAGCCTTATTATATTTTGTTATTCATAACAATAGCTTTAGAAGTCTGAATTCTTTATTTAAATCGAAAGGATTGGAAAAGTAGATTTTATCACTACAAAGATTTTATAACTTTTGTTAAAAACTTGTATAATCTCAGAAATTTTTTTACGATGTTTGAAAAAAGGTAGAAGATGTGTTAATGCATTCCTTTCTCAAAGTCGAGTTCAAATTAGGCATAAAAAGAAAGAAATGAGGCTGGAATATAAAAACAGTAAATCAGTTAGTTGTCCAGAGCGTGTTGTGTTAAAATTATTATCATTTTTTATCTTTAATGTTTGTGTGTGTCAGCTACATTCTTGTTTTAACTCGAAAAAAAAATATTCTATTTTTCTTCCATTTATTTATTTTAATTTATTCTTTTCTTTTCTTACCTTTCTTGCTTAAATTGTTGCATAAAAACGTGCAACATACATTTTGCTTATCACGAATTATGATACTTAACTAGTACGTTTATTCTAGTACATTATCTTTGTCTTGGTTTCAATGAATATTTTTTTGAATAATATAAGACATATTCAGACGATGCTTGTGGTGTTGTTGACCGGAAGAGTTATCAGAAATCGTCAATTTCATTGCTTTCAGCCTAAGTAACATACCAAATGCAACCTGCGGAACTTTTTTCCATTTGGAAGTGTCCGCATACTTAATTATATGTATAAAGGGTTTTTTATGTAGGACTCTAGATATAGTTATAAATATAACATTATTACATTTTTTAATGCTCCAGCGAAGGCTGATGAAGCAAAACTATATATAAAGGTTTTTTGAAGTGGCAGCAAGTTAACGTTAGAGAACAGCGTTACAAATGAAACATTTAAAGGAATGAAAATATTTAAAGAATAAAAATTAAATTGAAAGAAAAAACAACTTGAAACTCCAAAGACGAGCAAATCCTAAGCAATTCAAGCGGCAAACAGCCTGAAATTCAATCTTGCCTAAATTTAAAATTTCTTTCATTTGTAAAGTTATATCTACCCCCCCCCCCCCCCCCCCTTATTAAAACCACATTTGTATTGCAATTTGAGTTTATTTTGCGATTCCCTTTTTTTGCGTTTCAACTACTTTTGTAGTTGAAAAATTGCATGTGTCTTATAGCATTGTAGAGCAAAATTGAATTGTCCGAACAAGTGACGATTAAAAATACATTCAGAAATGTAACTAAGATTTAAAATTGAAAATATTCAGTTGTCATTTTCTACAATTAGCCTTTTTTTTTCCTACTAAAAATATCACTTATTTCCTGCAATTATCAATCAAATTTTAATTATTTTTACATGTAAATTATTGCAATGAAGACTTAGTTTGGTACAGTACTTTTTGGTTTGTGTCTAAATTAAAAAAAAATAAATATCCTTCTTACAACCGTAAAATCTGCGGAATTTCTGAACACCCAAAAGCCTAATGCAGTATTCCTTTACCACCTATCGTACCTAGCATTTTTAACCAGTACGCGTCTTAACCGTACACGCATCGTACAACCTTTTCAAAAGTTTATGTGTATGAGGGGGAACTTAATTGCAATTTTTTTTGTTTTATTTTTTGGGAAGGAAGATTATAGACACTTGACGATTGACATGAATTGGAGGTAATAATTACACTGCATTTGAATGAAAGTAAATCACGTTCAATTTGAATACCACTTACAATTTTCTCCTCTGTTACTTTCTCATGTATCCAATTCATAAAGAAAGCTTTGGAAAGTATTGAAAGTTATCGAATTTGGACGTTTTAAATAGTTATGAACATTTTTGGCCTTTTATGGAATTTTGACCATTTTTGGATGTCTATGTGAGTCTCCTTGTAATCGAACTCATCTTCAGTTTACAAGTTTATTTACACATACAGAATTTTTAGAATAGATTACAGATCTCTAGAAAATTCTAGAAACCTCTACAAAATGAAATCAAATTTTCATCCACTTCGGCTTTTCCTCAGCATGGACTGAACCTGCAACCAAGCACATAGCAACACTTTTCCTTTGTATCCCAGATTAAATTAAAAGAGGTTATAAAGCAGTGTTACAATTTAAAACACTTTAAAACAATAATATTGCTATCTTCACCACGATGTTTGGCGGATTAAATTGTTTGTTTAATTACTTATGTGCAATTGTTAATTATAACTAAATTTACTTGTTATCAATTTGTCATTCGAAATTCCTGCAGCTAAATTTGATCGAGACATGTAATTTCCTTTTAATTGCGATTAAATTGTTATTAACTTTCAATAGATTAAAACATTGATAACTGCCCAACACTGGTTTATAACCGATTTGTCCGTCATTACCTTCAATGCTAAAACTATCAGAGCGGACAAATGACCGCTTTTGAGACTCAAGGCTCAATGCACATGGATGATCTGGATGCCTAAATCAAAATTATTAAATTCCAGGATTCCATTTTTATGGAGCTTCTGCAAAACTTTTTCCATATCATATAGCTACTTAAGGGGACTTGGCACCTTTTGACATTTTTTTTTATTTAAGAACTTTTATGTATTTCATTTGTATGTTATGAAGTGCTATTGTTCAACAAAATGATTGTCACATGAAAAATCAAAATTCAACTAACAGAAAATTTCAAAATTTAATTTTTTAAAAATAATTTAACGATTTTAAATTTTCTTCTTTTTAATTTCTTGATTTTTTTTTGACCAATTTTTTTTTTAAAGTACTTATTATATTATGTCGTTTCGAAAGTTTTGTCCGTTTTTAGGAGTCTACTTTAAACTGTAATATCTCAATGAATATTTATTCAATTCAATCGAAATAAGCTCCATTTGCATCAGTGAACTTTTGCCAACGTAACACAAGTCGATTAAATCCATGGGCATAAAAATTGGGTGCTCGGGATTCGATGAAGTCGACGAAGGCCGTTTTTGTTAGGTCCTGATTGGCAAAGGTTCTACCGGTGAGAAAATCATAGAAGTGCTTGAAAAGATGTTAGTCGGTTGGCGAGAGATCTGGGGAATATGGTGGGTGGGGTAGAACTTCGACGCTCATTTCCTTTAATTTTCGGACGGTAATTTGTGATACATGTGGCCGGACGTTGTCATGGAGCAGGATCGGACCTCTTCTGTTGACCAGTGCTGCATGCTGCTGACATTTCGTCGGTACATTTCGTCGATTTCCTTACAATAGGACTCTGCTGTGATGGTTTGGCCTGGTTGCAGAAAGTTATAGTGAATCACACCAACTGCTGATCACCATACAGTAACCATGATCTTTTTTTGGTGGGGTTTCGCCTTTGGGAAGTGCCTGGGTGGCTCATTGGTGTCCAACCACTGTCCTGAACGTTTCCTATTGTCGTAGAGAAACCATTTTTCATCATACGTGACGATCCGATCCAAAAAAGGATCGTTTTGGTTGCGCAAAAGCAATGAAGAACAAGCCTCAAAACGTGACAATTTCAGGAGATCGTTCAAATCGTGGGGCAGCCACTTTTCGAGCTTTTTGACCTTTCCAATACGTTTTAAACCATCAAAACCCACATGGGAGCTGAAGCCCAGTTCTTCCGCCGTCCCACTCACCGTTTCTGATGGGTTAGTCTCCACCAGGGCCCTCAAATCCTTGTCTTGTATCCTCTAGATCGACCATTTCGGGGCTCATCTTCGAGGCTAAAATTACCGGAACGAAATTTCGCAAACCAACGTCGAACAGAGTGCGTTCATTAACACCATCATTGCCAAATGACTGGTTAAATTTTCGGACTGTTTCGGCAGCGCTTTGGTTCAATTTGAGTTCGTAGAGAAAAATTGGCCGAAAATCGCTTAATGACATCATATAGTAATAGGCTAAAAAGGATAAAAAAAATTAATTTAGAAAAAAATGAGCAACATCAGTGTATAGAGTACAAAATTCTCCATCGATTAGTATATGCCACGACACAGTAGAATAAATATTTATTGAGATATGGAGCTACAAAAACACACGACATTTAAACGAACAAAACTTTCGAAACGACCTAATAGTATGGTTTACAATTTTAGGGATGGGTTTTGATATTAATTAATTAGTTTTTGAGAAAAAAGTTTTTAAAGTTACATCGATGGTAGAACACAGAAAAAAAAGCGACTTTTGTTACATTTTCATTAATTTTTTTTTTTTTTGAAAATATATAGCAAAATCCATCCCTAGTTTTATCAAGCACATCATATTGAACACACACAAAAAATATCAAGTTGCTACATGAATACATATAAAAGTTTTAGCATTTTAAGTACAATATCGCGAAAAAACACAAATCGAGAAAACGCAGTTTAAAGAATACAAAATCCTACTAGAACATCAGAAATATTTGAATTCTCTTACTTTTGAACTACATTTATATTGATTGTATCGCTTCAAAACTTCGCCCAGATATACTAGGAGAGTCAAACCACATTTTAAGCAAAAAATTGAAAAATCGGCATTTTCATCCATTTTCTACATTTGAAAGGTGCCAAGTCCCCTTATAAGTAGCTATGAAAACCTGAAATTCTAGTTTTTCATAAAATACTTTAGTAAATAAAAAAAACATGTATTTACTATTTTAACATATAAAAAATAAATTAACTAAGAAAAAAGAATAAAAAAATATAATCTATTAAAATTTGTAGCACGTAGGGGAGCTAGAGCAAATAGTTACAAGTCGGAGTGGAGCAGCTCAAAACAAAAGGTTGCTTCAGACCCCTACATAAAAATATGCAGTCTGCTTCAGTTGTGGTTTTCTAATTAACTAAAGGTCAAAGAAGAAAATTTTTCTAAAAGGTTTCAGCTACTTTTTAGAACATAATGATCCTAAGGGTCCGGGGAAAGCCAAATGGGACACTTTCATTTCAATCTTCTGCATTCTGTCGACAGGGTGGCGTAGTTGTAAGACGCAGGTCTCGTATGCCCAAGATCACAGGTTCAAACCTGGCCCAAGTCGGAGGATTTTCAAGATGCAGCAAATCGTCTGCGTGCATGTCGTATGATTATGCGGCAGATTAAAGATCCCTTGAGTATCCGTTTGGCATGGATACTCTCGGCTAAATTAAATTCCTAGTGCAGATTGCATCAACGAGAGCTCAGGTGCCCCATCTAGGGGAAACTAAGCGTCAAAAAAATGGCGGCGATGGTACCACACTCATTGTGGTGCCGCTGAAAGAGTTGGTACCAATCTCTGGGGACGCACTAGGTCTGCAATGGTTGATGACCAACACTGAAGTCCCATTAGAAAGAGAAAAAAAAAAATCTTCTGCATTCTAAAATCAATCATATGTGTCTGTGTTCAACATTTTACGTGCAGTCAATCAGGGTTTGATCCACAATCTCTATTTTTAATTGCATCCCTCATATTTAACCCTTTAAAGCACGATTTTTTTTTCTAGATAACTAGTATAGTGTAAGTTATTCTTTGCAATTTCACATTGTGGGAGTGATTAGGGAGCGGGAGGTGGGTAAAAAATACATAGGGAAAAAATATTATACAAGCAAAAGTGTGAACGGATCTCAGACTGGCATGAGAACTAAAATAACAAACGAGCATGAGCAAATTTTCCGGGGGCAAATGCGTTAAGTGATTTATAAGGACTTTAACATGATACATCCATTATATATATATATATACACTAATGCATATATATAAATCACTGCAAGTATATTCTTAGCACTAATTTTAAGAAAAAGTGCTTGTTTTGCCTTTCTCTGTATTTGTTTGCATAATTTTATTATATTTCACATTAAAACTTTAATTATGCCGTAGTGTTTGAATTCATCCCACTTAAATCGCAAAATAAACTCTTCATAAAAAATGATGTTGAAATGTCGACATCTTATGATGAATTTTCATGAGCGCTCATATGGGAAGGCTCGAGCCTCCCCCCCCCCCCCTTCGCAGAGATTAGAAATACCTAATTTTGAATGAAACAAAACCTTCTTAACCCCTTCCCTCTCGCTCCCGTGATATTTCCGGGCTGGAGTGTTTAAAATGTCAAAATAAAAACAAGTCAAACATTAAAAATGAATATATATATTGTTCATACACATATTTTTAAATAATTTTCAGGGATAAAAAAATAGGCACTTTTATGACCGTTTTCTTGAAAATTATCCGACCGTTAAGGGGTTAAACCTATAAAAACACATCACAAAGTTTTGTTATGCCAACCTATATGTGGTCATCATAAAACATTATCCTATATTGGTTATAAACAAAATATATTATACACGCAAAGTGTAAACGGATCTCAGACGGGCATTAGAAATAAAATACCGCACGGGCATGGGCGAACGTTCGGTAACTTTCGCCCGTGTCAAACACGGGCAAATGCGTGAAGTGGTTAATAATGTTATTGCACTTACTGGCATAAAACTCTTACAGTAACCAAAAGTTAGAAAAGGATTATAAAAACCATTTAAATTGAATTCCTAACCTGTTTCAAAGTGATCCTTTCATTTATGGTAACTTGGAACTGCAACAGAATAGTGGTTTTAAGAAGAATTATTTTCACAAAATATTTTAGCGTAGTTGTGCAACTATGAATCAGAAAAATAAAAACTTTCAAATATTTAAAAATTTTGATTTCACAACATAACTAGATTTCTATAATTTATGATAGTGCAGTGAACAACTTAATTGAACAACCTTGACTGTTTTAAAAACTTCAAATCAGCATTGAAAAATAGCTTCCAAGCAGCGACTTCTAAATGATTATATTGTACAATTATCTGAATACCATATTGGAAACTGGTTTCGTGAAATTAAGAGCAGAAAACCGATTTTAGAGCCTGGCTAGCCAAGTGCAGCACTGAATCTTACGGGGATTAAAGCAAGTCCCGATGGTTCAAAATTACCATTAATGACTAATGTACATTTCAAATCGCACGATTCTCCCCGAAACTGCTGAATTTAATTTCAAATAAAAGTTTTGCAAGGGCTTACCATATTTTATTTCAAGTACCTATTTATGCTATAATTCTAATCATAGAATTAAACTGCTAGGAAAAACAAGAAATTAAAATGCATAAAAGAATTATTTCTTCGTAGAGAATGTGTAAAACATCTATTAGACTTTTTCATAAAAAGTTTAGAGTTCACTCTTGATAAAAAAAAATTTCATTTGAATTTTGAATAACCACAAATGTCTTGTTTTTACAAAAAAATACGAACGAGTTTAATGTTTTTTTTAATTTATTTTTCATTTCAAATAAGAAACATACAATGCTCACAAACTTAATATATCCAGTTAACAATTATCCAATGTTAAGGATCTCCTGCAAAGACAGGAAAGCTGTTAAATACGACCATCAACGCTCATTAATAGGCTGAAAAGAAATTAAAAAATAATAAGAACAACAAAATTTGCATTTAAGACTGTCAAATGAGCCAGTCCAAATGAAGAGAGAAAACACTTACACAGTCACTAGTTTCAAAAACAGTCTTGCAGACTTCACGGAATAGCGACTTCACTTCAATGCCTCGTGTATCACATCCAAATTCTTAAGTCACCAGATCTTCCTCAGTAAACCGTCAGATCGGCAGAAGGCGATTCGGAACGACATAGAGGTATAAAGAAAAAGTAGAAATTAGCTACGTAGTAGAAAATGTCTCAAAAAATATTTCTTTCAAAAATTTGTCAGAAACGTGCACATAATCAAACACAAATTCCAATTCAATAATATACATTTTTTAAACAATATGACAATATTGCAAGCCTAAAATTTGAACAAGGGTAATCATAGCATTTAGGACATCACATACGAACTCAAAAACACATATTTTCACATATCTAATGTACACGCATTTATAAATACGTACCACACATGTATGCACACAAGAGTGAGCTTTCAGCAAAAACCAAATACCAGAGTACGACCTCCTACAACGCACCAGTGTGAGCTCCCACCATATACACACAAGAGCACTATTTCACACCATACACAAGCACCAAAATATGAAATCACTCCACACATACACAAGAGCACGATTTCACGTCTCACAATTCTCCAAATACATAAATACACAAAACGAAGGTACACGAACAAATGTATAAAAATGCACACATACACAAATAGATAAACAACATACGCGCCCCCCAAATGTCGATACATAAAACGAACGTTCGAAAGTGGATAAACAAACACATATCCAATTATAAAAATACTCTCACCAGCGTAGAACAGAAAAACCACACATACACACACATTAAAAGGACACTACACGTATACACCAGTGTATAACTTCATGACACATACCAATATATGATTTCTCACTTCACGTATAAACTCAAAAATATATATTTTCACAAAACGAATGCTCACAAATGTATAAAAGCACTTACATAAATAGATACCACACATGTCCGCACACAAGAGTGACTTCACACATAGATAAACACCAGAATGAGCTACCACCATATGCACACCAGAGTATGACTGCACATCACACACTCACAGACCGACTTCTCACAGTGTGATTTCATTCCACACCTCTTACACAAACTCCAAATATATAAATGTTTAAAACTAATGTACACATAAAATTTATAAAAATGCACACAACCCAAATGTGCAAATACGCACCATACCAAATAGTGATACACACAACGAACGTACAATATATAAACGAACATCCATATACAAGTATTCAAATACACACCACAAGGTTACAAGAACTCCTAAAATACGTCACACATTCCTGTATCGAAAGTGTATATGTATATAAATGCATAAATACAGAAAATGCACTGACAAATTAAAATGCTACAGTACAGAAGACAAAACTTCAACTAAAAGAACAAATAATCAAAACAGTTATTACTTAAGACTGCTTTTTATAAATATATCGCATTCAAAATGTTTCGGTTCTAGAATGCGTAGGTTAAAGCAATTACACGACTCTGAAAAATAAAAACTGCAATTAAGAGTTCAACGTCACTAATAACATAAAATTTTAGAAATATTTGCGCAAATTTTCTGCAAATCGTCGTTTAGGGAAAACAATGATCTGAGAATTGATATGAAAAAAAAGAATGGCCATTCAGAAAACAAAAAAGTGGGAGGATTTATGTCAAGCTTAAAAACAAGAAACTTACCTAACGAATATATATAAATCAAATTTTGTAAAAATATGAGCGTTATAAAACACCTACCACAAGTACAAAACAAAATACTATAAAAAGTGAAAAGTAATATATACACAGCTTTATTACCAACATCTTTTTAAAAAATTGCAGCAAATATTGATTTTCGAGAAAGTGTTAAGAATGAAGGCTCCAAGCTCCAACTAGAGATTTTAAACTAGTTCCAAGAAGAAATTTCTTCCATTATATAGTAGGTATTCTGTTTCTCATCGCCGAGGAATCTGAAAAACTAAAAGTATATCAAAAGCCATGCATTAAACATAAGATTTTCATTTCTAAATTCAAAGACGAGGAGGGGGATTTTGATAAATTAATAAAAGTACTCAAGAAGCAATCTGAAAAAGTAAAAGTTCAAATTAAGTCATACAAGGAAGACGAAAAGAAAAATTCGAAAATTTACAGAAATGAAACGTCGAGATTCTATTTGGGGCCTCGTATTTTTCCTATAACCAAGGATTCTTAAAAACTAAAAGTACATATTAGAAATAAAGCTTTTATTCGAAGAATAAACAAATAAAATCTTGAAAAGTTGGAACAGATTCTTTGAAAAACAATTCCTTGAAGGAATTTCTTGCTTAGTCTTGTTTCCCAACGCCAAGGAACCTAAAAAAGTAAGAGTACAAATTGAAAGGTGTCATACATTGACCATAAAGATATCATACGGGAAGTCATTGAAGAATCTGGTAACGTCCAGCAGATTTCTCAAGAAATAGTTTCTGCATCCGTTTACTTCGGTCATCTTGTTTTCCAATACCAAGGAACATAGAAAAAAGAAAAGAAACTAACAGTAACGTTGATTCATCATTCTTTTATTATAAAGATGTTATTAGGGAAAATAAAAGACACTTCTTTCTCAGCCGATAGTATTTTTCTAAAAGCAATTCTTGTAGGACTTTACTTAAGCCCTCTTCTTTTCTCAACGCCAAAGAACCTGAAAAGCTAAAAGTACATCATTAGAAGGAATACATTTAGCATGAAAGTGTTATTCGGTAAATAAATTTGCGAAGTAGGGTAAGTTTTTAGGGAAGTAATACCTTCAAGGGTCTACTTTGGCGTTCGGAAACCAAAGATAACCAATCAACCTGGAAAACTAAAAGTAATACATTTAGCAAAAATTTATTGCTCAGAAAGTATATGAAGACTATCTTGCATGTCGAGCTTATTTTTCAAGAAACAGTCTTCATTCGTTTGAATCAATCGTTTTCTATATCCCAATACCTAAAAAAAAAACTAATAGAAACTTTGAACAAGCTTTCATTTATCATAAAGACGTTATTAGGAAAAAGAAAGGAAAAGATTTCTTTATAAGTCAAGAATATTTTTCTAAAACCAATTCCTGTAGAAATTTACTTATTCCCTCTACTGTTTCTCAACGCCAAGGATTCTGAAAAACTAAAAGTACATATTAGAAGTCATACATTAAGCATGAAGGTATTATTCGAAAAATAAAGGAAGACACTCTTACGATGTTGAACAGATTTTTCAAGATTCAATACCTTCAAGGATTTACTTAGTCACATTTTGTTTCCAAGCTCCAAGGAATCTGGAAAACTTAAAAGGCTTACACTAACATAAAGCTTTTATTTGAATAGCAAAAAAAATCTTAAAACCTCTGGCAAATTTTTCGAAAAGCAATTCCTTCAAGAAATGTTTTGCGCCCTCTTCTGTGTTCCAACGCCAAGGTACCTGAAAAACTAACAGTACAAATTAAAAGTCATACATTGATCATAAAGGTAGTATTTAAAGTAAGGGAAGAATCTGGTAATGCCCAGAAGATTTTTTCAAGAAGCAGTTTCTATAAAGTTTACTTTCGTTACTTGTTATCTTATGTATCCTAATACCAAAGCACCTAAAAAAACTAAAAGAAACTCATTCATCTATCATATAAATATGTTATTATGAAAAATGAAGGAGGAGATTTCTTAAGGACGAGAATATTTCTCGGAAAGCGGCTCCTGTGTTAATTTTACTTATGCTCTTCTGTTTCTCAACGCCAAGGAACCTGAAAAATTAAAAGTACGTATCAGAAGTTAGACATTAAGCATGTAGGTATTATTCGGAAAGTAAGGGAAGGATCTGGCAATATCCAGCAGATTTTTCAAAAAACAATTTCAACAAGCATTTACTTTGCTCATCTCCTGTTCCCCACTACCAATACCCCAGTACCATTCCGAGGAGCAATCAGAAACTAAAATTAAAATTTGAAAAACACTAAACACAAAGGTTAATACGATAATATTCTATTGAATTTTCGCTTTTGCATCGCTACTGCATTTGCATTAAAAATCACTTTTTGACATATCGCACAATAAACTACTTATTTTTAAGTGATTTTTCTTTCCACTCAAGGACTTTGAAAAGTTAACACCCTTAGACAATAGTACAATTTTCTACGCTAACCAAAAATATGTTCAGGAAAACAACAATCTACAGTATATACAACTCGCATCATTACTTAAACTACACTCAGCCTTCAGTTTCACAGGCATTAATTTTCAGTACATAATATAACAGCAGAATGTCTTAAAAGTTCGACTTTTCAGTTCTTAAAAAAACAGTGGAATGTCCGACGTTCTGCTGTCCAAACGGTAGAATGTCCGATGCTCTGCTGTCCAAACGGTGGAATGTCCGATGTTCCGCTGTCCAAACGGTAGAATGTCCGATGTTCGCTGTCCAAACGGTAGAATGTCCGATGTTCCGCTGTCCAAACGGTAGAATGTCCGATGTTCCGCTGTCCAAACGGCAGAATGTCCGATGTTCCGCTGTCCGAACGGCAGAATGTCCGATGTTCTGCTGTCCAGAATGTCCCCCCCCCGATGTTCTGCTGTCCGAACGGCAGAATGTCCGATGTTCTGCTGTCCGAACGGTTTGAAGTTGTCCACTTGAAACCAGTGAAGACTTCCTACTCTGAATCGGCTGTAACAAGAAATGAAATGTATTCGGGGCTAGGGATTCTTTTCTATTTTCTTTCTGGAAATCGATGAGAGGAGAGGAAATTGAAATCCGTGTGAAGTTCCAAAACACTTGAAAACCCTGCAGGGGAAAAAAGCAGTTATATTCCCAATTTGTTTAAGTTTAATTAGTTAAAAGTAGTTAATATAAATTTGAGGCTACTTACCAGTTTCACTTTCGCATAAAAGATATGAAATTCGGTCATAAGTGACCTTCGGATGAAAATCGCTAAAAATCTGTGCAGGCCAAAATTCAGTTTTTCATCGTAAGATTAAACTTTTTTTGTAAAAAAACGGCTGAAAAGGCATTGATAATATTAAAGATTTCATATTTATTTTTTCCTTCTCTTTTTTTTTTTTTTAACCAAACGGAACTGTATTCATATTAAATAGCAAAACGAAAAACAGCGTCGACCTTTATATGCTAAAGCAATTGAATAAAAGTCATTAAGTCAATTTAGTGCTTGGTGACACTCACCAAGACTCACAGGATCGCGGAAACACAAAAAGACGAAAAACTCTCATTATATGAAACATTAATCTAATCTAAAGTTATCGAAATCCCACAAAAGCAAGTTTATTACTGAAATCTAAGTTATTCTGCTTTTCTTAAAATTTGAGTTAAACATACGTCACGATGCATGGATCATAAATATATTTATATTTTCTTAAATAATTCAAAAAATCCTTTTAATTTGCTTTTTAAAGCAAACAAATTTCATTAATGATAGTGCTGTACACATAATCAGAATTTTATTCATTTCCAACCTTTTCATTTAATTTCAGAAGATAATTTCAAATATTTGCATATTCAACGAAAAGCTACTACAGATAATTATCATAATGTTTAGCATTTTTGGCCTATCTTCCCATCATTTATCCCCCCCCCCCCCCGCTCAATATTACATTTAAATAATTAAAAGCAATAAAGCACGTGAAAATCAACATATTCATCAAAAAAACACCAAAACAAATACAATCAAGCAAGTAAAACAAGCAGGTTGTTACAAGCCGACACAAACTGCCCAACCCCCTCACTTTACTACACTATATGGTTCTTAATTCTGTCAAACATACAAAATAAGTCACACTACGTAAAGTAACAGGTGAATTCCATGGGTAACGGAAGGACGTTTTTTACAACAAAATAGGACTTTGAGAGCTTGTCAATTTAAAAACATAACTGTTTTCAGGAAACTGACAGCCAAACCTTTATACTTTCTATGAAGTTATATGAAAATTAGTAAACTTTTAACTTTACAGTTAATCACTTTTTTTTAATTGACATTTTAAAATTGGTAACGGAAGGACATTTTTCTGGCATGATAATTTTGGTTGCACTATCAACTTTAAAGTTCAGTTAAACTACTTGCAGAAATTTCTTGAAACAATTTGGGCATATTAGGGAGGGCTCATTCAATGCATATTAGGAAAATTTTTTTGAAAATAATCATATTTTTCACTAAAAGAAATATTTTGTCATGGTAACGGAATTACGGTAACGGAAGGACAAAAGTGCCATAGTACAAGATACACATTAAAAAGGGTGAACTTCTTTCAGATATGTGTGAAAATCATGTGTAAGACCTTTTCTTAGACTTATTCATCAACTGGTATATCACTGATTTTATTCATATATTAGATTTATACTTGAACCTGCATCTCAATCAAGTGCTGAGGCAGTTCCTATAATTATCTTAAGTTTGATTTTTTTTTTATTTATTGTTGGTCCAACATTTGTCTCCTTTTACAGGATAAATATAAGTCAAACATTCATAGATTTAGTTTTTCAAATGCAACACTTCAAAAAATATTCCCCCCCCCCTTTAACTTCACTCTTCTCTCACAAGTTAAATGTGTTCCTCTCCGTTCAACTAATAAAAAATTTCTGATGAACAATTGCAGCTCTACTATTATATTTTATGGATACTTCGATAAGTATTATGTAGTGAAATTAAAAATCATCTTTCCACTAGAAACCTTCCTATTTATGTTTATAGGATAGAAAGCGTTAATTACTAATTAATGGATGCTTTGTCTTTCTGGCAGAAGATGGACTTATTCCCATCTTTCAGTGAGGTACTCATTGAATTTTGACAGATATCCTGTGAGGGAAGATGTCTAACTATAAGACTTTAGCTGGGTGTGCAATGTCTGCAAAGTCTTTTGCAGTAATGAGCTTCTCAGATAAAATGTTGCTCCGCACCAGCGCTGTTGACATCTCTTTTTCTGTGACTGCTGTCCAAGAAATATTTTGATGCCCTAATCTTTAAACTGTTTTTCCATGAAAATTAAATTTATGAAGAGATACTGATGTTTGAACTGGCATATTAAGCTCTGTAACTGAAAAAAAAAATCAATCCAAATATGGACACACATTGTGTGTATCAATAAAACCAGAAACTCGCTTTTCTGTGGTTTAGTTCATCATTAACCAGTGCATATTCTTGACCTTTTCCCCACCAAATCAAATAAATACAATGAAGATAAGTTTTATGCAGTGAATACATGTTGCTTATATTAATAGAATTTTTTTTAATTAAATGGAAATGAGTTTAACTATGACTGTCCTTCCGTTACCATGATTTATGTCCTTCCGTTACCATATTTTTGTCCTTCCGTTACCATGGAAAAACTCCTAAAATTACATTTTTGAAAAATTTTGACTCTGCCAAATTAATGCAAGCCTTAAACCTGCAGTGTACTGAAAAACTTGTAATTCTTGAGCCATTGTGTTCCGAGTGAGATAGTAGATATCCACTTTTTCGGTAACGGAAGGACGTGTTCAGTATGACTAATTAATACACTACTTTTCTGGCAAGAATGATTTTTTTTATTTATCAAATGAATGAAAAGCTTAATATAACACCCAAAGTATAATAGTTAATATGTTTGTTAAACTTTTATAAAATAATTAATCAAATTTTTAGGTTAATTTCAAGTTTAAGTAATTTGGCTCTACAAAGGCGTGACATAAAAGAGTAACTTTGAGCACAGTTTTTAAAACTTAAATTATGTCAAACTCAAAAAGAATTCTATTTTCAAAAAGTTTACTTATTTCTGAAGAAAATGATGTATTACAAGGGGTCCAAAGCTAATTTTTAAAATTTAAGTGCCATTTCCCCTTTTTCACGGAATTCACCAACAACCTTTTTATATTAAAATGTCGTCTTTAGGACTGAAGGACTTGGTGAAAAATAATTAGAAGGCACTGTAAAATGTCTTTTTGTTTGAAACATCCTTGATTGCTTTTCGTAGATTTTTTTTTCTTTAATAACACTCAGAATAATCTCTTCTTTGGTATCTAATTTTTAGTACTGAAATCCTAAAGTACGAAATTTTTGTAGGCAACAGAAGCGGATAAAAGTTTTGAAACTCTTTAAACCAAAATAAAATAGAATATTCTAACTCTAAAAATCTGATTTCCCGCCGCTCCAACCCCTCGCAGTTTTGAGGACTCAAGTCCTAAAGTGCAGTAAGAAAACAGCTAAGTTTAAATGAACGTTTTTATGTTTATTTTTATGTCAGATCACATTTATTACAACCTTTAATCGGTAAACACATAAAGCAGGTTGCTTTCCGGGGATTTTCAATGAAATAATAATAAAGTAGCAAATTATTCTATTAGAAAGCAATTCCGTCCTACTAGCTAATAACAAATGATGCTTCCGCAACAAATTCCGGAAAAAATACAACAACTAAGATCCAGTGTGCATAGATTTCGATTAAGACCTCACGTAAAGATTTCCCGATTTTTTCCCCTTTGCACAAAATCGTTCGAAAATTGAAAATCACTCACGACCCTGGGATTTGCGATGCGATGGCTTAACGAGATGATCCTTTGTTCTTTGACACTCAAAACAGTCTCGATTAGCACAAATTTAAAATCTTCTTAGCACAAATTTAAAGTCTTCTTAGCACAAACTTAAAATCTTCCATAAACTTATCCCCTATAAAGAAAATAAAAAATTAGTAATGTTGAGATATGCTATAAAATATATGAGAAACTAAACATTACGTCTTTAACACTACTGAAGAAGGCAGCTTCCAGATACAAGAAATCAAGCGTCTTATGTCTCAAAATTCATAACTGTATTGATAAAGAGCTACTTTGTGAGCCCAAAATAGTGTCTGAAATATTTTTTTTTATTATTATCTCATTCTTTTATCTATAAAACATCTTGCATTTGTCTATAAAACCATACTATAAGTTGTATTTTCAATTCCATTTTCGTTAGTCAAATATCAAAGTGTTTGGTCTAGCCGAATATTCTGCATCGCTTGTCGAATGCCAACGGATTATTCAATATAGCTTGAACTTTTTGTTAGTATTCTACTCAATAAATGGAGCAATTTAATACAAAAGTGACGACCAGCAACAGACAGGGTCCAGCAAGGCTGTTCCTAGTAAATTTAACAATCCCTATTAACGGCTCAATGGTGCCGCATAGTTTTAAGACAACCTATCACCGGAAAGTAGAAAAAATAATGAATACTCCTAAATTCTGTACACACAATTGTTACGTTCCTATAGAGTACATGTGAACAAATTCGTGCTAAAAGAGGCATAGTATCTACGGAAGTTAAAAAATTGGTTCCAAATCTCTAAAATCAGTAAAACTTTTAGAAACCCATTAAATGATTTCATACAGACATGATATTGTCCAGCTGCAAAACAACTTGAAAATTGAATTTTTAAGTGCCAAACGAATCACTTTCCTTTTATTAACGGGTGAATTAAGAGACAAATATAGGCTGTCGAAAAGTATCAGATTAAACTAAAAATTCAGTCGATTTACAATTTGACTTTCAGTAAAATTTATAAATTTGTGTCGTAACAAGTTTCACTATATGGATGGTTCAGTTGCCAAATCGATTTCCTCCACAATGGCCCAACTAGAGAAAACTTACTAAGAAGACAGTGCATTCTATAGAAGCAATCGGGCTCTCGAATTACATTTTTTCACTGTCACATGGGTAGAAATGTACTTAACCAAAACGTCGGTATAAATTCCGTTACTACATGTCAAAGGGCCCTTTCAGAGCTTAAATAAGGAAAGTTGATTTGAGGTGTTTAAAAAGTGGAGTTAATAGACTTGGTAAATGAAGCATTCATATTCTTTCACTTTGAATAGCTAGGTGAAAAATGCGTTTTTCTAGGAATACTCTACCTTCCTTTCTCTTGGCCGGCATGCATATTGCAACTGTATTTCGCATGGGCCACAATACAATATAAAAATTAATAGGAATTAATGTGCACTTATTCGACAATATCGTTAAAATTCATGTACCAAACGATCCAAATTGAAGCGAATTTTTTTGAGACACGAGAAGAAAAGGGCTTTTTTGCAGGGTGAAAAGGCCGTAAAAAAAACTATATAATGTCCATTAAGGTTTTCGATTGCCTTCATCGGATCAATCACCAAAGACCGCCGGCCGCATACGGCCCGTAGCCTACAAGCGAAGCAATGTTGTGTTAATTGAATTAACTGAAACATTCTGTGTATGTGTAGCAATTTTAATGAGGCAAACCAGAGAAAACAAAGGAAAAAAATAAAAACTGATTTTAGTGATTCCCCCCCCCCCCCTTTTTGAAACATTTCATTTTCATATACTACAACTTTGCCATTAAAATATTGAATCTTATGAGAAGAAAAACAAAAATTTTACTTTTAAATCTCCACGAATTATTTTCAGGGTATTAGACAAAATTAATGATCATTCAGGTTTCAAAAATTATGTCGAAAAAAAAAAGACGATGTAGCACATTGTCATGTAACTTTTTTTTCTTCGTTTGTAGTCGTTGTTAATTTTTTAAATTAATTTAAGTAATTTCAACAAATAAGAAACTACAACACGAATACCGCAAACGGAAATAAATTAATAATTCCCAAACTCGACTGAAAAGCGAATCATTCGCAAAAGAATCCTTACCGCAAAAACGAACCTTTCACAAAAAAACTCGATAGCGGAAAGCCAGACATAACCAAAATTCTCCCCCGTTCCCAAGAACTAATTCCTCTCAACTAGGAAAATTTTCTACTCAAAAATTTATTTCACAATAGTCTGACAAGTTGAAATAGTAATTGGGTAGGATTCTCCTGTAATTGTAGAGATTTAAAACTTAATGACTATCTCTGTATGCTGTGCCAAATAGGTAACAATTCAGCATACGTGCACGAGCTAAATAAAAAACCATTAAAAACTAACTTATTTGAACAATTTTTAAATTTCTGCCACAAAACAATCCGTAGCAACCCGTATTAGATAAAATTTCTAAAAAGTCTAATAAAAAAAAACAATGACTAATACTAAGTAACATAATAATAGTGAATCTAAGGAATTCAGAAATTAAGTGCATTCGCTGAATCCTGATTACTCCCCGGTACCAGCATCCAAAATATTAATTTAATAGTTTCCAATAAATAAAATTAATATCACTATCATCCATTTTTAAATTTTACTTCGGTTTTTTTTTTTTTTTTTTTTTTTTTTTTTTTTTTTTTTTGCTAACTTAAAAGGTACTCTCACACAGATTTAAAGAAAAAAATTTAAAATTCAAAAAAGAATATTACAAAAAGTTAAATATCTTTTGAAAAGGCATATAAGATAGGGAACATTGCACCATACTGTATAAGTAACATTTAGGTCATCCCATTAATTCAAAGTATGCGCTAAAAAAATTTCAGTTCTTTCAAATTTTTGATGTAACTTATATTAAGTAAAAACCCAGATTTGTTCAAGTCTGGAGTTAAATTGAAAATCGTTTAAAATATCCAGAACAAAACTGGGCCATTAAAGAAAAACCTCTTTAATATGTTAAAATTAACTCATTTGAATAACTATGAATGCAATGGAAGGAATCAAATTACTTTAAAGATTCTACAATGAATAATAGAACAAAGTTCAAAATAAATTTGAACACTCCACTCACCTGCGCACACATCAGAAAGGCTGGAATTCGAGAAAACTGCTGATTTTATAGACAAGAGTGGCACACGATTTAGTGGCAGAAGTCCATGCGCACGATATCGATGTTTATTCTTAAAAAAATCCTTTCGTTGTTTTTTTCCAACAATTACTGTTTATTATGTATTTTCGAAAACAATTCGAGGTATTTTAACTACTCATTATTATTATTTTTTAATTACTTATCAAACATCCTATAATAATTAAGCAAAAATTATTGCTGCGATGAATCGTCTACTGCATGGAAAGAAGATAACGCAGGGGTGTCCGCCATGGCACAGACTGAAATTTTTAGGGGATTTCGGGGGGTTGACCGATTTTGGGGGGGTCATCGATTTTGGAGAAATCCGTAGCATTTTAGGGGGTGCGCTATACCTCTTGGGCGGTGGTATCCCTGGATAACATATATTTAGAGAAAATTCATCGTTAAAGAAAAGAATTTATCTGATATGTTTGACAATCATCAATGTGATCCGATTAGATATTTTTTTGATGGTTTGACATTTTCATCAAATGACCTATACTTTTATATAAAGGACTTCAATAAAGTTTCGCTATAGTTATCAAAAATCTCGTTTTATCTTATCATGTGTTTTTTTACTTCAAATTCTTAATGTTCGTCCGTATTTGTCCCCACCTTAAAAATATATTTCTATTGGGTGAATATGAATTGAAAACAGTTTTGAGGATAAGTCAATAAATATTATTCTTAAATGCTTATAAATTAAAATTTATTCGCATGTGTCAGGAAAAATGTGTAGTACTATTAAAGGTAAAAAACCTTGCACTAAATTAACTTTTATTTATTTACATCATACATTAACTGTAAACAATGCGCACTTATGAATGGTCTTGCAACACCATCTTGGTAATTTTTAAAATTTTTTGGTAATGAAATAAAACAACTTTTAAAAAGCATTGTTTTTTCATACTGTCCCCTTCACTTAATCAAATCACCAGCCAACAAGGGCGCAACTGGCGTGTGATTTTGTTGGTAGCCCCCACCCCCTCTCAACCCTCGTTTTTCCATTGGTTTTAAGCAATATCGCCGATTCTCGTTAGGTAATGTGTGTAAATGCAAGCCTCATCCCCCCTTCCCCCAGGAAAAAGTTCTGGTTGTGCCACTGCCGGTTAATAAAATCTGGCAATTATTCAGAGCCAGAGGTTCTCAAAGGGGCCGTTCATAAATGATGTCGCGCATTTATCCCATACATTTGACCCCCTCCCCCTTTGTCACAATATGTCACACTTCAGTGGACCCCCTTCCCCCCCTTTGCCACATGTCACGCTTTGTTGCATAATACATGATGTCACACTTCTTGTTACCCCCTCCCCTCCCCTTGTCACACATTGTCACAATTTTACGAACCCCCCTCCCCCCTCGTAGCGCGATATCATTAATGAATGATACCAAAGTTTTTTTTTCTCCATTTTTCCGTTTAAAAATTGGGTACGTATACTCATGTGTGCGCTTTACAAATTTACTTAGATAAGTAGCGTCAGTACGGCGGGTTGGAGGGGGCATTTGCCCCGCGTGACACCTTTTTGGGGGTTATTGGAGGTACACAAAAATGAGATAGAGTTTTTGAAACATACATATGCGTGAATTATACTACATATGCTATTTCAACATATGATAACAAAAAATAAATGGAGTTTACTGAAAGTAAAACCAAATAAATAAAATGGAATTTCTTAAGATGTTTCTTTTCTTTGCGTTACTGAAAAAATTATAAACTACAAAATTACAACTTTATACAGCACAACAACGGTACTTTTTTTGTGTGGGGAGGGGGTTGCATCACAAATTACCATCCCGGATAAAACTCCTGCTAGGAACGCCGCTGAATTTTTTCTTCCTAACAATTTTACTACTTATAATTTCCTGAAATTGGACGACACAAATGCAGGAGTTATAGTGATGCCTCACTCAAAATGCTAGAGAAATGTTTTGATTATTAGTATATTTGACATGTGCTACAACAATGTCAACTGCAACTGCATTACAGTTACGCAAGCAACCAATAAGCTATCGGAGACAAACAGACACTTAAGCCGCTTATATATCAGATTAAGTATTCTACAAAGTACATTTCTATAGCTTCACAGCAAAGTGAAATAATCTTCATCGAGTTAGTGTAGTATTTTATTTATTTATTCCGTTTTTTAATACATCCCTGATTTTAGTTCATCCCTGAGTTTAGTTCTCCTCATCAAGTCTCTTCTTCAGTTCAATTCTTAGTTTTTGATATTCTAAAACATAATTTGATTTAAAAGAAATTTTGGTCATAATTTTAAATTCATGGACATTTAGAGCAACTTCTATGGGAGAAACATATTCGTCATAAAAGCAATGCTTTCCTTTAAATATAATTTTCTTCAAAAACTGAAAAGAAATTTCATGAATAGCACTTCAAAATATTCCCTAGAAACTGATCCTTCAAAGAAAATAGAATGCCGCCGGAAAATTCAAAAGAAACATCATCATTCATTTTTGCTTCGAGTTTTAAATGCTTCAAAGAATTATGTTTTAAAAATTTTTAACGAATCATGGTAACTGGCTTTCTCCAATGCATTTCAAAGAACATACTAATAGCAAGTCTTCGAAAGAAAAGACGTTTTTCGAATGAGGTCATCGATCTGAGTTGGCACAGAACAGAAGTGTGATGTGTTTGGATTTTCCCTTTAATTTAAAAATGTAAATAGAAGCGGCCTCTCATTTTTGCAATTATTTTAAAACATAGTGTTTGCCATTTAGTAGACTTCGTAGTTCAGCGATATAACTGGTTGCTGTCGTAAAAAATTCGAGCAAGGAGGAATCGTTCGCTCAGAAAACCATTACAATTCACCTTCTTATCAAAATGATCAACAGATAACAAGCCCAATAATAATTAGTAGTGAGGCATTACCCTCCACCCTGATAACATTTTTTATGACAAGTTATAACAGAAAGGGTGTAGATTACTCTCTGCACCTCCATTTCAAGATATCTTTTATTTGAAATGCATTTCTCTTATCTTAATGGAGCCCAGATCTTTGCAATAAATCACAGAAGATCATCGCATATGGGATCATTCATAAATGACGTCACGCTTCGAGGAGGAAGGGGGGTTTGTGAAATTGGCACAAGGGGAGGGGAGGGGTAACAAGAAGTGTGACATCATGCATTATGCAACATAGCGTGACGTGTGACGAAGGGGGAGAGGGGGTCCGCTGAAGTGTGACATGTTGTGACAAAAAGGGGAAGGGGGTCAAATATATGGGAAAAAAGCGTGACATCATTTATGAACGACCCCTATGCTTAAGACAAAGTGGACATGCTGACAGTTTGTTTAAAGTTATAAGAATTCTCATCGCATTGTACAGAGTGGGGCGAAAGTAATGACCCGGTTTTGAGAGGGTAAAAAAAAAAACTATTACAATTTGAGACTTAAAACTTTTTTTTATTTTGATCTGTGTATAATCACTTCTTTTTTAACGTGTTTTGATTACCACTTCAGCAAAGGTGGCCGCCTTTAGCAGCAATACACTTATGCAGTCTATTTCTGAAGTTTTGGGAAACTTTTCTGCACATCTCAAGGGGGTATGGCGGATATTTCCTCGGTCTTTCAAACCCTTCTAAAGTATCGAAGCGATGTTTCCACACTTTCACCTTCAAATAACCCCACAGAAAAAGGCTTCCGCAAGGGACCGTAACATTAAGTGGAATATTGAAATGCATACAATCAGCTCTATGGGTGGAAGAATAGACTGCATCACTGCATTGCTGCTGAAGGCCGCCATCATGCTGTAGTAGTACTCAAAATGTAATGTAAAAATGGGGTTATATACAGATCAAAATACAAAAAGCTTTAAGTCTCAAGTTGTTTTAGGTTGTTTTTTTTATATATATATTACCCCCTCAAAACCGGGTCATTACTTCCGCGCCGGTCCTCTTGAATCACAACTCTTTCAGGCATGCCGCAGTGAAATAAATAGTCATTCAGGAAAACTTTAAACCATGGGGGTTGACTTTGAACCACGTCATATTTTTTAGTATATTTGATTTAATTTAAAAATTAAAAGTAGAAAATTCATTTTATAACCTATTTAGCTGAGTGCAGCACTGGACCGTCCAGTTCCTTTTTTTTTTTTTTTTTTGGCATATACAAGGTGCCTTCCATAAGTAATGCGACCAATTTTTTCCAGATGCGACTGTATACCGCAGCGCCTTCTAACTGGCTGGGCTAGGTGGAGGGGGGTGTTAGCTTCATACCGCACCCATTCTCAGTCGGTTCCGAGCTGCCGGAGAGTTAGGGCGTGTGTTTTCGTGAACCCATATTGAGCTTAACGTAACACGGCGCGATGGATCAGGACTACTGTGAATGCAGCTTTTTACCTGGAAATGCTCAAAAGGCTGAAAAGGACGGTTGCGCGCTGTCGAAGTGACATCAAGGATGCGTGGAAACTTCATCACGACAACGCGCCGAGCCACAGCGCCCTCGTTGTTAACGATTTCTTGGCCAGGACCCACACCCCATTGGTTCCCCAGCTTCCCTACAGTCCTGACCTGGCTCCCCCAGACCTTTTTTGTTTCCCCGCTTAAAAGGAGTCCTGAAAGGGAAACATTGGGACACCATTGAAGACATCCAGATTTATGTTACATCCGCTCTAAAGGCCATCCCGGAGAAGGCGGGAAACACCGCCTCCAGAAATGTATCGACGCAGGAGGGTGCTATTTTGAAGATTTTTAAGTAACTGTACGAATATGTTTAATAAATCATTTTTTATGGATTTGGTCGCATTACTTATGGAACACACCTTGTATACAGATAGATATAACGTGCTTCAAAGTTATCTCCCATGGTTCAAAGTTACCCTGAATGACTGTAAATGAATAAGCAGGATTGTAAAATTTATTCTAGCTCATATGCAGGGTTTCTACTGATTTTCAAAAAGGAAATATCATGACCGGTCGGTGATGCATCGGCTACTGATTTTGCCGGATATCGTATATCAGGTGTCACCTGTAAGACCCATAAGTACCAGATATCCGGCTCTGATATTTGAAACTTGTAAATTCTATACATATTTTTCCGTTTCTAAAACAGGTACTAAGTTTGTGATTCACATATGATTTCAAAACGTGTTAATTAATTTTAAAAATAAAATTTGACATCCGGATAACCGGATATTTCGTGCAGTAATCTCATCGCGTTCCGCATATTTAAAAACCTGTTGGATAAAAGATATTTTGAAACTGTTTTCGTTAAACTGAAACTTTCGTGACCTATTCGTAATTGTCGTGACTTTTTTCATTACTTTCCTAACCCATTTCCAAATTTGTGACTTTCGTTACCTGTAGATACCCTGAGATAGGAATTGTAGTAATAAGACAAGCACACTCAACAAGACATATGGCAAAGTTTCCATAAAGATTAAAATTTTAACATCGGAGGGGGGGGGGGGAGTTTTGAACGTAATAGTGGAAATTTTTATGAAAAGAGAAATCCTGAATGATTCATAATTAAATATCCATAAATTTACGTATTAGTAAATTTTTAAGAAATCAAGAATAAATTAGAAATACAAACGCTCACTTTCAATTTGATAACGAGTTCAAAACGCTGATGCAAATCAACAAATTTACGAAACGTTGGTTCGAAGCAAAATAACGGGCTATCGCTCTTATTTTTTAACTTTATATTATATTAGACATTGTTATATGCAAATTGTATTTATTTTGTTTGACATTGTACTGGACAAACAATCTGACTGACAAATATTATATATAGTATATATATATTGGAAATGATTGACTGACACCAAAAGGTTATTATTTTGCTTTGACATTCACTTAATAAGATTTCCTTTTCCCTTTTGTTTTGTTGACTTTTTTTATTCTTTGAATTATTAAATGGTAAAAAATGTATCGAGTATTGTACAAATTTTAGGTTGTATATGTAAGGAGTAGTATGAAAGCATGACGAATCAAGACTTCTAAAAAAAAGTCTTCGAATCTACGTCGAAAGGAGGAACGTTTTACATCAGAAGGCGGAAAATTAACTATTTCCAAATATTTTCGTTGATAATACTAAAACTCATCAATAGCTACATTTGAAAAGGTAAGAAAATCGGTTGACAAACAGAGAAGAAAATGACACTTAACTGCTGTATCTTTTTGTCTTTGCATATTTATATATAGATTGCACACTACAGTCGACTCGCGTTACAACGACTTTTAAAAAAGAACGGATTGACTTCCGTGTCAGATAATGTTATTTCACAACCGAAATAACAACCAGGAAAGAAATACGACTCTTCTTCGACTAGAACCAGACGAATTTGGGATTTTCTCCATTCTGCAAATTAGGAATGTTGCATTTATATGGCGCAGAGAAAGGATAAAATACTATTATAGCTTACTTGAAAGTGTATTGTAGTTTATAACTAAAACATGCACAGTTTATACTTCACAAATCTATACAGGGTGAAGCGGAAGTGAACCGGTTTTGAGGGGTATTAAAAAAAGCTAATACACATTGAGACTTAACTTTTTTTTTATTTTATCTGTATATGATCCCCATTTGTCCTTCCTGTTTTGAATACCACTTCAGCAAGATGGTGGCCTTCAGCAACAAAGCACGGATGCAGTCTATTTCTGAAGTTTTAGGAAATTTTTATGCACATTTCATGGGGGTATGGCAGATATTTCCTCGACATTTCATTCCTTCAGCTCTTCTAAAGTTTGGGGGCGATGTTTCCAAACTTTCTTCTTTAAATAATCCTACAGAAAAAACTTCAGCTAGGGAACGTAACACTACGCTAAATATTGAAATGCAAACGAAGAGCTCGAGCTCGCTGCGTGGATGAATAGCATCAGCGTATTCCCGCTGAAGGCCGCTATCTTGTGGAAGTGGCATTCAAAACTTAATGAAAAAAATGGGTTTATATAGAGATCAACATTTAAAAAGTTTTACGTCTCAAATTGTATTAGTTTTTTTTTTTTTTCCTACCCCTTCAAAACCGGGTCATTACTTCCGCCCTACCCTGTATAACAGAGCTCGTGTGTGTGTGTGTTTGTATGTTCATTATACAAAAGCCACACTTAAGAAGGGATTGGAACGAAATTTGACACATTGTTCAAGCATCCCCTGATAAAGCAAACGCACGTTCGTTCTCTGTCCCAATCGAAGATTCGAATTAGTTTTTTTTTTTTTATTTTATTTCAGTTTTACGTGAAATATGCGTTCTGCTGTAAAGAAGCATTTTGAATCAGAGTTTCGTTTGATGCCTTTGATTTTTGTAAAAAATAATTTGAAGAGAAGTTATATTATTATTTTTTATTATTTTTTAATTTAGTAAAATAAATGTTTTATTTTTGATAAATTATTTTTTTAATTCAATGAGTTAAACTGAAATACAATAGTGGTATTATTATACCAGGCAACGCCGGGCAATTTTTCTAGTGTAAGTTTATATTCCTAATTGCATAGTTTATATTTCACAGTGCATTTACTTTCACCACATTTTAAAAAAAGTACATCGTAACGCAATCAGTTTTTACTGCGCTTACTTTTATTTATTTATTTTTTGATATTAAGAATGTTATGCATTCCATATTATATGTTCTCGGTGACATGTCACAGCATTGCTCTAACTAAATTTAAAGAAAAGGGGATTATTTGAACATCATTATCGGCTCGTTTGATAGCGACCGTTTGACAGAATGTCCCAAATAATGAAGTCCAGAAGGGGTCGTTATAATGAAAGTGGACTGTATTAATGAAAGAATAATGAACATAGAGCACAGTGTACGAAATGGCTTTTATATTGTTAGTTTAAATTTAAGGCAGTAATGGAATCAATTTAAGACTGATTTTAAAACGTGAACGTAATCACAGGGTTACTAATACCGCAGGCAGCCATGCTAATACTTATAGAAATTTCTATCCGGGGTCTCAATTGTTAAAAGAAACAAAAGGACTTCTGCTAACGTTCTTCTGTGTCTCTCTAATACCCTTCAAGTCATTCATGAATACTGCCTGCTCGAACGCTTCAAAAGAACGCTCGCTCAAATGCTTATAACTTTTAAACAGCTTTTAATTTTGCTTTGAAATTTTCAGGGTATGTTATTGAATAGTTGTAGAATCGATTTATGAGGGGGGAGGGATTATTTTTTTGAGACCTCTACACCTATTCCCCTCCTTAACATGTCAGCTCAGACCAAAATTTCATATTTCGCCAGGATCTATTGTTTTATCAATTCAGATCTGTAGATCTTAACGGAATTTACGCTTTTGGGTAAAATAAATCCATCACGATCAGTCAACAATATTTTTTTCTCATTAACATCATATATTTCTTTTATAACAATTCGACTCGCTTGATGAGGGAAAGTTCAATTTAGCGCTTACGTGTTCACCATGATCTGTATCATTTTCTATATTCAAATAAACATTCCCATAAACATCAATATTTATATTTTGAAAGTTTTGAGCAATATTTACATAATTATCATTAGTGGTAACAACCTTGTTTGCTTCTGAATTTTTCTTTTAAGAGGAGTGATTTGAGTAACATTCCCATCTCTTACTTCCCTTATAATTAATATTTGAAGTCATTGTTCGACTGCCTACGTCATTTAAAAAAAAAATTTTAGTTCCAATGCCTTTCGTTTATTTTAGACTTGACAAATTTCGAACTGCGGAAAAAATAATACATAAAACCAAATTTTATGTGAGATATCCGAGTGAAATATTTTTTTCTTCGTAGCTGCGAGATCATTAGGGCTATGTGGCTTGCATTTACCGACTTGACTGGAAGTCAAAAAGTATGAGATATTTTTCGCCAATACAACCTAACATGCGATTATAAGCTAAAGACAGAAACAAATCAAACATAGCATGTGAGTGAAAACGAAAAAACGTATTTTTCCTTGACCTTCCAGTTTCAGTGGATGGGACTGGATTCAAGTTGTTTAAATACTTTGACAATTTTTTAATAATGCTTTCAAAAAAAAAAAAATATCAGGAGGGAATAAACATCTCTCCAATAAAATGATGATAAATCGAGACTGGCAAGCGGGTTAATGGTTAGCTTTATTCGTAGCCTTGTACTATTAGCCATTTTATTTGAGCCATTAGAATTTGCGTGTTGACACCGAGGGTGTAAGATGAGGACCCCAGTTTAGAGGATAACTGTTCTTGCGACACGGCGACAATTTCTACCAGGGATGACGAACTTTTTTTCGATAAGTGTGCTATTTGCTATTTTTCTTTTTTTAAATCATCCTTTTCGGAAAGTGACTGCTAGTCTTCGTTTTTTTTTTTTCCTAATTTTTTTGAAATGTAGTTCTAGTGAATGCTGAGAAGGAAAAAGTAAATTGCACTTGTGGGCGTGCCACCTACCGGCAACCTCTGCCCTACATACTATGTATATTTGTTTATGGCTTAGAGCAGGGGTCTCCAAACTTTCCAGCCTTAGGGCCATATTGATTATCCTACAACATAATTATTCAACATAAAAATAGATTACTTCAGTAAACTTAATTTAATTTGCTATAAAAAATAAATATGTTCTCTAGAAGGAGTTTTCTTTCAAGTATGCTAGCTCTCCGCGGGCCGGACAAAATCTGTCCGCGGGCCGGATGTGGCCCTCGGGCCGTAGTTTGGAGACCCCTGGCTTAGAGGCAAGAAGGAATTGCATTTTAAAAAATTTCATGCGGTATAAATTTTAAGTGTTCACAAACACAAAATAGTCAGTTATTTTGGACAAGGCTGAACTTGATCGTTAACTGTTTAACTGTTATTCAGGCTGTTTCATTTCGCCATAAATGAAGGGACAAAAATTGGGGTCGGCACTCAGCGCCATCTATTCAACTTTAAGGCTTTTTAACAGATAAGAAGCAGATTATTTCATTAAAAGTTTGACAAATTTCAAAATTGTCTATTATTAATTTTAAACCTGTTCAAGATAAGTAACCTCATCCATTCTTTGCCATATTGCTTATTTCTGTAAATATATATCGTTCATTACACACATAAAGTATATGCTAAATAAATGTTGTACAGAAATTTAATCTATGTGTAATATAGAATAAATAGCAATATCATAACTTTTGCTGCTAGGTAAAATTTGCAATACATATATTTTTTGAAACATTCAAAATTACATTTAATTAATTTTTAATTAAGAGTTGACTGAGTAATTTTCTATTTTTTTATTTATATAAAAGAATTATGCCGAAAATGGTGAATAAAACAACTATTTTATTCTAAGCATTTATTTATGCACAGAAGAAATAATAAAATGCATGCAAATGCATTAAAAAACACACACATATTGACTATAAATCAAAAGCCGAATATCATTAAATTCCAATTACTTCAGCGTAAAGAACATAATGAACTGGTAAAGAACTACATAAACCTGCCGAAAGCTGTTACTACTGAAACAAGAATAATTTTCATTGATCATTCTGAGGGTGCTATCAGAAGGTGTTGGGAGCAGTGGACACGTGAAGGCACCCACGCACGGCGTACCTGGTCTGGAGCGAATAGGGCGACGACGGCGCGAGACGATCAAAGGATCCTGCTCCACGCACTCACGGATCCCACAGTGACCTGTTCCACTGTACAAGTAGATGTAGGGGTTCCTGTTCATCCACGAACAATTTCTAGATGCCTCAGGGCAAGGCCGTAGCCAGAAATTTTTTTCGGGGGGGGCCCTAACTTTGAAACACTTTTATGTTGAAGAAAGTTTCAGGGAGGAATATATGCTACATTGCGAAAAAATTCGGGGACGTCATACCTACCAGTCCTTCCGTTGCATGCAGTGTTTCTTTCAGACCTTCTGCTCCGGGGGGGGGGGGGGGGAGGTCATGTTAAGAATAAGGAGGGGCGGTGTATGCTTCCAAAATCACTACCTTTTTATATTTATACATAGATGTAACTAGAAATGATAATATTAATATATTTTATATAGTATATGATAGATTTTTGATACCATGTACAGTAGGTGTATTTTTGATTATCTTTGGTGTAAATAGGACCGTGTTTTGTGGAAGCTTCTGCATCTTAAATATTTGAAACTGATCTTACAACCATAATGTTTAGACTACCTCTGAAAGGGGGGTCCGGGGGTTCCCTCCCCCCGGAATTTTTTCGCAATTTGGCTCCTGAGAATGCAATTTTAGGCCCTTTCGGGACGTTAGAGGAAGGAGTTTCAGAAGTTCTCCCCTAAGAAAATTTTCGAAACTGCAGTCTTAAAAATGAAGTTTCAGTCTATCTTTGTCAATGTTACTGGAGGCAGGAAGGAGTTTGAGGGCTCTCCCCAGTAAACTTTTTGAAAATTTCCTAACAATGCAATTTCGAGATTCTTTAGTGATTTCAGAAGAAGCAGAAGGGAGTGCGGTTAGTCTTCTCCCGCAAATTTTTCGAAATAAATTCTTATCTTTTAGGCTACTTTTGGTGTCGCTAGTGACAGTGTTCGATGTCTTTTCCCTAAAAGTGTTTCTGAAACTAATGTCTTAAAAGTGTAATCTCTTTTTCCTTTCATTTTTTTAAAAATCTGTGAACTGGATTTTTTTCTCCAGGGGGGGGGGTGCAGTTGGTTAGCTCCGAGGGGGCAGTCCCCCCCCCCCCCAGAGAGATGCCTGAAAGAAGCACTGGTTGCATGTTGCATGATGAAATTATGTTTTCAATTTCGCCCACAGAAGTATTACTTCAACAAAAAAAAAGAGAGAGTTAACAGAAAACATACGTTGTTTTGAGAATTACTCCCTATTCCGTTTTATTTTAGACAATTTAAGCAATTCATACTTATTCTCAAGTCTTCCCTATTTTGTCATAACTAAATGTAAATAATTAAAAACTGGAGGTTTTCTTTTTCCTTAACCTAAATGCAGCAAACTCTTTTTTTTTTAAGTTTGAAGTCAAAAAAAGCTGTATAACTTTGATTTGCAGACGTGGACAATTATAAAGCACTTTCAAAATTAGACATATAGCTCATGGGCTGCAATTGCGGCACAACTCAAAAAATCATGTTTTGAGATAAGTGGGTTTAAACTTTTCATTGCTAAGAAAAATTCGTAAGAAATGCTTTAGTTATTATTAAATCTTGAGGCCTAATTTTGACTTAAGGAGTTGTGCTAGTATTGCTGCTGAAAAGAATGTGTATTTTCATATTTACAATCTGTTCTTAGTCCGAAACGAGAGTTTTTTTTGAGTTGTGCCACTATTGCAGCCCATGAGCGATATAATAAGAAGAACTAATCAAGATGTTTTATGTTCAATGTAAATTTATGACTAGGCTAAGTAAAAGTATAATTCTGTCGCGGTATTTTTCACCTTCACAATGTTATTGTAAACGCTCTATGGGACCATTCATAAACAGTGTCACACTTTCTTTCAATATATTTGATCCCCCTCCCTCCCCCCTTGATCACAAGATGTCATTCTTCAACACACCCCTACCCCCTTTGTCACATGTCACGCTATATTATATGAGCACATGTACTTGCAGTTCATAAATAAAGTACTTACGTTAAAGAATCGCATTTTTAGCCTACTTTCCCGTAAAAGTGAAAAAAAATAATAATAAAGCATGAAAGAAGGCTTAATGTATTGTGAAAATATCGTTAAAAATCAAGAGAAGTCAAAAATAAGTGAAGTAATTAAATAAAGATTGAAAAATAAAAAATTTGAAAGTAGGGTATTGAGATGGGGAAAAAGTGTGTCTGTCGGTCTGTCTGTCGGTCTGTCCCCCCCCCTAATAACTTTTGAACGAATTGTCCGATTGAAAAAATTCTTTTTGCATTCGAAAGATCTCGGCGAGGACATCTCATTTCTATATTTTACTTTTTGATTTGAACAATTTTTTGTTCAATTTTGAACAGTTCAAAAAATTTTAACATTAGCGCCTATGGACAAAATTGAAGCGAATTCTGTAAACTCTGGGTACAAGAGCCAAGTTCCTATTGCAAGCTTATTGAAAGGAGTTCTCGGCGTGAAATATTGATTTGAACAGTTTTTGTTCATTTTTGAACAGTTCAAAAAATTAACACAGAGCTTACGGGGAAATTTCAACCCTATATAAATCCTGATCTAACGGACCGATTTGCTTGGAACAAACTTTATCGGAAAGCTCTTATAACGTAGAACATGTAGAAATAGAAAGTTTATCCAGAACTTACGAGCCTATTTTGCTACGAAATTTTTTGATCGGGATTTTCAAGGATATTTCTCAGTGACTCAATGAGTGAAATAATGAATGAATGAATAAATGAAAGAGTGAAAGAATAAATCAATAAATAAATGAATGAGGAAAAGAATGAATGAATAAATTATTGAATAAATGAAAATAAAAATAAATGAGTGAATAAATACATGAATGCGTAAATGAATGAAAAAACACTTGAATGAGGTAACGAATGAATGAATAAATGCATGGCTGAATAAATGAAAGAATGAATGAGTGAGTGAATGAATATGTATTATCCGTTGAAAAAGGTATATTTTCAATAATTAGAACTAAAGATAAATAAGAAAGAGAGAGAAAGAGATAGCTAGATTATAAATTTGAATTTGGTGTATACGGGAAAGTAGGCTCGTATAGTTCTAGACGGAACTTCTTGTTAATTTTAACTTTTAATGACATTTGTGAGTATAAAATGAGATTAAGGTTAAAATAGGAAAAAGATAATTAGTGCATAATAGTTAAAAAAAATAATTGAATTCTAAAAAATGACCCGCGCTTATTTATCTTAAAAGTAAATACCTAAGAAGATTTTCTTTTAAAATTTTAACTAGAAGTGACTTCAAACCTTAATAAGCATCGGTATTTTCAATATAAAATGAAATCAATGAAACTTTAAAATAAAATTATGAAAAACAAAAATAAGTTTAATCTGCTGATTTTTTTACATGTTTTTATAGAAATCAAAATGTGTAATGTCACACTTCTTGTTATCCCCTTGTCACAATTTCTCGAAGTAGTGTGACATCATCCCCTATGAAGTTAAAAAATGAAAAAAGAAAGATTAATAAGCAGTTTCTCAGCATGTGAGGAAGAAAATAAAAAGTTGAAACAAAAATTGCAAAAAAAAAAAGGAGCGGCAGCTAAAATAATATTTTGAAAAAATTACATAAAAATAATCATACCCTTTCTGCTGTTCAGCTCTACAGGGTTTCTTCCCAAAATAGGACAAAATACTTTCACCTTTTCTTTTACTCATAAGCAAAATTTGTGCACAGGCAAGCAAGGGAGACTTTTGCAAGAGCACAAGAGCCCACTCAACTGCCTATGTTCCGCAAGGCAAGGTCAAGGCATCCGCAAAGGGGCAAGAGCCCTCCCTCCGCCCCCTTGTCGGAAGCGTTTCTATGTTGATTCGATTTTACGAATTGCTAGTTGAAAAAAGAAAAGAAAAATAAAGATTTGTCCCAGCAATAACAGCACAAATATCCACATCCCGCAATCGTAGACGACGCGGTTCATTAGGCATTAGCTCCTACTTCTACAATATGGGCTACAGCCAGGGCAAACTAAAAAGCGCGGGAAAACTATAACAATCCCCGATAAGTCAGCGAAAAACGCGCGAAAACCATACAGCCAGTGCAAACTTAATGGGAGTGTCGCCATTTCCACAAATGTAACCTTCGGGCAAGGATAGACAAAGCACCTAAACTGTTGTACGTATATTTAGGGCAGATGTGGTTCCATAGCTCGCATTTTGCCAAAAAGGGATCAGTACATTTGCTGTTCTTGCTGTGTGGTCGGGTGATTAGAACCATATATAGCCCTTGCCCTTAGGCAAGGAATCAATCCGGAGAACCTATCGACTGGAGAATTGAGGGAAAGCATCTTTTTTTGAGATCTGGTTTTTGACCCTAAATTTTGGAAGCGCCGTCTTATCGTTTCCCCATTTGTAAAACAGAGGACCCCCCCCCCCCCCCGGCTCCCAAACAGGTTGGTTCAAGGAACAAAATCTTTTTTTTTTGTTTAACAATTTTTTTTTTTTTTCAGACTAGTTAAAAATTTCGAAAGTATTTCGGGGGGGGCTCGGGCCCCCCCCCCCCTTGCCTACGGCCTTGCCTCAGGGAAGCGAATCTGCAATCCCAGCGCCCATTACGTGTACTGCCATTAACACAGTCACATCGGCGGCTCCGATTACAGTGGTGCCAAGAGAGAGCGACGTGGAACGCCACATATTGGAGACGTGTGATGTTTAGTGATGAATGCCACTTCGTTTTGGAGACAGATGATCACCGTGTACGTGTGTGGAGACGCCCTGGGGAACGATGCAATCCCACCCTCACTATTCAGCGACACAGTTCCCGCACTGCATGTGTCATGGTCTGGGGGGGGGCATAGCCTACGATAGCCGCTCCACTCTGGTGGTGGTACGTGGTACATTAACAGCTAAGCTGTATGTGGATGAAATCCTACGGCCTCATGTGCTTCCATACTTAACCGGTATTCCAGGTGCAATTTACCAGCAGGATAACGCTCGACCGCACACGGCTCGGATTAACAGGACTTCTAACGATGTGTTCGGACCTTTCCATGACCTGCTCGCTCTCCGGACATCTCCCCTATTGAGCATGTATGGGACCAGCTGAAACGCCAGTTGCAGTCGTGCCACTCCTTGCATGATTTGGACAGAGTTGTTCAACATTTGTGAGCACGACTGCCTTAGAACAACATCAGACGATTCAATGCCGGACCGTATTGCGGCATGTATCGCAGCGTGAGGCGGTCTGACGCGCTATTGAACATAGCTGGCTGGACGGCTTTGTAATTGTCTAATTGTTTAGTTTTTTTGATCAAGTGTATCTTTCATCTTTATCATTCACTGAAATAAATTTCATTTGAATCCGATGATTCCTTCTTGGTGCGCTATTTTGAATGTCCGCGAGTGTATTTTTTTAAAACAATATTCAAAAATTTTTTGCATATATGTGAAACAATAATTGGGGAAGGATCTAAGAGTTGACACTTCAAAATAGGGCATTGCAAAAGCTCAGGTGTTATAATATTTTCCAAATTACGGTAAACATTTTTCCTTGGTAGAAATGGTACAGCTTTTTCAACAAAATCCAAAAGAACTATTAATATTGTGACAAATAAATTTGAAGGATATCTTAAACCACCACGGTCTCGATGGTGAATCAAATTCATAAGGGGTGAAGAGCACGGGGGGGGGGGGGGAGAAAATGTAGCACGCAGAGCTATTTCTGAAGGAAATTCATGGTACGAAATACCTTCCTTATCCTTTTTCTTATTTTTTTTTTGGACGAGGTACAATACGGTACGCAGCAATTAACCATTTCAATAATATTTAGTTAACCATTTCCAACAATATTTAGCTGATGAAACCAAGAAAGGACATCATATCTTCAAAATAAAGATGCTTTTAAATGATGTAAACAATCTTTTTCTGGGTCACGAACTAGCGGCTCCTAGCGGGAAAATAAAAATATCAGAGCGGAAAAGTGCGACGTCGGCTCTTTTGAAGTTTCCAGAAATGAAACAACCTGATTCGTAACAGTTAACTAACTGGATCAAGTTCAGCCTTGTTTTGGATAACAACTATTTTTATGTTTCACACTATAACGCTCAAAAATTAACCAAAAAAATAAACAAGTTATACAACAATAAAATATTAAGAACAACTTGAAAGGAAGAACTACAATTTATTAGCTAAGATAAGTACACTATACTTTGACATTTATTTTTTTTTCCCCAAATATTTTTTTTAAAAACAAAACAATAAGACAAAAGAAAGAAATTGATAAAATTTTCAGTTTTACTTCTAACTTGTTTTCGTGTGCAACACATAGGCTCAGCATAATCTTGATAACTCACCAAGAGATAAACAATTAACATTATCCGTTCTATCATGTCAAATGTGCTTCTTACATCGTTCAAATATCAGCATCAAAAACAATAGTTAATTAAATCCGAATTTACTAAATCCGCACTTAAAATAAAGAATTTTTAAAGACTAAATTAAGGAAAAAGTATATCTTAAAATAAATTATAAAACTCTTACTAGAATAAGTAACTGTATCAACACATCTGCTCCAGTAAGAGTATGAACTAGTGACAAAAAGTAATACAATCCGAAGTAGGGAAAGGCGGGCGGTTTCCCCGCTAAAACTGCGGAAAAATTAAGAAAGTGGGTTTGTAAGTTTCATTTTTAATGCGCATACATAGCATAATGAATCAGAATAAATCATTCAGCATCATAAAAGAATTTTTCATATACCTGAATATATTTCAAAATAATCTTAATATATCCCAAAAAGTTCAAATATAAAAGCAATTTTATTATTCTTCTTCTTATCTTGTATAGCATATGCAGTTGATCTTTCGCTACTGTGATGTTCCACATTATGTAGATTGCTCAATGCTAACTGAATTGTTGGTTCATTGCCGCTAATATTGCACATAGTTCTAACAAGACTGCTACTGCTGTTGCGAATGTGGCCTCGAGGCCTGTTGATGAACGAAGTCTCGATTGAAACCTGGTGTAGCAGTGCGAGGACAAAATGTAGGCTGCTGCTGCTGAGGTGGTTGATACGAGGAGGCTTGCGTGGCAAAAGTTGTGCTCAATTGGAGAATTTGCATCTGAGAAAGAAACAATAAGTAATTTCAAATAGTTTTCAAAAAATAAAGAATCATACTTTATTAAAAATGTCATAAAAAACCAAAGGGTAAAACAGATTTAAAGCCAAAACTCCTGAAAAGTGTTTATGCACGTAGAAAAGACAGAAAACGGATGGACAAAATGGAGTTTAAAAAAATCTTACTCCTTTCCCCCTCCCAAAATTACAGCTTTTATTTGTTACTCATATTTTATACCTTAAGTAGAAAAAGAAAGTGGGCTAACTTTTTACGTGAAAAGAAAATTTTAAACGCACTACTAACTGTAAGAAAATAACCATTAATTATGCATTAAATGCTTATTATTCAAAGTGCTTATTGGTAATGAAAAAAAAAGTGAACAGAGTACAATGAAAGTTTTACATATCGTTGCTTGAAAAGAATAGCAGGGTTCACACTGGGGAAAATACACCTTGACTAAAATTTTAAGTGGGATTTTTTAAAATTTAAGCGCTAACAAATATTTTTTGAGTGGGATTTCAAAAAATATTGCGGGAATCGCGCGGCCTAGCGCTAACCCTGAATAGTGACACAACTCCAAAAAAGCAACCTTTTCAGGAAACCAGTTTTTAAATTATTGCAACTTTTTCAGGAAACCAGTTTTTAAATTATTGCGATATGTAATTTATTGTTGTTTCATTCATAACAATTCCTAATTATTGTAATGTCCCTTAAAAATGGTTAATACTATTCTTTTTGTTTATTTCATGCAGTTGCTGTGCTAGCCTCTTAGTGTTCCTAGAAATTTTAATCAAATTTAGGAGACTTTGAGTTGTGTCTCTTTCGAATAAAAACAATTTTTCTGAAACAACAATTTGAGGAATAGTGTAATAACCCTGAAAAGGTCTTTAAAAAATTGTAACATTAAAATCAATACAGACAACTCCAAATATGTCTCTTGTTGTCCATAATAAAATTTAATGAAAAAATCCTACATTAACAGCAATACAGACACAACACAAAATGGGTCTCTATTGCTCTAAAAGGGACTATCACTCAGGACCTAATCGGAGTTGTGCCTTTTTTCAATAAAATTGGCAGTACTTACCCACCCAGCAGTCAAAACACAACACGAGTTATGCCTCTGTTCAACAAAAAAAAAAAAAAAAAAATGGCATTTTATTTTCATTCTGAAAAGACTTATGCAATGTACGGGCAACTTTGCTATCTACGACTTGGTTCTTTATTCCATATAAAAAATCAATTTTTTTAAAGTATTATCAATTAAAAATCTCATTTTCGGTATTTTTTGAGTTGTGTCACTATTCTTTTCAAGCGACGATAAGTAAAACGGCAATCATATTTAGGGCTCGAACAAGCAGAAAAAAATCAGAACAATTCCAGGCCACAAATCATAATACAAATGTAGTATACTGAGAACTGTTAGCCTCATTAAACATGGATGTCAAATGTCAACACCGCCACAATCAACACTGCACTTAATTTAGCTATAAAAGATAATACAATTTCTTTAATGAATAATTATGACAGCTTTCAAGAAAGGGTCTAAAACTAAGGCAGGAAATTATAGGCCTGTGAGTCTTACTTCCGTTCTTTGTAAAATTTTTGAAACTCTGATAAAAATCAAAATAGTGAATTTCCTGGAGGCTAATGGAGTGTTGACTGATTTTCAGTATGGTTTTAGAAAGGGTAGGTCCTGTACAACTAATTTGTTGCATTTCTATGACAAGGTTACCATGGCACTAGATAATAAAAAGTGCTTAGATGTTGTTTACATTGACTTTCAGAAAGCGTTTGATAAAGTACCGCATGAAGCTCTTCTTAGCAAACTTGCTTATATTGGTATTGGTGGAAAAACTTTAATTTGGGTTAAAAATTGGCTGACTGGGAGGAAACAAAGAGTAGTAGTGAAGGGCAATTATTCTCAGTGGATTGATGTTTTGAGTGGGGTTCCACAAGGTTCAGTTCTAGGGCCAATATTATTTATTATTTTTATTAATGATATTACTCAGAGTATTTCTGGGAACATCAATAGTTTTGCTGATGATGTCAAAATAATGGGAATTGTGGACACGGAGGAACAAGTCAATCAGTTTCAAGAGGATTTGAATCAAATTTCTAGGTGGGCAATTAAGTGGGGTATGTCTTTTAATATTGGGAAATGTCAAGTGCTTCATTTTGGTCATGGGAATAAACATGCAACCTATTATTTACAAGGTTCTGTCATTAGGGAAGCAGAAGCAGTTGTTGATCTAGGAGTATTGATTAGTCATGACTTCAAGTCCAGTCAGCAGTGTAGCATAGTAAGTAACAAAGCTAACAGGATGCTTGGGTTTATCAATAAGGCTATTTCGAACAGGTCTAGGGAAGTTGTATTGCCATTATACAGAAGTTTGGTAAGACCTCATTTGGAGTATGCTGTTCAGTTTTGGTCTCCGTACCTAAAAAAGGATATTACCTTATTGGAAAGGATTCAAAGGAGGGCTACAAGATTGGTAAGTGGTCTTTCAGACTTAGATTATGAGGTTAGGCTTAAAAGGCTCAATATGTATAGTCTTGAGCAAAGGAGAGTCAGAGGGGACATGATTCAGTTGTTTAAATTCATTTAAACGGGAAATGTTGATGGACTACAGCTATGTGCTGAAAGTAGAACCAGAGGTCATTGTTTTAAGCTTTTCAAATCTCAGGCTAATCTTGAAATTAGGAAAAACTACTACTTCAATAGGGTTGTGGGCAGTTGGAATAGTTTACCGGAAGCGACTGTTAATTGCAGTGGGGTAAAAACTTTTAAGAAAGCTCTTGATGTTCATTGGGGACTGCTAAATTAACTAGGACCAGCCTAGCTGGGCCCTGAGCCTGTTGCTGGTCGTCACTTTTGTATTTGTATTTGTATTTCTAGAACATCTGTCGCATAATTTATACTGGCTAATTTACAAGGCTATAAGAATCTTTTAAAGAAATTTCAGAACCTGCTAAGCTCTAAAATTACTCAATTCTATTTCGATCACCCTAATAAAAGCGGCACAAGAGGTACTGTTCATTCTCGAACTGCGGGCCTGGCAAGGTCGCGCGGTTCCACTTCAAAAAGGGGTGATAGGTTCATTGGATGGGCACTAAAGCTTAGGGCGCACTTTCTATCTCATAGGTTTTTTTTTTCCTCGATGTTACTTTCAATTTCCAATTTGCAACCTGCTTCGTTTGATGCGAGTCAAAATGCCTCTACTTATTCCTCAAATTATTAAAGTGAAAAATAAAAAGCAAAGAAACATTTTTAAACAATGTTATAAAATTATTGTGGCGCAACCAAAAAAAGTTTTAGCAGGGATATGGAGCAGGGACTTTGAGTTTCTCTGCTCCATGCTTCGAATAATTTTAATAGGTTATCTTTATCATTTTTTTAGGTTTTTTTTTTTTTTTAATGTGGTAAAAAATTAAAAAGTTTTTAAAAAATGAAGCAGTGGAGCGCAACAAATTTCTTTGCACCGGCTATGCTTCCGTTTCGAGCAAAATCTCGTTGGTCCACTGCTCCGTGCGCTTGCTCTACGGTCCGCTCCAGACACCCTTTTTTTTTTTTTTTTTTTTTTGTGGAGGGGGGGTGTGCATATGTTTTCCCCATGTGGAACTTTTTCTTCTAGGTGGGGGAAAAGTGAAAAAGAAGGGAAAATAATGTAATTTTCTGAGTAACAATCGGCAACCAAACTTTGAAAATTCTCATATTTTAAAATAATTAAAATCCCCCTCCCCCCTTGCCTACAATATTTAATGCTTTCGTGAGCAAAATGCTTTTTACCAAGACACTTACATAACTTCTCTTGAGCAGGGCCAGGAGTGCCCGTGTGGGCGGGGGGAATCATGGTGCAAGTTGCGCCATCAGAATTTGAGGATTTTTTTTTTTTTTTTTTTCGGAAGATTTTTTATTCGCGCATTTCTGATATCCGCAAATTTATTAACTAACTGGAATCTGATTCTGCCATTGCACGACATATCCGGCAACCCGGCATGCAAAATTTGATCATGAAAATTTAGTTAACCAGCATGATTTCAAAATGTATCTAAATTATGAACGTACTACGTATTTGCACGCGGTGGGCTGTGCAGTTTTGGTTTTAAAAATATGTACATAGTTTACAGGCTTTAAAAATTAGAGTCGGCTGTTCGGTATATGTTCGTTAGGCAAGGGGATATCGAGAATATAGTACACGGAAAAGTCATTGAACTGGATAGGAGGAGGGGGCGGCCCCACTGATGAGGGATCTGGAGCAGCCCACTTTTTTGAGTCACTCCCGCTACAACTTATAAATATTTGAACCGGCATCACTCCAGCTCCGCGCTGCGCCGTGCTCCTAACAAATTAAATAGATTGTATTATTTATCTCCTTTTTTTTAAGTCAATTTATTTCATTGTCTAATAAAAAAATATTTTTTTTTTTTAAATCGACCAGTCGAGCACAATAAACTTCTTTGCTCCTGCTCCACTCCAGTTTCCAGCAAAATCTCGTTGAACCACTGATCCGCTCCAGATCTATGTTCTTGAGTAAAAAGGTACAGTTTTGAAAAAATTTCAAATCGTTACTGTCGGAGCGAGGGGCACGGGGCTCCATTAGGCCTCCTTCTGGTTGAGCCACCGATACTCCGGTAACTCATCTAAAACGGGCCAGTAAAATTTCCGTGGTTTCAGTTCGCACCATTAAAAAGATTATAAATACCTGAAGTTCAAGTTGAAAGAAAATGCAAACCGGCAGCATTGTTGAAAAGTTTTATATAATTTTCAAGACCCGCCTAGAAAGGGAAATAAAAAAATAAACCAAAAAAAAAAAACATCCGCGCAAACTCACACCCGTTAGGCTGAATAGAATAATACAGGGGGAAAAAAACAAAACACTCATCGTATGTCTCATATCAACGGATCACCCCTATTTTGATAAAATCAAAGCAGACCTGACGTATGCACAAATTCATGGTTCTGCTTTTGAATAACGAACAGTAACTAAAATGGTACAAAAATAACATACTTTACGACGCTTCTGTCAAGCAGTTCAATATGATGTTACGCTTAGTGGATAGGGTGTCCTTGAAAGGAGAGTAAGAATTAAAGGAAGTATTGGATTTGGCCTCAATATCCTTTGTACAGCTAGTTTAGGGAATAATACCAAACAGAGAACGGGTAATCCAGGGAAGTGCCACAAGGCTGGATCGACCCCTGAAAAAGTAAAGATTTTCGTGGTTGAATGAAATTCATCGACTATTATCGGCAGTTTACACGCTGGTGGTCAAACAGAAGAAACATTAAATAATGAAAAAATAATTTTGATAAGCTTTTTTTCTTGTCACAAAATTATAATTAATAACTCTTTTGATGCCCAAATTATGAAATTCAATTGCAAATGAACATTTTAACAGCAGTACGCGGAAAGCACAAGAACATCATGCAAAACCCCAACATTTCAGGGCAAGTACGAGCTTTGTATATTTCTATTCATTTAAAAAAACACATCATTTCAATAAAATAAATGAAAAAATAAAGTAACAGAATTCGCCTGTTAAAAAACTTCGAAATTTCTGGGTAGCTCTAGTTTGGGATATACTTATAGGAAGAAATAAAAAGTTCAATGGAAACGTCCTTACCTGTCCGCGGAAGCAAATCTCCGATATAAGTCTTTGAGCTAAACACTTTTGGGTGTAATTCATCATTTTGAGCTGGGCAGCCACAGACTTGCCGAAGTAATCGCACTCCTCACCAGTATCGGGAGATGACATGTTACATACTTCTATGTCGTCGTAATCTTCGGCTTGGAATTCACTTTCCTGCTGATAGGCGCCGTTTGTCCTATTTTTCTGCATGGGAGCGACTCCGTTGCGAACGCCGACTGACCTGCCCCAAATGGCAGCCTGATGAGGCATCCCGACCGGCATCCCCTGGGGAATTAATTCTAATTTGGACTCCACCGACTCTTGCTTGTTTGAGCTGGGACAGTTTTCCTACAATCAACAGTTCAAAATCATACTCATGATTGGTACAATAGACTTACAGAATTCTTCTCATTAATGAATTGCAACAATTTGAAAATAAATGAGATACATTTAAAAAATTTTAAAACCAGACTAATTAGAGATCATTCATAAACACTCTTCGAGGGGGAGGGAAGTTTGAAATTGTGACCAGAGGAGGAAAGGGGCAGGATCCCCGCAATATTTTTTTAAATCCCACTCAAAAAAAGTTCGTTCGCGCGCTGTTCTCGCAACTAGCGGACACGCGTTTAAAAGGTTGCGAAACTACCTATTCTAATCTGATATTCGATACAAACTAAAAGGAGTATGTTAGTTTTCAACTGCCATCTCATCATTAATAAAAAGAAGGGTCTAGGAACCCTAGGGATCATTCATAAATGATGTCACGCTTCGAGGGGAGGAGGGTTCGTAAAATTCTGACAGTTTGTGACAAGGGGAGGAGGTAACAAGAAGTGTGACATCATGCATTATGCAACATAGCGTGACATGTGACAAAAGGGGGAGGGGGGGTCAAATATATCGGAAAAAAGCGGGCCCCCTATTTATGTTCTAGAATGGATTCGTTTCAAAATGTACGAGCGCAAAATATTAATCTTTTCAGAAAATCAAGATTGAGAAACATAGGCGTAACTAGGGTTGGTGAAAGGGGGGGGGGTCACCCTAAAAATGTACAGACTAAACACCAGTAAGAAGTGTAAAAGCGTTGAAAATTTACTAGTCATAAATACTTGTCTCTAAAGATATACTCCGTGTTTATTTCAGGCATCGCCCAGGGGGGGGGTTACCCCCTCAAAGCAACCCCCCCCCCCCCCCCGCCAGAAAACTTTCAGATCACAAGCTTTAAAAAAAGAAAGAAAAGAGAAATTACGCTTTTAAGACACTTTACTTTCAGAAATACTTTCAGGGAAAGGACATTGAACACTATCACGAGCGACACCAAAAGTAACTAAAAGATACAACACTTTATTTTGAAAAAAATTGCGGGGTGGGGAGAGTAACCAAACTCCTTTCTGTTTCCTCTGACATCACTAAAGTATTCCGAAATTGCATTGCTAGGAAGATTTCAAAAAGTTTCCTGGGGAGAGCCCTCGAACTCTTGCCTCCAGAGTTAGCCTAGGCATCACAGATGTAAGACCAATTGCAAAAATTTAAGTTGCAGAAGCCAGAAATACCCACTCCTCTAACTTCACCAAAGATCTAAACATACATCTACTATATATACATCAAAAAGCTATCATGTATGTAAAAAAAATTCATATTAATATCATTTCTAGTCATATATATATATATATATATATATAATGGGTATGGTTTTGAAGCATACACTGCCCTTCCTAATTCTTAACATGCTCCCCCTGCTCCGGAGCCAAGGCAGTATCCAGAATTTTTATTCGGGGTGTGTTAGGCGAAGTTTCAGGGAGGAATATATGATACACTGCAAAAGATTTCTGGGGGCGGGTGGGTCCCCTCTGGATACGGCCTTTGGGGGCGGGTGGGTCCCCTCTGGATACGGCCTTGATTCACAAAAACATTAAACATTCATTACTAGATCTTAATTCAAACGCAAATAGAAAATTCAATATTCAGCGCTAAGCAATCTCCTATGTCCAGGCATTCATAATATTAAAACTGGGAAATAGTGGGATTTTAGAGAAAAAAATTCAAATTCCCCTACAAAAATGCCCATCCCACAATAAATTTCTAAAAATTTTGTTAAATTTGTAACAAAACATGCCGCAGAAGTGGAAGCGTCTGAATCAAATGTTCTTTTCTTTTTGGATGACGAACGTGTCCATCGCTGGAGTGCAAACATTATTATGTATCGAAAATAATTAAAAATTTAGCTAAAATATAAATAATACTTAATTGTTAATTAAAATGCAGCATTAAACCGTAGCAGTGAGATTGGAAACGTTGAACGGATGATTTCCAGAGTCGTAATGCAATTAGTGATGGACCATAATAAGAAAAAAAAAACATTCAAAATATGATGAGAGAACATCTGTAAATGAGAATGCAATGCAAATACAGTTCATCAGTTTTCTAATCGGCTCATCTACAAAAAAGATTTTACCAAAATGGGCTTTTGGACAGGAAGTCATAAATAAATAAACTGCTCTTTAACTTTCTTGATGAGCATCCCTTCCTGGCTTGAGGGTTTAACATATTAGGACAATTGTTGGCTAGGGGTCCTTCACTTTCAGACCCCAGCGCCTACAACACCGGTTTATCAGAAAACAAAACTCCATCACAGTAGATAATATTTTCCACGAAACTTATTACTTGTGCGATTGTATTCCCAAATTGCTGCCTTTTTATAAAAAAAAACATCAAGAAGGAAATAAAACCCTCTAGAGTGATTGAAAGGATCTCTGTGTCTGTGTGTGGTACGGTGATTGAAGCCACCTTTCGCTGTAACCCCCCCCCCCCCTTCAGGTGATAAGGGGGTTGATTATAACCAGATGAAAAGTCCTCTTTATTATGAGCTGCACACTTTGGTCATAATCACAACCCTTCAGAGAAAGAGGAAATAAAATCATATGCATATGTGTTTAATTTTCTTAGGGAAAAAAAATATGTGCTTCGCAAGGCCGTACCCAGAAATTTTTTTGTGTGCATAAATAAGTAAATACCCAATGGGGGGTTTGAACCCCCAAACCCTCCTGGTTACGCCTATGTGTCAGTGTGTGGTATGGTGATTGAAGCTACCTTTCGCTGTAACCCCCCCCCCCTCAAGGTGATAAGGGGGTTGATTATAACCTTATGAAAAGTCCTCTTTATTATGAGCTGCATGCTTTGGTCATGATCACAACCCTTCAGAGAAAGAGGAAATAAAATCATATGCATATGTGTTTAATTTTCTTAGGAAAAAAAATATGTGCTTTGCAAGGCCGTGGCCAGAAATTTTTTTGTGTGCCTAAATAAGTAAATACCCAATGGGGGGGGGGGGTTAAACCCCCCCCCCCCTGGTTACGCCTATGTTGAGAAATGGATGCATATGAAAGTATCAGCGCTTGTTAACACATCTATGTCTATATTCTTTAATTGTGCCATTTAGTTCAGTTTATAATGGATTAATCTTTAAGCCTGTGTTTAACCGATCATCAAAATATCTATTAAAATGCCTCGATTATTAGGAAAGTGTAAAAGGCAGAAATCCATATGCACAAATTTTTCAGCCAATTGAGCGCGTAAAAATTCGAGCGCATTTTAAAATATTGAATGTAAGAAAAGGTTTGAAAAAAATCGAACAGTAAAATTTGAATCTTTTTCACATAGAATAAAAGTTAATTTTCAAAAAATGCAAAACCCAAGCTTTTCAAAAAAATCACGATAATAAAATCAAATCTTTCGCAAAAACCGCGATCGTCAAAATGAGCCATTCTCGCATAGGAGTACCGAAATTTCATTTATTTCAAAATATTCCTTTTGAATTTTCGTACTATATTTGAAACAATACATTTTCAAACTCACAGGAATCATTTGAGTCATTACAAGCGATAGACACTAAAGAACCACTTTTACAAGTTACACGAAAATGCTGATTTCTATACTGTTTTTGTCGAAAACATCAATAGATAAAATGACTTATAATCAGAAAAAATAGAGAAAATATTAAACTATTTTTTTTTTTTTTTTTTGTAAAAATCACACATCAAAGAATTTTGGTTATTTAAGGGTCTTTTTCATGCTTATAATTTATAAAGCACCCATTTTTGCGATCGCGAATTTTGGGAAAGATCCGTTTTGTGTGAACCTTAATGGTTATTCTTTCCTTGTAGAGCATATAGATTAGATAATCGCCTTTTATTTCGTACAGGGTTGCCATTCATGTTAGACAATAAAATTCCCTGACTTTTCCAGGTTTTCCAGGCAGTTTTAGGGAAAATTCCAGGTTAATCGAAGTCAACTAACATTATCAAATCTTAACATATATACTATGTTTTAGTTGTGAATAAAAACGTACCTTATTATTTCAAAAATGATTATGAAAAATTACCAATAATGATTACCAAATTTTAAGTGGTTACGTTGAAATAATCTAAAGTTTACTTATTTGTTATGAGCAAAAGTTGGAATGCAGTGGGAAATGTTGATCTACCTTGCAACCCAAAGTTTTATATTTTATAGATTTTCGTACTGTCACAAATTGATTAACTTGTAAACATGGTCAATGAAATTTGGAACGTAACAAAATTTTGCACAGCAAAAAAAAAAAAACCTTCAAGATACAAATGATTTCAAATCACCAAATAATATTGATTGTCATTAGGAAATATTTTGCGCAAATAATATTTGTTTTAGCATAATTTCCTGTGCTTCCTGTGAAAGGTTTTCTAATGTGCATTTACAAGGACATCTAGTACCAAAATCTAGTAACTTTTAAATCGCACAAAGATATAAAAAGCAAGAAATAAAAAATTGAAAAAAAGATGTGAATGATAGGTTATCAGACATGTGACTCACTCAGGAAAAAAAAATACTGAAACCGACAGAACGTTGTAAGCTTAATAAAGAACCTTATATAACAAACATAAATTACTATGCAATAGAATTATCAAATACAAAGCGAAGTTAAGTAGCTTAATGTCCAACAAAACAAGTGCAGAAGTCTTACATTCTTTAGAACTTGTATTCATATGTAAAGAGTATGAATTCAGTGAAATCTATAAAAACTAACTCCATTTTTTAAAGAAATAAAGTGGTTTTGCATTAACTTTTTAAGCTGAAGTAACTACTTCATATCTACCATCTATTAAAAATATTATGAAGGTGTGAAGTGCGAGGAAAAAAAAGGATTGCAAAGTACCAAAGTATAACAAAAGAACAAAATTATTAATACAAAATATAAACAAAATTATTAATTACACAATATAAACATATTTGTGATTTAAACACACAGTACTTATATTTAGTATAATACTGAATTGGATTAATGAGCTTCTAAGATCAAGAAGAGGCACTTTCAAAAACCTTAGGTTTATTTTTTCTCAAACTTAACAATTGTTTTATAATATTAAAAAGATCACCCAACAGAAGATTGCTGTTTTTTTTTTCATGCCTTTTAATTATGTATTGAATAAAAACAGAAATAATTGTTGATTTCTTTTCTAACAATATTATAATGAGTACTTGTAATTAAAAAAACCCTAATGCTAAACACAGCTAAAAATAAAAAAAAAAAAAATCCTTTTAAATTACATAACATTTAAATTACACAAAGGGGGGGAGGGGGACATTTCTGGAAAAAAAAAGGCTGTAATATTAAAAATTATAAGAAACTGATATGACCACTAAAACTTAAAATAACTTTCAAAAATTCCTTATATTTTCGGCCGATTTTTCAAGTGGACGTGGCAAAATTACGTCCGTGCAAGTACTTTACTATTATAGAAGCTGAAACTTAATAAAACTAAAAATAATGGTAAGCTCAAAGTCACTGATGTCCATGAGACAGAATCGGATTGTAAATGAGAACTAGGAAGCTGTATCGAAGCCGATGCAATTGGATTTCTAAATGCATAAAAAACCGGGACCCACTCTAAAAAGTTCAAAAAACGGACAAAATGCGTAAATTATACTCGTATTTTGTGAAATGTTGGCAGGCTACTTTCAAAAATTTTCGCAGAAAAAAAAAAAGCGAGAGAGTTTTCCAAAATTAAGGATTTTCGCGGAAACGAAATTCTTAATTTCCAAAATTACTGAAAATACGAATGCCGTCAAAATACGGAAAAAATTCAACATAAAACCGCTACTCTCGATTCAAACAGGCTTGTGCTCAGAGGAAAATATTTGTTCAAAAAAAAGAGGATAAAAAATGATAAATACTTCAAATGTTCAAATAAATAAAATCCCATCAACATGCAACAATTAAGGAATAGCGCAAATGTAGTCCTTCCCTTCCAGGAGAAAGCCAAGCTTTCCAATCGAAACCATTTCAATCATTCCCTACCTCACCACTTTATTGCGCTTTTAGACTTTGACCAATTAAAAAAAAATCTTTTTATAGAACTTCAGTTTTGTAAACAAACGAAGGCTCCGCAAATTAAGGCATTAACAATGTTGCTTTAATGAAAAAGCTTTTTAAATTTAGCATCATCATCTGTTAAATACAAAATTTTTCCAGAAGCAAATCAATTGATTTGCAAAAAAATATTTAATGAAATATCGAACTTCTGATGCATCACTTGTAGACAAAACAATTTTGTCTAAGGAAAAAAAAAAACGAATTCACGTATTCACCAGAATGAAGCAGCGTTTGTATATAAAGCCCGCTCAGCGATGATGTCATAAAGACGAAAAACAGCTTCTGCGCATGTCCTCCAACAGCACCCATTCGGGTGAGCCGACTTGACTGCTGTGGCGCCTGCATCGTTACTTCCTCGTACGTGCAGTATAGTGATTTCAAACACTGGCCGCGAATACTTGTTCTATAGCAACATCTCATATTTACCTTATTTTCTATTGTTATAAAAAAAGAACTTATGATCTTAAAATATCAGTTTTACTGGCAAAACTGCGTTACATGCGCACGAATATTGCGTACTTCTAAGAACAAATAGGTACTCACTATGCTGGACAAAAAAACTTGGCATTTTTAGGCATAAAAATAATTTTTTTTTTTTAAAGCATAAAATAAAAATGTTAAGTTTTATAACTAACGTAACTTTTATTACTAACATCTGGGTAAACTTTCAAGCGATTTAAAAGTACAAAATAATGGTATTTTTCACTTTGAATCATATAAATGATTCAAATGTTTACGTTATAATATATGTCATTTGAATTCCACTTGAGTGAAATTATCAGTTTTATTGCATTCAAAGCAATAGAGAAAATACATTAATTTTCGGTGTTTTTAAAATTTCAAACAAAGTTAATTCAACCATAGAAGAAAATACTTAAAAATCCGATATTCAACACAAATTAACGCTTGCTTATTTTCAACATATGTTTTTACAGGCCGCAGTTCACTAGGCAATAAAAACAAATATCAACGTGTGAAAGAGAAAAGAGGTATATTATGTGCGAGTTTTTAAGAAACTGTTTATGCAATACTGATTTTGTTTAAGCTATTTCACAATTAACCAAGAGGTAGAATTTGATACATTTAAGTTAACCCATAAGATAGAAAAATGTAATTTTAAACCAAGCAAAAAAGCATACTGAAATATAGTAAATGTAAGAACTCAATCATTTGTAGTCGAGTAAACTGGCAGCATTTTTTGGTGCAACATACCACCTAATTTTGTTGGTGTTTGAAAGTTAGAGGAAGTAATGTTCGATTTTGTGATTATTTTTGAATTTTCAACTAATAAATACTTTCAACTCAGTGACGGATCCACAGAGGCTTGGAGGCGCTCGCCCACTCCCCCCTCCCATCCCCCAACAAATGAGATTCAAGGGAGAGGCATTAAAAACATAAAAGAACTGCTCTAAACAAATAAATTGTAAAACTTGTGAAAAATAAAACATCTTCAAAAGCAATTGAAAATTAAATCCTTGCTTAAAATCTACCAACGAATACAAACTTTTTCGTTCCCCGAATAGGGGAAGGAAATGCTAGAAGGCAGTGAATTTATTCGTCTCGGTTTGTCATTGGATTTGGCCTTCATACGTAAAAAGAAATTAGTCGATTTATGAGTGAAAGTTAACGCTGCAAAAAAATAGAGTTTTCTTGACCGAAACTACTTACCAGAAGTTAATACATGTTGTACAAAAAGACAAAATGACTACTAAGATGAAACAAAGGGACTATTGGTTGCTGAATCACTACGATGTGGAAAACAAAAATACATTTTTTTAATGTCACTCTAATTTTTTCAGAATAAATTCTTATTTCTGAGAAATGCACATCATTTACATAAAAATTTCTTCAGGAGGTTTTTTTTCATACTTTGCCTAAATAGCATTTGACATTCAATAGAATGCCTAGGTATTATATGCAATGCCTAAGGAAAGTATATAATACTTCTCATATTTCATACCTTGCCTAAAAACGTCTGGCATTATATACAATACCTAGGCATTCTATAGAATGCCGGCGTTTCATACTTTGCCGGTTACATATATACTACACAATAATGAAATTGGTTGAAAATTTTAAAAATTACTTAAATTAACATCGATGTTCGCATCTTTTGATAACAACTCAATAAGAATTTTCCGTGAATCGGAACTTGCGTCGAAAGGGAAATTGTTTTTTCAGAGCCTACCTCACCCTATTCAATAATAAGATTTTTGTGTAATCATGACACATAAGTTCATCAATTGCGACCACAGGAAATTTAGTGCTGTCGGTATCCTACATCATGTTTCAAAACATGAAACGTTCTTAACATAAACAATAAATCTATCAAATATTTTTTAAGTTGTCATTGTTGCAGATCATTAAATAGATGAATTTAAAAAACAGAACAAGGACAAATAAATATTATCAAAATCATGACACACACATTTATTAAATTTTAACTGAAGGTCAATTCAAAATATGTTTTTTTATAGAAAACAACATTATCTTAACTTACCTCAGAGAAGCTCATATTTGAAAAATATGTTTTTTAAACTAAATTGCTTCGAAAACTAAGTCAGCTAATCGACATCGGGTAAGCTGAACAGATCAGCTAAATGGTGTAATTCGAAAGTTTATTGCCGTCTGTTCCGAGACGCCTTGGCGAGATTGTGGCATGAAAGAACATCTCTAAATGATTTGGCGTCAGTTCTGATAGTTTTTCTTCAGTAACTTCATTGTTTTTTAATCTAATAGGCAGCCCTTTTTTTTTTTTGAACTAATTTACCAATAACCCAGGAAATAAATAAATTATCAATGCATTTTGTCTTTACATCATTCTCTCTCTCTCAATTTACATTTGGACATTTAAAAAAATTAGAACTTCTATTTATTTATTTCATCTTAATTTCGTTCCTTCCACTTTTTGTAATCGAAAAACTTACCTTAGAAAATAATTTTACCATCTGTTCGACAAAGACAAAAAATACAATTAAAGGTGAAGCCTCTCCTTTCATACATACAGGCAAATTAATTTTCCGAGTACGTATATTTTTACTTAAATTTCACATACTTGAGAATTTAATAATATGAATTTCAGGCCCGTCAATTGACCGTTCCCCTTGACTATTAGAATTACATGCAATGTTTTCATGTATATTGTTGCTTTTCACCTCTAATATGCATGAAAATATACTATTCCCCCCCCCCCTTCCAGTAGGAAAATTTTTAAATGACCTGGTTAATTTTTTAAATTTCCAGTTCCCCAAGTTATTTAAAGATGATCGAGGTTTTACTGCAGAAAGGAAACATAACATTTAAAAAAATAAAATAATTTTTATTAAAAAATAGAACCGACTTCAAATTATGAACTGCGCTAAAAAGTGAAAAATAAATTAATTCTTTAAACAACATCGATGTGACTTTTAAACATAGTTTTAGAAGTCGGTGCAAAATTAGGATAGATAAAATCTTTTGTAATCATGAATCAATTATAAATATATATATTTTTGCAGAATTAGCAAGAGTTCCAATATAAAGTAACAAATGGTGTAATGGTAATTAGACTCATAATTTTGCATCGCCTTCTAAAACTATGTTTAAAAGTCACATCGATGTTGTTTGAAGAATTAATTTATTTTTCCCTTTTTAGCGCAATTCATAATTTGAAGTCGGTTCTATTTTTTAATAAAAATTATTTTACTTTTTTCTTTTTAGTGTAAATACATTTTTTATATAAATACTCTATTTTTAAAAAAATCATGTCAAAGGACAAACCTTTTTTGAATGAATGGCACTAAAAGCTAATCATTTTATGATAAATTCCGTTTTGAAGTCGATTTTAGCAAAACAAACTGATTGGATTAATTTTTGCCTCAGAGAAGCCTTCAATGGTGTAAGCAAAACAAACTGATTGGATTAATTTTTGCCTCAGAGAAGCATTCAATGGTGAAGCAAACAATGGTGTAATTGCTTTTAATATGCCCAATGGCAACAAACACTTTTTTTAACAATGACTTTCAAACTTATCAATAGTTTTCCCAACAAAGAAAAATCAAGCCAAGCCTTTCCAATTAAAATAAAAAATACTTATTTTTCACCCGTAACGTTTTTTCTAAAAAATAAATTTAGTCAAATTGATTTTCGAAATTTGAGTTAGACTATCATCTATCGATTGAAGAAAAAATCATCAAAATCGGTTCATTTAGTCAAAAGTTATGAATGAGAAAACCAAAAAAACACTACGTTTCCGCCCATAACTTGTTTTCTAATTATCGAATATGGTCAAACGAAATTACGGGACCTATGGAAAACCACCCTCGACTGATTTTTAAAAAATCATGAAAATCGGTTCATTGAGTGAGAAGCTATGAGTGGACAAACAAACAAACAAAAAACGACATAGATACAATATGAATGTATAACCTCCTTCCTTTGTGAAGTCGGTTAAAAACAGCTAGTATTTAAGTCTATATTATTCTTTGAAACTAAATTACCTCTTTCGCAACGGGATCAGCAGTTTTCATGACTTCAACATCAACCAAAGTCACTGCATGGGCCTCATTTGTTCTGGCCTTTTTCGTATTACAACTTTGTTCTTGCTTTTGGTGGGTTTTACTATTCTCGTGTCTTTTCAGTATGGATGGTTTGTAAGTTGTACTTCGAAATTTTTTGCAATAGATACATTCCATTGATTCTGTCTCTTCATTATATTTTAGCCAATTATGGAGTGATAACCAAGCTGTTTGGAATTTGTCAACATCCTTTTTAATTTCCTTACCGTGATTAGTTTCAATGGAGGCAACCGATACACTTGAATCATTTTCTATCTTGTGGGATTTACTATTTTCATGATTTTTCAATACGGCTGTATTGTAAGATCTGCTTTCAAAATTTTTACAATATGTACATTCCATTGCTCCAGACATTTCATTATATTTGAGCCACTTATACAAAGATAACCAAGCTGTCTGGAATTTGACAACCTTCTTTTTAAATTTCTTATCGTAATTCATTTCGGTTTCGGAAACAGATGTACTAGAAAAATAACTGTTGTCATCCTCGTTTTCATTAAAATCATCCTTGGTTTCTTTTCTTTTCAAAGCTCTGTTATTGATAAACATTAGAAAAAAATGAAGTATTCTAAATTAAAAGAAATATAGTACTCATAACACCACACTAATAATGAAAATTGATACACCAGCGAAAAACGCTGACTTAGATATGATGAAAATGCTGCCTCAATAAGAAGAAAAAAAGCGCTATATCTTTGAATATTGGAATGGAATATTGTGGACCAGCGAAAACATTAACTTCGATGTATGGCAACCCTGCAACGGTATCTGAAAGCGCCCTCTCTCACATTTTTAAGGTTCTCTTTTGATTTGTTTTCTTGTGATTTGTCCCCCCTCCCCTCTCACCTTGCTAGACTCTGTTTTTGATTGCAATAAGTGCCGCCGAGGCGCAGATGTTACTAAAAAAAGCATGTATTATTCTTGGTATTCTTAACCGTTACGTGATACGTCATGAAGATCAATCGCGACAACTATCTTGTTTATATAAACAAATGAAAACGGGTTTCCAGCAATCTTCCGCGTTCAGCACCTTTCCTACCCCCTTTTTTGCCAGACTATAATTATGTTTTTACACGAACTTTTTTTACAAGAATTAAAATAAATATTTCATTCACATTTCAATTTACTGGATACATTTAGATTTAACAAAAACGGTCTAATCCAATTTCTAACTTCTTTTTTTTTTTTGCCCAACGTTCTGAGGGGAAAAATTGTTTTGTAGTTTATCATTTCTCTCTTTTGTTTATGTTATGTTCGTTTTGAACGGCTAAAAATAGTTCCGTTTTTATTTGCCGTGTCCCGATGTCCCCGAACATAGCTTCAAGACACCGAAATGTCTCGTTTTCCGAAAAAGAGTTACCTAAAACAAAAATTCAGCTTTCATGACAAATTTTTTAAAGAGTTAGAGACTCGGCCACTGGCAACACTTTGAATCCTACGAACTTCCACGATTATTATTGAATATATTTTCACTATTATTATTGAATGGGAGTTCATGAATGCGCTGGAACCTTTTTTCCACTTAAAAAATGTAAACAATTCAAAACACATTCGCCTAAATTAATCACACAATAAAATGATTCTATGAATGAACTAAGTTGATAATGATAGTCATAATACGAAATATGTTTGTCCTTAATTTAAGTGCATGAATACATAAACTAAGGGCAATATAACTCCCGTGGATAAATTTAATCATAATGCCAAATGAAAGTCGTGTCTTTCACATATTAATAAATCATATCGTTAACATTGTTTATTAGTTTGATATAAATGTTTATGAACTCGAAAACTACAAAAAAATTAATCATAAAAAGCAGCATTCACTGCGACGGAATAAAATAGGAAAATTTCATTAAAAAAACAAATCGACATTCTCAAGGTAAACTAAATTTATTGTAAAACGATATTCCTGTGCCAATTCGGTAATGCAAGTTATTAAGGAAGAACTGGTGTTTATTAATTTTTCACACTGCTTATTTTATATATTTGAAAATGCAGCCTTTCTTTTGGGTTGGTTGAGAAATAATTAACTACTGTTATTTACTGACGCCGAAAGAAATGCATGGTAAATCTTCAATTGAAAACAAAAGGAAATTCTCTGCGCACAACAATTTTTGGATTCTTGGACAGATCACGATTTTTGTTATATATATATGTGAGGTTCATAATAAATTAAATACATTATTCTTATTTCTTTCTTTGTCTTTGTAAAAGCAAACTACCGTTGGGACCTTTTAACGTAACTTTTGTAAACCTGAACTAAAACCAATTGGGTCCTTTTTACGGGTCCACTCTAAGACGTGAACCAAAGTACCAAAACTATAATCCTGAGTTTTGATTGGCTAAGAGACCCCAAGAAGGGTCTGGAAAACAAAGGATAGCGTCACTTGGTGAGCTGATGCTTAAAGGATAACACAGAGTAAATTGTGCTCCTGCGAGATGTTCCCAATGGGGATCGCTTTTGTAAATATTGTAAATATTCATGTCATTCATCATTGTAAATAGTATTCTTGTAAAATACCTGATGAGTAGAAAATAAAGGAAAGAAAAAAAAATGAATGCTGTTATGTCCAGTCACGAAACTTAGCCGGCTGCTGATACGGGACATGACATAATATGTTTTAGATAGCTTGTTTAAACAATGCGTTTTATAAAAACTAAAGTAACAACGTACATTACGCACAAATTTTGCAGAAGATTGCAGACATGTGTTCGGTATTGCAAGAAACCTTTTTTTCAATGCAAAGGAAATTAACTTCCAGATGAAAAACATCCAACTGAACCTTCAGTTGGATGCAAGTTAATACGTTTTATGTTTAAAATTTTCAATCAATTCACTGCTCGAAATCATTCAACGCTCTGAAGAATAATTAAGGCATTATTAATTTATCTAAGAATAAATGCGTTTTTGGAATAGACATTTTTTTAAATTATTGTAATTACGCTTAAAATATTTGAAGTTTATTCACGCAACTTCTGATATTGTTAAACTGCATTAAGAATGACACATCAAGGCGTTAGTTTGCATTAAATTTGCAATTTGTTTCAAAGTGCTGTACAACAATCACGCCCGTCATTTAGGGGGGTCAATTGACCCCACCTGGCTTCGGGAATATAATGTATTTCTATGCATGTACATGTATTTTGTTGTTTTTTTCATGCAAGATACATTGAGCTTATACCCTTTACCCCCCCCCCCCCTGAAATTTTTTGAAATGACGGGCCTTATAACTACGAAAAACAACATATCAAGGAACACAGTCAAGACTGCTGTGAGGAAAAACAAGTTTTAAACCGATTTCGGAACGTGACAAGCTTTGTTGTAGCAATTTGAAATGCAGTATTTTTAATAATAGCAACCTTATCAGGCATTGCATTCTAATCTTGATTGATGCAGATTTACATTATAATGTATTGAGAAATTGTATAGCTTCACCTTTCACATTCGCTGCTTTAAAAAGAACAAAACGAAAGCAATTTTTCCTCTGGCTTTGAATTTCGAACGTTTATTTATTTATTTTTTTTTTTTTTTTGTCTTTAATCAGAACTCAGAAGAAAACTTTACGTTACCACAGACCCAGAATAACTACTTCCACTACCGAATCATACTGTTTTAAAATTGCAAATAACAGAAAATACGATTAATTTTCCCTTCTTGCTTCTCGGACGAAATATCGTGTTGAGACGATTGCAATCTCATCACTCTATTTCTTTCCCAGCTTATTTGTACAACTATCAATTTTTTTAGAGAAATAGTTCTAATTTGGTTAATGATTCTTCCTCAACTCCATATTTTTCACAGGTCTGGCAGAAGTTCCTTTAATTTGTTGTTCTTTCTTGGTTTCTTTTTGACATTGAAATGTCTAGGGCTTTTTCCCATCTTATTTATCACACTAGTTACAGTTTTATATTTGACACGTCTGGTATCAAAGCAAAGTTTATTATTGCTCATGTCCTTGAACTTTATTCTGATACCACTAATTCACTCACGAGGAAGAGATCATTTCTTCCAAAAACTTCTACTTCCAAGCTGTCTTTATTCTCATTGGTTTGCAAATAAATCTTAGGCAATATAAGCCGTGTTTCTGTTGTTTTGTTTGCTTCATTTGGATGTTTTTGCATCCAGAAGCTACAGCATTGAAGAGGGATTCCAAGCAATCCCGAAACACATGATGTGTGCATTTTAATGCTCATTTGTGCTTTCTCAACGTGAAATTTTTTTATTTCTTTTTATTTATTTTATTTCCGAGTAGAATTAACTATTTTAACATTACTTTATTTGCAGAATGATAGTACTATCACCGCAGCTCCCAATATGCACCTGCAACTCTTAATGCAATTTCTTTCTTGATACATTCCTCCTTCAAGATATCTACTGTCAATAAAAAAGAAATCTTTCGTGAATTGTAAAACAATTCTTCATATTTAAAAAAATGTAAACAAAATAATTATATGTACAAAGGTGCTCACCTGAGGGGGGAGGGGTCACGGCACAGACTGCGCCATTGAAATTTTTAGGGGGGATGTTTTCATAGAATTTTGACCGATTTTTAGGTGGGTCATCGTTTTTTTTTCTCTCTTTTTTTTTGGGGGGGGGGGGGGGTTGCGATACCGCTGTTGTATGGAACCGCAATTCAAATGAAATATTTCTCGAATAATAATTAATGTATAGTAAATGAGCGTTATTTATTTATGCATCAATTTTACCAATGATATTGATCAGTTAATGTTAACTGACATTGTCACTAGGGATGTACCGAGTAGTACTTTGGCCGAGTACCGAGTACTCGGCCATTTACTACTCGGCCGAGTACCGAGTACCAAGTAGTTGTGAATAAAAAAAGAGTATTGATGTGCACCATGAAGAATTTTGTATATATTGAAATGAAAACATACATTTTAACTACATAATATATATAAACTAATAAATAAATTAATGAAAGAAATTGAATGTAAGAATTCCAAAATAGAATTCTTTAAACCTTTATAACTCTTTATAAAAATCAGTTTATCAAAAATGATTATTGGTTGCGGTAAAAATTCATTCAATAATGTAAAATGCCTCATAATCTTCTCCTCCCCCCTCCCGCCCCGCACCCAAGGAAAAGAGTCTATATTGACACTGTATATTTCTATTTACTTTCTTTTAATTTTTTAAATTTTTTTAGTTAATAATAAAGTGATATTTTTTATATATAATTCTATTTTTAAAACCTAAGATACAAAATTATTATGGTGTATTTTTACACCATAATTTACGACACATTGAATTTGATATTAATTATTAAAATATTTGTATTTGATAGAATTTTGTGTATTTCCTTTTTCTTGCTGATAATTTCTTTAAAGTCGTTTTTTTTTTCACTTTTACAATTGGAGCTTTTATGTAGCTAGATTTTGATTTTCATTTAGAATTGTATATATATACATGTAATATATTCAGTTACCCAAAGAGAAATCATATTTAATGCAAAGAAGTTACCACAAATTAATCCAATTAAAATTTTTAGATGAAAAGACAATCTTTTCTTCATCAGGCATCCAAAAAGATTGCCAGGGCATAACATACGAGTTTCTGACATGTTTCACCGATTTGTTAAATCAAACATGTTGGATGCTACTATCGTACAGCTTAAAAAGTGGCAAACAAAGTATAGAAAGTGGAAAAAATAGTCGAATTAGCATATGAACTTTACCAATATATAAGCTGTGTAAAAATATTTTATATACTTCATAATTTTTTTTATTGCTGCATATTACATATTTATATTTGCATATTATTGTACTAATCAGTTACAAATTTATCTACTATTAGTAAACTTTTAAAAAATGACGAAATTTTTACAACTACTCGGTAATGGCCGAGTACTCGGCAAATTGGCCGAGTACTCGGTACATCCCTAATTGTCACTTAATAGCCTATAGGTTAACTTCAAAGCTACATTCCATCCACTCATGCGAGAAACGCATAACTTGACCTGAATTCGGATGACATATTCATCCCAACGGCGAGTTGTTAGTTATATACGATACCTAGGTTTACATCCGTTCAATGAGGTATTCTCTTGGGAATTAAATGCGGTATTGATTACATATCAATACTATGCCAGCATTTGCTCGATGAGATAATTCTGCTGACATTGTTTCCTAGGTTTATGTCTGTAACGCGTAATACAAATCCTCTTGTTTCTCCTTTATTATTATTTCTTACTCCTAATAAATCGTGTCGTTTCATTGTATCCCAGCACAGCTATTATGGTTATGGAATGACGGAATACGTGTGTTCCCCCCCCCCCTTTTCCCACTGAAGAACAAGAATTCTTAAAATTTATATTCTAGATTTTTGAATACGAACATAAATTTTAGTTCAATTAAGTTTCTGGTTGTGGTGACACCTGTACTTAAGGATTACAACGCAGAAGAAACACCTTTTAGTTACAAAAGCTCCAGAACAAAACTTTAAGGAAAATTGCAGGTGCCCGTTGGTTCGAGAAAGGAAAGGCTATCCACAACGACTTCAAAACCGACTCCATTTCTCGTCTCATCATCAAAAATGCAACCAAACTTTACAACAGCTTCCCAAATCATCAAAATGAGGAAATCAGAAAGCAAGTACATTATAGGAACCTCAATCACAAGTATCCATACCCTGCCCACTCATGCTATCTTGACTACGACTCACTCAGCACTAAAAACAACCCCCTGCCCAACCCCCAGCTGGACCCGGCTCTTCATGCGGCCATCTAATCTTTGCTCTGGTCTTTCCTCGTGATGACTTTTCTATCAGGAAAAAAAAAAGAGAGAAAATCAATCAAAAATGCAATACACCTCGCTTCTGTAAACGAATCAGCATAGCTGTAGCCTTTGTTTGTATTAGGAGTTGTTTTTCTGCTTCGCCGGAAAAATGTTAAGTGAAGCAGTAAAGCAACGAATTGTTGTGAAATTTCACAGGAAACTTGGAAAAACTGCAACTGAAACAGTTAATTTATGAAAAGAAGTGTATGGGGATGAATGTTCGTCGCGTACACGCTTTTTTTAATGGTTCAAGCGTTTCCAAGGTGGCAGGGAAGACGTTGAAGATGGTTCACGCCCTACCATGTCAAAAACTGATAAAAACATCGAAAAAATCGGTAATCTCATTCGAACTGACCGTCGGCTAAGTATCCGTGAAATTGCTGAAACTGTACGAATTGATAAAGAATCCGTACGATAGATTTTAGACAACAATTTTAACATGCAAAAGGTGTGTGCCAAAATGGTGCCTAAAGTTCTCTCATTTGAACAGCATGAAGCTCGCAAAAACGTTCGAACTGACACTTTGAAAGCCATTGAAAATGACTCAAACGTATTGGAAAAGATAATAACGTGTGACGAATCGTGGTTTTTTACTTATGATCCTGAAACGAAGCGCCAATTCATGCACCCGAAGAGCCCATCTTCACCAAGAGCCAAAAAAGCTCGAATGAACAAATCAAAATTCAATGCAATGATGATTGCTTTTTCGATATTCATGGGATTGTGAACCTTCTATGGGTTCCTGGAGGTCAAACGATAAATTAGGATTACTATCTTCAAGTTCTTGCTGACCTCCGTGAGAAAATAAGGAAAAAACGACCCTAATTGTGGAAGGACAAGTAATGGGTTCTCCACCAAGACAATGCGCCACCTCATTCCGGACCGTTAGTCAAGAGTTTTCTAGCCAAGTTCAGCATCCCAGTGTTGGACCATCCGCCTTATTTGCCAGATCTTGGGCCTTGCGACTATTACCTGTTTCCTAAAGTGAAAGCTGCATTAAAAAGAACAAGATTCGAGTCCGTTGAAGCTGTAAAGGAGAAAGCGGCACGTGTCCTGAAGGACCTGACACAAAAAGACTTCCAGCACTGTTTCAAACAATGGAAGGCTCGCATGGAGCGATGTAGGGATGGAGGAGGGGTGTATATTGAAGGTGATAACTAGTAAAAATATATGAAATTAAAAGAAAATATTTTACAGCATCAGTCTCGTTATTTAATAGCCACACCTTGTATGCTGCCCAATAGTAGTGATTTTTTAAAAAATTTATTTACTTTTTTTTTTTTTTTTTTGTCATTGTTTAAATTTAGTACACGAATAAATTTTCTCCAAATCGCTCCAAATTTTTGTTTTTTAATAGCGATTAATCTCATCCACTGGTTCTTAAATTTGCGATGCTATTTTTTAAGTGATCTACTTCTTTGCAGTATAATAGATAATTACGCTGTGAGAGTCTATGTAGATGATTTCGCGAGTGTTTTGTTTTGTGCTTCACTAGTATGCCAATGTCGTCGTACGCAAAATTTACTAAACCATTAAATTACCAGGTTTAGATTTCAGGCAGTGAGAAGCAAAGGGATGTAGTGAGATGTAGTGACAAAATTGAAAATTTGGAGATAATTGGTGCAAATGATACGGAAAGCACCATTCTATACTGTGGCAAGAGATGTTAGCGATAGCTCTAACATGTGCTCCATTTCAACGTGATTTTGAAAAAGAATTAAACGTCCCAATAAAATCCAAACTTTGCACATGTTTTTCTCGGAGTCATTTTTTGGGGACTTGCATACCTTTGCTTTTCACTGCCTCATTTGTTGAGATCTAGGACACGAAAAATGTGCAGTACAGATCAAAAGCTGTTATTCCAAGCATGGAATTGTTAAAATTTAGGAAACGCAAAATGGGCACTAGATTTAAGAGCTATTATAAGTTTAATCTTTCTAATTATGGTGGGACGAGGTTGACAGATTCAAGACAACTTAATACTTTCTTTCTACTTAAGTTTTTTACTTGAAAAGCGATAAATTAAAATCGCAGGAAAAAATGATATTAACAAGAAGTTCCGTCTAGAACTATACGAGCCTACTTTCCCGTGTACACCAGCTCCAAATTTATAATCTAGCTATCTCTCTCTTTCTCGTTTAGCTTTAGTTCTTAATTGCTTCAAATATGCCTTTTTCAACGGTTAATACAGATTCGTTCAATCATTCATTTATTCAGTCATTCATGTATTTATTCACTCATTTATTCATTCATTCATTATTTTGCTTATTCATTTAATCGTTCATTAATTCAAAAATATTCTAGAAAATCCCGATCAAAAAATTTCATAAGAAAATAGGCTCGTTAGTTCTGGATGAACTTTTTATCTGTGCATGTTCTACGTCATAAGAGCTTTCCGATAAAGTTTGTTCCAAGCAAATCGGCCCGTTAGATCAGGATTTATATAGGATTGAAATTTCCCCGTAGGCGGTATGTTAATTGTTTTTGAACTGTTCAAAAATGAACAAAAATTGTTCAAATCAATATTTCACGCCAAGAACTTCTTCCAGTGAGCTTGTTCATTGGAGCTTGGATCTTGTACCCAGAGTTTACATAATTTGCTTCATTTTCGCCCATAGGCGCTAATGTTAAAATTTTTTGAACTGTTCAAAATTGAACAAAAAATTGTTCAAATCAAAAAATAAAATATGTAAATGAGATGTCCTCACCGAGATCTTTCGAATGCAAAAAGAATTTTTCGAATCGGACAATTCGTTCAAAAGTTATTAGGGGGGGGGGACAGACCGACAGACAGACCGACAGACACACTTTTTCCCCATCTCAAAACCCTACTTTCAAATTTTTTATTTTTCAATCTTTATTTAATTACTTAATTTATTTTTGACTTTTCTTGATTTCTAACGATATTTTCACGATACATTAAGCCTTCTTTCATGCTTTATTATTATTTTTTTAACTTTTACGGGAAAGTAGGCTAAAAATGAGCTCGCCAATTAAAATACGATGTTAAAAAAAAACGGTTGTTATTTTAATGAGGATTTGCTAGGACTAGCAACCAGTCTTTCCTTGGCGTTGAAACTGATGTATCGTTAAAAGCGATGTCGTTACAAAAGAGTTCAAGCAGATATTTTTTTCTCTTTCGTATTACAATTTCAAAGTGTAATTCATTGACAGTGTGTTTGACAGTGAAAAGAAAAAAGAAACAGGAAAATGGATTTCTGGTCTTATTGGACAGAAGGAAACTATTTTAAAAAAGAAATATCTGTAAGTTTCCGATCGTATATCTTGATATTCACATTTAAATTTGTTTTGCAAATGGAGCAGCTTTTCGAGCATCTACGGATGTCAGAATAAGTGATGATGCACGTCTTTTTACGGAAAGGAAAAGTTTTTTCCTTGCACATGGAAATAAATTTTGACTATAGACATAAGCATTCTAGACGATTGAGAAATATTTCTGCAAAGGTTCAAATCATGTAAATGGCATGAAAATGAGAAATATTCTTTTGGTTTAGTATGCATTAAAATATTCATTATTTTTAGAAATCAGGTTGTTTAGAATTGCGTTTTAGCAGAGTTTTTGTGTTTCATTTCCTGAGTTTTAATTTCGTTGCTAGTAATATTTCTTCTGTGAATTGCTACAATAGCTAGGCTTGCCATATTTTTGGTTAGTGAAACCGGGACACATTAATATGGAATGGGCATCTGGGTAAATTTAAAAAAAAAAAAGCAAAATGGCGAGTTTTAAGCCTTGCAAGTAATGGGAGTGGGGAATCTGGAACCCTAAATTGTTATTCTACCCACCTTTAAAAATAAAAAACGAATTTTTTTGAAACCTAATTTACTTAAAAAGATTTTTTTTTCTTTTTTAATGAGAATTTTTTCTGGTCTACCATCTAGAAAGAAGTGCTAATAGAATAAAGTTTAAAATACTTCATAAAATTGTTTAATTGAACAATTAATTACTAAGTCTTATTTTTTTAAACTACAACTTTTTGTCTAACTACAAAAACCATTTGCAAAAAAAAAACATTTTTGCCAAACTAAAAAAGCAATTAATAAGTTAACAACGTTATTCTTTGTTTTCAAACCACTCATATTTCTGACTATAATGCACTTTTTTCAAGATGTTTTTGTTAAGCTTGACTTTTCATAAAAGTCAGATCAAAGAAAACGCCAAAGTTTATTTTACATACAAACAATGCTCTTGCAGTGGACACCTCTGTCATCTTAAAGATTCTTAATGTCTTCATAAAAGATTCTTAAAAACATAAATTCATTACTTTTTACATCTTACAGCCGTTTCCGCGACAATGATAAAACTGGGTGGGACACCGGGACAAAAGCAAAATACCGGGACTGTCCCGGTGAAACCGGGACGTATGGCAAGCCTAACAATAGCGGAAGATAAGTACTATAAGTGCAAATGCCACCCCCCCTTCCCGCCCCCTGCAGGGCCATACTTAAGAGTGGACAAACTAGGGCTCAAAATAAATTAAATTTAAATGGGTGAACAGACAGCTTTTTTTTTCACAAAAATACTCAAAATAAAGCCTAAACGAATATAAATAATTGGGATTCAACACTGAAAGCGAGATTTCTTTTCTACCTGACTGATTAATGTTTTGTTTCTACCAGCCGACACAGAGGACCGCTCAGATAATCATATAATAAAGCTTGTTTTTTAGGTGAACGTCACGCTCGATATTGACGTCACTGGAAGACCTCTCTGACGTTACATGTGCATGCTCTAAACATCACTGTGATGTGTGGAGCCCATACACTGTTGAATGTGTGTATGGATTATTAACTTTTTGCGTACCTTGCGCACGACTTTTTAAAGCGGTTTTTTTTTTTTTTAAATCTCGGCTGCAAACCTGTGAAGAGCCATTACTGACAAATGCTATGCTTTTATTACATTTGTTGACAGGGTTGTTTGGTTTAAACCACGTTGGTTTAAACCATGGTTTAAACCAAGGTTTAAACCAAACGGTTTTTTTAAAAAAACCACTTGGTTTAAACCAAATCTTTTTTCATTGATTTTGCACATCATTAAAAATTGCAAAATCCAATTTATACAGAAATTACAAGCACAGCACTGGATAATTAATAAATTTGAAAATTAACAAACTTTTTTTTTAATCAGTACAAATTTTTTTCATCTCCTATCTAGAGGCTACCTATGTCAGACTATTTGGGTTTTTTTAAAATTAGCTCTGAAAAAGCTAATTTGAGAAAAACTTTTCTCAGTCATTATAAAAATTAAAATATTGCAATTGTAATTCCTGGAGTTAAAGAATATATATTAGAAATAATAAAATAACTTCATAATAACAAATTTGCAAATGTATGTTACAGATAGCAATTTTTAAGAAACCAAATCTTTTTTCATTTATTTTTCGCATTATAAAAGATTGCAAAATCCAATTTGAGCAGAAATCGCAAGCACAGCATTAGATAAATCATGAATTACTGAATTTGTAAAGTAACAAACTTTTTTTTTAATCAGTGCAAATTTTTCTTTTCCTAAATTTTTCTCTTCTTTTTAAAAATATATTTATTCTTTAATCAGGAAAAAGTGTATTTAAAATTAAAATAAAAATAATAGTGATAATTTCTAAGCCAATGTTGCTGATTTGTATAAGTGTTATGGTGTAATCATTTGTTGATATTACTGATACTGTAAATCAACACACATTATTTTTAATGTATCTTTCTTTTTTGTATATTTTTTATTGATTTTGTAAAATATGCTTTTGTTAAAACTCAACCCGCATTATAATTATTTCTGTAATAATTTGCTGAAAGGCCTGTATAAGTAGAGTATTATAACGTGTTAATACAGTAAAACCTGTAAAGTTGACCACCGTTGTAAGTTGGCCACCTGTCTAAGTTGACCACTTATGGTCAGGAACGGAATCAGCCCTATATTATTTAATGTAGGAAAACCTTTGTAATTTGACCACATGTCTATATTGAATACTTAAGTACCAAATTTGGGTGGGAGTATTATAAAAAACCCTTTGTAAGTTGGCTGCCTGATTTTTACTATATTTAATTATTTATCTATTTTTGCAAAGATAAAAAAAAAAAAAAAAACTTATATAAGTTCTCCAGGATAATATTTTTTATGCCATAATGTTAGACCACTATTTGTCTGGATGGATGAAACATCAATATAAAGTTTGCCTAAACCTCTGTGTAAGTTAACTGTTCTAGAAAACTACTATGAGCCTCACTCTTTTGTTCTTTAAATAAGTTTCTTCTTTTTCTTCTAATTGATCTAGTCATTTGGAAAAATTATGTATTTTTAGGGAATCTTTACAGTCAAATAAGTAAACTAACACATTTATCTTTAACTAAATGCTTTAATTTTAAAGTTGTATAGGATACATTGTAAGTCATTCAGAATAATTTTATCTAATGGTATTTTAGATAATTGTTAAAAATAAAGTAACATTAATACATGTTATATTTTAATTAGTCACAAATGAATAAACGCATAGCGTAAGAAATGACAAAAAAAAAAAATTCCACCCTCTATAAGTTGACGACTAAAGTGCTGAACCAATATAAGGTAATTAAAATTTAAGGTTTTAACTTATACTTACTTAATTAATTATCAATAAATTAACTATCAATAACATTTATTTACAATTAAGGATCTGAAATCTCCATGCTTTTCTTAAAGTCAAATTGTTTTTCATACAAATGCTATTTAAACCAAAAAAAAAACCCGGTTTAAACCAAAAAAACCTGGTTTAAACCAAAAAAAACCGTTTCTTTTTTGGTTTTTTTTCGAAAAAACCAGGTTTTTTTTCCAACCCTGTTTGTTGAACACAGATTATATTCAAAAACTAGAAAAACTCCCTTTCTGCATGCTACTTATTTTAAGCTGAATGCAAGCAACGTCTTAATAAGAGTCTTACAATTTTTTTGACGAATGGATGATTATTTTTTCATGCTTCTTACTCAGGAGTTTATGAATACTTTCCGAAAATGTTGAAAAAATAAAAATGAATACTTTTTGAAATGTTGAAAAAATGAAAATGAATGTCACAAATGCTGTATTTTCATCGACATCTACTAAACACAAAGTACATTGCAAAATTTGAAAAGGCTTTATTTCTTGTACTTCTCATCTCATACTTAATACAAGCGATAAAAAATGAAAATTGATGCATTTTGTAAATTCGAATAAAGAAATTATTTTTGAATACTTAATAATGAAATAATTTGTAAAATGTAAATGTGACTGGGACATCACCATCCTTAAAATGAACTGATACTCGGAGATCACGCAAATGTTTCGTTGAGCCAAACAAAGTATGGTCGCAGTGTAAAGCAAAGAATAATGGTCTTTCCAAACCTCTGCAGCAAAATTTGAGATATTTTTGAAGCTGTGAGGTTTTTGTTTAGCAATAAAATAAAACGCACCGGGTACATTTCATGAGTCTTTTTCCTTGTTTTTCGCAACATTTTTTATTCATTTCTAGTACTAAATATCAAACTAACTTAATAAATTTTGGTGTGTTTACACTTTTATCCCTATTTTAAAAATAGTGGAAGAATTGATTTTGTAACAATTCCCCTTTGGGATCATTCATAAATGATGTCACGCTTCGATGGGGGAGGGGGTTCGTGAAACTGTGACAAGGGGAGGGGAGGGGGTAACAAGAAGTGTGACGTCATGCTTATGGAACATAGCGTGACATATGACAAAGGGGGTAGGGGGATCCGTTGAGGTGTGACACTTTGTGACAAAGGTGGGGGGTCAAATAAATATATGGGAAAAAAACGTGACATCATTTATGACCGGTCCCTTTTGGGGAATGTTGTGACACCCAAAATGAGATAGAGTTTTTGAAAAATACGTCTATTGAATTGTAGAATTTTACTATTTCAACGCATAACTGAAAATACTACAACTACACCAAATGTATAAAATAAAATTTCTTAACATTTTTTTTTTTTTTTTGCACCACTGAAAATAATATAAGCTGCAAAACTAAATTTCTACAATACAACTTTTTTTTTGCGTGATGCGGGGTGGGGGGGGGGGGGGGCGAGTGACCCCATGCTAGTAACGCCACTGCGTATTATATATTTATTGAGATAATTATATATTTTGTACCTGAAATGAAACAACAAAAGAAAGGGGTTTGTCATGTCTGGTGTCACTTGTCGACTGAGAAATCAATTTCCATGCAGTAATTTCTCTCTCTATATATATATAACCTCATCATCATGATATAATGCGTACTTTTGTCATTATGCTTTTATCGTGAACAAAAGTTACTACAATAAACGATGTTGTAAAAACCATAATTGGCTTCGATTTAAGTAAATAATACGTTTCCATCATCATTCTGGGACTATATGTGATATGCTCTATTGCTGTAAAATACTTTTCAAAACAAATTTAATAGCATATGTATGCCCCATTTTGTTCAGTTTAACCCTCATCACCATTTAGCATCCATTGTTTCCTTAAAAACTGAAAATATTTCACGTTAAGAAAGCACAAATGAACATTAAAATGCAGACACATGTTTCGGGATTGCTTGGAATCCTTTTTTCAATGCAATAGTGGAGCTTCTTGGTGCAAAAACATCCAAATGAAGCAACATCATTGTTTCCTTACTCTGCTCCCATAATATTCAGATATAAATCCCCCTCCCTTACCTTTACAAAACTCAAAATCAGGTAAATTTTTCAATGATTTTTCCATGTCCCCGCATTCTACTACAAAGGGGCACGTGTACGATACGCCACAATTATATCAACTGTTAATTTTGTTGCCCTCAACATATAACCAACACTTTTCCCCCTTGTATTCGCAAAAACACTCATTAAATGAAATGCATGAACATTTTTGACAGCTAAAAGTGAATTTTGAGCTTATTAAAATAATGGTCACAATTCTAAAAAACGCTATCTTTAAGTTAATGCTACCATGAACATTATTTTAAAGCTCTCGTTAAAAATGTCGGTTTCAAATGATAGTATTCTGTTCACTGTAGTAGTCAATAGCTGGGAGTACTTTCTGCATAACTTTTGTGCTACAAAAAGGAAATAAAACCAAATTACTTACGCAGGACATGATCAGGGAGTTACAGAATAGCTTTTTCTCTGGGAAATGAAGAATAATGGAACATTTCTTTTTCTACAGTCTACTACATTCGTTCAAAGCAAATAATTCTTTAAGTAAATGGAGCGCATTAAAAAGAGTGATTACATTGTTCAGTCACAAAAAAGAACTCTAAATTTAAATCCAACGTTTTAGAACTTGCAACATTTTTTTTTTTTTTTTGATAAAATTCAAAACTTTGATAATCTGTTCAAGATTTATAATTATGCCAAAAAGATACTGGGGTATTGGATCGAATCGCATTTTCATTCAGATTTAAGATTCACACAACTTTCTTTTGTTTAGTTAGAAGATATAGTATCTTGTCGTTTGTTCTTTCTAGCATAGTTACATTATGCGAGCAGAAACATATAATAATGCAATTTAACCGAGTGCGCAAATTTCTCATTCTGATTCTTTTAGCCTATTTCCCTGTAAGAGTTTTAAATAAATAAAAGAGCATGAAAGAAGGCTTAATGTATCGTAAAAATATCGCTAAAAGCAGAAAAAAGTAAAAATAAATTTAATAAAGGTTCTAAAATAAAACATTTAAAAGTAGGGTTATAAGATGGTGCAAATCTGAGACTTCAGAATTTCTGTTTCCCCTAATAACTTTTGGAGAAATAATCCAATTCAAAGGTAACATTTTTGTCCGAAAGATCTCGGCTGGGACACCTCATTTCCATATCAAACATATTTTCCGGGCTTATGGGCCGTGGTCCAACCAAGATGTTTCTGGCTGGCGTTTCGCCCGACATGTTTCAGGCTCCTTCAGAGTGAAAATGAAGTCAAGGCAGAGGTCTGGTCAAAATAGAAAAAAAATACGTTCAAAATAGAAAAAATACAACTGTTAAAACCAAAAACAAAAATATGGAAATGAATATAGGAACTTAGGCTTTCACGGCCGGTGTCCATACCAAATATATAATTTTCCGGGCTTGTAGGCCGTGGTCCAACCAAGATGTTTCAGGCTACTTCAGAGCGAAAATGAAGTCAAGGCAGAGGTCTAGTCATGTCGGGCGAAACGTCAGCCAGAAACATCTTGGTTGGACCACGGCCTATAAAACCGGAAAATATTATGTTTGGTATGGACACCGGCCGTGAAAGCCTACGTTCCTATATTCATTTCCATATTTTTGTCTTTGGTTTCAACAGTTTTTTTTTTTTTTTTCTATTTTGAACGGTTCCAAAAAACAACTCTGAACGAAAAATTGAGAAACGAAGTAAAAGATGTTGAACAAGTTACACACCCGATTCTGAAGTGAACGCCCGAAAATATTGTCACAATTGCAAGTTCTGTAAGAAATTATCCTTATCGGTTCATTAGTTTGTAATGCAAATATTGGTATATCGATAGTAATGAATAACTTGTGTGGTGCACAAATTTCAACTAACTGGACACGTTATTATGTTTGTTAATGCACACAAATACAGCAGATTAGATGGTTCATAAAGATCTAATCTTTCGTGCTACTTTGAGAAACAAGATAAAATGGCTGAACCCAATTATTTTCATCGAACAGCCTCTTACGAGTTTTTTTTTTTTGTCAAAAGCAGATAGTGAGAAGCACCCAATCAGGGACGTAACTAAGGGGGGCAGTGCCCCGGGCGCCAGATTGCAGGGGCGCTAAATTGACTGTGTGTGCGTATGTAGTGTGTGTGAGCTCTTTTTGTGTGTGTGTCGGAGGAGGAGGGGGCGCTAATGTCTGATTTTACCCCTGTTGGAAAACGACCAGGTTACGTCCCTGCACCCGATAGAAATCCGCAAAAGAAAAAAATCGTTAGGCCGAAGATGTTTGTTAGTTCTTGTAGCTGAGATTCAGATATAAACCGAGAAAGAAGTAGAAACCACACCATTGAAGACGTCATAAAAATTATTGCCAAAGATACTTATGATACAAGAAAAATACGCAAAGAAACATCTGAAAATCTACTAAAGAATTTGGAACGATTCGATTCGGAATTGATAGCTGAAAAAACGAACTGCTGCCGAGACTGGCTCTGATGAAATCAAGCACTGGAACAAATGAATTAATTTTGATTAACTAAGACGAGAAAATTCTACAAAAAATATAAATAGATAAATAAATAAAATAAAGGTCGTGTAGTTTAAATTGGGAAACGATATTTGGGTCATGGAATGTTTCCAACATCTACAGAACTGAAATCGACTTCAATACTTCATATAACATGCATCAAATTTCAAAAAGAATTTCCTATAACAATCGCACATGTATAGACACCTACCGCACTTCTAGGGAGTTGGTAGGAACGATTTGCAATAATCTGAGCTGATAATAATGAGAACAGATTTGTGTGATCCCTCGATGCGTAAAGCGTTAATATGAGAGAAAAGGTACTTATCACGCCAAATCGCGCAAACTGGCCTTCACTTTTCATTTCACTACATGTACATATTTCTTAATACACATATCATTTTCTGTTAAACCACCGACATTAAATTTTTTTTTCACTTCTGTATCCGCACTAATAGAGGAGATAAGATCCCTTAGTAATGCGTAGCGCCTTCAGAAAGAGTGCAAGTAGTCTTGCCTATGTGGCACATACTACTTGATATTCTTATGCATGCATAACATGCAGTAGCAAAAATAGACTTATTCATTGAATAGGTGGCTGCTGCCATTCCTCCCGTTATAATGCAGGCAATAATTTCGAAAACTTATTGAAGTTTAATTTTCTTCATTTTTTTTTTATTGGGAGTTTATTTCGCAAACATCGTCCCATTTATTTTTAAGTTTTTCAATACTTAAGCTTTTTATGCTGTAGACTAATTTAATAAAATTACACACTTTACAGATAAAATCTATGTTGATGCCTCTTCGATTAACAACCATTTTTGTTTTTTGAAAAAAAAAAATACTCCATGAAAAATGCAAAAGTAAACGTTTCACTTGGCATGAAGCTAAATAATGGCAAATATGTCATTGTGAATTATTATTGAGTGAATGCAAGTTGTACGTAGAAATTACAGAGCTTTAAAAAACTTATTACTAGAAACGGATTTGAATGACGTACTGTGAAATTTAAATAAGAACAAAAAAGGCCAGATTTACAAAAGTAAAATAGCAATGTATTTTTTCTTTTCTTCAATAAATTTCAGTAAAATGTAACACACTATACATTAGAAGTTATCAGTGGGAAAATTCATGTAAAAACTGTACAAAGATGTAACACTTTACACATTTGAAGCTTCATTACTAGACAGAAGCCTAGTTTTGATTACCAACATTATTATAGCATTTATAAGATGCAAAAACTGCCAAGTTTAAAGAATAGCTTGTTTAAAATTCTAGAATCTATAACAAAACAGTAAATGCAGTATAACAGGGCCTAAATCATTATACAACATATGAAAACTAATGCTTAAACCGGTGGAAACTTTATACAAAAAAAACTTATTCATTGATATTGATTATAAATTCATCCACAATATAATTCATACAAATGCAAAATTTCTGTATAATTTTTGATTAAGATTTATTTTGATCAAATTCCATGTTATGTATGCATTTACTTATACTATTTGACATGTATTTAACATTTTTAAAATATAAAGCATATTATAAAGTACACATCTCATTCTAATACATAAAAGAGATCAGAGTATATAGTTGTTATTAGGGATGTAACGAAAATTCGGCCACTATTCGGTATTCGGCCCTTTGGCCGAGTATTCGGCCTGGCCAAATAGTCATTTCATCACCCAGCCGAATATTCGGCCTGGCCGAATACTGGGTAAGATCAAATTCGGCCTGGCCGAATATTGATGAGCTATTCGGCCGAATAGTTCTGCTGCAGTAAAAAAGTAAAAAAAATAAAGAAATTAGTAGATTTTAAACAGTTAAAATTGTATTATAATTATTGCAAAAGAATACATTAGTCCAATATAGTTTTAAGAAATAAAAATAATTTAGAATAAACTACTTTTTTTAAATCTTGTTTTAGGCTTGACTGAGCAAAAACACATTTTAAAGTTGCAATATTGTATTTTATATTTAGCATTCACTCCCAAAAGCAGCCAATAGTTAATTATAAAGAAGAATATAACAAATGCATTTTGTTATTATTAATAAAATGGAAGCATCTAGACTTTGTTGGGTAGACTGATTTATTGTGAATATTGGGTTAGAGAGAAATGTGAAAAGCCCAGAATATATCATGAATATTTAGATAATATAAGTTATTGGGGTTTTTGAAAATAAAATCATATTTCAGTTAAGTGCATTAAGTTTTAATAGATCTTTTAAAAATAGGTATGTAAAAAACACCATAAAATAAAAATATTAACTTTTATAACTTTTAAAATGTCTTCATAAAACAGTTTTGAGCAAGGTAAAAGTTCACTGAGCACAAGTATTTCTTTCATTGCAATTAAATAATTAGCAAAATAATGCTAATGCTTACTACTGAAAAACCTGTCATTTCTATTTTGCTTGTGGGTGAAATTCTTAGTTTTATTACATTCAAAACAATAGTGAGAATAGATAAATTTTAAATAGTTCTAAATTCTTAACAAACAGAATTAAATCATACATCATAGATTGTGTGTAATTGGTGTTTGACTTTGTGAATAATTTTAAATTTGACAAATACTTTCTATTACAACGATTTTCTAGAAATTTGAATATTCGGCCGCCAAATATTCGGTATTCGGCCTAGCCGAAAATCCGGCTTCGGCCTATTCGGCCTAGAAGAAAGGACCGAATATTCGGCTTCGGCCTGGAAGAAATGGCCAAATATTTGGTATTCGGCCTAGCCGAAAATCCGGCTTCGGCCTATTCGGCCTAGAAGAAAGGACCGAATATTCGGCCTGGAAGAAATGGCCAAATATTCGGTATTCGGCCAAATCACTATTTGTTACATCCCTAGTTGTTATACATTGAAAATTGGTCAACATTTTCTGTATGTACTTCTTTTACCAACTTAATGGGTTTCCCCACTGTAATACATTTCCCCCAAAACAGTCTAAATTTATATAGTAAAAACCAATTTTATATGCAATTTAAATTCAAATAACAAAAAAGCATAAATATAAATCTATTTGGATGTTCAATTTCTGTTTTTGATAAAAGCATGTTAAATAATTAATATAATTACAGCAATAGTAATCAGAGAAAGCAAGACAATTCAATTGTTTCTTTGACATCTTGCACCGTACTTATGATGATAATTCATTTTATTCAAAAGCATTGTCAAGCAGAAATTTGTAATGAAAGTGCACACACTTGTTACAAGAGCCTTTCTTCAATGAGAAAAAAAAAAGAAAAAGAGCTACGATAAGCATTTTGCATACTCTCACATAATTTAACCTGTTTTTTTTTTTTTTTTTTTTTTACAATTTATAATTTAAAATACCTAGTATTAAGAACAATGAAAAAATGCAACATTGGCAACTAATAAACCAGCATGCAAAAAATTTTTTTTGAACATAATAGGTTTGTGATAAATTTCAATGAAAAGCAGAACATATATCTGGAATAAAAACTGCTAGATACCTTTACAATTATCTAATTAAAAAATCAACATGGCAACCACTATCAAATAATGTTATAATATGCAGGCCCAAAATTTAAGGGGGCCAAGGGGGGGGGCATTGCAAATAAATTTGCATAAAATATATTGTTTATACATACAGTACTTACTATTGAATAAAAATAGGGAATTACATTGCTCTTTTAAAAAAGTCATTGATTAACTTTTTTAAACACCATTGATCCTCACCTTCCTCACCCTCTTGGGTGATAAATGTTTCATTGTTGCAATGTCATGATATTTTGTTTAGTGTCATCAGCATTCCGATCACAGCGACTTCTTGCTGTTTAATGACTTCACTTAGCAGAGGAAAGAGCAATAATGAAAGAGAATAAAAAAAAATTTCAGAACTCTGATTTTCTCTAATTGTCAGAACGGGGATTTAAAACAAATTGCAGGAAACTCAGTTACAGTGGAACTGGATTAGGTGGGACTTGCATAATCAGGAATTGGATAATCACAACTTTATAGTACCTTGAATTTAGTAACTTTATTTCCATAGCGAAAAGTCTTATATCTTTACATTATCTAAGAGTTCAATTTAAAAAATGTCCAAATTTTGTCCATTCTTAAATAATTACGTACATCTGTAAAATTCCGTGCTTCTAAAAAGGAGGAAAAAGATAAATCAAAGCAGATTGTGATGCACTTTCAGCATATTCCTCAACTTATAATCATGCTCTATAAAGTCTCCATAAATTATAAATATATTTTCTTTTTCACAATTTCAAGTTTTATTTAATGTTTTGACTTATTTATTTTTGTAACGTATGTGCACTGAAATCTGACTAATTTATTGCTTCTTTTTTCTCATATGATATAAAAGTAGACTACAAAAAATAACTACAATTGAAATTTAACTTTTCATATAGCAGCAAAACATCGTAAGTGTGCATGAATTTCAGCTTGTTTTTTAAAGCAATAAAACATATAATTTCAACTGTTATATTATTTGAGAAAAAATATACATATATATATATACATATTATATCAAGAAGCTATATATTGTACAAAAGTAAAAACATGTATCTTAAATTCCTTATCTGATGTACAATCCAGTTGTACGTCAATCACAGTTTTTACCTTGATCCAAATACGAGGAGCTTTAATAATAATTTATATCTGCTAAATTTGCATTTGTATGCATACCATGAATCAACGGTACTTAACTTGGAATGTCAAAGTTTACTTAAATATTTCATGAATAACATGAATGTTTTCAGTGATTCTTGTCTCATTATGATGAAGAAGAAAGTCTATTGGAATATTTTTTTTATATATAAATATTGTTTAATTTTTATGCATGAAATAAAAATCTCACAAATGATGAGGGATGCAAGTGACAAAAAAATATTTTGAGTAAAATGAGTGAAAGGTTCGAATCATATAGGACCTTTCTTTTAATAGACTTTGCAATCATGCTGGATAGAAGCACCTGTCAAAGCGACAACTAATATCTTTCACCACAAAACAGAGAGATGGGTGTTTTTCTAATCATTTGTATACCTGCCAACTTCTTGAGATAAAAAAATCAGATCTTTCTCAAAAAAACTACTATTAAATAAATAAATATTACGTCCCTACTTATTCTATAAGTAATATATTCTTAAAGTCAATATTATTAAATTCAAAATATTCCAATCTTTATAATTAGTATAAATAATCTAATCATTAAGAGTCACTACCGTTAATGTGTAATGTCTAAATAATGCGTTTATGAAAATATGTTTTTAAAAAATGTCATAAAGCAAAATTTATGAGGTTAGTAAAAATATAGATATAAAAGAGCTATGAGTTTTTTCTTTTTCTTCTTCTTTCTGATTCAGCCAAAAAGGTCTTGCAAAATTGTCTATCATAACACTTATTTTCTTTATGATCATTAAAAATGAAAACACTTTCTTCTAGCTTTTTTTTTCTGGCATGTAGGGAAAAAAACTTTTCTAGTTTTTCCTTTTATAACACTGAAGAGTTAATTATACTCAGCAGTATTGTCTCTATCTGCACCGAGAGCATGGTACGGGGAATAAAATATGGTACAACTGGGGGAAAAGATGGAATATGGTGAAAACTTGCACACTTTTAAAAAAAAAATCGTTAGAATCTCAGTAAAAATCACTAAAATCCTAAATTTATGGGAAAAAATCATAAAAAATGAATTAACAGTTTAGAATCATAAATATTCGAAAAAATGTCATAAAAGTTGGCAGATATGTATTTGCACACCGTAGCTCCACATATTCAATTTTGTTACTGACACCATTTTGCTTCAGTGCACTCCATATATAATAACCCTTCTACAATCTTTTATTTATTAAAATAAAACGACACAGAACATAAAAATGATAAGTATTTTTAATGTAAATATGATTGAATTATAAATATATTGGGTATAAAGAATAACAAAATCTAAAATTCCTTTAATAGAACAATTACTAAAATTGTTCGATAGGGAAAAAAAACCAATTCAAATTGAACTATGATGTGAAAAAAAAAAGCCAATGCACTGATTATGAAATTTGTTTGTCCATAAACTTCAATAAGCACTTTAAAAGTCACTCCCGTTAAAAAGTCAATTCACTTCGATCATTAAAAAGTCATTTCATTCAGTACAAATGAAATGCAAATTATTGTTCATAGCAATCAAGAAACCAGCTTCAAAAATCACCTAGGCATTGGTGGTTTGTTTGTGGGTGATGATGAATTCTTCAAAGTACTGAAAAGAAAAAAATTCCACAGCAAATAAGATGAAATATCATTTTTCAGTAAAATTTCTAAAGTCAGTTGAGATACAAAATTTGCTTACCATGCAAAACTATTTAAAAGAAAAAAAAAATAGTAACACAATAAAATACCTTGTAGATAACCCTTTTTCTCCTTGCCTGATTTTATTTGTATTAATTTCAAAAGCAACTAAGTGTATTAAATACAATCGCAAGGTATTTTATAAGAAATATTGTGATTATAAAACTGATAAAATATTAAAAAACTATGTAAAACAAAACTAAAAGTGCATTACACAAAAATACAAAAAAAAAAAAAAAAGTTGAAGCAATAAAATATTTATCAGCTGGTCTTGTCTTCACTGCCTCTATTAATTTGCATCAATTCATAGAGCAATAAATCGCTACACCATATCAATTATATAAAAATATACTTTACTGAAATATTGAGATCAGCAGGCTAGCATAAAATTTCTTGATGTACACAACAGCAGAATGTTTTGCAATATTCTGGGACAAGCCTTCAGATGATTGAAAACATTCTGCACATAGTGTTGTGTTAAACCAAGTGTGCCCACCCCCTAAAAAGCTACAAAACTCCCCAAAAATGATGACCCCCAAATTAGCAAAACCCATATGGCCAAGGCCCCCCCCCCCAAAAAAAAAAAAAAAAAAAAATTTTGAAAACAACCTGTCTAAAAATTTCCTGGTTCAGTCTGTGCCATGACCCTTCTCCCACCCCACCTTCTGGTGGGCCCCCCAAAACCATAATGATATGAGAAGTTATTTGGGACATAATACTGACATGAGTGAAATATGCTGCTCCCTTACAATGACCTGAAGAAGGAAAAAAGGAGTTTTCCTCTCGAAAATGTCTTGAAATGGTCCTTATCCATTTTAAGTCATTTAGCGACTTATCTACAATTGGTCTGTGGTAAATCAATTTGTTCTTGGACTTGCATTATATGGCAATTTAATTAATTATTAGGCAATTTAAACATTAATTATAGAAAATATAAGGTTATTACCTTATACCATTATTACTTTTTTTAAGCAAGAAAAAGTACTTTATAATCTGAAGACAATATGTTTTTATCTACATGTTTGTTTTAATAACTATCTTGCTAGGTACTAGAAACATGTTATGTCAAACATTTTTTCAAAAGTACAGAAAGTGCTAATGAATGTTAATATGCCAGAGGTTGTTCCAACATTTTTCACCGTTTATTTGAATAATAGAAGTATTTTTGTGAAAAATCAAATAATTTTGTGACCATTCAAAATTTAAATATATAGTGATAAAAACTTGTATCTGTTTTTCTGCCACTCATTTAATCTTTCCCTACGGCACTACTACAACTGTCATACCAGTAAAAGTTCTCCTTTTGCTAGCAGGCTTAACTGCATAAGTAAGCATCCAAAGGTAATGTTTTACCTTGGTATGATAGCTATATTGATATAGATTTTGTTTTATAAAATTACATAGCTTAAATCCTTACAGTAGCATCCTATACAACAGTATAAACACATGCTAACAGTTTGTTTTGCTTCTCAAGACCTTGCAGTAGGGGAAAAGTTAATAATAATTCCATAAAAAGTACTACTTGGTAATTTGAAATTTTGTGAAGGATCTGTTTTGATTGACATGAATTTTGTGAAGGGACCATTTTGATTAATTGGTTTTTTGCGAAGGATCCAAAAATGGACTTGAATTTCCTCTAGTGTGATCCCTTGTACGAAAAAATAAAAACTAATTCTAAAATTAAAATCAAGAGAACTTTTTTTTAGTTATTTCATCCTTTTTTATGTGCGTTGAAAACTGCCATTTGGCTTAGTAAATTCTAAGTGGCTAATTTCTATTTAACAGTCACAATTGATAAGTACTTGAAAATATAAAATATTTTGGCCAAGACCCTATTAAATTAAAATTTATAATTTTTAAATGTAGGATTGAAACAGAGAGAATTTTTAGATTTTAAGAGGGAAACCTCTTAACATTTCAAAGTGCCCCGAAAATCCCTAATAGTGATTTGATACATAAAAGACATAGTTAATAAATTTTTAAAAATCTTCTGAATTAATTTTTAAAATGGAGTTTGAAAGTATCAAAGGATGTAATTAGGCAAGCCTAATATTTTCTAGAAGTATTAAGTAGCAGTAGAAAGTATTAATGGTGAGGTAAGTAAATATTAGTGAAGCTTTCTAAGAGCATGTACTACAAGGAAAATTAGATCATGCAAAAGTAAGCAAAGGACACTACAGAATGCAGCAGCATCTACTTACAGAATGGAAGGTGGGTATCGAGTTATGAAAGATGGGTAGTAGAGAGGATCAAGCACCGAACTGCGTTTAGCCGCAGGTCGATGGATCTCTGATGGAAAGATAATAGGCCGAAGGTGATAGAGAGGAGCTTGGAGGGTAGACAGATAGCTTCTACTGGGGTCCCACATAACAGTTGGTTTCGTATGTCTTTTCTTGCGATTCACAGGAGGAAGATGGATTGGCTCAAGAATGCAGCATGCCCGATGTCTGTTTAGAATGAAGATTGCACAATTGAATTATAAGAGTTGTTAGATTAGGAAAGAAACAGTTTAATGGTAGAACTCCTTGAAAACCTTTCAAAGGAAATATGATTTTCAATACAGGTTTACAAGCTACAAAAATCTACATTGTTTGTTTAAAATAGTTATGGTGATTATCAAAAGAAAAGAATTCTGAAACAGTAAACTCATCACATTAATATTTTTTTCCTTTTATTTTCCTTTCTTTCTTTTTTTTTTAAAGTATAGTATAGTGCAACTAAAATTTAAAAACACTTAAAAAAAATAATTTTGAATTTAGAGTTAATGTTCACTTTTTATACCATAAAAATTGTTTTCACATACTAATTAAAATTTAAAATGTTGATAGTTGCAATCCTTGGTGAGTTACAGAGGGGGCTTTATGTTAAAGTGATTTTCACTTCAAAGACTCTTGTTCCTTTTATTTGCTTCTGTTAATTTTTCACGGGTAGAAAATATGTAAAAGTTGATTGCAAATTAAAACAAATAATGCAGAAGTCCTAGGAACTTTGTTTCGAGTTATTTAACTTATTATGGCAAGATGATGTTTCTTTGTTATTTTTGCTCTAAAAGTTACTAATAGATACTATTAAAGTTACATCACTCTGAACACTTACTGAATGTCACAGTAAGATCACAAGCAATTAATTTCAACATGAAAATAGTAATGTACTTTGATATTTATTAGTCGGTGTTTTTAAGACTTCAATATTTTTCATATTTAATGAATATTTGCTGCATGGGTAATTGTAAATTGAGTGAATACTAAATCATATGTAAAAATATTCTGAAAAACTGTCATGCAGCATGAGGAAATCAAACATGAGAAAGAACAAATTGGCCAACGACAAACCCAAGATTTTAATGTGATAAAAAAATCCTTCACATACAATTTGTCAAAGTTTTCATGTCAACAGTTCATTAACAATAACATTAGTTACAAGTCACTCACATAATCTTCAATTCTTTATCTCGGAGAAAACATTTGCATATAACTTAACAAACTTAATTGTGGACTGCAACCAAAGCTTCAGAAATCTCAAATTTTATGATTGTTTCTATGTCGTTGAACATGTATACTCAGTGAGGATGATTAATATTTACTAAATTTCACTTTATGTGTACCAATCGTTTATTTATTAAAATTATTATTTATTATTATTATTATTATAATTTTAATCTGATTCAGGAATAAATTTTTTAAAAGAAAAATAATAGGAAAAAATATATATCTAATGCGAATTACTTACAAAAACTACGATAAAAAAAATGAATGCAGCTTTAAAAATTGAGAAAGAGACCTTATTCATCAGTTCTTAAAATTATTACGAACAAATATTGTTGTTTTGCCGGTGTCCGCAGAAGAGGAGTTTTACCTTATATGAAGCCTATAATTGTTTTGCTCAATCAAAAAAAATAATTTTTTTTTAATTGTTACAAAACATACCAAAAACACATATTTTAATATTAAATATTAAGAATTAAAAGAAAACTGTTTCAACTCAGTAATCATGAGAATCAAATAAAATTGTCAGCAGCTTTCATCTTTTGATGAAAAAATACAAGCTTGAAATTCACTTTACTTTGATTACACTACTTGATATTAACAACTCAATATCTAGTTTCGGACGATGTTAAGTCTACAAAAAATGTATTTTGGTTTTCATCATTGATTTATGTTTTACTTTCTTGAAGAAAAAAACTAAAAATACATCCAAAATCACAGCAAAATTTCTCTCTCTCTTTTTTTTTTTTTTTTTGGTACAAAAATAATTTTTAGCATTATTAGTTTTGTAGATAGAAAAGTTTTAATTTCTTGCGTGGGTGCAAATGTTAATATTTTTTGAACAATTGAAAAAATCCTCTTTTTTGTATTTATGTCAGAGTCTTTTCAACAAAGTCTCTTTGAAGTAAATCCATATTGGATTAAAAACTTTCTTCCTGTAAAGCCTAATGTTAAGTTTTTTCAAAATTGAATAAAACTTGCTCAAACCAAAAAATTAATGTGGTAATGAGGTGTCCTTGCTGAGATCTTTGAAAGAAAAACTACTTTGATGATTTCAACTAAGCAATTAATTTGTCATTCACATACGTGTTTATGGCAACATTAGTTGATGACTAGGTGAGAATTTTCACTTTGTTGCCATGCTAGCATAAATCATATAGACACACATAAAACTATTAATAAAATTCCATATATTGTCATGTCTATTTTACTTGCATTTCAGAATTAAAAAAATAAATAAATAAATTTATTTTATGACGTAAACACGTAACACAATGTTGTGGCACAAGAAAAAAAAATTGTTTTACCTTTTACTCGCTGCGTTGGAGACATTTCTATTTTGACTAAGTTTTCTGTTTTGTGAGGGAGAACTGAGGGGACTAGGTGTAGGCAATAGTCTTGAGCATTCCCTGACCGGCTTGGTAGGAGATATATACGTGGAAGCTTGAACTACACCTCCAGGAGGAATCTGCCGTAAGGGTTGAGAAATTGTTCTACGAAGAGTTCGCAGTTCATCTAAACTGAAAATCAAAAGGAGCACTAAGAATACATTTTTGTAATCTGCACTTGTGCATTTAAACATAAACCACAAATTTTACGTGAGATAAGTTTTACAAAGAAAGTTAATTGCAAAATTTGAAATGAATTATATAAACAAATAACATCTTGCAAAGTTATCATTTGGTAACTTTGTATGACATAACATCAGCAGCAAACAAGTTTTCCTTCATTCAACTTTTCTCAGTTTAAACCAGTTACTCACCTTTCCACTTATGAACAGATTTTTATAATAATGTCGACAAAAACAATGCTATATAATGTGGTAAGATTTTTCTTTTTAAGTTTCCAATGGCAAATCTATTGGACAGAAGTTACAGCACAAGAAAAAGCGGAATGCTAAAAAAGAATGTAAACAAGATGCAGTAACTTGAGTCCATTAATTTAAAAGGTCTCGGGCTTCCCAATATCGCTTGGCATGAGAGGACTTGCACAGAGCAGGACAGTGCATAATATGGGCGGCATCCATGTCCCCCCTACCCCCCCAAGGTTACAAAGTGTGCAAATGGGAGACTGAGCAACGTGGTAAGACATCAACATTCAAATAAAATACAAACTTCAAAATCATTTGCTTATATTTTTTCACAGATCACATGATTTCAATCTCTGCCAAAAATGTCAAATCTCAAAATGATCAAGTGTCAAAAACGACTTCAATTTAAGAGCATATAGTAATTTTATACTACAAATACTTTTATAATTCAACAAAACAGTTAAAACATATTTATTTAAGAATTATATACTTAAATTTACTAAGTAACTGTTTTCAGCTCTTTATTAAATTAAAAATTGAACCCTTAAGAGTAATTTCTCCTATGTAAAAAGTTTGGGAGAGTTTCAGTTCTGTAAGTTCATAACCCCTTGCACAAGTATTGAATTAACATTTTCTGGAATAGACTTAGATAGATGAAGACTTAAAAGACATGAACAGCTACACATTGGAAGTTATAAAACAATAAGTTAACTGTTTAACTATGTTAATCTTTTCTGATATCCATATCATCTATTATTTTCTTTTCCCTCACTTGTTTTACAAACTAGATTACTTACTGGCTCATGGTGTTAAAGAATAGAAAATATGCTTGAAAGAGATCGGTTAGTGTATTAAAATCAGTGATTTATCTAATGCTTTGACAATGTAATAGCTTCAAACAAATACAATTTTTAAGAAAATTTAATTATAATATAGGATAATATCAGAATAGCGAACAACCTTGGTAAACATGAGTAGCTTGAGCGCTTAAAACATAGTTTTCTCCTTTGAAGAAAGAGATCTGAGATTGTTTAATGAAGTTACTCTAGTGTCACTTTATAAACAACTTTGTACACATAATATGATTTAATTAGTATGATTAATTCAAATACACAGTAAAGTTTGTACTGACAGATGTCTCAACTGCTGATGTAACATGTTTTAAAATTATTATTTTATTACTTTTATTTTTAATTTTTCTGCTGGCTATGTTCAAGACAAGTTACAAAAACAATCTTTAATAAATAGTTTTAGCTAAAAATTGGCTAATATGTTGAAAGTTAAAGTTTGATTAAATTTTAAGATTTCAAAAATTATTACTTAATTCATCAAGGTTTAATGTGGAGCTTGAACATTTTACAGGGTGTCTAAAGATTTTTCAAAGTAAAATTTTGTGACATTTTCTGGACTCTTCCGTGATACATCGGATAGTGATTCTGCTGGATATCGGATATCCAGTGTCTCCTGCATGACATATACGTACCGGATATTCAATTCTGATGTTTGAAACTTACAAATTCTATTACATATTTTTAAACATCCCACAGCTTCCAAATACATAGTAAGTTTAATTCGCACATATTTTTTAAACATTTAAAATAATTAAATTACAAAAATCAAATTTGTTCTGCCAGATAATTGGGTATTACATGTAGTGGCTGGATCGGATTCCAGATATTAAAAAACCTAGCAAAGGGCCGTTCATAAATGACGTCACGCTTTTTTCCCAGATATTTGACCCCCTCCCCCCTTTGTCACAATATGTCACACTTCAGTGTATCGCCCCCCCCCCCCTTTGTCATGCGGCACGCTATGTTGCAAAAGCAGGGATGTCACACTTCTTGTTTCCCCCTCCCTCCCCTTGTCACAGTTTGTCACAATTTCACGAACCCCTCGAAGCGTGACATCATTTATGAATGATCCCCAAATAGCGAATATTTGATGTCTTCTGGGACCAGTTTTGTTGGACAGAACATTTCTGTGACCTATTCATAATTTTTGTGATTTTTCCGTTATATTTGACCCATTTCCAAATTCATGACTTTTTCAGGATTTTCTTCCCAGCAGACACACTGATTAATAAGTTGAAAATATGTTTCTTGGTGATAGAAAGAAATTAAAATTGAATTTTGCTCATAAGGACAGTAGTCCTCTTGAAATAATATTTCATTTTTTATCATACAACAAATATTTTAGGCTTACTGCAGAGTTCCAGTAGTAATTGATCGGGGGTGTCTCCTATTGGCCTTGATAAGATTAAGCTCATCCCCTTGGGTAGCATGGAATTCTTTCTCAATATCCCCATTCAAGTGATCTTTATTGTTTTTCAAGTTGCCCTAGTATATAAATTACATATCAATTACTCAACAAAGACATAAAATAAAGCATGTAACATTTTTACAGTAAATAATAAAATTTATTTTAAAAAGCAAAAATGATTTCTAATAATGATAGAAACTGCAATAATAAAATTATAACTAAGGATGCTGTAATCATAAAATTTTGATGAACATGCATTATAAGTAGGTTTGCAAGTTTGTCGCGCCGCGAATTCCGGCTAATTTTAGCGCTTTTCCCTAAAATCCGCGAATTTTAGTGCTTTTTCCTAAAATCCGCGAATTTTTAAAATGATACCATTTGCGTGAATATTATTTGCATTTTAACAACAATTTATACTTTTCTAAAGTTTTTAAATTTATAACAGGTGTCCGAAAAATCTAGGAGAATTCCTCAATAGCAAAATAATGATAAAATTAGTCACAGATAATACCATTCATATTGAGAATAATGGCGTATTTGGTAGCACATTCACCAAACAGACCAGTTTCTCTTGATAAATCTCCCACTACACTTGACAGGTCAGACCCTCTGCTGTCAATCACTGATTGTTAGCGAAACCTTCTTTTCCTCAAAGGGCAACAAGACATGAATACCAAAGATAAAAGTAAATCCCTACATCAGCAAATTCGCTGAAAAGAGGGGGTAAGTATGCTACCCAGTCTATTGCACTGAGCAGCAAAATTTTCAAGCCTTTGCATTGAAAAACATGTGGAAATGCTAGCAAAGCAACAGAACATTTGACTGCTTACCTTTCGTTCGAACGTTCGATGGATAACAAAAAATAGTAGTGCCTCTTTTTCTTGGTCACAGTGCTCCTCTTATTTAAGCCACCTTCTCTCAGCTCTTTTCTTCAAAATTGTGGTTATTTTTTTTTCAGTGAGGATTCTGTCTCATTTTCCAACTGTGTTAATGTACATTTTGTAGAGTTTTAAAAAAAGATGAGCCATGCAAGTAAAGCGACCGCTTTTGAGAGATGCAAGCAGTACAAGAAAGGAACTTTCGAAGTTAGGAAAAATCTATTGTTCTGCTGCAGTTGCAATGTTCCTGTAGATTTTTCGTGAAAAGATAGCTGTGAAAAACATTTAAAAAGTAAAGTTCATCAAAAGAAGATTGCCAGTGAACCTAGAGCAACTCAGACAGCATTCTGAGTTAGTTGGTGTTTTCTCAGCGGCAAACATTCCACTGAACAAGCTAGATAATCCGATATTCAAAACTTATCTAGAAAATTCGCTTAAAGATATTGGTGTCATCCCAAGCTCTAGCCATCTACGAAAGCATTATCTACCTAAAACTCATGAATTTCATAAAAATCAAGTTATAGACATTTTGACATCTGCTGCAGGTGTAAGTATTGTAACGGATGAAACAACAGACTCTGAAGACAGATATGTATTAAATGTGTTAGCTGTTCCATCAGTCGAAATACAACAGGATGATTCTGATATTTCCTTATCTGCCTTTTTTCTAGAAAGTATTCCTCTAGAAAATGTAAATTTTAAATCTGTCAGTGAAGCAGTTATCCAGTGCTGTCAAAATTACAGACTTCGTTTTAATGCCATAATATCCTTTGTTACAGACAACGCTTCTTACATGTATAAAGCATGGGAGAAAAGTTTAAAAGCGGTGTTTCTAAATTCTGTGCACGTTACATGCAATGCGCACCTTTTAAATCTCCTAGGAGAAATATGGCAAAATGAGTTTGATAAAGTGAATTGTTTCGTTGTGCACATCAAGCATGCATTCACTGCGTGTCCGTCACGTAAAAGGCGATTTCGCGCATTTCTGAAAGAAAAAGGCATGAAGGCCTCTTTACCACCGGTTCCTGTACAAACAAGATGGAATAGCTGGTTTGAGGCTGCCTTATTCCACGTGAATTATTTGGATGCTTACGCAGAGTTTTTACAGAAAGAAAAAGAAAACAGTAGCAGTTCTCTATTAAGCACAATTTCGGAAGAATGTTGTGATGCAAATTTGAAGGGGGATTTAAAAGAAATCGAAAAATACGCACCATTAATTCTTAACAAATTAACCTTATTCAAAAAGCAAAGAGTAAGCTCCCATGTTATTTTTAACGAAATGTCCGATTTTTCGAAAACTTTAGAAACCAAGTCTAAAATGTGCGAGCACCCAAAGTCTAAAAAGGCTCTAAACTTGTGCCAAGAAAAAATTCAAAATAATTTTTTTGAAAGCAGCAGCAATAAAAATAGATTTTGCCAACCAGCATCAAACTTTTTCAAAGCATGCAGAGCTTTTGATCCAAATCAATACAAATTCTTAACTGTTTTTAACGAAGTTGATAATTCTTCAATTTTTCACAACATCCCTATGTTTGAGGATGAAGAACAATTGATAAGTGAATTTAATGCGTACAAGACAACAATCAATGAATCACACGTTGAAGGAGGTCAAATAATTAAATTTTGGAAATCCAAGACCGAACGTTTTCCCAACCTGTCCAAAGTAGCTATTCAATGTCTATCAGTTCCTACAAATAGCGTTGATGCTGAACGGTCGTTTTCTAAATATAAAAACATATTAAGTGATGAACGAAGAAAATTAACGAAAACAACTTAACAATGTACAATATTTTATACCAAAATTCTGTACTTCTAAATAACTGCTTACATATTGCATAGAGTTGAAAGAAATAAATTTGTGCAGTTCTATATATGCTTTCTTATTTAAACCACAACTTTCATTGCAGATATCCTGCATCTTATTAAATTTGTATTCCGCCGGAAATTTCGCGAAAATTTCCGCGAATTTCACGCTCTTTTTCCTGCGACAAACTTGCAATCCTAATTATAAGTAATCTTAGAAGTGAAACTAGAACAACAAAATGTAGCAATAGTTTCAGGGGTAAAATAAAAAAAGGAATTTTTAATATTTTGGTTGACAGTTGCATTTAAGAGAATCCTAAGTCTTCCATACAGAAATGTTCTTTTACTTGTCATATAACAAGAGAAAAAGAGGCCCTTGCCTATACAAAACTTTTTTTAAAATTATTTTCCTATTTTATCCTATGAGTTGATTTTCATTTACTCTGCATGGAATAATATTCCCGTTTGAATTAAAAACAACCATAGACATTAATTACAAATGTCTTCGCAAGTCGCTTTTACACATTTGTTACATGGAGTCTAATTGCATATTTTTTTGCAGCAGTCAGATAGTTAGGAATTACATACATTTTAGCATGAGGATCATGTTAAGGAATAAGAGGGATAGCAACCTGTTCAACAGAAAACAAGACCCACACTCAAAACATTCTTTTATCAAATAAAGTATTTTAAATAATAATTAAATATGACAAAATTCGACATTACTAAGTAATAAAATCCTTGTAAAATAAACTAATACCTAGCTGTTTGAAATCATTAATCCTTAATTATTAATGGGATGGTTTGCTTTGGCTTTCACTTAAAAAATTTTCTATGTGAGGAAGTACAAGATTTTATATTATGTTTTGGTTTTCAAAGGAGTTGCAAAACTGATAATTTTGAGAAACACTGCATTAATGCATGCCCAAATGCTATACATACACTAAGGAAGGCTTCAAATGCTATACATATTCAGGTTTTATTTCAAAATCAAAATTAAAATGGAGAAGAATAATTATTCCCATAAATAATGAAAATGTTTTTTGGTAAAGAAATTGATTCTCATTAACTGAAAAAATTACATCATTATAATCATACAATTACTGACAAAAAAGTACAAAGAGTATAATTATATGTAATACCCTATTTTATTTTTTTCTAAACAAAAAAAGGAAACCCTAAAATCCTTTAAAAAGTAAGCTATAATTCATTATTTCTATTTGCAGTAAAGATGTTATAAATCATTGTCATTTTGTGCCATACTGTCTACCCAAGAAAAATGGTGCAGATATTTTAGATGTAAGAGAGATGTAAATTCAGAGAGTGAAATAAAATACATTGCGAGGCAATTATTGAATCAACAAAAGATGTATACCACTTTCAACATCCAAACATTTTTTAACAAATTGTAACAAAGTTTTCTTTTTTTTTTTTTTTTGTTTTTTTTTTTTTAAAGGAATGCAAGAACTTGAAATGGTTTTATTTGGTGACACTTCAGCATTTTATATTATATATATATATATATATATATTTAATTATTTTATGTGAATAACATATATTAACTAACCACAGTACACACACAGAATCAAACCTGCTGTTTCAGCTATACATCAGACAAAAATTTCTGCAATAATTCTGTACCAAATACTGAATCAAAGAAATATTTGAATTATTTTTTTTTCTCTCCAATGGGGCTGCATTATTGGTCCTCAACCATTGCAGAACTAGTGCGTTCCCCAGTAATTGGTACCATCTCTTTCAGCGGCACCACAATGAGTGTGGTACCTTCGCCGCACGAGAATTTTGTCTTTCAGTTACCACTAGATGGCGGTACCTGAGCTCTCATTGATGCAATATGCACTAGGAATTTTAATTAAACCGAGAGTATCCATGCCAAACGGATACTCAAGGGATCTTTAACATGCTGCATAATCATAAGACATGGACGCAGACGATTTTCTGCATCCTGAAAATCCACCAACTTGGACCAGGTTTGAACCTGCGATCTTGAGCATATGGACCTGCGTCTTACTACTCGCCCCTGCATATTTGAATTATTGTTACTGTACTCTTCCTTCCCACTGCCATTTTTTGGGGATGTAAGGGAGACAACAACTAGCCCTAACAAACAACTTATTAAAAATGTTAAGTTGAATAACATGACATTAACACAAAGCTTTATTATAATCCACAATCAATTTATTATATTGCACTTTATTATATTCCACTTATCTTTATGCACTAAAGCAAAAAATGAAAAGAAACTTTACTTGAGACATTCTACTATCAGCCTCATTATCTAAAGATTCTAAACTGTTTCTGACGCTCAGATAATTGACAGGCGGTTTTGACATATTCCCTAATCGTTCTTTAGGAATAGCCAGACTAGATCTCATAGGAGATTTATCATTTTTGAGCTTTAGTTCAGCAGCTTTCTTTTTGGCACTGCTGTAATGACTTCTTCTAAGCCTGTGAATGTCCCCTTGAAGCCATAAATATGACTGCTTCCTGGAAAAAAATAAAATAATTATAAGATAACAATAACAAAGGGATAACAGAATGCACAACCATTCATCAGTGCAATACTCGATACATAGAAGATCTTTCATAATCAGAATTTCAAACATATTACAAAAGTCAAGTTTCTTTAAAGTTCATTTAGTAGACTAAAACTATTTTAATTAGAACCCTAAAACAATGAAATTTTGTACAAACAAAAGCACATTTTGAATAAACATCAACTATGAAAAAGAAAAATATGCTCAAGAAGAGAATTATAAGAATTCCTCTTTCATTTTTAGAGAATTTTATATTATTATTAGTATTATTATTAATAATAATATTTTTCAGAATAGAAATGCTTGTTACCAATATTAGATGTTTTATTATGGAGAAACACCGTGAAAAGAAGAAAAAGAAATAACTTTTAAAACTGTACAGCATTTCATAACCTTTTTTGGCCCACTGACTGAATGAATAGATAATGGGATTTGATAAAGAAATTAGAAAAACAAAAAAAAGCTGTTACTCACTGCCAACTGCATATATCCTACAACGAATGCAGATTTAAATGCAATAAAAATGCAGGCTCCTTTCTGTCTTATAATGCTAGTAAGTTATGACTTATTCACTAAACTGTACATAAAAATATTAAAGTTTTCTATAGAAAAGAAGTTTTTAAAAATTTAATAAGTATTTATAGAAAAATAAACCAAACCAATATTAAAATGGCTTGTAAAACATTGGCTTCACTATGGTTTGATATTTCTGACAAAAAAATTGCTTGAAGCAGACAAGTTACAGTTCTTTAAAAAAAGTTTTCACTAAGTCTGGAACAGCTGAGGTGATAAGATTTGCATCATAATGAGTGAATTCATCAAAATTAAAATCAATCTAGGAAAAATCATCAGCACTCAGTGTATTAACCTCTTGAACAGAATCTCCCCATTTGGCGTCAATGGAAATCCATATTTCACGAAACAATGAGCAACGAAGTTTTGTTTTTCATTTTCCCATGTAGAGGATGTGAAATGTAATTCTTCTAACAATCTTTTCTTCATATTCATAGGCATTTTTTAGAGACCAAAAAAAAAAATCCCCTCCCCCTTAAACACAGACATACTCACACATTGAATGAAAGTGCTCAGCAAGAAAATAGGAACCAAACCTCCCTCTCTACAGCTAAAGAAAAACCAGAAAAGACAGAAATACTTATTACTTGATAACATACGTGTTGATGTTCTACAAAGGAATAATGAACCAAGAGGACGCGGGTTCAGCCAATACCCCAGAGGTTGTGGGGACAGTGCAGTTGACTTCTGATGAAAGAAAAAAATTGGTGTTTTGATTCCTCTGTCCTAACACATCCCAATTATGACCTTCATTCTCACCTGCTTTCCCCCAAAACAATGTTCATGTTAACAAAAGAAAGAAGTTATAATCAAATGGTTAAAATCATGTCTCTGGTTTGAAAATAAATATCATAGAAGAATTTGAAAAATAAAATTGGGATTATTTGGGTAAAAACACTAAAAGTGGGAATGTAGCTACCTAGAGCAACATAATATACATTAACAGCATTGAAGAAATCTGGGAAAAAAACTTTAAAGACTGGAAAATGTCAAATGTGGAAACATTACACTAGGGTTACTTCCAGAGTTCCCCAAAGTGGACCCAGCCGGAAAAACACATAATGAACCCATTATGATTTGAAAAACCCACTACAAACAACTTGAAAGAACCCACTTGTTGCTAAAGAGGATTTTTTTCAGAATTTACTGTACATTTAAAACATTTACATCAAAAACAGAAATAAAATTATGCTTATAATTTTTCTCAATATCAAAACTTGAAATTGCTGCCTTCCTTTCTGGACAATTTTTCTTTTTTATATAGGTATTTCTATTTGTAGATAAACATTAAAAAACTTAGAGGTTTTTTTTAAATTTTATTACTTTGCTCTTTTCTTTTTAAAATCATATGTATATATACATAAACTAAAATTTTATACACATTTCACTATTAAATTAAAAATTATATGAGATCAAAGCAAAGAATTATCATTTCAATAGCCTCCAAAGATTTTCTTTTTTCTTTTTTTTTGCAATGTTGTAAAAATATTCTTTGATTAACTGTAACAGGAGACTTCTTTTTTAATAGCGAGATTTTTTTGGTGCAAGATTGCCAAATAAAAAGGTTTGATTTCAAAAAGTACTTGAAATGAGCTAAAATAGTCAACATCTATGATAATTGAAGTGTTCCTTAAATTTTACTTTTTCTCAAATATTTACATGCTATTCCCTGTATTTATACATGCAAGATTTATAGACTCAATGACTAGTAGTTTAAGAAAGTTCCAAATTTTTTTTCTAACTTTTCTATTTCAATAAATTTTATTTAATTTGGTATTATTCATATTAATGATTTTTATATGCTTCCCAGTATCTTATGAACTTAGTTATACATTGTGACACAACTTGCCACACAACAAACTTGTGTAACAAATTGCATTAACTATACAACTAATATTTCATTAACTTTCATTAACTCTCATTATACAACTAATATTTCATTAATTTTGAGTTTTTACATTGTATTTGAAAAAAACAAAATTACATAATTTAAAAATGGTATGCAGCTCTATAAAATGAAAAAAAAAAAAAAAAAAAAACAGCCAAACAGTAGTTTGGTACAATGTTTAATTAGATATTGAAATTTAAAGGCTTCCTGAAAAAACCCAGAGTTTTCATCAAAAACCACGCAGGTTGGGGTTCTTGAAAATATCACGTGTTTTTTCATACCCTGGTTACTGCATCCTGAAATTCATAAAAAACAAACATATCAACAGCTCCCTTCAAATTTCTTATCTATGGTGAACTGTACAGCTTTCAAAAACCTTTCAAAATTTATATACTGAACTTTTTTACTCACATACAAGATACTTAAAACCATACTGATACTTATGCTAATTTTACACTACATTTATTATTTTTAAAAGTACATGAAAATTTTAAATACTTACTCTTCCAACCACAGCTGCTGATGGCCAATAATGGATCCTGGTCTACAAATTCGAATCCACGCTATAGCCTCAGCTGCAGTGAATCTGTAATGTTTCATGATGTAACAAGCGATGAGAGTTCCTGTGCGTCCTAGACCAGCTGCAAAATATACAAATGATTACTTCATGTTATTATGCAATTCAAAAATTAAACATTGAACTATCATGAGACAAAAATTTAGTCACAGTTAGATATGAAATATAAAATATTATATTCTACCAAATGCAGATTTTCTGTAAAGGAACAATTAAAAACAAATTTATAAGAAAAATTGCACACACATGATGCAGATTTGCATGAAACCCTTTCTTTAGTACATAAAATTGAGCTATGTTAAAAAAAAAAAAATTATAGTATTATTTTTCACATAGTTGCACCCATTTGTAATTTTGTAACTTCTAAAAATTTTTATCTTATATATGCAAAGCTTCATAAAATTTATATTATAAGGTATCTACAATAAATAAATAAATAAACAAAATAAATAAATAATGATTACAAACATATTTATTTAAAAATTAACTTTTTTATGTATATTGTTTTACAAACAAGTTCAGCTTCATAAAAGATATGAATGCTTACTTATTCCTAATTAACAACAAAAAATATAGGCACAAAAATAAAGGCAAAAGCAGAAATGCAGTATGAATTTCGAATAATGTTCATATTAAAAATGTGTATTGAAATAAGTAAAGCATTCTTGTTTTGGGGGATTCAATAGTCTTCTGGTATGAAATTTTAATAGTTTTGTTCATCACTTTAACTTACAATGCAGTTTTCAGGTTGCTTGAATCTCCAAAACATAAATGAAAAAAGTAATTGCAAAGACCAAGGATAATTTGGCTTCTTTGGCCACACACTTTCTTATCACCCAGTATGTTAAACTGCCATATGTTTTACATTTTGTTTTTAGAAGAGAAATACATAGTATATCCAACTTCATATATATATATTTAAAATATATCCTTCCGCTAATGACATGATACATCCTTAAAAATCTTGACAAACAGAAACTGTACAATAGCTTGAAATCGTTTCTTTCCTAAATGCAAGAGGTGGGGGAGGATTTCAACAATTTATATAGAGATTTGTTTGTTATCAAAACAAAATATTATGGGAAGAAGTGAAAATATGAAAAACTTTTCTTTAATTTACTGGCATTTAAAAAAAAATTACTGTTGTCAAGGTATACGAAATAACAAATAAGGAACATGATTTTTACAGACATTTAAAACTTCAAAAAATACATAAAATTAAGGGGCAATTTACATTACCCATATTGTACTCAGATTCATGAGGACTACAAAATATTATTGTTATCGAGCACTTTGTATTGTTACAGTGAGGTTCACAGTATGTAGTTAAATTTACCTTTACAATGCACAGCAACAGCACCTTTGGCTCTTTCAGCAATTTCTAAAAATTCTCTCATTATAGCATCACTTGGTGTACTACCATCCACAAAAAATAAATCTCTATGATCAAAGCCATTTTCTATAAATCTTTTTGCATCATAAATCTTTTTATTGAGCCTCACTATAGTTGTGACATTGTGCTTTCGAAAATATGGAATGTATGATTCAGGAGAATGTAATGGATAACCTATAAGAAAAAACACTGTAAGTAAATCATGAAAAATATAAAATACAACACAAGCAAGATTTATCTTTTATCATAGTCAGAAATATCACACTAATCTAAAAAATGTTTTAAAATTACAAGATCTCCTAATTTATATAATTAGGCAACAATGGCATTAAAAAATGTTGCAAGTTGTAATGTAGGGAAACAAATAACTATCCCTCCAGTAAAGATAATATTTGTATGAAAAACAATGGAACAATGAGCCAGTGGTCCTGTGGGGGAGGGTGGAATGAGAGAAAGTTTACAAATGTGAACATAAAACTTAAGTAAGATTTAGAATTTCAATTCAGAAAACGAATTATTATAGTCGTACAAATTTAAAGTAAATCTCGCCTAATAGAGTTCTTATTTATTTATCTATTTTTGTTTTTCCTGTTATTATTATTATTATTATTATTATTATTATTTTTTGCAGTGTTTAAACAAGTATAAAAAAGATAGGAAAATTGAACAAAAATATAATTCTAGAAAAATTGCTTCTGAGTGCACTTTATCAGATGAGAATTTACTTTGTACCAAATTCAATGAAAACCAGTCAACTGGTTTTGACCTTACACGAACTATAGAGTAATGGAGTTAGTGCATTTCCAATATAAATACATGCATCTATAATTTTAGTTTTTGGACCTTATATAGTATTTGAATGAAATATAAAATTTAAAAATTTTAAATATATTCTAATTAGGATAATTTAATTTTTAAACAGCAAGAAACAGTACAATAATTGAAAATGCAGTAACTATTTTTAATCATGTCATGCTGCAAAACAAGTAAAAAAAAAGTTCAAAAAGTGCAGTAAAAAAGAAACAAAATAGTTAATTTAGAAACAACTTAACTAGACCTTTTAGAAAGTATATTTTTTTTTTTTTGAAATATTGCTTCATAAGGAAATACAGATCAAGTTAGCATTAAATCCAGAAAGAAAAACATGCAGATTACCATTTTCTATTTTACTTTTCGGATGAGGTCCACAAAAGGCAATGAATTTATTTGGCACTATCCAATTTAAATCACCGGACTCTACTCTCTAAAAAAACAATTTAAAAAAAATCAACGAGGAAAATGCAAAACTTAATTCATGTTATAATAACCAAGCAGTAAATATATATTTAATTTTAGTACCTCATAATGCTCATAATCTGCAATGTCAAAATTTTCAAAACTGAAAAAACCATTAATTAAGGCCTGAAAAGAAAGTGTTTTAGACAGTGAATAGTATATTTTTTCTTAAAATACAAATTTTACTGAAATATTGTTATGAATATAAATCTTGAAAAATTTCATTCAAATGTTAATCCAGTTACTGAAAAAATGCAGTTTAAGCAATGGAAAGAGCTTTGAATTAAATAACTTAAATTTGATTGCCCTTTTTCTTCAATAGGAAAAATAAAGTTTAATTAAGTATGAATGAAATAATGTATGTTAAATAATTTAGATAAGAGTTTTTTTAATTATCTTACTAGAACAAATTTCCCCAATTATCTATTTTTGTACATACATACGACCTATCATTTCAAAATTTTCCAAAGGGCAAAGGGTATTCAGTACTTAAAAAAAAAAATCACATATATAAAAATGTATTACATTTCCAAAGCCAGAAAGAACAGCTTCCTTCTCTTGTACTCTTAAATGATGGACATATATATATACATATATATATATAAAATAATGCTTATGGAGGGGGGGGGGGAAGGATTACTTTTACTGAATTAAATGGGTAAGCAGTCACTTTAAAATGTTGTTTAAAAATGCTGTTTTATAAACCAGACAGGCAGCATATATCATTCAATTTTTAGTTTTAAAAAAAATTACCAAAAAATATTAATGATATGTACATTTTTGTGGTTTTTTGTGCAGAGATGGTGCAGAGTTAATAAGTAATCTTGCTGACAGTGTAACAAGAATCAAGAACATTTCTAAATTTTCTGCAAGTAACTGTATGCGTATTACACTGACAAACCAAGAAAAGGAAAGGATAACAAAACAATAATACCTGCGTTTTAATTATTCTTTTTGCATTCAATATTTTACAGCTGTATTAAACACTATATTAAGTGTATCATCATTTTGTTTAAATATAGTTATTTTCGTGATTTCATTTGAATCATCTAATAAATTTTTAACTTTGTAATTGTATTACTACTTTGGAGAAATAAGCTTAAAAAAGAAGCCAAAATCAAGAATACTTACCTTCTTTATAGCTCGAAAACAGTCTAAAAGTCCTAGGTGATATGTTGAAGGCCCAACAGAAGCATCTCTGAAATAGAGTAATAATACCTAATAATAATAACGATACATACATAATTTTGGCATGATAAAACTTATAATCAAAAACATTAACTGGACAATGCATATTCAGAAGTTCAAAGGAGCATACAAATTGTTTTGAGTAATAATTCATAGTTACTGAAAATGATGGTATTAAAACTGAGCGTTATATATGCTCTCAGCAGAAGCAACTCGATCTATCCATCCAAAATCCGTAAATATTGCATTCTCTTCACGTGAAACAAGTTTTCAAATTTTAAATAGGTTATCATCATTTATTATTATCAGTTATGTATTGTCACATTTCACTATAGAAATTTAATTGTGAGTTGAGATGAATCGACTTCCCCCCCCCCCCCCCGAACATACTAAAATTAATGTTTTCTTTAGTAATTATTAATAGATTCCATTTCTCATAAAATTAACAATAAAATCTGAAAAATTGTCCCTTCTCAGTGAACTTTCTTTGAGAAATTCAAATTGTTTGTTTTTTGGTAAATTCTTTTCATTGCCGGAAAAAGCAATTTTTATCTCCCCGCCATCCTCCCCCCACGCACACACCATTATAGAGGGATTCATCACTTACAGATTGATGTAACAACAACCTGCTCATTTTGTCATCGTAACCTACGCGCAAACTTAACAAAAAAAAACAAAAGAATTGGGGGGGGGGGGGGGGAAATAGCAATACTTTGAATTGCGAATCGAAACAGCCGCACTGCTTTTGTTTACATTTTTCAGTATTGATTACAGTTGCAGTTATTGAAAGAAACAGAGCTAACATGGAGCACGAAATCGCAATCAGAAGGTGTCTAACTAAAACGTAATAATTTGTTAACTGTGTCACAAACATATCTGAAGAAATATAATGAAAATGCAGAAATGTAAGGAAAAAGGGAAAATATAATAAGGTGCGAAAAAATTCTAATATGAAGAAATGAACAATAACATCTACAAGAATTTCACATATCATGCATCATCATATTTCTGAGCGTCAATTTGGGGACAAGTCCCAAATCGAAGGACAATTTGGTGACTCTAGGAAAAAAATTCGGGGACGTCTTTGGGCACATAGCAAACCAATACCTATACACCTCTATTTAGAAAAATTATCTTATTAATAAATTTCAAAGGGTATCCAAACGCTGCTTCTGCATAAATAATGCATATTTTTTTCGTTTGTTTCCCGTTAGAAATTTAAATACTAGGGCAACAATTCGATAATTGTCATATTATCTAAAATTTTAGAAAATACTATCTAAAAGTTCAAGATTGCAAATCTATAAGCAATCTGAAAAGAAAAAAAAAACATAATTTTTATAATTTGGGGACTTTCTGCGCCCCTAAGAAATTACAGTGATTTGGGGGGGAAACCGTCAAAAGTATACAAATTTGGGGACCGTCCCTGAAATTCGAGGACGTATGATCCCTAGTCTAATATCAACGTTAAGAAAAATGGTGTTTGTTTACTCTTAAAATTCCCGAAGTTCCGGGTTTATTCTCGTGTCTCAAAATCTATGGGATTTTTCATCTGTAATTACGAACAGGAAAGCTGCGAAATATTTAAAAAATGTATAAGGAAAGATTTACAGGTTTCAAACCAGAGCCTTATATCCGGTACTGACCCGACAGAAAGGGTCATCAAATTTTGGAAACACGACAAAATCAATATCCTGGGTAGAACATGGGTCTTTTGCAGTCCCGTATTGAAGCTCCCCGGAAAGCGAGACGATTTCTCAAAATATGGGACGCTCTCGTAAAATCCGAGACGTTTGTCAACAGTTGACATCACATAACGTCCTCTTACGCTCATTAAATTATGCATGTATTTTTAATATTAAAATTTTGTCTGGTGTGAAAAATAACGAGATACCCAATATGTTAAGTAATAACGGCACACAAGAATATTTCGTAACTATAAAATTTTTTTAAAATAATGTGTACAATAAAAATAATCAAAAAAATATATAACGAAAATTAATTTTGCTTTCAACACTCGTCAAATGGCGTGAAAGAGTTACTTTTAAAAGCAGGAATGGACTGAATAATGATTTAAGGAGAAAATATCTTTGAGATTTGACAGTTTGGTACTAGGTTGTACACTCAAACAACCAACCATCTTGTGCCCTCAGTGCTTGATTTACCTATAAGCTACAAAAGCTTTAACTTAGGCCCCTTAAAAAAAAAGTCTGAGTGTCAGATTGGTTGTCCCTGAGAAGAGACTCATGTTACCGATTTTTTAAAACTCTTCACTTATACTTTTAAAGCATTTTAAAAATGATCACTTGATGCAAAACTTAGTATTGTGTTTCTCAGGGCAGAAGGAGGGGAGGGAAGTGAACATTAAAGCAAAAAAGGTACCTGAATGAAAGAAATGGAGGACTTCCGCCAAATATGAGTGGTCTGTACGCTTCTTCTGGAGATTTCCCATGTTGTATAACCTTAAAAAAATTGAAGTAATTCAGTACTTTAATAGCAAATACGATAGCAGCGCAGAAAGTAAAAAACGATTGAGGAATAAGAGAAAACTGCTATGAATCTGGCTCAATCCTTGTTAAAATACAGGAAAGGGAAGGGGAAAAACATAAGAGAAAGAAAAAAAGATGTTTCAAGCATCTCATTTCAAATGCATGCGCTCGAGAAAAGCAAAAGAACAAGCGAAAACTCGCCGGATTTAAAAATGTGATTTTGATAGATCGAAACTTTTTTTCAAGTTTCGATAAAATTAAATTATTTTCATGAAAATTAATTAAATTTTCAAAAATACGTATGTATACATTTACTTTGAACTAAGGGACACTATTACACATTACCTTTCACACATTCAAACATTCTGTCGGGATTAGAACGTTCATCATCATCGTTTTAGTAAATAAATTCCTAACCATAAAGTTAATGAAAGATATTTTCTATTTTTCTTTTTTTTTTATTTCGTCGATTTTCTATGAATTATTTTGTAAAAACGCATAGTAGATGGGGTAGTAGAAATGATGGGAAGGTAGAACCAAAGTAAAAACAAAAGGAAAAAAAAGGCTACATTTTGTTCCCAATCGTGATTCCAATTATTTTCATATCTTCCCTTTTTTTCTGAATAATTGAACGTCTTTTTTAAACTATTTTTCAATCACACGCAATTGTTGATTTTATTGTTTATTCATTCATTCAAGTTTACCCAATAATTTTTTTAATTAATATCGTTGGCAAAACACGCGGAAATGGGGGGCATATTAGGGGGATTGGTTCAAGCATTTAAGGGAGCATTCGTTGTAAGTTACCCCGAATTACAGAATCAAAAGTAGTATACAAAAAATAAAAAAGCAACCTCTACTGTTTGCAGTCAGAGAAATCATTCATGTTGCGATTCGTTGTTAATCTGAAAAACTTACGATTGAACTAAGGGCGCAGCACGAAGGGGGCCCGGGGTAACGCTCTTCCCCCAAGAACACTTGGATTTAAATCCATATTGCCAATCATAATATAGTAATCTACGCATATGTAAGGACAGCTTGCTTGAGAGATTACCCTATTACAGAGGTTTCCAAAACTGGATGCCGCGACATCCTAGGGTGCCTCAGCGAAAGAGGAGGGGTGCCACGAAACACTCATGATAAGAATTCTTCTTTGTTGTTTCTAAGCGAGATATTATTCGACTAGGGTACCTTGAGAAAATTCGGATTTTTCCAAGTGTGCGACGACTTGGAAAAGTTTGGAAACCCCTGTCCTATTAAGTTTATAGCATGAATGTGGTAAGTTTTGTTTGTTTGTTGCTTTCAAAAACTTAATGGCTTGTGAAGAGTTTCATCTCATGGAAACCCACCATTTATTAAACACAGACATTCTTGATGGGGTGCAAGTAGCTCATCTTTCGAACGAACCATCATCGAAACGAAAGAAAAAATGCTATGCTGTATTATTTTTTGCAGTTAAAAATTCGCGTGTTGACATCAGAAAACAACTTTGCAAATGTGGGACTTTTCATTGAAGGGAAAATTGCTGGGACAATGTTTTACGTCTATTCGGAAGAGAGTGTTTCTATGGCTATCAATTAAACAATTAGGAATCATCAGTTACATAGCGCAATCAACAAATCCGGTCCCCTGGGTGAAAGTAACATTTACTTACGCAACAAAAAATGCCAATGAGTCAAAAAGAGGACGTGATAATTAAATTACGTGAAGCCAATAATGCGCGCTGAAAGCCTACGGCGAACTTAACGTTACTGTCGCCATTGGGGGGAATGCACCCACCAACCTTGATTAGTTTATGGCACGGTGGTATCACTTGGAATTGATGATTAATCACAATTAGTATGACAACCATAGCAGCAGTCTATTACGACAGATGCAAAAGTCGTCATAGCTCCTCAAAGAGTCATCGATAGCTCAAGAACTAGAGGACGAAAATAGTACTTGAAAAAGCAATATGCCTTTTTGGGTTTTGGAAGTGGCATGGTGGTGGCTGCAGGGAGCCCTCGTTAAGGCTCCAAGGCACCGAAAGGGCAACAGAGGACATACGAAAAGTGAAAAGGCGCCCTTAAAGGGCATCAAGGCACGTTTGAAGGGCATCAGCGCAGCGGCGCTCTGCGCCCTCCCAAACAACGCTAAAGTCAGCACTAGATAGGTGTCACTTTAATTGGGTCTGCCTATGTTAAGACCCAACAACTGGAATTGTTAATTAATTCTGTGAAGAATGGATTTTTTTTTTGCGTTTTTAAATATTTTTTTTTTTCTCTGACGCTGAAGCGCCCCAAGATACTGTGACCCATGTATTTTGCACACTTTGCGTATCGACAGGGTCAGCCCTGGGCCTCTCCAAGGCCGTATACAGAGGGGGGGGGGGGGGCACGCCCCCCCCCCAAATCCCAAAATTTTCCAAATGTAGCATATATTTCTCCCACAAAATTTTCTTAACGTAAGTGTGTCGAAGTCAGGGCCCAACCCCGAAAAAAATTTCTGTATTCTGTAGGTACAATGTTTTTCAAAATGCATCTAAAATTTTCTCAACCGAAGGAAAAAGGGAATGATGTGAATAAGTTATGGAGACTTTGGGTTTTAGTTGAAACTTGAGATATTATCACCGAACATTTGAAGTAAACATCATTCGAACAATCGAACATATCATTAGACTGGCGGCGACAACACCATCATGCCACCGCAGTATATTCACATCAGCAGTAGAAAATGGGACAAGAAGTATTTTCTGTCAAAAAGTAAATCGTGTTCTGTAGTTCTGTTTGTTAAATTATTCATCTAAGAACAGGAAAGCAATCAGTGAAAGTTAACAGACAATACCTGGTTTACAAAAACGAATGACCTTTTAATACATTATTCATAATGGAGCGTGTGGGTGCAAGGTCAGGTAATTAACAAGGCCGTTCTTGATTTCTTAGTTACGTCACCTCCCCATAGACTTTTTTTCATGATCGGCGGTGGTTTACGATTGGATCAACACTCATTACAAGTTCAACCGTGAAAATAGAAGAGTTATTGATCGGTGTTGTAATATAATTGAAACGACCTTGCTTTGTAATTTATAGAAGAGCATGATGTAACTGTGGTGGTACTCGTGCAGTAAAATTTTAAAAGAATCTGTTGAAGCCATACATGCCGTTAAATCGTCGCAGAAAATGTATCTAAATATTTTGTGCGTTATGTGTGTTGTTGATCATAATTTTGAGCTTTGATTCCTGTTTCGAATGTGTGTGTCTTTCATCATATATTTATAGATAGACAAATAGATTGAAATAACTTTTAGCCGCCACTGAGTTTGTTTAAGCAACTACCGAAATAGATATTGGTAGATAGAATACAAAGATATAGATAAGATACAGATAAATAAGTAATTAGAGCGATAGAATAAAAACATATAAAGTTTAGATAGACAGATAGGTTATATATGGGTAAGTAGAGATAGATAGATATAGAAAATTACTCAGAGATAGATTAAAATATTTTTTATCAGCCTCCTTCGCATAAAAAAGTGAATAATATAAAAAGCGCATTGCGTACGTCTAGCCCTTGCAGCAACTAGAACTAGATTTTAAAAAAAATTGCCCCCCCCCCCTTTTTTTTTTAAATACTAATTTGTGTGCATTCAGTATACTGGTGGTTAAGTAACATTTTGCCAACAATTTATATATTATACACATCATAAATATTTACAGGGCTGTATTTCTAAAAAAAGAAGAAGAAAGTAACATTTTGCCAACATATATATTATACACATCATAAATATTTACAGGGCTGTATTTCTAAAAAAAGAAGAAGAAGAAGTGCGGTAGCCCTATGGTTTTCAGAACTGATTTTCATACGTAAATAAAAAATTATGTAAGAGTTCACATAAAATTGAAAAGAAATGCAGTACTGGAGCTAACCTCCCCGTGAGCAGCATATCAAGCTCTGATGATTATTTTCATAATACTTTTTATCTTAATTATGTGCATGGAATTTATTGTGAGAAATCCTTGGGTGACAGATTTTCCGCAATTTCAATTTTTCAGTCTTGAATTAGTTCCCAACAAGTATTGGTTCTAATATTTTGATATTAACAAATGGGAGATTAAAATTCATATAATGGTGAAGGGTAATAATAGTAATTAATAGTATTGTTTTGCCAAATTTTCATTGAGTATAAAATATGTCCTGAATTTCAATTTTAAGTGTTTCAAAATTTGGAAAACTAAAAAGTTTCACTTACCATATACGAACCAATAAGGAATGCTGCATTCGTTCGTTTTTCTCCATCTGTCGAAGTATAATGTACAATTTTTTTCTTAGCCAGAGTTCTTGACTGAAACAGAGAATAAATTCATACATATTTCACACTCGTGATTAAATCAATAGATAATGCATTGGGGTTTTTTTGCAGAGTACGTCAAAAGAATATTTTCTCTCATCAATCAGAGATGCTAGTTTTTTTAGGTATAATTTATAGCGATAGATGGCGCCATCTATTTTTAGAAACCATTATTATGGTAGAATTGATCTATATCGGGAAGGGGATGGGTAGTATTTAACTGTACCTCTGAGATTTCAAAATAATTCTCTTATAATGCATACATAAGATGAATACTTTCCTTTTTTTTCTTTCCCCACCTTTATGCCATTAGTATAAGATATTAATAGAAATTCAAGAGGTTCCAGAATCAAAATTTTTTATTTTGATTATTAGTCTTTGAAAAAAATTACTAATGAGGAAAGTACTGCCCTTTAAGAAATAAATTGTGTTTAAATATTTCTCTTTATTGTAGTCAAGAAATTAATTTGAGTTACAGCAGTACTACCAAAGAAAATCTGGATATTGCTCATTTGTGCTTTAAATTAACGTGTAATTTTATTTTTATTGTTTACTAGCACAAAGTTAAATTATTTTAATTTTTATTCGAATTTGTTTCTTTGCCGTCCCGAGCCGAGCCCCTGCATATTATGTTTTCCCCCTTGGAACACTAAAAAGAATACAATAAGTTAAACTCGTAATTACCAATGTGTAACTTAATATTTGCAGTTTCTAGTTTTCATGAGCTTCTTCCCAACTAATCGGCTTAAAAACTGGACGAAGCAGGGAAATTTTGTAGTTTTAATCCTAAATATAATTTGTAAATAATTTTCAATTTTCATTAATTTTAATATCCTACAGTACATTCTAATAGGGATATAATTGACCAAAAATTTACACAAATCATAAAACAAGACTGTACATCTTTGTTTCCATCAGTTTCGTCAATGATTAATTAATGACCTAACGGTAGTTAATAAAAAACCTTCAAGAATAATGTTCCGATTGAAATAATTTAATCATACGACCATTAAAAATCAATACAGCATCACATATTGTATTTTGATAGGGTTTTATGACTACTAGAAGATATTGATGCAATGAACTGGTTTAGCGAAATATTCAATATTCGATTTTTATCATGTTGTTAGGAAAAATGATGCATGATACAAGAATAATCAACAAAGAACAAAGTCATCCTAACAATGGTTCAGTGACGCTATCAACCTGAAAAGTTTCTTAACTTTGCTAGCTACGATAAAGGTGATATGTTCGTGACAACATAAACTGATACAAAAATTGTTAAGTATCATTTTCAGTATCCAATGTTTGATTGTTAAAATAAATTAATTTTCATTTAATATTGGACCAACTTCTACGTTGTTTTCTATCGCGAAGAAAATATCCGGGAAGTAGAGAAGAGGGGAAAATGTTAGAAAGGATTCTATTCTGGATTAAATTAACTTATTCAGCTATACTTGAAGGCTAGAAGGGAAAGTACTACTCGACACAAGTAAATCTGGTTCTATTCTTTGACACTCATAAGGTGTGTAGCTGCCCTTTTATTATGCAATCATTCAGAGCATGTTTCAAAGATACTCATGATTTCTTTATCTGGAATGACTTGTATTTATGCGGAACTGCGCTTAGAAAATATTCGATTTACTTCCTTTCGGTTTCAGTTTCATTGTGCGTGTTGAACAAGGAACCAAAAGTAGTAATGATGATGTTCAGTATAAAACGAGACGAAAGGTGGAAAGGGGGAAACAGGATAATTTTAGCAATTGATTTAGAAGTTAGTCTTTATTTATTTTATTCTCGTGTTTGTGAAAACTTTTTTAACACGTTCGCGGCATTTCACTTTGAGGATGAACCTTTACATTACGTAGTATCAGGAGACGCACGTAACATACAATGCGGATTGAAGCAGATTGAAACAAAGGCGAAGTCTTCCCTCCCGCGAACGGGTGGCTGGTTACTGAGACGTCACACACCACGCTTAAGCCTCTAACGCTCGATGACGGTCACTTAAGGGATGATCTTTACGCAGTAAGCACACCTGAAATGCTCACAGCAGCGGAGAGCAATTGAAACAGCGCAGCTTTCTTCGCGCGAGCTTGTGGTTTGCTAACTCAGACATCACTCAACACTAAGCTGTAAACCCTCGCACGTGGTTGGCACTGTGGCAAGAGATTGACATCACGCGCAGGCGCGTCGTCGGCAGCGAACGTGTTAAACTAAATCCACTGTGAAATTCCACTGTAATACCGGCAGTGCTGTAGAAAGAAATTTTTCAGAGGGGGGGGGGGGCATTTTTAAAGGGAGGAGTATATAATTATAACGCATACATACATGACATTCATACACATATTTGTACATGCATATATCGCTGCCATAGTTCAATACTAAGACATGTTAAGACTGCTGTTTTAAGATAAATGCATTTAAACGTTTATTTTCGACACTGTAATTCAGGAAGTGTAGCAAGGAAAAGGAAGTTTATGTATCATGCTAGTCTCACACTGTCGTTTTAAGCTATGTAATTGGAATTTAGCCACAAAATGAGGACATTTACTAAAACGTTTTATTATTATTATTTATAATTATTATTACTATTATTATTTTAAAAAGATAACAGTTTTAAACTAAATTTGAGCTTCTTCTCAGTTTTGAACGAGAGCAGCGATATAGTTTTCGTTCCTCGTGGGACGGTTAATAATCAACTTCGCTACGCTACTAATAACAGCAACATGGTTTTAATTTCTTGAAGGACTCGATTCATTTTTAAAATAGGCAAGTGTCTGCTCTAAAAATGCCGCGTTTTTTGTTTATTTTTATTTTTTTATTTTATTTCGTTTCATTATTACTATTTTTTAACTCGATTTTTGTTCAACTTCAGATCTTCCTTTAGTATCTGCTCATTTGCTCTCTGATTGGATCAGTTCATTTGCTCTGAGCTGATCTAAAATCGTTTACCAAATTCTACATATTAACCTAAATGCAAGGTCACATAATTTAATTTGATTACAAAAATATAAAACCTACACACTATGTTCATGTCTTTCGTCCTCTAGTGCAGTGATTCTCAAATTCCCCCTTTTTGGGCCCCCGAATTCTTAAAGAATGCCGCCAAATTTTAGAAATGTGTATAGTAAAAATTATAATGCTTTTCTTATTACGAGTACATTTCGTTTAAATTAAAGAATTTCCCAAATTTAGATACAAAACAAATTTATTGGGTTCGCAATCCAGTTGGTGATAACGAATATTTCTTTTTTTTTAAAATTAACTTTGAATGGAGAGGAAGAACTAATTTCGCTACTAATAATCGAGATTTAACTTTAAAATATTCAGCCAAATCAATTAATTCATTTTGGATTAACATTAGATGCGATAATCCCATGATAGGCAAAACCGTTTAAAAAATGTTATTACAATTTTCAACATCTTATTTATGGGAATTCGGATTTTCAGTATTAATCACCATAAAAACGAAAAAAAGATCGAGACTGTTAAATGCAGAAGACGATATGAGAGTAGCATAGTTATTCTTATGACCAAATATAAGCGAAATTATCAAAAAACATCAAGCTCAAATTTCTCATTAAAAGTATTTTTATTATTACCTTACAATTAATCCCTTGATAAACGTACTGTTGTTTTTGTAGTACCATATTATATTATTTTATTTACAGTCAAAATTATTTTGATAAACCATTTTACACAGTGTATTATAGGCAAGTAAACAACTTTTAAACATATCTTTTTCTTTATGTGCCGGTTAATTTTGAAATCTTTAAAAGTGTTCCGCGACAAAAAAAAGAGGGGGGGGGGGGGCGGGGGCTGAGAATTACTGCTCTAATAGTTCGCAAAAGTTCATACACTGGCAGCTAATAAGTTTTAAGAAAAACGCACTCAATCGGCTGATAAGGAAACAAAGAGGAAATGCAGATAAGAAATGCAATCTTTACCGGTTGTTTGAAGTGAAAATGTTTTTCTGTTGTCAACAGAAGATAAAGATAATAAAAATATTGTTTCAGAATAATAATGTACTGAAAACGAAACTGAGAAGTCAGATTATGTCTGAAAAGAATAACGCATCTTTTGACATTCAAACGGCGCATTATAAAGACAACTGGAGAGTTTGCGCCAGCATCGAAAATAGTCAGTTATTTATTTTATATTATTCAAAGGAGAAAAAAGAAAAAGAGGGAGAAAATTGATGACTTCTATTTTCGTTCCTTATAACGTAATTCTTTTTAATGTGGCACTGGTTTAAATTTAGAACACACTTGTGGGACACCAATTAATTATAAGAGAAAGGTAAACTAACACTTTTTCTTGTAAGAAATATTAAGAAATGAAAGTCATAAATCAATTAAAGATACTTAATTTTCTACTGTTGATCACGTATTTTTCTAATTGCTTCTTCCTTGTCACTGTTTTCGGGTAAGATATATTATTTGATTTTCGCGAATTTATGAAAGTTCTATCTAGTAAATTATTCTTTTTGAATATCGTGCAATCTTGAAAATAAGGTGTTACAAATTGTTTGTCAACTTCTTAACTCACAAGTTTGCTAATTTATTTCAATTTAATTTTTTTAAAACTTCCTTTCTGGGAGGGGGATCGCGTTTTGAGTCGGTTATAACCCACACTGATGCATTAAATACTTTGGTTCGCAGTATCTCTCGTCGGAGAAAAACGGATATCTCGCCATTATCCATGCCATTATTTAATTTTCTCCTAAGGGACCGTTCATAAATAATGTCACACTGCTTTCCATGTATTTGGCCCCCTCCCCCCTTTTGTCACTAAGTGTCACACTTCAACATACCCCCTACCCCCCCTTTGTCGCATGTCACGCTATATTACCTTAGCATAAAATAAGTTTAATTTGCTGATTTAAAATGTTTTTATAGAAATCAAAATGTGCGATGTCACACGTCTTGTTATCCCCTCCCCTCCCCTAGTCACAAACTGTCACACTTTCTTATACCCATCCCCCTCGAAGCGTGACATCATTTATGAATGACCTCTAATTTCTTATTTTAAGCACTTAAAATAATGTGAATTGAAGCACGTAGCTATGGAGTCTTTCATAAATGATGTCACACTTTTTTTGCTATATATTTCACACCTCTCCCCCCACTCTGTCCCAAAACTTTACACTTCAGCAAACCAACTAACCCTTTGTCACATGCCACGTTATATTTCATAAGCATACTTGCAGTTAAGAAACAAAGCAGTTTGTATACATCATTTTTCCAATTTTATTTTTCAACTTTTAATAGCTGTGAGCATAACAATAATAATTATTATTATATGTGTAGTACTTAATTTGCATAAAATGAAATTAAGGTTTATAGCAAAAAATATAATTAGTATAAAATAACAAAAATTGATTTTTTGAATTCTGTATAAATTACCCACATTATTTTGTCATTAAAAGTGTAAATGCCCAAGAAGTTTTCCTTTTAAAGTTAAAATTTTAACTGGAAGTTAATTATACCTTAATCAGCATCGATGTTATCGCTACAAAATCAAATGAATGGCATTACAAAACAAAAAAATAATAAAAATAAGGTACACAAAATTTTTTTAGCTTCTTATTTTAAATGTTTCGATTTTAAACCAAAAGATGTGATGTCACACTTCTTGTTACCCCCTTATTATTATTATCATTATTATTCCTAATATCATCAATTTTATTATAACTACAATTGTCAGTTGCTTCTGCAAAAAATGATGTTTAGTCATTTGTAATAGAATTAGTTGGATCATCGTTATCGATAATGCAGATGAATAATCTTAGGTCACATTTTTAAGCAGTCAAATTCAAACCAATTTTAAAACTTTTGCCATTTCACTCAAAACTTCTTGGAGACACATCATGGACTACTCAGAAATTACCAAGATTTAAAGGGATTGTGAAAAAAAGCCATTAATTATTGCTACAGAAAATAAAAGCAAGATATTTTTTAACTATAAAAATACTTGTTTTAAACTGAACAAAAAGTTTAACTGAAAATGCATGACATGAAACTTTTAAAGTATTTTTGAACATTCATTTTTTAATCTAATGACAAAAACTGCAAGCAAGAAAAGAGGCTTTCCGAAGAATTTAATTTTACGCTTCATTACATTTCCTCTGGTTCACAAACTGTCTTCATTTCAATAAGCGTGTGTAATTCATGGAACACAAGCCTTCTGTTTTTAGCAGCCGCCTTTATTCAAAAAAGAAGGAAATTTATTCCAGTTTTCTTAAAACCAAAATATATGCATACGTTTGGAACCTAAATCTCTTCTCTTAAGAACTTTCCCCATGCGAGGTCATCAACACTACTTCTCCATCTCTAAAAGATAATGATGGTTATTCTTGTGTACTTCTGGTATGATAATTTTTTCTCCATAATTTCCGCTCTGGAAATGGCAACACAATGAACGTACGGGATGTGGGGCAAACTTAAATTAATTCAGAAGATGAAATTTGACAAAAAATATTATGAGCATTGCAATTAATTTTTTTACTGTAAGCTTCGTAATTTTTAGTATTCATTTTACGGGTATTTATTAAGCAAGTAATTTATTGCTATTTTAAGTCTGGAGAATTCTTCTTTTTACAAGATCCCAAAGAAGAGTACAATACTTAGCAATCATTTGCAATTATGGACATAGAACTACGAATTTTAGAGATAGTAATAGATGGTTAACCTACATCGCATCTTAAGAAAGTACCAGGTTGTGATCTCGGCTGCACTCGTAAATTTTCCAGCACTGCAATGCAGCCAGAATTGTTTTTTATTTAGGTATCTTTTTCTTTTTTGTGGGAAGGAGAGGGTGGCAAAAGAACCCTAATGTGTATCTATATTATATATCAGGGCTGGTAAATAGCAGAAGACCTGGGGGTGGGGAGGTTCACAATAAAAGTAACCCCTCTCGCTGTGTCCCTGCCGGAACGTTTGATTCTCTATTACTGGCAAGAATTCACTGCCACACACGAGTGGTTACATGACAATGTTTTGAAAAATGCACACGCATTTTGATGTGCAAACATGCTACTTTCGCTCAGCGTTCGCTAAGTATTATCAGAAAAGGCCTATGAAGAAATTACATAATAATAATAATAATAATAATAATAATAATAATAATAATAATAATAATAATAATAATAATAATAATAATAATAATAATAATAATAATATAATATAATAATAATAATAATAATAATAATAATAATAATAATAATAATAATAATAATGTTGAAATTAAAAATAGGGCTGAAATAAAATTAAAACGAAATACTTCCACAGAAAAGCAGTACTGGGCCGGCTTTTCGGCATCAACGCACCCTAGTTACGATTATGATTAACATTATAAAATTAATTAAACTTACTAGCACATTACAAAATAATTGCAAACACGTTTACTTTAAAAAATAAACTTGCTCATAAATATTCAATTATTCATTTGCTATCAGTATGTCTTAAACAAGTACATATTTTAACATATTGCATCGAATTAAATTCTTCTTGGAATGACAAATATTATAACAAACAGGGAAAAAAGTACCCCCAGATTTGCCCCATTTTGCACATGGATCTAACCCTGAAGTGTTTTCGTGTAGAATTGGAAGCCATCTTGAAACCCATATTTAACCATTACAATACATGCAAAACCCTCCGTGCGTAGCTTTGCCCCCATAATTTGAATTTTAATATCCTTAAAACTTATTGCAATACATTTTACAGCTGACAAACACATTTTTAGATAAGTTATTTTCAGAAGAGTAAAAACGTATCATTAGAAAATGATGGAAAAATTTCCAAGACAATATCAAAGTAAAAACACTTAAATGGTTCAGTTGAATCCATTCCGTTGAACCAGGAGTTCCCAACCTGTGGGTCGCGACTTGTGTTGCCAGGTCGCCAAACCTAATAACAGAATTGACCAGTCAGTTTGGCCGGACACCCTACATTATTGAGGATTTTGTGTCTCAGTATTAACAGGCACGACAAAAAAATTGTATGTAAAATCAAGTTTTTTTTATTATTACCATAAATCCTGTGTAATTCTAATGAAATATAAATAACAGAAGAATAAAAACAAGCCGGACACCGTTTATTTTGGCCGGACACGCAATCAAGAAGCCTAACTATGCCCGGTTTTATCCGGACGCCTGGCAACTCTAGTCGCGACGCCACATGGGGTTGCAAGGCACTTCTCATGGGGTCTCTATACAATGTCTAATTTTAAAGAAAAAACTTTACCTCATAGACAAAAGGACTCTTTTTACGCTAAATATCATTAGAATTATTTTGTGCTAAACTTAAGGGCATAAATTAGAAAGAGATTGTCCAGTAAACTAACAATTTTCGTCATATCCAACCAGAATAAAAAATTCACCAAAAATATTTAAAAGAAAGAAAGGTGCTGAAAAACTTGTAATTGTTGTAAAAAGTAGGAGAGAACTGTAATGAAGAAAAAACAATTTTAATGAGCGCCAAAGATGTTTGAACTAGTTTGATGTTTGGTAAAACAGGTTAGGGTAAAAGGTGAAACGTTATGTTTTGATTGAGTGCAAAATATTCATCATAAAATCCTAAAATGCACATTTGCAATATTAAAATTATTCAGAGAAATATTCAAATATTACACAAAAAATATTCAAATGATATAGAGAAATATTCTAATATACGAAAAATATTCAAATGTTGTACAGAATTTGAATAAATTCAAATTATTTACAGAAATATTCAAATAAAACTTTCATCCCTTTGCACTGTAAATTTGTTTACTTTACAGTCCTTGGTACTTATAAAATAAATACATTTACAGTGGGGTTGGGAACATTTTGGAATTTAACGTATCGTTTTTGTATCAAAATAATATAAGTATGTGTGTATATACAGGGCCTTATTTACCGATAGCCCCGTGAGGCCCTAGCCTAGGCCCCCACTTTGAGGGGGTCCCCTAATTTTGGTTATTATTATTATTATTATTATTATTATTATTTGTAATTGAATTCTTTAGAAAAGTATTTAAAAATAGCATTTTTCAAAAGCAAACTGTTAGTGTTCTGTTGCTTCACAGAAATTTGTATTATTATATTTTTTTTAAACCACAAGGAATTTTCATTTGGGGGCCCCCAAATTTTGGTTTGACAATTTGAAATTTGAAAAACAAAATCGATTTTGCACTTTGGGGCCCCCAGATTTTATTCAAACATTTTGTAATTTAAAGACAAAATCATTTTGCACATTGGGAGCTCCCAAATGTTAGTCTGACTCTTTGACATTTGAAAAACAAATTAGTTTTTGCGTTTTGGGGGCCGCCAAATTTTGGTGTGACTAATAAGTTTTGCAAACACATACTGAATGCTATGTTTAAAACATTTTTGTTGCGTGAGGGGCTCCCAAACATGAGTTGTGCCTATAGTGATTCAAAATGTAAATTGGGCCCTGTGTATATACATATATGGTGTAGCAGTTGCTTATTTGCTGAAAATGGGGTCGCGACGTGAAAAGGTTCCGAACCACTAAGTAAACAATTTTTTTTTACTTAAAAACCAATCTTCATTATGCACAGAGTCGAATATTATTTAGATTTACTTCCAATTTGCCTATTTTGTGTTTGCCTGCAAATATCGTAAAAAGATCTCGAGATTTTTTTTAAACAATTGTATAAAAATCTATCTAATAATTTTTTAAAAAATCGAATAGTTATAAAAAGTAGAGATAACTGTAATGAGGAAAAAACAATTTTAATGAGCGCCAAAGATGTTTGAACTTGTTTGATGTTTGGTAAAACAGGTTAGGGTAAAAGGTGAAACGTTATGTTTTGATTGAATGCAAAAATGCACATTTCCAATCATAAACAATACGTTCACTAAAGAAAGGCAATAGAAAAGACAGGAGGGCCTACCTTCTGAAAATTATCGAAGAACCCCAAAAAATCGGCCAAAACCCCATAAAAACACCCCTCCCCCAAATTTCAAAGACGCAATCTGCGCCATGACCCCCATCCCACTAGCGGACACCCCTGTAAAAGATGTCTTCTCCTAGAGAAATTGCTTAAAAGATTGGTTTGTTATGTATTTCTTCCTTCGGAGGAATAAGAACTTTTATCATATTCTTCAACAAAATGAAATTATTAATAATAATAAAAGGAATGACATTATTTTGCTTTCATAAATAATTTTTGTAGAAAGTTTTCAAAAAAAAAAAAATGTAACATTTATTTTCCTTTAAAACAAATAGGTATTTTCTTTGTTTTTTAACAATAAAATCGGGGTCGATGGTGGGGAAAATATCAGCTTGCTGACCCCTAAAAGATGAAACTTTGGCGTCAATGGCGAAAATATATATAGCAATAATTTATGATGAAATAACGAAGCATACGAAAATGTTAAAAACATGGGAGAATGATTCTTTGGATGTTTTTTTTTTTTTTTTTTTTTAACAATACACCCATTTTATCACTATAATGTGAAAACCGGAACGCAGAAACGGGATAGCCACTTAATTTATGTGTCGATGCTTTTTATGTCAAGATATGTTTCACTGGAATTCGTTTCACTCTTAAAGCACGGAAGAAGAGAAAGATGAAAAACCGGTTTACAGAAACGCATCGAAAAACAAACCGAGAAGTGAAATGAATTGTGAAGTAGGCATCTGGCTGTTATTATGGTTCTGCGGACTGTAATTGTAGTTATTAAAAGATGCTACACACATGTTTTGTTACATAATGATCGAGCTCAGCAACGTTTACGTGCATTAATGCATATTTGAATTAAAATGTTGTTAATACAAATATATCAATCGTACTTTTGAATATTCATTTGACTCTTGGATGTATATTTACTATTTATTACTTCTACGTTAAGAAATATTTTCCATTTTTAACCAAATTCAAAAGTTTGTAGTTTATCCATTCTTACTCCCCCCTTTTCCTCTTCTTCTCCTTTTTAACCCTTTCTTTTTTCTCATAATTTAACCTTTATTCTCATAAAGTAGCATATATGCTATCTGGGGTTTTCTCCTATTTTCTATTTGTAAAGGAACGTCAGCGCGTGTGTTGTATTGTTATTTGCTAGCCCTTATTCGCATAAAGTAGCATATATGCTACATTATGAGAATAAGGGTTCACACTCATAAACCTTTTTGGCTGTTTCTTTTTTTTTCACAATTTTTACTTATTTATTCATTTATTTTACTCAATCCGTCATCTGAATTTCCTTCTCCGTATTCGTCGTTTACCGAGGCATTGAAAATATAATACTTTTAAGATTGGAAAGCACTGAACATTGTAATATCAGTTTCGTGTACAAGGGGGCGTGTAAAAGACGTACCTAAATTTTGGAGATCAAAGGTGTGGCTTAGACAGTGAAATACGGTATGCATTTTTCTTAGATGCATTGTCTATTTCTATCTCACCAAAACCTTCTATTTTAGGAAAAAAGCTACGGTCTAGTGTAGACGAATTGCGTATAAAAGAATAGATTATCTCACATTGAAATTCACCAGAATACTGTTGAGATTTAGTGTCAATTCAATAAATTGGTAGACTTTTCTGACTGATAAAATTGCAATGTGATGTTGCACCACAAATAAGAAAAATATAAAAAACTAAATAAATAAAATAAAATAAATAGATAAATACTTGTGTTGTTACGCGTGTAACTTAAAATCACTGACTGTTATTTTTACATTTTTTTTCAATTATGATGCTGAAAGCGCAGTACGTTGGAATCATTTTTCTTTCATCTTGTTTCTAACTGCCAAAAAACGCGATCAATATCCTTTTCCTCATACACTGCAGGAAAAGTGACTATCGCGGGTATCGGAAGCAAACCTCTGCAAAGGATTTTGAATTTATTAGGAAAAGCTGTTGAGCCTGACCTTGAAACCGCCTGCGCGTGAAACATTGTCAAAAAACTAAAAAGTTAAAACAAGTGTAGGAGCACCAGTTTTTTACCACCTAAAAGCTTGCTGATGCTGCTGTCAAAAACCAAAAGAAAATCTATGCTTCGAATTCTGTTTTTTTTCCCTCCTCGTTGGACGGAAATATTTTCATAAAAGGATGCTGTGAGACACAAGTTTTAAAAATATTTCTATTTAAGTAATGAATCCCTAATATAAATGCTAAATATTTTCACTGAAACGTTTGTAGTTGGCTGTGTGATGTAATTATTTTAAAAGTTCGTGTTGAAAATTGATAAGAACTAGATTTTTTTCTTAACCTTTTGAATACGGGAGACCGATAAAGAATTCAATGCACCTTTATCACATCTTTCCGCCATTATATATTAGTTAATAGACACATTAGTTCTATATCTTTGCTGTAAAACAAAATTCATACTAGTATAGATATCGTACTGTGGGGAACATCTTGTCAGAATATCATATTTTAACTAATAATATTAGAGAAAAACGTGGATTTTCTCTGGGACTACTGTTGTCCCAACCCCATAGTGAAAAAGTTAAAAATACAGTTGAAACTCAAAACACGAAATACACTCTAAATTAGATTTCAATGTTAATTGGAAGAAAAAACTTTTCAGGGATGAAAAGGCAGAAAAATATTCTTCCTTTAAATGTCCTTCCTTCCTTTCCCTGAAAAATTCACATTTGATGAGAAATATAAATCCCACTGAAGGTTATATAAAAAGTATGAATTTGAAACTATAATATAGGAAATATTTAATGTCAGGGATCTGGAGTATAGGATCGATCATAAATGATGTCACGCTTCGAAGGGGGGAGGGGGGTTCGTGAAATTGTGACAAAGTGTGACAGGGGGAGGAGAGGGGGTAACAAGAAGTGTGACATTCCTGCTTGTGCAATATAACGTGACACGTGACAAAGGGGGGAGGGGGTCCATTAAAGTGTGACATTTTGTGACAAATGGGGGAGGGGGGTCAAATATGTAGGGAAAAAGCGTGACATCATTAATGAACGATCCCTATAGCTTGCAGCAGGAGCGTGGAGAAGTAGTGCAGCGAAATTTTTCTCAAAAACTGGAGCGAAGCCGGGACAAAAAACTTGCGTTTCGTTTATAGACGATCCTTTACACGACGGTGACATTTATACGACGTTTTCGTGTGGTCCCAATTCTTGGATTTAGCCAGAAGAGTAAATCGATTATACGACGTTGTCGTTTATACGACGTTTTTCGATAGTCCCTTTCTTCGTCGTATGAACTACTCCACTACTTCACTGCTATGATTTTTTTTTACTTTTGAAAATTTTTATCATATGAAAAAATTAAATAACTAAAATACGTTATAATATAATCTATTAAAATTATTCGGACTATAGAGCGGAGCCGGAGCAAGTATTTAGAAGTCGGAGCATTGCGATTCAAAAATGTGGTTGCTCCAGATTCTTGTTTAAAACACCATGCTAATGTTTTTAGAAACATGGTGGAAAATATGATATTTTATAATACAAAGAACGCTTTTGCATTAAAATATTTTGTTCTAGAGCTTTTAAAATTCCATAATTGAAAAACTCATAGCTATTCGTTCAAAAAATAATTTCAAATAGAATAATATCTACATGTATTCTTAATTAACTAATATTATACTACAAATAGAATAAATAAGTAAAATTCGCCTGGAATTGATATTTATGAAAATGAACTGATTTAGCTGGAAATATTCCGCTATTGTAGTCCGCATTAAAAATACAAAAACGATCAGCATAGAACTCGAGCAGTGGAACAATAGCCCGAGGACGGAACACGAAAGTGAAAGAACACGTGACCCAATCCACTGTTCTCAATTTGGAAAAGGAAGAGGATGAAAAGAAAGCGCCATTGATATTTGGATAATAACAAATAAGAATGTAAAGCAGGCTTACTTTAATAAGAAGGGGTTGTCATGTAATAGCGTGCGTTCGGTATTTTGTGGTCACAATAATATTGCAAGGTCGACGGTGTTAAGTTAAATAGTGACAAAGCACGCCATTTTCATGTTAAATGTGCTGGCAGCGTTTCACTTGACTAATTTATATTTAAGCTTTATTTTTGCGATTTTTATTCAACGTTTGGAAAGAAAATTCCACCAGTTTTAAATATGAAACACAAAACGTTGAGCAATCCAATACTATTATATATTGATGGATTAAAATGATTACAAAATTTATAAATTACACTATAATGAAAAAATTTATTATAGCACCGAACAAAAACTATTTTAATATATTTGTTCAATTATCTTACATATTTAGTTGTAAACATTTATACAGGTGGGGGGGGGGGGGCATTTTCCTGAGATTTAGTTGCGCGTTTTCCTACAAATTGAAAAACTATTTAAGAGTTTTCCTACTAAAAACATTCATAGTTAGAAAAAACTGAAATGCAATGCTAAGCAATAGCAATTTGAGTAATTGAATTTGACAGTCTTTATAAAATACTGGATATTAGTTTCCGTTTCTTTCATTTTTTAAATTATTTTGTTATTAAATGTGTTAACCATTAAAAATACACTTATATTTGAAATAATTTAGAACCTAAGTTAAACAAGACAGAGCGAGAAATATATAGCTAGTTTTACAAAATTTGATACAAATTTAATCTTTGGACACGGGGATGTAGTCTCGTTTTAGTTCTGTACAAACTTCTTACTCCCTAAAGAAATCAAAAATGATTTTGCTATTAAATATGTTAACCATCAAAAAGGTTATCATATTTAACAACTTAGGCCTAATATTTGAAAAAATTTAGAACCTAAGTTAAACAAGACAGAGAGAAATAGTATATTGCTAGTTTTACAAATTTGATCTTGGGTCATGGTAAAGTAGGCTCGTTTAGTTCTGAACGAACTTCTTGGTGCCCTAAAGGAATAACACTCGTACATCCACTTGTGTCCCACACAGGTATAACTTTGCGTGTCAACACTCCGCAAGTTATATTAGTTTTTCTCGTCACGCGAGCCTCTGACGCTATTACCAACGTCTGTGATCTTGAGGCTGTTGGTTTTCTTCGCTAAATCTTTGGTCACGTCCCATTAATACCCGTTATTAGTACCTGGGTCACTTTAATCTTTCTGGTGAACTTTATGTGGATTCCGTGCAAAAGAAATTACGCGGGTTAATGTTTTCGTTAATTTTCATTTTAGAGGCCTGGCACGCTTTTCCCATAGACGTTTATTTTTTTGTTAATATGAGTAATAGATCGTTCCAGTGATGAAAATTTGGCTCTTTAATCTGTTGGATATTTTCTGATGCAAAGCCGTAACGTAGACTGGTGCCCTTTTTCCCCACCCTGTTTGAATTTAAGCTTTCTTATATTTCTTACTTTTTGAGGGGAATCCCGTATGTATTTATACAGGCAAACTTTTCTTCTTTTTAAAATTTCAAATGCAAACGTTTCCCTTTACCTTGCATAACAGCGCATAAAAGTATTTGTTGTTTATAGAAACTTTTCTTATTTTATATACAATTAACGTGACAACACTCCTTTCTTTTTTATGAAATCTCGAACGTGGAATATATTTCTTTCTTCTTTCTACAACCTCGAATGTAGTAAAAAAATTTTCTTTATACATCGATTGAGAGCCATTTTTTTCCCTAGAGTCTCTCTCAATCTTGTGTATATTTTCCATATATTTTTTCTAGAAACTCGTATGGAGTAATTTCTCGTATTTTTTAGTGTCTAATAAATGTAACATTCCTTTTTTCTTTTTGAAAACTAGAACAAGTACATTTCTTTCTTTTTTCCGAATTTCCAAAGCAATACATTCATTTCTTTATTCTTTCTAAAATCTGAAATGCAGAACCACTTTCTTCTTTCTAGTGTATGAAATAAGAACATTTTTTACTTGAAGAGTATTTTTTACTTCAAAAACAGTATTTTTGGAAACATGATCATTTGTTATAATGAACTTTAGAACTGAAAAAGGAGGATTTCTAATATCTTTTTCTAAAACAACAAAAGAATTAAGAGACTATTCGAATTAAATTTAATAAAGAGAAATTGAATCCAGTTTTGAATGCCTAGCTCCGTTATTGAATACCTGGCTCTTTGAAGGAAAACCCAAGCCTTTAAGCTGAAAGGTAGAAGAATGAAAAGTCTTAAAAAAGCCAATTGAACTTTGTTTACCAGACTTAAAAGGATGACGCTTCCACAAAACACAAATGCTGTTTACAGTCACATGTGGCACTTTTTTTCACACTTTTTGTTTTTTAAACTAAAATGAACGTAAGATGCAATACACGAATCGTTAAAATGGATTAAAGTCACAACTATTTAAAGTTTCGGTTAATTCAAAACATTCGAAAACTGAGTTTTTTCCACAACCCACTCAGGACAAGTGAATGAGGTTATGGTAAATAAATTTGTTAGATACAGATGAACTTTGTCAATTCCCTCTCAAATTATTGAAAAACACAAAGCGCATAAGATAAACTGTATTGTAATTATTTTAAATACTTTAAAATCAAATTAATAAAACACAAGGAACTTATTTCGGACTTAAAGGGTAATAATTCAATATAAACATAACGTTATGTATTTCTCAGCATAATATTGCATATAATTTTTATATATACATTTGTAGTAAAATCACAATGTTTGAGAAGGAAAAAAAAGCGTATGGGGCCATCACATTCTCACATTTTTCAACAGACTTGATTTCTTTTTTAAGCACATTAATGTAAAAAGTTTTTAATAAAGCACACTTCAAACTTCTAATATTCAAACTTTTAATTTTAAAACAATTTTTTAAGTTCTAATACTCGTTTTACCTTAAAAATTATTACGACAATTACTTTTTATGTGAGCCGTTATTCACATATCAGTTTTAATTAATAGGTGTAATAAATTTTCAAACTTTTTAAGAGCCATAAAATGTTCTAACTCATTCCAGAGTATTTCTAGAGAATTTGACATATTTCGATTTTATGGCATGTTATAAAAGATGCCCAAAATTTTTTTAAAATTTTGTAATCTTTTTAAAATTTTTACTACATTGTGCAATTTACAACTGAAGATACTAATGAAGTGATGTATGCAATCTCGAAAAATATCTTTCTTTTTCAGGTAATGTGATTTAAAATATGAAGTATAAAAGTTAAAAATTGAAACGCTGATATCTTTTGTTTATTTTTTTTCTTTCTTTTCTTCTTTTTTTAAATTTTACTCTTATCTGTAACTTATATCAAACATACTTTTATTTGGAGAATAAAATTTAATTATTTTTGCATTAAGGTAAAGTGCCCTAAAGCTGACACCCTCAAATAAAAAAATATTTAAAGTATTACCAATTCCTTAAAATAATTTAAAATGAGATTTTCTTTCTTTTTAAATAATATCACTTCTTAAATCTCTTAAACTGGTAATACTACTTTAAATGTTTTTTTATTTGAAGGTGTCAGCTTTAGGAACCATTTTTTGGGTTTCAGCTTTAGAGCAATTTACCTTACAGTTACAAAATTGCAGCTTGCGGCCATCTTGGTTCGCAGTGATGTAAAAATGGCTAACACATTGAAATCATATTTAAAAGAAAAAGAAAAAAAATTCTTCATTTTCTTTTTTCTTTCTTTCTTTTTTAAAAATTTTACTCTTGTCTGCTACGTACGTCAAACATACTTTTCTTTGGAGAATAAAATTCAATTATTCAATTACAATTTTGTTAATATATAACAAAATTGTTGCTTGCTACCATTTTGGTGCACAGTGATCTAAAGATGGCCCACACATTGAAACCATATTTAAAAGATGAGAAATAAAAAACAAACCTCGTCAAACTAGTTGTTTTTTCCTTCAAGAAGAGCATTATGACGTTCAATTAAAATGAAGCACTTAATTACAAGGAAATTACAAGAAAAAACTGCACAATAAACGCTTTTGTAGATAATGACGTGTTTGGCAAGACCATTACAGAAATAGAAAACTTCAAAAATTGTAATAAATGAAAAAAATTGCGGATTAAAAATAGGGCTTAAAATGTTCTTTTCTTATAATTCTTTTTTTTTTTGTCTGTGTGTCTTATGCTATGCATTACAGTGTCTGAACATCTGAGATATCTAAGGAAAAGGAGGCGGAGTACGAGGCTCAACGATATATCATATAGCTACTTATTTGTTAATTTTACTTAATCATCAATTTGAAGCCTTTTGCCTCTCATTAATATATCTACGCAAATAATACTGTTATTCGGATCCATTTTGTTTTTGTACAGTGAATAGTTAAATAGTTTATTTTTTCTTCTTTTTTCATATAGTAATATTTCTTTCTAGACATAGCCTTACTAACTGCAGAGGAAAAAATAGTTTAAAGTCGTGAGTAGCTCTTCCACAATCTGATAAGTTGGATGAAAATAAATAACGCTCAATCTTTCTTGTCTTTATACTGTGAGTGAATCAAGTTACTTTGAGTTAAAATCATTATGGTAGGAAGCTTCCGGTTTCGTCGTTTTATTATGCAAGAAAGGATCCGGCCTTCCACTGCATTGTTGCTAACTTTGGAACTTTGTTCAAAACGAAAATGTGACTAGAAAGAATACTGGCTTGTTGAAATTAACGTATTCCTTCTAGGGATAATAAATTACGTACGGAACCTTTAAACAACTGGCTTTTGAGACTGTTTAGACACTTCAAACGTCTAGTATTAATGAATTCATTAAGTCACATTAGCGTTCAAAAACTGTTCTCTTATTTCTGTGGGTAATGCTATTGTGTAATTTGGCTATAATAGTGGCTTGCTGCATTTTAAAAATTTCTTTTCTTCCTTTATTTTTTCTTTCATTTTCTTTTGTGTGTGTGTACACACTATCACACAGTTATTTTGTGTGTGTGTACAACTCTATCTTCAAAGCATAAGTAACAATTTTTATGTGACATTCCATCATAATTGTAGTTTAATTTTCAATTATGCGTCACTGATTTAAACTTTAAAGTGTCTCTCAGCTATACGTGGGTAAAATCCTAAAACTTTACACTGTGTGTGTTTTTTTTACCCCATTTTTCACATAACCTCTGTTTCTCAAAATTAATCTCAAACAAAAAGTTCATTTAACGCTTTTCATGGGCCATTTGTTTCTCTTTTGTATTCCTTCCAGTTTTTTTTCTTTTAATCTAAATCTTTTATTAACAATTAACAATAGCATTTAAGGAAATTTATTACATTTCGCCTATTTTTATGTTTACATTTGACTTTCAGAGCTGGGAAAAGTATATTTCACTACGAACCATTTACAGTCATAGTGAAAATTCAATTTAATGGTGATAATTTGCCACGGAAAAAATGAAAAGCATGTTGCAACGCACAAGGGTACATCGCATTCTGCACACTTGTAATGGATCTTCTTTTGTAGTCTTTTTGTGCCGCATTTCCTACTTCGTCTATAGATGGGTCCCATATTTGGCATAAGATTCCCCATACTGGCATTAGTGCTCCCGTCGTAATAATAGCAAACCCAATATATCATAAGAAGTTTTGCGCTTCCTGGATAATATGGGCAACGGGATCCGGACAGAAGGTTCAAAACCAAAAGGTCTATGGACATAAATTCCACGTCAAAAGGTCCAAAAGACAAAACGTCTGACGGACAGAAGGTCCATGGCCAAAAGGTCCGGCGGACACATGGTCCAGCGGACATAAGGTCCACGGACAGAATTCCCAGTTTTTTGGACACGGGGAACATATATGGGATGATCATGTAGGTGGAAAATAATCTTCGCAAGGCCAACTAAAGAGTTAAAGGTGGGAGCGGGGACGCGACATACAGCCCCCGTGCTTATGGCCAGGCTCGTCATTTGGGTTAATTACCTTCCCCCTGACTTTTAGAAACACGATGTATTCATACACGTGTTTATGCATTTTGGTGTTTTTTACCAATAATATGCATTGGATACATACCCTTGCCCCAGTGGTGTAGTCGAGGGGGGACGCGGGGGACGGCGTCCCCCCACCTCTTTATTTTCACTCAAGCATCCCCTCACCTTTAATTTCCAGGGCGGACGCTGAGGAAGCGAGGGGACGCTAAGCTTCCTAGCTTATTTAATATTCAAAATAGGCACTCATTAGTAAATTAACAGCTTTATGAAATAAACAGAAGCTTTTAAAACTATACATAATGGATGCTTGCTACTTCTACTTTAAATTCGTGAAAAAAAATTCCCTGATTCTCTCAAACAACAATTAACAACCGCAGGTTAATATTACTCGTCAAAATAAGCGCGTTAATGAGTAAACGGGAACTACATAAATTCAGAGAATTAGTTTCAGCTGTGCTGGCCTGCCTAGGAAATAGGTGTGCGGGGGGGGGGGGGGGGAGGTTTCAAGTATCATAAGTTTTTAAATCAAAATATTTACACTGCTTGTACTGATTTTTTTTTTTTTTTTTTACAAAACAGTGAGACGTTGATATTATTAGAGTAAAAAAGTTGGGGGACAATGAACGTCCTCTTTCGTCCCCCCTAGACTTCTCCTTAAAAAAAGTAGCTTTCCTTTCGGTATGCAATATCGAACCTACAAGCATATTAAACATTTTCTTTCACAATCATTTGTTTTCTCGTCATCGCTTCAAGCCTTTTGCATATTCGAACTTTATGCATTACGCTCTTTGTTAAACAATTTCAAAACCAAATTAATGTAAAAAAATGTTTGTATTACAAATGATTATCTGAGCAAAATCCTGTTATGGCATGGCACAAAATTGCGGTGTAAATTCATTTTAAAATGCCTTTATTACTTTCAATTTATTCAGCTTTTTTTTTTCGTTTTCGGTGATTATCAGGCCCGAAAAATCCAAAAAGTACATCAGGGCTGCTTTTTTAATTTTGTTTTTTTTCAAAGACAATTTTATATAAAACTAAAAAAAAATTATAACCACATAAAAGGCCTATATTTTCACAGTCAGAAAAAATCTCAATAAGACTGGAATGAAGCAAAAGCAAACTGATTTTTCTCAGTCCCGCGCTTTTCCATTTATTTCCTATTGTTATCAAACTTTGCTATTTCCTGCTAATTGAAACCATCTACATGAATGGGAACCGGCCGAATAGCTTTTCTCTGTCGTGACCCCACATGTTTCCGCAGTTCATCAAGTAGCCGATACCCAGTTGAGTATTTTATGCTGTTTCCAAATTGCTGCTTGCCCAGGGCTACAAGGCTTCAATCACCCGACCAGAACCCCTTTGAGACAAATAAACCATGCTGTCCTACGGTCCCTTCAAGATAATTGTTTTCGTTCTTTGTGATCGTCGATTTCGAAAGAACCCCCTCCCCCAAGCCAAAAAAAGAAAACAGATTCGTAGAAAAAGTCTGGAGATGCGGGTCTGTTTAAATTGCTCTCGGAAACCAATCTACAAAGGTCAAGACGACAATGACTGTCGGCTCTTTAGGGTTATTGCTGTGTCATCACATGAGGTATTATACTTCCTGGATGGATGATACAAGCAATTATCTGTGGGGAGCAAACGCTTTTAATGGGGTACAATTGATCCCCAGCCGCTTATCAGCTTTTTTGCTCATACGTCTACACCTGCTGAACGACATCACATGCAAACTAAATTCTAAAAGTGACTGACATAACGCACAAAAATATAATCTGTCTGTCCTGGTAGTGGTACGCTACTCTATCCATTGATCACTCGTTATAGATCGAACAAGCAATTTCTCAAAAAGCAGGGGGGAAAAGAAAGAAGGAAAAGATTTAGGCAACAAAATCTGTTGGAAACATTTTTTCCAAACGCAGAAATACTAGTACGGAGTTATCAACTGAAATAAGAGATGAAGCATCCAATCAAAGTGAATTGTAAGTACTTTTTTATGATTTATGCACTCATGTTTAATAGTTTTCGATTATAAAATTAAACTGAAATATAATTCATTTTCTTCTCGCTTCGAATTTTAATAAGATTGAGTAGTTTGAATTTTGGTTTGTGTTTTTTTTCAATTTGAAGTTTATTTCCTTCTTCTTGACTAAGTCTTTAAATAAGTGAAACATGAAAAGCTGAAAAAATAAATTTGAAGTTAAAAAAAAGTAATTTATTTTTATTTTAACTAAGATTTTGCATTGAAATCTTGTATTTTAATAAAATTAAGTTTTTAAAATTTCTCAAACTCTTTCTCCTCGGCATGAAATAAATACGCACACCTAGAAATATGGCGAAAGTCAAGGCCGTATCCAGAGGGGGGGGGGGGGGGGGTGAGCACGGCCCACGCCTCTCCCCCGCCCGAAAATTTTCAAAATGTAGCATATCCCTGAAACTTTTCTCGCCATAAGTGTTTCAAAGTCAGGGTTCCCCCCCCCCCCCGAAAAAAATTCTGTCTACGGCCTTGGTAAAAGTTAGCTCCTATTGGCCTCCTAGCAAATTTCTAAGGAGTGAACAAATCCAACGACACTGCATTTGGTTGCCCTAGTGGGTTCGGCGACTATTGATGTCTATGATGTTATGCAAATAAAATACACAAATTGATCTCAAATTGTAATTCAAAACAAAACTAATTTTTTTCTCCCCAATGCATCAAGTATCCTTATGTTACCCGAAAATAGTAAAAACCACTGAGAATAATTTGTATAAGATTTCTTTTATGTTTTTAATTTAATTATTAACATTGTTTGTTGACGAACTGTATAGTTCTTCAAATTTGAACAATAAAAGTTTTTGACTTTTTTTCAGTTTAACAGTTTTAACCTCTGAAATTGAGCATTTGATTAAAGTTAAATTATTGTTTTCAAAACAAAATATATATTATATGCTTTTTTTTCACACCGTATTATATATATATATATATATATTTGTAATTTTGCGCTTCGGTATTTTTACGTACAGGGTGAAGGGTGGTCCAAAATTATTGGGCACATTACATGTTTGAAAAAAAAGGAGCAAAATAAAGAATATAAAGAAAAGTTTTCATGTTTGAATTGTGTTGCGGAAGTTAATCTATTGAAACATAATCATTTGATAACATGATACCTCCCATTGTGTTGTCTCTCTCTCTCTCTCTCCTTTTTTTTTTTTGTTTTTTTTTCAAACATGATTTCTGCTCAGTAATTTTTACCACCCTGTATAATGAAAAGAATAGAAATAATTACACTTAGAAAATGGTTTATTATGAGTCACTTAATAACTATTAGAGTTGTAATGTGTAACTTGCTATATTCCTAAAAATCACGTCTTAACTCTTTATAAGGCTGGTCCAAAATTTCTGGTTTCCTTTTAGTAATGGTAGATCAATATATTTTTTTAAAATATAGACCAAAAAATAAAATTCATACTGGTCATTAAAAATACAATGCGTTTTACCTCCCCACCCGCTAAAATAGTTTACTATAAATTTTTAAGTTGGTGAATTATGTGTGAAGTATACTTTAATCACCGCCCTATTAAAGGGTTAAAAAAAGTTACATATTTATGAATATGTGAAACAAAAGAAATGTGAAGTTGTTTTTAAGTTAATATTGTTATTATTTAAAAATTATTATTTCAATTAATCAAGGTAGAAATATCATAACATATGGTGTTTTAATACATTGTTTTTAAGCACTTCAATAGCTACAAAAATTGAAATTTTGTAATATAAGTATTTTATTTTTACAAGATACGTGTAGAGTTCATTCTTCAGCGGGGAGCACTGCCTGGATTGTTGTTTTTACTAAGAACTGTCGCCCTTTTTGCCACCAAAAGACAAACCTAGACTGAATGGCCAGTCATTCCAAAATTTTCCGGGGGTATATATTCAATGCATATTGTAGGAAAAAAAACAAAATACATAATCACACGTATAAATACAATGCATTTCTATTAGTCAAGGGGGGGGCATTGACCTCCACTCCTGATTGATCAAATGCCACGCCTGTTGAATGTCGGGAAACGACGCTCATTTATATTTTAAATAAACTTTTCCCTTCCCAAAACTCATATAAGTAGCTTCCATTTTTTCCGTTATTTCTCCAATGCAATGCCGGCATAGGAGAAATAACAGGGGGAAAATTTAAGTGACTTAAGGGTCATTCCATTCAAGTGATCCAAAATCTGAGAAAAAATTGAACTCACCTTTTTTTATTTTGGCTTATCAGCTGTACCTCTCAAGAAAATTAAAAATCCAAATTTTTAGATTTTTATCCTCTTTTGTTTCTTAGTTATCAGACTTTGATTTTGTAAAAAACTCACATTTTTACATGGTATGTTTCAACACAAAACTGGCTCGTCAACAAATAGAAATAAAAAGTTCTAATAAAAAGCATAATGAATGCCGTTTCAAATGATATGCATCATGACTAATTTTATTAAAACTTTAAATTTAAAAAAATGACCTTAAAATTTAAATTTCTCGAAAAACGTATAATGGAAAAGTTTCAAAATATTCTCACATATTTCTGTCTATTTTATCATCGTTTATGAAAAATTTCAACTTGGGATCTCAATGGGATCATATTTTTTCAACCTTTTGAATGTAATTTGATTTACACCAAAAAATGAACATTTTTGTGATTCAAGTTATTTTAAGACGATGGTTCCTTAAATTCGACGATTTAGTTAGTCTGCTAAACACATCTATATTTATCCCCCCCCCCCAAATTTATTTGGGGGGAGGGGGGCAACAAATACATGCACATTTTTGTCATATCATAGCTCCCTATTTTAAAATATTGTTTACAAATAATTCAATAACTATTTAAAAATGAACAAATTGACTTATTTTATGCATAATAATAATTTTTTTGAGACTTATTCTTTGTTTTCAGACATATTTTAATGATATATTAATGATATGACGGGAAAAAAATATTGAATTAAATTCATCTGAAATAGTGAGGGAGGGGCACAGCTGGCCTGATTTTACAACTTTTGGTTGTTAGTCTTGATTTGCGCTTATTAGCATCCATTAGACAAAGAAAGACAAAAAAAAACTATGTAGCTTACCCCAAGGCCGTAGCCAGAAATTTTTTTCGGGGGGGGGGGGGGGCTGACTTTGAAACACTAGCGTTGAGGAAAGTTTCAGGGAGGAATATATGCTACATTGCGAACATTTTCGGGAATTTGGGGGGGGGACCTGGGCCCGTCGCCCCCCCCCCTTCTGGAAACATTTTGAAAGCAAATTGCTTCGGGTGACAAAGATATATGTTCGCATTTGAAAGCGTCCCCCCACCTTTTTTTCCAGGACTACACCACTGCCTTGCCCCCTCCATTTGAAAATTTTTGAAATCACGGGCCTGCTCACACTTGCTGTGTTACATACGTTTATTTAATTCAATAAACAGTCAAACGCTCATTTGCTATGCACATCACTTCTATGTAATATGTTTTATTTAAGATATCAGTCATAATAAAAGATCTTTGAATGATTAACAAATCCATAAGAGAGCATCACATTATCTTTTCACTCTGAGAAATATTTAGCTGAAATAATTATACACAATTTAAATACCCCCCCCCCCAGGGGCGTAGGAAAGGGGGAGGCTCAGAGGGCTTAAGCCCCTCCCATTAGAAATCATACTGCATAAGGATTTGGGATATTTTGTGAAAACTATGAATTTAATTTTAATGATCCATAAAAATATTCATTTATTAGTGATTTTTTGTGATTAATATTAATAATAATAATGAGTGAATACTAATTACTTTTTAATTGTAAATTGGTTTTTCTTGGAAGTAATTTTGAGGATTTGGAAATAAAATTGTTTGAGCCCCTCCCATGATTTTAAAGTGCTACGCTCCTGTACCGCCCCCCCCCCCCATTGCAACCAAAACCTCAAAAAGTATCATTGACTGTCAATTATAATAAATGTTGCATAAAATCAATTCTATTGTGTACATCTTGAATACGGATAATAGCGCTGTTGCGAACGAAGTAAAATTCGCCGGTAGCAAATAGATTAAAAGTGAACAAGATTTAATTTTCTTGCTCGGACCGTCTCAAATACAGCACAGAGAATAATTTTATCCGTTTTGTAATTTTTTTTCCTTTTAACCCATTTTACTACGTCCTTTTTTACTAGTTAACAAAAAGCGTAAAAAACGCTAGCAAAGAAAACAAAATATAAAAAAAAAGCTATTGGCTATCGTTTTATGTACCTAGCATTTGTTTTTGGAAAGAGTAACATGACAAAAAAATAAAAGCTTTTGTCCATCAGAATTATGTAAAAAAGACAATCTCTAATTCAACCTTGACAACTACATGGCTACGCCACGCCTTCGGAAAAAGCGAGGCGCAAAAGTATGTAAAAACGAATATAAAAGAACTTAAATAATGTGTGACATCAAAGCAAAGTGACTCTAGCTCACGGGGATGACAAAGTATTGTTTATTTGTTGAATCAATGAATGGAAATGAAAGGGATGTTAACTTGTGAATGGAGTATTGCGTAAAGCCATTTGTAGGTCATAATAAGACGAGACAATTTAGCGTAATGTGTGTGTGGAGCCCGACAGCTTTATGTTTCTCCTTTTTGTTGCGGGGTTAAAAGCGGAAACAACTTTTTCTCCATGCAATTGCTTTATTTTTATAGTGTATTGTGCAATGCGCTCAAACATAAGGAAAACATTTAGATAATAACATTGCGTCTGGTGGTTGTTTCTTTTCTTTTAAACATAGTTATTTTCATTCTTCTAAAAGCAGTTCGGTTAAGTATTCAACAGTTGTTCTTACAATCCCGTAGGTCTTTAAAAAGAAAGAATAGAATTTCTCTGCAAGCACTTCTCCAATTGTAGCAATGTTTATGCAATAAATTTTTTCGAAAACTTTGAAAGAATGACAAAATAATGTTGTTTCATTCATTTTTATCGGAGACGAATGTTGATAGCTTTAGTTTGAAAGTAAATGAAATCCATGTTCAGATTTCTTACATAAAAACACTTTCACACATTTTTTCCCGTATGGTTTTATGTAATTGTTACTTAGATGTTATCCTCTTGCAGAAGTGAAGTAAATAAATAAATAAATAAACAAATAAAAACGCAATTTAAAATCGAGACATTTTTCAGATTTACAATTAGCACAAGGTTATTTCGGTCTATTTAAAATTGGAATTTTGGACTTGTCTAGTATTACGGCGACCAAAATATGTATTATATGATGGCTCAGATAAACCAACGTTTTCAAAGGCTGATATTCAGTTTTATAATTATTTAAAATATTTATTCCTTTACAGTTTTGTACATAATTAAGTGCATCTTTTGTATGTACAGTTGACTTAGAATCCTGCAGTTGTATTATTTTATATTGCTTTCATTTTACTTTTATTTGTCTTATTCAAAATATCTAAACCATTTCGGCCCCATTTTTAGAGATTGATTTTAAAAGCGTCTTTTTAATTATATATATATAGAAGCGAATATTTCAGCATCGACGGCAGCGCCATCCGGTGAGCAAGTAGGAAGATTGAGATAGGATGTGGTCCTCTTTGTGGAAGCGAGTTGCGCTGCGTATGCCAGGCTGCGGCCAGGCTAGTTACTATAATCATCGGAACAAAGCGGTTCCGACCGAAGTTGTGTAAATTGTTGAAAGTTACCTGTACACAGACATTGTAAATATATTGTTAGTTGAGTTCTTATTATTGCATTATTTTGTGTATTATTGAGAATAGTTGTTAAGTTTGTTTATGGAAACCCCATGTATTATATCGATACCTTCATTCTAATACCACGTATTTGAAAATATCAAGATTTACAGGAGAGGGGAAAAAACACCTGTTTTTTCAATATGTATATTGGTACGAATTTGTACTTAAATTAAAATAACTCTGTGACTAGTATTTTCTGTAACAAGGTATTGGAATGAATAAGTAGAGCGCTGTAAGCTTAATACGAGTAATAATCCCTCAACACCTAAATTTCCCCAAAAATTCTCATACGTGGTATTAGAATGAAGATATCGATATATATGTATGTCCAAAAAAGTATTTTTTATTAATCGAATATATTTTTAAATACAATATCAATTTTTTTTCTTTTCATGACCATATTCTCCAAAAGATAATCAGGAACATTTTATTCTCTACATATATTTACAAGTAAAAGTTTCAAATACTTAATGATCTGCTATTTAAAATGATTAAGACCATTTAAGAAACCCCTTATAAACTTACACTGTTTACTCAGGGAGAAATTTTACAAGGACTTTGTTTGAAAACAGATTTGGTGTCTGATGAATAACTGCTGAAACTGAGCTACATGCATAATTCTAAATTTTCACCAGTTATTCTACTTCTGTACTTATTTTGATGAAGTTCGTGTTGGAAAATCAAGCAATATGTTCGTAGGTAGGAGACGGAACTTATTGAGTTTAGTAAATTAACGATCCCAGTTTCTAAAATGGAACTCTAATCTCCCCATCTCTCTAAAACTAACCATCGAGTTTTGATTGTGTAAAGCAGCACTTAGAGTTTTCAAAGCTCAATAAGGAAAGTCTCAGTTCCTTTTGACGAGAATCTTTATCACCAAAATCTATAACTTCTCTTCCCACACTGTTACACTTCCAGTTACGAAAACTTCGAAAGGAAGAAATTACTATAAGGAACTACATAAAATTCAGAAATTGCAAAACAAAAGCTTAGAAATTTCGAGAAATCGTCTAAAAACTCGTTTGGGGAGGGGTTGTCCTACGAACTTGAATTTACTCAGGGTGAAAGAACTTCCTTCCCCCTCCCCCTTTCTCTCTCACTCTCTAATGACGACACCATACCAGTTTTTTCTAATGAGAACTTCCCAAAACGGCTTTTGCCATTAAAGTCCCAGTAATTTGACCTTTTCTTTTGAATTCGGTTAAAACAAATCCTTTTAAAAATTCCTTGTTATAAAATAGGACAAAAAAGGGCAGATTTGTATACAATCAGTAATATAGATTCAATGTTGCCTACCCTAGTTTGATAAGAAAATGTTAGAATGAAGAGATGTTCTATGGAGAAAAAAATACTTTTATAAAGAAAAAATATTTTCAAATATGAATCTTGCCATTAAAATAGGCATTTTTTCTCATATTGGGACCATCCAAAAATGACGTCAGGCTTTTTTTCTTTTTTTTTTTGATTCCCTCCCCCCTTTGTCACAAAGTGTCACACTTCATCATACTCCTACCCCCCTCTATCACATATCACGCTATATTACATAAGCATATGCACTTGCAGTTCAGAGACAAAGCACTGCATAATTGATCACGTTTCTAATTTCATTTTTGAACTTTTATTGACATTTGTAAGCATAATATGAAAATAATAATAATAATAATAATAACAATAATAATAATAATAATGATAATAATAATAACGATTACATGTGGCACTTAATTTGTATAAAATGAGGTTAAGGTTTATAATAAGAAAGACAATTAGTATAGGACGATCAGTGAAATTTATTAATTGTTCGAATTCTGAAAAAATGACCCACGTAATTTTATCTTATAAGTATAAATGCCGAAGAAAATTTCCTTTTAAACTTTCAACAAAAAGTGAATTTAAATCTTAATCAGCATTGGTGTTTACGATACAAAATGATCAAAGAAACTTTAAAATCAAATTATGAAAAAAAAAAAGTTTTTAAATAAATTTAATTTGCTGATTTTAAATGTGTTAATAGAAACCGAAATGCGTAATGTCACACTTCTTGTTACCCCTCCCCCCCCACTTGTCACTACAATTTCTCGAAACTCCCTCAACCTTCGAAGCGTGACATCATTTATGAATGACCCTTATAATCTTTAATGGAAATATGCAATTTACCATAAATAAGTAACAGATTTTCTTTCCTTTCTAAAGCGTGGGATAACTCCTTTCTTGTGCACTGAAGTTCTAACTCCAAAACACTTGTAGGTCATTTTACCTTGCGCTAAACAATGAGATTAAATAATTTACTTCACTTAAAACCAACATTAGGTTCATATAAATGTGTACTCCTTGTGCTATCAATATAATTATAGTTAACATTTACTTTTTATGTAATCAATGTAAATTTATTCATCATAATGAGAAAATATCAATTATGCTATGTCTGATACATTAATTTTGGTACATTACCGTAATTATAGGTTTTTTTTTTGCAACAATGAAAGTTTCTATTGATGTTGATTGGTATCATGTTTAATGTTAGAAAAACAACATAGAGAAAGTGACTTTATACTATGAATTTAGTGTGTTACTTACCTGATGAGCGAGTCAATTGTCTACGCAAAAAAGAATCAGTCATTGCGGATTTTCTGATTCTCAGTCTCATCTTCCATCCTGGTCATCAGTATAAATCATGATCCATCATGCTTCCTCTAACATAATCGTATTTTCTCATTATTTCATTAACTTAAAAGTTAATCAGTGGGGTAATTTTACCCTCTCATGCATGCATTTATTTATTCGTGTTATAAAAAAAAAGTTCATTTGCTACAAACCAGTTTAGTATCTCAGGATTGTCGAGTAATAATTTATTTCTGGAAATATTTGTCCTATATAATCAAAAACTTGCGTCCTTGTATGAGGATATTTTATGCTTTTTTGTCATATTTATTCAATATAACAATAAACATGGCAAAACTGAACAATCAAACTTTATTTATAAGGCATAAGAAGCTATAATACCAAACTTCCCCGTAATGTAATACATGCTTCAGAATAAATTAACAGAATTTGATTTGAAACTGAGATTTTCTCTTCTTTCTTGAATCCTCCAAGGACCAAGAGATCTTAATCTTATAGCTATCTTGAATACCCTAGGAAACTTTTTGAATTCCTAGAATTGTTTGGAGTCTCCAGATGAGGACGACATGCAAATTACAGCACAAAAAACGAAGCTGCATAAAAATTTGAATCAAAAAGTTATGTCCCCCCATATGAGGCTTACATGCATAAGAGGATTAAGATGAATTTAAACTGCTTACTTTTAAGTAATACAAATATGTGTTTGGATATATATCATGATATAAATCAACTTACAGAAATCATGATACATATCGTGATATTTATCATGACATATATCAAGTGACATATATCTGCCAACGCTGGGGGCATTTATTGCAAAAAAGGGTCAAGTGACTGCTTAATGACAAAATTCACAATAGCGTTTTTTATGCTTTTCCTCTCGCTGAACAATATGTGACTTAGGGGTCATTCATAAATGCTATCACGCTTCAAAGGGGGAGGGAGGTTCGAGAAACTGTGACAGATTCTGACAAGGGGAGGGGATAACAAGAACTGTGACATTACACATTTGGTTTTTATAAAAAAAATTTAAAAACGGAAAATTATTTTTTTTTTAAAGTTTTTTTGATTTTCATAATTTGATTTTAAAGTTTCATTGATCATTTTGCATCGTAAACACCGATATTGATTGCGGTTTAAATTTACTTCTTCTTAAAATTTTAAAAGGAAATTTTTTTAGGCATCTACACTTTTACTATAAATTTGCGTGAATCATTTTTTCAGAGTTCGAACATTTATAACATTTTACTGTTCTATACACTCTCAAAAATAGAATCCTCATTTTCGACGATTCTTCAATCGTCAAGAAAATTTCGTCATTTATAACGATTCTTTCCTCGTGCGATCACGTGACTTAAAAAAAGTTACCACACCAATTTCGCCAATTTGACGAAAGGTATACTCGGAGCATTTTTCACGAAGCCATTTCGTCAAATACGACGAAAGTTTCGTGAGATTTGAGCATGCGTTTCTGAGAGTGTACTAATTATTTCTGGTGTTGTAAGTATCAATCACATTTTATACAAATTAAGTACACATGAAATCATTATCATTATTATTATGCTCACAAAAGTAAAAAAAATGAAATTAGAAACGTGATCTATAACGCAATGCTTTGCTTCTGAACTGAAAGAACATTTGCTTATGTAATAGGGTGTGACATGAGACAAAGGGGGTATTATGAAGTGTGACATTTTGTGACAAGGAGGGAAGAGGGTCCAATATATTGAAAAAACGTGTAACATCATTTATGAACGGTCCCTCATCTGATTTTTTCCTCCGCCGAACTCAGTTTTTTTCTTACGCAGCCACTGTTTCACTTCAGATATTTCTCACAAGTCGAGAACTTTTCTATAGCATGACGCTAAATCACGTAACGCGGTAAGTAAACAGCAACAGTGACAATACTCCAGAGTCGCATTATTTGGAAACTCTGGCGCGGAATTTTTGTAATATCCATTTTTCCCCTTCTACGCTTTCAGTTTCTCAGTACTTTTGCGAAAAGGAAAACAAGTAGTTTTACTCCAAAAGAAAAATAAATTTATCGTAAAGTGAAAAAAGAATTGATAACCGAGAAAAAATGTAAGAAAAGTTGCCGCCATTCAGGAGAAGTCTTAACATTCGAAGAATGAAAAATGAGAAAGATTTAAAAGTGAAAAACAAAAAAGGTTTTAGAATATGTCAAGAAAAAGTTTTCAGCGGGAAGTATATTTCACTCGTGACAAGTCAAAAGTTATTCTTACACGATGCAAATTTTCGATGCATTTTCGAACATTTTTCTTTAATTTTATTTCATTTTGCCGTACGAAAGTCAGGTTAAATTTTCAGTATTCTTTTGGCAATTACGTGTCAAGCATTCAAGATAAGAACTAAATCTTGGAACATAAGTCTAAATTTCCAACACATGGGGGAAAAAAGAAAGAAAACCTCACTTTTATTAAACCGAAATTTACATTACGGAAACTATTGGGAGGGGGGATCTTTTTTCTCTGCAGAATATTGAATTTTCTAGTTCTTCGGCAAACCGTTTTTTTTTTTTTTCAAAAACGCACCAAATTGCAGAAAAGTATTTTTTGGGGGAAAGGTTTTTTGAAAGGGAGCTAATTGATATTTAATCGTTTAACGTTCTTTATTCCATTTTGATCGATGTTTGGTAATATTAACCCGTTTTAACGAAACTCATGCGGATAACGCATTGTTATAACTAATATTAACTCCTTTTAACTAATATTTCAAAGAACTTTTTTTCTCAGACTCAAAAAAAAAAAAAAAAAAAAGATAGATAATGAAATGTTTCTAAATGAGTTCTTTCCCTTAATAAACTTTGCTGAAAAAATCTTTAAAACTAAAAGAAAAGATACAATTTTTCACGTAGAAATTTATTCAAAAACATTCTCTCCATTATTATTTTATTATTACTATTGCATCAAAAACATACCTAATACACTTAAATAACAGTTGATACATATGAAATAAACATGTCATTGCATAATTAAATGTCAACGCTTGTTGAAAATTTTCAATACCGTTTCCGACAGTTGAAAAGAAGCTTTTTTTTCCTTTAAACAAACACTTAAGGGATCATCCTTAAATGATGTCACGCCTCGAGGGGAGGGGGGTTCGCAGAATTATGACAGTTTTCGAGAAGGGAAGGGGAGGGGGGGTCCCTTGAAATGTGACATTTTGTGACAAAGGGGGGAGGGGGGTCATATAAATCGGAAAAAAGCGTGACATCATTTATGAACGGTCCCTAAGTTAGTTAACGAAACTTGTGTGCGTGTGTTTAATCTTAAAAAGTTGCGAACCACTTATTGTGATGATTCTACAAGCCTAAAATGTTATGACTTGTTGTAAGTGTGTGGAAGATTTGAGGAGGAGATTTAAAATTCATAAAGAAGGAAACGTTTTGTCGAATTCCTCACTCATCATATTCCCTAAAACATCCTAGTGAAAAAATAAACTAATTTCTTAAACAAATAATCGTGTCTCTCAGTGCAGTCGCAACGAACATCAAAGCCAAGCCGCAAACATTTGCCATGCAGGTGGAGCTGAAAGGGCTAGTTCTTTGACCTGCTTAAAATTCACAATTCTGCAAGTCATTAGCCGGTCAAAATACTATCTAAAATGTCAACGTAAATCAGTCATTTTACCGAAAATATTCCAAATGACGTTTATTTCCAGGTCCGACTCAAAATTATTTACTTTAGTCAGTTAATTAGCTGCTGTAACTCATAGAGCTCAAAAAAACGCGATGTACTGCACTTTGTTACCTTCGGATGAAAGCATAATCCACGCGTGTCTGCTTGTTCATTAATAAGATTCACAAAGGGTGACTTTCTGTCCTTAATTAATCTCCAAGAAATACATAGAGCTCATAATCTATCCTTCCATGCAGTGTCTTACTCCCAGTACAACCTTACCGCCACAAGTGAAAAACATACCACCGATCTATACTTGTTACCTACCATACTTTATTTGCGCACTACTCATACCAAAGTGCTGTCGACATAAGAGGAAAACGGTACTGATGGTTGCTTCTTCCCAAAGTTTGCCAAATGTCCAATTTTATACCATAATAATTTAATTTCTGTATTAGTATAGCATGATCGATAACATGAAATGCTAAATTAGATCCAGTACAATTTCCCCATTATTCAGGACTTCTGCAAATAATTTAAACCTCTTAATATTACTGTTTATGTGTGTGTTGAATTCTGTCTCCACCTTGTTAAGTTCATTCATTAACTTTATTCAGGCGCGGATGCTAGGGAGCAACAATGGAGACAATTGAGTTCATTGTACGGGGAGGGGAGGACTGATAGTCAAGTATTATTAAAGATTATCTGAATAACAAACTGAAACTTAATAATTTTCCCCTTTTGGAACAAATTTTTAGGGAAACAGGCACAATCAAAAAGAAATTACTCCCATCATCAAAATTCTGTATCTGCACCTGGCTTCATTGAGAAAGAAGATTTTGTTGTGCATTTTTTTTAAGTTTTGTAAGATACAATGATTAGCAATAGGTCAAAATTCAATAGAATATTTTAGTACCCATTCTTGAATACTGAAACCATCCCACAAAATTTTAAGCAGTATTACACGGTAAATTCTCCAAACTTGTCGTTATACAGTTGAAGTGCTGTCTTGAAAAATGGACTAATATATCTATTGGAAGAGTAGTACCTTGTTGTTTTAAAGTTGCTAAATACGTGCTCTTTCGGGGGCTCATTATTATTAATTATTTAGCAGACTTTTACAAACTAAATCATTGTTTATAAAAACTCAAAAAATATTCAAATGGCAAAATCGAAAACCAATGAAAATCTAATACTAAATCGTTTTAAAAAAAGCAAAAACCATTTTTACTTTCTTTCCAAAACAATTTTCAGATAAAAATCAATTTTCGTTTGCAAAACTGAATATCAAATATTCTCGGAAAGAAGCTGAAAAAGAAGAAGCTAACTACCAGTAACAAATAGTGTCTGCAAATTGAGAATCCCTAGAGATGGTTGCACTCTCCGAAAGTTACCCTCGCGGAAATGCTTTAGCGTCTGGCGGTGAGGATCCTTATATTTATTAATGAGATCATAAAGCAGATTCACAACGTGACCTCGATTTTTATGGTGTTGCCATTACGCGAATTGCAATTGCCGCTTTCCATACGATCGTCACCAGAGTGGTTTAAATCATTTCCGCTTGATTCCAACTGCTGGTTACTTTTCTCAAATTTATTATTATCCGCGACGAAGAAGCAACTCCACAGTTAAAATCTGTGAAAATATACAAGAACAAGTTTCAAATTTATTGTTCAACAGAAAATATGTTAATCAATGAAACATACATTGATGTTTAATTCTCTGGCTCAATTGAAAATGAAAACTTATTGCGTTATCTAATTCTATAATTAATCATCGAGTAATTGTTCAATATGTTGTTGGAAGTATTTAATGATATCCACTCATCAACAGTTTTGAGGCTTCTAGTTTTCTAGTTTCTTGAAACCCTAACGCGTTTTCCCCCCTTAGTTTTATTTCTTTAACTTCTTATTTTGAAATGAGAATTGTGAAACATATGGGAGGGGGGCGGGGGGGGGGGGGTTGGAGAAAGGAAGAGAACATGAAAAAAATCAATACGCAAAAAAGAAATATCGCTACTCGTCGCATTTTAGTCAAGATTTGAGAAATAGTTTATTAAAAGTGCTTCCGTTACGAAATAATTCTCCTTCTTGCTATCTTCTTAGAGATTAAAATGTACATAATAAGTACTAGGGAAGGATGGGGTAAAATGGGTCATGGGGTAAAATGGGTCACTTGATAAAAAAACCCAAAATAATAGAACTTGAAATTGAAATTTCTAAACCAATATTTTCAAAGTTATATTTCAAGGTGTTGGCAACATTTTTCATTCTAAAAAAATTACGTCCTTAAATATACACACTTAAAATAACACAAAATTTTTTTTTGTAATTTTTGGATGATAGTGTGCTAAACACATGGTTTACCAACTTCTGAAAATCTCTATATTTTATCAAACAACAGCCCGAATTTAAAGGATTTCCTCCCTAAGAACCTTTGGAGAACAATTCCAGCTGAGCATGTAAAAATAATAATAATAATAAATATTGAATTTTTTACACCAGTTTTTCTTGGATGGGGTAAAATGGGTCATGATTAGGCTTAGCTAGTTCTATTCTATTATTGTTTTAAAATTTACTCTTTTGCACCTCACTGCAGAAAGTTCCTAAAAATAAACAGTGTATGTTGTTTATTTTATTGGAAATTAAACTAAAAATGTTTTTTTGCATGTTTTCCTTAAAAAAAGATCATGTTGATGTGGTGGAGAGAAGTGATGTTGTTGATGTGTTATGTGAACCAATATGTAACAATCTAGAACAATATAGTTTTAACATTTCAATGTAATCATAATTCAAAATCTTTCTAAATATGTTACTTTTTCTTCAATTTCAAAGTAATAAATAACTGTTTTCAGCATTATTTTCCATTATGACCCATTTTACCCCACAATGGGCTAAAATAGGTCACAACTTTATAAGCTCAGTTAAACTATTTCATAATTAAAAAAATAATATTAAAATTACATAAAATTGACCTAAAGGAGTTCAATGTTAAGCTGAAATTGGAAATAAATGGGAAATGTTTCTGGTTTTGTTGTTATGAAACTTAAAATATGAAAATAGCTAAAAAATGACCCATTTTACCCCACTTGACCCTATACATTATGTTATACATAAATATATAAGTAACAAGTAAACGGCGTGGTCGCGTCGAACGTCGATGAGGCAGACACAACGTCAACTTTACGATTGAGTTGGAAGTTCTCAGCCCGCATAACAAGTTGAGATGTAAGGGTGCTTTCACACCAAAGGCAACGGAGACTTTTTGTCTCTAGCGTAATAGATTGTTGCAACGGCTATCAAACAAACAGCGATGACGTTTCTCTTGGACACCTTTCGTTCTAGTTACCTTCCGTTGCATCACAATTAGAAACAAGAAGTTCTGTCTAGAATTATATGAGCCTACTTTCCCGTATGCACCCAACATCAAATTTATAATCTACCTCTCTCTTTCCCCATTTAGCTTAGCTCTTAATTACTTTTTTCAATGGTTAATGCACATATCATTTATTTATTCATTCATTCACTCATTCATGTATTTATGCAGTCACTCATTCGTGTATTTATTCATTCATTCATTTATTTAATCATTCATTCACTCATCTAGTCATTCTTTCTTTCACTCATTCATTCATTCACTCGGAAATATCCTTGAAAGTCCAGATCAAAAAAAATTGGTGGGAAAATAGGCTCGTTTAGTTCTGGATCAACTTGGCTTCTGTGCATGTTACACCCGTCATAAGATCCTTCCGATAAAGTTTTCTCTAAGCGAATCCGTCAGTTAGACCAGGAATTATATAGGATTGAAATTTCCCCGTAGGCGCTTATGTTAGGATTTTTTAAATTGTTCAAAATGAAACGAAAAGCGTTCAAATAAAAAAAATTTTACTTTGAGAGCTCTTTCCAAGTTCGTTCAGGCACTTGGATCTTATATCCAGGGATTATATAATTTTTCTTCATATTTCTCCATACGTGCTAATGTTGAAAAAATGTTAACTGTTTAAATCAAAAACTAAACAAGAAGTTCCGTCTAGAACTATACGAGCCTACTTTTCTGTATACGCCAACTTCAAATTTATAATCTAGCTATCTCTTTTTCTTTCTCGTTTACCGTTAGTTCTTAAATGCTTCAAATATACCTTTTTCAACGGTTATATATTCATTCACTCGTTCATTCATTCATTTATTCAGTCATTCATTTACTCACATTCATGTATTTATTCCCTCATTTACTTATTTTTTCATCCCTTCGCTCATTTATTCACTCATTTGTTCATTCATTCTTTCACTTATTCATTTAATCATTCATTAATTCAAAAATATTCTTAAAAATTCCGATCAAAAAATTTCACAGGAAAATGGGCTCGTTAGTTCTGGATGATCTTTTTATCTGTACATGTTCTAAGTTATAAGAGCTTCCCAATAAAGTTTGTTCCAAGCAAATCGGTTCGTTAGATCAGGATTTATATAGGATTGAAATTTCCCCGTAGGCGCTATGTTAATTTTTTTTGAACTGTTCAAAAATGAACAAAAATTGTTCAAATCAATATTTCACGCCAAGGCTTCTTCTATTAAGCTTGCTCATAAGAATTTGCATCGTGTGCCCCAGAGTTTACATAATTTGCTTCATTTTTGCCCATAGGCGCTAATGTTAAATTTTTTTGAACTGTTCAAAATTAAACGAAAAATTGTTCAAATCAATATTTCACGCCTAGGCTTCTTCTATTAAGCTTGCTCATAAGAATTTGCATCGTGTGCCCCAGAGTTTACATAATTTGCTTCATTTTTGCCCATAGGCGCTAATGTTAAATTTTTTTGAACTGTTCAAAATTAAACGAAAAATTGTTCAAATCAAAAAGTAAAATATAGAAATGAGATGTCCTCACCGAGATCTTTCGAATGCAAAAATAATTTTTTTAATCGGACAATTCGTTCAAAAGTTATTAGAGGGGACAGACCGACAGACAGACAAAAAGAGCGACAGGCCGACAGACACTTTCCCATCTCAAAACCCTACTTTCAATTTTTTTATTTTTCAATCTTTATTTAATTACTTCACTTATTTTTGACTTTTCTTGATTTCTAACGATATTTTCACAATACATTAAGATTTCTTTCATGCTTTATTATTATTTTTTTTACTTTTACGGGAAAGTAAGCTAAAAATGGAAATGAGATGTCCTCACCGAGATCTTTCGAATGCAAAAAAAAAAAAAGTTTTCGAATCGAACAACTCCCTCAAAAGTTTTTAGGGGGGAGGGGACAGGCAGACTGACACACATTTTCCCGTCTCAAAACCCTTTTTTCAAATCATTTTTTTTAATTACTTCGCTTATTTTTAACTTTTTTTTATTTTTAACGATATTTTTACGTTCATTCAGCCAGCAGTTCCCAAACTGTGGTACGCGTACCAGTAGTGGTACGCGCAGGCAAAAAAAAATCTATCTATAATCTATTAGAGTTCTATTCTATAATAAAGTTATATAAGCAGTGGTACGCAAAATGGTTTGCAAGAAAAATGTTGGTACGCGGAAAAAAAAGATTGGGAACCGCTGCATTAAGCCATCTTTCAAGCTTTTTTTTAAAACCTTTACGGGAAAGTAGGTTAAAAAGTTCAGATATTTATTGCAAACAAAGTGCGAGCGTCTGCTTTTTAAAAATATGACATCGAATAAATACCCATACATTTTCTTAATAACGCTGAACAAAATGCGTCTGGCTTTCTTTAACTGAAATAATAACGATTAATGAAGTTTTAAAGGTTTCTGCTGACAGCAAAACATTCAGAGTTAATTATTATTTACAGCCATTTTTGAGTCTGCACTTTTTAATCCCTTATGGATGTGTTTCGCATTATAGCGACACAGTCAATTAAAATCACAGCCTAAGCTTTCAAGTTTTTCTCCCTCTTCATTGAAACACGAGTAACAGATTTACTGAAACGCAGCAATGGAAGCCCACCCCCACCTTAGTAAATTAAGGGATCTTTACGCGAAACATTTTAGTTTTTGGATATAAATTCGAAAATGTTTGCAATGACTTTCTTTTCCAAATTCACATAATAAATTGTATGTCATTCTTTTTTCCTACTTCGAAACAATTTATTTTTCTTCCATTTTTTTACAAATATCAACTGTTTCTTAAACGATATGAATTGTTTAATATAACAAATCAAAAGCTGATGTGATCGTCTTTTATTTATTTATTTATTTATTTTTGTTTTGTTTTGTTTTCTTGTTTTTTCTGACAAGAGTTAAACTATTTTGAATTCGTTTTGAATTCATCTCAACTTTCCTTGAATATTTCTACCAATGTTTACCAATGTGTCAAACAGAGGGACAAACTCTCAAACGGAAAGGAGTAAAATCAAACAGTAAATAGTTATCTTGTGTTGTGCTGCAGCTTATAACACTGTGCAACAAATTTGAACTTTTTTTTGTCCTTTAGAGGAAACCATGTGATTACATATAAACAAAAGGTGCTTGATTCAAATATCCAAACCAAAATGGTCCATCACGTACCATTTTTGCTGGAGACCCACTTCTCATATTTATAGAATTTGGTTATAGAAGAATGTAACTGAGACTTACTTATTTAAAACACAAACACTAAAATGATTTTTTAGGCTGTTTTATCTTGTGGGCATCTGTTTGTGTACCCTGAGCAATATTCAAGTCGTATACTTCCATTCTATCTACCGCTGAAACGATGTTCAAACACAGAGATGTCCTGATGAAACCTTTACCCATGCTCATTATTAATTGCGCCAGTTTTTTGAGAAAAGAAGTCGATATGGGAGTCCAAAAAGTGTAGTTTCAATGAAATACTATAGCAGCCCATAATACAAAAGCATTTTATCATGTCATCAACAAGATTTTCGTAGTTATTAGCTTTCTCATTTAAAAGGAAATATGACCACACTGATTTAAAGGCCAGCCAGGCGGATTTTTCGGCTTCTGACTATTTGTTTTCACACTGTTCATCATGAAAGGACTTCCTTAAGTTGTGAGCCAATAAAAATTCGTTCTTTTACTTTTGCTTCACATAAATATCTGAATTTGTTCCTAGGATGCAAGAAAGCCTCTCCTTCTCTGCCCAGACCTTTTACAAACATTTTGATAAACCAAGTTTAATGCACAATTGTAGAAAAAAAGCACATGGTAGATTTACAAGTGGCTCATTTGATATGTTTTTGCCACTCATAATTTCAAAATTTCCTTTGTGTTTTGCAGGATATGCTACAGGAATGAATAGGAAAAAAATAATTACATGGAGGAGCACTGGTAAACAAGCGCCACTTTGCTGAATTGTTCCTGTTCCCATGTCCTAATGCTTGAAATAGTACATTCACATCACAGCAGCATACCATTTTTTCTTTCTCCGCAAAATGGTCTACAAAATGCCTTTGTCGTCTTGTAAACGACTCGAAACTTCGATAAGTAGATAACGCTTTTGTTGCCAAAAATGTCGCTAAAATAACCCAAGTTCATTAAAAAGGTCTCTAGAATGGCAACGATCTCGTTGTCAATGAGAAAGATGTAATTTATAATAAATTAAGTCGATAAATTACAAAAATATGCATATTTATCCAGAAAATACGTAAAAAGCTAAAATGGGGAATTTTGGGAAAATGGTACGTGATGGACAAAAAATAATTGCAGATTCGTAATTTTCAGCCAAAAATACATAAAAAACAGACATTTTCATCCAAAGGACATTTTTCGTGTTAATATCATTAGATTAATGTAAGGGGATATTAAAGGTCACAAGCAAAAATAGAATTTTAGTTTAGTTAATAAAGATATTTAAAAATGAAATTTGAGCACCAATATCAGGAATAAAATATTATAAACCACATGTTTTCTTCTATATACTTTAAAATAGCAGCATTATTTTTTTTTTTTTTTTTTTGCTTTCTTTTTTTAACCTTTTAATTCGTTTTCTTTTAACTATTTATGTATTTTTTATTTTTGAGAAAAGCGAGAAGTTTTTCACTCATTCCTCTTACTTTTCTTTCATTTTTTAGCTTTATGTATTTTATAATCGCAAAATTAAATGAGTCTGAAAGAGCGTTTTTTTTAAACTATCAATGCCTTACAGAATACAAAACAAACTGATTACGCCGTTAAGCTATATCAAACACCCAATAAAAAAAATTCTCAGCACAAATTCTCTCTGAAATTGCTTTCGGGCATTATTTAAATGCGAAAACGCAATTTATTCGTTACGAAAACTTTTAGAGCATTTTTCCAGAGGGAATGGTATGACATTTTTTTATTTGGTATGACAGTTTAATAATTTTTGAGGCTAACCACTCACCATAGCCATGTGCATAAAGATCACCAGGAGTACCGTAGTAGCCGAATTAACTCATAGAAACTCTAATACGAAACTCGAAACCTTTTTGTGCTTCAGATTCCCAAATTCCAAACCTCAGATGCATTGAAAATGCGTGTAATGTGCGTGCGGAGTGTACCGAGGACTCACATCTACTGAGTATAAACTAAACCACTTAGACATGGTATCCCAATTCTAAAGCTTTGCTCAAACTTATGACAGTCACAACTACCAGTTTTTCAATTGACTTTGATGAAATTTGTAACATAGAAATGAAAAAGGTCCAAGTGAATGCTTTAACCCTTTATCTACTGCATTATGATCTGCAGTTATTTTTTTAACAGAAATAGTTTGTCTAGGTATTTGCACTGAAAATTAAGGGATTTACAGAAATAAAATGCTCAGTCTAGATGTATTTATTTCTTTACAGCTAATAAGTGCCACCGAGTATTTACCCTGTGAAAACAATTACATACACTTTTTAATCAAAATATTTCGTCAAATAGTTTTCTAAGTTCTTAACTAACACATTAAAAAAAATCTGTGACTTGACTCTTGAATTTTACGGCTTTTATGGAGCGAAATTCTAAGGGAGCAATATGAACAAAATGGAAGTTCAAAACACAGCATCGGTTTCAAGACTATCTATGTTCCTTTCCTCGTAAAATACTCTTTATAGAATCCTTGCAAATATGTGTCCTGAAAAAGGGGAATTTAAAGACCGTCCCTGCAAAGTACCACCAGAATATTGGTAAAAATGGTTGCTGAGATGGAATTTATAGAGAATGGTACTTATAAGTACCGTCGGTAGATAAAGGGTTAAATCAAAATTACAATATGACACGATGCAACTCAAAATGTTGCTAGGTCAACAAAAAGTACTATTCAAAATGCTTTTATAACAAAATGGCTTTTTTGCCTTGTGTAAATAAACATAAAGACTGACACATAACCTACATTACCATTACGAAAACTTAAAAGTGTTTTTCAATGACTTTTGCACGTGCTCGCAAATATATACACAGAATATTTTAAAGTTATCTAATTTATAACATCAATGACCATCTGCACCTCCAGAAATACATTTCTTTGCAACGAACTAGATCGAAACGTATCTCAGAGCCGTCGACAACTACTTCACTCACCAATTAGAGTTCCATAAAGGGGCGACCCACCTGCGCTCGACCCTAAGGCAAGGCCAAAGCGAAGGCGTGGGCGCGCCCCAAACTATGAGTGGGCAACCCGTGCTTTTTAACTTGACGCAATCTGAACCGCAGAAGTTTTAAAGCATCGGGAATGCTACAGGAGGAAGTTACGTACCCGTGGGTATGCCTTCAACGACAGGCGAGGTTTCTAATTACTAGGCTCCTAAAACAGCCTCGAGTGGGTTATGATAAATTAGAATGTCGGTTGCGAAATTATTCGAATCATATGGGTAGAAGGCAGTTGCTTGAAAAATTTAAATTCCGATTCGAGTTGCGACATATGGTGGTCACATGTGTGCTCTCAATGAACATAAATAATGTGAAATTTTGGTTATTTTGAGTGGTTCTTAGTCAATTAGTTGGCAAGGTTGTCACGGAAATGAATAAATAAATTTCTTTTCTTAAAAACACCATTTGTTGTGAAATTTTGATTGTACTGGATATTTGCTTTTTCTTTTGAAAACTGGATGCAAAAGTCGTAACAAAAAAGTCCATATATTTCCCCAGCGGCATGTCTCGGAACATGCGAATGAGGGGAAAAAATAAATATATCATTTGAGGATATTTGCAATTTAAACTAAATTTCTGCCAAAATTAAACACATATGTATAAAAGCAATAAAGGTAAAAAAAGGAAAGAAAGAAAAAAAACACCTGTCCAGATCTTCACAGACATCAGCAAAAACAGCAAAATAGAAGATAACTTTAAATATTGGGACTACATATTAGTACAAAACAAAGTTTTTTGAAAATGAAATCTCATCAGCAAACCAAGTCAACATTACAAAATTATGTAGTAACGCATTGAAGGTTTTTTACTCATACATACTAATAAGTTTACTTTTCGGCTAAAAATCATTGTCTAAAGATTTCGTTTTTGTAAGCAATAAAAACATTAAATACAAGGTTTTCTTGTGTATACTTTAAGCAGATGCAAGTTGAAAGATTAAAAGATTATTTTTTTCTTCCAATCTCAAATTTTTAATCTTTTCCTCACATTTTGTAAACTTTTAACCTTTGTCCAGTACTTTTTCACTTCACCGACATTGAAATCTCTTTCAAAGTTTACAAACATTCGTAATAATTATTCAAAACTGAATTACTAGTCTCAATTTGAATATTGGCTTTAAAATTGGTTGAGGCATATTACTTACAACAGCGATTTTATGTTTGCCTTTGTATCTGCATGAAAATCAGTTTTCCATCAGTTTGGAATCGAAAACGTTTCTGTGGGCTGATGAACAATTCTACAATTCGATGTATAATATATATGTTACGGTGAATGTCCGAAATCGGAACATATATGAATACACCAAATACAGAATGTCGACATTTACCATCCATCAGACCGGTGATTGTCGACATTTCCGATTTCGGACATTCACGGTAACATATTGCAGTGGTGCCACCATGCGTCCGCCTCGCTATTCGTACAGCTTGTTATTCGTCCAACTTGTTCAAGTAAAATTCAACTCGCCTTTCGTACGCTTGCCCCGTGATTCGGACGGCTTCAGGGGCAGGGGTTGCCAGTTTGGCTTTTTTAAAGAAAAAATCAAGAAATCATGCTCTTTTTGAACTCGTCTGGAAATAATTTGTTTGGCGTTTTGGATTTTTTAAAAAATTTTAATACTTTTTCAGATTTTACTGACAATTTTAACTTTCTAAGGGAAACAGCAAGAGGAAGTGGTTAAAGAACTTTCTTCTTCAGAGGAAGAAAGTATTTCCTTTTGCAGAAATTAAAGACCTGTGTTATCACTGAGAGGAAACACATAGAGTAGTGGAAACACTTCTGGGGTCAACAGGAGCATCAACTTGTTCAACTCAACATTATTGACCATTTTAGAAATATTCTGAAAAATCGTCAAAGGCAGACAACATTGGATAGGTTTTTAGAGAAATAAACCCAAGGTTCTTTTAGTGCAAAAAGACAGAAAAAAGAAAAAACAGCAGAGGAGGAGAAAACACCTGAAGGGATGTTACCTGATGTTTTTATGGAAAGTGACTCGTCTTCCAAACAATAATATCAACATTTCTCTTCCTCCTCTCAACATTCCACTTATGCCATCAACTCACCTCAGTATCAGTAAAGTGCAGTTACATTTTTATTTATCACGAATTTCATGTACAGTACTGTACATTTGTTTGTTATAGGTTTAAATAAGCACTATCTGTGGTTCTGGAACGGATAAATCCAAATTACATTGTATCTTATGTGAAAAAATAATTCGCCATTCGTACACCTCGCCATTCGAACTGCCTCCTGGAACGAATGGTGTACGAATAGCGAGGTTCCGCTGTATATGTATGTATTTCTCAAACATCTGTTGCTCGTGTAGATGGTATCAAAATCTGTTGAATGATGATGGAAGTAAATGATGAACACAAACACTCTTAGACGTTCTTTCTTTGTTGATTTAGTCAGTGGTGCTAATGTTTCAAAATCTTGCTAGTTTACGTCTTGGCTGCGTTCAATCTGGAACGTTTTCCATTCATCGTTCTATTTCATTCATTCATCGTTAAATTTCATTCATCCATCGTTCGATTTTGGTAAGTGCGCTTGAAATGAACAATCATTTCATCATTAGCTCTGTCATCAAGGATTGATGAATTTTTAAAGCGTTCTCAAATACTTTTTTGAGCAAATCAATTGAGAAATCATCTAATTGAGGGAATTTCCTTATTTCTCGCTTACTTTATGCCAAAACTAGCTTTGTCTTTTAGTAAATGTAGTTATGTGTGTACTAATACGGCTCTTAACTCTTCATGTTAATATAAATCAGATCCTTTTTTCTTACTTTCTATTTTCAAGAATATGGTTGGTAAGCACAAGACTAATTCAAAAATGCTTTAAATATTTACAAGAATTAAGAGCATATACGTTGAGTACATCATCACGATTGCGAAACGAATGAATAAAAAAACCAAAAAAAGACAACAAAACACGTCTAACGTTATTTTGGAAATGTACCTCATCAGTGTCCGAAATCAAGCCATCAAGACACTAATAATGGAAATAGAGGAACGATGGCTTCGTTTCCCTAAAGCCAATCGATAGTAAAAGAAACACAAATGCATTCCGTCATCAGTGCGACGAATTATGATACAGTTGTAATGGGGTCACCTATGCATAATTAAAGGCATGGGATGTTTCTTTTCACTTCGGGAGAGATATCGGATACCGAAGTTAAGTTATACTTTGTCGCCTGAAATTTTCTATGGTGAAATACAGTGTTGAGATGAAATTTGCGCCACACAAGCATACTATTATATTCGCAGGGGTCGATCCAGCATTTTTTAACAGGGTTCGTTTTTTGTGAATTTTAAAGAGATTTTTGTGAAAATTGAAAATTTAAACATATAGTGATGAAAAATTTTATTATTATTTGCCGCTTTTATAATAAATAATGGGGTAAAAAGCCCGATTTGGAAGCTTGGAATTTCGTGAAGGGTCCGCTTTGATTAATTAGAATTTCGGGAAGGGTCCTGAAAACGGACCCGAATTTTCTCTGGCGCGACTCCTGATTTGTGAATATATTTTACAAAATCTTCTACCACAAAAAATTACACAACGATATACACAGAATATATTTTTAAAAGTTACGATCTACCTAGCAGCATAGTCGCTAAAGCCGAAATGCTCCCACTCCGTAGGCCTGGGTTCGAAGCAAGATTTGATTACTATTGATGGGTATAATTCCTTTTCTGATCATGTACTACTAATGGTTCGGATCTCATTTTAAGCGGTAGATCCCTACGATCCATTGAGTCACTTCGTGCTCGTTTTGTTTAGTCAATCAATCGTGCACGAGGTGGTCGGTCATTTGGGTGACAAGCAATGTAATCCAGTTTTACTTTCATATTCATATAATATAGAGATAGATACATAAATGAACAACCAACGGGATGAAAGGATCGGGCTATTCTAATAAGCATCTTCTTGTTGCGGTTCATGTAATTTGCTCTTTTCGTAGAATTATTTTTGCTTGTACGTGCCAGACTGTCCTTGAAGGCAAAGTAGTTAAGAGGTGAGCCACATTCCGGGACAAATTACCGATATGCTCTCCCCGTCTCCCCCCCTCCCCTTGTTCTGATCCTCACTACACAGTTTCTTCAACCTGCGCCCCAGTAATGTTGTATCTGTTCGTTTCCCTTCGTAGCTACAAAATTCTACGGGGAAGAAGAAAAAAACAAACAAACAAAAAAAAAAAAGATATCGACGGTTTACAAGAGAAACTGACCAAATCAAAAATTTAGGAAATTGAGGTTAACTGACCTGCCTGTAAATAATTGTGTCTGTAGAAAATAGTCATTTTGTTGGCTGTAACAAAACATCTCTTTCTAGTAGTGTCATTGACTTGGACAATTTTTTTCCTGAAAAGAACTTGCCTTAGACGGCTCCCTGGTCAGTTAATTTCAATTTCCTACAATATTCAGTTTCTCTTGTATACCAACAATATACAAGAGAAATAAAGAACTTGCCTTAGACGGCTCCCTGGTCAGTTAATTTCAATTTCCTACAATATTCAGTTTCTCTTGTATACCAACAATATACGAGTATACCATTTAAACAAAAAAGAAAGATTAATCTGCCCTCTTTTGGAACCTTTTTTTTTTCTTAATACGAGATTAACAGATGGATTTGTCAACATATATACATAAATTCGTAAGTCAAACATCAGATATGTTTTGGTATTCCATTGTTTGCTTAGGAGTATTAAACAGTTGTTAAACATTTTGAACCAAGGTAATGATGAACAAAAATAGTTGAATGAATTGTTTTAGAAACACAGACAATATAAAAAGAAGCATGAAAATCAAGAAAATAAAATAACAAAACTATTAATATTGAATATATGTAAATTTTCACTTGTAAAAGAGAATGTTATTATATTTTGATTTATATCTCACAATAGTTTTTACTTTTCAAAATCTACAGCTATATTAGGCAAATTTGATCTTAAAAAAATAAAGGAACTTTGTGCACACGTTAAACTGAACAAAAAATATGATCTTATTTTTTTTTTTTTTTTTGCAAGCTGTCTTGTTGAAAGGAATAAAGTTTAATTATAATTCAAATTGAAGAGATAGATTTTAAATATTAAGCTTATGTATTACATGTTCGTGAATGTGAATGGTGTGGCATTGATTTTAATTGTGATGTAAGATGACATGAATGTTGTACCATATATAGACCTCTTATCGCTCATTATAAGAGCCGTTCGATGCACAAATTGATTTACTCCATTTGGTGAAAATGCTGTTTAGGACCCTGCTAGCGATTTTTAATCGCTAATACTGAACGATAAAGTCTGCAACTGTTATAAGGAACAGTTGAACTGAATACTATCTAATTCTAAGGTTGAAATGCTGTTTAGGACCCTGTAGCGTTTGGCGATAGTTTAGAATCAGATATTCAGTATTGGCGAATAAAAATCGCTAGCAGGACCTAATCAGCATTTTTACCCAGTGGAGTTGATTGATTTATGCACTGAACGGCTCATATATAAGTATTAAAATGTAATATTCTCAGCACTCGAAAAAAATTTACTTAAACTGAATATGAAAATTGCTTCAATAGAAAAATCATCACTACGTTTTTGTAGCTCACTGAATTTCCGCCAACGTATAAACACAATAAAATGGGAAACTGAAACTTCTTTTCGTTGTTCGATTTTTTGAGCAAAATCGATATCAAAACGGGGCATCTGAAATGTGATATTGCTCCAATGCTCTGCAAACCCACATCAACACCAGGAACGGAAATAGGGCACGCATGCGTAATTAAGAGGGTGTGTGTGTCTCATATGACCCTCCTGCAACAAATCGCGACAAATAACTTCATATGTCAGAAATGAGAAAATGCCGTGCGACTGGCAAATGTAACAAAAAATGACTCTTCTAATGATATAGTTCTATCTAGTTAAAGGTTTAAAGAAAATAGGCTAGTGGACTGCGCCATATAACGGAACATACTTTCGGTCATTTGTGAAATATGAAAGAGCCGTTAATACTCATGATAATGACATTGCAAATGTAACTAACTTTTGGACAGTTTTGATATTTGTTTCATTAAAGAAGAGCTGTCGTGGTTTCTTGCTTTGAACTTGCGAGGAACAAAAGCGTATTTCTTCTATTTTTTTAAAACTATAATTTTATTTTTATTTTTTCAGTGGGAATTTTTATGTGAATACAATACTTCCTTTGCTTCATACAAGAAAGTAACAAGAAGTTTCATCTAGAACTATACGAGCCTACTTTCCCGTATGCACCAAATTCAAATTTATAATCTAGCTAACTCTCTCTCTCTCTCTCTTCCTCATTTAGCTTTAGTTCATAATTACTTCAAATACACTTTCAATGGTTAATGCACATTCATTCGTTCATTCACTCACTCATTCATTGATTTATTCATTCATTAATTTACTAATTCATGTATTTGTTCACTCCTTTATTTATTTTTTCATTTATTCATTCTTTTATTCATTCATTCTTTCACTCCTTCATTTATTTATTCATTCATTCAGAAATGTCCTCAAAAATCCAGATCAAAAGATTTCAGAGGAAAACAGGCTGATTTAGTTCTGCTTGAACTTCATATTTGTACGTGTTCTACGCCAAAACAGCTTCCCGATAAAGTTTGTTCCTAGTAAATCCGTCTGTTAGATCAGGGTTTATATAGGATTGAAATTTCCCCGTAGGGGATAATGTTTTTTTTTTGAACTGTTCAAAATTAAACAAAATGGTTCAAATCAAAAAATATTCCATGACGAGAGCTCCTTCCAGTAAGCTTGGTCAAAGAACTTATTCGATCTTATATCCAGAATATATAACTTACTACACATTTCCCCATAGGCGCTAATGTTAGAAATTTTTGAACTGTTCAAAATAGAGCGAAAAATTTTTCACATAAAAATGAAATAGGGAAATGAGATGTCCTTGCCAAGATCTTTCGAATGCAAAAAAAAAAAAATTTCTAATCGGACAATCCCCTCAAAAGTTATTACGGGCGGGGGGACAGACAGACAGACCGACATATACATATTTTCCCCCATCTCAAAACCCTACTTTCAATTTTTTTTTATTTCTTAATCTTTATTTAATTACTTCACTTACTTTTTGAATTTTTTTCATTTTTAACGATATTTTTACGATACATTAAGCCTTCTTTCATACTTTTCTTTTTAAACTTTTAACGGAAAGTTGGTTAAAAAGCGCAAATTAGTGCATGGGGATAATACTTCACCAGAAAGACATGTAATTTTATTCATAAAGCTGACTATTTATAAAGAGTTGAGAGGAAGTGTTGAATAGCCTTCATGTGAAGAAAAATCCGAGCCTTAGATTAAAGCACCATATTAATATTTACAAGAGGTGTTTCTCTCCTATATTAGGGAACTTATGTGAAAATTGCGCTTAAAATTGGAATAAAAAAAGAACAAATTCGAATTCAAAAAAAATTCAGCCCGCCAACTTGTATTGTCATCGGCTCTTCATACGTGTGCAAAATTTTAAAGAGTTTGGACCTTTGGAAGAGGGTGAAAATTGAATTCCAAGATTTTGTTACATACAAGTGAAATTAATGAAAGCTTATTAAAAACTCAAAATAAGTTTCTACAGGGTAAAAACAACTTTTCAGGAAAACTTGTTCCGGTGAACAAACAGGAAGTGTTATAATATACTTTTTGGAATTGTAAAATTTGAGAAAAACGTAGGGAATATAATATTTTCGTTAAGTACATCTAGTATTTGTAGAAGGATTTTTAGCAACACTTACCTTTAGTTTTTTGTTGACTTTGCAGTAATAGCGGTACAGCATTGCCAGGTTTAGCGGACCAAAGTCAGCGTAAAAGCTGCAATGAAACGAGAGAATTCAAGTCAAAATGTCAAAAACTGGGGAAGTTATACAATTTATTAAAATATAAACGTAAATTATCCAAATCTTACATATTCAATCTTTCATATTCGTATATAGTCAAACCTGGATAATTTCAATTCGTTTTAATTATAAGTCGGCGCTACAAAATGCCTGCTACCACATCGAGTTTAAAATCATTAACATTAAATAGGCTTTTCCCCCTCAGCTAATAATTGCCGCAATAAACAAAATTAGAAGATATCTAAAGCGAAATACACCACGTGTTTTATAGTATTTCCTTTAATAATATTCTTTTCAAGGGAGCAATATTTTACTACATTAATGTTTTGTCTTAAATATTTATTTATCCGTTTTCAAAAATAAAACTTACTATAGTTTTATTTATTCTTTTTTTCGTTCTAAATATCTGCAATTTATGTATGAGTCTACCAGCTCCGAGATTTTTTTTCCTCTATTCATAGCCGAATTTTGATTCATGCCGCCCATAGGCTGATTTGAAAATCAGTTGCCCCCTCACCTTTCCCTGAAAAGAAGAAGCAAACCTTGAGCAAGAAAACACAGTTAAAGTCTCCAAAAGGAGGGGGCCCAAAACTAAAAAATGCTAACCGTTTATATTCTTTTTATTTATTTGTATTTACCTATTGCGATGACAGAGTAAATACTAATATAGGGAAGTTTATTAAGTTTTATCCTAGAACCAATGTATTTCATTTTAAACAGGTGCTTTAAAATAAATATTATTTCAAGAAAATAATAATCTTTATACTGATCCTAAGTTTAAATCTATGTTGATTATTTCATTATTTCAATAATTTTTTCATAAAATGTATCGTCCAGCTCCTTTATCCTTTTAAATTTACCTGACAAGTATACGATATATATTCGAGAAAGATTATACACTAGCTGATCCCCCGCAGAACATCTGTGGGCTATAACCATTTTTAAATCGTAAAAAAAAATTTAAAATTCGAAAAGCTTTTAAAAAAAAAGATCGCTAGATATAAACATGAGAATGATAGCTCGATATAAATAAACTAAGGCGTTGTCACTCCAGCATCGACAATTAAAATTTGAGTTATGAATGGAAATACTTTTAAGAAATAGAAATAAATTTGTTAAAGTCCGTAAGTTACGATAATAAATGCAAACTAGCTGATCCCCTGCAGAACATCTGCAGGCTATAAGTTCAACAATCAAACTAAACATAATGATCGCTCGATATAAACAAGCTAAGGTGTTGCCACTCCAAAGAATCGGAGTTTAACCATTTTAAAATCGTAAAAAGCGCTTTAAAATTCGAAAGGCTTAAAGAATCTCTAGATAGAGGCATGAGAATGATCGCTCGATATAAACACCTCCTGGTGTTGCTACTCCAAAGAATTGGAAATTAAAAATTGAGTTATGAATGGAAATAATATTAATAAATAGAACTAATTTTTTTAAACTCCCGTAAGTTACGATAATAAGTACAAATATGTTACTTTTCTATGCTAATCATTAAACACATTTTTGAATATAGTTTTACCATAGTTTGATTTTTACATGATGTCAGTATCGTATCGTACCTCAAAATTTAATCGTAACTGGTCCACTTTAAGTGATATATATACATATATATATATAGATATTATGTTACTTTTCTATGCTAATCATTAAACAAATTTTTAAACATCGTTTTACCATAGTTTGATTTCTGCATGATGTCAGTATCGTATCGTACCACAAAATTTAGTCGTAACTGGTCAACGTAAAGTGAAATATATATATATAGATATTATGTTACTTTTCTATGCTAATCATTAAACAAATTTTTAAACATCGTTTTACAATAGTTTGCTTTCTGCATGGTGTCAGAATCGTATCGTACCACAAAATTTAATCGTAACTGGTCCACGTTAAGTGAAATACATATATGGATGTGTTGAAATTTATATTAATACTACTAGCTGTAAACGGCTAGGTGCACGCAAAATTCGCTTTTTCTGTTCACACTTTTGTGCGCTGTCATAGGCGGCTACTTTGTATGGCTCGCGGATTGCTGACACATTTCATTGGTTTGCTTTGCGCAGAAAGCATTGTTGAAAATGAAAAAAAAAAAAAAAACGTTTGGCGCAGTACAGCTTGTTGATGCTCTGAACCAGAACATTCATTAGTTTATGTATGTATACTCATTTCAAATGTGCTCAGGTATTTAATAGAAAACGCGTTTTACATGTAACAAACAAATTTCAAAGTTGTTCTATTAAAAAAAGAGGGAGAGGGGAAATCCGTTTAACGCGAGATTTGACATTTTTGTTTTGGGTTTCTAAGTTAATTATTTATCATTTTTCTACGAAAAATCAGTAATAGTCAAGAAAATCATTTAGGGTAAAACAAAATTTCAAATTTTCTTCATCTTTCATAAATGAAAGCTTGAAAAAAGTAATAAACGGGGAACCTTAACCTTAGTTATGAATTCTTGTGAGTTCAAGCGTTTTGTGGATAGGATAGAAAAAACGGACGAGGGAAAAAAAAAGGTGCAATGAAACTTACAGATATACAGTGTTTGGAGCACAAAAAATACCCCTCTCTTAAGAAAAGAATTATTTGTCAGGTAATTTCATTTTTATACGATCTTAGCTTCCTAGCGTTTAAAACTCATAGTTTAATAGTTTTATTGCACATTAAACAATAAATCAGTTTCGTCGCAATCGCATTTTAATGACCATCTTAACATTTCAGTTCATATTTTCGTTGTCCTTCAAAAGAGTGTCTTTCATTCATCGTTCCTTTTCACAAAGAAACGGCGAAGAGTCGTCGCGTGTTAGCCGATTGACAAATGAAGAGAAAGTTTTACAATTCGGAAAACGAGAGGTTTTTCTAAGGAAACACAACCCAGATAAGAACTAGGTCGAAGAAATTCACTTTCGCTATCAAGTTCTAGCTTAGAGACAATAAATAGTGTAGAGTTCTATGAATAGAAGGGGAAAAAATGAATAAAACGGTCAATTGAATTGTTGTAATGGTTTCTTTGATTCTTATTGGAATTTTTTCCCCGTTTATGAGTTCTATTCTGACAGGATAAATTTACCACTGTTGTTTTAAGAGATTTTCTTTGCTTTGATAAGTTTTCTAAACCTTTCATTTTTCCAAGCTTTTACGATACAGTTGAATCATTAAAGGTAGTTTTAGAGAGAATATTTTATTTTAATTTGTTGACAACAGTGCGCTTGAGACAAAGTGTTTTAAGAATACAGTGAACCCTGTGTAAGTTGACCACTTGCGGTGCAGCACTTTATTGGTCAACTTAGATAGGAGGTCAACTTATAGAGGGGTGAAGGGCTAATTCCGTTCCTGGCAAAAGTGATCAACTTAGACAGGTGATCAACTTTACAGGTTTTACTGTATGGATTACAGTTAGTCATTATAATAATACTGCTGGGTTTTTATCTTAATGATTACTATGAAAATTCGTGAGTAATGAAAGGTATATAGGTCTCCGAACGGGAGTCATCTCCCCAGAAGGCATCGGATATCCGGTATGCGACCGATTTTTGAATAGGTATCTGGATTCTGATTAAGACACTTAGTAAAGTATCCGGTTACCTGGCCAGTCAAATTTGAATTTTACAATTTAATTAATGAGCATGTTTGAAAATATATACAAATTACAAACTTACTACGTTTTTTGAAGCTATAGGATGTTTAAAAATATAAGCAGAATTCACAGGTTTCAGAGATCAAAGACGGATATCAGTACGGATCCGTCAGACAAGGGATACCGGATACCTTGTATCCAACAAAATCAATATCGGATGCACTCCCAATGCTGACTCCTTCCCCTAAACCAAAATCCTGGATGTGCTACTGAATGGAACGTATAATCAATAACAGTTCATATTCAATTGCACGTTCCTGCAAATAAAGAAAAACCACTCAACTGATTCGAGTTACTTTTCTTCCACTGAGAGGTTTGTTTGCTCAGCACATTATGGTTTTACTTATGCCAAAAGATCATTTCTGGATGTTGCACGGATCATCAACGGCCCTTGAGCCTCATCACAGGGGTCACAAGCTTCCATTTCACTAATGTTCTAACCGCATCCCTAGAGTGCAGTAGAATATGCGTTACTGTTGACGCGGTATGAGAGCAAAAACAAAGCGTCGTGAATTATGCCTTTAATTAATGTAACCCAAGTGTGGGAAGTAATATTAATGGTTTAGAAGACGTTTCATAAACTCATTTGGTTCGAGACCATACGCTTAATGTAAACTTTACTTCAAGTATAATGAGACCTTTGAAACCAATTGCGGATTGGCTACACAAACTGGCCCTGGATAGGACAGGATGTATCGGTCCTAGATAGCCTGCAGGTCCTATAGTACCAGTATAATAAGAAACTTTGTAAAATAATATTCTTTTATTGATACAAAATTTGACACATATAAACAATCTATATACAGGGGTCTACAGAGTCTCAAAGTGAAATTTTGCTACTTTTTCGTCTCCGTTTAATGATATGTAGGACATTGATTCTGCCGGTTATCGTATATCCGGAGACGCCTGTATAGCGTATAAGTACCGGATATCCGGCTCTAATGTTTGAAACTTGAAAATTCTATGTACATTTTTGAACATCCCACAGCTTCCTTACACTTGTAACATATAACGTGAAACTGTTATAACAGAGCAAAACCGTTTAGAAACACCTATAACATCCCGAAGACTATTTGCTTTTAAAATTCCACTGATGGATGCTCCGATTATGGAGTGTATCATAAGCAAAATATTGTGTAGGTTTCTGCTTTTTTTCGGATTTGAATTTTTCTTCAAAGTTTCAATACTAAAACAAATAGTGGATATGTGCTTTTTTTAAATAGTATTTGAATTTAATTATAAAGCGTAAAAATTCATGAAAAAAAAATACTGGAAGTTTTAGAATTTGGAAAGGAAACTCCTCAAGCTTCGGTTATATCAAACCCATTTCGGAAATTTCGGTTTTGTAAAAATGTGTTTTTTTTTTCTAAATAGTATTTGAATTTAGCGTAAAATTTAATAAAGCGTAAAAATTCATGAAAATAAAATACTGGAAGTTTTAGCATTTGGAAAGGAAACTCCTCAAGCTTCGGTTATATCAAACCCATTTCGAAAATTTCGGTTTTGTAAAAATGTGTTTCTTTTTTTTTTTTTAAATAGTATTTGAATTTAATTATAAAGCGTAAAAAAGCATGAAAAAAATATTGGAGGTTTTAACATTTGGAAAGGAAACTCCTCAATCTTCGGTTATATCAAACACATTTCGGAAATTTCGGTAGTTAAGATAAAAATTATTGCTTTTCAAGATTAAATTTCTTTAGACTATAATTTGTACTTCTAATGGAAAAAAAGTTCAGTATTGTTTCTGTGTCCAATTAAGAAACTTTCCACTTTTGAAACATTAGCTAATCAAAATGTCAAATTTTTGTAGATTTATTGCAATTTTACAATGGAATAACCATAAAGATCAATCCTTAACTATATTACTTAATCTTTGTTTTCAAATCTCTCATCATCTAACAGACAGAAAAAACGAATTGAATCTTAAGGTCATAAGATATTGAAAGTAAAAATATAGGTCGTCACATTGACCGTCGTTCTTAAAATGGCAAGTAAAATCACGCAACAAAAGTGCCATTTTCCCCGGTAAAACTGCTTAGGAACTTTACACACGCTATTGTATGATTGATCCTGTAGGGAAAAAATGTAATAGATTTGCTAAAAATGAAAAACTTTAGTTTTTTTATTATTTCTTATATACTTCTATGTGACAAGAAAACTGAACAGGAAACCATAAAAGATCTCGGAAGGCTACATTTCAAGCACGTAAAACTTTTTATGAGATTTTAAATACTGCCGTTATTAAAGCTCTGGAGCAACAAACTACACGTCTATTAAAAAAATAGTTCTAAAATTGATTTTCATTTTGAATACAACGCTTTTGTTATTTTCTACGTATTCTGTATTCAGAAATAAGAAAGAATCATTCTTATTTCAATTATGTAAGGTTTTTTCAAAAAAAAAAACTGTGCATATTTGGCAACAATTAACTGAAATCATGAAATTAAGATAGTGAATATAAATTTGTACGAAATACAGCTTTTGTTTATTCAAAAAAATTAAAAAATGACTCACAGATATAATATAAAACAGTTAAAAGTCCTTATAATAATAATTTTTCACCGCATTTCCCTTTCCAAGAAGATTTTTTTTCCTATTTTATAAGTTATCCCTATACGAGGTGCGATTGGAAAGTTGTAAGAATGGGCTTGTAATTTCACAATGGCGGTATTTACATGCTACTGTGATGCATCTCCTTCAAAATAGTCTCCTTCTGACTGAACACACCGACTCCAACGGTGTTTCCACTTTTGGAAACATTTCTGGAAAAATTTTTTCTCGGGTCTGTTAAGGACGCTCGCCGGATTCGCCTGGATGTCTTCAATTGTCTCTGCGAATTGAAACGGAAAGCGATTTGACTCGACAGTGAAAATTTCAGTTTAATAAACAGGTAGGAGTTCGCAGGGGTTATATCAGGGGAATAGAGCGGTTGTGAAAGCACAGGAATGTAAAATTTGGTCAAAAATTCTTCTACCTGTTTCCTAAACTGAAATTTTCACCGAAAGGGAAGCTATTTGACTCAATTGAAGACATCCAGGCGAATCCGGCGAGCGTCCTTAACACACTGGAAAATTTTTTTTCCAGAAATGTTTCCAAAAGTGGAAACACCGTTGGAGTCAGTGTGTTCAGTCAGAAGGGGGCTATTTTGAAGGAGATGCATCACAGTAGCATGTAAGTACCGCCAATGTGAAATTACAAGCTCATTCTTAAAACTTTCCAATCACACCTCGTACGGATTGTTTCTATTTAGCGCCCAACGATAATATGCTTAACTTGTAGACATACCTTCTATCTCAATATATCATTCCCACTTCCTTAATATGCTGGTTATTCTTTGGAGCTATTTTTAGATTAAAATACTTTGTTTTTATCAAATCTTAAAAACTTATAATGCCTCCTTAGTTGAGTTATAGTCAGCCAACTCCAAAAAATGTGTTTTTCTTGATTTGTTACAAAAACATTCTAAGTTGTTACTTTCATTTCCGAGAATTGATGCTTTGATTTTACATGATTCTCATCTATATATATAAAATGAACTTTTGACGTTGTGGCTGCGCGCTCTACAGCAAAATCTACGCAACGTCCGATTACAAAAATTTGCACAAAATTCTATTATAGTATGATGCTTTGCAAGACAAAGCTGTTTTTTTGAAATTCGACCTAATATTTTTAAATTTAATAATTAAACTGTTAATCTTCCAGTATTTTCTTCACTTCTTACGAGTTGTTCGAAGAAATGAAGTGAAATGGATTAGAAATTCCGCGGTTGAATGTAAACATCGTTTGAGCCATGAGGCGAGGGCGAGTGCCCTGCATGTAACGAAAATCAGTGTTTTAAGTGACCCATTTTTGAAAAGTATTTTGAGATTTGATCCATTATTTTAATGAAATTTATTTTTTAATGGTGAATAGTACAATCCATTAAAAATTGCAGTTACCAAAGGTTTACATCAGTAGCAAATAATGTTTACTGCATCCATGCAGTCCATGGGTGATTCTGATCCGAAATTCGGGTGAATAACGGTTTTCGGAAAAAATTTTAATGTATTAATCTTAAGATTTCTTTTACAATTAATATCTGCTTTTCTTTCTACCTTCAGACAAGCAAAATAATTTGTACTACTTTTTAAAAATTTCAATACAATTTTTTCCAGAAAAAAAAAAAAAACTTTTGGAACTGACTTTTTATTTAATTACTTGAAGAATTATTTTTGAGCTTATATATATATACATGTACTGTTGTGTTGAGAGGGGAGGGGATTATTAACCTATATACTTTGTTTTAAATTGATGGTGCATACTTTTTCCCAAAATTTTGTCTGAAGTTCCGATTTTTTTTTGCTTAGAATCACCCATGGTTTACTGGAGAGGCGAAAAATTTCTTTTTGAGAGGTGATTTTCTTTCTTAGAATATTGTTGGGCCTACTTAAACTATATATCGATTTCAACTGTTATTATTCAATTAAGTGACTCGCCTAACCAGTTTAATTCAACTAGGCTAAAAAATTTAATATATTACAGGTTATTGAACTTATTAGTATCATAGTATCTATTCATAAAAATAATATTCATTAAATACAAAAAACAATTAGCAAACAACTTTCACTCGATTGATGAAGAATTTAATTTTCCTTTTGAACATGTTGACGGGGGCATTGCTTCAGTGATGAATTTATAGGGACGGAGGGTTGCAACCTCCCATGATACACACATTCAAAATAAAATAAGTACATTGTTTTTGAATAAAGAATTTTAAAAATAGTTAAAGCATTATGTAAATTTGTAATGTTTGCTTAATCTTTTGTGATTACTTAAATATTCATTATTATTTCTAAATATACTCACTCACTTGAATAAATGTGCATCGTTCACATAATTTTTAAGACTTCGCCTTTCATCATTTGTATTCAAAAAGTATAATTTTACAACAATTTCAAGAATTCATCATTTATCATTATTCTAGCATATTATATGTGAAAAGTTTTCATATCTAAAGTAAAACCCCGATGTAACATCCCACCAATCTTCGTTTTACCTGCATTTTACGTTTTTTTCATCAGGTCCCAGTTTTTCTGTATCCTAATTGATGTTAAAATATCCCGAATTCTAAGTTTGTTATATTTACCGAATTCCACGTGTTTTATGTTTTCCCTCGAAAATGAAAAAAGAAAAAAGTTCTAAAATTAGCCATATTTTTCCTTTTGTGCTTTTTTTAAAGCTTTATGCATATTGTTAAAAGTTAATTATTACTCTCTCACAAAGTAAATTACAATTAAAGATTGTTTTTGTTTTCAAAAGATTTTAAAAAGGAGCTATTCGAGTTTATCAAGGTTGCGAGAAAGTTCGTTTGCTTCCAGTATTGAACTGGAGAAGTTCGTTCTTTTTGCCATTTTATAAACCAACTTCCTTTTTTTGCTTAGAATCACCCATGGTTTAGTGGAGAGGTGAAAAATTTGATTTTCTTTTTTAGAACGCTGCTGGGTCTACTTATACAATATATATTGATTTCGACTGTTATTATGCAATTAAGTGACTCGCCCAAACAGTTTAATTCAACTGGGCAAAAAATTTAAGCTGTTAACAGATTATTAAACTTATTAGTAACATAGTATCTATTCATAAAAATAATATTCATTAACTACAAAAAATAAGTACTACTCAACAACTTTCACTCAATCAATGAAGAATTTTATTTCCTTTTGAACATGTTGACGGGGCATTGCTTCAGTGACGAATTTATAGGGGCGGTTGGTTGCAACCTCCCATGATATACATGTTCAAAATAAAATAAGTATGTTGTTTTTAAATAAAGAGTTTTAAAAATACTTCAGGCATTTTAATTATGTAAATTTGTAATGTTTGCTTAATATTTTGTGATTACTTAAATATTCATTATTATTTCTAAATGTACTCACTTACTTAAATAAATGTGCATCGTTCACATAATTTATAAGAATTCGCCATTCATAATTTATTGTTATTCTATCATATTACATATGAAAGGTTTTCATATCTACAGTGAAACCCCGATTTAACATCCCACCAATCTACATTTTCCCGCATGTTACGTTTTTATTATCAGGTCCCAGTTTTTCTGTATCCTAATTGATGTTAAAATATCCCGTATTCTAAGTTTGTTATTTATCGAAATCCCCGTATTTTATGTTTTCCCTCGAAAAAGAAAAAAGTGTTCTAAAATTAGCCACATTTTTCCTTTTGTGCTTTTTTTAAAAAGCTTTATGCATATTGCTAAAGGTTAATTATTACTCTCTCACAAAACAAATTATGATCAAGGATTGTTTTTGTTTTCGAGAATTTTCAAAAAGGGGCTATTCCAGTTTATCAAGGCATGAGAAAGTTTGTTTCCAGTATTGAACTAGAGAAGTTGTTCTTTTTGCCATTTTATAAACCAACAAAGCTCCAACACTTTGAGTCTAAAAAATATTTTGTTAGCAGTCACTATTATGTGCTACACTGTACTCTTATTGGACAGAACAGCTTACTTATAGTGGACATTTTACAAATAGTGGAAAGCTATTTTCTTTCCCATAAGGGCTAGGGAAAACACTTACTATGTATTTCATTCCTGAAGATGCGGCATTCACTTTTAACTCCATGACTAAAAAACAATCCACTATTATGGATTATTTTCAAACTAAATGCTCGGATTCGTAATTAAATGCGTTAAAATGGTATGTAATTTTCTTTTCGAAAATATAGATATTATACTTTTTAAAAGAGTTCAAATCTGTCATTCATCATTTGTTACATAAAAGGATTATGTTAACGACAATTTCAAGAATTCATAATTTGTAACAATTAAATTGCTACAGTTCCATTGAAAATGCCTCGCCCACCTATAAGGAGGTGTTGTTTACAGAGTCGAAATCAGAGCCAGTGAGAAAACTTTCACCACTGAATTAGCCGAGAGACCACTAGAAAAACAAATACAACTTGAGTGTAGGAGAATCTTTTCAGGAAAAAAATGTATGTTTGAGTCAGAACATCACCCCGATTACCATTTTTGTGGCATTGAATGGCTGTAAAAAAAGCAATATTCCGCGTTCTGCTCATAACTAAGAATCCTATCCATCCCATTCATATTAGGAACTGTAGGTAGGATTCCGCGATAAGAATTGAATTTTCCTTGCATTTTTAGCGTATTAATTTAGTAACACATTCTTTTTCAGCTTTGAACCGTAAAATTTCCCTTTTCAGCATTCACATGCACTTTCGAATTCGCTTTTGTCAAGATATGTCTCTTAAGCGATTTATATCAGCAATTGGCATGATACTCCAAAAGCAAATTTGAAAAAATAAGTTGGCAATTTCAAAGAATTACATCAAATCTTCATCCTCACTGCACAGAAAGAGTGCATAATGCACAAAGAGCAATTTACAATGTCTTACATTTTCAAGAATTACTCAAAATCTTAATCTCTGTAGCACAGAAAATGTGGGTGACACAAAAATCGATTTACAAACGAATATTCTACATTTTGAGGAATAACATAAAATTTTCATCTTTGCTGCACGGAAAATCTGTAACGACTGAAATCAATTTACAAATAAAAGTCACACATTTTCAAGAATTACACAGCGTGGAAGCACAACCAGGAAATCAGGGAAATTTATATTCTGGAAAATATTAGGGGATATTTAAAGTTTTCTGAAATATCAGGGAAAATTATAGTTTTCAATATCCAAACCGGCAAGCGTTCGTTTGCGGAATTTCCTTTCGTTGCGCATGTTCAGAATATGGGGCTATTCTATTATCAAACGGGGAGTGAGTTTCCCACAGAGTGTGTGTCTGTGGGGAAAATTTTTAGTTTTAGAAGGTGGGCATATATAATGTGGTATCTTATAAGCAGGATATTCCATTATCCGCTACCGAAGAATTGTCTATTTGTCCACTGTTCTTTATTCCATCAGTGGCATAGCTAAATGGGGGCGGTCCACCCCGGTTGTCACCCATATAGGTGTGACACCCAGCCACGACAGAGAAAAAGAATGAACCTTTAAAAGCTCCATAGAATAAAAAATACTTAAAAATGAGAGAAAAAAGTATCCAATTTAACTTCTATTTTGATCTGAGCAAAGTGTTTCCTTTACAAAATATATTCACAATGTTTTTTAACCGCTAATCATAACCATTGCCCTCAATAAATACTTTAAATATTTCATGCAAATGGTGTTCTTTTTCAATGCTGCAGTTAAAAAAAAAAAATCATTATATTTCATTAAAACCCATACTTCAGTGCTTACATTGTTTTTGTTTTTTTTTTTTTTTTTGGATGGGGAGAGCGTAATCTTTTCCATGGGGTGACACTATTACTACCCGCCCCGGTGTTACCCATACTAGCTACGCCATTGTTTTTTTTTATACTTCATCAAATTGATTACATATATATAGTCCAGCATCTTTTTGCCGCAGCTTTTGCTTTTCTTGAATAGGCTAAAGGTGATCAGTAACTGTTAGATTTTTCAGACAACCTTTACTAAACTTTGATCAATTTATCAATTCAACATTTTCTGATCAATTTATCAATCTCCCCAGATTACTTTAATTTGTGACAATTAAAATTTCATATTTTGAAATAAGTTCATTTTTCCTATTTGATTTCAAAATGTATGTTTATGTATAAAGCTAATAATACACTTTATTTTTTACTTTTTGTATCACAATTTACTCTTTTGATTGGTTTAAATAAACCTTTATGAAATAATATTTATATTTTAAAATTCAGGCTCAGAAAGAATACTGCTATCTATCAGAGTAAAAAAAAGTTATGTAATAGATTTGATGATGTGATAAAGATAAATATGCCACAGGATATAAATATAGGTAATTAGTGATAGATTGAAATAATTTTATACCTAAGTCAAGGTAGGTATACATTTATGGAAAAAGACAAAGGCTGAAATAAGTTTTTTATCAGCTCAAAACTGACTTAAAAGGTCGTCTTCGGCATTTTGCTTGAGAAAAAAAAAACAAGTTGCGCCGCAGGCGCCGTTATTTTAGCCCTTGCACGGGCAACGCCGTTGCGGGTACCGCTAGTATAGAATAATTATTTATCGCACGTATATTATGGCTCATGATTCGATATTCTTAAAAGCAATTTTTCTCCACTACATTAGTACCTACTTAAAATATACGTCAATCAGTACTGCAATTAGATCGCCTTTCATTTCCTCCATACGATTTGTACAATGCACAATTTAATTTTGATTCGATAAAACGAGCATTAATTATTTCAAACTAAAATAAAAACTAAAGAAATAATTTCCATTAACAATTATCAATCTCTTACATTTATATTGATTTTTGAAAATTTTCATGCAAAATATTGTATTTTTTAAACGTTTTTGAAGAAATTTTAGATATCAACTTTCGTAACATGAGGATGTTAATTATATGAATCAAATAATTGCTATAACGATTTAAGTTTTAATAACTCAATTAAATACACATTCATTGTGTGAAATTTAAAGCCAACTTTTTAGAAGCAGTAAAAACTGAAAATTCGCATAACATACTTCTCGTGTTCGTAATTTTGTTATTTTCATACATTTTCCTTCACGAGGGAGATTGTTTAATAGTTCTTACGAAAAGCGGTTTCCTTTTAGGTTATTGAAAACTCTTCTTTTCATTTCCAACTGTAGAAAAAAAAATTTCCTTGCGACAATAATGTATGTGAATGCATTACTTATTTAAAAGAAGTAGATGAGTTTTCGAAAGTAAAACTTGGAAGAAAATTTAATCATAAATAAAAGTTTTCCGTCTACATATTACGGTGCGGAAATAGAACCGAAAAAAAGGGAATTAAAAAAAAGAAGTGAAGTGAAATAATACATCGGGTTTTTTTTTTTTTTTTGAAAACGTACAATTGAAGAATTTGAGTTTAATTTTAAAGGAAGTAGATAAAAGCCATTTATTAAAGGGACGTTCTGAACAAGAACGCTAATTGCACCGATAAATTCCAAAGTTTTTTCTTACTAAAAGCTTTTAAAACAAGAAATAGATTAAAAGTAAGAAATTTTATGTGTGTGTGTGTCTGTGTGTTGTACATATACATACACAGATAGAGCTAGATACATCATACAAGCACATACGAAATTTTCGATTTCTTTTTATTTTTTTGAAAGGGCTACCACTAGGCCAGTAAAAACTATTTTCTTCCTAATTTTCACACACAACGAATAATTGTTCACTTAAGAGAAATTAATTTATAATTTCTAACACTTTCTACTATTTAATACTTTATGCTCTGATTCTCTAAAGAGCGTCAGAACATAAAGTATTAAATATTTTACATTATATACTAACCTATACACATAATATATACACTACACATTATATAGCCAAAAGCCACCGAACACTTTCAAGTTTACATATTTTTTAGACTGCTAGAGAAATATATGACGAGTTGTTCTGTAACTTCTATCACATAAATGCTACACCTCACACTTTCCAGTAAAAAGTTCATGGCGCGGTCATTTATGGGAGCAACAACAAATTAAAGAAAAGAGAAAATGTTTTCAATTATCCTGTATCGTAAAAGCTTGAAATAAGTTGTAAATTTCACAAAAAAATTACTTGCTACGAACAGTAATTCTGGACATTTTCGTAAAACTAGCACGCATAGTTACATTTTAGACAACTATGGCAATTTTCCCAGCATGGATTTGGCTTTAGACGCGCAGAATTTTGCACGAAATTTCATCTAAATTACCGAAAAGTTGACAACATGCAAAGGAACTATTGTTCTGAAATTTGAAATAAAAATATTGCATTCTACAGAAATTGTCATCACTTGAAGGAATTCATTCTTTACTGCATGTATGCAGTAAAAAGTAAATTCCTTAAAGATAACAATCGTTAAGTTTGATAGCTTCATACCTAAGTATACAAGGCTACTCAAAAAAAAAAAAAAAACAGAAAAATATCGACGGTTTAGTAAGTTGTATGTCAATTTGTCAATGATTCTCGAAAAGGATATAGATCGTAGGGGTTGCTTACAAATCTGTCACAATTACTCAATGAATCTCGTCTTATTAATGATTTGTGTAGTATTGGGGAGTATTTGGGAACAGTCCCTTGCGATCTTTACCAAAGACATGGATGGTGAAAGATAATTCACAGTTCCTTTTCGAAAATCATTAAAAATACTAAATCGACAATATCTTACTGAATTTTTACGATAGTCAATTAGTCAATTGGATTTTATTTTTTCTAAAATTGTTCTGTATACTTGGGTATGAACCTGTGAAGCTTAAAAAAATGTTCTGTTTCACGTGTGTGCAGTAAAAAATCAATTATTTTAAATGCTCATAATTTATCGTATTTAATATTTTTATTTCAGTATAACGGTTCCCTTGTACTTTATTAAATTTGCAGTAAGTTGGGTGAAAGTTAGTGATAAACTCTGCGTGTTGTAGGCTCAAACCATGCGGGGGAAATTACCATTTTTTACTAAAATACAGTCTTTATGAATATGCGTGTTAGTTTTAAGAAAATGTGTAAAATTTTTGTAAATAGCAAGCAATCTATTTCTGAAATTTACAGCTTACTCCTAGCTTTTTACGATACAGGGTGATCAAAAATATCGTCCTTTTTCTTTAATTTGTAGGTGGTTCCCTAAATGCACACGCGATGAAACTGGAATTATTTATAATACTGGTCTCTCATACTAGGAACTGTTCAGAATGCCAGCATTTCGTGCATTGCCAATAACACATGTATCAAATCATGCTTTTTATAGATTCTGCAAAGAATGAATCGAATAACATACCTCTCGTACACCAACTCATCGTCGACGTTAAAGTAATGGTGGGTGACAGATATCCTAGGTCTTTTCTTATCCTGAATGGTGGCGAAATAAAGGCGATCTGTAAAATGAAAAAAAAAAAAAATAAATAAAGTAACAGGCAGAAAATAACTGTCGTGACAGAGTTTGAAAAATAATATAATAAGAAAAGATAATACACACAAAAGTTTAAGTTGCTTCTTAACAGTTTAAAAATATGAGTTACAGGCCCGATTTTTTTTTTTTTTTAAATGTGTCGTGAATAAGAGATTATCATTTTGTCCTTCACTAACACTTGCCTTGGCAGAAGAAATGTAATTACTACCTTATCTATACTTGCAAGGCAAGCCTTATCGTTGAAATTTTTTCAGAAGATTTGCATAAATATAAGGTATTGATTTTAAAAAGAGATTAAAAGTCAAACAAAATCCTAATAGTTTTATTACCGGGAGCGTAGGTCTCACGACGTCAACTACGTTATTACATTGATCAGAAGTTAAACTACATTATTTTTTATCTGTATCTGTATTTTTTATCTGTACTGCGACATAAAAAATGTACAGCAATAATAAATCTTTATGCCATAAAAATAAAGACAAATGACTTTTCTTTATAAATATGTTTTGCACACGTGCTTTGCATACATATCAGGGAGGGACAACAAGTCGATTGTTCAACGATTTTCAGGCAATCTGTGTTGGACGACTACCTTAGGGTGCATTCACAGCAAATGCAACACAGACTATCAATAACGACGAAACTTTTAAGGGTGCTCATTGGTTCTACACAACTTAATAACCACACCCTCGTATTGACTGATTGGTGCTTTTCATTACGTCATTAAGAGTGAATTTCACTAAGACGACCGTGAATTTCTGATTGAAAAGGTAAGTCATCGCTGTTCACGAGTTAACCTTTTCAACAGTCTATTAGGATGGAGACAAAATGTCTGGGTCGCTATTTGTGCAAACCTGCAGTAAAACTTTTTGATGTTCTGTTTTGTTTCTGACCTGAGCATAGTGTTCTTTTAAAAAAAGCTTTTTACCCAAAATAAAAAACAATAAGAGTAAACATCTTTCTCGTTTGATAGATTCACACAAGAAAGAATTTTTATACTCCACGATATGACCTTCTAATGACTGGAAAAGCTCAAACTGACTGATTTCTTTGTATGCATGTGTCTATAATGGTTTTGGTGTTAATTATTTTCTTTTATGTGCTTTGTGCTATAAATACAGCGTGAAACTAACATTTAAAAATGATTTATGTCAGTTCCTCCTTCTCTCACCAACACAAAACTTTCGAAGGTAGATTGTGACACATTTTTAACGTATAAAGTCGGGCTTAATGACAAAAAGTGAGCCACCCCTGGCACGGATAAAGTGTATTATGCAAATTCGTTGCTTAATGTTGATTTCGCATGACCAGCAGGGACTTATCAGCAGGGAGAATTGCAATGAAGTGATGATTTATATTTCTGATTGTAGTATAATGTCCAAGGAATTTATGAAAATGAAAAAGATTTTTTGAGTTGTTGCTATACGTCTGAAAACTAAATCCCGGAGCTTTGTGCTTGTTACATAAAATTTACTTTCCCGATTCGGAATTAAAATGATGCAAATGTTTTAATTGTAAAGGTCACTTAACTCATACGTAATTGCACCACTAACTACCTTTCGTTGGACGAATTTTACAAACCAGTGTCATTAAAGTGAATGCACTACTTATTCTTCAGTATAAAATATAGCACACCACAAAAGTATTTTCAGAATCAAGTAAAAATTTCTGAGCCGTAATGACGCTAATATATCGCACCTGCAGCGCAAGAGAGCCATAACTCAGCACAAATAAAAGGAAGTGGCAGTTAAATTCAAAATTAAATATGTTTAACTGAGTTCTTCTTGTACTAATGTCACGAAAATACTTTAAAGCAGACTTTTTAAAGAGTACCGCTAACTGGCACTCGTTGATTGAATTTTGTAAAACAGTGCCATTCCACCGATAGGTGTACAGATTCACGTCCATCCACAATCGTTCACAGATGACGTTGAGTTAAAAAATAAAATAAAGTTAAAATTATGCAATACAAAACAATCCATAACAATGCTGTTAAAGAACTATGTAGCAATGTATTGGAAAGATAATAATAAGTAAACGGTAAAAAAAACTACTACTTAAAAGTAAAAAAGCAAAGAAATTTAATGCGAAGTTTCATCATTCACAAAAGAAAAGAACTAAAAGTAATTCAATGTTTGAAACAAAAAAAAAAAGGTATGAAATGAAATGGAAAACTAAACCAAATTTTTCAAGTATCATTATGTAACCTGTTCAAAATAACTGCGGTTTAAATTTTAAACCATCGAATCACGTGAGCGCTTTTTATCTTGATGATGAATTGCTCATTATTAAGACGAAAAAAGAAAATTGTTTCACTCACAGAGTCAATAAACATAACTTTTGAATTAAAAAGCTAATTTAAATTCGGCAATTAATTCCGCTAACATATCTAAACATTGCTTAGTAGCATTTAATCTCTCATAAACATCATTTGAGAGAGAGAGAGGAAATTTCAAATCGGTTGGGGAACTAACATCTTTAACTGACAGCGACATTTTAAAGCATTTAGAGAATGACAGGGCAATTTTTCATGCGGCAGTTCCCAAGCTTTATTATTACAGTAGCTGTGAATAGAAGTAATAGTTGCGCCGTTTAACTAATTTGACGCGGTCTTGTTTGTAAAGTAATTTATCGTACAACAAGTGTGTGAAAGCATCGTACGCACAGTAGGCTATAGGAGAAATAAGTTGAGCGTGGAGATATTTTACGAAAGATCGTTGTTTTAATAAACTATTTTCCAATAAAAATTTATCGATACAGCAAGCGTTGCATGGTTCATCAGAAATTTAATAACATGAGGGTGATTAAACCAATATTTTATGATTTTTGTTTCTATTGATTTAATTTTTTGTTAACGATCAGTTAAATAAATTATGTTTAATAAAATAACTAATCTTAGGTCAACATGTGAAATTCTGAATGGTTAGTTCATGTGACTAAATAAATTAATATATTTTTTTTTTTATCAAGCATGAGTTCAATTGAAAATTTCTTAATGCGCACTTCAAAAGCTTAAATGATTGCAAAGATGCTAATTTCGATAAAAAAAGAGAACCCCTTAAAAATTTTGAATTGAGGTGGAAAAAAGGGAAGAAAAGACAGAATTATATACAAGTTTTTTAAAACGGGGGGACAGAAAATCTCACGAACTAATTATGAATCGAAAAAATTAGCTGAACTGGTCCAATTATGAACAATGAAGCTAAATGTATGTATTCGATCGCCGATTAAATATGTTGAGTGATGATACAAATCGAACTGTATTGATCCTACAATAGAAGAAAAGAAAAGAAAATTCTTAAAAAAACAATAATCTCTTACAAAAACAAATGAGCGCATACGTTTGAGTTATGTTACAAATCGAGCAAAACTATGTCAGGACAAAGCCGAATTTAGTATTTTTGTATCGATACCAAAAAAAGAAAAGAAAAAAGTGAATGACACACAAAAATTGTTAGAAATGAGATCAAGTAATCTTTTAGTATTGATTTAGGAGAAAAGGGAAAACAGTGGTGACTAAAACAATGCCTCGAGATCTGAATTTTTTTGTATTTTGATTTTAAAAATGCTTTAATGTCGATTCTTTCTAAGCGTGTATAAAATGGCTCGAGAAATACTGCTTAAAGAAAGCCCAAGTTTCCTCATAAACTGCATTTTTCTTAGAAAATTACGAAAACCTTCACACTGAATTACAGCATTGCCTAATTTATTAATATAGAAATTAAATTCTATGTAAAGCAGTTGTTAATTTAAACATCCGTAGTTAATTTTGAGTGTATATTTCCTCCGTATCAAAGGGAACTTGCTCATTATTGTATTACAGATCGATTTACGGTGTAAAAAAATAAACTAAATTTAAAACAAATATATTTTATTCATTAAAAACAAATTTTTCGATTAGAAAGATAGTGAGTGGATTGATTTTATCATCAAAAGCTTTTACGCTACTGTCCCCAATGTTTATGATGTTAGTTAAGAGCAACATAGACATACTTTTCCACAAAACATCTTACATAAAATCATTAAAATATTCGTACAAACATTTAACTTTCAGATATTTTCCGAGCATCTTTTTCACTTTAAGATATGAAACTATCGGTTAAATATGCATCTCTTGAAGTGAAACAGAAATTTAAAATGACTTCTATTTTGCTCCAACGATAAAATGCAAAATCCCATAATGCTGTGCTTCCGTCATCCAAGCATTATGGGACGATAACTGTAAATTGCAAAACCTTGCAAGATGGCTTTTTAGTCTATCAAAGACAATTGACATTTTGAAAATTCTATACCAGTTTCATTTCAAAAACTCTTGGAACAACTATGAATTTTAAAACATTTCTGGCGCAACATGGAAAATCTTACTTAGTTCAACGAATTTTCAAATGAATTTTCATCACGAGAGCGAAAATTTCATTTGATCTAAAAACTCACAAGACAAGAAAACTTTTTCACAACTCAAGATGTAAACTGTACAAATAATATATAAGATTTTTTTCAAATATAAATATAAACTCCTTATTAAAAAAGAATGCTAAGAAGGCATTAAAAGTTTTTAATTCACTAGTTACATTCATTTACTAATTTCTGTCTTGCAAAAATACTGATAAAATTTAAAAATTCTTTTGAAAAAAATAAACGCTTGCAAACCTTGATTACTTTTTTACAAGTGTGATTCATTTACCCACAGAATGATAAACAAAAGCTTTAAAATTCCTTCATTAAACAAATCTCCTAAAGCATGGATAGAAAAAGAAAAAAAGAATAGAAAAGAAAAAGTTCCAGATAAAATTTATCAACTAATTTCTGTGGAACAAAACGATACATATTTTAATTCTTCATTTATTATTATTTTTTTATAAATAAAAACTGCCTAAGAGACACCAACGGTTTTTTCCCCATTTCATAAGAACTATCTATAGATTTCTGTTAAATTGAAATAAAAAACAAAACTTTAAAAACTTTAAAATTCATTCATTACTTTTTAAAATATACTTGCGAAAACGCGAACGAAAAGTCAGTCACTAATTTTTCCTAAAAAAACGTAAGCAAGAATTTTTAAATTTTCCTGTTTTGCTAACCATAGAATCTCTACTTCAGAGAGTAGCATACGAATTTTGAAAGCGTAAAATATATCCTTTCTCGGTCAAAATGGAATAACACAAATTTCTTCTCTACCATAAATCTACGGTGCGAACGAGTACATTGACCATTTGATTGCACCAGAGAATCAATAGAATGCGCAGAGATATTGAATTCCTGTTTGAGATTTACTGCAATCATTTAGCTTCAACAGCTTAAATTGACTTTAAACGAAGCAAATAATTTTACTTCAAGCTCAAAACTATTTCTTAAAAGAAATATATAGGAAGACAGAAAATTTTATTAAATGCCCAAGTCTTTCTTAGTAGATCAATTGAGGTAAAACTATGCTTCAGTATTTTCAAAAGTACAATTACTTATGTTTTATAAGCACCAGTTGTTTTAGAATTATGATAACTTTAGAATTATAAACGTAGCTATAATTAATAAATATTACTTTTGTTCAAAAGTTTAAAATTCTTCATTGATCATCTAGTGTTATTTAAAACTGCAGTTTTTTTTCATTGATGTGGCACTACCAACACGAATCATTTAAAAAAGTGATGTTTTTCTTTATTTCTTTCTTCAGTAATTCGTATAGTATAACTTAAAACTATGATTATTTTCTGTCTTTCCTTTCTTCAGTAATTCATGTGATAAGTTTCTTTAAAAAATTGGACTACTATAAAACGGAGGTACATTTTCCAGTAAAGATACTTAATAGAATTTTACTTAATCGAATTGCTGATGGATTTTTTGTAAATAATAGATGAAAAAACAAACAAACATGAAGAATTTTTTTTTAAAAAAATAAGCATATAAAGTAAAACTATTCTCAATATTTTATTTTAACCAAAATATAAGATTTCTGACATAGAACTCACAATTTCGTGAACTCAATTCCCTTCTCAAAGAATGGCATCATTTATGAACGGCCCCTTATAAGGTAAATATATAAGTAAATATATAAATTGCATTTTTAGTCTCCTTTCTAGAAAATTCCATGAAGATCATAAAATCATGCTCTGCAGACAATAAAAAATAAACTGCATAAAAAATATTTAAAAAATGATAAAACAAGTTTCTTTTCTCTTTTCTTTTATTGTAAAAAAAAATCTTGTTGTTATTACTTAAAGGTTTAAATCGATATCTGGCCTTGCCCCAAATTGGATTCTTGACCGTAACAGAAAATGTAATGAAGATTCCATGCTGTTCAGATTAGAAAAAAAAAACATTTTGATTACTGAGAGATACAGCACATAATCCATAATTTTCTCCGAACAAGGTTAAAGAAACAAAGTTTCTTCTACATAGTGATAATTACAGTTTCACGCAGAAGTTTGTTTGCAAAATTTCGTTCTACAATCCTTTTAAAATTATTGTTCTCGTCTTTTCGGCAAAATATTTAATGTTTATAGTCGTAGCATAGCCGACTCACGTTAATAAGTGACATTCAGAGCTGCTCAATACTGTCGAAACTCCATGTTATGACGACAATTGGTCTAAGACAGTGGTCGGCAAACTTTAGAAACTAAAGAGCCAATTTCACCCTTAAAGAGACAGAAAATTCTTGAAAAGGCTATAATTAAAAATATAATAAATATTTTAATGTAATTCATTGAATGATGAATCCACTATCATGCATACGTAAAGAATGTATTCATAAAAAACTTTTCTGCAAGTAAAAAACATGGTAAGCAATGAGAGTAAGTATCTGAAGCTACTTCCTAAGTTTTACGATATTGCACAAGAAACTAATTGTTGTTAAGTTTAAACATGAATACAAGTTTTAATCAATTAGATTTGCTAGTTAAGACAATTTCATCTTTATTTTGTAAATATTTGATGGTATTTAAAATGTATTTTTTAAAAGAAAATTGAATTTTTCTCTTTCCTAATTTTGAATTTCAGTTGTATAATTGAGAAGAATCGACTTCAAGTATCCAAAGAGGCAACATACGACTCACGAGTCACGATTTGCAGACCCCTGATCTAAATATTTGCCACAAAGAACATTCATGGTATCAACCCTTTATCAACTAACGGTACTCGCAAGTACCACTACTTTTAAAATTCCATCCAATAGCCATTTTTACGAATATATCTAACAGTACTTTGCAAGAACTCTTTTAATTCCACTTTTTCAGTATATATTTCAGCAAGTGTCCTATTAAAACATTTTAGCGAAGAAAGAGGAGTGTTGAACTGCCATTTTGTTGAGATTGCTCCACTTTTCTGATTTTTACTCCGGAGAAGTTGTAAAATTCAAAGTGTTAGTTAAGAATTTAGGAAACGATTTGACTAGATATTTTAAAACAGTTCATGTAATTGATTTCATAGTTGAATTAGTGTGTGGTACTTATTAGCTGTAATGAATTAAATTTCAACAGGCTGATTATTTTATTTATGTAAATTACTTCATTTTCAGTGTAATTACCCAGAAAAAAAACAAGAACGTGAAAAAAAAAATGCTGCAGATCATATTGCAGTAGATAAAGGGTTCCAGAAAACCGGTACCATTTCGGATTCATTTTATCTAGTTTTGATTTCCGAATATCATTTTGAGGCAATTGAGTACAAAAATAAATGAAATTTTATTTTGTATATTAACAAGGTTATTGAAACAAGCTTTGAAGGAATAAAAACTTTTAAAGCAAGCAACGAATTCGAAACTGAGTCACGCCCTGGTGGGGCAAAAATCAATTTTAGGAGGCTCTTAGCTCTCATAGTCTAATTAGTTTTATTGTTAAAGTTTTGTTTTTTGTAACATAATAAGGATACTTTTTGAAAACAAAAACACCATGAAACAAGATACGACTCCATATTTTGACTTTAACTGCAGAAAATATTTTACTTTAAAGAAGACTTTTTTAAATTTTAAAAGTACATATTATTTGATGATAAGTGTTATATATATATATGTATATATATATATATATATATATTATATTAAAATTGGATCTTGAAACTACTTTTCAATATTATTCCAGACTGTTTTTACTGAGAAGAAAGACATTTAGAGGGTGAGTCTGAAACAAATAAATAAAAATCTGCCTTCCAAGGACCACTTTAATATACATATAAATTATTCCTTATTAACATATAAAACCTCTAAAGGAGAAAAGTTATGCTGCTTACTGGAATGGTGTTTAATACATGATATTGAAATTAATTTGAAGTAATTTAAAAAAAAAATGTTTCTGCTGAATTTTGCTTCTAACATAGATAAGAACTACGCTGAGTCATAAAATCATTAATTATTTTTGTTTTGTCAAATTGTGCTCGGGAAAGAAAGTTGATGATTGTTTTATAGGTATTTGAATTCAAAGTATAAATTTGGCATGTATAAAGGGAGACAAATTTTGAATTTATTAATGCCCTAATTTTGTGCCTTTGTTAATAATGGTAGTTATAAATTGTCGTACTTCTTTTATTAATGTTATAGTTTGAATACGTATGATATCAAACGTATTTTTAACTTAAACTCATTCCAATGATATATTTTTAGTAAGAAATTGCGACTTTGAATAATGAATTTGTCATCCCTCGTTTAGAACGCAGATGAAAATAACAGGTTTTGTAAATTAATGCTGCGACACTCCATTACTAAGTCATATTATTTATAACGTCCTCCTTTAAAATAATGATCAAATCCATGAAACCATTCAACCACACATTCTCCATGAGAATTAATTTCCCAGCTCTCAGGTTGCCAATAGCAGTTCGTTAATATTAGATCAGTGTGCGCTTGATGAAAAGGCAATTGTTCAGTGAAGGTGTGCTGTAAAAGTATTCTTCAAACGGTGGCAAACTGAGCATGAAATTGTTTCCAGTACAAAAGATTCGTATAATCGCATGGAGGAATCTTTCTGTTCCAATTAGAACATAATACAGAAACCATGACCTTGAAATTCAAGTGAAGGTCGATCACTCGAACTAAATATGACAAGGAATAAATCAATGAGGCAAAAGCAAAGGGGAAAAAATATATACGGGACAACATTTTCTCTATTGTTACTGTAATGAAGCTATCGGAAAAATTTTTATCTCTTTTCTTGAAACTTTCTTCGCTTATTGTCTAGGATATAAAGACATCTTCAACTAAACATTGTATTTCTGAACAAGTCTTTCTTTGAATAATGGTCAATATCTCCATCAACTTTAATGAAGCGGGAAAAGTCCGAAAAAACTAATCGTCTCAAAACAATTTAGAATATAATGCAGCCTGAATTTTTCTTTAATTCTTCTTCCAAGAAATGATTCTTGTGTATTTGTTCTAGTTCATTTCCATCAAAAAAATTAACGAGTACCTACAATCGATCAATCGAACTCTTCAAAATATTGTAGTAAAGTATTCAAGATTGAAGATTGGAAAGGGGGGGCTTCAGTTGCTGAGCGGTCTAAACGACTGGTTCCGGTGCCTGCCTGCGTGCAGTGAAGAGGCGTGGGTTCGACTCCCACTTTCTCCTGAGTGTATTTCCTTCGTTAGATTGTAATTCTGTTGCACTGTCTTGTTCTATCTGTCACATTAGACGAGAGTTTGAGGCATATCCTGGAGAATAGCAAATAAACTCGAATATTAATGTGACCTGAAATGGTCGTTTATAAACAAACAAACAAGATTGGGTATGGAAGATTGATCGAAAGACCATCATCAGGATAATTCAAAAATGAAAACTCTAGTATTTAAAAAGTATTTTGATAATGGTCTTTAGGTTCAATTTTGAATGTAAATAAAACAGAAAGTTTGACTGGGAGTTGGTTGGTGAAAAGATTAAGATGTAGGAAATTTTGGTCGTAGGTACCTTGGGTCATGTTCAGATGAACCTCGAAACTTTTCCCCAAAATTGGAATTCGTTCTCTCTTTTTTTTTCATTCTAATTTTACACAAATACATAAATTTTCTGGTATTAAGGTGAATAAATGCTTGCATTTTTACATATTTTACACAAATCAAAAGAGCGAACATTTTCCGCACAGTATAAAATGTATTGCGTGCTTCTAAGTTAATAAGAACAGGGGTTATAGCAGTTTTAGGATAGATCCCCGCTTTTTTTGCTCCGATATCAGTCAATGGCTAAGCATTTTAACTTCTGAACTTTTAAAACATCGAAACTTGGCTGCTCTCCCTATACAGCCTCAATATATCAATTTTCGGAAAATTATTTTTTTTTCTCTTCGCATCCATTTCCGACCATTCTATTTGAAGAATATGTTTTGTTTTAATTAATCTGTATTTATCCAACAGCAAATTTATCAGTAATGCAACAGTAATCGGTAAAAAATACCAACACGCCTATTTTGTTGTTTTTTCTATACATTTCGAAAAAATTTTACTTATTTTTTCAGCTTTTCAGTTGCCTTATCTCAACATTTATCATATTTATCGCGTATTAAGAGAGGAACATCCAGAAAAAAGATTTATTACTTTAACTTTCCAACTAAGAAAACATTGTTGGACACACGCTTACTTTTACTAAAATGTTTGGTTCGCTTTTCAAAGAAATAGAAGTATAAAAGTTTACTGAAAATGTTAATGGAAAAAGTTAATTGAAAGCGAGCTCGAAAAATTTTATAATTCTTATCAGCTTTCGATTGTTTAAATAACACAGACGAAAAAATCATGAATAACGAGGCTTAAAATATTGCTGAATTTTACTCATACGTTATTCTGACTCAAAAATTGCCTACATATTTCTAGACTGCGAGGTTTTCCCCGTATCCTAGCAACTATGAATTAATCATCAAAATAAAAAAAAAAAAAAAGAATATTTAATTTTAATGTATCTTTCTAATCACAATTTTTTCAAAGCTTTTTCATTCTCTAACACCTAGCCCACTTCTAAATTTTTACACCTCGCACACATTAAGTTTAATTCTAACTTTAGAAGCCACGGAAATTTCTCAAAATTCTTTTCTTTTGATAGTTTTCAACTTCCAAAAGCAATCTGGAGCTGGAAAACCAACAAAAACTTGAAATACGGTAACAGTCACCATGACAATACCTTACGTTTATTAAACTTCTGCGTTCGTTCACTTTCTGAGAACAACCAAAGCAGATTATTCTTTTTATAGCAGCAGACGACTTTTGGAAAAACTCGACACGGTGCGCTTTCGTTAAAGTAGGTCGTATTGATCCAAAAGCAGACCTTGGGCCACCGGCAGTAGAATCAAAGAACTTGACCTTATTGCTTCAAGAAATGTGACAGAAACAATAGACATTCTTTTCCTTATATATAGGATGCATAATTATTTTGATTTTTATAATAAGGATCTCGAAGTTATCATTAAAAAAAAGGGATGCTCATGATATTGGTTGTATTTTAGAATCTAAATAACCAACAGCGAAATAATTTTTAAAATTTGCCTTAAATTTTGCGACACAATTTTATGTCACCATAATTCTGAGTTTCTGGAGGACATGCTTAAAAATAAAGAAATGGAACTGTACAAATTACTGAATAAAGTTTTATCTTCTCATTAAAATTACTGAATATTTTTCCTATGGAAACCATCAATCTATTTATGAATTATAAGTTTTAAAAAAAAAGTTAGCTATAATTTTGATGAAGTAGTTTAATGAGTTTCACATTAACAATTTGTTTTTTCTTTCGAGACGGTTTTAAAACTCCGAACAGTTGCATCTGAATAAAAAAGTTTTTAAAGATCGTCGTTTCAAAAGATCGTCCTTTAGGGTCGTTCCCACCGCATTTGGCTTCCCATTTTAAAAAACTCCTTCCTAAAAAAATTAATTCTTGTGCATGGTTCTTCTTTTTCAACAAGTGAAAGTACAAATGCTTTGTGTTAAATAGTATTTCTATCGAAATATATATTAATTCTATATTAATTATTAGCAGTCGCGTTCCGAGCACGGATGTCACCCCTCCTCAACAAAAAAAAAGCTGTTGTGTTGTAAAAAATTGTAATTTTGTGGTTTATATTATTTTCAGTAGTGCAAAAAAGAAAAAAAGTAGAAAAACTCTAGAAATTCCATTTTATTTATTTGGTGTACCTTCCAGTAAACTAGGTTTACTTTCAGTTGTGATACGTTGAAATCGCATCATTAAATTGTATCATTCAAGTACATGTATTTTTTCAAAAACTTCCAGAAACTAATCGCATTTGGGATGTCCCCCGGGGGGCGCATCCCGGTGAGATATGATTTATATAGTATTGAAAATTCCCCGTACGCGGTTTTTTTTTCTTTTGAACTGTTTAAATTTGAACAAAAATGGTTCAAATCAAAAAATATTCCAGTACGAGAGCTCCTTCCAATAAGCTTGGTAAAAGAACTTCGATCTTATGTCCAGGATATATAATTTACTACACATTTCCCCATAGGCGCTAATGTTCAAAATTGTTGAAGTATTCAAAATAGAGCGGAAAATTGTTCAAATCAAAAAATAAAATAGGGAAATCGGTGTCCTTACCGAGATCTTTCGCATGCAAAAAAAGAAAAAAATTTTCGAATCGGACAATTCCCTCAGAAGTGATTAGGACAGACCAGACAGATCGACCCCCCATCTCAAAACCCTACTTTCAAATTTTTTATTTAACTGTTTCACTCATTTTTGACTGTTCTTTATTTTTAACGATAATTTTACGATACATTAAGCCTTCTTTCATACTTTTTTTAATTTTTATTTTTTAACGTTTACAGAAAGGTTGACTAAAAATTGGTAATTTGAAATTTCAGGTTTTATTGGATAACGAAGCTAACAGCTAAACTATTTTCGGTTAGATGTTTTAGCTTCCATTAAAAAAGGTGTTCCAAAATTTGAGTATGATTCAAAATCAGTTCAGATCCAAATTACTATCAAAATCTAGTTAATTATCCGAAATCGCAGCGAACATAATCCTTCAAACTGAATTTCTTCAATTGTTCTTAAATTTCTGATGTAAGATAATTCTGCAAAACATTTATATGAAATTATTGAAAATAATTTGAGATCATATTGTAACAATTTCAGACATGATGTTTAAAATGAAAGCTCTCTCTATGTAGAAAATTCAGAAGGAAAAGCAAAAATGGCGGATACATCTAAATTGCAGAAATAACAAAGCTATGGCGCTAGTTTCCCATCTTCGTCAAACATTTTATATGTAAATCAGAGTGCATTTGGCTTACTTCCAGCTTCGCTTGCGGGACTATTTTCGCATGAAAACGTGAATACAAACCACTTGCAGATAAGTATTCTTCTTCAAATCGTGTTTTAGTTCTGCGCATAATAAATTTAGACTGTGTTCTGCCCATTGATTTGAGGTGATCAATTATCATTTGTTGTTGATGTTTCATAAATCGTTATTACATTTATCACTGCGTGATGTAAGTGAATTTAACAATTTTCAGCAGGGTGAAAGAACAATAACTGTTACTATGTTTTTAGCTCATGGATATGCATTTTTTCATTCACGTATTTATTATCATTACTTTGATAAGCTAGCTATGTGGCTCATTAGTTATATCTTCTCACAAAAATCAACTTAAAGCAGAGGAAAAAATTATCAACTTGGAAAAAAAAAGTATAGCTTCCATCAATTCAAGACGACTGGATATTGATAACGCGAAAAACTCAGAGTAAAATTCAGTGATAAGATAAAATTTACATATTAGCCTCTTCAGACCCCAGAACTAAGCACAAACAATTTTGAAGCAATTTTTTGGTTCTCTGATTTAAAAAATGATTACAAAACAAAATAACTATTTTTTTTAATTTTAATTAATAATTGGTTTAAGTAATAAATAATTAATGCCCAATTTCCATGTTTTCCATGTTTAAAACGAAGTAAACTATCTGTTGATTAATTTCCAAAACAATCGGGTGTTTTAGCTTTCAAACTGCACAAACAGTAGTTAATAAACAGCATTTTAAAATGTACCCAATTGGGTACACTTGGAATGCAGAGGTTAGAGAACTAAAATCAGTGCTTTCAATCCCTACTAAAAGAATGAAATAAGACATTAGGATGGTTTAAAACTTTTGCTTCGTAAATAGAAATATTGATATTATAGTTATTGCATGTAAAGGTCTTGATTAAAACAGAATTAAAATATGCTAAAATCATACCGTGATGAAATGAAATATTTGAAGAGTATTATCCAACTTAAAAGTACAGTATAAGAAGTATAAAGAAAGAAAATTCAATTTAAGAAAACAAATTCTTTCCTGGATGCTGAAAGATTAAATTGTGGTAAAAATATTTAAAAGAAACATCAAAGTCGAGTGAAAAATACTGTAGAAATATGACTCAGAATGACTCAAGGAACATTAACCCATACGGGTACTCCCAAACTAAAACAAATGTATTGTTCTTACATTTGGTGAGATTTTGTCAGGTAACGATGTCTGTTTTAGAGCAGTGCGCCAAAGAGCTTTAATTTATTGCTAGGATAGGGTTTGTAATTGTAAAAATATATATCTTCAGACGTTCGACGATATTTCTGAAAATCAGTAGATTCGTCGAAAAATGGTTTAAAATTTTAAAACTTATTTTCACACAAAATTTTTTTCCCGCTCTTCGATTTTCTTTTCTTCCTCTTTTTCTTTTTATCTCTCTCTCTCTCTTTATATATATATATATATATATATATATATATATATATATATATTACAGCCGCTGAAAGATTCTTTTTTTTTTTCAATTTTGGGAAGTATTTTCAATTTTAAAGGAAAGGATGGGAGTGTTAAAAATTATTTGTGTTACTTTTTAAATATTTTGCTACCATGGATTACATAGGTTTAGCAGTATGTTTCAAATGCCCTTCATAGGATAGATCTAAGTAAAAATAATATAGCTTTCCATTGCAGTTTCATTATTTAGATACCAATGAGATATTTTTCTCAGGAAATAAAAGAACGGGTGAAAGGGGGTAACGATAACACCAACTGCATTCTCAAAAATAAAATAAACGGTCCACGGAAATGAAGGGTACACTGCTTAGGCTGCTTAATAAAACAAATTTTTATGCAAGATATATCTTTTCCCCTCTCTTTTTTCGGATTTTAAAGTTTAATGCATATTTGTTTAGATAATCCGTCAGTTTGAAACGTGTGTACAGTGAGGCTCTCACAAGAAGACTCCTGACCTTGAAAGAGTAATTTTTTTTTTCTTGGAGAAAATTCTTACATTGGCAACTATTATTCTACGTTTCTGGCGAGACAAACCTGTTTTTTACACCCCCCTCCTTTAACGAATGAAATCGGTTAATCCATCTCAGATCTTTTTTCCAGAGCCAAAGAGTTAACTTTCAATCGAAGAAATACATTTTATTTAATCAAAAAATCAAAGCGCAATAGCTTCAGTAGTTGTTTATCGTCAAAAACGCTATTCTGTAAGAAAGATCAAGCTTTTAGAAATTTCGAATCACAGGACGCTTGTCCGAATTTGAAATTGAATTTTGGAACGCAAGTATCAGAATTCCCTTTGTGACCTGCGACCGTGTCCTTTTTAGGTCGATGTGATGCTTTACGAGCCACTCCGTTCATGCACAAACAACGCCTATTTCCGCCCATCCTTTCCGGGTTATCGATTTAAAATTCAGTGCTTATCCTATCGATCAATATCGAAGGTAATGTTTCTGAAGCGACTATGACCAAATGTCAAGATCAAATCTCAATGGCGATAGTTAATGTTATTATTACAGCAGTTTATTACTATTCTTTTCTTTTCTTTTCAATTTACTTTGTGCTTTCTGTTATTTTTATTTTTTTATTTTCTTAATTTCTTTCACTTATTTTTGTGAAGATGTAGTATATTTCGTAATACTTTCAAATTATGATGCATTAACATTTCATTATTATCATTATTTCTTTATTTTGTTTCGTTTCCAATTGTTCAAGAACCTCAAGGGGGGAAATTGCTCCTGACAAATTTGCGACTTCATTTTGCGACGCTTTACGTGCAGATCATTATGGAAGAATGCTTCTTTTTTTGAGAACTGCTAATCAGGAAACCATCCTGATTAGCAGGTCTCAAGATTAAATAAATAAATAAGAATTAATCGAAACAGCAAGGTGAAACATGTTTTTCACACACAAAATCATTTGCCCTCAACCTCCCTCGTTCTCGAGACAAGAAATGCTTAACGTTTTATGCCATAGAGATGAAAAATAGGAAACAACTGGTTCTGATTGACAAATTTTCACGTTAATATAAAATACAAAACACATAAAACTAATATGAAAATAAAGGTAAGTTCCCTTTATTTTAAAAACTGAATGATTTGGCAAGGTTTTATGCATCACATTTTCCTTCCCATTACTTTCAGTTCAGTTTTGCTGAATTTAAATAGAAATACCTCAAGAATGGCCAGACGAGAGTAAAAGATCTAGGATAAAAAACATCTTTGATTCTGTTTTTTTTTTTTTTTTTTTTTCGAGAACATCATTTAATTGATTTTTATGATTACACTATTCGTGTGATTTCCTGGTAAAAGGAGCTGCATCGCGTTTTCGTATTGAAAGGAAATCCCCAACTTCTGTCATGCAACTTGATTAGGATCAGACAATGTGTTATAACAGCTATCCCACCTCTTTGTTTCTCAAAACAGCGTTCCCCATTCACAACTAAACCAAGTAACCTTCTGGTAAATGCATTACTGCTAGGCCAGAGTAGAAATGATACAATTAACCCCTCAGTATGCTCTCCAAATTATGGTTATCCGATACCATGTGTTTGGGTTTGGTCACGAGTAATTCCGAAATGGCAACCAGAACGTTGGTGACAATTTTCCTTGCAAAAATAAATTTTAGAAAATAAAGTCAATTACAGAACAATCGTTTAAAGATAAAACTAAATATTTCATTACAATGCAACTCCATGAAAAATTTCGACTCATGATAAAAAGTTTGAGGAACACTGATACCAAATTACCACCACTCCGGAAATTCCGATGCTATCGATACTAATGAGCATCGATTCTTTTGATTTGATACGTAGTATAGGATAAATATCTAAAGGTGCGATACTATGCTGGTATCGATGGAGTATCATTATAGCAGTTCCTTCTTAAAATGCTTAAAATGCTTGAAGCGCTCTGTTTCAAGTAAATTTGACATTAAAATGCAACCTTTAGAGATAAAACTGAAATTGCAATATGATCTTTAATAAACTCCACTGATTTTTATTGTTCATTTATTAAAGTTAGAGAGATCTACGTGGATTTTCTGTTACCGTTACTTGCTTCGGAATGTTTATGTAGAGTAATGAAAAGAGTATTATCCAGCTATTGAGTGAGACCTCTCAATTAAATACACGTTTACCCCCATTTGCTCTACATCTTATATGTAAGCTGCTTAAGTGTCTGTTTGTCGCCGATAGCCTCCGAGAAAACTGCATCGTGCTGCCATCTACACAATTGTTTCTATTATGAAAACGACTAATAATCAAAACATTTCTCGAGCATTTTGAGTGAGACATCGCTAGATTTGCAATATCCGTTAAAAATTAATGTAAACTCGAATTTAATTTAATCCTTCTTTCTTTGTTTTTATTTATTTATCGTCTGCGCTTTATATATATATATTAAAGTGACAGCACTCTTTTTTTCCAGTTCCGTTAAAACTATTGTTTTGACGATGATTATTTTGGATATAAATAAATATTATTCACAAACAATTTGATTATATCTATATATATAAAATGAACTTTCGACGTTGTGGCTGCACGCTCTACAGCAAAATCTACGCAGCGTACGATTACAAAAATTTGCACAAAATTCTATTATAGCCAGATGCTTTGCAAGACGAAGCCGTTTTTTTTTTAAATTCAACCTAATATTTTTTTTTAATTTAACAATTAATTATTAATCTTCCAGTATTTTCTTTACTCCTTAAGAGCTGTTTGAAGAAATGAAGTGCAGTGGTTCTGCTGTTGAATGTCAGCAAAAGATCGTTTGAACCATGAGGCGAGGGGCAAGTGCCTTGCATGTAACGAAAATCAGTGTTTTAACTGACCCATTTTGAAAAGTATTTTGAGATTTGATCGATTATTTTAATGAAATTTATTTTTTAATGGTGCCTAACACAATCCATTAAAAATTGCAGTTACCAAAAGTTTACATCAGTAGCAAATAATGGGTGATTCTGATCCGACATTTCCGAAAATTGTCGAGCACCTTTTAATAAAAATAACGGTTTTCCGAAAAATATTTAATGTATTAATCTTAAGATTTCTTTTACAAAAAATATCTGCTTTTCTTTCTACCTTCAGACAAGCAAAATAGTTTGTACTACTTTTAAAAAATTTCAATACAATTTTTTCCAGAAAAAGAATTTCTGGAATATAGTAGACCTTTTATTTATTTACTTAGAGAATTATTTTTGAGCTTATATGTATATATATATTTGCAATTTGCTGTTGTGTTGAGAGGGGAGGGGGTTATTAACCTATATACTTTGTTTTAAATTGATGGTGCATACTTTTTCCCAAAATTTTGTCTAAAGTTCCGATTTTTTTTTTTTTGCTTAGAATCGCCCATGGTTTGCTGGAGAGGTGAAAAATTTCTTTTTGAGAGGTGATTTTCTTTCTTAGAATGTTGTTGGGCCTACTTAAACAATATATATCGATTTCAACTGTTATTATTCAATTAAGTGACTCGCCAGTAGGGGAATAAGGCCACTTCTGCCCCAAGAGGCGGATGCGGATCAGGGGGCGTGGCCGATCCGCCTCCCAATACCCCCAGGCGTGCCCTCAGGCGTTAGTCGAGTGGAGTTGAGTTGTATGCCCTCAGGCATTTTTCGAGTGGAGTTGAGTTGTTTTTGCCCTCAGGCGTTTTTCAAGTAGAGTTGCGTTGTTTTTCAAAAGTTTATAGTTTTGGAATGGCAACACTGTTTAATTTAGGTTTTAACCCTATTATTCCGCCTCCTAGCGGCAAATAGTGGAACTACTATAGCACTGTTTCAATACTACGAAAAGTGGTTTTTTTTTAAAGTTTATAGTTTTGGAATGGCAACACTTTTTAGTTTCAGTTTAAGACTTAATGTAAAACCGATTGTGACACCATCTACGAGAAGAAAATGGAACTATTATTGAACTTAGAATAATTTTCAATGTTTTAGAATTCGAGCATTAAATATTAACAAAAAATTAATTATAATGTATAATGAATTAGATTTAATATCGTTAATTATATCCTGATACAGCTTTATTTATGTTTTCGACTTAGAAAGATAGTCCCAACCAAGTATCACCTATTATATACTTTCTTTCTATATAAAATTGCTTTCAAAATTACTTTCAATAGGTGGGGTTCGAACTCCAAACTTTCTAACACAAAAAAAAAACATCCATGATCATAATTAGCAGCGCGCTTTGCTGATTAACCCATGAATGTTTTCAACTTTACACGTTAGAATTTGTTTCTAACAGAATGCAAACATCTTTAAAATTGAATGTTTGGAAGTTAAACTTAAATCGTATAAAACTGTTTCGCACAAGCATGCAATGTAAAAAAAAAATACAGTAAAGAGACATATTTTCAAATCATCATATTTATTTCTTCATAATTTTACATTTCAAATTTATACATAAATATTAAAATAAATTATATGTTTACATAATAGAAGTATAAAACGAGTATGGATCGTCCTTGATATACACATTTTTCATGGATTTGTAAAGGCTTTTAGAATCCAAACTTTCAAAAAAGTCAAATACTTTTACAAGATACCAAAAATAGTCAAACTTAACATTATCATTTACACTTTTTTCAGCGACTTCAACCCAGTTGATATCATACAATGCTAATTCATAATAATTGTCCCATTTGTCCGTATGATCCATTTGAGTACACATATGAGCATACCTACATTCTAAATCTGACATGCACCCAAAACAATCAATGTGTTTTTTCATATGTTTACTGATAAAGTCTTTTAAAATTGTACTCACAGACAAAGTTAGCTCTTCGAGACCTTCAGGATTATCAGGGTCTCCACAATATTCCGACATTTTCACAGATGGAAAGTCTTTAAGCTTTTGAAGCACATAATATTCAAGCGTATGACATAACAAAGTATCGCGTAAAGCTTCAGAAATAGCATTCATATAGTTGCACAGCTTTCTGATTTGAAAATGTTCCAAACTTACACACTGTGGAACGAATTGATAGGTTAAGTCCTTTTTCCGAAACATTCGTTGAAAGTTTACACGTAGTCTCCCATCAGCTTTCTCCTTCGAAACAAACAAGTCTTTCAAAATAACTAACACAGTATCGTTATCAGCGAAAGTTACATATGCGTTCAATTGTCGCTGTAATGATTCCCACACGGATGGAGATAGAGAAACACCGTCTTTTGTTGGTAATATATTTCCATCAGCAGCAGGAAGATATCGTCTAATATGAACTCTTGTGTGTCCTAAAAAGCATGAGACAACTGCAAACACGTCTCCCCCGAGATGATAGTGATTCTTCGGGATACAATCCATTCTGAATTCGCTATGATGTTGAGCATATCTCCCAGTCACATCATTTCCTTTTGCTGCTTCATCAAATCTTAATTTTTTCGCTGGGTTAGAATTTTCCATTCTAAAACGTATTTTCTTTGAACTCAAGAAATAAAGCAAACTTGAATTCAACACCAACGGATGAAGTAAAATCCAAGATATATAGAGTAAAAATATTCGACGTCTATCCAGACAGAGAACTAGATTGAAAATGATTCTGTGAACACCTTGTATAACCCACAGCATACTTTGCTTTAACCAATAAGAAAATGAATAAGCATTGGCGTCACTAAAAATTTGAATTAATATACACCTACTGGTAGCTTCTACATCAATGATAAAAGGTTGCTAATATAAGAAAACACGATTAAACATGTTTTCTTGCGATTAAAAATCATGTCTCATTAACGTATTTTTTTTTTGTTTTCATTAAGATGATATTCCGCCTCATCAAGTAATGTATCTATTATCATCAGTTAAAAATTAAGTACAATGGAGGTGCTTTGTATGTGAAAAGGAAAGTGATCTTTGTCAATCGCTTCATTCAATGTAGGAAGAGAAAGTATGCCTACAGGGTGAAGAGGGGACCTTTTCTTTTCCGTCCGATCGTCACAAAGGACCTAAAGCCATTAAAAAAAACACCTGCACTATGATTTCAATCTTTTAGCGCAATACAAGTTTGTTCATGTCTTGTAGAGCTACAAGAGAGATAGCTTTCGGCAAATGTACCCTGAATGGATACATTCTCTTCAACTGTGACGTATACTGTATTCTAATTGGTTAACTTTTAGCTTCTCTATTTCTTGAAAGAAAATGCTGCAAGGACTGAAAAGTGAAAATTCACTTCGCTTTCTACGCTTGCTTAGTAAAGACGAATTTTTGCTCTATTCTTTTTAAAGGCAACTCTCAGTTCCTTATACGCTCGAGCATGGATTTTTCAAGAATTAGTTCTCAATCTACTGAATCTTCTGCTAGGGTAAGTTGAATATACCTTTTATCGTGACTAATTTTTAATATAATTCAAATGTATTACTTTAATAATTCCCTTTTGCATTTAAAGTAATCCCCTCTGAAGCATTCACTTTTTAACGGTAACATTATTAGTTTTCAGCAAACTTTTTAAAACTTGCTTGATATTTCACACTTAGACCTTCTTTGATATTTTCTGTTAATACTAAATCTTTAGCGATAGAATTCCCTCTCATGTTAGAAATAAAAGTTTTGTATCTAATGCATTTTCCTTCTATCTTTAAAGTGAATCTTTTTTTTTTTTTTTTTTGCTATTGTAAATAGTATATCTTAAAGTTTTCAAAGATACTGTCTTGCAATCTAAGTAGTTTTCATACACTATGACTATGAATGTATGACTCTATCTTAAATGTTTTAATTTTAAACATTTAATATCGCACATTTTAAACAAAAATATACTGTTATTTTATATGTTTACTCTGAAACATTAATGCATGTCAAGATTTCAATATGTTGACATGCATTAATGTTTGTAATGTCGGATGTGTCTTAGCTCAAGTAGCTTAACTTTTTTCAAGTTCATGGATCACTTTCCATTTAAGATTTTTCACAACATAGTATATAATGAAGCTTTGTTTTTCCTATGTTAAAATTTGCAGTATACAAAATCGTTTCTTTAAATTCTTTTCAGTCTCTGGAATTTGGAATTCCCAGAGATGAATTCCGAAGATTAGTCGGCGGTAATGCGTCGGCACAAGTGCCTGAAACCTCGGATATGGTAGCCGCTGTGATGTCTAACCCTTCCGGAGATAGATCCCCATCTACCGCACCCAGAGCCTTGCCTATAGTTCCCGGAGGTCAACCTGCACCCAGTGGATCTAATACTCTAACGAAAAAGCCTGATAGTACTCATGTAAGTGTTGTTTTCTATTTTTTCGTATTTACACGTATGTAATATATACTTAATTTTTTTCTAACCAAACAAAGCTTATAAAATAGAAAAAGCAATGATGAAAATGATACTTAAATTTAGAAAATAAAAATATATGCTGAATAAGACTAGGAAAAAATAGTTTGAATTGGAAAAGTTTTTTTCAAAATTGTCTGACTCATAAATGCATTTGACATTTTCTTAGATATAAAAATTTATGTTTTTTAACGGAGACAACGTATTTAGGACTGTAAACATTTGAGCTATATAGCTTAGAAGCAATGAAATATAGTAAAAAATAAAGAGAAATCCTTAGAAATAAAAATTGAAGGAAATTTTATACATTAGTAAACTTTCTCGAATAAACTTTCACTTAGATCTTGAATGTGTTATATTGTATATAAAGAAAACGATTTTATTAGTGTATAAAAATTCTAAAAGATATTTTTTCCATGATAGGTATGCACTACTTGTGGGAAGTCTTTCACCACCAAAAGTAATTTAACGCGACATCTTAAGACCCATTCCGGAGCAAAATCCTTCCCTTGTGATGTCTGCAGTACAGGATTTTCTAGAAAAGATGATTTAAATCGACACATGAAAGTGCACAATCCAGCTGCAGTGGAATGTCCTGAGTGCAACATGCAGTTCACTCGGGAGGATAACTTGAAACGCCATATGGAGACCCATAGAAGAAGCTTCACTTGCAAAGACTGTGATAGTGTGTTTCTACAAAAGTCGAATTTATTGCAGCATATTCGAGTGACACATAATGCTCCACCTAAGAGAAAAGCTACTGATCAGGGTCCTATCGCCCCGAAACGCCCAAGGCCTACTCGTCAAAGTGCATTGAATGTGTTCTCATCAGAATTTGTAACTCCTAGTCCACAAAATGCAAAAGACTTTAAAATGTGTTTCGATGAGCTAAAACCTCAAATCCGTCAACTTTTGCAAGAGGAAATGAGGGAGAAGCGCGCCATTAAATGGCGCATTGTTATGAAAGCGCAGCTTTCACGTATTGCTGCTAATGGGGAAACCGAAGTGATTTCCTCTTATTTTGGTAGTAAATGTGAGAAAGAACTTTTAGATGAGACACTAGATGAACATTTAGAAGAGGCCATCTCCAAAGTGGAGAAATGTCTGGAAGAGTTTCTTCAACTGGGTTCAGGTTGGACCCTCGACCATATTATTCATGTGGAACTACTCACAGCCAAGTATACACCACTAGCGGGTCGTAGCTACGTCCCGCTATCAAAAAAGATACAATCTAAAAAGGCGGTGCTCAATATTCAAAATCAGGACAATAAATGTTTAGTGTGGTGTCTTCTTGCGCACAAATTAAACATTTCAAGAGAAAATCATCCTGAACGGGTCTCCAATTATCTACCCCATGAACATGAGCTTAAAATAGATGGAGTAGAGTTCCCTGTGCCAGTCTCCAAAATTCCTATGATCGAGAAGATGAACAATTTACGAATTAATGTTTTCGGTTGTGAGGAAGACGAAGTATTTCCTCTTCATATTTCCAAAAGTCTGGATTCTGACTGTGTCAATCTACTTCTCATCAGTGATGATAATACTCATCACTACTGTCTCATTCGAGATATGTCAAGATTAGTAAGCAGTCTAACGAACCATCAGCATTCATCTCATATTTGTTACCGCTGTTTACATAGATTTTCCAGTGAAAGATTGCTGCAGGAACATCATCAATACTATAAAAATGTAAGTCCACAGAGAGTGAGGCTTCCAGAACCTGGACATAATATTTTAAAGTTTGAAAACATCCACTTCCAACATCCTGTTCCATATGCCATTTATGCGGACTTTGAGTCAATCATCATCCCGGTACATTCCGCTCAACCTTCGAGTTCTGGTTCTTATACAGAAAAGTTAGCACACCATGAAGCCTGTGGTTATGCTTACATCGTTGTTGGCCCTGATGGAAACGCTCTCAAACCCATTAGTGTTTATCGTGGTCCTGATGCTGCCACACATTTTGTGAAGAAACTACTCGAAGAGCGAGAAGAAATTGGGGAAAAATTAATAGATGTTAAGCCGATGACTCTATCCCCTCAAGAAGAGATGGATTTCAAAACATCAACTTCCTGTCATATCTGCAATAAGCCTTTACAGAAGGATCGTGTGCGAGATCACGATCACTTAACTGGAAAGTTTCGTGGAGCTGCACACAGCCGCTGTAATCTTAAGTTTCAGATGAGGAAGATGATACCAGTGATTTTTCACAATTTAAAGAACTATGATGCTCATCATATTGTGAAAACACTCGGGGAATTTAAAGACTATGAATATCAAGTAATTCCTACTAACATGGAAAAATACATTTCTTTTTCAATCTCAAGGAAAGATGAAAAACGAGGGGAAAACGTTTCCTTAGTGTTCTTAGACAGTTTTCAGTTCCTGCCTGCATCACTGGAAAAGCTCGTTTCAAATTTATCTCCAAATAATTTCCATCTCCTACAGAAAAATATGCCTGCGAATAAAGTTCCCCTTCTGCTAAGAAAAGGGGTCTACCCCTATGAATACATGGATTCTTTCCAAAAATTTAGTGAGACTTCACTACCACCACTATCTGCTTTTTACAGCAGCCTAAGCAATGAAGCAATCTCTCAGGATGATTATAATCATGCTCAAACTGTTTGGCAAGAATTTCAGCTATCATCCATGGGAGACTATCATGACTTGTATGTGAGTAGTGATGTTCTTCAACTAGCAGATGTTTTTGAGAACTTTCGAAAATTGTGTCGCAAATATTATGAAATAGACCCTACACATATGTTTACTGCACCTGGACTAGCATGGCAAGCTTGCCTGAAAATGACTCAACAACCTCTCGAACTGTTCACTGATATAGACATGCATCTGTTTATTGAACGTGGCATTCGAGGGGGTATTTCGGTTATTACGAAAAGGCATTCCGTTGCTAACAACAAATACTTGCCGAATTTTGATCCTACAAAGCCATCTAAGTACATTATGTATTTAGATGCAAACAATCTCTATGGATGGGCAATGTCTCAACCGCTACCTTGTGGAGATTTTAAATGGATGGAAGCAAGCCAGGTGGATGAACACTGGATTAAATCCATTCCTTCTGACAGTGACAGAGGATATGTGTTAGAGGTTGATTTAGAATACGGCCCTCATTTGCATAAAAGTCACAATTTATATCCATTGGCAGTTGAAAAATTAAAAATTTCTGACCATATGTTGTCACCTGCTGCAAAAGACATTTTAAATCAACTGCATGGACAGAAATTCAAAGAGTGTGAGAAACTGGTGCCTAATCTGTGTGATAAGGAAAATTATATTGTTTACCACCGAAATCTTCAGTTGTACTTATCCTTAGGATTAAAACTGAAAAAAGTGCACAAAGTTCTAAGTTTCGAACAAAAACCATGGTTGAAACCGTATATAGAATTCAACACTGAAAAAAGGAAACATGCAGCAAATTCCTTTGAAAAAGATTTTTTTAAACTGTTAAATAATTCTGTATACGAAAAAACTATGGAGAACTTGCGGAATCGAGTGGACATACAACTTGTGCATAAAGAAATGCGTGGAAAAAAATTAGTTGCAGCACCAAGTTTCCGCACTTTTAAAATGTTTTCAGAGGACTTAGTAGGAGTGGAAAGAGTGAAAACCAACATCATGCTCAACCGTCCGTTGTATGTCGGTTTTGTTATTCTTGAACTTAGTAAAGTGCTGATGTATGATTTTCACTATAATCATATATTACAAGTTTACGGTGAGAGGGCAGAGCTTTTATTCACAGATACCGATTCCCTCACCTACGAAATTCAAACAGAGGATGTATACGAGGACATGAAGAATCATCTTCATTTATACGATACTTCCGAGTATCCTACTGATCATCCTCTATACAGCAATCAAAATAAAAAGAAAATCGGTTGCTTTAAAGACGAACTCAATGGTGAAATCATTGAAGAGTTCATTGGACTTAGAGCCAAAATGTACTCCATAAAATCATTACATCACGAGAAAAAAACTGCGAAAGGTGTTTCTCGGCAAGTTGTGCAGCAAAAAATTAAACATGCTAATTACAAAAACTGCTTAGAGAATGTTAAAGCAACTCGTGAAAAAATGATGAAAATAGGGAGTGATTGTCATCAATTATACACACAAAAATTACACAAAACAGCTCTTTCACCTTTTGATGACAAAAGATTCATTTTAGATGACCATATTAATACCTTAGCATATGGTCACCATCTAATTAATACATGAATCTTGTAAATTGAAAATTATTGTAAATATTTATTCCTTGTTACATTTTGTGTCTATTATTTAATGTATGTCTTATTCAGAATTTTTATTTAATAGAATAGTTATTTATATGTGATATATATTGAAGTGCAATACAATTTACATCCAATGCATATGTTTAAAAAGTAGATTGAGAAAAATTAGTCTTAAAATATATTTTTAAAAATATTTACTTATTTTGAATAAATGAATTGTTTATTATCATATGTCTCTTTACTGTGTGAATGTTTTTTTTTTCTTTTTTTTTTTTCTTTTTTTTCCTTTTTTTTGTTTTTTCTTTTTTGCATGCTTCTGTGAAATAGCTTTATAAGATTCACTTGATATTTTTTGAAGTGAAAGTTGTAAAAAGTAAACATTTAAAATAGTTTAAGTAAAAGTCAATTTCGCTATTCGGTTTAGTATTTTGATTTCATAGAAATGTGATTGGCGAATCTATCTGGAGAGAGAAATCAATTTATTTATAAGTTAAAGTATTATGTTTTATTATAAATTATTTTTTTTTGTAACGAATGCCATTTTTGAAAATGAGTTCGAGAGAGGAGGTTGTATGGATGTTTTTCCTCTATATAAGCATCTGTATTGTTATGAGTTTAATATACATATTTACTGGAAAAGCAGATTTTGCAGTTGATTTCGTTCTTTTTCCGAATGATACTTCTAATTCAATTGTTTCATTTCGGGGATGATAAATTTTAATATTACAAATAATCAATTTTCCTGCTGCAATGAAGAGGGCGTATCAGGATCCGAGTCGCGAAGCAAGTTTTGGTGGTGTCGATGCATTATTTTATGCTGCACGAGGAAAAGTTTCGAAGAAAGAAATCAAGAGATGGTTGCAAGGAGTCGACGCGTATACGTTACACAAACTGATTCGAAGGAAGTTTCCGACAAATCGGGTCATTGTACATTCAATCGATCATCAGTGGCAGGCAGACTTAGTAGATGTTTCAAATTTACAAAAGTATAATGATGGATATCGTTATATATTAACATGCATTGATATTTTATCAAAGTATGCATGGGCAATACCTTTGAAAACGAAACGTGGTCAAGATATAGTTGATATTTTTAAGAAAATCTTTTCTGTGCGAAAACCAAAGCTTTTACAGACGGATCAAGGAACTGAATTTAAAAATAAAAAGTTTCAAACATTTCTCAGAGAGAATCATGTCAAGTTTTTCACGACATTTAATTCAACAAAAGCATCTGTGGTGGAAAGATTTAACCGTACGCTGAAGACAAAAATGTGGAAATATTTTACAAGTCAAAACACGTATAATTTTGTTAATGTTCTAAACGACTTAGTGAGCAGCTATAACAACACTTATCATTCTACAATTAAGAGAAAACCAGTAGAAGTGAATGCCGATAATGAAAGAGATGTATGGTTTACAGTGTATGGAAATACAGTAGATGTTGAAAAAAAGCCTTGTGTTTTCGACATCGGAGATGTTGTTCGCATTTCTAAGCAAAAACTTACTTTTGAGAAAGGATATGAAACCAACTGGACTGAGGAACTGTTTATTGTAACAGAGTGTGTGAAGAAAGATATTCCTGTATATAGAGTTAAAGATTTGTTAGGTGAGTCTATTCAAGGAACCTTTTACTCACAAGAATTGCAGAAAGTGAAACTTAAAGAAGATTATACTATTGAAAAAATATTGAAGAAACGAGTGAAGAAAAATAAAACGGAATATTATGTAAAGTTTCGAGGTTATCCAGCGAAATTTAACCAATGGATTCCGACTTCTAATTTTTCAATCTTATAAAATGCTTAAACATATCCACTTACTTTCATTGCACATCATGAGTTTCTACGTGACACTACCGAGTGATAGCTCTATGAATTATTTTTCCGATAACAAGATTTCGCATTTTATTACGAGATTGCCAACACCAATTGAACTAACAGGTGAATGGGAAGTAGGTTTAGTTGAATTCATTTATCCACATACTTGGTATAATGTAAATAGTAAAAACAACCTTATTGCTTTTGATTTAGGAGATGGAAAAGAATTGGGTAGGAATATACCGCCAGGTTGTTATGAAAGCGTCCCAGATATTTTAAAAGCTATATCTATTGCCGATCATGAAAATAAAATTTCTTTTAACTATAATCATGTTACCAAACGCGTTCGCGTAAAAGTAAAAAACAATGCTAGAGTTATTTTTCACAGTGGTTTATGTCAACTGTTAGGGTTTGAACCTACTGTGATTGAAAGAGAAAGTGAAACGCATAGGGAACAAACAACGTTTAGTCCTCTCGTGGCGGATCCAAATGCACATTTTAAAGTTTTGATGATATATACAGACATTATTGAACCACAGATTGTAGGTGATGTTTTTGCACCTTTATTACGAACTGTAAAAGTGAGTGGTAGCGACGGAGAAGTTGTAAGTGTAGAGTACGAAAGGCCGCACTATTTACCTGTTAGTCGGAAGATTATTGATACTGTCGAAATAGTTATAAGAACAAACATGGGAGCATTGGTGCCATTTGAACGTGGACGTTCATACGTGAAACTTCACTTCCGACAAAAGTATCTCTCATAATGCTTGTACCTTATCAATGCTGTCAAAAGTCCTTTGAGGATTATTACCTTAATCAAACAGGGAGTGGACTCAATTTTTATCAAGGAGCTCCCTATCAAAGAGGATATGGAATCGGGGGTCTCTTGAAATCATTTTTTAGAGCCGCTGTTCCACTTTTCAAATCAGGAGCCAAAGCAGTTGGTAAGCAAATACTAAGCAGTGGTGTTGATGTATTCAACGATGTGTCAAGTGGTGAAAATTTGAAAGTTGCTACAAAGCGTCGATTGAAAGAAGCTAGTAAAAATTTAACTGATAAAGCAGCAAACAAAATTAAGACAATGATTGGATCGGGAAAAATAAATAAAAAGCGTAAACTTTCCAAGAAGCGTGTCAGTTTTCGTAGAGTGAAGAAGGTGAAAGCACACGATATTTTCTCTTAAGAAGAAGATGAGTTCTCTTATTCATAAAGATTCTCCAGTATGCGTGAAATCAGAATTGGATCTGTTTTCTGTACCTCCAACACAAGCTGCGATTGAAAAAGGTCAATTCATCGAATATCATCCCATTGCTAACATACGTGATGGAGGTCCCGTGGAATTCAACATCTCTGGAAGTGGTGAAGAATATACAGACTTGAGTACTTCCTATATTTATGTTAAAGCTAAAATTGTTAAGTCTGACGGATCATCACTAGCTGAAAATGAACCTGTGGTACCAGTCAATTTATTCCTGCATTCTCTATTCTCACAAGTTGATGTTTGTTTGAATGAAAGAAATATTTCTTCTGCAAGCAACACATATCCATACAGAGCCTACATTGAGACAGTTTTGAATTACGGAGAAGATGCAAAGAAAAGTTTACTGAGCAGCGAACTCTTTTACAAAGATACTCATCCTGAAAAAATCAATCCATTAGCTGGGGATGCAGAACTTGGATTGAAAACTAGATATGAACTTAGTAAAGAGAGCAAAACTATTGACATGATTGGTCAATTACACTCTGACATTTTTCATCAAAATCGACTCTTATTGAATTTGGTTGACATCAAAATTAAAATGGGGCGAAGTAACCCCGCATTCTGTCTCGTATCAACAAAACAAGATGGAGATTATAGAGTAATATTGGAACATGCATCATTATTTATCAGAAAAGTTAAAGTCAGTCCCGGAGTTTCTTTAGGCCACGCAAAGGCTTTAGAAAAAAGTTCAGCAAAATATCCAATTGATAGAGTGTTGTGTAAAACATACTCTGTATCCAAAGGGAGTTTTTCCTTTATGCAAGATAATGTATTTTTAGGAACTATGCCTAAAAAAGTGATTGTCACTTCTATTGAAAACGCAGCTGTGAATGGACAGTATGCCAAGAATCCTTTTCTGTTTTCTCATCACGATGTAAATTTTGTAGGTATTTATGTGGACGGCCAACCTGTACCTTCCAAACCCTTAGAGTTAGATTTTAAAAATAATAACTATATACGTGCCTACCATACTTTATTCTCTGGATTTAATACTGATAAAGGTATATATTTAACTCGTGATGAGTATTCCAGAGGGAATGTACTATATGTTTTCGATTTATCTGCAGACTTGTGTAATGGACCACATTTAAATCTGCAACATCAAGGAAATTTGAGAGTAGAAATTAAATTTGCTACTGCTATTTCAGAGACTCTTTCTGTGCTCATTTACGCCGAATTTCAGAACGTGATTGAAATTACGAAATCTCGTCACGTTTTGTGTGACTTTGCTAATTAGAATAAAAATGAATTCTGAACAAATACGGCGCATCTTGATTCAAGATAAATTTACCAAAAAATATTTCATAGATGTAACACCAAGTGATTATTTACCAATCAAAATTTCGACATTTCCTGCCTGTTTTATTGTCAATGTTGATTCATCATCAGAACCTGGAAGTCATGGTTAGCTTTCTATATACAATCAATGAATCAATTGGAATTTTTTGATTCTTATGGAAACAAACCATCATTTTTTGAAGGAGCTATAAGTGATTTTGTATCAACTTTTTCCAATGTAACATACAATCCTATGATATTGCAAAGTAATTCCACTGCTGTTTGTGGACAATATTGCATTTATTATTTGTATTCAAGATGTCGTGGACAATCGCTAAAGACTTTGCTTTCAACTTTTGTAACCAATCATATTTGTAATGATAAACGTGTGTATAATTTTGTAGCTAAGTTTTTTAATGTACATCCAAATTTGTATCAATAAAAGTATTTATCTTTTACATTTTCTGCTTCTGTTTCATTTGTCATGGATCTTCCAAAGCTACAACACAGTTTCACAATGGTTGCTTCGGGTCCTACTGGGAGTGGGAAAACCGTATTTTTTGCAAATATGTTGAACTATAGACGTGAAATGTTTTCCATAGTACCCGATAAAGTGGTATGGTTTTATGGGATACATCAACCTCTGTATAATGAGATAACGGATGTCACATTTATAGAAGGATTTCCCTCCAACTATGAAGAGTATTTAGGAAAAAACACTTTATTTATTATAGACGATTTAATGACTGAATGTGGTAAAAGTGACTCTATAACGAAACTTTTTACGCGTGGAAGTCATCATCTAAACATTTCAGTTATTTTTATTACTCAAAACTTCTTTCATAAAGGAAAAGAAATGCGTGAAATAACTTTGAATGCTCATTATATTATTTTGTTTAAGAATCGAAGAGATATGTCGCAAATTTCGCATTTAGGAAAACAAATATTTCCTAGACACTTAAAATTTTTTCCAAGAAGTTTATGAAGATGCAACGAAGAAGAAGTTTTCTGACCTACTGATTGATTTAAAAAGTGACACTCCTGAAGAAATGCGACTGCGCACACATATTTTACCCAATGAAACTCAATATATATATCAAAGAAGATTTTAATAAAATGAAATGATATAAGTAAATGTAGTCATTTCTGAAAATGGCAGTCACTAAGCAACAAGTGAGAGAGCTGCATCTCCTACAAATTTGTCCTCCTAAATTGCAAAAAGAATTACTCAAAAAAATTAATATACAGTGCATAAAAGCCATTTGCGAATGTTGTCATAATACTCTTAAAGGAAATATACCTTTATCAAAGTATCAGAAGAGGACACTCGCTAAGCATAAAGAAACTTTACGTAATTTAGTAAAGCGAAAAACATCTCTCGCAAAGAAACGTAAATTGATTGTGCAAAAAGGCGGTTTCTTGAATGTCCTCATCCCCGCAGCATTAAGTGTTTTAGCAGGTCTTATCAATGGAGTACGCTAAAAAGTATGCACTCATTCCTGAAGAAATGGTGACAAAGCATGTAGTTTCAAACAAACAGTTATCTGAATTGGATAAAACTATGATGCAAATTTTAAACAGTTCTTTAGAAGAGCATGAGAAGATATTAAGATACAATGAAGTTTTGCAAAAGAAATTGCAGTTGACTGAATTCAACTCTCCATGGAAAAAATACAAGAGGATGAAGAAGCTAGTAAAAGTACGAAAGAGAATCCTGTCACAGAACAAAATAACTATGAATCGATAATTTTGAACTCTGTGAATAAAAAGTCGCAAAAAGAGGCCAGAAATCTTGTCGATATTATGAAAAGACATTCAAACATTCTTTCGTGGAATGAAAAAGGAGAAGTGTTCTATCATCAGCAGAAAATTGAAGATTCTAACATTGCCGATTTACTAAACCTCATTTTTAGCAATAAGAAAGACACCAATGTACAGTCTAAAGATGTATTTCTCGCTGCCTTAAACGAGATGAATGCTCCAAAACATTTTATAAAAAACAAGAATTTATATGATGTTAAACCAGCAAATGTATCACATCCTGTAACTACGTCAACTATTGTACCGAAAACAGGAAAACGTAACACTGTATCTAAATTGAATCAAGCTGTAATTCCAAAATGGGAGAAATTGTATAAATAAATTTGCTGATTTTAGTTTTTGATTCGTTATTGATTTTAATGTTTCAGTATTATAAGTCTTTTTTCCTCCTTCATTCATTTATAGAATTCTCTATGGCAACATTTAGCAGTATACAAGGGTATCTTTCTAAGTCGAAAACATAAATAAAGCTGTATCAGGATATAATTAACGATATTAAATCTAATTCATTATACATTATAATTAATTTTTTGTTAATATTTAATGCTCGAATTCTAAAACATTGAAAATTATTCTAAGTTCAATAATAGTTCCATTTTCTTCTCGTAGATGGTGTCACAATCGGTTTTACATTAAGTCTTAAACTGAAACTAAAAAGTGTTGCCATTCCAAAACTATAAACTTTTAAAAAAAACCACTTTTCGTAGTATTGAAACAGTGCTATAGTAGTTCCACTATTTGCCGCTAGGAGGCGGAATAATAGGGTTAAAACCTAAATTAAACAATGTTGCCATTCCAAAACTATAAACTTTTGAAAAACAACTCAACTCTACTTGAAAAACGCCTGAGGGCATACAACTCAACTCCACTCGAAAAACGCCTGGGGGCAAAAACAACTCAACTCCACTCGAAAATGCCTGAGGGCATACAACTCAACTCCACTCGACTAACGCCTGAGGGCACGCCTGGGGGTATTGGGAGGCGGATCGGCCACGCCCCCTGATCCGCGATCCGCCTCTTGGGGCAGAAGCGGCCTTATAACCCTACTCTCGCCCAACCAGTTTAATTCAACTGGGCTAAAAAATTTAATGTGCTAACAGATTATTGAACTATGTAAATTTGTAATGTTTGCTTAATGTTTTGTGATTACTTAAATATTCATTATTATTTTTAAATATACTCACTCACTTGAGTAAATGTGCATCGTTCACATAATTTTTAAGACTTCGCCTTTCATCATTTGTATTAACAAAGTATAACATTTACAACAATTTCAAGATTTCATCATTTATCGTTATTCTATCATATTATATTTAAAAAGTTTTCATATCTTAAGTAAAACCCCGATTTAACATCCCACCAATCTACGTTTTACCCGCATTTTACGTTTTTTTCATCAGGTCCCAGTTTTTCCATATCCCAATTGATGTTAAAATATCCCGATGTTAAAATATACTCTAAGTTTGTTATTTATAGAATTCCACGTATTTTATGTTTTCCCTCGAAAATGAAAAAAGAAAAAAAGTTCTAAAATTAGCCATATTTTTCGTTTTTTGCTTTTTCTAAAGCTTTAGGCATATTGTTAAAAGTTAATTATTACTCTCTTACAAAACAAATTATGATCAAGGATTGTTTTTGTTTTCAAGAATTCTTAAAAAGGGGCTATTCGAGTTTATCAAGGCGCGAGAAAGTTCGTTTGTTTCCAGTATTGAACTGGAAGAGTTCGTTCTTTTTGCTATTTTATAAACAAACTTTTTTTTTTTTTGCTTAGAATCACCCATGGTTTACTGGAGAGGTGAAAAATTTGATTTTCTGTTTTAGAACGTTGTTGGGCCTACTTATACAATATATATCGATTTCAACTGTTATTATTCAATTAAGTGACTCGCCCAACCAGTTTAATTCAACTGGGCTAAAAAAAATTTAAGATGTTAACAGATTATTAAACTTATTAGTAACATAATATGTATTCATAAAAATAATATTCATTAACTACGAAAAATAAGTACTAAACAACTTTCACTCAATCAATGAAGAATTTTATTTTCCTTTTGAACATGTTGACGGGGGCATTGCTTCAGTGATGAATTTATAGGGATGGAGGGTTGCAACCTCCCATGATACACACATTCAAAATAAAATAAGTACGGTGTTTTTGAATAAAGAATTTTAAAAATAGTTGAGGCATTATGTAACTTTGTAATGTTTGCTTAATGTTTTGTGATTACTTAAATATTTATTATTATTTCTAAATATATTCACTCACTTGAATAAATGTGCATTGTTCACATAATTTTTAAGAATTCGCCATTCATCATTTGTATTAAAAAAGTATAACATTTACAACACTTTCAAGAATTCATAATTTATCGTTATTCTATCATATTATATGTGAAAAGTTTTCATATCCACAGTGAAACCCTGATTTAACATCCCACCAATCAACGTTTTTATCATCAGGTCCCAGTTTTTCCGTATCCTAATTGATGTTAAAATATCCCGGATTCTAAGTTTGTTATTTATCGAATTCCACGTATTTTATGTTTTCCCTCGAAAAAGAAAAAAGTGTTTTAAAATTAGCCATATCTTTCCTTTTGTGCTTTTTTAAAAGCTTTAAGCATATTGTTAAAAGTTAATTATTACTCTCTCACAAAACAAATTATGATCAAGGATTGTTTTTGTTTTCGAAAATTTTCAAAAAAGGGCTATTCAAGTTTATCAAGGGGTGAGAAAGTTTGTTTGTTTCCAGTATTGAACTGGATAAGTTCGTTCTTTTTGCCATTTTATAAACCAACAAAGCTCCAACACTTCGAGTCTAAAAAAGATTTTGTTAGCAGTCACTATTATGTGCTATGCACTACTCTTTTTGGGCAGAACAGCTTACTTATAGTGGACATTTTACAAATAGTGGAAAGCTATTTTCTTTCCCATAACGGCTAGGGAAAACGCTTACTATGTATTTGAGTCCTGAAGATGCAGCATTTACTTTGAACTCCATGACTAAAAACAATCCACTATTATGGATTATTTTCAAACTAAATGCTCGGATTCGTAATTAAATGCGTTAAAATGGTAAGTAATTTTCTTTTCGAAAATATATAGATATTATACTTTTTAAAAGAGTTCAAATCTGCCATTCATCATTTGTAACATGAAAGGATAATGTCAACGACAATTTCAAGAATTCATAATTTGTAACAATTAAATTGTTACAGTTCCATCGAAAATGCCTCGCCCACCTATAAGGAGGTGTTGTTTACAGAGTCGAAATCAGAGCCAGAGAGAAAACTTTCTCCACTGAATTAGCCAAGAAACACCACTAGATAAAAAAATACGACTTGAGCTCATTAAAGATATGTATGTTTGAGTCAGAACATCACCCCGATTGCCATTTTTGTGGCATTGAATGCTGTAAAAAAAAAAAGCAATATTCCATGTTCTGCTCATAACTAAGCAAGTGTCCATTGCATTAACATTAGGAACTGTAGGTAGGATTCCGCGATAAGAATTGAATTTTAATTGCATTTTTAGCGTATTAATTTAGTAACACATTCTTTTTCAGCTTTGAACCGTAAAATTTCCCTTTTCAGCATTCACATGCACTTTCGAATTTGCTTTTGTCAAGATATGTCTCTTAAGCGATGTATATCAGAAATCGGCGTGATACTCCAAAAGCAAATTCGAAAAAACAAGCTGGTAATTTCAAAGAATTACATCAAATCTTCATCCTCACTGCACAGAAAAAGTGCATAATGCACGAAGAGCAATTTACAGATCAATGTCTTACATTTTCAAGAATTACTCAAAATCTTAATCTCTGTAGCACAGAAAATGTGGATGGCACAAAAATCGATTTACAAATGAATATTCTACATTTTTAAGAATAACACAAAATTTTCATCTTTGCCGCACAGAAAATCTGTAACGACTGAAATCAATTTACAAATAAAAGTCACACATTTTCAAGAATTACACAGGGTGGAAGCACAACCAGGAAATCAGGAAAATTTACATTCTGGAAAATATCAAAGGATATTTAAAGTTTTCTGAAATATCATGGAAAATTATAGTTTTCAATATTCAAACCAGCAAGCGTCTGGAGTTTCGTTTGCGGAATTTCCTTTCGTTACACGTGTTCAGAATATGGGGTTATTCTATTATCAAACGGGGAGTGAAGAGTGTGTGTGGGAAAATTTTTAGTTTTAGAAGGTTTTAATCTTATAAGCAGGATATTCCATTATCCGCTATCAAAGAAATTTCTATTTATCCACTGTTCTTTATTCTATCAGTGGCGTAGCTGAATGGGGGCAGTCCGCCCCGGTTGTCACCCATCCAGGGGTGACACCCAGCCACGACGGAGAAAAAGAATGAACCTTTAAAAGCTCCATAGAATAAAACAAATACTTAAAATGGGAGGAAAAATATCCAATTTAAGTTTCTATTTTGATCTGAGCAAAGTATCCTTTAAAAAATATATTCACAATGTTTTTTAACCGCTAATCATAACCATTGCCCTCAACAAATACTTTAAATATTATGAGGCTCATGATGCAAATGGTGTTCTTCTTTTTCAAAGCTGCAATTTTTTTTTTAAATTTATTACGTTCCATTAAAACGCATACTTCAGTGCTTACATTATTTATTTGTTTTAGTGGGAGGGCGTAATCTTTTCCATGGAGTGACACTATCACTACCCGCCTCGGGTGTTACCCATACTGGCTACTCCATTGATTTTTTTTATACTTCATCAAATTGCCTACATATATATAGTCCAGCATCTCTTCGCTGCAGCTTTTGCTTTTCTTGAATAGGCTAAGGATAATCAGTAACTGTTAGATTTTTCAGATAATCTTTACTAAACTTTGTCTGATCAATTTATCAATTCCACATTGTCTGATCAATTTATCAATCCCCCCAGATTACTTTAATTTATAGAAATTAAAATTTCATATTTTGAAATAAGTTCATTTCTCCTATTTGATTTCAAAATGTATGTTTATGTATAAAGCTAATAATACACTTTATTTTTTACTTTTTGTATCACAATTTACTTTTGATTGGTTGAAACAAACATTTATGAAATAATATTTATATTTTTGAATTCAGACTCAGAAAGAATGTACTGCTATCTATCAGATTCAAAGTAAAAAAAAAAAGCTATGTAAAAGTTTTGATGATTTAATAAAGATAAATATGCCACGTGATACAAACATAGATCAATAAATATAGGTTATTAGGGATAGATTGGAATAATTTTATACCTAAGTCAAGGTAGGTATACATTTATGGAAAAAGACATAGGCTGAAATAAGTTTTTAATCAGCTCAAAACTGACTTAAAAGGTCGCCTTCGGCATCTTGCTTGAGAGAGAAAAAAAAAAACAAGTTGCGCTGAAGGCGCCTTTATTTTAACCCTTTGAACTCGCAACTCCGTTGCGGGTACCGCTAGTAGTAAATAATATTTTTATTTTACAGATTATTAAACTTGACTGTTCTACCTGATAAATATCTCTTTGATTTGATGTGCATTTCCGGTTACTGGGAGAATTGTATATTTATAACATCTAAAACAGCGGTCATTTCATATGACCACCGGGCTTTACTAGTTTTATATAAACAAACAAGTCAGGTATAAAGTATCTATACATTTATCGAAAATTAAGGCTGAAGGCGAAAACAGTAATTATTGCTTTTTGTGTTACACTGCGGAAAAATAACCAGTTCAAAAATTTTATTGTATACCTTTCTCATTTGATACTTGCGGTAAAGATACTGTTTATTTGATACTGTCTCGCTACCGATAACATCACTCCGATATAGTACCGGTACAAAGTATCGGAAAGTAGGCTGGATTGGGTATTTCCTAAAGACCATTAGCAAATCCCGTAAGAGTCTTCTTTTCGGCTCTCGTCGACTTACTAAATAGATAGAAATAAAATTTTTACAGTGAGGCACATTTGTTTCAGCTTGTTGAATACGTAATGAGTAACGCGAAGCTACACCTGCAATCGTTCGAGTTCGCGAATGTTTTGGCAAAAAGCGAACCGAACACAAATTACTCCCCCCCCCCCCCTATAGGATTTAATCTCAAGGACGTACTCTTGCGTTTTCAACACTCATGAGAGGAATATTAATGAATTACGATATGCTAGAGGACTGTAGATAACCAAAAACAAACCCTTCAACGTTTCGATATTTTGACTTAGCAATATGTTTTTAAAAGATTTTGCTATCAGTAAGAAAAAACAGGTATGGTAACGCTAATTATTATACAGATACATGCAGTTGACAATTTGATGCATGTAATATTATATAACAGACTTCGGTGACCAGCCGGTTCTCCTTATTTGTGACTTTTATTCTGAACCCTAATTTTCTTCACATTTTTTTTTCATTTAACAAGTCACTTGTATTAAAGAAACTTAGATTATTAAACAGATGGTATTAAAACATTTGAAATTTTACTCGTTGCTTTGTAATCCAGCACTGAAAGCTATTAATCCTTAGTATAAGAGACAGCGCGACGAAATGAAATTTTGTCATTTGGTAAAGAAACCTTCAGCGAATGGATAAATGGGAAAAGAATGATAAAAATTCAAAACGTGAAAAATATACACAGTCCTGCTCTTAACAAGCACTAAACTGATAATGACACACACATTTAAATGCAACGACATATTATACATGTCTGATAAAACATACATAGATGCATTCAGTCAAAATTTAAAATTATGGGATCTCGAGAAAAACTTTTGCAACGTTTCAATTGCACTAGAATATCGGAAGTTCTTTGAAAAATAGCAAAAAAAAAAGGAATTTTGTCGCTTTACAGTCTCTAGCAAAGTTTTAAGCCCCACAAAATAAACGAGTTATTAAATCCAAATTTTTGGAATTGTGAATCACAGGCTCTCTTAGTAGGAAAAGCTTGAAAATTCTTTCACTGAGCGAACAAAACACAATAGACGTAAATTAATAATTTACAGTCATTTTTCCTGAATTCCAAAGTACACGTAAACGGAGATTTCCATTTATCTTATATAGCTAAACTACTAAACTCAGCGCTCGACAGCCCATGAGGAGCCAAGACCTGTAGAGATCATGTCATCTATCGAGACCAAGGGCCATGGGATGCAGAAGTTCGGTCAGGTGGTCGGACTGAAGCGATTTATCTTGTACTAAAGTGACTCAAAATTCCTTTAATCTTAAAGAAGATGCGTCACGTATGACACATATTTTTTTCGAGGCTTCCACAAACATTTTTTTTTATTTTTATACTTCATGCTTATTGAGAGTCACAACATAAAGTGGCAATCTTAAAAAAAAAAGTTTTTTGTGTCTTTAAAAATCTTTTAATATAACGTTACATAAAATCTTACGAAGTAAAAAACACAAAATCATATGCACATTTTCTCGATTCAATCTCTAATTGGGTATAGACTACAGCCCAATCTTAAGTTTGCATTCATACCAATGGTGACGGAGACATTTTTCCTCTGTCGTAATATACTCTTGCTATGGTTCATAAACTAACAGCGATGACGCATCTCCTCGACAATGCAATCAACGAATCAGGATCGTCTGAATAAAAGATTCTTCTAATGACGCGAGAAAAAACACCAATCAGGCAATATCAGAGCGTGGTTATTAAAATGTGGCGTGGTGTGGAACCAATGAAGTGCCCTGAAAGGTTTCGTTGTTGTTGCTTGTCGCTGTTGCGTTCGAAGTAAAGGCACTCTTTTTTTTGGCTCCTTTTAATAAGTATTATACTATTGATTGAGCATTTTTTCCGATATAAATTATACGAACAAAACACATACAGGGCCTTAAAAATCTTTTGAGTCAGATTTGGTTTCAAAAGCACCAAAACATGGGCTCAAAATACACATCAATATCGATCATGTATTGTATAAAAGGATACTTAGCAAGAAAGTTCAAAATTACCTATTTTGCTGAAAGGCTTGAGACGCTACCAAAAAAATCGTACGCTCTCTAGAAAAAAAGCATCTAGATATGGATGTTCAAAGAAAAAAAATCTTGAAAGTATAAATACTTCTTGGGACATCTTTTGGAAAGACTTATCAGTCTTTTTGGCACAAATTCGTTTTCCCCTTAAATATATTTTATGACATTTTCTACTTCTATTTCTCCTAAAGAAGTTTTTTTTTTCTTTGTATACTTTTTAAAAGAATGACATATTTCTTGATCTTGTTTTCTCATTCTACCCACACGTTCTCTACAAAATTTTCAATCCTTTGCTTCTAATTTCAATGGGATTAAGAAGGGGCGTTTTGATTACCGTCAAATCAGACATTAAAGTAGCACAGCACGACCACTCAAAATCATAAGTCTTAATGCAATGAGTATTGTGGGATTTGCACGATTTACCGGATTCGGGATTTAAAAAAACCGTTCAGAATTTCGCTTTGCGGATTTTAATACATTAATTTTTTTAGTATATACGGTGCCCAAAAAGTAAGTTTACACTTTCAGAGAGTCATTGAAAAGAGACAGCGATATTGTTTATGCATAAACGAGTTGTAAATATTTTTTTTTCGCAGAACTAATTATCCGTATTGATATTCTAATTATCCGCATTTTATAACTAATTTCATAAATATATGTTTTGAAATCCAATATGATTTTTCTTCAAAACAGATAGCTTGGAATGAGCAACAGCCTTTTATGAGGAGATTCATCGATACACTCGCTTAGCGAAGGGGGGGGGGGGAGGTAAATCCCTCGCAATCCTTTGTTTTAAACCATATTGCAAATCTTAGTATGGTGATATATATATAAGCATATAAAGAATTTTATACCCCTCCCCCTTCCAGAAAAAAAAGAAAGAAAGAAAGTCCCGGCTGTGCTGGTGCATCAATGTATCATAGAACACCAACGTACACTCCTTAAAGTATGGCTTTAACATTCTTTCTAAAGTGATGCATTGATAAATTTAAGCAAGTACAGTGTATTATACTTATTTAAGTAAGAACTTCCATATAAAGAGCTTTAAAAAACTCATTAACGTTGAAAACAGTAAAAAAAATAATAACCTTATCAAGAATACTAAATAATAATATACATTTATAAGCGTGTGTATATATTACATTGATTACTCATAAATTTAAAAAGGGTCTCTATCAAAGTTTAAATAGCTCTATATATCATTTAGTTTATATATATATATATATATATATACTAAATGATAGATGGGAATACACAGGGGTCGCCAGAGGAAATTCGGATCCGTTTTGAGACCCTTCACAGAATTCCAATTAATCAAAACGGACCCTTCAAAATTCTGAGCTTACAAACAGTACTTTTGACACCATTATTTATTAAAAAAGCGGCAAATGATAATAATATTTTCATTACTACATGTTTAAATTTTCAATTTTCAAGAAATTATTTGATTTTTTACAAAAATATCTCTAAAATTCACAAAAATCGGACCATGTGAAAGATGCTGGATCAACACCGTTATATATATGATAGTAGAGCCCCGAACGATCAATTTTGATGGGGTTATAAATTGAAGAATAAACACGGAAAAAACGACGCATGCGGGTCAACATAAAACATAATTAGCGAGATATGAACTTCACACAAAATTTTCGGAAAAAGTATGCACCATTAATTTAAAACAAAAATTATATACGTATTTAAGTAAATATGCCCCGTCCCCCGTGTATATATAAATATATACACGTATGTAAGTTTAAAAAATGCTTCAAGTAATAATTAAATGAAGAGTCTAATATTAATGTCAAATGTCTTTTTTCCCTCGGAGACGTTATTATATTGTCTTGAATATGTTTTAAAAGAGTACAAAATATTTTGCCTGTCTGAAGGAAGAAAGAAAAGTACAGATATTATTCGTCAAAGAAATCTTAAGATAATAAATTTTAAAAATTCTGGAAAACTGATTTTTTTTTTTTTTTCGGAACAAACCCTCGAAAATTTTTGGAAAGTCGGAAATTTCCGATCAGAATCATCCTTGGTCACCATCACATCAAGACGATACATACGGAAGTGATGGTTCTACTGCCTGTGCACACACACATGTATGTATATACATCAGGGCTCGAAAAATCTTTAAAATTTTACATGCCCTCACTGGCATGTTTGTCTACAAAATACATGCCCGGATCAAATTTTTACAAGCCCAGAAGTTGTTTTATTGCATATTAATGAAAGCATTTAAATTTGTCGTATAGCATTAATCAAACAAAAAAATTAAATTAACAGATTTATTCTTGCATTTAGAATTATTTTAACCTTAATGTAAGGTTACATCAAAAAATTATATTACAAATAAATATTATACAAAAAGTCGTTACAAGTCAAAATTTGAAAGATGTAAATGTTTTACCAATCTTATTGTTGACATGCATGTCCGTCAACATTTCAGTTTGAGCTCCCCAGTAAGGATGCAGTGATTTTTCAATAAAATACGAAATAGTTAAGTTTTAGGAAGAAATATTTGATTAAAAAATGACATGCCCTGCCGGACATGTAAGGGTAGAAAATTCATGCCCGATTGGAATTTTTACATGCCCTGCGCATGTCGGGCAATATAATTTTCGAGCCCTGATATAAATACATATATATAATTATTATGAATCTTTCTATATCATTTTTATTTATTGATTTTTTTCTCTCTGTAATTTTAAAACTGCAAAGGCTTTCCTTTCCTTTTTACGTTGCTAAATTAAAAATTAAAATCAGCTGCCACTATTCCGAAAAACAGAAAGGAGGTGTGTCCCCTTCAACAAGCTTCTTCGCGACGACTTTGATATCCATCGCGTATTGCTCCTGAAACAAGTAAATATTTTTATGTTCACCAATTTAACTCTAAAAGTTATCCGTTGTAGTTTGTTCTACAGTAAGTAAACAAATAAACTTATTAATTGTCACATTTTTATGTGTCATTTCAAGTGAAACCTTTAAAATAAAAAACTGACATATTTAACAAGGAACAGATTAATTTTACCTTTAATGAATTCAGCCACATGGACGATGATGCTTTGATTGAGCGTATCCATGTAGGAGTTGACATGAATCTGTCTAATACACCTTCAACTTTAAAAAAAAATGAAGAAGTCCAGTTCATAAAAAGCAAAAATAAAACGATTAAGAATGTGATTCAACTACTTTAGGTAAACAAATAGTAAATCGCGTTTCGAATTTCTTCACAAAATAGGCATTTCGCCTGCCATTAATTCTGAAGTAGATCGTGAAAGGTAATTGTGTTTTTTGATACATGGTGCATTTCTGGAAATGTCAAGATGGGTTTTACTTGTACAGAATGTAAACAAATCAAAACGAACGTGAGATACGTTTCGCACCGAACGGCGCGAGCAGTAGGTATCGAATGATGCATGCAGATGAAAACACGGTCTCTGATTCAAACCGTGTCGCATGACGTCATAAAGTAAGAGCCAATGAAGCACAAAGCTGTGTTCTGGAATGCAGCGCGATCTGTTGGCCGGCTCATTCATAAATGGATATTATTGGTGCTTCCAATCGGATCCTTTCACAATAAGCCACTCCAATAGGGAAGAAATACAAGGTTGTTTTCAGCAATGAGAAAATGTGATTTATACAAAAGAGAAATGTAGAATGAAATAAGAAATATATTTTACAGACTATATTAGTGAACACGGAATCTTTGTTATTTTTTATATCGTAAATAAAAGTGAAGGAGTTCTACTAGATATTTAAAACTCTGAAAACTTGTATACATATATTTAAAAAAGAATGCTGAAACTTCTATAAATCCACTAATTCGTAAATAGGTTTCTTTCATTTACACTTATATTCAGCAGAATTTACAGATTAAAACTCATCAAAATACATTACAGATACAGTAAAAACAGCCTTCTGTAGTCGTTGGTAACGGGTAACAAAACTATAAAATTATGTAGCATATTTATTTTTCACGTGCACAATAGTTCATAACAAGAAACGAAAATATAATTCTAAAACATCTAAGTTGAAATAAAAACTACAGTTACTTTTGTTTTGTTATTTATTCTTTTTGAATTATTAATGGGGCAGTAAACGTATGTATTCGTAAAAAATATTTTTAAAAATTATTTTCCTGATAGTGTGAAAAAGTTGTGGAATGGCATGAGGAAAAATTAATGAATAAGTATCTTCCGATTTCACTCTGGGGTCTGATAAATTAGCCGAAAACAATGCAACATTTTGTTTTAATATATTTTCATATTTCCGACTTTTTCTTCGCGATAGTGATGAAAAATTGGGAAATGGTAGGAGTAACATATAGTTCAAAAATTTAAAATAAATTAATGAATATCATTCAGTTTGAGATTCTAATTTTCAAGTAACAGATTTCAAGTACTCAAAATAAGTTAAAGGTTGAAGTAAGTATATTTCAAATTCTGTACGTATGCAGGGGTGCTTCACACCAAAGGCGACAAAGACAAAAAAACATGTCTTTTCTCATTTGCGCATGCGCAGAACATATTTTTGAAAGTAAAAATATGCTCTGCACTTACGTAGATGTGGAAAAGACAAGCTTCTGTTCTTTGTCGCTTTTGATGTGAAAGCACAATCCATAACTCTTTCGTATCAATCTCTTCATTCCAAGTGCACCCAATTGGGAGCATTTTAAAATACTGTTTATTAACTATTGTTTGTGCAATTTGAAAGCTAAAACACCCAATTGTTTTCTGAATTAATCAACAGATAGTTTACTTCGTTTTAAACATGGAAAACATGGAAATTGGGCATTAATTATTACTTAAACTATAAACAAATTATTAATTAAAATTTAAAAAAAAAATTTTTTGTTACTTTGTTTTGTAATCATTTTTTAAATCAGAGAAACAAAAAAAGTGCGTCAAAATTGTTTGTGCTTAGTTCTGGGCTCTGAAGAGGCTAAACGGGAAAACAATTTATTTAAAAAACTCATTTTTACACTCCATCCTTAACACGAAATGAATATTTTAAACACTTAAACCCACTGGTTTGTTGAGAACCTACTTTGGAGAAATATTCGCAAGTGGTCGACAAATGGGCGCCGCTAAGCTATGGAGTTGGTTTCAGCAATGCCTTTGAGTAAATACGTTCGTATGGAAAACGACTGGAAATTTGCGTGCAATTGACACAAAATCGCATAAAATACCCATTTTGGAACATTCGATTGCATCTAAAAGGGGAGGTGCACAACTAGGCCTTGTACAGGTCCTACACGCGAAATTTTAATCTTCTACGACTAACTTTTTGAGTTATGCAAGATACGAATATACAAACGGCACGACAAAACTCGTCAAACGGACTCGGAGATGGGCAAAAGCGATATTTCAATGATCCATTACGCACGTGCGTAATGTACACAGACATACAGACATTTTGAAATATACTGTCCAAATTGATTAATTTGCGATTTGAAGGCAAATCTAGGCGGAAATTTGAGTGTGAAATTTTCCGCGATTACTATACTTCCTGTACGTCGTACAGGGAAGTAAAAATTGGTTGTTACTGATATTTATTAATGTAAATGTAAATTAAGCATTAGACATTTAGCCAGAAAAGAGCTTAAAAACCAAATAGCATTTGAGTAGGATTTGTCACAATCAACCCCCAGAAGTTGATGATAATGCATTTTTTCTGCTGTTTTTGCATTTTTTAATATTTTTCTTTTTTCAGTGCATTTTTATTCATGTTTTAGACTTTTTAAAAAATGTTTTGATTAAAATTTAGTTTAATGTATTCATTAAATTTTACAAAACAAAACAAAAATAAATAAATAAATAAAAGGTTGGTGAACGGTAGAATTGTGAATCTATTGCTACAAAACTGAATGAAGACAACTTGAAAAAAAAAACAAAGCATTTTTCACCCTGAAAAAAATTGCTGGTGTAAAAGGAAGAGATTCAGTGTGAATTTGAAGAAAAAAAAATCCATGAGTGATTCTGTTTATGAATGTATGTGAGTGATTCTGTTCATATTCTGTGTATGAGTGATTCTGATGCAAACTAATACACAGCTTGAGGATTTTGTAGGGATGATGTGTTGTTCCATTTAAAAAAGATTAAAGCAAATAAGGCTCCAGGACCTGATAATGTTTATCCAAAAATTTTAGTAGAATGCGCAGAGGAATTAGTGGATGTTGTCTTGACTATTTTCATACCTTCATATAACTCGGGGACTGTGCCAGTGGATTGGAAGCTGGCAAACATAACGCCGCTCTACCAGAAAGGGTCTAAAGCTAAGGCAGGAAATTATAGGCCCGTGAGTCTTACTTCAGTTCTTTGTAAAATTTTTGAACCGCTGATCAAAATCAAAGTAGGGAATTTCCTGGAGGCAAATCGAGTGTTGACTGGTTTTCGGTATGGTTTTAGAAAGGGTAGGTCCTGTTCGATAAAGTACCGCATGAAGCTCTTCTTAGCAAACTTGCTTATATTGGTATTGGTGGAAAAACTTTAATTTGGATTAAAAATTGGCTGACTAGGAAGAAACAGAGAGTAGTAGTGAAGGGCAATTATTCTCAGTGGATTGATGTTTTGAGTGGTGTTCCACAAGGTTCAGTTTTAGGGCCTATATCATTTATTATTTTTATTAATGATATTACTCAGAGTATTTCTGGGAACATCAATATTTTTGCTGATGATGTCAAAATCATGGGAATTGTGGACACGGAGTAACAAGTCAATCAGTTTCAAGAGGATTTAAATCAAATTTCTAGGTGGGCAATTAAGTGGGGTATGTCTTTTAATATTGGGAAATGTCAAGTGCTTCATTTTGGTCATGGGAACAAACAAGCAACCTATTATTTACAAGGTTCCGTCATTATTGAAGCAGAAGCAGAAGCAGTTGTTGATCTAGGAATACTGATTAGTCACGACTTCAAGTCCAGTCAGCAGTGTAGCATAGTAAGAAACAAAGCTAACAGGATGCTTGGGTTTATCAATAAGGTTATTTCGAACAGGTCTAAGGAAGTTGTATTGCCATTATACAGAAGTTTGGTAAGACCTCATTTGGAGTATGCTGTTCAGTTTTGGTCTCCGTACCTAAAAAAGGATATTACCTTATTGGAAAGGGTTCAAAGGAGGGCTACAAGATTGGTAAGTGGTCTTTCAGACTTATATTGTGAGGTTAGGCTTAAAAGGCTCAATATGTATAGTCTTGAGCAAAGGAGAATTAGAGGGGACATGATTCAGTTGCTTAAATTCATTAAAATGGGAAATGTTGATGGACTACAGCTATGTGCTGAAAGTAGAACCAGAGGTCATTGTTTTAAGCTTTTCAAATCTCAGGCTAATCTTGAAATTAGGAAAAATTACTACTTCAATAGGGTTGTAGGCAGTTGGAATAGTTTACCGGAAGCGACTGTTAATTGCAGTGGGGTAAAAACTTTTAAGAAAGCTCTTGATGTTCATTGGGGACTGCTAAATTGACTAGGACCAGCCTAGCTGGGCCCTGAGCCTGTTGCTGGTCGTCACTTTTGTATTTGAATTTGTATTTGTATTTATTTATTTGAAAAATTTCCAAGCGATGTCTGCATTAAAATACATTTTCAGGGTTTCCACCGCCTTAACACAATTTGTAGCAGCTTTCGGAACAGGTAAAATGTCCTTTTTGTACCAGTTTGGAGCAGAAGAATTTGACTTTTGTATCAGTTTGGAGCAGAAGAAATCGACTTTTGGATCAGTTTTTGTTTTGGAACTTTGTACCATTTTTGGAGGATTTTTTCTTTTTTTTTAAATATTAAGTGGCTGTTTTAAAGCAATGTTATTTTCATACATCAAGGGTAAGAGCAGTTTCAAGTCTTCAAAATGATAGAAAATGTAAACGTCAGTCATCCTTCAAGACTGGATTAGATTATTTCAAAAACTGGATTATTTTTATATTTCTATATATTCTATATTTTCATAACCTATTCAAAAAGTAAGACTAATTAAACCCATAACCCTTATAAAGGTGTTTTTCAATACTTTTCTCAAGAAACGGATTATTTAAAAAAAATGCTTTGTTGTTCCTTTTTTCTTCTAATAGTTAATAGCTGGAAGAAAGCTTATAATTTTCTTCTTTTCAAAAATCATTGCATTCTCTCCTTTTTGTTTAATAGCTAAAACACTATTTTTTCAAGGAAATAAGCAAAAACTAACTAATATGAAAGTTTAAACTATTTATCATTCGTTAAAATGTGTTTTTTAAAAGGTACTTATTTAGGTATAACCATTGTGATTATAGTAACAGTAAAATTTTGAATGAATTAAATATAATTTCATATTTTATCAAAAAATATAGTTGAAGTCGATCCTATTTTCTACCTGCAGTAATATTTATTATTTTTATGATTAAGAAATATTCCCTTAAATTTCAATCCTAAATACTTACTTAGATGCTTTGGAAGTAATTAACGGCACTAAAAGTAAATTGCTGAGTTTCTTAATTTTGCAGCAAGAAAATTCAAGAACCAAATTATATTTTTCAGTTCTATAATAGAAAGGCAAAATGCATTCTTTATTATATGTTGATAATTTAATGTCTAATGACTTTTTTTTTCCAATAATTTATCTTTACATCTTTCAAAAATTGTGTAATAATTACAATTAAATTTTAAGAGTCCTAGGGTTACAGCAATTGGATGCTGAAAGAAACTAAATTGAATTAAAAGAAAAAGGAAATGCATGATAATTTCATAACTTTCAAATCTAGTTAAAAAATTGAAACTTTAAGCAAGAGTACTCTTATGAGGTCGGCTGCCTGCGATCATATAGCGGCTGTCCAGACGCAATAGTTATTTTTTTCCTCACTGGTGCGCTGCAAGCATGCACTAGTTTTGTATGGAAATACATTACGAAAGCATTGTTTCTGTCGGGTTTGCTGCATGCATCATGAAGATTTCTTTTTGGTAAATTTTTAGCTTATGCATTACTGATCGGAAATATGTTTCCCGATGTTTAATTGCGTCTAACATATATATATTTATTTTAAAGAAATTTTTCCTCGTAAATGAAATAAAAACGACAGAAAGCAATGGAGTGTTCTTTATAAGCATTAAATTAGTGAATGCATTTATTTTATAATTTTAGGGATTTACTAAATTCACGTTTGGTTTATATGCATATATTTTAATTGTTTTTTCACTCCATGTCACCTATTCAATTACTCTAAAAATAGAAATCGTGAGTTTGATGTTTTAGATGATATTTTTAACCAGTGAGGGCTGACATTTGCATTTTACCCTTATGTCTCGAACTTTACTGGTTTTATTTATTTATGCATTGGATTTATTTATTTGTACTTCAGGTTATTAATAAGAAAACAAACGTTATTATAGCCCAAACTTCAGAAAACATATTTCGGGACAAGAAGAATCCTTTTATCAATGAATAGAGTTGTATGCATCTGGATGCAAGTAATTCGAGTGATTTACACTCACTTGGATTACTTCCATTTTTTAGGTCAAACCTTTACGTATTGATAAAGGGGTTCCTTTTAATTCCAAAACATGTGTATGGAGTAATTTTTGCAACTTGCGCTATAAGAACGTTGGTCCGCTCATTAATTTTTTTCCACTCAAAAGTAAACTTTGAACTTCATATTATGTCTAGATTATGCTTTTAAATATTTTATTTTATTTATTTCTTTTTGTTCTGAGCAGTTTAAATTTCTTATGCTTGTATAGAATGATAAAGTTAAAAGTGGAATGAATGAGAGAGAATCTATATTATAAATCTAGTAATGGAGCTTTTTAAAATTAAACTCGCGCTACATGAACAAGGGTTACAATTGAAATATCTAAAAATAAGGGAGACTTCCCTCTAGGTTACAGAAAATCAGAGAATCCGAAAGCTTTTGGTGGATTTTATCGAAGAAATGCCTGTTGCAAAGTCTTGGTATTAAAAATCTTTTTGTTGTCAGGGAGTATGTCATCTAAATAAAAATGTTTAAAGGGAAATTTAGAAAAAAATTGCTCTTATCCAGGGGTGTCCACGAGGGAAGTTCATGGTGTAGACTGCGCCATTAAATTTTTTTATGAAATTTTTGACACCCCCTGGACAGGGGGGCATGCTTTCATCGAGTTTTAGCCCTTTTGGGGGACTTCGTACCCATTAGTATGCACCATCTTGCTTAGGGGATTGGCACCCACACCCATGTATTGTCAGTTACAAGTTTTAAAAATAATCTTGATAACTCTGAACTGCATATAATGAAGCGTTTTTAAGTAATTATTTTTAATTTCTCACTTATTGTACGTAATTGTAACATTTGAAAATATTTCTCCTTGATTGTTTATTTTATTGAAGCGTTTTCTTTTACAAAGGCCTAATCTTTGACCGTTCTTACTTAATATTTTGGGATTTTATTCTAAATATTGTTAACTAATGTAATTGCTTTAGATGAGATCAGCAAAAAAAAAAAGTCGCCACTCTTATATGATAATCCATCTGTTGAAGTTAACTGAAGTCAGCTATACTATGCAATGCAATATTAGTTATTAGTATTATGCTATTAGTCTGTCAATAACAATAAAAAACTGTTGCATTAATCACTTACTTAATTACATAATTGTTCAACTAATCTTTGTTTGTTAAGTCACTTCACAACCAAACTGTTTCACTTTCCTGAAATAATTACATTTACAATAAATGGAATTGAAATAATTCAATTAACACATATATTTAAAATAACTTTATTAATCATAACCTATGTCCTTTTTCTTTTAACTGCTGTTATTTAATAGTATTAATTTACATGGATGTATTGAAAAATGCTTAATAATAAAGTAACTAATAACCATTTAAAGACTATTCAATACGGCTTTCAAAAACCTGCTAGCCAATTTATTTGTGCTACACAATATGAGAGGATAAATGTATTTCATAAAATTATGCGCAATTATTGTCGTTCAAAAAAAAAATCTGAAAGCATAATATGATCAGCCAATTGCGAAGAAAATTTTTTCTGTGTTCATTATATATAAAAGTATACGTATGTAAGAAAAGTTGTATCTTAACGAGCAGCTTCAAAGTCTGCATGTGTTACTACCAAAAAAACGATCTTTTTATTTTTCCCTCTGTATTAAAAACGTTTTAAAGGCAAATACATAACCCTGCAACGTATTTTGATAGTTACTTTTGCCCTCAACGCTTAGATGTTTATCTGTCATGAAATTCAAGCCTTTAACGCGATGATATTGCTATGGTTAGACCTTTAAATCCACGCTTTTAAGGTCATGCTAACAGCGCCAATTGACTGAAGTGGCAGAAAATGTAAGTTCTGCATGCACGCACTTTTTCGCTCGTTTGGACAGCCGCTATAATGATCGCAGGCAGCCATGATCCACACAACAAAATTTCTATTTCTTCTAATAATATTGCATAACATATTTGCTAAAGATCGTCAATTCATTAAGATGTATATGCATTTTTAGTGATTTTTTTAACTTTTCTGTAATTTTTTCACTTATTTTGTTCTTTATATTTATGTTTTTTAATTGCTTGTGGGTATATGATATAGATTACAGAGCTTAAAGAATAATGAGAAAAGAAAAAAAGATGCAATTCAATATTTAATTTTACAGCGTTTGAAAGTCTACCTCTAAACACTTTCCGGGACCAAATATATATTTTCAAACAATGTTTTTATTTATATATATAAAAATGAATGTATGTATGTCTGTCTGTGTTTCCTTTATGCATTACTACACCATTCATTCGATCGCCTTGAAACTTTGGGAAGTTGTTGAGTATACTCCTGCGAAGGTTTCTGAAAAAAAAATCCTACAGATAGTTCTTTTTTTATTCCAATTTTACGCGAATTTCCACATAAATTCCCCAACATGGGGGTGAAAAAAACCTTGCATATATTAATGTAATATACCGATCGAAAGCGCTAATTTTTCTGCACAAGATGATATTTGTTCTAAGTTTCTAAGTCAATAAGAACGCCAGTTATAAGCTTTTTAGTGCGATTTCTTAAGGCTTACCTTGGTCCAAAAACAATAATTAGCAGTTTCCTCAACTCCGAAATCTATTTTTATATTGAAATTAGTGTTAGCTTAATTTCAATATAAAACTTATTTTTCAAAATAGAGAGACATCAGTTTAGTTTTCAACGGAAAAACAATAATAAAGCATACCTTCGATTTAACATTTTTCTCAAATTAGCAATAGGTTTTAAATTCGAGGGTTAAATAAAATAGGTTAAAAATTGATAAAAGTATTGTTTCCCCGATTTAACGATTTCCTTGATCTAGCAATAGCATTTTAAATAAATATCGCCAGAATAGGAATGCGTTTGGTTTAAGAGTATACTAGATTTCAAATAACGTGGCGAATATGACACGCTACAATTTGACTTTTTAATTAGTCATTGGCGATAAATCAGAACACACGAATGAAATTGTGCTTACGTTTTTCAGGTACGGTTAAAATTCAGCACGAGCAGCCTCGTGCGGGTACCGCTAGGTTTCAATATGAAACTTATTTTTCAAAATAGTTCAGTTTAATAAAGATAAAACAATAATCGTTACTAATATTATAAAGCTGAAGAGTTTGTTTGCTTGAACGCGTTAATCTCAAGAACTACTAGTCCGATTTGAAAAATTCTTTCAGTGTTATTAGAGTATTGAGACATAACCTATTAAACTATATAGATATATCCTATTCTTACTTCATTGTGCTACTACCAGTACACTTAACAGAGTTGATTGAAGACAGAAGAATTTCTTATAACAAAAGCTAAAGAAACATTTTATTAACTAACTCGATTTAAACTTTACAATAGAAAGAACGAGACAGCAATACTGTTGCCATTACAAAACTAGTTAACATGAACAATTAATTTCCTTTAACACTTTCCCTTGTTAACTGGATTTTGTATTTTTAAAATAAACCCATTTGACTACACAATGTCAATAGTCTTGTCTTCATCAGGGGTTTCGTTAAGATGTCGGAGACTTGTTTCTCAGTCGACACTTGTTCAACTTTCAGTTTGCCCTCTAGTACTTTCTCGCGTACAAAGAAATGCTTTATTTCTGTGTGCTTAGTTCGTCGATGATATTCAGGGTTATATGACAACTTAACTGCTGCCCTGTTATCCACTTGAAGTGTGGGAATTTCTTTTAAATCCAGTATACCCTGAAATAATCTACGGAGCCAAATGACTTCTTTGGCTGCCTCTGATGCTGCTATAATTTCAGCCTCAGTCGTTGAAGTTGCAACCATGGGTTGCCTTTGACTGCGCCAAGAAATGGCTCCTCCAGCGTATAGCATAACATATCCAGAGGTTGATCGACCAGTTTCGGTACAACCGCCAAAATCTGAGTCACTATAACACTGAAGTATTCTTTTCATGTCGGTTACATGTTAAGTGATTCCATAATTAGCTGTACCTGCTAAATTGCGGAATACTCTCTTCAATCTAACTATATCCTCGGCAGATGGTTTTTCGAGTGATCTTGATAGATATCCTACACAGTAGGCAAGATCAGGTCTAGTTCCTACCATCAAATACATAAGGGCGCCAACTGCTTGTCTGTAAGGAAAGTCGGCTGTCTTAACACCGGATTTTTCCAATCTTGAATATTTTAACATAGAAGTAGTTACAGATTTGCAGTTTTCAAATCCAAAACGCTTGAGGATTTTTCTAGCATATCCTTTTTGACTAATTGTTATTGAGCTGTCACTATGACGTTCAATTTCAATACCTAGAAAACAATTGACTTCTCCTACAGTGATCTTGAACTTTGCTTCAAGTTCTTTTATGAACATTTCAGAATCATGTTGGTCACTTGCAGTAATTAATCCATCATCAACATACAATACTATTAGCAACTTCCTTCCATTTCTTTCTCGAATGTAAATGCATGGATCGGCTTCACTTGCTTTGAAACCAAGATCTGTCAGAAACTTGCCAAAACATTTATTCCAACAGCGTGGCGATTGTTTTAGGCCATACAAACTACGCTTTAGTCTGCATACTCTTCCTGTGGCGTCTTGGAACCCTTCTGGCTGTTTCATATAAATAGTTTCTTCCAGATCTCCATATAAGAATGCGGTTGACACATCAAACTGTTTCAAGTGCATTCTCTTTTCAGATGCTATACTTAATATTGCTCGTATCGTGCCTAATTTGTCAACTGGACTGTAGGTTTCACTATAATCAATGTGTTTTCGTTGACCGTATCCCTTCACAACAAGTCTGGCTTTATATTTGTCGATGCTGCCATCTGAATTTCTTTTAATTTTATAGACCCACTTACAGGGTATTTCTCTAGACCCAACTGGTAGATCAGTCAGTTCCTATGTCTGATTTTCCTTTAATGAACTCATTTCAGTGTTCATAGCTTTTATCCAATGTTTGCTATCTTTGGCGCTTACTGCTTCTTCATACGTATCGGGATTTTCCTTGTCATTTATATATGACTCTGCTTCCATAATATAATCCTCGAAACGTTTTTGTTTTTGCAGATTCGAGCGATTTCTTAGCTCTCTGTTTGATATAGACTCTGTATAGTCTTCTTCACTATCGGTATCAGTATCACTTGTTAGAGCTTCTTGGCTTTCCCAACCTTGTTCAGTTTCTTTCTCTTCTATTTGCTCTTCTTGATACTTTCCCTGATTTGTTTCTTTTTCTGCTTTATCTTGTAATAATATTTCAGTGCGATTCAGGGAAATTGGTTTCAGAATTTGCATATTTAAAAGTTCTGGCCATTTCGACTATTGTGCGCATTTCACGTTCACAGCCTCCATTCTGTTCTGGGGTGTAAAAGGAGCTGTCAGCCTTTGAGTAATTGCTTTTGCGTCAAGAATTCCACGAACGCTTTCATTATCAAACTCACCACCGTTATCACTGAAAAACTCCTTTATTGAATGACCTGTTGCTTCGGCATGTGCAAGCATGTGGCCTAGCACATTCTTAACTTCTGACTTTTCTTTAACGAGGTAACCATAGCGAAACTTGATAAAACTGTCCTTAAATACGGCAAGATACCGTTTCTTCTGAAAAGACTCATCGAATGGTCCACAGACGTCCGCTGAAATAAGTTCTCCTGGTCCAGAAGCTTTGTTTCTCGTGCCGAACGATAATCGGTGTGTTTTTCCATAAACGCATGGTTCACACAATTCTTTGTCTGAATTTACGATGATACCTAGTTCTTTTTCTAGTATATTTTTAACGTGACGCTTATCTTGATGATCATATCTTTCATGATATAACTGTAGCAAGGAGCTGTCTTCTACAGCAGTATGCACTTCTATCACTTTTTTAGGAGGTATTGGTTGAATGTCTGCCTTGAATAACGTACCATTAACTTTTCGATATCCATTCAAAAGAACTTCACCGTTAACTTTTAACCAGCACTCTGTAGGAGTAGATACAAATTTGCTGTTTTGATTTCTGTCTTGAGCAGCGAGTACTGAAAATAAATTTCTATTGATTTTGGGAACACACCAAACGTCTTTTAAAGAAACGTGTTTTTCTTTTCCATGAATTGCTGCTCTAACTTGAATAGTGCCTTTTCCAAGTGCAAATAATGTTTCATTTCCTGCAGCTCTAATTCCACAAGGATCTTTGAATTTCTCAAAAGCTTTAAAGTATGTGGAACAGTTTGTGGCATGCTTAGTCGCTCCATTGTCTATCCAAAACGTTGTTGGACTAGTCTCTGTTGCATACGCCTCCTCAGAAAGACATGAATGCTGCGTTTGCGGATTTAGTAGACTGTGTTGTACTTGATTTACTTTTCGATGGTCTTCCGTCAGAAATCCACTTTCTACAGTCTTTTATCCAGTGGCCTTTACGTTTACAATAATTGCAACGATCTTCTTTTCTTATTCTTGACTTATTATTGCAATTCTGTATTTTCTTTTCTGATTTTGCCGCCACTAGTGCTTCTTGAACAGCTACTTCCTTTTCATCAGTGTGTTTGGCGAAATTTCGTTCAAACATACTTAGTTGTGTCGCCAATTCTTGAAAAGTTTTTTCTTCATCTTTGGCTAGAAGCATCCAACTTGATTTGAATGACTTAAAATTACTTGGCAAAATATTCAAAACTTTACACACCAATAACAATTCTGGGAGTTTGTTTTCCCCTTTCGCTATAAGCCCGTTGTTCAGTTCAGTACACAAACTGCTTAGCTTTGCAATATATGTTGAAATGTCATCGCTTGAAATCCAACTGAAGGTGAAAAATTCACTGCAAATTTTGAAGAGTTGGTCTTTTGACGATGCTTCGAACAACATTTTCAATGCTTCCCAAGCTTCATATACTGATTCTTTGTCCATGATCTTCTGATAAACGGAATCTGTTATCGTACTGGCGATCATACTTTTGGCGTAACTGTTGGCTTTCCGAAACAAATTCAAACACACTTCATATTTCTTGACGGCTGCTTCGTCTGCTGTGCTCGGTAACTCTTCCGGCTTCTTTAATTTACCATCGATTACGTCCAGTGCTCCTTCATGGAAATCTAATATGTCTCTAATCTTCCGTCTCCACATTGGAAAATCTGCTTCTCCAGATAACGGCTTTACAGTTCTTGATAAATCCATCGTAATATACGCTAAGGATTTCGCTAACTATATCTTCTTTAAATTAAACTGTAAGAACGCACAATGAGCATGCTATCGCCCATAACCTATTAGAGTATTGAGACATAACCTATTAAACTATATAGATATATCCTATTCTTACTTCATTGTGCTACTACTAGTACACATTGCAGAGTTGATTGAAGACAGAAGAATTTCTTATAACAAAAGCTAAAGAGACATTTTATTAACTAACTTGATTTAAACTTTACAATAGAAAGAACGAGACAGCAAGACTGTTGCCATTACAAAACTAGTTAACATGAACAATTAATTTACTTTAACAAGTGTTAGATAGTCCACTTATCGAGGAAGGCTATAGGCTATATATCATCACGCTAAGACCAATAGGAGCGGAGCACCAAAAATTGCATAAAATAGTCCTTTCTATCGGAAGAAATCATCTCATCCTTTCGAGCTTGATATCATTGAAATGTGCGTAAAAAACTTCTTCAGGAAGAGTTTTTCGCTTCGTGCTAAAATTGAAAGCCTCTAAATTAACTAGAAAAGAAGTTATAAGCTTTCTTCTATGCAGTTTGAAATTATTTTTCCACGGTAATTAGTTTTATTTGACCCAGATGATGACCGTTTTATTTTTAACCGACTTCACAAAGGAAGGAGGTTATACATTCATATTGTATGTATGTCGTTTTTTTTTTTTTTTTTTTTTTTTGTCCACTCATAACTTCTTACCGGATGAACCGATTTTCATGAATTTTTTTTTTAAATCGATCTAGGGTGGTTTCCTATAGGTCCCATACTTTCGTTTGACCATATTCGATAATTAGAAAAAAAGTTATGGGCTGAAATGTGGTTGTTTTTTTTTTTTTGCTTTTTCTTCCATAGCTTTTGACTAAATGAACCGATTTTGATTGTTTTTCCTTTGACTGATAGAGGGTCGTCTAACTCAAATATCGCACATCAGTTTGACTACATCTGTTTTTTAGAAAAAACGTTATGGGTGAAAAATAAGTATTTTTTCATTTTAATTGGAAAGGCTAGGCTCGATTTTTCTTTGTTGGGAAAGTTGTCAATAAAAATGAAACTCATTGTTAAAAAAGAGTTTGTTGCCATTAAGATGTAATATTAAAAGCAATTATAACCAGAAATAGACTGAAGGCTTCTCTGAAGAAGAAATTAAATCCAATCAGTTTTCTTGCTCTAGTGACCCTTTCAAATCGATTTTAAAACGAAATTTATCTTACAAACGGTTTGTTTTTAGTGTCATTTCCCCAGATGTTTCCCCTTTGATATGTATGCTTTGAAAAAATGTATTTACACTAAAAAGAATAAAATAAAATAATTTTTGGAAAAAAATAGAACCGACTTCAAACTATAAATTGCGCTAAAAAGTAAAAAATAATATTATTCTTCAAACAACTTCGATACGACTTTTAAACATAATTTTTGAAGTCGGTGTAAAATTATGATGGATTTTGCAGCATTATTGCTTTTGTAACTATGAACCAATTACAAATGTAAATAGCGTAGAGTTTGCAACAGTTTCAGTGTAAATTAACGCATGGTGTAATTATAATTTCGACTGTCATAATTTTGCACCGACTTCAAAAATTATGTTTAAAAGTCGTATCGAAGTTGTTTAAAGAATAATATTATTTTTTACCTTTTAGCGCAATTTATAGTTTGAAGTCGGTTCTATTTTTTTCCAAAAATTATTTTATATTTGATTTGCATTGTTGCATCCTTTCAACAATTGTTACAGTTGCCGTGTGAACAAACAAATCAATGCAGTTGCCATTGTTAAACAAATCAAAGAAATAATCAACGTTTCTAGCTAGCATTTTGATGAGGCACCGCTGTATTTGCAAAATATAATTAAGATAGACCGTGTAACGCCGGGCGTCGCAGCTAGTAAAGCATATTTTCGATTTAAAGTTTTTCTCAAATTAGCAATAATTTTTAAATTCGAGATTGAACTTGATAAAAGTTCCGTCTCCCCGATTTTACGATTTCCTTGATTTAGCAATAGCATTTAAATAAATATCGCCTCGAAAATTTTACGGACGTATAGTTTATTCTAGACTTCAAATAACGTGGCGAATGACGGCACACTTTAATTTGACTTTTTTAATTAGGCGTTGGTGATAAACCGGCGATAAAGAATACTAACAAAATTGTGCATACGTTTTTTAGGTATGGTTTACAGTATCATTTAACTATAAATATAATCACCTACTATTTCATCTCTAACGTACCGCTAGCAAAGCTTCATTTCATTATAAAACTTATCTTTCGGTTAGCGAGATAGCAGTTCACCATGGCTGGGAAATAAAATAAATATGATATTGCAATTTCATTCTTGCAATCAATCTAAGATCATCGCCAAGACTAAGACTCATTCCAGATGAAAAGTAACGCAACAAATTACGCCGTGCTACAATTTGGCAGTTTTAATAACCCTCTGGTGACAAACCTGACCCTACTGATGGAATTGTTCCAAGTTTTCTTAATTGATCCTTCTATATGTTATATTACTTTTTCAAGCATTGCATTGACAATGTCTAATGTTTTTTTTTTTTTTTTTTTGACAAATAGACACACGATGTTTTTCAAACAATGCAGCCTTTATGCCGCGGGCGATTTTTTTTATACTCTTAGCAAGGACAGCGCCGTAGGCGACGTTTTTAAAATTAAGCCCGGGTAACGCCGTGCGGGCACCGCTAGTTTAAAATAAAAATACATTTTATTTATTTACTTTGAGAAGAAACATTATAAATAGTTGAAATGAAAAAAAATCTGATTTTTGTAGCGGATGCAAAAAGATTGTAGAACGTATGCGCTCCTTTGCTTGCACGTGGAAAGTAAGGCTTAAGGAATTTTAAAGAATTGTTATAATGGAGCAGCAATCTTTTTAACATCTATTCTGTTATTGATTTTTCACAATGATTAGTATTTCCTAAACATTAGAAAACACCTAGTGTACTGAGGAAAAACGCTAAGCTTATTTTTTCCACGTTAAATGAAATTGTAAACTTTTTTATCTATTTCAAGAAAAACTTACTAAATAAAATGTTCAACATAAATAGTGATAAGAGGAACGATTTTTTTCTCTATAATACTACAAAATATTAGAAATCGTCTCACTGTTTCTTCTACAAGCGTGGGATACCATTACTCATTCTGCTCAATTTTCTCATCCATATTTGATGTTCTTAAGAGAGGGTAAAGCTAACATTCAATTATAAACTGCTGCAAAGGTAAAAAATTAGTTGTCAAAAGGAAAAATGTAACAAATGATGTCGATTTTAAGGTGAAGAAAAATATCTAAATTTTTTTCGATTTTTTTCCCTGAAAATCGCGATTTGGCGCAAATTTTACAAAAAAACGCATTTTGTAGCAGAAAAATAGTTTTGGCGCAATTGGCGCAGCAGCAGAAGCCCTGCATTTTTCAAGATGTGCAAACTTACTTTAGGATATGGTTTTTCGTAGTGTAAAAAATATTCTTAATTATTCCGAGTAATTTAGATTCTCTCATTTAATCCTATAACGGGCCATTTTTTTTTTTTTTTTTTTTCAGCAGTAGAATATTTAGATATTTTTATGATTTAGATTGGTTTCAAAACAGAAATTCATATAGCTCATTCAATAAAATTAGCGTGATTTTTACGCCCCCCCCAATGCCCAACACGTTTAAAATTTGATGCATTTGGTGACAAATATACTTCCTACATTCTTTATGAATTTCTGCCAACCAACGGGGTGTAATAGCTTACTGTTAACGTTCATAAGTTGATGAATTTGGTGTGAAGTATACATACCATGGCTTTAGAAAGCATAATGATATTAAAATTGTCAAAACATGTTTCCCAATTATTGGTTGCATTGTTTTTATTTTTTATTCAGTAATTTTTATTCCCTTGTACGAAGTACAGGAAGCATTTTAGAAAGGCATTTGAATGCTGGTGTTGTTCTAGTTTTTCAAACAAATATTTAAACTGCTTCAGTCGAATTTCGACCTCAGATCTAAGTGCATTTTTCAGTTTTAATGGTATTTTTTGAGTCATTTTTGGTAAATTTTTAGGGATTTTTTAGGTCATCAACTTCAGGAGCCTGGGCATTATTGATAGTCCTAAAAATGCTTAATATGTATTAAGATTTTTTTTTTAAATTTAGCTTCAGTGATGCAAAGTGCAATTAGCTGCTATTTTTTTACTTTAAAAAATATTTTAGGGTATCAAAATCGCAATTTTGGCGCAGTTGGAGTAGAAATTGCGAATTTAAGTCTTTTTATATCAGATGTGACAGGAATTGAATGTTGGCGCAGTTGGCACAGATTTTCCACCCCTGCACACACATATGATCAATAACACTTTTTCCACCCACGGCGCATTTTGCAGGAGCTTCATGCTGTACTTCCTACGCTACTAGGCGGCTACTTACTTTAGGAGATAACTTTTATGCTAATAAAAGCAATTTTATAAATAATGCATCATAACGGCCCTTAAAGACTTTAAAGTTTAAATAAAGGAAAGTAAAGTACTATATTAAGTACTAGTCAGAATACTTGATGCATTATAATATGGTTTACATTGTTAAAAATTTCTACATTTCTTAACAGATGGCTGGAAGCCTTTTAAGGGCAGATGGGAGGGGGAGCTGAAGAATCCTGCTAATGACAAGTTCATATACAAAAACCGTGATACGATCAGGGTTCGTTGAGTTAAATCAAGTGATTTAAAAAAAAATCATTGATTTTACAATGTTAGAAAGTGTTGTAAAAATGAAATATATTGCAATTACAGCCAGTTTCAAACAAAACTTCCTAGGTCCATCTGTCTGTGTGCACAGGGTGTCTACCAAGTTTCACAAAGTCAATTTGGTAACTTTTTAGTGACTTTTCGGAAACTTAGTAAACTTATTTAGTGACTTAGTATATTTTCCTAAAACCTGTTTCTAAAAACTTTATTTTTAATAACAATTAAATAAAATGACAAATTAATGCTGAATTTCCTAATATAAATTATTTAATTTTGTTTTTACATTTTTTAATACTTTTTCAAATTAATAGTGTACAGAACAAAAGAAATAATGAGTAAGACTTCCACCCGCTTGTTATTATGTCACACACACATGTATATTTAATGAAGCACTGCAATTACTTACGAACTTTTTTTTTCAGTTAAAATCTTTTTTTTTTCAAGCAGTTTTGTCATAGCCTGAGGATTAAAATGGTATATTCGTTTTAAAATTTGGTCAATATCCGACAAAGTTATTTTATGTTGAAACGAAAAATGAACTTTCAACCGTATCTTACAAAATTTTTAAAACATTTTTTATAAGTTAATATGTCTAGAATCGTCATAGCTTGAGGATTAAAGTGGTATATTCGTTTTAAAATTTGGTCAATATGCGACGGTTTTAGAGCAGTTTTTGGGCAAATTTGTGGGTCTTACAAACTATGGAATTTTAATTACTAAATCCGAAAAAAACTTTTTGGAAAAAATATTTTTTTAATTAGGTTATCAATAAGGATGTAATATTTAAAAATAATAAGCCACTTATTTTATGACTAGGTAAAAATAATTTTAAAAATATATGTTTTTTAAATAATTTTTTCAGCCGAAATTTCGAACAGGCGTGGCAAAATGACGCCCATGCAAGTCCTTGACTACAGAAGTTGAAACTTGAGAAATATTGAAAATAATGGTAAGCTCAAAGTTATTGATGCCCCAGAGGAAGAATCTGATAGCAAACGAGAACTAGGAAGTTTTACCTAAGAAGATTGTTGTGGTTATATCTCTCTCTTTTTATTGTGTGAGATTCTCGTCTCTCACTCCTGAGATTAATATGAAAAGTGTCCGAGCGGTATATTTGATTCTGCTGGGTGCGTTTTCCATACTGGGATGGTTTCCCGACTCGATGTAAAATTGATGAAACGATATTCAGTTCCAGACATTTATTAAACACATATGATGGGACACAATACAACTATCTACCTAATATACATATATAACAAGTCTTTTTACAACATCTTGGATCAGAGCAAGGTTTTTCGCGTCCGCTCTCCGGACAATCTCGGTAGCAAGTCCCTTTTGGATTCTTCTCTTCCCACGCCTCTCCCCGCCCCCTCCAAGACCCCTTCGGCCGAGGTCGGAGGTCAAGCGGGGGATATTTCAGATGCGTGGGACAGTTCCGGTTCACGACACGCCCCACCCAAGAGGGAAAATTAGCCTCTTTTTATAGGGGCTTAATTTCACTTTCTAAACAATACACGTGAACCAAACTTAATTCCACTTCCTGAACAACACACGTGAACACACACTTAATTCCAGTTCTAAACAGCACATGTGAAAAAACAAGGCAAGATGGCAATTGCTTCCAAAAAATTAAAATAACACACTTAAGTTGCTATCTGCAGGGATATTTAATTAACAAAAAAAAAAACATTTATGCACAGAAAACAAAATACAAAGCATAACTCACTAGAATACCTAGTAGCATTATAAATCATGCTCTAAACATAATTTCTACATCCCTCTACAATTCGCACATCTTTACCCGCACCCTTTTTACTTTAATTTCCCAAATATCAAATCATTTTCAAACTTTACCTTTAAACAATGACATAAATTTTTCCTAAAATAACACACAAACAAAAAAAATACCATTAAGAGCATTGATCCTTTACAAAATTCTTAAATTTTTATGCACATAACTTTTTTAAATCTTAGAACTTTTTCAAATCTTGACATACGGCAACTCATGTACATAATTACCGTATTTCAAGCATAGCGCAAATACAAGCCATTAAAATTCGTTTTTTTTCCAAAAAATCTTTATCGATAGACAAATAAATTCATCAGCATTTTGTCCGCCCTATTTCCTTTGTTATTAACTCTAACTAATCATAACTATCGTGATAAAATAGTTGACCTATCTCATCGATAACGGTACTCTCAAATCTTAGATTTGACAACCGTAAGGCATCAAATACTCCTAAAACAATCCTTACTTTAAACCCTAACAGTTTCATATCACCCATGAATACTACGATTTGCTTGCAACGATCATTAACCAGAAAATTTCCACACATTTTTCCTTTCCTTTCCCTCCGTATCCGATTTCTCGATTCATTTTCCTCCTTCCCACCAAAACTTCGTTTACTCTTCCCCGTGGAGAAACTATTCTCCCCTTTATTTCCATCATGGAACTCCCCTCTTTCCGCGCTCGAAATTTGAACCAAGCGAGGAAGAAATTCTTCCTCTCTATTTTTCGGAATGACCGCTGTCCTCTGTCTATTAGAGATTCCATTTCTTTCGCCCTCTACTATCGCAAACTTGGGTCCTTTTACACCCCCGTATCCGAAACACTTCCGAAACTCATTAACGGTTCCCGCACTGCCCAGCTGTATCTGTGGGACAGCAAGAACACTGCTTCCTATCTCCCTTCCATCGTCCAACATTTGACTATCACCACAGTGAATCATATACACTGGAGCAGTGACGACCCTCCTATTCTTCATCTCCTTTCTCCTCGTCTTACTATCCTTGCGGCGTTTTCGTCTTCTGACTCTGCAATGCCCAAGATTTTTATCCCCCAACGATTCTTCCCTTTCTTTCGGAAGAACTGGACCCCTTTCATTTCCCCCTTTTCGGACAGCTGTGCGTGGAATCTCTTTTTCTCTTTCCACTACAGTAACCTTTCTCGGTTCTTCCCCTAATAAAACTTCTGATGACCCTTCTTGGGCCCTGTCCGCAGCCTGCGCCTCTTCTCGCTCCACGATTCCCGAATTATCTTGACGGCCCCTTTCTTCCTGAGAACCAGCCACCGTCTGCTCTGATAATTCCTTCTTTGCCTCTGGACTTTTCCCTCTATCAGAATTCCTCCCGTCCCCGACATGGATCACTCTCTGGTTGATTTTTTCATTTTCAATCCGCTGTTTCCTTTCCTTCCTTGCCTTTTCAATCCGCTGTTCCATTTCTTTCCTTGCCTTTTCTAATCTCTCATTTAGATCGCGCTCTTTTTTTTCTAACCATTGCTTGCGATCGCGATCCTCTTTTTCGAATCGATCCTTTCGATCACGCTCCTCTTTTTCTAACCGATGTTTAACTATAACTCCCAGGATATTTTTCCCCTCTCCTCATCCTCTTTAAAATCGTCAGATCCCGAAATAAGCTTTATTAGTTTGATTGTAATCGTAGATGCAACCTGTAAACCTAATTCTTCTGCCAAGCTAATCAGATCTACCTTTTTGCTTTTAGAGAGAAAGGACATTTTTACTCCTTTTGACATAAATCAAAACGTATCGCAAACAGAGCTTTAAAGCGACCAATATCTTAAATGCATTTACTAACAAAATTTAACAAGAAATCAATATAAGTAATAATCCTATACTAATAACCAATTCTGCAACTCATAAGCGACAATTAGCAAAATTAAATAAGAATTTCCTTGCATCAATAAAAATCAAAATTTTTCAAACAAATAGTACCAATTTTTAACCACACTAATTTAATCGACCATGCATAAAACATTATTTGTCTATCAATCAGATCAAAATTAATCATGCTAACCTTCTAAGGAAAAATTAACCTCTATATCAATAATTTTATGAAAAACTAAACAATTTATACCATATTTTGAAAGATAGCAACATATTTAAGAAATTTTATCCCTGCAAAAAGCAAACCAGAAGCAAATGCCACTCACCCCTGACGATTGCAGGACACAGCACAGCGGATAATCTTGAACACATCAGATTTCTTGGGGCACAATTCACACTCTAGGACGGCGCTCTTTCAGCAGTCGGCGTTCTCTGCGGACATCGGCGTTTCACGTTCACCGGGCGTCGGTTCCATCGGCAGCGGTTCCATGGACAACATTCCACTTTTCCTTTCGGACGGTGCTCCTCTTTCTATGGGCAAAGACGGGCTTCCTTAATAGACCCAAGTTTTCATGGTCTGCACATGGGCATTCCTCCTTCGTCGGCTGGTACTCTTTTCAACAGAGGAAATCAATTTCCCCTTCAGCTTTACTGGCAGCAAAACATCTTCGTCGGCCAAACCAATCCACACCGCAGCCACCAATGTTGTGAATATATCTCTCTTTTATTTGTGTGAGATTCTCGTCTCTCACTCCTGAGATTAATATGAAAAGTGTCCGAGCGGTATATTTGATTCTGCTGGGTGCGTTTTCCATACTGGGATGGTTTCCCGACTCGATGTAAAATTGATGAAACGATATTCAGTCCCAGACATTTATTAAACACATATGATGGGACACAATACAACTATCTACATAATATACATATATAACAAGTCTTTTTACAACATCTTGGATCAGAGCAAGGTTTTTCGCGTCCGCTCTCCGGACAAGCTCTCGGTAGCAAGTCCCTTTTGGATTCTTCTCTTCCCACGCCTCTCCCCGCCCCCTCCAAGACCCCTTCGGCCGAGGTCGGAGGTCAAGCGGGGGATATTTCAGATGCGTGGGACAGTTCCGGTTCACGACAAAGATGCAACTGGATTTTGAAATGCGTAAAAAATCGGTATTGACCCTTGAAAGCGTAAAAAACGAACTAAACGCACAAATTTTACTCGTGATTTTAACATTTGGCAGGCATGTACGTAAGCTACGGTAAAAAAAAAAAAAAATCATAGAAAAGAAAAAGTAAGAAAGAAAAATTTCCAAAATTACAAATTTTTGCGAAAACGAAATTTTTAATTTCCATTTTTTTCCGAAAATACGGAAAAATCACAAGTCTGATAATACGAAAATATGAAACCATTTAAAATCAATGTTATATCTACCATCTATCGCATTAATCAACCCCACTTGTTCTAAAAATAGCTGCTCCGAATTGTGGCGATCATTGGTCCGAGAAAAAAAAAACATTCAGTGCCGTCGCATTTTTTCGTGACCGGTTGTCCAGTTTCGTTACTTTTTGGGGACTTCCGTGACCCCTTTTCCGATTTGGTGACTTTTTGGGGATTTCCGTGACCGGTAGACACCCTGGTGCATAACATATTTCATAAGGTTAGAATTAATTACTTTTTTTAAATTTTACAATATTCTTCAAGCATCTTAACAGCAAAGCATAATTCATTCAATCATTCAAATTATAATTCATAATAATAATGAACCATTTTGTGTCTTTTATCTTAAAAATAGTATTTTAGATCAATTTAATAAATGCGGCCCAATAAATAATTCAGTATGATAGTGCTTCAAACAACAATTGTTAGAATTTAGAATATATATGTATCATTAAATTTTCATGTCTCCTAATAGCTTACGGTTTTTCCATCTAAAATAATTTTTTATCATAGAAGTTTTCAATAAAGATATTTGATTAAAACAAAAAGTTTCAGTTTTTAGTAATGGTGTGAGCATATGATTTTACTAAATGGGTAAAAATATTTCAGGCTTTCATGTATAAAATTGAAAAATGATTAAAGTACATACAATGTAAAAATTAAGTACACACAATTGTTACTTTTTTTCAGCTTTCAACAGCAAAATAATTCAGATTAAATTTGTTCATTTTCTCTGTACTTATGAGTGTACTATTATTACTGGTAGGGTTAAGTTTCATTTGAGTCATGTATTTGTATTAGAATTTGTTTATCATTATTATTATTAAAAAATATTTATTGCTGTGAAAATAGCTTAAAGTGTGTGTTTGCATATTGATTATGATGCCATATTGTTTCTATGAATGTAACATAATAAATAACCAAAATATTTAAGGTCTTTTTTAAAAATAAAAAAAAATCCGATTTAAATAAAAACAATTTGATTTAAATTAAAAGAATCCGATTATTTTTCTTTTTTTATAAAATATCAAAAAAATCACAAACCCTGGATACGATGATTTGAGACTTTCAGAAATAAAGCCATTTCATTTATAAAATTTATGCTTATAACGCAAATTTTGGCCTCTCTTTGTTTCTTTTTTGTAACAGGATCAGAAAGTCGTATGGAACAAACTAGTGCAGTATGATGCAAACTTTCTACTCATTGATTTCCCAATCAGAACTTTCTTACAATGTGAAGGGCAAACACTAGAAAATGTATGACATGGGTCATCAAAAATTTAACATGATCATTTCATGATTCAATTTCGATAAATTCATTAAGGAACAATTTTTAATGTTAAATATATTAACTTATGACAAATTATAACTGAATCTTCAGAGACAACTTATAAGTAAGTAAAACTACTAAAAGGAAAACAAATAAGGAAGCCAAGTAAATCTAAACAATTTATTACAAAAAGTACAGACAACATTTCATAAAAACAATTTTAAATGAAAAGTGTTAAGTACTTTTATGATGGTAATGCTCCCGAATGGAAAACAGGAATCTTTTGGAATACATTAACCAAAATTTTCCTGTCAAATTATAATTGCATCATTTAAATGTTTTTAAAAAATAATGCATTGTTAAAAATTATGAACATAAAAACATTTAAAGCAATCATATGTGATTGCCAATATTGATGATGATTTCGGCATTCTGAAAAGGCAAACAAATTACTTGTTTTTAAAAATAAGTTGGAGATCTTTCTCCCAACTATTAAATTCACATTAAGTTTTATTACAACCATTTTTTTTTTCTCTTTCTTTTTTTTTTTTTTTTACAAATTTGAACGAATGAATTTAATTTTTAAAATGTAATCAATTGTTTAAAAAGATGAACAAGAATGCTGCTAAAAGTTGCCTTAAAAAGTATCCTGGCTATTGCCAAATTGTATAAGCAAATTATTTAATTTTAAAAAAAAATAATTAAAATGAAATACATATATGCAAATTAGGCATATTCAAACTTTCATGTCCTGAAATAATTATAAATTACACATTGATTGCCTTGAAATACGAAAACCAAAAGTAAATAAAGCATCAGATCAATGATAAGAAATTAAATAAATTACTAAATGTAGCTTTTGTTAGATTAAATTATGAAAATATTTTTGATATGTCAAGTAAAAAAGAAATTTTACCAAAACCTCCATCCTTAACCATACCATGGGTTACACTCTACACATATCTTTTCAAAAATCCAACATGATCTTTAGAACTTTCTTTAAAAACTTGCAAAATGATTTTCACATGTAATTGAAAAACTTTATACAAAGAAACATTACAAGCACATACCATCACCCTTTCCCGTTTTAAAATATATAAACTAGCAAATTTTTTAAAATTCACTTGATATGCACTGTACACTAAGGCAATTACAAAAATATTAAAACTAAATATAATGATTTGCTGAATAGATTGAAGAAAGACTAAGAATCAACTTTTGCTTGAATGTGTATTACCTGAAAATAAAGATTTAATGCTGTACAGCACATGTCCCATAACATTTTGAAAAGGGAGAAGAGGGGAAGAAAACAAAGCATCTGTAAACTTTTTTTATGATTGAAAAGAAATTAAAGAAATAGTATGTAAGCTTCCATCCTCCAAATCGAATGAGCCGCGATAAAACAAAAAAAGTAACATTCAATGGAATGTTAACACCATAGTTTTCTTATTCAAACCTTCCCTAAGAGCGTGTCCAAAATTTTGACTTCTAGTTAGACATCACAAAAGCATTAATTTCATATCTAGTCTCATTAGTTTTAGATTTTGAAGTTTTTCTAACTTACTTCTAACGTCTTTTACTCGCTTTCCTAAATATTTTAATTATTTATGAGAAAGTAAAATATTAAATTCAAAAATAAAAATATAGCTCAAAATCAACATTTGATTTCAAAATTTGCATTAAAAAAGCTTGAGTTAAAAATAGTTTACTTGAAAAACAACACAATGAAATATTTCTAATAAAAAATACAGTAAAACCCTGTTAAAACGCGGGTGTCGGGTAACATGGTTGGCACCCGCGTTATAACAAAACCGCAGTATAGTGAAACTATACCGCAGAACCATATTACGAAATAATACTCGTCTTTGTTGCATCATTTTTAACTTTAGAATCACTCGTAACTTTTCTTCTTGAGTATAATTTTTTCTTTTCTTCTTTGCTGCTATTTTATTTACTGTAATTGCTGTACACGAAGCACACCATCTCAACTGCCCAATCAGTCTATCGAGCGATAGGTTATAAACCAACTGTGTTAAGAGCAAAAGGGAGTTTAAAAATATCTTTACGTTATCAATATGGGATTGTGAAGAGGCCCTAAGAAAAAATTAGATTTGGAAGGGGAGGAACGCACTTCTCAAAGAAACAATGTTTTAAGCCTGAATACACACACACTCAGACTGGAAAAAATCTTTACTTTTCAGGAACGCTGAAGAATCTGGAATACATTGTGTGGTGGGGGGATGGCAGCTATTTGGCTAGAATATTTTCGTGCTCAGGCTGGCTTTATTTACAATGGTAAATAGGGAATAACATATAAATGACAATGTTAAAGGATGGTTTAAACGTCGGGGGACATGATAGGCGCCGCGGTATATTCGATTCCACGGTATACGGAGGCGCAGTATAACGGGGTTTTACTGTATATGTAAAATAGAAGCCTACGAGGTTATTACTACTTTTTTCACCAATATATGTATTTGATAACAAGGGGATATCTTAGGGCTTAGCACAAATATGTTAACCAGCATTTCTTTTAATTCCCCTTTTCTTAATGATATGGATTACAGTTAAATTAAAATTTTGAAACTAAATTTTGAAAATTAAAATTTTTATCAGTTGCATTTGTGGATACACAAACATCTAAATTTGATCTACTTATTTTTCATTACTTAAATATGCATTTTCCCAGCCTTAATATTTCAGGTGTTCATATGTTTTCTATACATCAATGTACCATTCTTTAAAAACATTGCAAAATACTGAATTACAATTGAACCATGGTTTCACTAAATAATGCTGATTTTTAAATTTTCATGAATTAATTTTTCTAACAAGTTAAAGTAATAATTAATCATAACATATAACAATTCATAACATCCAGGTTTCTATACGTGTCAAAAATACACCAATCTAGTTTTATAACCATAACATAAAAAGGAAATTTGCGCCTACAATAAAAACAGTGAAGCATTCTTTATATTTGTGAAGTCAAAAAATCACAGCAGTTCCATATAATTAGCACAATTTTGGTCCACAGAAATGTTGCCAAATACGCACTTAATCTGGTCACATTAAACCATTTCAGAAGAAATTTTGTAAGTAATAGAATAATCAACATTGTTGAAAAGTATGAAATGATAAAAGAAATAAATAAACTTGGAAAACAGAATCAAGTGCTAGATATGAGATGAGTAACTTTTGAGAATTATTTTCCTAAAATATAAAAACAATACCACCAGTAAGTCCATTATGTTTGATTGCACTTTCCAGATTAAAAACCTATAGGAAATGCACTGAAGCATATTTTTTAAAATCACAAAAGCTACCGTCTGTCTAACTGATTGGAATAGTATGAATTATCAGAATTAGTCCGTTTATGTCTGTGATCTGGTCTGTTTTGTTGTTGATTGGACATAAAATTATTACTTTGTGGTAAGGTAGGTCTCATCTTCCACTGGGTTTCAGGAACAGGATGTCGTTCCAGCTGCTGAAATCCATGTCTTACACCTGTAGGCCATGATGATTCACTGGGTGATGATGGCATCATTGAATGATAAGGCTTGACACCTTGAAAACTCTTTGGAGGTGAAGAGCTAAAAGGCTTAGGTGGAGTAAGATTATAATGCTTCGGTGGACTTTGACCAAAGAACTTGGGACCTTTCTCATTGTAATGTTTAGGAGGGCTTTGGCCAAAATGCTTTGGTGGACTCAGGCCATAATGTTTTGGTGGACTCTGGCCATAATGTTTTGGTGGACTTTGACTGTAATGATTTACTGTATTGTGAGGAAGCTTATCACTCATGCTGCTGGATCGTGGAAAAGGTGGTGCACCAAGTTGATGAGGAGTGTTGAAATGTGGAAAATTTACTTGAGGCATGTTAGGCTTGAATCCTGGTGGTGGTTGAATGAAAGCTCGCTGGGTAAAACCTGGTGGATATCGATGTGCAGGTATGCCTAATAATGAACTCTCAACTCTGTCAGGGGCATTCATTGTTTGGTTCTGCAATGAATTTTTATTGCCAATCGGTTGAGAACTTTGAGAAATAATGGAATTGTGATTTTCAGAATTGCTTTTCTTATCAAAAACAGGTAGCATATCTAAGGGGGAAAAATATATTGTTAAATAAAAAGAACATTTTCTAAATCATATTACAAGTATGCATTATTAAAACAGCAACCAGAAAATATTTTTAAAATTGTAAAATATAGTAATAGACTTTGAGGGCTTCAAAAGATATCAGAATAGTTTCCAAATTTAATGTGCATTCCAGATTAATTTTTTCATGATGAGGTTATTTGCTAGTATGTTAGAGCTTATTGTTTTGTACTATGCTTTATTTCAGCTAGTGGTCGTCTTGCAATCAAAATTCAACTGTAATTCATAAAATTTTTAAGTCTGAACATTATTGAGCTTCTCTGTAACTACTGCATGCAATTTTTTAATTTTGGATGTATTCCATCAACTGCTTCGAGTTATTTGAAAAATATGAATAGAAAAAAATAAGGCATAACTTGGAATAAGCCATATTTAGTACAATAACACATTTTTTGCTATTGTGTTAGGTTTTTCTTATTGTTATCTTGGTTAGATTTTGCCTACGATAGTTATTTTTTCTTATATTTTTTGGATTATATGAAATTTAAATGAAACATTAACAAAAAAAAAAAAAAAAAAAAGAAAGAGAATATGTGCTTCACATTCATTTAAACAAAAAAACCTTTTTGATAAAACTGAATGCTGTCTATTGAATTTAAAATAGTTTGAAACTGAATTTAATGATTCAAAAGAACGGCATAGATGATGTTTTTGTAAAATCTCTGCTCTGCACGACTGTTTGAAAACGTACTAAAATGAGTTCGACATTGACAAAAAGCATTTCCATTTTTTCTTCAAAGACTTTTTAAAATAAAAAATCTAAATAGGCTCCCTTTTGCAGTGCATTTCATTGTGTGGGAGAATAAATTAGTTACAAATCATCCACTCAACATTCATTCCAAAGTCAGTTCACATTTACTGTGCTAACTTCATTTTCTTATTTCCAATAGATAGCAGAATAGTTTTGAAAATAGATGAGCATCAATTTAGAATTACTTATAAGTATATCAACATGCATATAGTTATGTGGCCCCTTTGGCACATATTTCATTGTTGTTATATAAATAGGAGAAGTTTAATAAATAAGGAAATACTTCTTAAATTATGTGCCAAGGATACTACAATTTACCTTATACACTACCGAACCCCAAATTCGGCAAGCTCGGGACCGCCGCTAAGTTGGATTTCGGGATTTGCTGAATTTCAGAACCTGACCAAAAATGACGGATTTACAGGACAAAAATGGCGGATTTAAGAAAACATCAACACTAATATGCGCATTTTTGCTTCAGATCGCAGTTTTCTTAACTGGTACATAAATAAGTAACTTTTTTTGGAAAAAATAATATGAGTAAAGCCATGTGTTAAAATATTTTTACCAAACAAAAAAAAAATAACTTATTCATGGATTTAAATAAAACGCTCCAAATTCAGCAAAAATAAATCATACCCACCATGGTAGTTAACCGTTTCACTGAATCACTTGCAATTGTATGAAAAAGAAAATAGAGCTACATCTAAAAAAAATATTAGCAGAGAAGTCAAACTAACATGCCAGGCCATTTGTACAAATTGCAAAGGTTACTGGGCGCCATTTATGACTACAAAGAAAAAAAAAATAGAGCAAGTTACTTTATCTTTCTTTCTTTTTTCTTTTTCCAGGGAATAAAACTTGAAAAACAAATTTTTAAGAATTTAAGGGAAAAAATAATTTTTTTATAGGGAAAAAAGATGCTTAACTGAGCCCAAGAAATCAATTTTCACTTTTCAACATAGGGTTTTCTGGTTTTATCTTGGTTTCCTGAGTTTAGTTCATATAAAGCATAAATATATCTACAAAATTGCTTCTATTTGAATCAAAGTTTACTGACATTTATTAATTTAACAGATTCTTACATTCAGAATTTGGGGTTCGGTACTGTATAATGGAAATAATGTGCAGATGCCCTAGACAGCAGCTAAAATAGGGGAGAAGCAGAAACACAGATGCACATTTTCAAAAGATAATTGACACAGAATTTATTTTCATTGTTTTTTTTTTTTTTTTTGGTAGAGTCTCAAGATGAAAAAGGCATTACTTTTTGGAGTAAAACATACCCATAGTTATTCAACATTAGAAATAGCTCTTTTCAACTATTAATGACAAATTAGCATGGGTAATAATATCACTTCTGATTTTTACGCCATTACGTCCTAAGTTTAGATTTGAAATTGATGAATAAAGTCAATGTGTCTAAGGAAGGAACATGCTAACTCACCCTTATTAATCTTCTCATTTTCTTTGAGTTTCCTATTTCGGTTTTTCTTTGGACAATCTTTAATTATATGTCCTGGTTTTTGACAATAATTGCAAATCTTTTCTTCAGTGCAGTTTTTCGCCATGTGGCCAATTTTCCCACATTTTCTACATCCCCGGTCATGTGGGGGTTCACAACCAGAGTTTAAGAATCGCCTATCAAAAAAGTAAGCCTAGAAAAGGAAGAAAAGCATTTTCATGTAGCAAAATTTTAAATATTTATTATGCAATAACAGAAATGAAAATAAACAATTAGAAACATACTGAGACGTGAAATTTTTACAGAAAACTTAAAGAATGAGATTCTATTTTTTTAAAAGAGATTTTAAATAAGAAAATTAAAATCTGACACATAAATCATTAATAGTACACAGTCACACATCACTATGACAAGGTTACCATGGCTTTAAACAACAAAAAGTGAATAGTTGTTTATACTGACTTCCAGAAAGTGCTTGACAAAGTACTGCAGGAAGCTCTTACCAAACTTTCTTATATTGGTATTGGGGGGAAAACTTTAATTTGGGTTAAAAATTGGCTGACTGGGAGGAAACAAAGAGAAGTAGTTAACACTCCATCGGTCGCGCTGTATCTCACAGATACAAAGCTCTGAAATTCCTTTTTTTTGAACCGAAGGAGGAATGTCAGAACCTTGACCAGAGCAATATCGGCCTTTCTGGTCACGAGGTCTACTGAAATGTTGTGGGAGTAGGTGTCGGGGTATTTCCCCCCCTCTTTTGGGGGTTCATTTGCGGTTTGTATCTGTAGGATATAGCGCGACTGATGACGTTTGCCGTGTGTCATACTGATTTTATTCATTTTTGCATTTATTTTGCTTTGGAAAATGAATAAAAAACGCTTTCTAGATTTAAAAAATGAGAAAGTTCTTGAAACAGTTCATAAAATATTATTTTTCGATGAAAATGAAAGTTTAGATGCAGACATTTTCGATGAAAGTGATAAGAACCAAGAAGATTTCATGGAATGTAATTCTGGTTATGGTGTGTCATTCAACAAAAGGACTTTTCTCCACCAGACCCCTACCTGTTAGCCGAGGCCTTAGGATTGCTTACGCGGGGAGAGGTAGTGGGGTCTAAGAATTTTACATGCACATATCCCCAAGTATACATGGTGGTTTTCAGTGGGTATCGAACGCGCGACCTTCCAGGTGGAAGTCCGACGTGCTAACCACTAGAAACGCAATATAAGTGCCTAAAATGCAGCGGAAGTTTTTGCTTAGAACATGCCGTGATGTTTTGTTAAAAATGCGCAATTCATGAAGCAAATGTATTCGAGTCGGAGTAATTTTTCCATTTGCAAAAATTATTGGAATAGTTAATATTTTAATTAAGAATATTTTCAGTTATTATAATTATATATAAACACCTATTGTACGCATATATTTTATTACTTTACACATTATTTTTTGCTTGTAAGTATTTGTGTTGTAATTTAATGTTTTCATTGCATTTTGTAGTGAAATAAAGGCGAGGTAAGGGGTGCAAGTGTAGGGGAGGTGGAGACTGGTACGAAAAATAAAAATTAATTAAAAAAAACTTTCATAATTAAATTTACCCATTGCTATTACGAAATGTATCTGTGAGATACAGCGTGCCCGATAGTGCAAGATTTAGAGCGCACCCGACGGTGTGTTAAAAGAAAATATTCTCAGGCGATTGATGTTTTAAGTAGTGCTCCACAATGTTCAGTTCTAGGACCGTTATTATTTATTATTTTTATTAATGATATTAGTCAAAGTATTTCTGGGAACATCAATATTTTTGCTGATGATGTCAAAGTCATGGGAATTGTCAACACAGAAGAACAAGTCAATCAGCTTCAAGAGGATTTAAATCAAATTTCTAGCTAGGCAATTAAATGGGGTATGGCTTTTAATATTGGAAAGTGTCAAGTGCTTCATTTTGATCATGGAAATAAATATGCAAGCTATTATTTACAAGATTCCCTCATTAGTGATGCAGTTGCTGACTTCAAGTTTAGTCAACAGTGTAGCGTAGTAAGTAACAAAACCAACAGCATTCTTCGGTTTATCAATAAGACTATTTCGAACATGTCTAAGGAAGTTGTATTGCCATCATACAGAAGTTTGGTAAGATCTTATTTGGAGTATGCTGTTCAGTTTTGGTCCCCTTATCTAAAGAAGGGTATTATCTTATTGGAAAGGGTTCAAAGGAGGGCTAACTAGGTTGGTAAGTGGTCTCTCAGACTTATGATGTTAGGCTTAAAAAACTTAATATATATATTCTAGAGCAAAGGAGAGTCAGAAGAGACATGATTCAGTTGTTTAAATTCATTAAAGTGGGAAATGGTGATGCGCTGCAGTTATGCACTGAAGGTAGAACCAGAGGTCAATGTTTTAAGCTTTTCAAATCTCATGCTAATCTTGAAATTAGGAAAAAATACTACTTCAATCGGGTTGTAGGCAGTTGGAATAGTTTACGAGAAGCGACTGTTACTAGCAGTGGGGTAAAAACTTTTCAGAAGGCTCTTGATGTTTATTGGAGATTGTTAAATGGACTAGGACTAGCCTAGCTGAGACCTGTGCCTAATGCTGGTCGTCACCTTTGTATTTATAATCCAGATGTATTCAAGCTATCTATAAACTATACTTACCACTTCATGTCCTATAATAGAGTTCATTCTTTGGGGAAGAAGTGGTGTGCCGAAGCGCTCCCGACCTCGAAGAAAAGCTTTCATAATATATGAATTCACTGAAACAAAACATTCAAAAGCATAAAACAAACAATTATCAGGTATAGAAAGAGAATTTCAACTTCAGTTAACCTTTATAACTTTATTAAAAATCACATCTAGGCATTATTTAATTATTCTACATTGTTCAAAATTTTAGCACACATATTGTAAAAATACTAAAATTGAACGTTGTGTAGTTAAGTGTAATTACACCAGAAGATCATTGTTTTGTTTAACACACTACATGAATGTGAAGAGATTCATGTGAAAAACAAAAACAGCTTAAACAGTTCTGGTATACAGTACACCATTGGAAAATTCTAAGATTTCAAAAACAAATATAGAAAGTTTATACTTAGCAAATGCAAGATTCAAAATTAATTAAGGTTTGAAAGAAATATTGTACATAAGATATTATTCAAAAAAGGTCAACCATTCTTTGTAAAATAATCAAAAACAAATACATGCACGAATAGCAATAAGATTCACAGGTAAATATTTCAGGGATAACATGACCTTTTTTCAATGCAAAAGAAATGCGATTAAGCATGAAGACACTCAACAAAAGGGTTGAGATAGAACGATAAATAGTTCAAATAGTAAAAACAGAAGATTAACAACAGCCAAAAAGAAAATTAAAAGCTCAAATATAAAGAACCAATACAAATACAAATTGAAAAAGGAACAATTTTGTATCTGGTACAAAATAGGGTGGTGATAAATTTTTTTTTATTCAAGTTGCTATAGCACGGAAAAGTTGCGATTGGTGAATAGTTAAATAATGAAAAAATTTTGTTTTGAAATCGAATAATATCTTATGACCTCACAATGAGCCTGAATATTCCAAAAAAATGAACTTAACCCAGTTCTTCAAACATTAAAAAAAGTTTTTCTCCCGTGTTTTTTTAATGCTTTCCAGCAGAAAAGTTACAATGCACACTACTACATAAGCAAAGTAATTTATTTCCAGATTTAAAGATTATCTTTCAATTCCCTAAATACTTATGAAAGATGCAATACTTAAAAAAGTACTATTTTCTCAATATATGTAACTTTTAAAAGTTGATTTGCAGCGGTTTTTAATGATACGTAATGACTTTAGCATGATAATATCAGGCAAACTATTTTGTCATTCAAAGATAAGAATGACGTCGGAATAGGTACATAAAAACAAATTTTAATCTAATTTTTCTCTTCCCAGGCCTGTTCTTAGTGCAGGCCCCATTTCTGTAGCCTCCCCTATACCCCCCTCCCCCTCACATGCACAGAAAAAATGAAAAATTGATACAGCAATTTTGTGTTGCATAATAACTCCAAAAACTCACTTTTCTTAGTTAATCCAGCACCAAGGTTATGCTTCAATTCAAATGGATCTGAAAAATTTATGCTCATTAATTTCAGATTAATGTAATTTATATTGATAATCCATTCAAAGTTAATTTCCACATTTCACAACAGAAACTAAGCATGAAATTAGTAATAACTTCAAGTTTTAAAAAGTATAAAGAAAGTTAATAAAAATACAGAGAAAGCTTTGACTTTGCTTGAAAGCGACAATATTACTTAAATGTTGAATTTGAAAATCTGGATGGTGAATAAGGCCATAAAATTGATGATTATAAATAAAACAATTATAGTGCTGTGTTAAGGACAAATGTGGTATCTGCATCCGAGCTCAAAACGAGATAATGACAATTACAGTTTTGCATCTTCATGCATTTGTTTCAGAAAATACTTTTTCAGAATTGTTTTTAAAATATTTTCCAATCACACATGACCACAAAACATTCTACATAGGCATATACATTATTAACAACAGCTCAATTTTGTCAAAAAATTCATACAATGCTTATAATATGCAAATGAATCATGTTTGTTCTAAACAGTTTTGATTCAATAGCAAAATTTAGTATTTTTTTTTTAAATGGGTACTTTTGCATACAATTGAAGAACTTGCTCTTCAAAATATTCAGACAAAATTTCCAGTAAAGTGTCTCTTGCACATTTCTCAGCATCTTCCAAGTCTGAGTCCTGTTTTTCACCATCTTATTTTTTATAAACAATGTTCTATCGGATAATAATAATTTAACTTTGTGCAAGTAAACAGTAATAGAAATATAATTTCACGTTAATTTAAAGCACAAATGAGCATTAAACGCAGACATATGTTTCGGGATTGCTTGGAATCCCAAAACATATGTCTGCGTTTTAATGCTCATTTGTGCTTTAAATTAACGTGAAATTATATTTCTATTAATGTTCTATCGCTTTTACAATGTGTCAGCCATTCCTTCAGTAGCTTTGAAATCTTTTATCCCAAATCTGGTGACAAATTCACCAGCTTTCAGAGTAAAAATTGATCTTGATATTGGAGCATTTTTTAATATTCCAGTGTTAAACCCTTCAAATAGCAAATATTCAACATCCTCTGTTTTGCCAACTCTTAATCACTTCCCATTTAAATTTTTATTCAAATCAGCTACTTCTACAATTTGATTTCTTGGCTTTAAAAGATGGTACAACGTTGGTTGAGTCAGTCCGAATTCCTACAGCTGCTTCTCTCCGACTACATTTTTTTAGGCATCAAACTTTTTCAAAAGATTACGCATTTCAGACAAGATAAAGTATTTTCATTAGCGCATGACCAAATGCAAGCGAACCAACAGACAGATTAAGATGAAAATTCTTTAGTCGACTCCAACGTGTGATAGTTACTCATTTTTTGCTACACCGCATCAATAATCTGGAACTGAACTTCTCTGCAAACGGCAATCAAAGGACGTTGTCCTGTTCTTCGGACTGGCCACTACCCCCTCCCCAGAGCAGTCCCCCCCCCCCCCCAAGGAGCATCACCCATTCTTCGTCCCAGCCTCTTGCCTTCCTTGTGCAAGCAATCCTAAGGCCTCGGCTAACAGGAAGCGATCTGGTGGAGATAAAATCTCTTGTCTTTTGCAATGTTGAGCAGGTGCAAGCAGGCACCGCAAGGTCTTGAGTAGTACAAGAGCTTGATAGGGAAATTTCTTTTACTTCAAAGGAAAAACAAGAAAACACTTTCATTAATATTATAGTGGAAATTGTAAACAAATACTAATATTTCTTATTTAAATATTCTTGCAGCTTTAAATAAAATTAATTATAGTGCTTCACATTTGAGCCTCTGAAAACCTGTACTGAAAAAGAAACTTCAAACAACTGTTGGTTTCTGAAAATGAGACACATACAAAACTTTTTTTCCATGCATTCTTACTAATGATCAAAAAAAATTATATGAACATAAATTTACTATTAAACATGGATACACAGCATAAGATTTCCACATACCTTCAATTGCTATTTTGTCAGAGCACCATAATTTCTTGAAACGAGTAAGAGGTTTCCTTTGCCTAATGCATACAACATATTCTCTCCAGTCAAAATCACAGGCATAAAATGAAAGAAGACCCAACCACAACTGTCCTACACTTTCTTTGTTCTTTCCATAATCAGGCCAAACAGTTGCCTAAATCGAAACAAATGATGCAAAAACTAAGATCATATGATTTTAAATATGCCAAAACTTGAAAAAATAATAATAATGAAAATATCATACCAAATTATCAATATCTTTAAACCAACAAACATTCCAACCATCAATTTTCTGTTGATTTTCTTTTTCACTATGAAGCTAAAAATGTAAATAAGTAAACACATTTCAGTTCAAATTTGTTAAGATTTTTTTTTTTAAAGAAATTTTAGTGAAATATCAGGAGTATCATTTTATGATTGAACTATAGAGTGCTAATAGTTATCTAAGACAAATAGTTAATTGAGAAAAAGAACAAAAACCATTCATCTTTTTTCTAAAGACTTTATTTAATTATACATATACAAATGTACTTGCATACATAAATTTACTCTGCATGCATACTAAAGATAGCAAATTAAAAAACAACCTAATGTCTATGCATCAAAAGGAAGACTTGGCTTCATTTGAAAAATGGAAGCAATGGAGCATGCATGAGTGATTTTCTCAAAATTTGAAATATTGAAAGTAGCAAATAGGAAAAATTCAACTTCATGCTTCAGTTATTATTATTTTTTCAACATTAAAATGATGCATTTAAGTACTCCAGTTCATGATCAGCAAATAAATTAGAAGCTTTAAAGCATAGGTTCTCAACCTTTTTTTGCCCACCGCCCCCTTTGAGAATATTTTTTTTTTCTAAAGCCCCCCCCCCCCCCCCCAACCCCTTTTTTACTCGTGAATCTGAAATAGCTATTTCCCCAAATATATTTTTAAATGTGTAATATTATACATTTTATTTGTAGATAGGATATGACCCTATCCTATTTCTGTTTTTAAAAAAGACATTTAATGAGAGCAATCAAAACGCATACTTAATTATATTGAAAAGTATTTTTATTAACATTTTCAGACCTTGAATTCGAACTTAATTAATGAGAAGATTGAATTTGACGCATTTTAAGGAGTTTGCTAATATCAGTCTCGATTTCACTTAAAAGCAATCGTAAGTAGCCGCATTCAGTAATATGGAGCAGATTTCTCTTTTTGGTTACCAATGTTGCTACAGCACTATAGCCACTTTTAGCTAAATATGAAGATGGGAATGCAATCAGAAATCGTTGAACAATCGACCATAAACCGAATACTTTTGTTAGTACATAATCAGCGTGTTTAGTCTATTTTAGACTATATTTAATTAATCTGCCCACGTGCCTCTCCATGTCATCTCAATGCCCCTTAGTTTTCTCTGGGTCTTTTATTGCCCCCCCCCCCCGAAAGTCTCAAACGCCCACAAGGGGGCGTTATCGCCCACATTGAGAACATATGCTTTAAAGGAAAGTTTTAATTATTATGTGAAGTTATTGCAATTAAAAAATTATCTGAATAAGCAATAATGTTACAACATTAGAAAAATTATTGAAAAAAAAGTTGAACAATAATATTCTGAAAAGTAGATTATTTTCAGAGTTTTGAAAAATACAGGGCAGTAATTATAAAACAATAATTTAGGGAGGAGCACATGAAAAACTTTCATTTCTTTACTTTATTGAGGCATCTTTTTAAAATATATATCATAAGAGTTCGTAAAAAAAAAGAAAACATTTACATTAACCTGCAATATCTTGGAAGATAATTAGAGATACAATAAGAACACAAAGTCATGACCGAATTGAAGCGTTGAAATAAATTTCAGACATAGAAAAATGATCCAACAATTTTTTAAATCTTTATTCACTGCTGAGAAAGTTTTTTTTTTATTACCTAAGCTTATTTTTGTAGCTATCAGTGATATCTATAATTTTGTATTGACACTTCTTATATGTGAGAAAGCAATTAATTGCACAAAAACTAGCAACATATAAAATGTTGTTCCAACTGAAATATAATTAAAGTAGACTGCCAAACTATATTATAAGTATATATACGAAACTAACATAAATGCAATCATGATGGGTTATCATGACGTTGTAAATATGTTGCAAAGTTGAGAAATGTCGGTCAGGGACAGGAGTCAGCTCTGATATTTCTCTTACTTTATTCTTTTAGAATATAATTTAATTATAATATGTGTTTTATAGGCAGTTCAGTAACTTGTGAGCATCTTGAGCAAAGTTATTATTAAGTAATTAAAATACACACTTTCATGAAAGACATAGTACAAAGACTTTAAATTTTAAAGATTCAGAAAATAACCTGTATGTCGTTTTAAACTATTATAATTTCTTTAATCTGCTTAAAATGTGAATAATAGTTTTCTATAACTTTGAGATAATAGACTAATAGAAAAAGTGAAAATGTTAAAAGCAAATTACACAAAAACATACCTCTTGTAACACTGGAATCACAGGTGGATCTCGTTGTTGTAGGAAAAAAATTACCATTAATAAATAGGCATAAGACGATAAACTACCTCGTGAAGCATCACATATGCCTAAAACCTAAACATATAGAAACAAAAAGATACATTTGTACATATATATATGAGAGTAATCATGCAGAAAGAAAGAAAACGTATGAAAGATAAGAATTGTACATATATATTTAAAATATATAATTCCAAGAAGGAGAAAATTTTAGTGGAATTAACACACACCAGAAGTAAAATTTGAGCTTTGCTGAAAACCGTTAAATTTATTGAACATAATTTTTAAAATACATTTTTAATTCTTCCTTCCAAATGTATATAAAATATTATTCCAACATAGGAATGTTCATCATTAAGTGTTTTTCATAAATTAAGCCTGTTAATTTATGCCTTTGCAGTTTAGCATCAACAAAACTTAGTGTACATGGGCCTATAAAATCAAGAAACTTTGTAGAATGTGCTGAAACATCACTGTAAAGTAATAAAATACTGTGCAAAAATGTAGGTTTTTAAAAGTAGACCATTTCAAAAAAATTATATTATGAAACGGTTAAATTATATAAATTTTGTACTATCAGATCTGACATGGAGCAAATATTTTATGTAGAATACATAATCGTTTTAATTGTTCTTCCCTTTAGTGAAGTGTACATTATAAACCAATGCTTAAACAATCTAGATATAAAACATATTGAATAAGTTATTGATGTCATAAAAGTATTTCAAGCAAAATGAGTTATCACTACCAAACTAAAATTTGTATTAAAATAGAGTAGCAATAACTTTAAAACATAATTCCTTAAAGAAAATGATTAAACCATACTATTTAATCAAATTTATTTCTTGTCTGAAATTTAAAAAAATAAACAAAAAATTTTCACAACATTTAAGAATTTCTACTATTTGCTCTGCATTGAAAATTACTTAAATTTGTGCATTACAATTCTAATAGAAACTTCAGATTGACATATACAGACTATAAATAAATTTAAGAAACATAAAAAAGTACTACAACATAATGAATTTAAATACCTTGGCAAAATATTTCAAACCAAAACCTAAAACTTGGACTCTTTCATCAATTTTACTATAAGCTTCTAACATTTCTGTATTAGCAAGAGCCTATATAAAAGAACACCATATTAGTATAAATTTGAAATGCTAAAGAATTCTTAATCTTTTCTCTATGGCAGAGCTGTAATTTCTGTACCAAGAAAAATTCCTTTTTGCAATTACAATATCGGAGTGGATTCCATGTTTAAGGTATTCATTTATTTATTTATTATAAGATATTTTCTGATAAGATATGCAGAATTCTGCATATTGACTAATGTACAATGAAAATGAACGCTACCAGTGTCAAATGTCTTGAGCTCTGCCATAGAGAAAAGCTTAAAATATAACATGCTAAAAGATTCCTTTTGGAACATACATTTTCAATGAACTCATCATTTTGTCAAACAAAAATGCAGTTAGTATAGAACATATGGATTTAAATTATCGAAAAAACTTGATTTAGAAGAACTAAAAAAAAACTTTAAAATATTTCCTTCAAGATCTCACACTACAATCCACACACACACAAAAAAAAAAAAATCATTTTTACCCCCCTGAAAATATACTTAGGTCCTCTAGCAAGTGAGTTGGGCCTCTTCATAAAAACTTGTAGTAGAAGAATATTTTGTTGAAATTTCACAGCAATACTTCAAAAATTTCATTGCACTGCATGTTGCCATAGCAACTTTAAGGTGCAATTTTAGTTTGCTTGCTAATTCTTTGTAAATATTTTTCTTGGTTTGCAAACAGCTTGTTGCAGTTAAAGAGCAAACTGGAATGCCAAGATTGATTTATTTTTTAAAGGTAAAAGTATACAGCTACACTGAAATTCATTGAATATTTGCTACAACGTATAATGGCATGAGTATACCGTTATCAAGAAAATCTCTTACTTGATCACAGATGAAGATTTAGTGAAAGACATTAATATTGAAATAAACTGATCAAAGATGCACAGATTACAAAATCTACTTCTAAAGAAGGCGAGGATTACGACAGAGATTTAGTCAAGTCATCTGCAACCAGCGTTGGAAAATATCATGATATTTACATAAATATCAAAATCAATGATGTACGTCACAGATGATCTCACCCAAAATTATTTTAAAACTATGTCTATTAAAATTACATAAACCAGAAATATTATTAAATGAGTTAATTAATAATTAACCCTCACTGAGTCAGAACAAATGTGCTTGTATTTATAAAAAATATTAATACCTCAATATTTGTAATAATTATCACTTTACTTAAAACAAAAATTAAGTTCATATTGTCTGCAGTATATTTTATTTAACATAAACATCTTATGTAACATTGTTCATCATAATGAGAAAATATCAATTATGCTATTATCTGATGCATACTTGTAATTTTGGTATAATAACATACATATAGAAATATAATAATAAAATTTTCTATTGATATTGACTGGTGTCATGTTAAATATTATAGAAAATTAACATAGAGAAAATGACTTTACACTATGAGTTTGAGTATAGTGCGTTACTTGCCTGATTTGTGAGTCTAAGCCAGCTTAAAGCAAAGAAGCATTATCCTTGTAGATTTTCTGATTCTCATAATTATTAGGGTTCAAAATTAGAGATCGTTAGTAGTATTTTTCAACTAAAAATTCCCATTTGACGACCCCGATTTCACATCTAGTCAATACTTTTGACACCTACTAACCTTTCATAAAACCTTTAGTTTGACAACTTGTGATTGACAAACAATTGTGAATTTTTACTTACAAATGAAGTTTTGTAAGCAATGCTAGATTATAAATAACACTTCACAAAATAGTTAAGCCAATTAACTCATATTTTATTTTATTAGGCACTGATTGAAATAAACATTCATATTGGTTCATTAACTCAAGTAAAATTACCAACCTCTCAAAAGTTATTAATAGAAATTGATTTTTGAGCATTTTTCCTTTACTTACTAATAATTTTCTCAGTAACGTTGTGATATTCTGTGATATTTTTTAGCAATTGCACAACTGTTTTATAATACAGTTACCAGTTGTTATCTCTGCCTAAGCAATTTGAATTACAGTAACCCCTCGTTATATTGAGCTTTTTCTGTGTCTCCCAAAATGTTAAGTTTGAGCTCTGACGACATCGGTTATATCGCGCATTCGGATATATCGCGTTTTTTTGCTGTCCCTCGACAAGCGCGATATAACGAGGGGCTACTGTATTTTAAAACTGCCTAGCAGAACATTGTTGGCAACTAAAACGAAACAGCTAGGTGCCAATGAAGGCTGACTTTTGCATTCTAATTTCGAACACTGATCATTATCCTGCCTATCACTTTAGATCTAAATCCATTAGGATTCCTCTTACATAACTATATTTTCTCATTTCATTAACTTAGGTGTGAATCTATAGTTTAATCTAAGATGAATTTAAAAAGCTTAAATTTAAAAAACAAAGTTGTGATAAATTATATCATGATAATATATATATATATATATATATATATATATATATATATATATATTTTCAGCTTATAAATATCATGATATATATCAAGCAAAATATATCCGCCAACACTGTCTGCAACTGAAGAAATGTATATTGCATCTTCAACTGAAATATTAGAGATGCTATGTCAGTTTTTGTTGGATGCAGCTGAAGGAGAAATGTATGCAAAAGCAATATCTTTTTTTTTTTCTTAATCAACATGACCCCATTAAATAAATTCATAATCAAACACACCACAGCTTATGGTACAAGTGCACAAAATACACTAATGTATGTTATTGCCTCATTTGTTAAAAAAAAAAAAAAAAGATATATTGATCAAAATCAGACTTGCTAATTCCAATGTGCAGTTGGCAGGCATTTTTACTTCCCAAAATTAGAAATCTCATACAACTATGCAATATGAAATATAAGTGAATAATTTTAATTTTTAATGAAAATAAATTTTAAATTCGTAAGAAAAGATAAATTTCATTCAAGTTTATTGGTTAGTTTTCGTCCATTATTTATTAATTACTTTATGATCTTTCTGTTAATCGTTCTTAAATTACATGAGAATTGGAAGGAACAATTAAATTAATTATGTTGTCACAGTACTTTAGATTTTACTTCAATGGTCTGTCTCATCAATCTTATTATGGCAACATGTTTTGAGAGTTAGTGTTATAGAAACATCTAAGGAAAATGTGTTTCAATTGATGGCTATGTTTCACTTATGTTTCTTAACTTTAAATATCTTTTCATAAAAGGTAATATTTTCAGTTACTTAATGGAACTATATTGAATCTTCTAGTTTAAGAGTTAATTCTGAATATCTTTAAAAATTAATTAAAATATGTCAAAATCTAATCAGATTAGTTTTAAAAATATAAATTTATACAAATTTAAATATTTATACTTGACACAAAATGAAAGAAAATGAGACAGTGCAGAAAAACTGAACAATAAATCTGTATGATTATGATATATTCTTATGTACAAGAATGTTAAAATACTTATTTTTTTTAAAAAATTGATCATAATGAATAAAACCATTAAATAAAAAGTGTAAATACTTACAAGCGTATTATAAAGACTGATATCTCCTTCCGTATCAGTTTCAGACCATGTGAATTTTACAATAGGAACTTTAGCAGTAACCACCGAAATTATGTTCTTCAACTTAGGGTGTTGATTGAGCTGTTCCGCAGTTTTTTTAATAATTTCTTTAGAATCTAAGTCCTATTAAAAATTTAATAACATATTACTATAAAGCAAACTAAAACAGGAATCAACTTTCTACACATACACATAATACATCATATGCCATCAAAGCTGAATACAAGCATGCTAGGAGCAAAGCAGCACATGGGAGAGAGTGTGGGTACATTTGTCCCGACCACCAAAAGCTGAAAAGTAATCCAAATTATAGAAAACATTTAAAAGTTACAAAATTTAAACAAATTCTGAAGCAAATCAAGACCCAGATTGCTGCTATTAAAAATACTGTTAAAAGAAATAGGCATTTAAAATTTAAAAAGTTGCATGTATTTTAATAATCTATTGTTGTGTCTGAGGTCCCAGTGCCAACTGCCTCATGGCCAGTAACCGGCAACTAAAAGATAAAATTAACACAGACAGTCATTTTAAATATAACATAAGTGAATAAAACTTTTATTTTAGAGAAAAATTAAAATGCAATGACCGCTGTTCTATGTGATCACGGCTAATGTCATCAGTTGTTTAATGGTATTAAAATGGCCAAGTCCGCTTCTTGCATAAAAATACATTACAAAAACATTTTTTTTTTTGATCAAAACTTGTTTATTGTTGTCAATTTACCAAAAGTATTTTCCTAAAATAGGTGGAAACTATGATTCTTCCTATTTTTAAATTAGTTTCTGATGCTCGATCAAAAGGATTCACACATGTTCAGATGAAGGACACACTTCAAATCCCAAGTTTACATTTAAAAAAATGTCAGGCAATCAACGGTCCATGATTTAATGTACTGTAATGTGTTTGGTACTCTCATATGTGAATAGGAATGTGTAAATCCCACCTTTCAACAGTGAAAAATGAACAAATAATATGAAGAGACAGGTGATAAGTCAATTTTCCTTATCTTAATTGCTGAGAGGTCAACTAAGCAAGAACCTATGACTTTTCATTATTGTCAGCAATCGGATTTGGTATCAGTAAGAGATTGTAATTTTTAATGAATAAAGGTCCATACAAAATTAGAGACAAATGCAAAACATTTAAGAGAATTGATTCGATTAGTTGCAGGAATCATCAACGAGTAATTGACATTTTGCTTCATCAGATGACCTTACTGATAATGGTTAGGACATCAATTTAACAAATGCTATTCATTCAGAGGCAGTTGGCCTTCAATATTACATTTCTTCTCGTGTTGTTTTGATAGCATTAACAGAGGTGCCACTCTAATCTAAAAGTTTTCAGTAGTAACCTGAACAATTTTCAGTAGCTTTCAGTGCTTATCAGTAGTTTAGAATACCGGAGAAACGGGGATGCAAAAACTACTCAATATTGAACCTAAAAGCTAAATATTTGCCTCAGCTGAGCCATGGTGGCAATAGAATTCAAAAAAAAAAAAAAACCCTGATAACTCCCTGATTAGGCTCCAAAAATTTCCCTGATGTCATAATGAAATTGTGAGTTACACAGCATCATTGCCATGTGTAATGACAGTATCACAGTGGTGAAACCAGAAAAAATATTTAGGGAGGGTGACACTACTTTTCCAACTGAACTTTGTGCAATTCCCTTTTTTCAGTGAAGACAGGGGTGGTAGTAGTAAGGATTTGCATTTCCTGAACTTTCAAAACAATTTCCTGAACCTTAAATTTTTTTTCATAGGTACTGTATTTTCTAGCATATAAGACGAAATGTAATTTATCTAGTTGAAATTTATGAAAACTACTTAATTCAGACAGAAATGGAAAAAAGTACTTATTTTAACAGGGGTCGCAATGGAAGATGTATAAAATATAGGACAACAGGAAAATGGTACAAAAAGGGTGTACTATTTTAATAAAATGTGTGGATTATTAAAAGAAATACAATTTCCTCTAAAAAATCATCAAACTGATGAAGAAAACATTACTAAAATTATTTATTGCAATTAATAAGACTGCAAGAAATTAAAACCCAAAAGCTCTTTTTTATTGATTCAGAATAAAAGCAACAATTAACAATCAAACAGCAAACACGAACCCTTTACGAAAATCGCGATCGCAAAAATGAAACTCCACATCATACCTAAATTTCCAATTGTAATTACAATTCATCCCCCTTCTTTTGAAAACATTTATGCCTAAAAATTCGCCGCAAAAACGTTCCCGATTTATCTCTGAAAGGTCGACTTACACGCGAGTTTCTGTTTATTTGTCTGAAAGTTGGGGGTTCTGCTTACATGCGAATCAACTTACACGCAAGTAAGTATATACGGTAAGATATTGATAAAAATAAAGAGGAATTTTATTTACGTACTTCACAATTAAATTTTAAAAAGAGTTAAAATGGAAAAAATACGATTCTTGCACAGGATGCAGAAAGATTGCGTAAAGAAAAGAACACATACGTTTTCTTGCTTGCACGTGGAAAGGCGCACGATATTTTAAAGAATTACATAAATCAATTAAAAAATATACATTGCTGCAATTTAAATCAAAAGAACCAAAATGAGGGCGGAAAATTTAAGGTCACGAAACAAAATAAAATTTCCGGAACTTCCGCAAAAAAAAAATTCCGGAAATTTTCAGAACTCTACCACCCTTGGAAGGAGAAAATAACGTAATTTTCTAAGTAATCTAATCTGCAACTGCTGCGAGTTTTAAATCTAAAGTTTTTTTTTTTAAGAATGAAGACAATCAGTTTGCAGACATTCTCAAATCTCAAAAAATACCGCTAAATCTTTTAAAAATTGAAAGCAAAAATTCAGGGGTTGCAAGAAAACTTTGTATTTCTGCTCAGCAAGCTTATTTTTTTCCTTTTTTTCTGTCTGTCAATTAGGAAATAAAAATCAGATGCAAAAAGATTGAAACTCAATTAACATATTTTCTGAAGTATATTTTCTGCGGGTAGTATATTTTGGGGGAGGTGAGTAGCCACATTTTAGTTCAAAAAGTAAGCACTTATAAGCACTTTGTAAGCACATTTTCAGAAAAAAATAAGCACAAGTTTAAGTACACATATCAGGGCTGCCAGATTTTAGCCGGATCAAAAAAAGCCGGCCGGCTTTTTTTGGTTTAAACCACTTTTAAAAGGCCGGCTTTTTTAATAAAAGCCGGCTTTTAATAAAAAATATGTTTAATATTTTTTTCCAAAAAAGTATTAAATAAAAAATTACATTTATATCATTTATACAATTAAATTATTACTGCAATAGCAAAATCATGAAATAAGAATTAAAATTATTTAATAGAATGAGACATTACAGAAATAGCAAAGAGAAAGTGCTGCTTATTAGAAATTTATTTAGATTCAATGCAATTTAAAGGATTTATTTTCAAAGAATTTTACTGAGGATTCAAAAGTTCACTTGACACTACTACACTGATGGAAAAAAAATCCCAACACCAAGAAATAATTATTGTAGAGTAATGAAATTTCAGCAATACATTTATATAGGTAACGTACGTAATTGATTACAATTTCAAGATCACAGGTTAATTTAAGCCCGAGAAGAGCCATTGCAGAAGTGAAATACAGGTACATTAATAACCGGTGTAACCGCCTGAATTTTGAATGCAAGCATACAAGCGTGCATGCATTGAATCATACAGGTGCTGGATGTCCGTTTGTAGGATGGAGTTCCATGCCTGTTACACTTGGTCGATCAATAGAGGGATGGTTAATGCTGGTTGTGGATGACGCTGGAGTTGTCGTCCAATGATAACCCATACGTGCTCAATTGGAGACAGATCTGGTAATCTGGCAGGTCATGGCAACATGTCGACACCCTGTAGAGCACGTTGGGTTACAACAGCAGTATGAGGTCGAGCGTTATCCTGTTGGGAAACACCTCCTGGAATGCTACTCATGAAAGGCAGAACAACAGGTTGAATCACCAGACTGACGTACACATTTGCCGTCAGGGTGCGTGGGATAACCAAGAGAGTGCTTCTGCTGCCATAAGAAATTGCTCCCCAGACCATAACTCCAGGTGTAGGTCCAGTGTGTCTAGGCCGCAAACAGGATGGCTGCAGCCGCTCACCTGGCCTCCTCCTAACCAACACACGGCCATCACTGGCACCAAGGCAGAACCGGCTTTCATCAGAAAACACAACAGATCTCCACTCCGTCCTCCAATGAGCTCTAGCCTGACACCACTGACGTCGCAAACGGCAGTGGTTTGGCGTTAGTGGAATGCACCCTACAGGACGTCTGGCTCGGAGCTGTCTTTGAAGTAACCGATTGGTAACAGCTCGTTGTGTCACTGTGGGGCCAACTGCTGCTCGAATTTCTGCTGCAGACGCAGTACGACTCGCTACGGCCATACGCCGAACACGGCGGTCTTCCCTCTCAGTAGTGCCACGTGGCCGCCCGGAACCGGGTCTTATTGAGGCAGTGCCTTCCCTTGACCACTGCTGCCAACATTCATGCACAGTGGATGCATTCCTGCCAAGCCTTTCTGCAATCTCGCGGAAAGAAAACCCACCTTCTCGTAGGCCTATTACACGACCTCGTTCAAACTCAGTGAGCTGCTGATAATGGCTTCGTCGTCTTCTTAAAGGCATTGTGGACTAACATCAACTCACTGCATCAAATCTCGACGCTAAACAACGCTCAGGAACGTTACAGCGCGTATTTAAAGCACACCTGATTTGCATCTTCCGTATGTCGCTACTAGCGTCACACTGATGCGCCGAGCGCAAAATTTGAATCGACGTCATCTTTCAGATGTATAAACACGCCTGCCGAATTTCGTTCCGCTAGCACAACTTCTTCTTGGTGTTGGGATTTTTTTTTTCCATCAGTGTATATGAACTAAAGATTACCAATCATCTGCCATAGTCTTTAACTCATCATCTTTTGTATATTTTAAAGCACCTTTATTTTTTTTCCTTTTTTCAGAACCTTAACTAGTTCTCTGATCTAAATAAAAGCTATTTGTCAAATTAATTGCATAAAATAAAAGATGCCCATCTTGAAGCAAACCAGCTGGTAAACGTTAAATTGTACTAGAATGATATTAATCTTAAAAAAGTTTTAATGTTATGTGTATATTTAAAAAAACCTTATTTTAATATTATGTATATAAAAAAACCTTATATAAAAACGAGCCAACTACTCGCCAAAGACGACTTCTTTTAAATTTTTGACATGAGTAGTGCTGTAGGTAAACACTAGTTTAGCTAATTAGGATTATGTAAGTAGTGTTTTGTTAAAGGAAAAGAGATACTTCAAATCACTTTTTCCTACTCTTCTCGCCTTAAACAAAAGACTTTTTTGTTTGTAGTGTAATATATGTGATAGAACAAAATTAATCAATATAGTTCTTTTTGCAAGTTTCAGTTCTGAAATATTTTAAAGTAACTAAATTCTCAACATTAAAATATCAATTTTAAGTGAGAAGTATGTACTTGAATCTGTAATAGGATAGTTTTTCATATGTATTAAGATAAGGTATTGTGCTTGACTATATAAGAAACCAAATTTGATTCCTCTCCCAACCTGGATTTAATTTCCTTCTACTGCTGTATTGAAAAAAATCAATTCTGTATAGCTATAATATTAGGCAAGAGTTTAATGAGAGTCTCACGAAATTAAGCCCACAAACACAAAATGGTAATCAGTATTGTAAAATGCATTCAGGTTGTGTAACAAAATAATTCTGAATCTAATTTTAAATGAACTCCATTAAAAGAAAAATTTGAGCTTCATTTTACACAAAGTAAGAGTAACAACATAAATAGACATACTATAGGTGCAAATAGTAAATAGTACTGTGTCTAATTGAAAAAGGCCAATAAAGACCGGTCTTTTTCAATAAAAGCCGGCTGGTCTGGCCTTTTTTAAAAAAAGCCGGCTTTTTTGCAGCCCTGACACATATACATTATTACTTGCATAATTTAGAGGAAAAATACAACTTGACAAAATTATATACTTCTAACAGAAATAGCTAACAAAAATGAGAAGAGAGGCTTTGCACTACGTAAGAAAAACAAATAAGTTTTATTTAACAGATGCATTGCTTATAAAGCTTGTTTAATTGTAGTATTAACTAAAAAACACCCATCAAAAATATACAATAAAGTAATAAATTGCAGTTATTGAAAGTAATATTCTGATAATCTAACAATATAATGAATATATATATATATATATATATATATTCTTTATTGGGGGGGGGGGGGATAATGTAATTTTCTGAGTAACATATTGTAGCACGGTTGAGAATTTTTTAAATCTTAAGTTTTTTTTTTTTTTTTTAAATTTAGATCCCCTTGACATCAATATTTAGTGATTTATTGATAAAAATAGAACTTTATTTTCTCAAGATGCGTATTGTGAAAATGCATATTGATAAAAATTATTTAAAAAAAAATTCAAATCACTCAGCTGGGGGAGAGAGGGGACAAGGCCTACTATAACCCCCTTGTTGCGCCACGGCAATATCATGTACAGTACCATACTTGCCAACCTTGGAGTGGGAAAAAACAGGAGATTTTTTCAATCCCCCCCCCCCCCCCCCCCACATACACATACAAAATGAACAATTGAACTGACTTACAAATTAAAAAAAATTTGAATGTTCATTACAGCAGTATATGATAAAATTTTATCATCAAATGCTTGATCGAAACATTTTACAGCAAAACTATTTTTTATGAACAATAGGGTGTTCTAGATTTTCATTTGACAGCATTGGACGAAACTTGGTTACACTTTACAGAAAATGCATTACTATGCAAAAAATGAATGCACAAAATCCCAAGAATTACATTTAGTTAATTATAAAAAGCCAGTTCTCCCAAATACTTAATAGCTTACATCTACACCACAACAATTCAAACAAAATATCACGACCACGTCTGGTGTGCACTTAATAAAAAAATTATCCCAAAATATTTCTTTTTAATTATACATTTTTTAGTTATATGTTGAATAAAAATAGGAAGAAATGTTCTTTATCTATTTTGTAACAGTACATAATGACTCCCAAAAAGGAAAAAACTCAAACCCTAAGTTGAAGAAAAAAAAATGAATTCTATGCAAAAAAATATTTTTAAAACAAGATTATTAATAAAGATGCAATATTAATAGTTATAACTAACTAATAGAACCACTAAAATTTTTCAAAAAGGCTAACATTTTTCACTGAAATTTCGAGTGGGTGTGGCAAAATGAGAAGTGCAAATCCTCTATCGTAAAAAATAATAAAAATAATGGTAAACCAGAAGTTATTGATGTCCAAGAGATGGAATGAGATAGTACACAAGAACTAGGGACTTTTACCGAAGCGGATGCAATCGGATTTCAAAAAAATCGGGACTGACCCTTGAAAGCATATGAAAGACAAAATGCGGAAGTTTTACTGCTAATTTGTAAAAGTTTCGTAAAGCAAGTATCTACTCATGCTACTTCAAGATTTTCTCATTTAAAGAAGAAAAAAAATTCCAAAATTCCGAATATACGCGGAACCGAAATTTTGGCTTTTCAAAAATACGAAATTTCAGCAAAATACGGGAAAAATCACATGAAAACTACTCGGCGAATAACTACGATTACGAGCGCTGTCTATTGAGCAAAAAAATATTGAAACTTCATTGATTTATTTTAAAGCGAAAATTACAAAAAACGGGAGATCGGGAGACAAACGCAAAAAACGGGAGTCTCCCGTTAAAAACAGTGGACTTGGCAAGTATGCACAAGCTCAGCACCAACGCTATGCAGAATTTTGGAACACGACCAAACATGGCGGATTTACAGACCCAAAAATGTCTCGGAAGCATCGGCGTTGACACGCGTTTTTTTACGCCAAATTTGCAATATTTTCTTCACTCATAGACTGTTTTTTCATTTTGACTATGAATGGCGATCTGGGCCAGCTGGTTTAGTGATCGGAAAACCATTTTATGCATCCGATGAGGAAACTAACGTTCGATTTCTGCTAGGGGGAAACTAAACATTCGTAATTTTTTTTAGAAAATAAGCATTTTAAGGAAAAGTAAGCACTTATAAGGGCCCTTATATTTTATTTTCAAATACAAGCACATGTAAGCACCGCTACGCACCCTGAGTAGTGTGCCGATGCAATAAAAAATCATGCCATAAAAATTGCTTTGTATATTTTCTTAGTAGGCTTTGTATTGTGCGCTAATGAGAAATATATTAAACTGAGAGCAGATGCAAAAGGATTACCGCAAAATTTCAGCAATACATGGCATTGAGGAAACGTAAAAATAAGCGATAAACATGCGATTCTTAATATATATGAGCTGAATGTGAGTGGTTTTAAACGTTTAAAATTAGAAAAGAAAGTAAGAAAACTTTAGCACTGAAAGTTAAAGAATTATCAATGTTGCAATATGGCGCAATTTATTGTTTCTTTTTCTCATCATGAAAGTGATTCTGGAACAAATATTACTGTAGTACAAAAAAAAATTACTTAAAAAACAATATAAATAATAATAATTAATTCTGAAGATAAAAGTTCAAAAACTTAAAACTTTTTAATTTGATTAACAAAATGTTTATTCGTTTGCATTAAAAGGAAACTCAACATCTTCCGCCATTTTGAAGAATGCTACTTTTGCATTTAGATGTGCGATTTGGGATAAAACATGACTTCCTTTATATAAAAAAGTAAGTATCAGCGATGCTTCCGATCTTTGTTCTTGAAAAATCTAGGTTTAAAAGTTTACTACAAAAAACATCTTATAATACGCAGCCCGAAGTCATGTAGTTAGGAATGTCCAAATGCTGTTGGAAAGAATTGTACTGGCTGTTGTGCTGGCTCCAACATCGCGATTTCAGTGCGTCAGTCATCAGCGTGAACAAACAGGGGCGGACTGGCCCACCGGGACATGTCCCGGTGCGCCCTTTCATCTAGACGCCTCCAAAAAAAAATCTTTGCGACATTTTACCCCTAAATTTACAGTAAGAGAAATAAAATTAAATAATCTGCTTTTAATCCGTGACGACAAAATCTTGCTTTAAAAGAAAGGTAAAAACGACTTTCCCAGGCAAAACCACACTTGTGGACACTTCAGGACGTATATGCTTCAGGGACACATTTTGGTAAGGCTCGGGGGAAGGGGTGAAAGGACAGTCGAGAGCATAAGTGTTCTGTATAGGTCTACGAGGATTCGCGAACACGTCCCGGGGGTCGAGATGAGGCGCCCGTTTTGGAATATAGATTTCCTTCCCTAAATAAAAGTTTGACCAGACACAGCTTACATCCATGAGTCACAGGGGTGCTCACCAGGAAGGGGGAGGGGGAAGTCATGGCAGCAGACTGTGCCATTGAGATTTTTTCGTAGAGCTGTTTGGTCATTTTTTTGGCCAATTTGTTGGGTTGTCGATTTTGAGGGGCTCCGTAATTTTTTAGGTGGGTACACAAACGCTCTGAAAGGGTGGGCTCCCCAGCTAACCATAAGTAACGTATAAAAATAAATAACCTGCATTGCATAACCCTCGTTTTTATTATAGGTCACTGCGAAGTATTGCTAAAACCTCATAATGCGCTAACTTCTAATTATTTTTGAAGTTTATTGCAAAATTTCGAGGCGCCCTGTGAACAGAGGCGTTGCTAGGGTTTTCAGCGCCCGGGGACAACTGAAGATTTTGCGTCCCCTGTGCCCCTGGGGGCCTAGGGGCGCCCCTAAAGGAAATTAAAACACTTTTATGCTTCCTAAATGATAAATAGCTCTAAAAAGCAGCCGCTTTAACTTTCATTTTTATTAGCAAACATTCACTTATAAGGGAAAAATTGAACACTTTGGCTTTGCAAAATTATTGATTCCCCATGCACTCCTGTGCTACACTGGTCATTCCCGATATAATTTGCAGTGCTCCCACATTTTTGTCGAACATATTCACACCTTTTCAGTTCAAATAATTTTCTTTTCGCATTTAAAAATAAAATAAATTAACCTTAAATTGGCGCCCCTTGACAGGGATGCGCCCCGGGACAGCTGTCCCTCCTTGCCCCACCTAGCTACGCCTCTGCCTGTGAAGACTTCTCAATTTCTCGGCGCACAGTTTGAGAATCAATAACCATGTGACACGACACTTCCATTTCCAATCGGTTGGTTAAAAAGCCGTAAATACAAAAGTTTATGGTTTTATAACCATTTAAAAATGGCTTCAAAACATAATTTTTACCGTTTTTTGAACCATTTCGAGACGTAGAATCTTCGAGGCGTAGAAACCGTAAACGAAGCTTGAATCGAACCCGGGTGTATGGCTCACCAACCTTGCTCTCTAACCATTCAGCCATCTGCACCACACAGAGCAGTCGTTTATTTATCAATAAATCTTCCTTTTCAACAGGAAAACTGCATTAAAATTGAGATTTCAATTTTTGATTGGATTCAAAGCCATCTTTGGTCTAAATTTACTGTATATTGACGAAAATCATTTTATTTGCTGCAAAAATTAAAATACAAACAAGCTTCAGCAGCTCAAATGATGGGTTTGCTCATTCGCAAACAGTTCGGGAATCTGATGTCTCCAATTTTTGATTTACGTGTGTATGTCTTTCTATTTAGTAAACAAAACTTAAGCCACTTCTTTTTTTATGTACACATGCAGATTTGAGCTGATAAATCTTAATTCACATTTTAACAACAACGTACAACCGGTAAGGTTTCGCAACCAAGATAGGCGCCCGATTCTTATTGAGCGCTTGAAAATTACGGTTAGTTAAACGTTTCTCAGGATAAACAGAGAATAAACCATTTTTTTCGCAATTAGCGGTTTGAGTACCATCTTATTAATGGTTATTCAAGTGTTGTAATTAAATATGGTAAAATAAGAATCAAATAAATGGTTTATTTACTATTTTCTTACGGAAATTTTTACCAGTGTAGCAATTAAAGTATTTGTGTTGCTCCTTTTAAAAAAAAAAACTATCGTATCTGAGTGAGAATGGCAGGCGATATTATTTTCACACAAATAATCAAAGATTTCAAAGCAAAAGTTTGCTTGTGCATTAAGTTATAAGTTTACTACATAAAATGAAAATAGTCGCCTCTGTTTTCCAGTTAAAACAAAATTTCAAATAAGATTGCAGCATAAGCATTCGAGCAAAATAAGTTAAGTTATGCCATGAAGTTATGTTCCCAAGCTGGAAGTAGTGGTTGTTCTTCTATAACTGATACTAGGAGTTCAAGTTTCCCAAAAGGAACACATGAGGTAAAACCTCATGTGTCACGCAGATTTAATTTCATTATTACTACCATTTTCATTATTACATTTTTTTAAGTAAAAGTGGCCACCCTTTGGTTAGCTGGTCCACCGCCCTTTTAGGGGTCCCAGTCTGTCCCTGTGATTGAACCTAGTTTTACAGCGCTTGTGTGCAAAAAAAAAAAAAGGAAAACAAAAAAAAAAAAATTCTGAGGCGGAAAATTGAAGATAAAAAACAAAAAACCGCAAAATCTCCAAAAACTAAAAAAAGCGGAAAATCGCGGATCCGCGGAAGAATCTCATGCCTGATAAAACTTCCCGGAGAATTCCCTGATTTCCCGGTTATGTTTCCACCCAATAAGATTATTTTTCAATATAAAATACAAATTTAATTTCTAACTGAATTCGTTAATTAATTTAGGACCAAATAGTTAATAACCAAACGAACAAATGACGCGACATACGCAACGAAGAATGCAATAAGCAACTGCTAATGCTAAAAGCACATGTCGTGTCATGCAAGTAAGCGAAAAAATCCGAACATTGCCCGAACTCTCTCGCCAAGTAGAACAGGGTTGCTGTAAATATTGCTCCACGCTGGGAGAAATTCCGGTTGGAACCGGAATTTTGAGCTTTCTACCGTCGCTAATCTCCTATTGTTCGCAGCTCTAAACTATCACGAATCGTCAGTAAACGCTCGTTCTGGCGACTGTCGGTGAATCTTTTGTTGGTAGTTCCCTTGATAATTTGTAACTCTTGAAAAATTAAGTCTAACTTGATAAAATTTAAAACAAATATTTATTTCAACTAATAAATAAAAAACAATTTCGAACAGAAATAAAAATGCATATCATCTAAAACACATCTCAGTCAATATAATACTATCACTATAAATCAACTAAATCAATACTACATTGAACTAACAACCCACTCCCAACTTGGAAGCACATGGTTTTATACACATCGGCTAGGCACATGCCGGTCTCTGATTCGCGATGTCGTCAATCGCGTCAGCACGCCCCCAACCGATGTACACAAACCTAATCTGCATGGGAATTGCAACTGGAATGATATCCAACATCTTTTTCTTTATATGCGCGCCAAGCGCGAAAAGATGAACTCGGCTAAAATATTGTATTTTCCGTAGAAAAAAAAGCGCTTTCCGTAATCCGTAGTCAACTTCAAATTTTTGTATTTCTCTGTAGATACTACGGAGAATCTGTAGCATTAGGCATCTCTGCATTAATATTGCTATCTAGAATGCTTTGACTATAGAAAGTTGCTTCTTTAATTTGAGAATCTGTCGAATGATTGGACAAGAAAAATTTTGGAATATAGAAATAAGTATATACATTGATAATTGCAGTGCTAAGCAATTTTATTTCACAAGAATTTTTTTTTTTTCAATGTGTAAGGTAGTCTAGGACGTGGACATTAGTATCACTTTTGAAATTATAAAAGCAAAATACTTTATAAATTGTTACAAACTATAACACTACGAACCTCTTTATCATTTACATCCTTAAAAGTTAAACAGAAGTCCATATCACTAAGATTTTTGAATCCAAAGCCATTACATGAGGAACCAAATAAACTTAGAACAGCATCTGGAAAAAACATAAGTTATAAACAAACATTAGCATTATTTATTATTTCTCATGAGTAATGAATTTCAATCATAGTTTGTAGTGCATTTACAATTTAATTTCTGCATAATTATTTTTGAATATTTTGAATCTCAATGATGCCAGAAAAGCTCTTCTCCTCGCATTATTTTATCATATTCAGTCTTTCAGCTTTAAGGTGCTTATTGAACAGATAGAATTGAATGACAGACATTAGTACTTTAAGTAACAAATGTTTGAAACAATAAAGAAAATATTGTTCATAAATTTCCATATGAACTGCTTATCACACCAAAAAAAAAATCTAAATGGAAGTGATTTTCCAAAATTCATCTTAGATTAGAACTATATACAAGCTTAGAATGTAAAATGAATGCCTGTGGTAATTTATTTTAATTTTCCTCTGGTTTAAACTGTAGCATATTTCGAAACTTAAACTTTTTTTTTTGCTTTACTATTTGTCATTATTGTACTAAATCATGTGATAAATTGTACTTTTAACAAATTGGTTAGGTATTTTTAACTAGTCGACTCTTCAACTTTTTAGAAGTTTTAATTCTTTTAAAGGATTATTAGAGTTTTCATTATTATTATCTGTACAAATATATAAGAAATGTTTGCTATAAAAACGCACATCACTTGACTGCTAGGAATGAAATTTGACCACAAAATTCAATAATCCCCCTATTACAAACATGTTTTACTCCACTGCCATATTATGCCAATATTTCACTAAACTACTAAACTGTTTGTGCGCTCCAAATGTAATGAGCTGCAATTCTGCCTCCTTCAGTTAGTACAACCTAACTGCAACTTATCAATATGATTTTCCCTGCAGATTTTGAGTAGTGTATTCAAAAAGAGATTTTTCAAGATGTAGCACAAATGGTTGAATTTTGGTGCCCCCAGTTACAATTCTTGCGATTGGGAGGCCAGCGCATTTGTCTCCCTGAATGATGAAGGTACATTATTTTTTAATATGACTGATGTGTCCCTAAAAACAATTATGGAAATGACTATGCTGAATTATTAAAACAAACTTGATGTTCTACTTAGAGAGTTTTTCAACCAGTGATTCTACAATTTTGATCTTAATCAACATGGATTTGTTCAATTTCTTTCTGCATATCTGATGACATCTGCACATGTGATGACTTTCACTCTGAGAAATCAAATGAAGAGTAATTATCGATAGGAAATAATTTCCAGTATATGCAAGGAATTCAATTTAGTCTTCGAACTTTGCACTAGGATGTTTTCAGTGTGGTGTACCTAATCACCGAAAGAAATATTACGTTCAGCAAGGACGCCGCCCGGACACCGTCATTTCTTCCAGCTTAATGCATTATTTATGATATGCCAAAAATCTGTTTCAATTCATCTAGGTTAGTTATTTTCCAATTTTATTCATTATCATGCTGTAAATTTCATTTACCAATGAACGTGTGCTTTTTTCATTTGTATGTATTTTTAAAGAAAATAGAGTCATTGTTAATGCCAGCATTATTTTTATTTTGGAGATCACCATAAATCAATTCCATAAATTTTTAAAATAAATGATTAATTGTTTAATGAGCTTTAAAATTAGTTTCATTATTTGACTTTTGAATGATTTAGTGAATTAGTTTGCACAACGCAATGAAGGTAATTTCTACCACTATCTTAGCTAATTGTACATATGAAATCTCAATATTATGTTAATTTTTTGTACCGGCCAACCAACTCCACTCCAAACATTTATTTTAGCAACATAAACAAATTTTAGCCACAACATTCAAAATTTCAAACTAGTGTTTTTTTTTATTTTAATTCCAATTTCAAGATTTATTTTGACAATAAAAACAGAAAAAAGGTCTCATTTTCTAAAATTTTAAATCATACTCAAGATGATAAAAGGCTACGGCAGACAGAATTTCTTCAAAAGCTGTATAATAATTAAAACCATCATTATTGTACAGAATCAAATTTTTTAAAACGAGATTAGGTTTCACTTTCTTTGGCAGAGGGTCTATTCAGCATTTTTAACAAGGTCTGTTCTTTTGTGAATTTTAAAAACATTTGAGTGAGAAATCAAACATTTTCCTGAAAATTCAAAATTTGAAAATACAGTGATAAAAATTTTTATCATTTTTTCCGCTCTTATAATAAATAATTCTGTAAAAAGTACGATTTGGTTGCTCCAAATTTTGTGAAAGGTCGGTCTTGATTAATTGGAATATTGTGAAGGGCCCAAAAACAAACCTGAATTTCCTCTAGCGAGACCCCTTTTATTCATTACAATGCTAACAATAAATTACCAACTTATTTACATAGCCAAGTGATAATGGATCAATATCACATTGGCGTGCATTAGCTGATCTACAGTCAAAAGGGGGTAGCATTGTAGTCACTTTCTGAAATACAATTTTTTTTTCTTTTGAGCATATTTTCCATTGATAACTCAATTATCTCACTCAACAGCAAAACATGTATGGAGTGGATTTCTTTATGAATACATATTTCTTTATTTTTACTATGTTGAACTGATTTCTCTTTTCAAGATTTTTATTGCAAACAACAATGGGAAACATCAAGTAGTTTTGCTTGTCATCATTACTATTTTAAAGAAATGTTTAAAAATTCTTGGATAAAAACTTATGAATACCTGGAAATACTTCTCTAATAGAATTTTGTATGTCCATCATGATTTCTTTCATATTCTGGATTTCAATATCAGAAACTTTATTCTTGTCTGTAAAAATATTTTAAAATACATTACTCAGAAGCTTTACATATTTTCAAAATCCACTAGGGAGTATTATTAACAGTACTACCAACCCCCCTCCCCCCCCACACACACACACAAATTAATATTAATAATTACGAAACATAATACGGTCAAATATTATTACAAATTACATGAATGAATAGTGAGTTAAAACTTCTTAGTTTCACTCATAGGTAAAAGTTTCCAGGAGAAAGGCAAAACGGCAAAGAAGGTATGTGCCCTACACCTGCCAGCAAATGCCCGGTATTTCAGCTAGTAATAATGCCAATACTGAAAGCAGAAGAAATAGCTTCTTCTCAAAAAAAACACTTGCTAAAAAAACCTGATTTGAGACAAATTTTAAAATTACAGAAAACTATGGAAGTAAATAAAACAAAACAGTCAAATATTGAGTTTATCATATATTGCAAAATTAGTTGAAATGGGAAAAAAATGCATTCATTTAATTTTTAAATTTTTAATGAAATTCCAATCAAAAATATCAGAGCAGTGGAGCATAATACTATTTAATACTTCCCCTTGAATTCAGTTCAAGCAAAAACTCGCTGCTCTATGCTCTAGCTCTGATTCATATACCTGCTAATGAAACTATCTTCAAGAAATATTTTTCATGTGGATTAAAAATTTAAATTATTAAAATATGAAAATAAGCAGGGGTGATTGCGACACAAAGTAAAAAACCCTGAAAATTTTTTATGCAAAAAGAGATCTTTCATAAATGATGTCACGCTTCAAGGGGGAAGGGGTTCGCGAAATTGTGACAAAGGGTGACAAGGAGAGGGGAGGGGTAACAAGAAGTGTGACATCATGCATCATGCAACATAGCATGACATGTGACAATTGCAGGAGGGGGGTCCACTGAAGTGTGACGTATTGTGACAAAGGGGAAGGGGGTCAAATATATGGGAAAAAGGCATGACATCATTTATGAACGACCCTAAAGTCGGTATCACTTTTTATGCACCATAAACTATACAACAGCTTTTATACACATATAGTAACAATGGCATGTTTAAAATAACTTTTGAAGTTAAAATTTATATTTTACTTACCTACTTCTAACTAATAAGAAAAACTTAATTAATATATTTTTTGCAAATAAATTGTAGTTTATAGTAAAACATAATGAATAGGAATTTCCCATGACTATATATTTTTTGCCAAATTTTTGCAGTGAAATACTTTTTCTATTTAGAATTATTATTTTTTCATTTATTTGTCAAATATCTGCAACTTTTAAAATAAAAGTTGAAAAAATAACTCTGAGTTCAGCGCCGATTTCAGGAAAAAGACGCAAAAAATGCGTTATTACGTAAAAAAAAAAAATGAAGTTCGGAAAATGAGTTCGGAAATGAGCGATGTTTATCGGAAAAATAAAAAATCCCATAATAAAAAAGTTTTTTTATTGTTCTTTTAAACATAAAAATAAAGTCCTGGGAAAAAATTACCACTTTTGGCGATGTATACATCAAGAATGTAAACATCGCCAACCAATGCCGAAAAAAAGTTTCTAAAATCGCGCCAACACCCAGTTATCTGGAACAACAAACGCACGTGGGACGTGGTACAGGCATCGTTCGTTCGTGTTCGGAACAAAGATGGTTGGCGCCGTTACAACCCTTGCAGCAAAAAGGGTTGCTACAAAGGGAATGTTGATCGCTTTTCAGCGTATTTTTTGTTCCCATCCGTTAAATTTTCAATTTTGAAGACTAAAAACTTTGATTTTTAAAACTTGTTTTAAAAATCGAAGGAGGGTATGAAAAACCCGGATTTCCGGGGTACACCCGAAATACAATCACCCCTGAATAAACTACAATAGGGATCATTCATAAATGATGTCACGCTTCGAGGGGGGGAGGGGGGTTCGTGAAATTGTGACAAAGTGTGACAAGGGGAGGGGAGGGGAGGGGGTAACAAGAAGTGTGACATCCTGCATTATGCAACATAGCGTGACGCGTGACAAAGGGGAGAGGGAGTGCGCTGAAGTGTGACGTATTGTGACAAAGGGGGGGGGGGGGTGTCAAATATATGGGAAAAAAGCGTAACGTCAATTATGAACGGCCCCATATGATTTATGTATTAATGCTAAACATCTTATATTCTTCTTTCACTGACTTATACAGTGCAAAATCTAATATACTTATTGAAACAACTAAAACAAACTAAGAAGCGAAATAAATAATTCTTACAATAACACTAATTCCATATTATGTACAAAATTTATGCTTCTTGTTAATTTTCTTCTTTAAAGAGAATGAAGAAAAATTTTTGAGAAAATGTAAAAGAAATTAGCAGATAAGAATATAATTCAGACAAAGTTGAAACAAATGAATAGTTTCATACTTTCAGCTTGTTAGAATGTTAATGTAAAACAAAATATTTTATAAAAAACTTCTATCAACTTTTACCTCTTATGTACTGAAGAACTTTTTCTATCAAGTTTAAAAAATAAGGCGTCATAGCAGGCAAAGTACATGGAGGTGGAAGCTCATCATTTGGACAATCCTGAAAAAATTTAAACAATAAATAAAAACAAATATTTAATTTCAAAGAATGCAAAAAACCGGAAAAAATTTCAAAATTAGAAGAAAAAGCATATTAGTGTTACCGAATAAACAAATGTGCATCCATAAAATAATTACAGATGTGCATTAGAGTGGTGCTTATTTTTCAAAATTTTAAATTTTCAACCTCTTACCCCCTAAATTTGTTCTGTTACACTAAAAAATGATTATGATAAAATTTTATCACCAGCAAACAATATTTAGAGGTAGCTCAAAGAGGGTAAAGGTTCATAATTGAACGAGATTTTGCGATTTTTTGAACTTTTGAACGATAAAAATTATGATTTGCAATTATATTTAATTTATGTAATTATATTAAAAAGTAACTTCTATATGAATAAGTAAGGATTAAACATTTGTAAATTGCAAAGCTATAATAAAGTAGTTTTCTTAATAAAATACAGCATTCAAGTCTACCTCATAGGTGGCAACAACAGTTTAAACGAGTGATTGCCAAACTTAAGGAGCCACTAAAGCAATAATACTTTTTCCAAATTTTAATATGAGTTATTCTCCCTCCCCTCCCTATAGTAAAGAAAGACAGGTCAAATAAGTAAGAAATTTTTCAACTCTCAGTTATTTATTTATATATGCCAGAATGAGAGGAGAGGGCATTGTTAATACAGTATGGGACCTCTAATCCGGAACACTCGGGACAGCACTCTTTCCGGATTTCGGAATTTTCCGGATTTTGGGTCCTCATTCGAAAAATTTTGTACCATCAGAGCCCATACAATTTGCTCTGGAACATTTTACTAGCATTTTCCTCATTTATAGCATTTTTATTATCGTATATACTCGCTTATAAGTCGCGAAATTTAGCACAAAAAACGAAGTTGGAGTAGGCTTACATTCGAGGTAAAGTATCGAAACATCTAGATTTTTCTCGATGTTATTTTAACCTCTTTAATTAAACAATAAAAGGAAAAAATTCTGTCAAATTTTGTTTTTGATTTTATATCCTCTAGCCACTAACTTGTAGTAAAAAATCAGACTATCGGGAAAATGCGAGAAACGCGGATTTTCAATTTTGCGAATGTTCTGCATCGCGCGAAAAATTAGAGCTCATTTTTAAAAATGAATATAAGAAAACTACAAGAAAATTTAAAAAGAGCAAAATTAATGATATTAACTCAGAATTAAAGCAACAATTAAGAAAAACTAATCGCAAAAACGAACCCTTTTCAGAAAATCCCGAAATAATTTTTTTGAAAACAGCACATTTGCGATCTTGAACATGTTCATCACATTTTATTTTCCTTCTCTTTAAAACGCCTATTTCCAAAAAAAAAAAAAAAAAACGATGCAAAACATTTTCCGATTTTTTTTTTCAAAGCAACAATTAATAGAAATTCTAATCGCAAAACGATCCCTTTTCAAAAAATCGCGAAATAATTTTTTTGAAAACGGCACATTTCCGATCTTAAACATGTTCATTACTTATTATTTTCCTTCTCTTTAAAACACCCATTTCCAAAAAAAAAAACGGTGCAAAACATTTCGCGATTTTTTTTCAAAGCAACAATAAAAAGAAACTCCTAATCGCAAAAACGAAATCTTTGCAGAAAACCGCGAAATATTTTTTTTTGAAAACAACACATTTCCGATTTTAAGCATGTTCATTACCTTTTATTTTCCTTCTCTTAAAACGCCTATTTCAAAAAAAAAAAAACGGTGCAAAACATTTCCTGTTTTTTTTTTCAAAAAAACAACAGCTGCTTTTTTTTCAGCTGCCGATTTTTTTCCAAAAAGTTCCGGATTTTGGGTTTTTCGGATTTCGGGATTCCAAAATTGGGGTCCCATACTGTATTGGCAGTTACTGCTTTTTCATGGATTTCTGGCAAAAAAAATTCTCCATTTTTCTTCTGAACCATAAACTTTCAATGCAAATATTGACGAAATACGGAAAACCCAGTAACAGTTGTCAGTGTAATTATGTGCAGATTAACCACCTGAGTATGACCACGTTCTACCAAAGATTTCCTTGTGAATTAATTGTAGCTGGCGATTTACGGTTTGGTAACGACTGGTCTAAACTACACATAAGGTACAATTTTGCTCTGAAATGACACAGTGAAGTTGCAGGTGGTGAAAAGGTCACACAAATAAAATTTGGGAGCATTAGACATGAAAGAAAAAGAAAAGAAAAAAGAAACTAAATATTGCTTCCATAACACTATTGAATCCCAAGTGCATTACATCTAATTGAATTAAACCAAGCAAAATATTTATATGACTATTGTGCAGTATTAATAATATAGATGCTGCTTGATCGAGGCAGTGCAATGAGCTAGTTTCACTACTAGATAGTGTATGTACTAGATAGTTTCAATGTAATTTGTAAAGGATAAGTAAGGCATTAAAAGTTTCGAGTTTGATGAATTGGGTAAATCTGAATCTTTGAGCCACTTCCTTTGAGGGCAGCAGTATCAATAAAAGTAAAAACTGATAAAGCTAAGGGGAACAAACCTAAAATTCATTTGTGTGTTCTTTTTTAGTACTAATATTATCTGGTAATGGCATGCCGCCTAATATATGCTAGGGGTTTGCTGCTAGCCTGTCTATGTTACACCATGTGTATTACCCATAGGATATCAGCTAATCCCACGCAGTAAATTTAATGCGTCTCCTTTCAGAGCAAAATGGTTCCTCACCCATGGTTTAAATCAGTAGTCATCAAACCATAAAATACTAGCTACAAGTAACTTGCAAGGAAATCTTTAGTAGATTGCAGTGGTACTCATGTGGTTAATTTGCACATAATTATACCAACAACTGTTGATTTTCCATATTTTGTTAATATTCCCATTGATAGCTGATGACTCAGACAGAAAATAAAGAATATTTTGCTGCCATAAATATATAGTACATGAAAAATGTAGCTGTCCACTCGCATATGTAAATAACTGAGAACTGAAAAGTTTCTAACTTTTCTTGCTTTCTTTTCTATTGGGGGAGAGGGAAGGGGCAGGAATATATCATAGTAATATGTGGAAAAGGGACAGTTGCTCAGTGGCTCTATAAGTTTAGCAATCACTGGTTTAAACGGTTGTTGCCATTTAAAAATGAGGTACACTTGAATATTGTATTTTTTATTAAGGAAACTATTTCATTATAGCTATACAATTAAGAACTGTTTCATTTTTTCTGATTCATAGAGAAGTTACTTTTTAGTATAATTAAATAAATTAAACATAATTACAAATCATAATTTTTATCTTGCTTAAAAATTCAGAAAATCACAAAATCTCGTTCAATTATGAAACTTTACCCTCTTTGAGCTACCTCTAAATATTGTTTGTTGGTGATAAAAATTTATCATAATCATTTTTTGGTATAATGGAACAAATTTAGAGGGAAAGAGGTTGAAAATTTAAAACTTCGAAAAACAAGCACCACCCTAATTGTGCATTTATTTGTATGCAAATCAATTGCGTTTAATAAATAACTTAACTGAGTATTTTTCACTAAAATAAATTTTAAAATACAGCAAACTTTCAAATCTGATGACCTGAAATCCACAATTCTCTAAAATTCGCACAATATTTTAGTTTTTTTTTTTTCAATTGCACATAAAAGGACAATTGAATATCAAAAGGATAACAATAAATCTATAAATGAAGACAAGCAGTCCAATCGCACTTCCAGATTGATTTCCGAGAAGAGCAGGGCATCTAGACAGATGAAACAGGTCCATCTCCTCCTGAAGATGACACAAAAGGGATCAGTTGCCACGTTGATACGATGTAGGTGTTTCTTAAGGCAATAGTGGCCTGATATCAGACGAAACATGATGACAGCTTTCCGTCCAGGCCACTGAGGGACATTGAGGATCTGATCATGGTTTATTAGTATATTGATTCTTGAGTTCATTGTGAAAGAGTCCCTGAATATATTCGTTATTAAAAATTTGACATTATTAAAGGGAAGTCTGGAATTAGACCTTTGGATGACAAGGACCCCTTTTTTTCCAAGAAATCCGGCAGCTTCATTTTCCCGGATTCCGCAGTTGGCCAAAATCCACTGGAGAACAACTAGCTTATTATTACTAGCAAGCCAGCCTAGGAGATTTACATTTAGGCAATTAACAAGAAAGGCAGGTTAAAGAACAAGAGCGGCTGGGAGCATTAATTGCTTGAAGAGCGGCCTTAGAATCAGATAATATTATGACTTTTGTAAAGAAGTCAAGACGTGGTTGAAGCTATGGTAGGGCCTGCTATCTCACCACTGACGGCTGATGGGTGCCAATGGGAGCATGAAGACTGAAAATTTCACAGTCGACACCAGCATCACCGTTAATGCAGTCGCTCACTCTGGAACCATCCGCGTGAGAGTAGAATTCCATTGTTTCGAGAGCAAGAGCTCTAAAAGTAGCATCACTTGTTTCCGCTTTTGAGACATCTTGACCAAATCAATGCAATATTTTAAATATAAATAATGAAAATCACATTTAAATGTAGAGTAGAAATTGAAGAACAGTCTCGTTTTCACTACAGCTACGGAAAGTCTAGAGTGGAAGAAATGATATTGAAAAATTATACTTATGTCAGAAAGGGTGTTATTTTAAATGAAGTTTATTCACAGATGGAGATAAATGTATGACTGAAAAAAATCTAATGGAAGTTCAAGTCATTTTAAACTTGAATTCAAACTTAAAACACTTTTTAAAAATTATTAGGTGTTACTGCATAATATGCAGCTTCCATTTCACTTTATACACAATGACCAAATCATGTCAATGTGTTAGAAATTAATAAATAGGATTTAAAATTATGCCTTATTTATATTCAACCAAGGTTTTTTTTTTCTTCCTTCCTCTCTCTCTCTCTCTTTTTTTTTTTTTTTTTTGTGCGTGTGTGCATGTTACGAGCTCTACAGTTTGATTTCCTAATTAGTAACATTTCAATTTTTTAAAATAGTATATAACTATGAAAAAATTTAACCATAGTACACTAAACACTTAATTCTGTTAAGGGACACTTCAAAAAAAAAACTTTGTACAATTTTGTAATTTGTGCAGCATTTAAAATGCCCCTTAAAAAATGGTAATAATAATACACTTCAGAGGCTGAATTAAGCTAGGAGATACCGAAAGAAGGGAACTGCTTTTGAATTTGGCTATTCAAATTAAAAACTTTTACTATCATAATTTCTATACAATGTTATATTTATAAACAAATTACTTTTCATATTATACAATAAAGATATACCTTTTTGGAATGGCCAGTTGATTTACATCCTCTGCATATAATAGGAAGTGGCTAAAATACATTACAAAAATAATCAAAATAACATCCCAAATAATTTTTTTAAATAATAATAATAATAACAAAATTAGTACCTTATCTGCACAGAAATGTTTTGAATTAAATTCATATTGAAATGAATTGATGGTCAAATTTTTGTTACTAACGTCCCATGTGCAAACTGGTGTTACAATATCAAGAGGAGATTTAGATTCTTTTCCAGTTTTCTCGGATTCTTTCTTTTCGAGAGCATCTGAATTATCAGTCATATCAGTAATTTCTTCAGTTAATTCTTCAAGTGATTTTGAATCATCTGGTAAATCAGTTTCGTCAACACAGATATTTGTCACCGTTGTCACAAGATCCTCCAGTGTTATTTCAGGATCATGATCCTCCAAATCAATATCATCATTTGCAAAAGATTCTTCATTTTCAGAAACTTCAGACTCTTCAGATACATTTTCCTTCATCATGGATTTGTTTGATAAATCTAAGTGGTAAATGATTGAAAAATATTAGATTAAAAAAATTTCACTAGACAACAAATTAATGAACAAAAACTTTAGCATTAATATGACAAAGTATTTCAAAAATGAAGGTCCAAAAAAGGAAAGGGAATGCAAAGAAGACTAGTAGTTATGTGAACAGTACCTTGACTGGTCTTAAATATAAATTAATTCTAGTCTGCCATAATATAGTTGTCATTTTGAGATTAACTACCAACCAGCAACTCAACAATGAAGAAAATATGAAAAAAGGCACCAAATTTGTATTGCAAACGAGTTCTTGATGATGTGAATAATCACTTATATGTGCAACAATTATCTTATATTGCAGATATAATGAGAAATATTTTTAGTTTGAATCCTTTATTTTCATCAAGCTATATATATTACAGTAATTAACATTTATTTTGTGTTATTATTTAATGTTTAAAATTTCTTTTGCAAACATTTCTTTTTCTTAAAAAAAAAAAAAAGTAAATGTGAGCATTAAAAGTATAATTCGAATTTCAAGTGAGCACTGAGTATCACTAATTGCCTAATGTTTTTAACAACTTAGGGTGCTTTCACACCAAAAGGGACAAAGACATTTTGTCTTCATCATAACAGACTGTTGCTATGGTTATCAAACTAACAACCATGACGTATGCTGGCATAAGAGTGGGTTAAGAACAAGTCAGAAAACACGTGCAAGTTCAAATTTTGCTTTTAAAAAAATGCTTTAAAAAAGATTTTGCTAAAAAAAACTGCGCAAGGAACCCTATTTCACACAAGAAAAATGTATAAAAACCTATATCACTCAGGTACATTACAAAACAGTAATTACCTTTTTTATTTTAAAAAATAAAATAAAAAATATATAATTACTTCTCATAAATACACTACAATAATGTATGATGATACATACACACATTAGAATAATTTTAGTGCAACATATTCATAAAAATACTTATTTAAAGTTTTTGATGTACAAGTGTATTAGTGAAATGACTATTTTCTGACCATTAAATTGAATTCAATTTTGCATCAGTTTTGTGCAATTCGGTTTTTTTTTTTTTTTTTTTGAAATTATTTTAAGCAATATATATTTACTCCTGAATTGATGTTAGCAAAAACTAAAGTTGTCAAAGTATGAAAAAAAATTGTTTAATTATGCAATTAAGTGTTAATTCATTTAAAACTTAGCGCTTTTCAAATATAAATACTACCAGGCCAAAAATAAAATAATAAATATCAAGTTTTAAAAATAAATTTTAAAATAAAATTGCCGCCTTTGGCTACTGTGACTTAAAATCACTTACAATTTGCAAAAAAATATTTTTCATCTGAGAGTAATAATTGTGTCGGAATCAATTACTGCCGTGAGGATCGGGAAAAATTATTAAAGGCGGCATTTGGCGGATTTTTATTTTTCTTAAATTTTTAACGCTAAAAGCATTTCTTTCAATTTAAATGAAAAAAAAAACAATTTGCATTTACCTTTTATATAATGAAAACATTGTATTTTTAGCTTAGTTTTATGTTTCTTCGATAGCCATGTGTCATGTGCGATATTAGCGCTTTGCACAATTGTGCTGCAGTCTTTTTGCATCTGTTTACGGTTTCAGATATTTCTCATTACTTTCTCCTTAGCACACAAGTTAAAGTGTATTAAGCAAAAATATTAAGCGATTTTTTAAGAATAAATATAACATTTGGTACAAATATAGCGATCTGACGCAACCTGGTCGCTAACGTGGGGATCTGCAATGAAATTTTTGGTCTTCATTTAAAATGTCTTGGTAGCCAGTTGACGAGTGGAGACCACTAATCTGAACCATTACCAGTCGTCCGAAGCAAGTTCAGTGTTGGCGAGATAAGTACCTATGGCACATTTTTTTTCATTGTCAAAAAAAGGTAAAAGTCGTGGAGGGGGGGGGGGGTTACAGATAAAAATTGGAAATTTAAAATTCAAGAAAAGTCAGAAATTCCGACAAAAGACGGAAGAATCTCATGCCTTCAATAATGCAGTGAACCAATCACTGTCGACTAGATCTTAAGGACGCAATAAAAGGTGCCAATCAGTTAACAAGAGGGCGTAATTATGAAATTAGGTAGAACCAATGACATGCTCTGAAAAATTTTGTCTCGTCTTATTTTGTTTTGCGGTTGCGTTCAGGCTGAAAGCACCGTACCACTCTAAGAAATGGTAGTTGTGAGGGAGGTACCAACATTTGAAAAGGATAAAAAAATGACGAATAAAGATTTTCGAGTTATTTCTTTCTTAATTTTTTTTCTGCTTTTCATTCAATGAATTGCCTTTCACACTGAATTCATCATAATTCATTATGAGTGACTGGAATTGTTAAATATTAGTTTTGAATAAAGGGAGAGAATAAAAATAAAGGGGTGGTCGTGATCGTTATAGCTAATCTTTGAAAATTTGGTAAACAGGTTCTACTTAATGATTCCTGGTAGACTAAGAACGTACTCATATTTATAAAAAAACAAATAACATTTATTATCCTTACATAATTTACAGTTTACCGCATGAAAGTTCTATCACATGTTGGAACAATTTCAACAAACTAGTAAAACTACACATAGCATAACATAGACAGTATGTCATAAAAAAACAATTCATGGCACACAGTAAGAAAGGATTTAAGATTAAAAAAAAAGGGTTTAGAAAACTTTAATTGGGCTTATTACCCTGACTATAAATTGGGAGTTCATACCTAGGATTCACGGAGGGAATTCCGAGGTCAGGTACCTGTGGAAAAACGGGAGGGAACCCGTGACGGAGGTCCCTGGCTAGAGGCTGAAAAATAAAGAGGAAGAGAAGAGCGCGTTTTGAAGTGGTCAGGGCTTTTTACACCCTCCGACCGGCTTAAGAACTGGACAGCTTTCTACGACGTCCGTAGTAAATCGGGCGTGAAGGTGACAGAAGGTCAAGTTCACCGCCTTTTTGGCACTGGCGAGAAAAGGAAAAATCATGTTTCAGTAGCTCAGAGAAAAATAAAGTAGCGAAAAAAAGAAAGTGTGCGCCATGAACAATGAACATGTGCCATGAATTCTTAGCTCAACAATGTTTTAGAAAACAGGACAAATAAAATACACTAAAATTCATCAATTAAAATTCATTATGCAATAATCAAAATTCTAATACCTAACAGAATACAATGACAAATTTTACAATATAAGAAATTTATCGGAATATTGTTCACTAACCGAGTTGCCCGCCCTTGCAAGGGCTACCTAGAACACTGTATGAACCTCTGGCAGAGAAACAAAACAAAATCAAGCAAAAAAGTTTACTTTTGTTTGACAAATGAAGTAAGCAAAAAAAGCAAGGAAACTAAATTACAAAAAGCAGATGCATTTTGAAATTACATGGCATTCCTTTTCTAATGCAAGGGAGAAAGGAGCAAGGAAAGCAAAGACCATAAAAGAGTCCCGCCAAGAAGAAGAAGAATTATCGAAGTCATATGCAGGCATGAGATTCTTTGGACTTTTGTCGGAATTTCCGACTTCTCTTAAATTTGAAATTTCCGATTTTTATCAGTAAAAAAAACCCCTAGACTTTTACCTTTATTTGACAACGGAAAAAAAAGCGCAAAACGGGACTTATCTTGCCAATATTGTACTTGCTTCGGACGACTGATAATGGTTCAGATTTGCGGTCTCTACTCGCCAACTGGCTACCAAAACGTTTTAAATGGCGACCAAAAATTTCATTGCAGATTGCCACGTTGGCGACCAGATTGCGCCAGATCGCTATATTTGTACGAATATATTCATTCTAAAAAAATAGCCTTTTTTTTTTGCTTAATACACTTTAACTTGTGTGCTAAGGAGAAAATAATAAGAAATATCTGAAACCGGAAACAGATGCAAAAAGATTGCTAATATCGCCCATGACACATGGCTATCAAAGAAACATAAAACTAAGTTAAGAATACAATGTTTTCACTATATAAAAAGTAAATTCAAATTGTATTTTTCATTTAAATTAAAAGAAATTCTTTTAGCATTGAAAATTTAACACAGACAAAAAAATCAAGCAGGTGGCACCATCAAGCAGGTTAAATTTAAAAAAACCTCCAAGCCTGAAAAAAGCAAGGAATTGCAGAGATATCATTAACTAAATTGGAACTATCGCTTGGAATATGAAAAGCCTCAAAAAAAAAAAAAGAAAAAAAAATCGAGATCAAATAGAGACACTTTTTGAATAATGTTATTGGACAAAAAATCATAAGTGTGGTTGGAATTCCAACAGTACTGAACAATGTTTGATTTTGGCAACAGTTGGAAAAAATTGTGCTAGCAAGAATCCTGTCTGAGTGTCTTCCAAAACAGAGATGACATTCTAATTTATGGTGTCTGATATTGAATCAATAACAAGTGACTAATATTTTTTTTCTCTCAACGAAACGGAATATTCATGCAGCAGCTCTAACAACAGTGCTAATACACTAACGTGCCGGAAATTTCTCTGTCCTGCCAATGTCCTTCTTCAAAAGCAATCAAAAAAGTAATCAAAAATATTGATGCAGGAAAAGGTTTTGTTGATAAAACATTGAAGCACATATTCTGTCAGCAAGACTGCAGGGATATGTGAAATAACATAAAATACAGACCGATGCCAAGATCATGAAGTAAATGATCAAATGCTGACTGCAATGTTGAAAAGTGGGACGTATTCTGCATTAATGGCAGAAAGAATACATTTTTATTTCACTCCCAAATTAAGCAAGATATTTCACTACAGGAATTTATTTCTTTTCGGTTATAGCATTTTTCCAATTCTCAAAACTGAAAAAGAAAAAAAAAAGGTAACTAACTGTTAATATTACACTGTTAGAACATGTAATTTAGCATATCAAAAAACTGTTAACTTGGTTTTTGACACAGGACCAGTGGTATGTCAGGTACATCCGTGGAAGAAATCTGGACACTTATTTGGTGCCCTTCACAGAATTTAACAAAGTAAAGAATATAAGCAATAAATGAAAACAATATTTTTTGATTTTCAAAGAATCTTATGCAACCCAAAATGGTTTTAAAAAATAAGAAAAAACAAAACAAAAAACAGGTAATGCCTCAAATTCAAACATTCCATGAAAATACACTAGGAAATAATAACGGCAAAAGCAATTATGGTGTTTTTTCGGCACCTTTATTAATCAGACTTTTTGGATGGTTGCGCGTCTTGCCCCCTTGACCTGATATCACCTGATTTGACCACATCTGTGCATCATAGCATGACATGGCTCTGTATTTAGGTTTCAATTAACTAGTATACAACTATTTCATAAAATATTTAAATTAATTAGGAGTTTTTACAACATTCTAATTATTCTTTTACTGAAACACCATATGATAAGGAATAGGAAACATTCAGTGGGAGCATATATAAAATTCTGTGTTTTAAAAAAAATTACATAAGTAAAAAATCTGAAATTTGCTTTAAAACTGCACATTTTATAGCTTACATAAAATACTTACAATTGGATACCATGAGTGGATCAAAGTCACTGCTCTTGAGAAGCTTAACTCGTCCATCTTTAAGTTGAGGATAAGCAAAATATCTAAAAGTTTTCATAAAACATTGTTGAATATAATGACAAACTTGATATGTTGGTATTACATATCCCAAATTCCTCCGTGCAAAAGGATCTGGGAAAGAAAATATAACAATAAGATTCATTTGAAATTAAAATGCAAGTTTTCTAAAAAAAAAAAAAATAACATTAAAATTAAAATAATGCTCATTAAAAAATGAAAATAAGTATCTACCTCCATTTTAGTAGCAAAGAAGAAAAGAATACATAACAAATTGGAGCAGAAAAGTTTTCAAAAGAATCATTTTGAGGTAGAGCATCGTGTTTTTGATAAGGATACTAATAAAACATGCAAAGTAAGAAATTATTTCTCAGTCATATATTTTGTGACAGTACAGTAGACCATTATAATGCACACATTTTGACCAGAGCTTTTGCAATATTAAGATTTTGGCATTTCACAAATTGTTAAAAGCAATATTTAGAATACATCAATATATTTGCATACTTTTCTCCACCTCCAACCTCCTTCCCTGTTAGCACTAGGCCTTAGCGATGCCCTCCCCCAGGCACGAGGGAGTGGGGGTATCAGGGTCCACGAATTTTACATGCATGTATCCCTAAGTGTACATGGTGGGTCTTCAGCGGGTATCGAACATGCGACCTTCCACATGGAAGTCTGATCTCCTAACCACTAGGCTATACGGCCCATATATTTGCATACTAGAATAAGTTTAAAATAAAATGACAAATTAAAGTATGAATTATGCAACTGAATCATCATTCCACAAATAAATATGCTTTACAATCAAAATAAGTTCATTATCTTGCACTTTAGCTTGCTTGATGCTTTGCATAGTTGGATTTATAAAGGGAACCTGAGACTACTTTTGTACTGTGAATACCATTTTTTCATTTAAAAGCTTGGAAATAAGGGGAAAAAGATAAACTTTTAAAATTTAATTTACTAAAGTTTTCTGTTACTTTTTTAGCATAGAATATAGAATTTTTTTAACACCACAACTTACTGTTTACTTCTGAAAAGTTCAACATTTTTTTTGAGAATTGCATAACATAGATTGGCGGTTCAAAAGTCTTCTAATGTATTTTATTTTACTTTGGATTTTTATTCCAACAGTAACACGTAAAAGTTATTTCACAAAAAAGCTACCACTCTTAAAGTTTATCCATTTCTGAACCTTCTCCAAAACATGTCTGTATTCAATGTCAGGAACCAGCACTTTCAAAAGGGTTTTTCAGTGCTATTGTTAAGGACATTATTTGCAATGCAGTAGAAAAGAAACCTTTTTCTAATTGAAAGACTTTTCTTTCCTAAAAATCTCCTGTTTTGTGAATTTACGTTCTCTAATTTATTATAGGGGTCATTGCTTGAACTAAGTGGAAATGTAAACAGTAAAATATAATTGCATGTAATTAAAGCACAAATGAGCACAAAACAAAATACTCAATGAAAATTTGACCCCCCTCCCCCCTTCAATCAATATCGAAAGAACAATTTTAAAACTACAAACATGATAGTATAATGTTGTAGCAGCATACAAAAATATTCAGCTGTGGATATGTACACAATTTTTAAATACATAACAGAAGATATTATTATTTTTCAGATTTTAGTTACAACAGAATACAAGTTTTTAAGTCATAACAGTTCTGTATCATTCAAAATGCTTCAATTTTGGCATCTATATTTAAGTACACAGAACACATATAACATCCACTATTTTTTTTTTTTCAAAGCCATGATTCTACATATCAGTGTATAAATTAATCTACATATAATTATTTTAGGACTTTTAACAATAGAAAAATTGAGCGTGGTATTGATCAACCAAAATTAAGTTATTAGCAAATCAGTTTTGGCAAGACTCATATTTACCCTTAGAGAGATGACTGCCATATACACTTGTGTACAAGCCCACTTTTTTTGGATGAAAACTTGACTCAAAAGTGGGAGTGTAGGCTTATACACGGATTAAAAAAGTTCAAAATATGATCCATGGAATAAAAATCTTAACATATAGTTTTTAAATAAAGATATTAGGTTTGTGTATTGAAAAGGCAAAAATATTACAATGAGATACAAACATTACTCAATTATTTATATACTCCATTATTGATTACTAAATTATCATTATCCAGTATTTATATTATTTTTCTTTGGGAATCCGAAAGGTTCTTCAAATTCCCTTAGTCTTGAATTTGTCATTATAGACACCAGCAAAGTCACCACCGACATCTTCTTTCTCGGAAACGGATTCTTCAGAAGATTCTTTTACTAAAGCATATACAATTGGGGGCCTGTACATGGGTCAATCTTTTTAAAAAAATTTTATGGAAAAGTTAGGGGCTGGGCATATACGCATGTAGGCTTGCACACGTGTATATATGGTAAAGATATAAAAATCTCCAAAACACAACTTTAAAACAATTCTCTGGCATTAACATTTCAAACATAAGACAAATTCTCATTTTAAGTCGATCGAGGATGCATTATGAAAGTAAGGTTAATGTACTGATTTTTATTACACATATTACATGTGTTTCCTCACATCATACAAAATATTTAAATTCATGAAACTGAACAAGGGAGTAGATATGTCAGAAAACAGCCATAAAAACGATTGAATGTTAAAATGCTGAATAACATGATTGCAATTAGGATATTAAAAAGTATTAAAAAGATCATCATAATAAAGAACATTATAATAAAAAAAAAAGCTACGAAGTAATTTTTTATCATTCATTAAAATACAACAATAATTCAGTTGTATTGCTTTGAATCCACCATAGAAACAGAAAATACATTAAACATACATTGTTTGATGTTTAGAAAACACCTACAGAACATTCCAAGTCTTACATTTTGGTACCTTATAAAAGAAATTGTACACTGGAAAAAAAAACTTCTGGAATAAATATTTAACTATTAGTTTTGAATTAAAGATATTATAAAAAGGAAACACCAAAAAAAGAGGGGGGCTAAAGAATTATGCCAAAAACCACATACATTTCTTCTAGAAGGATGTCAATTAAGAAAGCAGTCAACCTTTGAAACAGATTTTTACTGAAGAACAAGTAAGACACCCTGATAACAAAGCTTGATACTTCACTTCAGTATTTATTGTTTTTAGACAATTCACACAACACATAAATTTTGAACATTCAAAAAGTAGTTTTATAAAATGATATTTGCTTTCCATTTCCATAATGTGTAAATTCCAAGATAAGAGCAAGCCAGAAAATGCCTTGAACTTCCAAAAAAGTGGTGTCTCTCATAGTAAGCCTCACTATGAGAAAATTCTACATCTTCTTAAGTATTATGCATTGTAGGTATATTATAGCTGCATTTCATAATATATATATATATATATTAAAGTATTTATAACACTTTGGAAAATATTTAAAAAAAAATAAAATTGTCTATATTACTGTTTCATTAAAAGAACAGAGAAAAGAATTATATTTTTCTCTCTTTCTCTTGAATTCCATCTCAGTCATTTTTATCAAATTGAAATCTGTTCTAAGACGGAATATCTTGCACTCATGATTTTCATTCATATTTGACATGAGTATATCCTGGGTCCATGCCTTTTTGTAAATATTTTCTCATAACCTTACTACCTCCAACCACGGAACAATTTTGATTGTCAAGGAGCTGAAGTCCAAATCCAAAAGTCCTGTCAACTTTCTATTTATTTAATTTTAATTAATTATTTAATTTACTGATTACCTCTTTGCCTACAAGACTGCTTTAAAAAGCTTCAGAGGTAGTCTTTCCAGATCTGTTCACAAAATATGACCAGCATTATGTTATAAGAACTATAAATTTCACTATGATTCTAGATTTTAAACATTTTCAGAAGAAACAACAGAATCAAAATTTATGTTTCACATTGAATTTTAATTAAAGTTTCTTTTAGCAATGCCTGCAAGATTCAAAAATACATTTTGGCCCATTTGGGGGTCTGCAAAAATAACCTAAACAGAAAAGATAATCAACGTAGCAGTGGCAGATATGATGATTAGCAAGCCGAGTCGAAAACGTTATAACTGTGTGAATGAATAACAAACCAAAAATGATCACCAAAAGTGCAAGAATACGGAGGAGAGGGACTCCAATGGAGCTTTATAAGCATTTTTTCTTTTCACTGCTATGACTAAAGTTATTGCATTAAATGTGCAATTGACTTACAATGCTATATTGCTTTTAAATGTAGCAGAAGTTCAACACACAAACAATTTTGAACACTTTAAATGTTATTAATTACGATTTATTTGGAGCATAAATCTAAAAAATAATTATTGATTTTGTTCGCAAGGTTTTTGAGTATCTTAATCTAATCGTTCTTCATTTTACTTACTTTTAATATGACCAAACATAAAATGAAGTTTTCCAAATATTAACTCTGCAAAAGCAAATGAAAAAAAAGAGAGCATAAGAAAAGAATGAAGGGAAAAAAAATTCAGAAAAGGAGAAAAAAAGCAGACAAAATTAAAATACAAAATATTAAGCACAGAAAAATGTATTTAAGAATGGAGAGAGAATTTAATAATTAAAGCACAAATGAAAAAAATCAAAAATTAAAATAAACAAAACTTAAAATTAAAAATTTGTTAGAAAGATAATTTTATGAAAAATATTACATTAATTACTTGATCTACATTTTTAAAGAGCAGTTGAAGCAGTGATGGGATTCAGTCGGTACACTCTGGTTCACACGTACGCATTCTTCAATTTTTCGAATCTCTGCGCACTGGTTCCTAAAATATCTGAAGTTCCCCTGGAGGATTTATAAACATACAGATTCTGTGAAAAATTCAAAACCTCACTCTATCAAGAGGGTTTTGCACTAAAAGATGTCTGTAAAAAAGAATCTTTATAAAATTAATATGGTTTTAAGCAAATGAAAATTCAAAAATGCTTCTTGAAAGTTATGGAAAGATTAAAGCATTATTTATTAATGCTCCATACCTGTTAAATGCCTTCCGCCATGAAGCAAACAGTGAATCAAAATGAATTTACTCACTTATTTTTTTAATAATTGGGACTAATGTTAAATACTAATTAATGTGAGTATTTACTTGAGGATGCTTCTTTTTTTTCTTTTCAATACAATACCCCCCCCCCCCCTCTTCCACCCACCGAGAGATACAGAAAATGTTTCAAGAGTACCGGTTGATAAAATGACTCGCATCCCATCACCACCGAGTTGAAGTTATGAAAAACTGAAAGTTTTATTGGATACAAATTAAATTCATATGACTGAATACAGAAACTATTATTGGTCTTTCTAGGTATGCAAAAAATATTGCAGTTTTAGTTTTAAATGCTAAACTGTTTTATCAACTCATAACAAATGTACACAATAAAAAATGCATTCAAAAAGCAAAGTTGTTTAATTAATAATATTTGAGGAGAGGAAAATATTATACATACAAATATATACATACACACACATACAGTAGAATCTTGATTGATCATTTTTCACAGGATCATTCATTTTTAATGATAAAACACATGCAGGTAAACACAAAACAAAATCGGTGAGACAAGATCATTAAAACAAGCAAATACATGTGGGCAAACCACAGATGTGGACGTTATAGATCAAGGGTATACTGTCTATTTAAATGTTCAACAATTTAATATTTAACAATTAAAATGCTTTAGGGCTATTAAAAAGAGATTCAACTTGAGAATATATATTTGCTATTGCATTTAACCTTAGTACACACAGGGTCATGGGTGTATCAAGGGAGGGTGAAAAAACAGTAGGAGTTCATGACTGTCCCCAAGCAAATCCTGCCCCTCAAAAAATGAAAAAAAAAAGAAAGAAAGACATAATGAAGAAATCAGGACGAGCTATTGTAGTATAATCAGCTCTCAATATCTCATAGTGCTTTGGATCGAGAAAAATATTCCAGGTAACCGAATTTTAAAACAAATAGGCAAGTGGTAAAAAATGAATATTGCTTTCTTTTCAGACACTTTTAATAATAATAAAAAAAAACAGCATAAAAAACACAAAAAAAGTGCAAAAACTGCTATTTTCTTTTTGATAAAAATTATATGCTAGCTCTTGTCCAGGAAGTTTACTTAAAAATATAATTAATAAATTATTTAGAATGTATGACTTACTTTATATTAGGAACCAAATTTTGTTGTATAGCTGCTTGTTTTTCCTAATAATATTACTATTGTATTTGAAACTATTAATTTTATTCAATGGGTTGAAAGTATCTTTCAGAACATATTCTGGGTATTGAGAAGTGAGTGATATTGCAATATTAACATGAGTAAATTGCAAGAGAGCTATGCTCTCTTGCAGAAATTGTAATTTCATCTTTTAACAGTAAGCTCTTGTGCTCTTACTTCTACAAAAATTTACATCTTTATCTCCCCCATCCCTATAGCTATGGAATTATTTTGAGCATCTCTAATAATTAGATCAACTTTTTCTTCAATTGGTATATTTTTGTTTTGTTATGCTCATCTTTCAAAAATTTGTATACACAAAAACTGGGGATTCTACTAACTGATCGGTCAAACTGCCTTCAAGTGATGAAGTCTATCAGTTTACATAGAACCACAATACTTAAGCACTTTCTTTTACCCTAGAGGTGGGGGACGTAATGGTGGGGGCTTCCTCGTGGAACTGCCTGGGTCACACTAACTCCCCACCGATCTGCTCCCAGTGGATGTTATGCTCTCTTTGTAGAGAGACTGCAGCATTGGGACAGTAAAGCAGGTAAGCAACGCTTGCCAGTCCGATCCCTATGGCCGGTTCTGGTTGTTAGGTGACTGAGAGCTTCTGGAAGATTCGAAGGAAGAGCACTGCATTCTGCACCATTCGGGGTAGTTTACGAAGGATATTGATGCTACATACAGTATGCGTGCAGTTAGCAATGGGTACCCTAGATGTGGTGATTCATCAAATAAGCTCCCACCTTCAATAACCATTACTATTTAAGCAACATTCAATATACTAGAATAGATTAGGTACATGAATGTCAACTGAGCAAAAATAAGTTTTTCTGACAGTTGAAGTTCAAGGCTATTTTAAGTCAAAAATATTATGACAACAAGCAAAAACTGGGAAAAAATTATTACAAGGTGGCTGCCTTAAACACCCAGATAAGCAAAGAGGACATCCGAGTTTACGAAAAGAAAAAAAAAACATTATACAACAATTAAGTAAGTTGGGACTACACAAAAGCCTTTGGAGGGGGAAGGCGCACTATCACTCTACGAAAGAAGGCACACCTTCCATTGTTACTAAACTCATTCTGCATGGTTTCTTGTTTTTTAGCATACTGTAAGAATTCTAATTTTTAAAAAATTCTTGGTTGATTATAAGTAATTGGCAAAGAGGCCAATTATTGATTTCTGCCAATTAATCGGTGCATCCCTAGTATATATGTATATATAAATATATAGAGGGGTCGTGCCAGAAGAAATTCATGTCCGTTTTCGGACCCTTCACAAAATTGCAATCAATTAAAATGCACCCTTCACATAATTTCAATCAATCAAAAAAAACGGACCCTTCACAAAAGTTAGCTACCAAATTGTGCTTTTTACTGAATTATTTCTAAATTAATTGCCAAAAAATAATTTAAAAAATTTAACTGTATGTTCAAATTTTGAATTTTAACAAAAATATTCAAATGCTCCGCAAAAACTTTTTTTTTTTTCAAAAATAATTTTTAAATTCACAAAAATCAGACCCTGTTAAAAATGCTGGATAGACACCTGATATATATGCATCAATGTTCATATTTATGAGGCTTAGGTGCAGAATAAAAGTTTCTCTTTAATTTTCCAAACAGGACTGACAAAAGTCTTTTGTACTTTGGATAGCACTTCGTAAATTTCAGTATATTTATATTGCACATGTAACCAATAGAATGAATTTTAAAGAGCTTGTATAAATAAACATTTCATACGCAAACAAGATATAAAGTCTGGGAGTGACACACATGCAAGACAAAATCTCAAAAAACAGTATACCTGAACAACATTTGAAAATAGATTTACTCAACATTGTAACAGAGCTACTTGATTTTAGTCCAACCTTTCTATCTAAACAGCAAATAAATAAATATTGGAATATTCTGAAATAATTGTGTATTGTCTAACAGCTAATTAAAAACCTTAATTATAGTAAAAAAGATCACTGTACAGAAAATGGGGGGAAAAATCACCCTTCATTTTTCATGCTTAAAAGGTTCATTTTCGAAAAATTTTCGAAAATGCTCCACTTTTTCTCTGAAAGCAAGTTGTCGACTAATATGGGTATCCATTTTCTTCTTAAAATTTTTCCATAAAAGTGCATGTGGGGAGGCGGGGGTGACAAGAATATATACAGTACTTCGAAAACACCATTTAAACAATTTGCAAAAAATTAGACAGTTTTAATTACTGCAAGACATAAAATTTCTCCGTTTCAAATGAAAGAAGTCATGTTTTATGTTTAAAAATCTGAAACTTACTTTTTGAATTCATTGTCAGCAACTTATCTTTGAAACACGTTAGTACTGAAAAAAAAACAACATTGTAGACTGATTTGATTCAGAAATTTTTTATAAAGGGAAGACTTTACTCGGCAAGACTTTAGAATACATATAATGTTGGCAGATTTAGAGGCAGGCCCATTTAAATAACACTTACTTAAATCATTTTGAGACGATCTTGTAGAGTAAATCTGCATATTGCAGTACATTTAGTTCGACAAAGTGAACCAACACATAATAAAATTACAAATGTATATAGGATGCAAAGACACAAGTGAAAAGGATTACAAATGTCACACACATAAAACCCTTTTTAAAAATACAAATAAAATGATGATATATGAATATAGCAATATACAATGTAAGAATTATATTTGAAAGCCAGTCATTTTTTCCACAATATACTCACATGATACTAATTAGGAAACCCTCATATTGATAATAGTTAAACAAAGATGATAGTAAAAATACATTACTCTTACAAAAATTACATTTATAAGCTTCAATATAAATGAATATTTTTAACTTTATTTTGTAGATGCTTTAAAACACATGAGTACATACACTTGCAAAGTTACAGAAAAGACAGTTTACATAAGAAGCAACATAAAAACAAGTTTTTCAAATCATATTTTGATACAAGAATCACAGAAATAAAGAATACTTGGAAATAACTTAGTAATGTCATTTGTTACAGTTTTTTTTAAACATAAATATCTACAAACATTTCTCCTTTTTTCTGAGCTTCAACATAAAAACTTGGATTGAGCATAGATTATTTTTATTAGTTATTTATTATTTTGTTCAACATTTCATCCTACACAATATTAAATATGTTGCAATTTGACCTGGTTATTAGAAACCAGAAGTATAATAAAAGTTATAACAGATACATAAGGTATAATCCATGTCGATTCAGGCAAGGGGATACCTTCATAGTCTCAGAAGTTTAGGAATTTCACATATGTTAAAATTTTGAACTAAGTGAGTTACAGGTATGTTTTTGTTTTGCTCAAAAAAATTCCTGGCCTTTGATACAGGCCGCCAAAGAAGGCGCCTCTGGCGCAATTTCTCACTTGTGATTTTCGACAAAAACTTTCAAGTGCTCTATTTCCTGAACGGAGCAAAATATTTTGATTCGGGTTTTTTTATTTGAAAGATAATTAGATTCTGTTTAAGATAAAAGGCTTAATTTAAAAATATCTATTTAACTTTTTTTACTGTAGCCTTCTGAATTTTTTTTTTCTTATAAAAGCCAATCTCAAAATTTTTAATTTTTTTACTGTTGGTTAATACCATTAAGTACTACATTCCCTGAAAAGGAGAGCTTCCACCTTTACGTTTAACGGTTTTTAGAAACAATTTAAGATTTTGCCATGTATTTTATCAGTTTTGTGAAAAACATAGTCATATATTGGTCTCATTAAGTCAAAATTATATAATTTTAATCTTCTTTGACATGGCATTTAATTCTTAATAAATATTAGCTCGAAAAAATTCACGATTTTTTTTTAAATTAAAAGTTTTTTTTTTTACTTTAAAACCAGATTGCTTATCATACCCATAAATAAAGGTTCAGACTCAGAAATTTTGGAAGCGGCCACTAAACTTGATGGCCATCTATGTGAAGCGGGGGGGGGGGGGGGGGGGGGGACAAAATATTTAAATTATTAAATATTTTGTTTGTTATACAAATTATTTTGTATAACAAACAAAATAATTTGTCAAAATTATTAAGTTTACAAAAAAAAATCTTATGACTCAAATTGGAAAAAGAAAAAACTAGATTCGTTGGCGATGGTAAATTGAGGAAATATGAATTTTTGCGATATAGTTTTTTATGCTGAATGTTATATAGTACAAAAGATTTAAATGTAAAAATTTTGTTAATAATAGAAGCAACATATAACAAAAATCCCAATTACAGAAACAAACCTTTTACAGAAAACAGCAATCATAAATACAGACCATTTTCGAGCACAATTATAAAAAAATGTATATTTCCAGTTCTAAATTCGTTCAGTATATTTTATTTTCATTCATTTCAAAACTTTTTTTTCAAACTTTCACAAGATTTTCAAAATGGCACGACACTTATGTTTTAAAAGTTTTTGCGAAAATGGCCGATCTGAAATGCAAGTGTTGCGGCTATGAGAAAAAAAAAATCAAGATTTAGATTGTTTGCCACTGTATTTAAAAGATTAATATGGCAGAGAGAGGGATTTAAAAAAAAAAAAAAAAAACAGCGCAATCCGGAAACGTTTTCACCATTTTTTTCTTGTGAAAGGGGAAATGAAGATTATTGGCCCAAATTCGGTTACTTGAATGCTGAATTGATGCGTTTTTATTGTGCTTGCGTGCAAGAAAGAAGCAAGAGTTGTAAATTCTATAGATGTATTGAAGGATGATGAAAAGAAGGAAATATAGATGAAAAAAAGGAAAGGTGGCGATTGCTCTTAATTTTTTGGATCGCCACTTTTTCAAACAAGGTCGCCACGTGGAGAGTGGCGACCGTGAATCTTGACCTTTACCCATAAACATAACTTAAGATTGACATTCTGAGTAAAATGCAATTAATATAATATTTATTTAAGTGAAAATAAGAATTTTACATTAAAATGTGTATATTTATGCTAAAAATTCAGAAAAATAAATGCAATACACTGTGCTTTCAACCCAATACGCATGTGTAGGAAAAATTAATTCCTGCACATTCGCCAGGTTGTTAGCGAGTAACGTAAATATATGTATACCAACCATTAAAATTATTTATGTATATCATTTAATCATAAATTGATTAATAATTAAATTTATTTTTATATAACACTTACAAATACAGTTAGGTATTTTCTTGATTCTATTTGCAACTAAGTAATTTGAAGAAAAAAAAAACAAGTTTGGCTGTCTTTTCTACCCAAGGTTATTTTTTTGAGTTTGTTGTGAACAAATCTAAACGTAGAAAACTTTAGTTCAATTGCTGCTGAAATGAACATATGAATAATTTTTGGCTGTTTATTACCCATGAATTCTTTTACAGCAGTTACAGTTCCCCACTCAAATGTTGGCATAGACTGCAATTTCTTTTTCGAATTACATTCCACAAAAAGGAAGTACACAAATTATGAACTTCAAGCCATTACTTCATAGTTCAGTGTTTTATTTTAACCAAATTTAATTGGCTCTTAAACCTCTTATTTTATATTTTGGGGTTAGAGATGGCTTTAAAAAAAAGAAAGAAAGGTGTCAATGCATGTTCATATTTTTTTTAAAAAGGTATTGTATAGTTACTTTATCTTGCTAATTTAGATTATTTTCTAGCTTTTTTCTGAGTACTCTTCTTCAAATTATTTAAAGCAGTTAAGATCAGTTTTAATTGATTAGGCAGATACTCAACATGCTGTTCTATTGCCCATTGAAAATATTTTGATAATTATTTCTCTATTAAATTTCTACTTCCTTCTATAAATACATGCATATAAATTAGCCAATTGCTTATGTAACTTTTTATGGAACAATATATTAATTTCCATTGTACCTCTGAAGGTAAGATGAATGCCATTTCGTTACTATCAGGACAACATAATTAATGAAATTATTTTTTATTGTTTGGAATTGAGAAGATGTTTATTGTCCCCATACCTCGGAACTCATAAGGCTAACTCAAATCAGTAATAAATTCAACATCTTGTTTGATTTGATTTTTGTTAGAACTATTGAGTTAAATCAATGATTTTTTTAAAAAAGTCATCTGTTTTAAATTATGTACAGCCTGATAAATATTAAAAATATCTTTTCAAAACTGAAAAAAGGGAAAGAAAAAAAAGAAAAAACACTAAAACATTACAACCAAAAACATATTAAATCTTACAATAAATGGACATGTTCAAAAACATACCATTTCCCAAAATTATGTCGTAAGTTATAGATAAAGCAAATAGTGGTGTTTCGTGCATGTACTTTGTTTTTTTTGTTTTTGTTTTTTTTTTTGTTAATTTCCTTATGAAAGAAAAGGAAGGAGAATGCAAAGTGATTGAATCCTAAATTGATTCCACCCTCCACCTAGTAGTGTTCCTTTTTTTTTTTTTTTTTTGCTTAACATAAATAGCAAGATATGAAAATAAAATATAAAAAGCTTTGTTTTACTGAATAACACACATATTAAAATTAACAACTAATCCATTTGAACTCTAGCTATGAAAAAATGAAAAACTGATATTTTTAAAAAAATAAAGGAAATCAATAAATACTTTAAAGTAGTGGGCAATAAGATTGGGCAATGTATGTGTCTGTCTGTCTACTGGTAAATTTCTTTTGTGGGAAGGGGGGATATGTTTCTAATATCTATTAAGAAAATTAAATTAATATAATTTTGACTTAATGAGACCAATATATGACTATGTTATTAACAAAACTGATAAAATATATGGAAAAATCTTAAATTGTTTCTAAAAACCATTAAACGCAAAAGTGGAAGTTCTCCTTTTCAGGGAATGTAGTACTTAATGGTATTAACCAACCGTAAAAAAATTAAAAATTTTGAGATTGGCTTTTTGAGAAATAAAATAAAAGATTAAAAAAAAATAATTCAGAAGGCTACAGCAAAAAAAAAGTTAAACAGATATTTTAAAATTTAGCCTTTTATCTTAAACAGAATCTAACTATCTTTCAAATAAAAAAAACCGCATCAAAATATCTATCACCGTTCAGGAAACAGAGCACATGAAAGTTTTTGTCGAAAATCGCAAGTGAGAAATTGCGCCGGAGGCGCCATCTTTGGCGGCCTGTATCTCGGGCCAGGAATTTTTTTGAGCAAAACAAAAACATACCTATAACTAACTCACTTAGTTCAAAATTTTAACATATGTGAAATTCAAAAACTTCTGAGACTATGAAGGTAAGATTTTATTTTTACCTGCCTGAATTGAAACGGACTATGCCATTAGCATTGTTTCCATTTAATTCTTCTCATTTGATTAACCTATAGAACTGAAACAAACATAGCCCAAAAAAAAAAAAACCTTTTAAATATTAAGCTAATTGTAAAAGTAGTGTACCGAAAGATTTTTTTATTCCAGCACCAGCAAGATAGCTAGCTACCTCGTAATAGTTATTGTTTTGCAACAAACTACAGAAAAAATGTATGTGCGATTAATATGTAGTAGCAGATATTTATACTAAAAGTGCATTCTTACATGCCTTCTGTGAGATAAAGATCAAGTTGAAATGATGCAAAATCCTCAGATTTTCAATATATAGTATGCTTTTAAATCTAGATACCCAATGAACATTCCTTTAATTACAAAGTAGATAACAAATGTAAAATTTCATATTTTACTTAGTTATTCTTTGAAATAACTAATGATAGACTGTTAATGTAAAAAAAGAAAATTTTAATCTTTATTTTACAAAATTGATCCGTGAATAGTTAAAATCGCTCAAAAAATACATTTTATCCCTATTGTGGATGATTAATTGATAAATAATAAAGAAAAAGTCATTGCTTCAAGCAATGGTTGTAAAAATATTTGTTAGTAATCCAAAATGTAAAATACTAACATAAATACACCTTCTAATTTCTACGTCTAAAAGCAACGGAATGGAGCTCACACATAAACAAGTCATTCTAAAGCAACTATAAGCTGTTCAAAACGGACTACAAGCAGCTAGAATCGGTTCGAAGAACTCTAGAGTGTCATGTTTCATACTTTATGATAAAGTAACCATTATTCTATAGAATATCTAGCTAACGCACAGAATTCAATAATTTATATACTTTAACTGACTTCTCTAGTTAATCCATGAAATACCTAATTATTCTATGAAATAAAGGATTTCATTTTAAACAGTAATATAAATATATACAGTAAAACCCCGTTAAAACGCGGGTGTCGGGGACATGTTATAGCATAACCGTGGCATAGTGAAACTATACTGCGTAACCATATTCACGAAATTATACTTCTTTTTGTAGCATCATTTTTTACTTTATCAATTACTTGTAACTTTTCTTCTATGATATAATCTCTTCTTTCTAATTGCTGTGCAAGAAACACACATCTCAACTGTGCAATCAGTTTATCGAGTGATAGGTTATAAATCAACAGTGTTCCGAAAGAAAAGGGGCTCAAAAATCTCTTTATATTATCAACGTGGGATTGTGAAGGAGGAGAGGTCTTAAGAAAAAAGTAAGATTTGGAGGGGGTGGGGGGGGGGGGAAACACACTTCTCACTGGGGAATACGTTTACTTTTCAGGAATGCTAAAGAATCTGGAATACAAAGGTTGATAGCGATATAAAAGAAGTTACACACGCATAAATAGAATATTTATGTGCTCGGGACGGCTTTATTTACAATGGTAAATAAGGAATCACCTTCAAATGGCAATGGTAAAGGGTTATTTAAACGTCGGGGGACATGATAGTCACTGCGGTTTATTCGATTCCACAGTATATTGAGGCGTGGTATAACAGAGTTCTACTGTATATATACAAACACACATAACTTACACATAGTTTTTGCACCTGTTAGCCACAATCCCTCAGTAACAATAAATAAATTGAATAGCTATGCATTGTAAAGTTAAACCAGCACCTTTTAAATATGTTCTAAGAGAATGTCATAAGCAGAAATTTACCTTCAATTGCATAAAATTTTGTATTCCAATTTCTCTCCTTACAAGAAATTTGTCTGGAACTTCGAATACAAACCACGTCTTGTCCAATTTTATAGTCAAAATTATAAAATGCAAAAAGCTTTATCCACAACTCTCCTATGTTATCACAGTTTTGACTGCACCATTTATTTCCCTGCAATAGGATTTTTTTTTTAATTTCCTTAGAATATGAATAAAAGAAGCAAAAATAGAAGCAGCAACTAGATCGTTTATTAAAAAACTTTCTCATTGCAAAGCAAATCATGGTAAAAGATATACAGCAGAACCTCTATTCATCATTCCCACAACTATCATTTCTATTCTAACATTTTGCTTCATTCTGACCAATAGTCATGGTTTTCCTACATAAATGTTCAAAATGAATTTTTCCATGAGAAACAATCAATTAAGGTTCTACTGTATTGTATAATCTATCTTCTTAAAAATAATTAAAAACCCAAAGACTAAAATCTGATGATGCCATGCAAGTGAATGCTCTTTTAAAGGAACACAGCTTAGTAGACACAATGAACAACATATTGAGGAATATAACACACTAAACACAGAAATAAAAATCTACAAAATTAATAATGAAAATTTTAAACAATACTATGCAAAAAAAAGAAAAGATTATTTCATTCAATTTGATGTGAAATAGTTCAAAGCAAAACCAAAAATAAATTTCTAAAACTTTTATCAAAACAATGAGGGGAAGATTTACTTTTTTTTGAATTGCTGAAGATTAGTAAAAAAAAAAATCATGTGCAACACACCATTTCATAAAAATTTGCATTTAAAAGAGAACTTTTTTTATTGGAAAAAAAAAAACCTGTTTAAAATATGGAAGAGAACATTAAAAAACTTTCAGGTTTATATAATAAAACTCCCCATATCTTTTTAAAAACAGTTTGACAACCTATCTTTAATTTAATGACTGTTATATTGATGCTTTATATTGATAAATACACTGCTCTCAACAAAAACTTACAATTTTATGAGGGTAATTCATGAAAGATGGACAAAATTTTAAGAGGTGATAGTACACACTCAAACAAAAAATTTTTATCAAAGAATGCATGGTCGAAAACAAAACGCAAAAGTGCTTTCGCATTAGGAACTTGTAATCACATGGCCATAAATTTGCTTTAATAAATTAACTTAATTGTTCTTAGTGTGTTTTTGCCTTGTATAAGAACGTAACTTTTGGCACCTCTACCGGTTTTGCGTTTTGATTTCGACGATGCATTCTTTGAAAAAAAAATGTTTGGTTGTGTACTATCCCCTCTCAAAATTTTGGCCATCCTTTACGCATCACCAAGTATTTTGTTTTCAATGATTAAAAGTTATTACAAAACACCGTTAACCTAATAAAATTTATAACATTATTAAAAATTGTAGATTAATTTCAAAACATACTGCATATTAAAATCATCACAAACATTATTGATATTTTGTATAATTTTCTATGTCTGCTTTTTTCCCCAAATCTCAATCTAACTTTTATAATAATAACAATATTTAAAAAAAAACATGTTTACAAGTTCTTAAGCATGTTAAGATTTACTAACGAATAAATCGAAAAATTTATTTGAATTTGTATATGGTCTTTAGTTATGTCTAACTTTAATTAATTTAAATATTTATATTAAATTTATAATTTTTGCTAAATTTTGTTAAAAATGTAAGGTTACTTCTGAGCTCATAGCCTCTCGAGCTGGGGGTACGTGACATTTCGCCAGCTCTGCCACCCTATAGTTACGCCACTGAATAAAGGTTAATAAGTAAAATGAAAGTGGTATTTCAATTCATGAATTATACATAAGTAGGTAGATGCAGAAACTTCTTACCTCCACATATTCAGTGAAAAAATCATTCTTCCCAAAATCTTCGCACTGAAATGAAAAACAATAGTTATAATAATAATACAAAAATGCATATCTGATAAATTTGAAAATGTAAATAAAAAAGTTTGGAGAGCAATAAAACTAGTTCAGAAAATAAATAAAACAAAAATTACATATAATCATGCCTATTAGTTAACAGAAAAAGAAAAGTTAAAGCATTTTGCTTATATTAATCAATGGAAAGAACCAATGTCTGTCAAAACTGATATTTTTGAACTTAAGGCTAATATAAGATTTTTGCCTTGTGCTAAACCAGAAAAAAAAACTAGCCTGTTGTGGCAATCAAGGAACTACAGGGTCCATGTGTGCCCTAAATTTTGTTTGATTCCATGCATTACTTTTTTGGGTTACAGCAGGAATTAAAAAAAAAGAAAAGAAAAGGGACCACACACAGACAGACAGACTGACATTTTCCAAAAATGGTCAAACTGGGTTCATCACACCTTAAAATATATAAATCCGTTTTAATTCGAACATTTTCACGAATCTAGTACTTTTTTCTCTGCAATAGATGTAGAAGAAAGTAAAAATAAAACAGGAAGCCTTTATTCGACTAAAATTCATCTTTGCTATGAAATTAAAATTCAAATGCAAGCTTTTTTTCCTTTTTTCAAAACTTTAAATGAGTAACATTACTTCATTGCAGATTGAAAACTCTCTGTACACAAACATCATGTAAAAAAGGACAAAACTATATCAAGACTTATCCCTTAGGATTGGTATCAAGGAAAATGAAATCCATATATCTGTACCTGAGAGCCATAGTATCTTAAGTCCATTCTTCGAGTTTTCGTGAGTTTACAGTTAATGGACATACAGAGTACTGACGACAAAGCTACTAGCTACGTGAGGGTTCCAAACACTTAAAGCTCTCATTAAACATCTTTATTTTAAGGTTTGCTTGAAATGGGTGTTACACTCACATGTTCAAACATTTTTTTTTTTTTTTTTGCTAAGAGCTACGTCAAGAAATAACGCAAGTATTTAAACAAGAAGAAGTACACAAGCTTATCTCGGTGGGAGTAGGTTCTGATTTTTTTTGTCACCAATCAGTCGAAGGGTGGCACAATCACGCAATCGAATGTTTTTCTCACTAAGCGTACATATCAAGAAGTAATGCAAGGATTCAAATGAAATTGTTATATGAGTGTACATCAATGGAAAGCAAGCATTGATTAAGTTTTGGTATTAATTGCTTGAAAACAATGGCCAGTTTTGAATTTTAAAAGGAGTATTCACATGGAAAATACAGGGAGAAAATTCTGTAATGACCATAATGTATTCTTTTAATATGTTACTTAGTCAAAATCGAGTGAAAAATTGCATCAACACAAAGGGTCATTGTAACACAAATAAATATTATAAGAAAAAAATGCACATTTTATTGGTTAATAAGTTTCCTGAATGAATAAACATGCTTAAATAGTTTAATTATTATGTGAACTTTATTGAAAAATAAGCCAAATAAGCTCTAAATTAAATCTGCAAAAAAAGTTTGCATAGGTTGAAGAAAGCAAAGGGAAAAATTAAAATGTATCAATTACATATAGGAGTCAGCTTGCAAAAATAGATACAAGGCATTCAAATGATTACTACACTAGCAAAAAATGTCATTCATTATTTAATATCTGATAACATTAAATTTGGATAAATTGAAGATTAAATCACATATGTTTATATAGATGAATATATAGATTAAATCATGCTATCAAAGTTCCTGAAATAATTTCTTACCTCTTGTAATACCGGTAGAACAGGTGGCTGAACTTGTTGAAGAAAATGTATTAAAAGTATTGTATAAGTGAAAGATGGCAGTGTACCACATTCCTGCTTATCAATACCACATAACTAGAAAAAAACATTGTACATGTATATATATATATATATATATATATATATATATATATATGTAAAACACAATTATATTTTAACTCAATAAATAACATATTATAATAAAATCTACTGTAACAAATTTCACTTATTCTTATTCTACTTTTTAATAGCACTTATGTTCTTATTAACTTTTTTCCTTAAAACTATAGTATATTTTATTCTTTGTGAAAACATTTTGTAAAAAAAAAAGTCATTTAAAAAAAGGTACAGTGAAATCTGTCAGGGTGCGTACACTATTCTCCGAGTAAAAATCAAGCATTTTCCACGACTCTTCATAGCAAAAATCAAATGTTTCAAATGAAGTAAATCTAACCACTTTGAATACAAGTTACATTACAAGCCAAAAATATTTCTTTAATACAATTTAATTTAGAGCACTCTAACTGTAATAAAATAACTTCCTATTCAATACTATAAAAATTTATCAGATCGCACATTAATTAGATTTATGTGTTGTATCAGCTGTGTATGTAACAAGCCATAGCTTTATTGCTTGTCAGGTCAGACATGTGCCTCACTGAGGAAAAAAAAATCCTGAAAAATCACGACATAACGCTTTGTGAAAGCTTATTAAAAAGTATATTACAAGCATAAATTACTATGCAATAGAATTATTAAATACCAAGAAAGTCAACTCATTACTTTAATATAAAAAAATGATTGGGGCATTATGTCTAATCAAAATAAGGCATGGAAGTGGCACGGAATTTTTTAAAGAAATAAACATGCTTCTGAGCAATAACTTCTTAAACTGAAATAACTATTTCATACTTGATAACTATAAAAATTTTAATGAAATGAAATAACTTCAAAATTAGGTGTGAAGAATTTTTTACATATTTTTATATATTGAATTAAAGTAGAAAGAAATATTATTTATTTATTTTGTAACAATGTAAAAGGAGTCTTGAAAGGGGGGAGGGACCCTAATGCTAAAGATGATCTAAAATTTAAACACATTTTAAATTACATGCAAAAAAAAAGAAAAAACAGTTTAAAAAACGAAACTCTTTTGGCAAAAATTTTTTTAAAACAGATGTATCACTAAAACTTAAAAGCTAAAAATTCCGTGATTATCGGCGACATTTAGAGTGGGCGTGTCAAAATGACGTTTCTGCAAGTCCTTTATAGAAGCTAAAACTTAGGAAAGATTTAAAATAATGATAACCTCAAATTTATTGATGTCTAAGGGAAAGAGCCCGATATTAAACGAGAACTAGGAAGTTTTGCCGAAGCCGATGCAACCAGATTTCGAAGTGCTTTAAAAAATCGGAATTGACACTTAAAAGCGCCAAAAACGAATCGAATGTGTAAATTTTACTCGTAATTAGTGAAACTTTGCAGGAATGTAAGCAGGCTACTTTCAAAAATGTTCATAGGGTAAAAAAAATAGAGAAATAGAAATCCAAACTACGAATTTTTGCGGAAGCGAAATTTTTAATTTCCAAAATTACCAAAACTACGGAATTCCGTCAAAATACGGAAAAATCACATGTCTGCAGGTAGGAATTTGAAGAAAGGTGAATTTTCCTGTTGATAAGTTGCAAAGAAATAGTAAAAATGAGAAAATCAAGGACTTTCTAGACATTTTTGTACATTATTCCAAATTTCCAGGACTTTCAAGGCCTTGAAAAAAAATTATGTAATTCAAGGACTTTCAAGGTTTTCCAGGCCGCGTACGCACCCTGAATCTTGATTGATTGTAATCACAGTGCCATTCATTTCTAATGATACATACAGAAAAACGACTAATGAGGGTTAGCATAAAGCAAGATGATACTATTAAATTGTTAAAACAAGACAATAAATACAGGAAAGTGACAGATGTGGGGAAAATGGATCGAAGTTCTACTTACTGCCACATGTAAAACAAACATGAATTTTTCACATGTTTCTTTTGGAGATATTTAATAGCAGAGTGGCAAAGTTCTAGCAGTGGTCTTTAAATTTTGTTGGTTTGTCTTAGAATTACAAGATTTTTTCAGAGAACTGACGCCCATTCTCAAGAAATAAATCTTAAAATAATATTTGATGTAGACCACTGTTAGACCACAAAGAAGATTAAGAAATTAACTTTTCAAACTCCAGAGGAGAAAAGGAAAGGGTGGCTGGATAGTTCGAAAGAGTGGTTGAAGGACTTGGAAGTTAAATGATGGAGACTATAGCATCAAATAGATATACATGGTGTAAGCTGCCTGAGCAGCCTTGGCTGGAAACCGGCTATAGTATTTGAGAAGAAGACCACTGTTAAGACTGCAACATCAATATCAATGTGTTTATTAAAACAGCATATTTCAGTGATGCTTCAAAATATTGAAGTTTGGTCGATGTTTTGTCACTTGATATCACATCTCTAACCACTATGTTTCGGTTGTGTATAACAATTTTAAAGAAAGTGTTTAATTTTATATTATAAACTTACTGTAAAGTACAGTAGAGCCTCGATTATCCGACGTAATGTGGACCGAGGGTACCTCGGATAATCAAAAACTCAGATAACACGGACTTTGTCCAAATCGAAAGGGAAACATGTGTTGAAATGAATGAAAATGTCGTCAAAAATGTGAAAAAAAAGGCATTTACTGTACATATTATGAAATGAAAAAATAATGTTACATTTCATACAAATATCTAATTTTATATGTACACATCAGTAGCGTACATGTTCCAGTTAAAGTTGTCTCTTGAAAAGAAGTATATGTATATAGTATACATATATATATATATTGTTTTCTGTTTAACGACGGAACTCGCTCGCTTCTTTGCTGCAGTTTTATGAAATGGTTGTAGCCGTAAAAGGTCTGTTGAAGTTGTCTCTGACTATTGTTCTAGGTCTTTATATCACCAGAAAATAATTCTAGGTCTTTATATCACCAGGCCGGCAAGAAAATTTTTTTTTCAAGGGCCCAAATGTACCTTGGTTAAACCGGAACTTGGTTAATCAGGGCTCGGATAACAGAGGCTCTACTGTAGCTTCATTTTGTGCTCCAGGTGTTACCTATCCTTGACTTATATTTGGCTCTTGAAATGAGCTTATATACTTTTTCCACAAAAACTAAGTCTAAACTTATTGATGCTAGCTGCAGTCCCATTTCAAATTCAATCATTTTCAATATTTTATTTAACTAAACTTTATATTTTTTTTCTTTTAAAATTTTGGCTTCCAGATCCCCCAGAGATGAGCTTTGGAACCCACAATTATACAAAACAGTTTGAAGATCATTGCTTTATAATAATAAAGTTGTGTTGTTATAATGTTTAGTAAAATAATTAACCATACATTCCTTTTGGCTTCCTAATTATAACCTAAAAAAAATAATAATAATCTAGTTCTTCATTTTCATTTTCATCCATTGTCACATCCTTTTAAGTTCCTATGATCCCATTTTTTTTTGGATTTTGAGAAGGAAGGATACAATTAAAATTACTGATATTCAGCATATCATTACATAAAATAACAGAAAACAATGACATTGATAAGTTACTTTTAGGGGTTTGACATGTTTATGTGGGTATTTAAACTCAACCAGTTTGTATTTCATGTGTTCTAACCTAATTTATTTTTTCCATAAACTGATTTTGAAACGAACACCCTAGAATGATTTTTGATACATGTCTCTGAATTAAAAGATAATAGAAGACAAAGTTAACATAATAGTACAGCACCATTTTGCAACAAACTCAAGCAGCCTTTTGAAATGCATGCAATAAATTGTTTGCCCTATTTTTATTCACTCCTCTTCACATAAAGAATTTCAGTCAATTAAGTATCAAAAAAGGGAAAACTACACCATTTTTCACAAAAGATTCGACATTGTTGCACATGGTGCTAATTATTTCACAATAGAACACACAATTTTCTGTACATAAGAGTATCAAGTATCATTCATAATGTGTGCAAAGTAATTGTTTTCAAGAAAGTATTTTAGCTGCTAACAAAATAACTGTGTGAACATGTTCACTAGGGTGGTGCTTATTTACACTGAAAAAAAAAGTTCTAATTTTTGCAGGTCTTACCCTTTTAATTTGTTCCTCTTGATAAAAAAAACACTAAATATGAAGTTTGAAATGAAAATTTTGATATTTAGAGGTAGCTCAAATGACTTAAAGTTTGGTACAATGAGAGAATTTTGACAAAAAGTACGAATTACACATTTCTATAGCATATATAAATCAATTGACATAAGAAAAAAAGGTTGATTTTGGATTATTTAATACACTTATCACTGTTTTAGAAAACAATTATAGTTTTTAAAGAGTCCCGAACACAGTTATTTTCCTGCTGTCGGGGTATATTCTGCGGTGATCCTCTATAACTTGCAACAGAAACTGTAGCTGCGTTTCATCATGTGTTATTAGTCCACTGAACTCCTGAATTAGAGCCACTCCACGTTCAGCATGATCATTCACTACATTTAAAGCTTGAATTATAGCTTTGGCTTCTTTGTAATCCTCTGTTGCTTCCCACGACGCCGGATCAAAAGAAAGATAATCTATTGGGAGGTTTAACGCTTGGAAGAGTGACATGGACTTTGATGTTACAAAATCCTCCAAATTTTGATTTACAAATGATTGAAGATTAATCTTCATATGTTTAGAGTTGGTTTCTTTGGCTGGTTTCTGCATAGCACTCACCATTCGTGTTTTTGTAGATGCACTGACACGGCTATCAAAAAAAGCCAAAGAAACTAGCTCCTCTGTTAAATACCATAAATGGTTGGAAAATTTATTTACAGCTGATTTTGAGATATTTGAATGAATAGAGGAATATTTGATCAAAGACTTCATAAGTAACAAGTCATTATATGGAGCGTTAGAAGCCTCTGATGCCGATATCCATGCTTTCATGTATACACGTGCAATGAAAATGCATATATCTGTTAATTCCTTTTGTTCTTTGGATGAAAGTTTGAATTGAGACTTAAACATAAAGATTTTGAGACTATAAATACATTTTGACATCCATCGGGCATGATGCATGGCTGCAGGCGACATAAATCTCACACCTCTGACAGGGGCAGTTCCTAGGAAAATAAGTACAAGTTCTATTAATTCTTTATAATCACCTCTTAGTTGGCTGTTTGACCGTTCAAGGTACATTTTTGCATATTTAATGGTATCTTCTTTTATATCCTTTATCAGTTCATCAACTGCACTAATTGAAATTCCAGTTTCATACTGGTCAATGTCAATGAATCTCCAATATTCTTTAAAACGTTTGAATAACGGAATTTCGGGAGAGGATGTGGCTCCCATACATGAAACACTGAACTTATAATCAATTCCAATACATGATGCCTGCATGCTAGTGATAAGAGCTCCTTTTCAAGCTTTTGCTGTAGAAGAACACATGCACCAGAGTTTCGGCCAGTATTTGAACTAGTTGTGTCAAAACACATAGCACGGACGTTGTTTGACGGACACGGACTTTTGCAGTAAGATCAGGAATTAATTTGCTGTCCCAGTGGATTATAAGAGGGACATTAGGTTGAAATTTTACCTTTATATCTGAATACTTCTGAGCTCTTCCCTTCATTCTATGACGGCGAATCAAGTCCCTACTTAAGGAAAATTCATCAATATTGAATCCTAAGCTTTTCGTGGTTTCCGCTATGACATAAACAGCTTTTCGGTCTGACACTTTTGTTCTGTCCAAAGCTGCTGCAAGTTGCGGAGTAACTATAGCTTTACGCCCCCGTTTTCTTTTCTGTTTTTCCGTTGTTTTTTCTGTGATTTCCATTATTTCTGTACCTTCTTCTGCTGAGCTTGAGTTGCTGCCAGCTTCAGTATCAGTAGATGATTCAAGTTCAACTATTGAGTCTTCTAATTCTTTAATTTTTGCTTGTTGTATCCGGGCATTTGCCTTTTTTTTTCTTTCAAGAAACTTTTTCTCTTTTATATCAAGTTTTTTATCAACTCCCATCATTGATCCACACCTACCTTTCTTCCTTTGTGCTATTAAAAAGTCTTTGTCTTTTTGCAAGACTGATGTATTGGTTAACACATCAGCATGAGCAATATCAAAAAGGTCTTCTAGTTTAGAAAGAAAAGTCGATTCCTTAGCTTGCTGAGTTGATGAATTTCGAGCTTTGTTTTTCTTTAAAAGCTGCCACTCTTTGAATAACTTTTCCAGCTTCACTTGGCAATTTATCTTGTCTCGCATAGGAATTCTTGCTTTTTGCCAAAACTTGGCTATTTCTGTAATAGTCACCACTGAAGCTTGTCGTATGGTTTTCTTCAACTCAAGAAGATGATGTAAAAAAAATCCAAAAGCCATACGTAATGATGGTAATTTTCCACCTTTTAACTCTGGAACTGACCCACCAAGAAGATACAAGTCAGTTTGAGATCTTGTGGCCTTTGTGGTCATTTAAATTTAAATAATGAATCTAAACTAAATACTAAAAATAAACTAAGTGCCAAAATAAACAAATGTTCTTTATGCAGCTAAAAATGTCACATCTTATCAGGGTTCGTGATTTTTTTAATTTTTTTTTTTAAATTTAAAAAAAAAAAAAAAAAAATCGGATTTTTTTAATTTAAATCTGATTTTTTTTATTTTTTTAAGAAGACCCTAAATTATTTGGATATTTATTATGTTACATTCGTAGAAACAATATGACATCTTAATCAATATGCAAAAACACATTTTAAGCTATTTTCAGAGCAATAAATATTTTTTAATAATAATAATGATAAACAAATTTTAATACAAATGCATGACTCAAATGAAACGTAACCCTACCAGGAATAATAGTACATGCATAAGTACAGAGAATATGAACATATTTAATCTGAATTATTTTGCTGTTGAAAACTGCAAAAAAAGTACCCAATTAAGTTTTTCATTGAATGTACTTTAATCATTTTTCAATTTTATAAATAAAAAAGCATGAAATATTTTTACCCATTTCGAAAAATCATATGCTCACACCATTACTGAAAACTGCAACTTTTTGTTTTAATCAAATATCTTTATTGAAAACTTCTGTGATAAAACAATATTTTAAAAGGGAAAAACCTTAAGCTATTAGGGGACGTGGATGAAACTTTAAGGACAAATTCTAAATTCTAACAATTGTTGTTTTAAACACTATCTTTCTGAATTATTTATTGTGTGGCATTGATTAAATGGATCTAAAATATTATTTTTAAGATTAAAAAACACGGAATGGTTCATGATTATGTATTATGAATTGTAATTTGAATGATTGAATGAATGATGCTTTGCTGTTAAGCTGCTTGAAGAATATTGTAAAATTAAAAAAAAATATTGTCAAATTAAAAGAATAATTATTAATTCCAACCTTATGAAATATGTTATGCACACAGCCAAATGGACGTAGGAAGTTTTGTTTGAAACAGTAGTTGAAATTGCAACATATTTCATTTTTACAACACTTCCTAACATAGTAAAATCAATGATGTTTTTGGAAAAAAATCACTTGATTTAAATCAATGATTTTTTTTAAAAAATCACTTGATTTAAATCGTGATTTAAATCATGATTTAAATCAAGCTGATTTAAATCAACGAACCCTGCATCTTATACCAAATAGCTAAACCAAAACTGACAAGGCTGTTTAAGAATTTGTAGGTTGTGTAGTGGTGCCCTCTAGTAAGCTATATGTAAAGATAAAATAATTGTAAGGTATATTTATAAAGTAATGGAGAAGTAAGCGTACTGCGCTTATCGAGAAAAAAATTTGCGTGCATGTTAGAAACTTCACTGCTGTTGAGCTACCTCTAAATAATGTTTAAATGTGCTAATATTTGGCCTGAATTTTTTTTCATGCAAAGGAACAAAATTAGGGGGTAAAACATTAATATTTTCATAGTTGAAAAATAAGCACCACCCTAATGTTCACATTTTTCTCATAAAGAATAGAAAAAATAATTCTGAAATACAATGTTACAATTTAAACACAAAAATTACCAAAATTTTAGAAATAAACTTTTTACCTACAAAAAGTGTAATAAAAAGTACCAAATTAAAATAAACAAAATATTTGAAAGCTGACTTAGTTTAGCTGAAATTAGGAATTTAATTATTTTTATTTAATTTTATAACAGGAAAAAGAATATTCCTTGGTAGAAGATCTTTTTGGTTTCAAAGTACAAGCTGATAAAATCATGAAAATTTATGTAATTCCTTCATACAGGAATTTCCATGATAAACCGCACTACAACATGAGAATTCAAAAATATTAATATCATGCATTTACTTTCACAGATCAATGAAAAAACCCTTTTGCAACTAACGTAGATCTTTATCACAACAATTGTAGACACAATATGGCATGTGGTAGTTCTTGAACTAAATTGTATGGATATTGAATATCACAATTTTTGTTTTGATAAAACAGATTCAAACGTTTATAATGTGTACTAACTTTAGCCCAATATCGGAAAGCAATTCCAAGAGGCTTGACTCTTTTATCCAATTTCGAGTAGATGGAAATAAGCTTGGCAAACCGCACAGAACAGCCATAATCCAGTACTAAGTTGCAAGACAAATTTGTCTCTTTGTCAGTAAATATAATGCTTGGTCGTTTCTGTTTAAAATCATTTTGAACTTTGATGTACATGTCATCTGAAATTATACAAACACAAAATTTAAAAACATACATACATTTAATGGAGGGCATAAGAGAGTTTGTATTTCAAAGAAGTTTGAACTCCATTTTAAAACAATTCCATTAAAAAAAAAATTCAACAAATAAATACATTGTCTGAGTGAAAGCAGTGGTATATTTTTGAAAGTGATGAAATAAAGAGATTCAAGGTTAAAATCAATGTACAATTTTAACAGAAGAGTTCCACCCTGATCTTTAAGACAAATACCAAGCCACATTATAGGCTATGCCAGAGGTTCCAAACTGGGTTCTGCAGCACCTTGGGGTGCCACAAAGAGATTTAAGGGGTACTGGGCATTGTTTATGATTTTTCTGAAGTAAACAAAAAGACATGATAGTTAAATTTGAAGATTTTCGTGAACTACTTTTTAAATGTATAAGTTATATTATTTATTTACTTTTATGTTCTTGCCTTACTTCTGTTTTATTTTCTTTAAAATCAAACAATTTACAACTATACATTAATTCTGTATTTTTTCTAATATAAGACTTTTTCTTCAGGAAATTTCCTCAAAAACTCCTGAAATCATGTTTTAGACTCAAGGCCAATTTTGAAATAAAGAACAGAAAATAACTTTTTAAGCACAAAATTTTAATAATTTTCAGATAATTTTTTGGGATTTAAAAGGCCAGTTTGGCTTAAGAAGCAATAAAGAAATTTGTTTTTTAGTTTGGTTTTGCAGTCTAATGGAATATAAAAAAGTTAAAAATGATATTTTTCTGAAAAAATGATTAAAAATAAAGGTGAGTCTTATAGATCGTAAGATATGGTATGTATGTACGTATAGAGAGATATCTGGATAGGACATGTATTGTACAACTAGACGACTGGGGCATCGTTAGAAAGTATTTATCTAAGAGCCATGACTTGAAAAGTTTGGGAATACCTGGCCTAAGTGTAAATTTATGTACACTAAATGCAAAAAAAAAGTCAACATTTTTCCAATAGTGAAATTGCTACCTGCCATTAGTCCTTTTAGTCCCGTCCCAAGCCATTCTAAGAGTCCCCCAAATGTAATAATGTTCAGTTTTAGTGTCAAATACACCTCTAGAGGTCAAACAAATCAATAATAAATACGATAATTCCATTAAATTTAATGATGATTTGGTATCAGTGCTGACTTTAGGCGCTATACAAAAAAAAAAAAAGGAAAGAATGTGATGGGGCAAAATGGCATCACTGGGACTGAAAGAATTAAAACACACTTTCCAAAGAACTTTTCATTTTAGTGGGATTCAACTACGACAAAATTCATTCTAGTAAGGATTTGATCAAGAAATTTTTACAGCAGAAAATCTGTCATAAAGTAACCTGCCATAATGCAGCTTTCATGCTGCAAGGGATGTGGGGAAATGGGGGTGGGGAGCACAAACAATTCAAGCCAGTGTTACACACTGGGCCCACCCACTCCCCTCCCCCCCCCCTTCAGAAATTTCTAACACCAACATGGACTCCATCACATGAAACACATGATACCAAAATAAATTCTGGTTATTGATCAAATGAATTCCACTTTTTTCTTTTTAATTCCTTAAATAGCTCCGAAAAAAATTTATGTTTTATATATTTTGCACATGACATGTCTTTCCAAATTAACCTGAAAAATAATAATAGTAATTAGTAAATAAATAAAATACCTTTTTTAAGTGCTTCATATATGACTTCTAAAGCATCTGGAGTGCTCTCTTCATCTTTAGCCTTTAAAGCAAATTCAACAGCACCATCTTTAAGACCAATGGTTGTCATAGCCGATCCAATCAGTTCAACAGAACATGCTAAAAGCACAAATGTAACTCTTAATACAATACAATACCACAAAATTAAGTTTTAAAAAAATGGAAAGTTCCTAATGTACAAAATACTTAGACAAAAAATCCATTATCAATGAAATTTTTTCAAAAATCTACCTGGTTATCACAGAGGAAAAGTCATCCGTTAATAGAAAAAATCATGCAAATAAGAAATAATTAGCTTATTAACAGGGTTCCCACAACTTTACATATTTCAACACATTTTTTAAGAACATTTGAAGACATGTCTAATATATAGTAAAACCTATAAAGTTGACCACCTTTGTAAGTTGACCTCCTATCTAAGTTGACCACTTTTGTCAGGAGCGCCATTAGCCCTATATTATATAACGTAGGAAAACCTTTGTAACTTGACCACCTGTTTGTGTCTATATTGACCACTTATGTGCCTGAAATTTGGGTGGGAGTATGATAAAAAACCCTTTGTAAGTTGACCGCCAAATTATTAACATATTTATTTGTTTATCTATTTTTGCAAAGATTTAAAAAAAAACTTAAATAAGTTCTCCAGGATATTTTTTCTGCTATAATGTTAGACCAGTATTTGTCTCGATGAATGAAACTTCAATATAAAGTTTGCCTAAACCTCTTTAGAAGTTAACCATATGGGAAAACTATGATAATCCCTTCTATTCTTTAAATAAGTGTTTTTTCTTCTGATTGATCAAGCCATTTTGAAAAATCATGCATCTTTAGGAAATCTTTACTATCAAATAAGTAACTTACATAATTAATAAGTTATTTATCATTATTTCAACTAAGTTCTTTAATTTTAAAGTTGCATAGGATACATTTAAGTCATTCAGGCTAAATTTAATGATATTTTAGATGATTGTGAAAAAATAGCTAATTACCAATTTTAAAGTAATGTTAATACATAACGTTATATTTTAATTACTTACAAATGAATAATCACATATTGTGAGAAATGACAAAAAACAGAGAGAAATCTCCACCCTCTATAAGTCTAAGTTGACCCCTACAGTGCTGCACCGCAAGAGGTCACACAGGTTTCACTGTATTGAAAAATTTTTTTGTAATTAATTACAACAGACCATCGGGTAGGTTTTTAAAGAATACAGTAGTAAGGCAAAGATTTGGACCGCACCACAGGTGAACAAAATTATGTTCTATGTTCCATAACTTCAGAAAGTTTAAAATGTTCTGCAGGCATTCAGCTCCAATTTACACATACATATATTATACTTGTTATTTAGTTAGAAAAATCCCTTCCATTTTCCTATCTATTTCTCTAGAATGGTCAAAACAATTATTCTGCAACATTTTTTATTTCATTTTTGTGATCAATTGTTTTGTGACATATGATGCAATTTTAACCAGTTTCTGCTCTTTGGAATGAGACTTGTTTATTAATTGTGGGGGATTTGCTCTCTATTCAGTACAAAGAAGAATATTTAAAAAATTATGAAACTAAAGTGAGGAAATGGATCACAAAAAAAAAAATTATCTCTGACAAAAATCTATGACAAGGACTTAAAATGTATGACGATCATACACATATTTCTATAAAATAAATTTATTTTCTGAAAACCAGAATTTTCATACAGATACACAGAACCATGAAACATGCTGTCCGCAATTTTTACTAAACTTTCAAAATATTTATATGTTTACAAAACCTGATCAGAGGCAAATTTCACTTTAACACCTTTTCAGTTTAAATTTACTGTCTGTGGGTATATGAATGTTCCTCACACAAATCCACAGTTTAGATTGGATCCACACCAAATTAACAACTAATTTTTGTGCAGGAAAAAAAATTTTTTTTAAAATACCTTTTCCTTTTTCACAAGTCATTAGATTGGATTGAACATAAATAGGACCACTTATGAGCAGAATTGGTCACTATGTCAAAGAACGATTTGATGTTAACAAACCTTAATTTCAATAAAGTTTTATGCTACAGTCTGTGCAATATAGTTATCAGTGTATGTGCCCAGAGGAAGAAAAAAAAAAAGAAGTTAAGGCATTCTACTTTATTATTTGGTCCTCTCTGTGCAATGACATGTAACATTTACAAACACATGCAGACCGGCTACAAGAGCTATAGTTTATTTAAAAAGTGATTCACTCTTTTGGGCACAGATATATTGAACACTTCACAAAATTTCTTTAAAGTACAGTAGAAAATTGATTATGGGAAACATGGAAATTTGAGGGCGTTCGAACAACTGATTTTTTTATTAACCAATCATTTATAGGGGAAAATTCTACCTGTGTTAGAGAATCATCCATGAAAGAAAGACTGATATTAAAATAAGCAATATATTTTGAATCACATTTTAAATTAACACAGGGCCTAGTTTGACAAGACACTAACAGAAATTTTTCTACATGGTGAACAAATTTGAGTTTGAAGACTACAATAATTTTGGTAATGTTTCAAAAGATAAATATCTGAATAATCAAAGCTCTATTGCAACATTTTACTTAGAAATTACATCACTTACATGATGTGTGACTTTCAACTAGTTCTTGGACTCTTTGCGTTACAGTTTCTATAAGATGGATATCTTCCTCGTTCAAGCCATGCTGCTCAATGCAAGAATACAAAAGATCAGTAATAGCTCCTGTTTGACCACTCAAAGGTTCAGGAAGAAATGGCAGCATCATATCTAAGTTATTTTGCTGAAAACAGACACAAGAATCATTATTTGTGACTAGATAAATAAAAACTGCATGATAATGCCACAAAAGAGTATTTGCAAATTGATCCACTATGTATACGATTCAAGTCATTCAGGCTAAAGATTCTTTTATCTATTATTAATTGAATTAGCATGAAAAGATAAAAAAATGTTACTCTATTTACATTAGTTTTTGAGGCAAAAATATGATTTTTCAGAATCCATGCTGTAAGCTTTTTTTTTTTCATTCACTGGCATTTTTAAAGATTAAAAAAAAATCAGTTTAGGATTAAAAATTGAAAAGTCAATGCAACTTTCAAAAATCCGGAAGATGTCTCTCTTGATCTCTCTCCTCTCTATGCATTAATACATATACAGTAGAATTAGAGATGGAACGAAGCTTTGGCCTGGGCGAATAATAAGCTGTGATTCAGACTATAACAATTTATGTTGCAAATATTTTTTTTACAATTATTATAACATAATATATTTTCTCTTAAATTATGCACACTAGATTAATCTATAACATTTATGATCCGTTTTAGCCACATTCCAGCTGTTATGTATGCCGCACGCGTGAAAAGCATAATATGCTCTGTAATCAGAACGACTTGAGCTTCCGAGTACCCCCCGGTCCCAATTAGTTTGGAATAAAGAGGTACGTGTGTTGTAATATACTATGTATATTACAACACACATACACATACGAAACAGAAAATAAGCTGCATAAGGATGGTTTTCGAAAATTCAAAATTTTCAATCAGAAAAAAAGAAAAACATTAAGTATTCAAAATATTTTTTTTTTTTTTCAATATTCGTTTTAGACCCCTATTAATAGTTTATGGAAAGTAATAGTTTGCAGACATCTACTCTAGAATATATTTAAAATTGAACTTGACCAAATTTTGAACTTGATTTCATAAACTCTAGCTTTCAAGCTAATATTTAAGCTCTATTATATATATTTAATAGAGTTTATTAAAGAAATATTTAAAGCTGTATCCCCATATCTGTTAGTTCATGAATTGTATAAATGAACTTGCACAGCAATTACAGCAAATGAAATAGCAGCAAAAAAGAAAAGAACCAATTATACAATTGAAGAAAAATTAAGAGTAATTGATAAAGTTAAAAGTGGTGCAACAGGAGTGAGTATATTTTGTAAATAAGGTTCCACAGTACAGTCTCATTATATCGCGGTTATGTTATAACGCGGGTGCCAAACATGCCCCTCGACACCACATTTTAAAGGGGGTTTTACTGTATGTATATATACACATAGTTAACTCTACTTTACAAACACTTTGGGACCAGGAAAAATGTTCGTAAAGTAAAGAGTTCATAAAATCAAGAAATTCTTTCAGTAGAAGAATTTTCAAGACTGGTAAACAGTTTGTAAAATTGTGAATGTTTGTAAATAAGTGTGAGGTTTGTAAAACAAAGTATCAACTGTATGTGTGTGTATATATATGCTAATTATATTGTAGTATATATGTATGTATATATATATATATACTACAATATAATTTCATTAAAAAATTATAAACTTATATAAATCTGAAGCTATACACATTCTTTGGCTAATGAAAGAAAAGACAAAGAGATGTAATTGAAACTATTAAAACTAACCTCCTTCAGTTTCTGATGCTTTTTTGATTTCAGATGCGATAAAACATGTTCCTTACTTTCAGCACCATAGTCACACAAATGACACATAAATTTGCATTGCAATGAATTCTAAAATTAAAGAAAAAAAATTGTATATGAAACAATGATAGCATTTATGTATAAAAAAAAAATAAAATAAATAAAAGAATGGACACTTAAAAAAAGGCAAATGGTTTTTTTTTTAATGACACTCCACTATATCAAAATCTGGATGAGAGAATCTTTAAATCTGAGATTCAGTGCAAATGATACGGATAATTTATGAATGATATTAGTAAAAAGTTTTCTGCGAGCATCAATAATATAGCTAGCGATATCAAAGTTATAGGGATGATTGCTAAAAATGAAGAAGTGGAACAGATTCAAATTTCAAGAGGATTTAGATAAGATTTTATTTGTATCAGGGGCATATGCAAATTTTACTTGGAGGGACCCACCAAACATGGAGAATTTCTTGAATTGAAGTAACAAAAATATGAAAAATTTTATCCAAAAAAAAGTTTGATTTTATTTCGGTAAGGGCCAATGTCCCTTATTTCCTCTCCCCCCCCCCCCTTAAATGCATCTCCGATTTGTATAGACTTGAGCAAAGGAGAATTAAAAGTGACATGATTCCATACTTTGTACTTATAATACTGCTTCATTTTAAAAAAATCATTTTTTGTATTCATTTTATTTAATATGGATATCAACTTTGAAAAACTTATTTTGAAATAGTAATATACAGATGTTAGGGTTTATACCTGTGAACATGTCAAAAGTATTAAGTAAGAGTAAAAATATTGAGAAATGCTGCTTTAAATTGTTCTGTGTCATAGTACTCTTTTACAATTTTTAATTTTGAAAAGTTTTGTTAGCAGTAAACTTACGTTGTGGACAACATGAGTACAAGTTCATCAGTCAAAACAATATTGATATATGTACTATTACCTAAACTATATTTCAACATCAATTTATGCAGTTTTTTCAGGGATTATACATTTGGATTTAGACTAAGGTTCCTTTTTCGCTAATTCATTCTTCCTTTTTCAAGCAGAATCTAAATCGCTGTGGACCACTGAATTTGTATGCTTCAGTCAATTCATTTGCTAACCACACCAAAATTTCATCTAAAAGTTCCTAGAATATTTGTGTACGTATATGTGATTAGTTCTCTATGAATCCTGCAAATAAATGAAACATTTTGATAAAAGACATTTAGAGACTGCTATGTCAAATTGTGTTTTCACTGATGACGGTGTAGCAATCATTATTGAACTATACGAAATTACTCTGTAGGCATGGAAAGTTGTAGCATAAACCAGGGTTTTGCAACCAGAGCCATACGACTCCCTTGTGGGGGGCCACAGTAGACCATATGAAATTAGGAGAGCCATGAACCATGTGAAGGGGGCCATGGCTGACATATTTCACCAAAAGGATAAAATATTCCAAGCAAATTTTTACCAAATCTTTCAGAGGTGTATAAACAGCACAAAACTGCATATTTAAAAAAAAAACCTTAACACATGAAACAGCGAAAAAGCATAGAACTTCTTACGTGAATTGGTTTTCATGAGGAAAAAGAGTAAAATAAATTTCAATTAGTTTCATGTTCTCCTCAATGTTTTTCCTAATAAAGTATCTTTAGTTTCTTTGCAGTACATTTTATGAATTTCAAAACCGTATGCTGTTTCACTTTTTTCAAAACTGTATTTTGTTCACCTTTCAGTAAAAATTGTTTTTATAAGAAGAAAAATATAAATAAATAAGAAGATGAAAGACTGTAGTATCCTGTAAAATATTCAACAAATAGACTCAGTTAAGTCAATTAATATTTAAAAACAAAAAACATGAGAACAGGCTTATTAGATATGGGTTGCAGGTAAATGATTTTAATCTTGATACAAATGATTATAGAAGCATAAATCTTCAATTTTTTTTATTTTTAGTTTACTTTACACATCATATTGGAATTTTATATTGAGAAGAAATTTTCTAATTTAGCTGTATTTTTTCCCCTATGGTTGTATGTTTACATATTGAAAATATTTAATAGATTTTCAATTTCTTTTTGTAGTCAAATATCTTCTATTGATGTTACTGTTCTCAAAGTAACAAATGTTATTTTTTTCTTTTTTGTTTTTAGAGTTTTTTGTATGACTACATTTTGATAAAGTAATGGCAATGTACAGGGGCACACCATAGAAACGCCATTTACACGGCTGAAGGCACAGTGAGGCCTTTTAGCAGTATTGGATATTTGGAGTCCAATCACTTTTTAAATATCTGGAATACGATCCCACCACTGTACAAAAGATTCAGTTATTCAGGGCACCAAATTTAGTTTCAAAAAAACTAATTAGCACGTGTTGAAAAATATATATAAATCGAAAACTTACAACATATTTGGAATTTTTGGTGCTTTAAAAATGTTTATGAAATTTATGGGTCGCAGAAGTCCGAGCTGGATATCCGATGTGGATCCGTCAGCCATGGGACACTGGATATTGGATATCCAGTGAATTTCTCATCCTAACCTTGCCACACACACCCACCCCGAAAGAAAAATACCAGGTGCCCTACTGACTATGAATACATCTAAGGGGAGCCACAGAAGAATTTGGCACTTTATAAGTCAAAAAAGGTTGAGAAACCCTGGTCTAAACAATGTTGTCTTTTTTTTTTTTACTTTGCAGACCCTTAACACAAATATTTATTCAAAAGGCTGTAAATGCCTCAAACAAAGTAGGACAGTTTATAGAGCTTTTATTAAACAAAACAACTGAGCTGGCTAGAGCAAGAGTGGTGTAAGTCATCCCAACCTAGTTTTGAGCAATTGTACATAGACTTTTAAGAAACACCTGCAAAAAATTAACACTAAATTTTAAAGTTATGACTGAAAGTTATGACGAAAAATTTGATGTAATATATAAAGAGAATTACCCTTTGCGTCCCCCTCCCCTCCTGAAAAGATTTAAAATGAAGCGCCTGATTTGATATTTAGATTAACAAAACTTCTTTACATTTTACGAATAACTATAGATTTAACAGGTCAAGAAAGACTTTTCGCATAATTAGGATACACTGAAATTCTAACTCAAAAATCTTTTTTTGTATCAAATTTTGATCTAAAAGTTCAAAATCTCATTAATAGGCACTAAGTTTGGTACTCATTTAATATTATTATTATTTAAACAATTGATGAAATGGAAATGAATCACAGGCTTTCTTATAAGTTGGTGATTAAATTAGGAAAAGATTATAGGTAAAATGACTAAGATAAAGAAAAGCACTTTTATAAGGATCGTGTTTTATGACTGACCTTAACGCTAAAATCATCCAAACATGAAACATTTGAAATTTTCATTAGAAAATTTTTTTACAAAAATTTCAAAAAATGTAAAATGATATATACCTTGTTTAAAACACACATATACATAATATACATACACAAACAACCGATTAGTTAAATGTACAGTAAAAGTTGAGAAAACTTAGTACAAACCATTGGAAATAACAATGTATACTCTCTCCCAACTGTAGACAAAACAGAAAAAACATTTCTTTTCAGTTTGATGCTTTTACTTCGTTCTTTTCTTGACCTCTTCTCTAAAATCATAACATAAAATATGATTTCAATAAGAAAGATCAAACAAAGCACACTTACTAAACAAATTTTTAAACAAAGTACTTTTCAAAGTTGAGTAAAAAATAGTGGAGGCCAAAATGCAGTAATACCACTTCACTTATTAACAAGGAAATTTATTCGTTTATTTATTTATTATTTTTGAAGTTATATTTTTATGCCATGATGAGACTAAAATTACAAGATACAATAGAAGTAATAAAACACAAATTGATATCATAACTAGAAAGACAAAATTACATTGCTTTTCTTTAAGTTTGGAAATGCAATTTTCTATTACGACAATTCTCCACACAAAAACTAGGGTGAGTAAGTATTTAAAATTAATTAAAGTGTAATTATTCCTTACACTGAGGCACTTTCATGTTGTATTTTTGTTCCTGTTTCCCATTACATTTAGAAATTGCTGTAGCAAGTTCTGGTTTCAATTGCCAAAGAAAAATGCTAAATATCTTTGGATTTTGAGTCATTTAAGTGTGAAGGAAAGAACATTACTTTATTTTAAGTTTGAGAACAGGAAAAATTTCTAAAATTCTTATTTTAGCAACAACCAAAATATTAGTTAGGTAAAACATTTTATCTTAAAGCATCTTTAAAGTTAAAAGCTGTATATTAAAGTTCTAAGAGAACATTTAAATAAAAAACCTTTTGAATAAATCTCAGTTAAGTCAACTCATCATGACTCATTAAAAGATTGAGAGCATAGAATAATCAGAAACTTTGCAAAGAATAACAAAAACTAAAAATTTATAGTGAAAACTACATCACAATGTATAACAGAAAAATCTGCTACATTTAGCTGGTGAGTTTAACAGGTGATCTTTAATTATTTAATTCTTTGATGATAAATAAATTAATTATTTTCAGAATTGAATTTAGGTATTTTTTTTCAGCTCGTAAGTTCACAATAAAGAAGGTGATTAGCAACCAGAAACAAGTGTTCGCAACTTTTTCTGCAAACTCATTCTTTAAATATTGTTTTAAATTAATTTTACAATATGATTAAAATTTACTGTATAAGATTTTAATACATACTTTTTTTCATTGGGCTCAATTTTTCTTCGGATTTTCCATCACTTTCCTTTAAATGCTGCTTATCAACAGAAGTTGAAGGTGCATTTGATAAATTTTCTTTTGCATACAGACCAGCCATTTTTTCTTTCACTCTCTTTTCTTTATATATTTTCTTATTCATTTTTTTGTTCTTTTGTTTCATCTTATCTTTACCTAATGAATCTCTAGCATTATTTTTAACAGCTTTGGAAGTACCAAAGCCGTTGCCATTTTCATTCCTTTCAGAGCTGAATGGAGCTTCAAATAAGGGATTCCCAGGCATGTTCAAAAAGTTTGGGGAATTTTGAATTTCTTTTGTTATATTATCAAGAATTTCTGAAACACTCTGTTTTGTGTCTAAACTTTTGGGTACAGGAGTATGATCTTCAAGTTCTGGGTGAGGTAAAACTCTATCTTTACAATTTAAAATAAGATCTGAAGCTCTAAAATTTGCTTCATTTATATGTTTTGCAGCAAAACCAGTTAAAACATCCACATCAATCAGCTTGCTACTTGATTCACTACTTATGCTATCATTTAATGTTGGAGTATCAAGACTCTTCTCTAACAATGTATTTTCTTCAATATTTGACACAAGGCAAGGATCATTAAATAAAAATCGATTAGAACAAGGCTCTAACTTAGGCTTAGATAAAACAGAACTGCTGCTAGGAGCTTTGCTGAACAGCATATCCTTTATGCATTTTTCAATTTCTTTACAATCCGGAGTCGCCATAGTTATCTGAAACAAAACGCATATCATTCACTTTTTATTTACACATAAAATATTAAATTTCTTCAGATGTAATTGATTATTCTAGCATAAACCTTGTGAATTAAAGGCGGAATACCACAACAAGGCATAACTTTTTTTTAAAAAATTCAGAACTGGTTTTCTGTAATTAAAAAAAATGTGCTTGCAATTAGCTTTTTTTTCTTTCTTTCTTTTCGTTATTTTTTTTCTCCCGATAGTAGATTTTACACTTGGTTTTTCCCAAACCTACAATTTTGTAAGAACTTAAAATAGAAAAATGATTTTCGCATTTTTCATACAATAACTCATTGAAGAAACAAAATGAGGGCATGCAAAGGGAATAAAAACATGGATAAATTTTAAGTGTACCACTCATACCGAATGGGTTGATTTGATAAAATGAAACGATGAATAACATTTTCATAAGATTTGTATTTGTCTTAAGTAAAAGTTAAATCACTTTAATTGCCATATATATACATAATAAGCACAAAAAAAAAAAAAAAAAAAAAATCCCAACCAAATGAGCAACATATTTGTAGGCATATACATTAAGCACTGGTCATGGTTAAAAAAAAAAACTTTTAAACAAAACTATCTTTTTTATAGTACTAGTATCTTCAAGCATTTTAATTTCCTGCAATATAAAAGCAGCAGATTAGATTCAAATTATGTTTAACCCTTCTCAACTTGAACTCTCTCCCCCCCCCCCTTTTTAGTCTACAAACAAGCTGTAAAATGAGCATTTATTGTGCGGTAGTGAAAATAATACAATTTTGAATACGATTGAGAGTCTCCTTTATTTGTAAATTACATGATAATTTAAATGTTGAACTTAAAAAATGAGACAGCTATTTATACAAAAATTACTTTTAGTAAAAAGACCCAATCAAAATGAAAGAAAATGTTTTGAGCTGCTCAAAATAATAATTTTCATAAACATAAATAAATAACTTTTAAAAATGAATAAATGAGTAACATTTAAGAAATTAGTACACACTGCTCCACAACTATTTTTTGTAAAAAATATATTTATAGTACATGACACAGCTTAATTTGCATGGGAGTATTACTTTCGTGCTGTAAATCTGTATTACTGTATGGAATTTACAGTATATAATTATTACATTAATTACAGTAACAAAACTTTGATTTTTTCAAGCAACAAAAGAAAAGTAAAATTATACACATTTCAATCATGTCATATAATAAAACCAAATTCATACAAACATGCCTATCATACTACTATAAAATACTGAAAAGGTGCCCAATAAATTTTGGGAAAATTTGAGAAAATATGGGAGTGGGCGCTTAAACGGTACAAGTGAAAAACATACCAATTATATAGCGTCTGCCTTCAAACAACAAATAAGAAATTAATTTTTTTACTTGTTGTTATAAATAAGAAAACCAAATTCACCTCCCTTCAGATATTTTCCTCTTTAGCTAAATAAATAAAAAATGACAAGAAAATATAACATCAGCTAAAGCAAGCCAAAATGCATGATAAATATTCAGAATATTTCAGATGATTCATCCCCTTACCCTACACGTTCCTCATTTTAGTTACAGTGGAACCCTGCCATTCGCCCAACTTATTCCGGTAAAATTCAACTAGCCATTTGCACTTATCCCGCGATTCGTATGGCATCAGAGGCCAGCTGTGTTTCCATTTTGGCTTCTTTTTTTTTTAAGAAAAAAAAATCGAGAAATTATGCTCATTTTGAACTTGTCTGGAAATAATTGGATTTTTTTTTTTTTTTTTTAAAGTTTTAATACTTTTGGAGATTTTACTGACAATTTTAACTTTCTAAGGGGGCAGCAAGAGGAAGTGATTGAAGAACTTTATTCTTCAGAGGAGGATAGTAGTAAGGAAAGCATTTCCTTTGCAAAAATTAAAGAGCTGTGGCAGAAAAATGGCATCCCAACACTGCTGTGGTCAACAGCATCCACTTATTCAACAACAATGCTATTGACTATTTTAGAAAAATTCTGAGCAATCGTCAAAGGCAGGCAACATTGGACAGGTTTTTAGAGAAATAAACCCAAGGTTCTTCTAGTGCAAAAAGACAGAAAAAAGAAAGAACAACAGAAATGGAAAAAACACCTGAAGGGATGTTACCTGATGTTTTTATGGAAGGGGACTCCTCATCCAACCATTTTTCTTTCTCTTCTCAACATTCACCTTATGCCATCAGCTCACCTCAGTACAAGCAAAGTGCAGTTAAATTTTTATTTATCTATAATTTCATGTACAGTACTGTTCATTTGTTTTTCATAGGCTTAAATAAGCAACCATTTGCAGGTCTGGAACGGATTAATCCAGTTTACATTATATCTTATGTGAAAAAATAATTCGCCATTCGTACAACTCGCCATTCAAACTGCTGCCTGGAAAAAATTGTGAACAAATAGCAAGGTTCCACTGTACTTGAATTTCTTTAAAATCTTTTCTTTGCTTTTTTTCTTTTGGAAACTCATTCATTTCAGCTTGGATATTGTAATACAGTTGCGCCCGTTTATAGTGAAGTCGTATATAGCAAATTTACGGTTATAATGTAACAACGTCCCTCACTTTTAGGGAAAAAATCATTATTAAATTTATTTCTAAAAGAAGTAAAGTTTAATTTTACAGACATAACAAAGTGGCACCCCATTCGTAAAACTGCTGAATGACATCAAAATCCACGAAAAACACAATGCATAAACATTCTTGACATACACGTACTTTACTTCTATTGAAACTGTGAAGCTTATGCATTCTTCTCAATAATGTCCTAACAAGAATATGCTTTAACTGGTATAAAAAAAATGCATTGATAAGATTATTCTTACCACCTTGACAGACCATTACTGCACTGGAGTATTATCAAGCACCTGTTTCCACCACACCCTATTTTTTCACTTGCTTTCGGAGAAAATTATAAAAAAAGGTGCAGGTTTCTCAGAATAAACAAAAAAGGAATGCACAAGGAGAATTGAATTTCTTGACCTCGCTAAATTCCCCGGGCAAAGATGTTCAATAATTTTTTTTTCATCATTTTTGCAAATTGTTGTTGTTTCTTTTTTTTCTTTTATGAAAGGCATCATTTTGTTTCTTGTACAATTTAATACTGCATGATATGTATAAATGTCATTCTTTGACACCTTAACAAAGCTATTGCACCCTTCATAATCAGACATTGTCTCGACTACCTTCGTATCAAAGAAGACTTTTCTTTGGAAAAAGGCTCCAATCTCCCCATAAATTTTAGCGTCATTGATAAAAATTCTGATCCACATCGCTGTTTGATGAAGTCTAGACCCTTATTGGTCTCTTCAGTTGTCATATCTATTTCGTCATTAGCAATTATCACCATATAGAGAGTTAAAACTCTAATGAACGAACCCAGAATACATTGAAACCTACAATCAAAAAATATCTATATTTAATATTTGGAAGAAGCTGATATAAATAGTTTTTTTTTTTTTTTTCAAATCATAAATCAATATTTTTTCTTAAAAATCATAAAAATCAGTATTTTTTCTAAAAAAAAATCATTAAAAAAAAAAAATCAGTATTTTTTTCTAAAAAGAAAATTTTTAAAAAATTCAGTATTTTCTTCTTTAAAAAAACTATTATATTCCTAAAAATCAGTATTTCTTCCTAAAAAAAACAAAAACTGATTTAAATCACTGATTTTTTATTTTTTTTAAATCACTTGATTTAAATCACTGATTTAAACCAATTGATTTAAATCACGACAACCTTGCACCTTGAAAACTGAATTTTTCTCCAAAAGGTTTCTAATGAGCCCAAGGAGTGTTCATGCACCTTGATTTGAATTCTATGAGATTTGATCACGTCACAGCTGAGGTGGAGGGGGTTCTATACCTGCTTTCAATTTTCATACATTTGTCAGAAAAAGAATTTCTCAAGTTAAAAGAGTCGATGAAAAATCAATGGAATGTCAAAACTTCAGCCTAAAAAGAATTAAAACAAAAAGCAATCTTTGATTGCTTAAGACACCTGAATAGATATTGCATTAAAATTTTATTAATTATAAGAGAAAATACAATAATTAACCCTCCAACTGATTTTCCAGCGATTTCCATGTCAACGTAAATGTAGAAAAAATTGGTCATCCTGCGATTTCCACGGGCATGTGCTTTTTAAGTAGTATATATAAAATATTATCCCACTGTTTCATTGTTAAAACGATAATAATGCAATTTCTGAAGTATTTTGGACATTAATTAAGGTTTTATTCCAGAGATAGCTTTAGTTGCTTTAAGTAGACCAATTTTTAGCCAATCGAATTTGCTAAAAAAATGAGCAGTCGGAGGGTTGAAAAAGGTAAAAACTCAAGTATTTAATTTTAACTAGCATTTACCACATAGAATGTAATGATTTAAATATGGTGCTTGGATATCCTTTGATTCAAGTATTATTACGCTTTATGTGTGTGTAACAGGGAACCAGTCTGAATCTGCCATAAATTTCTTCTTCGGTGGTCTCCATTTTTCACTCATATTTTGCCTATTCAAAAAAGAGAAAATATAGTTAGCAATTTAAAAATAAAAATGAAAGTTACATTGTCTTTTTTTGTTTCTTTCTTTTTTAATTAAAAGTAAGACTATAAAACAATCTTTGAAAAAACCATAATTTTTATTGAAAAATGTTTAAATATCTAATTGAAATCAAATTTAAAAGGAATTGCTATTTTTCTTATTTAAAATTGATAAAATAAAACAAAATGTGTCAAATATTAGTAAAAACTTATCACTACTTTTATTCTCCATATCATTCTTTTCACACTTACTTTATCAATGATATTTTAATTACTATTTTTAAGATTGAAAACTATTTATAAGAATGTCTTGCATTCTTTCGCATTTTAACAATACTGTCAGCCCCGCTTAATCGGGTAACGGATAAAATACCCCGCTTATAAGAATAAAACCTTCCGGAACCAAATATTTCCCTATAGACGCAATGTTAAAGATCCCCGTTTAATCGAATATTTTCCCTTGGTAATCCAATAATACTGGTCTGCTTTTGAAATATTTTTGATAAAAGAATTGATTAAATTTAAAAAATAAATAAGTAAATAAGAAAAATTTTTGAATTTTCAAGTTGATCTTTCAGCAACTCCTTACTCTTCATCATTTAACTATAAAATATATAATAACTAGCGGTGCCCGCACGGCGCTGCCCGGGCTGGATTATAAAAACGTTGCCTACAGCGCTGTCCTTGCTAAGAGTATATTTTTAAAACAATCGCCTGCGGCATAGAGCCTGCAGTGTTTGAAAAACATCGTATGTCTATTTGTCAAAAAAAAAAAAAACATTAGACATTGTCAAAGCTTGAAAAAGTAATATAACATGTAGAAGGATCAATTAAGAAAACTTAGGAGCAATTCCATCAGTAGGGTCAGATTTGTCACCAGAGGGTAATTAAAACTGCCAATTTGTAGTGCAGCGTCATTTGTTGTGTTACTTTTCCTCTGGAATGAATCTTGGCGATGATCTCAGATTGATTGCAAGAATGAAATTGCAATATCATATTAATTTTATTTTCCAGCTATGTTGAACTGTTGTCTCACTAACCGAAAGATAAGCTTCATAAATGAAGCTTCGCTAGCGGTACCATAGAGATAAAATCGTAGGTGATGATATTTATAGTTAAATGATACTGTAAACCATATCTAAAAACGTATGCACAATTTTGTTAGTATTCTTTATCGCCGGAACCACCAACACCTAATTAAAAAAGTCAAATTGTAGCGTGTCATCATTCGCCACGTTATTTGAAGTCTAGAATAAACTATACTTCCGTAAACTTTTAGAGGCGATATTTATTTAAATGCTATTGCTAAATCAAGGAAATCGTAAAATTGGGGAGACGGAACTTTTATCAAGTTCAATCTCAAATTTTAAAATTATTGCTAATTTGAGAAAAACTTTAAATTGAAAATATGCTTTATTATTGGTTTATCTTTATTAAACTGAACTATTTTGAAAAATAAGCTTTATATTGAAATTAAGCTAACACTATTCACCCGGAGTTGAGGAAACTGCTAATTATTATTTTTGGGTCAAGGTAAGCCTTAAGAAATCGAACTAAAAAGCTTATAACTGGCATTCTGATCAGGGTTGTAAAAAACCCGGATTTTTTGTAAAAAGCCCACCTTGGGTGGGTTTTATTAAAAAACCCGGGGTTTTTTGGGTAAAATGGGGAAATTGAAATCTTTTTCCAGCAAGATAATGTATGGTATATATGTAATATTTGAATATTAGAATATGCATAATCCAACTAGCACTACAAAACATTTTTGATCAAATTTTATTTACTTTTTATTAAAACAAAAGTAGTTTTTTTTTTCAACTACCTTACTTGAATGTTGCATTTAATTTCAATTGATCTTATTTCATGTGATGCACACTTTTTAAATTCAGTGATCAGTATGGGTGACACAGTAAAAAATTAAATAATGTTTATTCTAAAAGTTTTTCTGATTGATCCATTCATCAACAGAGCATCCTAGGTAAATTATTTAATACTGTAAAGGCCCTTATTTTCGCGAAAATGAATATATCAGTGATTTCGCGAGCTGAAAATTTAGCGAATTTTATATTCTGATTCTTTATTATTATTTGAGGCGGGAAAAAAAAGTATTTCACGAGGCTTAAATTTTCGCAATTAAGACAGGCTCGCGAAAATTAAAGCCTCACGAAAAAGGGCCTTTACAGTAGTTTAAAATTATATAAATAATTTTGTAAAGTAATAAATAAAAGTGGGAAAAATTACTGTTTGAAAAAATAAAACATGTGCATATTTATAGATATATATATTTATGTATCTTGCACACACAGATACAAATATATTACATTTTGCTGCTTGTATAATGTATAGGTTTATTTCATGATTTTTCTTCTACATAGTTAATAGATACCACATATTTTTCATCTTCTAACTATCGCAATTATAATCTATTCAACAAATCTAAGCATAATTTTAATAAAGAAATATTTAGGAAAGGTAGAGGGTATTGGCATTTTACAAATTGAAAATTGAGCTTCCAAATTATTTTTACTTTTGAAAAGTACAGAATGAATGTAAATTTATATATTTTCATATAAAATATATGATATCCTGAAGTGGTTTTTTTTTTTTTTTTCCATTTTTTTAAATGTAACTAAATCTGTAACTTCTTCAAATCTAACAAAAACTATTTTTATCATAATGAGGTCTTATAATGATTTTTTCATTAAAAATAAATCCTTTTTTAATGTAACTAAAGCTTTTCCAAACTTTTATATTAATAGTAAAGATAAATTTTTGCTTTCTAACTGCGCAAGTTATTTTCCTCAACTATCTTGCATTTTTTCTTTTTTATTGTGACATAATTTTGAATTTTTTCTTTGTACGCCTAATTTTTAATTATGGAAATTAAAAACAATAAATTAAATATTGAATAGTATTTGCAAATGTAGAATTTTCATCAAAAAGAAATATTTTACAAGGGATTATTTGTTTCTAAATTCTTAAAAAACCCATTTTTCCCAAAAAACCCGCGGGTTTTTAAGGTAAAAAACCCAGCCTAGCCGGGAAAATGGGTAGCTACCCGGGCAGCAAATCTGACAACCCCGATTCTTATTGACTTAGAAACTTCGAACAAATTTCATCTTGTACAAAAAAATCTGCGCGTTCGATCGATATATCAAATTTATATGTGTAAGGTTTTTGTCACCCCCATATTTATGGATAAATTTGAGTAAAATTGGAATAAAAAAAGAACTACCTGTCGGATTTTTTTCTAATGGGTCTATGATTCGTCCTCTTGAATCACTCTGTCTATTGATGAAAACCGCATTCAAATCTGTTGCATAGTTTTAAGAGATCTCAGCGTACAGATATGGAAAGCAACTTTGTTTTATATTCTTTTAAGATGTATTTAAAACTTTAAAAATATATAATGTATTTAATTATTTAATTACATTGTTCTTATTTATTTTATTTAAAAGAACTTTTAAACACTAACATTAATAACTTCTTTTAATTAGATATACCGATTTATTATTATGTTTCGAGGCAATATTATCAGTTCTGTAAGGTAAACAAAATATCCCCGTATAATCGAATACCCCACTTAATCGAATAAAATATGCTGGAACCAACGGTATTCCTTTAAGCGGGGCCGACAGTAACAGAAATTTCTGCAATGTAATAGTCGAAACTATTGCAGTAATCAGGGTTTGCGATTAATTTGGTTCTTTTTAAATTAAAAAAATGGATTTCTAATTTTAAGTCTGATGTGCTTGATTTAAATTTGATTTGAGAAAGCAAGAATTTACTGATAAACTTATGGATATTTAAAGGTGAAATATATGAAGTAAAATAAGTGAAAAACCCGAAAGTAATGACTTTTACATTTTCCCAAAAGCTGATGATACAGATTTCATTGAAAGAACACAAACTGGAAGTCTAAATGAAACCAACATTCAATAATTGAGGACAAGGACATTACTTCTTCGGCTAATTCTCTGTACAAAGTCATATTTTATATTTTGTACATACTATTTCATTAAATCTTTTATTGCTTATTTCATGATTTTTCATATTTCAAAATATACTGATTTGATGCTTTATTTTACAGTTTTCAAGGACAAACTAGTATAAACCCATTTTACATCACAACATCCATTTCACATTTTCAATGACCCATTTGTATTATGGATAAATATATCAAGTTTGGTAAAAATCAGTATTTTTTATTAATTTAATTAGGTAAATTACAATATTTGAAAGATTTTGGAAAAACCCATTTGGGTTTTCTCAAGTGGGATTTTTAGAAAAAATCCACATAGGGGATCACATATAGGTTTCTTCAGGTTGGGAAAATCAAGCCAACCCTGATCAAAACGGACCTTTTACAAAATTCCAATTAATCACAAAAAGGACCGGACCCTTCATCACAAAATTTTGAGCCGCCAAATTGAAGATTTCATAGAATTATGTATTAAATGACACAAGCAAATCTGAATATATGGATATATCACTACATGGGGTATCCTGCTCTATAAACCCCCTGTGGTGATATTCGAACTTTCACGCCAATTTGCAATGATCTTCCTTTGGCGATAAGTTTTGTTTTCTGTGGTAACCCAGCCTCGTCGCTGTTGGGGTTAACGAGCTGTTTTCGAAACATGGTTCTAATGGATATCCAATGTTTGTGTTAAAGGAATTGCAAGTAATTTTACAGGTTGAGGAATGCATAAATTTGGTTAAATGCCTAAAAGTAATCAAAAATTTAGTCCTTTTTGTTGCATTAGTCCGTCACATTGGATTGTAAGTTCGCAGTGATTGAGGATTAATATTGAAAAGTAAAATCAGTGTTTAAGTGAGTTTTTTATTTTTCTAAATTATTATTTGGTTATTTTATGTATCTGAAAGGTTAAAAAAGAAATGCTTTTTCAATTGTTGTTTAGGTATCCATTAATTTAATGTAAATATTTGTGAATTAATGACCGTTATAAATGTTGTAATGGGGTCTGGTATTTCAAATTTTCAAATAGCTTCATTAAACATTGGTTTTTGGGCTGCATTACCCAACATTTTTACTATGTTTCTCGTCGAAAAATGCATATAATTTTACGGAACGATGGGGCCTCGGTGGCCAAACGGTCTTATACCAGTTTCCGCCCGCTCCTTGCGCACAGTAACGAGGTTGTGGGTTCGATTCCCACCTTGCCCTGGGTGTATTTCTGTTATTTCCTCTCTTTATGATGTAATAAAATCTTTCATGTATTGTCTTGTGCTATCTGTCATATTGGACGACAGTTTAAAAGAGAGTCCTGAGACTAAACACACGAACTGGAAAATAAATGCACTTCAATTCAATATGTAACAATAATTAATTGAAAATAATCATTATTATACATAAAATACATATTGTTAACAAAGGGTTTTAATAGTTTTAATGTATATAATGAAAATACCTATATTTTTCGAGTACTTTTCGGTCTGTTAATGTACTGAATTGTTGTTGACAAATACTACATATATGCTTTACATAGTATTGCTATTTTGTGTGAGATCTAATTTGTAATTGTTGGTATTGTAGTGTTTCTTAGTGAGCTTTCTAGACATGGTTGATGTTATGTGTATGCTGTGACATTGTTGGCAATAAAAATCATTGCCAAGAGTGATAACTTTATTTGAAGTTGGCCACATTAAAATGTCTTAATCCCGTTGTTTGCGATGAAAAATGCTGGATTGACCCCTAAGACATTGATTGACGACTGAAGCCACTGGATTGGCAACTCCTAAAGATTTTTTAATGCAAGCATAGATTTTAAAATTGAACACAAAATATTGATAATATTTAATTACTCCAATTCGGAAACATAACAAATTTGACTTTTAGACTGTACAGAAATTGAGATATCTGTAACTTAACATTATTATTTTTTAAAAGATCCTCACAGGTGCACAATTTTTAACTGAAAGAACTAACTTATAATTGCATTTGAGAACACTGAAAATACGCAAGCATGTTTCATGTTCATGGACCGTGTACAGTATGGTGCAAATATTTGAAAGAAAGAAAAAACGAACCAAAATAAGTGCATAAGGAAGAAAATACAAATACAATTCCAACTCTTTTAAAATTAGAGTGATGAAAACTAATTTCAAAACTATATGCATTTTTAAAAAGCAATACACCACAGCTAGCGAGTAGTAACATAGAATCGTTGTCGAGTCATAATACAATCAAGTCAACCGAAATTTAAAAAAAAAACTGTGTAAATGTTTTTGCAATGCTGACCATAAAATTCTAATTTACAATATAAATTGCACAAAGTGAAAATGCTGGGACAGATTAATGGCTTTCCGTGATATCACTAAGGGAATATGACGGAGATATCATTTTTAATCCTTTCTATATTGTTTAAACGAATGCGAGACTTGATAAATGAGAGATGAAATGCGAAACGTATTCATAAAACTTACTTTCATAGGCATTTCATTATTTCAAAATTAAAACGTATATCTTTCGATACCACTTTAGCAATCACAACATAGCATAAACATGAATGTCACAATATCCTGCGAATCTTCACAGACGAAGTAGGAGGAGCAAAGTCCTGTACACACCTCTTTTCTTGTTCTGAACTCGCCAATTTTTTTTTTTTTTTTCTATGTGCAGGGCAGTGAGCAGGCAAATATTTCGGGGACTGTTCCAAATATCATATATTTTCAAGAAATAATATCCTGGCAAAAAAAAAGTACATTCATACCTAATGACCAGTAGCATGGGTAACACCCGGGGATACTGATGGTGTCAAACCATGTTAAAGATTCTACCAAAAAAAAACTCATGTAAGCGTGAAATATGCAATTAATGCAATATATTTATTTTAAAAAATTGCAGCGTTGAAAAAAAAAACATTTGTATCAACGATATTTACAGTAATTGTGTTTAGCGTTAAAAGCACTTCAAATATATTTTGGCAAGGATCGAAACACTTCGCTCAGTTAAAAATAATGATAGGAAAAATACAGTTTAATGTATTTGTTTTATTCTATGGAGCTTTCAAGTGTCAATTTTTTCCCTGTCGTGACTGTGTGTCATTAATAGTCGGGTGATATCCGGAGCGGACTGATGATTTTTTCAGAAGGATAAATTTTTTTATATGCAGGAGCAGTATTTTGCTGCTATGAAGTAAAATAGTGCCATTTTAATGCAAAAAAATTCTCTACAACACTTTTTTTATAAAGAGGGAACTAGAGGAAGTGAAAATTTCAAAAGTGGAATATTTTCTCCGTCCTTAATATATATTCTTTTTTTTTCTTTACTCTTTCATTTAATCTGTAGCGGTACGATTCGACACCTTCAAGAGCTAACTTCTGTCCTGGCCATTAGGTACCTTTTGGCAAATCACGGAAGCACTGGCTTTAAACCATGAAGGTCCGGGGTTCTACCCCGTCTCCGGCAAACCTGCCGTCGTCGTCCGTTACATCTGGTGACCCGGCAAATACACACAACGAATGGAGACCCAATCACCCCATAGATTACGCCACGAGAATCACTCGCACTCATCCGCCCAACCGAGGCGCTCGATCACAATCTCTCATCAGCCCCCGACCGCGGATACGAGCCTTCCACTCTCGCCAGAACGCCTGGCACTGACGCATCCATCTATGGTCGGTATCGTTCACTCCTCACCTCCACGCTATCGTTCCCTCGAGGGGGAGTATATGTGGCAGTACGATTCGACACCTTCAAGAGCTAACTTCGGTACCGGCCATCAGGTACCTTTTGGCAAAGCACGGAAGCACTGGCTTTACACCATGAAGGTCCGGGATTCTATCCCCGCTTCCGGTAAACCTGCAGTCGTCGTCCGCTACAATTAATTGATTCATTTTTCCTATGAGAATGTTTTTGGAGTTACTTAAGCTCTCACTAAAAAAATTGAACGAAGAAAAACGTTAATAATTCAAAGTATAAGCGACTAAGGACCTATATTTGGATCACTCTCGGGGTCGGGCGGGTCCCAAGGAACAGAAAGTTTTCTAGGCCCCGTAAAGAATTCAGTTCATGGAGGTACCCCGATATATAAAGACAAATAAATGATTTTTGTTAAAAGTACATGGTGGTCTTAAAAAGCATATAAAAAGGGGGTTTCAGAAATTTTAACATAGAGGGCAAATTAGATTGCAGCTTTTGATACATTTATTGTTAATGAAAAATGTAATTGCTAGAATCATTCTTAAATAAATTGATAAATTTGAGAATTTTGGGGCCTTGAGTCTGAGATTTGTTTTCTTGTGTCGAAATCAGGCCTTGATAAACGAAGAAGACAACAATGAAACTTCCCCTCCGCTACGAAATATATTTTTACTGTGGTTAGGTTTGGTCCACATATGTGTGTATATAATAAGTATATCATTGTTTACTTTTAAGCTGCTGTCCGTATTCATGGATGGATTTAGGAGTCAGACCCGGAGCGAGAACCAGGTCGGGGGGAGCTTTGCCATATCCCAGAAATAACTGGATGTTTGAAACTTATTTGGATGTCTAAGTGGTTATGTGGGTAGTATTTTGATTGTCTATTAATAAGAGTGTAACGTAGCGCTTAACTGTAAACTGTTGTAGGATATTATGGTATTTATAAATACTATAATACAAAGCCAGTATACTGCTTTTCTTTATGGTCTTAAGCATTAATTAAGCTGTTTTATGTGCGTAACTTTAAGTGACTTTGAGATGTTATCAAACTTTCATTCCAATATGAGCGCATTGCTCATATAAACCAAGAGTGAAAGTTGATGGAGCCAGCAAGGCATAAAAACAATTTTAGAGTTTTCCAAATACCTTGCTAATACAGTGGAATCCCGCCATTCGTCCAACTTGTGCAAGTGAAATTCAACTCGTGCTTGTCCGGCGATTCGTACGGGGAGGGACAGGGGCCGTTGCCAGTTTGCCTTTTTTTAAGAAAAAAGCCGAGAAATTATGCTCATTTTAAACTCGTCTGGAAATAACTTGTTTGACGTTTTGGATTTTCTTTTAATTTTGATACATTTTGAGATTTTACTGAAAATTTTTACTTTCTAACTTGGAAGCAAGAGGAAGTGGTTGAATAACAGAGTGATGGAAAGATGGCATCCCAACACTGCTGTGGTCTACAGCATTAACGTGTTCAACGACAATGTCATGGATCATTTTAGAAAAATCGTCAAAGGCAGGGCAACATTGGACAGGTTTTTAGAAAGAGAAACCCAAAATTCTTCCAGTGCAAAAAGACAGAAAAAAGAAAGAACAGTAGAAAGGGAGAAAACACCTGAAATGATGCTGCCTGATGATTTTATGGAAGGGAACTCCTCTTCTATAAAACCCATCCTATTTCTCTTCCTCCTCTCAACATTCACTTATACCATCAACTTACCTCAGTCATGGCTGCCTGCGATCATATAACGGTTGTCCAAACGGGCGAAAAAGTGCATGCAAGCAGAACTTACATTTTCTGCCACTTCAGTCAATTGGCGCTGTTAGCATGTACTTAAAAGCGATGATTTAAAGGTCTAACCATTGCAATATCATCGCGTTAAAGGCTTGAATTTCAAGAAAGATAAACATTTAAGTGTTGAGGGCAAAAGTAACTATCAAAATACGTTGCAGGGTTATGTATTTGCCATTAAAACGTTTTTAATACAGAGGAAAAAATAAAAATATCGTTTTTTTGGTAGTAACACATGCAGACTTTGAAGCTGCTCGTTAAGATACAACTTTTCATACTTACGTATACTTTTATATATAATGAACACCGAGAAAATTTTCTTCGCAACTGGCTGATCATATTATGCTTTCAGATTTATTTTTATTTTGAACGACAATAATTGCGTTTAATTTTCTGAAATACATTTATCCTCTCATATTGTGTAGCACAAATAAATTGGCTAGTAGGTTTTTGAAAGGCGTATTGAATAGTCTTTAAATGGTTATTAGTTACTTTATGATTAAGCAATTTTCAATACATTTATGTTAATACTATTAAATAACAGCAGTTTAAAGAAAAATGACATAGATTATGATTAGTAAAGTTATTTTAAATATATGTGTTAATTGAATTATTTCAATTCCATTTATTGTAAATTTAATTATTACTGGAAAGTGGAACAATTAGGTTGTGAAGTGACTTAACAAATAAAGATTAGTTGAACAATTATGTAATTAAGTAAATGATTAATGCAACAATTTTTTATTGTTATTGACAGACTAATAGCATAATACTAATAACTAATATTGCATTGTATAGTATAGCTGACTTCAGTTAACTTCGACAGATAGATTATCATATAAGAGTAGCGACTTTTGTTTTTGCTGGTCTCATCTAAAGCAATTACACTAGTTAAATATTTAGAATAAAATCCTAAAATATTAAGTAAGAAAGGTCAAAGATTAGGCCTTTGTAAAAGAAAACGATTCAATGAAATAAACAATCAAGGGGAAATATTTTCAAATATTACAATTAAGTACAATAAATGAGAAATTTAAAATAATTACTTAAAACGCTTCAATATATGCAGTTCAGAGTTATCAAGATTATTTTTAAAACTTGTAACTGACAATACATGGCTGCCAACCCCTAAGCAAGATGGTGCATACTAATAGGTACGAAGTCCCCCCAAAAGGACAACCACACAAAAGGGCTAAAACTCGATGAAAGCATGCCCCCCTGTCCAGGGGGTGTCAAACATTTCATCAAAAAATTTAATGGCGCAGTCTACGCCATGAACTTTCCTAGTGGACACCCCTGGATAAGAGCAATTTTTCTTTAAATATCCCTTTAAACATTTTTTTTATATGACATACTCCTTGACAACAAAAAGCAATGGGGATCATTCATAAATGATGTCACGCTTCAAGGGGTGGAGGGGGGTTCGTGAAATTGTGACAAAGTGTGACAAGGGGAGGGGAGGGGCGGAGGGGGTAACAAGAAGAGTGACATCATGCATTGTGCAACATTGCGTGACATGTGACAAAGGGGGAGGGGGGTCCGCTGAAGTGTGACATACTATGAAAAAGGGGGGAGAGGGGCCAAATATTTGGGGAAAAAGCGTGACATCAATTATGAACCACCCCATGGGTATTCTCAGTTGGAGGGGGGGGAAAGACCGTCCGAAAACTTTTATTTTACACGATCGTCCCACGATCCACTTTTTAAAAGCCTCCTCCCCCACCACTATTTCATTACAATAACTTATGCTCTTATCTGTAAGCCTCCCCCCTATCACCTCTTTTTTCTTTTTTTTTTTTACTACAATGAATATTCTCAATTTTTAATACCAAGACTTTGCAACCGGCATTTCTTCGATGAAATCTACCAAAAGCTTTCGGATTCTCTGCTTTTCTGTAACCTGATTTTCCTTAAACCCTTTCTTAAATTAATGTTTCCCCACTTTTAAATTAGAAATCAGAAATACGCTTTAAGGGTCATTATTCACGTTTCGAGGGGGGGAGGGGTTTTCGTGAAATTGTGACAAAGTGTGATAAGGGGAGGGAAGAGGGCAACAAGAAGTGTGACATCAGGCTTATACAACATAGCGTGACATGTGACAAAGGGGGGAAGGGGGTCCATTTAATTGTGACATTTTGTGACAAAGGGGGAGGGGTCAAATATATCGGAAAAGAGCTTGACATCATTTATGAACGGTCCCTTAGATAGTTTATTTATTTTTCTATGTTTTAAAAATCTATGGTGTACAAAATGGGTGTACTCATGAACGCGTGTAGAATCAACAACAAATATTAGAGGGAAGTCTCCCTTCCTTTTAGGTATTTAAATTGTAACCCTTGCTCATGTGGCGCGAGTTTACTTTTAAAAAGGTATATTACTAGATTTATAATATAGATTCTCTCTCACTCATTCCACTTTTAACTTTATCGTTCTATACAAGCATAAGAAATTTAAACGTCTCAGAAAAAAAAATATTTAAAAGAATAATCTAGACATAATATGAAGTTCAAAGTTTACTTTTGAGTGGTAAAAAATTAATGAGCGCACCAACGTTCTTATAGCGCAAGTTGCAAAAATTACTCCATACACATGTTTTGGAATTAAAAGGAACCCCTTTATCAATGCGTAAAGATTTGACCTAAAAAATGTATGTAATCCAAGTGAGTGTAAATCACTCTAATTACTTGCATCCAGATGCGTACAACTCTATTCATTGATAAAAGGATTCCTCTTGTCCCGAAATATGCTTTCTGAAATTTGGGCTTTAATGACGTTTGTTTTCTTATTAATAACCTGAAGTACAAATAAATAAAACCAATGCATAAATAAATAAAACCAGTAAAGTTCGAGACATAAGGGGAAAATGCAAATGTCAGTCCTCACTGGTTAAAAATATCATCTAAAGCATCAAACTCTCGATTTCTATTTGCAAAATAATTGAATAGGCGACATGGAGTGAAAAAACAAATAAAATATATGCATATAAACCAAACGTGAATTTAGTAAATCCCTAAAATTATAAAATGTATGCATTCACTAATTTAATGCTTAGAAAAAACACTCTACTGCTTTCTGTCGTTTTATTCCATTTACGATGAAAAATGTCTTTAAAATAAATATATATAGGTTAGACACAATTAAACATCGGGAGACATATTTCCGATCAGTAATGCATGAACTAAAAATTTACCAAAAAGAAATCTTCATGATGCATGTTGCAAAACCGGCAAAAACAATGCTTTCGTAATGTATTTCCATACAAAACTAGTACATGCTTGCAGCGCACCAGTGAGGAAAAAAATAACTTTCGTTTGAACGCATATTCCTTTGTTCTGGCGCCGCGTCTGGACAGCCGCTATATGATCGCAGGCAGCCATGCCTCAGTACAAGCAAAGTGCTGTTAAATTTTTATTTATCTATAATTTCATCTACAGCACGGTACATTAGTTTTTCATAGATTTAAATAAGCAACCATCACTGCGGGTCTGGAACAGATTAATTCAATTTACATTGCACCTTATGCGAATTAATAATTCGCCATTCGAAAACCCTTGTTCTTCTGGAACGAATTGTTTACGAATAGCGAGGTACCACACCACTGTATAGGTTTCATAAAAACCTCCCGAAGGTCAAATACACTGTTGGATGCTCTCTCGGATTACGATCCTGGAGCACCTAAAAATTGTTGAAGACCTCGCCCCTTTGCTTACATACGCCACAAAATCACTTCTGGCTAGAGATCGGAGCTCTTTTGTTATTCTCTGACCATCTCGTGGCTAAGCAGCTTAATTTATCCTAACCACACTAACTGTTCTCATTTTTCATATTTCGAAGAAACACACACACACACACACATATATATTTTATGTATGTATATATATATATATATATATATATATATTATTAATCTCAAAAAATCTCCAGCGAATTTTTATGCACTGAGATGAATAAGAATAATATTTGTAAAAATGAAAAAAAAAAAAAAACTTATTTATAAGTTGTTTAAGCGGCAGTTTAATGATTATTTATAATCATTAAACTCATATTACTCTAATTTAACTATTACCTACAAACTCACTATTGGTAAGTTTCGCTTGCAATAACAAACCTAGATATTTTCATGGTAACAGCAGGAAGATTCGATGAACCAATAGTGTGATAGGGTGGTAGGGGCCCCGCCCCGGGTACTCCCAGGCTCCACCAACTTATATTGCGTTGTATTACTAACATACACTATTTGTACTGGTATGGTAATAAAGCTTTTCTTCTTCTTCTTCTTTTTTGAACAGGTTTTTCTCCCCAAGCACCTTAGTCCCATATTTGAATTTCAATTTATGTTTTGAACTGTTAAAAAAAAATATCGATATTTTAGGCTAGTAGGGCAAATAAATCTGTAAACGTTAACCCGAGGCATCAAATCGCTAGCAAGATCGCCACAACCCAACACTGTTAAAAAAAATTACTTAAAAGTGAGAACTTGATCAGACTTCATTTTATAAAGTACAATGGTTTCAAAAACAAGTAAGGCATGAAATATGAGTAGTCATGCATGATACTTTCGTTTTAAAAATTGATACTTCTTTACTCGGAGCTTGTAGCTCGGAGTAAAGAGGCCTCAATTTTGAAAAACAAAAGAGCTCAGTATCATGAAAGTGCACTTGAAAATACATAAGTAACTGAAATTTAGTTACATATGTATGTTTAGCATTAAATAACTGAAACTTAGTTACTTTTAGTTCTTATATTTCCCCTTTTTTTTTTTTTTTTGTACGCATCGAACCCTCCATCCTAATATCAGTTATACAACACAGAAGTAATGTTCTCCACCCCCCCCCCCCCCCAGGAGCTACCAGATTTTTTTTACGGAATGGGGTCGTTTGAAAAAGATCTTTGTTGCATATATAATATATAAATTCATAATGCAGATTTATTCTTAACTTCAAACTATTATTTTATTCAAATTCTTCATTTTAATTTAAAATTGAGTTTATCAGCAAGTTTTATCTGGCGCTTTAATCTTAAAACAAGAACAATTACGTCCTATCATGTGAATAAATAATAGACGGATAGTTATTCTTTAATCGAAACTATACTAGATAAAAATACCCACAATCAAATGTCTTTCGTTCTATTCATAAAATCAAAAAATGTCTTATCTTTTAACTTGTGGGGATCTCTTCACCTTTATCGATTGCATTTGTTTGTTTGCTATCGGAAAAGAAGTATGTTTAGTTCTGTAGTCTGGATTGCTGATCTGTATTCTCAGGCATACAACAAAGAACCGATTCTATTTTAGCTCCATTAAAAAAAAAAAATTTCGATATTCCTTTTGTTTTTTCAAAGTTGGCAATACTACCTATGTTGATGAGGAAAAGACTGCAAAGTATTTATAGTATAAAAATGTAAATAACAAGAGAAACTGAAATTATAAATTTTATTGAAGGAATTCAAACCACCTCTTAGATACATGAAATTTGATATGTTTCTTCAGATATCAGATAAGGAACTCTAATCAATTTTTTACAATGTTTTCTACTTACAATAAATTTACTGTTAGTAAAATTATAAATTTAAACTTCAAAAACTTATGTCTAGAGCAAGCACTGACTGACATATAGTTTATCCATTCAAATTATTGTTAGCATCAGAGTAATAAGGTAGGTCAAAAAAGGTTTTTTTTTTTTTCTGCTATCACATTCTAATTGGGCGGAAAAGTTAGGAATGGTATAAAATCGGGCTTTTCTTAAGAAAAAAAGAGATATGAGAATAATTTAGTTCTAATGTTGCGCAAGCGTAATCTATTGTGGTTTAAAAATTGATTTAGATCAAGAGATATATTCTGCCTCCTCAAAGTAGCTAAACTGCAGAAAAAATCAGAATTTACTGCAATTTAAAACATGGCTTTGAACTTTTGTTTCAATAAAACACAGTTGAAAGGATTCTTAAATTCAATTTCAATCTTATAAAAGCTTTCTTTTTTATATTATTATTAAGAAAGTTATTTTAACATGAAAAAAAAGTTTATTACAGTTGCACATATGATTTACTTTTATATTAGATGAAGTTATATTTAATGAGTTCGGTTATGTAGCGCTTGTGTCTTGAGACCATGGAGATCTTACTAAGCGTTACTTTTAGTTAAATCTATATGGTTGACACTCAACAAGTGCGGTAGAACGCAACGAAAAATAACTATTTCTGCGATGGCGATTCTGCCGCCATCACTCTTCTGGCACCAGCTAAATAAACTGCGCCAAGCCAGAAACACCGACTCAAACGGGAATACAAAGCTATCTCTAACTCCCCCACCTTCTGAATTGGTACAAAATTCCCCTGCCAACTCAATCGGGAACGTCTGAAATTGAACATCACAATGACATCAATGGAACCTTTTCCCACTACTCATTATCTCAAGCAGTAAAAGTAATGGCTCACTTTTCCGTGCAGAATAGATTGCAGTGACTTTAAATATCATTTGCATTTAAACTTAATTCTTTTGTTTAATTTTTGCGGAATTCTAGTTTTACTTGGTTTGTTACTGCTCTAAAGTATCAAATGCGCATACAAATTTACTTACTTAGGCACTGGATGGGCTTAATGATGCAAATTGCACTAGGAGTTAAATTTAGCAAAGCGTGTATAAGCCAAATAAATGCTCCACGGGTCTTTAATATGCCACATAATGCACAGTCACATGACATAAACACTGTCATGTTTTTGCCTATTGGGCAGGGTTTGAACTCGCGTCAGAGGCCAATTCCTTATCACTACGGCACCTCTTCGGAGAAAACAAAACTCTTATTCTAATAAATAGTATGAAAACAACGCATCCTTCATATGCATTTTTGTATGCTATTAGTAATTTCTAACAATTTCAAAAATTCTATATATGAAAAGCAATGTTAAATAACTGGCATTATGACAAATTTGTGAGTAAAGAGAATTAAATCAGCGGTTTTTTAATGATAATTTCAAAACTTTTGAATTTGATCTCAGCTTATTTTTGGAACACGAAAGGTTATAAATGTAACAATAAAAAGAAACATATAGGGCCATAGGGTGATCCAGTCTGATTGTGAGTTAAAATTCCGTTTTTTTAATTTCATGTCATTTATTACATGGAGTTTTGCAGTGAAAAAGTTTTAAATTAGGGTTAATTTCGTTACAAAAAACAAATTATTGATATTTTTTGAAATGCATATCGATTTTAAAACTTTCATGCTATTCGAGTGAAACGTTGAATTAAAATTGTTTTTGGCTGGCAATAGAAAATATTTATGCAGCGATGTGAAGTAAAACCATTTGTGTAAAACAAAAGTTCAAGAGGAATGTTATTTAATGCGAGTCTTCACCCGGGAGCTCATTCATCAAATAAAGCGACAGGTTTTCGGAGTAATGTGACTGGTTAGTTGGGTTGCCACAATTGGCATAGTATGAAGCAATATTCCTTTCTGGAAATGTCGCTAGTTTAGTGGAAAAAGGAATTGTTCTAAGAAAAAAGAAAAAATTTAGATTTTTCTCGGAGAATCGTTGCTGTCAGTGGTGCCCTTTTTAGCCTACTTTCCCGTAAAAGTAAAAAAAAATAATAATAAAGCATGAAAGAAGGCTTAATGTATCGTAAAAAAATCGTTAAAAATAAAGAAAAGTAAAAAAAAAGTGAAGTAATTAAATAAAGATTGAAAAATAAAAAATTTGAAAGTAGGGTTTTGAGATGGGGAAAATGTGTGTCTGTCGGTCTGTCGGTCTGTCGGTCTGTCTGTCGGTCGGTCGGTCTGTCCCTCCCTAATAACTTTTGAACGAATAGCCCGATTCGAAAAATTCTTTTTGCATTCGAAAGATCTCGGCGAGGACATCTCATTTCCATATTTTATTTTACAATCCATATTTTATTTGAACAATTTTTCGTTCAATTTTGAACAGTTCAAAAAAATTTAACATTAGCGGCTATGGGCGAAAATGAAGGAAATTACGTAAACTCTGGGTACAAGATCCATGTTCCAATGAACAAGCTTACTGGAAGAATCTCTTGGCGTGAAATATCAATTTGAACAGTTTTTGTTCATTTTTGAACAGTTCAAAAAATTAACATAGCGCTTACGGAGAAATTTCAATCCTATATAAATCCTGACCTAACGGACCGATTTGCTTGGAACAAAGTTTATCGGAAAGCTCTTATAACGTAGAACATGTGCAAATAGAAAGTTCACCCAGAACTAACGAGCCTATTTTCCTATAAAAAAATTTTATCGGGATTTTTAAGAATATTTCTCAATGAATAAATAAATGAGTGAAAGCATGAATTAATGAATAAATGAAGGAGTGAAAGAATGAATCAATGAATAAATGAATGAGGAAAAGAATTAATAAATGAGGGAATAAATATATGAATGAGTAAATAAATGAATAAAGGCATGAATGAGTAAACGAATGAATGAATGAATGAATGGCTGAATAAAGGAAAGAATGAATGAGTGAATGAATATGTATTATCCATTGAAAAAGGTATATTTGAAATAATTAAGAACTAAAGCTGAAGGAGAAAGAGATAGCTAGATTATAAATTTGAATTTGGTATATACGGGAAAGTAGGCTCGTATAGTTCTAGACGGAACTTCTTGTTAATATCTTTCTTTAGATAAAATCACCAGAATCAACCAGCATACTTCGAGTAATGTCTTGCCAAACTTCTATATAACTTCAGTTCAGGTCTTACTTCAGTTCTTTGTAAAATTTTTGAAACTCTGATAAAAATCAAAATAGTGAATTTCCTGGAGGCAAATGGAGTGTTGAGTGATTTTCAGTGTGGTTTTAGGAAGGGTAGGTCTTGTACAACTAATTTGTTGCATTTCTATGACAAGGTTACCATGGCATTAGATAATAAAGAGTGCGTAGATGTTGTTTACATTGACTTTCAGAAAGCGTTTGATAAAGTACCGCATGAAGCTCTTCTTAGCAAACTTGCTTATATTGGTATTGGTGGAAAAACTTTAATTTGAGTTAAAAAATGGCTGACTGAGAGGAAACAGAGAGTAGTAGTGAAGGACAATTATTCTCAGTGGATTGATGTTTTGAGTCGTATTCCACAAGGTTCAGTTTTATGGCCAATATTATTTATTATTTTTATTAATGATATTACTCAGAGTATTTCTGGGAACATCAATATTTTTGCTGATGATGTCAAAATCATGGGAATTGTGGACACGGAGGAACAAGTCAATCAGTTTCAAGAGGATTTAAATCAAATTTCTAGGTGGGCAATTAAGTGGGGTATGTCTTTTAATATTGGGAAATGTCAAGTGCTTCATTTTGGTCATGGGAATAAACATGCAACCTATTATTTACAAGGTTCCGTCATTAGGGAAGCAGAAGCAGTTGTTGATCTAGGAGTATTGATTAGTCTCGACTTCAAGTCCAGTGAGCAGTGTAGCATAGTCAGTAACAAAGCTAACAGGATTCTTGGGTTTATCAATAAGGCTATTTCGAATAGGTCTAAGGAAGTTGTATTACCACTATACAGAAGTTTGGTAAGACCTCATTTGGAATATGCTGTTCAGTTTCGGTCTCCGTACCTAAAAAAGGATATTACCTTATTCGAAAGGGTTCAAAGGAGGGCTACTAGATTGGTAAGTGGTCTTTCAGACTTAGATTATGAGGTTAAACTTAAAAGGCTCAACATGTATAGTCTTGAGCAAAGGAGAGTTAGAGGGGACATGATTCAGTTGTTTAAATTCATTAAAATAGGAAATGTGGATGGACTACAGCTATGTGCTGAAAGCAGAACCAGAGGTCATTGTTTTAAGCTTTTCAAATCTCAGGCTAATCTTGAAATTAGGAAAAATTACTACTTCAATAGGGTGGTAGGCAATTGGAATAGTTTACCAGAAGCGACTGTTAATTGCAGCGGGGTAAAAACGTTTAAGAAAGCTCTTGATGTTCATTGGGGACTGCTAAATTGACTAGGACAGCCTAGCTGGGCCCTGAGCCTGTTGCTGGTCGCCACTTTTGTATTTGTATTTGTATTTATAACGACAAAATAATTTCCTAGCTTAGACTTAACCAGGTAAAACCAGGCATCCTGTTAACTTTGTCACTTTATGCTAAAACTGCAAACTAAACTTGAAATAATGACTGATTAATACTCCCAGATCAGCAACTGCTCTTGCTTCTTTAAAGACCGATCCTTATGAATAATAGCTGCTGTTAAGTATTTAGCGCCAAATGTGAAACTCCCGCTCCGCTTGGTGAGTTTTTTGCCAAGGAAACACGCCCCCTAATAGTTCCACTCGCCTCACGAGTTGGATTGGTCAGAAATCCGCAGGGGTTTATAATTTATTCCCAAATTGCCAAACCGCTTATGGCAAAAAAACAGCCTTAAACAGACAAAAGACGAGTTAAAAGCAAATGTTCAAAGGACCCCAAATGCCCCACGAAAAGCCATGAAAAAAAAAAAAAAAAAAAAAAAAAAAAAAAAATTTTTTTTTTTTTTTTTTTTGCAATTCACAAAGATTGAACTGGATATAAAACTTAAATCCTTGAAAAAGATCCAAGAAAGCATCGCAGTGCTTCGATCGCATTATTATGAAACTGTTGAAAAAGACGAAGATTTGCCAGAAATTGAAAAAGATCTAGAGGAAATAGAATCAAAATCTGAAGAGTTTGAAGTTAGAATTTCAGTTTATCTCTCAGCATATGAAGAAAGAAAATCTAGTAGTGAAATTAAAAATAATATCTCAATAAGACTGCCAGAACTCTCTATTTCAAAATTCACAGGTAAAATAGAAGACTGGAACAATTTCAAAACGCAATTCAACAGCATCATTAATAGCAATGAACAATTGTCACCAGAACAGAAACTTCAATATTTACAGTCATGCCTAATAGGAGACGCAAGACACTTAATGTCTATGGAGGACACTTTCGATTCTTTATTCAAAGCCTTAGAAGAAAGATACAAAAACAAAAGATTACTTATTGAAACGCATGTGAAATCAATTTTAAATTATTCCAAAATTCATCAAGAATCTTCTAAAGAACTGAGGCATCTAATTGATAATATCAACAAAAATATTCGCGCTCTGAAAGTTCTCAAGTACCAAAGAAACGAATTAAGTGACGTCCTTCTGCTAAACATAATCTTAGAAAAATTAGACAGAGAAACTCGCAAGCAGTTCGAACTAAACGCAAGTTCCAAAGAAGTTCCAAAATTTGAAGATCTAATATCCTTTTTAGAAAAAAGATGTCAAGTCTTAGACAATATATCGAGAAATGTATATCACAAACCAACTAAAAGTGTGCCGGAAGTGAGATTTCACTCAAAATCCTTGGTTGTAAAGAGTAATAAGAAAATGTGTAATTTATGTTCATCTCCCGATCATGGAATTTTTAAATGCACGAATTTTTTACAATTAGATGTTCAAGGAAGATGGGACTTAGCAAAGAATCATAATCTGTGTACGAATTGTTTAAGCAATCTGCATCAACTTCCCGCATGCAAGTCTACACATTTTTGTTCGTTGTGTGGAAAACGACACAACTCCTTACTACACAGAGATGCAGCTGGTTCCAATCTCGCGCCGTGGGATTTACGACCTCAAGGACCCCCCGTAGAGAGTGCGACTGATGGCTCTCCTATTGTTCAAGAAGTTCGGACTTTTGCTGGCTACTCTCCCTCTCCTTCAAGAGAGCAGGGTAATGTTATCCTATCTACTGCCCTCGTTTCCGTACTGAACGCTGCGCTGCGTGTTTATTCCAATGACCCCTCATTGAATAATATACTACATTTAACTGCCCACTTACGAATCTGATAAAAATCCACTTGAAGCTATTCGAGTAACTTACTCTTCATTGTCAACCCTCCCCATAACTTTGACATCATCAGCAAAAAATTTATATTTCTGAGATCGATGATGATATATACATATAAGCAGAAGTCCAACTTCCATCCCACCCGATAGATGGTAGCATCTATCACCCACCTTCACAATTTAAGCATGGTTCTGAAGGGAAGGGAAAATTTCTCCAGTTATGCCTTACACCCTATGGTAACTACTAGCGACCGACCACAGCATTTAACGAACATGTATTCTGCAAATGGTTTTACTTCTATTCTGATGAATAGATGCTTCTAAATCGCCATTTGACGCAACACTTGTAATTAAGTGCCGCAGTGAACCAGTCGGTAGAAGCTCGGTTCCCACAGAACACCGAAAATGAAGCAACATCGACAGAGGTCAGTGTTTGGGAGGGTGACAACCTCTCACGGCTGGTTTTCTGCGGACCGTGTACGCTAAAGGGAGCTGGTGCATGTTAAATAGGTCGTGGGCTCCAATGTCCTCCATGAAACGATACCTCTGGGGGTTCCAACCCTAGGCAGGTGACGGTCTCTCATCTGAGAGCTGTCAAAAGATTAAGAGACCTCTCAAAGGGGCGGAAGTCGGACTATTGCCTATAAGGGCCCTGTTAGACTTAGGAGCAGCGTACTCATTCTAACTCGCTTCGCGAGAGGACACGACACCAACCAACCAACTGGTAATTAATTTAACATTGAGTTTAGCGTAGTGAGAACATTATGGTCTTTAAACTGCGTTTCACAAGCGCCTTGCGGATAGCGTTGCAAGACTTTCAAAACGCCCGGATTTTATTCCAGAGGAAAAAAACCCGTTTTTTCTCCCGGGACTTAAAAGCAAAATCGCAAAATTTGAGAATTCCCAAAAACTGGGAACATTCGATTTTTTTTCTTTTTTTAAATAATAATTTCAACTTCTCTTCTGAATATTTTGCATTTGCTCTGGTCTGGTAACTAACCGTAAACCGCAACGTTTTATCATTTTCAACTCAACACCTATCTGCAAATATACTTTCATTTCATTTTCGTTCAAAACAAAAGCAGGCTTGTCACATGTGGCTAAAATTAGGCATTATGGCTAGTTTAAGAGGCTGCTGGCTAAAAGTATTTTCAATTACTAGCATAAACAATTTTGGCGCCGGCATGTTGGCGTCGTGGTAAGACGCCGTACTCGTACGCCCTAGGTAGTAGGATCAAGCCTCGCAGTGTCGACGGATTTTCAAGATGCAGAAAATCGTCTGCGCCCATGTCGTATGATTATGCGACATGTAAAAGATAACTTGAGTAGACATTTGGCTTGGATGCTCTCGGCTAAATTAAATTCCAAGTGCAATTTCGCATCAACAGAGTCCGGGTGCTCCCCCTTTCAGGTGGAGAAACCGGACGTCGAAATTCTCATGCAGCGATGGTACCACACTCATTGTGGTGCCTCTGAAAGCGATGGTACCAATCTCTCGGGAACGCACTAGTCTGCAATTTGCAGAAGCCAACAGCAGCCCATTAGGAATTTAAAAAAAAAAAAAAAATTGGCTAATATTGGCCAATTTTAAATCTTCCCTTGTACGCGTTTGGAAACTGGAATGTTCAAAAATATGTATAGAACATACAGGTTTGAAACATCAGAGCCGAATATCCGGTACAAATTCGTTAGACAAGAGACACCGGATATCCGATATCCGACAAAATGAATATCTGTTGTAGAGCTTGGGTATCTTCTAATTGGCATTATAACAACAACAAGAGCAATAATAATAACAACAACAACCGAATTTAAAGTAAATGCTAATTTTGGATAAATTGTCTCTCACAACCGGCTAAAAACCGTCTGGAAAATCTGGCAACCCTGAACAAAAGTGATCAGCACAGAGTTCAATAATATTTTTTCTTGAGAATTACTAATTATCTTTTGCGCTTTTATTTTTAAAAATTAAGGAATGCGATTGCTGAGTTAAGTGGGTGTTTGCAGTAATGCATTATTTATATTCACATGTAAAATAACCTATTTAAATAATTTAAGCTTACAATCAGTTTCTAACACGGTTTCAGCATCAAAAATTATTCAGCAAATCACAAGATAAAATGATTGTTAGATAGATAATTAATGAAACATTCATAAAAACAGCAACCGGGGGACAATTAATAAAACTTTACTTACGCTAAATGTTGTCTCGTGCAATTTTTTACAAGGTAGTCTGTTATCTCTCACAATTATTCCCTTTTTGATGTTACGTTTAACCAATAAATATTATTTCAAGATAATGTAAATAATTAGTAGAGCATAAACGTTTAGTATCTACTGTATGTAATATGCCAGTGGGGGAGGGGGGGGTGCAGTTAAAAGTTTCCTTTAGCTGGGGTTTTTTTAATAATCCTTATTCATTACAATTCCGATGTTTTCTACTTTTTAATGCATGTAAAAAAGGTTTCAATAAATACATGGCATTTAAAAACAGTGAGGTAATAAAAAGAACAAGCATCCAAAAATTACCCCTCCAAATGTGTTGATAAAGTTGCAATAAAATGTTATGAATAAAACAGATGTTCCGTATATATGTATTACTTCTTATAGTAATTTGAAATCTATGAATAAAAAAGAAAAAAATATTTTGAAGGTTAATCTTATTTTCTGCAAATTGACCAAATCGAATAACTTTTTAGAATCAATAATTTACTGAAACAAAAAAGCCCATTGAATTTACTTAATTTTTTCAATTATAGGTTTTATATAAAATGGTATGTTTGAAGCTAAATCATATCTAGAATAGAAATAATATAATGTTACAATGTTATATGTTCTACAACAATATTTGAAGATTGAAAACATTTTTATATTGAGTAAATAATTCATGATTATTTGGAGAAAGCTTAAGTGTGTTTTTTTTCTCTCATTCCCAAGTTTCCCAAATTTCGCAGTTTCTTCCGGAAAATTCGGGTTTCTTCCCCTCACTTCAAAATTTCCGGGTTTTTTTTGCATCTCTACTTGCGGCTCTTTGGCTATCAAAATGCGCTTTTCTACTGAACATATGAACATGTCATCTACATCTAAGTACAGTGGAACCCCGCCGTTCGTATAATTCGCTATTCGTCCACCTTGTTCAAGTAAAATTCAACTCGCCATTCGCACTTGTCCCGCGATTCGCACGGCGCCATTGACCAGATGGGTTGCCAGTTTGGCTATTTTTAAGAAAAAAAAAAACGATAAATTAAGATCATTTTGAACTCGTCTGGAAATAATTTGTTTGGCATTTTGGATTTTATTTTAATTTTAATAATTTTTGAGATTTTACTGACAATTTAAGCTTTTTAAGGGTGCAGCAAGAGGAAGTGGTTGAAGAACTTTCTTCTTCAGAGGAGGAAATTAGTAAGGAAACCATTTCCTTTGCAGAAATTAAAGAGTTGTGTTACCCCTGCGAGAAAACACAGAGAGTGGTGGAAAAAGGGCATCCCATCATTGCTGGGGTCAACAGCATTAACTTGTTCAACGACAATGTTATTGACCATTTTAGAAAAATTCTGAACAATACAAATACAAATACAAATACAAATACAAAAGTGACGACCAGCAACAGGCTCAGGGCCCAGCTAGGCTGGTCCTAGTCAATTTAGCAGTCCCCAATGAACATCAAGAGATTTCTTAAATGTATTTACCCCTCTGCAATTAACAGTCGCTTCTGGTAAACTATTCCAATTGCCTATAACCCTATTGAAGTAGTAATTTTTTCTAATTTCAAGATTAGCCTGAGATTTGAAAAGCTTAAAACAATGACCTCTGGTTCTACTTTCAGCACATAGTTGTAGTCCATCAACATTTCCCATTTTAATGAATTTAAACAACTGAATCATGTCCCCTCTAATTCTCCTTTGCTCAAGACTATACATATTGAGCCTTTTAAGCCTGACCTCATAATCTAAGTCTGAAAGACCACTTACCAATTTAGTAGCCCTCCTTTGAACCCTTTCCAATAAGGTAATATCCTTTTTTAGGTACGGAGACCAAAACTGAACATCATATTCCAAATGAGGTCTTACCAAACTTCTGTATAGTGGCAATACAACTCCCTTAGACCTGTTCGAAATAGCCTTATTGATAAACCCAAGCATCCGGTTAGGTTTGTTACTTACTATGCTACACTGCTGGCTGGACTTGAAGTCGAGACTAATCAATACTCCTAGATCAACAACTGCTTCTGCTTCCCTAATGACGGAACCTTGTAAATAATAAGTTGCATGTTTATTCCCATGACCAAAATGAAGCTTAACAATCGTCAAAGGCAGACAGCATTGGACAGGTTTTTAGAAAGAGAAACCCAAAATTTTTCTAAGTACAAAAAGACAGAAAAAAGAAAGAACAGCAGAAAGGGAGAAAACACCTGAAAGGATGTTACCTGATGTTTTTATGGAAGTGGACTCCTCATCCAACCATTTAACTTTCTCCTATTAACATTCATCTTATGCATTCAGCTCACCTCAGTACAAGCAAAGTGGAGTTAAATTTTTATTCATCTATAATTTCATTTACAGTACTGTACATTTGTTTTTCATAGGTTTAAATAAGCAACCATCTGTGGGTCTGGAACGGATTAATCCAATTTACATTGCATCTTATATGAAAAAATAATTCGCCATTCGAACTGCCTCCTGGGACGAATTGTGAACGAATAGCGAGGTTCCACTGTATATATGGTATTGTATTCATTATTCTTTAAATTTCATTAAAAAGGTTTATTAAACTATAACTCCCCTCCATAGGCGTAACTAGGGTTGGTGAAAGGGGGGGAGGGGGTTACCCTAAAAATGTACAGACTAAACACCAATAAGAAGTGTAAAAGAGTTGAAAATCTACTAGTCATAAATACTTGTCTCTAAAGATATACTCCGTGTTTATTTCAGGCATCTCCCGGGGGGGGGGGGAGCTAACCCCTCGGAGCAAGTCAACTCCTCCCCCCCCCCCGGCAAAAAATTCAGATCACAAGCTTTAAAAAAAGAAAGAAAAGAGAAATTACGCTTTTAAGGGGTATTCTAGTGTAGAATTTTGAAAAATCGAAAAAAAAAAAAAAATTCGTCATATTTCCAAAGTTTAGACATTCAAGAATATGCCATTAAAAGGATTTTTTAAAATTCTTATTATTTCATGAGTTATAGTCGTTTTATTGACGTGGCATCGGTTACGGTCCGACCGACACAAGTCAACAAAAGACGGTAGACGTTCCCGAGTCCCACGATTGAGTATCCCTTATAGAATCTTTATTGTATAGTATCTCTTTTAAATCTATATTTAATTGAAGGACATAGAAACTTGTTTTGTTGGAATATTCTCCGTTTAGTTTTATTTTAAGTTAGTTTTGAGCCAACCTTCGTACCAACCTTCGCAGTTAGTATTTTTAATGAAGGTTTTATACCCATATTAAAAATCTTAGATGTTATGGGAATCACGATTGGCCCAGAAGCTAATGCTTTTGCAGCGAGACGGGACGAAGCGCGTATCGAGTGCTCGGAACTTCGGACTTCAGAGGCGTCAAAGGGGGGTAGAACTGCTCGTCTTCCCCAGAGAACATCGAAGAATGAACATTTTGAAGTAGAGGAAGGTTTCTTATATGGAGAAGGAATCGCCGATTAAAAATATGTAAGTATTCTGTACCATTCTATAAGTAAAACTGCCGAAAACTTGTCTCAAAACTTTGATCGCGGCTTTCTCGAAACTACTTTTTTCGAGCTGGCGGTAAGGATATTTCGAGTTCTAATGGACAGATTTACTTCAAATTTGGAGAGGATGTTCTTTATACATCCCTTTATCGTGTGAACCTTGCCCAAAAATGTAACTTTTCATTTAGTATTTTTTAAAAATTCGTAATTGTTAAAGAAAGATGCAAAAAAGAAAATTTTTGTTCAAACAGCCGCCATTTTGTAATTTTTTTTTTTTATAACTTGTCCGAGGTTCATACGATAGCGGCATTTATAATAATTAAGAATCGGTCGGTTTTTTATAATCATGCACGTGGGACACTCTCTTTTTTTTTAAAGGCCCCCACTTTGACTGCTCATAACTTTGTCAATTTTAATCAATTTTTTTTGGTTAATTTTTGTATGTAATAATAAAACATCAATAAACAAATGATAAAAAAATGGATACTAAAAGTTTTTTTTTTTCCTCTTTGTACGGCGTTTCAAAAACCGGGCGAAATTCATGTTTCTACACTGGAATACCCCCTTAAGACACTTTATTTTCAGAAACACTTTCAGGGAAAGGACTTTGAACACTATCACGAGCGACACCAAAAGTAACTTAAAAGATAAAAGACTTTATTTTGATAAAAAATGCAGGGGGAGAGTAACCAAATTCCTTTCTGTTTCCTCTAACATCACCAAAGTATCCCGAAATTGCATTGCTAGGAAGATTTCAAAAAGTTTCCTGGGGCGAGCCCTCGAACCCTTGCCTCCAGAGTTAGCCTAAGCATTATAGATGTAAGACCAGTTATAAAAATTTAAGTTGCAGAAGCCCCAAATACCCACTCCTCTAACTTCACCAAAGATCTAAACATACATCTACTATATATACATCAAAAAGCTATCATATATGTAAAAAATTCTTGAAGCATACACTGCCCTTCCTAATTCTTAACATGCTCCCCTTGCTCCGGAGCCAAGGCAGTATCCAGAATTTTTTTTCGACACACTTATGTTAAGCAAAGTTTCAGGGAGGAATATATGATACATTGCAAAAGATTTCTGGGGGGGGGGGGCGGCCCGTGGGTCCTCCTTCCCTTCTGGATACGGCCTTGATTCACAAAAACATTAAACATTCATTACTAGATCTTAATTCAAACGCAATAGAAAATTCAATATTTATCGCTAAGCAATCTTCTATGTCCAGGCATTCATAATATTAAAAATGGGAAATAATGGAATTTTAGAGAAAAAAATCCAAATTCTCCTACAAAAATGCTCATCCCCACAATAAATTTCAAAAAATTTTGTTAAATTTGTAACAAAACATACCTCAGAAGTGGAAGCGTCTGAATCACATTTTCTTTTCTTTTTGGATGACGAACGTGTCCATCGCTGGAGTGCAAACATTATTATGTATCGAAAATAATTTAAAATTTAGCTAAAATATAAATAATACTTGATTGTAAGTAAAAATGCAGCATTAAACCTTAGCAGTGAGATTGGAAACGTTGAACGGATGATTTCCAGAGTCGTAATGCGATCAGTGATGGACCATAATAAGAAAAGAAAAAAACATTTAAAATATAAGAGATGAGAGAACATCTGTAAATGAAAATGCAATGCAAATACAGTTCATCAGTTCTCTAATCGGCTCATCTACAAAAAAGATTTTACCAAAATGGGATTTCGGAGAGGAAGTCATAAATAAAAACAAACTTCTCTTTAAGTTTCTTGATGGGCATCCCTTCCTGGCTTGAGGGTTTAACCCATTAGGACAATTGTTGGCTAGGGGTCCTTCATTTTCAGACCCCAGCGCCTACCCTCTTTCCTAAAGCCCTGGAGAGCCTACAACACTGGTTTATCAGATAACAAAACTCCATCACAGTAAAGAATATTTTCCAGGAAACCAATTACTTGTGCGATTGTATTCCCAAATTGCTGCCTTTGGGTAAAAAAGACATCAAGAAGGAAAGAAAACCCGCTGGAGTGATTGAAAGGATCTCTGTTTGTCTGTGTGTGGTACGGTAATTGAAGCTACCTTTCGCGCTGTAAAACCCCCTCCAAGCTGATAAGGGGGTTGATTATAACCAGATGAAAGTCCTCTTTATTATGCGCTGCATACTTTGGTCATGATCACAACCCTTCAGAGAAAGAGGGAATAAAATCATATGCCTATGTGTTTAAATTTCTTAGTGGAAAAAAAAAATATGTGCTTTGCAACGCCGTAGCCAGAAATTTTTTTGTGGGCCTAAATGTGCCTAAATAAGTAAATACCCAATGGAGGGAGGGGGGGTTTGAACCCCCAAAACCCCCTCCTGGTTACGCCTATGCTCCCCTCCGCCCCCCCCCCCGTATGTTTCTTACAAAAAAATTCCCGACGCCTTTATCGATCAAATTGGCTCTTCAGCTTTCGAAGTTTGCCGACCAGTACTTATGTTTAGCTTCGAATCTTATCACGCGTTCATAATAAGCAAGCAGCTGGATACGCAAATTTGCGTGTCCTTCAAATATTGTGCGTTGCACATCTATCTGCTTTTAGCTATCGTAATGAACGTACAGCATGAAACCGAATAAAGTTTTTTTTTTCGTAAATCACTAACATTTATTAAGTATTTCGTCACTTTCAAATCCCATAGAAGTGACAAAAAAAATCTTTTAAAAGGTTTTTTAAAATATATATTATGCACTCTTTGAATAAGTTTCCTTTAAAAAATGACGGCCAAATTTTGTCCTTAACCCCTGCTGTTCCATTCAATTCCATTTGAAGAAAGCAACACCCTTTACTCAACATGAGAATACTGATCTATCACAACTGTCGGAGTAAGTACCCGCTAAAGTCTAAGGGGGGAGGGGGCATTTAAAAATATGATGGATGCTTAGGGTGGCCAAACGCCCTCGAATTTCGGGGAAAGTCCCCAAATTTGTATATTTTTAATGCTTGGTCCCCCAAAACACTTTAACTACTTGGGGACACGTAATGTCCCCAAATTAAAAAAAATTCTGTTTCTTCTCTTCAAATTTCTTCTCGATTTGCACTTTAGAACTTTTAGATAGTATTTTGTAAAATTTTAGATAATATTATGGCAATTATCAAATTGTTGCCTTAGTATTACAAGAAGTTATAAAGGAACTCTAACAATTACTAATATGCAATGATCTAAGAAAATATATTTGACTATCCTTTGAAATAAATTAATGAGAGTAATTTTTCATAATACAAGGGAATATTCATTGGTTGTTATGGTCCCCAAAGATGTCCCGAAACATTTTTCTGGCTCTTCCAAATTGCCGTGGATTTGGGGACACGTCCCCAAATTGACGCTCAGAAATATAGTCACCCTATTCACTTTTTCAAGTGCATCAACGTTCAAACTGATGTTGCCAAAAACTAAAAGAAATTTTCTGCGTAGATGGCAAAAACAATTTCCGTTTTTTAGAAAACAAAAATATATCGGAAAGCTCCTCTTTTTCTCATTAAATGTTTTCAAGCATGTAACAATACTTCTCAAGGCTACGCATTGCATTTTTAGAGCATTGAAATATCATTACCGATAAAAATCTTCGTGTATTACTTTTAACAAGTAGTTCGGTCTAGAACTATAAGAGTCTGCTTTCCCGTATGCAATAATAAAAAATTGATAATCTATCTATTTTTCTCTCTCTCTCTGTCTTTCCCATTTAGCTTTAGTTCTGAATTACTTGAAATACACCTTTTCCAACGGCTCATACAGATTCATTCACTCCCTCACACATTCATTCGGAAATATCCTTCCAAATCCAGATCAAAAAGTTTCGTGGGAAAATAGGCTTTAGTTCTGGATGAACTTCGTATCTGTACATGTCCTTCATAACATCTTTTCGATAAATTTCGTTCCAAGCAAATCCGTGTGTTAGAACAAGATTTGTACAGGATTGAAATTTCCGCGTAGGCGCTAATGTAATTTTTTTAAACTTCAAAATTGAACAAAAATTGTTCAAATCAAAAAAATGTTTGAAAAATTGTTCAAAGCGAAAAGTAAAATACGGAAATGAGATGTCCTTGACAAGATCTTTCGAATGCAAAAAAAAAAAAATCCTCCGAATCGGACAATTCCTTTTAAAGTTATTAGGGGGAGGGGGCAACAGTCCGACAGACAAACGTTTTCCCCATCTCAAAACTCTACTTTCTCAATTTTTTTTTTTTTTTCAATCTTTATTTCATTACTTTACTTATTTTTGACTTTTTCTTATTTTTACGATACATCAAGCCTTCTTTCATTCCTTGTTTTTTAAAACTTTAATGGAAAAAGTAGGCTAAAAAGAAATCGTAGAAGATAAATTGAATTTATTTAGCAATGTAACTGAGTAACTCCAAATCATCCAAAAAAGAATAAGATTGATTATTTTTTAAAGTTTGTAGTTCGTGCAATTGATTAACACGTGTGACGTGATATGCAATTTTTCACTGCAAATTTGTGCCAAAGCCTGTTGGATTTGAGACAAGTTGATATTAGAGTCCCTTTACAGAAGCTACGAAGTTCTATAAAGGGACTCTAGTTGATATTAGTAACATTTATTGTTTACCCAAATACAGCAAGCATAATTGAACTATTGAGACCCATAGAACACAATGTACCTAAAATTTCTTTCTTTCTTTCTTCGTCAACTTAAACTTGCATTAGTTTGAAGTTGGAAAAAAAAAAGTTCTATGTGTGTAGCTACAACTTCGTTTCAGAATTGTGAAGAGATCAAATACTTTTTGCTTTAAATTTATAACGAACATTACTCTCACATTTATCATATTCTGCGCCCCCCATTGAAATCCGATAGTTTCTTGTTCTTTGCGCGTTCGATGTAGAGCGGCCGAATGACCAGACACTGATCAGCAAATTTCGTTATGACGCATTAGTTGAAAATTGAACCAAATTACAACGCTGCAGCTACGAAAAATGATGAATTTTTATAGTTAATTAAACGCAGTAGAATATCGAAAATCCGAGCCAATTGGGGCCGATACCACCGCAGATTTCCGAAAACTCGGATTATCCTTATCCGAAAAATAGAAAATTTCCCACGACTGTAATTTTACACACTAGAGCAAACAGAACATTTTGCTTTAGTTTAGGATGACGGGTTAGGACGCTCCTTAAATTGGTCTTTCAAATAAGTTCAGTTACTTCGGAAAATAGTCAAAGTTCCGTAAATTATTCTTAATTCTTTCCAATTAGATTTCAAACCACGTGAAAAGGTCATTAATTGCTATGAAAATAAACTGTCGTGCGTTCAAAGTATGAGATGTTAAAAGCAAGGGTTCTACTAATGCCCCTTTGCACTCTTAAAAATTGCTTTAAATAATTTATTTATTAATTAATTATACATCCTTCAGTTTTAAAAGTAAAATAATAACCGGGGTTACTATAAATTCAAATTTTAAAGTAGAAAAATAGATTTAGTCAAAATGATGGTTTAAAAAGATTTATTACTTAATTCCGTATTTGTTGTACAAGAAAAAAAAATTGGCTAGTGTTATTCGGAAAATTTTTGTCCTCTGTTTTTCGGAAACTATCTGGTGTTGAAACTGTAAACGAAGGTAAGCCAAACCTTTTGTAATTTTCAACACATTTTTGTGTGTCCAATTTACATAAAATTTCAATTTTGAAAATTTAAAGATCAAAGTGTTAATGCAATACCGCCACAATTGTTTTAAATGAGAAAATTTTGAAAACATAATCATGAACGAAATGCTCACTAAATTCGAGTCATGTTGTCGGATTTTATAAAGGACGACAGCATGAAGGAACTTTTCTACTTCACCCCACTACACTGTCAGCACGAAGCCTGCCCTCCCCCGGGCACCGGGTAAATGAAGTTCGACGACAGGTGGCCGACTGGAGATAGATTAGATTTATTTAAATTTTTCTCGAGAACCCAGGGTTCTCGTTAAGTCTGGGATTTCAATAACCGATAAAAATTCAAAATCAACGCAAAATTAAGCACAAAGTTTTGCAAAATTTGCAGACCCGTGTTTCGAGGAACCCCTTTTTCAATGCAAAAGAATGATCTTCTAGTCTAGATGATAAATATCCAACAATTTCTTTGCATTGTAAAAGGGTTCCTCTTAACCTCTGCACCGGACACAGACATTGTACTTTATTATTAGTATAGATAGAGATTTGTATTTATATCCACGGGCGCATAACGAGGGGCGGATATTGTTGTATCTTTTAGGTGGTTGAGTGGCATATTTATATATATATGATGAAACAGTTATTATAACACAAACACATTTATTACTGCACACTTATCACACATTATATAATTAATAATTTTGATTTAGATAGATTTTGATATACATGTTAAATAGGAATCCGGCATTTCTTTGAGACCGTTCATACGAACGATGCGTATTGAATTGAATTGAATTACATTTATTTTCCAGTTCGTGTGCTTAGTGTCGGGACTCGCTTATGAACTGTCGTCCAATATGACAGATAGCACAAGACGATACATGAAAGATTTTATTACATCACAAAGAGAGGAAATAACGGAAATACACCCAGGGCAAGGTGGGAATCGAACCCACGACCTCGTTACTGCGCGATAGCAGCGGGCGGAAACTGGTACTAAGACCGCTCGGCCACCGAGGCCCCGAACGATGCGTAGTTGATGAGAGTCGCTCGATTGTCAACAGTTTCTAGCCGTTACCATTTAGACTTTCCTAATCATCATAGTCGGAAATATAATAGTTCTCCCCCAGTTAATAAAAACATATATGCAAAAAAAAAAGAAAAATGATGAATGACACAAATGGAGAATTAATATAATTGATAATCTCTTAAATATCCAGGCATGTGCCTCACTCTGTTTGATCGTCGTACTGCTGGGGAGGAATCGATAGGTGTCTCCGGCTGTTCCGGTCCCTCTGGTTCATCGGAGTCGGGAATAGTAGATTTCGGAAAAACTTGATAGTAATCGTAATCTTCCGTATGTGCTCTGGAGCTTGAGCTTGAGCTTGATGGATTTGATGTTAGTTGTTTCTTCTTAATTTCCGATTGTTGAAGTCGATTTATATGTCTTTTTGAAGTTGATTTATATGTCCTTCCTTCATCCAACTGTACAATGTAGTGGAGATGACCCAGTTTCCTTGTTATTGTTCCTAGTTTCCATGTGACCTTGTTTTGTAAGAAGAATTTAGATCGCACTCTCTCCCCCACTTGAATGTTTCGAGTGTGAGGTTTTATCTCTTGTGATGACTTATTTTCTTGATAAGGGAACAGGGCGTCAAGCTTTATGCGCATTTTTCGGTGATGGTACATCTCTGCAGGTGATGATCCATTTGCCAAGGGAGTTAGTTGCTCTGTACCGGAAAAGAATCTTCTGAATTTTTAAGTTGATTGGAAGGTCTTCAGATGTCATAGTTTTGAGACGATCCTTTAATGTCTGAACGTTACGCTCAGCAAGCCCGTTTGTTGCTGGATGTCCTGGTGCAATAAATTTTTGCTTTATTCCATTTGTGCGGCAGAAAGATTTGAAGAGATCATTTGTAAAAATTGATGCATTATCAGAAACCATAACTAGTGGATATCCGGGAATTGAAAATATTTCGTTGAGTAACTTCATGGTGATTTCTGTATTTGGTGCATTTCTTATCACTTTAATTTCTGCTCAGCGTGATTTAGCATCTGTTGCTAATAGAAAATGGAAACCTTGGAATGGTCCGGCATAGTCGATATGGATGCGGTCCCAATTTTCACTAGGTGCATCCCAATGATGAGCGGGTGCCTTTGCAGGACCATGCTTGAATTTTGAACATTCTTGACACGATTTCACCAGCTTTTCTATGTCTTTGTCTATGTTTTTCCATATACAATATCGACGGGCTAACTGCTTCATTTTTGTAATTCCAATATGTGTGGAATGAAGTTCTTTCAATACCTCAGGTTGAAGGCTTTTTGGAATTACAACTCGATTGCTTTTGAACAAGATACCATTATCTAAAACGTAATCACTCTCAATAGAATTTTCTTGAAGTTCCTGCTTAATTTTTGACAATTCCGGATCTTTATCTGTTTCTTTGATAATTGCATCAGCAGTTAAGGTTTGTTTGTTTGTTTTACGACCATTTCCGGTCACATAAATATTCGAGTTTATTTGCTATTCTCAAGGATATGCTTCAAACTCTCGCCTAATATGACAGATAGAACAAGACAGCACAACAGATTTTAATATACGAAGAAGGAAATACACCCAGGGCAAAGGTGGGAATCGAACCCACGCCTCTTTCTCTCCGCGCAGGGAGGCACCGGAGCCAGTCAATTTGACCGCTCAGCCACTGAGGCCCCAGCAGTTAAGGTTTCATTTTATATCTCAAAAACAGCTGACGCACATACTTGATGAACTTCTTCGTTAAAACACATATCAGTTGATACATAACTTTGATCGATAGGTGCTCTAGATAAGCAATCTGCGTTTTGGTTTTCCAATCCTTTTCTAAATTTTACTGTATAGTCAAAACCTGATAAATAGGAGGCATAACGCAAAAGTCTAGCTGATGTCATTTTGGGTAAACTCGTTTTCTTATGAAAGATTCTTGATACTGGTTGGTTAAGGAAACAAGAATATTATAACCAGCTGCTCCTATAGAATTTAATAACATTTGAGCGCATTTTGGCTTATCGTCAAATAAATTCTTCAAAATTAAATAATTTTCAAAACGTTGTTTGTAATATTTGAAATTTTCTTTCCTTGAATCAAAGTTTTCAAACGGAGGAACATGTGAAATGTTTATGACGGGAGCGGCCATTGCATTGTCTGCTAATGGCGGTTTCGAAACTGAAACCAGTTGCTCGATCAAGAGTTGTTGATTTTTGTTCATTGCTTCAATAAGCAGTTTTAAATGCTCCGCATCCATATTATTTGATATATTTGATACACAAAATTGAAACTAAGTAGAAATAAAATCCAAGTGCTACTTAATAAAATGCTTTACCTTTCGTCGCCAATCTTTGTTGTATCTTTTAGGTGGTTGAGTGGCATATTTATATATATATGATGAAACAGTTATTATAACACAAACACATTTATTACTGCACACTTATCACACAATATATAATTAATAATTTTGATTTAGATAGATTTTGATATACATGTTAAATAGGAATCTAATATTTCTTTGAAAACGTTCATACGAACGATGCGTAGTTGATGAGAGTCGCTCGATTGTCAACAGTTTCTAGCCGTTGCCATTTAGACTTTCCTAATCATCATAGTTGGAAATATAATAGATATGCGGACTGGATACCCTAACAGGGCCAGGAGCGTAGAAATTTAAAAATCATGGGAGGGGCTCAAACAATTTTGTTTCCAAATGCTCAAAATTATTTCCAAGAAAAACCAATTAACAATTAAAAAGTAATTAGTATTAACTCATTATTGATAATATTAATCACAAAAAACCATTAATAAATGAATATTTTTATAGATCATTAAAATAAATTCATAGTTTTCACAAAATCACGGAAATCCTTATGCAGTATGATTTCTAATGGGAGGGGATTAAGTCCCCTGAGCCTCCCCCCCCCCCTTTCCTACGCGTATGAACAGGGCGCCAATCTTACGCGACTTCCTACAGGGTGCACGGGGGGGGGGGGGGGTTGAATCCCCCATGCCTCAGTCATCTCTAAAAATTCTGACCCAGCTTTTCAGAGAAGGAGCAGAGGGTGCATGGAGTCGATCGCCCATCGGCTGCACGTCGCTTTTTACTTAATTATTTAAAAACTAATCAAAATATTATAGCTTGAAATATAATTTATCAAAATTAAAATTTCACTCTTAAGAGACCCTTAATAAATTATTGGATTCGGATTCAGTATTCGGAATGCTATAAGAAAGTGAGAATAAAATGTGAAATAAATTTGTATGAGATTATTTATTTCATTTTACTCCCAATAGATAGCGCCACCATTGAGAAATGTTACTGGAGGAAAACGGAGGAAAATATCTTTTCACTGCTGCCTATTCATTTTGAACCTTGATCATATATCGAAACAAAAACCAAACCGTACGAATGAATCAAGATTCGAAGCGTTCGCAAGAAGTAAGTGCCCTTTCTTGGTTTGTTTATTTTTTATGTAAAGAACATACTTCTCTCTAGAAATGTGACTTAAACGAATTTTACTTTATGTATTATTGTTTCGCTTAATGACTCAATTTATTCCACATTTTAATTTTATGGACTCGCCTGTAATTTAGTTTGGGGAAAGGGGCGCAACGAGTGTGAGAAATATAAAATATATATGCGCCATGAAGTAATTTTTTAAGCAGAATTTTACCCAGTGGAGAGTTCAACCCAAGAACACAACTCTGATATGTGTATCCTCCCGTAAAACTATAAACTTCTCTACGCATAGTTTCGTCTTAGATTCTCTACTTTCTAAAACCTATCAATTTCGTTGTCCGTTGTTGGAATAGCTAAATATCGACGCATACACCCGAATAATTTGCTTGTATAGACTGACTATTGAAACGAAAAACTTTTTCTGAAAAATCATCTTAAATGTACTTGATTACTTGCAAGAAGAATTGAATATTTCCTCTCACGTACACCACACTCACGAAAGTCACGAATTTGAAAATCGGTCGCGAAAGTAACGAAAAAGTCACGACAATTACGAATAGGTCCCGAAAATTTTTCGCCCAAGGAGACCGGTCCGCCGGAAGACACTGGATATCCGGTATCCGACAGGTTTTTAAATATCCGGAATCCGATCCAGTCACTTCATAAAATACCGGAATTCCGACAAGTCAAATTCATCGTTTTAAATTTAATTAATTAAAATGTTTTGAGCATATCTGTGAACTACAAACTTACTATGCAATTGGAAGCAGTACCGGATCTTCGATTTTTGCGAGGCGGGGCAAAGCAGAAAAATGCCGCCCCCCTCCAATCCTCCCTTTAAATTTCTCTATCAAGTCACACGCGTATTTTTTAATATAAACACTGAAGTAGGAAGGATAGGGTTTAAAGACAATATATATATATATATATATATATATATATATATATACATGCTGAAAAATCCTGAATGTACACTTTTGGCCAAGCAGTAAAATTACGTATCAAAAGTTGCAATTAAAACCCCCTCCCCCTTAAGGAGGAATACATAAACAATGCTCTCTCGCGCGTGAAGGAAAATAATTGATTCACTGAGATTCCCTTTCCGCTTTAATTTTTTGCCTTAAGGCTAAACTCAAGTTTAGTACAAGGAATACAGTCTAGTTTTATTAATACAGAAAATAAATGAGCTTTATTAATACAACTTTTTAAAAGATAAATAATTGAAGTTGGGCTTACAGAATTATTAACCGCAAAATGAAAAAAAATAATAAATAAATAAAGAAACAAATTAATCAATTAATTAATAAAATAAAATAAATAAGTAATAACGATAATTTAGCTTAGTTTAACTTAGTATAACTTAACGTCGAAAATACAATTAAAAATACAAATTTAGCGTTTCAAAAATTAATGATATCCCAACGAAAACAATAATGTGAAAAAGGGAAAAGTTCGATAGAACAAACGGCCTTCGGAGTAGTCGGTGTCAGCGATAAAAGAATTGATAGCAAGCTGGTGCCAAGTTCCATAGCAAATCTTTTAACCATAGCCTTAAGAGTGCACAATGTTCTCTAATTTATTTTTAAAAAATTAATTTCTTTTAAACGAATTTCTAACTTGAGAAGTTTTAGTTAAGATAAATTCGTTCAAGAAGACGATATAAGAAGACAATTAGAAATTAACTCTTAAGCTTGCCACATGATTTTACTAACTATTAAAAACTTCTAATTGGATGAGTTAGATTTTTGAATGTAAGTTACCTTAATTAAAACTTGCCAAGTTAAAAATCCGAAGTAAAAAAAAAAAACATTGTTTTTAAATAAATTAGAGAACATTGTATAACAACTCAGCATAATGGATTTGATGAGCGGTTTGATTTTCTATTGCCAAAATCGCGAGATTTGATAAATGTTCCTGGCTCATCGATGACCGCAGATAATTTTTTATGAGTTTCAATTTGCTGAAACTTCGTTCACAACTTGCGGATGTGGTTGGAAGAGTACAATAAATCCGCAATGCAATACAAATATTGTTAAACGCATCCTGCAAATCATATGTGCATATTTGTTGCAAGAGTTGTAGCGGGCCAGCCTTTTTTATATCTCCAAATACTACTGGAGCTTGAACTTGAAAAACAGCGAGTTCCTCACAGAACTCAACTGCATTGAGATCCTGTTTATACTTCAGTGCAAGATCCGCTCCTGCCTTTTGCAGTTCTGTAGTCGAGGCATTTAATATTGAATAACCATTGAGGAAGGAAAAGTTTGAATTTAAAGCCCCTGGTGGGTGAAATTCTCAGTTTTATTGCATTCAAAACAATGCAGAAAATACATTAATTTTAGATAGTTTAAAATTCTTAACAAACAAGAAGTAAATCATACATCATGGATTAATGGGCAGAATTGGTATTTCACTTTGTGAATACTTTTAAATTTGAGAAAGAATTTCCTTTACAACGATTTCCTGGAAATTTTAATATTCGGCCTAAGACGTTCGAATATTCGGCTTCGGCCTGGAAGACATGGCCGAATATTCGGTATTCGCGGCTATTCGGCTAAATCCCTATTCGTTACATCCCTACCCCAAATGTCTGTCTGATCTGAAATGAAGATAGTTTTCTTCTGTCGGTAATGAACATTACGAACATGAAAAGCAAAATAACAGCCAATGTTGTAAACAAGTATTATATTGCTAAAATGGAAAATCATAATGTATAAGATACATTATGATTTTACTTACCGAAAACCCAATTCTCTTCTCGAAGGCTAGATGAAAGTCAGTAAAAATCGTTTTCATTGATGAAACTACTGCTTTTTACGAAAGAAAGAGAAGACAGAATGAGATGTTAAAATGTTTGTTCGTTTGTATTTTACATCCGTCTTATAGTTATTAACAAAGTGTAAATTGAGCAAAACTTACCGATATGGAAGCACTTCCTATATTGTGAATGTGATAAATCAAATAACTCTTTTCGCCTGTCTGCAAGGACACATTAGGAAGATAAATATGAAGTGGACCCCTTCGAAATTCAGAATTTAGACATGTTTCAGAGGTAGAAGGCGTGAATCTATGTAATGATATATATTATATATGTATATATTCGATTGGTCAGGACCTCTTGGCGGTCCTGCAATTGGTTAGTTACCTGTCACAGATATCAGCGCACATACCATCTGGCATTCCCATTTGCTAATTACGAAAGTGCCATAGTGTTTTCTGAACACTTCTTCCAGTTTTGCGGCATGCAGCATGTACAAAAAAGCGTGTAAAATTTACTTTTGAAAGAGAGCAATCTCACAAAAGTCAAAGTTTCGTTTAGTTCCATGTTCCATTCATAAGCCAGACTTGTTGTCTGCTTCTATCAATTATTCGTACTTCTTTCTGAAACCGAGAATCTTGTGGGAATAGGTTAATTCTTTTTTAAGAAATCTATTATATGAAGCCGCCCGGTTGGCGGCTTCATATAATAGTAAAACGAACAATGTTAAAGTAACTAGCTTCTGTATGCTGTATGGAACAAAAGAGTTTTTAAGCTGATGTCTGGTCTGGTGTCCTTATGGGGTCATCAGACAATAGGCCAGAAGTACTACAAAAAGTCCGGCCGGACGCCGAAAATCAAAATCCTCATTGCCGTGAGACAGCCCTCGGGGGAAAATGCTCGCATGGTTCTCCCCAACTGAACTTTTCAACTATTGATAGATAAAAACAGGACCATATTTTACTATGGGGGTCCTGGATAAAAAGGGGTTCCAAGAAACACCTTTGAATGCAGACGTGCGACACACAGACATAGATTTTTTACCGCCAAAAGAAAGCGACGGTCATCTGTTTGTTGAAGGTCATTTACGTAGTTTCATAGCAGACAGCCGGGTAATTCTGAGGACAGGGCAAGATTTGTTTTCAGCAGAGCTTAGAGCTTTGAAGTGTTATATAATGGTAGGAAGATAATGCAGCAGAAAATAGTGAAAAATCAGGAATACATTTCAATTTCACTCAGAGTTTCACTTCAAGTTTTTTTTTCACTTCAGTTGAATTTGCCGCCCCCCAAGCGGTGCCGCCCGGGGCAAGGGCCCCGGCTTGCCCCCCCCCCCTAGATCCGGCACTGATTGGAAGCTTAATATGGAAAATATGTATAGAATTAATAAGTTTCAAACATCACAGCCGGATATCCAACAGCATCAATATTCGATGTATCACCGAACGATCTAGTAAAAGTCACGAAATTTTACTTTTGAAAATTCGTAGACACCCTGTTGTACTATGAGCAGAGCATTGGTTGGATGTTAGGAGAGCCCATCCCATTGGCGTGGATGGCGATAAGTACGCAATCTTGGTAACCCAGATTCGATAGAAACCCAGCTTCTATCATTCTACGAAATGAACGCCAAATTGGCGGTTTTGAAAAGCGGTGGGCTCTCCTAGGAGTTTACCATAAAATTGACTTTCATCAGTCATCACAAAAAGGTTTTATTAGCCAGTGTGGTTCTGCTCTCGTTATTCTTGCTCAAAACAATTGCCCACATTAACCGTTAAAATCGACTTCCCTCCATGTTTGCAAAGTGTAATGCTTTAATTTCTATTTTTTGGTTCTTAAAGTATCTTTACCAATTTATGTGTCAACCATTTCATGGCTGTTTGCCTATTTTTCGCGAGTTACTTTGTTTCTTTTTTTCCTCTTTTTTTTTAGCGTGTTCCGCTCTGTGGGACCGTTCATAAATGATGTCGCACTTTTTAAAAATATATTTGAACCCCCTCCCCCTTTGTCACAAAATGTCAAACTTCATCATACCCTACCCTTTGTCACATGTCACGCTATATTGTAAGCATTTGTACTTGCAGTTCAGAAACAAAGCCCTGCGTTATAGATCGCGTTTCTAAATTTATTTTTGAACTTTTAATGACATTTGGGAACATAATAATAATAATAGTGATTACATGTGTACTTATTTTGTATAAAATGAGGTTAAGGTTTACAGGGGTCGATCCAGTATTTTCAAACAGGGTCCGTTTTTTTGTGAATTTTAAAAACATTTTTGTAAAAAATCAAATATTTTTGTGAAAATTCAAAATTTAAAGGTACAGTGATAAGAGTTTTTAAAATCATTTTTTACTGCTTATTTCATAAATAACTCTGTAAAAACTATGATTTGGTTGCTCGGAATTTTGTGAAGGGTGTGTTTTGATTAATTGGAATTTTGTGAAAGGTCCGAAAACGGACCTTTATTTCCTCTCGCGCGACCCCTGGTTTACAGCACGAAAGATAATTAGTATAGAACAGTAAAATACATTAAGTTTTCTAATTCTGAAAAATGACCCACTCAATTTTATCTTAAAAGGATAAATGCTCAAGAAAATTTCCTTTTATATTTTTAACAAGAATTAAATTTAAACCTTAATCAGCATCGGTGTTTACGATACAAAATGATCATTGAAACTTTAAAACCAAATTATGTAAATTGAAAAAAAACTTTAAAAATAAATTTAATTTGCTGATTCTAAATGTTTTGATAAAAATCAAAATGATTAATGTCACACTTCTTGTTGCCCCCTCCCCTCTCCTTGTCACAAACTGTCAGTTTCTCGAATCCCCCCTCCCCCCTCGAACGTGACATCATTTATGAATGGCCCCTATTGTTATTCTAGTAAGAAACAATTCCACGTATTAGTCGTTAAAGTCGCCTTTATTTTCGATTTGCAATGTGTAATGTTTTGTTTTTCATCAACAATAATTTCCATTACAGATAAATGAAATTTTTTAAAGAATTGTAACAACACCATTATTGATTATTAAATAACTTCCTGAGATAGAAAAGCATTACAACCATTTATTAAAAAGCATTGCGTTTTGACAATTTTAATAATCTTAAATGAAAGAATCTAAATTACTCTGACTAATATATAATATTTTTTTACATTATCAAAGCCCACATCCGAAAGTAAGTTTTTGTGTCTTCAAAAAATGTCTTTCAATGTTGAGGCAAATTTAAAATAAATAAATAGAAGCATTGATGGAGAAATATTTTTTTTAAATTCGCACCAAGTCTCTTTCTTTTAAAGCAGCAGCAACATTTTTCATCGTCAAACTCTTCGTTTTCTTGAAATTGTTTTCATTCAGTTTTGTTGGTAATGCTTTCGCAATCCTACCGTTCACCAACCTTTTTTATAAAATTTTTATTTATTTATTTATTTGTAAAATTTAATGTATAAAACAAACCAAGTTTTAATCAGAAAAAAAATCTCCCATGTTATCTCTACGGAGCGGGTTTTCCACATATCCTGCGTTTATTTTTTGGAGTATCCTTATGCGGTTTTTTGCATATGAAGCACCAAGGAAAGCTTTTTATCTTTGTCTTTCGAATTTTGAAGTTCGGAGTAAAACTTTTTCAGAAATGAGAAAAATACTTGCGTTGCTAACTTTAAAACGCTCTCAAATACATCTTAATCAAAATATCAAAGAAAATGAAAGTAAAAGACAAAATTTACACTATTTAGCGTCTGAATCCGCAAACAGAAGTTCATTCCGTTAAATTTAACAGCTGGAAACTCAAAAACAAAAGTAGTAGATTTATTGCAAAAAATTGAGAATTTATTCACTGCTTTGCAGCGCCCTCTAGATTCGTAGGGATTTTCGACGAAGAGAAGGGAAGGGAGCATCAATCAACTGTCATCCTTCTGGCAAAAAGTGATTAACGGTTGATTTACTACAGTTTACGTTGCGGGAGTTTCCAGGCAATGGACAAGACGCTTTTCTTTTGCTCCCTTCTTTGCCTTTTGAGCGAAAGGATCTAGAATTGAAATATATGTGGAGGGAAGCGTTTTCCGTAACCTATTTTAACTCATAGTTTTCCTAATGTCTCCTCAGTTATTGGAATTTGTTCTACGTAATGGTAGAACCAAGACATACAAGTCGAAGTTTTGAAATTTTACTTTACTAAATTAAGAAAAGTTTTTAAGCATTCCATTTAGGCAGAACCCTAGAAAAATGTATATACATGTATTATGTGCATTTTTGATATAATATGAGAAATCGAAATACAATAAATGAGTAAAATAACGGATAGAAGAAAACGCGTAATAAACTTCTTATAAATTTCAATTTAATCATACTTTTTAAGTGCTTTTTTTAAAAACATTTTTAACAGCAATAATTTTCAAAAAGAGAAATGTGTGTCAGTGTGTTCTAAGAGGATACGACAATTTTTAAGAGATGATACGACAATACTGTAATTTGACTAGTTGGTTGAAAAAGCAAAATATTCGAAACCCGAATATTAATTCATATTAAAAATGAATATATAATATTTAGAAAGGGGGCAGGGGAGTAAAAAAATTGCACCTGACTGATTTTATGTTACAAGCTCATTGATAATACACAAAGTTTAAAATTCTGTTATGACAATTTTTTATTTAGGGAAATATTTAACGTTCTCAATGGTATATTCATTTGTTTTCGCTTCAGTAAGTTTTATTTATTCACCGAATTGTTTGCTCATGTTCTAACAATGAGCTCTTTCTATACCAGAAGCTGGACTCGTTCATATATTTATCTTATATATTTAAACGAGCAATTCTTATATATATATAGATATATATATATATATATATATATATTGAGTTCTCAAAAACGACTCTAACGAATTGGATCAAATTTTTATATTTAGGTCAGGTTTTGTTTTTTAAATTTACCTATGTAATTGTCTTCCCCGAAAAAACGCTATTTTACACACACACAAAAAAAAAAACTACATTTTTTTAATAACGCAATTGAGGTACTTGTTAACAGTGCACAAACGTCATCCGCCATAGATATTTTATTTCAATTGAGATAGCAATACATTGAGTGGCAACACTTAATTTTTAATTTAACTTTTGTTGATTGAAATTTGTTGTTGTTACCATTTGTGGGCATTTTAGCCCAAGAAACCCATTGAAAAATAGTTTAATAATGATGCGCATAATTTGAATGTATCAGAAGGTCTATGCTACTGTGTAAGACTCACTGCGTGTGACAAGTTTAAATAATAACATGATAAAGTCGAAAATCCTTATGGTGAACAACCTGGTAACATAACATAGGCATGCACCTATAGTCACTTTTTGGGTGCAACTTTAGTGTTAGGGGCCTAGTTTGCGACATTTTTGGTTGGAGAAGGAATTGTTGGTCACAATTGCAATTAGTTATTTTGTGTTTGATGTGTAGAGCTTGAGTTTGTTGTATATTTAAAAAGTTCTGGACATATCTCTCTTTTGGGGACATCTTTTGTCGTCAACCAAAGTAAACTGCCAACCGGCCCCTGCACTAAAGTTGTTCCTTTGCCATGACAGTGCACACATCTCAAGGTTAAACTTACGAATTTAAGATCATCGGTTTTTATCCGTGTCATATTGTTTGTAGAATTTTCCAGAGTAAAGCAACCAACTACGTTAAAAGGACTCCTCCCATCCCAAATGAAATTTATCGACATGTCCGCAGCATAGTTTGAAGAAAGTATTACGTTAAGACCTGATGTCACCATAGTGAATATAGGTTTAAGTACAAAAACGTATAACTAATGATAAGTAAACTGTAAAGTAAAAACCTTAATATAGCATATTTTTATAAATGAAGTGTTGAAATAAGGGTGAGCACTTTTTTTTTTTTTTTTTACTTAAATGAAATTTAAAGTTCATATGTAGGTGGGATTGCAAAACAGTCATATTCATTATATGTAATGCAAAGTGCATTTTCTAAATAGGTATCAAACCTTATATCAATTGATCGGAATAGGCAGAATGATAGGTAAATTACTCCTATTCATATCGCTTCGCAAAATTTTAACCTTTAAATGGCTCGTATAAATAAATAAATATTTATATGCTAGCACCTCAGAGTCGCCTCAGGTGAATGACGATGGGGGAGGCCTATGTCCAGCAGTAGACTTCTTACGGCTGAAATGATGATAATGCTGCTGAAACATTTTATATGCATCTACTCTATATATCTCTCATATCCTCGTATCTTGGAAAAAGCTCTAATAATCGGCATGGAAATTTATATTTAGTAAACACTTTAATTTTCCAAATTTATTTTAATAAATATCTTCGTAAAAAAAAAAAAATTAATAAATATCTGAGCTAAGCTTGGTCACCCAAGTACTACATATATATTAAAACGATAAATTATATATAATAACTATATATCCTATAAAAATAATTTAACTTTGTGCAAGTAAACAATAAAAATAAAATTACACGTTAATTTAAAGCACAAATGAGCAATAAAATGCAGACATATGTTTCGGGATTGCTTGGAATCCCTTTTTCAATGCGACAGGGAGCTTCTAGATGCAAAACATCCAAATGAAGCAGACAGAACAACAAAAACAAAGCTTATATAGCCTAAGAATTATCTGTAAACCAATGAGAATAAAGGCAGCGTGAAGTGGAAGTAGAAGTAGCAGGAAGACACCAATAAGAGAGCAACAAACGAATCCAGTTGAAAGTACAGGAAGTAAAAAGGAATATCAATAAAAATAAAGCAAAAAAGACGACAGCATGCATAAAAATTGCAAAAATAATAAAATAAAATACAAAGAATAAAATTGAAATAAAAATAAGTACAGAAACTACCAAAACAAAATGCAAAACAAAGTACACATGTAAAGGAGGGGGAGGGAAGGGAGGGGGGAAGGAGAAAAATAGACACAAAAAAGGAAAACAACAAGAAAACCTAGAAAGAACAACAAATTAAAGAAATTTATGCCAGACCTGTGAAAAATAAGGAGTTGAGGAAGAATCATTAACCAAATTAGAACTATTCCTGTTAATATGATAAGCTTCCCAAAAGTCAAGCTCTAAAGGGGAAGAACATTTTTGAATAATTTTACCAGAATTGAAATCGAAAGAGTGGTTGGAATTCCAACAATGTTGAGCAATGCTAGACTTATTTAACTCTTGCTTTCGTACATAACCTTTATGCTCATTTAAGCGAATTTTCAGAGCACGTTTTGTATGCCCAATATAAGAAAGGCCGCAACGGCAACTAATTTGGTAAATACCCCAAGTGTTAAGTTGATCGACAGGATCCTTAAGAGAAGAGAAGGAAAGTTTGTTACTAGGAGCAAAAACGACTTGAAATTGAAACCTTTTTAGGATTTTAGCAATAAGGAAACTGACAGAATGAAAGAATGGTAACACAACCAAATTCTTTCTAGAAACCACATTATTGGGACCAGAAGTTTTCTTAGAAAGTTTGTTATGAATAGAATCAATTAAAGAGTGAGAAAATCCTCTATCAACAGCTACAGCTTTCAGATAGTTGAGTTCAATCTTGAGAAGCTCAGGATAAGAGCAAATATTAATAGCACGATGGACCAGAGCATTAAAGGCCGAATATTTTTGGTTGGGAGGATGAGACGACAGTCTGTGAGGAGGTAAAGAAACAGCGAAAGGTTTACGATAGACAGAAGTAGTGAAACCAGACTCACTCTTAGAAATAAAGACATCAAGAAACGCGAGGCTACTATTAAGTTCTTTCTCACAAGAAAACTGGATATTAGGATCAATGGAGTTCATAATAGAAAGAGCATCATCAATACCTAACAAGTTACTGTCCGTTAGGACAAAACAATCATCCACATAACGAACATAAAATTGAAATTGCAATTTCTGGAACAGTTTTTCCTCAAAATAATGCATATAGAAATCACTTAAAATAGGACTAAGAGGACTTCCCATAGCCAGGCCATCTACCATAGCATAGAATTTACCATTAAATACAAAAGTGCTCTGTTGCAAGCACACACGAGTAAGGAAAACTAATTCCTCAATTTCCACAGAAGTAAAATGGAATTTAGAAAGCCTTTTCCTGAGGCAAGTCAAAGCGCCATCAACAGGAACATTAGTAAACAAAGAATTAACATCAAAAGAGGCCATAACTGAATTATTCGGAACGAACTTATGAAGTTTCTTAACATAATCGGTGGAATTTTTAACAGTGAAAACATTCCGACTCCTAAGTGGAGAAAACACAGAAACTAAATACTTGGAAAGTTTATATGAAGCAGTGCCAATATTGGAAACAATTGGTCTGAAAGGAATACCTGCATTGTGTACCTTTGGTAAAGCATAAAAACGTGCACAATTAGCAACAGAAAGAATCACAGACCGTTTAGCAATCAAAGGAATAGAATGAACAGACTTAACAGCAGAAGAAATAGCTTTTAACTCTTTGTCACTAGGATCTTTATAAATTTCAGAATAAGGACCAGAAGCAATTAAGTCATCAGTTTTTTCAACATAAGATGATTTATTAAGAACAACAATATGACCACCCTTGTCTGCTTTGGTAATGACCAAATCAGAATTGGAAACTAAATTATTGACACATCGTTTCACAGAATGGGTAAAACCAGTATTAGGAACTTTTGAATTGAAATCAACATTGGAAGCAATAAGATGCCGAACCGACTCTTTTTGAGAGGAAGTTAAGGCACTAACTAAATTTGAAAGCTTTTTCAACCGGAGCAATAAGTTCAGAAAAAGAAGGCTTTTTAGCCAAAGCAAAATTGTTATTACATTTCAGAGCATTGATTTCATTACTATTCAAAGGAAATTTCGAAAGATTTACAACCGTGTTCCTATTAACAAGAGGCAAATCAGCCGGAACAGGAACATTTGAATCGTTACACAACTTAGTAAATTTCTTATTTAAAGTAATTTTGTGACTGTCGGATGAACGAAGAGCTCTTGCCCATGACATTCTATCAATAGACTCAAAATCAAAATTAGAATTAGATACAGAAAGATGTAAATCATAAAGTTCACGTTCTATGAACGAAAGTTTTTTCCTAGTTTCTTGGATAGAAGCTCGAAGTAACGCTAATTTAGAACGAAAAATTACCTTATCAACCCTAACAGAACGCGGTAAATTACACTTCAAGGTGATAAACTTAGGAATAACTTTCTTGCGCCTGCAAGACTGGAGAAATTTTAAATGGTTCAAAAACCGAACCTTTTTAATCGACCTTTTTAACCGAACCTTTTTAATTAAAATGCTAATTTTATTTTTATTATATATCCTATATATACATGCATACGCACATATATCATATACATAATATGTATACGTTTATAAAAACAATCAAGGCGCTACCAAACTCATACCACCCCTTAAAACTGAAAAACAGCAATTCACGTAAAGGTTTCGTTTGGATGATTTTGCATCTTGAAGCTCCACTACTGCATTGAAAAAGGGATTCCAAACAATCCCAAAACATATGTCTGCACAGTACCGGATCTTCGATTTTTGCGAGGCGGGGCAAAGCAGAAAAATGCCGCCCCCCTCCAATCCTCCCTTTAAATTTCTCTATCAAGTCACACGCGTATTTTTTAATATAAACACTGAAGTAGGAAGGATAGGGTTTAAAGACAATATATATATATATATATATACATGCTGAAAAATCCTGAATGTACACTTTTGGCCAAGCAGTAAAATTACGTATCAAAAGTTGCAATTAAAACCCCCTCCCCCTTAAGGAGGAATACATAAACAATGCTCTCTCGCGCGTGAAGGAAAATAATTGATTCACTGAGATTCCCTTTCCGCTTTAATTTTTTGCCTTAAGGCTAAACTCAAGTTTAGTACAAGGAATACAGTCTAGTTTTATTAATACAGAAAATAAATGAGCTTTATTAATACAACTTTTTAAAAGATAAATAATTGAAGTTGGGCTTACAGAATTATTAACCGCAAAATGAAAAAAAAAAAATAAATAAATAAAGAAACAAATTAATCAATTAATTAATAAAATAAAATAAATAAGTAATAACGATAATTTAGCTTAGTTTAACTTAGTATAACTTAACGTCGAAAATACAATTAAAAATACAAATTTAGCGTTTCAAAAATTAATGATATCCCAACGAAAACAATAATGTGAAAAAGGGAAAAGTTCGATAGAACAAACGGCCTTCGGAGTAGTCGGTGTCAGCGATAAAAGAATTGATAGCAAACTGGTGCCAAGTTCCATAGCAAATCTTTTAACCATAGCCTTAAGAGTGCACAATGTTCTCTAATTTATTTTTAAAAAATTAATTTCTTTTAAACGAATTTCTAACTTGTGAAGTTTTAGTTAAGATAAATTCGTTCAAGAAGACGATATAAGAAGACAATTAGAAATTAACTCTTAAGCTTGCCACATGATTTTACTAACTATTAAAAACTTCTAATTGGATGAGTTAGATTTTTGAATGTAAGTTACCTTAATTAAAACTTGCCAAGTTAAAAATCCGAAGTAAAAAAAAAAACATTGTTTTTAAATAAATTAGAGAACATTGTATAACAACTCAGCATAATGGATTTGATGAGCGGTTTGATTTTCTATTGCCAAAATCGCGAGATTTGATAAATGTTCCTGGCTCATCGATGACCGCAGATAATTTTTTATGAGTTTCAATTTGCTGAAACTTCGTTCACAACTTGCGGATGTGGTTGGAAGAGTACAATAAATCCGCAATGCAATACAAATATTGTTAAAGGCATCCTGCAAATCATATGTGCATATTTGTTGCAAGAGTTGTAGCGGGCCAGCCTTTTTTATATCTCCAAATACTACTGGAGCTTGAACTTGAAAAACAGCGAGTTCCTCACAGAACTCAACTGCATTGAGATCCTGTTTATACTTCAGTGCAAGATCCGCTCCTGCCTTTTGCAGTTCTGTAGTCGAGGCATTTAATATTGAATAACCATTGAGGAAGGAAAAGTTTGAATTTAAAGCCCCTGGTGGGTGAAATTCTCAGTTTTATTGCATTCAAAACAATGCAGAAAATACATTAATTTTAGATAGTTTAAAATTCTTAACAAACAAGAAGTAAATCATACATCATGGATTAATGGGCAGAATTGGTATTTCACTTTGTGAATACTTTTAAATTTGAGAAAGAATTTCCTTTACAACGATTTCCTGGAAATTTTAATATTCGGCCTAAGACGTTCGAATATTCGGCTTCGGCCTGGAAGACATGGCCGAATATTCGGTATTCGCGGCTATTCGGCTAAATCCCTATTCGTTACATCCCTACCCCAAATGTCTGTCTGATCTGAAATGAAGATAGTTTTCTTCTGTCGGTAATGAACATTACGAACATGAAAAGCAAAATAACAGCCAATGTTGTAAACAAGTATTATATTGCTAAAATGGAAAATCATAATGTATAAGATACATTATGATTTTACTTACCGAAAACCCAATTCTCTTCTCGAAGGCTAGATGAAAGTCAGTAAAAATCGTTTTCATTGATGAAACTACTGCTTTTTACGAAAGAAAGAGAAGACAGAATGAGATGTTAAAATGTTTGTTCGTTTGTATTTTACATCCGTCTTATAGTTATTAACAAAGTGTAAATTGAGCAAAACTTACCGATATGGAAGCACTTCCTATATTGTGAATGTGATAAATCAAATCACTCTTTTCGCCTGTCTGCAAGGACACATTAGGAAGATAAATATGAAGTGGACCCCTTCGAAATTCAGAATTTAGACATGTTTCAGAGGTAGAAGGCGTGAATCTATGTAATGATATATATTATATATGTATATATTCGATTGGTCAGGACCTCTTGGCGGTCCTGCAATTGGTTAGTTACCTGTCACAGATATCAGCGCACATACCATCTGGCATTCCCATTTGCTAATTACGAAAGTGCCATAGTGTTTTCTGAACACTTCTTCCAGTTTTGCGGCATGCAGCATGTACAAAAAAGCGTGTAAAATTTACTTTTGAAAGAGAGCAATCACACAAAAGTCAAAGTTTCGTTTAGTTCCATGTTCCATTCATAAGCCAGACTTGTTGTCTGCTTCTATCAATTATTCGTACTTCTTTCTGAAACCGAGAATCTTGTGGGAATAGGTTAACTCTTTTTTAAGAAATCTATTATATGAAGCCGCCTTGTTGGCGGCTTCATATAATAGTAAAACGAACAATGTTAAAGTAACTAGCTTCTGTATGCTGTATGGAACAAAAGAGTTTTTAAGCTGATGTCTGGTCTGGTGTCCTTATGGGGTCATCAGACAATAGGCCAGAAGTACTACAAAAAGTCCGGCCGGACGCCGAAAATCAAAATCCTCATTGCCGTGAGACAGCCCTCGGGGGAAAATGCTCGCATGGTTCTCCCCAACTGAACTTTTCAACTATTGATAGATAAAAACAGGACCATATTTTACTATGGGGGTCCTGGATAAAAAGGGGTTCCAAGAAACACCTTTGAATGCAGACGTGCGACACACAGGCATAGATTTTTTACCGCCAAAAGAAAGCGACGGTCATCTGTTTGTTGAAGGTCATTTACGTAGTTTCATAGCAGACAGCCGGGTAATTCTGAGGACAGGGCAAGATTTGTTTTCAGCAGAGCTTAGAGCTTTGAAGTGTTATATAATGGTAGGAAGATAATGCAGCAGAAAATAGTGAAAAATCAGGAATACATTTCAATTTCACTCAGAGTTTCACTTCAAGTTTTTTTTTTCACTTCAGTTGAATTTGCCGCCCCCCAAGCGGTGCCGCCCGGGGCAAGGGCCCCGGCTTGCCCCCCCCCCCTAGATCCGGCACTGTGTCTGCATCTTAATGCTCATTTGTGCTTTCTTTACGTGAATAATTGTTTTTCAGTTTTACTAGTGCACAAAGTTCATTGATTTTATTTATCATACACCCCTTATTTTTTACCTCTTCACGGTCAACGTTTAGAGCAGATATATCATAGCAATTTTGTTATTTAGTATATTTGCTCCTTCCGTCTAATCAGAAATTAAGACTTTCGGATGTTTTTTCTATTCTGGTTGTTTGTTATAAACGCACATTTTCATAGTGTGTTAATCACACTACTGTGAAAAATCACTTTCTATGCATGACCTCTTTGTCCGTCAGTGTAAGGTCAATTTTGCACTTAATGTCCCTTTCCCACACAAACAAGCGAGTGCGAAAGGCAGAAGTAAAAAGAAAGTTGAATGATAAGAAAGAAAAAAAAATCTTCTGATTATGTCCGTAAAAGAAAGCCCCCCCCCCCCCCCCAAGCGCGATGGCGCGCCTGCTCCTCAAAAAGACCCAAGGCCGTATCCAGAGGGCGCCGACGGCCCCCCCCACGAAATCCAGAAAATTTTTGCAATGTAGCATATATTCCTCCCTGAAACTTTCCTGTACACTAGTGTTTCAAAGTCAGCCCCCCCCCCCCCGAAAAAAATTTCTGCCTACAACCTTGAAAAGACCCCCCCCCCATTTCCTAAAAATGCCAATGGCAGTTGTTCAGTTGACACAGCAAGATGGAATTTCGTTTTGTTGAAATTTATTCACTAAATGTCCAAACATTTAATAAATACGATTTTCGTTTGTTAGTATTGAATAAATTAAATATCGCAATTTCTTTAAACAAACTTGCAGAAATTCATTCCACTAGTATTATTTGTTCATGCACATCTGCTTAACACATACGTTAATTGAATCGTTTAAACATATAATATTCATTTCATCGCCTGATGTACTACTGCGGATTTTTTTCCCCTTGTTAAAATTAATATGAACCGGTCAAGAATAATATTCTACATCTACATTAAGGCTAAGGGGTGGGAGTGGAATTTTTAAGAATTTCAGACATAAAATTGAATTAAAGTTTAAAATAAAGTTAATTTAAAAACATTTAAAGCAACTAACATCACCAACGAACAAGCAAAATAGGCACAGCTACGTATTGCTCTTGTATCTCCATATTTCCTTTGAAACATTCTAACGAAGAATCAAAATCATTAGTCACATTTTTGAAGATTCGTAAATGACCGGATGTATGCGAATCAATTGTACGCCAGTGAAGGAAGATAATGAAGAATGCCCCAGAGGATATGAGGAGTGCGAACAGGGAAAAAAGGGAGTGTGTGTGGGGAAAACCAAATCAGGGAATTTAAACCAAAACAAAAAATCCCCAAAGTAGCTTTTGATTGCAGCGCCATCTAGATGTCAGAATTCGCTACATCCTGAGCTTTCAATTCCCCCTAAAAATGCAGAAAATCATAAAAAGAGGCTCCAAAACAAGAAAAACATGGGGAAATGCAAAAAAAAAAAAATGCATTAGCATCAACTTTTGGGGCCTGCTAATGATGATTTTTTTAAAAAATAGAAAATAATCGGTTTCTTTTAACCTAATAAGGTACTCCCTCTTCGCATTTTTTAAAATTGTTTTTGATTACAATAAGATGCCAAAGTATGAATTATTACCTGAAATGTTTTCGGCAAACATAGCAAAATTTCGAATGCATGAATGCAGTTTTAGGCAAAAAAAAAGAACTATCTTTTAAAAAATTCGCAAAGTTTTGTGAAATATATTAGAAACTCAAAGCAAATAATACTCTAAGTAACAATAGTTAGTTCTTACAAATGATGCAATGAATCTCCCCACTCTCCTCTTCTAATCATTAGAAGATGCTCCATGAGCAAATTCAAATATAAACTTCAAAACTTCAATTTGTTTTAGTATATAGTAATACTTCTCAACAACTAAAATTTCATCAAAAAATAATAAAGTAAAAATGCACAAAGAAAAAATTAAATGAAAAAATAATCAAGTACTACGAAAGTAGGGGTACCTATAGATTATAAAACGTATAAAAAATACCATTTTTAAGCATTTCTTAGGTCATCAACTTCCCTTCATCATGTACAAGTAATGATCGAAATAATCAAATACTACGAAAGCAATAGAAAATATTTTTTAAGAAAAGTACAAATTAAAGTTAAGTACATCTAGCTTTATTGAAATTTTTCTTTATTAAAAAATAGGTTCAATTTTTAACTTCTTTCACTCTTTCCTATCGAGATTTTTCAACAGAAGTTTCGCTTTCTCTTGTGCTGAAACAGTTAAGCTAATAGTAGTAGTAATAATCAGGCTCGGAAGTTGATGATAATGCATTTTTCGACGTTTTTCCTGTTTTGGAGCATTTTTTAAAGATTTTTACAGAACTTTTTTTCATTTTAAAGTCCTTTTCTCATTTTCGGGGCATTTTTCTATGTTTTCATTTTTTTAAAAAATTATCTGATAAAATGTTGTTTGATTCATTCATAAAATTTCACGAAACACTTAAATGGGGTGGTTGAGGGTAGAATTGGAAATCTATTGCACAAATCGAAAGACACAAAGTATTTTTGGCGTTGAAAAAAGTTGCAGATATTTTGATTGGAGAAGATACTGGAGGGTGAAGCTTGAATAAAATTGATCTGAGTCCTATGTATTCCAAATTTACCCCAACTATTTCTGAATTGAAAAAAAGTTTCTCAAGAAACAAAAATCGAATTTTCGTTTCGTGTGCGGTCTTTGATAATGTAAAAGATAAATAAATAAACTACTACTTACATTTTAAAGACCTCAGTACTCGGGGCATTGAATTTAATTAATCGGGGCAATTAAGATTCTGTCATTTAAGATAGTTAAGTTATCAAAATACATAGTTACCAGGCCCTTAGAAAAATAATAAAAACAATACGCAATAGTGTATTATTTTATTATTTCATTTTATTTATTTATTTATTTTAGAAAATCATTTGGTGGTGCTGCTTTTTCAAAAAACAAATATTTCAACTGCTCTAATGGAGTTTTGATCTCAGATCTTAAGTGCATTTTTCAAAAGGTTAAGTGCTTTTTTTCAACTTTGGTAGAATTTTTGGTGTGTTTTTAGAGCACTTTTAGGGATTTTTTAGGTCCTCAACTTCCGGGACCTGGTTATTTATTATACATTCGACCTCTACAAGTAGTTGGTTGTTTTTTAAAAGTATAAAAGGTATGAATGTTTAAGCAATGTGTGAATCATAATAAGAGCAACAAATAATAATTGCTTATCAAATTACACCGGATGTTTGATATGAACTGGCCGGGGAACTGTTTGGTCACGTGATTTTCTCGTCCAACGGCCGGAATTGGGAAAGCAAAGCAGTTCATGGCAATTTCTTATCTCTCGATAAGCCGGAAAAAGTGACGGGATCTCACGAGTTCCTTGGCCTTGAGTTCTCAAGTAGCGCGTAACTCTCATGTAAACAAAATGTAATGAATTAAATATGGTTAAAATAAAACTTCTTAGAAATCAGGGATTTGTCAAGGAATTTTGAAGCTCTGATAGATTCGAGGGTAGTTCCAGACGTGTTAAATTTTGCAGCAATGGTTGATAAACTTATATTTAACTATGACATTAATTTGCTTGCAGAAGTACATCGTGCCAGTTTTGACTCCAATGCCTGCAATTTAAATTCGTAATATTTTTGAATCCGCAGTGCAGTTGACCTGATTTCATGCAACAAATTTAATAAACATCGTTACAAAATAAAACCAAAAGCTTTTTTTAAAAATTAACTTAAGTGGGGGATGCGCACAGGTTATTGCGTTTGATCGGAAACAGAAAAAGCACAAAGCACCTTGCAAAAAATGATAGAAAATTAACAGTAATGAAGTTAATGCACGAACACCGATACCGATTCACAATGACCCGTTGTATGTTATCTGAAGCAGATTTACCAAAGAAGTTCTGGGGAGAAGCCGTAAATACGGCTACCTACCTTCAAAATCGTCTTCCCACTAAGTCAAACGACGTAACCCCATACCAGATGTGGACAGGCTATAAACCTGATTTATCCCACATCAAAATCTTTGGATGTAAATCCTATGCATACATTCATAAGAATAAAAGGGGAAAGTTAGATGACAAGGCAATAGAAGGAATTCTTGTGAGATACGACAATAGGTCGAAAGCATATCGAATATACACAGAAGGAAAAAACGTAATACTAGCCCGCACTGTAAAATTTGTCGAAGAACAAATTCAAATATACTTGACAAAGAATATTCAAAACATAATTTCGACGAAATAAATAAAAACAAAATTCAGCGCGAACAACTGCAACACCCGATAGCAAGGGAAATTTCGCCTAAAGTAGAAATAGATATACAGGAAACAAATGAAACTCCCGACGTTCAGAACGCAGTAAATGACCAGCCTAGGAGGTCAGAACGACAAAACAGGGGGGTTCCGCCGGATCGTCTACCTTATTTAACAAAATATGATTTAGTACGCGAACCAAAAAATTGGAGCGAAATTCAAAACATGCAAAATCCATGCGAGAAACAAAATTGGATCAATGCCGCTAAGGAAGAGATGAATTCTCTCGAACAAAATAAAACATGGGTTTTGGTAGATCCTCCGCGTGGCGAAAACGTAATAGGACCAAGATGGACTTTTAAAACGAAATATGATAGCGAAGGTAAAATTGAGAGGTATAAAGCGCGGCTGGTAGCAAAGGGGTACTCTCAAAAGTTTGGGGAAAATTATGAGACCTTTGCTCCAGTGGTATCCCATACAACGATAAGGGCATTATTAGCAACTGCGATACACAAAAAAATTAGACGTCCACCATATTGACGTAAAAACCGCTTTCCTGCATGGCGACCTAAACGAAAATGTATACATGTCGCAACCAGGGCCCTCATTCCAAGTGAGCGCACATCGATTCGATCGTAGTTCCCAAACCCTCACTAGATGGCGCAAACGCAAAATTCACAGGACCGCAGGGAAACCAACGAAAGCTTTAATTCCATGTGGTTCGTCTCGTTGTTTTGCGGCTTTCTTCATCGAAGCGCGCTTCGATAGCTCTTGTGCCATCGAAGTCGTTCGGACTTTGGGGAATTGGTTCGTTGAGTCGCCGAAATATGAAAAGGAATATTTTACACGAATAGGGACGTTGTATTTGCCCTTCTTTGATGGTGTTTTTGATACATATTGAGAATTATTTTTGATCAATAAATTAATTTTGGTTTGCCCAAAAATATAAATTAAATAAATACTTTTAAACATTAAGTTTTCTTTTTGTTTTTTTTTCATAAATTAAAGTTACATATCAATGTGTATCAATCAAAAGCTATTTAAGAAACTAATTCTTTTATGAATATGTTATTACTAATTATGGTTTCAATTTATGCATATTTTTGGTGTTTTTTAATTTAGAAATATCTTTAAAGTCCCAGATTACTAAATTTCTATGTGTCAGATTTTTTAATCTAAAAAAGAAGTTGAAAAATTATATTAATGAATAACGTGAAGATATATTTACATATTCATACGGAAGAAAATTCCATAATTAAACGAAAAGTAGGTTGTTTTCAGAAAAGATAATCCTTTTTTAACGCAGGATTTTTTATGTACATCCATAAATTATGCACTGTTGTTTAATCTTAGGTTATGAGTCAAAAAAGCAACTAACATCGTTAATTACTTCCATGAATATTTCTTTTCTAATTATAATTAAAGTCTAATCATACTTTAAATAAATTTTAAAATAGCCGTATAAATGTATGGCCAAATGCTAATGTTTTAACCTTAAAAATATTTTTTAAGAAATTATGTTAATGTGAGGGGAGCCCAACTATCCCCCCACTCTGAGAGGTAGCACATCCCCTAAAACTATGACTCCCTAATAAGTCGGTCGAAAAGTCGATCAAGGGCCCCAAAGCCCTTGAAGCGAACTGCCCCCTTTCCAAATGTCAATGGTGCAGTCTGCGCGATGAACTCCTTTTGGGGGGCACCTCTGCAGGGTGTCTACATATTTTCAAAGTGAAGTTTCGTGACATTTTCCTGCACTTTTTTGTGACCAATCGGTGACACATTGGATATTGATTTTGCCAGAGATCGGATATTCCCGATGCTTGAAACTAGTAAATTCTATACACATGTATTCTATAGACATAAAAACTGTACTGAGTTTGTAATTTACAAAAAAATTTTCATGACAGATTCATTAATTTTAATAATACAACCGGATGACCGGATATTTCGTGCAGTGACCAGATTGGATTCCAAATATTTAAAAATCTGTCGAATACCGGATATCCGATGCCTTCTGTGGGGATCGGTATCGTTGGATGGAAAATTTTAGTGATCTATTCTTAGATTTCGTGACCGATTTCCGAATTTGTGACTTGTTCGGGACTTATGCGCGTTCTGTAGACATCCTGCCCTGTCAATGTATATTAAGCAAATTTGCGCCCTGTCAATGTATATCACTAAAATGTACGCATTGTCAATGCATATCACGCAAATGTGCGCTCTGTCAATCTGTCAATGCATATCATGCGGAAGCGAAATATTGTCTTCCCCCTATTTGCGTTAGTCCTTAATTAGGGTTTGCACGGAAGAATATTGCTTAGTTTAAATAATAATAAAAAAAAAATAACTTCCATTATACTTGTGGGAATGACAGATGCAAATGGAATTTTTTTTAACCTTTCATGAAACAAAATTGAAGTGGTATTTCAGTAAGTATATGAGATTAGTATATATGAAGGGGGGAGTAAAAAATCAATTTTTGACGTAAATTAGGTGTGACTTAGACGTGAGCATATTAACGGAGGAAACCGGATGCCCCCCCCCCCGAATTTGATTCGAGTTTTCGCAAAAAAAAAAAAACCCTCACCTTTCCTCCCTAGTTTCTCTCCCCTCCTCCTGTTACTGGAAAATTGATATATTTTCCCCCAAAAATGTTACGAATTCTTGTTTTACTTTTCATTTTTACATAAAAATTATTATTTCTAATAAACTTTTTATTTTTTACTATTTTTTTTAAAATTTACTCATTCTTTATCTTTGTTGAGAATGCTAAAGTTTTTTTGTGTCTGTTTCAATAAACTGAAATTGACGACCCTTATTTCCTAAAATTATGAGGTGTAAATCCCTCAAGAACGCGTAACAAAAAACTAAAAACAATACCGCGCTGAGAACTCCAAAGAAACGCTTTGATTGGCTGCTACACCAGTTTGATACGAAATCCCTTTTTCCCCTACGCTTCTGAACGAAGGAGGATTTGGAATCTACGCTTTCGAAGAGATGACTGCTAGGCCGGTTCTGTAGCGGCAATCTCTTCGAATCGATGCGTCGAAGTTTGGAATGAGCGCCCAGAGGGCTTTATTGTCCCTGGAAAAGAAAACAAAGTTTGCAGATTGCAAAAGGCTATTTACGGTTTAAAACAAGCCGTTAGGGCTTGGCAGGTTAAGATAGAAAAAACCTTGAAAGACATAGATTTCGTACCAAGTGTGGCAGATCCTTGCCTATATACAAAAGGAGTCGGAGAAAATGTAACTTACTTAATAGTCTACGTCGACGATATATTAATAGCTGGAAAAGAAAAACAAATGCAAAAAACGATCGAGAAACTACAAAGAAAATTCGAAATAAAAGATTTAGGTCCCGTAAAACATTATTTAGGCATACACATTCGCAAAACTGAAAAAGGATATTTTACATTAAACCAAAATTTTAAAATAACGGAAATAATAAACAAATTTCATTTAAAAGACGCAAAACCCTGCTACACAACAATGGAGACCGCATATGTTTGGGACGACAGTGATAACTTACTTCCGGATAACATAGAATACCGCAAAGCCATAGGCGCACTTCTTTATGTCGCGACTATTAGCAGACCCGATATTTTAGCTTCGGTAAACATACTTAGCGGACGCAATGAAAAACCGCGTAAGAAGGATTGGGAACAAGTAAAGAGAATTATTAAGCATTTAAAAACGACAAGTAATTTAGAGTTAGTGATAAATCCCAATCCAGATGCAATTTTAACATGTTACACCGACTCAGACTGGGCAGGCGACAAAAATGACCGAAAGTCAACATCTGGAAGCGTATTCCTACTTGGAAAGTCACCTATCCATTGGCTAAGCAAAAAACAGCCAAATGTTGCAATGTCATCAGCTGAAGCTGAATTTGTATCAGCTGCTCAAGCTTCACAGGAACTGCTTTGGATACTAAACTTACTGAAAGATCTCGGCCTAGAACAAGAACTTCCAATAAAATTATACGAAGATAATATACCGTGTGTAAAAATGATTGAAGCACCAAAACACACGAATAGATCAAAGCATATCGACATCAAATTTCACTGCGTTAAACAACTCAAGGATGATGGAATAATCGATGTACATTACTGTCCAACTGACGATATGATTGCGGACATACTAACTAAACCCGCACCCAGACCTGTGGACTGCAGAAACATCAAAGTCAACTACAATTGACTCCACAGCACTTTTCTAGCATTAGGGGGAGTGATAGAAAATTAACAGTAATGAAGTTAATGCACGAACACCGATACCGATTCACCCCATAGCAACAGCAACGAGAGGTTGCATAAGAAAGAAATGAAAGAGACCATATGGCTTTCTTTTTCCTGAACTAAAACCTATGACGTGGCAATGGCCATGAAGTTTTCTTTCTTACTCTGTAGCTAAGCACTTCAAGTATTGATTCCGAACTCATACAATGTTGTAGACGCTCACTTGTAACTTCTCGCGTATCTATACTCAAGAATTAAATATCTGCACCTAATTAAAATGTAAATCTTAACAAATGTATATTATAAAATCTAAAGTATTAATCATTAAATATTTTTAAGTGCAAGATAGTACCTGTTTGTCTGGAATTATTGTGTGTGTGTCACTTAGTGCCTGTGTCTGATACATGAAAAATGGATTACATTCAACTGAAGTTGAACAATAGTGAAATTGGTAACGTATGAAAAATAGAAGGTAAGTCCCCTTATCTTACCTTTCTTCCACCAAGGAACAATATCTCTGTTGATGTTATCACAAAATTCATAGTAGATATCATCACAAAATTACAACAAAAAAAGGTATCTTAAATTTACATGACTTGTATCAGACAAAATTTCAATGTGTTTTGCATCGTGTCCGGTATGGCGGACACGAAGTAAAACATTTAAATTTTGTGGCAAATATAGGCTCATTAAAAGATTTTTGCTTGAAATGTCGGCCTAATGTGGACCGAAGGCTGACTGAGTTTGTGAAAATGCTGGGTAGTCGATTAAAATGTCGGGTCGGGGTTAGAATAAGAATGAGTGTTTTCTCAGAAAATACGGTAGACTGCTCTTGAATGCATTGTTTGCTTTTGCTTGATAATACAACAAAGAACATACTGCCCAAATACCCTTAAATAAAGTAAAATTGCGTACTTTATGAAGGCATAGATTTGTTACTGCATGTAAATGAAAATTAATGAATACACAATAGTGAACAAACAGTGTACAGTAATTTACCTAACAAGACAGACTTCACAAAAACACTTTATAAAGGCGTAAATATGTGCATAATGAAAATTAACTAGCCGACTTTTTAAAAGCTGTTTCCATTTTTTTTTTTTTTTTTTTTCAAAAGTATTGTGGAATGTCTTGCTGTCTTCCGCACTGGCACTCCCCTTATTAGTTATCGGAACTGCTGGGTTATTGAGTGTTGCGGGACTGTACTGTATTAAATAGTTAAATTCATGATTTAATAAGGTAGATGTTATCAGTTATTCTATTTTATCCTTCTACACATAGAAAAGTGCCTTATTTCTTATAGAAATGCAGATTAAAATCTCTTATATCATTTTTGTAACATTCATTATTTATGAGTAATGCATTGAAAGATAAATACTGCATTGATGAATTTGGACAAATCCAATGAAACATTTACAAATGGATGCATGCCTCTTTCATTAAACACGCTTAAATTTCGCTGTAATTGTGAATTTGCCCCTTACAATATTTTTTAATGGATATCACAAACTTCAAAAAATAGTGTGCTAGATATCAAGAGTAAATACAACGTTAATTAAGCACAAAATTTGTGGGGGCGGGGGGAAATGCAGACACGCGTTGGGACTTTTTCTTTTTCTTGGAAAAGAAGTGAGCTTCTAGTGAAAGCATCCGAAGCCAAAAAAGACGGATTAACGTAAAGACCTCGAACGAGAGGTTTTCATCTAATTTAGAAGCTTCTTTGGGATTATTCATAAATGATGTCACGCTTCGAGGGGGGGAGGGGGGTTCGTGAAATTGTGACAAAGTGTGACAAGGGGAGGGGAGGGGGTAACAAGAAGTGTGACATCATGCATTATACAACATAGCGTGACGCGTGACAAAGGGGGGGGGGAGGGGTCCGCTGAAGTGTGACATATTGTGACAGAGGGGGGGAGGGGGTCAAATATATGGGAAAAAAGCATGACGTCATTTATGAACGGCCCCTATTATTGCATTGGAAAAGGGATTCTTTTACAATTCATTTGCAACTTTCTTTTAAATTTTTGAGAATAGCTTATCCAGATAAATAAATCTTTGATGAAATTATGAAGTCTTTTTTAATAGAGAAAAGGAATGCTTATTGGACACTCTATTTACTTATATTAGAACATCGCCTTACTTCTTAAACATAACTTTTTTTTTTCTTTTGCCATGATTCAAAATCCTTTTTTTTTTTTTTCGAGACCTTCGGTCCCCAGTTTTCTACATCGTTCCAACAAAATAAAATATACAAAGAAATAACATTCATATCTGACTTCAACAGGTTCCTTTAATTTCAAAACATATGTCTGCATCTATTTTTTTTTGCAAATTTTATGCTTTATCTAGAATTTTCGTGTCCATTCCCATGTATCTCCAAGAGCAAACGTTTACTTTGTAGGCTTGCGATCGCTGGAGGTTTTCGTTGACAACTTTCTAACGGATTATAATATCTGACCCAAGTTCGATGACAAACTTAACAGCCGTATTCACCAACCTTTCGACTGGCAGTTAGACAGCGTTTTCACGGTCCGTTTAGGACTCAAGTCCAAAACGTATTCTCCACCCCGAGGAGACAGCTACTTCTCACCGCTGTCGGTCGAAGAACTTCGACCGTAGAAATCGAAGGGTCCAAGCAGTCCAAACTTACAGCGCGTGCGCAGTAAACAAACGGCCATCTGTAGTTTCTTGATTTCGCAGAGAAGTGCGAGGTCAAAAATAAATACTCTGAGCAAAACATGGGAAATTCATTTGGGGTCGAGACTTCGTGACATAGTAGTACTCCTTTATGGGGTTCAACCCTCAACGTAATAGAACCGAATGCTTGTTAAATAGGAGAAAAGAAGATTAAAAAATGTAAACGCAGTTTAAATACTAATAAATTTGATTATGAGACATCGCCAAAGTAGCCTATTCAGTAACGTGTCGGCGTTCAATGAGGGCGTTAAGGGTTCGAATCCCGCCGTTGGTTATCATTCTTATTTATTGATTTCAGTTATTACATTTACATAAAAATAAATTTATTCAGAAAAAAGGCTCATTAAGTATAAAATTATATTTTAATTATGGTAGTCATTTTACTTTTTAAACTGCAAAATAACTAATAGCTCTAATATCACAACAATTTCTATCAATCATAAAATGTAACTGTTTTAAATTGTTTCATGTTCGTAAATGGGCGTAAAACTTCATTTTATAGCTTCAATCCTAGCCTTTTCTGACGAAGCAGTACTCATGTGAATGTTAGAGTTGCTGTTTTTCTACTGAATGCAAAAACTGGTCCAATGGAATAAGGGACTAATAGGAAAGCAGGCTATTTCGAGGATCCTTGTTTGTAGAGTTAAAAATTTATGTTGAATAAAGTTAAATCAGAACACAATTTAAACTTTTTATTTTCTATAGTAGCTTTTCATGAGTAGTATTTAAATAATATTTATTTATTCTGTTTTTTTATGAAGTAAAATTGTTACTATACAAAAATATATCATTTAATATTTAATTAGCCTTTTTTTTCAAGTAAATATAATAAGTTAAATAAGTAAAAATTAAAAATCAAAGGGGGGATTGGAACACTACACGTTCGCTTTGAACGCCGGCACGTTACCAGATAGACTAGTTCGTCGCTGTCTCCTGCACAAACTTATTAGTATCTGAACTGAGTTTGAAATTTTAAGTGCTTCTTTCTCCTGATTAACTGGTCATTCGGCACTTTTACATTTAGGATTGAGCACAATAAAGGAGCACACTATTATTTCACGAAATCTCGTCGACAAATGAATTTTCATATTGTGCCTTCCTCTTGTAAATGTTTTTCTTTTTCTTTTTTTTTTGTAATTACGATGCTTGATAAATTTTAATATCGCTGACAGCGTTTGTTCTTGTCTTATGAACAACTTTGAAACTTAGGATGAAAAAGATTTTCATGCGTGATATCGTTTACAAAAATCCACATTGCTGTAGTTTGACTCTGAAGTGACATGGTAGAATTCAGCCAATCATAACGGCCTTACCAAACACGGTCAAACAACCGGTCCGGTCAATATTCGAAAGAACCGATGTCAAGACCGCTGTCGAATTCCGTATTCACCAGACATTAACATCGTTGATCTTTCGACTGCCTCTCTTGAGACAGCTGTCTTGACATTGGTATTATGATTGGCTGAATTCTACCATGTGACCTCATAGAGTCAAACTGCAACAATGTGGATTTTTGTAGACGATATCGCGCATGAAAATCTTTTTCGTCCTAAGTTTCAAAGTCGTTCATAAAACAAGAACAAACTCTGTCAGCGATTCACAAATTTCTCAAGCAATCGTAATTGTAAAAAAAAAAAGCTTTTACAAGGGGGAGGCACAATATGGAAAATTCATTTGGGGACGAAACTTAGTGTAATAGTAGCGTGCTCCTTTAGGGTGTTCAATCCTTAATGTAAAAGTGCCGAATGACCAGTTAGTTAAGAGAAAGAAGCAATTGAAATTTCAAACACAGTTCAGATAACTGATAAAGTCTCAGGAGACAGCGACGAAAGAGCCTATCTGGTAAGATGCCGACGTTCAATGCGAACGTGCAGGGTTCGAATCCCGCACTTGAGCTTTAATTTTTACTCATTTAACTTATTATATTTACATAAAAATAAATTTATTCAGGAAAAAAGGCAAATTAAATATTAAATGATATATTTATTTACAGTAACAATTTTACTTTATTAAAAACAGAATAAATAATTATTATAGAAATACTACTTATAAACAATTACTACAGAAAATAAAAAGTTTAAATTGTGTTATGATTTAAATTTACTTAACATAAATTTTCAACTACCAACAAGAAGCCTCGAAATAGCCTGCTTTCTTATTAGTCCCTTATTTCATTTTACCAGTTTTGCATTCAGTAGAAAAACAGCAACTCTAACATTCACATGAGTACTGCTTCGTCAGAAAAGGCTAGGATTGAAGCTATAAAATGAACTTTTACCCCCATTTACGTACATGAAACAATTTAAAACAGTTACATTTTATGATTGATAGGAATTATTGCGATATTAGAGCTATTAGTTACTTTGCAGTTTAAAAAGTAAAATGATTACCATAATTAAATATAATTTTATACCCAATGAGCCTTTTTTCTGAATAAATTTATTTTTATGTAAATATAATAACTTAAATAAATAAATAAAAAATATAACCAACGGCGGGATTCGAACCCTTAACATTCACATTAAACGCCGGCACGTTACTGCATAGGCTACTTCGGCGATGTCTCATGAACAAATTTATTAGTATTTAAACTGCGTTTAAAATTTTTAATCTTCTTTTCTCCTATTTAACAAGCATTCGGAGTTGAAAACCCTAAAGGAGTACTACTATGTCACGAAGTTTCGACCCTAAATGAATTTCCCATGTCTTGCCCAGATTATTTATTCTTCACCTCACACTTTACTTCGAAATCAAGAAACTACAAGCGCGTTTACTGCGCACGCGCTGTAAGTTTAGACTGCTTGGACCCTTCGATTTCTACGGTCGAAGTTCTTCGACCGACAGCGGTGAGAAGTAGCTGTCTCCTCGGGGTGGAGAATACTTAGGACTTGAGTCCTAAACGGACCGTGAAAACGCTGTCTAACTGCCAGTCGAAAGGTTGGTGAATACGGCTGTTAAGTTTGTCATCGAACTTGGTTCTGATATTATAATCAGTTAGAAAGTTGTCAACTTCCCTTCGATTTCTACGGTCGAAGTCGCTCGACCGACCGCGCTTTGAAATAGCTGTCTCCTCGGTGTGGAGAATACCGTTTTGGACTTGGGTCCAAAACGGATCGTGAAAACGCTGTGTGCCTGCCAGTCGAAAGGTTGTTGAATACGGGCTGTAATACTAACCACTGTCAAGACAGCTGTCTCAAGAGAGGCAGTCGAAAGATCAACGATGCTAATGTCTGGTGAATACGGAATTCGACAGCGGTCTTGACATAGGTTCTTTCGAATATTGACTGGACCGGCTGTTTGACCGTGTTTGGTGAATAAGGCCGTAAGTTGTTTACAGTGGAATATGATTGTTTGTGCTCCCGATATAGTCTTATCTTGGAACTCTATTTTCTTTTCATGAAATGGAACATGAACCCACAGCGCTTTTTGATACTTGACTTTCTTATCTCGCAGTGTTGAGGAGAGATTAGATATTTTTTGTAAAGAATATACATTTCCAAAGAGAAGTGTAAATAAGTGAGATCTTTACAAACGATACATTGGCGCTATGAGCAATCTTAGTAAGAAAAAAAAAAGTCCTATAAGAAGAAAGTGGAAGAGGTTTTTACAGGCTAATAAGTCCCAAACTTATGACTGAAAACATCTTTCGAGAAATCAAAAATTGCTTGGGAAGAATTTGTCCTAAAATATATATAAAGTGAAACATGTGCAAGTTGACCACTTGCGGTACTTCAGTGGTCAACTTATAGAGGGTGGAGTTTTTTTTTTTTTTTCATTTCTTACAATATGCATTTATTCATTTGCAACTAATTAAAATATTGCTTCATTTATTAACGTTACTTTAAAATAGTAATTAGCAGGGCTCGAAAATGATATTGCCCGACATGACCGGGGTATGTAAAAATTCCGATCGGTACGAATTTTCTACCCTTATTTTAATCAAATATTTCCTTCTAAAACTTTATTATTTCGTATTTTATTGAAAAATCACCGCATCCTTACTGGAGATCAAAATATAAAACTGGTAATTCAATTTAAATTTTGCAAATTTTGACTTGTAACGACTTTTTATGCAATATTTATTTGTCATGCAATTTTTTAATGATTTAGATCAACGTTAAAATAATTCCTGATTCAGATACAAAGCTGTTAATTTAATTTTATGCTTGATTAATGCTATAAGACAAATTTAAATGTTTTTATTAATATGCAATAAAACAACTTCTGGGAATGTAAAAATTTTATTCGGGCATGTGTTTTTCAGACTAACATGCCTGGTACATGGCCGTTAGGGCATGTAAAATTTTTAAGATTTTTCGAGCCCTGGTAATAGCTTTTTTTTTAACAATTATCTAAAATACCATTAGAGTAATTTTTCCTGAATGACCCACGATGATACACAACCAATGATACACAATCTTACAAGTAAAGTAAGTCAAAATATAATAAAGATAAATATCTTATTAATTATGTAAGTTACTTAAATGATAGTAAAGATTTCCTAAAAATACATAATGTTTTAAAATAGCTACATCAAAGAGAAAAGAGGAAGAGAAATTTATTTAAAAAATAAAAGAGTGCTCATAGTAGTTTGCCCATATGGCTAACTTACAAAGAAGTTTAGGCAAACTTTATATTGATGTTTTATCCATCCAGGCAAATACTGATCTAACATTATAGAGAAATCATTTTAGTTTTTTTTTTATCTTTGCAAAAATAGATAAACAAATAATATAGCGTAGTATAGTAATAATTAGGTGGTCAACTTACGCAAAGGGTATTTTTTAAAACTCCCACCCAAATTTGGCGTATATAAGTGGCAATATAGACAGGTGGTCAAGTTACAAAGGTTTCCCTACATTATATAATACAGGGCTAATTCCGTTGCTGACAAAAGTGATCCATTTAGACAGGTGGTCAGGTCAAAAAGGACTTTACAATTTTTACTGTATTTATACGGTAAATCTTTGATAATAAGAAGCAATAAAATGTATCACGAATTTTAACGTATGAATTCGAAAAGTGCTTAAAATGGCCCTATAAGTTTGAATTGCCTAAACGTTGGAATTCTTGCTCTTATGTATGTGTGTGTAGTACTTTATTCCTTTGGGATCATTCACAAATGATGTCACGCTTCGAGGGGGGAGGGGGGTTCGTGAAAGTGTGACAAAGGGAAGGGAGGGGGTAACAAGAAGTGTGACATCCTGCATTATGCAACATAGCGTGATGCGTGACAAAGAGGGGAGGGTCAAATATATGGGGAAAAAGCGTGACGTCATTTATGAACAGCCCCTTTCAGTTCCCGTGGCGCTTTCTACTTCCCTAAACTCAAAATTACTGCGTTGAGCTAAGCCAAATCCAATATTTGGATCAGTAGGAAAAATAGTAAAAATTGTTTAACGAACTTTTAATTGTTACGGTAGTTTTACTGATAATTTTATGACTGGTTCCCGCCAGGGATCTGGAATGGAGCATGGAGCAACGAGAGTTTGCTCCAAACTAGAGCGGAGGGGGAACAAAGAAATTCTTTGTGCTTCACTGCTCCGATTTTTCTTTACTTTTTAAATTCCTGATCATATAAAAATATTATTTAACTAAAAAACGTGAATAATAATCACGTGTGTGAATAAAATTAAATTAATATAAATGATTCATTAAAATTATGTGGAGAACAGAGCGGAGCAACTTAAAAAGGTGGCTGCTCCGGATCCCCAGGGCATGCCGTGAATTAATTAATTGGAATTCTAATTAGCGGCAACAGTACGTTGGACGGCTTATTCGTGCTTTTTAGACTGCATTGACACCGAACGCAACAGGGACAAACAACGACGAAACCTTAATGAGCCCTTCATTGGCTCTATATAACTTATTGACCGCACCCATGCGGGACCCCCGCGGAGAGAAGAAAGGGGGAAATTTTTCGTTGTGGGCCTGGTCTAAACCTGTTAAACGCCATCTTGACGAATGCTAAGCGATGGGAAATTTCTTGTCTCGTATAGCACTACGTTATTTCTGCTTATTTCATCGGTTAAATTTTGCATACCTCATGTGCCAATAACAGTGGCACATGATTTTTTAGCACATTTTTCACAATGCTTTTTAACAATAAGCTAAATATTTACTACCTAATAATTTACTCAACAAATAAATATCAAGGCAAGCCTTTCCGATTAAAAGAAAATACTCATTTTTCATTCCCATAACGTTCTTTCTAAAAACCAATTGTAATCAAATCGATGTACGATATTTGAATTAGAAAATCCTTTATCGATTAATGGTATTTTTAATGTTTTCCTATGCATTAGTTCGTGTAATTAGAAGTAATAGTCTAAAGGATTGTTCATGATAAACTGATTTAAGTTAAAGGTAAATGGGAAGAAAAGGAACTTTAAATATATTTTATGAGTTTAGAAAATTATCTACTTTTTGTGAGCTGATCTCCCTAGCTAGATTTTATGTTTTAATGAATTCGTAATCGATATATGTGCATTTAAATATTGACGTTGTTAAGTTAGTAGCATTTATAAAAGACGACACCAAAGAACAACAAGTGTGCAAGCAATTCATGATATCATCAGTCCATTCCAAAATAAAGATGTTGCTGGATTATTTCCAGTAAAATTTATGAATGCAAACAAATTGCTTGAAATGACGCGGAAAATAATTTTGGTCATTCAAGATTGTGGTTTTGTTAATTGTCTCCGTCATATCAGACCAATATTTTCAACTCCACGGGGGAAATTATAATTTAACTATTTCAGAGGTTATACGAACAGAAAAAAAAATTGCAGTTAATAAGTTTTATCAATTTGCATTCTACAAAATATGGATCGTTTGCACTTTCAGAATTTTTGCTTGATTAATCCGAAGAAAAATATGAAAATATGAAACAGAAATAAGTTTTCATGGGGTTGATTTTTGTATTTACACTGAAGAGGAAGAAGATAATGTACCTCTATTTATTTATATTTCTGGTTATGCGGCTTACAAAATTAAAAACCACTTGCAGTGTCATTCTTGTATTGCATTTTTAGCTTCAGAAAAATGAAATGACAGAAAATTATCTTCTTGACATCGCCAGGGGCCGATTAACCCATCCCAATCCAGAACTTCGGAAAGCTTCTGTAAATAGTTAGAAAATGTTTCAGTTTCTTTTGAGCGATCACGAAGACTTATTTTTACCGAACGTCAATCAAGAAAAGAAACGCAAGTGCATGACTTTGAAATCTAGTTCTGCCGAATAATATAAATATTATTGATTTTTTAACAAAGCAAAATAATATCATCTGTATTTTAAAATAACAAGTTAAAATTTAACTTAAAGATAATAAAAGTAAATAATTTTGGGGGGGGGGGGGTAGAGAGCAAAGACCAATCATACCTCCTCGTGGTGCCTCGCGGAAAACGCTAGAATTTTTTTCAGTAGGCTAACATGGCTCTGGCAAAGTTTAAAACTGTGAAAGGAAGTAATTCAACACTTAAAAAATAAAAATGCGGAATAAAAAAAATAATGCAGCTATCATAGTCAAAAACACATTTTTAAGTTTCCTGTTCAATTCTAAGAACAAAACTTTTGCTGCAAGAACAGTTGCTATCGATGTAACTAATGAAATTATTCATAAAGCAACGAAACATTATCGAAACACAGCGTTGCTTTCCATCGCTTAACAAATCTCCCGTTTCGCGAGGGACCAGGCCCACAACATGTTTTCCCCCTCTCTTTTCTACTTGCGGCGGTCCCGACCCATGACTGATTGGCGTTTTTTATTGCAGTAACTTTTCCTCGGGCGATGGTGATTTGTTAATTGCGATGTCGAAGTGGCTCGTCATCATTGTTAGTTTAGTAACCGTATAACAACACTCTATCACAACAGAGACAAATAGTCTCCATCGTCATTAGTATAATTGCACCCAAACTCGCCAAGGTTGTTGTTCTGTCCGTAAACTCTGGTAGGCTTAAGAGACAACTACAGAAATTCCTATGTAATTCCACATCGAGATGCTTAATGCCACAATGAGATGACTTTTCTCATCCATCCTCCTTCCCTGTCAGCACTAGATCTTAGGAATGCCCTACCCTGGGATCGAGGCAGTGGGGTTCACGGACTTTACATGCACTTATCGACTGGGCTTGGTAACTTTCCCTGGACGAAACGCATGCTTCCGACAGAGAGTGCTTTGTTACGTTCTGCGGCATTGCTACTGATTGAAATGCTTTGCACCATACACGTGCAAGAATTAACATTAAAAAAAAGAGTAAACAATCCCCATAAAATGTTTGTATATTTAACTTTGGAAGCTTAACCACATTCCTAGTCTCAATTCTCAATGAGAAATTATTTAGTGCATTACCCGCAAAATTAACACTATCATCCGCACCGCACTATTAATTACCCTGGTTACCTCCTGCGGTCTATCATACAATAAATCCAAATGACTTTTAATTTTTGAACTTAGTTGCACTTCCCTGGTCTTTATATTCTTCACTTGATTCTGTATCCTCGGCTACTTCTTTAACTTCAATTTAAAGTCAATATCAGTCAAATAAAGTTTTTCATTCCACACGATTCATTTATATTTTTGTGATAGAAATACCATATTGTGAGCAATGTAACACTTTTTAAAAATCAGTAATTTCGTGAAGTAAAATATCGATATAGGCATCATTTATATACTGATTTATAATTTTCCTTAATAATGAATTGTTTTGGGGAAAGGTGTCAATCTCCCTACTTTACAAAGTTCGATTACACTCACATTCGTGCACTCATTCTACTTAACAAAGTTCGATTTACAGATAAACAAGTACGAAGACTAACATGCAGCTAAGTAGAAAAGAATATATACATACATCATTTTCTTGCTTAGGGATCATTCATAAATGATGTCACGCTTCGAGGGGGAGAGGGGGAGTTCATGAAATTGTGACAAAGTGTGACAAGGGGAGGGGAGGGGTAACAAGAATTGTGACATCTTGCATTATGCAACATAGCGTGACAAAGGGGGGAAGGGGGGTCCACTGAAGTGTGACGTATTGTGACAAAGGGGGAAGGGGGGTCAAATATATGGGAAAAAAGCGTGACGTCATTTATGAACGGCCCCTTATCAAACTTGCTATTCAACACTGTTCCAAAAATAACTACCTATCGTATTCCGCCCATTTTACAGCTTCAAACAGGCCCTTCATTTCGAATTTTCCGGCGGAATTTAAATTACACTAAAAAACAAAAAAAAAAGACATGCAAACTAATAAAAATGCATTATATTCTCTAAGCCAGGGGGGGTCAATTGCCCCCTCTTTACCCCCCTAAAGGACGGCCCTGGCTTCAAAATACTTCAAGATAAAAGTAACTGAAGCATTTTGCTTCCTTCTAATTGCCAAACATTACGTTACAGTAAAAAAGATAATCTGTTCAGCATATACCTTGTGGTTCGATAGAAACACGTGCGACTCGGGGTTAAAAGTCCTCGGGTTCAAACCCAGTTGCTTCTTTCCCATATTTATTAGTTTTACACAAAAAATGCTAAAGCTAAAAAAATGCAAGTGCAAGCATAAAATAAAGTAGTAAATAGTAGTGATAAAATTATTATTTGTAAATGTAGAAATAAAAAAGATAGTGTAACAAGTAAGTCCCATAGTATCACGATGAAATAGGGGCAAAACACAGGGGTGCCCCCCCCCCAGGGGGGTTCATGGCGCAGAGAGCGCCATTGAGATTTTTGGGGGAGTTTACCTTCGGGGGCTTCACCGACTAGGGGTCATCGTTTAGGGGGGGTCATCGTTTTTATGGTGGTTTCGTAAATTTTTTTTTTTGGGGGGGGGGGTGAGCTATCGCTCTGGAGGGGCACTCCTACTAAACATGTAGTGTTATGTTAAAAGAAGAAATATCCCACAAAATGTTGTTTTTTGTAGTCCATTGTACAATAAGTAATACTATACTAGACTGCAACGTTTCTTGACAATAACGTCACATCGCGTGGCAGAAGAAACGTGTAAGCAGCGAGACTTTTGGGGTTACAAGGACGAGGGTAGAAAAGATGCCCCACCAACTTGGCGAAATAATCCGATTAAGCATTCTATTAGGCACATTGCGGGTTTGAAAACTCATTTGTCAGCTTATCAGAAAAAGATAAACAGATGTAACAAATTTAAAACCTTAATTCTTATTACATAATCATAATTTGTGTTATTGGATCAAATAAATTTCTTGTTAATGTAACTATTAAAAGTATATTTTCTTCTGAAAATTCTTTTCTCCCTTCAATAATTCATATAAACGGTTGGACTTTTGAACACTTTCGTTTTCAAATAAATAAATTTTTTCCTTCCTGTTACTCCCTGATCCTATTTTTTTTTCCTGTATTTGTTTGTATTTTTTTTTGTAAAATTATGATTTTTACGAAAATAATAATAATAACGATATTAACGAATATAATAATAATTATTATTTAGCTTTAAGCAAAGTCACAAGCCAGCAAGTCAGACATAAACACAAACCATTCTAAATCTCGCCAAACCGCTTATGGGAAGATCGCCAACTGCTAGTGAGCTCTTATTGGCTGAGCGTTCAGTTCTAAATGAAGGTATTACTACGCGTTGCACTTCTCGTAAAATTGAAAATATATAACAAAAAACGAAAGTTATGACAAATAAACGCTATTTATGCGTAGGATAAAATACCTTATCATATTTCTATAGCGAAGTGTTAAGTTTAACTCGAAAATCGGACACCGCGCGGAGAACTACTTTCTTCGTTTGCTCTCAGCATTTTTCTCCATAGTCAAGAAACTTTGCAGTTGAGTATAGTCGACCCGTGCGGAATCCGCCCTAATTTGGTAGAAAGGACATTATGAAGAAGAATAGAAAAAATCAAACGGGTGTTGGTACAAAAGAAGGCATGTGATTGAACACATCAGTACAAATAGCTGTTACAATTTTTTCCCCACTATTATTTCGCTATTCGAATACTAATAAAATAATCACAATAATAATGATCATTATTTTTATTATTAGTATACATAGCATTAAAATACAATAACGAAACAGTTCCATTACTTGAAATATAGTTACTGTTGGTTGGTTAGTCTCTACACATTCATAATATAAATGAATGCGTAGAGCGTGACGATTGAAAAAGTTTAACACACAGACTCAGCTAAAGCTGTCCAATTTTCTACACAATAAAAACAGAAGAGTTTCTCGTTTGTTTACTTGATAACAGATGGCTCCAGTATACACAACACCAATTTGGCATCTATTAAAGGACCTCTTCCTAGCTGATTTCAAATCTCAAATCTAAGAGAAGCGGTACACATTTTTAGACCATGGGTCTATTTTTCGTCATTAGCCAACACGATGAGCTTTAAAATGAGGGGTAAATCATGGGATTTGATGAAATAAAGAGGAAGATATCGAGGAGAGGACAGAAAAACAGACTAGAGAAATAATAATATATTATATAGATTAAATGAAAAAATACATTTAATTTAGTGCCTGCATATTTCTGTCATGCGATAATAAAACAGGGGTGATTGCGACACAAAGTAAAAAAACCCTGAACATTTTTTATGCAAAAAGTCGGTATCACTTTTTATGCACCATAAATTATACGACACCTTTTATACACATATAGTTACAACGACATGTTTAAAATAACTTTTGAAATTAAAATGTATGCTTTACTTACCTACTTCTAACTAATAAGAAAAATTTCATTAATTTATTTTTTGAAAATAAATTGTAATTTATAGTAAAACATAATGAATAGGAATCTCCCATTACTATATATTTTTTGCCAAATTTTTATAGTGAAATACTTTTTCTATTTAGAGGTGTTATTTTTTCATTTGTGAAATATCTGCAAACTTTTAAAATAAAAGTTGAGAAAATAACTTGAAGTCCAGCGCTGATTTCAGGAAAAGGACGTGAAAATGCGTTATTATGCAAAAAAAAAAAAAAAAAGTTCGGAGGGAGATTGAGTTAAACTTTTGCGATTTTTATCGGAAAAATAAACTAAATACAAAAAAAAAAAACTCCCAAGTTTTTTTTTATCGTTCTTCAGCGGTTCCCACCGAAATGGGTTACGCGTGCAGGCCAAAAAAAAGAAGAGGAGATAGACTATTCCGAGTATTATTCGATAAGAAATCTATTCGTGTCCTTTTTCCAATACAATATTTAGTAAAAGTTGAAGTGTGCGCGGAAAATTAATGTCGACCGAAATTTGAGGTTAAAACTAACTTCTACTGAATAAGATATCACTTCGCTTGTATCTATCATGCAGCAGCGACCTTCTCATTAATTTCGTTTTTCATTTTCTTTTAACGGGTATTTTGTACTTAGACTTATTTCTAATGTGTTTTGGAAGTACGTCTTAAAAATATATTTTATATATTTCATATACTATTTTATTTTATATATACAGCTTTATTTTAATAAACGCTTTTCTCTCCCTTAATAACCATTAAAAAGGGTGTAATTTATATTACCTAGTCGACCTAATATTTTTCTATAATCTATTAGTATTCTATTGTATATAATAAAGCAGTGGTAGGCAACCTAAATTGACCGAAGATCTACTTTCCCAGCTCGGCGAACACCAAGATCGACTCGGAGAACGGGGGGGGGGGGGGGCACGGGGAGCTGCAATCACTATTAATGACACATGTTGGGACTGCGCCTGTCTCCAAATTTCAAAAGGGTTCATTCTTGTCAAGTTTTGATGCTTATAAAATACCTACTTTAAAATTTCTAAAATAATGTTAACACCTTTAACTCGCATCAAAACAATATTTCAGATACTAATGTATTATTCCTTTTAAATTTGATTAAAATACTGTTAGTTTTTGTTTTCTTTTCTTTTTTAAATAAAACACACATGTCAAATGCCGTTACATTCTTCAGTTTCCTCTCACCGAGAATACAGTTAATGTGATGACTGACATTCCATAAAATTGGCAATGTTTTTCAGGTCCAACGAATAGTCTGACAAATTAACAAACGTTTTCTGGGTAGGAAAATTAAATAGCTTCGCTTTTTCTAATTCAAAAGTCATTTGAGATTTTTTTTCTTCAAAATTACATAAATTGCCGAAAATGCTCTCGCTATCGACCGGTCAATCAGAGCGACTGGTTGCTGACCACTGTAATAAAGTTATATTCGTAGTGGTCCGCAAATGGTTTGCAAGAAAAATGGTGGTACGAGAAAAAAAAATGGGAACCGCTGCACTAAAAGTCTCAAAGAACTTTCGAGTGCGGTACAGTGATCCCTCGTTTTTCGCGGTTAATGGGGACCAGAACCTTCCGCGAAAACTGAAAAACCACGAAGTAGGATTTGTCCCTAAGAATTTTCGTGTATGCGGGTACACGAATGTTTTAAATATGTAAACAGTATTTATACTTCAGACATTTAAGACAAAAATTTTAACAGTATACGTATTTACTTAAACGTGTCGGTGCTAATTAATAAAGTCAATTACAAAACATTATAGTTCAATAATAAACATTAATCAACATTGCTTTCTGAGAGAGGCGAAGAGTCTTGTGATGGTGGAGCTTTTGAGAGCCCGTGGTATGTACTCTGAGTCAACTCATCTCTTTGTTTGACATGCAGAGATCCTTTTCTCTCGCGCATCAACATGAAAAAACGATCCTTTCCGCAATGTGGCTGCCGACATTGTTGTATTTTTTCATTTTAAATTTTTGATGAATATTTTGGAAAACCCCGCGAAGTACTGAAGCCGCGAAACATGAAGCGCGAAGTGGCGAGGGAACACTGTATTTCATACTTTATCGATCAAGTAATCGTTATTCTATAGAATACCTAGACAAATCCAATTCGTAGAATTCAATAAATTTATATGCTTTTTCTGAATGCTCGTCTAGGTAATTCATGAAATACCTAGTTGTGCTATGAAATAATGGATTTTACACTTTAACGATAACGTATACACACTTTATGTAACCAATTTTCTTTTCTAAAAGTTTTTGTTTCATACAGCCTGATTCTCGTCTGTATTGGATTAGCTTCGTTAACGTTTCTGACGTCACGTGATAAAATCGCATTCGATTGCATTCAGATATCAAATTCGCGACGTGACGGGTTTGGAAAACATGGTGAAGTTAAACATAATTTTATTCGTATCTAAACGTGGGTGTACATAAAGAACAAGAAAAATATAAGAATTACATAAGATATATAAAGACGTATCAGAAGTCTTATAAATTAGTAAAAAGATACGGTTTTATAGTTGTGCCAGGTCTGTTTAGACCTGCGTAGAGTTCATTCGTTCATGCGTTCGTTGTAATGCACTTATGTCAGTGAAACTTGCCATATGCGTTGTATGGACAATGGATTAGGGAAAATCTGCTGTAGGAAAATACAACTTCAAATTTTTTGCCACCATGGCTTGCTTGCTAATTTATTAATTGCAAGTATCTTCAAAATCGCTGCCATTGATGAAAGAAAAAGTATTCCCGTGATTGTTGAACAAGTTGTAACGTGCATGGAGCATGTGGAATAAGACTTTGAACAAATTATGCGATGAGGTATAAAGTTTTTTGTTTCACATTTGTCATTTATTCCTCATGAGCGATCTTCTCACCTTTTGGTAAAAAGTTTGTTCTTACTGCAGTTTCAATAACGTGTGTCTGTGCATTAGAGCTAGCTCTACGTGGATCTACAGGGTTTCTTTAATTATATAACAACCCTGTATCAGAGGCATAGTGACACCCGGAGCAGATTTTGATCGAGTTACCCCATGGAAAAAATTAAACCAAATATAAGTCATGTAAGCGTGAAGTATGCATTTTAATATAATAGTAAAAAAAATCTCAGATTTGAAAACTAAAATAATTAATTTAAAAGACAAAACATCGTCTTATGGACGCCACGATATTGAAAGCATTTGTTGCTGGCAATGGGATTTTAGCGAATAAAAACTTCAAATAGTATATCTTTCAAAAGAAACACTTTGCCATTTAAAAATAGAAATTGAAAATGATAGAATAAAAAATCCAGTTTAGGGTATTAGCTTCATTTTATGGATCTTTTAAATGGTAATTGTTTTTGCCGTCGTGGTCGGGTGTCACCCCTTTATGGGTGACACCCGGAGCGGACCGCCCTCACTGCCTTCTATATACAAAGGTAAATTAATAGAAAGATATGTAAATGATGCAATGAAATGCGGAGGGATTAAGGAAACAAAAGCCAGATTTTGAGTAAAACACAACTTGAAATAAATAATCAGGTTTTTCACATTTGATCTACCTTATTTTGGTTCTTTTTGTTTTTGAATTATATATAAGTACATATGTATACATATTTGTTTTTTGCTCTTTTGCAGTTCTTTGAAAAATACTGAGTTTGACCAGAGAGGCTGGAAACTAAAATAGCTTAAGGAACCAACTTTCGCGGCAGCGAGCAGAACAATCTTGCACATGGAACACCTCGATGATGAAGTACGTAGGTTATTGTTTAATAATTGCACGGTTGCTGAATAGTGTTGCGGAGCAAAAAAAAGAAACAATTCATTCTGGAAAGATTAAAAAGAGCATGATGCGAAATCTTGCGGGAAAAAGGGCATTTAGGACTACAAAACTAAAAGGGCACATTTTCAGGAAAAAGGGAACTTTTGTGAAGTGGCATTGTGAACTAATTTATATACCAGTACAAAAATTAAATCTCTGTAAAATTGTTTTTTACTGAGCTTTTTCTTTCGGTTTCGAATATTCATTCCATATCCAAACGCTTCATTAATTCCCTCCTAATTTATTGTCAACCATTCATTCTAAAATGATCCCTCTCATTGGATAATTCACAGTCCAAATTTTATCTTTGTGTTTCTCAATTACAGCTCACATTAATTCAGTTCCAAGGTTTTTGGAGTACGTTTATTTATCGATACGTATTATACTTACGAAAACGTAACAGTAATAAATTCAGGTGATGACGAGAGAAGAAAACTTCTTTCATCACCACCTGAATTTATTACTGTTTCTTCTCGAATGATATCCCCTCCGATGGAAAAACTGCCACCACTTGGGTTTAAACGCCTTCGTAACATTTAAAATGTATCAGATGTACTGAAGGCTATGTATGTTAACAGGAAGACGTTGTAATAAAACAGAAATTTTCCCACTCTTTTATATTAGTTGTCTTCTATTTCGGTTGTCAATTTTTCGTTCCAACAGCTTCACTATCATCAGCTTTTTTGGGGGTTCAACTTACTGTAACTGTTAAAGTGCTTTTCAACTTAACCCCTCAAATTGTTTTTGAAAATAGAAAGTACAATAAAGAAAAAGAGGAGTTGCAAGTTATTGCCAAATTTCAGTTTGCATATAAAATAAAGAATTTAGTAGAAACTCATAAGGCTTTCGAATTTTAGCTTCTGCTATTAAGGTATGCTGTGTGCCATAAAATCTCAAATAATGGATGTCGGTAGAACAATTTTTCCAAAATGACATTTATTTTGAAAGAATTTAATTTCTCATATTTTTAGTTTAATTACTAATGCTAACAAAGATTTCAAATTAATGTGTGTTAGATATGATTTTTTAAGATAATTTATAATTGCAAAAAATCAAATATCTTTGAAAAAACTTCATATCTCTTTAATCCGAACTAATTGGGACCTGGGGGAGTTTGGAAGATGAAATCGTTCGGATCACAGTACTTATAATGCTTTTCCCATGTACTGTACAGATAGAAGGTAACTAAAATGGATCATAAGTGTTATAGGAAAAAGAGATGCTTTGAGTGCAAAATATTGTTTATTTAATTAATGGTAAACATAGAATATAAACAGTATTACAGTAGAAAAAAAAATATATCAATAAACATACAATACAGTACAGTACTGTAATACTGTGCATAATGTGCTAATTAGTCAAAGTTTTAAAATTAAAAAAAAGTCACTGATTTTGTTCTGAACCAATAAAGGATGTTTTTTTGGCTGCTAAGTCGCGAATTTGTTTCAAGACCATCAATTGACGGTAAACAGCATTCGGATTGCTTTTCATACCAGTTCATAGACGACTCTAATGCAGTAAACGCATCAGCATGGGATGGTCTCTGATCAGAATTTTGTTCTTCATCACTGTTGTCTTCAAATTCGTTTTCCTCGGTGACGGTGGAAAGAATATCATCTTCACCATTAATGCGATATCCTGGATCATTCTTTCCAGTGTTAGTTCACTCTGTTGCATCAGTCACGTCACACTGCTCAAACCCAGGGATAGTCTGACAAAGATCAACAATTTCTTTGCCGTCGCAGATTCTTGATGTTCTTCACTAATGGTACATTTATTTTGAATTTCATTGTTGATTTAGTTCAAGCATGCGGCGTTAGGATTAATGGACGTTCGGATTACGGGGACTCGGATCAAAGAAATTATACTGTATTCTAAAAAATGAAATGAATCTATGCAATGGGTGTCAAAAATGTCAGTAAATCTCTGGGAACCCTGCCTAGTTAAAAAAAAATTATTTATGATTCAGCTCAATACGATTATTTCACTCAATGTACATAAAAAGTGAATTCCCTTTTAATGTTTTGCAGGTTAAATTAATCCGCAGACTTATGGCTTCTGTTGATGTACTGGCCACCGCTCCAGACGTATCTCAAGAAGTACGGAAGTTCGCGGGAGAAGTGAATGCTAAATACAATCGTTTAAAATTACTAATGGATGAGAGAGGTTTTAGAGAATTCGGCTTGAGCATTCAACTTCCCGAAACAATCAAACTAAATCTTGAAAAGTCCCTCAAGCGAAGAAGAGACGCTGAAATTTCTGCTGTTGCTGGAAACGGAGTCCGAATCGTGGGTACTCTGCTGCAGTCGCAACCTGTTGGGGATATCATGTTTTGGGTCGGATTCGGTATTTCTTGCCTAAGCGACGCAGTTGCTGAATCTGCTGGACATGATGCTAAAAAACAAGCGAAGGAACTGGACAGGATACTGAAAGAGCATAATGACGGCTTGAGAGACTTAGCAAAGTCTGTTCGGGACTTGGACGATACAATTAAAGCTCGCACAGGCATGTCTCTTTATGACGATGAGTTCCAAGCATTTCTTGAGCAAGCTGAAAAAGACCCTGATGATGCTGAAGAACTCGCAGCAGGTGCGACAAAAGATGCTGAGGAGCGAAGGAATTTGATGGCGGTGGTCCGGGATGGTGAGGCCCTGAAGATATTGAAGTCTGCAGTGTCTTTCGCCTTGAAGGAAGACATAGCAATACTGACCGCTATTTCTCAAGGTCTGAATGCACTGAGTTTTTTGCAGTTTGCTCCCTGTCATAGTGCAGCTATGCAGGTTGGAGAAATTTCTCTTCGAGGCATTATTTTAGTGATTGAACACAAGCGAACCGCAAAATCCCTATCGCATTTTGCAAGAGGTATTGCGCTTATGAAGAAAGAGTATGAAGCGTTGGATAAAATATATGGAGTTGGTGCACCATAACTTTAAAATAGGATTAATTTTTCATGATCCAAACAACAGCATTATGTAATGACTTTATTTTGAATAAAATCACAAAGTCTTTACAACTTTTTTGAGGCAATATACTGTTTTAACTTAAACATTGGCTTGTTATAAACGTGATTTGAAAATAGGTAACGTCTGAAATTGTATTGTTTGGAAATTCGCATGGTCAAAGTCTCCAATATTTCCTATGGTACAGCTACAAAAATTTTCAGTTGTAATATTTTAAAGTAGGCAAACACCCAGAAGAATTGAATCAAACATCATAGATTAATGTGTGGAATTGGTGTTTTGACTTTGTTAATACTTTTAAATTTGACAAATACTTTCTATTACTGCGATTTTCTAGAAATTTTAATATTCGGCCGCCGAATATTCGGTCTAAGACATTGGCCGAATATTCGGCATCGGCCTAGAAGAAATGGCCGAATATTCAGTATTCGGCCAAATCCCTAGTTGATACATCGCTAATGATAAATAGGTTCGAAGTCTGAAATATAAGTTCAAAGTCTGAAATAATCTGAAAAGTTGCAAATCGATTGTGTTAAATCAACAATCCAAAGTTCGAAACATAAACATGTCACTACGACAGAGCGAAAACAACAAATGTGAAACGATAGTCGACTATGTTGCATAATGCGTGATGTCCATAGATATAGTAACTGGGGTAGATAGTGCATCAAGGAGCAGACACAACCTGATTCTCTTTCCGTTCTTCGGCGGCGGCCATGATATGGGCAGAAGGATAGGGAAAATGCGCAGTGTGCGAGAATGCGCAGTGATGGTAGAACCGATTAAGAATTTTATCAAAAAAGACTATTAAATAGCTTTTGGGAAAAGATATTTTTACTTTATCATACTAAAAAAAATCAATCATGTAACAGACAGATAGAATGAATATTTACGACGTTTTTTGTAAGAAATTACATATTCACATAAAAATCGTTTTCTGTTACCTTTCCCGATATTTTTTCAGTTTTACTTTCAGTGTAGTTTTAACTATTTACAGTCTAAGTAACTAAAATAAGTAAGATAAGAGTTTAACTGTCGAGCAAAAAGTATTACAGTCAATCAGGGTAACTTTGCACCACATTTTCTCTATATTTGACTGTCCCACTAATATTTCAATAATGTTGTTTTTCTTGGCATAAAATTTAAGAAAATCTCTTAAAGTATTGTGTAGTCATTAAAAACTGAGAAATAATAATTTGCAAAAATAATCTAAAATCTATTATTAACCTAGTTTAAAGTTACCCTGACACTCAGGGTAGATTTGAACCGCCTCAGAAAAAATGATATAAAATAGACACTTTTAATAAAAGCATTACAATTATGCCACATTGAACTGGAAAAATAAAATTTTTAACTACTTAAAAACTCACCATTTTCGTTTCACAACATCACAAGTTTTCTATAATTTATGATATCGCACGGAATATTACATGAAAAAGGGTAAAAGGGGGAGAACATCAATATTTAGGACAAAAAGCCCCATTTATTATTTATTTGGGGTAAGAAAAAGTTGCTGAAAACAATTTTCAATCATTTAAATAAATAATGTATTATTAATTAATTAATTAATTAATTAAGTAATGTATAAAATAACTATATTAATTAAAACCATTAAAAAATAACATTAAAAGCTAACACTTTTAGCCAGGTACTTTTGTATTTAAGAGAGTTGAGGATCATTCAAAGTTCGACTTTCCATTGTTCTGCTGAGACGCGAACTAAGATCTGTAAGAAAACTCTGCTGAATTTCTGACAAAAGGATTAATGCATGTCTTCTTTTCGTGTAATTCGTTGCTTGCTAAACCTTTTCTTTTGGGCTCTACAGTGGCGTAGCTACAAATTTCTGAAGAGTGTGCAACAGTCACTTGAAATTTGATCGAGCGCCCTTTACTCTCGGGGCGGGGTCGTGACCAGGAGACCCCACTACCCTATGCCACTGGAGTTCTATGATTGCTTTATCAAAAGTCTTTTTGCGTTTCATTTCAATCACGTAGAAATTGCACAATTAATTCATTCCACTCAAGTTTTTTTTATAGCAAAAAACACCTTTGTTTTTAATAGAAAATTGTATTTGAAAGATGTGACCTTGATACGGAAAACTGTGTTTTTTGTCAAGAGATTTTCATAAGCATAATTTTGAGGTGATATCACTTAATAAACTACAATGTGAACTTTATATGTTCAGTATATTGATAGGGTTTTTTTTTATAAACCCGTTGCTTAAAGTTTAAAACAGTTTGGCGACACAGAAATTTACAAAAAAGAAGCGCTGTATGGGACATTATTTTAATAAGTGATGCATAGATGAGGATCAAAAGTGTATGTAGTGATATAGTATATCTTTAATGGTTTCATTTTAAATGTATTATAAGACTAAAGTGTAAAAGCTGCAAAAATATTAAGAATGCAAAATTATCTTGTAAATACCGTAATAATGAAGTACAGTAAAACCTGTAAAGTTAACCACCTGTCTAAATTTACCACTTTTGTCATCAACGGAATGAGCTCTATATTATATAAGGTAGAAAAACCTTTGTAACTTGACCACCTAAGTTGGCCACCTGTCTATGTTGACCACTTATGTACGCCAAATTTGGGTGGGAATATTAGAAAAAACCCTTTGTAAGTGGACCGCCTAATTAGTACTATATTTATTTGTTTATCTATTTTTGGAAAGATAAAAAATAACTAAAAGAGCTTCTCCAGGTTATTTTTTAGGCTATAATCTTAGATTGGTATTGGCCTGGATGGATGAAACATCAATATAAAGTTTTCCTAAGCCTGTAAGTTGACCAAATGGGAAAACTACTATGAGCACTCATTTATTCTTTAAACAAGTTTCTTTTTTTTCTTTGATCTGATATAGCCATTTTGAAAAAAATATATTTTTATGAAATCTTTAGCATCATATAAATGCCTGACATAATTAATATGATCTTTATCTTAGTTTTAAATAAGTACTTTACTTTTGAAGTTGTATAGGATACATTGTAAGTCATTTAGGTTAAATTTCTTTAATGATATTTTAGATAATTGTGGGAAAAAAAACTAATCACTATTTTAAAGTAACGTCATTACATGAAACTATATTTTAATTAGTTATAAGGGATCATTCATAAATGATGTCACGCTTCGAGGGGGGAAGGGGGGTTCGTGAAATTGTGACAAAGTGTGACAAGGGGAGGGAAGGGGGTAACAAGAAATGTGACATCATGCATTATACAACATAGCGTGACATCTGACAAAGGGGGGGAGGGGGGGGTCAAATATATGGGAAAAAGCGTGACATCATTTATGAACGGCCCCTAAATGAATAAATGCATAGTGTAAGAAATAGCAAAAAGAAAAAAATCTCCACCCTCTATGAGTTGACCACTTGTCTAAGTTGACCACTAAAGTGCTGCACCGCAAGTGGTCAACTTACACAGGTTTCACCGTATTTGTATAATTATGTGCTACAAGTTACGCATGAAAGTTTATTATTATTAATAGTATTCCTTTTCTTATCCCATGAAATGAACGAAAACAGAACGGCCGACCACTGGTTCATACATGACCGAGCACTGGATTTTCACATTTTCACGTCCAACTACTGGAGCTGTTTATCATGTTAAAATAACTTGATTTTTTAATTGTTAATGGTATTATTCCTTAAATAATTAGGTGGAATACAATAAGTATAATATTACCTATAGGTCTACAGTGTTTTTGTTGTTGTAATAATTACAGGAAACTTTAACAATAATCGACAGTAGATCTCTTATAAGGACCAGCACTGCGGCTCTTACCCTATTATATATTTAATAAGTAGTCAAATAAGCAAAATTTTGCAAGACAATATTCCTAAAAAAATAATTCCTAACGAGATAGAATGCATCTTATGTTTTTTTTTTTTTTTTTAAATTCCACGGAGTGTGAATTGATAAAGTGTTACTGCATTACTGACTTGCTTAAAACGTTCCACTGCTTCAGTAACGAAACTTCACTATTTTAAATAGACTTTTAAATATCTATAAAAATATTGCAATACAATTTGAAATGTCAAAAAGAAAATCTACTTGCTGATGAAATGATATTCGGGTTCCTTTTTTATACCGATTAGTACAGTTGAAAGCAACGCACGTTTTAGGCATATTTAAAAGAAATATCTAACAATTGAAAAGATATAACAGAATCGCCAAAAAGATATAACAATATAATATATAGCAGAAGGAAAATCAAAATGCTAGCGATGGTCAGACGCAATGTTTACATTTTCTTGCCCATAACATGGCCGTTGCCAGCTTTTCAAAAAAGAATCACTTCCTCTGGGGTGAAAGTCGTTGAATGCGCTATCTACCCCAGTTACTATATCTATGGTGATGTCACACTTCTTGTTACTCCCTCCCTTCGTCACACTTTGTCACAATTTCACGAACTCCCCTCCCCCATCGAAGCGTGACATCATTTATGAATGATCCCTAAGTCGGTAATACAAAATTGTCCCATTTCAGTCGGTCAGGGTTATAATGAGTTTTGGGTGTTCCCGTTTGAGTCGGTACGTTTTGAGGTTACCATAATTAGCTATGTAGCGCTCATACTTGCCGTAAAAATTCCTTGTTTTGAAAATAAAATTAAAATACATGCAGTTACGATAAATGTTCCTATCATTATGAAGTTAACGGTTTAGGAACTAAATCGATTTAATAAAAAACGCTGAAAAATGTAAGAAAGATTTTTTTTTATTCCTAAGAATATTTTAAGTTTTCTTGGTATTTAACCGAAACGAATCTTACCAAAAATGTTGGTAAGGAAAACATTGCGAAGTATTTATAGTATAAAAATGTAAGTAAGAATATAAATTGAAATTGTAAATAATTATATTGCAAATATTATTGAAAGCATTTCCACCACCTCTAGATACATGACATTTGGTATGTTTTTTCAGATATCTGAGAAGGCACCCTCATCAATTTGTTACAAGGTTTTTTCATTTATGATAAATTTGCTAATAATAAAGATTATACATTCAAAGCCTCTCCTCAAAGCAGCTAAACTTAAGAAAAAATCAGAATTTACTGCAATTTAAAATATGACTATGGACTTATGTTTCAATAAAGCACAATGCAAAGCATTCTTAAATTCAATTTCAATCTTATAAATGTAATTGATAAGCTTTATTTTCAAAATTATTATTAGGAAAGTTATTTTAACATGAAAAAAGAAAAGTTTATCACAGGTGCACGTATGTTTGCTTCTGTGTTAGATAGTTATATTTGATGAGTTTGTTTATGTAGCGCTTGTGTCTTGACACCATGGAGATTTTAGTGAGCGTTACTCTTACTTAGCTTGACACCTAAAGCGGTTATCACATAACAGAAATTACAGGCAAACCCAACCGTAATAGGAATCGTCAACTCTATCGGAAACTGGTTTTTCTACCAATTTCCCCCATAGTTTCCTCAAAATGCTCGTGTGCTATATCAATTCACGGTTGCTCGAATTAGAAGCAATTCGTTGTGCAAGAGAAAAATTGCTTCTAGAACGTTTAATTTAAGGCAAATCAAGAAAGGACCAATTATGGAGCTGGGATTTCATGACGTCAAATCAACTTTCCAGTAAAAATGGCGGTGAAGGATTTGAAGAGTGGCGATCGAAGGATAAATGTTAAAACGAGAGTGAGATCTCGAAATTAGATTCTTTTGGTTTAAATTTGCGAAATCATGCCGAAAAAACATTTGTAGGATGTAAAGTAGCTACTTTACTAGTGCAAGACATTGCAAAGACTGTCTTACGATGAAATCGCTACCAAAATGCAAGTGCGTTTCAATTGATAAATTTAGAGACAGTATGTATGACTACCGTTTTTTTTTTTTTTTTTTTTTTTTTCATTTATATATCATGGACAAACGTTCTATGGCGTTGTCAGCAATAATAGTCTAGTCATCATATGATATTTTCCGTTTTTGATGATTTTTTAACTAATTCCTCTTATTTTATTTTAATTAAATTTAAACTGTAGTCCTATTTTATGATTCGTTAGAATTCGAAGTTTCATATTCAGAAAATTGTGCACACCTCCCAAAACTTTCCGTCCGTGGCGCTCCTGCTTATGTACACAACAGTTTTATACAACTTTAAATGAACAGTTAGAGTCACAATAAGAAAAAAAACTATTAATTAGATTGATATTAGAGAAAACACAGAATACCAAATAGTAATATTTTACCAAATTATATTCCATAATCAATAGGGTCACTAAGGGGACGGTGAAGGGGCCGGGCCACCCCGGGTGACACCCAAAATGAGATATAGAATTTTAGAAATATACATGAACTTGAACTATACAATTTTAAGGGTGCTATTTTAAGGTATCATAACTGAAAATAAATGTAGTTTAGTGAAAGCTATCCCAAATAAATAAAATGAAATTCCTAAAGTGTTTTTTTTTACGCACCTCTGAAAATAATATGAACTACAAGTTTATACAACACAACAACGTTTCCTTCTTTTTCTTCTTCTTTTTTTTGGGAGGAGGGGGGCACCAAACATTATCGCCCTCCGGGTGACACTTATGCTAGGAAAGCCACTTAATTAAAATTAACACATTTCCATTAAAATTAAAGATCTTGTGATGAATGAACTCATAGCATATAATTTGATACTAAAATTCGCAAAACATGTATAACGCTTCAACAAATCTTTTTCAGATTTCATGTGAATGTATTGCATTATAATGTAACAACAATTTGTGATCACAATTTTCTGAAATATTTAAACAGACAGAACCGCCTCGAACTTATATTTTTGGAACGGGAGGTGATTTTTAATTTCCCGACTGAAACTTCGTATTTCACCGAATCGCGAAGATCAAACTTAATTAAACATGATTCTATTGATAATAAGTGATCATTTTACACATAAAATAAAATTTGATGCCTTGCAATTGCACTGCTATTGACAACTATATAGTTGTCAGTCAAAAATGAAAAACTATTGTTATACCAAACTGTCAAATTTACCATGGTCTGTCAGAATTTGCAGAATAAGAAATTTTTGGGAGGTCACAGTGACTTTCCGTAACCTTGCATGGGAGTGCCCCTGAATGCAGAAACCTACTTGTTTGAACGAAATATCAAGTATAAAAACTGTAAACAAATGCCCAACACGAGGATACAGATTAGAAAATTGTAGCTCGTTATGAGCAACCGTCCGAGAAACGGACGCAAACCTGTAGGAAACTCCGGATCGAAAATTTGCCCTCGAGGTTGCCGATAGAACGAGGTGGTGGAAGTAACTTATGCTTTAAAATTCCTGTCGTGTGATAACCGCTTAACAAGTGCGGCAAAACGCAACGAGTACCGTAATTATCTGTGTACAGCCCGCGGGTTATCTACAAAAAAACTTCTTTTTTTACTACCTGCGGGCAATATAACGATGCGGGCAATACATGAAATTCAAAAAAAAAAAAGTATTATTGAAAGGACAACTACCGTTAAAAAATATCGGAATCTCTTTTCCTGCAAAACAAAATGTAGAGAAAGAAATCGTAGCTTTCGAAACAATGGTCGAAAGCAGATTGGGGCTTGGGCGCTACAGGTGAATGCATTGTTTTCTAGGGTTGTATCCCATGTTTTTTTCTGGGGTGCGGGTTATACACCGGACTTAATTTTTTAGAATGAATTTTTCTTCTTGCGGACTATACAACGATACGGGCTATTTACCGATAATTACGGTAATAACTATTTCTGAGATGGCGATTTTGCCACCATCACTGTTCTGGCGCTAGTTATACAAACTGCGCCAAGTCAGAATCACCGACTCAAATGCGAATACAAAGTTATCTCTAAAGCGCTTATCACAGCGGTTATTTTTTCTAATTAATATTAATAATAATGAGTGAATAGTAATTACTTTCTAATTGTTAATTGGCTTTTCTTGGAAATAATTTTGAGCATTTGTAAATGAAATTGTTTGAGCCCCCCTCCATGATTTTTGAATTGCTACGCTCCTGGTTCTGCCACTGCAATATTATTGTCATGACATCACGTGAACCCCTGGGGGTTCGTGAACCACCGGCTGGGAAACGCTGCTACACATTGAAACATGTCAGTGGATATCAAGAGAAAGATTTATTCAAAGTAATGAATTTTGAAAAATAATTTGAAGTTTCTTCACAATGAGTATATATATAATGGTTCAATATGAATGGATTCAATATATCTGAATTCACAGATCTGGATATACCTTTCTCAATGCTTTCAACTCTTTGCGCATGCGTGCTATGCCCTGCTCGAACTCCTCTAACGCTAATTTGTCCTTTTTGTACTCAATATACAAAGTTAGTCCACGCACTGTGAGTTCTCCGACTTGAATTGCGGCACCTTCTACTGCAGTGCTTTCTATGAAACTAGCAGCGAGCAAGAACTGCGTTACCGTAGTGAGGAGTATGATGTCTTCTCTTTGAAAGGCTTCGATGATGGTGTTCAAAGTTGTCAACAAGTCGCGATTCCTAGCAACCTCCATGAGATTTGTTCTATGTTCGGCGTTCTCAACTCTGCAAATAAGCCGATTTTGATCTCTTTCTGGAGCCTCAGTAGCATTTCTTAAGAACTCTTGGAATTCTTCTTCGTAGAGCGACCATCCAGTTTCAGATTCTATAGCTTCATCCAGGTTTCTAATTGCAGTTGCTGCAGCCCTGAAGGATTCATGGTCTCTTTCTAATATTGCTCTAATTTGCGAAGAAAGGTTATTAATATCGTTTCCCAAGTGTGAAGCCATCATGTCACTAAAAGTGCTCACTGCAAATCCACCCCAAAACACAACTTGTCCGATAGGTGTAGCATAACTAACGGTTCCTCCTATTCTTAAAATATTTCCGACTATGCTCGTAGCCCGAGCGTTTCGCCGGTTAGACATACTTCTTTCCAATCTAGCTTTGAGGGACTCAGCTAGGTCAATTGCACCGGTATAATATTGAAGGCCTCTTTCGTCCAGAATCGTTGTCAACGCATCTAACCTACGTTTCACATTTTCTGCAAAATTGTTGAGTCGATCAGAAGCGTTAGGATTCCTAGTAAATGTATCATGACGTAAGGCATCCAAGAGCTCCCGTACGAATCCTTCCTACAAAAGAAAAAAAAAAAGACCCTTAAAAATGTCCTTCAATGTTTACTAACATGCAAATGCATTTTTTCTTGGATTACCAGTATTTCACAAGGTATCTTAACTATTAATTAAGGTTATGACTGTAGCATTAAAAACATAAACTTAAATTAAAAGTATATCCCCCTACCCATGACATCCGTACAATCGCTCAGCGTTATAATCTAGTTTCTTAAGTAAATACGTGATAACTGTCTGTAGGCTTCATGGCACACCATATATCACTTTCAATGGAGTGTTTTTAATTTAACTATGTATTATTATGGATATAAAATGTAGCTCAGTAAACAATATAAAATAATTTTTGGAAAAAAATAGAACCGACTTCAAATTATGAATTGCGCTAAAAAGTGAAAAATAAATTAATTCTTTAAACAACATCGATGTGACTTTTAAACATCGTTTTAGAAGTCGGTGCAAAGTTAGGATGGATAAAATCTTTTGTAATCATGAATCAATTACAAATATAAATGGCCCAGAATTAGCAACAATTCCAATATGAAGTAGGACATGGTGTAATGGTAATTAGACTCATAATTTTGCACCGACTTTTAAAACTATGTTTAAAAGTCACATCCATGTTGTTTAAAGAATTAATTTATTTTTCCCTTTTTAGCGCAATTCATAATTTGAAGTCGGTTCTATTTTTTTCCAAAAATTATTTCATTTTATTCTTTTTAGTGTAAATACATTTTTTATACAAATACTCTATGTTTAAAAAATCCATATCAAAGGGCAAACCTTCTTTGAATGAATGACACTAAAAACTAATCATTTGTATGAAAAAATAAATTTTGAAGTCGATTTTAGCACACAAATTGATTGGATTTCATTTTTGCCTCAGCGAAGCCTTCAGTCAAAATCTTGCTGTAATTGCACTTATTATTATAGCACAATGGCATCAAAAACTTTTTCAACAATTAGTTTTATATTTATTAATAGTTTTAACAACAAAGAAAAATCAATCCAAACCTTTCCAATTAAAAAAAAAATACTTATTTTTCACCCGTAACGGTTTTTCTGAAAAACAAATGTAGTCAAATTGATGTGCGATATTTGAGTTAGACGGCCCTCTATCTATTAAAGAAAAAATCATCAAAATGGGTTCTTTTAGTCAAAAGTTATGGCTGAAAAACCAAAAAAATGACCCTATTTCTGCCCATAACTTTTTTCTAATTATCGAATATGTTCAAATGAAAGTACGAGAGTTATGGGAAACCACCCTCGATCGATTAAAAAAAAAATCATGAAAATCGGTTCATCCGGTGAGCAGTTATGAGTGGACAAACAAACAAAAAAAGAATTAATAAGTTAATAACTGTCACTGGAAGCTGTTGACAATACGTTTTTTCCGCATTTTTCCTGTTTTTGTGCTTTTATCAGTGTTTTTCTCACTTCTCACAGCATTTTTCTATGTTTTAGCTCTTTTTTTCTTCTTCTTTTTAAATTTTCTTATTAAAATTTAGATTTATTCATTCATTAAACTTTATGAAACACTTAGAAGGGTTGGTCAAGGGTAAAGCTGGAAATCTATTGCTCAAAATTGAATGAAGACAACTGGAAAAAATAAAGTGTTTTTGCTGCTGAAAAAGTTGATGGTGTTTTAATTGGAGACAGCGTGTGATTTAGAAAAAATTGATTCGTGAGTGAGTGAACCTATTTATTTCAAATTTGACGGAACTATGTCTGAATTGAAAAAAAGTTTTTCAAGACACAAAACCTTACTTTCGCGATCTTTGATAACGTAAAAAGACATTTAATTACTCCAGGCAGTCAATTGAAATTCTGTCTTTTAAGACGTTAAAGTTATCAAAACACGTGTTTGTCGGTTATTGGCGTACTGTTTTTAGTATTTTATTTATTTATTTATTTTAGAAAGTCATTTAATGATGTTGCTATTAAATGTTTTAAAAAAACTTTTAAATGTTTCAAAAAATATTTTAAATGCTTTAATGGACTTTTGATCTGAGATCTCAAGTGTCTTTTTCAAAATATAAGTGCATTTTTTCAAGTTAATTAGCATTTTTTTCAAGTTAATTAGCATTGTTGGGTCATTTTTAATTTGTTTTTAGAGCATTTTGGGGGGTTCTTTAGGTCACCAACTTTCGGACCCTGGTTATTATTAATCACTAAACTCTAAAGATGGGTGAACTATTTTATCCATCTTCAGCAGAGCTCTCTCCACGTTACGCTTTCGTAATTCATCTGCAAATAATAATGATGATAATAATAGTAATAATGAAAGCAGTTTTGTAGATTTATTTACAAACTTCTGTGCTGAATTACGTTAAAATAAACAGAACATTTGGTTATAGGTCAACTGTACTCGTAAATAAATGGGCGGGGAAACCGAATAGCACTGCAACCTTCCCCCTCCCACCATTGTAAAACACTCGGAAATGCTAGTCTATATTTTTTTTATGTGCAGCCATTTTTGGTCTACTTTTACTTGAAAGTTGAAAAGCATGTAGGATGTTTTAATGCTGGAATCACTGTATTATCAATGGCTTTTAGACAAATTATTTTATATACATATTAATTGAAGGACTGCTGAATTTTTTAAAATAATTTTTTTTCAATATAGAAATTCAAATTATCAGGAAAAGAAAGGAAAAGTTTTGTTAGCTATTTATCATTAATTATTGAAAATGAGAAACTGATAAGTGTTATTTTCAGAAATTACGTTTATATTTTATTAAACATTTAGATTTTATTTAATAACGTTCAGCGTAGATCCTTTTGAACACAAAGACAAAAAAAGAAGAAAAAACACCTTTACTTATGTGGAAAAGGAATGGCAACCGGCAAAAAGTTGGAGTTGGGAGTTCAGAGTCGGATCTGATTTTTGAAAAAATCGTGTCTTTTGTGGACGGAATTATGTTTGTAAAATTTATCTACTCTAATATTAACGACCTATGTCGTCTGAAATGTACGTATGGGAATATTATTCTTTAATTAAGTGTTTAGTACTGTTAATTTTTAAGTAATTATTTACTTTTTTTTTCCCTACATATATGGGTCTAAAGCCGATTGAATGAACTTAAAATATTGCAATTAGTGTTTTATAATACGTCTTTCAAAAAAAATATCGCACTTAGTTTGATTAATAAAAGACCTTTTTGTTTTAATCAATACAATTTGCACTATTTTTGAATTATCATGTTTAATTTCCGTTGGGGATTTCTAATTTGAGTTCAATGATGGAAAAAATATGATTATGGGCAACAGAGCACTGTGAAAGTTTTGTGTTTATGAAATGGTTCCGATAAAATCCAAAGAATTAAAATTATACGAGCCTTACCACAACGCCACTATGTAGGTAATTAGACTATCGTAATTTGGCGCAGACTTAAACGTTATGTTTAAAAGTAGTATCGGTCAGGGCTCGAAAAATCTCTATTTAAAAGTGTATATGCCCTGCCGGACACGTTAGTCTAAAAACTACATGTTCGGACAAAATTTTTACATGCCCAGAAGTTGTTTTATTGCGTATTAATAAAAACATTTGAAATTGTCATATAGATGTTTAAATATTTGAATATGTCATAGAAAAGATTATTATTATAAAAATGTTTTTCTTATTTAATCAGACAAAAAAATTTAGTTAACAGATTTGATTGCCAATTTTATTGTTCACATGCCTGCCCGTCAACATGTCTTGTTCCCTTGGTGTTGAACAAGCAGTGTTCGATTACTGCTGAAGGCTCAAAATTAACTCGTTCTACACCATCAATGGCAATTCTCATTAGACGGCTAATTGTCTCTGTAGACAAACTGCAAGAAAGAAGGCTTTCTGTTCGATTTCATGGCACTAAATTCCCTCTTGCATACAGGTGTGCCAAGAGGAATGCAGAGGATAATCTCCACAAGTAAGAAAATATTTATAAATTATTCCTGTTTATTCCTTAAAAGGTATGAGTAAACAGTCAGACGGTTTGATGTTACCTGCATTTTGTCAACAGTTACTTTAAAACTTGATTTTAGTTGTACCGCTAAAAATAAATTTTGAGCTCCGGCAAGGATGCGGGGATTTTTCAATAAAATACGAAATAATAAATTTTTCGAAATAAATATTTGATTAAAAAATCACATGCCCTGCTGGTCAACTTAGAGTAAAAGATTCATGCCCGGTCGAAAATGTTACATGCCCCGGGTATGTCGGGCAATATAATTTTCGAGCCCTGGTATTGATGTTGTTTAAAGAAAGAATATATATTTTTTCTTTTTTGCGCAATTTATAAATGTTCTGATTTGAAGTCGGATCTATTTTTTTTTTAAATGTTTTTATTTACTAAGTTTTGCCGGCCTGCCACCAGTTTGGTAAAAATATTTTGCTTAGCATTTTATAAAGAACTGAAACGACAGTTAAAAATAATAATAAATACGATAAATAATTAATTTTCACTTACGTGTTCCGAGCCTGAAGCCATATTATTGAAGAGGAGTCAGTAGATTTGAAAGAATATTTGACTTCCAACGTTTATATATTTAAGTTCAATAAAGTAAGATGTTGCTGTTAAATTTTTCAGACTTCATACCTAAAAAAATAAATAAACAAATAAAAATTGATCAAAATATTAATTAGAAATTTTTCGCTGAAATGTAGTGTGGTAAACATTGTTGGGTGGTAAACATTCTTCCCACGAAAAGGGGCTATAGTAGCGTCACTAGGGGGGCGGTCCGTGCAGCGTGACACCCCAAAATTAGTTAAATAATTTTTGAAAAATACATATACTTGAATTGTACAATTTTACTAGTGCTTCAACTTAACAGAAGTGTAAATAAATGTAGCTATGAAAGTTACACCAAATAAATGAAGTAGAATTTCGTAAGATTTTCCTTATTTTGTTTCTTTTCACAAATGAAAATAATATAAGCTACAACACAATAAAGTATTTGGTGGAGGGGGAGGGGGATGGCTGAACACCACAAATGGCAAAACACCACACGCCCCGGGTGACTCCCATGTTAGAAACGCCACTGATATATAAATTATATATATACGTATATCTTCTTAATTTCCCCCTTGAAATTACCTTTAATCCCAAAACATATTTTAATATATTACTGCTAGAAAAGGATCGGGTCAGTTAATTTTTATACTAATTGCTTTGCATTGCAGAACACAGTAATACTAGGGAGTTTTTAATTAAATTTGCTGAGCCCCTAGATCAGTGATAGCGAACCTATCACCCGTGGGTCAGACACTGACCCACGATTGCTAGGCAATTATTATTTTTTTTTTTTTTTGTTTACAATGGTTTATTTAGAATTTCTAATTTGTGAGGATAACTTATATTCTGTTTATATTTTTCAAGCACTGCATTGACACAAAAGAAATTTAAATGCTGTCTATAATGCTTCAGTTTGATCATTACAGTTTTAAAGTTGACGAATGACGACAGATGCTTTTGTAGAGTTTTAAATAAAGCAAAAGTGCTTGCAAAATATCAAATAAAGTGTAAATTTTTACTCACATTTTGTTTGTTGAAAAAAGAAAACGACAAACCAAAGCAAATAGCCATCTTTAAAGCACTTTCTCCAAATAAAATGTATGTAATTTTCATTACTCCTTGTTCATTCAAGTGCCATTTGCACCAAACACTTGAGAGTTTTAACCCCACTAAAAGTTTTTAAAGCGTCAAACCACGCCCATTTTTACCAGTTAAGACAGTTGAATTTTAAAGATAATATTTAGTTTCAAAAATACAGTGGAACCCCGCCATTCATCCGCCCACTGGCGTACGCAAGGCCCGTAGGGGTTTAACCCCCCCCCTTGAGGCCTAAATAATAGTGCTTTATTATATACTCGAATTTCTTTTAGTAGTTTCAGAAAATTATGAACCCCTTGAAAAAATCATGCGTACGCTACTGCGTCCGCCTCCTCGATATTCGTCCAACTTGTTCCTGTAAAATTCAACTCGCCATTCGAACTTGTCCCGCGATTCGTACGGCGACAGGGGCCAGCTGGGTTGCCAGTTTGGCTTTTTTAAAGAAAAAATTTGAGAAATTACGCTGATTTTGAACTCGTCTAGAAATATTTTGTTTGGCGTTTTGGATTTTTAAAAAGTTTTAACACTTTTTGAGATTTTACTGACAATTTTAACTTTCAAAGGGAGCAGCAAGAGGAAGTGGTTGAAGAACTTTCTTCTTCAGAGGAGGAAATTAGTAAGGAAACCATTTCCTTTGCAGAAATTAAAGAGAGCTGTGTTACCCTGCGAGAAAACACAGAGAGTGGTGGGAAAAGGCATGTGGTGAACCGCATTCAACGACAATGTTATTGACCATTTTAGAAAAATTCGGAACAATCGTCAAAGGCAGACAACATTGGACAGGTTTTTAAAGAAAGAAACCCAAGATTATTCTAATGCAAAAAAACAGAAAAAAGAAAGTACAGCAGAAAAGGAGAGAACACCTGAAGGGATGTTACCTGATGTTTTTATAGGAGGGAGGAGGGGAGTCTCCTTCTTCCAACCATTTCTCTTCCTCCTCTCAACATTCCCCTTATGCCATCAGCTTACCTCAGTCCAAGCAAAGTGCAGTTAACTTTTTAATCACCTATAATTTCATGTACAGTACTGTACCTTTGTTTTTCATAGGTTTAAATAAGCAACTATCCGGGGGTCTGGAACGGATTAATCGAATTTACATTGTATCTAATGTGAAAAAATAATTCGCTATTCGTACAACTCGCCATTCGAACTGCCTCCTGGAACGAATTGTGTACGAATAGCGGGGTTCCACTGGACTCGGTTAAATTTTTTTAAACTTAACTTTGGTGGAAATGGGTATTAGTGTAGTGACTCACGAGCTAGTACTAAAAAATATATGAACAAAATTTGACCTACGTCAAGGTTCACCATCCCTGCCCCAGATGTATCTTGGACTATCCTCAAGAAATATGTAATTCCAATTTTCAAAATGGAAGCTTCGTCACAACAGAAATGAAGTTTACAACAGATAACTGGGCACAAGAAACGGTCGAAGCGACGATAAGCAATTCCAGTTGGGGGAAAAACCGCACAAATAGGATAGGAAGTTAATCAGTTATGTGATATGCAGTTTATCTCATAAATTCACCGAATGCTATCATTCTCGGGGAAAAACCCAAGATACGGTTGCGAAATAAACAGTTGAACATTCCCACCATATTGAATTACTTGATACTCCTACATCTTTTTTTAAAAAAAAGATTAATTAGTCTACAGTGGATATGATTTGAGAGCGGTTCAATGGTTTTAATTAATATAGTTATTTTATACATTATTTACTTAATTAATTAATTAATAATACATTATTTACTTGTTGCTTTTCTAATGTACAATACAGACAGGGAGTTAAATAATTATTGGAGCTAGGAATAACAGAAGCCCACAACACAAGCATTAAACATATATAAGCAAATTATCATGATATGAAAAATTATCAAAAATGGTTAGTGCTATAAAACACAACTTAAATGAAAGCACAATTTAAGTTAAAAAAATTGTTAAAGAAAACGCTGCACTTTGTCCTGAGAATTTGTGTTTAATTTAGATTTTTTTTTTTTTTTTGCATACCAACCAACCAAACAGTATTTTTTTAAAAATTATTTAGAAGAGCTTACAAAAATTCAGAAAAAACTTTTTCAAGATGATAAAAATATTTCATTTTGGAAACAAAATACAAATTAAAACAAATGAAGCTCATTCGCTTAAGGGGGAAATGATTGAAAATTGTTTTCAGCAACTTTTTCTTACCCCAAATAAATAATAAATGGGGCTTTTTGTCCTAAATATTGATGTTCTCCTCCTTTTACCCTTTTTCATGTAATATTCCGTGCGATATCATAAATTATAGAAAACTTGTGATGTTGTGAAACAAAAATATTGAGTTTTTAAGTAGTTAAAAATTTTATTTTTCCAGTTCAATGTGACATAATTGTAATGCTTTCATTAAAATAGTCTATTTTATATCATTTTTTCTGAGGCGGTTCAAAGTTACCCTGAGTGTCAGGGTAACTTTAAACTAGGTTAATAATAGATTTTAGATTATTTTTGCAAATTATTATTTCTCAGTTTTTAATGACTACACAATACTTTAAGAGATTTTCTTAAATTTTATGCCAATAAAAACAACATTATTGAAATATTAGTGGGACAGTCAAAAATAGAGAAAATGTGGTGTAAAGTTACCCTGATTAACTGTAATACTTTTTGCTCGACAGTTAAACTCTTATCTTACTTATTTTAGTTACTTAGACTGTAAATAGTTCAAACTACACTGAAAGTAAAACTGAAAAAATATCGGGAAAGGTAACAGAAAACGATTTTTATGTGAATATGTAATTTCTTACAAAAAACGTCGTAAATATTCATTCTATCTGTCTGTTACATTATTGATTTTTTTTAGTATGATAAAGTAAAAATATCTTTTCCCAAAAGCTATTTACAGGGTTCGTACTCATTTGACAAAACAAAAAATAAGGACTTTCTAAAGACTATTTAAGGACCTATAAAAAATTTAAGGACCTCACAAATTTTTCGAAATATACAAACTGTTATGTTTATTTCAGAAGGATGCATTGTTGAAAGGGGAAATTGAATTAACATCGTATTTTTATTAGGAACACAACACAAACACTTTTATTGAGCTCTCTTTGACCTGTTGCTTTTCTAATGTCGAATACAGTCAGGGAGTTAAATAATTCCTGGAGCTAGTAATAACAGAAGCCCACAACACAAGCATTAAACATATATAAGCAAATTATCATGATATGAAAAATTATCAAAAATGGTTAGTGTTATAAAATAAAACTTAAATGAAAGAACAATTTAAATAAAAAAAATTGTCAAAGAAAACGCTGCACTTTCTCCTGAGAATTTGTGTTTAATTTAGATTTTTTTTGCATACCAACCAACCAAACAATATTTTTTTTTAATTATTTAGAAGAGCTTACAAAAATTCAGAAAAAACTTTTTCAACTTGATAAAAATATTTCATTTTGGAAACAACATACAAATTAAAACAAATGGAGCTCATTCGCTTAAGGGGGGAAATACGTGTAAAACGGCAAATTAAGAGCAATTTTCATGAATTTTTTTAACGTATAAAGAATAAATATATTTTATTTAGATTTTGAGGTTATTGTATAAATATATTGAAGAACATTTACTGAAAATTTCAAACATTTTTCTTGAAAAAGCCCGGAGATATCGGCTGCTGCACACTGTAAGTCGCTACCCGGGTAGGCAGTTTGCGTACATTAAAAGTACCGGATTTTCAACTTGTTTTTTTTTTTTTTTTTTTTGTTCTTTTTTTACAATAAAAGAAAGTTTAAAAAAGATATGTTTATGATTATAGTTCAACTAAAGCGTGTATATATGAAGAAGACGTGTGCTAAATTTGCTAAGGATTGATCAAAAACTCTGCGAGCTAGAGTGTACGCAAATTCAAAAAAAGTAATTTCGAGAAAAACGCGTTTGAAAAAAAGAGTGGTATTGAAGGTAAATTTAAGGCAGTAATGAATTAATTTTTTTTAATACTTATAGATACTAATACTTATAGAAATTTCTATCCGAGGTCTCAATTGTTAAAAAAAAATAAAAGTACATCTGCTAACGTTCTCTAATACTCTTCAGGTTATTCATGAGGGACTACCTGCTCAAATGCTCCAAAAATGGTGCTCGCGCAAATGCTTATAACTTTTAAACGACTTGGAATTTTGCTTTGAAATTTTTAGGTTGTATTATTGAATAGTTGTAGAATCGATTTATGAAGGAAAAAAAAAATGTTTAATTTTTTGAGACCTTTGCACGTATTTCCGTCCTTAAAACTTAGTACATTATCCTCAAAGAGTAACTACCAAAATTTAACTAAAATAAAGATTAAAAAATTTAAAACAAATTGTAAATAAAAAATAAAACAAGCAGACTACAAGCTGCAAATACTAAAACAACTGTCAACTTTTTAATTAATTGATACATTTACAGGATGCAAAAAAAGATAGAAATCTCAAAAGCTGCGTGCAATTTTCGGCGAATAACGTGCTAGATGTTAGCAAGTTTCCAAAAAATAGGTTTTTACATTTTCGCGTTATAAGTTATGAAACTTCATGTAAATTAATTCATATATTTTTTAAATGTTCCATAAATTTTTTTCTTGTTTTGTAGTACAATCCCTTTAGGTAAAAATACTTGTACATCAGCTTGAAAAATCGGATCTTTTTGCAAAAAAGCGGATTTTCGAAGTTCACAAATTAAATTAGAAAAACTAGGGGAAAACGGAGCATTTGGCAACTATGGTGTATAGGTTTAAGAAGCTGTCGGATTCCTTCAATTTACTGCAAATTAAGAAGTTTCACGAGATACAAATTTTGATTAACGCAGCAAATATCATAATCTCCCACACAACAAAACCCCGCAACGGACGATCGCGAAGCAAATTGGTCGCTAAAAATGTACTAAATATTAAAACATTGCTCTTAAAAAAACCAATTACTAAATTAATTTTTTCGATACGGGAATTTAAAAAAAACAAAAAAACTGTGTTTGAGAGAACAAACTGTTTAGCAAAAGATCAGCTGAAAAGCGATCAGGAGAGTTGGCAACTCGGCGTTTATTATAGTGTAAGACGTAAGAAAAATGATAATAAAAATAAATCATTCTTTTACCTTTAACAGTATGAATAAGCGATAATCATACATGCGATTGATCAAACGCAAAAAAAAAGCTGAAAGGTTTTTTGCCTACATATTAGTTAAATGTGTCTCTTTTATTGAGCTAGATGTCAACGATATGCTTCTTTGAAGTATTTTCACCCTTTAAATTGAAAAAAAAAAAAAAAAAGTTTCAAAAGCAGTATTTATTTACTGATTACTTGTTAAGAGCTGCTCCTACTTGCTTCATTGATAATTGTTTAGAATGAGATGATTTACTAACAATTTTCATGAAATTTTTTTTTTATTTACTTTGTAACTAAACTTAATAAATAGCATCGAATCCCAAATTTGAAAGCCTGAAATTTGGCCCATTTTTGAAAATTCCCGGGGCTGGGGCGGTGGGGGTTTGTTACAAAATCAGAAAAAATATTAATTTAAGAAATTTGAATCAAAAAATACCAGTAAGTTTTGTTTCAAATAGAAGCAATCTTATAGATATATTTCTTACATGAGCTAAACTCAGGAAACCAAGATAGAATAAGAAAACCCAACCATGTTAAAAAATGAAATCGGTTCCTTAAGCGCACCTTTCCCTAATTTTTTTTCCCTTCAGTCCTTAAAAGTCCGGTTTTCAAATTTTATTCCTTTTTCTTTTCTTTTTTTTAAATGGAGGAACTTGTGTGATTTGTTTTTCAGTGGCCTTAAATGGTGCCCGGTTACTGGGTACGCTTATATTTGGTTTAATTTTTCCCATGGGGTAACTCGATCAAAATCTGCCCCGGGTGTCACTATGCCACTGGAAAGCCCGGGTTGTTATATAACCCTGCAGATCCACGTAGAGCTCGCACTAATGCACATACACACGTTATTGAAACTGCAGTAAGAACAAACTTTTTACCAAAAGGTGAGAAGATCGCTCATGAGGAATAAATGACAAATGTGAAACAAAAAACTTTATATATCTCATCACACAATTTGTTCAAAGTCTTATTCCACATGCTCCATGCACGTTATAGGGTGGGCCGAAAAAACTTTTTTTCGAAATCGGTATTCTAAGTGCGGAAAAGGTTCTCTCCGAGCTCAATAAATGCGGTGTAAAATATTTTTTTGATTGTATAATATCTTTTGCCTGCCCTCGCATCGCACTTGAATTTTGGAAATTTGAGTTAAAATTGTCGATTTTTCCTCGGTGTAGGAAGTATAATTATTATTCATTGTAACTATCTTAATAGGGCGGAAAGAGTTCACGCTCGGTTAAATAAGAAATGTGTAAAATATTTTTCGGATCAAATAATATCTTCTGTTCCAGGGCCCTCATTCCAAGTGAGCGCACATCGATTCGATCGTAGTTCCCAAACCCTCACTAGATGGCGCAAACGCAAAATTCACAGGACCGCAGGGAAACCAACGAAAGCGTTAATAGGGAAGTTTTCGATTTTCTAATTTTATTTTTAATCTACAGAATAACATATTTCAACACCATCTGTGCAAAAGATTTTTTTATACGATTAGTGTTTATTTTTTAAATAATTTTTTTAATTCATGCGCAGTCAGGGATCGCGAAAAAAACTTTCTGCGCATCGGGCATGATTTGTGTCACAGGTTGGATGACGTATATAGCTTGGCGAGCGTAAAGCCAGCCATTCACGAGCGAGCCATGTGGAGCGAAGCCGTTTGGAGCTCATCTATTTGGATAAAAGGATTTACAAGTTCAAATCTGCACGTATATAGCAAAAGAATTAAAAAACAGTGGTTTAAGCAATGGTTACTAAATAAAACACATACACACGTAAATCAAAAATTGGATACATCGGATTACCGAACTGTTTGCGAATGAGCGAACGCATAATTTGAGCTTCTGAAGCTTGTTTATGTTTTAATTTTTGCAGAAAATAAAATGAATTTCTCCAATATACAATAAATTTAGCCAAAAATGAGTTTGGATGTAATTAAAAACTCAAATCTCAACTATAATGAAGTTTACCTGTTGGAAAGAAACATTTATTGATACATAGACCCCGCTTAACGCAGTGAAGGTGGCCGAATGGTTAGGGAAGAAAGCTTATACACCGTACAACCGTGGTTCGAGTCCCGGGGATTTAATTTGCGTTTTCTCCAGCAAATGTTTTGCTGCACCGTTGATTTTTGATAAACAAAATATAAAAAGGGAGCTTTATTTGGCATTTTTTTCTCGTGCAGGAGGGGGGGTAATTAAAAGATAAACTATTAATATTATATATTAAATTAAATATTCATTGCGTAAAATATTTTTTTAGAATGAATTCGTCGAACAGACTCTATTATTATTAATTTATTAGTTGCTAAATTGAAGCATTTTATGTGGATACAAGATATTCTTTCTGAATATATATATATACGGGGGGATTTCTTGTTTCTTTGTGTTATACTTTTGTCGTTGTGCTCTTTCTTACATTTGCGTTCGATCAATATGTCAAATACTAATTACAAGTATTGTTTTGTACCTGGATGCACATCAACGACTAAAAAAGCTACAGGCAAACGCTTCATTAATGTTCCAAGGGACCCTAACTAAAGTTCGAAAAGCGTGGCTATTTAAATGCAGAAGCGATGTTTCTATGAAGTCTGTCAGGTTAGGCCTAGGCCGGCAAACCCTTAGACCATAAACTAGATAGACAAGGTTTGGGGGCGGGGGTCGGTAAGCAGGAGTCTTTCCCCGGAAAACAACTGACGGAGTCCTTCGGTGAGAAAGGGCTTCGTATTGCTATGCTAATTCTCATAGAGATTTGAAGAGTGATTTATTTTATTTTTTTATTATATGACAGAAACATTTTAGCACAATTATTTTCTGTTACACGCAAGAACACAGTTCATAGATTAATGGACAAGCGTTTTTTTATTGATACTATCAATATTTAATTAGTAATAGTGATTTGAAAATGATCTTATATATTGAGCTCATTGAGAAGGAGAGTTAGTTTCTTGCTTACTTTTTCGAAACGCAATGACATACACTAAATCTCTTTGCAATGAATACAATTCGTATTGCTTTTACAAGGTTTTTAACTGACTTCATCCTCATTATGTCTTGCGCTTGAGATATCAATGCGAAAATAAAAATATATGTAATATTTCGTTAAAAGGCCAAACACAAACATAATATTTACTTAAATTCTTTTCTTTTCCAGTTCATTGAAAAATAAGGAAGGACAAACAAAAGCGTTTTAGCTGTTTTTCTTTTCAAAATCTGAAATAAATCAACAACATGAAGAAAAAATTTTAGTTTAGAAAATCGTTTTCTAAATTTTTTAAGTTCCGAAAATTGTTTACTTTACAAAATTATCAGTTAAAAATTTAATTTTTCTCCGGTAAGTTCGTAAATCTAAAATTAATAGTCATGTGACATTAGCCTGTAGGACTGAAAACATCGGTTTGATAGCCTTCATAACTGAAGCCTTCATAACTCGGGGGGGGGGGGTTCGTAAAATTGAGACAAGGGGAGGGGGTAACAAGAAGTGTAACATCATGCTTATGCAACATATAGCGTGGCATGTGAAAAAAGCGAGACATCATTTATGGACGGTCCCATTGTACTCTTAATTAAATTGCGAGTGTTTTTTTTTTAATGAATTACGCAAGGTTAAATTTGTTCGAAGACTGCAAACAAACGGCATACAAATAAATGGGACAAAATTAATTTTTAATCCAAATGTTGAGCAATACAGTCAGAAGATTATTGGTAAGATTAAAGCATGAAATGCATTTTATGCGTAATTTTGAAAATTTAACAATTCTACATACATTATTAAAAGTAAAGAATAAAAAATAAATAAACTGGAGCGAACTCATACATATGCATACTTGGTGATGCAACGAACGTTCGGCCTTTCTGCGACTATATTTCAAGCACCTTTCATTTCTTTTAAGATTAATGTTATTGCAATGTTAATTTCAACGTTGCATTTATTATTTAGGTAACGGGGCATTATTAATAAAGCCGAATAGAATTTAATTACTGGAAAAAAATTTGTTTAATTTCTATTGAATATTTCTATTGATTTTTAAATAAAATTAATTTTGTGAATTTGTTACGCATTTTTTTGGCATTTTAAAGAAATGGTGTAGCCTCTTTTTTAAGTATTTTTCAACAATTGCTTTAGTTTATATATATGATTTTCTTGTTCTTCATAATCAAGAATAAGATACTTCAGAGATTCAAAAATAAAATTAAAATTTACGCTTCTCATTGTTAATATTGCTGTTATGTTTAATAAACTAGGTTTGTGCATAGGATGGGTCTTGATCGTTTGCCTGAAAACGATTTCAGCTCTTTCACAGATCAGAAGCAAGTTCAGAAATTGAGAAGACTCACCCACGTGGTCACCGGCGGCGAAAATCTTTGATCTCCGCCCCCTGTCAGTCAAACTGGTCCCCACCATTCCTGCTTAGGAGCTAACAATGGCGAGTGAATAGCAGGGCTCGTCTAGTTACTATATGGTCTAAGGGCAAACCTACGGGGCCTACGTGACAGGACGAAGGGGTCCACACGACAGGAAATGGTGCACGTGTGTCCCCTTGCCCTCAATGTCGGCCTAAGGTCAGGCACCCCCTATATAAGCTGCTCTCAAAAGCGGGGGCGAGAAGATCGGCTTTCGCTTGCCTACGAGGTTGCGGTCGGATGAGCAGGAGATCTTCGAATGCTGGACAGGGAGGAGTTGCGCCCATCCAGACGTAACGTAACGGGAGAGCTTGTGCCCGTAAGAAATACCAAAGAACTGTAGACGTAACGGGAGAGCTTGTGCCCGTAGCTTTGAAACATCTAAGAACTCAATGATGTGGAAATTGAACCACTGTAAATAATATGTAAATAGGCAGCGAAGTGAATAAATGTAAATAAAGAAATATAGCCAAGAATCGTAACTAAGTCGAAGTTTCATTGCTGTGAAGATCATTTCTGTAAGTACAACTAAGACATAACAACATATCTACTTAAAAATTACAGTACCGGTTTCGTTCGTGCCTAATAGTTTTCAAAACACAAATAAATAAATAAATATATATACATATATATAATACATATAACAGAAAAATGGCATAATTAAGGCCCTTAGGATTATTTTTATCTTAAAATTTAAATGATATTAGTGTAAGAACAACACGAGCTGATTAATTACAATACAATCGAAATAACACAGAACCGGAAAGAAATAATTTGAGTGCAGCAAAGCCATATCCAGAATTTTTTTCGGGGGGGGGGGGGGGTTAACTTGTGTTAAGAAAAGTTTCAGGGAGGAATATATGCTTCATTGAGAACATTTTCGGGAAACCCCCTTTCCCGCTTCTGGATACGGCCTTGGAGTGTAAAAAATATTTTGAGTTAACGAAAACGAGAAAGAAAATTTTCCTGTTCAAGGGATAAAATTACATTAAAAAGTAATGAAAGTATACATAAATAACATGATTCAAGACATCGAAAAATTTAGGTAAATTGAAATTTGTATTATTGCAAGTAGGAAATACACATTATTCTTTGGCAGCAGTGCAACTCTCAGCTGATTCAATTTTATTTTTTTGCTTCTTTGAATACCATAACAACTTGGTTAGGGCTCTTTAATTTGTGCCCAGGACATACACGACTTTTGACTGTGCTAATTCCTGCTGTCCTTTTTAGTTGTACATACCCAACAGCTGAATCACCATATATATTCTTCTCTGCAAGAGCTATTTATTAAAAATATCATAATTACCCTCGGGATCATTCATAAATGATGTCACGCTTCGATCGGAGATCGCATATTCCCGATGGTTGAAACTAGTAAATTCTATACACATGTATTCTATAGACATAAAAACTGTACTGAGTTTGTAATTTATAAAAAAAATTTCATGACAGATTCATTAATTTTAATAATAAAATTATACAACCGGATAACCGAATATTTCGTGCAGTGACCAGATTGGATTCCGAATATTTAAAAATCTGTCGAATACCGGATATCCGATGCCTCCCTTCTGTGGGGATCGGTATCGTTGGATGGAAACTTAGATTTCGTGACCGATTTCCGAATTTGTGACTTTAAATCTATTCATTTTTCAAACAATCATACTTAAATTATTTTCTTCGCAGTAATTGTTTAAGGTGCTATAATATGAGAATCCAGCAAGATATGGGGGGGGGAATATGTGCGTAGATATAAGCATCAAATTACCCTACTAAAGGATAAAATCTTGATTGTTTTTATTTTCAAAATTTCTATCCCTGTGTAATTCAAGTTAAAAGATTACTATTCCACGTTAAATTGTTAAGATAACAAATCAAAGGTTATTGTTCTGGTGCAGAAATCCTTTTTTTTACTATGTACACTCAGGGCACCTGTATGTATATGCTCAGATGTGCTACATTTAGGAATATAACAAATATTCAGTGCAATCGAATAGTAGATTCCATATACTTTCAGATTATGCGGGCTGGGCATACTGATCAACTATTCTGAACGCTTGTTCTACAGTAACAAGGTAGATAAATTCAGAAATCTGGATTTGAAACACTTTAATTTGCATTGCTGCTATTGCAAGAGATGTAATAGGAATATTTAACTACTCTTTTTATACATTTCTTTTGATTTTAACTGTAGCACCTGCAATACCTGCTTATTTGTTTGATATGTCAAATACATTGTTCTAACTTTGTTTAGAATTGGAATACAAATGTTAAATTAAACATGTTAGTTTATTTTTAATGCAGTTATTTAGGCATAAAACATAATAATGTGTTATCACATTTATTTTATACATTGTTATAAAAACAGTAATTATGATGTATTAACGTCAGTTTTTCTGGTAAAATTACATTATATGCTTTTTCATGAGTATTGTCTACTTCTAAGAGCAAATGCTCAGTTTTATGGACAAGTATGTTTCATGTTTAAATATAAAAACAATTTTTTAAAAGTCCATAAATTAAAGATATCTACTTTTGTCACTTTTAAAATTTCTGGATAAAACTTTCAAGTAAGACGACATCCCTAGCTACATTAAATTGATTTTTAAAATATTAAAATAAAATTGGTTTATGCATCGTAAACACCGAAAATTACAAAAACTAAAAGAAAATAGTATTTATGGATCATTCGCAAATGATGGCACGCTTCAAGGGAATTATGACAAGGGGGTCGTGTCATGACAAGGGGTTCGTGTCGTTATGTTCGTGAAATTATGACAAGGGGAGGGGAGGGGTAACAAGAAATGTGACATCATGCATTGCACAACATAGCGTGGCATGTGACAAAGGGGGGAGGGGAGGCATAAAATTCACACATTTTAGAACATCTTTTCCTCTTTTCGATTTTAGCAACTCTATCTGTTGCGCCATTTTATTTAGTAGGTCGAGAACAGAGCTGGACAGGCGAGAATAGACAAAAGTTAACACGTGCAGTTAAAAAAAGGGGGTAAAAGCAACCCTCAGTAAAAAGTTCCCACTAAAATTCCCTCGCCAACTTTTCCTGTTTTGCAAAACGACGCTGGTCGAAGTTTGGGTTTTCAGCGCTACCCCCAAGGAAGCGTTATCGTGTTAATCCTCCCTTGGGAGCTTGACCCCTTTCCCTGACCCCCCACTGCGTGCCAAAACGGATACCACGGTTAAAATTGATATATTTTCCCCCAAAAATGTTACGAATTTTTGTTTTACTTTTCATTTTTACATAAAAAATATTATTTCTAATAAACTTTTTATTTTTTACTATTTTTTTTTTAAATTTACTCATTCTTTATCTTTGTTAAGAATGCTAAAGTTTTTTTGTGTCTGTTTTGCATCAATAAACTGAAATTGACAACCCTTATTTCCTAAAATTATGAGGTGTAAGAAGAACGCGTAACAAAAAACTAAAAACAATACCGCGCTGAGAACTCCAAAGAAATGCTTTGATTGGCTGCTACACCAGTTTGATACGAAATCCCTTTTTCCCCTACGCTTCTGAACGAAGGAGGATTTGGAATCTACGCTTTCGAAGAGATGACTGCTAGGCCGGTTCTGTAGCGGCAATCTCTTCGAATCGATGCGTCGAAGTTTGGAATGAGCACCCTGCATTGCAATTGAAAATTTCCATTTTTTGAAGAGAATTGAGGGTTTTCTTTTTCTTTAATGTGTTATAGAAACAAATCAAATAGGAATCCTAGATGAGTACTAATACTGTTTAATACTACATTAAATTGTACAATTCATAATAACTGAGTAGTAGTTGAGGTGAAATACAGTATTTTAATATTAGTGAAGTATATTTTAGTCACATAATGTTATAATCGGCTAATTCCAAAATCTTACTTACACTTAATCAATAGGAAGAGGCTAAAGCGAACATTTTCGTCAAATTCAGACATACTTGAGCGTGAACAAATGTGGATCTAATGAAAACGTCTTGATTATGAAATTAACTTAAAGTGAGAGTCATATTTAAGTGTAGAGAATCATTTTCCAATGTAAAGTCAATAATTATATTTCTCCGTAAAAAAATTAATTTTGAAGCTGAAAATTATTCGGAAATCACCTTTGTGTGTGACATGGAAAATGATAAAAGTCCCATTCTGGATTTTCTTATCACGCACTTTTTATCCAAATACAGCATCACGGAGGATTGGTGGAGAAGTAATTATAACTGATGGGCCAGTTCGAAATTCATTTCGAAATTTAATATTGGCGGGAGAAACATTTCTGACTTCACATTGAAAGATAATAATTCCGTAGTCTTAATTATATGTCCAGCAGCAAATTCTTTGATCTTTTATCTTTTAGAAAACGGTAATATATTCTTGAGATCTTGAGATAGATACCTGGATCTAGAAATAGTGTTCCAGAAATACTTCGCTCCATCTTTCAGCGAGTGTGTACATTTTATACTAACCCAGTTTGGAATGTATTATATTTCCAGCAAGCAAATTGAGAGATTACATTAGCGATTTGATGAACGGTGAGAATTGGAATCTTCCTTCTGTATTTCACAATTCAAGATTAACTATCTCGAATACTGCAGAATAATACGTGAAGTTAAAAGATAAGTTTTATCTTCAGAAGTGATATTTACTCAGATGCAAAAATTTATTCAGGTTAGTAACGGAAAAAAAACATGCCTGCTAACTTATTGAGGCAACAATTCAGATTTTCTAAAACGTTCAGAAAAGCCGAGAAGGTAAATGTTATTCTATAACCAAAAAAAAGCACTATTTCTTAAACACCTAGAGGATAAAAATATACGAATTTGCTTTTAATATAGACTTACAATTTAAATACCAGAATTATGATTATTGAAGTCTAAAAAAGCAAATAATTACCATTAAGGTTATTAAAAATTGAAGAAACATCGATCCAGGTTTGTTAGAAATCGATAAAATCCCACTAAAAATTGATTGCAAAAAGGGAAAAAGGAAACACGAGCATAAAATCATAAAAGTTGGCAGTTGTGAAACAATATTAGAGACATAAGCAACAACCTTAAAGTTAAGAGGCACAAGATCTTTTATATAAAAATAAGATATACCCAGAAATGAAAAAGCTATTTGCGCACAAATGAGTTTTATTTATTTCTTTTTAAAAGGTAATATGCAAACAAAAGCACGTACTAATAGTTTAACATTACATGAACAAGATGAACGAATTTGGAATTTTGATTACAATAATTCACATAATCAAGGCTTAATGAAATGTCATAAAAGTTCGATCCAACTGAAAAGAAGATTCCTTATTTTACTATGGCATTATTGGACAGAATGCATCCATTTATGAGGCACAAACTTTGATCAGATGTAAATTTCTCATTAAATTTTGGATTCCTTCGCGTATTGCTCTGTTCCATGCCGAGTCAGTTTCGGAAAGCTGAGTTAATAAAAAGACTTTGCAAGCCAACTGCAGCGACTCCAGGAACAACTGAGTGCTGTGCTTTTTGAAATTAACAGGGACTGCAGTCAGAATGTCGTTCACGAGCACTAAAGCAATAATTTTGTACAAATGATCTTTCAAAACAAACTTTTTCAGTTGCTCGAATTGATTTCTCAAATTCTGATCAAGGGTCATTTCCCTCATGTGCTCTCTCTTGGCAGGAAACTCCACTGCACGCAAAACTCCTTCCAGTCGTGGGGAACAGTTTTGAAAATCCTGGGCTGCGTCAGCCATCAGCGCGCAAAAGCGAATGAACTCGTCAGAATAAAAACTCAATCCGAAAGCACTGTGGCAAACTCGATCGAATTTATCGGCAACTCTAAATACTTCCATGAACCCGTTGATCTCCGAATCTATCGCAAAATTAAGAGACCTCGAAAGAGTTACGATTTCCGACAGGCGCTCGCCATTCACCAGCTCGAGGTCTTCTGCTGAAGTCTGTTGTACTGCGCTCGAATAAATCACCCCGACAGCTGCAGCCATTTCTTCCCGTGCTGATGCATGTAATTGCCACTCGGAGTCTCGGCTGCGCCGAGCCTGAAAATGCCCCTGTGAGTAATTAGGGGTGGACTGCGAACTTGTGACTCGTTGACACAGACTTGAAGCCAGGTTGCGGAGCCCTGGTCCAGCACTACTGACAACATTTGTCAGCCTACCGAAAACGGTTTTTCCATTTTCTAATTTAAGCAATTTATCATCTACTATGTTCTGCAGCGTAAGGATATTGTTCGCAATGGACTCGGGTAGAATTGCATTTTCATTTTGCCCCATACGAGTGTAAGCATTTATTAGAGCGTCAATAGCAAGTGGCAATTTCTCTGAAGTTATGTCCTTTTTTATTGCACCGAGAAACATCAGCGCATGCCTCCGTCTTTCCTGAAAAATAGAACAACATAATTGGAGATATATTTCCCATGTAAAAAAGAAAAGAAAGAAAAAGGAAGAAGCGGGTGAAATATTACTACAGTAACATGCATGTCTCACATTCAAAAGTTTTAAAGTCAGCGTTTGATCCCCTTCTAAACCAAGACAATAAGGGGGGAGAAGGGTCTCTAGGTAAAGCTTTTTTCTTGTTTTTAACATGATTTGCGATCGGCTTGACCCCAAAATCGGCCAAACTCGTCTAAAATGGGAAAGGGGGACAACGGACAGCTAAAGCGAAAATAATGAAATCAAAGGAGACCAAAATCGTTAACACAAGGGATGATTCGGGGGGGGGGGGGGGGGTGACATCAAATTACATGGTTTTTTTTCCTTCCTTTGACAAAGGCTACTCAGCATCGCAAAACTATTTTTAAATTTGAATATTGGTCATATTTTTACCAATAATGAAAGAATCAACTGCCGCGAAAAGTGACTAAAAAAAAGACTTATACATTGCTGTGTATAATATATAGGGGGCGATCGGGATAGTTGAGCCACTTATTCAATTTCCTTTTTCTTAAATTATACAATCTTACAACAAAATGAGATATTGTAGTTGAAAATTTGACATATTTTCTCCAATATTAATTGAAAATAAGTTTCACTTGAACAATCATTCTTATAAGACAAATGATCAAAATGCTTTGTGCTAAAATGTAAGAACAAAGATAAAACAACATAAAAAAGCACAAAAAATTTTATTCTGAATTTGCTTTTTTAGGTTGTTTTAACTTTGTACTTACAATCATTCTTAGTTTAGTAAATTTTTACTTTTCTTTTTTGGTTCCATTGTGGTTCAATAGGGATACTTGAGCCATTACTAAAAATTACCTACACAAAAACAATATTTTCCTTTTCATTGTTTTATTTACACAATGCTTAACCCCCTCACTGGTAAATTTTTTTGCCACAAATGTTCCCAAAAAAAAGCATATTTTTTATTGCATTAATTAAAGTCCGAACTTGGTTGTTGTTGTTGTCGTGTCCTCACTCATGACGAGGAAGAGTGGGTACGCTGCTCCTGAGTCTAACGGGGCCCTTACAGGCAGGAGTCCGATTTCCGCCCCTTTGAAAAGTCTCTTAATTTTTGAACCAGCTCCCAGATGAGAGACCGGCACCTGGGATTGGCACCCCCAGAGGTATCGTTTCACTTGGAGGACATTGGAGTCACGACCTACTTAACGTGCACCAGCTCCCTTTAGCGTACACGGACACCACAGCAACCATTGGAGAGGTTATAACCCTTCCAAACACTGACCTAAGTCGATGTTGCTTCACTTTCGGTGTTCAACGGGAACCGAGCTTCTACCGACTGGTCCACTGCGGGACTCCGAACTTGGTATAAATGGGAAATGACAGAACTTTTTAAAAATTTCATAAATAATGAATTTAAGCATTTTTTATTTTATAACTGTGAAACGCAAATGTCCCGAAATGACTATCTCTCAATCTATTAAAAATACGGGCAAGTCAAAACAAGAAAGGCAGAAATTTCAATGCCCATTACGCGTACGGGCAAACCAGTTAAGGGGTTAAGATACAGAAAGTGTTTTAAAACCAGTTGTGAAAACAAAAGCAGTTATTCGATCTTTTGCTTGTGATTATTGCTGGCCGAAGGACTTCAAATTGCGTTTCATCGATGATAGCAACATCTTCTGTTGATGGCCCTTTAAATTTGGAATCTGAAAATCTTCGAGCAAATTTAGTGTTCAATCCATCTTCTGAAACATTAAATTCTTGTCCAACAAATATTTTTACTTTTCTTTCTTTTTTTTAAAGGCCAATTAGCCTAAATGTGAAAGCCCCTAAATGAGGCAAAATTCGCTTATCTGAAATATTACTGCGAGAAATGTTCATAAGTGTAACGTCGGGAACAAAATGCGAAATCTTTCATCGAATTTAAAGCGTTTTATGTTAGGAAACTTCCTATTGTAATAAATATCACTTGTTTTTCAAATTAATGTAAGTGAACAAATAATTATCATTTTTAAGTTGGGAAAACATTCACCTCACACACACAAGACTTTTAGAAATAATTTTTTTTTAATGTAAACAAGAAAAAACGAAATTGAGAACACTTTTGTTTGAGAAACATTCTTTAGAAAATCCTTTACTTCACAGGAACTATTCAAACAATGGCTAGGGTCAGGTGGAGTAAAATGGCCATAAAATCCACGTTTTTCAACTTTCGTCGCCAATAAATATAAGAATTTGTTCAAAACCTTCAGATTTGTTGCGTGATATTTTACATTACATTATTGAAGAACAGATTGCATTAAATTTTGAGCAGAAAAAATGAAGCAAAATAATTTTATAACGCCTTCTTTCTGGGATGTATTTTTGGGATGTATGTGAGTAGTGCATGGGGTCAAGTGGTCATAATTGAACAAAAGACCCTATAAAAGTATTAATAATCATAATATTACAAAATATTCAATAAAGGTTCATTTTAGAAAGGAAATAACTATATTTCCCCCAACTGAACTTATTAAGGCCCTCTATTATGGTCAAAAGCTGGCCTAATTTTTGTAACGTCTGGTAAGGTATTTCAGGCTCGTCAGAAGCTGCATAGATGGTTTTAAAACAAAGATATGTATCAAATCATTTTAGGATACATAATGACAGTTGTTATTATGTTTTAATTCCTAAATATTAGACTGTATGTCTGCCCTGTAATTTAATACATATAATAAAACATAAATATGAAATTCAAAATTTTCCTTGAAAAAATTTAAAACACTTTTTAATGAATGACTAAATTATCTAATTAACGTATTAAGGAAACAATGAGGGTTCTGAGATAATTATAGCTTATTAAAATTCAAAATGGGAGAAAAATACGTATTTTAATCTAGCTGTTTTCAATTCTCTCTCCTTACTGCATTATTCTTGTTCAAAGTACAACTAGTTCTACACATTTGCAGCTTAATAATATTCATAATAAGTCTGTTTAGGAATGAATTCTTTTTTTGGGATAACTTGAAAATTGTTTCATTAAAGGTGCTTCTAAAATTTTGTGAATACTAGACACATCATTGTAGGAAGACTATTGTATAGTAATTTAAATCTCTATTGCATTTGAGCTCAGTTGTGTTTAATCCTTTTTACTAAAAGTAAATTTAAAAGTTATTTTTTAAGAAATAATACAGTATTAGTGACGTAACTAACATCTGCCTCACGGCTTAATTTCAAACAAAATAAGAGCGGAGCCCTGTAGTCTTCAAAATTTACCTTCATGCGTATTAAGCTTGAATTCCCTCTAATAGTTCAAAGTTCGCATAAAATTGAAAATAAATATTGAAGATGAATTCCCGTGAGCTTTATGAAAGTTAAGTCCTAGTCTGCTTCATAAATTAACCTAAAGTAGTTTTAGAGCATCGGTGCATGTTAAGCATAATACTATGACCACTTTACCCCATCTTACTTAAACTACTGTAAAATAATATATAAACTAAATCTCGCTTCATGGTTAGTGAGGAAGTATTTTGGAGATCTGTGCAAAGCTTCCTGCACCGTCAATTAGATGCAAATTCTTTAAAACAAAATGTCAGAGAAAAGTTAAAAGAGCTGTTTCAATTTCAAAGTGTTGTATAAACAAACAAATTGACTGTTTTCTTCACCTAAAAAGTTGCTATCAAAAAAATTTGGAATGTAAAATTTAATTTCTAATTATTAAAATCTAAAATGAAAAAATTACACCAATTCCTTTATTTATTTCCAAGCTATAGCCTTTTCTTTGCCTTATGACCACTTTATCAGATTGACCACTTTCCCCCAACTGACCCTATAACAAATTGAAGGAATCCAACTTTTAGTAAGGATGGTTGAGCCATGGCTCATGTATCCCCAATCTTAGTGGTACAAGTATCACCACCAGGCGCGTAGGAAAGGGGGCTCCGGGGGCTTAAGTCCTCCCCCCATTAGAAATCATACTGCGTAAGGATTTCAGTTATTTTGTGAAAACTATGAACTTATTTTAACGATCTTCATTTATTAGTGATTTTTTGTAATTAATATTAATAATAATGACTGAATACTAATTACCTTTTAATTGTCAATTGGTTTTTCTTGGAAATAATTTTTAGCATTGGAAATAAGGTGAGCTCCTCTCACTATTTTTAAACTTGCTGCGCTCCTGATCCCCACAACCACCACCTTCGTTTATTAGGCTTTTACTAAATACAGCATGCAGCTTTTCGAACTATTTGTGATTCAAAATATAGCTGAAATTGTAGTTTCTTTCTTTCTTTATAACCATTTCAGGTCACATAAATATTCGAGTTTATTTGCTATTCTCAAGGATATGCCTCAAACTCTCGTCTAATATGACAGATAGAACAAGACATTACAACAGATTTTAATATACAAAGAAGGAAATACACCCAGGGCAAAGGTGGGAATCGAACCCACGCCTCTTTCTCTCCGCGCAGGGAGGCACCGGAGCCAGTCGATTTGACCGCTCAGCCACTGAAGCCCCAAATTGTAGTTATTAAATGCATTGGCATTGTTACAGCTTAACACAGAACTTACTTCGATTAAAAAAATAAAACATAAAAACTCTGAAAATTTACTTCAGATAAGAGAAAAGCAACTACAGTGATCCCTCGTTTTTCGCGGTTAATAGGGACCAGAACCTTCCGCGAAAGTCGAAAAACCGCGAAGTAGAATTTGCCCCTAGGAATTTTCGTGTATGCGAATACACGAATGTTTTAAACAGTATTTATACTTTACACATTTAAGACAAAAATTACAACAGTATACGTATTTACTTAAACGTGTCAGTGCTAATTAATAAGGTTAATTACAAAACCTTATAGTACAGTAACAAGCGTTAATCAATATTGCTTTCTGAAAGAGGCGAAGAGTCTTGTGTTGGTGGGAGCTTTTGAGAGCCCGTGGTATGTACTCTGAGTCAACTTATCGCTTTGTTTGACCATGCAGGGATCCTTCACTCTCTCGCAACAACATGAAACAACGCTCCTTTCCGCAATGTGGCTGCCGACATAGTTGTATTTTCTCATTTTTATATTTTGATGAACAGGGGTGCCCATCCCCCCAAAGGTTATGGCGCATTCCCCCCCCCCAAAAAAAAAAGAAATTTTACCATACCCTTGGGGCCGTTTAAAAACCACATGACGCACTTTATGCGGGAAAGGAGGGTACAGGCTAGCGTCACGTTAACTACGTTTATAGGAAATTTCGCCAAATTTTGGGGTTGAAAATGACAAAAAAAAAAAAAAAAAACATTTTACGTGGTTTTTTAACGGACTCCTTCATGCTTTCGGAATTCTATTGAATATAAAGGGACGGGGGAATTTTGGTGAAAATTGGGGGGGAGGGGGTAACAGTTCAATTTCTATCATTTTCTTTTTAAAAGATTTTACTTACGAATTGCTGTAAAAGAATTGAGAATGGTTTTAAGCAAGTAATTATATTTATAACTTTCAACAATATTTCTGATAGACATAAGAAATGCCTGAGGTAACTCGATTATAACTCCACTACCTTGAAGACATCAGCCAACCAGTTGCCTATGACACATACTAATACTCGTATCAATATTTGCCACTAAAAGGAAAAAGAATAATATATGTATATAATATCTATACACTATATATTTTTATACTTAGGCTATATTGTAATATATTAAGTGTTAGGTACCGGTACACAACTAAAGCTTAGCAATTGAAAAGTTAAATCCCATCAAACATGTCAGTTGAACAAAAACTGCAAATGAAAACCCAGAAAAAGTAATATTTGACAAGTGGTGTCTTTTATAGATTATTATACATTAATTCTTCAGATCTTGATGTGCTTTAAAGAGAAGTAATTTTGTTCTTTGCACGCTTGTTGAAGCACATTTTTCTATTATATCAACATCAGAGATTGCCTTCAAAATGTCCTTTTCAGATGTTAAAACGAGCATGTTGGACAACCAAACATCTCCCATGCTGCTTCGGAGCCTGTTCTTAACAATTTTTAATCTGCTCATTGTTCTTTCAGCAGAACAGCTTGTTACTGGTAACGAAAGGATAATTTGGTATAGCATTGTTAGATTTGGGAAGCCTGACGACATGTTTATTACTCGCCTATATATAGTCTAATAAAACCCACTGATCAAGAAATCTTTCCTTTGAAATCTTGTCTGGGATGTCGACGCATTCATGGCCAGGGGAGTCATCTTCTTCATTTTTATTGCTTGTATCTTCGCCAGGCGAGCTCAGCACATCTGATAAGTCAATGGTAGTGTAACTTTTTTTATAAAGCTGACTGAACATATTTAATTCTTCAATAACTTCTTCCCCATCAATTCCATAGAATCGTAAGATAAGAAAAGCCTGTTTTTGGTCTATAGCATTTGCCATCCCTGATGAAAGGGACGAATATAACTTATTTTACAATGAACTTCCTCTTTAAACATGCAAATAACTTTTTCGAATATTTCACTACTTTTATTATTCCCCCTCAAAAATTTCAAAATCCCCCCCAAAATTTTTTCTGATGGCGCAAGTTGCGCCATGCTACCCCCCTGTGGGCACCCCTGTTGATGAATATTTTGGGAAAACCCGCGAAGCACTGAAGCCGCGAAACATGAAGCGCGAAATGGCGAGGGAACACTGTACTACTGCACAATTTCAAACTGGTACCAAGCGATGTGCTTTCTTTTGCACATGTGCAGAACTATAACGTATTGCCAACGTATGTTAATGTATTGCCAATTTTAGATAGAAAAATTAACATACTGTGAAAAAATGGGGATACCTCAAGTATGCCATATGATCATGTATTTCCACTATCTCTCTCTCAAAAAAAAAAAAATTTAAGCTCCCCTTTCCACCCTCTCCTACACTCAAGGCATGGTGACTTTTTTAATTTTATCCGAAACCTATGCTATCCCCCCCCCCCCCGTACGTTAACGCCGCTGCCGCGTAACCACATGCACCTTCTTGTTTTACAGGAAGAATAATCTTGTCTTATCAACTTCCAACAATTAAAATTAAAATGGTATGTACTGTTCATTTTCGTTTCGCAGACCTAGCAAGGTCACGCGGTTCCACTTCAAAAAGGGGTGATAGGTACGTGGATGGGCACAAGCGTGCACTTCTTATCTCATAGTTTTTTTTTTTTCTTTCTTTTTCTTCCTCGATGTTACTTTAATTTCCTTTTTTTTTCCTTTTTAGTCTGTTTGGTTTGATGCGAGTCCAAATGCCTGGCGGTACCAAAAAAAAAAGTTTTAGCAGGGATTTTGAGTTTCTTTGCTTCATGCTCCGAGTAATTTTAATAGATTATATTTTTATAATTTTTTTTAAAGTTATTATTTTTTTAATGTGATAAAGTAAAAAGTGAAAAAAAAATGGAGTACTGGAGAGCAACAAATTTCTTTGCTCCGGCTACGCTCCAAGTTGGAGCAAAATTTCGTTACTTCACTGCTCCGTGCTCCTGCTCTAAGCTCCGCCCCAGATCCCTGTTTGTTTTTTTTTTGGGGAGGAGGGGGTGAATTGTACCTATTTTTCCCCATATGGAAGTTTTTATTGTAGTTGAGGAAAGGCGAAAAAGAAGGGAAAATAACGTAAATTTCTGAGAGTAATAATCTGAGAGATTCTGAGAGAATAAATATTTGATCCGGCACCACTCCAGGTCCGCGCTGCGCCGTGCGACAAACAAATTAAACAGATTGTATCATTAATCTCCTTTTTTTAAGTTAATTAATTTTATTGTCTAATAAAAAATTTAAATAATATTTTTTTAAAATCAATCAGTGGAGCACAATAAACTTCTTTGCTCCTGCTCCATTTCAGTTTCCAAGCAAAATCTCGTTGATCCACTGATCCGCTCCAGATCTACGCTCTTGAGTAAATAAGAACAGCTGTGAAAAGATTTCAAATCATCATTGTCAGAGCGAGGGGCACTCACTGGCCCCCATTATGCCTCCTTCTGGTTGAGCCACTGATACTCCGGTAACTCATCCAAAACAGGTCAGTAAAATTTCCGGGGTTTCAGTTCGCACCATTAAAATGATAATAAATATTTGAAGTTGAAATTGAAATTATTTATTAAGAAAATGCATCGCGGTAGCATTGCTGAAAAGTTTTATATAATTTTCCAAGATCCGCTTAGAAAGGGAAATAAAAAAATAAACCAATGAAAAAAAAAACATCCGCACAAACCCACGCCCGTTAGGCTGAATTAATACAGGAGAAAAAAAAGAAAAGGAAAAAACAAAACACTCATCGTAATGTCTCATATCAACCTATCTCCGCTATTTCGATGAAATCGAAGCAGACCTGACGCATGCGCAAATTCTTTCATGGCTCTTCTAAAAAATTGCGAACAGTACTTGTGTACGTTTAACCGAAATTTATTGTGTTGCATGTAGTACAGTCAACCCTCCTATAACGCGGTGAGTACGTACCGCGTTATATGGAAACCGCGCTATAAGAAACTCGGATTTAACCGTACGGCTAATTCGTAGCGCGTTCTATGGAAACCGTCTACCGCGTTGTATGGAAACCGCGCTATAAGAAACGCAGAATTAGTACAAATCACATCATTCGTACCGCGTTATATGGAGACCAATAAGGTCAAGATAAATTATAAATTATTTTTATTGAATTGAAGAGTTTACATAAAGAAATGATACCAAAATTAAACTAAAAAACTGTTTTCCAACAAAAACAAGAAAAAGAAAGACTTTTGTAAAATTTAATCTTTCAACACTCATCCTCGCTGTCAGATAATATGAGTCGCCTAACTCGTCTTCTTTTAATAGGCAAAATGTCTTCCTCACTTGGCTCATCTTCACATTGGTTTTCGATTGTAGCTTTTTTTTCTAACTCCACTAAAACCTCTCTATAGGGAGCTAAGCAATTTCTTAACTCTCTTTTAAACTTTGCGCTACGCACCGTTGAATGATCAGTTTCAATGAAATGGAGTTCTAATTCTTTAGCCAAATTAAGCCCTTTTTTCACATCTTGTAAATCGACATTTGGCACCCATTCGTTTTTCTTATTTTCGTTTACCAATGGATTTGAGGTGAGTGCATCAATTAAATCCATCAGTTCATCCTCATCTAAAGTTTCTTCCCCGAGTACGAGTTCTCTTACATCCTGATGGTTTGTTGTAAATTCTTCATCTCCTACACGAGAAGAAATGTTTACTATTTCTGTAACTGGGAGTGAAATTGTAGAATCATCTTGTATTGCTTGAACCATTTCAGGTAAAAGGGGTTTCCAACACGCATTAAGCGTTGATGGTTTAATTTCCGCGCAAGCCGATTTCACTGTTCTAATACAATCTAAAATAGAAAATTCCATCCAAACTTGAGTAAGGGTTTTATTTTCACTACTTTCTAATCTGTCGAAAATGGTTTGGAAAACTTGGCGTGTGTAATACATTTTTAAAGTTTGAATGACTCCTTGGTCCAAAGGTTGTATTAATGACGTGCAGTTAGGAGGAAGGAAGACAATTTTTATATTTGGATGATCCAGTTGTATGTTGTGGCAACCAGTGTTATCAAGAACCAATAAAACTTTGAAATACAATTTTTTTTTCCATCGTATGGGTTTCCACTGCCGGGATAGAACAATTATAAAACCAATCCTTAAATAAATCTTGGGTCATCCAAGCTTTCTTATTAGATCGCCAGAATACAGGCAATTCGATCTTATTAATATTTTTCATAACACGGGGAGTTGAAGAACGATCTATTATCATAGGTTTTATCATCAGGCTCCCTGATAGATTGCTGCACATATGAAGGGTGACACGTTCTTTTGAAGGTTTAAACCCCTGAGCACGCTTTTGATTTTTCAAAATGAAGGTTCTAGATGGTAGTTTTTTCCAATATAATGCCGCAGGGTTGGAAAAAAAACCCGGGTTTTTCCGGGTTTTATTGAGCTTTTTCGGGTTTTATTGGGTTTTATCACTTTTGCTGGGTACTTTCAAAAATTTGAGGTTTTCTTTATTTTTATTTGTAAGAGGTTGCCTACACATAATGGTATTAATTAAAGGGAAAAACAATAAATATTACGTATTTCTTTTAATAACATTTTATGTTTTAATAAAAAAAATTTTGAAACAATAAAATAATTGTCTTTTTATATTAATTTTTCTATTCTGTCTTTTACAACTATAAATTAAGTTTTTAAAAGCCAATTACTTAGCCCCTTGTTTACTCTATTTTTAGTGTTCAATAAAATCTCATCAAAGGGTTAAAGAAACAAGTTATTTTTAAGTCTACTTAATTACAATTATTCTATGTTTAAAAGAGTTTAAGCTAATTACTTTCAAAATTTCTGCAATCTCTAACATACAGCGGACGCGCTATAGAGCGCCAAATACGCAAAAATCGGAGGTGGAAACTCAAATATATATATATATATATATATATTATTACGAGTTCCCCGGGTCACAAATGATTTTTATCAATTTTCATCGCGGAAAAAAAGTCAAATATATAAAAAATCAATAGGCAAAAATATTTTTTCGCGTCTTTGACCAGCATTTTTCTTTCAGCTTTTTTAAAACATGGAGCAAGTTTTTCTATCTATCTATATACAGTGGTACCTCCTTTAAGGGACACCTCCGAAAAAGGGACACTATTTCTGGTCCCCAGCCCCTCTGAATAGGGACTGCAATGTATTTACCTCTGAATAAGGGACACTCTATTTAAGGGACATTCTTGGAGAAAAATTTCCAAAATTCAGGTTATATAGATAAGAAAATTTACTGGAAGTAGAAGTTCTTTCTTTTCTTTTTTCTTTTCTAAAAATTAACTTCTGAAAGTTGGTATGAGTCCTAGAAGCATGACCAAAGAAACAAATGTATTTTAAAGTACTTGACAAAACTTACTCGTAAAGGCTTTTCCCTCTTTTGTACAATGGAATACATGTGTGTTCAGCAAGGGCAGACAGTACCAACAAGCTTTTTATGCAAGAATTGTAAAAAGTACACTAAACGTAATTTCTACTGTATTGCGCAAATTACGTACTTTGAAACAAACCCATCTAACAGATTACTTCAAATAAATTTCTGTAAGTTACAAAACTTTGCCAACACGACATTTATGCTAAAATTTCAGTTTTTCAATGGAAAATTTTTAAATTTCAATAATTTCAACTTATATTTTGTATGCATAAAACATTTTCAGTACTTAAGCTTAAATGGTAACACATGTTTACTATTAAAAAGTTAAACTAAGTTAATACACTATATGTGTATGCATCAATTTAGGAACCTCCGAGGAAGGGACACCTCTATTTAAGGGACAAAATTTCCAGTCCTCTTAGTGTCCCTTATTGAGAGGTTTTACTGTAACAAGAAAAAGTAAACCTTTTCATTCATTTCACCTATTTACCCTTTTTTCCCTCTTGAGGGAAACGAACCGTCTAACGGACGAGCCCGTGTTATGCGAGTTTTTGATCTAGGATAAAAATATATCTGGTTTAAATCGATATTTTTTTCTGTTTACATACGTGGAGTTCAATTTTAAGCATATTGTTTGCAAAGAGCCACCTGTAGGTTTTTTTAAGTGGGTTTTTATTTTTGAGCCAACCCTCAAAATTTTATACCCATGACATATAAGGTATATATTATGAAAACATGTTACTATGTTTGATCTAAATCGGCATTTTTATTTGTTTACATAAGTTCAATTTTAAACAAAAATTTTGAAAAAACCCACCTTTGGGTTTTTTCAAGTGGGTTTTTATTTTTTAGCCAATTCTCAAAAATTTTTACACACACATATAATGTATGTACTATGAAAGTATGTGTTATATTTGGTCGAAATCAGTATTTTTATTTTTTTTACATAAGTCAAGTTCAATTTTGAGCAAGAATTTTGAAAAAAACCCCAAGTACATTTTTTTCAAGTACATTTTTTTTTGGAGCTAAACCTCAAAATTTTATACCCATGACATATAATGTATGTATTATGAAAGTATTCTGTATTATATTTTGTCTAAATCAGTATTTTTATTAAGTTGCTTAGGTAAAATATAATTTTAAGTGACAATTTTGAAAAAACCCACTTGGGTTTTTTCAACTGGGTTTTTTTTTTAAAAACCCACCCGGGTTTTTTCGGGTTGGGCAAAATCGAACCAACCCTGTAATGCCGTCTCATTGGCATTAAAAATCTGATGAGGTGAATAGCCTCCTTCATTGATAATTCTAGCAAATTTCAGCTTATAATTCTCGGCAGCCTCAGCATCTGCTGAGGCCTGTTCTCCTTGAAACTTAATATTGTGTAACGAGTACCTTTTTTTTAGTTTTTCAAACCCCCCTTTACTCGCGACAAACGAATGATTTTCTAGCTCTGCAGAAGAATGCCCAATATTCCTTAAATGTTCATAGATTTTAAGTGCATTCTGCTTGATAAGATTTCCACTGATAGGATTCTTTTTGGCTATACAGTCTTCCAACCAGATCATTAACGCCCGTTCCATTTTGACCAGATTAGAATTTCGTGTGCGAGTAACACGTTTCGCACCTAACGGACAGCCACAGTTTTCCTTATATTGTCTGCATTTTTCTTTAGGGTTCGAATTGTAGATTCATTCAACTTGGTTGATTTTGCAACCGACGACAGTTTTTCCCCGCCTTCTAAACGATTTAGAATTTCGATTTTATCTTCAAGAGATATAAACTTTCTTTTTAACCCTTTCCTTGTTCCTTTCGTGTTTGACATGATGCAAAGCTAGGGTTAATAATTACTTTATTTTTATTATATCAGAACAAATGAAGAATATTACTTACAGTATTGTGTAATGTTGTCCAATTATAAACCACAAATTAAACAGCAAAAAGCTGAACGAACGGACGGTGCAGAAAATTTTTCAGAAAGACTTGGTCACCAACAAAACGTGTGCACTGTGAAAGAGCTCTGAAAAGACTAAAACCGATGTCGCTATGAGATAAGCCGGAGATAATCTTTACAACATATCTAGACTAATCTAGACATATCTAATCTAAAACATATCTAGTTGCTATGTCGCGATCCCACTGCCTGGACCTACATGAAACTGGCGCTATCTGTTCCCTTATAATTCAAATAGGCCCTAACGAACTAAACAGCTTAGGCTAAACATTCTTAGGCTACGCGGAAGGAACTTATGGGATGCTGTTGACGGAAACCGCGTTCTGAGAGTACCGCGTTATAGGAGGGCTGTCGCATTTTCAGCTCCGCGCTATATGGAACCCACCAGACACACTAACGGCTAAAGCCGTATTGTGATAGGCGTGATGTACACTTTCAATCTAGAACAGCTTGATTTCAAAATCGGGTGCAATCGCCCAGACTTGTTTCTCTTGGACGGAGCTCAATCTGTCAGAGACAGTTCAGTTTAATGCTTAACTATTCCATTTTCAGAAGTCTAGTTATGCGTGTGTATCTTCTTTTATAGCGCTATCAACCTTTGTATTCCAGATCCTTTAGCATTCCTGAAAAGTAAACATATTCCCCAGTGAGAAGTGCGTTCCTCCCCTTCCAAATCTACTTTTTTCTTGAGATTTCTCCCCCTTCACAATCCCATGTTGATAAGGGATATTTTTAAGCACTTTTTTCTGGGAACACAGTTGGTATATAACCTGCGCTCGATAGACTGATTGCGCAGCTGAGAAGTGTGCTCCTTGCACAGCAATATTACAGTGAATAAAATGGCAACAAAGAAGAAAAGAATAAGCTATACTATAGGGCAGCGTTTCTCAACCTTTCAGTATTCGCGGCCCAATTTTTTTTAATAATGTTTATCGCACCCCCCACTTACCATAAAATGTATCCAACAATAATGTATATTGAGTACTGATTCTGTTTATGAATTATCTTTAACTAACTGCCAAAACAAGAATAAAAACGAGTAATTTAGTAATAAATCACTATTTGAATTTTGGGTAGGAGTAGACTGATTTTTCTGCACAAAAAACAAGGACATTTCGCATTCTATTACCATTCATTTTCAACATCCTATTTTTGTGAAACTGTTTTTTCTGCTGTGGCTACTTTGAAGACAAACTATAGATCTGGGCTAAATACAGAAACAACTGAGAGTGGCTATTTTTAATATTAAGCCTTAATTTGAAAAACTAAGTTTTGAAAGACAGGCCCAAGGAAGACACTAATAATTATTAAATCTGTTTTTAATTTAGCATGTTTTGATTGAGAAAGTTTTAATTTAGTAATTTTTTTTTTACTTTAATAAGTTATTAAATATGTCGAAATATATTTTGTTTTCTATGTGTATGTGTGCTTTCCTTTCAGTCAGTTAATGATTTTTTTATTTGGATATTCTCGCGCCTCTCTTCTCGTGTGCTAGCGAGTGGGGCCGACGGTGGGGCGCGCCCCACAGGTTGAGAATCGCTGCTATAGGGGGAAGAAAAGTTACGGGTAATTGATAAAGTTAAAAATGATGCAACAAAAGCGAGTGTTATTTCGTGAATATAGTTCCGCGGTATAGTTTCACTATACCGCGGTTAGATCGCGGTTTATAGATCGCGGTGCCAAACATGTCCCCCGACACCCGCGTTTTAGCGGGGTTTTACTATAGTACATAAATGGCCCCCTCCCGGTTTAAACGTGCAAGAGCATAGAAACAAAGATGCAAATTCGGTTTTGATTTAATTGTGATTTACAAATAAAGAAAAAAGATTTTTCTTCATAAAGCCTCTTTTTTTTTATTACATGGTTTTATTTAACTTGTGGCGGAATTTCGTAAGGCGGTTTTTGACAACTATTACTGCATAAATTATCTTCAAATTTTGCACACAAGCTTATCTTCGATGACAATACAATAATCCATCCATTTTATAATTTATTATAACGTTAATTAGGGAAAACAATTAATAATTTTGGCTCTGAGGAAATTATCAGCATTATCATTTGTCGTTTGGCAACAATAGTTTTGTTTGGACAATGCAACAATGTTTTGCTTGTTACATGATTTTATTTAACTTGACTTGTCACGGAACTTTGTTACGTGGTTTTCGACCACTATTACTGCATAAATTATCTTCAAACTTTGCACATAAGCTTATCTTCGATGACAATGCAATAATCCATCCATTTTATAATTTATTATAACGTTAATTAGGAAAAAAAATTAATAATATTGGTTCTGAGGAAATTATCAGCATTATCATTTGTCATTTGGCAACAGTAGTTTTGTTTGGATAATGCAACGATGTTTTGAATTTAAATAAAACCATGTAACTTAAAACATTTTTAGCGATTTAATATTTATTATATTACTTCTTTTCCATTCAATCGAGGAATAGAAAAAACTAGATTCCGATAACCGACAGTCAATATCCATGTCGCATCGGAGCAAATGATCGATTAAGTAAGCAAGATTCACTTCGCCAAATACTCATTGTTATGCATTGATGTTATTCCAAGTTACATTGTTTAAATTTATGAATGCACATCTATTAACATAAAAGGGAGATAGCTAATTATTAAACAAAGATTTTACCGTAATGCAGAAATACAGAACAAAATAGTCCGATTCAAAATGTGTTACTTGACGAAGGACTCTGTTCTTTCTCTAGAAAGAAATTACAGGCACTAAAAAATACCTAATTGGTTGAAAACGACATGGATCTATCTACAACAAGCAATAGAAAGGGTGGGAAAACCTTCTCAGTCGTTTTACACACCAGACGGATGTCGCCAGGCGTGTTCTCCTATTTGGCACACATTTTATGAACCGACAAGAATATGATTTATCTGAACCCTCGGTATTTCAATTGATTTATCCCCCCCCCCTCCCCCGCGATCCTTCAATGAAAATGTTTAAAATGATGACAGAGTAGGGAGTTTTAAATGCCACTTTACTTATGGTGACCATACGACCTCGAATTTCGGGGACAGTCCCCAAATTTGAATATTTTTTGTGCTGTGTCTTCAAAAACACTTTAACTCCTTCGGGACGCAGAAAGTCCCCAAATTTAAAATTTTCTTTTCCTTCTCTTCAAATTGCATTAGATTTGCAATTTTGAACTTTTAGATAGCAATTATCAAATAATTGCCTTAGATAATATTATAGCAATTATCAAATAATTGCCTTAGTATTTCAATATCTAACAGTCAATGAACTAAGAAAATATGCATAAATTATTTCGAAAAAATGCTTGGATAACCTTTGAAATATATTAATGAAATTAATTTTCCATAATAGAGGTATTTATTGTATTGGGTTGCTTTGTTCAAACATTTTTTCTAATACAGTCCCCAAATTGTCCTTGAATTTGGGGGCATCCCCACATTGACGCTTAGGAATAGGGCCACTCTAACCTACTACTCCTAAGTTAGATCTACGTACATGGCGCGGCGCTCGCAAATGTCTGCCCCCCCCCCCCCTCAAAATGTATCAACAGTTAGCTAATAAAACGCATATAAATCTGCTAATCTTTTTAAACGTATCAAGGTCAAAGCAAACTATTCTTCGTAACTGGAGACGAATAAATGACCCTCTGCCTTCCAGCATTTCCTTCCTCTTTCGTGGATAAAATTTGTGTTCGTTGGTAGACTCAAAGCAAGGATTTAATTTTCAAAATTGTTCTTCAACATATTTTATCTTTCATAAGTTTTTCATTCTATTTGTTTAGAACAGTTCTATTATTTTCCTACTGCACCGTTCATGAATCTCATTTGCTGGGAGGGCGGAGATCACCCGAATCTCCCCCCCCCCCCCTGTGGATCCGCCACTGATCAGTAGTTGTTGGATCCGAGCCGTGATAGCCTAGTGGTTAGGATGTTGGACTTCTACCCGGAAGGTCGGGAGTTCGATACCCGACCCGCTGAAGACTCACCATGTCCAGTTGGGGATACGAGCATGCAAAAGCCGTGGACCCCATTACCTCGCGCCCAGAAAAGAGCATCCCTAAGCAGGGTTCGAAATTAGCAGTCGTTAGTCGTATTTTTGCAACTAAAAAATTTCGTTTGACGAATGGGATTTCACATCCAGTCGTCACTTTTGACGCCTAACCTTTTTTAAAACTTTTAGTTTGACGAGGACACTGTTTCACCGTCATTATTTTTTTTAACCTGATATAACTTTACAATTACATTTTTATGAGCAAATTTCTTCTAATCTTCTGTATTTGAGTATTTACAATCCCTGTGAAGACTATCATAATTTCTTGACCTTCAAATTTTTGAATTGCGAATTTTTACTTACTTGTAAAAGTAATTTACAATCAAGTGTTACATACAAAACTTACTCATTTGTAAGTAACACTTGATTGTAAATAACACTTTAAAAAAAGTTAACTCATATATTATTTTATAAGGTACTGATTAAAGTAAACATTTATACAGCTGCATAAACCTTAAGCAAAATGACAAACTTCTCAGAAGTTACCAGCAGAAATTGGTTTTCGAACATTTTTCTCTTACTTATGAACAATTTTCTCATTTTAAGGTTGTGATGTTTTGCGATATTTTTTAACAATTGCACAACTGTCAGTCTTGAGTTGATATATATGCCCAAGCAGTTTGAATTATTTAAAAGTGACGCCTAGCAGAGCATTTTTGGCAACTTAAACTGACGCCTAAGTTTTCCATCCTAATTTCGAACCCTGTCCCTAAGGCCTTGTGCTAACACGGAAGGAGGCTGGAGGAGAAACGTAGTTGTTGGATTGCAACTCAAGTACCACAGAAAAAAAATAAAATTAATAAACATTTCCGTTCCGTTTTACTAGTTGCATGCCTTAAATTTAAATAAGAATAAAATAGCAAAAATTACCAAAAAGAAAGAGAAAAAAGGACCATCGAAACGGACTGCTGCAAACACATCCTTAACTACATTTAGAAGGCGGAAAAAACCTTTGTTACACTAAAAATTATCCGGAAGTGGGGAGTATTACTCAATGGCAATATAAAAAACTTTTAAAAAATAATTTAATACTTATTCTAATAAGTTAGGGGTTCCCTAACCTGTGGGTCGCGAGGCACTTCTCGTGGGATTGCCACATAATTTTTAATCTTAAATTAAAAATCCTTACAACACAGACAAAATGACTCTTACACGAAATATCATTTAGAATTATTTTGTGCTTAACTTAAGGGCATAAATTGCGATGAAATTGTCTGACGACGTAACGAATTTCGTCATATCCGACCTGAAGAAAATCCATTAAACATTTTTAAAGGTAAAAAAAAGTATTCAAATAATATACAAAAAATACTTAAATGATTTTCAGAATTTGAAAAAAATTCAAATATTTTACAGAAATGTTCAAATAAAAACGGTGTCTCTTTCATTCTATGGCAACGGCCTCTTTTTTTTTTATCCTTCCATTATTTTTTTGAGAGTAGTTATGAGTAACGAGAAAAACGTTCAAATGAGTCACCCCCTTTGACGGGATTACCGCCAATAACTAATCCGCATTACTTCATAGTACGGGTTATGTGTGTACAAAATTTAGCTCCATTTCAAGTATGATATTTTCAGTCAGAGGGTACACACAAATGTGTTTCAGTAAAAATGCAGTCTTACAGTCCAACTATAATACCATATTATATATTTTTTATTTTAGTCCTTGGACATTATAAATAAGGTTAAAATTAGGGATGTAACGAATATTCGGCCACTATAAAATAAAGAAATTAGAAAAAAAATAAAGATATTAGTAGATTTTAATCATTTAAAATTGTATTATAACTCTTGCAAAAGAATACATTAGTATATAGTTTTAATAAATAAAAATAAATTTAGAAAAAAAGCTACTTTTTTAAACATTGTTTCAGGCTTGACTGAGTAAAACAGATTTTAAAGTTTTAATATTGTATTTTTTATTTAGCATTTTCTCCCAAAAGCTGGCAGTAGTTAATTATGATGGAGAGTATGAGAAATTAAGTTTGTTATTATTAACAAATTGGAAGTCGGACTTTGTTTGGGTAGACTGATTTATTGTGAATATTGGGTAAGAGAGAAATGTTAAAAGCCTAGAATATATCATGAATATTTAGATAGCATAAGTTATTGGGGTTTTTGAAAATAAAAATATATTCCAGTTCAGTGTATTAAATTTTAATAGATCTTTTAAAAATATGTATAAAAAAAACCCATAAAATAAAAATATTTACTTTTATAACTTTTAAAATATCTTCATTTAACAGTTTTTAACAAGGTAAAAGTTCACTAAGCAATAGTAATTCTTTCATTTGAATTAAATAATTAGTAAAATAATGCTAATGCTTACTACCATAAAACCTGTCATTTATATTACACTTGTGGGTGAAACTCTTGGTGTTATTACATTCAAAACAATAGAGAAAATAGATTAATTTTAAATAATTTTAAATTCTTCACAACCAGAATTAAACCAAACATCATAGATTGTGCGTAATTGGTGTTTGACTTTGTGAATAATTTTAAATTTGACAAATACTTTCTATTACAACGATTTTCTAGAAATTTCAACATTCGGCCGCCGAATATTCGGTATTCGGCCTAAGAAATTGCCCGAATATTCGGCTACGGCCCGTAAGGAATGGCCGAATATTCGGTATTCGGCCAAATCACTATTCGTTACATCCCAAGTAAAAATCTTTCAAGTGACTACCCTCTTGTGAGCAAGGACTTAGGAATGAATCTTTTATGCGAAGGAGCGAGAGGTAAGATTTCCGGTAACTCTTTTCTTCTACTATAGCCGATTGGTTAAAGCTGAAAGGTCTTTGCGATGTGATCGAACTAATCACGTCACTTTCGAAACTAATCGCGGAAACTCCAGTGGCAAAAAAATCTGACCCGGGAGCGAAGCAGTTTTGAATCAATATCAATCTCTGTCTAGAATATTACACACTATGATTGCCATTTAAACCATCAGTCTTCGGCCATTTCCCACCTATGTATGACATTTGGCATTTTCTCAGTTTACACCCATATTATTGATGAACTGATACAAACATCAGCTTGTTGTTAGAGAAGGCAAGGATCTCCAGTAAAGATTTAATTGTATTTCAAATACCCCACTCTTTTTTTGTAAAAATCTTAAAAGAAATTCAAAAAAGAAAAAAAATTGCCGTCCTGTGCTCGAGCACTGAATGGCACATTCCTAAATACGGCCCTGTATAGTGAAATTCTGTTACAGCAAACACCAAGGACAGAGAAAGTTCTTCGTTGTAACGGAATATACATTATCCAATCGGGTTTTAAAACGGGACTAGAAACGTGTTTTGTTGTAGCGGAAATTTCGTTGTATCGGTATTCACTGTCACCAGATTGTACCCAAAACGGCGGAAAATAAATAAATTAACCTTTTTTTTTTTGAAAAAGTAATTATAAGAAATCGATGTGTTAGTATAATACAGTAGAGCCTCGGTTATCCGAGCCCCGACTAACCGAGTTCCGGATTAACCGAGGTACATTTGCCCTTGAAAAAAAAAAATTCTTGGCGGCCGATGGCGGTGTCACTGACTGACGTCAGTCATCCAACTATTTTCTGCTGATATAAAGACCTAGAACAACAGTCAGATACAACTTCGACAGACCTTTTACGGCTGCAACCATTTCGTAAAACGGCACCAAAGAAGCGTGCGAGTTCCGTTAAACAGAAAACAATATATATATATACTATATACATAGATTTCTTTAAGAGACAACTTTAACAGGAACATGTATTCTACTGATGTGTACATATAAAATCAGATATTTGTATGTATGTAACGTCATTTTTTTCATTTCATAATATGCACAGTAAATGCCTTTTTTTTAACATCTTTGGCGACATATTCATTCATTTCAACCCATGTTTCCCTCTCGATTTGGACCGAGTCCGAGTTTCCGATTATCTGAGGTACCCTCGGTCCACATTACCTCGGATAATAGAGGCTCTACTGTACATATGTACAAAATATAATTTATTCATGGTTGCCCCAAATTACAACACACGATTCATCAAAAATAAACTATACCCAAATAGTAGTTCATCGTTTTGATAAATCACCTGCAATTTGCAATAACGTGAAAAAGGAAATAAAGTTACTATCTAAAAAATATAAGGAACGAGTAATCAAACTAAAATACCAGGCATTCGTAAAAAATGCAAGGTTACTGGGCACCACAGAGAAACAAATAATCGAACATGATGCTTTATTATTTTTAAGAAAAAGAGAATAATATTTGAAAAACGGACTTGAGGGGAAAAAATAATTAAAAAATAAGCAAAAAGGCAGGCTCGTCCTTGCAAAATTTTCCGGGGGGGGGGGGGGGGGGGTAAGGGGATGATGTAATTTTAAATACATATTATAGGTAAAAAGCAACAAAATATATAGAAACATGCATAAATTCAATGTATTTCCAAAAGTCAGGGCAGGGGTCAATTGATCGCCCAAATGACGGCCTGAAAAAAAGATACCTATAACTACAACCAAGCAGATCCTGACTTACAAGTTCTTATGCCTAGGGCCCTTTCAATTTTCATGCCCTCTTTTAATGAAAAACTCACTGTATGTATATATATATATATATATAGTATGCGAATGTTTGTGTGCTATGGCTAATGTGACATCGGTTATAAAAAAGAATAAATTCAGAAGAAAGGCAAACATTCTTGTTCGATGGCTTTGTACGAATGCTTCGTACAAATTCGCTTCTTTGTTTAAAGGGGGAAAAGGGCTTCACACAGAAATGCAGTATTTTTACTTTCTAGAGCTCAAACTTAAAAATTTAACATAGAAAAAAGAGAGACTTAGAAAAAGCGCGATATATCTGAATGAGCGATATAACGAGGGGTTACTGCATTACAAGTTTTTAAAAAGAAATTTAAATGATATTATGAGAAAATTCCCTGCCCCTTAGACAGTTCCTGCCCAGGGCACGGGACCGGGCTGCCTGTGCGATAGTCAGGGCCTGCTCCCAAAAAGGTGATTTTCACTTAACGCAGTAAGGTTTTCTGGTTCTATCTTGGTTTCCCGATTTTAGCTTGAACCGTCTCAAAAGGCGGTTGTAGTTTAGCTCATGTAAATCAGAAATATTTTGACAAAATTGCTTCGGTTTGAATATTTGAACCAAAAGTTTCTGACATTTACTGATTTAACTATTTAATAGCTTCTTAGATTAATATTTTTATGAATTTACAACTCCCCCCCCCCCCCCCCCCCCGAGATGTTCGAAAAAGTGCAGATTTTTCGCTCATACCGGATTTGGGATTCGGTGCTAAGACTAATAATCATAAAATGCTCACAGTCACATCTGATGCTGACATCCCAGACTTATAAATTTAATGCGAAAACATAAACATTTCGGTAAAATAAACTATTCCCAAATAGTAGTTCATCTTTTCGCTATCACCTGCAATCTGCAAATGCTCGAAAAAGAAAATATAGCTACAATCTAAACATACAAGGATTCCCTTCTGTAGCGGCATCAGGGGCCAGCGCCCTGGGCAGAAACTTTCTAAGGAGCATAAAATGTTTAAATAATGTCATTTAATGATGTAAAGTAATCAGTTTAATGAATAATAACCGCTGGTATTTTTTTTAATAAGAGGTATTCTAAATAACAACCAATTTCACGTTGACTGTAGTACACGCACACATGCATAAGTGAACCATTCAAAGGGGGCCGGAAAAATTGACAGTGTGATGGGCAGGAAAACTTGTCAGTCGGGTCCAGCTCCAGATGAAAATCTTTCGGTTTCTACAAATAATGCTGTCGTTCTTCAATATTTCAATGCTAATTCCTACTAAAGCCATAATAAATTTGGTAAAATCCTTGGAGAGTCCACCCCGTTTTAAAATCGACAGTTCTAAAAAGTTCGGAATGGTAAACAAAAATAAAGGTGAGGGAGAAATAGTAGAGTGTTAAAAATAATCAGAAAAAGCCGATTATCCTCTCGAGATTAATCGGCCAATTTGCTTATCCGTGCATTTCTACCACTTACATCAGAAATTCTTTTTGCATTTTTCAACTTCGACACGATTGTGGTAATACTAAAAATTCTTCAAAATAAATAAATAAATAAAGTAAATAAAAATTAGAAAAGAGAAAGAAAAAATAATAACATGAGAAATAAATTTAAAACTTACTTCAGCTGTCATTTCAACTGCTACGTTAGGCATCTGAAATTGACTTTCTGGTAGTGGCCGTATTGGTATTTCCGAAGGGCTAAGCATTTTAAAAGTTTCAGATAGTAAATGGTTGCTCCTTTTTTTTCCCCTCACACAGAGATAGAGAGTATTACTAAGAAGCAAAAGGCAAGTTTTAAGGCTTAGGTTGTAGAGTCCCTTGCGTTCTAGGTCGTGTCTTGTGTCGAATGCTGCTTTCCGTCAACCATCATTCTCCGCCGCCGCTCCTATCAGTTGGCGACGTAATAAGTTCTGAAAAGAGGTTTAGTCGCCAAACCCAAAAGTTGTCTTCTGGAGGAAGGAGAATGCTAAAAAGGGAATTCCCCGTTTCAAGAACTATCCCTTCTTTTGCACGCTGATTTCCTACGGGAGTAGACCACTCCATTTCTTTTGCAATTGGGGGGAAGGTGAAGAACAAAAGCGTGCATTTCCTGCTCCCGCGATTTTGCACTTGACTTTATTGCGTATGCAATTGGATTTTGGTTTATTATTTTTTATTTTTTTTTAAAGAGGTTGATTGAGACAATAGTTCTACCCGAGTTTTTTTTTTGTATTACAATGTGCTGTCGACAATCGCATTCCGCATTTGTATGTGTTTGAGTGCTTGTACCTTCATTTCGTTGGCATTTTATTATTTCTAACCATTTATTTTCTTTTAATTCATCTTATCTGGATTTTTAACTGTTGTTTTGGTCTTTCATTTTTCCCTGATTGTGTTTCCTCTCTACATAAGAACATAAATTGAATTTTCGTCAGCGAAAAATCACAATCCAATGCTGAAGAGCAACATTATAATTGCGGGATACACATAATAACTTGTAGTGAAATTTAGATTAATGTATATAATTATCATTCTCTTTTATTTTAAAATAGGTTATTCGGGTTTATTTTATTTGTTAATATTTACTTTGAAAAAATACATCCCGCAACTTCTTTTTCGAACCTTTTATTTACTTAGTTCACTCCACCTTCTTTAGATTTTTAACGCGCGGATAAAAAGCATTAAATAAAAAATATAGAACATGAAATAAGGATACATCAAACAAAATAAAACAATTAACATTTATGTAAAAAGGGGGAGGGGGACACTTAAAACAATTAAAAGCGATTCTTGAAGCCATCTTTCGATTTTAAATGTCCGAGTCCGAGCAAAACGTTTTGCATAGGCAATAATTGTATTAAATAAAACCACCACATTATAAAAAAGTGCTAGTAAAAATACATTACATATTTCTTTTTGTGGGATATTAAAAGTGAAAAATATTCCTCGATAGTTCAAAAATATCGGAAAAAAGGATAAATAGCAATAAGAAGCGCTGGCACGTGTTTTGGGGTTTCAAGGAATCTCTTTTTCAATGAAAAAAAAAACAAAGGCTGTCTCCTCATCCGTATATAAGCTCCTGTTTTTTTTTTTGGATAGAAATAGGGTTTTTTTGAAACTCCTAACACGTACCTGCTGTTCTTAATGTTATTTCTGCCTTTTAAAATTGCTACTTAGTGTTTTTAAAAGTAACCGGCGGGGGAGGAAGTCTCTTCGAGGGTGATTATCCCCCCAGCCCCCCCCCCCCCCACGAAATTAGGATCTAGTGCGCCACTGTTAAAAGTTCACGTAGCCCCCACAACAATGTGTGTTTTTCTCTTAATTTTGAATTTTTAAAAGAGCTAGTATAAAAAAATGACACTAATAAATAAATAAATCCTAATTCATTAGCTGTTTTTCAGATTCTTAACCCTACACTGCGCAATTTTTTGTTTCTTTGTAAAATATTTTTTTTTTTTTTTTTTTTTGTCTCTGTTTGTGCTAGTTAAAAGTGGAAAAAATACTAAAAAAATTCTTATTTAATTCGGAAAAGTAGAATTCGAGAAAAATTGGCATGTTGTTTAAAAACAACACTGCGCATTTAGGGGTAACAATAATAATTTTTTTATATAATCAGTTTAACAAATGAAACCAAATCAATGATAAACAGGCATGCATTATGATCATAAAATATCACTAAAATATGAAAATTTATTAAAATAATTTATTTTACTATTATTTATAAATTTATAAAATTTATTAAAGTAAAAATTTGCAGATGTATCTAATAATTATTAGTTACATGTGCGAATTTTTACTTTGATTACCAATAAAGTTTAATAATAATTTCACTAAAAGATTTTAAACAAGAAACCTAACATCTGTATGATCTTCGTTTCTACTTTGATTGAGCGTGAATTGATTTTAAACAAAATTCCTAAATAATAATAATCGACCACTTTAAGATAATTTGTGAAATATTTAACAATAATCTTCTAAAAGATACTAAATAAACTGAAATAGAACAACCTGTGACTCTTGTTCTTGTTTATACTGCGAATAATGCAGGAGCATAAAAATTGCCCCCGAATGCGCGGTGTTGTTTTAAAACAACAAGTAAAAAAGGCGCCTTAATATATATTTTTCCCGAAGTTTTTCGAACAACTTATATTTATTTTATTTTAAAACTATGTAAGCAACTACAGACTATTTTTTAAACTAAAATTGTTGCTTAAAATTTGTAGAAAATAATTTACTATATGCAACTTTACAGAAATTGGTTAAATAAAGTTAAATTAGATAAAGTTTAATAAAAGGCTTTTATTATCATAGACATAAATACAAATTCTACAATTATTTCATTTTAGCTTATTACTACAAAGATTATTATTGAATTTCATTAATTGTAATAGAATTATTACTATCATTGATGTCGTTATTATATAGTTGTGTTATTAATGGCTTATGGTAACTGAAATACGAAATATATTGTTTACATTCCACAAAATTTAGTAACCGAGCGAAAACTCCATCAATTGTAGTGCCGGATCTCGTTGTCGACGTTTGAGGATTGTTTTTCATGGATAAATTAAGTTTATCTTTCAAAAATTCAATTAGTTTCAAAGATTTTTCTGATGCAAAATTGATATTAAAATCTCCACTTAATATCATCGGTATTTTATCATTATTGTTGCCGAGTAAAGAGGCACCGCCACTTGTGTATGATAACAATGAATGGTGAATAAAATCAATAATATCGTCCACCTTCTGATTAGGAGATATATATATTGCAACAATCAAAATTTTTATCCCATTTACCATTGTGCATTGAGCCATACATAAATCACCAACTGCTGAAGTTAGTGACCCATGAAAGTCAGGAGAAAGAACAGAAAAATCTATCGATGAAGTTACAATGTTAGCAACATCTTTAGAATTATGATATATTCCTACAACTCCTGCTCTTGTGTTCAGCCGTTTAAATTGTGCAATGCATTTGAAATCAGTAATGTTTATTTCACTGTCATTGTTTAGCCATGTTTCAGACAGAACTAAAACATTCGAATTTTTCACAATTGAATCATCCAGGTCAGCTACATGAGCTCTAAGACTTTGACAATTGAAAGTAAAAAGTGACAAACCTAGTGGTCAAACCCACGACACCACCTAGTGGTCAAAGTCATCACTACTCAAAGCGGGTCATGGCGATACCTCCGAGACTGGGAATGGGCTTTTATGGAAGTCGATGCAATCGCCACCTGGATTTCAAAAATGTAACTACTCAAAACGGGCCGCAAAATACATTGGAGACATTTACCAATCCCTACTCCGCTGGAGAAAGTATACTTCGAATCACGCGTGGTAGGGATAAGAAAAAGATGGCGCGTAACGGAAAAATGTGACGCGTAACGAAAAAATGTTACACTAAATTTTTTTCCAACCCCGATAAAGAAGTTTCACTTCAAAAAATTAAGAAGTTACTGTTTTTTACGAAATTAACAGATCTTACGATTTTGTAAAAAGGATGAACCTTGACTTCAGTTTACAAGATCTAGGGGAAATTATATTAACTAATATCATCACACATACAAAATGAAACGAAAGAATCCGACACATGTTAAAAATATTACAAAATAAAAGTTTAGTGAACGAAAATTGGAGGTGTTGTTTAAAAACAACACGGCGCAGTGTAGGGTTAATACCCTAGTAAAAAAGTTTTAAGCACATTCATTAAATAATGAAACCAGAATCATTTAACATAAAATTCGCAACATTAAATAAAATAAAAGAAGTAATGGTAAAGACAAAGTCATTATTATATAAATAAAATGTTGACTTCTTTGGCTGTCTTTGGATTTCAGTATCAGAATAAAAAATATTAAGTAAGTCACAGCGCAAGAGAGTTCCCCCCCCCCCCTCGGAATTTGTAAATACTACAGTGTAACCCCGCCATTCGTCCGCCTCGCTATTCGTTCAACTCGCTATTCGTCCAACTTATTCAAGTAAAATTAAACTTGCCATTCGTTCTTGTCTAGCGATTTATACGGCGCCAGGTGCCAGCTGGATTGCCAGTTTGGCTTTTTTAAAGAAAAATCGTGAAATTATGCTCACATTTTGAACTTGTCTGGAAACAATTTGGCGTTTTGGATTTTTTTTTAAATTTTAATACTTTTAGAGATTTTTCTGACAATTTCTAGGGGGCAGCAAGATGAAGTGGTTGAAGAACTTTCTTCTTCAGAGGAGGAAAGTAGTAAGGAAAGCATATCCTTTGCAGCGATTAAAGAGCTGTGCTACCCCTGCGAGAAAACACAGAGAGTGGTTGAAAAATGGCATTCCAACACTGCTGTGGTCGCAGCATTAACTTGTTCAGCTACAATGTTATTGAATATTTTAGTAAAAATCTGAACAACCGTCAAAGGCAGACAACATTGGGCAGGTTTTTAAAGAAAGAAACCCAAGATTCTTCTAGTGCAAAAAGACAGAAAAAAAAAAAAAAATAAATAAATAAAGGCAGAACGGAAGAGAACACATGAAGGGAGGTTACCTGGTGTTTTTATGGAAGGTGACTCCTCTTCCAAACAATAGCATCAACATTTCTCTTTCCTTATCTCAAAATTCCACTTATGTCATCAGCTCACCTGAGTACAAGCAAAGTGCAGTTAATTTTTTTAAAATCTATAATATCACGTACAGTATTGTGCATTTGTTTTTCATAAGTTTAATTAAGCAACCATCTGTGGACAGAGGCGGAGCTAGGGTTTTCAGCGCCCGGCGACAACTGAAGAATTTGCGTCACCTGTGTCCATGGGGGAACCTAGGGGCGTTCCTAAATGGAATTTCAATACTTTGATGCTTCCTAAATGATAAATAGCTCTAAAAAGCAACTGTTTTAACTTTTATTTTTATTAGGGACCATTCACTTATAAGGGGAAAATGGGACACTTTGGCTTCGCAAAATTATTTGTCTGATTTCCCACGCACTCCTGTGCTACATTGGTCATTCCCGATATGATTTGCAGTGCTCCCACTTTTTTGTCGAACATATTTACACCTCTTCAGATCAAATAATTTACTTTTCGTATTTAAAAATGAAATAAATGAACATTAAATTGGCGCCCTTTGACGCTGCGCCCGGGGACAGCTGTCCCTCCTTTGCCCCCACCTAGCTAAGCCTCTGTCTGTGGATCTGGGACGAATTAAACCAATTTACATTGTAACTTATCTGAAAAAATAATTCGCCATTCGAAGGTTACATTGAAACATGAAAGCAAGGTTAAGAGCTTAAAAAAATGAGTCATTAATAAGCCGCTCGAGTAAAAAGCATTACAAAAGTGAAAGAGCTAACACGATGGAACAAAAAATAGCCAAAATGAATAAAATAAATTGGTCATGTAAAATCATGAGCGGATTTTGACTTTTGGGATTCAGAGCCTGGGGGTGGGCTGCATTTTTAAAATTGCTTCTTTAGAAAGTAAGATTAAAAAATAAACTTTCTCCCTAATAGTCTTAGATAACACAAACAGAAATGAATTTTATTTGTTTATTTTCCTTGTTAGTTTTGTTTTTAAAAAATAGAAGACTCAGATTTAATAATGTAATGTGTGCAAAAAAAAATAGTGCAATCAAAAATGCAAGTTCGAACAATGACTCAATTTTAAAAAATATATATTTCAAACCGAAGTTTGTGGATTTCAAATGCAATATGAAAGTGTGAATTTCGCCCTTTCCCCATCTGCAATAAATAAGAGCGGTACAATCCACTGCCATAGGAAGTCAGTGGGAAAAAGAAGTGCTCGTGTTTCAAGAAAACGTGGCTTTTAGAGAAAAAGAATAAATTACAAATCAATTTTTGATTTGACTATTCAGCTGAAGGCCATAAATATGAGCAAAATTCGATTTCAGATACTATGGTTGAATTTCTTTTAAGCGATTTGATGGAAATGAATTGTAATTGATTGCCTGTGACACTGGCGTAGGTAAGGGGGAGAGGGAGTTGGGGGTTGGGGATAAAACCCCTCTGAAATGATGAAGATTGTCTAGAATTTGACCACTTTTTCCTGTAAAACAATGAAATTAGCTCACTTCTCCCGAAGACCCCCTCCCCCTAATCTGGGTCTAGCTACACCACTGGCCAGTGAGATAATCAGAAAAATTTTTCTGAAAGAAATTGCGTTCAGGAGTTCTTTACATTTGAAAAATAGAATTCTTTGTTTTTATGAATCACCCGCCCTCCCCGCCCTTCTTATTTTTTGCTGTTGCATATTTTCATCATTCTTTTGCCGGAGTTACAAGAAATACATCTGGTAACTCCGAAAACTTTTTATGAAATTTTTACAGTAAATATAGGAGATACAATGTTAACTTCACTTATAAGAATTTTAGTTTTCCCAATTCTGTTTTCACACGACATATACGTTCTTGAAGAGTGTATCTGCAGAAAAGTTCCTCGTCTAAAAAAATCAGAAAACATATTTTAAGAAATACAATAAAAAGATTCGTTTTAAACTTTACTTGCACTCATTTTCATCTACATTTCAGTTAAATAAGCAAAGGGAGGCAAATTAGTATGCACTTGCATATTTACCCAAATGCTAAAAATATTTAAAAAGAAATAGCGCCAAAACAGGGATAAAGAGCCTAAACTTATCCACACGCTGTAACATGATTACACGCTGTTTTGATTCGCCATTTCCAAGACCAATAAAAATCTAGGATATTCACACCGCCCAAGACGCCACCAACTTATGGCCCGTTCATTTTCGTGTTTTATTTAGATTTATATTTCATTGCCGAACATCGGAGCGAGGAGTGACGTCCACTTGGAGCAGCTTAATCAAGTTTTGTGTTGAATTCTCTGGAATTTCAGGTGAGAAGTAATTTTTAACCTAAGGGACCGCTCTTAAATGATGCTACACTTTTTTTTCAATATATTTGATCCCCCCTTTGTCGCTAAGTATCACACTTCAACATACTCCCTACTACGGCTCGACCGATGGCATTTTTTAGCAGATGGGCCGATGCCGATTGTTCCGAGATCGGCGGATGGCCGATTGCCGATTATTCTCCTCTTCCATCGGCCGATGACCGATGGGAAAAAAGACGCTTTAAACCATTAAAACGTGTAGAATGCTTGTCAAAAATTTCATTTAAATCATTTATTTATTTTTATGTTTATAAAAAGATAAATGCATCATTCAAGCACCGTACAACTGTTTGGGGGAAGTTTACATAATAATTAAAACTAACAGAATCACTCGCGATTCTAGTAAAGTAATTAAACTATTTGCAGGTTAAACAAAATAAAGAAATGCTATATCAGAGGATTTTAATTCTTTTTTGTTATCTTTGCAAAAAAACTCAACAACTATTGGATCGGATCGGGTCTAATCATTGGTCTAATTCTCTTTTCTTCAATTTTTTCTCTTTATAACACCTGCACTGCAAATGCCAAGTGCAGCTGCCTTTATTTTCTTATTTTTTTCACGAAAAGGTACGCAGATGTTTTAATACAGACCAACAAATAATCTGGGTTTGTATCTTTAACGAAATTGTCAGCACGCCCCCCCCCCCCCCCCCGCTTTTAAAAGAAAAGCGGGAACGATTTTATGTTTATTTTTCATTATAAAAGTTATCTATATATATATATATATATATATATATAGATAAAGGAATGTATTTCTGCCTGTCCTTTTTTCATTACTACAACATTCATCCGATCGTCTTGAAAGTTTGGGAAGTTTTTGAGCACACTCCTGTGAAGGTTTCTGAAAAAAAAAATCCTATAGGTAGTTCTTCTTTTAATTCCAAATTTAAGCAATTTTCCACATACATTCCGGGTGAAAAAAAACCATTGTACATATTAATGTAATATATCCATCGAAAGCGCTATTTTTTTCTGCACAAGATGATATTTGTTCTAAGTTTCTAAGTCAATAAGAACGCCAGTTATAAGCTTTTTAGTGCGATTTCTTAAGGCTTACCTTGATCCAAAAATAATAATTAGCAGTTTCCTCAACGCCGGGGGAATAGTTTCAATATAAAACTTATTTTTAAAATAGAGAGATATCAGTTTAGTTATCAACGGAAAAACAATAATAATGCATACCTTCGATTTAACGTTTTTCTCAAATTAGCAATAGGTTTTTAACTCGAGATCGAACTTGATAAAAGTATTTGTCTCCTGTCTCCCCGATTTAACGATTTCCTTGATTTAGAAATAGCATTTAAATAAATATCTCCAGAAAAGTGCTTTGGGTCCGAAAATTAAAGTATCTCGTGACTCACACTACAGCTCACATTTTTAAAAAAAAATCTGTTCATATTGCGCATTGTCTGGTTTTCGCTCCAAAAACTTCGAAATTATTTACCTTTGGAGACATTTTTCTATTCGAAAGTAGACGAAACAGTCTATACCAGCGGTTCCCAAACTGTGGTACGTGAAGTCTCTCCAGTTGGTACGCGTGCAGGCAAAAAAAGAGCGATTAAAAAATATTACATCATAAAAAAAAAGGAAAATCAAAATAACTAAAATACTGTTGGAATCAGTCAACCGAAAGTGACGTGAGTGGTAGCCTAGTAGGTGCAACCCGCGGGGTAGACGACGCGACTGCTAGACCAGCCATGGCTAGACACTAGAGCAGTGGTAAGTGGTTCCCAACCTTTTTCCCTTGCGAACCCCTTCAATATCCGAAAGAAATTGGCGAACCCCATGTAGTCGTTAGTAACAAGTAACAAAACTAAAATTTGCTAGCACATTTATTTTCTGTGTTGCACAATATTTCCTAACAAAAAATGAAAATATAATTACAAAACATCGATGTTTAAACAGAAACTAAAATATTTTTTTCATTATTTGTTCTTTTTGAACATATGTATTGGCAAAATATGTCTAACAATTATTTTCCCACTGGTGCGAAAAAGTTAGTGAATGGCATGAGAAATATACGTACAGATTTTTGAATCAATCAATAATGAATATCATTTGATTTCATTTTCAGGGTGAAATGTACCTAATTCGCAAAAGTTGGAATAAAGTTTGATACATGCCAGTACAAAATTTCAACTAATGAATAAATATTTTTAGGTTCCTTTTTGGGGTCTGTATACGAGAAATATGTTTCAGTAGTTTTTTTTTTTATTTCCGAGTCTTCCTTCGCGTTAGCGAGGAAAAAATCAGAAATGGTAGGAGAAACAAACGTTCAAAATTTAAAATAAATCAATGAATCTCTGTCGATACCACTTTGAGATCGAAGCTTTCGGAATCAAATAACAGAAGAAATAAGTGTATTTCATATGTCGTACGTATGCTTCCTATGCTAGTAAACAACTTTTACGCATCATCGGGAACAATTAATTTTAAAAAATCATTTTTACATTCCATCTTAGTAAACTTATTACGTCGTTTTTCCTTTTACGTTAACAGTTAAAAATTGCGCCATTGCAATATTATTTTCGCCAACCCCTGGGGGTTCGCGAACCACCTGTTGGGAAACGCTGCACTAGAGGCAACACATTCTGCTTGAGGAATTTTGTCTTTAAGTTGAAAATGAATTTCCGTTATTGTCAAGAAAAGCATTGCTGTATTTCATCCCGTTTACAACCATTTATCTTCGTGAAACTGCTTTTATGATTATTAAAAATAAATACAGAAAAAAATTAAATGTCTACCCAATTTCGAGTTCAAAACTAACTTCTACGGAAACCAGACGTCACCTCGTTTGTAACTGCTGTGCAGCAGCAACCTTATCATTATTATTATTGTTTCTTTTGTTTTTTGTTTTTTTCGTTTTTTTACGTGATAAGTATTTTGTACTGAAGAGGTATTTCTAACACTAATTTGGAAGTACGTATTAAAAATATATTTAATACATTTCAAATTTTTATTTTGTATATGAAGCAGTGATACCCAAATGGTTTACGAGAAAAATGGTGGTACTCGAAGACAAAAGATTGGGAACCGCTGGTCCATACAATTAAAATTGCGGTTCTTTTTTTTGACTGAATTTTATTTATTTGTGTATGGTGTGTTAAATATTTATTTCTTCGGTGTTTAGTTACAAGAGCTGACTTCTTTCTCCCATAAATCCGGGAGAATGCTCAGATTTTCAAGTTGTCCCAAAACATTTTTCAGCGTATTGCCGTGCGTATAGTATAGGTCAGTGTTTCCCAACATTTTTTCCCTTGCGAACCCCTTCTAAGGTTCGAAAAGACATGGCGAACCCCTTTCTGTAGTCGTTAGTAACGGGTGAAAAAAGTATAAAATTTATAAGTGCATTTGTTTTCCGTGTTGTACACTACTTCATAACAAGAAATGAAAACATAATTATTGTAAAACGCCCAAGTTTAAATAAAAACTAAAATACAGCTACAAACGGTTTTTTTTATTATTATTACATTTTTCTCATTTGCTCTTTTGAATTATTATTACAGCAGTAAACATATGTATGCCCACAACATTATAAAGAATACTTTCCCGATACGTTCCACTTTCCGGTTGAAATGTACAAAATTCGTAAAAGTTTTCGAAACTAAAAGAAAAATTAACATTTTGCATAATTTCTAATTTTTAAGTGCGATAATGCAGAAAAGTTGGAATAAAGTGTGACAAATGACAAGTCCAAATTTCAAATAAATGAATAAATATCTTTTGGTTCCACTTTAGGGTCTGTGTAATGAAAAGTTAGCCTCAAATAATGCAAAATTTTGCATTTTATGCAGTAAATTTTCATATTTCTGACTGGTTCTTTGCATTTGCGAGGAAAAAGTTGTAAATGGCAGGAGAAAAATGTGCTCTAAAATTGAAAATATTATAAATCAATAAATATCTTTCGGTACCAAAATAATAAATTTAATTGTGATCCAAATATAAAATCAGGCATAAGTAGAAATCAGTACATTTCAAATTTTGTATGTATGCTTCCTATGACCAGTGTTTCTTTCAGGCATCTCTCCGGCGGGGCACTGCCCCCTCGGAGCAAGCCAACTGCACCCCCGGGAGAAAGATTCAGATCACATTTTCAAAAAAAAAAAAAAAAAGAAAGAAAGAAGAAAAAACAAAAGGGAGAAATTAAGAAGGAAAAATTAAAATTTTAAAATATAGAGGAAATAAAGTTTTGGGTCATAAAACTGGCCTCTCACTGCCAACAAAATGTGAAACGCCAAAGCTCCGGTCCTTCAGATAAGACCTGGTTCTAAGCATGGCTGTTGAGAGGGTGTCAGGTATGGCTGATTCATGAGGCTCGGTTCGGCATCAGAGTAGTGCAGTGGGTAAAATTTTTCTATGATTAAGAAAAGATGCAAGGGTAAGGGAGGTGGGAGGGGGCGACAAAACTGGCACATGGGGCCGGCCTGGGCTATCGGTGGCCCTGTGTCAGAGTACTGGATAATCAATACAATCTACCTTTATTCCATTAAATCTCATGAATATAACCCCTTCCTAAAAGAATCTACCCTTTATTATTTAGTCTTGGTTCCTTTTTTTTACATATGATAGGAACCTTTTGATCCATACTTCTGTTATCTGAATCTTTACATATCCAATTGCAACGAGAGACGGTTGGCAATGAAATGTTTGACACTGTTACTTTGAAATTAAGTTGTTTATTTGAGGTCAACATTAAGAGTACTTTTGGAAATTTTCTAGAAACAATGACAAATATCTTTTTTAGAAAAAATGGACATTTAAATTTAAGACATTTAAATCTAGATTCAGGCGATCTTCTGCTTGACTGGCCAATGATCATCGCTTTGCAAGCAAGTAAACACATAAATATGTACGTTGTACATGTGCCCTACATTTTTTGCAATATTACATCTCTTTAATGTGAAAAAAGATGCCAAAAATTATGTTTTAAGATTCCAATTCAAAACTTTCCTGGAAGAACTTTAGACACCTTCCTTTTTCCCCTAATGCCACCAAAAAATAGCCTTAAACTGCACTTTTTGGTCTTCAGGTTGGAAAATTTTTCAAAGCATGGCCCCCTACTCACCTCGTTTTTTCTTAACGTGACCAAAGTTGGCCTAAAATTCCATTTGATTCTCCTACATCATCTAAGATACCATGAAATTGCACTTTTAAGTGCTTCAGTTTCAGGAACATTTCTTGGGGAACAACACCGAACACTATCAGTAGCGTCACCAAAAGTAGCCAAAAATATCTCCGAACTATTTTTCGCATCCTCTAACATCCCCGAACAACGTATGGGACCGTTCATAAATGATGTCGCACTTTTTTTCAATATATTTGACCCCCCTCCCCCTTTTGTCACAAAGAGTCACATTTCAACATACCCCTCTCCCGCTTTCTCACACGTCACGCTATTTTATGCAAATGCAATGCATTTGCATAAAATAGGTTTAATTTGCTGATTTTAAATGTTTTTATAGAAATCAAAATGTACGATGTCACACTTCTTGTTACCCCCTCCCCTCCCCTTGTCACAAACTGTCACACTTTCATGAACTTCCCCCCTCGAAGCGTGATATCATTTATGAATGACCCCTAACCGAAATTTCATCGCTGGGACTTGGAACTCAAAAAGTTTCTTGTGGAGAGCCCTCGTACTCGTTTCCAGTGACGTTGACAAAAATAGAGTAAAACTGCATTTTTAAGGCTAGTTTGAAAATTTTCTCACGGAAGACCATTAGAACCCCCTCCCCCCTCTAACTTCTCCTAAGAGCCTAACATTGCACTCTCAGTACTTAAATTGCAAAAAAATTCCGGAGGTGGGGCCCGGACCTCCCCCCCCCCCCTATCCCAAACCAGCCTAAAAATGACTTATAAGATTTCAATTGCAAAAATTTCAGAAACTCATCCCTCCAACTTCCCTAAACATAAAGCCGAGAATTGATTCTACTGTATACTACCAGGGATCTATCATATATACATTTAAGAAATCCATATTATCATCATTTTTATTCTACCTATTACATGAAATAACACAGCATGATTTGGGATCATACATCGCCCCTCCTAATCCTTCACCTGCCCTCCCGGAGCAAAAGGTCTGAAAGAAACACTGCCTATGACGACAGTTCACTACTTTTCTGCATTACCTGGAAAACAATTTATTAAAAAATAATAATAGTAACTCTTCTTCTTCTTCATAAGACTTGTGTAAATTTATTAATTTCTTCTTTTTTTTTACGTTAGCAATAAAACTTCCGCCATTGCAGTAATTTTTTCGCGAACCCCTGGGGGTTCACGAACCACCGGTTGGGAAACGCTGGTATAGGTCATCACCCCGCCCAAATTTGAACTTCGTTAAATTCGAGTTGGTAATATTATTTTGAATTATTATACAGAAAAAACAACAACATTGGATGTAGGGTTGGAAAATGAACGGAGACCGAATTTTTATAAGAAAAAAAGGATAAAATAAAACGAAAAGAAAAAGACTTACATAAATTAAAAACTATTCTTGAAGTCATCTTTATATCTTTATATTTTAAATGTCCGAGTAAAAAGCTTTGGGGCCGTTCCTAAATGATGTCACGCTTTTCCCCCATATATTTGACCCCCTCCCCCCCCTTTGTCACAATATGTCACAATTCCAGGAATCCCCCTCCCCACTCGAAGCGTGACATCATTTATGAGTAATCACTTTTCATAGACAAATGCAATAAATTAAAAGGGCACATTGAAAAAAGTGCTAATAAAAATACGATTTCTTTTTATGGGATATTTAAAGTGTTCGAGAAAAATATTCTTCGATAATTCAAAAATATAAATAGCATAAAGGAATGCTGACGCTTATTTCGGGGTTTCAAGAAAGAAACTTCTTTTTCAATGAGACAACAAAGGATGTCTTCTCCTCTCCTATTCGATAATAATGATATGCTATTATTTTTTTTCTATTTATTAGGCCATCTTCAGATTTCAGTATGAGAATAAATAATATTAAAGTAATAGAAATAAAAGTACAACTTTCAAACTATAATTATGTACCATAAAATATATAGGCAATATTGAATGAAAATAAAGAGGTTAATGAAATTGAATGAGTTAGAAAAAGGATTCATTAAATAATCTTCGGGTTTTTAAGGTCCGATTAAAAAGTATTCATTAAGAAAGAAAAGATCTATAATTATATACCAGAAAATCGGTAGCATTAAATTAAAACCGAAAGAAGTATTATTTTAATACCCAACTAAAAAGCAATAACAAATTAAAATTATATAACATGGGCAGTTAAAAACAAAAAAGGTTATACTGAAACATGAAAAGAAAGATTTAGAATTTATAAAAATGACTCATTAATAAGCCGCCCGAGTAAAAAGCATTACAAAAATAAACGAGCTAAAAGGATGTAGAACATAAAATAAATAAAATAAATTGGTCATATAAAATCATGGGTGGGTTTAGGATTTTAGGACAGTAGACGAACACCCGGAGTTATGGTCTGGGGCGCCATAGCCTATCATGGACTATCTCAATTGATACGAATTGTAGGCAATCTGAACAGCAACCGGTACATCAGTAAAGTTATACAGCCCCAAGCTGTTCCCTTCCTTCAAAGCTTGCCAAGCGCTGTATTTCAACAGGACAATGCCCGCCCTCATATTGCTAGGACTGTTCAATCCTTCTTTGCAACGCAGCAGGTACAGCTTCTTCCTTGGCCCGCGTATTCCCCGGATATGTCGCCAATTGAACATGTGTGGGATTTCGTTGGTCGGCATCTCGCTCGTGATCCTCGTCCTGTTGCTTCTGTAGACGAACTTTGGGTACGCATACAAACAATATGGAATGCTCTTCCTCAGGCAGACATTCAAAACTTGTTTGACTCCATGCCACGTCGTGTAGCAGCACTTATTGCGGCGCGTGGTGGCTACACAAAATACTGATTCCGATCTCTTGTTATTGTTTGTTTGCTTTGAAAATTTAACCATTTATTTGTACCACTACCACTCAACTGTGTATTAAATTTCATTCAATTATGACGATTCCTTCATGGTGTTGCAATTTTCACAAACAGGAGCTTATATATATATATATATATATATGATACGGTAAAATACGGAATTGGTGATTGTCGACATTCACCAAATAAGTCGGTGGAAGTCCGAATACTTGGTTATATTTTTGTATATTCGAACATCCGCCGGTGTACGTCGACAATCACAGATGGGCTCTGGTGGAAGTCGGAACAAAAAGCCGATGCCAATAGAGTTGCGGCAGTCTGACGAACTCTAGTCTGAAATAAGATTGTTTTACGTTAAATCATATAAATTATGCTGGCACAGTGACGTCGCGCTAAGGCGGCCCAGTTCAAATGATCGAACGTGGCAGTGTCGGTGGATTTTCAAGATGCAGAAAATCGTCTGCTCCCATGTCGTATATGATTATGCAACATGTAAAACATCCCTTGAGTTAGACATTTGGCTTGGACACTCTTGACTAAATTAAATTACTAGTGCAGTTTCGCATCAACAGAGTCCGGGTGCTTATCCTTTCAGGTGAAGCAACTGGATATCAAAATCATGATGCGGCGATGGTACCACACTCATTGTGATTGCCGCTGAACGAGAGGGTACTAATCTCTGGGGAACGCACTAGGTCTGCAATTGGCAGAAGCTAACATCAGTCCATTAGGAGGAAAATTAATTATTATTTGTATAATTATATTTGTTCATTTCGAATGTATTATTCGTTTGACATAAATCAGAATGTTTTAATAAGAAGTACAATTTAAAACACAATGGCTCCACCACTGCTCGCTTCATTCGTAAACCGCGACGTTCCGCAGTTTAATTACCTCTTAAAATATAGCATAAAATTGCCTCGTAATAAATAAGATACTGGTGCGTAAAAATACATCGGAGTAATAAGATACTTTCAGAAAGACAACAAAGTAAAACCAATATTCAATGTCAGCGATCAAAAACAACATTCATTATCAACAATAAAAACGGATATTCTATTTCAACAATGATTTTAATTGTTGAAACAACTTTTTAATTCTGCTCTTCCCTCAAAATGAGCTGAAAAACTGGGTACTTACTTATTAAATGCACATCAAATTTACGTTAAAAATCTGGTAATGCTACATTCTATGGTTTAGACAACACACAGTTTACAGTTTTTTTAGCCTACTTTTCCGTAAAAGTAAAAAAAAAGAACAAAAATATACGAGATGGAGAAAATGTGTGGCTGCCGGTAGATTTCCTGAATATAATTTGAAAATTTTAATTTTTAAACCAAAATTTGGCAATTTTTAAAAATGCATCTTTTTTTTTTTCAAAAATTGGGGTAAAGTCTCAAAATTTTTTTTATTGATTCATTGCGCCTAAAACAAAACTTTTATGCTTTGAATTTTTTCATAAGTCAAATACTTTTCGAAAAAACATTAATAAAAAACTGCGGTAACGCAGAAAAAACAACAAAAAATTTTAAAAACCTGCAAAAATTATATTTTTTTAAAAAGTACTTAAGTTATCATAATTTTATGATGACTTAAGTAAAGCATAAATTTGTTATGTATAGTTTCAGGAACATGTGGGGAAAAAAATCCACATTATAGATACAAATTTTAATTGAAATGAAATGCGCGAAAAACAAAGCGAGAGAAAACAGCATTTTAAGATTTTGGCTTGCAAATACTTACCAGGTGTATGCATATCAAATGAGACGATTGCTAACAGATGTCGATACGTATATATGCAAACATCGCGAAACCGTGACACGTGATTTTCTTATAGTTTGACCTTTGATACTCGCGTTTAGTTTACATTTGGACGAATATCAGCTTGCATTGTGTATTTTTTACTGTGTTGAAAATGTCGAATTTTATGCCTTCCGACCTCGATTCGCGGACAGCATTAATTTTTTGTTACCATCTGAAGAAAAATGCTGCCGAATAGCATCAAATGCTTGTAGAAGCATACGGTGACAATGCCCTGAGCAGTGCGCAGTGCTACAAGTGGTTTGAAAAGTTTCAAAATGGTGATTTCGATGTGAGAAACGAGGAACGTGGCAGACCAGCAAAAAAATTTGAAGACGCTGAATTGCAAGCATTACTCGATGAATATGATGGCCAAACGCAAGAACATCTTGAAGAACGATTGAATGTTGACCAGAGCATTGTTTCCCGTCGTCTCAAAGCAATGGGCAAGATAATAAAGGTCGGTAGATGGGTGCCACACAGCTCACGGACCGTCAGCAGGAAAACCGAAAAACCGTGTGCGAAATGTTGCTTGCCCGCTACAAACGCAAGTCATATCTCCATGGTATTGTGATTGGCGATAAAAAATGGATTTAATTTGAGAATGCCAAGCGTAATCGATCATATGTTGACCCGGACAGCTGTCCAAATCAACCGCAAGGCTGAATCACCTCGGCCGCAAGACAATGCTGTGTATTTTCTGAGATCAGGATTCAGGAGGGTCCAATCTATTATGAGCTTCTCAAACCCGGTGAAACCATTAATACTGATCGCTACAAGCAACAATTACTTGATTTGAACGATGCTATACTCGAAAAGCGCGAGCAATACAAGAAGGGCAGCACAAAGTGATTTTCCTTGATGACAATACACCTAGCCACCTTGCTAAACCGACCAAGGACATGGTTAAGGCGCTCGGCTTAGAGCATTTAGCGCATGCGGCTTATTCGCCAGACTTGGCGCCTTCCGATTACCACTTATTTGCATCATTGGGACACGCATTGGCTGACCAGAGCTTCACTTCTTACGAAAACGTCAAATCTTGGCTTGATGACTGGTTGGCCTCAAAAGACTGATCATTTTTTCGGCGTGGTATTCGCAAATTGCCCAAAAGATGGGGAAAATGTGTAGCTAGCGATGGATATTATTTCGAATAAAGAAATATTAACAGTTTTCGCAAATTTATTGTGTTTTTTTTAAAAATAATCGTCTAATTTCATTTGCATACACCTGGTAAATGCTTTCTTTATCAAAATTTCAAGGAGAAACTTTTTCTTTCAGTTACAGTCACGAGGAAATTATTTCTTCTCGCTTATTTTATTTTAAAAAATAAATATGTGGCTTATATTCGGCACAGTTTCGATTTCAGAATGAAAAGGTGACAAATCACACCGCAATAAAATCAATGATAAATCAATAAATATTGCTACAGTTTTCCTGAAACTTTCAGGGAACATTTTTAAAGATTTATTTTACTAATTTATTTTACTACTTAAGCCAATAAAAAAAATTTAATTTTTTCGGCATTTTTGGGTGCTAACTCAACGAAATTTTAAGAGCAGAATTTTATAGAGTAAATTATTCCTGATGAAATATCATACTTCATGTGTCAATACTGTAAATAGGGTCCAAGTACGAAGGAGTGAGCTCCCCCCCCCCCCCCACCACCACATACACACACTGTATGTACCTATTAAATGTTTTTCTTCAAATCATCAGTTGTATTTACCCTTCTTCAAAGAAATTCTAAGGTTTTATGACCCGGTAGTGGACACAGTTAAGAAAATTTTCGTAATCTTTTTCGTAGCAAAATTTTTTCAAGGGACTTGCATCAATATTTGCATATTTAGCTTAATTGCCAACTATTTCTCTAAAAATTAATTACCTATAAAATGTCATTTGATGAAAAATTAGGATTTTTTCGTCAAATTTACTAAACGCTTAATTTGTATCTATAGTGGACATTTATAAGACACGTATTTGCATTAGTAGTAGACAGAAATTAATATCAACTATTTTATGCTGTTAACTTTGAGAAATAATTTTAAAAATGACTAAGGGACCATTCATAAATGATATCACGCTTTTTTCCCATATATTTTCCCCAAATCCCTTACCTTCTTATTGATCGGCTTTAGTAAAGAGCAGCAAAAATGACCGTTGTGGAGGCAGCTATTAAATATTATGATCCATGTGCTTGCATAGATGCTCCACGCCAACTTTTGTTCTATTAACCAGCACTAGGATTCGTTCGCTATAGGTTCTGATAATTTCATTCACGTTTAATGTTACATTCGCTTATTTTAGGAGCTTAAAGATCTAAGTGTCCACTAACGGATCATTTACCTTATATGCATGTATTTAATTTGTAAATTTGGTTGATTTTCTTCTTTTTTTGTATGCAGTGTGTACGACGACTTTTGTCATTTCATTAAGCTAATATTGGTGAAGTTTTCGTTACCTTGAAGTGTTGGAGGATGGCTGATGGCGGGGTGAGTAAACACTTTGTAATAACTATTTCGCTCGGTAATGGTAGGACATGGGTGGGGCAAGCTGGCACTCCCTGAAATACAAGGGGGTGTCGGAAAAGTGCAACCCCAAACAGCAAAATGCCGGTGATCGTGCACATGTTAAATATCAGCAATTGACCGCAAATATATAATAAAATAAAACAGGGTGTCTACCGGTCACCGAAGTCACGGAAGTCACCAAATCGGAAAAGGGGTCACGGAAGTCCCCAAAAAGTAACGAAACTGGATAATCGGTCACGAAAAAATTCGAAGGAAGTGAATGTTTTTTTCTTGGTCCGATGACCGTCACAAATCTCGGCGCAGCTATTTTTAGAACTGAAAGTTGGGTTGACTAATGCGGTAGATATAACATTGATTTTAAATCATACTTTCGTATTATCAGATGTGTGATTTTTCCGTATTTTCGGTAAAAATTTCGTTATCGCAAAAATTCGTAATTTTGGGAGTTTTTCTTTTTTACTTTTTCTTTTCTATGAAATTTTTTTAACGTAGCCTACGTGCATGCCTGCCAAATGCTACAAATCACCAGGAAATTTTCCGCGTTTAGTCCATTTTTTACGCTTTCAAGGGTCAATACCGATGTTTTACGAATTTCAAAATCCAGTTGCATCGGCTTCGGTAAAACTTCCTAGTTCTCGTTTGCTAGCGGATTCTTTCTTTGGGACACCTATAACTTCGAGTTTACCATTATTTTTAATCTTTTAATTTCAATTTTAGTTAATCAAGTTTTAATTTCTGTAGTAATGGATTTGAACGGACGTCATTTTGCTACACCCACTCGAAATTTAATCGAAACTTAAGGAATTAAAAAAATTTATTTTTATCCTTAAGGTTTTAGTGGTCATATCAGTTAATTATAATTATTAAATATTGCAGCCTTATTAAGAATATAATTCAAAAATATTTTTGATAGAGAAAGAAAAGAATTTCCCTTATTTTTTTGCATGCAATTAAAAATGTTTTTCAATGCTAGATCGTCATTAACATTAGGTTTTTTCCTCTTTCAAGTACTCATTATATGTTACAAAATAAATAAATAACATTTCTTTCTATTTTCTTCTAATATATAATTTAAAAACATGTAACAATTGTTTTTCATATACTATAAAGTGATCATTAAATTAGACAAAAAAACTAATCTTAATGTCTTTAATTCTGCCTCTTTTTGATCTTAGAAATATATTAGTCAAGTAGTTGAATTTAATACACATATATATATCAATAAAAAATCAACTATGGTGTTCACAAGTATGTTCATAGTGTATTAATAATCTAGTTTCTCTCATAGGTCTTTCTTTACGTATCCAGTGCCAAGCTTATTCTCTACTTTAAGCATTGCTCTTTTATGCTCTTCATATAATGCTTTGGTACTTTGCAATATTTTTTTTTCTTTCTCACCTTATTCGTTTCATTAGTATTTGTAATAGTTGGCAGGTATAAACTAGTTATTTCAGTTTAAAATGTTGATGCTCGAAAATATGTTTATTTCTTTAAAAAATGCAATGAGTTTTTATAGATTTAATTCAGACTTTGCATATTAATATAAGTTCCGAAGAATGTACGAACGTGATATTTTGCTCATTGACCTAGATAGCAGCCAAAATTATCACCCCATAAAACAAGTAGATGTTGGGTTTGGTGCGTCTGCTGCTTGTTCTAGTGTTTCAGAAGCTGAAAAGATAATCTTCTATACAGACTGTCGAAGCTTTTTGGTAGATTTTTTTCAATAAGCTGAAAATAAGATCTAAGCTAAAGTATTTGTCAAAGGGTTATCCTGTTTCTGATTTTATTAAATCTCTCTTCTGATTTTATTAAATCAAATCGAGTATCTCTGGTTTTAAAATAGTTTGTAAATAAGAAACATATGTCTCCAACAGAGGCTGACAGTGAAAAAAAAATACATATTTGATGCTCTGTGAGGATCAAATTATTAAGAAGAGTCTTGCATCATACGATGCCAAAGAAGACAGATTAGATGTACTTCTGAAGAATGTATTCAAAACAGTCGGCATAAATGATCCATTTTTAAAACTTCTGAAAAAGTCTTAATTTTGTTTCATGGAAATGCAGCTGTAGAAAGAAGTTTTTCTGTTAACAAGAAATGCTTAGTAGAAAACTTAGAAGAAAATTCTTTAATATCTCAACAGTTAGTTCATGCAGCAATATGCAACTACGGCAGTGTAGACTTGTTCCAATTACAAAAAGTATGACCTTTGCTTTTAAAAGTGCTTCCAACCAAAGAAAAAGAGCTCTTCACAAAGCCAGAATGATATGCCAAACTGACAATGAAGAAGAGAGAAAAGCAATGGCTGAACTAAAAGCTATTAAAAAGAGAAAACTAGATATCACGCAAATTGAAAAAGAATTTAAACTGCTTGAAGAAAAAATGATTTTGACTGAAAAAAATTTTAAAGTTCACAAGTAGATTGCAGTGCTGCATTAAATATATATATGTGTATGTGACATAATAACAGGCTTGTGTAAGTCTTACTCATTATTTCTTTTGTTCTGTACACTGATATTAATTTTAAAAATGTAAAAACTTAAAATTCAGTCATTTATATTAAGAAATTCAGCGTTAATTTGTCGTTTTATTTAATTGTTATTAAAAAAAAGTTTTTAAAAACAGGTTTTATGAAAATATACTAGGTCACTAAATAAGTTTACTAAGTCCCCGAAAAGTCACCAAAGTGACTTTGTGAAACTTGGTAGACACCCTGTAAAACATCAATTTACAAACTTATTTATTTCATTTCTTTTTCAGTAAGCATGTAAAATTTCGGAATAAATTCTCATGCTGTAGATTAAGAGATATACCTATTTCATGTGCACAATTCAATATTTCGAGCTCCTAGCATTAATCCTAAAATCTTTAATCTTAATATCAAAAGTCTTTTCTAGAACTTGATATTTCCTAATAGCATTAAATGCTTTCTTAAACTTTAAATAATGTACAATTTTATTTATGAAATTTAAGTACTTCAAAAAAGAAGTTTGAAAGTTATGCATGTCCACATTCTTTTTCCATGCAATTGCTCTTTCACCCATCAAATATTTATTAATTATTTTTGTTCAATGGCATAAAATTCAATTAAATGGAAGCAAAATTAAGAGAAATGCTTCACCTGTCCATGGCTGCCTGCGATCTTATAGCGGCTGTCCAAACAGGCGAAAAAGTGCGTGCAAGCAGAACTTACATTTTCTTCCACTTCAGTCAATTGGTGCTGTTAGCATGTACTTAAAAGCGAGGATTTAAAGGGCTAACCATAGCAATATCATCGCGTATAAAGGCTTGAATCTCAAGACAGATAAACATTTAAGTGTTGAGGGCAAAAGTAACTATCAAAATAAGTTGCAGGGTTATGTGTTTGCCATTAAAACGTTTTTAATACAGAAGAAATAATAAAAGTATCGTTTGTTTTTTTTGGTAGTAGCACATGCAGACTTTGAAGCTGCTCGTTAAGATACTACTTTTCTTACATACGTATATTTTTATATATAATGAACACAGAGAAAATTTTCTTCGCAATTGGCTGATCATATTATGCTTTCAGATTTATTTTTATTTTGAACGACAGTAACTGCGCATAATTTTATGAAATACATTTATCCTCTCATATTGTGTAGCTCAAATAAGGTGGCTAGCAGGTTTTTGAAAGCCGTATTGAATAGTCTTTAAATGGTTATTAGTTACTTTATTATATTTATGATAAAGTTATTTTAAATATATGTGTTAATTGAATTATTTCAATTCCATTTATTGTAAATTTAATTATTTTAGGAAAGTGGAACAGTTAGATTGTGAAGTGACTTAACAAATAAAGATCAGTTGAACAATTATGTTATTAAGTAAATGATTAATGCAACATTTTTTTACTGTTATTAATAGACTAATAGCATAATACTAATAACTAGTATTGAATTGTATAGTGTGGCTGACTTCAGTTAACTTCATCAGATGGATTATCATTTAAGAGTGGCGACTTTTTTTGCTGATCTCAACTAAAGCAATTACACTAGTTAAATATTTAAAATAAAATCCTAAAATATTAAGTAAGAAAGGTCAAAGATTAGGCCTTGCAAAAGAAAACGCTTCATGATGAGCTTGGAGAATGTTGACCTTCATTTCCATAGCATTTTTTTTTTTTTTTTTTTAATCTTTTTTTCTTGGTTCCGGAAGCAAGGAAGGATTTATGACAGAGCAGCGGGGGGGCAATGAGTAATGAAAATAAACAAGCTGGCGCTTTAACTGGATCAGATGATAAATAAATAAATACTAACTCGATTGTTCCTGACAGAAACAAGTTTTTCAATAAAATTAATTTATTCCAATGTAAATAATACATTTAAATACTTGAACTGTCTTGAAATTTAAAAAAAAAGGAAATTAACAAATTTTGTAACTTTTTCTATTCTTGAACTATATTATACTTTGGCTGTACCAAGGGATCATTCATAAATGATATCACGCTTCGAGGGGGGAGGGGGGTTCGTGAAATTATGACAAAGTGACAAGGGGAGGGGAGGGGGTAACAAGAAGTGTGACATCATGCATTATGCAACATAGAGTGACATGTGACAAAGAGGGGGGGTAATCAATGCAAACCACGGCCATACTGACTGAACCGATTAGGTTATCTCAGACTACCCCCCCCCCCCAGTATGAGGGGGGGTGCGACCGTGGCGCTGTCCTCCGTCATTCCTCCCACAAACTCTCTGACAAACTGACAAACCAACACCAGCCATATGGGCTGGGCTGGCAGAGCTTTGCCGACCTGCTTTACCGACCCGGGGCCATAGTCATGCTACAAAGCAAGCCTTACGTCACCCGGATCGGATGATGCTGTTTTAGTCGCCTCTTACAACACGCACAGCTACGCTGGGGCTATTCTATCAAACCCCGGCCACCATACGGGGGAAAGAGGGGGGTGTCCGCTCAAGTGTGACATATTGTGACAAAGCGGGGAAAGGGGGTCAAATATGGGAAAAAAGCGTGACATCATTTATGAACGGGCCCCAATCTAAATAGTGAAAACATTCTTTCAACACTTACGCAGGAGACTTTTATCGGTATAAGTTGTTCCACTTCTTCAGAAAAGACTTGGTTATAAAGTCCATTGATTTCGATTAATTCTTTTTTCTTTTCTAGAGAGAATTTATCCATGAGTTATTGAGGCTCATGAGGAATTTACCTGCTGGTGGAGTGCCAGACTGGCCTGCTGAAATAAATGAGTATGCATTAAGAGTTAAAAGGATGCTGACTGAACTTTCAGATAGGTTGGACACCAGATTGCTCGACAATTATGAACGTGATGTGATTGAGTATGCCGAACAGCTTAAGAAAAAACTGGAAGACGCCATGGCTAGTGCACAAAAATCTCAAGCTGGTGGGATGGTCGGAAACGCCATGCGTATAGGTGGCACTTTGGCTTATGCACATCCTCTTGGTCAAACCTTGTTTTGGGCTGGACTAGCTACCAGTGCTGTATGCGATATGTTCACTGAGTGGAAAGGACGTCACATACAAGATCTCTCACAAGAAATCAATGCGATATTGATTCGAGACGTTGACTCTTTTCGCCCCTTGGCTGGTGCCATTCGAAGACTGGATGAAGCTCTCGTAGAAAGGTTTGGAGCATCAATATATGATGAGAAATTCCAAGAGTTTCTCAGAGTAGCAGCACTTCCAAGGGAACGGAATGCCGTACCATGTGAGGTTGGTAATGTTGATAATGTAGAGCATAGGAACAACTTAATCGAACTTGCTAGGAACAGGGAGCTAATACAACGCTTGGTTGAAATTTCACGAGCCATTATAAGAGAAGATGTAATATTTTTGAAACTTGTCTCATTCGCGTTTTTCGCAATGAGTTTTAAGAGTACGTCCACAAATGAATCGGTAGCACTCCAGGTAGCAGAGTTTGGTGTGAGGGGTATTACCATGTTTCTTAATCATAAACGCGGAAAGATCACTTTGGAACGTATTGGAAGTGAAATAGAGCGCATGCGTAAGCAGCTTAAAGCTATGAAAGAAGTGGCTCCATATTTAGTGTAACTTTCGATTATTGTTGTAATGCAATTCTTTAATAAATACTAGAGGAAACGTTAAATATGGCATGCCGAAGAAACATTTCATTGTTCAGTGGAGTATCGTTTATACGACGCCGCAGGGCCTATCGAAAATCGTCGTATAAACGATAACGTCGTATAACCTATTTGCCCTTTTGGCTAAATCCAAGAGTTGGGACCACACTAAAACGTCGTATAAACGATCGTCGGTACTATAGTATAGACGGTACTATTCTGTAATATTTTAGCAGGGATCTGGAGCAGCCCCTTTTTTGAGTTGCTCCCGTTCCAACTTCTAAATTCTTGCTTCGGCTCCACTCTGTGCTCGGAATAATTTTAATAGAATAGATCATTTATCTCTTTTTTTAATTAATTAATTTTTTTATTTGATAAAAAATTTAAAAAGAAAAAACGGAGCAGTAGAGCACAACAAATTTCTTTGCCCCCCGGTTCCACTCCAGTTTCAAGCAAAAACTCGTTGCTCCGCCCACCACTCCTGCTCCAACCTTTCGCCGCAGTCCCTATATTTTAGATATGTATAAATTTTTGAATCAATTTTACTTAATTATAAAAAAGATTACTATGATAAAACTACTGTAACGAAACCATACGATTCCCACTTTCCCCTGGTTGTATTTCCTTCTTTGTATTGTAATATTCTATTGTGCTGTCTTGTTCTATCTGTCATATTAGACGAGAGTTTGAGGCATATCCTTGAGAATAGCAAAGAAACTCGAAAATAAATGTGACCTGAAATGGTCGTTTACAAACAAACATTAGTTAAGGTTTTAGTTCATAGATATACTTTAGTTGCATAAAGTATATCAATTTGCTGCCTAAAATTGATGTTTCAGAACATCTGCTCCTGTGGTTCAAAATAGTGATTTAAAAAAAACTTTGTTGCAAAAAATATTACTGATTTAAACTCCAAATCCATGTAGATTTCAACTATGTACTTAAAAAAATGCATATTTTAATTGAATTCGCTAAAAAAAAGAGCAGTCAGAGGGTTAAGTGTGTCTTAAAATGCATCAAAGATGCATTTCTTATTGAAGTCATTTTAGACAGTAAAATTTAATGAACTTCGATCCAGTTTTATTAAAAAATCGCTAGAATTTCACTAAAACCCGACAAAATCTAAAATTGGTTGTAAAAAGGAAAAATTCGTAAAAATTCACAGGTGTGCGTTATTTTCTATAGAACTTGTTGAATGCATTTATTAGTGTTCGACAGTAGTTAAATATAGGAGTAGTTAACTACTAGTGGCAACTGCTAGTTAACTAGTTGTAACTACTTTTGTTTCGAACTAGTTAACTATTAGTTAAACTACTTTTTCCCCAACTACTAGTTACACCTATTTTCAAAATTCCAACTACTTCCGAAAAAAAATTTTTTATCTATTTTTTGAAAAAAAAAAAAAAAAAACTATTTTTTAAACATTAAATTGTTTAAATTTTTAGCTTCTGACCTATTACTCACACAAATGTATTTTTTTATATTATGTTATACGATGTAAAAGTACTCATTAAAAAACATATCTATTGCAGTATTTATGCAAATTAGGAAAAGCTTTCTAATGTAGTCAATAAATGGCGCCTGCACCAGCACATGCACGATAAAGTTTCATTTAAAGACCAAATCTTCATTATGAGGAAGCTTTACCTCTACTCTAATACCATGCATATGTTTGGGATACCATAAAACACAAGCATTTAACACAATTTGAAAGAATATAATCTAAAGCATGCGCGTTACTAAGATATTTTGTTAATGAATGTGGGTTTGGGCAGAGGGAGAATTTTAAATTGATATTAAGGGTAAACCCCTTTATTTTGCAACAAACTAAACAAACGAAGATGAAAAGGAATGTAACAAATTTATTTCTTCATACCTCAAAGAATATCGAGTTGAATTATTAGGATTAAATATTTTAGAACAAGCTTAAAAATGGAAATTCAAATGAATTATACTTAAAAGTAGTTAACTATTTTTGGAGAACAGTAAACTACTAGTTATTAATCTTCAAAAAAAGTAGTTAACTACTAGTTGCAACTGGTTTTGATTAGTTATTCCGCTAGATTAGTTATTTCGTGAAGTAACTAGGTTATATCCAATGAAAGAAAGGGTCTCACACTTTGATGGTAATACATCTCCTAAAATTAATGCAACTGATAATATCTTAACTTTCATGCAATGTGTGTCTAGAATTTTGTCTGTACTGATGATGGTGTGGTTAAAACTGAGCATGTGAGTTATTTTCATGAATGAGGAATTATTTCACCCCGCCTGCACTGTAAAACAGAGCAACTGTATTTTTGAAGCTGTAAAATATTAAAATAAAATTGATTGATTTCTTTACAAACAGACTGTTTTATTTTGTAGTTGTTGCCAAACAAAACAAAACAAAGAATGCTTTTCCTTTTACGACAGCCGAGACTGTTCGTTGGGAAGATTCTATTCGGATTTTTTTTTTAATACACCGACAGCAGCACTTTTCGAAATTATATTTTACGCTATCATTTTTTGCTTTTCTCCGATAATGATTTATTTTATTTCCAATTTAAATCATTAACACAAACGAGAAAAGAAAAAAAAAAAACGCAAAGAGTTTATTATTTTTCAGAAAACAAAACATTTCCTAACCTTTATTCACCCTCTCACCCCTATTTCGATGAAATAGAAGCAGACCTGACACATGTGCAAATTCGAGGAAATGGCTGAAAACATCAGACAGTACATCAAAAGTTAAAAATAAGGTAAAAAGATTTCAACCTACTTCATTTGCATTAAGGGGTGTTAACGTTAACACGAAAACATGAACAACGATAATTTTTCAAACACTTGCAGCTCATTTAAAAATTATTTTTTAAGCTTGAAACTTTTACACATAAACAACATACATTATGGGAATATAATAAGGCAAAAATGTTCAAGAAAAAGAACAAATAATAAATTTTTTTTTTTACTAGAGTATTTTTTCTTTTTGCCTGAAAGAGTGGGTTTTGCAGCGCGCAGGGTTATGAACTCAAATTTGAGGCTAGAAACATGAATCAACTTTTGAAATGAAGTAAAATATGAGCTTCAGAAACTGAACTCGAATTCATTGTTTAAATTGCAGAATTTGTTTTTATTCAAATTTGAAATTTTTTTGAAAAAAATCATATTCTTTTTATGTTATGACTAAAAATTTTTTTTAATTTAAGAACTTTAATTTGAATTCAACTATGTAAGGACTATGCAGGAAGTAAATACTGCAAATTTCAACATTTTAGATTCTAAACCAATAACTATTCTATTTTTTTATGAAATTTAAGAAATTTATTTTCAAAGATAAACTTATACAGTGAGCCCTCTTCATACGATGACCTCTTCAAGCAACTAAAATTTAATAGTAAGAATTTTTTATCGCACACTTTATGATTACTTATCTTCCATTAAAAATCTCCGATCTGTTATATACAGTTCTACCGGAAAAAAAAAAAGATCTCTGACTGGCAGAGTGCAAAAAGAATCCATTCATGTTCAAGGAATTGTTGTTGGTGTAAGAAATATGCCGTATTCTGTTCTCGTTTCAGTTCGAAAAGTATGATAAATTTCTTCCGAACTGATGTTATCGTCCATTTTGTAAATTTGGTTGCTTCCAACAGACAGAGAAGCAAACGTTCCGACTCTCATGCTAATAAACGCACCTGCAAAAAAGAACGTCCCTAAATAAAGCTCGAATGGATTCGTCCTTTTCTGCCTCCTTTCCAAAATAGTTTAATTTTTTTTATTTAGAGAAATAGCTTGCAATTATTTCAAATGCAGTGCAGATGTTTTTCTTCGTCTTCTCTTTCAAGAAATTTGATTTGAATATCGGCAATAGCTAATTATGCTTCCAACAGCGGATTGCTTTTTCTTGTATCTTCGCCTGGCTTGCTTTTGCTTGATAGGTTGCCGTCCCTTTTCTCCTGAACGAATCTCGAAGCCGCGGGAGTTGATGCGAACACTTGACTGTTGTGTGCGTGATATCTTCCGTTTGGTTCTTGGCAAAGTGAATTAATCTGACATATTTTCTACAGTAACTGTTGCAGCATCATCAGAAGTTAATTCGACTTAAATACAGCATCACGTTAACGTTGTTAACTAACGTCTGATTTTCAAAGAAGTTTCACTGTAATAACTAAACATGTTTATTTACAGAAATGGTTTGCAATTTTCTCAAATGCGGATGCTTTTCTGTCTTCTATTTCAAGAAATTTCGTTTGAATATCGGCAATTGTCCGCAGAGCTTTGGCTACTTCCGTTATTGCTGAAGCAGTGGCCAACTGTGCTTCAACTAGCTGCTTGCTGTTGTCACTTGTCTCTTCCTTCGGCTTGCTTTTGTTAGAAACAGAACCATCCTTCTCCTCCTGAAAGGGTCCTAAAACCACAGAAGTTGGTGTGAATACTTGACTGGATGCTGGTGTGAATACTTGACTGGATGCTGGTGTGAATACTTGACTGGATGCTAGTGTGAATACTTGACTGGGTGCCGGTGTGAATACTTGACTGGATGCTGTTGTGTGCGTGAGGTCTGCCATTTGCTCTTGACAAAGGGAATTAACCTGGGATATTTCCCACGGTAATTGGTCACTTGCAGCATCATCAGAAGTTAATTCCACCTAGAGTATGGATTCAAAAGTTAGAGCAAAACACTGACTGTATTGCAGACCTCACCAAGAAAAGTTGGGTGAATACGAGTTATGAAAGGATCCACTTAACCTCTTCAGACCCCAGAACTAAGCACAACAATTTTGACGCAATTTTTTTGTTCTCTGATTTGAAAAATGATTACAAAACAAAATAACTAAAAAAAAAATTTTTTTTTAATTTAATTAATAATTAGTTTAAATAATAATTAATGCCCAATTTCCATGTTTAAAACGAAGTAAACTATCTGTTGATCAATTAAAAAAGCAATTGGGTGTTTTAGCTTTCAAATTGCACAAACCGTAGTCAATAAACAGTATTTTAAAATGTACCCAATTGGGTACACTTGGAATGAAGAGGTTAAGGGGGGGGGGGGCATTTCCTCAGTTATTATCTAAACTTTAAAGATTTTTTCAATGATGTTTTTTATGGTTATTCGTACTCTTATCTGGAACAACCACCTCAAATATCAAAATACTCATAATACAAGTCACCAATAAGTAGACATAAAAAAAGTGAGCCACTGAGATTAATCAAAATGCTAAAAAGGAAGACTAAAATCAGGATATATATTAAGAATATGCACTATAAAAGTACAATAAAAACGGTTTGATGCAGATCAAATCATTTATTTAAAGGTTTTAGTCCAAATAAGATTTACATTTTTTTTTGTCTGACAGACAATTTTTTGATAAAAGTATGTGTTAATCACCGATCTTTCTGCGGGTATTAGACCTTGATGAGATATGTATATGTTGAATAAATACATCGCAACAATTACAATGTTCTGTTTTTTTTCAGTACTGGACCCCCTTTACCCGCGATTGAAGAATTTAGTAAAATTATTGGTCTAAAAGGGACGATTGTTAACAATGAACTCGGTACATAAACAAACATCAATAAGCACCTGTTTCATAAACAAATAGAATGTATTCGAAAAGAGTATGGATTGATTAAAAGACTTAGTTTTTGTCCTATGACTTTAAAACAAATCTCCCCCATATTACACCTTATACAATGGTAACTATATACATCACTGCATAGTTATGTTTCTCATCTTTCCAAAGTTATGCCATCTAAAAAAAATGTATTTTACTACAGTAATAATGATAATTAAGAGCCATTATTTCGAGATTCAGACAAGGTGCAGTGACATCTTTTGATTTTATTGATTTTTTTTATACACTATCTACCAAAAAGTATTTGGACACTTTGGATTTTAGACATTTTTTTAGAAAATCTGAAGAAATATTAAACTTGCTGTTTTGTATTTTGTACCATGGAAAGAACATACTTAAATTCATATTTAAGAAACAAAATTCAGGCTTAGGGGCAATTAGGGGGCGGTCAAAAAATTAAAGAAGAAGAAAAAACACTTTTGAACATCTTGTATCAGAAAATGATCTAAATGTCCTGTAACTTTCGCAAAACATTTTTAATTATATACGCAATGCTTACACCCGCTTTCGTCAGCAGTAATATTCATGAAGATATGGGCATTTGTTTTAAATATTCGAAATTTTTCGCAAGTGTTTTGCTTATAACTCGCTAAGTTCTATCTCAAATTACATGAAACTTGCAGACAATTTGACAAAATAAAAAGTAAGTATGGTACCAAAACGTGGGGAAAATGTAATAAATAGTCGATGAGATTTGAGCAGTTTTATTAAAACTAATGTGATTTCGCATGCGCGAAAGATATTAATTTTTTTTTTTTTTTAATAATTTGGTAGTGAGATCTATGGAGCAACTTATGTAAAAGTTTCAGTTGACTATTGATATTTTTCAAAGAGATATACACCGTACAGTGAGCCGTATTTAGCAAGCTCTCAAATTGGAGAAAAATGATAAGGGGTTTTCCAAATTTTTATATTGCATGATAAATTGGAAAATTGACAGATGTTAAACTGAATTAAATTGCATTATTTGTGTTTATAGACTCTGAATTTGAACGCTATTGTTTACTTTGCCAAAATTATCATTTACTTACTAAAATAAAATAGTAAAAGATCAGACCCGTAAAGGTTTTCCAACTTTTCATAGGCCGTTTTTTTCTTTCACCTGAAAAAAATTTTGTGTTTAATAAGAGTTTTTACCTTTTCGAAATAAACGATTCAGTTGTGCTTTTATGTCTGTGGTTTTAATGAAGTTGCTTTTACAATTTATTTTTATCAATTGTAAACGGTTAAAATTTTCTTTTGGCCGGTTGTTCATTAAAAAGAAATCTCACCTTTGGTACACATTCGGAGATGTTTAATTCTTCAACTAGATCCACTCCAATTAACTTTAAGGTTCTTATCTCCAAAGCTGTTATTCCTTTGTCAAAGAAAGAACCGCCACCAGTCTTTTCCATTTGTGATTTGATATCTCTATATCGTTTTTTGACTTCACATTTGTGGTCAGCCCAGGTCTGAAACAAAACTGAAAAAAATTAGCTAGTTCTATATTTCTAAAATAACATAAAAATGTAATTTAAAGTTACGAAATATTCTTAAAACATAACTGTCTCATAGTTAAACTAATAAAGTCCCCCCCCCCCCATATTGTACACCCCATGGATTCTAGAAGGGGCTTGTGATGGACGATGTTTCATGCACATTTTAAGGGATTTGAATTGTATAACAAGGAGTTCCGTCTAGAACTATACGAGCTACATTTTAAGGGGTTTGAATTGTATAACAAGGAGTTCCGTCTAGAACTATACGAGCTTACTTTCCCATATACAGCCTACTCAAGATTTATAGAAAAGCTATCTCTCTCCCTCTTTCCCATTTAGTATTTAATTACTTCAAATATACCCTTTTCAACGGTTAATACATATTCATTCATTCCATAGCCCCCTTAACTAGATACCTTCCGAAATGGAGCGAAACCCATTACCCTACCGGCAACGATTTTCTCCCGCTGACAACGAAATCACCGCTAGAGGGCACTACCTATTTGCTATTGGAAAACGGTGTTTTACTTGTAAACGCTTGGTAAAGTGCGATAAAAAGCGGTAAAAATTGTTCTTTTAAAAAAAACCATTTGATTTTTTTTCATATTTAACCATATGACTCAATAATTACATTTTTTTCCTTCTTACTTTATGGTGCAGTAAAACAGTGGGAAATTAAGTGATATTATTAATTTTTGATATATCGTTAGTCTAGGAGCATTTTAATGGAGCATCAACTTAAAACTTTTATTTTATTAAAGTAGTTTTCTCCTAATTGTAGGTATTTTAAAAGAAAAATGTTGTTACACAAATTAACAGAATTTTTTTTAAAGTAATGATTTAACTCTTTTATTCTGTAAAATGAAACTTCGCTTAAGAAACAATTTTTTTTTTTTTTTTTTTTAATTTGCAAACGTACTGTGCAGCAACATCCTTTAATAGCTATGTAATAAAAATCTATCACTTTCATTCAACGACCGAAAAAATAAAACATTGTTTCTGTAATCTATAAATGCACTTAAAATTATAATTGCATGCCATCACTTATTTTTAACTTTGTTATTATTATTATTTTCGAGTTTAATGGAATATATATATAAAGAAGTGTTAAAGAAAGAAATTTTAAGCATTTCCATTAAAAAATATATTTTTAGCATTTTTTTCTATACGACCAGTTGCAAAAGTCGAGAACACTCGCGTACTCAACCAACCTGTACCACAGACAATACGTCAAATTTCAATTACGAGATACTACTTCAAATACTTTCAGATTTTAAATCAAAATCGAACTTACGAAATATCAATTTTGTTACAATTGAAGGTTCTATTGCAAACATTAAAAAATGTTTAGAAAAAATAAATAAATAAATAACTCAGCGAAAAAAGAGAATAATTATTTATGCAATTCATACGTAAAGAATATAATACACATAATTTCAACTGGCATTTTTACCGATGTAAGGAAACAAAAATCCAGCTCTTGACTAAAACTTAATTCTAATATTTGTTTCAGAACGATGCTATGGTTAAAATAATTAAAGATATATTTGGAGCATTTTGAAAATTTTTGGGAAGATGTAATGTATCACTTCCATGATCGATTAACAGCAAAGCTATACATGTAATATATATTTGAGTAGATAGTTATATGGACTCATTTGTTTTAGAAAAGAAGAATGTCTTATTATTATTATTATTTACTTACAGTGATCTTGAAAATTAAAATTTTTCCCCTGAATTTTAAAAGTCAAGACTTTTGCAAAAGCTCTGAAAAGATGTTCAAAGTTTTGAAATGCTTTTAAGTGTATTTAAGAGTATCAGATATATTTTCTCGCGATCTAATATTTTCCAAGAAATCATTGCTTCAAAAAACGAGCAGAACGATGAGGACGTTAAATTGGGGAACTTGGAACCGAACTCTTCATTTAGCCGAGTTATAAAAAATTTGCACAAAAATCAAGTTTTTATTCTTATAATTGAATCAAATTTAATCTTATCATAGAATCTGATCTATCTCCCCCCCCCCCCCCGAAAGAAAAACTAGTCCTTTTGGTTTCAATAAATAAAATTATAAATAAATAAAAATATGCATAGATACAATAAAAATGTTGAAATATGTGAATAATTACAATTTCTAATGCATTGTACTGAAGTCATATTTTAAGCATGAAGAATAGAACAAATATTACTTCCAAATTGTTCATCCATAGAACTAAATATGTTCTTGAAATATGGTTAGAATTCGATTCTATGCATGAATAATAATTTGAATTTCTTTCCTTGCTAATTTTCACTATTTCTCATTGATCTATATATGCCTTGGTATAACTAGTTAATTTTTTTAATAAAAAAATCGATAAGCTCAATTTAATTAATATTTGCATAACATAAAATGCATCATAATATATAATCATTCGTATTCCAAGGACAAGCTACAGTAAAGATTGGACAACATAATAAACAATGTACATTTATATAAAAATAGTTTTGCACTATATTATTATTATCTAATTAATTTATTTTTATTTTTTGCGGAATAGACGTTATGAAAGACACACACATAGTAATTATAATACTAATAATAATAATAATTCCCTTGTCTTGATATAGTGGAGGTCGATTTTTCACGCAAACTAATGTCCGATTGAAACTAATTTTTCTTTTACTGAATTTATTGTGAAAAATGGAACAACACAGTAAACCATCTTTCATTTAGTTATACTGGTCCTAAAAAGCACCGTTTTTATTCAAAATAATCAAATTATTAGGGGAAAAAAGAAGAAATAGCAATGAAAACCAATCTTCTACCCTTCAAACTAATGGAAAGAGCGATGTTTGTTATAAGCGTTCCTGGTGGGAGAAAAGGTAACTAAAATCCGCGGCCAACTTTCCCCGCAAATCGCTAGGCATCTAGTTAAGGGGGTTATGATTCATTCATTCACTCTCATTTATGTATTTATTCACTCATTTATTTATTTATTCATTCTTTCACTCATCCCTTTCCTCATTCATTAATCCAGAAATATCGCTTAAAATAACGTTTAAAAAATTTCATAGGAAAACAGGCTCGCTTAGTTCTGCTTGAACTTCGTATCTGCACATGTTCTACATCATAATATCTCTTCGATAAAGTGTGTTCCAAGTACATCCGTCTGTTAGATCAAGATTTATATAGGGTTGAAATTTCCCCGTAGACGCTATTTGAATATTTTTTTTTGAACTGTTCAAAAATTAACGTCAAATCAAAAAAATATTTCAGGCCCAGAGTTTCTTCCAATAAGCTTCTTAATAGGAACTTGGATCTTATGCCCAGAGATTACATAATTTGCTTCACTTTTGCCCATAGGCGCCAATGTTAAGATTTTTGAACTGTTCAAAATTGAATGAAAAATTGTTCAAATCAAAAAGTAAATGAGAATATGGAATTGAGACGTCCTCGCCGAGATCTTTCGATTTCAACAGAAATCTTTGGAATCGGACAATTCCCTCAAAAGTTATTAAAAGGGGGGGGGGGGGACAGACAGATGCACATTTTCCCCCATCTCAAAACCCTACTTTCAAATTTTTTTATTTTTAATCTTTATGTAATTACTTCATTTATTTTCGACTTTTCTTTATTTTTACCATACATTAGGCCTTCTTTCATACTTTATTATTATTATTTTGTTACTTTTACGGGAAAGTAGGCTAAAAATGGACAAATGAGTGACGATAGCGAGACGAACAATACCATCTTTATCGCAGATTCTGCCCACCTCCTCCGTTCTTTTAGTAAAATAAGTTAATTTTCGAAAAGTCTTTAATGTATCACTACAACAACATGATGTTAGATGTACTGCTGACGTACATGATACAATTATACAGCATTTATACTTTTTAACAGGAATCAACTCATTCAAAAGAAGTCCAAAGCGGACGCTATTTTGCTAGCTAGCCCCATTATTATCTAGGCACACAAGGGCAAGTCATGCAAGGACTCCCAATTTTAAGCGCAACCTACCAATATTCAAATGATTTACAATTATATTTATAAAATTATTTTTGTGTGTGTGTGTGTGTGTATAAAGTTCTCAAGTCAACTGTGATTAATTTCAAAATTATTCCTCTTCAACTTGTATTAGAATTAAAATTGTACTTTCGTAAACAATATTAACTAAAATTTTTATCTGTTCTATAAGATCACATTTCATACACTCTCAAAAATAGAATCCTCATTTTCGACGTCTTCAATCCTCAATAAAATTTCGCCATTTATAACAATTCTTTCCTCACGCGATCACGTGACTTAAAAAAGTTACTACTCAAATGTCAGCAATCTGACGAAAGGTTTACTCGGAGCATTTTTCACGAAGCCATTTCGTCAAATACGACGAAAGTTTCGTGAGAGAGCATGCCTTTCCTAGAGTGATTTTCTTGATCAATCACGGTAGTAAGATAATAGGGCCCCTATATTATTTTACCACCAGGGGCCCCCCAAACTTCTCAATATTCACCTGCTTCCAAAGGCACATAACAAATTATTATAAACTTTCGAACAGCCTAAATATAATTAATAATTTACTAATAGATAGACTTAATAATATGGTCCGACCACGTTCGGCTTGGCAAACTGGAAAGCAGACTGTAACGGCGAAATCAAATTAATACGTTTAGTAAGGAGAAATGGTATTTTTAGTTCAGTTGATATGATTTTAGTTAGCGAATTGGTTTCATGATTCATGAACGTAATGTTTCTAAAAAGAACAAAATGGCTGGAGCTTATCAGAATAAACCGTTGTGATAGGAAACAATTATAAATCTTTAATTTATGTATGACGTGATTACAAGAGTTGAAAAAAAACTGGCACTCCTTTCGCCGCTAAAATGGTCGCATTCGCTTCACTTTAAAAAATAGTAATTTACCATCAATCTAATCAGTAGTAGAACAATGCAGTAAAACCTTGATTATCCAAAACTCAGTCAGCGAAATTAATCTTTCAAAATTTAAATTTAGGTAACTATGTGTACTACTCGTGCATCAATTTATTCCTGATTCTACTTTGCAAAATCTTCTTTTTTTAATTTGTATAAAGCATTTTTGTAACAAAAAAATCATGTGTTGATAATTGAGGCATTACTGATTTATCGAAGGGTTACAAAGTTTCAATTACTTCCGATAATCGAAATTCTGCTGCATACGAAAGTACGCATGCAACATTTAAAATACGATGAGAGCAAAAAGAGACAGTGGAGCCATTCCATTTCAGATCAGGCAGAGGGTGTCACATGATCCTCACAGATTTAAAAAAAAAATACAGAAGTTACAACTAAGGATAATATAAAATATCTCAAAAAGATTTTGCAAAAAAGGCCATTTTTGAAAAATCATATAAAATATCTGGGGCAAAAATACACAATATAATTGATAGCAGCTCATTAAGCACTTCAAGGGCAAGAAATGAGCAGATTTTTTAAAAAATGTCTTTTTTGCGCAATCACACTTCAAAAATTGTAATTTTTGAACATTTTCAAATTTCAAACTTCAAATTCTGAGGGGATATGCATCTCAGGCATACAATAACATTTGATACAAAACTTCCATAACAGCACTTTGGATTGCCACCTCTGTTTTGTCAAAAATAAATTTCGTTCGTATTTAAAAAAAAATCATAAAATCGGTTAAAATGCCATTCTTTCAATTCGAAAACACTTTTTTTCTTTATCAATAAAGCCAACTAGATTTTTAAAAGTAGAGTCTAAATAAAATACCATCCCTTCATTATTTATAGAAAAAAAATTATTTGAATCGGTTAAAAACTTTTGAAACAGAGGCCATTTTAAAAGTAAGTGCTGTTTTTCTGAAAAAAGGCCAATTTTGTTCCAAATTTTAAAAGTGTACCTAGAAAAATTATTTTTTTTCTTAAAAATCCTTTTGGGATATTTTATATGTCCCTTAGTTGTAAGTAACTACTGTAATTAAAAAAAAAAAACAAACATGTGAAGGTCATGTGACAAGTTTTAGACCTGCCTACCTCATTTGAAATGGAATGACTCAGAGAGAGAGAGAGGGAGCTATTTTATAGTATTCAGTAAGGTGCTTATCGAAAGAATATCGGTGGGACGGTTGAGCTCTGATTAGAGGCTCGAGTCGAGAGTTGTATTACGATTGATGTAATTATGGTTACGTTTCGAAACTGATGATCTGACAGTCTATTCATTTATTTCTCTTTATGATTACTTAGGGCGCTAGTGGACAAAAATAAGTTTATTTCTCGTTCAGTCAAGCTTTTTGATCTCCTTTACCGAACCACTCACAAAACCTCGGCAGACCTCAGGAGCTGCCGCAGTTTAAATGTTACTTTTGTGTACAAATAAACATTCCTGCAACAGAGTACCCTAGAACTCATTGATTTGTCCTCTTTGCCACGTGCAGAAGTGTTTAGATGTTTCTTCTCGTGGTCTACAAATAACCCAGTAAAAAAATCGTAAGCAGAAAATATTGAATTTAAAGGAATCTTGATGCTAAGTTTCTAAACATGACTTTATTTTTACTATCCTAAAACTACAGAAGTTATGTCTGAACATTAATGCATTGCTAGTAGCTCCTACCAGAAGTACGTAAAAATTAATACGAGTTAACATTTATTTATGCGTCCCTAATTGAAAAATCATCTTCCCAAGTTATACCTCGGTACAATTTATACCTAGTTTCGTTTCCCTTTTTAAAATGTTTTCTAAAAAAAATCTAATATTTAGAGCTTTGACCTATGAACATTCAATTAACTTGCAAAAAAAAAAAATAGGAAAAATCAAAAAATGAAAATCCCAGACACGTGATTTGGAATTTAATCGACTAAATATTTAAATGTGAATAAATTTCCACAATATACTTACTTTTTGCCATTTTTCGACAGATTTTTCAGCACCACCTTCAGCGTTGAGCTTTCGGGCCAATTCAGTCCATTCTTTTGCTCTTTGTGCCGAAGTGAAGTCCGGCTTCAAGGTACCGGAATTTAAATTTGGATTCCTTTCCATCTCTTTCACCAATATTTTAATTTGGCTTTTAGTAACTCTTATTCTTTTAGATGGCATTTTCAGTTCGATACACAACTTTCAAACGGAACTGCAAGAATGAACCTAATGCACTCGAAACTGTGCTCTTTCGAATAGGTCTCTCTCTCTTTGTTAATCTCGAAGCGATATTTCTACGCACTTATCGGGAAAGAACTTCGCTGCGGAAGCAAGGTTTCACGTCACTCTGACGTCACATTTTCGAACTGCGCCTGCGCTAATGTCGTGATGGCTTCGGAAATGCTTCTCCCTTGGAAAATGGCTGCGGAAAGGTAGTCGAAGGAAGGTCGAAACGAGTTATTTCCCGCCGCGAATCCGCAGCGTAATAGGGAAAACTTCCTTTGCGCACCAGTCATAAAAAATGAAATTCATATCAAGTTAAGGGCAACCCGATCTGCTCGTGCTGATTCTACAGTTGCCATGACAAAGGCGCCCATAGGTCAGGAGGGGAAATCATGAGTCTAAATTGAATTGAAAAAGTGGGGAAATGTTATGTATTTTCAGTTAACATCAACAAAGCAGCATCCTACGGATGATAAGTTTTGAAGTACACACAAGAGCAATAAAAGTTGTGGGCGCGGTGCTCTGTTAATTAATCATATTTATTAAAAAATTAAAACTATTAGAAGCATTACATTGCAAATCTATTTTCAATTTAACCATTAAACTCTCCCGAAGCAGTACAATAAAAGCTCCCATTTAAACTTTATGATGAAAACGTATAAGAGGGGCAACTACGTTTTATTTCTCCTGTCCCCCCATAGATTATTCCTGGATCCACCCCTGCCCTATAATAGGGGTTCTTATGGAGTCACAGTCACAACATTATTTCTATATTATTTTCTTCTGTATCCAGTAAATAGAAGAAAGTATTGGATTCGTGAAAATTTTCGAATTTCGACTGATTTACATGTTTTCAGGTGTGATGAACATAGTCTGGCCAGTTTTAGAAAATGTCTGTCTTTGGGTCTGTATGTTTTCTCTCTCTCTCTTTTTTTTTGTTTTTTGTAACTCAAAAAGTAATGCATGGAATCGAACGAAATTTGGTGCGCATATGGACCCTGATGGGAAGGAGTGCTGATTAGATTTTAGTCGGAATCCATTCAAAGAGGGCGAAGTAATTGAACGTTTTTCGCGCTTAGCTTGAGGGCTTTATCTCGAGAAGTAAGGGATGAATTCGAACAAAATTTGATATAGAAGGGGCTCCAATAGGAACAGATGTTGATTACATTTTGGTGCCATTCTCCATAAAGGGGATGGAGCAATCGAACTTTTTATTAATTTTTTGTGGGTGCTGAAACTTAAGACGCAGTGCATAGAATTAAACATAATTTGGTACACATTGTATTACATCCTGATAAGAAGTAGTGTTGATCAACTTTTAGAGCCATTCGCATTAAGGGGCGTGGAGGATTGAGCATGGTTCTCGCTCAACGTATAGCTCAAGAATCCAGCTATATAGAAGAAAGTTTTGTATTCGTGAAAATTTTTGAATTTTGACGGATTGAGACGTTTTGAAGAGTGCTGAACCCATTTTGAACTGTCTGTCTGTCTGCATCAGGGGCGGATCCGTTAATGATTTCTGGGGGGGGGGGGCACCGTGTGTAAAAAGTAGTTGCTCATCGTAAAATTTTGCATAATAAAAGAACTCATAAGCTTAGGAAGAACTAGAACTCATAAGCTTGTTTCACGTTTTTAAAAGTCTCTTAACATTAGTTAATCTTTTTAAAAGTACGAAAAACATACTTAATTTCATCAAATGAAAAAGTGTAATACATTTTTACATATTAAGACAATTAAACGCCAATCCCTTCATATAATTTTGCAAAATACCATCATAATTAATTCTCACTAATAAAAAATTGTTATGAAAATTATAATAACGCCAGAGAATGAGTAGTAGGTCAAGTAGCTTTTTAAACATTACTGACCGTTCTGCTTAAAAATCAATTGATTTCAATGCTTTTCTGTGGTACATAAAAATTAATTGTGTTTTTTAGTTCCCAACTTCAAATATTAAAGCAGTTTAAAAAAAAATAAATAGACAGAGGAGAACTTGTTTCTTTTCTTTTTTTTTTTTTTTTGCGCCGGCTCCGCTCTAGTTTCGAGAAAAATCTTACAACTCTTTTAATTTCAGGAATACAATTTTTAAAAAAATAAAGAAAAAATTGTGGAGATAGAGCACAAGCAATATCTTTGCTTCGGCTCCACTCCAGTTAAGAAAAAAGCGTAATTGCTCCTCCGCTCCGTACTCAACTCGAAATCCCTAATGATTATAAATAATAATTATAAATAATATGGGTCTTACTTAAAGTATAGACGCAGTAGAGAGTGGAGCTGGAGAGGAGTAGGAGCATGAACTTAGGAGTCGCAGCAGAGCTGAAACAGAGCAACTCATAATAATAGTACTTTTAACACGGAAATAACAATAATAACAATAATTTAAATTTAAAAAATAACAAAAATAGTTAAAATAACAATATAAAAATAGTTTAAATCATAAATGGCATAAATAATAATAATAATAATAGACAAAATAGTAGCGCGTGCAAGCAAAGCACGTTTCTTTATTCACCCCCCCCCCCCTTTGCAGAGAGACAAAACATGTTTGAGTGATTTCCCACTGGTTGCGTGAATAAAACTACAGAAATTGACATCAAACTGGCGAACATAAAATTTTAGTATTTTTATTATGCAATAAATGAAATAATTAATAAAAGCTTTCCCATATACGTAGATACTTATTGCAATCGCAGTTCTGTATAGTTCTTAAAAAATACATGCACTTGCATTTTTCGACTTTACTGGTGCCGTTTCAGCGTATCCTTGCTGATTATAAATGTAGTTTAATGAACGTTGCACCAAATAAATAAAATATAAAATTTCTTGCGATTTTTTTTTCACTACTGTAAATAATATAAACTAAAATTTTACAACACTGCTAAGTTTTTTTTTTTTTTTTTTTGGGGGGGGGGGGGGTGCCGAAATTACCGCTTTGATCACACCCATGCTAGGAACGCCATTGATATTAGGTTTACTTTTTAGAGTTGCAAATGAAATTTAAAAACCTCAATTAAGAATATCTAGTCTGCTGAATCTAAACATTTGTTATTTAATCAAAATATGTGATGTCACACTCCCTCTCTCAAACCCCCCCCCCCCCCCCCATTTTTTTTTTGCTACAAACTGTCCCCATTGCCTGAAATACCCCCCCCCCCCCCCCCCACTCCCACCTCGTCGAAGTGAAAATGTCCCTGCTGGGAATTTATAAACCATTGCATGTCAATTTCGAAATAAATATTCATCGGAAATGAAGAAATATTTGTTCTCAGTTTTATAGGAAGTCCTCTGGTGCTTTATGCATGGTAATCATACAACCGCAAGCGCAATTCATTATTTTTGTTCGAATTAAATTTGGCTATCATAATCCCGTCCTAAAAGAAATAACTGCCTTCTATTATTTAGTATATAGCGATGTAAATAGATTCCTAAATAGAAAATCTTGTTGTGATAAACCGTCGTGTTATGTGAGACCGGAAACTCAGAATCAGTGTTTAAAGGGTGCCGGAAACTCAATAAGGACAAAATTCTATTTATATATTTTTGATTTATTTTAATTTAATGCTAGAAACTTTAACTTATATTAAATACATGAATTATGCGTAACACGAAAGAAAAGAAACAACAACGAATAAAATTTTAGGTATTTAATGTAAACGAACTACAGAATAACTCCTCAATAGCGGACAACAGAGTGACAAAAATATTTGTCCGTAGAAAGGTGTCCGCAAAAGGCTCAAAAAATTGCTTGTGGGGAATTTAAAAAATGGTTTTTATACTAATATGTAACATGAACAAAAACAGCACTTCAAAATTTAATCATACAGCCCAGTTTTATGAGCAAAATAACATACACCGCGCTTTCTTACAGCCATCAAACCTAACACTAACTATAGCCTGCAGTGGTCATCTCGGAACTTTCTTCTATATTTTTCGAATGAATATTACTATTATAATACAAATCCTTATTGGAAAAATAAAATGCATTAAAAGCTATTTTTCACCAAGATAAACTAATTGAAAACGTTTGTGTTACTAGCGAAGCCTCAAAATGCCAAAACTATTAATCAGAATTTTCTTTTTACTCGTGCAGCAATGGCAACGATGCAATACAAAACAAAGTCTCTGCTCCTTGAGCACGATTGGCGCCAGAATATAATTGTTTGCATTGTTGGATTCTTGAGGTATACACTCCGCCACCTTCGAAGGGATTCGCGCTAAAAACTAATCAGTATTAGTTCCCATCAGAGTCCATGTGTGCACCAAATTTCGTATTGCATGCATTACTTTTTGAGTTAAATTGGTCAAAAAAAAAAAAAAAAAAAATGACCACACACACACCAAAACACGATAAATTAACAATAAATTACAATAAATGAACAGACATTTGTTTTTCTTTATCAATGATTTTCAGAAAAAATAGAGCAACTCTAGTTGTAGCGACTTTCTTTATCTATGAATAGGAAAGAAAATTAGTAAAATGTGTAACGATGTTAAGATTTCGATCAGTAGCAAGTATAGGTGGGACGACTGCCCCCCCCCCCCCCCCCCCAAGAAAAAGTTCCTTTTTCTGATGTTAAATCTTTTGTTATAATTTTCTCACTGAAACAAACAAAATTTTAAAATATTATGCAACAAACAAAAAAAAAAGCATATTTGAATAAAATAAATTTTGCTCGGTAAATATAGTTGAAAGAAGTAGTAGCAATTGCGGTCAATCATATTGAGGGAGGAGTCGTAGTCCTACTTAATCCGACACATGATATCTTTCCCCGAGATACGTACTAAAAGGGACCATATAAACTAAACTGGTTTCACATTACCCTAAATCCTTTTTAAAAACTAAGTGGAAAACCCCTTTTCTTCCTTCGAAAGAATTTGTATAAGAATCGATTGTATAGATTGCTCCCATTGTAAGACGCCCCCACGTCCTCCACAACACTAAGGTAAGCCACAACCTATGGAGGTTGTGGCTTACTTAGACCATAAACTAGATAGACAAGGTCTGGGGGCGTGGTCGGTAAGCAGGAGTCTTTCCCCGGAAAACAGGTGATGGAGGCCTTCGCTGAGAGAGAGAGGGCTTCGTCGTGACATGTTAATTCTCGTAGAGATTCGAAGAGTGATTTATTTTAATTTCTTATTGTATGACAGACACATTTTAGCACAATTATTTTCTATCACACGCAAGGAAACAGTTCATAGATTAATGGACAAGTGTTTTTTTATTGGTATTATCAATAATTAATTAGTAATAGTGATTTGAAAATGATCTTATATATTGAGCTCATTGAGAGTAGGAGTTAGTTTCTTGCCCTCTTTTGTGAAACTTAATGTCATACAGTAAAGCTCTTTGCAATGAATACAATTCGTATTGCTTTTACAAGGTTTTTAACTGACTTCAACCTCATTATGTCTTGCCCTTGAGATATCAATGCGAAAAGTAAACACATTTGTAATATTACGTTAATAAGCCAAACATCAAATATACCTATTCTTTTCTTTTTCAGTTCATTGAAAAATAAGGAAGGAAAAACAAAAGCGTTTAAGCTGTTTTTCTTTTCAAAATCTGAAATAAATTTAAAGAAAGCAACAGCATGAAGAAAAAATTTTAGTTTTGAAAATAGTTTTTTAAATTTTTTAAGTTCAAAAAATTGTTTTCTTTAGAAAATTGTCAGTTAAAACTTTAATATTTCTCCGATACAGTTCGTAAATCTAAAATTAATAGTCATGTGACATTAGCCTGTAGGACTGAAAACATCGGATTGGGATTATTCATAAATGATGTCACGCTTCGAGGGGGAGGGTGGTTCGTGAAATTGTGACAAGGGGTGGGGAGGGGGTATGTTGAAGTGTGACACTTTGTGACAAAGGGGGGAGGGAGTCAAATAAATGGGAAAAAAGCGTGACATCATTTATGGACGGTCCCATTGTACCGTTAATTAAAATGCGATTGTTTTTTTAATGAATTACAGAAGATGAAGTTTGTCCTAAGATTGCAAACAAACGGAATAAATTAATTTATTATCTAAGTGTTGTGCAATACAGTCAGAAATACAATATGTATGTAATATATTGGTAAGGGGGAAGCATGAAATGCATTTTAAACATAATTCTGAAAATTTAACAATTTTACTTACATTATTAAAAGTAGAGAATAAAAAATAAACTGGAGCGAACACAGACATATGTATACTTGGTGATGCGACGAACGTTCGGCCTTTCTGCGAGTATATTTCAAGCATCGTTCATGTCTTTTAAGATTTAATATTATTGAAATGTTAATTTCAACGTTGCATTTATTATTTAGGGGGCGGGTATTATTAATAAAGCAGAATGGAATTTAACTACTGGAAAAAATAGTTTAATTTCTATTGAAAATTGCTCTTGATTTTTAAATAAAATTAATTTTGTGTATTTGTTACGCATTTTTGGTATTCTTTGATATTATTTTAGAAATGGTGTAGTCATATTTTTAAGTATTTCTCAACAATTGCTTTAGTTAATTTATATATATGACTTTCTTGTTCTTCATAATCAAGAATACGATACTCCAACGATTTAAAAATAAAATTAAAATTTACGCTTTTCATTGTTAATATTGCTATTATGTTTAATAAATCAGGTTAGTGCTTTTGTGCACAGAATGAGTCTTGATCGTTTGCCTGAAAGCAATCTCAGCTCTTTTACAGATCAGAAGCAAGTTCAGAAATTGAGAAGACTCACCCACGTGGTATAGGACCGCGAAAAGCTTTGATCTCCGACCCCTGTCAGTCAAACTGGTCCCCACTATTCTTGCTTAGGAACTAACAATGGCGAGTGAATAGAAGGGCTCGTCTAGTTACTATGCTCGTAAACATGTGAGTATCTTTCTGGACAGTGGACACCCCATTGTACAGATCGCAGCCCATCAATATGGTGGAAAGTAAGCAGAACTCTTTTTTTATTGCAATACAAGTGAAGTTTCAGCACAAGCTGGTAAAACTAGACTATGCAGATATATTTACGTCTATTTCTCGTGAAAGTAATTGATAAAGTCAATAAATATGAAAAATTAAAATATTTGAATAAAAAAAGTAAATATTTAGAGAGAAAAAAGCAATTCAATGCAAAATTAACAATATTAAATTAAGTCGAGAAGAAAGAAAAATTAGGGTAAATTATTATAATAAGCATACGAAACTGAAAATTTCACTGCGCGGGAAGGAAATAACAATAGAGGATTAATATTAATACTTGTTTAGTTATTACCGTTAGTGCTCATGTTAAAATCACAAATTTAATAATCCTGACAAGGCTTATTTAAAGAGCCCTCTTTCCCCTCGTCGAAAATATATTTAAAACATAACTATTTTGAATTGAAGGTTTTAAAATTGTAAAATTCTAATTTGGAAAGCTCCCTTCGTGTTTCTGTTGTTCATCCTTGCCTCCACACATCGAAATAAATTCACATAAACTCCCTTGCATTTAGAAGTGAATTAAAAATCTGAAAAATAGTGACCGATGGATAGGTTATGCTTCTGAATTAAATAACTTTGCAACTTATTTTTAAGTTATCAGTCTGTCGATGAAAAATACTATTGCAATTGATAATATGAAGAAAGCGCGAAATTTTTGAAACTATTTACCCCCCCCCCCCCCCGGCACGTAACTAGGCAGGGCCCGTGCCCCGGGGCCAGATTTTAGGGGCGCTAAATTGACTAGGTGTGTGTGCGTATACAAATATAGCTTTTTGTGTGTTGGGGGGAGGCAAAGGCTGGTTTCTCTCCTGCTGGAAAATTACCTAATTACTTCCCTGCGACAACCCTCCTCCTGTTACAATTTTAAAATAAGTCCCATTAACTTGAAAAATGAATTTGATTCCCTGCATGGTTAATAATAGCTGTAAAGGTAGGAGGTTTAATCTCAGACAGTTGAATACAAAAAAATTGGAGTAGTGTCCAATTTTGATCTGAATTTGTGTTTAATTAAGAAGGCCCAAAAATCTTGATTTTTTTTTGCATCCGTAATTTACTTTAAGGGAGAGAAGGATTAATGCAGCGTATGCATGCTTAAATACGGGATTTCGTTTTGTTTTAAACTCTAAAAAAAAAAAAAAAAAAATCATTGCGTGAAACATGGCAATATAGTGAAAAGATTGTTTCAAATAAGATGAACTCTAAAAAGCTATTAGTGATTCCTAATATTCAGCATGGCGAGCTTTTTTGTATTTCCTAACGATTAATGATTTAAAATTAATGTTCGCATTGCACTTAATAACAATCATTCAATGGTCCAATTAATTATTAAGCTTAATAAAATGAAATGTTAAATCATACTAGAGCTCGCTCAGTGGTCGAAATTTGACTGTAATTTATTAATTTTTTGAAGTTCAACCTCGAACATTTAAACAACTTTCGAGATTTTAGTTGTTTGACAATAGTTTTTGTTTAAATATTTCAATTAGCGATAACCTCTCCTCGGTGTAACTGATTGACCACTGAGTTAGATATTTAAATTTGTAACACATAAGCATAAATTTCATCTTTCTGCACTCCTCCTTTATTTTAAGAGTTTTTACTGTATTTAGGTAACTATAGTTTGTTTCTCCTACCTTTGTATGCTTCCATGTGAAAGTGTGGGAGGAGCTAGAATTCAAAATTATTATTTTTAAGAAGAAATTTGAACTTGAATTTTTTTGTTAACATGATACCTAATGGAGAGAACGAATTTGACACTCTTTTTCTGTTAAATTATTTTCCCATTTTTCATAAAAAAGACAAATTTTGCTCTCAGAAAATGTTTTAGCTATTAAAGAAGTATATTATAAATAATATTGCAGGGACGAAGTTAGATCTATGCTGTCCGTAGGCAAACCCGAAATTTGCTGACCCTTATCCTCCGAACTCTTATTTCTTATTATGCAAGGAAAGTATTTTCAATTCAAGAGATGCATGAAAAAGAAAAGTTACTTATTCATAGGAACATAAACATTTACTGATATTTTAATTTCAAGGGTAGTAAAAATGTAGAAAAAATCCCAGACTCTTGTCGAGTGTCCGATGAATGTAGTGCCATCCCCACTTTTAATATCATTAGTTTCTTTTAATTAAGCCAGTAATTTAATTGGGGTTTTAACGAATAGTGATTTGGCCGAATACCGAATATTCGGCCATTCCTTTCAGGCCGAAGCCGAATATTCGGTCCATTTCCACTAAGCTGAAACCGAATATCCGGCCAATGTCTTAGGCCGAATACCGAATATTAAAAATTCCAAAAAATCATTGTAATAAAAAGTATATCTGCCAAATTTAAAAGTATGCAAAGTCAAACACCATTGCCACACATTAATCTATGATATAAGATTTAATTCAGTTTGTTAAGAATCTATAAGTATCTAAAAGTAATGTATTTTCCGTATTGTTTTGAATGCAATAAAATTGAGAATTTCACCCATAATAGAAGACAGGTTTTAATGTAAGCATTAGCATTATTTTACTAATTATTTAATTAATATTAAAGAAATACTATTGCTTAGTTAACTTTTACCTTGCTCAAAATAGTTTCAAGGAGATATTTTAATAGTTATTAGGAGTTAACATTTTCATTTTATGGGCTTTTTTGCACACCTATTTTTTAAAAATACATTAAAATTTAATGCGGGACTATATTTTTATTTTCAAAAACCTCAATAATTTATGCTATTGTAATATTCATGATATTTTCTAGACTTTTCACGTTTCTCTCTCACCCAATATTCACAATAAATTAGTCTGCCCAAACTAAGTCTGACTTCCATTTTGTTAATAATAACAAACTAAAATCCATCATAGCTAACTATTGCCAGCTTTTGGTAGCAAATACTAAGTATAAAATACAATATTGTAACTTTAAAACCTGTTTTTGTTCAGTCAAACCTAAAAACAATGTTTAAAAAAAGTAGTTTTTTCTAAATTATTTTTATTTATTAAAACTATATAGTACTAATGTATTCTCTTGCAATAACTATAATACAATTTTAAATCTTTAAAATCTACTAATTTCTTTATTTTTTTACATTTCTTCTGTAGCATAACTATTCGGCCGAATAGTCTATTAATATTCGGATAAGCCGAATTTGATCATGCCGAGTATTCGATCTAGCCCTAGCCGAATATTCGTTACATCCCTAATTTTAATACGTAATTGCCCTTTGTAGTGCTTTTCTGGGATTTACATTTAGTTCCGAGTCTTTTTTGTCTGTGGCTTTACCTTTTTATTTAGTTTTTGGTCCCCTTTTATATCTAATTTATTTTACACACACGCACACACATATATACATACCAGAGCTCGACAAATCTTTAAAATTTTACATGCCGACATGCCGTGCCGGGCACGTTTGTCAACTATATGCCCGAACGAAACTTTTACACCCCCAGAAGTTGTTTTATTTCATATATTAATAAAAACGTTTGAATTTGCCATATAGCATTAGTTAGACAAAAAATGAAATTAACTTTATGCAAGTAAACTGTAATAAAAATATTCACGTTAAGAAAGCAAATGACAATAAGCATATATCTCGGATAGTAATAATTTAACTTTGTGCAAAGTAATAGAAATAAAATTTCACGTTAAATTAAAGCACAAATGAGCATTAAATCGCAGACATATGTTTCGGGATTGCTTGGAATCCCTTTTTCAATGCGACAGGGAGCCTCTAGATGCAAAATATCCAAGCAATCCCGAAACATATGTCTGCGTTTTAATGCTCATTTGTGCTTTAATTTAACGTGAAATTTTATTTCTATATATCTCGGGATTGCTTGGAATCCCTTTTTCAATGCAAATGCTCATTTGTGCTTGCTTAACGTGAAAATTTTTATTACAGTAACAGCTTTATATCTGAAGCAAGAATAATTTTAATAAAGTATTACATAATAAGTCATTACAAGTCAAATTTTGCAAAATTTAAATTGCAATGCCAATTTTATTGTTGAGATGCATGTTCGTCAACATGTAAATTTTGAGCTCCGGTAAGAATGCGGTGACTTTTCAATAAACTGAGAAATAATAAAGTTTTAGAAAGAACTATTTGATTAAAAATTTACAAAAGGAGAAAGATTCATGACCGATCAGAATTTTTACATGCCCCCGGCATGTCGGGAAATATAATTTTCGAATCCTGATACATACATATTAAAAAAAATACATTTTACAAAAGAACATAATCGACTATATCTCTTATATTTACAGAAGTTTTATGCTGTTTAGTTTCGATCTTTCTAAATTATATTATAATTTCAAAGCTGCAAAAGAAGTGCCAATTTATTAAAATGCTCAAAATATACACAAATATTGTAGTATGTATTTGAGACAAGCTTTTCTTACTCCCTTTTTCCCCCGAAAAAAGCGTTTGGATTTAGTACACCACAATCTATTTCAAGAAATGTATTTTTATTCTTCAACAATAAATGAGTCTGTATTTGTATATATAAGTTTTTTTTAATAAATTTCTACATTATACATTATCTGATCGCCAGATTCAATCAAATAAGCTTGGTTTTTTCTAAGCATTTGACCTTGCTCTTGGCATTTCCTGTGATATTTCAACCAACTGTTGTCCATACACCTGTTTGAGACGGTCTAAGGTTCGAGAGTGGTGGGGGAGACTGAGAACGGATGTACCCTGGAAGAAAAACATAGCCGTTCCTGCAGATAGTAGAGACAAGAGACCTCGGAAGTGGGGAAATAGTTGCCCTTGAGGAATTTTGCAGGGGAGGACGACAGGCGTGTCAACCCCAAGTGATTGACCTTTCAATGACCTTTCTACTCCATCCCCCTCCCCTTAAACTTAGCACTTGGCTTTTCCTCTGCTCTGCTGTACGACCTTGGCAAAGACCCTTCTTTGCTCTTTGACCTTGGTATGACTTTTGGTCGAACAAAATCAGATCTGTATTTTGTGCATTCTTCAAGCACAAGTCACTGTTTCCGCCATTAAGAACTGACCCGACTCGACAGCAATGTCTAAAGACATTTTATTCATAAGGAAAAGTTTGTTTTGGCTATTTAAGAACTTAGTGTCATGAATTTAAGATTTTTTTTTCTCCTTATAGGGGTAAGATTTTCTTAAAAATCCATCGCATGAATTTTAGCGGAAGTAAAGCCGTTTGCTCTAACGAAATTACTCTAGGCATTTTTACAAAGGGAACTTTCATCAACTCTTTTTCTAGAGTTTTTCCTGAATTCATTCGGAAAGATCCCAATCCCAATTCCTCAGATTATGAATACAAATTTAATTCCACTAGTTATTCATTTCTATTTTGAATGTTTTTTTTTTTTTATTTCGGTAGGATTTTCTTGAAACAAATATGTTACACCAAAAAACGCTTAAAAATTTTTAATTTTTCTTAACTGAAACGTTTGAACCCAAATGTAAAAACGAAAATATTTTATACTACCGGTACCCGTTAGTGCAAAATATTTTCATTTTTGTGTTAAAAAAAGAAAAGACCAGTCGATTCGACATAATGTATATAGCTATAACTTTTTTATGTGTAAATTATATTATTTTATTAAAATGCAGTCCACATAATTAAAAAATTAGCCACCTATGGCAATCAACCAGCGATTCTTCACATCTAAGCATTATTTTTAACAAAACACACATAATAAAAAGGAAAAATGAAAGAAAGAGCGTTTTCCTTGTTTGATTCAAGTACCTGCACAAAAAGGACGATTATAATCCATTGGAATACTTTTAATTAAGAAATTTTTAGTATAATTATTTTTTATATATTATTCACCGACAGTAAAAGAGAACGACGAAAATGTATAGCTTGCAGAAACAAACAGCAGCAAGCCAAGTTTTGAAAGCAGAAAAAACCTTTCATCCGAGCTCAAATAGGCAAATGACATATGTGTTAATTCACTGGAGAGGAAAAATAAAATAAATAAAAATATAAATAGTAATAATTTCAGAAAAAACTCTACGAGGTGCACGCCCCCCCCCCCCTGTTCCAAACTAATTTCCTGCCAAATTTCATGAAATTTCGCCAAACGGTCTTGGCCCTACGCTGGACCACAGACAGACATACTTGCTGCTTTATTATTAGTAGAGATCTATAATTTAATCCGAACTTATCACTATTAATATTATTACCTTATTTGTTTTTTTCCTTTTATAACTTTTTTCGCTGCACTTGAGTTGTAACAGTGGTAAAGGCCTCTTTTAATTTTTTTTTCTTTCTTTCTAAGGGGGCTGCGTATGATCACTAACCTTTGCAGACCTAGTGCGTACCCCGGTAATCGGCAACCAATTTTTCAAGTAGCACCACTGTCGATGGATGCCATTGCCACTGAGAATTTGGAAGCTCAGTTTCCCCTAGATGGCGGCACCTAAACTCTCATTTGATGCGAATTGCACTAGTTATTTAATTTAGCCGAGAGTATCCAAGCCAAGCGGATACTCAAGGGATATTTAACATGTCGCACAATCATGCGACATGGACGCAGACGATTTTCTGCATCTTGAAAATCCACCGACTTGGGCCAAGTTCGAATTGCGATCCTGGCGTACGAGACCTGCGTATTATCACAACGGCACCCTGTCGACAGGCCTCTATTTAATTTGAAGACATCAAATTATGTGTTGTTCGTAAATGTTACTCTTCCTTGTAATATTTTTTCATAACCGCCTTTGTGTCACTACTTTAACATATAGCTCAGCTCTTAAACAGATTGAATAATAAGAAGAAAAATGACGTGATATTAGCATCAGCGTCACTACGGCGCACAGTGGAGTATTTGGGTGAAAATCCTGGCCAAAAATATTTTCATGCGCTTTTAAGTTGAAACAACTGTTGTTGAGAGTTCCTTTACTTTATTGTAGTACAGGAGTGCCCCCTTTCAGAGCGATGATGCACCACATAAAAAGCTGCGCCCCGGCCCCCGCCCCCCCCCCAAAAAAAAAAAAAAAGGCGACCCCTTGAAAAAAAATTGGTTAATCTCCTGAAAATAATCCACTTTAAATTTCAATACCGCAGTCTGCGCCAATATCCCGCCCTCCGTGCCCAGGTCCCTCCCCGAATAGTAAAAATATACTTCATTCTATTTTATGTGCACAAAGATTCATTTTTATTTAAAAGTATTTATACTATGATTTTTTTTTGTCGTCTCTCCGAAATGTCTTCTATAAGGCAGTCGTCTTCACCCCCTTTCTTTTGACCGGATGAAGATATCAGATTTCATAAGGATGGGATCGAGGTAGGAAAGAATTTTTCAGGGTGGCTCTCGGATGTCCGGATATCATTTCTACCATCTCGGAGGGGATAGTAGCGTCTAGGGAGAAACCAGAATGCACTTTTGCTCTTCACCTGACGTTACAGGTAACATGATCTTCGAATCACGTGATCTCGTCGTCTGCTTCAAAAAAAAAAAGGCTCTTTAATCCTAAGTCGGCGTTCCGACCTTTATCATGATTATAAGAAACTTTTCTTTCTCGATAATTTCAATGGAATCCCTTATAATTTTCTTACAGTTGGTTGTTTTATGCATGTTGCAAATCTGTTGCATGACTGAAAAGAAGCGAAATTTCAGATCAAATTACCGAGGAAATTTTCGCCTTCAGCCATCATTCAGCAACAAACGGATTTTTAAGGAATCATGTTGCAACATTAATGCTCTATTTATTCACAATTTGACTTATAAGCATTTCAAAGAATCGTTCGTCTGTGCTTTAGTACATATGGTATTTTTGCATAATGCATTTTTAAAATGTAAAATACTAAGAAACTCGAAGAACGTGATACTAGAAATTGTACGAAATGCAATCGTCTATCTAATATATTGTTGGGTTTTTATGAAGTAAACAGATTAGGGTATTTTATACTAATTACAAAGTGTTGTAGTGCTAAAATTTTTCTCTTTCCAGACCGCAAGACTGCAGAAAGACAATTTTAAAACTAGAACATATTTCTCGTTATGCTTTGTATATCAATACTGGCAAAGAAATTCTTCAACAAAAAAAGAATCATATGTAAAATAATTCTTGTGAAATATTAAATTTGTATAATTTATTTTAAAAATAATAATAATAACAAATTTCAGGCAAATTTTAAATTTTTGATAAAAGTTATGATTTTTTAAAATGATTAAATTACCGATTTAAAAGACTTGATTTAAATCACCAAACCCTGTAATTCTAATTGTGTGAAATAAATACATACATTAACTTTACTTATAAGATAGTTGCGATAAAAAAATTATGTATCACTTTTTGGTTATCAATAAAAAAAATAAAACATTGAAGCAATAGTTAAATTATATTAAAATTAGATACACAATCTTAAAATAAAATTAGCCAAAATCAGATATGAACCGAGTCAAATCAGTTTGTTTTGGGGCGAAATCCAGATTTTGAAACAGAATGAAAACAAATAATACAGTGATCTCTCGTTTTTCGCGGTTAATGGGGACCAGAACCTTCCGCGAAAACTGAAAAACCGCGAAGTAGGATTTGCCCCTAAGAATTTTCGTGTATGCGGGTACACGAATGTTTTAAATATGTAAACAGTATTTATACTTCACACATTTAAGACAAAAATTACAACAGTATACGTAATTACTTAAACGTGTCTGTTTTAATTAATAAGGTTAATAACAAAATGTTATAGTATAGTAATAAAAATTAATCAACATTGATTTTTGAGAAAGGCGAAAAGTCTTGTGTTGGTGGGAGCTTTTGAGAGCCCGTGGTATGTACTCTGAGTCAACTCATCTCTTTGTTTGACATGCAGAGATCCTCCTCTCTCGCGCATCAACATGAAACAACGCTCCTTTCCGCAATGTGGCTGCCGACATGGTTGTATTTTTTCATTTTTATTTTTTGATGAATATTTTGGAAAAACCCGCGAAGCACTGAAGGCGCGAAACATGAAGCGCGAAGTGGCGAGGAAACACTGCACTCAAAATAAAGTACCGGAGCAGAGTTCCACCTAATAAAAAAGTGTAGAAACACCTTTATCGACCACACTGTATCCTTGCTTAGGCATGTAAGAGAACTTTTAAATTAAATGAAATTCAATTTCGGAATAATAACTATTTTGTGCTAATGCAAGTGTCATGTCACTTCCCACATTCAAAACATATTACAAATGTGTTCACATAATTTATTTCAATCAGTTTTTTCTACTTGAGGCTCTATGCTTTTGTAATTGAGGATAGAACAGAAAAAAAAATTATAAGTAACACAAAAATATTTTCCTTTTCTAATAAAAGTTTTTTAAAGTATAGGAAAGCAATATTTTTTTTATTATCAATTTTTACTAAAGAACTTAATTTATTCGTTCTCAAATGTGTGCTCTATAAGTGGACGTTATTTGATGGCTTGGTTGCAGAAACAAGCTGATTAACAATGTGAGCTGATCGCCAGCGCAGCAGAAGCGATACATTTCGGCCTACGGAGAGGATGGAAGCTATCGCCGATTTCGAGAAGGGAATCGCTCCTCCGTTCAGTTCGCGCATGGAAAAATTCAGCGCACTCATCTGGGTTCTTACGTCATCGAGGTGAGGAGCAGAGTACATTTGGTTTCTCCCTAGACGCTAGTGGAGGAGACGAGTGATGTACAAAATGACGGGAGAAAGTTTGAGGTTTGATGATGAGTCACTCATTGTTTGAGTCGATACTTAGTACGTATATAGATTCATTATATGCATAAAATACTTTACACATCGCGATATGTTCCGCCAGGCCGGATTATTGTGATTGGTTTTCAACGTGAGTCGAAGAACCAAACCGTCTGCGCACATGGATAGCGTACCCGCGATCGAAAGAAATTGAAAATAAGGATCGCTAAAACGAAGCAACTGAAGGAGAGGGGGTGGGGGGAGGCACAGTTTTCTGTAATAAAAAATAGCTGTAATAAAATTACTGTAAAAATAAAATTACTAATATCCATTTCAGATTATGCCTTGAATGTGCATTCTACACCATAAAACGAAAACCTCCTGAAGCAGTAACTTTTTATTCTTAAATAAAATACTAAACAATCTATTTAAAACAATGTCAGTGGTGCAAACTCTCTCTCCTTCAGAGTGATGGTATCCCCCCTCCCGCCTAAAATCTACGAAGCTGTCCACAAAAAAACGATGATCCTACCTGAAAATCGGCCAAACCCCCCTAAAAATTTTAATGCCGCTGATTGCACAACCCCCCTTCCACCCCTCTGCCCGTAGTAGGCACTTCGGAAAAAGTTACTTTCATAGTCGTTATTCACTTTAAAAGCAGAATATTTTATGTCAGAAGTGAAAATTTTACCTGAATGAAAAAGTAATGAATGAGAAAATTTAAAGCACAAAATGCGTGAAAATCTATGCAAATATCGCCACAAAAAAACAAAAAAGTTGTGTGGACATATTCTTATGATACAAGTGAACACTCTACCACGGCACAAGAATGAAAATTTTGGAGTTATTATTCCAAAGATTTTCACCTAAAGCGAACATCAGTATGTACTCATAATTGAGTTTATTGTAACCCCGAAACACGTGTCTATTTTGACTTGTACGTTTAACTGCGATGATTTTTCTCGTTTGGTAGTTCGTATTTTAACATAATTTGCAATTAATTAGTTATATAAAATGTATATAATAGTAAATTCGTTTTAAAATTGAAAAAAAATTGTAAAATTTTCGGATTATGTACTTTAAAAAAAAAAAAAAATGTATAAAAAAATGGCGCAAGTATGCGCAACCTTTTATTTTTGAAATAAGCCCCTAAGACTATCACAAATACGATTCAACTTTCAAAATGGCCCATACAAAGCGCGACAACATACTTAAAAAGCTTCCACTATCTTGAAAATAGTCCTGAAAAGGCCTTAAAAAAATTCTCTGACCAAGTTACTTATTTTTTGTAATTTTAAAAATAAATTAATTTACTTTAATTTATAATTTAAAATTAAGCTCTTACCTTTCTTTACCACGTAAAACCGAATTAATTTAGATAGGGTGATTCAGAAGCGCCCCAAAAAATTTAGATTGAAAGGTAGTAAGTAAACTGAAATACCTCAAAAAATACCTAAATTCACTTCGAAATTCCAACTGCTATCGAAGCTGTGAGCAGTTCTATGTAACTCAGACTACGGAAACAAGTGTTGATCAACGCGCCAGTTAAACAGCTTTTAGAAAATATAATTTTAAAAAATATTGGGCAAATTTAAAATTTTGGACTTTTGGCCAGGATTTTCACGTGCTGCGTGTCGTCCTAGGCGACCTCCTATTGGGGGATGTCGGGGGGGGGGGGGGGGGGGGGCTGACACCAAATTTAAATTTAAGAGGAGTGGAAAGTTGGCGATATTTTGTGCTTGTTTATTAATTTATTTTGCCTTTAGCGTTTTGTTGCTTGTGTGTGTGAGAGACTTGTTCCATAACCACGGAGGTCACCTTTCCCTTTCCATATTTAATTTTTGTATATATTTCTACCCCAGCCTGGGGGGAAATAGAATCGATACTGGAAAAGTTACGAATGCCTGTTAATACAAGCAGTGTTTCTTTCAGGCATCTCTCCGGGGAGGGGGGGTGCACTGCCCCCTCGGAGCAAGCCAACTGCTCTCCCGGGAGAAAGGTTCAGGTGACAATAAAAAAAAAAAAAGAAAGAAAGAAGAAAAAATAAAAGGGAGAAAGGAAGAAAGAAAAATTAAAAAATTTAAAATATAGAGGAAATAAAGTGGCCCCTGTTTTGGGTCATAAAACTGGCCTCTCACTGCCAACAAAATGTGAAACGCCAAAGCTACGGTCCTTCAGATAACACCTGGTTTTAAGCATGGCTGTTGAGAGGGGTGTCAGGTATGGATGATTCATGAGGCTCGGTTCGGCATCAGAGTATAGTGCAGTGGGTAAAAATTTTCCTATGGTTAAGATGCAAGGGTAAGGGAGGTTGGAGGGGGGTGGGGGCGACACAACTGACATGGGGCCCGCCTTGTCTATCGATGGCCCTGATTCAGAGTACTAGATAATCAATACAATCTCCTTTATTCCATTAAATCTCATGAATATAACCCCTTCCTAAAAGAACCTGCCTTTTATTATTGAGTTTTGGTTCCGTTTTTTACATATGATAGGAACCTTTTGATCCATACTTCTGTTATCTGAATCTTTACATATCCAGTTGCAACGAGAGACGGTTGGCAATGAAATGTTTGACACTGTTACTTTGAAATTAAATTGTTTATTTGAGGTCAACATGAAGAGTACTTTTGGAAATTTTCTAGAAACAATGACAAATATCTTTTAAAAAACAATGTACCTTTCTACTTAAAACATCTAAATATAGATTCAGGTGATCTTCTGCTTGACTGGCAAATAATCATCGCTTTGCAAGCAAGTAAACACATAAATATGTCCATTGTACATGTGCCCTACATTTCTTGCAATATTACATCTCTTCAATGTGAAAAAAGATGCCAAAAATTGTGCTTTAAGACTTTAGTTTAAAACTTTCCTGTAAGAACTTTAGACACCTTCCCTTTTCCCATAAGGTAACCAAAAAATAGCCTAAAACTGCACTTTTTGGGCTTCAGTTTGGAAAATTTTTCAAAGCATGGCCCCCAGCTCACCTCGTCTTTTCTTAACGTGACCAAAGATGGCCTAAAATTTTATATTTTCAGAACTTCATCAGTTTTGGAAAATTTTCGTGCTATGTCCTCCGGACCTTTCTTCATTCTCCTACATCATCTACGATATCATGAAACTTCACTTTAAGACTTCGGTTTCAGGAACATTTCCTGGGGAACGACACCGAACACAATCAATCAGTAGCGTCACCAAAAGTAGCCAAAAATTAGACTTTAGTTACGAAAAATTTGCGAGGCTAAAGAATCTCCGAACTATTTCTCACATCCTCTAACATCCCCAAACAACGTATGGGACCGTTCATAAATGATGTCCCACTTTTTTTCAATATATTTGAACCCCCCCACCCCTTTGTCACACGTCACACTATATTACATTCGCATAAAATAGGTTTAATTTGCTGATTTTAAATGTTTTTATAGAAATCAAATTGTACTCCCTCCCCTCCCCTTGTCACAAACTGTCACACTTTCATGATCCCCCCTCCCCCCCTTGAAGCGTGGCATCATTTATGAATGATCCGCATCCGAAATTTCATTGCTGAGACTTAGAAATCAAAAAGTTTCTTGAGGAAAGCCCTCGCACCCGTCTTCAGTGACGTTGACAAAAATAAAGTAAAACAGCATTTTTAAGGCTAGTTTGAAAATTTTCTCACGGGAGAACCCTAGAACCCCCCCCCCCCCCTCTAACTTCTCCTAAGAGCCTAAAATTGCATTCTCCGGACTTAAATTGCAAAAAAATTCCGGGGGTGGGCCCCCGGACCCTCCGCCCCGAAACCAGCCTAAAAATAACTTATAAGATTTCAATTACAAAAATTTCAGAAACTCACTCCCCCAACTTCACTAAACATAAAGCCGAAAATTGATTCTACTGTATATTACCAGGGATCTATCATATACATTTAAAAGATCCATATTATCATCATTTCTATTCTACCTATTATATAAAATAACACAGCATGATTTGGGATCATACATCGCCCCTCCTAATTCGTCACCTGTCCTCCCGGAGCAAAAGGTCTGAAAGAAACACTGAATACAAGTAATTAATTAGTAAGTAAATTGCGATATTCTTTCGATTTTATTCATATTTACAAAGTATTTTGTTCGAAACTTATTTCAGTTGCAGCAGAATTTTTCTTCAAAACGCCAGCTAAATATTTTGAATAGGATATTAAAATCTGGAATTATTTTTTTTATACTCGCCGATGTATTTTCGTTTCAATGAAGTCAATATTATATTGTTTGTGCTGCTATCGTTCGGATTTAAGAGACAATAAAATAATTTAGTTTGGTTCTTTTAATTTTAATGCTGTACACAAAATGAATTGTTATCTTCAGTGGTTTGCCAAAAAAAAAAAAAGATAGCTGCATTAAATACGAATAAATCTCAAAGTTAATTGGTACGGAAAACTCATTTTTTTTGGTTGTTTTTAGATGGAAAATATGTTACATTTGAGAATAATCTGGAGTGGCTTACAATTAATTCTATCATCCTGTCTGTTTGTGCTGCCATCTATCGCTTTTCTGCAGCAACACATCTGTTTTGCAGTATAATGAAACAAATGAATTATGTAAGTAGTTCTTCTAGAAATAAACAATTCCAATTCCTGTATACCAACATCATTTTTTTTTATTATCTCAGCTTAAATTTATCTTTCAATTGACTTAGGTTACAAATTATTTCAAATAATCTTAATAGTTTTAGACAGACTGACACTGAAATATTTCCCCATTTCATAAACCTATCTTTTCATATATTATTTCTCAAAGCCATTTTTTTGGTCGGTACGCCATAACTTCCTTAATACTTCATCAAATTTCATGAATGAGGTATCATTTTAAAGCTTTCCTTAACCGCTACACCGGAAAAAATACAATATACAATTATACGGAAATGTACAAAAAAATATACCGAATTCCGAAAATTACATAAAGTAATCCTTTTCTATGGGAAGAAATTGTCGCAGCCTTTCGAGCTTGACATTATTGAAAAGCGCGTAAAAAACTACTTCAGAAAGAGTTTCCTGCTATGTGCTAAAATTCGAACTCTCTAAATTAAGTAGAAAAGAAGTTATGAGCGTTTCTCTCTGTAGTACGAAATTATTTTTTCACGGTAATTAACTTTAATTTTATTTGAATTGTTACCATGCCGACTGGCTTATGATCCTCTTCTTTTTTAACGAATTAAAATTATTTTTCTTGGCGGTTTTTATCATTTTCAGGAGCAGCCGATTTTTAATTAATTAACTAATTTATTTGTTTGGATTTTGATTATTTTTTAACGAATTAAAATTTATTTTTTTTGGGGTTTTTATCATTTTGAGAAGCAGCCGATTTTAATTAATTAATTTTTTTTGGATTTTGATTCTTTTTTAACGAATTAAAATTTATTTCTTGGTGGTTTTTATCATTTTGAGGAGCAGCCGATTTTTAATTAATTAATTTCTTTTTTTTATTATTTTGATCATTCTTTTTTTTAAACGAATTAAAATACTGCACAGGGGTTTTTAAAGAAATGTTAGCCTTTATATCAAATTTCATGAATGAGACACCACTTTAAAGCTTTCCTTAACCGCTACACCGGAAAAAACAACATGCGGGGTAAAAATGTACCGACTTTCTAAATTTGAAGTTTAAAATCATTTAAGAAGAGGTCTTTCAATGGATGCCAAGTTGGTGTTGTGTTTGCTGGTTAGAGGCCGAGTGCCCGAGTGGTTAGGAGCGCAAGGCTGGTATACCCAACACCCATTTTCGAGTCCCGCATTTCGTTTACGTTTTCTCCAATTAATTGTTCTGCTGGATCGTTGATTTTTGATAAACAAAATTTAAAAAGAGCTCTTTTATATATTTTTAGTGTTTTTATTTTCAAGCATTAAATTAAAAAATAGCTGAAAATATACTATTAAAAGTATTTAATAAATTAAATATTCATTGCATAAAATGCGGAATACCGCACGGGTCGACTAGTATTCATTATTTTATTAAAAAATATTTTTTGATTAACTTATTTTATTTTATTTATTTTTAATTATATTTGTTTTTTGCTATTTTTTACGAGATATTGTGTGTTTTTTTTTTTGTATTCTTTCTCCTTCTTATTTTTACTGAAAAATCGGCACAGTATGGAACTCACTCCGTCAAAGTATTAGACATTATGTTTCAGGAAATTCCATATATATATATATATAATATTGCGATCTTTTACAAGCATACCTACTTTTTTTTCCATACAATGCTGGTGGGCAAACGTAGCTGAAATTTCCTACCGAGCTACATCAAAATTTGCCCGTAGTAGCTAAAAAGTAACTAAACAAAGAAAAAGTAAGGACAACATTTACGCAACACTTTTCCAAGAGACCAAATTTAAAAAGAGTGGCATTAAAACTGCAAAACTTTCTTACTTATTGCACAAGAAAAGTATTTCACGTTTTAATCGTTGCCAAACAAACATAATTGAAGCAATATAATAAAATATATAATGTAAGTAAAAGATTTGCATTTCGATTTATTTCGAATATGTCAATCATTAAGATCTTTTGAAATTAATACTTTTTTTACAGGAAAATAAACGGCTCATGTTTCGAAATGAAATGTGAAAGCTAATTGTATATGTTGAATGAATTACATCTTTCAGTCATTGTTGCTGAGATTTGTTCAGACACATTCGAAATGTTTGGTCACACGAAAAAGAAGCCTTCTATTTTTTCACAATTACACGGAGTTCAAGAATTATTAGAGCCCCTATATAGACAGTCCGGCGCAATCCGTCATTTTGGATCAGAGAGCATGTTGTTCGTGGTTCTCCCTTCTAGCATGAATCACCTTTTGGCGGTGTACCATTCTTTCTGGTACTTAACCACCAATTTAACATAATTTAACATAATGCCAGAAACTTCGTTTTAGTAACCCTAGCATTTCAACAATGAAAAATCTGATTGCCTTGTGTGCAATTTTTACGTGCACGCGATAGTTTAATTTTTACGTTGCTCCACTGATTTGCTTTTATGTAATTAATTTTATTGTACTCAAGGGAAATAAATCAACACTTAATTTTACAATATTTTATTGGAACATCACATTCAAACATGACATTTGACGTTTTACAATAAAAACCAATACACATCTTTTATTTTACAATCACATAATTAATAAAAATGATTTATGTGAAAAATGCTCAATAAATAATACTTTTAACAATCACTTTAAAACCTAAAGAAGAATAGTGTTATCATAGAAGAATAGGTAGCAGCAGTGGCGCACATGGGGCACGTTCCCCCTAAAGGAGTTAAAGAAATCTGTATAATTAATCATTTAAACAACATTTACTTATTTTTCTACACCGTAAGGTTGGTAAATTGATTTTAAGAAATAATGAAAAAACATAAAAACTCTTATGAGAATTCGAATATAAAATGTTTTATGATGGAGAACTACTTGATATTTCCTGTAGCCCCCTCCAAAAATTATCCCCCTGTGTTCGCCCCCTGACAACAACTTGCTTAATAAGTATACATATGCGTTCAAATACTTATGTAAAAAATCGGGACTAAATTTACAAAGCCCACTTCGTTCTTTTTAAAAATTTCCAAATTTTACACTTAGATACGGAACACGTCTGTACTTACATTGAAACTGGTCCTGTTAAAGAGAGCTGCTCTGGGGATTCTATATTTTTCTTATGTATAACTGGATGTGCCATTCAAATAAAGCAGTGATTAATTTCGTACACTTGTTCAACGGGGATAATTTCCATCACCAACATGCATTAAATTTTATTTGGAGTAAAAATTTGAAAATGAATTTATCAATATTAATTAACTAATTGCACAAAAATAAATAACTAAACTGAATAACATTTAAAAGTTTCGTCAATGATCTTGTTGAATCCTTTGCATGCAAATTCCAAATAAAAACAAAAGAATTCTGTAACAGTTTGCTTTTCTGCCAGCGCAGTGTGTACCTGTTCTTACTATACTAATGTCACTGTGTTGTATCTAAGTTTCGAAGTAAAATGCAATGATGTAAACCACTAGATGTACAACTTTTAAAAAGGAAGGAAAACAACTTCGACATTGCTCTTCGCCCTTTTAACCTTTTAAATGTTTTTATCCCTTTTAATTTTTGGTGATTTTAATTAAAAGTGTTTTCGGATATTGACGTTAAGATGATGTCTGTCCTATTTTTTAAAAAAATAAGTAAAATATTTTATTGTCTTAACTCACAGCGATAGTCATTCTGTGTAAAAGCGAACGCCCCCCCCCCCCGAAAAAAACTGAACTTGACCCAACTCAAATTTTTAAAAAAATCTAAGAAATCTCTCTTTGACGTGTTAAATTTATATGCAATGTTTAAGCTTCTAAAATCTTTTCTGTTTGATGGCATCTCATTAATTTCTAAAATTTGCAAAAAAAGCCCTTTTTTTTGGTTCACAGTGTTTCAAAATACTATAATTCTAATTATGTTTGCCTCGAGGATTATTCAATAACTTATTTTAAAGATAATTGCATGACGTTTTTCAATGTGATACATAATTCAAATACTTTTGATTAAAAAAAAACCTTAGAAAAATTTTAAATAAAAAAGTGCAAAATTTTTGAGATAATGTTTTTTTAAAAACTCAATAATTTTTCACTGTGTTTTAATAAAAAACTCCAATAATTTTCAGAGTGGGACCATATTAGGGTCAGTAATAGAAACAAATAATGTATGGCAGTGTAAAACTTGAAACTTCCCAATTTTTTTTTTTTTGCCTGAAATTTCGAAAGTTGCTTCATAATTACCTTTCAAATCAACGTAATTAATGATAGTCACAAAAGTTGTGACTATCGTTAATTAATTTAATGAAACACAGACAAAGAAAAGTTTGTGTTTAATAAATACATCCAATAAATTTATTTATTAAAACTACCCGTTAATGTATTCACTCTTAGAAACGCATGCTCAAATCTCACGCAACTTTTGTCGTATTTGACGAAATGGTTTCGTGAAAAATGCTCCGAGTAAATCTTTCGTCAAATTGCCGACATTTGAGTAGTAATTTTTTTAAGTCACTTGATTGCGCGAGGAAAGAATCGTTGTAAATGACGAACTTTTCTTGACAATTGAAGAATCGTCAAAAGTGAGAGTTCTATTTCTGAGAGTGTTTTAAAAAATAAACTCAAAAAGTTTCAGAGTGGGACTAAGATGGGACAGCAGTTAAAGCAAATCATGTATGAACATTTTTGTAATTTCTATTAAACCTAGGTAAATTTAGGCTTCCCACATTTTGATACTCCTTTGAAGTTTTTTTTTTTTACTATGTTTTCGAAACAAGAATATCATTTTATATTTTTAGATACATTGGAGAAATAATGAATTCATTAATTGAGGATGCTTTAAAGAAGTTTGAAGTTTTATTAGTAATCATCTGTAGGATTATAAAATTTTATACGTAAATCATGAAAACATTTTAAACAGATCGTGCAATCTGAAGTGTGATATAGATCAAGAATGAGAATTTCTAGGAGCAATAAAATACTGAACGTCTAAATAACCTTACTTGCATAAGAAGTCACGACTTACGTCCTCCTATTATTCAAACAACAATTTGAACGTTGAAGATATCCAATAACAAAAACGGCTTCTTATAGAATCTAAAGTTTTCCCCCCTTGCTTTACGATTTCTAACGGCTGTATTACTTCATTTCGCTTCATCAAAAATTGAAATATCTTTAACCAGTTACGCTGCCCGCTATGAAAATTGTGGATGTTTGACCGCAGGATTTCCAAAAAAAAAAAAAAAAAAGGCCAATCCATGTACGAAAACAAAAAAGCTGGTCTCATTCTTTGTAACCCTCCAGCACTGGCCGAATTTTGTTTCATGTAGAAAAATTCGTTTGCTCTTGGATGTTCTTTCCCAGTTATTGAAATCGCAGTTCAGTTATCATTATGGTGGGTATTCAATTAGCACTGGACAGAAGATAGTAGCTGGTAGTCTTTACGAATTTGAAGGATTCCACATCTTAAAAAATGAAACCAGAGAAAAATAACGCCATTAAAAGAGGAAGCACATAACAGCAAAGCGCAAAACTTTTGTCTGATACCAATTTTGCTGCAAAAGAACACAGAACGCAAAAAAGAGTTTTCGCCATTAGGAAGCAAACCTACGTTCGTCATACATAATTATTTGGAAAAAGGAATAAGTATAGTTTTAAAGTATGTTCCAATTTTTTCTCAATTCCAAGTAGTAGTTGACACGCTTGAGAGGCTCATGTACGAAGGTACAAATTTTTATCTATACTCCCTACATGTGTTCACTCATGTGTTCATAAGCTTTCAATATCGCATATAAAATATTTCATTATTTCTTCAAAAGAGTAGCAACATAATTTCACTAATTTCTAAACTTTAAAAAAATGGAAAAATTCCATTGTTTTAATTCTTTTTTCTTCCGGCATTATAAACAGTGTAGCGCTTCTAGATCATTCATTAATTGTTTCAATTTTTCATTTTTTGCTTTGCAAGACATTTACGATGCCATTTTTTCATCATTTTGAACTAGTAGCTTGTCTTGCACAAAAATAAAATTGGTTGAACGGTGCCACCATGTTGTTCGGCTACGAATGATGTGATTACAGCGTGTATTGTAGATGCATGAACGCACACTAAAAATGTTCAACAAAAATACAGAAGAAAAACTGAGTATTTCTGCGAAGGTACGTAGGAACTTGTTTAAAATTAACCAGTTAAAAATTTCTTGATTACAATTTCTCAGTAAAATGCTTGTTTTCCCGCACTCTGTATAATAGGGTGGTGTTGATTTCTGTAAACATACAGGGACAGAAATACGGCAGGGAATGTATTATTAATGTAAGTCATATCCGGATCACGGGCCTGATGCTGCGCATATATAATCTAGAATATCAATTCCAAAAATATAATACAGTTCTTAAAAGTGTATGTAAAATCTTAACAGAATAAATTAAACTTAAACAGTATGTTCCCTAGCTCTGTTTGTCTAAATTAAATACATTTTAAATAGTGATTTACCTAATATATGTCTTTGCAGTTGGGTATGTCTGGAATCTGTTTCTAAGACAGGCATACATCCATTATTATTATATATATATAATGGATGTATACACTCTCAGAAATGGAGCTCTCACTTTTGACGATTCTTCAATCGTCAAGAAAATTTCGTCATTTATAACGATTCTTTCCTCGCGCGATAAACGTGACTTAAAAAGTTACTACACAAATTTCGCCAATTTGACGAAAGGTTTACTCGGAGCATGTTTCACGAAGCATTTCGTCAGATACGACGAAAGTTTCGTGAGATTTGAGCATGCGTTTCTAAGAGTGTACCTGTTTTAGAAACAGATATATATATATTTGTTTATTTATTTCTCGGTTTTGAGTCAATAGAAGTGAAACGTGCAATCGTTTACGATTATGATAAAGAGAGATTACGGTTATGATTTCGATTACGGTTATAGAGGTCGAAATACATAATCAGTTGCGATTATGGAGTGACCATTATGACTACGATTACTAAAATCAAATATTAAAAATTTAAAAACAAATGTATTATTTTTATTTTTTTAAAATTAAATTAAGGATTTAAATTTCTGTCATGAACAAATATTATATTACGTTTCTTACGCACCAATTGCTGAGCAAGTTTCTTAATATGTAGTTTTGCAATGCACAATAAAGCACAGATAATGGTTTTGTGGACAGGCTGTCACTTTTTCAAGAAATGGCGATCGTTAATCTCAAATGCAATACGTAAAGCAGCGCTGCATAACTTAAATTGAATGCAGGTCTAGTCCCAATAATACATTTCAGTAAATTTTCTTTTTCAATTTACTACCATTTATTGTGCAGAAGTGCTTTATTTATTCTTGAGGGAAAATCAGAAAGTTTTGGATTTTAGCAAGCATATAGTAATTTCTCATTAGATAATACAAAACCTTATTTTCTGTTTTTTGTATTGAATGTTAGGTACATTGTTACATATGAAAGTTACGTCATAAATGCCCACAAATACAAGGGAGAAAAGGTAGTTATTTTGTTTTAGGTAAGATTTAGTTAAAGATTTTTAAATATAAAGTTTGTTTAAATACTTAAACAGGCTGAAAAGAAAATGAGTAAAATAAAAAGCATTAATTGTCTCAAAAAACAATTATTTATCTCTAAATCATGCAGGTTTTAAAACTAATACACATACACTTAATAAAGTGAGGGAGAAGTAATTTTTCTGCAGATTGAATTGATCATCGGTATGTTTTATTCTCTTTTTAACCCCTTCAAAATCACGTGCTGGAAAGTTCAAAAATGGCGCACCAAAACATTAAAAAAAAAAAAAAAAATCCACTCTTCAGTCCGGAAAATTTATTTTTTTCTTTTACATACTAGATGATAGTATCAAACTATTTATAGTATAATTAGAGATTAAACATTTTTTAAAATGTTATTCTTGAAAAGAATAGGCGCTGCTGATGTTGTTCTCTTGAAAATTATCCGATCGTTAAGGGGTTAAAACTGTTTTGAACCATGTAATGTCCATTTCTTTAATGTATTCATTTTCATTGAGGTACTGCGGTTTTGCTACAACAATCTGCAGTTTTATCCACTTTGAAAATCCGTATCATTTGCTGTTTCTGGGTCATACAGTTCTACCATCAACCAATACAATCTGCCTGGCAGAGTGCCAAGAAGAATCTATTCATGTTGAAGGGAGGAACTGCTGATATATGGAATGTGTCCTTTTTGATCTCGTTCTAGTTCGTTTAGAACACTTGGTTTTTTCCGAACTGATACTATATGCCAGTTTATAAACTTAGTTGCTTTCTACAAACAGTGAAGCAAACATTCTGTTTCGCGTACTAAATAAACGAGGCAAAACGAGTTTCCCTAAAACTCGAATGGATTCGCTTTTTCTGCCATGCGCAGAAGCGTCCAAATGTCAAAAGTCCGTAATCGAACTGTAATAAGGGTAATATATTTGCACTAAACCTTGAATTTTCACTGATCAACTTTAACTTTCGGTTATTGAACATAAATAATTGCTGATTTTCCTGCAAGAAAAATTGAGCAATTGATTTAATTATGGGAAAATCAAAAAGTTCATGTCATAAAACACCAATAGCAAAGTTGCGTTACATATACAAACACCAATAGCAAAGCAGCGCGATACGGTTTTTATGATATTTTCTCTCTTGAAAACATAATTTTCTTATTTCTTATTCATGGTTTTATGCTACTACTGCTATGTACATAATGGAGATGAATGAGAGTGTCTCTCACACGTAATATGAAGATATGTTGCAAGAATGAAGTCGGTCACAACCGTAACGCACTTACGCAATCAAGTTTCAACTGCAGTTTTAGTTCAGAAATGAAAGAACGATGGTTAGTTTTAGCATGGGTGCCATAAAAACTTGCAGATTTGGAAATAAATTGAAAATTTTAATTATTTTATGAACTAGTTTATTATTTACTGAAACGAATTTTAAAACATATTTTTCTCCTCAACACGATTTTCTAAAAATATTTCGAGTATTTTTCTTTTGCATTTCATGGTAAAAATATAATCTTAAATACTAAAATGTGGAGCGTATTTCTCCTTTGATGTTATTACGTCGGAATGTAGATACATTTAAACAACAAAGATAAAATACCGATATTTTAAATAAAAATCGTGCGTACGCGTTTATTTTATTTGGCAATTATTTAAAAAATATTTTCATATCATGCAGTTTTTCCAGGATTTTCCTTGTTGAGTTGCATGCGAAAAACAAATAAGTTATGTGTATTAGGGGAGTATTTTCCAAGTTCCAAAAACTCTTGAATTAAATGATACTGAGTCCTCCAAAGTGCTTAAAATAATAACTTGGATTTCTATTAGTTCAATTTACTGGATTTAAATAAATGGGAAATAGTGATAATAAAGTTCTGAATATCAAACTGTCACCCGCTTGATGATGGATAATCATGCTAAGATGATTTTATACATATGTTTCATGGAGCATTGTGGTTAATAAAATGATGCTTGACCACATAATGGCCATCATGTCACTTATTTCATAGAAGGCCGAAATTAGGCCGTCTTCTAAAGCCTAGAACAATATACTGCACATTTTGATATTTGATCTTCTGCGCGAACACCTGGACAGTTTATAGAGAAATGTCAATCATTATTGTCTCATGGAGACTACCGCTCATGCCAGGTTACTTCAGAACTGACGTCATTGTCCATTTGGTCACCGTCAAGGAATTCCTACGCATTTTGGTCATCATACTAGGGCTAGCAAGCTTTTGGCGGCTGGTACGGCTTTACCATTGGCAGTAGAACGCTCTTTCGCCTGTGAAGAAAAATAAATTTTATTTATAATCATAAATAATCAACTTCTAAAGCTTACACAATGTGTAGTCACAAATATTCTTTCTACACTGCGTTAGTTGACTACTTGCGGGGCAGCACTGTAGTGGGCAACTTAGACAGGTGGTCTAAGTTTGGAGGTCCACCACGTATAGAGAGTGGGCACGATTTTTTTTAAATCTGTCATTCCTACATTATGCTTTCCAGCCTTGTCAACTAATTAAAATACTTTTCAGTTAACCTTCATGTCTTGACATTATTTCAAAACAGTAATTAGCTATATTATTTCACAATTTTCTAAACATTAGAGAAAGTTAACCTTAAAATGCATCATACAATTTAAAAATTAGAGTACTTAGTTAAAATAAAGATGAATATCTTATTAACTTCGTAAGTTACTTGATAGTTAAGAAATCCTAAAAATACATAATTATTCAGCATGGCTATCTCAGATAAAAAAAAAAAAAAAGAGTGCTCGTAATAGTTTTCCCACATGGTTAACTTTCAAAAAGGTTTAGACAATTACATTGCTGTTTCATTCGTCTAGAGACAAACACTGGGATAACATTGTAGCATAAAAAATATTCTGGGAAAGCTATTTTAGTTATTTTTATCTTTTCAAATATGAATAATAATATCATACTAAAAATTAAGGGATAAACTTACAGAGGTTTTTTGTAAGTCTCCCACCCAAAGTTGGTATGTATAAGTCGTCAAGATAAGTGGTCCAGTTACAAAGGTTTCTTTACATTACATAATATAGGGCTAATTCCGTTCTTGACAAAAGGGGTCAACTTTACAGGTTTTACTGTACATTTTTTAAAATTAAGAAAAGTATAAGTTATTTGAAAAATGACGAAGAGGTAGGTGACTCAAAAATTGACTAACGAAACTTTATCGACGACGCATTTTTTCTGTTCAGTGAGCCTGAATGGTAAATGAATTGGAATAGTTTCAAAGAATATGAATTAAGATGAACTGCAAAGTTAGGTTTCATGGTTACAATTACGCAGAGAAAATTTTATCTACTACATCCACTTTTTGACATCTTTGATGATTCAGTGTTGACAAAAGCGTACTAAATAAGAGCCGAATTGCGCCTCTTAAAGAGCTCATGGGAAAAAAAGGAAAGAAGGAAAAGTAGCATACTACAGTAAAGTAATAATAAATAAAAGCATCATAGTAGAGAAGGAAAAAAAAAGGGGGGGGGGGGGGAAGCAACAACAGCAAACAAAAAGAGTTTTTTTTCTTGATGATATTTACTACTAAGTGTACTTTATATTCCGCTCATAAATATCTTCCCTAATAAATTTATAAATGAATAAAGATTAGTAAACTTAATATTAAGTATAAAAAATAAAAAAGATGAAAAGCCGATGTATGTAAATGTAGTGGTCTTGAACGGCTGAAACCTCAACGGATTCTTACCTCGACGCAATCAATAAAACAACTTGATGCGCAAAAATTGTACAACACGAGAATTACCTGTGAATTTTTTTGTTTACGTAGCTTTGTTACGGTCATTAGTGTGTATGTATGTATATATATATATATATATATATATATAGGTGTGGCCCGGTTAAGTGTATGAAGTAAGCAAAGTATGCGACAGGCGCTAAATGAATTTATAAATGAATTCGAGTGAAAATTCAGGTGCATGTAAACAAATAACGATGGCACGATGGTGATTTTTCGTTCCAACACGGACCTTCAGGTCTTGCCACAAGTGTTCAATGGGAGTTAAGTCCGGTGACTGCGATGGCCAGGCTAGGAGATCTACTTTTCGGCTCTGAAGAAATTTTTTCACAAGACGCGAAGTGTGTTTTGGATCGTTATCTTGTTGAAAAATACAACCACGAGGCACATGTTTCGTTGCAAATGGAAGCCTATGGTCTAGCAGAATGTTCTTGTACATTGCAGCATCCATATTGCCGTGAGTTTCCAAAAGCGGACCTATGTCATCAGCAAAAAAAGCTCCCCAAACTTTGACTAGATCAGTGTTTCCCAACCTTTTTCCCTTCCGAATCCCTCTTTAAGATCAGAAAGAAAGTGGCGAACCCCCTTTTGTAGTCGACAGTAACGGCTGACAAAAGTATTAAAATTTGCTGGCACATTTATTTTCCGTGTTGTGCAATACTTCATAACAAGTTTAAATAAAACTAAAATACAGCTACATATTTTTATTTTAATTATTACTTTTTCCGTATTTGTTCTTTTTGAATAATTATTAGGGTAGTAAACATCTGTATTCCTAAAAGAATTCAAAGATTATTTTCCCGATAGGTTCCATTTTCTGGTTGAAATAGATACAACATTCGGAAGACTTTTGGAAATTTAATGAAAAATTAAAATTTACATATTTTTAAATTTCTAATTGTGATAATGAAGAAAAGTTGAAATAAAGTGTGATAAATGAGAGTCCAAATTTAAAATTATTAAATAAATATCACCTGGTTCCATTTTAGGGTCTGATATAATGCAAAATTTTACATTTTATGTATTAAATTTTCACATTTCCGACTCGTTTTTCGTGCTTGCGAGGAAAATGCGGGAAATGGCAGGAGAAACATACGTTCTAAAATTTAAAATAAATCATTAAATAAATATCTTTCGGTACCCATTTGTGATCCAAATTTTAGAAATCAGGAAAAGATAGAAATAAGTGCATTTCAAATTTTAAATGTATGTCCTATGCTAATCCCACTACTTTTCTACATTATCTGAGAAACAATTTATTAAAAAAAAAATCATTTTTGCACTACTTCCTAATACGTATGTAAATTTATTGTTTCGTATTTTATTTTAAAGTTAGCGATAAAAAATTCCGCCATTGCAATATTATTTTCGCGAACCCCCTTTCTGCATTGCACGAACGTTGGGAAACGCTGGAGTAGATGAAGAAGACACGACTCGAAGTTTTTTGCGGCCTACTGCTCCGTTTTTTATCACACAGTACGTTTGTTATTTTATACCTTAGAAATAATACGATTAACAGTACTTTTACCGACAGATGAAGCCCTTGCAATGAAACGTGAACTTTTTCCTTCTGAAGAGAGCTTCATCTCGATTTCGCGAAGCTGAATATGTGTGCGTTTCGACATCGTCATCACAAGAAGACTAATTTTCCTTTGTGTAGAATGCTTTCATACCAGCGAGCGTAAAAAAGTGAATAAACCGGGAGTACAGAGCCGCGGCGAGTAGTGGCCCGATACTTTTGCACGCCGACGAAAGTCATTTTACGTAGTACACGTAGACTATGCTATGAACCAAAGTAATATTTGATGTTTCTGTGTATATTTAAATTCTCTCATATATTTCGGACCATGATCGAGTGGAGGAATAACATTTTTTAGAAATCATATGGGGGGGGGGGGGGGGAAATCAGAGTGGCCCGAAAGTTTTGCACGCTACTGTATATATATATATATATATAAACTACGTTAGTTTAACTGTGTTTAACTTTAGATTTTTGTAGTGGAAACAAAGCACACATCAATTTTACGCAGTTATAATCCAAAAATGCAAATATACGAGCATTCTTATACAGTGGAAGAGGCAGTATTAATCCGCGAAACGAAGAAAAAATGTTGTTTTTGTTGTTATGTTGTTGAACTGTTTTATTCTTTCTCGGTATTTTAAATTATCACAGCAACATTTGATTAGGAAAGCACATAAATAGGAATGAAAATTATTTCTAAACAATTTTTACTTTCTAAAAATAACTTAATTCCATTTTTGCATTGAACGAATGCTGCATATATGTGGAATATTTTTGAAGAAAATTTCGAAGTTTGTAAAGCAATTTCTTGATTTGCTGCAAATAGTAGAAGTTTCGGCCGGCTAACTTTCCCCTTTTTTTAAACAAAATACGTTAAAAAAATAATGGTGGGTAGTGTGGAAAAGGTGCCATTGCTGTCGCTAAGGTCATATAAAAAAATCATATAAAAGTTTCTTGGATAATTCTTTCATTTGCCGCAAGTCGATGAAATTATTATTATTTTTTTTGTAAGCATGTTTTGCCCAAACGGTCGAAATGCTATATTTTGCCGTAAATTTTTGGCTGGAGTCTCTATGCAATTGCGTGAAATGAAGGAATTATCCTACACCAGAGAACGTGAACCTATGGCACACTTGCCAGTAGGTGAAACGCAACAGGCATTTCAGTGGCACGCCCGCACATTAACTTTTATTCACTCTAATTCACTGAAAACAATATAAAAAGAAAGAAAATAGGAAAGAAAAGTTTTAAAAGGGGGGGGGGGGAGAGGGGGAACTGAGGAATAGAACTTCCAAGACTAGCTGCCATTTTGAGAAAATGGATGATCTGCAAGGAAGATATTTAAAAATAAAGATAACGAGGGGCACACTGAACACCTGAAAATAATAAACCGTAATTTAACAGGCTCACTAATCGAAAAATGTTCACCATCCGTGTTCTACACACTTCAAATTCTTTATGTGTACTTGTGCCACTTTTCATACATTTTCTACCTATTATCGAAAATAGAAAATGTTTTTTGGCCCAGCTTAGTGTGGAGTTAAACATTCTTTTTCACTTAAATGTAATCTTCCACCAAACGTATTCGAAAATAATTTTTCAATTTCAATTGAATTATTTACACTCACACACACACACACACATCTCTCGCTCTCTCCCTCTCTCTCTCTCTATATATATATATATATATATAACCCATAACCCGCCACCCTGAAATTTCTAGGGTAAAATTCTGTATTAAAAAATATTCATGAAAGCTGCAATCATGATGAAACCTATTCTTTTTAAAATTCAACAGAAATGATACAGAATATCATTTCCAACCTTATCCCCCATAAAAACATCATGTAAAAATACAATGAAGAACAATTCAAGAACAATGCAAACTGAAATGACGTCACGTATTTTCACTAGGACTGGGAATTCGCAGCCCGGGAAAAATGGATGCATTGTAGAGAGAAATAACGTAAACACTCTCAGCCAATTAAGAGCTGGAATGCTCCCGATTTTATCCGGGATTATTGTTTCATGTGCTGAAAGATTGAGATTCAATTAAATGATTTCGATGATTAAAAAAGAAATATGACAAAAGATGTAATCAGTTATTGCGAGAGTGAGGAGATGTGATTAAGCTACACAATGCTGTGAAAATTGTAAAAAACGAGGAAAAATAAGCATTTGTATGTCTTAGAAGTTAATCAAAATCACATAAATTACTATACAAGGATTTATATTACTTTTGTAAACTATATAACAGTAAGAAAGTAAATATTCTTTTTCATTAAAAATTGTAATTGATTGAATTACGTATTGTATACTTAAAAAATAAAAAAAAAATTCTAGTATTTTCGAATGTGCTGTTAGGACAAGTTTTTTTACTACTGCTTAGGCCCACTGCATTCAGTGCACATTTTTTATTATTGCAAGAACAGTTGCTTCACAGTATATTTATTGCATTTGCTTCTTTTTTCTTTTTCTCCTTTTTTCTTCCCTTTTTCTCTCTATCGAACATCCTGACTTTTACGCTATCTTTCTTTAACAAATCAAAAGAACTGATATAATTTATTATATCAGTTCTTTTGATTTGTTATGGTTTGTAAATATCAGTTGTTGTACATTAATTTTGATAGCTATTGCGTCTTTTGGTTTACGTCTTTGTAAATGTATGAAACATAATATTCTTTAAAATAATGGAACGTATTTATTGTCCTACAACATGAGTTTAAAACCGTTCAAAAAAACCCTTTAGTTTCTTAATAATGGCTGTTCCTTGATACTTCTTATTTCAGTTACCGTTTTTAATAATTAGAATTAAAATATAATATTACTCGATCTAGAAATATATTTCTGCATTTTCATTGGCGGTATTGCATTGTTAGTGATAGCACCTCGTATAGACTTTTGAAATAGATTTACTATTAATTTCTTGCAGTTTCAATCAATAAATTAAACTCATTAATAATTCAGTCCACTTGTTAAATTTTATTTTTTAGTTAAAAGTATGCACCATGAATTCAAAATAAAAATTATATGATTAATTGAACTCTCTACCCCCGTACCCTCGACACACATACACTATACATTCGTAAATATAAATATGAGTTGAAAAAAATCAATTAAATGAAAGACTTGTATGATTAATAGCAAAAGGTAATGTTTTTCCAGAAACTTCATTCTCAGTTTTTTAAAATACTCAACGCAGAAATAAAAGCACAAATATTATTCATCAAGGAAATCTTAAAATTAATGAATAAAAAAATTGTCGGAAAATTAATTTTTCTTTTTTTTAATTTTCGGAACCGTCGTTCTAAAACTTCCGGAAAATTCGGATAAGAATCATTCCCATTTTTAATAACTATAACTATTAGAAATGCAAAGGAGTGAAAAGTAAAATAAGGCCAAGAAGTAACGCTAGAAAATATTTTTAAAGATTTTTCTTGAAATCGCTTGTAGGGTCAGTTCGGGTAATTGTAAACAGAATTTCAATATTTCAGATTTAGATCCTTCCTTATCTCTTGGACGAATTGAGAAATAAAATTGTAGCCAATACTGTACCACGTAAATAAATGTGTACAAACATTTTGACTTTTGATTATTTGTAAGAGAATGAACTCTGTGTCCACTGTTACCCCTGCTTACCGAAAAAACTATGGGGTAAATGTAAACATAATATTTATTGTCTTCCCAAAAGATTGGAAATACGATGAACATAAGCGTTTACCCCAGAGTGCAAAGTGCATGAGGTAATTGTAAACACCTCAGGAAAAAAATTAGGAAGGATGAAATTCATAGCTAAATGTCTTCAGCAGCGTTCGATATGACAAATAAAAATGGTTGAAACCATATACTTCTCGTTTGCAGATGAGCTGTAGAGGAAAATGTAAGATCACTAACTAGATTTTGTTAAACAACTTTTTTCGACGGGTTATTTTCAAACAATGATGGTTCCTCCACAGTTGTTTGGCAATATGCAGAACTCTTTCAATGTCTCCCCTACATTGCCACGGCATCAAACACCAGCAGTTTAGTTTTTAAAGCGACCACAAGTGTAATTATGAAATTTGCTTACATTTACCCCATGTTTCACTACCCCAACTGACCCTACATCATATAGGAGAACATGAACTCACCTAAAGGGACTTGGTTTGCGGCATTTCTGCTTGTACTTTACCTCCAGGCTTTTTTATACAGCCGTTGTTTCCACAGTGTCCCATTGGGACGGGATTTGCATTTAACAAAAGAGAAAGAACACACCCACGTTGATGCAATAAGAGAGACAAAGAACAGCAAAGAAAAGCACGTGTGATAGATAGGATGAGATAGGGAATAAGTTTGAACACCATTTACAGACAAGGACAGTCTGCGTTTGTTACCCGTGTAAATGTATAAAAGAAGTAAATACTTAGCATGCCATGTATATATCTTTAAAAAATTCCTTTGTTTTACTTTCAGTTACATGTGTATCTATTTTACATAGGTATATCTATTTTACATAGCACGATAAATCATTATCTTTATCTATACATGTATCCAACTGTGCAGCTCTGCATTAAACATGCACTGGCAAATAAAACAAACATTGATTGACAAGAATTTGCAATGAGATCTTTATAACTTCTTCAGCAGAAAACCCCCCTGAAGTTTGTGGGAAAAATTCTATTTTCTCGCATAGAACCATTTTCTCGCCCAGAACAAACCTTGTAGCTTTGGAGCAGGAGTTACGTTTTTCCATTACAAATTTTTGCCAAAACAACGTTGCATTTGTCAGTGCATATAGCAGTGAAAAAGTTCAATTTATTCATTTGTCTGTTATTTATCAAGATCACATTTTGGCCGAGAGATTATACATACTCATACGGATTTGTTTCAAAGTTTTATTTATTTGTCGCAGTATTTTTTCTTTTATCTTATATGTACATATATCTATGGGTATGTTTAAATACATCCATTCTCATATGGCCGTACATTCAGATACGTATCTCTGAATCGATGTATAATTAACTATTTGTTTAAATGTCTTTATTATCAACCTATAGTACATCTATTTTTGCTGTTAGATACATTTATGAATGTTGTTATGTCAGTTCATCTAGTTAGTTACATATGTTTGGATATTTATCTCTGGATTTATATTTAAGTCAATAACTCTTCCTATATTGTGTCCGAAGCCTCCGAAGTCAGGGTTTAAAAACACGCAAAACGACAAACAAAATTATGTTGGCAGTCAGAACTGCTCTTAGGGCTCTGCTGTATGTGTATGTGAAAGAATGAAATATTTCTCTTTATTTTTCTTCTTAAATCTCAAAATAAAACTAAAAAAAAAAAAAATATTTTTTCACATTCCCGGTCCCATTTTGGAAAAACAGCTAATTCGATTTCTTTGAGATACACATGGAAAATAACAAGGGATTAAAAATTTAAATTCAAAACGCAAATCTACATTCTGATGGAGATTTCGAGATCGGAAAATTTTAGATAAAGAAACATTTTTGAGATAGAAAGATTTCTTGAGAGATGTGTTTCGGGACGGATATGCTCCGAGATACTCAGACTTCGAGAAGTATAGGTTTGAAGACAGACAAATTTAGATATAGTAGATTTGTAGCGGTAGATACCAGGGCTCGAAAAATCTTCAAAATTTTACATGCCCTGCCGGGCATGTTTGTCTACAAAATACATGCCCGAACCAAAATTATACATACTCAGAAGTTGTTTTATTTCAAGTTAATGAGAACATTTGTACAGCATTAATCAGACAAAGAATTAAATTCACAGCTTTATATCTGAGTCAAGAATTTTTTTAACGTTAATGTAAAGCATTAAAAAAATACACTGCAAATAAATATTACATAATGAGTTCTCGAAATAATAAAGTTTTGTAAAGAAATATTTGATAAAAAAATTGCATGTCCTGCCGCGCATATAACGGTAGAAGATTCATGCCCGATCGGAATTTTTACATGCCCCGGGCATGTCGGGCAATATAATTTTCGAGCCCTGGCAGATACGTTGGGCTATAATATTGTTAGGTAGTTTTTACGTGACACGGCTTTTCCTTTTGCCGATACCTACGACAATTTTCATGTCATTTTAAAATATGAGGAGCATATTATTCCATCCAACATGAAAATTATATCTACAAACATTTCCTAAAGTCGGAATTCAGTTGGATTTTCTGTCACAAAACTTCTCTAAAAGCTCGGAAAAGTGACTAACTGTTTCAGTGTAGTGCATGTGATTCCAAGAATAAAGAAACCTAAAATCATTGTTCAACCTCCTAACGAAACGTGATATTAAAATTCATTTTTATTTTCAACTTCCCCAGGAACTTGTGTGAAGAATTACACAGAAAAAAAGTAATAAGTTTGACATAAAAATGACCCTCTCTACTGTTCTACACTATTATACCTTGTCATTCTATATTAACTTTCAAATACACTACTAGAGTAATATTAAAAAACAATGTTACAGTTAAGATTTGTGGCGAACACCAAAGTATACGTTTTTAAAAGATATGTAATTAAAAGCAATTGCATGTATAAAATTAACAAAAAAGTGAATTGCTTTGCTAATATATCTCATCCTATCAATCACATACATTTGACCAAAGAAATATAAATATTTTTTACTTAATAGATTAGAAACCTTTAAAACTAATTAGGCGTTAAGAAAATCTTTCAGAAAATGGCAATAGAAAACTATAAATATATTCATTCAGTACATTAACTAAAAATGAGGTTAAAGGTTTAAAAATTAAATAAATAAATAAATATGAAAAATAAGTTGTTATCCAAATATGTCTAAGTATGCAGTTTCAACTGTTTTTCCATAACGTGCCCTGAAATCAAACGCTCATGAAGTGTAAAATACTAAATTTCTCCCTGACACCGCCTAGCTAACAAAGTATATAAAACTACGCCAGTGAAATCAGAAGCAAAATAACTTGCATCAAAATTAAGTTGTAAAGTTAAAATTGGGCGGGGAAAAAATCAATTTAGTACAAATTAAATTGATAGGCCAAAGAAATCTAAGTGGGAAATGTGAATGAGAAAAAGAATAAAATCTTTGGATTTTTCAGAAAAAAAAGGGCTAAAAATCAGTAAAAAAAAAAAAAAAAAAAAAAAAGGAAAAGAAAGGACGGTTTTTATTGTAAATGCGCAAACTGTTAAATCAAAAGCACCTTCAAAAAAATTCAGTATTAAATTCTTCAATATAGGGAAAGTTTATCAATATTTAAATTCACTGAACTTGCAACCTCTGAAGGTGTGTGCCGTCACTCAAACTCAAAATGTGTCCAAAGGGGAAACGAATTAAAAAAAAAAAGAAAGAAGCAGAACTTTGCATGAATAATTTGTTTTTTGAATCTATTTTTTTACAGATAAAATAAATAAATTAGTATTTAGATCACACGAAATGGCAACAGGATGCGTTACAATTATTTGATACGTGTATGCTTTTGAATAAAGACGAAAAAAGGCTTAAACTTACCGATACAGTTGTGGCAGCATATGACATTCTTCTGCCTCTCATAAGCAGAGCTTGATTCCACTTTTTACGAATGAGAGCAATTACCTAGTAATGACAGGAATATAATTTTGTTGCATGTGCAGTACAGTAATTGTTCAAAAACAGCCTAATTATAAAAAAAAATAAGGCTAGTATATGATTTCAATTAACATGAGAAGAGTAGCTGGAACTTCAGAGGCGCCCATGACCGAGTAAACCTTTCTTATATATTACTGATTCAACATATAAAATTTCAGTTATATCTCTACTTCTAATTCGCCCTCTATTTTACCTAAATTTCAGTTTATGTAAAAGTTTAGCTACCTCTAGCTTCTCTACATTAAAAAAAAAAGTTGTACTATTGCTCTGTTTATTATAAAATTAGTATAGATATAAACTCCTTATATGAATGGTGAAGACTAAATCACGAAAGCTTATTGATATTCTGAATGTTCCGGATAGGTAATCTCATAAAATCTGGAAATGTGGATTTTCTCCGAAGCCTAATCATGCTGCTTACCGTTCCGGATGTTAATTTAAGAACCCCGTTGTCCACTGTGCATTTGACGAGGCAAGATACCGTGTTCCATAGGTTTCTCCTTAGAGATTAACTTCAAGTGAGATACCATCATTGATTCAATGTGGCGCCTTATCGCTTGTTTAGCAAAGTTGGTCTGCTCTTTCGGGTTACATGCCACTTGCGGACAGGTCAGATGCGGACAGCGGAATCGAACAATGAACAGTGGGATTAAGGGAGATAAGCAGCCACTTCTATTTCACATGGCTACAACATTTTAATGGGTGACTAGAAGGGAGAGGTAATCGCTTCATTTGCGGTTGAAAAGGGAGTTTACACGTTTTATTGGTCAGCATATGTCTATTCACACACTTGTTATTTTATGGTAATACTAGCGGTACCCGCAACGGCGTTGCCCGTGCAAAGTTTAAATAGCGGCGAGCGTGCAAATAGTAAAATAGCGTGCAAAGTAAAATATAAAATAATAATATAAAAACTCAACTTTACACTATTTTTGGTAAGATTAGGGGAGGGGAAAAGGGGATCTTCCTCGAAAGTAGTTGAAATCGAAGTTCTGAAATTACTTGCATAGGCTGTTGTTCGACGCGTTTAGCGGAAGGTGGACGGCCCCAGATCTCTTCCTATATTTCTTACAAATTGAAATACTAAAAGCATATTCGAAAAAAGGCAAATGCCTAGGATGAATAAATTAAATTTCAGAGTTCGAATCAGTTCAAAACCATGTTTACATTCATTAAAATGCATAAATACCTCAACTATTTTCAAAATTCTTTATCTAAAAACAACGTACTTATTCTATTTTGAATGTGTGTATCACGGGAGGTTGCAACCCCCCTCCATTAATCCGGCACTGCAGCAGTGACCTGTCAACATTTTCAAAAGAAAAATTGAATTCTTCACCGCTCCAGTGAAAGTTGTTCGCTATTTGTTTTTATGAGTAGATACTATGTTACTAATAAGTTTAATAACCTATATATAACATGTTAAAATTTTTCATCCCAGTTGAATTAAACTGATTGGGCGAGCCGCTTAATTGAATTATAATGCTTGAAATCGATATATATTGTTTAAACAGGCCCAATAACATTCTAAGAAAGAAAATCAAATTTTCCACCTCTCCAATAACCATGGATGATTCAAAGCGGAAATAAAATTTCCGAGAAGAACTTATATACCAGAAGACCTTTTTTTTTCTGGGAAGAATTATTGTATTGAAAGTATTTTAAAGTAGTACAAAATAGGTAGAAAGAAAAACACAGATATTAATTGTCAAAGAAATCTTAAAATAAGTAAATTTTAAAAAAATTCGGATATTTTTTTTTTTTTTTACTTTCGGAACAGGTGCTCGAATATTTTCGGAAATGTCGGATCAGAATCACAGATGCAGTAAACATTATTTACTACTCATGTAATTGTAACTGCAATTTTTAATGGATTGCATCTTTTAAAAAATAAATTTCATTGAAAGAATCAATCAAATCTGAAAAGACTTTCTAAAACACACTGATTTTCGTTATACGCAAGGCCGGCGCCATTATTGTTTACATTCATCCGCGGAATTTCTAAAACTCACTTCACTTTAATTCATTTTCAAGAACTTGTTGAATTTAAAGAATATTGAACGAATTTAAAAAAAACAGCTTCGAAGTGCAAACCACCAAGATATGATAGAATTTTGTGCCAATTTTCGTAATCGTACGTAGCGTAGATTTTGCTGTAGAGCGTATAACCACAAGGTCGTTGCCAACTCGAAAGTTCATCAAATTTTCATTTTATATATATAGAAGTACTCCCCCCCCCCCCCCCCCATGTGTACCATCTCTACATTTCATGCTTGATTGTAGAGCAGTAAACATATTGCTTTTCATTTCTGCTGATTTAAAGCATTATTGCTATGGAGTTTATCTCAGTTTATTTAATATCAACTATGAAAAATAAACATTCTTTACTTACAAACGGATGCCAGAATAGAATGCGTCGGAAGACCGAAAAATACATTTCATGGGCTTGCTCAAAAGATAAAATGGACAAATGTAAGCTAAATATGAAGACGAATTTTGAATATAGTGTTCTACGCATTATATTCAATACGTTCATTCTTCTGCATCAAATGAAACAAGAATCCAAGCCAAGAAAATGATGGCAATACGCAAAAAAAAAAAAGAGTTTGGGAAGAAATAGCGTCACCTGTCTGGCGAATTTTTCACGAAAAAATTTCGGAAATTAATAATAAAATGACTTGGTAGCTGAAACGCCGCAGTATGAAAGCGTAAAATCAGTTTTATGTAGAGAAAGGAGAAAAGCGTAAGAGGAAATATGCAGCGGGAAAATGAAGACAAACCCTAAGTGACGCGATAAATTTCTCTTTTTGGTCACCCATATCTGTTTGCCCGCACAAGTGGAATGCAACCCTTGACTCTTGCAAATCTTGTCCCATTGTTGATAACCCACCCTCTCAATTTTCCGCATCTGACCGTCCGCAATTGGCATGACACCCTCTTTCGTTGCCAAAATGGCCATTATGACCTCGAATATAGGTGAAATGAATATCAGCAACACTTTTTAATGCGCAAATAAATAGAATGAACTTCCACTACGAGGTTTTCGGTGGTAACTGGACTACATGATAAAAAGAGCGAAGACAGGAGTCTGTACAAATGAGGTGTTTTACAGTCCCAGACGTATGAAGAAAATTCTGAATCCATTTTAAAGCAACCTATATATTGAAACTAAAATAAAAGATTAAACTAGCATATGTTGCATTGTTTTCTTATGCGAAAAGTAAAACACAGATAGATAATAGGAGGCCTTTGATGCACAAATCGATTAAACCGAAACTGTTGATGTCGAAATGTATATAAAAAATAATCCATAGTGATCTTAAAACATATGAAACTTCGAAATGAAATAACGGTAAAGAAACATTAATGTTGTGTCTATGAACTTTTATGATTAATATTTTAACAAGACTTTTCAAAACTGAATTAGAATTTCTTTTGTATGGTAAAGTTGAACTTTATATTCGTGATCTGAAACTCAAGATGAAATTGCAGAGAATATTTAAAAGAGGACATTACTTACCTCCCCATTGAAGAAGCAGAAAAGCAAAGCAACGCTTAGGCCCTAAAGAGGAAAACCATGAATAATTATAATTTTTAAAGATCATGCATTTGTCATAAACGTTTAATGGTATTTATAAAATTCATAGCAGGTAATTTACAAAATTCATAGCAGTTTTATGATTGTATGATTGTGTGGAAGTGACCTGAAGCAAGCCCTTCAATTCCAATGCCCTCTTCTTTTCCTGTCAAAAAAAAAAAAAAAAAAAAAAGAAAACACATGACCATTTTTTAAATAGTAGCCTTTATTTCTATATTCTTACAAGACCAGAATGAGTCCCGCAGTGAACCAGTCGGTAGAAGCTTGGTTCCCGCAGAACACCGAAAGTGAAGCAACATCGACTTAGGTCAGTGTTTAGGAGCGTGACCTCTCGCGGCTGGTTCCTGTGGGCCGTGTACGATAAAGGGAGCTGGTGCACGTTAAATAGGTCGTGGCTCCAAAGTCTTCCAAGTGAAACGATATCTCTGGGGGTGCCAATCCCAGGTGACGGCCTCTCATCTGGGTCTGGTTCAAAATTAAGAGAGCACAAAATTTGAGGTCACGTCGGTCTTCAGCCCTCGTGGTTCCTCGCTCTAAAACGAAGCTGCATATCGCCTAGTGGATTTTTGAGCTTATGGACCTGGTAGTAATCTTTCCTATGCCAGGGGGATTAGTAACAAAAAACAGACCAGAATGTTTAATCTTTTGACAGAAGCATGGACTGTTAGCTTGTGGGCCAGGGATCCCAAAGAGAGTCGAGAAAAAATTCTTAATTGGAAAGAGGGGAGACCGTTAATAAACCTTTAAATTTCAATCCGCTGATGCATATGGGTTTCGTGTGCGGGCCCAAAATTTTGCTTCAAAACGTTATTCAGATTAGCATTGTGCTGTAATTTGCATGTAACCCTCATTTGGAGACTCCAAACTGTCGTTGGAAACCACACAAGGTCTCACAGGTCATTCATGATAGTTAAAATAAATCTCTTTAGAAGTCATAACTAGATATTTTTGAATTTATTGCACTGAATAAAAAGTTTAACATTTGCTTCAATAACTGCAAAAATCTTTAATTTCCATACTGCGAAATTTTCTCAATAGCGCACTGTTAAAGATGATGTGCTTATAGATGAGAAAATATAAGTACCTTCTTATTTTTTCAAGTAATTTTGACTTACAAATGAGCAAGTGCAGTTTTCAGTTTTAAGTACCGATGCTTAATTAGAAATTATAGTTACAGAAATTGGAAGTATTAACTGCAATTAGGGAAAAATGTATAGAGCAACTTTACGTTCAAAATTAATACAGGGCTTTTTTTTGCAAAGATCACATCAGAACAATAGTATTTGTATTAAGATTAAGGAACTATTTACTGTGCGAGACACGTCAGAACGATTCAAGAATGTGAGTAGTATGTACACCTCTTCAGAGCAGAAATACAAGATGAATAATTCGTCGGATGCAAATTGGACGCAGTAAAATAAGAAAACAGAATGAACATGTCAATAGTTAACTCTTTTCTGGACTGCGCTATGAAGGAATTTGGCACGGAAGTACTTTAGCACCAGCAGTTGGTACGTTTAAACGGTACGTTACTATATAATTCAACTTTACTATATAATTTAATATAATGCAGTTGGTACGTTACTATATAATTCAACTTCTCCTTCTCCGATCGATACTTCTAGTTAGAGTATTGGCGTAGAGTCAGGACAGTCCGCGTTCAAACCTCAAGTGAGGAAATTTTTATTTTTTTAGTGGTCTAAAAAATGAGATCGTAACCAGATCATTTTTGAGAAAATGGAAACTTAAAAATTAAGAACTTGGTTTTTTGAATATAAGTTTGACTTGAAATTATTCTGAGAACGTGATGTTCTTGAATTATCCCAATAACAAAAATTCTGATTTAACGATGCGAATTTTTCAACTGGAACCAAGCGGTTTGGTTATAGGGTGGATCCACAGTAGTTTATTTACACGAAATCTACCATTATAATACATCTTTTATCAGAATCTTATCCTGTTGGCAAGGCAAAGATTAAAAATATATAAATGGCCCACTAAGACATAAGCTGGAATGTTTTGATAATAATTTTCCGTAGTAATTCACCTGAAAAGAGGTGACTATAGCTGAAACAGTCTCATATATGGCTTCTCCTGGAGATCTTGGCACGGGGCGGAATGGAGTTACAACGTAATGTAAGCCTAACAATGGGATCAATATGAGAGTGGCACGCACAGCTTTCCTGAAATTAGAAGACAAGACTAAATAAAAAAAAAAAATATTCTAACTCTCATTGTTCAGTTACTAAGTGATGAACGCCATTTGATTTTCAAAAATGTATTAGAAACTAGTAATACTTTCAAATCTTCGATGCTTTTATGATGCAGAAGATGGATAAAATGGCGGAAATAATTGAAGACATAAAACTGGTCACCGATGGTGACTAGTTTAGTAATAAATTTACGAACTTTTTAGAAGAATGTTCCATTATTAAAATAAGTATCACTAGTCTTGCCGTGCGGAATTCCGCACTAATTTGGGATAAAAGACATTATGAAGAAGAATAGAAAAAAATAAATGGGTGTTGGTACAAAAGAAGACATGTAACTGAACGCATCTACAAATAGCTGTCCCAATTTTTTTCCCACTATTATTTAGATATTCAAAATAATAAAATAATCACAATAATAATGATAATTATTTTTTATTATTTGTATGCATTAGCACTAAAATACAATAACGAAACAGTTCCATTACTTAAAATACACTTACTGTAGGTTAGGTTCTACACATTCATAATATAAATGAATGTGTAGAGCCTAACAATTGAATAAGTTTAACACACAGATGCAGCTAAAAACAATCAATTTTCTACGCAATAAAAAAAGAACAGTTTCTTGTTTGTTTACTTGATAACAGATGACGCCAGCACACACAACTCCAGGTTGACATCCATTAAAGGACCTCTTCCCAGATGATTTTAATCACAAATTTAAGAGAAGCGGTACATTTTTAGTTCATGGGTCTATTTTTCGTCATTAACCGGTACGATAAGCTGTAAAATGAGGGGTAAATCATGGAATTTGATAAAAGAATAAGGAAGATGTTGCGGAGCGACAGAAAAACAAGGTAGAAATATAATATATATATATACAGTGAAACCTGTGTAAGTTGACCACTTGTGGTGCAGCACTTTAGTGGTCAACTTAGACAGGTGGTCAGCATATAGAGAGGGAGGTAGAGGGTGAAGAGCTAATTCCGTTCCTGACAAAAGTGGGCAACTTAGACAGGTGGTCAACTTTACAGGTTGTACTGTATATATATATATATATATATATATATATATATATATATATATATGTAGTATATATATATATATATATATATATATATGTATATATATATATACAGTGGAGCACCGTTTATACGTTTCTCGTTTATACGTTTTTATCATTTATACGTTTTTTTGAACGGCCCTGGCGAGATCCCATACAAACTAATGTTAAATAATTTCGTTTATACGTTTTCCTGAAATTGCGAGTTTCATTTACACGTTTTTTCTCTACCCATGTCTTAAGAGAAAACGTATTTTAACCTGATTTTGCGCTGGCGATTGTCCAGTTTAGAAATCGCATTTGACCTTGACCCACACCTGCTGTGACCACTTGCGGTGGTCACGCACCTGACTAAATGAACAAAAGACATACCCCGGAAGAATGCGAATATCCACAGATAAGAGCGTTCTGATTGTGGTGCAATACCTAGAAATAGCAGGTGACAAGCGCTTTTCCTCTCCTGGGATCCGAGATTGAGCGTAGGTAGCTGCCATGGAAATTTTGCCATGGCAGGCGCCCTAAAATTTCAGTAAGTAGCCTGAGGACTTTATGGCAACCCTGCTCCTACCAGCTTTACAAAATTCTGGGATCTATCGTTCACTAGCATTCACGATGGCTTCGAGCTCGTGTAGTAGAAAATCTCTGTCTCTAAAAGAAAAAATCTGCATTTTGAAACAAGTGGATGAAAACCTTCATTTAAAAAGAATTGACCTAGGCAAAAAATTAGGTTTACCTGTTTCAACTTTAAGCACGATAATTTATAAGCGTAAGATCATCGAGGAAAGCCATAATCAAAGTGGTGCTAATGCTCCAAAAAAACTTCGAGTTTAAAACGGAAAATTTCCGGATGTAGAGAAAGTGCTTTTACAGTGGTTTAACCAGTGTCGTAGTGCAAAAGTTCCCATCAGTGGTCCTTTGCTTATGGAGAAAGCGAAAGAAATTTCGAAGAAGTTAACTGTAGAATGCGATGCATCATTTTCCTCGGGATGGCTTCATAAATTTAAGTTAAGACACGGCATAACAGGCAAAACTGTAAGTGGAGAGTCTGGAGATGTTGAGTGTGAAACAGTGGATGATTGGATTCAAAATAAATTGCCTGAACTGATAAAAGAATATGAACCAAAGAACATTTTTAATGCGGATGAAACCGGCCTATTTTATAATCTTCTGCCGACTAAAACTCTTGCACTCAAATCGGATACATGTCATGGCGGAAAAAAAGAGCAAAGTACGGTTGACCGTGCTATTGTGTGCCAATGCAGATGGGTCAGAAAAATTACCTCCTTTGATCATTGGAAAATCAAAAAAGCCCCGCTGCTTTAAAAATGTAAAAACATTACCAGCAAAATACATGGCCAACACAAAATCATGGATGACCATGTCTTTCTTTACCGACTGGTTAAAAGCGTTGGATGATAAAATGCGAAAAGAGAAACGGCGGATCATTTTATTCATTGATCAATGCCCAGCTCATCCACCTAATACGGATTTTCTAAAAAATATAGCTGTCAAGTTTTTCCCTGCCAATTGTACCAGCAAACTGCAGCCGCTGGATTTAGGAGTCATAAAATCCCTTAAACAACATTATCGGAAACTTTTAGTGCAAACAGCTATCGCTACTTTAGACAGCGGAGAATTCGAAAAAATGAGCATTGATATCTTGCAAGCTATGAATTTCATAATGATGGCTTGGGAAAGTGTTTTACCGAAAACAATAAGAAACTGCTTCAATCTTGGTGGGTTTTTCACTTCAGTAGATGTCACTCCTAATGAAAACGTCGAACCTGAGCATTTTGTTCCACCTGAAAACTGGTCAAATTTGAGTGATGTTACTACATTTGAAGAATTTGTGAAATGTGATTCGGAACTTGCAACATGTTCGCTTCTAACAGTCGATGAAATGGTCGCAAATGAAGAAACTAGCAGTGAAGAAGAGGATAACTGCACTGAAAAGCCACAGCCAAGTTTTCAGCAAGCTTTGGAGGGTTTTAATATCATGCAAGAATATCTCCTTGGTAGTGATTTAAATGACAATGTCAAGATGGCACTTATAACTGTGAACAAGGAACTCTTTTCTGTGCATTCCAAAAAGGCGCTACAACCCAAAATAACAAAATATTTTGGGCATACTGCATGAATATGAAACGTAGTGATTGTAATGTAATTCAGGAATACAAAAGTTAGTATACTATACATCATTTCATTTTACTATGTCTTACTTTATAAACTAATTTATAATGTATTATATGTTTAGTATGTATTATTAAAATTATTCATTATTTATTTTTCATAATACTATTTTAAGTTTCTGTTTTGTTTTTTGTTAGAAAATGTTCGGTTTATTTTGTGATTTTCGTTTATACGTTTTTTCATTTATACGTTTTTTTTGCTCGGTCCCTTGAAAAACGTATAAACGGTGCTTTACTGTAGATTAATCATTGCAAAACTTAATATTTCACCTAAGCTGCCCGTTGGAGATGTTTCTTAAAAACATTTGAGGCGGTGGAAAACATACTGGTGTAACTCAATTTTTTTTTTTTTTTTTTGAAAATGTAGTTAATTGAATTTTCTATACTATATGATGTCATGTACCTTTGCATACAGTAAACTAAAGATTACTTCAAAAATGTATCAACAGATGGCACTGTTTCCTTTTCTTATTAAACATCGCAACGTTAAAACCGTGACGCAAAATACCGTTTTTCTCAAAATATTAATCGCTTGACTTACATCACTGTTTCTCTTCACCTCCTATATTTCTTTTTTGTCGTTCATTCACGATTGAACTGAACATAAATATGCACAAAGAGCAAAAAATATCTTCTGAGTCTGCAGCTCAAAAACATATTAAAGAACCAGAATAACTAAAAACATAAATGAGAACTATTCGTCAATGTCAGTTCTTAAAAATGATTAAAAAATGTAAAGTGCACAGACACACAGGAAAGCAAGAGTAATTCTCTTGCTGATTGGATAACAAAGCTTATTTATTTGATAAATGACTCGGTTTATTAAATTCAAAGCAGGCATCGGGAAAGCGTGCTCTCATATCTCTTTATTATTTTGTCAGTTTTCGAGCTTTCTAAAATGTTTTAAAGATCTATTACTTTTAATATTACTTTCGTATTAAGTTGTAAAGGAAAAGAAACATTTTAAGTGATAAAGTCTTCAAAATAAATAGAACATTTTTCAGCATCGTTTCTCAATCTTTATAGCGTTACGACCCCTAAAAAGCTGAAAATAGACTCAAAAAATCTTGCCACCTCTTTACTAAAAATACTACTTGTACATTAATGAATTTTGTAATACTGGAGTATGAATTAAGTCTTCAAAACACATAGAACATTTTTCGGCATCGTTTGTTAACCTTTATAGTGTTGCGACCCCTATAAAGCTGAAAATAGACTCGAGAAATCTTGCGACCCCTTTACTAAAATTATTATTTGCACATTATTGAATTTTGTAATACTGGAGTACAAATTAAGATTTCATTTAATAAAATGATGCTTCCTAGCATTTTTTTAAGCCGCATTTCTTTATTAATACATGAGCGCGACCATCCAAGGGATCGCGACCTCAGGTTGCGAAACAATGTTTTATAATGACAAAATAATCCGCGCATTTAACGTCAGTACATACACTCCTGCTTGTTAGATGAAACTGGAAAAATAACCTTTTGATAAAAATGGTGGGAAAACTTTTGATTTCACTTTCCTTAATTTCAAGAAATTTAAAAATAATTCTGAATTTATTTCAAATTTTTTAAAAAACACAACAAATTTAAGTTTAATGCCCCATTGCATCGTGTTGATTAGCATTTGAAAACTTTTTCTGTACTTTAATAAATAATATTACTTTAAAACGTTTTTTCCTTGTAAGCAAGGAAACATACTGACTCAATTTTAAATTGAATATTGGTGATTGTCGTTTAAGATTATTAACAAAATAGAAGGAAGAATTAGCTAACGAAGCGTTTAATTTGTTATTATTTTTTATAAAAAAAATAACAAATATATATACATTTTTTATTTTATAATTTCATGTCCCTTCTGTCTCAATAGAACGTTACGTACCTGGTTTGATGAGTGTCTGGCGAATTAACGGCCCTCAGTTTAGTCACAAGAACACGAACAATATTGACGAGAAACACAAAATTTAGCTGCGAAAAGAAATAACCATAAGTACGGCAGTTAACACAGAAAAATAGGCTAAATTTTTTAATATACAATTCATTACGTTTGAATTGAGGAAATTTGTTCATTCGTAACAAGGAAATTGGCATAATAAATTCACACCTGGTAAAAAAAAGTAAAGTTCCTGCAGGTGACCAGAAAAACTCTCATAGAGGCCATATAACTAACTCTCTCTATGAATAAACCAAATATAGTTTGCTGTACATAAATATAGTTTTTAAGACTAGGTTTATAATATAAAATAGAATAAAGCAAGTAATTATATTTTTAAAAGTATTTTTATTCAAAATAAGCTCCTTAGGCTTCAGTACATTTGGAACAGCGGCCTTGCAACGATTCGAGTGCCTGTTCCAGCTCACAATGTGGGACCAGTGGAACTGCCTCCAAAGCTCGCGTCGAAGCTGTTTGTACACAGTGTGTCAAAGAGCTTGCAAAACTACAGCTGGAACTAAACTTACAGTGGCGCTATCTGCGTTATTGAGCATTCGTGAAACTCCTTAACTATCAGATGATCCACTGCTAAAACCTGTTTACTTTTTTTCTTTTACTTTGATGACATTGACAAAATACAAACAGCTTCGACGCGAGTTTTGCAGGTGCTGGTAGGATTTATTGCTTCGAAGAGGTACCCCACGGCTACGCCCGTGCTAAAAACAGAAAAGATCAGTAGATTCTCCATTATATACATATATTGGTATATATTTTTTAAATTGCATACATTATGTTGTTCTATTAAGATGTATACTATTCCACAGAATTAAAAATTAGCCGTCCATGGCAATCAACCAACGATCCTACATATTTAAGCAACTTTTTTTTTTCTAGACAAAAACACACACGTAAAAAAAGCAAAAAGAAACTATAAAAAATTTACGTTCTGTTTGTTTAGTTCAAGTACCCATAAAAAGAGTACGATTGCAAGGCAGCAGAATAGTTTCAATTCATGCATTTTGTGCATAATTTTAAAAAATATATTTTTATTAATCATTCGTTAACATTATTAAAGGACACAGAAAGACGAAATTTTGTTGCTTGCAGAAACCAACAGCAGCATAGAGGAAAACAATTTACTTCTTTTCTACGGGTTTTTCAATGGTACCAAACTCGAAACGATGCGATAATTTCTTCTTATAGAAAAGAGCCATTTTATGCAACTTTCAGCTCTTTATTGGAATAAAAAAGAACAAATTCGAATTTCAGGAAAATGTTTTCGATCTGCAGACTAATTGTGTGCTCAATTTCATGAAGATCGGCCGAACAGTTTTGCCTCTATGCCGGATACAGACACACACACACAGATACACGCATCGACATATGTACTTGCCGCTTTATTATTAGTCGAGATGATCTTTTTTCCTCTTTTTTTAATGCGCAAGTTGGCAAATGTTATGTGCTCAAGAAATTTTGCCAAATTCTAATTATTTTTACAGCATACATGTTCCGAAATTTTGCGCTGAAAAAAAATTATTTTTCAAGATTAGCTTTCTAAGAAGATACAAGAGTTTTTCTCAAATCTAGCCACTATTCTATAAAACAAATGTTCCAGTCATTTTCCACAGGCAGAAAATACAGAAACAAACACAAATATCGTCGTCCTAAATGCGAAATATTTATCTGCTATCAAAGCTACAGAAAGTTTTAGGGGGCAATCTAATATAACAGTAGATTCACGGTCTCATTTTTTGGAAGAAAGTTTTTCTCTTCGTAAAATCGCCTCAAGGTTAAACTTTCCCATGCGTTAAGAAGTTTCATAAATTTTTTATGTAAAGATACAACAATTTATGAGCTAAAAAATTTCTAGTTTCATTATTCATAGAGGAGAACACATTTTGATAAATTGATGAGATAGGGTGTATAGCTTCGATTAAAATGAGAAGAATCTTCCTTTTTCGAATATATTAGACAATTTTTTTTCTGGAAGAAATATATTTAAAGCGATGAGAGGCAAGTTAACTTTCACTGGATGTCTTGGAATGAAAAATGGGAGAGTTTTGCAGCTTAGAAAGTTCTTATATAAGAAAGGCCCTGGAAAGTATTAGGTGATTTATTTGGCTTCCAAAATTTACTTCATATTCCCTGATAAGCTGTCTTTTATAGAAAAATATATTTTACAACATTATAGTGAAGAGACATTTCTTGCGGGTATTAATGATTACAGGGGGATTGAGGGAACATTTGAGAAACGTGTGGAGCACTAATTCCCACCCTCGCTTTCAACCATATGCTGTAGGTTTCCGTTTATGTGTGTGTGTTTAATGGCTTAAGAGCCCAAACCTAGCCTTTTTATCGTTTTTTTTTTTTTTTGCGGCGCACGAGGGAAGTGCCTTCCTGGAGGACCTCTAAAGTTGGTTGCCCAGCATTTGTGCACCGAATACGGAAAAACCAGGAAAACTTCTACCAAGCATGAAGAATAGATAACATGTTACAACAGCCACCTCACCTCGTGCCTTCTTAAAGCAACGACTGCAACATCGAGATTGGAAACTAAAACCTACAATCGCCGAGTCCGTAGACTTTTATCCTTTGAATATGCGTTACATTATGCTCTTCAAAACCGATTTCTAATTCTTCTGATAAAATATCATATTAACGACTGCTTCCAAGTTGTTGCGATTCAATCATTTTGAAGAAGGAGTGCAGGGACGCTTTGTACAGGTGTGTTCTTTTTTAAAGTGTGAGTGAAAAAACATGTGCTTATTACTTTTGAACTGATCTCCATATATGTACGTAAAAAGCATACACGCATACATAGTGGTTATCCTGTGTAGATCTACATAGAGCACGTTCTAATAGACATGTGTCATTGATGTTCGGTATACGCTATATGGACCTTGGAGATAAGAAATGTGCAGTAAAAAGAATAATATCTCAAATTTTATCACCAGGTGAGTAGGGGAAGGTTGAGAATCTAAACATACATACATAGTGGTTATCCAGTCTAGACCCCCATACAGCACGTTATAATAGAAAGACATATGTCATTGAAATTCGGTATATACGTTATTCGGACCTTGGGGGTAAGACATGTGCAGTAGAAAATTAACAACTCAAAATTTTTATCACCAGGTGAGAAGGAACACACATTCACAGTGGTTATCCTGTCTAGACATACATAGAGAAAGTTCTAATAGGCATATGGCATTGATATTCGGTATATACGTTATATGGACCTTGGGGACAAGAAATGTAGTAAAAAATTAATTGCGTACATTTTTATCACCTGCACTCTCAGAAACGCATGCTCAAATCTCACAAAACTTTCGTCGTATTTGACGAAATGGCTTTGTGAAAAAGGCTCCGAGTAAATCTTTCGTCAAATTGACGAAATTTGTGCAGTAACTTTTTTAAGTCACGTGATCATGTGAGGAAAGAATCGTTATAAATGACGAAATTTTCTTGACGATTGATGAATCGTCAAAAATGAGGATTCTATTTTTGAGAGTGTGTTAAGAAGGGGGAGGTTAAAAACCAAAATCTAACAAGATTGAAGAAAAATTGAATTTTTCCACGGAATTTGTTTAATGTGCATTCCATTTGCTTTAATTTCATGTTCAAAGTTTGTTATAGCGTTTTTAACAGTAGCGCGAAGGGTTTCTCGATCAATCGCAGCAACTTGGCAATGAGAATAACAGTAGAAAGAGAAGCCAATTGGTGGTAAAAACTTGAATTTTTATCCTTTGTCGCAAATGTCTTTCTCCCATGGTTCGTTTTACGTTCAAATACCAAGGTTTAATGATATACATTTGTTAGTATTTCTCTCTTCGTAGGACTAAACAGGGTAAATTTAATCATAAGTGCCCTCTATAATATATATTTGGATATAATGTAGATATGAAATTAAATTATATCTTTGAATAATTTTTTAAATACAACTACAAATAAGTATTAAAAACCATTTTCAATAAAAATTTATACCTTTTATAATTTTACTGATAGATATGCTTTATGAAATGTCTCACTGAGATTATGTGTACACTGGGTATTCTCTCTAAAGATTGTAGCGTTTTTTTAAAACTCAAGCATACATAAGTAGCGTCAAGAACGAATGGTTTGCGAATCATGCTAGTATTCGTGCAGAATTTGTAACTACTGAAAATGTGATACTCACGAGCATTGAGAGGCAGACTGGTCCAGAAATGATCCAGGAGTAATTGCTTTCTTCGATCCAACAGCTAAAACACATTCAGAAAAGAGAACAGTATCGTGTTATTGTTTCTATATTACCAGGAAAATTATTACAATCTAAGTACAATAAATGTTCCTTTCAACTATATAGTGTTGTCAAACTGCAGCATTAATTCTAACAAAAAAATGTTGAGATGAAACATAATACCATAGAATCATAGTTTTTATGAAGCGTACAGAGCTTCCGCTACTGTCGCACTTTCACAGAATGTGAAAATATATTCTATATTGGGGAAATGAAGAAAATGTTTTAACTTTTTTCGCAAAAGCATTTTACCAAATATCATTCAGTAATAATAAATATTTTTTAAAATTTCTAGTGTGCTACTATTTGGTTGCTGCCAAATAATAAATATATTGATAATAATGAAACATTCAACGGAAAAACGTGACCAGAATTGCAACCGTTAGATCTATTATATCTTAGTGGCTCAGGATTGTCTTGAACGATCTGCGTGAATTGTATTCAATATTAAGGCATAAGACCTCCTGTAAGCACATTTTATTCGTAGAACTACACTCTTAAAATTTAACTTATTTTTTCTCGATGGTAAATTTAATTATATTTATTAATTAATATTCCATTTGAATTTTCGAAAGCTTCTAGTGGCTGCTGTGTAATAGTAATTCTCTAAAGATGACGTGTTATATTTTAGACTTTAGTTAACAAATGAAAATGAAAAAAAAAAAAAAAAAAAGTGGAGCATCTATAAAGGTGAACGAAGTCATATTCATAAACCTCATACGTTTTACTATTTTTCTGATCATTATTTATTTATTTTTTTGATTTTAGCTTTTTTTTGCTAAGGAATTTTTAACCTCAGCTACACCATAACAGCTTTTAAGCATAAAACAGTCTCTGCATATGCCCAGTTATTGGAAAACAGCAGAAAAAACTGCACTTTGATACAACAGTGACGCTGACGGTAGAATGAATTGGTTGGATTAGAAGTTTTTCCCTCTTAAATGTTGAATCTGTGGCACAATTTAAGGGTTATTCTTTCCATTAAGCTTTAAAGGCCAAGTGGAAAGTAGCAAAAGTAAAACCTTAAACTAAACAAAAGCTCATTCTGTTCTAACTGATGAGTGACAATTAATCAATTAATTTAAAAAACATTGTGTATTTTTTATTTATTACTGTTTTCTGCGGAGCCCTATGTGTGCTTCACACCAAAGACGAAAAAACTTATCGTTACTCATCTGTGCAACAGCAGAACCTATTCTTGAAGGCAAAAAAAAAAAAAAAAAAAAAAAAAAAAAAAAAGCGCCTTGCGCTTGCGCAGATGAGAAACGACAAGTTTTTCGTCTTTGTCGCCTTTGGTGCGAAAGCAGCCTAAGTATAAAATTTTGATTTTAAATAATAATGCGATGCATAGAGAGTCTTTGTACTGAAATTCCTATCCACCATTTAAAATATTTTGGTTAAAAATAACTTAACTTTATTGAAAAATGGTTGCTGAACTTTCTCTATGCTTCTCACAGTCATTGTTTTTAAGTAGATATTAAAATCGTGACAAAGAAAGGAAGACTCAGATTAGGAATAAAAAGTGCCTCTGTGTGAGCTGTAGAAAATACATGAGAGTCATTAACTATAAACATTTTAGAATTTGTTTTGACATTACCGCCAAGTCGTGAAGCATTAACACCGAAGAAGAAGGAATATTTACTAGTGGGATTTTACATTTTGATTAAAACAAAAGCTTGAAATTTGGGCACTTTCAAATTCTCTTTCATACGGTAAATTTTAAATCAGAGTTATCTAAAAGTTAATCTTTTATCATTTTTTAAAATCACTTTCTGAACCAAATATAAGAAATAAATGTCTGATTGTCAGAAACGTTTCATATGTAGGAAACTGATGAAAATTTCTGGTATTTCTTAAAAGAATGCATGTTGCATGCAAAATAATTTAAGTAATACTATAGTTCCGAAATTTTAGAATTCACAGCTTCAAATATCATGATGGCGTCATGGTAAGGCGCGGAGCTCGTACGCCCCAGGTTTGAGGATCAAACCTGGCTGTGTTGGTGGATTTTCAAGATGCAGGAAATCGTCTGCGGTCATATTGTAGGATTATGCGCCATGTAAAAGATCCCTTGAGTAGATATTTGGCTTGGATGTTCTCGGGTAAATTAAATTCCAAGTGCAATTTCGCATCAACAGAGTCCGGGTGCTCCCCCTTTCAAGTGGAGAAACCGGACGTCAAAATTCTGATGCGGCGATAGTACCACACTCATTGTGATGCCGCTGAAATAGAGGGTACCAATCTCTGCAAATAGCAGAAGTCTGCAATTGGCAGAAAACAACAGCAGCCCATTAAAAATAGAAAAAAAGTTCCAAATATATATATATTTAAAAATGCATGAAACTTACAACGTTATGTCTTCTGGAAAACTATTTCGAACACTTGCGTAGACTACCATAATAACAAAGGGTATTCCTGAAATATAAAAGAGTCTTTAGTGGCATTTGACTTAAAGTCACTAAGCAATCTACACTGTAGAAAAATTTGCCCTAAAATACATAAGAATCTTCTGGAAATCATTTATCCGGAAACTGACGGAAAATGACAGAGTTTTTAAAATGAAGAATCTACAAAACCTCCAAAAAAGGAAATTACAGAGAATAGCAAGAAGTTCCGCCTAGGAATTATACGAGCCTACTTTCCCACTAACATCAAATTTATTATCTAGCTACCTCTCTCTCTTTCTCATTTAGCTTTTAGTTATTAATTGCTTCAAATGTACCATTTTCAAAGATTAATATATATTCATTTAATAATTTATTCATTCCCTCATTTATGTATTCATTCATTTGTTTAATTATTTTTTCATTCATTTACTCATTTATTCATTAATTTACTCATTCATTTATTAATTTATTCAAAAATATCCTTAAAAATTCAGATCAAAAACTTTCACCGGAAAAAAGCTCGTTTAGATCTGGATGAACTTCGTCTCTGTACATGTTCTACACAATGAACGTCTTCCGATAAAGTTTGTTCCAAGAAAACCCGACTGGTAGATCAGGCTTTATATGGGACTGAAATTTCCCCGGAGGTGCTAATATTATTTTTTTTTGAACTGTTCAAAATTAAACAAAAATTATTCAAAACAAAAATATGTCAAGCAGAGAGCTTCTTTAACAAGCTTGTCGAAAGAACTTTCATCTTAAGTTCTGGGTCCATGTATTATGCTTCATATTTCCGTATAGGCGCTAATGTTAAGATTCTTTGAACTGTTCAAAATTTAACAAAAAAAAAAAAAATTCTAATAAAAAAATTAGAGAAAAATCTTTCTCCGTAGTTTTGCAGAGTGCGAAAAAACAAAAATTTTATCGAGAAGCAGTTACTGAACTTGATTATTTGATTTAAATGGAATTCTTCGTAAATTTAAAGAAACACTCTCAATTTCGTTTCGGTGCTTTTACAGAAATTCTTTACAGTGTTGGAAAACTTTCAAAAATATTTCATCGACTAATTTAAATTGGAGGAGAATATAGGAAGAAAGAAATTAATGTTTAACCATTAAAATAAATTTAAAATAATAAACGGTTGTCAAGGTTTGTAAGAAGGTACGAAGGAATGTTTGCTGCTCCCATTTCTTAGGCATAGATGTGTTTTATACTCTTAATGTTTTTAAAATTGGATTACAATTATTTTTAGATTTGAGGTGACTATTGTTTCAGATGAGAGTTTGCATAACAGTAAAAAAACTATAGATTAGAAATTTTTAATAGGTTTAGATAACTGAGGAACTACCCTTACGTGGCGTGCTAATGGTGTATTTAGATAAGTGCTGTCATTAACGGGTGAGGCTGTGAAAAATTCGGGGCTACCCTTGTAGGTTGTATGATGTTGTCGCTTCTAATACCACTTGGGTATCCAAGCTTCCCTTCTCAGAGCAACCAGGAATTAAGGCAGTAAGGAGCGCCTTCCGTTTTATAGAAGAGAACCACATAAAGCCTTGACTCATTATGCATTTGGATGACACAAGATGGCGCCACCACAAATACGTCACCGTCCTTTTTTGACCTAAGAGTGAAGAAAAGGGAAATTCTCCTCCCTCCGGCATACTCGCTGCCTCGGGAGTTCAAGGTCCACGGATTTTACATGCACGTATCCCCAAGTGTACTTGGTAGGTTGTATGTATGTTACTCAAGTACTGTCACGTGTTGGTCGATTGGAAAATTATTGAAAATGTTCCACTATATGATCAGAGTGTTGGTGGATACAGTAAGTACTCAGAATTACGTATGTTGGCGCCAAAGCTTTAAATTGGCGAATATCCGTTCGCCATAGGCGCCAGCACTCCCAAAGGTCTCTAGTATAAAAACGCTTAACTCGAAAGTTTTGACGAACTTTAACTTTATCTTGGTAGATTATGTCAGCAAGACTTGTTTTCGTTGCTTATGTATTTCGTTGCTTAGTGTTTCGTTTCTCAAGTTGTACAGCGGGTAAATCCCCAAGTTGTTCTATTCGTAGTAATAAAACTAATAGTTTCGATTATTCGTTGGAATTGAGTTCTTTATAGAAAGACACTTCAACGTATATAATTATAAAATTTTTATTACTTACTTTTTATTTCGTAAAAGTAAAAAATATATATATATATATATATATTAATATTTTTCATTTTTAATATTTATATACTTTATAGTTAAAGACGTAAATTAGAAAAAGTAAACGTGAATTAATAATTTAACGTCATGAAACGTCACGATAAATTCAAGAAACAAACCTCAGTAACTTCTTTATGTAACATTTATTTTTCAAAGACCACAGACAGAACGGCAACTATAAATTGCGAACAGTATTACGTTATGGCTTAAACGAATTTTACGAAATTTTTAAAATGAAATTTGCTTGAGTTCCTTTACCTTACATTGATTTGTTTCCACTTTCTTAAGTGAAATTCCATTTAATCCACAGACGATATTGATTTGTATAAATTCTAACAAAGAAAAAGAAAAGAAAGAAATGCTTAGGATTTCTTCTGCGCGCTTGAGAAAGTTCACAGCACGGTTCGTCAGCTCTTAGTGAAAAACTTTCGTATTTAAGAATAAATAAATAAATAAAAAAAAAATATGCAATTCAGAAGGAAAGTAAATCCGATTTCCCTATTTTCTAGTTGGGTGTTTTGGTTTTGGTAGATTATTTTTCCTCTAATTCTCTGTATTTTTACAGAAGATATAATTTTACATGCATTTATTAAATAGTAAAATATTTGCACTTATTAAACAGCATTAGTGAATAGTATTTATTAAATAAAACTTTTGTATTATATGGATTTGCTTTATCATTAATAACTTTTGTAAATAAAATGCAGTATGCAAGTCGTTTAGTCAGTGGAACACGTTTTTTGAACAATGAAATTTATTACCTTTAAGCAAAAATGGATAGTTCTTACTAGAACTTGCTTTTTAGCTTACTTTCCTGTGAAAAAGATAAACTAAAGAGAGAGGACGTTGTGAATGGAAAAAATATTGGTAAAAACTTAAAAATAAAAACCTAATTAAAATCCTTTTTAAAATACTGAAAAACAAAAACTTTTAATGAAGGGTTACGAGATGAAGAAATGTGTGTCTGTTGTTCTGTCTGTCAAACACTCGCTCCCAAAACGCAATAAATTTAATAGAATAGTTTGATCTGGACAAAACATTTTGTGAGAGATAGAGAGGTAATTTTTAAAAACTAGATGTTGCTACTCGAAAAAGTAGGTTCGTTTAGTTCGGAAGAACCTCTTGTTATCTTGGTGCAAGAATGAATGACTATATCATCGCTTATGAGCTATAAACGTTTTTTCAGTTTTTAACCAAATGCAGGAATCGGGCGGCATCATCGTGTCTTCTTCAAACGGTTCAAGTAGGTGCTGTTCAGTGACAAGCTCTAAAAGTCCTTAAAGATTAATTATATTCGTTTGGAATCAAATACAGCTTTAGAGGAAAAAGAATACTGATTATTCTATTTGTTTTGATGATGCTCATTTAGAACAAAAGTTTTAGAACAAAAAAAAAATGGGAAAGCAAAGAATACGATGTGCAAAATGGCATCGTTGGGGTTGAAAGAGTTTAAAGCACCTTCTAAGATTAAAAAGTTAAGGTGCTGTTCAGGTTACTTCTTCATCCAATTTTGGTTTTAAATTTCAACTCTTTGCATTGTTATTTGCACACAAGCTCATGAAATTAATTACTTTTCATACATTTTTACTAAAAACATGCGCTTTATTGAAAGATTGCCTTAAAAAAAAAAAAAAAAAAAAAAAAAAAGCAAACTCTCTCCTGTTTATCTGCAGAATTTCAATTCTTGGTGATCCACTTTTGAGTCTCTGTTTAACGAAATTTTAAAAAGTTTGAGTAATTTATATGTCCGTTCGAAGATGAATTAATTAAGAATATTTCGCATCTAAACGTTTCATTTTTGACTTATTTATTCAGACATACATAAATTTCACATAAATAAATAAATAAATAAATAAATAAAATAATAATGAACTTACCCCATCCAATTAAATAAAACCATTTGAGTAACTTGTCTTCAGCAACAAAAGCGACGATTAGAAGCGTGTGAAGGTACAAACCTTCACAGAACATCCACAGGTAGTTTGACACTAAGAAGTAATGAACCAACACATGCAAAATTTGGCAGGGAAGCTGGAAAAAAAAAAAAGTAAATGAAACAAATTCCTATGCTATAACAGCGGGAATTTTATCTGCTCTTATGAAGCCGTTTTAGTTTATAGCTGCTGTATCGTTGGAAGGTAATAAGAACTTTCCAAATTTTTAATCTCATTTTCATCATCAGTTATTTGTTTACTAACTAGAATGCTAAAAATTTTGCCTCAGGGGCAGTAGTGCTAAAATTCAAACTTTGCACTGTTACCCTTCAAAAAATCACTCATAATTCTAATTATCAGAGATATTTCTTTTATGTCTTATTGTTAAGCTCCTTCAAGATCATAGTTTAGTTCGACGAAGAAATTGTGAAGTTTATTCTTAAAATTTTACTTCACTTGGAAAACTAGCAGAAAGCGTAAACGACAAATAGAATATCGCAGGCCGTAACAATGACTTTGGCATAGTGATAAATAATCAGTGAAACATTTGTCTTCAATACTGCGTGTTAATGCAGTTATTATTTTTTTTGTCTTTCCAACTTGAATTCTCTTGAACTCATACCAATTATACTTCAGAGTGATTTTTTTTTTCATCAATTAAATTCAAACTTATTTTTGATAAGTTATTTCGTGGTAACTCTTGGTCTTTTGTTAACGAGAACACATGAATTTAATAGTCATTTTGGAATACGTGCTCACTCAACACTCCAGACGCGAAGCCTTATTAACGGGCGAACGGATTACCGTTTTACCATCAACCAAAGCAAGCCGCCTGGCAGAGTGCCAAGAAGAATCCATTCATGTTCAAGGGAGGAGCTGCTGGTTATAAAGGACTTTTGCTTCTCGTTCTAGTTCGTTTAGCATACTTGATTTTTTCCGAACTAATGCTATATGCAAGTTTATGAATTTAGTGGCTTTCAACAAACAGAGAAGCAAACATTCTGATTCGCGTACTAAATAAAAGCACCTGCAAAAAGAACTTCCGTAAAACTCGAATGGATTCGTTCTTTTCTGCCATGCGCAGAAGTGTCCTCGCATCAAAATTCCGTGGTCAAACTACTTTGCATTGCTGCAAGACGCAGAAGTGCTCAGTTTCTTCCTATCCTGTCGATTATCAAACCTAAAAGATCACATGGGACACTCACAATGTACTATGATTGATACTTTCAATTGTAATATATTTCTTTAATTACGTACGCCGTTTCAAATAGATTAACCGCGATTGTTTACTGCAAAGAGCACTGTTAAAAATTTCCGTAAGAAAATAGTAAAACAACCTGCTAAATAATGCTGGCAATAGTTAATTATGATGGAGAATATAAGAAATTAATTTTGTTATTATTAACAAAATGGAAGTCAGACTTTGTTTGGGTAGACTTATTTATTGTGGATATTGGGTATGAGAAAAATGTGAAAAGCTTGCACTGTTAAAAATGTCCCTAAGAAAACAGTAAAATAACCATTTATTTGATTGTTATTTTACCATATTTAATTCCAACAGTTGAATAACCATTAAAAAGATGGTACTCAAACCGCTGATTGCGAAAAAAATCGTTTATTCTCTGTTTCTACTAAAGAACGTTTAACTAACCGTAATTTACAAGCGCTCAGTAAGAATCGGGCGTCCATCTTGGTTGCGAAACCTTACCGGTCGTACGTTGTTGTTAAAATATGAATAAATATTTATCAGTTCAAATATGCATGTGTATATAAAAAAGAAGGAAAACAAATTGGCTTAAGCAGTGGTTACTCAATAGAAACACATACACACGTAAATCAAAAAAGGAGACATCGGATTCCCGAACTGTTTGCGAATTAGCGAACCCATAATTTTAGCTGCTGAAGCTTGTTTCTCTATTCTAGTTTTTGCAGCAAATAAAATGATTTTCGTCAATATACCATAAATTTCGACCAAAGATGGCTTTGGATCCAATCAAAAACTGAAATCTCAATTTTAATGCCGTTTATTTATCAATAAATCTTTCTTCTCCTGTTGAAAAGAAAGATTTATTGATAAATAAACGACCGCTTTGTGTGGTGCAGATGGCCGAATGGTTAGAGAGCAAGGTTGGCATGCCATACAAGCGGGTTCGATTCCCGCAAGCTTCGTTTACGATATCTACGCCTGGAAGATTCTACGCTTCGAATTAATTCAAAAACGGTAAAAATTTTGCTTTGAAACCATTTTTAAATGGTTATAAAACCGTAAACTTTTGTATTTACGGCTTTTTAACCAAGCTGATTGGAAATGGTTAGGTCCCGTAAAGATAGAAAAATGTTCCAAACCGTAAATTTAACGGTGAATTAGATGGACAGACTTCTGCCGGTCATTTAACCGTAATTTCATGATAAAATTTCTAACAGTGAGCAAATAATTCTTTTTTCTCAAGACCTCGTAAATGTATATTTCTTTAAAAGTAAGTACTAATTTACTTCTCTTATTACAACACATGTGTGGAAAGAATTTCATTTCATTCTGTATTTCGTCGAATGCGTACATAGCTTCATTCTCGAGGAAGAAAATTTCACGTCTCTATAGAAATAGATGTTTTTCTTTATAACAAACAAAAGTTGAACCAAAACGTGCAAACATAGTCTCTATTTACAAAGGAGTCAAGGGCTCTTCATTTTTGATTTAATCAATTTCTAGCTGTCGGGGCAAGGATCTTTATCTTCTGAGCTATTGATAATAATGCCATTAGACGAGCAATATACTGCACAGGTCCTTGTCCAGAGAAGGTAAACAAAAACCGAGGGGATCTATTCTCGTGTAGTGCTTTCGAACGATGTGGGCCGCGGATTACTCTGTCAACCCAAAAGACAATGAATGGTATTCGTTTTGCTGTTCGGGGTGAGAAGGCAATCTTCTCCGCAAATAAATCTCTCAATTGTAGCCTGCAGGGAAGAAATTATTACATTAAATAAGATGTAGTTTTTTCCGTTGTTTATTAATACCAAATCAGTATCCCATCTTGAATTTAGAATCGTCTGTGAGTTATATTATTGACTGACGGAAAAGATTTTATCGAACACAGCTAGCGTAAAAAATATTAATATTTTCAATTTTTATGACAAGATATAACGTTTCAGGAAAAAAAATATTGTTACTTAAATGGCTTATAAATGAATAATTAATTGAATTATGTTAATTAGTTTGATAGATGTCTCATTAGCCGTAAGCAGTTGAAAATCAAGTTCCAGAAAGCAAAAATTTCGTTGTAAAAGAAATCAGTAAACTTTATACCGATGTATGGCGCAAATTTCCTAGTTGCACCAAAGTGTAGGTAATTGAAAGTTCAACTTAATGCTGCTTTCACCATATTTTATGCTTAAATTCGAAAATGATCTTACAAATGTATTACATTATAAGAACATATTGTTTTATCAAAACGTTATAGCATTTTTCAATAGTGGTTTAAAAAAATGCTATAAATTTTTAGGCAGGGTGTGCGACTAATTGCTCCAGCATTTGGACTGCGATACCACTAACTTGTTTAAATGATGTCTTCGCCAGCTGACCAGATAGAGCAGGTTAATTGCATGCTTTGGATCTCGCGCTCGGAAGCACTGTAAAGAACAATGTTTTGTGACACCCCTCCCACGAAAAAAGTTGCTTACTACAAAGGACTTGCTTACTTGAACATTTGCAGCAAAATTTGGTACAATTAAGCAGAGGCGTAGCTAGGGTTATCAGCGCCCGGGGACAACTGAAGATTTTGCGCCCCCTGTACCCCAGGAGGCCTAGGGGCGCCCCTAAAGGGAATTAAAAAAACTTTTATTCTTCCTAAATGATAAATAGCTCTAAAAAGCAGCTCTTTTAACTTTCATTTTTATTAGCGACCATTCACTTCTAAGGGAAAAATGGGACACTGGCTTCGCAAAATTATTTGTCTGATTTCCCACGCACTCCTGTTCTACATTGGTCATCCCCGATATGGTATGCGGTGCTCCCACTTTTTTGTCGAACAAATTTACACCTCTTCAGTTCAAATAATTTTCTTTTCGCATTTAAAAATAAAATAAATTAACATTAATTTGGCGCCCCTTGACGCTACGCCCGGGGACAGCTGTCCCTCCTTGCCCCCACCTAGCTACGCCTCTGCAATTAAGTGCCTTTCTTCGTATCCAGTATATGTACACCATTTTTGGGGGTGGGAAACGTATTAGTAAATGTTTCAGTGTTTGTATGAAAGTTGAAGTGCACTAATTTTTAGCGGACTATACGTTTGTGTAGTGATATAACTGTGAATTTATTTTTAGCATTGATTTTCCTTTATTAGTTTTGATGCTTAGGATTCAAAATTAGGAACAGAGGGAGAGGGAGAGAGAGAGAGCAAGATGAGTTGCTGTTTTAAGCAAATGATAGTAGATAAAAATCAGCAAAAAGGTTTAAAAACAGCAAAAAAATAAATAAAATAGTGTGATTATTTTGGAAGAGCAGTTTTAAAAATGATATGTATAGAAAACAATTACGCTTTTCTAATTCTTGGCTATCTATTATCATTTCTAAATTTTAAAATAAAAAAATACTACTGACGTTAAAGAAGTGAAAGAGTCAGAGCCGGAGGGAAAACAATCCAAAAGCATTATCCGGTTTTCCAAATTCAGCCGAAGTTCACAAATGCAGAATGAATTAGGAAACTATAAAAGCGTAATATCAGCCTGAAATCAGAAAGCAGCTGTGTGTTTTTTTGGAAAAAACAGATAAGACATTTGCAAAATCATGAAATTCGGCGTGCTACTTCATATAACGTGCGGACATTTTGCACGCGAGTTGAAAAAGCGTCTCTCAATAAACAGTATGTGATTATACCACCTGTGAGGAAGTGCTAAAGAACGAATGAACGTTTTTTTAAAACTTAATATATTGGATAGAACATTAGAAAAACATTAACGTCGAGAGCAGTAATATGAACTAGATTACCTAGGAATTGCATTCTGCTTTCTAATACCATTGGCATTTTTTCCCCACTTTGCTAAAAACGTTTGATATTTAGCAAAAACAAATTTTCTTATTTTAAGAATCTGTTTGAAAGGTCATTATTTGTTCAATATGATGATCCTGAAAATTCAAAAAGAAATGAAAGCATTTCGCAAAGCGCACGTTTTCCATTGCTTAAAGTTTTATTGCCTTTTCTTTGCAAACAAGGTTCTAATTGGTAGAACAGATTTTAGGAAATAAAAAAATAATTCTTATATTGAGTTAAAAAATATTTTGTTGTTCTTGATGATAAAACTGCATTGTTTCAAAATAACTCAACAAAAATAACGTTGAACAATGAATTTCATCTATGCATCGGTTTTAATTTTTTCTGAAATGGTGAAAAAATGTATTGATATTGGCACAAAATGGCTGCTAAAGAAATAAATAAAATATGAATGTATAAATTATACATCTGATAGTTAAATATTCAAGTATGAATTTCCCGAAATATACAGTAGCTTTTAATTTAGTACAGTTAAACACTTTTTTCATTCGTAAAATATTTTGATTTCCGAGTCGTAGAGGTATGTTGTTCAGTTTCAATTAATGTTAATTTATTATTTAATTTATTATTCGGCCGGTTTCCCCCCTGATCGTGAAAAATTTAGTTTGTGTCTTCGCGCATTAGTTTAAGAACGATCCTTTTTTATTGAAACAAAACTGTTAGGACTATCTTTATTTTATTTTCTGAAAGTAAACATCGTTCGTTGAATTCTATAGTAAAATAAATAAATAAATGAAGACGAATTTGAACGTATTTTTTCCTTTGAAAAGATCATTTGTCGTTGTTATAAAATAGAGTTGTATAAAAACGTGAGGGGATAAAATGCAGCTAAAACTTCTTTAAATAGTAATACTATTTTACAGAATGATATTTACAGTTGCTGGTGGGGCTTGAACTTTTTTTCTTCTGAAATTATGTCATAGTTTATGCTCGCTAGATTGAAGTAAAAACTATACTTTTTGCTTTTCTAGAGGCTAATGAAATCTTGTTCTTTCTGTTCAGCAATGAGTGAATTAAGGAAATGTAGGAAAGAAAAAAAGATACTCATTCCGAAAATTTTATGATGTTCAACTTCTCATACTTTTTTCCCTCTTAACTTAAATTTATAAACGTGGAAAAAGGTACATATGTTTGAATGAAATCATTTTAAAACTTTGAGACCAATGATTAGTTTAAAAAGTTTTTTGACCAAAATTTGGAATTTCAAGTAAATTTTTTAAAAAATAAATGTGAGTTGAAATCCTTAATCCGAAAATGTAAGACTATTGCTTTCCTCTTGCTATATATTTCGCATCAATTAAACGGTAAATAATAATAATAATAAAGCAAAAAATAAAAAGGTCAAAGGCCCCTTTGTAAAATAGTAATACATTTGAAACTGACCAATCATTAAAAAAAAAAGCTTCATCATTACATTTTCAAGTTCGTCTTGTGGACGAAACACTTACCCCATTATTAATAAGTACAGATGGTTTCTGCACAACTTCGGTGTACCAAATAATCCACATTATATTATTTATAATGAAAGAAACGAAGAGGTGCTTGTGAATTGTGATTCTCGTGCACTGTACTGACCTGAAAAAATAGAAGACATACATTTAATAATACTTTTTCGAAAACAAAAAACGAACAAGTGTCACAAAAGTACACTTTAACCGAACCATTGCTCTTTAGAAAAGTTATGGGAATTTGTTCTTAATCCTACTTCATCGATGTGAAACCGTGCCAAACCTACGAAAACTAAATGTAAATTATGGAGGATTTCAATTTCACGTGTTCCATTGAGATTTTTAGTCGAATTTACACTTGATGGCAGAGAACTTCTACAGAAACGGCGAATCTGTTTCAGTTTGGAGAAGTACAGTTTGTGCGAGACAAAACGCTCTAATTTGAAACACTTGCACTGAACATAACGCACAACCAAGACAATTTTGTTAGGTATCACTTGGTAGTTTAACTGTGGAAATGTAAATTATGTAATGTTAAAGAAGGATCATTTTCATTTCAAGAAAATAATTTTCTAAAATCAAAAAACCGAAAATTGGACAACGTTTGCTGAAAAAGCATAAACAGTGGCGCTGTTCAGAACTTGACCTTACTTCCGTGAACTTCTTCGTGTGAGGGTATGTTAAGGACAAGGTGTGACAATTTCGGAACAGTTTCGTGAGCAGATTAGAGCTGCTATTGGTACAGTTTGCACACAAGATGTTACAAAATGCTTGGAGAGAATTCGATCTGTGGGATGTTGAAGCACTAATGTCCACTCACTTATGTCTCAAATGCCTCTGAAGACCTATTACCATTTTCTGCAGGACCTCCTTCCATGTCTTTACAGCTCCGATGCTGCAGATCTGGACCTATTAGATCGAAGCAAGCGTCTAATGCTGTGGTTTCCAACTTTTTTCACGTCGCTGCCCTATTTTTAACAAATAAGCAACCGGCGACCCCATATATGTACATTATAGACACACACATTCACTAGTATTTCGACACAAAAACGATGCGTTACATTCCAAGTTGGTTCTGAATCAAACCCCACTGTAAATTTGTTTATTTTATGATGACCAAGAACTCTGTAAAATGAACAAATTTATATTAAAATTGGATTGAAAGATTGCGTTTTTATTTTAACACTTTTTTGTGTCCACTCAGTAACTGAAAATATGAATAGAATTTCCTTAGAATGGAACTAAATTTGGTTCCTACATGGATCCTAAGGAAAAGTAGTGCCGATTAGTTTTTGGCGGTAATCCTGTCAACTGAAAGTTTTTATTGCTACGCGCAACTGTTCTCAAGAAATAATGGAAGGATTCGAACAAAAATTGGTTGTCGTCATATAAAGAAAAAAACGCCGCTTTTATTGGAAGATATATAATATATATATATATATATGTATATATATATATATATATGTATATATTTGAATTTATTCAAATTTTGTGTATCATTTGAATGTTTTCCCTACATTTCTTTCTTTTAAATATTTTGATGGGTTTTACTCTGGTAGAATATGACGAAAATTGTCATATCACTACACTTTTTTTTGTAATTTATGCCCTTGAGTTCAGCACAAAATAGTTCAAAATGATAGTATAAGAAAGAATCATTTTGTACATTTAGTAAAGATTTTCGATTAAAAATTAGAAATTATTTGCCAGCCGCATGTGAAGTGTCTTGTTAACCCAAATGGGATCGCTACCTATAGTTTGGGAAACCCTAGTCAACGGCCCTATCAAGAGTTACACGGTCAGCTAGGAAGCCGTTTTCGCAGAGGATATCTTGGACCGAGAAAAAACGTCGTGGTTATTGTTTCGTAGAAAGATCAACTAGTTTTTTCTTCGGTCAGATTAATGTTAATATTTATATTAAAAAGATTATAAAACAAGATTTTTAATGATTTGAAAATTGAGCTGTGGTAATAATATTTAAATGTGTCATTTAACAGTGAGTAAGATTGAACATGAAAACCATCTTGTTATTTCTTCGTTCAATTGAATTCATTAAAGTAGAAGAAAACTATATAAGCTTTAAATTCCTAGAATTTAATTCCTTTTATTAGCAATAAATTCCTGGTATTAATGACTGAACTAAAGTAAAGTTTTAATATAATTCACTTACTGCGAAACATCTCAAATTACTTGCATTCTTTAAAAATTGATCGAAAGCTTTCTTTAGTAAAAAGTTTTTTCCAAGAATATATTTTTCAAATTATCTTATTAAACATTTTTAATTACTAAAATTAAAGTATACGCTTTGAGAATACGTATGCATTAGAAATTTAATGCATTGAAAAGGCTAAATATGTAAGTGCGTTTTGAATCCATAATTTAGTGCATTAATATTTATGTTTCTCAATTTATTCAAAGGAGCGGCGGAACCTAATTTACCTTGATTATAGAAAAACATGTCCCCCCCCCCCTTTTGCTCCTGAAAAATGTGTCTGAATTAAAGTGAATAAATTAATTTCTGTGGTAAAATCATACATTTCGTGTTTTAGCGTCATAATTCAATTTACCTTACTTCTTTAATATCGGCTGAATTGAGATTTTTATGCATTAATTTGTATTTCATTTTGTTTTAATGATGCAAAAGTACTTGCATCGTTGTAGGAAAATAATAATCGTTTTATGATGGTTTTTTTAAAGTTTAGCATATCAAACATTATTAATGATTAATATTTACATCAAATGTTCAATGGATTTTTAACGATTATACAATTAAATGAGGTACTATTCAAGAACCGATTTAATTACTTGAATATAATAGGACTGATTGATGATTAATTCGCTACACTTATAATTTTAATTGCTTTACATAAGAAAAATATTAATTCCGTATTTAACACTCAAATTCCGTTTTCCACACTCAATATATTTTTGCTTTATAGAGGCAAAGTTGGTGGTTAAACCTTACTCTAGACTTAGTAGACTTTCTTAATTTGGTGTTGTTGAGTGGATGAAATTTTTTCAAAGAGAATGTCAGTATTTTGAGAAGCCGTTGAGGTAAGCAATTTTAAAACAGTCACTTACGCACTCTTTTCAGAATAAAGCTAGTTATTATTATTTAATCTTTCCAGAAGCATTCTGGTGGGGATTCAGAGAGGAAGTAAAAGGGACGATTGCCTCCCTCTTGGCAGCCAAGAATTCCTAAAGATTACATGAGTACAAAACTAACATTTTGTGATTCCCCCTGCCTCCTGTAGAACATATTTTCCGGGAAATAAGTAAAATCACAAAGTCTCCTCAGGAAAATCCTGTATCTTTGTCTGCGATTATAGTTGGTCGTTAGAAGGATATCTCACATTTCAAGAGTGAAAATCACTTGGCACAAGTTATCAGGTCGGAGTGAAGCATCAATGAAGTTCACATTGCTGGAGCGTTCGTGTTGACATCTAACTTTTGCGTGTTTCAGAAACACAGAGTCAAAGGTTGTGATATTCAACACAAACATTGGAGAGGAATCTTCTGCAAAGAAGAACAATGGACGGAAGTGGAAATTGATAGACCAGGATAAATGAGCACCAGAAAAGATAGTCGCCCGAAAACGCAAGACTACACTGCTGCAAGTAAAATATGGACATCAATCCCTCGCAAAAACTCCATATCCACCAAAAATGAAAGTTGCATGCTGCAAAAATTAATCGAAGAGCGACTATTTCGAAGCCGTTAACGTACCTCTGGATTCTATGCAACAATGAAAAGGGGTGCTGTGTTTGCCAGACCAGACACAACAACAATGGGAATCTATCTGGTCAGACGACGCATTGTTTAGACTATTTCAGAGTACCGAGCGCATGTTCAAAAATCAGCAGAAGCATAAGTAGCATGCTAGCTTTCCTCGTGGTGCATCCTGGTTAACGCTGGATCCCATACATTTCATCCCTATCTGATCAGGGGGAATGTATAGACTCTCCTTATCTCTTCATAGATGTATTTAATGGTATATCAAGTAGGCATGGTTTTTCGACTCAATTCTTTATACCTGTAGCCGTCCTGCTCATGGATAGGGGGCGGGGGGAGGGGACCTATGAGTGGGGGCGATTCAGTAAGGACCCTTTTTAGTCCTGATGAAACGATTGTGGCTGAATGGCATCGCAATCCCTTTTTTTAAATTGCTGCTCTTATTATGCTTTGGTTCTTCGGTCAGAGGTGTGTCACTTTCTAGATAAAATATTGAACGCAAAAGGATCTATCGTGCATTAAGTACCCGTAACTGCACAAGGTTTTATGTAATTAATGTTCAAACTAAGTTTTGGAAAATAGATTTAAATTTCATCAACAATGGAAACTTATTTTGATCAACGTTTGGTTAATAATCCTTTATGTTTTCATGATTTATAGTTATTTGTTATTAGTACTAATGTTATTTTTTCTTATAGGTGGCTTTACAGTTCTTGCTTCCCGTCCCTTCAAGTACTGGAAGACAGTTTTAAATAGGCAAAAATGCTCTAATAAATTTCCTAATTTCACCAATATTTCTTTTGACACGATTACTTGTACCCTTATGAAGGAGCCTTATCAAGACTGATACATAGAGCTGTATAAAGTAGTAAAAGTTAATTTTCTTTGAAGAAGAGCTGGTGTCTAGTATACATGAAATGACAATTAGTAATCTATTCCTGGGAACATACGCTCAAAGAAGAAGCAACATCAAAGCTGAGACCGCAGTGCCCTGTCCAACAGGATCAAAGTCGAAATGTGTAGAAAACTTAGCATGTCACACGCCATCTTAGGCATTATTTAGCACTATCCTGGACATACTGGGATCCAAAAGTAAGTAACTCCAAGCTCCCTATTGACACTATGCATAATATACACACTTCTATTCTCTTACATATTCTCTTTAATGTGAAAATTTCAAATGCCGCATTTGTTATACTATACAATTATTCAGTATAAAGTTAGTAAAATTTTAAGCTAATGAAAAAATTGAAAAGTTTAAAAAAATTAAAACGGCAAAAATTATCATTTTTACTCACCTAAAGTAGAAGAAAATACCAAGAGATATTAACAAAGCAATCACAGAAGTTGAATAACCAGAAATATAGATGTTTACTATCCGTTGACGAAACTACAATAAAAAATACAGTAAAAACTTTTTATGTTAGATGATGAATAAGTTATTATTATAGAATGTTACAGATTATAATTTTAGAATATTTTTCATATGCTAATTATTCTCTTTGGTTATGGAAGTACCGCTTTTTGCGGACTATGAGACTTACCGAAATTTTTAAGCAATTTTCATAAATAATAACATTTTTTAATGCTTATGATTAAATTTCAAAGCCTAATGAAAAAGAATAACTTATCCTTATTTTATAAAACCGAACTGACCTATGAAATCTCAGAAAATCGTCATTATTACTTTTTTCTCTTGTTTATGAGATTTTTAAAAACGCGGGAGTTTCAACTGTTATGTGCATAAAGCAAGCCCTAGAGTACCGAAGAAAATGAAAGAAATTCTCCCTTGAGCAAGTAGAGAAAAATTAATAGTACGTAATTTGCATGAAAGTTAATAAGTTATATATATTTATCATGATTTTCAGAAATATCCAGAAACCCGTCTGAACTTGCTAAGGTTTAAATTATACAACTGGTTTTAATGTAAGTTCTCTGCTTTTGAAGAAATGATTTGCAAGTTCCTAAATGGTAGTATAGAGGAATGACATGCTGTAACACGACGTTCGAAAACCAGACTTTCTAAACTAATAAATTAAATTGTTCTCCAAGGTATTCGTTCTCACATTGCTCCCTGAGGATTGGAGATGTTATTTTAAAAAAAAGAGAGAAAAACAACTGCTTATTGCACTCTTGTACACATAAAAATGTTGTTGCCAAAGACATACTAGTAATAAATTGTTCTGTAATGATTTATTCAGTTTAGGACATAGAACAAAGTAAATTTTGAGAATGCTGGATAATGTCAGCACGAACTAATAGCCTATCGTCACCATAACGGCGGAGTGCAATGAATTTTCCTGATTTTATTGTGAATCTTCAAATTAAAAAATCGCGAAGGTATTCTGAGGTTTAGTATATGCCGTTGGTAAATTACGCTTTGCTACAGCAACGTTTACTTTTGTACATTTCCCGACATTTGTGTAAAACTTTTGCCTTCTTTACATAAAGAATGAATTGTCTTTATTATATGTTTATGATGCAGTTTATATACCTAGCAATAATTTGCCTGTAGCGCATTGGTTAGTAATTAGGAACAATTTGGGATGAAAACCATTATAGTTTTGTATCGCGAGACTTGGTTTTGTATTTAGCGCAATATAATAAGTTCTGAAAATTATAATTGTTGTCCCGAAGAGAAAAAGAAAAACCTTTATTTTTTTTCATAAAATTCATAAAATAATAAGACCAAGGTAACCCGATCGGTTAGGGACCTGCGCTCTTGATCGAAGAGTCACGGGCTCGACACTGACACGGTCGAAGACCCTCCGTGTACACTAACTTCGGCTGGTGCATGTTAAATCTGTCATGCTCTCCAAGTTCCTACTGGAAATCTATACCTCTAGGGATTCCGGATCATGTTTTTTTTGCGCTTGTTTTGGATCAAAAAATCGAAATGTTGAAAGCTGCTGCTTCCATTTATCGGTTGTTGTCTGAGATAAGTCGGATTTCCACCCTTGTGGTGCTTATTTTAAAGCGAAAGACAAACAGTTAGTCTTAAATCTGGTAAATATGTTAGCTCGGTGTATTCCGAGTGGCGTAAGTAACAACAACAACGATACAAAACAATATCAGATTGACGTGAAATGAGCTGTTTAACACTCTAGTAAAAAAATTGTGTTGTTCCTTAGTATTAGGGTATTTAGTGACATCTTTATAAAAGTAATAAATTATGAAAGTTTTAATTATTTTCAAGAAAATAACTTCTTTCTCTTGCCAAACAAGACGAAAAAATTCCAATACCTGCTGTCGATTAGTGTTTGCCTCTCCTCTCCCGGCGAATTAATCCCATAATCCCTTAACATCGTGAAAGGTCACGGTGTTATCGCAAATATCAGGATCTGTTAAGGAACGTGGCTTTCCCTTTCAAGGTTTGAAAGTTCACAGGAACGAAAGGAAAACAACAGACATGCAGCTTAAACATCATTTACAAGGCAGCGGTTGCGTTGCGTCTGTTTCTTCGACAGCTGTGACGACAAGGGACTTAAAGGAAAACGTGACTTTTTTGCTCCACTGAGAAATGGTTTGTCTTTGAGGAACGTGATCATGTGTTTTGTTTCTCTTGAAGGTTAGGAGACCAAATTAGAAGCTAAAAATGTAATATCGCTAATATTTTCTTGTTTTCGAAAAAATGAAAGGCATTTGCTATTTACATTACCGAAAGAAATCAATACTGAAATTTACTTTTAATTTTAGATGTTTCGATACACATATGTTATTCACGTGTGTAAGGTTTCCAAATACTGAGGTGATCAACTAACACTAAGTAATACCAGCAATTTAACGTGAAAATTACAAATTATGTTTCAATGACGAAACACACAGACATACATGTCCCCATAGCTTCCAAGCATGACGCTTGAACCTTTAATATACTACTTTATATTAAAAATATCCCATAAGGACATTGCTAGTCTAAAGAAAATTTATTATTAATAATTAAGAAGCAAAGCATTCTTCTTATCATTCTTTAGAAGGCGTGCATAAATGATGCCGAATTCAACATTATTTCGTTTTCAAAGGAGCGACATCAGTATTTCTGGGAATTATCAAAAAAATCAAAAGAAATTCCAATTACATAGTTAATTTTAGCAATAAATTATCTGTGAACGTCAATTGAAATTCTTCAACTTCGAATAAATCCCATTTGAGTTAACTGCATTCAATGGCAATTACATTTGTTCGGTAATCCACTTTTCCTGTTTTTTAAAAATAATTTTAAAGATCGTTATCGGAACCTTAAAAACTTGTCATAACAGAATTAACAAAAAAAAAAAAAAAAAAAAAAAATCTAACAAAACACTGCATATAATTTCCTAAAAGTACTGAACACAATAAAAAAAAGTTCGTCTTTCTACGCTTTGTTAATTAAATTGTATTTTCGATTCAAAGAAAATGAATGAGGAATCTTTTTATTCTATAGTTCTTGAAAAATAATTGGCTTTTACTCTACAGCAGGGGTCTCCAAACTACGGCCCGAGGGCCACATCCGGCCCGCGGACAGATTTTGTCCGGCCCGCGGAGAGCTAGCATACTTGAAAGAAAACTCCTTCTAGAGAACATATTTATTTTTTATAGCAAATTAAATTAAGTTTACTGAAGTAATCTATTTTTATGTTGAATAATTATGTTGTAGGGTAATCAATATGGCCCTAAGGCTGGAAACTTTGGAGACCCCTGCTCTACAGAAGCGAATTTTGACTGTTTGATAAGAGAGATAAAAATATGAAAGTGAAAGTCTAAAGTAAGCTTCCTTAAAAAAAAAAAAAATCATAATAATATATACAAACATTATTTAGAGATAAAGAAAAGTTCAAGAACATTTTCGAATAAAAATAACTGTTTGAGCTTTAGCGTCTTATGCTACTTTGCAGAGTTGAAGTGTTGTCAGTTGATCTTTTTATGGAAATGGAAAAATAATTATCTAAGTAAAAATGTGAAAACTTGCTGTGATTTAAAAAAACTAGCGCTAAAATTTTGCTTGAGCGAGAAAACACTCACAATTTTGATTCGTTCATTTTAGTTTAGTTATATATATATATATATATATATATATATATATAATTTTACATTTTTGTAATTATGTATTATATTTAATAGAATGGGATTAATAATTGGGATTTCTTATTCTGTACTAAAACATTGAATGGGTAGATGCCAATAATAATAATAATAATAATAAAATAAAATCAGGGCATTTTGATCAATCAGCTTTCAAAACCAAATTTTTCAAAACCAATAGGTTTTTGAAAAACAATTTCGACATCAATATCTGTAGCAATATGTATTACGGCATTAAATTTGAAATCAACTATTGGATAATTTCCAAGTTGAGCGATTAAAACAGTTTAAAATTGCCAATTCGCAAGTTGTTGTCATTCATTGTCTCAGAAAGTACTATAATAAGGCCTCTAATACTTTCATTATTCAAAAGCTAAGGTTACCAGAGCGAGGTTTCTGGCATCACCGTCTCATGTCACATTACTAAATCTCCCAATTTGGGGAAAGTTTAAATACCAGGGAGAATGAAATATTGCCAAAAGGTGGTTTATGTCAGAAAGGACAACAACGCAGAACAGAGCTCTGATCCAAAATGGCGGATGCATCGGCTTGTCTACAGGTATTGGCTCTATATCATAGCAGTGGTCTGGATTTAAATCATTGACTTCAATAAGATAAATGATAGATCTTTGATAAAGGAGCGAAAATACTAAACGTTCTTTTCGCACCACGATAAGCACAATATTATATGGATAATTATTTTATGTAGAATTTTTAGCAAATGATTCCTTTGGTACCCCCAGATCACCATAGATTGCGGAAGCCTAGAATATAGTATTTGAAAAGCGAACAACAAAGAAAATTGCATTTTTGTTTCCTTTCTGTGCTTTTCTGAAACTGCACTATCGGCGCAGCGATACTTATATCTGTAATTCAACAGCACTGACGCTTTTTCACAATGAAATTGTAAAACGCTAATTACAGAATGAAAATCCTTCTTCATAAGCGTGTCAAAATACCACCTCTAAGTTTTGTATAAGATAAACGAGCTAAATATATCAAAGTACATTTTTTCAAGTTCACTCTTTTCTGACACAACATTTTTATCCACAAACTCTTCAAGTGTGTTGGAAAGTGTCAAGTGTGTTGGAACTCTTCAAGTGTCATTAGAAGAGTGAAAATGACTACGTGCATTCCAATTGAGCAATATAAATGTTACATTACCGTTAAATCTTCCTTATCTACACATGTGGTGTAGTTGGACCACGTTCTGTTGGTGTCTGGATGTCTATACCATGTTCCATCTGGATTGCATTCTTTGTGTGCAGACCCTACAAAAAGAAAACATTGTACTGTATGTCGGACAAAAGAAAAGCTCTCACCGAAATATCTGTGCCTGTCTGTCACTATGACAATGAGCTACATTTTTCCAAGAGAATTTCAAAAGAAAATGTTCCAGTTTTTTGAACATCCCTTAGAAAAGTGGTACAGACCTCATAGCCATTGTGACCCACAGGCACAGACATTTCGGTGTAAGCTTTTTTTCGTGACAGACAAACAGGATACATCATAGCGGTGAAATAATTTTGTATTCCCGTTCCCGGGATTTTTAAAGCCATTTTTGTTCTTCTATTCAGAGTCATTAATACTTTATTTACATCTAACTCGTAAACTTACATTTCAGGCATTTAAAACATTTAAAAGCCTTTTAAGCTCACGAAGTTGATTTTTGTCAAAACTGATTTACTCCAGAGGTTAAAAATTCTATCCTCCAAATAATAATAATAAAGGCAATAATAGAAATTAAATAATGGAAGATAAATAAATACGTAGCAAAAGTAAAATGACTGAACTGTAAAACATTATCGTAGCCGATTTAACTTAGGACAGAGATTATACTGCCTTAGAAGCAAGTCTAGAAAAATTGGTGAAATATGGGATAGTGTAGGTGCAGGAAATGGCTGATTCGAATGATTTAACAAACGTTAAATTTTATTGCCAGAACAAATTACGTACGTTTAGAGCGCAATCGAAAAATGTGGTTTATAACTTCGTTTAGGAACAACAAAGTAATTTTCATAGAATCATAATTTTTGCTTAAAATTTGATGTTCTCAACTGTTGTCTTACAGATTCGGGATGAAAATTTTTCAACCTGAAAACCAAATTTGTTTTGATTTTTCTTGTATAGGAAATTGTTTTCGTTATGACAGAGCATGTAATTCTCGTCTACAAAGGTGTGTAACGTTCATAGTTGTTGGGATATAACAAGAGTGCTGTCGGCATGGTAAAAAAAAATTTAATTTCAGAATTAATAATGTATTTATTGGAAGCAGAACAAAGAGGTAAATAAATCAATCACGAGTGACATTGCTCCAATGTGACACACAATTATATGAAGAAGAATTTTTATTAATAAAATTAATTGCTATTTTCTGCAATTATATAATGCGTAATTTTTATTTATTTTGAGTTAGTCAATTCATTCTACTAATGTTACTTGCACTAAATTAAACTTTTATCTCACGATTTGGCGAAGCAACGATTTGGCGATACCAAAATAATTTTAATTGTTTTTTTTTCTTTGTGTGGGAACTTTTGTTCGTTCTGACTTTATTTAACTACAGAATGCCCTGGTTTCTCCAGGTGTTTTTGAAAGACGAAAATTGGACATACTTTCTGGAAGGAATCCTGTGATGAAACGGGGGCATGGTATGTAAGCAGTCTTGCCAGCCAAGGTGTCATTCCAACACCCCCACCCGTCGAACGTTCGAGGGCAATATGGTTCACCTTAGAATAAGAAAAACATATAGTCAAGAAACTTCAAAACTATCATTCATTGAAGAAAAATGCATCAATAATTTTGGGTCATTTCGAAGGCCTGCGTATAGTTGTAGTGAAAAGGGTGCTTTAAAAGAGAAGAAATCTTATTATCGTTTTTCAACACGGTTAAACTTATTGTGTTTTATAAACTATAAGAGATCGTAGTACTCTGACTGGAAAATATCATAAATAAGGAACAAAGCAGCCATAAACGTTGCGCGATTACTTCTGCACTTACAAGAACAAGTTTTCTTTCAAACTCGACCTTCATGATTCAAAATCTTTGAAAATTAAAGAAAAGTACTTATCGAGCTTAAAATGTTCTTTTTATTTCTTTCTTAAACTTCGAAATCATTCGTATTTTAAAAAAGCACTCTCGATAGCGTTTTTCTTTTTAATAGCAGATGAGTACTTTCTTTTAATCAAGTCTCTTCAAGGAAGATATTTTCCCCAATAAAAGCTTCTCTTAATGTCTCGATGTCACATATGATTAAGTATAGTTTTACTCATAACATTTATGATACATGATAATTAACATGAAGTTTATGTACTTATTTTTAGTTATACTAGTAATGAACTTTCATGGAATTGATTTTTTTCTGATGATCTTTGAATCACAGGAAAACTTTTTAGCATAGCAAGATCCCATGCTAAAAAGGTTTTACTTATTTATTTATTATGATTTCTTAAAACATTTCACTCTCACGTAAAAATTGCATGAAATATTTAGGGGTTCCTGGAATAGAATTTCGAGCGAAATTTTATTTGGCGTTCAAGAGGTAAAAAACAAATTTTAAACTCTTATGTGATGAAAAAATTTGCTTGATATTTAAAGCGCTAAAAAGACAAGATATTAAGCAAAATAATTTGAATTTTGAATAGTCATTTATAAGTAAAACTACAGACGAAAAATTTAAGACAAGCTTAACACAATAAAAACTTATTGGGCAGCATCTTGAGGCTAAACGTTTTAAAAGAAAAAGTGTTTTCCTACAAGGGAAATTAAAACGAAATGAGTTTGAATTCTTAACCGTGATCGTCGTGTTTTCACTCAGTAAATTCAGTTTAGATTTCATCAACTCTCGGATAAAAGCAGAAATTTAAAGTCGGGACCGCTATGCAATCTCAGCGGATCTAGAGTTTTCAGTCAAACAACTTGCAAAGGAATGTAACGTTTGAAATCTATTCTATTTTCTTTCGATTTACCAAGGATGCACAAGATCAAGAAAGCACATTTCTATCAAAGTAGTAATGGATTTTAAAACAGTCGCAAAGTTTTGCGTTACTAAATTATTTTTCGTTGACTTATTCGAAGTTCTAACTTCGGCAAAAACAGTTAGATGAAAAAGGTAAATGTCTTTTTAGCTAACTGTCAAATACTGAATTTTTAATGTAAAAACGTTTTGAAAAGTGTGGCTAACTGAAATCACTTATGGCTTACCACATAAATACGCTTTGAGGATATTATACACCTTGAACTTTTCCTGTTGAACAAAATGGATTATCATTTCGTTAATTACTAGTAATGTTTCTCATCACCGCTTGTGTGAAAATTATTTGGCACATATTTATCATGTTGCTCATAGCAATTAGGTAACATAAATATATTTAAATACAGAAAACTGTGTGGGTTTGTGCATGTGTATATGTATGTCTGTGTATTCATTATACGAATTCACAATTTACGTCATATATTCACAAAATTTGTCGTGGAGGTACACCCAGAAATGACCATATGGGCTTTTTAATATGTTCAATAAGTTTGAAACCTTTTTGAATTTGAATTTTAAAATTAAAAACGGCTCTTTTATCCATAAACAGGAGAATTATCGCATCGTTTCGAATTTGGTACCATAGGAAAGCCCATAAAAACTACTTTTTGGAACTTTTTCGAAGTTTGAGAATTATAACGTCAGGAATAATTTTTCTTTACGAAGGTTAATGGACGGCTTAGCTTACTATTATTATTTTTTAATCATCAGCGGAGATAAATAATTCAAGTTGAAAAATTAAAAAAAAATGAAATATTTTTGCAATAGATCTCGGTTGCTTGGCGATTGAACCTATGCAGCTGATTACCCGGACTGTAAGATCGCATGGAAATGATAAGCAAGCATAAAATTAATTTTTTTTTTAGCAGTATTAATGTGAAGGACAAGTAAAAAAAGTTAATGTCTCATTGAAAATTCCCCCCCCCTTTTTTTCGATTTCACAAGCGTTCTTACCCAAACCATTTATTGTGTTTTCAGTATAAATCTTCCTATCTACTCTAAATCTCAAAAAAAAAAAAAAAAAAAAAAAAAAAAAAAAAAAAAAAAAAGTTTATCAACTGCAAAGGAAATAAAAGATTTAACATTAACCTTATTTTAAAAACTGCAGCACTTCCTTCTCAAACATTTTGTTTAATATTACACTCGACTCGCATTATAACTTATAATGACCCTGCATTACCATGACCCAATATGTTATAATGAACTTTGAAAGGGAACAAATTGTCCTCTGTTTAAGGTAATGTTATTTCATACTTGATATAACGACCACGAAGGAGCACGATTCGATTCTTGAAGTAGCAATCCACATACGGGGTCTTAGGTCTTAGCCACATGATTTTCCCTTTCCCCATTTGCAGAAAGGGATTTTCCCTTTTGGGGAATACAGTGAACAGTGGAACTGCTTGAAAGTCTGTAATAACAATTTAAAAGGGGTTACCTTTTTTTGCAAATGCAAATTCGAAGTGTTGGAGTTATCCTTAAAATGTTAATCATCTTAAAAAAAAAAAGACTAAGCTACTTTTAGAAAAGAAATATTCTCTTTCTACGTAACGAGTGTAATTTTTTCTGCATGAAATGCATTTTAGATCATTTTTTTAAAGATTCAGTTTACTTGAAATTCCACAAACTCTTATTGCATAAGAATCTATAAATGAAAAACATATTGATATAATAATAAAGTAAAGAATATAAAGTACTAATAATAAAATCAGAAAATAAATAATTTTCGAAGGAATCAATAGCACAACTATATCAATTTTTCGCGAAAAATCACTACGCTCATCAAATTTACAGAAGAGTGTATCGCATTACAACCATTTCTATTTTTAAGACGCTTAAATTCGAAACTTTTCCATTGAAATAAAATAGTTCATGCATTTCATATTGAATGTTTATTGTGTCAGTTGAACGTAATGTGTTAACCAAGTTAATAGAAAAGGAAATAGTTTTTGAATATTATTATTGATTCTTTCGATATACGACGACCAAAATAATACAGACCGAATGGGATCATTATAATGCTGTCGACTGTATTATTTAAAAGTAGCATTTCTTATTAAATCGAGATATTTTTTATTAAAACGAACTTAATAAATGTGTTTGAAGAGACAGTTAAGGAGAGACAGAATGTACTGAAAAAAAAAAGGTAACTCTCTTTTTAAATTATTATTACAGACTTTCACGCAGTTAACTGTTCACTATGTTCCGCAAGTAAAATCTTTTCAGACATCAATACTTTTCATTACAGAAAAAGTTCTGCGGCTAAAGACAAAAACAAACCTCAAAGTCTGCATTTTATTTCAAGCAATAAATCGGGCTAGAGTTTAATCGAGTGTCAAGAAAGCACATTTGTCTACCCTCATTCAGGAAGTGGTAAATAATTTGTTTTTATTCCGAGAGTCAAATTTTACAAGGGGCATGTCTTTTATACGCAAGACCAGTTATAATCGATACATACATACGATAAATTTAAGAATTACTATGTGACAGTAAAATACTGCAGGCATGCATGATACAGTTCAAAGAATAATCACCTGCACTTGAATTAGAACTGTAATTTTGATATAGGGGCCGAAGTTCTTGTTGAAAAAAAAAAGTAGATACTAATAATATCTTTTAATTTAACAGACTGCTTAGAATGATCTGAATAATTTACATTAAGTACTCATTTAAAATGAAAAAAGGAAAACGCAACATCAAATCAGTGATTAGCTACATGAAGTTTATTTTATCTAAGGCTCGTAAAATGATTTTTAAACTATTAAACGTAATAATTTTCATCCGAAACATAAATTAATCAAGTGCTTGGTCTCCAGAAAGATAAAGTAAACTTCATATAAAGTACTACAGTTCCATTATCTCTTATGAAATGCATCATTAGAGCCCAAACATTAATGGTTTTGTACCCTCGAGGACTTTACCAGAACTTAAAATGATTCGCGAGTTTGATATCTTGTTGAGATTTTCTCAGAATTAAATTATTTGATTAAACTTTTCATTAATATATATGTATATTTCTCTTTAACGCACGTGTGATTTCTTTAGAAGAAAGTACACTTGAATATCAGTTTAAATAGTGTGATAATATTTAACCAAATTTCTACACATTCCTGAGGAAAATCATAGGCAAAGTTGCAGAAACTACTGTTTGAACTAAAAAAAAAAACCGTTTTCGTCAAGAAGAAGGCAATTGTGGAGTTGCAGACACGAAGGGCGAACTCATTAAAAGATGGTTTTCAGGAAAAAGCATTTGAATATCCCATAAGAGTGAACTTAACCAAAAAGGTATTCAAATGATTTTGGTGATAACTTTGTCCTTGAATACCTTTAGTGGAAACTTTATGGATATTCCCAATATGAAAATCTTTCCAAAAGTGTTTTTATGAAAGCCATATTTTGTTGAGTTTGCCTTTGGTATCCAAAATGACTCAACAAAATAATTTTAAGTAATAATAAAAGTGATATTTTTTCCATTATGGTGATTATGAGATAATTATTGCTTTGCGTTCTCTACTCCATCCCTCTCCCCTGTTGGCACGAGGTCTTAGGGTTGCCCTCCCCCTGGGCCACGGGGAAGTGAAGTCCGGCGAATGCTTATCACTGCTCCGGCACAGGTTTGCTGGGCGCCAGCCCAGCCTAATTAGTTTTTGCTGTATGGACCTGGCCCTCCTTGATACCCCTATGCTTAAAGAGTATCCTTAGAAGGTTGTGGTTCCCTTACTACGTTGAGTGGTCCCTTCAAGCTAATTTTTAGATTTACCAGCTTTTTTTTTCTTCGCTTATGTTTAGAAATGTAGAAACTCGCCTAATTTATTGTAAACTAAAAATTTCAAGCATAAAATACAAAGAGTGTCAAGTACAGTGATCAATTCATGAGGTTTAAATCGTAGTCGAAATTAGAGATGAAATACATTGATATCTGAGAGATAGTATTTAATATATTAGATACCGATATTAGCGCCAGACCTTTTTATTATTTTCCGTAAAAAAGGTCCCTGATTACATTAAAAGTCTTCTTAGACTAATTTGAGAATTCAGTACCCAATGAGAATGTTACGCTGCACTGAGAATTTGATGTTACGTTAAGAATGTTTTTCTTACATTCATGACATTTCTGCAAAACCGTTCTGAAATTCGGTAATAAAATGCGATTAAGTCAATTTTGAAAATCAAGCAAAAGTGACTAGGTTGAAGATTGTCTGTTTCAGTGTTCTTAAACTGGTAAACGATTTTTCAAGAAATGTTTACTAATTGGCAAAATTAACCTGCAACAAGAATGCAATGAGCACAAGGCCTAAGGAAAATTTTGATGCATTAATTTGTGAACAAAGGCCGAAATGCTCTTCAGCCTTCGTTAATCCAGCTACTTATTTCATGTTAACATTGAGAAATGTCTTCACATCTCCCTATTTTTCCAAAAAGGGAGATTCTTCAGATTTTCATTGCATGATAAACGGCTTTAATGCATTGCGTTTTTACTAATTTGTTTTACTTTTCCCCCATTAAGCAACGAATCACACCCATACGATTCCCAAATGCTTTCTAATGAAGCTTTGTACTTAGTTACTTTTCCGAGGCACACATTAATGCATAATGTTCTCTAATACAGAGGTATGTTTTATTTGTTTTCATAGTTTGACAAAAAAATAAGCACTAGTACATTAAATGATTGTGTACAAAGGCACGGCACAAAAAATTCGTAAATATTATACCCTTGGAGAACTAAAAATATTAGGTTATTTCAAATGTCTTCTGTCAACTTTTTGCTTCATTCCAGATACTAAATATTAGAATAATTTATTATATGCCGGCGGGGTGGCTTAGTGGTAAGACGCAGGCCTTATACGTCCAAGTTCGCAGGATCAAACCTGGCCCAAGTTGGTAGATTTTCAAGATCCAGAAAATCGACAGCGCCCATGTCGTATAATTATGCGGCATGTAAAAGATCACTTGAGTATCCGTTTGGCGGGGATACTCTCGGCTGAATTATATTCCTAGTGCAGTTAGCATCAATTAGAGCTCAGATGCCGCCATCTAGGAGAAACTGAGCAACAAATATTGCGGTAGTGGTACCACACTCATTGTGGTGTCGCTGACAGCGTTGGTACCAATCTCTGGGAACGCACTAGGTCTGCAACTGTTAAGAACCAATATTACGCAGCTCATTAGAAACAAAAATATGAAAAACAATTTTATTAATTTTGGTGTGATTACACATTTTCATAGTACTTTACAAATAGTGGAATAACTTTAAACTATAAAATATGCATTCTTAGTTTTTGCATAAAAACATTCAGAGACAAACATCATAAATTATGGACATGTCTGTCACGTGATGTATTTACATGACTATTCAAAATTTTATTTATTATGCTAAATTCTTCCACTATCTTTAAAGAAGATATTAATGTGTGTAAGCACACTCAAACTGATTAAATTATTTTAATATTTAGTGCCAGAAATGAAATAAAACAAGCGTATTTTGGCCATACTTGGTTCATATGGAATCAACCATTAGGAATCATTTCAATCATTATCAATCAATCATTTATTTGTCAACCTCTGGAAAACGTATTTTAGCCTCACAATCTGCGAAGTGCGATGTCTCAAAGTTTATCACCCTCGGATTTTAGTTTTATTTAGAGATCAGAGGATATTTCCTCCTTGTGCTATAGAGTAGTTATCTTAGCTCTTGCCGCCCTAGAAATAAATTACCATACTTACTAGTGACGGGTTTAGGCGCAGCTAATACGTTCTCTAAACATATTTCAAACGCTTCCGCCGTCTGAGGTTCAGTGTAGGGAGATCTCTCTAGAGTTGTCAACTCTTGAATTACTTGAAATAGGAGATCGGGATCGGCTGACTGAAACGAGAAATAAAGCATAATCACCATTCATAATTATAAATTAATTTTGTGACATATAACCACTAATATTTCATTCGAGTAACTACTATTATTTCGTTATTCTGCATTTTTTTGACAATCGCCTGATAGATAATTCTTCCTGAGAAGAAAGAACTGATAAAATTTCACCGGAAGAGCAAGTCAATCTTTTTTTGCTTTACGAAAAAAAGAGGAAGAAACGAAGCATGACGCACATGAAATATTCATAAACTAATTCAAGTTAATAGGGCATGAAAAATGATTTACGACGATTGAAATACAAAAGTAAAGTTATAGTTAATTTAATGCAAAATCTCCTGTTAGTTCAGAAACAGAATGTAAATTTAGTGTAAATGTGGTTAAACTATGAGTGACGACATAAACTAAAGTCCAGAAGGGAGCAAAAATGTTGGCTATACTAGTTTTTTTAAAAACTATTAGTTTTATTTTTCAAAATGCTAATTTACGTTTAACTTTTGGACCTTGTTTTAAAATTCAAAACATTTAAAAATTTTTTATAATTTTTTGTTCATTTAGTATTTATTTAATTTATGTTACAGGCAATTTTCATTAAGTGATGTGAAGAGCGTTTTTCTTTTCTTCTGAAGGTAGGCGTTTCTTTAAAGTTACATGCGATGTTCTTAGAATCTATAACGAATACCCGTATTCATAGAGAATTTTCTAGAATACAACAGGTACAAATTTGTCTTATATGTTCCATAGGTTAATGTCCAATTATAGTAATAAAGGTGAAATTAACACAACCTTGCACATTTAAAAAAATAAATGCCTTATCATCTCTTTCGAACAAGGTTAAGTTCAGAATCGTAAGCAATGCTAACAAATGTACACACGTAAAAGAATTTCAAATAATTTCTTTCATTAAACCTTCCGTGTACTAATTCTTTACTACTCGTTAATTTTGAGCAAAATGTTTAAAAGAATTGCTCAGATATTTTTGACTAATCACACTCTCAGAAACGCATGCTCAAATCTCACGAAACTTTCGTCGTATTTAACAAAATGGCTTCGTAAAAAATGCTCCGAGAAAACCTTTCGTCAAAATGCCGAAATTTGGGTAGTAACTTTTAAAAGTCACGTGATCTCCCGAGGAAAGTACTGTTGTAAATGACGAAATTTTCTTGACGATTGAAAAGTCCTCAAAAGTGACGATTCTATTTCTGAGAGTGCAGAACTAAGGTAGACGTCATGAAGCATTCAGTATGACAAAACATAAAAAGTACGAATTTCCTTCCATAAGTTCGTATGCTACCAAATAAATAGAAGGGTTTCGTTTTAAGGAACTACAAAATATCTTAAAGCTAAAAATAGACTTAAAATTCAAACGCATTTTAAAGACATTCCATTGATATCGTGAAGACCTTTCCTCAGTTGTACCCATATAACATTTAGTTTGACACAAACAAAACGTAATAAGCACGACTTTATAAAATCAGGTAAAGCCTAAATATCTAAGCCATTAACAATATGAATATTTTAAGCCCAAAAAGGCAGCTGAACTTGATCAAATGTTCTAAATTCGATCTACTGCAACCTTTAAAAAATAGCCACTTTTTCAAGTGCTCGTAGATCAAGTTTTCCGGGAAAAAGCAGCTATCACAGCATATCTAATGCAAAGTGTGGGTTCATATTTCATGAGATGGCGCTTCAGGATAATCAGTGCACGGCAAATTTCCCTCTGCACTTACCGAGACGTTGATGTTGCATCCGCGATAATCTACTTTTTCTTCTTTTGTGCTTTCATTTATTTCCCATGAGCCAGTCTCCGAGCATCTTTTCCGTACTTTGTCTGCATAAGAGAGAAAGAAAGTATCAGATGAAATATGATTACATGTTATTACATGTCTATAAGATAGGCAAACATATTTACGGGCTACTAAAACCAGAGTGCATATGAAGAAAAAACGCATGTTGAAATAAACGATTGGAGTTTGTTCACGCTAAGTACAAACAAAATCATGTAATTTATAAAGAAACATTTAGAGTTCAAAAAGGTTTTGACATTTTCTAGTCTTTCATAAATTTGTAAAGAAATTTCTTCGTTTGCAAATTTTCTTCATACGATTTCTACTGTTTAAATACATACTATTTTCTTTGAAATTATATTTTGGGATGGCACAGTTTGATTCTCAATCAGTTTATAACTATTTAATTTTTTTTTTCAAATCACCGCTAATTTGCATATTGTAAAATTCTACCCTTGCATAGACAAAACCATTTCCTGTACAAAAATCAATTTTCAGTACACGTGAACTTCGAGTTTCACTTGAATTCATGCCAACATCAATTCTACGTGACACTGTAACGTCACGCGCCAAGTCGTTTTACTTCAATTCAGCCAATGTCAATTTTACGTAACACTGCAATGTCACTCGCCAACTCTTTTTATGTTAATTCATGCCAACATCAATTTCACGTGACACTGCAACGTCATGCGCCAATTCTTTTTATTTTCGTTCAAGCCAACATCAATACTATGTGACACTGCAAAGTCATGCTCCAATTCGTTTCATTTTCATTCATTATGGTACAATTTCATCGCGATTTTATAAATAACGATGACTTTTTAAGAACATTTTTTGTAATTTAAGTAACATTTTCGAAAAATGTATTTCCCGCTACATGTTTTAACTTACTTTATATCATAATAAGTACTTTTTTTTTAATTGGGAAAGCTATTCAAGGGACACTGTGTTGCGTAAGCCAAAGTTATGCTCTAAACGCGATGAATTAAGGGAACGGTGAGTTGAGTTGATTTAAAGTTCTATCGCAATGAACAGAAGCTGCGAAGAACTATCTACGGTACTTAGAAATAACAAGAAACACGCTCTTTAATATGTAAAAATGGAGCTACATGATGAAAACATCCTTTCACTCTCAGCTTTCAAGCTGCGTGTTGAGCGTTTCTTTTTTGCACTGATGAAGAGGCTCCATTGTAGCTTCGAAATAGCTATTTATGTTACTTTTTATTCTGAATTTGTGCTTTTTTAACGTTGTTTTATCTTTGTACTTACATCCTTTTCCCCCCAGATTCTAAATTTCTAAAACATTTACAAAGGGCATATGACTTTTATAAATATTTGCAAATATACAATTGTTTTAGTGAACTATTTCTTGTTTTCTTCAATAATTAAAAATTTGCTGTACATACTTTTTTTTCTTATTTTAAGAGAGGAAAACAAAAAGCAGAAACATCCTGTTAGTTGTTTTCTAATTGATTATTTGTATTCCACCCACAATCAGTTATAAATTGAGACCAAGCAGTGTGATAAGTAATGAACAAAAGTAATCAAATTGCTCAGAAAGAACAATAAAGCACCTACTTTATCTTTAAGTACCCACTTTTCATATTTTAGCAGTTTTAAAAAATTAAGAGCATTTTTTAAAAAGTAGTATGTACAGATGAGTCGACATAAATGAATGTCGATACATCTATATCAATATTTGCGGTATAGAACTACTTCTAATGGAATAAATGGAATCGAATTGTATTCCAGAACGGCTGCCAAAAAGATTTATCCATATATTTGCTTACAAGCTCTTAGTGCTCTCAATAAAATCCCATTTTCCCTTTAATGCAAACTTTTAGTTGCTATTAAGCGATTGCTCCAAGAGTCTTCAAAGAATACGTCCTGGCATTAACCAGATATTCGATATTGATTGTAGATATTCATCAGCGGTCACAGCGAAAGCACTTTATCAACCAATATATCGGATTTCATCGGAGTTCTGGTTTTCTTCTAACAATGTCAGAATCAGTTCTGAAAAGGGCAGGTTCGGGATAGAATAAAAAAGAATTGTTATTGATGAGCGTAAAAAAAGATGTAAAAGAAATAGTATTACTTTGACCTATTTTAATAGAGATTAAATGGTGGATGCATGAAGAGCTATCAAAAAACATTTTATTTCTATTACTATAAAATATTAACTATATTATATATACATATATATATGTATATATATATATATATACACATTCATAAACGGGATACTTTCAGAAATTTCTTCAAATAAATTCAAGATTATTTTTATGATTGAATGATAATATGCCATTTGAAGTAAAAATCGCTAACATTCATGTATTCCAATATGTACTTCCATAAATCTAATTCAGTACTATCAATATGAATAATCAAATAAAAAAACACAAAGATGACGACCATCAACATGCTTTGGGCCTAGCTGGAATGGTCCTAGTCAATTAATCAATTCCCAATGAAGATCAATAGCCCTCTTCAAATTCCCCCTCTATCCTTTGCTCGAGGCTATACATATTAAGCCTTTTAATTACCCGATTTAAGGTTAGTTAAGATTTATATCATATTAACCTGGGAGTTTTTAAATATTTTTCAAAAATGTAATCCAATACATTATTTCAAATGTATGTCACTATTCAAATATATAACATATACACATAATATATATATATATAGATAGATAATTACATCTTCAAAAAAATATTATATATATATGTATATTGATAGATAGATAGAAAATTACATCTTCAAAAAAATATTTTTTTACTTGATGATACACTTTTCATCAGTAACATTTTTCTTTCATATTGGGGAAAAAACATAAACATCACTAACTTTTGAGCGGCGCTAACGAGCAAATCTATGCGGAATCAAGAGAAGACATTTTCTCGAAGAATCACGTTTCTAATTTACTTAACTGAGATCAAATTATATGATTACCTAATGCAAAGTTGGCACAATAAGCTGTAGAAACGTCAGGTATATTATTTTCATTTGATTATTATTTTTAAATACTTCAATAATAGTATCACGCTTGCATTAACCTCTTCATTCAAGTGTTCCAAGTGTACCCAATTGGGTACATTTTAAAATACTGTTTATTACCTACTGTTTGTGCAATTTGAAAGCTAAAACACCCAATTGTTTTTGAAATTAATCAACAGATAGTTTACTTCGTTTTAAACATGGAACAGTGAAATTGAGCATTAATTATTATAACTAAAATTAAAAAAAATATTTTTTATAGTTATTTTGTTTTGTAATCATTTTTTAAATCAGAGAACCAAAAAATTGCGTCAAAATTGTTTGTGCTTAGTTATGGGGTCTGAAGAGGTTAAGCCTTTATATGACAAACTAGAGCAAATACAATTATAATGCAAAAAGTATGTTCATCGGAACATACACAAAAAAAAAAAAAAAAAAAAAAATCATTGCGAATTTCACAAAAAAACAAAACAAAAAAAAAAATATATATAGTTTTTTTCCTGGTTGCTTTTCTGACCAGTATCCAAGTAGCTCCATCAACTTCACCTATTTCAACTAATGTGCAATCGGTTTATGTTCATAAAAAGGAAGGCAGCCAGAGAATTTATACGGAGAGTTGGTGAGATTTCAACTGGTGAGATTTTAAGTGACGTCAAGTCTTCAGTCTGCAAGCAGCTTAAGCTCATACCGGTTGGTTATTTGGACCACTTCTCCCATTTTTCAGTAGGGAAAACACACTTGGTGTGGACTACAATCTATTCAAATGACGCTTTTATGTATAAATGGTCAAGAATGTAATGGACTTTTTCAGCCTAGTAGATAAGTCTATCAGTATCCATAAAGGGTTACTGAAGAAATCTTTCGTACATTTTCCCCCCTTTGAATATAGTGTTTTATTATTAAGCTTTTGTTTAAAATACACAACTCAACTCTGTTTTTGTTTTCTTTCAAAATAACTCAGAAACTAATAATAGGGAAAAGCAAATAAATAAATATAAATAAAATAAGAGCAAATAAAAAAGTAAGGAAAATACATCTTACTTGGAGAATTTTCTTCAACAGGACATTGAATTTCTGCGTAATCTTCAGCTGCCGTTGCATCCCAGCACCCCCAGCCGTCGAATGTAGCAGGACAAAATAGTTCGGTTTCTGTTAAAACGATGAGATAGTTCCTTTTATTCCATTTTAGTGAAAAAAAAAAAAAAAAACATTCGCACAGTTGGAATTAATTACGACTTAAAAAGCATGCTTGATATCTATGTCTTGGTACTGTTATTTTATGAGTGGCGTACTACTTTTATGCTAATGTGCTTAAACGCCAAAACACTCTATGCAGTGCGAAAGAATATACCGGTAAGATGAATTCTAAACTACATAAATTTAATTAAATCAACATTTATAGGGCAATCAAGAAATTGCCGGTAGTAGATGTTATTGGGCTTCTAAAACATAAAACACCTCAACGTTATTTCACCCACGGGAATAGGAAAAAGGAAAAAAAAATCAGGATTAAAAAATAATATTGTGAAATAATTTATTAACTCAATCAAATTAAAGGTTAAAGTAAATTTGTGTAAAAAAATTTGATGCGTTATATATTGTATTCAGTGAATTTTTTTCCGTTGGAGCAAGAAGACTGGGAAACTATGATTTAAAGTTTTGTATTAACAGTCTAATTACAATGTTAACAGCAACAACAACAACAACAACAACAAAAAACAGTAGGCTTATCTCAATCACTAATAAGCTTTTACGACTGAATTCCGTCCCATGAATTACTTTCCACGCAGCGATTATTTACTTTATGAAGCATTTATTGCATCTTAAAATAAGATTGCTTCGGGAAAAATGAAAGTTCATTTTCCAAGAACGTGTCCAAACACCAGTCAAACGCAAATTTAATTTATAGGTAGAAATTTACGGCAGTGTCTAATAAAAATGTTCAAATCTCAAAACATAACCGTAAAACTTTGATTGGTTTGTTGTCTTTTTATAGGCAAAAGGGGAATTAAGTACACATCCATTACAGGAAAATGTCTTCTTAGCAAACAGCTTGTAATTAAGAAGCGGGCTTCAGCTCATTTGTGGAATATAGTCCAGAGTTTACGTTCATAAAAGGAGACAATTAACAAATTTAATCTTATTTTATCTCCGCCAAATGAATTTCATTGAATAAATTATTCGCGAAGAGAGTATTCACAGCAATAAAGAATTATAAAATAAGGATATTTTTGAAATTATATAAACTTGGCTTTTAAAATTTGTGCACTAGTGCAATGCTACATTTGGTTAAAGTAGTACAGAATTGTTCAATGAAAAGTCAAAAGGGTTATTTATCATGGAAATTTTCTTGCTTCTTTGAAAATTTGTATCTTATAAAACAAAAATAAAAAGGCAAAATTTAGGTATTTAAAACTTTTTTAAAATTCAATGTAGTTTATTTAAATGGAAATATACTTTCTAAAATTATGCTTAAGAAAAATGCAAAACAAAAGTTTGTTTAAAATTGCAGGTGAAACTTTCAATCTTAAAATTCCGCAATTTGTGAAAACTTTATGGGAACTGTATTGCCTTTCCGCTCAACTGTAAGGTCAAAAATTGTTTGCCAAAATTGTTGCTCTTCATGTAACGTTTGCTTTTATAAAAATGATTTAAATAAAATGTTATGTGCTAAGCTTAAACTAACGTACTACGTGGAAAACGTAATTTCTCTCATGAAAGGTTTTTTCTACCATGTACTAATCAGGTAAATTCTTCATAACGACCACATCCTTAAAGTTTTTGACTAGTGATATGAATCCAACACTACGCAACAATATTGCCGAATTTGGTCTTTTTCAAAAGTTCAACGAATCAACAGCTCTGTTAACTGCAATTCGTGAATGACTTGTCACAAGCTAGGTTTCTTCATGCTTTTTACAAGGAAGTTATATCATGAACAAAAATTTAAAATAAAAACCGTTGACTTTCTTTCCCTATATCAGCTACCGGCATTTTTAGTGCTCGTACCATGAAATCACTTTTGAGAGATCATCCTGTTACTCCTATCAGATATCGGATGTCAAGGTCGACATGGCGTTTAGGTTTTCAGCACTGGCTCCTAAAAATATGTCAGAGGGCCATGATAGCCTGATTGGTTAAGCACTGAGTTCGTGATCAATGGGTTGGGGGATTCGATGCTGGCCAGTAGAAGACCGTATGTGTTCGTTCATGGTGACTGGAGAACTTCAAACCTGTCATGGTCACAAAATCTTCCATGTTCGCATCAGTTCCTCTGGCGGTACTGTAACAGCGGTTTTTAGGTTTAGGTTCTGGATTAAAAAACCGAGATGTTGAAGATTGTACTTTCTGCTGTCAGGTGTTGTCTGAGACTAGGCAGGACTCTTACGTCCTGCAGTAATTGTACTATTTTTTAAGAGTGTAACCGAATTATTGCATGAATAATATATTTTTTTTAATTTCTTTGACGAAAATTACCTTGTAATTTATATTGAAATTTATAAAAATGACTGTAAAGTGACTTGTTGGGTAAAACCTGCTGTATAGTGCACAAGTTTTAAGAAATAAGAGCTGGGTGAAATATTTGCTTGGCTACTAATTTTTAGAGTCTATCTAGCCTTGCTTCAGACATACACTGAAAAAACCCCAGTAAAATTTACAATTACTGGCAGCTGGGTTTGTCGCGCAAAACCGTAAAAGCTACGGAGTAAATCCGTACTCACAACAGTTTTTTACCGTATCAGCAAACTTTTACAAAATGTTTCTTCTCAGACGATAAAAACCGTTACGTCCACAGATTTACTTCATAACTTATACGGTTTTGCGTAGAACGAACTCACCTACCAGTTTAAAACCGTATATTTTACGGGATTTTTTTAGTGTGCCATCTCTTTGAAAGTTTGAAATTAGTTCCATTCAAGAATGCCCCCTTTTCAACCGACAAGCATTAATGAATGGCACAACTTTTACTTATTTCTTTCATTTCATGCTAAGTTATAATCTTGATAAAATACAGAAAATTAAAAAAAAAAAGAACTTTTAAATTCCATTTTACACTTTGATTTTCTAAAAAAGCTAGAGTACTTACTGTCCAAGTCTTATTTGATGAGTTTTCATGAAATAGTTTAACGAAACAATTCTTTTTACTCCAACAAACTGCTATCCAAACCTATTAGCATTCTGCCGCAAGGCAAAGTACATTTGCTATTACTCTTTTTAATCTAGATGAAAACAGTTCATCACGACAATTGCGATTAAAAGCACAGACAAGACGCAGCACTTAAACGGATTAAACAGATGAAAAGTCTTTACTAATCACAAAGCATCGTGGTAGTGAATAATTAAGCGCTTAACACGAAACTCCAATCAGGTTGAGAACCATAAGTGTCTTCCATTGTTCCTTTATTGACAAAAGAAATGTATGAGAAGTAAATGGCAAAGACATTTAAGACTAAGAATTTCATCGCAGATGCTATGAGTGGATATTAATGTACTAAGAACTTTTTTTACGTTTCAACATAGAAATGATAATGAATAAGTAATGTGTAGTTTTAATAAAAATACACAACTAAATGGGACTTTTAAGCATCATCTGCTAATACAATACTTTCAATGAAACAAACCTTAACGATAGCATATAAGGTCAAAACAACTTCTCAGCTGTGTAGCCAGTTGTTCATTACAAAGAAATGAATGTGATTATTTATTTCACAACCAATCTTTCTGAAAGTTAAATGCGAGACAATTTACACAATTCAGAAAACTTGTCTTTCACAATTTCTAAACTGCAGTTTATTTATTATCGTGAAATGTACTAAGTATCATTTGCATATTCGTACGAGCATCGTATTGTCTTGTTGTATACATACTGCAATAGAAGTTTTTGTTTTGGACGATTTTAAAGTGTCTCAAATAATAATAATATTTTCCAACTATAGATATCTTAATGATATCTCGAGCTTGGGTATTAGGGCGGAGTGAAAAAAAATATATTTGTATATTGATAAGGATTAGCATTTCAAGCTGGATAAGGCAAAAAAAAAAAAAAAAAGAAAAGAACGGATGGGTAAAAGCTTGAGTGATAACTGTTTGCTTGGCTTAGGAGAGTTAATATGAGTTTTAGGAAGCTTATGAAAGTTTTATTATATTTTATTTTTTATAATTTTTATATTTTATATTTTATATTTTATATTTTATATTTTATTTTTTATAATTTTTTACTGCTTACTTAAATTTAACGTTTGGAATTGGTCAATATACATATTAAAATTCCACGCTCTTTGAAATTCAGATTTTTTACTGGAAAAATATGCAGAAATCTGTATGTATAAAAAAAGAAAGCATTTATCTTCCTTTTCTATTCGCAGTTTGACACGGAGCCTCAAAAAAAAAAGAACAATCGTAGCATTCGAAACTACGGAATAGAGAAAGATATATATATGTAAACAACGACCTCTTTAAACTTTCAAATGATCCATATGCCCCGAGACGATATTTATGAAACCCTTTTACATTTCGATCGCAGTTTTGCGCAGAGACTACATGAAACTTAACATAACATACGAAACGCCGAAAGGTTTACATTTCCAGTTTATGGGATGGAAGCTAACATACTCTCACCGTATTAAGTAAAGGGTATTTTGCTCTTTCCTTTAATGCTTGTATTTATGGATATTTGTAAGGAAGAAAGCTTTAAAAGTTTGGGATTTTGAACAAAATAAATGCAATAAATCTTTTTATGCTGACTAAAAGTTTTTACCCCCTTCTTATGATGTTATTTTATTAGAAAACAGTCTACACCGCAGAAAGGTTTGCAGCGTCTTACAATTACGATAAACCTCAATGCAGATAATTAAATTTTATTTGATAAGACGCCAACAGGATTTAACCCTTTCAAACAAGGGAATTTAAAAATCCCAATTTAGATTATAAAAGTTTTCGAGTGTTAATAAGCAATAGATAAACATATTTATTTTTTACTCCTAGAAAAAAAAATAAGTTAAAAGCAATAATAGGGTGCCAAACAGTCAATGCCAAGTTGTTCAAGAAAGAAAGAAATTAAATCGTTCGCTGTTTTTCTAACTAAAGAAAATTACATTAAAAAAAAAAAAAAAGAAACGATGAAGCGGTATCCGGCTTACAGGATACCGTTATACTATGATACAGGAGGCTAAAAGGCATCAGCAAATTAATTCTAAATTACATTGAAAGAAAATATTACACTTCTCAGAAAAAAGCTGATGGAGATTTGCTACAAATAAACTAATGTATGCAGCCTAATATCAGTCCCTAAAATATTAAGATGATTTTAAAAGGAGAAACTTACGAACCCCTAATGTGCAGTAGAAAACCTAAAAGAGCAATGACAAACCAAAGACTATCACTAGACAAGAAATCACATTAGAAGAGTACTATGCAACATTAGTTTTTGAGAAATCATTTTTTACGCAAGTTAGTTTAATTTTACCGCTTTACTCGATAAACCTTTAGAAGCAAAAAATTGAGTCTTTTTTTTTTTTTAAAGGAACGGACCATGTCTGCTTATTTTTTAATGTGATATATACTGATATCTCAATATCCCGTAGCTTAGAACTGTTTGCATTGATGAAAGCGTTTTTTTAAAATCCTATAAATACGCGTATGCATCTTGCAGTTTTCGTACGTCATAACACTACTCTCTCAGCATTGTCAAAAAAAAAAAAAAAAAAAAAAAAAGTAAGAACGCAAATTTACAAAATAATGTGCCTTACCGTCAATATGATCTCCTGCTGCATTCGATGCTGGCCTGGTTTTCACTTTCTCGTAACATCTCCAGTAAGCCCGTATTTGTTGGATAAGAACCTTGGAATTACCACCTTCCGCGTTCTCATTGCTCGAAGTGCCTTCCGGCACACCAATGTGAAGTTTGGCCTGAAAGAAATAATTGCTGAAAATCCTAATTTCGCATATGTTGTCCAACGCATTTCAAGTTCGGATCTTACAAAAAATAAATAAGTAAATAAATAAAAGAGGGTACTCAAATGTTATCGTTCTACGAAGCTATAAACGTGGCTCTTCTACAATCTACAACGTATGATGGATCAAGAAATCCACAATGAAATTGTATCAGAGTGGCTAAAACCTGAAAATGTGCAGTTTCGTAAACCATACAGAGACCAATGAACGTGTGTATGTTGCATCACTTTTCAATTACATGAGACGCTCCATGTTGCAACACAATTGATCATTTTTGTCTGAGTAAGTTGCATGCAACGACAACCGGTTAAGTCTCTAATCTTTTGCGTCACCTAATAGCAACATGTCACAATTCAATATGTATGATTATTAACTATACTGCTGCTTATAACAACCTAACTAACTGTTGTAATATAAAATGTGTAACATATTATTTCATACATTGCTTTTTTTGCGTTGCATTGTTGTATAACTTCAAATGCCAGTGATTCTGAACAATTACTGTACTATTGTGAAAAACAACCTTATTCCCTTGAATACTTTTTCATTTGCATCATATTATTATCCCATTATTGCTTTATTTACTTTGTATGATACTGGAACCCTTTCAATATGACTCTCTCTCTCTCTATCTATAGATATATATATATGTATATATATATACATATACAGGGTGATCAAGAAATAACCGGAGGTTTTCGGAGCCCTGTAGCGCGTTATGTACTGGACGAAATATGACAAAATTTGGCCTCCACACACATTAAAGTATGCAGTTTCGATTTTTCAAGAAAAAAAAAATGGTACCAAAAAACTCCGAAAGGAAAAATTTTGGCTCAAAATTAATCATGTAATTTGTAATTTGTGAGTTAGTTATGGTCATCGGTCCTCAAAACTGTTTTAACAGCCAGTGTTCACGAAGAGCAGTATTGGCATTTTCATCCCGCTGACGAAAACAGCTTGATTAATAAAGCCTTTACAACATAAATTTATGTTGCTTCTAATTAAGGAAAAAAAAATCATTCGATCTTCAATACATCGTACCTTATATACCATAAAATATCTTGCCGTTTTAGGTTTACCTAAGCTTTAAGCAATAAATTACGTTTCATAATATCTTACGCACAATTTTAAAGTTTCTTAATGTGTCAAAATTGTTTCTCAGTATTGAGCTTAAGATAGATTGGAACTTAGTTCCGTAAAAACTGGAATTCGCAGAAGTAATCACAAAATGGAAAGAAATTTCTCGGAACTATAATCCTGAAAGTTGTTCTCAGATATATCCTCGAGACATGTGGAACAAAAATTGACGTCATGCAAAAAAAATCTTCTAGAGCTACTACAGAAACTAAGAAGTAGTTTTAATTAATAAAAAAAAAGCATGATAAAGAAGTGATCTTTTTATAATTATTGAAAGGAGAAAGTATGAGATCTCTTTATGGGAGAGTGATCGATGAAGCGACAAATGTATGGATACATTTATGCATAGTAAGCTTTTGTGAGTATTTAAAGTATTAAAACGGAACATATTAAATCGAAAAACACGTGTTTTGCTGTTTTCTCGAAAGTTAAATGATTCTGCGGGACCATTTTAAAACGTTCATGTAACTCTGAAATATCACAACCCTCATATCAGGTTTTTTTTCTTTTAAAGAAACTCAGGAAATACAACTCTTGAAATAAGCACTTTTTTTTGCACATGATTTCTGGTGGCGTTTTATACGTATTAAATATCACAACAAATTTTTTTTCTTATTTTTCTCATGATTTAGTTACGAGAGAGTAAACAATTGTACATCTACTATATTGCACTCCACCATTCCATTACTATTTGACAACACATGTATTTACTTATGTGAAATTGTGTATTTTTCCGCAAAAGTAGCTGTTTTTTGGGGAATAAAATTTCTAGTGCATACAAATCTTTACATGCTTTTAAACTTCAGAAAACTTTCGAACTTCGATTTTCCATCTCGGGTCGTTGCAGCACTTGGCACTGCATTTAGCTTGGGAATAGTAAAGGTTCTCTCAGTTAAAAGGGCTACAAATCTTTTTCTGCACTTAAGGTTTAAAATGCACTGAAACACACAAAGTGGCTTAGCAAGTGGAAATAAAACGTATACTCTAAACCACCAAATTTAAGTTATTTTTGTAGTCACTAAAAAATCATTTCTGCTGCAATTTAATGCAAAATGTACTGATAATTAGCATCTTATTCTTTCTGATGAACTGCAAAAATCATTTTAGGAGTATTATTGATTCAAATGTATTTTCTTTCCATCTCAGTAAGTGAATATGTAATGATGATAAAAACTAAAAAACATTTTATGTTATATTTACATCGGTTCTCGGTTCTCCTTCGAGGAATCTGGAAATAGCCTCTAAAATGTTTATTCTGATTCCATTTCGAATTCTGTTTCGAGTATATCTGGAGTTGTTTGTTTTAAAAATTTGTTTAAAATAATGTTTTATGTGTATTCGATAACAAACATTATTTATACCAATGAGTAACTAAACACTAAAAATAGTTATTACACTTCTAGCGGACGTCGATCCATATATTTAGATGCTGTAATTGACTGGATACATAGTCAAGATTTAAAACTATAAAAATTACATTTATTAACTATTTTCATTTTAGGTAAAATAAAAAGAACTAAAAACATAACAAGTGGCCATTCCGTCGCGGCCGTCACAGAATCAAGCTGAAAAGCTTACAGATGAATCACTTTAAATACAAAATAATCGGCTGTTGGCACCCGCTCGGTGGTTGAAGTTTTAACGTTTAAGTACAATATGCAAATATAAAGTCACATAATATATGTAGTTTTATCGCCACACAGTAATACAAAATCTGCTTCAATTCAGAAAAGTTTCCAAGAAATGTCAAGCTTTTATAAATTTCCCTCTGTCTAAGTAATTGCAAATACTAGATTCTTGTTGGAGGTCTCTGATGCACGCATTTACTGACAGATGTTAATGAAATGTTACAGGGCAGAATTTATGAAAATTGAAGGCATTTAGTGTTACAATTTTTGAAATAAATCAAAGAACAATTCGGGCGCGAATCAAGTTAGAGCTGTACAAACCGAAGAAAATATAAAAGATGTGTTAAATGCCACGTAAAATATTATTGAAATTCGAATAAAAATCGTCCTTTCTCCTGAGTCGCGTATTACTTCATTTTCAACACATAATAATGGCAATATGAAATGATTATAAAATATCTTAATGCCCAATAGCATACTGGTTGAATTTTAAATATTAACACTAGATTTATCAGGCCATTTTAAACCATTTCTAAACTTTAATTTTATACCAAGTTGCTACTAATTATAATAAAATTTTCAGTCACATTAACTTGTCCTACTTACTGTGTATTAGGATATGGCGATGCAATTGAAAGTTGCACTATAATTAGTAACACACTACGCAAAATGGAAGCTTCGAAACAGTCAAAATGTAATAGCAACAAAAGCAGCAGCAGCAACAACAACAATTATAGCAAGAACTTTATCGTACATAATTGCAATACGAGTGTATACCAGAATTCTCAATCATTCATAACATGAACATATTTGCATTTTAAATGGTCTTTCTCATCTCCACAATTTAAGCAAACTTTCTGAAGTTAAACCAATTTCATTTAACCATAATACTAGTATTACTAGCCTTAGATTGGAAACAAAACACACACAGCCTCCTCTTCAGCCATCGCGGTAGCATTTTCAATTGATGACAGCGTAGTTATTGGCTTATAAGTTTGAACAATAACATAACACACATAACTGAAACAGTATGTTACTGCTAGCTGAAGTGATTACATAACATTCTAATGAAAATAAAATTGCAGTAGTGTATATTTACTTCACTCTGAAATATCCTCTCAAACGGAGTATTTATTTACATAAAGATTTTTTCATCTCAATAAGTAGGGGATAATTATTATAATTTCCGTTTTTCATAAAACTATGGCATGTATCATCAGACGTAAAAACAGTCTCATCTCAGTAACATAATAATACTGCTTAAACACAATTCATATTATTGATACTTCCATTGGGGCGTCCACAAATGCTGTTACGCTTTGAGGGAGGGGTAACAAGAAGTGTGATATCACACATTTTTTGTAAAAATAAAAACTTAAAAAATAAACTGATTACATATTTTGCATTATTTATTTCATTTTAAGAATGACACTTTGCAAAAAAAAAAAGTCTGGGTTAGGGGTCAAAAAAAAAAAAAAAAAAAAAAAAAAAAAGAAAGAAGCGACTTGTTATGGACAGCTTCTAATTATAAAATTTGGTTAAAGATAAAAGATTTTTGCAGCCCACGTCTCTAAAAAGATTTCTCTTCTTTGGGTGGGTAAATAGAGGCACCATTAACTGAAGAACAGGACATGAAAACGTTTGTAAAGAGTTTAATTTTTTCTTTTTATTTCTTCTTCTAGGACACTTACCTGTACAAACACTATAGCTATGAATAGAAGGACAGCCAACTGATGAAGCCAGAGTTTGCTCATTTCGTTATTCTATTTTTCCACACATAGACGATGATTTGTTCTTCTTGAGGCTTCTTTCAGCATATAATTAATGGTACACAGAAAGAAATCTTTTAGTTGGCACGCAGTTGTTTGCAGAGGAATTTTTTCTTTTTTTTTACTGTACAGATTTCTCCAGTTTATTTCATTCTTTCTCCATGACTGCAAACACTGTAATGAAAGAGATAAAGAAAATGAGACATTAGTTTAAAATTTTGTTTTACTTCTAAAATTTATTTCAGGTTAAAAGAAAAAAGAGCTTCGCGGCAAAAAGTATTAAAAACAAGACGAACGTTTTTGGTATTTTCCAAATCACGCATAGCAACGCGTTGTGACGATTTTAAGTTGAAAGTTTCATAATGCGTTTATTTCATAAAATTTACGCTCTTTTGAAAAGAAAAACACTAGATTTTTTAAAAAGGTTTTTCAATGTATATCTTGAAGAAGCGGAAATACTGATTAAACTTGGTTATGTTGAGCGTTTCAACAAAAGAATGTAAAATGAATTCCATACCTCGTTAAATGACAGGATTAACGAAATAAACAAATTTATAAAGAAAAAAAAATGCAATGTCAACATCATTTGTGAGGAGGGGTTCTACTTTTAATTATGATTTTAATAAGCAATGCCTTATCATAAAATAATAAATTTACTTTGTGCAAGTAAACAGTAATAAAAATTTTCACGTTATTAAAGCACAAACAAGCAATTAAAATGCAGACATATGTTTCGGGATTGCTTGGAAGAAACATATGTCTGAATTTTAATTTCTTATTTGTGTTTTCTTAACGTGAAAATGTTTATTGCTGTAATGTCTCAATGTCTTATCATCAACTGAAGAATTAGGGAATCAAATAAGTTACTTGGTAATTTTGTGAGGTAAAAAAATTTAAGTAATCAACTATTTTGCGAGCTATAACTCCCAATAATTAGGCATTTTCACTGTTTTAAACTAATGTCGAAATCTAATGTTTAAGGGCTAGTCACAATCTATCATGCACGTATTGATCCCCATTTTCAGGCAGATATAATTTTGCAGTACAAAAAACATAAAACATCGTTTAGGAAGGAAGTATCACTCATAAAAATAGTGCAAACACATTTAAACTATATTAAAAAAAAAAGCTAAATAATTTTAACATGAAAAAAAAAAAATCTAAAAGCTAGGATCGATTTCGTGACAAATAACACAAAATAAGTATGCAAACAAAATTGGGAAACCTCAACTTTACGTTTTTGCTGACATCAGCGCGTAGAAATTTGCTTAACGTACAAAAGGCTGTTTGTATTGCTTAAAAAATAGCTTTAAAATCAATATTCCCAGACAAATGGCAATTAGTGAAAAAATGATATTAATATTTTTAAAGAGTGAAAGGTTTAGTTCTTCAAATTGATCAGTAAAATTGTTTCTTCATAGATTCGTGCTCCGCTAGCATATTTTATTCTAAAAATTAATATAAAATTTGTAGCCTGCAAAGAAAATCAATAACGTATTAAGAAATGTGTTGTTCACAAAAATTAGGATTTATTTCAAAATAAATATGTAGCGAGACAAAAACAGACGCTTTGTGTTTTTTTTATTGTACAAAAGTGCCATTAAACAAAAACGTGATTCTCACGAAATACGAGAAAGTATGGCCACACTGAAAAATTATAATTGAATCTTTCACCAAAAAAAAAAAAAAAAAAGAAAGAAAAGAAAAGAAAAGAAAAAAAATGGTAAAATTCATCGGCAACCAACACTTGGTACTAAGTTGAACCATTATAATGGTGTAGTTTCACCATGAATGTGAAATGAGGAACCATCATACCATTTTTCATTTTTTTTTTTTTTGGTGAAACGTTGAACAAGAATTTTTTTGCAGTGCACGCACAGACACAAAAATCTAATACAGTGCAATAAAATGAGATTTTTCTTTTTAATTTTATTAGTAGCATTGTTTCTAAGCAATTTAAAATGATTTTACACTGGTGTTACATATTTATTATACTTTAAAAATTGAAGTTAAATTTCAAAATGTCATTTTCCTGGCATGAAAAAAACAACAACAGTGTTTTGCAATCACTACTAGCTTTAAAACTTACTATCTATTATTTTTCTACTTAATTTTTGATACCTTAAACGTTGAGAGCTCTTCTAGAGTAAGAGCAGAAGGCATGATTTTTAACATATTTATGTTGGAAATCACCAAGTAAAAGTTTCAAAACCTAAAAGCATAAAGAGTGAAGTAAAACAGTTACAAAGTGACAAGTTATCATTTTCTTGCTATATGAATGCACAATAAAGGATTCAAACGCAAGGAAACTGATAAAATGGCAGAAATATTTGTTTTTACTGTCCAACTTTTTTACGGAAGTTTGTTTCACAATAAAAAGTACCCATAATACAGTTAGGTGGGGTAATCAAGGCGCATTTCCCCTTAGGTTTAAGCTGTTTTTTTTTTCGATTTCAACGCATATTTAGTTATTACTGAGAAATAGTTCTTTACTGTTTAAAGTTGTAATAATTTGTTAATTGTATTATCAAATGAATATGCTGAGCCAATTATTTAAAATACTGAGCAAAGTCGTTACTGAGAGAATCATTTAAAAGTCTTCCAGTTATATTTTGTACTGTTAAACATTACGCAATAACCATTTTAAATTGCGCAATATTTTCTAAAATGTTTTTTCCCTTTTTATGCAGCACAAGTTATCAAGATTTCATTCAAACATGACAAGAAATATTATTATGTTTGAAAAAAACATTGCTTCTCAAAATTTTAATTAGTATGGTATGTTTAGAGATATTAAATGATATAAAGTTAGAAATGGAATAATTCCACTCGATGAATTAATTATTACGCTGACATCGGCTGAAAACATTGAAAGAAGAAAAATCATTTATGAAACATGACATCAGGTCTCATCGGTCACAGTGATGAAACCTGAATGAGAAAAAAAAAGAAACATTAAACAACTGCCCTCACAATTTCTTTTTGCCAGTCATTGTGCATTTCTCTTTTGCACTCATTTCTTTTGCCATTTATCAGTCATTTCTCTCTTGATAAAAACAAAAGCTGGAAATTAAAGGCTGCGCAAACACACACATTTAGTTTTTTTACACAAAGAATAAGTGGCGTTTTTATTTTCGCATTGCCTTAGAGTAGTGATTTTTAAGTCGAATTTAACACAAATATTATAGCAACTCAATCTTGTTTTTCCCATAGGAACGTCAGCTTCACTCAACCGTATGCAGACAATGCCGTCCATTGTGCTTTTCGCTTAATCCAGCGGTCTTTAGCTTTCGTTCAGCGGAAGCTTAGGGCTCTTTGGAATTTGATAGGGGTTCCACAAATGATCACTATTTGTTTAATTAAAGTGGGAAAAATTGGGTAAAATTTCAACTTTCACATAAAAAATCGAATTCTCAAAAGCAGTTCGCTTGTAAAAATAAAGATAAATAAACATTTTATGGATAAAATAAAGTATTAAATTTCGTAAAAGTCATTTTTCAAATATTAATCGAGATACATTTGGTGTCACATAATTTTAAGAAATCTAAAAACCCTATCAACTACCTCATCATTCATTACTTTATTAGGATGTTTGTAGGGTTATAAAATAAAGATGGCAATACTAATTTTGTAGGATAAAACTGATATCCTATATTTCGCTCTTTGTTGAAGAATTTCCTTCAAGAAAACGGTAAACTCAAAGTTTTGTCCAAAGTGCTTTTTCTTATTATTTTTTTAAAGGTTGAATATGCTTAATTTAACTCTTTAATCTAACTAAATACAACTTAATTTATGAACTTATTTTTTTAACACCTGCCACATCTGAGGATCACTTATTGAGAATCACTTATAAGCGTAGTAACACTTAGTAATTTTTAAAAACTTTAATAGGTCAATTTGTTATGTAATTACACATTAAACTTTAATTTAAAATTTCGTAATCCTGATTACTACTACATATTATATCGAAAATTGAAATTACTTATAGGAAATGTAACATTGAGGTGCACTTTTTATTTTCAATTGAAAAAAGTTAAATCTTTTTGTCTTACTACTTTGAATTTGTTCGATTATAGCTGAAACGAACGAAATAATTAGTTTCTATTCATTATGCTCTGAACAAAGGTAACTAATGTTGTGTAATAATTAACTATCAACATTCCCAAGTAACGGCAAATCTAAAAAAGTCTGAATTTTTTAACTAAATCGTACAATATGAACTTTTTAAAAATCAATTGCATTTCGTAGATACAAAAGCACATATATTTTTACAAATTTCAATATTAAAGGTTGATATATTGAAAAAAAAAATAAAACCATTATATTTATAAATTTAGCGAACAGAATTTCACAGCAGGAAGCTTTGTCTATCACATCTCATAAAATATTCGTATTTTATAGTGCTGTTGACATTTCTCAGAAAAGAAGTTAAACCAATACTTTTTGCCATGTTACGCTCGCTTATAAAATGGTTCGCTTCTTGATCCTAATACACATACGCATGTGATATTGAGATCGATCGAAAATCTGAAACTGTCAGAATTAATGATCGGACTTGCACTCGGGGGCATCTAAAAATACGATAGGCCAGAGAATGGCAGGTGCGGGGGGTTTCTGGGCGCACTGCTTGATAAAAGTGGTGAAAAGTAAAATAAGAAAAAAAAGTCTTGCTGGTTTTTTTTTACATTTGAGGAAGATCTTCATAGTAAGACATTTTTCGAAACAATCCGCAACGCATAAAATAAAAAACATCGTTAAAAGTACAAAATAGCAATTAATAAACAAAATAGAATTTTTTTTTTTTTGCACAAAATATACGTAATTTTTTTACTTCTCACGTTCATGCACACATATTGTATAGTTTTGAATAACTTTGAGTCTTTTGAAATGTTTAGTGTAAATAAATAAATAAATAAATAAATAAATAGATAAATTAATATATATATATATATATATATATGTAAGAACGGCTGTCCCGTTCTATCTTCTACAGCTGTGGCCGCTAAAACCCATGTAAGACGAGGCACAGGGTTTCGTTGCAATTCTTTATTGGTAAACTTAACACACAAATATCATAACATTAATATTGTTGGAACGAAGGACATGAAGTCATCAGCACGTTTCAAGAAGCAAGAACCCCGATTTTCGTTCGGGCAGTCGTATTTATATGGGGGAAAATCTCTTAGACTGCAGACAACATTCCCTACACCACGTGATAGCACGTGGTTTAAATAGGAGGGCCATATGGAAAATAAAATATATTATTGGCTTTAATGCCGTAGACAGGGGCTGGCCTAAGTCTACGGGGAAAAAAATAGTCTGGAGGGAATTAATGAGGGAAACCAACTTGAGCTTAGGCATGACCATATATGGTAACGCGTTAGAGAAATTTATGAGTGAGACAACCCTGAGTTGTCAAGCTTAATATGGAAAAAGCCAGACAAAGGAGACAAAGGACTTCTCCATATCACAGCCTGACAAAGGATACAAAGGATTTTTCCATATTACATCCCCCCTCCCCAAAAGTTCTATTACTTTAAATATTGAAGAAGTGAAATATCTGCAGCCTTTTTCCCCACATAAATTTATGTATTAAATTTTATATAAACATATCACATTTTGAATGAAATACTATACAGTTACAAAAATTACTGAACATTTTCATCACAGATTATTATACTCTTACTAAACGATATTTACAAAATTGTATTTACAGTTCAGTTTAATTACAGTTGGATTATTCTGTTGCAGTTCAAAAGTGAATGACTTATATCACATTATTCATGTGATAGTTTGAAATTTGTTGGTGGGTAATATTTCCTCAATCTTGACACATGTACTATGTCTGATTTTTCTTTGTTGTGTGCATTTGGTTTATTGATTTCATAAGTTACGTCCGTAACTTTTCGAAGAATTTTATATGGTCCACTGAACGGTTGCGAAAGTTTTCGTGAATTCGGATATTTGAATTCTTCATATATCACAAAGTCATCTGCATTAAAAGATTTGTCGACAAATCTGGCATCGTAATATATTTTATTTTTTTCATGATACTCTTTAGTTCTTTCCACTGCCAGTTTTCTAGCTTCCTCAACAGGAGGATAAATGTCTTCATTTACTGGATTTTGAAAAGGCACTGTACCGTACATTAAATACGCAGGTGGGAACTTCGTAACTGAGTGTGGAGTTAGGTTGTATTCTTGAGTCACCTGCTCTAATAATTTAGGCCATGGCACGTTTCCAGAAGCTGCGTTCACTTTGCACTTTAGGCGAGTGACTATTGTTTGGTTCAGACGTTCCACCTTACCATTTGTCTCTGGTCTATGAGCTGTGGTTAAAAGCTGTTTAATTTTGTGGTGCTTTAGAAATTTCTTGAAATGAGATGAAGTAAATGATGGATTTCTATCACTTAATACACTTTTAGGTATTTGAACACTGAAAATTTGTTTAAGAAAGTTGACGTAAGTTTCGGTAGTGATTGATTTTGATGCAAAAGACCACATGTATCTAGTATGATGATCTATAAACAATGTTAAATATTTTTTCGTGGAATTGTAGTAGTTGAAACCACCCACACTATCTACTGCAACGAGATCAAATGGTTTATCAACTGGAGGCATAGACTGTAAAAGGCCAAATCTTTTTTGTCGAGGCTTTTTGTTTACCTGACAAATATGACAATGTTTGTTAAATCCAGTTATATCTAATGTTATATTTTGCCAATAATATACAGGCGTAAGTAAATTAATTGTTTTTTGAATTCCTGGGTGTCCAAACTTTTCATGGACAGTCTCAAGTAATTTACGGCGTAAAGAAAAAGGAACAACAATTTTAGTAAAACCCTTTTTACGCAGGCATAACACGTTATTAATTTCGACAAAATTACCAGTTAAATTGTCATTTTTTTTGAGCCTCTTGAATTTCATCCGATTGCAGTAGATGCGAAACGTGGTTTCCTATATTTTTTTCAACACATTCATTATTTACAGGTATATCTCTTGAGAGCATGTCAGCCTCGAAGTTTGTGGTGCCTTTCGTATATTTAATATCATAGTCATACATACTTAATTGTAAGGACCAGCGGAACAAACGACCTTTTAAGTTTTTTACATTTTTGAGCCAAACTAACGCCGCGTGATCGCTATGTATGACGAATTTATGGCCAAAGAGGTAGTGGTGGTACTTATTTAAAGCATCCACAACAGCTAGACATTCCAACTCAGTAATACTATAATTCTTCTCGTAATCTTTTAATGAGCGGGAATGGAAAGCTATGGGATGTAAGGCACCCGAACTGTCTGGCTGTTTTAATATTGCTCCCACACCAGTTTGACTTGCATCAACACAAATATGACATTCTTTTTTAGGATCAAATATTTTTAAAATTGGTTTACAAATTAAAGAGTTTTTCAAAACTTGAAATGCTTCTTGGCATTTGTCAGTCCATTGCCAAGTTGTATCTTTTTTTAGCAAGTGGTTTAATGGATTTCTAATAGTTGCATATTTATCTATAAATTTATGGTACACATTTATTGACCCCAGAAATCTTTGGAGAGATTTAACATTTTTAGGCGGTTGTAATTTTTTAATAGCCTCAATATTACTATTATCGGGCGTTACAATACCATTACAAATTTCATACCCTAAAAATTCAATTTTAGTCTGTAAGAAAGAACATTTTGATGCTTTTAACTTTAAATCTTCCTGTCTGCATATCTCAAACATTTGTTGAATATGATCTAAATGTTCTGAAAGGGTTTCAGAAAAAACTATTATGTCATCAAAGTAATTGGCTGCAAATTTTATTTTATGTTTTGTAAGTATTCGACGCAAAGTTCTTTGAAAAATACTTCCTGAATTTTTCCACCCGAAGGGTAATTTGTTCCACTCATATAAGCCACTATTAGTGACAAAAGCGAGCTTTTCAGTATCGTCGGGATGAATTGGTATATGCCAATATCCGGAAGCCATGTCTAATTTGGTAAAATATTTGCTTTTCCCTAATTTATCTACAAGTGTTTCTATCAGGGGTAATGGTTCTGCGTCGGACTTAGTAATTTGATTTAATTTTCTGTAGTCTATACATAATCGACTTTTTTTATTTTCGTCTCTTTTAAAAACTAGTGTAACAGGTGCAGAATACGGCGATGAGCTTTCTTTTATTATATTAGCCTTTAATAACTCTTGAATTTGATTTTCAATTTCTTCTTGTTGCTTTGGGGAAGTTTTATATGCCCTTAACGACACCGGTAAGTCGGATGTTAACCTTACCCGTTGAGGTTCAATTCTAATTGTTCCAACATCATATTTATTTTTGGAAAATATATCCTCGTAATTTCGCAATATTTCTTTTAACTTTGAATTTTCCTCAAATTCCGAATGTCCATCGACAGGATCGCGACATTGTAGGCCTCCAATGCCGCAACCAGTCCCAGAAACATCGGACGAAATACGAAAATGATTATTCTTTTCGCAACTCATTTTTTCATTTCTATCTTTCTCTTGACAAGTTTTCTTTTCCGTGCTACTCTTTTTCTTTTCATTTTCGTTATAATGTAATTCCGTCACCCTTTCCTTAGTTTTCCTTTCTTTCGGATCTTTCACTCTTTTAATTTCCTTATCAATTTTCTTGCGTATTTTTCCCGTACTATTATTTTCGTTTTTATTTTCTTTTACTTTATTTCCACAGTTCCTAACTAGGATTTCAGGTAAAATATGCAAAGACAAGTCATTCGGTTCGGAATCAGAAAAGGTGATCAGTCTTCTCTGATCCTGCATAACGACATGTCCTACACAATCTATGACCAAACGAAATCCCCCGCAACTCTTTAAACCTAATATGGCATAAGGTAAATCGGTGTCTAGAACATAAAATTCCACCGGTTTAACTATATTGCCGACCTTAAGGTAAAGAATACACGTTTGGTTAAGCTGTAGCATTCCCTTCGTTTGTTTTATTTTTACAGCGATTTTTTCTTTAATCGAAACATTTAATGTTTTTGCAATTGTACTCGGGATGATATTTAATGTTGAACCGGTATCAACATTTAAATAAATAGTCTTTAAATTCGAATTTGTATTTTGAGTGTACGCGTCATTAGATAGTTGATAATCATTTTTAAATTTCGCCTCATTTTTAATAATATACCCGGGTATTATTAATTGTCATACTTCGTTAACTCTCTGATTTTCTTCTCTTAATTGATTATCTTTCTGCTGAGGTGGTAGTTTAAATCCAGCATTCGATGTATTTGGCTTATTCACACATGTTTGTCCCCAATGATATGCGTTGGAGATTCCTTTTTGTGCGCAAAATTTACAAGGATTAGGGGGTAACTCCTGCGAAAAATGTGCAGTCTGTCTTTTTACTGCATTTTGTCTTTCATTATAACCTGCAAACCTAGGTTTATTCTGTTGGTAAAAATTAGGTTGGTATACATTGTTACTATCTTGACGAGAATAGTTATTTCGTTGACGAAAATTACTTTGATCATGATTTTTTGGCATCCAATTTTGATAAAAGGGGGGCTTTACCCTAAAAATATTTTGTTGCTCCCCTTTATAAGCGGACTTGGGTGTTTCATGTGGAACTTCATTTATTAATTTTGAAACTACCTGAAGCCATTCGGTGGGAGTTTCTGGCTCTTTTATTACCAAAAATGCCCTAACTTGGGCAGGTAGCCCCACTGAAAGCCCCTCAAGGATATGTTGATTACTAAGTTTTATTTTTCTTCCCATTTCTACTTTTTCCGTAAAATAGGAGTATAACTCTTTCGGATTTCCAGAAAATCTTAAATTTTGAAAATCAAGAAAACTACTTGCTGGAGTAAAGTAATGTTCTTCAAAAATTTGAATGATTTCATGAACGGAATTACAGCAAAGGCATTGATTGATGTAGAGCTTTAAGGCTGACCCGCGAATAAACTTCTGAAAATTTTTTAATTTCCAATTATCATTTAAATTGTTCTGAGCCGTTTGCTGGTTAAAGTGAGCTAACCATGCTGAAAAATTTATCCCTAACTCTGGTTCAAATAATAAAATTTCAGGTGAGCTACCCGAATTTTTGTCTTTTATTTCAATTTTTGAAGTAGAAGAGCCATCTGCCAAACTTATCTCTTTTATTTTATCACTAATCGTTTGACATTCTGAATCCATTTTTATTAAGCTTAAATCGGCAGTTGCCTCTGCTTGAGTTTCCGCATCCTTACGGTTTAAGTTATCTCCATCCATGTTTGAATTTTCTTTGTGGGAAGACTCTAAGTCAGAATTTTTTTCATTTTCAATGGTCTTGCTCATTTTACCACTACGTAATAACATAATTCTAATAACACACAAATTTTTGACATTTTTCCTTTTTTACCTTCCCACTTTAACAACAAAAATATTCCGCGTAAACAAATGCATAACATCTAAAATATATACAGAACTATTCATAATACTGCAAAAAATATACCATAATTTCAATTACACAGCACATTGATAAATTTACTATTTCAAACATCTTAATGTCAAAAAAAAAAAAAAAAAAAACCCATGCTGACAAGATCCTTTTTAAAAATTTAAACCGATAATTAATATATCATCAAATAAAGAAATTATTCTTCCAAAGCACATGATAAATTTATATCATAATAAATTCTAAAGCAATATCATGTAAAAAAAAACCCAACGGGAGAAAAAGATATTCATATAACTATAAGATATTTATGAAGAAAATTCGAAATAATACCATTTTGGAATAACACATTAAAAATGACTCTATCCAAATTCCCTTTAGCACATGAAAATAATTTCAATTCTAAAGCACCACAACATAACGACCCTTTCGTTTAATCACTCCGCAGAACGCAAACACTCTTCGCTTCTAAAAGCCACAACGGGGGCGAGCTTCTCCCCACTCGGAAAAGGAGCGCACATCGGTTCATTGAACCGTCTAGAAAGATGATCCACGCTGCTACGACGTCGCGGCACATTTCAGATTTAGTATTGCTTTTCTTCGATTGTTTTTTTTTTCTGCAGGAGCCCGGATAGGAACATAAATCCTACCGGCTTGTAAGAACGGCTGTCCCGTTCTATCTTCTACAGCTGTGGCCGCTAAAACCCATGTAAGACGAGGCACAGGGTTTCGTTGCAATTCTTTATTGGTAAACTTAACACACAAATATCATAACATTAATATTGTTGGAACGAAGGACATGAAGTCATCAGCACGTTTCAAGAAGCAAGAACCCCGATTTTCGTTCGGGCAGTCGTATTTATATGGGGGAAAATCTCTTAGACTGCAGACAACATTCCCTACACCACGTGATAGCACGTGGTTTAAATAGGAGGGCCATATGGAAAATAAAATATATTATTGGCTTTAATGCCGTAGACAGGGGCTGGCCTAAGTCTACGGGGAAAAAAATAGTCTGGAGGGAATTAATGAGGGAAACCAACTTGAGCTTAGGCATGACCATATATGGTAACGCGTTAGAGAAATTTATGAGTGAGACAACCCTGAGTTGTCAAGCTTAATATGGAAAAAGCCAGACAAAGGAGACAAAGGACTTCTCCATATCACAGCCTGACAAAGGATACAAAGGATTTTTCCATATTACATATATATATATATACTAGGGATGTAACGAATAGTGATTTGGTCGAATAGCCGAATACCGAATATTCGGCGACCGAATATTAAAATTTCTGGAAAATCGTTGTAATAGAGAGTATTTGTCAAATTTAAATTATTCAAAAAGCCAAACACCAATTACACACAATATATGATGCATGATTTAATTCTATTTGTTAAGAATTTAACACTATTTATAATTAATCTATTTTCTCTATTGTTTTAAATGTAATAAAACTAAAAATTTCACCTACAAGTGGAATAGAAATGACAGGTTTTATGGTAGTAAGCATTAGCATGCTTATGCTTATGGTAGTAAGCATTAAGCGTCTTTTGTATTGTGAACTTTTACCTTTCTCAAAACTGTTTTTATGAAGATATTTTAAAAGTCTCAAAAGTTAATATTTTTATTTTATGGGTTTCTTTTACATACCTATTTTAAAAAGATCTATTAAAATTTAATACCCTTAACTTAAATATATTTTTATTTTCATAAACCCCAATAACTTATGCTATCTAAATATTCATGATATATTCTACACTGTTAGACATTTCATCATGAAATTACGGTTAAATAACCGGCAGCAGTCTGTTCACCTAATTCACCGTTAAATTTACGGTTTGGAACATTTTTCTATCTTTACGGGACCTAAACCATATCCAATCAGCTTGGTTAAAAAGCCGTACATATAACAGTTTACAGTTTTATAACCATTTAAAAATGGTTTCAAAACAAAATTTTTACCGTTTTTGAACCATTTCAGGCGTAGAATCTTCGAGGCGTAGAAACCGTGAACGAAGCTTGCCGGAATCGAACCCTCTGGGTGTATGACATACCAACCCTGCTCTCTAGTCATTCGGCCAACTACACCACTTAAAGCGGTTGTTTATTTATCAATAAATCTTCTTTTCCAACAGACAAACTGTCTTAAAATTGAGATTTCAGTTTTTGATTGGATCTATAGTCATTTTTGGTCGAAATTTATTGTATATTGACGAAAATCATTTTATTTGCTGCAAAAACTAGAATAGAGAAACAAGCTTCAGCAGCTAAAATTATGGGTTCGCTCATTCGCAAACAGTTCGGGAATCCGATGTCTCCTTTTTTGATTTACGTGTGTATGTGTTTCTATTGAGTAACCACTGCTTAAGCCAATTTGTTTTCCTTCTTTTTTATATACACATGCATATTTGAACTGATAAATATTTATTCATATTTTAACAACAACGTACGACCGGTAAGGTTTCGCAACCAAGACGGACGCCCGATTCTTATTGAGCGCTTGAAAATTACGGTTAGTTAAACGTTCTTTAGGAGAAACAGAGAATAAACGATTTTTTTCACAATCAGCGGTTTGAGTACCATCTTTTTAATGGTTATTCAACTGTTGTAATTAAATATGGTAAAATAACAATCAAATAAATGGTTATTTTACTGTTTTCTTACGGACATTTTTAACAGTGCAAGCTTTTCACATTTTTCTCATACCCAATACCACAATAAATAAGTCTACCCAAACAAAGTCTGGCTTCTACTTTGTTAATAATAACAAAATTAATTTCTTATATTCTCCATCATAATTAACTATTGCCAGCATTTGGGAGCGAACGATAAATATAAAATACAACATTGCAACATTAAAAACTTTTTGCTCAGTCAAACCTAAAACTAGGTTTAAAAAGAGTTTTTTTTTTTTTCCAAATTTATTTTTATTTATTAAAACTATGCTGATGTATTTTTTGCAATAATTATAATGCAATTTTAAATGTTTAACATCTACGAATTTCTTTATTTTTTTACATTTCTACTACAGCAGAACTATTCGGGCGAATATTCAGCCAAAGTGCCGAATTTTCGTTATATCAATAGTCCTAAGTGAGGATATGACATTACGCTACTGCGTAATGTCATATCCTCACGAACATTGCAGTATTGACATCAGTCACGAACATTGCAGTATTGTTGTAACTATTTATCAGGTTGGCAACAGTAGTTTACTCGACTTTCACGGAATCACAAGCTAACACCGCTTTTGCTCGTTCAGAAGGTTGCTTGTTACGTTGCAATATGCTGTTTTTTTGAGTTTGTTTTTGTTATTTTAGTGTTTTTACCCATAGATTAGGCAGAAATTAAATAAATATTTAAAAATAACTATGTCCTCTCCCCCCGTAAGTGGTAGAGGAAATCGCGAATAACTGACACGTTTTACATTTTAATTTTTCAAAATTTTATTTCTAAGGTTACAAATAAAATTCATGTAATGACTCTTATTCAATAAATTGACGGCGTAACTACAATAATTTTGTTCATTAAGGGAAAAAAATCCTTAAGTTTTTTGGGATGTATCAGCTATACCCAGAGTCAGTCAAGTTGATACTAAAATGAACAAGCTGTTACGTTGATGTAAAACTCAGTGAAATGTAGTTATCTATCAGTATGACTTCTATGTGAAATAACGTTTTTCGATATAAGCAGTCAAAGCTCAAAAATTCTGAAACTACATTGCACAAGTAGCTATACAGTAGACAGTTACTAACCCAACAGGAATGAACAAAGGGAAAATTTTTAAACACTTCACCTAATTGTCACCTCTAACTGTAGATTAAACCTTGCTCCTTAAAAATGTACGCTGACACTCTGTCATTGTGAAAACACGAAAATGTTCACATACATGTGGACATATGGTGACGCTATTTTGTATATGGTGACGTCATTTTTTATATTGATCAGCTCTATTTGAAAGAAGTAGGCACATAATTTATAAACCTGGTAATAAAAAGAAAGAAGTTCATTGGAAAACCGGTGGGATAACTCATCTCCGCATCAGGGTGCCAAACAGGCGGGAGGGGAGAGTAGAAAATCCTCCAACACTCTTGGCCCCGAGCCATGATTTTCCAATGCTAGTATGTTTATACTTAAACATGTAAAGATTGTTGAGAACCAACCCCCGACGTTCTACCGAAAAAAAATTGATTACGCTATTGAATATTATACTAAAATTAGATACTACGCGATAACAGTGGAATGTCTATAATAATGACAAACACAGTCATGAATTTTGGGTAACGGGAACGACTGAATCTAAACTACTCTAATGTCATCCGAAGAACAGAAAAAAAAGAAGAGAAAGATAAAAGGCCAAGGATTTTCGTGAAATAAATATGCCTTTCCTTTTTCACTTATCAAGCAAAAAGCAATCTTAGCGATCACAAAGATGTATTTTTGAGATTAATCTATATAGTCCGAAAGTATGGCCGTCACTGAAAGAAAAAGATAACAATATCGAAACGAGGCTATTTACTGATAGCTTCTTTTCTGTTAAGTACTTGATGTATCATAATGTATGTTGAGTACAAGATGCATCATAATGTATGTTACGTACTTGATGCATCATAATGTATGTAAAGTACTTGATACACGGATAAATAATAAACGCAAAAGCTAATTTGGAGCTAAAGTAACGTGAATATATATTCGGCAATTTTCCATTCAAATTTTCTATTTATATACGTAAAGCCATGTTAAATGTTTATAATTGTTAGAAAAACTGAATGCTGACTGATGATAACTCTCCTCTGATTACTGCCATCGGAGCAAGGGAGAAACAAAAAAGACACGTAAGGTGAGAGAGACGCATGATCGAAATTCTGCTTTATTTTTGACCAAAATAATTTAAAGACTAGTAAATAGCTGGTACATTTAGGAACAGTAGTGTTTTCATTTTAATAAATAACTTTTTCAATTAAAAACGGTGTGAACAGAAATTAGGTTAAAATAAAACGTACATACTTTACATACTTTACAGAAATATTTCAAAAGGGAATATTACTTTTAGATTTTCACACTATTTTAAATAACTTTTCCAATGTTATTCAAATGTTCATGCATTCACGCCAGCTCATCAATATTTTGTAAAAGATACGAGTACATCATTATTTTGCATAAGAACAGCATTTGTTTCGTAAGAATACGAGAAAACAAGTACACACTATAAAAAAAAATTCTAATACCTGAAAGATATCTCTGAAAATGTCGTGAATGAAAGTTGAATAACAGACTTTACAGACTTTTTGACGATGCCTTCGAAAATCAATGTACAACTGACGGAAACGCTTAAATTTCTATTTAACTCCCCCTAACATAATACATACGATTTCCAAATAATTTAGTCGCAAAACCTTTCCAAAGAGAATAATTAAAATTCAGTGCCAAAATTTGTAAGTGTACTATAGCGAGGTCAGGTTAGCACTAACTGAAACCGCACTATGGGGGGTATGCCTGTGCACCGCGAAACCGGTACTGCAACTCAAACTTTAAAAATTACACATGCATATGTGACAAATATTCCCGTAACGTATTACAGAGATTTGAAAAAAAAAAAAAAAAAAATCTGTTCGATACGTTTTGCATACCCACAAAGCATCCAGTACTTTTCCTATTTTCGGTTCCTGTTTCCAAAACAGCTCCTCGAATTAAAGTATTATTGAATTTCTTGTAATCAAAATCTCACGTAATCTTAAACACATATAGTACTTAAAGCATATTGACTTACAAGCACAGAAGCATAAGGACTATATACATGCAGCTATAGTACTTCGAAAAATATGAAACACATGTTTCACAGGTATAACGTTACTGATTCCTTTAGATCACATGGGTAAAAACAACCGTTTGACTCACCAAAGGAATAAAAAATACATGTGCAACATACTTGAAAATTAAATATATTTTTTTTAAATTAAAAATAGGCATTCAAAATAGTTTACAAACCATAGCACGCAGCAAAGGAAAGATATATACACGCATAGTAGGAGTATATATATATATATATATATAGTAAACAATAAAAGCAAACGAAGCTTAAATAAAAGAAAATTTTCATGTATTTGTAGTTATTTGCTCCTAACAAAAATAAACTTACAAGAGCTCTAAACAATATTTAATCAAGTTTATTTTTTCGTTCGCTTTCAAATACAGCGGCTAGAAAATATAGAATTCAAGACAAAACTTTTGCTCGAGTTATCTCCTGTCTGAGGCCTTTCATGCTGAAAAATAGCTGCGTCATTGGTCATTAATAATAAACCACAGGCTTCACGGGCAATATCACAGAAATATTTTCTGCTTCCTTTAAATAAGAAAATAAAAGGGGCAAGGACAATGGAGATTTACTTCTTTCAATGGACTGCGACGATTTTTATTGGAGACACTTCCGAAGGAAACGATTTTTATATTTATTTTGTACTTCCCCGATTTTTTTCATTTAACTTGACGTTTAAAGAGCGCTTCAAACGTGATGGAAATGGATAAGGTTCACTGTACAAAATCGTGTACGTCAAAATTTGCATATTTTCTGTTCACATCTGTTGAAAAATTATTCCACAATATCATTTTAGTCGCAAAACATAATTTATAAAGTGTTTTAATTTAAACAAGTATTTAAAAGTTTATAGATTTTTAATTAGAAAGTTAATAGATTAGAACAAAACTAACTATAAAGTAATAAGAGTAACTATTACTATAACGAGTTAATACACTAACAAAGTTAAGAGACTAGAAAATAGACTTTTTTGGTTAAAATACATACAATTTTAATAAATATGTCAAATATTTTCTGATGGACGGTTTCAATAGTTATGTGACAGACATTTGATGAAAACAAATTTTACATATCAAGGGATAAAAAATGCAGTGGCAATTCTAAAAAGAAAAGTGTCTCAAAAAATTTAGAGAAACGTTAATTTTATGCAAATTTAGAGAAAAGTCCATTTTATGCTACGTTATTCATATATTCGGGGCTCTTTATAACAAGACGGATATAAATTAAGTAATATCATTATCGAAAAAATTAGTTTTTAACCAGTAATAAACACAATTACTTTATAGTTATATTAAAGTTTTTTTTAGGCTTTTTGATATAGAAGGAGGGTGGAGGAATGTGCATGCGCTTTTAACTCCTTTAACACTTCCGTTTTATGACTAAAAATGTAAACTCAAATATAAATCACTTTGTGCTTGATCTTAACTTTACTTAAATTGCTATCTCGGGTGAATTTGAGTCAAATGTGTTTGTTTGAAGATTCAACGTTGAGTTTTCTTAAGACACTAAAAGAGAATTTTTAGAGCAGCTTAAAAAATTCATAAAATAAGATTAATATAACTTTTTAACAACGCTTTTCTTTTTCATCCAAAAGAAAACAAAAAATAATCATGCATTTCCAGGGAAAAGAAAAAGAGCAGCAACGAAAATTTTGCAGTTATTAAAGGAACAACTTATTATGTTTTCGTAAAAAATACAAGTTGAAAAAAAAATTCACTTCTGCTTTGCATGAATAAAGAGTGTTTTATTCATTAAGTTCATATAAAGTAAATTTATAAGGTACTACATCAAGTTTTTCAACTTACACTCTCTTGAAAAATGTTCTTTTTTTAAATTCAGCAACGTTTGTTCAGTTTTTGCCTTGGAAATTTCTTAAGTTTTTAATGAGTATTAAGAAAAATAAATGTACATTTACTTTAAGGCCAGTATTACTAATTCGTTGTTTATATACATAGCAGCAGTAGATATGGTGAATATCAGAAAGTTCAAAATTAAATAGAATATAGTTTGAATGAATTATTACATTTATTAATAGCTGTGCTATTCAATTTATTTTTGAACTTTCTAATATATGGCAATAATTAGAAAGATCAAAAAGAAATTGAACATCATTTGAGTGAATTATTACATTTAGTAATAGCTATGCAGTAAATATGATAAATGTCAGACATTTGAAAAGTAAATGGAATATTATTTAAGTGACTAATTATTTTTATTAATAGCTATGCAAGAAATATGTTGAATATCAGAAAGTTAAAAAGTAAATCGAGTATAATTTGATTGAATTATTTCGTTTATAATATCTATGCAGTTTTGGAATTCAAACAAGGTAATTCAATGTAAATATTTACAGTTCATAGCCAAATTCTTAAATACATTATAGTATTCACCCAAAAATGATGAGTTGATAATTTTTAACATGTGTTTGGTGTCGTATATAAAGTTTAGTTTTTAGCTAAATAATGACGCAGAAGGTTGGCTAAAATAATGAAGGAGAAAAAATATTTTTTTGCCAGATATTTTTACATTTAATAGAAACATAACTGAAACAACAAATCATAACAGAAAGATCACTGTTAAAATGTTAGAAAAATGTTGAAATTTTGAACTGATTGCTCGTTAATCGCTTATATGTGAATAATATTTGGGGAAAACCAAGCATAATGTAATCTTCGTAAGTAAAACATTTTAACCTGAATTCCTTATAAATTCGATGGAAACATTCACCCTTTTAGGAAAAGAAATTAAGTCTCAAAATATGATTCAACCTAGCTGGGTCGAAAATGCTAAAAACAAAGGTCTCTTGAAAGTAGAAGCAACAAAGTTAATTTAGCAGAACTGAATCAGAAGAGATTAGCAACAACGCTTGGGTACTAGTGAGTTGGTTTTGGTTAGTTTAGAAAAAAACTAAATAAGTTTGCGGTGTGAACGTATCTTGGACAGCTTTTCCTGTCATTTATTTTATTAATGCGCAGCAAACATGTGTAACATTTAAAACATAATTGCGGATATCCTTAATTCATAATCGGAATTCAAGAAAATATTTATTTCCTACAAAATATTCTTCCACTTTAGTAACGTTCAAGAACGTTCCAAATATGCTTCGAAGGCGGCCTACACATCAAAAATTCAGTACGATTGCTCATTTATCCTATTTTCATAGAAATGAGCAATCGCAAAGAAATTTCGATACTTAACGGAGTTAACAAATTTCATGTGCTAAGAAACGTTACACAATCTATATTTTTTGAAGCAAGCACTTAAAAGAATTTAAAATGCATCAAAGAATGAATAATTTTCAACTGTACACCAAGTGAACACCAAAAATGTTGTTCAGTATCACCAAAAATGGTGGCAACTAGATGCAAAATTTTTACAGTGTCATAAATGATGCCACGCTTCGAGGGGAGAGGGGGGTTCCTGAAATTGTGACAAGGGGAGGGGAGGGGGTAACAAGAAGTGTGACATCCTGCATTATGCAACATAGCGTGACATGTGACAAAGGGGGGAGGGGGTCAAATATATGGGGGAAAAGCGTAACATCATTTATGAAGTCATAAAGATGAAGTCAAGAAGAAAACATACGCCTAATTTGTTGGTTATGTGTCGATAAGATACTGTATCAACGCACATATTTTCAGAACTGCAACACGATTCAATGCAACCAAACTTAGCTTGAGTTGAAAATTGAACTGTAAAAATTCTCAGTCAACCTTTCACCCAAAAAAAAAAAAAGGAAAAAAAAAAAAAAAAACGGTGAAATTTAGCTGCAACCAACATTTGGTACTAAAATTGAACCATTATAATGGTTCCTAATTTCACAATCACGGTGAAACTATATGAAACTACACCATTATAGCTGTATCACACTTTACCACTGTGATATTTATTACTTTTTTGAAACACTACGGGACCTGAAATATTACAGTAAACTGCTTTCGGTTTAAAAGTTTTTTTTTTTTTTTAAAGAAATTCTATAAGAAGAACTATTTTGCAGCTTTTTTTACAAATGTAAAGCAAAAGATATAAAGTTATTATAACAAGTTTTATGAAGTTAAAGTAGCTTTTAAAGCTTTGTAAGTTATAAAAAGTTATTATAAAACGTTTTATAAAGTTAAGTTTCATTTTAACTTATTTTATGAAGCTGAAGTTAAGCAATGTTTTTATGCAAGAGCAAAGTAAATATTTTTTTCAGCACAACCTAATTATTTTCTGCCAGGCTATAATTTGGAAAAGGTCTTACATTAAAAAAATTATATAACACTACAGAATTTGATCTTAACTTTACTATATTTTTCGCAAACACATTACTATTTCGTAAGGAGAATAAACATGCAATACAAATGATTTGGGCAAAGGATTCAGGATTTTAACGGGAAGTAACTTTTGTCTGAAAGAAATGTTTATGGGTCGATGGAAAGTTTGAAAAACTCAGCTTTTGTTCTTTACGATGGTATTAGTTATAGTTATGTTTAGGAAATACCATTTATTTGCAATTTTAGTTTTGTTGCAACGTTTTCTAAATAAGAGCTTTACTTTCTTTGTCATAAACAGAGCTAAAACGTGAAAGACGAAAAACATAAATAAATAATTTATTTATAGTTTATTCATATTTTATATAAATCTATAAATAATCTAGATATTTGATGTACGTAAGTCGTATAAGCTTTCATACAACCTTCGGATCAACGAATTTCCTAATAAAAAACTTATGACTATTAGTTGTGCTTTTTTCTTCTTTTCCTTTCCTTTTTTCTCTTTTTTTTTTTTTGTAAAAATGAGTAAGAATGAATATTAAACCTATGAAGAAAAACAAAATCATAAATGATTGAAACACAATTCGCTCATTGTTCTATCTTTCATTAACTGAAAAAATGGGTTGGCAACCTTTGAATGTGTGTTGTAAAAATTGTTATGTACAAATATATGCCTTCAAAATGCTGTTCTTTAAATTGTTGCTGATGGCCGCAGTGTAGATAAAAATAAATTTTTTTCCCCCAAAAAATATTTACTGTTACATTAGAAAATATAAAATGTTAGATGTAGGGGTGACATATATTTAGTACATGAAGATATTACCAGGGCCTTATTTACCATTAGGCCCGTGAGGCCTGGGCTAGGGCCCCATATAGGGGGCCCTAATTTTGGTTATTATTATTATTTTCTTTTGTAATTTAAAATTTTTTAGAAAAATATTTAAAAATAGTATCTTTCAAAAACAAACTTTAGTGTTCTGTTGCTTCACAGAAAATTTGTATTATTAAATTATTTTAAAAAAACAAGGAATTTTCACTTTGGGGGCCCCCAAATTTTGGTCTGACAATTTGAAATTTGAAAAACAAAATCGATTTTGCACTTTGGGGGCCCCCAGATTTTATTCAAACATTTTGTAATTTAAAAACAAAATCATTTTTCTTGTTAGGGGCTCCCAAATGTTAGTCTGATTCTCGGACATTTGAAAATCAAATTAGGGATATTATAGAAATAAATATCCTTAGTTTCACTATTACGGAAAGAAATTAGCATTTAGTTATGTTTCTTTATAACTCTCTTCTTATTTCTTTTCAAGCGATTACATAAACCCCTTATAGCACAAGCTGACCAGAATTTTTTTTCTGGTCAGCTTGTGCTATAAGGGTTTTATGTAATTATTTGTTCTTTGTATGTAAGTTTATTTATTTTTTATTGGTATTTTAGAATAAGTTTTAACTACATTTGGGGGCGCTGAATCGAAATATGAGATCAGTTTTTCTGTTTTTTTTCTTTTTTTAGGAAAGTGTTTTTAAAATGTGCAGTTTGACTCGAAATGTGCAGGTACTAACTCATTTTCTGTCCAAATTTCTAAAGCATATGTAGAAGGATTTGTTTCTGTATATTTGTCCTGCCGTCAGAATTCTGTTCAGTTACTTAAAGGAAAATACAGCAGAAAGTAACTTTCCACGTTTCATCGAGTTTACTTCGTGAACTCTTGACGTGCAGAGAATAACAAAATTGGCCTCACGCAATATTCATGCCTGGGAAAATTTGTTAAAAGTTAACGTATAATGTACTGTGTTGCAGATTTTTTTTGCATTTGTGTTGATGAATAAAAATAAAATGTGTTCCTGCAGAAGAGGATGTGTAAATCAGATTCATGTTAATTTGCTTTATAAGCGGAGAATATACGTTGAAAGAAAACAGATAAAATGCTACTGACTTAGAGCGCATACTCCGGTGTCAGGCTTCGTGACCGGCACAAAAACCTGAGCACCACATGCGATCTGTAAAATGTGTACATAACATTTACCAGAGTGGACTCTTGAGAAAAGAGTAAGTCAGAAATTAAGCATGCCGATAGTTTTGAAAAAACAGAAAATTACTTCGATGAATATTATTTATGCCTAATTAATACTTGTACAATGTTATAACGAAAATTCCTTGTTTATTTTTTAATTTGATTGATGGATTTAATCTAAAACAGTTTCACGTATATATATTTCGCTAAAATGTCCTAGTTTAGGTATCTGAGCTAATAGGCAAAAATTATGGTCATATTTCAATTCAGGGCATCAAATTCATATCGAAACAGCTCCAAATATCTCGGCAACAGAACAGTTACAACTTGTGATAGATTTTTAGGAATTGCAACGCCACCACTAATTCTGTGAGACTTACGTGCATGCTATATAATTAAACACTAAATCGGCAAATTTTTAAAAGCTATAGAATTAACTTACTTTTTAAATTTGCCTTTAAAAAGAATCTTGATGTTCGTTTTGGCCAAACATGTCGCCGGTAGCCATTTACGTGTTTAAAAAAAAACCTCTTTCAGTATGTTCCATTCAGACTCGTTTTCCTCCCGCACTCATGTTACAGTTTAAGCAAGTCGTTCCAGAACTTGTTCATAGAAACTCGACACGAGTCACGCAGTTTTTGTCTTTTTAAGCGGCTATCGTCAGAAGAAAATTTTCAGTGATTCTCCAATAAGTGGGTAATTTGCATCCCTTGGGGGAAGGGGGCTGGACTATGTACTATATCTTCTCGTTTAGTATAGAGATTTTTTTAAAAACATAAAATGTATTTTTTTAATGTTTTCTACTATTTCAAAATATATGTCAAGAAAATAGCTCTATATTTTACTCCTACGTAATTTTGTGTTCTCTTCTTTCCCCCTCGTTCTTCCTTTCGTTAACCTTTTACTTCTGCAATAGTTATAAGCATATTGTTATAAAACGTTTAAGAATTTTTTCCCTAAAGAAAAATTCTTTAAAGAATTTAAAAACAATTTTTAATTTCATCTTGGAAAGATAAATGTTTTTTTTTAACGCTTCTTCCACCACATCATGTAAACCGGGGGGGGGGGGATGGTGGACACTGGAATTCCCCCCCCCCCCCCAAAAAAAAGGGCCAGCTTGATTTCTGGAAGATGAATGCCTGCATTAATCCTTTTAAAAATATTTAACTGATTTTTGTAAGATGCATAAAAGAAAATCTTTTGCAATTTGTCACTACTTACTAACCTTGCCACTTACTAACCTTGCCATGTTGTTTTAATTTCGAAATGCAGAGTGATAATCTGTAAGATATGCCTTTTCTATTTAGTAAATATAATATAATATAATATATCACACTTTGTGTTTGAACCGATGGAAGTTAGGGCTTACTTAAAATACATTTCGTGGTTATCATAGCAAAAAAGACTGACACATAAAAATGAGGAACATTACATACTTTACTGGATTTTAATGCTGCCACAATGCTAGAAAGGTTGTAAAACGAGGCTTTTCTTCCTCAAACATTCACATATGCTCAAAATTTTTTTTCTAAAAAATGGCCCATTTCTTGTGTTTTTGAACTGATGGAAAAGACCGTGGTTGTTTCATTACATTAGTGAAGTTCCTAACATGGGTGTCAACTCTAGGGATGTAACGAATATTCGGCCTGGCCGAATAGCCATTTCATCACCTGGCCGAATATTCGGCTTGGCCGAATACTAGGTAAGGTCAAATTCGGCCTATCCAAATATTGATGGACTATTCGGCCTAATAGTTCTGCTGCAGTAGAAATGTTAAAAAATTAAGAAACTAGTAAATTTTAAACATTTAAAATTGTATTATAATTATTGCGAAAGAATACATTAGTATACAATTTTAATAAATAAAACTAATTTAGAAAAAACTCATTTTTTTAAAACCTTGCTTTAGGCTTGAGTGAGCAAAAACAGATTTTAAAGTTGTAATATTGTATTTTATATTTAGCATTTGCTCCCAAAAGCTGGCAATAGTTAATTATGATGGAAAGTATGAGAAATTTATTTTGTTATAATTAACAAAGTGGAAGTCAGACTTTGTTTGGGTAGATAGATTTATTTTCAATATTGGGTAAGAGAAAAATGTGAAATCCCCAGAATGTATCATCAATATTTAGATAGAATAAGTTATTGGGGTTTTCGAAAACAAAATATATTCCAGTTAAGTGTATTAAATTTTAATAGATCTTTTAAAAATAGGTATGTAAAAAAGCCCATAAAATAAAAATATTAGCTTTTATAACTTTTAAAATATCTTTATAAAACAGTTTTGAGCAAAGTAAAAGTTCACTAAGCAATAGTAGTTCTTTCATTTAAATTAAATAATTAGTAAAATAGTTCTAATGCTTACAACCATAAAACCTGTCATTTCTATTGTGGATGAAATTCATAGTTTTATTACATTCAAAGCAATGGAGACAATAAATTTATATTTCAAAGAGTTTTAAATTCTTAACAAACATAATGAAATCCTGCATCATAGATTGTGTGTAATTGATGTTTGACTTTGTGAATAATTTTAAATTTGGCAAATACTTTCCATAACAACGATTTTCTAGAAATTTGAATATTCGGCCGCCGAATATTCCATATTCGACCTATAACATTGGCCGAATATTCCGCTTCGGCCTGGAAGAAAGGGCCGAATATTCGATATTCGGCTAAATCAATATTCGTTACATCCCTAGTCAACTCCCTCCCCCAAAAGAAGGAAAAACTTTGTTTTGTTGCATAAACTTGCAGTTTTCTAAATTTTCAGTAGTGCAAAAAAAAAAAAAAAAAAAAATATTAAGAAATTTTATTTTATTTATCCGGTGTATCTTTCAATAAACTACATTTATTTTCAGTTTTGATACGTTGAAATAGCAACAATAAAATTGAATAATTCAAGTCTATATATTTTTCAAAAACTCCTTAATTCAATTTGGTGTCACTCCCAAAAAGGGTTTCACCCCGTAGTAACGCTTCTGATTACATGTTATACATTTCGAAGTTATCATTAAAAAAAAAAAAGACTGAGATAAAATGCGAGAAAATTTCTTGAAATTCTGTCAAAAAGTGATAAAATTTAACCATGTTCTCGAAAATGAAGTTTAGAGAATGAGCATTAATATAAAATTCAAAATTGCGCCTGCACTAAATTTCGAAAAAAAAAATGTTTTCAAACTGCGAGGTTACAAACACTTGTTAGGTGAAAAAGGGACATGATTGTATTGATGGGAAAAATTTCGAGCTCGAACCAGTACAAAACTAGAGAAACAGTTTAAAGATCTATTACAATGTTTCTAAAAGAAATTGTTAGAAAATGACTATTTGAAAGAAAATCTTTTTAGTGCCAGTTCTTTAAACTAAAACAAGCCTCATAGCTCTTTTCGGGAAATTGAATTTTGTTCTTACGCATGCTTCAGATTTAAGTATCTCCAACTACCGTTCTTAGGAACTAAAGTCTGCGATTACCGCTTCCTATTTCGAATCAAACTTCTTCGGTACCTCTCGTTAACAACTAAACTTTGTTATCTTCTTTTTCCCTTAAAGGTAGAATTTTCGATAAAACTAAAAAATTCGAAATTTTGCGCTTTTTTTTCTCTTAACTTCATGTGCTCGTAACACATTGAATTTTAACATAGTGAACAAGTATACTGTGAGCAGAAACATACGCAAACAATTGGTTTTTCTGTTAATTGACTTAATTATAAATAACTAAACTATAACATTGCAGTTTTCTTATGCAGAGATTTTTTATTTTAGATTTTGGTAAAATATTTTTTTAATTTGTAGTCTATGCAAAATAAAACTTGTTTCACAAAAAAAAAAATTACATTTAAGCATATCGAAAGAAAGGAAGAAATTAATTTTTTTGTTTTTGATTGAAGAATTTATATTTTTCAACATGATATTCATATATTTTTTTTACGATGACCAGTCAACAAACCAATGCACTCATTGAAAAGTATTAGGACACGAAATTAAGAACAAATTTTAACAATTGCAAAAAAAAAAAAAAGACAAAAAGCACTTGCCTTTGACTGAATATCCATTTTGTAAACAGAAAAAGAAAAAAAGTTTTCACCCCATTGCAACACAGCTCAAAGTCAAAATTCACTATGCTAGAATTTCAAAAATTAATCATTATTTTCCAGTTCTAATTTATTTCACTCCACTCCTGCTTAACTGTGCGAGTTAAAACAAATCCCGAGCACTATTTTTAGATGCGGAAGATTACGTAGCAGAATGATACACACCAGCTTTCACTTTTCCACTCGCAATCTGAAATATACTTTTCTCTCATTCAGAAAGATAGTAAACAATGCAGACGTCACATATTGAAATTGAATGATATGACGATTGAGGTACACTTTATTTGCTCGCTGAAAGAAATGATTGAAATGTTTTTCTGAGATTTTTATTTCGCGTTTCAAGTGTAGGGGAAGATGGGTAAAGTGAATCTAGGGGGGATGCAGTGGACTACTTTCATCTAAATGTAGTACTATCTAATTCTTTCACTTTTTGGGAAGTCTCATAGACGGCAGCGTGGTACTAGTTTTTTAAAGCCAATAAATAAATAAATAAATAAATAAATAAACTGGAAATAGTAAGGTAGCCATTTTGTTCTAGATTTCATGTTTTGAACTGATTAAAGTAATTTTTCCACCTTGAAGAGTTTAACTTTTTTCGAGACTATACTAATTTCTATAAGTACTACTAAATAATTCTGCTGAAAAGGCAAGATACTGTTCGTTTTAAGTACCTAAACATACTCTGCATATTTATACTCAGTTTTTATAGTTACCATATAATTTTAGCATCATTATTTGTTTTGCTTAGATATAGGATACAGATCAGCACTCTGTTCGGGCAGGCGCACCAGTCAGTGTGCCTAAAAGTATAAATTAAATTTATAGTTTATTTGTTTCATTTAAATTTACGTGTGCACATGCAATACAAAGTATTATTAGTATAAAATAAATGCTAGAAATAATAAGTTCCTGAAAACAATATATTTAAATAACATGGAAAATTACAGTTGGTGGTTGTAAAATTAAAAAAAAAAAGAGAATTCGTTTTAAAAAACTGATGACGATTGTGCTCAAGTGAAAAAAGAGAAACTGCAAGTTTTTACATTTACAGAAACACACTACATGGTTCCATTATTGATGCAATGGACATCATATCACGTGAAATTGTTGTACCAAGTCATGGATCTTGATGATCCAGGTATCTTCCCAGGAAATTCAAGGATGTTTCTATCAAATATATCTTTCGATATTTTATCATTATATTTTAACATTCGCTGATTTAAACTTATTTTTACTTAATAAAATTTCTTAGTTTCAATGGTTTTTTTATTTGTTTTGATTTCCTTTAAATATTGGTACTTTTATTTTATGAAAATATTTGTATTATGTCCTTTAGACTAAAGAAAAATAAAAAGGTGAAATTTCAGAAGAACCAGCTAATTTACATTAACCGAAAGTAAACAACAAAGGTTGATCCATTGTTCCCCGAGATTTTACGTACTTGTTCGAACGTATGTAATTCTTCGGGCTAATTTTTTTCGTGGTAATTCCAACTGCATGACGTGGTGTATATAATTACAGATATTCTCAAATGTCTAATGCCCCTTTCTCTCTAAATAAATTCTATAATTATATTTTGTTAAGGTGACTACATTAAAATTCTATTTTGTTGGTTATGAAGCTATGGACTATAAACATTTAAACAATAGGTTTTAGAGTGTATACATATACAAGAGGCTAATTTCATGAGCCTTTTGTCATGTCTGTCCCAACATTTTTAATTAATTTCAAGCATTAAAACATAATAATTTAATAAATTTTGGTGTGCGTAAACATCTCCACGCCCATTTAAAAAATAGCGCAAGAATTTTAGTCGTAGAAACAGATATTTTAAATTATTATACAAAAATGTGTCGTGGCTGACATGAAAATAAAATGGACAAGTCTGACACATCATGTTTTAATGTAATAGTTAAAATTTTGCTTTGTTAGCATAACATTTTTCTGATATTCATAAAGTGGGTCATGAGGAGCACACCAACATTTTATCCATTATTTTAATATTTTGTACTTGAAATGAAACCAAAAAATTGTGTTTTATCATGTCTGGCTCTCGTGGAATAAAGTATTTTTAATTTTATTTAGTGTTTTAAGTGATGCTTCTAAAGGAACCAGCAAAAAAAAAAAAAGTTTGTAGGGGGAAAAAAATGACATAATACTTCTTGTCTTTTGCATTTTTGGCACTAATTTTTTCTAAAACTATTGAGACAAATTAAGGGAACCGTAACTTCAGAGCCTCAGTACTCAGTATGATGATGCCTTATTCTGATCGCAGCTTTCTTTACCCATCACGTACATTTTATTTGAGGGTGGGAGAAAAACCAATTGAATATTTACTTTAATGGAAAAAAGGGGAAAATGCACACCTGTTAATAACAGTGTGATACAAACCGCTTTATATGTTATAACTATGTGCTGTCTTTTCCTTTACCCAGTAAACCAGACTTTCGTAACTTGGTCTTTCGTAAATTTTGAATTTCGTAAGTTGAATATCGGAACAATGAAAAAAATTAATGCGGTGTGGTTAATGTGTTTTTCTTTTCCCCTTTCTTTTCTTTAGTTTTTCGTAGCCTTATGTGTTCTTTAATAGAGCAAAAGCTAAGTACTTGTAATTTTTAAACATTTGCAGTACAAAAATATATTTGCATTTTTATATGAAATATTTTCAATTTCTCTCGTAGATAATGGTGTTAAATACTTTTAAGCTGTTCAAATAGCGTATGTCATACAAAGAGTGCAATTTCTTGCCTATTTTTGTTAACTAAGTAAATTTAAATGCTCTGTAGTAGGGATTTCTTGCATTCTTTCAAAACACGTGTAGCTGATTTTAATGGGAAAATTGTGCAGCTTTGGTTTTCTTTAATCTACAGTTAGAAAAGATGCATGTTTGAACAGGTTATTAATAAAAGGTTAGTATGTTATATTTTACGTAGTTTAGAATAAAATATACCTTAAATAAAATAAAATATACACATCAGGTGTAGGTGGGGATGGGTTAGACCAGGGGTCTCCAAACTACGGCCCGAGGGCCACATCCGGCCCGCGGACAGATTTTGTCCGGCCCGCGGAGAGCTAGCATACTTGAAAGAAAACTCCTTCTAGAGAACATATTTATTTTTTATAGCAAATTAAATTAAATTTACTGAAGTAATCTATTTTTATGTTGAATAATTATTAATATGACATCTACATTGATATGGTCATGGGCTAACTACTCATAACATTGTTGTAGGTTATTATTTACTAACTAACAAATTATTGAAATGAATCCAACTAACATTTTATACATTTTAAATGAAAAGATAACTTATAACAAGCATAACGACATATGAAATACTAATGAAATTTATGTAATTGAGATTTTCCACTGACAATAGTTTGTAGTTGTGGACTAATTTTACTTGTACCAATTATTAAAAGAGATTTAAGATGCTCATCAGTTAATTTAGATCTGTAAACATTTTTTGTGTACTTCATTTTGGAAAAGGTCTTCTCACACAAATAAGTAGTACCAAAAACAGAAAACAGCCCACGAGCAAATTTATGCAAATTATCAAATTGTGTCAGTGGAAGACACTTATAAAATTCCAACAAAGATAAGTTTTGATATTTGTTCTTAATTATATCACTGCACTGTAGATCAATCATTTCCATTTGAAGTTCCGGGGCTAGGGTTTCAATGTCAGTATCAAAAGGATTCTGAAAAATCTTAATTTGATTCGCAATGGCATCAAAGTCCGAGAAACGAGTATCAAAATTTATTTTCAAAGCACTCAAAGTTTCGATTGCAAAATCGATAGGAAACTCGGTCTCAGTGGTGTGGCTAAATATTTCACATGTTTTAAAATGTGAAAAACATTTACTTCGTAGTTGTGATTGAAACAGTATCAATTTCTTCCGGAATGATTTGATATTATTGTATAAATCAGGAAGATGCTGGTTTTCTCCTTGCAATCTCAAATTCAGTTCGTTCACATGTTTTGTCAAATCAACATAGAATGCTAACTTCCACAGCCATGCGTTGTTTTGCAATTCAGTAAGAGGGCGATGCTTTTCATTCAAAAAAAATTCGATCACTGCTCGAAGTTCAAAAAAGCGCTGAAGGACTTTCCCACAACTAAGCCAACGTACGGCAGTATGATAAGGTAAGTCATTTTCTCCAATCTCTTTAATAAATTGTACGAATTGTCGGTGATTCAGCCCAAAAGATCTGATAAAATTAACAGTTGATATGACTGGTTTCAGAACTTCAGACATATCCAAACATTTTCCGCACAAAGACTGTTGATGAATGATACAATGTAAGACTATTGGTTTTGAACCACCGTCATTTTCTACAGCCTTTGACACAAGAGCGACCACTCCTTTATCTTTCCCACTCATGTTTTTGCCTCCATCAGTTGTAATACATTTCAAGTTTTTCCATCGAAGGTTCTTTTGCTTAATGGCCATTTCAACTCCTTTAAAAATATCTGAACCAGTAGTTGTGCCATGAATACTATACATATCAAGAAGTTCTTCACGCACTTCATAGCTTTTATCTACTCCTCGAATATAAATCAACACCTGAGCAGTATCTGACACATCCGTTGACTCATCCAAGGCCAAAGAAAACCACTCAACATGTCTATTTTTGTTGAACAGTTGAGAGGATATATTTTCAGCGATGTCTTCTACCCTTCGAGCCACAGTGTTTGCTGACATACTGACAGTTTTTAATAAATTTACCTTTTCAGGGCACATTTCTTCGGCTACTGCGATTATGCATTCTTTGACCATTTCTCCATCGGTGAATGGTTTTCCACGTTTTGCAATTTCAAGAGCCACACGAAAGCTGGCACGAGTTGCAGCCTCTTGTTCAGTTTTGAGTTTTGTAAATAAAGATTTCTGCGATTTCAATCCGCGCTTCATAGCTTCGAATTTTTCTGTCCGCAAACTTCTTGTATATTTTGAGTAATTTTGAAAATGTTTTGCTTCATAATGACGTTTAATGTTATATTCTTTGAGAACGGCTATGCTTTCATTGCAAATCAAACATAGCGCCTTGTTACTGGACTCAATTACGAAATACTGAATGTTCCACTGATCTTTGAATTTTCTGCATTCACTATCAATTTTTCGCTTCTTTTCCATTCTACTAAATCACACACAAAAGCAACAATTCAAATAAAAATATTGTTACAAAGATGTCTTAAACTTAAACACGCACAAACACGTTTTAAGGAGGTACGCACTATTTTATTTCACAGCAGTGTCATAGGAACTGACTTGTGGTTGCGCCACTAGCCTTCTTATATATTTCACTTACTGCCATCTAGAAGTGAGTGGAAGACACCAGAACTTTATCGAACCAACGAGATTATTCTGTAAGTGCTATTAGCGCCATCTGTTAGGGATAGAAGGTACTACCTATTTCTGCTTGTGTCCACCAGATGTCCTGTCACGTTACTCCTCATGGCTCGCTCGTACTCTACGACTAATCTAGAAATTACAGATAATGACAGGAAAATTAATAATATGCAGTGTTGCCGTTTTGCGGACTTTAGTTCGATTTGCAGCCTTTTTTAAACGTGGCGTACTTTTTCGGACTTTTTTTTTCATGTAAAAAAATACTCATTCGTTACTTGAGTACTCGTTAGGAACCGAAGTAACGATTACTGAAGAAAAAAGTAATCAATGATTACTTGTGTATTTCATTACTTTTGTAATCAATGATTACTATGGCGATACGATGCGGGTACCCCATTATAACGGATACCCATACGATACAGAAAATACATCAGCTTCCCCGTCGCTAATGGCATCTGGCAAAAAAGTAATCATATTTTACACCACTAGTGGACTGATTCAACTTTTTACCACCGGCAACAATTAATGATAATATGGTTTTGGCCCTTGGAATTTACTGGAGTAATCAATATGGCCCTAAGGCTGGAAAGTTTGGAGACCCCTGGGTTAGACAGACAGGCTGGCGTATATTCTCTTTCAAATAATCTAATTTCAACACTTATTATTTTTTAGTTTCAATTTAATTTATTAATTTATTGTGCTGTATTTAAATAGTTAGCAATAATAATTATACGCAAAGTTCAGATACATTCGTGATTTTGTTTCCATTTTTTCTATTTACTCATTCTACTTCTTTGTTTATTTTTGCGGGAAAGTAGACTGCAAACGATAAAACGAGATTTGGGTACGTTTGTTTAGACTTGTCTTATTCGAATTTTATTGCGGAATGTTTACATTGCTCTTGAAAATCCAATACAAACTGAATTTACTATTGGACTTTTTTTCTCTATTTTATAAAGCTACTCGGAGTGGAAGTAATATGTTGGGCGGTAAACACTGGTCTTGACAAGAGCCTACGTTTAACGCTACAATAGAATCGTCGTACGATACGTCTGTGTGTTCAGCCGCTTCAGGGTTGGCCATGACAAAATTTGTTCTGATCGAATATCGATCGACACTTCTGAGCTTTCTGTGTGTCAAGCGCAGATTGGGACATTACTGATTGCGTCGTATGTTACCAGCAATTGCTTAATATGCGTGAGGTAGCGATGTGGTAGCAAGTATAAAAATACACGAAGGTTAAGCATACATTCACGTCTGGAAAGAAAAGAGTTGCACGTGATAGATTCAATTTAGGATAAATTATTCTAAGCTCCATATTTTTTTCTACTTCTGAAGAATAATTTATTGCTGTGAATGTAAATGATGTAGCAAAATTATACTAAATGAAGCATACAAATAAAGAAATGCAATAACTATCTTAAAATGAACAGTGAATTGTGAATTTTTAAAAATTAACATGATAGCGCGATTTAGCTACCTGGCTTGTCATTTAATACTCGGGCTCGGGTCTGTTTAGATATTTTGCTATATAAGAAAGATGAATTTTTGAATCCACGTGGTTTTATTTGTAGTTATAATGATGTCTTTATCTTCGCCTTCCTAAACAATAATAAAGGAGGAAATATGCCTGTATGTTTGTAAGTAGGATATGCGTCAGTAATGAAAATTTGGTTAACCAAAAAGACCACCTTGTACATAAATATAAAATGGTAGAAAAAAAAATGCATTATGTACTTTTTATATACATTTGAACTACATATATCAATGATTTTATGCAAAAAAAAAAAAAAAGTGTCCAAGCACAAACAATATCTATTTCATTTTTTTACGCACTAATTCATCCAAAGGTAGAATTATATAATCGAACACATCTACATGTAATAATAAAATTACACGTTAATTTAAAGCACAAATGAGCAAAACAATGCAGACATATTGGATGCAGACTTCATTTGGATGTTTTGCATCTAGAAGCTCCCTGTCGCATTGAAAAAGGGATTCCAAGCAATCCCGAAACATATGTCTGCATTGTTTTGCTCATTTGTGCTTTAAATTAACGTGTAATTTTATTATTATTGTTTTCTTGCACAAAGTTAAATTATTTTTACATCTACATGTGTCACTTTTTTGTAAATCTAATCTTTCTAACCAATTTAGGTCAAGTAACTTACACAAAATAGGTTTATAACAAATTTAAATAATTTATTTTATGTTATCCTCGAACAAGTGCCTGCTATTTTCGTTTTCCCGCTGAGAGTTACTTTTCCACAGAATCAACAATATTCATCAAAGCAAGAATGCAAACCAGAGTTAGACACATAGAAAATATTTGGATCTCAATTTCTAAAATAATTTTTAACAACATTTTAAATAGCTGAATTTATAAGCAGTGTACTGACGCAAAAAAAACATAATAGTAGATGAAACTCTAGTTTTTGTGTGCTACAAGCCTTTTCCGCACAGTTTAAAGAAATTACGCTAACGGCTTTTAATGGGAAAGTTTGACACACCTGTCATTTTAAATCTAATTCTGTCCATTGATTACTTGGTAATTTAATCTATTTCCATTTTTTAAGCAAGGGACACATCTCGTGCCAAAATGTAGTCAACGTCAGGAAAGATGAAACGTTTGCATTGACAAATTTAATTAAAGTAACGCTTCTAAATCAGTTACATTCTTACATATTTCGCTAAAAGTTTGTGACAAAAGGTTTAAATGCATAACCAACTGTTGCTGAAATTGCATGAGTTTTGCTCAATAACTTGATCTTTTCAGACTCACACAGGCTCTGTTATCCGGAAGTAACGTTCTGTTACTCTTGTCTTGACCAGAGAACGGAATAGGAAATAAAAGCTTCCGGCACCGGATATTACAGCCTGATTGTGTTGTGTGCTTTCAGACAGGTGACGTAGTCTTGTTTTCAAGCAGAAATCTGTTATCAAAATTGAAGCTGTTTTGCTCTTATCTATTCAACTATGTTTAATACGATTTTGCCGATGTTTCTAGTCATCATTTCCCCGTTCAAGGAAACTTTTAGTCGGAAAAAAGTGCTGAAGGATTCTGAATAGACCCTACTTCCTTCCTCTAGATTTTTCAGAGAAAAATATGATTTTGAGCACAGTTATCGATATGTGATATATCAAATTAGGGATCTGGTGCATCTACTTTTTTGATTTGCTCCGTTCCAACGTGTAAATACTTGCTCCTGCTCAGCTCCGTGCACCGAATAATTGCAATCTACACACACATATATACATATATATATATATATATTTCATTTAACGTGGACCAGTGACGATTAAATTTTGCAATACGATACGATACATTATGCAAAAAAAAAAAAAAAAAAAAAAAAAAGCAATGGTAAAATAACATTTAAAATTTGTTTAATGATTAGCCTAGAAAGATAACATAATTTTTTGCATTTATTATCGTAACTTACGGACTCTAACGAATTTATTTCTATTTCTGAAAAAGTTTTTCCATTCATAACTCAATTTTTAATATCCAATTCTTTGAAGTGGCAACACCTTAGTTTGTTTATATTAAGCGATCCTCGGCATTTTTATATCTAGCGATCTTTTCTTAAGCTTATCGAATTTTAAAACCTTTTCTGCTATTTTAAAATGGTTAATTTCCGATTCTTTGGAGTGGCAATAACTTAGTTCGTTTATAGTGAGCGGTCGTTCTCATGTTTAGTTTGACTGTTGAACTTATAGAACGCAGGTGTTCTGCGGGGATCATTTAGTAGATTATATTTTTTTATAGTTAATTATTTTTATAGGGTAAAAAAATTTAAAAAGAAATCGCAACAGTGGATCAGAGCAAAATATTTTTGCTCTTGCTCCGCTCTAGCTAAAGCTCGATGCTCCACTGCTCTTCCCTCCTGCTTCATACTCCTCTACAGACCACTGACGCAAAATATCAAAGTTGCTATGTAAACAAATAAATGAATAAAAATAAACATACACATACGTACGACACACACACACACGCACAAATATATTTATATATATATATATATATATATATATATATATATATGTATATGTATATATATACGTGCACACCTTTAAATATAATGATATATACAACTCTTCACCTTCAATAGGTAAGATATCTTTTCCTGCCAAAAAATACGTTAAAGGTTCATCCAAACAAAACAAAAAAAAATGAGTAAGAGCTTTCTAGAGCATTAACAAGCTTTGGAAATTTACTAGTCAATTTTATTACGATCGATGTTTTTTTTTTTTAATAAACACAGCATAAGAACTGCCTTTTTATAATATCTCCTTGTTCTTGGAGTTAATCAAACATAAAAAAGGGTGTAAAAGTTCTGAATTATTGATGAGTACAATATGTTTTTCTGTAAGTTTAAATTTTATCTCTTTTTCCTTGCAAGATCAAAAGAGTTAATATGTTTTTTCACACGTTCTCCTTGTAACAATTCGAAAGGATAACGTTTTTCGTTGAAAATATTTCTTTCTAATAAACTGCACAAGTAGGAGATATACATGTAAGAATATGTGAAATGTTTCTTTTTTGATGGCGAACATCTCTCGTATAAAACGAGTAGAAACTTTTCATGTTTTAAGTTTAATTTAAACTGTCTGAAGTTCAGCATATCAATTTCTTTTAAAGATTTTTACTCTCAAAAACTGATTTTGAGCATTATAAACATTAATTCTCTTCACTTATAAATGAGATGACAAATTTTTGTATCATAATGAAAAAGTTATAACATATTTTACTTGTAAATTAGAAAGGGATATTCGCAGATCGGGAATAGAAGTTCTCATCATAATTACAGGCAGGGAATGGGGATCAACAAATAAACGAACACGAAAAGCACAAGTTTGTTTTTTTAAATCGTAACTCTTGTTATATTTGGTGTGAATAAAATAGTTTTGAAATGAAAGAACTAATTCCGGACTTTCATGTTTTTGGAAACTTTTTTGTAATAGAAGATGTTCTGCAGTTTAAATGATGCTTTTTGCATGGTCTACATTTGAACTCCGTAAGTAACTGATCAATATAGTTGACGGTGAGAGTAACCACAGAAATGAATGTTATCACTAAATGATAACATTAGTGGTGTAAGTCAAGTGAATAATATTTTGAGAATAACGATATTTTGCATTACGGTTGAAATGTTACAGTATTTAATAAGAAAAATCTAATGGGGCCATCTTTTTGATACATTTTTGAAGTATTCTTTAATATACTTTAAATAAAGGTAGATTATATCCCATATTATGGAAAGTTGAACCAACTACATTAAAAAAAATGACTTACTAAAGTATGTTTCTCACTATCTCAAACGAAATATATATTGTTAAATGGAGCATTTGATAATATCTATACATATATTTCCCTTAGCGTGGACCAGTTTCGATTACATTTTGCAGAACGATACGATACTGACATCACGCAAAAAACAAATCATGGTAAGACGATGTCTAAAAATTTGTTGAACGATTAGCATAGAAAAGTAACATAATATTTGCATTTTTTATTGTAACATACGGGCTTTAACAAATTCAGTTCTTTTTCTTAAAAAAGTATTTCCATTCATAACTCAATTTTTAATTTCCGATTCTTTGGAGTGGCAACACCTTAATTTGTTTATATCGAGCGATCGTTCTCAAGTTTTATTGTTGAGTTTATAGCCCGCAGCTGTTCTGCGGGGAATCAGCTAGTACAATATATTTTGCAACAAGAACTGTAGGAGGAAGTTTACTTTCAAATGAAAATTCAGTAAGTGTAATTTCGATAAAAGATAACTTGCTGTTGTCGCATGTGTGAAAAGTGAACAGCTAGAGTATATACCAGAAAATACAGTTCACCAAAAAATAAATTATTAACATGGATAAAGAGAAAAGAGAAAACCAAGAAAACCATAGACCAGAACAGCATAGGAATGCAATTAAGTTAAATCTAAAAAAAAAAAAAAAATTGAATTTCCTAAATTTCAAAGTTAAAAATTTTATGCTATAACGATTAAAAAATTAATTTTTGCTCCTTTAGAAAATGAATCAAAGTTAATCTGAAATAAGATCTAATATGTTAGATAAAATACTGCATAAATGTGTCAAAATGATAAGTTGAAAACAAGAAGGGCTGGAAGTATGAAAATGACAGATGTAAGGGCTGTAAGGGTCACGCATTCTTCGTGCTTTTCGTGTTCGTTTATTTAATGATCCCCATTCCCTGCCTGTAATTATGATGAGAACTTCTATTCCCGATCTGCGAATATCCCTTTCTAATTTACAAGTAAAATATGTTATAACTTTTTCATTATGATACAAAAATTTGTATTCACAATAACGAAATATTATGCGTCTATCGTAATATATTGCTGCTGTGGTAATGAAATTACCAGCGAAGAATGCGTGACATCATGGAGCAATGAAGCAATTGGTTATATTGGGTTAAGCCCCTTTTAATAACGCAATAATAATAATAATTATTATTATTATTATAACAATCAGGCAATTGAGGACGCGGTTATTAATTTAAGAAGAACCAATGATGAGCAATGAAAGTTCTGTCGCCGCCGTACGTCGCTTGTTGCAGTTAGTGTGAGTGCGCCCTAAGACAAAATATAGCTCTTACTCAGTGACTCAGAAAATTTCAAAAACGTGTTAAAACATTTTATTCAAAAAGTTTCTTTTTTTAAGCCTACTTTCCCGTAGAAAAGTGAAAACAAAGTATGAAAGAAAGCTAAATGTACCGCAAAAATATCGTTAAAAATGAGCAAAAAATAAGTTAAGTAACTGAATAAATATTGAAAAATAAAAATTTAAAAGTACGGTTTGGGATTGGGGAAAATGTGTGTCTGTCCGTCGGTCTGTCTGTCTGTTGGTCTGTCTGCCCCTCCCCCAATACCTTTTGAAGGACTTGTCCGATTTGACAGATTTTTTTTTTTGTATTCGAAAGATCTCGGTGAGGACATATCTTTTCCATATTTTACTGTTTGATTCAAATAATTTTTCGTTCAATTTCGAACAGTTCAAGAAATCTTAACATTAATGCCTATGGGAAAATGAAGCAAATTATGTAACTCTGGGCATAAGATCCAAGTTCCTTTGAAAAGCTTATTGGAAGAAGCTATCAAAGGGAAACATTTTTTTGATATGAACAGTTTTTGTTCTATTTTGAACAGTTCCAAAAAAAAAAAAAAAAAAATCATCACCACCTACGAGAAAATTACAATCCTTTATAAATCCTGTTCTAACAGACGTATTGCTTGGAACAAATTTCTTTATCGAAAATACGTTATGACGTAGAACATGTAGATACAAAGTTCATCCAGAACTCAACGAGCCAATTTTCCCATGAATGTTTTTGACCTGGATTTTTAAGGATATTTCCGAATGAATGAATGAATAAATGAGTAAGTGAATGTATGAATGAATAAATGAGTTAGTGAATGAATAAATGAGTGAGTGAATAAATAAATAAACAAGTGAATGAATATGTATAAACCATTGAAAAATGTACATTTGAAGAAATTAAGAATTAAAGCTAAATGAGATAGAGAGGAAGAGAGAGAGATTATATATTTGATATTGGTGGCACACGGGAAATTAGGCACGTATAGTTCTAGACGGAACTTTTTGCTTAAATCATCTGATATGGTTACTTTCGAAATCACCATCCAGAGATTTTACTAACTGTTATCAAAATGTCCACCTTTAATTAATAAATGCATATTTAACTATATAAAGTTTATATTTCCTTTTATGAATTAATACTTCTTCACGAAATATATATGCCGGATTACTTGAATAAACACTGGAGAGCGAAGATAGTTGTCTCATAGGACATATCTGCTTTAGTTCGTATTCAATTCCTTTTCGCAGACGATAATTCATTTAACGTCTTTTTTCTTTTTTATCGCAGCAGCTCATAAAAATAACCCTCCTGTAATAATTAAAGTAACTAGATGTTGTAAAGCAGCACATAGCTTATTTTTAAATGAGTGTTAGTTTTCGTAAGTGTTTAGAACGGTTATTTTCAAGACTTTCATTAAAGCACTTAATGTATGTAGTCAATAGCTATAGTCATAGAAAATGGTTATAATATGAATAATAGTTTCATTGAATAATAACTTTTTAAAGAAGGAAAACTATTTCCACTGTTTTCTTTACACATTTGATGGTATGCTAGAATTAGAAACAAGTACATATTCTCAAATAAAAACTTAATCTCTCGGTATTGGAAAAATGAAAACAGTGACTAGAGCGATAGACTTATCTTTCTATCTGTACATATATGTATATATATCATCAACACCATTATTCTTTGTATTTAAGCATTAATAAATTCATAAAAATACATTTTCACTGAGTTTCTAGAAACTTTTGTTTAACCTTACGGAAAGAAATTCTGCAAATGAACCTTATTAGCTATTGGTTTGAAAAATCATGAAAATATTGCTGAAGGACGTTCGTAACAAACATGTATAACACATTAAAATTTGTAGCAAAAGATTGGTTTTCATGTACAATTCGGAAAACACCTGTAATTTGAAATCAATTTATCAAAGTTAACTACATTATATAAAACACAAAATTGAACATTATTGTAAAAAAAAAAAACTACAAAAGATTACAAACTAGCCAGTTTTACATGTTCATATATTAAACAAAGGATTTAGTTCTATGATTAACTGATATCAAAACCTTGATAATTACTATCAGAACTGCTGTGGTCTGAAGCCTTAATACGTAGACCACGCTTACGTTTAAAACGTCATGGCAATCGACCAAGTTTTGGTTTTTATAGAGCAATGAATAATATTCGTTTTTTTATGTCTCAGATACAACGACTGTCGAATTTTATCAGCGGAGAGTCGTTCAAAATGTCATTAAAACTTCATTCCGTGACATCTTAGGCTGAAGAAGTTAGGGATAAAAAGTTTATACATTTATTTCCAGAAAGTACTAAAGATTTTGTCCATTTCGACTGAAAGGTTGCAATTTCTTCTTCATAAATAATTCATCAGCAATCACAACAGCAGAAGTTATATCAGATCGATTTACAGACAAAAGTCGTTGGAAGCAACACAAATACCTGTTCTTTCTTACATATTTACGTAAAAATGAAACTCCCATAAGCGTAAAAGTTTCTTTCGTATTGGAAATACTGCTAAGTATGATATATACAGTGGGTGCTTGAATGTACAGTTACAAAATCAAACATTAATATTTCATATTTGCATATTTGACGCTTTGATAACCTAAAGATACGTACTCGATTTATTTATTAGATTTCAAAAGAATTAAATCAATGTTTCCCAAGCTATGTTCTGCGGTCAGAGCCCGGGGGCTTAGGAAAAACATTTTCTGACAATCCTTAGAGAATTCTTATCGGAACATTTAAATATAGAAATGGACAATGAAGAGATAATGAAACATGAGGAACAGAAAATTGATAATTTAATTGCATTTTAGGAAACATTGCTCTTAAAAAGTTACATCTGTGCCTTTAATAAGATTTTTGGCAAAATTGTTACATAGCGGTTTCCAAAGTGACAAGGCAATTCATTTTTAGTGATCGTCACCCCTTACACATGTGAAAATGAAAATGGGATTTTTATATAAACAAACACTGTAACACATATGAATGTTGAAAAATATTTGTGAAATAATAAACATCTCTTTATTTGCACATGCTATGGTCTGATAAATAACGTTGTCTGCCATGTCTGCAAAATATGTGGAACAAAAGTTGCAATTTAAAATAGATTATGAATCTTAAACATTATGTAAAAAAATATACAGCCGTGTGTCGTACGTGAATACGTTTATGTAACGGGTTATATATCTTAAATAAAATATGTTTATTTATGTATTTAGAATAAAAGCAAGGAAACAAATAATTATTGAGTTACAATATAACTTTATTAATTAATAACTTTATAGTTTTGGGTTTTCGACGCGTATAAGCCGACATTATCTATGTATATGTTGATATTTTTAAAATTCTAACACCTTATTATATTCACTGTCACTACTTTAAACTAGTTTTTTTTATATACAATCGATAGATTTTGACGACATCTGATGATTAAACCTTAAAGGAACATTGTGGCTTCTACGGGTCAAAAGCTATACTAATTGAAAATTTCGATACGCAGCAAAATAACCTCAAAATGGCGGCGCTTCCCTCTTTACCCCTCCCCCCGTGATGCATCACTCAATATTGCGATGTAAAGTAAACTTTTGTTTTTAAATTCTAGGATTATGGAAGCAGTAATTGTCGGCACGATGACGGTTGGACAGACTGTTGCTTTTAATCCAGATTACCAAAAAGCAAAGATTGCAGCTGTTAGGATTTTCAAGTTGCTCGAGTTGAAACCTGTTATTGATGTCTTCTCTCAGGATGGTTTAAAGGTACAAATGACTTTGGTTTAATTAAGGACATGCATGGTTTGATTTAATATTGGTAAATGTATTTTATACTCACAGTAACGTTTGTCATGTTTCTACAAAATCCCCCGTATCAAAATCAGAAGGCCAATTATAATAAGTTCAATCAGCTCCTTTAAAAGTTGTGTCAATGCAACTTATTTACATAAGTCCGTAAATCTCATCAGCATGACCAATTTTGTAGCTTCGGCTCTTCTTCTTTTCCTTCGAAACATATATGCATATTTCGTGTGCACATATGTGTGAAATATTAAACATTTATTGATAAATTAATTGGCTGTAAATAACTTTTATGTTTTTATCACATGTATGCCTAATAATAAATTTAAAGACGATAAGTAATGTTTTCCTCTTCAAACTACAGTAACCCCTCATTATATCGCTCATTCATATATATCGCGCTTTTTCTGTGTCTCCGAAAATTTTAAGTTTGAGTTCTCGAAAGTAAAAATATTGCAGTTCTGAGTAAAGTCCTTTCCTCCCCACTAAACAAAGCCATCGAACAGGAAAGTTTTCTTTCTTCTGAATTTGCTGGAGTTAAAACAGGGCCGTCTTCGAAGTCAACAATTTCTTTTTCTTCCGGGCCTGCTTCAAGCATGCGAATCGCTAGCATGAGTCATTCAAGTGATCCCATGTTCCTTCCAAGTTCCTACTGCGCGTGGATGGTATACGAGCTAGCTGGTATGGTGTGTGGCCAGGGACGTAACTGGGGGGAGGGGGGGATCAGATGGGCCCTGTGCCCCGGGCGCCAGATTTTATGGGCAGCTAATTTGACTAATTGTGTGTGCGTATGTACTTTTTTTTTTTTCAAACTAAAAACCGAAAAAAAAAATTGTCTTTCAAATGCTTAAAATAATTAAGGAAAAAAGAGTGAAATGCTGAGTCAAATTAAGTATTGCTTTAACGCGAATAAAAAATAGTTGGGATGGACGAAGAAAGAAAGAGGGGGTAGGAGGTTTCAGTAAGTAGTGCAAATGTATTTGTATTTCAGAAACCAATGTTAAATGTTTACATCTTATCTGAGAATCACCCTAATCGGAGAAGGATTCTGCGACCGAAGGCCCCTTGGAAGTAGCGATACAAAACAAGAAAAATGCGTCACAATGCCCCTTTTCTGCAATAAAACCATAAAACTGCCCCAATGATGTATTCCTTTTAGCTGACAATGACGGGTGCTTGTCTAACTATTGGTCTTAAGGGTAGGGCCCTCATGGTCCCTGTTAGTCGTCCGAATTTTTAATTTGAGTAAATTCAATTACCGTAATTATCGGTAAATAGCCCGCATCGTTGTATAGTCCGTAGGAAGAAAAATTCATCCTAAAAAAATCAAGTTCGGTGTATAACCCGCATCGTAGTTTAACCCGCACCCAAAACAAAAACAAATACATGAACAAATCACTCTGTAAGGTACACTGTTTATAAGGAAACAATTTTTAATTACAGAACACTTAAGACTTAACATTTTAAATTATATTGTAAAAATTTTCATTTTACCATATTTTGTTTATAGATGGTTATTTTGTTTACACATTTTGTTTATACAGGGACATGTGCTCTGGTCCTACTATCCTATTGTGATTTAATTGGTATGGAAGCAAAGGCTTGCATGGGGAATTTAAGAGGGATGGGTGAAATTGGATCATCGTTTGGAAACCTATCATTTATTTCTTACAATTTAACAATCAATTAAATTTTCTTTTTTAATAATAATTATTATTATTTTAATTCCGTGTATTGCCCGCATCGTTATATTGCCCGCAGATAGTAAAAAAAGGAGTTTTTCGTAGATAACCCGCGGGCCATAACACAGATAATTACGGTAATACTCGTCATTTTACAATTTAGTTGAAACTAGAAACAATATTTTCTATTTCAATTTGCTCTCATTGAAGTTATGTTTGAATTTTTCGGATTGTTTGAATTACTATCTTACAATGTAAATTTTAAAATCATATTTTTTTTAAAAAATGTTAAAAATATATAAAAGTTCTGAAAAATTCTAAATTTTGTCATGTAGAACACTTTAAATCTCTAAAGAATTATTTTTAAAATTACTACTACAAAATTTAAGAATAAAATGAATTTTATATTTTGAAAATAAATTTATACTTATTTAATATAAACTTTGATCTTTTAACATATTTATTTATAGTTTAAAAGAATACTTACAATGAAAACATCAATTACATATGAAGAAAATTGAAATGAAAGTTGATAATTATTTCCATAGCTATTTATTTATTGTTTTCCTAAGAATAATTTTTAAAAAGATGACTTCACTTAAAAGTATTGCCTTTTAACTTTTAATTATTTATGCTTTACTGAATAATTACTGTTAAAAATGACTTCCAAAAATAAAAGCTACCAAGTACTGTAAGTTTTAACTGAAATCCTATCAGCAATCTAATAAGATTAAAACATTTCAGTATATTTTTCTGCTTTAAAAAACAAAATATATGTGTTTAATATTCTGCTGTAAATGTACCAAAATGAAGTACAGGCAGCGAAAGTTTGAGAACTTTTGGTCGGTATGAAACAAAAAAATGCGATGTGAAACAATGAAGCGCTGCAGAAAGTGGGATCACTTGGATTGCGCAGTCAAATCTTGAAGCAGGCCCGGGAGAAAGGGAGAAATTGCTGACTTCGAAGACGGCCCTGACTGTATCCGCCGATTTTGTTATGATTAGATTTTTTGGATTGCTCCCGTATGGTAGCAAGTTTAAAGACGTATTCACGTCAAAATAATGAAATGTGCAACTTATTCTTCTTAAGTAAATGGGAAGTACATAGTTTGCCTTTCGTCCGAAAAGAAAAGACGATTCAATGACTGCGTTCACATTTTTTTTGCACTGAAAAACAGGTTTCCATAATCCCTAAACAACTTGTTTGCATTTTTTATTGTTATTTTGTGCTTTTAAAGCTGATTTTTTTTTTAATAAATTATGTGCATTTAAAACATTATTTTGAGTTATTATTAATTCTCTCATGAGGTCATTTCTAAAAGATCTGCTGTAAATCCAGAACAAGTATTATAAAACACAATGGGCAGCTTACGTAGAAAGTTTTGAGTTTCAAACTAGGGGAAAAAATTCAATAATAAATATATATGTAAATAAGACAGAGATAAGATTGTCTACATCAAATGTTGATATGTGTAATGCGCCCATACCGTATCAGTTAAACAATCTACGCGACATTTAAAAATATATTTCAACATGATGAGCGTACGTACTTAGCAATACAATATGGTCCTCGTTGTAAAAATAACACTTTATTTCTCATGCAGTAAACAAACTCAAGTTTAATTAGGGGAGGATGGGGTAAAATGGGTCACTTAATAAAAAACCCAAAATAATAGAACTTGAAATTAGAATTTTTAAACCAATATTTTAAATTTTATATTTCAATGGGTTGGAAACATTTTTCATTCTCAAAAAAAAAAAAAAAAAAAAAAAAAAAAAAAAAAAAAAAAAAAAAAAAAGCCCAAATTTGCAGGATTTCTCCACTAAGAAACTTAGGACAACAATTCCAGCAAAGCATGTCAAAAAAAAAGTTAAATATTGTCTTTTTTATATCAGTTTTCCTTGGATGGAGTAAAATGGGTCATGGTTACGCTTAAGTTGTTGTATTCTATTCTTTTTAAAAAATTTATTCTGTTGTACCTCACTGCAGCAAGTTCCTCAATTTAAACAATGTAGGTTGCTTATTTTATTGAAATTAAATTATTATTATTTTTTATGTTTTCCCTAAAAAAGATCATGTTTATGTGGTAGAGAGAAGTGATGTTTCTAAAGTATTATGTGAACCAATATATAACAATCTAGAGCAATATTATTTTATCATTTCAATATAATTATAATTCAAAATGTTGCTAAATATGTTACTTACATTTTTTTTAAATTTCAAAGTAATAAATAACTGTTTTCAGCATTATTTTGAATTATGACCCATTTTACCGAGCGATGGAGTAAATTAGGTCACAACTTTATAAGCTCAGTTAAACTATTTCATAATTAAAAAATAAATATTAAAATTATATAAAATTGATCTAAAGGAGTTCAATGTTAAGATGCAAATGAAAAGAAATGGGAAATGTTTCTGGTTTTGTTGCTATGAAACTTTAAATATGAAAATAGCTAAAAAGAGACCCATTTCCCCCCACCTGACCCTATTTCTTCTTCGAAATAAATACTGTAAAAAGCATTAGTATATTAAAATTGTTTTCATTTCAGTCATTTCCCCACTCATTTTTGAAATTGCACAATAAGAGAATTTTCATATGAATCTGGCTTTGCATTTTATGTTTCTTGCGTTTGTATTGTTGCATATTTAAATACTGCTCTTCTTGAACAATAAATTTTTTTATTGCAATTTACCGAACATACTACTCACTAGTTTAAGAGTGTAAATAACCATTTAAAGTAAATTGGATCAAAACCCTGTGTACGAAAAAGTAAGCTCGTTCAGTTCTGTTTGAACTTTGAAGAGAGGGCAGACATAAATTTAAAGAAAAAAAAAATGTTATAGAGAGCAGGAAATTTATATATTTTTGGATAGCATAAAACTTTTGAAACGCATGTTAATGAAAATACTCGTACTACCTATTATTAGAATTATTTGACCAAAAACATCTTATTTAAATATCTAGGAATAGAAAATTACAATTTGACGCATAAAACAGCTTTAAACCCATCGTTTGTTCCGTCACAATATCTTATTCACTGTTCTATGAATTGTTGAGAAAAGCGGCAAAAGTCATGTAATCAAAATAAAAATTAAATTACATGTTTTTTTTTCTCGTGCGTCATCATCGCTAAAAGTTATGAACTTAATTTATAAATTATGATATAAACTATTACTTTATTTTCCGAAATGGAAAGACATTTTCAAGAAAATATTTAATTATTTTCAAACGCGATGCAAAGAATATTGTCTTGCTTTTGCCTTTGAATGTATCTACATCATAATTACGTCGAACTTGCTTTTCAATGAAATGATTACCAAATCGTAATCAAATGAGTCCGTGATGCATTTCATATAAATATATCATTCATTTTCGCTCGAGTACTAATTGCCGGATTTGTTGGAAAATTTTTGAACAATATTTTTGTAATCAAATAAATTCTCATAAGAATAAATAATGTTTGAATAACATATCATTTTAATTTGTCGGAACATTTTCTTTCATTTCAGTAACTCTTAACTTAATTTTCCTTTAATCATAACAAAATTTGAATAAATAGTTTTAGCAAATGATTTCCTGTGTGTCGCTATTATTTAATGAAACCTGTTGTTCATTTTCTTAGTCTCAATCTTAGTTTCTTTGCCTCATCTTAATTAATTTCTGTTAATTATCCAAAATAGTTGTTTTGGTCAAAGGAGAAGTAACGTTTGGTGTTTTTAAAGTTACAATTTATTGCTCCGACTTTGTTGAGAAGCAAATTAGAACTAAATCACACAATAAAGTTTGGAATTTTTTAACATTTCGAAGCATTATTTTGTCAACCTCAGTTACTTAGCTTTGAAAATACCTTAAGTAAAAACCAGAAATAGGTATTTTTCAAAAGGCTGGCCCACATTTCTAAAGTAACTTTATTTACTAATATTTAATGAGTTATTTTAATTGGTTAACTTCTATAATTTTTTGACTGTCAATTTCAGCTGCTTAGCATTTGAAACAAATACTTAAGTAGAAACCTGAAATAGGTTTATTTTTCAGCCGGCGGGTCCATTTTTCTAAAATTACTTCACTAATATTTCTAAAGTTACTTTAATTGATTACTTTTTTAGCTGATCGTCAACTTCATTGCTTAGCTTTTAAAATAAATACTTAAGTAAAATCATGAAATAAGTATATTTTTCAGCAATCTTGCCTATAATTTTAAAGTTACTTTTAATTAAGTTTTCTGAGTAAAGTTGCGACATAAAATTTACCTTTCAAAACAGAAGCATATTCATAGATTTTTACTTTTAAGATGCTTATTAGATATGACTGAATTTCAATTAAAAACATTATGTAAGTTAATTTGTCTGGAACGCAACTTATTCACCCTGCGCAAAAGTAATTGAAAAATAAAAGATTTTTTGTACACCTTGCCCTCCATCATTATAATACATGGCAGAAGAGTAGAATTTTAGCATAAAATACTTATTTATTTTTCGATTGTGATTTCAGAAATTTCCAGAAATAGGGTTAACATATAAACCCCATAAGCTTTATCGTTTAAAAAGTTTTCAAGGTTCACTTAGTATACTAATTTTAGATTTAATCATTATCTGAAACTTTTATGAAATGCTTCAAAGTAATAACTAAATTACAAGAGCAAAATGAGGAGATTAAATTTCTTCCGTTCAGAGAAAGAAATATTAATTTAAAATGAAAAGAAAACAAATCCGTGAATTGTTCCTTTAATGAAACACATTTTTGAATATAATGCAAAAATTCAACAGTGCACTTTTATTCGATTTTTTTCAAAAGTGATTCAATTAAAAATCAGTCACTTTTATCAAAATACTTCACTATCGTGCATAAAATTTTTTCCACTCTTAAGAAGTTCAGTTTCAGATTTATCAAATTATAATTCTTTCCTCCGCTCGTTCAAAAAGATTCTTATTACATTTTAAAAAGCAATGAAAAATGTAAGTTTTAAACTTAAAAATATAGTTGGAATAATTATACTTTCTCTTATCAAAACTTATGCACTTTATGAAAGGAGAAAAAAAAAACTAGTTTTTTTTTCAACTTCATCAGAAATCAATAATTAAAAAGTTCAGCAGTGTAAACAAATACTAAACCATCTGCTGTTGAAACGAATGCGTTTGAATGAGCTTATATTACCCACATCCTTTCACGTTAAACATTTTTGCTCTGCCTTTTTTGCATTTTTCAACTGAAAGCTCAATAAAAACAGGAAAACGTAGATTTTGCATTATCACGCTGGGCTTTTGTGTGAAAATCGATTGAATATAAACCATTATTATCGGTGCTGAATTATTTATGAAGGTGAAAATTTATTCCCCTTCAAGATAGATGAAGTGTTTCCTATTTTTTGTTGGGAATGATTAGAAAAAAAAATCCATTGTTGTCTGATACTAAATACTTTGATTCATTTTTTTCGAATGATTTTCTTCATAGGAAACCATATTTTTGAATAAATAAAAAGGAATTTTTTCACATTGGTTTTTACTAACATTTTTTTCAAGTTGCCAATAAATGTGCATTTTGGAAGTCCTTTCCCCTTCAACTTTTCTTATTTGAAATTCATGTAATGTAATGAAATCAAAAACGCAACCGATGCATTGGTTTTGCAAAGTTATAATTTGTTTGCTAAATTTCTTTAATAAACGTAATGAACAAAGTTTTTCCGTGAAGAAATAGCTAGAATGTCTGATTTCTTTGGCCAGAATTTTCCCCTCATCACCCTTTATAAATATATTCTTTTAATAATTTATAGCTGGCACCACGTGACTTGTAAATTTCTCTTTTTCATATAATGTCTCATCACTGGTATCTCTTCCTTATACAGTTTTTAGTTCAAACAAAGATTTAAAAAAAATATTTCACACTTTGGAAAAACAAAAGATATGTAGACCTATACAAAGCGACTTCGTGTCGATGAAATATTAGAGCCAGACGCTAATATCAGAGCCAATAAGAAAAGAAAAAGGAGTTCCAAGGGAGCCTGGAGTCTTCCAGCGAGCGACCCTGAATTTGAGTATTTTTCCAAAACAGATTTTCATTAAAGTAAAATAAATGTTGTTCACTGAATGGTTACACCAAATAAATTAAATAGAACTTCATATTTTTTTCTCTCTCAATAACTGAAAATAATATAAACTATAAAACTAAGAGTTCATACAACACAACAACGTTTTTTTTCTGGGGGGGGGGGACGACGACCATAAATTACCGCTCGGGTGACACCCATGCTATTAACGCTACTGTACATACATTCGTATATATATATATAGATATATATATACATGTAAATATAATAGAGGTACCGATTTCACTCTACCTCTCTCGGAAGAAAAACCTTGGGATTGATTTTAATTGAAGTGAAACTTTACACGAAGTCAACTTCGTGTGATGTCAAGTTTACACAAAAACCAACATCACCAATCGGGTCCGTCAATTTGGGGGCCGACGTAGTTATGCGTGTCGTAAGAGGCAACTAAAATAGCACTATCCGTTCCGGGTGACGTAAGGCTTACTTTGTAGTAGGACTGTGGCCTAGGACGGTAAAGCAGGTAGGCAACGCTCTGCCAGCTCAGCCCTTTATAGCCGGTGCTGGTTGTCAAATGTCAGAGAGTTTGTGGGGGGAACAGGAGGATAGCGCTGCGGTCGCACTCCCTCGTATTGGGGGTAGTCTGTGAAGGCCCAGATGCTACGAACAGTATGACCGTAGTTGCAGTAACTACCCCCCCCCTCCCTCCCTGGAAAAATTCGAAATGATGAACCTGTCGTCAATCAAAAAAATCATAATTTGATGGAGTAGTCAACAAGGAATTGAATCAATTGATTAATCTGAACACATAATAACAAAAAAAAAAAAAAAAAAAAAAACATACTATGCTGAAATTAGAAGGAGCGGAATCACATTACCAAAGCAGTTTCATGGGCTGACAACGTTTTCCCCAAAGGAAGTGTACTACGCCCTAACACCTGCAAAGGATTTATCATTGCTTTCCGACGCATTCCACTGCAGCTTGTGTAAATGGTATAATGGGAAAAAGATTCGTGATTTTTAAGGGTAATAAGACTTTTTCTTCCTATTACAGCTTGTGAAGAATATATGTTTCTTAAAAGATACGATATATATTCTACTAATGATAGCCCTTAATGGCAGATCCTAAATGGATAGAAAACGATTTTCGAATATCTTACATTCGTTTGATCAAAGAATACACATATAATCCAATAGCAATTCCATTAAATGTTTATGAAGATGTACTAATTAGGGCTAAAAAGCAGTTTGAGTTATTGTGCGACTGAAATTAAATATATCATATAAGGTAAAGCTAGGAGAGTCTGCGCACAATTGGAAAAATAATTTTAAAAAATCGAAGTATGACTTTCTTGTTAAACTATTGATGAATAAGTGTGACTTCATTTGTTTTTTATGCATTTCCATTGATATTTCGTTGTGTTGCTTTAATTTAATGCAACAGCTGTAAAAAAACCAAGAAGACTAATTTACGCAATCTGTCCTTACAGGGTAGGTGTGATTCCGCACATAGGTAGGAGAGATTGTTTTTCATAAAAACTGCAATGAAATTGTTAACAATAATATTTACACTAAAATTATGTTGTTGTAACTGTTTTTATAACGCATACAATTGTAATAGGAATAAATATTTTAACTCAATGATTACAGAATCGGAAAAAACAGTGTTTTAATTAAAGAAACAAAATAAAGAAGAAAAGAAGGTTTAAATTATAATTAATCTTATTTATTTTCAGTTTCAATGTCTTTTGTTTGTTAACCGAAGTTGTCGTCGTCCACAATCGGTATACTTATTGTTGTAAGTAGTGCAACCATCTGCAACAAATAGCACACTTAACCCATTAATGCCTACCGTCCCTTTTTAGGGACAGTCTGAAAAATACGTCTGAAGTAATCAAAAATAAGCATTTCAACAAAAAATTGTTCTAATGTATTCCTAACGGATTTATAAGGTTAGGAATACATTAACACATTTTTTTGTTGAAATGCTTAGTTTTGGGTGTTTCAGACTGTCCCTAAAAAGGAACGGTAGGCATTAATGTCACTGGTCGAAGTTGTCTCCTGGTACAGTTTCAGACATTCAATGCACTCATCCTCCTTGTCCTGTCTGACATGGTCCCAAAGATTCAGTATTTTGACATTATTTTCTTCTGAGGTGGCTGATGATGAAGATGTTTCAAAATTGAAACAGTTTTTTTTTTGTTTTCTTTCCTGCAAGTGTTTTGGTTCCCACTTTTTCTGGAAGCATCTTATCTTCAGACGTTCGCTTCGTTTTTGTAGCTGCTTCTTTCTTAATTTTTCTCTCGAATATATGTGCGGGTCAGTAACATTCGTTGCACTTTGTTTTCTTTTTAATTTTGACGGCATTAAACTGTTTGGAAAAATAGCATATTAATAAGAATATTTGTGTAAAACTAGCACGTTATTAGTTTATTAGCAAAATTTTCGTCTATGAAAAGAAATTTGTTCACAAATTACTTTATTAGCACATTTAGTTCCGAAACGTATATTTCATAACTTAAATCTTCAAAAGAAAAATAATCGCACGAACTTGTTTTCAACGATTTATACGGTATAAAAAACTACAGTCCTTTGAAAACACAAATTATAAAGTCACTACAACTTTATCCTCTCGATATAGAACTATAGTCAAAATATTTGATTAATGCCTGTTAAAGAGACACCCGTGAATTTTTTATATAAAGAAATAAATTCAAAAATCAATTTAAAGTTTTAAAATATTCAAGTCTTAAAAATGTGTCGAGAGGGCATAAGTATTTTACATTTTATGTTTTAGTAAAAATTCAGAACGACCCTTGTAATCCATTAATGCAGCGAATTTAATCGATTCATACGTTTCACATGTAATTTGCAGTTTATGCTGCATTACCAACAAGCTATGGGTAATAATATAATGCGCAATCTCTCCTAGCATGAAAACTAACGGGAGAAACGCGCAATCCCTCCTAAGTACAAGACGCGCAAACTATCTTATTTCGGTAAGACAGATTGCGCAGACTTTTACTTAAATATTGTGTCTTCTAGAAAGAAATGCTGGCCTTCCCACTGTTAGTCTAGCTCAGCTTTACGAAAAATCGCTTAAGTTTAGAATAGTTGTACTATTGCTACTCTATAGAAATTCAAAGAATGCATTATGAAAATTCAAGCACTTACCTTGTGAAAACGATATAGAATATCGATGCTTAATCACAGACGTTCATATCAATCAACTTACACTTTCAAGTAGACATTCCACTATTGCCGTTGTACAAATGCATGGCGTTAGTGCGCATGCACCCTACTTCTTTCCCCCGAGCTCGCCGTTGCGCAATCTCTCCTAGCTTTACCTTATACTAATATTCAAAGCAACAGAATTTTTTGTTTCAAAGATACTGCATTATCGTGAAAATGAATTTCTTTTTCCCCCACTTAAATTTAAATATTAAGTATTTCGTAAAATCTTATATATATATATATATATATTAAAACTCTGAGTGTCTTTTATCTAGCAACAAATAATTATTCAAAAAAGTGCAATAATATAAATACTAAGATATCGGGATTTGATTCTTATGTGCATAATTATGTTTTAATTTTTTGCGTAGAAGTTCATATGACGTTATTATTTCTACAGTAAAATAGTACACTGATTACTTCTACAGGTACCGTTAGCAAAACTACAACAGATGTTCTTATAATAGATGCTATGCAAAAAGAGTGTTTTTAAGACACTTTTCTACTTCACTTCTTTACCCTGTTAGCACGAGGCCTTAGGGCTGCCCTCCCCCGGGCACGGAGTTTTTAAGACACTATCATTTACACAGTGAGAAAATGTATTTATTTTCTGTATTAGAGCTTAATGAATTGCTTGTATGCAATTTTTTTTTTTTTTTGAGCAGTAGCTGAAGTTTTCTCTAAATCATATTTTAACATTTTAAAATTTAGCACTTAACTTTTAATTTACCAAATAATATTATTTTACATTGTTATTAGAAGCATTAGAGACTTTGGGAAAACAAGCTAATTGGTTTATAACAACTGAGGGTGAATTCACACTAAGTGTGACAAGCGACGTCGCGCGGCAACGAAATTCTCAGCACTTCTTTTCTTCATCATTTGATAACCAGCCTCCATCTTCTCATCACTCATCTGCTTCTCAATTTGTTGGTTGTTTTTAATTTAATAACCAGACCAACGTATGTCTGATTGCATGTTTTTATTGCGTCATTAAAAGATACTTTTTCCCAGAGGATCGCGAATTGTTGATTGCACTATGATGTCCCTTACTCCACGTTGTTAGCTAGATTAACCACAGCAACCGTCTATTACGGAAGACGCAAAATGCCTCCGGCGCCGTTAATGTGAATGCACCCTTTAGAGCAAAATCTAATTGTTGTAAGGTGCATATGCTATAAATTTTATTTAACAAATGTCGAGACTTTCAAAATTAATCAAAATGGATTCAGTATGAATACAGAGTAAAATTCACGGCGGCATTAACTCGCCATGTTTTTTTATTTAAAAGGATAGAGACTGACTGCATTAAACAAGAATTTCGTGCATTTAATTTTCTTTTCAAAAACAAGGAAAACATTTAAAATAATGTCATGACGTGCTATTACGTTTTAAGTAAACATATCTTCTTTCATTCTTCTTCTCAAAATTACGCTTTATCACGCACGCGGAAAGAGTTTTACTACTATTATTAACATTTATCTCAATAAATAGAATAATAAACATCAATATATTTTTATAAAAGCAAAATCGAGGATTTCTTTTCAATATTTTAGCACCATATTATTTATTGTAAAAAACTCCGTAAATTTACGATTCGTACATAATTAGATTAAAATTTTCAGATAATTTTTTCAATACTTATGTAATGCATTACTTATTGTAAAAAAAAAAAAAAAAACTTCGTAAACGTACTTTTCGTACATTATTAGATAATTTTTTTAAAAAAGGAATAAAATGTAGTTTACTTCTATTCTGGAGTGCTATGAAATAAATAAAAAAAAAAATGTGTGACAGAATTTCATTAAAAACAAACAATAAGGAACAATTTAAACGTAGTTTAATATTCGAAACATAACAAAATGAATTGTTTTGTTTTCTCTCCAAAACAAGGTTTATTCCTTCATAGAATCCTCACTGAAATTAAATTGATATTTACGCATGAATAAACACACGTAATTAGATATGAATTCTGAATGCCTAAATATTTGATCAAAAACGAGAAAAACAAATAAGCTTCGTTCAACATGTCAAACACACAATGTTTCTTCTAGAAATTTTCTGAAATAAGGTAAGAGATCAAATTTCAGCCTTTTATGGATTCTGTGACGAAAATCCTTTAGGGCTTTCGTAATAGGGTAGAAACTAAAAATAACTAAGAACTTTAAAATTTCTATTGTTGAGAGTAAAATCAGAATTTTATTAAATAAAATAACTATTATTTCTGAAATTAACACGTAGTTATGGAATTAAAACCACCTTAATCAAAATGGATGTGGTGCAATCATAGATTATTAATACCGATTCCAAACCAATTCTTTTCTTCTCAACTTTCTGTTTTCTACTATGAAGCCTCAGAACTACTTTTTTGGGGGACTACATGACGCGTGTAAAATTTTAAGATCGTTCGAGCTTAGATTGCCTGAGTGAAAGACATGGGTAACAACTATTATATCACTATCTGATTTATTTTATTACTTATTTATTTATATTTTTTTAACGAGAATGCAGTGTCAAATGATGGATGAGCTCATTTCAAATCAATTTTTTCATATATTTTTTTTAGAATTTATAGGTTTATACGAAGGCGTTTGAAAAACAGTGCGACCAAAAGTTAACAAAAAAAAAAAAAAAAAAAATCAGTATCTCTTTCTTTTTTATTTGACGCGTTTGGCGAAACGCGGAAGTGGAAAAATCAGACATTCAAGTTTCCCTTCACAATCTCTTTGCCCCCCCCCCCAAAAAAAAAGTTACATCCTTCTTTTTATTTTTTGTTACATCCAAAAAGTAACAGTTATAATTAAAGTATTAAAATATAATATTTTTATTCAGTTATCAATTCTTAAATTAAATCTCCTGAATATTTCTACCTTCGCTAAAATTGAGAAATTGATAATTTTTAATGAATTATTTTTTGAATTTTATTGAGTTCAGAGAAAACATTTTTAGACAAGACATTTAGAGTAATTAATTTATTGTTACAATGTTTTAAGTTTTACAGCTGCTTTTAACTTTTAAAAATATGTTTTGAGTAACAACGAAAAAAAAAAAAAAAAAGAATAACGAGGCATCAAATTAAAAATTTAACTTATTGAACATATCATGAGTGTATTTTATGGTCAAATTTTCATGCAGTATTTCATTCTTTGACTCTGTAGAATTGCAAAATGTAGAACAAACGAAGAATTACAGTTACATGAAAATAGCAGAAGAACTTTAAATGAGCTACAAGTTTTTAAAGTTCAAGAGGGGGAAGGGAAGGTAAGATTCAAGAAGATAGAGGAGAGAGACAATATAAGTACAGTACATTTACTAAGTTTTGCTTTTATTAATTGTCTATTCAAGAGAAAAATAATTTATCAGTTAGGAGCTAAATATTAATGTTTCTACAATGGTAATTATGTATGGTTTGAACATCAAATTAATGAGCTGTATCAGCAACGAATATAGAAGTGTTGAGGCAGTTTTTAGTGTTGAAACTGCGCTATGTGCTTGATATATTATGCATGTTTCGCAATTTAAAATAATTGTGTTATTAGTAAATAAAGAGAATTTAATGAAAGAATAGTGAATTCTAATTTATTGTTTATCAATTTTTAAATTGAAGGAACGTTTTAAAAAAAAAACATAAAAGTTTTAAACAGCAACTTTAAGCAGAAAGAATCGCAAAAGAATGCAGAATGAAAAACGGTTTTGTAACACATGATTGAGCATTTGATTTAGTAAAATTAAGAGAAAAAATAAATCTAATATTATGGATTTACTTTTAATTACTTCTATTATATCTTTCTAGTCATGCTACGTAAAAAATAATTGTTTATCCTTTCACATGTGGAATTTCAGAAATGTTTACTGCAAAACTAGTTTACGTCAATTTAAACATCCTTTCTTGTAGTCAATAGCTTTCGGTGTAATAAATAGTTTAAATTAGATGGTGATCGGTGAAATGTCTGACGAAAATTCGTCGAAAGTCGTAAGCAGAAACTTCACTATTGCTGCTACCACCGTCAAATCTTTGAAGCGTGACTTGGAGGAATAATTAAAATAGTTCTAAACGAAAGACTTTAAGTATTTTCGGGTGAAAGAATTCGTTAAAGACGTGAACAATTACTTGGAACTATACTAAAACTTTCAATATTTTCGGAATTACTTACAATTAAAAATAGATTTTCCATTGTAATAATATACTTAAAATATTTATCATTTGTTAAATAATGGTTATATTTTATTTTTTGAATTGCGCTCGAAATAAATTTAAAAGTTTAGACGGCTATCATTGCTCTGAATTGTAACCCGGTAAACAAGATAAAACACACACACACACAAATTTGTATTAAAACCATACACAAGCGTACAATCGAGCCATTCCTAGTGAGAAAATAGAATAAATAAATGACGGATAGACAAAAAATGTTACTCTGAGGGTGCTAACTTCTACGACCTGGAAAAAAAAGTTGCTTGTTGTGCCGAAGCACATTGTTATGGTGCAACCACACCAGTACTAGTACGGTTAAGTGTAACCTAAGGCTACGGCTAAAAGGTTGGGGACTGAAGGAGTAAAGAACGGGCTAGTGTAACGGCATGGTTTCTTTGTATCGCTTTTAGAGAAAGAAGGAGTAGGCTAGTAAACACATGTAGTAAACACATTTTTTGTTATTCTTTGTACAAAATGAAATGGAACAGAGAATGTCAAAACACCTTTGCAGTGATATACAAAACCACAGCCTAATTATCGCCCATAGCGATAATTAGTTTTATGATTGCTATTTTCATTTTTTTTATAATGTAAGAATGATTGTAAATAATATAATTCGAAAAAATTAAAACTATATATTTCTATTTGATTTTTCATATTTACGATACTATTATAAATTTATCCACTAAAAATGTTATTTTTTGTTTACAACAATCATAATATTACTATATATATCTGATATATATAAATATCAGTATAAAATACGAAAAGTTTAGGTTAAAAAAGTAAATAATTTTCAATTTATTGAGATTTAACTGAATAACTAAATTTGCGCGCCAAACCCCCAAGCCCGGCACAATTCTGCCGCGAAACGTACCCGCACACATTGTGTTAACCTAATATAATAGCCACGCCCTAGTATTGACTGTGTGTGTGTGATTGGTATTTCTTATTGTGTAACGAACGTGATTTGTTGATTCCGTTACGGAACAGATACATCCTCGCTGTTAATTTTATAACCATAGTATTATATTTTTTGAATGTACAGACAGACCTATGCAAATGAGTTATAGGGACAAAACTTTCATTTATCAAGTTAAATTCATGCTCTCTCTCTTTTTTAAATGTTTAGTTTCTTATATTTGTTGATTCCATTTTGGATCCATATTTCTTTTTATGGGAAAGTCGGTGAACTAAAGCCGTCGAACGATTATGAAAAGTTAATAATAATACATAATGATTTGGAGCTAGGATATCGAAAAAGAAAAAAATAACTGCTGTTTAATGACAATGAAAAAAGTAAAAACAAAGGCGATGACAAATTATCAGTCTTGAATTAGTTTTTTTTGCTCAAAACACTTACAAACTGATAGAAAACATGTAGGTTACTTGCTGACGAAAACACTATTTTATGGTATATATATGTATAGATGTATATAAATATGTATATAAATAGAACATGAAGCACATATAAATAGAGAATGAAGTAAGATAAAATCATTTGTAAGTTACTGGGATTTCAGTTATGCGTGTAAAAAATCTGGTAAATGTGGGAAATTTATTTCTTTGCGGCACTCCTGTAGAGTGTAAGTAGTAAAATCAATGTTGGAAAAACTGGATTTTGTCCGCAGTATGGAGTTAGAACGATTTAAATCTTTATGATCTTTGAAATGAAGGTTGCAAAATCGTATTATTTCTTTGCCACGAAACTGAAGAGACATAAGCAAGAAATACAACAAAATAAAGGGGGCGGGGGTCGCAGATATTTAGAACAGATTATCGATTTTAAGGCTAACTTCTAGATATGTGTCGAACATAAAGATGGCTGTAAAGATGTGTATTAAAGAAATGAAAAATGCCATTTCTTACCAATCGAGAAGCATTGCACTCTCGCTCAAATAAATCTTTCAGTTTCCTTCAATAAAATGCAAAAGGCCCTATGTACTTCCTGTTCTTTTCACAACAAGACTCAGAAATTTATGAATGATTACATGCTGCATCAATTCCACTTTCGCACCCGATATTTAGGAATCAACTGCCACTTGACCCATTAAGACTGATGAATGGCTTCCACAACTTCCAAGATTATAACCCTGTGTTCACGCTTTTCGTCTTGGGAAACTTTATGACATACAATCCATTTATTAGGATTCGAAAGGTCATAGTTATTTATGGCCGAAGTGAGAGCTTAGCATTGAGGTAAAACAGAGCACCGAGACTAGATGATATATTTTCAAAAGTAGTTATTCAAGACACATTTTATGATGAAAATATTAATTTCCAATATTAGAAGTTAGTACTTTAATTTGAGAATATATTTTGAAAGAGTTTTATAAAATAAATTTTATGAGTAGATAAATAATAAAATAAATAAATAAATGCGTACTTTTTTCAATTACAAAAAATGCATTTATAATTTTTATTTAAAAGTTGTAAAAAAGAGGTTCCCAGTAGTCTCTGGTAAGCATTAACTTGATTCTCATTAGGTATCTATTTAAATGAGTTGCTGTCAAGAGAAAGCCTTGTACCCTTCATGGGTACAATCTTCTGCTCATTTAGGTTGTTGGCAAGATAAAACTTTTTTTTTCATGTTAAGAATAGGTTCCTATCAATTCCTTGACAAGTACAAACAATAAGTTTCTAAAGAGAGTAAATATGGACTCTGTCCAATTAAACCTGTATCTTGATTAGTAGCTATCTAGAGTTTATGTCTCCATAATAGCTCTAAGCGAACTTGTTGCCTTTCAAAGGTAAACCGGAAACTTAAAAAGGCCTTCAGTTTCTAATGAAACATATGCCAAATTCAACTTTAGAAGACCTGCCACATTTTGTGCGGACCATCATCTTCATATTTACTAATCTAAAAGATGAACCAATTTCATCAGGAGTGTTTACATATATTTACTGTTATTCCTTCGTTCATTTAGGATACCGATAAACGTATCAAATGTTATTGGTTTTTAAAGTCCTCAAAAGGAAAATGAATTACTGTGTAATTTTCATGTGGCTATCCTTTTGTCATCATTTAGGAAGCAAAACACTCTGTGGCATACTTCCATGGTAAAAAAAAAAAAAAAAAAAAAAAATCACTGCTTATGTAAATGCGAGTGGGAGAAAAATCCAGATCTCTCCAATCAAGCGGCTTGAAGAACGTCTTTCGTTTCTAAACCGAAGACAGCAAGAAATAAAAAAGAAGATAAAAAGTAATAAAGTCATTATATTACTACTGTAAATCCCCCCCCCCCAAAAAAAAAAATACATGATAATCTTCTGGAAGTCATTTATCCGGACTCTGACGTAAAATTACAGAGAACTAAAAATATGAAACTACAAACTCTTAAAAAAAGGATATTACAGAGAAGAAAACTCTATAAATTGATTGCAACAGATAAAGTGCCGCAGCAGTGGCGCCACATGTGAGTAGTTTCTACTTTTTGACTTACTACTTTCGGTACACAAATTTGAATGTGAGCTCAGCTGAAATTATTCTCTTCAGCTTTTACACTAGCGATAAATGTGACTAATGCCAGTCTGGTCCTGAAGTACAGATATAACGAATTTATTGAAAATTTTCCAACTGGTTGTCACAGATCTCAAGCGTGCAGTTTTACGTAACTTAACCGATATTTCTCTGCAGTTGTACAGAGTGCGGAAAACAAGAATTTTATTCAGAAACTCTTATCAAGAAATTTGATTATTTGATTTGAAACAGCTACTTGTAAATTTACAGAAAAGATTAATTTCTTTTATTTTTACAGAATTGTTTTACAGTGTAGGCCACGAGCTTGACGAAACAATGTTCATAATTCTTTGAAATACCATTCTTAAACAACGATAACTTGCAGTAAATATTTGAAGCATCAATATTCCTAGAATCAATATTAGATCCATCTGAGCATCCACAGTGTTTTGTTCTTCAGGGCTGTTTACGGATAGACAATAGTGCATATTCAGCACGTATTTTATATTTACGTGAAAAGAAACGATCCTTTCAAAAAGTATTCTGTCGCAGAATGCCTATTCATCATTTTTTTGGATACATGGAAAACTCATCCGTCATACATACCAAATCACGAGACTTAAATCCTGTCACGATTCCTTTCGAGCCAGTATACCCAGGATACATATTTATTTGGGGCTTTTGCAGTCAGGTATGGTCACCCCGTCCCTGCTGATCGTCCTTTGAATAAACTTTTTGAGGCAGAAATGTGTTTTGTTTCATGATAAACTTAGCATTCAAAGTGGATATTTATTTTTTAAAAATGTCAACTCCATTAGATACATTAAGTAACTATCAAAAATTCTGCCCCCAAAGAATAGATTCAGATATGGGAGATTAGAAAATTACTAAGATTATATATATCTTATAATAGTAAATCTATGAACAAAAACTGGAATCTACTGGACTGAAGATGTAAAAGATGATTTACTAATAGAAAACTGAAAGGTATGTCTGTATGTCTACAGTTCACGCATGGACAGGAATATTCTATGATTTTTATAAAATTTGTGCGAAAAATTCCATTGAGCATGATTAACCCTTTTAGTACGGAGCTGCGACAACAGTAGTCATAAAAAAAATTATTTTTTTCCTCTAGTATTATTAGCGTAAATATAGCATTCTGACAAAATCTCCCCCATAGTGCGAAACCTATACTAGAAGTTTTTAAGAGAGCCACAACCCTCTAACGATATTCCTTTACCATTGGGATAACAGAGAGGGCCAGGTTCACAGAGTAGGAGGTAGTTAGGCTGGGAGGGCGCCCAGCAAACCTGCCTCGGCGCGATAACGCCAACCGTAGACGATCGACAGAAAAGCGCGAAAGCAATCCTAAGGCTTCGGCTAACAGGTAGGGGTCTGGTGGAGATTAGTATCGATTTTGTTCTACAGCAAAAATATACCAGTAATGCGTCGATTTATTAATACATAATAGCAGAAAGATGTGATAAAGGTGCTTTAAATTATTTGTCGGTCTGCCGTAGTCGAAAGATTAATCGTACATAGAAGCACATTTCTACGGACGGTATGTTTTCCCAGTTTAATTTTTATGCCATTTAAAGTTTGCAACAGTACGTAAATGAATTTTTTTTTTGTGTAACGATTAGAAAGTCTGTAACAATTTCGTGACTGTAATAATTTCGTGACTGAAACTGTAATACTTTGATAAGTTGAAATATCAGTATTTTCGATACTAGCTGAAAAAAATAAATGTTTTCATTAAAGAGTTTATTTTAACTTTTTCGAAATATACTGTTATTTAAAATGGCACTTTTCCATTGATGTGACAACAGCAATATTGCTCGCCTTCTGTCTCAATTCCATTCCGATCTTCACCTTATTTCATCGGTTTTTCTTTGAGAAGAAATGTCAATTAGCTTTAAATGAAGAAATTGTCAAAAACAATAATAGAAAAGCAATACAAATAATATATTTATTCAAAACCTTCAGGCATGAGACAGAATTAAAATATAAAGGTCTTAAGAAGAAATATGAAGAAGAAGCAAATCGCTCATATTGAACTGTACCCAACAACCAGCGTGGATGCAGAAACAACTTTTTCAACCTTAAGGAAATATACGCACAAAAACTAGTTCCGTTCTTCCTCAATAGATGCGTTATGCTCTCTGCTCTCACATTTCAAAAACACGCCGATAGAAAGTAAGTTGCTCTTCCGCCCTCTTTTTTATGGGTATTATATATATAATAAAATACGGAACAAGTTTTGTACATGATATATATGCCGTTTATAATAACAGCACTATACGGTTTGCCCTTTAACACATTGTAATACACTAATGTTTTTTTAAATAACTTAAAATATTTATTACTTCATTCTTTGTTTATAATCTATAAATTGTTTGCTAAAAACCAGGGAACTGAAGCAGCTGGCGAGTTGCTCCGCGCCAATTCTTAAGTAGTTGCTTCGACTCCTTTTCAGCTTCGCTCCGTGATATAAATAATTCTAATAGTCTGATAGGAATAACATTGTTTATTGCTTTAATTTATTTAATTTCTTAATAGGACATGCGACTGAAGCTGAAAAAAGGCAGTTATAAACAATTTATTTATCGGTAAATACATAATATTTCGTATGCATTCTAAGACGAAAAAATATAATACGCCACTAGAAACTGAGAAAGAGTTACAAAACCACCTGTTGATGTGATTTGATGACTTATTTCAGCTGTCATCATTGACCAATGTGGATCATCAATCAGCATTTAAAGGAGTCCATTCGAATTCCCGGGCAATATAAACTGCTCTACTTAATCTAACCTTACCAATCAAAACTCGCTTTGAACATTTTATCTTCAATATACTCACATTATTTAAGGAGCATTAACCACTCCCTCACTGACTTTTTAAATTTAATTATACGCACAAAATAAATTCTGAAAGGTTTTTTTGCTTTCTTCCTTAACGTTATTCTGTTCATAGCTTTAACTCTAAAAATATTGTTTTGCTATGATATTTTAATATTTGTAATAGTATTGCATAATATGTTTATACAATGATTTGTCACAATAAAGCGAATTGATGTTATTGGATTTCTAATAACTTACTTTAAAAACAGAATCATGCAATCTCAAAAGAGCAAACTGAATAGCTATTTGACTGATTGAAATACAAATTACAAGAAGATATCAAATACAAGTTATACTACACGAGTTTTATTCTAATAAAATTGTAGTGAACTGCAAAAATACAAAATGGCGTGTGTATATTTCGACTTTATCAGTGGAGATTAACAAAGAAAATATAGTATTCTACAAGTTATAATCGGACCTGTAGTAATTTTTTAGCATATGGATTATGTAATAAATAATCAATGTTAGTGGAATAAACATTTTCAAACAACTAATGATAATACCTTGTCTTTGTCACTGAATTTTGAATTTTCTTAAATTTTTTAATCTGTTTTAATTTATCAAAAAATATTACTATATCAATAAACTATATCTTTAAAAAAAACAGGCATTTTTTTTCTCACAAAACATAAGTAAATAAATAAAAATAAAAGCCTTTAACTTCTTTTTTAAAAATATTCAATTAATTACATTCGATGCAAGCTTTTATCTTAACCTACACACGCGCAAACATTATCGATATTAAAACGATGATGAATCATTTTCCTGAAAGAGAATCTTAAACAAGTCGATTATGCACGTGATCTTCACCCAGATATTCTTACTCTCTTTTGTTTAATCTATCGATTGCTTTCATCATTTTTTCTAGATGAACAGATTTTAGAATGTACTTTTTTTAATGGACTAAAGAGGCACGCAATTATTTACGTTAATGCAAGCATAAGCAGGTGCTATTGGCAGAACTAAATTGTCGAGACTGAACTTTTAAAGGAAAATTCATAATTAGATGGGTAAATAAATATTTAGTGGCATAACTTTCAGCTGTTCAACAAATCATATTTTACTCCGCACATAATTCTCTAAAACAGGTGGATGCAGAACCTTTTAGTTTATTGAAGAAGAGTTATTGATAAAATTGTGTTCTTTACTAATTTATACGTAGTTCAATGGCAGACATTTGAATCCGAAAATGTAACAACAAAATGGTGGAAGACTAAGTTCAAATTTTAAAGAAGGACAAATCCAAGTTTATACTGGAAATAATTATACCCAGTTATGTTACTGTTTTGTGAACGATCTTCAGCAAGTTACTCAAAACCAGAATTAATTTCATGAATAGAAAAAAAGCTAGAGAGAAGTACAAAGTAGAAGAGCTAAATAACTGAATTAAAGTTCGTAAAGTAGATGCAGTTAGCAGTGCAGTACTGTCATACTACAAGAAATAACTCCAATAATTAGCACGTTCTTTCAAGTAAGATTTAAGAAGTCATTGATTTTCTACTCTACCTTAAATACAGCATTTAAAAGCTGCTACGTAAACATAAAAAGAGTTTAACTGTTAGGATATAAGTTTATTGACTGAAAAAATCAGTCTGAGCTGGGCAAACATTTTAGAACTTTAGCTTATTTTCTCCCCTTTTTCTTAACAATAGAAAAGTAAAAGGAAAAATTCTTTATCGAGAAAGTTAGGCTGCAATTGTCAGTGCAAAAAAAAAAAAAAAAGAGAGAGAGAAGAAAAAAGAACACCGGGCCATCGTTTCTCCACCTTTTTAGAGCTGTGGCCCTTCCCAAAACGTTTTGCGAGACAATTGCTACAATCTTTTATTTTTACAATGCAAAATTTTGTAAAATTTGATGACCACTTTAAACAGGTTAGTTGATAATATTATGTTGTGTTTATGGGTCTTACATTTTTGGAGAGATCGCGAACAAAAAATGATGGCCTTAGCAAAACATTTTTTAACATATAGGAAGGCACAGTTGCATATAAAAGATTAACACCATTATATTATTCTTAAAAATAGATTCTAAATTCCATACAGAAAAAAAAGTCAAAAGGGACTTATTGTCTATGTCTTCACTAAAACTAAATTTAAAAAAACCCATTTTTTAAACTTTAGAAATAAGCTAAAACTTTTCCGTTCCATCGCGTTTTAAAATTTTGGATAATTATTTGAAGTACTACTGATAAAATGTCGGAAACTCTGATGAAACTCTGATCTCACAGTTTAATCAATCATTATCTTGTCAAATTACTTTTATATTGGGGATCATTCGCAAATGATGTCAGGCTTCAACGTTGGAGGAGGCGTTTGTGAAATTGTGACAAAGGGTAATAAGAAGTGTGACATCATGCTTACGCAACATAGCGTGGCATGTGAGAAGGGGGGGGGGGAGGGTCAAATATATGGGAAAAAAGCGGCGATATCATTTATGAACGGTCCCTTGGGAACAAAAATATGATGACAGCGCCATTTTCGGGATTTACGCAAAATAATATTCGAAACAAATATATGTTTCCTTGTTGACGAAGATGCCATTTCACGCAAATAATAAGAAAGCATATAGTCTGTATATCGTCAAATTAAATCAAATGTCAAATCTGCAAATAAAACTTGGCATGTGTCAAAGTCAGCTTGTAACTCCGGCTTTGCAACTGTTTTACGAGCGCAACCGATATCGAAAGACTAATTATACAGCTGTACCTTCATTCATTTTTACCGTCCACTGAGCATACACCCGCCCTCTTTTTTTCTGTTATAGTTCATAATAAAACTGTATCAATGGATGCTTTAATTAAAAGTTCCCTGAAGCAAGACCTTTGTTTACTACAAAAAGTGTTGTTTATTTTCTTATGGCTACGCAATAAAATTACGTCAATGCAACGTAATATGTAAGATTAAGTGTCTGCTGCGCATCTTATTTAGACTTCAAATAAATTATTCAAAATTTTATCTCTAAGTTCTTTGTTTATGAAGAACATTGGAGCTTCACGAATGCTAAAATATTATTCATTGATCGATCAATGATTTATAGCGATGATGTAAGAAGGTAATTTCTATACCAATATCCACAGCTCAGAATCCCAGAAAGATTTAAATCTTTTTAATATAAGCTATTAACCCTCTGACTGCTCATTTTTTTAGCGAATTCAGTTCGCTAAAAAACTGTCTACTTTATGCATTTAAAGCCACCTCTGGAATGAAACCTTAAATAATGTCCAAATGCTTGAGAAATTGCATTACGGACATTTTAAGGATAAAACAGCGGGACAGTATTTTAAATACACGTAAAAGACTCATGCTCGTGGAAATCGCGGGACAAGCAGTCAAAGGGTTAATATTAGAAAGATTTGAACTTGTACCCTTCACAGAAAACTCATAATTCTTACTACATATTGATATGTCTCTCCATTTGTCTTCTGTTAGTACGTTCAAAACTTTGTCTATTAATTTTTAACTATATATCTGTTTTTTTGTGCATATATTTATTTATGTATTGATTAACTTAAGTGTATATTTATAAGATAACATTTTATAGGTATAAAATTACATGATCTTTATGACTTTCTCTCTCTGTATCACTGAATATCTATCTTTATATGTAACTTCCAGTTTATCTATCTGTTAAGACATTTATTTAATCAGCTATCTTCTTATATTTTTGTATCTACTAGCTATCTGCAAAGCTAGGTGATGTAAAAATATCTTTAGATATACTTTTTCGGATTATAGATACTAATCATAGTAAGTATAAATCTAAATATCCATCTTTGTTGATGTTATTACTCCATAGGTCTGCAGATGTAGACCAGCTCTATGATGCCATGCACTTTTAGGAAATACCCCTCAGAATTAAATCGTATCCACTTGTGCATGTGTCTAAATATTTCAACAACTAACAAGCGAAACGGTCACCTCCAAGTGCCAACATATGGGAAAGCGTCATGTGCTTAGATTTTAATACATAAAGTTATTTATGCAGTAAAAACTGCAGTATTTAAAAATATTATTGTGCTTTGTAAATAGCTTTTTAAATGCTAACGCATAATGTTATTTTTTATGCGTTTTCATTTAAACTGGAAAATGAACCTATTCTTGTTGAAATGAAAGAGTAGATTCATTTCTTGCCTTTGAAATGAAAGAATATATTCATTCCTTGTCTTTTATTATGTTGTCACATGTTAACTTGATGATTAATATACACAAACGTTCACCTTAAGCACATTGAAGTAAAAATCAATTTCATTTCGGAAGGAGAGTTGATGTGACAGGAAATATTTGACATTGTCTAACAACCGTGTTTAACAATGGTAGTTCGACGACAATCAATAACCATCTTAATTAAATGCGTTATTTTTCTTCATATTTAACTATTTTAAATAACACTTGTATGCATTTTGACCCCATACCTTTATTTTGAACCAAATTTTCTTTCACATCCTAATTTTATGTATACTACAAGAATTTGCATTACACTCTCTCAAGGGGAGTACGTATTAAAAAAAAAATAAGACTCAAATCAAATACCGCTCCAGTAAACATATTTGTGTTTCATTAAAGCATCAAGAATGTTACATTGGAGAGCTATAATTGCGAAAATAAATATTTCCGAAGATCCTAATGCACAATAGCATTGTTTCTTATCTCTGGCACCAGCCGACGAAAAATGTCGCATTCTATTCGTGCATATATACCTTCTTTATTTTCATTTGCAGAAGTCTCGGAAACGAAATACAGTTCGAAAAACATTCAAATCTATCTTCAGAGGAATTTTGCTTTTCCTCACACAATATGTTAGGAGAATGCATGAGTGAGCTTGAATTGAAAGAGCTGTTTCTTTCCCGTTTTTAGTATTTTTTTCTAGCAATAAAAACAGTGAATAATATTGATTTTTTAAAAAATATTTTGGGTTTTTTAGAAATTTGAGAAAGTGAAAATGGTATTTCTTCTCCAATTACTCGTTTTCTGTATTGCGCCTGGAGTTTTTATAACATTTTTTTTTGGTGAGTTTCTGGATTATAAACCTATTCCAATGTTTGAGTTTTGAAACTTCAAAATTTTCAAGATAGAATTTTAAAATGAAAATAATATGAGTGAACAGTCTGCCTGTCGCAGTTTCGTTAGTTGTATTTTTGTAGGAGTTCCACCAAATGACCAATAAAATTACTTTGTTATAAGGGAATTCACAAAGGCGGCAAGAATGTTTTCGCGTTCATTTTTGAAATAATGGATTTTTGCAATTGCGTATTAACAACTAGCTGACGTGCCAGACCTTGTGCGGGCTACCTGGAATATTACAGAATTCCTTGTCGAGTAAAAAAAGAAGAGGAACCACGTGACACATATTCAAAAGTCTCATTTATAAATTTAATTAATGTTCCCTATTTGAATATGGTCAGATATGGTCAGCAAAACTGATCCTTAAAATTCCCAATTTGAATAAGGAAAAAACAGTCCTTGAACAAAACTGTTTAACAAATTTTCTTGATATCTTTCAAGAAGAATTTTTTTTAAATGAATTTTTTTCACGTGTGTTAAATTACCTATGTTCTTAAAAATGAACATCAGTGCATTTACTATAACTAATCCCTTTCATAAAAAGAAGTCTGATGGTAAAAGGTTGAATAACATCAATATCATTGAAATAAATGCGGTATAAAATTCATAACACGAACAAAAATAATATGAAGGAAGAAAACTCCATGAATTATTGCATGTATTATTCTTACACTTAGATTCCGAAGATTTCAAAGCTCAATGAAGCAAATTAAGTCGAAAGTTAGGAGAAAAAAAACGAAGAAACAACACAAGGGTTGCTATTAAAAGGATAGTAAAAGGTTAAAATACTTCTTAAACACTGAATTTTTTTTAACACTCACAGACACAATTTTTTTTAATTAAAAAAAATATTGCAACACGCTCCATTATAATAGTTCTATACAGTAAAGGAAAATGCATCTCTGAGGGTTTTCTCATGTTCATTGTCAGAAGAATAAACTAGTTTTATCGTTTCCCAAAGAAGATTCGCTAAAGTTTTGCAAGAGGAAGAAGTGTAAGAAGGAAACACGTAATACGTGTTTCTTTTCCAGTAGCTTTCTCTTTTCGAATTGTATCTTAAAGTTTCAATAGTTTAAGGTCATCAGATACTTTCCTATTTTCCTTGGGATCAGAATTGCTCAGTACAATTTCATCTTCGCACGCGAAGAAACGATTTGACTACTCAGTCTCCACTTTCGCTTGTTTTGCTGCTTTTAACTTATGCGTTCCTCGCATTTGTTTTCCGGTTGCAGTTTCGAAAGGAAAAATGAGCCATTTCATTAATAGGTCGTTCAGTTTTCATACTGAGAAGTGAAGACCTTTAAAGAGTTACTAACAAGATTCTATTCCAATTCACTGCCAAACAGAATAGGTTATTTGATGCTTGTTGTTGATGTTTCTAATGCCACTTCGATATCAAAGCTTCCCTTAGCGGTGCGACTAGGATTTTTGGCAGTAAGGAGCGCCTTCCGTTTCAAGCTGAGCACCAATGGTGGACGTATGACTTGGCTCATAATGTACTTGGATGACACCTGATGGCGACAACTCAAATACGCTTCCTTCCTTTTTAGACCTATGGGGGAAGGGAAGGGAAAAGCTCCACCCACCGGTACCCTCGGAACTGCCTCGAGACTTCAGGGTCCACGGATTTTACATGCACGTATCCCCAAGTGTACATGGTGGGTCTTCAGAAGCTCGGGTATCGAACCCGAGATCCTCCGATCCGAAGCTCGACATCCTAACTGCTAGGTTACCACGGTCCTTGGTTATTTAATGATAAATGAGTTTAGCCTAAAATAACTGATAATGTTCGATAACTTATGTTAAATTAATGAGCAAGGACAATGATAACATATTTCAGTGTTTGAGTATAACAGAAGAAAACTGGGCATGCTGAAGATAAGGAACAAATAGAAGACGATGTTGCAATATTATCATTAAGTTCTTATAAATAAAGATGAAACTTCAATGGTCGGTACTAATAATTATAAACTGGTAATCTTGAAAGGACTTTATAAATTTTGTGAGAATCGAATTGTATGAAGCAGAAAACAAATCTTTTATAAAAAACAGTTTTAAATTCAGTTTGGATGAGTTGAATATTACTTTGTGGGTTAGAACAGCTTTGTGGGTGATAAGCTGTATTGCAGGAATAAGCGAAAAAATCGATATGTTCAGCGGCGCACCGATGGAAGTGGATGAACCAGACCGGTAAACTCCAGAAGGCACCATATATCCGGGATCTGACTGATTTTCCACTACACGGAACCCGATCTGACCACTGCATGAAAAATCCGGTTGTTCGGCATATAAAATTTTATTTTTTTTTAAATTTAATTATTTAGCATATTTTTAGAAATATATGTAAATTGAAAACATTCATTGTGTTTGGAAGCTGGGGGATGTTTAAAAATATGCCCATAATTTACATGTTTCTAACAGATATCCGGTAGACATACGGTAAATATCTGATCTGACACGGATTAATTACAATGCATTTTTTTTATAAAAATTAAAAAGCTTTGTATTTGAAAACATAACGATAAAAACCATATTCAAACATACATCAATGAATTCTATTACAAAAATTTACATGGAGAAGACATTAGTATTTTATGATTTAGCTTTCGAAAAATGATTTAAAACAGCCAAGTATTATCTTTGCACTTAAAATTTGTAGAATGTACAATTTGTGGAATGTAATATATAGGTATTTGTGCACGCATTTTGATTTTTATGTTTCATTAAACATTTAAAAATAACTTCTGAAATAATGAACTTTAAAAACGAAATTACTTTTGATATTATCTTATGTTACTTTCAAAACCTAAAAGATTTCAATAAATTTTTATTGCATTTAATATTCAGGATTTTGCTTTTATCACAAAATGTGTAGTAATTAGGAAGAACAATTTTTTTTTTACCAACTGATAATAACTTTCAGAATGAATTAGAAATTAATTTTGCATTTTTTTTCTCCTCGTAAAATATATCTAGTACCTTACTATTCCTGGTTCATTCTTTTGAATGGAGTTCGATATTAGTTCAACATAATTTGAATAGCCGTAAAAGTTCTTCAAGGACATAAAAACTACTGGTAATTTATTTGTAGGGAAAAATATTGTTATAAAAACTATGTCCTTGTATACACATAAAACGTTCATAAAATTTCCCTGTGTTAATGTTTTTCTTGTGTTTTCAGGCCGATTTTGTACAATGTACAAAATGAATGATTTCTGATTAACACACCCAAAGAAATAGAGTATCAGCGTCGTTATGTTGTTCAAGTGTATAAACTTTAAACTTTCGTTTAGAACATTGCTCGGGGAAGAAAAATCCTTCTGTACGTAAAAGAACAAATAAATTTTTTAATTAAAAAACATCAAAATCTTAAAGCTATGTTTATGCGTTTCAAATAAAAGGGCATCTTTATCGAAGTATATTCACTAGTATTACGCGTAAAGAATTGAATGTCTCAATGTGTTGGGCTATTGTGGACATGCTCACACCATTTCTATTCAGATTTCTGTGATAAAACATTAATTTAATAGCAGGGAGATGTGGAAAATTTCAGACACATCCTTTTGGACTGTAATGCTTTGAAACAGATTCTGAACTTTAGTTCATAACTGTTGCCCTTTGTAACAAAAATATTATTAAGCATAAAATTAAGAACAGAAGATATCAACTCAGAGTTGATATCGTCAAAGATTATATTTTCTTGGGTTATATATATTTTTTAACAGGATACAAGGATGAAAATTCCCAACATTTTCACACTGCTGTTAAAATATCTGAGGAAACTCACTTTTTTCCAGCCCAACCAGTGATGCAGGTTAACTTTTGCACATAATTTTTATTATTTATGAAAATATTTTTCTTTTTCAGCAGCACATTTACCGAAGATTTTTTACGCATTTATTATTCTTTTGATCTACGGTTATGCACGAATAAACCAAATCGTAATTTCGTCTTTCGTGAATACTGATTTATAAAATTGCAATCCAAAATTAGTTGGAAATAATTTAGTTTTTTGGTTGGAAATAATTTAGTTTTTTATTTGAAACTAATATAAATTGAAGTCAAATTACACGAATTCAAAATTAGATATTCACATTAACTAATTATATTTTTTATTTCAGTATTCCAAGTGCACAACAGTGTTGTTTTCTGTTTAGAAATTGCTGAAACGTCCGTAAAATTTTAGTTAAACAGCACAGTATTAATCTACAGATCAACATTTAGCATAAAAATAATCCACACTCATAACATTTAGAAAATTAACAAACCCTTCTGCCGCAATCAAAGAGTTTATCACTTTTTTTCGTTCTGACCTCTCGTCCAAGAACAACCTGCTTATGGAACTAAGATTTTTTCTGGATAATTTGACTTCCAACTTTCGCTTGTCATTTAATGACTTCAAGGAATACGTGAGGCATAGATTATGGCTGACTACATTTCCCCACAAGCAAGGAAGAGAGGCATTATTCATGTTAAGAGGTAGCGAAGATAGAGGGAAATATATACCTGGTCACGGCTTTCTGGAGAGGGTGGTTTAAGCATCCTAATAGACGTTTTCCAGAGCTCAAGCCTATTTACGCTTTTGGTAATGGATAAGGAAAACGCATTTAGTCCTCAGAAGCTAAACCTGAGTATTGTAAGTTTTAAAAGCGTTAGAATTTACATGTCAGGTTGAGCAATGTTGCAGATACGTGAGGAACATTTTAAGCGATTCTTATGAAAGGCATAACTTCTGTATGAAATTTATTGTGAAAATAATTGAATCAGCAGTTTTAAGAAGGGAACGGATCAGAAAACTTTCTTTGGGAAAATTAGCTTGGTTATTCGTTATATGTTATTTATTGTTTTTCCTCACACGTTTGTGTGAGATTATTTACACTAACGTTTTAATGCAATTACATAGCTCTGATTAAAAAAGAACTAATAAAAGTAGAAAGCTAGAATTATTACGCAAAAGGTAACTTTTGGATCTGTTTTGTTTTATATATATTAAAATATTCTAAATGCTTTATGTGTACTAATATGAATTACAACAAAAAGCAAAAATATTCGGTACTTTACTGTAATTAAAATGTTTATAGAAAAATTATTTTTTGTGGAAAAATTTTGTGCTTATGTGAAAAAATCATCAAAAAATCTAAGGGTACAAAACAAAAGGGCAAAATTTTTAATCCCATAACTGATTGAATTGGAATGCGTGTAAGTTGCTCAATGCAATTTTCTCATTCAGTGTTCACGCAAATAACCAAAATATGAAAAAGAAAATAACTGGTGAGTTTAGGGAAAGAAAATTAATAGTGCTTTGCTAAATATTGCGCACTGAAATAGATACTTCACATATAAATTTGAAATAGGTGTAATAAGCATGCTGGTAAACAGGCATTCTAATACCTTTGTACACTTAAATGGTATTATTAATATCACATTCGTTCAGGATTTCCTCAATAAAATTAATCCCACACTGTCGAATCATTTCCACGCATTTTAAAGGCATTAAAATATTTATAGTGTATCAAATTTTCGAAAAGCCTCATACGCCCCGGTTCAGAGGATCGAACCGGTGTCGGTGAATTTTCAAGATGCAGAAAATTGTCTGCGACCATTTCGTATGATTATGCGGTATGTTAAAGATCCCTTGAGTAGTCGTTCGCATAGGATGCTCTAACTAAATTAAATTCCTAGTGCAATTTCGCATCAACCTAGGGCAATTGCGCACCCTTTCAGGCGGATAAACTGGACGTCAAAATTCTCATGTGGTGATGGAACCACACTCATTGTTGTGTGCGCTGAAAGAGATGGTACGAATCTGTGGGGAACGCTGCAACTGGCAGGAGCCAACAGCAGTTCATTAGACAAAAAAAAAAAAAAAAAAAAAACCGCATACGTTTTATATGAAATGGTTCGTCCTGTTTAACAACATTTCATATAGCAAAAGAAAAAAACAAAATGGAAGTCATTGGTTCAAATTATATTATAAAGAAGCTATCACTTTAAAACTACGAATTTATCGAGAATTGGTTAGATGCATGTTTTCTACGTTATTGTTACATTTATGGTGTAATTTTTTATTAGTATCTAAAATTAAAAACGCTGGATATCTCAGTATGATTATTCATTAAATAATTTATTTTTACCATTAAAAATTATGAATGCAAAGACAATTTTGAATAAATATTTAACTGTTATTTTGATTAAAAGAATTACAATTGTGCGGGATTCTTATTTAAATGCATATTTGATTAGTTAAAGAAATACTCAAACGTAGGATTTTATAGTGATACATTTAAATTGCCCTAAAACAGTTTGCGCAGGAAAAAAATACAAAAAGCCATAACAATATTAAAAGCCCCATTTTTGGAAAGATTTAGGATTTTTTCTGAACCAATTATAATATTTGTTCGGATAAGTAGTATAAAAATGCTATCAAGAGAAGGTTTCTTTAGGTATTTTTTTTTCCAAAGAGATGTAGAAAACAATATTTGTTTAATTTTAGTTTTCAGAACGCTTTACGATTTAATAAAATTCTGTAACAGCAACTGTTCTCTTAATCAATGTATAATGAAAAATGATTAAAAAAACTTAATTTTAAAATATCTGTTTTAATTATAAACTAGTCGGAAAGATTGTTTTAAGCTAACATTGTTACCATACTAATTAAACAAAACTATTTTCCTTTCGAAAAGGAAGCAAATGTTTACACAATGTTTTCCTTTTATGTTTATTTTCCAAGTTTCATAAAATTTCTATTAAGAAATAAAGCGTCAATGAAGATATAATCCTTCTAAGAAAATGCGACAAACAATAATGCTTAAACAAATATTTATACTCTTTCTTAATAAAATACAAGTTTTAATATTGTCTCATTCGTAATAATAATCTTTTGATAAAAATATTAATAAATGTGTATGCAATTTGTTATTGTATTTTTCTTTCATTTGCTTATTGTTTGTAATCTTTTTTACATTTAAAATACTATTTTATCAGGAAAAATATGTACTTTATAATCGCTTCTAATTTTTATAAACATAACAGGATTTCATGAAGCAATGCTTCATCAAAAATTTCGTCACAGGGTTCGTCCTAAGGTCATAAGTGAAACTGGGTCTGGTTGATGCATGGTAAAATTGAAGCAGTAGAAATCTTTGCATCGCGAGCTATGGCAAAGAAACGTGGAATAAAGAGCTCAGCACGCAGTTACAACATTTGTGTAGCAGGAGTTGATGAAATTCATATAGGTTCCATGAAATGATATGAATATGAACCCAGTGAAGTTTAGGGTAATATGATTATTTTAAAATGATGTACCAACTTTTTAATGGTTTGAAAAAGTTGAGCTGTTGTCTATTTGTTGCCAAAAAATCCCACAAGTGAAAATTTTTATCAAAATTTTCGAGATTCTATTTCCCATCCGAAATCTTATTATTAGGATAAACTCGAAATACTTATTTTAAAGTGGAATCAAATCATTTATTGGAAGGTGATTAAAATTTCAGAGAAAAAAATTTGCTTGGAATATGCTTCATAGCAGATTATTCTTAAAGGTACTTTGAGATTAAAAAAAAACGAAATCAAGTGTTGTTATAAAAACTTTAAAAATCGATGGAGGAGGGGGAGGATCATATTTTAGGAAAGTACACCCTGTAAGAGTTCACCCCCTTACACCTTGGCGAGTGATTTTTAGTCGACGCCAGACTGTATGGTCCGTAAATGGAAGTGGACACTTGGAACATCTTTGTCGAGTTTCTATCTTTAGAAACCCGATTTTCCGGCATCCCTCAGATGTATTATGAATCCCGTACGTACGTGGGGCGTGCACAGACTTCGTGGCGGCTTGGAAGGATCCAATAATATTTCGACTAGCTAATATAGCCGACTGATAGCACCCTAATGGGTTCTAATAAAAATAGCTAGTTTAATTCACCCCCCCCCCCCCAAATTTCCGAAGTGGACCTCGGACAAGGGACAATGAGGAGATGCCTAGAGACTCCTGTTGTAGCAGGACGAAAACAGTCTGCTGTTTTCTTTAGTACCGGTTCGTTTTAGGACGGTGTTCCTGAAAAGAATCATCATTTCGTGTGAAATGTTTGAAAATTTTTTATCTCTTTTCTATGAATGCATATAAGTGTAAATAAATGCTTGAATATTATAGCTGAGTTAATAAACAAGTAACTCTGAAATCTACTTGCACTTCATCTTAGTCTCATCTTCAAATTTTAGTTCTATAAATACACCATCGTTCTTTTGTATTCGTTACAACTCCTAGCTATATATCGCAGTAATAAAAATTAAAAAATTGCAACAAAAAAGCGTTACAGTTCTACCATCAGTCAAAGTAATCTACGTGACAGAGTGCCAAGAAGAATCCATTCACGTTCAAAGGAGGAACTACTGGTATAGGAAATGTGCCGTTTTTGCTCTCGTTCTAGTTCGTTTAGAATACTTAATTTTTTCCCCACTGATGCTATATGCCAGTTTATTTTGTTGCTTTATTCAAACAGTGAAGAAAACATTCTGATTCGTGTACTAAATATACGCGGCAAAAGGAACTTCCCTAAAACTCAAGTGGATTCGTTCTTTTCTGCCTTGCGCAGAAGAATCCAAAGGGCAAAAGCCCATGTTCGAACTGTATGAAATATTATTTTGTCTTCGTGAAGTGCAGATCATTTAAAATTTTTCTTTATAAAGTAGAAAAATGAGTTAAAAAAGTAGTACTAACTTGTGGGCCGTGAAAGCCTAGTGGTTAGCACGTCGGACTTCCACCTGGAAGGTCGCGCGTTCGATACCCACTGAAGACCACCATGTATACTTGGGGATATGTGCATGTAAAATCCGTAGACCCCACTACCTCTCCCCGTGCGTAAGCAATCCTAAGGCCTCGGCTAACAGGTAGGGGTCTGGTGGAGAAAAGTAGTACTAACTTGTACTTAAAAAAAAAATAGCGCTTCTAGTGCTAAACTATTTTCTTACAATAATAAAAAAAAATCACATAGTAGTCAAACTTTAGCTGTATGTTGAATGCATAAACGATTAAACTGTCATTTTATAAAAGCACTCAAAAACTTAAACAGAACCTAATTATTATCTGCTCGAAATATTGTCCCCAAACCTATAATTTTCATTTTTTTCGTATAAATGGTAAGAAATATTTAAGGCACCATTTTTACATTCGAGTTTTAAAAGAATTTCTCTTCTAAACAATTTTTGAGATAAAGATCGCAGTAAAACCTTTTCCTCAGAATTTAAAACGGACCTAGAAATATTTTTGCAGTAATCATTTAATTAATGAGAGATTTCGTTTCGAAATCCAGTTGAACTATAAAGAACGGTGAAATTAAATTCAGAATTTCAAAACAGCATTTAGCAGAACAGAAAAGTGTTGGTTTTTAAATAAACATGGTGTTCTATAATGCTGTTGGAGTAGCAAATAACAAAACTTTTCATTATTAGCTTTTAAAGGATGTACAAAATAAAAATATCGCAAAATATAATTGAACAAATTATCAAAAATTTTCTGTTAAATGGAAATAGCTTAACCCAAAAAGGAAGAGAGCGTTAAAATAGATTTCCACACGTAATATATTTCCTAAATAATGTTAAAAAATAAGCGGACGAAATATTAGCACAAGTACTCACACATACTAAACCTAAGTAACAACGTAAAGGCTAAAAGAAATTAAATTATTTTTTTTTACAACTAAAGTAAATACCATTACCGCTCTTTAGAAAGATTTCCTTCATACGTGCCGGCAAAAATTCGTTTTAGCCGTTTTGCAATGAAATTTGCTTTTCATTTTTTGTGAGTTAACAAGTGAGACGAGCTTTATAATGCTGTTTGATCCATCCAGGGAAATACTGGTCTAACCTTATAGCGTAAAAAATATCCTAGAATTTTTTATTTTTTTTTTTACCGCTTCATAAATAAATAAATAAATATAATGCATCAATAATAATTAGTTGGGTAACTTACAAAGGGTTTTGTTACTTCCAGCCAAATTTGATGCATGCAAGTGGTTAATATAGACAGGTGGTCAAGATAGAGTGGTGACCAAGTTCAAAAGTGGGCAACTTTTCAACTCGGTTTTATTGTATATGAAAGTTTTACTGTATATGTTAATGAAGAATTTAACTTTTGATTAGTTCTCTTAACTGCTACAAGTGCATTGTATGTTTAACTGTAATATATTATCTCCTGTGCACTTTGAGGGGAATAACAGCTGGCAACTACCTCCTTTTCGTGATTCACTAATAAAATAATGCAAATAATGTAAAAGATAAATGTAAGTGATAAAGTTATCAGGAATACCAATCTCATTTTTAGCAGGTAGATTTTGAGTAAAAGTAAAGTACTAGAGTTAGAAATTTGTACAGAAAGATTATTTAACAAGGGTAAGCAAAAATTCAAGGATAAACAAAACATGTATTCCTTGTCTATATTCAAGAGAAATCTAAGAATAAATAATACTATACAAACATAAAGTTTTCGGTTGAATCAATAAATCTATGCGTATGGAAATCATTGATTTGTGTTTTTTACAGAAATTTAATTTCTAGGTCTTTTTTGTCACTGCAAGATGTTGTTTAAAATACTAAATGAGTCCTCTTTTTACTTCTGCATTTTTAATGCTAAACAGAACGTGATCTGCAAAAAATGGTAAATTTTTAATCTCGTTCATTACTCCTGACATGATTAATATTTTCGGTTGCAAGTTCAGGAAAGTAATACAAGTTTGAATTTAAATGCAAAATAAGATTACATATTCTCAATCTCAAATTAATTTAAATAAGAGAAAAATATTAGAGCTCTCTCTTTTTTGTTTCCAAAATCTTACGTGATTACTTAATATTCCGCTCATAATGCGAGATGCAAAAGAAAATAATTTATTACGCATGGAAATAATACCGACATTATTCTAATGTATAATATAAGAACGCTACCTAAAGTAACATATTTCTGTGCTACTTGTTCGTGAAACATTTTTTTTGATCCATCAATAACGATTGAAATTTTTTTGAGGGAGGGACAGTTTTATTTATTGATATATAGTATACATACCATATCTAGAGCATGTTTTTCTAAGACAAATAAAATGAAATCATTATATGCAATACAATAGTACTTACGTTTGTTTATATTTAACATTAAGTAACTACTTAATATTGATATGAAGCTCAAATTTAAGCTAGTGTAAAATTTGATTCAAAAGGCACCAATATTTAGTTAGAACATCGGTGATGTTTGTTCTAAAGATCATACGGGGAAAGAGTAGCTACTTTTATTCCTGCTCAAGAGAATTTTTGGTAATATGTGTAAGAGTTTTGTAAGTAGTTCCTTAAACAAGAGAACGATTTTTAATTAATGCTTCAAAATAATAACAAAATATATTTGGTTTACCTTTAAAACAATTACATGAGACCATCTCACTGTTTGGAAAAAGAAAAATCATGACAAATCAAGGATTTTTTCTGGCAACAAGTTCTGGAAAATCGATGCTCATGATAGAAAGAAATAAAGAAATAACCATGAGAATTTGGAATTTAAAGCCCCAAATTTAGAATCGACGTTCGAACTTGGTGAAGTGAGTAGACACATGTAAGAAATAAGAACAACAATTTGACTAAACTTTTCCATTGAAGAAAGGACCAACTCACTCCGCAGGTAATGGTGTATTAGGTCCAGAAATCAATATCTATAGATTATTAAATTTTTTTTGGATAAACAAAGGCATGTGACCAACAAAACACTTTTTGCAGTTTCATGTTACAAATTTAAATATTAAATATATTGTTTTAGGATTTCTGTAAGAAATGCAAAATTACAAACGTAACGACAAATTTTAGCATGCAGTTCTAACTGTAACCAATATAAAAGTCCCTGCTTTTTGTTCTTATAAGTGTTGAGTTGATCACCATGGAATATTCCTATTATAATGCTGATAAATTTAAATTTTCCGGCTAACTATATTTTGCTGAAAAAATTATGTTCATCAGGCAAATTCAGCTTTTTTTCAGTGAAGAAAAAGATTGATAATCTATCATTACCGTCGGATCCAGAAATACCATTACAGCATCCTTAAAGTATCGTTCCCCCTCGAAGTAATAAGTTAGGAGTCTAATAGCCTCCAATTTTCATAAAAGAATAGAAGAGATAAGGAACTGGTGATATTTTTCTCAAACTACCAATGGCTTTTGAAGATCTAGTGGAATAATTTATGGCAGAAATATACGGATTAAGTAAAAGATATCATAAGAAAATAAGGATAAGAAAATGCTTTTAGAGGCAGAAGTTATAGGTCAAAGAAAGTTATTTTCCTCTTTTATATCAAATCATTGGGATATCCGTTGAAAGATTTTCTTTATTGTTGAAATCCGCGTAGGAATATCTTCGAAAATAAAGTTGGAAAGTATTAGATAATGATCCTATTCATAAAGAGCTTTTTAACGACTTAAACAGTCGATGAAGTTTCAGTCACATTCATTTCTCAATGAAAGAATAAATAAATTATTTTTTATCGCCAATTTCTCATTTTAATCGCTTACCATTTTCTGCATTGATAGAGTTTCCTAAATTTCATAAACTATATTACTGTTAAAATGGTTTTCTTATTTGGTTAAAACATAAAAAAATAATGTGTATACTAATTCATCAATATGTTAATTTTACTACAGAGAATTCACATTTTATAACGATATCGATATTTATAACCGATCCGGCCAGTTCAATCCAAGTCTAATTGTTTGTTGGCTAGTATGGCAAAATTTTGACTCAGTTGCTCCAATTTTTGACTATTTTAGCTACTTTTAATCCTCAATGATATGCCTATTTTTAATTGAAATATACTGAATAAATTATTATCAACATATTTTAATTCAAAATAACTTCTCATGATTATATGAAAAATAAATGAAGAAAGAAGTAAACTTACGATTGTTAGATTTATTAGATAAAAATGAAAAATACTTAACATTGGAATCTGGGAAGTACTTTTTAAGAGGTGTCAAACTACATTTTAAGAAGAAGAAAAACGATCTTTTCATGTATTTTCGCTAAGGTTCCCTTAATATTTGTATTTCGTAACTATTAGCATATTTTTCTCATTTACGTGAAAAGCAAACAACTTTCTTTGCACTTAGTGGTATTTCCCTATTCTCCTCTGTTTTCGAACAGCGGGGAACAGGGCTGAGAAAATACAGGCTTAGAACATAAGACGTCAAAGAACAAAAATGCGAAGTAAACTTGCCAGTTTTGCGATTGCTTTAGGTGAAAAATCTAACAGTAAGGAAATCACAACGAAATCAGGTGTTAGTACTGGTTTGACTTTAGCACCTTACAAACACCTGTACACAGGTTTAAAAAAATGAATCTTTTTACAGGCGTTAGTCAGCCGGTACTAACGGTTGACCTAACCGGTACTCCCGTTGTAAACTCCATCAGGATGAATGTATCCTTACATCTTTGATTAACTGGCTCATTTCAGTTTTCACTTCCTAATGATTATTGAACGCTATTGAACACTTCCTAATGATTATTAAGCATGGAGAAGTGACGATGTGTTTTAATATTTATTTTAGGCATAAAAAAAAGCAAAGAAGCAAACTCTAACAAAATAGAAATGATAAACATCTTATGAAAGGCCTACGAACACTTTGAGGTATTTCAAAATTACATAAAAAAAAATATGTTCTTTAAAATTCAGGCCATTTAAATAATTCCGATGATAGATTAAATAGTTCCGATGGAACTCCTTGAATGGATATAAATTAATTTTTGATTAACTTCCTTGCAGCGGCATTTAAAGCCCACTTTCATATTTTCAAACTCTTTCAATGAAACTTGTTTTGTATGAACGTGCTCCAATGAAACTTCTTTCGTAATTCATTATTTAAAATTTCAAAATACTGTATTCAAAGAGGCATTCAATTTGCAAGATGAGAATATCGTTCATTAAAGTTATTATAAACACGAAACGTATTAAATTAGCTACGAAGAGTCTAAAGTGTTATCAATTCGGAAAATAAAAAATATTTAATTTTTTTTGTAATATTTTGAATTGTTGGCTTTTGATCTTATTCACTGCTCCTTAATTCTCAAAATTTAACGCAAATTTTTTGTGAGTTTTTTCATAATGTCTTCTGACAATGTAATAAAATTCTTGAAATTTCTTTTTTTTTCTTGATTAAAATTCCTTTCTTGATCAGGAGAATTAAGTTCATTGTTTAATTATGAAAATTATATTCAATCCTCACTTATTAAGAGTCTGTTTATTATTTTGCAAAGGTAGTTTATATGACTGTAATGTTAAAAATAAACAATTTACGGGGGGGGGGGGGGACTAATATATTTCAGAAAGCATTAAGTCTTTCATTTCTGTTCTTTTGACAGTTACAAAGTATTACTTTTGCTGTTCTTTTGAGGAAAAAAGGATGAACTATAAGCGTTTCGTCTGCAAGCCGGCTTCTGACAATCTAACAAAATCATGAAATTTTTATTTATTTTCCAATCAGGAGCATTATATTTGTTGTTTAATTATTATAGTTCTATTCTTTATTCATTAGGATTATGTTTGTTAATACAAACGTAGTTTGTGAAGCAAAACGCAAACGTCTTAGTTAAAAAGAAAGAAGTAAACACTAGCCCGCTGGTTAAATCAGCGGGCTAGGAGCATGAACCTGATTCTTAAGAAACTTTGCATAAAGCATTCAATCAGGTTCATTGATGTTTGGAATTCTTGTCAACGTGATTGGGTTGCGAGGGATGGTCTGCATCTTAGTTCTAGGGGTGTAGTTAAGGTTAGCGATATGATTTTAGAAGCTTCAGAATCAGAAAACTAATTTTGGATGGGGGGATTGGAGAATGTCATGGTGTTGACTTCTGTTCTGGAGGTTTTAAAAATGAGGGTAAAATATTAAGCAATAGTAACATTAATAGTAGTGATTTGAGGCATCATAAAATGTTTAAGATAAGCAAAATGGGCATGCTCAGGTTTCTATATACTAATGCTCGCAGTATCAGGAATAAGATGGACGAGTTAAATAGTATTATCGCAGGTGAGGAGTTGGATATTATTGGAATTACGGAAACATGGGTTACTGATGATGATAAGGATTTAGTGAGCATTGCTGGATACAATTTGTTTAGGCAAGACAGGCTGGGTAAGAAAGGTGGAAGGGTTTTATTCTATATTAAGGACACTTTTATTTGCAATGAATTGGCCATTAATAATAAGCCTAATGATATTGAAATGGTCTGGGTGGAGTTGGTGAGCAATAAGGGGAAGAAGTTACATTTGGGAAATGTTTACAGGCCGCCTAATGTTAGTCAGGATCAAGACGAGGAGATGTATAGTGTTATTAGGGACATGTCTGGTAAGGGCTCGGTCATCATGATGGGGCATTTCAATTTCCCGGGCATAGACTGGAATAGTTTTTACACTAGCAATGGTAGGGAAGAAGATTTTCTGAAAGTGACTAGAGACTGTTTTTTGGATCAAGTTGTTACCCAGGGGACTAGGCATGGTGCTGTTTTGGATCTAGTTTTTTGTGATGTCGGAAGTTCTGTTCAGGGGTTGAGTATAGGGGAACATATTGGAGATAGTGATCGCAATACTATTAGGTTTTGGACCAGCTTCGATGCTCACAAAGGTGAGCATTTCAGATTTGTACCTAACTTCAGGAATGTTGATTATGTTGCACTTAGGCAGGGTTTGAAAGAGGTTTTTTCTTCTAGGTTGGAGAACAGTGAAGCTGATCTTCAGGGGGAAGAGTTTAAGGGGAAATTGGAGAAAACAGTTATGGATTATGTTCCTTTTAGAAAGAAAGGGGATTTCACGAAAATTTGGCCCATGTGGTTCTCTAGGGAGGTGAAAGAAGCTCTCAATTAAAAGTAAGCCACTTTTCGGCGACTTAAAGAGACTGGGTGCCATGCTGACAGTATTTTGTATTGTGAAGCTAGACGTACTTTCAAGTATTTGGTACGGAGTAAGAAAAGGGAATTGGAGCAAAAGCTTGCCGATAACATCGAAAGGAATCCTAAGAAATTTTTTGCTTATGCTAATTCAGGGAAAGCTCGTAATACTCAGATAGGCCCGCTAGTGGATGAGAACGGGAACTTGATTAAAAATGAGGGAGATATTGCTGATATTCTAAACAATTTTTTTTCCAGTGTATTTAACAGAAACTGTATCTCAACAGTTGACATAAGCGAGACGCAAGCTAATACACAGCTTGAGGATTTTGTATTTTCTAGGGATGATGTGTTGTTTCATTTGAAAAAGATTAAAGCAAATAAGGCTCCAGGACCTGATAATGTTTATCCAAAAATTTTAGTAGAATGTGCAGAGGAATTAGTGGATGTTGTCTTGACTATTTTCATATCTTCATATAACTCGGAAACTGTGCCAGTGGATTGGAAGCTGGCAAACATAACGCCGCTCTTTAAGAAAGGGTCTAAAACTAAGGCAGGAAATTATAGGCCTGTGAGTCTTACTTCCGTTCTTTGTAAAATTTTTGAAATTCTGATAAAAATCAAAATACTGAATTTCCTGGAGGCAAAGGGAGTGTTGACTGATTTTCAGTATGGTTTTAGAAAGGGTAGGTCCTGTACAACTAATTTGTTGCATTTCTATGACAAGGTTACCATGGCATTAGATAATAAAAAGTGCGTAGATGTTGTTTACATTGACTTTCAGAAAGCGTTTGATAAAGTACCGCATGAAGCTCTTCTTAGCAAACTTGCTTATATTGGTATTGGTGGAAAAACTTTAATTTGGGTTAAAAATTGGCTGACTGGGAGGAAACAAAGAGTAGTAGTGAAGGGCAATTATTCTCAGTAAATTGATGTTTTGAGTGGGGTTCCACAAGGTTCAGTTCTAGGGCCAATATTATTTATTATTTTTATTAATGATACTACTCAGAGTATTTCTGGGAACATCAATATTTTTGCTGATGATGTCAAAATCATGGGAATTGTGGACACGGAGGAACAAGTCAATCAGTTTCAAGAGGATTTGAATCAAATTTCTAGGTGGGCAATTAAGTGGGGTATGTCTTTTAATATTGGGAAATGTCAAGTGCTTCATTTTGGTCATGGGAATAAACATGCAACCTATTATTTACAAGGTTATGTCATTAGGGAAGCAGAAGCAGTTGTTGATCTAGAAGTATTGATTAGTCATGACTTCAAGTCCAGTCAGCAGTGTAGCATAGTAAGTAACAAAGCTAACAGGATGCTTGGGTTTATCAATAAGGCTATTTCGAACAGGGCTTGGGAAGTTGTATTGCCACTATACAGAAGTTTGGTAAGACCTCATTTGGAGTAAGCTGTTCAGTTTTGGTCTCCGTACCTAAAAAAGGATATTACCTTATTGGAAAGGATTCAAAGGAATGCTACAAGATTGGTAAGTGGTCTTTCAGACTTAGATTATGAGGTTAGGCTTAAAAGGCTCAATATGTATAGTCTTGAGCAAAGGAGAGTCAGAGGGGACATGATTCAGTTGTTTAAATTCATTAAAACGGGAAATGTTGATGGACTACAGCTATGTGCTGAAAGTAGAACCAGAGGTCATTGTTTTAAACTTTTCAAATCTCAGGCTAAGCTTGAAATTAGGAAAAACTACTACTTCAATAGGGTTGTAGGCAGTTGGAATAGTTTACCGGAAGCGACTGTTAATTGCAGTGGGGTAAGAACTTTTAAGAAAGCTCTTGATGTTCATTGGGGACTGCTAAATTAACTAGGACCAGCCTAGCTGGGCCCTGAGCCTGTTGCTGGTCGTCACTTTTGTATTTGTATTTGTATTTGTATTTGTATTTATATATTCAAGCGAGGATTAAATCTTAATTTTTTTGTTCTTTCAAAAACGAAAAGGCTTTAACCCCAAGAGTTCCTTGTGCAAACTGCACAAATGATATTTATTGTAAAATCGCACTTTTTAAAATACAATCGATTGCATGCTTGTCTCAATAATAGCTTCGACAAAATGCCAATTGAGAAATGAAGACAACCCGATGACATTTATTGTATCATCAAATGCTCATTATGTGGATTCGTACATTTCATTTTTATTTGTGAGTTAGCATGAATTAGAGTTTTTCTTTTCCGATACTCATATTGATTTCAAACTTTTTGCTTCTAATGCTGAAGCTATCAATTTGTAAATAATAAGTCATGAAAAGCCTGTATGGGGAAATCCATGGTAAATCAGCTCATATTTAACATGCTATACCGGCCTTTTTACATTGAGCTTATAGCTCGGCAATACATACTTTTTATAACAATGGTACCTTAAGCATAACTCCCTCACTACGCGTATGTTTGGATTCCATTTTTAGATAAAGAATGGTACTTTTCTTGGTGATTAAATCTTTTGACTTTAATTAATAGAAATTTTGTCTCAATCATTAGGCATTTATCTTAATAGTTCAAGGAATATTTTCCTTAAGGGTTGATATCTTTATTAATTGATAATTTTTCTTTACTCACTGCAAATCTCATGCTTAATGCGAATTTTATCTTATCGATTATGATTTCCGACCTTCATTAGAATTTTTCCTTAGTGATTAAGGCTTCTGATTATTAGTTAGATTTTGCCGTATTTATTAGAACTACTAGTTAGTAATTTGGATCCTCCCATTCGTAAAGTTCTCAAATCAGTAATTTGAATGTTTTAATGCATCTTTCAAATTTCGAATTAGAAATTATTAGTGCTTTCATGGTCAAATAAAAATACAAAAATGACAGCCAGCAACATTCTTTGGTGTCAGCTAAGTCGGTCCTAAGTCAGTTAAAAAAAAATAATCATTGACATTTCTTCAACAGCAATATAGGTATTTTCCTTCAGCCATTAATATTTATTTATTAATTATGCAATGTTTTCTTTCCTTATTAATATTTTACCTAGCCATTAGGATTTTTATCTAATGCTTAAAACTAGAGCTCCCCTAGCGGTCAAAATTTGACCGTAATTCATTAAATTTTTCTAGTTCAGCATAGAACGTTTAAACAACCTTTACACATTTGAGTTTTTCTGTTTGACAACAGTTTTACTGGTCTAAATATTTCAATTAGCTATAACCTCTCCTCAGTGCGACTATTGACACCAAAGTTAGTTATTTAATTTAATGTATTTGTAACACATTTTATGCATAAATTTTATCTTTCTGGACTCCTTTTCTATAAAGAAAATGGATATAAAAATTTTCATGCCGCCCTGTTATTATTTAATGAATTAGAAATACCAATGCTCACTTTCAATTTAATCAAGAGTTCGAAACGCTAATGCAAATCAATTAACTTACGAAACGTTGATTCAAAGAAAAATAACGCTTTACCGCACTTATTATATCACATAACATTATATTACACATTGTTAGCCGCAATTAGTATTTTATTTTGTTTGAAATTGTAATGAAAAAACACTCTGACTGACATATCATATATATATATATATATATATATATATATATATATATATATTGGAAATGGGCTAACTGATACTTTAATTTTAGTATTCTTTTGCTTACACATTCATTTGATAGCTTACATTTTTATCTTTCATTTTGTTCTCGACAATTCTTCTTTGAAATACGTAGTAAACAATGTATTGAGTATTTTTCAAATATTGTAGATCGTAGATGTAAGGAGTAGTAGAAAGTAGGAAGAATAAGAATTTCTAAAAAAAAAAAAAAAAAAAAAAAGGGTTCGAATCTACGCTGAAGGTAGAAGGAAAAAAAGTTACTATTTCCAAAATGTTTTCATTGATATCACTAAAACTCCCCAATAGCTACTAAATAGAAAAAATAAATTAAACAAATTTGTAGAAAACCAGAGGAAAGAATGGTACTTAACTGTTTTTTTTCCTATTTATATATAAATTTAGCTTTAGTTAGTGTCAAACGTTTGATAAATTTTGAGTTTTCTTTTTCTTTCAGTTACTAGTTCCTCATGGTTACGCTCTCATTCATAAAAGCGGATGCAATGCTGCATTTGTAAGTTTCCACAAACGCATCTAGCCTTCGGTAAAACGGAATAACATAAAAATTTGGAAATAATTTAAAAAAAAAAAAAACCTGTAAGAGCAGCAAGATAATCGGATGGGAATTGCAGTAAACTAATGAAAAATAAAGAGACTTAAAACCAGTTGCATTTCTGTAGCAATTAATGCACAAAATTCGTCTAAGATTTATAAAGGTGGATTTTTTTAGTCGAGCTCTGAAACATCTTTCGATAAAGCAAACATGTTGGTCTTGCAAATAAATAAACAAATGAGAACTTTAATAGCAAAATCGCAAACTTAGTTTAAGTTACTCTACTGAGTGTAGTGAATTAATTATTTAAGGACGCAATAAATTTAATGTGTTTCAGAACTTAATCTGCTTACTATTAGAATTATGATTTCACTTTCCCCTTCGGATGCGTTTAATTTCCAATTTCCATGAACAAAAGCGTATCATCGGAGACAAAATGCAATCCTAATTTAGTGAGGCAAATGTTAAAAATTAATAGAGTGATAATACCTTCAAATTAAGCTGAGCAGCCCAAGTTCTGTTTGCACTTCTTCCGTTAATAATGAGTCAGTTTAATACTCGCGAAACGTCAAGCCTTTTGCTCCGAGTTTTGGGGGTTAATTAAATCGTTAAACAGGCGTGAAAAATGAGCAGCTGGCAATTCTGTCATTTAGTGAGACAGATGATTTCAAGCATCACTCTTTGTACGTAAATTACATGCTCATAAAGCGCAGAAAATCTCCTTTAAACGCAATCGAAGAGAAACTAAATTTCAGCCGTGCATATATAAGTATGCGAGAAAAATGATAAATTATTGGAAATACAAACATAAAGAGGGTGGCTGTAAAATTCTATTTTCAAAATTTGGTGAACATAATTCCCCGCTAATAAATTTTGAACGAATTGTCCGATTCGAAAGATTTTTTTTTTTTTTTGCTTTCGAAAGATATCGGCGAGGACATCTCATTTCCATATTTTACTTTTTGATTTGAATAATTTTTTGTTCAATTGTGAAAAGTTGAAAAAATCTTAACACAAACGTCTACGGTGAGGGAACTATGAAGCAAAAGATATAAACCCTGGGCATAAGATCCAAGTTCCTAAGAATAAGCTTATTGGAAGAAGCTCTCGGCATGAAATTTTGATTTGAACAATTTTTGTTCCGGTTTTGGACAGTTAATAATAATAAAAAAAAACATAGCGCCTGCGGGGAAATCTTAATCCTATATAAATCATGATCTAACTGATCGATTTGCATGGAACAAACTTTATCGGAAAGATGTTATGACGTAGAGCCAGAACTAACCTAATATTGTTCAACAAGAACGGAACGAGGGTATTTTCTTATGAAATATTTTGATCGAGATTTTTAAGGATATTTTCGAATGAATGAGTGATTAAATGAATGAGTGAAGGAATGAACGAACAAATGAGTGAATAAATGATAAAATAAATAAATGAGTGAATGAATGAAAAAATGAATAAATTGATGAACAAATACATGAATGAGTAAATGAATGGATGAATAAATGAATGACGGAATAAATGTAAGAATGAATGAGTGAGTGAATGTATATGTAATAACCGTTGAAAAAAAGAATATCTGAAGTAAATAAAAACTAAAGCTAATTGAGAAAGAAAGAGAGAAATTGCTAGATTATAAATTTGAAGTTGAGTGTATACGGGAAAGTAGAGCCGTATAGTTTTAGACGGAACTTCTTGTTCATATGAATCTACGTTTTTCAGAAACAATTAACTGCAGCAACTAATTAACACGAAAAGAGGTTACATGCACATAAACATTCATTCAGAAATAAATATAGACTTGTTGGAATTGAAGTTTAGAAACGATCTTGTGAGAATTATTTAAAGATTAATACATCAAACAAAAACATCCGACGTGTTTGACGGTGTTTACGTTTCAATAATTGAGACTGATATGTCAAGCAGATAATCCTTTTCAGCTCAAACAGAATTTCAAATCAAAAGAAGTGAAAGGCAATTCCCTGACATGAACGGTGGAGAGTTTTCTCTTTCCCACAGTGTGAATAATTGCGCTCCCTAATGTACGCCTTCAAAGGCTGTTTAAAAGCTCTCTAAGGAGGTTAATTAAAACTGATAGAGAGAGAGAGAGAGAGAGAGCGTTGTAACCGGAAGGCCACACATAAAGGACTACTTGACTTGAATTTAATTTCAATGCTTCTTTTACATTATTTTAGCAACTGTCAACTGTACTAATGATTGGAAGTTAAAATTTTTTGCACCAGTTATAAAGGCATAAATTCTCTAATGAGCCAATTAAGTAAAGCAACGAGAAAGGAAATATATTATGATACTTTACCCTAAAAATTAAAGAATTTTTAAAATATTAACTTTGTGAAAACATTTGCAATTAATATTTAGATATCGAGCAATTTAATATGTTTGACAAGGAATTTTGAATTTTAACGTCTCTTCTTTTGTGTGATTCTGTGAGCAGAGAAAACATGCTTCGCTCATATTTTTTTAAGCATGAAATTATCCGTTATACATTGAAAAGTTTTATCGTCGAAGTTGTATCGTCTTAAATTAGAGAAATCCTGCCGAAAGTTTGCCGAAAGGATCACCCCAAACCTATACTACTGCTATACCAAATTTAAGTAAAATCGGTTGAATGGTGTTCATTATAAGTAAAGATATACTAGTTCTCTCTATTTTTGAGTTGATTTGTGCATAGCTCCAATTATCAGGAAAAAGAGATTTAAGCAATTCATTACATTTAAACGAAACGAAATGACCCTTTTTAACCGCTAAAAAAAAAAAAAGGCTTTTCATTTAATATATTTTTTACAATAATTTTTTTGATTTCTTATTGTCTTTTGAATCAATGTGAACCCTTTTAAAAACAATAGATATAATTGATAAAAATCAATTGATAACAACAATTAAGATGTGAGTTCTAAGCATTGTAATAATTTACAATAAATTTCATCTTATGTATTTTTTTTTTTTTTCGTTTTTAAGCTGTATAATAAACTAAAACGGGGGAAAAAATCTTCATCTGTATAATAGACAACACAAAATAACTTTTTTATTCAAATTTGAAAAAAAAAAAAAAAAAAAAGAACAAAATGCACGGTAGAAAAAATGTGTTCGAGATGTACCAGTACACTATCTAAACTCTTTACCAGATTTCAGAAAAAATAATAGAATGCGTTTGATCCTCGTGAAATTGAAAATAAACTGCGAATATGTTAATACGAAAATAAATTGCCACTCGAAAAATTAAATTCACGTATCAATGGTAAAGAAAATATTCTGAAGAACGAGCCGTCACAAAACAGTCAGTTAAAATTATGAATTTATTAATTATGAAATTCTTAAGATTGCCCATATTTCCTTTTACAAAACACGCGGCTATACCTAAAGTCGTTTGAAGATTTTATTAAGTAATTATTTCAATGTATAATTACAATAACGGTTGTGGTACTTTGAATTCTGCGTTTTCCTTAAAATAAATTTAAAAAAAAGTATTTTATATGTTGTTTAAAACGTAGGATATTGTAATAATCATTGTGTCGTACATATGCTAAAAATATCATGTTTATATTTAACTGTTCAGTCAATTTCAGTGAATTCATTAGAATCCGAAAGAAAATTTTGTTGTTTATTACGTTATTGGAGCAATCTCTTTGAAAAAGGTAGGTAATCTCTAATGCAAATTTTCAACTTAGCGCGAGAAATTATTTTCCCTCAATAAGCTGAGATTATTTCACACTGCGTCCAATATAGGAAATATTCTTTTTAATGAAGGAGTGGTGCCACACAAGAATCGACTTATACCAGACGATACGTTTTTGGAGGTGTTAAAGCAGATGTTTCTAGTTTACGACCTCATAAACTGTCTTCGACCAGTAAACGAACGATAAAAGTTCTTCTCTTTCGAATAATACACCTACACTACACGCCACAAATCTCCAGCATAAAATTCTTTACAAAGCTTTGCATAAAGCAATAAACATACATCGCCAAATAAAGCCTAATAGAACAATAAAGTTGAATATGAAATGCGGGCCTATGTGAGAACAAACACAATATAGCGAAAAACATTTCAAAAGAAGTTTGAGTGGTCTTCAAAGTTAATTTTCTCACATGAGATTAAGAGGTTCGGCTAAGCCGAAATTAATATTTTGATCAAGGCTCCTAAAAAGAAATATTTTATAAGTTAAGGTTATTATTGCACTCTATTTTCTCATAACTTTTAGAAAATTATTTAGCAAATATAGATAAATTTACAGACTGAGTTTATTTCATCTTAATTAAATAATAAGGATTATACGCAAGAGTTTTAAAGATTTTTTCACATTTATTATACTTTTTTTTCCATTTGAAAAGATTTTTTGAGAATATGTTCGTTTTTTGATTAAAATGAAGCACACGATTAATAGCAAACAGCAGTTACTAGTGTATAACTAAAAACCATAATGAAATAAAAAAAAGTTTTATTTTAACTTATTACTATATAAAGTCTTGTGTTTGCGGAGAAAGTATAAATAGGAAAAAAAGAGAATAAAGAGATTGCTAACCGGTCTAGAGAAGATTATGAACGTACTATACAAAACCAAAAGAAAAAAAACTGCGGGATTAGGGAATATATAATCAAGCTTTGGAAGTGTTGCCAAATCTTAAAGTTAAGTAGAATACATGCATACACCGTATTCTATAGATGTATATGTATTGTATGTAAACCAATATGTAAAAAACAATAAACAAATAAGGAATTATTTTTCAAATAAGTTTCTGCGTAATCTATTTCTAAAATCGTTCATTAAAAAGCAGCAAAAAAGAAAATCTTCATGACTTTTATTTTACATTAGTTTACTTACAGCAAAAAAATAACATAATTTAGTTTAACGCAAAGTAATTTGCTCATTTAAACGACCGAATAATGATAAGAAGGTTTTAAAATTATCCAATTACCTCTATTTTTGAACGTTCAAATAATTACGAGCTCTTCATCCTAATTGGCTCAATGATTTACGAGAAAAGAGAACAGTTACGGTGGGAAGTTGGTTTAAATTTATCGATGGATAGATTTCATGAAGTTCATTATTTAAAGAAGCAGCAGTGGCGGAAGAAATTTATTTCACTTTCACTTTTGGCATTTCAAGTCTCATATCGTGCTTTATTATCCATGTGAATTTCATTGTCCATATGAAATTAAACTTCAAGTACAAAGTTAAATTAGCTGATATTGAAAATACGCATTGTTATACGCAACAATGGAACTTGTATTAAAAAATTCATTGTAATACACAAACATATTTTTCCTTTCGGTGCCAAATACAAATAAATATGTTTGTTATCAAAAAAATTATGTTCAGGGAAACAAACACTATTAAACTTTGAAGGGGGAAACTTAAAGCTTGAGATTTTGATATAAGTGTTTTGAATGACTTCATTCGCTCGATATAATTTAACAAATCTACTTACAAATAATTACGAGAGCGCATAAAATACTGCTTAGTTAGATTCAGTTGTGTGCTTCAAAATTTATTTCACATGTTTTAATACTTAGTTATTATTTTCCTTTGTTCAGAAATAAAAAAAAGAATTGCAATAGTTAAAAAAGAAAAAAAAAAAAAAAAACATATTAAATATAAAATTCCTTTTTTTACGCATGTATAACATGAATATTATTTAGCTAGATCTTGTAAAGTAATTTTACTTTCTTTTCAGATTTTATAATTATTTTAATGTATTTATGTGCGGAAAATCCCAGGAGTATCTAGACACACGGCAGTGTGTCCGCCAAGTTCAGAAAGTCAGCCAAATTCTGAAACGGTGACACCGGCCAATGTGTATATTTACCCGAACCATTTTGAGCTACTTTTGACCCCATCATTACAAAAAAACTATTAGACCTACATACTTGAAATTTCCGTACGTCTAATAGAAACCCCCTAAACCTCTAGAATATCAAATTTCATTGAGGTAACTCTTATGGTTATGGAATTATTAAGGTCTGAAAAGTGTCATTTTTATCACTGACTCACTCATCAACAACCTAACCCACTTCTAAGTGACTTAGAAACTTGAAACTTGGTATCAAGGTAGACAATTTGGCATGTATAAAGGAGAAAATCCGAAATTTCAAAAAATTACGTTATCTTCGAAGTTACTAGCATACTCATAAGTAGCATCATACCTAAGAATTTCAAACGGCAGACATATTTTTCTGCCGTTAACATAAACAATATACTCTCTCGCGCAAGAAGGAAAATAATTGATGTATTGAAATTCACTTTCGTTTTAATTTTTCTCCTTAAGGCTAAACTCAAGCTGAGTGCAAAAAATCCATTGGTAGTAGTTATGCAGAACTTTTCAACGTTAAAAAAAAGATTAATTAAGTAAAGATGGATTTACGGACTTATTACGGAGAAATGTAAACAAACGAAAAAAAATTCTGAAATAATTAATAGCGCCTATTTAGCTTGGTTTAATTTAGTATAACTTATCGTCAATATAAAAATACAAATTTTAGCTTTTCAAAAATTAATGATATCCCAACAAAACATAAATGTGAAAAAAGGGCAAAGTTCGATAGAACAAAAACGGCCTTCGGAATAGTCGGTGTCAGCGATAAAATAATTGATATCTAACGGGTGGCAAGTTCCATAGCAGATCCCTTAATCATAGCTGTAAAAGTACAATGTTCTTTAATTTATTTAAAAACATTCTTTTATCGGATTCCTAACTTGGCAAGTTTTAATTAAGATAATTTACGTTCAAGAAGACGATAAGAAGACAATTAGAAATTAACTATAATAGCTTACCACATGATTTTACTAACTATTAAAAATTTCTAATTGAAGAAGTTAAATTTTTTGAATGTAATGGTAGAGTGTTAGAGCCATATTAATCCTAGTATAAGAATTTCTATTAGTGGAAATGCTACGTATAAAGTGAAGTTTCTACAATATTATGAGTTGAAACTCATTTTAATATTATGAAGTCAGAAAGAAAGTATGAATAATAACTCATAATTCTTATACTTAATTGGCAGAAACTGTAAAAAGTATTAATAGAAAGTTGCATCTAATAGGCGTAATACGTTATGTTCCTAAAGATTAAATCATGTAAAACTTCATTTCGACAAAGTGAATTGAATATTTCGACATCAAATTAGAGATGTTGGCACTTTCAGGAAACAGCATTGTAACTGAATTCAAGCAACTAACTTTAAACATTTCTATACTGAAATTACATGAAGCAATAGTTAAACTCCATTTGATGAGAAAAGATGTGTTTAAGCTTTCTTCTGTTCATCGAATTTTGTTATAATCAGTAGCTATGAAACAAGAGCACTATCTTAAAATGTTATCGATAAACATTTGCTCTTATTGGGGGATTCTGTGTATTAGTAGCGAACATTGTTGTTGGTGAACAATAAAAACTTTTGCAATCTAATGCTAAGAGCTGAATGTCTAGTTATAGTAATAAGGAAACAGGCACAATTGGAATTCTTAGCAGTATTCTGAACAATTGGCATTCTACCTTTTTTATGATAAATATCGGAGAAGAACTGCAAAAATCCATGGTTCCCATTACCATAACTTTATTGTGTTTTTTTTTTTGGCAATCTTCAGAAATATTTTTTTCTTGCAAAAGTTGAATAGAATTTTGAATTTCTCGCTCTGAATTATCGTGGCATTTTTGCATTTATTGCCTTTCGTCGCTACGTTTTGAAGGATCTTTTCAATATCCTATATATAATTTGCAATGCAACAGGTATGTTTATTGGAGAGAAAATGTTGTGCTGATAAATATTCTTCGAATACAAATAAGTATTCTTGTCGTAAAGGCTAAAAAGTTTATTTTAAAAATGCTTTTGTGATCGGCTTTATAATCGAAAATTTTATATAATAATAGTATCGCGGCAATTAGAAATCATAAATAATTATATATTAATCATGATTTAAAATATGACAAACTACTTTCGTCACAACATAAGTATTATTCTTACAACTACTATTTTGTAGCCTTGCTTTTGTCAAAATTCATTACAAATTAAAGATTTGCCTGTGTTTCAACAGTTTGATACTTATATTCAATCGGAAGCAGGTAATGCATTATAATATGTACAAAATATGAATACAATTGAAATTTAAACTAATAAATAGTGAAACTTTTCACTATTGAACAATGGGCGATTCTCACGTTTAAATTCTCATTAAGATTTTGGTCCAATTAAGTAATTCATACGCAATGTCAGAAAAGAAAATATTTTACGCAGAGAGACCCAATTAGAGCTGACGTGATAGATAGAGGCTTCACAGCAAAGACGAGTTGAGTTGTAGTTTATTATTCCCTTTTTCTTATTTATTATCTCCCTAGTTTATTATGCCTCTTTTCCTTCAGGGAGGATTCTAATTGGGGAAGTCTGGCTTTCCAATTTGGGTGTTGATGAGTTCCCAGAGGAAGAAATCGTTGTCGTCATGAGTGTTCGAACATTCCCAACTTCGTAGAGCTTTCGAATGGCTTCTAATTAAGAAGCCATTTTGTGACAGACTTTAAACAAAGCTCGAAATACAAATACCATTCTAATAGATGTCTTCTTTCAAGTATCCAAAATATAATCACTTATCAATTTTGGACAGTTACTTGCTAAAGCTCACATCAGAGCGCACATAAGACTGATTAAATTGCCCTTCACGATTCAGAAAACCGGAACTGTCTAGGGACAAGTGTCCTTTACATCTAAAAAGAGGGAGTTTGTATACAAATACCTTGTATGTAATAGGGCTGAAAACAGCCAAAATATAAAAAAATAAAGAAAACTTACGTACTTGTCAATTTTAATTGGAAGAAAAAAAATCCAATGGAGTAGTATACCCTTTTAATTCCTCTTTGGAAACGACACAGAGGAATTCTTTTTTCAGGTATTAGTCGTAGGTGAGTTTTCTCAGCATTGTAATATGCGTAAAATTATTCTGCGAAAACAGGAGCGAATAGTGGGATACCAACACACGGAAATAAAAGACAAAACACGGAAACGCGAGCATTCGTAAAAGATTACCATCCCTAATGTATTTCCATATAAGTCTTATCACTAGTAAAATCTTAAAAATAAAATAAATTTCACAACCCGATTGCGTTACGGTTCTTAAATTTAAACAGCGACAACGAAAACTGTAATGTTTTCAGAAAGATCGTATTTTTTAATTGCATTTAAATATGAAAATGCTTTATAGAAGTTGAATGCTGAACAGGGTCATTTTAATGTTATTACTTTTAAAAAATAGGCATTGAATTCAACGAAATAACTGACAATGATTGTATACGAATGCAAAAATTGTTTACCAAAATAATGAAAAGGAGACTTTGTGAAAAGAAAATTTAATCATTATAAAATGAAAGAAATCGTTCGCTTTGTGAGCGTTCACAATCGTGCTAATTTTTGGTGAAAGGAATTTGCTCTCAAGATTTGGCTAGAATTTTCAATTTGTTTTCATAGAAAAAGTGTGGTAAAGAAGGGGTAGTTTTTTGAATGACGTAGTGTTATTGCAGATAGTGTTTCTCTAGGAAATTCTTTCTAAATAATCAACAGACCATAATAAAATGTCTGTTGGTAAAAGTTTGTGACAATTCTATAATTACGCCTAAGTTTTCACAGCGGAAATAATTTCATCTTTTACGTCCTAAATCATCGTTTCGCAACCTGTGGGTCGTCGACCCTTAAGGGCTTCGCTTTTAGTTATACAACAAGCGTCAATTTTTCTAAGAAAAAAAGATCGTATGCAAAACACCTTTTATTAAATAAAGAACTTTAAATTATTATAAGATGTATCACGATTCAGTAATGTAAAAGTAAAATAATGTAAGAAAGGGGCCGCATAAAAATTTTTTTTAAAAATTTAATTACTTGTTTTTTTATTGCGTTTTAATGGTTTCACGACATTAAAAAGGTGAAAAGCCATGTTCTAAATGTTGCTGCTGGAAAAAAGTAAGGTATTTGTTTCAGAAATACAAGCTCTAGCCAGTGATGTATTAGGTAAGAAATCGTAGAGAAAACCGCCAATACGCTTTATACATTCATCGGAATCTTTCAAATAAATTTCTGTAAAGAAATAGGTTACATGAATGTATCATTACATCTATTAAATCTACTAAAGGTACTGTGATATGAATGGTTTATCCTCCTCCGAATTAGTCACTGTTCATTGCCTTCATGCTTTTCCATCATCTGAGAGAGAACTTAGTATGAAAACATAGAAAAACTTTGCTATGCGTCACAAAAATTTTAAATGTTGATAAAAATGCACAACAAATAAGAAGTTGTGTGATACATTTATTTTACACACAAGGCTCTGGATTATTAATTTCTGAAACTTTAAAATGTGTTTTGTTTTGCTTTGCAAAAATTAAGATTAACTTTCCTGCACCAGAAACTTTAATATACACAGCAAATTAAAACTTTATATAGTTTTAATTCGCTGTGACTCATTTTTTAATGGTACTAAACATAGACGCAGAAGTAAAAGACCTGGTAAAACATATTTTTTCCTGAAACCTTGGCATCCATGTCTTCATCTAATGAGCATGCGCACAGTCATTCAATAAGGGATCATTCATAAATGATGTCACGCTTCGAGGGGGGGAGGGGGTTAATGAAATTGTGACAAAGTGTGACAAGGGGAGGGGAGGGGGTAATAAGAAGTGTGACATCCCTGCTTATGCAACATAGCGTGACATGTGACATCCCTGCTTATGCAACATAGCGTGACATTTGGCAAAGGTTGAGAGTGGGGTTCGCTGAGTGGGGTTCGCATATTGTGACAAAAGGGGGGGAAGGGGTCAAATATATGGGAAAAAGCGTGATATCATTTATGGACGGACCCTAACTTTTTAAACAAAACAATAGGTTTAAGATACTTGCAAAATAACGATTGAATATTTCTTTATGCTTTTCATGACAAATCATCTAAAGATATGCAATTATTCACAAATAATGATTGTTTCAATAACCACGTCATATAGATTTTATAATGCAAAATAGTTCACGCAGCAATGGATAAAATACTAATTCACTTAATTCTTCTTTTTGTGACGCATAACATTTTATTAGAGTGGTGCTACATTCAGCTGGAAAACTTAAATATCTTAGTTAACTGTAAAAATAATTTTTCTGCGTTAAATGAAGCCAATTTTTTTTTTTTTTTAAAGCTTAAATCACTTTTAATCAATCATTGCACAATATTATTTTTCAATCGTGTCATTAATAAATTTCTGTGTTTCTCATGAAATAATTCTTCCGGCACTCATACGCAAATAAAATTAGTAAACTATTTCAGAGATTTACAAAACTAGTTTTCTAACTCTTAAAAATATAATTATGACTTTAATCAAAGCTATAAATTTTTTTTCTGAACTGTTAATCAAACGAAAAAATGAACTTACCTGATACTACTATATGGTATTCTTTACGTTTCAGAAATTCCTTTCATAACTCCGAACACTAGAAAAAATATAAAACGATGTAAATTACGCAAAAAATATCAGCATTGTGTTCAATCAATGCATTCCATAAATAAAAAAAATAGCAGATTGTTTTCTGGGCTATTAAAATATATTTTACGTGGTTGCCATACACACAGCTCACAATTGTTTTGAAAGAAGAAAAGGGCTTACAAAAAAAAAAAAAAAAAAACTGTCAATAAACTCTGCAAAATGAATTGTTAACCCATTAAACGCCGCTACATGTTCCAACATTTTTTTAAAATAAGTAATTGTTTTTTTGTAATGTGCAAAGGGTATCTATACCTATTTCATTTGAATTTGTAAAAAAAAAAAATAACTAAAAGTTATAGCATGTTCCCAAAATGGGCACATTGGCGCCTAATGGGGGTATAAGATTCCAAATGCATTTTGTATTAGACATTTGAATTTCAGAAGTTCATTGCGTAATAGTAGCTGCTTTTACGATTTTAATTAATGAAATCTAATCTACCAGTTCGTAATGTATACGTTTTGTGCACCTTTTTGTTTTTTTAATTGTTACATCCTTTTTTTTATAAACTAATTTTTTGAATGAAAGAGAGCTGTACAGTTCTTACGAAGCATTACGCTACATTTTATCCCAAGAAGGTGAGTTTTTTTTAGACAAACTTTTCACCTTGCTCGTCTTAATGCATTTTACAGGAAATGATTAACCCAGTCAAAACATGCATCTTGGGATACAGATCCAGAAGGCCTGGGACGAAAATGATCCTTATGTTTTGGCTCATCATCTCTTTTCATCAATGTAGTCGTAACTTCTCACAGAAATTCCAACTTAGAGACCTTTCCCTCACATTCTCTATGCAGTCTCCAGGCAGCTAAAATTGCCATGTTTCATGTACTGGTAAGAAAAAGGGCCATCATCATTTCTTGCCCCTGATTTTCGAAAAATCGATCAAGGGATCATTAATAAATAATGTCAAGCTTCGAGGGGGAAGGGGGGTTCGTGAAATTGTGACAAAGTGTGACAAGGGGAGGGGAGGGGTAACAAGAAGTGTGACATCATGCATTATGCAACATAGCGTGACGCGTGACAAAGGGGGGAGGGGAGTCAAATATATGGGAAAAAAGCGTGACGTCATTTATGAACGGCCCCCAATCAGATCGACCCCTCTCATATATTTGTTATAGACAGCAACAACATGAGGCTGCGCTATATCAATTTTTTCGTTTCTGTTGTACTCCACTTTTTTGTTGCACCTATCTGTTCAACTGGTTCAATATTGGAAGCTAAACAAACAACCTGGGTTGTCTTTCCATTTCAAAATGCTGATCGACTTTGTATAGTAATCGAATCAAATGTCGGTCTATTTTCTTGATATCCTTATAGTTTCTTACAGGGCAATTTTGTAGCCTATTTACACGCATTGCTTCTGTGATGATACACATTACAGTTAGTCACCGGAAGTTGCACATGTTCTATTTTGCAGGTGTAGCGCCGAATGTATGCTGAAATCTGACTCGCTTCGAAAACTAACGAAGGCGCCATGTTCCCAAATGGGACAAAGCTATTCTTTCGTCAATTGCGAACCTTTTTTCTTACATTTTCACTTTTGATCAGTGATATTTTATAAAATAGACAGTTATAATCCAAATTGAGGTGCAAAATTAATTTTCATTATTATATTATTAGGAAAAATATGCATGTGTATTAAATGTGCTCAAAAAGCCAAATTTCGAGTTTTTAACATTTTTACAAAAAATATTAATTATCAAGCGAGTTTTTTGAAAAAAATTACAAAAGCTGTCTCAAACATAGTGGTTTGAAGAAAAATTAACAGTATAATGATATTTGGAATAAGTATTTTGAAAAAAAATCAGAAGTAAATGTTCCCAAAATGGGAACATTGGCGCTTAATGGGTTAACTCTGTAATATTTTGTGTCATTTACTTAGTTATAAAAGCAAAAATTTGTATAAAATGAGTGCATTTTTTGGCAATTTGTACTGTGTATCAGGTTCCAATTTATTCAAAAATAGAAATCTAAAAAGGTTCTCATAGAGCTTTTCAAATGTGCATTTACAAGAGCATTTCCATAGCAACGGTGGTCTGATGCGCCATTTTTAGCCCATTTTGTAACGGAAATGACTACCCGTCGATTTTATTATTTGTTACAGGATTCAACAAGTTCTTCTGAATTATTGGAGTGTTCCGCTAAGCACAAACGTCATTTCATTACTAATGCTCTTATTTGCTATCGTATAATTTTTTTTTTTGTTCAACGTTTTCAAGGTTAGAGAAGCAATTTTTAAGCACTAGAAGTAATCTTAATGGTAGCAGAAAAATCTATTATATTACACCAAATTCCAATTCTTTTGAGGAAACAAATATTATAGACATAAATGCCGTGTATTATGTCTACTTTGTTTGATTAATACATCTGTCTAAATAATTAAAAAAAATTTCAGGAATTTTGTTAGTTATAAAATGAGAGAACAAAAACTGGAAAATTTTGTTCCTTTAGATCACTCCTGAGTTTGTCAGCACATGATATAGCAAAAGAAAAAAAAAAAGAAAAAAAAAACACAATTTTCAAAAGGCGCCCGAGACAGCTCACTCAAACATATTGTAAAATAGTTGGTGATATGAAAGAATAAAACGTTAACAAGTGGGTATGTCAACAGTCAACATAAAAAAATAAAATATTAACAAATCAATATTAACAATTCAAATATTAACAGTTCAATATTAACAATTCAAACATTCACAATTAAATTCGAAACACAACACACTGTTAGAAATTTCATCATGAAATTACGGTTAAATGACCGTCAGCAGTCTGTCCATCTAATTCACCGTTAAATTTACGGTTTGGAACATTTTTCTATCTTTACGGGACCTAACCATTTGCAATCATCTTGGTTAAAAAGCAGTAAATACATAAGTTTACGGTTTTATAACCATTTAAAAATGGTTTCAAAACAAAATTTTTACCGTTTTCGAATCATTTCGAGGAGTAGAATCTTCCAGGCGTAGAAATAGTAAACGAAACTTGCGGAAATCGAACCCGTTTAGTATGGCATGCCAACCTTGCTCTCTAACCATTCGGCCATCTGCACCACACAAAGAGGTCGTTTATTTATCAATAAATCTTTCTTTTCAACAGGAGAGGAAAGATTTATTAATAAATAAACAGCATTAAAATTGAGATTTCAGTTTTTGATTGGATCCAAAGCCATTATTTGGTCTAAATTTACTGTATATTGACAAAAATAATTTTATTTGCTGCCAAAATTAAAATACAAACAAGCTTCAGCAGCTCAAGTTATCGGTTCCCTCATTCGCACTGGTCGGGAATCCGATGTCTCCAATTTTTGATTTACGTGTGTATGTGTTTCTATTTAGTAACCACTACTTAAGCCACTTTTTTTTCTTCTTTTTTTATATACACATGCAGATTTGAAGTGATAAATCTTTATTCACATTTTAACAACAGCGTACGACCGGTAAGGTTTCGCAACCAAGATGGACGCCCGATTCTTACTGAGCTCTTGTAAATTACAGTTAGTTAAACGTTCTTTAGTAGAAACAGAGAATAAACGATGTTTTTCGCAATCAGCGGTTTGAGTACCATCTTTTTAATGATTATTCAACTGTTGTAATTAAATATAGTAAAATAACAATCAAATAAATGGTTATTTTATTATTTTCTTACGAAAATTTTTGACAGTGCAGACAAATATTGGTTATTACCTTTTGAATTGTTAATATTTAATTTTTTTATGTTAACTGTTGACATACCCACTTGTTAAAGTTTTATTTCTTCATATCACCAATTATATCTATATCAATATATATATATATATGCATGGATATATGATTCATTGAAACCTTAGCTACTTAACTAAACTTTGATTTGATACATTGACGAAACTAAATAATAATAGAAATAAAAATAATATTATAAATAGCAGTAGGAGAAAAAGAGAAAAAGAAAGAAGGAAATTGCCGTGAATAAGTGAAAGTGAAAGAACACTTTTCCTTTTTTCCCCCCTAATGGAAGAATTTTTTTTCTGATAGCAATTGTGATGAGAAATGTATAAAAAGAAATTGTTTTCTTAGAAATATTTCGTTTCATTTTACTCTGTAAATAATTGTATATTTTATAGCAAATTAAGGTTCAAAGGATTTTTATGAAAAGTAAATTTAATTTATATTTATAGCAGGAAAATATAGTTTAATTGAGCTCCATTGTAAACGTATTTTGGTTATCTCAATATATTTACGTTCTCTAAGCATTGAAAAGAAAGTTTCGGTGGAGAGAAAAACTACTTGTCATTTTTTAATTCTATAAAATTTTTATTTATGATCAACTTATGTACACAATCTTCTCGTTTGGGTTTTAAGTAGATTTTTAATGCTTTTATAAAATGTAAGGGAAAGAATTTAAGCACATAAATAAGAAGCTTCTTAAAATCCTTGCGTAATTTTCAATTACCTTCGTGAAGCGCTATGGCTATAAAAGGAAAGGAAAAAGGGCACAATGCATCTCAAAAACGAAGGAAAAATGAATAAGTCTGATGATTTCAGTTTCAAAATTCTAATACAAAAATATAGTAAGAATTTATTTCCCATTTTAAATACATAAGAACAAATCATGAATTTATTTTTGGCAGTTGTATTCAAAAAAAAAAAAAAAAAAACAATTGTGACTAAATGTTCAGAAATGCAGCTGAGCGAATAATATTTAGTGGCAGTTAGCACTTTCCCATCAAACGACTATTTTTATATTCACGATAAAGTGGTTCTGTAAGGAGTTTGAAAACGAATTTAATACATTTTTTGTATTAACTAATATTTTTCTTTTCACATAAACAAGACATATCTTGCTTCCAGAACATTGGTTTAAGCATCAAAAATACATTTGAAATAATTTCAGTTTAATCCAGTGATGAGAGACGTTTAGCGTAGAAAAAAGATGTTTGTATACCAGAAAGCCTGAACCGCAAATATATACAGACATATATTTGCAAAAAACCGCCAAAAACAGTAAATATACATTTGTACACTTTACGTACAGAAGCAAGAGCTGCATTCTTTTGCAGTTGAATCGCATTAGAAGACGAAAGGTTATCGATTCAACTTAAAATGTTTGTACCAAGATATTGGTTTAGATTTCCAAGTATATTTGACTCCTTTTTTGTAATGCTCCCCTACTCCCCAACGCTTTCCCAATAATTTCTGGAACAAAATATTTTCCATTCTATATTTTTTCAGAGAATATAATTACTTTGGAAATCCAAATGAATTGCTGAAAAATGAATTAATGAAGTACAAATTGCTTAATTGCTGTAATATATGTTATAATTCGATAAAAATATTTTGCGGAGATAATTGACAAAGCATTCTTTTCCTATTTTCTTATCCGAGTATAATTTCTTTTGGACTAAAAAGTCGTTATCATTGATTATAGTTTAACAAAGGGTATATTCCTGAACACTTTTATTTTTACCTTAAAAGTTTTCCCAAATTTATTACAAATTAGATGCAAAATGCGTAAACTCCTAGTTTCACTTAATTATATTGCATATGAATGACATCATTCACTTAGTTCAGATTGACACTTGCTGTTAAAGCTAATCATTTCATAGATTAAACTAATTAGTCACGCCTTTGAACGGAAACGGTTTTGTGAAAGCTTTTAAGAGTTTTCAGTCTCATTAGTAAACTGGCAGACAGAGCGATTAATAGTAGAGCACTTTAAAGCGAATTCAAAAACTAATCTTACTAATAAAAGAGATTTCGGTAGTTTGACTGAAATGATGACGAGATAATGAAAACTACTTGAGAATATCTGGCTATTATTTTGAAAAAATATTGGCTAAATTACGGATTAAGGAAAATCGTGGTTAATACAGTAATGAAACATATTGGTAAAAATATTTTAAATTAAATGTTGGTAGGAAATGTTTTAACTTCAAATAATAATGAAACACATGCATGCAAAATTAATCTTTAAGTCTTTCAGGAATCTTAAATAAAAAATAATTTTACTTTAATAATTGTGCCTATAAACCAGCGAAGAGACACGGCCTTTGATTGCAGATGCAAAGGAGTTTCTTATAAATTTAATATATTTTGTAAAAACAGCTGTCATAAAGTGAAAATAAATAACATACAGCAAATTAAAAACCCAAAGCGTTTTTCACAATGGTAGTTTATTTCAAACTTTTAAATACGTTTTCTTTATTACACAAACTTAATATAATGTTACAAATTAAAAAGAATCAGATAAATGGAAATTAAATTAATTTTTCAGTTGTAATATGCTCACATATAGCCCATTAAGCTTTTTGAATTACAATATTGGGAAAATATTTATATAGAAGGTGAATTTTTCACCAAACATTTATTTTTTATAATGCGTACCAAATTTCATTTCTGATAAGGCACTTTAACATTAAATGTTCAAAACACATTGTGACATAATTTACTTCACATTTTACAGTATATTTTCCTTATTTGATAATTGTTGATAATTATTAATAATAAAATCCTGCTTATCATCATCATCATTACATCATTATTAATAATTGTAGTAGTATAGTAATAATAACAATAATACTAATAGTATTAAAGGTTATTATCAATATTTGTATTATTAGTGTTAGTAGGAAGAATTTTAACAATGTGAATAATAAAAAAGATGAAGAATAAGAAAAGATGCTATTGCTGATAATAATAATTCTGATTATTTAAATTAAATATAAATTTAATAAGAATATCAATGATAATGAAAATAATGACAATAAATATTATTATAATTGAAAATGGCTTTTTAGTGTGCTTGGTAAAAATTCATCTTGATTTAAAAAAGTAAAAAATCGATAACTAATAGCTACATAACTGCAGTTAAAGGAATTATTCAATAAATTTGGGACTACAAAATAAAATCGGTGACATAATGCATGACATTGGATGTTGAAAACCGATATTGTTCATCTAGGACAGGATTTCTTATCTCATATTAATCACATTAGCTCCAGATTGCCTTAGAAATATTGTACATAGCGTTTGTAAAACTCAAAAATCAGTGTTAAAAATAAGGCGAGTAGCGACTGTTAAACATTCATTACAATTGCATTTTAAAATACTGAAGAGCGGAGATTTATATTTCAGAGCTAAGTCATAGAAACAGTCGATCGAAGTTATCTTTAATTTGATTAAATATAAGACAATCATGAAAGAAATATTTTTTATTACTTAGATTTCATAATCACCGAGTTCTATTCAAAATAGAATTCCGGTAGGTTCTATTGTATTAAACAAGCATTAGGAACAATAGAATATTCAAATAAATAGCGTTCCTCAAATTTCAGGATACCTCCAACATGGACAAATGTTGTAAACCCAAATAAGGTTATTTGCTAGAAAGCTGATTTACTCGCATTGAAATTTGTCGCCTAATAAAGGGTGCGCAAATAGCACAAATGAAACAAAGGTACAAGAGTTTTAAACAAACCCTCATCTACAAATTTATCGTTGAAAACACTGCTGGTATATCTTAGAATGTCATTAATAAAAACTATTACAATTAAACAAAAATTATGAGCAATTTCAATGTTTGATTAAAAAAGTTTTTGCTTCAAAAAATGTTAATTATTATTTTTTTTCCATTTCAGTGGATTTTGAGCCTGGTAAGCAACCGCACCTTTACTGCAAACTAACCAAGACTAACTGTTTTGATAATGATTGAAATTAACGAATCGTCTAACAAAATTAGTTGGCCCACATTATCATAGTTAATTCTAAGCAAGATTTCAATATCAAAAAAAAAAAAAAAAAAGCTAATTTGCTTATTTTTAGTTTTCGAACAAAATAAATTATATCTATAAACCAATAGAAAAACGAATCATTTCTATAAGAATCTTATTCTTTTGAAGTAGACATTTAGGAAAAACGCAATAAAAAGTAAGTGAAATATAGCTGGGGAATTTATTGGGCAGTTGTGGATCAATAAATTACTTTAAAGAACGACAAGATAGGATTATCTGAGGATTTCCCATCGTTAATGATGATAAAAAATTTTCAGGTTTTATTTTTCGCAATGATTTTGAATTTTTACAGTTAAATCGTATAGTTATTTGGAACAACGTATTGTCTTAATGAGTTAACTTTCAATAAAATATCATAAAATGGTTATACGATACTTCTTAGACAAGTAAAACTTTCTATTGAAGATGACAAAATTAATTTCGTGATGTGTTTTCCCCCTTCTAATTTGTGTGTTATTTTACAGTTATATCGCACAAAATCATTAGTTTTAACTTGTAATTTTTCATTTATGAAATTAAAAAATAAAAGCAATTGCATTTGCTGTTATTTGAAGAAAAAAAAAACTTCTTTCTCAAAATTACTGTTTCGTCGAAAAGGGGTAAGAAAGTACCACACATTAAATCTAAGATAATTCTACTAAAAAATTTCTTCTTTTATCTTTTTAGCGTATAATGCTACATAATTGGTAAATGTACCAGTTATTCCTAGAATTGCGGATACCAGATGAAAGTTATGAAAACAGCCAAAACGGTACCTAAAATTAGGCAAAAATAACCAATCTGTTTAATTATTGGGTTACTTTGCGGATAATTTTAAAATCTTAGAAACTATATACTCACTGATACATTCCTTGCATTTCTGTATGCAAGATTAAGTATGTGACTTAATAGTGTAACTTCCTTCTCCGCATATATCATTTAAAAACTAAAAAGCTATAAAACTTGTGAAAACTACCTTTAAACTTCGAACGTTAAAAAAAAAAAAAAAAAAAAAAGAAAACATATACGTGTTTTTGGATTACAACGTTTTTCAATTAAAAAATGTATTATTATCGCCATTTTTGTGCATACGAGGGAAAATGTTTTCTTTTTGAATAGTAACACAATGCTTGGCGCAATGGTTCTACCAAATACTGAAATGTCTTAAAATTTATATTTCATTTTCTTTTAATTTTGTGTCGTTTTCTATATTTAAGAATGAGATAGGCTTATTATAAATAATTGAACACTAAACTGTTTGGCTATTATTTTTATTTCTTTTATAGCCAAGTATGATCAGAAATATCTAAATCATAAAATTATCCAAACCACCTCAAATGTGCCCACTAAAATCCTACTATCTAAGTACCAGAAAACATTTATATCATATATTTTCAAAAGACAAAATATTATGTTTTATTTAATTTTTCATGTTTATTCAAGAAAGCTGGAGTATTTCCGTTACTTTAAAGCAAAAGAATCACCTGAAAACAATTGCCAATCACTAAGTTGTAAATTAAAATGCATTTTCCTAGTACAGTAATTCATGCTTTCTAATATTGTTCAATCTTGCCATGGACTAATAAAGATACCAGTTCTAAAGGTGTATTATCCATTAAGGCTGTCATCCGGTCAGAGTGACAAATGGATACCGGAGCACTTTGTTCACTGAATAGTTGCTTGTTGTGAGGCTCATGATAAATTGGTTTTAGATGAGTGATGCTTTAACTGAGAAATCTTATGCTCATTTTCTAACAATAAAAGAGACATCTTGCCTTTGCAGTTATGATGATTGCATCCTATAGAATTATTTTAGTTCTCAGAGCGGTGAAAATGATTTCTCCGCATAAAATATTTACGATACCAATATACCTCTGAAATTGTCAACAGGAAGGGTGACAGGGGTATAGCTCTAAATAATCGTTTGAACTTTCAGTACAGAAACATAACACGAAAATCAAAAAGGCTTTCTGAATAATTGTTTACATGCAATATGAAGGGTGGCAGGGGTGTAGTGCTAAGTAATCGTTTAATCTTTTAGTACGGAAACATAGCGTGAAAATCAATAAGGTTTTTCGAATAAATAATTACATGGCACAGAGCGAGCGTACTTTCTTTTACAGTTTTTTACAGCTGTGATGCATTTTCTCTTATATTTTCATTTTTCTATTACCTCGAAAATAAAGAAATAACTGTTAAATCGAATTTGTTTATAGATGCATCATCTTCATTACGAATGTTACAATAACTGGAAATTTATTTATTATAAAAAAAACCGTTTTTCTACCGTCGCAGCGCGATCTGGTGGCAATTTTAGGAACTAAGCGCCATATTTAATTTTATTTTATTGGAAATACTTCAGAAACTCAGCAAATAATGTTAAAAGTGGTATAATATTGCATTGTCATCTGGTTCTCAGCTATATGTAAAGTTTCAGATCAATAGCTTATCGGGAAATGGTCGAAAATTCGATTGCAAAATTCCGCGGACAAGAAATCGAGTTAAGAAAAACGTTGTAAGTAATAATAATAATAATAATAAAATGCTCGAGTTTCGTTCCAATTATCAAACAGGTTCTACAAATACTAACACAAACAATTTTAATTAACAGTGGTATAAAACGTTTATGTAATACGAAAATTTAACGATATTCTTAGCACGGTTTAGAGCGTTAAACAAGACGTATATCGGTCTCTTTACATGGATATAATCACTGACATGGTATTAGAATATATTATTAACGTTCTGGTGCTTCATGGGATGGCGCATTTGAACGCGTTAATTATGGCATTGCATATGTTTAAATCATATGCTTTAGATTAGACCGATGAGTAAAAATAGAACTGCGTAAATACTAACTCATTGCTATACCAACTTTTGCAATACTAACTGCATTACTAATTCATTGAAATGGGTTTTGGAAGGCAGTTTATTATGAGAGTATCCGGAATTAACATTTAAAGAAGTTTTAATTTTGGATCATATAACATTCATGTCCCATTCACGTTCTACTTGGAGGTTAAAATTTGAAGAAAAAAAAGGGGGTTTATTGGTCAGTAACCAACTTAAAATTTGTGTTAGAACTCGACAGATTAATAGATAATACGCTAGGAATATCATTATGAAGAGAAAATGTTTTTTTGCTTCACTTTAAAAATTTTTTTTCCCCAATATTATAGGCTAATAATAAAAAGGCAGCGAAAATTGCTGCAAAGTTAGAAAATTATAATGATTTCTGGAAGTGCTATTAGAGGGAGAAAAAAAACTTTTGCTGTAGTACGAGTTTACAGTTCGTAAATTAATTTTCTACGTTACTTCGAACATGCGGGGTTATGTTGTTAAATAAAAGTTTTCAAATTTGAATCGCTGTAGCGGGCTTCATTTTAGTACGATCGAGACAGCTGTTTTTATCCAGTTATAAAGAAAGCAGTAATAATTTGCTGTAATCTTTTGAAATCATGTAGAGGCGCAACCTGTAGTGAGAGGCAAAATTTTCTGTTTTAACAATTTCCACCATTTTTACCCACTAGTTGTAATCTCCTCTGTCCTCAGTTTCGCGGTAATGACAAAACATCGAGCAAGGTAAGTTTTTTTTCTCTGTATAATCTGAATTTTGTTTCCATTTTTAAATTATTTTGACAAACCATTACTGCGTCAAACATCAACCATTTTATTAAAATGTTAGGGAGTCATTTAGCAGGGTAATAATGGAACACAATTCAAAAGAAGTATGAAAATGGTCTGTCACAAAGTAACCCGGAATGCAGGTACAATTGACACACACAAAAACATTATATTAAATTTACTATCCAACTCAGACAAAAAATTAGTACATAGGTTTAAAGCTGAGATGTACAGCTGTGGTTTCATGAAATAATTTTTAAAGTGTTCTAATTACCAACAGAGATACAGTGCAAAATATTGAAATCCTGTGCTAGAGTAAACCCTTTTTACGGTGCTTTCAATTTCTGCATGATTTGATACCACTTTTGATTAAGGAAAGAATGAATGCCGTAAAATTAAGATTGCATATACAACTCATCTGTCGAATAAAACAGTATTCATAGTGAGAATTACTCTTAAGCAGGTTTGATCGCTGCTTCTAAATAATAATCCTTGCCTTCCGAACTAAATTCGGAAAAATCGGTTCAATTTTAAAATAAAATAAAATAAAAATATATCACTTTTGCTTTAACGCGAAATACTCAACCAATGCCTTTAGCTTACAATCAAACCTCATTGTATTACCGTAATTCACATTTTCTAGTTTTTCCTCCCCTCCCTACACAGTAATTTGCATGTACTACTCAAAAGGCATGTAATCCATTATGGTAGTAAATCTTATGGTAGTCTTTCCTCTCTGAGAGAAGAGATCCTTCACTGTTAGAAATTTCATCATGAAATTACGGTTAAATAACCGGCAACAGTCTGTAAATCTAATTCACCGTTAAATTTACGGTTAGGAACATTTTTCTATCTTTACGGGACCTAAACCATTTCCAATCAGCTTGGCTAAAAAGCCGTAAAGCAAAAGTTTACGGTTTTAAAACCATTTAAAGATGGTTTCAAAACAAATTTGTTTACCTTTTTTGAACCATTTCGAGGGGTAGAAACCGTAAACGAAGAGTGCGGGAATCGAACCCGGGTGTATGGTATACCAACCTTGCGCTCTAGTCATTCGGCCGTCTACACGACGAAAAGCGGCCGTTTATTTATGAATTAATCTTCTTTTCCAACAGGCAAACTGCCTTAAAATTGAGATTTCAGTTTTTGATTGGATCCACAGCCATCTTTGGTCTAAATTTACTGTATATTGACGAAAATCATTTTATTTGCTGCAAAAATTAAAATACAAACAAGCTTCAGCAGCTCAAATTATGGGTTCGCTCATTCGCAAACAGTGCAGGAATCCGATGTCTCTTATTTTTGATTTACGTGTGTATGTGTTTCTGTTTAGTAACCACTGCTTAAACCAGTGGTTTTCTTCTTCTTTTTTTATATACACATGCAGATTTGAGCTGATAAATCTTTATTCATATTTTAACAACAACGTACGACCGGTAAGGTTTCGCAACCAAGATGGACGCCCGATTCTTATTGAGCGGTTAGTTAAACGTTCTTTAGGATAAGCAGAGAATAAACGATTTTTTTCAAAATGAGCGGTTTGAGCACCATCTTTTTAATGGTTATTCAACTGTTGTAATTAAATAGGGTAAAATAACAATCAAATAAATAGCTATTTTACTATTTTCTTACGGAAATTTTTAACAGTGTTGATTAATTTGTTTCAGTTTCAAATAGGAACTAAACGAAGATGATGTTGCATTGTTTATTAAAGATGATTTAATATGGCCAAAACAGTTTGAATCTTACTTACTAGTTAAAATCGGTACACAGCATCTCTACATCATTTGGAGTTTTATGCTGCTTACGATTGGAAACATGGTGGTAGGAAAGCAATCGTACAGTTCTACCATCAACCAAAGCGATCTGCCTGGCAGAGTGCCAAGAAGAATCCATTCATGTTCAAGTGAGGAACTGCTGGTATAAGGAATATGCCGTTTTTGTTCTCGTTCTAGTTTGTTCAGAATACTTTATTTCTTCCGAACTGATGCTATATGCCAGTTTATACATTTAGCTGCTTTTTAGAAGCAGAGAAACAAACATTCTGATTCGCGTACTAAACAAACGCGCGTGTAAAACGAACTCTCTCAAAACGAGATAGGTTCGCTCTTTTCTACTAAGAGCAGAAGAGTCCAAATGTCAAAATTCCGTGATCAAACTGTAAATAGTAATTTTAGTTCTCAGTATGGAGTCAAAAAAAAAAAAAAAAAAAAAACAGACAAAGGAACTTTAGATTACTACGAACAATTTGTTCAATACAATTTAACATCTTCCTCATCCGAAGAACAATGTCACCTTTTCATGAATTATTCAGATGTTTTTTTTTTTTTTTTTGACACTCTTCCACTTCATGCACTAGTTTACTGTCAGTAAAACTAATAAATTCATAGTAAAAATTATTTTTAAAAGCAAAATCCAGAGCAGTTAAAAATCTTTAGATTTGATTAAGTTAATAGACCATTACATTTTAGTACGTTCAGGGCCGGCCCGACGGTATTCGGCGCCCTTGGACGTTATCAAAATAGTGCCCCAAGCCCTCTCTCTCATCAAACAAACTAAAATACTATCAATTCAACTGCGTACCATTTTATTTAGTTTTCAATTATTATAAAAACCTTTATAATTATACGTAAAAAATACCTTTTTTTAATTCTAGTGGGTTGCTTTTAACTTCTGCCAATTGTAGACTTAGTGCGCTTAACAAGGGATGGGATTGGTACCATCTCTTTCAGCAGCACCACATTGGGAGACCTAACAACTCGAATTGTTGAATTAATTTTGTGAAACACGGATCATTTTATTTATTTATTTATTTTTTAAATTTTCTTCTTGCTTTGACGCTGACGCGGCCCCAAGATGCTGGCGCCCGTGGATTGTGCAGACTTTGCACATTGGTAGGACCGGCCCTGAGTACGTTACATACAGTGACCATTTTTTTTCTTCCGAATAAATTTACGCTTAATAAAAATGCAACTTTTATAAGCGTTTTCATCTTATATTTTTCAAAAGCATACCTAATTAAGAGAACAAATACAATTCATAATTTTTATACAAGTAAATTACTTCTCAACAAAATTTCTGTCAAACAAAATTCTGAACTTTCATTAACAAACATGTAAATTTGAACAACAAATGTTATTACCATGCATCATAAATCCACAAAATTGGAAATTGATTATTTTATTTAACATAAAAATAGTTCGATAAAAGTATTTTTCGTTTTGAATGCGTTATGCAGCATCTAAAACAAGTTTTATCAAATAAATTTTTGAAGAAAGAAAATTACTGGTCTTTATATCAACTGAAAAAAAACGAAGCCCATTTTATGTATTTACATAATTTTCAAATAAATAAATAGAAAGGCGGTGAGTTCTCTCTACTAAGTTGTGTATTTCGGTTTTGAATCGATGAAAATCGATCATCAAATAAATTTCTATCGCGTGAAATTAAACATCGATTAAAGTAAATTTAGAAAATGTGTGTTCACACCAATATTAAAGGACCTTTACATCAAATAATAGTAGATTTTGGAGCATGTTGCGTTAATTTCACGCTCTTGGTACGATGTTCCGGCAGAAAACGCAAATTTAATATTCGAGGAATATATACCATCAAACGGTTAATACAGAAATATCATTATCAATTGCATGTTATGGATTGTTTTCAGCGTTTGACTTGCTGATAACAATTGTGCTTATACATATACTACATGCGCAGTGCACATTTTTTAGGCTATAGATGTTATTACGTTAAAATAAATAACAGGTAAGTTAAGAATAAGTATAATAGAAAAAAATATTTTGCATGCTTACTTAAAAAATGAAAAAGAAATTAAAAAAAAGAGAGTGGAAAAACTTAAACATCAATATTGTTAGTAGGAACGGGTAAATAAAGTGCTTCAAAAATACATGAAGAAAAATGACTTTTAGCTTTGAATTTAGAAACCCTAGGAACAGGAAAAAAAAGTTATTTTTTACCTCAATAGCAATAGTAGTATATGCAAAGCTTCTAATCTGAAGCATATCCGGAAGTGTACTTTATTTAAATGAAATTTATTACGTGTTTATCATCGTAAGGAACTATAGTTCTCCCTTCTATTTTTTCTGTTTAACTTGTTTGAACTGTTCCTTCAACTTGGTTCTACAGAAAGATTTATAATACAAGAAAAGAAGCCCTTGAGAAAGTAACGAACTAGTCAAGGTCAAAGAAACTATTTCAGCTTTCCTATTTTAGTATTTAATGCAGGGAAAAAGAGTGGGAATACACGAATAATCGATACTGTGGACCTCACTTCATTTTATCGTTTTTCTTGTTTACAGTTAATGTCGTACGTTCGAAAATAGGTGTAGAAAAACACTAATATAACCGAAAAAAACTGTCTATCACACTGTAAATTAAAACAAGAAGTACAGTAATAGAAATATAAAAAGTAGCAAATTTTCCTTCATTTACGAACATTTTATATCTTTATTAAAAATATAATTACATAAATTAAAAATTGAAGCTTCGTGTATTTTCTTTAAAAAATATGGTTTTCAAACGTTTAGCATAGTTGCAGTTGACTAAATAAGGGGATAAAAACTTATTTTCAATATTATATGCTCAATATTCAGTATAACAAATAAACTGAAAAACGTAAAATACGCACAAATTTATCAAAAGCCTGCCAACACGTGTTTCGAGGTTACAAGGAACCCATTTTTCAATGCAAAAGAAATGACAATGTTTTAGGCAAAAAACATTGAACTGAAGCCTTTTGCATTGAAGAAGGGGACGACCTTCTTCAATGCAACCTTGCAGCCATGCTTTCCTTGCGACCTCGAAACACATGTCTGCCGTCGTTTTCAAAATTTGTGCGAATTTTACGTTGTTTTAATTTACTTTTTAATGTGTAGCACAAAAGTTTACTTTGCTCACAATATTTTAATTTATAACTGACGAATGAAAAGTTCTTGAAATGAAATTAAAGACATTAAAATAGCCCACGAAAAGAATTGTTTTATCTGTAATTAAAAGCTAATATTACGCACGATGGAACAATAGAAATTTAAAGTAACGAGAAGTAAAATAGTTCAGTGTTTATTATATAACATTCCTTAAGTGCACAATTTAAATGTACCACACTGTTAAAAATATCCGTAAGAAAATAGTAAAATAACCATTTATTTGATTGTTATTTTACCATATTTCATTACAACAGTTGAAGAACCATTAAAAAGATGGTACTCAAACCGCTGATTATGAAAAAAATCGTTTATTCTCTGTTTATCCTAAAGAAGATTTAACTAACCGTAATTTTCAAGCGTTCAATAAGAATCGGGCGTCCATCTTGGTTACGAAACCTTACCGGTCGTACGTTGTTTTAAAATAGGAATACTGATTTATCAGTTAAAATCTGCATGTGTATATAAAAAAAGAAGAAAAAAAGTGGCTTAAGCAGTGGTTACTAAATAGAAAGACATACACACGTAAATCAAAAATTTGAGACATCGGATTCCCGACCAGTGCGAATGAGGGAACCGATAACTTGAGCTGCTGAAGCTTGTTTGTATTTTAATTTTTGCAGCAAATAAAATTATTTTCGTCAGTATACAGTAAATTTAGACCAAAGATGGCTTTGGATCTAATCAAAAACTGAAGTTTCAATTTTAATACCGTTTATTTATCAATAAACCTTTCTTCTCCTGTTGAAAAGAAAGATTTATTGATAAATAAACGACTGCTTTGTGTGGGGCAGATGGCCGAATGGTTAGAGAGCAAGGTTGGCATGCAATACAACCGGGTTCGATTCCCGCAAGCTTCGTTTACGATTTCTACTTCTGGAAGATTCTACACCTCGAAATGGTTCAAAAACAGTAAAAATTTTGTTTTGAAATCACTTTAAATGGTTATAAAACCGTAAACTTTTGTATTTACGGCATTTTAACCAAGCTGATTGGAAATGGTTAGGTCCCGTAAAGATAGAAAAATGTTCCAAGCCGTAAATTTAACGGTGAATTAGATAGACTGCTGCCGGTCCTTTAACCGTAATTTCATGATGAAATTTCTAATAGTGCATGCGTCTTAGGTCGAAAGTAGAAAATGGTTGCCAGCTTTGGGACTATGCTGTGTGAATTTAAAGAATTTTAACCAACTACATCTGTGAAGAATCAGGTAGTAATTATTAGATAAAATTATTGCCCACTTTAGAGTTATCATCACATGGAAAAAAATGGTACACATAAAACATTTTTCACGCATTGCATTCCTTAGTACAATTACAATACAAATATGAACTAGAGTATAGTTAAACTTCAGCAGAGATGATGAAAGCCATTGAAAGTTTGGATTAATTTCATTGTTTTTAACGAGAACATACTATGTTTCAATGTACATGCTGGAGATTTTGTATATCTAGCATGGATATTTAATTATTTCTTATAGGTTTTCAGATGGAATATCTTTTGTATTTAAAACACTTTCCTTGTAATAACGAAATTAGAAATAAAATAAATAAAAAAATTCATTTCTTAACGGAAATGTTGGTCATCGCATTCTCAAACATGAAGTTTGATTTATTGTTCTTATATTAAAACTAATTTTAGTTACATCTGGTGTTTTCTATTAATTTATATAACTTTGTAACCTGCGAGCTTTTTTTATACTTTAAGACTTGCTTATATCAATCATTGCAGCAGAAAAATACAACAGATTAATATAAATCAAAAAATAGGGTAGCAGACTGAAGTTTTTGCAAATTTTTACCATAACTGCGTAAAAACTGGACCTTACGTTTTTTTCTTCTGCCACTTGTCAACCCTAAGTGATCGATCACAAAGGGAAACCTGAGCGGATTCGTTTCTCTTAGCGTTAGAAGAATATCTCCTTCACGATAAAACTATCATATTACGCGGTATTGGTTCTTTTCGTAAAGAATTCCTCTAGTACATCAGACGCACACTTACGCCTGACAAAAAGGCAAAATTCCCGTTTGTTTTCTTATATCTGTGTGATGAGAGTATGAGCAGGATTTTTGCCATTGGCCAACTAAAAATGCTTCACTGAGTGTCCGTTATGTTAAAAATCTAATAAGACAGACAAAACAGCACATTGACAATCTTATTATATGTTATTTATAAGCGTATGTGAGCTTATCTTCATATCTTCATATATATTCTACAATATTTCATAAAGAATATTCAGATGATTAGTGAAATAACTAAAATAAGAGAGAGCGAGAGAGAAAAGGGAAAACAATAAATAAATAAAAAAAAGCAATAAAAATACAAAGCAACATTGAACTAGGTTGAAACTTTTTTTGGAAATAAAATAACAGCATTGTTATATAGAAGAAAGCAAACAATTCGCAAAAATTTAAAAAGAATTACGTAATATATGTGTTTCGAAGTCACAAGGAGTTATTCAAAGCGTAATGCTAGAGTTATGTAACAAAGAGAGAGACAAGGGGAACTGTTTAGTTTATTTATTAATTTTTTCATAGTCCTATTTATTTTTCTACACCAGACATAAGAATTGCTGATAATTCCAAAACACATGTATTCAATTTACATTGCTCATTTGAGTCTTATCATATTGCTTGTGATCATATATATTCATTTAAAATAAATTTTTGTAACTGAATGTATATTTAGACTTTTAGTACAAAAAGTATTTATTACTCTTCCCACAAATTCTGAAACAGTTTGCCGACAATATTGAGTACATAAATATTTATTTCTTGTCATTAACCAGTTAGTCTAATTAATTCTTTGAAATGAGATTTATATATGGTGAGATTTAGCAACTTCAAAATTAAATATTACATTTAAAAATGCGCCGAAATCCACTTGTCTTTTTTCCAAAATCAAGAGGAGAAATACTTAAGAATATTCCTAGGAAAAATCAATTAATTTTATTATGTGATCATTTAGTATTTCTAATAGGATCGTTTTTTCAATAAATAGACGTGACAGATTACTTGAACAAAAGATGATTTAAAATGTGATTTACTGTTTAAGTCGATTGAATATCTTTTCCGATAGATAAAGATTATTCTTTCATTAAATTTGCTCTTACTCGAATTAAAATGCTTAAGTGTTTTTAATGCATATTCTAATCTTTCCTTCTGGAGGAACACTCCGCAATAATTTTTAAATCAAACAAATGCTTAAAATTATTATTATTTTTATTCAAGACAAAGAAACAAAAAGAAAAAAGAATGAATAATTTGCTTTCTTTGCGAATCTTCAGAAACTAATTTACGAAATGTTTTCTAATTCTTTCGACATTTAATTTCGTTTTCTTTTTTTCCCCGGATTACAAGAAATTAGACATTCAAAATCAAACAACTTAAAGCAGCTGCTTCTAATCTAAGTAGTACTAATCACTTAAGTTGGTAAAGATACATAAAGAACTATTCATCGCACAAATTAAAGCAGTTAATTGCGATCTTATTATGTAATGAGAAGTGGACAAAAGTTCTTAGAACTTCTTCAACTAATTTTTGATAGGTTGTGACATTGGGGAATGAAATAAAACTGTAAAACCGATTCAAATTCATTTTATTCTATGAAAGAATTGAAAGATTTTTTTAATGAATTAAATTAAATTAAGTAAAAAAAATCTTTTTAAAGGTATCTTAGGTATAATGAGGATTTTTATGGTTCGCTTAATATTTCGCGTTGTTGTTAAGCTCATATAACTGTATGATAGGTATTTTTCATAAAAGAATTAACGGTCTCACATTAGACTAACTACTAAAAATTAAGTATTTAATTTTGTCTAAGGAAATAAAACGAATTTCCTTAAGCCGTCTACAGCAGTTGTAATCAATCTGTCCTCCACTTACCGCGTGGGCTCCTCAAACATAAATAATTCACATGGATCACAATATGAAAATCAGTTAAGATTAATGTTGATAATCTTAAAAATCTTTGATATTCTGGCTGAATTAATCGAAAAAACATTTTTTTTTCCAGAGCCAAGACAAATTATGACTCCTTTAAAATGGAAGCAAGTCCTCTTTTACAGTGTAAAATATTCAATTTCAAATTATCACCAAACAAATGGTAAAATAACTGCAACCAAATTTGGTACTAAATTGAACCATTATAATGGTGTAGTTTCATCTAGTTTCACCATGAATAGAAAACTAGGAATCATTATAATGGGGCAACTTTCGTACCAAATGTTGGTTCCTGCTAAATGTCTCCATTTTTTTGGTGAAAGGTTGAGTTGGAATTTATTACAGTATGACTGCACAAAAAACAAATTCATGCAACACCTTTTGAAATTTTTGACTCCCTTATCGGGCAATTCAATTGGACTTTCAGTGGAAGCTTGACGGGTTGCATGCGGCCCGTGAGCCACTGGCTGAGATTCATTATCTGAGCCTTAGAAAATGTTATATTCAGTACTACTTTTTTCTTTGCAGGAGGAGCATTTCAACAGCATTTAAACGGAAAATGCAATTTCACCGAGATGAGTAAATGAATATCATTTCTTATTTAAGAACAATTTAAAGTGAAAATGAAAAGAAATCATTCGTTTAATTAGTGTTATAATAACAATTTCAGTCGCTCCTCTTATAAAAGAGAAAATACAAAAGCTTGCATCAAGCATACAAAAGAATATCAAGCATTTTTCGCTAGGAATTCAAGTTGAAGATATCATTTTAAGCAGAATACTTATCTTAGAACATTGTTTTAGCAAAGGAAATGTCATTTTAAAAATAACGGAGAGCTATTACTTGCATGTTTAAACTAAAATCAAATGATAAATTACTAATAAATATTTTCCCATATCTCAATTTATTTGTTCTTATTTTTTAATTTCAGTTTCATCTAAGACAAATATGAGCACATCTCTCAGAAAATGAACTTTAAAAAGTAAAACATAAGCCAAATGGAAAAATTCAGAAATAAAAAATTCAGTTTTCTCATGCACTTCACGCAATAGTTCTGGTTATTTCCGGTGTTCTGGCATATTTTTTTCTGGTACGTTTATTCCTAGTTCTGTCATTTATTTCATGCCGCACGGGAGTTATTATTAACATTATATTTTAACTTTTACTGCTTGTATTTAATCTCATCTGTACCTCTTTACTTTTTTTGTAGCTATACATGAAAATATACTCGTATGTTTGAGTAACAGGCCCACTCAATCAAAATTAATGCTTGTTCCAATATAATTTTGAAATCAGTTATTAAAATTCACCTTTTTTGAATAATTGCTCTCGCATGCTCCGCAATTCGCACTACTCATGCTCTAGTGAAATGTATTAGATTCTATATAATAGGAAGGTACTAGTAAACATTGCTCCTCAAAGCTTAAAGAATTCCCGTGTGGCTAGGAAGTGCATTCTGAAATTAGGATGGGTTTAACGCAGAAGCGTTCTATAATCTCGAATTATATTTACTTCCTCTTACAGAGAATGCGAGCTGGAAACATACAGATATTGCAAACTAAACATTTATGAGGAAACGTTTCCTTTAATATGTTAGAAATATTAGAATTAATTTACATAGCTAAAATTGTCGTTTGTATTGATTTCACTTATGAGTTATAAAGATCAGAGAGGAAAATTTCAATGGAGTTTCGTTTTAAATTCGGATAAAAAAATATTAATTTATTAGAATGATAATACCTATAATTAAATGCAATTGTATTTACAAATCCCTTTAAAATTTACTTCACTAAATCTTGTATATTTTGTGTTCGGTAATCATTAGTACTTATCATTGTGGCTGAAAAATTAGACACTGCAAACAATACGGTTCCCGATCTAAATAATTAAAAAAAATATTGTAGATGTTAAAAGGGTAAATGTCATTCTAATTTTCTGGTGTATAAGGACCAGGAAGAATCAAATCAAGGACTTCTGAGTCCTGAACCAGTTAAGTGCAGCTAATTTATAGTTAAGTGCATTTTAAATAGCAAGCTCCATGCGTACTAATTAAGGACTTCTGAGCCCTGAACCAGTTAAGTGCAACTAATTTATAGTTAAGTTCAGTTTAAATAGCAAGAGCCAGGGGTACTAATTAAGGACTTCTGAGCCCTGAAATAGTAATGAGAATGGCTTTCGAACGTGCAATTTTTGTGTAACCATTACAGTGCTCAACCAATTGAAACTCGAATACACGTAGTTGTTTTTACTTCTAACATCTCAACTAATAATAAAGCACCAAGTATGTGTGTGAGTGTGTCTGTCTGTCTGTGTGTGTCCGGCGTAGGGCCCAAACCGTCCAGCGGATTTTCATGAAATTTGGCACGAAATTAGCTTGGAACATGGGGGTATGCACCTCGGAGAGTTTTTTTCTGAAATTCGAATTTGTTCTTTTATTTCAATTTATAGCCGAAAGTTTCATAAAATAGCCATTTTCTACGGGAAGGAATTATCGCATCCTTTCGAGCTTGATACCGTTGAAAAGCGCGTAAAAACTACCCCGGAAGGGGTTTCGCCTCTAAATTACCTAGAAAAGAAGTTATAAACATTTTTCTCTGCAGTTCGAAATTATTTTTTCACGGTAATTAACTTTAATTTTAATTGTTACCATGCCGACTGACTATTAATCCTTTTTAGCCTACTTTCCCGTAAAAGTAAAAAAAATAATAACAAAGCATGAAAGAAGGCTTAATGGTATCGTAAAAATATCGTTAAAAATAAAGAAAAGTAAAAAAAAAAAGTGAAGTAATTAAATAAAGATTAAAAAATAAAAAATTTGAAAGTAGGGTTTTGAGATGGGGAAAATGTGTGTCTGTCGGTCTGTCGGTCTGTCGGTCTGTCTGTCGGTCTGTCGGTCGGTCTGTCGGTCTGTCTGTCGATCTGTCGGTCGGTCTGTCGGTCTGTCCCCCCCTAATAACTTTTGAACGAATAGTCCGATTCGAAAAATTCTTTTTGCATTCGAAAGATCTCGGCGAGGACATCTCATTTCTATATTTTACTTTTTGATTTGAACAATTTTTCGTTCAATTTTGAACAGTTCAAAAAAATGTAACATTAGCGCCTATGGGTGAAAATGAAGCAAATTATGTAAACTCTGGGTACAAGATCCATATTCCAATGAACAAGCTTACTGGAAGAAGCGCTTGGCGTGAAATATCAATTTGAACAGATTTCGTTCATTTTTGAACAGTTCAAAAAATTAACATAGCGCATACGGGGAAATTTCAATCCTATACAAATCCTGATCTAACGGACCGATTTGCTTGGAACAAACTTTATCGGAAAGCTCTTATAACGTAGAACATGTACAAATAGAAAGTTCTTCCAGAACTAACGAGCCTATTTTCCTATGAAATTTTTTATCGGAATTTTTAAGGATATTTCTCAGTGAATAAATGAATGAGTGAAAGAATGAATAAATGAATGAGGAAAAGAATGAATAAATGAGGGAATAAATACATGAATGAGTAAATGAATGAATAAACAGTTGAATCAGTAAACGAATGAATGCATAAATGAATGTCTGAATAAAGGAAAAAATGAATGCGTGAACGAATATGTATTGTCTGTTGAAAAAGGTATATTTGAAAAAATTAAGAACTAAAGCTAAATGAGAAAGAGAGAGAAAGAGATAGTTAGATTATAAATTTGAATTTGGTGTATACGGGAAAGTAGGCTCGTATAGTTCTAGACGGAACTTCTTGTTTCTTTTAACGAATTAAAATTTATTGCTTGCGGTTTTTAGCATTTTGAGGAGCAGCCGATTTTTAATTAATTTATTTCTTTTTTTGGATTTTGATTATTATTTTTTTAAAGCGAATTGAAATTTATTTCCCGCGGCTCACAGGCGGTTGATAGTTTTATTTTGATTTCCTTATTTTGACATGAATTTTACGGGACCATTTTCCATACTGCACGCTGATTTTTAAAAGAAATGTCATTTTTTATAGCGATTTTTGTTATTCCAGCTTATTATTAGTATTTATACTTTTATTTATTTTTTTTTTCGCCTGTGAATTAGCACATATGTTATTTTCCTATTTGAGCTCGGATAAAAGGTTTATTCCGCTTTCAAAGCTTCGCTTGCTTCTGTTTGTTTCTCCAATCTACAAAATTTCGTCTTTCTGTTTTAAGCCGGGTCCAGACGCTGCGTTTTGCACAACTTTTTGTCTCCGCAGTTCAACACGTTGCAGATAAAACGTTGCGTATAGATTGGAAAAGTGCGCAGTTTTGAGTCCGTTGCGAAGACTGTACAGTTGCTGCGATAACTGAGCTAGAAAGCATAGATGTCTTTGAACTGTGCAGACAAATCGGCACGTGTAGACTGTAGCACCCCTTTCTGATTCATTTTGTTTCTCAGTTTAAATTCGTCAGGCGACAATGGCCGACTTTCGGCAATGTTCTCGGGAGTTTCTCACAAAATTTATTGCATTATGCGAGTTTCCCATGCATTTGGCGTGTCAAATCCAAGGAGTATAGTGACAGGGATAAAAAGAGGGATCCTTATGAGAGTTTAGTTTAAAAATTCAAAGAAATTGATGCAACCGCAAACAGAGAAACAGTTGTAAATAATTAATTCTTTGAGAAGTGTTTACCGTAAAGAATTGGCAAAAGTTAATAAATCGATTCAATCTGGCGCTGGAGACGAAATCTACAAGCCATCTCTATGATATTTTGATTTGTTACATTTCCTAAATGATCAGGAGACACCAAGGCAGTCTAGGAATATCATGGATGGAAATAAAGAGATTGCAGTTGTCGAACTACCAAAACAGGAAACAAAAAATATTTATTTTATGTAATCATTTGACCACTTTGAACGCCGGGTACTTCTGAGACGTTCCAGTCTTTTTTTTTAACATGACACCATGCCAAAATTGACCAGAGTAGTATCTCCTTCATGACGATATCGCGCAAAACTGAGTGAAATATACAGATATCTCTGCACCATGTAGACGCATAAATAACTGCAACGTTTTCATTCAGTATTAAGACTGCGTAGACAGATGGTCGTACAAAACGTAGCCTCTGGACCCGGCTTTAATGTCAATAAATAATAGATAAAAATTAATTATACTAAAAATTTATTAATTAAAACTATTGTAATTTATTATAATCGTCCTTTTTGTGTGGGTACTTGAACTAAACAAACAAAATGCGTTTTCTTTCAACTATTTTCTTTTTTGTTTTGTTTCGTTTCTTTCTTTCCTTTTTTATTGTGCGTGTTTTGCAAAAAAAAAGAAAAAAAAAAGGCTTAAGTGTCTAGGATCTCTGGCTGATTGCCGTGGGCAGCTAATTTTTAATTTTGTGGAAAGCTATACTTTTAATAAAATAACATAATTTACACCTAAAAAAGTTATCAATGTATACACAATGGCAAAATGACTGGTCTTTTCATTTTTTAACACGGGCATAGCCGTGCGGGTACCGCTAGTAATTAAATAAAATAGAAATTGCCATCAAGAGATGAAAAGATCCAGCGAAAATATTAATGGTATCTAAACTGCCGAAACATAAAAATTTCTGGCGGATGCAAATATTAATCAGATTATCTCTCAAATTATCACAAAACATGATGTAAACTTTCTTATCTTGTTTTAAAATGCATAACCAATTAGTGATAATTTTTGAAGAGGTAATTTTAGTACGTTACATCATTTGGATACATTGTAACATTAACAGTTTTAGAGTCCTAAAACGTTTTAGAAAATTTTGAAGAAAATAGATTTTTCTCTTTCATTCGAAATATTTTAATTTTCTTAAATAACGAGGCTTTACATTTTTAAAAATTAGAAACTATCTATATGTTTGTGCTTCAAACAGTTGTATTCAGTCTATTGCCAATCAATCGTATTTGATTATTGTTTTTTTTTTGGCTTTAAATGTGTAACAGTTTCGTCAGTTCCATATCAGCTAATTTTAGTAAAAATAATTTTCATAAGTAAAAAAAGAAAGTATTTAGTCCAAAAAAAAAAAAAAAAACAGAATAGAGTTTTGTAATTAAGACGCATTACAACCAAACATAAGTGTGGGTACTCGTGTTTCTACTTTATCTCTAATAGTGTTAACTATTGCCTTTCAAATCTGTTCAATCTAAGAAGGCATGTAATAAAATACATAAATATGTTAAACTTTGCTAGGAATGACGCAATATATATATTTTTAAAGAGTACTATTAGGAAATACATGTTCAAATCAACATTCGCTTAACTTGGCAATGAATAACTAGCAAACTGAGATTTTACTCGAATGTACACATTTTTCAAATTAAGTATTTGCTGGGAAACAATTTATTATTGTAGTGCATCGTGAATACATACTCAGTTTAAATAAAAATATTAAATATAGGTATCAACTTCGCCCATATGTTTAATTATGAGCGGTAAAAATGATTGTTTAACAACGCTTTTTTAAATGAAAAACATTCTCTGCAGAAAATGCTCCAGGTTCAAGTAAATTTGCTGTTTGAGAAGTCCTTAGGGATTATTTTTACAAAATGATTATTTAAATAAATATCATAGCTATAATATATAACTCTCTAGTTAAAATTTTTAGCTTAATTCAAGCTGATTTGTTGTTTTCTATCTGGGGAAATTTTTCTTCCATTCTGAAAAAACAAAATTCTACTCAGCAAGCTGTGCGGTTGAAGGTACAATGATATAACCATTGCTTCATGAAATAGTTGAGCTTTAAAGATCGGTTCAATAGTCTGGAAAACTTTTATTCGGTGAAAACTATTGAGAAGTTTTTCAAGTCTCTTTTAGTATTATATATTTTTAGTGTCCATTCAGATACATCACCAAAAAACATTTTAAGACGAATCGTTTCTTCAGATCTAAACATAAATCTTCCTCTCTCTTTACCCAATTCAAATTTCAATCGAAAAAGAGATTCATGCCCATTCTATTTAAAAATAAAATAAAATAAATAAAGAAAACTAAGGAAATTCTCCAAAGCATTTCTCATCCAGTTCCTGTCATTTCCCATTTCTTTTAACAGTTAATATAAGAAATCACCGGAACGATGCTTTTGGAAAGATGCATCATTCGGAAAGATGCTTCTGAAAAGCACCATTCAGTTTGCATCTGTTTTTCAACGGATTGGTTGAAAAACAGATACAATATTTTGCAAGGGCATTTGTTTTAGATCGACCTTTATTCAAATTTCGGTATAACTGACGTTGTTTTGGAGAATATTTCATTTAATAATAAATTTTAAAAAGAATGAGCTATAGAAAAGACAAGGGAATTTTTTCCCCCCAAAAATAAGAGTAATCAGCAGCATCCAATGAACTCGTTCAAAATACTACCGAAAAAGGGAGAAAATGTTAAAATTGCAGTTTTTCGGGGTTCACCATAGCACTTGAAAAACAGACCAGCTTCTCTGGGATTTAACGAATTGGAGTTCAATCGGCATTTAGTTCATCATTACTAACCCTAGAATGATAGCGTACGTAAACTTTACATAATTTTAAATATTTGTTCCAACTCTGCTGTAGCGGTGCGACAGCAATGTTAGTGCTTCAAATGTTCATCTGTCAGTGCTTCAAACAGCCATCTTGGCCCCTGACTCTTTTGGAAAAGCGGTAAAGAGCAAGGCTACCATCAAAAGGATCTTGGTTCGATTCCAGCCACACTCGCACATCCCACAGTGTGCAGAAAAAAAATCTGTGGTCAAAATGTAAATGAAATATTTGCCAATGATAGGAAGATCACTTTTATAGAATATAAATTAATTCAAACAAAATGATAATTCCAATAAATGGTTTTATAATAAAATTTTTAAAGACGTCAGATGCGTAAAATTTACGTACCGCTACCATATGAACTATGAAAAATAGCACTAACATTCGAGGATCAAAATTAGACTCCAGTGTTGACCATTTTTCTATTATTTTTTTCTTCACGCATTTGATTTTTTTTGTCTTTACAGCTTAAACACAATACAGTCAACAATATAACTCATCTTTATTATTACGAGACATATATATATATATATATATATATATACATGTAGAAAAATCAATATAAAAACACCACAATGATTGAAAATAATCATTATTCATGAATCTGAACTGAAAATAAAGAACAAAAGAAAATTTTATTTTCTTGGAAAAATTATTCCATGATTAAGACGGAAATTGAACGTTATATTTGAGCATTTTTTCATAGTTTGTTTTACGAATAAAAAGTGAAAGTAGCAAAAATATCTTCTTTGAGCCCGTATCCTAGTTATAAACATACAGTGTCTCACAAAAGTGAGGGGACACCTGTGCTTTACAAAAGGAAACTGTAATAAAATAAATAAATAAACATGTACAAATTTTTTGTGGGTGTATTTCATACTTAAATTTTGTAACATTTATTACATAACATACATTTTGTCAAAATATTAAAATATAAATTTAATAAATATACAGTTGTTTAGAACGGAGCAAAAATTAGCTCACATAAGTGATGGGACACCATTAGATATGTAACAAAAATCGTCTGAAATGAGCAATAAAAATATTTTTTGGGGGTTTTATTTTTACTCAAAAGCAATTGACAATAATTTATAAAATCGTCTGCAGTATTTCTCTCCAGATTGCTTTGGAATTTTTGTGTTTTTAGCTCTGTGCAGCCATGAATGCTAAACGAAAAGAAACTTCGCTTGAAATTCGAAAATTAATTATTAATTTGCATATTGAACGTGGAAAATCTATTAGAGAAACTGCTGAAACAGTTAACTTGAGTCATTCAACAGTTTTCAACATAATTAAACGATATAAAAAGAATCATATGATTCAGGATAAAAGAAGACCTGGCCGGCCATCAAAGCTATCTAATGGAATAAAGCGAATTATCGTTCGAATTATTAAAAAAAATTCAAGAATGAGTGCTCCTAAAGTTGCTGCTGATTTACAAGCATTATATGGAGTAATTGTTAATCCTGAGACTATTAGAAGAGTAATTCGATCTGCTGGATATCACGGTAGAGTAGCCTGGAAAAAATTCTTCGTAAGTGAAAAGAGTAGAAAACTCAGACTGGCATTCGTAAAATCCAACATAAATAAGAATTCTGATTTCTGGAATAAAGTTATATTTGCTGATGAGAGTAAATTTAATATATTTGGTTCTGACGGTAGAATGTTGGCGTGGAGAAAACCCAGGGAAGAATTTCGTAAAGAGAACTTGGTGCCAACAGTAAAACATGTTGGAGGAGGAGTTATGGTATGGGGGTGTATGTCGTCCGCTGGAGTCGGTAATATTGTTTTTATTGACAGTATAATGGATCAGTACAAGTATATAGACATTTTAAGGCAAAATTTGAAATCTTCAGCACGAAAATTGAACCTTCATAACGATTTTAAATTCTACCAGGGTTATGACCCCAAGCACACTGCTTTGAACGTTAGACTCTGGCTGCTGTATAACTGTCCTGAAATAATAAAAACACCACCACAATCTCCAGACTTAAATCCCATAGAGCATATTTGGCAAGAATTGGAATCAAGAATTCGCAAACACACCATTTCTTCAAAACAACAATTAAAATCGGTGCTTCAAGAAGAATGGGGTAAAATCACTCTAGAATTCACAGAAAAATTAGTCAAATCCATCCCAAGAAGATTAAATCATGTTTTAAAAGTAAAAGGAAATCCAACACAATATTAAAATCTTTTAAAAAGTAAAATTTTTGGATAAATATTTGATGGAAAAGTAAGTGTCCCATCACTTATGTGAGCCATTTTTTGCTCCTTTCTAAACAACTGTATATTTATTAAATTAATATTTTAATATTTTGACAAAATGTATGTTATGTAATAAATGTTACAAAATTTAAGTATGAAATACACCCACAAAAAATTTGTACATGTTTATTTATTTATTTTATTACAGTTTCCTTTTGTAAAGCACAAGTGTCCCATCACTTTTGTGAGACACTGTATATCATTCAGTGGAAGCGTTGTAATCTTAAGTGGCTCAGAAGTATTTTACTTCCACATAAATAAATTTGAATCCTTCTTGTGGTATATGCTTTTATTTTTAGTTGCTGGAGTTTCTCTTCAGTCTCTTCATCTGAAAAATCTTTTGTATAAGCGAAGGAAGAACTGGTCTCAATGACACTGAAGAAGGTGGTCAAGGGCTTTCATCCGTTTCGGTAATAATGGAAACGCAAAAAGAAAGGGAGACGTATTTGATAGTTTTATCTTTGATATTTCATTGTTTCTGTCATTTTCGTTTTTTGGTAAGAGTCTTTGAGTTTGAACCTCTAGTTTGAGGCTCAGAAATTACACCGCATTTTATGTAAATAAAGATTTTGCTTATTTTAGAAATGTATCTGATAGTTGGATTTCTCCATCAACTAAGCATATTACTTGAAGTAAAATCTTTCACAAAAATTTTAATTTTCCCTAATTTATGATTGGAATTTCATTTTTCGTTTTATTTTATTTATTTATTTCATATTTGTATCTGTAATGTATACATGTAAAACCTTAGAATGTAATGTACGTATTCAATAAAGAAGTTTCTTAATTTGAATTTATAAAACTTGTTTTCTTTCTTTTGACAAAATAACGTATGCTGGCGATAAGTTGTTGAAAGTTAAATGAACAGTATAAAAAAAATTGTATCAGATCTTCTCTATAAAATTTGATATAAAAACATGTTTTCCAAGTGGGTGAGTTTTCATGACGTTAAAGACACAAAAGCGTGTTTAGTTCATGTTGTTGTTTTTCAGAGTTGTCAAACGCTAAGTGATCGATCGCAAAGTGAAATTCAAGTCGGCTCGTTTTTCTTACTTATGGACGTTAGAGATTGTATTTGTAAAAGAAGTCTCAGCACAGCGGAATAAATTCTCAAATTAGTTGATATGTAGCCTCGCTAAAAGTGTTTACTGAATGACAACATCCGAAACAATTTTCGAAAGAAAGTGCTTCAGATTCTTTTTAAACGCGCATAGTTTAACTGAGACAACTGCTTAGAGACTGGTGTCACATTTCTTTGTGTTTGAATATTTTAATGAAAATTTCACCTGCATTATCCATATAACTTTATGTTCTAGATGTAGAGCGGTTTATTTCACGAATATAAAGTTTTCGATTGAAGACAATAAGACAATGTTGCCACTAAAGCTTTCTCGAACAAATGTACTTAATCATGCACAAACCAGTTTGCATTTTGCTTGAGTAGTACATTATGCATTCGGGTTGTCAGGAAAATGTTGAATCTTGGGATATCCTTTATTTTTCTGGCACGAAAATTTTTGCATAATAATATTAATAGGAATATTTTTGGAAATTGCCATAAATATGTATAGAAGTAATGTAAAAATGTGAAATAATGTGTTTGTGTTTCCAGCGCCCAAAATATTGTACTTGTACAAACTTACACCAATCACAATCTATTTTCTTCCTTCATGCTATGATTTTTTTTGTATTTTTATTTTATATATTTATTTATTTATTTATTGATTTTTTGCATCAGTTCACTTAAAAAACAAAATTGTCACATTTGGTTCAATAATTTCAGTGTTCAGTAACTTCGGCATAAGTTAGTAAAGGCAATAAAAAAACAATTCCAGTTAAAAAAAAGGAAATGTTTTTAAAACAAGAAGTTACGTCTAGAACTATACGAGCCTACTTTCCCGTATACACCGAATTCAAATTTATAATCTAGCTATCTCTCTCTCTCTGTCTTTCTCGTTTAGCTTTAGTTCTTAATTGCTTCAAATATACCTTTTACAACGGTTAATACATATTCATTCAATCATTATTTATTAAGTCATTCACGTATTTATTCACTCATTTATTCATTCATTCTTTTGCTTATTCATTTAATCATTCATTAATTAAAAAATATTCTTGAAAATCCGGATCAAAAAATTTCACAGGAAAATAGGCTCGTTAGTTCTTAATGAACTTTCTATTTGTACATGTTCTACGTCATAAGAGCTTTCCGATAAAGTTTGTTCCAAGCAAATCGGTCCGTTAGATCAGAAATTATATAGGATTGAAATTTCCCCGTAGGCGGTATGTTAATTTTTTTTGAACTGTTCAAAAATGAAAAAAAATTGTTCAAATCAATATTTCACGCCAAGAACTTCTTCCAGTGAGCTTGTTCATGGAAACTTATATCTTGTACCCAGAGTTTACATAATTTGCTTCATTTTCACCTATAGGCGCTAATGTTAAAATTTTTTGAACTGTTCAAAATTGAACAAAAAATTGTTCAAATCAAAAAGTAAAATATAGAAATGAGATGTCCTCTCCGAGATCTTTTGAATGCAAAAAGAATTTTTCGAATCGGACTATTCGTTCAAAAGTTATTAGGGGGGGACAGACCGACAGACCGACAGACCGACAGGCAGACAGACCGACAGACCGACCGACACACTTTTTCCCCATCTCAAAACCCTACTTTCAAATTTTTTATTTTTCAATCTTTATTTAATTACTTAACTTATTTTTGACTTTTCTTGATTTCTAACGATATTTTCACGATACCATTAAGCCTTCTTTCATGCTTTATTATTATTTTCTTTTACTTTTACGGGAAAGTAGGCTAAAAAGAGAAAAATGGCAGAACTGGTTACGTTGCCATTATATAATGTATCAAAGTTAATTAATTTGCTGTTTATTGCGTTTTTCATCTTTCTCAATATTAATTACATTAAAGAAATCCATCATAAACATTGCGCATTAGATATTTTCACGATACCATTAAGCCTTCTTTCATGCTTTATTATTATTATTTTTTTACTTTTACGGGAAAGTAGGCTAAAAAGAGAAAAATGGCAGAACTGGTTACGTTGCCATTATATAATGTATCAAAGTTAATTAATTTGCTGTTTATTGCGTTTTTCATCTTTCTCAATATAAATTACATTAAAGAAATCCATCATAAACATTGCGCATTAGGATCCAGAAATCTTGTCAACGACTGATGAATTTTTGTTGCCATTTCAAGAATCAGAAAAAGGAATTGTATTTATTTTTTGTTAACCACAAATCACAGCAGAGAGTTTAAATTTAACACAGAGCAATTACAAAAATACATGAGACCCTTTTGGGGAATATTGGGAGTTCAGGGGTGACACCCAAAATGAGTTAAAGAATTTCTGAAAAATACATACTTTTGAATTATATAAGTTTACTTGGTGCCATTTCAACGCATTATAACTGTATATTAATGTAATTCACTGAAACTTACACCAAATAAATAAAATGGCATTTCTAGAGCTTTTTTTTTTTTTGATCTACTGAAAATAATATAACTTTCCAATCCACAAGTTTATGCAACACAACAACGTTTTTCTTATTTTTAATTTAATTTTTATATATTCATTTATTTTTGTGTAGGGTGAAACCCATTCTAGGTTCGCCTCTGATATATATGACAATAATAATAATAATAATAGATGAATAAAGAACCTGAATACTATAAGGACCTCGGAGTATTACTGACCTTATTCCTGAGAACAGAGGAAATCAGATCCAGAAAATCTATTTTTTAAATTATTGAACCCATACCCTACAGTTCAGGTCATTTACTATCTATTACTTAAGACACGACCTTTAAACAATAGAACGCTCTTGGACGTAATGCTCCGGCAAACTTCGAATGCTGAATGACTGTCAAACCCATGCTTAGATTAAAATCTACACAATGCTGATGTAGTCAATTATGAGAGTGAGTTTTTCAGAACCATGTAATGAATGGCCAGCTCTTAAATTTCGCTCAGTTTAATAGTTGGAAATTATCACTACAATTTCCAAAAAATATTATTTTTCAAAGGTAGTAGTGTATTGCACTTTAGTCGTTCGCAACGGAACGATATTGGCCGTCCAGATTATATTTCACACATATTGTTCAAGTGCCTTTGTAATTAATAAAAAAAATGAAAATTTTCACACGCGACAATCCTTTTTTATTAAAAAGTAATAAATAACAAGAAGTTCCGTCTAGAACTATACGAGCCTACTTTCCCGTATACACCAAATTCAAATTTATAATCTAGCTATCTCTTTCTCTCTCTTTATTATTTATCTTTAGTTCTAATTATTGAAAATATACCTTTTTCAACGGATAATACATATTCATTCACTCACTCATTCATTCTTTCATTTATTCAGCCATGCATTTATTCATTCATTCGTTACCTCATTCAAGTGTTTATTCATTCATTTACGCATTCATGTATTTATTCACTCATTTATTTATATTTTCATTTATTCAATAATTTATTCATTCATTCTTTTCCTCATTCATTTATTCATTGATTTATTCTTTCACTCTTTCATTTATTCATTCATTCATTATTTCACTCATTGAGTCACTGAGAAATATCCTTGAAAATCCCGATCAAAAAATTTCATAGCAAAATAGGCTCGTACGTTCTGGATAAACTTTCTATTTCTACATGTTCTACGTTATAAGAGCTTTCCGATAAAGTTTGTTCCAAGCAAATCGGTCCGTTAGATCAGGATTTATATAGGGTTGAAATTTCCCCGTAAGCTCTGTGTTAATTTTTTGAACTGTTCAAAAATGAACAAAAACTGTTCAAATCAATATTTCACGCCGAGAACTCCTTTCAATAAGCTTTCAATAGGAACTTGGCTCTTGTGCCCAGAGTTTACAGAATTTGCTTCAATTTTGTCCATAGGCGCTAATGTTAAAATTTTTTGAACTGTTCAAAATTGAACAAAAAATTGTTCAAATCAAAAAGTGAAATATAGAAATGAGATGTCCTCGCCGAGATCTTTCGAATGCAAAAAGAATTTTCCCAATCGGACAATTCGTTCAAAAGTTATTAGGGGGGGACAGACCGACAGACCGACAGACAGACAGACCGACAGACAGACCGACAGACAGACCGACAGACCGACCGACAGACAGACCGACAGACAGACAGACCGACAGACCGACAGACACACTTTTTCCCCATCTCAATACCCTACTTTCAAATTTTTTATTTTTCAATCTTTATTTAATTACTTCACTTATTTTTGACTTTTCTTGATTTTTAACGATATTTTCACGATACATTAAGCCTTCTTTCATGCTTTATTATTATTTTTTTTTACTTTTACGGGAAAGTAGGCTAAAAAAGGTGAGTACGAAATAAAAAAAATTCTAAAGGTAGCACGCTGATTTTCTTTAAGCAATAAATAAATAAATAAAAATAAAAATTTATTAAATCTTACTTTAAAGTTATTCATTTATCCATGAAAACTATCACGTGTGGAACCAGAATATCTCTTTTTACATAGAGTGACTCGAAACCGTTGACTGCTTCCAGAAGGAAAAACAGCGCAGTTTTGTAGTTGCATACAGAGGTAATAGTTTGATGCAAACCGTTGATACATTTCTTTCAATATACAAAAAAAAAAAAAAAAAATATCAAATATCAATGAAACATTTGATATTTTCTTTATTAGAGTTTCCTCTCAGCATTTTTTATGCTAATGCATTAAAAATAATGCAAAAAATGGATCCCCCCCTTTGTGTCAGAAACTGTGCGTTAAATAAAGCATTTGAAGCAGCTGCATAGAACGCATGTGACATTAATCATTTTCCAGCAAGCTTGACACCTTCAGAGGCACTCTTCGCGAGCATTAAAGTAATTAGTCCTGCTTTCCGAACCAGAGCAGTTCGAGGAAAACCTTTTACTGATCTATGAATACGATAAGTGAACTGTCAAGTATGCATGTCAAAATGGACAATGAAAACATTGAAGTTTATTTGATTACCACAAAAATTCGTAACTAGATAAGCAATTTCTTATTTTCAATGAATACGTACTTAATTGAATCTTTTCCACTTGTTGATTAGTAAATACTTTTGGAAACAATTTGAACTGTTTATTAGTTCATTAGATAATAATAATAATGCGCACAATCCATTAGTATTAGTAAAAGAAGGCCTTTTTAGCTTAACGTTACGTTCACAAACATTTGTGCTTTTGTATATATATATATATATATATATATATATATATATATATATCAGTAGCGTCACTACGGGGGAGGCGTTTTTTCGAATGACACCCTTTTAGGGAATGCTGGGGGGTGACACCCAAAATGAGTTAAAGGATTTTTGAAATATGCATACTTTTTAATTGCAAAATGTTACTGGTGCCATTTCAATGCACCATAACTGAATATAATTATACTTCACTGGAATTTACACCAAATAAATTAAATGGAATTCCAAAAGGTTTTGTTTTTTATTGCACTACTGAAAATTATATAATTTTAAAAACTACAAGTAGTACAAAACTACACAATAAAGTTTTTCTAATTTTTAATTTAATTTTTATTTTTTTATTTATTTTTGTGGAGGAAGGAGGAGGAGTGACACCCCAAATATATATATATATATACATAACAAACAAGGAAACATATCTCATTAAATAAAAACCTTTTTAAAATTATGATTTGCAGATAGTATGTATAAAATTTTAAAACATATTGTAAAAAAGGATTTATGTCGTCAGTTTGCATTTTATGTTTGATGCTGCATGATTTCGGTTGGAAAATTCTGATGAATATTATTGTTATCGTTTCGTAAATAAAGGTATTTGAGTAACAAATAAAATAAGCACACATTATATTAAATCAAATCAAATTATTTTATCGAATCTACATTTCGACATAAACTTTCATTTTAGCTAACCCTGGAAGATGACTAGCTCTTAAAGTGCTACTTTTTAGTAAGACGGATGAAGTTGTCTTAGAGCGGTTTGCGTGCTGGTTTGTACGTTAGGTTCATAGTGGCAAATTCCTAGAAATAGAGTTTTTTTTTTAAACCTATCCATCACAATACAAATAAATAAATAAATATATATATATATATATAAAATATATATATATATATATATATACACACAGAGAGATGGGTTAGTCTAGGTGTACTATTAACAAAGACATCAGTTGCACAAACACCACAGACGAACAAATTATATTAAACATAAAAAAAAAAAATAAAAAAAAAATTCAAAGATCTTCATTGTAATCGTAACACATCCTTCCTCGTTTCCTCTTCTCGTCTGAATTCAATTGAATCTGCTTCCGCACTACCGCGTCATACCGTACAGCGAAGTAATAGTGCGCGCATAGTATATAGTTCAGTCAGTTACTTGACTCGAAGGACGTCGGACATTATTGGTCTTATTCCTGAGAACAGAAGAAATCAGATCTAGAGAATCTATTTTTTAAATTATTGAAGCATACTCTACAGTTCTGGTCAATTACGATATATTACGTAAGACACGATCTTTAAACAATAGACCGCTTTTGGACGTAATGCTCCGGCAAACTTCGAATGCTGAATGACTGTCAAACACATGGTTAGATTAAAAGCAACACAATGCTGATGATTCAATTATGAGAAAGAGATTTTCATTACCATGCAATGAATGGATAGCACTTAAATTTCACTCAGTTTAATAGTTGGAATTTACCACTTCAATACGTAGTTAGATAACGTTCTAATGGAAAAGAACACGTTTTCCTCCTTTTTGTTGTCTACCATGTTATTGCAACTATAGAGTATTATTTCCTAAATAATGTTACGCCAAAGACCTATTCATGTCAACTCCTTTTGCAATGTAAGGAAAATCTTCTTATTCGGACTCAAAAAAATTATAATCCCTTTCCATTCATTCTCACCTAAAAAGTATGAACATTTCAGGGCAGTAATTCATTCAGATTTTACGATTATGCGGCCATTAGAGTAGTGTATGTCCCAAACAAATGCATAAATAACTTAAATTATCAAATTTGATTATTTAATTAAAAAGCAAATTCTATCGAGACACGAAGCACTCATTGTAATTACGAAATATGAGCTCTGCAAACATCGGCATTTTGGCTTTACTAGTCCACTTTCCCGTAAAAGTAAAACAAAAAAAAAAAAAAAAAATAATAAAAAAATTAATGAATAAAAATAAGTAAAAAGAAAAGTAAAAAAATAAGTGAATTAATTAAATAAACATTGGAAAAATAAAACATTTGAAAATAGGGTTTTGAAATGGAAAAAATGCGTGTCTGTCGTTCTGTTTGTGTGTCGATCTGTCTCCCACCTAATAACTTTTGATGGAATTGTTCGATTTGAATGATTTTTTTTGTAGTCGAAAGATCTCGGCAATAACTTCTGATTTTCATATATATATATATATATATATATATATATATATATATATATATATTGACAAACAATTTTTTCGTTCAAAGTTGAACAGTTCAAAAAATCTTAATAATAGCGCATATGGGGAAATATGGAGCAAATTATATAAACCCTGGATACAAGATCCATGTTTCTTTAACTATCTTTTTCGAAGGAGCTCTCAACGTGAAATATTTTTTGATTTGAACAATTATTGTTCAATTTTGAGCAGCCCAAAATAATTTAACATTATCGCCTACGGGGAAATTTTAATCCTATATAAATCCTTAATTACGAAACGGATTTGCTTGTAAAAAAACTTTGTCAGAATTATCTTATAACCTATAACATGTACAGATATGTTCAACAATCATAAGTTAATCCAGAAGTAAACGAGCCCATTTGCCAGTGAACTTTTTTGATCTTGATTTTTATGGGTATTTCTGAATGAATGAATAAATAAAGGAATGAATGAATGGGTGAAGAAATATGTTTTAACCGTTGAAAAAGGTATATTTGAAGCAATTAAGGACTAAAGCTTCGAGACTTAAGGACTAAAGCTCAGAGAGAGAAGCTAACAGAGCGAGAGATAGCTCGATTATCAATTTGATGTTGGTGTCTAACTGAAAGTAGGCTCGTATAGTTCTAGACGGAACTTCTTGTTGAACTTTAAAATTGAATTATTTAAAAAAATATAGCAGAGAAAGGATACAGAAAAGAAATAAGTATTTAAAAAACAAATAAAAAAAGGAAAAAAAAATAAATCCGCAAACTAATAAATATTATTTTCTTAAGTGCCTTATAATTGGTGCAACATTCAAGTAGTTCTATTTTATTAAAACACTTGAGTTAATGCTAGAATATTTTCTTCATTTTCAAATTTTCCATCGAGTTTAAAAACGTTCTTCTTGAGAGATTCCTACAATAATGGACAATCAACAGTTTCTTAAAAATGTCAAATTCAACGACAACTTAAAGAATCTAATTAAATACTATGAATTTGACTAGTTAAATACTCTGAAGTTAATTACATATTTGTGGGAATCTGTCCATCTTATTTTTGTGTTCCATTCCAACAATCAATAGGATGGGCATGTATTGTTCTATTGCATGTGATTGAAAGAACAATTGTAATTTGAAACTTAAAATGTACCATTTTTTTATTTGTAATTCATTAGTAAGTTTAAAATTCTGTTTTAAAATGATATTAAAAATAAACACGTAATAATGGAAGACCAAACGGAGTACATATTAGGTTTTTAATACAACATGCTTGCAAAATGAGTTAATATCTTTGCTTTAACAAAGTAAACAGGTGTTTTCTTAAAAGGTGATTCGTAGTTCAGAACAAAACCTTCTTTTCTTGTCAATAAAAAGCTATTCAGAATTTTTTATTTCTAGTTTCACTTCCTCATGCATAAGTAATGAAGGTTTGTCAAAAAGTAAGTAAATCGAAGTTATTTTTGAGGCAGTTTACAGAAAAGAAGTAGTTGTTGTAAAAGAAAATAGTGACGACATTGCGTGTGAAAGAACAGGCATGTGAATAATAAATTAGAAGGAAGAAATATTAGCAAAACTTTACATCATATATTTTTTTACGATGTAAAGAAAAGTATATTTTCTTTACATCACAAAATATGCACTCCATTTAATACACAATCATCAAAAATTCTGCTGTGATATTTTTTGGGAGAGATATGTTGTGGCTGGAGTTGAAAATGAGCCTCTGTTGGTAAATGGTAGATAGATAACACTGGCGATGCTTTATGTATTGCGGTACTCATCGCTAGGGAAAAGGGGATGGGAGGTACGATTTGAATATGAACTTAGTTCTATTTATTAGATGCTATTTTCTTACAATAGTTAAGCTTCATTGTAAAGGGAAATACGAATTAATAAAATAAAAACAGTTTCAGCGTATGTTAATTAGGGATTAATAATACTTGTTGCTAAATTAATTTAAAAAATGCTTTTGGTTAATTAATTTTGAATACTTACTATAGTAAATTGTATAGGAAACCTATGCAACATAATTTAAATAAAACGTCTAACCGCCAGATATAGTTAGAGCACTTTGGAATCATACAAACAGAAACTAAAGCCCATGAGGGCCAAGGACTGCTGTGCCTATCTCAGCTTTCGAAACTAAGGGCCCTGGCCAGGGTCGGTCTAGGTTCCGCCCAAATGGTCAGCCTGACGTGGAACTCCCCGTGTTTAGTCACCAATGGTCAGCCTGACGCGGAACTCCCCGTGTTTAGTTACCAAGCATGCTTGGTCCTCATTTTTTCGACACACTGAAGGGATGAAGGACTGATTCGACCTGGACTAGCCCCGGAGTCGAGCTCCGAACCTGTGTGGCATGTGGCATGGTCGCAATACGAGTTATTAAGCCTTATATTCGCTACTTGCTTTGAAGCTATAATATAGCTCCAAAACGTTTACGACTTTGCTTACTAACAAAAAAGACGCATTAAGAATGTACTATTAAAAATTCTGAATTTCCTACCTTGGGCATTTAAATCTATTGAATTTCAAATTTTAATATTTTAACGAAACATTATTGTATACATTTAACGTGATCTTCAATGAATCTAGGTATAACACCCCTTAAAGGATTGATCGGTCTCACTCGAGTATTTTTATCAGCTATTTTTGTAATGTAACTAGACGACACGATTTGCTCTAAGAACGGTTTAGAATAACACATTTCAGTAGAAAAGTTAAAATATTTTCTGTGCTGCATTTTGCTTTCCTCGTAACTATTAAATAAGTCTGTGCAGAGTACTTACTTGAGGTCATCACTGTTATTCTTTCAAGGGTTAAATTATGTTACATTCGTTTTCCTCACTTATGTTGCTTTTTTTAGTTTAAGCACACATTGCTAACAGGTTGGTAAGAAAAGTAAATTTTAGTAATTGCATTAAAAACGGCTCAAAAGTAGGCGCATATTTATATATGAGGAATTCATTTTGTCTTATTTAATTTGTTTTTCAGTTGTTAACCAAAATTCATTTATAAGTAATTTACTAATTTACTGCTTAAAAATGTCGCTTTCTAATAAAGTACAAAATAAGTACCTAATACAGTACAAAATAGTAACTGTATTAACCATTTTGCTGAAAAATGTGTACTGTCTTGAAAACATTTCGATTCTTTTTTTTTCATTTTCAACATTTTTTTTAAATAATAAAAAAAAAATTATAAAGTGTTTAGTTCAATACTTTTTCAAAAGATTCTGTTCGTCATGTGGAACAAAATGCCTCATTAATAAATAGCGATTAACTATTAAAAAGATAGCTTTCGCATATTTTAATTATTAATGTTATAGAACTAACCTCGGTATATTATCATGTTAGTTCGCACATTGCTGATACATCAACAGAAAATGGGATTATTTATTTACAGCTACAATATATACTTTTTACCAAGAAAAGACTTTCACATCATTATAAATATTCCCAGGGAATAGGCATGATGACATTTTTGTTCGATTGTGAGAAAGGTTACTGTAATCGCTTCATTAAAAAAAAGTTTGCGGATAAAAGTTAGAGGAAAAAAAGTTTAGTTTTTATTTGTATTATTTCTCGCTGATTGTTACGAAACAATCTAACATGAAATTTATTTTATCTCTAAAATACTACAAGATTATTTTTCTTTATTCGCTTAAGGACTTTCCCTATAACAGGCTTCAATACATCTGAAATGGGATCATCAGTGAATAAAGTACTACTAAAACAACGTCATCTTTTAAAAAAATATCCTCGAATAAACATTAACTGGAATCTACGGATAGAATTCAGAACACTATTTTTTAAATCTCTTAAAAAACTTATAATTATCTGGTTCTTTTTTTTCAGTGTCTTTACTTGACTATACTCCTGAAGGGAACTAAATCAAAACATTTAGTTCGGTAATTTAAACATTTTGAGCTTCACATGAAAAAGGTAATGAAATCGTTTCATCATAACAGAATCTTCATAAAAAATAAACTAAGGACTTCAGTATGTCCATAATATCACAATTATAAATGAACCGATAAAAATTTCAAACATAAATAGCAAAACAGAGTGAAATTAATGTTACTGCTAATGTCAGCACTTTATACACTAAAAAATGTTTGCCCGAAAATACATGAAGATCTTCTGGAAATCATTCATCCGAAGTCTGACGTAAAATCACAGAGAACTAACTAAATGAAATGACGAAGTCATTAAAGAGGGAAATTACAGAACATAAAAAACAAAGAACATTCTATAAATTGATAGCAGCAGACAATGTGCGGCAATAGTGGCATCATCCGTGAGAGAGTTGAATTAATATTTTTAGCACACAAAAGTCGAACATGAGTTCAGTTTAAACTACTAAGTTCCAATTTTTGCTCCTTAGGTCCCTTGGACTAGTGGGCTGCTCACTAGAGCTAAAATTAAATTAGACACAAAGAGTATATAATGCATTTTTGACAATTCTTTAGTTGGAAGTCACAGATCTTAAGTGTTCAATTTTGCGTAAGTTGACAAATATTTTTTATTGTTCTACAGAGTGCGAAAAAACAAGAATTCCATTGAGGAACTGTTATAAAGAAATTTGATTACCTGATTTAAAACAAGTTCTTCGTAAATTTACAGACACTGAGTTTCTCTTCGGTACTTTAACAGAATTTTTTTACAGTGCGTGAGAATGCCTGTCATTGATGGAGTAGTTTTTAAAGTAGTTAAAATCATTTCTAAGAAGGTAAAATCCCTAAATGTTTGTTTAACATCAAGTCTTCTATGGATCAAGGGCTAGCCTTAATTAGCTGAATGACCCGAGGGACACTTTGGAAGTACATTATATTCAAGTATAAATTTAAATCTTATGTGGCCACGTGTCCTGGAAATAGCACCTAGGGCATTCGTTATACAGGGAATCAATCATGTGAACCCTTTTGTAGCACATGATAAGTGCAATTTGCCAAATTAAAGAGTAAATATAATGTAAAAAATATTGCAATGCATTTTATTCTTACCTTGCTTTCTCGAAAATACGTTGCAAACCAAAAGCCACACCGAATTATTACTGTTATAAACAATAACATCTAGACACACGGAAGTGTGTCAGCCAAGTGCAGAAAAGGCGACACCGGTCGACGTGTATATTTACCTGAATCATTTCGAGCTGCTTTCGACACCATCATTACTCAAAAACTATCAGAGCTACATACTTGTAGTTTTGTAAGTCTAATAGAGATCCCCTAAAACCCTAGAATATCAAATTTAAAAAACAAAAGTTTAACTCATCCAATTAGAAATTCTTAATAGTTAGTAAAATCATGTGGCAAGCTATTATAGTTAATTTCTAATTGTCTTCTTATCGTCTTCTTGAACGTAATTTATCTTAATTAAAACTTGTCCAGTAAGGAATCTGATAAAAAAAAAAATTCTTAAATTAAATTAGAGAACATTATACACTCTTACAGCTGTGATTAAAGGATCTGCTATTGGAACTTGCACCCGTATTGCCGGAACTTGGCACCCGTTAGATATCAATTCTTTTAATCGCTGACACCGACTACTGCGGAGGCCGTTCTTCTATCGAACTTGGCCCTTTTTTCGCATTTATGTTTTGTTGGGATTAGTATATGACGTCAACACGGATAGCACAAAAAAGTTGGTTTCGCCAAATTACTTCTGTAGTGACTACCTTGCTGTCTCTATATGCACATCGAGTACATATCAAAGGATCCTTTTAGCATGGCACGTGGTACAAAGGAGATTCCGCTTGGTAAGATTCAGCTTGGTCGTGAATTCAAGCAACGATTAGGGAAATTATGTGCCCTCTGAGATCATCTGGCACATTGCAGCCCTCCGCTACGCATGGTCTAATTGCATTGCCCGCTAAATTCCATTTGCACTCCATGCTTTGTATTGGAAATAGGCTCTTATCCTCGTGAAATATTTGCTTATCTGTGACACAATACATGTATTAAAACGCGTCACTTCAAAGATTTTGCATGCATTTTTCTTAGGGTTTAAATTTAAAATATGAGTCTTGTTTACTTAATTGAACGTTTGAAGTCCGTTATTTTTTGTATCTGGTTAATTTATAGTTTTGTCATCTCTCCATCCGCAGTTTCAAAGTGCCAGAAAAGTTAGGGTGGATATAAATTTTGAACAAAGAAAACATTTCGCTGTATTTTAGCAATTCGAAAGGTCGGAAGCATGGTTTAACGTTTTATAAAAAGTGTTACAAACAATTCTTAAAGCATATAATGTCCATGGAAGTTTACATGCAGCATTGAAGAATGTAAGTTTCTAATGTTGTAACATGACATTCAGAGACGTAGAAAACTTTTCGAGGCTCGCACATTTATGATCTAATATTCATAGTCACACTTTCCCCCAGATCGCATATTTGTGTTAGTACATTTATAGCACATTTCAAGAAAAGTCAGGCTGAAACAGCAAGGAAAATTTATGCTGTGGGCTGGCTAATAGTACCTTTTTGGCGATAGTATGCGATCCATAAATGGTCGACGTTATCTCCATGCGTCGCGTTGCGGGACCAGCCTTCAAGCTAATACGCAGAGGATGAAGGAGAAAAGCACATGATTGGGCTGTCAGTAATTTCATCATATTTTTTTTAATTAAAACACTCCGAAATTCTTAAAATGTGTTTTTCCGCTCTTCGCGCGATAAAAGATAGAGATCAAGCGCATCTGACAATTATTAGATTTACATACAATTTTTAAAACCTTGTAATTTTCAAATAAGGCACTTCGTCACATAAAAACCATATTATTATGTATACCACACACACTTGTTTAAGTTTTCTAAGGCTCATAAACTGTACTCGGGAGTATCAGAAAAACTATAAAAACAAAGTTGATGTTTTTTTTTTTTAATGTGAAAAATTATGTTAGTGAAGGCTATTAAATCTATTTTTCCAACAGATTATCAAGAAGTTCATTGTAAATCAATGTAGTTAAATATTTAAAATTTGTTCTTGTCTGTAAAAGTACATAGAATGAATGATTTTAGTTTGATACCCGTGATATAAATACACCCTACATAAAACTATACATATAATTCAATCTGTCAAGTAAAAAGATACATGAAACATTTTGTATGTTGCAACACTATTATGGAGAATATTGTTCAAATGCCTGATAGGGTGCTATCATGCTCTTCGTCACCAGCTTAAAATGGTTATAAAAAGAGAAAGTACTAACGTAATTTCTCATTCATTCATTGCAGCGCTGGCCTTGTGAACTAGACATTCAAAGCAGCGACATATCCTGTATGTCTGTAATATTCGGTCATGAGCATCGATATATTTTAGCTCATTTTTGAACCAGGGGGCCTCAAATTTGCAGTTCATCACACACACATACACAATAAGTTTAAAAGAAATTCCGATAAGCTATTTCGCAATTGAATATAGTATATGAAATCTCTTGCTGGAAATGAAGTATTTTTAAAAATAAATACTTAATGTTTTAAATTAATGCAAAATTTCTTTTAGTTGAGAATTTGTATCTTATTTTTAGCGTGAATGAGTTTTGTCATTCTTCGACCGGCGTATCGTATAATGCGTAATAAAATCCAGCATAATAAAATCTCTGAATTACGCATTGCTGCATTTATCTGCCGACGTTTCTCTAACATTTCAAATAATGTTACCTGTGAATATACTCCAAAAAATATGGTACAACTTGTGTGAAAATGTGGAATTGGCGCAGTTTAGCCGCTAAAGATAAAAAGTTCGTTTCGGCAGAGCTACCCCTCGGCGTACACTGACGCAGAATTACCCACCCTATAAATTTTTTCATAATCATTCCAAATATGTTAATGGTCTAAAGAAAATGTTGTTACCTGCAGATGGAAAAGACAAACAATCGGCAATCCGGCCATCGGCAAACTTTGAACAATCGGACGTCGGCTCATTGGCCAAAATATGCTATCAGTCCAGCCCTAGCATTTTAACATATATGTTTAAGAATAAAGTTGGTTTTTTTCCGTTAAAGATGTACTAAAATTACACAACACATTGAAAGCCTAAATGTAGATTATTATGTACATAATAAATGCATGTTTTTAAAATTTGAAATAAGTTATGATTCACATAAAAACCCAGGTAGAGTAATTCGAATGCAATTTAAAAGGTACCGAAGCAGAGATCAAGTAGATCCTTTATAGCTTATTTCTTTCAACATTCCTAAGCAATAGCTTAATGCAAATTTTCGAAGAAAAAATGTCTGATATAAAAGTTTCACGAAAGAGATTATTCCTTCTACGTTACAATTTCAGGTTACGTTTATCAATTCTACCGCAGTAGGTGTTAGTCCCAATAGATTTGATATAGATTCAAGTTAATTTTCTCAGTTTAAGGTTTTATTCTTAGAATGAGAAGAATAAATGGCAAAAGAAGATCTTTAGAGATTTGGATTTATCAGTCAAATTAATCTTGTAAGCCTACTCAAGTAGATATTGGCGGATTCTACTTTTCTACGCAATTTTTCGGAGATATCCATTTTAGTAGACAAAGAAACTATTTTCTTAATAAATCTAAGGTGTAAAATTTTTTTTCTTCTTTGTTTTAAACGGAAGTTGTTATTTTACGAGAAGATTCAATATACAGTTTTTTCGCCTGCAAACAATAAATTTATATGTAAGTATGTGTGTGCGCGCTCGTGTGTGTGTGTGTGTGCGTAACTATTATTAATAATGACGTTTAAGAATAATAACTGTCATTTACTAGTAATAAAACCAAAAATGTGTAAGTGTATAGTTTTATTTAGAGCCAGGGCTATTGAAATTAATTAAACACACATACACATAAAGTTTCTATCAAGCGCGTTGTGCTTGAAAAAATAATGTAACTTTTAATTTATAAACTACTCCAAATGACTGGCTATAAAAGATCAAAAGAGAAACTGCATTACTTAATGAAACATTAAGTACAGAGTACTTCAATAATAAAATCAACGGCAGTTATGATTTTTTAAGGAAAGCAAGAACCCCCCGTTCGTATTAAAAGCTGATAACCTGAATGTCCACCCAGTTTTTATAGGCCCAACGTTTAAAAATGCCGCACTGGACTTATTCGTATTTCAAATTCTCGGTTAAAATAATACAAAGTAAGTCAATTCATCTTGTTCCAACAGTTCCTCGAGAAAGTTCTTTTTGCTTCTTGAGGTATATTTCAATTTTGAGTCTAACCTTTTTTCTTCCGGTATTTATTAGTTGACTTTGTGAACTATTGATTATTTTCTAATTCATTCTTATTTTTATCTCTTTTTTAATGAGACTTTCCTCCCCCAGCTTCAATATCTGTTGTCACTTTATGTCACTTTTCTCCCTTCTGATTTAATTTTCGATAATCATCTTATTAAATATGGAGTACATTTCAAAAATTGATTTTCCTTAAATTAATTTTGAATTTTTAACTATATACGTGTTCAATAATAAAAAATTACACGTTAATTTAAAGCACAAATGAGCAATAAAATGCAGACATATGTTTCGGGATTGCTTGGAATCCCTTTTTCAATGCGACAGGGAGCTTCTAGATGCAAAACATCCAAATGAAGCCTCAAGGCACGTTAAGCCTAACGGATAAAAATAATTTAACTTTGTGCAAGTAAACAATAATAAAAAATTACACGTTAATTTAAAGCACAAATGAGCAATAAAATGCAGACATATGTTTCGGGATTGCTTGGAATCCCTTTTTCAATGCGACAGGGAGCTTCTAGATGCAAAACATCCAAATGAAGCCATTTGGATGTTTTGCATCTAGAAGCTCCCTGTCGCATTGAAAAAGGGATTCCAAGCAATCCCGAAACATATGTCTGCATTTTATTGCTCATTTGTGCTTTAAATTAACGTGTAATTTTTTATTATTGTTTACTTGCACAAAGTTAAATTATTTTTATATACGTGTTGTTGATCCGAGATAACATGAAAGCAATGATTTCGAGACATCATTGACAATACCAAAGGTTTTCTTGATACTCTAAAGCAATTAATCACAACCGGGACGATCTATTCAATCCGTGTAAATTTTTGGCATCCTATACACGCGTTAGCTGTAAGATATTCGAAATAGTTGGAAACTCTCTACAGATGGTATTTTAATTATCCTTTGACTACATTATGTTATCCGAGACACCACGCGTTTGTGGATTTACTAAGTGCAATTAAACGTTTAACATAGATGTTGGTCGTCATGTTATCGGAAATTGTGTGGGAGTTGTTTATCTGAAGCTGTTTGAAATTCGCTTGATATTGGATGGATAACTAACTCTAACGGGTACGTTTCTCTATCGCAAAAATATTCGTTGTTTGCAAATGATAATAAAGTCGTGTCAAATATTTGAATCGTGTTTTAAACTTATTTCTGTTTATATCAAATCAAATAAAATTAACATACTACTGCTATAGCATGTCAAAAGATCACATTTTAAATCATACATTTAAACTTATTGACATATTTCATTTTATATTAAGAATTTTATAAGAAAAATTTTAACTTTTATTTCTAGCTAATGGTTTAAAAATTCAAAAAAAAAAAGAAAAAAGAAACAACTAATGTGACTAAACTTCAAGAGTAAAGTGGATTTGATGTAATATTTATGAACTCAAGTAAAAAAGTAAGCAGTTATGTGCACAGGAGAGTTCCTTGTTTATAAGAACCCCCCATTTTTGTTACTTCTAAATATAGACAAATGTCAAAACCAAAAAGTATGAGAAGGAGCTCAAAATCTGAAATATGAGATAAAATGAATATTTATTTCTGACATGGAAGCTATTTTAAAAAAATCAAACCCTGGGACTCAAACAGATGAAGGCCCCCACACTGTAAAAATATTAGTGGTATGTTGTAACAAAGGACGATGCAGATTTGCTGGCTATTTTACTATATCTTGGTGGTAAGTTGCACCAAAATATACAAAAAATAAGCACTATAACTTTTGCAGTAAGTAACACTTTTCACAATCTATTAGTGCATTTGGTAGTAATTTGCACTCTTTTTTGGAGAAACATGCAGTTAACTGTTTTACAGTGCATAACAAATAAGTGCCCAACCGATGTTTTGAAGCTCAGCAAATCTAAAAGCCTATCTTAACCTTGAATTCTCCAGAAAATACTACCTAAGGACAAGCAATATATGTGCCTATGTTTACAAGTATTATATGAGTATGTCTGGGAATAGAATTTACCATGTATTCATAAAGTTTAATTTAATTAAACATGTAATTTTAATTTTAATTTAAGCACGTTATTACCCTTTCCGAGCTTAGTTCTTTAATGATTAAGTAAGTTCTGGAAAAAAGAAGAAAAACATGTTTGGAATTAGTGAAGCTTTAAGCGTGAAAGAAAGGATAATAAATTAAGGGGTCATACTGTTTCGATAGCTCCTTCACTTAATTAATCTCATGAGATTTTATCAACTTAAGTCGAAGATTCATTACTTAAAAAAATTGTTTTTTGAATGAAAGTTATTTCTTTTTTTAATTATTATTTTATGCTTATAATTGGCTCGTGTGCATCTTAAAACGGATTTAAACATGGGGCTAAGTGGAGAAATTATGAACGCATTTTTCATCACCTTTCGAATAATTAAAAAAGAAGAAAAAAAGAATATTTAAAATAAATTATCGTTCTTTTTTCCCAATTTTTTACTCTTAATTAATAGCAGCCGTGAATATTTCATAAATGATGCATAGAAATTGGTATTTAAGTTCATTTTGTCTATTTTTGAATAGTAGTTTATAATGCGCAAAACAAAGAAAAGGGAAACGAGGTATGTAAAATGAGGAAAAAAAATTGAACTAAAGGATTACTTAATAGATGCATAAATAAAGGTGCATGCAAATATTTTGAGTTTTTACTTCGCATATATCAGTGACAAGATCTTATTCATAGTTATAAGTACGCATTTACCGATTATTTAACTTATAACTCTTGCAAAATATATTTCTTGCAAATTCAGTTAAACAGAGGTGAGAATTGCATCGATATGGCGCCTTTAACACCATCATATTTGAATTTGTTTTTTACAAATTAAAGTTTTCACATTCTATGCTAATCTGGCGATACATCACTAAATCGTCGGCAAATAAGCACCAATTTATGAAATCACTTCTGATTGTATTGATATATTTCCACTGCATTAATCATATTAATTTCCTTTCTTTATTTTGAAAAATCAGTGGAACGGCAGTCTGTGAAAAAAACCACGATTTCCTTGATGGTTAACAATGCATGTAGAGTTAGTTAACCGTAGAGGATAACAGTATATTTACCTCGGATAAAAAGTCTCCAAATAATGACCAAAAATATTTCCAAGTCCGTAAAGAAGATAATTAATTACAAGTAATCTTCATTAAAGTGCCACTAAACAGAAAAATATGGATAGAAACTTAAGGTACATGATTTATTTCAAGGCGGACAGAATACCAGACGAATTATTATGGCGCATAATCACACGCAGAAAAAAAAAACATGACAGACAAATTGGAATAATGATTTCAACCATCAAAATCATCATTACGAGAAAATAATTATCCCGTTTCAAAAAATTGTTCGAATAAATTAATTATAAGCGTTTAATAAGTTCATTCACAAGTTAATTAAGTGCATTTATCAGTACATTTCACTTAGAGCTGTAACAATAGATAAGACTCTGATTGGATTTCTAGGTTAATTACATTACCGGAATCAATTTGCCATTTGACGGCTTTAGCTCCTTCTGCAGTAGAAGAGGATACGAAATTAATCAAGACTGGTATTTTCGGATATTAGGGCAATATTGCAATAAAAATAATTCGTCAATTATACTAAATAATGCCATTGTTATCAAAGGCACACATGTAATATAAATGAAATCTCATGTGATTCACGGTATTTTTGCCAGTTTTAGTTTATCAAAAATGCTGCTTAAGGTCGGATAAAATTTAAAAATAAGTAAATAAATTTGTTGATTAAAAACTCAAGGTTCATTTACTTATTTTATGTTTTCAAATCGATTTACCTCAAAGTACCTTAAAGCTGCATTCTTTGAAGATATGGAATCAAAGAATTAAGAAAATTTCTTTGAATGAATCAATTAAGCGTGCGTGCCATTAATAGCAAGTTGGTTTCTGTTTATCCATGAAAAACTGTATGATAGAATTGCTTTTGTTTTTCATAGAGAAAAAGGATCGACATGATTTTCTGCTTTGTGGTAATTTAGGGGTCAGAGAATGACATAGGCTACTTTTTACCCCGGGAAATGCACGGTTCCTATGGGATAGCATAACAATTGCATCCTAAAGGAGCCGTGTATTTAAAAGGAGTATCGTTCAAGCTAGTTAGTTAAAGTTTTAGCATTAATTAATTAAAAATTGAATAGTCCGTACTGGGACCCGAATACAAGCCCCTCAGTTACGAGCCGAGTGCTCTACCACTTAAGCTATCAGGCCTACACTGATTTCTTCTCAATTTCATCTACAACTATAGAGCCATACTACCTACAAGTATAGAGTCATACATCTTATGATAATGCCCAATTTTTACATAACTAAATATAAACGTAAACCTTATCAGTAGATAATTTATAAACTTATTGAGTAAAAATAATTAAGAAAAAATACTATTTATTTTTTGAAAACGAACATTGTGTGTAGTTGCGTCCTAATGCTGTGCTTTCCTGCCCAGAATTAGCAAAATATTTAGCACTCAGAAATCAGCACCCACACTCCCAGAAGCACATGCTCAAATCTCCCGAAGCTTTCCTCCTATTCACGAAAGGGCTTCGTGAAAAATTCACCGAGTAAACCTTTCGTCAAATTGACGAAATTTGTATAGGGACTTTTGAAAGTCACGTGATCGCGCGAGGAAATCGTTTCAAATGGCGAAATTTTCTTGACGATTGAAGAATCATCGAAAATGAGTGTTCTATTTCTGAGAGTGCAAGGCGGCGTTTCGTACATCGGTTTGAAAAAAAAAAAAAAAAATAGTGCCATAATGTTCCGGTTTTTAAACCCTCAACACTATTTAATTTTGTTTAGGACTTCTGCTGTCCAGAAATGCAGGGCCCAAAAGAACGCCTTTTATAAATTCGCCCACATTGATCAGGCCGTCAGTTCTCACACATGCTCATCAAAATTTCCACGCGAACGAAGTCGCGGGCAACAGCTAGTAATAGCATAAACGAAAATTTTAAATACTGAATCTTGGATTACGGCGTCAAGATTAATAAATCATTGTCAATCATTGATTCATTCCTAAATGACGCACAAAACAAAAAACTGACGACTATTTCCTTTCCCATTCATTCTGTGCGATGTACTTTTAGAATTAAAAATAAAAAGACTTTTATGTATAAAAATGTGTGAGAGTCACACTCTCACATTCATTTTCGTATCCATGTGCATTTAGAAAAAGCAAATTATTCAAAGAAAAATTTTGTTCATACTTTATATTACAGTACAATTTATTTTGGCCATCAAATTTATCTTATTGCCTGCTCAAAGTTATTACTAAATAAATTGCATATATCTATTAAGTTATTGTGATTCTAACTGCAATGCTATCCCTCCAAATTGCATGCATTCCCTTTTGGCAACTCTGTTCTTGAACAGTCCTTAGTTTCTTAGCATGGACACGATTGCTGATCACTTTTGTGAATCCATTTAAATTTTAAATAATTCAGCTGTGGTTATGACACTTATCTAGGATATAATGTGATCAATATGTGATATTTTGGGCTATCTCAATTTGTGCTATTTATTAATTCAGTCATATGTGTTGCAACATTCCTATGCGGCTGAAGTCGTCCATCCTATGCAGAAGTAAAATCAAACAATGTCTATGGTTGCTTTAACTAACGTTTACAAGCTACCCTTTTCTCAGCTTACTTGTGATCTCTTTATGTCACATTGATGATGCAACACATCTCTAGTTTATTTTATTTACACGAAAATGTGTATGCAAAAATCTTGTATCATATTAATATACTGCACTCTAATTTTGTCTACAATATTGTCAGTTATTTTTTCTCTTTACACGTAATGTGCAGTCGAATTTCAAATTTTATGGCTGGCCACCATCGCACCAAATCTTTAACAAGTGATTATAGTTAATTTGCTGTTCTTTATGCAATGACAAAAGTGATATCACCTACTTGAGCTCAAAATTACATCTGTCTAATGTTGGTGATCATTTTGAAAAGATACAAAACTCAAATGTATGCATGGCATGTTGCAATAATTTTAGACACTTTTCGTGAACTAATGTATTATTACGGTGTAACTATATTGTTGTTTCTTTTCAACTATATATATATACATGTGTTTATTTTACGTATATATTCATTCTTGTGCTCCTATTTTTATATTACACGGCACTTATTAATTTAATATGTGATATCAATATGGCACTCCAAATGGCACAAATTATCTTTTGAGAGAAATTTTGGCACTCTTCTCTCACGAATCATGACAACATCTATGTGATCATATTATAATATTGTGCTACACTTAGTACAATGCACTTATATATATGTGATTACATCTCAATTGAGAATACATATTTTTACACATGTAACCAGAGATTTTTTTTCACACTACTTATTTGCTACCAAACAACATGGAACTTATATACCTTGGGCTACGAAAGTACACAGTATGACATACGCACTTTACACACATATACTTATGTGTCATACTTGAAAATGTTGCCATAGTTTTCACCTATTCCTGGCAGTAGGATTTTTTTTAAAACTGTGTCAACAAAAGGGAATGTGAGAGTGTGGCTCTCACATTAAATCAAATTATTTTATATTATAAGTAGAAGCTTGCTCAAGTGCTTCAATTCTTTTATTTTTCTGTCTGAGCATGCGATTACAAGCGCAATCACATATACAACCCCTTATCGTACTCCGCAAAAGATGACTCATCCAGAAAACTTTCATTCGAAAACAGTCGGTTTTCCTTACATATGACGGCCCCCGAAAGGCGCCTCGCAAAGGGAACACTTTTTAAGAATCTCACAGATCCTGCAATGTGTTCAATTCTCAAATTCCGTAAACATCCCATAAACAACTAACCTCGCTAAGGGTCTCTAACTTTCTGGGACGTTGATTTGTCCATTTTGAAGACGCTAGCATCTCCAGAAAACCATGTCCTCTGATTGGTTGAGAAGTTTTTTCCTCGCCGTTTTGAAAACTTTTTCGAGAGACACTTGACTGAGAGCTATCTGAATAGTCGTGTGGGATTTTCTGCCCACCTTTTTCACGGCAAAGCATGGAGGCCGAGGGACCAAATGCAGAAGCCGGATGAGTATTTCTGGAATTCCTTTAACTTTTTATTATCTGATATATCCCATACTATCCTTTAATTTCAATATGCTCAGTAGTAATTGAAACCTCAATCGCCGTCATGGCCTGCCAAGCTTAAATGCAAGTTAACGTCTTTTTTTTAGCCTAATGGCAGCCATTGTTTGCTGACCATAAAATTCATTCCGAAAAACAATGCAGGGAACATGCATTTGTCTCTTTCAACTTAAAATGGCTCAATTAAATCATAAACCGGCATGCTTATAATATATTAATAGTTGAAAATAATATTCTTAACTCGTCATTCTTAATATTAAATATGGTGCAAATTCTCAAGAATCTAAAAATAAAATCTGGAGTAAAGCCAAATGAACTGAAAAGTTTATAATTTAAAAATAACGATTTGTGGTTGTTTAAGACTGTCTTATGTGCCTTTAATTGAAATATAACATTTGTCTAAAGTGCCTATACAAACTTTGATGTGATATGTGCTCTTCTAGAAATTGTTGATTATTTATGTGTGCCATTGCCTTGTGCCTAATTTCCGAATATTGTTTATCTATATGTATACCGACTGAATATATTTTAGTGACACCTTAATTTCCAATTAATGAAAATGATTATAGCTGTGTCAATTAATAATTCAATTCTTAGTTACATTAAAGTGGACAATAATTCCACTTGTTATGAAATAGTGTTTCTTAAAAATTGAAACATAGCGTTGCAAATGCAACGGATATTCATGTTTACATAACTGAAGCTCAGTTCAGGTACCATAATGCCTGAATAAAATACGAGTATTTATTTAGTGTGACAAGTGAATAAAATAATATTGTTTTTTCTAAATCAAAATGTTGTCTTAAATTTTCAAAGAAAAATACATACAAAAATTCACTTACAGCAAAACTAAATCACATTCATTTATTTTGTCCTTTGTTTGACATATTCTTTTTTCTTTTCATCGACAAGTATGCTCCGAGTTATCAAGAGATGCAATTGGTCTCAGTATATTAAACCCGTTCGTTGTTGATTTAAGGAAGGATCCGAAAGCTTAATTCAGGTAGTGGTCTTTTGGGATTCAAGGTATGTAATCCTTTTATTTTATCTGGATCCATATTGCTAAGAACCTGGTCATACCTCCCATCTGCAGACCCCATTCCTGATTTACACATGTCACGTTTGTTGGCTGGAGTTGGCTGCTGGGGTTTGGCTTGAGTTTGGCCTTACACTTCCAATGTATACTCCACTACGATCTTTGGCTTAACCAAGTTTTTTTATTTTGGCCTCCTGGTTTTCCGCTTCCCCCCGGCATCCAACTCCTCCACAAAATGCACAAGAGCTTTACATTTGCTTGTGAGGGGAAATAAATCATGTTTATGTAAGTATATTGTATAATCTGCGCATATCGACAATTCGACTATTTTTCACGAAATTTAGTCCTTTGGAGTCTGGCTACACGCACATCGAAGTAATTTTAGTAACCAAATTATGAGTAAACAAGCGGTAGTTATGGTCTCACTCTTTGTGATCCTAAAAATAATTATAAGCGAAATAAGCAGCATTTCAATTTGCATTTCAAAAATCTTCGCATTTATGTATATAAAGAAAATGTTTGTGTATTCCAGAGGAAGATACAATCTGTACACCCAATAAATGTGTCCCAGTTTATCATGATTTAAGAGATTAGCAGTGATTTTCCTCTGTCAAAGAAACTAGAAAGGAAATGGTTTATTTTAGAGCACGTTTTTTGAACGCACAGTGCACAATGATTAATTTTAAAATTTCACAGTTAAATATGAATTGGATTACATGAATGAAAATAATTATGTACAAAATAATTGATTGTTTCATGGAATAACGTATTTACCAGGGTTGCATCATATGTATGTGTAAATTGAATTTTTAAGGACATTTTATCTTTCCGGATGCCTTTCTATTTACCTTATTTTTTTAGATAAAAAATTTTCTGTTAGCCTAACCGTATTTTAGATCTATAATTACATTATTAAAATTCACCAATACGCTAGTAAAACGTGCGACATGCAAACGTTTTTAAATACTTATTAAATGTATCAACTACCTGTACAGTTGGACATCCCCCCCCCCCTCTCCTCTTGTGTCATCAAACTTAAACCAAAGTGTGGTTATGAGTTAGGCGTCTGTACTATGTAAAACATTTCTCTGTATAAAAATCTTATACGATTTTTTAAGTTTCATTCATAAAACTATTTTTTTTTAAGAATTATAAGCAAATTTTCATCTTCTTATTTGAACATGAATTTTTAAGCTTCTAGCAAATAAAAATTACTTGTTAAATTTTTTGCAGCATAACTTGAGAATCAAAAGTGATCTGAGATGCTTCTTTTTCTTAAATGCAGCATTATTGAACAGGTTATGGTTCATTGGATTTATGATGAATTGAAATGTATTCTGCATAATTCATTCGTATATTACTTTCAGCATTAGTTAAACCAATCACGTGATTTATCCAAATTCGTTTAGTAATAGAAGAACAAAATATTAAACGTCTACTGAAGCTATTCAAATGACGCATAACATCAAATTCCACTTCAGTATTGCAGATCTCAGCTCTATCAATACCTGTTTTAGCCCTCCTGATAGTGTTTCTTTATTGATTTAATCTGCTTGCAGTTCCACGATCCTTCGATTTTCGATGCTAAAGCTATCTGAGCCGATTTATCAAAGTAAATACGCAGTACTTACTGAAATTCGGCTTAACAATTTCAATATTCATACACAATATCAATGTGTAAAATGCAAATATTTGATCAACGCGAAATGTTATTAGTAACATAATCTATTGCGATACTCGTTTTAATATATATATATATATATATATACTAAGTTTAAATTATGCAAGTAATTGTGTTATAAGTGAAAGAATTTCGCATTGCAATCTTTGCAGGTAAAGTTGAAGTCTTTGTAAATAGGAGGCAAATCGTCAGGCATTTTGGATCAGAGTTTTCATTGTTGAAAAGCTATGGTTGCCAGAGTGAGGTTTCTGTCACAATACTAAGTCTCGCCAAATTGCGGAAAGTTTAAATGAGAACGAAATATTGCCTAAGAGCGATACATGCCAGAAAGGATAGCCACGCGGAGCAGGTGTTCTCTGATACAAAGTGGGGGGTAAGTCTATATAGGGGCTTTTGGTTTATGCTTCTTAAAATGTCAAAAAATAGAACATATTGCACTTATCTCAGAAGATAGGAGACACGTAACAATGAAATTCAGGAGCTCCTTGTGATTAGCCCCGATTGGTGGTAATGGAATGTTATGTGACAGAATGCTTCTAACAGTTTCCAGAAAATGGTCCCACAAGAGTAATAATGGGGTACTATATACTGTCCAGGTAAAATCTTAAGAGTGCCCACACCCTTGGCGACAAACCGAAAAAAAGCGCCAAGCTAGAACGAACCATATCCAGTGTATCAAAGTAGGGTTACCAATGGTTCAATTATCGCCAACCAAAATAATTCGCGCCAAGGGTGTGGGCTCAACCTACTGTCCTCTTTACAAGTGCTTCATACAAGCAATGGATGAGAAAACACCAGGAGCGGAACAAAGGGTAAGTTTCAACTCAGAGCTGGCAGTTAGACGCACATGCCAAAATTGGCAAGTAAGAAAACGTTCCTGGAACGCCAAAAGATTTGAAACATCAGTAAGAAGCAAAAAATAAATAATAAATGAGCAAAAAGAAAAATATAAATTAATTCTACATCACAAAATGATGTAATGGCGGGATATGATCATTTATTCTAATAAGATCTGGTGGAATAAACTCGGGGATCTCCCCATGTGGCCAAGACGTAAAGCAGTTGCTGAGTTTCGTCTGGCCACAGGACATGACTGCCTCTTAAAACATCTACATCGAATCCATGTTGTTCAGGCCCCCTTCTGCACACTCTGTGATCTTCTGGAGGACATGGATGCTGGCCACATTCTCCGCTGCCCGGCACTTGGTGATTCCTCGCTGAGTGACCACAACTGGCGCGCTAGGGAGCTTTTAGGTTCATAGACTTTTCTCGCCACATTATTATGTTTATTTGTTTTTGTTCTTGTTCCTTTTGCCTCGTGGTGTAGAGGTCTTTTGTAACCTTGCCATTAGAAATTTAAAAAAAAAAAGATCATTTCAAAGGTTCGAAAAAACTTAGCAGAAGAAGATTTATCAGCATGTTTTGCCTTGCAATACATATCATTATCAACCTAACTAACGTGCAAGTAACATGAATCAAGAAATTAAAAAAAAAATCACGGTAATCATTTAATTAAGTTATATTTATTATCAAACATGTTTTGCATGAATATTGTACTCATTTTTGTTTAATATTTATTTTGAATAATGAAAAAAATATGCGTAAGTATTACTTGTTATTTGCGCTCGAGAAAATTTCATTGCAATTTACTCTAATTTTTCATTTTGGTAAAATCCTATTTTCCATCCGTGATTTAGTCTATAATTTTAAAACATTTCTTCAATGCAAAGGTAATTTTAAAGCATGTACATTAATGGCAAAACTCAACAAATGCATTCTTTTGGGGTACATGTGTCAAATCTGTTTTGAATGTTTATAGTCAAAAATAATTTTTTCTATATTTAAATAGGTTTATATGAAAAAAAAAGGGTTTTTAACTACTGAAATAAATGCAGTTGAAAGAGAGTTGTGCTAATTTATAGAAAACATAATTTTATCAGTCTTTATTGCGATATTATTATCGACCTTCCAAGAGTAGAAATCAAAAGGCAAGATAGATGATCCAAAAATAGCTCAAACGCACGAAATAAAATCTAATACATTCCATTTTATTAAAATGGGTCCCATCTTGAAGTAATTCAATTAAGACTGATTCGATAGCACTCAAATAGCTTTCGGAAACAAGTCTCAAAGGATGAAACACTCATCTTTATTAAGGTAGTTGGCAATTGATTCTAATTCTTTTCTTTGTCTCAGAAAATGTTAGAAGTATGAACATTTATTTAACAAAAGTAGACTTGTCTGACGGCGATCTGAAGAACGCAATACGAAAGTAAATAAAACAAGAAAGGCGAAAGATGGAATAGTATATTTATGAATATTTCATTTGTATCTTTCCTAATGAGGGGGGGGGGGAGACATTAGTTATTGGAATGTTAATGTGTGAAATGTTTATTTTTATGTAGTTAATTAACTGAAGTAAAAGTTAGTTCTAATTGAGCGTATTTATTCATCAAAAGAATCATATTTAATAGCTAATAGCGACATTACCGATTTGAAAATTAACGGGTATCAATAACCGCACGTCTAATATCATAAAAATAAACTTTAATTTGTTTGAATTTCTTCAGTACTACCAATAAAAAATGTCGGATATTAGAATTGAAGTGTCGTAACTTCGAATTGTATTTTTTCTTCCCAACTAAGCGTGCGGTTTGATAAACAAGTATAACAGAACCTGCACAAGTTCGGTTATTGTGTTAGCCTGCATGGGTTTTTCAAGGGAAAAAAATATGAATGGTTTCTTTATCATTAGAAAGAAACAAACAAGTAGAAAAAAAAAGCCTTAGCTGATAATTTGCTGCAAAACGTTAACTGAATATGTTGACTAAAGAGGTGAGTAACTTCCGCCAAACATTCAATACATATAAGTACATTTTCAGATTTTGCACTTAATATGTAGCAATGCCGCTATAAATGGCCAATTACCAACAAAAAGAAACAAGTACTAGATTTTTTTATTGTATTTAAAACCCTTTTTAACTTTTAAGTACCTATCTAATTTAAGGGAAACGCCCAAAGCGAGAATTCTTTATTATTTACTCCGTAGCTAGACGGAATTCAGCTACAGCTTTACGTCTAGGTCATTTGGGGATGCGAATGAGATTATTCCAGTAGATGTTTTGGGAATTCCTTACGCTATATTGTTGCAGGGAAAAGTTCTTTGCCATGCCCTTTATATGAAGAGCTTCACATTGTTAAGAGGGACAGTATTGCTTGATGTTTAGAGGACGGAAGCGCTCCGCTAGCAAGATAGTCTGCTTCATCGTTGCCGGGAACGCCACAGTGGAACCAGGGATAATATACAAAGCGCTAAATCAAAATGCTTTGCTGACATTAAATTGCGTTAATTTTATCTGTTAAAGCTGTGGCAAGTGATTTGCCTATTGCATGTGTACTTTTTACTGCAAAAGGTTTATTGTCTAAGCGATACATCTGTTGTAGGAACGAGAGAATCGTATTTGCTTTTGCAGAAAGTTTGTTTGTTTTTTTGTCGTATGTACACACTGGAAATTGTCAGTGCAGAAAGAAATGATAAAGGTTTTCTTCACTTGCGCCATTAGAAAAAAATGCGTCGTTTTCAATGAAAATCTCAAGCAATTGCTAAAAATGTATCAGGTTAGCAGAAAAATTATAAAAATGTAAGAAAGCTCACAAAGCTCAACTCGGATTTTTTTTATACCTTTACATTGCAAGGTATTTAATATGAAACACCGGGTACATTACCTTTTTTTCAGTCATCCAAAGCATCATTTGCATTATGTATGATTTCTTATACATCATTAGTTAACTCGCAAAATTTTTTTCTATGGAAGTTTATCACGTTACTTCACTTTAAACATTTTTTTTTGAGAATATTAATGACTTTCTTATTGCTTCTAGAACCATTTTGATCATAAAACTGCTTACATGCCATTTTGTTCATAAAAACTAAAATAAATATGGCACACATTAATCGAAATTACAGACCAATAATGGAATTTTTTGAGAAAAGCTCATTTAAGATATCGTAGAAAAAAAGTTTTCATAAATTATTAAGTTCTTATTTGTAACGGAAAAGGAAAGGTAATTTGCTCCACATATTTTTTTGAGCACAGCATGACATATAAAGTAATAAATTATTCAGACTACGACAAATATTATTTTGAGACTTTTTTTCTCCACTACTTTATGCATAAAATAACTAAATCTTAAGAGTGTAACTGCTTTTTATGGAGCTTTATCAGGTGCATTTCTGTTTAAAACAGTAAATGTGGCCTGATAATAATAATATGTGCAGTGAGCATGAATAAAATTTTGCCTGTATATCATGCTTCAGTACTTTTATAATCCAAATTATTTTAATGCTTATTGTATGAAGTTTTTTTTTTCTTTTGGAAAATGTTTCACTTATGTTTATGAGGAATAACTTGAATACGATTTTGATTAAAACAACTGTGTGTTAGGATTATTTATTTTAATCATATTTATTTATTGTATTTTTGTTCATAGAACATTCTAACCACCTGTGCATTTTCATTACCATGGTTCAAAGGAATACTACTAGGTTGGTAAGTGGTCTTTCAGACTTAGATTATGAGGTTAGGCTTAAAAGGCTCAATATGTAGTCTTGAGCAAAGGAAAGTTAGAGGGGACATGATTCAGTTAAGCTTTTCAACTATCAGGATAATCTTGAAATTAGGAAAAATTACTACTTAAATAGGGTTATAAGCAGTTGGATTAGTTTACCGGAAGCGACTGTTACTTGCACTGGGATAAAAACTTTTAAGAATGCTCTTGATGTTCATTGGGACCTGTTAAATTGACTAGGACCAGCCTAGCTGGGCCCTGTGATTGTTGTTGGTCCTCAGTTTTGCATTTGTATTTGTATTTGAAATTATTATTGCTATTAATTGTTTGTTTATTTTTCGCACATAAGAAAAAATGTTAACTTCATTTTATTGTTGCTATACTTTCTGAGTTATTAACAAAAAATTAATATAAGCAATAAAATAATATAATAAATATAAATAAAACACGGAATGAATGTGTGTTAATTTCTGAAACAAATAAACTTACCACGAAGCTCTCAATGAGATAATGGATATAATTATGGCATATATAAGTCAGTACACGGGTTTGTATCAAATACTAGTTTTTCAGTAAATATCTGCTCACAAAATTTTCGAGTAATAAAAGTACAGCTATATTGATCGTTTTTAAATATTTTAATATATTTTCCCCCAAACATTTTACTCATTATTATTTAATTAAGTACTTAATAGAAAGAATGTTTTAACATTTCTCGCAACTTTGTCCCTCAAATGATTAAGCAGGGTAATCACACTAATGACATTAAATGAAGTTCCAAAAGACGTTTTCATACACTGAACTGAGAGCGCAAAACAAGTTTATTATCGTCGAACTATGTTTCTCAATACCGCTAATTATATTTACTGCTGTTACTGACGTACATTCGTCTTTCCCTGATACGTATTTAAATAAACGAGAGGCGCCAAATATCGAAAGACACCGAAACATTCTTCTCCGACTGCAGCATTAGAATCTACTGCGATGGAATTTCTAGAAGTTGTGCTAAAATTAATGTTCATACAATCAATATCTTAAAAGAGTATAAAACAAAGTCGCTTCCCGTGTCTGTACGCTGAGATCTTTTAAACTACGCAACGGATTTTAATGCGGTGTTCATCAATAGACAGAGTGAATCAAGAGGACGAATCATAGACCCATTAGAAAAAAATCCGACAGGCAGTTCTTTTTTTATTTAAATTTTACGCAAATTTCTGCATAAATTCCCCAATATGGGGGTGAAAAAAAACCTTGCATATATTAATGTAATATATCGATCGAAAGCGCAGATTTTTTTGTACAAGATGAAATTTGTTCGAAGTTTCTAAGTCAATAAGAACGCCAGTTATAAGTTTTTTAGTGCGATTTCTTAAGGCTTACCTTGACCCAAAAATAATAATTAGCAATTTCCTCAACTCCGGTGTTATAGTGTTAGCTTAATTTCAATATAAAACTTACTTTTTAAAATACACTCACGGACATTGAAAATAGCGCACCAAGAAGGAATCATTGGATTGAAATGAAATTTATTTCAGTGAATGATGAAGATGAAAGATACACTTGATCGAAAAAACTAAACAATTAGACAATTACAAAGCCGTCCAGCCAGCTATGCTCAATAGCGCGTCGGACCGACTCGGGCATACATGCCGCAACACGGTCCGGCACTGAATCAAAAAGACACCCGATGTTGCCCTGAAGCAGCCGTGCCCACAAATCTTGAACAACTCTCTCCAAATCATGCAAGGAGTGGCACGACGGCAACTGGCGTTTCAGCTGGTCCCATACATGCGCAATAGAGGAGATGTCCGGGGAGCGAGCAGGTCATGGAAGGGTCCCAACACATCGTAAGAAGTCCCGTCAACCCAAGCCATGTGCGGACGAGCGTTATCCTGCTGGTAAATTGCACCTGGAATACCGGATAAGTATGGAAGCACATGAGGCCGTAGGATTTCATCCACATACCGCTGAGTTGTTAATGTACCACGTACCACCACCAGAGTATAGCGGTTAACGTAGGCTATGGCCCCTCAGACCATGATACCTGCAGTGCGGGAACTGTATCGCTGAATACTGAGGGTGGGATTGCACCCTTCACCAGGGCGTCTCCACACGCGTACATGGTGATCATCTGTCCCCAAAACGAAGCGGCATTCATCACTAAACACCACACGTCTCCAATATGTGGCGTTCCACGTCGCTCTCGCTTGACACCACTGTAGTCGGAGCCGCAGATGTGCCGGTGTTAAAGGCAGTACACGTAATTGGCGCTGGGATTGCAGATTCGCTTCCCTGAAGCGTCTAGAAATTGTACTTGGACAAACAGGAACCCCTACATTTGCTTGTACAGTGGAACAGGTCACTGTGGGGTACGTGAGTGCGTGGCGTACGATCCTTCGATCGTCTCTCGCCGTCGGCGCACCAGACCCAGTACGCCGTGCGTGGGGACCTTCACGTGTCCACTGCTCCCAACACCTTCTGATATCACACTCAGAACGATCGACCTGGCGTCCTGGCGAGAAACACGACGCGTCGACTACGCTGCAGTCTTCAGGCCAATGATGAGGCCCCTCTCAAACTCACTTAATTGCGAGAAATGTCTTCTTCAATTTTTATCTGGCATTCTATACACTTTGGTTCCCCCTATAGCGTCGATTCGTGGTCGTCACGTTTATGAATCTTCCACAATGCGCCGGTTTATATAGGTCGCATTTCTTGCTTGCAACGCCAGTGCAGCGTGCGTGGACACGCGCATGCGCACTAAACTTACATCATTTGCATACCGGACGTCACTCTACTGCTTTGCATAGTTTCGCGTTTGAAGCGAGCTTCCTTCTTGGTGCGCTATTTTCAATGTCCGTGAGTGTAGTTCAGTTTAATAAAGATAAAACAATAATAAAGTATATTTTCTATTTAAAGTTTTTCTCAAATTAGCAATAATTTTTAAATTCGAGATTGAACTTGATAAAAATTCCGTCCCCCCGATTTTACGATTTCCTTGATTTAGCAATAGCATTTAAATAAATATCGCCTCGAAAAGTTTACGGACGTATAGTTTATTCTAGACTGTAAATAACGTGACGAAAGACGACACGCTACAATTTGACTTTTTTAGTTTGACGTTGGTGATAAACTGGCGATAAAGAATACTTACAAAATTGTGCATATGTTTTTTAGGTATGGTTTACAGTATCATTTAACTATAAATATTATCATCTACGATTTCATCTCTATGGTACCGCTAGCGAAGCTTCATTTCATTATGAAACTTATCTTTCGGTTAGCGAGACAACAGTTCACCATGGCTGGAAAATAAAATTAATATGATATTGCAATTTGATTCTTGCAATCAATCTAAGATCATCGCCAAGACTCATTCCAGATGAAAAGTAACGCAACAAATGACGCAGTGCTACAATTGGGCAGTTTTAATTACCCTCTGGTGACAAATCTGACTCTACTGATGAAATTGTTCCTTCAGTTAAGTTTTCTTAATTGGTCCTTCCACGTGTTATATTACTTCTTCAAGCGTTGACAATGTCTAATGATTTTATTTTTTTTTTGACAAATAGACATACGATGTTTTTCAAACACTGCAGGCTTTATGCCGCTGGCGATTTTTTATACTTTTAGCAAGGACAGCGCCGTAGGCGACGTTTTTAAAATTCAGCCCGGGCAACGCCGTGCGGGCAACGCTAGTGCTATATAAAACAAGGAGTAAGAATGAGTATGTTAATGTTGCGGTTGGTACATATATATATTTGTACGCATATGTTTCTTTATTTATTTCTTTTATTTTAATAATCCTTTTTCATTTATAAACTCTTAGTGGATGAACCGATTTTGAGGATTATTTTTTTTAACCGATAGAGAGTGGTGTTATTTAGGATAACACCTTCATTTTACCAAGTTTGTTCTTTTTCTTTTTAAAGAAAGTAATAGGTAGAAAATCAGCCATTTCCAGTTCCTTTAAATATTACATATAAAAATACTTTTCTCCTCCAACTCCTTCCTTGTTAGCACTAGGCCTTAGGGATGCCCTGCCCCGGGGGCGAGGCGGGGGGGGGGGGTGGTCTACGGATTTTATATGCACGTATCCCCGAGATAACATGTTGGGTCTTCAGCGGGTATCGAACACGTGACCTTCCGATTGGAAGTCCAACATTCTAATTCGGCTACCACGGCCTCGATGTAAAGATACTACATTTTAAAATCAAAAGTATCTTATGTGCCATACGCTTAAACGTTGATTAATCCAGTTCAAAAAATGGCTGGATTTAATTCACGCAGGAATGAACAATTTATCAAAAAAAAAAGAAAAAAGAATAAGTAAATAAATAAACGAATAAAAATAAAGAAAGATAGAAAAAGAGGAAAAGTAAGAAAGAAGAAAATAAAAATATTTCCTAAACCAACGAGGTAAAATCAATTCATTAATTTTTATAACGCTTAGAGCTCATAGATAAACTACCACACTTTAAATTGCAGACATTTTTGTCTTCGTGGAGCTTGAAGATGTTCAAAAATAAGGCAGTTAGACACAACAAAAACAAATCTGTGCACATGTACGCAAAGTGACATGTTGAAAATTATTAAAGAATGAAACAGCTTTCTTTAGACCGTTATAATATCTCACAAGTTGTCAGAGAAACAATAAATATTAAAAGCTGTAACTCGAAGTAAATTCAATTAGCACGGGAAAATAGGATTCTCATGAGTACTGGGAAGGAGGCTTTTGTCATGATGTTATCATTGATTCATGTCTCATTTTTACTTTCAGGCGCAGATAGAATAAACGAAGTATTTTTCAGCAAATGAAAGCAGAAATGTTTTGTTCTTTTTTTGAAGAAATAATTGGAGCAACTTGTGTCAATTATGTCAAACAAGATTTACATTAAGTTGCGAATATTGTAAGGAATCTGTATTTCCAAACATTGTTTATTGCATACAAAAAAAAAATCATTGTTACACTCATTATTTCATTTTCTAAAGAATTTCTGTTATGTTGCGTTTTTCTAACGCTTTTAGGTAATAGCCTCCTTTGGATCTTACCACCCCTTTGAGCTACAATTTCCATATATCTATCTCTATTTCTTTGAGCTACCGATTGCATTATCATGAATTTTGAGTGAGCTTTTATTTATGCCATTTATCCATTAATAAGGACTATTTTAGAACTTAACCACTTCCTTTGAGAGTCTACCCCAATTTCGGCCCAACTAACTAATTAATTTGCCGAATTAAGAGTTCACAGCATGAGCGTAATAGAGTTCTGGTTCGTTTTTGCTCTTTAAATTGTCTGTTTTTTTTTTTACAGTTTTCTGAGCGTCTTTGCTGTTAACAAAAGCTGGAATTTCGTCTTCTGATACAGTATGACGCGACACAGTCATACGGCCATGGAGGAGAAATACAGGAGGGAACACGGCCTATCTAACAGCATTGTCGCGATTGAAGTAACTGTTATGGTGTGACCAATATGGCCGCCACTGCCTGAAAACTAAAGGCTTTTGGTGTGGATGAAGATCTTCCCCGTGTTACTTTTCTCTCTTTTACTCATAGTATTGCTGTATTTATTTTCTATCTAGGAAACTTAAAAATACAGCTTAAAACAATTTTGTTTTATATTAAGTTCTTGATTTATGAAAATTAACAAATATTTCTGTGCTTCGTATTATAGATATAGATTGTTATAGCACACGGTCATTTCAGTATTTATGAAAATAAATGACTTATGAAGGTTTTTAAAAACTTGTACAAGTAATTCTCCACCGGGGGACGAGGTCAGGATCCGGATATTCCGGATATTGATTTTGTGGGATATCGGACATTTGGTGCCCCTTGTTTGACGATCCATATTGGATATCCGGATATGATATTCAAAACCTGCAAATTCTACACACATTTTTAAGCATTCCACAGGTTCCAAATGGGTAGTAACTTTAATTTACATATATTCTCAAAACATGCTCATTATTTTAGTTTAAAAAGATAACTTTTACATGACGGCTATCCGGATCTTTCGGGCAGTGGCCAGAATCATTTCTAGATATTTAATAAACGGTCGGATACCAGATATCCGACGCATTCTGGGATAGTTCGTTCCCTTTGGTCGCGACCCCTTCCCCCGTCGATGCGCCCCTGTTTGTGCCTATTTTAAAACGACCATCATTTAAAACAAATGCTTCTGTAGTGGAGGCTGGGTACGGTTGTGACAATTTCCCTTATATCGCCCATAATTTTGTTACTCGGCTAGTTTTCTAGAACTTATTTATAACATATCGCCGTTCCGGACGAACAATGACGTGACTGCAAAAAAGTGTCAAATGCAATAAATAATTCCTAGACAATATCAGAAACACATCCCATACGCTAGAGAAGATTGACGTAACTGTAGAACGACCGTTTGTATCTTCTAGAACAACAAACAATTTTTAGAGAAACAATGACATAACTGCACTGAAAGGTTGAAACTAAGGTGATTAAATCCTAATACCTGGCAAATGAAAGTAAAGTATATATTCTACATAGTTACTCTCAATATGCCATTATTTTCTGTCACTTACACCCTTTTTAATTATAAGTTTTATACAACTGCAACTCGTTTTTTTACGCTCCTGTAAAATTGAAGTTTTTGCATTTACGTCGCTGTTTTTCCGGAACAACGTAAAACATATATTAACATTAGTTTTGCCATTGGCGTAGAAACATTAGATAAGATTGCATGAAAACATGAATCAACTACAAATATAAATGGGCCTATAGATTGAAAAGAATCCTACTTCAGTAAAATAATTTTTGCATACCTTGCCAGGGCCCGACTTAGCCTAAGTGGGGCCCGGGGCAGAAACTTATTTGGGGGCCCCCCTTGCTTCATTACTTCAGTAATAAAGAACCAAATTTTATAGTAGTATTTAAATTTTTTGATTTGGGGCCTCCTCAAATGTGGGGGCCCGGAGCAGCTGCCCCGTATGCCCCTGCCTTACTCAGGCCCTGTACCTTGCGTAGTTAACAACATACTACTCCAATGTATACTTCTAACGTAATTTTCGTTTAATTAAAATGAAATTAACCCGTTATCCTCAGCACACGAATGGTATTGCTTGGTGTGACCAAGATGGCGGCGCGGTTACAGTAAATGCTTCAAGAAGTTATTCCCATGTTCCATCCTGTTATTCTTACATCCATGCATACGGCGCCATATGGTGGTCTTTTCTCTCAATACTAACGAATGTTCGACCAGATAAGGTCCTCAGTCGGTACTCCGAACTTCTTAAGACAGCCCCTTCCGTTGACAAACTAGTACCGACATTTATGATCAGCCATTTTAAAGCGGACACTTTAGGAAAAAATTAAAATGAAAAATTTTAACAAGCGTTACCAGAATTTGAATTTATTTTTATTTCTTATAATGTTATGCTGGGAAAGAAATCTCGCTCTATTTTACTTCGTAGGTTGGCACGTCTAAAGCAAACCCTGGAGACCGAATTATTTTAACGATGAAGCATCTTTTGGTTCGCTTATCAGCCATAGTGTAGCAAGATATTTTGTGCAGTGAGTCACTTTCTAGCGTTGCTTTCAAGTGAATTAAGAGCAATGTAAAATATCGTCTTGCTTTTGATTTTTAATTGAATTTTACATTTTTATTGTAAGTTAATATATTAATACATCCACATTACCTGACTTTTCATTATTGATAAAACTCACAAGTAATCTACAGTTTACATTTAAAAATTAATCACTTCCGCTTCTACGTAATTAACAAGTCAAACGGCAACACAATTATATCCTGATTGAAATTTAAAAGATTTTCTTAATTTTACGTGCATTTCGTGAGATACATCATCCTCGAACGGCAATATGATTTTATTTATTTTTAATATCTGCCGCCCTCTTTTTTACGCTATGCGTGTATTAAGGGACTAAAAAAAGAATGTAAAATTGCAACAAAGGGTAATCATTAATTTTTGCACATTTACCAATTTCAGTTGCAATAATTTCTTTCCTTTTTAGAAAAAATAATCCAAAAAAATCCATTTGCATTAATTTCGACACGAGTTATTGCAATGGTAAAAAATCACAGCAAATAACTGTCAAAAACAAAATGCTATAACTTAATACTTCTCTAAAGTGAAAAAAAAAACCGCTTTCATGTTTGAGTCATTTTTTGGTTTATTTTTTCTTGCGGTCTTATACAACTCATTACCAGACACTACATAGTGAAAATCATCAGACGCTGATGACACAATAATTGGCATAACAGTTTGTTTTATGGGTTACTGCTCATATTTATCGATAATCAATAAAAGCATGTTATCACTCTTAAAATTTCGTAATTGCAAGAACACATTTTTTTTCTCTCTGGCACTACCAAATTATTAGCTGAGACTAGTTGAAATGACGATGCCAAAAAAATTAAAAAATAAATTGAATTACAAATTTAATATTGCTTTTATTTTTTTTTTACTGTTAATGAAATCTTATTAATTTCACATCTAGCAAAGAATACATTAAAATATTTCTTTTCCTCCTCACAGTGATGAAAAAAATAACGGCATAGAACGGCAGACATTGTTAAGTGATTACATTCTTAAATCTTCTTTTTCTTTTCCTGAATTGTTTTATTAAGATTGGAAGAAAAATTTTAGCCTTACAGTAATTCCTTTTTATACTAAATGCATCTACATTATTATATGTACAGAAATAAATAGATAAATAAAAATTTTAAAATAACTAACAACTTTTAAAGTTAGTAGTTTTAAAATGGCAGCTGGTTCAGTTGCACATTAATAGAAAACGCACCTTCATAATGAAATAATTTTAAAATACAAAACTGCAAAGAATGAGAAAAAACATTTTTTTTTCACGAAATGTACTGTATTTCTACGGTTTTGCAATATTAGCACAGCTGCAGCCAAGTGGTGTACCCCAAATATTTTTCAGCGGGTGCGGGGACGATATTGCTTGGGAGTCGTGTAATAAGGACTGTTTTCTTTAATGGTTTCTTATTGATATCGGAATTTGGGGAAGGAGGCTGTATATCGCCATATTCTCCTCTCTGGATTACGGCAAGTTTTAATCATTCAATTGTATAAATTTTTTTACTGTAAATACTATGTGTAGAGTAATTTTTTGCGTCAATGTTTTATTAAAGAGAAAAAATGAAATGAATACTCGAAAAGAAACCCATACATTACTAGAAGTTTACATTACTAGAGTTAATGTCAGGAAAGTTGTTTTAAATCAAGAATTTAAAGTAAACTCGGTATATTAACTTTAAAGACAACATTAAGTGAAACATTAGGGAAATTTTGATACAAGAATTTTACCAAACGTGTTACTAGGCTTAAAACAGGAGAAGGTCACTTAGCTTTTTAAGTCGAAAAACAAGAAGTTCAAACATTCCAACAAGGTAAAAATATTGCCTAACTGTGGCTGAAACCATTATCAACGAAATACTAAAAGCTGAATATTTAATTATTATTTAGTTACGATTTCCTTGATTTAGCAATAGCATTTAAATAAATATCGCCTCGAAAAGTTTACGGACGTATAGTTTATTCTAGACTGTAAATAACGTGACGAAAGACGACACGCTACAATTTGACTTTTTTAGTTTGACGTTGGTGATAAACTGGCGATAAAGAATACTTACAAAATTGTGCATATGTTTTTTAGGTATGGTTTACAGTATCATTTAACTATAAATATTATCATCTACGATTTCATCTCTATGGTACCGCTAGCGAAGCTTCATTTCATTATGAAACTTATCTTTCGGTTAGCGAGACAACAGTTCACCATGGCTGGAAAATAAAATTAATATGATATTGCAATTTGATTCTTGCAATCAATCTAAGATCATCGCCAAGACTCATTCCAGATGAAAAGTAACGCAACAAATGACGCAGTGCTACAATTTGGCAGTTTTAATTACCCTCTGGTGACAAATCTGACTCTACTGATGAAATTGTTCCTTCAGTTAAGTTTTCTTAATTGGTCCTTCCACGTGTTATATTACTTCTTCAAGCGTTGACAATGTCTAATGATTTTATTTTTTTTTTGACAAATAGACATACGATGTTTTTCAAACACTGCAGGCTTTATGCCGCTGGCGATTTTTTATACTTTTAGCAAGGACAGCGCCGTAGGCGACGTTTTTAAAATTCAGCCCGGGCAACGCCGTGCGGGCAACGCTAGTGCTATATAAAACAAGGAGTAAGAATGAGTATGTTAATGTTGCGGTTGGTACATATATATATTTGTACGCATATGTTTCTTTATTTATTTCTTTTATTTTAATAATCCTTTTTCATTTATAAACTCTTAGTGGATGAACCGATTTTGAGGATTATTTTTTTTAACCGATAGAGAGTGGTGTTATTTAGGATAACACCTTCATTTTACCAAGTTTGTTCTTTTTCTTTTTAAAGAAAGTAATAGGTAGAAAATCAGCCATTTCCAGTTCCTTTAAATATTACATATAAAAATACTTTTCTCCTCCAACTCCTTCCTTGTTAGCACTAGGCCTTAGGGATGCCCTGCCCCGGGGGCGAGGCGGGGGGGGGGGGGGTGGTCTACGGATTTTATATGCACGTATCCCCGAGATAACATGTTGGGTCTTCAGCGGGTATCGAACACGTGACCTTCCGATTGGAAGTCCAACATTCTAATTCGGCTACCACGGCCTCGATGTAAAGATACTACATTTTAAAATCAAAAGTATCTTATGTGCCATACGCTTAAACGTTGATTAATCCAGTTCAAAAAATAGCTGGATTTAATTCACGCAGGAATGAACAATTTATCAAAAAAAAAAGAAAAAAGAATAAGTAAATAAATAAACGAATAAAAATAAAGAAAGATAGAAAAAGAGGAAAAGTAAGAAAGAAGAAAATAAAAATATTTCCTAAACCAACGAGGTAAAATCAATTCATTAATTTTTATAACGCTTAGAGCTCATAGATAAACTACCACACTTTAAATTGCAGACATTTTTGTCTTCGTGGAGCTTGAAGATGTTCAAAAATAAGGCAGTTAGACACAACAAAAACAAATCTGTGCACATGTACGCAAAGTGACATGTTGAAAATTATTAAAGAATGAAACAGCTTTCTTTAGACCGTTATAATATCTCACAAGTTGTCAGAGAAACAATAAATATTAAAAGCTGTAACTCGAAGTAAATTCAATTAGCACGGGAAAATAGGATTCTCATGAGTACTGGGAAGGAGGCTTTTGTCATGATGTTATCATTGATTCATGTCTCATTTTTACTTTCAGGCGCAGATAGAATAAACGAAGTATTTTTCAGCAAATGAAAGCAGAAATGTTTTGTTCTTTTTTTGAAGAAATAATTGGAGCAACTTGTGTCAATTATGTCAAACAAGATTTACATTAAGTTGCGAATATTGTAAGGAATCTGTATTTCCAAACATTGTTTATTGCATACAAAAAAAAAATCATTGTTACACTCATTATTTCATTTTCTAAAGAATTTCTGTTATGTTGCGTTTTTCTAACGCTTTTAGGTAATAGCCTCCTTTGGATCTTACCACCCCTTTGAGCTACAATTTCCATATATCTATCTCTATTTCTTTGAGCTACCGATTGCATTATCATGAATTTTGAGTGAGCTTTTATTTATGCCATTTATCCATTAATAAGGACTATTTTAGAACTTAACCACTTCCTTTGAGAGTCTACCCCAATTTCGGCCCAACTAACTAATTAATTTGCCGAATTAAGAGTTCACAGCATGAGCGTAATAGAGTTCTGGTTCGTTTTTGCTCTTTAAATTGTCTGTTTTTTTTTTTACAGTTTTCTGAGCGTCTTTGCTGTTAACAAAAGCTGGAATTTCGTCTTCTGATACAGTATGACGCGACACAGTCATACGGCCATGGAGGAGGAATACAGGAGGGAACACGGCCTATCTAACAGCATTGTCGCGATTGAAGTAACTGTTATGGTGTGACCAATATGGCCGCCACTGCCTGAAAACTAAAGGCTTTTGGTGTGGATGAAGATCTTCCCCGTGTTACTTTTCTCTCTTTTACTCATAGTATTGCTGTATTTATTTTCTATCTAGGAAACTTAAAAATACAGCTTAAAACAATTTTGTTTTATATTAAGTTCTTGATTTATGAAAATTAACAAATATTTCTGTGCTTCGTATTATAGATATAGATTGTTATAGCACACGGTCATTTCAGTATTTATGAAAATAAATGACTTATGAAGGTTTTTAAAAACTTGTACAAGTAATTCTCCACCGGGGGACGAGGTCAGGATCCGGATATTCCGGATATTGATTTTGTGGGATATCGGACATTTGGTGCCCCTTGTTTGACGATCCATATTGGATATCCGGATATGATATTCAAAACCTGCAAATTCTACACACATTTTTAAGCATTCCACAGGTTCCAAATGGGTAGTAACTTTAATTTACATATATTCTCAAAACATGCTCATTATTTTAGTTTAAAAAGATAACTTTTACATGACGGCTATCCGGATCTTTCGGGCAGTGGCCAGAATCATTTCTAGATATTTAATAAACGGTCGGATACCAGATATCCGACGCATTCTGGGATAGTTCGTTCCCTTTGGTCGCGACCCCTTCCCCCGTCGATGCGCCCCTGTTTGTGCCTGTTTTAAAACGACCATCATTTAAAACAAATGCTTCTGTAGTGGAGGCTGGGTACGGTTGTGACAATTTCCCTTATATCGCCCATAATTTTGTTACTCGGCCAGTTTTCTAGAACTTATTTATAACATATCGCCGTTCCGGACGAACAATGACGTGACTGCAAAAAAGTGTCAAATGCAATAAATAATTCCTAGACAATATCAGAAACACATCCCATACGCTAGAGAAGATTGACGTAACTGTAGAACGACCGTTTGTATCTTCTAGAACAACAAACAATTTTTAGAGAAACAATGACATAACTGCACTGAAAGGTTGAAACTAAGGTGATTAAATCCTAATACCTGGCAAATGAAAGTAAAGTATATATTCTACATAGTTACTCTCAATATGCCATTATTTTCTGTCACTTACACCCTTTTTAATTATAAGTTTTATACAACTGCAACTCGTTTTTTTACGCTCCTGTAAAATTGAAGTTTTTGCATTTACGTCGCTGTTTTTCCGGAACAACGTAAAACATATATTAACATTAGTTTTGCCATTGGCGTAGAAACATTAGATAAGATTGCATGAAAACATGAATCAACTACAAATATAAATGGGCCTATAGATTGAAAAGAATCCTACTTCAGTAAAATAATTTTTGCATACCTTGCCAGGGCCCGACTTAGCCTAAGTGGGGCCCGGGGCAGAAACTTATTTGGGGGCCCCCCTTGCTTCATTACTTCAGTAATAAAGAACCAAATTTTATAGTAGTATTTAAATTTTTTGATTTGGGGCCTCCTCAAATGTGGGGGCCCGGAGCAGCTGCCCCGTATGCCCCTGCCTTACTCAGGCCCTGTACCTTGCGTAGTTAACAACATACTACTCCAATGTATACTTCTAACGTAATTTTCGTTTAATTAAAATGAAATTAACCCGTTATCCTCAGCACACGAATGGTATTGCTTGGTGTGACCAAGATGGCGGCGCGGTTACAGTAAATGCTTCAAGAAGTTATTCCCATGTTCCATCCTGTTATTCTTACATCCATGCATACGGCGCCATATGGTGGTCTTTTCTCTCAATACTAACGAATGTTCGACCAGATAAGGTCCTCAGTCGGTACTCCGAACTTCTTAAGACAGCCCCTTCCGTTGACAAACTAGTACCGACATTTATGATCAGCCATTTTAAAGCGGACACTTTAGGAAAAAATTAAAATGAAAAATTTTAACAAGCGTTACCAGAATTTGAATTTATTTTTATTTCTTATAATGTTATGCTGGGAAAGAAATCTCGCTCTATTTTACTTCGTAGGTTGGCACGTCTAAAGCAAACCCTGGAGACCGAATTATTTTAACGATGAAGCATCTTTTGGTTCGCTTATCAGCCATAGTGTAGCAAGATATTTTGTGCAGTGAGTCACTTTCTAGCGTTGCTTTCAAGTGAATTAAGAGCAATGTAAAATATCGTCTTGCTTTTGATTTTTAATTGAATTTTACATTTTTATTGTAAGTTAATATATTAATACATCCACATTACCTGACTTTTCATTATTGATAAAACTCACAAGTAATCTACAGTTTACATTTAAAAATTAATCACTTCCTCTTCTACGTAATTAACAAGTCAAACGGCAACACAATTATATCCTGATTGAAATTTAAAAGATTTTCTTAATTTTACGTGCATTTCGTGAGATACATCATCCTCGAACGGCAATATGATTTTATTTATTTTTAATATCTGCCGCCCTCTTTTTTACGCTATGCGTGTATTAAGGGACTAAAAAAAGAATGTAAAATTGCAACAAAGGGTAATCATTAATTTTTGCACATTTACCAATTTCAGTTGCAATAATTTCTTTCCTTTTTAGAAAAAATAATCCAAAAAAATCCATTTGCATTAATTTCGACACGAGTTATTGCAATGGTAAAAAATCACAGCAAATAACTGTCAAAAACAAAATGCTATAACTTAATACTTCTCTAAAGTGAAAAAAAAAAAACCCCTTTCATGTTTGAGTCATTTTTTGGTTTATTTTTTCTTGCGGTCTTATACAACTCATTACCAGACACTACATAGTGAAAATCATCAGACGCTGATGACACAATAATTGGCATAACAGTTTGTTTTATGGGTTACTGCTCATATTTATCGATAATCAATAAAAGCATGTTATCACTCTTAAAATTTCGTAATTGCAAGAACACATTTTTTTTCTCTCTGGCACTACCAAATTATTAGCTGAGACTAGTTGAAATGACGATGCCAAAAAAATTAAAAAATAAATTGAATTACAAATTTAATATTGCTTTTATTTTTTTTTTTACTGTTAATGAAATCTTATTAATTTCACATCTAGCAAAGAATACATTAAAATATTTCTTTTCCTCCTCACAGTGATGAAAAAAATAACGGCATAGAACGGCAGACATTGTTAAGTGATTACATTCTTAAATCTTCTTTTTCTTTTCCTGAATTGTTTTATTAAGATTGGAAGAAAAATTTTAGCCTTACAGTAATTCCTTTTTATACTAAATGCATCTACATTATTATATGTACAGAAATAAATAGATAGATAAAAATTTTAAAATAACTAACAACTTTTAAAGTTAGTAGTTTTAAAATGGCAGCTGGTTCAGTTGCACATTAATAGAAAACGCACCTTCATAATGAAATAATTTTAAAATACAAAACTGCAAAGAATGAGAAAAAACATTTTTTTTTCACGAAATGTACTGTATTTCTACGGTTTTGCAATATTAGCACAGCTGCAGCCAAGTGGTGTACCCCAAATATTTTTCAGCGGGTGCGGGGACGATATTGCTTGGGAGTCGTGTAATAAGGACTGTTTTCTTTAATGGTTTCTTATTGATATCGGAATTTGAGGAAGGAGGCTGTATATCGCCATATTCTCCTCTCTGGATTACGGCAAGTTTTAATCATTCAATTGTATAAATTTTTTTACTGTAAATACTATGTGTAGAGTAATTTTTTGCGTCAATGTTTTATTAAAGAGAAAAAATGAAATGAATACTCGAAAAGAAACCCATACATTACTAGAAGTTTACATTACTAGAGTTAATGTCAGGAAAGTTGTTTTAAATCAAGAATTTAAAGTAAACTCGGTATGTTAACTTTAAAGACAACATTAAGTGAAACATTAGGGAAATTTTGATACAAGAATTTTACCAAACGTGTTACTAGGCTTAAAACAGGAGAAGGTCACTTAGCTTTTTAAGTCGAAAAACAAGAAGTTCAAACATTCCAACAAGGTAAAAATATTGCCTAACTGTGGCTGAAACCATTATCAACGAAATACTAAAAGCTGAATATTTAATTCATTAATTTTTATAACGCTTAGAGCTCATAGATAAACTACCACACTTTAAATTGCAGACATTTTTGCCTTCGTGGAGCTTGAAGATGTTCAAAAATAAGGCAGTTAGACACAACAAAAACAAATCTGTGCACATGTACGCAAAGTGACATGTTGAAAATTATTAAAGAATGAAACAGCTTTCTTTAGACCGTTATAATATCTCACAAGTTGTCAGAGAAACAATAAATATTAAAAGCTGTAACTCGAAGTAAATTCAATTAGCACGGGAAAATAGGATTCTCATGAGTACTGGGAAGGAGGCTTTTGTCATGATGTTATCATTGATTCATGTCTCATTTTTACTTTCAGGCGCAGATAGAATAAACGAAGTATTTTTCAGCAAATGAAAGCAAAAAATGTTTTGTTCTTTTTTTGAAGAAATAATTGGAGCAACTTGTGTCAATTATGTCAAACAAGATTTACATTAAGTTGCGAATATTGTAAGGAATCTGTATTTCCAAACATTGTTTATTGCATACAAAAAAAAAATCATTGTTACACTCATTATTTCATTTTCTAAAGAATTTCTGTATGTTGCGTTTTTCTAACGCTTTTAGGTAATAGCCTCCTTTGGATCTTACCACCCCTTTGAGCTACAATTTCCATATATCTATCTCTATTTCTTTGAGCTACCGATTGCATTATCATGAATTTTGAGTGAGCTTTTATTTATGCATTTATCCATTAATAAGGACTATTTTAGAACTTAACCACTTCCTTTGAGAGTCTACCCCAATTTCGGCCCAACTAACTAATTAATTTGCCGAATTAAGAGTTCACAGCATGAGCGTAATAGAGTTCTGGTTCGTTTTTGCTCTTTAAATTGTCTGTTTTTTTTTTACAGTTTTCTGAGCGTCTTTGCTGTTAACAAAAGCTGGAATTTCGTCTTCTGATACAGTATGACGCGACACAGTCATACGGCCATGGAGGAGGAATACAGGAGGGAACACGGCCTATCTAACAGCATTGTCGCGATTGAAGTAACTGTTATGGTGTGACCAATATGGCCGCCACTGCCTGAAAACTAAAGGCTTTTGGTGTGGATGAAGATCTTCCCCGTGTTACTTTTCTCTCTTTTACTCATAGTATTGCTGTATTTATTTTCTATCTAGGAAACTTAAAAATACAGCTTAAAACAATTTTGTTTTATATTAAGTTCTTGATTTATGAAAATTAACAAATATTTCTGTGCTTCGTATTATAGATATAGATTGTTATAGCACACGGTCATTTCAGTATTTATGAAAATAAATGACTTATGAAGGTTTTTAAAAACTTGTACAAGTAATTCTCCACCGGGGGACGAGGTCAGGATCCGGATATTCCGGATATTGATTTTGTGGGATATCGGACATTTGGTGCCCTTGTTTGACGACCCCTATTGGATATCCGGATATGATATTCAAAACCTGCAAATTCTACACACATTTTTAAGCATTCCACAGGTTCCAAATGGTAGTAACTTTAATTTACATATATTCTCAAAACATGCTCATTATTTTAGTTTAAAAAGATAACTTTTACATGACGGCTATCCGGATCTTTCGGGCAGTGGCCAGAATCATTTCTAGATATTTAATAAACGGTCGGATACCAGATATCCGAGCATTCTGGGATAGTTCGTTCCCTTTGGTCGCGACCCCTTCCCCCGTCGATGCGCCCCTGTTTGTGCCTATTTTAAAACGACCATCATTTAAAACAAATGCTTCTGTAGTGGAGGCTGGGTACGGTTGTGACAATTTCCCTTATATCGCCCATAATTTTGTTACTCGGCCAGTTTTCTAGAACTTATTTATAACATATCGCCGTTCCGGACGAACAATGACGTGACTGCAAAAAAGTGTCAAATGCAATAAATAATTCCTAGACAATATCAGAAACACATCCCATACGCTAGAGAAGATTGACGTAACTGTAGAACGACCGTTTGTATCTTCTAGAACAACAAACAATTTTTAGAGAAACAATGACATAACTGCACTGAAAGGTTGAAACTAAGGTGATTAAATCCTAATACCTGGCAAATGAAAGTAAAGTATATATTCTACATAGTTACTCTCAATATGCCATTATTTTCTGTCACTTACACCCTTTTTAATTATAAGTTTTATACAACTGCAACTCGTTTTTTTACGCTCCTGTAAAATTGAAGTTTTTGCATTTACGTCGCTGTTTTTCCGGAACAACGTAAAACATATATTAACATTAGTTTTGCCATTGGCGTAGAAACATTAGATAAGATTGCATGAAAACATGAATCAACTACAAATATAAATGGGCCTATAGATTGAAAAGAATCCTACTTCAGTAAAATAATTTTTGCATACCTTGCCAGGGCCCGACTTAGCCTAAGTGGGGCCCGGGGCAGAAACTTATTTGGGGGCCCCCCTTGCTTCATTACTTCAGTAATAAAGAACCAAATTTTATAGTAGTATTTAAATTTTTTGATTTGGGGCCTCCTCAAATGTGGGGGCCCGGAGCAGCTGCCCCGTATGCCCCTGCCTTACTCAGGCCCTGTACCTTGCGTAGTTAACAACATACTACTCCAATGTATACTTCTAACGTAATTTTCGTTTAATTAAAATGAAATTAACCCGTTATCCTCAGCACACGAATGGTATTGCTTGGTGTGACCAAGATGGCGGCGCGGTTACAGTAAATGCTTCAAGAAGTTATTCCCATGTTCCATCCTGTTATTCTTACATCCATGCATACGGCGCCATATGGTGGTCTTTTCTCTCAATACTAACGAATGTTCGACCAGATAAGGTCCTCAGTCGGTACTCCGAACTTCTTAAGACAGCCCCTTCCGTTGACAAACTAGTACCGACATTTATGATCAGCCATTTTAAAGCGGACACTTTAGGAAAAAATTAAAATGAAAAATTTTAACAAGCGTTACCAGAATTTGAATTTATTTTTATTTCTTATAATGTTATGCTGGGAAAGAAATCTCGCTCTATTTTACTTCGTAGGTTGGCACGTCTAAAGCAAACCCTGGAGACCGAATTATTTTAACGATGAAGCATCTTTTGGTTCGCTTATCAGCCATAGTGTAGCAAGATATTTTGTGCAGTGAGTCACTTTCTAGCGTTGCTTTCAAGTGAATTAAGAGCAATGTAAAATATCGTCTTGCTTTTGATTTTTAATTGAATTTTACATTTTTATTGTAAGTTAATATATTAATACATCCACATTACCTGACTTTTCATTATTGATAAAACTCACAAGTAATCTACAGTTTACATTTAAAAATTAATCACTTCCGCTTCTACGTAATTAACAAGTCAAACGGCAACACAATTATATCCTGATTGAAATTTAAAAGATTTTCTTAATTTTACGTGCATTTCGTGAGATACATCATCCTCGAACGGCAATATGATTTTATTTATTTTTAATATCTGCCGCCCTCTTTTTTACGCTATGCGTGTATTAAGGGACTAAAAAAAGAATGTAAAATTGCAACAAAGGGTAATCATTAATTTTTGCACATTTACCAATTTCAGTTGCAATAATTTCTTTCCTTTTTAGAAAAAATAATCCAAAAAAATCCATTTGCATTAATTTCGACACGAGTTATTGCAATGGTAAAAAATCACAGCAAATAACTGTCAAAAACAAAATGCTATAACTTAATACTTCTCTAAAGTGAAAAAAAAAACCGCTTTCATGTTTGAGTCATTTTTTGGTTTATTTTTTCTTGCGGTCTTATACAACTCATTACCAGACACTACATAGTGAAAATCATCAGACGCTGATGACACAATAATTGGCATAACAGTTTGTTTTATGGGTTACTGCTCATATTTATCGATAATCAATAAAAGCATGTTATCACTCTTAAAATTTCGTAATTGCAAGAACACATTTTTTTTCTCTCTGGCACTACCAAATTATTAGCTGAGACTAGTTGAAATGACGATGCCAAAAAAATTAAAAAATAAATTGAATTACAAATTTAATATTGCTTTTATTTTTTTTTTACTGTTAATGAAATCTTATTAATTTCACATCTAGCAAAGAATACATTAAAATATTTCTTTTCCTCCTCACAGTGATGAAAAAAATAACGGCATAGAACGGCAGACATTGTTAAGTGATTACATTCTTAAATCTTCTTTTTCTTTTCCTGAATTGTTTTATTAAGATTGGAAGAAAAATTTTAGCCTTACAGTAATTCCTTTTTATACTAAATGCATCTACATTATTATATGTACAGAAATAAATAGATAAATAAAAATTTTAAAATAACTAACAACTTTTAAAGTTAGTAGTTTTAAAATGGCAGCTGGTTCAGTTGCACATTAATAGAAAACGCACCTTCATAATGAAATAATTTTAAAATACAAAACTGCAAAGAATGAGAAAAAACATTTTTTTTTCACGAAATGTACTGTATTTCTACGGTTTTGCAATATTAGCACAGCTGCAGCCAAGTGGTGTACCCCAAATATTTTTCAGCGGGTGCGGGGACGATATTGCTTGGGAGTCGTGTAATAAGGACTGTTTTCTTTAATGGTTTCTTATTGATATCGGAATTTGGGGAAGGAGGCTGTATATCGCCATATTCTCCTCTCTGGATTACGGCAAGTTTTAATCATTCAATTGTATAAATTTTTTTACTGTAAATACTATGTGTAGAGTAATTTTTTGCGTCAATGTTTTATTAAAGAGAAAAAATGAAATGAATACTCGAAAAGAAACCCATACATTACTAGAAGTTTACATTACTAGAGTTAATGTCAGGAAAGTTGTTTTAAATCAAGAATTTAAAGTAAACTCGGTATATTAACTTTAAAGACAACATTAAGTGAAACATTAGGGAAATTTTGATACAAGAATTTTACCAAACGTGTTACTAGGCTTAAAACAGGAGAAGGTCACTTAGCTTTTTAAGTCGAAAAACAAGAAGTTCAAACATTCCAACAAGGTAAAAATATTGCCTAACTGTGGCTGAAACCATTATCAACGAAATACTAAAAGCTGAATATTTAATTATTATTTAGTTAGGGGTAAGAAATTTTATTCTGTAAGCTGATCGTCAACAGCATCATTGCGAGGCGATTATTTGCCATTCTGATAAGAGGTAAGTATTCATTCAATCATTATTATTTTTAGCATGCACTCCATTGGATTTTAAAACAAATTATTATCGACAATTTTTGACTATATACTGAATGTATTATAAACTGTTATTAAAGTAAATAATGTTATTAATTTACGGATGATAAGCGGTAGCTCATTTCTGGATTAATGTTCTACCAATGGCACCAGGAGTGGGTATAGGTGGCTCACTATTGGGGCAAGATTTTTTTTCAAACAGGCTGTTTTACTATGCTTACTAAAAAGGTTATGTCTTAAAAAAGTCGTTTTACACGATTATTTTCACTTTCTTTTTATCAGAACTAGTAGTAGGCTAACCGACCCACTTCTAGTACATTAATGGCCCATTACTGGTGCACAAATAGAACATTCTGACAAGTTACACAAGCCTGAATTGTTTGTGTGTTATAGGTTTTGCTAATTGACTTTTGTGTATTTTTTTGTGTTGAAAAAGAAAAATTAGCTTTGAATAAGTATTTTCTTTCTCGATCACGTCAGGTCGATCACGTCAGGAAATTTTCAAAAAAATGGAAATTTCAAAATTTGTAAGGAATTGAAAAAATGCCCCACTTCCCCTAAAACAGATTAAAAATGTTTGTTTTTCATTTATTATTATTTTTTTGACTCATACTGAGCATTATTGTGTCGCACCTGATGTGCAAGATCGCAGCTTAAAATTAACTATTTCCTCAGGAGATTTTTCAGCATTTGAAAATGAAATTGAGATTGCGTTTTCTTTTAAGTCACATTAACCGTTTTCGATTGCTGTGATTTTATGTGGACGTTATTTATATGCAATGTATGTATATAAATGTATGTACAACTTTGGGGAAAATTATAGAATTAGTTAAATTTTAGTTCCATCTATGAGATGACTTTGATTGAATAATTCATGAAGAAATTAAAACATGCTTAATTGTTGATATACTGCCATGTTAACTTTTTTTTTTTTTGAATTAGGGACCTCTTGCATTAGAGCTGCAATGTCTTTCTTTTAGAACATCAAAATTTGCTATGCCCACTACTGGGACATCAAAATTTCTTATGCTACAAGAGTGTACAAAAATTTTCTATGCCCACTTCTGGTGCATCGGAGAGATATACGTTTCTATTGTTTTAAAAATTAAACCATATTTGTTTTCATATTTCCCTTGACTGTTATTCTAGTCAAGAGTTCAACAACGAAGAAGTAAATATATATTAGAAAAAGTGCTATAAAGTTTAGAAAATAATCGATGAAATACGAAAAATAATAGCTTAAATGGCCCACTTCTGTTACATTTACCCTACATAATTCATAAAATTAATTACTGTACTTGAAATAGTTTTTTTTGCTTTTGAGGGAAAAAAGAATTGAAACTACATGCTGTAAAAGCGACTGAATGTTCATGACATGAATGAAATGATGTAAACAGGTAAACATAATGAAAGCAACACCGAAAAAAAATTTCGAGGCAATATATTTCAGATGATGTTACGTTAAATCACACAAAGTAACTTTTTAAAGAGTAAATTTGAAGTAGGATAAAAATAACTTCATGAAGCTACTGATTTTTTTGCATAATGGGGGGGGGGGGGGGGTTATGGGTTATCAACCTATTGGATAGTGGAAATGCGTGGTCATAACTATAAAGCATAAAAATTAAGGAGGAAAAAAATAACAATTAAGTTCCACTGACTTTTATTTGCTCGATAATATTTTAAAGGTAATATTTTTATAATAAAAGCGAGGAAAATAAGGAGGTTTGGACACATTTTAATCTAAGTATAATAATTGATCGTTCAATCACTGTCTTATTATTTATCTGAGTATGATTTATGATTGTTTTAATATTGATCTAAGAATAATACTGATGGTTTTAGAGTTTTAAGTTTTAGATTTGTTCAGCGTGTATGTATTTCTGCTCATTTTTCTTGTATTTTTAAGGGCTGGGTTAAGGGAATGAGTTTAAATTTCTCTTAATTCAAAGATGAAAAATTTCACCTTATATCTTCACCACCAAAGTACAGTAAAGAAAGAAAGAAAGAAAATAAACAAATAAACATATCATTAGTCTTTAAAAATATTCAAGTGTAATGGCTTCAAAAATTTTAACAATGCAAAAATTTCTGCTGAGTCAGAATTTGTTAAAAATGTTCTCTGCATCTTACCCTTTTTCGGCACATTAAAAAAATGCTAAAATTTAGGCACAAAATGCAAAACAACTGAAGCAGGTTGGTTAAAAAATATTATTCTGAGCCATATAATTGAAAGAAAGGATTTCTTTTGAGCATAAATGCTGATTCATTCTTGATAAATGATAGATTTATTACAGCGTCGCAACTTTATTCAAAACCCTGAAGATTAAACTTTTCTTAACTTTATTATTCTGATTGATGAGGATTTCATTACGCTTCAGAAAGTATCGAAACAACGTGCTATCATTTTCTTGTCAAGAAAAAATCTTAAATATTAATTTCCGGAAAATGAGACGCCAGCCACTCGATCTAATACATCAAAAACTGACTCTTCGACATTTTATCGTTATTAAAAATGGCTGCTTTATCCATTTTCTTCTACCTTGTTCGTCTTTCTTGCTTCGTTGGCAAAATTTTAATTACTTTTTTCTTCACAATTTAATTCTTTAGGGATTCGTTTGGCCCCAATTTTTGTTTTAGCGAAACTTTTACAGATGATTTAAAGTTTCAGAAAATTTTATTTCAATAGAGATAACTAACTATAAATGAAAATTTTATAGGGTACTAAAGAAAAGTAGAAGTACAAAGGGCAGAGTGAACTATTAATTTTATAACTGCGTTAAAAGGGAAATGAAAAGCGTTTTCTGAAAGTCTGTATTATCAATCTTCCTTACTTAAAAACTGAGGAGTAATCCCTCGATGTATGTATGTCTCTTAACCACTTAATTGGTTTACCCGTACGGCGTACGGGCTACTCAAATTTGGCCCCAACTGGTTTGCCCGTACAGCGTACGGGCATTGATATTTCTGCCTTTCCTGTTTTGAGTTGCCCGTATTTTTGATAGATTGAAAGAGAGTCTTTAGTATTAAAATATTTCAATAGATGTTTTCAATAGATCGTGAAATCTGTAGTACAGTCTTCACTGTATATACCCTGTGATTGCAGAAAGCCATCATTTAGGGACATTTGTATTTCAAAGTTATAAAATAAAAAAATGCTCAAGTTCATTATTTATGAAAGTTTAAAAAAATTCTTGAATTCTCCTCTTTAATTATATGCAATAAAAAATATGCTTTTTTTTAAAGAACATTTGTGGTAAAAGAATTGTCCAGTTAAGGGGTTAAAAAGTACAAATGGCTGTTTGCAAAAAGATGCAAGTTTAACGTCTTCCCCAATATTGTTTTAGTAACAATAAAACAGTAATAGCAATGCAATATTTATTCATTTATTATTGTTTTTTACACATTATATATTTTTTGACAATGTTTATGACTGAAATGTATCAAAAGATTCATTTACCTTTTAACATACTTCGATCGACAGTACGTTTCGAAATCATTTCTTTTGTTATGAAGTCCCCTCGAAGCGTCTTAGCTGCCTAGCTACCAGGGGCGACATACTTTTCTGTCATTAAGATCGACTTTATATGTCGACTCTGTCGAAATCTATCTCCGAAATATTTCATCTCTGAGGCATTTTAAATGTATATTGTTCAGAAGAATAAGAGAAAACATGAAAGGAAATTTCGACCGTGGTTGTGCAAAAAAAAAAAAAAACTCACTACATAGGACTAGAAAGCAAATCGTTTCACGATTAATTGCTGGATCGATCGCGATCAACATATTGGCCGTTTGTTATTTATATATTTCAGTTTTGTTATAATATGTTCAGCGATTTTTTCCTCATAAACCAGGCATAGCTTACATGGAGTTTATTTTTTAGCACAAATAAAAATAAACATAATTTAAGCAACTGACTTTTTAAAGTCTTGTGAAAATGCTTGTTACTGCACATTTTTACATATTTTCTTCTTTCTTTATAAACAAAATTAATCCGTTTCTAAAATATATTTTCAGCACACAATAAAAATATTATAGGTAGAGTGTTACAGGAGGTATCTCTCAGAAATAATATTTCAGTTATTATTTTGTAAAAAATCACAGAATCGAGCACAAAATTCATCTTTAAATAAAACGTGTTGATAAATGATTATTCATGGTTTACGTTGATTTGAAAGAATGAAATTGGAAAGTTCTAATGAGAGTGAATAAAACTCTTTTATCAAATGTCGATGCACAAAGAATTGAATTATTTCTTGCGTCCAGAAATAGAAACGCTTTTGTCTTATGATATAAAAAAGCTTTTTTTTTCAACTCTGCACTTTAAAATAAAGGAGCTCAGAAAACCTTTGAAATTAATTGTCTTTGATTTCAGAAGCTCAAGGATTCATAAGGAGAAAAAAAGCACTTTCATAGGGAAATAATTTTTAATGAAACTGTTACTCTCTGAATACGTGTAAAACAACAGCTGCTAATGTCAGGCTTTTGTTACGGAAGCAGATATTTATGCAAAGCCTTTTAAAGGTTTTATTATGTTTATTATTCTTTTTTTATTTAAGAATAGGGTCTTGTTTTAATTTGCCTTATTGAAAGAGCTTAGTGGGAGTTTAGAAAATTAGCTGCTTTTCCCTAGGGAAAAAAAGCAATTGAGTAAAGCACGTTTGATTCTTCATAATTGAATTTCGAAAATAAATAAATATAATAAATAAATAATAAAAATAAATACCAGAAATAAAAAATTTAATAATAATAATAATAGTTTGATTAATAACAATAATTCGATCTAACAAATACGATTCGTAAATTTATTAAATGACTTCAATAAGAGATTTAAAATTGAGTTCGGAGCATATTTTAAAATTTAATCCAAAAACTATTTCTACATTAGATGAAATAAATGTTTTGCTCTTATTTAGTCTCCATCTTCATTAAATATTTTTTTGTTTAGTACACAAAGAGAGTTATAGAAATTTTTTTATATTTTCATTCAGTTTTTCATTAAACTCCTTTCTTCAGTTTATATTAGCACTTAGTAGCAATATAAACTGAATGGTATTGTAATAGTGATCTAAATTGTAGGACTTCAAACATAGATTTGAAAAGAAAATTCAAGGATATATTAGGTATTGCATAGCAAAGTCTAATAAACAAAGAAATAATTAAAGACTGTTTTTCATTCGCCTTTTAGAACTGTTTAAATATTTTTTGTTTACTATTTTAGATCATGTAACTAAGCAGATGAAGTTAGTTAAACAATGTCCATTGATATTTCTGCTTTTAATAAATATGCCAAAAGATGGAATAGAATTCTCAAGCCCATAAAACAGTTGCTGAGAAATGCTTGTACACACAACAATGAATAAAAAGGAATTTCGTAATTTAACGGATGTTGAATACTATTTATTTTCTACCAAGTTCTTCGGAAAAACATCATTAATAGACGCCAAGTTTGATTTCTTTCTCATATATGAAGCACTTATATAAAATATACAAATAGTATATAAGTAGAACTGATATAATAAGGAGAACTTATATAATATTATACTAAAATTCACAGAGCACTAAAGAATTTCAAGAAGATTTTGAAACCTTACCAAATTTACATTACCTTAAGCAAACGAATAAAACCATATTTGAAATCAATAAAATTCTATTAGGTACTTTTAATACTAGAATGTTTATTAGTTACTGAAAATACAAATAGTGAATGTCAATTTCAAAATTCAGACGACAGAAAAAGTTAGACAAACACACAAATTAGAAAACAAAAGATGCAAAAATATCGATCAAATATTTCTTAATTCGTAGTTTAAAGAGTGCAAGCGACAAAACTCTTCTTACCCTCTTCAAAGTTGGAAAAATAATCTTTGAGAGGACAAAAGAGTCCTAGGAGACCACATTCGACTGGACGTTTCAACGGAGAAGTTAAAAGTTCGATGCGGAAACACTTTATTTCCTTCGAGAGGCTTCTTTTAAGGCTTTCTCACGCATTAATAGTACGGGAACCGTAATCGTTTAAAAAGCGATACAATAAAATTTTTTCTCTCGAAAATACATAAGAATCTACTGGGACATCATTTATCCGGAGTCTGTTGGGAAAGCAAGAATTTTATTGAGAAACTGTTATCAATTGATTTAAAACAAGCTCTTACGCAACTTTACTCAGTTTCCTCTGCATTTTTATGTTGTACATTGTCCAATTTCTTACAATGTGCATTCAACATACACCTCCCTCCGTCAAAAAAAAAAAAAAGTGTCCTTAAAATGACAAAACTTTCTTTAAAAATAAATAAATAAATGATTTCAATACGTCTACTTGAAATACTGGTATGCCATCTTTCCCCAAAATTAAAGTAGTTACACACACACACACGCCCAGAGTCGAAATTCCACCGTGGTTCTTTAAATTTTTCAAGTTCGTTCAGCCTCGAACGTTCAAGTAGCTTTTAGGAAGTTTAGTTTTTCCGTTTGACATCAGTTTGTTTTGATTAAATATTTCAACTATCGGAAACAGTTCCTCAGTGTGACTGATTGACCACTGAGTTAAATATTTAATTTAATGCATTTGTAACACATATTATGCATAAATTTTATCTTTCTTCACTCCTTCTTCCTGTTCAGAAAATAGAAACAAAAATGTTCATGTCACCTTATCGTTATTATAGAATAAATTAGAAATACAGACACTCACTTTCAATTTTATCAAGAGTTCAAATTGCTAGTGCAAATCAACAAACTTAGGAAATGTTGATTCGAGCAAAATAACGCGTCACCGCACTTTTTATCTCATTTTATATTATATTAGACATTGATAGCTTCAAATAGTTTTATTTTCTTTGACATTGTCTTGAACGTTTTACTATTATATATTCATATAATTAATATTATATATTCATTAAGTATATTTATTGGATAGGGATTAATTGACACCTTAAGATTAGTATTATTTTCCTTTTACTCTCATTTCATAGATTGCATTTTCTCCTTTTTTTTCTTGACATTGCCTCTTCTTTGAGTTAAAAATCGGCCCAGAAGTATTAAGTATTGTATAAATATTGTAGATTGTAGATGTAAAGAGTAGCATAAAGGTATGAAGAACAAATATCTCAAAAAAAAAAAAAAAATAAATAAATAAATAAATAAATTTAAAAAAAATCAAATTTACTTCAAAAGTAAGAGAAAAAAACTATTTCCAAATATTTTTTATTGATAAGAGTGAAACTCATCAATAACTGCTAAATAAAAAAGCAAGAAAAATGGTTGACAAACAGATGAGAAAATGGCACTTAATTGATTTATTTTTACCTATTTATAAATAGATGCTCCATGAACTTTAGAATTTTTACTTGCATAAAATTACAGGTCTTTTTTTAATTATTATTCTTACATTTTTCTTTTTAATTTATTACATTAAGTATTCATTACAAATAAAAGAAATCATTATGCTTACGGCTGTCACTTTTTCCTACAGTCGAATATCAGCAATAAAGATTTTTCTAGACCCAATAAGAATAATATGCATTAATAAACGACAATGCTAAAGTGAAAAAGAACAGGAACATTTCCCGGGAATTCCAGTTTTAATGAAAATATCCCCGTGAAAAACGCACTTGTAGTTTCGGACGAAAAGATTTAAACAATAGAATGCAAGTCAGTTTCCTGCTTTTGAGCTTAAGTGAGCGATTTGGAAACCAGCGATTTCAATTCATGCCGTTGACCAACCAGAATCGTAATTATTTTGAAGTGTTCATTTGTCTTTTGGGAAATGATTTATGGATGAAAATATTTCTTTTTCTATTGATTATTATTAACTCTTTTCCTCCGAACCAGATGATTAAATATTTTGTAAACTTTAGCTTTTACTTGTAAAATGTTTTAGAAATCCATTTAATTAGTTCATAAAGCTTGAAACAGTTACTGCTAGCATGGATGTATCCACAATGGGAGTAGGAAAAGATATTCCCCCTTCCTGGACACTCTAGTACATCATGATTCCTTAATCATTACGACAATATATCAAATAGTATGCTTCCTTATTTATTTGTTTATTTATAAAGAAAAAAAAGTGCAGGGAATAAAAACAATTTAGGTAAACGAGTTTTTTTATCTCACACATTTTTTATGTTTAAAAAATTTAATTCAAAGAGAATCAGCACGAGCACACATTTATACATTTAAAAAAAATAATCACAGTTGTTGCTATACATGGAAGAAAACTTTAAAGCGAAAAATAAAGCTATTTTTCTTCTTTTTTTCTTGAAAAAGAAAAGGAAACATTTTTGGACGAATTGAAGGGAATATTGAATGAAAAAACTACAATAATTGAGAAATATGGGAGAAGTGAATGACACAGACATAATAACAATGTCAAAGCTTTTACTAATGGTTGTAAATAAAAGTTTCGACTTCTTTTTCTTTTTATTTTTAAGTGAATTTAAAAACCTAATTCAAAGTGAATCAGTATGAATACATATATTTACACACTTTTTGAAAAAACTTAATCATACTTATTGCTCTACATGGAACTGAATTTTAAAATGAAAACTAAAGCTTTTTTATTTTGGAAAAAATTAACTGTTTCAAAATAAAAGGAAAACATTCTTGCTTTAATTAAAGCAAACAATGAGTGGAGACATTACAATCATCAAGAAATATAGAAAAAAAAATGGCGCAGCCATTATAATAATAATAATAATAAAACTCGAAGCTTTTACATTTTTAGTTACTGCGATTTTAGTCTAAAACGAAATATAATGACGTTATCGAATGTAAATGGATCACGTAAAAAGATTAGATTTCCTATTATATGCTCTAATAAGGATAAAAAAATATTTATAGACATTAAGGGTGTGTCGAAAGAGAGCTAACGCATCATATTGGGACAGATGGTAAAGGTTTGGAAGGAAGTCCTAATTGAAAAATAAAAATAAAGACTACAGCACATAGAAAGAAAAAATAAGTTTTTAGCATGAAAATTAACGTCAAGACTATAGTAGAATCATGTAACTTTACATTTCTGACTCAACTGACTCTTTTTATGAAAGAACTTTAGCGCTGTCTTCTATTTAAACGCTGAACTCAGATACTAAAGTTCTACCAGCAAAAAAAGATCTCTGCCTGACAGTGACAGGAAGAATTCATTCATGTTCAAGGGAGAAAGTGCTGGTATAAGAAATGTGCCGTATTATGCTCTCGCTCTAGTTCGTTTGGCATGCCTTATTTCTTCCGAGATGATGTTAGATGCTAGTTTATAAATTTGGTTGCTTTCAGCAGAGAAGCAAATCTTCCTATTCGCGTGCTAATAAACTCACCTTTAAAAGAACGATTCCCTAAAGCTCGAATGGATTCGTCCTCTTCTGTTTTGCGTGGTCGGACTGTAACTTTGCGACCCTTTGGAACAAACGGTTCCTGTTTGTGGATAGTGTGCCATTTCCTGAAAGTATTGTTTGGTAGCGCTTTGTCCGCTTCCCTTGGCGCAGTTTGCTAACTGCTGCTGCTGTTTGAACGTGGTAAATTTAGAAGCCAGGTTTCAAAGCTGGATAATATCTTTCTTTAAGGTCTATAAATAATACTCCATCCGAAATTTAAAACTAAAGAAAGAATATATCAACTATTCATTTTTGGAAGCGACATTTTTTGGGATAATTTTGTGACGTTGTTATATTTAGAGAAAAAGGAGTACTGCAGCATGAGGAAAAGAAAGAAGAGTGAATAAGAAGCGACTGATCTTCAGAGGGCGTTTTATTTCTAAGATTCAAACTAAGCCAAGATTTTATGTAAGGATCCATTCGATGAATTCGAAAATTATCTGATGCGTCTTCGAGGAACGATCAGTTTATAAAAGAAGAGCAATAAAAAATACTTCCTAGTTGAAATCCATCTTTTATGTATGAATGTCAAAAAAATCTTTTCCTTGGAAAAGTAAGGCAGTAAAGCCAGTTAGATACAAAGTTTCTGATATTCGCTAAAAGTTTAAATAGCCTATCAAACCACTTAAACTGTTAATTTTTACATGACAGAGAATGGCATTCTTATTTAATATTAACGAAAATAGTTGTTGGTGCTGATACATACATAATTGGACAAATTAGAAGAAAACTATAAAAAGTGATTGTAATAAGATTTTATATTTTAATAATAATAATAATAAAATCAAAATTAAAAACAGCAAAATACTATATATGTTCTACAGTGTCTTACTTGTTTATCTACCGTACTTTTTAATACATAATTTTTACACTGTATTTATTTAATGAACTGTTAAAATAACTGAATAACACTTTAACATTTTATTACAAGCTTTCTACTGTACGGCTACATAAATCACAGTCAAGCAACCTACCATTATTTCTCTTAGAAGGAATGTGGCTTATGCTGTGGAAACGCGATATTACACAAGAGAACAGGTGTTCTCATTGCATAAAATCAGCTGTTTAGATTCTAAGAATAGACTTAACATTCTGAATGAATGCCTTTAAAATGGTTCTAAGAGGAACGGGCAGGAAGGAGGAAATTAGTGTAAATGGATTTAGTCGCATCCTTGCTTCATTGCAGTTATTAGAAAAGATGGTAACACCTGAACATTTTTCCATTTACATCGATTATTTGCAATGATTTATTGCTTTTTTTTTCATCCAAAAGGAGTATTGAATTCGTAAAAAGTTTCGACTTTCAAATGTGGAAGTTTACCCTTTTTAATCCCTTCTCTCTCGCTCCCGTGAAAATGACGGGCTGGAGTGTTTAAAATTTCAAAATGAAAACAAATCAAAAATTAAAAATGAATATATATATTGTTCATACACATATTTTTATATAATTTTCAGGGATAAAAAAATAGCCACTTTTATGACCGTTTTCTTGAAAATTACCCCACCGTTAAGGGGTTAAGGGGCATTGGCCACATCTTTCGATTATTTTTGGGAGAGGTCTTTTTGTGTTTCTATGTTTCTGTTGTGAGACAGTTTTTTTTTTGGCTTCTAGGAGCACTAATTAGAAAAAAAGATCCCAACAAGAAAGTGTGCTGATTAGATTTTGGCACCAATCGTCTCAAGAGAGTGATGCAGTCAAACGTAAGCGTGCTTGCTATTATCCCAAAATGCGATCGGAAGATTAAAAAAACAAAAAAAAAAAAACAAAAAACAAATTGTTTTGCAAATCAGCCCCAACTGATGCTAGCGCCGACTAGCTTTCGGTATTAATCGCTGAAAGGAGGGAGCAGAGGAATCTCTCAATACATTCAAAATTCTAAGGATTTACATAATATGTAACGAAGAAAATTTAAATAGTCAGAACATTTATGTGAAACCTAGTGAGATTGCGCGATCGAAGAGATGGCACACTTGAATTTTTGTGGGGAAGGGGGGGGGGTATGATTGCACTACGATTTTAGGTAGTTGTACAGCTACAACAGCAGAATATCTACTTGAATACATAAGCTCTTTCTCTGAAAATGTATGACACAACGTCGTTTTTATTATTTGCCTTCCAAGGGCTGGAATTTTCAGTACAGTTCCTTTGATTTTCATCGTCATCTTTTGAAGCAAGCGCTTTTTAAGCTATTTTGATCATTTACTTGTGGTTATTATTAATATAATCTAATTATTATCGAAAACCATTTCCCATGCGTGTAAACAACCCATGTGCGCAATCTTACCCGTCCTATGAGGAGAGAAGCGGAAAATAGATGTCTTGGCTTCATGCCTGCTGCCGTTTTAAATTACAGCATAACAAGGAAATAGTGATGTAAATGCATACAGAAGGATTATAATAATAAACCAAATTCACTAAATAAGACTTGAAAAAAATTTATAATAACATAATTATAGGTAGAATATCTTCTGCACAAACCAAATATAATGAATAACGTTTTCAGAAAAATAGTTTTTTTTTTTTGTAACAATATTTGTAACAATTAAAATTTTATTGACTTGCCAGCTGATAGCTTTAGTACAAATAAGAATTTTAATCGAGAAATGTTATTTTCTTTGAATTAACTATGTAACTAACGTTTCAAAACGAGTTATTTCCGTGTTCGGTACGGAATGTAATAGTGTACTACATAATTTTGAATTACAATACAACATCTACAATGCAAGGCTGAATTGTACGTAGAAAAACTTTTTAATGCTAAAAATGATTTTTTTGGTAGTACTAGTCAATTTTGTAATGTAAATATTATTTATTTACATTTTGCTATATCGTGTTACGTATTTTTTTTTATTTTTACGGCAGTTAAACTTTTTTGACAGTATCACAGTCGAAACTTTGAGTTTTAAAATAGAATTAACAGTAAAAACTGGGTTTCTCATGCATAATTCATTAAAGCAGAAAGCGATTTAGGGAAATTTAGGTAACACATAAGAGTAATAACGCTGACGATAAATAATGCGAAAGTTTCAAGTTTTAGTGCTTTAAGTAGTTTAGTTAATAAATATTTTCGGGATAAAAGTTGAAGCGAAACTGAGATATGGTAAGAAAATGCCACAGCAAGATTATATTTGAGAATTTCCAATGTACCCATTAATTTTACTTTATTTCATGAATTATTCGATACTTATTATGAGAAAATAGGCCGCTTTTTTAGCCTGTTTTTCCGTAAAAATAGGAGAAAAAAGTATGAACGAATGCTTAATGTATCGCAAAAATACCTTTAAAATTAAAGAAAAGTCAAAAATAAGTGAAGAAGTTAAATAAATATTGAGAAATAAAAAAAATTGGAAAAAGGTTTTTTAGTTGGGGCACATGTGTGTCTGTCGGTCTGTCTATCTGCCCCCCCCCCTCCCTCCCAATAACTTTTGAGAAACTTATCCGACTCGAAAGATTTTTTTTTCTTTATTTGCATTCGAAAGATCTTGGCGAGGACATCTTATTTCCATAACATTATCGCTTATGAGGGAATATGAATAGAATTATATAAATCTGGACAAAATATCGAAATGCCCATGAGCGAGCTCATTGGAAGGAGCTCTCGACGTGAAGAACAGTTCAAAAAAATTTAACGTTATCCGTCCGTTAAATCAGGATTTATATAGGAAATTACAATCCTATATAAATCCTGATCTAACAGGCGGATTTGCTTGGCACAAACTTTATTGGAAGATCTTAGGACGCAAAACATGTACAGGTAAAAAGTCCAAAACTTAACGAGCTGCTTTTCCCGGAAAATATCTTGATGTCAATTTTTAAAGATCTTTCTGAATGAAAGAATGAACAAATGAATGTATAAATGAGTGAATTAATATGTATTATCCGTTGAAAAAAGTATATTTTAAGTAATTGGTGTATACGGGAAAGTAGGCTTGTATAGTTCTAGACGGAGCATCTTGTCATGCTTTTTTTCTTACCGCCTATTATATATATATATATACATATGTTACGGCCAAAGCCCGAAGGGCGGCCACTTCGCGAAATGGCCTGCCATTTCGCACTTTGGCCGAGAGGTATGGGTAAAGTGCGATGTAATTGAAACACGATCAGGGAATATTCTACTTTGGCCGGCCATTTCACGAAGTGGCCACGATGTTCCGGCCAAAACGCGATGTGCTCATTCAAGGATGCCCGAATGTAATTCGACATTTCACAAACATTTAGCTTGTTGTAATAAGTCATTACGGTGATTTATAATTCATTTTTTAATTAAAGGAAAAGAGGTAAATTTTTTATGTTGACCATCTTACTACTTTTTGAATATCTTTTGTATTTCTAATAACTTTGCGGGAAAAAAAATGTGTAGTGGTATGCTTTTTCACATATCGTGTGGTACGGTGGGGCCACAATTATTTAATATTTGACATAATTATTGATACTAACTCTTACAGGGGCACCACAATGAGCGTGGTACAAATTGCCGCAGGAGAATTTTGTCGTACAGTTTCTTTATCTGAGTGGTAGAGCTCCAGGAGTCTGTTGATGCAGAATAGCAGTATAAATTTAATTTAGCCGAGAGTATGGAAGCCAAATGTCTACTCAAGTGATCTTTTACATGTCTCATAGTCGTACGACATGGGCGCAGACAATTTTCTGCATCTTGATAATCCACCGACACTGGCAAGCTCGATCCTATGAACTGAGACGTACGAGCCCCGAGCCTTACGACGACACTGCCGTGTCAGTTCTTGTTATAAACTACCAAACGTGATATAAGTTGAAACAATTTATTTTCAACTCTAGCCAAATATTTCGTTTTCTAAAGCTGACTGTGAGCGTGAAAATACAAACTGTTTACCTCCCAAATAATCTAAAATTTATTCTTTTTCATTTTTCGGAAACATTTCGCTTTAAGTTTTTGTAAGAGTAGATTGTATCCTTTAGAATGATTTTCAACACGTACAACGATTTAAACGAAAATACACAGAGTAAATTTATGCATAGTTAAAATTATCATTTAGCATGATTTTTAACGAAAGTAAAGAGTAATCCTAAAAGTAAATTTATGAATATATTTAAAATAAAAATAATTAATTACATAAATAAATAATAAATAAATAAAATTAAAATAAATAAAATTAAAATTACATTTTTTAAAGCGAAGAAACTATAACAAGTTTTACATTTTTAAATATGTACTCTGGGGATTGAACTACAACTGTGTAAGAATTACCATCTTTAAAACAAAATCAAAACAACAAATCAACATTATAAAATGTTAGGAAGGCGGAAGCTAAAAACATTATTAAAGTATTAAAATCCTAAATTACAAAATTATTGTATTCACTACTAAAATGATTAATTTTATGAGAACAACTACAAAAAAAAAAAAAAAAAAAAACCCAAATGTGCTAATTATTTTTCCAATGGTAAAAATATCATTGCCATATTAATGCAACTAAAAACGTCCTTTTAAAAAGTTTCTATTTCTACGGCTATTTTAATATTCAAATGAGTTTTACGTTCGAATTGACATTTTTGAAGTATAAATTAGCAACTAATTGAATTATGGTATAGGTGTATTTTGTATGCTTTCCTAAAACAAAATATTTGCTTTTATGTTGTGGGAAAGAGGAAGTTTTCAAATTTTTCTGGGTTTAAAAGTTTTTGAAATTATATCTTTTTCATTTTCCAAAGTGACTACTAATAATATTATTATTGTTTAATTATTTTGCTTGCGTTGGATTTTATAAAAGTGCTGTGTTATTTCTTCTTTTTCTATTCTATAGTGATTCAAATTTTCAATGTATTTTATTTTTTGTTTTTTTTCTGAACGTACGTATATTCTATTTTCAGTTATTATTTTTTTTATGCGTGACTCTTTTTTTTTTCTTTTTTGAAAAATTGAAATGTTTCTTCCGTTTTTCCGTTGAAGTTAATACCTTTATTTTTTGGCGAATTGACTTATTAATAAATTCTTGTATTGAATTTAAGTATTTATTTATTTCATACTTATGAAAAATTGATTGTATATTAACATTAAGTACAATTTATCTTTAGTAAACTGTGAAGAATTTTTTTCAAAATTAAATAAATTTGAATTGGTTTATAGCAAATATTTATGTAATATTTCAGACTGAATATCCGTTATTATTTTCGAAGAACCAAGCATTAACATTTTGCTAAATATCACTTTCATTTCAAATAAAATAAAATGAATTATCTTACACATATGCATCACTGAAGACATTTCTTTTTTTTTCTTTATCCTCCGAAATTTTTATATTTTTATGATTAATACATTTTTATGATTTTTCATGCAGATATTTTCCTGAGAAAAAGTCTCTCATCATATCATTAAATCCTTTCTTATTTGCACTTTAGGAAAATGAAAAATACTTAAATTTTAAGCTTTGCCGAAAAGTATTTAACACACTATTATGATTTGAGAATATTAAACGCCGGCTCGATATAACAACAAAAATAACTGATTCAACTTCAAAAGATGAATAACGACTATTACTTACAAAAAGCTAAATAAATGGACCCCTTAACCACTAGAAATCGAATTTTATATTTTTGGTGACCCTATTTTCTTATTTATTGGCAGCACGTACAGTGATTCTTGTTTTGAAAGTCTATAGTTAACTTCTTAAAAAGTAGGATTTTATGGTAGCTAGTGATTTCCTTTTTAGAAATTCGGACTTTTTCTGAAACGAAAAAGTCTCCACGATGCCACCAATGTATTTTAGAAATGCACAAATTCAACAACTTTTATTTGTACATTAAAATATGTGTAACATGACATGCATACTTTCCAACAGTTGTGAATGAAAGTTTAGCAAATTCAATGCTTTCGTCAACATTTTTTAAAAACTTACAAGTAAAAAAACGAAACATATCAAAATTAGTTTCCGACAATATTTCTTATTACATTAGGTAGGTATTACAAAAATAAAACATCAAAAGCGGATATAATACAAATATTGATTTTTTAGTGGGTCAATTAAAAATTACACAGCTTATACTTTGCGTTAAATAAACTAATATTCACTGTCACAATTTGATGCTCAACTGATGTTACGGAAAGTGCAAATATTTGAAAATCATCACTTAGATAATTCATTATTTTATACAATATGTCGATGTTGATAACATAAGTGATGAAGATACACAATAAATGTATAAATATGAATATAAATGAAAAATGAAAATAAATAAACAAATAAAAAAACTATTAAAATGAGTCAATACTACCTTAGACATGTTATATACATAGCAATGGGTTGATTTCCATATGCCAATAAAAAATTTTTTTTGTCCGGTTGTCACACGAGAATGCGACCCGCTGCCGAAATGCTTTGCATAACCATCAATGAATTATCATGCCAAAAGGAATGCGAATATCTGCCACGTGACAATGAAACTTTTGGCTGAGTTTTCACATGATACCAAAACGGCTTATCCTTTCTACTCGTCTCAGTCTATCAATGGAAACTTCTTGATAAATATGAGAAAACTCATTCTTTATTCATGGAAAGAGTTCGACATTTTCAGCGTTTTACTTCAATTTACGAATTTTATACATTTTTGTTTCAGTTATTTATCAGACATATAATTTATGTGATCAAAATAATTTAACATAAACAAATATCATATCATAAAACAAATAACATATCATAAAAAACGTAAATAAAAACATAACGTTTAAATTAAATGGTTTATAATTTGCCGAAACTATTTCTAATTAACATGCGAAAAATCCTGTGCAATTTTTAGTTCATTATAAACAAACACGTTTTTTTGTTACTAACTTACTATTAATAATTAAACAGAGAGTCAATTGAATTAAAATATGTATGCATGGTTGCAATATTGTTCATGAGAAAAAAATTCTGCTTACCTCAACTAGTATAGATGCTCACTCTTTTCTTTATAGATCCTCTGAAAATATTAAAAATAGTTTGGAATTATTTCCATATTTCAACTTTATAATATTTCGCAATATAACTGTGTTAAAAAGGACAAAAATTTACCTCAGTTTTAAATTAAAGCAAAGTGTACTATTACTAAATTTTAACTGACAGTATAGTCAACTTTTCCATGATAGTTCTACCTATTGTTGTAAAAACTTTAAATTTAGGACATTGGTTTTTCAAAGATATATAAGAAACCTCACATTTTAATTTAAGACTAGCTGTACCCGGCCACGCGTTGCTATGGCTCAGTCTGGTTCGATGGAAAAGCAAGAGAAGGCACATATTTCTAATATGTTTCATTTCACAAAGCTTGTTGTTTCATTGTATGAAAATATAGATTGTCTGATTTACCCACTCTAGAACACGCAATATATAATTGGCCATGTGAGAAGCAATCCGTGTCTAGATCTAAACTGCTCAATTTAATTGATTGGTCTTGAGCTTTATGTTTTTTTTTTTTTTCACAATTCTTGGCGGGCAATTTTTTTTTTGTCGTTCCATTGTCTGTAAAGATTTTGATATTGTCTGGCTCGGCACATTGAAAAATTCTAACATAAGAGTTAGCCGAACAGAAGAAACACAAACACAAAAATTCTAAATTTAAAAAAAATGCCGTTCAAAATAAATAATCTTTGTTTTAAAGATCCCCTTGATCATGAAGTTCAAAAATACTAACAAAATACTTCAATACAAACGGAAAAAACACAAAATTTTTAAATCAAAATGAAAATGGCTAAATTAAACTGTTGCCATTAGAAATAAGTAATCTTTGTTTTAAAATTCAATTTAATCTTTGAGTGCAAAAATACTAACAAATTCTTCAATACAAACACAAAATGTTTAAACCAAAATGAAAATAGCTAAATTAAATTGTGGCCATGCAAAATAAGCCCATCAATAATAATTCTTTGTTTTAAAGTTATCCTTAATCTTTGAGTGTAAAAATACTTCAATACAAACAGAAAAACACAAAATTATTAAAACAAAATAAAACACGTTGCAGTGGCTCCTTCTCCCTTTATAAAACATTAAAAAACGAAATAATAAAATGAAAATTAAAATAAATTAAGAGTGATATATAAAACACGCACGTATTCGAACGCAATGTTCTGGCAAAATATCAACGCAATCGGTGAAGTGCTTTCGGATTTGGGTTTTAGCCGTCAAAAACTAGTTTTTGACGTGACATAGGTTTAAACCAGGTTTTAACCGGTTTAAACCGTTAAAAACTCCTATACAATTTAAATACGCTAAAAATAAAAATAAAGGCTGTTAATAATAACAAGATACAGCATAATTTCTGTTTAATTATAATTTTAAGTTTTAGTATACATTGAATAATAATTAAATATTAATTTATATACTTTTCTTTGTTCATGACTTAATTTTGAATTTTTTACAAGTATTTCTTTCTGGTCTGGATTTTTTGCATATTTGATTAACAAGCTTATTTATTTATTTTATAGTTGGAGTAAATTCAGAACAATAAAAGGTAAAATAAGAATAAAATTTATTTTATAAATGTTAAAAAATGAAATACTGGTATAAACAGATTAAAATATAAATAATTTAATTTTTGTAATGACTAATAATGATTTCTTACTGGTATAAATTTATCTTACTCAAGGTGTATCTCCTGAAATTAAGGACAGATGAATAATTCACCATATCACTAGAAAAGAAATAATTGCTTACCTTTCCAAATGATAAAATGAGATTTGTTTTGTGTTTAATTTAAATAATGGAACCTTCAAAACTTTGAAGTTCGTACTTTTAATAATTACAGCATACATTTATTATTTACATGATTAATATTCTGGTTCAAAAGAACCACGTAACATACGGTAACACATGACTAATTTGGAGCATTTTTCTAAACCTAATCTATTTCTTATTTTCGAATGTATATGTCCAAAGTTTGAAAACATTCTTTCAATGGAGGCGGAACTAGCTGGACAAGAATGAAGAACAATCACCATTTTTACAAATTCAAAAAATGGGCTATCTTTTTCTGTAATTCCATTATGAATGCCTTTCCACCAAGTCACTGGATTAGTTAGTGTACCACTTTCGCTAAAATAAGATGCAGGAAATGGTAAATCACACGCTTTAAATGCAATTAAGAAAGGAAGACAATTAGGGAATTTTTCTGTTGCCCATAAATGAGCAGACTCAATTTGTACACGGTTTAATCCATCTTCTTTATATATGGGATGAAGAAGATAACGCTAAGAAATGGAAAGGTTCTAAAGATTGCGACACTTTTTTCCACAGTTTCAATGTGTGGCTGCAGAGATTCTTCCTTCATGAGACCAAGCTAAGCTGAACATGCATCAACTAAAGTTGCACTATCCCGTTGAAGGACGTCTAGACAAACACTAATTGGTTTAAGTTGTATCAAGAGGTCTTTACATTGCTTATAAAGATTATAATTGTTGATCAGAATAGCAATATCTTTTTCAATTTTATCTTCATGATCTTCAACTATTTTTTGATAAAATGGTCTGTTTCTCAAAAAGGTATTGATGCATACAAGCTGGCTGTTCCATCTTGTGTCACATTGCAATTGTGGCTTTATAGATTCTGGATACTCCTGAAGCCATCCTGCGGGTAAGTGATGATTCCGAAAGTACTTTTAAACTTTTATTACAGGTTTTATTATGGCATCTGGTGTAAGATCTTGGCCTAATAAATTTAGCTAGTGGGATGAGCAACCATAAAAAAAAAAAAAAAAAAAGATCTTTGGTACTCTCTTCCAATTGAATTAATTTTCTTGTTTTTTCCATCACTTTTGCATTATCAGTCACAACAGTTTTTACATCACAACCAAATTTGATTTTGGCTTTATTGATTGCATTTTCAATGATTTCCTTATGATAGTCAGCATTTTTTAGCCTACTTTCCCGTAAAAGTAAAAAAAAATAATAATAAAGCATGAAAGAAGGCTTAATGTATCGTGAAAATATCGTTAAAAATCAAGAAAAGTCAAAAATAAGTGAAGTAATTAAATAAAGATTGAAAAATAAAAAATTTGAAAGTAGGGTATTGAGATGGGGAAAAAGTGTGTCTGTCGGTCTGTCGGTCTGTCTGTCTGTCGGTCTGTCTGTCGGTCTGTCTGTCGGTCTGTCTGTCGGTCTGTCTGTCGGTCGGTCTGTCGGTCTGTCTGTCGGTCTGTCTGTCGGTCTGTCTGTCTGTCGGTCTCTCCCCCCCTAATAACTTTTGAACGAATTGTCCGATTGGAAAAATTCTTTTTGCATTCGAACAATTTGATTTGATGATTTGAACAATTTTTTGTTCAATTTTGAACAGTTCAAAAAATTTTAACATTAGCGCCTATGGACAAAATTGAAGCAAATTCTGTAAACTCTGGGCACAAGAGCCAAGTTCCTATTGAAAGCTTATTGAAAGGAGTTCTCGGCGTGAAATATTGATTTGAACAGTTTTTGTTCATTTTTGAACAGTTCAAAAAATTAACACAGAGCTTACGGGGAAATTTCAACCCTATATAAATCCTGATCTAACGGACCGATTTGCTTGGAACAAACTTTATCGGAAAGCTCTTATAACGTAGAACATGTAGAAATAGAAAGTTTATCCAGAACGTACGAGCCTATTTTGCTATGAAATTTTTTGATCGGGATTTTCAAGGATATTTCTCAGTGACTCAATGAGTGAAATAATGAATGAATGAATAAATGAAAGAGTGAAAGAATAAATCAATGAATAAATGAATGAGGAAAAGAATGAATGAATAAATTATTGAATAAATGAAAATATAAATAAATGAGTGAATAAATACATGAATGCGTAAATGAATGAATAAACACTTGAATGAGGTAACGAATGAATGAATAAATGCGTGGCTGAATAAATGAAAGAATGAATGAGTGAGTGAATGAATATGTATTATCCGTTGAAAAAGGTATATTTTCAATAATTAGAACTAAAGATAAATAATAAAGAGAGAGAAAGAGATAGCTAGATTATAAATTTGAATTTGGTGTATACGGGAAAGTAGGCTCGTATAGTTCTAGACGGAACTTCTTGTTATTTATTACTTTTTAATAAAAAAGGATTGTCGCGTGTGAAAATTTTCATTTTTTTTATTAATTACAAAGGCACTTGAACAATATGTGTGAAATATAATCTGGACGGCCAATATCGTTCCGTTGCGAACGACTAAAGTGCAATACACTACTACCTTTGAAAAATAATATTTTTTGGAAATTGTAGTGATAATTTCCAACTATTAAACTGAGCGAAATTTAAGAGCTGGCCATTCATTACATGGTTCTGAGAAACTCACTCTCATAATTGACTACATCAGCATTTTGTAGATTTTAATCTAAGCATGGGTTTGACAGTCATTCAGCATTCGAAGTTTGCCGGAGCATTACGTCCAAGAGCGTTCTATTGTTTAAAGGTCGTGTCTTAAGTAATAGATAGTAAATGACCTGAACTGTAGGGTATGGGTTCAATAATTTAAAAAATAGATTTTCTGGATCTGATTTCCTCTGTTCTCAGGAATAAGGTCAGTAATACTCCGAGGTCCTTATAGTATTCAGGTTCTTTATTCATCTATTATTATTATTATTATTGTCATATATATCAGAGGCGAACCTAGAATGGGTTTCACCCTACACAAAAATAAATGAATATATAAAAATTAAATTAAAAATAAGAAAAACGTTGTTGTGTTGCATAAACTTGTGGATTGGAAAGTTATATTATTTTCAGTAGATCAAAAAAAAAAAAAAAGCTCTAGAAATGCCATTTTATTTATTTGGTGTAAGTTTCAGTGAATTACATTAATATACAGTTATAATGCGTTGAAATGGCACCAAGTAAACTTATATAATTCAAAAGTATGTATTTTTCAGAAATTCTTTAACTCATTTTGGGTGTCACCCCTGAACTCCCAATATTCCCCAAAAGGGTCTCATGTATTTTTGTAATTACTCTGTGTTAAATTTAAACTCTCTGCTGTGATTTGTGGTTAACAAAAAATAAATACAATTCCTTTTTCTGATTCTTGAAATGGCAACAAAAATTCATCAGTCGTTGACAAGATTTCTGGATCCTAATGCGCAATGTTTATGATGGATTTCTTTAATGTAATTTATATTGAGAAAGATGAAAAACGCAATAAACAGCAAATTAATTAACTTTGATACATTATATAATGGCAACGTAACCAGTTCTGCCATTTTTCTCTTTTTAGCCTACTTTCCCGTAAAAGTAAAAAAATAATAATAATAAAGCATGAAAGAAGGCTTAATGGTATCGTGAAAATATCTAATGCGCAATGTTTATGATGGATTTCTTTAATGTAATTAATATTGAGAAAGATGAAAAACGCAATAAACAGCAAATTAATTAACTTTGATACATTATATAATGGCAACGTAACCAGTTCTGCCATTTTTCTCTTTTTAGCCTACTTTCCCGTAAAAGTAAAAGAAAATAATAATAAAGCATGAAAGAAGGCTTAATGGTATCGTGAAAATATCGTTAGAAATCAAGAAAAGTCAAAAATAAGTTAAGTAATTAAATAAAGATTGAAAAATAAAAAATTTGAAAGTAGGGTTTTGAGATGGGGAAAAAGTGTGTCGGTCGGTCTGTCGGTCTGTCTGCCTGTCGGTCTGTCGGTCTGTCGGTCTGTCCCCCCCTAATAACTTTTGAACGAATAGTCCGATTCGAAAAATTCTTTTTGCATTCAAAAGATCTCGGAGAGGACATCTCATTTCTATATTTTACTTTTTGATTTGAACAATTTTTTGTTCAATTTTGAACAGTTCAAAAAATTTTAACATTAGCGCCTATAGGTGAAAATGAAGCAAATTATGTAAACTCTGGGTACAAGATATAAGTTTCCATGAACAAGCTCACTGGAAGAAGTTCTTGGCGTGAAATATTGATTTGAACAATTTTTTTTCATTTTTGAACAGTTCAAAAAAAATTAACATACCGCCTACGGGGAAATTTCAATCCTATATAATTTCTGATCTAACGGACCGATTTGCTTGGAACAAACTTTATCGGAAAGCTCTTATGACGTAGAATATGTACAAATAGAAAGTTCATTAAGAACTAACGAGCCTATTTTCCTGTGAAATTTTTTGATCCGGATTTTCAAGAATATTTTTTAATTAATGAATGATTAAATGAATAAGCAAAAGAATGAATGAATAAATGAGTGAATAAATACGTGAATGACTTAATAAATAATGATTGAATGAATATGTATTAACCGTTGTAAAAGGTATATTTTAAGCAATTAAGAACTAAAGCTAAACGAGAAAGACAGAGAGAGAGAGATAGCTAGATTATAAATTTGAATTCGGTGTATACGGGAAAGTAGGCTCGTATAGTTCTAGACGTAACTTCTTGTTACATTTATGCCACTGTGAACAGCATCAAGAAAGACAGACCCGAGACATGCAAACTGGATGCAATGACTGGGTCGTTGTGGATGTTACTCCATCCATCTTCAATTAGTGTAACATTTTTTCCTTTTTATTGTAGGTGGGGGAAATGGAAGAATGGAGTGGAAAGGAAACATTGCAGACACAAAAAATTTAAAATGCAATCACTTTTGATCTAATATTCAGATTGCAAATATAAAAACAGATTTGGAATCCTTGGAGCAAAATGCATAAATTGACACCAAATACTAAGGCATTTCGCAAAGAAATAAAAGATTTAAAAAATACATCCAATTACGCAAGATAATTAGTTAAAAATTGAACTAAAACTGAATAAATTTGTAGATTTTTTTATGAAATTGCGAAAAAGGAAGTTAATTAAAGGGAAAAGGAATCAAAATTTTAATAATTAAGTAAAAATTAAATAAATTAGAAAAATATCAATTTTTAAGAACAACTTGAGAAAATGTGAACAGAAACTTAACTTAACACATTAAATTAATTCTTATAAATCATGAAACAGAAGTTAATTTAAGGGAAAATAAAATATAATTTTAATAATTACGCAAAATTTGATCAATTAAGAAAAGGTTAAAGTGAGAACAAACACATAAAACAACGCAATTTTCCACCATTCCAAAACCAAAACTGAGAACAACTGATCTAACAAAAAGGTCATAACAGTTGTGATTAAATAAACTTATACTTAATAATCTATACTTAATAACTTATACTTAAAACTTATGCTAAATCATTTCTTTCATAATAATTCCTTTTTACAAATTAGGTTTTTGACACTTTTTGACGTTTTTGACAAGCCGGTTTTAACCATGGTTAAAACCGGTTAAAATCGTCGCATGTCAAAAACCTGCCAACCCTGGAATGAACAAACAAAGACTTACATTTTTATTTATATAGATGAGGCTAACACTATTCACCCGAGTTGAGGAAACTGCTAATTATTATTTTTGGATCAAGGTAAGCTTTAAGAAATCGAACTAAAAAGCTTAAAACTGGCATTCTTGTTGACTCAGAAACTTCGAACAAATTTCATCTTGTGCAAAAAAAAATCAGCGCTTTCGATCGGTATATTATATTAATATGTGGAAGGATTTTTTTACCCCCATATTGGGGAATTTATGTGGAAATTTGCGTAAAATTGGAATAAAAAAAAGGAACTACCTGTCGGATTTTTTTTCTAACGGGTCTATAAACCTTCCTCTTGAATCACTCTGACTATTGACAAAATTTCAAAGTAATCGGTAAAGTACTTTCGGAGATTTGCGGTTATGAACAAACGAACACTTACATTTTTATTTATATAGATTTATGGAACAAAATAATCACTAAAATCCAAATGTTAGGCACAACAAAATTGTCCGCAAATTGCTCAAATTAAACGTACAATATTTAAGAGTTATGTAGGGTAAACAAGGAATTGTTGGCCTGATTTTTGTTCCATGACTTCTTTAAAATTCAGAATTAAAAATTTTGAGGCGTTTTGTATACGATACTATCAAAGTATCTTCAGAAAGAATCATCCATTGTAAAATTTGAAAATAATACCTTCATCTAATAACAATTGTGATGAAGTTGATCCACGTCAGTTATTTAATGTTCTGATGTTTTAGGAGTTGAAGAAATTTAAGAGACTTTGTGGAAGTCTTATTTTCTATTTCCTATGAAAGAAAACATAAGAGTGCTTCTGGAAAAGTCGCTTTCATACACTCTTCCTGCATGAAGTATAACGTTGTTCAATCATTATGTTTAAAAAGTCATTTTTTTCTATTCTTAATCAATTTTTTACAGACTAAGTTCAAATAGAACCTACAACTGTGCACTTTGTTAATGAATGTTAAGACTTTGTTAAGGTAGACTAATTTCTGCACAGTTTTGCATTTTACTCTCTACGCACATAAGATTAAAGTTTTGCCTCAGTAGAACCTACAACTGTGCACTTTGTTAATGAATGTTAAGACTTTGTTAAGGTAGAATAATTTCTGCACAGTTTTTCATTTTACTCCCTACGCGCATAAGATTAAAGTTTTGCCACACAAACGAACACAATTTATTTTTTGCTCTATTACCCACGATATTCTTGTTTGTCTTTTATTAGAGCAACCTGATTGTGTATACGATGAACATCTAGGATTACTATTTGCTTCTTCATTTAATTTTATTTTATAATTTTTCTCTCCTTATTAGCTTAATACTTTCCACAAAATATTGCACAGGCCTAAAAGCGACGTGCCAAACCGTTAATATTTCACAAGGAAAGCTACTTTAACGATTTACGATTAAAAGAACACAACACACAAGTACTTGTTTAAAGGAACTTGAAGACAATAAATAATACCTTAAATTTATTATTTTAATTCAAACAATCGAAGTAAACCATTATTTCATACTAAAAGTACAGTTAAGTATGTCTCCGAGTTTGAAGATTAACAACTATAATGGAATGAAATTACTACAAAAACAGTCAATATCAAAGAACTATATAGCAAACCTAATCGATACTTTTGTAATAGACATTAAAAGGATAATTTATCGACGAAAAATAAGAGAACTAAGCTGTGAAACCAAATTAACTGCCACCTAATTGTAATGGTCCTCAAAAGTGTAGAATAAAGATTATCGACTTGTTCAACAAAGAACATCTTACATCACAAATATCAAGACTTTTTTCCTATAAAAGTTTAAAATCCTACCTCCACGAGCGTGCTGTAATTGTATGTCGCTTAGAACTTGTAAGATAACAGTAATTTTCGAAATTAACGATGTTTCTTCCACTTGTATAGTTGGATAAAATCGATAAACAACTTAAATTTAAGATCATTGGGTTTTGTAATGATCGAAAAATATAAGCTTACAACAGATTAATTTTCTTGAAAGATTCTGAATTGTGTTCTCTGAAGATGATCTTGAAGTAATTGATTGTCTGGCGTGAAGGTAGCTTGTCGACAAACCTCCATAGCTTAGTAAAATACTGACATATCAGATGTCTCTGAAATGCTGCACTTTAGGATACCGCACAGTATCTAAGCATTGATTTTATTTTAAACTGAAGCGAAAAGCATAATTGATTACAGGTATTCGATATCAAAATGTTACTACGCAATAACCATTATCTCTTATTACTTGTTCAATTTAGTTTTCAACTTCTTTTTTCGCCACATTTCGTAATGGGTTGTGCTTTGATTTCTCAAACTTCAACCTCTTTAAAATCTTATAGAAATTGGAAGCTTGTATCAGTTTGATGCTGTGTTTTGTACACAATACGTATAGCATAAGACATTTACACAGGAGAGAGACAGAGGGGGATTAATATTCAAATGTATGTGTGTGTGCGAGGCTCTTCTGCCGCACTCATATCTTATTTAACCCTCGTCAAACTGATCACAGGTAGTATGGATTTTTTAAAGGTTTGGTGCAGCTGGTACGTTTTTTTCTCACGGAAGATATGAAATTGTTAACACAAAAAAAAGTGCCTAAGCAAGGTTGCAATTTTCTTTCAAAAACCCATAATTTTGAACATATCATTGTTATTCTTTCCTGAGCTTTAAAATGATGTGAAGCTTCAAAAGTATACAGAAAACTTCTGTATGTAGATGAAATTTGTTTCATAATTCAGTTTTGGTACATTTTCATAGATTTCATTCTAAAAATTGCTGTTGAAATATGATTAGAAAGTTTCCTGGAATCATAATCAGTAAACATGTTGACTTTTGTCGCACGAAGGAATGGAAACGCTGTAGCGGGATCTACTTGAAATTTACATCTCTTCTAATTCAATAATTAAGCGTTAAATGGAATAAATGTGCTGTAACATAAAAAGCTACTGCTCCTACTAAACAAAGCAGAAACGGAGCAGTCCACTCCTAGTATAGGTGCAAGTTTCAAAAACACAAGTCCGGTTTTTGAGACCGTTCAATGGCAGGTCTAACGGTAGGTCAGAAGGATCCCGTGTCATGTACCTAGACTAGAATGCTGGTCAGGGTATGATTGTTGTTCTGGGATATAGCAAGTTGACTGACTATCTACCAGTGCTTCGGAATCGACCCAAGCTCTAGATGCCTTTACGATCGTTTGCGATACTTTTCGCTCGTCGTGTTTAGCCAAATATATATGCAAAAGGTGGTAGCTCACTGAGTTAAAATAAAACTATCGAAGTACCAGTTTTTGAGTAGGTTTTGTCACTTAAACCCATGTAATAACTCAAAAGTACTTTAGCGATTTTAAGAAATGCATTTCACAAATATTTTCCACTAATGTTCTTAAATGTAACCTGAAGATCCTACGTCATTGCTATATCGTATCAGAAAGACATTTTAATATTTTATTTTGCAACACTCTTTACTTTACAATTTTTCCCAACAGTTTTTTAGACCTTGCAAAATTTAGAATTCTTCAGTTGATAAGTCATTATTAGAAATGTTAGTACTTTTTGCACTTCTCTTTTTGATAACGAACATTTTCCAAAATTTTATTTACATATGCATAAAAATATCTTACATTTGTAAGCAACATAAAACAACTAACAAATTTTATATGTTTACTAGCGTAGATAGGTTTCAGATTTTCTTCTTTCTCTTTGCAAGGCAATAATCCCAAAACTTTAATCAAATTCATTCAATAAAAGTGAGTCTGTCTCTCATACTATTCATTTGGTACAAAGTGAAAGGAACTAATTCTGTTCCATTGTCTGCATCCGATTGTCAGAAAAGAGAAGCACTTTTGTAGTGATAAATCTTTTCATGGTAAATAGAAGTTTCGTTGGATTATCTGTTTGGTTCAACTTGGGCAACTTTTATTGCTTCGGTTGAGCAGTTTCGGTATTATGTGGAATTTTGCTAATAATATATTTAAATGTTCATTAATTATTTGTAAGAGCGAACAAGGTCTATTATAGTTTATAAAACTTTCTTCATTTTCTTTTTGTCCTTCCCTCTCTCAATTATCTCAATTTAATTTTTATTTTCAAAGCAATACTTTGTATATTAAGAAGAAGCAAGCGCATTCAAATTATTCTCATTGGAACAAAAACACAAACGCATTACATATGTTGAACATTTTAAAATATGTTGAGAACCTATTTTAAGCATACCTGAATTAGATTTTTACGAAGCAATGGTTATTGGCAGAATATTAATATTTTTCTGAGAGGGGAAGGCAAGTTCAAAAAAGTACTTAAATGTATATAAACATTAACTCACAAAGGTGGCTTAAATACAAAGATTTTGGGGAATTGAAACCCCCCCCCCTGGTGGAGCCTCTGATTCGTAGCAATATGTTTGGATTATTGTGTTTTGCCATAGTGGTGAAAGCATTCGTGGAAAAATCCTTCGGACTTATCCCCCTCCCCTGTCCCTTTCAAAATGATGCATTTCCCAGTAATTTACTTTTATTTAAGAAGAATTGTGAAAGAAGCATTCAATGATAAAATACTTTTCATATATTTAACTTATATGCTTACAATTTTGAAGCAATATGTAGTAAATTAGTTAACCTTATTTTTTAAAAAAGAACTAGTTTGAATTATCTCAGACCTGAAGAATGTTTTCATGTTCTTTATTAGTGTTGATTTAATTATTTTATATAAATATACATGTATATATCCACAGATAGGATCTTATTGTGTATTTCATATCCAAAGCCCGGAACTTCGAAAAGTTCGTTAAAGAGGAATTACATTGTACTTTCACGAAAAATACTAATACTCCATCTACTGACCGCTATGCAAGTATCCTTAATAAAACTAGAGACGACAGATTTCAAAGGTCGTTATTTTATCCCCACAAGCGATAAAATGGCGATAATGATTTGTCTAAAAAATGGTCAAGAAACGTTGCAGTTCATTAACTGAAAAATGTAGTAACTTTAGCTGCCTTTTCCCTCGTCGAGTTATTTGATAGCAGTTTTCTTAGCTTGCTCATAATTAGGACATAAACACAGAACGTCTTCTATAATGGAAAATTAGAAATTTGCGGTACATGCTAACAGTACTATTTATCAATTTCATTCTACATTTCTATCTGTATGTGAATGGTGTTACTTGTATTGCGACTTAAGTTGTATATTTTTATTGGTATTTTAAGGATGAACTTACGACAACTATAAAAGTGCTGATTTAGTAGACGTTGATTAGTGCAAGAAATTTATATGATAATATTGTGCTTCAATGCTGTTTACGCGACCGAGTAAAATAATTGAAAATGCAAGTTTTTTAAAAAGGGACATAGTGGTGTATAGGTAAGAAATTGTAACATTAGGATTATTGTTAATAGTTATGGAAATTTCTCACATTTTATAAGTTAATTGTATAACGAGTTAAAGTACTCTTTTTGCTCATTATTGATAATTTTAAATTAATCCGAACATTTAACTTCTGTTCAGTAGAAATTAAAAATAAATAAACAAATTTTTTTAAAAAATGTAAAAAAAAAAAAAAAAAACAACATTCAAAATGAAATTCCAGAATGGTTCAAAACTACAAAACGGTTTTTTAAAATAATAAATATATATTAAATTTACAAATGATTTCAAAAAATACAGTTAGAGAGGTAAATTACCACGCTCTTTCAGAACCTCAAAGTCCCAGTCATTCGGCAATATTGCAAAGAAATAGGTACAAGGATCACTGCAAATAATTTTTTCCAGTAAATCAATCCCCACTTCTGGGTGCAGAAATTTTTCAAGTTTTAATGTAAGTTTCAAACAATTGGATTCTTAGTTTGTGTCATCAAACAAAACCGTCTTGAAAAAAATCAAAACCAGCCAAAATACGCACATCTTGTTCTTGTTATCATTTATCGACATTCCGCATAACTGTTCCATGAACATCTTGTCGTTTATTTATTTATTTTTTTCAAGCGTAATAATGGATCTAGGGACGTCGTAGAAACGTCAATCTCAGAATAAAATGGCATACTCTTCGTAAATTTACAGTCACCAAAATATCCAAATCGTCCATAATGGATATTTCTCGTGAATACGAAACGTAAAATACTTCCTCTTCTGTATATTGTGCAAGTTGAACGAAAGAAAATGAAATAATGAAATATCTCATGGAAAAAAATTTATAAGCAAATATTGGAGGGAAAAGCGTTTTGAGCAAACCGCAATTTAAATGCTTGTCTCGGTGACTGTTTCCTAAATGGCCTTTTTTCTGAAAAATGGACGCAGTTCCACTACTTATATCACAGTTGCTTTTATCCCCTTAGATTGCCTCCCAGATAAATCTTTCTGCTAATTAAACGCTTACTTCTATTCCTTCTTTAATAAATTAGCCTCTGGCAAGTCATGTTTAGAGGAAGGTTTTTTTACATTGTTTCCAAGAAATGAGATAAACGATTACAATTACTTTCCCATTTATCCATGAATGCAGCAATAATAAATTTCCATCCAAATTATCATTTAAAGATTTGGTTTCCGTGGCTGGTTTCAGTGAGATAGTACAGGTATGTACTATCTCACAGGTATGTTTTATTTGATGTATCAGCTCTATATTTGATGTTAGAAAATTATGTCAAATTTACAAAAACCACTAAATTGTCAAATCAAAAGTAAATAAAAAAATAATATGTACTTTTTTCTTCTTTCTTGATCTACAATTTACGTGTGAATAATATTCAGTGCCTTAGTTGCGATCATGCAAAAAATCTGCTTTTAAACATATTTTTTCCTTTGATTTTATAGAAATTAGAAAAATAAAATCAATGATAAAACATCCAACGTATTCTTTTTTATCAAATCGTGAGAATTATTTTCAAAACCGCATTCATTTTCCTTTATTTATGCATCAGAAAATAATTTCTAACTATTAAGTATGAGGGGTTCTGTTACTATAAAACATACACGTCCCATTTCCTGGGCTATCATAATCATAATAAAAGAACTGGATCCGTTTGGGAGGTTGAAAAGGAGAAAACTGGAAAGAGAAAGAGAGAAAAAAGAAGAAAGAAACTATATACTATTCCTATCAAATCTCTAATTATTTTGGAAATACTTTTTTTGGTGGAACAGGTTCCTTTTATTAGACAGATTACAATTATTCCTATGGCCTGTGCTGTTTGGGGGGGGGGGGGGCAACGTGTTATATGTGCATGTTTAATTACTGGTTCCAGTCTGAAAGAACTTTAAAAACTTCATTAAACTTCAGTGGATTACTTGATTAAACTCTTACGAGCAAAGATATTTGTCTTCCAGAACATATACCCCTCTTTCTGCTTGTCTTCCAATTCCTTTCCGCAGATAATAACTCAATTTTGACAATTTTTCTTTTTCCCCTAATAGGTTGAAATACATTTCTTCCCCTAATCAAGTTCGTCACCTACTCACCCCCCCCCCTATTTTCAGACTGAATTTTAATGAAGTAGAAACTAGTCAGACTGAAACTAGTAATTAAGCAAGCACCGTATAACACGTTGCTTCACAAAAACAGTACAGGCCGTAGGAATAATTATAATCTCTTTAAAGAAAAAAACCTATACCACAAGCACAGACCATAGTAATAATTGGTATCTCTTAAAAAAAGAACCTATAACACAAAAAGGTATCTCCAAAATTGTTAGAGGCTTGATTGGATAGTGCAGAGTTTGAATAGGATAGTACATCGTACCTATCTATATTTAGAATGAATGTATTTCCCGTGTTATCACAATGCCACAAGGAAGCTGAATATCTTCCTTTTCTTGCACCCTTTAATGTTCTAAAAAAATTAATATCGACGTGAAACAGTATATAGCGCTGGTTTTTTTATGTAAAATAACCGATATAAATTATTTATTTTGCGCTTGTAATGTAGTTCAATACATTAAAAGTCATAAAAAGTAATATCAATTGATTTTGCAATGAAATTCTTCTGTTGCAGTAAAATTCGAATCTAATTAGAGTTTCCTTAATTAACGCGCTCTGAACACATTAACCTCAGTTCATAACTTTTATGAGTAATAAATTTCTTTAAAGAGAGAAATTTCAATTTTCACCAACTTACCCATTAATTATTATATTCATCATGTAACTTAACGATGTATTATGCTAATTAAGTACCCGAAATAAATTTTATGCAGACTGCCTTCTAAACAATCTCGAAAATGAATCATATTTAAAAATGACATTTTCACTGCGATACTATTAAGTTACTGCAATGATTAGGAGACGAAAAGTATTATAACCTATTAGCGGGAAAAAGAAAAACTGTCATAATTGAGTTATTATCTGCGGAAAGGAATGGGAAGACAAGCCCAAAGAGTATATGCTCTCAAAGACAAATATCTTTGCTCGTAAGAGTTTAATCACGTAATCCAGTATGTACTTTATTGATGCGTTAGTGCTTCGTAAAACAAAGGTATAGATTTAGTGCGTTTATTAATTATGCAATGAAAGTTTTCGCAGTAATTTAACTAGTCCTCTTTATCAATAACTTTAAAAGCGGCAATGAAATAAAATTTGGCACCTCAATAGACAATTACTTATTGAAATTAGGAAAAAAAAATGTGAGTGCCAGCTAGCATTTGAATAAAAAAGAACAAAATGAGAGAAAAAAGAATGAAAAAAGAACTATATAAAAAATACCCTGCGTTATAAAATTGAAGAGTTAATTGAGTTTGCAGGAAAGTTATGCATTTTGACGAAATCCCCCCATTAAATTGTAATTTATCATATTGAAGCTATTGGAAGAAATATTTACTGACTCGTTTTAGTTTTATTTTTAGTTTTTTTTCCCAAGCAGTAATGAAGGTAATCTGCAAATTCTCTACTCACTGATATCTCTACATCAGTAATAAGAATAGTCGTAATATTACTTGTCATGTTTAGTCAATACCTGGACTATGAGTGAATAAGGCTAGATTAGTGCGCAAACAAATTTTGGACATAACACTTTTGACAAGCTTAATAACTTACACGTCGAATTGGTTTATTTCGGATTATTGCATTAGATGTGTCACACTCGTAATACTAGTTTATGAGAAGTTAATGCATTCATTAGTGGATTAGAAATGATCTTTAATATTTACTATTTCATTAGAGATGTTAACTCAATGACACGAATCAGCACGGAATATTTCTGAGATTTATTTACTTTATGTAATAGATATATGACGCTTCGAAATGTTTTTGCTTCTTAAATGTATCTTGAATTAAATAGGCACCATTTTAATGATGTGAAAAATACTAGTTAGCTAAATAAAAGTTTGCCTTAACATGATTCCAGATGTTTTTAGCTAATATAAAACCAAATTATCCGTCGCTTTTTAACTGAGCAACCAATATATTTTAATTGATAATACTCAAGTTGTTTTGTAAGAATGCATAACACTCTTTCTGAAAGGGACAATTGTAGTGTCTATTGTGTCTTTTATTCAGAACCGAGAGTTTCAAACGAAGTAAAGTTTTTACTTTTAGTGGTTTTAAGCACTAAATCATTTTCATTTTACCAGAAGTTAAAATTTTTTTTAAGGATATTATAATTAGTGTTTTGTTTTAAAGACAAATTAGTAAACTTTTCTCCAATCAAATTATTCCCTTCTTCGCTTTCAATGGATTTTGGTTTATTTATTTATTTATTTTTCGTAATATCAAATAAAACAATTTTTGCATTAAATGAATTCCAAGGATAAAGGATGTGAAAATAAAACTGTAATTTAAAAAATGAGAAAACTGCTGACTTCTGTATATGTCACGATTGCCGTAGTGAATTGGATTTTTACAAAATATTTTTTCTGCAAGTACGTTTTTCTATTAAAGCATAAAAGATTTGTACAATAAAGACATCTAAATATTAATGAAAAATTTACAGACTTAATCTCCAGATTTTAATTGTTTTATTTTACCACGTTTTTGTTTTCCTATTATTACGTTTGCACATTATATGTGTATTACAAGGAAACATTGCCTAAATATACTTTATTTTCCACTCAGGAGATAGGGTCAGTTGCGGTAATTGTAAACGCATTTTCAATGTGTTAACTTTTGATTCTTCCCTACCTCTTGAATGAATTGAGAGATAAAATTATGAGCATTGTAGACAATACTGCGCTTCTTGTGAGTAAATGTGTACACTTTTTGACTTTATGACTTGGACAAATTTTGACTTTATGACTATTTGTTAGCGAATGAACTCGTGTTTACATTTACCCCAGAGCCTCTGTATGTTCAATGTAAACAGAGTTTTATTTTTGAATGAGGTTGATGCAAATAGAAACCTTTTTCATAAATAGTCTGCTTAGAACCTTAAGAAGTTCTGGAACAATGGTTCTCACTCTGCGGCCGCTGAATTATTTTTTAAGTCCGTTTTGATCATTTAATGAGAAATATCTTGCGAAAAATCAAGTAATGTTGCAAATTTATGTAAAATGTGTCCCGCAGTGGATCAGTCGGTTAAGCTTGGGTCCCATAGAAAACCGAAAGTGATGATAGATCTGTGCACGAAAAATCCGTCTTGGCTTCAACTGTCCACCAAAATAACAATACCCGCTGGGGGGAAAACCTAGGAGAAGATCGTTCATCTGGAAGCTGGTTCAAAATCACGAGGACCCTCTGAACCAAGTGTACTTCATTCGGCGGAGACAATTAATAATCGGTAGGAGCTTCATTAATTTCTAGTCGCCCTGCAAGGGGTGCTTGGATTTCCAAGTGGCATTAGCAACAACAAAAGTTATGTACAATAGACACAAAAGTGTAATTTATATCAAAATATAATATTCATTGTCTTCCGAAAAGATTGAAAATAAGATATATTTAAGTGTTTAGAATTACCCCAGAGTAAGAAATATCTGGGGTAATCGTAAACACCCAACTTGCACATAAAAATAACAGGGAGGATGAAATTCATTACTAAATATCCTTAGCAACATTTCGTATGACAAATACAAATGGTTGAAACCGCTTACATTGTTTTGGTAGACAAGCTGGAGATGAAAATGTAAGATCACTAAATTTTGTTAAACAACTTTTTTTACTGTGCCCTTTTCAAAAAATGGTGACGCTTCCACAATTATTTCGAAACTTGCGAAACTCTTTCAATGTCTTCCCTATGTTGTCAATTTATCGTGCACGAGCAGTAGAGTTTTCAAAAGAGTCACAAGTGTAGTTATGAAGCTTGTTTACATTTACCCCATGTTTGCAATTACCCCAACTGACTCAAAGTTATATAAGAATGAGGAAGCCATTTAACCCAGTCTCTCAGCTCTATTTGTCCTTAATTAAGAGAGACAGACATCAATGAAAACCACAAAAATATTACTTTTTCATCATTTATTTTAACTAATTTAATTCATGGAGATTAAATTGTTAGGGAGGGGGGGGGGATATAACATCCCTTGCTGGTAATCCCATGCCTTTTTTAGTAAGTTTTTTTTTTTTTTTTTTCATTTTAAAATTTTGTGTTTTATTATGTTTGTTTCTTTTGTTAGATTTTTTCCAACACTTTATTTCTTTCTTGTCTAAGGTTGGTAAAAGACTATTTTATTTTCGTTTTTAGGGATTATTGACGAAACTCTTAGGGACTATTGACGTTATTTTTGAATTTTTTTCCTTATTAAAATATATATTTTTACGAGCTTCTGTCATTGCATTGAGGCGATGTTTTAGGGGTGTTATCCATATTCTATTGGGAAATTTTAGGTGCTGTGGAATTTATTTAGGAACTGCTGTTTTTATTCTAATGAGAAACTTTTAGGGACTTTTTACATTATTTGTGAATTATTAACCATATTACAATAATGATTTTTTAGGGACTGGACATTTTTAGAGGCTATTCACATTTAGGAGCTGATGACATTATTTTAATGAAGATTTTAGGGGCATTAGTTGTTAGCGTTAGAATAAATCGAAATAGTTTATTTATAAAATGCCGAACCATTCCCCATTAGGTCATTAGGTCTAAATCTACAAAAATAAATCATTGTTTTTTAGCCATTAAATAAATTATAGCATTTTAATAATGTACTATAATGGAAAATAGTTAACTATGATTTCCCTTACAATAGCATGACACGGTATTAGATCTGATATATGAATTAAATATTTTCAATATTTATTTCATAACATATATAACACGGAAGCATTAAACTTTTTGGAGGAAAGACAACGAATAACCTCGTTTTTCGTGCTCACTTATCAGACATAATATATTCTCCTTCGCAGTGATCGCGTCATATTTGACTTTAAGTGAGAGCAGCATCTCTTTCTTCCGGAAGCCATCTCCCAACAACCAAAGAGAGCATTTATCACTCAGGGAAAAGTAAAACAGCTTCAGAAGACATTTTTCCGCGAAAGGAGAATGTCAACATCTATGTTCACAGGTGCTCACGTTATTTCCGTAATTTGTGACACAAAAACAAGCAGAATTAAAGCTCCCCTCAGTCTATAATTAGAGAGCGCTGAGTTAGTTAATATGAGCTTTAAAAGCAAAGCAAGCAGTCAACCATTTTGTTCTCCAGCTTTTGTGTGTAATTTTTTCCAGCTGGAGATTCAAATCTAGTTATTTATTTTAAATTTCCCTTTACTATGAATCAAACTTCGACTTCACAAAGAGCGTTTTATTTTCAACGGTTTTGCATAACGGAAATAAATTGATTTTGTTAGACAGTTGCAGGCAGTTATTTTTTTTCACTGTTCTGCTTTCCAAAATCGTAAGCCATACTCAACCTGATACTAAACGTCAAAACTTAATTGTACCCAACTCGAAAACGGAGCGGGAATCGAACTATAAAAACGGGGCTTTTTATTTTTAATCATTCATTAATTAATTTATTTCTTTTATTATTATTAAGTAAAAACGACTTTAATTTTTTTTAGTGGCAAAATGCTGTGTAAAACGTAAAGATGAACTAAATAAATAGTTTGTGGAAAATGTTTCTGAAACCATTTCAAAACGAACGCCTTGCCTTTTTATGCGTTTTGCTCTGAAACCATCTGTACGTGAATAAAGCCTATTGAGACATTTTGAAACATTTTCTGTTTAGATGATATATTCTCAACCTTTGTTTTGTTGATTGTTTAATGATTTGAAAATTTGGCAGCACACAAAGAAAAAAAAGATAGAAAAAAGGTGTTTACTTACCTATAATACACAGTGTAAACTAGTTTGTGATAATAATTTCGAATGAAAAACAAAATATGATATGTACTACAAAAACAACAGCATGTTTATTAACTGATTAATAACAAGGTAATAATAGGAATTCTTTTTATGTGAAATTTGAACTTGATGTTTTTTGATAATTTTATTTATATTTGGTCGTTAAAATGACGATGCTATTCTCATATGAGGTAGTGAGAAGCAAAGGGATGTAAGTGACCAAAAAATGATTCTGAGTAGAACACGTTCAAAGCTTGGATCTTATGGGAGCTTCAATGTTATTTTTTTTTTCTAAATCACGTTGGGGTAAAGCACACTAACTATCACTAACATATTTTTCTACAATATAGAATGGTGCTTTCCCTACCATGTACACTAGTCATCTACAAATTTTTTATTTTGGTACTTACACCCCTTTGCTTCTAGGTGCTTCATATCTTCTTCTACATTAAAGTCTCGATCTCTTTTTTTAGTTTTTATGTTGGTTAATACTGAAAAACCGAATTCATACAATTAAGGTATAGAAAATTGTAATAATAGTTGTATACCTTTTTTGGCAGTCATTGAATAATCGCATCTAATGTTAATCCAGAATGAATTAACTGATTCTTCCGAAAATATTTACTATATATTTTTTTAAAATTTGGCGGTACACTTGAAGAATTTGACGACTCAGTGGTTGAGTGTCACTGTCATAGTGTAATACTGATATGGATAAAATATTTGTAAGATTACCAATGGAGGCAATTCAAGCAACGTCATTGGTCACGTGGCCGCGGTTAAAGCAATGTAAGCAAAGGAAGCCGTAGCATCGCTTTACTCTGAGTTCGACAAATCTAATCAAAAACTAGGCCTAAATAAAGTTCTTCTACATTAGATAAAATTTACACTAAATAAAACACTATAACTATTGTAATAATAAATAAATTTCTTTTAGGATGATTAAATTAAATATAAATACTGGGTTATAATCAGAAAAAGATGTGAAAATAGTCTAATTAATTTTAAGATAACTAATTTTGCCTAGTGAACTCCACGTAGAACTCCATTGAAAATCTTAGTAAACAAAGGGCGGATATCACGTGACATCGATGATCGCTCATGAGTCCCTCTAGCGGTGAATTGATTCCATTGCATGAAACTCAAAATAAAATAAACTTTAAAGAATAAAAAATACAATAAAGTTGGAAAAATAGTCCTACAATTGTCCTTCTTCGCCCCTACGCTCCACAGAATTAGTCTCGTAATTTTTTGTGCTTCTTATTATTGTTTTACTCTCGCTCCGCTTTTTACGTGCTTTTGAACTCAATAATTTATTTTACTACATGTCGTCTTGATGAGCCAAAATGGCGTAAGCGATTTTACCTGTATCTCCTCAATCCGACACGTTCAGACAAGCGGATGAATGTGCTCCAGTGCTTAGATTGACAATTTTCTCGCAGAAAAATCACTAACCGCTCGATGAGAAATTAGCGAGATCTATGTTTATGGTGGTAAGTGGTTCCGCAAATTGCCTGAAGCTTTTAGCTATTAGTCATAATTTGCACATACCTGATTCAGATATTGGTCTCTAGTATAAAATGCGACGTCGTTTATTTTCATTAATGTGTTAAAGTTTGATCCAGAGAGCTAATCTTTTTAAGCGAGATTGCTGCAGAATTTGACATTTACGAGAAAGTCATCATATTTTGAAAGAAATTTTACTTCATGTGGTACAAGTATGAATTACTGCGACGATCTTAAATGCAAAGTATGCAATATATTCTTAACTTTCAAAATATTCTGTCTTTTAAAAAGTTAAAGCTACAAATGCTTTAAAAATCTTGAAAGAGTTTAGTTTGAAATTTATAACGATAATTTAAATTTATGATAGTTGTAATACACTAAAAAACATAGGCTATTTGTTAACAAATTTTGGGTTCATATAATCATATTTTTTCATGATTTGTTTTAATTATAAAACACTAATTTTGTTTTCAAAGTATCAAAATTCGTAATGCGTCACTTTTCAGAACATTTCAATGCCAAATACATGCTGAAATAATTCAGTAATAAATGCGAGAAGTTATACTTTGTGTACTTTATTTTTCAGTTTAAGAGAGCACAGCACATTTTTCCAAATTTCTTTTCATCCAGAAAATCACATAAAAAATCACATAAATGATCTAATTCCAATTATGATTAAAAATAAAATTTAAAACAATAAGCACAATAATGTTGGACTTTTGTCGAGGCTTTGCTCACTTCTTTTTTTACACCGAAAAAGGAATTCCTTGTAATTCCGAAACACGGGTCTACAATTAATATTGCAACTTTTTGCTTATTACGTTACTTTTTATCTTATTTCATTTGTCGCACAAAAGGTAAACTTTTTTACTTAAATGTTATTGTTGTTTCAAAAATTTGTCACATACAGTGGAACTCCGCTATTCGTACACAGTTCGAACGACGAGTTGTACGAATGGCGAATTATTTTTTCACATAAGATACAATGTAAATTGGATTAATCCGTTCCAGACCCACAGATGGTTGCTTATTTAAATCTATGAAAAAGAAATGTAAAGTACTGTACATAAATTATAGATAAATAAAAATTTAACTGCACTTTGCTTGTACTGAGGTGAGCTGATGGCATAAGGGGAATGTTGAGAGGAGGAAGAGAAATGGTTGGAGAAGAGTCCCCATCTATAAAAATATGAGGTAACACCCCTTCAAGTGTTTTACTCCTTTCTGACGTTCTTTCTTTTTTCTGTCTCAATGCTAGAAGAATCTTGGGTTTCTTTCTTTAAAAACCTGCCCAATGTTGTCTGCCTTTGAGGATTGTTCAGAATTTTTCTAAAATAATCAATAACATTGTCGTTGAACAAGTTAATGCTGTTGACCACAACATTGCTGGGATGCCCTTTTTCCACCACTCTCTGTGTTATCTCGCAGCTCTTTAATTGCTGCAAAAGAAACGCTTTATTTACTACTTTCCTCCCCTGAAGAAGTTCTTGAACCAATTCCTCTTGCTGCCCCCTTAGAAAATTAAACTTGTCAGTAAAATCTCCAAAAGTATTAAAACTTTAAAAAAATCCAAAACAACAAGACAATTACTTCCAGACGAGTTCAAAATGCGCATAATTTCTCGATTTTTTTCTTAAAAAAAGCCAAATTGGCAACCCAGCTGGCCCCTGGTGCCGTACGAATAGCGGGACAAGTACGAATGGGGAGTAGAATTTTATTTGAACAAGTTGTACGAATAGCGAGGCGGATGAATGGTGGGGTTTCACTGTATTTTCTGTTGTAAATTTCAATGCAAAAAGCAGTGAAATCCAAATTTAAAATGTAAATATATACTTTAAATTTTCAAATTTTTTACTTACGAAAGGGGTTTTGTGAAACTTTAAAAAACATGTTTGAAATATTCATTATAATTCTGAGCATTAATAAATTAATGTTTAAAATAATGTATGTGCACATATTTGTATGCGAAATGTAGTACAGCTAATCCTATAAAAGAGGCCAAACTTACCTTTTATATTTCAGTTCAAATACCGAACAGTCGTAAGCTAATAAAAGAGGAAAAATTTTACTATGTACAATCGTGCAAAGACTCATTCAAAGAAATGAGCTAACACATGATAATATAACATATGTAGCACATTTTACAGAAAACTACTAGTGACATCTTGAAATAAAACCATCAGCGGTGTAATATTTCACGAGAATCGTTCATAGACTGAGATGACTACGTTATGATCAAAACTGCAATCCTTGTAGTTTTTAAATTGTTATCATTAGTGAGGTGTTCAACGTTTGATCACATAAAAAACGGAAAACAAAAATTAAAAGATTCTCTTTACATAACAGATTTAGTTTCGAATTGGAAAAAAAGAGAAAACATGTGGCATGCAGTAATTTTCTTTTAAATTCCACTTCTTGATAATATACCGGTTAGTTTTCAAATGTGTGGGATCTTTTCTCTCCCCCCCCCCCTTTTTTTTCATTTTGCTTTTGCACCGCTTTTTCTCTTTTGTTTTGCTATTTGTTTTGTTTTTTTCGCCTCCAGATGGTTTCGCATAACTCAGTTATAAAACTAGAAAAGAAAGAAGGAAAAAAAGGGAAAAGACAATTAAAAAAATCTTAAATATTGAATGAAGGAGTGAATTCATAAATAAGCCAAAATATAACATGGTGTCATGGTCAATATAAAAGACCCACATGACATAGTTATAGTCTTAACTGAAAAGCAGCTGCACGCAGCTATTTAGGCACTTTCACTGAAAATATGTTTTTACAAAAAAGTTTAAACATTGAGTCGCTCTTTTTTTAATTTTTAATTTAACGGCTTACGATCTAAAAAATAAACAGTGACATAAAAGTAAGATTCAATCTGAATTCCAACTTCAAGCCGAACAGCCTGAAAAGTATAAAAGATTAAACAAAACTTACCAAAATAAAACCTTCTTTTTTGCATAATAACACTTCTAAAGAGATTTAAAATGTCCTCACCATGACCGCATAATAAGAGTTATCATTTAAAGTTTATCATAGCTGTTGATTTTACTCTTCTCAGAAAAAAAGTAGTAAAATTATTTTTTTCTTATAAGATAACTCCTCCAGCGTATTACTATAATTTTAATATCCCCAACTCACTTTTTTTCTAAATATCCTAACGTTCGTTTTCAGCGATGAGTAACTTTTTTATAGTACGCATCAAAAAGAGAAAACTGGAATAAAAACATCATTAATGAAAGATTTCGATCATTTGACAGATAATAATTAGTACTAAGGAATTTAAAAAATATTCGTCCCTTTTTTTCATGATAAAAACATTTTGTCGATATAAGTAATGAAGCTTTTGGTCAAAGAATGCGTCTATTCATGCTGAAGGCAATAACCCAACATTTTAATTAATGTTCAAAATGCTAGAGTTTTTTTTTTTTTTTGAGATTCTAAAAAATAAATAAACACAAAATTCTAGAAAAATTGACATTGTATTCTGTACATTTGAAACTAAATCAAATGTTCTAAAACAGACGAACCAGAAATAATATGATATGGAAAATATACCCCCTTAGAAATGAAAACAGCCCCATACCATTAGCTTTTGGCAAACTAATATTCTTTCTATATCGCATCACATTTAGTACAAATGAAACTCTTCTTCACGCCGTCATGAAACTCTTTGTTAGCGTCTCGCAATCAGCAGTGCCACCGTTATCGTCGATGCTTGTTGCGACACATGTTATCCTTTTCACAAAAAGCTAATGTTCAACTATAAAACACACATACACGTTATCCTTTTTACACAAGAGCTAATGTTCAACTGTAAAACACACATACTTCAATTTTAAATTACACAACAACTCAACTGTAAAACACGCACACACGTTATCCTTTTTACACAAGAGCTAATGTTCAACTGTAAAACACACATACTTCAACTTTAAATTACACGACAACTCAACTGTATAACACACACATACACGTTAGAACTTTTACACAAGAGCTAATGTTCAACTGTAAAACACTCATACTTCAACTTTAAATTACGCGACAACTCAACTGTAAAACACACCACAACTCCCAGTAAATTCCTTGCATTCGTAATATCAACCTTGTAATTTAGCCAGTTTTGCCCCACACTGTTCTACACTTTCAATGTGCATGAGCAGCAGTATCTTTTCATGCAACAATATAAGAAACATCCTTTTTTTGTTTTAAGATAAGTTTTTTGGCATTTCTGTTATTTATTTTGTTTTTATACTGTTTTGTTTTATTCCCTTTCTAAAAAAACAGTATGAACGTTATCAATATGTGTCATTCATATTTTAAAACTTTTATAATAAATTAATTAGAACGTAAGATATACAATTCTCATTTGCACTTCTTTAATAATTATTTTTACGTAACTTTGGGCTTCTGTCACAAGCTCCGTAACAAGAAAACTACATTTTATCATTTACAGTCTTTGTGCCAAGAGACTGAATGCCAAGTCGAGTCTGTTGAACTCGTTTTTAGATGAACTGAATTCTTCTAAGTGGCACACGTGTTCTAAAGGGATTCAAAGTGGCCTATGATGTCATGTGCTGCAGTTGCCAAGTTTGACGCAAAATATTGGCAGAATATCTCAAACAACCACACCTTCAGTTTGAACTTGATGACACCCTTAATCAAGTTTGCACAAAGGAAATAAAAACAGAAAAAGGAAAAAGAACAGATAAAAGGGCGATGCAAAAAAAAGAAAAGAAAATATTAGAGTTAGGAAATCCTACGCTATCATTGATCATGTTTTTAAAGCCGACTATAAATGTCAATTATTTAGATAGTGTTGTGTTCGATGCATTTTTAACGTGTCATCAAAAAATGCTATTTTTAATGAGGAAAATGAAATACAAAGAGGAACAAGTGATAAGAGGTATTACAAGCGTTTTTCTTGTAAACAACCTTAATTAATTAAAAGCTATAAATACATATGTTCCTCTTGTCGGGTATCTCTAAAACAAAAAAATGGGGCGGGGTGTAATCTTCGAGTTAGGAATGTTATTATTATTTTTTCTTGAAACTTCTTAGCTTCTTGTTTTGGACTGATTCATCAAAGATTGCTTTTAAAACGAAAAAAAGGGTTTTCTAAGTTCCATTTTTGCAGCTGCCGAATTCTCCAATGCTGAAAGTCAGTTATTCTATTTCAAAACCAAAACTGTTTTAAAGTTGTTTCTGTATCGATATTTAATTCTTGCATTAAAAATATTTTCAAAAATTTTTTTGTTTGCAATTCGTGACCCGTAACCGTTAAGTTAACATCATTTGTCCACGTGTGGCAAATCAATGTTATAGAGCACGAATAACAATATATATATATACACGTGTTTCAGAGTTACAAGGAAATTCTTTTGCTATGTGTCTTGAGTTCCAGAACGTTAAACAGAAGTCCCACTGAAGCTGAAGTTAAACCGAGAATTCGGGGAACAAAAATACTCCATAAGATTTTAAATATTAAAGAAAATTGAAGACTTGAGAAAAAAAGTGAAACATGAAAACAAAATCAACGAACAACACTAATTTTCATTTTGTGATGCTATGGTCTTATAAGTCTTTCATTCTATATGACTACCAGAATGACCATTTAATAGACATCCTATTCTATAATTAGTTTAAATGCACTTTATAAACAAATAAAATATACCTCGCAAGTAAAATTACATTTCTCATCTTAAAACAAAACACAGCATTTGCGATGGGCTATCCTCTTTTCAAAAAAATTTAGAATTAGTATTTAAATTTTACAGAATTTTAAAAGTGTTTTATGATATTTTTAAATTAATAAATATGAAATTATAAGTAAAAATACTTGTTTCTAAATGTAGCTGTTACATTTTTTCCATGCTAATTTTTAAACTTGAAAGACATTTTGCGAAAAAGAAACGCAATTACTCCTGCCAATCACGGTTTGAATCATAATGGACCCCATTTATTTCATTTACTGATATTGTAAAAATGTAGAAAATGCATTGATAGATAAAAAATACAGAGGTACAAAGATAAGAAGGACTCGCTCGTGCAGTAGCTGAATTCGGATTCATCTGCATAAATTCGAACTACGTAGAAAGTTGTGAACCGAAATATAAAATAAAAAAGTCGTTTATTATTAACGAAAAATTATAACGTAAATGGCACTTCGGTGCAGATTAACTTTTATGAAATTAACAAATATATCAACGTTATGTTTGTTAGAAGTGTAGAAATTGATAGAGACTTTCAAATATTACTAAATACACAGGAAAAAAATAGAATTCATAACATTTTGTCACTAAATAATGTTTTGAGTCGCAAAGGACGAAAATTATGTCTTTTCCTTAGTATTTAGTTCAAATTTAATTAATAGTATCAATACTTACGTTTCGAAACATAAGTTTGCAAATCCTGCAGTAAATAGAGTACTTGCGCATTCAGTGTCTTTGATTTTGTAAAAGTTTAACTTTGCAGATCATTGATCAATATCGAGCATTCATTAAGTCAGATTTTAAAGTTTTCGTTGTGGTTGAGGCTTGAATATCTTGTTCAATTTTATAATTTTTAATGTTTTGAAAAGTAGCAGTTAAACTTTTATGCTTGTAACTGGTTCACCACTCAGAAATAGAATTCTCACTTTCGAAGATTTTTCAATCGTCATTCAAATTTCGTCATTTACAACGATTCTTTCCTCGCGCGATCACGCGACTTAAAAAAGTTACTACACAAATGTCGTTAATATGACGAAAGGCTTACTCGGAGCATTTTTCACGAAACCATTTCGCCAAACACGACGAACATTTCGCGAGATTTGAGCAGGCGTTTCTGATAGTGTTGCTGACAGTTGAGACGCCTTTTATCCCAACATATATGCAATTGTTGAAACACAAATAATAATAATAATAACAACAATGACGACAACGGTGATAATAGTAGTGATAACAACAATGTCAATAACAGTAAATATAATTTAACGTTCATGATTATAATGACGATAAAAAGAACGCATCCACTGGCTTTTCACACAATAGGGAAGTACCGCAGTTTCTTCACGCATCAAAGAATGACAAAAAACGATATTACAACTCTTTAAAATTCAATACTTTTGCATTTAAAAAAATTCCTGCCCATTTTCACATTGTTGTATATTTTGTTGCAGCTTTGAGTAAAAATAATAAAAATACATTTAGTTAATTTCAATTGTTTTTTTCAAGATAGACGTATCACGTTTAGGCACTTCTTTACGCTTACTTCATATTTTTCTCAGACACTTATTTAAGTTTTTTTTTCTTTTTGCAATTTTGGAAGAAAACACTGTCCATCAACTCGAATTATTATAAATAAGGCACCGCTCTTTTTTGTAACAGCTGTGTCATAGTGTGTACTATTACTTATTATTATTATTATTATTATTATTATTATTATTATTATTATTATTATTATTATTATTATTACTGTGTCTAATCTCAATCTCGGAGTCAAATAATTTCCGACGAAAAGAAAAAGTTACAAAAAAATTAATTATTTTATTTTTACTACATACTTTACGGTGCCTTAAATTTTTAAAATAAAAAGTGGTTAAATATTCCATTTGATTAAAACCAAACGGAATATGTCACTGATGTCCTGTTTGTCCTGCATCTCGGCCGATTTATTGCATGACTTTGAAATTACTGTTAGTCCATTTCAGTTTCCAAGTGAACGGGTAATTCATGTATTTTTCGGGACGTGGATGCTTCGCATAAGCATGTGCACTAGACCGAAACTAAAGACGCATCATGAGTAAGAGAACAATCGATTTTAACAACAAAAACACAAGCAGGAAAGAAATCGTAAATGACCCCAAGGTTTAAACTCATTGAAGATGAAAGTCCTCTTTATTGCTTCAGTTAGCGGAACAACACTAAAGATCCGCTGTCATCGCGACTGTAAGGGAATCACGTGATTTGTCAACAACTAAACGATGAATGAATGAGTGGGAGAGAATTAATAAGGAACTGAGAGCAAAATATAGAAGGAGCTTAAAACGTAATTATTTATTTTTTTTTCTTTCTTGATAGAGAATAAAGAAATATGAACAATAAAAAGTAGGGATCTGGGAAGTCACTTTTCTGAGTTGCTCTTCACTGGCTTCTAAATACTGGCTTCAAATTCCGTGAACCGAATAATTTTAATCAATTATATTAAAATTATTCCTCGTTTTTAGCCTACTTTCCCGTATAGTTTAATAAAAAAAGTATGAAAGAAGGTTTAATGTATCGTAAAAGTATCGTTAAAAATAAAGAAAAGTCAAAAAGAAGTGAAATAATTAATAAAAGATTGAAAATTTAAAAAAAAAATGAAGGTAGGGTTTTGAGAACTTCTGAGGTAATTGTCCGATTCGAAATATTTTCTTTTTTTTTCTTTTTTTTTTTTTTTTGCAGTCGAATGATCTCGGCGAGGTTACCTCATTACTATGTTTTATTTTTTGATTTGAACAATTCAAAAAAAATTAACATTAGTGCGTATGAGGAAATATGAAGCAAATTGTATAAACCGTGGAAACGAGATCAAAGTTATATTTGCACATTTGCATGTGCAAATTCTTTTTAATGTAAATGCAGTAATATACATATATTACATGAGAGTTACCGTTGTATACATAAGTCACTCTTACATAGTGAATGTTTGAGATGAAGGGGACAGACATTGCGTTAGATACGAGAAAACTCGAATAATTCTCGAATGGATTTTAAATGATGAAAATAATGACGAAGTGGTAAAAATGCTTTTATAGTGTGCACGATGAAAAATGATGAACACGGATGATAAATGACGCGCGGATTACCAAGGAGCCATTTAAAAGTTTTAAGTGACTGACTTGAGTTCAATAAGTTCCGTACAACATTAAAAATAATTTATGAAACATAAATATAAAACGAAAAAATGCATGAAAAAAAACCCATTAAAAACAGAAACAAAAACATACATAAGTAACAACAATAATATTTATCCGATTACCAAGTTGGGCTATAATGAGCATGCATTTTCTTTTAAATGGAAGATGATCGTAAAAGACTTGAAATAAATGTTGAACCTTTGTGAAACAAATCACAATTTAAATACAACGTATATTACGCACAAATTTTGTAAGAGATTTGCAGACACGCGTTTCGAAGCCGCAAGAAATCCAATTTTCAATGTCGAAGAAGTGAACTTCTAGGTGAACAATATCCAAATGGACACAGAACTGAAGAAGAGCATCCAGGTTTGAGTTGAATCATAGAAGCTCACTTCCGGCTGCATTAAAAAAAAAAAAGGTTTCTTGCGGCTTTGAAATACGTGTATGCATTTTTTTTGCAAAATGTGTACGTAAATTATGTTGTAAAGTAATTTTTGAGGAAAAAAAACTTATAAAATGAACATAATATTGATTAAAAGTTTTCTTAATACACACATTTTGATTGATTTTTGACCCATGGCCAACAAAAGATACGCGACACATCGCTTATAGAAATGAACAGTGTCATACCTGCAAAATGGACATTTTTCAGAAGAGGTGTTTGAACGTTGCACAATTTGTTTTATTTAATTACTTTATTTGTTTCAATGATTATTATAATCGATTTTGTTCAGAAAATAGTTATTGTTCTAGTTTTCTCTCACATGATGGTCGTTAAAAATGTCAAAAAAATTAGAAATAACTATAAAATTCAGCTAATACAGTATTGCACCAAAAAAATTAAGTTGGTCTCTAGCCTTAATATTTGAACATTTACTTATGGCAGTATTCCCAATATAAAGAGCGTAAAATTCTGAAAATTTTGACATAAAAACCAAAAAACGATTTTTTGCAGATTTTCATTTCTATACTGTTCATTCTCTTCTTTCACTGTTCATTTCTATAAGCGACATTATCTAACTCATGCGACAAGGATTCCCCTTTCTTAGTCAAAATACCTAAGAGTCATCTGAATAGCTTTTAAACCATCAGAGGGAGATGTTTTCCGAAAAATCTCGTAGGTATCACCTTCAATATGTTGAGAGTTGTTGACGACATCAGCAATTGCGTCGGTAATGAGTTCCAATTGCACATTTTAGGTAATCTATTCAGGGTGCATGCGTATGACATTCAAGTTTAATAACTAGGGCATTAACTAGTTTGAATAGTCTGATATGATAATTTTCATAAAGTAGGTAGGTTAAAACGCCAATGGTAGCTAACTCGTTCTGCCTATCGATTTTCAATGGTTCAATACTTATTCATTTCCGACAACTTCGCTTAAAAGGAAGCCTTGGTAAACCTGCAATCGAATAACTACAAAAAATACATTTTCATCGCATTTTATTAACACGGTTTTGTTCATTCGAGACGTAAACTATTGTGGTAGAAAAAAGAGTAACACCCCCTGCTTCCTGTCGCCATTATTTAACGACCAATAAATATCTCTTTCTGGTCCAAAATTGTTAAAGCCTTTTTAAAGTGGGCGCTAAGATCGCGAAGCCAGTTTATGTTTCCAATATATATATATATATATATATATATATATATATATATTGTTAATTTCATCAGTTTATTTATTTATTTTACGAAAGGCATTTCGTTTACCGAGAAAAAGGATAGTCTGAATCATGTAACGTCTTCCCAAAGTGTTTAAGATAGTGATTTCTTTACTATATTATCGGTAATTTAGCAAAAATGCAATCTCAACAAACTGCTGGCTGAGGGAATGACATTAAAAGTTCGCAATTTATCCTCTCACGTTACTTTTTAAAATTTTATATAATCTCTGATAGCAATGAATAACGTTACATTAGATTCAGTCTTAAACTACTGCACGCTTACATACAAGTAATTTCAACAGTTCTGAATAATATATGTATTTTTTTATTTCGTAAGTTAAAGTTTTGGCATAACAAGTATGATAAAATCAGAATATATTTATGAAGAAACACTGATTTTATGAAGTATTTGTTTTAAATGATTTAGTTGATAAGAATCAAATATTTCCTTAAGTGTAAAAATCATACAATAAGTGGAAAGCAGCTTTTATCCAGGAGAGAGGGGCTTTATGTATGTGACTGATAAGATTCGACAATAATATATATTTACAATTAATACCTTTAAAAAATAGAAGTAAAGATATTAAAAAAACACTAATTTCGGTTCCTTGTAAGCTTTTAGTATTATTTTCCAAACATCAAAGATCTTGCTCGTATCAGGTTTTTTATTCGATACGGTTTTTAAGCTATCAGACTTTTAATAATTATTTTAAACAAAACCTGTTTATGGACAGAATATTAAAAAATATATTTTTAATGCGGTTTAAAATAATAATAGTAAAGTTTTGATTTAGGTAATTACTACATTCAAATATCCATTTGAATGTAGTAATTAAAATATCCATTTATTTATTTTTAAAAACTTAGACTCTTAGGAGAGAGTAATTTCTTGTGCACATGCATCTTAAAATGCCAAACGAAGATTGCCTTTTTGCATTTTTCATTTCACTACTTAATGGATTAAGGCAAACTAAAGATGTGTTTTATGTGGAATGAAATGCAAATTTTAATCTTTTGCTCTTAAGTTGTTTTTTACATAACTCTGCATAAAAGCCGGATAGTCTGCTTAAATGTTTTTCGTAAATTACGTGTTTTTCTTCCTCAGTGTAAGGAAAACACAACGAAATGCGTGAATTCAAGAATCTTCATTATGCAAATTTTTCACATTTTATTATTGAGGTTATTTCGTACTTTTACATTTAGTTCAATTCGCAAATCATTTAAGTGTCTTTACGATTTACGATTTGAAAATCTGAAGTTTTAAAACTGGAAAACTGAAGAAATAAACATTCCCACGCAAATTGAGGTAGGAATTGGATTGGCGCTTTTGAATTTTACTGAAACAGAAAATATTCTTCTTTAGGAAAGGAAAACACAATTTATTATGTTTATGTTTAAACAAGTCGGAAACTAATATTTATGTTTAAACTAATTCGGAAAATGATTCGACTTTTTTTAAAAAATATTTTTGTGAAAAATATTGACAAAGCGCTGTATTTTTGATTCATGCTTTAATCAATAAAATGCTTACAAAAGAAATAAAATGATTTTTGGTAAAAAAAATAGAGTCGATTTCAAATTATAAATTGCGCCAAAAAGTGAAAAATAAATTAATTCTTTAAACGACATCGATGTGACTTTTAAACATAGTTTTAGAGGTCGGTGCAAAATTAGGATGGATAAAATACTTCGTAATCATGAATCAATTACAAATATAAATGGCCCAGAATTAGCAACAGTTCCAATATGAAGTAGCACATGGTGTAATGGTAATTAGACTCATAATTTTGCACCGACTTCTAAAACTATGTTTAAAAGTCACATCGATGTTGTTTAAAGAATTAATTTATTTTTCACTTTTTGGCGCAATTTATAATTTGAAGTCGGCTCTATTTTTTTTACCAAAAATTATTTTATTTTATTCTTTTTAGTGTAAATGCATTTTTTATATAAATACTCTATTTTTAAAAAATCCACATCAAAGTGAAAACCTTCTTCGAATGAATGACACTAGAAACTAATCATTTGTATGAAAAATTCCGTTTTGAAGTCGGTTTTAGCGAACAAACTGATTAGATTTAATTTATGCCTCAGAGAAGCCTTCAGTCAAAATCTTTGCATTTATTATTATAGCACAATGGCAACAAAAACTTTTTTAACAATGAGTTTTATATTTATTAATAGTTTTCCCAACAAAGAAAAATCAAGTCAAGCCTTTCCAATTAAGATAAAAAAATACTTATTTTTCACCCGTAACGTTTTTTCCAAAAAACAAATGTAGTCAAATTGATGTGCGATATTTGAGTTAGACGAGCCTCTATCGATTAAAGAAAAATCGTCAAAATCGGTTCATTTAGTCAAAAGTTATGGACGAAAAACCAAAAGAATGACCCTATTTCTGCCCATAGCTTTTTTTCTAATTATCGAATGTGGTCAAACGATGGTACGGGACCTTTGGGATACCACTCTCGATCGATTATAAAAAAAAAATCATGAAAATCGGCTCATCCGGTGAGAAGTTACGAATGGACAAAAAAAAAAAAAAAAAAAAAACCGACATACATACAATATGAATGTATAACCTCCTTCCTTTGTGAAGTCGGTTAAAAAGGAAACAATACGAAGAAATTCCTATTTTATGCTTCAAAAATATACTTTGAAAACTAAGAATCTTTTGCACATATTTTATCAAGATATATTTTGAGGAATTCAAATGTGCCTATAGAAGCTGTATTTCTTTATTATTGTGATCCACCTTAATTACTTAACTCGGTCCAAAAGTGTTTTTTTCGATTTATTGTCGATTTTTTCTTTTTATTTACTAAAAAATTCGTAGTTTAATTATTTAGATAAAAGCTTTTCCTAAAGTGCGCACCGCTGTATCACTGTACAAGCTAAATTTTTTCATGGCTGCATACTTTAAATTTCCTCCTTGTAGAAACTTCTTCCAAACAGTTAAATTAAACATTTACTTTTTTCTATCAAGTAGAATGAAGTTTAAAATATCTGAATCATAAAAAGAATTGCAAGTTTTTCATTACCTTTTTTTCAAAACCAACTTCATTTTAATCTCGAAACACGATTGCATTTTGTCTTCCAACTTCCTGTGAGGATCAGCCCTTGATTTTCTGTTACTTACCCGCTTTTTTTTCGTCTTCTAGTTTATTTAACTAAACGTACTTACATACTGTAACAGCAATACCTTATAAGGATAGCAATGTTCTTAAAATAACTAAATTTGGGTTCTAAAAAAGTTAAAGTTATTTTTCCCTGGCATTTTATTTTCAACACCCCCTCCCCTTTTTTTCTTTTACTTCTTAAGTTCATCAACATCCTTTTTTTAATATGCGTGCATAAGTCTTTCGCTATTAGCAGTATGCTCAAAGTTGAATACTACACTAAATAAATTTATTGCTGCACTAAATAAACTTATTACTTTACTAAACAAAACAAAACTAGCTACAAACTAGTAGATGACATCCGGTTCTTCATAAGTGAGTTATAAAAACACAAATAGATGGGGTTGTTTAATTAACTATAACCTCTTGCATAAATTCGATGCAGATAACATTTACGCACATAACATTACGTTAATAAAGGGATTCGTTGTTAAATCTGAAACATGTGTCAACAATTTTTGTTGCTATTTCTACGACGACTGATGATTTTTCATTCATTACTTTTCACAAAAATAAACTTTTTACTATCTTCGTTGAATATGTCGCTTAAGACTATGTCTTTAGAACCATGTCTAATACGTCACTTCAGACTTTGTGACTATATTAACAATTTTTTTAGATCATAAGCTTAACAACCGAAAGGTCTGCTCAAGTACTGTCGGAACAGAATTAGAAGGAAATCAATACAGCCGACCACACACAACTTGTTTTACGAATGAAGCGTTCGCGACTTTAGCAAGTGTTTGGGGAAAACAGACACGTTTTAATGAATTGCAAAAAACTTAAAATTTAAAAATTAACTTAAAATCAATTGTTCACCAGGGGTAAATCATAGGTTAAAAGTTTGGTGAGCAAGAAGGAAATAAAAGTTACAGGATCATGAAAGTAAAAAATAAAGTTTTGTTTAAAGACTTTTAATATATCAATATATAGATTTCCTTAGGAGCTGAAATTTGATGCCGAACTTGATGTAATAAAATACCCAGAATAAACGAAAAACTACACAGCAACTCGGCTTCGGGAAAACAAAAAACAAAACAATCATATATAAGCATTTTTACTTAAAAGTATTCTGGACAAAGGTGTTCTAAAATATTCCATAAAATCAAATTGATTCCCTCAAAAAAGAGCAAATGTTAATTGCGGCAAAAAATATTTTTTTCAAGGCTAGATAATAAGAGAATAAACTGAATTAATTTCTTTCTGGGGGATAAATGCTTTTATCCCGCTTTCCATTCTTAATGAGTTTTTTTCCCTCATCAGGGAAAGTGATCTTTTTTTATCTTTCTAAAAACGAAATGAATGAACTAAGAAGCGTTAAGTAATCTTAGCTAAAAATCATGTAAGAGCCTTGACTTGCATTTTATCCTAAAGGTATTCCTTTTCGAAAAAAATGCTTAGACCAGGGAAGATCTTATATCAGTTCATTTACTCTTGTGGACATTTTGGAATGAATTTTACGTGCCATTGGCTTTCCAGATTAAATTCTAAATGAGAAAGGAAGAAAAATTAACATACCCTTTGGTAATTAACGACTTAAGTTTTTAACTAACTTTTCGTCCATGAAAAAAATGCAAAAATAAACAATTGAAAGTTTAATATACATATATATATATATATATATATATATATATTACCTTCGGGGTACCACTGCACATGATGCGTGCAAAATATTTAGCGCATAATGATTTTCTGATAGGAATGATTTCGTCAAAACAAATTACATAAATTAACAACTTTGTAGTAACTGGCATAAATTTAAGTTTTCAAAAGCTTAGCTTTTTTTAAACTTTATGTTAATTTATGATGATTATCCTGCGGACAATGAAATGGCTATTTATACTCTGTCAACTGGAAAGAAGAATGCCTTTAGGCATTATTTTATACACCCTTCAAAGGCATGTGGTTAAAGTGTTTATTAAATTTAAATATAATCAATAGTTTACCAATGTTTCAGTGTTCAGTTACTTATATACAGTAACTATACAGTAATTTCATCTCTAATAAGTCGATAAATTTCAGATTTCAAGGTCCACGTAAGACAATTTTCTTACGAAATCGGAAATATATGTAGTTAACCCACGGAATTATGACGCTTATGCACATGGCAGAAAAGAACGAACCCATTCGAGTTTTAGGGAAGTTCGTTTTACATCTACGTTTATTTAATACGCGAATCAGAATGTTTGCTTCTCTGTTTGTTGAAGCCACTAACTTTATAAACTGGCGTATAGCATCATATCGGAAGAAATCAAGTATGCTAAACGAACTAGAACGAGGCATATTCCATATACAAGCAGTCGTCCCCTTGAACATGAATATATTCTTCTTGGCACTCTGCCAGGCAGATCGTTTTGGTTGACTGTATAACCATATGAATCTATACTCCTTTCCTTCAGCGACGCGTCTTTTATTTCTAATTTCTTTTTTTCCGAAAACGACTAACTTTGTTTTTTAACATTGTTATTTTTGCATAATACTTTATCGAAGAGTTTCCTTCATACCTCTTAGGAATAAGTAATGTGTCGAAAATCTTCTGAGCATGTTACGTAGAATAGCGTAGGAAGCAAACTATTCCCCCCCGATAAGATTTAGTAATTCCTTTAGCATTTCTGAGTAGTTCAAGAGACTGCAAAGATTTTTTTTTTGATCTTATGTCACTGTAAGAATATGAAATTTTTGGTTTTCAATCTTTTAAAGAAAAAAAAATTACTCTTGACCTTAACGCCAAACATTTCATGAAGATGTTAACTTGTCATAATGCGGCATAATTCTACAACAGTGGTTGCCAAACTGTGGTACGCGTACCACTAGTGGTACGCGAAGCCTCTCTAGGTGGTACGCGTACGGGCAAAAAAATCTATCTATAATCTATTGATCTTCTATTCTATAGAATAAAGTTATATAGCAGTGGTACGTAAAATAGTTCGCAAGAAAAATGGTGGTACGCTACAAAAAGAGATTGCGAACCGCTGCTCTACAATATTATGCTCTGCACAAAATATTTTATGCAAAAGATTATGCTACAAATCATTTTTAGCATTTTAGTTAGTCAAGTTAGTCGACATTCTAAGTTTAGTTTAATGTAAAGTGTTTCTATACAAGATTCAATTTACTGTTGCTCCAACATATTAAATTCTGCAATTTTAAGTACTTATTTCAAATCATAATGTTTACGAAACAGTACTAGAAACAATTCTATGAATAGTTATTAAATAGTTAGACTAATAAATAAAATACTTCAATATAACATTTTAATAATTTTCAATTCATTTAAAACTGCAACTGTAAATCATTAAAACTTTTTTTTCAGAATTCAGAGCATGCAAAACAATGGTTACTATTTTAATGGTTAAGCTTAGGTTGAAATTAAGATGATAAATATCAAGAGATTTTTTATATTAATAAGCAGTTAATTTTAAGTCTAGCAGTGATATTTTCTTTTTTGATATACATATGTAATCATTTTTTGAAACTAATAAGTTTTAATAATTATTAAAAAAATGGCAAGATTGATGTCTGACTAGCTAATGCATTTTCATACTTACTTCTGTTGATCATTCTTAGTGTAACGTATGAAATATGAGAAGTATTATATACTTTCCCTAGGCATTGTATATGTTACCGGCAAAGTATGAAACGCCGGCATTATATAGAATGCCTAGGCGTTCTACGGAATGCCGGCGTATCATACTTTGCTGGCAACATATACAATAATTTCATCAAAGTCATTCCGCAAGCCGTGTTGGTCTCCTTGCTAGGCATGAGAAAAGCTGGCATTCCATTTGAAATTGCTTGCTACACCTATATGCAGAACAGTGTAAAATGATGATTTGTTTTCTAATTTTTAATTGTTGCATAAAAATTATTGCATGTTTTGAGCTGAAAAGTTGCATACCCTTATAAAAGCTCATCCAGGTTGGTTTTTCATTAAAATGGTTTCAGATCCTACTTGTTTTCAAAGATTAAGTTCATAAATCATGAAATATTAATTATACATTTTTTGACAGCGAAACCCGTACTTTTATTGCTGGGTTACTTCATATTTTTATATAAAAGAACAGTCTTTGTCATACCCATGATAGTTGGATGCTGCCATTCAAAATTTTAAATTTGATGCTGATCTTAATATGAAGACGACCCCTTAATAAAATTCTAATAATATAATTTTATAGAGCACATCATTCTTGACAAAATGACATATTTCTTGTGTCTTTTGCGTAAATGGTGTCTAAATGAGAAGGGACCGTTCATAAAGGATGTCACGGTTTTCCTCCACATATTTGACTCCCTTTTGTCACAAAATGTCACACTTCAACGGACCCCCTCCCCCTTTGTCCCATGTAACGCTATGTTTCATATGCAGGATGACACACCTCTTGATACCCCCTCCCCTCCCCTTGTCACACTTTGTCACAATTTCACGAACTCCCCCTTCAACCTCGAAGCGTGACATAATTTATGAATGATTATGAAGGAGTGTTGCATCCCCCTTCCCCCATTGTACGTTCGGTTTTACTTCTGGTAATCTTTTATTCTTGTTCAAGTAAATGTACCACCTCCTTGTTGTTTATCTGAGTAAAATGCAGTTTCGGTCGTACAGCTGTGCGCTCAAATGATTTAACTGTAAGACAAAGTTTCACAGAAATTTAACAGCAATTAATAGACTTTGAAGTTTATTAATTCAAGTTAGAAAATTAACGGTCATCGGTTGAATCTAAATCCAAGTATTGATTTTCAAATGTCAAAAATGTATCTAATCTTAGTGGAAAAGAGATTAACTTCTCTCAGAGAAAAAAATCATCTAGAATCAACTAGCGTAGAGAGAAGGCAAAGTTAATTAACCTTTACAACCTTGGGATCTTCCGCAAGGTGAAAAGAACTTGCTTAATTAAAGCTGTAATTACACTCGAGAAATTTTTACGAATGAGAAAAATGATGAAGTTTTACTTCCATCACATATATATTCCGAAACTATGTCAGGAGCAAATTAGTTAAGGTTTCTCTCAAATTTCGCAGTAAAAATTCCAACGCGTCTGAATTTAAAAGTAAAAATGTCCAAAAACAACCATTTAATCAGTGACTAACTTACTTCTGTTCCTAATTTATTTATAAGATCCTTAAAAGAAATTATTGAACAGAAATGACATATAGCAACAATAAAGTTTTGTGTAAATTGAACAAGTTTATAAAGTAAAGGTTCTTTTGTTAAAAGGTACCACAAAGGGTGTTGTAAAGTGGAGGATGTGTCATTAGATAAGCAATCACTGGTATAATATATTGGTATAATACACACACACACACACATATATATATATATATATATCTACTCTCTACGAATAATAAAGCAGCAAGTATGTGCGTGTGTGTGTGTGTGTGTCTGTGTCCGGCGTAGGGCCCAGACCGTTCGGCGGATTTTCATGAAATTTGGCACGAAATTAGTTTGTAACATGGGGGTGTGCACCTCAGAGAGTTTTTTTCTGAAATTCGAATTTGTTATTCTTTTATTCTAATTTATAGCCGAAAGTTTCATAAAATAGTCATTTTCTATGGGAATGAGTTATCGCATCGCTTCGAGCTTGATACCGTTGAAACGCGCGTAAAAACCTGTTCCAGAAAAAGTTTTGTTCTTCGTGCTAAAATTCGAAGCCACTAAATTAACTGGAAAAGAAGTTATGAGCATTTTTCTCTGCAGTTCGAAATTATCTTTTCGCGGTAATTAACTTTAATTTTAATTGTTACCATGCCGACTGACTATTAATCCTTTTTAGCCTACGTTCCTTAAAAGTAAAAAAAAAATAATAAAGCATGAAAGAAGGCTTAATGGTATCGTGAAAATATCGTTAGAAATAAAGAAAAGTCAAAAATAAGTTAAGTAATTAAATAAAGATTGAAAAATAAAAAATTTGAAAGTAGGGTTTTGAGATGGGGAAAAAGTGTGTCTGTCGGTCTGTCGGTCTGTCTGTCGGTCTGTCGGTCTGTCCCCCCTTAAACACTTTTAAACGAATTGTCCGATTCGAAAAATTCTTTTTGCATTCGAAAGATCTCGGCGAGGACATCTCATTTCCATATTTTACTTTTTGATTTGAACAATTTTTCGTTCAATTTTGAACAGTTCAAAAAATTTTAACATTACCGCCTATGGGCGAAAATGAAGCAAATTATGTAAACTCTGCGTACAAGATCCAAGTTAAAATGAACAAGCTCACTGGAAGAAGTTCTTGGCGTGAAATATTGATTTGAACAACTTTCGTTAATTTTTGAACAGTTCAAAAAAATTAACATAGCGCCTACGGGGAAATTTCAATCCTATATAAATCCTGATTTAAAGGACCGATTTGCTTGGAACAAACTTTATCGGAAAGCTCTCATGACGTAGAACATGTACAGATAGAAAGTTCATCCAAAACTAATGAGCCTATTTTTCTATGTAATATTTTGATCGGGATTTTCAAGAATACTTTTGAATTAATGAATGATTAAATGAATAAGCAAAGGAATGAATAAATAAATGAGTGAATAAACACATGAAGGACTGAATAAATGAACTATTGAATGAATATGTATTAACCGTTGAAAAAGGCATATTTGAAGCAATTAAGAACTAAAGCTAAACGAGAAAGAGAGAGAGAGAGAGAGATAGCTAGATTATAAATTTGAAGCTGGTGTATACGGGAAAGTAGGCTCGTATAGTTCTAGACGGAACTTCTTGTTTCTTTTAACGAATTAAAATTTATTGCTTTCGCATTTTAGCATTTTGAGGAGCAGCCGATTTTTAATTTATTTCGTTTTTTGGATTTTGATTATTATTTTTTTAAAACGAATTAAAATTTATTTCCTGTGGCTCACAGGTGATTGATAGCTTTATTTTGGTTTCCTTATTTTGACATGTATTTTACGGGACCATTTTCCATACTGCACAGGGGTTTTTAAAAGAAATGTTATCCTTTATAGCGTTTTTTGTTGTTCCAGCTTATTATTACTATTTATACTTTCATTTATTTTTACTTTTTCACCAGTTAATTAGCACATATGTTATTTTCCTATTTGAGCTCGGATGAAAGGTTTATTCCGCTTTCAAAGCTTTGCTTGCTGCTGTTTGTTTCTGCAAGCTACAAAATTTCGTTTTTCTGTTTTAAGCCGGGTCCAGACTCTACGTTCTGCACAACCTTTTGTCTGCGCAGTTCAACATATTACAGATAAAACGTTGCGTGTAGATTGGAAAAGTGCGCAGTTTTGAGTCCGGTGCGAAGACTGTACAGTTGCAGCGATAACTTGACTAGATGTCTTTGAACTGTGCAGACAAATCGGCACATGTAGGCGGTAGCACACTTTTCAGATTCATTTGTTTCTCAGTTTCAATTCGTCAGGCGACAATGGCCGACTTTCGGCGATGTTCTCGGGAGTTTCTCACAAAATTTATTGCATTATGCGAACGTTTCCCATGCATTTGGCGTGTCAAATCCAAGGAGTATAGTGACAGGGATAAAAGGAGGAGGCTTATGAGAGTTTAGTGGAAAAATTCAAAGAAATTGATGCAAACAGAGAAACAGTTGTAAATAATTAATTCCTTGAGAAGTGTTTACCGTAAATAATTGGCAAAAGTTAATAAATTGATTCGATCTGGGGCTGGAGACGAAATCTACAAGCCATGTCTCTGGTATTTTGATTTGTTACATCTCCTAAATGATCAGGAGACACCAAGGCAGTCTAGGAATACCATGGATGAAAATAAAGTGACTGCAGTTGTCGAACCACCAGAACAGGCAACAAAAAACTATTTATTTTATGTAATCATTTGACCACTTTGAACTCCGGGTACTTCTGAGACGTTCCAGTCTTTTTTTTAACATGACACCATGCCAAAATTGACCAGAGTAGTACCTCCTTCATGACGATATCGCGCAAAACTGAGTGAAATATACAAATATCTCTGCATTATGTAGACGCATAAAAAGCTGCAACGTTTTCATTCAGTCTTAAGACTGCGCAGACAAAACGTAGCATCTGGACCCGGCTTTAATGTCAATAAATAATAGATAAAAAATAATTATACTAAAAATTTATTGATTAAAACTATTCTAATTTATTATAATCGTTCTTTTTGGGTGGGTACTTGAACTAAACAAACAAAATGCGTTTTCTTTCAAATATTTTCTTTTTTGTTTTGTTTCGTTTTTTCCTTTCCTATTCCCTTTTTTAGCCTACTTTCCCGTAAAAGTAAAAAAAAAAAATATATTAAAGCATGAATGAAGGCTTAATGTACCGAAAAATATCGTTAAATATGAAGAGAAGTCAAAAATAAGTGAACTAATTAAATAAAGATTGAAAAATAAAAAATTTGAAAGTAGGGTTTTGAGATGGGGAAAGAGTGTGTCGGTCGGTCTGTCTGTCTGTCGGTCTGTCGGACTGTCTGTCTGTCGGTCTGTCTGTCTGTCTGTCTGCCGCTCTGTCGGTCTGTCCCCCCTAATAACTTTTGAACGAATAGTCCGATTCGAAAAATTCTTTTTGCATTCGAAAGATCTCGGCAAGGAAATCTCATTTCCATATTTTACTTTTTGATTTGAACAATGTTTGTTCAATTTTGAACAGTTCAAAAAATTTTAACATTAGCGCCTATGGGCAAAAGTGAAGCAAATTATGTAAACTCTGGGCATAAGAGTCAAGTTCTTATGAACAAAATTACAAAAAAGTTCTCGAAGGAAAATATTTTTTGAGTTGAACAATTTTTGTTCATTTTTGAACAGTTCAAAAAAATTAACGCTACTTTTTCCTTTATCCCGGCGCAGGCGATAAAGTCGCCAATAATGATTCAACGAACACCAAACGGAATACCTCCGCTGGTAACCTTTTGATTGTTTTGTTGCCTTGGCGAGATCTGCGCTGGGATAAAGGAATTCATTTTGAAACGGTTCAAAAAAAAAAAGAAATTAACAATAGCGCCTACGGGGAAATTCAATCCTTTATAAATAATGATCTAACAGACCGATTTGCTTGGAACAAAATTTATCGGAAAGATGTTTGGCCGTAGAACATGTACAGATACGAAGTTCAACCAGAACGGAACGAGCCTATTTTCTTATGAAATTTTTTGATCCGGATTTTTAACGACATTTTTGAATGAATGAATGATTAAATGAATGAGTGATGGAATAAATGAATAAATGAGTGAATAAATCAGTGAATAAATAATAAAATAGATAAATGAATGTATGAAGTGAAAAATATATAAATGAGTGAATAAATACATAAATGAGAAAAATGAATGAATAAATAAACGAATGACTGAATAAATGAAAGAATGTGAGTATGTATTAACCGTTGAAAAAGGCATATTTGAAGTAATTAAGAACTAAAGTTAAATGAGGAAGAGAGAGAGAGGGAGAGTTAGCTAGATTATAAAATTCAAGTTGGTGAATACGGGAAAGTAGGCTCGTATAGTTCTAGACGGAACTTCTTGTTATTGTGTGTGTTTTGTAAAAAAAAGGATTAAATGTGTAGGATCTCTGGTTGATTGCCGTGAGCAGCTAATTTTAATTATGTAGAATGCAATACATTTTAATAAAGTAACATAATTTGCACCTAAAAAAGTTATCACTATATACACAATGGCAAACCGACTGATCTTTTCATTTTTTAACACGGGCATAGCCGTGCGGGTACCGCTAGTATATAATAAAAGAGGTGGTTCACATTGCGAAGGAACTAAGTTTTTTTTTTTTTTTTCATAATTTGAGGTTTCTCGTGAACAATTTTCCTGAAAATAATATATTTTCAAGCTATAGTTAGCTAAGACTTTAGAGATTATTCTAAAGCTGAAGGCAACGGTGCATGTCCATGTTTTTAGCTTTTAAGTCAAATCGAAAACTTTCAAAGTGAATTATGGAAATTACACGCATTAGTTTTGTTTCACTTTGGCATTGAGCCTTTATTACTGTAACAAAACTTTAAAACAACAAAAATTCGAACAAAATGTTGAAGCCATATCTTTTGTAGCTCTGAACCCCAGATGACACCCCACCCCTCTCGTGATGAACCCCTGATTATAATACTTATTAAATCCATGTGTCAAAAATTAATTTCCATGTAATTTTTACTTTCCGATAAGCGTTTTCTTACCAATTAATGCAAATTCCTGGTAAACATTGCATTAGGTATGAATAAGGGTTCTTCAGCTAAGGCTAACTTTATTTAATCTTTAACTACTTAATATTTACTTTATGATTACGTAAATGGTAATTTTAGAGCAATAATAGTGGTGAAGTTTAAATAAACTATAATGGTAACGTTTCGAAAGTATAATTTCAGTGTGTATGCATTATATGAATGTCTGCGTAACTATTTGACAAATCACTCACGCAAAACATAGGACCTGAAAATGATACTAATTTTACAACAAAAGCTTTAAAGCATTAAAATAAATTCTATTATTATTGATTTCTATGCTTAACTATTTCTACTTCTTTTTTTTTTTCTTTTGAAATGTTATTCATACATATCAAAACAAATATAAGAAAAGTTATTTACAGCAAGTTAATGAGTGAGCCTTTTCACCTAATAACAGTTTTCAATTAAAAATACGTCTTTTAAACTCTCTCAATAAAACACGTTGAATAAACTAAAATGATAGTATTCGCTATCTCTCGCCAGCCCTCGGAACTGCTTACGAAGCTCCTTCGGATCGCTTCACGGGTTCAAGCTGGGCCTTTGCTGGCTCATTACAAACTAAATTATTTTAAAGTAGCTTTACGGAAATAATCTGTTCTCTGTCAGAAGTAACATTTTACATTGCACACAACTCTCTTAGCTCTCCTTCATAATGTACATAGATTTTACACAATCTCAGAAGCTTGGCGAGATTCTTATTAAAAATACTATTATTCAATAAATATTGTTATAAAAAATATTGTTAGTTATTTTTATGGCTCTTGGCGACGACAGGAAGAATTACACAACCCACTAATGCATATTTTAAGATTTGTGTAAAGACGTTTTCATATTTGGCGACAAACAAATCGCTTTAAAGCTTAAAGAAATGTAGTGTGTGTTTTCCTTGGCGATAAAAATTTAAAATAAGAATACAGGAGAAAAAGTTAGTGTCATAAGTCTCAGTGAAATATTCCCAAAATATTTGCTACTTTAAATATTCCATTAAAAAAGTACTTTAAAAAAATTAAATAAAAGAAAAAAATATTTTAAGCAATAAACGCTAGTACCGCTGATGCGATCTCACCTCTGATTCGTAGCGTATGTTATTAGCCGATACGATTTTATTGGCTCCTGCGACACCATCATTAGATTTTTATAGATATATAGAAGCCTCACAATTGTATTGGTGTATTAAGGCAGAGCCCCGTATACTAAATGCCCTCCGATAGTGTTTTAAATCCATACACATTTTGGCGGCAATTTTTTAGATAGAGGGCGCTAGTTCTTTGCTCATAATACTGCTTTTTTATAAGTAGATACATATGGCAAAGATTAATGAACGGAGTGTTTAAATTACATGAACTATTTAGTTTTAAACATATCAGCAAACAAAATCTTCCAGCAAGCAAATTTTGAATTGTCATTTAATGAATTTGTTGAAGACAACCCAATACGCGCGCGCGCGTTATTCTTAAGTTCGCATATAAAATATTTTTCTAGTGATTCAAATTATAAAATATTGGAATCCTTATTTTTTCACTTTGCAGGTTATTATATCAAAAAAATTAATAATCTTTCTCTTGGAATTAGTTCTTTAATTCTTACTATATAATCTTTTGGGTAAAAATTTACTTTCGAGTGCCCCTTCGCAAAATTGGCGATTTATGTTTGGCGACATTCCTGATTGATGTTTTGCAACACCGCTAAGCTTGGCGATCAATCACGACCAAAACTTGGTGAAAATCAAGGGGCACCCAAAAGTAAAGTCTATACTCTACTGCAAAGTTTCTTGACTATGGAGAAATATGCCGAGAGCAAGCGAAGAAAGTAGTTCTCGGCGCGGTGTCCGATTCTCGAGTTAAACTAAGCACTTCGCTATAGAAATATGATCAGGTATTTTAATCTACACATGTATAGCGTTAATTTTTTGTAATTTTCATAAAATGTTAGATATTTTCACTTTTACGAGAAGCGTAACGCGAACTAATACCTTCATTTAGAACTAACGCTCTAGCCAATAAGAGCTCACGAGCAGTTGGCGATCTTCCCATAAGCGGTTTGGCGAGATTTGGAGTTGTTTATATTTATGTCTGACTCGTTGACGTGTGACTTTGCTTAAAGCTAAACATTTTTTATTATTCTATTCGTTAATATAGTTGCTATTACTATTATTATTGTTAATATCGTTCTTTTCATTATTAATATATTCGTTAATATCGTTATTATTATTTTTTTTTTGTTAGTATCGCTCTTATTATTATTATTATATTCGTTAATATTGTTCTGAAAAATTAATCATTATTATTATAAGAATGGAATCTACACCAAAACTGAATTTCAGTGTTAGATATCAAATCAGTCTCAAGTTATTCTTGAAGTATTATTAATATTTTTAAAACTGATAATCTTTCATGTATTTTAATCCTGGTTTTAGTGTTAAAAAATTTAAACATTCAGCAAAAACTACAAAATTAATGTATCCTTATTTAAATATTTAATATATTTGTCATGGTAACAATTATGCAAATTTGTATGTTCCATTTAGATGATGAATCATCAAAATTAAATGAGATAAGTATACCTATATTTATTTTATTACTTCTCTTTATGTACTTCATATTTGCTGTTGAGTGTAATTATATGATTACTTAAAATCATTTAGATATTTTTGTTTTAAGATGTATTATAAGAGATTTAACTTTTCATGACAAATTTGGTATTTTAGTATATCTGCACCATTTGGGAAAAACTAGATAAGTCGATTTTTGGACAAAATGAGATAAATACCCTGGGCAACCCATATTGGTGTCCTACACATCCTGTAAAAGTATGAAAGACATAATGTCAGTGGCGTTCTTTAAAACCATTGTGCATTATTAGACCATTTTAAAACCATAGTGCATTTCAAAATGTAGCTGTGCTTAAAAATGTTTTTTTGATGTTTGTACAATATCTATCTGCATAAAAGAATTAAGAGTATAATTTCTCTCTTTTTTTGCTGAAAGGAATAACTTATGATGAATATACATTTGATCCAATAAAATAAATTATGATTGGTAAAAAAAAAATTAAGTTTTTAAATTTGTTACAAACAGACAAACGAGTTTTCAAACATGCAATGTGCCAAATAGAGTGCTTAATCAGATTATTCGCCAAGTTGGTAGCTTGGCGTCTTTCAACCCTCCTCCTGCAACCCAACAGACTAGCTGTTCACTCATTTCTTCGGCCGCGCGTTGTGACGTCATTGTCAAGAAACGTTGCAGTCTAGTATAATCAATCTTTTATGTTGTATATACATACAAAAAACATAATTGCTTTTATTATTTATCTCGTGTTTACATATAAGTTAAAATGTATATTAGTCTGGCGTTATATTTTTGCGATGAAATTTTATTTCTGGTTAGGCAGCAGACATCTTGGCGTCAAAAAAAATCGCCAACAAATCAAGGGGTACCACCCGATTGCAAACTTTTACCCTAATTACTAAAAAATTGAAATTCTTAGCCTATTTTTATTCTTGAATAAAAGCATTTATGATATATCCACTCTAAAATGGTAAATAGTAACACTGATTCAATTAATTTAATGAGCCAAGAAATTAAAGAGTGATTTAAAGTTAAAATGTTTGTTTGAATCTGTACAACCATCATATTTTTGAATTTCGGCTAAAACAATTAAGAAACACGAACGTTTCTAATACACAAAAACGAAACATGATCTGTGATATCGAAAATAAAGCATGTTAAAAGGATATAACGGCAGCGATTTGAAATTAATAAACATTTAAAGTTTCATAAAACACATTGGAGTAAGAAAAAGAATAATTATCTTGTCTAGACAAAGCTGTTATCCACCTAGTTCGTAATCCTTCGTCGGAAGGAAATTGATGGAAACTGATTTTTTCAGTTCTTGAATCTGAAGAGCAGTATGGCACAACGCAATGCACAAAATTTTGATTAAAATCTAACTAGTTCTTAAAAGAAATTTAAAGTTGATAAAGAGGGTCATTTGCGCCACCTAACGGAGAACTTTTCACGGCCGTTTTTTTTCTCATATCGGAGGGTATTTAGTATAGGGAGCTCTGATTGAGGACTATACCACAAAGTAAAAACAAACTAAACACTTTTTAACGCGTTTCCTTCGTTTCTCACCTGCATTTTCAGAATCACGATTTCATTGCGTTTAATAAAGCAGGTGAACAATTTAAAAAAATCTCCTAAATTTCGAAGTGCAACTGTATAAATCTTTAAAACCGACGTAGTTTGTTCTTCACGAATGATTCTGTTTAATGGTAAGGTTTTTTAAAAAATGGTTTTCGTTATTGCTTCTAGAAAAGGTAAACATAAAAAGCAAGTATTAGACATTAATGATCAAAGAAAAATGGAAGTCTTGAGAATTTCACCCATCAAGATCTGTGTGCAAAAAATTGAGATACATTTTCTCAAGTAGTTTGATCGTGTAAAAATTTTGTCAAATAAATGATTATATTATAATAATTAATATAATTATTTATTTAATTTAATTCATATAATCTATATATGTATTTCACTTAACGTGGACCGGTTACGATTAAATTTTGCGGCACAATACGATATTGACATCATAAAAAAACAAACTATGGCAAAATGATATTTGAAAAATCGTTTAATGATTAGCATAGAAAAGTACCATAATATATGCATTTATTATATTTATCATAGTAACTAACGGACTTTAACAAATGTATTTCTATTTCATAAAAAGTATTTCCATTCATAACTCAATTTTTATTTTATGATTCTTTAGAGTGGCAACACTTTAGTTTGTTTATATCTAGCGATCTTTTCTTAAGCCTTTCAAAATACAGAGCGTTTTTAACGATTTAAAAATGGTTAATTTCCGATCCGCAGATGTTAGATCAGCTAGTTATCATGAATTTTGTTCATGTATCAATATTTCTATATATTAATACGATAAGCAAAATTTTTCTTCCCTTTTTCAGAAAATTGAGCTCACACAGGAGTGTGAGATTTGGCATAAAGTAAGTTCATATGAAGAAGGAGTGAAGAAAGAAAAAAATTATCTCTAATTTTTGTTGTATATGCATAAAATTTAACTGTTGAGAACAAACAGATTATGGCCAAATAAAATATTTAAACAAAAAGAACTGTTTGCAGAATGGAAAAAAGGGGGGCTAAAAGTTGTTTATATGCTCAAACCGGAGCTTGCTGAATTATCCAATGGTATTTTATTCACTGGGTTAGTTACCTGTATAGTAGTACTTAAAGAAAAATCTTCGTACCCTTTTTAACCATATTAAATCCCCTTTAGGAGGGTGGGATTGGCATATGCAAAATTCATATTGATAAAGAGTGCAAAAAGGTAACAGTTTTTTATAAGTGTTGCAAATTCATTAAATTGAATCTTAATGAGAAAAGAAAAGAAAAGAAAACTTATGGTTAAATACTAACAAAACCGCCTATTCAACGAGGATTCTTTATCTTCTTCATCGTGGCAAATATTGTCAATAATAGACATCAACTCAGAATGTGGTGACACCAACACAACATCCATAATACTATTGTGGTAACACTAAATGCTTGACCACAAAACTATGTTGCGATCTATAAAACAAGAAATTATGTTTAGAACTATACGAGCCTACTTTCCTGTATACTCCAACTGCAAATTTATAATCTATATATACCTTTCCCATTTAGCCTTTAGTTCTTAATTACTTCAAATATACCCGTTTCAACAATTAATACATATTCATTCACTTATTGATTCCTTTATTTACTCATTCATGTTTTTATATATACATTATATTATATTATTTTGTCATTTATTCACTCATTTATTTATTCATTCATTCATTCTTTCACTCATTCATTTATTTACTCACTCATTCTTTCCCTCATTCATTCATTCACTCACTTATTTATTCATTCATTCATTCAGAAATAACCTTAAAAATAGCGATCGAAAAATTTCAGAGGAAAATAGGCTCGTTTAGTTCTGGTCGAGCTTTGTATCTGTGCATGCTCTACGGCCTAACATCTTTCCGATAAAGTTTGTTTCAAGCAAATCCGTCTGATAGATCAGGATTTATATAAGATTGAAATTTCCCCGTGGGTGCTTATGTTAATTTTTTATTTCTTTTTTGGACTGTTCAAAAATGAACAAAAATTGTTCAAATCAAAATACATTTCACAATGAGAGCTTCTTCCAATAACCTTCTTCATAGGAACTTAGATCTTATGCCTAGAGTTTACACAATTTGTTTCATTGTTGCCCAGAGACGCTAATGTTAGATTTTTTGAACTGTTCAAAATAAAACTAAAAAATTTTCAAATAAAAAATAAAATATGGAAATGAGATGTTCTCGCTGAGATCTTTTGAATGCAAAATAAAAATCTTTCGAATTGCACAGCTCCCTCAAAAGTTATTAGGGAGGGACAGAGGACACACATTTTCTCCATCTCAAAATCCTACTTTCAAATGTTTATTTTTTAATCTTTATTTAATTAATTCACTTATTTTTGACTGTTTTTTTTTATTTTTAACGATATTTTTACGATACATAAAGTCTTCTTTCACACTTTATTTATTTATTTTTTACTTTTTACGGGAAAGTAGGCTAAAAATAAGAATATTAAAAATTATCGGAGTAAATGCAGAGTTGAGGAGTTGCAATTGATTTAACCTCAAACCCACCGGGTGAAATCCACTGCAAGAGGGAGTTTATGAAGATTAATAACAAAAGAACTCCTTAACGTAAAAAACAAAATATGGATTAATTAAATGTGTCAATGCTTAATAATAATGCTACTAATGATTAAATTTATTAATGACTGTTTGGGAAGATGCATATTAGTCTGTAGTCCAACAGTCGCACACAGTAGAGATTCTAATTTAAAAAAAAAACAAAAACAAAAAAAAAACACGTAGTCTACACATAGGTTTTGAGTCATTAAAATCATTTTCAGACTAAGTTCAATGGACCATATTATTTTTTTAACCACCCGGTTCTTTTGGGTTCAATAAAAATGTATGCAAAAAATTAAAAAAAAAAATAAATAAAATATAAACGAAGTAACACGTATTTTTTTACTTTTTTTGTGCCATATTTTTATTTAAATTTTAAAAAATTTCAAAAATGCGAGAAAATTAATTATGAGGCTTTGGCGAAGCCAACCAACAAGTAATAAAAAAACAAGAAAATGTCCAAGAATACATTATTGTTTTTGAAATATGGCTTAGAATAACTATACCTCATTTTTTCCTATCATCCGTATTTTTCGATAACTCGGAAAATAATTCATAATGGCGCATTTGTACACGCTCGCAACTGACGTAATTGAACAAAATTTAAGAAAACAATTACATAAGAAAGTCATATAGGTATATTCTTTGACAAAAAAAAAAAAAAAAACCTCAATAAGGTTCCGACTTAAAAAATTAAATGAATTACGGTCGAATTTCAACCACAGGGTGATCACTAGTACAAACAATATGATAAAATATAACAGTACTCTTTTAAGATAATTAATTTAATATCCACGTGAAGACATAGCGTGCACCTGAATGAGGTAGTATTTCAAATAAATAAATCATTTTCGATTGTTTCCTCCTCGCTAAAAGAACGATAGCAAATAATGGAGCACTGCAAATTGTAATAATTATGGAGCCCAATAGTGAAAAGATGATTAGAAAACCACCTGAAGTATGACACCAAAATTAAATCGCCTTCTGATACTGTCTCAAAAAAAGTGTCTGGTCGCCAAATAATGAATGCTGTCCGCAAGTTGCAAGAGACAAAAGGGAACCAAGGAGTCACTCCCGTCAACATTAAGACCTTCCTGCGCACAGTCCGAAAGATTGATACTGAGCTTGTGGACGCAGAGATCAAGTTGCACTTGAAGAGTGACTTGGATCATGGGCGCTTGTTCAAAGAAGGAGCGAAATATAAAGTGGCTAGTAGCAGCAAGAGGCGTAAGAAGGGTACCCCGAGGATCTCCAAGAAGTCTTCTGAAAGCAGGACCATATCGAAGAAAGATGGCACGGCGGCTAACATCAGAGGGATCAGGGCCGTGTATCGCTCCTTTTCCTGCCATGTATCGCCCTTTCTTAATTTATTTTTCCAGCGATGCATCGCTCTTTCGTCATTCTTCTCATTCGCACAAATAAACCGCGTGCATAATGCGCTGGCCATAAAAGAGCTCTGTGGAAAGAAAAAAGGATCGAGGCGTCGCCCCGCACAGCCTGAAAAATAGCGATTCCGCGAACTAAGTGCTATGTTCTGAAAAATGCAGGTTACTTCCTCTAATTACACTGTGCAACAAATTTGAACTTTTTTTTTGTCCTTTAGATGAAACTATGTGATTCTATATAAACAAAAGGTGCTTGATTCAAATATCCAAACCAAAATGTTCCATCACGTACCATTTTTGCTGGAGACCGACTTCTTATATTTATACAATTTCGTTATAGAAGAGTGTAACTGAGGCTTACTTATTGAAAACACAAACACTAAAATGATTTTTTTGGCCGTTTCATCTTGTGGGCAGCTGTTGGTGTGTCCTGATAACAGATTAGCAATATTCAATTCGTATACTTCCATTCTATAGACTGCTGAAACGCTTTTTAAACACAGAGAAGTCCTGATGAAACCTTTCGCAATGATCATCATTAATTGCGCAACGTTTTGAGCAAAGAAGCCCACATGGGAGTCCAAAAAGTGTAGTTTTAATGAAATATAGCAACCTAATAATACAAAAGCATTTTATCGTGTCACCAACAAGATTTTCGTAGTTTTACGCTTTCTCATTTCCAAAGAAACGTGAACACACTGATTTAAAGGCCAGCCAGGCGGATTTTCCGGCTTCTGACTGCTTGTTTTCATACTTTTCATCATGAAAGGACTTCCTTAGGTTGTGGGCCAATGAAAATCCTTTCTTTTACTTTTGCCCCACTTAAATTTTTGAATTTGTTAATGAGATGCAAGAAAGCCACTCCTTTTCTGTCCAGAGCTTTTACAAATATTTTCATAAACCAAGTTTAATGTGCAATTGTGGAAAAAAGGCACATTGTAGGTTTATAAGTGGCTCATTTGATATGTTTTTGCCACTCATAATTTTGAAATTTCCTTTGTGTTTACAGAATATGCTACAGGAATAAATAGGAAAAAAAAATACTTAGATGGAGGAGCACTGATAAACAAGCATCACTCTACTGAATTGTGCTCATGTCCTAATGCTTAAAATAGCACACACACACCACAGCAGTATACTATTTTTCTTTATCCGAAAAATAGTCTAGAAAATGCCTTGGTCGTCTTGTAAAAGAATCGAAACTTCGAGAAGTAGATAAAGCTTTTGTTGTCGAAAATGTAGCTAAAGTAACCCAAGTTCATTAAAAAGATCTCTAGAATGACAACGATCTCACTGTCAATGCGAAAGAAATAATTCATAATAAATTAAGTCAATAAATTACGAAAATATGCACATTTATCCAGAAAATAAGTAAAAAGCTAAAATATGGAATTTTGGGAAAACGATACGTGATGGGCAAAAAATAATTGCAAATTCGTAATTTTCAGCCAAAAATACATAAGAAACAGACATTTTCATCCAAAGGACATTTTTCGTGTTGCACAGTGTTACCCGTTGTCACTCACAGAAGAAATGTAACTTCCAATAAATGTTTTAACGCATGCAAGGTTTTATTACTGAAATTCTTATAGTTTTCCTTACATGGAAATTTAATACGATCAGATCTTCGTAATAAACAAGAAGTTCCGTCTAGAACTATACGAGCCTACTTTCCCGTATACACCGAATTCAAATTTATAATCTAGCTATCTCTCTCTGTCTTTCTCGTTTAGCTTTAGTTCTTAATTGCTTTAAATCTACCTTTTTCAACGGTTAATACATATTCATTCGATCATTATTTATTAAGTCATTCATGTATTTATTCACTCATTTATTCATTCATTCTTTTGCTTATTCATTTAATCATTCATTAATTAAAAAATATTCTTGAAAATTCCGATCAAAAAATTTCATAGGAAAATAGGCTCGTCAGTTCTGGATGAACTTTCTATTTGTACATGTTCTACGTCATAAGAGCTTTCCGATAAAGTTTGTTCTAAGCAAATCGGTCCGTTAGATCAGAAATTATATTGGATTGAAATTTCCCCGTATGTGGTGTGTTAATTTTTTTTGAACTGTTCAAAAATGAACAAAATTGTTCAAATCAATATTTCACGCCAAGAACTTCTTCCAGTGAGCTTGTTCATGGGAACTTATATCTTGTACCCAGAGTTTACATAATTTGCTTCGTTTTCACCCATAGGCGCTAATGTTAAATTTTTTTGAACTGTTCAAAATTGAACAAAAATCGTTCAAAACAAGAATTAAAATATGGAAATGAGATGTCCTTGCCGAGATCTTTCGAATGCAAAAAGAGTTTTTCGAATCGGACAATTCGTTCAAAAGTTATTAGGGGGGGGGGGGGACAGACCGACAGACAGACAGACCGACAGACCGACAGACACACTTTTTCCCCATCTCAATACCCTACTTTCAAATTTTTTATTTTTCAATCTTTATTTAATTACTTAACTTATTTTTAACTTTTCTTGATTTCTAACGATATTTTCACGATACATTAAGCCTTCTTTCATGCTTTATTATTATTTTTTTTACTTTTACGGGAAAGTAGGCTAATATATGTAAAATTAGAGCTCCTGTTTTTTTGAGCTGCACCGTTTTCCACTAGATAGTTTTTGGCAACTTAACAAATAAGTTATCCCTTTAAAATATTTTAATTCATACTACCAGTAACGAAATTGATAAAAACTGAATTCACGAAAAGATAAAAAAAATCTGGGGGACCTAAAAAACAATTCGTGCCAAAATTTTGACAAATCTCCCAGCACCGTATACTGGGATTGAACCGATGTTTCCTATCACGCACCATAATAAAGAAAACAAGAAGTTCTGTCTGGAACTATACGAGCCTACTTTCCCGCATACACCGAGTTCAAATTTATAATCTAGCTATCTCTCTCTGTCTTTCTCGTTTAGCTTTAGTTCTTAATTGCTTCAAATATACCTTTTTCAACGGTTAATACATATTCATTCAATCATTATTTATTAAGTCATTCATGTATTTATTCACTCATTTATTCATTCATTCTTTTGCTTATTCATTTAATCATTCATTAATTCAAAAATATTCTTGAAAATCCCGATCAAAAAATTTCATAGGAAAATAGGCTCGTTAGTTCTGGATGAACTTTCTATTTTTACATGTTCTACGTCATAAGAGCTTTCCGATAAAGTTTGTTCCAAGCAAATCGGTCTGTTAGATCAGAAATTATATAGGATTGAAATTTCCCGTAGGCGGTATGTTAATTTTTTTTGAACTGTTCAAAAATGAACAAATATTGTTCAAATCAATATTTCACGCCAAGAACTTCTTCCAGTGAGCTTGTTCATGGGAACTTATATCTTGTACCCAGAGTTTACATAATTTGCTTCATTTTCACCCATAGGCGCTAATGTTAAAATTTTTTGAACTGTTCAAAATTGAACAAAAAATTGTTCAAATCAAAAAGTAAAATATGGAAATGAGATGTCCTCGCCGAGATCTTTCGAATGCAAAAAGAATTTTTCCAATTGGACAATTTGCTCAAAAGTTATTAGGGGGAGACAGACCGACAGACAGACAGACCGACAGACAGACCGACAGACAGACAGACCGACAGACCGACCGACACACTTTTTCCCCATCTCAATACCCTACTTTCAAATTTTTTATTTTTCAATCTTTATTTAATTACTTAACTTATTTTTGACTTTTCTTGATTTCTAACGATATTTGCACGATACATTAAGCCTTCTTTCATGCTTTATTAGCCTACTTTCCCGTAAAAGCAAAAAAAAAATAATAATAAAGCATGAAAGAAGGCTTAATGGTATCGAGAAAATATCGTTAAAAATCAAGAAAAGTCAAAAATAAGTGAAGTAATTAAATAAAGATTGTAAAATAAAAAATTTGAAAGTAGGTTATTGAGATGGGGAAAAAGTGTGTCTGTCGGTCTGTCGGTCTGTCTGTCTGTTTGTCTGTCGGTCTGTCCCCCCCTAATAACTTTTGAACGAATTGTCCGATTGGAAAAATTCTTTTTGCATTCGAAAGATCTCGGCGAGGACATCTCATTTCCATATTTTACTTTTTGATTTGAACAATGTTTGTGATTTGAGCAATTTTTTGTTCAATTTTGAACAGTTCAAAAATTTTTAACATTAGCGCCTATGGGTGAAAATGAAGCAAATGATGTAAACTCTGGGTACAAGATATAAGTTCCCATGAACAAGCTCACTGGAAGAAGTTCTTGGCGTGAAATATTGATTTGAACAATTTTTGTTCATTTTTGAACAGTTCAAAAAATTAACACAGAGCTTACGGGGAAATTTCAACCCTATATAAATCCTGATCTAACGGACCGATTTGCTTGGAACAAACTTTATCGGAAAGCTCTTATAACGTAGAACATGTAGAAATAGAAAGTTTATCCAGAACGTACGAGCCTATTTTGCTATGAAATTTTTTGATCGGGATTTTCAAGAATATTTCTCAGTGACTCAATGAGTGAAATAATGAATGAATGAATAAATGAAAGAGTGAAAGAATAAATTAATGAATAAATGAATGAGGAAAAGAATGAATGAATAAATTATTGAATAAATGAAAATATAAATAAATGAGTGAATAAATACATGAATGCGTAAATGAATGAATAAACACTTGAATGAGGTAACGAATGAATAAATGCATGGCTGAATAAATGGAAGAATGAATGAGTGAGTGAATGAATATGTATTATCCGTTGAAAAAGGTATATTTTCAATAATTAGAACTAAAGATAAATAAGAAAGAGAGAGAAAGAGATAGCTAGATTATAAATTTGAATTTGGTGTATACGTTAAAGTAGGCTCGTATAGTTCTAGACGGAACTTCTTGTTATTATTATTTTTTACTTTTACGGGAAAGTAGGCTAAAAAGCCTTTCAAGTATGAAATTTTAAGTAAACAACGGTACTTGTCCATGATAACGCGGCTAAAAAGTGCCAAAAAAAAAAAAAAAAAATTTTGTTCAATGATAAATATTCCAGTGCATTAATATATACAAAAAGCGCCAAGAAAAATCAACAATTTGGCGAAATTTTTCTTGGCGCTCTGTAGTTGTTGCCGTGTTATATTAGACAAATACCGTTCCCACATTTGTAGACAAACTTATCGAATTTGCAATCCCACGTAGGGGAGTTTTGAGTCTTCATAGTATAATGCTTTGTGTTGTAAGGGTTCACTTTCAGATCAATGGAACAACAGAAATTAAAATGAATGTACAACTTAGTATAATACGTTTTAATTTCAGCGAGAAAAGCCATGACAAACTTAGAAGTTCGGCTGACTATTCTTTGAATGTGAAACTGTTTTACATTTTTTTTTTTTTTTTGCTGCTACGTTTTACACATTAATTCTTTTGTAATGAGTCATGACAAACTTAGGGGTTTCAAATTTTTCAAGAAAGTTCGGGTGACTATTCTTTGAGAGTGTTGCTTAATTATAGTTTAAACATGATTTATTCTATGGACTCTAGTGAAAAACACAAACAAAGCACAAATAAATTTCCTCTAAAATAATAATAACAATAAAAATAATAATAATAAAAAAAAAATAATAATAAAACCAGAAGGACATGCTCGCGAAAAAAATGAAAGAAAAGGTAGGCGGTTTTTTAGTAAGTACCTGGGGGAGACCGAGCGTTGCTTCGGCATCTTCTCTTTTGTAAAATCGTGTTCTCTTGGAGAAAATACTAGCAAAGCAAAACTTTAACTAAATACAAATCTTCTTCCCAACCGTTTAAGCCGTTTCCGAGATACAAGAGATAAAGAGGTATTTAAATTACAAAAATGATTAGAAAAATTAAAAGAATTATGGTTCAAATTCTTTCCCGAGATACTGTGAAAATATGTGTTTTAAACGAGCTACTTCACTAAGAGCTTGATCAAAAATGAATATTTCCGCAATCTTTTTGAACAAATACGTCTAAATTATTTGTTAAAAAATAATAAGGTGCTCAAATTAATTAAATTAAAATAATTATTAGCTTAAAAAAAGTTAAGCAAAAGATTTTGTTACGGATTGCTGTCTTGTTATTCGGTTTAAGTGAATTGCTTAACTTTTCAAATCCCTTTCTCATACTAATAATAGAATGTTTTTCGTAATATGTTGTAGCATTCATAAATGAGATATTACGCAATGTGTGTGGATATTTTTCCTTATTTATGTTGCATCATATTATTTGTATTGTTTGAATTGCTGTTTTATTGCTCTGCACTTCACAGATAGTTTAACAGAAAGCAAATCATTAATTAAAAAAATTATACAAATAAATCTTAACAGCTTTTTTTTATTATGTTGCAAGTTCATTTTAAAAAGTTTATGCACAATTTATACTGTAATAAATTAATATCAATACCAGGCGGCACCAGAAGTTTTGCCCTACAAGTCAAAGGTACAGTACAAACAATAAACCGATTTGGAATTGCGAGAAGAGCACCACCGAAATTTCTAAAATATTTTTATTTGCACGTTTTGTCTTCGAATTTTGCTTGGTGCGATAATTAATTAACGATTGTTAGTTATTATTGCTTTGACTGTTGAGTTATGCAAAATGTTTTTCGCGGAAAAAACGATAAACAACATTCTAATGGAAATTTGGTTGAGTGACAGACCGTCACATGACAACCATACAAAAACCTGCATTATGTTGACGGATGGGACGATCTGTGATTTCTATCTGCTGTTTGCTCTCTTAAGGCCTCTCTCTACGCATGCAAGCCAACAAATCTGGCAGTTTGAATCAGATTTTTCATTGTTGTAAAGCTAGGGTTACTCAAGCGAAGTTTCTTGCATTATGTAAAACTACCAAATCTCGCCAAATTGAAAAAAGTTTACACGCCAAAGGAAGGAAATAAGCCTAGCATGGGATGCATGTCACAAATGAAAACCACGCAGAACATGCGCCTTGATTCTAAATGGCGGGTGCCTCCCCCCTTTCTATATACGGGCCATACTGGCTCTAGTCTACTCTATGTTCCATAAGCTCCGTGATGGGACGCTGAGCGTGACGAAGAGCGTGAGACAGGGCATTCCCACGCACTGTCTTACCACGTTTCACGTGGAAAATTGGAAAATTGCCAGTAACGGGAGAAACCAAATGAACTAGTCCAACAGGAAGAAGGGATATTCCTCAATTCATTTTGTGCGGTAGAACAAAATGGGTGGTTTTTCCAAGAATGAACCGATTTGAAATTATCACTAAGGAATTAATTTATAACGTGATTGAAGCTTGTTAAGGAGAAATTGGCATCCCTTACAGGCAATGAGGGAGTGCATTCACTTCCATCAAGAAAACGGATGTTCATCTGTCCATCTAATCGGTGGTGCAACAGTAGTACTAGTGGCACGTTTTTCAGTAAAATTAAAGTAAGTGCGGTGAGTAAGAGTCAAGCACAATAATGTGCAGTACTATGAATTTTTAAATTGAAAAAAAAAAGGGCTTACGAAAAAGCATCGGCAGAGAAAACGATGAGCAATGGATGAAAAAGAGAATAGCACCCATACTCCAGTGGTAGAGCGCATTTTCGTGAAAAAAGAAAAAAGCTCATGCTATATATTTGTAAATAGATGTAATTATGATACGTGGTCCAAAAACCACGCAATGTCTAGTGAACGGTATTCTTTGCACGGAGTATATGCTATTCTTAACGACAAATACTCAACATTAATAATGATGAAGATGATTCTGAGGAAAAAACGACAATTCACCCAGTAACCAGTTTCAAATAAGAAGTCCCTCCCCCCCCCCCCCAGAAAGAAAAACGATCATATATACTTTAAAAATTCAATAAATGACAAAAAAAAAAGTTTGTATTTAAAGGGTACTCAAAACATGTCGAAAATTTACACTTCAAATCAAAAACATACACAAAACATATTTAAAACGTTATAATCTATGTATATGTAATAAACAAGATATGACTGAAAATGTTCTCATTGTATTGCTAAAATAAAGAATTCCAAAAGTCTATTGTTCATGTCCACAAAATATATGCAGGAAATGTACGATAAACATAGTGGCGTGTATGATGATAATATTATATATGACGTTAGAAAGGATTTTTTTTCTATTTTTTAAATAAACAAAGAAAGTGAAATATATTATTCACGTCTTTAAATCTGTAGTACATTTTATAAAATTTGGTTAACAATATTATTTTTTAGTGTTGAGCAAGTGTGTATTAGAAAGGTTTTTCAATGTAGTCCGAAAATAGCAACACACTCTTTCTTCGGGGGAACATTTGCCGAAACAATTATCTCTGAAAAACACACATAGCCTTACTAAATTCAATCTGGCAACACCTTCCTGTCACGAGAAAGAAAAATTCAAGCTAAAAAGGTGACGTTAAGCCTTTGGCTAGAGTCTAAATGTGTCAATTCGCTTACTTGATTTTCCGAGTTTTTCTAACTCGTCTTTAACCTTAATTTTCTTATTTCCTGTGCGCAGGGTAGGAATTTTCCCTTTATCTCAAAAGTAAACCATTGTAAAAGAAGGGAAAGAATAATGGTGATCTTCTGCTAAGTAAATTACTTTCTATTTGTTTTGGAATGTGTTCAATGGGGAAAAAAGTGTCCAATCTGACAGTAACTGAGACATTTGTTTTGTGTTACTGTTTTTGCCAATGCAAAATTTAATTATTTCGTTCGGATTCATTGTAGTTAAGTATTCATTTATTAGCGTTAATTTTACGTTAGCTACTACTAAACTTTGTGAAACATTAGTAAATATTTAGCGAAATTAAAGTAGAGTGCAATGGTCTTTCTTTATTAAGTAGAATTCATATTTTTTTCTTCCACAACAAGTTCTACAGTTTTTTTTTTTTTACTTTTTATTACCTTCAAACCATATGGTGAATAAAAAAATATTGCCAAACAATTCTTTCTTAATGTAAATTATACGTTTTTTAAACGAAATTGAAATAAAAAATAAAATAAAATAAACGTATCGCACACTCTATGGAACAACTTAAAAAACTGTTTTTTTGTTGACAGTGAATGAAATGTTTATTCATTATCGTTAAAAAGCAATACGTATAACAAGAAGTTCCGTCTAGAACTATACGAGCCTACTTTCCCGTATACACCGAATTCAAATTTATAATCTAGCTATCTCTCTCTCTGTCTTTCTCGTTTAGCTTTAGTTCTTAATTGCTTTAAATCTACCTTTTTCAACGGTTAATACATATTCATTCAATCATTCATTTATTAAGTCATTCATGTATTTATTCACTCATTTATTGATTCATTCTTTTGCTTATTCATTTAATCATTCATTAATTCAAAAATATACTTGAAAATCCCGATCAAAAAATTTCATAGAAAAATAGGCTCGTTAGTTCTGGATGAACTTTTTATTTGTACATGTTCTACACCATAAGAGCTTTCCGATAAAGTTTGTTCCAAGCAAATCGGTCCGTTAGATCAGGAATTATATAGGATTGAAGTTTCCCCGTAGGCGGTATGTTAATTTTTTTTGAACTGTTCAAAAATGAACAAAAAATGTTCAAATCAATATTTCACGCCAAGAACTTCTTCCAGTGAGCTTGTTCATGGGAACTTGGGTTTTGTACCCATAGTTTACATAATTTGCTTCATTTTCACCAATAGGCGCTAATGTTAAAATTTTTTGAACTGTTCAAAATTGAACAAAAAATTGTTCAAATCAATATTTCACGCCAAGAACTTCTTCCAGTGAGCTTGCTCATGGGAACTTGGATTTTGTACCCATAGTTTACATAATTTGCTTCATTTTCACCCATAGGCGCTAATGTTAAAATTTTTTGAACTGTTCAAAATTGAACAAAAAATTGTTCAAAACAATATTTCACGCCAAGAACTTCTTCCAGTGAGCTTGCTCATGGGAACTTGGATTTTGTACCCATAGTTTACATAATTTGCTTCATTTTCGCCCATAGGCGCTAACGTTAAAATTTTTTGAACTGTTTAAAATTGAGCTAACATTTGTTCAAATCAAAAAGTAAAATATGGAAATGAGATGTCCTCGCCGAGCTCTTTCGAATGCAAAAAGAATTTTTCAAATCGGACAATTTGTTCAAAAGTTATTAGGGGGGGGGGGACAGACAGACAGACAGACAGACCGACAGACACACGTTTTCCCCATCTCAAAACCCTACTTTCAATTTTTCTATTTTTCAATCTTTATTTAATTACTTAACTTATTTTTGACTTTTCTTGATTTCTAACGATATTTCCATGATACATTAAGCCTTCTTTCATGCTTTATTATTATTTTTTTTTACTTTTACGGGAAAGTAGGCTAAAAGCAATGTCTTTGTGTTTGAAATGTTGAGAAAAGTTTTTTAAAAACTTAGTTTTAACTCAAAAGCATATACAAATTTAATGCACACTCAAAGCTCATTTCAACTAGAAATCCAAATTTTACATTTCTCTTTTGTAAAGTGGGAGCTATAAAGAAATTTTTGAGTCAGCATTGCTTGGAAGTGATGGGGTATTTACATTCTTAAAGTCAAATTTCTTAATTTACTCAACTAAGACGATGTAATACACGCTAAGTAGTATTGAAAACTAAGTAATAAAAACTTACCCTTGATGAGTACTTTTTCACTTCACTTTAAAGTAACTTCTGTGGAGAGAAGCAACTAGAAAAGGGGGAAAATGAGAATTAAAATCATAAAATATTTTGCAGTAAATCGTCATAAAGTGAAAAAATATTACGTATTCATGTTTATAAAATTCCAAAAATTTAATGAATGACAAATTAGCATACGACTGGGTTAATTATTTATACCTGTAGTTGCATAAACTTCCATACTCTGTCATTTATACACGATTTTATTGATGAAGTCTGGAAGAGAGAATCCTATATTGTGCTATTTTTTCATTAAATCAAAAAACACCATTGTTATGTCTCCAAAAAAATCATATTTCTTGTTTTCCTAAGTTAAATCGCACTTTATGCAAAAATTGCAATTCCGAATTGCAAAAAAAGCTACACATAGCAAACTTTTCTTTTGTTAGAGTTATTTTCGGTGTTTCCTTTGTTAGACGAGTTTCTGATTGCTGTTAAAGCTTAATAATAGGCAATTTGATGCGTAAAAATGTTCATGAAGATTCTTTTGACGAGTAAAATAGTGCCATAGAGGACAACAAATAACACTTCAATGTTTATTGGCGAAAGTTAAAGTCATTGTCTCACAACAAGCATCAACAAAGCAGAACAAGTAGAATATTCTGTCAACTCCTTCACACTATAAAGCAAAGTTAATTCGGCCTATAAAAGTCAGACGTGTGAAAGTATTTTCCAAAAATAGAAATGCATGGGAAGATGACAAAGATTATCGTTGTGCAACATTATTTAAATGAAATCCAAAGAACAAATATCGGTAATGTCACATTTTTTTGGTTAGGAAAATCTTTAAAGCGTGCTATTAAAATGTATTTTGAGGGCCTATCGCTGCAATTCAAGGATTGGGTCAGTCAAAGTGACGTAAATTGCTTTGGGTCTGTGACAGCTCCACGATTGCAAGGATTTTTAAGCTACTTCCTGAATTTACTTGTAAGAATAAATCATTTTTATTTATTCAAAATGCAATGGCGGATTTAAATTTTCCTCATAACCGAAGGTAAAGTGTATGATTTAAGGTTGGAAAAGGATGGATGAATTCGGGTGCAAACTTGAAAAATGGCGCTATTAAATACTACTTTTATTTTTAGAAAAACTAATTGAACTCTTTTTCTGTCTTCTTCGTATGATAATAACTTAAGGATGACCATTGATTAAAAAAAAAATGTGTGTAATAAATTTTTGAACTTTTATAATGTTTCTGGCATGTTCTATTAGTTAGAATATTAGAACTATGTCAAAAGATGACATGAGATATTTATTACCGTGTGAAAAAACACTCGTTTAAAATACCACCAAAGATAGTTAAATAATATTTCCGAATATTATCAGACAGTTAAAAATGTACTGCAGAACGAGATACCGTTCAACAAATGAAAAATTATATTTTGCTACAACCAAATAACGGGAATTTAATTTTTATTGTAACACATATACAGTTCTACCATCAACCAAAGCGAGCTGCGGGGCAGAGTGCCAAGAAGATTCCATTCATGTTCAAGGGAGAAGCTTGCTGGTATAATGAATGTGCTGTTTTCGTTCTCGTTCTAGCTCGTTCAACATACTTGATTTCTTCCAAACTGATGCTAGATGCCAGTTTATAAAGTTAGTTGCTTTCAACAAACAGAGAAGCAAACATTCTGATTCGCGTACTCAATAAACGCACCTACAAAAAGAACTTCCTAAAACTCGAATGGATTCGTTTTTTTCTTTCTAGTACATATATTAACATACATGAATATATATATGCAAGTATATGTGTTTTAAATAATCCTCGTCTTACTTTTTGAAAAGACAACACTGCGCGTAATAGAATGGCGTCCATTGGCTCACACTATGCTGATCCTGCATTAAACCAAGCAATAAATAATAAGTTAGAGCAAAAACAATTTTGAAGGATTATAGCCATAAATTGGATGAAACACATTTTAAAATCCCATTAGGTTCCACAATTCAATGTCAGTTGTACACCTTTAAACAAATTTAGATAAAAAATCCAAGATGGAAAAAGTTCCAAGCTGATAGCTACTCAAAATCTTTATTTATGATGATTATATATTTATAAATATTTGCACTAGATAAGCAATGCATTCGTTTTCTTTTGAGCAGAGATAACTTGATAAGGAACATATATCTGTAAGCTATGAAACGTCAAAGAGAATTTTTTAGTAGAAATATCATGTTTAGTTGAAACTTTAGTGTTTTAAAATAGAATAAAAGGTTTGAAATTTAATTTGAAATACGTATTCTTAGCGATACAAAATTCTTGAACTTTTCAAGCAAACTTAGCAAACTAAGTTTTCAATGTTTGAACTAGTTTGATATGCAAATGACCTTATATTACAAGTTTTTGTAATTCAATCCTAAAATATTTGGTTCCGGAACTTCCTTTTAAAATGAGTGCTTGTCTATTTAATGAAAAAAAATGCTTGAACTTTTGGATAGATTCGGTGTATTGCAGAAAATATAGAAAAAACAGAAAACACAAGTATAACTCACAGTTTACTGAAATACATAAGAGGAAATCGTATAATTGATGCCAAAGACTGGTAGCATTTTGAAACCATTTTTTAGAGATTTATCTTTTTCTCTCATGGTTAAGAGTATGGGAAAAAATATTTTTGGAAACTGTTAGAGTTCCAGTTTTGACCTGATTAAACTATGAAAATCACAAGAAAATGTGCTTCAATGTTAACAAGCTTGCAGTTTTTGTGCGTTTACTCTTGTTTCATCGTCATAACATTTAGGTTTTAGTAACAAATGTTAAATATTGATTGTTTTTTAATATTTTAATTTGGGTTCGCCAAATAATTTGAATTACTGAGGAATAAATTACAGGGGAAACACAAGAAGCAATGTTTGGTTTCAACTTAAGTCGTGGAGATTTCAGGCTTTTGAGAAGGATAATTTAATAGGAAATTTTATATTTAAGCAGGGGTGCCCTCCCCATCTCAGAGCGATGGCGCTCCCCATAAAAAATAATGGAACCCCCCAAGAAACGAAGACCCTGAAAATATTGACCAAACCCCCCTGAAAACAGCCCCTTAAAAATTTCAATGACTCGGTCTGCGCCATGACGCCACCTTGGTGGGCGTCCCGGATTTAAGCTTACTTCAAGGCCTCACACATTTGCATGCAAAGTTTCTAATTATATTTTCCTGTACTAAATTGCAGAATATAATTTGTTAAACCATAATTTTGATATTACACAAATAGTGTGCTCAATGTCACGAAAGTTACGACACAACCGCTTCCTCCTTTTAGTTTTCAAGGAAAAAATGCAGAGATTCAAAGCAGGAAACTTGTAATTTTGAGTGAAACTTTGTTTCACATTCAGAGGGCAGCAACCGCAATACGAAAAAAAAAGCCTTTCAAGTGTTTGTTTCTAAAGCATACCTTTTGTTTAGCACGAAAGTTTGCTTATTATCATACAGGAAATTTTGAAACGCATATAACATAGCGTGATAAAAATCATTCATTTAGTATGAATTTTTTATGTGAACTCAATACAGAATACAAGTGAATTGGATATTAAAGCTCGACTCAAAATTTTCAGCTGTTAAATATTTTGTTTTAGTTATTGGGCATTCTTTTATGCAAAACTTATTAACTGTATTTTAAAGATGTAAAAATATATGTATAATGTATGGTACAGCTTCTCATGCTATATATATAGTACAGATTCTTGTACTATATATACAGTACAGCTTCTCGTACTATGTATATAGTGCAGCTTCTCGTAATAGACACCCCTCTTAAGAGAACAGTATGAAGAATTGAAATCAATCAGTGTTGTTTATTTGGGTATGATACACTTTAGTCGGATGGCGTTTGAAAAGAATTACAAGTTTTTATTGCTTTTGGTAGTATCAATCAAAGTGTAAACTGTATATTTGAAAGTTTTCCTAAGGCCTAATAAAACTTCGCAAAGAAATTAAAAAGATGCTTCTAGAGTTAGTTATACTGATGCAAATACAAACATAAAAGTGATGATTATCAACAGGTTGTGGGCCCAGCTAAAGTGGTTTTAGTGAATTTTTAAGTCCTCAATGAAGATTAAGTGGAAACGATATCCAAGTCCTCTAAGTTGTTTGACTTCTTCATAATTATCAACAATTCCAATGACTTTGACATCAGCAGAAAAAATATGAATTTTCCCGGAAACCCTTTCCCTAACATCAGTATAAGTGTAATAAATAATAACGGTTGTAAAACTGAACCTAGAACGACACCGCTAAAAGCTTTTATCCACTGAGATTACCTCGGACTACTTCTATTTGTTTTCTCCCAGTCACCCAAATTCCAACCCAAATTAAAGTTTCCCTGCTCCCCAATCCCCCCAATTCTAATATGACATAAGAAAAGCATCATGTGGCACTTTATCCGCTTTTAGAAAGTGAATTTGAACACAACATCTGCACACTTTTTAGCCTACTTTCCCCATAAAAGTTTTTGAAAAAAGCATGAAAGAATGATAAATGTATCGTAAAAATATCGTTAAAAATAAACAACAGCCAAAAATAGATGAAGCAATTAAACAAAGAATTTAAATAAAAAAATTGAAAGTAGGTCTTTGAGAAGGAGAAATGTTGTCTGTCCGTCTGACCTGTCTGTCTGTCCGTTCCCCCTATTAGCTTTTGAGGGAATTGTCCAATTTGAAAGACTTTTTTTTTTTTTTTTTTTTTTCATTCGAAAGATCTCGGCAAGAACATCTCATTTCCATGCTTTGCTTTTGGATTTGATCAATTTTTTCGATTAATTTTGAACAGTCCAAAAAATCTTAACATTAGTGGTATTTCGGGATATATGAAGCAAAATTTATATACCCTGGACATAAAATCCAAGTTCTTTTGAGCAAGCGTTTTGAAGGACCTCTCAACGTGAAATATGTTTTGACTTGAGCAATTTTTGTTCATTTTTGAATGGTTCAAAAAAAAAAAAAAAAAAAAAAAATAGCTCCTATGGGGGAAATTTCAATACTATATAAATCCAACTTACGGATTTGCTTGAAACAGCCTTCACCGGAAGGATCTTATGGCGTAGAACATGTACAGATACGAAGTTCGACCAGAACTAAAAGAGTCTATTTTCTCATGAAATTTTTTGATCTGGATTTTTAAGGGTACTTCAGAATTAATGAATGAATGAAAACAGGTTGAGTATAAAAACGTAGTGTATTTATTTTCTAAGTTTTAACAGTTTTAGTTTATTTTTAATTGCTCTTGAAAAAGCTTGTTTAATAGAAGTATGTGATAAAACACTGCTTCTAATTGTTGAAATGGTCACAACAACCTCACTTGGGGGGCACAGTAGAGACTTTAGTCAGTTTTACTGAAATGTGTTAAAAAATAAGTTAATAAAGTTACATCAGTACTAGTTAGTATTCTTGCATCTTTTGCTGAAATATCATTAGAAGTGAAATGTTCACAAATGGAAATGAAAATTTGAATGCAAAGGAATATTTTATTTGTGGGCAAAAAAAAAAAAGAAAGCTTAACATAATGTAAAATAAAAAGCTTGAAGAAATAAAAAATTCCTGAAAACACGAAGAAAAACAACGAGCGATTTTAATAGCTTTTAAACGTACAGATAATATATATCGGAAATAAATGACGGCGTTCCTTTAAAATACAACACATGGAATTTTATTTTCATAAAATACAAATTGTCTTTATGGAGTTAACTGTGCCAAGTAATCTTTTGATTATAAAAATTTTTCAAGCAGACTCTTAATATCGTTAAGCACGACGAGAAAATAATTTCAACTTCTTAAATCTTTTGCGGTCTGATTTTTCTTTCGAACATTTTCCAATTTTGTATAAGAAGAGTATTTGATGAAATTATGATGAAAGACATAAAATATTTAAAGCATTTTTCGTCCATGTTTCCCAACTTTCCCGTTTTAGGTTGTTAACATTTTTTTAAAAAAAGCAGTATTTTGAGCTGTGGTTTCGTAATTTATAAACACATTGGATAATAACTTAACTTATAGTGTCAAAAATATATCTGAATGAAAACGAATGAATTTGACACACATAATACTCAATCAAGTTTACTTTAAAATTTTTGTTTAGTCATTTCAAGAAGCAATCAATCGTTTAGCCATTCCAAGAAGCAATTAATCGTTTATTAAGACATCTCGTAGTCAGCCATAAAGAGGAAAATTTCCAGTTAGCAATTGGAGGAGCATCCATTCAAAGTGTCACAATAGTTATTATACATCAGTTGTGCTGTCAGATATTGTGTACGTTTAGGTCATTCCTCAAGACGTAACGACGTTAACTAACTTGTTGGTGTTACTATCTACACTTTTCCGTGAAAAGTTGGAAAATATTTCTTGTTGAAAGTATTTATTAGCATCAAGTAAACTTTAAATTCAATTTTTGGAAACTGATGTCTTAATAATTAAAGTTTATTTTCCAAAATCTCTGTCTTACGTTTCCTTCATGACCCTGTCAGGATTACTCTATCGACTTCTTAAAAAAATTATCTTTTATAACTTTGTTTGAAGATATTCTTTTTTTTTCTTCAAATAAACATGAAGTAACTTTTTTTGTGTGCACGCAATATGTTAATTCCTTCCCGTAACTTTATGAAGATAACTATGTCACATAACATGCAGTAGATTCCAGTCAAAAAATAGTTAACTCTAAAGATCAAGCTATATGTTAATACAAGCCATTTTCAAAATGTGATGCCCATATTCCAATATTTTGTGTTAGGTCAAAAATATTTTTTCCAATTACATAATTATAAAATTCCTGTTATTAATATTTTAAATATTAATAAAGATCTACTTATGTTCAGTGCAGTGTTAAATTATGTTATTTTATGGTTCTTTTTTCAACTGTTGTTACAATTTTTCATGTGCATATGGGGCAAAGTAAAATAGTCATTTACTTCACTTTGTAGCTACACCAGTTGTCAGATAAATAAATTTGCCGTTATTCATCCACTCAATTATTAATTCATTTATTTAATAATTTTTTCATCCGTTCATTTTATTAAGCATTTCTTTATTAATTTATTTATTCATTCACTTATTTCATCAATCATTCATTAATTTAGTTATTCATGTTTATTGAAAACCATATTTAACTCTCTGTACTCTTAAATATAAATCATTACATGTTATTTGGACCTTCATAAGGCAACATACGAGTGCAAGGGGTTAGTTGTCACATAGAAAAGAAAAACATTTCAATTCTTCATTTTGGGGCAAAGTGATAATTTTCCACTTTTATTTTAAGGTGCAAATTTACTGCCTACAATTAAAAATAAAATTTCAAAACAAGTTTTGTAAAGTTCATGGTTCTCTCTTTATATAGTGTTACTTTCAAAGAAAGTTTGCATTTTGGTCTTTTTGAAAAGTAATTTAATTATTTCACTTTGCCAATTATTCTTCTCCTATCTCAACTACTTCGTGCTTTACGAGAAGTGCATCGATACAGCAACACGTTTTTTGCCTCAAACTATAGTTCCTTCGAAGTCTGGCAATCGTTCAGATACAATGATGTTCGTAGTTTTCTCACTGTTAATAAAGCATAAACTGAATTCTGTTGTGTTTTTAGTTCCTATGCTTTTACCTTGAGCAACTACTTTCGATATTTACTCGTCTGACAAAATGAATAAATGAAGCAGCTAAGACAACATGTCCTCGCGTGCCATTGCTTCATTTATTTTGCATTGTTCAATTACTCTAGCTTCAGACAACCATAATGACTTTTTTGGCCACGTGATTCTACATTTAGAAGGAATCATTATGGGCCTAATGATGCGTAGTAGACTTAAAACAACGAATTTCAACCATTTCATACGCATCCATCGCATCATGCACAACAACAGAAAATGATCCGTTCATCAAAAAGCATTATTTCTTTCTTTCTTCTTTTTTCTTCGTAAAAGAAAAATTCTTTTAAGGAATGAAAAGAAATATTTATAAATAAATAAATAAAAAAGTTATACTTATATGAGCATCTTCGATTCAAGCAATTTGATCCATTTTTATTTTTTTATCATCCTTGATGATTTATTATATTCCGTAAGTAAGTTTCCAAAGTCATATGCATCTCGGAGAAAGATGCAGCAAATACTTTTAATTCTTACACAACTGACTTTCAGCTAATAACACTGTAAAAATCAAGCAGTAAAAGTACTACATCAACAATTTAAGTTTAGAGTATTTATACTTGGAGACTTTTACGTTTTCAAATTTAATTTTATTTTTTAAGTTTAAATCTCAATAGCAAATCCAGCTGCGTAACCACTTGGAATCAACATGTGTATTAATTCTTGATTTTTTACAATCTGTGTATCTTAACCACATAGCGATTGGAATGTAAAAAGTAAGATAATTTGAAAAATATTAATTGGTGTCTAAATTCTGAAGTAACAATACAAATGGAACGAGCCGCTTAAAGGAAAGAGTTGAAAAAATTGTATCTATACTAGGGTGGTTATAAATTAACCACCGGATAAAAATTTACTATAAAATGCTTAAAATAAGTGATAGGGACACAATTCATTTTGTATTTTATTTGCTTACAAAGATACTTTCTTTTTTGCGTTACATCATTTACAACAAGAAATGCCTTTAAGGCATCTTCTGCGTGCGCAACATTAATTAAACTCGGAGGAATATGCAATCTCCTCTCGACTTTCCTCTTAACGTTGGGAAGCATTTGCGAAGTTACAGTCACAGTTTCTGGTGGGATTTGAGTTAGTGGTTCATGCTACGGATGTTCGCAACTTGGATTCGAATGACTTCAGAACTAGCTATAATTTATAATTAATTTATTGTGAGGATCAGTCAAGTACTAATTTATGGCAAGAAAGTAACTGAGAGTATCAAGTGAAACTGACCTAGGACCGTTTAAAAATATATCTTTCTTTCATGAAAGTTTATCTTACGAAATAAAAAGAAAAAGATGTCGTGGAAAAATTGCTATTTTGCTTTCACTTCTTTTTTTTATACACAAAGAATAAGAAACTGAATTTCGCCAACAGCTTTTTACACCTATTTAAGAATTCGAATCTGCTCTCCAGACACGTTGTATATCAAAATCTCTTCATAATTTTTCAGAGGAAAATTTTAATTTTGCTAAAATCGCTTACATTCAGGGACTCTCTCAACTACATAATTAAAGGAATCTGAGTGGCTCATAATTGCAGCTGATTAATATCCCGAGCAAAAAAATTGCTTTTAGAATCGAATCCCAAGCTTTTATTTTTATTCGAGTTACATTTTGAATATTCATGCAATTGCATTAAAAATATATTGAGAAAAGTGAAAAGCTTTCCATTCCAGTTTTGTAATAAACTCATATGCAGCCTAGTTAAGATTCCTAAAATCAGTACGAAAACAAATTGAAAATATACTTTTTAAAGATTATACAAAAAGTTTTCTTTGGTAATTATTAGCCGATTTTTCTTCCTATAATAGTTTGAACTACCTGAAATACAATGGTTTTAAACTTTGTACGCAGTACATCATTTCAGTAATCAGTTTTTATTTAAAGAAGCCGAATTTTAGCTTCACAACGCATTTATAGAACTAAGCACAATGTGATTGCCTGCTTATATTTCAAACTCACTCCCGTCATTAACAGGGATCAATAGGGGGTAGTTGCCTCTCCCGGGGACGTTTTTGAAACACAATGTATTTATACATGTGTGTATGCATTTTTCAGTTTTTTTACCCATGCATTAAATATATACTTATACAATACCAATACATACCCCCCCCCCCCCGCCCCGAAAATTTTGAAATGATGGGCTTTTTGAAATCAGTGTTTTTTCTCTGATTATCGGCTCCAACGTTAATACGATCCAATGTTAATACTATGTTCCTTAATTACATAGGATTAGTACACTTACTCTATATTTACTTTTGCTCAATAATTGTGATCAGCGAGCGGTTGTAGTGTGATTTTATTCTGTGACTTTAATTTTAATGGTCAATCTCGATATATTATGCAGGCAGTAGAAAATTAATTTTAAAACATGAGGTTAAAGTATAATAAATAGTTGGTACAACATACGCTTTAAAATAGCTAATTATTTTTCTGTATTTAAGTTCGTTGCTGTAATAACTCTTTATGTATATATATTATAAATATATCATTTGAAATTATTCATAAGGACAACTCTGAATTCGAAAACACGACATTTTTACAAAACTGTCACAGCTATAACTTATCGGTCAGAGAAAAAAAAATTAAACCTGCATATTTTCATATTAGGAAAAAGGAATTTTTAAAAGATTCATGTGTACTTGGAAAAACATCAAATAGATTCCAATTTCAAAATAACCGATCCAATTTCAATGCAAATCCTTTCTCCTAGGGAGAGACAAAGACCATATCCTTAAAGAAATATATTTCCATGGAAAATAAGAAATGCAATCATTTACAAGCACATTTTCTCTAAAAATAACCAATAAACATATGCTTTGAAATGAAAGTGAAAAGTTTTCAATTAAAGTGAAAACTAAATTTCAATGAGTAATTTCAAAGTACAACATAAATAATTCTAAAAGCAGCAAAACTAAAAAGGAAGCTACTTTTGACGAAAATTATTGTTTGAAATCCTAAATGAATAATGAAAGAATCAGTATTTCTTAAGTAGTTTTTCAAATTATGAATGCTTGGAAGCTTTTAATTAAAATGAAATTATCATATTCTCAATAGTGGCATGTCGATAAAAAACCACTGAGAAAAAATTGAGCATTTTTTTTCTTATGCAGTATGGCGCATCAGAATGATATAATGTATCAATATTTATAAATATGTAATTCATATAAACATGGCTGAATTATTTGACCTTTATGCACGTCTTGCAACAAAGCTCAGAAGATTGTTTGTATGTTTCGTCTAGTTTCTTGAAACAAAGAAATTATTATTTATTTGACATCCCCCGGATGTGATGAATTCTTATCAAAAGAAAAACCTGAAAGAAGCAAGGTAACTGAGAAATTTGCAATCAAATAGTTTCATCAAAAAGGTGACAAAATTCAATTTATTTTTCATAAAACGAAATACTGACCTCATTTACTTTAAAAAATAATTTAGTTATTTTTCAAGGTATTCGAGGTTGCAATTAAAGATTGCATGTAATTGATAATAAAGTCAGCCTAACAGAGAAAAAAAAGTGTTTGAATAGTTTATTTTCTGGTTTTACAAACGATGATATTTAAAAAAATATTTTTTCTGCTTTCTTTCTTTTTTTAAAAATTCATTATGATGATATCGAGGTATACTCTGTTCTCGTAGTTCTGTTGAAAAACAAAATATTGCTTTTACGTCCCTTGAAATCTAAACGCGAACAACGAAACTTTACTTCAGATTATCATCACTTTGATGATGAAATTTCGTATGGCGACTAATCCCGCCGAATGTTTCAAAATACTTTTAGCATACGCAAACAGGCTCCCTTAATGTCAAACGGTAAATTACCGTAACTATTCTGTTCGGAATAATATCACACTCCTCCGAGCACCCTTCTGTTGCGTCAACATCGCTCAGAGAAACAGATTAGGCAGCACGTGGAGCTGATACACCTGTTTATGGAAATCGGACAGCTGTGTCAAGTTGACAAGACACAGAAGACGCAATGAACCGCGGGGCTTAAGTGGAGATGTAGGTGAGGGTCGCTGATCAAAATGGCATCCCAGAAAGTAAAGGAATTAAGCTCTATGATCAAAGTATAATTTCTTTCTGAAGCATTTCTTAAAAGTAATAACGAATCTACCACGTACTTACTCATTCTGTTGTCACTAGAATAGAAAAAGTAAAAATATGAGCACGGAACCACTTAGTTACACTAGCTTCAAAACAATTCGTTAATTCAGCCTTACGAAAGAATTTTAAATACATAATAAGGCTAATCACTTAATGCAAGCAGCATATTTATTTACTTATCTAATAGCTGACCTCCCTCAGAACATCTGCGGGCTATAACTATTTTAAAATCGTAAAAAACGCTTTAAAATTCGGAAGGCTTAAGAAAATATCGCTAGATATAAAGATCAGAATAATCGCTCGATATAAACAAACTACGGTGTTGCCACTCCAAAGAATCGGAGATTAAAAATTGAATTATTAGTGGAAATACTTTTTGAGAAATAGAAATAAATATGTTAAAGTCCAAAAATTACGTCAATAAGTACTAATATCATGTTACTTTTCTGTGCTAATCAAACAACAAATATTTAAATATCGTTTTATCGCCATTTTGTTTCTTGCATGATATGTCAGTATAGTATCGTACCGAAAAATTTAATCGTAACTAGTCCACATTAAGTGAAATATATATATATATATATATATATATATATGGGATTTTTCATAGTTTAATCACTGAGGTATTTCGAAAACTTTCATTGGCCGTCGTTTTTGGCACCACTGCCAAAAACGACGTGTGAATGAAAGTTTTTTTTAGAAGACAGAATTTAAGGAAACATTGAGGTTTATATACTTCGATATCGTACCTTTATGGAGTTTAAATTTGATTGACTTTATCTTTTGCTCTTTAGAAAGTAAATTCTTCGCTATGTTTTTTTTTTTTTTTTTGAACAAAATTTTCTCATTATCTCTTGACGCATCGTCATTGCTAGCTTTATGAACTGAAATGACCAAAGAACAAAGAATTGGTGCATTCTGTATTAAAATATTGGCATGGTCCTCGTAAACTAGTTTAGTCACCCAGTTGCGCAGGTGTTCATGATAAGTGCTAATAAAGCAAGTGGGTTTGAAGTGTTAAAGTGAATATAAACTAAATAAAAGGAGTTAGAACAAACAGTGGTTTCGTTTCGAGGTTAACCACACTGTAAAAATTTTGCGTCTAGTTGTCACTATTTTTGGTGTTCAGTTGAAAATTTTTCATTTTTTGATGCATTTTAAATTTTCTCAAGCGTTTGCCTTCAAAAAGTATAACGCTTCTTAGCACATAAAATTTGTTATCTCCGTTACGTATCGAAATTTCATTGCGATTGCTCATTTCCAGGAAAATATTATAAGTGAGAAATCCTACTGAATTTTTGATGCGTAGATGAGTTAACGAACATCATATGCTAAAAAAACATCCTGCTGTCCGTATTTTTTTTGACAGACACTTAAAAAAAATTTAAAATACATAAAAAAAGGAATAATTTTCAACTTTATACCAAATGAACACTACAAACGGTGTTTCGTAACACCAACTTTTTTTACAGTGCACAGAGTATCCTTCCGCCAATAACAAAAGAAACGTGCGCATGGCGCCAAAATCACAAATTCAGTGTAATACCAAATTAACGTGATAACTTCAACCATATCTACACACAAAAAGTGTAAAGCTTAATGCTATTTGATAATTAACAAAATGAAATTAGTTTTTACCAAACATATAGTTTCCAACAAAACTAGCTGACTGAAAACTCTCGGCGGTGAAAAACTATTTGGTAAGCCGTCAGCATCCCTAAAACTGTGTTTTTGAATTCGACACGCCGCGCCGAATCAGTAGACTGTCGCATTTGTACTCTTACAGTAAGCACATTGTTGTTAACATCAATAAATTTTCAATTTTCAATATTGAAATGTGAAATAAATTTTCAATTTTCAATATTGAAATGTGAAATAAATTTTCAATTTTCAATATTGAAATGTGAAATAAATTTTTAATTTTCAATGTTGAAATGTGAAATAAATTTTCAATTTTCAATGTTGAAATGTGAAATAAATTTTCAATTTTCAATGTTGAAATGTGAAATAAATTTTCAATTTTCAATATTGAAATTTGCGAGGCATTTCACAATTTTTAGACCATTTAGCGCTATGAAATCCAACTTCAAAATTGTATGTCCTAATTGTAGTGCAACATTCGTTTAGTTTTACTCTAAAATGAAGTTACAGATATGAACACATACGCTTATTACTGGAGAAACTCTACAACAGCGGAAATGAATTTCGACAGATGGAGGATCTGAATTTCTTTCTTCAGTACTTTTCTAATTCAGCCTCATTTCGATGGTAGTAGCAAGTTTCAACCAACGATGTAAAACATTAGACACTTTTAGTAATTTCTAAAGAAGCTAATATGCTGATAAATTATTATTACAATAACTAGAACGTTCATATACTTCTCATTAATTCTCTTCGTGTGAAATTTTCAAAAATATCAACATTTGATTAAAAACTGTCTTTTGGGGACAAAGTAAAGACAAAAGGCAATTAAAAAAATTAAATAAATGAATAAAATAATAATAATAATAATAATAATAATAATAATAATAATAATAATAATCACAATAATAGTGCTAATAATTATAGTAATTCTTTGATCTTTAATAGTGCAACTTGTAACATTGCAGCATTTTTCCATGCCTTATTACAATAGAGATAAAATTTGCGAGTTACAACGGATCCTAAGTACTTCCACTCCATTTTACATAATATAACTGATTTTTATGTAGGTTTTTTTATGCAAATAAAAATATTCTGGAGAATTTCTAAACGATAAAGGCACTCTCTAAAAGAATGGTTACCCCGTATTTTGCGATTTGGCCAGAAGAAAGACTAAAAAATTCCAATTAAAATCACAGCGATTATAACTTCACTAATTGTCATAAAAACTACTTCATCTCCTCGTTTGTCCTGAAACGCTACCACTCTAACACCAATTCTAAAAATGCAGCTCGCTTTTCGTATAGTATAGTTTATCTCACAAAATAAGTAACAAACAGAAAAACGGAAATGAAACAAAGACAATTCATCTTCACAAGTTGTTGAACAGAAGAAGAGACTTTGCCAAGCAAAATAACAATTAACTTTTAAATAATCAGCTTAAACAATAATTTCCCTAACTTATCCTTCAAAAGGTTAGTTGCGGGCATTTATCAGTAGGGCGTGTGATCTCTTCTACAGGGAATGCAGAGTCGACAACGAATATTTTTTGCTTATTTTTTCAGATAGAATATAGCTTTGGATGCAAAAAGAATAAAAACGCTATTCTGGAGAATTTCTTAAGGATAAAAGTAATCTTAAAAGGGATAGTTACCCGAGTTAGATAGAAGAAAGACGGAAAATTTCAATCAAAATCATCGCGATTATGACATAAACATGACTTTGTCCCGTCCTTTTTCTGGCACTCAAATCCCAAACTCAAAACCATCTAACCCGTCTGTACCACCCTCATTATTTCTTACTTGTAATATGTTACTACTGGGACATACGTTGTACCATTCTCTTAACGCGAATAATTAATATACTGTGCAAATTAATTGGGACAAAGTAAAAAAAAATGCTTTGTCTCTTTCTTTCTGCCTGTGTATCATTGTTTTCCATTTTATGCCCTGTTAAACATTTAATAGTATACTACATGTTCTCTTTTAGCAAAACGCATTAATTAAATTTGTATCGACCCATTGATTGCACTTGAAAATCAGTTATTCCTTTTTTCTCCATTGCACAGTAAAAAAATCTCATTCAACCTTTCGCTAAAAAAAAGAAAAAATGGCGAAATTTAGCTGCAATCAACATTTGGTACTAAGTTAAACCATTCAAATGCCACCATTAATGCGAGACTAGGAACCATTACAATGGTTCAACTTTAGTACCAAGTGCTTGTTGCAGCTAAATTTCACCATTTTTTTGGTGAAAGGTTGAATTGGAAGTTTTTACAGTGTGGTTTCTGGTTATTCTGCTATTTAACTAACAAAACTCCTCAAAATATTCCGTAAGTTCTATCTGATTGGAGAGTATACCTCATAAAGTATAATACTTTTAAGAGCAATGGTTTTCCCACATTTTCTTGGCGGCATGCGTAAAATATACCAAAAGAAATACAAATCCAAAACTGAACAAAAATGAACATTTACCAGTCATAACCAATAATTTGACATTTTCGGGAAAATACATATTTCTCTCCTTTTTAAACATAACACGTTGACTGCCGACACGCTGACTGCCAGCACTGTTTGCAATTTAGGAATCTCCAGACGATAGTGTAATTTATTAAAACATATTGTACAAAACGTTTTATAAAGCAAAAAATTATTAATTTTCTATAAATGTATTGACAAATTAAAAAAAAAGTCGGCAACAACGAGATAACTTGTAATTTGGTCTCTCAACAAGTTTACCTGCTACGAGTTATCTCGTAGGTTGGCAGTCAACATGTTAAAAAACTATATTTTAATTCTAAATTCCTAATGGTCAGAAGAAAAGATTGGTGTAAGCCCTTGTAAGACACATATTAACAATATCATTACAGTTCTGAGGAAAACCTAGGCTGTCCCAATTAATTCAAACAGTATAGTATATGCTGGAAAACAATCATTACTATCCTACTAATATTCACAGGTTTAAATTACACTGCCCCCGATTATGATTGTCAAGAATTAAACGTATCGAACAATCGTATAATGCCATCACAAATAATTTATTATCAAGTTCAAGAGGTGGATTAAGTAATAACAAATGATTAACTAATACGTTTGGACTTCTCTGCTGCGGAATTGTGACAGCTGCCGTAAGTAACAGAGACGTTGATGATGAAAGCGCTTCTGTAAGGATGAGATATGAGCTGGAATTAAAGATCAACGATTGTATCAAGTGGGTTTAAGAGCTGCTCCATCAAATAGAACAATGAATGATATCAATTGATATAACACGTGCTATTGTACTGCGATAATGCTACTCGGAAGTGTGGCATAAGGCAGCCGAAAAATAAATATTTACTTTAATTTCAGAGAGTTTTTTTTTTTTTGTTATCAGAAATCATAGATAAGCCTCTTGTCGCTGTACCTGTTAAAATTTTATTGCGCGCATTTATTATATAATACAGAAAAAAGGCTAAAACGAAAAAAAATGTCTTAGTAATAAATCTTTGATTAAATAAAGCGTATAGCATGTAACCTTCGTTCACTGTGTGTTTTTTTTTTTGCAATGCTTAATTTTCAGTTTTGGAAAAAATCGTGACTTATAAAACGCGGCTTAAGCATTGAAATCGATAATACTCAATTAATTTAGGAGAAATTTCTAAATTAACTATTAGAAAAAAAGAAAACACTGAAGAAATTAATGTAACTCTAAATAGCCCTTTAGAAATAAGGTAAAATAAGGTAAATGACCCGGTTGTGGACACTGTTCTAGTAGTGGACACTTAGATCTTTAAGCTCCTAAAATAAGCGAATGTAACATTAAACTTGAATGAAATTATCAGAACCTACAAAGAACGATTCCTAGTGCTGGTTAATAGAACTAAAGTTGGCGTGGAGCAACTATGCAAGTACATGGATTATAATCTTTAATAGCTGCCTCCACAACGGTCACATTTGCTGCTCTTTACTAAAGCCGATCAATAAGAAGGTTGGGGATTTGGGGAAAATATATGGGAAAAAACGTGACATTTATAAATGGTCCCTTAGTCATTTTTTAACTTATTTCTCCAAGTTAACATCATAAAATAGATGATATTAATTTCTGTCCACTACTAATGCAAATACGTGTCTTATAAATATCCACTATAGATATAAATTAAGCGTTTAGTAAATTTGACGTAAAAATCCTAATTTTTCATCAAATGACATTTTATAGGCAATTAATTTTTAGAGAAATAGTTGGCGATTAAGTTAAATATGCAAATATTGATGTAAGTCTCTTGAAAAAATTTTGGCTCGTAAAAGAATACGAAAATTTTCTTAACTGTGTTCACTACCGGGTCATTTACCTGAAATGTTTTTATTTTTTTAACGAAAGTACTCTGTAATTATATATCTCAAATTTATCCGTTCATTGCTATCAGTCGGTTAGTGTTCATGCTTAGATTTTGTGGTGAACATATTATGAGGAGACTACAGTATATCTGATTCAATATAATCTTACAAATACTCACATGGAATATATAAATATATACATACCAGGGTTCGCGCTAGGCCGCGCGATCGCGCGATTCCCGCAATATTTTTTGAAATCCCACTCAAAAAAATTTTTTTTTGGGCTTAAACTTTAAAAATCCCACTTAAAATTTTGGTCAAGAAGGAAAATCCCACTTTGTATTTTTCCCCAGCGTGAACCCTGCATACATACATACATATGAATTTTGGCTTCACCTATCACAGCAACGCGTTTCGTTTTGCTATGTGTTACGCAAATTATGTTTTCTTCATAAACGCAGACAGTTACCTTCTGCTGAGGAGTTTTAAGTTCATTGTATGTGCATAACAAAAAAAAAAAAAAAATCACGAAATTGCAATTTCAATTTTCACTATTATTTCATGCAAAAATATTTTATCATAAACAGAATTAATCGTAAATACCATAACCATTCTCATAGAGCGAAATAATTAACTCGAATCATTAAAAATTCTTCATAAACGGTACTTCATTATATATTTTCAACTGCGCGTTTGAAGCAAACACAGGTAAATTTTTACGCGTGCTTCAGAGAAAACATTAATTTCCGCAACTAATTTAATAAAAACTCATTTCCTTTGCTCCCATCGTATCTCTTTCTCAAAATATTCACAGCTGTGGCAAAACCCGTAAATTACTTTTGGAAGTACATTTTAAGTATTCCCTTAGTTTTTCTCTGAACGTGTATGTGAAAATTTTCTGGAATTGCTATACATACATCACAGACGAAATGAAAAACTAAGCAGCAAGTTTCATTTCCGACTAGTTAGTTGCACATCCACGCCGCATCTAACGTTGTTAAATTGATTCCATAAATTTCGTTCATTATCACTTTATTCGTGAGAGACTTCTTAAAGCTCATTCTCACACTTCTCTTGCGACGTCAGTAAACAAAAGATGGAAAAATAGATTTATTAAAATGGCTATTAACTTAAATTTGTATAATGAAAGAATTTATTGTCTGCTGATTGCAACATTCAAAACCTACTTATTTTTTATCACTTGGGTTCATGGGAGGGTCTCGAGAGTATGTGTGATTTAAAAACAGGACCTGCTGAAGGAGATGGCAATTACACTAATGGGAGACATTTTTTTAAAAACATATGATCCAAGTTTTAAGAGAAGGTAAAGTGTACACAAAGGGGAAAAAGGTAAAATCTAAAAGTTATTTCGCCTAAACTTCATCGGAACTGAAACAATGCTTATAACGTGTTAAAGCACCATTTACGCTGTTTAAAATAATGTACTTAAAAATAGGAAAATATACCCTCTTATTTTTTTAAAGTAATTTTGATTCAAAACTGAGCAAGTGCAGTTCTCAGTTTGAAGTACTGGTGCTTACTCAGAAATTGTAATTGCAGAAAGGAAAAGTATTACGGTATTTTTACTGCAAAAAATCAAAAATTTATCCAGCAACTTTACGTTCATGATTACTAAAGGGATATTTTTACTTCTTTAGAACGAGAATATTTATATCAAAATTAAGGAACTATTAACCGCGCAGAAATTAGAGAGACTTAAGAATGCGAGTAATCTGTTCGTCTCTTCACAGCAGGAAAAAAAAAAAGATCACTAATTCGTCGGATCCTGATCGGATGCAGTTGGACGAGTGGATAATTAACGGCATTCTCGATTGAGCTATGAAGACATTTTTCAAGGAAGTACTTAAACACTCGCAACTCGTACATCAGTTTTACTACGAATCAATTTTACTAAGATATTTAGACTATCATTTTTAAAATTTTCTAAATCACTCGGAAGAATTCGTTCTCAGAATCTACCTTACTCTTTAGCACCGATAAATTCCTTGACACATCATTTCTAACTAATTAATTAAGTGAAAAAAAGAGAAGCACATAATACAGATTCGGTTGTGCATATATATATATTTCTATATAATATACTCCGCCACCCATAAAAAGTGCTAGATACGTCACTGCTCTCTAATGTATCGACTCATTATCCAGTTAACTCACTCAAATCATCTACCTTCTTCAAAGGAAGCTCAAAATTTTGCCCACGTAATCTTTAAAAAGTAACACTGATGTTTAAAAATTATTGCGTGGTTCAAAGATTTGAGACGCACGAAAATTTTATGTGAAAGAAGAGACTAAACATGTAATCTGAATTTTAATTTAACAGCTATCAATAATTATATTATTAATACATTTAAAGTTTGCATGAGATGTATTAACCAAAATGGGTTCGCGTGTTACTTATGGCTCACGCGTCACAGGTTTGTCACCATAGCTTTTCCTTCTTATAATATGAGCCTGATGAACTTTTCACAAGTGCTTGTGATAACTTTTGAGCCATCATTTATACACCCAATAACATGGAGGGGAAAGTTATTTTTAAATATTATGCTGGTGAAAAGTTCCAAATAGCAGGTTATCTCTCAATCTTTCGGCTTAAAAAGGCTATTTTTTTTTCTAGATTAAAAACAGAGTTTTTTTTTTTAAAGGTGAAGTGTGTTTTTAGAAATGTGAAAAAAAAAAAAAAAATAGTTTGTTACGTTTTAACGTCAGGAAAAAAACTGTTTTAAATTTTGAAAGTGCTGCTATGGTTGTGACATGGTGAATTGCTGTTTTTTTTCTACGCCAAAACCTTCCTTCGTTTTATGCATTGGTCAGGACTGCTTAAATTTCATCGAAATAGGGATAATAGAAGAAATAAAGATGAGGATATGTTCACTTTTTGCGAAAAATAACAAACTAGCTGAGTTCGTTTTTTTTTTCTTTTGTGCTAAATATTCAAGTGATAAATGGAATTATTCAGCGTGGAGAATAATAAAAAAATACTTTGCTAAAATAAAACTTCCAAAACTGTGGTCTCAGCGTATCACCCCTTCCACAAATGGAATTGTTCCCGACTGGTAGTCGCGATTTTCGAGAACGAACTGTACCTACTATTTTTTTTATTTTGGGCTTAGGTTATTCTCATTTTTTAAAAATTATAAATTAAATGAGATGAAACTAACGGATATAGCTAGCTTCTTTTTCCCTTTAAGCTCGCATGCTAACTTGATTTTGGTTTCAATTCCCTTATTTTTATGTATAATCGTCCCCAGCTTTTTTTAAAGGTAATAAGGATATTACCTTATTGGAAAGGGTTCAAATTATGGTTACTAGGTTGTTAAGTGGTCTCTCAGACTTTGATTATGAGGTTAGGCTTAAAATGCTTAATATGTATAGTTTAGAGCAAAGGAAAATTAGAGGGGACATGATTCAGTTGTTTAAATTCATTAAAACAGGAAATGTTGTTGGGCTGCAGCTATGCACTGATGGTAGAGCCAGAGGTCATTGTTTTAAGCTTTTCAAATCTCAGGCTAATCTTGAAATTAGGAAAAATTATTACTTCAATAAGATTGTAGGCAGTTGGAATAGTTTACCGGAGGCAACTGTTAGTTGCAGTGGTTCAAAAGCTTTTAAGAGGGCTATTGATGTTCACTGGGGATTGTTAAATTGACTAGAACCAGCCTAGCTGTGCCTGTTGCTGGTTGTCACTTTTGTGTTTGTATTTGATTATTAGGCCGACCGACTGGCCGGTTATCAAATAAAATAATCATTTCAGCCAGTAAACTTACGACAGCAAACAAGTACGATTCGATTGTATACGATTAACATCTGCAGTAGTTAGTAACACATTATAAAAATAACATTTAAAAAAATAAATATAATAAACGTTAATTTTAGTCTTTTCTAATTTTCCGTCTTACGACCCAAGCATTTTGATGCATTTTATTAAATGTTTTTAAATATGTATATTAAGCTTTTTTAATGACCATTTGGTGTAATGTAAAATAATGTAATGTCAGAATTTATAACTTTTGGTTATGTCGATAAAGACAAATCCTTTTTAGTTGAGTGTAAATACTTCTTAATTGAAAAATGCTTTTCAATAGAGAACATTTCCTGAAAAGAAATTATCTTTTTCGGTTTCGTCTTTCATGGAATTTTCTAATGAAATTGTAAAACGAATATAAAGCAAAAAATGTTTCATTTCTGTTGAAGGAAACGCGAATCGAATAATTTCTAAAAGATTATTTGGCCTTATACGTATATGTCTCGAATAGTTCACTGTGTTCGCTTTTAAATAAAACGAGTAATAAAAGTATTTTTCATTTCAAAAATCAAAAACAATATGAAACAGTTATGATAATCACTTTTTCTTCCTAAACGGTTTTATTTAATTAAACTACCCGTTAATTAATTATCTTTATATATTTTCCTATAGGTTACTTGTACTTCTACTGATCAGCTGAATTATATCATTATTTGCATTGTTACCTTCAGTCAGGAGCAACGAGGTAGTTACATGCTCCCTGAAACTGATCATAGTTTTACATTCAATGCAGAAGGGTATAGGCAATTTATACTGCTCCATTATTTTTTAATATATTTAATTTGAACTTACAATAAAATTCCATTTCTATTTACTACACTTTTAGTAGAAATTTTTCAATAATTTACACGAAAAAGAATAAAGGTGTCTGCAATGAAAAGCATCAATTATATATGCACTTCATTAAAGAAATTATTTGCTAATATTTATAAAATTTGAGAGTAATATTGCTTCCAACAGTTTTCGAAGAGCTATTTGTCTATATTTAATACATAATAAACACTTATGCATCAATACAAAGCAAAGATCTATCTATATTTTTCATGCTGTCGATTTATGATCATCTAGTGATAGTTCACGCATAAAAAAAGTAAAGACATTTCTTCCTCTTTTTATTTATTTATTTAATTCTTTTCCCATTCTCGAAAATTCTATGGATCCTGGAGCCATAATGATGAGCATTAAAACTTATCGACATTTAAACTATGTGACAGTTCCTCCTTTTGATCAACGTGTAGTTAATTTTAAAACAAATTATTTGAAATGTATCAAACGTATGAGTAAACTAATGACTTTTTCGTCAAATTCGTTATTAAAGGAACATCCTGAAGCCCAATGCTTGCTTCCAATACAGAACAACAAAAATCTATGTCGGGCAATCTCTTTCTTGACAGCTTTTACGACAGCTATAATATGCTCGAAATAACCTAAAGATATTAAAGATGTCATCGGCTGAAGAAATTGCATTTGTGTCATTATAACAGCGTATTCGTGCTCGTGAAAGGACGAAAGAACTTTTGACACCAATAAAGGGAATTTTCCTTGAAACTATTTAGGACTTTCGAGTCCAATAAATTTTTTTCTGTAGGAATAAAACCTATCGAAAGTGCCTTTTAGTTTTATTGCTTTCATCATCTGCCAATTATTTCACTCCCGTGTAACTTTCTTGCATTTTTACTTTCTAAAGCGCCATTTTCTGAAATTACATTATTTTCTCTTTGCTTTTAAAATTCTTTGCTTCACCATTTCTCAGAATAATCAGCGGAAACAACTTTATTACCATTGTTATTGTCATTATATCTACTTTATTTCTTCTTATGGGCATCTAAAGAGCATTTTAAAGCTTATAATTTTTCAAATAATTTATCACAATGCTATTATAAGTTAACTTGGAAACACTAGAGTAATAATAAGATAAAGGGTCCCCTGAGGGAAAATTAGCTCTAGAATACTGTCTGCGTAAGCTGCTGTAATAAATTACGTACTTTCCTGAAAATCCTGCTCAAGGGTGCTGCTGCTCCCCGATTATCAAATAAGGAAAAAATAAACTTTCTGTTTGATGAAAAAAAATGTGTCTGTACAGTGTACGCATTTTTGGGGTTACTGAACACCATTTTTGGTGCTCAGTTGGAGTAAACTTGAAAATTATTCATTTTCAAAAGTATTCCATTTTTTTAAAAGTGTCTGTCTAAAACAGTACAGACAGCAGGATGTTTTTCAGCATATGATGTTCGTTAACTCATCTACGTATCAAAAGTTTATTACGATTGCTCATTTATCCCATTTTCATAGAAATGAGTAATCGCAATGAAATTTCTATACGTAACGGATTTAACACATTTCAGATACTAAGAAACGTTATACAGCCTATATTTTTTTAGAGAGACCCATGAAAAAAATTTAAAGTGTATTAAAAATGAATAATTTTTAACTTAACACCAACTGAAGCCCAAAAATCGTGTTCAGTAACACCAAAAGTGGTGGCAACAAGACGCAAAATTTTTAGTGCAGATAAATACGCGATAAACCTATTTGGAAGAGAGAGAACTAACTGTTTTCTGGGATTTAGATATTTACTAACTATTCATTTCATACTGTAATAACAAAAACCGCTTAAATCTTTTTTCTATATCGCTTTCCTTTATTTAATTACTCATTTAATTATTTTTTTATTATGCTATTAAAAATCATTAAAAAAAATAGAACATTCTGTGCATCAGCAAATAACAACAAGGTCCGTCTAGAACTATGCGAGTCTACTTTTCCTTTTACACCAACATCAAATTTAATCTAGCTAACTTTCTCTCTTTTTCATTTAACTTTATTTCTAAATTTCTTAAAATATTCCTTTTTCAACGGTTAATGCATATTCATTCACTTATTCATTTATTCCCTCATTCATGCATTTATCGGTTAATCATTTATTCATTCAGAATCAGATTTTTTAAAAAAATTGAGTCTGGTGTAGCTTCTGAAACCTTACAAGATTTGATGTCCTTAAAACTAACTTTCGGAAGAAGAGGAGGAAAAGAGAACTTTGCTGTGCGATAATCAATAATCTCTGCGTAATCTGCAGCTTCGAATTTTAGGGATGGAGTGAAAAAAATCTGGTGTTTTTACTTATCGAAACAGACTGTCCAGACTAAATTTTTTTTAAAAGTCCTAACTCTCTTTATCGGTCAAGTATCTCTTTCATCGAAAACCATTGCCACTAATAGGTTTTTGGGATAAGCAAAGAAAGAATTTCGCTCAAAAAGTAAAATATCAACTACTTGTTTCACGTTGTCAGACAAGTATCGAGATGTCTCAGTTGCTCTGTAGATATGTATGAGAACTTCCGTGAAGTTTTGGCTCTCTTTATTCCAAATCAGACTGGCATGTAACGTTTCAAAATGAAGGTAACAATATCTTTTAACGCATCTGATGGATTCATTTCACTTACGTGCAGTCTAAGAGCTCTGATTGCCCAAGTGATATACCTGGAATGTGAGATTGGGCCGGCGTCCCGGCTTGACAAATCATTTGGACATATGCCACTTTTGAAAACTTGACATACATTTAAAACATATTTCTCGTCTTTTGCTTGAACACTTTCTCTCCATTTCTGGATTAGTACAGTCTATTACTTGAAAATCTATTATTGGCGGTTTTTACAACCTACGAGTATTATCCAATTGGTCAACAAAATGACCATGGGCCGGTTTTTGCGTGAGTGATGGATTCGTTTTTCAAAGAAGCTGAATAGAACATATCATTACTAATAACATCTTACTGAACATCATATAAAGAATATTTATTCATTCACTAGCGACACCTAGAAAAAATACCTAAAATACAAATAAATTTAAGATGCAGATACCGAGAGGCTCTAATGAGGTGCGGGAAAGCACTAAAAATAAGTGGCATGAAGGTATGGGGGTGGGAATGTCTCAAAAGGCAGTGTAAATTCAAATAAAATACGCAGACTAATGTTGAACAATCAATGCCACTTTTCAAATATATTACCATGCTGAAGTCATTACGGATCGTTAAAAACTGATGCAAATAAACATTAAAAAGTTACAAATATTGAGGAAATAGTGCTTTTTTAAAAGTATTGCATGTTTCATAAGTATTTAGGGAATCGAAAGATATTCTTTAAATCGAGAAATAAATTACTTTTCTTATGTAGCGTTGTAACCTTTCTGTCGGAAAGCATTAAAAAACACGGGATGAGAACGTTTAAAGAAGCACGAAGAAATGGGCAAAGTTCGTCATTTTTGGAATATTTAGGCTCTTTGGGGGCACGGAAGATATTATTTGATTTAATATATATATATATATATATATATTTAAGCATTCATCAATTGCAACTTTTCCGCGCTATAGCGACTTGAAAATAAAAATATTGTTTCTTTCGCGCCGTCCTAGTGTACACGGGAAAGTAGGTTCGTATGGCTCTAGGCGGAACTGGAGTGACCGCCCCTTCCCACCCCCGCAAGACATTACAAGTCCAGCTATCGCCTATAGACATGTTGTACAATGAAAATACACTGTCGACGGGTATAACAGCTGCGAAACGTTCAAGTTTACATTTTATGCAAAGTGCAAATAAATTTTCCTTCTAACGCAAAATAAATACTCTTCCTATAAAATTTTCTTTAAGTAAAAAGGTTGTTACATCGTTTTCGTTTTAGTTAATTTTAAAACAGTTACAGGTCCATAAATCCAGAATGAATGGAGGAAATTTCTTCAAACTTGGATGTGTTCGATCAAAATTATATTAGGCTAAATCGCAGTGGCATTTATGGCACAGGCTGTAATTGTCCTTATTATTTCGGAAGAAGTTCATTTTTTTTCTATATTTCAATGACGAATTATTTTATTAATATTCAATTAATATTTCAAATTAGTAAAATAACATCTAAATAATATCATGTATTTCACGAAGCGTGTGTGTTTGGAGAATTATTTACTGTAACTCTATTATCGGTTCATGGCAAAATACTAAGAGGAAAACAACTTGCGTATTGGGTCGCCTCGAATTATGGAAGCCTTAACTAAAATTATTGACCTCAGCAAGCTTATATTTTTCATTTTTGTAAAGTTTGGTTACAGACTTAGAAAGGATAATTGCCTAAACTTCTATAATAAAAATTTTGATTTTTTAAGGAATTCCGATAACACTTTGATTGTTTTTCAATATAAGAAATACCATCCAAAATTTAGCAATCTGCACTTTTAATGCCAACTAAGATGATTTTGATACTTTTAAAATAAAGGCATTAATAACAATTTCACATATTGGAATTTAATCAGAAGCAGGCAGTAATCCCTCTTTATTTAAGCTTCAATTTTCAGGCGGGAAATCCGTTTGATTGAATTCCACTATTCGATAAACTGTCAAAATAAACCAATGCTTTCAGTGATGGCAAATTTACAGTCCTCGTATTGAAAAGGCTTAGGCTCCCAATACTGCAAAACAAACGAACGAAAAAGCGGAATGGGTATTATAAAAACTTGAAGAAACCCATCAAGCTTGTTGGCTTTGCAAAAGAGAGCTCGATAGCGACCAAAAGCCGGTGGAATGTCTGGTTCTTTTAAGCGTGAAGAAAACTCTCGTTTTTTCTCGCATTAATCCAGTACTATTCTTTCAAGAAAAATAAGCACTGGAGTATTCTAGGCATTCGAAAAAGGAGAGGCACGAAGAAGGTTGAATTTTAAGTCTCAGCACGAATTTCTCGTAATAGAATAAACTCATTATAAAGTTTTAAATTCTGATGTTTGAATTGTGTTCTTTTAGCTTACAGAAATGATTTTTTGAATTAACGAATTAATTATTCCGTTTTTCATTTCTTTCAGTCTTCTCTTAGGCTATTTTACAACTTTACTTTCAAAACGTTATTTGTATGATTGGACGTATAATGCATGAGGGGGGGGGGGGAAGCTAAAAAACGAGGTTTTCATTTTCATATGTTCCTTGCATTATACGTATCACATATACAATTAAAACAGTATAATAAATGAATATCTCTCATTATAAAGTAAGAAAATAGCAATGTAAACCTTTAAATAATGAATGAATGATATTTCTGAAATCATTATGAGTACCGTTAGGCAATAAAAATCAATCCTAGTGTACACGGGAAAGTAGGTTCGTATAGCTCTAGGCGGAACTGGAGTGACCGCCCCTCCCCACCCCCGCAAGACACTACAAGTCCAGCTATCGCCTATAGACGTGTTGTACAATGAAAATACACTGTCGACGGGTATTACAGCTACGAAAGGTTCAAGTTTACATTTTATCCAAAGTGCAACTAAATTTTCACTTTGAAAAAAATGGAAAAACACTTGTTAAACAAGAAGTTCCGTCTAGAACTATACGAGCCTACTTTCCCGTATACACCGAATTCAAATTTATAATCTAGCTATCTCTCTCTCTCTGTCTTGCTCGTTTAGCTTTAGTTCTTAATTGCTTCAAATATACCTTTTTCAACGGTTAATACATATTCATTCAATCATTATTTATTAAGTCATTCATGTATTTATTCACTCATTTATTCATTCATTCTTTTGCTTATTCATTTAATCATTCATTAATTAAAAAATATTCTTGAAAATCCCGATCAAAAAATTTCATAGGAAAATAGGCTCGTTAGTTCTGGATGAACTTTCTATTTGTACATGTTCTACGTCATAAGAGCTTTCCGATAAAGTTTGTTCCAACCAAATCGATTCGTTAGATCAGAAATTATATAGGATTGAAATTTCCCCGTAGGCGGTATGTTAATTTTTTTGAACTGTTCAAAAATGAACAAAGATTGTTCAAATCAATATTTCACGCCAAGAACTTCTTCCAGTGAGCTTGTTCATGGGAACTTATATCTTGTACCCAGAGTTCACGTAATTTGCTTCATTTTCACCCATAGGCGCTAATGTTAAAATTTTTTGAACTGTCCAAAATTGAACAAAAAATTGCTCAAATAAAAAAGTAAAATATAGAAATGGGATGTTCTCGCCGAGATCTTTCGAATGCAAAAGAATTTTTCGAATCGGACAATTCGTTCAAAAGTTATTAGGGGGGGGACAGACCGACAGACAGACCGACCGACAGACCGACAGACACACTTTTTCCCCATCTCAAAACCCTACTTTCAAATTTTTTATTTTTCAATCTTTATTTAATTACTTAACTTATTTTTGACTTTTATTGATTTTTAACGATATTTTCACGATACATTAAGCCTTCTTTCATACTTTATTATTATTCTTTTTACTTTTACGAGAAAGTAGGCTAAAAAAGGAATGCAGCAGAATGTATCAATAATAATTTTATGTTTTAACCGTTTGCGGTTGTGTGTCTACTCTCATCCACCAGCACTTAAGGAAGAAAGGCTTAATGTAGAACTATAAAATATATTTTTTGCGTAAAATGAAACAAATTATTTTGTGACATATATCTCAATTTAAAAAAAAAGAACTAATAAATTTTATTTTTCCTTGATAATATTGCATATTATGTAATACTGTTCGTTCAACGAAAATTAATTCCGACCAGCATGGCACCCATGTATAAACTTAATACGACCTCAAAGGGTTAAGTGAGAATTCGCTCCAAACTGACTTTAAATAATCGATGTATAAGCAGTATCTGTTGCCATACATTGACTTCTAAAATAGTTAAATAATAGGGTAGAAACAGGAAAGAACAGCTCACACACCAATCCTGAGTTATTGCATTAAAGAAGAATTAAAAAGAAGAAAAGAGAGAGGACTAGTAAAGATTTTAATACAAATAAATTCAGCGAAAACTGGTTGTAAAAGAAATACGTTTTTACGGAGAATAAAAATTTCTGCACTTAGAGAGTCAAACTTTATTCTTACTTATACTTATTTTTCTTTCTTTTTTGCATTTTCCAGCTCAAATTTTCATCGTGAGAAAACCAATGATTGTATAAAAAACAGTTGATTTTTTTTTTCAAATTATTCAAGTAGCCAGAAAAATAGTGTGATATAGGAAAAAAAAGTCCAATTTCTTTTTTATAATTTCAAAATAAAATAATTTTAACAACAAAACAAAGCAAAGAAAGAGGAGAAGAAAATAAAAGAAAAATTTCCAATTTTCAAAAAGGAACTACAAATCCTTTACTCTGATTAAATAAAAAGGAGTAACATTTTTGACAAGAGCTTTTTGTACAGCATATCAACATTCTTACATTAATTTCGGTTCTGTGAGAAATTTTTCAAAGAGCCCGTATTTTTATTATTTTTTGTAATACTATTTCGACATAGCAATGATGCGGCAGCTGCCAAAATATTCCAGCTTGAGAATTCAAACACCCGGCACCAAACAATAAAATATTTCATCAAATATATCCGTTGCCTTGGTTACGCTAAACTTTTCGATTTAAAGAAGTGCGTGAGTGGTCTTTTTGATGTATATTTTCCGCCTATTTCGTGGTTGGAAAAAAGCAAATAAACCCCTTGAAATTGCCAAAGTTACGACTCAAATGTGTTTTGTAATGTTCAAAGTCACTCTTTCAGCAGTAAAAGGGTGTTTTTGCTCGCTCTTCCTTTGTGAACTTTAAGTCAACTTTTATGGGATGAACAGGTTTAGGGGTTGGGAATCGCTCATAACATATGCTTTCACTTTTTAAATGCGCTACCGTTACAGTTTCATAAATAGCTGGGAATAAGTTCAAGTCCTATCCTAACAATGAGATAAATAGAAAAACAACGAAGAAAATAAAATAATTTTTATAAAAAAATAGAACCGACCTCAAGTTATAAATTGCGCTAAAAAGTGAAAAATAAACTAATTTTTTAAACAACATCGATGTGACTTTTAAACATAGTTATAGAAGTCGGTGCAAAATTAGGATAGATAAAATCTTTTGTAATCATGAATTAATTACAAATATATATATTTTCCCAGAATTAGCAATAGTTCCAATATGAAGTAGTAAATGGTGTAATGGTAATTAGACTCATAAGTAGTGTTTTTTGCACAATGGAAACAAACACTTTTTAAACAATGACTTTTATATTTATTAATAGTTTTCCCAACAAAGAAAAATCAAGCAAAGCCTTTCCAATTAAAATAAAAAAATACTCTTTTTTCACCCGCAACGTTTTTTCTAAAAAACAAATGTAGTCAGATTGATGAACGATATTTTAGTTAGACGACTCTCTATCGATTGAAGAAAAAATCGTCAAAATCGGTTCATTTAGTCAAAAGTTGTGGATGAAAAAACAAAAAAACATACTACATTTTTGCCCATTACTTTCGTTCTATGAATCGAATATGGTCAAACGAAGGTACGGGACCTATGGGAAACCAACCACGGTCGATTGAAAAAAAAATCATGAAAATCGGTTCATCCATTGCGAAGTTATGAGTGGACAAACAGAACAAAAAAAAAAAAAAAAAAAAAAAACGACATACATACAGTATGAATGTATAACCTCCTTTCTTTGTGAAGTCGGTTAAAAATACATGCTCAACAGAGATACGAGTCGTAAAATGGCTCTGTCATTTTTAGAAGCTAAAGTTGGGTTGACTAAATATTGAAGAAGCATTGTAAACTTGCATTATTGCGTTTTATTCGCTTTATCAACTATTGTTCTTATGATTGTAAAATTTGAAAATGAAAACATTGCTGTATTTTCCGTTTATTTGTTTTTTTATTATTATTTATCTGATTATATCACCCCCTACTCCTACCGAGTGAGTGGCGCCAAAATTTACTGATGATCATTTCGAATGGGCGTACACTTTCGTTTGATTCGTTGCATTAGTTATTCCTAGATACAGAAGTCATGTTTGATGATAAAACTTTGACAGGGGTTATCCTCTCGAAGCAATTGACGCGAAAATTAACCAACACCAATTTCTATTGCAGTTCTTTTAAGTACACTTTTTGTCAAAATCCTTGCATCAGTTTTTGAGGTATGAGGCACCCAGAAGCAAAGGAATGTAAGTGACAAAATTGAAACTTTGGAGATAACTAGTGCAAATGATAGAGAAAGCACCATTCTATATTGTGGCAATAGATGTTAGTGATAGCTCTAACAAGTGATCCGCACTAACATGATTTAGAAAAAAAATTGACATTAAGAGTCCCATAAAATCCAAACTTTGAACGAGTTCTTCTCAGAATTGTTTTTTGGTGTTACACCCCTTTGCTTCGCACTACGTCATATGGTAGTCAAGCTCAACGTGCAGAAAGGTCTATTGCGTCCCAACTTTGGCGCGATTAGAGACAACATATAATCTGAATCATTTCCCATGGGATTTCATTTGATACACCATCTTTGTTAAAATCCTTGGATTTTTTTTTTAAATATCAGCTATCTCGATTAACAGGAGAAAAAACTATTTTTGCCTCCCATCACCCTTGGAACGATTGGCCACACAATCTAACCAATACCAGTTCCTATTGGGTTTCATTTGCATACCAATCTTTCTTTGAATCCTTGTTTCCCTTTTTGAGAAATGGTAGCCATGCTAAACGAAATAAATTTTTAATTGTGCTGCTCAACTTGGAGCGATTGGCGCAGAAGATAAATAACACCAATTCCGATTACGAGCCATTTGCATACCGAATTTCATTCGATTTTTTTCATTACTTTTTCAACTGCAGGGCTCAAAAAAGTTTTTTTCAAAATTACATACACACATTTTACAAAAATTGTCAATACGTGTTCAAATTCCGATACATCGTGAGAATTCGTCAAATCTCGAAAACAGGAAATTTTCACTACTACTATACTGTCTTCGTACACGTTGAATGCTGAAAATAATAATACATATTACACACATATAGTTCAAAGTTAAAAAACTCGATCTCAATACTTAGAAATGAGGCCATGTTATATGTATAGTACTTAACATAGCTGTTTCACTGCCTTTTTGGGCTTTAATTGTAATTATCTGTAGATTGTTGCTTCTAGACAGTAAATATAGAATATTCTTCCGTTCTGAACAAGGAATTACGAATTATATTTTAATCATTATGTAAGTTATTTTACCCTAAATCTGTAATATCTTTTATTTTATTATTTTATTAATTTTTGTTACTTCTAATAACGAGGAGAAGCAAACCACAGTAAGAACTTTTGAAGTCAGACTAACAAGAATATTTATTAGTGAACAAGAGGAGTTTGCTGATAAACATTTCAGTTTTTCTTTAACACAACATCTGCATTTTAAATCCGAATAAGTTTTTAACATAACTTCTTAGAATGTTCAACCAAACTGGGGAAAAAAAATCATTTTCACTATAATTAGTGGTAGTAAATAAAGTTTTTAAAAACTTTTAAGAATCAAGAGGGAAATAAAAGCATTTCTGTCTTTCTAAATGCAACACAAATCAACAACTCCAAAACTGTTTCCACCTCAGAAAGTTAAAATTTAAAGAATGCAACAAAACTTTTGATGTGGAATGCAAATGTCTCTAAGCTAGTTGTAAAGCCACTGCAAGAATAAAGAAATCGAATTTGCTGTCACGATTGTGTTTTCCAAAATGGCGGAAAGTTCGAATTCCTTTGAGTATGCGTGTGCGTACAACGAAAATCGAAATAAATAGGAATTTTGTAAAGAAAACTATTGATCTTTTCCTGTCTGAAGTTAGAAAGACAGGCTTTTAAGAATAAGAAAAAATTAGTAGAATTTTAAACAACGATAAAAAGTTAGTCCTAAATCGAGTCTTCTGTTACAAATTTAACTGATTCTGTTGTACAGATAATAATGTACACGTTTCCTATTAAAAGCGCTAATAAATCTATTGCACAAAAAATTAAAATGTGTTAGTACTGTATGACGATTAGTGTTAGTAACATTAGGATCGAATTTTTAATTCGAAAAATATAGTGACAGATGAAGTAAAATAACCATAAAATTAGCTATTTCTAACTTTGTTAAATCTCTTTCCTAAAATTATACAAATCAGTGATAGCCTTATGACAGACAATTTACATTATATTATCGGATAGTTTTTGTGATTTTTATTTGTTCCTTTAAAAAATAAATAATTTAATAGCTATTATGATCAATTTTTTCTTTCTGAAGTATAGGATAAAATGGACAATACGTGTATAAAAGGATTATCACTAAAGGAAACGTAGCAAAAATCATGTCATATCAATGAGACGAAATGGAAAATATCCTTTATTAAATCCATTCATATACGCTTTTGAAATTTAAAAAAGACATCCAAAATTAAATTTGAAATATATTTTAGCGGACATTGGTTCCTTCAGCATTTAAATCATCAGTTTAGTTTCAATTTCATCTGCTTTATTTTTGGGATATTTGCTCAAAAAGCATTTGTGATGAATTTTAAGGTTATGAAATAGCGAAAAATATCTTTTATACTAATTTATTTATTATTTATTTGTTTATTTTTACTAATTTTCGCTTTGTAAATTTGACTGTCCCATTACAGTTATGCACTTATATTTTAATGCCTCAAAAACGTAATAGAAATATCTCCCAAAAACCCTTCCCCATTTTCTGTTCTAACAAAATCCTTTAAATTGCTAAGCAAACAAGTATCAGGAAATGTGAAAAATCTTTGATTCGATAAACCCAAACAAAATGTTATTTTTAAAACAAAGGCAATGATTGTAATATTCACAGTTAACTAAAATGAGTAACTTAACCTTGTATAAATGAAAATGTGTAGAAAGATAAAATTATGAAAAGACAAAGAAAAGCAAAAACTTGAATTTCATTTCTAAAACGGTTGTCTGTTTTAAACATTCTTGTCTTAAAGATTTAGAATTTGTTTCAGTTGGTACTACAAAGACACACGATATGAGTGTAATATCGTTTGCATAGTAATTCTTGTTATGTAATTCTTGTTATGTAACACATTTAGGGAACTAGAGAGCAGTATTCATGTGTTCATTCAAGAAGAGACACTAGATTAGCCACAGACTGTTATAACTTTTCCTTATTGATTAGAATTTTTTGTCGAAGCATTTCTTAAATTCGAAAGAGATAGTTAAGTAACTACAGTTTCATTCAGTTTTACTATTATAATTTATTTACTGTTTAAAGAGTTAATAAATATATTGTGTATATCTGATCTTGCTTTCCCGCATACAGTTTATAAAACTGACAGTTACGTTATACCATTCGATACATACGATCGCTCTTCAGAAAAATGATTGTCTGTTTCTCTGCATCAGATGTTATATACGTTTTATGGAATTCCTAAGAGGAAGATGTTGGTTATTACTCCAGTTCTGCCCCAACCCCTTCTAAGAATTTGACAGCAATAAATGTTTCAGCTTTTATGATGGGAAATCTGAAAGGAAGTTTCAAATGGTTTCAAGGCTTACACCGTTGAGAGCATCTTTGAGAAATGCCGTTCTTTCTTTCTTTAATATCTTATTCATGTTACGATTGTCCATGAAATCGCGTTATTGCAACTAAAAGATTTTGCGAATTTTAATGATTTGTACCCATTTTGGTTTCACATCCTGATATACGTAAATAAAGGGAATTTACGATTTATTCATCTTAATCAAATGCTTTTCAATACCTTTTTAAAACTATTTCGGTAGTTTACCGCTTTATTGAGATGAAACCGCATCTCAAACGTATTCCATGAAATATTAAACGAATATTATTATGGATATAATTTAAAAGCCCCAGAGAATTAAAAAGAATGTGAATGTCATTTTTGGTTCTTATGTATTCGATACACATATATAGGTGCTTTTATTTACTTCTTTGAAGGCAGTCGGTAAGTCTGAGGTTCTTAAACGAAACAAGGAAGGGGAATGAAGTTTTTGTGCATATTAAGTTAGTCCACACTTACCTAACACTCATGCTAACTAGTTCAGATTCCAGGTTATAAGTACATTAGCTAGTAAAGATAAACACAATTTTGTTTTTGCGCTTACGTTAAAAATCTCAAAAAAAAAGGCTGCATATGCATTGTTTAAGGGACAATCGCTTGTTACGACCTATTTTAAGAAGGTTTCCAAACTCCTATAAACAGTGCATCAGATAAACACTTTAAAAATCCACATCCATTCACTTGCACTGAAGAAAATTACTTGCAACTCCGAAATATGAAATAGATAATTTCCAAGGTAACTTTCTGCTTCACTAATTTGGCATTTTTTCAATTGCACAGCTCGCACTAAGGAAATCATTTACAATTCAATTGCCTAAATGTCACTACGAGCCAGACTATTGCGTTTATGCAAAAGGAAATTATTCTACTTCAGTTTTGACTGTTGGCGCTTCTGTCTAGCATAAACGTTTGGAAAATAATGCGTCACAGAGGAGCGATACAATACCATTTCTCTCTCTCTCTCTCCTTAGTTTTTGAAACACTACCGATTATGCTTGTTTTTATCAAGGCAGGATCTATCATTTGTAAGTTACGAACTTCTGCTCTGAGTTTCAAGATCCTCTTTGTTTCCGAATTATAAGGAAAAACACTTTACTATTTACTTGTTATAAAATTAAAAGCATCGTCTTTGATTTGACATGAACATAACAAGGTGACTGTATCACATGTGGCTATTATTTTCTGTTGTTGTCGTTATTTCTAAAGCCACTTGGGTACCAAGCTCCCCTTCGCAGAGCGACCAGGAATTAAGGCAATAAGGGAGCACCTTCCGTTGATAGATGAGCACCACAACGGTGGAAATACGACTTGGCTCATTATGTATTTGGATGACTCCAGATGGCGTCACCACAAATACGCCACCTTTTTTTTGACCTAAGAGTGAAGGGGTCCACCATCCAAAGTGACTCGAGACTTCAGGGTCCACGGATTTTACATGTGAGTATCCCCAAGTGTACATGGTAGATCTTCAGCGGGGCGGTTTCGAACCCCCAATCTTCCGGTTGGAAGACCGACATAATAACCACTAGGCTACCACGGTCCGGCTATTATTTTCTATTTCCATGAATAAAAAAAGAAACTCAGCGAGATCTTTTCTTGCTAACATGTAAATAATCGTTGTTGATTTTGATTGAGTAAATATTTTACTTCTTTGTTTAAGGCATTTACTCTGAATGATGTACAGTCCTGAAAAAAAGAAGAAAAAGGGGAATAGAAATGAGAAAGGAATCACTCCAAATTATTAAGTCATCAGTCCATACTATGAAAACAAGCAAAGTGTCAATCAACAGTGATTTACGTTGTCTCTATAAGGGAAGGACTTCATTTTTTCTTATCGCAGCACTAGTGACTCATCTTGAAAGTTTTCGGAAATTCAGGCATCAACTTCACACCCCCATTCACTTTGTCCAAGTAGTGCATTCTCAGAAGCTGAAGCTTCAATGTATCGTTTTGCTAAACGTGGGAATGAGTATTGGGAAATAATTATAATTTTTCGTCAAATTTAATAGGAATATAATTAAGTCGAACCATAAATAAGGCAGAAGTAAAGGGGTGTAAGTGACCAGAAAAACGATTCTAAGAAAAACGCGTTAAAAGTTTGGATCTTATGGGACCAAATGCTGTTTTTTTTCTAAAACACGCTTGGAAGGGGCACCTGTTACAGTTGTCACTAACATTTCTTGTTACAATATAGAATGGTTCTTTCCCTATCCTTTTCACCAGTTATCTCCAGATTTTTAATTTTGTCACTTATATCACTTTGCTTCTGGGTGCCTCCAAATAGTACTGTATTTAAAATATTTTACATTATTATTATTATGCAAATTTTTTGACCACATATTCGTACGTTTTCCTTTGGCAAAACAAAAAATATATAGAAAGAAATAAACGAGTAAAAATTTAAAAAAAAAAAAAAAAAAAAACAATAAAAAAACCAAATGAAACTAATTATTCCAATGAGCTACGCTCGGGTAGCTTAAAATAAATGAGTAATTAAATAAATAAATAAACAACAGGTCATATCGCTTTTTTATCTGAAAATTTCATAGTTTGATTTGCAATTTAAAAAAAGGAAAAAATCATTGCAGGTAATCAATAAAGAATAACAACAAAGTACAATCTTGATAACTAGTAAATTTCTAACAAAATACATAACTAGACAGAGAAATAATACACATAAAATGTGTTTAAAGAAAAAAAAAGTTTAAATACTCGTATGAACAACTCGTATATGATGAGTGTTTATCGCTACATTTAAAAGAGCCGATCAAATTCACTCCGCGTGTCAAAACCTTCTTACTTTTCATAAATCTTTCATTATAATGACCTAATAAGAAGCGATTCCTTTTGATATTTAAACAGCAACAGGTTTTGTAACAGCATAGAACAACACCCCAGAGCAATTCATTCTCGGTTTTGTTGGTAACTTTAGAGACAGAGGCTGGGGTTAGTGCAAGAAAGGTGAATGGTCGCAACCGGAATGTTCAATTTATTTTCGCAACAAATGCCTTCGGTAAGAATGAAATGTCTTATTCATGAACACAGTTAAGTAGATCTATTAATTATTCGCAGCTGTGTTGTCGGCGGACCGCCATTGCAAAGCAGACTTATGTAATTCTTGCAAATTGGGAAGTGACGTCATACTCGTGGGCCGAGGTTCGCGTGGTGATTTCGGGCTTTTCTAACAAGAGGAAATGAAGAACTTAATTAGTGGTTTACAATAATCACATTTATTTTATGTAAATAGAATATAATTATAGAATAAAATCTATCCCCTGGATTTATTTTATTTTATTTTATTTTTTAATTTATACATGTTTATTTATCCGTTTATTTATTTTATTCATTAATTTTTATTTATTTATTTATGTATTTATTTATTATCTTAGCATTAACATCCGAAACCAATTGCAGGAGACATTGTACACGACAATAAGTACTAAGTCATTAGAACTCATAAAAGTGTGAAAATTATTACATTCAAAGCAAAATTTTATCGATTACTAGTTTTATTTAAAGTTAAGCATAGATAGGTTTTCAAGGGTTTGCTTTCTTTGAGGGGGAAAAGTGCTTCTTTTGTGAGATCAGCAATTAAAATTTGGCCCTTATGCAAAGGCTAAAGCGATTGGACACTGATTGAAGTAATCAGCTCGGTATCTTCTATTGCAAGATTGATTTGTGTTGTAAGTTTCTCTTAAGTGAAATATCTTCATCAAGAGAAGAACATTTGGTAATTTTACCCCTCCCCCATTAACCCTCCGTTACTCGCGTGGGGTGTTCTGGGTACCCCACGAGTAAAAACATGCACAGAAGTAGCTAATATCAAATACTTTTAGTAGCTGCACACTTCTAGGTGCCACGTCTACAAGGTATGCTAGTTCTATTATTTTTTCCGAAGAAGTAAGGAAATGAAACTTTTCGACTTAGATGCTAAGAACGTCACCGTGCGCTGTCGCGGAATAGTTTTTGATTAAAACTAGTACTATCTATAAAAAACCTCTTAAGTTCAAGCTTTTATTCATAGGTTTGAGAAATGTACTAAAAAGTTTAAATTTTTTAGCTATACAAACATATTTCACTGATTCATCTTTATGATTGCTCTTAAAGGGAATTATTAATCATTGAAAAATTGAAATTGTTCGACTCAAATACGTGATGTTGGATTTTTCTACAGTTATTGCCAATTAAAAGACAGCCCTGTCAATGGAGGCAATTCGAGCAACATCATTGGTCACGTGGCCCCAATGAAAGCAATGTAAACAAAGGAAGCCGTAGCATCGCTTTACATCGAGTTCGACAAATCTAATTAAAAACTAGGCCTAAATAAAGTTCTTCTACATTACATAAAATTAACACTAAATACAACGTTATAACTATTGTAATATTTAATACATTTCTTTTATAATGATTAAATTAAATGTAAATACTGGGTTATAATCAGAAAAGGCTGTGAAAATAGTCTAATTAATTTTAAGATAACTAATTTTGCCTTGGGAACTCCACGTAGAACTCAATTGAAAAACTTAGTAAACAAAGAGCGGATATCACGTGACAACGATGATCGCTCATGAGTCCCTCTAGCGGTGAATTGCCTCCATTGCATTCATAATGAAATTTTATGTAAATATACGCAAAACATAAAACTTAATTTTATCATAGGAATATTAAGTGAGCATGAAATATAAGATCATTAAATCATATTATGATTAACTAACTTGGAATAAAAATTTGGCTAGGATAGCCTTTTTTCTGAGGGAAGTACATCTTTAGAACTTGCACTTATATGTAATAGAAGACAAATCATAAGCTCATTCTCTAAAAATTTTCTGTGCATCAGAAGCCAGACGAAAAAGCAATCATTTTTTCATTATCTTATATTGACAGTTGGATTTATTTTTAACGCCTTCAGCATCAAGAATTCGTGTGTCACGCATGTATAACTCTTTTGGGGATACTTTTTAAGTAATATTGGTTCACAGTAAGTTTATTTGCATTCTGTTAGTACTGAATGATGCAAAAATATATGTAGAGGGCTATGCATTATTTGAAAACATGAGGATCGATTTCAACTGTTACGGTCTTCAAATATCTTCCATAAAAGAACTAAGAATAGTATAACTTACTGCATGTGCGTTCCTGATGCTCTATATTTAACATTTTATATTTGTCAGTGGCATCCGCAGGCGGCGAATAGATGAGTTTTACGAGTCTGTCAAAAGTATACGTTTTAGCAGTATGGTTTCAACGCATGAGAATTAGAAAATAAATATACCAATCAAAAATTAACATGCAGCAAATAAACTTTTACAAATAATATGAACAAAACAAAAGACATTTAAATGAGTTTTTCCTATCAACAACATTCAGTGATCCTTGTCATGGCTCTCAGATTTATTCAGCATTTTTTTTTTAATATACGAGCCTGAACCAAGAACAGTGTTTTTGAAGTTTTGAATAAGTATTATTCGTCCTATAACTCCGAATTCAGTGGAAATATAAAAGTTTAAATTTTCTTATTATTATTACGTCGGAAACAGTTTTCCTTTTTGTACTTCAATAGAATTTTTGAACAAAGGAAAAGATACTTTATGTAAAGGTATATATATATATATATATATATATATATATATATATATATATATATATATATATATACACGAAAAAAATCATTGAATTGAATAAGAAAGAATGAGAATTATTGTATGCTTGAAGAAAATTTCGGAGTATCCCGGAGAAGATTATGTGGAATTTGTAAGAAATTGAAAATCTTCGGAATCGTAAGAAAGTTCTGTTCCTGTTCGTGGGGGATAAAACTTTTATTTGCTCATGTGCGTTATGCCTAAAATGCCTCATGGAGCTATTCAGATGTAAATATTTTTCAACATGTTATAAATCCTTTCTGGTTCAGTACCAAGGAAGCAGTCGATAATATTTAATCTTTTAATATTTTGGAATTTAAAAAAACCATACATAGATCTTCGTTATGCAGAGCAATGCTAAAAGATACTGCATTTTTCTAGACGTAAAAGATACTGCATTTCTCTAGACGTAAAAGATATTGTATTTCTCTAGACGTAAAAGATACTGTATTTCTCTAGACGTAAAAGATACTGCATTTCTCCAGTAAGATATTATTTTACTTCTTCAGGTGCTTAAACTTCTTCGGTTTTTTTTTTCATTATTTGAAATAAGCTATTTACTTTATATTTTATAGTAAAAAAAGGTTTAAAACACTAAACAGTCCACAAAAAAAATCTTTTTTTTAACATCGAAAAGCAAGGAGTTTTTCTTTCGAAATAAACTTTCTGCAAAACACAACATCTCGGCATTAAATGAAAAAATGTATTTTTTAAAAGTTTATTAATATGAAAATTACCTCCTCAGGAAATAAACATTTATTATCATCAAATACATGCAGAATTCTGAAAGATAAATATACCAATTTATAACTTCAACTGATAAGAAAAAACATGAAAATAAAATTATCTGTAATCATAAGATAGGTTCTTTCCCTATAGAATCCTTCTTTTTTTAAGTCAAAAAACAATACATAAAAATATGCGCTTTTTTATGACTTATTCAGTGTTTTTAACCCCATTTCATTATGAAATAGAAAGGATATATTTTTATTAATAATTGATTATGTGTTTACTTGATTTGAAATGAAAAAAATTAAAACGTTTTTCACAACATAATACGACTAACAAAAGTATATTTTTACGTACTATGCACAAATTGTGTTAACTATTTAAAACGAAATAAAAAATACCACTTTGGTACTTGGCATTTTATCAAGAATGCTGTGTTGATTAGATTCTAAGCAATAAAAAAAGAAAGAAAAGAAGAAAAAAACGGAAAAAATAAAAAACATACTTCAGGGAAGCATTCTTTCGTATAAAATGAAGTATGATTAATAATGAAGTAAAATGCACTTTTAAAAAAAAGTATTTTGTGTGACAGATCTTCGGTTTACCTAATTTTTGAAGGTATAATGATGTTTTACTTGCTTCAGTTCTTTCAAAAGAATAGATTCCGCAGATAAGCATATGATACGTTTTGTTCTTTTCAGCTGTAAACACTTAATCATCATCTTAATCTTTAAAAACCCTCTTTTTGAATGCGTATATATGTGGCGAGTTCTATTTTTAGTGGCAGGAAACACCTCCTCCATGAGACTAAAAAATATTTTATGTACCCTGGTAACCCACATTTTCTTTGGCAGTGAATTCGTCGCTGCGTCGTTTTCCAAGTCATTCTGCAAAGATTAACGTCCTCTCACAGCCCAATTTTTCGCCGGTGTTTATGCATCTTGTCATTTCTAAGACTAAAAGTTGAACCTGACATATGTTTCATTTATCTTTTCTGCTATCCTATATTGCATGCAAGATCAACGTTAATATTAGGTTACCACTTATTATAAGTACGCTGTAAAAATTTTGCGTTTATTTGCCACCATTTTTGGTGTTCAGTTGATGTAAAAGTGAAAATTACTCATTTTTGATGTATTTTAATTTTTTTATGTGTCTGTCTAAAAACGTATAGACAGCAGAATGTTCCTTAACACATGAAATTTTTTAGCTCCGCTTCGTATCGAAATTTTATTAAGGGGACTTGGCACCTTTCAAATGTAGAAAATTGACGGAAATACCGATTTTTCAATTTTTTGCTTAAAATGTGGTTTGACTCTCTTAGTATATCTGAGAGAAGTTTTGAAGCGATACAACCAATAGAAATGTAGTTAAGAAGTAAGCGAATTCAAATATTTCTGCTGTTTTAGTAGGGGTTTTGAATTCTTTAAACTGCGTTTTCTCGGTTTGTGTTTTTTCGCAATATTGTAGCACTTAAAATGCTAAAACTTCTACATATATTCATGTAGCAACTTGAAATTCTTTGTGTGTGTTCAATATGATGTGCTTGATAAAATTAAGGATGGATTTTGCTGTATATTTGTAAACAAAAATTTTAAAAATGAAAATGTAACAAAAGTCGCTTTTTTTCTGTGTTCTATCATCGATGTAACTTTAAAAACTTTTTTCTCAAAAACTAATTAATGAATAAAAAAACCCATCCCTAAAATTGTACCCCATACTATAATAAGTACTTTTAAAAAATTGGTAAAAATAAATCGAGAAATGAGGAAGAAGAAGGAAATTTAAAATAGTTAAATTATTTTTAAAAAATTAAATTTCAAAATTTTCTGTTAGTTGAATTTGTATTTTTTTTGGATTGAAAATCATTTTGTTGAACAATAGCGCTTCATAATATACAAATGAAATAGGTAAAAGTCATTAAATATAAAAAAATTGTCAAAAGGTGCCAAGTCCCCTTAAGATTGCTCATTTCTATGAAAATGGGATAAATGAGCAATCGTAATAAACTTTTGATACGTAGATGAGTTAACGAACATCACATGCTACAAAAAACATTTTGCTGTCAGTATTTTTTAGACAGACACTTAAAAGAATTTCAAATGCATTAAAAAATGAATAATTTTCAACTTTACATCAACTGAACACCAAAAATGGAGTTCAGTAACGTCAAAGATGGTGACAAGTAAACGCAAAATTTTTTTCAGTGTAGAATTAAATGCAGAATTTCTAAGTACACTTAATTTTTCGCAAAGGAAACGTCGATTATTTGAGTATTAATTTTATTAATCGAAACATGAAGCTTTAAAAAATGTTAAATTTGCAAAGAATTTAATGACGAATTATTCGTACCATTTTTTCTACTTTCAAGAAATCCCTTGGTATCCTTAAAGAAGTTTTTAACATGTTTTTGAACAAAAACATTTGAATGAGTAATATTGATAAAAAGACCAATGACACTGTTACTGATTTTTATGTATGGAAATAGTTTACTACTGTTACCATTTTTAACGCGCGTAGAAATGCGTAGCATTAAAAAAACTACGGTATAGCTTCCTCCTCCGAAATTACTTTCTAAAAAAAAAAACAAGTAAGTGGCGCTTTAGGCGACAGTATCCTAATTGATTTTGAAAAGTTCCGGACTTCTGGAACAAGCATCTCAACTAAAGGAAACTTGTTCAAAACTTAATTGCTCTTAGCTCTATTATAAGCATGGTTTTATAAATTCACTGGTTATTCGAATTCACTTAACTATTTTATTTACACAGCAACCATCCCCCCAAAACTTAGTTTCTGAGCGTCAAATCACATAATGAGCAATGTTATTTTACTGCTTCTACATTTCCGACAATTACCCAATTCTCGAAACATGCTCCAAGTTTTAATTAAAATGCTTCCATTCAAACGACTTGATAGATAATTTGAAGCATCGTACTGTAGAACTAAATTGTAACAAACATTCCTGCCATCGCAAAATCTTAAAACTGAATGGGTAATTTAAATGAGTAAACTATGTATCCACAATCTGCATTCAACTCTACAAAGGTTATTAGTTTTAAGCAAAAAATATTGAAGTTACAGCTGCTGTATTCTACAAAAAACAAAATGTTTTATTTTTAACAAAACAAAATAATATTAATTTCAGAAATTAGGAATGAAAATAAAATGTTTCATCTCCATAATTATTCCAATTCAAAAGAAAATCGTTTTCAGGATCCTCTTAGTGTGAAAAATAAAGCCCTTTTCAATTCATTCAACCATATTGCGTAATCAAAAACTCTCGCACCTTCCTCAATGTTTAACTCTGAGAAGAAATTAATTCCAGTTTTTATGCCTCACGTCATTGCTATTTCTTAGAAACTAAAACCATGCTAGAATTTCTGACACTTCGTTGATTTTTAAACAATATATATATATATATATATATATATATATATATATATATATATATATATCTTTTTCTTTTACGACAAAAATATCTTAAAATTTTGCCCACACACTCACACACACATTGTATTGTCAAACAACTTAGAACTTCAAAAAATATCCATAAAGTAATATGATGAAAAACTAGATTTCTGTACGACATCCACGTCATAAGGTTTATTCTATAAAGTCTGTATGAGTTAATTTGCTCGAAAAATGAGGATTTATACATAGAAGTCCCTTGATTTTCTTTTGAACTCTTCGAAATAGAACGAAATAGTTCAAATCAAAAAGTGAAGCATCAGGATGAAGAATCTTTCCCTGACTCTTCGAACAAAAAATACTTTGTTCGAATCAAACTATTCTCTTAAACGGATAGACAAACTATAACCTTACCTTTGAATTTTTTATTTTTAATGACTTTATTTAACCTTTTTTTCTGTGTTATTTCTGTCTTTAGAGGTACCCTTAAAAATTACTATTAAATCTTAATTCATCAATGTTATTTGTTTTACTTTTTTTTGGAAAGGTAGCCAAAAAAGACAAGTTTGAAAAAAAAAAAGAACTGAAGGTGTTTATTTTTGAAGAGTTAGAAAAAAAATTTAGACGTAAAAAAAAAAGTTAATACTGGGAACTTTTCTTGACGCTTTCGTCTATTGTTTGTTTATTTTGTTGTCTAAAAATTTATTTATTGCGAGAAACGAAATATTCGAGTAGACAAACTAAAATATCTTGTGAGATACTTTTTAAACGTGAGAAGGGATAAAATATTTATTTCCCTTATTTAAAAAAATCATTCCGAGACCAGAGTTTTTTAAACGAAAGTAATTTTTAAAGTTCCGTTGCTTAAAAATATTTAGCAGTTAATTTTTAATGACTGCACTGTACGGTTTCTTTTTTTTTTGAAAAACAATTTGACTTCAAATTGGCTGCTGGTTCTAACAACGAAATTTGATGGAATTTTTTTTTTAAGTTCAAGATATTATTCATCATTTTAAGAAATGTACTAAAAAGTTTAAATTTTTTAGCTATACAAATATATTTCATTGATTCATCTTTATCATTGATCTTAAAATGAATTATTAATCATTGAAAAAATGAAATCATTTGACTCAAATTCGTGATGTTGGATTTTTCTACAATTATTGCCAATTAAAAGACGGTCCCATCAATTGCATTCGTATTGAAATTTCATATAAATATACAGGGAAAATTCTGAATCGAAACAAACAAGTAGATATTTAACAGTTCCAGTGGAACTTATTCTACAATCCTTACAAGTTATAAAACTGATTTAGTTGTAAAATGTTATACTGAATATTGCAAAACTATAGTTCTTATAGTGAAATATTTATTATTATTGAACTCATAAGGGATTTTACTAGAAAAATGAGTCATCATATCAGGCAAAGAAAAGAAGTAAAATTGATGCAAACATTACTTTTATAAACTGCCGGAAAAATAAATATTGTAGCAAAATAAGAGCTAAACTTAATTAATTACATCACTACACATAATCATTGTATACACGTGCAACAATTTCACTGTATATCACAACCACTTTGAATTCAGTATATCAGGTATATCAAGAAACAAATTCTCTCCAACGCAAACGCGTGTATTCCAGATTGAATCAAACTAAACTCAAAATTTATAGAAACCTCTGAGCAATTAAGTTGCATATCCAATCGGGGTTTCTCATCATATAAAACCACTTCCTTTAATTGAGAGAATCACATAACATTGTGCTAGTAAAAATACGATACATACACTAGATGATGAATGACTTGCCTTAGCAGACATTTTAATACATGTTTTTCATAAAAATTTCAAAACATATATTGTTCTTATTGGCAATACTCCTTTATTTTTTCATAACATCGACAAGTTAACTTTTACTAAATACTGGGTATGACCATGCATATACTTGTTGTCTACTTCAGGTATCAGTTAAAATACAGAAAAAGCAAAATGAACAGGTTATCGGGATCTTTAAAATAAAAATTTTCTTTAATTTTTCACTCTAGTTGAACTTATTTTAGCATTATTTATGTATATTTTGGCTAAATGTTAAATATTAAGACAATTAAAAATATTTTTGACTAAAGATATTTCAAAATTATCGAAAAATTATGAAAAATACGAAAAACACAAAAATTGACTCTTGCGTCTGAATTTTTCAGTAATTTCCTTGCCACTATTTATGAAGCTTCGTATGGGTGTGACAAATATTTTTTGGCCTTACTTTTAGAAGCAATTATTTTTTAAGAAATTGTACTGGTTTAACTGTAGACAAGCAAACATTTTTGAAAAAGTATGTTGGATGTTAAAAAAAATAAAAAAAATCAACAACTTATAAGATCAAACTGCAACTGTTTTCCAGAAATTGTTTACATTAGTGTTATATATCTATGCTCAAATTTTTATGCAATTTGGATGAAATTTCAGACACAAGACTCAATTTTTTGTAGTTTTCATATTTTTCAATAATTTGATTTTTTTTTTTTTTTTGGTGGAAATATTTTTTAATGATTTAACATTTAAAATTTAACAGAAATATACACAACCCAAGCTAAAATCAGTCCAACTACAGTGAAAAATTAAAAAAAGGAAACATATTTCAAAGGTGTCGTGTACCCTTCAATCAGCTGTATGATGAAAGTTGATAGTTAAATGCCCGTTTATATTTAGTATGAAAAAAAATAATGAATTTTAAATACTTAAACTGAAATTTTATTCGAAGTGAGAAATTAAAATTACAGCTACGTATAACTGCATTAGTAAAAAGAAAAATATGCTAATTTTGCAAGAAAAAAACTTTAAGTCATTTTTAATACGAATAAAACAGCAAAGAATTCTATTACATGTTACAAAGAAATGATGCACATAATATTTTGCATTAGGAGATTTCGCTGAAATCCATATTTTACACGTACAATATACAACTTTTCGATAAAGGGAGAATGTTTTTTAGTTCAACACCCTTGAGAGTCGAGAGAGAAATTCTATACAGTTTTGCAATTTTCATTTGCTTCCAAAAAAGAAATCAATTTTCATAGCATTTAAAAAATTGATTCTACGTTTTTATTGTATTTAGTCTGTATTATTATTCTGTGTTGATTTCAATATGTATATTTTTTGAGTTATACTTAATTTCTTTACTTTTCTTTGTTTAAATTGCCGTACTGGAATGCTCACTTGAGAAAGATCTAAGGGACCGTTCATAAATGATGTCACGCTTTTTTCCGCTACATTTGATCCCCCTCCCACTTTTGTCACATGTCACGCTATGTTGTATAAGCCTGATGTCACACTTCTTCTTATCCCTCCCCTCCCCTTGTCACACTGTCACAATTTCATGACCCCCCCCCCCTCGAAGCGTGACATCATGAATGATCCCTAAAGTCTGACTGCATGTTTTTCTCAGTTAACATTTCTTGTTAGTTACTACGTGAAAGAATTTTTTTTGAGTGACTAAAAGTTGTGTTTTTTATACTGAATGGGTGAAACACCAAATTTCAGAATGTTTGGTGCACCGTAAAAAATTGTTTAGTTACCACTATATTTGGTGTTCAGTAACACTCTAGTTGGAAATTATTAATTTCTGATTTTAAATTTTTAAATGCGTCCCTCAAAAAATTTAGACAGTATAATACATTTCATCGTATAAAGTTGAAGTTCATTACGATTGCTATTTTCATAGAAACTATCCTATTTTCATAGAAATGAACAATCGTAATGAAATTTTTATATGTAACTTAGTCAACAAACTTGATGCGCTAAGAAAATCATACTGTCTGTATTTTCTTTAGGCATACAGATAAAAAAAATTTAAATATACTAAAAAGCATAATTTTGAGTGGCGTTCTTCGTTTTTTTTGGCATTCTTTTAGTGTTACTGAACACAAAAAGAACGCCAAAAATGGTGGAAACTAAACACCAAAATTTTTACAGTATGTCTAATTTGAGGGTTATCTTATTGCACCGAAATATCATAGTTCGAAAAGAAAAATAATAATAAGCAAAATTAAATGTCTTTCCTAAACATCTAATTATGCGCTATTCTCGGTTATAATGCCTTAATTCTCGATAATAATCTTTCGGAGAATATTCTCAAGAGTATTCTCATAAAGGAGAATACTTCAGAATATTCTCCTAAAATTTTAGTTACAATAAGGCGCCACATTAGGCATTTCAGATGCAAATAAAAAACTTCAAAAAAATTTATAAATTTCGAAAATGAACAATACATTAAGTGTAATTATCTTTTAAAAAAAAGAGTTTTTAAGATTTCTCTGAAAGCAAAAATAGCTCTTCAAACAAGTAAAAATTATGTTTACTTACTTTGTTAAAGAATATTGTTTTTTAGCAAACTTGATTCTCCAATGCTCTTCTCAAAAATTAAATAAGTTTCCTTTGAAACAATTGTGGCAGTTTTTATGCACAATTCATGTGCAAATGAAAATGTTAGAATAATCTCAAATACTAATTATATTTATATATAAATCATTTTAATTTATCTTTCACTAGTTTGAATAATAGGATTAAAAAATCATTTTTAGCAAGATTTTTAAATACCTAAGTTATTTTCTGGGTAACATTCATTTAACAAAAATCGTTTTAATGTACTTTTAGTGGAAAGCATTTTCTCAACTGACCAAAACCTCTTACACTGCTCAAAGGAAATTCTCTTAAATAAAATTAACTTAAAACGGGTAAATATTTCTAAAGATAATGTCATTTACATACTTTGACAGTGAAAATTGAAAACCGTTCATACCATTTATAACATTTTATATTTATTTTTAATAAAAGAGAATATTCTCGATTTCAACTTTAGGAGCATTTTCTCATCGAATTTGCCGCACAGCAGAATTCTAGGAGAAATACTTTTTTAACTAAATTATTAACCTCGTTGAGCGGAAAACAAATTATCATCAGCGTCACCTTTTTGTATTTCTCTGGCATTGTAATGGACTCTGAAGATATTTTCGGGAAAAATTAAAATTTTTCACACCCTTCAAAATTATTTAATTCGAGTTTAGTTATCTTATGAATATTAAGTGAGACATTTAATTATGCGATATAAATAATATTGAAATAGTTTTCCCCGAGTTTTATGACATTTTGTTACGATTGTGGGCTTTTGGGATAGACTAAGAATTTTGAAATCCAGTGCTTTCCTTATTCAATATAAAAGAGGTCTGACGGTCACTATTGAATTTTGACATTTGGAAAAACAAATCACTGCGCCCTAATAATCCTGACTGTTTTAAAACTTTGCTATTACTTGCAGATTACGTTAGTTAATGAAAACTGCCATATGGAGATTTATAAAACAATAGTACATGCTCAAGATTATTTGGAGATATACACTTATCAACTGAAATGAAATGTTAAGTGATGAAATTTGTTGGAAATTCATTGACAAATAAGGTTCTATAAAAGCACCAAAATTAAAGTATATTTAAATTCAATTGTTCGGTAGTGCCATTAACTTATGTTTTTCAGCCGTAATACCTTTTTATATGTCATAAACTATAACAATAAAAATTTTAAAAATCCATAGAAATAGAGTACACAAATTATTTAAGAAAATCTTATGAATTAAAACAATGGAATTTTACTAAGAGTTTTTAATTAAAAGAACTATTTTTTATGATTTGTTAGATTTTTGTTTCATGTTGATTTTAAGATATTTATTAATCTACGTCGAAATATAAGAAACAACTCAAAACCTTCACTGCAATTTTTATGAAAGATTTACATTGCCACTAAGAACTTCATTTAATTACATTCTATAAGTTATCATTTTTAAATGAAAGCAGCAAATTTACATACCGCATCTTATTCGAATGAAAAAATTAATTCGTCATTTTGTACGATTCATTTTAACAAAATTCTTTTTTTGCGTAAGACCGATATGTGTTGTGTTTGTTGCGTACAAATTAGTATAATCTCCTTCACGCAGCATAGCTCAAACAGTTAACTTCATTTATTTCGAAACAGAAACCAAATACTAGTCGTTTCCCTTCTTGAGTGATGTTGACACAGCTTTTTCGCAGCTCAACATATACTGTTTTGCATGTAATGGTATTTAATTCGCTCGTCTGATGTTATGCGTGGAAGGTCTCTGGTTTTAATGATTTGATAATAATAAGTCATTACAATGGCAGACACAGAAGTATTGGGACCTTAACTGTATACTTAAAGCTTCCGCTGGCAACCTATACTGCAGCGGCGTAATATTCGATGATCATAAATCCTCCCTTCTCTTTTGACCTTATAGAAGAAAAGTTTAAATTGATTTATTCTCGGGTCCCAAAACATGGGTTTTACGGGACAGTCTCGTATTTTGAGAAACTGTCCCGAGGAGTCCCGGGGAGTTTCAATACGGGACTGAAAATTTCCCATATTCTTGCCAGGATGTTGATTTTGCTAGATATCAGATAGCCGGTGATCCTTCTGTGATGGTTCCGTTCCGTATATCTGGCTCTGATGTTTAAAACCTGTAAATTCTATAGTTTTTTCCAAAAAGCGTCGCATAGCTTCCAAATACGTGGTAAGTTTTTAATTTATGTATATTTTCAAAATATTCTAATTAGTTAAATTTTGAAGTCAAAATTTGGCTTCCCGGATAACCGGATCTAACGTGCAGTGGCCGGATCCGATTCCGGGTATTTAAGAAAACGGTCTGATGCCGGATATCAGATGCCTCTTGGGGGACGGATTTCCTTCCCTTCCCCGTCGGTGCTCCCCTATTGTCCCGTATTTGCAGTTTTTAAATGTGGCAACTGTCTGATTTTAAAACTAAAAGTAATTTACTTATTTACATAGATATTTACTTCGGAAGTTAAGGGTTAAGTATGTTCATTCTTCACCATGCATCTAAAAGACCGGATAAATATTTGGAAAATATTAAACATTTCTTAATATTATTTTCAAAGAAAATTCCCTTCAAGAAAACTATTTAGTTGCAGAAAACTGCTCCTTTTTCTAATAAGATGCACAGCCCCGCATACAGAAATTCTTTTATCGAATCCCTGTTAAAAATAATTAAAATTGCTAAATTGCTGAAATAAAAACCAAAAAAAAAAAAAAAATACACAGATTACGTTAGCAGAAACAGATATCGTTAATCCCATGTTAATTTAATCTCTAACTTTTTAAATTAATTTTTGAGAGAGCTCCACTATTAAGAATATAAATAAAAAACTAGCTTTTGTGAAAAATAGGACAAAAAGTAACGTAATTCAGCACAAAAATGGAGTAAAAATTGTACTTATTAACTTTGTTTTTATCTTATTTTATTTTTTGCACAAAAGATAAACTTTTCTGCTTATATTTTATACATAAATACTGTGATCAACTAACTACTTTAGAATATCAAACCCAGATAGAACAAGAAGTTTCATCGAGAGCTATACGAGCTTTCTTTCCCGTATACACCAACATCAAATTGATAATATAGCTCTCTCTTTCTCTTTCTTTCACTAAGCTTTAGCTCTTAATTCAAATATACTTTTTCATCAGTTATTCATTCATTCCTTCATTCATTCACTCATTCCTTCACTAAATTCCTTTATTCATTCACTTATTTATTTATTCATTTTTACACTAAATTAATTTATTTATTCTTTCATTCAGAAATATCTTTAAAAATCCAGATAGAAAAGATTCTTGGGAAAGAAGGCTCGTTTAGTTCTGGGTGATTTTTCGTATCTGTACATGTTCTTCGTCTTAAGCTCCTCCCGATAAAGATTGTTCCAAGCAAATCCGTCTGTTAGATATATAAGTTTCTGTTAGATATATATGTTAGTTTATATAGGATTCAAATTTCCCCATAAACGCTAATGTTAAGTTTTTTGAACTGTTTAAAATTGAACAAAAAAATTGCTCAAATCGAGGGGGTCGAAATGAGGGGTCACAGCCGAGATCGTTCGAATGCAAAGAAAAAATATCTATTTTCCAATCTTTATTTGAGTACTTAAACTATTTTTGGCTTTTTTATATTTTTAACGATATTTTTATAATACATTAAGCCTTCTGTGATTCAAGTATGCTAAAAACCAGTAAGGAAAAAATTGATCTCCGTAGGTTTGAGTAATTTTTAATTGCCCTACCTAATGTTATTATTTAAACCCGTTATCTACTGCATTATGATCTGCAGCAAGTTTTTCTATGCAATATTTTTTCTCAATAACTACAGGCAAAATTAAGGGATTTACATAAATGAAATACTCAACCCTTGGAAATTTAATTCGCTACAGCTAATAAGAACCATAGAGTATTTCAATTGTGAAATGAATTGAATGTACCGTTTATGTAAAATATCTGGTCAAATAGTTTTATAAGCTGTTAAAGATTAAAAAAATCAAGTACTTAACACTAATATTTTACTATTTCTGTTGAAAAAAATTAAATGGCAGGTGAAAGAAGCAGGATTTTTTTAAAAAAGATATCTTCTTTCCTTGCTATTATGCTCTTTATGGAATAAATATATCCAGAAAAAGTGCAATTATACGAGTTTGCATAGTACTGTCAGAATAAACGTAAAATACCGTAGATAAAGTAGATAAAGGGTACCGTAGATAAAGGGTTGAGTAGTTTTAAATTTCTCAGATATCATTCTTCTATAGTCTAATCAATGTTGAATCAAAATCAAGCAATAATAACAATAATAACTTGCCAGTAAGTTAAATATTCTGAAACGTATGGTTGTTTTGAGGTTATTTAGTTGTTTTATAAGGTAAAATTTTATATGCTGCAAAGATGAACCAAACTTGAATAATCTTTCGTTTTTTTACATAACGTAAACATGGGATAGCAAGAAGAGCGGAAGATGACAGGAAAACTTAGTAATGACTTACTGAAAACAGGTTTTGGATGAGTTCTGGAAGGAAAAACACGCAAACGTGACACTCATTAATTTTCTGTGCTACAATAAAAATACATTGAATGATGAATGTATTTCTTAATTATGTTGATCAGAAAATCATCTAGGAGACACAAAATATTTAAAGTATCAATAAAAGTGAATAATAAATGGACAAAAAAGTTTAGATTATGACCTTTCTAAGTAACAAGCAGATGTTATGGCGGCTTAGAGCATTTTCAAAAGCTATATTGGCAGAGTAAATCTCAACAGATGCAGTATGCATTGCTATTAGTGCTTGGAATACTGCACCAAAAACACAATGTCGGTATTCGGTATATTTTTACTTTTTTCTATATACAATGTATAGAAGAAAGTATTGGATTCATGAAAACTTTCGAATTTCGAATGATTTACCCGTTTTGAGGTGCACTGAGCAAATTTTGACCATTTTTAGAAAGCGTCTGTGTGCGTGTCAGTATGTGGTCTTAATTTTTGTGGCCGCTTTTGTTCAAAAACTAATGCATGAAATAGAACGATATTTGGTGCACTCATGCTCCTGATGGGAGCTGGTGTTGATCAGTTTTTGGCGCGAATCTATTAGAGGGGTGCAGGGCAATCGAACGTTTTTCTTTATCAACCTGATTGCTATATCTCATAAAGTAATGAAATATTTCGAACAAAATTTGGTCGTTCAAGTAGAACTTAATAGGAACAGGTGCTGATTACATTTTGGCGTCATTCGCTCCAAGGGTGGTGGATTTATTGAACTATTTTTAAGTTTTTTCGTGGGCGCTGTAGCTCAAGACGTCATGAATAGAATTAAACGAAAGTCGATACAGATATACATCCTGATAGGAAGTGGTGTTGATTACATTTTGGAGCCATTGGTTTGAAGGGGGTGAAGCAATCGAAAGTATTTCTCTCTAAGGGTATATTTCAAGAATCCAACACTTCAAGCAAAATTGTCACTACATCTCAATGGGAACAAGAGGCTTCGTCTAGAACTATATGAGCCTACTTTCCCGTATACACCAGCATCAAATTTAAAATCTCTTTCTCTCACTCCTTGACATTTAGCTTTAGTTCTTACTTGGTTCAAATACACATTTTTCAACGTTTAATACATATTCTTTCACACATTCATTCATACATCATTTATTCACCCATTCATTCATTCAAGTATTCATTATTTATTTATTTTTTTTTTGTTTACTCATTTATTCATCCAGCCTTTCCCTCATTTCTTTATTCGTTCATTTATTCATTCAGAAATATCCTTAAAAAACAAGATAAAAAAATTGGGCTCTTTTAGTTCTGGATAAACTTCGTATCTGCGCATGTTCCACGTCATAAGTTCTTTCCAAAACATTTTGTTCTTCTGGGGGAAAATTGATAAAATAATCAAAATCGAAGTGAGATGACAAAAGAGTGATTTTGATACTAACACAAAAAATGAAAAAAATATCATCTTTCCAATAATAAATAGATATCATATAGGTTACATGAAATACAGGTACTTTATCTCGTCCGAGTACTGAAACACGTAAATAGCAATAATTTGTTTTAAAATTGCACGAAAGTCTCCTGTTTAAATATATGACAACCTCCTAGAGAAAATTCAAGCAGTAACAAAGATTTCTGCAAAAGAGGGGAATGATGGTAGGTGCAAGGTTAACTGGTTTTCTGTCATTTTTGCATTCTGCAGCAAAACAGGCTAGTTAAATTTTTATACTCATGTTATAAAAAGGCATAACCACACTTTACCAGGCACATCTCTTTTCGATAATGTGGAAGGAGCAAGGTTGTTAGAGCTGTAACTGTAGACCTGAGCGGGTCATAATTTTCTCACAATACAAGGAGGAAAGCCACAAAAAATGCAATAATATTCCGATGCAAGAGGTGATAAAATAAGAAAAAGCTGCTATCCTCGGAGGGCCAACAAAATTTATAGCAATTTTATTAAAGAACTGATTTTCAAGTAGCTTTCAAAAGTAAAAACTATTCGATACTGTTTTGAGCTCCTAGAAAAACAAAAATAATAAAATGGACATAAAAAATAATAAATAAACAAATGTATGAATAAACCCAAAATAAACCAAACAGTACGAACTAATAATTGAAGGTCTAAAGTAATATGAATCATCAATAAAACATGAATGAAGTGTAATTATAAAGCGGAATGGAAAAATATCTCATTGAAAAAGAGCACCACCTCTGAAAGTCAATCTAATCTTCTCCTCTCCATGTGCACACACGCACATGTGTGTGTGGTAGGTAGGTAAATATCATATTTTCCCGGCTTTTTTCAGCTTGAAGCACAATTACTTTTACTCTAAATGCGAAATAAAATGCTTGGACATAAAATGATCTTAAAATAGCAAACATCAATTGGTATTCAAAATAAATAAAATAGTTTGGTATCATTTCATTAAGTTTTATAAAACTCCTATTACAGGAGAGAACTAACTAGATAAACAGTTCTAAGTGAAAGATCAATATAGAAGCCATTCTTGCGCCTAAGGTCAACACATTTAGGGAATAAAGCAGCTTAACTTTAAAAGCATACGAACTCTTAAATCTCCGTCACATCCTCTATGTAAACGACGTGAAGAGGCAAATTAGTTTTGGTCGGTCGAACCATTACATGAAACGGTGTGTAAATAGCTTTCACTATCTTGGCTTCTACTCTCGACTGTTTATGACCGTAACTAAACATTTATAAGCATTTAACAAATTATATATGTATTTGAATATAAAAAGTAGTTTGAGTACATGTATATCCATATTTATATATCACTTAACGTAGACCGGTTACGATTAAATTTTGTGGTTCGATACGATAGTAACAGCACGCAAAAAACAAACTATGATAAAACAATATTTAAAATTTTGTCTAATGATTAGAATCGAAAAGTAACATAATATTTATTTATTATCGTAGCTTACGGATTTTAACAAATTTATTTCCACTAGAGTTCTCCCAATCGTCGACATTCAACTGTAATAATTAAATTCACCTTTGAAAACATTATGCTATTTATATAATTATAAGTATTATTCATCAAATCCGGTGATTATAACATCTAGTTCATTTTCATCATCCTCACTTAAAGCAAACATATTGTAAATCATTGTCTCTGCAGAGCCTATTGCGCTCTAAAATGTAGCCGCTTGTACGAAGTCGATTTCGTACTAAGTTGAGGGGCAGCTGAATAAAACGCGAATGTTTGCTTCCATACACTATTCTCATTTTTCATTCCATTGTTTCAGAGAAGCCTTCACTCCTGCTCTTATCATAATTGCTTTTAATATTAATGGCAACACACTTTTTTTAACAATGAACTTATTACCTTATTATTTACTCAACGAGGCATCAGTGGCCGAGCGATCGAAAGAACCAATTTCCGTTGCCTGCCTGCGCGAAGTGAAAAAGGAGTGGGTTCGATTCCCACTTTCCCCTGGGTGTATTTCCTTCTTTCTGTTGTAATATACTATTGTTCTGTCTTGTTTAACTGTTCCCAAATTCTTTTAATTGATATCACTAAAACTCGTCAATAGCTACTAAACAAACAAACAAAAAGAAAAGAAAGAAAGAAAAACAGTTGAAAAACAGATAAAATGGTCCTGAACTGTTTTGTCTTTGCCAATTTATGTATAGATTTCTTAAAAGCTATTTCCATTCATAACAGAAATCTTAACTTCCGATTCTTTGGAGTGGCAACTCCTTAGTTTGTTTATATCTAGAGATCTTTTTTTAAGCCTTTCGAGTTTTAAAGGATTTTTAATATTTTAAAATTTTATCTACTGAAACCAGCTTTTAGTCAGGGACAGTTAGAAATTCCCCTATCCCGTGCAAAGTCTTCTAATGCACTTAATATAGTAGTAGACAATACAGAAATTGAAAACTGTTTTCACAGAAATTTTCTGTGATGTTTGATTGTTGAATTTACAGCCCGCAGATGTTCTGCGGGGGATTAGCTTGTATAGTTTATTTACATTCAAATTTTAAATGTGATGTGATTAAGTTAAAAGTAGTGTTTGAGTGTGTCTGCTATCTTATGTTCAAAGCACTCGCTTTGACGTCACTAGGAGTTAAAACAATTTGGTCGCAAGTGAAGGAACAAGTTATTGAAGGTGACGAGGGCAAGAGTGTGACGCTCACACTTTCGAAATAAATTATATTTCTCTCAGTTTTACAAGGAACCACTTTATCATTGTTTAAAGTCACCGCGGGATGTAAGTCATGGGAGGGAATACAGTATAGGCATGTTTCGAAATGGAGCGAAAAATGAGAAAAACTGCAAACATCGCTTAAACAAGAAATCCTACATTCATAAATTAACCACATTAATTGCCAAGTAATGCATGTTATTGGCTTATTTAATAAGTTTTAATATATAGGTCCTTTTAAGTATTTAGGGCTGCAAGCATTATTCGTTTTGGTGGTTAATTGCTAATTTTATCTTTGTCAATAATTACTTGCATTTCGTTAATACAGAACTATCTTAAAAAATACTTTAAAATCTAATCCGCAATAATGATAACAAGAAAATACTGTGTTGCCATTCCCTTTTCCTTATCACTCTTAAGTAAACGCTCTCTCAACAACCGGGGTTATTGCCATGGTATATGTTGTAAAACTACACCACCTGAAAAGCGTAAGTGAAATTCTAGTAGCAGGCGTCAAAAAGTATAAAAGATATAAGAATTTAAAAGTAAATCTGTAGTTAATGGGGAAAAATATTTCTGTAATGTACGAGAAATTCTTTTTAACTGCATCCCTTTCAAAAAAATCATATTTCAGTTATTATAAACCGAAACATATTATCTCCAACGGATTAAAATATTTGACATTAAATACAATCAAAAACAGACAATATATATGTGTAATTCAGTTCACACGTTAAAGCAGTAGGCATATGGCGAACGAAATCTACATTCCAGGCTCATCAAACACGCATTTCACTCGACAACTTTAAGAATTTTTACTTTTGGCAAATAAATGCGAGCGCACTTATTTAAAAGCATACACAAATGCAAAAAAAAATGGTTCAATAGCATTTTAACGTTATACAATGGAACAACATGTACAAAAGGAGGCCAGATGCGCCACTGCAGCCTACAGGCATCATTCTGGTCTACATACATCAGTCTACTTTACGTGCATCATTCCAATCTAATAAAGTGAGTGGAAAATGAAGGCAATAAATAAAATTAACCTGATGTAATTGAAAAAGACTTTAAAAATTTAAATGTGTTTAAGAATCTATATGGAAAGGAAGCTGATTATACATTCATAAATTTTATTAGAAATTAGAGTAACAGCGATGGGTGAAAATGAAATAGAATTTGATGATATGCATGAAAATATAACAAAGACGAATAAAAACAGTTTTATGTTACCCTATAAGAAAAATGGTTAGAGTCAAAAAGTATACCATTTTTATTAAAAGAAAGAGCATATTGAGATACACATGTGTAGAAGCGTAATTTTTTTATGCTCATCTTTATCTCCCTTTTTAGATCCGTTGTTTTTATATCCCACGTATAAAATCCACCCCTAAATTTTTGTGTTAAAATTTCCTCTTATACGTCAAAATATTCGGTATTTTTTATTGCTCGCCACAACATTTGGAAACGCATATAAAATGGTTATGACTGCGTTTTCTTGGTGCGACAGCTTTTTTAACTCGCACACAGACCAACCTATGTATATATATATGTATGTATATATAAAAACCTGTAATAACAAATCTAACAGATATTCGCCTTTTAAAATGCTATGACCAAACGTAATGCTGTTTGTGAAACATTACAGAACGAAACAGAAAACACGGAATGCTGGCTTTAACATATTTTCTTTGATTTACTGTCACGACTGTAAAATGTTTTTATTCTTTAAAGAAGTGAAACGATTTCATCTGCAGGGTTTAAAAGCTCTTTTCCTGTCAGCCACAGCTTGTTTCTGTTGACTTATTTTTTAGTTACAAACAGTTTGCACTTTTCTGAAGCTTCCATGTTTTTCCGAGTGATTGTGTGTTGTGTTTTTTTTTTCTCTACTGAATGAGAAAGTCTCAATGAATAAAAGATTCGGCTTCAGCCACACAAAACAATGTGGAATGCATCGATATCCGTTTCTTATTCCACATCTCACATGACTTGAAGAGAAAAACTCTTGATTATTGATTCCGTTGCCAGAATAAGAAGTACATTTAGAATGCGGAAACCAAAAAACAGGAAAAAAAAAAAAAAAACAGTTGAAATCAACAGCTCGTTGCTATGGAATATTTTCCAGAAAACTATTAAGAGCATTCCTTCTGAGATAAATATTTTTGGAGTTTATCTCAGGATCACGATGAGATATTTTTAAACATTCGTACGAATAAAAAGTTCGGTTTAAATGACATTTTGGGAATGTTACGCTGCCTCAAAAATACGTACCAAAATTGAAGTGAACTGTAAACGTAAATTGTTTTTCCAATTATGCTATTCATCGTTTGTTTCCTACAATTGCTTTAAAATATGAATGTAAGTACAGTTTTACAAAAATACTATTTCTTGAAGTGCTAAAGGAAATGAAAGTGTTTCATGGTATAGGTAAAGGTGTGTGTGTATATATAAAATTTTCAATTTTTGTCATTTACAGCCTTTTGATTATAATTACCTTAGTTATAAAATATTCACAACATGAAAATTAGATTTTGATTGGGTGGAATTTTTGCAATTCAGGTTGGTATGCTGTAACTAGTTCATAAACTTTTGAAGTAATAGTAATTTTATAAAATTAGCTGCATACGTTTTATGAACCAGAAGAGAATGAAATATTAAGTAAGAAAATATTTGTTCAAATTTTTGCCACCTGGTGAGAAAAACTTGACAAAAAGGAGAGGAACAAAATAAAGGGAAGCAGAAGGGACTTGAGAAAAAAGAGAGAAACAAAAGAAAGGGAAGCAGAAGGGACAAGACAGAAAGGCGGGGCTGCATAAAGAACAAAAACAGGGTTAGGAAAAAGAAAAAAACTTTACTTTAAAATTGAATTTGTTAACTCCACATTCCATTTGCGTCAATCACATATTCAAATTGTGTTATAGTGTATTTAAAGTATCGTTAAATGTTTCTGTTTCAACTTGGAAACGGCGATTGCAGTTGATAAGCGAGAATTCTTTACCCAGTGGAAAAATTTTGAACTATTATTTTTCTTATTGCAGGTTTCTGTCTCCCACGGGCCATATAACGTATCCCCGAAGTTTCTCTATGTAAGTCTAAACACACAAGGTAACTTTAAATTATAACTATCTCGCACGTAAAAACTATCATTACAGCATCTTACGACACAAAACATTAGTTTTTTTTACGCACTTTATCTTCCTATTAATTACATTACCTATTAAATTTAGTTATCTTTATTTTTTTCTCCTACATAATGTTAGCCGCTCTCTAATTAAATTTATGTGCCTTCGCTGTTTCTAATAACGCAAATATGAGCATAAAAGCGAATTCCGATTAACACTGGAACACTTAATTTTTTAACTCGTTTCTTATCTAAATTCTTTAGTTCCAACTAAAATCCTGAAAGTAAACAGCAGTCCGATTACAGAAACAGTAGTACATGCAAAGATAAGAGGTAATCAAAACATATTTCACAAGAAAGAGTTTGGATTTATTTTGCAGTTAAAGTTATTGTTTTCTTACGAATTCTTAAATGAGAACAACTGATTCATAATAGTGAATCGAGTTTAGAACTTGTTAACTTACTTCATTTATATTTAGAAGGTTGTCAAAATATTCAAATGAATTAATTATTTTATTTTTCAATTATTCGAAATTATTGTTGGAATTTTCATGCATTATCTGAACAAAATATTTCCGATAACGGAAAAACACTTCGTTGTTTTTCAAACAGTAATGAGGTTTGAACTTTAGACACTCATGTTTATTTATGAAATTAAGAATGCGAAATCTAGGATAAAGCTATTTTCCTATAACGAATTTTTATTTTTTTACCCAACTTTCATGTAAAGAATTGATATTGAAATATTATCTAAAGACTGGCAATAACATTATTGCTATCACGCTGTATATTTGCTTGTTGCAGTCTGACCGCTTGACCACCGACACTCGGCGAACAGTTTCGATGAATCAAATGAATACAAGTACGGACATTAATCACTGTAACATGTCACTTCTTGATCAGACCGAGTAGTTCGAATTTTAAAAATAATTATATAATTTTGAGGTAAGTATTAGTACATGCAAGTAACCTTCTTAATTTTTGCACGCAGCTAGTACCGGTATGTATTTTAGGATCACATCTTTTATCGTATAAAAAATTTTTTCATTAAAAACGTTTGTGCTGTATATTTATGAGATTATGTATGTTATGATTTAGTATAAAACAGGAACGCAGTTCAAGCTCTTTTTTTAAAATTGATTATCAACTAGTATCGAGGCATTGATTGTGGATCATTCGCCATTTTTTTCTTTTGCATTTCTTTGCAAAAAGCACACCTCTTTTTCTTTGCATTTTCTTTTGCAAAAAGCACTCATAGCCCAAGCTGTTGAAAGTGAAGAACCTTAAAAATAAATCAAAAGATTGATAAGTTTCAAGTAAAATAGTTAGATTACTTTCAACTACACCTCAGAAATCAAGCGACAAACATAAGTGGATCCAGGTATAGGGATCGTAATCAATTGAAGATTAAGGATATCAACTTAACTTCTCTTAATTCATGCATTTTGGTGAAAATACGTTTTCCTAATAGTGCATAATATTTTAATCGATTAAACTGATTTTCTCTACTCTCAGTATTTTATTTTTCTAAGGACTGCGGGAATTTGATGTTTCTTCACATCAATCTGGTCACTCACAAGTTTTATAACGCATGCTATTTAGAGGCAATATTGTCATTCATTTATTTATTTCATAGAATTTCTCCTTCTTGGAAACATGTGTTTCCTGTATACTATTCTATATCCACATAAAAAAACTAAGATTGGAAGTTAAGAGAGATATAAGTCAAAGAATCTTTCAAATTCCCAACCCTTTAAGAAATGTCACATGCTTTGGAATTTAAATCCAACGTCACAAATGTAGTTTCCTCAAATACTAAAGAAATACCAAATCACCCCGAAGTTCTGGAAGACGTTGGCCTGTTTGTTTGATGCCCCAGAAATGAGAATTCAATCTTTTCCCCCAGATTTTTCCATGAATGAAAGCTATGGTTAAAAACGAAATCACGTTGTTTTTCCGAATGTGTCACTGTTTTCAGATTTGAAATCACACAACCAAATTAAACCTGTCTCGAAGAATTCACTTGAGAATGACAAGAGCTCAACGGGGAAATTTCTTACTAAAGAATTTTCTTCGTTTCTTATTTTGAAATTGTATAAGCGTCAAAATATGATCACTTGACATTAGGCAGAAGCGACAGCAGTTGGCACGCTCTCTCTCTCTCTCTCTCTAACTTTTTTTTTTTTAAAGTTATGCTTTCGAGGAATTCACGAGTTTGAAAAAAGGTAGAAGTAAAGAGAAACTTTAACAGAAACATATATACATAGACCGTGCATTAGTGTCACAATGTGCTCACAAAAATGTGAAGTTTGTTATGACAATTTTTTGGTTTTCGGTAAATGAGTAGATATTTCAGCCAAGTGCTTTTTAAAACAAATTTAGTTTTTTTTTTTTTCCAGTTTTTTGTTCATAAGAATTGCCGAACAGTTACCACGGTTGTCATTGGGTCCACAGCTAAAATTTGAAATGTGTGGAATAACTCTTTCATTCCTTGCAAATGCGTAGAATTTTTGTTTGTTTACATTTTTTACAAATATTGTCAAAATGTTGACATACCTTGACTTGCCGAGAATTTTCGGTCGAAAGTTCTACGCTTTTGCTGCAAATCAAGAAATTTTATTATAAACTTCATTTTCTATGTGCACTTTGTGGCTCTCATGACACCTTCCCAAATTCCAAACTACCCATCATCGCAAATAGAAAAACTTGCTGTTTATTTACTTTCAATTACTCTTGATTCATTTTCATTTATTTGTTTATTTTGTCATTATTATGTAATATTAATTACATTTTTAAATTTTGTCTATAGAAGTTTTGCGCATTTACTTTTTGTTTCTAACTTTAGTCTAATTTTTTCGTTGATGCAAGATCACTGTGTTTTAAATCATAAATTACTAAAATTAGCTACATTATGAAAGTATATGAAAATTGATTATAAAAAAACCAGTCAAAATGCTTTTAAGTTTATTTAGGAACACATTTCACGCTGAACTTTGATGAACCAGTAGCACTGTCTGCGGGCGAGTACACGTTTACACTTTTTGGGATTTGACATATTTTATATTAAAATATTAAGTATTTTTTATTGGCTTAATGTTAGGGTTTAAGGTGCGTCCAGTCATTTTCTCTCTCAAAATTCTAGATATTTTTTACAAAAAAAATCTCTCTTTCATAAAAAAAATAATGCCATAAAAATATTTTATCCTGGTAAAAAAAAATGGCTTTTATTTTTTTCGTCACGTTGAAAAATTCCAATAACATTTCGTTCCCACTCTTTCGTGCCTTTTGCGTTTTATTACCCTTTCCCCAATTCGAAATATTCATGACTCAAGTTATTGCAGTTTTTTATGGTATTTTTTATGAATACTTAACTGATATGCAAAATCGAATGCGAGCCATTGTTTCACAGTTATATGAATAATTTACTAATAGATTTAGTATGCACTAAAATCTAGGTTACGATTAAATTGAATCTAACATAAATGCGAAGAATCACCGTTATACCACATAATTTCTTTCCGTCAAATCAGTTTCCTGAAGCAAAGGTAAAATTTTCTGGCAGGGGAATGTTTTGAAGAATTAACTTTCTTTTTTTTCCTTATCTGATTGCCCAAGAATTATAGAATTTTATATAAATATCTTATCCATAAAGATTATGAATTACTTACTGAAACAATAACTAGCCTTCTTTTTGTTTCTTTAAATATAAAGTTCATAAACAGTTTCCTTGTTAATATATTTGAAACGCAAATTAAATAATAAATTCCGTTGCTTTAGTAAGTCATTACGAAAAATATCTTTCGAGTTTTTCGTTAGTAGGTAAGTTGTGTCTTTAGTTTTTTTAAAAATAGCTTTAAGGTTTTTCTTATAACACTGTTGACCCGCTTCTTGCATGATTAAACTATAAAAACTAATTTGGTTTAATGCAGAGAGGTGTGCTAGGAGTTTTTATGAGCGAAAGGGAGCTTGGATACCCAAGTGGCATTACAAACAACAAGAACATAGTAGAGATGAGCCACATATGGGCTCCTGCAGAACTTTTACTGAAGAAAAAGAACAAAATTAAATAATAATAACACTTTAAACGGTAATCTATTTATCTCACAAAATTACATTCAGTTTTAATATCTTGTCCTAGCTAAATTGTTATAGTTTATTAATAATTATTCATTTTTATTGCATTCTTTTTAAACATTTTTGCAAACTTTTGTCATTTTTCCTGTTTTACTAAAAACTTTATAAAATTTCTAAAAAGGAAAAAATGCTTCTTCTTTCAACGCTCCATCTTATAAGTGAAAGTGCTAAGATTTCACTAAAATTTATTTAACGTTCTGAAAAAAATTTAATAGTAGAGTGGAGAAATATTCCTAATAAAAAACTTTGCCGTTAGTCAAAAACAAAAAAGATGTTGATTAAAAACGACAGTGATTTTGTTCATGAAAACTTGAACTTCTCGGAAAGGGCGATAAAAAAAAAAAAAACTCCAAAGTGGAGCGTGGGTCTAATTTTCGTCACAAAAGATGATAACATAATTATCAAAATGCTGGACGAATGAAAAGCTCATTTTATCTTAACTAAGTTGAAAATTTCTAAAATATGGTGCAAATTTTGCACATACTTTGAAGCTTTGTTTAAAAGAAATTAAATTGCTAAACATTTTCTTGTTTTCATTTATAACCGTAAAAATAGATAAATAATTAATATTCATTCATTTTTATTTAATCCTTTTTAAACATGTTTGCAACTTATAATCCTTTTTAACATATTGCAAAAGCTTTTGCAAACTTTGAATCCTTTTTAACATATTGCAAAAGCTTTTGCAAACTTTGAATCCTTTTCAAACATTTTGCAAAGAAAAAACCTCTCAAAACTCTTCTAGTTTTGAGTTTCACTTTCTAAAAATAAATATAGAATTAGAGAGTTTTTCAAAATAAGAAAGTGTAGACAATCAAATCCTAATCTGGAATGATGAGGAATTTTCTTTTAAGGAAGAGGATTAGTGTTCTGTTAATGAAGTTTCATAACATTTAATAAATTGGATCTTTTTTTTGCTTATTATGTAATAAGTTAATCTAATTTTGTATTGATGTCCTTCTACTTTTACAAATAACTACATTAAAAGTTTTTTTCAAAAAAAAAAAAAAAAAAAAGGAATAACTCACAAGATTTAGGAAATACTGTCTAGAAGACGAATTTTGCTTTCTACTACGGAGTAACATCGAATTTTCAATGATGAATGGGCGGGAAGTAATAGGCCAAGGAAACTAGTACTTAACTGCCTCCAGATAATCGAATATTTGGACTATGTTTATGTCATAATTGGAAAAAATACGGTATCTTCATTTGGTATTCATTAATTTTTTAATATTAAATGCTTAAATAAAAATCATTAAGTGGTTTTCCACATCTTACTGAGGAAAATAAACGTTAGAGCGATCGCTTTCTTAAGCACCTTCAAATATTCTCGGAGATTTCGCATTAGCGAACTTTAAGAAGCCCGGTACTTTTATGCATGTGACAACGGTTTCGTATATTATTAGTATATTCCTAAAGGAAAGGTTTTAATTTTCTCTTATTATAATTAACCAAACTGGAATGGAAATTTAATTCAAACAATTCAACACTTAATGTTTTCTAAGCCTGTTTTCCATTTAATATATATTTTTAATGCTTTTAACGACAATGTTGCTCTTTATATATTTTTATACTTATTTCTCTCTTTTTTATTCTCTATTTTTATACTTATTTCTATAACGCTAACTCATCATCTAGTTGATTAAAATTCCCCCATCCCCACCCTAAAGAGTGGCGCGTCACATCTACTGCAAGATCGAAGCATATATTATAGAACACTGGTTCACAATCAAAAGGATTAAACATTTAGTCAAAGTCAAGCCACTGGCAAATGTTTGACATTGAGTCAAACTGTAATTCCACCTTTTCAATGGTTAACAAGAAGTTCCGTCTAGAACTATACGAGCCTACTTTCCCGTATACACCGAATTCAAATTTATAATCTAGCTCTCTCTCTCTCTCTTCTGTCTTTCTCGTTTAGCTTTAGTTCTTAATTGCTTCAAATATACCTTTTTCAACGGTTAACACATATTCATTCAATCATTATTTATTAAGTCATTCATGTATTTATTCACTCATTTATTCATTCATTCTTTTGCTTATTCATTTAATCATTCAATAATTAAAAAATACTCTTGAAAATCCCGATCAAAAAATTTCATAGGAAAATAGGCTCGTCAGTTCTGGATGAACTTTCTATTTGTACATGTTCTACGTCATAAGAGCTTTCCGATAAAGTTTGTTATAAGCAACTCGGTCCGTTAGATCAGGAATTATATAGGATTGAAATTTCTCCGTAGGCGGTATGTTAATTTTTTTTGAACTGTTCAAAAATTAACAAAAATTGTTCAAATCAATATTTCACGCCAAGAACTTCTTCCAGTGAGCTTGTTCATGAGAACTTATATCTTGTACCCAGAGTTTACATAATTTGCTTCATTTTCACCTATAGGCGCTAATGTTAAAATTTTTTGAACTGTTCAAAATTGAACAAAAAATTGTTCAAATCAAAATATGGAAATGAGATGCCCTCGCCGAGATCTTTCGAATGCAAAAAAAAATCTTTCCAATCGGACAATTCGTTCAAAAGTTATTAGGGGGGGGGGGGGGAGACCGACAGACAGACAGACAGACCGACAGACCGACCGACACACTTTTTTCCCCATCTCAAAACCCTACTTTCAAATTTTTTATTTTTCAATTTTTGTTTAATTACTTAACTTATTTTTGACTTTTCTTGATTTCTAACGATATTTTCACGATACCATTAAGCCTTCTTTCATGCTTTATTATTATTTTATTTTACTTTTGCGGGAAAGTAGGCTAAAAATGGAAAGTTTGATGATTTAAACAATCAAGGCATTTGACAACAAGGCAGACAACATTAAGGCGATTTTGGGACACCTATACTGTTTAAAATTTCATAAATAATATTCGAGACTGAAGAAAAAATAAGCGTATTATTCAGGAATGTTCTAAAGTATGTCTTAAGGAGATTAATGGTTCTTGGAGAAACTCCTGACATAATCACAACTGAAATCGTCAAAGTAATGAATGAAGTGAACTTGCGTGGGGGGGGGGGGGGTCAACAACGACGATATATTAAGGGCAAAAGTTGTTAAGAGAGACGATGAGTTATGCAACCGCCTGTACGACTCTCTCATACATCTTGAAAAATTTTGACTAGTTAGAGAGAATGTGATTGAAATGGAGAGCATAAATCTTTTGTGTGAAGGGTTATGAAAAACACTTTGCGTCTTACAGTTTATTCAAGAACAGAAAAAAAAGACATTTTTTCAACTTTCCTTTATTATTTATAAGATAATTTCAAAATATATTAATTCCTTTTAATTCATTATCTCTTTTTGTGTCCGTCTGCGTTATTCTTGGAATTACACGAACTTTTGAAAGTATAAATTAAAGTTAAATTGAACAATGCATTCAACGCCAAATTTGATGAATAATAATTAATTAAATACTCATTTTTCCCACAAAAATAAAGTTCTGTTTTACACCTCACAAATTTAGGATGTATTTGCTTAGGTAGAAATTTTTTCGTTAAAAGATTTCCGATAAAACAGAACTATTTAATGCGATATAAATATTTTTTAAGTTCGCAAACAATCCCCTTCAGTTTAGTTAAAATATAAAAACGGAAACATAATGACACAATAATGCTGTGAAACAGTTACACACGCACACACACAAAAATTGGTGTGCTTCGAAAAAACTTCTTTTTTTTTTTTTTGGAAATTCTAAATTTTAAGTTGATAAAAAGTTGCCTCTATTGACCTATATATATAACAAAAAAATTTCCCCTATTTAAAAATATTTAAGTATTTGAATGACAAAAACTTAATACTACACACAAAGTAAATCTTCCACAACTTATAAACCTGAAATAAATTGATTTTAATTATTGCTTTATCTCTAAAAACACCTAAAAATCGAAAAAAAAAAAAAAAAAAACATTTTTTTTTTACTTGTCAGTAATTGGCATAGCTGTTCCAATAATTGGCACCGTTCTCTTGTAGGAGTGCCAATTGCTGGAAAATATGAATATAAAAGCTTCAGAACTAATATAAATTTAATTTACATGCAAAACCATTCAAATTTTATACATTGAAATTTGATAATGAAGAACATCAATCAAACTTCCAATGATTAAATGCCATCTTGATATTACATGTCTTTCGACAGGAACATAGAAGAATCCTTGGAAAAACATATTTAAAGAAATATTTTGTAGAATGTTTATTTTTACGCTGCCAATTTCATGGCTTCCTTAAATCAATAGGAAACTAAACCATGTGACTGATATTGATATATTGTAAAAAGCCATGTTTTTTCGAAAAAAGAGAAACAATTTTAAAAAGCATCAGAAACCGAATGTAAATAGTTATAAAGTGACGAATTGTAAATATCCTGGCATATGAATGCAAGTAAAATGATCCCAACGCATAGGTACAATAAGGCAGAAAAAACTGTTTTTGATTTTAAAATTTTCCACAGAAGGTTGGCTTATAATTGAAATTAGACATAATAGAGTTAGGTAGGATGATCATGGTGCATTTTCCTCACGTTTAAGCTGTATGCTGGTTTCGACTTCGATGCATATTTCGTTATTGCTGAAAATATTTCCTTACTGTTTTAAGATGTAGTAATTTTATAATCGTATTGGTACTCCTGATGCAATACTATCAAATACCAGGTTTTTTTTCTTGTTTTGTTAAACATTCTCGTAAGAAGGGCAGTCAAAGTCGCCATAAGGTATGAGATAATTAGATTGCAATCACTATCAATGTGTCTATCTATCTATCTATTCCTATATATATATATATATATATATATATAATATAACTTCATAATATGCATTATTTTATTTACAATTTTTATCATTTAATGGTAAATTTTCGAAGAATAAGTTTACTCTGCTTAGACCGGCAGCAAAACATAGATTTGCTTCCTACCTCAGTACACAGTGTATAAAAGAACTCACCGATACAATTCATAAACTTTAAATGTATGTTTGTATGAAAAAAGCTCAAAGTTTTTAAAAATTAATTTTAAATATTTTCTGGAGAAAATGTCAGTAAACTTTATTGATCTCTATAAAATATTAATAAGGGTCTTTAAATGAATTGTGAAGCAAAAATCAGATTATTTTGAAGACTAAAATTAAAAAAAAATCCTTTCAAAAGTAGCTTTACATTTCCAGGAAATCACCTATATATATCAATTAAATTTAGAACAAATTTTATCAAAAGCGGGGTTTTTTTTTCATCTTCCCAAAACTTCCGAGAGCATTTGCTAATCTATGCTCCTTCCTCTTCAGCCAACACCCATGATTTTAATATCATTTTATTGTATCATGATCAAGGTCGTTTTCTTATAACAAGAATATTTATCTACCCTCAAAACGTGCGTCCAAAGTTGTTGGGTCCACCAAATGATAAAAAAATTTATCTTTCTTATTATATGCATAGCACTTCATAACAAATAAAAGTAAACAATGGTAAATACACATTTGGCTTTCAAACAACAAACCGATTACAACTGCGAAAACCTACTGGAGATAAAATTTACACAGAAATATAACAACAAATATATTTTCCCACCATGGGCTAGTTTTTAGTAAGCAAAATCTACATTCAATTCAAAATGTATTGTGTATTTAAAGCTATTTTTCGTGAGTTACTCAACATTTCATCACAGTTATCTAGTGGTATTAATTTACATTATCTGACCCGCGTTTTGTGGAACACTTACCCTTTCAAACGTTTAAGTCATACTTGAGTTCAAAACTTAGTACAGTTAGGTATATTACCTTATTCAGCACGTTTGCTTTTGGTTTCATCATTGTTTTAAATTATGTATTTGCTATTAAAATGTAGTTTGATTATTATAGACCGAGCATATTCATACAGTAGTAGTAATAAGAATGAAAATGTTCCAGAAAATACACCAGAAATAATATTAGAAATGATGACAATACGATACGAAATGGGAAAAGTAATAAGTTGCATATCAAAATATTAGAACTTACTCTTTCACGGCCGGTGTCCATACCAAACATAAGATTTTCCGGGCCGAAGAAAGAAATGTTATTCAAAATTATTAAGAGCCTTATTCTCTTGATAATTTTGAATTATTAAGAGAATATTATTATTTCTTCCTATATCCTTATTTCCTCTTCTATCCTTAGCCAGAAATATCTTGGTCGTACCACGGCCTATTAGCCCGGAAAATATTATGTTTGGTATCAAAATATTGTTTACGTAGAATTTCCAGATTATGCATTAAGAAGAATTTAAACTACATTTAAACCATCTCTAAATCACATCCTTTTCACTTTTAGTAAACTATATTTGAAAAGCGCCTTTGGGAGTGTTCTTGAAAATAGTGTCTCAAACTTTTCGTTACCTAACGAAATTGAATTGGGGAAAACACTTAATAATTTTGAATACATATTTCAGAATTTATTCCTTTGTATCCGTATTCGTTTGTTAAGTGCGTAATTTGATATTTCGCTGCCGAAATACGAACATCCTGCAATCAGCTGCTCTTATTTTAAATTTTAGTTGAGAAACATTAGTATGTGTAAAGTATTTTGAATTCAAATAGCCTTTTTATTTTCTTCTAATACAAGTGAACTTTTTCATACCGCATCGTCAAAATTCTAAAATGTGCACACTTGATATCAGTTGAATTTTATGTCATCACTTAATTTGCGAATTCGTGTTAATAATAATAACAAGAAGTTCCGTCTAGAACTATACGAGCCTACTTTCCCGTATACACCGAATTCAAATTTATAATCTAGCTATCTCTCTCGCTGTCTTTCTGGTTTAGCTTTAGTTCTTAATTGCTTCAAATATACCTTTTTTAACGGTTAACACATATTCATTCAATCATTCATTTATTAAGTCATTCATGTATTTATTCACTCATTTATTCATTCATTATTTTGCTTATTCATTTAATCATTCATTAATTCAAAAATATTCTTGAAAATCCCGAACAAAAAATTTCATAGGAAAATAGGCTCGTCAGTTCTGGATGAACTTTCTATTTGTACATGTTCTTCGTCATAAGAGCTTTCCGATAAAGTTTGTTCCAAGCAAATCGGTCCGTTAGATCAGGAATTATATAGGATTTAAATTTCCCCGTAGGCGGTATGTTAATTTTTTTTGAACTGTTCAAAAATGAACAAAAATTGTTCAAATCAATATTTCATGCCAAGAACTTCTTCCAGTGAGCTTGTTCATGGGAACTTGGGTCTTGTACCTAAAGTTTACATAATTTGCTTCATTTTCACCCATAGGCGATAATGTTAAAAATTTTTGAACTGTTCAAAATTGAACAAAAAATTGTTCAAATCAAAAGGTAAAATATGGAAATGAGATGTCCTCGACGAGATCTTTCGAATGCAAAAAGAATTTTTCGAATCGGACAATTCGTTCAAAAGTTATTGGGGGGGGACAGACCGACTGACAGACAGACCGACAGACCGACAGACACACTTTCTCCCCATCTCAATACCCCACTTTCAAATTTTTTATTTTTCAATCTTTATTTACTTACTTAACTTATTTTTGACTTTTCTTGATTTCTAACGATATTTTCAAGATACATTAAGCCTTCTTTCATGCTTCATTATTATTTTTTTCACTTTTACGGGAAAGTAGGCTAAAAAGGATCTGAGTGGACTGTTTCTTAATGTGCCCTCCAACGATCCTGTATCTCGCTTTCATTCTAGCCCATTCTGCTTTCTCGTCTAAGATAAAACTGAGATTAACACTAAAAGGAAGCATTCAAGAAAAGTTAAAATTTCTTAAAAATACCATTAAAAATAAAAAATAAATTTTAAATATAAAATAATAATGCACGATATTAAAACATGAAATAAATACTTATATTTTTTAAATTCCAAATGTGGCTGCGTCTTTAAAGCCACAGTTTAGGGAATAATTGTCACTGACAGCATTTTAAATGCCTTTTCTTGATTAAAATTATATTAATGACAACTGCGAAGCCAACTCTTAAGTTATAGTGAACTGCTGGAAGTTAAAACGACAAGAGGGCCGTGGGGATGTCGGATTTCTAACCGGAAGGTTAGGGGTTCTATACCCGACCCGCTGACGACCCGCATTCTATGCTAGGGGATAAGTATATGTGAAGTCCCGAGACAATGCCGAGGGTACCGGAAGCTGTAGAATTTCCCTTCCCTTCAGTCTTAGGCCTAAAAGGAAAGGTGGCGTATTTGTGGTGGAGCCATCTGGGTGTTATGCAAATATATAGACTGTGTTTGAGCCAAGTTGTTCTTATACCCTCTCATTAAAAAACAAAAGGCACTTCCTAATCTGTCTTCATTTCTGGTCGCTGTGCGAGGGGAGCTTGACTTTCCAAGCTGCATTTATAACAAAAACAACAGTAACAAAACGGCTCGAAAAAACAAGCGCCTGCTGGGAGTTAAACGTTTTAAATTACAGGAGAACTTTCGGCGTCGGATTGAAACAGGTGCTTTCTCTGTTTTTGTCTTAGCTAGTACAGTAGAGCCTCGATTATCCGAGGTAATGAGGTCCAAGGGTACCTCGAATAATCGAAAACTCGGATAACATAGACTCTGCCCAAATCGAGAGGGAAACGTGAGTAAGCAGGTGAATTGAATGAAAAGGTCGTCAAAGACGTAAAAAAAAGTCATTTACTGTACAATATTATGAAATGAAAAAAAATACGTTACATACACATAAATATCTAATTTTACGTGTTCACCATCAGTAGAGTACATGTTCCAGTTAAAGTTGCTTGTTGCAGAAGTCTATAACTGTGTATTTATATATATATATGTATGTATGTATATATTGTTTTGTGTTTAACGGAACTCGCTCGCTTCTTTGCTGCCGTATTACGCAATGGTTGTAGCCGTAAAAGGGTCTATTGAACTTGTCTCTGACTGTTGTACTCGGTCTTTATATCACCAGAAAACAAAAAGAAAATGCAACTTACTTCATTGGATGACTGACGTTAGTCAGTCATCCAATGAGGCGTGACTGACGTTAGGCCAATGAGGCCGATGACTGACGTTAGTCAGTCAGGCCGCCATCGGCCGCCAAAAAAAAAAAAAAATTTTCCAGGGCAAATGTACCTCGGTTAACCCGGAACACGGTTAGTCGGGGCTCGGATAACCAAGGCCAACTGATTTTTCTCTCAGTAGTACGTTTCGCGTTTTATTATTTAATTTTATTCTTGTATTCTTCAATCGTTTTGATTCTTGCAATGATAAGTTTAAACAAAAGAATAGTACCGCTTTTTCACTTCTCTAAACAACATGATACTGTTGTAAAATATTACATTTATAGGTTGATATTTACTATTACAATAAAATATTAAAACTATAAAGAAGAGAAAATGCTGCTAAATATGCTAATTATTACCTCCGCTATTCACGAGCTCCTTAGAAACGCATGAAAGGGAATTTATTTCGAAAGAATTCATATTACATTCTATTCAATTATTTATTCATGGACATTCGTTTACAAAAATCTCTATGATTGTTAGAATAATCAGACCTTTGTCGATGCGTCACAGTAGGAAATAGATGACAATTGCACAAAATAACTTAGTATTCCTACCCCTTTTTCCGAATTGCTAATTTGTTCGGAATTATATTCAGGTTGATATTTTATTTTCAGTAACAAAGAGATACATTTGTGTAGAATATTTCTTGAATTTAAATTTCAATTGGTTAATTTAATGTTTCTAAATTTAAATAAATGCATTAGAAAAGGATTCCAAATGTTTCCAAATTATTGCTATAATTACTTTTAAATGCAGCATATTTATTGCCTACACATTTGTTTGATAAGTGTATTTTAAAATTTCAAACGCACCCGACTAATATCATAAGTTACAATTTCAAAAACTTTTTTAAAAAAGTACACTGCTCTTCATGAAAAAAAAAAAAAAAGCCATTTTGCAATTTCTCTCGATATTTATGTAAAATAAGTTTCAGAGTCCAAACATGGTCTTCCTCAAACATTCACCGTTTTCTGTGGGATGTTTATCACTTTCTGATAATGAAAGTTCATGAATTTGATTTTGAGGGAGAAGGATTTTTTTGACAGTTAAATTTCTTCTGTGGGGCTAGAGAGATTGACGGCTCCATAACACAATTATTTGCAGTAATAAGGGAGATTTAGAAGTGATGCCCGTCCTAAAATTGAAAATAAAGTTATAAAAAATGATACTGTGTAAGAAATTCCCATGAGTTCTTATTATTTATTGTTATTTTGCACCCGTGAGGCAAGCATACATAAAGACAAAAACTGAAAGCATTAGAAAGTTAAAGATTTTATGTATTACAGGTATAATTTGTAATTCGGGGAAAAAATCCGTTAAATTCGCAAAATTAATTCCTTTCTCATATTTAAACTCTAAAATACATAAAAGTACCTTAATCAAGGAATTTCATATCTACCATCTCTAAAATACAAACAGTCCTCGATATTACTAATAGATTTACTGCACTTCGAAATAAATATATTGGTGATATAGTTAGTACGTTTAACCAATTTCCCCACCAGTGATAGTTAGTAAATTTTAAAAACATAAAAACCGAATTTTCTGTACCACCCCTTATCTAAGTCTATTTGAATAATGAAGACAATTGTATTTTATAAGGAATTCTAAGCGTTTTAAGACATAAATCCAAGAATTAAAAAAGGCATGGATTCAAGTGCTTAGTAGTATGTAGTAATTGTATATAGGTCTTAAACGTGTTTGGTTGATATAATTGAAAACAATTAAATACATTTTTTAAAATGTTATAATGGGGATAAATTCCTACAAATGTATCTTAATTTTTAAATCTTTAAAAACTTTTAGAGCTGCTTTAAAATTGTGCACTCTAAGGGGCCGTTCTTATGAACGGCCCCTTAGCGTCGTCACGCTTTTTTCCCATATATTTGACCCCCCCTCCCCCCCTTTGTCGCAATATGTCACACTTCAGCGGACCCCCTCCCCCCTTTGTCACGCGTCACACGATGTTGCATAATGCATGATGTCACACTTCTTGTTAATCCCGCCCCTCCCATTGTCACACTTTGTCACAATTTCACGAACCCCCCTCCCCCCACGAAGTGTGACATCATTTATGAATGACCCCTAAGATACGACGTTAACAGAAGGCCAGGGCATAAAAACTTTAACATACCTTTCAATTGGTAATTGAAATGCAGGTAGTACTACAATTTTTATTGATGAAAATCTTCCTGAATTAGTTTGAAAAACTACCAATGTTTTTAAATGTAAAAGTAGGCTCAATGTAAGTGACACGGATAGTGGAATAATAGAAAATTTTGTTCTTTTACAAGAAAGAAGTAAGAAAAAGGTATAATGCAAAGAAGAATTAGATGGGAGAACTGACTTATGATAAGTATTAGAGTACTAAAAAGAACAAGAAATGTGTAAATCTGTTAAATGATACAGCACGAAAAAATTACTTTTAGAAATCCCCAAAGGAAAGTTTATAAAGTATTAAAATAATTTCATTATTCCTGGGGTTTTTCCCTCTAAACAATGAAAATGGTATCTGACTAATAATGTGAAACTTTCTATAATCTTAATAAAGCCTTAAATATTGTTGCAGAATAGTAAATGAATTTTACGATAGCCCTGAGTTAGTTTCCAAAGTGTGGATGGAGTTAGTTTGTTATGTTAAGATATATTTGTAAAGATTTAATAATATGCATGCTCGCAAGAGTTGATTTTGCATTCACTTTTAATGAATTTCAATGTTGTTCTAGTTGAAGATTTATTATATCTAGTTTAAGATAATTTCCTTACTAACATTTACATTTGCTTCCGGCTGAAAAGTTTCGTGTTAATCAGTAAACATAGATTTCTTTAATAATTTACTAAATTTGGGAAAGCAGCACTCTTTTAAGAACATTAATTATTAATTACAGAATCATTCCAAGTTCTGGAAATCTAAAACACAACAAATGCTGTGTGACATTTTCCTAGATTTACTATGAAATATTTAAAAAACGAATACAGTGAAATACTATATTCAAGGCCCAAATAAGGTGATGCGTAGAATATTTGAGCTACCATAGCAAAATACTAAGGTGTTTCCCTGCATTTTTGTAGAATAAGTACACTGTTAGAAATTTCATCATGAAATTACGGTTAAATAGCCGGCAGCAGTCTGTCCAGCTAATTAATCGTTAAAATTACGGTTCTAAACCGTTTCCAAACAGCTTGGTAAAAAAGCCGTAAATACAAAAAGTTACGGTTTCATAACCATTTAATAGCACTTATGATAACATACTGCAGGCTGTGGTTATTATTAATTATATGCGTAGAATCTTCGAGGCGTAGAAACCATTCATAGCTATTATATTGTGGCGGACGACGAGGTGCACGGACACGGTGGAAAGCCAGCACTCCCATGCTTTGCCAAAAGGTACCTACTGGATGTCCAAGACTTTGAGAAGTTTTTTTTTATTCTGAGAAACATAAAAATGCATCATCGAAAAATAATTAAATGGGATATATTTCCACAACCAGTTTTTATGACTATTACTAACTTCATCTTCTCTTCATTTCCCCCTTCAGATAAAAAATATACAACATTATGCTATGGAATTCTGATTGTTAAGTATTTAGCGCCAAATGCGCCACTCCCGCTCTGCTCGGCGCGTCGCCAAGGAGCGACCCCCCTTTGGGTTGCCGATGACTCGCCCCCGTAGTCGGGCATTCGCAGCCAGAACTCCGCAGAGTGTAGTTATCAATGTCCATTCGTCTTATGTTAATTCAATAAAGTTTGTGAGTCACTAGTATGAGTTATCTAATGTTCACAAGGACCAGCACGCCTCCCTAATACAGTCCACTCGCGCATCACGCATTTTACATTGGTCCGACTTCGCAGGAGATTAATAACTCTACTTCGCAGCCTCGCAGCAATCCGCATTATGGCAAAAACAACAGCCTTAAACAGACAAAAAGGTGCGTTGAAAGCGCAAATGACCAAACTTGGACAATTGCTCAACGAAAAGGATGAATCGCAATTTACTAAAATTGAACTGGATATAAAACTTAAATCCTTAAAAAAAATCCAAGAAAGCATCGCAGTGCTTCGATCGCATTATTATGAAACTGTTGAAAAAGACGAAGATCTGCCAGAAATTGAAAAAGATCTAGAGGAGATAGAGTCAAAATCTGAAGAGTTTGAAGTTAGAATTTCAGTTTATCTCTCAGCATATGAAGAAAGAAAATCTAGTGGTGAAATTAAAAATAATATCGCAATAAGACTGCCAGAACTCTCTATTTCAAAATTCACAGGTAAAATAGAAGACTGGAACAATTTCAAAACGCAATTCAACAGCATCATTAATAGCAATGAACAATTGTCACCAGAACAGAAACTCCAATATTTACAGTCATGCCTAATAGGAGATGCAAGACACTTAATGTCTATGGAGGACACTTTCGATTCTTTATTCAAAGCCTTAGAAGAAAGATACGAAAACAAAAGATTACTTATTGAAACGCATGTGAAATCAATTTTAAATTATTCCAAAATACATCAAGAATCTTCTAAAGAACTGAGACATCTAATTGATAATATCAACAAAAATATTCGCGCTCTAAAAGTTCTCAAGTACCAAAGAAACGAATTAAGTGACGTCCTTCTGCTAAACATAATCTTAGAAAAATTAGACAGAGAAACTCGCAAGCAGTTCGAACTAAACGCAAGTTCCAAAGAAGTTCCAAAATTTGAAGATCTAATATCCTTTTTAGAAAAAAGATGTCTAGTCTTAGACAATATATCGAGAAATGTATATCACAAACCACTTAAAGGTGTACCGGAAGTGAGATTTCACTCAAAGTCCTTGGTTGTAAAGAGTAATAAGAAAATGTGTAATTTATGTTCATCTCCCGATCATGCAATTTTTAAATGCACGAATTTTTTACAATTAGATGTTCAAGGAAGATGGGACTTAGCAAAGAATCATAATCTGTGTACGAATTGTTTAAGCAATCTGCATCAACTTCCCGCATGCAAGTCTACACATTTTTGTTCCTTGTGTGGAAAACGACATAACTCCTTACTACACAGAGATGCAGCTGGTTCCAATCTCGCGCCGTGGGATTTACGACCTCAAGGAACCCCCGCAGAGAGTGCGACTGATGGCTCTCCCATTGTTCAAGAAGTTCGGACTTTCGCTGGCTACTCTCCCTCTCCTTCAAGAGAGCAGGGTAATGTTATCCTATCTACTGCCCTCGTTTCCGTACTGAACGCCTCCGGACATCCAGTTATCGGACGGTGTCTTCTAGATTGCGGGAGCCAGAGTAGTTTTATCACAGCGGAATTTGCCAATTTATTGCAGCTAAAAAAGGAAAAATTCCACGCATCCGTTTCCGGAATCAGTGGAAAATCTGTGACTCTTTTTTCTAAAATAAGCACAGTAATTTCGAATGAGAGTAGATCCTTTAGCAGAGAGTTGGATCTTTTGATTCTTCCCAGAATAACAGATGTCATCCCTTGCACAGATATTAATATAAAAGATCTTCATTTGCCATCAGGCATAAGACTGGCAGACCCGGAGTTCGGCACTCCTAATAGGATCGACCTTCTGGTTGGAGCCGAGTTATTCTGGGATATCATAAGAACAGGACAGTTTAGGACATGCGCCCCAGAGTTAAGATTTCAGGAAACAGTGTTTGGCTACATTGCCACCGGAGTGACTGACAGCTCCTCCAATTACAGATTCTGCGGGATGTCGCTCCATAAATGGAGCTCCAATATTGACAACGAAATTGAAGAACAAGAAGATCATAATTTTAATGAGAAATCTCAGGACAGTAAAAAGGCCACCATAGCCCTTGCATGGATTAAAACGCCCTCTCATCTCCTGAAAACATTTGTGGGTAATAGAGTCTCCAAAATTCAGCAAATAACAGAAGCCTGCAAATGGAGACACGTATCATCTGAACAGAATCCTGCAGACTTGATCTCCCGCGGAACAAACAGTAAACAGCTCTCCACCTTGTGGTTCAACGGCCCAGGGTTCTTAACTCAAGATTGTTCTGCAATAAGTGAGATAACACCTTCACCTATCTGTCTAGACTCTAACATCTTTGAAATCGAGCTCAAAAAGGACATTTGTCTAGCATTAACTCAGAACACTTCTTTTATACAAAGGATTTTAAATATTTCCAACAGTTTTTCGAAAATTATTCGCATTTTAAGTTTTGTTTTTAGGTTTGCTAAAAATCAATGCCGCAGAAAGGGTCCGTTAACCATCCAGGAATTGGATCAATCTACTAAATTCTTAATTAAATCTGTCCAAGAAGTAGAATTTTCTGAAGAGATACAGATGTTGAAGAGCGACAAATCAGTGAGTCAGAAAAGTAAACTCAAATTTTTAAATCCCTTTCTTGATGAGGATTCACTTCTCAGAGTCGGAGGTAGGTTAAGTAATTCAAATTTAACGTTTAATCATAAACATCCAATAATTTTGCCTAAGAGTCATAAACTCACTTCAATGATTTTCGAATATTTTCATAAAAAGTATTTACATTTAGGCCCGCAATCATTATTGCATCATGTTCGTATGCAATATTGGCCACTAAATGGTAAAAGTACTGCGCGGAAAATAGTTCACGAATGTATCATATGTTTTAAAAACAAACCTACTACAGCAGAGCAAATTATGGGAAATCTTCCTTCAGAAAGGACAAATCCTAATCTTACTTTTAATGTGACGGGAGTAGACTTTTGTGGTCCCTTTGAAATTAAGTATAAAAATCAGAGAAAGGGAAAATATTCCAAAATTTATTTAGCTATATTTATTTGTTTGGCTACAAAAGCTATTCATATCGAGTTAGTCACTGACCTGACTTCAGAAACCTTTATAGCTACTTTAAAGCGCTTTTTTGCTCGTAGAGGAAAAAGTTCAGTTATCATGTCAGACAACGCAACCAATTTCAGAGGTGCGCATTCAGAATTAAAACGAATGTTATCCCTTCTTAATAATCAAGATAATAGTCTTTCAAACTATTTAACTTCAGAATCAATAACTTGGAAATTCATTCCCCCCAAGTCACCAAATTTCGGAGGCTTATGGGAAGCAGGTGTCAAGTCGGTTAAATATCATTTGAAAAGAGTTTTAAATAATGTTAGACTTACATTTGAAGAATTTTTGACACTTGTCGCTCAAATAGAGGGCACGTTAAATTCGCGCCCCCTAACTCCTCTGCCTTCAGATGTTAATGACTATGAAGTTCTCACCCCTGGCCACTTCTTAATTGGCCGCCCAATTAACTCAATTCCAGAACCGCAATTAATTGATATTAATGAAAATCGTCTTTCAAGATGGCAGAAAATGACAAGATACTCGCAACTAATTTGGAAAAACTGGCAGAGAGATTACCTAAATCATCTCCAAAATCGTACTAAATGGCAATTTAAGCAAGATAATATTCCTATTGGTACTATGGTGTTACTTAAAGATGAAAATCTACCTCCAGGTAAATGGGCTTTGGGTAGAATTCTAGAAACAATTCCAGGTCCTGATGGGAGCATAAGAGTTGTCAAAGTAAAAACTTCTGCAAATACCTTTCTCAGGGGCATCTCAAAAATATGTATTCTTCCAGGACAAGAAAATTGTTAATATTTTTAGTTGTTATTATTGTCCCTCATAGTGCACAATTCATTTTAATTATTCATTGTGTTTGGTAACTTCTTATTATTTGTATGTGTTTTGTATTTGTATCTTGTATTTGTATGTCCTTTTTTATATTCAATATTGTTTATCATAATGTATAATTATTGAAAATTCTTTCAATGCCGGGCGGAATGTTAAGTATTTAGCGCCAAATGCGCCACTCCCGCTCTGCTCGGCGCGTCGCCAAGGAGCGACCCCCCTTTGGGTTGCCGATGACTCGCCCCCGTAGTCGGGCATTCGCAGCCAGAACTCCGCAGAGTGTAGTTATCAATGTCCATTCGTCTTATGTTAATTCAATAAAGGTTGTGAGTCACTAGTATGAGTTATCTAATGTTCACAAGGACCAGCACGCCTCCCTAATACAGTCCACTCGCGCATCACGCATTTTACACTGATCTTCACACATCTTCGATTCACAACCAAGATGGACGCCCGATTCTTATTAACTACGAGACCTAGGTGGCGCTCGTAAATTACGGTTAATTAAACGTCCTTTAGGAGAAACAGAGAATAAAAGATTTTTTCCACAATCAGCGGTTTGAGTGCCATCTTTTAAATGGTTATTCGACTGTTGTAATTAAATGTGGTAAAATAACAATCAAATAAATTGTGATATTACTATTATTTTACGAAAATTTTTAACAGCAGTTATGCGAGAAGAAGTAAAACAAAAGTCGCACCTCACATTAACATGTAGAGATTGACCATTTAATTGATTGCTAAGAAAAGATATATATGTAATTATGTAATGAATAATAAATAGTAAAATACATATGCAGACAAAAAATGTATAAACAGATGAAATACAAACAGATCTGTAGGCAGATGGACTCAAAAGAAATATAATATGATACAAAACCATAAAAGTACACTTATATGGGAAAATGACTAAAGAAATATGTTCTTTGTTAAACAAATGAATAATATGGAGAATAAGTAGACAAATTACTATTAAAATGTACTAATAATGAGGTAAAAGAAAAATTGATAAAAACTCTCAGAAGATCGCTAGATAAATGAAAATAAATGAAAGTCAGCTGGTGGGCACACATAACTTGATAGAACTTTAGACGCATGCGCAGATGCATTAAAGATTGGTAGTAATTTAACTACTTGTGCGGATGTCGATATGAATAAGTAGACAAGAATCAAGCTAAAGGTTTGCAATATTTAAGTATTAATGCATTGTTGTATATGGAAAATGCAACTGTAAAGCGGTAAATAGTCAACAAACTATCAACATAATCTGACGCATACAAGCAAAAAATTATATATTTCACGATTATTAATTAATATGTGCAAATAAGCAGGAAAATAATCCTATCTTTCCATTGTAGCTAGATTATTTTGCTGCATATCGGATAATATAAGATCCAAACAACATTTGAAAGGTCAATAATTCGTGGCACACTGATGGACAAAGATCGACCCAAACATAAAATGGCGCATGATATAGTTGAAAACTATTACAAAAGTATATCGTAATGTGTAGCTCCTATTAAGAATGCTAAAATTGCCCCAGCTGTACTTACAGTAACGTATCAGTTATACTTACAGATATACTGTAGGGTGTTGTTAATTAAATTAGACTATAATAAGTTCAATGAAGCGTAATAAAATTTTCAATTCGCCTGTATCATTCATTACATTTTTAATAACGGAGTACTTTAAAAGACAACATATATATTCGGTCCCTTTTTTTGTCAATAATATTCCTTTCAACAAAAAAGGAAAGAAAGGAAACGAAAACAAAAATACATTGTTATTTCTACGAACAACGTATAAAGGTAAGTATTCAATGAAAAAATGCCCTTGTAGTGTCTTGCTTTTTGAATTGCAAGAAATTTTTTACCCACTTGATTAACAATTTAATAAAAAAAAAAGTTTAAGACATGCTGGCCCTTGGGAGATATCCGATTGTGTTTAATCTCTGTTTTCCTACAGACATCAAAATATTTATTCTATCAATGTTGGTAACAGTCGCTATTCTACTTGAATCCGCATGTTGCTCTTCTGTCACTTCCTTATAAATTCAGCAATTTTGAAAAGGGCAAAATTGAAAACTACGAAAAATAGTTTCCTAAAAAATAAAATCAGCTGTCAGACGTTTCTTTACAGGAGGGAAGCTCAGAAACGAAATACTTTAGTGAAGTATTAAAGATTATGAAGAACTCCAAGAATAATATTGCACTTCTTAAACCACAGGTGAAAGAAAATGGTGATGGGGGTTTTTCAGAGGATAGAAAAAGGGATAAAGATAAAAATAGAAATTTAAAAAATTCACAAATAATGTCGGAAAAAATAACAAAAAAGAGCCTAGAGGGAGGAGCAACATCTTTACTTCGCAAATGATACTGAAATTAGAATGAACCATAAGTCGTGATACATAAGATAATAAAACGTAAGGTTTGAATATCTTATGAAACATAAATTAACATTTAAAAGGAAATACCCTAATTCTAGTATATAAATGTTTACCTATTTTATTTTTAATTGTAAAAAAATGAAAATAGAACTATACTATTACCCGATAAATGGCGGATACGTTGGCCTGTTTATATAGGGGCTCTAAACCGTGTTTAGATCATTTAAATTCGAAAAATGAAATGCACTTGTTACATAATATAAATAAGGGATAAGTTGTTCAAGATAATTTCGGGGAAAAAGAGCATTGGGCTAAAAGAAATCTATTATTCGTTAAACAGCAAACAAATTGCGCTATTTAAACATTTTTACAAAGAAATTTCACATTTTGGTAAACTTCCCACGAAAAAACAATTGTCAAGACGAGGCATTTGTAATACAGACGATATTTATTTAGATGTTTACCTTTAATTTAAAGAGGAAAAAAAGTATTATGCATGCGAAAATCTATTTTATTTTTTTAAATAACATAAATATCTTCATACTCTTAGACGTGCAATAGAAAAAACGGAAATCAGAGTGATTTTAAGATATTTTGTTGTGTTTTGTTATTTGGAGTGCATTGTTTTACTAATCAGATGAAAGGGTGTACTTTATATAGCAAAAAAAATATAACAGACATTGAGTTTATTTATTTATTTATTTTTAAAGAGACAGGAACTGAATACATTTATTTTCTTAATTTGTATACCGGAAATTCATGCAGCACTAACACAAGAAATATTTGTTTTTTCAACATTTAATTTTACAACCCTGTATTTCTACTTTCGCGCAATGCATTGAAATTTAATTAAAATATAGCGCTTCGTACAAATCCTTTTCCTCTTAATTTTACAACTACATTTACTGCGAGACATTTTTATCGAATGATACAAAATGTATTAAAAACCCTGATTCCAATAAACATGTTTCAAATAGAGAAAAATTTTATTTTCCTTTTCTACACACATTAATAAGGAGCACATTACATTTAAAAAACAATATGATGAAGAGAGAAGCAAAGGGACGTAAGTGACGAAAGAAAGATTTTGACTGATATGTTTGCAAAGTTCGAATCAGATGGAATCCTTGATGAATTTTGTTTTTCTTAATCACAGTAGATGGCAGTACTTGTTAGGCCTACCATTATCATATCTTGCCACAAAACATATGGGTGTTTCTCACATCTTTTGCACTAGGTATCTCCAAATTTTCCTTTTTGTCACTTGCACCCCTTTGCTTCTAAATGCACCTTATTATTACAGAATTTCTGTTTTTAAATGATTCTTTTTCGCCTCATTTCAATCGTTCATTGGTTTTCCATTTTCTCAGAAGCAAAACTTCTTCGTTTATCTAATTAAATTACCCGAGAGAAATTTTCATAGCAGAAATAAGTTGGTTCCACTCTAATTACATCCGAAATGCTTTTGCACTTTCTAATGAATTCTTTAACCATAATGCGTTTTTTGAAAGTGTGTTCCATTATTTTTATCTCGACTATTATTGTTCATATCACGAGGTATGTTTAGATAAAAATGGCTATGAATGAGCGTTATGCGTTATTTTCATTTACTGCCGTTTTTATATTGTAATTTTTCCTTTTCATCGTTAACATAATGGCAATTGTTTTTACACACTTCTGAAATGCAAATGCCTCAGCACAAAATCTTTTTGGAATATAAAATTGGCATTACAAGAGTTTTCTTTTCTTTCTTTTTAATTCATCGCCTGTTTTCTTAAACGTTCTTCTTAGTATTCTTACACACAATCATGAATTCAGAAATGCCACTTAATGAATACTAAAAACTAAAATGAGTTTCGAGTAGCAAAATTAATCAATTCCAAGTTAACTTAATTTTATTATCTGAATAAGAGGCTTTCTACTTATTCAAATCATATTCAAGCTAAGATTCAAATAGAAAGTTTTTACAAAAGTCTCAAGTTTGATCAGATTAGTTTGTCAAAAAATTATATTTAATAAAATCAATTCCATATTCAATGTTTTTTTCTTTTTTGGATAAAGCTCGTTGTAATTTTCAGTTTGTTGATCATATTTTAATACATGATTAATTTATTAATAACTTGAAACAATGAATTTGAACACTGTTAAGCTAATACAAACATTTTTGATTAAAATTTATTGTTTAAATTAGATATTCACATTTAAATCTCGGGAAAAAAACTTTTTGAGATTTTTACTGAAAGCAAAATTTCAGCAGCTTAAATTGGGTCGTCAAAATGATTTTAGAGGAAGATTTTCTTTTTATTTTCTTCTTATTTTTTATTTATTTATTTTTGTAATAGGCTAATAACTGACATTTCTAGAAGTGTTTACAGAGAAGTTTTTTCCTGCTTTTTGTATGAATAAATAGACAGGAATCAAGCTAAGTAATTTAATGTAAAAGGTGTGTGTGCAGATTTAATGTAAATGTAAGCCATGTCGACAGGGGGGCGTAGTGGTAAGGTGCAGGCCTCGTACGCCCAAGTTCGCAGGTTCACACCTGGCCTAACTCGGTGGATTTTCAAGATGCAGAAAATCGTCTGCGTCCATGTCGTATGATTATGCAGCATGTAAATGATCCCTTGAAAAGACATTTGGCTTGGATGCTCTCGGGTAAATAAAATTCCTAGTGCAATCTGCATCAATTAGAGCTCAGATATCGATATCTAGGGGAAACTAAGCGTCAAAATTCTCAGAGTAGTAATGGCATCTATCGACAGTAGTGCTACTTGAAAGAATGGATCCCGATTTCCGTGGAATATACTAGGCTGCAAAAAGGTTAGTAACCATATGCAGCCCGGTTGGAGGAAAAAAAATTAATGTAAAAGGTTAAACAGAAGTAATTCTGTTAGAAAATTAAATTCGTGCCGTACAGCAAAAAAGAAATCCTATATCTATATATGACAATGAGTTGAAATTTATCGAGAGCATCACTGCATATTTTTTTTTTTTGAAATTTTCTAAATTGCACTGGATAGCAAAGCCTATACGGTACACCACTAACACCTCTTGCCACAAGGTATATGGATATGTCTCATATCATTTGCATCAATTATCTCCAAATTTTCAGTTATATCGTTTACACCCTTTTGCTTCTAAGTGCCTCACGTGTCCCTCACTTGACCAAGGAAGGATCCAAAATATTAAACGTACCTTGACATAATGTTTATGAGCGTCATTGTTTTGAAATACAAGACAATTGAAAATGTATCTGTTAAAAAAAACACATTTACATCCTTTTTTATTTTTTTTAGCCACTCTACGTTTTGGTGGAGTAAAATGGTTTTTAAAAAATGGAAAACATTCACTGTAAAAAAAGTAGGAACATTTTAACTTAGCGATCGTGGTATCGAGGTTAAACAACCTGTAAAAAAAGTTGCGTTTCTTTAGATTTTTTTACACTGAAAACAAGTGATGTATGGCTAAACAGCTTCTCTTTTTGCTCATTTTACCATACCTTCCGCTATTTAATTTCGTATAACTAAAAACGATTATTTAAATGTGATACACATCATCACTGTTTCAATTTACTACTATCCTATTCATTAATATTTATGTCAGATTTAAAGCTCTCATTGCCAGTAATACAACCGAAATATTGTAAGCAATCAACTACATTACTTGAATAATGTGTACAGATAAATATTGGTTCATTATATACACCATGTGATGTGAATCTACTCCTCTGCAAGAGATCTGCTGCTTAACAGCATCACTTTGATAATTTGAATGGTAATAAACTTGCTTCAGAGATAATGGATAATGGGATAAATTATGCGTACTTCCAAATTACCAATACATAAATTGCCTCGTGAACTACATGCTGCTGGCCGATATGGTATTAATTTCAGTACTTCAATAATGCTGGAATATAATGTTCAACGAAGCAATTTTTAGCTTGAAGCCATGAATTCAATGTATTTACAGCTTACAGAATAAAATTACTGCTACAGATACACGTATATACATACGTGTATATCAGGGGGTCCATAAATTAATCACCAGATAAATATTTGTTGTGAAAAATTTAAAATAAGTGAGGGAGAAAAAATCCTTTTTAATTTTTTTTTAGTCATTATTAGATTCTCTTTCCCCGCAACATTACTTGTAACCAGAAATTCTTTGAGTGCACTTCCACATGAGCGGCATTGGTTACTCGCAGAATATCTAGGCTGCTCACGATTCTAATCCAGAGTTTGGCGGAAGAAGTCACAGTAGCTGTTGTTCCTGTGGTTCGATTTTTTAATTCTTTCAATTTACGACACCCATTGCGAACACAAATCCCAGCACAAGCAACTACTTCGATTCCCCGCAGATGTTAGCTAACATCTTGACCGAAATCTTGAACAGTGGTACTTAAGTGTAAGTGCATTGAAGAAAATTTAGGCTGCAAACGATCAAAGTAAAATTCGAAAATACTTTTTCCCTATTATGTACTTTATTTAAAATTTTTATAGCAAATATCTTTCTGCTGATTCATTTATGAAGCGGGACACCGATAGCTTACAATAAAGCTTCATTCTCGCTTGCTTTTGTGGCGGTCGACGTGTGAGGACACGGAGGTGATGGTGGAGGAGGTTGTCTGCCGGAGGCAGGGCCAGAACCTCGGACCTTCTTGATGGAAAGCCGGTGCTTCCGTGCTTTGCCAAAAGGTACCTAATGGCCAGGACAGAAGATAGCTCTTGAAGGTGTCAAATCGTACCGCCACATATACTCCCCCTCCAGTGAGCGAATGAACGACAGTGTGGAGGTGAAGAGTGAACGATACCAGCCATAGATGGGTGCGCCAGTGCCAGGCGTTCTGGCGAGATTGGAAGGCTCGTATCCGCGGTCGGGCGCTGTTGAGAGCATGTGGTCGAGCGCCTCGGTCGGGCGGATGAGTGCGAGTGTTCTCGTGGCGCCATCTATGGGGTGATTGGGTCTCCATTCGTTGCGTGTAATTGCCGGGTCACCAAATGTGGCAGTCGACGTGTGAGGACACGGAGGTGGAGGTGATGGAGGATGTCTGCCAGAGGCAGGGCCAGAACCTCGGACCTTCTTGATGGAAAGCCAGTGCTTCCGTGCTTTGCCAAAAGGTACCTAATGGCCAGGACAGAAGATAGCTCTTGAAGGTGTCAAATCGTACCGCCACACTTTCTTTGTTTCCGTAGAATTTTCCAGAAGAATGTTTCACTGTGATAATGCCCGACAACACATTGCAAAAGTGCTCAATACACTAGATTCGGGACTCATTTCTCTCTCTCTGTCTTGATATCCGTTGCGTTGTAGACCTTCTCAATACACTAGATCTGGAATTATATATATATATATATATATATTCTTAATCTATCACCTCTACACGTTTAAAACAATCTTAGAATATATCTTCGCCATTCGGCAACCATTCGTGATTGAATAACGTGACAAATATTAACACATGATTCCATACAATTTTACCAGTGCCTTATTTAATTATTTTTCTCCTCTTAATCATTCTAAGCTTTTTATTCAGAGAATGTATAAAGACATCCATCTTTTCAGATTTGCAATAAAGAACTCGAAGTAATTTTAATTAAAAACTTTCGCTTTAAAAAAATCTTTCCTGCCTTGTGGGTTATGTTTGAATCCAGATTGCCACGTTGCTACCAGCATGTTCACAACATTATAACTACATTTTATAGTAAATGCTTCTTAATGATTCAAAGCTGTTTAAATATTTTCAATAATCTCAGAACAGCTTGCCCAAATATTTTTAAACTAAGGAGAATTAATTTATTGTTAAGCTATGCTATTAAATGCCTGTTTCAGAAATACATCAGCAACTGAAACGATTCAAAATTCGAACCGAAAATATTTAAACATATTCTAAGCAGAAACAAAACAAACTTTTATGAGATAGGCTATTCAATAAAGCCGTAACTAGTCGATATTGATATTGGTACAGTAATAACGGCTGCTCATTTATTTTGTCGTGGGTAAAAACAGCTTGAGTTTGACATTACATTGCCTCAACGGCATTTCCAGCTATGAAATTGGATTATGTTATGGAATAATATTTTTGACCATAAACTCGTATTTCCGTGGAAGCAATAGTTTCTTTTATGAAAGTAAGAAGGTTATCCTTACCAGTTTTTTTTTTTTTTTTTCATAATCGTAAAGTAAACTGGAATATTAAATTGTAAGCCATTACTAGGGCTCGACCGATGGCATTTTTTGGCCGATGGGCCGATGCCGATTGTTGGCCGATTGTTCAGAGATCGGCCGGTGGCCGATTGCCGATTATTCTCCTCTTCCATCGGCCGACGGCCGATGGAAAAAAAAAAACGCTGTAAACCTTTAAAACGTGTAGAATGCTTGTCAAAAATGTCATTTAAATCATTTACTATTTATTTTTATGTTTATAAAAGCACTAGTAAGCCCGGCGGTCATGCGAAATGACCGCTGTTCTAGGTATTATAGATTGTGATTAAAATGATTTGTGCAAAGGTGTCTGCTCATTCAAACTGAATTACGCTGGTCAGGCTGCGAGGAAGCCCCTTTGCTTACTGCCCCACATATATTTATTCACTATATAATCAAATCGTTTGTGAAAAATATATATTTATCGTCGAAAGAACTTATTGAAAATTTTATTATGCCCTTCAAAACAAAAGTTTTAACGAAACAGGGAAAAAGAGCGCTGCCACTCTAATAAAAAAATATAAAATTACAATAAGTAAATCAACTAAAAAGAAAGAAGGGATTAAAATAAATTCGCGCATACATTAATTTTTAACGGAAATTTCAAAATACAGCGAAGCCTCACTCAATATGCTAGAGAAGCGTTTTAATTATTATTAGTATATTTGTAACATTTTTACAACAATGGCAACTGCGTTGATTTGTTTGTTCACACGGCAACTGTAATTATATGGTTGGAAACAACGGCAACAATGCAAAAATAAAATAAAACGGGTCAAGAAAATCATTGAAAAATTTTAAAAAATGAATTTAAAAAAAATTAATTGAGTCACAACTTTTCTTTTTGCGGCGATGAGTTTCTCGGATCGTAAACATGAACCGTACCGAATGTGGTCCCGATCGGTAAAACGTCTGGGATTCTATAGCGGACAGACAGACAGAATAAGCCGCTTATATATAAGATAAATGCATTATTCAAGTACCGTAAAACTGTTTGGGGGAAGTTTACACAATAATTAAAACTAAAAGAATCTCTCGCGATTCTAGTAAAGTAATTAAACTATTCGGAGGTTAAAAAAATTAAAAAATGCTATATCAGAGGATTTTCAATTCTTTTTTCTTATCTTTGCAAAAAAAAAAATCAACAACTATTGGATCCGCTCGGGTCTAATTCCCTTTCCTTCAACATTTTCTCTTTATAACACCTGCACTGCAAATGCCAAGTGCAGCTGCCTTTATTTTATAATTTTTTTCATGGAGAGGAATGCAGATGTTATGACACAGACTAACAAATAATGTGGGTTTGTATTTTTAACGAAACTGTCAACCCCCTCCTCTCAGATTTTTTCATGATCCCTCCCCCCCCCCCCCCCCCCGTTTTAAAAAAAAAGCGGGAACGATTACATGTTTATTTTTCATTAAAAAAGTTATTTTAAGCTCTTTTTCAGAAATAAAAATAAAATATTTAAAAAATTCGCTTGCAGTATTATCCCTTGTATAGTATATCCCTTGTTCATAACCAAGAAATACTGAATATTGCTTTAAAAACATAGACGTGAGATTTTTTTGTCATTGCAAATGAATGCTGGGTCTTAAGAACTAATATTATTGGTTTTTTTTTCTTGTGAGTTGAAAATTACACTGAAATACTTGACATGTTCTTTATATTTTCATGAGCACAATGTAAGGTCACCGAAAGAAACCAATATTTTGAGCACCCGCAGTTTTCTGTTGACAAATAATCTTCTGAAAACACGTGATCGTTTATAAAAATTAAGATGTATTTTGAAAATATATATATATATATATATATTTGTATACGTTGGCAATTTTTGAAATTAATGATATTGTAGTATTTTTATTAAGGTATTGTTCCACTATGTATCCCAAACTCATTTTTAAAGAATTAAATTTTTGAAAATTGCAAGTCGAACTTGGACACATAAAATGTCGATCAATAAACATTTATACTGAAAAATTGATTCATATTTTTTATCAATATGTTCTATGTTGTACAAGAAATATCCTAAACTGAAAGCAGATGCAACGAGATTGTTGTACAATAGCAGCAAAACTGTCAACTGTCTAACACGTGGCATCAAAGAAGCCAAAAAAAAAAAAAAAGCACTAAAAAACGAAGTATAAAAGGAGAAAAATTAAAATAATTATCGTATAAGAAATGTTAAGGTGCATTTTGAAAAAAAAAATATGCATTGATCAATCTGTGAAAATAAAGAAATTTTAGCATTTTTATTAAGATGTTATTGAATCCTGTCGCGCGAACTCGCATTTTGAGCATTCAATTTTTAAAAATTGCAAGTCGAATTTGGACACATAAAATTTTGATCAATAAATATTTATACTGGAATTTTTTTTCTTATTTTTGACCAATCTTTTCTATGTTGTAAACTAAAAATGAAATAATGAGAACAACCGCACACTAAAAGCAGATGCAACAAGATTGCTGCACAATTGCAGAAAAACTGTAACACGTGGGATCGAAGAAGCAAAAAAAAAAAAAAACCGCAATGAGAAAAAAGTTTACGATGGTAAAATTTAAAATTATTATCGTACTTTGATCGAGTTGACTTTTTATTGTTTACAATTTCGGAATAATAAGAAACATGACAAACTAAAAGCAGATGGTATAATATTATTGCACAATGACATCTAATGCACTAAGTTATTATGAAAAGAAAAACCGACAAAAATGAGGCAACTAACCTAGTGCGAAAAACAAATAGCACTCATAAGACGTCTCTATGACTTTTACTTTAACATATTCTAACAGCGAGCATTCTGCTCAAAGAGAACTATTTTAATAATGAAGGTTTTCGGGCAGCGTTCGCTTAAACTAGTTTTCCTAAATTTTTATCATATACTTAGAACTTATGTAGAATGACATTTTTTTTAAACTTATGTGCTGCCTGTTATTGTATGGAAATATAAATTGATCTATGGAGAAAAAAAGAAAGTGAAAGACAGAATGTTTTCTGGAAAGTTGAAAGTGAAAAACATCGGCCTTGCATCGGCTTTTAGATGTTTTTTAGGCCGATGGGCCGATGTTTTTCTAAAGTTAACATCTGCCGCCGATGCCGATGGCCGATGGCAACTTTGTTGAACAATCGGCGCCGATGCATCGGCGAGGCCGATGCACCGGTCGAGCCTTAGCCATTACCCTTGCGTAGGGTAAAACAACAAATAATAAACAGCAAATATGAATAACCTGAATAATTCAACGGAAATATCATGTCCTGAAAATACGAGAACGAAACTTTTCCGTTTTACGGTTGCTGTATTTTCACAACCTGATTTGGATTAATGGAGAAAAAAGAAATGGAACTTCTGTCAAATCTCGGGAAAATATTATCAGAAACGGAATATTTCCGGTAACTCTGCTGCCGTACTTTTTCCGTTACTTTCAGAAGATTTTTTTTTACAGTGTATATTTCCATGCGTTCCTGAAAATATAATTCGGAGTTCATTAAGAGTTAATAAAACATGCTTTAGAGTAAAAATGTAAGTCCATGATTTGTTTTTTTATATGTATAATTACTAATTTTTAAATTCAAAATTTCAAATGGAAGGGATAATTATGTCATAAATGATTACAGGGGAAACCGGGGTGAAATGGGATTCCGGGGTAAAACGGGACACGGCATTTATTTCCAGCCAGAGGTGCTAGATTAGCACGGCAAAGCTTCACTGGCCTCTGCTGCATGCAAGAGGTTGATGAATAACCTCTGTGTGATTTCTGAAATTCATTAACTCACTTTAGCAACTTTCACTATAAATTGTGTCTTACTGTAATATTTAGAAATTTTCAAAGCAAGATAAGCCTTCTTCCCATATTTTGTTCCCAATTAACTTTAATTCCATTTAATAAGTTGTTTTTTTATTTTATTTTAAATATATTTTTTCCATGATGCAGTGATTGAAACATCAATAGCTAATGATAGTCAGTCAGCCCTAAGGCCACGTGCTAACAGGGTAAAGGAGTGAAGTAGAAAAGTTAATGATAGTCACGTGACTTTTTTCAAACTTTTACTCTGGGGAAAAAAGGGGGATGGGGGGGAACAATATTTTATAATCTAAAATGGAATTACAATGATTTTTTCAATTAGTTTACCAAAAAACTAGAAAAGTGCATTCACTGACAATCAAAATAACTCAACAATTAGCGACTGGGATAATTATCGGCCAAGAAAAATACTTTTTATTTTCACGTGACATTAAGGCCTGTCATTTAGGAGATTTTCAGGAGGTGGCAATTGCCTTTCCCCAGCTGGAAAAAACATAATGTATGGTGTGTGGTATTTATATGACATATTGTGTTGCAGAAAGTTACATGTATTCATTTCAGTTGTCATCACGAGAGGGAGGGGTCATGGCGCAGATAGCGCCATTGGAAATTTTAGGGTGCAGTCTGGAGGGTGATGTAAAATCATTTTAAACATTGCTGTTATCGATTTCCTTTTCCTTTGTTATAGCTTATATACATATTTTATAAAATCATACTACTTTGATAAATGCTAATCTGATACTTTTCTCAGTTATGTTTTGGAAAGGGGATGGAGTGCTCCGTCGCACTTGGAGAGCAGCCTCCCTTATTATTGTTCATTAGTTCATTCAGTGTGGTTTCTTGTGCTTGGAATACGAAAAGTAATTTTAATAGAAAAAAAAACTCTTTGCCGATTAGCAAAAATTTGCCGATTATGGCAGATTACCGATTAATCGATGCATCCCTAACTGAAATTATTTTTTGGTATTGCATTTGTTAAAGAACTGATTTATGTCTGCTTTATTAACATGAGTATTATTATTTTGCTGTTTTCAAACATAACATAAAACGATTTTAAATGAGTCTAAACACTCGCTTTTTTAATCAATTTTTACTTATTATTATTATTGTCTTGATTTTATATAAGATTTTAGTTTCAGAAGGATTCATACCGAAAAAAAGAAAGAAAGAAGTGTTGAAAATGAAAACTTACAATTAAAATGAAAATTTTAATGACTCAGCAGTCTTTAAATTATTCAGCAGATAAAAATTTCAAAGCAATTCTATTTTAACTCTCAAGGCAAAAATCGCATATAAAAGAATTAATTTCCCCCTTTTAATAAAATTCTACGCTTTTATTGCGGCTTAATGATGTCTTCTTTCAAAAATTCTATTTTCTTTTTTTATACATATAAATATTTTAATGTATGATGGTTTCACATAAAACAGATAAGGTTTTTAATAGCGTAGGAGTATTTTTCCACCCACGAATATACCGCAATACCAAGATGTCGAGGAATGATTCACTAAAAGTAAGTAATATTTGGTTTTCTAATCTCTTTAGCTCAGTAAAAAGAATCTCCTTTTTTTTTTTTTTTTTTTTTGGGTAGTTGTTCAGAAATAATTTCTGGATATTCATTTGAATCCGGGTTTCATAACAGAGAAGCCAATTCAGGTTTTAAATATTTTTCTTTAAACTTTTTGCTGAAACATAAGTAGAATAACAGAAACATTTAGCGGAATTTGCTCATATTCAACAAATAATAGCCGTTATCTACAAAGATCTTAGCCACTCATATCGCATTGTTTGTCAGACATGAGCAGTAAATTCAATATTAATTAGTTAAAAACTATACCGCTTATGGGGTCCAGTTCACATTTGCAGGATGAGTAAATTATCCTTTAATGATAATACATCTTTTCCCGTGTTAGCCTAAAACGAGGGTACGTTCATCTTCATTCATATCACGTATTATCCAAAAAAATATTCATCATGAGCTTCGGAGTTTTCTGAGATTTCTGCCTTTGTTGACCAGTAATCGACATTAGACCAGAGTCTATGTTGATTACTGGTCGACAAAGGCTGTAGATCTTTTTTAAAATTTAAACACGTTGGGCATATCAAGATATGAGGCTAATATCGATAAAGACGCCCATTGATAACTTTACAAGATACCAGAAACGGAACCTTAGTATGCTTATAAAATAGTATCTGATATCCATGTTTGTTTTTTTCTACTTACAAACAGTTTTTTTTTTTTTTTTGCTGTTTTTGTGATTCAGATTTTTATTTATAATAACTTTAAATCTACATTATAGATAGTAATGGAAATATCTCATCTAACCTTATAACATCATCCCTAAATTCTCAACATGACTTCTGCTCGAGAATTAATTTAAAAAAAAAAGAATTCTGCTCGAGAATTATTTAAGATTAAAAAAAATCTGCTCTTGAATTAGTAAAAAAAAAAAAAGGGAAGAAAACCGATTTTTCCTTTTTCTTTTAATTTTTAATATTTTTACTAACTAGCTGTGAAAAAGTGTCAAATTAGGTCTAGAAAGTGTTAAAGAGACAAAATCAGCAATGTAACGTGCAGGCACTTGCTTCAGAAATAGACCGTACTCAGTTATATGTTAATAACTATAAATATATTTCTACTGTCTGTCCTCGTGATAAACCACGAATAATAGTTCCATAACTGAAAACTTGCTTCTAACTCTAAAATGCGTATATTCAACTTCAATGTTATTTGCACGTTCTATTGCGTTGAATCCCGACACTCCACATCTGGCTTAATCATTTTTCTTAAGTAATCATTTGTCAGTGCTTTCGAACTTTTTCGCGTTCAGTCATGTAGAATGTTTACAAATGAACCAATTCTGACTTACCACTTTGAGAAAGATTTCCTTTGAAAGATATTTCCATGCACTAAGTTCATTTTAAACCAACTTACATTTATTTACCCTTGAATACAGCTTTAGTTCCAGCCCCAAGATCAAACGGGAAAGCAAATTCAAAGTACATGACGTACATTCCGCTCACTTCTCAATCTTATCATTCAATATTTATTTGAAATGTTTAAGTGCTGTTTAGCTTTGAAAGTTTCACTTGACATATGGATTTAATTCTCTTTGAGTGAACACAACAGAGAAACATTAAGTTCCTTCAACAGTAATTCACAAAAGGGAAATGGTTCCGGGGGAATAGTTCCTAGATCGCTGAGTTTCAAAGACTCCGGAACGCATACTGGATTAAATTCCCATTTGAGAGATTCATTATTTCAATTTATGCAAAGTATAGTTGACTGTTTTCTCACGTGTATACAATATGTAGTCGTATTTAATGCATAATTTATCTCACTTAACGGTTCAGAATGAAACTCTTAAAGCATCAAGATGTATTAAATGACGTTTTGTAAAGAATATGCGTTTAATAAAGATGTTGCATGATAGTCAGTTTAAAATCATGAACTCTTTAAGATGCAAGTGGCAACAAAATATGGTCGCACCAAAAAAAAAAAAAAAAGAATAGAAAATAAAAGCACAAAAAATAATGAATTAAAGTGAAAATGTTATAAAAATCACTTTAAAAAATTTCGGTATGACTGACGAATTGTTTGCAATAATCCAATTACGGAATCGTTGGCAACAAGCCGAGTAAGAAATAAAATGCCTATTAAAACAATTTATGCACGGCAGGAACCTTACTTTATTCAACCATCGTGCTTCAACTTGGGGGTTGCAACCACTAAGGTGTCGTCTTCACACATAACGGGATCGCAATCGTCCGAAATATTAACAGTCGAATATGAAACACCCTTTTATTAAATAAAGTGTTTTTGATTGTAATCAAGTGTAACAAAATACAATATTGTACAAATAACATATTGTATCGCAGGAGTTTTATTTTATTTATTTATTTATTATTATTTATTTATCTATTTATTTATTTATTTATTTTTGACTATGAAGGGAGTTTCAAACACGTCTTCTATAATATGTAAATTGACTCAATAAATAGATTCCACACTTATCCTATCGTTTACTAATCTGTGCCTTGGAGATTGCTATGATAAATCGGGTCGGTGACTACGTGTTTGGGCTGTTTTTCCCTTTAATAAATAAATATATATACCTACTTATTTTTCTACTCGATAGCCATATGTATTTCCATTCTTGTATCATTTGATTATTTTTTCCCTCTTAAATGTACTTTCAAAAATAAATGTATTAAAAATTGGAAAAAATCGTTTTTTGTTTAGGCTGCAAATGTAAAATTCTCTGAAAATTTCCTTTTGGCAACAGTTACCAGGGTTAAGCTGGATTTTTTCCGAACTTGCACACCCAGAGTTTAAACGGTTTGCCATATTAATAGAAATAAATATTTTTTCAGTGGGAAGCACATCACCATTTTACTCATACCAATGCATTTAGTTTTAAATACGAATAAACATTTTAAATACGAAAAGATTTACCTCTTTCACATCGGCAAAATCATTATTAAAGTTAATGATACCTAGCTAAACAATTTCATGTCATTATTATAAACATCACTTAAATTATTTTCTATACAAGGAAAAATTATCAATGCCAGTTAAAGCAATACTATTTTTTTCGTTTTACTACAACGTCACATAAATATAGACTAGCTTACCCAAAGACAGCAAGATAGTGTGATTTATATAAAAACGAAGTTTGGATTTATCAGCTAAAATCTTCTATAGATGGATTTGTGTTAAATAAAGTAAAGAAATGTATTGTGTGTTGGGGAAAATGATTACAGAGAACCATGCAACCAAAAATTATGATAAATTATCTTTCAGCTATGAATAGTTGGAAAAAAATTAAATAAAAAATATAAAAAACTAGGATTCTTTCGCTGCTTTAGTTAGAGAACAAACTTTGGATTAAAAAATGAAGATTACCTATTTATGTAAAAAACAAAAATTATAAAAATGTGAAAAAAAAAATTTTGACTATGATATTTCAGCTTATATCATATTTATTTTTCAAAGTAATGAAGAAACGAGGAAAGATATTTTTGCAAGAATAATAAAAACGAAAAATAAAAGAAAGAAAAAACCCAGAAAAACTAGAAATCTGGCAGTAAAACATTTTTTAACTTCAAATTAACTCTTCAAAATTGTTTTTCTTTGTTTTAAATATTTTTTAGCATTAAAAAACGTGAAAAAGTTTTTTTTTCTTTTCCCATTACTGTAATTTTTTTTAAAAAAGCAGTTAGTTTTAATGACAGCAATGTGTGTTTTCCGGAAAATCTAAAATGTCATAAAATAAAATAACAATTTACGCCTTATTAATATGTTCACACTGCAAAAAACTATTTCAAAGAAAAGGGTTTTATAAACGTTAATTCTTAATCTAGCTTTGAAAAGTGACATTCATGCATGATAGATAATAAATATGTTTATTCCGATTTCAGAAAAAAACATACCTATATTGGTTTTGCCCGAATTTCACCAAAACTACCTCTTGAAAAAAAAGAGAAGAGGAAGACAATTTAATTATAATGAGTTATAAACTGTCAATAAATATAATTTTTACCGGAAATCACGTCAATAATTTATAACATAAAATGAAGTCGAATTTTTTTAATGAAATGTAACGGATACTAAACGTATTTTTATAAGTATATTTTAATGTCTGATGTGATAAAAGAGCACTCATTCTGATTTAAAAAAAAACGAAAAATCATTCTTTTATTTGGAAAAAGATTAAGTTTTGTTCCGAAATAATAATTCATAAAATTAGATTATACGAAATTAGGCCGTATATATACAAACATTTCTGTTTTAGAACTTTTGTCTGAAAACGGCTTCAGATGAATTTATTTAACACTTATTGCAATTCAATCTTAATCGAAATACGATATTTTTCCTCCATTAGCAACCCCTTTAGTACAAAATATTCGGCTATGGTATAAAAACAAAATATTCAGGATACAAAAATTTCCATGCAAAATATTTAGCAATCCTGCTAGCAAAATATTTTTCAGTTCATTATTGACTTTTAGATTCATTTTTGGTTGAGATTTTTTTTTATTTCTTATAATTAATGGACTGCTTTTGGCTTCTGCCAATTGCAGACCTAATGCCGTTCCCCACAGAATGGTACCATCTCTCTCAGCAGCACCACAATGAGTGTGATACCACAGCCGCAAGAGAATTTTGACGTCCGTTTCTCCACCTGAAAGGGCGAGCACCCAGACTCTGTTAATGCGGAGCTGCACTAGGAACTTATTTTAGCCAAGAGTATCCAAGCCAAACGTCCACTCAAGGGATGTTTTAATGCTGCATAATCATACGACATGGGTTCAGACAATTTTCTGCATCTTGAAAATCCACCGACACTGGCGGGCTCGATCCTCAGATCTGGGGCGTACGAGCTCCGCGCCTTACCACGACGCCATCATGCCGTCTTTTCGGTTGAGATTGTTTGGTAAATTTGAAGTCTATTCGAGTATAGTAGTGTTAATTGGCGCCCTTGTCCTTTAAGTCCTCGGAACGTAACTGTCACAAAAATTGCTATTTTTGTGATAGCTCCGATTTATGATGCCCTACTGATAGCATTTCCGCACTAAAATTAAAAATTATTATTGAACTGGTACTTCTGATTAAATCATCAAAGTTCTTTAACTATTTTTAACATTCAGTTTTTCCTCCTTTTCAACATGAATTTATATTTATTTCTTCACCTAAAAAATGCAAAAATAAAGACCTGGTTTTAAAAAAAAATTCAATTGACATTAATAACCTCATTGATTTAAATTTATATGTGTTCTACACCTATGCTCAGTAGTTAGATAAACGAAAAAATATATGACTCACCGAATATATAAATAAACAAATATTAACGTGATTGGTCATTAAAAAAAGCATAAAAATTAACAAATATTAAAATTCGTTTGCTTTTTTTATTCAAATAACAGAACTCTCGCGGCGTTGAATATGAAGCGCGCTTCTAAAATTAAGTAACTCAAAGGTTTGTTTAAGACCTTCGATGAAAAGGAGAAGCCTCATTGTATTTTACAATACCGTGCAGACTTCCTGATTACGAAACAGAAAGCATTTTTCAAATAACCAAACAAGTAAACAAATAAGTTCCTTATTTACTAAAACATCTCAAACACTAAATGGTTTCTCTGAGATTGATTAAGCTAAACAGGTTCTATTGTGAAAACCAAGATTGTGCTTTTTAAAATGGACTGTTAGAGATTCTTTAAGATTTAAAAATAACTTTCTTTCGCCTGTTTTCATTTCTAATTGCCGTCTCCATCTTTCTTTTTTTCTTTTTTTTTTTTCATTTTCAGTGTAAAAAATAATTTAAAGAAACTAAAATTATACTAGCAAAAGAATAATCTTTCTAAATTACGATACAACGAATTACTTTCTTTTATTATTTCTTGCATTCCATTACCGGTTTTCATCAATGTCAAACGTGAAAATATCAATGTCAAAAGTGGTAATTCTTCGTCACTACACATTTTAATGTGTTATGAATATCATTAAAATGTTTTTAATGCTAAAAAATAAATGAAAGAATTTCATAGTTTTAGGAGAAGTAGTTTATTAATTTTGCTTATCTAATATGTTTTACTAAGAAATATTTGTAAATAAAATGTCACGTTTTTATCTACTTCCTCATTTCATTTCCCCTTTGTTTACTCAAGAAAATTAAACACATTTACACAAAATAAGCAAACACATCAACGATAAAAGAATCTTTCATGAAAAATCGCTGAAATCGAATTAAAAGTCAATAAGTTAATTAAATCAAAATTCAGTTTTAATTACTTGAGAGTAGACTTACATAAAGCAACTTTTGGCTCAATTTTTACCGGGCCAAAGCATTAAAAAATTAGGTTCGGCCAAAAAAACTGAATCCTTTAAACTTCTGATAGAACAGGCCGATTTAGTTTGGAGAAATTTTGTAAAACGAATTTTAAGTGCAAAATGTAGAAAAAATTATGATGAAAAATTGCATGTATAATCAAGATTAAAGCATTTTTCTCAACAAAAAAAAAAAAAAAAGAATGCTGAAGGGGTGAGGGAAGGAATGCGAAGGAACAGAAGCCAGAAATTAAAAATACTCTGATTTTGTAATTTCGTTTAATTTTTTTGTTTTATTTATTTATTTTTTCCCTATGAAGTTTAAAAACGTCATAAGCATGAATCAACAGAAAAGTACTGTAATATTCTTGCAATAATTTTGCAAAAAAATTTCGTTGCAGGTAATAACAAATTGATGCTTTAGAATGAACTATTTCTAAAATTTGCGGTCGCAAAAGCACACACTACACATAGGCTCATGATCGAAAAAAAAGATTATTTCTGCCATACTAGTCCCAACTATAGTATCTTCACCTAAACTCAAAATTAGAAAATGATGATTAAAGTTTTACGCCACCGTATACGTGATTAAGATTTTTTTTTTTTTTTAATATTTTTCATTAGCATATGGCCACTACAACGCCTTGTATTGTGGTAAAACAAAAGACAATGAACCATCTAGTCACAACAACTCAATTTCACTTCAAAATGCAAATACGAGCTTGGAGCTAGAAAGGTAGCTTTAAGAAAATTATGGAAAGAAACGGAGTGTCTACTCGTAGCGTAAGCGAAATAAGGCAACCGCGTGCTTTACATTGTCAGAAGTATGTTTCAAAAAGGGTTAACAAAGCCCAACGCCAAATCAAACAAGTTTGAAGTTCCACTGATAATGATTTACCGCCAAAATCCAACGCGATGCACTACGAACTGGGAGACAATTACAATGCGGAGAGCGTTGTAAGGTGGTTTTCAGTGTAGCAAGAAAAAAAAAAGAACCTCTTTCTTTCTCCATCTTCCCGTTAAGCTCGCTTATTAATTATTAAATCTTTAAGAGACAGGTTTACGTTTTAAATTTGTTTTTCCCTCAGAAACTTTTTTTTTTTTATCACCATCTCCAGTTACTTCAACACATTCCTATCTAAAATGTTCTTCCATTCGTGAAATGTGAACCTCATAAATTAAGCCACTGCCGTTCTTTAAAAAAATGTCACGATTTGTTTCTTTTCTGACAAATTGCTACAATACCATAAAAGGTGCTTCAAATCTTAACTTATGTCTTAAATGATAGAATAATTTCATCAAGTTATAAAAAAAAAACAATTAATATTCAATGAGCCGTTAACTATATTTCGTCAACGTATCTCTACAATGTTAAACAATGATTTTGGATGGTAAAAGATGCGCGTTAAGCATTACATTTAAAATTTAGAAGATGCAATAAATTGCGTCTCTTATAACAAAATTTGAACTATATGTTAAAAAACTGCATCAACCAAATGCGGGACAAAAACCCCCAGGCACGGAACAAATGAAATTATCAAACATACATGAAATAACTATTTCAATGCTACGATACATCCGCTCTTCTCAGAGTTTGAACTCAACTAACGAAAAAACTTAGAGAGAATTTCGGTTTTTTTACTGGCATTTGTTTTGTTTTATATTTATTTCTAGCACCGGAATTTTCTATTTGTTTATTTACTTGCTTCCAGCAGGTGAGAAAAAGAATTTTTTTTTTACATTTCATACTCAAATTGGTCTTTTTCTGCGCTCCGGTTATTTCCCAATGGTTTCTTTTATTTATTTACTGCTTAAGTTTAAATTGCGAAAAACCTAAAAGAATATGTACCTTCGACGTTCTTGCTCATGTTGATTTTTCCTTATATTTAATTATTTCATAAAGATTTCTTATATTTACTTTGCATTTAAAATCAATCAATTAGCGAAAAATTAAAGGCAATTCTTGACTGAAATCAAGAATTGTTGCTCTTGTTATTTTTAATTTGTATTTGATTCATGCACAGAGTTTTTCTGTTTATTTACCTGAACTAATTTTCTAAATTTCTCTACAACAAATCACTTTTTGACTGATTTATTTTGTTGATAATTATGAAACTAATAAATGCAAGCTTATGAGGCTTCAGTCTCAGTTCCAGCTAGCTAGGATAAAAATAAAACTTAATTTTTTAAGAACTTAGAGCAAATTATCTAACCAATACTTTTGCAGTACAGTTTGACATTAAAGCAACGTACTTAAAGATAGTTGTCTAAATGAGCTGGTTGCTCAAATAAAGACATAAAACTAGTCAAAATATTTTGATACATTTAAAAGAAAAAAAACCAGTACTCGTTTTTTAAAAGTTTGAGAGAAGAATGCTTATGATTGTAATGCAATTGAACGTAAATGATTCAAAAAATATTGCGCAATCCAAAAGGGTATGTTTTAATTATTAATTATATCATGGAAAATATTAATTAATTTCGTACGAGAATAATTATTGTGTTCATGCTGTTAAAAATCTTTAATCAGTTTTTTAACTGTTTATTTCCTTCGCTGACGGCAAGAAAAAATATCTGAGTGCCGAGACAACTACAGGAAACTTGTAGATTTTGGTCGTTCAAGAAACAAAATCTTTTCCCATTATGTGATTTTTTTTTCTTCTCACACACAGGAAAGCCAATTATTAGAATTTGACCGTAAACTAATTTTTCAGGTTCTATAAAACTCCTAGGCATTCCATAGAATGCCGGTGGCTCATAGAGGCAAAATCTCATGCAACACATAATCAAAGTAGCTGCAGAATCGAGGAGACATCAGAATTGGGGCGACGAACGTGGTCATTAATGCGTGAGCTGAGTTCTTCAGACTTCCTCAGAAACATCTGTCAACTAGGATTAATTCATATCGTTGAATATGAAAGAAGCATGTCAGATTTTATTACATTTCTGAAAGGGTTCGAATGTCTAGTCTTTTAAATAATATTTTATTAAAAGTATACAAATTTGTAGTACATAAAGTGATTCAAATATGTGTATGTAACTTATGCATTTTGATGCTCCAACCTAGTCGTGAACACTGTATGCTTCTATGCATTATTGATTACTTCTTATTCCATTTCCGGTTCAAGTTTTTCTGAATAAAAATATTGAAAAATAAAACAGCAAAAATTAGTATGAAAATGAATAGATATGAAATGACATACTTCACTTTCCATTTTATAAATACGCAAACGCTACAAAGGAGTTGGGCTAAATTTATGAACTACAAAACAGAAACTCTTCCTCTATGTCTTACATATTTAATTCCAAAAACTGTCAAGTAAAATTAATAAGTAATTATTTAAGTCTTGAAAAGTGAAAATTAATTATTAAGGCTAAGCAAAATGCACAAAAAAGGCGACAAATGAGTTGTGTGAAATTTGTAAATTAGAAAGAAAAATTCTTTCTCCTTAGTTGACAAATTTAATTCAAAAAATAAAGTCACATAAAATGAAGTAATGCAAATGTCATTCACATCTTATGTTTGAACTAAATGCGAGCTAATGATACTGGGGAACTTTTAGAAAAATCAGATCATTCACGCTGTCTTCCATCGCCGCTTGTCGAATTTTTCACAACCCTGGGTACGTTTTCTACTACCCGTTTTGAGCACACTACTACATTTAACGAAAAAAAAGTATCATTAAATTCCAAATGTGATGCAAAGCTTCGTTTAGTACAGTGGTCGGCAACCCGTCGATCGCGAGCCCATTTTCATTCGATCGTGACAGCATATTGGACAGTTTATAGTTTTTTAAAAAATAAAATAACTTTTGAATTAGAAGGCGAATTTATTGTTTTTTACCCTTTCAGGAAATGTTTATTAGTTTGTCAGGCGATTCACCGGACCTTAAAAAACTTGCCAATAATATGGGATGTTATTTTTCACATTAAATAGGCTCTCGGTGAGAGATAAGTGAAGAAAACAGCTCTTCACATATGTGTTTTAGTTTTTGTTTCGTTTTGTTTTTTAACTAACATTTTTTTAAAAATCAAATTTAAAAGAAATAATATATTGGTATTGTTTTTATGCAAGTTAACAGTGTTAACATAGCATTAGTTTCTAAATTTTTAAAGTAGGTATTTTAAAAGCATCAAAACTTGTTCTGACAAGAATTACCCTACAGCCTTATTAATAGTGCCTTATTAATAGTGTATACCCCCCCCCCCCCCTCCAGTCTTCCGAGTCGATCTTTATGTTCGCCGAACTTAGAAAGTAGATCTTCAGTCAAGTTAGGTTGCCGATCACTGGTTTAGTAGTTTAAAAAAAAAGATGAAAAGAATGCAGTCAAGGTGTTAAACTCACCTAAAACAAATCATGGAAGTACAGAACTAAAACCGCTCAAGTTAAAATCAAAATTTATGTAGGTCTGTATTTCAGATCCTCGACGTTCAAGCAAATAGCCATGGAACCTTTCCATTCAACACCGAATTACAGGAGGGATATCACTTAACGGGGTTCGTAGTACCATTTGTTTTTGTGACCGATAACAATACGCAGTTAAAATGGCATGGTACCGGTTTTTCTGCCTGCCCGGTATTGTCCAACATTCACTTGCCTTTTATTTTAAAAAGGAACACATCAAATCAATTAAATTTTGTTCCAGAAGACATTACAAAATGCTTAAAGTTCCAGAACCACGAGGCAACTGCCGGTTTTAATGCGGATGTCTTGAATAGCATGTTTCCGGAACGATCAATTGTTCGTGATTGCTCGTTCAATTGGTCAGCCGTTCACCCACTTAATTATGTCTGGATTTTTTGCTCTGGGGTCATTCGCAAAACTTCTCCTACGGCGAAAGTTCCGACGATTCCAATAAATAGCTTATTCCCGGATCTCTGTAGCTGCTGGTATCATACGAGGGATGCCTGTCAGTGTACAGTTGTTATTCCATCAATGTGATGAAGTGTGAATGCGATTGGTGGCTGCAATTTTGAGGATTTGCTGTTATAGAGAATGAATTTTATGTCATCTATGTACACTTCTTTATTTATGTATGTTTAAAATAAGTTTACTCTTCTATCATCTCGTGCGAAACTGGCTTTTTTATTACGAAATATGAAGAAAGAAGTAGATTTTAGATGTTTATTCACTAATAATTTGTGCTTTTATCTCATGGAGCTACATTACAATATTACATGTCAACTTTTATTTCGTTTTCACCATTGCAGAAACATGCAACTTAATTTTTACATTTGTTTAACAGCATTAAAATAGTTAGTAACCATGAATTAACTGGTAGTTTTTCTAGAGTTTTTAATCGTGTTATTTTAGCGTAAAATTATAGCCAACGATTTAATCAACAAAAAATAAGCTAATTTTCTCGGAACTTCTTGTTAGCACGAAGTACTTGAGGTCATGTCGTTAATCGCACGAAACAGCGGTAAGAATTACAAAACGTGCCCCGCCAACTCCCGATTGCTATTGACCTCTCACGCCTCACGTAACTGGCACGTAAATTAAACTACAGATCACTTTTTCTTAGGGGTATTTGGTTCGCAGCCATAAGGTGGGGTCCATGCAATTGCATGTGGTCAATAATATTTCACAAACTTGATTCGAAAGATATCCTGGCTGGAAAAAAAAATCCGAACAATCACAATGAACATGTATAAGCTTTTAATATCCCCTCATATACAGCGATAAGAGGTCATATTTTGAGACCATTCATTCAGGAGTCATTTTTCAATAACAAGAACAATTTTAGATGCCAAATGTATATGTATAGAAGTTGTTAATTTGGGAAAAAACGATTATAAACTTTTCAAATCGGGTTCGTGTTGAATGTCCTATCAGAAGATAATTATAAATGCGTATCTCAGCACAACTGATAAAGCGAACTAATAAAAGAGGTGTACTACGCACCACGTAAAAAGTTGTATAACAAGTTGAAGAAAGTGCAGGGATTTTTTGAGCAATTCTCTGATTAATTTCTTAACAGTTAAGACAGTAAAATTACACACGTAATAGATTTCAGTAAAGCATATGTAAAAGATAGTCCAATAGAGGGACAATGGGATAAAAATTCATACGTTATCTCACAAAATAGCTTTTTGAGGAAGCTTTCTCACTTGTAAGCAATATTATTGCCATTACAAAAGTTAGTAATTGTGCAATGAAAGGTTGTAAAACTATCTAATGAACGTAAAGAACTTTCCGGACAACTAAAGTTATTCTGCTGTCCATCAGTTGAGAAACATTGGCTAGAATTCATTGACTTATCACAATAAAGACGCAAGTTCTACAGTCATGTTTTATGTTTTGCCAACATGCACACAGTAACTAGCAACTAGACTCGCAAAGTAATATCCAGTTGCAATCTTATAGTTATTTCTTAGCTTCAATATCCTGTTCATTTATCTTGTTGGTCGGTTTCAAATTTCTGCGGATTTCTTGTTAAGAATTTTTACGTTGATCTTTAATTTCAAACTCATTTTTTATGCAATATGAAAACTTTCCATTCCACTTAAAAAGTCCTATTGGAATTTACTAAACAATACTGTGCGAAAGCTTAGGCGACACACAGTCTCATTTTGTAAAGTATAATGCACATAAATAATTTTATGACTTCATTGCGCGTTGAGTCTTTATGTAATCGGTTTGGAAATAGTGTCGCTAGTATGTCAAGCAACTTAAATTTTCTGTGTTGCAATTTTCCCTTCACAATAATGACTTCCTTTTTGGAGTGTATTCTTACCGATAGAACTCAAACTGAGCCTATTATCTATGTATAAATACGCAAAGACAAAACAGGAAGGGTCTATTTTTTTCTTCTGTTTGTCAACCAATTTTCTCACGTTTTGTAAAATTTAGTAGCTATTGATGAGTTTTAGAGTTATCAATAATTTTTTTTAAAATAGCTAATTATTTTTTCTCTCTCCTACTTTCGACATAGATTCGAAGCCTTTTTTAGACGTATTTATTCACTGACTACGCTTTGCAACTTTAATCTTCAGTATTTGTAAAATACTGAATACATTGTTTAATATTTATAATTTAAAGAACAAAATAAAGCACAAAATGTAATCTATTACATGTATATACATATATATATATATATTTATTTATTTATTTATGATAAGTCAGTCAGGTTGCTTATCCAGTACAATGTCAAACAAAATAAAATACAATTTAAAGATAGCAATGTCCAATATAATATAAAGTGAAATAATAAGTGTGGTGACGTGTTATTTCGCTTCGAATCAACGTTTCGTAGAGTTTGTTGGTTTGCATTAGTGTTTTGAAACACTTGATCAGGTGGAAAAATGGTGTTTGTATTTCTAATTTATTCAATAATAATAGGGTGGCATGAAAATTTTTATGTATATTTTCTTTACAGGAAAAAAAGTGCTGAAAGGTAAAATTTGTATAGTATGGGTTAGAAATGTATTAAATCCAATAATTAACTGAGTGGCTAATCAGTCACACTGACGAGAGTAACCTCTCACTAATTGAAACATTTAAACAAAGCAAACTGTTGTCAAACAAAAAAACTGAAGAGTCTAAAAGTTGTTTAAACGTTTGATGCTGCGCAGGAAAAACTTAATGAATTACGGTCGAATTTCGACCGCTAGGCGAACTCTAGTTGAAATAACTGGGTTCCAAATATGTCGATAAATTTAACCAATAACGCGAAAGTGATGACTAGAAGCACTTGATGATGTACTACAATTTCATTGATAAAATATTGTCATTAGCACATAAATACTAATGGGAAAATTATTCTAAACTGTTAACCGTCAACTACGATATACACGACTAAGTCGGAAAAACTGAATACGAATGCAATCATAGTTGCAATTTTTGTCGTTTTCGTGCAAGTATCTTCTAAAGAAGCGCAGTTGGATTATCTGAAAAGAGGATAAAAAACAGAAGCTGGATGAAGGAATGAGTTGACAATTAATTAGTATTTACTTATTTATTCAGTGTGGTTTTATTTAAATATTGATTTCGTACATTATTGTTTTTTCCCACTCTTGTTTCCATTATTTGGTAAACAAAACTGCCCTTTAGAATCCAAAACATAAACATTGCTCTGTGACACAACTTGATGATACACAAGTTAAAACAAAAGAAAGAACAATAAAGAATGCAACACCTTTAATTAAAATTGAAAATATTGCTTTCAAATAATTTCCAAGCTCATCAGTTTCCAATAATAAACAATTAAGAGAAAAAGTAATTTTAAATGCAGTTGGAGGACAAACTTTAACTTTTTAATAGGAACCTTCCTTAATATTACCTAATAATAAAACTAACAGCTAATTTCCAAACTCAGAATCCTTCTCAAAAATTACGTCTTTTGTGTTGGGCCACGAATTTGAGCAGAGAAAATTTTAAGCCATTGATGCGCTGCTAAGAATTAGATGACTTTATTTTCTCAGCAGCTATTGTCGTCTGAATACAGAATAATGGTTTTAAACTAATAGAAGCTGCGTTAAATAAATTTTGTTGAATGGCGATAAACATAATAGAGAGCTTTTTTCTGCACAGGAGAACCATGACAGAATTATATCATTTAGGGTCAAAGATTCATTCACTAGGAAACTTTTAATAAATTATTGCATTGGTAAAATTTATGTAGCGACTTAAATAAGCAATATTTTCTATATAAGCACCAGTCAATTGAATATCGATTATTTATTTTAAGTATCTAATAGAAACATTTAATTAATTTTTTAAATGTAAGAGGAAAAAGTGATCATTGGCACAACAGGGAAAGTTGCACGAAGCGTTGCACAACAAATGCAAGTTCTAAAAAAATAGTTATCGCTTTTAAAGCGTTTTATCTTTTAAATTATTTGATGTACATAATGTGTACGATACACTGTCACCATGTGGTTTCCATAAAGCTTCCACTGACCCCCTCGAACGCAGTACTTTTTCTTATGATTCTGGCAATAATTTTCTCAATTTCAAAAAGCTTCTTAATTATGATTTTATTATTGTTTATTTTCCCCCATAGAAGCCTAACACTTTGTTTCACTATTCTTTTTAAATGAATTTAGATTTCATCAACTGGTTGAACATGAGAACTTTTTACTGAAAACTAGTATGTTTGCTAATATCAAGACATGGGTTGTATTCAGTAGGTAAAGATATAACCATCGCAGAACAGGCGGGTTTTCTCAAAAATATTTCCACCAGTAACTCAATTATGAAACTAGTATATAAAAAAATGGGCTTCGATAGAGAAGCTAGTTCCCTGGTGGACTTCTAGGGAGCTTATGATACTATTTGGTGAGAAAAACTTTTTCATAAACCACGATCTTAAGGAATTGAGGAAAACATGCTGTGCTGGCCCAAGTGATTTTTAAAACAAAGATGGCTAAAAATCAGATGGAATGAAGCAGAATCTCCTTTCGAGCAAAATAAAGTAGGTTTACCGCGGGAGAGAGGTCAGCAGTAACCTTATCAACATCTCCGTAAATGACATTGTATTTAAGTAGACAAAATTTAATGGAATAAATGTGTCTATGTTTGCAGATGATATGGTAATTTGGACAGAAGAAAAAAACATTACAGATGATCAGCGTCAAAAGCAAAATTTAGAAAACGCAATGAATAAATCTCTGAAGATACTTCAGGAATGGTTCCTAGATAAGAACATGATAATTAATAAAATAAAACCATGTATCAATTTTTCACCTTGAGGTAGAAGAACATGCATTTTGAATTGATGATCGATAGTGACAAATTGGGAAAAAGCGTAAGGAATAAATACCTTTTTATAGTACTAGATAACAAGTTTCCCAGACTATATGGAGGCCCTTTCCTGAAGAGTTGTTAATACATTGAAAATAAGAAAGGACTACTCAAATGGGGTAACACACAGGCTACCTTAGACAGGACATATAACACATATGTTACACCCATAATCAAATGTGGCCTCAATAGGGAAATCGAGATACTAGAGAAAGCACAAAACAGAGCTCTGAGGATTATCATTGGCGCAGGTAAGACAACTCCAATAGCTGATATGCAGTTGTATACTGAAAATCCTCCCATCTCATTTGAAATCAATGAACAAACGGTAGGAGCTTTTGTAAAAATGAAGGCATCTGAAAGAGCCCTATATTTAAAGGATGTGCAAGCCAACTCACTTAAAACTCAGAAGTCCCCAGTTGGGGCTTGTCAACAAATTTTCGAAGAACTTAGAGCAAATATTCCATTGGATTCAGTAAAGAACCTGCTCAGCCCCTCTCGATTTTATTGACGTCAAGACTAGCTTGACTGTTTTCGACTCTGGGAAGAAGGATGTTCCGGAAAGTCCTGAGGACAAATTCGGTTTGTATGATTAATGAGCATTATCCAGAAGCAGAATAGCTGAGAGTTTAACTAATGGCTTTCAAACCAATAAGTACGCAGGAGCTGGTGTCTATAGTAGACTTTTCTCACAAAGTACCCGTTGGCTAATTCATGTCGAACTATGATACCGAAATTTTTCCAATCCACCTTGCGCTCAAAAATCTCATGGACCAAAATCATTTTTTTACAAATGCTGCCGTTTTTGTCGATTCTATATCTACCATCCAGAAGGTCACATAAAATGAAAATCTAGAAACGAAAACTCAGACTGAGATAAGATAAACGCTGAATCTTCTTAAGTACTTACGGAAACTAATTGTATTTCAATGGATCCCATGGCACATCAGGATAAGAGGCAATGAACAGTCGGAATTACTCGCAAAAAAGGGAACTCTCACCCATTGTAATAATGTTCATTTTTGTTTTGTATTGATTTTCTATAATAAAAACTTATGAAACAACGCAACAATATGTTTGTGTTGCACAACAATATACACATACAACAGTAGAAGGTCTTAAAAAAATCATCGTAAGTTTTTAATCATACATTTGTAGAAGACGATCATTTAAAGATATCTTCCTGACGGTCTGAGAGGCATATTAGCTCCTCTTTATATGCATTGCAAGTGAAAAAGAGACCATTTTTAGTTTACGAGTATAGTAATTACTCATTAATATATTTTCCCAAAATATAAGCATTTATTTATATGCTGTAATTAAATGAATCTCTTTTTAAAACACAGCAAAAAACGCAAATTTTTTGTTGAGATTTTGTCCCCCTGCCGGAATCTATACAGAAAAATACCATAAAAATAACTTAATACCATTTTCAAAGAAAGTTTATCTTAATCTTTTAATCACATAAATATCAAAAAACATGGCAAAGGAAAAATAGAACAAAGAAAATTATTATTACTGTGGAAAGATCAAATTGCCAAGGATAATCAGTTTTTCTATGTTTTCTACACGTATCTAAATATATATGTTTACCTTTACATATGCCCTTTAGTGTCTGCATATTTTACCATGATAAAGCAGAATTTTCACACTATATTAATGCATAAATCTGATTTAAAGAAACGTGTGACACTTCAAATAAGAAAGAAAGCGCGATTATTTCTGCTTGTATAAATAAGTACAGAAAATTACAACTAGAGGAATTAATCTACTTTTTTGAATTTAAATGTTCCTGAAATTGAATCTGCACGTAAGTTACAGAAACTGATGCTTTATCAATATAGGAAATATTTTAGCAGATTTTACTATCCCGTGAAGGTAACCTGTGAAGCTATATATACATATATATGTGTATAAAGAATACTTTTCTTCTGATCAAAAATACGTTTTCTTAAACTTTTACAATGCATTCTTTGGAAGATGAAATACTTTAGATAGCAATATTGTTCACTGATTGTACACATTTATTATTATTATTATTTATGTACTTTTAAGAGTAACTCATCTAAAACACAAAGGTCGTTTTTAAAAAATCAGCAAATGTCCAATCAGTAAGTTGACGAATAATATTGTGAGTCTCAAGAGCACCTAAAACATCTTTCAAAGGCAAAATTATCACGTTATTTTCATATTAAGCGCAGCCTGTGTAAAACTAATCGGTATATGTGTATTTCAAATCGATTTTTTCGGGAAACTATTTGCAATTCTCATTTTACAAATTTTATCTCACTCTATCAACAATGTTTTTAGTCAAGGAAACGAATAGCAATCGCCATAAATTACCGAAATCCCCCTCCCTAAAAAAAACGTTTTTTTTTTTTCTCATCGACTACATCATTAATAGTAACTTGAAAATATGTTAAATGAAATATAAGAGGCAAGAATGAGTAAGTAAAGAAAAATTTTGAATTTTGTTATGATTGCAATACAGTTAAAGAGAGAAATAATCATTTTTTTCTGACAATTGCAAACCTTGTAGGTTCCCCAGAGATTGGTATTACTTCTTTCAGCGGCACCACAATGAGTGTGGTACCATTGCCACATGAAAATTTTACCTCCAGGTTCTCCACCTGAAAAGGCGAGCACCCGGACTCTGTTTATGCGAAATTGCATTATAATGCAGAAGAGAGCATTCAATCCTAAAGGGATCTTTTAACGACTCAAGGCATCCTGCCGCATAATCATACGACATGAACGCAGACGATTTTCTGCGTATTGGAAATCTGCATAGTGGAAATTTGCCCAAAGGCTCGATCCTCTGACCTGGGTCGTAAGAGTCCCACTCCTTACCACGACGAAACCGTGGCGGCAGATCTTAATTCAGTAAAAAATTCCCATTAATAATAAAAAATTATAATTCTTTTAATAATTGCAGAGGGTTATTTGCGCTAAACATTGTTCATATAAAAAAAGTCACATTGAACTATTGAATTACGTACTTTTACTTAACAAACGCTTGTAAACGCATTGCTTTTATGATAAAATTTTTATAGATGTTTGAAAAATCAATTCCCACCGTCAGCCATTTAAAGCTTCTAGAGATTATAGTAAAATTCTATTAAAAAAATTGAAATGCATTTTTTTTATATATATAAGCTTAAAGCCTTTAAAAAATGATTCACGTTCCCAATCAAATTTATAAAAATAAAATACTGTTAAACTAATCATTTTTGCTGAACAATTGTTTGCAAACAAGTGTATAGTACTCAAACTTTTTCAAAAGTGACGTAAGGAAAATGAATAGTGACGATCATACGCAAAAAAAAAAATTCCACGCTGAAATGAATGTGTGCCAAATTAAACAAAAACTGGTAGTTGAAAAAATAATAATTTAATTTATTTTCAGCTGTTTCAATAGCTTAAAAAGTTTTACTATTTATCAATAGATTTCATTGACTGAAAAAAACAATCATGCATACTGACGTAAATATGAATAAAGTCTTAATCATATAGTTTAAAAACATAACAATATATGCAATTTTGTAATTACATCTGCAACACAATTATGGCTTCAAACTATGACTCTTTATTGAAAATAGGGATACTTGAATAAGTTAGTTATTCGGTCACTTTTTCGGCTCATAAAACAAGTTTTTATTTCGTGGTTTTTGGCAAGCACGTATTTAAGTTCCTAAAATATCAGTAATGTTTCAGACATTAACTTATCCTTAACAGTTTTTGTATATAAATTTTGTAAGTGCATTTCTAAAGTTCACAAGCAAACAACGAATTATTGACAAAGTTTTAATTTTTCATTGAAAATGTTATCACGCATCAGGGTTTCACCCCATATATACTAAGGGCTTTGCGTATGCAATTCCTACCAAGTGGTTTTGAAAATCCTAATACATATTCTCGCAAGTTTTGCATGCAGTGCATGTAGTTATTTCGTTAAATTGAAATAACAAGTGTGACGCATATATTTTGTGTCGTGAAAGGTATATCCACATTAAAGTTTTGCACGTAATTATTTAGACAGAATTGACGCCATTTTTAATGCTTCATAATTAAAATTTTTACAGTTATTGGAACGCTATTAGCATATTACCATTTTTTCTTTTCAAATTTTATTTATTCATTTGCAAACATTTCATGAATGGCACTTCACAATTAATTGAAAGGATTGGTGCTCTGCAGTTGGAATGCGACAAAGGTTCTGAAGGAAACATTACTCTTCTTGTTTAATAGTACCATTTTATCTTGACAAAAACATTTTCGAACCGCTTGTATAGGATATGAATGTTTCATAATTTCTTATGAATGTTCATGATAATGAATGTTTCATATTGTGATTTTTGAAATGCATTGCTCAGTTTATATTGATCACATTTTGCATCAATGCGTTATGTTATTTGGGACTTTAAAATTTAAACTGGATTTCAACCATATTCAAAATATCCTCTTAATATTCGCAGTTTCTAAACAATATTTTTTTTCTGCGCAAGTCGGATTAAATTTACACTTAATTTCAAATCATTTCTGTCTTTTCAAACATTAAATTTTAAAACAACAGAAATAGCAAGAAAATATTTAATAGAAATAACAGTAGGAAAAACCAGACAAATTGACAAAGAAATTGTAATGGAATGATCCAAATGGGGGTGATGATGCATCAATATGGTTTGCGGGAATAAAAAATAATGGAAAGATGGTATTTATACACACCATTGCAACAAAAAAAAAGTGAAATGTTTAGCAATATTTAGGAAAATAACATAGTAGAGAACAAGTTTTCTTTGCAAATTGTGCTTTGTTATGTTAATTTTCTCAGTATAGTCTTTGCACGATGTGTTTCATATTATTCAAAAACAACCCCCTGTTTTATTTCATATTAGCGATAAATACATTTTATGAACAATGAGAGTTTACTCTATGCATTTGTTTAAAAATAAAAACACTGTAATTTTCCAGATTTAGAGAAGAAATTTTTTAAAGCGCTTACCTCTAAAAATTTTCAAAATTTTTCTTCCACTCCGGCAGAAAAACGAGCAAAATCTTTGGTTTAAGTCATTAATGTCATCTTTGAAAAAATGTTTGTTGATTTTCAATTCAATGACAGCAAAAAATGAAGCTCACGCTTCAGTCTCTGAAGAACACGAAAACTGAAAACAACGCACAACACCGTTCCGTCTAAACTCGAGCGCCACACTGAACCGAAATCTTGAGGCAAGGTTTCCGTTGACCGAGAAAAAGTGACGTCAGGGATATCGTAATACGCGCGCGCTAAACAGGAGGCGCGGTCCGAGAAAAGTGGAGGCGGCGCGCAACAACTGGTTGCAATCGAAGTGGGGGAGAGGGGGCTGCAGTGGCGCTTTTGCGCGCGGAGGTGTATTTTAAGATAATGTTTTTGTTGTTTAAAAAATGGCTGCACGAAAGAAACTGCTATAGGCATTAAGTGTCGCTTATTTTGATCTTAAATTTCCTGCATTGTAGTTCAAAAATCAAGTATAAATTGCATTAGCTGTTTCGAATTGCGTAAAGCGTTACGGTTTAGCAAATATTTCGAATTAAATAATGATATACTGTTGTGCATAAAATAAAGAGGATCCTAACGTTTGTTTTTTTAACGGTTAGAAAAAATAATTTTACTAAGAAATGAAATATGGCTTTGAGATGATCTGGCGAAAATCTTTTACCGAAAAAACGTTTTTTCGAATCGCGCTATTCCATCAAAAGACATTACGAGAATTAAATTGCCAACAAAACAGACCGACTATCAAACTTTAACCTTTTATAGAACATTTATCATTTTCTTTAAGCTTTGAGTGATTAGTGAGTCAGCTTAATTATCTTAGATTTCTCAGCGACATATTTACGTGATTTTATGAAAATAAAGCTTACTTGAAAAGAGTATTCGGAGAATTTCATCGAAATATGAACTTAAATTTTTATGCAGTAATTCATAGCAATATTTTTTAAAAATCACCAAATGGTTTTTGAAAAATGGTGGAAAAGATGTCAAAGCATATTTATACATAAAAGTAAACAAAATCAAATATAAAGTGTAAGCAAGCATATTCGTTGTCACTGATTTATTATGATGTAATACAAAAGGAATTTCCTACGCTTTATTGACTTGTAATCTGGAGAGTTTGGGATCACGTGATCAGATAATCGACTGCTGAGAATTGATTTGATTTTGAAACCTATCAATGCTTCACGGTTCACCGACGAGAAATCTCGTAAAGAATGAAAAAATAAAAGAACACGAATGCTCAACTGGATTTTCAGTATCTCTATGCAACAGTCATGCACTGTAAAAAACGTTTGCCCGAAATGCATGAGAATCTACTGGAAATAATTTATTCGGAGTCTAAGATATAATTAAAAATGAAAGTACAAAGATTTTAAAAAGGAGATTGCAGAGAATAAAACAGCCATTTGCAGCAACCCAAGACAGTAAATTAAAATAAATAAATACCAAGCCTCCTTAAAGTTGCCGAAAGTAAACAAAACAAAAAAGAAGCAAAAAAAAAAAACACTGTGAGGCAGTAAAGGTGTCATCTGTGTGTTCGCAGAATCACTCTTTCTTGCACATGAGGTCGAAGATTGGAGGTATACGATCTCCGATCGGTGGGTTTATAGACTGAGCCTACTGTGTTGTAATGTTGTAATTCTGGTGCCTTTGAGCCTCAGATCGGTCGGATAAAGATGGGGTTGAGGAGTCGGAGGGCCAGATTGGAGGCAGAGGCCGGATTTATATGATTTGGACGTACTGCACACCTGTAATGTTTTTTCTTCTGTATTTTTACAGAAACAAATTACAGTGAGGATAAAAAAAAGCTTTCCGTGGGCTGTAAATGAGAAACCAGATTCGTTGCTTTTGAACGAGTACTTACGTAACTTAACATATGTATTGGCATTTATTCTCTGTAGTCATACGGAATGAGGAAAAACCAGAATTTTAGTAAGAAACTATTAACAAGCAACTTGATCGGTTGATTTTAAACAAATTATTACCTAACTTTACAGAAATTTTCTGTTTCTTTTCTGCGTTTTTTCAGAAATTTTTACAGTGCATATACGATCGAACCTCAACCGATTGTTTTTCGCAAGACCAATCATTTCGAACGATACATACGTAATCCTCCATTTTGCATGATTGATGATCAAAATATTTACTCATTCATACGTCCCGCAGTGGACCAGTCGGTAGAAGCTCGGTTCCCGCAGAACCCCCGAAAGTGAAGCAACATCGACTTAGGTCAGTGTTTGGGAGGGTGACAACCTCCCAACTGCTGGTGCACGTTAAGTAGGTCGTGGCTCCAATGTCCTCCAAGTGAAATGATACCTCTGGGAGTGCCAAACCCAGGTGACGGTCCCTCATCTGGATCTGGTTCAAAATTAAGAGACCACAACATTTGAGGTAAAAGTCAGACTTCAGCCCTCGTGGTACCTCGTTCTAAATGAAGCTGCATTTTTTCCCTAAAGCCAGTGGATTATTGATCTTCTGGACCTAGTAGGATTTCCTATGCCAGGGGGATTAGTAACTCATTCATATCCTCAGTCACTACTCTTACACCTACTTATAATTTCAAAGCTGATCTAGCAGTATTTCATACAATATTGTTATGTTTGGTCTAATATTTCACCATAAAAAGAATTGGCGTTTTCCCCCAAGCGTATATTACCCCAAGGAAATAAAAATACAACCACTCCTTCATAAGCACAAGAATCCAATAAAGGAAATTAAAAGGGATATATAACCATAAAAATTTATCTACTCTTAAAAAGGGTTATAGAAACGTTAACATTAAAACACAATTTGCAATCCTAACATTCAAAACATTTGACGGTGATTTAATAGAATTAACTAGGGAAAGAAACTTTCCATTACATAAAATGATGTAATGCACAGAACAAAACTCTTCTATAATTAACGCTAAAAATACTGTTTATGCGTTAAATATATGGGTCATTTTCACAAAACAGAAAAAAACACATGTCTTTGTCATGTATCAGATAAAAAGGAAAATTATAATAGTTAGAAACAATTTTTACTTCCTTGCACGAAGTATAGGAAGTATTGTAATCGCGAAAAAAATTTCTCTCAAACATCAGCCTAAATTTGCATTTTGATCACAATCAGTTTGGACAGTTTTTCTCACAATGTCCGTATGAATGTACATATGCATGTGCGTATAGATACTGAAGCATCGATTTTGACCATCCCCGAGTCCGTTTTCGCGAGCTTTGTCGTGCCGTTGTATGATCGTATCTCGCATAACTCAAAAACATGTAGTCGAGAAGGTTGCAATTTCGCATGTAGGACCTGTACACGGTCCAGTTTTGCATTTCTCCTTTTGGTTGCAATCGGATGTTCCAACAAGAAGTTCCGTCTAGAACTATACGAGCCTACTTTCCCGTATACACCGAATTCAAATTTATAATCTAGCTATCTCTCTCTCTGTCTTTCTCGCTTTAGTTCTTAATTGCTTCAAATATACCTTTTTCAACGGTTAATACATATTCATTCTATCATTATTTATTAATTCATTCATGTATTTATTCACTCATTTATTCATTCATTCTTATCATTTAATCTTATTCATTTAATCATTCATTAATTGAAAAATATTCTTGAAAATCCCGATCAAAAAATTTTATAGGAAAATAGGCTCGTTAGTTCTGGATGAACTTTCTATTTGTACATGTTCTACGTCATAAGAGCTTTCCGATAAAGTTTGTTTCAAGCAAATCGGTCCGTTAGATCAGGAATTATATTGGATTGAAATTTCCCCGTAGGCGGTATGTTAATTTTTTTTTTTGAACTGTTCAAAAATGAACAAAAATTGTTCAAATCAATATTTCACGCCAAGAACTTCTTCCAGTGAGCTTGTTCATGGGAATCTTGTACCCAGAGTTTACATAATTTGCTTCATTTTCACCCGTAGGCGCTAATGTTAAAATTTTTTGAACTGTTCAAAATTGAACAAAAAATTGTTCAAATAAAAAAGTAAAATATGGAAATGAGGTCCTCGCCGAGATCTTTCGAATGCAAAAAGAATTTTTCCAATCGGACAATTCGTTCAAAAGTTATTAGGGGGGGACAGACCGACAGACAGACAGACCGACAGACCGACAGACAGACAGACCGACAGACCGACCGACACACTTTTTCCCCATCTCAAAACCCTACTTTCAAATTTTTTATTTTTCAACCTTTATTTAATTACTTAACTTATTTTTGACTTTTCTTGATTTCTAACGATATTTTCACGATACATTAAGCCTTCTTTCATGCTTTATTATTATTTTTTTTTTACTTTTACGGGAAAGTAGGCTAAAAAGGGTCTTTTATGTGGTTTTGATTCAATTGCACGCAAATTTCCAGTCGTTTTCAACACCAAGATCTTTACTCAAAGGCATTCATTACGTAAACCAACTCCATAGTTAAGTATATTAGCGCCAATTTGCCGACAACGTGAGAATATTTAGCGAAGCCTGGCGTAAAAATAGAAAGGGAAAATCCGCTGCCGGTTTGGCAATTTAGGTGATATTTGGCGACTTCTTGCAAAACTCTTTCCTCCCATTGGATCTCAACAAACTAGTCTGCTTAAGTGTTTAAAATGCTCTTCACGCCTCACCCTAAGGCACGCTTACGTTTTTTTTTTTTTTTTCTTTCATACTTTGCAGATTCCGTTTAGTTACTATGGTATTTTAATTTCTGATTTCTCAAGCCAATAAAAGTAATAAATTCCCTTAATCCTGAAAATGTTATTCTCTATATTTACTATACTGTATAAGTAAATAAAAATAAAAGTGAACCAAAAATTCATTAAAAAATAATGAAATGTAAAAAAGAAATATAACTTTTAACGTTCGTATCTGATACACGCACCCATTTTTTTAGTTCTTAATAAGGTGTATTATTTAATTAGTGTAGTACAAGGAAGTCATGTGGTGCACTCGTAATCTCGTGTTACTTTGATGGGCTTCTGCGCAGCCTACAAGTACAGTACAAAATGAAAAAAAGAAAAATGATGATTATATTTTTTTTAAATGTTAATTGTTCTAGAGTCATTGCCCTGACTTGTCACCAGAGCTAACTATGTTTTTCAAGATCTGGCATAAATAAATGAAGTATTTTTGTCAAATAAAACCTTATCAGATATACATAAAAAAAAAGTATTTTAGACGATGAAAAATTATTTAAAAGACTGGCATTAATTTCTCTTATTTAAAATAATTGTAAAACCTGCGTCATCAGGAAAATCATCACTGTCCCGGCAGATGTTATTTCACTTAACATTTCTCATCTAGCTCATCCTTTCATCCCTTCAGTGGCTCGATGAAATGAGGACCAAGCATGCTTGGGAACTTAACAATGGTGGTTCCGAGTCAAGCTGACCACTTTGTCAGAGCCTCTGCTTCTTCACCACAGGGCCTTCGCTCTCGTAAGCTGAGATGAGCGCAGCAGGCCTTGGCCCGCATGGGCTGTCCCACCACTGAGTTATTTCGCATATAGATTGCAACAATAGCTTTACTTCAGACATGCTCAACAAGAAATTTCAATTATCTGGTTAGATGTGGGGATCCTAACTTGTGTGGATCTTAACTGCCAGTTTGTACCATTTTCTGTTTTAGAAAAAAATATAGTTTATTGAGAGTGAGTTTACGTTTATTGAGAATTATTTTCCTGGCACTTCTAGAAAACCTCAGATGAGCCCATTTTTTATTTACAATGTATAGATACTTAATATACCTATAGATATTAATATATAGAGAGATACTTAATAGGGCTATCCTAATATAAATTTTAACCCTAAGAAATTTGCGAATAGGTACCAGCTCTAAAAAATATCTATCTTGTCATTATACTGGTCGCCATTGTGCTGGCATATAAAGAGCAAGATTGTAACAATAAGACATCGCAATGATGCTTCATGTTTATTTAAAATTATCAGATTATAAATGAATTTAAAAGTTAGAAAAATCTAATAATTACTTGTTTCTGCTTTTATTTGTAGATTGTAATTCTGTGATTATAGTGCTTTAAAACTACCAACTGTTTTGACTTAAATAGTAAGAGCACTTTGCATGCATTAAAAAAAAGTTAATTCGGACAATCAGTTAAAATATGTAGTAATATCTGATCAAGATTGGCTGTAATAGTAAGCCCATTACATGCATAAATAGAATTTGCCTACTTTGAATACTTGCTCTTAAGCTTTTTTCTAATACAACCATTAGCGAAATATTTTTTCTCTTCACAACAAGAACACATTTACACTGCAGTTATTTCGTTCTTATTTTATAAGCTTCAAGCAACTATACGCTTGCTACTAAAGGTATGAAGACATGTAAATGTGAACATTTCAACATTTCTATGCTGATACAAATCTTATTACATGCATTGTCAATGTTAAAATATAAGTTTAAAATATTTTCCTAAAAGCAATTATGATTGCTTAAAACAATAAAATAATAGGAAGCCTGAAAACTTCACATCTGTGTATCTAATTTTGAGCATGTGTAAAGTAGTTTCCTGAGCAATGCTAAATATAATATATCGATCATTTTACATCATTACTTGTTTCATTAGCTAATTCAGCTTCAGAAAAATCATTTTTCTTACAGCGAATTAGCTAATGAAACAAAACAGATGAAAATTTGATGAAGAGAATTTCATTGATTATGACAGCTGTAATAATAATGGCGGTTGCAATTTTTTTTTTTGCTTCACGTCATTCAGGGGCACTTTTAATCCACTGGGAATTACACCGTCGGAAAACAGAAAGTAAAATAAATAGCAAGGAAATAAGATAAATCATTTTTAACATATACTTAAAATGGAAGTTAGAAGCAAAGGGGTTTAAGTGATAAAATTGAAAATTTTATGCTTACTAGTGCAAACGATATGAGAAAAACTCTTCTGTTTTGAGGCAAGAGTTGTTAGTGGTAGCACTAACATGTGCCACAATTTAAAGTGATTTAAAGGGAAAAAAACACATTAAGGCTTCTATATTATTACAACTTTTACTCAAACTCAATCAAATGTTGCTTTACTTTTAATTCATTAGGCGTTCAAAAGCGGCATGACTTTCCGTCAAGCAATTATTTATTCATTGTTTTATAACTGTCATATATATTTTCTCAATATCAAAGGACTTCATTTTTTCCGAGAAATAAAATGTTTAATGCAGTTACTTCAAAATATATGTTCTTAAGAAACAGTAGAATATGCTATTACTATTGCAATATGTTCAACAAAAATTTTAAAAAAATAATTATAAAGCGCTTTAGATTCATTAGAGCGTAATAACATTAAGTTTAATATTTATGGTTAACACAACACAATATAATTGCATCTTAACAAAGAAATTCCTTTCATTTCTAGTTTCTGTACTTCTTAATTATTGCCATAGTTAAGCGTTTTTTCTGATAACTATTATACTTCACAATTAATCAACATTTTTAGAATTTCTATTTAATTAATTACGTCTACCGATTTGTTCCTATTATTTTTGAGATGTTGTTAGTTTTTCCTTGTCATACATTTCAACCTTAATCATTTTGCAACCTCTTTTTCCCTTCGCTTAACATTTTGTTTTAGTAAAATGATAAATGATGCCGTCAAGCTGCAATTATTGCTGCTTCACGACGAATAATACCATGAGCTGAAGTTTCAAAGTGGTAAGTCTAAACAAAATTTTGTCCAAACATTTAATTCAAATTTTAAAATATTCCATAGGTTTAAATGAAACAAAACATTATTTCCCTGTAAACTCAATAACTTATTTCCGATCAGTTTAGAAAAGTACTTTTATGTTTCGTTTTTGAAACATTTTGTCATGGCTGTTCCAAATGATAAACACTAATAGCTCAAACAACAGTTGCACCACAAATAAAAAATATAAACATGTAAAATATTTAAACAAGGCTTAGCAGTCTCAATCTAAATGTTGCTAACTTCCGGAAGCTAAAAAAGACGCTTCCGCATTAAAAAAGTTTTTTTTTTTTTAATACTAAGACATGCGTGCGTAAGCTATGATAAACAACATTGATTTTGTCATAAATGTGGGAATTGGCTCACTTCAATCATTTCAACAGAGAAAAGCGATATTTTTAAAGCAAAAAGCATTTTAATTGTCTTCTCGAAGAGCAACTACTGTGCCGCTTTAGTGGTGCTACAGCTGACTCGCGACAGTGGTCCATGGAATAGCTCGTAAGTACAAAAAAAAAAAAAAAACTTTGAAGTGAAGAGAAAAACAAACCGTCGCTAAAATAATTAGTGATTAATTTCAAACTAGTACCGTAAAATGGGGTGAGATTATGCCATTTGGGGTGAGAATGTGCCATCATTGAACTGGACATGCTGTTGCCAGAATAATGTAACAATGTTTGTTGCTTCTTAATAACATAGCACTACTCATAACTAACGGTGAAAAAACTAATTTACTTTAATAGCAAACCCCTAGAATGCATTAATTAGCTCGCTGATATCATTATGGTAAAGTCTCACCCCATTTTACGGTATCTGTTTTTTATATAACTATATAATGTTGTTATTGATAGGTAATATTAAATTTTGTAATTTATGATTCAAATTTAAATTATTTTATTTATCTAGAGCAGTCACTGTTTTGAGTCGCTCTGATCTAACTCCGCACCTACCCCCGAATATTTGTAACAAGAATCATACTATTTATAACTTTTTTTATTTTTGTTTAGTTAAATTTTTATTTTATGTAATAAAATATTTAAATGTTACGTATAGATTATTTTTTTATCAGTAAAGATGCAATGTTTTACATATGCAGGTTGGCAAAAAAAAAAAAGGTAATTATAAAAAAAAGATACCTTATCCACTCAATGTGTAATTCAGAAAAAAAAAACGGAGCAATAGAGAGCAACAAATTTCTTCGTTCCTTCTCTGTTCCAGTTTTGAGAAAAATCTCGTTGCTCCCCTGACGCGCCACTCCAGATCCCTGAATTAATGTGTTTAATATTGAAGGCTTTCTTCAGTTGGTCAAATTGCAACCTCTTTTACCTAAAAGAGACACCCAGGCGGAGAAACGATGATATATACTACCTTAACGCTATATATACTGTAAACCCTTTCTTGACGTATATTGAGTCTTTGAACGTTGAGAATGTATGATTGCTATATTAGGCTACTTGTCAAAACAGCCATTTGTTAAATGATACTTGTTCCGCTGTCCTTGTTGGTAGAAGCTCGGTTCCCAAAGAACACTGAAAGAGAAACAACATTGAACGATGTCAACGTTTGGGAGGGTGACCACCTCTCGCGACTGATTCGCTCCGGGACCGTGTATGTTAATGGAAGCTGGTGCACATAAAATCTGCCATGGATCAATGCCCTTCAAGTGAAGCGATACCTCTGAGGAGGCCAACCTAGGTGACGGTCTCTCACCTGGAGCTGGTTTAAAATTAGGAGATCCAACAGAAGCAAGGCGCATGCATCGCACGCAAACCTCTTAATATGATGCTAGAAGCAGATTAGAATAGAATAGAACAAATAATACTTGTAGTAAATGACTACGCAGGAAGAGTTTGATGGGGGAACGCGGGGCACCGAATGAGAACATTGGGTAAAAGTCTCTATTTTAAATTGTCTCAACTTATCGTGACAATGCAAAGAAACTTCATTGGTCCATATTCAACACTGTTTAACCAGAATTCTTGTTATTGGAATAAAATGGCTTATTATCAAGAACATCAGGTTGATAATAAGCCAATGTCAGTATGGCTCCGAGTCGAAATGACCTAGATTTGAAAAGCCAACTTTTAAGTAACCCTTTTCTCAAAAATGATCCGGTAACGATCTCATTTTTGAGACCACTAAACAAACAAAGTTTCATCTTTTAAGTAACCCTTTTCTCAAAAATGATCCGGTAACGATCTCATTTTTGAGACCACTAAACAAACAAAGTTTCATCTTTAAGTTAAATTATCTAGTTTCTAGTTAAATTATTATTATTATGACCCTCTATTGATTAAAGAAAATATCATCAAAATCGGTTTATTTAATAAAAAATTATGGCTGAAAAACCAAAAACAAAATAGCCACATTTCTGCCCATAACTTTTTTTGAATTATTTATATGGTCAAACAAAGGTACGGACGTATGGGAAACCAGCCTCCATCGATTAAAAAAACACATGGAAATCGGTCCATCCGGTGAGAAGTTGCGAGTGGACAAACAAACAAACAAAACAAAAAGACACACATACAGTATGAATGTATTTATAACCTCCTTCCTTTGTGAAGTCGGTTAAAAAACTAATGTGCCTAAGACATAACTTACCTATCCCACGCTAGAAATAAGTTCGAAACAGGTTTTTAATTAATTCATACTTTACGCTCTGGTGATAAATTTATGCCTAGCCCCAAAGCATTGGATAAATATTGCATAATAATATTAAGAATTGTTAGAAATTGCATTACGTGTTAACTACTGTAGTTTACACTACCAACGAATTATATAAAGAAACTCATTAATCTGAATACGTACTACAAGTTGCATGTCACAGTAACTACAAAAATAACATTAATAAGTGTTTCTTGCAGTATAAAATATTGTTTCATGGTCTTTATTATTAACATTTTCTCAAAATCCAAAAAAATAATCAAGGAGCTACGAGGTATTTTCACACTATTATAAGGTTTAAAAAATAATAAATGTAATATTGCATTAATGGTGTTTACAAGTTTAGATGTTATTTAGTGCATTGAGTAATATTCGTGTGGGATATCCAGAAAAGGAAACAATAACGGCTTTTCCTTTTTGACTCACGTATAATGCCAAAGGGACTAGTTTTTTTCTTGTGACTCTTGACTCTATGTACATTACTTATATCTTTATTCTCTGGAGATTCCGAAGTATTTTCATCATCACCGTTATGAGAAGAGTTGAGTTGTAGCTCTGCCCGACAAGTAGGTAAAGCATCTTCCTTTCATTCTGGAGTGGCATTGCGACTGAGATAGTTCGAAGATGGAGAAATGTCTGCCTCAAATGAATTGTTTTGCGAAATCACGATCCAAATTAGAAATCCAGCATAAGTAGAAATAACTGATTTCAAATTTTGTATGTATGCTTCCAATTCCATTTCACTGCTTTTCTGCAATATCTGGAAAACAATGCATTTAAAAAAATCACTTTTGTTCTCCTTCCTAATAATGTAAATTTATTCTTTCATTTTTTCTTTTACGTTAGCGATAAAAAAATTCCGCCATCGCAATAATTTTTTCGCTAACCCCCTATCTGCACAGTGCGAACCCCTGGGGGTTCGCGAACCACCGGTTGGGAAACGCTACTCTAGATGGACAACTGCAGCCTCGAAACTCATGTCTGTAATGTTTTTGAAAATGTGTGCGTAATATATGTTCTACATTTTGTTTTTTAAACTTACAAATTCAGTTATTGCAATCTAAGATTGGATTTTTATAAACATAATATAGTTTCCATTAATCTATTTTTTGCATTCCTCAGACACTCTAGCGCTGGTGCGAATTTTTGAAATAATAATAATAATAAAAAAAAAAAAAACTACAAGTAGACAAAACGCAAATATAAATTAGACAATTTGTACATTTAAATTCCAATGACAACTCATTTTAGCATTATCCGTCCTCATTTTTCATTTGAATAATTATATAATATGCGCGTTAACATAATTATATACATAATAGTTTTACAATCTGTTATTTAACGTTATTTAAGGAAAATTGAAAGGGTAGAATGTAATTTTTATCGAAGATAGCAAATAATAACGAAAAATTTACGCGTTAAGCTGGAAAACGTTTTTTATATAAAAACTTTTTTATCGGATACAGAAAAGAAATTCGATACTTTTAGAATCTTTTCAATAAAATTAAATCAGGGTAAGGGTCTTTTCACGATTAGAACTACAGAATTGCGTGACAATGTTAAATAGATAACTGCAAATGCAAATGGACGTTTGAACTCAAACTTTCGCATTCAGGAATTCTATATGTAATGAAGAAAATAAGCAACTGGTATTGCAACTAGATTCCTGATACCCGATTTTCGTTAATACACCTTTTGCATTAAATATGATTATCACGCATCTTAAATATAAATTCAAACAAAAACAAACTATCTTTTACCCTGCTTTCTCTTAAAGGTTTTAAAAACAGATAAGAAAAAAAAAGTTGGCAATAAATAAAAGCATGAAAGAAGACTTAATGCATCGTAAAAAAAATTCCGCTAAAAACAGAAATAAGTCAAAACTAAAATTAATTACTTTAATGAATATTTATTTAAAAAATGAAAAATTTAAAGTAGGCTCATCAGATAGGGATGTTGGTGGTCTTTCTGTTTTTCCGTCTGCCCATTCCCCCATCCTCTAATAATATCTCAAAGAGTAATCTGATTTGAACCATAACAAAAAACCGTTACCCAATCTCAAAGTAAATTTCATTCCCGTGTTTATTTGAATTTACTCTCAGTTTTAAACAGTTCTCAGTAAACTATAATGCTCTGGGAAATTAAAATTTTGACAGAAATCAAATTTTTACACTAAAACGACAATAATAGTAATTATTATTATTATTATTATAGAAAAAATTTCTGACATCCATCATATAATTTAATTAATTACTATTTTGTTCTAAGAAAAATAAAAATTCTGAGAAAAGAACTGAAATATTTTTAAATTTCTTGACGTTGTTGCATTTTTGAACAAGTATGTTGTTGTTGCAGATCCCCACGATCAGCGTGGTTAGATCAGGTCCATGATATTGTGCACCCTGAAAAAAACCAGTAGCATCAGTGGGCAATCAGTCAGATCTTGTCAAGTAAGTCCCAGACAGGAAAGAATGTACTCTGGGGAAGTCTGCTCTTAAGAGCACATGGTGCGGATATCAAAACATTTAGTACCACCAGAATATTTTAATGATCTAAGATGGTCACCGATAAAGCGAGAGAGGGCAGTTTTAGAACAAGTATAGCACAATTGGGCTCACGATAAGGTCGTTAAACTAAACGATACTCTTCTTATCTGACATTTTTCTATTATAGAATCCACATACAAGTTGGTTATACTAAAGTTTGGTTCACGTATTGCATATATACCACGTTTCAAGGACATACATATATTATAGGGTTTCCAATCGGCGGTTCACGAAAATAATATTGCAGTGGCGAAAGTTTAAACTGCTTATGCAAATGAAATAATAAAATAATAAATTGACATAGATATTAGTACGAAGCATGTTCTTTTTTTATTTTTCCCCCGATCATACCACAAAGTTGTGAACTTGCATAAGAAGTTTGGGTACAAAATCTTAAAGCTCTGATTTCTACTGTTGCCTGATTTCGAGAATGTAGATCAATAAGTGATACAAGGAGATACTCATTGATTCATTTTAAATTTTGCACTTATGATTGTCCTACCATTTCCCACTTTTTCTGTGCTAGTGCGAAAAAAATATTGGAAAGATAAAAATTTTACTAAAATCCAAATTTTGCATTATTTTCTGCTAATTTCTCATGTGCAGACCCAAAGTGGAACTGAAAAAAATTTATTGATTAATTACAAATTTTGTACTCACATTTATCACACTTTGTTCCAACTTTTCTAGATTATCGCAATGAGAAATTCGAAAATGTCTTAATTTTCATACTTCCTATATTTTTGCGAATTTTGTATCTTTCAACCCGAAAATGGAACCGAAAGTTGTTTATTGATTGATTGAAAATGTTTTTATATATTTTCCATGCGATTCCACGACTGTCTTGCAGTATCGCGAAGATTATTTTTAAAAATATTTTAAACGAATACAAATGCTTACTGTCCCTTTAATAATTCAAAAAAAAAAAGAAAGAAATACTATTAACGAAGTAATAATTAAAAAATACATATTACTTTTCTTGTTGATATTATTTTAACCTTCATTTACACTTTATATATATATATATATATATATATATATATATATATATATATAAAATTAGCATGTCTGCAACGTATAGTAAATAAATAAAAATGTTGTGTTCTGTCTTCGGTCACAGTAAATCAAAGGAATCGAAGCAATTCCTCTTTTTAATGTATGAAACAGGACTAATTGGATTTACCCAAAAGTTTCGATGAGTTTCCTGAGCTTTAAAGCCTCAGGAAAATATGAAATAATGCCTTCAAAGTTTTTAATGACAGATATGCTGTAGGAATATATCGTTCGATAAAAGAAAAGTGAAATATTTATAGAAAGGGCTCAAAACTAATCCATCTTAGTCTAGTAGATGGGGGAAAAAGTTTTTGAAAAAAGAACTTTTCAGAAAGCAGTAAAATAATATTTTCTGTGTAAAAACTTCTTGGTGTAAAAACTTTAAAGTAAAATTATGCTGTGTAAAAATCCATACACACATGTATATACGAATAATAAAGAAAATGTAATACTACATAAATGTTAAACAGGAAATATGTATTAAAACTATGTTATCTGAAACACTAATTCGCTCAAAGTATGGTATTTTGTTGCTATTAGCTTAAGCGAATTATTAATACTCCATTTAATTGCAATACACCGTCAGCTCATTAACTGACACCTGAAACAAATAGAATATATCATCGCCTACTTTTAGCTTAATTAAATTAAAGAAAAAACAACAGTTGAATGAATCCTAAATTCAAAATTTAAGCTAAATGGCTGATGTAGAAAAGTTCAAAGAAACTCGGTTTGTTATTCAGGGTGCGTTGCGCTCTTAAGCCACGCCCCATTTTGTAAGCACTTTACCGCCTATACCACGAAAAATGCTTTCTGTATTAATAAATTCCCGGTTTATTATCAGGAAAATACTTTTATGCGTGCGATTTCTGGTCGTAAAGTGCTTACAAAATAGTGTGTGACGTAGAAGTGCTACGTACCTTGAAGAATTGATCGCATAAAATGAATTCGAGACTCATTAATAAAGAAAAAAAAATATTCTGGTGTGCTGGTGGTAAAGTGCTTACAAAATAAGTCGTGGCTTAAGAGCGCTATGCACCATGTTATTGAAATCATTTTTAGTGAAGCACTTGTAAGTAGATCATATGAGCTATTACTTGAGTAAATGAAGAAATGTTGAAGTTTGAAACTTTCATCTCAAAAATATGAGATGAACACTTATAGGTGGCTTGTCTGCCAAACGGCAAATGGCAGGCAAGTGACCTGTAAGTTTGGTTTTAAGAACATTAACTGCTTCAGACAAAAACGAGGAAAAGATTGAAGGATGAGCCAGTTTTGTGCAACAGATCAAATATATCCCCTCTCTCATAAATTTTAATTTTCAATTTTGGTGAAAAATCAAAAGGTCTAGATTGTCTTAAAGTTATTGATTTTAAATTCCAACTAAGTAACGTGTTAAGTCTGCGCATTGCAGAAGTTAATCGGAAACATGCATAGTGTTATCAAATTAGAATTTTCTCGTTTCTCTCCCACCCCATGCGCACATTTGAGAGAGTCACCCTTATTTTGCTCCTGGTTTCTGCGCAGATACACCCTAAAAACAATCCTTTCTTTTCATTTTCGTAAGTAACAGCAGATTTGATTAATTACGAAGGGGATCATTTAGACAAATTTAGCGATATTGTTCAGAAAATGGTTTCACTGTTAGAAATTTTATCATGAAATTACGGTTAAATAACCGGCAACAGTTTGTCCATCTAATTCACCGTTAAATTTACGGTTTGGAACATTTTTCTTTCTTTACGGGATCTAAATCATTTGCAATTAGCTTGGGCAAAAAGCTATAAATACTAAAGTTTACGGTTTTATAACCATTTAAAAATGGTTCCAAAACAAAACTTTTACCGTTCTTGAACCATTTCGAAGTGTGGAATCTTCGAGGCGTAGAAACAGTAAACGAAGCGTGCAGGAATCGAACCCGCGTGTTTGGTATACCAATCTTGCGCTCTAGTCATTCGGCCATCTACACCGCGTAAAGCGGCCGTTTATTTATCAACAAATCTTCTTTTCCAACAGGCAAACTGCTTTGAAATTGAGATTTCAGTTTTTGATTGGATTCAAAGTCATTTTTGGTCTAAATTTACTGTATATCGACGAAAATCATTTTATTTGCTGCAAAAATTAAAATACAAACAAGCTTCAGCAGCTCAAATGATGGGTTCGCTCATTTGCAAACAGTTCGGGAATCGGGTGTCTCCAATTTTTGATTTACGTGTATATGTGTTTCTATTTAGTAACCACTGCTTAAGCCACTTTTTTTTTCTTCTTTCTTTATATACCCATGCAGATTTGAACTAATAAATCTTTATTCATATTTTAACAACAACGTACGACCGGTAAGGTTTCGGAACCAAGATGGACGCCCTATTCTTATTGAGCGCTTGTAAATTACGGTTAGTTAAACGTTCTTTAGGATAAACAGAGAATAAACGATTTTTTTTTTTTTTTTTTGACAATCAGCGGTTTGAGTACCATCTTTTTAAAGGTTCAACTGTTGTAATTAAATATGGTAAAATAACAATCAAATAAATGGTTATTTTAGTTTTCTTACGGAAACTTTTAACAGTGTTGTTTATAATGATTAATTTTCAGAAAGTTTTATGTTGCGGTAGGTAAATAAATAAATAATGATAATAATAAATAAATGCATAATTTAATAAATAATAAAAATAGATCACACATTAGATCTGAAAAATAACAATCTGTCATTCTTTAATCGAACATAAACAATAGTCTAATGGAGGGACTCCCAAACCTTTTCAAGTCGTGGCGCACTTGGTGGAATTAAAGTATTCTTAAGGCACCTAAGCTAAGTATTATTTATTCATGGTAGAAATATAGCATCGATAATATTTGTACGATCTTGAAGTAAAAAAGAGAATAGAAAGTATTTTTTTCTTTCTAATGGGGCTGCAGTATTGGTCATCAACCATTGCAGACCTAGTGCGTCCCCAGATATTGGTACCAACTCGTCATAGGCACCACAATGAGTGTGGTACCATTGCCGCAATTTTTTTTTTTTTTTGAAGCTTAGTTTCCCCTAGATGAGGCACCTGAGCTCTCGTTGATGCAGTCTGCACTAGGAATTTAATTTAGCCGAGAGTATCCATTCCAAATGGATACTGGATCTTTAACATGCCGCATAATCATACGACTATGGACGCAGACTATTTTCTGCATCTTGAAAATCCACCGACTTGGGCCAGGTTTGAACCTGCGATCTTGGGCATACGAGACCTGCGTCTTACCACTACGCCACCCTGTCGACATAGAATCGAAAGTGGTTATAGATAAAAATAATAAGTATCACTCATATTCACAATTTATGAAAGTACATTACTATTTGAAGTCTACCACCACTCTTGGGGTTAATGCGCAAGGACGGTCCAGTTGCGGTCAGGTGCCAGCCGCTCGTGTGAGTCGGCCCATTTAACATAATGTACCACTACGACGAAACTGTTGGGCCTGACCGCAACCGGAACGTCCATTTGCGACGAGCCTTATTTGTTCCTTTAGCAACAAGAAAAGTTTGATATCATGCGACACTCTTTACCTTTCGCTGTGGCACCTCAAGATGCCGCGGCAACAAAATATTTGGAACAAAACAGAAACTGAGAACGTGTAAGCTATTTTTCGCTTTATCAGAGCATTATTGACTACAGAATTACATATATACTTAAGAATAAAACTATTAATGCAACAAAACTATTGTTAAAATAAAAATAATGCAAGTTTTTTTTTTGTTATAAAATACTGCTATAACGCGTTGTTTCGGATTAGTTTTGCCCCATAAAAGTTCAACCGAATAAAAAATGTCTTGAGAAATGAAGCTAGACACATAAAGAAACACACACACACAGAAACACCACGAAAAGAATACTGAAAAATCTCTGATAAGTTTTACTGGTAAAATATTTTCGACGTACGTGAGTGAAGTTCTTTGACATAAGAAGGAATGAACGGTATAAATCAAATAATTCTAGATGCCGAATGTTTTCAGAATAAATGGTGGAAGTTTGCGAAATTTAAGTACCCTATACATTTAAGTGAAACTTTCTGTTTCCAAAAGATTACGTTTTTCAAATTAAAAAGGATATTTTTTCTAATGTAGTACAATTTTTGCAATAACTGCATATTTTCTAATATTTGAGTGGCCCTAGGCACTCTTGCTCCTGTCAAAAAAAAAGAACTAATGTTTGAAGTTAAAATATGAAACGTAAAATAAAACTTTTACAAAAAGGAAAGGAAAAGAAAATCATTACGCAAAGTATATTCATATTCCGTTTCATACAATTTAATGTTTATATAAAATTAAAAAATATATCACCAACAAAAAAATTATAAGCTTGAACTCATACAAAACTTTTACAAATAATTAAAAATGAACGCTTTGATCTTAGACATGAGACGGATATTTGAATTTCGGAAGAAGTGTTTTAGTCTTAACTAATTTAGATGAAACCTTCCAGGAAAGTAAATATTAATCTGAGGATTTTCGGAGGAACATAAATAAATACAAACTGTAAAAAGGTTTTCCGGCACATTGTCAATATTGCCTTAAGTTTTAAGATCTCTGTTACAATCATATTCAAAAGTAAAGAGTCCCTTTTTTATTATTGATTTTGTCTTATTTTTATTTTTTTATGCATCGTTTTGTTTTTTCATATTTTTAACCTTTTCAGAAAAATACTGGGATGCAGCTGCCTGTCTTTAGCCAACATTTCTTCAGCCACTGCTAAAGTACGTAAAGCAGAAAATGCTCATTGATTTACAGCAGCTTTTCCAAACTGTGGATTCCTAATCAATTTTTGGTGAATCGCCTCACCTGTCACCCTAATGACCTGTTTAATGTTTCTGTTTAAATAGTGTTTTGCAAAATTTCTGAAATTATTTTGAAACAAACTGAAGTCCCAAATAATTCCAAAGTTTTCGGTATGTGCATAAATAACGCGAAAACAATCATTGAGCATTTGAATATTAGTCTCTACGTGAACTTTAAAATTTATAATATATTTTTTTTCAAAACTTCATCACGCTAAACGCAGTGAAATCTCGTCAAAAAGAATGCAAAAATAGAACGAACTATATATATATATATAGTTATATATATATATATAAATAGTGTGTCAAAGAATTTTTAAGAATAGTTTTATAAAATGAAGTAAAAACTAGTATAGTGTCAATGTCATCAAAGTAAAAAAAAGTAAACAAATGAAACTGATGTTTTGGAAGTGGATATGTTATAACTAAGGAGTTTCACGAATGCTCAACAACATAGATAGCGCCATTGTTGCTTAGTTCCATCTTTTGTGTTAAAAATTCTTTGACACACTGTGTACAAACAGCTGCGACGCGAACTTTGGAGGCAGTCCTACAACGTAAGTTGGAACAGGCATTCAAATCGTTGATAAACCGTTATAACAAAGGTATTGAAGCCGAAAGAGCTTATTTTGAATAAAAATACTTAAAAATATATAATTATTAGTTTTTATTTTATTTTATATACCTAGTCTTAAAAATTCTTTGACACACTGTGTATATAACAATTTTTTCAGAAAGAAAAATTTAAACAGAAACTATGTGTTACAGTATTTTTAGAATAATTTATCAATACTTTTATAATTAACCAGAGTCAAACTGGACGAAATTTCAAATTGAAGAACGTTTCTTCCTCTTTATTAATAATAAATCAGAAAGTATGTGTATGTATGTATTAACTCACTTAGGGACACGACCGTTTGGCCGATTTTCATGAAATTTGGCATAAAATTAGTTTGGAGCATAGGGGTGTGCAATGTGTACCTAGAAGAATATTTTTTCAAAAATTCGATTTTGTTCGTCTTTCATTCCAATTTTAAGCTCAATTTTGCATAGATTTACAAATATGGGGACACAATATTTTCTACACATATTTTAAATTTGACATTTAATAGCATAAAATTTCATTAGATATAACGTGAATATAACGTTCAGTTTGCACTTGGTAGGAACCTTATGCTATTTTCTAAGATTCCAAATGCATTTTCTAAACGAATCCGTAGTTCCAAAACCACATTAGAAAGTTTCAAATTTCTTAAAATTCGCAAGTATTCAACTAAAATTTTACAAATTGAAAAATATAATACTAACCTAATTCGAGACATTTTTTAAAATGTATTTTGAGCTCGCAAAATGGTTTTGCTTAAATATTCTGTTCAAATTGCTTGATTCTTTTCCTTAAATCCGAATGGAAATGTTCGGGAAGATTTACACTGAAACTAACTAAATAAATAAATACAATTCACCTTTGATATAAACCTATCATAATGCTGAAGAAAATAGAAAAGTGTTAAAGCAACAGAAAATTTTTTTCATTCAGTTTGAATACTAAAAGTGTAGTGATCTTTAAATAACGCCACACAGCCAAATATACGAAAATATTATTTCTAACAATTCTTACATTTTTGCATATATTCGACTGAACTACCGTTGCTGAATTTCAAAGAAAAATTCCGTTGTGCTTCCTTTTTATAAACATCTCCAAACTAAGTAGGATCTAAAAATGTTTAATTTATTATGTAAGACGATGTTCGTGCATATTTAAAGAAAGGTATATAAAATATTTTTACGTATAAAGAGTTCTGCTGCGAAATTTGAGAAAAGGAAATAAAATTTAACTGATGCTATGACATTTACGACCAAGAATTTAGTTTCTAAGAAGTGGGACATAAAACTGTCTTTAAGAGATAGAAAATAAGGAATTTCTTATAATATTAAATCTCGATGTCTATGATAAACTAGTAAAATTTTAAAAGAATTGACTAGACATGGTATTAAAAAAAATTAATTATCAAAGTCGGAATTATGAGATGTTTTAGTTCTTAATATAATTTCGTATTTAATAAAGGAGATAGTTTGACTTACATATATTGTGGCTTGTGTAAAAGTTTATTATTATTACTATTATTATATATTTTTAACTTATTTTTATTTGTTTCATATTATACACTCTTAACTTATTTTTATTTGTTTTATTTTAAGCACTTTTAACTTATTTTCATTTGATTTATTTTTACACTTTTAACTTATTTTTTGTTGCTTTATTTTATATATTTATTTGTTATATTATTTATTTTGAAGTTTCTTATATCTATTTGAAGCATGAGAATTGAATTTAAGCCTACTAGATAATATGTGTGTGGCTTCAGTTTTCATTCCCTGTTCATTTTTTGCAGAAAAGAGAAATACCCGCAAACTGTCCAATGGTTAAAAGTCTGCATTAACTATTGTGAAGCTCGTTTTGGAAGTGCGGTGAAAAGCATAGGTTTGTCACACTAAAGGATTGGGGTTTGATACCTGCTTTTACGCTTTCAAACAATTATCAGGAAAGAAAAAAGAATGTTCTTCTATTTTTAAACATCTAATGCAAAATCAGAATATAACCTACATATATTAGAAGCAAAATGCATTTCTTAGTTGCTTTAGAATCTACAAATAGATAGGTGCTTCCCAATAATTCCAATAATAAAAAGACAAGTCAATATTTATGCTCTTACACAATTGTATTACTCAATTCAAAGGAGCGTACTTATTATTTACTTTGCAAAGGAACTGATGTTCCTCAGACTTTTTAGAACTAAGAGAGAAAATATGTTTGAATAATGGAGAGAGATATTATAAAGCGGAAAAGTTTTGGTATGAGTTCCATGTACGTATACTTGAGTATGAGATTATGAAAGTTAAAAATTGCTATCGCACATACGCTGTAAAAATTAATTCCTTTCCATTTCCATAATTTATCAAATATTCAATATTTTTATTTTAAATTTCAGTATTATATGTGGTGTCAAGTTTTCTTATAGTTTGGTGATATTTCGTAGAAAGCTTTGCGTGTTATAAGTCAACGAATGTGGCGTTTTTGAAAGAAGTGCCGATATCTTCGTGAGTATCAGTAGAATTTTTGCTAAAATGGACGAAAAAATTCTGTAGTCGGATGTCAAAATGTGATATCTCACTTTTTTTTAGCGAAAATTAGATAACTATTGGGGAGATTTTAATGAAATCTATGAGACGGCAAAGCATGACATTTCTACTGTCATCCGTCAAACAGAGAAAAAGTCCTAAAGGTTAATAAATTACCCATTTGTGCAGAGAACTTTGAAATTGTTCTCCTAAAAACTGAGATATCACATTTTGCCATCTGAGTACTATGTTGTACATAAACAAAATATTTTCTGAAATTTACAGTTTATTTTCAGCTTGTTACGATGTAGGAGTATACAAAACATTTTTCTCCGTTTTTAATTTTTTGATGGTCCCCTAAATGTAAGCTGAATGAATTGTTACTAGAAAGTTTGAACATTGTAAATTAAAACATAAACATATAAGTAAAAAACGGATTTTCGAACCCGAAGGATTGTTATACATGAAAAATCTGTAGAGCGTCGATGAATTTGGCCAAGATTGTAAAATCACAGAAACAAAATCTAACATCAACCCTTGATTACAAAAACTTTAATTTATTTCAATTTTTTTTAAAACTTATTTTTAAAATGTCCTTTTAAATCAGACAATATTGTACGATTTCAGTGCATGACTATCAATAGTAAGAATTGATACATATAAGCACCTCACGCACTCATTACGAATTTTCTACGAAACTTTCACATAAAGTTTTTTTCTTCTTCCTTTTTTCTTTTTGCATCTGTTTTCTTCTAATTATTCAAATTGAATGTGGATGTTTGTTTTCTGATTTATATTCAATAATAATAGGGTGGCATGAACATTTTTATGCCTATTTCCTTCACAGGAGAAAGAGTGCAGAAAGATAAAATGTATGAATAATATTTGTTGCAAATGCATTAAATTAAATAACTAGACCAGTGGTCAATCAGTCGCACTCAGAAGAGTTATTGCTAATTGAAATATTTGAACAATGCAAACTGTTCTCAAACAGAAAAACTAAAATGTCTAAAAGCTGTTTAAGCATTCGGAGCTGAATTTGAAAAATTGAATGAATTTCGGTCGAATTTCGCCCGCTGGGAAAACTTTAGTAAAAATAAAAACATAAAAATTTAAAACATATAAGAATTTTTAAAAGTAACCAATATTCTATTTCTCCATTCTGTTCTTTAATTCCTGCTTTTAAGACATGAACAGTATAAATCTCGTAAAAAATCCTTTTATTAAATTACTCTTTTGCGTTTAGGAAAATAAAGAATAAATTCATAAAATTTTCTGAGTTTATTTTAACTATCTATTCTCTTAAATTGTAGGAAAAACATATATACGTTATTTTATGTAAAGGTCCTCAGGATACACCCCTTTTTTTGTATTCCGGGAAATATTATATTCAGATGTAAACTAAGTGGGAAAAAAATGATTCAAGTACTTTTAAGATTCCGCTTTACACGCGCAAAGCAAAAACATACATTGTTAATAAAAAGCTATTCAAAGCTTTATCAACTTAAAACCTCGGCGACTGTTGCTGAAAGAAAACAAAAAGGTTACCTTTGATCAAGAAAGGAAATTTGAAAAAGTATTCCAATTTACATGACTAGTCTTTTATGTAATACTTCTCTTAAGTACTTCAAAAGCCTTTCTCTCGTAAGCATATAAAGCGCTACAAATGTTTGTATCTTAGGAAGTAAAGATTTTACGATTTTACAGCAGAGTTTTAATGGACAAATTCAATGTATGCAGCTTTTTATATTTATTCTTATTTACTGCTACAAGTGTTACTTTTTCATTCGACGACAATAAAAAGCAAAATTATACTAACGCCAAAGGCAGCATTTCCACTCGATATTTGTTTTTCAGTTAAGAAATAAAGAGAAGAAACTTTTTGTATTTTGAAAATAATTGCTCTAAACATCGACTGTGTTGCGTCGACTACTTTTCGGTTCAAATAAACTCTTTGTACTATTACATTTTAATGAAGTGAAAATGCCCCTTACCTTTTCCTGCATGATGAGTCGGATGGTTAGGGTGACGAATGGGCCATCTGCAGGCAAGGAGTCTACAACAGCTATGGTTGGGGGTATTAAAAAAGTAAGTAAGAAAATAAAAATGTAATACAGAAAATTTCACACTAGTACTTTAAAAATTATTGCTTTTTTTTCTTTATTTTTGTTTTCTCCCGGTTTGTTTATTCGGAGGACATGTACCGACGAGCTAGTTTATAACGACACCGTTTTCAGCGCTACATTGCTTAGAACGTCAATAAACCGTCGGATAACGATGAATCAACTTGATTTTAATGTCATTATTTAAATGGAAACCTCGTAGTGAAAGTCATTTTTTCAGTGATTTCACCTTTGATTTTAGATTTTCATTAAAAAGTGTAAGAACTTAAGTTGAAAGAAAATCCTTAAGTGCACCCTCATTTCACACAGTGTGATACATAATAAGTGACACAGGATGGGATGGAAAATCATCTTTCACCATGAAAACAAATGAAAAATACATGCATTCTTACCCAACCAATCCAGTGAACAGAAAGTTTGCAAAAGGCAAGACACAAGCATATTTCTTGTTAAAGATCGGATGCTTGTGCAACAAAAAACAGTCTGCACAATTTAAGCATAATGTATTTTTATTCACTTTGAAAGAGCCATAAAATAATATGAATTATTTCACAGTGAAAAGCAGATGCTGACTTCACAGCATTACCGATGCAAGAGAAAGTTTTGTTGTTAGAAGGAAAAACAAAAATATATATGTCTCAACATGAGTATGAGTATTTTATTACACTACAATGATTCACGCAATAGGGAAAATGATTTTTACTTGCATAAATAAGCAAGGTACAGAAGATAAGCATGTAAGCATCCCTAACCATTTTAAAATCGGTGAAATTCACGTGAAATTCCGTACTTCAAAATTTTAAAGCTTAAGAGCAAATCAATTTTTTTTTATGATGATCTGATTTATTCATTCGTCTAACTTTCTAAGCTTTTATTTTATTAGTTATTCATTCAGAATTTTAGTTTTCAAACTTATTCTCGATAAAACAGTGGAAAGTATAGTTTATTGCAGCCTATTTTAAAATATTTAAATGTATATTTTACTTTTTAAGAACTTTTCTCGCCGTTTTCTGTTTAGTTTGAAAATCAAACGATCATTTCTTACCACATACACACTTTTGAAAAATATATTCATACAATACACCTCAATTTCGTGAAATTTTGATCGATCATACAGCAGCTCCGTTTGCTGATCTCCGCCACTTTCTCAAGCTGATTTATATGTGAAGAACTGTAACAATAAAACTTTGAACATTTCCTACTTTTCCTTATAGGGTTTTACGAATTGTAGTTTTTCATTTGACAATTCGTGCTTAGCGGTCATAAACAGACTTTCGAAGCAGAAAGTGTGTGAAATGACACTGATAGTACGTGAAAGAAATATACTGATACATTTTTCTAGATTTTTTGGTTGAGAAAAAATGTTGTACTACTTTTAAAATAAGCTATTTCATTTACCTTTATTCATTGAAAAATAAAAATAAAAAATTGCAACAAAATGACAAAAAAAAATTACGCATACATTTGAGTTTTAGGAAAGTTGGTTCTGTAGGTGCATTTATTAGTATGCGAATCAGAAAGTTTGCTTCTCTGTTTGTTCAAAGCAACTAAATTTATAAACTGGCATATAGCATCATTTCGAAAGAAATCAAGTATGCTAAACGAAATAAAACGAGAACAGAAACGGTACAGTCCTTATACCAACAGTTCCTCCCTTGAACATGAATGGATTCTTCTCGTCCCTCTGCCAGTGTGAGCTCTTTTTTGTGGTAGAACTTGACCTTGCCATTGAACTTTCAAAAATAGTTGCTGCACTAATTGCTTTTATTTATCTATTTATTTATTTAATTTATGTATTTATTTATTTTATCTTATTTTAGATATTTATTTATTTGTTTGCTTACTTATTTTTCAATTTAAAAGATAAAACCGAGCAAAACTCTAAGAAAAGCAGTCAATTTAAAATATGAATCACGCACACTTTTAACGGTCAAATGCGCAAACTTATCCGCACAGAAATGTAAATTGAAATATCTTCGCGTTCCTGGACTGGGGATTACAAATTTAGGAATCCTATGATATTTACTTAAAGCTTGCGTTTGGACCAAATTGAAGATACGTTAGCTTCGCAAAATATCTAGTAGGTGCTGAAAATATACGCATGAGGATGAAGATGGGTTATCGTACTAGCTCCTACAAGATGAGCTGCTATGATTTTTTACATTAGAAGTATTTTATTACAGGTTATTCCTAAAAATGTCGTAAATTTTAAAGCGGATTTCTAGTTAACTGCTTTTAGCACTTCACTAGCACTGCAAAATCTAATGTATGTAGGAATGAAAACTTTTTCTACACTACTCGTTTCCTAACATCTAAAAAATATTCAGCTGCAAGATTAAAGCTATGAATTTCAGTTGCTTTATTTATTTATTTTTAAAGACATATCGAAGGTTTCTGACATTAGTCGACATTTCAAATCTTTCCTCCTTTTAAAATTACTTGAAACGCTAAAAGAAGAAAACTTATTAATATTTCCCGTGGAAATACAGAACACCCAGGAACAAGATTTCAGAAAAGCTGTTCTATATTAATAAAACTAATACCGCGAACCTCGCAAATAGTTCATTGCACTCATAAATTTTATTTACTTCTCTTATTTACATATCTTCATTCGTTAGTTTTATTTACGTAAATCCTTAAAGTGCTAACATAAGCAATTTTTAAAGAGTACTGAAAACTTATCTTCCTAAAAAAGTGTTACATAGGAATTACAGTAGTCTTTGGGAATGCGATTGCAGAGAGTGAAATATTTCACTTGAGTGTGTTCTTTAAGCAATCGATTTTAAATCCTCTTCTGAGGAAATTTCTTTAACTTGATGTTCTTTCAAAAGAATCATAGCGTAAAAATATCAAATAAAGGAAATAGCGAAATCAAATCTTCTTTCGTACATGGGAATCTTAGAGTAACTTAAAAGTATCTTTCTCTTGCTCTGCGGGAACAGAGGCAAATGGATTTTCAGTAAAACGTTATTTTTTGTGAACATGACGTTTAACCGTAAGCATCGAATACCTTAAGGTATTTTCGATATTAAAGCTTTGCTTCTTCCATAAATTATAATTTCGAATCCACTTTAAATGGACTTAAAGTTTTACAAATAACTAATTTTATGTCGTAAATCTTTTCTTCAAATATTATTCACAAAAAAAGAGTAGAAGCTTGATCATAACATATTCTAGATCATTTTAAAATTTAAAATTTTCTTCTTCTTGAGGATGTAAATTGCTACCAGGATTAGAAAAGATTTTCGCATTCTTAATAAAAAGCTTTAAGAAATAAATAGAGTAATTCTGTGCTAACAAGGAAGAAATAACATTGATGTATTGTATTAAATTAAGATTTAAAATGAAGAAATAACATTGAATTTTTGCATGACAATAAGATTCTAAATGAAGAAATAACATTGATGGGTTGTATGACAATAGCATTCAAAAGGAAGAAATAACATTGCTGATTTGTATGACAATAACATTCAAAAGGAAGAAACAACATTGATGGTTTGTATCACAATAACATTCAAAAGGAAGAAATAACATTGATGGTTTGTATGACAATAAGATTCTAGATGAAGAAATAACATTGATGGTTTGTATGACAATAACATTGAAAAGTAAGAAATAACATTAATGGTTTGTATGACAATAACATTCTAAAGGATGAAACAAAATTGATCGTTTGTTGGACAATAACATTCAAAAGGAAGAAACAACATTGGTGGTTTGTATGACAATAACATTCAAAAGGAAGAAATAACATTGACGGTTTGTATGACCACAACATTCAAAAGGAAGATTGCTTCAGCACAAAATTGAAAAATATTTGTAGACACGTGTTTTGGTGTTAAAATGAAAATTACTTTCCTAACAAAGATTCCGAAAAGCCTTTAGCAGTCTTTAGATGGATGGTATACATCCAGAAACTAACTTCTTTTGCAATGAAAAAAATTGTTCCCTGCAACGCCAAAACATCTGTCTGTAATTCTGGGTGAATTTTGGACTTAATTAACATTGTTTTTTCTTCTTGAAAAGTATTTGTGTTAGTTTTTATTTCTTACCGAAATATTTAATGTAAAGTTCTAACATTTCATTTAGTCGGCGACATTACGAAATTAATTTGATTTATCTCATTTCAGACGGTATTTACTGCCAATTAGATTTTTGGTTTTAACATAATAATTTTACCCTCCTTGATTTAATTACGAGCAATCTTATTAAATGGAAAATGTTTAATTTAAATAAATTCCCTGCACGTTAAAGATGTCAAGTAAAACCACAAGAGTTATACGAAAGAAGTAACTTCATTCTTAATGATAGTTTCTGCTCTAAAAGTTATTTGTTTTACTAACCGGCCTCGAAGCCATACTTTTTAAAAAATGTAATTTTGAGGAATATTTTTACTCTATGTTTTGTACATTATGCCGACTGAATCCAGGAAATTTTAACTGCTTCTGAAAAAGCCTATCATTAGAACATCATTTTTAAAAAACTTTTTGCGCGTGTGTGTTTTGCCCAAAAATATCTAAAAGTGATGGGTTTCACAAAAAAAAGATTTAGCGGATTAATTAAAATGTATTTTAAATTTTATGTTAGAAGAGTTTATTTTTTCACCCAAATGTGAGGCATGGCGTTGGGTACAATTGTTAATTTTCAAGTGGAAATGGTGCTGAAATATCATTCCAAGGGTACGTTTAACTCTGTTTATCTAATTATTATTTTAAATTAAAATTGTAATTTTTTGGCTCATTTTTTAATTCAATAAAATTTTTATTCATTTCATATTTTAATATTTCATGTAAATGTTTATTTTCATTTTTTAATTTTATTTTATTCTATTTTTATTTATTTTTTTTTATCATTACCATTGTTTTTATAGCAATCTGTTTTCAATCCTTACACTTTGATTTAGAGTTCTTTGAAAGACACCTTGCGTGAAAATGTATCAAATCGAGAAAATGGCAAAATGAAAACTTCTTCCGCAAATGAGAATCCACGGTAACTTTAAAGTATTTCCTTCACGTCACTGCGTGATCTTCGCAAATGGATTTTCGAGAAAGCCCTATCTTTTAGCAATATCCAATCACATATATTGATAGTCAACTAAAAAAAAATGAAATACATTTCTTAAAGGTGTTTTTTTTTTTTTTTTTTTTTCAATTTTCAAAGTTGAAAAAATAATACCGGTAATGAATTACAATGTCACTAGAGTTCGCCCAGCGGTCGGAATTCAACCGTAATTCATTTAATTTTACAAGTACAGCTTTGAGCGCCTAACACGTTCGCTGCCGACCACGCGCCAGCGCGTGATGTCAATCTCTTGCCACAGTGCCAACCACGTGCGAGAATTTACAGCTTTGTGTTAAGTGATGTCTGAGTTAGCCAACCACAAGCTCGCTCGAAGAAAGCTGCGCTGTGTCAATTGCTCTCCGCTGCAGTGGGCATTTCAGGTGTGATTACTTCGTAAAGATTCATCCCTTAAGTGACCGTCAGCGAACGTTAAAGGCTTAAGCGTGGTGTGAGTGATGTCTCAATAACCAGCCACCCGTTCGCGGGAGGGAAGGCTTCGCCTTTGTTTCCATCTGCTTCAATCCGCATTGTATGTTAGGTGTGTCTCCTGATACTGCGTAATGTAAAGGTTCATCCTTAAAGTGACCGGCAGCGAACGTGTTAAAAAACTTTCAGACGCGTTAGTTTTTCTGCCTAGTTTGTTTTGTTTAAATATTTTGATAAAATAGCGATAACTGTGCTGAGTGCGACTGATTGACCACTGGGGTAGTTATTTAATTTAATGCATTTGCAACACATATTATTAGGCTTGTCATATTTTTGGTTAGTGAAACCGGGACACATTAATATAGGATGGGCATACCGAATGGTCTGGATTAAGAGCCTTTCTTAAAGCCTCGCAAGTTCCGGGCGTGGGGAATCTGGAACCCTAAATTGTTAGTCTATCCACCTTTTAAAAATAAAAAATAATTTTTGCTACTTAATTTACTTAAAAAGATTATTTTTCCTTCTTAATGAGATTTTTTTCTGGTCTACCCTCTAAAAAGAAGCGTTGATAAAATAAAATTTGTTATAATATTGTCATAAAATTGTTTAATTGAACAATTAATTATAAGTTTTATTTTTTTAAATTACAACTTTTTGTCCAACTACAAAAACCATTTCAAAAAAAAAAAAAAAAACATTTTTGTCAAACTAAAAAAGCAATTAATAAGTTAACAACATTATTCTTTGTTTTTAACCCACTCATATTTCTGACTTAAATGTTCTTTTTTCAAGATGTCTCTGTTAAGCTTGACTTTTTCATAAAAGTCAGAGCACAGAAAACGCCAAAGTTTACTTTACATACAATCACTGCTCTTGCAGTGGACTCCCTCATTAATAATCTGTCATCCTAAAGATTCTTAATGTCTTCATAAAAGATTCTTAAAAACATAAGTTCATTACTTTTTACATCTTACAGCCGTTTCCGGGACATTGATAAAACTGGGCGGGACACCGGGACAAGAGCAAAATACCGGGACTGCCCCGGTCAAACCAGGACGTATGGCAAGCCTACATATTATACAAAAATTTTATCTTTCTGCACTCCTTATCTTGTAAAGAAAATAAAAACAAAAGTGCAATAAATATCATGCCCCCTTATTATTATTGAATGAGGTAGAATTGCAAAACTCACTTTCGATGTAATCAGGAGTTCGAAACACTAATGCAAATCAACAAACTTGCTAAAGGTTGATTCGGATCAAAATAACGTGGCACCACACTTATTATCTCCCTTTATATTATATTAGATATGGGATCATTCATAAATGATATCATGCTTCTAGGGAAGAATGTTCGTGAAACTGTGACAAAGTGTGACAAGGGGAGGGGAGGGCGTAACAAGAAGTGTGACATCCCAGCTTATGCAACGAAGCGTGACATGTGACAAGGGGGGAAGGGGGTCCGTTAAAGTGTGACATTTTCTGACAGAGGGGGGAGGGGGGTCAAATATGGGGGGAAAAGCGTGACATTATTTATGAACGGTCCCTATTGCTACCTTCAAATTGTATTTTAATTTGTTTGACAATGTACTGGACAAACAATCTGACTGACTTATCATATATATTCATATTTTGGAAATGGAATAACTGACACCTTAAGATCAATGTTATTTTGCTTTGAGATTCATTTAATACATAACCATATCTCTTTTATTTTGTTCTTGACATTTCTGCTTTTTTGAATTATAAACCGTAAAATGTGCGTAGAGCATTGCACAAATATTGTAGATGTAAGGGAAGTAAGATAAAATTGCGACGAATAAAGACATTTAAAACAATAGGCTTCGAATCTACATCGAAAGTAGGAGGGAAAAAAATTAACTATTGCCAAAGTTTTGTATTAATAACACCGAAACTCATCAATAGCTACTGAATTTTTAAAAAAAGGAAAACCAGGGAACAAACAGAGGAGAAAATGGTACTTAACTGTTTCGTTTTTTAGCCTACTTTCCCGTAAAAGTAAAAAATAATAATAATAAAGCATGAAAGAAGGCTTAATGTATCGTGAAAATATCGTTATAAATCAAGAAAAGTCAAAAATAAGTTAAGTAATTAAATAAAGAATGAAAAATAAAAAATTTGAAAGTAGGGTATTGAGATGGGGAAAAAGTGTGTCGGTCGGTCTGTCGGTCTGTCTGTCTGTCGATCTGTCGGTCTGTCGGTCTGTCTGTCTGTCGGTCTGTCCCCCCCCCCCCTAATAACTTTTGAACGAATTGTCCGATTGGAAAAATTCTTTTTGCATTCGAAAGATCTCGGCGAGGACATCTCATTTCAATATTTTACTTTTTGATTTGAACAATTTTTTGTTCAATTTTAATCAGTTCAAAAATTTTCAACATTAGCGCCTATGGGTGAAAATGAAGTAAATGATGTAAACTCTGGGTACAAGATCCAAGTTCCCATGAACAAGCTCACTGAAAGAAGTTCTTGGCGTGAAATATTGATTTGAACAATTTTTGTTCATATTTGAACAGTTCAAAAAAAAAAATAACATACCGCCTACGGCGAAATTTAGATCCTATATAATTCCTGATCTAACGGACCGATTTGCTTGGAACAAACTTTATCGGCAAGCTCTTATGACGTAGAACATGTACAAATAGAAAGTTCATCCAGAACTAACGAGCCTATTTTCCTATGAAATTTTTTGATCGGGATTTTCAAGAATATTTTTGAATTAATGAATGATTAAATGAATAAGCAAAAGAATGAAAGAATAAATGAGTGAATAAATATATGAATGACTTAATAAATGAATGATTGAATGAATATGTATTAACCGTTGAAAAAGGTATATTTGAAGCAATTAAGAACTAAAGCTAAACGAGAAAGACAGAGAGAGAGATAGCTAGATTATAAATTTGAATTCGGTGTATACGGGAAAGTAGGCTCGTATAGTTCTAGACGGAACTTCTTGTTCTTATTCATCTATAGATGAGCTCGTTCTATTAAAATTCTTTTTCTTCTGTGTCCTTCTATACAGCCGGACAGGAAATGGACAGTATAAACATTGAATCATTCTATTCTATTTCACACAGCAACTTTTTTATACATGGTACTTTCAGGTGCTGATCACTTGAGCAGAGGACTACCATCTAGTTGTATTTCTAAAAGTACCCTACATTTGCTTCTTTAGAAGAACCAGGAAGACTTTGCGATGTCCGTCACTAAGTAGTAATAAACACAACCGGTAACTGACATGAAATTTTAAAGAACAAAAGCTAATAAATTTAAACAATTGAAGCATGAAAATTGATTTAATTTCAGGCTTAAAAGTTAATAACCTAACTTAATCAATTGAACAAAACAATTTTTATATGCAGCTATGACAACATACTTAACATACAGGAAAAATACTTACCACAAAAACGACTCATGCAGTTATCATGAAGCCAAACACCCATGCTTCAAGATAACTGCATGTTTGTATATTTTCATTGTCTAACCAAGCTTCACTGTCTTTAGTTTTTCTTTTCTAAAACGCTGCAAATTATCTATAATGATAGAAATAATATCAATATTCAGGTAGTTGTATTTAATTAGTAAAAATTCCTAAAAAAATAGTTTTTAAAAGGCTGCAGAAACATTCTTAGAAGGTGACTTAAAGTGCATTTCCCGAAAAGTAAATACACTAAAGTGCATTTGCCGGAAATTTAAATCTCGTTTCCCAAACAATGACTGACTGCTAAGTCATTGTTAGGAAACGAATTTGTATAGCACATGTTATCTTTACGATTAGTGTAACAGTATTTCAGCTTCCACTTCGTATTTCTTAAAATAATAATAACTCTCTCTCTCTCTCTTTCTCATTTAGCTTTAGTTCTTATTTGCTTCAAATATACCTTTTTCAACAGTTAATACATATACATTCAATCATTCATTTATTCAGTCATTCATGTACTTATTCACTCATTTATTCATTCATTCTTTTGCGTATTCATTTAATCATTCATTAATTCAAAAATATTCTTGAAAATCCCGAACAAAAAATTTCATAGGAACATAGGTTCGTTTGTTCTGGATGAATTTTCTATATGTACATGTTCTACGTCATAAGAGCTTTCCGATAAAGTTTGTTCCAAGCAAATCGGTCCGTTAGATCAAGATTTATATAGGATTGAAATTTCCCCGGAGGCGCTATGGTAATTTTCTTTTAACTGTTCAAAAATGAACAAAAATTGTTCAAATCAATATTTCACGCCAAGAACTTCTTCCAGTGAGCTTGTGCAGTGGAACTTGAATCTTGTACCCAGAGTTTACATAATTTGCTTCATTTTCGCCCATAGGCGCTAATGATAATTTTTTTGAACTGTTCAAAATTGAACAAAAATTTGTAAGTATGGAAATTAGATCTCCTTGCCGAGATCTTTCGAATGCAAAAAGAATTTTTCGAATCGGACAATTCGTTCAAAAGTTATTAAGGGGGACAGACCGACAGACGCACTTTTTCCCCCATCTCAAAACCCTACTTTCAATTTTTTGTTTTTCAATCTTTATTTAATTACTTAACTTATTTTTGACTTTTCGTGATTTCTAACGATATTTTCAAGATACATTAAGCCTTCTTTCAAGCTTTATTATTATTATTTTTTTACTTTTACGGGAAAGTTGGCTAATAATAATAATAATAATAAAAGAAACGGAAAGAAAAAGGAGAGAGCTTTTTGTAACAAATGAGTCCATTTTGATTTTCTAACTTAGCTTCACCGTCTTTCAATTTTACTTTCTAAAATGTTGCAAATTATGTGTAATAACAATGTTGCAAATTATGTGTAATAAAGCGACATGAAATCGATTTTCATGTACTAGTTGTATTTAATTAGTAAAACTTTCTATATTGTTTTTAACAGGCTGTAAAAACGTTCATAGAATGTGACTTAAATTCCATTTTCCGAAAAGTAAACTAGCGTTCTAATAACAATGACCAACTAAGTCATTGTTTGCGAAGCGAATTTTTATACCACATTTTATCTTTACAATTAGTGCACCAATCTTTCAGCTTCCTCTCAGCTTATTTCTTAAAATAATAATAAAAGTAAAAGAAAGGAAAGAAAGGGGAGGGAGATTTTAGTAACAAACAATATTTATAAATTTTTTTGTTTCTATACTAGATGTTTTTTATTTTTATTTCATACTAAAAATCATGCTGAAAAGAAGAAACTCGTTTAAAGATTCTTATACTTAATAGAAAAAATATTTTCCAGCTGGCAGCGAAATGTGAAAATGGCCGACCTCTTCTTACCAAGTCACTTCACTTTCAACTACTGAACTTTTAAAAAGGTAAAAGAATAGAATTCAAAGCAAAGGTCTCGAAGAAACAGACGTTAGTAAAATGATTTATAAACTTTAAAATATTCATACCCACTACATTTCTCGTATTCTAAGATATATAACAGGCCTGTTTGAACGACGAGAGCAGCATTGTAAATTTCAACCGGTTTTTATGGCTCCCGAGTTGGGAAAACAATAATACATTACTATGGCAGCATGAAGGTGACAACGTTTGCGAGAGCAGTGAATGAATGATATATTGCACAAATAATGCGTATGATGAGTATGCATATGCAAGTTCATTTCATACAATTTATACATATTATTTCTCTAGCCTGTTTTTCTGTCGGTTCGCTAAATCTTCCTTATTCCTTAATCAAATTCCATGATTTATCTTTCATTTTAAAGCTTATCGTACCGGCTAATGACGAAAAATAGACCCACGGCCTAAAAATGTACCGCTTCCCTAGAATTTGAGATTTAAAATCAAGTAAGAAGAGGTCCTTTAATAGATGCCAAATTGGTATTGTCTATGCTGGCGCCATCTGCTATCAAGTAAACAAACAATAAACTCTTCTGGTTTTATTGTGTAGCGAATTCGTCAGTTTCAGCTGCGTCTGTGTATTAAACTTATTCAATCGTTAGGCTCTACACATTCATTTATATTATGAATGTGTAGAGCCTAACCAACCAACAGTAACTATATTTTAAGTAATGGAACTGTTTCGCTATAGTATTTTAATGCTATGTATACTACTAATGAAAATAATTATCATTTTTATTGTGATTATTTTATTATTTTGAATATCTAAATAAGAGTGGGGGGTATGTAACAGCTATTTGAACCAATGTGTTCAATTACATGTCTTCCTCTGCACCAACACCACTTTACCTTTTTCTATTCTTCCTCATAAAGTCCTTTCTCCCAAATTTTTAAACAATGGAATGCCACACTAAACGATTCGGTGCGCAATGGGCGAATTTCGCACGGGTTGACTATGAAGATAATTATTAGGGAAATTTCAACCGAGAAGAACGCATTCGACGATATGAGAGCGCATTGATTCATTAAAATAGTTCAGCAATGGTTTTTCTCAGTATAGCATTAATTAAGAAACTAATTTTATTAATGTAATTTGGAGATAAAAATTACTCTACGGAAAAGCTAATTTTAAATTTAAATATTTGCTACAGTAAATTTGTTCCCGTCCTGGGTGTTCTTCTATTATATCCCAAAGGGTCATCTAACAAATAAAGGAAATATATTTTAAAAACATCTAACTTGAGCTACAAAAAGAGCACAGTTATTATTTTCTAGAATTTTCTCGCACGTTAATTTACCTTTGAGTTACAATTCAAAATGGAGTTAATATCTACGAATAATTACAGTGATATTATAAATATTTACATATCCACGACATATTCTTATTTCAAAAACATGATTTTCAAAATGGTACATTTTGGATTCTTCGAACGTTCAAAAAGCTTTTTCTCTCGGGCTTTAAAATATGTCCGCTTCAGAAAATATTAAATTTGATACAACAAAAAGTCTAAGCTTGAATTCCTGTTCTTTATTTCCAGCAATTGATACAAATTTTTAAATTTTCTTTACACAATATCACAAAACTATTCACACTTATTCTTGAAATAAAACTAAATCCCACTTTTTTTTTAACTACGCATATGTTTACACTTCCAGATATTAGCATTAAAAAGAAATAATGAAAAAATTAAAAAATCTAGAATGATTTTATGCGAGATGAATTCCCCAAACAAGGTTTTAGGAAAAGTCACAGTAATTGCGTGAAAGAAGTAATTTCTCATGTTGAAACTTTTTCTCAGAATAATTCCTGTTAGTTGCTACTCAAAGGTCAATATTTTGTATGTATGTATTGCCTTTGCCCCGTAGTCAAGATAGAAGGAATTTAAAGCGATTGAATTAATTTATCCAAAAATTTAAATACGCCTTGAGTATTTTATTTTTGAAATGTATCAGTATAATGACACACAAGATTGAAAATTTAATTATTTATCGTGCTTTTGAAAGTCTTTGCATTATCATCGTTATTCTTCCTTTCTTTTTAATAGGAATGCGTATTGCCTTAACGCTATTACAAACGTATAGTGCATTTCCCACGGATTGGTAATCGAAGCTATTAGAAACACCACTATGAGTGGAACAATCACCATATTTTAATTTTGACGCTAGTTTTCCAAAGAGAGGGAGGCACGTGCACTCGGCCGATGCGAATTCTGCACTACTAAGGGATCATTTATAAATGACGTCACACTTCGACGGGGGGGGGGGTTCGTGAAATTGTGACAAATTGTGAAAGAGGAGGGGAGGGGGTAACAAAAAGTGTTACATCATGCTTATGCAACATAGCGCGACATGTGACAAAGAGGGGGGAGGGGTATGTTGAAGTGTGACATTTTGTGACAAAGGGGGGAGGGGTCAAATATAGGAGAGAAAAGTGTGACATCATTTATGGACGGTCCCTAATGTCATTTATCAAAGAGTACCCAAGCCCGTTTAACATGCCTAACAATCGCACGCCATGGATTTTCAGCACCTCAAACATCCACCGATTTCGGCCGGTTACTGTTTGCATAATTTTGTTAGATATTTTGAAAACGATGCTTAACTAAAAAGAAGTTTTCCTTTAATTTTATCAAAGTTTACGCCCTTGGAACAAAATCATTCCAGATGTAAAATTGCAAGGATATTTATGATTGTTTTTAACACAAAATCCTAAATTCGCATTTATGTTAGATACTTTGATTGTTATTCTTAGAAAAGATTTTTATTGCTGTCAGTTTACGTATTTAGCAAATTAAAAATTGAGCTACACTGATGTACACATTTAAAATTCAAGCACAGATAGTACATGACGCGAAACTGGAAATGGAGAGCTCCAAAGTACTGAAAGCAAGGAACAAATTTACTACTCAGTACCCTAAAAAGAAAAAACAATATATGACACATTGAGGTACAGATTCCATGATTTGGGTTTCAGTTTTAATCCGCGGGATGAATTGGTATTGCGACGAGTGGAGACGGCGTAGCAGTGAAATACCTCGAAATGAGCTTAAGCACGAATTTTTTTAACTGACGGGGGATCAGCTAAGATAACTACTGCAAATGACAGAGAAAGCACCATTCTGTATTGTGGTAAGATATGTTAATGATTGCTCTTATACACCCTAACGTGGTTCAGAAAAAATAATAACATTAAGAGTCCCGTAAGATCCACACTTTGAACGCGTTTTCCTCATCATCGTTTTTTGGTCCACTTGCATCCCTTTGCTGCCTAAATTATAGTGCAGTTACTGCGTTATGTTACCTATTTAAAGTAGAGTGCAACACGAATAATAAAAATATTAGATATGAGAAAAATAGCAGTCCAAATGATCGTTTTCCTTTTCGTATTTCCGTCACTAAATGACCCGCCACGCAATTATTAATGAACATTATCTAAGAGTTGTAAGGTGTGGTAAGTATCGCAGAGTATACTGCCTGAATTTAGATATTAAGGATCATTCATAAATGATGTCATGCTTCGAGGGGGGGGGAGGGGGGGAGGTTCGTGAAATTGTGACAAGGGGAGGGGAGTGGTTACAAAAAGTGTAACATCATGCATTATGCAACATAGCGTGACATGTGACAAAGGGGGGGGGGGCGTACACTGAAGTGTGACATATTGTGGCAAAAAGGAAGAGGGGTAAAAATAATTTAACTTTGTGCAAGTAAACAATAATAATAAAATTACACGTTAATTACACGTTTAATTGATTCTATTCATAACAAACTTTCTAAGAAAACTTCTGGTCCCAATAATGTAGTTTCTAGAAAGAATTTGGTTGTGTTACCATTCTTTCATTCTGTCAGTTTCCGTATTGCTAAAATCCTAAAAAGGTTTCAATTTCAAGTCGTTTTTGCTCCTAGTAACAAACTTTCCTTCTCTTCTCTTAAGGATCCTGTCGATCAACTTAACACTTGGGGTATTTACCAAATTAGTTGCCGTTGCGGCCTTTCTTACATTGGGCAGACAAAACGTGCTCTGAAAATTCGCTTATATGAGCATAAAGGTTATGTACGAAAGCAAGAGTTAAATAAGTCTAGCATTGCTCAACATTGTTGGAATTCCAACCACTTTTTTGACTTCAATTCTGGTAAAATTATTCAAAAATGTTCTTCCCCTTTAGAGCTTGACTTTTGGGAAGCTTATCATATTAACAGGAATAGTTCTAATTTGGTTAATGATTCTTCTTCAACTCCTTATTTTTCACAGGTCTGGCATAAATTTCTTTAATTTGTTGTTCTTTCTAGGTTTTCTTGTTGTTTTCCTTTTTTGTGTCTATTTTTCTCCTTCCCCCCTCCCTCCCCTCCCCCTCCTTTACATGTGTACTTTGTTTTGCATTTTGTATTGGTAGTTTCTGTACTTATTTTTATTTCAATTTTATTCTTTGTATTTTATTTTATTATTTTTGCAATTTTTATGCATGCTGTCGTCTTTTTTGCTTTATTTTTATTGTTATTCCTTTTTACTTCCTGTACTTTCAACTGGATTCGATTGTTGCTCTCTTATTGGTGTCTTCCTGCTACTTCTACTTCCACTTCACGCTGCCTTTATTCTCATTGGTTTACAGATAATTCTTAGGCTATATAAGCTTTGTTTTTCTTGTTCTGTCTGCTTCATTTGGATGTTTTGCATCTAGAAGCTCCCTGTCGCATTGAAAAAGGGATTCCAAGCAATCCCGAAACATATGTCTGCATTTTTTTGCTCATTTGTGCTTTAAATTAACGTGTAATTTTATTATTAAGGAAGAGGGGGTCAAATATATGGGACAAAAGCGTGACATCATTTATGAACGGCCCCTTTCCTATGAACTTGAATTCTTACTGGAACTATTAATTCAAGTTCAGTAATCCTTGGTTATATGCGGCACTTTTTGGAATAAAAATTGGAAAGAAATAAAATTATGTTGAAAAGTGAGAAGCTTTCATTTCTATCAACGACGAATATTAATAGAAAGACTATATATACAGAAAACTATTCTATTTTTGCACGATCTGGCTTTGAACTGCACGAATATACATTGAAATATTTTGGGAAGAAACATTTCAGATTTCTTTGATAGCAATACAAAGAAAAAATGTTTGAAAAGAAACGGAAAGTACCCAGAGCTATTTCATATTATTGATTCCACTCGGGTATTTTGGCTCAGGAACTTTTCGAAAGTAATATTTATTTCTTTGAATGGGGACCTACATCGCGCGTTATCAGGATATTTCTATCTTTGAAGATTAATTAGGATTGTATCTTGAACAGGTTGGGAAACTGCAACAAAAACAGTTTGATTACCCTTTAGCTGTAGTACTGAAAAATTATACCTACAGCCAAGTAATTCCGTGCAAAGCTTTATAAACCTGGAATAATAATAATACAGTAAAACCCAGTTATACCGCGCCTCAGTATACCGCGGAATCGGATATACCGCGGTGACTATCATGTCCTCCGACGTTTAAACCACCCTTTATCATTGCCATTTAAAGGTGATTCCTTATTTATCATTGTAAATAAAGCCAGCCCAAGCATACAAATATCCTAGCCAAAGAGCACCCATCCCCCCACCAGACACACTAACAGATAAAGCCCTATTGGGATAGGCGTGATGCGCACCTTTTTTTTTCTCATGCTTTTTCTGTCTTTGAACCTAGAACATATAGCTTGATTTCAAAATCGGGTGCAATCGCCCTGGCTTGTTTTTCTTGATAGGGGCGGAACTCAATCTGTCAGGGACTGTTCAGTTCAATGCTTAATTATTCCATATTCAGAAATCTAATTATGCGGGTTGATGCACTAACTTGTTTTATAGTGCTATCAACCTTTGTATTCCAGATTCTTTAGCATTCCTGAAAAGTAAACATATTTCCCAGTGAGCAGTGCGTTTCTCCAATTCCAAATCTACTTTTTTCTTAAGACCTCCCTTCACACTCCTATGTTGGTAAGATTAAGAGATTTTTAAGCACCTTTTTTTTCTCGGAACACAATTGGTTTATAACTATCTCTCGATAGACTGATTGCGCAGCTGAGATGTGTGCTTTTTGCACAGCAATTACAGTGAACAAATTGGCAGCAAAAAGGAAAAGAAAAAAATATACTATAGGGGGAAAAAAGTTACGAGTAATTCATAAAGTTAAAAATGATGCAACAAAAGCGAGTATTATTTCGTGAATATGGTTCCGCGGTATACTTTCACTATACCGGCGATTATGTTATAACGCGGGTGCCGAACATGTCCCCCGACACCCGCGTTTTAACGAGGTTTTACTGTATATTATATTCTGGCAAAATTTGTAAAATTTCCAAAGTTTAAAAAAAAGATCCTGTTTCAAAAAAAAATAATGTGCCTTTAGTGATATTGACAAGAAGTTGTATCTTTCTCAATCCATTGATGCGAGTGTCACATTTGTAAGCTATGGTATTTAAGAGGAAATATTAATTTGAGCATGTTGTGGGTGTGATATTAATTTCACACCCGCAACATAGGCAAATTATTTTTTATAAATAAAACACTTTACTTTAGAAACTTTGTATTAAAATACGTAATGGTTAGTTATATTCAAAAATAAAATAAAATATATGCGTACAGAGGTCACAAGAACAAAAATGAATTGAGCAATCTACGTATAGTTAAGTTCTACGAAAAACCTGAATAGATAATACATTAAATTCTGTTTTCGCAAGGTACCAGAAGTTTCATAAAATTACAAAAAAAAATATATATATATATATAAATTCTGTAACACTTCTTAAATGGAATTTACTCGTTTTTCAGTTTATGGTTAAGTTAATTCTAAAACGTTTCTTCGATGCCTCTAAAGACACAATGACTTTTTTGAAAAGGAAAAAAATATATTTAATTTTCGATGTTTTTATCCAGCTCTAGGAATTTCACAACCTCTGCCAGAACATAAGATTTTGTTTCACGGACATGAAATTCTGCACAGGACTTTGTTCGCTGGAGGCCCAAGTTTTCTTAACCACCGCTTCTATACTCAAGATTTCGCTTTTCTTCGATCCCTCCATATGAAACAATTCTGGGGGAGAAATGAAGCATCCCCTATTTTTAATAAACAGTAATTGCAATAGAGACACAAGAAATGTGTCAATTTTCCAGTTCTGTTTATAAAATACCATTCATACATTTTGGAGCGTTTTTTTCTTCTGATATATTTCTTGTGATTGAAAAAACAAATTTATTTTTTTGGGATAAATTTTGAGATTAATATCAGAAAAAAAGCGTTATTAATTAAAATCTTATATTTTATTGCAAAATAATCTTAAAAGAACATTTATGTGGATATCGAAAATTGTAGTTCAAAACATCGAATTATCTCGTTCAATATTTTTTTTCTTTTCTTCCATTTTAAGTGTCGTATAATATTGCTGAAGCGATGATATCCAAAATGCTTTACATGATTTTTGAGTTGAATAAAAAAAATACAAAAAGTTTAATTACATTTTTCGAACCACTTTAGCTGGAAACTTTTCATCATCTCAAATAAGCAACCACGTTTTACAAAACCTTTTTTTTTTTTTTTTTGCTTAAGAACCGATCAGTTTTTCGTCTGCTTCTACAGTTTTATGTCTTTCCATGGAACGCTTTTTCGCAGGTATTAATATCACACGAAATAAAAAATCCAGAGGAGAAAAAATTCAGCCTTGAAAAAAATACGTTTTTAATTTCGTACTAAATGCTACTTTTTACTTATTTATTTGTCTACTCCATCTTTCAAAATATATTGATTTACTTCTTTATCACTCTCGGTAAAGTAAATCCTTTAAACTATCTTATTTCTGCACTTTTCTGAACAAAATAATTATCCACTTCAGGAAGTTTTCTTTTTCAAAAAAAGGCTGTAGATATATATGAAATTTAGCGGGTACGAGAAACTTCTGTATTGGTTTTTGATAAAAAAAAAAATAAAATTTAATGGAGATAGGTGAAATTTCAGAAAAAAAGACATATATATATTTTTTTTTGAGGGGAGAATAATAGAACAAAAAGATTTAGTCCTTTATTTTTTTCAAATAAATATTGAAACCAGTTTGCGTATTTCATGTTTGAAGTTTTTTAAATTAACATTGAATGAGCATTCATATTCTTTCATTTAAAAAGGACAACTCTATTTCGGAATTTTAATATAAAGTTATAAAAGAAAGAAAAATCACTATCAGCAAATTTCAAAGTGGGTATTCGCTAAGTGTGCAACATTCCTTGGACACTAAATATAATTTTTGTATGAAAAATCTAATCGAAGAATATGTGAATTTCTTAAATATTAGTTTAAAAAATGAAAGATTCACAATGTATATTGCGGGTAAAAATGATATTCAATGTGAAGGCCGTTTTTTACTGTAATTGTATAAATAGTATGTGCAATTAAGATTGAAAATATATTAATATGCTGTCTTCTGTTTTGAAGACGAAAAAAGACAATTGTCTAAGTTAATTTAACTAGTCATTATACCTCCACAACTTTTCCTGAAAAATAAAATTGACAACTTTTATAATAAGACTTTTAAGATTATTTTTATTTGCTTGTTTAATCAAAATCATCTTGTTTCAATTTTTCTCTCCTTCTCTTTACTGTTTGTTAATGCAAAATCAAGCATTTGTATAATGTGAATTATGAAACCGAATTATATTATTAATGGTCTACAAAACTTTAAAATATATTCAATAATTAAATCACCTATTCTCAAATCATTCAGCTAAAAATTATAATTATATGCGTCCAATTACATACTCAAAATTAATTAGGTGTACACTCGAAAAATAAGTTTTAAGTGCGTTTTTGACGAAAAATATTTAAATTGCCCCAAACGAAATGAAATTCTTGTTAAATCAAGCCACTTGAGAAACTGCTTTTCAATATTTCTATTATAGGACGAATTCGGTTTTTCTAATTCACTTTAGTGTATTTATATTAAAAAATAAACGGAAAAGCAATACTATTAATTAAGCTTTTCTGCTCTAGTAAATTTATAAAATAAAGTGAATAGTTTAATTGTAGAAATGCTTTTATTGAACTTGTACTTTTTGGACAATATTGAGTGGGAAGTTAACAAAGAATTTTATCTTTAGCAAAACGGTATTTTTCCTTCTTTTCTTTTTAATCTAATATCCAGTAAGAATTCCAAAAGATAAGAAAAAAAGATGATGCATATATAATATTCATATGTCACATACACAGTGTGTCAAAGAATTTTTAAGACTAGGTTTCTAAAACAAAATAAAAGCTAGTAATTATATATTTTTAAGTATTTTTATCAAAATTAGCTCTCTCGGCTTCAATACATTTGTTACAGCGGTTTAACAACGATTCAAATGCCCGTTCCAGCTCGCATAGTGAGACTGCCTCCAAAGCTCGCGTCGAAGCTGTTTGTATAGTCATCAAAGTAAAAAAAAAATAGTAAACAAATGGACCTAGGTTTTGGCAGTGGATCAGTTGATAGTTAAGGAGTTTCACGAATGCTCGATAACACAGATAGCGTCACTGTAAGCTTAGTTCCAGCTGTAGTCTTAAAAATTCTTTGACACACTGTGTACAAACAGCTTCGACGCGAGCTTTGGAGGCAGTCCCACAATGTGAACTGGAATAGGCCTTCGAATCGTTGTTAAACCACTGTAACGAATGTATTGAAGCCGAAGGAGCTTATTTTGAATAATAATACTTTTGAAAAATATAATTAGTAGTTTTTATTTTATTTTATAAAACCTAGTCTTAAAAATTCTTTGACACACTGTGTATATTACGATTGCAGAGCCAAACTTTCCCCTTACGGCCACTATTAGTACTATTGTGTTCTGTAGTAACTAAAATCGAATATTCTACCATGCATGTACCCGAAATTTCATTATATATTGCTCAGTACAATACCCGCTACAGGGCCTCAACTTGTTTTATGCTCACCCTGGAAATACATATATGGGCTAAACCACGACAACTGGTCTTCCTGTTCCGTCCGCAACGAATTTTCACTATTTTTTTGCACTCTTTCATTTTATCCTTGGCTTCATTTTCATGTGAAATGTTTTTAGGCAATCCTTATGCACTCATTATAAAAATTGAACTTGGAAAATCATTAATAATTTGAACCAGTTAAGTGAAAAAGACAATTATTTGTTTCGGAGGGGACATTTCATTATCATGATTTGGCCTTCTATATATTTAATACACAAAGAGAGAGATAATGAGTGAAGGAAATTTTAAAACGGTAGGCTGGAGGATATTATTTTATTTTGTTGCTCTGAGAAGATAATACGACACGGGACAAAGTAGAATGTTGTGGGATTGCAAGTTTGAAATCGTTATCTCCTGCATTAATTACATCCTCTTTTATGTTAATACTAGCGGTACCCGCACGGCTATGCCCGTGTTAAAAAATGAAAATATCAGTCGGTTTGCCATTGTGTATATACTGATACCTTTTTTATCTGTAAATTATGTTACTTTATTAAAATGTATTGCATTCCACATAATTAAAATTAGCTGCCCACGGCAATCAACCAGAGATCCTACACATTTAATCCTCCTTTTTTACAAAACACACACAATAAAAAAGGGAATAGGAAAGGAAGGAAGAAACGAAACAAAACAAAAAAGAAAATATTTGAAAGAAAACGCATTTTGTTTGTTTAGTTCAAGTATCCACCCAAAAAGGACAATTATAATAAATTAGAATAGTTTTAATCAATTTTTAGTATAATTATTTTTTATCTATTATTTATTGACATTAAAGCCGGGTCCAGACGCTACGTTTTGTACAACCTTTTGTCTGCGCAGTCTTAAAACTGAATGAAAACGTTGCAGTTTTTTATGCGTCTACATGGTGCAGAGATATCTGTATATTTCACTCAGTTTTGCGCGATATCGTCATGAAGGAGGTACTACTCTGGTCAATTTTGGCATGGCGTCATGTTAAAAAAAAAGACTGGAACGTCTCAGAAGTACCCGGAGTTCAAAGTGGTCAAATGATTACATAAAATAAATAGTTTTTTGTTGCCTGTTCTGGTGGTTCGACAACTGCAGTCTCTTTATTTTCATCCGTGGTATTCCTAGACTGCCTTGGTGTCCCCTGATCATTTAGGAGATGTAACAAATCAAAATACCAGAGAGATGGCTTGTAGATTTCGTCTCCAGCCCCAGATCGAATCGATTTATTAACTTTTGCAATTCTTTACGGTAAACACTTCTCAAAGAATTAATTATTTACAACTGTTTCTCTGTTTGCATCAATTTCTTTGAATTTTTCCACTAAACTCTCATAAGCCTCTCCCTTTTATCCCTGTCACTATACTCCTTGGATTTGACACGCCAAATGCATGGGAAACGTTCGCATAATGGAATAAATTCTGTGAGAAACTCCCGAGAACATCGCGCCGAAAGTCGGCCATTGTCGCCTGACGAATTGAAACTGAGAAACAAAATGAATCTGAAAAGGGTGCTACCGTCTACATGTGCTGATTTGTCTGCACAAATCAAAGACATCTTATGCTTTCTAGCTCAGTTATCGCTGCAACTGTACAGTCTTCGCACCGGACTCAAAGCTGCGCACTTTTCCAATCTGCACGCAACGTTTTATCTGTAATACGTTGAACTGCGTAGACAAAAGGTTGTGCAGAACGTAGCGTCTGGACCCGGCTTAAAACAGAAAGACAAAATTTTGTAGCTTGCAGAAACAAACAGCAGCAAGCCAAGCTTTGAAAGCGGAATAAACCTTTCATCCGAGCTCAAATAGGAAAATAACATATGTGCTAATTCACTGGCGAAAAAACGCTATAAAGGATAACATTTCTTTTAAAAACCCCTGTGCAGTATGGAAAATGGTCCCGTAAAATACATGTCAAAATAAGGAAATCAAAATAAAGCTATCAATCGCCTGTGAGCCACAGGAAATAAATTTTAATTAATTTTAAAAAAATAATAATCAAAATCCAAAAAAAAAAATAAATTAAAAATCGGCTGCTCCTCAAAATGCTAAAAACCGCAAGCAATAAATTTTAATTCGTTAAAAGAAACAAGAAGTTCCGTCTAGAACTATACGAGCCTACTTTCCCGTATACACCGAATTCAAATTTATAATCCAGCTATCTCTCTCTCTCTGTCTTTCTCGTTTAACTTTAGTTCTTAATTGCTTCAAATATACCTTTTTCAACGGTTAATACATATTCATTTAATCATTATTTATTAAGTCATTCATGTATTTATTCACTCATTTATTTATTCATTCTTTAGCTTATTCGTTTAATCATTCATTAATTAAAAAATATTCTTGAAAATCCCGATCAAAAAATTTCATAGGAAAATAGGCTCGTTAGTTCTGGATGAACTTTCTATTTGTACATGTTCTACGTCATAGGAGCTTTCCGATAAAGTTTGTTCCAAGCAAATCTGTAAGTTAGATCAGAAATTATATAGGATTGAAATTTCCCCGTAGGCGGTATGTTAATTTTTTTTTGAACTGTTCAAAAATGAACAAAAATTGTTCAAATCAATATTTCACGCCAAGAACTTCTTCCAGTGAGCTTGTTCATGGGAACTTATATCTTGTACCCAGAGTCACAAAATATTTTCCTTCGAGAACTTTTTTGTAATTTTGTTCATAAGAACTTGACTCTTATGCCCAGAGTTTACATAATTTGCTTCAGTTTTGCCCATAGGCGCTAATGTTAAAATTTTTTGAACTGTTCAAAATTGAACAAAAAATTGTTCAAATCAAAAAGTAAAATATGGAAATGAGATGTTCTCGCCGAGATCTTTCGAATACAAAAATAATTTTTCCAATCGGACAATTCGTTCAAAAGTTATTAGGGGGGGGGACAGACCGACAGACCGACAGACAGACAGACAGACCGACAGACCGACAGACAGACAGACAGACCGACAGACCGACAGACAGACAGACAGACCGACAGACCGACCGACACACTTTTTCCCCATCTCAAAACCCTACTTTCAAATTTTTTATTTTTCAATCTTTATTTAATTACTTAACATATTTTTGACTTTTCTTGATTTCTAACGATATTTTCACGATACATTAAGCCTTCTTTCATGCTTTATTATTATTATTTTTTACTTTTACGGGAAAGTAGGCTAAAAAGGATTAATAGTCAGTCGGCATGGTAACAATTAAAATTAAAGTTAATTACCGTGAAAAAATAGTTTCGAACTGCCGAGAAAAATGCTTATAACTTCTTTTCTAGGTAATTTAGAGGCTTCGAATTTTCGCACGTAGAGCGAAACTCCTTCCGGGGTAGTTTTTTACTCCCTTTTCAACGGTATCAAGCTCGAAGCGATGCGATAATTCCTTCCCATAGAAAATGACTATTTTATGAAACTTTCGGCTATAAATTGGAATAAAAGAAGAACAAATGCGAATTTCAGAAAAAACTCTCCGAGGTGCACACCCCCATGTTCCAAACTAATTTCGTGCCAAATTTCATGAAAATCCGCCGAACGGTCTGGGCCCTACGCCGGACACAGACAGACACACACACACACACACAAACATACTTGCTGCTTTATTATTAGTAGAGATAACAATAAAAAAACTGAGACGAAATAAAATTTCAAGTTGTTTAAAGACCTAAAACGTTGTCCTAGGCGGCTTGTGTATTTTATTGCGCAAAATCAACCCATTTTTGCAAGCTAATTTATTTATTCGGCCGGAAGATATTAGCTGAAATTTGATGCGAGAAACCATCTATCAGTTAAACTAAATACCACTTGAGAATTCTACTTGCAAAAGTTTAAGAATTGCCTACAAAAAGAACTCTACTTCAAAACCGAGGGAGCTCTGCTCAGAAATATTACACGTAAATGAAAGCCACAAATCATGTGACAGAAAAAAAAATTAATGAGTGTTCTCTCTTATAATCGTATAATAGAATCCTTAGAAGTTTTACAAGTTTCAAAATGTAAGTAATAAAAGTACATAGTATTACCGTACGTTGATATCAAATCAATTTATTATCGTTATTGCATGTTCAAAAATTCTGTTTCAATATTAAAAAAAAATGCTACAACGTCTGCTTTATACAACGTAAGACAACTCCGGATAAAGTAATATATATTTGCAATGCCTCATGTAGCATGTAAACTTAGACTGCACACGAAATGTTTCTAATCATTTCTCAATTTCTATACAACACATTTTTGAACTAGATCTAATTAGTTTCGATGCATAGAATTTCGGATGTTTGAAGCTAAAGTTCAAAGTATTCATTCCTCTGCGCATTGCGAATCTGTGTCCCATTCCCATGAATAGACGAAAAGGCAATGAATCTAATTAAAGTTCTTGGCGAAATTCAATTTGAGAATCACTCCTACAAAGTGCAACAATTAAAATGAATAATTAAGACAATTTCTGTTACAACGCACTCGCCATTATGCTTAACAACAAAATAAATCAGTGGAATTACTTAAATGAGCTTAAAGTGAGTGGAAAATTACATTGGCGAGGAAAAAGTGTGTATCTTCACGAATTGAAGAGTAGAAAACTTTTGCATAATGAAGAGGAAATTCAATTGGTTGGAGGAGCTTCATCGGCTGTGTCTCATCCAGAAACTAATGAATAAGAAGAAAGTTCTTTTTCACAATGTCCTTAAGATTTAAAAAATCCTTAAAATAAAAAATCGTATCTCCATATATTATTATTTATTATAGATTTTTGCTCTTTATGTTCCTTTAATTTACCGATTTTTGAATGCTCTAATTATTTTTAAATAAAAGAAATATGAAAAACTAATGTTGAAAAGTTCGCTAAGAAGTATTTAGTTAAAGTAAACAATTAAATTGGCAGTATACATTACTGGGAATAAAATTTTGTACACCATTATTTCTTTTGCAAAACATTTATAACCCCGCACCCTCTTTCTTAGTCACTTTCGTACATTGAAGAAGCTGGTGCGTCAGGTTTTTCATTGTTTAAAAGGTAGGGTTAGGGTTATCAGAGCAAAGTTTCTAGCATAATATCGCATTGCCAAATCTAGTGAATTTGCGGAAAGTTTTAAATGCCGGAGAATATGAAATATTGCCCAAGGCTATACATATAAAAAATGACACAAACGCTGAATCAAAGGACAACCAAACTGAATCAAAGGACAACCAAACTAAATCAAAGGACAACCAAACTAGATCAAAGGACAACCAAACTGAATCAAAGGACAACCAAACTGAATCAAATCACAACCACTCTGAACCAAAGGACAACCACTCTGAACCAAAGAACAAATACGCTATGATACAAAATGGCGGATGAATCTGCCCATCTGTGTAAGGGCTTTAGTAATTCCTATTCTAATTCAGTTAATCTAATTTTTTTCAAATATACATCATTTCAGCATATTGAAAAATGTGTTTCTTTGCATGAACTTTGAAACACGTTATCTGCTACTTTAAAATCGATCTTGCATACATAGATTGTCGTGAAATTTACAACATAGTTTTTCTCCTCTAATTTTAATATGTATTTTACCATCCACCATTTTGTTACTTTTTTGAACTAGTTGAAATGCGAGAAAATAACTAGTCACCGAGGAATAAATAAATAATTATTTATTGAGAAAAAATAAAACAAGTTCTTATTAAATTTGCACGCGCGCCTGCTCAAGATTCCCTATCTAATTCTCGCTCTTCGAAGCATCCAGCCTTAATTGATCTCAAAGCTTTTGAAGTAAAATTTACAGAACTCTGCGGGATATTTTCTCCAAAATAAAGCGACAGCAATTCATTCAAAAAATGTACGCTACCTCATCTAAATTTAGAATCATCATTAAAAATAAAAATCGCATTAGAGGCAACATTAAAAGTAAGTTAATGAAACCCAACATCTTCTTTAGAAATTCTATTTAGTAGTTGTAGCATAATAGAAGGCGAAGAAGATTTCTGATGTTTTATGCGCGACACAAGGCTTTGTAAATGACTACGCTATTAGAATTCCAACCTGACTACAACTACAAAGGCATTAAATAACAAGGGACATTTAGACAAAGAAATCTATCAGGCGTGCACATTAGAATGAAATAAGTGATTTTTAGATTAACTGCTATTACAATAATGAATACTGGAGAACATTGAAACGATGTTCGAGAGTAGAAAAGTTATTGGAACCGAAATGCAAGCTTTTCTTTCTGCGGAGCGGGAAAATTAATTTGTAGTCGTAGCGCTGATGACTTATTTTTTGTCAATGGAATATAATTTGCACTTTCAAATTAAATTACGATCTTACTCTGATAAGTTTTTCTGCTTGCTGATTTCGTTAATTTATTTTGATTTTTTTGCTAAAAAATCTGCATGATAATGCATTTTTACGAGGGAGTATTTATTAAAATTCTCAGGACTTGCGTGCACCAATTAAAACGATATAAAAATTAAAAAGTTAAATATTAAGATTTATTTTAATAAACTATGAGTTTTTATGTATATATTTATAGCAAACTTATATAATAGATTTAGAATTCGGATTCAAATACTTCTTTCAAATGGACGTCATTGTACATCGGAAGCAATTAATACCAAAGATCCATTTCCAAGGAACCTTTATATGAATTTCAAATAAATTTAATTTAATGTAGTTTATCTGAGATTTACACTTCACTTTCTTTGCACTTGAAATTTTCGTTATTTTTGGTTGTACTACATTTGTTACTTTAGAATGACTTAACTCGGGGGTCTAGGGAAAGCTCAGGTGAAGTTAAGGATGTTACATATCTGACTTCTTTTAGTACATTAACTTCCAAAGTAAAACTTTTCATGATTTTTTTCCTTTTCTTTAATAGGCCTTTTTTTGTTCTTACCTATTTAGCTAAATTTTCATTTTAATATTGCCAGAGTTATTTTGCTATTGAAAAAAATATGCAAACGTGGCCAAATGAAAATTCTGAAGAAAAAATTCTTGGAGAATGTAACAAAATCAGAAATTAATTAAACAGTATACATGTTTTTTTTTCTGGAATAGAAAGGGTGTTTTTGTATTAAAATATTTATTTCACGGTAAATTGATGTAATCCGAGAAAGATTTTTCTTCCGTAATATCATACATAAATTTTCTTCCTTCATTGTCTGAGCAGATCTTATAACACAAGCTAGTGTAGTTTTTCAATTCTTTATTCGTAAAAGCTGCATCGCGCCACACTGGTGTGGCACAAAATGAGTCTAAGTGTTCCGCGAAACTCAATGCACACCTCCAAGATTCGAAATCGTGAAAGTTTGGTTAACGTGAAAGAGTATCAAGATTTTGAAACTTCTAGTTTAAAAAAAAAAAAAAAAAAAAAAACAATTATCATGACCACAGCTGAACTGTGCTATCCATTGTACGCTAAGTAGAATTAGATGTCGGCACGAAAGCGAATCTCGTAGACAAGAAAAAAGGAGTTCTGCATTTGGCGTTTTTATCGCCACCACGGTAAAAATTTACCTCTGTTTAACTAAATTTTCTTGAAACAACACTGTTGAAAAACCACTTGACTGATAAGTAAACGCTCGCCAAATGGTCTCGTGATTGTAGTCCATAACTCTTTTTTTTTTCATATTGATAGCCTAAAAATAACCCTAATGCTTAGTGTAGTTTATTTTTCGTTTGTGACCATGAATAAACTAATTCAGCCTATATCAATTTCGATTGAATAATAGTATTGAAATCTTAATTTTGCATGTTTGGCTGAGTTATACTTTCCTTTGCAAAAAGGAAAATAAATAAATACATGTAAGGTGAAAAACTTAACAAAATATCGTTTATAATGGTACAGTTCCATAGAGTAAGGATAACAGGCCCTTTGCACCCAGCATGTCTCAAATGTAGCCACATTCCAAAAAGCAGCGTGTGAACGGGTTTCAGAATGTTGACATTTTGTAAGAGGCATCCGAGACGAAGACCAATGGGAGAACCAGGAAGATATTGGAGAGCTCTGATAAAAAAAAAAAAACCTTCCTTGATTTTGCGCATGCGTCAGATTCTTGTTAGATCTTTCGTTCTTGTTTTTAATCAGGACGAATCCTATCTAATTTTAACTCAAAAAAAATGTCAAAAGCATACAACGAATTTAGAATCTCGGAAATTTAGTAAGAATGTAATAATTTTGCTTCAATTCTTAAAATTCACTATAAAAGTTTGTATTATTTTATCTTTTCTTTTTATTTAGGTAAATAACTAAACTTTCAACGGAAATTTCATTCGAACAACAACTGCTTTTCCTAATCGTAGATGACTCAGTATTTCTTTTCTGATCATCAATGGTAAATGCATTGAGAAAATTCGACCAAAAAATTATCCAAAGTAGGACAAAAATATTATTTTAAAGGAATTTCTAGGTTATATTTTTAAACTATTGCTTCCAGGTGCTATAATTCACCAAATGACACTATAAAACTGCTAAACTTCTAAGTGTGTGCGGCAGAATTATTGGAATACCCACATAAACATAAGCTTTTCTTTTATATATTTTTTTAATTATTATTTTTTCTTTAAGTATGGAGAATGATGGTTTATAAGAATTCTATAGTCTTTCACAAAACTCATTTCCTAAGTTACTCCGGAATTCAGTCACTGAATAAGATTAAATTTGATTTCCTTTTGTGGTTTCTAATTAACTGGCACACATTCATATCCAGAAAAAGAATTAAAGTAACCTTTGTTCGATTAGAAGTCACGAATCGGATGTTCTTCATTACTTTTACAAATCAGCCTGAAATAATGAGCCGTAGATCATTTCCTTCTTAATACAGACATTTTTCAATTTGAAACTCTCGAAAGTATTCCTAAATATAAGTTTAAACTAATTTACAAAGATTAAAGATCGTTTTAAACGCACATACGAATGTATTGGTACCTTGAAAATTTCAGTCTATGAATGATTATGATTTTTTTCTTAGATTAAACTACAAAAAATATTTTAAAAATTTTTATGTTTGTGTTCGAAAAAAATTACTATCCTTTATTATTAAGAAAATATACATTTTGTTTATTAATAATTTTTAAATCAGATTATTAAACAAATGTGTTTAATAATCTGATTCATTAAATCCGCTGTAAAAAAAGTAATTTTTGTATAAGATCAATTTGCTTAATGAGACGCGATTTCCCCTGTTTGTCGCATTTAGGCCATTTTCGATTATATTTATGGCGTATTGGCACGTAAGAAAATAAGGATTGTGTGCACTTATTCTTTTAATGCTAAACTAAATTTGTTTCGAAGAAATTGAATTTTAATCATATCTTTACTGAAATTATTGGGATTTTCATTTTAATGTAACCGACGAAAAGTTCTGAACAGATTTAAGGTGATTTTGAGAACAATTTCGTCTAATCAATTACTAGCAATATTACCTGGCGTTGCCCGGGTTGATCTATGTTGAAAAGTAGTAACTTCATCATGCACAGTGTCTTGTAGAGCGAACATAGCTGCATCAGAACACTTGTTAACATACTTGCATACATATTTGATGAACCTAATCTGAGATAAATCTGACCTTGAACTTCAAAAGTAGGCATGAAACCAAGAGGAAAGTGAGTCTAAAGTACTTCTTTATATACAACATTGGCTGTTTTCCCAGAAAGAATAAACGAAAAGTATCTTTGCTGCTCCTACTCTTGAACATCCTACATACAGTTGACCATGAGCAAAACAATCCTCCTGTAATTCTAGGCCAACAACTTGTAATGTCTGTCCCTGCGATTTGTTAATAGACATTGCAAAACTTAATCTCACTGGAAATTGCAAATGCTTAAATTGAACTGGAAGATCTGAAGTTATTAAAGGTATTCTAGGAATAAATACAATTTCCCCTTTGCCACATCCAGTTTGAACTTGTGCTTGAATGACATGCAGATGTCAAGCCATTGTTATTAATCTTGTACCGTTACAGAGCTTAGGCTGATCTAAATTTCGTAAAAGTATTACAGAAACTCCAACTTTTAATCGTAGCGTATGAGGAGGCAGTCCAGGAATATCTAAAGAATTGAGGAACTCCGTAGGGTAGTTGACAATTTCATTTTCATCCATGACATTATCTACAGAACTGTACATTGTAGGATCACCTGAAATCTTTTCTAAAAGCTGTTCATTGATGGAATGAACTATAACATTCTTTGACGCCAATATCGCTCTTTCATACAACCAGGATACGTCTTTGCAGTGGTGAATAAAATTTGAAAGTATTTTTTATGTTAATTCAGAAACACATGTAACTACTGTGCTAATTGAACACATATTGATCTTGTTCTGAGAATCGATAGGTGTTTTTCCCTCTCCAAGTTGTAGTAAATTCTCAGCAAATAATCCAGAATGTTGATCACCGTAAATTCTTGCTCGCATGTTAGTTGTAAGTTTGAAGACTGTAACATGTTTCCACAAAGAGGAGGATTTAAGGCATGCTATAATTTGATCAGCTTCAGTGCCCTTAGGAAGGACTAGGAGAGTCTGACAAAAATCTCCCGATAAGACAACAGTTAAACCACCCATCAAATGATTGTTGTTTCTCAAATCTTGTAGAGTTTAATTATTGTTAAATTATTATCAATCCTTTGACAACATATGTAATAAAGTTCAAACTTTTGAACTTTATTACATATGTTGTCAAAGGGTGAGAATTGGTTTACTGTCAAGTACTACCATTAACTCAGTATGTGAAATGCATAAAAATAAATGGTATTGCCAATATGAAGTGGGTGATCAGATGATGCCAAAACTAATGTCCAAAATAATGCTTATTATTTACTCCTTTTTCAATACTCGTGTATCACGTTATAACTTTTTTCCATATCCAAAATGTATGAAAGCGAATATTGGATTCGTAAAAATTTTTGGTCTTCGAATTCGAGGGTGTCAATGTTGTGCATGTCCTACTAGCAACTAAAATGACAATACCGTATGGTATCACGTGTGGCCGCCCAATTGCGGATACAACCAGATAGACTACACAAGAATACTTTGTCCCAGTTGCATATGCGACAGTAGTTACAACAACATCCGCGTGCAGCGAAGTCCACCAAAATGCCACTATCCTTGTTATCTGGTTACAGCTCTACCATCAACCAAAGAAATCTGCCTGGCAGAGTGCCAAGAAGAATCCATTCATGTTCAAGAGAGGAGCGGCTGGTCTAAGGAAAGGGCCGCTTCTGATCTCGTTTTATTTCGTTTAGCATACTTGATTTCTTTCAAACTGATGCCATAAGCCAGTTTATAAATTTAGTTGCTTTGAACAAACAGAGAAGCAAACATTCTGATTCGCATGCTAATAAACCGCACCTGCAGAACGAACTTTCCTAAAACTCGAATGGATTCGTCCTTTTCTGCCACGCGTAGAAGCGTCCAAAAGGTACTTCGTGCTCGCTAACGCAAGTCCTCTGGTTCTGTCTGTAACGGTGGTGGCGACGTTAAGTTTAGGCTTGCTATAATTCAAAGTTATCCACATAGATACAAATCTCCATGCCGTCTGAACCCAAACGAAAACCTCATTCTTGCTGTCATCCCTAGATGACCTTTTCTTTTTATGAATGATATTTTATCCACTGCTTAAAAAAGCTAGAGAGAGAGAGAAATTGTTTCTGGTTTTACTTCTCTTTTATTGCTTTAAATTTTGATAGGAAAGCACTTGAATACCTTAGGAAGCAAAATAAATCTTTTGGTAATTTTTTTGATGAAGGAATCAGTGTTTTTGACCTTTTGAAAATATTTTAAAATGTTTGTGTTTGAGGATCGTTATTTCAATGCTTAATACATTTGTATGAAATGAAATTTGACAAGCAAGAATTTGCAACTTTTAGAACGCATAAAGTACCTGCAAGTTATTATAGAGAATGGTTTGAAAAATACGAGCTTGCAACTTTTACAATATCTAAAAGGAAATCATACGGACATCTAATCATAATAACTTTGTTCTCAAACTGTTTTTCTAAGAAGTTGTAAGCTTTGAACAGTTCAATAATGAATGCCTTTGCTTTCACATTGAAAAATTCCATCAGAAATATTTTTAAACTATTGATGCTTAAATAGCACAAAAAGGGCTTTATTTCTTCAATTTGCAACCTGTATTTTGATGCTTCAAGATATCTAAATGAGAGCATGATTATTTATTGTAGTACAGTGTGAACATTGAGAACAAGAAATAACCGAAAAATTACGTCATTTTAAACCCGCTCCCCTGACTTCTGAATTCCGCCAGAAACGTTTCACTGCACAAAAGCTTCGGGTAGGTTGAGTGTTTTACTCAGAAATAATGAGTTTCTTACGAGATCATTATGATTTTTTTTAAGTAAAAAAATTAGTTCAATGCATTAAACTATTAAAACAAAATCATAAAGTGACTCAGCATTTTTCAGAAAGAAAGAATTACTCTTAAATATTGTTTGGAGATAAGTAGTACAAATTTCGGCTATTTTTAAACAAAAAATTAATATTATGCTTCAAAACTTAAGAGATGAAGTATTATAATTAGTTAAGAGATATTTAGTAAAGAAAAAATTCCAAAAACTCTTCAGTCTTCATTTTATGTCTCTTTATATTTAATACGAAAAGTGATAAGAATATTTCATAGACCTCTCAGTGGATTTTATTACCAGAACTGTTTTTTAATACATAAAATTAAAAAAAAACTGTCTGAGCAAATTATCTTCAGAAAGAAATTCTTTAATGTAAACTATTCAATATCAAATGCTTTCAGAAAAGGAAATCAGCTTAATGAAATTAATATTACAAAAACATTAAGAAGCATTTTTGTTGTTAATTGAGTCCCACTTTAACTAGTAAAAATCATAAAATGTTTTTTTTGTTATGTAATAATGGTGAAATGAAGCTTAGAGTAAAGAAATTTACTGTAAGTATTGTGAAAAGTATTTCGCCGGAAAGGGCTTTTGATGTGAAATTGGATAATGCTTGTGCAGCAAATGTTATTAGTCAAAAAATTTGCATTGTTGGTATTTATGGCTGTTTCATTTTATATTCATGTAAGAAACTCATTATACAGATTTTTAAACTTACTTCTGCTTCTCGTAAATCATTTTTAATTGGCTTCTTAAGTGACATTCAAATCAGATAAATTTTTATTTCGGCACTGTCTCGGAAGTTAGAGCCTCGAATTATAAAGAAATGAATTTTAAAAAGTTACAGAACCATGAAGAAATCTGTCATTTATATATTAAAGAAATACGTATTGTATTTGTTATAAATGCTACTTTTTCTTATATTGAACTGAATATTAAATCATTTAAGATTTTTTCTAAATGCGTATATCGATGGTATATAGTCAACTGCATCATTATCAATGAATTGATGAAATTTGTCATCCATTCTCTCATTCAATTCCGATTCCTTAACTTCTTGTGTCTTTTTTTAAGTAGTGAAATGGCTTAAGCCATCAATTGCAACATAACATTTTCTAGAATTTGTGCAAAAAGAAGCAATAGATGATTTGCAGACAAACATTAAAAAATAACTCTACTTTGCTGATTTGTGAAGCGTATCTAATAAACACATATCGCACAAATCAAATACTTATGGTTTAAAAGTTAATCACAAATTAATTCATACGGTCAAAAAAAAAATACACATAGAATTTTCGATATTATACCATTCATGTTAGCAGCTTTGTAAGTTGCTTTTTTTTTTTTTTTTTTTTTTTTTGTGTGTGTTTAATGGCTCACGCACTCCAACTGGCTATACAGCTCCAGCTTTGCACATTGAAACATGAAATAAGAAAAAGCTGATTAGACCAGCTGTTGCGAAACCAAAATGAATGTCTAAATAATAGGCAATAAATATTTTGCGTTATTGCTGTTTGCTTCGAAAGTAATTTAGTATCTATGGTAACGTGTTTGGTAACTGTTTCGAAATCAAACCATACGAATTCACAAGCATACAAACACAAATTTTATCGTTCCTCGAAAAGGGTATGTAATTTCTTTTTTAACTAGTGTGATTAAAATATCGGTAAGCTGACGTGCAGAGGTGATTGATATTTCGATTGATTTTGCCATATCAGGAATTATTTGCAGGGTTCCGTGTTGATGCGAAAAAAGAAATCAGCTGATTATCAGTATATAACATTACGTGATGTTCTTAAATTTAAAAAAAAAAAAAAAAATTGCTTTTAGACCCCTGGCCTCCTCGTCCCTCATTCGTAATGATTGAGTGTTGTGTTTGTAACTTTTTTACTTTGGTCTGTTTTTCATATTAGGATAAGTACTTTCATTTATAAATTGAATGGGAGCTCACTTTGTCAACAGTTTGTTTCGATACGACATGGAAGTCGAATATATTATCGGAATAATATTTGTTTTCCATTCCATACTGGAATGGAAAGGCAATATTAAAACAAAAAGTGAAATGATGAATTCTTGTTTCTTTTTTTGGAGATTACAATTAAACCGATAAAAAATGGCTTCCATGCTTCTAAACGTTAGAACATTTTTTTTTCAAAATATTTAATTTTAACTTATTTAAAAATCATAGAAGAAAAGGTGGACTAACTAGACCCGGCCCTATCCAACTATATTCCATATATTTCAAAATCTATCACTTATTGTCCGCTAATATCCATTATAGTCTACATCTGATAGTCCATTTCTCTTATGTCTTTGGTTGTTCACTTATTTTTCCTTCATTATATTTCTTCTTACTTTCATTATACTCTAAATCTTCTTCATTCGATTTCTTATGTATCACTGTATTCCGGATCTTCTTCACTCCATCTTCTATTTCTTACTATATATTCTAAACATGTTTTGTTCCTTTTCTTATGCCTCACTGTATTCCAAATATCCCACATTCCACCTTTTATCTATCACTATACACTCTATATGTGTATTCCGAATCATTCCATCGCTTGTCTCTAACTGTACTGTACTCCAAATCTTCTTCATTCCCTTTCTTACCGCTCTCACTACATTCCAAATCTCCTTCTATAACTTACCTCATTTACTATAGTCCACATCTTCTACGCTCCTTCAATAATCGGCTCCTCTATTATGTATCTATTGTGTGCCATTTTCTTATCTCTCGAAGCATTGTACATTTTCCTTATTTCATCTCTTACGCCTACAACAATCAATACTTTATACGTCCATCTCTTACTTCCTACTTAAATCTATATACATTTTATGTTCCATTTCTTATAGTCCATAGTTTCCATGGTCCATTTTCAACTCGAACTGTATTGCATATCTTTTATGTTTGACCCTTTATCTCCTGTACTGTATTCCATATCTTCTCTGTTTCATTTCTTATCGTCCCATTGCATATCTTCTCTGTTCTATCTCTTATCGTATATTGTGAGCATCTTTTATAAAGAGTCATCGTTTTAAAACATAGCATAAAAGCTTTCTGATGTTTGCAATTAATATTTTTTTTAATTGTCCACAATTTTTAAGATTTTATAATTTGATTGTATAGTTTTTAATGCACTATGTTTTCTCTTTTAATTAGAATAAAAGAAACCTTTCACATTTTTTGAATGTACGAAATTGATCACAAAAGAATAAATTGCTTAATTACTCATTTCTTGCATGGAGAAAAAAGTTTTCTGCCAATTACCTACTAAATATAACTGAATTTTAGAAAAGTTTCTTAAAAACTTCACGTAAAAAAAAGCTAGAAAATAAGTTTAATTGATTGCCTCCACCCAATTAGGAACAGATTAAAGAACTTTTGAGATCATGGACGCGTTAAAGCAATTCAACTTGAAAAATAAGAAAAAAGAAAATAAAAAGAGAAAAATTCTGGAAAATTTTAGACAAAAGTAAATTTCTTAAAGAATATTTTACGGATGCATTACAATCAATAAGCATTTTGACGAATATTTTCCACTTCTGTGCATATTTAAAGAACTTTTTTAACAGGTTTTTATATCAAATACTCTGAAAATAATACACTATGCGCATTTACAAATATACACATGCAATTTACCGTCTTTCAAGACATCGTAATTTTCATTTTCTGACTCATATGATGAAAGCTAGAAAAACTAGCATATAAGTTAATCTTCCAAAAAACAAAATACTGGTATTCATATAGACAATTACAATGACAACGTAAACAAATCAATTATCACGGCTGTTATAATGCTCATTTTCTAAATAATTTTTCTTCACAAAATGGCAATGAGGCTCTGCATAAAAAGAAAAGAAAGCCTAATATTTGATTCAAATGAAAAATTTAATCAATAAAAAACTTAAAGCAAATGATTTATTTATTTTTATTAAATGACCAAGGATTGCTTATTTTTTTCAATTGATGTTCCGGTGTTATGACATTCGTTGTTCCTAACTGGAGAGAATCTTCTCTTAGTATTTATTCATTATACGATTATTCGGAAACAATTCACAGAGAAGCAAATATTGCACCCAAATTTTTGTGTGTCAAGTTGTTGCCTTCAATTCGCGGCTGAAAGAAAATTCCACTGTAATAGAATGCAGAATGTTAAGCAAATGGATTTGTTACCGGAAAAGTCTGAAACGTCAGCATTCTATAGAATGCCTAGGCATTGCATGTAATGCCGGACGTTTTTAGGCAAGGTATGAAATATGAGAAGTATTACATACTTTCCCTAGGCATTGTATATAATACCTAGGCATTTTATAGAATGACAAATGCTATTTAGGCAAAGTATGAAAAAAAACCTCGTCCTGATGAGGTTATTATGTAAATGATGTGCCTTTCTCAGAAATAAAAATGTTATTCTGAAAAAATAATGAAAGTGCCATAAAAAAAAAATTATTTTTGTTTCCCACAATCATCACATCCGTAGCGATTCAGCTACCAATAGTCCCTGAGTTCCTTCTTAGTAGTCATTTTGGCTTTTTGTACATCATTTATTGACTTCTGTTAAGTAGTTTCGGTTAAAAAAACACTATTTTTTGCAGCGTTAACTCTCATTTTGCACTTACTTACGGAGTTCTTAACGAATCGGAGATTTCTCATTTGGCATTCTATAGAATGCCTAGGAAATGTTTGAAACATAAATCGTTTCACACATTGCCGGCTAGTTTTAGGCATTATATACAATGCCTAGGCATTCTATAGAATGCCGGATTTCAAACTTTGCCGGTAACAAATACTTGGGTGCTTCCGTTTGCTCCAAAAATGTATCGATAAGTTGCCTTAAAAATGATGGAGAACTACTGGGTAATTTAAGCCAAGACTTGGAAAAAATTTACATTTGTTTATGCCGTTAACGAAGAAATAAATATTTATTGCCATTTCTGGATTGAGAAGTAGTTATTCTTTAGAGAATAGATTCGAAGGTGTTTTTATTTATTTCATTTTTACTGTTTTACCAATCGTTTTGTTGGCGAAACGTTTGGCTGTTTAACCTTGGATTAACCTTAGCTAATATTCGCTGAATGAAGAATCAGCACACATTTCATTTTTACATATTTGTTCATTTTCGATGTCTGTAAAAATAGTTAATACTATTTTTTATTGTGCGCTCCCAACGGCTTGAATGACGGCGACCTGCCTCTGGTGAGGCGGACCACCGAATTTTATGTCATAGTGATCCGAACCTGTTCCCAGTGGTATCGGACAAAGGCCGTGGTAGTAATGGTACGTGCATGTAAAATCCGTGGACCCCACTACCTCACCTCATGCGCAAGAAATCCTAAGGCCTCGGCTAACTTTTCTCTACCAGACCTCGACCTGTTAGCCGAGGCCTAAGGATTGCTTGCGCACGGGGCGAGGTAGTGAGGTAAACGAATTTTAGGGTAGGGGGGGTGGAAAATTGGCGAACTGGTAGAGGTAGGGAGGGGTCTGGTAGAGAACAGTGGTATCGGACCCAGTGGACCAGCGGCCGCCGAGGGTCTCGAACGTAAAAGCTATCTTACATATGTAAGCAATTTTATCTTTTGTAACAAAAATGCAAAAGAAAGCACAAAGTAGAACAATAAAAAAAAGAGAAAAACCAATTTCCCAGCATGGAATCAGAGGAAATGGAAATACTAAGGGAAACAATCTTTACTTATACAGGTATAAAAGGCAATGTCTATGTGTGTGTTTGTATGACTGCGATGTCCATATGAATCTATAGCAGCTATCTTACAGACTTGAAATTTGGTATACAAGTAGTTTTAAATATCGGATAATATACCACGAAGCGGCTTTTTTTTTTTTTTTCAATTTTTTCCCAATATATCGGTTCAGCGAGTTTTAAATGAATTTTTAAACACATCGTTGTCTCAAACTTTTCCTCATTACTTGCGGCTGCAATATTGCGTTGTACACATGCCGTAGACCTGAGGACAAATTCCAGCTTCAGAGCAGAAAAAAAAAAAAAAAAGAGCTCGTAGTGAAATTTTCCACAATAGATAAAATTATGGTTTTCGGTTTAAGGCGAAAATTGAGTTTGAATCGATAAGATTTTTTTTTTTTTTTTTAAATGTTATTTCTCAAAGTTCGTTGTTCGTTGCAGGTGATTGACAATCATTACAAAAAATCTGATATAGAAAATAATTTGAAGAAAAAATTGAAACTTCTTTTGCCATTATAATAAATCATTTTTCAAAAATCTATGTAAATAAATTAGGTTGTACAAAAGTTCTTACTTCTAACATGTAAAACACTTTTACTGTATCCTCATTTTGCATTTTTAAGATAGACCTCGAAAAACGTCACAAATACCACGAGTCCTCCGATATCATTACAAACGAAATAGACTGCATATGTAATTTTAAATGTTCCTTCGCTAATATACAACAGTACTCATGTCTTAGTCTTTTATTAATTTAATAACCAACAAGAAGTTCCGTCTAGAACTATACGAGCCTACTTTCCCGTATACACCGAATTCAAATTTATAATCTAGCTACCTCTCTCTCTCTGTCTTTCTCGTTTAGTTTTAGTTCTTAATTGCTTCAAATATACCTTTTTCAACGGTTAATAGATATTCATTCAATCATTCATTTATTAAGTCATTCATGTATTTAGTCACTCATTTATTCATTCATTCTTTTGCTTATTCATTTAATATTATTCATTCATTCATTGATTCAAAAATATTCTTGAAAATCACGATCAAAAAATTTCATAGGAAAATAGGCTTCTTAGTTCTGGATGTACTTTCTATTTGTACATGTTCTACGTCATAAGAGCTTTCCGATAAAGTTTGTTCCTTGGAACGGTCAAATCGGTCCGTTAAATCAGGAATTATATAGGATTGAAATTTCCCCGTAGGCGGTATGTTAATTTTTTTTGAACTATTCAAATCAATATTTCACGCCAAGAACTTCTTCCAGTGAGCTTGTTCATGGGAACTTGGATCTTGTACCCAAAGTTACATAATTTGCTTCATTTTCACCCATAGGCGATAATGTTAAAATTTTTTGAACTGTTCAAAATTGAACAAAAAAATTTGTTCAAATCAAAAAGTAAAATATGGAAATGAGATGTCCTCGCCGAGAACTTTCGAATGCAAAAAGCATTTTTCGTATCGGACTATTCGTTCAAAAGTTATTAGGGGGGGACAGACCGACAGACAGACAGACCGACCGACACACTTTTTCCCCATCTCAAAACCCTACTTTCAAATTTTTTATTTTTCAATCTTTATTTAATTACTTAACTTATTTTTGACTTTTCTTGATTTTTCACGATACATTAAGCCTTCTTTCATGCTTTATTATTATTTTTTTTATTTTTACGGGAAAGTAGGCTAAAAACCAAAACGCGTCATTGATTAGAATAGAAGGTTTTTGTCAAGAATAAACTTTTTCCTTAGAAACATTTCGTTCTCCCCGAACTCCAATTAAGATTGATTTTAGAAACCACGAGACCAAAAAATTAAAAAAGAAAACATTTCTTATAAATCTCAGGCTCTGGTTTTGAAGATTGTTTCGGTATTTCCACACGTGTGAGCTTATTCATTAAATTTGTTTTGGAGTGCTGCTTCAGGTGGGAGGGAGAGGATAATTGTGTTGCTTTTTATTTTTCTTTATTTTAATATTCCACACACATTAATGTTCCACACAAGCAACAATTTTTCTTGCAAGGAACAAAACATATATTTTTTTTAATATGGGAATTAAAATATAAAAAAAACAAAACAGTAAAACCGCTCTATAGCGGACATTAGCGGGACAAAAATATTTGTCTGTAATAGAGGGGTATAGACAAATAAATATAGATGAATAAGTGTTCACACTAGACATTTCCCAAAAATGATTAAACCCCGCATTAAGCAACTCTAAAAAGGTGTAACTACGTCAAATTTATAAAACTTTCTTGCGAATCCAATATTTTCTTCAAAATGTTTTAAATACAAAGAAACTCGAAAAAAGGATATACGGACAAATAAAAAAATGTATATACAGTAAAACCCCGTTATACCGCGGAATCTGATATACCGCGGTGACTATCATGTTCCCCGACGTTTAAACCACCCTTTATCATTGCCATTTAAAGGTGATTTCTTATTTACCATTGTAAATAAAGCCAGCCCGAACATATTAATATTCTAGCCAAAGAGCTCCCCCCCCCCCCCACCACCACACACAAAAACAGATAAAGCCCTATTGTGATAGGCCTCATGTACACCTTTTTCTATCTTTTAACCTAGGACACTATATAGCCAAGGCCCAATTTACATTTTTAACCACTGTAGGCACAACTCATGTTTGGGGGACCCTGACGCAACAAAAATTTTTAAACATAGTATTCAGTATGTGTTTGTAAAACTTGCCAGTCACTCCAAAATTTGGGGGCCCCCAAAGCGCAAAAACTAATTTGTTTTTCAAATTTCAAAGAGTCAGACTAACATTTGGGAGCTCCCAACGTGCAAAATCGATTTTGTTTTTCAAATTTCAAATTGTCAGACCAAAATCTGGGGGCCCTCAAAGTGAAAATTCTTTGTGGTTTTAAAATAATTTAATAATACAAAATTTCTGTGAAGCAACAGAACACTAACTGTTTTTGAAAGATGCTATTTTTAAATATTTTTCTAAAAAATTTTAAATTACAAAACAACAATAATTTTTAAATTACAGTAAATAAAACAGCAGCAAAAGAAGAAAAGAAAAATCAGACTATAGAATAAAAGTCACGAGTGATTGATCAAGTTAAAAATGATGAAACAAAAACGAGTATTTTTTCGCAATATGGTTCTGCGGTATAGTTTCACATACCGCGGTTATGTTATGACGCGGGTGTCAATCATGTCCCCCCGCGTTTTAACGGGGTTTTACTTTATTCTGAAATAACATAATGAAAGACGGCTTACTTTTTCGAGAGAAGTCTTACTACTACTGCCACCTATTTTCTTGGTGGCAGACGAATAATGTTTCTAAGGTGAAGCTGACACTTCTGTTGATGGTATTCTGACACTGTGTCAAAAAAATCCCTGTCAGAATCTTTTTTCATATTATACCACGAAAGGGTTGCGCAGATCCATGATGCGTTTGAAAGGTGTCTCCCATTTGAAAGGAAAATATTTCATTCTTCATTCAAAAATACTCTATTTTCTTATGAAAAATTTTAAAACCTAGGAGGTAGTTGAAATAACGTCACACGAGAATTCCGGTTGCATTGCTTCTATAAAGTATGGTTATAGAATCTGAAGTTTTTTCATAATAAAATATGGGTATCGAATTAATGAAAGCATCAATAGAATAAATATTTCATTAATACTAACGTTTATCTCATAAAATATGTTTCTTCAAAGATAAATTTCATTAAGTCAAAATTTCTACATTTATCATTTATCTTCCGTAGAGAATTTTTAGTGCCCAGTAAGAATTTCCAGAATTGTCTAAAGATTATAACGAGAGAGTGGTTGAGGGTAATTTGTTTAAATAAGCGGTTGAGGTTGTTTAGAGGCCGTTCATAAATGACGTCACGCTTTTTTCCCATATATTTGACCCCCTTCCCCCCCCCCCTTTGTCACAATACGTCACACTTCAGCGGACTCCCCTCCCCCCCCTTTGTCACGCGTCACGCTATGTTGCATAATGCAAGATGACACACCTCTTGATACCCCTTCCCCACCCCTTGTCACTTTGTCACAATTTCACGAACCCCCTCCCCCCCTCGAAGCGTGACATCATTTATGAATGATCCCTTACCAGTGTCTTCAAACAATCTTAGAATTCATAAAAATATTTTGCAAATTTTTTTTATATATTTGAAACTTATTTATGAAGCCTAGAATGTTGAATCTCTAAAATCCGATATCCTTTTTATTGATGTTTTAAACGAGACACCTGATATTTGCCCTCTTCTCATCTCCAACCGCAGTCTGATCTTGACACTTGTGATTTCTCCCAGCCTCGTGCGTGTAAATCGTATTTGAATTTTTTGGGTAGTAAAATGCAATATTTAATTTAATCAATCATCATAAGCGATTTACTGTGTTATTCCTATTTTATTATTTAATTTGACAATTGTTTACATTCATTGGGGAAAATTACATCTTGTATGTTATTACATAGATAAAAAGATGGGTTTTGAGTAGATCGCCAAAATAAATCTGAATAATCGCCATGGTCCTGCCGATTCCGGATTTTCATAGTTCAATTGCTTAATAAAAGTTTCTAACCATGAAAGCTCACACCTTCATAAATACGTTTTTAAGGTGCGAATTAAACGTAATTCGAATTTTAATACTGATTGATTTAAATGTGCATATTATGTAGCACTAAGAAAACTTGCCATTGTGAATAATGAATAATAATTTGCTACTGCGGGAAATGTCTACATCAACTGTTCTCAAATGAGTCCGTGAATGTGATGAGGACTACAAATTAAAATTTTGGGAAAATATGTTTTTAGTTTTTTTTCTAGGGTTAACTTAAAAGCTACGACTCTCTTATTTAATTTAAAAAAAAAAAAAAAATGGCTAAAGCTTTTTCAAACTTTTAATATTCAAAAACGGATAATGAGATCATGCTTAAAATTTAGTTTTACAAAAAAAAAAAAAACTCATGCTGAAAGCTTGGTTTCTGTATTTTGCATACTAAATGGCTGGGATCATTTCTCTCAGTCAAGCAAATGAAAAAGCACATAAAATGGAGATGCAAAAACTCCACAGATTTTGGGGGACGTTCATAAACACGGGTATTTGCGAGAATTAACTCTGGAACTTTTGATGACATTGGAAATTTTGAAAGTAAAAAAAATTCCACTTTTTTAATGTAATGGTTTTTAAATTATTTTTATGCTTTTAAATCTAAATTAAGTGAGATAGCTTTATTTTTTCCTGTTGTACCATGCTAATACAAAAAATCAACATTCTTTTCAACATTTGACTTTGACCTGTAAAAAAGGCAGGTTATTAACGATACTGATACTCATTTTCTTAATGTGTGATTCAGTCTTTAAAGAAGTAAATTACCTCAAATTCAAAATTGGCTGAAAATTTGAGCCAGAAATTAACAAATAAAACTCATATTTCTATAAAAAGGGTTAATGCGAAAAAATAATTTATGAAAAAATAAAACATAATGAGATAGACAGACTTACTGTGAAAGCTATTAACAAGAGACATGATGTTCTTCCTTGCTAAATAATCTCTTCCGAACGTATTTGCTACATTAATTCAATTTTGTTTTCATGCATATAAATTCATTCATATACAGGGTGTTTCTAAATGAATAATGGGTTTTTAACTCTTTGTAGTATTTATCTCATATAACTTTCTTTCTTTCTTTACAACCATTTCAGGTCACATAAATATTCGAGTTTATTTGCTATTCTCAAGGATATGCATCAAACTCTCGTCTAATATGACAGATAGAACAAGACAGCACAACAGATTTTATTATACAAAGAAGGAAATACACCCAGGGCAAGGTGGGAATCGAACCCACGCCTACTCTCATATAACTTAAAATCATAATTAATACATGAAATGAAAGAACAACTCAAAGTTTTGTTTGTTGGTACGCGCATGTGTTGGGAAGCCTGCACGCTAGCACCTCTCTGCGCATGCGCTAGTGAACAGCAATCTTTTTGTGTTCTGCAGTTTGCAAAGACTGAATCTGCAGTTACTGTGCAACGTGCATTGTGGATTAAGTTCACATGTGATCTTCCAAGTAATAATAATATCCGTAGATGGTATCATCACTTTCAAAATGCCTATTGGTTGAACACCACTGTACCCGGACAATGGGTTGGCCGCAAAGGGCCCTATGACAGAGCTTGCTTCGCATGGTCTCCACGCTCACCCGATCTCATGCCACGTGATGTCTACCTGTGGTATTCATAAAGGATCGTTTGTATGTACCTCCACTACCAGCCGACTTACCCGACCTAAGAAACAGAATTAGGTAGCTGTTGCAACAATTACATCACAAACACTGAACAACGTTTGGGAAGAACAGGGCTAGGGATTTTATGTGTGCTGTGTGATGAAAGATGCTCACAATGAACAATTGTAAGCTTGTACATGTAACTGTTTGAATTGCTCTTTCATTTCATGTATTAATTATGATTTTAAGTTTTACGTGATAAATGCTCCCAAGCGTTAAAACCCTGATATTCATTCAGAAATACCCTGTAACTGAAAATGGAGAAAGGGGGGAGAAGACAAATATCAAAACCTTTTATAGGAGATGAACATTAGTTACCTTTATTATACATTGGTCTCAAAAAAACGTGGAAGAAATATTCTCATCAATGTTTATATACAATATTGAGGATTAAATATTTGGCAGTGACAGAATTTCTTATTTACAGAATCTTTCACAGGTTTATGGAACACTCTTAAGTATGTTTTAATCAGAACAATTCAAATGACTAACATCTTACATTAAAATCAATTAAGAAACTTCCTATACAAGAAATATTGCACATGCATAAAGTACATCTACATCTCAAAAAAAAAAAAAGTAAACATTAAGAAGACGTTTAAAATTATAACTGTGATTATTATTTTTACAATAATGATCATAGTGAAAGGAACATAAAATTTATTCCTCAAATTCAATTGGGAAAACAAAACAGAAGGCAGTTTAAATATTATTGTTTCAATTTTTAAAATATTTACAGAACTTTTAAAGGCCAAAAAAAAATGCTGCTCCCTCTCCTTCCTTTCATTATATTTAGAATTGAAATTTTTAATAAAATTAAGTTTTAATTCAATAAAATTGTGATTTACAAAAAAAAAAAAAAAATCAGCTATACTAAGAAATAATTGCATAAATAAATATCCATCAATTTGTAATGACTGAGCTGTCAAATAATAAATAATTGTTTAAATATAATGAACAATAATATTGATAAATAGAAATTCTCAACAAAATGAATCAGGGTACCTATTCAAAGAGGCATTAAGGTATGTCAAAGTTCAATATTATGTTTCACTGATTATGAAATAGAATATAATTCTGCACTTAGAAACCTAAATGTTTAAAAGGAAAGAGGGAATACAATGGTTTATTTACATTGATTTAATAATAAAATAACAATAAAAAAATTAGATTTAAAAAAATGCATGGTTATGTAATGAAATAGATTTTTTTCTTGCTGAAATCAGCCATAAGTCTGGACTAAAATAGGTTGGGGAGAAATATTTCTATCAAAAGTAGACTGCCTTGCAGGCCTGCTATGGGGAAAATTATAATTTTAAGACATTATTTTTTTCCCAGAGATTAATCAGTCAACATGAATAGCCTAAATAAAGTATACATGGTATCCGCTTGATGCCTCTGTTTAGAATGCTAAGCTCAATGCTAAGCTCAAAAAAAAAAAAAAATGAGAGGAAGCCGTGCAATAAATATGGTGACCTACAAGGCCTAAAATATAACGTTGATTTTATTTTTATTCATTTTAATTAATTTTAATTTAACTTTATAAATTTTCTTTATAACGAAATCTTTTAAACAATTCTTCAAAAGAGAGGGGGGGGGGAGCATAAGTGAATAATTAGGAAACATGCATATAGATTTATAGAATTAAAACACATAAAAAGGAGTAACTGGCAAACTAGAAAAATATTTTTAAACAACCTTCCTTAGCTGGAAACTTAATTTAAATTTCATACTTTTGGAAAATAGGTAAATACAATGAATTTAAACTCATTTACATTTATTTAATAATGTTAACATAAAACTTAGGCATGTCATTCAGTACTATTTTGAATCACTAGCAGATGAATTTTGTATTCAATGCTGTGCTTTTTTAAAACACCGTAAATACACGTGTATATGCCCACACTCTCAACTTTTCCACAAAAATCTTTTAGAAATGGCTGACACTAGTATAAGCTCACTCCTTTTTTTGGAAAATAAAGTTTACGAATTCATTTGACAACAACAATGGAATGAAGATTGAATATTTTTTGTACACAATATTCTTCATTATCATTTGCCTTTTAAATTCAAAAACCTAATATGTTAAATGTAATTAAAAGTGAAAAATGTAATTTATAACATTAATGATTCATTCAGAGAAAATAATAATAATAATAAATGCATATTTTTGCATTGTAAAAGATGTCAATTTATGTCATGTCGGAAAAGGAGGTGTTATTAATCAAAATAGAAAGTTAATAAAATAAAATAAAATGATTGAATTGACAACAATATCACTTAATTTCAATTAACAAAATAATAAAAAGATTGTTTTGCAAAAATGTTTATTTTATGAAATGGGGGTACCCGACAAATGCAAATTTATGCACTGTAAACAAACACCAGATAATTAATCAGTCTGAACAACTGAAAGTTTAATTCTTGATTTTTGCTTAACTCCAAAATGTAATTTATCTAGACATTAGTCAACCTAAACATAAAACTCATCATTTTATTATAAAAACATTAGCTGCAATTTACATTTATTTGCAAATTCAAACATTTTGGAAAGCCCAACACTGTGTTTGGCAAGTAATTGAGCAATTAGAAATATGTTCTTTTTAATAAGTTATAGTATTTTCCTCACATATTTTGCCTCAATGCCAACATGCCATTATATGCAAAGCTATAGCCATTATGCTATAGATAATATGTAAACATTTTTGTAACACATTTTTTATCAAGTTCAAGCAGAACAAGAAGAAACAGCAACATCTATTTAAACATAGAATAAACTCATTTCACAAAACTTTTAGTTCAAATTAAGCACAAGAACACAGACATTCTTAAACTTAAAAAAATAGTAATAAATACATTTAGTGGAGATGTCCTAAACAAAATTTTAAGAAGTGCACAAAGAAGTGATTACTTGTTTAAAAATAAAATTGCACTTGTCCACTAAATTTTGGTGCATATATTCGATTGCATTTCCAATAAATTTTGATGCATAATTTTATTAAAATCATTTGTATGGACACATTGATTAGGGGTTTGATCAAAAGCTAGTAATCTAACACCTATTCCATTCAAGAAAGTAAACCAAATGAGTATTTATGCAAAATATATGACTGCACTCAGAAGCAGATAAAGGATTTTTTTGGGGTGAGGGCGATTCTTTATAATTTTACCAATGTCCAGAAAAAATTTTCTAAACGGGAAACATTATAAAGTTTTTAGTTTGTTATTCATATTATCTTTAATAATACTTCCCCCCAGAGTAGGGGTGGGGCGATTTCCCTCGTTACCTTCTCCTCTATCTGTGACTGATTCCACTAATAAAACTTCTCTCAATTTTATCATCCACTCAGTTAAGTCAGTAACATATCCAATCAAGGGATTTTTTTGTGGGATGATGATGCTTGGGAGCCATTTATTAATGGCTGTTTTTGAATGGATTCATTTAAATATTGGAATTTTGAATTGGGATACATTCCAATATCCCCACCCTGGATATTCCCATAGTTTAAGTAGTAGTATAATTCAACAAATTCATATCGTAAAAGTTCAAATTTAATGTTGGAAACTGATTTAAAGAAAACATCCAAAAATTTAAAAAATCTCAATATTTTTGAAATTATTTTTATAATTTACTGTATAGATCCAAGTCTTTAAATAATGTTTAGAAGCACCAATATTCATATTTAAGCAACTTTTTGTTAACTGTTTCATAATAAAGATTGCAAAAGCATGCGTATTTTTTAAAAAATAATAAACATTTAAGAAAAAGGAGGGGGGAATGATAATCACAGGTAAACTGAATGAAATTTTCAAAGATTTTATTTCTTTGTCATTTCAAATTGGAGATGGCTTTTACTTTTTGCTCTAGCAAAATGTTTGTGTTTGTGTCATTCCACTTTGTTTCAAAATTATTTGCTAAATTCTTAACTTGATGAGAAAAATACAATTATAATCCTACTTCTTTTTAATTATTTTCAAAAAATTATTCCCTGCTTTAGAAAACAAAGGTCCACATAACTTGGAACAAAATAAATAGTTCATGCAGTGTTGTACCCCCATTCTCCTCGGCATAAAAAATATTTCAAACATTTTTTGCTATCATACCTATTTGATCATTCATAGAGGTGTTAAATAATAATAAAAATAATAATAATGATCAGAAAATAAGAGTTAAAATAATATTGGAGAATAAACAAAAAGGGCTTCAAGGAAAAAAGTCTTCTTTATATTGAAGTTCTTATCTAAAAATTTTATAAAGTATCTGTAGGGAAAGCTTGGAATTTAAAGCACTTATAAAGAAAATGTTTAAAAATTACAGAATTTACAAACATTAAAAATAGTTTCCCATCTTAGAAACTTAAAGGAATGCATAATATAAATTTCAAACAAAAAAACTTATCGTTGTTTCCTTGCATTTCAATAGCTCATGCTCAGGTTGGCAAAAAAGAGAAACAGGGGCACTTGTAGTTTTGGTGATGTTACCATTCTTCCCACATTTACTTCATCTAATCTCAAGTGGATAATACTCCTGCTTTAAACCATGCAACCTAGACTCAATCCTTGGCTTGGGAAGAACTTAACGACTTCTTTTGAACCATACAGCAATACATAGTAATCCTAAGGTTTGAAGATAAAAGGGAAGGAGTTTCAAAGGGAAAAAATGTATTTATAAAATTCTTTTTTAAATTTCAGGAATGGCCATCAATTTTTGTGCCATGTACAATTATCACAATTAATCGGTTTTAAAAGTGCTGCCTACCAGAGTAAAGTCAACCACTATGAACTACAACAAATGTAGCCTGATATTTAAAAAATGAAATGCTAAGTTATATATGATTACTTTTGGGCCCAATGTAAGTTAATAAAAAAAATGAAAGTTAATTTTAAAAAATGTGTAAGGCACGATATTGCAGCAAAAATTGAAGCTATATTTTGAAAATTAAAAAAAAAAACATCTGTCTGGCTTTAAAATAAAATTATGCAACAAAAACTGGCAAAAAGCTGTAAGAAAAAAGATCCTACATATATTTGAATGATAAACATACGAGTAGAAAACGCTAATTTTCTGAATTTCCTTTATTCTTTTCTGAAGTTACTGTTAATTATTGAGGATAATATCTGAATATCAAAAGCCAGTAAATTGTGGCAGAAAAACAAAAGTAGCAAGTTTGTTTTATAATCAGGTAAATGCATTAAAATTGTTATTCTATTATTTTCTTTTATGCTCGATATATTTTTTTCTTTCTTATATTTAAATGCTAGTGTATCATCTCTGTTAGATATGAGTATATGTATTATATACATACAATCAAAAATAAATTTCTTAAAATAATTATCCATACAAATATAAAAATATGTTAACATCAACAGAGATCAATCATAGCAATCATTTACTTCTCTCATAATTATCGGGAGCAACAAATTTAATTATCATTCTTTGATATGTAGTCACTGCAACTAGCTGATAAATGCAGCTCTCAACCACATTAAAAAGAAAAGTGCAAATTTTCTGCTGTCTTTTTAATATTAACGGCAACTACATATGAGAAACAAGATACAGTTGATTAAAAAAAACTTTCAGATAGAGTCGATCAAAAAAAAAAAAACCATTTAAGTACGAAAATGAAATTCTTTACAATCAATATTATATGTATGTAATGTATGCGTGTGTATTTACTGGTTTTTTAAAGTATAGTATAGGGCCTTACTTTTATTAATATAGCATGCATTTATTTATTATTTTTCTATAGTACCGAGTTCACCCTTGGTCTCCCTTCTGAAAAACTTTGAAATACTGCTGGTGTACGTATCTCTACGTATCCCATTTTCAGTGCAAGAAGGCCACAACTCAAAACCAACTGGCTTTTCAAGAGAAGTATTAGAAAGTATCAACTATATTTTTGAAATTACTTTTTTCTATTAATTCATTCATCAGAAGTTGACTATGATTTATGATTATTTAGTCTTATGTGGGCCCCATATTTTTTAATTACACACACAATTTTATGCAATTATTATGAAATTATCTAGAATAATTTAAAATGTGAGCAATAAAGATATGTCATTTGCACATGAAGAATTTAAAAAGCATACATTATTGAACTTAATATTATTTTCTTTATTTTTTAAGCTACAGTAGTTTTGCCTTCTTCCATTTAGAGTGTGATATTTATATATATATATATATCTTATTATAATTACAAGCTTTACTTTGTGCAACAGTGATTTAATATTAGAAAAATCTAGATAAACAATACTTTATACACATTTATAGACATACATTTGAAGGTACATGACCACTGGTTTGCGATACAATTTACCCATTTTTATTTATATTATATTTATTTTTCATGCTTTTATGATGAATCAAAACAATTTGATATATAGCAAGTATCTCATGTTATTTGCATCAATTATGCAAATAACTTTAATACTTATGGCATAATAGAAAGAAAGACTGGAAGACAAAAAGCTGTCAATGTTGTAGTCGTTTTTTTATAAATACCCAATATTTCTTTAAATAACAGTATTTTTGATGAAAATCTGATGGGTAATGAGTTTACTAATTCAACTCTACATACTATGATAAATATGCAGAAGTATATACAAAATTATGTACAAAAATAGGTTTTCCCCTCCAATTTTCCCCCATTACAGACATATTTACAAAAATTTTCAACAATAAGACATGAATAAAGTAAAGAGTCAAAAGTAATATTGCGTTTGCCAATTACCTTTGACATAAAGAAATAAACATGTAGAATACTATAAAAGTCTTTAATCAAAATTCCAATTCAAAAACATTTTAACATTGAAGGAAGAACAAACTTTATAATAAAATAATATTATGTACAATAATAATGAAATCTCAGAGCTAACACAGCATACCTTTTGTGGTGGTGAAAAAAGAACAGGTCTCTTAAAATAAATTTTAAATTTAAAAAAAAGGCAAGCATTTTTATGACAAAACTAATATTGAGATTTATTTTAATAAGGTTCTGGGAATATTTTCCCATTAAATTTGTGTAAAAGTTAACGTATAAAGTATTTTTCTTTAAGATAACAATCAAATTTCAGTAATCGGAGCTGGATGTTTCATTCTAACCCAGAGGATAGTATTTTTTAATTTTTTTTAAACAAGAGCAAATTTTTCATGATGAACAATATTTGCATATTGCTTTGAAAATATATGATTCCCAAATTTATTTACATATATAGTTTTTAAGGCTAACATAATTCTTTATTTTTCAACAATTTGGTCAATAAAAACAGGTACAATTTAACTTGAAAAACCTGTATGGACACATTAACAAAAAAAAAAATTGTTCTTTTTACTTTCTTAAACAGAAAAATAAATCTCTAAAATTATGAGTAAATTTAAAAAAAAAAATACTAACAAAAACTTTATGGTACACATTTACTTTGATTTTTTTTTTTAATTTATAATTTATGATTCAATATCAAGAATAAAAGTTGCTTATGATTTAAATCCCCAAATTCTTTATTATTCAAAAAATACAATTTTAAAGCTCCAATTTTCAAAAAGATTGGCACAGGTACTTTATTGCTTGACTATAAAACCTTCTCATAAACATTTGGAGTAGTTTATTAAATTGATTTGAATACTGAAAGGAATTTCGTGGAAACCAATCACCAGAATGACTCAATAGAAAATATGTGACAGAGAAGTATAACAAATATTCTTTAAAAAACATATTCAAAAATTTACAAAATGTCAAGAGGCTTATTGTAACTCCTTGTCTCCCATCACTGAAGTGCAACTTAATCTTCCAATGCTCCATTTATGGTGATAATCACTTTACGAGAACCTATAACAGAGCCAGATAATGTGAGCCATACATAGAAAACATTTCAAAAACGTGATGCAAACAACTTAGAAATTGATACAGTAAAACCCCGCAAATCCGAGCTAATTGGGGCTGTAGCCTGTTCGGATATCAATTTGTTCCGATTAGCCGAAAACTATTCTTAACATAATAAACGAACCCTCGTTATGGTATAGGACTTAACATTGATCGAGGCAGGTTGGTTTGGCTAGCAGAAATTTGTTCCTGCAGTGAACGACGAAAATGGACTACCACCTTGAGCTCTACTTCTGATAGACAATGCTCCTTCTCACCCATCAAACATGCGGCTGATATGCGGGGACATAAAAGCAGTTTTTCTGCCTCCCAATGTTACATTACTACTGCCGCCCTTGGACCAGGGGGTTCTACAGAATGTAAAACTGAACTACCGGAAAATGCTCTTATTCAAGAAAATGGTTCTCTTTCTATCCTTGAGAAGATGAAGAAAGTTACCATAAAAGACGCTATTTACTGGGTTGTAGAATCGTGGCATCTTTTTTGTCCCGCTTAAGTGGGACAAAGGGGGGAGGGGGTGTCAAATCTATGGTAAAAAGCGTGACATCTTTTATGAACGGCCCCTTATTTGTCGAACGTATGTATGAGACGAATTCCGTACAGTTATGTTACTATTCAGCGCGTCTAATTATTGTGAGAAATTGGCTCGCACGGAGTCGAATTTCGGTTCAAATTGTACTGAACCGTTATCAAAAACTATTTCCCCCTTCCAGCCGTCCTGAAAAGATGATTAAATACAAGTGTGAACTTACAGCAGAGATCTTGGAAGAAGCTGTGGCCTAGCCTCGAGTTCGAGGAAACACTTACCCCTACATCGGTCACACAAGACGATAACACTGAGCTACTTCATCTTGCTCACCAAGTACCAGGTTGTGAGGATACTGGAGAAGGTTGTTTAGAGGAGTGGGCAAGAGCTGATGTCGATGAAGACTGCAGCGAACATGAAATAGTGAGTCTGGTCCTAAGTCAACATAACGATAATGTTGCTAGAGACACTGAGGAAGAAGAAACTCTGACAGTCAATGTGACTTATACTGATGCTGCCTCTGCTCTTGACATCGCATTGCGCTTCGTAGAACAACCCGCAGCAGCCACGGCAAAAGATGTCATGTTTATGCGACGCTGGCACGCAATTGCCTCCGCTGGAAGGTTTTCGTCACTTCGACAATTGAAGTTAGCCGACTTCAAGTGAAATTGATATTTTGCGAGTTTGTATTGTTATAGTAATTGTTTTATAAATTTAATAATTTATAAAACAATTACTATAATAATATTTTTAATCGTTTTGTTGTGACAAAATAAATAAGTTTCTCTTTTTTGCGTGTATTTTCCAAATTTAAATTTGTTAAAAAAATCTCGTTTGGATTTCCCGGGATTTCGGATTTTCGGGGTTTTACTGTAGTTAAAAAATATCCTTAAAAAAAAGAGAGAAAAGGAATGCAAATTCAGAATTTGACTTTGTTTTAGGTGTTCTCTCCCACCCCCCTCTCTGCCGTTTTTCTTCTTTACTTGTTTGTACATGTAAATTCAATCATCAAAAATATGATGTTTCCCACTCTCAAAAATTACACAGACAAGCAGTATTAAAAACTTAAGACAACTTCGACAATCCAAGACACTCCAGAGATATACCTGAATTATTACAGAAATAACTTACTGGTCGTTAAGCACAGCAAAAACATTTCCTTAAATTAAAGTTGCAGCATATTTAGGTTTTTTCTGGTATATCTCATCCATTTAACATAATAAACATATAACATGACAAAAATATAACTCTGGGAGTACCCAACTGCAGAGACTCGACCGATGGATCGGCGCCGATTGTTCAACAAAGTTGCTATTGACATAGGTAGCCAATGTTAACTTTAGAAAAACATAGGTCTTGAAAAACATCTAAAAGCTGATACAAGGTCTATGTTTTTCGCAGGGACAACGTTTCAGAAAACTTTCTTTATCCTCCATAGCTAGATTTCTATTTCCATACAATAACAGGCAGCACAGCCAGTAACGAATTTAGGTTTGAGGGCGCCCTAGACCACAGACGATATGGCGCCCTTTTTCTTTCGTAACAATATATATATATATATATATATATGGGTCATTCCATGTCAAATGGGCCAAATTTCGGAAAGTTCCCCACTCGACCCCCTCCGATTTTTATGGCATGTGCATCTATGTCTTAGATGGAGCCATGTCAAATTACAGCTCCATAAGTTGTATAGTTGGGCCACTAGCCATGGTTTTGCAAAGACGCCTTTTTTCATGTCGCAACCAAAATGACTAAATCGTCTACTTTGTGTTCTTATTGATCATGACCTAAGCGGGCTAACACTGTGAAACTTGGTGAACCTGCTAAACATTTGGGATATAACAGCCTACTAGCACAACGAAAGGTTCATGTATTTTAGCTTTTTCACATTTTGCAGCCAAAGTAGCTCATTTGTGCGGATGTGGCGTATTTTGACCACACTTTGCCAGCTTGTATCTGTAGATAGAAATATTTTCTGAACTGGATTCTTTCATCATTTGCACCCTGCTGGCATGTCATAAAGGTGTGCAAGAGGCATCTTGATTGCTCAATTAACTGCCGAGTTATGATGGTTCAAAATTCAGTTAAAAATTTCACGCCTCAATTTTGGCTCATTTTCAAAGAGCCATACCTCAAAAGGAATAACTCGGATTTGGTTTTTCTTTATATCATTAAAAAGAGCTCACTTTCTTCTTTAAGGAAATGTCTTCTGAATTTTTGAGACAAAGCAGTTTTATGCAGATGTTGAGGTTCAAAACGATATACAAAATATCGCCAATTACAGAAAATAAAGATTATTTCATTTATTTATACATGACCTAAGAGGGACTACCGAGCTGAAAGTTGGTGATAGTGCTAAACATTTGTAATATAACAGCCTGCTGGTGCAACAAAAGCTAGATGTATTTTAGATTTTTCACACTTTGTTGCCAAAGTAGCTCCTTTGTGATGATGCGGGAGATTTTGACTACACTTTGCCAGCTTCTATCTTTTGATAAAAATATTTTCTGAACTGGATCCTTTCGTCATTTGCACCCTGCCAGCATGTTATAAAGGTGTGCAAGTGGCATTTTGATTGCTCAATTAACTCCCGAGCTATGCCGGTTCAAAATTCATTTTAAAATTTCATGCCCCGATTTTAATTTATTCAATCATGAAGTTTGTGAATGAATTTAAACCGGCATAACTCGGGAGTTAATTGAGCAATCAAAATGCCACTTGCGCACCTTTATGACATGCCAGCAGGGTGCAAATGAAGAAAGAATCCTGTTCAGAAAATATTTCAATCAACAGATACGAGCTGGCAAAGTGTGGTCAAAATCTGCCGCATCGACACAAATGAGCTACTTTGGCAGCAAAATGTGAAAAACCTGAAATACATGAATCTTTCGTTGTACTAGTAGGCTGTTATATCCCAATTGCTTAGTAGGATCACCATGTTTCAGCCCGGTAGCCCTCTTAGATCATGTATAAATAAATGAAATAAACTCTATTTTCTGTAATTGGCGAAATTTTGCATATCGTTTTAAACCTCTATATCTGTGTAAAACTGCTTTGTCTCAAAAATTCAGAAGACATTTCCTTAAAGAAGAAAGTGAGTTCTTTTTAATGATATAAAGAAAAACAAAATCCGAGCTATCCCTTTTGAGGTTTAGCTCTTTGAAAATGAGCCAAAATTGAGGCGTGAAATTTTTAACTGAATTTTGAACCAGTATAACTCGGCAGTTAATTTAGCAATCAAGATGCCACTTGCACACCTTTATGACATGCCAGCAGGGTGCAAATGATGAAAGAATCCAGTTCAGAAAATATTTCTATCGACAGATACAAGCTGGCAAAGTGTGGTCAAAATCCGCCACATCGGCACAAATGAGCTACTTTGGCAGCAAAATGTGAAAAAGCTAAAATACATGAACCTTTCGTTGTACTAGTAGGCTCTTATATCCCAAATGTTTAGCAGGATCACCAAGTTTCACAGAGTTAGTCCGGTTAGGTCATGATTAATAAGAACACAAAGTAGACGATTTAGTCATTTTGGTTGCTACATGAAAAAAGGCGTCTTTGCAAAACCATGGCTAGTGGCCCAACTAATACAACTTATGGAGCTGCAATTTGGCATGGCTCCATCTAAGACATATATGTACATGCTATAAAAATTTCATCAAAATTGGAGAGGGTCGAGTGGGGACCCCTGGCACACTTGACGTGGAATGACCCATATACCCCCGTGTGTGTGTGTGTACAAAATAATGAAAATAATAACAATAATAATAAGAAATCTAATTCAGGTATAAATTAAACATTTATTTTTTTTAACATCACAATTAAATATAGCATTAATAATAAATTGCTTGTTGTCCCCAATTGTTACGAATGTCCTCGGAATGGCAGTCCTCTCATTGAAAGCTATTTGACGATTGCAACTACCCAATGTAATTTTTTTTTAAATCTCGTATGAATTTTGTGCATTTTGAAACTGCTCTTTAAAAATCCCGATGACTGCAAAATTTTTAGATGATGCTAAAGAATTTGAAAATCTTAAAAATATTTTAAAAATTAGATTATTTTTACTTAAAATTTTTATCTTACTACGGCAACAGCAGTTAAAAACAGGTTTCTCCAGCATGGGGGAACTATATATTCCCTACTCTGGGTTTTTGGGGGTCAATTTGCTGTTGTAGATTCGTTGTTAACCATGGATTTGTTGAATATTGACAATGCAGCGGACGTTGATGAACCTACAACCTCTGATAAAAGTGAAAATAGTAGTAAAGATCCTATTTATAGTTTTTATTCACCAGTGGAGAGAACAAAAAAAGTTATGAAGTGCAACAGCTGCAGAAAAGAAATTTCGAGACGACAGAATTTACACATTTTTAAAATAAATAACAATACCAGTTAAAGAAAATGTTAACAATGTATAAAAACTTTCAGAACGATTTAACTACTGGTTATTTCGTTATCGAATCCTTTTCAAAAATAATGTCATTCTACAAAGTATTTAATAAAAAATTCGAAAAAATAGTTTAAATGATCGCTGCCCGAAAACCTTCAATATTAAAATTATTTCTGTTTGGACAAAATGCTTGCGAAATAGAATATGTTACAGTAATAGAGGTGCCTTATGAGTGCTATTTGTTTTTGGCACTAGGTTATTTGACTCATTTTTGTCAGTTTTTCGTTTAATAATGACGCAGTGTCACTGTGCAATAATCATATACCATCTGCTTTTAGTTAGTCATGTTTCTTATTATTCCGAAATTGTAAACAATACAAAGTCAACTCAATCAAAGCACAATAATAATTTTAATTTTTACCCGCGTAAACTTTTTCTCTTAGCTTTTTTTTTTTTTTTGCTTCTTCGATGCCACGTGTTACAGTTTTCTGCAATTGTGCAGCAATCTCGTTAGATATCCGATTTTAGTTTGCGTTTATTCTCATTATTTTATTTTTAGTTTACAACATAGAACAGATTGAACAAAAATAAGAAACAATTTTCCATTATTAGTGTTTATTGAGCGAAATTTTATGTGTCCAAGTTCGATTTTCAAAAATTGAATTCTCTAAATGCGAGTTTGCGCAACAGCGTAGAATAACATCTTAATAAAAATGCTAAAATTTCTTTATTTTCAAAGATTGATAGTACATCTTAATTTTTTACAAGATAATTATTTTAACTTTTCCTCGTGTAAACTTCGTTCTTTTAGTTTTTTTTTTTTTTTTCCGGGGGGGGGGGGGGGGGGGGGCTTCTTTGATGCTGCGTGTTAGGCAATTGAGTTTTTCTGCTATTGCACAACAATCTTGTTGCATCTGCTTTCAGTTTGGAATATTCTTTGTTATTTTATCATTACAAAATAGCACATATGCAAAATAACAACATAGAATGTCTTGATTAAAAATATGAATCAATTCTTCAGTATAAATGTTTATTGATCGAAATCTTAGGTGTCCAAGTTCGACTTGCAATTTTCAAAAATTTAATTCTTAAAAAACGAGTTTGTGCAACAGGGTGGGATAATATCTTAATAAAAATACTACAATTCCATTTTCAAAGATTTACAATGTATATTTTTTTTTTTAAATACATCTTAATTTTTATAATCGATCATGTGTTTTCAGAAGATTAAAGATAGCATAGCATCAAATAATACTGCAATAATATGTATAGGCATGCATAAAATGAGAAAAGCAGCCTGTTACCTGCTCGATTTCTATGTTCACAAAGCCAAATTCCTTGCCAAGTTCCCAAATTTAGTTTACCTTCAGTAATTGGAATGGTTAGACTTGAGCCAAGGAAGCATGCTTTAATGTGAGCTGGCTGCAAATAGAAACAATATAGTAATTTTTTGCATATTAACAATGCGCCAAGGAATACAGCTCATCATTTGGGAAGTTATAAATTTCTAAAATATTTCTTCTGTGGAATATTTTAAGTTTCAAGCTTATTTACACAAATTAACTATATTTATATCATCTCAGAACTATAGTCAAGACAAATCATAAAATAACAAATTAACTTCGTGCAAGTAAACTGTAAAAAAAAATTCCCGTTAAAAATTGCCCGCATTTTAATGCTAATTTGTGCTTTCTTAATGTGAAAAATGTTTTAAAAGATAAATCACATTTAAATATTTTTAGAATGATTAAAAACTATAAATACCCTGAGTTTGGATATTTACCCAGGGAAAGGATAAATACCCATTTATAAATACCCTACCCACTAGGTATTAGCCCAACACATCTATAGTCATGTGTTTGCCACTCTTTCACTGCTTGTGGTGGTAATCCTAAAATTTTCAAGTCAAAACAAAAGTAGGGGAGGAATGCAACCATGTATATCTCATCTCTGTATAGTTCCAGTATTTACCTAGCAGATGTCATAAAAGCACTGAACTCAGCAACTGGTGATATAGCCATTTTACATTTTACGTGTGCTGTATACTAATTGCTGAATTCTTGTGATTTTATTTTATATTCGTGCCATAAAAATGAGTTTCACTTTCTTTCATATATTTATTTTAAGAAAATAATGAAAATAAAGGTATTCATACCATGTCATCTGGACCTTCACAAGAATGCTTGAAATTTATTGACTGCAAGAAGAAAAACAATATAAGAGAACATAAAATTTAGATAATAATAATAATAACCTGAATAGCTAAAAATAAAAATGCCCATAACTCTCAGAGAAATTTAATTTAAAAATTTTTAGGAGAAAAACCCGACAAAAAAAGATGCAGTACAAGCATAGTTTGCACCAAAGAATTACTCCTGCAGTGCTTAAAAATGTAAATCTCAGATAATAAAGTCACGTATTGAAACACAAATACTGTTAATTCTAACTGAAGGAAAACCAAAACTATGACTACAGGTCAAACAATACATCTGCTAAGAACTCAAAACACGTATTAAGTTCCTTGTGTTTCTTTCACACAATTTTCATGCTGATATATATGGTACTTGAAAGCTCATTTACAGAGCTATTGTAAAAAAAGATAACATTTACCAGAAATATTATAAATATCCCAGGTGCTTTGGCAATCAATGAGATATGTAGGATACTTCAAATTAGTAAGCTTGATATTATTTAGAAGAGAAAATGCTGTGCCAAAACTAAATTTTTCAATGTTTCAACATTAAAAGATTAATTGAAATTAGAAATGATTCTCAACAAAAAAATTTGGTAAATCCTTCAGAAGATGTAACCATGTGACATAAAGGGGAAAATTGCACTGATATTTCAGCTATGTGATTTACAAAACAAACAGAAACTGAAAATGTAACTTTTAAATTGTAGAAGAAAAACCTTTTTTAGCTTATATTTATTTGAACTCTTAATCTAATAAACTAATTTAGAATAGATTATAAATCAAACGTCAACTTAACATGGGGAGGGGAATGCCAAAATTTCTAATACTCTTTTTTTTTTCCTGACATGAATAAGGTAACCTTTTTCACAATATTTGGTAAAATTGTCAAAGAACAGGAAACCGGTCATACTTATGGACCCATGCACAAGCATTAGACTTTAGTATAAAAATGAATGTCAAGTTATAAAACTAAGAGAAAATTTTTACAGTTATAAAAGAATATACATGAGAAAAATATTTTTTTTTTTTTTACATCAAGCACCATACTTGCTGATACAGAGAAAAATATAAAACAAAAATTCCTCAGATTCTTAACATTTTATGAAATCATATAAATACTAAAAAGTGATCAATAGGACTCGTAAATTTAATGCCATTGCCTAAATACATTGTACTAAATAAATTTTTAAAAATGCTAAAATTCATATTTTAAAGCTTTAAGAATGATTTTTAAAAATTTTAAAAAAGAAAAAAAGGTGATGTTTTGAACAAATATTTTAAATTTCAAAATGCTCGTGATGTCCATTTCAAAAAAATACTCACTTCAGGTACAAGTTGTGTTAAGAACATTTCCATATCAGCCCTGTAAGCAAAACAATAAATAAATAAAATATAATAAGAATAATAATTAATTAATAACTTTGATTATTATAGTACTAAGCAAGATTCAACTTTTAGAAAATTTTGATTGAAATAATTACTAAGAATAATGACTAAGACTAAATAATTACTAATTTTAAAAAATAATAATAACAATAAATGTTTTAATATAAATAAAAACCTCATATCTGCAGCAAACTCAAATTTAGTATGCATTGTTCAACAAACTCTTATAATGATCAAATGTTTTCAGGAATATTAGAAAGAACTTAAAATTTGCCTATGCTTTTATTCAAATTAGAACTATGTTAAACAGATTACCTGAATGATCAGTTAAAGCATAAAATAAATTAGAACTTTAATTTTGAACAAAGCAAATACTTACCTAACATGAGGATCCCAATTCTGTAATGAGAACAAATCATGACAGTCAAAAGTTGAAGTTGAATAGTACTTATAAATTGAATAATAACACTGAATAAAGTGGAATTAGTAAAAAGCACACTGCAAAACTTATTTTTTGTCCCCACTTTGTTTGAAACAATTGCTTTAATGCTATAGATAAAGTTAACCAAGAGTTTTGTTTCTGACATTTAAGTATCAAAAACTCTTTTAAATACTCTTTAATTTTTTTTTCTTATTATTTTATTATTATCATTATTAGTTTTAAAGGTACAATACTCACAGCATTTTCTTTACAAGAAAAAAGGCTAATGAAAGAATATTCATTAGCCCCACTCATCCTTATATATTGTTTGCCCAGTTTTTACATTAAAAAAACCCAATGAGAATAAATTATACAATTATGTACAAATTGAAATCGAATGCAGAAAATGAGAGAACACAACAAAAATTTTTCATCTTCATGACTTTCGAAAGCAATGCCAGAGTTCACCATTGTTTATTAATTCAAAAATCTATCATTATCTGAACCCCCTTTTTGAGTTAAGTATAAAACTACAGTCTCAAATTATCCCAGTTCCAGTGTAATTAAGTCCCCCCCCCCCTGCCAAAAAAAATAATAATTCCTGTATTACTCCATTCTGGAAAAAAAAAAAAAAATTAAGATCTTTTTCACTTATGTCCGTTCTTCTGCCAATTGCGGTAACTTTAGACAGCAAGAAAAAGCTACACCTATAATTCTGATGACACAAACAAAATAGAATAACATTGCAGTGAAAAAGTGCTTATCATTCCATAAACATAAACTAACCTTTTTTAAAAGAACAATTTAATTTCTTTTTCTTACAACTGATGGAAGAGTACTTCATAAGCATTGTAAGTGTAGAAACAAATAAATTACATGTGCAAAACTTTGCCTTGCATTTCCTTAAATAGTGACAATTTAGGTAAATCCCGATTCTCCAAGATTTTTACTTATTCGAAGTGAGCTTGGTCCACATTACTTCTAATAATCCCGACTCTAATGTACTGTTGCTTTAAGTGGAGATTTTAGAGCATTTATTCTTTGATAATAATTTTTCCCAACTCCCCCCCCCCCCTCCCAGAATCAGTAAATTCAAATAGGGGTAGAGTAAAAAAAAGTTTTGCACGTACCTATCTATTTTACATACCACAAAGTCTTTATGAAATGCTCGGATATATGTTTCTATGGAACAGCTAATAGTATATAGAAACAAAGCATTGCAAATATTTTTTTTTAGCTTTGTAAAGATGTTCCATGCCAGTGCAATTATTAACTTATGTCCACTCTTTATTGTTTTGATATGATTGAATTCACACATTTTTAAAAAGTGCAGCAGGGGTACTATACTCGCAGGTCCAACTGCTATAGTGTGTACCATGTCTGACACATGTACGATTTTTTTTTTTAATTTTTACAGGGAAGCACTTAAACAAACAGCTTCACTACATGTAAGACAATTTATATAACATGTTTTGGCCATGGATGTAAGAATAACAGGATGGAACATGGGAAGAACTTCTTGAAGCATTTACTGTAACCGCGCCGCCATCTTGGTCACACCAAGAATTGCTATTCGTGTGCTGAGGATAACGGGAAATTTAATTTTAATCACACAAAATTTATGAAAGAAGTATACGTTAGCGTAATATGTCGTAAGCTACGTAAGGTATGCAATATATATGTATTAATAAACCTCAAGAACATTCGTTTACCGTGTTGATAATTCATTTCAATCAAACGGAAATTCAAGTTATGCAATTACTTGAATATAGATGTAATAAAACAAATATACTAGCATTTGTTTTAAATGATGGTTGTTTTGAAATGGGCAGAAAAAGGGGAGCATCGACGGGGGAGCGGGTCGCGACCAACGAGACCGACCTCTCCCAGAATGCGTCGGATATTCGGTATCCGACCATTTATTAAATATCTAGAAACCATTCTGGCCACTGCACGAAAGATCCGTATAGCCGGCATGTCAAAATATTTTTTTTAATTAAATTAATGAGCTAGTTTTGAGAATATATGCAACTTAAAGTTCTGTGGAATGCTTAAAAATATGTGTAGAATTTGCAGGTTTCAAATGTCATATCTGGATATCCAATATGGATCGTCAAACAAGGAGCACCAAATGTCCGATATCCCACAAAATCAATATCCGGATCCTGACCTCGTCCCCCAGCGGAGAATTACTTGTACAAGTTTTTAAAAACCTTCATAAGTAATTTATTTTCATAAATACTGAAATGACCGTATTCTATAAAAATCTATACCTATAATACGAAGCACAGAAATATTTGTTAATTTTTATAAATCAAGAACATAATATAAAACAAAGTTGTTTTAAGCTGTATTTTTAAGTTTCCTAGATGGAAAATAAATACAGCAGTACTATCAGTAAAAGAGAGAAAAGTAAAACAGGGAAGATCTTCATCCACACCAAAAGCCTTTCGTTTTCAATCAGTGGTGGCCATATTGGTCACACCATAACAGTTACTTCAATCGCGACAATGCTGTTAAATAGGCCGTGTTCCCTCCTGTTTTCCTACCTCCATGGTTTTGGCCATGAGAAAATTTAACTTATATTAAATAAGAGTATTCTTGAGGTTCAAAAAGAACAATCACATTGAAAAGGGCACTTCAAAACATGATGTTTTCCATTTTAAAAAATACTATTGTAATTAATTGATGTACTTTCATCAATACATAGCCTTACAAGTAATAAAAATAACCTAATGTGTATAAATAATGTTCAAGTATATTACAGTATGATCCATTTAAAATCTTACCTCATTGAGAGCTAAACTTGCCGATGTATGCATAACTGCAAAACACAAAGCATAACAATTAATATCAATTCATGTTTTTGTACTTATTTCAAATTGCATCAGACTTGTAAAGTGAAATTTTTAAACAAAATGAAGAAAAAAAGAAGTTTAAAGTTGATTTTCTACATTGCAAAGTAAAATTATAATTCAAAGCAACTAAAATATTTTTAGTTTCATCGGAATAGTTTAATAAACGACTTGACTTGAGTAACAGGTAAAGTTCACCTCATTAACATAATACAGTAGAATCTAGTTTCAGCAGTACTGATACAATAAAATTCCCGTTGTAACAAAACAAATTTTTAGTCCTGTTTTAACCCCATAGGATAATGTATATTTTGTTACAACAAAGTATTTTCCCGGTCCCTTGGAGTTTGCTGTAATGGGGTTTACTGTATTTGAATTGCTTGTAATTCTTATAACTCTAAACAAAAAAATATTTACATTTATTTAATTCAAAAATATAAAATAAATATTAAACATACTAAAAATATCTGTCAAAACAATTTTGCAATCACTTTCATCTGGAATTGTTCTAAACAAAGACAATTAGTTTATCTGCGAGTTTAATGCAGCATGTGATGCACATTGTAACAAGCTTTTCATACAGCCTAACACCTTTTCACATAAAAGTTTACAAAATATCACATATAATGTTACAAAAATTGATATCATGAGCATCTCGCGGCACGCACCTCTGATCTCTGATGCTCAAAAATGTTACTTTTGGGACACGGTAAAAGGAGAGGGGGGGGGGGGGGAGGACAAAGAAAGAGAAGAAAAGAAAATGTATTGTTATTGACAACACCATGTTTTTAGAATACTAGGATTATATCATGAAATCATGAGCTGAATCTAATGTAGTAGTAAAGCATTATAAATCTGGGTGTTGAAATCATTTGATTTCAACACCCAGAAAGGAGTTTCTGGGATCCTTGAGAAACAAATTGTTGGTCACTTTCTAGTCAATAATGGTATTATACACCATGTTCAATTTCAATGTCTTACATATGTACTTATGTTGCAGATAAATATCCCATTTATTTCATTTTAATCTTGGACGTAGGAACCTACTTGAACAAATGCATATGCATTAGATTTTCTGGCATATTATTCAAGAACAATGCACAACAATTAAAAAAGTAATTAAGAAAAATCAGGGACCCTATGTTGGCCCACACAGTGACCATCAATTAATCCAAAATAGTTGTGAACTAAAACTGTTTAAATAACTCATTTTAAAATAAAAAATTCATTCACTAAAAACATTGCATGAATCATGTAGCAACATAAAACAAAGAAAAACAATATCTATTCAGCACAAAACAGCATTTAGCTAATTTATAAGGGATGCCAAGAGAATAACAGGGCCCCGGCCCCAAAGCAAATCAATTAGTGAGTTCTACGCCCAACCTCGACGCAAAAACAACTTCCCTGGCTGGGTTTTTACTGGGGCTGTACTGTATCCCATGGATTTTACCTATGCTGCTTCCTGTGACCCTGCGTTTTAGCATCGTAATTATCACAAACATGGAAGGTTAGCTGGTAGTACAAATTAAAAATGATTTATAAAGTGCAGCTCTAAAAAGCATGCTACCTTGAATTTGCTGAACGGAAAGCTTTCAATTTAACTGATCTGATCAGTCTTCCAATGATCAATGGAAGGACATTAAAACAAACTGTCCACAATCATGTTTTAAAACAAGTACAATGAATTTTTGATGATCGTTGTGAAAAAAAGAGAAAAAAATGGAGGAAAATAAACACCACTGATTTTTCGATTTGACATACATAACTGAGGACACTTTTTCAAAATGATTTTATATTGCGAGCAAATAAAATATTTTCCTCGAAATAGAACCGATGACTCTAAAATATTTTTGAAATAAATGATGTGTACTTAGATTATTCTCAGTCATTTTTTGCATTAAAAGCACTCTCAACAGATTTATCGCCGAAATTGACTCGACATGAAATGAAAATCAAACCTTAGTAGCACACTAACTTTGTACATGAAATAGTCCCACGGCAAACTTCGTAATTTCCGGAACTTGTTTTAGTAATTCTTCTGTTATTAAGTGACATCCTCTATGAACTGGTCGAAGATTAACTTTCCTTTGAAACCACGCTGAACCTTGTTTTGTTATGCCATTGCTGGTGCTGGCAGCCGCCATTTTAATTGTTTTCTTTAAATGTCCTGGGAAATCAGCCAATCAGCTACGTCGTACGCAAAGTTAAAGTTGTTAGCTTAAAAGAAGATCATAAATATGCATTTTCATTTTATTTATTTCTTTTAAGTTAACTTTTCATTTAATTTAACTTTATAATATTAAAACTCATACGGTTTATACGTACTGCACTGTATCACGTAAAACAGATAGCAAGACATCATAAATCACAGAAGTAGGAATAGGTACGGAGGGATAAAGCAACGAAATTTTTTTTTAATCCTAAATCAGGGCATTTCACCATTTTCAAATGAAACGTGAGGAGAAATCTTGTAATGAAACTAACTCAAAAAAATAAAGAAATAAATAAAACGTTGTATACTGTATACAATATATATATATATATATATATATAGGGACCGTCGTAAATGATGTCACGCTTTTCCCCATATATTTGACTCCCTTCCTCCCTTTGTCCCGAAATGTCACACTTCTATCCCACTCCCCCCTTTGTCATATGCCACTCGCTATGTTGCATAAGCATGATGCAACACTTCTTGTTACCCCGTCCTCTCCCCTTGTCACAAATTGGCACAATGTCACATCCTCTCCCTGGAAGCGTGACATCTTTATGAATGATCCCCAGGGGCATATTGCAGTCAGAACGCACCGGTATATAACAATCCGGTATATATCTAATTGGCGGGACGCCGTTCCGCAATGCTAGTTTTAGTACCTACTTATTTTACTTGAAAGTCCTAAATTCCTATTGAAAACAACCCAGACAACCACAGTCTTCCTTTGGAAGTCCTAAAGTGAACCCGAAATTCCAACTATAGGGGCATATCCGATCAGTGCCGGATCCATGGGTGGGGCAACCCGCGGCACTTCTGGCTGGGCGGCAAATTCAAATGTGATGCACAAAAAATTAAAAGAAAGAAAAGAAAAAAATAAGGAGGAAGAAAGAAAAGATATTTAATTAACAAAATTTAACTTTTGTAAGAGAATTAAAATTCTACTTCGGTGCTCCGATTTTATCATTGATCAGCTATTTTGCTAACGATTAAAACCGATTAATTGAATTATTTATTTGTATAAACTGTTGGAAAGTCCGAAATTGAGGTTAGGGGCGGCAAATTTCGCAATGTCAAAATTTAAAAATTTAAATTTTAAAAAATCAAGATTTTTTCCCCATTGTGATAGAGAAATACGTATAAATCATGCCAACAAATTCAAAAATTTTAAGTGAGGCAAAAGTAAAAGAAAAGATTTTCATTGGCCCACAACCTAAGGAGGTCCTTTTTCATGATGAAGAGTATGAAAACAAACAGTCAGAAGCTTAAAAATCCGCCTAACTGGCCTTTAAATCAGTGTGCTTACGTTTCCCTGAAAATGAGAAAGCGTAAAAGTACGAAAATCTTGTTGGTGCCATGATAAAATGCTTTTGTATTATTAGGTTGCTATATTTCTTTAAAACTGCACTTTTTGCTCACAACTTTGCGCAATTAATGATGATCATGGGGAAAGGTTTCATCAGGGACATCTCTGTGTTTAAAACGCGTTTCAGCGGTCGATAGAATGGAAGTATACGAATTGAATATTGCTAATCTGTTATCAGGGTACACCAACAGATGCCAACAAGATGAAACGGCCAAAAAAATCATTTTAGTGTTTGTGTTTTCAATAAGTAAGCCTCAGTTACATTCTTCTATAACCAAATTGTATAAATATGAGAAGTGGGTCTCCATCAAAAATGGTAGGTGATGGACCATTTTGGTTTGGATATTTGAATCAAGCACCTTTTGTCTATTTAGAATCACATAGTTTCATCTAAAGGACAAAAAAAAAAGTTCAAATTTGTTGCGGCAGTGTTATTAGAAGCTAAACGAAATACGAACTAGTTGTGGGAATGCTGACAAAAAGCAAAATAAGAAAATCCATTTAACCTGTTTTGCAGAAACCCTTATTAGATTCGATAATTGGGGGAGGGGTATTTTCCGATTATCATTGTTTGGTGCCGCCGTTGTAAAAAGGCTTTTACCATGTTATGACATCAATATTCCGAAAGAAATAGGGGAGACTTCTATTTTCTACGTTCTTGAGAACTGATAAGAATCCTGAGGACAAAAAATGTGTGTGCGTTTTGCTCGCCTTTCCTACCTTTGAAAAAAAAAAAAAAAACACATAAAGAAAAAGTAATTTTCAAAGTCTTGGCAAATATGGCCATCCTTTAGTTGAAAGGAATTTTTACTGACTGGTTGTTGTTGTTCAAAGGTTTCAGTTTTAACGTTATTTCTCTGGTGATCGGTCGGGAGTGAAGAATAGGTGCAGTTGGCTAAGGAATTGCTGTTATTGTTGTACAGAGCTGTCCGTAAGTTTCATTACTGCAAAAAATTGTAAATTTGAACATTCGAAAGTTTTTTACGGGTAAGAGCTTTCAAATGTTTTCTACTTCTTGAAGCATTTAAAAACCATGGGAAGTGTGCCATCCTGATGAAATTTCACATTTGACGAAGTTGGGTTTGGTTGCCTTCGATTTAATATACAATATGAATGTCAAAATTCTATGTGCAATATGAATCTTAACACTTACAGGATGGACCGGAAAATACTTTTTTTGCTAATGAGTAGTGTGGAAAAGGTGCTGTCGGAGGTACAAAATACACATAAAAAATTAGAAGTTTGCAGTACAATTCTTCATTTTTCGCAAGGGTGTTGAAATTTCAGAAAAGCGCTTTTTTTTTTCACAAAATTTTCGAAAAAAATTTCTAATTTCGATGATGGATAGCTTAGAAAAGATGCCATTGCTGTGCTCAAAAATGCCCATAGAAAAAGTTGAAGTGTGCAAGATAATTCCTTCATTTGTCGTAAATGCGCAGAAATTTCGATCAAAAATTAACGGCGAGCTATAGTATTTCATTTCGGGAAAATTTGTTTGCAACGTAAAAAAAAATCCTCTTTTTTTTTTTTTTCAAATTTGTGTTTAAAAAAGTACAGTTTCCCGAAAGTTCCAACGCTGTGCGGTAAATGAAAATATACTCTAACAAACTTCGATTTATTTATATACACTTTGTGCCACCAATTGCTACCCATTATTCAAAATAGAAAGATATTTTTTTTTTCTGTCCACCTTAATTCTTAAAATCTACGCCAGCATTTTGATATCTGTATGCGGCATTAATCAATTTAATAGGCTTATTTTTCCGCTTTAAAAATAGTGTTTCTTTTTCACGAGTTTTCCTAGAAATTAGTGTTATATACATACGTATACCCTGAAATGGTATTTAAGGAAATATCTCTTGAAATAAATTTTTAACTTATTAATTCACTGTTAAAGCGTTATGAAAAACATAATTGTTTTGTTTTCCTAAAAATAATGTAACTTCTTTGTTGGTTTCTAATGCCATAGATATATTTGATTTGAGAATGATCTAATATTTTACCAGGAAAGCTCCAGTGGTAATGTAGTGATCTATTACTTTAGGAAGCATTCTGATTGAGAGTGTTTTTTCTCGCACAGGTTATAAAAACTTAAGAATCACAAAAAATTCGAAAGTTGATTCAATTTTATTATATTTTACTCTCAGAAATAATTAATATATATATATATATATATATAAACGTAGATAATTCGTATATTCATCTCTAGACATTTTTAAACCGAAAATACTTTGAAATGCTTTATTAGGCTTATTCGCTTATTTAAGTGTTATACATGGTTTGCTGTCATGAATTTTTGGTAACTGAGGTACTGGAAAGAACAAGATAGATTTTTTCCCTTTAATGGTTATATTTAACTTACTTATGGATGGTGACCAACTAGTTCGCACTTTTTCTGTTGCTAATAATTTTATGTGCATGAATTAAAAATTGTACAGTAAATGAAGCTTCACTTTATTTCAAATATATTAAAAGGTGCACACTCTTTAAAAATGTGTCTAAATTTCATACTTTTCTTAACTGTTTTGACTTTTGCCTATTTCCTTCCTTCTTCAAAACTTAACAAAAAAGAGAGGTTTTTTTCTGTGTCTGTGTATCCAATAATTTCATCAATCTTAAGTTCTCTCTCGCCCATTTAACTTCAAAAATATAAAAAATTTCTAGGAGAAAATATTGCATTGCGATTATGAATAATTAGGTATTTGTTGTAGCAAAAGAGTTTTAACACACATTAATGCGTGCGTTTCGAAACATTCTGTGTCATTTATTTTGTTTTTAGAAAGTGTTTTACGATTTATAACTTTTCTTTCTTTTCTGTATAAAATAAGTTTTTACTCTCTCCCCTTCCGTCCTCCTTTAAAATACGCGTATTTTCAAGCCTGATGATAGTTATACATCAGTTGAGTAGTGTTGCCACTCCCCCCACACTTAACGTGAATTTTATCTACGCCCTATTGGTAGGAACGTCCTGAAAGTGTCATTCATGGGATTAATCCCCAATTCCCGACCCTAATAATATGTATATTGTATACCATCTAGTCTGAATTGTAATAACTTTTATTTCGTAGACTCTCGTTATAACGATCCCATATCCGGACTTCCCTATTTGGACCGTTACAAAAAAATGGGCGCTGTATCAGAGGAACCAATAATCATGTTCAGCCCCCTTTTCTTAAAGATCGATTAAAACATTACTTTCAAATGTCACAGTAAACAATACAAAAATGAAATTTACATCAAATAAAAGTTTTGAATGTGAAGGCATCAAAAGTAACTAATGATTTGACAAAAGTTATGCTCTAATGTGACAGTTTGGAATAGTTGTAATATTGAATACATTGTAAAACAAATTATACAATAAGAGTTTGAAAATAGAAAAATAGAATAGAATTTCAAGGGAATTCAAATAGAAAATGATAGAAACGCATTTACGTGTAAAGTAGAATGCGTGTTATACATAAAGAAAAGTATGTTCGTCGCGTGAATAATAGAGGTAGAGAATATTCATTTTCTCTGAAAGGGGGGGGGGGGTATTGTCAATCTTCTTTAAATAAAATGTAGATTGATATTTTCTTATTTTTGTGTGACAAAGAAATGCGATATTCCGAATTTTCAGAAGGGAAAATCCCTGCTCGTCTGGTTAAGACCGGTTGTTATACCGAATACGAAATCACATATTTTGAACTAACGGAAGTCAGTGGGTTCTCCTTCATAGGTCGTTTGAACGCATTGGGTCGTAGCAGTAACGCGAGTCTACTTTAAATATTTAATAGTAACGAGAGTAGACTCTAAATATTTAATAGTAACACAAGTTGACTCTAAATATTTAATAGTAACGCGAGTCGACTCAAAATGTTAAATTGGAACGCGTTTTTTCAATTTTTGTGCTTGAGCAGAAGGGCTTTAATGTTTCTAAACTTGTTTAATAATATACCTACCAGAGCGGTCAAATGATCACTCAAGACTGATCAAAATTATTAAATTCAAAAATTCAATTTTTTGGAGAGGATCCACAGGTCTCCCATATAACTACTTAAGGAGCTCAATGCTGATATCTAAAGGATATTACCTCAGTAAAAAGCGTTCAACGGAAGGCTACTAGGTTGGTTAAGTGGTCCCTCACTAAGATAGGTCAGGCTTAAAATGCACAATATGTATAGTCTCGAGCAAAGAAGAGTTAGAGGGAACATGATTCAGCTATTTAAGTTTATTAAAATGGAAAATGTTGATGGGCTACATTTATGCCGAGGGTAGAATCATAGGGCATTATTTTAAACCTTTCAAATCTCATGCTAATCTTGAAATTAGGAAAAATTACTTCAATAGGGTTGTATGCAGTTTAAATAGTTTAACGAAAGCGATTGTTACTTGCAGTGGGTAACAAGCTTAAAGAAGGCGCCTAATGTTTATTTGGGATTGGGGATTTGAGATGGGGAAAATGTGTGTCGGTCTGCCTGTTCCCACCTAATAACTTTTGAGGGAATTGTCCTATACGAAAGATTTTTTTTGTACTCGAAATATCCGCGAGGACATCTCATTTTTTTAAACAATTTTTAGTTCTATTCCGAACAGTTCAAAAAATCTTAACATTAGCGGTATTAGGGAAAGAAGCAAATTTTATAAACCCTAGACAAAATCCAAGTTTCTTTAAACAAACCTATTTGATGGACCTTATGACGTGAAATAGTTTTTGATTCGACTAATTTTTGCACGATTTTGAACAGTAAAAAGAAATACATTAGCCCCTACGGAAAAATGTCAATACTATATAAATTCTGATTTAACCAAGAGATTTTCTTGTCACAAACTTTCTCGGAAGGATCTTATGGCGTAAAACGTGTACAAATACGAAGGTTAACCAGAACTAAACAAGCTTATTTCCCTATGAAATTTGATCTGGATTTTTAGGGATATTTCCAAATAAAAGAAAGAATGAGTGAATAAAGGAATAAGTACATGAATGATTAAATAAATAATGTATTAACTAAAGGTATGTTTGAAGTAATTAATAACTAAAGCTTGAGGGGAAAGTTGGGTAGCCAGATTATAAATTTGAAGTTGGTGTATAACGGGAAAGTAGGCTTTTATAGTTTTGAACGGAACTTCTTGTTCATTTTTATTTTTACGGGAAATGTGGGTTAAATACAGATTTAAATAGGGGATAACCTTGATAAACTTTAAATTTTATTTTCAGGTAAACTTTATTTTCATGATAATTTAATTCAACTTAAGTTCACGTAAAGAAAAAATTCTGCATTTAAAAAAACTATTAAATTTGGAAGTACATAAAGAGAATAGTAAATTCGACAGCTGCTTTCCATGATTTTAAATGGTATATTCTAAAGATATAGAAACTTAAATCAATAAAAATGTCACTAAAATAAATAATGATTAAGTATTATAGTTACAGCTAGAGATGAAAAACCTCTGTAGTGCGTTTTTAGAGAACACTCTAAATATTACAGTAATGTCAAATTATCTATTTTCAATGGGAATGAATAATTAAATATAAGAAAATTACTGAATATTATGTTTTGAATAAGCAATAATGCAAATGTATTTCAGAAGTAAAGTTTTTTTGTGTAAGCAAAAGTATCTATGCTATATTCATTCAGACAATTCTAACTGAAAAATGATCATTCTTTGTTTACCTGAAATCGATCTTGTTAAAAAATCTGAATGTTTTTAATAAGTTCGAGTGTCCAGAGCTTGAAGTACATAAGTCGGAATTCTGAACTAAGAGTTTGTAAGAAAGAAAAAAAACCTTTTTATTAAAGAATTGTTTACAGGAAGTAGCACTTTGAACTTCCTGTCCTAGTATTAAACTTTAAAAACCGAGAAACAGGAGTCAATTGCTAACAAAAGTCTGATACTTACATAATCAGGCTATTTAATCTGAAGATGAGAGCGAGGAATCAAAGTATTGTATATCCAACGGGTGAAGATAATTCTAAACGCATCATTTTGTTTAATGTAAAAAAAAAATTAACTGTTATACTCCGAGTCGCGTTAGAGTTATTTTTAAGTACAACTTTAAGATATTTTGTTTTCATTACTAAATATAGACTGCTACAAAAAGAAAGTCTCCACCACTGTTTATAATTTTCATTCAAGAGAATTATGTCTAAAGTGTGTAAACCCCAAGTATAATTTTGTATTCACTTTTTGATTATGGTGAATAAATTTTACTTCATACTATTAATTGCATTTATGACAGTTTTCATAGACTTAAAAGGGGGGGGGGACTTATTCTGCAAGGTCATTCTCCAAATTTTAATTGCAAGAGAAAATTCTGAAAGTATTTTCTTTTCCTGAGAATATTCTCAATCACATTTAAGTAACACTTGACTTTTTCAATCTCGATTACATTTTTCACAAATTTTCAGCAGTTCTACCTTTTAAAAGCTTTTAACGAAGGACAAGAGGCAATTACTAAATTTATGCAATTTATTGAATCTATATCTTTTAACAAATAGGGAATGACATTTCATACACCGAAGATATACTTCACACTATGCTGTACTTTTTTTGTAATTACAATCTCTGTACTTTTATATATACGAGCACGAAAAATAAAAGTTTCAAATTAACAAACCCGATTCAGAGAAAACATCAAGACTTCGTATAATATATGATGGCGTACTGTAATACAAATAAACAGTTGAGAATTTTATAAAATTACAGAAATGGTCATGTACACGACTTCATTTCGTTAGAATTGAAAAGAAATTACATAAATATAAAACAGAAAATGCATATCAGGAATCTATCATCTACAGCAATAGGAAGATATGTAAAACAAAGAGTTACAAATGTACCAACTAAGTTTATTTTTCTTCAAACACTTCTTAGCTTAAGTATAAACTTATAATACATATCGCACACTTTTAATTCATTTCGTTCTCTTCGAAGTATAAACTGATAATACATAGCACATACTTTTAATTCCTGGCGGAATACGTTCTAATCTTTCCAGATTTTAAGTTTAAAATACCAGAGAAGCATGAGCCGATAAATTAAATACAAAAGAAATTACAGAAATATTAATAACAGAAAATGCATATCAGGAAACTATCCTCTACAGCAACAGGAAATATATAAAACAATGACTTACAAATTTAGCAACTAAGTTTATTTTTCTCAAAACACTTATTAGCTGAAGTACAAACGGATAATACATAGCACACATTTTAACTCATGTGTAATACGTTCAAATCTTTCAAGACTTTAAAGTTATAAATACCAGAGAAGTACAAGCTGACAAATACGAACTGTCAGAAAACGAGACAGTTTTTTTAATGTTCATTTTACAAAATTTGAAAGCCCTTTCGTGTACAAGATTCATGCATTAAGTTTATGCAGGTTAAAATGCTATAATACAAAAGTGATTAATACTCTTGCATCTTAAAACACTTTGTATGTATATACATCTCTTGTATAGCATAGATGTAATACACGTATACAAATTGCTATAGTTCACGTAAGTTCATTTTATGAAATTGCAAGGAAAGCTAGCTTAATCATGAAACAAAATGAGGTTTGGAAGGGATAAATATTAAATGTTGTGTAAATATGTTATATGTACAGTACACCAACAAACAAAACCACTTACAAAATAGCAATTCGTACAAATCTTTATATTATAGATTTAAAATTCTCAGAAATCACAGAGAAAAAAGAAAAATTGCTATGCAACATCGACTTTTTAAAACTAAATCATTAAAGGTACCAAGCAAAAAAAGCCAAGAATTTTAAACTTATCTTGATATATAACGAATATATTTGTTACAGAAACATAAGCCTGAAGTACTTTAAGTATTTTTAATACATTTAATTAACTTATTTACTCAAAAATGATGTACTTAAGGTTCAAGCACATTATTCGAATTGCATAGCATTTAATACATATTTTAAAATTACAGCTCAAAGTATAAAAATTCTAATATGGTAATGCTATTTTATAATACACACAGTTAAATACTTAAGTGGAGAAGAATTTTACCGGTAGATTGCAATCTACCTCACTATTACGGCCCGTATGAACACATGTACCGAAAGCTCAAGTTAAAAAAAAGCGAGCCAACATCTATTTACTTGTACAATAAATTGAATATTTGTTACAGTTCTTTCTAAAATAAGCAGAACATTAGAGACAAAAGATCGCACATTCAAATATATATTAAAAAAAAAAAAAAATGACTGAATGACAATGTACTTTGAGACAATACTGATTACAAATAAAGCCAAAACTTAATTAAAAGAAACTATATTTAATAAGGAGCGACACAAATTTTGAACATGCACAATTTAGTTTAAACAAAGTAGAAACAAATTAAAACCTTGTTTCAATTACCTGGAACCATTTCAGAATAGACAAAATATCCCGGCTCGTTACATAATGTTCATTTTTAATTTAACCGACATAGTTTAACAAAACTATTATTCCTTAATGCGTTTAACAAATCTTCACTTACACGCTCTTCAACATAATATATTAAATATTAATTAACTTATCGATGCTCTCTAACAGAACAAAAATTTCAAACCGTGCAATTTTCATGCTGTTAAGTAAAACAATTTATTTTTTTTTAAATGTAAATTGCACTTTTAACAAAACAATCTTACAAGGGGACATTACGAGGTGGGAATTTAAGTTCGGGACGAGACTTCGTGTGGTAGTAGTATACCCTTAGGGTGTTAACATACTTTAATAATAGGGCGCAATATTCAGCCAGCTTCGAGAAAAAAGGCTTCAAAATTTTTCAAGCCCCTTATATACCAAAAACTGTTTCCTTCTGTCGAATGGTCCGGCGGCTCAGGCGGTAGCGTACTTGCTGCACGAGCTCGAGGTGACGGGTTCGATTCTCGCCTGATCCAAATTTTTTTTATTTATTTCACAACCTCTTTAATGTATTTTATTTAAACATTTATTATTGGAAACAGTTTTTTTTACGAAATTTTTAAAATATATTTTTATTATTATAAGTATTTACGTGGTAATAAAGTATTTTCTGTGGAATATTATGAAATCAATATTTTTATGGAATCAATATTTTTAAAGAAAAAGCAGTTACTTATCCAAAAATTCAAATGACGAAATAAAACACAGAAATAATATTCATAATCTGTTACACATATTTATTGTCAAACTATAATGATGTACAGGAACCAGAATGATAATTGTCGTAGAAGCATGGGAAACAAAAGGTACCTCGACAATTCGCACAACAAATAAATGAGGATTTTTTACAAGAACTGGGTGTTTTAAGAAGATCCATTGAAAAGCATACCTCGTTTACATTCATAAAGACTTCTCTTTCGTTAGAAAGTTTACAAGCATACCAGTCATATTGGATCATATTACGAAATATTGGAGATGATAGTTGATGATGAACTATTGATTGAATTTTTATACAATCTTCGCGGGAATTTATTTCTCGGTTCTCTTCAATTAGATAAGAGCAATTTTGTATGCGCTTTATTAAATTTTTTACCTGCCTATAAAAATAAACATCGCAGGGTTGAACCAGAGGAGTGCACTTCGGAGGAATAACTTTTATAGTACAAGTTCGCATTTTATTATTATCCTGGAAGACCTCATCGTATAATTCAGGCTTCGTTTGCCCTCCCCAGGAGTCGATGAGAAGAAGAAACTTCTCTTTTCCCACGTAGGATTTGACGCAATCGTTGAGGAAGTCGATCTATAAACTTATGATCCACATTCTTATATTTATTTGCGTATTCATTCACCAGCTTCTTAACCCTGGGTCCAAATGTACGTGTTGCCTCTTGCAAACATACAAAAACGCTGGGTAATACTCGTCCAGACAGGGTGAGAGCATATTGTGCCGTATACGAATGCGTAACTTTATTCATATCTTGTCTTTTGACAAATATGTTTTTTTTTTCATTTTTCACAAAGAGTCCTATTAAAAGTAGATTGATACTGACAGCCTAAAAAAAATAAACAAAATACGACATAAATTATATGAAGTGGTATTTTCGAAATCGGAAATCTTTGAAATTTATATTATTTTTTTAAATGTATTAAAATGTTTGAACTTTTTAGAATTCTTTTCACATACCTGTCTGATCAGTATTAATGACGTAATCCTTATTGAAATTTGGTATCAACTGTAAAGTTTGTATCCGGAAAGTTTCTGCTGAGGCCAAGATTTCTTCCATCTTTGCTGTTTCTTTTTGCGATATTAATTTGGTGATTTTTCGTTGACGAATTTGATGGTTTCTTTTAAATTTTATTACCCATGAGTCAGAAGCTTTGAATTGAAAGTCTGATGAATATTGTCCTGCAGCAGCTAAAGCCCATTGTTGTAAATTTCTGGTTGTAACTTGTTGATATTTTTGTCTAGCTTCAACGAAACGGTCCAGGAATCAATAATTGAATATTTATCGAACGTATTTCCACCTTTTTTTATGTCATCTTCCCACCGGGATAAATTTTCCATTTTTTTTTCAAACGTCGACAACAATTTTTATGCAAACTTTGCAGATGCCACGTAGGATGTGCTTTGGCAATGTTGACAACTTTTCTTTTATAATCCAAAGGAATACATTCTATCTCTCTGCTCTTTTTCTTTTCTGGTTCATACTCGTCCGATGAAGAATCTTCAATTTTCTCAAAAGAAATTTCTTCACACTCTTCATTCATATGAATCAATGCCTCATCAATTACAATCATTTTCTCACCCAGCATTTTTAATGTATTTTCATAAAGTTCTTGTCCTATCAGCATAGCTTCGTGAGAAATTGTAGCTGAAGATTCCGATGCAATCAAATTGTTTTCATAGAGCAGTCCTTCGTAATATACTACTGCATCCTTTAATCGCAATTTCGACATTTCACTATACAAAGATTCTTCGGGAATTTCCTCTTCAACCCTCGAAGGACCAGCAATTTCTTCATTCTCCATTTTCAGCGAAACACGTGTTCGTTTTCTGCTGTACAATTTAAAAAAACACGAGAAACTTCCGACATACTTTAATAACACTGCAAGAGCTAAAAATGGAATGCAGTAGCCGCTCTCGTTTGTAACGGCTCTTCGAACCCTTCGCTCCCCCCACTACTAGGCGACGGTTGGCGTGAGAAAAATCTAGAATATTCTAGACCCTTCTTATTCACTTTCACTTGGGGCTCTCTGCCTATCTTTTGTATTATACTAGAATAATCTTTTGTATTATAAGAAAAAGATAAACATGTCAGGTCAAATCCGTAGCCTCGAAACGATTTCTTGGATAAGTAACTACTTTTTCTTTAAAAATATTGATTCCATAAAAATATTGATTTCATAATATTCCACAGAAAATACTTTATTACCACGTAAATACTTGTAATAATAAAAATATATTTTAAAAATTTCGTAAAAAAAAAAACTGTTTCCAATAATAAATGTTTAAATAAAATACATTAAAGAGGTTGTGAAATAAATAAAAAAAAATTGGATTAAAAAAATTTGTATCAGGCGAGAATCGAACCCGTCACCTCGAGCTCGTGCAGCAAGTACGCTACCGCCTGAGCCGCCGGACCATTCGACAGAAGGAAACAGTTTTTGGTATATAAGGGGCTTGAAAAATTTTGAAGCCTTTTTTCTCGGAGCTGGCTGAATATTGCGCCCTATTATTAAAGTATGTTAACACCCTAAGGGTATACTACTACCACACGAAGTCTCGTCCCGAACTTAAATTCCCACCTCGTAATGTCCCCTTGTTAATGTAATTTGTACGTTCTTTGACAGCATATTTCTCACTGAATTTTCCATGTACATAATTTAAATGTACCAGTCTTGATAGTTAAAAGTGAAAATTTTTGAAGCAATTTACAAAATGTCCAATCATTATAAATGCATTTCCTTCATTACAATTTGCATAAATTTAAGAATTTTTATGAGAAATGCCTCTCACTTAAACAGAAATAGCTTAATGTATATATTTATTAAACCAGGTTCATCAGGATGGCAGTATGAATACATTAAATACTATTTGCAGACTATTCATGTAACAAAAACTAACACGGTAACTGAATGAGTTCCGCTAAAATACTATTTACTTTGTATAAATCACGTTTTAGAATATTACAAACGATTGATCTATAACAAATTTTGTAGTAATTTCAACTAGAATCAGCATGGAGTAAAATGACAGGCTTAAATATTTACCGCGGGCATAAGGAAAGAGTATATGTAAATATTAAACAGTGTCTAATGAAAATACATACTTTTTCATATACTAATCAACTTATCAGTTCACATAAGTAACAAAATTTTTTTTGCTTAAGCAATTCACCGAGAACTGAAGACAACAAGATTCATGATTACGATGCCCGAACATTAAATTTCGAAAGCAAATTTGCACACAAATGTTTAAAATAAGAATTCGTTACAATCAAGTTTAAAATAAAAACATGCATAGTGCAAGTTTCTTTCAATAAATTAAAAGAAATTACTTAAGATGAACTCATTTCTTTACTTTGATAGAATTAGTTTAATAACAGCAATTACTAATCGAAAATATAAAACTTTTATACAACCAAGACTCTTAGTAGCAGTACAATTTTGTTTAGATACGATTTTCCGCGACTTTAATTGTTAATGTTAATTCAGAAATAGTTAAATGGAAATAAATTCATTTAAAAGACAAAAAATTGTTCTGTACGCTTGCTGCAAGATTAAATGTGAAGCTATTAGTATAGTAAGTGAGTTAGTATTAGATATTACTTCGAAATGTTTTTGCAGCAAGTGCACATCACAATTTTTTATGTTGCGCTTGCCATTTACGTAGTAAAAAAAGTTACTAAATTTCTCGAGTTTGATCATTTAAAAACAATAACTTTTAAAGCATAGTTTCTAATGGCTTTTCCAGCTCTCTACTTTAAACTCCAGATAAGTAAACTTAAATCAGTGTTACTCTAAATAATCATTCACACTGCGAATTGGAAATGAGCTCATTTTTATATTTCCTAACAGACTCTCTGGTCACTGTGATACATTGTTTCAAGGAATTTTTCAAACCTTGTCTGTGACAAGCTTCCAGCCGTTTGTCCGGTACGCTCGTAATACTGCACTTATGACGCTTTGAACATAAGCTGCTTATCGCCATACCTATACATTTACTGCTTGCAGCAGGGTCAGCAATTAATGTTTTTCAGGGTCCGTTAAGATCATGGCCATCCATGGTTCAGGGATAGCCCACGGCGAAGACATGAAAAAACTCAAAAAGGATAGCGTTGTCTACAAGAACTTTGTAAAAATCCGTAAACACTGGACTCGTACGCTTTGGCCTCATTGTGTCTTGCTTTGATTGTACATTTTAAAGCGGGTACGCGGTTCAGTTTATTTCAACACGTTGAGGACGGCGCAGATTTTTGCTACCTGTAAAAATAAGCTTTTCCATTTTTCAGTAAAAAGTTATTTTAAACCACATTAAGTTTTTTCATCTAACAAAACTGTTGCGAAACTATAGCTCATATAAACCGCCAGATGAACCATTCGTGTGTGAGCCACCTGTGGTATACGCCGTCCTCAACGCGTTAAACCGAGCGAGAAACAATTTTTTTAACAGTTTAGTTTTTAGCGTCAAACGTCAGTTTTAAAAATTATTTTCACCATTGGGTTTACCAAGGGTTTACGCATAGACATTGAATAAGGAAGATAATGTGAAAAAGAGAATTAACGAATAAGAGTTTAAGATAATGGTCTCTCACATATCTATTAAACCAGTGGTGCGCAAACTATTTTCATTTGCGACCCCCTATTTTATGTAAAATTTTGTCGCGACCCCTGGATAGACAGTAGACGTTTTATAAATCGTCAACGCAGGTATATTGAAATTCTTTCAGGTATTTGCTTTCCCAGGGCGTTTTTAAAAGAGTGTCGTGTCGTTTAAAATACCGCCTTTTTAAAGTAGCGCACCAAACTTATAAACCATCATAAAAATCAGTTAATGAATCAACACATAGTTTTGTGAAAAATGCTTTGTTTATGCATATGGGTATAACTTTTTTTTTTTTTTTTGATGAAAAATACTTTAAAAAACTTAACATCACAAAAAGTCAATGTGAGGTATGAGGTCAAAGAGCTCATGATTGCTTCTACATTCGGATCTGTATTGGAAATCGCAAGCCGTAAGTCATCCTTTGGATCTAATCGAGATCGCTATTTTGTTTTAATGAAAACTTCCCAATTTTGAAAAGCCGGATTCACATGAGCAGGTCGATGTGAACTGAATCAAAATATTGATTGCTTTCTTTTCAAATCGGCATATTCGTTTCCAATCGATAACCAAAATTTTTGTCAAGTCAGTGAGTTAAATTCAATGTGCAGTGTTTCGTCGCTTGAAACATCAATTAACTGCTCTCTTCATTTGAGAGATATTGGAATTAATAACATGACACGAAAATAGATCACGGATCCAACCTATAATTCATTTTCTGGAAATGTTTCGTACCTTTTCGTAAAGTTTTCAACTAATTTTATCAAATGACGGGAAATGATGTTTTTAAATAACAAGAAATCTGTATTATTTTCTTCAGTGAATTCTGAAAAGCACGGAAACATGTCTGTGTTGTTTTTGTTCCATTTCCCCTTGCCAAAGTATCAGCTTCTTCTTAAAATCATCAATTTTACTGCTTAACGTGAAAATGTTCGTGCCCTCTCCCTGTAGACTCATATTCAGATCGTTCAGTTTTTCAAAAAGATCAACCATGTAACTGAGTTTTCCAAGTCAATCTTCATTAATGAATGAACGGGCTAATATATGTTTCTTTTCCACCAAAAAATATATATTTCGTTTCTCAAATCGAAAATACATCGCAATATTTTTGCCACAAGAGAGCCATATTTGACTTCAGTATGCAGTAATAATGTATCATACACAGAACCCACTTCATTACAGCGCACTGGAAATAAACGACAGTTAAAGCTGTTGCTTTTAATGTAATTAATTACAATAACCATATCATTTAATATATTCGGAGTTTGTTAGTTAATGCTGCAGCGCCATCAGTGCAAACTGCAACACTGTGGGTCCAGATAAGGTCATTTTCCTCAAAATATATATTAATAATTTCAAATATTTTCCCTTCAGTTGCTCTCCCTTCTAACCTTGTACAACGTAAAAATGTTTCCGCTTTGTCCGTTCTTTGAAATGAATAACTGTAGATTTTTCATAAATTTGAATTCGGCGACCCCCAAAAATTTTCTGACGACCCCTCCGGGGGTCGCGACCCCCGGTTTGCGCACCGCTGTATTAAACGACCACTTTCGATCCTCCGCAAGACCACTTCCGAATTCTCAATCGCCTGGACAATCTGCCGGAGACAGTTCGCCATTCGCCTAGAAACATCAAAACCTGGACCCCAGGAACTCTACATCATAGACAGACTAATTACTTGGAATTTAACTGATACTGTAGCAATATGCATAAGATTATTGCACACGATTTTAATGCCCGAGCAGTCAGAGTTCCAATGTTCAAGGCTAAGTCTTTAGTTTCTCGTTGGGGGCGCTGCACTGCCTTCTAAGCTTGTCTATCATCAAAATACATGATACATATAGATTTAATATATATTTGTAAATTGTATTTAAGTTTTAATTTATTAAAGTAAGATTTGATTTACAGTACCTTGTTAGGATCGACACTATAAAGCGACGATCCGGATCCAGACTTCTGTTCACCATAGGTGGCCTCTGGCTAGTAGAAATAGTAACGCCATACATGAAGCATTTTTTATTTGCTTTTAGACCAGCTACGTAGCTCTAAAGTTTTCTTCGTTCAGTGGAACACTCAGAAATAGTTATGAGAAGGGGAACAAAAAAAGATTAGGAAAAGAAAATCAGGCTATTTTAATTTTTCATTATTTCCGGGAAACATCGTTGCTATTAACTTAAATAATTTTGTTTGCCAGATATACATCTTATAAAAGGGCATGCTCAGTTTTTAGCCGTTATTAGTTATTTCAAACCTTAGCATAACTTAATGGACGTTTTATACTATTTGTAATCAGGGGGTTTGTAATCATTTGTAAAAAATTGAAAGCCCAAACTGTGCAGCAACTTTCAAGAATGAGAAAGTGTTTGAAAAAGAAAGAAAACGTTTTTGTTGCGCGGGGCTTAATGTGAAAAGAAGGAGTGGATTACAGTGAAACATTGTCCCCTGTGATAAGTATGCCAGCTTTGCGTTTAATGCTTGTGATGGTTTTAAATAAAGATTTGCATGCATTTGGCTTTAGATGCTTTCCAAAATGGTAAGTTAAATGAAGTTGTTTTTATGGATAAGCCTCAAGGTATGATGATAACAGTGGACGAAAATGTAAACTTTAAAATAGTTTTTATGGGTTAAAACAGTCACCTCGTCAATGGTGTCAGAGGTTTCTTGAATTTGTTTCAAAATTAAATTATGAATCTCTTGATAATGAACCTTGTATTTTTCTTCGTAACAGTGGTAAGCATAAAATTATAATTGCTCTTTATGTAGATGGCATGTTAGTAGCAGGCTCAAATGTCAATGAAACTAAAGTAGTTATTTCTCTACTATCTAAAGAGATTCCCGTGCCAAAATCAGAAAGTGTTTCTGAATTCTTAAGTATTAGATTGACATTCACGTCTCATAGTTTTAGAATGGATCAGGAATCTTATGTAATTAAGTTGTTAAGTAGATTTAATATGCTAGAATGTAGACCCAGTGATATTCATATTTTCCCTAAGTCTACACCATCTGATTTCAAAAATGGAAAACCCTTTAATGGTCAATTTGAGTAGCAATTTCTTTCTATTAAAAAAGAAAAACATTTTAAACTGTTCTTTTTTTATTTATGTTTACTTACTTTTACTAAGTTGGTTGCTTTTGGACTACATTTTTCTGCATTAAATATCTGTGTTATTATTTTGAACTTCATATAAATTTCTTATGTATCATTGCCTGTTTATAGAGTGATGTAATCACAATTTTGCTATTTGCCTAATGGTCAGGAAAAACACAGAACAACTCCTATCAGGCAAGCTTAAAAACTATACGTATGTGGAGTACAGTCATTCAGGGTAACTTTGAAAAACGTTATTTCTTTTAGTATAGTTGACTAAAGAAATTAGAAGGTCCAGTGCTACACTCAGCCAAATAGGTTATAAATCAGTTTTATACTCCTAATTTTTAAGTTTAGTCAAATATACTAAAAAATATGACGTGGTTCAATGTTACCCCTCATGATTCCAAATTATCCTGAATGACAGTATTTAATAATTATTCTTATATCAGTTTGTCCGTACTGGCATTTATTTTCTTTATTATTTTTTTTTAAAGTTGTTTGTTATTTGTTGTATTTAAATAGTTGAATTCTAGGATTTTTTTGAACAATATTTTATGAATTGTAATAAAATTGATTATAATCGTTTGAATGCCTATTAGTTATAAAAAATTAATTACAAATAATATATATAAAAGCAAACCACTTTATTTATCATTGTTATGAATATCATTTTCAGTAGTCATAGAAGTATATTACTTGTTCTTTAAATCATGTAATGGTATTTAGAGTTTTGACAAACAATATATTAAAATAAACTATTGCAAAACAAAAAGTAATTCTCATAAAACCGAAAAATACTTGGAGGGGGGGGGGGGGGGGTAATTTTTGTTGGGAAATAAAGCTAAGTGAAGGGAAGTTTCAAAGAGTTAATATTTATTCATTTTTCTCTTTTAACTTTTCATGCTGTTTTTACTTGAGAACATTTCAATAATTATTTGCTTCATAACTTTTTTCTATCCGGGAAAGGAGAAAGCGAAAGTGATGAAAAATTTTCCCATCTCCATGATTTCTATACCTATGTACTATTATGTTTCAATAAAAAAAATGGTTTTCCCTTCTGAACTGTGTGTTTATTTTATTTTATTATTATTACGATTTTTCAGATTCTGAAACTGAGAACTCTTTATCAACTAATTTATTATATCATTTCTGATTTTAATTATAATACCATCATTTAATTAAAAAAATAATTATATTTTATGTAGAATATATATAATTATGTTTATATATTAAGAATTGTTTGCAAGTAAAATTTCCCGGCGCATTTTCAAAATAATATATATATATATATGCGCTTCACTGAAATTTTAAGCCTTGTGTATTGTGACGGATTAAAAATAATCTTAACGTTTAAAAACCCTTTGTCTTTAAATTTGCGGAATAACTGCTGTAAGTGTCAAATAACGTAATGTTTGCGATTGTCTTGCATTTCAAAGATATAAGAATTAGTTGAAATAATTAAGTACCTCTCGTAGAAATAAAATTTCACGTTAAATTAAAGCACAAATGAGCATTAATTTAACGTGAAATTTTATTTCTATTACTTTGCACAAAGTTTAATCATTACTATAAGTACCTCTCGTTTATCTTCCACTGAAACTCTATTTTTTAACTAATTTACTGCCCAGACAGCACAACTTTGTCTTAGGATGTCCAGAATGAATATGAATCCAATAGTATAAAATGTTTTTAAAAAAGTATGAATAATTATTTTCTCTAAGCAGTAATTGTCATAGCAGTTGTTATTAAATTGCAAGGTAACATGAAATTATAAACAAAAGTTATCACAAGTTCTCTGAAAATATTTTTCTCGTGCATTAAATTATTTACTCAAAATATTGGTATAACTTGTGTTTCAAACGAGCAGAAGTTAAAAATATAAAGATGGGTTGCTTAAGGGAAATTTCAAATAAAGATTTTATAAACAAATTTTTGATTAAAATATCTTTAAATTGCTGGTATATGTAGTAGTCCCTATTTAATTGTATGCAAAAATTGTTTCAGAACAATTTCACTATTTTCATTAAAGTACTCATATTATCATTTTCATAATGAACATATGATAAATTGAAAGTAACAGTATATGATTATATAACTCAAAGTGTTAACATTAAAAAAATTATTCACTATTGGTTTTATTCAGTCCTGTAGTTGTTATGTGGATACTTCTTTTTCAAAGTAGTATTTGGTTAAAACTTTAGTATTTCCTGCTGCAAGCTACAAATTTACATTTAAAAGATAACTGTTTTAGAACATTTAATCAGAAGAATTATATACATGTAAAAATATGTCAAATTACTGTTGAATTGATGAATTAAATTGCATCTTGTGGGTATAAACAACGGATAATATCTAAAAGAAGTGATGGGAATATTCTAAAATAGTCTCAAGGACATGGGAGGATAAACAAATAATTCATTGACATCCTTGGGACATAATTCTAACTAGGGCAGCGTATTGTGGGCATTTGAATGTGTTGTCGTTTTAATGTCCTGGGGAGCAATGATCTGTATGTACAAAAGAGGGCCGGAACAGTCACATATGTCCTAGGGATCCCAATGGAATGTCTTTAGGCCGTTTAGAAGTATTGTCCTTTTAACGTCCTGGGAACCGTACAGCGCGATTGTCAAAATAAAGCCTAAATATGAACGATCGGGCGTCCTTGTGACCAATTGAGGACAGAAAATTCGCGGACATTAGTTCTTCCCTGGGATGTACTTTGTACTTCGCAGGATCAAAAAACCACGTCCCTCGGACGACCTGTTTTTACGAAGAAGTCCTGAAATGACATCATTTGGATATCCTAGGGACCTCACTGGACTGTCTTTAGGACGTTTTGATATGTTGTCCTCTTAACTTCCTGGGGACCGTATTGAGGGCTTGTCCAAAATATAGCCTAAACATGAACGATCGGACGTCCTTAGGACCAATTGAGGACAGACAAATCGCGGACATTAGTTCTTCCCTGGGATGTACTTTGTACTTCGCAGGATCAAAAAACCACGTCCCTTGGACGACCTGTTTTTACGAAGAAGTCCTGAAATGACATCATTTGGATATCCTAGGGACCTCACTGAATGTCCTTAGGACGTTTTGATATGTTGTCCTCTTAACGTCCTGCGGATCGCACAGCGTGCTTGTCCAAAATATAGCCTAAACATGAACGATCGGACGGCCTTGGGACCATTTGAGGACAGACAATCCGCGGAAATTAGTTTTTCCCTGGGATGTACATTGTACCTCGCAGGATCAAAAAAACACGTCTCTAGGACGACCTGTTTTTTCGAAGAAGTCCTGAAATGACATCATCTGGACGTCCTAAGACAAAGTTGTGCTGTCTGGGCAGTAAATTAGTTAAAAAATAGAGTTTCAGTGGAAGATAAACGAGAGGGACTTAATTATTTCAACTAATTCTTATATCTTTGAAATGCAAGACAATCGCAAACATTACGTTATTTGACACTTACAGCAGTTATTCCGCAAATTTAAAGACAAAGGATTTTTAAACGTTAAGATTTCGGCTTTATTTAATACTGCGAAGTCCGTATAGCAATTACTATTTTATATACAACCAAAGAACAGTTAAATTATTTCAAACTATTAAGTACACTATTGGGCAGTTTTTTATCTTGGGGGTTCAAATATGTACAGTATTGAAAGTGGGCAGTCTCCAAAAAACTGATTTTAAACGAAAATAAGGCATAGAAAAACTAAAACTTAAAAATGACGATTAGCCATTTAGTTAGATAGTCTTAAACTTGAGGATGTAAGAAAACACATTACGAGTTTATACATTACGAATGTGCACTCTTTCAAAAATTCTTCAAGAAGCTGAATTTTAAATTTTGATGCAGTTTATTTCTTTACCAGTATCAAAGCTTATTTGATGACACTATAAATCTCATTGGGAATTAATGTGCTATACCACTTTGCGACTTTTGATAGGGCCAAAAAAAAAAAAAAAAAACATCTATTTTTTCATGAACATAAAAGCAAGTTACTTTTCCAAAATCAAGCCTTAGTTCTTGAAATAAGACACTAAACCAATGAAACAAGTTTTATTTCCATTAGTTTCTCAACAGAAATCATTTTGAACTCTAAAAAGAAAAAAATCCACTTTGGGGGGTAGGTTAAGCTATGTAGTGCTCTTCGGGTGAAGCGAGGGAGACTATTAACAATTTCATACTCTTCCCAATTTATTCCCTTAACAGCTTCGAAAAAATAGTCAAATCTAACTGCATTTTTAAACTGACATTTTTTTATAAATAAACAGAATTTAAAATTCCCTTCGTATTGTAGGTTGATAATATACTCTTGAGATTTCTCCACGTACTTGCAATAGAAAGTATATACCAGTATCGACGAAATATAAACTCTTATTTACTATTAAATGGTCATACCCCCCTTCCTCCTTCTCCAAAGTTCTATACGCTGTCCAACCATCAGAATGAATAGTACTCCCCTTTTCAATCCACTGTTTTACTACTTTAACGCCATCCTTAAGATCTCTCCCTTAGCTGCTACTAAACACATTTCCCCACTCTCCCTTTCTATCCCCTTAAAAACCCATTGCTCTTCAACTGAAACTCCCCTGTTGTATGATCTATGTTTCAATTTCAAAAAACCTAATAAACAATATTACTGATTCGTCATTACAATTTAATGAACCAACAGCAGATAACTTTACTGCTAATATGTTATTTATAGGTTATTTGGATATCATACGGGAAAAACGTCCAAAAGCTGAATTTACGTAAAACTTAAAAGATAAATAAAAACAGATAAAAAAGAGACTTCAGTCTATATCCCACTATAAACAGCTTCGAAAACTCAAAATACCAACAATTACGTTTAAAAATTTTTAGACACGTCAGGATAATTTAGTTTTAGACATATTTACCCTTACCGTTGGTAAAAAATGCTAGCTACTATATTAAACCAAATATAAAAATAAACTTAAAAATTTTACATAATAATTGCTTCAGCTTCCTTCTAGCAAACAGATTGCAAGTAAAGAAAATGTTATATATATAAACAAGGTGGGCGAAGCCTAAATCTAACGTGCAGGCATCGTAGCGGATTAGAAGAAAGAAACTGAGAAATTTGCATACATGAGTACTTTTTAGCAAAACATTTTTATTTCTTACATCGTTGAAAATAATAAATAAATGCAGTATATTTCTAACTTTTTTGATTGATGAATACTTTAATAAAAATGCTTGGAAAAAGAAAAATAAATAAGGGGCCTCGGTGGCCGAGCGGTCTTAGTTACCAGTTTCCGCCCGCTGCTTGCGCGCAGTAACGAGGTCGTGGGTTCGATTCCCACCTTGCCCTGGGTGTATTCTTGTAATTTCTTTCCTTGTACTGTAACAAACTATCGTACTGTCCTGTTCTAACTATAATATTGGAAGAGAGTTTGAGGCATATATCCATTGAGAAAAGCAAATAAACTCGAAAATATATGTGACCTGAAACGGTTGTAAAACAAACAAACAAGCAAACAAAAATAAATAAAAACTGCTAAATCCTTAAAATGGAACGTTATGATCATTAGACGCTGTAGAACAATAAGAAATGACTTAATAAAATTAATTAAATAAATAAATTTAATAACTGATAATTTTAAAAAATCGTAAATCTGGATCGCAAGGATAATTTAAGGACGTCTTTTTTCATTCAAGAATTCAAATGTTTTAGGTGACAAAATTTTTTAAAATACTGAATACCAAATGCACGTGCACTTATTAAGAAATAAGTTGCAAACTTTTCTGCAGTAGCATAAAAAACTAAACTAACAACTTGCATTAAGCAAATTTTACAAAAGATTGAAGACACGTGTTTCGAGGTTTCAAAGAACCCCTTTTCAATGCAGAGGATAAAAGTTTTTATATGAAAAGCATCCCAATAAAGCTGGTGCATAATATATGTTGTTATTTTAATTTTTATTCTTGGCTTCAGTTGGAAGTTTTTCAACTATAAACTCTCTTCTTCTGCAATGAAAAAGGGTTCTTTGTATCCGCGAACCACGTGTTTAATTTTTTGCGAAGTTCGCGCAATATACGTTGTTATTTTACTTTTGTTCTTGGCTTGAGTTGAATGTTTCTCACCTAGAAGATCACTTCCTCTGCAATGAACAAGAAGTTCCATCTGGAACTACACGAGCCTACTTTGCCATATACATTATAACATCAAATTATAACCCTAGTTATTTCTATCTCTCTCCCTCTCTTTCTCATTTAGCTTTAGTTCTTAATTATTACTTAAAATATTCCTTTTGCAACTGTTAATACACATTTACTCACTCATTCATTTGTTCATTTAATCATTCACTGAGTCCTTCCTTCATTCATTCATTCACTCATTCATTCTTTCATTTATCCATTCATTTACTCATTCATCCTTTCTTTCTTTCACTCGTTCATTTATTTATTCTTTCATTCAGAAATATCCTTAAAATGAAAGATTTTAAAAAATCGTGATAAATAGGCTCGTTTGTTCTGGATCAGCTTTGTATCTGTAACTAGCGTGCCTCAAGTAGTAAGAGTGATGACAACGGCTACTGCGCATGCTCCCCGCCGCCATATTTTTACCACAGCGCCTGCGCATCGCCAAGAGGCGCTGTAAAAGCGGCGATGCGCAGGCGCGTTGGTAAAATCCGTTGTCGTCACTCTTATTACTAGAGGAACGCTATCTGTAACTGTTCCACGTCTTAAGCTCCTAAAAGTTTGTTTTGAGCACATCCGTCAGTTAAATCTGTATTTATATAGGATTCAAATTTCCCCGTAGGCGCTAATGTTAAACTTTTTGAGCTGTTCAAAATTGAAAAAAAAAATTGTTCAAATCAAAAAATATTTCACATCGAGAGCTCTTTCCAACAAGCGGGCCTGAAGGGACTTGGAACTTATGTTTAGGGTTTATATACTTTGCTTCATTTGTGATGTCACAGTTTTTGTTATCCCCTGCCCCCACATTTCTCCTCCTCAGAGCGTGACATGACACCATTTGTGAACAGCCCCTAAGCCAGGAGAGCGAAAATCCGGTTAAAAAGGAAAAGTGGAGGAATAAAACAAAAACAATTCCTATTATGGGATGGAATACATTTTTGTTTTCAATTGCGTAATTTATAAAGGAAAAATATTAAATCAGTTAGAATTGGAATGCATTATTAGCATAATTTAAAAATTATATGCATAAAATTAAGAGGAATCCCGTTTAGAGAAGTTGAGAGTTTTCCCTCCTAAACTAGATTTTTGAATAGTAGAATATTGCACGAGGGAGAAAAGTACATTTTATAGTACGAAGAAAAGTCCATTTAAAACGAAGATCTTGCAATTAGGAAGGCCTGCTGCATCTACTTATTCTTAAAAGTCGATAGTAAAAGTTGTCATTCCATGTTCCGAAATGATTTTGGTGTCATGTACATGAACGCTGGAATTATTTACAACATGCATACCATCTATTACAATTAATGGAGCATAAGTGTTTCCTTTTTGTAAGTATTCATTAAATTGTTGTTCTGTAATTTAATTTGTTGAGGTTATTTAAAAAAAAGTTTTTTCCTCCATATTTAAACTAGGCACGTTAAATGCCAAAAATTGTTTCAAGCATACTTCATAAACATAGCACCGAACTTGCTGAAGTTACATGATTACAATTTGTTTCATCACACGACAATGTTGGACTGAATCTTAATGTACTGCCTTCTAAGAATTCTGCTAAGCATAACAGAAACGTGAAAGTAATTTAATTTCCAATGACAGGTAGCGATTTTCCGTGACCTTTGCCCTTGTCTGTTATTTGTCCACGGTAAGCTTGTTGCCTGGCGGTAACAGCAACAAAGTTCTGTCACGATTTGACAGATAGGATTCAAGTACTTTCCCCGAAGATGAATAGATTATGTTAACTGATCTGTTTTCATTTACGTGTTAGGGTGTGGAAATCTCTTGTGCATTGAAGCGTAATAGGAAAATAAGTGAGAACAATGTTTTCTTTCAGTCTTTCTGCAGATACGGCTACGAGAACTTCAATGAATAAAGAAGATTGCTTTTACCCCCTATTAATATGAAATATGAATATACTTAATGGGAATTTGATTTACAGGATCAAGTTGAGTTGAATAGTTTCCATCCTATAAATCATTTTATTTTGATTCTTTGATAATTTTATAAGGGTCATAAAACTTGTTCCATTCTAATGCAAAAAAGCTAATTACTAAACGCATAAAACTGCTGAGGTATAGATGGCCTGCAAACTAGCAGTTAGTTAACAGTTAGCAAACTAACTTTGTTAAGATAGGAAAAGCTAACTTTAATACCGTATGGCGGAATGGCCGATCACGAAGATATTTTTGGTTGAGCGTGAACGATAAAGGCGGTGTAAAAAGGAAACATGTTGAAGACACGCTATTTCATATTTATTTCTTTATTTATAGGGAAATCCTCTTTGATTTCGTTAACTAAAAAGTAAAACATAAACAATATGTGTACAGTGAAAAATAAAAGTTCGCTATAGGGAGAATTTTGTTACGTGGAGACTTTTGCAGTAAAGTAAATGGATAAACTTTATAGTAGGTGTGGTAAGCTCAAATATTTAAGTACATCTTTTAATTAAGAATGAAGCAATATATACTATAAATGTGTTATATCTATACTAATTTTTATTGCACAAATAAAAGAAGCGAAAAAAATTCACCAATTTGTGCAATGTCCTCTTAATATTTTTAAAACATTTTGAGGTAAGATACCATGATGAATATCTTCTATTTATTGAAACAAAAAGCTAACAATCGCATTCAATCAAAAAATTCCATCGATTGAATTTGAGAATCTTTTTTATTTTTAAAGTTGGTTAATAAATAAAAATATATAGCACAAATATAACAGGATTAAGTTAAATCATGATATTTTCTAAGAAATAAACGACAATGTTCGGTTATCTATAGTTACAAAATTGTGATGATGAGTTATTTTAATATTTATGAATTTAACTTCGTGACATAGTGTATGAATGTAACTAACATGATATCAATTGCATTACTGTGAGGAATTCAGAACGTAATGATAAATCTTAATTAATGTAACAGACTTGAAAATAAATTCTTAAAACTTTATTTAATCTCCTCCTACAGAGCAGTGTCCCAAACATTTTACCGGTTCCAAAATGGCGCAACTGAGAAATTTCGCCAGACAACATTCCACCCAAAATTTATTGATATGCTAATCGGCAGGGAGTTAGATTTTTTCATTTGGAATTTCCAATTGTCTGCACACAGGAACAATAAGGGTGTTTTTCTAGTATCATCCCAAAAACACTTCTGTAGGTTTTCATACGGAACATGGAACATTTTAAACTATTAGAAATGGTGTCAGGGTGATAAGAACTCGCTCAGTTAAGGGGGTGTCCTGAATTAGAATGCTCTTAAACAGCGTAAGGGAAAGAAAAAATGAAGTTATTCAATTTTGAGATATAGTTTTATATTATTTAATGAATGCAAGAAAAAAGAAATGTAAAAAGGGAAGAAAAAAAGAAACAGATTTCTAAGACTATTTTATGGGCGTCTTGTGTGTGTGTGTGTTCGTGATTTAGCGGGCGTCAAAGCTAAAATACAAAACGACTCATGTAACTGAACCATTGTTTTTTTTTTTCTTCAGTATTAAATTCACTTCTAAGTAAACTAAAAAACGGCAGAAAAAATGTGAAATTAAAAATTTTGGCGGTTCAATTTTTCTTTTTTCAAAAAAAAACTTTTAGATGTGCTATAGCAACTATTTAAATAAACTTTTTGATGAACTTTTTAGTTCACTTAGAAGAGAGTTTAATTTAACTTTGGTTCAGTTAAATGCGTCGTTTAGTATTTTAACTATCACGCCCGCCAATATTATAAAATATTATATATATATATATATATATATATATATATATAAATGTTTTTTTCCAAATCATAATAAATGAATAAATAATATAACTGTTCATAGTCATTTCAGCTGCATATAACGTATTAATGTACAGTCAATTTTTATGTATAAAACAACTTTTTTAAACCAAGTAAAATAGTACTGGAATTTATAATTAAGAACATATTATATTTATTTTCATTTTGATAAAATATGGCTTTATGCTGTCTACAAATCTACCATATAACAGATATAGTTGAGCTTGTTGCTCACTAATAACTTACTCTGATCAGACACAGATGGTATTAAATTCTCAATTTTGCATTATGGACGTTGCGTTGAGAGGTAAAGTACTTGCTATGACATGTTAATCTCCTAGGAAAGCAGTTGAATAGTTTATTTCGAAAAGGTAACATCTCCGTTTTGAAAAACGAGCAACTCTTAGTATTTATTTATTAATTTTTATGGCATAATTAATCAAAAATCATTTTAACCCTCTCATGCATGAAAGCCTCGTATGAGGTGACATACATTTTTTGCTTCAATTTTTTATTCAGATTCGTTTTTGTGCTGCAATTTGCATGTCGTCCTCATCTAGACCCTCTAAACAGTTCTTGGAAGCCAAAAACTGTTTCATAGGGTATTCAAGATCGTTAAAAGATTAAGATATCTTTGGGAGTCCATGGAGGATTCAAGAAAGAAGAGAAAATCTTAGTTTCGAATCAAATTCTGTTTAGTTATTTTGAAGCGTGTTTTACAATGCTGGGAAGTTTGGTATTATTTTACAGATTCTTATTCCTTATAAATAAAGTTTGAATATTCAATTTTGCCATGTTTATTATTATCTTGAATAAATATTGCAAAAAAGCATAAAACGTCTTCACACAAGAACACGAATTTTTGACTATACAGGACAAAATTTCTAAAAATAAATAATTATACAACAATCCTGAGATGCTAAATTAGTTTGCGACATATGAAGTTTTTGTTTATAACACAAAAAAATAAATGCATGCATGAGAGGGTAAATTTATAAATATTGCATTGCTAATACTTACTTAAATAAAATAGTAAAAGATCAGACCCGTAAAGTTTTCCAACTGTTCATAAACCTTAATTTTCTGTCTTCTGAAAAAAAATTTGTTTTTAAGAGTTGTTACCTTTTCGAAATAAACGATTCAGTTATATCCTCAAAGCGCATAAAAGTAATTTCTTAAGTTTCATCAACCTATGAAATGGAGTAAAAGTAATTCACAGCACCATATGGAACAAAACAGAAGGAACATTTTAATGTTTCAGTACTCTCACGCAAATGTTTAATATACACCAAAATATGAAAATAATTTAGCCAACTCTTTAAGAGCAAAAGACATGACTTTGTGTCATAAAATGATGGTTAAAATCCTAAAACAATGCCAAAGTTGAGGAAAACAAATAGAACACAAATTTCGGGGACAATGTCGTTCCGAAGCATTGCCCAAAGGATGACGGAATTATATTTCTCTTGTTTCCTCAGAAGCCATTGTCCTGAGGAGAAGTTTAGAAAATCTAGAGGAAACTAAAAAAAAAGAGCAGAAAAACCGAGTGAAAAGGGGAAAACAATTGCAAAATTTTCGCTTTCCTTCTTTTCTTGATTGCCTCGACCCTAAATTATTTGAAACGGATGTGGTCAAGTAGTGAGCGTGTATGGAATTCGAACGTTGTACGAAAAGCAAATAATAATGATAGAACGGATGTGTCGTTTTCTAGTTTTGCGATCAAATTTCTGACAATCTTGGTTCCGGTCAAGGCTTTTCACTATTTCTTTCGATTTATCTTCTTTTGTACTTTTCCCCGCTATTTTTTCGTTAAGCTTTCAAATATGCAATGGAGCGTTTTCTAGATCGGTTCTGAACAAACGATAAAAATACATTCCCTATGTCTTTGTACCTGTCTTGCTTATAAAATTTCATAAATATAAACAGAATTTAAGTAATTTAAAATAGCAACTTAAATACCCCTATTCTGATTGTAGGTTCTGAGGGAAATGGTGCAGGGAATGCTGTTTTGTTATTTTATATTTGAAGTACGTTACTGCAGGCTTCTTTCTGCAAACTAAAGCGCTGCATTAAAATCCAACTGAATTCTTTTTACTGATATACTAGAAGTAGAAAATGTTTTTAAACATAATTAGGAAATAGAAAAATCTTCCAAAAATAGCTAATTGTACAGAATAAAGAAATAGATACTCTTTGTCAAGATATAATTGTTTTTTTTTTCTGCTTCACTGCATTGTAGTGCTGTGATTATGTAAAATACTTAATAATTTCGTACTATAATGACGCATATTGAAAATGGTAGAAAAAATCCCTACTCTGTAGGAAAACTTCGTTAATTATGACTGACTATTAGTGACTAATTCTTATAGAATGGAAGGTTTCTGAGCAACTCCTTTCATGCTTCTAAAACTATTACTGTTATTTTTTTCTTTTCGGTATAAAATTGGTTATTTAAATAAACTTAAATGATATCTTGAGAAAAGCCTCATCAATTTAATTTTTTTCCAATGAATTTACAATAAAAAGTAAGTTGAAAGTTCGATCATAATTTTGTTCTTAAAAAAAAAATGATGAACATTAAATTTGAAAGAAATTTTCCAAATCTTAAAAATGCAATGATTTTTTCTAAAAAATTTTGCGCTGAAACTTATTTGAATTCCCCCCCCCCCCCTTTTTTTAACATTATATTTGTAACTGTTTGTTTCTTTTATATAAGCATTTTATGTGATTTTTGAGACAGAGGCGGTATCCTATTCCCTAAAAAGTTGACGTGATGGACTAAAACTGCTATTCGTTTTGGAATGCAAGGCCAGAAGGTAGTCAAAAACAAGTCACAGCTCTAAGACAAAACAAAATTGCTGTTCTCTAGTGTTATCAAAATATGTTTCATTTATACCGCTCAATTTGTAACTCAAATATAAAGTTTATTTTTTCAATCGAAGCACATCCTTTAACTGTAATTAACTGCTAAATTAACTACATTTTTAATGTTGCTGCAATCTTAATGAAAATTAATAGAGATAAATACTCTTATATAAACATTCAAACAATTATTATTGTATCGTTTTGTAACTTGAAATGCAAACTACAATAGAGATAGTGAAACGAAATATTTCATTTTCTTCTTCATATGTATACGTAATTGAAAATTAAATTGTTTTGCGTAAATAAGCTTGCCCCAAGAATCATAACATCTGGCAAGCAATGAATTGATGTTTAGTTTCGTATTACTAATTAAAAACATTTTAATTAATACGGAAGAAACATTATTAGTCAGGTATTTTGATTAAGTTCTTTTTTAAACTTCTTCGTTAAACGCTTAAAAATGGAGGCGACGACCGACAATTGTTACCTTAGCATGAATGCAATAAAATATTTTTGAACAAATAACGAAAATAAGGATAGGGAGCGTTTCGATTAAAAAACGTGAAATAAAAGATATGAATAGTAACCTAGATAAACACATTAGACCAGTGGTTCCCAAAGTTGATTGGGCTCCGACCCATCTATCAAAATTTCCAATCTTGGGACCCATCTCTTAGCTGTCGTATGGAAAAGAGAACATAAATATTGGTAGTGCTCAGATCCCCTAGTGGTGAGTTATGGAATTACTTAATGCAGTCTCATTTGTTCTAATTGAAATTTAAAAAAAAAAAAAATAGTGTTATCAATATGAATGAAAGACTTGAAATAAGCAACATAACTTAAATATATATATATTTTTTGTTACTTAAATACCTACACCTGCAAGGTTTTTTTACAAAGTTATTTCAATGGGAAGGATGTATTTATTTCTCATTTCTCTTCATTAAAGTTTTAGCATCAACTTCAACTTTAGTTACTTTTATTCTCAGACTTCCTATTTTCTTTAATTCATGTGTACAGTGGTGAGGGACCACTCAATATTCGCTCGCGACCCATAGTTTGGGAAATACTGCATTAGACAAATGCAGTTCGATCACGGAATTTTATATTTGGACGCTTCTGCGCATGGCAGAAAAGAAGGAATCCATTCGAGTTTTAGGGAAGTTCGTTTTACAGGTGTATTTATTTAGTACGCGAATCAGAATGTTTGCTTCGCTGTTTGTCGAAAGCAACTCAATTTATAAACTGGCACATAGCATAATTTCGGAGGAAATGAAGTATGCTAAACGAATTAGAATGAGAACAAAAACGGCACATTCCGAACATGAATGGACTCTTCTTGGCACTCTGCCAGGCAGATCGCTTTGGTTGATGGTAGGACTGTAATAGGTTTCTTTTTTCCAAATTGCTACATTTGATTTTAACTTAATTATATTTTAGAAAGATTTTCATTTTTTAATGACAATTCGATTCGATGATATTTATCAAAACGGGCAAAAAAAAAAAAAAAACTTGGGTTAAAGCTAAGACTTTGGAATCCTAAACTAAGTTATTCAACTAAAGTTAAGTTTGTTATAAAGTAGTAGATTTTTTTAATTGAAAAATTGAACTCATAGAACATGGATGCCATTTCAAAACATCTTTCCCCAACCTTTTTAGTGAAAATAGTTATAAAAAGACTCGTGAACCCCTGATTAAAATATTTTATTTATACAGGGTGGGGCAAAAGTAACGACTCGGCTGTGTAATGTTATAAAAAAACTAATACAGTTTGAGACTTAAAACTTTTTATATTTTGATCTGTGTCTAATATCATTTTTTTACATTGTTTTGAATACCACTTCAGCAAGATGGCGGCCTTCAGCATCAATACGCTGCAGTTAATTTCTGAAGTTTTGGGGGAACTTTTCTGCACCTGGGTCAAGGGGTATCGCGGATATTTCCTCGATAATTCAATCCTTCAGCTCTTCTAAAGTATGCAGGTGATGTTTCTAAACTTTCTCTTTCAAATAACCCCACAAAAAAAAAAAAAAAAAAAAAAAAAAAAAAAAAAAAGCTTAGTGACCGCAACATTACGCGGGATATTAAAATGCACACAAAGAAGTAATGACCTGTTTTTGACGGGGTATTAAAAAAAACTAATGCAATTTGAGACTTAAAACTTTTTACTTTGATCCGCATATAATCCCATTTTTTAACATTAAGTTTTGAATACCGCTTCAGCACTAATACACTGAAGCAGTCCATTTCGGAAGTTTTGGGAAACATTTCTGCACATTTCAAGGGGGTATGGCGGATATTTTCTCGATAATTCGGTCCTTCAGCTCTTCTAAAGTATGGGGAACTTTTTCCTTCAAATACCCCACAAAAAAAAAAAAAAAAAGCTGGGGGACCGTAACATTACGCGGGGTATTGAAATGCACACAAATATGCAGTCTATTCTCTCTGCGTGGAAAAATAGACTGCATCAGTGTATTGCTGCAGAAGGCCGCCTTTTTGCTGAAGTGGTATTAAAAACTTCATGTAAAACAATGGTATTTAGATATATATCAAAATATAAAAAGTTTTAAGTCTCAAACTGTATTAGTTTTTTCATAACCCTTCAAAACCAGGTCATTTTTGCCCTACCCTGTACAATATTCATTTTTGTAACACTTGGCTATAATTTGAATATTTTATTTAATAAAATAATACTTTTTACCTTTTTGGTCAGCTTCCTAATGAAATCCCCTGAATAAAAAACAATAGATTAAATGGCAGGGTTTTTTTTTGTAAACGCATTTTAAACTGCTTTTTAATGGAGTTTCATTGCATATCACGTCTCACTCCCTCACAAGATTTTAGAGAAAATATTTCAAAATCTGCTCAAGTCGTACACTAAACTGAAATGTCATGTAGGAATTATACGTTAGAAGGCTTTCCCGAACCGTCCTCTTTATTCAAAATGATGATCGTTATGCTGACGACATATCGTTTTCAAAAAGGTATGCTTCCTTCAAGTACTTTTTAGAGAAAATTATAATATCAACTGGTTTCATAAAATTTGTAACATGAAATTATATAAATATTTGAGTATGAAAAATCTCTGCTAAGTATTTATTTTACAAAGCAGGAAAGATAGTTAAAGAGCTTTTTATGACATTACAATAAATGAAGAAAATCCGCAAGAAATGAAAGAACGTAGTGCCTAGAAGCAGTTGTAAAAACTCATAATAGATATTTCAATTTCTACGTTTGATATTCTCTTTTTTTTTCAACTATACTGTTGGTTTTATAATATATTTTCTTCATTTCTGTGGTTTTCAGAGTTTTTTTTATTTATTTATCTATTTTAAAGAAAGTTCAACTTAGACTACACCATCAATTTATTTGAATTATCTTAATTCTCTAGGTTAGGGGTTTCCAAACGTTTCAACACACAGTTCCATTTTTTAGAAATTCAAATGTTGACCCACATTATGTTCAGCACATCGATTCGTCTTCTTTTCTTTCTTTCTTTCTTTTTTTTTTTAAATTCATTTATTCATTTTGTTTTATTACTATTATTATTACTACTTTAATATTTAGCTAACTAGTAAAATACACCCATAAAAGCATATTTATCTTTTTCTTTTATTTCTTTCACTTTATTTTAACTCCCTTATATTTTCAGTAGTAGTAATTGAGACTTTATTTTCTAGTAACATTAAATAATTTTCCTTCGGTTTGGATGTATGTTTCAGTCACAATTTGTATCGCTTTTGGATGCTATAAATTTCTTGAAACTTTATCCTAAACATACTTATATGGAAACAAATGAATCAAAATTTATTAAGTAATAATAAATATGAAGTAATAATAACAATACATGTAATAATAATAACAATTATTATTATTATTATTATTGGTGCTGTTATAAAATAAGTTTCCACCGAAAGCTGAAATAAACTTTTAGCGTTTTGCTTTGTTTATTATTGGGATTTCTCTTTTCTTTTCTCTTCTTTTTTTCATAAAACGTGCATAAACATTCCTTAAGTTAAAGATGTGGTTTGTTTCAGAACAAGTCAGGATTGCAATAAAAACATGTGTCGCATAGCTTTGAACAGAAAGGAAAAGTGTCGCTGAAAGGTAGTTCAAAAGCAAATGATGAAAGGCACATTGTTGAACCAGCGAATTGTCTGAAAAGTGTGGTATACTAAAAGAAACCCGACCACGCCACGCATAAAATAAGAGATATCTTTCTTTCAAGTACGGAGAAGACAGCCCGCCTATCATCAAAAGCTAATGACTCTCTGCTCACAATTGAACAAAATACGCGCAAAGAAAACAAAAGACAAAATAAAACAACGCCTAATTGCGATCTTCCAAGCGAAAACTCCCCTGCCATCATCGTCCAGTAGAGGTCGCTCATTCGAGTTTCGAATTCTAAATGGCTGTGACGAGTTGAGTTGCGGGATAAACAGAGCAACTTTTGAAAGTTCATACCACCGTTCTATTCCCCTATTCACATATTTAACCTCTGTTTTATTGCTTTCGCTAGAAGTAAGATATGGGAGAAATAGCGTGGATAGTAAAAGCAATTTAGTGTGTATGATTTTTTCGTGACAAGGTATTTGATCTAACCTTTCTTTCCGAAGAATATCATATTGTTGAAATCAACATATTTTAATAAGAACTAAGATCCAATTTTTATGTGCAGTAAACATTGCCGTTTGTTTATTTCCTTGACGAGATGATGTGAGGATGGAGTTCCAAAGAGTTTTCCATCTTGCTATGTTAATTGTTCCACTCGGAACTTTTGCATTTCCATCGGGAGCACCTGTTGAAGCTTGTGATTCTCTTCTTCCAAGACACATACATACGACTCCTAAATCAGCCACTGAATCACCTTATATTTTTACAGCATCTGCAAGCCATTATTATCCAGATACCAAACGGCGAAAAATTAAAGGTACTCGTAATGACTTATTTCTGTATTTATTTTTACCAAAATTTTTTTTTTCTAATATAAAAAATATAGTACATATATAAGTATACATATGCATACCATTGTATTCATATGTATTATTTTGTAAAAAGTCGTTTTTTTTTTTTTTTAACGATGGTTAAAAACGAGAGAACGAGTTATACAGGGTATAATCGTTCATTATTAGTTTTAGAAGGTAAGGAGGTAATTAAAGCAATGAAACGTGTGAGCATGAGCGCATACAGTTCGTTGTTTGATAAATGTACACATCAATGGAAATGATTTAAAGTAATGTGAGTCAACTTAGGCTTAAAATAAATACTTGATAATACTATATGAAAATATGTAACACATGAAAAATGTATAAATAATATAAGTTAAGTACGATTCTATTTTTTGTCATGTCTGTCTGCAGGTTCTATAATAATGTACACATATGCAATGAGCTGCTATGGCTGTAACTGTCATAATAAAGCATAATTTAATAAGGAACTCATTGCATTAGCTTTCACTTGATGTACTCTTAAACTTTTTTGATGCGTTTATCAAGTCTTTGATTAAATTTGTCTTTTACGTTTAATACAAGTTTAATCGTTAAAGAAAATGGAATATTTTTGTGCTATAAATCGAAGCTACATAAAACGTAAATTAAACACGTCGAAAAATCACAAACACGTGTTTCATATTACAAAGAACCACTATTTCAGTGTAAGAGAAGTGAGCATTCATATGAAAAACATCTGTCTAAAGCTTAATTAATTTATTTATTTATTATTATTTTTAATTTCTTTTTTAATGACATATGATTATTTAATCACATCGTAATTCGCAAAGAACCAACTTTAAGAAAGTATCAATAATCTTGTGAATTCATTTCACAAGAAAGTATAATAGAAATGAATTTGAAATTATTGCACCCACAACGAACATTTTGCAAAAATGACATTTGTTCTCCCTTGAAAATTTTGCAATTTATTCCACACTCAAGAAAGTAAGTGGATGAAAATGTTTTTAAAAAAATTGAAGTTAAATATGTTGTCCGTTAAATTAATATTCGATATTTTGTAATTAAGCAATTGTAAATAAATTTGAAGCAAATTTTATGAAGAGATTTTCACCTGAAAATATTAACCTTTTCCCTTTAGGAAATAATCCTGCTTTCGACCATAAAATTATAGCATTTAAAGCATCATGAAAAATATGCATATATAACATTATTTTGACAAGAGATAATTTTTTCCCTCAATTATTTATAAAATAACGGTTAAATTAAGTAAAATAGAATTTCTTACATACGTGAAATTTTTTATATTAATGAAAAAAGTTATATTGATTAAAATCCGCAAAAATTGAACATTTAACTCCTACAAATGACAATTAGGCGTTGCACTTTTTAGGTTGAAGAATATTATTTTAAATTGGAAAAAAATCCATGCGTAAAAATTTGTGAAACGTGTATGCCTAGTTAATTGAATTATAAGTCTCTAACACGAAAAACATTCAAATGAGCGTTTTTCTATATAAACTTTTTTGGTCAGCTTTTAAATCATCTGATAATTTGAGCATCTAGTCAGTATTTCCCCTAACTTTTAAAATCTAAGACAATCATGTTTCAGTTGATGAACGAATGCACTAAACACAATAAACAACTCAACAATAATATAAAGCAATAATACGAATACAAATACGTGAGTCAATGTTTTCGCTCTGTTGCATCAAAAGACACAACAGCAAGTTCAAGAGTGACACAAATTTGTCAAAATGACAAATTAAACGCTAGTTGATGCAACTGACCTCATTTAAAATGTATATCTCTTGATTTTTCAGCATTCATGCATGATTTGTTCAGTGTTTTGATTTGCATTTATAATGATATTTATGCAAATATATCAAATCACAATCCATTATGCTACTTTCAACCAAATAATCCCTAGCGCTTTTGGAAATTGACAATTGCATAAGCATAATGCATGTCAGGTTTCGTATCTGTAAATTAGTTTTTTTTTTTTAAGCAGTAGCATCTGAACAATAGTTCATTGACTAGCGTGTGCCACACACATCATAAAAACGTAGAGCGAAAATGTGCATCGCCGTTGTAGTAGATTTAGTGTTAACCAAGGTGCACCACGAGGAGGCCCCACTACATTACACCTTGTATATTTAATCATGGTTTACTTACTAAGCACTATACAGATAAAAGGTATAGTCTCACTCAAATAACCCATATTTTTCAATATTCCTAGTTTAAAGTATAATTAGCTTCTATTCTGAAAATTTCAAACGAATTGCAGAGACATTTTAGAGGTGTATTATAAATAGGAAAAGGGAAAAAAACGTAAATTAAGAATAAAATTTGCAAAAAAATTTCAGACACGTGTTACCAAGTAACAAGGTACCACTTTTCAGTGTAAAAGAATTGAACTTGAGGATGAAAATCATCTTTCTAAAGTATTCATACCGTGTTTATTTTATGAGTTGAGAACAATAGCAAGCATATTTATGTTCAGGTACGAATGTATGTTTTTCCCCCCAAAAAAATTTTAATAATGCAAGTTTAATTCTGGAACAAATTAAACAAGAAAAAAATAGTATAACTACGTTCCTTCCGTAATTTAGTTTGTAAAACTAACCGAACTTATTAAAAGCTTTTGCGGGAATACTTTAATAATCAAACTAAGTTTACATGCTCTTATTTGGCAGGAGAAAGCGATAGCAAAACTTCACTCCGAATTTACGTGTTTTTGAAGAATACAATACAAGAAGCAGTAATTAAAACTACGTTCTCCTATCAATTTTCGTCTGAACAAACAATTGAATGAAAACATTTATCTGTAAATAACCTAATGATTAACTAATTAAGTAACAAAACATTAATCAGATTCAAAAATATTCGCTTTCCACATAACATAAAAATTTGTAACTGAAAAAGTAATGAGTTCTTTTGAAAGCTAAGTAAAAATTTGAGCCAATGTGTATATATATATATAATATATATATATTTGTAGTTTTGTAGTTTATTTTATTTCCAGTAAAGCAAAAAAAAAAAGTTCCATTTTATTTATTTGGTGTTACTTTCAGTAAACTACAACTCTTTTCAGATATGATGCGTTGAAATAGCACTAGCAAAATTGCATACTTCAAGAATATGTGTTTTTCAAAAACTCATTAACTCATTCTAAGTGCCAGCCCCCAACACCCCACAAAAAGGGTGTCACTCCGGGATTATCACCCCTCGTAGTGACGCTACTTCATATATATACGTTATGTATACAGTCAACGCTCTTTATAACGACCACACATTATAAAGACCATTCCATTATAACGACCAGTGGTAAAAGTCCCACCTTTATCCCTATGAACTTTATGTAAATTTGCTTTCGATTAGCGACCTTTCTGAATCGTCTAATCCAATACAGCGACCGCACCAGGTGTCATGTCAGCTCAGAAATTCTGCTTCCAGAAATGTGAATGTATTTTTATCCCCTATATTTTCTACTTTAAAATCTGCTTAATATTTTGTTATAATATTTTGCACTAATAATTTTTTTGAAAATCCAATGATAAAAAATAATTTAGTTGGAATCTTTTTAACACTACCGATTTTAATGGAAATACTGAATATGCATGAAACATGTATATTTTTAAAAGAAAATTCCACCTCTTATAGCGACCACTCGTTATAAAGACCTTTTTCTGTGGGTCGCAGATGGTCGTTATATCGAGCATCGACTGTATATATAACGTAAAATATGCTCAGTTTAACCACTTTCCTTATAATCAAGCTTTTTTGGGGAAAAAGCCAAGCTGCATCAAACAAACGCGCAAGGGTAGAAAAACTACAGGCAATTTTATTTTCATGCATAGAAAAAATTAATTATTAATTTGTGTGAAAGGAAGTAATTTCCCTGCATTTGCTTTAAATGAGAGAAAAGTATTTATATCAGTACCATAAAAGATTTTAAAATCTTAACATAATTAAAATCCCAGACGTAGGAGATGTAGTTTAACATTAATTGAAAAGTCGAAGAACATTGAAAAAGTGATTTTTCTGAGAAATATTTCAAAAAAACCATAAATTAAGTTACAACTTTAAAAGAAACCGTATTATAATGAAAATTATGTTGTGACTAACAATATGTTAAGCAGACAACGTAAAGGATAAATTTGAATCACATAAGTGACACCAAAATGTGCATATTGCATTTTTTTTCTGAATTTACCATACCTCTGTGATGTTTGACTAACGAACGATCAAATTGTAAAGCATTAGACCAGAATTACCCAACCTTTTCACACTTACAGAAAGCTTTTGACAATATCCAAGTTCCAGGGAGCCCTAACATTCAATATCTTTCATAGCATGCATTCATTTATATTAAATTATTACGATCACAAAAAAATTACAATTTTATGAAACAAGTTGAAGTCAGTATTATGTTAATACAAGGTTCAGAAAATATGGTTTTTATTTTTTTCTGCAAGATGGAATCATTTAATAGAAAACTGCTTAGGTGTACATAAATAACCTCTGAACCGTCTTGATGGTTGATATGAATGTCACATGGTATTAAAAGTAAGACATCTCATTGTTAACCCCAGTTAAAGGCACCAAAAGTTTTATCTTTTTTACTTTAGAAAGATATAATGCAATCAAGACTGCTGATTTCTTGAGGAACCCTTAATATTGTTTCGAGGAATCCTGGTAGGGAAACGCTGGCTTAAATTAACATAGTTCCATTGCATTAAGTGTGGTCAATGCTTTGTCATGATCATAAAGCTAATCTGATATAAATTATAATTCAGGGTAGTTATAATAAAAGTTGGGCCTGAGTAGAGTTCTTTATAACAAACGTAAGTCGTAGAAACTTGGTAGGTATGTTTTCTGTACCATGAAAAAAGAAATATGCTCTAAGAAAATAATAAGTTCAAATTTTTACCACGAGATTTACCATTTTCTCTTTCTCTATTTATTGAAGTTCTCATCACCAAGTTGCAAAAGTTTATAGAGACACCTACATAATTACTCATTGCGCAAATTATATGATAAAATAAAGTGTTATGGTTTGTAATTTGTTTTTTGATAATCATATGCGTCTTTCTACCTAGTGATAAAAATGTGCACTCATGTTTTCTTAATGCAGGTTTCTTTTTCCCAAGGTTCATATAACGTATTTTCCCAAGTTTTTTTGACACACGTCTATGAGAACGAACTTTAGGTTAGACTGAACAAGGTAACTTGAATTATAACCACCATGTATGTTTCCTTCCCAAACCGATGCTCTTTAATAATCACGATTTACCAACGAACTTCGATAAAAAAAATTTCTCATGACGAAAATAAAAACAATGAAATGATCTACATCTTTTCCGCTGCTGAAAAGCATCAACACCCATAGCTCTAGCGATGTGATAACCCTCCTCAATTTTCCATCACGCAATGATAAGTATCTCATCTAAACCCGTGAATTCTCAGCCTTCATTGAAGCATAAAAGCTGGCTTCTTCAAATCGTTCTCACGAACAGGTTTCATAGAGGTATAAGGGGAATGGAGTAATGAGAGGGGAGTTGTAGGGTTAGTTAAATGACTTCGGCTACTTCGTAATGAAAACTATGCATGCGCAGCATGGATAACCACCTTGATAGTTTTGATTGCCCATTGTGCTGTGAAAGGATGATTACAAGATAACTTCTATTCGTAAATGCTCTTAAATGCTTGGGATTTTGGGAAATCATATTATCATGCAGATTAGAAACTTGAAAGGTTTTCGTGGGAATGGAATTTGTCTCAATCGTCTTGCGAATGTATTCCACGTATTCAAATGTCTACTTGGAAGGAATTTTAAACAACCAGTCTGGTTTGAATACTTGTAACAAATAATTTTCTCAATAAAGATGCTTCATGTTTTGAAGACGACCATCGTGTCAGTCAAGCCGATAGCTGCGGGAAATAAATTGTTCTATGACTTTATGGTGTCAAGGTACCGCATCGCTCTTTAAACTGCTGACCTTTCCGCCCTCTTACCGCAAACACCGTTCATCACAGTAGACTTTCATGCGTCAGTGACTAAAATACGACGTGTCCGACATTAAGATGTCTCGCAAATATATAATAAAAATGACAAAGCGAAAACAGAAATGCGTGATGGTGATTTTTGTGCTTTAAGATATTTCCTTTTATTTTTCAATTTATTTTTTCTGCACTATATTCAATGACAATGAATGTTATCAACAATTATACGTGCACAATTCAGGTTGGCGAGTATGTTTTAAAATGTGGGGAAACAAGAAGTTTATTCAGAACTAAACCAGCCAATAACATTAACGAGTAACATTAGCTATACATATCACTCTCTCTCTCTCTCTCTTCATTTGACTTAAACCCCTAGTTATTTAGAATATAACTATTTGGCGGTTAAAACTTTAATGTTCTTTAGAGAAAGTTCTAAATTAACCAGGGGAAAAAATAAAAATTCCAAGATTCCAAATCCGTTGGAATTTGCTTTTCCCCCCTTTTTCACACCATTATTTATTATAAAAGTGGCAAATAATAATAAAACTTTTATCACTATATGTTTAACTTCAACTTTCAAAATTGTTTGTCGATTCAACAATTTTAACTTTTCAAAATTGTTTGATTTTTTACAAAAAACTCTCATAAATTAACAAAAAAAAACGGACACCGTTAAAAATGCTGGATCGGCCCCTGATGTAGGTTTCTTCCTTAGATGCAATAATTTCCCTCATAAAACTACGTAAAAGTGCGCTTCTTCATCACTTAGTAGCAGCAAAAAATGAAATACAGACTTTTTGAACAAAATATCAAAATATTCGTGTTCATGAACTTAATGCATCTTTCGCTACAAATGCTTCCGCTGCTAATTGTCGATTTCAAAAAGTTAGTTTTTTCAATTTTTTTTTTTAAATCAACGAGCAACGCTTATTGTCATATTCTACCGTGTTTCTGTGATCAATGTTGACTGTAACTAGTGTAGACAAGACATATTGCATTTTGGTCAAAAAACCGTAATACTACCTCAAATTCAAAAAGATTATTCAATGTTGACTTCAGTCACAGAGCAGAATTAATAAATTCTACGTTTTTTCTAACAATTGAAAAAAAAAATAATAAATTGGGAAACCTCATTGAATATTTACAAAAAAAAAAAAAAAATGTTACCAGAAACTGATAAAATGTGTCAAGAATCAAGAAAGCATCTGAATGTAATTTTGTAGAACTGAGCCTTCTAGATTTGGGGAAACAAAAACTGTCTCACTAATATATATTCTAACCTATTTCCCACGGCTCAACGTTCAAATTCCAGGAAGAAGACAATATTTCTCACCCTTGAAGAAACTTCTCAATTACGCAAAAAACTCTACATCAATCTTGTTAGCATTTATTTCCCCGTGGTAGTTTTCTTTTGCTTTCGCGCATGAAATTACAACTTTCTTATTAAGATAAAAAGGCTTTCAACCGTAACAATATGAATGAAGATTTATAGCATTTAATCGCACAAGGCATCAATTTCAGTTTTGTTTTTAACTAAACTGAATGGATAATATAATTTCATGCGATGATATAATTTTAATTCCCCTGATTATTACTATTGTTATTGTTATTATTATTATTGTTACTGATTTTATTTTTTAAATACTGATCGTGACAATAGATAAAAACCATTTGCACTTTATGTCTCTGGATAGCAAACATTTAATTGTGTCGTCAAACATTTATTTTTATTTTTATTATTTTAGTTTACTTTCCATAAAAGGAAAAATAAATAAGTAAATAAGAGCAATAAAAGGGTACATTTCAAACTCGTGTTTCCAAGAATTAAGGAAGCCCGAAACACGTGACTGCAATATGCTTTGCAAGTTAACCCTTTCTAAGACGGCGGGAAGTATGCTTCCCACCAAATTCATCTAGTTATAGATGTTTATGGTAAGCTATTTTACTCTGCCTGATTGGTAGAATGTTACAAGGACTCCGGGAAGCATATTTACCACCACGTGCGTCAATATTCACATATTAGAACTATCCCTTTCCCTTCAAAGGGGGATTATGTTAATCTTATTTAATGTCCTATATGAATTTCATTTTTGAAACCAAACAAAATCCGAAAAACATTTTCATATACCGATGCTACAAAAAAAAATTTCCCTTTAAAGGGATAAGCTGTCCAACGTTGGTTTTCCCATACGTTATATCAGCACAAAATAAAAATGTGTGCAACTTTATTTCTCATGAAGGGAGGCTCCTGTAAGCTCTGCGTCAAACAAATATTAGAGGGAGAGAGGGGAGGGGGTGAGGCTCGCCTCCCAAAGTTTTTTTTGAAGGAATGTAATCCCATTCGGTCAAAACTGGCAGTATACTTCTGTTTCATGTGCGCTTCTGTGTATTTTAGTATCAGAATCTAGGGGGAAAATTATAATACCTGATATAATATAACTACAAAATGCATAGCACTACTGTTGACGATGTTGCCTGCCAGTGACATTACTGATATCTTGGTACTAGTCTCCAGGTATTTATTTTGGTTGTGCTTAGTTTCACATGAAATTTCAAAAATTTCGTAGAATATTTATAATTTGTTGAAATTAACAAGCTTAATACTTCAAATTTTTATTAAACCGAAAAAGTGGCACTATCTCTCAGTTGTGTCACTCATGTTAAAAGCTTTAGAAAACTCATTTCGTAGTTATTTGTCAACTGGAGACATGTTGGCCCTGATAGAAGTTTTTGCGGAAGTCTTCTTAGGCGTCTGATTTACTCTTCTACAGAAGAGCTTTTTTTTTTTTTTTTTTTTTAAATTTTATTTATCTATTTTAGTTTTATTTATTTATGCATATATTTATAATTTTTTGTTCTTTTTCCAATAAAATTAACTCATGAATTTTCGAAACTCATGCGAAGAAAATATAGGTTTCAATTAAAATTAGATGTTAAGAATTTATCATAAGATAAAATTATAAAACAATTTTCAATTATTTACTCTACCACTAAAAGAGAGTCTACACTACGCATACCAAGCTCACCTTCATGATATACGCTTAGAAAGAATGAATGGATATGCGAATCAGTACAGTAATACCATTATGACCAAAAACATTTGCCACTGAAAAAAAATTTAAATATTGAAGTCATCAAAATTTAGAGCAGGATTTAATCAAATACGATCCTTTCCCTTAAACGTGCATTAGAAATGAAACGTAGTTTTTTTCTGGTTTGTAATTAGCTTGGGGGAGTACTTTTCGAATTTGCTTTTGAAGAAAAATATTTACCTATTGTTCCAGAAACAGATGCAGCATTTTTACCTTTAGGAACGTTTTGTTACTTCTTGAATGATGCTGCTGTCTTGGCCATATGGAACTGAGTAGGGGAATGTAGGGCAAAGTGAAATAGTTAAGATAAATTACATTTTTGAAAATGAAAAAAAAAGTGGAAATTTATTTGGAAAATAACAGTACGTGAAGAGAGAACTATAAATTTTATTGTATTAGAACTTTCATTGAAATCTTATTTTTCCTTTTAGTTAGGCAATCAATTTCTGAGTTAAAATAAAAGTGGAAAATTATCACTTTGGCTGTATGGGACAAGGTGAAAAATTGAAATATTTTACTAATGAAATACAGACGAGCGCGTTTAATGGAATAGCCATTTTGCCATGAAGAATTGTTTTAATAGGCGAGATAGTCCATAATCCGGGATCACAGGAATAAATACACAATGTTATGGTACATTGAAAATTCCTACAATGAATGGGATGTTCTTTTAACCGATATTCCATCAATCTGGCTGTACTGTAGTTTTCATGTGATATTATTCATCCTTACCCTATTCGCATGTAGCCTTATAGTAGTTCAAATAACATGAAAAAATAACATAAAACAAATAACATAATGATTCATATTTACGATTACAGAGGGGGATGCTTTTTATTAAACATGAATAACTAAATGAATGAATTATTGATGAAAACAAGCAAATGAATTAATAAATTAATGAATGTAAAAAATAAATGATTTATTAAACGCACGAATGAAGAATCTATTTAATGCCTGAACAAATAAATGAATTAATAATGAAATGAATGAATAAATGACAGACAAATTTAGTTATGTGATGATTGATGCAGGGACAAAGTGAAATAAAGTACTATTTCAACTATGCCCCACAGGCACAAGACAAATTGTACGAAACATTTGAAATCAAAACAAGCTTAATATAAAATAAATTAACACTTCACTGGAAATTAGAAGGTCTTATTTAATATTTAAAATATTAATAACAGGAATTTTACCATTATAGAATAGCAAAAAATATTTTTGACTTAACACAAAACATTACACAATGGCTTGTATTATCATACAGCTTGATCTTTAGATTTAACTATTTTTTGACTGAAGTCAACCACATGTTATGTAACAAAGTTAAAATGTTATAAATAAATGACTCTGTAAACAGAGTAAATATTTTACCATTTCACTTTGCCCCGTATTCCTCTATATTTCATTTCTTCCTCTTATATGTTTATTTGCAAATTTTGAAAGCAGTTGATGCCTCTTAATAATGTTTTGAAAGTATAAATTACCACGTTTCATTTATTTGCATTTTCACGTAGGTAACTCATGTTAGACAACTGAATGAAAACAAATTTACGATACCGACATTCTTTTTATTTCTGAAGGCAATTTGGATAACTGTAAATTTTGCTTTTAATGTGAATATCAAATATGGGTATCTTAGCGCAGTAAACTTTATAGTGGTTCATTTAAAGATAATAATAATAATAATAGTTAACTCGTATCTTTTACGAGTTAATGAATTAACTCGAATGATTGCGAATTACACTCGTAATTAATTATGAATTCAATTACGAGTATCTTTTACGAGTTCTTAACTCAATTATGTGCCTTTGAAATTTGTAACTTAAGTTGATAATTAACTAAAAGAAAAATTTGTTATTTCTCTGTTTATTTTAGCCCAATCTATTTCTTAATGTATATTTTTGTCGTTCCTATAAATATAATTGTAAATGGGAATCAAATGTTATTTTAGAAAGGTAAGAAATCTAGAAAGGTAAGACAGCGTTGTAGATTTAGCTTTGTGAGCAACTGTAAGCTCATGAATATCGTATTCTTCTATCCAACGTGCTCAAAAACAATCAATTTAATTACTGAAGCATTTACTTGATACCTGACTGAAAACGTTTTGCTACATACTATTTATTATCTTTTCTTATTTTAGTGAGAATTCGTGGGGCTCCGTTCAAGGGATTTTTCGTAGTGGCACTTGATGCAGAAACACACAGCAGAGTGGGGTTCTTCATGGATGCAAATGGCATGGTGTCCGTGCCGTGTTCAGCAATCACCCACACGGACGGAAGACCGAAGCTGGGAGCCACCATGATTTGGCAGCCACCCCCAGACAAGAAAAAGGGGGAAGTTATATTCATGTAAGTCTGGTTACGAAGAAAGGGAATCAAATTTTATTTAGATCAAAAGCAAAATTTCTTATCCGTGTTTTTTTTTTTTTTTTGTGGACGTATGGTAAACCTGTATGTATTTGATAAAGTATCTACAATGTGCAAAATGTGATAGGCCTGTGATATAATAATCGTGGTAAACGAAAAGTTTTAAAAATTGTTTAGTTTCATTCATGTTTAAGTTAAAAGAGTTTTTTATTTTACTAAACATAAAGCAACTGCCCAAAATATATTTATCAGCAGAGCAACGTTAAGTAATGTATTATTAAGCCTTAAATGCCCCAGGTTGCCCTTTCGTAATGTATCCTATTTAGTCTTCTAAAATAGTATGAAGATAAAATCGGTGCTATTATCTTGTATTGGAGTACATCGCCTAATCAAATTTATTCACTTTTCTACAGGAGATAGATTGTTACAAATAATTCAGTGTTACGTCCTTGTGTTTAAGAACCTTCTGTAATTATGTTCCATTTAAAAAAAATCAGTTTGTTTTCTTCCCGAATTTTCGTCTTCTACTTTAAAATTTTTAGGAACACTATTGTCCAAACTCCATTTCGCCTCCTAAACTTCTCGTCTTGCCCAACAACATATAGTAAGCATAGTATAGAATATGCGTGCCTTTGTAACTACAAACCAATTCGACTAAATCATTCACTTTCAAGTTTATTATTTTTAAAATTTAAATTAAAAATACTTCACTATAAAGTACCATGAAATTATAACTTTTTTATTTAATTTTTTTTTTCATAACATTCACAAATAATGGCTGCGGAATCGAGAGCATTTTTTAAATTAAAAATGTCTACATAATATATTGCAATATTTGGGCTAAATAATCAATTGTGAACATTTGCAGTTCTTATGGAAAATCCATAGTTCATGAAAATGTTTTATGTATCTTCTAACAGCTTTAGGAATTTTGTTCCAATAACAGAAACTTCTCTGCAAAGTATCTAGTACGTTCAGTTATGTGTATAGAATACTTTCTATAGTGTAATCAAAGAAAGTTTTATACTCAGAATATGCTCCTACGATACTTGACACGAAAATATACTCGGCAATTTAGAATTTCGAAAAAATATTGTTATCCAAGTCCATAAACTTCCTTACAAGAGCTTATAGTTTTATGTCTTGAATTTTTTGATTGCTTTGGAAGCTTTATGTATAGTTTGATTGGGATATTTATCACAGAGTTGTCCTCGGCGTAATATTTTGCAGAATTTTCTACAAACTAGATAAATCAAAAAGCTCTATTTTGCAAAACAGAAGGAAAGGAACTTGGAACTTGTAGCTATTAATAAAAACTTTTTATTTCGTTGATTTTTTTTAAGCTCATTGAAGACAGAGCGGTGAAGTTCCTGGCAGTACTGCTTGTATTACCTGAACCCTTTTTACTTCAAATGACGCAAGAATTCTCGTAGCAAAGATGAAAACCAGTGATAAATTATACCACTCTCAAAGCTAGTTACTCAAGTTCAGCAACTCCGATTCCATTCCATTTAAGCTCGCATTTAGTTTCTACGAAATCAACGCATGAAGCAAGTTAGCAATGTGTCCATTGAAATCTCAATTTAGCGGTTGATGAATGGGCTGAAAAGAGCGATCATTTAATTTAACATTCTGTCAGGAATCCTTCAAGTTAAATGATAAATGAATTGTTCGTACATGCAAATTAAGATATGCATTGGTAATTACATATTTTTCGTGATAGCAAAATCGTAATACCCGGTCCCATCGTCTATAATGCCTGCAGTGAAACAAATCAATCATTTTTTTATGTTTTTTCATTTCATTTTTCATAATTACTTAATCTTATTATCTGTACAATTTTTTTAAAACAGAAAGAATATAAATTCAATTTTAAAACGACAGAAATTACTCGAGCTAAGTATGTAACCGAAGTGGTGAATTTGTAAATTAACACTCCTACGCATGAAAGCGTTCTAGGGTGAAGTATAGGGAGTGTAACCAAGTTTCCGCATAGTTCAACTTTGATCTTAAATTGCCAAATTGTTATTAAGAGTTTAACTCTGAAGTTTCTCATGCATAAACTTGGACTAATTCCCTATAAAACAATAAGTATTTTATTTTATCTTTTATCGTTTTATTATTATTATTACTATTATGACCTAATTTTCTTTCTTATCAAAATGTTGTTTCGAGGTTACACTTACACCAGAGTCAAAGTGTGCACGTATAACCTTTCCCTGATAAACCCATATAAAGAGAGCAATAAAACAAATGTTTTAATGTATCACCATATTTGGGGCTTTCTAATTATTGAAATATCCTAAATTTTACTCAAGTTATTAACTTTTTCGTGCATCTCTTCTTGCATTTTGTGGAATACCACAAAACCTGGGTTTTTCTCTCCAATTTTTGTCCTAAAAGGACAAATATTGGAACAATGCTACTTACGTATTTTGTTTGAGCAGTGTACTCGTATTTTATCGCTTATACACTATCTACGAAAAAGTATTTGGACACTTTGGATTTTAGACATTTTTAAAAAATTCTGGAGAAATATTAAACTTGTTTTGTATTTTGCACCATGGAAAGAACATACTTAAACTCACATTTAAGAAACAAAATTCAGGCTTAGGGCAATTAAAGGGCGGTCAAAAAATTAAAAAAGGAAAAAAAAAAAAAAAAAAAACCTTTTGAACATCTTGTATCAAAAAATGATCGAAATGTCGTGTAACTTTCGCAAAACATTTTAATTATATACGCAATGTTACGCCCGCTTTCGTCAGAAAAGCAGTAATATTCATGAAGATATGGGCATTTGTTTTAAATATTCGAAAATTTTCGCAAGTGTTTTGCTTATAACTCGCTAAGTTCTATCTCAAATTACATGAAACTTGCAGACAACTTGACAAAATAAAAAGTAAGTATGGTTCCAAAACGGGGGGAAAATGTAATAAATAGTCGATGAGATTTGAGCAGTTTTATTAACACAAGTGTGATTGCGCATGCGCGAAAGATATTATTTTTTTTAATAATTTGGTAGTGAGATCTATGGAGCAACTTATGTAAAAGTTTCAGTTGAATATTGATATTTTTCAAAGAGATAAGACCGTACAGCGAGCCGTATTTAGCAAGCTTTCGAATTGGAGAAAAAAGATAAGGGGTTTTCCACAAATTTTTATATTGCATGATTTTGGCAAAGTAAACAATAGCATTCAAATTCAGACTCCATAAACACAAATAATGCAATTTAATTCAGTTTAACATCTGTCAATTTTCCAATTTATCATGCAATATAAAAATTTGTGGAAAACCCCTTATCATTTTTCTCCAATTTGAGAGCTTGCTAAATACGGCTCACTGTGTACTGTGTGTGGTGTATATCTCTTTGAAAAATATCAATAGTCAACTGAAACTTTTACATAAGTTGATCCATAGATCTCACTACCAAAATATTAAAAAAAATAATTAATATCTTTCGCACATGCGCAATCACATTTGTTTTAATAAAACTTCTCAAATCTCATCGACTATTTATTACATTTTCCCCACGTTTTGGTACCATACTTACTTTTTATTTTGTGAAGTTGTCTGCAAGTTTCATGTAACTTGAGATAGAACTTAGCGAGTTATAAGCAAAACACTTGCGAAAATTTTCGAATATTTAAAACAAATGTCCATATCTTCATGAATATTACTGCTTTTCTGACGAAAGCGGGTGTAAGCATTGCGCATATAATTAAAAATGTTTTGCGAAAGTTACAGGACATTTCGATCATTTTTTTTATACAAGATGTTCAAAGTGTTTTTTTTTCCTTCTTTAATTTTTTGACCGCCCCCTAATTGCCCTAAGCTTGAATTTTGTTTCTTAAATGTGAGTTTAAGTATGTTCTTTCCATGGTACAAAATACAGAACAACAAGTTTAATATTTCTCCAGAATTTTTAAAAAATGTCTAAAATGAAAAGTGTCCAAATACTTTTTGGTAGATAGTGTATAAATAAACAGTATCATATCTGCAAAAGATCATTTATTTTTTTTTTATATATATATGTATCAAAATTTTCAGATTTTTCGCTCTTTATGTTGGGAATACTGCTGTAAGTAAACGTTCAAAAATTAAGGCTAGAAGTCAACTGTAATTTTTGGTGCAATACTCTAATAATTACTTTTTATAGTTATTTCTCCTTTTTTTGACATCATTAACGTATATCATGTGAGAGAAAACTAGAACAATAACTATTTTCTGAAAAAAAATCGATTATTATAATCATTGAAACAAATAAGCTAAATAAATAAAACAAATTGTGAAAAGTTCAAACTCCTCTCTTGAAAAATGTCCATTTTGCAGATATGACGCAGTTCAATTCTATAAGCGACATGTAGACAAATAAATGCGAACCTTTTTTTCCCTCTTAAATTTTAGAAAAATGATACGATATTACTTTTAATATAAAAAATTAAAATATATCACTTCCGTCACTAAGTTTTTTAATTATTATTTATCCAATTAAAATTGAAAAGAACATGTGCTTAATGCTATTTTTTTACATCTATATTTAACCTACAAAAATAAAAAGGGGTGTACATTTTGCAAAGCAAATTTCCGCAGAACAGGATCGTGTTAAGGCTACTTATGTGTTTTGAAATTTTATTTATAAACAAAATCGGATTTAATATATAACTCTGAGTGAGTGATAATGTTCGGTAGTGATGCGAGCCTCTAATTACTCTTTCCCCAGAAGATTGGTTGCAATTGTCTCCAATGCTAATACTATGTTATCCTCCTGAGACCTGGAATCCAATAAAATGGATGTTTTGCTTTTCTCTCTGGTGTGACATATTTTATTTTAGCAAGCAAGACCTGCACTGGAATTATAAAGGAGAAATAGAAAATCAGAAAACTCAGAAAAACTAATAGTTGAGAGAATATGTATATTTTATTTTGCTCGGGTCTCAGGAGGTTATGTAACAATAACTAAGATAATCTTAATAATGCACCATCTCACCAAACCTTCCAAATCAGTTGCTTAAACTGTTAGCTTGTCTTACATAAATTGATGAGAGGAACAGTACTAGTTGAAATTCTTAGTTTTTAATCGAGTTTATTGTGTTTTGACTGTACCGTTCAACCAAACGGCAAATGAAACCTGTAATTTCCAAAACTATCTTTTGCTTCGAACAATGTGTTAGCAACAAAATAACTTAAGATTAATGCCTTATGGGATGAGATTCTACAGGCACCTCCTTTTCATAAATGAAAATATTAATTTACGCCGACACAACTCCCATTGGACTCTTATTGCAGGTTCGTTTCACAGCTTTTGTAGCAGGTCATGGTATGGTTCCTGTTTGGATTTATAATCCTGTGAGACATAAAGGGTTAGAAAATGGCTGGAATCATTGAAAAGAGACTGCTATAGTTCTACTGTCACATTCAATGTTTGAGTCTACATTTATCAGGCAGATTGATGAAAGTAAAAAAAGCCTTTCTCTTACTGGGGGGGGGGGGGGGTGAGAGGAAATACCTCTTAGCTCTGGTGCTCAGGATATGTACTCCATGTACTCTCCTGGACCTATTTACTTTTGAGCGTGTATGTGTGATTGTAAATTACAGAGTACACTGAGATGTAATATGTATGCATGCATATATAAATCTTACATTAATTCGGATTTTTACTTGCTGATACGATACCGCTGATTGCCCAGTTTTGCATTACTTAAATTACAATTCAAAACAGGTAATAATTTAAGCGAATTGGAGTAATATGTTATGAGAGAGTAAGAAATAGGCGATTGCTTTTGAAAACTGGATCGTTTTAAGGTAGCGTGAGAAAATGTTTGATTCTTATTAATATAAACTTCAGTATTCTATATTATTTTTTTTTTCTTGATTTACATTTTTTCTGTATCAAATCAAAACCTTGCTGAAAGCGTGTTAAACATTTCTCCTGTGAAATACATAAAATTTTGTGAAATAACGTAACTTTTCTTTTTTCTTCCCGCAGGGCAACTATTTTGGAATCATTTTCAACTTATTATTCTGGGCTCATTGCATCTGTTCCAGTTAAAAAAGTGAAGAAACGGCCGAAACGAGCTTCCTTGATGAATCCTCTTTTCGATCATGACATAGACTCTGTTTGGACAATGAGAAACATTACTTTAACATGAGATTTGCGATACTTTGTGATATACGCAGTCTAAGGTGCCACATTTATTTTGTTATGACTATAAATGCCGAGATATTTCGCATTCACCCTGTCTTAAGGAAGTATAAATTTGAAATAAATACGTTTTAAAAACTATCTAAGAATAAATCATGCCTAGTATTAACTATTTAATGTTCATTGAATATTTTCTAGAAATATATTGAAAAAGGCATATCTGAAGCAATTAAGAACTAAGCTAAATGAAAAATGGCCAGGTTACAAATCTGATATTGATGTATACGGGAAAGTTTTAATTGACATTTTATCATTTCATGAAATTTTAATCATTTTGTGATAACTTTACATAAAGCTTTTACATCTCAATGTAATACAAAAATTGAGCCAAAAAAAAAAAAAAAAACTCAATACTATTATAATTAGAAGACCTCTTATCAGTACTTTCACTTTTTTTGAAATACTACTTTCAAGCAAATATTTAGATTTGCCCATTTTTGTGTCCTAATTTCAGTTTCGAGGATCTCTTTTGTTATTAATAAGTAAAAAAATAGTCTTTTAAATGTTCACTACAAATAATCAAATCTAACCTTTTTTTATGCAAGTAATTATATATTTAATTCAGAGACGAGTGCTCACGTTTATTGTTTTGGCATTTATGTAAATTGTATTCCTCTTCATATAAGGTGACTAATTCCATGAAAAAAATGAAGCAGTGCATTTTGTTCATCAGTTAAGATTTGGTTAGTACTAGTACATAAGTTTCTAGACCTCAAAAGTATTTTTTCCATAATTAAATTTGAAATTCTCCGCAAAAGAAATGTTATATGTACAACTATATTCTAACTGTTCATACTCCTTTGTGGCACATTAATAACCGCGTTTTCAATTTTCAAATCTAAATGACACTCAGGTTTAATCATACAGATTGCATGTTTGAAATAATTTTTTTTTTTTTAACTCAGAAAAAAGCTGAAACATCAAAATGATGTATATTGTATTGCAGAAACATCGTATAATAGATATTCTTATTGGAAAAAATATTTTCTTTGAAACAAATATACTGCTCAAGCATTTGAGTTTTCTTTTTTTTAAGTAAATATGAGAATTTACATAAATACAACAAAAGTACAATTCAAAATGGATAAAAGCAACGTTAAAGGGCCCAAATAAAAGGCTAAAAATGGCAGACCGGTTTCAAGGGCAATCAGCCCCATTAGTCAGTACCGAGAGAAGAAATGAAATATTGCGCCTTTTAACGTTGCTTTTACCTACTTTGAATACATGCGCAAAGTAAATGTTGCTGTTTTTAAAAAGTACAATTACTAAAAATGATCTTGGAAATAAAAAAAGCAATGCAATAATAAATTATTTTTGACTAAATATAATTTAGTAAGTTAGTTGCAAAATAGAGAACATATCAAATGACAGAATAACTTTAAGAAAAATTAAGATCGAGAACTAAACTACATTAGCGAAAAATTATCCGGGCAATTTTGATAGAGATATATGATTTAAGTTATTTATTTTCATAAGCGCCTCGATTGTTTTGATTTTAATTTATAAAGCTAGGTTTTTATATTTATCAACAAAAATGATCAATAAAGATAATCACCATAAAATGGAAACATGGAGTTAGAAAGCACAATCATGCATAAACCATAACTTTAACAATAGTACATGAACATACTTTTGTAAAGAACAAAATAGAAATACATACATAACTGTTATCCCAGCGCATAGACATTCCTATTACATAACTTTTACAGCGGTACATAAACATACTTCTTTAAAAAATTAAATGGAAACGCATACATAATTGTTACCACAGCACACAGCCATCTCTATTACATAACTTTCACAACGGTACATAAACATATTTTGCAAAGAATTAAATAGTAACGATTATAGGGACAAAACCGACTGCTTTGTCGCGAAATCCCAAATCTGGGAGACATAGTTATTCACACACAAGTTAAAGAAAATATTAAGTCCTTTTTCTGTTTTCTGGTAACTAAATAAAGCACTATAGCTGCTCCAACGCTCGGAAAGTAAAAAGTTATATCATTTTTCGAGACATTTAGAGATTGGATTTGCTGGTGAAAATTGAAAATGCTTCTACGGAAAGCTTAATGCTGATTCCTAACAATCATGAGGTTTTGTAATATTTGGTGATTACAGGGATTTAAATTTATCCCTAGCTACTGGTAAGTCTATCCCCCCCCCCCCCCCCCCAGTCCCGTCCCCACTGCGGAATTCGCATCTTCGCATCACTTATAGCCTGCACTGTTGATGTCTTAGTTCGAAAGATAATTCACAAAATTGAGTACGTAGCTTCATCGCTCATGTAATTCTTTTGGTTTCTGATACTAATGTACTCTCCTTAGCAAGAAGTTATGCAAAAGTGTCTCTTAAAAATACAAAATTTAAAAATTATTAAATAATAAACTTTGTATAAGATCAATTTATCCAAAAACTTGAAATTAAATCTAATATGAAAACATCCACCAAAGTGATTAGAACCAAATGAGCAATTGCTATCAATAGCAGTTGTGGAATGGTCATTAGTGTTTGGGTGATGAAAACACATAAATGAAAACCCTTTTCCCTCTCGTGTTGTCTTTTTTTGCTCATAAAGGCCTTTGAAGTCTGATTTTTTGACTGAAGCTCTTCCTTAAAAACCAACATTGTACAAAAAAAAAAAAAAAATTTGGGAAAACTTTTAGCAGTTGAAATAAGCAAACAATTTGCACATTCTGTTGTTCGTTCAACTTTTTAAAATTTATAGCGCTTCAATCTTCGAATGGCAAAGCACATAACCCCACCTTCAAGTATCACCAACTTCAGTCATGCCTTTCATTTTCTGCAACAGATGCACTCTCAGAAACGCATGCTCAAATCTCACGAAACTTTCGTCGTAATTGACGAAACGGCTTCGTGCAAAATATCCCGAGTAAACCTTTGTGATCGCACGAGATCCTCGTGATCGCACGAGGATCACGTGGCTTAAGGAAAGTGGCGAGGAAAGAACTGTTGTAAGTGGCGAAATTTGCTTGACGATTGAAGAATCGTCAAAAGTGAGAGTTCCATTTCTGAGAGCGCAGTCTTAACCAATTCGGTGAAATAAAGGGAAATAACATACCATGTTATTGTGTTTGCTTCCTTAATATTTTTCATTTGAGAGCATAATTTATGAAAGACCAACTCAACCAACGAGATTCATAAATAGAATGGGCAATGCTAACCTTAATATGGTGCTTGATGTTTGGATAAATCAAACAGATTGGCACAAACTCATTAGCAATTTTTTTAACAGATTAGTTTATTCAAGTACAAAAAATAAAATATCAATTTTTTCTGCTTTTACTATAACTTGGTACCTTCTGTCTCCTGCTCGAAAATTTTCATTTAGCCCAGTATTCTATTTATATATCTTGTTGGACTCATGAATAAGAAAACATTTATGAGCAATTGCAAGTAAGTTATCTAAAAGAGGACACGTTCTGTAGCTCATTTAAATTCACTAAATTCATAGCATTTCAATCTTCGGATAGCATTGCACAAAACGACAACATCAGACCTCATAACTTCAGTCAGGCATTCGATTTTGTGCAAGGAATCGACTTCGATGACCGATTCGGTGAAGGGATCATACATGAAATCATATCGTCTCGTCATATGCTCTTGCACATATTTCCTAGAAATAAAAAAGATACGGCAAAAAAATGAATCAATCAGTTGATCAATTTACATATTTATATTTCAATACAATAAGGCGAATGGATGAAAGAACAAAAGCAATAAATTTAAATTCAAATTACTTTTTTAAGTGTGTAAAATCTTTACTAAGCATGAACATTGATAAAAACTGCCTAGGAATTGAAAATTGCTTCCACTATACTTCTATGTTTTAATTTAGACATACATATACAATTTTTTGTATCGGTAAAACGCAATCAGTGATTATCAATTCGAAACGTCTTGTCAAATCGATGCAATATAAAGGCTTCATTTTGGCACAGATAGAACATTTTTATCATCACTAAGGGTGTAAATAAGTTTTACTTTTTGGGAAAAGTATCTCTTCGTTTAGGAATTTAGGTCTTAATTAGTAAAGCATTTTACGGACTATAAGACGTACTTTTCCTTACAGAAATTGGCTGAAAACTGCAGGTGTTTCTTATACTCCAAACTAATATTAACCCTTTCGCGCCTAACGGGACACATACGTCCCAAGCAAAATTTCAAAAAAAGGCTTTTCGGACATCCAAAACATCACGAAGGTTACTCAATGTTGGTGACCATCTGCCAGTAACAACAAAAACACGACGGCGGTGCCGTAAATGTGTACAACAAAAGAAGGAATCGCGCACTAAAATAATGTGCACGATGTGTAATGTCCCATTGTGCATTGATTGTTTCAAATCATACCATTCATAATTAAATTTTTATAACTAGAAAATCATTGGTTTTCTTTGCAAAATTACTCATTGAGGACTACCGGGACACATATGTCCCAGTTGTCAGAACTGATGGAACATATATGTTCCGGTCCTAAACCAGTGTTTAAAATCTTCCTAAAAATATCTTAGTTTTAGCCTTCTAGTGTGCCCTACTCATATGTATATTATAAATGTTTAAAATGCTATTTTTTAGAAAAACTGTTCAAATTTTGATATTCATCGTATAATGTTTCGTTGAGTCTTTCCGTCTGTAAATGAGATTCTCGCAAACATTCGTTGTACGAGCAAAGATGGTTCGGTACGAGCATCAACTAAAATGGTTTCATCAAGGAACTGGAGCAGCCACTTTTTTGAGTTACTCCGCTCCGACTTCTAAACATTTGCTCCAACTGCGCTCCGTGCTCTGAATAATTTTTTAAAAAACATAGTGTTTTTAACTTTTATGTGTTTCATTTATTAATACGTATGCATGAAATATTTAAGTATCAAAAATATTAAGGAACGAAATAATAAAAATAGCGTGACCTCGCCACAACGATGAAATATTCAATATTCAATAAATTTAAAAACAAGCTTGAAGAAGAGAAAAAAAGAAATTTGGAGCAGCAAAAACACATTTCCCTGCTCTACCTCCACTCTAGATTCGAGACAAAATCCCACCTAACTTTTGCTTTTTACGAAAGACAAAAAAATAAAAGAATGAATAGCTTGCCCTGATCTTACCTGACTTTATCTTGAGCATCTTGAAAGCTTTCTGCTACGAAATATGTGTCCTGGTACTCTTGATCCTGGTATGGTTGCAAAGCAGTGGTTTCCGGATTAAAGGGAACGAGATTCGGTTTGTCCGAAAGAGCGTGCTGAAACAAGTTTCCGCAATTCATTTTTTAAGATAAGCATTTTAACAGGTTTGGCATAAATATACTTAGATATAACAGTTTCGAGAAATGCGCTTTTTCAAGAATGTGGCTTTTCTGTGGTAATTTCCTTGAGTTTCGAATTCGAAGTAGCCCGAATGCATATTTTTAAGTCCAATTTTTTATGGTATCAATGAAGATTAATTTATCAGTTTCAAAAACAATATTTATTGAAAAAGCGACAGGAGGACACAAATTTATGAGAAACGGCAAAGAATCAAGGATTGTAAGTACAGCAAAGCTCTATAACAATAACTGAGTTTTAGAAATTCCTGGCAGAAATAAAATATCCGTATTTGAGGAAAGCTATCTCGCTACTTCCCATTTAATTTCAAGTTTTGGTACTACTTAATTGGTACGCAACAGCGACTTATCATTCAAAAGTTGACCAAAATTTATCTTACAGGACTGCAAGGGGATTTGAAAAATTTTACGCCTAATTTCAAGGATTTTATCAAACGTTTTACTTAAATATTTTATATTTTGTAAATTCAATGACAATACAATTTATTTATTTGGGCCCTTTTCTAGAAATGTGCAATCTGCTTCCCCATAATGGTGGGGACCTCCTCATGGTGCGGACTGGATAACGCTAAATCTCCACCTATCCGCTTCCGGCGAATGTTAGGCTCTCTTTGTAGAGAGACTGCGGCACCGGGATGGTAAAGCAGGTAGGCAACGCTATCCAGTCCGGTCCATATGACCGGTTCTGGTTGTTGTTACGTCTGGTTGTTGTTACTTCCATGAGAGTTTTTGGAAGGTTCGAAGAAAGAGCACTGCGTTCCGGGCCCTTCGAGGTAATCTGGTAAAGCCTCTATGCTATATACAGTAGGACAGGGGTCCTCAACCTTTTTCTACCCAAGAGCACATGCCAGAATATCGTTGAATGGCATTCACCATTTATTTTTTTAAGATAAATTTATAGTTGGTGGGCATAGTTAATAATAAACACTACATATAATGCACAAAAAATTTGATTTCAAAAAGTAATTTAACATATGAATATAATTAGTATTAATATTCTTGTGTAAAATAATTGATTACTAAATTGCTTGCAAAACATACGAAGCATAAAAATTATTTATAAAATATATAAAATGCAGTTAATGTGATCTTTGGCATTGCATTTCACTGGCCAGTGCTTCATTATTGGGAGAATATGATGAAATTCCTGCTCGGCAAGCAATCGTCAAGGTGTTCATCTGTAAATCGTAATCTATACTTTGATTTTTTATGATATTCATTGTCATTTATCATTATAGGTTTATTCATAGTTTTTACCTTTATTCATATACTCTAGATTCTAAATGTTCTCCAGTTTAAAATGGAAAACTGAAACATTTTATCGTTGAGTACAAGCAGCGGGCGCACCTAGACCGATCGACGGGCGCCACGGTGCCCGCGGGCATTGGGTTGGGTACCCCTGCAGTAGGAGGTCGTTAGCAATAATTACCCCATGTTCACAAAAACCTCACAAACGTTAAAAAATGTTTTTTTTTTTTTTTTTTTTTGCCCAATTATTAATTTTATTACATTTTAAAGAACAAAACAACAAGCATTTAGCAGAGCTGCATGGTACCTATTTACGTGAGGACTTAATATAATTTTTTTTAACTTTCATTACCATCTACTATTCCTTATCAGAATTTGTATCTTTCATGATCGACTTACAAAGCAAAAAAATTAACATGGATCTTGAAAAATCGATTTTTATTATGCTTCATGCACTCAAATTCAAAAACAAGGTTTTTTTTTTGTTTTTTTGTTTTTTTTTTTTGGCTTCATTGCTGTTTAAGAAAAATTTTTCATTAGTTTTAACTTCTCTAGCATGAAAACTTATCCCCTAGTGAAAAGTTTAAAAATTGAACATTTAAAAGTGGAAAATAACACAACCGGAAAATGGCCCGTATCAATGGCATTTTATAACAGTTATTTTGTAAAATTTTTCTTTTTTTATTATATAAAGTTTTTAGGGGATTTTACAGAGCACTTAAGAGTTCCATGCCTTTTTAATTAAATTTAAAAATAATTTGCCTATTTAATACTACGTAATTATAGTGTGGCTCTTTATAAGATGTGAAAAAACTAAAATTCAGCCCGGTTTTTGACCACCTATGTGCTTACCACTAAAATCTTTTTTGTTGCTAATTTCTCCCTTGTAATTCTCACCACGTTTAACATAGCAAATAAATATGATTTTCGTCCAGTCTGCTGCCACTAGATGGCTTCACACCTCTTTCAGTGTTACGTCAATTAATTTTCATATCCTCTTCCCATCTCTACATTTCCGAAATATGACATTATTTTCTCTCCATTTTACGTTTTTTACCAGAACGTTTATCTCTAACTATTTCAATTATACTGTTAACGTTGTCGTATTGCGTAATTCTAAAACTCATAAGATTTTACACTATAGTTTTTAAAAACAAATTGAAAGAGAAACCATATTTTCGAAGAAGATAGGTACGTAATACTGTACGAACTTTTTAATTACGTTTTATTTATTTAATTTTGCGTGCAATTGCTTATTTATCTTACCAACTTCAACTGTTGGTTGAAATGATATAAAAACTAGAGTTCTCTGTGAGCGATTAAATACTTAATCCCGTGTGTTGTAAAATATCAAAAATTGGCTTCAATATTTCACTTCCTTTACATATATATATGTAGTATATAATATATAGGGAGTTCTAACTAATACTTTATATTATTAAAGAATAGGGGAAAAAATTCTCCATGGTCGAAAACTTAATTTCTCAAATGTGTTTTGTTTAATTACATTCTACTTTGTCTTTACTTTCGTTGCACTTTTTCTGTAAATTCATTGCGGTTTTTACCTTTAGCGTATTGTTATTTAGCGTACATCACCTTTTTCCTTCACATTCATTTAGAAAAATTTATAAAACTAAAGAATATTTGACAGTTTAAGTACAAAATATTCACCAGTAATTCTCCATATGCTGAAAGTAATCCTGCGCCGTACGCTTTAATTTGCCCATTCTCTTTGCAAAGACCGAATTCAACTGTAAACCAATAAACCTGCAGGAAGAAACAAAAGCGTTATTATGAAGGCATTCTCTGCAAACAATGGGTCAAAACAAATTTGTTGTGGCACAAATAAGAAACCAGTATTCCAAATCTTTTAAAAATATTTTGCAACTTGATTCAATTAAACCAAGAAGAGAGCATTACTGAATTTCAAGCAAATTATACACTGATGAAAAGATAATGACATACTAGGGCTAGCCTTCCGTTGAAATGAAAACAGAAAAGCGAAATTTCTTAAGTTGCTTTTTCTTACTGCAAGATCATTGTCTGAAAATGAATGTAGAGGCAACTACCTGGCTAAATCGTTTTCATCAATCAAAATCTAAAGTTTAGTGTCTCATGTAAGAGGCATTTATTCAGTTTATACTCTTTCTAACGGGCAGCCCTAAAATGCGGACACCCTTCTTAGGCGGACAGTTTTTAATTCCCTGGCAGCAAATTTTTATTTCCCGGCAGCAAATTATTGAGCCTTAGAAAAAGCTCTCTTTTGCGCCCTCTTAGGCGGACAGTTTTTAATTCCCTCCAGCAAATCATTGAGCATTAAAAAACGTTCTCTTTTGCGCCCTCTTAGGAGGACAGTTTTTATTTCCCGGCAGCAAATTATGAGCCTTAGAAAAAGCTCTCTTTTGGCCCTCTTAGCGGACAGTTTTGAATTCCCCAGCAGCAAATCATTGAGTCTTAAAAAAAGCTCTCTTTTGCGAACAGTTTTTTATTCCCCGGCAGCAAATCATTGAGCCTGAAAAAAAAGCCCTCTTTTGAAAACCCTCTCTATTACGGATAAATGCTTTTGTCCCGCTGGTGTCCGCTTTAGAGGAGTTTTACTGTATTCCTATATCATATTAGTGTACTTATAATCTTAATGGTTAAAATTATTGTTATTACCGTTATGATTAGTAATATAAATATCAAAGTTTTAAAGCGAAACTGGGAATCAACTGCAAAGTCCAGAAATCACTTAAATCGATCGTTACTTAGGCAACCGATGAATACTTCAGAGATTTTCATCGTCAATCAAAACATTTTTGAATAATTTCATATTTTCTTTGTAATATAATGTATGCATGTCTCGTCAATATAAAAGTCTTCAGTTATGTGAATTTGAATCGTGAAAGAGTAGATATTGGAATCATACGAACCGTTGCCAATTTTTCGATTTCTTCGTCTGATGCTCCCAAAGACGCGAGTCCAATCTCTTGGGAAAACTGCGCAAAATGAGGATCCGCAAACATGGGAATATGACCCAGGAGCTCGTGGATGCAATCTCTGATAGGGAAAAAAAGTTATGAATGAATTGAAATATTGCAAAATACAATGACTCTGAAATTATAAAGCTTTAAATCATTTTTGGCTACATTATCAGTTTCTTTTCTACAGAGGCTGTTAGCACGTTTTGTTATTATTATTATTATTATTATTATTATTATTATTATTATTATTATTATTATTATTATTATTATTATTATTTTTTTTCAAAGACGAGTATTTATTTGTTTATTTTTTTTTCCTTTTTTTGTGTGTGTAAACTAAAACAAAATGGTTTGATTACAGAAGTTATTTTCCACATCTAATATGTTGATGAAAATTTAAATTATTATCTGACGACTGGATTTGTTTTTACCCAAGTCCATAGTAGTGATCTTAAAGAAGAGCTGACTGGTAGGGCTTCGTGCACTTACAGAACTGATTCTAAATAATTGATCATCAAACGTTGAGAAATAAATACATGGCTTTTCTAAACCAAGAGAGCTACCATGGGAAATATTGTCATTAAGATATGAAAAAAAAAGACTTTGAGTGTTTGTCTTTAAGTAAAAGAACTTCCAAATACGTACCTAAGGAGAAAAAAGAATTCTTTTGATATTACTGAAGAGTAAGTTTTAGGAAACGATTCATTATTGCTCCTGGTTTTGCACATGAAAGCAAATTATAGATTAAAAAAGGGGAGGAAAATTTTGAGATAAACTTCACATACTATCATAAACCCTATTTTCGTTACAATATTCAAATGTGAAACACCGTCTCATTGCCCCCCCCCCCCTTGCCATCAATTTCATGAATTGTATAAAGATAAAGCAAGCTATCTCACGAAGCGTGGAAGAGTGTTCAAGAGGAGTGCACCAAAATATATCTTTCCATGCTATGAAAAGTATTATTTTCATGGAAATTGTGCAGTAGAAAAACAGTTTAGAGTAAAAGTTAATGAATTGAATTTAAAACGTTAAATTTGTACATCAATTGTTTCTGTAACGACCATGAAAATTAGATAAAATATGTAAGGACATTTTCAGTATTAGTCTTTAGATATCATCATTATAATCACTATATATAGCATTAGAGAAGCAATACCTGCAGACAGAAAATTAAACACAGTCAGTAAAAACTTCAAACACTTTTCCAAATGTACTACTGCTTTATATTTTGTGGTTTACACTTATTGCTAAAGATAGCATTATTTTTTGTAGAACATAATTTTCGGAGTGAAAATAAAGATAAAAAAAACTCGAGATGTAAAAAATTTTGATTCGGGAACTTCATTTGATTTATAGGTTAATTCCTGCCAGAACTAAATTGTTTCCTCAATTTTTATTTTCGCATTTAGATACTTACGGTTCTGGCGAATGGTTAGGTGACGAACTATGACGCACGTATTGCGTGCACTGGAATACCCGAAATGCTAAGCTTGATAGGAAATCTCTAGCACTTAAAAGGCCGGCAGCAGGTCGTAAAGTGAATCCAGAGCGTCCTACAAAAGAATCATTTTCTGAATAAATAAATGGGCATTTTTTGAAAATCCAAATATATAAGGCCAAATATATAAAATATAAATATTTTATAAATATTTAAATTTAATATTTAAATATTTATAAGATATTTATAAAATAGTGTCATAAGATGCATAGAAAAGTACAAACAGTTTTAGCTTGGGATTGTTTGCTTAAGTAGTTATATTTCATTACTTAACAAAAGTCTATTGTGCGTCCTGCACTTAAACGTACTTCATTTGAAAGAATATGTTCTAGTGGAATGAATCGTCTAACCCTAACCTGCCATTAAAATGTCGACAGAATGATGAAAGAAAAGGAATGCGGAATGCTTTTAGTTCCTTGTGCAAAGCAAAGTGATTGTTTTATATATATATATATTATTTTTTTTTTCGGAAAGCAAAAATTATCTTGCGAATGAATTTGTAGTTGTCATAGAAATTATAAAATTCAGTGAATGTTACTTTAAAATGCTAACTTAAAGACTATATGAGACTATTCCATCATGCAAAACAGAGACCAGAAAATCTAGAACAATTTTATGCTCAAGCTAAAGATCTTCCGATCTTTAGCGTCGAGAGAAACGCTATTTCTCTGAAATTTATAAAATAAATCCAGAGATGTGTGGAAGAAATTATTTTAAAAATTATATTAAAAAAAAAAGCTGAGCGATTTGGCTTTTTGATTTTATTTCTTACTAGCTGTACCCGGCCACGCGTTGCTGTGGCTCAGTATGGTTCGATGGAAAAACAAGAAAAAGCACATATATGTTTCATTTGACAATGCTTGTTGTTTCATTGTATGAAAATTTTGATTCTCTGGTTTACCCATTCTAGAACACGCAATATATAATTGTACACTTGAGAAGATCTAAACTGCTCAATTTGATTGATTGGTCTTGAGCTTTATTTTTTTTCACAATGCTTGCGGGCAATTTTTTTTTTTTTTTTTTTTTTTGTTCCATTGTCGGTGAAGATTTTGATATTGTCTGGCTCAGCACATTGAAAAATTCTAACATAAGCCTTATCCAAACAGAAGAAACACAAACACAAAAATTCTAAATTAAAAAATTGCCGTTCAAAATAAATAATCTGTGTTTTAACGTTCCCTTAATCGTCAAGTTCAAAAATAATTTAAAAATACTTCAAAATTTTAGCATCAAAATGAAAATAGCTAAATGAAACTGTTAACATTCAAAATAAGTAATCTTTGTTTTAAAGTTCCATTTAATCTTTGAGTGCAAAAATACTAACAAATACTTCAATACAAACGGAAAAAACAATAAAATAATTTTTGGAGAAAATAGAACCGACTATAAACTATAAATTGCGCTGAAAAGTAAAAAATAACATTATTCTTTAAATAACTTCGATACGACTTTTAAATATAGTTTTTGAAGTCGGTGCAAAATTATGACAGTCTAATTATAATTACATCATGCGCTATTTTACACTGAAACTGTAGCAAACTCTACGCTATTTATATTTGTAATTGGTTGATAGTTACAAAAGGAATCATGCATCAAATCCATTATAATTTTGCACCGACTTCAAAAATTATATTTAAAAGTCGTATCGAAGTTGTTTAAAGAATAATGTTATTTTTTACTTTTCTGCGCAATTTATTGTTTGAAGCGGTTCTATTTTTTCCAAAAATGATTTTATTTTATTATTTTTAGTGTAAATACATTTTTATATAAATACTCTATTTTTAAGACATACATATCAAAGGGGAAACATTTGAGGGAATGACACTAAAAACTAACCGTTTGTAAGATAAATTTCGTTTTAAAACCGATTTTAAAGAGTCACTGGAGCAAGCAAACTGATTGGCTTTAATTTCTTCTTCAGAGAAGCCTTCGGTCTATTTCTTGTTATAATTGCTTTTAATGTAACAATGAGTTTCATTTTTATTAACAACTTTCCCAACAAAGACAAATCGAGCCTAGCCTTTCCAATTAAAATGAAAAAATACATATTTTTCACCCACAACGTTTTTTCTAAAAAAAAGTCAAACTGATGCGCGATATTTAAGTTAGACGACCCTCTATCGATCAAAGAAAAAATAATCAAAATCGGTTCATTTAGTCAAAAGTTATGGATGAAAAAGCAAAAAAATTACCACATTTCAGTCCCTTACTTTTTTTTTTTTCTAATTATCGAATATGGTCAAACGAAGGTACGGGACCTATGGGAGACCACCCTCGATCGATTAAAAAAATATTCATGAAAATCGGCTCATCCGGTAAGAAGTTATGAGTGGACAAACAAACAAAAAAAAAAAAAAAAAAAAAAACGACATACATACATACAATATGAGTGTATAACCTCCTTCCTTTGTGAAGTCGGTTAAAAAAATTTTAAATCAAAATGAAAATAGCTGAATTAAACTGTTGCTACTCAAAATAAGTGGTCTTTGTTTTAAAGTTCCCCTTAATCTTCGAGTGCAAAAATACTAACAAATACTCAATACAAACAGAAAAAATTATTAAATCAAAATGAAAATAGCTGTACCCTGCCGATAGTTGCAGTGGCTCATCCTCCATAATAAAACATTAAAAACCGAAATATTTAAATCAAAGTTGAAATAAATTAAAAGCGATAGATTAAAACACATGTTCTGATAAAATTTCAAAGCAATCGAAGTATTTACGGAGATTTGAGGTTAGGAACCAAGGCTGAACTTGATCGTAAACGTAAAATGGGTCACGTTCAGCCTTGTATGAACAAACAAACACTTACATTTTTATTTATATAACTTATATTACCCGGTGTTGAGGAAACTGCTAATTATTATTTTTGGATCAAGGTAAGCCTTAAGAAATCGAACTAAAAAACTTATAACTGGCGTTCTTTTTGACTTAGAAACTTCGAACAAATTCCATTTTATGCAGAAAAATCAGCGCTTTCGATCGATATATTATATTAATATGTGTAAGGTTTTTTCACCCCCCTAATGGGAAATTAATGTAGAAATTTTGCCTTAAATTGGAATAAAATAGGAACTACCTGTCGGAGTTTTTTCTAACGGGTCTATAAACCATCCGCTTGAATCACTCTATCTACTGGCAAAATTTCAAGGTCGGCCAAGTACTTTCGGAGATTTGCTGCTTGCACAAACGAACACTTACATTTTTATTTATATAAGATGTATTAATGATTAGCTTTAGCTTTCACACACTCTCAGAAACGTATCCTCAAATATCACGAGACTTTCGTTGTATTTGACGAAATGGCTTCGTGAAAAATGCTCCGAATAAAACTTTCGTCAAATTGGCAAATTTGTGTGCGAGTTACAACGAAATAATCGTTGGAAATGACGAAATTTCCTTGACGATTGAAGAATCGTCAAAAGTGAGCGTAAAAAACTTATTATTATTATTTTGATCTGAAGAGATCCATTGCTATCTACTAAAGCATTCTAAGAGAGAAATTCAGCTAATTTCATAATGCTCCTTTGTTTACAAAGGTAAGCATATCATCATTGGCAATGTATTTAAAGGAAACTGTTTGTAAAACTTTTTAAAAACTGCGAAAATAGTAAAATCTCTCTCATAGTAAGCATAAAATTCAGATGCAGTTATGTAGTATTATGTCGGAAAGACTTACTTTTGATGAAATTTGAGACATCTTGAAGTTGCGGAATGCTGTCCGGCTTGTAACCGCATTCTTTCTCAAGAAGAGTGAACACGTTTTGGAATGACGTACAAGCGTATTTCCCATAAAGACTACGCAGTTGTTTGAAAACAGTTCCCCTTCAAAAACAAAATACTTGGTAAAACATAAATTTTAAAGAACCTTTCATAAACACTTCAAGAAGAATGTAAAAATGATTTTCTTCGCTTTACATTACTGTCAAAAATTTCCGTAAGAAAATAGTAATATAACCATTTATTTGATTGTTATTTTACCGTATTTAATTGCAATCGTTGAATAACCATTAAAAAGATGGTACTCAAACCGCTGATTGTGAAAAAAATCGTCTATTCTCTGTATCTTCTAAAGAACGTTTAAGTAACCGTAATTTACAAGCGCCACTTGGTCTCGTAGTCAATAAGAATCGATCTCCATCTTGGTTGTGGAACCATACCGTGCGTACGTTGTTGTTAAAATATGAATAAAGATTTATCAGTTCAAATCTGCATGTGTATATAAAAAAGAAGAAAAAAAAGCGGCTTAAGCAGTGATTACTAAATAGAAACACATACACACGTAAATCAAAAATTGGAGACATTGGATTCCCGAACTGTTTGCGAGTGAGCGAACCCATAATTTGAGCTGCTGAAGCTTGTTTGTCAATTTTAATTTTTGCAGAAAATAAAATGATTTTCGTCAATATACAGTAAATTTAGGCCAAAAATGACTTTAGCTCTAATCAGAGACTGAAATCTCAGTTTTAATGCAGTTTGCTTGTTGGAAAGGAAGATTTACTGATAAATAAACGGCCGCTTTGAGTGGTGTACATGGCCGAATGGTTAGAGTGCAAGGTTGGTACGCCATACTCCCGGGGCTCGATTCCTGCCCGCTTTGTTTACGGTTTCTACTCCTCGAAATGTTTCAAAAACCGTAGAAACTTACATTTACAGTTTTGAAACCATTTATAAATGGTTATGAAACCATAAACTTTTGTATTTACGGCTTTTTAACCAAGCTGATTGGAAATGGTTTAGGTCCCGTAAAGATAGAAAAATGTTCCAAACCTTAAATTTAACGGTGAATTAGCTCGACAGACTGCTGCCGGTTATTAAACCGTAATTTCATGATAAAATTTCTAACAGTGTAAGCCAGCTTTTGTAAGTGACCCTTTAGGACAGTGTAACCAGCGACTCTTTAAAAGACGACCACGAGTCGTATTTAAAGGGTCGCGTAAGTCGAGTCTTTTTTATAAGTGGAGAACTCTTTTGAACCTGACTTCCAAATCTACTTCATGGGTAAAAGTCGCGCATAAAATAAACATAATTTCGGGAGAAAAAAAGTAATAAAGTTTTTGACATTTTATTTGAAAATATCTGTTGTTGAATATTATTTTTCCGTGCTGTGAAAGTTCCGTTTAGAACCGTAAAACGACGATAAGGGTATGTGCTGTTCTTGAAGACATGAAAATGAATTAGAAATAAACAAATCAGAAAATTGTGTAACTAATACTGAAATGGACCAAATAATTAAATAAATAAAATAAGTCTATTTTTAACCGACTTCACCAAGGAGGAGGTTATACAATCCTACTGAAGAAATTGATTTTCTCATAGTAATGAGTGACTAATTTCCTTTATCAAAAAACTTATTTAGCTAACATTGCACAACTGAAGTTTTAGGTTCCTTCTTTTTTTCAGGCAAATGATTAAGAAGAAATTTTGAATAAACTTTAAAAAAAAAAAGATTCCAAAAACAAGATTTTTATAGGAAATGTAAAATAGTTTTGCTTGAGTGCACCAACCCGGTGTTTAAATTTTCTATTAGCGACAAAATGTTCGCAAATTTAACGAAAAAGTTGCCACTTAAACGTCAAAAATTTTCAAAAATGAATGTTACCATGTTTTAATTTCTTCATCTGTGTAGTGCACCTTTGGTATGGGTTGACCACTGAAATAAAAGGGAGGAGAGTGAAGGTTAACAATATTATATGCATAATATAAAAACATAATATCAGAATTTCCTCAAATATGGTAAGCTAATCATCAGTTTGTCAGTTTTCTTATATTCCTGTCATTTTTAGGGCAGCATATGTGAATGTACCATGAAGGGGACAAAATCGCAACACTTCATTGTTATAATAATTATAGTGAAGTATTTCAAAATGAAACACGAATTTTGGCATGAAAAGTTAGGGATGAAGCACTACACTTTATTTTACATAGCACACATATTAATGAAAATGAGATCAAATCTCTTTTTCCGATTTCTCATTATTTTCTGCAAATTCTCATTATATTCTGACCAGCGAAATTTGAAAAATATCATTGGTTACTTTTCCACTTGTACCCCCCATTTGTGATCAGCCGTTGGACAATTTAGTTGAAGAAGAGTTTTCAGTTTTGACAAACGAACGAGATCCAAGGTGTATTTTTCTGAAGTGTTGAAGTCAGATTTAGATTTCGGTATCAGTCTTATCACGATGTTGCGAAGGTGGCGTTTAGAAAGATGATTCTGTTTTGAAAACCACCTGTAAGTCTAAGACGGTCTTTTATGCATCACTTATTAAGAGAACTATCCGTATTGACAACAAACATGTAAACTTACTATTTGTAGTCGAAAGCTATTTCTGCAATCTCTCTTCTTCTAGCTCTATAAACACAATCACGAAATCCCTAAATGAAAAGAAAAATATTTCATTTCTTTGAATTTAAAACTCGTTTAATGAAAGGTCTCGCATTTTTTCTAGACAATTAGAAATGTGGAAACGATTTCCTACAAATGATGAATTTTGTATAATTGTAGAAAAAAAAGCAGAGAAAAACCTTCCGCATGGATGTTCTGCATCACTATATTTCATGTCACCTAAATATTTTGCTAATAGACTACAAGATAGGCCAAAATTACTGGTAAAAATGTTTTCAGATGTCATACAAAATGTTGTTTCGTGATATTATTTATGCAATTTTATTCTTATAGTTCAATAATTATTATGCTTCAATTAAAGAAAACCCGTAAATGTATTGATGTTGTGGATGATAAGTAACATTTTAATTAATATTAACTTACAGGGTGATTTTTGTCCAAATCGGGTTCAAATTTAGACAAGATGTGCGTGCAAAAGTCAAGATCACTAATATGCTTTGGATACCACATTTCTGAAAAAAAAAGCAAAATATCAATGATTTTGTACTTTACTGAATACATTATGAGCATCAACTTCAACTTCAAAAATTATTTACTGAGAGAAGAAAAGTAACGCAGGTAAATTAAATACCTTTGAAATGCAATTTTTCATTAGCGATTATCTTCACAGATGCATTGTCGCTCTGTCGCACTGTTTTGATCAAGTTTAATAAATCTGCCCTTCGGATCACTAGTTTCATGAGAATTTCAAAACACAGCTTTTGGTCACGCGAACGTCTTGTCTCCAAGTGCTGAATAGATCCGTTGCATTTCTAAAAGAGAATAGAATTGCAGAAGATGTAGATTCCTTTAAAATCAATGTATTTTACATGCGTCAGATAACAGATGTTAGAAGTTTAAGTGAAAACGGTTAAAGGGTCGACATTGGGGCAGCATTCCGAATTGCCACCAGCATGAATTTTTCATATAGTAAAATAAGAGCCGCCCATTTAAATTTCATAAATTACTTTGTCATCAAATTTGCTTTGTTTAATTTTTTTTTTTTAAATGTAAATCTCTATTTGCGAGCTTAGCCCGATAGGCTCTTTAACTACTTTAACTGATAAGTGCCGTAAAAACTTGTAGTCTCCTATGTTGAGTTATAAGCAGTCTTGCACTTATGAATTTGAAAATTATTAAAATTGGCGGAACAAACTGAAGCAACAGTGCTTATGATTACTATTATGCTTATGATTATTGAGAACTAATGACTGAGTCAAAAAAATTCTAACGATAAAGAAAATATCCCTTAGGCTAGTAGGGAAATTTCAATTCCGAATGTCTACGAAATATATTCTATGAAAGGAAGGAAAAATTCTAACAAGTGCAAAAAAAGAAACAAATGAACAATGTATATGTCTATGCACCTAAATGGAACAATTAGAACCAATTAAAAAAGATGCTTAAAACGACGAGGAAAGTTCTAATTGCTTATAAAATTTAATGACTTCCGAAAAACCCAAAGTGATGAAATAAAAGCCCTAATAGTTGAAGTTAAAATCAAAACAATCAACTAAGAAAACACAGAAAATTAGAAACTGCTACATAGTAATCGAAAGGAAAACATATTTTATAATATTATGTGGAATTCCTATTATTATATGAATTAGACAGGCAGAGCGAAAAATGTATGAAAAAAAAACTCTTTCCAGAATTCTTTTAGTGCTGGGTAGAAAAGCTGTGTTTTAGGTACATTAATCGACCTAAATATTTTTATATATATATATATATATACATATATATATAGAAATGCACTAATATCTTCCAATAACCCCAAAGGTCATAAAAATGGTTAAAATTTGATAAATTTATAAAAAACTAATAATAGGCATAGTCCGTTTCAATTCAGGCTGGTAAAAATAAAATCTTACCTTCATAGTCTCAGAAGTTTTTGAATTTCACATATGTTAAAATATAGAACTTTGTGAGTTATAGTTATGCTTTTGTTTTGCTCAAAGAAATTCCTGGCCCGAGATACAGGCCGCCAAATGTGGTGCCTTCGACCCAATTTCTCACTTGCGATTTTAAACAAAAACTTTCAAGTGCTTTATTTCCTGAACGGTGCAAGATATTTTGATGCGTTTTTTTTTATTTGAAAGGTAACTATATTATGTTTAAGATAAGAGGCGAAATTTTAAAATATCTATTCAACTTTTTTTGTTGCAGCCTTTTGAAATTAAAAAAAAAATCTTTTTTATTCTTTTTTTCAAAAAAGCTAATCTCAAATTTTAAAATTTTTTTACTGCTATTTAATACCATTAAATACTACATTCCCTGAAAAGGAGTGCTTCTCCTTTTGCGTTCAACGGTTTTTACAAACAATTTAAGATTTTCCCATATATTTTATCAGTTTTGTTAATAACATAGTCATATATTGGTCTCATTAAATCAAAATTATATTAATTTAATTTTCATAATAAATATTAGAAATATATCCCCCCTTCCCACAAAAGAAATTTACCAGTAGACCAACAGACAGGCATACATTGCCCAATCTTGTCGCCCGCTACTTTAATATATTTATTGATTCCTTTATTTTTTTTTAAATATCATTTTCTCATTTTTTCATAGATAGAGTTCAAATCTATTAGTTGTTAGTTTTAATACATGTGTTAATCAGTAAAACATAGCTTTTTACAGTTGATTTTCATATCTTGCTATTGATGTTAAGAAAAAAAATGCGGAACACACTAGGGGGGCGATCAATTTAGGATTCAATCACTTTGCATTTTTCTTCCTTTTCTTTCATAAGGAAGTTAACAAAAACAAAGCGCATGCACGAAACACCACTAATTGCTTTATCTACAACTTACGACATAATTTTGAGAAATGGTATGTTTTGGAACATATCCATACATTTTAAGCTTTAATATGTTTTTGGTTGTAATATATTAATGTTTTTTCTATTTTTTTTCTTTCCCTTTTTTTCTTTTTTGAAAAGATATTTCTAATATTTATCAGGCTGCACAAAATTTAAAGCAGATGATTTTTTTTTTCAAAAAAAAAAAAAAAAGAATCATTGATTTTACTCAATAGGTCTTACAAAAATCAAATCAAACGAAATGTTAAAGTGTTTATTACTAATTTGAGTTAGCATTAAAAGTTGTGAGGTATGGGGACAATAAACATCTTCTCAATTCAAAACAAGAAAAAATAATTTCATTATTTATGTTGTCCTGATAGTAACGAAATGGCATTCATCTTAAATTCAGAGGTACAATGGAATTTAATATATCGTTCCATAAAAAGTTACACAAGCAATCGGCTAATTTTTATGCAGGTATTTAAAGAAGGAAGTAGAAATTTAATAGAGAAATAAATGTCAAAATATTTTCAATGGGGCAATGTAACAGAATGTTGAGGATCTGCCAAATCAATTAAAACCAATATTAACTATTTTAAATAATTTGAAGAAGATAACTAAATTAGCCGAAGTTATTACACAGAAAAAGTTAGAAATAACCTAAATCAACAAGATAAAGTAACTATACAATATCTTTTTTTTTTTAAATATGAACATGCATTGACACCTTTCTTTCTTTTTTTTAGCCATCTCTTACCCCAAAATATAAAACAAGAGGTTTAAGAGCCAATTAAATTTTGTTAAAGAAAACACTGAACTATGAAGTAATGGCTTGAAGTTCATAATTTGTGCACTTCCTTTTTGTGGAATTTAATTTGAAAAAGAAATTGCAGTCTATGTCAACTTTTGAGTGTGGGAAATTGTAACTGCTGTAAAGAATTCATGGGTAATAAACAACCAAAAATAATTCAGATGCTCATTTCAGCAGCAATTGAACTAAAGCTTTCTACATTTGGATTTGTTCACAACAAGCTCAGAAAATAACCTTGGGGTAGAAAAGACAGCCAAACTTGTTTTCTTTTTAAAATTACTTGATGGCAAATAGAATCAAGAAAATACCTAACTGTATGTGTTATATAAAAATAAATTTAATTATTAATCAATTTGTGATAATGAATAAATGATATACATAAATAATTTTAATGGTTGTTATACATATATTTACGTTACTTGCAAACATCGTGGCGAATGTGCAGTAATTAACTTATCTTAAACATGCGTATTGGGTTGAAAGTACAGTGTATTGCATTTATTTTATTAAATTTTTTGCATAAATATACACTTTTCAATGTAAAATTCTTATTTTCACTTAAATAAATATTATATTCATTGCCTCTTACTCAGAATGTCAATCTTAAGTTATGTTTATGGTTATGATAAGCAATCTGGTTTTTAAAATTTTAAAAAAAAAAAAAAAACTTTTTTTTAATTTAAAACAAGTCATGATTTTTTCGCGCTAATATTATTTATTAAGAATTAAATGCCCCGTCAAAGAAAATTAAATTAATATAATTTTGACTTAATGGGACCAATATATGACTATGTTGTTAACAAAACTGATGAAATATATGGCAAAATCTTAAATTGTTTGTAAAAAACGTTAAACGCAAAAGTGGAAGCTCCCCTTTTCAGAACATGTAGTACTTAATGGTATTAACCAACAGTAAAAAAATAAAAAATTTTGAGATTGGCTTTTTGGAAAAAAAGAATAAAAAAGATTTAAAAAAAAAATTCAAAAGGCTGCAGCAAAAAATGTTTAATAGATATTTTAAAATTTAGCCTCTTATCTTAAACAGAATATAGTTATCTTTCAAATAAAAAAAAACGCATCAAAATATCTTGCACCGCTCAGGAAATAGAGCACTTGAAAGTTTTTGTCGAAAATCGCAAGTGAGAAATTGCGCCGAAGGCGCCATCTTTGGCTGCCTGTATCTCGGGCCAGGAATTTTTTTGAGCAAAACGGAAACATACCTATAACTCACAAAGTTCTAAATTTTAACATATGTGAAATTCAAAAACTTCTGAGACTATGAAGGTACCCCCCCCCCCCCCCCGCCTGAATCGACACGGATTATACCAATATATTATTATTATTAATATTATGTTTTAGAACTTTTTTTCTAATGGGATGCTCTTGGCTTTTGCCAATTGTAGACCTAGTGCGTTCCCCAGAGATTGCTACCTACTCTTTCAGCGGCACCACTGGTACCGTCACCACATGAGAATTTTGACGTCTAGTTTCTTCACCTGAGAGAGTGCGTACGCGAAGTCTGTTGATGCGAAACTGCACTAGGAATTTAATTAAGCCAAGAGTATCCAAAACAAATGTCTACTCAAAGGATCTTTTACATGCCGCATGATCATAGTACGCCATGGCCGCAGACGATTTTCTGCATTTTGAAAAACCACCGTTACTGCGATGTTCGAACGCGGGCGTACGAGTCCCGCGCCTCACCACGACGCCACCGTGCTGGCAATCTCTTAGATATTACTTTTGGTGTGTGATGATATACATAGTAGGTTTACATTTGAACCGTTTTTAACAAATGAAACTCATTTATATCTTCTGATGAACATGATCCCGAAACGTGAAAAACTCACATTTTTGTGGAAATATGTTAGAATTGTAAATTAATTTAAAATGTTCATAAACTTTGAAGATTAAGAACTCTCCTTTTTGCCCAGTAAAACCAATTTTTTATACCAATGAACCAATTATTTGTTATTTTAATTCGAAATCTGCATAAAAAAGTTATTTTTAGCACATATTTAAGAGCCTTGTGGTGACGGAAGCAAACAATTGAAATCGAAAAAATATTTCACGCATGTTACGCGTAGCGTGTAATATTAAGACAACTTTTGCTTCCTTGACCGATTATTTTATACGTACACATTTCGATTTTTCGCCTCACCCTAATGAATGATCAAAATTTACCTCTATACATTTTAAAATGTCCGGTAGTGTGGATAAACCATCTTGCGTGGAGAATATCACTGTTGTTACATTTTTATCACTTGATTCCTTACTTGGAAGTTGGCTCAAAATCAAAACCTAAAGAAGAATCAACTATTTTAAATAAGAAAAATCACAAATAAAGTTGTTGAACATACAAAATTATGATTGATAAATTGCTATAAAATAAGTTGTTATAAGTATAATGAACTAGTTGTTTGCGGATTTTATCACGGAAGAAGCAATTAAAGCAAAAATGTACCCTGTAAGAATTTACGAAATAATTTCTCTTTCTCTCTGTCAGTTTTAAATTTTATTTTGAATTAGCGATATCTGCATAAGTTTGCCCATGTTAAATTCACCTTTATACATAAGACCTATATCATAAGAATCAATTCTTTACTAGAGAAAAAATTGTGGGAAAACACTCTTCCCCTTCCTTCAGTTTGTCACAAACAATTATGTTGGTAGAAAAAATAAAATGTGGCAATCTCAAATGCGTAAGGAATATCTAAACAAGAGTTTACTGTAACCAAAGTTCAAAACCATTGTAAGTTGACCACTAAAGTGCTGCACCGAAAGTGGTCAACTTACACAGTTTTTACTGTATGTGGAATCTCCTTTTAATATCAATTTCTGTGAAAAAATCCAAAAACTTTTCACGAGAAGTTGAACAAATATTTTGTTCTGCTATTGTCCTATAAATCAATAAGAATTAAATCAGCTTTTTACAGATTTTTTTTACATTGATATTGATGTGGGAAATAAAGGCACAAATACACTCGCAGTAGAATATTTACTTCCTCTTCTGTGAGATCAAAACCCTCTGTCCCATCCTTTTTCAGTTCTTTAATCCAGTTTTCCTGAGCTTCTCTGTTTCGTGCTGTATCTATTTTGGCATCTTCTACCAACGATTTTCTCCTATAATTGAACATTGTAAACTGTAAAAGAAAAATCATATTTTTATGTGCATTTTAAAGCAACTTTTACGTAGTCAACGTAAAACACAATGCTTGTTCTAAAAAAAGGACTTTTTAAATTCATTATTAGTACAATTACAAATAAAGATCGTGTAAACCTCAGATTTTCCTTGCTATTTAAGAAAATTGTAAGGACGTATTAGAGTCTTTTGGAACCAACTAAAATAGCAATCGCATCTAATAAACCTTTAAGTGATGATACTTATACCAAATCATAAGCGGTTCAATATGTTATTGTTGTTGTCTCAAATAGGGCTGCATATGGAACTAACCATTTTGCAAACCTTGTGCATTCCCAAGTAATCGGCATCCAATCTTTCAAGTAACACCACTGTCGGTGGATGCCATTACTACTCTGAGAATTTCGACGCTCAGTTGCCAATAGATGGCGGCACCTGAGCTCTCATTGATGCAGCGTGCACTAGGAATTTAATTTAGCCGAGAGCATACAAGCCAAATGTCTACCCAAGGGATCTTTTACATGCCGCATAATCATACGACATGGGCGCAGACGATTTTCTGCATCTTGAAAATCCACCGACTTGGGCCAGGTTTGAACCTGCGATTTTGGGCGTACGAGTTCTGCGCCTTACCACTACGCCACCCCCCTGTCGACAGTGGTTCAATATCATTCTGTTTGATTTCGAATAAGTCTAAGTGTCAGACTTAAAAGGCTTAATATGGATAGTCTCGAGAAAAGGAGAGAACATGGTTCAGTTATTTAAATTTCTTAAAATGAAAACTGTTGATGGGTTACATTTATACACGGAAGGCAGAAGCCGAGCTTTTGCTTCAAGCTTTTCAAATTTCAGACTAATCTTGAAACTAGGAAAAAATTACTACTTCGATCGAGTCGTAGCATTTGGAATAGTTTACTGGAAGCAATTGTTACTTGCAATGGGGTAAAAAGTTTAAAGAGGGCTCTTGATATTCATAGAGAATTGAAAACTAGACTAGAACCAGACTAGCTGAGCCCGAAACCTACTGCGGTCGTTACTTTCGTGTTTGTACTTGTATCAATTGATCAGTCTAAATTCGTAGCACGACCATTTCGTGGTCCGTCAATTCATCGCAGCGTAACTTAAACTCTAAAAAAATTCGTCGCAGACCAGAGACCAATTTATAATATTCTCAATCCATCACTATACAAATACATCGCGGTCGAGTTATTATGAAAATCTGAGATTTGAAGAAGATTAAAATTTTCCTTGGAGTTAAATATGTAGAATTAAGAAGCACGTTTTCTCGAACAGAAAAACTACAAAGAGAGGCTGGAGAAAATTCAAGGAAATGAAAAAAAGCGAATTACATTGGTTAACTTAACATTGTTTGGAAAGTATTAATTTAAAAATTAATTTTAGAGAACTGTCAGTTAGGCATATGTTAGAATTTCTTCTTACATTTTACCTCCTGCAAAAAATATTCCGCTCTTTTGATTTGTAAATACTGTATAATTACTTTTACAAATCGTATAGCTATAGACGGAACTTCTTATTCCATATTGAACCCATCAGCTACAGCACTTGTTAAAGTGAAGAGGGTTACCTAATCTTTAAATAAACACTAAATAGAAAGAAAATTCTAAGGCAAAAAATACCTACATCTTCCTCTGCGGGATCAAAAATTTCTTTTCCATCTTTCTTCGGATCCTTCACCCTTGGATCTTGAGCGTCTCTCTTTCGTGAAGCTTCAGTTTTTGCGTCCTCCACCCCTGTTTTTTGCAGGTAGCTGTAGCCATTAAGCTGAAACAGCATGGAGGTTACTCAAATGGATTGAACCCGCTCGGTAACAGATGATTTCAAAGCATTAAAACTAATACAAACAGCAAATTAAGTTGCCTTAAACACTGAAAAGTAACTGTTGAAAAGCTATTATATGAAGAGAGGTATATTTAAGTCAATCCTATTGGAACAGAAAGAACGAAGAGCGTTTAACTTAAGAATGTGTGAACATTTAGTCTTTTGAACAAATATAAAAAATAATAATTTATTTTCACAAAATTAATTAATACTATATTCTTCAAATCACACGAGGCAAGAAAGTTTCAGAGGTTCCGAGCACCTTCTAGATGCTCCTAAGAGAAGTTTTGAATTCACCAGGGGAAAAAATGTTTGCGATTTTGCGGAGAGGACAATCCAATGAGATTTTTTTAAAACGAGGCATCGAATCTTCCACTGTATTCCTCATACATTGAAATGCGTCTCACTTGATCTTGTATATCTTTCTGAATTTTCCCGAAATTTAGCTGCTATTTTTTTATAAATTTCCATGTATACTTGAATATAAAATTATAAAACTTTTTAAAAATTGCTATTTATTAATCTTTTGTTTTCAACAGTAGTTTGTTGTTGCTGTTGTTTTGTAAATTAAAGACTAAAATGATAGTTTTTATTTCCATTAATGGTAATTAATAAGAAATATCATAGAAAACTGTTGTTACTTGGACAGTGGTCTTCTCTAGTACTGGAGCGTGGAAAGAGGGGGGGGGGAGAAAAGTTTAGGAAGGTATTATCTGTATTATGGCTCAGACAGGTTGAAGATAAACACAAAAAGAAAATGTTACTGGATATCAGTGCAAGTATCATTTATCCAAATCAAGAAGGTTTTTATCTAAACAAACAATTATATTATTTAATATGAAAGAATAGAAAAGCAAATTTTGATTTCACAAATATTTGTTTCTACGGTATACGCACCAAAAAGTAGAAAAGAGGTGAGTTACGATCTTACCAGAAAATGATCAATAAAATTGTCTATCAAACTGCATTGAAAGTACTGCAGTAAACAAATCGGGAAAGGAAAATTATGTGGGTGTACAGCACAATGATTGTCAAAGACAGATGTGGGGGGAGGTAAAAAAAAAATGTCAGCGTGACTTTGCATCCATAAGGCTCACATCTAAAAAGTTATTCCTTATAAATCCGAAGCACGTATTTATAGTTTTATTGCTATTTTAGTCTTTCTTTTTTTTTTCACTCAAAAAGTTAAGTTTTATGGGAAAAATGATAATTTTGAAATTAGATGTGAAACTGTACAGTACTAAATATGTTTTTAGTGCTAAAAATGTTTAACACCATAGTTTCACTATCTGTCCTAATATGGCAGTAGATGGCTGTAGAAAAAATACATTCTTCAGATCTGCCAGAAACTGACAAGCAAAATTTCGTTTAAAAACTTTTCTAAAAATGTTCAGGAATTGTGACGAAGAGAATAATTTTAATCGTTAAACAAATCGTTGTTCAATTTTGGTTTCAGACTTGTAGCCTAAAAATACTTTATTAGCTGCGGACTTAATTGAGATTGCAAAAAAGTAAAAATAAAAAGCATCGATCACGATTCCATTAAAATAAAAAATCATTAAGATTAGAGAAAGTAAAAATGGGAAAATGTTTACTTTTAATGAAGAACTATAAGTCTGCTACGTTCTTTTTCCTTTTTGTATTAAAGATTCAGATCAGAAATGAAGCATATCAACATGCAGAAAAAACAACAAATGCACGTCTAAAATACAACTTCCGAAAGTGTTCATCTCAGAATATCACTCCTTTGCCAAGTAGAATGGTTCGTAAGTGGAAATCGCGGCTTTCGTATCGAACTTTTTTTTATAGGTTAAAAAAAGCACGCGGTAACACTACATATGTTAATGGTAGCCACTTAAGTCAAGCTCTATTTTCACTATTCTATCAAAATTAAATTACTTGGACTTTAAGAGGGGTGTTCGTTCGGAGGAGCTTTATTGTATAACCTTATAAAATTGTATAATTGAAATAATAAACTAAACCATTACCTAAATTTATGTTATTTGAGTTCGCTAATTTTAAATGTCTTTCTTCCTCTAAGCTCCTAAAGCAGAGGAAAAGAGAGAAAGAATCTTTTGAATCTACAGTATCCAATGTGCATCACCAAGGGCAACGAAAATACTATGATCTAAACACCACTCTCCCTTCTCATCCAAATATAATACTTTATTTGAAGGTTGCTCTTTTGTATTTGATCAGCCCATTAAAGGCATTAAAGCTAGCTTTCCTAACGTATGTCATTACTTGCTCATGACTGCCCTCAGAAGCGGAAGATAACGATCAGGATTTCTATCCTCCCCCTTCTTCTTTTCAGTTCTGCTCTTAAAAGAAAAGATTTTTTTTTCTCCTCTTACCTCTCTCTCTCCTGAAAGAACACTAGGACAGCTTTCATCGTTCCAAGGCAAGGCTTATAATGCACTAGTGATCAAGGGCAGATATTTTTTTTAATATGTTTAAGACGTCATTTTTGTTATCCATTTTTATGGCTTCATGAATAAAATTGAGGATTATGATGCAGTATAAGACGAAAAATAATTGTGTTAGCTTTTTTGGGGAAGGGTATTAATTTCGGAAAAGAATAGACTGAGTTCAGCTCTACAGGTTTAAGAAAATAAATGAAGAAAATTGCGTAATATTATGGCCGCCTAGGAATAGAATCAAGTTTTCTAATAAAAGTTCATGAGTTCAATTCTTAATAAGTAACAAGCAAGTCCTTTCTTGACGTTTTAATTTTTCCCTTTAGTTTATCTTCTTCTGACAATGCTTAAAAGCGCTCCAGAGGACAATGTTACAGCTCGTCTGTGTACAAAGCTACACGAAATGGTTCAATTCTTCCATTCATAGATGTTACCGTTATTTAATATAGTTCCATTCAGAACTTCATTGTAATAAAAACTACGATATAACAGTATTGGGAATTTTAAAAATAATATTGCAAATATACTGTATGATTGCACGGTCAAATCAAAATTCTTATTCTTGAGAATTAGGCAGCACGATGTGCTTGAGTACGTTGTGGTCTGGTAATAGCTCAAAAATGACTAAGATTTAAAGATTGCAATTATTACTTTTGAAGTAAACCTTTTCTCAAAAATGATTCGGTACGATCTCGTTTTTGAGGGGACACACTATCAGAAATAACGCAACGTATGTGAAGTAAGAGTACGTCGTCGTTGGGAACGACAAGCCACCGTCTACGCGGAGGAATCGAACTCGGATAGCCGTGAATGAAAGCCAAAGCTCTACCACTGGTGCCAGACCTAGAACGGACAAGGAAATTTGGAGCATATAGCTTTCAAACGTACCAGTTGTGGGTGCCAAAGCACTTCCATTCTAAATTTCTTCATGCCTTATTCCAAGAGACCGTTAATTATCCACTCTTCCAATCTTTTAGTTTTGCTGCGTCTGATCCACATCCGACGAATTATTTATCTTGTATTCTTGCTCTGAAGACACGAATATACTACTCAAATTCTTGAATCGTTTTGACGTCTTGCGCTGCAAATAGTTCCTCAATTCTGATACACTATTGTTCTGGTGAAGTAATCGAGAAAAAAATCTGTATAATAATTATGAACGTCAAGGTGCTCAATAAATTTTTGATTTATGTGCAGTAAATTTAAAATAATATTCGCCTATTCTGTAACTATAATTTCCAAGTAAGCGTTGGCACTTGAAACTGAGAACAACACTTACTCTTACGTCAAAATTGCTTTTTAAAAAGTTAGCAGATATTTTTTCTCATTTTAAAGCAAGTAAATTTTAACAGTGTAGCATTACTCATTTTTCTTACAACTGTCATGTACAGCTTTGAAAAATATTTAAATATTTACTATTCTGTACTTTTTAATTGACCATGCATAATCCAAAACAACAATTGGGAATTGAGTGTTGTACTCGTTATACATTACTGCACTTTTAGAGGTGAAAAGGATAGTTTTTGATGGACTGGAGATGATCAACTTTGCCTGTAAGTTGACTAACTCCATTTCATGTGAGCAATAAGTTCTTAAAATTGCTGTCTATGTTGAATTCCATCACAGAAGAAATCGAGACATGAAAGTTGAACAGCGAATTTAGGAGAATTAAATTATCAGTAGTACATTGCGCAGATTACGTAAAAGTTGACATGCGTAATTTTATAATTCTAAAAACCTATTTCTTTATTTGAGCACCATAAATAAATATTTCAGGGGTGCCCACCAGGAGGGGTCATAGCGCAGACTGCGCCGTTCATACTTTTTTTAGGTGGCGGGGATATTTAGGGGGTTTTGGGAGGGGGACTGGCCGATTTGGGAGGGTCAACGTTTTTGAGGAGTTCCGTATCTTTTTAGGGGTGTGTGAAATCGCTCTAAGGGCCTTACGTCCAGCAATTCATCTGAAATTCGGGTTATAGGCAAACTCATTAACTGTAGATTAGAGCTTTGCGGCTCAACAGGGCAGCTTATTTCTTATGGTTTTTTTCTCATCGCACAATACTTTTCCAAAAAATAGTGGCAAAGCTTTTTTTGATTTTCAGGAATTTGCCCTTCGGTAGGAATAACATTAGCTTAACTTTACTCATCATGACAGTGACTGTATATTTTTTTTAAAAAGCTGGTATTCCGGTGAAGTTTTATTCATTTCAAATAAAATATGCTATAAGAACTGTTATAATGAAAAAAGAACATCTTGAAAGGGGTTTTACTCTTTCTTTTTCTCTTTCTTTTTTTTAATTACGTGTTATTTAAATCCCTAAAGATTTCTTTCCATTAAAAATACAGCTTAAAGCAATACTTTTTAGAATAAGCATGATAAGTTTAATGAAATTTTGCATTGGAGAAGCAATTCATATTTTTTTTTAGGTATGTTTTACAAAATTTGCGAAAGATTTTTTTTTAACGTAATTGAAAACAAAATATTGTTTAATACATATGCAACTAAATGAACTCACAAGATTTTCAGGTAATTCATGCGATCATTTATCAAAAAAGAAAAAAGGCTTTTTCATTCTTTCTTTTTATTTCACAAGAATTCAATTTTATTTTTTATTTTTTAATTTAAAAAAACTGGAGAATATTTTAATTTCTGAAAATAAATAATTGGTTGTCAAATAAGGGCAAACCTTTCAAAAAACGTCTATTAAACTTCATGACAATACATTTTAATTAGTAATTTATGCAACAAAGATTTCATGCTGAAAAGTAAATTCGAGATGTTTTTTTATTACTAAGTTAGACAATTTTAATTCCCAATTTCATTTTAAAGGGGATATTACGTTGTAATTAAACATAATGAATACATTTTTCGACATACACTTTTTTCTGCATCGTTTGAATTCATCAACGTTACGCCTAAATGAATAACCGATTTCATACGACTAACCTAGATACGAGCGCCATACAGCTTTCAGTAGCAGACACATTATATAAACATATGGGAAAACAATGAAGACAGCTATCTTTGAGTTGATTTATTGAGTTTTTGATTTACTTAATTTTTTCTTTGAAAAGGATTGTGAACGTACGGAAGTACTGTAGTCTTTCGTAACAAAAATGTATTCGACATAACATTAATATAAATTAATAAGATTATAATTTATTGAGGAATATATTGTTTAAATTTAAATTAATTTCACATGATTTAACTTTTAAGAGCGGTATTACATTATATAAACCAGGATTATATCCACAACTCCTTAAAAAATATTATCAATGAAACTGTATAGTCAGATGGTTTAAAATGCAACTAAATTAAAGAGAAAAGTGCTAATTCTTGTAGAACATAAAAAATGGCTCATTAAAATGCATTTATAGTATATTTTTGCAGCACTTTTATTTTGTCCCACTCTCCTTCTTCTCGATGGAAATTTTTTTTTTTAACACGCCAAGACGCATCATGTATGTTATATATCTCCAATGCAGAATGCATAATAAAAGCTATGTAACAATTTCATTCCTTGACATTGTTTAGAAAAGTTAAAACTCTTTTACCTCCTTCGCTATATTTGTAACTTGAAACAAGGTTGCCGACGCCTCGAGCATTTTCGAAGTGATCTCCAACATCAGTGATCGCTCAAGAAAATGATACGAAACCAAAATAGAATGGCAGATGTGACGTCAGCGGGCTAGTCGGCCAATCATAAAACTCACGTGACTAATAAATTCTAATAAAAAGATAGCCTACATATTTTCACGAACGCTCATAAATATTTTAATTGAATGAAGTAATAAAAATGCGACAAAATGAAATGCTAAATTATTAGTTACTAAATTTTATTCTCATATGACATGTATTCAGCTGGGAAATAACCATCAATCCAGTAGTTTCGAATACTTGAATTTTAAATTCTACAGAGTTCAGACGTAAAGTCTAGACTCAAGAAGTGTTATGAACAAATATTAACTTGAGATTTTAATTTTAGATGATCTCAAATACTTTATAACATTTGTTTTGTATATTTAAATGCATATGATGCAAAAATTTGTTTCGTATCAAGCGGTCTATCGAAGTAACTATCAAAATGCAATAAATTTGTTATGAACTATGATAAAAGTAAATAAGAAGTTCGTCAAGAAATATGCGAGCCTACTTTCCTAAAAACCAACGTCGATTTTCTAAGCTAAATCTCTCTATCGTCATTGGCTGAGACTAAATTATTCCATATATTTCTCTTTAACAATCAAAAACCATTTTCTTTAAACAAAATATCTCTTTCATGTAAAAATAAAACTATTACTTAATATTAAAAAATTATCAAATTCATTCCCTCAAACAGTTTAACGCTATTTTTCTGTAAATTTCAACTATTAATAATTTTTTTGCAGGAAAATTTAAATTTAAGCATTTTTTTCCAATAATTAAACTCACAAATGTAGGAGAAACATATTTCAGAATTGAATTACCAGAAAAATCTACTGCGTTGCAAAATTTCCAATTTTAACAGGTTAAAATTAAAATAGTCTATTGTGATCACCATTGAACTTTATATCATAATGAATATTACTATTCGCCAAATGTCCCTATTATAATAAAGCAGCACAAAAAAATCGTATATATATCATTAGGCGTAGCAAGTTGTTAAGTATATGAAATTGTCAAAGTTTGTGCCAGGCGCAAATGCAGCACATACAGCAAACTTTAATATATTGAAATATAGATATAAATGTTACTTTCACTGATGGTATATATATATACCATAATTATATATATATATATATATATATATACATATCTAATGATGGTGTCGGAGGTACCAATAAACCGTCGCTACTATGATAACAACTGTCAATTAGATGCGAGATCTCATCAGCGGCACACGCGTTTAAAATTCAAACAATGGCTTATCTTGAAAACTGAAACGATTGTTAAACGTTTCTTTTATTTGAGTTATTTAAACCTTAGGGTGCGGCAGTGAAACTTGCTCATTTGAATTGGACGCTAATGAGCGAGGCGTGATCAGAAAGGAGTGGGGAGGGTCTCATTGGAAAGAGGGGGTCCTGAAGTTTTGTTACCTCACAAGCCAGTTGTCGTGATGCGTTGGACCAAGGAACAGCGTGCGTTCGCCGTCGAGGCGTAGTTTTCTAACAGCCATTCGGTGGTCGCCACCCAACGTGCCTTCCGAACTCGGTTCAATATTCATCCCGGGGGTCCCGTTCCTGGCCGGCAACTAATTGTTTCGTGGGTGGACACATTCAAGGGAAAGTGGGAGTGTGGCAAAAAAAGGCCCAGGAGGTCAACTGACTTCCAGAACTCCAGAAAACGTCAAGAGGGTGACGGAGTCGTTTTTGGGGATGATTCAATAGCACAATTTTGGCACTAACTGAATTTACTAACCACTCAACTTTTTAATATGGCTGATTCTAGTGTTAAAATTTCGAGAATTGAACCTCTAAACAGCAAATAGTATGCTTTGCAGAGCACAAAAGTGGGAGCGCTTACATTAAATCTAAGCATTTTTATTTTGTATTTACAAAAGAAGAACTAGTAGTAAATGAAAAAGGTAATGCGACTATTAAATTGTATACTGAATGGTTTGCAAGAAGCAATAAAGCCAATTTATTAATTATTTGGACTTTGTCTGCAGAGCAAGTTATGACTTTTTGAGGAATAAGTAAAGCAAAGGAACGGTGGGAACTATTAAAAAGACGTCATGAAAGAGTAGAAAAACAGATAAAAATTAATTTGAAGATTCGATTAGTTAGGATTGAGAATCTATAGTAGCTAACTTAACAAAAGCACAGACGATTCCAAATAAACTTTCTTATTTGGGAACTTAAATAGAGGAGAATGAATTAATTCAGTATATTTTGGAAGGTTTCCAAAGAAATACAGCTAAGTTGTTAAGCTGTTTCATCAAATCTTGATATATCTTATGAGTTGATGGGAGAAACTTTGTTGACATGTGAAAGAAAATATGAGAAAGTTGAAATCTAATCCCTTGACCTAAATCCCTTAGCAATGAAATTCTTTTGACGCCAAGAAGCAGGTGTTCAAATTTCTAAATAGAATAACACTGCCTAGGTACAGGACATTGGTTTCTTGCAAATAACAAAATCTTTGAATTATACAGCATATTTCAATGTGCTTCCTTCTTTACCGAGTACTAAAAGTAAAAAATAATGTAATTTTCACTTTTCTGCTGTACATTTGTGGTTATCACACTGCATTTAACTTTCAATCAATAACATTTCATATCAGAAGAATTTTAAAAAAAGAGTACTTTAACTGGCACTGCAGAAAGAAACAGAGGGGGGAGGGGAAAGAAATATAATAATCAATAATATTAGTCATAGGTTTAAATAGAATTACATGTAATAATCCATTTCTCATTCATTGATATTTAATCATACATTTCCAAAATGTACTTAAAACTTCTTTTCATGCTAACGAATGAGCTGATGAACTCTCTCATAATTTCCGGGAGAGACACTGTTTTGCTCACTGAATTTCGAAAGAAGAAAGCACTCTTAAAACAAAGCTGCACTTGAGAACCATTGTATCTCAAGTTCATTTTTTTGAGCTTTGCGATGAATTAAAAAATAAACATTTTTAGTACTATAAGACTAGACTTTTCCGTGCAAACCTTAGAAGAAAGATGTCCGATGGGAGCTTTAAAAGTTCGGAACCCTCATGTAACTAGTGGCTTTGTTGTTGGTACTCTGCATGTGCAGTAAGTGTAAACTCGCCAAAACTCGAAAAATGCACTTACGATACTATGGCTCTCAGGTATAGGTATAAAAAATGTATGCATCAATTGCGCATCCTCTTCCCTTTATATAGTTTAAATACACTTAATCAATTTAGTATGCACATAGTACCACGCCAAGCTTGTGCCATTTTTTAAACCATTTTTAAGCACATCTTCTATATTTATTAAGATAACGGGATGAAAATTTTATTAAAATTGCACCGATTATAATTGCACATCTGAGAAATGTAATCCGGTGGCTGAAAAATAAGCCAGGTAGCAAAGATAGGGGGTTACATGTAACACAACAATTGTGTGCAGAATATAGTAACTTAGGCTAGACACTGCCGTCTTAAACATTCTCAGATGTCAGACATTGCTGAACATACTATTGCTACGGGACACCAGCCCCTGTTTGAAGAAACTTAAGTGCTCTCTACTAATATTCATTACTTTGCTCGCCTTCATAGAGAAGCTATTGAAATACATAAATATCCTCACAACGTAAATACACTGTAAAAAATTCTGGTTCAACCTTTCACTAAAAATTGGTGAAATGCAGCTGCAACCAACGGTTGGTACTAATTTGAACCATTATGATGGTTCACTAGTTTCACCATTAATGTGGTTCAGCACTGAACCATGATTACGGAATTTTTTCGAACCAGTATTACGGTTCAACTTTGAACCATGATTACGAAACTTTTTCTGACCAGTACTGCGGTTCAACTTTGAACCATGATTACGGATTTTTTTCTAACTAGTATTGCGGTTCAACTTTGAACCATGATATCGATTTTTTTCTAACCAGTTCTATGGTTCAACTTTGAACCATAACCATAGATTTTATTTTAACTGCTATCTTGGTTCAACCCGGAACCATAATGATGGACTTTCTACTAACTACTGTCATGGCTCAGAGTTGTACCATGAAAGTGAAGTTTCAGCTGCACCATTTTATGTTGCAGTGGTGAATTAACATAAATAATTTTAATTTTTAATGTTCAAGCGTAAAACAGGAAATAAGTTTATTACCAATTTTAATTTGCAAAGCGAATTTTCTATTTTTTAATCAGCAAATTTAACTTACGTTTTGGCTAATTATTAGATTTGATTATAAGAACAAATTCGTGCTTTTCAATAATTGATTCAGTGTTCCTTATCTATAAATGTACTTATTTATATATTTATATATATATCAACATCCCAATGCACTGTATCAGAAACTTATAGTATTGTTAAGTAACTATGTTACTTAGTTATAGTCTGCAAAATTGCAATATTAGTCCCTGTTAAACTTTTTAGGCCAACCCCCCCCCCCCCCCACACACACACACAAGGAAGAGGCTTTTGCAATATATGTACATTTTTTTATGTTCTTCAACAGGTAGTTTTAACAAAAATGGCATTTGAATTTTTGTTTATAAATGTAATTGATTTTATTTAGCATCAAAAATATTAAATTTATTTATATGCATACAAAGATGACTGAAAACATATGCCTAGAAGTGAAATGGAATAAACATGATATGCACAAATAATAATAATAACAATAGTTGAACATTATTGGGGGATTCCGGCACAGATGTTACTCCAAGGCTAAAACGAGCAGTAGTTCGAGGTACTTAAGACTAGGACCGCCCCAGATGAGTCTAAGACTTCACCCTGCAAAGATATAAAAGAACTGACAGTACAGCGTGATTTGTATGCTGTCTATTCAATGTTCTGTTGACATTAACCGTGTACTGCAATGCACCATCTTTGTTGATAAAGCATCTATTTTGCATTTGGAGATCTGAAATCTCTGATTGCAACTTTTTCCCTAATTTCTAATACTCTATTATTGAAATAGATGTTTGTTAGAATGAGTGGGACGAAATTTCAGAAGGAATTATAGGTGAAAATTCTGCAAAATGGCAATCGTGGTCGAAAACTGAAAGTTTAATTCTTTTAAAAACACAGCAGTAGTCAGGCTCGGATCCAGAAATAATTTCTTGAGGGAGCACCTGAAAGTAAAAAATAGTTCGCCCTCGTCAATATTTTTTATAATAAAGTTCATTTAAGAATTTTAATGTTTTTTGGGATGCCATAAAACTAAGTAATGTAGTTAAAAGCGTAGAAAATGCGTAAAAAATATTTAATGGAATAATTACAAATTTCTTTCTTTCTGGATGAGACACATGCTCCTTGTGCCCTTCCTGAAATCCGCCACTGGTGGTAGTTTATTTAAAAAACAGATTTAAAGAGCAGAAGAGAAAAAGGTAACTGCTTGGAAAAGTGGTTTTGTAGTAACGAGGGAAAAAATAACGATTTAGAGTAAAAATCCTGAGAAAACATGCTATTTTCAGTACCTAAACAAACCAGTGTTACAACTGTAAAAGTGTAGAGCAAAATGTAAAATACAAGGGGAAAGTATTGAATCCGGGAAGAAGCAAGCATATATCGAAGCAAAATAAAGTAAACATGCCCAGGTTGAAAATTTTGAAAAAATTTAATTTAACGTTAAGGGCAGCAAAACTGCTATTTCGAAAATCACGCAAAATTGACCCAATTTCTCGAAGAATTTCAATAGTAGACACATTTTTAATACAAAACTTTTTTTTTTATCTGCTCTTGGTAGAATAGCTAATTTGAATGATTGGGAAGTAATAATCATTACAAATAAAAGCCATAGCCAGGATTGCTTTTCGAGGGGTGGGGTGGGGGAGGAGGTCAAGTTGAAGATAGTTTCTTTTTCCATCAGAATATTTTTAATTTTTAAATTATCATTCAGATCGCATCGCAATATCATGTAAAACTTCAAAAAATTGCAGGGCGGGAGGAATTTTACCCCCCCCCCCCTCACCTTCCTGGTATGGCATTGGAATCAAAGCACAACTAACTAAATTTATACAAATGAGTGTTTATTTATCAGACTATTTCTGTCTGTAATTCTCAAATTCATTTATGGCATGTAAAATTTTAGAAAATTTCACCCCTTCGGCTACAGGTTTGGAATTCAACAGAAGAACTGAATTTTAAACATATAAGTTTTTCTTATCAGATTTCTTTTTTTTTTTTTAATTTTCAAATTTTTATTTATAGCATGTGAAACTTTCGAGAGTGGAGGTAGGTTTGAACCTTCGACCCCCCCCCCTCCCCCCTCCGCCGGCTACGCCCTTGATAAAAACTACGGGTAAAAATTTTGCAAAATCGGTCGAACAACGATCAATATCAAAAAGACAGCAACAGGCAATTAAATAAAAAATAATAGGTGAAGCTAGAAAGGTAACAACGCCTTAGGTAAGAATTCCGAGAATAGGTGCAATTTAAAAATTGCAAACAAGTGAACGTTACAACTTTAAATGCAGATCAGGGGAGCCAAAAGTAAATTGAATGGTTGTGAATGATAAATCAACTTTAAAAAATGATTAAATATTGAAGCAAAATTAAATAAATATGAACAGGTTTAAAATTTTGAATAAAGTTAATTAGTCAATTTAACGTTAAAATGTGACAAGATCGGTATATGATAATAAAATTTTGAAATAGGCTTTACAACCTATTTTGTGAGTATTATGACTAAAAAACACAGAAAACAAGAAATATAAAACAAAAAATTTTACATATACATCGAATTTTACTTACCTTTTACTGTTATGAAAAATAAATGATTCAAGTCACAGCTTGACAAGATGGCGGCTCTGTGTTTTTAACCGGGTGCCGGGTTCGTCTTCTTGGTTCAAGGTTGAACCAAAATTATGGTTAAAGGTGTAACTTTAGATTTCGCATTTCTGCTTGAACCATAATTTTGGTTCAATCATCAGCAGCCTTTCAGGTTTCACCATATTTATGGAGCAAAGTTGAACTGTTTTTTTTTACAGTGTAGAAAAGAAGAAATTTTGAACGTGGACAAGTTATGGGTTCCACTGCTTCAAAAAGCACCAATCAATGCCAAGAACAAAGATGAGGAACCAATCAGAATCAGTCCCAGCAAGCCTGAGATTGGTGGCTTATCCAATGACGTTTAAGCACATGTGATTCTTGATGTATAAGGACCAGACCTCTGCTTTGACTTCATCTTCTTTCTGAAGAAGCCTGAAACATATCAGGTGAAACGTCAGCCAGAAACATCATGGTTGGTCCACGGCCTATAAGCCCGGAAAATATTATGTTTGATATTGTGTGCAGAAGTTCATGAAAAAGTATGGGAACCTTTGGTATAGAACAAAGTTGTGGTGTGGGCATTGAAAATGTTATGAATGTTTGTTGTCTCAAAAGTTGTTTTTTTTTTTTTTTTTTTTGACATTTTTAGCTCAAATCAGATTATGCTAAACAAATATTGTATTTGAGAGGAACCATTCAATTTTGAAAGCATAAACCATTTCGAGCTACTTTCCACCCCTACATACCTCAAATTTTGTTGGTCTAATAGAGATGCCTTAAACCCCTAGAATATCAAATTTTATTGATGTACCTCATATAGGGAAGAGGGGGGCACATCTGAACAAACCCTATTTCACCCAGTTATGGAGAAAAAAAATCTGAAAAAAATAAATGTAGATAGCAGAAGTAGTACTATCTCTTGCCTGAAGTTTCAAAGATCTCATCCATTTCGTTTTTTAGCTATCATAATATCCTCTGACTTGGAAGGCATAAGTAAAAACACATGCTCCAGTTCTTGGTGTAAAAACACATTCTACAGAGTTTTTTAACGTGAATGAATTAATCAATCTTAAAGTGGTATTTATGCAGTAAGTTTTTATGAAGTTTCGTTTTAATATTTTATGAATAAAATATCTTTTTTTATCAAATTAGGCTTAAGTTGAAAACGGGACACATGTGAACACATTATATAGGGGCAGATGTGAGCAGTTCACATATGCCCCATAAAGAACTTTTAGTTAGTTTAATAAGGTTTCTCTGAACCAGGAATTTGGCCATTATATCGGCTTGCTTTTACGGATGCTGTTTTCATCGCAATTCAAATAACAAACTTAATGCCAGATAATCGTGAGGATAGTTCCAGCAACAAAGTATAAAATCCTGAGTAAAGCTCTAGCAACGATGCACATTCCATCAATGATGATCTACTAAATATTAGTGCAACTATTTCTATTACGGTAATTAATGAATGTCCACTCCAGAATGTGGGCGTCCATTTCCTAGAGTGGAATTTCGAAATTCAAAAATTGCAGAAAGGTAAATCGCGTGTTTTGACAGACATACCCGAAAAAGACATAATTGCCAAAGCCATGGAGGATAAGACACAGAAGTTAATGTTAAAAGAATAAAGAGCTTCAAAGAAAAGAAAGAAGTTGATGTTAAAGAAGAAAGAGTTCAAAGAAAAAAGTTAGAACTTGTAAAGTTGTTGAAAAGAGAAAACTCAAAGGTTGTTATAAGTGATTCTGATTCCGACAGCAGTTTGGAATAAAGTAATTCTCAAGGTACTGATGCAGAAGATGGCATTACACCAGAAAACTTAACTGAATGATTTTGTTCTCGTAGAATTTGCTACAAAAGAAATCATAATGTTGGCCGCATCGAGAAAATGTAGAGTGTTGAAGCCTCTCCCCTAGTTATGGAATTATTAAGGTCTGAAAAGTGTCATTTTTATCACTAACTCACTCATCAAAAACCTAACATACTTCTAAGTGACTTAAAAACTTGAAACTTGGTATCAAGGTAGACAATTTGGCATATATAAAGGAAAAAATCCGAAACTTCAAAAATTACATTACCTTCGAAGTTACTAGCAGGGTCATAAGTAGCATCATACCTAACGACTCCAAACGGCAGTCATAATTTTCTGACCCTTTAACATAAACAATACACTCTCGCGCTTGAAGGAAAATAATTGATGCATTGAAATTCATTTTTCGCTTTAATCTTTCGTCGTAAGGCTAAACTCAAGCTGAGTACAAAGAACCCAGTGTAGATCTAACGAATGCCAAGATCCATAGTAGATCTTTTAGTCATAGCTGTAAGAAAGTACAATGTTCTCTAATTTATTTAAAAACATTTTTTTATCGGATTTCTAAGTTGGAAAGTTTTTATGGTGTAATTAAGATAAATTACATTCAAGAAGACGATAAGAAGACCATTAAAAATTAAATATATTAACTTGCCACATGATTTTACTAACTTATTAAAATTTTCTAATTGGACGAGTTCTAATTTTTTTGAATGTAATTTACCTTTATTAAAACTTAATTATTCTACATATATTTCCTTAACAATCAAAAACCATTTTCTTTAAACCAAATATCTCTTTCATGTAAAAATAAAACTATTACTTAATATAAAAAAATTATCTTTCATTCCCTCAAACTGTTAACCGTTATTTTTCTGTAAATTTCAATTATTATTGGATTTTTTACAGGAAAATTGAAATTTAAGCACTTTTTCTCCAATAATTAAACTCACAAATGTAAGAGAAACAAATTGCAGAACTGAATTACAAGAAAAATCTACCCCATTATAAAATTTCCAATTTTAATAGCTGAAAATGAAACTAGTCAGTTGTTTCCATCACGGAGCTTTTTCATATCCTTCACATGAATATTACTACTCGCTAAATATCCTTATTGTAATACAAATCCCTATTGAAAAAATTAAATTGCATCTATATTATATAAAAATCTAATGAACCAATAAATCGGCGGAACCAATAAATCGTAGCTACTGTGATAACAACAGCTAATCAGAAGCGATATCTCATCAGCGGCGCACGCGTTTTAAGTTTCAAACGATGGCTTATCTTGACAACTGAAACGATTGTTATGCGTTTCTTTTATTTGTGTTATTACTACTTTTACAGTTAAATATCGAAAACGGAAACACTTTTGGGGATGTTTCAATGACGGACTTTTGACACTAACTAAATTTACTAATCTCTCAGATTTGTAATATGGCTGATGCTAGTGTTGGAATTTCAAGGACTGGACCTCCCTTTATGGAGCTCAAGAGTGGGAGCGCTTGCATTAATAAATCTAAGCGTTTAAATATTGCAATTACAAAAGAAGAACCAATAGTAAATGAAAAAGATGAAGCGAGTATTACGTTATGTAATAAACGGTTTGCAAGAAACAACGAAGCCTATGGATTAATCTTTTTGACTTTGTCCGCAGAGCAAGTTATGACTCTTAGAGGAATAACTAAAGCAAAGGAACTGTGGGAACTATTAAAATGACGTCATGGAGGACTGGAAAAATAGAGAGAAGCTAGTTTGAAGATTAGTTTGGATTGGGAATCTATAGTAGATTACTTAACAATAGCACAGACAATTGCAAATGAAATTTCTGATCTGAGAACTAAAATGGAGGAGAATCAGTTAATTGGGTATATTAAAGAAAGTTTACCAAAGAAATACAGCTAAGTTGTTAAGCTGTTTCATCAAATCTTGATATATCTTATGAGTTGATGGGAGAAACTTTGTTGACATATAGGGCAGTGAGAAGCAAAGAGATGTAAGTGACCAAAAAACGATTCCGAGAAAAACGCGTTCCAAGTTTGGATCTTATGGGACCTTATTTTTTTCTAAATCATGTTGGGGATAACCCTAACATCTCTTGCCACAATACGGAATAGTGCTTTCCATATCATTTGCACTATTTATCTCCAAATTCTCAATTTTGTCACTTACACCCCTTTGGTTCTAGGTGCCTCATATGAAAGAAAATATGACAAAGTTGAAACTGAAAATCAAGCATTTAAATCTAATGAATTTAAAAAGAAAAAGGGGTGTTTTTATTCCTGTGGAAAATTTGGACGCAAATCCTTCGAATGTAGGAACAATATGAGGAAAATGTCGGAAAAAAAAAAGCAGAGAAAATGCCAAAGGATAAAAGAATAGAAACAGAGGATTTTCGAATGAGAAATTCAATGACAAACAAGATAGTTACACTCATAAAGAAAGTAAAGAACATTCTTGTTTTTCAAAAGGATTTGCATTCCAAACAAAACAAAGGGTTGGTGTTAAATCAGATGATTATAAAAATAATAAAGAAGCAACATGGATTGTAATAAAAAATAATTTCACGTTAAGAAAACACAAATAAGCATTAAAATGCAAATGGCATTTTAATGCTTATTTGTGCTTTCTTAACGTGAAATTATTTTTTATTACAGTTTAATTGCACAAAGTTAAATTATTATTATAAGCAACATGGATGTTAGATTCTTCATGTTCATCTCACATGACTTATCAAGAAATAATCCAAAAGTCGATGAAGTAGAAATTTGCATCTGCAGAACAAAATAGAGACATACAGTCCAGATTTAGGGGTGATCTGAAAGCAATTGCCCATAATGAATATGAGACGTCAATTTTAAATTAGGCGATGTCCTGTACATTCCAAATTTAAGTGAAATTTAATGTCAGTTCCAAGTCTGGTGAAAAAAGGGAAAAACGTTGTTTTGGATGCAAAAGGTGCTAGTATTTATGAAAAACAGACTGCAGCAATAATCGGCGAGAACATTTGAAGTTGATGCAATTTTGATTGAGATGTTAAGGAGAACAGCAATGAAAAATGTCATAACACAATCTAAATAACTATAGAGATTTCGCTAAAAAATTCGAACTTGTGAACTCTAAATATTTAGACAAAATAGTGAATGGAAATCTTGCCAGAGGAATTGAAAATATAAAAGGTGATGAGAAAACTTGTAAAGCATGCATTCAAGGTAAATGAACTAGACCTCAATTTCAGCAAATAACAGAAAAGAAGTCAAAACAAATTCTGCACAGATTACATGTTGCTTTACCTGGACCTATGAATCTTCCATCTTAAAAAAGAAAAGAGTAAATACTATATGTTTTCGATTATTGATGAATTTATTAGGAGATAGATATTTTGGCATTAGAAAACAATTGAGCATTCATTGTATCATAAAACGTTTATATTTTAAAGAGACGTTTCACATCAATAAAAAAATCCAGAGTCTCTAAAACTCAACATCGGGATTTGGGGGGGGGGCCCAGGCCCGACGCACTCCCCCCCCCCCTCTGGATACGGCCTTGGTTTGACCAAGAGAGATATAGAGTGTTTATATAAACATGTATTTGTACTTAAAAGAATAAAATAAAATAATTTTGGGGGGAAAAAATAGCACCGGCTTCAAATTATAAATTGCGCTAAAAAGGAAAGACTAAATTAGTTCTTTAAACAACATCGATATGACTTTTAACCACAACTTTTGGAAGGTGCAAAATTATGATAGATTATGATCCATGTTTACTTTCGTAATCATGAATCAATCAAAAATATAAATGTCCTAGAGTTTTCAACAGTTTCAATGTAAAGTAACACATGGTGTAATGATGACTGCCATAATATTGCACCGACCTCAAAAATTATGTTTAAAAGTCGAATCGATGTTGTTTACATTATTAATTTATTTTTCACTTTTTAGCGCAATTTAAAACTTGAAGTCGGCTCTATATTTTTTTCCCAAATTTTTTTTTAAATTTATTATTAAAAATAGATGTACAAAGAATGTTTCTTCATTGATTCAAGAAAATAATAAATGACTAATACAGAGGATCTCACCCTTTTCCAAGTTGTGGCACTTTGGAAAAATTAGAATTTTATACTACTTTATAGCTGAATGAAAATGTCTAAAAATTAATTGAAAATTTCAAATCTAAGTAGTATAACTTCTAACACGCGCACATGAGTACACTGTTAGAAATTTCATCATGAAATTACGGTTAAATGACCGGCAGCAGTCTGTATATCTAATTCACCGTTAAATTTACGGATTCGAACATTTTCCTATCTTTACGGAGCCTAACCATTTCCAATCAGCTTGGTTAAAAAGCCGTAAATACAAAAGTGTACGGTTTTATAACCATTTAAAAATGGTTTCAAAACAAAATTTTTACCGTTTTTGTGCCATTTCGATTCGTAGAATCTTCCAGGCGTAGAAACCGTAAAGGAATCTTGTGGGAGACGAAACCGGGGTCTTTGGCACACCAACCTTACTCTCTAACCATTCGGCCATCTGTACCACACAAAGCGGTCGTTTATTTATCAATAAATCTTTGTTTTCAACAGGAAAAGAAAGATTTATTGATAAATAAAAGGCATTAAAATTGAGATTTCAGTTTTTGATTGGATCCAAAGTCATCTTTGGTCTAAATTTACTGTATATTGAAGAAAATCATTTTATTTGCTGCAAAAATTAAAATACAATCAAGCTTCAGCAGCTCAAATTATGGGTTCGCTCATTCGCAAACAGTTCGGGAATCCGATGTCTCCGATTTTTGATTTGCATGTGTATGTCTTTCTATTTAGTAACCACTGCTTAAACCACTTTTTTCTTCTTTTTTTATTTACACATGCAGATTTGAAGTAGTCAATCTTTATTCATATTTTAACAACAACGTACGACCGGTAAGGTTTCGCAATCAAGATGGACGCCTGGTTCATACTGAGCGCTTGTAAATTACGGTTATTTAAACGTTCTTTAGTAGAAACAGAGAATAAACGATTTTTTTCGCAATCAGCGGTTTGAGTACCATCTTTTTAATGGTTATTAAACTGTTGTAATTAAATATGGTAAAATAACAATAAAATAAATGGTTATTTTACTCTTTTCTTAAGGACATTTTTAACAGTGTACATACAACCATTTTACCTTTTTTCTAAAGAACTTTTTCATGTTAAACCCTAATTAAGTTTTAAAAAATATGTATAGAAGGAAAATTTGAGTCACTTCAGAGTTTTATCTGGAAAAATCAACATGTATTCTGAGGTTTACATTTTATACTATCAATATTGAAATAATTACTTATACATTTGTTATTGAAAATCGTTACAAATGTGTAAAACTGACTCAAAAAGTCTGAAATTTTGCTTCATTTATTAACTACAATTTATAAGTAACTATACAACTATCATGGTTACAAATTCCTAAACAATGAAAATATTTTAATGGCTGGGAGGCATATTTAACTTGAGCAAACTCGAATTGCGTACCAAACTAATAGCAGCATAACTAATAATGATATATTTTGCTCCACCACGTGGGAAAAAGAAACGGCCTTCCCAAAGCAACGAATTTAACGGGCTCATTTACTTGATTTTTTGTTTAAGGTATGGCTTGTTTTCAGCTTAGTATAAATATTTTACTTATTTTTCAATAATGAGATCGTAAATGTTTGTGCGTACCTTAATTAAATGCATAAAATGCATAGTTCTTGTTTTTTTGTTGTTATTTCATAATTAAGGAATAATTCACGAATAAGTTTACTCAAGACCCTTTTTAACGTTGCGGCTCCCCTCCCAAAAAAATAGAGAAAAAACAAATAAGCCTATGCAAAAAATAAAGATAAAACTTATGATTTTGGCTGATAAAAACTACTGCTGGAACATATCAAAAAATATGTACAATGATGTATCAGAAAAGTTTCCTATGTATGTAAAGCGAAACAATTCGCCTCAGTTACTTCTTTTATATTTTCACAACTGGCAACGGTTTCGGAACCGTTTACCACAGGTATTGGAACCGTTTGTTTCCAATAAAGCCGATATGGATTTATAAAAAGAGATTTTATCTGCGATAGTAATCCTCAAAGCAATACAGCTGATACTACTGTTTAGTGCTTATGAACTGACGAAGAATAAAAAAATCTGACAGGATAAGAGTAACTGAACTTTTTATTTAGACTTTCTTTTGCTATCTTTCGATGTATTTCTGAAAGATAATAGTATTCGTATCAACGATATAAACAGATATAGATTTTGTCATCTTTGGATGTGTTTTTCTCTGAACAATCATCGTTTACCTCTTAAAAACACGATTGTTGCGAACGTTATGTGTTGCGAAATATCATGAGAATACTCAACTAAGATTTAAAGTTTGATAGATGCAAAATTCATAACATTTTAAAATGTTCCTGTTATAGCTTTGTGTTAAATTCGATGCTTGTATAATAATAACTTTATATCCAACAAAGAGAAATTTTTAAAAAATGAATGCACATGACATTCTATTACCTATTGCACCTTGAGTTTAAAAAAAAAAAAGAACAGCTCTGGAAAGAAGTACAGAGGAACATTGAATTACGAGCAGAATTCCTCCTAGAATATGCGAAACACTTGTTAAGCTAAACAGTTTTTCGCATAGCCCTTAAATATCAATACAAAAGATCAATCTATGGAGTTCCAATAAGAAAAAAATATTAAGCAAATTTATATGGTAACTTTAATTGAGGCATTATTATAATATATCTCTTTCAACAAGAAATATGTTTAGAGACATTTATTTTTTTACCATATTCTGAAATTTAGTACAGATGCGGCACAGAACCATTGCTAAATAAATTCGTATCAGTCCTCTTTGTGTGATGTTTTTCAAAGTATAATGCACGTTCTCATCCATTGAGCAGCTCCTTTATTTCATTGGACTATTTTGCTTTCCCTACACTGAAAAATTCTAGATCAACCTTTGAACAAAAACATGGTGAAAATGGTGAAATTTAGCTGCAACCAACATTTTGGATAAAGTTGAACCATTATAAGGGTTCCTTGTTTCCCATTTATGGTGAAACTAGGTGAAACTTCACCATTGTAATGGTTCAACTTTTATCCAAAATGTTGGTTGCAGCTAAATTTCACCATTTTCACCATGTTTTTGGTGAAAGGTTGAACTAGAATTTTTCAGAGTGTAATTATACTCCTACTCTTCCTTCGCTTAAGAAGAAATCGCTTTTACCACGTTTTGCTGTGATGACAAATTTCAACTTCAGTCAGTCTTACTAATGTGATGTTTATCCAAGTATGTCGCAAGTTTCCAATGTCTCCCTTTCAGTACCTGCTTTATTTCACTAGAAGGTTGTTATTCTACAAAAACACTAGTCTTCTTCTCCGGAAAAAAATTAAAAAATTTTTAAAAAGAAGGAAAGGAAATGAAATGAAAAGAAAGAAAGAAAAACTTTCTATTCGAATAGTACAATGATCTTTTCTCAGCGCATTGTTAATACACTGTAAAAAAAGTAAATATACACTGTAAAAAAATCTAGTTCAACCATTCTCCAAAAAAAGGGGGGGAAAATGGTGAAATTTAGCTGCAACCCACATTTGGTACAAAAGATGAACCATTATAATGGTTCTTAGTTTCACACTCATGGTGAAACTACACCATTATAATGATTCAACTTTGTGTCAAATGTAGGTTGGAGCTAAATTTCACCATTTTTTCTTTTTGTTTTTGGTGACATGTTGAACTACAATTTTTTTAATAAAGTCGGTAAATTAGATTTTGAATATAATTTATTTAAACTTTTACGTGAGATATCTAAACCATACGTGAGATATCTAATCTTTAAGCCTCGGTTTATAGTGAAAGTGAAAGTGAACGGCAAACAAAACTTTAGCAAAATCAAATGTTTTTTCCCCTCTATTCAATGTCAAAAAAATTACTAAAATTGGAGTCAAATTTTCCTTCTATGTTTTTACTTTCGCAATGAAAATGATGTCACGAACGTCACGAAGACATTCAGTTATCCTTCCGATGTTTCATGAGCGTTTCGAAATGGGTTGTTCGAAGAGCCTTATCAAAAAGCCTCCGGTGCAAATGCACTGATTTTTTTATCGTCAGAAAAGTAATTCTTTACTTAGAGGAGCATCAAAACAAAAATCTTTATGAACGAGTAAATCATAACACATACTGACATTGCTCTTCTACCACTGGTACCTTCAATAGGTAATATAAATATTCATAATATGTACATTTTTTCGATTCTGTAATAATTTAATGTGTAACACGAATATATTTGTGCATAATGTATTTTTAAAATTAAAGTTTCAGAAAAAAATAAATTAGTTTAGATAATTCATTTTCATTTTTAATGTATGTATATATTATGTTACACTCAATGCAATTACTTGGCTATTATTAATAATGTATAATAACCGGCAGTTAACATTTGTACTAAATTATGTTTGTTAATAAGCCCCACCGGTTATTATTAATAAGATAAATATTAAACATAACCAAATATTACTTTCATCGTATGTTACCGTTAAAGTATATAATGCAGTTATTTCATAGAATACCTAGCTATTCCATGAAATAACTGATCGTGTCCATTAAAGTGTGTAATATGTTATTAATTTGACACTTTAACTACCGTAATTATCTGTGTATAGCCCGCGGGTTATCTACAAAAAAACTTTTTGTACGACCTGCGGGCAATATAACGATGCGGGCAATACATGAAATTAAAAAAAAGTATTATTAAAAAGACAACTACCGTTCAAAAATATCGAAATATTTTCCTACGAAACAAAATGCAGAGAAATAAATCGTAGCTTTCGAAACGATGGTCCAAAGCAGATTGGGGCTCGGGCGCTACAGGCGAATGCATTGTTTTCTAGGGTTGTATCCCACGTTTTTTTTTCTGGGGTGCGGGTTATACAATGATGCGGGTTATACACCGAACTTAATTTTTTTTAGTATGAATTTTTATTCCTGCGGACTATACAACGATGCGGGCTATTTACCGATAATTACGGTAGTTATTCTATGAAATAACTAGGTATTCTACAAATTAACTAATGAGAGACAGTTAAAGTGTAAAATAAGCAATTTATCTAAAATGAAATAACAAGGTATTCTATAAATAAACTAATGATAGACAACTAAAATGAAAAAGAAGCAATTTATCTAATTTATTTAGCGTATAAATGGTATTTATGGAAACGTACCATAAAATCATTTGTTACAACAAGGATTACTAAAATGACACTTGGAATTACAAAGAACATTATTTCTAAAACAAAAACATTTTTTGTTGACACACTGGGTTTTACACGAACATTTTTTAAATCCCTGACCAGTACCTAAACTTTGAACTGTAGCAACCGACCGGAGCGATATTTCTACATCCGGTACTTCTTCGATTTTAATTAATTTTTGTTCGCAGACACTGAACTGGGATCTGGAATATAATTGTTTTATGCGGCCGTTTCTTGTGCCCAATTTGAAAAATCCTACTTCGGTTATTTTTATGATGATAGCTAAAATAGATTTGGCATTACCTTTTCCTCTGTCAACTTCAGGCACTGGGATACGGACGGTAAACCCACAGAGGCTTCAGAATGAGATTTATCCGACATTAATTTCATCTTTTTCGCTTGAATTTCTAAACATTTTTCAGACTTTTCTCTTTCTCTTTGAACATTAAGTTCATTAAAACAAAATTTGCAGATTTTTCTGCTCAACTTCATCTTCTGAAACATAATCTTCCGAACATGATATATGGACAGACATCCATACATTTGAAGCAAACTATATCTTCACTGCATTCTTTTAAACAGACAACACGTACTTTCGTAATGGGATTATTTAATACTGTTTGTTCAACTACTTTTTCATTATCAGGTTGAGAAGAAACATCAGTAGATCATTGCAATAGATTATTTTACACTTTAACGGACACGATCAGTTATTTCATGGAATAATTAGGTATTTTATAAAATAACGGATTTCATACTTTAACGGTAACATATATACGTCACTTTATACATATTTCAAAACACTAAATAGGTTCATATTATATTATGTATAATTAAATGTTTTTCCGATGTAAATCTTTTAAAAAAATTAACAGTGTCTATATCACTTAGTTTATAACGTATTACTCAGTTATTAGTTAATTTTGCTTTTTTGATTAAAAAGACATCGTATATCATCGAAATAAACATACAGAAATTTCTCACTATCTATCGGCGCAAGTGGCGAAAAAAGATTAAGGAGGAAAATGAAATTCACATTTATTTTAGTCATGTTTAATAGTAATTAAATAATGTAAAAAATGTAAAAAGGGCAGTAGGTAAATTGTAATGAATTAATTTGTGAGTGAAGCGGTGTTAATCGAACTAAAATTTACCTAACTTACATATTTTAAGTTTTTTTTCGGAAATACAGTGAAACCTGTGTAAGTTGACCACTTACGTTGCAGCACTTTAGTGGTCAACTTATAGAGGGTGAGGTAGAGAGTAAAGGGTTAATTCCGTTCCTAAGAAAAGGGGTCAACTTAGACAGGTGGTCAACTGTACAGCTCTTACTGTATCGTTACTTTCATAGTCAGGATTGTATTGCTTTTCCGCATTAAATAAAATTACTCTGTCAATCTTCTCCAATTATTGCAACCGCTAATACTAGACTTTAAACGTTATGGTCCTATCTTGAAAGAATGATCAGTTTTTATTATTTCTGAAAACGCAAAACTTTTCCTTACTAAATATGTATTTAAATATAGGAACTTCTAATACAGCACAAGAATGAAAGGGCCTGTAAATATTCTACTGAGAACAGCAACGTTTGAATCTACATTGCTGCCGCATTTTTCTTCAAGCATTTGTGGCAACAGAAGCGCATCGACTGTTTTGTTAGATGCAGTGTCAGTAGCGGCTTTGAGCAAGGCTAGACCTTTTGAAGAAATTCCAGGACCAAAGGCTCTCCCACTCATTGGAAATATTCACAGATACTTGCCTGGCGTTGGTAACTCTTTTTATTTATTATTCTTATAGTTTTATGCTATCAGGATTACTCAGAGTAGAATCAATCATTATAAGGCGTTCTAATTTTAATATCAAATAATTTAGCTATTAAATAATTTTTAATGAATTCTGCTAACTTTCTATATCGGTTTTATGAATGAACTATAGGTTTACTTTCAAGAATCGATAAACAATCCACAGTACACAAAGATGAATTAAAATGCATTGCAATCACATAAATATATTTGAATAGTAATTGTTTAAAATGAGCGATGTGGATGCAGGGTCGTAACCAAAGGGGTTCCATACGGAAACTTCAATGATTGAGTTCATATGGAAGATTCCGTATTGAACTCGTGTTCTGGTTAACGCGAAGTCTTCATTTAATTACAGAATTTTAAAACTTGTGTTTTTTTTTTTTTTTTTTCTATTTTGCCTTTCCATTTGAAAATTTACATTTAATATAAAAAAAATATTGGCCAGTAATGTCTGTGCATATAGATACAGAGCATGACATTTTGGGAAGTCATAGTGTTAAACAGTCTGTACGAATTTTGGTTGGGAAATAAGTGAAGAAACTCACCATCAAAAACATTCGGATACAACGTTGTGTGGCTGTAAAAGTTGTTATTTCTCATTAGATTAAAGCAATTTAAAAATATTTTTTAAATACTCACTCTCTCATTCGTGATAAAATTTGAAAATTATTTTTTTTAACTTTGATTGTTTATTCAGTATACACAATCAAAAGAAAAATAGCAAAGTACCCGCCACTATTTGTGAAGCATAGGTACTGGTAGTGCGAGCTAAAACATTTTCCCCTGCGTAGCACTCTGCTCGTAGCAAATTCCCACTATCAGTTAATTCTCTCCAAACTTTATACCGATTTCTCAAGAAGCCTACTGTCTGCACTCAAAGTAAATCTCCGTTTCTACAACAATTTTTCGTACATAAAATAAAATATAATTTAATGATTACAAAACATTGGAGAGGACAAGCCGAGTACGACGAGAATGTATACGAACTTTAGAGTTGCAAGATTTTAAAGCGAATTCTTCCTCTCTCTTTCTCAAATGTATATATATGAAGAGTCCAATGGAAAAACGACCTAAGACACATTACTACTTTTTGAACTTTGCCTTATGTTTTATTATAAATTATGTGTTATAAGGGAATAGAATTATGTATTATAAATTTGAATTAGGGTATTACAGAAAAGTAGGCTCGTATAGTTAAAATTAACATTTATGTTATAAAATAATTGAATTAAACATAAAGCAAAAAGCAAATTTTTAAAAGTAGTATGTGACTTAGGTCACTTTTTCCAGTGGACCCTTCATACATATATATATATATATATATATATATATTACAATAATGCAAATAATAATAATAATGTGCATTCTTTGTAAACTCCAAACAACCAAAAATCATGGCTTGAATACATTGGATGTTTTGACGATCGAAGGACCAATGTAAAAATAGAACCTGTCTTATGTTTATGACGGAGAAAAATAATAATACATTTCGATGAAAGCTAAGAAAAAAGTAATTAGGAACATAAACACGTTAGACCGCATAGGTAACTTCAACTTATCATATGAAACATAACTTTTAACTATAGAATAAATAATATCTAATTCCCGTACAATCAGCCCAATAAGGGTATACTTTCGTATTTGAGAAGAACCAGGTATGTTTTCTGCATTATCTCCAATTGCTGCAGAAGTAGATGTATATACAATCGAATCAGTTATGTTTTCAGTAGTAACCTTTAGTTACTTTTGGAAATTATCTCTAGTTTACACTTAAAATTTAATGGCATTGTTTCGTAATTTGACTTTTTTCCTCCTTTTTTTTAGTTAGAGTCTTTATTTCTCTTGATTTTCCGAACAGACCTTTTGTTATTTCTCAGCAGGTTATGCCAACTACAAATAAAAATCATTCCCGTTCAATTGTCCGAAAAAGGGTTATAAAGATTCTAACATTGATACTTTTAAAATGGCATATACCTGCATCAAAAGCCTCATTTCTCTGCAATGTGTATATGCATTTTTTCCCCTGCACTAGGCGAGTACTCAAAAAACAAATGGCACGAAGCTCAAAGAATGAAGTTTCAGCAGTACGGGCCTATCGTCAGAGAGCAAATGGTCCCTGGAGTGAACTTCGTCCACCTTTATGATCCAAAAGATATGGAAGTCGTCAGCAGAAACGAAGGTGAGTTAGTTTTTAAATACTTCACGGATACTTTTAATCCTTTCAATAACCCAATGACTGAAGTGTTTCAAATTAAGTTTGTATTAATAAATTGCACCTTGAGGAGTAAATGTTGTTTATTAGGAGGAGAGATCTAGTTTCAAATTTAGTTTGCATTTTGTCCGGGTTACTTTTTTGTTATAATTTTGTGGCAATAGCATTAAAAATAGTAATGAATACTAGATTTATTATTTCTATAATTCTAATGAATGCGTTACTGATTGTGATTAAAAGTATAAAACTTAGGTTTTTGTTTCCCCCCTTTCTAATGGGGCTGCGTATGGTCACTAACCTTTGCAAACCTAGTGCATTCCCCGGAAATCGGCATTCAGTCTTTCAAGTAGCACCACTATCTGCGGAAGCCATTACCTCTTTTGAGGATTTTGACGCTCATTTTCCCTATAGATGGCGGCACCTGAGCTCTAAATGATGCGAAACTGAAATAGGAATTTAATTTAGCAGAGAGTATCTAAGCCAAACGGATGCTCAGGGGATTTTTAACATGCGACAGGGGCACTGACGATTTTCTGCATCTTGAAAATTCACCGACTTAGGCCAGGTTGAACTTGGGCATACGAGGCCAGTGTCTTACCACTATGCCACCCTGCCGGCTATGGAGATTTATATAGATTGGCAAATATCTTACATCAATTAAGTATAATACAATTGAATTTTCTATATCGTTAAATGAATTTTTCACGAAATTCATTGAACCACAGTAGCTCATGAAAGTACGCATCGTTATCGTTATTCAGATTTTATTTACTTTGCACTGTGTGTTGTGGAGCATTCGTTATATTTCCCCACATAAGGTACAAAATTTGTCCAAGATTTAGAAGATCAATTACCTCATGATCAAGTAATTCAAGAATGTTTAAATGAGTTCTGTTGTCCAGTTTTATAATTAAAAATTAAATGTAAAAGCAAAAAACTGAAATGATTTGATTAAGCTTTTTTCTTGGAAAAAATTGCACTTAACATCCTATATAATTTTCAATCCAATGCTTATTATTGTCATACTCAGTATATGAATAATAATTTGTGCACTATATTCAGTTTATCGCATTTTTTAAAGACATCCGAAAGAAATGTTTTTAAAAACCATACATAACAGCGCAAAATTTTCTTTTGGTTTTTAACAACATTTTATCTTTATTTTCCAAAACCAGAACCGCCCAGAATTATCGCAGTATAATTTCCATTACACGTTGTGTTACTTTATGTTGAAAATGTTGCAAACGCTGGGCCATTTATATTTGTAATTGATTCATGATTACAAAAGATTCTATCTATCATAATTTTGCACCGACTTCTAAAACTATGTTTTAAAGTCGTATTGATGTTGTTTAAACACGGACTTTATTTATCACTTTTAGCGCAATTAATTAATTTTAGCGCAGTCGGATCTTCACCCACTTTGAATGACTGGCACTGAAAACTAATCATCTCTATGAGAAATTTCGTTTCGAAGTTGATTTTAAAAAGTCTAATTTAACTTATTAGCTGAAAGAATTTAATTTTTGCTTCAGAGACGCCTTCTCTCAAACGCTTATTACAATAGCTCTTAATTTACTGCTAAAGTGGAGTCAACACGCAAAAATGTCGATAAAAACGAAAAATATTTTTACTGACTTAAATAGTAAAATTAATGTTTAAAAATGTTCCCTGAAAGTTTCAGAAGAACTAAAGCCATATTTATTGATTTATCATTGATTTTATTACGGTGTGATTTGACACCTTTTCATTCCGAAACCGAAACTATGCTGAACACAAGCCACATATTTACTTTTTTAAATAAAGTCAGCGAGAAGAAGCAATTTCGTCGTGACTAACTGAAAAAGAAAAGTTCCTTACTTGAAATTTTGATAAAAATATTGCAAGGCGAAAACTTAAAATGCTGTTTTTTCTCCCTTTGTTTTTTGGGCATTTCATCTCAATTAAAATGCAAAGGCTTTTTTAAATTTGTCTCTATAATGTGGGCCATAGAATTTTCAATAGACAGAATCTTCAAATTACGTAGCCTGTCTTTTCCCATACAGTTAATTAAATAGGGTTTTATTAATTTCAGTTTCGAAAATGATCTTTCAGCACCATCTGTAGTCACAGGAATTACAGTACATACCTCAGGAAAGAGGATGACACAAAATGATTTTTTGTTATTAATAAATCAGCAAGTTCTCTAATACACGAAGACGTTTTTATTTTATCCCTGAAGGTGGACCGAAAACTGAGAATTTCTCTGGCAAATGATTCAGATATGTCTTTTTTATATACATATTGCAACATTTTTTAGAGCTTTTTTTAGTAGATCAGTATTTTCTTGGTCTCAGTTAACAAATTGCGGGAATTCCCCAAGCGTCAGTAGCACGTCAGCGGCACCAAAGTACCGTGGCAAAAAATGAAGCAACCAATGGATGCGTTCTAAAATTGTTAAATCTAATGTATTTGAATTTGAAAATGGTTTTTAGTTATGTCTAACTTTAATTAATTTAAGTACTTGCATAAAATTTTCTTGAAAAGTTTGCTAAATTTTGTTAAAAATGTAAGGTTACTTCTGAGCTTGCAGCCTCTCGGGCTAGGGGCCCTTTCGAACCGGGGGCCCATGGCATTTTGCCAGCTCTGCCACCCTATAGTTACGCCACTGAGTGGAGGAATGGAAATAGAATAGGATATAAATGCCAAAAAAAAAAAAGCTGAGCCTTTTTCCCTGCAGAGCGAAAAAATAGAATCATTTTCCTAACTGATAGTTGCAAACATTTGTTAGAACACAATTCCTTCGTAATTCTGTGCTTTTTCACATTGACTAGACTATTGGGTCATACACAGTAATTTTCTTCCTGTTTTTGTGCAACTAAAAAGATACCTTTTAACACCTGGTGAGCTTTCTCCAATATTGCCGGATTACCTGTTATTTTCATTTTTCTGCAGGGAGGTTTCCAAAGAGGGAGTTTTTTGTGGGCATGAAGACACTGAGGGAGCGAAATCCGGATATGTATTCCACAGTTGGAGTTGCAGCTGGGTAAGTCTACTACTTCGCTCAACCTGCTAATAACTACAGACGATAAACTAACATATGCATTGATTTTATATATTCAGAACTAATAATTATAAAATAGATTTCATTAATAAGAAAACTAATAGATATATTAACGTACCAATAGATGGATTAACCTACTAATGGATGGATTAAATGTTTAATCTATGTAGATTTATTTTAATGAAATACTAAGTTGCTAGTGAGTGTAAAATTCCTCATTCAGAAGTTGATTTTGCAACTGAAGAGAAAAAAATAATATTTTGTGTCACACAAAAACAACGAAATTATGCTGGAAATAGCCCCTTCTCCGCTAAATTATTCAGTAAATTCAATGTGTCAATTTTACATGAAATTTTGAATTAAATAGAAATCTGCAGTAACCTATTAACACAACTTACAAAATTAAAAACGCATATACAAACCCAGGCTACAATTCTAGGGACATACTGAGATCAACACTGTTATGCATCTCTGCAAGATCAAGAATCGGTATGAAGTTCACTATTTCGGCCAAGGCAAATGTCATTTGACACCGCAGACCCAAACGCTGCAGAAAAGTGGATGGTAAAATTTGCCGAAAATAAAGCTATTAAATTCTTCTTAGGAGCCATCAAAACAAATTAAGCATTATGACAAGTCAGTGAGCTTGATAATGTGTCTAAATTCAAATTAATGTACCATTAACTATATCAAGTTATAGCCAACAACAGACAATCATCCGTTAACACAGGGGTCTCCAAACTACGGCCCGCGGGCCACATCCGGCCCGCGGACAGATTTTGTCCTGCCCGCGGAGAGCTAGCTAATGGCATCTGGCAAAAAAGTAATCATATTTTACACCACTAGTGGACTGATTCAACTTTTTACCACCGGCAACAGTTAATGATAATATGGTTTTGGCCCTTGGAATTTACTGGAGTAATCAATATGGCCCTAAGGCTGGAAAGTTTGGAGACCCCTGCGTTAACACATAGGTACCGGACGAAAATTAAAACTTTTGGGGTTACTCTCGTTTTGACTTTTGTTTTATTATGTTCTTATTGCAAATGTTGTGGTCTTATATAGTAATAGAGTTTGTAAAGATGGTAGTTTGCTTGCAGAAATGGTGAAGAATGGTATCGCATTCGTAGTAAATCCCAAAAGGCGATGATGCGTCCACAGATAATGAAAACATTTTTGCCACAAATGAATCTCATTGCTGATGACTTGATCCGGCGGATCCGTCTCTTAAGGCAGCCCGATCATCAGGTTCCGTTTCTTCTGAATGAGCTTTTCAAGTGGGCATTAGAATGTAAGTGGTCTCGCTTCGCTTTTATGTCGCTAATATATTTTTTTTAACTTATTTTGAAATCCTTCTTCGGTTTGTAAACTTTTAAATTTTTGTACTGAATATAAATCAAGGGAAAAATCGTAACACTCAAATCTGCAAAATAAAATTTGTCTACGCGTGCTTTAGAAATATGAAGAAAGAAACCAAAAGAACTGTGCATAAAAATAGAGATACAGGACAAAAATACTTAAATTTTGGTATTAATTTTACACAATCATTCACGAAAGATTCATCTTGATGTAATAAAAAGTTGCTTTTAGCGCCTTCACGGAGCAAAACGTAAGCTACTTTAAGCACTTTCATCGTTGTTTCAATTGCGTTACTTCTTCTTTTTTTTTTTTTTTTTTTTTTTTTTTTTTTTTTTTTTTTTTTTTTTGTGTGTGTGTGTGTGTGTGTATGTCTATCTATGCCGCAAAATTACATTTTAAATTATAGAAATTAAATTTTCTTTTCATAACTAATAATAAAGAAAAATAGGACAACTTTTGACGCTCACGTATTAATATGAAAATACAGTTTTAATGCTTGTGTAATCAAATTACGATCGCTTGAGTGCATAGAAGATAATATATTAAATCTCCAAAAAATGCTTTGTTACACGGGCTTAATTTTAAAAAACTAAAATGCAGTAATAGAGATCAAAAACCGCGTAATAAACATCCGTGGTAAGTCAAGTTGAATAGATGAGACAAGGGAACTGGTTCAGAACTGACGACCTACGGTGCCACTATCCAACGCTATAACCACTGCGCCACAGACTCAGCTGCAAATCAAGTTTAGCATCGTCGCATTATCCGAACAAAGCTATCGTTGCCCTTCGACAAATAATAATTGTAATAATTTCCTCAGAACCAAAATTACTAATTTTTTTTCCTAATTAACGTTATAATAAATTATAAAATGGATGGAATATTGTATTGTCATCAAAGATAAACTTGTGTGCAAATTTTGGAGATAATTTATCCAGTAATAGTGCTCGAAAACGGCGTAACAAACTTCCGTGATAAATCAAGTTAAATAAAATCGTGTAAAAATAAACACTATAGAAGACAAAGATAAGTTATCCGAGATTTTAACTTCAAGAAAACTTAGGGTGCAGTCTTTATTAAACAGTTTAAAAATCTATTGTTATGGTCGCATGTTGCTAACCCATAAGAGGGTAGTTGAATAAAGAGCCAGTTTGAGCAAACCTAACAAGATAATTGAAATTTTTAATACAACAATAGTTTATCAGTTTCCTGTAAAGAACAAACTTGTACATTTAAACAATGAAATTTCATTATTGCTGAACTTGGTTTACTTCTTAAAAGGAGCAATATTTTTAATCATAAAAGCACACAACCATTGCTCGCGAAGTCTAATGTTACGCCAACAACTGTGATGGGTGTATGACTAAAATTACCAGAATTATAAACGGAAAAACTATACTTTCCGTTTCATTCCGTATGTACTGTTTAATGTAAATATATTTATATATTTATGATCTGTTTAACATTGCTATTGATTTTTTTCTAAGTATGTATTTTTCCTTCTCAGCTGTTACGTATATCCTTTTCGAACAGCGTTTGGGATGCCTGGAAGACAACTTAAGCCCTGATTCCGTAGCACAACGTTACATCCAAGCTGTAAATAGCTTCTTCCAGCTATCAGCTAAAGTTGAGCTTTCATCGCTACCAGTTTGGAGGGTATGGCCGGCCCTTTCTCCCTCGTTCAGAAAACTAGCCAAGGTTCACGATTTCTTTTTCGAGTGAGTACTTTTAAAGATTCCCCATTTTACTTCATAAGGACTTAAACCTTATTAAATTTAATTTTAAAACTTTTAATTTATGGCTCACATACCACAAAAATTCATAGTCTTGTTCCCTTCACGAAATGCCAGGATCAACCTCGCTTCAACTTTTGACGTTCGACGGAGGTACGGTAGGACGAAAATAAAATTAAAAAAAAAAAGTCATGCATTTGGGTATCAATTTACGTACTGTTTTATTACGTACTGTTAAGAGTCATAACAGTACGTAATAAAACTAATGCAATTACGTACGTACTGTTAAAGAGCCGAGTACGTTTTATAGACTATATCAGAGTTCAATTCAGCGTAATATTAACAGAAGGGTTGAGAAGGAGAATTTTTCTTCAAATTATGTGCGCTGTAGCCATCCCATTGCACTGCTCTTTGGAGAAAAATAAAAATTAAGAAGAAACCCATTGCCCGCACCCTTAACTCACCTGACCTCGCTTCACGCGACTTCCTTTTGTTTCTTTAAGTGAAAAGGAGCCGGAAAGGACGGAAGTTGAAGAGGTCAAGAAACTGAGAGTGGAGCTATCAGTCTTCATTAAAAATATGTTTTCCAAAAAGGAATCATATATTGGACAAATATATAATATTATACTTAAATGATAGATATACTTACGTGTAAAGATGTACTGAATAGATATCAAAATGGACAGTACTTTGAAAATAGGATTGCTTTGAAAAATTAACAGCATATAATTTTCAAAAATATTCTGGTTTATTATATTATTATTATTATTATTATTATTTTATTCTCATTTTATTTATTTATTTATTTATTTATTTATTTGGAGGGGAAGAAAATTCTCCCCGTAATTGCTCAAGAGTTATTCCTGGATGCACCAACGTATCTGCTCGCAAAAATCGAAAATATTTGTCAAGGTTATATTTTTATTGTCTTAAATTTATGAGTTTTTTTTCCCAGTTTTCAAAGATTTGTTCCCATCTATTTCCCCCTCTCTCTTCAAATGCCACAAACAATGTCGTAGCATTTTGCACCTACTTTACGATTACTGTTACCCAGGTTCTTCATCCTGGTTGTACTTCAGAGGTTACAAAAAAGTAACAATAAATATTTTTTTTGCAATGCATTATATAATAATAGATCAATTACAATATGATTAGAAAGACTTTTTTCTTCCCGAATATCTAATGTGTAAATACATAAAAAAATTTAAGATGATACATTTTTCTTACTTAACGTAAAATTAATCCTACAAAATTTATTTAAACAAGGTAAAGGTATTGCCTGATGAATAAACATTGTTTCTTGCAGAAACGCCCTGAAATATGTACAGACGAGGCTGCAGGATCTGAAAGATAAAGACAAAGCAAACGACGAACGAACCCAAGCACTCATGAGCATGCTTTTGGAACATTGCTCACCAAAAGATGCTTGTGTTATGGCCGTTGATGCCATGGCGGCAGGCATAGACACAGTAAGCATTGCATCAATTTAATAAAAATCTTTGAAATATCGCTGGGGTAAAATACAACTGCTCTAAATCATGTTCCCATAAAAAGTTGTCTCTGTAAAGAAGTATATCAGTACATTTGCAGTTGGTTAATGTAAACAACGCTCATGCATTGTAAGTTCAAAAATATAAGCTATCTTTAAGAGACAATTTTTATAAAATGTACCTTAATTTTGTCAAGACTGTATGTAAATAGAATATTTTCATTCATTCATTGACAGTGTGATCGTAGCCTGTTTATTTCATGCATGATACAGATTTTAATTTACTGAAGATTATGAACATCGCTTTGGGATTTTCATCTTCATTACGAACTTTGCACAAAACATACACTATTTGTTGATTATGAGTTCAAAAGGATATTTCGTTTAAGTCTTCGTAAATGTGGTAAATCTTCCCGTCCACGACTATACGGGCAAATCCAATTACTCTATAGTCTCAACAAGTCTACTTGGTTGGTGACAATACATCCAAAACTATGAATGTGTTTACGTTTTAAATAATCAAACAAGTGTCAATAAACTTTCCTATATAGCCTATATGTCTGAAAAGTGGTGGAAAAATGCATTGTTCCATTTGTAAGACCAGAAACACGTTTGAAAACTTTGTATACTTAAACAGGTAGAATAGTATGTGCCAACAAGTTATGTTTTTAAGACTATAAAATCTTCTTTTGACATTCCATAACAGTTTGCTTTCGAGATGGTTCTAGCTCTGCTAATTTCTTATTTTTTATTCTCCTTTTTAGACTTCCTTGACCTTGGCGTATGTATTGCGTAACTTAGCCGCCAATCCGACCGCCCAGAAACGACTTCAGGACGAGGTAGACCAAGTACTGCCGGATGGACAACCACTGACTGTTCAAGCTCTGAATCAAATGCCGTACCTTAGAGCATGCATTAAAGAGAGTATGAGGTAAAAAAGAAGGCTCTTAATTATAAAATAAAAAATAATCTTAGTACGAAAAAAAATTCAAAAAACAGTTTTTTCAAAAGGTTTGGAAGCATTATTAATTTTTCCTTTTCACTTTTGCTTTATCATAAAACACTTCATAATTACTGAAACTTTAACAGAATTTCCTGTTTGATTCAAATGCTATATTACCAACAATGAGAGAAAAATAATAATTTTCAATAAAATTGAAAAGAAAGAAATGCGTGTCAATGAGTAATTAAATGATTATCAGTTTTACATCCAAGCCCTTCTTCTCCCAATCAATATATTTTTATGAAGAAAATGATGGGTTAAGATACCTTTTTAAGATGAAGTAGAGACAAACCAATTTTAAAGCGACAAAAAGGGCACCTATTTTCAACTCATAATGATAGTGTTTTTAAATATTTATCACCTCTCTTCAAAATTTTCCAGATTTACGCTATTTTATCGATTTACATTAGTGGAAACCATAACTACTCTAATCGAATATTATCTCTATTTACCAACACTCATCTACTGTGCGATTCATGTCCAGTAAGACGTTATCATTCATTCATATGAACATTAATAACATGAACAAGTGTAATGAAGAAAAAAATTAGGAAAATTCTTAACTTACCAAACATTCTGCCACATGGAAAATTACTTGCAATCACTCAAGATCTTTGAGTTTAATTTCCGCTGTGTGTGTACGACTTATCTTTCTCTCAAATTTTATGCTTGTCATGGTAATTCCACTAATAAACCTCCTATACAATTTCCTAGCTTAACGGCTTAAAATTCTCACCTGTGTTTGTTTAACGAACCATGAGTTCGGGCTGGACCCCATTCGGAGAATACACCTGAACCTCCAGTTGAAAGATTCTGCAAAACAACTGTGGTTTTATTTAAGTTACAAGTTTTGCAATATTTATACTATTTATTTACCCGGTTTGTTTCACTACCAGTGATTAAAAAAGGATTGTTCCATTATCAGTGATTATGATTCTTTGCCTTTTAAATCAAACATTTTAATTATATGCTTAATGATAGCCTATCCGTTATCGTTTTGTTATGGGACAGGGCTTTGAGTTGAGGAATCGTTAACTGAACTAACTGAATCCCTGGAGCTAAATTTCTGTGAACAATTTCCTGCGCTTAACATTTTGTTTTGATACTAGGCATTCATTTAGGTTGAAGAATGTGTGACTGAAACCTGCATTTTTGTGAATAATTTCCACTGTTTGACTTATGCACGCTAATGCCTATTGACTCATTTAAATTACCTAAAAAAAAATTGAAATACGATTTCCTCTTGTAAATTAAACATAACGTTTTAATTACAGAATATGCCCAACAGTCCAAGGAACATCCCGTACGCTTGACAAAGATATCGTGTTGTCTGGCTATAGGATACCTGCTGATGTGAGTGGCACTATTTTGTCAGTTTTTTATTATGGAATTCTTACCCCCAACAATACTTTTTTCTTTTTGAGGAATATAATGTATTTAAAAACCGAATATTGCTGCTTGTCCTTGTTGTCTATATTAATACTAGTATGCCCGACGGTCATACGAAATGACCGCTGTTCTAGATATTATAAATTGTAATTAAAATGATTTGTGCAAAGGGGTCTGTTAATTCAAACTGAATTACACAGATCAGGCGGCGAGGACGCCCCTTTACTTACTACCCCACACTACTATATATTTATTTACTATATAATCAAATTGTTTGTGAAAAATATATATTTATCATCGAAAGAACTTATTGAAAATTTTATTATGCTTTTAAAAACAAAAGTTTTAACGAAACTAGGAAAAAAGTGCTGCCACTCTAATACGAAAAATATAAAAAGCGCGGACGGTAAATAAATAAATTTAAAAAAATTCGCGAAAACATTAATTTTTAACGGAGATTGCAAATACAGCGAAGCCTCACTCAATATGCTCGAGAAAGGTTTTGATTATTATTAGTATATTTGTTACGTTCGTTACAACAATGGCAACTGCATTGATTTGTTTGTTCACACGGCAACTGTAATTATATGGTTGGAAACGACGGCAACAATGCAAAAAAAAAATATAACGGATCAAAAAAATCATTGAAAAATTTTAAAAAATTAATTTAAAAAAAAAACTAATTGAGTCACAACTTTCATTTTCGCAGCGATGAGTTTCTCGGGTCGTAAACATTAACCGTGCCGAATGTGGTCCCGATCGGTTAAACGGCCTGGGATTCTATAGCGCACAGGCAGACAGAATAAGCCGCTTATATATAATTATCTCGTGTTCAAGAAATCCGTATAAAAAATGACGGACAATATCATTTTTGCTGTTTCTAAGAATTGCAACCGAATAAGGACAATTTTCAGGACAAACTTTTGAGCTTTTTCACCAGTGATGTATCCAGAGCGTTATTTTATCCAGAGCGTTTGAGCAGGGGGAGGGGCGCGGATCCGCCCCTCCCCCTAGAAAATTTTCGCATGTAGCATATATTCCACCCTGAAGCTTTTTTTAATATAAATGTGTTAAAGTCAGGGCCCCGCCCGAAAAAATTTTCTAGATACGGCCCTGCTGCCACTAATACAACATACTGGTAACCCACTATATAGCATGACACAGGGGTGTTAGATCGATAAGTGGTCCCAAGTACTCTAGTGGTTAGGATTCCTCCGTTACACCCAGACGACTTGAACCTGATTCTCGGCTTGGGAAAAACTTGACCACTTTTTTCAAGCCATAAGCAGCGACGACTGAAGGCTTTATGATAAAAAGTTGGGTGAAAAAGAAAGGTAAGTTAAATGCGTTACATACAAATCCTACTCTAGCAATTATAAATTTGAGGCAATTTTTATTGTTTTCGATAAGGAATTGATAGTTGAAATTACGTATAGTTAAATCTTAAAAACTAAAGTTTTGGGCTTTTCACCACTGTTGTTTAACAGCAGATAAAACACTAACAAAACTTGGAAATAATAAGAGTCATAATAATAATAGTAATAATAACAATAATGATTATTATTATTATTATTATTATTACATCATAATAATAATTTAAAATAGAGAAAAATAATAGTAAAACAAACTGAGCTGAGCTGACTAGGAAAAAAGACCAATCAATAAGAATCAGTAACATATTTCGGAACATATTCGGAAGACAGATAAACATATTGAATAAATATCACGTTGTCTCGCTACAATCTTAGTAGCGTGACATAATTTTTGAAATATTTAAACTGGCTGATGTATGTACACTACGTTATTGCAAATAATTGATTTGAATGTCATCCTCAACTATCAGCTGCCCGCTCTGCAAACTTACGTTCGAGAGATTATTTATTATGATCGGGTGTTTTTCAAAAAGATTGACGGTTTGATGTCAGTATAAAATCTGAATTTCATGTCGTTAAAACTATTATTCTGCCATTGTAAAACCTGTAGGGAAGCATAATTTTATTCTTAATTCAATGCATCCATTACATCTCTTCCAAGTTGTGAAACAGTAGGCTTCTTCTATTACTTTAGTTGGAAAGTAATGGAAAATTGCGTGTTCGGAGCAAAAAATTCACAGAACCAGTCTTTTTTTTTATCATTTTAAGTAACTTTTTTATTCAATATGGTTCAAAACATTAAGTAATATGTGTTTACTTAACAAAAATGCAAGTGAATTTACTGAATTTTTTATCTAATATTTTAAAATTTAAAGAAAGTTTTTGTCCAGACATGCAGCTCATGAGTGTTACCTCGAGAAAGTTCCTATCATTCAACTTTCAAAATATTTAAATATTGTAATTATTTTCTGTGGTAGGGAAGCCTTGTGTGTTTCTTTTAACCCCGTACCATCTAGAACGGGTTAGTTTTATTCCTTTACTGTTTTATAGTGGAAGATATAATTCAACATGATGAGTATTTTTATTACTTCTCAAGAGTGTTACCCATTTATTTCTCAATATTTTTTACAGCATAAAAATAAGCAATTTAGCAATACTGTATTTCTTGTAAAGGAATCAATCGGTCCAATTATATTTTGAGGAAGAATTTTTTTTAGTGAAGAATTTCTTAATAAATCTCATGCGTGATACCCACTCACGAGTGTTACTTGTTAAGAGAAAGAAGTTACAAACATGATTGAAAACAACTAAATAATAAATAAATCTGCAGATATAGATATTTTATGAGCTTTAACTCAACCTGATATTAGTTTTTTATTCAAGAATATATTTTATTTCTCTATATACACGTTTTAAAAGAGACACCCGGACACAAAATTTTTACGTTGGCAGATATGATTTTTGTGTGTTTTGTTTGAGATATGTTTTATTCTCAAAGCGTAAATAAAGAAACACTCCCGTGTAACGCCCCCCCCCCCAATATATAAATATATATATATATATATATATATAAAGAGTAAAAAAATGAACATTTGTTCGGGGTATGCCAGTTGTTACTTTATGTAAATAAGAAAGTGATGTGTTACAAACTATTATCTTCACTTAACTTAAATTAAAGATATGGTTTGCAGAATTAGAACTATTTATTTCGATATTTTTACTGCCTACTTTAAAACTGAAATTAATTTTGTATTAGTTCTAGTCTAAAAACATTTATTTCTGGATCAGAATCATAAGAGTATTACATTTTTAATGTAACATAGCAATTAATGGGGTAAAATAATTTTTTTTTGGTCTCTCTTTTTATAATTATTGTTATTTTTATTACTACTATTATTGTTCGTGCATTATTGCAAGAGGATTGCTTGTTTGTCTCATGAGTGTTACCATCTCTCATGAGTGTTACTGTAGCTAAAAATTAGAATTGTATTAATATATTTGTTAGTTGATAGCTAAAAAATGGTTTGCTAACTAAGGCTATTCAGTTACTTCTTATACCTGCAGTGAAAACATTTAATTTTTAATAAAGTACATTTTTATTGAAAGTTATATGCTTCATTAAAGAAACAAAGTAACACTGCTGGGATAAAGTGCTATTAAAATAGTTAAAAAATTTTAAATGTGTCAATTTTAATGCTATTTTTACTTATTACAAAGTATGTAAGATTATCTAAACAAGATTTTTTAGATTAATTATTGATAAGGATTATTTTACAGAATGTTTAATAACGGTAACACTCATGAGAAAAACAATCACTTGTAACGACACATTTTGAAATATCTAAAATACAAACAAATTAACTCGAAAAAAACCACCTGCTCAGAATGCAGTAAATTATAAGGAATTCATACGTAGGCAAGTTTTTAGGTTTGATGCAACAAAAATTTTCAGATTATGTCAAACCCAATCCGTCAACAAATTTGAAAATCACCCTTTCAATTTCATTATTAAAATCACATTTATAGCACAAGAATCCACCTTTTAAGTCTACCCACGGTTCCCTCTCTATTTGGACAGAGTCCGTATTATCCGAGTTTTCGATTATCCGAGATACCTTCCGTCCACATTACCTCGGATAATCGAGGCTCTACTGTACTTACGTTATTTACAGCGACTGTAAAAATGACTTGTAAATTTTGAGGCACGTGTGCATTGATTCAGTCCTGCGCTTCTTTTCAGACTCAGATTACATTGAATTACTATGTGTCCAGCGTGCAGGAACGTTACTTTTCTGACGCCGAAAAGTACCTTCCGGAACGATGGCTGAGATCCGCATCTGGTGTTCCGACAACAGCCGATTCTTTTGCATTCCAGCCATTTGGGTTTGGGCCTCGGATGTGCATCGGCAGGAGAATTGCAGATCTTGAAATGCTCACATTACTCACAAAGGTAGTACTATAAATTACAGATATATATGCTTCACTAATGTGATCACGCAGCTACCCTAAGAGAGTCGTATACATGTACAATTACAAAGCTATGTAACTAACTGGAGTAACTGAACCCTACACTGCGCCGTGTTGTTTTTAAACACCTCTATTTTTCGTTCACTAAGCTTTTGTTTTGTATAATTTTTTACATGTGGCTCATTTTTTCGTTTTATTTTGTATGTATGATCATATTAGTTAATATAGTTTCCCCTAGATCTTGTAAACTTAGCTCAAGGCTCATCTTTTTTCACAAAATCGTAAGATATGTTGATTTTGTAAAAAGCAATAACCAGGGGTGGACTGGCCCACCGGGGCACCGGGACATGTCCCGGTGCGCCCTTTCATCTAGACGCCTCCACAAAAAAAAAAAAAATCTTTGCGACATTTTCTCGCCTAATAATTTACAGTAAGAGAAATAAAATGAAATAATCTGCTTTTAATCCGTGACGACAAAATATTGATTTAAAAGAAAGGTAAAGACTTCCCCACGCAAAACCACATTTGTGAAGGCTTTAGGACGTATAGCTTCAGGGATACGTTTTGGTAAGGCTCAGGGAAGGGGTGAGGGGACAGTCAAGAATATAAGTATTATGGTATATAGTTCTATGAGGATCCGCAAACACATCCCGAGGGTCGAGTCGAGGCGCCCATTTTGGAATATGGATTCCCTTCCCTAAATAAAAGTTTGACGAGTCACAGGGGTGCTCACCGGGAGGGGATGATGCCATGGCGCAGATTGCGTCATTGAGATTTTTTTGCTAGGGAGGTCGACTTTTTGGCCAATTTGTTGGGTTGTCGATTTTAAGGGGCTCCGTAGTTTTTTAGGGGGGTACACGAACGCTCTGAAAGGGTGGGCACCTCTACTAATCATAAGTAACGTATGATAATAAATAAAACAAGTGTACCTGCATTGCATAGCTTTTGTTTTTATTATACAGCGCGAAGTATTGCTAAAGCTTCATAATGAAAAAACTTCTAATTATTTTTGAAGTTTGTTTCAAAATTTCGTGGCGCCCTGTGAAGATTTCTCAGATCCTCGGACACAGTTTGGGAATCATTGCTTGTAAGTAACATTGAAAAACCTGAATGAAATTTTGTTGATCCCATTTTCTGCTTTATAACATGGTTTATTCTGTGATGTTGGGCGGAGGCGGGGCCAGGGGGGGGGGGGGAGTACGTACACAGCCTAGACAGACGCGAACATAAGAGCTATATTCAAATTTAAAAAGGCATATGGGCGATGTTCAGTTAAAATGAAACGCGGGGATGCAGTTACTACAGTAGAAATAAATTCAATTATTTTTCAAAAAGTTATGTCCTAAATTTCAATAAACCAGTGACACGACACTTCATTGGTAATAACTAATTAAAAAAAAATTAACGTAGAGAGATTTAAATGCATAAGTAGGGATACAGTGGGGTCGATAAGGCGTTTCTACACTTTTCTATTGGTGGAACTCTGCTCCGGTACTTTATTTTGAGTTTGATTTGTTTTTATTTTATTTCAAATTCTGGATTTCGCTCCAAACCAAACTAATTTGACTCAGTTCAAATCTGATTTTAGCTTATTTTTATTTTAAGATTATCTATCTAATTTTAATATAATTTAACTATTGTTTCTATTTTTATTTATTTATATTTATAACTAAAAAGTAACATATATTTTTTTTATCGCAACTATTTTAAAAGTAAAGTTAATATATTTATTTATAGTATATATTAATTTCATACAATTAGTATTACAGGGCTCGGTGATTTAAATCGAGAGTTTTAACGAGTTCGGTACAATGGCTGGGACAAATTGAGAGAAAGGAGGAAAACAGAGGCACTGAGAAGATTTTCAAGGGACAATGCCAGGGCCAGAGGAAAAGAGGAAGGCTGGTTAAAATATGGGTAAACGAGGTGGAGAAAGACCTTAAAAAACTAAATATCCAAAACTGGAATGAAAAAGCGAAAGACAGAGGGCTTTTGAGGAAAATTGTTAGGGAGGCCATGGTCCAACATGGGCTGCAATGCCAGGGAGTTAGTTTTAAATCGCTGATTTAGATCAAATGTTTTAAATCAAGTGTTTTAAATCAGTAATGTCAATCATTTCAAAAAAAATCACGATTTTTATCAAACATTTAAATTTACCTGAATCTTTTTATTATTATTTTTCTAAAATAAATTATACAAATTTTATATTTTCACAAATTTTATATTTATTTTATATGAATCAATCGATATGATTATACTTATTAACACATAATTTTTAACGTGTCATTTACGTAACTAATATGCTAAACATTAGTTTATTCATTAATAAAACTGTCTTAACCATTACTCTAAATAAACTGTTGCCACAGAAACTTTAAAATATTGGAAAGAAAATTATCTAATATTTTGTTGTTGTCGTGTCCTCGCGCGTGGCGAGGAAGAATGGGTACGCTGCTCCTGACTCTAACGGGGCCCTTGTAGGCAGGAGTCCGATTTCCGCCCCTTTGAAAGGTCTCTTAATTTTTTGAGCCAGCTCCTAGATGAGAGACCGCCACCTGGGATTGGCACCCCCGGAGGTATCGTGTCACTTGGAGGACATTGGAGCCACGACCTATTCAACGTGCACCAGCTCCCTTTAGCGAACCGCAGTACCGCAGTAACCAGCCGCGAGAGGCTGTCCCCCTCCCAAACACTGATCTTAAGTCAGTGTTGCTTCACTTTTGGTGTTCTGCGGGAACCGAGCTTCTACCGACTGGTCCACTGCGGGACAATTATCTAATAGAATGTAAGAAATAGGCTTTTAAGGGTCAAAGTAGATTAGTTTAACTCTCACTCTTACTTTTAGATTACATCAAAATATTAACTGCACATACACTGCTTGTTTCATATTTTAAATCCGTTACAAACAATAACTAAAAGTATCAAACTATAAATATTATTTTTACATTAGATTCAAATATAACATTTCAGTGACACTGCGCGAAGTCTGTCATTGTTAAATGTAAACCGATTGTTAGTTTTATTCTTTCGAATAGTGTTTCTGAATAATAATAATAATATGAGAACATTGCTAATAAATAAGTAATATATAAAATAATATGCAGTACAAAGTTGCAATTTTGAATTATTATTATTTAGAATTGGTTTCTTCGAAACGGTGCTTGTTTTGATTTACGCAATACTCCTATGTACAAAGTACTCTGATGTAAATAATTTTTCTTCGAAAATCCAGCCAAAAATTACTTCTCAAATCACAATTATTGTTAAAATTTAAAAAAAACAAGCAATAACTCAGATTAAGTATTTTATTAAGGAGCCTGATTCTTTGAACAAAATTGCTCCATTTTCGTTTTCTCAATGATGATAAATGTGGTGCCTCTCTCTATGTGCCTAAAGAATAATTTTAGCGGGCGTAGAAAAATTTAAGGAAAACAAACGAAAAATATTATACAAAAGTGTAGTAATGAATTTTTCTTTTTGTTGTTGATTCCTTTGTTCTTTTATTAATTAATAATAATTTTATTCCCACCTATTTAAAAAAAGAAAAGAACAAACATAAAAAGTAAGAACAACCTTGTATTTTAATATAATCCTAAAATTATTTTTGTATTTAACTTATCTGTTTATTACAAATTAGGCATTCATCCCATCAGTTAAGCACAGATTAGAATAGTCGCCCCTGTTTTCCAGTTAAAACAAAATTTCAAATAAGACTGCTGCATAATCATTTCATGCAAAACAAGCTAAGTTATGCCATGAAGTTATGACTCATTGACTGATATTAGGAGTTCAAATTTTCCAAAGGAGGCATTAAAACCTCATGTGTCACGCAGATACCATCCTATATATATGTGTGTGGTGTAACCCTTTGGTTGCCGCCCTTTGGTTAGTTGGTCCACCGCCCTTTTAGGGGTCCCAGTCCGTCCCTGGCAATAACTTCTTAATTTTTTTCCTACAAACTTGAAACAACAAGTTTATTTTAAAAAATAGGCTCTAATTGCTTACATAGTTTCAAAGTAAAATAAATATAAGTTGTGCGAAAAATTTCGGGGAAAATATATATTTGGGCGCCTTTTTTACTTCTTGTTTTAAAGCAACAATGCGCATTCGGGAGTACTTTTTATGCTCCTGCATTATTCGCAGTATAAACAAGAACAGGTGTCACTGGTTGTTCTATTTCACTTTATTTAGTATCTTTTAGAAGATTATTGTTATAAATATAACAAATTAGCGTAAAGTGGTCGATTAAATTATTATTTAGGAATTTTGTTTAAAATCAATTCGCGCTCAACCAAAGAAGAACGAGCATTATCGCATAGACCCAATACAGATGTTAGGTTTCTTGTTTAAAATCTTTGATTTAAATTATTAAACTTCATTGGTAATTAAAATAAAAATTTGCACATGATGTAACTAATAATTATTAATTACATGTGCAAATTTTTACTTAATTTTTTTTAATTTACAAATAATATTAAAATAAAATATTTTAATAAATTTTACTATTTTATTGCTATTTTAGGATTAAAATGCATATCTATTTGTTATTGATTTTGTTTCATTTATTAAAATGATTATATAAAAAAATTATTACTGTTACCCCTAAATGCGCAGTGTTGTTTTAAACATGTCAAATTTTCTCGACTTCTATTTTTACGAATTAAATAAGAATTTTTTTAGCTTTTTTTTCACTTATAACACTAGCACAAACAAACACAAAAAAAAAGTTTTACAAAGAAATAAAAATTGCGCAATGTAGGGTTAAAAAGTTACAAAACTTACCACTTTTAACTAAATACACATGTCAAAACATTTTTTGAGTCACTTAAAAATGCGTAAACAATACTTACTTCTCCTTCTATACGCTGCAATATCAGCCCATGTTGATTGTTGACATTGGGTTCTAAGATTGTTTCACAGAATTGTTGAATTTAATGCATAACTTTAATACGCAGAGTACGTTATGAAATAAACGCCTTCCTGGAGGACATCAAAAGTTGAATATCTCGTGTTTTTTTTTTTTTTTTTAAATTTAAATCAGAAAACTTTTATAGCGCAACTGAATGAGAGTTTAGGCACCGCAAAACGACAAATGGACAACACCTGCGACGCAGGGATCTGAATCTAGGACTAACTTTTCTGTCGTTGGCTTTAGTTAGCTTCTGTACCGTAAAATTAAGAAATTATTTGCAGGACTTTTATTTTAATTTCAGTATTTAATCAGGTTACAGAAATCTCTATCAAATGTGATGGTATAACAGCACTACACCAAATAAATTTAATGAATATTCGTTTCAAAAGCAGCAATACATCTAGCATTTTACCTATCGCGGGTGATCTGGCAATACCTCCTATCTGCAAATTTTTCGATTTTCAGCTTTTCCTTTTGATTAACTTCATTTAGTTAAATAACTCGAAAAATTTATAGATGAGAAGTAAATTACATTTGCACAACTAAAATATAAATTCATCATGAATAAGTGTTTTTATGGAGAAAAAATACGTTACAAATTCACTAGCGTTTGGGGAAAAGCACATAAGTTAAAAATTGGCAATTTTAATTTTCTTATGCATAAGTATCTACTCAATGATATCCTCCTTAGAAAAAAAACGATATAAGTCACAAAGGACTTTTGACTGTTTAGCAGTGAAATGAAAAAATCACTCACGTCATTAAAGAAAAAATAAATTTGAGAAAAAGCACATAAGCTAACTTAAGTTGTTTTTGATTCAGTGGTTTTTTCCAAATCTTAATGAATTATGATAAGTTTATTGTTGTTTGATTATTCTTAATTTCTTATAAATGCGAAAAAAAAAAAAAAAAATTTACCAATGTATATCAAGACAATCTCAAAGTATCTTGAACGGAATTTAGTGTAATAATACTTATATTATCAAGTATTGTTTGTTTGCAAACATTTAACTTGCATTTATAATTACTATTTTATTACATCTCAACAGTTTAAACGATAGCGTACAAGAAACATCATTTTGTTCTCAAATCTATATTCCTCGAATTTTAAGTTTCACATTATGACAGTGAGTTTTAAACTTTTTTCAGATAATGCAGAACTTTTGGATTGAAAATCGTAGTGACGAGTTAGATGTGCGATTTCAACTAGTGCTCATGATTCAGAGCCCGCTTCGCTACGAATTTTATGAGCGCCGTTGAACCTGAAATGAAGACAGGTAAAAGAACATCGCTCTTTTTTATATTTTTATTTTTCTGAATGTAAAGAACTCTACCAATTAACTGAACGGTATTCAGCTCTTGTTTTTTTTTTACCCTCATGAAAACTTTCTCTAATCTTTCCTCAAATGGAAATCAATGTGCGTTCTTTGATAATGCCATTCAATTCATCTGGCAAAAGGGGGAGGGAGGGGAGAGAAAGTCCTCATTTTAGGTTAAATAAAAATAATTTTATAATTTAGACTGTCAAGTTTTCCGACTGCCTTTACCAGGCCATTTACAAAAGCTCGGAGGGTCACATGCGGTCTGTTGGCCGTGCCGTATTGCTGAACTAAATTAACAAATTGGCTGCACTAAACTAATGGTAAAAATCCTAAAACAGATCCGATTTCACATTACATGAATGCTGGCGTTTAGCAAATATAGATCAGAAATTGATAAAAACGTATAATTTGCAAACCTTCATTGCATCGAGAAAAATTTAAATGTAGACCATTTTACCATATTTAGCAGCAAATTCTTGTTATTTCACTCAGAAGAGTGAAAAGCTATTATATTGAACAAGGGCTCTCTACTCATGCAAACAACCTAAAACTAATGACAGATTTAATTGTACTGTACTCTATGCACTGCAAAAAACTAGACAATATAGTCAACTCTCCCAAATCTGCACTGCTTGGGACCAAGGGTTGTGCGGATTTTAGAATTTTGCAGATTTCGGGTCATTGATCTGTGTGAGCATTTTGAGAGGTTATATGTTGCATTCACCTTTTTACTTATTACTCAAAAAATGCTTTGATAAACCACTAATTATACAGGCATGAATATATAAAAGAGATCGATAGAAAAGAAAGAAAATTTATAAAAATGAGATACATAATATATATATATAAATATGTGTGAACTTTAAATGCTTTTTTTTTTATTCAACTACTTTGTAAAGATGCAGATTAGTGGTCGCCACTCGCCAACTGACTACCAAAAATTTTTTAATGGTGACCAAAAAATTTTATTGCCGACCAACCAAAATTGTCTCCATTAATTAGATCAAAGAGAAAGAACATTTGCATCGTAAAATCGATGCAAATACAAAATTTACACCGAAAAATAGCTTAATATTTTTGCTGAGTACGATTTGAATTGTGTACTAATGAAAAAATAATAAGAAATATCGCAAACCGAAAACAGATGCAAAAAGATTGATATCTAATTAGGGCAAAACTCTAATATTGCGCATGACACGTGGCTATAAAAAAACATAAAAATAAGCTAAAAATACATTGTTTTCAACGTATAAAAGGCAGATGCGAATTATTGTGAATATTTCAAGTTACAAAAATGCTTTTAGCCTTGAAAATTTAAGGAATTTCTAGTTTTTTTAACTACGTTTTTCAACTAAGTCTCACAGTTTACATCGGATTTTAGACGCTCGTGGCTTTTGGGTTCGCGGATTTGAGAGTTGATTGTACAGCTGAAAATATAGAATACACAAGTACTTCGCAAACAAAATTTGAAATTATATTAAATCAAGTTAAAGAAGAAGGGAACTGCGTTCGACTATATATTCAACTACATATAGATAGATAACTACGCAACCATTGATGGCATCCCACTAGGAACTGATTCAATTATTTATCATCCCTTTTAGAAATGGGATCGTTGTAACGTGGTATTAACGCATTAGATAAACATGTATCTCGTTTCTGATAATCATAATATAAACAGGGTTCGCGCTAGGCCGCGCGATTGCGCGATTCCCGCAGTATTTTTTGAAATCCCACTCAAAAAAAGTTCGTTTGCGCGCTGTTCCCGCAACTAGCGGACACGCGTTCAAAACATCGCGAAACGAAACTACTATTCTAAACTGATAATTCAATACAAACTAAATGAAATATGTTAGTTTTCAACTGCCATCTTATCCCCATTAATGAAAAGAAGAATCTAGGAACCCTATTTATCATGAATAATAATATGGGAGAAAGATTGACAACTTCATTTTTTTGGATTATTGTACAATTTAAGCCCTTTGTGAATGCAGACTTGTCTTCTTTCATTCTATTTACAGAGGACAAAATCAAAAAAAAAAAGAAGAGTGGAAAAAGGGAATCTTCCTTGGTCACAAGGTTATAAGAGAATGCTGGTTTCTAAAATATACTATTATCATTGAAAAACATCAATAGATAAAATGACATATGATCAGAAAAAATAGAGGAAATATTAAACTAATTTTTGGGATTTTTTTTTTTGTGAAAATCACACAAAGGATTTTGGTTAAATAACCAAAATACCAGAGGTTCTTTTTCATGCTTAACATTTTATAAAGCACCCATTTTTGCAATCACGAATTTTGTGTGAACCTTGTTGATGTTTATTCTTTCTTTGCCGAGCATAGCTTAGATAATCATCTTTTATTACATTGTATTTGATTATGATCGGACAATTTAGTAATACTTTTAAACAGAACAACAAAACAAGGGAAAAAATTCCCACTTAAGTTTTAAAAATCCCACTTAAAATTTTGGTCAAGGTGGGAAATCCCACCTTGTATTTTTCCCCAGTGTGAACCTTGATAAACATCGCAAAGTAGCCAAGTTATGAGTTTTTGCTATTTTCCTATATCTGACTACCTTTATAAAGGGATTTTTTTTCTTATTTAGCTATCTAAAATATATATATTTTTTAATTTCAAGGCTATAATAATATATATCCCCCCCTCTCTTTTCTAGAAAGTAATATTCTGGCACAGATTTCAAATGAAAATGTAGTTCTTCTTGAGCTATTTAGAAGAGCATGTACAGGAGAAGATTTTAATGAATCATTTGTGGCACAGAAAAAAGCTGCGAGTTATATGCTAAAGTGGGAGTTAGTTTTCATTGATAAATGCACATTATACATCCTGCTAGGAATGCTATTATTAACTTCAAATGTATTTCCTGAACCCATGAACTGAAACAATGAGGTATTATGTTTTCCAATTTTTACTTGTAAGAAAAGACAATTTTACAAATAAGATGTGATTGTATAAATTGATTGGAATAAATTTTAATTTTATAAACATCAGTACTGGTGTCTTTTCTGTGAATTTGTAATGCAAAATATTTCCCTCCTAACTCACAACACGGTTAACATTTTCTATTGATAGTTTCAAAAATACCGTAATTATTATTATTATGGCATACAATGTAAATCAATAGAACATTGAAAGAACTGATTTGTAAATACAAGTGTTTTTCTTTCGTGAGCCTGGGCGGAAAATGCACATAAACTAGTCTGGTACTGTCTGTTCAGACATCTGTTAACATTGAAAAATTTCTAGATAAGTTGATAGAAAAGGATCGACACAAACTCATATTGAGGAAGGTCTTCAAAGGTTTAGTTTAAAATCTTGCATAACTTATACTTGGTGAATACTAATTACGCATGTTAAAACTTGCAGGGCTCGTACAATCTTTAAACATTTTTCAAAATCTGTAATGCACTGAAATTATGTAGCTTTTTTCAAAAGTACGGTAATAAGTTTCCATAACACATACATTCTATCTTTCGAGGGAAGGGAGGAAGAGAATTTCCAGATCTTAGCGACTATTCCTGGCTTCCAGTAATGACACAGGTTCAGTAATGACACAAAAGAAAATAATGATTAGAAAGATAAGAAGAGCTTAATTTGTTCTGCAAGTTAAAGATTTACAAAATAAAATGATAAATTTCTAATATGCATTAAAACATTGGAACGCCATTCCGGCAGGGGGGGGGGGGGGGGGGAAGAAAAAGCTCATCAGCAATTTTTTTTTTTTTTAATTTTAAAATGCTTTTTTTTTTTTAAGTATCAGGTCTACTGTTTCGTCCACTTGTAAATGAAAAAAAATATTTAACAAAATTAATCCTGAAGCTTTCAGCTTGAAAGGACAAAAAACAAAATATTCTAATTACAAACAAATTGCCAAATGAAAATACACCTATGTAGGAAATTTTGCGTTGTTAGGAATTATCTTATTAACCCACTGGCGGTTTGGGCCGTGATGTCACGCCATGAGGAATCCTTTTGGAGATGGTCGCAGCTGTGATATTATGATGAGCTTTTTCCACGTCAAGATGGTCTGCTGGAGCATTTGCAAGATTCCTTCCCCTTTTCCCAAACAGGCTGTTTGGTGCATCGGAGAAATTGCTTTTCCGCCCATTCCTCATGGCATGATATAACGGCCCAAACCGCCAGTGAGTTAAACAAGGTACAAACACTCTTTTAGTACTATGTATAGACTGAATAATTATTCAGCAGCAACATATTTAATGAATGGAATCATATGAATTCATTTAAACACATGCAGTCAGTATTTCAATTTTTCTGTTCTGTTTGAGGAGTCTACAGCAAAAAAAAAAAAAGTTAAAACATTTTAAACACAGGGACACGACATAAAGCCCATCAGTTTCCTTAACCTTTTCCCTATGGCACTGATACAACTGTTGTACCAGTAAAAATTGTCTTTTCGTTACCAGGCTAACTGCATAAGTAGAGCATCCAAGGGAAATATTTCCCCTTAGTATTATGGTTGTTGATATGGATTTTGCTTTAAAATTACATAGCTTAAATCATTACAGTAACTATTATACAATGGCATAAACATATGGTAACAGTTTGTTTTGCTCCTCAAATGCTTGCCATAAGCAAAAAGGTTAAGTACAGAAGCTCTCAGTAATTTTAATTTAGGACAAAAAAAAAGTCTAGTAAACTGAACTCTTTAAAAGGTTTTAAAATAAAAAATGCATGTGAAAAGAAACAATATTTAAATTTTTTTTAAAAAAAGGAAGACGGTATGTAAGAACCGTAAAAGCCCTGATAACGCCCCCTGATAGCCTGCAATCTCTTATTCTATAAGAAATAAGTCTATTTCCTTTTTAATTGCTGCTATACACACACACATATATATATATATGTGTGTGTGTAATTCAAACTGAAGAGCAATTGAAAAAATATATAGCTCATTAATCATTCGTATTAAAAATAAAAAATATTAAAAATTTGTTGATTGTCTTTAATGTGAAAAATAAAGAAGTACTTAAAATAACCAAAATTGGACTCGACCAATTTTGGTTGAGTCCAATAACGTTTAAATGAACAAAGGTAATTTCACCACTGAATTACCTTTGTCAATTTTAAGTAAACAGACAATATTACTTTGTTTCTTAACCTTAAATTTAAAAATTTAAAAAAAATGCAAATAAGGTTCATTTAAATTTTGTGTTTGGAAAATTTTATAATAATCAATGGAATATAAGTCTTCATTTTTTAAATATTAGTTTATGAAATGGTAATTATTAAAAGAGAATGTGTATTTACCAAAATTATCCATTATACAACCATTTAAAAGTTTATAAAATTTTATTACAGGCAATTATTTACATCTTATACAATGTGTGGGATTTACAATTAATATTAACATAAATAAAATATTCTATGTCCAACAATACACTGTCCATGCTACTGTAAGCACCTTTCACAAAGTTTTGTCACTTAAAATAAGTTATAAAAATATTTCTTGATTGAGTAAAATACAATTTTGTTCTTTTTAAAATATATCTGGACAATCAGAAAAGTTCCTTTCCCAATATCCACCTTTATAGCACCATAATTCTTCCTTGGCATACGGATGAGGCTTACTGCTGAAAAAGCTGAAAAGTAATTTTAAAAATAAGGAAACTTTTCAGATAAAATGAATTATATTAAATTAAAATATACTATACTAATTTTTTAACTCCCCCCTCCTAGAGCAGTATAAATAAAAATGCATGTCACAAATTCTTACTAAAGAAGTAGCATTTTAGCATGATGAAAGACAACGTAGAAAAAAAGTCCCACCCTCCTTGATTTGCCACTGTAGGCATGTAAGCAAAGTATGCATTGTATGTATGCATATACAAACATAGCCCTTTTAGTGAGGAAACAAAACATTCTCCATTTTCTCCTCATGTTGAAGAAATCATGATGCAAGAAATTTTTTATTATTATCCAATCAAACAGTGCATAAACTGGAAACTTCCTTGTCAAGTAAACAATTAATTAAAGATTCTTTCAAATACACTTCTTCATCATGCAATTATTAACGAACGAAAAATGGAAGAAAAACATAATATTTTGCTCCTGTAAGTCAGGAGGGGAAAAGTCAAAACTTTAAATGAATACGTTTAAGTTTAAACTTTTTCTAAGGAGAATGAGAAACAGAGGGCATTTATCCTTGAATGATCAGGATATGACATGGATTTCATATTATATATTTGTATAAATACAGCCAGACAGTCAGACCTCAATATAAGGTCCCCCTGCATATAAGGGCACTTTTCTTCAGTCCCAGCTCATTGAATATGAAATGAGTATGAAGGGGTTATAAGGTCACCCCACTTGTAAGGTCATTTTCGTGAAGTTCTGAGGGGTGACTCTCGTGAAGTTCTTATTCATGATGTTTCAAAAATATGGGTGGTTATGGGGTGTTCTTGAGGTAATACAATATTTATAAAAACATTCCTTTGAAGCCAAAGTTATGTCTCAAAACATTAAAATTAAAAGCTCTTTTAACGAATTAAAAGAATAATAATGATAACTGAAAAAAGGGGGAGGGGGAGACAAGAAGTAACAGGAATGTCTAATTTTAAATAAATAAACTTAATAGTATACTTACACAGGTTCAAATGCAGTTTTCTCTTTTTTCCTTATTTTCCTAGCTTCCCTTTGTTTTTCTTCTAATCTATTCTTTTCATATGCTGCTCCATCTAAAAATATGAAACAATTAATATTTCAAACTTGATTCAATACTCAATACTTAATTTAAGTGAAAGTAAGCTTTGTCTTGTGAAATATAAGTTCATAACAAGCTCTTCTTATATACATTTATTCTTTATTTATTTCAAATAGCTATCCCAGTGGTACAAACTTTGAGTCAGAAGAGTCAAAAATTACAATTTACAAAATTTCAAAGTTCTTAAAGAGCCACAAAAATTTTTCTTGCCAACAATAAATAGAACTTGCATAAATGAAGTTTTTTGATAAAAAAAACTAATCTATTTATTCAGAAGACAAAATGTCTATTTATTCATACATAAGTAGTGTTTTTCACAACAAATTAGATAATATATATTTGGCATTATTAGATAATTACTTATTATTTAAGTAAAAAATTAAAACAATTAAAGATTTACTTACAACACTACCTTGTACTTCAATAACAAACAATTGAGCAAACAAATTCAATGGGAGCGATGGCTTCGCATGGTTATTCAAGTAGAAAATTTAAACTTTACTAAACAATGTAACTTATACTTAAAAAAAAAACAATAAAATACATTTCAGCAAACAAATTCAATGGGAGCGTTGGCTTTGCATGGTTTTAGAAAGTTTGGATAAATTTGGCCCATAACTTGTTGTTTTAAGTTTCAAACATGACTCTAAATTTACGTTTGTTAGATGGCTTCTTACTTTACTTTTAATTATATTCATGCAAGAGAAAGTCTGCTTGCACGAATATGTTGATCCGAAGATAGTCAGCACTCCAAATACCAACTTCTTCACCTCACTGTAGCAATCTGGAAGACTATTCCATGCGTCGAATATAGGTGCCTCAACTCGAGGCATTTCTTTTAAAGCAGTCCACTTTTGTAGTGTTACGTACATACCTTTCTGGACCTCCAACTCTTCCAACTTGCTTTTCAACTCTGTAAATTTTCCACTCCACAAAGCTTGACTTTTAAATCGATCAATTGCATTTCTAGAGATCCAGTATCAATTCCAAGTGGCTCAATGAGGATTTTGTTACTATTTGTGTAGAGAGGGTTTATTATGAATGCTAGAGTGGTTTTGTTGGGTTTGAATTGCTCAAATCTGTCAGCAAATTGATCTCTAATTTTTTTTTTATAGCTATGCTGAAGTAATTCGTGTCAAAGTTGCACTGATTTTATCGCGATATTGCTTTAGAAATTGAAAATGAAGAAATTTACCACTCCGAATATCTTCTGCAAAAAGAATTAGTTTTTCTGCAAATCAAACCAATCCTTCTACTAAAACATAGACTGGGTTTCCCTTTCCTTGCAGTTTTAGATTCAGCTCATTTAATTTTGCTGTGATATCCACCACAAAGTAAAATGTTGGCAACCATTTGTCATTCTGTAACTCAGGGTGATTAATGCCTTTTTCATTGAGGAATGTATTTATTTCATTCAAGCACAAAGCAAAGCGTTTCAACACCATACCTTTGGAAAGCTATCACACTTTATTGTGAAGAAGGAGGTCGGATACTCCATTTCATTTGGGAATATTTTAAACTGACGATGGTAGAGTGCTTTTGATAAGATGCTGTTAACAATCTTGATTACCAAATTCACGGTCTCGACTATTTCGGCCGGACATGTTTGGGCGTAACGTGCTTCTTGATGTATTATGCAGCGAAACATAAGAATTGTTAATTGAATCAGAACGATTTTTAAATTTTTTTTTTTTTTTTTGATAAAATAAATAATATTTGCGTATGGAACTAAAGAGCCGCAGCTTCAAATTCAAAGAGCCGCATGTGGCTCACGTGTCGCAAGTTGCCGACCCCTGGTGTAAGAAATTACAAGCGTGTTGAGGCATGACCTGGCTTATCTTGTTGTAAAAAGAGAGGAGGTTGATTGAGCGGAGATTGAGAATTGAATCTTCAAGATAGACAGGTCACCATTATTGATGTTGCAATGCAATTACAAGTCAGCCAGGAAAAGAATCACTCCACACCACTCTTTGTTGGTGCACTTCAACAGAGGGGCTGTCATATTGGAAATTCTTGTAGTGCACTGATTGATCATATGAGATCGCGGGACCAATTCAATTGATGGTGGGAGAATCCACACACATGCGTACCGGGTCTGATAATAAGAGTGGTTTTAAGCTTTCTGTGGCACTTTTCCAGTTTTCATGTGACACACCCATATCATTCACTTTACAATATAATTATCAAATTATTTTCTCTTGAAGAATCTCATTTTATTACAAGAAAAGAACATTTATAGAGGAAGCTAATGCAGATAAGTGTAAGAATGGTACTACAAGCTGAAATACACAGAAACTTTACGAATATGATATTTCAAGCAGAATCAAATTCTAAACTTCAACTTCTATTAGCTAATTTCATGAAATTTACCACACAAAAAGGGGAGTGGGGGAAAAAACAGCAGGAATTAAATGCTATTATTTGATATGTTAAAATTATACTTACCAATATCCCCCTCTTCTAACTTTCTAATGTCCGGCCTTAGCCGAGAATCTGTTGGTGGTAATGTGCTTTTAATTTCTTCTTGAAGTTCATTTAATGCCATTGCATAATAAGTAAAGTTGTAATACTAAAAAGAAGAATAAAGTACATTCATTTTTAATAAACTAGCGAAATAAAAACAAGCATTTCAATACACATTAATAATTTTAATAAATATGCATTCAGAGAATTATTATTTGTAATTAAATTCAATGCTAATAAACTTCATTTTCAAATTGTTATAATTCAAAATTACTATGAAAGTCATTTCCATAATATTTTGATTGTTTTAAATCTGATTATTTCTTTAAAAATATTAAAACTGAAGGTTAACTTTATTAAACAGAAAGGCACTTCAAGAATTCACCTTAAAGAGGAGCGTGCTAAAAACAAACACGGTTGCACTGATTTTTTAAACACCAAAATAAAATATCTTTAAACTTTGGTTTTAAATATAATGCGAAAAGGCAATATGAAGTCTATTTCATCAGCTTTAGACCAAGTATAAATATTAGAAATGAAATTTAATTTGAAGGAAACAAAAGAGGGAATTTTTCTGGCAAGTTAGTTTTTTCATAAAAGCAATATTTTTTCTTACTCTGATTGAAGTTTTTTTGTAATGATGAACTACAGCGCCTGTTGTTAAGATGATGATGCTTGTTAATAACAGATTGTGATCTATTTATTAATTTATTTTATTTATTTATTTGCTTTTAACAACAAGAAAAGATTTGATTTAAACTAGATGTCTTTTAAAGAGGCCTAAAACTTTTAGTTATAAATTTACATGTACAAAAGCAATATGTTTCTTAAACAATGTCTAAAATCATAATAACAAGCTAGCAATAGAAAAAATTAAGGACTCCTTGAAGATTTTGAACCAAGCTGAGGTACTTTTAAGGGCACTCACATTTAAAATAAAAATTAAGCAGTTTTTAAGAACTTTTAAGGACTCTAGAAGCTCAGTAATAGTTTGAATTATTCTCAAGGCAGAAGCCATACTGTTTAGAGAAATATACTAACACTAATATTTTTAGCAATAAATATTTGTAAAATAACTTTAACCCTTTGACTGTGGGAGACAAATAAGAAATTTAATGCACTTTTAGCATACATTTCTGTATTACATATAAGTTAATAGACATAGTTGTGCAACATTTTAACTGTAAAACAAGTTATAAAGTATTGTACTATGGAAAAAATCTTTGAATACCATATTTATATTAATGGTACTAAAAACAATACGAGAATTTTTTCTGGGAAAAATGTTATCCCATTACTGTAGTAAAAAGCTTAACACAGATGTGCTGCAATTTAGTACCGCCCATTTCGGACACCTTTAGCTTCATCTTTCATAACTGGGGCTTTGAAAAGTTATAGACAGGAGATAAGCATAAAAAGTCATAGAAAGGATTTAAAAGTAAAATAATTGCAATTGAAAAAGTAATCCGAATCAACAAACCGCTATTATATAGAAGGGTGTACTCTAACTACTGCAAAAATTTTAATTCAGAAATAAATTCTGATACAAAATAGTCATTTAAGAATGCTATCACTTAAAACTAAAGGAGTTCATACAATTTTTATTCTTGGTATAAAACCTAATACTGAATTACTTTTTATAGCTGCATCACTCTATAAATAGTTGTATTAAAATTTTTACTTTGGTTCTTTAGCAATTAATAGCATGAGATTTTTAAAATTTAATCTTAAGTATTGAAATCAATAACACACACACATCAATACAAACATATCAATTTACAGAAATTTGTTTCCTTAAATCTGCAAAAACCTGGCAAAAAGTGTTTTCTTTTATGTGTGTGTGTAAATTTTTTCTGAAATTCAATGAGAAGTCCTGTTTAGATGAAGAAGGCGCTTTTGAATTTTGCGTCAATGGGTGCAGAAAGAAGCCAATACCAAACACTTGGAGCTTAACTTAGAGATGTCCAAGTGGCTTGAAGTATATTGAGGATTTTGGAGCATTAAGCCAATCAAATTTTGAATCTTTAACATACCCATAGCCAGGGTCCGACAAATCCCGGGCACCTGGTCGCCCGGCCGACTAAAAAAATGCCTTGGCGACTAGTTTGGCGACTAGTTTGCAAATGAAAATATTATAGCTGGCTCCTAAAAATTTTCCCTGGCTCCTAAGATTTTCGCACTTTTGTCGGACTCTGCCCATAGCCTATGAGCATTCTAAAATGATTTAGAAGTATTGCATATCATGTATAACACATATTACAAAACAAGGAATATCAAAAAATGCATGAAAACTTATTAGTTACATTTGTTCTTCCAAGGGAATGTATCCAGTATTCAAAGCATTTCTCTGAAATATCATTTAAAGTCTAAAACATTTAGTTCAGTAGTTGTGATACAAGTAAATCCCACAATCAATAGTTGAATTTTAAACTACAAACCTCAGATGAATAGTCTGGCATAGGATCTGCTTCCCAAAGCAAAATTGAAGGCAAATCAGCTAATGTTCTGACTTCTGTTTTGTCACCATCAATACTTGCCTGCAAAAAATTAGTATTACGTAACAGAACATAGAAAAAATTGTTTTTGTGAATATAAATAATTACTGATTACAAAAGAATTATATATATATATATATATATATATAGATAGATAGATAGGATTCTTTAAGGTTCTAAATTCATAAAAATTCATTTTAAGTGCAGCTACTGCACCTCAGGCTAACTCTTCAAAATGTTCACCAAGTCTCTGGTTGGTGCTAAATTATCAGCGATATTGCCAAGTCTGTTGTTAAAAACCAAGCAGCTACTAAAGCCTTATATATAATCCAGGCTATGAGCAACTTACAATGCTTTTATAATTAAGAAATCTTTTTTTTTTAAACAAAAACAACAATTTTTTTTTTTCTTTTTCTTCTTTAGTAGCATTAGTTTTTTTTTACCATATTTATTTTCAGTGGGAAAAAGCTTCAAATTGCTGAAAAATAGCTTACTGAAAGACTTTTCTTTCTTTGATTTTTTGCATAGTGCAATAAATTTGAGCTATCTTTCGTTGCATTGGAAGTTCGTTCCCCTCCTGATGTTTTCTGATCCTTCAGAACAAGATATTCATCATATAAATAAGGTTCTGTGCTCCTAATGAAGCTACACCAAATTCCATAAATAAAACGCAATTTTGTTTTCCTAGAAGAAAAAAAAAAGTTTAATAGAAACTGCTTTGCAAGCTTCAGATTCAGAATACAAAATGAAAAATGAAGTTACCTACTGTCTATCATGGATAAAACCTTCAACACAGTTCAGATCTTTGCTGTACCATCCAGCTGGTTTAAAATTCAATTCAGCAGCTAAGCCAGTAGTGTGACACTGAATTTCCATTATACCACACTAAAATAAAATATTAATTAGCATCAATACAAAATTAAGTTTAACTGTATCCATAACTGCAAAGCACCAAATGTAGTTGCGCGAGAAGCACCTACCCCCCTCCCCCCTCCCAATCCAGCAACAAACCTCACTCAGAAAACCTATTTCTTTTATGATGGTATTGGCCAACATAAAAGAAATAAGAGTCACTACGACTACACATACAAAAAATTTAGCTCACAGTGGAAAAATATAAAACTATAGGAATTTCTCACACAAAATATAGGACAATGGAAAAACAGTAAAAATAATGCATTTTATCAAAATGTGTGCACTGTTAAAAGAAATAATACAATTAGATCTAAATAATCAGAAGAAAAAATAAACATTATTTAAATTACATTAATAATCCTCCGCAGCGGACCAGCGGACCCAAAGTATTTGTCCTTAATAGAGAGGTGTTCCTAAGGAGGAGATTTACAATATTTGCATGTGTTTAATTTACTCCTTTTATAAGCTTCAGTTAATTTTCCCAGCATCAATAAAGGTTTGAGCTGTTTTAATATCTTGTATACATTTTTGTTTCTTTCATCCATCATTGGTTGTGTGCATAACAACCTGATTAACATACGGTCCCACCCCTCTGTGGACCTGGGCAATTTTAGGGGTGCTAAACTAGCATAAATTTGGTATACAAGTCTCAGTTCCTTTGAAATTTAATTTTGTTGTTTATTGAAAAGCAAGATGTTTGACTGGTTTTCCAGTATACAAGAATTACTTTGAAAATATACCAATTTTCTAGAGAGGGGGCACCAAGTTTTACCAGGATTTGGGTATCCCTTTGGCAAAGACCCAGTGCGTAACTTGCTGTAATACCTTTAGATTCTGTAATATTTAGATTCATGCAGATTTTTGTGAAATTTTCAACACTTTTTATATTTATATTTGTAACATTTTCTTTAATTTTTGGAGCAGTTTCTTTTTCTAAGGTTTGGGTTTTATAACTGGAATAAGCTTCATAAAATTTCTAGAAGATAGTGTTAAAAGATTTAAGGTTAAAAGACATGCAAAAAGTCAAATTTTGCAGGCTTGTGTTGTTTCTCATTTAGCTCAAGTAGATTTTACATTTTTTTTCCATTATTATTTTTCAATTTTAAACTCAAATTAATTTTTGTTAGTTTGGTTTAAAATTTCCCCAAAATTAATAAATTTAGCTGGTAATCACCCATGATAAATTTTACCCTTCCTTTATTTTTGGTAGCTAATGTTTCATTAACACTTAACAACAATTACGCTATGATTAGAGATGTAACAAGTAGTGGTTTGGCCAAATAGCTGAACACCAAATATTCGGCCATCGAACATCAAAATTTCAGCCAAATAATGAATATTTGGAGGCCGAACAACAAAAATGCTCAAAATTCATTGAACTGGGAAATATTTGTTAAGCTTAAAAATAACTACAAAGTTTTAAAGTATTTTTTTTTCTGTGCCTTAATTCGGTTTGTTTAAAACCTTAAAAACATCTAATATAAATATATTTTCTGTATTGCTTTGACTGCAATAAAACTGACAATTTCACGCATAAGTGGAATGCAAACCGACATATATATTAATGTAAGCATCTCCATCATTTTAATACATATTTAATTCAAATTAAAGAAATACCATCATTTTGTGAAAATTTATCTTGTGCAAAATGGTTTTATTCAGACATTTTTAGAGTTATATAAGTTAAAAGAGATAAATAAGAAAGAATCTTACGAATATCTAAAAAAAAATTTATTATTTAAATATGAAGATAACTAATCTTTTATAAAGATTTACTACATTTTAGCCCCAAATAATTTACACTAGCTTATTCCTGACATGTTCTAGATTCTTCCCATTTCTCTCTTAATATTTACCATAGGCCGGTTTATCCCCACAAAGTCCACCCTCTCCTTTGTTAACAATAGCAAAATGAAAGTATACCATGTTATCATATTGTCCATCATAGTGAGCCTTTACTCTAAGAAGTAGGCAAAATTCATGAAAAAGCATGTAATGTAATTTTGCTAGGAAAACTGCAGTTTTTACATCATAAGTTCTATTTATATTACAATGCATAATTGAATAATTATAATAGCACATTAGTATATTTTTACTCTAATAACTGCATGAAAAATAAACATGATTTATAACTACAACATTGGTATATTTGTAACCTATCAAACAAGTTTTGAAATCACATACAATTGCTATTTTAAAAACAAAAAGCAATGAGTAAATAGAATTTGATTATGTAATAGTTTTTGTTCTGACTGCGAGTTATACAACAATGCGGGTTACACACCAAACTTAATTTTATTAGCATGAATTTTTCTTCCTGCAGACTACGTACAATGATGCGGGCCATTTACCGATAATTAAGGTACTATTTGGCAAAAGGGTTGAATACCGAATAGTGAACGAATATTCCTTACATCCCTAGCTATGACAAAGTTAAGAATATGGGTTATAAAAATAATAGAATGCTTTATTTGGCAGCTATTGTTTGTGGTTTTAATTTCTGAAACATAATTATTTTATAGTTTCTAAATTGTTATAATTTTTACCACATTCACAGCACGATTGTCAAAAATAATCATGTAATGGGTAACACTGCCATATGTGTGCACTGCCTATGTTCATATATAACAAAGTTTTTAATAGCACACACACACAAAAAAGGAACAAAACAGGTATGCAATTATTTCTAGTCATTTTCTATGCAAGCATGAAAATATACATTAAATAACCTTCCATTGCAAAGCAGGAAAAATGAAATTTTAAAAATGTTACATACTTGTTCCATCCACAATTTACCAACAATAATATTATGCACACAGGATGTAACCCCTGTCCACGTGTAAGTCTCATTGTGCCTAAAAGTAAAAATCAATATCAATATTTAAATTTAGAGCAACTCTGGATGGTTCAAAGCAAGCACAGATACTAAATTAAATTCAATAAATCTATTTTAAAACGCATACAAATAATGAATCAAATTTTTTGAGATTCATTAGAATTTAAAAAGGTATGCTATCCTTGAAATATTTCCTATATTAAATAATTCAGTTGTAACACAAATTGAAACCAGAGTTTGATATTTGATTTGAAAAGAGAAACTTTTTATTTATGAAGTTGTGCATCACATTTCAAACATTCTTTTAAAAAAATCAAATCACAATAATTTATGAGATGGTTATACAAATATACAAAGTGATTTTAAGTTTATTGATACATTACAGCAATATTTTACATCACAAAAGTCAGACAAACTAAATAACATCATCCAAGGGAGGGGGGGGGGACACTCACAGAATAAAAAGAGAGACATTGCTAAGCATTTATTTCAACTTTTCTTCGCAAGACTATTTTTAGCTTCGAGACCTCTAATAATAATCATTTATAAGTATATAACAGCATAAAAAAGAGGGAAAAGTATAGTAGTGTAGGGGAAAAATAGCAACATTATTATACTTGATTTGACACCCCTTAGTGTGCCCTGGCCTTCTTTTTATAAAACCACTCTCTTTCTCGCCATAGATCTCGAATTTTTAACTTTTACTGACCTAAAGTTCCAGTCTAGATCGGCCCGCCAAAAAAAAAAAAAAAGAAAAACAAAGAAAAACAAAAAAAAGGAAAAGGGTACACGGCTTGAAAAATACGGAGTGCGAGTATAGATGAAAATTAGCAGTTACCACTAGCCGCATGGCAATTAAAGTAGTAAAAGTGAAGATTTAAAAATATGTTGTTAACAATCCCCACTTCTGCAAGGTCACTTTTTAGCACATTCTACTGTAGTCTTTTTTTTTTTTTGCGAGAAAATCCCCATTTTTTATTTTTTCCTTAGAAACATGCCAATATTGAACACGTGCTTCGACAAAAATTTCATGCAGTATTTCAAGTTTAAATCCTTCAGCATCCTGTATAGATTTAAATCATTTTAAAAGTTCTAAAACATTTTACCATGCGCTAAATCAAATCTGCACATTTCTTGCTTTAATTCAATAATTTATTTATTTTCTGAACAATTTTAGAGTTAATTTTCAATTCTTATTAGCAATTTTAAAAAGTGGCTACTAACTTTAAAAAGCGGCCACTAACAAAACTTAGTCTATCGGCCACTGGCTAATAACCAAATTTCCCAGTTTTCACCTATAGATGCCAAGCCACCTAGATTTTCAGAATATGCAAATTAAAATTGTGTATAAAAAAGTTAACCATTACAGCATGTCTTTTAGCAGTAGCTCCAACTTCACACCGAATATGAACCAATATTTTGTAGATGTGAAATTTCAATATTAGTTGAATTTTAGCACCTGAACACTTGTTCAGGTGCTAAATTCAAACTCCTAAGTGGAAGGGAGAGCCTCCTGTCCTCCCAGTTTTATGTGTGGCGGGGAGCTCAAAGCCATGAGAAGAAATAAAATCACAACATATAAAAATAATTTCACTATTTTTTTTACCATCTTCACTACTTTATCCAAATTTCTCGTAATTGTATACTTTAATTTTACTGAAAGCACAGAAGTACTCTAAAACTTAATGTGGTGACATAAATATAGCAACATAAGAATGAATAATAATAATGTAATTATAGGGTGCTATACAATGCTCTGTTTACACATGATTCAAGCCAGCAGTAGCATTGAAAAGGGGAAGGGGTACACCGTAATAATTGCAATAATGGAATATCAAAAATATTTTCAAGAACATTTTGAAAGAGAAATATTAGACATTTTATAATTTTGTAATAGCAAAAATTGATATTTTGTTTAAAAGCCAATGTCTTAGTACCATCATAAAGTACATTTAATAGTTTCTTTCCAAAAATATTAAACAAGAAAAATTACAATTTACATCAAGAAAGGGTTAAAAACCTATATTTTAACTCAAAAAGCCTGATCAGCAGTTTTTCAAATACAATGAGAATCATTTGAAGACCATTTTCATACTTACTTTAACAATTTTACAATAACAGTGCCTTCAGGTTTAATCTCAACAGATCTTGCCCAAAGTTTCAATTTTGGGTGGATTGCTCCAGAGAAAACAAAATGTGGCGAATCAGCATGAAATGCAGTTACAGGAGGGTGATGACTGACTTGCTCTGTTACAATCCTAAAACCTTCCCTAAAAAGGGGGAAAACATGTACCTTATTCATTCAAAAAGAAATAAACTGAATCTTAACATGCAAACTTGTACAAAAATTATATTTAATCTATTTATTACTCAATTCCGATGCCATAGTGGAAATCATGGTATGCAGTTTACATGACATTATGCAGCAAGGTTTTCAGATATATGAAGTATTCAATTACTTTGTAAAACCAGCAAACAAATAAAAACTAGATTTTCTAAGAAGAAGAAAAGAAAATAGAAGTTGGAAAAAATACAGATGCACAGCAAAAAGTCCTGAAAGTAAAGGTGGTATCTTTAAACCGAAAAAACTCATTTGATTGTTTGAAGAAGAAATTTATCAAATTAAGGTTACAATAAATGAAAATAATATATGTACTACAGCATTTTCTTTCATCATGTGTTATACACATATAAACATTTTTTAAAAAATAAGTTATTTATATGGAATTTAAAAAGTAAAAACGTTTGAATTTTTGGAACCTATCTTTCATTTGTAATTACTCTGGATCTCACATAAAGTACTTATCGACAACAGAACATTTTCTATGTAGTACCTATCCACCATGTTATAAGAGGGTCGTTTGTGTTACAAACACAACAAATTTCTCACTAAGTTGAAGAATATATTTTTAAATTTATCAAGCAAAATGCATCAAAAGGGAAATTTTACAAAAATAAGTTATAGAAATAGAAAAAACATTTACTCACTTTACAAGCTCATAGGTTTCCCCAAGTAAAGGATTAAATGGTTTGCCAAGTCTCTCCCAATTAGAAGATATACAAGCAACAGCAAAAGCCGAAACATACTACCATAAAAATAAAAACATATGTAAATGAAATGTTCATAATAAATGTATATATCTTGAGTGTACATTAGGGTGGTCCAAAATTTCGAAGGTGAAAATATTTTCGGTGCTACCCTCCCATTTGGTTCCAATACATTAGAAAATAAATCAGACAAAATTTGAAAACATTTGAATAATATTAAGAGGTTAAATTAAGCTCAATGCAGATGAAGTTTCCATCATAGTGGAATGGAGAGTGTATTGACAAAGAACTAAATTAATCGCAACTAAGCTTGCTATTTTTATTAACAGAAAGTAATTGCATTATAAAAAGGCTATTTTATATACAGTACTAACTAGCCATAAATATATTCTGTAAATATAAACATAAAAATATTTCCTGTAAGTGTAGTATAAAGCGGAGGCTAGTTGAGCATAGGGGTAAACTGGGCAATCAAAATATCTCGAAAATTTCACATTGTACGTTAACTACTGGAGGAAAGAAGCTGCCACAAAGGAGGAATTCACAGCACGATCCCCAATGACAATTTGTCAATCGAGTGACGTATAAGCAGACTTTGTTTGTTTTGCTGTGACGTTAGTTTAAATTCATATTTCTTCTGTATACGTCAATAAATCATCCGTTCTTGACCATGTAAGTTTTAAATATTCATAAACCTATTACATTTGATATCTAGAAAGGATTTGTATATTGAAATAGTCTTTTCATAACCTCACTTTGGTCTCAAATACTAGTTAATGCTAGTTGGGCAATAGTTTTTTCTCCTGAAGTTGTTTGAACATACTCAACATAAGGTCCAATAAAGATAGATAGTTGTCAGCACAAAGATGAAAAATGCTGCTCTGGCAGCAACTCCAAGAAAAAAATGCATTAAAAGAGGAAAAATATAAAAAACTATTAAAGTTAAAAAGCAAAAGAAAAGAAACGAGTTTCTAAACAGTTATTTCTTCAGTCAAGTAAGGAAGGCTTTGAAGATGAGTATGACTGCCTGGATAGACTGCTTATAAAACAAGAATCAACAAGTGGTTGATGTAAAAACAATTGATTTAAATTTGCTGATAAATTACTGCATGGCTCCCACTCAAGAGATGAGTATATCTTGAACTGATTTTAATACGTTTCGACAAAACCCCTGCTTGTGGAATCAGATATGTAGCACTTGGAGTTATGCATCTTGCTCAATGGGTGTCAAAATCTTGTACCGACTTAAAATATGGATGTTTTCTGCCGGTTCACCATCACTTCAATAGGTGAAAAGGGATTGCAGAAGATAGGTATTTTCGCTATATGTGCATATTTAAAAACAAGGATTACAGCTTCTTTACCTCAAAAAGCCTTATATAATGGTAATAATTTAACTTTGTGCAAAGTAATAGAAATAAAATTTCACGTTAAATTAAAGCACAAATGAGCATTAAAACGCAGACATATGTTTCGGGATTGCTTGGAATCCCTTTTTCAATGCGACAGGGAGCTTCTAGATGCAAAACATCCAAATGAAGCAGACAGAACAACAAAAACAAAGCTTATATATCCAAGAATTAACTGTAAACCAATGAGAATAAAGGCAGTGTGAAGTGGAAGTAGAAGTAGTAGGAAAGGCACCAATAAGAGAGCAACAAACGAATGCAGTTGGAAGTACAGGAAGTAAAAAGGAATATCAATAAAAACAAAGCAAAAAAGACAACAGCGTGCATAAAAATGTGAAAATACATGAAAATTGCAAAAAAATAAAATAAAATACAAAGAATAAAATGGAAATAAAATAAGTACAGAAAATACCAAGACAAAAAGCGAAACAAAGTACACATGCAAAAGAGGAGCATTAACCTCTTCGCGACGGGCGAATCATATATGCATTCGGCACGAACGTCTCTCACAGCCGGGCGGATCATATATGCATTTCAGAAGAACTGGCTTAGTAGACGGCCGGTGCATATGTGAATTTTAAGCTGGAACAATTTTTAATGAGCACTAGATGGCACCCTGTGTCCATTATATTTGAATTGCACATAGTTTCAGTATCCTGACCTTCAGTTTGTTCATGTTCTGCCTCTGTCTAGAATTTTTCAAGTCAGCTGTTGCGGGGAGGGGGGGAAATCTGAATGTAAACAAACGGAGCTCGGCTCTTTAACTTACCACGTGATATAAACATTCGCGTTTCTTATAGCTCTCTGAATACTTTTTTTTTTTTTATCTTTCGAGAATGTGTGGGGTCTTTGTGGGTTTTAGCGTCAGTTCTGTTATAGTTTTTGTTGCTTTCGGATCTATTTCGCGTACTTTCCTTGGTATTTTGGAAATCTATGACTTCAGATTATTATGGAGAGAAAGCGTTATTTGTCAGAAGAAGAATATACTCGTATGATAAATGAACCAGATAGTGATATAGATGAAAGTGATGATTCATTTTCTAAAGAATTAGAAAGAGACATTTCCAGCGATTCTGATACGGACATTTTGTCAGATACGGAGCTCGCTGAGTGCATGCCTTCCACTTCCAGTAGAAGATCGGGTCAAGATGGTAACTTATGGACTCGAGAGCTTCAGGAATTGCATCCTCATTCATTTACTGGAATACCGGGAACAAATCCTGTAGTGAATGCAGAAAAAGAAATTGATTTCTTTAATATTTTCGTTGATGATGACCTGCTAAATTTGATTGCTGCAGAAACAAACAGTTTTGCTCAAAGCACTCAAAGAAATGCTCCATCAACTTCTAAGTCAGCCAAATTTTCAAATTTGACTACTGAGAACATAAAAGTGTTTTTTGCAATGATAATACTGATGGGAATTATCAAAAAACCGAACTTAAAGATGTATTTCACTACAAATGAGATGTTCGCTACTCCGTTTTTTAACAAAGTTATGCCTCGGGATGTGTTTCTAAACATTTTAAAATTTTTGCATTTCACCTCAGACCAGAGTGCTAAAAAGTTGGGAAAATTAGGACTAATCATAGAAAATCTAAAAAATAATTTTAAAAGAACCTACGTACCTGAGGAAAATATTTGCATAGATGAATCCCTTTTTGCTTGGAAAGGACGTCTTGGCTTTCGTCAGTACGTTCCATCAAAAAGATCGCGTTACGGCATAAAAATTTATAAGCTATGTGAATCAGTTTCGGGCTATGTATGGAATTTTTTAATTTATTGTGGTAAAGACACAGAAATGTTAAGCAGTGAGGGATCTTACGGAGAAAGAGTAGTGAAAACATTGATGGACGGCTTGCTTGAGAAAGGGTATAATTTATATTTGGATCGATTTTTCAATTCCCCATCTATTGCGGAAGATATGCATTCCGTAAAAACGAATATTTGCGGAACAGTATTAAAAACAAGGAAAAGAATGCCCAAAGACTTTCCAGAAAGGAAACTAAAAAAAGGTGAATTGGATGCGATGCAACTCGGCAACATGAACATCATTGCATTCAAGGAAAAAAAGAAAGACGTTTTCATGCTAACCACAATACACTCGCCAGAAATGTCTAAATCTGGCAAAAAAGATAGAGTTACCGGCGAGGACATTTTAAAACCTACATGTATCCTCGATTACAACAAAAACATGGGTGGTGTAGACATTGGAGATGGAATTATGACACATCATTCATGTTTTAGAAAATCAGTGAAATGGTACAAAAAATTATTTTTCGGGCTTATGGACGTAGCAATATTCAACTCCAATATTCTTTTCGACAAAAAGCACGGCACTAAAACGCCGCTTCTGCAATTTAAAATGAAACTAATCGAACAAATTTTGGAGAACTACGGAAATTACCGAGAAGAAAAAGAGTTTACAATCAGACATGTACCCGCAGCTAGTCGATTGTCTGGTAGACATTTTCCTACCCTTAATATGAACAAAAAGGGTGAAAAAAGCCGAAGAAAGTGCATTGTTTGTTCACAAACCGTGCTTAAACAAAAAAAAACTCAACAAACATTTTATGCTTGCAAATCGTGCAATGTAGGACTTTGCGTTTCTCCATGCTTCGAGATTTTCCACACTCAGTCTGCATTTTAAATTCGTTATTTCTTTTTGTAAATAGCCTTTGTAGTATTTTTTTATTAGTTTGAAAGTTTTTTAATGTGTTTTGTCAATTAAAACTTAGGGAAAATTTGAATAGCGCTTTTGGAAATTATTTTTCAAGGTAAGTGATATTTTTTTATATATTTTCATGCAAATTAGAGGAAAAACGTTATTAGATTCTAGTTTTAATGTATATGAAAGCTTATGTAATAATCTAAAATGATACCAAAAATTACGACGTTAGGACTTAAAATTAATTATTTATGAATATTTTTCGAAAGTTAGGCTTAGCGACGCAAAACCCCCGTCCTGTAGCGTAATTCCTTTACTTCCGCTTCGTTCACAGGGAGCGTTTTAAACACAGGCGCCCCGTCGCGAAAAGGTTAAAGAGTGAGAAAATCCTCTATCAATCCTCTATCATATTCTATTCATAACAAACTTTCTAAAAAAACTTCTGGTCCCAATCATGTGGTTTCTAGAAAGAATTTGGTTGTGTTATCATTCTTTCATTCTGTAAGTTTTCGTATTGCTAAAATCCTAAAAAGGTTTCAATTTCAAGTTGTTTTTGCTCCTAGCAACAAACTTTCCTTCTCTTCTCTTAAAGATCCTGTTGATCAACTTAATACTTCTGGTATTTACCAAATTAGTTGCCGTTGCGGCCTTTCTTACATTGGACAGACAAAACGTGCTCTGAAAATTCGGTTAAATGAGCATAAAGATTATGTACGTAAGCAAGAGCTAAATAAGTCTAGCATTGCTCAACATTGTTGGAATTCCAACCACTCTTTTGATTTCAATTCTGGGAAAATTATTCAAAAATGTTCTTCCCCTTTAGAACTTGACTTTTGGGAAGCTTATCATATTAACAGGGATAGTTCTAATTTGGTTAATGATTCTTCCTCAACTCCTTATTTTTCACAGGTCTGGCATAAGTTCCTTTAATTTGTTGTTCCTTCTTGGTTTTCTTGTTAGTTTTCCTTTTTTGTGTCAATTTTTTTTCTCTCTCTCTCCTCCCCCCCCCCTCCCCCTCTTTTGCATGTGTACTTTGTTTCGCTTTTTGTCTTGGTATTTTCTGTAATTATTTTATTTCCATTTTATTCTTTGTATTTTATTTTATTTTTTTGCAATTTTCATGTATTTTCACATTTTTATGCACGCTGTTGTCTTTTTTGCTTTGTTTTTATTGATATTCCTTTTTACTTCCTGTACTTCCAACTGCATTCGTTTGTTGCTCTCTTATTGGTGCCTTTCCTACTACTTCTACTTCCACTTCACACTGCCTTTATTCTCATTGGTTTACAGTTAATTCTTGGCTATATAAGCTTTGTTTTTGTTGTTCTGTCTGCTTCATTTGGATGTTTTGCATCTAGAAGCTCCCTGTCGCATTGAAAAAGGGATTCCAAGCAATCCCGAAACATATGTCTGAGTTTTAATGCTCATTTGTGCTTTAATTTAACGTGAAATTTTATTTCTATCCTTATATAATGGTTATAATTCAATGAAATCTTTATAACTGCAAAAAAGATTAATGACAAATTTAGCAAAATTGCATCAGACAAATTAGCCAGTCATTTTGGTATTTATCAGAGGATCTTGCAACCTTGGCTCTTTTTGACAATCGAGTAGTAGCTATGAAAGAAGTAAATGGAAAAAGTAATACTGAAAATCATCCCTAGATTATGCTGCAGAATTTTATGGATATGAAATTAATGGACTTTGTAGCAAAGTTGTCAGCTTCATTATTTAACAGAATGAGTTGACTCGATAGATAAATCCACAAATCTGGGAGCTTCAGAAGGATTTTCACAAAGCATTAAAAGTATTTGTAGGAATCCCAGTTGTTATAATGATCATGCTGAAAGGGTATATCTCTTGCAGAAAAGCTTAATGGGAAAATAATACACACTGACGATCAATTACAATTTTTGTTGTAGGTTGTCGAACATGTTCGAGCTTATCGGGATGGCAAAAAAGCAGAGTTTGGAAGGCACTGGCACAATCACATTTATAGTTGTTTCAATATATTTTTGCATTATTATTAATTTCTACTTACAAAATATTGAAGATTTCAATGAAATAAAATTGAATTCTTTTACTAGCTTGAGTTTTGTTTCTTTCCTTGTTTAGGATATAAATCGAAAAAGGCAGAACTTTGAGGTTGTTGAGCTACCTCTAAATATTAAAATTTTGAGCTGAAACCTTACAATAATTATTTTTCACATAAATGGAACCACTTAAGAGGGTAGCACCAGCAACAATCAAAAAAAGTTTTAAAAGGGCCTTTTTTGGACCACCCTAGTGTACATGCATTTTGAAAATCATATTTAACAAGGTGGATAACCGGACCTTTAATGCAGTTGCCCAATCGCTTTTTGGATATTTAAGAAAGTTGTTCGGATATCATTAATGCAAGAGGAGAAGCCTTCCCTCTACATAAAAATTTGTCCCTGATATATATAGTAGAGTCCTAGTCCCTCATATATACAGTAGAACAACTAGACTTTTGCTTTGGGGAGGGGGGGGGGGCAAGGTCAGGATCAGGGATACATCTGATATTGTTTTTTTCGGATGCAGTGCATTTTTTTTTTGATCAACTATCTAAAATGAACTTTCAACCCGATAACCAGTGTCCCTTGTTTGACCGATCTCTACCAGATATCCGGTTCCAAAATTCGATATCTGTAATTCTGCATATTTTTTTAACAACCCAGAGCTTCCAAGTATGCAATAAGTTACATGTAAATATGCTAATTAATCAAGTTTTAAAAATCAAATGTAACAAGATGGATAACTGGATCTTTAATGCAATGGCCCAATAGCTTTTTAGGTATTTAAAAAAATTGGTCGGGTATAAGACTTCCAATGAATTTTGGGGGGCGGGGGCTGCTGAATGTTTGTTATAAGAAGTGCTTACTATATTTTAATGAAAAGTTATTTCTACAAAAATACATCATGATGTTGCAAAAAAATAGTTTATTGACTTTTTGTTCTTTGAAAATTAAACAATTTTCAGCTTTTTATGAAGCATGGTGATTAACAATATGGAATGTTTCAAATCATTGGTGTACCCTTGATTCAAGACCACTAAAAACAAATTCTAACAACTACAAAATAAAGCTTAGTAGCAATGCACTATTATTCGAGTCATCAAGCATGTCTTGGTTCTTCCCTCCTCAGCATATTTTATACAGGTAAATTTTTCTGGAGTGTAAGATCAGTTTAATACTTCAAACATTAAACTTATTTAGCCATCATATCATGCAAATTTTCAAAAAAATATATAAAATGCAAAAAAAATGCTTTTAAGTTTATGTAGAAACATATTTCTTGTCTACCTTAAAGTGGACCGATCATGCTGTCTATTGTATCATTGCATCTTCATACTGCTCAAAGGACCAGCAAACTTGGTTTTTTAAAAGTTTCTAACTGCTGATAATTTTATTTTTTATTTTTTTTAACTTTAGGAAACATTTCGCTTTTTATTTAGACAATTTGGACATAAATATAATGGACTAGATTTTTATCTTCAACTACTTAAGCATCATTCCTAAATGATGTCACTTTTCGAGGGGGGGGGGGCGTGAAATTGTGACAAAGAGTGACAAGGAGTGGTAACAAGAAGTGTGACATCATGCTTATACAACATAGCATGACATGTGACAAAGGGGGTAGGGGGTTCCGTTGAAGTGTGACATTTTGTGACAAAGAAAGGAGGGGGATCAAACATAATGGAAAAAGAGTGACTTCGTTTATGAATGGTCCCATAGTGGAAAAAAATATTAAAATCAACCTGCATTAAGCATAAATACAATAAGATATTAATATATTTCTGCACCTACGTGACTGCATTGCCATTTCACATTCATAACAAATTAGTTATTACATATGTTTTACTATTTTTTAAAGATAGTTACCATGAATACAATAAAAAAAAACACGAAATGAAATTTTGAAAATCCTACCTCTAACCTTTTAACAGGATCATCAGCTAAATTTGCTTTTTCTAATAAATAATAATATTCCATATTTTCAGAAAGTCTCTGTAAAAAACTTAATGGTTCATTAAAGACAACTGGCATAGTAATCTTTGACAATTCCTGCAAGAAGAGAAAATGCAAAATTAAAGATCAAAGTTTTATTAAAATTTTCAAAAACATAATTATACAACTTATAAGCACAGTGCCTTACTTTTCCAATACATTGCTTCAGGATGCTCCAAACACTGAAATCATTCCTGGAAAACTGAGGAACAGGTAATGTTGGTCTACAAGAAAAGTAAAAACACTAACATAATGTTTGAAAATTTTAAAGCAACAGCTATAAGAGCAATTCATGTGCAAACGACAAAGTGTTTCCATTAATATTTTGCTGTATTTCTTATTTTATAAATTAATTGCATAAAATTAAACTAAACACTTTCTCTACTGATGTTTCGAAATATTTCTAAATTTATATAGATGAGTTACACAAATTGACAAATATTTTTGACATTTAAATATTTTTGATTTGTTTATCTTTAAACTGAATTTTAAATAAATAATGCATATCTTGCACTCACAATAATCAAAACAAGATACTTTCTGAACATTTAGCTACTGAAATGTATTGATGGTAAAGTTTTATATGAATAAAACTTTATATAATTTTTGAACAAGTAATAATTTATTAACAGAATAATTTATGAACAAGCACACATTTATATCCATGCTTAAAGCTTTATTAAAATTAAGCCAAAAAAAAATTTAATAAAAATTCACATAAAACTTGTAGTCAATCATCTTCTAGTAAAAGGTCTGTTATGGGCATGAATTACAAATAATTAGTAACAAATACTCTAAAGCAATTATCAACTTTATTCAAAATTTATATAATGATCACAATCATTGCATGTTTTGCAATCTTTACTCCTAAGCAGGACCAGCTCGAAATATGTGCAAAGTGGTAGGTGTGCACAGATGCAAAAAGAGAAAAAGCACCTTAAATACTTTCTTAAATGTTGAAGAACTGGGAATCCTAATGGGTAGCAGAAAATTCAGCATTTTACTTTATCTTCATCTGATTTACCTTCCGACTAATTAATTCTACAATTTGTGCATTCTTTGATTACACAACTTTGACAGCCTTCTTTGTCAACAATAAATTTGGAAAAGAGAATTGACTGGTTGACAAAATACTGACTGATAAACAAAACCAAGGGGGGGGGGGGGGGGAGGGAAGCTGAAAAGGCAGAATAAAAAATTTTAAATTCCAAAAAAATATTATTATTCATTTTAAAAAAAGAACAAAACCACGTTAATACTGATGTGCAATCAAAAGAGAGAGGTATTTGTTCCGGCTCCTGAAAAAATCCCCCCCTCCCAAAAAAAAAAATAGAAAGCCAACCAGATTTTTTGAAAACATTGTTTATTAGATATGAGCAACTTTCTAAACTATATCTTCTTGGCTTCTATTTCTATAGCAATATTGGTTTTAAATTCTTAAGTTTCATGACTCATCAAAAGCAACAGTTCAACAGAAAACTGTCCCTTAGAGGTTTGTTTGTAATTTAAAATAAAACAAACAGATCAAAATGTTAGAATAGAAAGTTCCAAAACACTTCATTCAACTATATTATAGGCACATATTTCAGAAATCAAATAAATATAAAATGCTGCATAACACATAGTTAGAATTTTGAGGTAACTTTAATAAGACATTAGTGAACATATCAGATCAAACAAAACTCACCTTCCCCATTTTGTTTTTAGAGGACTTTGCATGATTTCAGGAGTTGATGAAGAGGATGAAAATGATGCATATATACCTGTCTCTGTGGCAACTGCAGTGTCAGAACTAGAAATGGAATCATCTTTCCCATCTTTGTTTGTTGGAGGAGAATAGTCTTTAAAAAAAAAATAATTATGAATATGAAAATGCAATTTAAAAGCTTGAAATTAATGGCAAATAATTTAAAATACTATTTTAATAAATAGTAAAATATCAAAGATAGGACAATGCTGAGTCTGACTTGAACAATCAACAAAAAGCAATATGCAAAAAGTAGAAATTTTGTGGGGCGGGGGGGGGGGGGGGAGGGAGAGAGAAATAGATTAAACAAGGATTTAATTACCTAGTGGATGTATAGAATATAGTTCAATTAAAGTAATAAACTTATTTTATCTATCAATTTCACATTTATGTCATATATAAGTATGAAATTGATAGAATAGTAATTGCAAGTAAGAAATAAAACAATATATGATAAGCATAACAGTTTTATTTCTAAATTTTCATGTAACTGAATACCTACCTAAACGCATTTTTATAAAAAAGCAAATCATGCAGACATAAACTAATTACAAAATATCCATTTCAAACCCTTTTCATAACTTTATAATAGGAAAAAGTAAAATAGATGAAAGCAAACAAATAAAATATAACGAAACTCGATGAGTCCGAAGAAAAATCAAGCCAAAAAATCAGGGTAAAAACAAATGTTTTCTGAACTGCCACTTGAAGTGGAATGAAATAAATAACAGACCTCTTTTTTTTTCAATTCAGCTCACTAACCTAGAGGAAAATGCATGAAAAAGAAAACAGAGCAAGGAAACTGCTTACACACCTGTTGGTCGAATTTTGTTCATAAAGCGTGTCATTACAAATGAGTCAGCATTGAGGATTAAAAATATCTTTCAGGATTGAGGACTTGTAAGTTATTTCCATCATGTATTTACAAGTATATGCTATTTTGTACGTGTTCTAAACAGTATTTTAATTTAAAACTTTGACCTTGCTAAAAGACACAGTAAGTGAAAACAATATACCCCTTAACTTGACCAAAACATGATTATTTAAAATTAGTAAAATTTAGTAAAAATGTAATTCAATTGGCAATAAGAAATAGATAAATTTAAAAAATAATAATACATACAGTAAATATCAAATAATATAGGCGCTTTTATTATTTTTTTAAATTGTTATAAAAAATTATTGACAAGATATAATAACAAACGAGAAAGGAAGCCCAAACGTATAAAAATCAAAATATATTCAAATTTAGAAAAATAAAATTTTGTTCATTCACCTGGCAACAACCGATAGTCCGAAGATTGACTGCGTTTTCGTGCGCTTTCTTTCTTGTCATGAATTTCACGGTATTTGGCTCTGTGACCATACAAATAGTCTGCGATGGCTTTCATTTCAAATAAGTGTGACGGAGACTGAACGGATACTTTCACATTAACCTTATTATCACTTTGGAGGTCAGTTTTAATTCAGAACAAGTTATAAGGCCAAATAAACTGGAGAGTAATAACAGCACAACTACGAACTCCAATCATCACTACAGACGATCGTTGGGGGGTTGCCATCGTAGGCGGTTTCGCCGCCTATCTACGATTTCGAAACCATAAACAAACGACGCCGTGGCTTATTTATGATCGTTTCCTGACTCGTTGCGCATGATTTGCAAACTCTTGAAAAGCGGCATTTACACATAAATCGTCGTGACAACATTCATTAGAGTATGGATTAACATGTGCCGTGCGGCGATATCAGCGAAACTTACAAAGACCACAAAACATTATCCACAAGTTATTTCGTTTGTTTATTTCTTCTTTAACAAGTTTGGGAAATTGCTTGCTATGAATGATAATACTGCTCCACAAAAAAAAAAAAAAAAAAAAAAACTTTTTCTGTCCCAAAGACTTTGTTAACTGATCTTAGAAGTATTTTTCACGCTGAATTCGAAAATGAAAACCATTTTTCTCTACACTTAAGGATTTTCCGTGCAAGGTGCTATAATAATTTACATTAATGACACTTACCCTAAATTACTAGAGCACCTTACAAGCAAAACCCTTACGCGATAAGGAAAATGGTTTTCAATTTCGAATTCAGCATAGAAAATACTTCTAACATCAATCAAAAAAGACTTTAGTATCCCCCCTTTTGTAAGGGCATTGTAATTTTTACATTAGTAGCATTTCCACTTAAAAACCAAGTAATGTTCGATTTACCTTAAAAAGATTGATTTTGACTTCTTCTGGCATAGTTTGCCTCAGGAATGTTCCTTTTTAACGTCCAGCAGTAATCTGCTAACATAGTTGCACTCCACTTCCCTTGATATCTTTTTTCCATAACTGAAATGTCCTGATGGAACCGCTATTCATCGCTTATAAAGCTCCCAGGTTTTCAGGGGGCATTTTTACACACCAACAAGAGACTTCTATGATAAAAAATAGTAGCTCATGCTCATTAAAAAAGTGTTCTACAACATCAATCTTTTGCCTATTTGCCTTTGTATCCCAATTCTATCCAAGTCAAACGTATACTCAAGGGATCTTTAACATGCCGCACAATCATGTGACATGGGCGCAGACGATTTTCTGCATCTTGAAAATCCAGACTTGGGCCAATTTCGAACCTGCGATCTTGGGCGTACGAGACCTGCGCCACCTTGTCGTCAAACTATTGGAACTTCTACTCGATAAACATGTAGCATTATTTTTAAGCGATAGAAGAGAATTAGAAAAAATATTTTCTCTATCTGAAAATTATTTTGAAACTCACACATTTAGCGGATATCTTCCACAACCGTACCGGAATTAAACTTATATTTACTTGGCCTGTGAAATAAACATTTCCTGTGCATGACAACAATTGAGGTTTCGTCAAAAAATTACTTTTCAAAAAAAGCAACATTGAAGACCTCAAATACAAGTTTTTAAACATATCAAATATTCTGACAGCATAATTAGCAAGATATTGCATCAATTGAATGCTTCAAAAGGTAATTGTAATTATTACTCGTACTTTACAAAAGACATGAAAAACTGTTAAGAATAAAGCAGATTGCGCATGCTCGTCCCCCTACAGAGAAGCAATTACATACTACTGGCATATTAATCGAAAGATGACGAATAATCGACCTATTCAACAGTGGATAACTAAACTGATTTTTTAAAGCTGTATGCTGACACATTGCTCATCATCTGTGAACCCCCCCCCCCCCCCTCCGCCCATCTACCCATCTTATTTACATTTATACGCACGCAAAAAAAGATGGATTTCTGCCCTTGGTAAGAATTAAAACAAAATATGTAGTGGCGTAACTTGACTTGTTCGATAAATCTATAATGATTTACACTGTCATTGCAGTATTCTGTCATTTACTATGCGTATCAAAGGAATAAGAATACCTGTTTTTTTTATGTATCAACGGCCTTTTTTTTTTTTTTTTTTTGTTTCTTTGGGGAAATTTAATTATAGTCCGAATTGAGAATCAAATTCCACGCTCTCACTACCAAATCTACTTTCAATTATCAAATTACGAACAATATCATCAATCAGAGGGGGTGATATAAATTCCGACCTTGAACTATAGTAGAGAGACGTTTAAAATTGCATCCAGCACTCAAAAGACGTAAATTCTAGTTTTGCAAACAATTTTTATCAGCCTGTCCTTAGTTTTCTCTCTCTTTGGCACACTTCCAAACACTGTCTGTTGACCTTGCGGTTTCGAATACGCCACTCCATGCTCCATTCTTCAATTAATGCTTCAGCACATGCTATCCCACCTAACCCACACACGAAATCTTCCCACTCCCTCTCTGTGCAATGGAATTCCGCCAAAAAATAAACACCACCCCGAGAACGATGCTCCTTTCAACCGAAATAAGCGATAGCTTTTGTATACAAGAATATGACACAAAAACAAAGACCGTATTAAAACACAACTGTGCTCTACAGTAGCGCGTATACAAGATTTTTCTTTGGCGAGGAGGCGGGGGACTAAGGTCGGGATTGGGGCGGAACCATCGCCAAGGGGGGAGGATGCTACACCCCACCAGTTTTTCAGAAAAGGGGCCGCCAAAATTTCAATTTAGCAATTTAAAAAAAGGGATAAAAGAAAGAAATAAAAGGAAAAATTTCGCAGTAAAAGGGGGGGGGGGGGAGAAGGGAAGGGATGAAAAAAAAAAATTTCTTTCTGTAAAATTTAAAAAAAAATTATAAATGAATAAATCGAAAAGTGTTACTTACGAACATTGGAAAATCTGTGTTATTATAATTGCCTAACTATAACCTGAATGCCACCAAAATGCGCGTTTCAAACCTGTAAAAAGATAGGTTTGAAGTTTTTTTCTAGGTGGAGATTTTTTCCCCATTTCTTACATTATGCATTTATTCATTTATAACTAATTAAAATATAGTTTCATAGGTTTGATTTTTTTTCTCCTTATTCAATACGTTGTAGAAACACATGGCAAGTCTGAATATAAAAAAAAAATAAAGAGATAAATTAACATGATAATTTCATAGTCGGAGTGCTGACATTATTACATATACAGTGAAACCTGTGTAAGTTGACCACTTGCGGTGCAGCACTTTAGTGGTCAACTTACAGAGAGGAGAGATTTTTTTCCCCATTTCTTACACTATGCATTTATGCATTTATAATTAATTGAAATATAGCTTCATGTAATGACGTTACTTTAAAATAGTGATTAGCTTTTTTTTTTTTCACTATTATCTAAAATATCATTAAAGAAATTTAACCCGAATGACTTACAATGTATCCTATACAACTTCAAAAGTAAAGTTATAGTTAAAATTAAGATAAATACCATATTAATTATGTCAATTACTTATATAATGCTAAAGATTTCCTAAAAATATATATTTTTCAAAATGGCTATCTATATCAGATCAAAGAAAATAGAAGAAACTTATTTAAAGAATAAGAGTGCTCGCAGTAGTTTTCTAATTTGGTTAACTTACAAAGAGGTTTAGGCAAACTTTATGTTGATGTTTCATCCATGAAACAAATGACAGAAAGCAGGGATGGTAGCCAAAAGGTAGCTTGAGGAAAAATCAGAGCTCCTCCCTCCCCACACACATCGCCCTATTTTATTATATTTTTCTTGGTCAGAGTCTTAGGGTGTGTGTCTTGATCCTCCCCCCACTCCTCCCAATTTTCTCTAACATCATCAATGGACGCCCAAAATTGCGAATTTAGAACTTCAATTTGGAAAAATTTCCACGGGCGAGTCGTTTAATCCACCTGTCTTTTGACGTCACCAAAGAGCCTAACATGCGTTTTTAAGACTTCAAGTTAAAAAATGTTCCGAGGAAAGCCCCCCGAACCCCCCCCCCCCCCCGTCGTCCCCTCACAACCTCGAAAATCATCAAAATTTTATTTTTAGAATTTCATCTTGGAAAAATTTCAGATTTCTTTTCCCGCCACCAAAGGTAACCTAATAGCGTTTTAAGACTTGAATTTTAAAAACATTGAGAACAAGAAGTTCCGTCTAGAACTATACGAGCCTACTTTCCCGTATACACCAAGTTCAAATTTATAATCTAGCTATCTCTTTCTCCTTTAGCTTTAGTTCTTAATTATTTCAAATATACCTTTTTCAACAGATAATACATATTCATTCACTCATTCATTCTTTCCTTTATTCAGCCATTCATTCATTCATTTATTCGTTTACTCATTCATGTCTCTATTCATTTATTTACTCATTCATATATTTATTCCCTCATTTATTCATTCTTTTCCTCATTCATTTATTCATTGATTCATTCTTTCACTCCTTCATTTATTCATTAATTCATGCTTTCACTCATTCATTTATTCATTGAGAAATATCCTTAAAAATCCCGATAAAAAAAAATTTATAGGAAAATAGGCTCGTTAGTTCTGGATGAACTTTCTATTTGCACATGTTCTACGTTATAAGAGCTTTCCGATAAAGTTTGTTCCAAGCAAATCGGTCCGTTAGGTCAGGATTTATATAGGATTGAAATTTCCCCGTAAGGGCTATGTTAATTTTTTGAACTGTTCAAAAATGAACAAAAACTGTTTAAATTGATATTTCCCGCCAAGAGATTCTTCCAGTAAGCTTGTTCATTGGAACATGGATCTTGTACCCAGAGTTTACATAATTTGCTTCATTTTCGCCCATAGGCGCTAATGTTAAATTTTTTTGAACTGTTCAAAATTGAACGAAAAATTGTTCAAATCAAAAAGTAAAATATGGAAATGAGATGTCCTCGCCGAGATCTTTCGAATGCAAAAAGAATTTTTCGAATCGGACAATTCGTTCAAAAGTTATTAGGGAGGGACAGACCTACAGACAAACCGACAGACACACTTTTTCCCCATCTCAAAACCCTACTTTCAAATTTTTTATTTTTCAATCTTTATTTAATTACTTAATTTATTTTCGACTTTTCTTGATTTCTAACGATATTTTCACGATACATTAAGCCTTCTTTCATGCTTTATTATTATTTTTTTTACTTTTACGGGAAAGTAGGCTAAAAAGAGCTTCGAAATTCCCCTCTCTCTACCATCATTAATGGACGCCCAAAATTGCGAATTTAGAATTTCAATTTTAAAAGATTTCCAAGGGAAAGCCCCCCCCCCCCCCATTCATTCCCCTAATATCATCAAAGATCATATAAAATTGCGTTTTGAGAAGAAGTTTTCGAAAATTTCCGGAGAAGAGTCGCCCCCTCCCTCACCATTTATGCTTGAATATTACATTTATGATTAGGATCATATTGATAACTTGCTAATTGTTTTTCCGTATATGTAAACGCAATTCGCCCGATTTGTTCACTCATATTCGAACAATGAGCCCCTCCTAAATATATCCACATACACATCCGCTCATATATATAATATATATGTGTGTGTACGTTTATAAAAAAATCAAGGGGTCTAAATTCTACACCCCCCCCCCTTCCCACACACCAGATTTTTGTCCTCGCGACGGGCCTGGATTGGGACACATCGGATACTGATTCTTCCAGATATCTGGCTCTGATGCTTGAAACCTGTAAATTCTATGCACAGTATCTTTACACATTCCTGAGTTTATAAATACATAGCAAGTTTGTAATTTAAATATATAAAATTAATATTATTATATATATTATTAATTAATTACAAAAATTATTCAAATAGTTTCAATGATTTCATGCCAGAAAAAAAAACTATACGAAAAACATTACGTGGACAAAACTAATTCATCTTTTAACCCCTTCCCTCTCGTTCCCATGAACGTGACGGGCTGAGGTTTCGCGTTCTATTTCTCGTTCCCGTGACATATTCGGGCTGGAGTGTTTAAAATTTCAAAATAAAAGCAAATCAAAAATGAATATATATATTGTTCATACCCAAATTTTTATATAATTTTCAGGGATAAAAAAATAGGCACTTTTATGACCGTTTTCTCGAAAATTACCCGACCGTTAATGGGTTAACACATTAAGGCAAATATTAAGACATTCAAAAATTTCGATAATTCGTACTAATTTCAAACAAGAACACTAACTAAATAAGAAGCTAAAACTTGATTCAATCGCCCAAGACAGTATTATTTAAAGTAATTAGTGTTAAAATAACTGCCTACAGAAAAAAACGCCCTTGCTTTTTGTCGCTTCCAAAATAAGCTCTCTATTACTGCAGAACTCCATGTACTATATTATTAACCTGCAACGTGATTATTGATATTCATCGTCCCTTTTCTTCCTATTTTCCCTTTTCGGTATTGTAGATCGGCAGATGATGTTGAAATAAATGACAAAACAAGTGTAAAAGTTTTCATATAAAACTCACCCTTCGCCAGTATCACCATGTTCGAGAACAATGACTAGAACGTAGAAGAAAAATGGCAGGTCTCACAAACTGAACAAAAACAAGAGATTCATCTGTCAATATCTAGGAAAAAGGAAAGCGCACATCGACTTTCGATCTGAAAATTACACCTACATATCTACAAGAAGCATTTTGATAAGATTTCTGCCAACTCCAAGAGGCTAAAAAAAAAAAAAAAAAAACGAAAAGGAGATAGAGAGTGTCGTCATAAATGTTTAGTTATTAAAGCAGAAAAAGAGCAACTTAATTTGCTTGCACAGATAGCAACAGTTACGAGTTCTTGGAAAAAATTACGTGAACCTTATCCTTATTTTAATCACGTACAGAAAATTATCACTTTTTTCTTTTAAATTCCTGCTTTACTATCCTTGCGGTTGTTTACTGCAATAAAGCAACTAATTATAATTTTAAGGCTAAAGCATGGTTTCTTCTACAAAAAAAAAAAAAAAATAGAGTGCGGGAGACATACCGATTTCAGAACTGATTTAAATACGTAAATAGTCCGACTTCCGTAAAATATGTAAAAATTCACATAAAATTAAAAATGAAGTGCAGGAGTAATAAAGGTGAGCTACCATGCAAATTAAGACCTGGGGTAGGGGGCACTATTAAAAATTATAATAAATTTTTAAAAAATCCCGTTAAAACACATTAATCACAAAAAAAAAATATTATTTTGAATTTATCGAATTTAATTATTTTGGAAATAGTACTCTTATGCAATACTAGCTAGCGGCTACTGGCACCTTTGGGTGCAGTATAAAGTCAATTTTTGAAGCAGAATGACCTAAATAAATTAGCAACTATACAACGCCACTTCCTTTTGGTTGTTTTGGGTGCATATAACGCATCCGCTCGTGCCACATTACATGTTCTTGCTAGAATTCCACCAATAGCTCTCACTATTCATCGAATAACTACTCTGGGTGATACCTTCTTACGTAAAGTTATAACTGAAGTTCCACCTAATAATACTTTTTCATTTAATGACTTCGAAGAAACTTGCCATAAATGGACAGAACATCCAAACTTGCAGTGCTTAATTCCGAATATTTGCTCGGAAGAACCTGATGAGTCTACACTTTATTCTGGAATTTTCACGGATGGATCGAAATTAAGTGATAGGACAGCCTCAGCATTTACTCACATTTCCAATGATTAGGTTGTCTACTATTGGTCAACTAAACTTTCATGCAATAATTCAGTCTTTCAAGCAGAACTTTTTGCAATCTTTCACGCTCTACACTATATTACAACAAATAATATAAACTCCGTCACAACAATCTTCCCCGATAGCATGTCTTCTCTTAAAGCTTTAAAGGACCCTATGCATACTTCAAAATTAGTCCGTGATATTCAATCCCTCAGCAGAGAACATATAATCATAACACTGGCATGGATTAGAGCTCACAAGGGCCACTTCGGCAATGAACGAGTTGACTCACAGGCTAAGATCGCAGCAAAAACCCTACTCATCCATATCTCAAATATCTACTTTTGGACAGGTCTTCTCAACAACAGCTATGGGACACCACTGAAATTGGACGCAGAGTTCACGATTTCCTGCCAAAAGTAAAGCAGAAGATACGCTGCCCAAACATCCCTCGGAAGTACAATTTCTCAATGTACACGGTCCTTTTCCTTCATATTTACATCGTTTTAATATAACCAATTCGCCATTATGTGTATGCAGTCAACCGGGTATGCCAGATCATTACATTTTCCATTGTCCTTTAACCAGTTCGTTCCATTGCAGATATGATTCCAATAGCACTTTCTCTCAAAACATCATCCATATTTTATCTCATCCAGTAACTCTAAAGAACTGGAATGCAGTTATGTTCCTTATATAAAAACACTCGTGGAGATGACTTTCAACTTTCTACGTAACAGTTTCAATAGGACTTTCATTCGCTGCTCATCTTATTTATGTCATTTATTATGATTGTTGTTGCTATTTACGATTATTTATTTGTTATGTGATTTTTTTTTAAAGTTTTGTATTCTATTTTTTTTCAAAATTTGTATACGTAACGTCACATGCTCTGCGATACCCAGCGGGTGTTTAACCCCTTAACGGTCGCATAAATTTCACGAAAACAAAGCGCCAATTTGTTTTCCAGAAAAACATTTTTAAAATGTTTCATCTCTAATTATACTATAAATAGTTTGATACTATCCTCCTCTAGTATGTAAGACAATAAATGGGTTTTTGGGATTAAGGAGAGGATTTTTTAAAATGTTTTGGTATGCTACTTTGGAACATTACAGCCGTGATTTTGACAGGAACGAAAGGTAAAGGGTTAAGTCGCTCGTGGGTTCTTTTTACTTTTTTCGGTTCTTTTCCTTTCAATCACCACATCCGGTTAAACCCTCGTCAGGGTAGGTACGGTGATTGATGAGGTATAAATGAAATAATCCGTTAGTTGGCCACCCTTTCCCCCCTAAAAACTGCATTCAATAATTAATAACTTTAAAAAAACTAATTTATCAAAAGTTGGGCTCCAAAGAGCATAACTACGACAAAATCTACACCTGTATACTTAATTTAATCTTTCTGGGTCTTACCATTTTTTCGGGACGCGCACCACAAACCCACACACTACGAAGAGCATAAAAGGAAAAGCGCGAAGAGCATGAATGATCCAAAGAAACTTTAACTCATTTAATAAAACTGAAAGTATTTCACATACTTCGTCATCAAGGGTGTGTGAAGAATGGTTTCTGATGCCCTGAAATACCTCATAGATATTAATTAAAATAAAAATATAAAAATGCTCGAAGCGAGGCTACTTAGACCGAAATGAAACTGTAGGGTAGTTTGATGGCAATTTTCATCAAAAATTACAAAGACAATGAGATATTGCAGCCCTGCCCTCCCACTCTTTTCTTCGGACCTTTTACCTCTTTAAAAATAATGAATAAATTGTAAGAAGAAACATTTAAAGTCAATTTTAAATACACATCAACTGGAATTTACTAACCTACTTTCGAGATCTATAGCAATCCTATTACCTACCTATTGGAAATACGTAAGTGTAAGCACGCCGTCGTTATGGATTATATGCCGCCATGGGAAATGCAATAATATTTTACTTTGGGGGGTGGGGGTCAAAAAATGTGTTTACAGCAATATTTATTTTAAAAAATTTATCTCACTCATCGCTAACGTTTTATAACGAACCAAATAATGAAAGAGAAAGCACGTTCATTTGAAATAATGAAATAACGCTTTTTAAAAACAAGTTTTTTTAATTATTTTTATCCCATTCTTTCTTCTTTTTTTTAAAAATTTATAAAAGCATCGAATATTTCTTTCATGCAAATAGTAAATACTTAATTAAATAGAACAAAAGATTCCATTTGATTAAACTTTTATCTTTCTTTTTTAACCTGCAAGAGTAAGTAGCGTCATTTTACAAAACGCGTTAATTTCGCAACAAAAAGCGCAAATGTTATTCGAGTATTAAATGCTTGAAGTCAAACACAGGGGTGCCCATCCCCCCCCAAAGGTTATGGCGCATTCCCCCCCCCCCCAAAAAAAAAATATTTTACCATACCCTTGGGGCTATCGTCATGTTAACTACGTTTATAGGAAATTTTTACAAATTTGGGGGTTGAAAATGGCAAAAAAAGAACAATTTACGTTGTTTTTTAACGGCCTCCTTCATGCTTTCGGAATTCTATTGACTATGAGGGATGGGGGGAATTGTGGTGAAAATTAGCATTTGCCAACCCTAAAACGAAAGGGACGAATATAACTTATTTTATAATGAACTTTCTCTTTAAACATGCAATTAACTTTTTCGAATATTTCACTTCTTTTATTATTCCCCCTCAAAAATTTCAAAACCCCCCCAAAAATTTTCCTGATGGCGCAAGTTGCGCCATGCTACCCCCCTGTGGGCACCCCTGGTCAAACATATTCGGTTTTATGAGAGAAGAAAAAAAATATTTTGAAGTTGATGAATAAATAAAACGCTTATACCTATTCACTATGAACAAAAGTGCTTGCCAAAAACAAGGCCGGGTACGCACTTACCCCGCCCAGTTGGGGCCAGTGCAACCCTGAGCAATAGTGTTAACAACAAGGGCGGATCTAGAAAATCATCAGGGGGGGGGGGGCGATTTTGGAAATCTCGGGGTTCAATGTAAGGATGGATGGAGGAGATTCTTCATTCCTTTTCAACAGTCCCTCCGCCCCCCCCCCCTTTTTTTCAAACAGCAGGAACAACAACAAAAAAAAATGCTAGTGTAGTGATATTTAAAATTTTACTAGCACATTTTTTCAATGCATATACGTTTATTCAAAGCCCTTATAAAAGGAACACAAGCTGAGGTTTTTTTGCTTTCGCAAATCTGTCTATAATTTTTTTCAACGTCCAATGTAATATCTTTATGGATATGCAATAACGCTAATTCAGTGAGTCTATCATCACTCATTCTGCTTCTTAGCCAAGTTTTAACCGAGTTAGGATTTCCTTCAAGCTTTCTCAAGAAAAATGTAGGCTTGTAAATACATTTTCTGAATTTGAATTGATATGTCTAAATTACAAAATAATAGCAATTATTAGTAATATATTTTCTAAAATTTTCAAAATGTAATACTAAATATGTACTAAAAAAACCATCAACGAGTATGTGCAATTTATATAAACATCTGTAATTATGAATGTTCAATGAAGTGTTTCAGACTCCAGGTTTTAGCGTAAATGCTGCAGGAATTTACACCACGTGCTAAGGGTTGGCTAGCTGTCACCAGTTTGATGGGTAGAAGAAAAGAGCAGGGAATCTCTTTCCCATTACTCAGAGGATTAGCAACTCAGTAATACTAAAGGACAAAGGGACAGGGGGAAAGCATAGAACTTGAAGGGCTATTAGGCTGGGATTCCAAGAACATAAAAAAATGGCTGGTCCTGGGGCACAAAGAGTAAAAACTCACTTAGGAGTGTCGTTGTAGTATCCACTTGAATCAGCCCAAGGGGGGGGGGGGGCGATCGCCCCATCGCCCCCCCCCCCTTAGATCCGCCGTTGGTTAACAAACGGTGCTTAATTAAAACTTCCGCCTGTGGTTGAATGAACCTAGTAAATGCTTGAAAACTTCAATAAAGAACCGGAGTATGAAACTTAAAAATTTGACCAACCTACAGAAATTTATAGCAGAGTACAATCTTTATGAAAGGGATTCTTGAAGATTCGGGTACGCACTTGCACACCCTACTAGTTATTTCTTTAAATTGCTGCAATTAATGTAGCCATCTTTTAGCATCTGCTTTCATTTGATACTTATTATTTCCGAAAATAGTACACCACTATAAAGCAGACTGAGTAAAATTACAAGGCCCAAGTATGAACTTGCAAAAAAAAAAAAAAAAAAAAAAAATAGAACCGACTTCAAATTATAAATTGCGCTAAAAAGTGAAAAATAAATTAATTCTTCAAACATCGATATGACTTCTAAACATAATTTTTGAAGTCGGTGCAAAATTATGATGGATTTTGATTCATGATTAGTTTTGCAACCATGAATCAACTACAAATATAAATAGTCTAGAGTTTGCAACAGTGTCGACGTAAAATAACACATGGTGTAATGAAATTAGACTGTATGGGTTCTATAGACAAAGTTAGCATCTTTATCAAGAAGTTCAGTGACTATCGACAAATCGCGCTTATTTATAATTGAAAGGCATATATTGGCAATGAAACCCTTTCATTTGATGCAGAGAAAAGCTGAATAATAATAACGTGGAAGAAGTTATTATAAAATGCTCTCTTGAAATGTACGGAGGGGGGAGGAAGATGTTTAAACGCGAGTGCGAAGAGATACACTAACTGTTAGAAATAGGACACTTGCTCCATTTCGTTAAATTTTACTGAAATGAATGAATTTGCCGCCTGTCATACCACTATGATTGATAGATAATTCGATACATCAATATCTATAGAGGCACTAGATTTGCATTCAAATTTTAGATTGCAACACTTTATCTATATTAGAGAATTCAAGGGGGAAGGGGGAATGAACGCAGATAGACTGAATACACATTACAATATATGTTTTCCTATTTTAAACATGAGCGATTTTCTAAAGGAACTACGAAAATTACCTTCGATACCTAGACTGTAAAACGACTTCAAAAAGAAAATATTTCCTTCATTTCAGTAATTCTACGAAAGTCAGATATTGCAACATAAAGATATCTGTTGTATGATATGTATAACAATTACAATTAACCTAAACAAACGCTGCAACAGATTATAATTCCAAATACCATTGCTACAACTGCGCTAATAAACTGCAGCTCATTTACATTGTCATGGTAATCTTCATTACATAAGCCACATAAGCTCTAAATATAGCTTAGTCTAAAAAAAATATCTACGTATGATATCAAGTTGCTTCCAAAGGAAGGAGAACCACTTTTTATTATCTCAAAACAGTTAAAAACGAGATAACACCATTCACTTCCAACAGAAATGCGTGTGTAGAAGTGGGAATTTTAGGCGGTACATATCCTAAATGTAGAGGACTCTTAAAAGAGGATAAGTTTAATATCAAGCCGAGAATCAAGTGCAAATGTACTAACGAGACGAAACGAGTGTAACAGATGTGCTGTCTTTCAAATAATTCAGACTTTCTAGCAGAAGGAAAAATAGTAATCTGCTTTTCATCTTTCTTGTAAAAACAAAACACAAGAAAATGAAATCGAATCTGGCCACTTTTCTCCTTTTTCGCAATTGTCAATCTAATAAATTGCGTCTTTGGAATTCATCTTTTGTCCAACAGTTTTTTTCTTTCCTTTTATTTTTAACGATTAAAAAATGAATTGTTGTTTATTTTTGATAAAATATAAGAAAACAGCATTCAAATTAAGAGAGTGTCTCATAAAATCAAGAATTATTTGTCATATCATTGATTATACAACGTATTAATACTGCTCGAAAACAATAAAAAGTCTTTGAATATTGTATTTCATAAGTTAAAAAATATATCAAGCTCAGATTTACAAAATCGATACTCAAGAAAAAAAATTGACTTCGAAAACGGTAGAAAATAACTTGACATGTGTCCGAAAGTAAACTGATATCGATGTAAAAATATGCCAAACGCAAGACAGCTGGCTACTTTTCTCCTTTTTCGCAACTGTCAATCTAATAAATTGCTTCTTCGGAACTCATCTTTTGTCCGACAGTTTTTTTCTTTCGTTTTATTTTTAACGATTAAATAAAAGGAATTTTTGTCTCATGAACTCGCAGATGAAATAAAACAATTTCCATTAATTTCAACACAAATAATTTTAAAAATTCGAAAGGAAAGATCTTACAACGATTGAAAAAGAGAAGGAAAAATTCAAAAACTTTCGGGTAAATAACGTCATTAAGGGATCATTCATAAATGATGTCACGCTTCGAGGGGGCAGGGAGGTTCGTGAAATTGTAACAAGGGGAGGGGAACGAGGTGTGACAGCATGCTTACGGAACATAGCGTGGCATGTGACAGAGGGAGGAGGTCAAATATCTGGGGAAAAAGCGTGACATAATTTATGGGCGGTCCCTTACTATTTTTTTTTTTTTTTTCATTTATAGAGAAACCAGGAGAAACTTGTTACGTACTTCATTAATTTGCAATGGCGGAAAATATGTCCCCTTCAAAAAAAAAAAAAAAGGGGGGGGGGGGTAAATAATTATCTGATGTTCTAAATGAGTGTGGTTGAATGAGTGTGGTTAAATTGAGCTTAATCCAGAAATAGAGGCTCACTGTTAGATAATAAGGATTAAAGCAGAGTGAAAGTCTCCAAGTAAATGTTTAATTAATCCTGAAGCTGAACTTTTAAAGAAAACTTGTCAAAAATAAATAACACTCCGAGGCTAAACTTCAAGGGGGGATGACGGGATTCCCTCCCAAATTTCCCAGAAAAATCCTTCCTTAAAAATAGATCGGCCGGAAAATTCGAAAAATTTCAGTGAAAGTGAGAAATTTTGCATTTGTTCCACTACTATAGTAATGAAAAAACAAGAAATGTAAAAAGTCGAGTTTCTCTCTCTCTTTTTTTTAATATGGCTTATCCAAGCTATACTTTATGTTTCCTTTCGTATTAATCTTCTGTTCAAAATTTTATATAATTTGAAAAATATATGAAAATGCACTATGCGGCCTCGGCGAAGCCTGGCCAATGTATAATAAAAAAGAAGAAAATGTCAAAGAAAGCGTTACTGTTTTTTGAATACAGCTTAGCTAAGATATATCTTATTTTTTCTACTGTCTGTATCATTTGAATAACTCGAAAATTAGTGCAGAATGACGCATTTGAACACGCTCTCAACTGACGTAATTGAACAAAATTCAAGGAAAAAAAATTATGAATGAACATTATATAGGTATACTCTTTGACAAAAAAAAAACGTTCTAACTTAAAAATCCAATGCATTACGGTTGAATTTCGACCTGAGGGCAATCACTAGTTATTATTAAACAATAATAAATCGGGTGTAAGGTGTTTTAAAATATTGTTAGTGATGAATTATATTTATATGTACCGTTCGTTTACAAAAGCCGAGACTATCCGTCGGGAAAAAGGGGGTGGTACGCTGAGATAGGGACTTTTCGAAATTATATTTCAAACTGTTATTTTTTGCTTTTCCCCGATGTTGATACATTCTATTTCCAATTTGAGCTTTAACATAGGAGAGAAATAAAAAAAAACTTATAGAGTTTATTATTCTTCATAAAAAGTTAATATTTCCTATTCTTTATTCATCCTGACACCCCTATTTCGATGAAATAGAAGCAAACCGGACGCATGCGCAAATTTGAGGAAAGATTCCTGGTAAGAAAATCAGTATCTTTAAAATGGGAAAAAGTGTTTTCGCAGAAACCGAATTTTACACTTTCAACTTTATTCTAATTCTTTTACAGCACCTACAACGTAAAATGCGCAATATTTTTGCATCCTTAACAAGAATAAAAATTTTCTATTTCAAAGTATTTAACATCAATATCCTAAGTGTGGATCAATATTTTTTTATTTTATTTTAACAATTTTTTGCGTGTTTTGCGCTCGTGGAAACGCATCTTCGAAAACGTCATGCAATTCTGTTTAAAGTGAGCTTTTACACAACACTTCAGACCACATAGAACTGAAGTTATAGCATTTTAAAGCAGTCGAGAAGTTGCATAAAAGTGATTTTTTTTTCTAGATTCAAAAATTATTAACTCGGTAACCATAAAAAAATATATTTTTTTAAATTTATATATAAATTTATGATGTCAACGCAACGGCGGATTTAAGGGGGGGGGGGCGATGGGGCGATCGCCCCCCCCCCCCCCCTTGGGCTGATTCAAGTGGATACTACAACGACACTCTTAAGTGAGTTTTTACTCTTTGTGCCCCGGGACCAGCCATTTTTTTATGTTCTTGGAATCCCAGCCTAATAGCCCTTCAAGTTCTATGCTCTCCCCCTGTCCCTTTGTCCTTTAATATTGCTGAGTTGCTAATCCTCCGAGTAATGGGAAAGAGATTCCCTGCTCTTTTCTTCTACCCATCAAACTGGTGACAGCTAGCCAACCCTTAGCACGTGGTGTAAATTCCTGCAGCATTTACGCTACAACCTGGAGTTTGAAACACTTCATTGAACATTCATAATTACAGATGTTTATATAAATTGCACATACTCGTTGATGGTTTTTTTAGTACATATTTAATATTACATTTTGAAAATTTTAGAAAATATATTACTAATAATTGCTATTATTTTGTAATTTAGACATATCAATTCAAATTTAGAAAATGTATTTACAAGCCTACATTTTTCTTGAGAAAGCTTGAAGGAAATCCGAACTCGGTTAAAACTTGGCTAAGAAGCAGAACGAGTGATGATAGACTCACTGAATTAGCGTTATTGCATATCCATAAAGATATTACATTGGACGTTGAAAAAATTATAGACAGATTTGCGAAAGCAAAAAAACCTCAGCTTGTGTTCCTTTTATAAGGGCTTTGAATAAACGCATATGCATTGAAAAAATGTGCTAGTAAAATTTTAAATATCACTACACTAGCATTTTTTTGTTGTTGTTCCTGCTGTTTGAAAAAAAAGGGGGGGGGGGCGGAGGGGAATCTCCTCCATCCATCCTTACATTGAACCCCGAGATTTCCAAAATGCCCCCCCCCCCCCCTTTGAAGATTTTCTAGATCCGCCCTTGACCTCTGGTTCCCTCATTTGCAATAATTAAGTTTCTGTTTTCTAATTTCTTTATCTTGGTATTTTTCATATTAATATGAGTATTTTCATGAACCTTTTATTATATGAATTGAATCTGAATTGCTCACTTTATCAATAATTTGCTCTGATACGACATGGAAATAGAATCATACCGGAATAATATTTATTTTCCGTTCCATGAAGGGAATGTAAAGAAATGTCAAAATAATAGGGAAAAATATGAAATTTCTTTTCTTTATTTGTAAATCACAATTAAACTGATGAAATGGACTTTGAGACTAAATAACTATTATGTTCGAACATATTCGAGCATGTGTGTCGCGTGTTTTATAATAAGCACGAATACAATCCCCCATTTTTCCAGGGGGAGGGGTGCAATCATGAGGGTATCATAAACGTGATGCATATTGCATTAAAAACAACAAAATATTTGTACGTATTTATAAGAATATTACATTTCTCAAGTCGGGTAGGGGGGGGGGGAATTCCCCTTCTCACTTCCCTAAAGGATGGGCCTGGAATCGCCCCTCCCAAATCGATTCTCTGGATCCGCCACTGTGTCAACGAATAATTTCTGGGAGTTTCCTGAAAATCTGAGATGGTCAAGTTGAGATTTTTTTTTTTGGTTGATTTGACATCGAATGACCCCTTAGAGCAGTGGTTCCCAAAGTGGTCCATATGGACTAGTATTCGTCAAAGTAGGCCCTGGCCGAAAAAACACGTCCAGGTTTTTTTGGGAGGGCCCACTTGAAAAAAACCTACTATTTCGGCAAAGTGGGTGAACATGTCAGGCAAAACGTCAGCCAGAAATATCCAGTGCCGGATCTAGGGTGGGGTAAGCAGGGGCCCATGCCCCGGGCGGCACTTCTGGAGGGCGGCAAATTCAACTGTGATGCACAAAAAGAGAAGAAGAAATATATATTTGATGAAGAAAATTTAACTTTTGGGAGAGAATTAAAACCCTAGTTCGGCCCTCCGATCAGCTATTTTGAAAACGATTAAAACCGATTATTAGAATTATTTATTTGTATAAACTGTCGGAAACTCTAAAATAAAGGTTATGGGACGGCAAACTTCGCAATGTCAAAATTTAACACTTTAACTTTAAAAAAGTCAAGGTTTCTTTCTCTTATAATAGTAAAATACGTATGAATTATGCTATGATCAGACAATACCCAATAGTTTTCTTTTTACAAACTCGCAAAGCATCCTTTTGGGATGAGGTGGGATCTTGCAAAGTGTTGTTTGAGAAGGCAAACACGTGGCTCTTCGATATGGACGTTAGTAAGAAGGAGAGGGGTGGAGGGTCCATCACTGGATTAAAAAAGAAAAAAGCCAATATTTTTTCTACATTTTTATGATTTTTTTATGAGTAAAAGCTTTTAAAATAAAAAAGTTTTCGTTCTTTTTTTTCCTAAAGTTTTTGACGTCCCAAAAGCGTCTCTTAGCCTCAAAATACACCAGTTTGTATATAGTTTTCAAAATTTCCCCGGACCCCCTTTAACTGTCCCAATTCCATATCTCTTATTAAGGGAAGCTCTTCATATGGTTCGACCCCCTCCCAAATGTTGAGTTGAAAGGGCCATGCTGTGGGAACATTAACGAAAGTTCTATTTGTTTATCAGTTGCCGAAAGTGAAAAAGTTTTGAACAATAAATGAAAAAGGCCAGCGCCTAAAAGTTATATGAAATATTAACAACAATTGGATGGAGGGGGGCGGCATTTTAAAGTTTTGCCCCGCCTTGGAAAACTCCAAGATCCGGTACTGGAAATATCTTGGTGAGACCACGCTTATGAGCCCGTAAAATATTATGTTCAGAGTGAAAATTTTCACTCTGAAGACGCCTGAAACAAGTCAGGTGAAACATCAGCCAGAAACATCTTGGTTGGACCACGGCCTATGAGCCCGGAAAATATTATGTTTGATACCTTCAAACAGGATAATGGAAATCCCAGAATTACATGTTAGAAACTAGTAGAAGGTATATAAAATAAATAATGCACCAATATATTGTTAAATAAAGTAAAAATTATTGTCCAAAACCAAAACTGTCATAAATTAAAAATTAAGGGGAGCCAGCACCCCAAAATGTCGAAAAAAAAAACGAAAAATTTTATATTGGCTTAAGTATTATAACGCAAAACTAACTTACCTCATAAGAAACAGGTTTCATCAAATCATTTGACATTGCAATTACGAACAACTACTTCATATAATATCTATTGTGAATTTTTGTAAATTATTTTGTAGTAGTTGCAAAATTACATCCTTTAACCCAACATAAGGTAATGAAAATCAAAGAGATACAAATGAACCAAAGAACAATTCTGAGTAAAACCCATTCAAAGTTCGGATCTTAAGGGAACGTTCATCTTAATCTTTTTTTTTAAAATCACATTGGTGAGCAGCACCTGTTCGGACTACAACTAACATCTCTTGCCGCTGATATAGAATGATGCCCTCTCTATCATTTGCAAGAGTTATCTCCAAATTTTCATTTTTTTCACTAATACCCCTTTGCTTCTAGGTGTCTCATATGTCCTTTTATCCCCAAACACTTTCATATCATTAATTAATTAGTTTTATGATAAGATAAATGCTTCTTGAACTTGTGATTTCCTGTTGATAATTTGTGTTTTTTTCACAAAAGAATTAATATCACAAATCTAATCACTTTAAAAAAATTGAGAATTTACAATGCATGGATCTTTATACACATGGTATATAGTATTAAGGTATAATAAGCAATAAAGTGTTTCAATTCTCAAATGTACTTTTTTGTATAGAAAATTCAAGATAAACATAAATAAATAAAAAGAGGTAATATTACATAGGGGGTTCCCAAACTCTTGAAAGTAGATTTCCCCTTGGAAGAATTAGGATTCCTCACATTTTTTTTGTCTGCTTAGAAACAAAGAGGAGCAGATATTGTCACAGTGCCCCTCATCTCTCGCTGCGGATTACAGTTTGGGAACTGCTGACACAACAGTAAACTTAATTGAATACCCTGAAGAAAGGCCTACAGAATAAAGCCAACAATTTTAAAAATCTGAATGCTCTTAATTGCATCATGAGTTGTGGGAAAAATGGAAAATTTTCAGAAACTTTGCCTTTTGCACAAAAAATTTAATTCACATATTTTCGTATAATTATGTAAAACAATTTTCTTGAAAAAAAAAAAAAAGCTTTGTAATCTAAAGATTATTCCTGCAACTAAATACGAAAAGATCCATGATACACAAAAGGCTTTATAAACAATTACAACTCTCTGCATACAAAGTTTATATTGCAACATCTGAACTACAAAGCACCATGTCCTTTATTATTATTATTGTTGTTTTTAGAATATGCCATTTTCAACAAATCAGTCTGTTTATGTTGTGAATCACGGTTTAAATAACCAAAAACAGACAGTGAAAAAACTTTTTTAGTTACTCTATGCAAAAAGTTTTCGATATAGAACTATAATATATTTTAAGCAAAATTTTAAAATTGTACAGAATGTTTTGGAACACCCTGTATTTCTACTGTAATGGCCAGAATGTAACCAAATGTGATATTTAGACTAATTTGAGCAAATGTATTCCTGTATGTTGTAAGAGGGCATTCTAAGCACTCTTAAAAGTTAATGTTCAGTTTATTGCCAATATGGTCCCTAATAAAAAATATTCAGTAAAGCCTAAGCAGACTTTGATTTTGATTGATATTTTACTAGTTCTCATAGTGTGCATTAAGTACGATAGCTGATAAATTTCGAGTGTTTCATATTTTTCCCCCAAGACGGTATATAGACACGCATTTGTGACAGAATCATAAATTGTGATGGTAACAGCTCTGAAGATTTTCCCACAGTATTGTGTAATTATAACCTTTAATGTTACTGTCTATGCAAATGTCTTTTATGTCTGTGTTATGAAATTAAATGTATGGTTTTTAATATATGTTGTAAAACACTAATGCAAGTTCTACACATCATGGTTCTCACTCAAAATTTTCACAAAAATTTAAGGGTTTCTTGAGCCTATATAAATATTTTTTAAGGATACATTCATGGTATAATTTTGAGTAAGCCACAGATATTTTTTATACAGAGTTTGCCTGTTAAGTAATACCGGCTACACGGTGCTGCAGTCCCCGACAAGTGCCAATTTAAAAGCATGCAAAATAAAACAAGCAAATACAAAGAAATTTATTAAACAATGAAGATATACGTACCAGCAAAATAATAAATTGTAGGAAAAAACACATTAAAAATAGTTACTCGGCTGTTTTTATGTTTGCAAACTAGTGAAGATTATAATTCTAAATTTATGATCTTAAACTAAAATAAAAACTGGCTGTTTCAAATGTACTTAGAGATAGATCTTTACTTAAATACAAAATATTTCCTAATGGGTGGCTATTTTTTTTCTCCATCTTTTGCCTTCAAAACAAAAAAGGAAAAGAAAAAACGCCCAACCCCCTTTTCTTACTGACTGAGGGGACTGCTCAATACACATATATAAAGTATGCCACATGCAACTCAAAAGAAACATTAAAGAAGAATCAAGAGAAACTTGTTCAAGAATCAAGAAAATAACAACAGCAAATCAAGCTTCAACTCCAAACATTCAAAAGCCATTGAAATGCATGCAACAATTCTAAGACAATAATACCAGTAAAAAAAAAGGATTTTTCAAGCAGAAGTGTTAACGCACACTATTGAAACAATAGTTAATAAATTAAGCATTTTTGAAATTTTATGGAAAAAGTAAAGACAATAATATACTTATATATATTTTTCTCAGACACATAAATCGATTAGGAGTGTCACCTACTACAATAGTATTACCAGGTGCTATAGAGACTAGTCTACCCACCCTAGGGATGTAATCGTCTCTTACATTCCTCGTTTTAATCGTCACATAAAAATTGAAAATCTTCATGAGAAAACAAAATTTTAGAATTAAAAAGCATGCAGCCAATGCAAATAAAAAATTTAAAAACATGGTGAGGCTAATTATTAGGTTGCATGAGGAAAAAGTGCAATGCAAGCACAAAAGAAGTGGCAAGCAGTCATCAAATGCAAGATAAATGATATATGTACCTCCTAAAAATATTTCTTCAGTTGCAAGATTCATCAGTTGACAATTCATAAGGTTTGACACCTTATGCCAATACAAATAGTCTAATATAATTTTCTACCACTATAAGTATCTATAAATGAAGGGGAGAAAACCATATTTCATGAAAAAACTCATGCTGCATTCGTAAAATAATCAGCATTAAAAGTTGAAAATAAGAAAGCATGCAATTATTTAATATTAATTCATTAATTATACATTACTGCTCATTATGAGACATCTTTTTCATTTTATAACTATGAGACTCTTTAATCACAGAAAGGTAAATCAATTTTTAAATTTTTATTTATATTTGACTTAAAGGGTGTCAGCATCCAAAATTGTCGGAAAAAAAAAAAATTCGAAATTTTTTCTATTGGTTTAACTACTAAAATAAATCTTTAAAAATGTTCCCTGAAAGCTTCAGAAAAATTGAAGCAATATTTATTGATTTATCATTGATTTTATTACCCGTGTGATTTGCCACCTTTTCATTCTGAAACCGTAACTGTGCTGAATATAAGCCACATATTTATTTTTTTAAATAAAATAAGCGAGAAGAAGCAATTTCATCATGATTGTAGCTGAAAAAAGTTCTTTACTTGAAATTTTGATAAAGAAAGGATTTAAGTTTTTGCAAGCCGGAAACTTAAATGCAGTTTTCTCTCACTTTGTTTTTTGCACATTTCATCTCAATTAAAATGCAAAGGTTTTTTTTTTTTAATTTGTATATGCACGGCTTTTTTAAATATCTATAATGTGGATTTTTCCCCACATGATCCTGAAACTCTACATAACAAACTTACGCTTTACTTTTATGATAACTTAAGTACTTTTTTTTAAATTCTTTTTGCAGGCTTTTTGAAGTTTTCATTGTTTTCTGCGTTACTTCAGTTTTAATTTTTTTCACAAAAAATATTTGACTTATAAAAAATTTAATTAAAGTTTTACTTTATGAGTAATGCATCAGTAAGAAAAATTTTGAGATTTTAAGCCAATTTTTGAAAAAGAAGATTCCTTTTTAAAATATTAAATTTTTTATGAAGTGATGTAACATGACAAGACAAAAATTGTAAATAAAAACACCATAGAGAAAAAAATGGTCTCATGGTGCCGACTCCCCATAATGTAATTTCGTTTAAATTAAATAAGAAAAAACAATGTTGCGACAGAGAAATTTGTAAAACATATTTTATACACATGTTTTGCGATTAAAAGAGACGCCTTTTACATTTAGAGGTAGTCTTGAACTTTGTGATACTAAGCTGCAGTCTCAATAAAGCACAGAATGTTTTTTCATTCAAAAGGGGGCGAACAAATTATAATCCTGAAACATGTGTCGGCAATATATTTTGCATCACAATATTGTACAACATGTTGGGCAATTTAGTGCATCACAATGGCACTCTCACATTTAGCTTCTACAGAATGGTAAAGATTTAATCCTTCCTTTTAAATTGTTCCAAATAAATACAGTGAAACTGTTATATAGCGTTGTTCAAAGGACGGGAATACTTATGACGCCATAAAAGATCATTATAACTCATGGCCGAATGAAGGGAATTTAAGTTCTTGACGCTATAACAAAGTTATCACTATAACAAAGTACGGTACATATTTATTGTCTTTATCAGAACAAATGTTCGACATTAAAAAATTATATTTTTACATTCACAGGAACAGAAACATGAAACTAGTAAACAGGGCTACAAGAAAATCTGTCAAACTTTCGAAAACAATACTGGTTAAAATTTTCAGTTATTTTATATAACCGCCCCCTTCTAGAATCACAGTTAACCAAACTCCAATTTTTTAAAGCCATGTTGTCAAATTGTTCTTTTATAATGGCAACATGATGCTTTTCTATCCTCATTCAACAGCAACCAACTTTCCTGATTTGAAGTAGGGATACATCAGTAAGCAAATTGGTCAATTACCAATTAACCAGGGAAGGTGAAAAATAGGGGCTTTACAGGGGTCACGCAGTCTCAGAGATCACGCATTGTTCAAACTTATCAGAAAACCAGTTAACTGAAATTTTATCATCAAATTTAACTTGGATGTTCTTTGAACTTTTATCTTTCAGAAAAAAAAAATATTTGCATTTTATAGCGAGAAAAACAGCATTGTCAGAAGCCGGGATTTAGCGATAAAAGCCTTGCATCAAAATGAATTCTTGAAAATTAACAAGAAAACTCCTTCTATTTTATATTTATCCATTGTATTTTTTTTTTAAATTTACCTTTCAATGCTATTTTTAACAAGTTCGAAACAAAAATTATGCAGAATAAAAAAATTTTGTCATTGCCTGAAGTACTAGTATTTTAGTAATTTCCCGAGAACCAAAAAAATTAGTTTTTCATGCTCTTAATCACATTTAAATGTAAAAATTTTGGAGTCCAAATAATTGGAGCTTCTACAAATAAAATCTCTTTCTTTTTAACATTAAAATCTCTTCCAAGTTAATCCAAAAGGTACTTTTCTCCACCAGACACCCGTACACCTCTTAGCCGAGGCCTTAGGTGCGCCGAAAATCCAGAAGGTACTGCAGCCCTTTTGCATAAAGAGATCAGAAGGAAACCATGTTTTTCTTCAGATGAAATTTTAACGCAAAGGGGGAGGTGTAGTCTCACACTGCTGTTGTACAAACAAATGGAATTTCACCATAAAGCCGGAACAAAATGTATTTCGATAAGATTGGACGTTATTCAGGGTCACTAAACATGAAGCTACGGGAAGTTTCCATTCAAATGGAGCAAATATATATTTGGGGCGATAAGAGGAACACGTTGAGTGGTCTGAGAAACTGCACATCCCCTGTTATGGGTTGAACAGCCGAAGATAATTGGCAACCGATTACTTATTTTATACCTCTTTTTTAATTCTGTTACTACGCTTTTTGTTTACAATTTTCAACGTTACAGAAGTAGCTAACAGTTAATTTCTGTGAGTAAGGGTTTATTTTCCCCCACTTTCATACTTTAAAAAGTAATATTTTCAGATTTCAAATTTTTTCTGTGAACCAATATTCTTATTGATTGCTAATAAAATCACATTCTTTCAACTAGACCTGAAGGTTCAAACATTTAGAGAGTAACCAATGGCCAGTAGAAACTTTTATTTTAGTAGCACTATTTTTGTTAATCGAAGCCACTTTAGCCAGGATTTCTATTCTTTGTAATACCTGTAAAATAATTTTAAGCACTATGCTAAAGCTAGACTTAGAGGAAAGTGTTGATATATGAGAGATATTGCAATAGTATGTATTTTTATCTAAAATAAAAAAAGGAAATTTCAAAAAAATAAATAAATAAATAAAATGCATCACACATTAATTTTTGTGAAAAAAAATTAGAAGCATGTAAGGTAAATGACCTGGTAGCAGGGCCCGATTAAGACAGTCCAGGGCCCAAGGCACAACATTTTGGGGCCCCCTATGGCACAAAAAATAAAAATTCTGGGAATAATGTATAAAGTTAACTAAGCTTGGAGATTATTCTATTAATACTGGGTTCATACCCAATTGGCAAAGGGGGAAAAAGCACCTACTGACACGACATCCTACTATATTGCATTCTATATTGCTTTCATTCAATATGATTTTTGTGTGATTCATTAAATAAGCAAACTTTTTGAATACAGTATTTTCAAATTTTACTGTTTATAACATTAAATAAATAAAAAAAGTCGAGATGCCTCAACAATTAAAGGATACTATTTAGCATGATAGTCAATGAGGATATTGATCTGATTGTGCATAGTTTACCTTGTTTACGCAAATACTTTTAGCTCGCCATTTAAATGAGTTAAGGGGACTTGGTACCCTTTGAACATTTTTTTAAATTTAAGCATTTTATGATACATTTTTGGCATAATAATAAAGGACTTAATAAAAGAAAATGATTGTATGAAGAAATTGTTCAATACATATGGTAAATTTTGAAAAATTTAAATTTTTTAAAAAAATTCAAGCAAATTTTAAAATGTATCTTCTTGTACAATTTTGAACGTTTTGAGCTCATTTTTCTAATAACTTTTCTTAGCAGTGTTCTCTATAATTTTAAGTATCGGATTTACCATAAGTTACTTAGTTTAGGAGAAAAAAAATAAAATGTTCAGATACGTGTAAAATTACAGTAAAAAATCAATTTATTTTCAATTTTCATGTGTAAAAAAAAAAACTTTTCACTTTATTGTAAATCCGATACTTAGTTTTATCAAACATATCATAAGGAACAACCAGGAAAAAATTTGAGTCAAATGAAACACATACAAAAAAGTTTTATCACTTCGAACATGCTAATTCATTGAAAAAACACAAACTGAGAAAAATCACATTTAATATTTCAACTTCAAATATAAATATTCTAAACCTACTTTTTCACTTTAAATAGCATTTTATATTACTTATCATTCATTTTAATTTAGTATTCTACATATTTTTTATTAAATTTGGCTTTGTTTACTCTGAATAATAGCTTTTATTCAAAACCTTAGTTGCACAGCACTGATCCAGAAATCAAGTAAAATGTAAATTTTTAATAAACAAACATGAATTACGTTTTTACTAGATAAAGCATAATTAAATTATTTTAATAAGAAAACGAATAACTATAATTTGCTGCAATGATGCATCTATCATAAAAAATTATTTAAAACAAATTTGTTATCTAAAAACACTCCTTTATGAGTGTACATGTGGTTATTTTCCACAACAAGCAATATTTAGACCCGATTTTAATTTTAAAAGCACCCTGCACCATATGTTACACCTTCCTTCTTTTTATGTAACATATCTAGTTTTAAAATAGCTTTTCTTACTAATTTTCGTGCAAGTTGGAATTTTGCACTTCGTCGTCTGTGTCGAAACATTTTTCTCCGAGAATTGAGCACTACACCGAGATTCACAGAGCACTTTCTCAGACTTACACCCAAACCTTTTTGAACTTCTTTTATGTTGCGTAAGGATCCTTTATTGTATTCACACACAGCTTCCGTTACACAACGTTTTACACGTTTTTTATATGCAAATGTTTCTTTAGGACACATTGCCCAAATCATATTGTGTAACTTTCATTTGCATTTTGCGTCCCATACGAAGAAGAACACTGAGCTTCTTCCTGGCGGTGATATATTAAAAAAAAATAGATATTCAGCTGCAATTGCAATGTAAACAGCGAAGTGGGCGTGTCATTTAAAGGGACAGTGATGCAATAAAATCGCTTTTAACTATATTTATAATACTCGGATCTTTACGAAACTACACCAGAATATACTAAGGATAGTAAACTATAATTTAAGCAAAAAATTGGAAAATCGATATTTTTGTCGATTTTCGCCATGTAAAGGGTACCAAGTCCCCTTAAGATCTTTCCGTTTTGTAAAAAAATATCTTTTAAGAGATATTATCAAACATATTTCTTACAATTTAGGGGCCCCTAAAATTTGGGGGCCCAAGGCCGTGGCCTAGTTGGCCTGTGCGGTAATCAGGCACTGCCTGGTAGTGGACACCGTTAAGAAAATTTTCGTACTCTTTTACATGGTAAAACTTTTTCAAAGAATTTACATCAATATTTGCATATTTAGCTTAATCGCCAACTGTTTCTCTAAAAATGAATTACCTATAAAATGTCATTTGTTGAAAAATTAAGATTTTTTACGTCAAATTTACTAAACGCTTAATTTGTATCTATAGTGGACATTTATAAGACACGTATTTGCATTAGTAGTGGGCAGAAATTAATATCTATTTTATGCTGTTAACTTGGAGAAATAACTTTAAAAATGACTAAGGGACCATTCATAAATGATGTCATGCTTTTTTCCCATACATTTTCCCCAAATCCCTAACCTTCTTATTGATCGGCTTTAGTAAAGAGCAGCAAATGTGACTGTTGTGGAGGCAGCTATTAAATATTATAATCCATGTACTTGCATAGATGCACCACACCAACTTTAGTTCTATTAACCAGCACTAGGAATCGTTTGCTACAGTTTCTAATAATTTCATTCAAGTTTAATGTTACATTCTCTTATTTTAGGACAGGGTTCGTACGCTTTTGGCAAAACCAAAAATAAGGACTTTCTAAGGACTTTTTAAGGACCTACAAAAAAATTTAAGGACCTCACAAATTTTTCGAAATATACAAACTTATGTTTATTTCAAAAGGAAACATTATTAAAAGAGGAAATTGATTTAACATCGTATTTTTATTAGGAACAAACCCACAAACACTTTTATGGAGCTCTCTTTGACTTGTTGCTTTTCTGATGTCCAATACAGTCAGGGAGTTAAATAATTATTGGAGATAGTAATAAGAAGCACACAAATCAAGTATTAATCATATATAAGCAAATTATGATATGAAAAATTATCAAAAATGGTTAGTGCTATAAGATACAAGTTAAATGAAAAACAATTTAAATTTTAAAAAAAATGTTAATGAAAACGCTGCATTTTGTCTTGAGAATTTGTGTTTAATTTAGATTTTTTTTCATTTTACTTAACTTATGTTGCCAGCATCTCAATTTAGGCTTACTTAAATTTTTATCTCTATCTCTGCCAAAAATAATTCTTTAAAATTATTTAGAACTCCTCGCAAAAATTCAGAAAAAAACTTTTTCAACTTGAGCAAAATATCTCATTTTGGAAACAACACACAAATAAAAAATGGAGCTTATTCGCTTAAAACTTTGTACATTACCCTCAAATATTAACTGCCAAAATTTAACTAAAATAAAGTTTCAAAAAATTGGACAATTTTTTTAAATAAAAAAAAATAAAACAAGCACTCTACAGTCTGCAAATACTAAAACAACTCTCAACTTTTTAAATAATTGATATATTTACAGGATGCAAAAAGATAGAAGTCTCAAAAGCTGCATGCAATTTTCGGCGAAGCACATGCTAGATGTTAGTAAGTTTCCGAAAAATAGGTTTTTACATTTTCAAGTTATAATTTATGAAAATTCAAGTAAATTAATACATGTCTTTTTAAAAAGTTTCTTGAAAAATTTTCATGTTTTGTAGTACAATCCCTTTAGATAAAAATACGTGTACATCACCTTGAAAAACCGGATCTGTTAGCAAAAAAAAAATCGAATTTTCGAAGTTCACAAATAAAAACAGAAAAACTAGGGGAAAACGGGGCGTTTGGAACTACGGTGCATAGGTTTAAGAAGAGGTCGATTCCTTCAATTTACTGCAAATTAAGAAATTTCACCAGATACAAATTTTGATTAACGCAGCAAATATCCATCATCTCATACACAACAAAACCCCACAGCGAACGATCGCGAAGCCAAATTGGGCAATAAAAATTTACTAAATATTAAAACATTGCCTTTAAAACAAATTTTCGATACGGGAATTTATTTGATCTAAAAAAAAAACAATGGGAAAACAAACTGTTTATCGAAAGATCAACTGAAAAGCGATCGGGAGAGTTGGCAACTCGGCGCTTATTATAGTGTAAGACGTACCTTTAACAGTATAAATAAGCGATAATAATCATACATGCGATTGGTCAAACGGAAAAAAAGCTGAAAGTTTTTTTTTTTTGCCTACATATTAGTAAAATGTATCTCTTTTATTGAGCTAGTTATCAACAATATGCTTCTTTGAAGTATCCCCCCCCCCCCTTAAATTAAAAAAAAGAAGTTTCAAAAGCAATATTTATTTACTGATTACTTGTTAAGAAAGGCTCCTACTTGCTTTATTGATAATTGTTTAGAATGTAGATGATTTAGTAACAATTTTCATGCAAAAAAAAATATTTACTTTGTAACTAAACTTAATAAATAGTATCGAATCCCAAATTTGAAATCCCAAAATTTGGCCCTTTTTCGAAAATTGCTGGTTTTTGTTTATTCATTAAATTGTTTCCCCTTGAGTCCTTAAAAGTCAGTTGTTCAAATTTTATTCTTTTTTCTTTTCTTTTTTAAAAGCAAAATGAGGGAACTTGTGTGATTTCTTTTTCTGTGGTCTTAAATGGTTGGTAAACTGGGCACAATTGCATTTTGTACAAATACTTGGTGTTTTGACTATACTTGGTGTGACTTCTCTACTAATATTTAAATTTTTTTTTAGATTTAGCTCGATTTGATTTTCTTTTTCATACAATTGCAGGAAATAGCAAATTGGGAGCTGCCATGTGAGTGGGTACAAGTTCATTTTACCGAATTGGGTGTTATAGTTTGAAGCATTTTATCAAAATCCATGAACATTTTTCTTTTTTTTTTGTAAAAATATATAACACATCAATTTACTTATACCTTTTCAAAAAAAAAAAATTAAAAAAACAAGAGTTAATTATTTATCTACCAGTTGAGAAAGCACTGCAATTTGTAGTAAAAATGCGATGATGTTTATGTAAATCCGCCATTTTTGGTCCTGTCAATCCGCCGTTTTGGGTCTGTCCGAAAACCGCGCTAGTACGGGACCTGAGCAAACCACATTTGAGGTTTGATTAAGTAGTTGAAATTAAAGAAGTTTGATTCTTGTGAAGAATACAAAAGATAGCAAAACAAATAGAGCGAATGGGTACCTTCTTATTTAAAAAAAAATAATAATAATAAGCACCTGGAATAAAAAATAAGGACTATTTAAGGACTTTTTAAGACCTTAAAAATGAAAATGAACATTAAGGACTTTCTAAGGACCTTTAAGGACCGTATGAACCCTGTAGGAGCTTAAAGATCTAAGTGTCCACTACCGGGTCATTTACCTTATATATAAATCTTAAACAATCAAAAGATACTTCAAAATAATAATTATTTGTTGAATGAAAAAGTAGCAATTTTAAAAGCAACTTGTAAAATGTATGTTGAAATGTATGTATAATCAGTGAAAAAAAGATAATTGTTTGAATGAATTGGAGTATTCTCTCAAAAGTTGGGGGGAAGGCAGGACTGACAGACCTGCATACCTTCACGTCATAACCCCTAACTTTTTTTCTTAATACGGTGCAATAAATATTTCTAAAAATGAATGCTTGAACTTTTCAAAAGAATTTTGTTTTGTTATTATTATGACTTTTATTTTGATTTACTTTTGTTTTTAGATACATTTTTTCGATTTTTTTCTCCGGTTTTCCGTTTTGGAAAAGTAGGCGAATTTAAATGGACACCAGCTGATTTTCAGAATTTTCTTTCTAAGAAAATATGCGTTCCCACCTTTACAATGATATTTTGTAAATTTTGAACATTGGAAGTAGGTAACAAAGACATTAAATGGAATGTAGTCTTCCCCCAACTTGAGAAATATAATTTATAAGTGTATTATATATATCTACTATAGTACTGTCACTAGGGAGGGAGATATTCTTTCCAAATTTTTTTTTTTTCAGGGGAAGGGGTGGCACTACGAATTACTGCACCGGTTAACACCTGTGCTAACAATACCACTGATCTGTAATAAAAAATAATTTCATGTTAAGAAAGCACAAATGAGCATTAAAATGCAGATATATGTTTCGGGGATTGCTAGGAATCACTTTTTCAATGCGACAGGGAGCTTCTAGATGCAAAACATCCAAATGAAGCCAATCCCAAAACATATGTCTGTTAAGAAAGCAAATATGTGAATGTGTTAAGAAAGCAAAAATGCTCATTTTTGCTTTCTTAACAGATTTGCTGCCACTAAAATTTATATATCCATCCTCAGAAGCCGAATTTTAAAAAAGTGTTTTAATGATTAAAAACGTTCTTTATATTTTAATAGTAAAACCAGAAAAAAGGAAAAACCTTTTATTTTCGTGTTTAGTGTAAAAAAATTTCGGACGCGCTAGACACTGTCAGTGGCAACTCACGTTCAACTTATCATTTCCGATTCGCTCGTAGAATCCCAACCGTAATCTTCATCGTCTATGCTGTCATAATAAGAAAGATCACTCTTTTCTAGGAATTCTAATATTTCGGCATCAGTCAATTTTTTATTTACTTTCCTTTTCTTAGGCTGTGAAGGTCCTGCAATACTTGTACTGTCCGCCATTTTTAAAAATGCACATAAAAAAAATTAAACACAAAATTTAAAAACCAAGCACTGAAAATATAAAAATAATGCTTCACTAACATGCCTCAAAAACCTCATCGTTCAACCTCCAAATCCGAACTAAAAATAAAGCAGTTTTGATAGGAAATGTTATTTTTAAATTCTCACCACTTAATTCAAAAGTAAAATTAATTTTGTTAACTTACTTCTTTATTTGGTTTAAGCCTTTAACATTGTAAACAGTAAAAATCAGCTAAGTCGTGACGTACCTCCCGACACTCAAATCTTTTTCAAACTGATTAGTTGGTTAAATCCGCCACTTGGGGGCGTTGCCGGGTTTTCCCCGATCGAGAATTTTCTCAAATGCACATCACGTGTCATCGACGCATGTGCGTACACGTGCTCAGCGGTATACGCAAATCACCCTCCGGTATTTAAGCGTAGTGCTCGCTTGCTTCTCTCTCTTAATCCTTTTAGAACTTCCTTTGAGACGTTCGCTCAGAGGGCGAGCGGGAAGTTGACGTTTTTACCCGGTGAGATGGACCATATGCCTTAGGATACTTTATTAGGGATAGTTGTTTCTTGAGCTGTATCGACTCTGTGTGAAATGCCCGATAGTTAAATTTTTTTCATAAAATATAAAAATCTAGTCAACTTTATTTTTTTTTCACGAATGGCTTTAGGTGATATTTTTAACGTTATATTGTGAAGTTATTGTGATATTTTCATAAGTAAATCTCTGCTATTCTTTTAAGAATTGTATTAGCTTCGAATTATTTCTTAGCAAAAATAATGGGTCCTTTAGAAGGGATAATGGCCCATCAAGTTTACTTATCATACGCGATCGTCGTCCCGGAGCGTCGCCGGCATGGGAGGTAGCGCCATGCTGACGCGCCAGAGCGTCAGTGGCAGCGAATGTGTTAACTGAAATTTTTTTTTATTACAGTTTACTTAGCAGAGTTAAATTATTATTTTAATACCACTGATCTTTTGTTGCAGAAAATTAGACCAACACCGCAGTAGCGCCCACAAGGGGAAGGGGTCATGGCGCAGATTGCACCATTGGAAATTTTAGGAAGGGGGGTTGATGTTGTAAAATTAACTTAAACAATGCTGTTGTAAATTTCAGTTTCCTTTGCAATATCTTCTTTTTTTTAATATGAAATCATATTTTGATAAATGTTAAACAGATGCTTTTCTAAATTATTTTTTGAAGGGGGATTGCACCATTGTTCTAGAAGAGAGGGCAACTCTGGTATTGTTAATGCTCATTCAGCATGGTTTCTTGTTTTTGGCATACTAAAAGAAATTTTTATACATAAAAAAATTACATGGCAGATTACAGATTTCTGTCGATTATTGGTGCATCCCTAATTTGAAGTCTAAGTGATGTCAGGTTGTCCTTTGAACTTTATGCTTCATTGTATAGAGCAGCAGAGGAATGAAACAAAAAATGTGTTTTAAGACAACTTGGCAGCATATAACAAAGGCTAGTGTTTGATAAAGGAAACACCCAGGATGTGGCAGAACAGTTCTTCAAATAATATGCATGAAGTCAAAATACTAAATCATTATTAAACCGAGTGGAGTGTGCTTTTGAAACTTTTGTTTGCATGAACATTTAATCTAAAACAGCTGAAATAAGTTTAAAGATGAACTAAATTTTTATTGTTGGCTTCTTACCCTCGAATAGCACATGTGTCGAAAAGAAATAGGAATGGCTCTCTGTAGCAATCATGAAAGAATGAACTCTTTTGGAGAAAATCATAATTTTTATGTTATTCTTTTTTTTTCTTTCATGATCTAATCTTTAATAGAATGACTGTAGACCTTGAACAGAACATTTTCTTTCTTTGAAAGTCTTGAAGTTTTAAATTTTGATAAGTTTACACTGGATCTTTAGTTTACACTTAAGATCATATGAAATAGTTGATGTATGTAGGTGACAAAATCATATAATAATATATAACTAACTGTCAGTAGTTTTTCATTTAAGGTGCAAACATAATGTTGCAGTTTCTAAATAAATTTAGTCTGTTACTGTTTTAAACTGCTATCGTTTGAATTTTTAAACAAATTTCAACACTAACAAGGTCCATTTTATGTGTTTTTCCTCTTCAAGATTACACAGCACATCATACAATGATCTGAACTAGAGTTGGCAGCAGGAACAGGTATTGTGCCTAAATATATGAATTTCTACCACACTTAAATCCTTTGTTTTTTAGTAAATTTTAAATTGCTCTAAATTATTAAATAAATTTTAATATTTGGAGGTATATCATGGAAAGTCATAACTGTAATAATTTAATATTTTCAGCAGACTTTTAAAAAAGTAAACAATGAAGAAGTGTTTACTTACATCACTAAAATATGGTTTAAATACATTGTAAAATACACTAAGCATTTTTTAAGGTTGTTCAAAAACTTAAGTTAATTAACTAAATTTCTATTTCAATATTGAAAACTTTTGAATGCATATTTTTTTTTAATAACATTAACGGGACTTGGCACCTTTTGACATTTTTTTTTAATTTAAGAACTTTTACCTATTTTATTTGTATGTTATGATGTGTTATTGTTCAACAAAATGATTTTCACATGAAAAATCAAAATTCAACTAACTGAAAATTTTAAAATTTATGGGTTTTGCTATTAATTAATTAGTTTTTGAGAAAAAAGTTTTTAAAGTTACATCGATGGTAGAACACAGAAAAAAAAGCGACTTTTGTTACATTTTCATTTTTTGAATTTTTTTTTTTTTTTTGAAAATATATAGCAAATTCTATCCCTAATTTTATCAAGCACATCATATCGAACACACACAAAAAATTTCAAGTTGCTACATGAATATATGTAGAAGTTTTAGCATTTTAAGTACTACAATATGGCAAAAACACACAAAGCAGTTTAAAGAATACAAAATTCTACTAAAACATCTGAAATATTTGAGTTCTTACTTCTTAACTACATTTATATTGGTCGTATCGCTTCAAAACTTCGCTCAGATATACTAGGAGAGTCAAACCATATTAAGAAAAAAATTGAAAAATCGTTATTTTCAGCCATTTTCTACATTTGAAAGGTGCCAAGTCCCCTTAAAAGGGTAGAAAGTCTGTTTTGTAAAAAAAGTCCCCCCCCCCCTGCAAATAATATTTGATTTTTATATTTAAATAACATTTTACATCAAAAAAACAAACCTCCTTCATCTGCATCAAAAAATTCATCACAATCCGTGTCTTGATAATGTGGTGAATTGGGTGGGGAATGAAAAGGACTGATGAAAGATTTTTCTAACTCATGATGCTCCTGAGCCAAAGCATGCAATGCATCTTGCAAAACGCGGCATCTTTCTTGCTGTTGCTTTACTTGCAATAAACGTACCTAAATATAAACAAAAAATAATAATAATGGTTTTTAATAAACCAAAAATATGTTACATAATTACTTATGCCAAGAATCAAAGAACTTCAAACTAATGCAACTGAGCATAAGCACAAATAAAACAGTTTAAAATGAAATTGCTTTTCCTAAATTAAGTTTTTAAACTTAGTGTGGATAATTCCTCAAAGAACTCCAACTACTCAATCGGAAGATTAAAAATATCCCACATGGAAATCATATACTTAATTTATCAGTCAATTAATTAGTTACCAATGTATAATAATCTAGGAAAGCATCTACCCCCCCCCCCCCCCCCCGACTACTCTCATGCATTACTGATCAAACATAGCTCAACAATTCTATAAAAATAAAGAAAGAGGAAAGAACTTGATGATAATTGCCAGAAATTTCCTTTGTCTATCTGTATATAAAAGAACTTGTTTGTGTGTATGTTTGTATGTTCACTAAACACCACACTGAATGATGGATTGGAATGAAATTTGGCCCAAAATTAAATCATCCTCTTGGAAAGGTAACATAGGCAACCCATTTGCAGATTTGAATTAATGTTTATATTCCAATTTAAAGATCATCTCATTTTCTAAAATTTTATATTATTCTTAATCTGACAAAATCTACATCAGATGGAATTTGTTCAAATACTAATAGAGACCATATTTAGAGCCCAGAATAGTGTTTGTCCTAAATCTAATTTCTGAGACAGAAAATTAAGTGAAGCCTTAAAGTTAAATTACAATTATGGAGCAAATTAATTATAATTCAGTTATAAATAGAATTTCAAAATTGGCCTGGGAATTTTAATTAAAGTTAATTGTTAATTTTCCGAGACCTGCTGCTTTTAATAGGGCTTTTTTTAATTGATAAAGAAACATATATACGGCTGATACTTCTTTTTTAATATTATTATATACTGCGCAATGCGTTGTAATTTTGCAAGTATTCTAATATTTCCATATTTTTCATGTTTTGTTACGCCCAATATACTACCTATAAAAATATTACGCTATGATTAAAAAACTCAAAACTGCTTAAACGCTGGGTATTTTTGTAATTCTGATGCATTTCGTAGCTACCAACCAGTGGTGTAGTCTTGGGGGTAAAAAGTAAGGGAACACTTACAGATGCAAACATAAAGAAGTTAAGACACATTTGTGTAAAGTATAAAAAAGGTGGAAGAATGCTTGAGTTGAAATAAAACAGTGGGGGAAGAACAGTGGAGTACCCTCGAGTATACCAATCCTGTCAACCATCCTTACTTTGGATTGGTTTGTTGTCTGGTGATATTTCATTAATGATCTATTTTTTATAACCATTTCTTATTCATTCAGTTTTGCTTATTGTAAGATTAACTAGAATATTCTTTGAAGAAAAGTTTATTACCTAAAGTGACAAAGCAATAAAAAAAGAAGTAGCAATGTAGCAGCAAAAACAGAATGTGGTTGTTTTAACAGAAAATACTTTATATTGATTATTTTTGACACAGAGATTTTTCTTGAAAGAAATAATGCCAATAATGAAACTCTTACAAACCTCTTCTTGCTGAGCAAATACTGTAAGGCAATGGGACAAACTGGAAGACACTTTTTTTGCATATTCAATCAAATTCTCCATTTCATTAGGAATTCCATTCAACTGTGGTTCATTCAACATGTTGTTATTTTTTAGTTTGGAAAAGGCAGAGTGTAAATTTTCCACATGCTTCTCAAATAGTTGCAGATGTGCATGAGCAGTCTTAAGGAAAAAGAGAAAAAGAAGGAACTCTTTCAATTGATTTATAAATAAGTAACAATTCAGTACAATTCATTTCGCAATTCACAAAATGCCTTTATGTTTTTAAGTTTTAAAAAGTATTGAATATGGCCTAAGGGCAATATACAGTGAAACCTCACTACAGTTACCACTTTCTGTTCCTATGAATATCAGTTAGAGGAAGTATTCATTAAATGAATAACCCTTAAAAAGAAATAATAAGGAATAATATCACTAAATGTGTGAATAACTAATGCAACAGCAAGCTAAGCACTAAAAAGGTTCGGCACGACAGCATTTGAACCGGAAAGCACAAAAAAAAAAAAGTTGTTCTAAAAGGGAATGTAATAAAAAGGTGATCACTTAATGGAGAGAAAGTTACCAGTAAATAACAGAAGAGATATTTAGTTTTATTAAATTTTGGTTGTTTTGGGGAGGTGGTCCTTTAATAGAGGTGGTTACTCTCTGAGGGTTAACTGTACTTGTGAGCTGCACTTGTGTTACACCTAGTATAAAAAAGTGAATAGTATACTTTGCTTTCCGGTTTGATGTGGAAGAGCAAAGTCTGTTGAGAGCATACCTGAAGCTTATCTTGCATAGTTCCAACAGGAATTACATCATCTTCTTCTGGATCAGAATCAGAAAGGCCTTGTTTCAAGTAATGGCTGCTAAATTCAACATGCTCTTTGATGGCATTTATCCATTTCTAGTAAGTTAAATGTAAAAATAAGAACAGAAGCACATATTGAGTTATGCACGAAATGATATCATGCAAGGAACTAACCTGGCGATCAACTTGCTGATGAGGAACAAAAGGCACGCTGAAGCGTTGTCTAGTATTGTCTGAAAAAGTTACTGTAAAAGCGGCAATGTCAGTACTGTCCAGCTAAAAATAAATAAATAATTAATTGATTAAGATTATAAAAGCACAGACAAAATGAATAAGCCGATAGACAGCATTCGAAAGAGAGAACATATAAAACATATAAAGTAACAGCTTTTTCCTTTTTTATTCAACGCAATATATTTATAGATGAAGTGCATAAGAAAAATTAAGTAAATTTTTAGAAAGTTAAGGAACATAATATTTACATGAACATCATTTTATGTGGTCACAGTACATATTACATAGTACTTTGATGTTATCAAAATCGCAAAGTACCCTCGGCTTGCCTTAAAATAATTTTTTTTAAATCATTGCTTTTAGCAATCAAAACTTCACTTATTGTTATCAACTTGCAGAAATTATTTTCCTTGAAACCAGGGAAAGCAGACATTTAACTTCATCGAACAACAATGAATAAAATGGGCAGGCCAGAATGGACAAAAACCACACCACAAATAAAATTTTCACTCCCCATCCAGTTGGCACTTGGAGAAAAGGCAATTAGATTTTCATAATGGATTCATACTAATTACCAAGGGTTAAGTCGTAACTGAAGACAACTTACAAAAAAAATGTTTGCTGTATAATTTCAGCATTTTCCTTCATTTGAAATAGTAATTATTCAGAGTAGACCTATTCAATAATATATAGCACCAAAAATACATTTTTATCTTTAAACCTAAAAGTTACATGCATTTCTCTTCAAATATAGTTAAAACAAAATTCCAAAAATTCATGAGTTCGTTCGTATTAACTGTTATTCGTAACAACCATGAATCCAAAACTAAATGTGGAAAATACGTTTTTGATTTGTGACAGGTGGCGACTTCAATCTAAACGAAGTTTATCTTGTTCTGTCGAGCGGCCAATAAGAAAATTTGGCGCACTAGTGACGTCACATATTTAGAAAGAACAATTTTGTTCGGGCAGACTTCCTCACAACATGAAAGATTAGGTAGCATTCGGTTTTATTTCTCTCTTCGCATTCTTATCGAATGGATAAACAGATTAGGATGTTTGGAGTCTCCATCTCACCATGCTCTTTAATCTAGCTTTAATTTTTCTTCCTTGTAAAAATGTAAATATCGTGATGTTTGTAAATATCGTGATGATTTTTAGCTCTAATTTGAACCATTTTTCTTTGCCTTACGAAAAGACACCTTAAAAATTTCAATTTTGGTAGAGAAAGCTTTCCTCTATCTAATGAAAGTTGAACGAAGAAAATTCATTAAGTTCCCCCTCAGATATGATGGTTCAAAAATGATCAAAATTGGCCATTTTTGAAAACCGCTGCATATTTAGGTAACTATAAATCAAAACCTAACTTTTTGAAATTTTCAGAACACATCGACAAGTAGTTGACTTTGATATATACAAAATTATAAGTGTATCAGTTTAGTTACTGACAAGTTAGAGCAGTATAAAGTTTTTTAAAAATTTGTCAAATTGAATTTTCAGCCAACTTTGACTGAACACAATAGAAAAGAACTTTCTTGGTGGCCTTTCCAAACTTTGGTATTAGAATAAGCACAAAAAGTTATCTGAGAAAAATAAATTTTGGGGTTGTGCTGTTTTTATGTGGCTCTCCAGGTTCATCCAAACATGGTACTTGTTTCGTTCGTCGATGGCAGCCATTTTGGTTCCTAAACTTGGGCGCCCCTTGCTGCACGAGTTTTTACTTTCAAGGTCCAAAAATTTGGCTAACCTAGTTTTACACCTACCAGAAACTTTGTGCAAAATTTTATCAAAATTGGAGATGGTCGAGTGGGGATAATTTTGAAAATTGGTCCAGTTGACATGGAATGACCCTATATGAAAAAAAGAAGTCTACAGCTCCACCAGTCCAACACACTTTGAGAAATTGCCATCGCCAGGAGGTTGGTGTTATCATCGCCAAAGAACAGTTTCGTATAAAACGGTAGTATTTACATTTTAGTCATGCATGAAATATATGAGTGTCAATATTTTATTTAAATACCTACCTTTTTGTTTATAAATTAAGAATAAATTAATTTTTTTTTTTTTTTTTAGCTTAGATATTTAACCTTTTTCTGAAATCAATTAACCCATTCTTACACTACACAGCCTTGTTTGATATAAAAGATTCCAAAAAAAGGAAGAAAGAAAAATTTAAAGTTTTTCCTCAGAATATCTTTTTGAAGCTGTCGCTACAGTGCAGTTGAAAGAATTTAACAAATGTGGTTTTTTCGTTTCTCCCCTTTTTGTTTAGTTTATCCTTTCGCATTTATTGAAGAAATAATTTGGATAAAAGATTGTTTGCATTTTGTGTAAAAACATGATTTCAAATAATCTTTTTTTTTTTTTGCAACTAAAAAAAAGATATATATGTTTTCTTCTGGTTTTAAAAGTACTTGCTTATGAATATTTTTAGTGCCATTTTTGGATTTCAGAAGTTCTAGATATTTATTTATTTTTATTCAAATGCAATCTCTTACGTTTTATTGTTCACGTTTTATCCGTCTCTTGTTTGAGTAAGCCGACTTTTTAGGAGTGATTAAATAAATTTCTCACATTGGAAATAAGTTTTGAAGAAATATTGCACTAAGATTTAAATTAAATTTGTTATCCGAGTTACCACTAATTTATTTTTATACAAAATGGCATTTCTTCTCTCAAAGAGAAAGGAAGATCTAATAGAACTTGCCGCAGAGTTAGGTTTAAGTATCTGAAGTGGGTTCAACTAAACCTCAGATAAAAGAGCTGATCGTGAAAAGTCCAAATTGTGTTGAGGAAGATGTCAAAATACTGATCGTTAGCATAGTTGAGGGGCGAATACGCTGAGAAGCAGAAGAAAAGAACAGAAATTATGCCGAGAAACAGAAGAAAAATAGAGAAATTGGACAATGAGAAGAGCGATTGATGTGAAAACACAAACTCGAAAAATTACGAATACAGGCTCAATAGAGTGTCAATACGACATCAGCTTGAACCTCACCTTGTTTGAACGACACGTAAAATTGACATTTTTTCCGAAGAAAGACTGGGTACAAAAACTGATAGGATTGATACCCATTGACGTTGCTCATCTGATTGCAAGAGAACGAGCGGATACCTGTAATGATTACAACCACATCAAGAATTTACTATGGAAAAGATTTAAGTTATCTCTGGAAGAACTTCAACTATTTGCATCTCAGTAAAAATCTGATGAACAGACATGGCAATATTTTCACCACAAACTGCAGACGTATTTTGACGATTGGACTTCAGGTTTGAAAATAGAAACCTTCAATTAACTACTAACCAAGCACGCCAAATTTGGGGTTTGGTTCTGTAAAAATAGAAAAAGATAGAAAAAAACTCACTTCAATCTGAGCATTATCTAAATATTTATAACCTTTTCTTTTTGTGCCAGTTGTTGAGTCAGCCCTGAAATTAATCAAGAAAAGCAATTACAAAATAATAAATTTACTGATTATAGCTTAAGGCTTAAAATAAATAAGCACATTTGCATAATTCTGAAAAAAAATTTCATATTCTACTATCTCAAATGTATGAATAAACTGAATAATCAATGTAAATAAAGCACAAATTACAAAGAAACTACTAAAAAGAGCTATTTTAAGGCAACAGTGAAGCCACTTCCTAAATGCAAAACAGCAGAACACACAATAGCAAAATCCAAGTGAACATGAAATCAACCAAAAAGACACTGCTATTTATCAAAAGAGTACACTCATATCTTATTGAATTGTCAGTTTCACACAAGAACAGGCCCGTCATTTAGGGGAGTCAGAGAAGCGCAATTGCACCCCCTCCCCGGGCTTGAGAAATATAATATACTTATATGAATTTGAATTCAATTTTGCTGTTTTTTTTTTTTTTTTTTAATGCAATTTTACCCAAAGTTCACTTAAATATACGAGAGGACTTTAATATGATAATTTTTGGTTACATTGAATCTTTGAAAGGATATTTTTTGAGATAAACCAAAGAGATAGGGACTAACTATATCTTTTTTTGGAAAAACATTTTTCTTTTTATAATTTAGTAATTTCAAGCTTCAAATATTAATTACACTAATCACCAGATGGTGCTGTGTACCCGGAACTTTATGCGATGAAAATAATAATACATTCTCTCTCTTGCTTTCTATCATAACTGCAGTAGTTTTAATACATGGGTCTTGTAATAATAAATGCTAATCTTTTTTAAAGAAAGAGAATTTCCTTCAGTGTTATGAAGATTAATAACATGCAATAGCAAAAGTTGAACAATTTAGCAAATGATATTATCTTCAGAAAGAAACAGATGAACATTAGAAGGCCAGCTGCATGCTTACTTATACTTATATTTATAATTTAAATTATGGACCTCTTTACCAATAATTTTTTCACTGTAAGTTTCCCAAGTATTTGAACAGAAATGTATACCATGAAACTCCTATGAGGGATAACCTCTATTTAGCAACTACCTCAGTTAATGACCAATTTTTCAAGGCACCAATATTTTCCCATATCAACATGATGATAAAAGTTCTTTGGGAGCGACCTTGCAACTCTCTGTTAGCGATCGCTTTTATCTCTCATTAGAAAAAAATTTTCCTGTTCCTTTAAAATATCAACAAATAATGCTTAGAATATTTCAGCCTATCAGGAACTATTTTAATTCAGGTTAAGAAGAGAAAAGGGCATCTGAAGACATCATTCAAAAGATCAAACTTAGACAGCCGAGCAAACTTTGAAAGGAAGAGTCTATATGTCAAATTTACAGAGTATGAAAAACAATAAATGCTCTTTTTTCTTAACTAAAATATAAATTACGAAACCAAGTACTTCTCCCGAAAATATCAAAGCAATTAAAAGTTACCTTGCGCTTTTAAAGGGTATAAATATTTTTGTGTCCAAGATACATTTATTATTTTTTATAAAAGCAGAAATTAATAAATGAAAGAACACAAAACTGCAGTTATTACTTTTTACTAATAATATTAATAACAGCGAAAGCTTAAGCTGTTTAAGCAATCCAACATTGACACTTCTCTGAGAGCCCAGCTCTCATAATGACAGATTTTTCTTTGAACACAGGGTGATTGCACCAAAGAACTTTTACGGTGTTACTCAGTAGATACTAAATATAATTTCCTCTTACATTTTCAAAGATTATTGTACCCTATTTTGACAACACAAATATTACTACAGTCGACACTTGTTATAGCAACCACACATTATAAAGACCATTCCATTATATCGACCAGTGATAAAAGCCCAAACTTTCTTCCTATGAATTCTATGTTAATTTGCTTTCGGTATAACGACCGTTCTGTATCCTCCAATCCAATACAGAGACCGCATTCAGCGGACACTATTTCCGGTATTTTTCCAAAAAGAACATGTTTCTAAATTTGTAACTTGAAATGACCTTGATTATAGTTTACGGACAAGCTGCATGCAGCCTTCAGTGTTCAGTCCAACTTTGACAGGGGGAAGGGATTACCACTCACCATAGTACGGAAAGAATAGAGAGGGGGGGAGAGAACGTGGACTTTAGGGATTTCTTAGGAAAAGGGGTTGAGAGATGTATTGATAGTTTGTCATTTGAATCACGTGTTTTTCCAAGGATCGATTCTCCGAAATACGAGGAGTCTTGCTGTCCGTGACTGGTGGTGTCATGTCAGCTCAGAATGTCTGCTTCCAGAAATGTCAATGAGAGGGTTCCAGAAAAATTAACCTGCTCTTCAGCCTGAATGTTAACAGGTTCCAGGTCACGTCCCTTGGATTAGTTATCCTCTGGGGGAAGGAGCGAAAAAAGAATCAGGTTCTTCAGTGAAATGCATACCGCAAACAGCAGTTGCATTTTCGCAATTTAACAAGATGGCAGCTTCAAACAATTTTCAGGTTTATATGAATGGTTGAAAATAATGCCATCAAAAAATGTCACAATAGATGGAAATTTGCTAAAGTCAAAAGCTCTAACTTTTGCTCAGAAGGTGGATATTGATGAAACTGTGTTCAAAACTTCGGACGGATGGTTGCAAAAATTTTAAACCAGACATGGTCTTTCATTCCAGAAGCTTTGTGGCGAAAGTGGTTCTGTGAATGAAGAAGCAGTGGAGAAATGAAAAAAAGAAAAGCTGGAAGAAATTTTCAAAAATTATGCTCTAGAAGATATTTTTAACGCAGACGAGACTGGACTGTTTTTCATGATGAAACCTGATAAATCTTTCGTTTTAAAAAACGAAACTGCAAGTGGAGGGAAGGAATCCAAGCAAAGACTAACAGTTCTTTTATGCTCAAATATGTCTGGTACTGAAAAACTTCCACTCTTAGCGATCGGAAAATCAGAAAAGCCGAGATGTTTTAAAGGACTCGAAACCTTACCTATCACATACACAAACAAATCCAAATCATGGATGACATCTGTCATTTTTGAGGAAATCAGGATATTACGTTGCTTGGATAAGCGAATGACAATTCAAGGTAGAAAAATTATTCTTATAATTGATAACTGCACTGCTCATCCTAAACTAAATGGGTTGAAATCAATCACCGTGGAATATTTTTCACCCGATGTCACATCAGCCACTAGACCAAGGGGTCATTATCAGTTTTAAATGCAATTATAGGCAGTTACTGCTGCGAAGGGTTGTTTCTGCACTCGACGAAGATCCAGATTACAAAGTTGATGTCCTAACAGCTTTGCATCTCTCTAAAGCAGCATGGAATGACGTCTCAGAAAAAACCATAGCCCCCTTAACTAAATGCCTAACGATTTGCGGGGAAAGTTGGCCGCGGATTTTAGTTACATTTTCTCCCACCAGGAACGCTACTTATCTGCTATAACAAACCGCGCTCTTTCCATTAGTTTGAAGGGAAGAAAATTGGTTTTCCATTGCTATTTCTTCTTTTTTCCCCCAAAAATGTAACTCTTTTGGTTAAAAACGGTTTTTTTTAGGACCAATGCAACTAAAAGAAAGATGGTTTACTGTGTTGTTCCATTTTGCACATCAAATTCAGTAGAAGAAAAAATAGTTTCAATCGGACATTAGTTTTCGTGAAAAATGGATCCCCGCTATATCAAGACAAAGAAATTATTATTATTATTACAGTGAAACCCCGATTTTACGTTTCTCAAGGGACTGGGCAAAAAAAACCTGAACTACAGGAAATACATAGAACGCAATAATCAAATTAAAAAAAAATTAAAGGTAGTAAAGATGACTCTTTCAAAATATAATTTCTATATTTTACGAAAAGAACATTATTATACGTACCATTTTAAGATAATTTTAACACATTTAGATGCAATTCCTGGCGTTTAGGCTGAAAATAATCCCTAATAGTGGATTGTTTTGTAGTCATTGAGTTCAAAGTGAATGCAGCATCTTCTAGGATTGAAATACGTTGCAAGTTTTTTTCCTGGTCTTTATAAGAAAGAAAATAGTCTTCCACTATTTGTAAGCTCTTCATTGCAATAGTGAAAGAAGGGATGGGCTGTGCTTCCGGTTCTTTTTGTTGATCTTCATCGGCAGACGAAAAGTACAGACGGAAAAATATTGCCTATTTTAGAACACTTTTTTTTCACTTTCCAGAAAAAACGTAAAATGCGGGAAATTTCATATATAACACACTTATAATCCGGGTTAAATTAACATTATTAGTATACGAAAAAACTTGGACCTGATGAAAAAAAACGTAAAATGCGGGAAAAACGTAGATTCGGGGGATGCAAAATCGTGGTTTCACTGTATTATTACTATGTGTGTCTTTCATAACGTCTATTTGGCAAAAAATAAAAATAATTAATTAATTAATTAATAACAATATAATGCAAAACTATTTTTATATTGATATACATTGTCCAATCTTTACTGTAGCTTGTCCTTGGAATACGAATGATTATATATCATGATGCATTTTATATTATGCAAATATTAATTAAATTGAACTTATTGAATTTTTTATTAAAAATTTAACTAGTTATACGAAGAATCAATAAGAAATAATGAAAGTTAGTAAGAAAATTAACTCGAATTATTATTCATGCATAGAATCGAATCATATTTCAAGAACATATTCAATTCTATGGATGAATTAATGAGAAGAATTTGGAAGTAATATTTGTCTTATTCTTCATGCCTAAAATATCACTTCAGTACAATGCATTATAAATTGTAATTATTCACATATTTAAACATTTTAATTTTATTTATGTATAATTTTTATTTATTTATTTATAATGTTATTATTGAAACCAAAAGAACTGGTTTTTCTTTCGGTGGTGGTGGTGGGGGGAGGGGGGGTGATAGATCAGATTCTATGATAAGATTACATTTGATTCTATTATTAGAATAAACTTGATTTTCATGCAAAAATTTTATAACTTTCCTAAATGAAGAAATTGCTTCCAAGTTCCCCAATTTAATGTCCTCATCGTTCTGCTTGTTTTTTTTGAAGCAATAATTTCTTGGAAAATATAAGATAGAGCGAAAATATATCTGCGACCCAAGGTACACTTAAAAGCATTTCAAAACTTTGAACATCTTTTCAGAGCCTTTGCAAAAGTCTTGACTTTTAAAATTCAGGGAAAAAATTTCAATTTTCAAGATCACTATAAATAAATAATAATAATAATAAAAGACATTCTTCTCTTCTAAAACATATGAGTCCATATAACTATCTACTCAAATATATATCACATGTATTATAGCTTTGCTGTTAATCGATCATGGAAGTTATACATTGCATCTTCTCAAAAATTTTCAAAATGCTCCAAAATAAATCCTTAATTATTTTATCTATAGCATCATTCTCAAACAAATATTAAAATTAAAAGTTTTAGTCAAGAGCTAGATTTTTATTTGTTTTCTTGCATCGGTAAAAATGGCAGTTTAAATTGTGTGTATTATATTCTTTATGTATGAATTGCATAAATAATTATTCTCTTTTTTCACCGCTATTTTTATTTATTTATTTATTTTTAAAACATTTTTTGATGTTTGCAATAGAACCTTCGATTGTAACAAAATTAATATTTCGTGAGTTTGATTTGAAATATGAAAGTATTTGAAGTAGTATTTCGTAATCGAAATTTGACGTATTGTCTGTGGTACAAGTTGGCTGAGTACGCGAGTGTTCTCGACTTTTGCAACTGGTCTTATAGGAAAAAAAATGCCAAAAAAATATATATTTTTTAACTGGAAATGCTTAAAATTTCTTCTTTTAACACTTCTTTATATATATTTCATTAAACTTGTTAAAAAAAAGTGATGACATGCAATTATAATTTTAAGTACATTTATAGATTACAGAAACAATGTTTTATTTTTTCGTAGTTGAATGATACAGATTTTTATTACATAGCTATTAAAGGATGTTGCTGCACAGCACGTTTGTAAATTAAAAAGAAAAAAAAAACAATTGTTTCTTAAGCGAAGTTTCATTTTACAGACTAAAAGAATTAAATCATTACTCTAATGAAATTTCTGTTCATTGGTGTAACAAAATTTTTCTTTTAAAATACCTACAGTTAGGAGAAAACCACTTCAGTAAAATAAAAGTTTTAAGTTGATGCTGCGTTAAAATGCTCCTAGACTAACTAGATATCAAAAATAAATAATATCACTTAATTTCCTACTGTTTTACTTTCATCATAAAGTAAGAGCGAAAAAAAATATGTGATAAATGAGTCATATGATTAAATATTAAAAGAAATTAAAATTATTTTTTTAAAAACCATTTTTTCCCGCTTTTTATCGCAATTTACCAAGCGTTTACAAGCAAAACACCGTTTTCCAATAGCAAATAGGTAGTGCCCTCTAGCTGTGTTTTCGTTATCAGTGGGAGAAAATCGTTGCCGGTAGGGTAATGGGTTTCGCTCCATTTCGGAAGGCATCTAGTGAGGGGGCTATGGAAAAAACTATCAAGAATTGCTTCCATCATGCTGGTTTTAAAAAGCAAGAGGAAAGGGAATCTACTGCTGAAATAATTACAGGGTTCGTACGCTTTTGGCAAAACCAAAAATAAGGACTTTCTAAGGACTTTTTAAGGACCTACAAAAAATTTTAAGGACCTCACAAATTTTTCGCAATATACAAACTGTTATGTTTACTTCAAAAGGAAGCATTTTTGAAAGAGGAAATTGATTTAACATCCCATTTTTATTAGGAACACAACAAAAACACTTTTATGGAGTTCTCTTTGTCTTGTTGCTTTTCTAATGTCCAATACAGTCAGGGAGTTTAATTATTGGAGCTAGTAATAAGAAGCACACAGAACAAGTATTAATCATATATAAGCAAGTGAAAAATTATCAAAAATGGTTAATGCTATAAAATGCAAGTTAAATGAAAACAATTTAAATAAAAAAAATTGGTTAAGAAAATGCTGCACTTTGTCTTGAGAATTTGTGTTTACTTTAGATTTTTTTTTCATTTTACTTAACTTATGTTGCCAGCATCTTAATTTAGGCTTACTTAATTTTTTATCTCTGACATAAATAATTTTTTTAAATTATTTAGAAGAGCTTACAAAAATTCTGAAATTTTCAACTTGAGAAAAATATTTCATTTTGGATACAACATACAAATAAAAAATGGAGCTTATTCGCTTAAAACTTTGTACATTACCCTAAAATAGTAACTACCAAAATTTAACTAAAATAAAGTTTCAAAAAATTGAACAATATTTTTAAATAAAATATAAAACAAGCAGACTACAGGCTGCAAATACTAAAACACCTGTCAACTTTTAAAATGTTTTTTTTTTAAGGCAAGAAAATACAGAACACTATTTCTCACCAATAACTGAAATGGAAAATTATGTTTTGCAAAAATCACATGTGCTAAAAAGGCAAACAACCATTTCTGATTTTTTTTCTGAAAATAAATAATTTGCAAGTAGGTAACTTTTTCCCTAAATTTTCTACTTTAAAATCTGTTTAACATTTTGTTATAAATATATTTTTTTTAATTGTAATATTTTCTTTGAAAAATTGTCAATTTTAATGGAACTGCTATACTGCATGTATATATGTATTTTTAAATTCTACCTCTTATAGCGACCACTCGTTATAAAGACCTTTTTTTTTTTTTGTGGGACGGAGATGGTAGTTATATCAAGCATCGACTGTATTATATAACACACTACTAGCTAAATAAGGAAATTATTAGGTAGTCCCCCCTCCCCCCATTTCATTTCCCATAGTTCTCTGCCCCTTTCTTCAACTGCTTAACATAGGTAAAGATGCTTTTCAAAATGCATACTGGCAATTAATACAAAAACTGATTATCAGAATCACAATGTTTAAGGTCAAAGTATTTTACAGCTTACCTTGTAGTGAAAAAAGACATTACTCCTTTGTCTAAAACAGTCCAAACATCTTTCCAGCCAAGGAATTTACTTTTCTATAAGAAAAAAAAATAATCACAAAAAAAGGCCAAAAAATTACCACAAATAAATATTTTTCTAAAAATACTAAAAATAATGAAATTGAATATTAACACAGTTTAGAAAATAATTCATTTACATTAATACCAACACTTTTCTTTCATGTTCCACAACAAAAAAAAAAAAAAAGAATGAAGAATTCAATATTTTTAGCATAAGTTATTGAGTTGTCTATAACACTGGACAACAATGAAAATGTATCTTGAATGAAAGTGTCGAAATATTTATTAATTTAATTTGATAATCAAGAATATGGCAATAAAAAAGGGAATTTGGCTCTAGTTTTTTTGTTATGTTGAGATATTACTTTGTATGATCAAGATAAAAGAATGCATTGTATGTCTTGTTTCCAATTTAATTTATAAGGATATAAAGGTAGCAACATAAAGTATTAATACTACCAGTCTTACCAATACTCACAGTACATAATAAATGTGTACGTAAAAAAATGACAACATAAAGTAGAGTCTTACAAAGATTGACGAAATTGTTTCATTTACGTGATTGCTTTGCAATCTCCAAATCATGGGAGCAACAAATGGTATACTTTTTCTTATACCTGTCACCCACAGAGAAAGTGTTGTTGCACAGGTGATACAGCATACTTGAGACGCCCATTTTTATCTTGGTCGCCTATTGTACAACCAAAATAGAGGAAATATGCCTTCCTGAATGCGCCAGTAGTGTGCTTTTCTGTGATTCAAATGTTACGTTACCCCAAATGTAACAAAAGTTATTGGGATCATTAATGCATTTTCACAACATTGCTGAAATGAAATTATAAAATGACTACCACGTAAATATAAAAGCTCAATCTCCAACGAAGTCAAGTACCGCACTGATGAGAGAGCAAACACCTACTCTTTTTATCAAAAAAAATACCAGGCTCTTACGTAATAAGCCTGATATTACTTAAACAGATGGTAAAGAGTTGTGCAATACATTCTGTGTGGTATTACACTGGCAAATGGACAAATGAAATATAGAAAACAAATTCTTGAATTTTACCTATGATATTTGTTTATGTTTTGAAATTCTTTTGTTTGTTGTTTTTTTCAAAATGTACATCTAAAAGTGAAATATTACTTTTTCTGCATAATAAATCAGTTTATTCTTTAAAATGTTTCAACAAAAGTGACATTAAAGCATAAGGTACATTATATCTTTGCACCTCTGCATCCCAGAAACAAGAGCCAAAACACAGTTTTCATGGTGATATTAGTGTTCAGCACTTTGAATTCATTTAGAATTAAGTGTTTTCAATTTTGATACATGAACTTTGACAAAAATTATTGTCCAGTGTAATTAGAGGAGAAAAAAAGATGCAAACTGAATTTTAAAAAAAAATTAAACTGCTTTTCTTTTTTTACAAAATGCATTTTCTCTATAAAATACATTAGCAAAGCATCAACTTGGACGTTATTAACAGAAGTCCTACATATGAATCTAAGATAAGGTGTACTAACATAATAAACATCAGTGTTATTCCAAAAAGCTTGTGAAGAAATTAAGCAGCTAAAATCGAAATATAAGAAACATTTGGTTTTAAGTGGTAGATAAATCCAATCTACTTGAAGAATATTGAAGGAAAAAAAAAAGAAACCTTGAGCAATTAAAATTTTTACTTTTGAAAAAATTATGAGAGAAAAAAAGAGGTATGTTGGGTGGGTGCACACAGGGGAGAGGGGAGAGAATGAAAGATGAAACAGTGACCTAATAGAAAGCCCAGGAAATAATAAAGCAAAGTCCATTCATGGCAAAACCATTTTCAAAATACAGCTTAGAAATACTTCTAATTGAGATCCCATAGTTAAAACTTGACTTGAAAATATAAAAGGAAAGGAAGTCGATACTTTCTACAATTTTATTTAGAAAGAATTGAAATTTTTATAATATATCTAATACATATCATATACTCAAGAATTTTAATGTAAAATATGATAAACTTCAGACATAAAATTAATTAAAGTAAGCACTTTATTAGGAATAAAAACGTGCAGAAATAGTATAAATACCCGTAAAATGAATCCTTCAAATCTTGAAGCTGTCTTTTGAAAATGTTTCACAGGCTGCACCCCAAGCAGTTGCTTCATAGGAAGATTCAATGCTAAATCAATTGCAAGCTGTCCTGCAAATATGAATTAATCCAAATTATTGTTGTTACCTTAATATTTAAAAGCATCAAATTTGTTTCTTATAACTGATAGGTTTATTTATTGCTTCTTGCTCCACTCTTTGGTTTCATGTGAACGTAAACTTGACAAAGATCACTTGTTTACTTGAAGTGGTTTATTGCACAACCATGAATAATAATAAAAAAAAATTTTAATGTTTGACTAGAACTTTATATATATTTCTTAGTTGTATTTTTATGGACTTTAATTAAATAACAATATTTTGATTTTGTGCATTATTTTACACAATAATGCACTAGTGTCATGCAAAATTTCAAACATTTCTGTTTTCGAAATCTCATTTCCATAAGCAATCTTTTTAAACACATTTTTCCCCATAATAAATTAGTTAGTAATTACAATTTATAAAGTTTACCGACTTTAAATGAAAAAGATAAGTAAGGAGAAAAAACATAGCAAAATTGATATTTAAATTTTGATATTTTAAACAATTCTTATTATTTTATGCATATCAGAAGTTCTATATGCACATATTTCTCCACAGAGAAGACTCCCCCTTGATCAATGATTACATATAACTTTTCTTTTCTAATGTTTAGTTGCAACTTAAACATTACTTCTCAAAAAGAAGTTTATTCCTTTCTGCAAGGTTTGCTGTGATACCAAACTATCCATGAATTTTGCTTTCATCTGCGACTGCACATGGTACTCACCAAATAGCCAAGTAATTGATGATATCATAGAAAAAGAAGATTTTTAAAATGTAAGGCAGGCATTCAAAGATCAAAAGTAAATAGCATTCAGAAATAGATGAGAAGAGCTAAATAAATAAGAAAAGAGCAAACAACTCGGAAGTTTATGATCATCTCTTTGGGAGAACACGGAAAATGATCTTCAACCATTATTAGCAATCTATCATTATTCCTTCAACTTTGTGGAGATAAAAAGATTCCCTAAAGAAAGAAATTTAACTATAAATTATTTTCCTAAATCAAATGCAACACTAAAAAACGATATTTCGAAAATTCAAAATGCAGTCTAAATGGACTGTCATCATAATAACTCCATGCCTATTGCCTATCATTAAATATTATCAACAACCTAGCCGGAAAAAAAAAATTGGAACTCACTGCAGGAATCATATCTTTTAAGAATGCCATAGTAAGTGAGAATTGTCAGATAGCTGCCGAAGCGATTTTCAAACTTACGCCTAGGTACGCTTGTATAGATGTGTGTATTTGTGGAACTGCCTGCAAAGTATTTGCACCAAGTGTAATAAATACCCATCTCCATTTTACTGATGCTATTTTCAACTTCAAAAATCTAGCAGGAGTTAATTAATTCATTCTTATTCGCCAGTAAATAACTGGTTCTTTAAACCAACAAAGCTCAGACTCTTTGTACTTACCACTATAAAAAGAAAATACAGTGAACTCTCTCTATTCTGAACACTCACGGGGCCGAACAAAAGTGTTCAGATTACGGGGGTGTTCATTATAGAGGGAGAATCAGCAAAACACATGTTTATTGAATTTATCGACTGTACTGAGTACTTAGCCTGGTTAGCCATGCCAGTTACCGAGATGGAGGTGCTGAATTTAGATTTGGCGGCTATTGCAATGTCAAACTAAACTCAGTCGGACCTGTACTCTTACACCTCATTGTTTTCTTTTTAATTTAAAAAGTTTTACATAATGATAAACAAACAAACAAAAAAGGGAATTGCAATAATAATAATAAAAATACATCACAGTTTTTACCTAAAAAAATGTGTAATTTTAGTTTGTTTTTGCATTGTGTATGCACGTGCAGCGTACATATTATCGAAATGTTTCAAAAGTGGAAATGCTTCCTGATGATGTTCAGCTGCATAATTCAGAAGGTCTTGAATCCCTTGGCCATATTGTTTGAACGTTATTGCACTTCTTGTTTCTTCAGCTTCGTCCGCTTCTTCTTCACTATCCTCGTCCTCTTCAACGGTGATATTGCAACAAACTGGAAGGTGTCCATCAGCTTCTAGATAAGCACTTGGCTCCATTTCCGTATGTAGCTCCTGAAGAATTGACTGAAAGTCACTTAAAGCTGTTGTTTCTTGGTCATCAATTCGTGTTTGTTTGTCTACACGTGGAAATCCAGCTCGGTAAAAGCATTTCTGTATAGTGTGGGGGGTTACATCATTCCAGGCCATTGATATCCAGTGGACAGCATCCATGACGTTGACCTTCTTAGTCAGTTCACTTGCTGAATTTGCATCTTCCATTGCAAGAGACATTTTCTTTAGAAAAAAAATTATGTAGTGGGCTTTAAAAGTTTTTATAACTCCTGATCCAATGGTTGTATTCTAGATGTGCAGTTTGGTGGCAGGAACTTCAGGCTCACGTTGCTCAGTTACATTTTTGTGTGATGCAGCATTATCCACGGAAAGAAGAATTTTTCTCCCTTCTCTCTTCATCCTCTCGTTAACACCTTCCAACCATTCCGTGAAAATTGCAAATGTCATCCAGGCTTTTCGATTAAATTTATAGTTAACAGGCAATGATGAAATCTTCAAATTTTTAAAACATCTCGGTTTAGCACTTTTTCCGATCACAAGAGGTTTAAGTTTTTCACCCGTAAAACTTGCACAAAGCATGACAGTGAGTCTTTCTTTCGACATTTTTCCGCCGATGCATTTATCGCTTCTTTCTGCTAGGGTTTTATTTGGAAGGGCCCTAAAAAATAAGCCGGTTTCATCGGCATTGAAGATGTCAGCAGGAGCAAAATCTTTTGTTAATTCTAGAAGTTTAGTTTTCCATTCCTCTACTGTGTCCATGTTTACATCTGCTGCTTTTCCACTTATGGTTTTAAATTCAATATTATGGCGAACTTTGAATCGACTAAGCCACCCATCTGATGCCTTGAATTCACTAATGTTTTCCTTTTCGGCAAAATCAAGCGCAATCTGTTTCATCAGAGGTCCAGTGACAGGCAGATTCTTTGTGCGCATTTGGCAAAAAAAACTTCCAAACATGCTGGTTTATTTTTTCATTTCCAGTTTTTTTTCTCAAAAATTCTACACTTTGAGCCAGGTGCATTCTGCTCAAAAGCAGCTAAAATTTCGTTTTCTTTCTTACTAATTGCATTAACTTGGCCTATGGAAATCCCGAATTCAACTGCAATTTTTCTCTGGCTTACTTTTGACTTCAATTTTTGAATTACATGGTACTTTTCATTGAGGTTTAGTTCTTTCCGTTTTTTCGTTTTACTTATTTCCGATGACATATCTGACTTGTTTTTCAACACTGCTGCAATCGGTACACTGGCAAAAAATGTCACCTTTGCCAGCGAAAAATCTCAGCAACAAGAAAGAAAGGGAAGAGATAAGGCTGTCCAATGAGATGGGCGGAGGGGGGGGGAGCGATAAGCCTTTTCTTGACCACTCCACCTGAAAACACCTGTCTGATCTGAAGCACCTGTTCGAAAGGGGGGGGCAATCTGAATTCCGGGAATTTCGGAATTCCAATCGCACACCTGTTCAGTTTAGAGAGAGGTAACTGCTGAATGGGGGATAAAATAGCGTTCATAATATGGGGGTGTTCATATTATAGGGTGCTCAGATTACAGAGAGGTCATCCTATGTTAAGTGTATGAAGTTTCGCCGGGACTATCGAAAAGTGTTCATAATACGGGGCTGTTCACATTAGGGAGTGTTCAGATAGAGAGAGTCCACTGTACATGCATCTTACCATACATTATCCCCACATCAACATTTTTAATATTAGAATAAAGATTTTAAAATATAATCTTCATATGAGAGTGTTTCTTTAGTGGTTCTCATGGAAAATTAATTTCTTCATAAATTCAGCTGTATAAAAGAAATTTTTATATTCGAAAGGATCTGTGAACTATTAAACTGTTAGCAATCTATCAAGATGTGTATGAAATAGATTCCTTCTCCTCCTCTTTTCACCCACATTGAAAATTAGAATTTCAATGTCCAATATTTTGTTAAGAAAAAAAAAACACTACCATTAGAAATTTTTTTACATAATTTACTTTTTTATGCCTAAATATTTAAAATTTACCTCTTAAATTCTTGATAGATGTATCAATACCATTCTGAAGTAATAAAACTGCAACTTCTTTTTTCCCTCGATATGCTGCACAATGTAATGCAGTATTTCCTAATGAATCAGTGCAATTTATATCAGGAGGATTATCACTCTTAAGCTGGAATGAACATTTTTATATTATTAATATTTGTGAAATTGTTACAACAACATTTGAGTACTGAAAAGAACTATTTAAAGATGTATAAGGTTTTCTTCTTTATGTTTATTTAGAATGACAAACATAAGAACAATATTAAATGAGTCAGAACACTCTATCCAGAAAGGATTGCATTTTATGATTGGTTTTCATTACACAAGGGTGGGTAATTTTCAATTTAGTAATTAAAACATAAAAAAAAACAGAGAGAAAAAAAGAAAAAGGAATATACTACTGAAAAAAAAAACATTAAAAGATATTGAGGATTTTTAGAGATAGCAGAAAAAATAAAGAGTGTTGGTGCTTAATCCACAGACAGAGTGTGGAGGATTATTGTGCTAGAGAAATGAAGCCATGGAAGTCAAGAATACATGGATGCAATGAAGAAAACACATTTTATTAGACTTTTGATTCAAAACAAAAAATACATTTTGTATATATATTTTTAATTTGATCTCTTAACTAATTCCATTTTAATAAGGCATGTGGTTTCTGTAATTTCAATCAATGGACAGAAATGTTGAATACTATTACAAATGAAGCGTATCAGGTTTTTTTATCAAAGACTGGTTATGACATTCTGTCAATTATATTCTAGTCCTTCAGAATTCTTTCCAGCAATGGAATTAGTTGTGGGAAAATCGGCTCTCCCCAGAAAAAAGAAACACACCAGTTTAGCATGTCTCTAACCTGTTTTGTTGGGTTTGTGATCAGAGAAAATTCTAGATTACCACTCATGTGATTCCAACATTGTATATGAAATCAACCACCACAGCCTAGAACTTTGTGGCTTGCAATTATCATCCATTAAAATGAGATTACCTTGCATTGCTCCAGCAAAAGAGGCTTACATGGCATATGAGACTCATCTCCATACCCCATATATACATATATATATACATACACATATTAGAGATGAAACAAAGATTTGGCCAGGCCGAATAAAGCCGTCATCCGGCGGATTTGATCAGCCGACATAACAACTTATGTTGCAAATATTCTTTTTATAATTCTTTTTATAATTTATTATATTTTTTTTTTTAAGTAACGCACAATTGTACCTTATAATAAAACATAGTAGAAATTTACAGTTAATTAAATAGTTTGTGTATATATGATGCATATCAGGAGCAGATACAAGGGGAGGGTCATGGGAGTCATGACGACCTCCTCTTAAAGTGGGGATGGCGAACTTTTTCGAGACGTGGGTCCAATTTTATTTATATTTTTTCCAGTACGAGCTCGTGAGTCACTAATGCCCATTTGCACCAAAGTTTTAAGTTTTAAAATTTTTAACTGCGTATTTTTAAAACTAAATTTTTTAAAAATTCAACTGACTTTACTGGTAAAAATAGGCATGGTTTGACGAGTAAAAAACTTTTAGTGGTGTTAAAAATTCTCAAGTGTTTTGTGGAAAGATGCGAGTAAAATTATACACTTCATGTGATATTTTGTAAACACTTTTGCTTTATTTCAAATACTACAAATAGTCCTGGATCTGACAGGGGTTCTGTAGAAATGTTCGCGTAGGGAGAATTTTTCTTCAGAAATGCTTAGTAGGTGCCCTACAAAGTATTTTGGACTCGGGTGGACATCTGCCACCTGGTACATTTTTTTGCTATGACGTCATCAAAGATGGCGGCCGCTCTATCAGAAATGGCTCATATCTATGTTAATACTCGTCCGATTTGCATGTAACTTGCACTTTTTTACTAATATATCCATTGTTAAGCTAATAGAAAGGGTTTTGAGTCCGTTTTGGACTTTTTCACGTGGTACATTTCCCATCTATGACGTCATCAAAGATGGCGGATGCTTGATCCCTTAAATGGTCATATCTGTGTTAATACTTGACCTATTTGCATGCAACTTGCGCTTTTTTGCTATTATTACCAACATGAACCTAATAGGAGGAGTTTTGGGCTCATTGGTATATTTTTTATTTATGACGTCATCAAAGATGGCGGCCCTTAATCACCGAAATTCACATATCTATGCTAATATCTGACGCATTTGCATAAAAAATTTGTCTAAAGGTTACAATTAGTATTTACAAGGTGATTACAATGTATTTTAGCAGTTACTGCGAATCAGTAAATTTTAGTATTTTTTACATTTTCTATCACTTTATAAATACATATCAAAAATGCAAGCAGTGATTTCATTGAACAATGCTCATATTCTCTAAAAATGATTGCTACAATTTGAATTTAAACCCTTACTACCACATTTGCTGAAGGAGCAACAGGTTACTTCATTTGCCTTACAGGAAAATTTAGTACATTTTAGACAATTGGGTGCTACAATAAAATCAGTTGGAAATTTCTGTAAATTCTTTTCTGACAACGAATGATCTTCTACCACGGCAAAACCTTATTCACATGGATTCAAGTCAACAACCAGATCGTCAATCGAATGTTGCAGAGTATATCTATAAAAATATGACCTCAATAAATGACCCTTAGCAATTGCTTGTAGTCGGCCAATTTTCAATGTCAATATGTTTTGCATGATGATACAGCCACAATCTAAGTTCATCAAAAGTTTTACAGAATGTAAAAGCTGCAAAAGATATTTTTGTAAAAGATGCAATAAGTATTCCTCTGCAGATTTAAGGCTTTGTTCTATGGTTTTCCAGTCGGATGATACGCCAAAATGTTCTAAATATTCTACAGATGTGCAACAAAGAGCTGCTTTCTCCCTCCCCAAATTTACTCATATAATCGTATCCAAATAGCTTACGGATGGCCGGAAGCAAAGAACATAAGTTTTCGCATGCTTTTTAGTGAATATCATAGACAGACAAAAGTCGCGAGGAATCTACCAACAAGCAGTGCTTACCCAAAGTTCTTGAACACCATGTGGCTAAAGAGTAAACCAGTGGAACAAAACTAACACTGCGATGTCAGTGTCAGCACAATGATAACGATTTAAAAATCCATTCAGGAATTTATGTTTCGATTGAATCAGCATTTTGAAGTCTGCTTCCACTACTGTCAAACAATTTAATTCAGAGAGTTAGATTTGTCTTCCTCTCTGCACAGATGTGCAATTGAATAGTACCTCATCTTCTTCCTCACCAAAAAAGACACTAAAGGTGTAGTTGGTATTACAGGGTGTTTCAATGAAAGAAGATATTCACTGGTATTGGCAATGAAAATCTGTAATATCAATTTGTTCCTTGATGAACTCCAGAAACTGCTGGGTTGGATAGGCAATGGATTGTCTTGAGAGATTTTGGCGATATCTATAACTATGCAGCTACCATGTTTCTGCATTCTCTCAGGCTTTTTTGGTGAAAATTTGTGATAACCGTCGTGTGATATTGCATCACATTTTTTCTATTGTAATTTTTTTTCATTATTAATTAATTTATTTTTATTTCTCTAAACTTTTTTTATCATTTCTATTTTTTTATGTAATGCTTCCTTTCAATTAAATTATTCCAAATTATTTTATTTTTTCACGAAATAATTATTTTATTTTACCATGCTAAGCCTTTTTAATATAAATCTTTTTCATTCCTTTTTCCAAATTACCACCTTTTTTACCAAATAGCCATCTTGTTTTCAACGAAATTGTCGTCCATCTTCGAACATCCTGTCTTGAAGATCTTATCAGGTTGTTTTCGATGCGTCATGCGACGCTGTGAAAGTGGTTTTGGTTCACGATTCACGAGTCACGCTTCGATTGGTTCCTGCTGAAATTCCTCCTGCGCTCTCATTGGCGCATGTGACGTGCGCCGTTGCCATCGGAGAAATTGCGTGAGGAGAAAGTGGGAGAGATGCGATTCACTCTTGCCGAGATTGCCGTGCCGAGAGGTTGGCGGTGCATCGATTTCCTTTTCTTGGAAATAATGGCCGAGGACTGCCAATATGGGCCGATGCCCACCACTGCAATCTTTTTTCTCGGAGCCAGGAGGCCCTCATCATAAGTTTATAAGTCATACTTCAAGTAAAAGTTTTTGCACGCATATTTTCTCTTCAACTTTTTCCCAAAAGGATGCGCCTTGAGGCCATCATTGTTAATATTGCGCCTACCTGATCGTCATGCCATCCAAATCAATCATCGGCTGAAGGCATGCCTTTTGTTTTTTTTTCTCTTTTCATCTCAGTATTTTTTTTGAACTTTCGTTATTAATTTTAAGTCATGGATGATCTTTTACAGCAAAAATGGATCAATAGTTTTTTGCACCGCATGAGGATGCTCAAATGTAATTTGTAAAAAAAAAATTGGATGTCTAACAGTCTAATCTAATATAGTAATTGTGCAGGTGATCACCTATTTTTTTATTTTATAAGAGTAAAAATGCAGCCAGTTCCTCCATAAATAAAATTTTTTGTTATTTGTTAAAACTTGTTAAGTTTTCTTTTAATGATCAACACGCCATCCACAAGGGGTAAGTCTAAATTTTTTCTTTTCATGCCAATCTGTAAACGCATTCAAGGTAGTCGTTGATCTGGGGAATTATTGTGGCACTTCGCGATTAAAAACATTATTATGTGCAACCACTATTTCGGCCTTATCAAAATTTTCTGGGAAACTAAATTCTAAAAACATTAAATAAACAAAATCTTAATTCCAACTGGGGGGTGTAACAACACAAATTTGTGCCGCGAATAAATTTTAACTCATTTAATTGTCAACGTTGCACTGGTAACACCACAAATTGGTGCCTTTGGACCAGGTCTTGAATGCTTTTATAATAGTGTAAAATGATAGTGTATGCCTGTTTTGAATTATATGCATATGTAGAATGATTTTTTTCAGGAGTTTGTTTTATTGCTTATATGCTTAAATTTTTTGAAGTTTATGATTTTTTGCATACATTGTCATTCCTTTTATAGTTTTCCCATGACTAGGCATTGCAAATAAGTTTTTTTTTTTCAAGTTATTTCTTTTGTTTGTTTCAACTGATGAAATTAAATTTTTGTGCAACGGTTTGAAACAATTCTTTTATTGCCATGGCCTCACAGGGTATTCAGACTAATGTACTCGAGAGTAATGAAACTAGTGAAATTTAACCTGTTCTGTTAGGTGTGAATCAAGCACCACAGAAAATTATGTCAAACCACAGTGCAAATTTTAATTTTCCGATTCCACCATATTCAGGAGAACCGGAAACTGTGGAATTTTTCATTTCCCAAATTTCTGAACTTCAAAAACTCAACCATTGGGATGATGCAACAACCTCGATTTTTTTTCAAATCTAAATTGGCCGGGTCAGCTTTGTATTTTTTTGCAACCAACCCAAGTTGCATTTCCAACCTGACTTTTCAGCAGGCATGTGATAAGTTGGGGGCATTCTTCAAGATTCATACCCCTTCTGCCATGTCACTGTCTGAATTTCAGAATATAAAGTTTGAAGTAGGCAAAAGTATTAAGCATCTTGCTCATCGTATCGAGCGTGCTACACATACTGCTTATAACTTTATTCCAGACATGGCCTCCTTGACTCAAATAAAGTCTTTACAATTTTTGGCGGCATTGCCAATTAATATTAAAGACAAACTTATTGATGTTGACACTGCAAATTTTGAAAATCTAGTCGATAAGGCCAATAAATTAAATTGTCTTCAGGCTTGTTATCAGCCAAATATGGCAAATGCAGAACAAATAAGTCCTAGTGTGTCTAACACACAACAACAGTTAGACTCTTTAACAGAAAATGTCAAAATTTTGAGTAATCAACTGAAGACAATGATGACTTCTTGTCGCATGTGTGGCGACACTCAGCACCCTTTTAAGGACTGTCCTCTTTTTGCTAGGGTCAGTACTTCTGCCGAGGCAAAATCTGTTTCACGGACCAGTGAACAAAATTCAATTCAACAAAATCAAAATTCTGAATCAACTTTTTGTCTCTTTTGTGGTAAATCTAACCACTTAATAATTAATTGCAGACTGTATAACAGATCTCAAATTCCAAATTCTAATTATCAACAACCTAATTCATCCTTTTTCACTCCGCGTATTCCATTTCGGCCTCACGCTAATTTTAATTCACCAAATCAAGCTTTTCCTGCTCCGCGTTTCCAAAATAGAAACAGATTTCAATCGACAGGAGGGCAACAAAATTTTCAACGACCACAGTCTGGTCATTTAAACTGGCGAGGAGGTCATCCATGAGGGACGGCATGGCCTCTGTTGTCAGACATTCATCTCAAGTTCCTCAAACTAATGATTTGGGTCATTTTAATGTATATTCAACTTATCCTGATATTGATGAATATTTAAATGGTTCTATAGATACCACAACAATTGGAGAATTTTTACAGGATTTTTCAAAACCAAAGCACCCAAAAGTTGAACTCAACTACAATGTTTTCACAAACCATGATTTACCAATATTAAATGTTTCTATTGCACATGTAGAATACCCTATGCTTGTAGATTCTGGGTCTAGTATTTGTTTATTGCCTAAATATGTATTCAACGAGATCAAAACCCTGACCAAATGTCGTTTTCTATCTCGGTCAGTGACTATTCGCACTGTTAATTCAAATTTATCATTTTCTGCTTGTGCGGAAATATCCTTTAAAAGTGGTAAACATTTTTTTAAGCATCCATTTTATGTAGCAGAGTTTGCTCCTACTTCTTTTTCAGCAATTCTTGGTTATGATTTCATCAGTAAATTTAATGTTGTAATTAATTCAAAAACAGGAAGTGCTTCTTTTCACAATTTCAAAGCACCCCTGATGTAGCAAACAGATCTTTCTCAGCATTTTGCTAACATTAAGTCTGTTAATTCTGTTGAAAGTTTTTCTGTTCATCTCCAAAATAAATTAATTGTTCTTCCGGGTGAAACTTCAATAGCCAAATTTAATGTCTCTCAAATTCCCATAAATTCTTCTGAAATTTTTTTCACTCCTAGCATTGCTGACTTCACTTGTGAAATTCATCCAGCAGTTCATAAGGTTATTAATAGTAAATTTTCCTCCATTATTAGAAATATTGGGCAAAATCCTTTGCATTTGAATAAGGGTATGAAAATGGGATACATCACAGCCAATTATGAAATAGTTGATGATCAACAAAATGATTCTGTTGATATGGGGGGTACAAAATTTTGTCATCAAATTATTGCTTCTGATGAAACTCTAAAGCTCAGACAGCAAGAACTCCAAATGACTGATTTCAATTTATCTCATCTGTCAGAAAATCAAAAAGAGACTTTGTTACCCATATTGATGCAAAATTTTTCTGTATTCAGTAAATCTGTTAAAGCATTGGGGTGTACTGATTTGGTAACTCCAAATATTACCTTAAGAAACTCTAATCCTATTAAAGCTTTACCTTTTGAAATTCCACAAGCATTAAAGGGGCAAGTTAAAGATGAATTAAATGAATTAGTGGAAGCAAATATTATTCATCGGAATGTCAGCCACTGGAGTTGTCCTATGCTTATGGTTCGAAAAAGGTTCCCGCTGAAATTCCTCCTGCGCTCCACATTGGCGCACGTGACGTGCGCCGTTGCCATCGGAAAAATTGCGTGAGGAGAAAGTGGGAGAGATGCAATTCACTCTTGCCGAGATTGCCGTGCCGATTGGCGGCGCATCGATTTCCTTTTCTTGGAAATAATGGCCGAGGACTGCCGATATGGGGTTCTCGATCCTGCCCCTGACACCATGTGAGCCACACGTTATGTCTTAAAAAAAAGTAATCTGCAAATATTTCAAATTCTGCCAACAATTATTACCAGCAAAAGTCCGGCGAAATCCATGAGAGGACGCAGCTGCACCAGCAAAACGGGAGCGATGCCCGCCACTGCAATCTTTTTTCTCGGAGCCAGGAGGCCCTCATCATAAGTTTATAAGTCATACTTCAAGTAAAAGTTTTTGCACGCATATTTTCTCTTCAACTTTTTCCCAAAAGGATGCGCCTTGAGGCCATCATTGCTAATATTACGCCTACCTGATCGTCATGCCATCCAAATCAATCATCGGCTGAAGGCCTGCCTTTTGTTTTTTTTCTCTTTTCATCTCAGTATTTTTTTTGAACTTTTTTTATTAATTTTAAGTCATGGATGATCTTTTACAGCAAAAATGGATCAATAGTTTTTTGCACCGCATGAGGATGCTCAAATGTAATTTGTAAAAAAAAAAAAATTGGATGTCTAACAATCTAATCTAATATAGTAATTGTGCAGGTGATCACCTATTTTTTTTATTTTAAAAGAGTAAAAATGCAGCCAGTTCCTCCATAAATAAAATTTTTTGTTATTTTTTAAAACTTGTTAAGTTTTCTTTTAATGATCAACACGCCATCCACAAGGGGTAAGTCGAAATTTTTTCTTTGCATGCCAATCTGTAAACGCATTCAAGGTAGTCGTTGATCTGGGGAATGATTGTGGCACTTCGCGATTAAAAACATTACTATGTGCAACCACTATTTCGGCCTAATCAAAATTTTCTGGGAAACTAAATTCTAAAAACATTAAATAAACGAAATCTTAATTCCAACTGGGGGTGTAACAACACAAATTTGTGCCGCGAATAAATTTTAACTCATTTAATTGTCAACGTTGCACTGGTAACACCACATGTCGGTTTTTTTTTCATTTGTCATAATTTTTCGTGCGGAATTCCTGATATCCACTATATAACAGGTTTTTTAATCAGTCTTGAACGAGGTGTCATTGCTTGTACCACCATACAAAGTTTCGATCGTGTTTACCAATGTACTACCAATACATCTTTTTGTGGCTTTGCCATTAAACCAGTGTGCAATTTTCAGATAGTTCATACCGAAAGAGTTTAAGTGTCAAATGGACGAGCCTCAGCTATTTGTTAGGGCTGTACCGAGTAGCACTTTGGCCGAGTAGCCGAGTACCGAGTCGTTGTGAATAAAAAAAAGAGTATTGATGTGCACATGAAGAATTTTGTATATATTGAAATGAAAACATACATTTTAACTACATAATATATATATATAAAACTAATAAATAAACTAATGAAAGAAATTGAATGTAAGAATTCCAAAGTAGAATTCTTTAAACCATTATAACTCTTTATAAAAATCAGTTTATCAAAAATGATTATTGGTTGCGGTAAAAATTCATTCAATAATGTAAAATGCCTCATAATCTTTTCCTCCCCCCTACCTCCCCGCACCCAAGGAAAAAAGTCTATATTGACATTGTATATTTTTATTTACTTTCTTTTCATTTTTTAATTTTTTCTAGTTAATAATAAAGTGATATTTTTTATATGTAATTCTATTTTTAAAACCTAAGATACAAAATTATTAATGCCAAAAAAAAAAGTTTCTATGTACTATGAAATAATTTAAGATACATCGATTTAAAATTGAAACACATTACTCCTCAGATACAAAATCAATCAGTTCAAAATTGTTCACTAGGTGGCACTGCCTGAATGGATTGATTCTGTAAGCAACAGAATAAACAGTACGCTGTCAGAAACATACGAGTTTCTGACATGTTTCACCGATTTGTTAAATCAAACATGTTGGATGCTAATCATACAGCTTAAAAAGTGGCAAAAAAAGTATAGAAAGTGGAAAAAATAGTCGAATTAGCATATCACTTTACCAATATATAAGCTGTGTAAAAATATTTTATATACTTCTTAATTTTTTTTAATTATTGCATATTTATATTTGCATATTATTGTACTAATCAGTTACAAATTTATCTACTATTAGTAAACTTTTAAAAAATGACGAAATTTTTACAACTACTCGGTAATGGCCGAGTACTCGGCTGTAATTTTGCCGAGTACCAAGTATATACCAAGTACTCGGTACATCCCTACTATTTGTATCAGGTGTTGAAAAGAACTGCTTGACCTCCTTTTGATAACTTTCCCTGTAGCACCTACACTTTGCGTTGTGTTGCTATGAAATCCTGGCAGCATGACTTTATGGATTGTACTTATGATTCTCACTGTTTTGTCCACGTATAGTGTTTTGCGCAGTGAACAATGCAAATCTTCACCGAAATTTAAAGACATTTAATATATTTTCTTTTGTATCTTGTGAAAAAGTAGCGCTTTAGTTAGTAAATTGTGTAAATGATTATAAGACAAATGATCAAAATGTAAATGATTGTTAAGCATATCAAAAGAATTGCCTTTTTGCAATATATATATAAACATTGAGGCAAACTTTTCGTCTCAGTTCCAAGTTTGCTTTTCAGAAAACTCATGGTGAATATTCAAACCTTCGACAAAAGTAATCGAGAATGTTATCTCCCAAAATAGATTTCATACCATACTAGATTTTCAGAAAAAAATTCGTGCTTGAAGGAATTAAAACACTAGGTGAAAACGGTAAATAGTACCAAATCTTCCTATATTTGTCGGACAAATGAAGTATCCTGTTGCTCCTTCTGCAAATGTTTTAGCAAGGCTTTAAATTCAACTTGTAGCAATCCTTTTTAGAGAATCTAAGCACGTTTCAATACAATCACCGCTTGCATTTTTGATATTATGTATTTATGAAGTGATAGAAAATGTAAGAAAATAATAAAATTATTTACTGATTCGCTGTTACTACTAAAATACATTGTAATCATCTTGTAAATACTAATTATAACCTTTTGACCAATTTTTTATGAAAATTGGTCAAATATTAGCATAGACATGAGAATTTCAGTGATCAAGGGATCTTTGATGACGTCATAACTAAAATATGTACCAATGAGCCCAAAACCCCTCCTATTAGGTTCATGTTGGTAATAATAGCAAAAAAACGCAAGTTGCATGCAAATAGGTCAAGTATTAACACAGATATGACCATTTAAGGGATCGAGCATCTGCCACCTTTGATGACGTCATAGCTGGAAAATGCAATGCGTGAAAAATGTCCACCAAAGTCCAAAACGGACTCAAAACTCTTTCTATTAGCTTAACAATGGATATATTAGTAAAAAAGTGCAAGTTACATGCAAATCGGACGTGGATTAACATAGATATGAGCCATTTCTGATAGAGCGGCCGCCATCTTTGATGACGTCATGGCAAAAAAATGTAAAAGGTGGCTGGTGTCCACCCGGGTCCAAAATACATTCTAGGGCACCTACTAAGCATTTCTGAATAAAAATTCTCCCTACGCGAATTTTCCTACAGAACCCTAGTCAGATCTTGGACTATTTGTAGTATTTGAAATTAAGCAAAAGTGTTTACAAAATATCACATGAAGTGTATAATTTTACTCGCATCTTTCCACCAAACACTTGAGAATTTTTAACACCACTAAAAATTTTTTACTCGTCAAACCACGCCTATTTGTCAGCATTTGCATAACTTTAGAACTGCAATGATCAAACTGAAGATTATAGATAGCATTTAAATTTCTTTTGTGTCAATGCAGTGCTTGAAACAGTACAAATTGAATATGAATTATCCACACAAATTAGAAAATCTAAATGAACCCTCGTAAACAAACAAATGGTTGACTAGCAATTGTGGGTCATTTAAAAATCTTCCGTGGGTCAGTGTCTGACCCACGGGTCATAGGTTCGCCATCACTGCCCTAAACCATCAACAAAATTTTATAATGAAGAAGAAATTCTGCAAAATTTATTATAAAATTTCAAAATAATTAGTTGTAATTCCGCATTTTAATTGAAGTGTGCTTTGCTGGTAGCAGTTAATCAACTCACAATATGAATTTGATTACGACATAAAAAATATCCTGAAAATGTAAAAATTAGGAGGGATGACAATAATTTAAAAATTCTTACAAGCTCTTCAATAACTTGTGTATCACCCTCTCGAGCAGCATGCAACAATGCTGAATTTTTCTTCTTTATATCTGCATCTTCAGCAGCTAAGAAATAAACATAAAAAGCAGGACATAAATCATAAAAACACTGATGTTAAAGAACTATTTTTTAGCAGGGTTTTCCCTGCTAAATAAGTTCTTTCTAAGTAAAAATCTCTCCTAATGAAGGAACATGCTATATATTTTTTAAAAATTCCTGTGCAAAGTATTATTTAATTAAACTCTATAACCAATTACTATTGTTCTGAAAAAAAAAATACTTTTAAACATTACAAAGTAGACTCATTTAATAATTACTATATTCAGACTTCCCTATTCAGGTCATCATATCACTATATGAGGAGGACAATCTATCAAATAAATAGATTAATATAGTTCTTTCTTTTTTTTTTGACTAAAACATGATTTTAAATGTCATAGTAACAATACAATATAAAATACATGAAACTTTTTGTATGAAATAAAAATTTGAGTTGAAAACAATTTAAAATAATAACTAATGAGGAGATACTTCTCTTCAAATTTGGTGAAAATGGTAATTTTATGCGAGAAGTTGAAATAGTTACACTATGATTAGAATACATTGTAAAATATAAACTATACAATAAGAGTTTGTAAATGAAAGAGATCTTCAACCTGCCAAATAAGCTTAGTGTCATGTCAATTCATGCATTTTTTATATTTCACCTAAATTGTAGGATGAAACTGGTGGGGTTAATAGTTGGAATTTTTAATTGATGAAAGTGATGTTTCAGATAATGAATTTCAACAAATGAAAAATATCTTGCATACACCTTCTTTACTACAAAAACATGATCATGTATTACACAAATTTCCACATGTTATTAATCAGCTGGGAAAAAAATGATAGTAAAATAAAACAGGCATGAGATTGAAGAAAGATGAAAAAAGAGGAAAAATGTGTGATCCAAAGTTCAGTTATATTAAGAGACGAAATGCTCAAAATAAGTTTTTTTTTTCAATCCAATAGATTTTCATGCATTTAATCTGTTTATCATTATAAAAATATTTTTTAATTTACTCAACTAAAGTTTCTTAATTAAACTATGTAATATATGCACATTATTATCAAAAACGGAAAGATAAAAGAATTGCCACATTGCTAATGTACATAGCTGAATTTTAAAAAAAAAATTGAAGTTTTGATGAAAATTACAGGAGTATAAAAATAACTTCATATTCTTTTTTTTTTTTTTTTTTTTTTGAATAAAAAAAAAAGCTCAAAAATTTATTGACAATAATTTTTCAGGTAGGATCAAACAGCATACATTTCTTTCGTGGTTTAACTGGGTTTACTTGTTTTAATTTTCTGTTTTTTTTTTAATGGTGGTCTGAGTTTTGTAATTGCATCTGAAATTTTATGTGGGTGGCATTAACCATTGGTACTACTTTTAGTGCTTGAGGAAATTTTTCTAGATTCTTCTAGTTGATGTTGCTGCCCCTGAATTTTTCCTTCATTTTTCTTTTGAGCAGATTGGTTCATTTGTTTTTTGTTTTGTCTATGCTTTTGCTCATTTACATTTGCATAGCATTAGCAGTTTTTTTTTTTTTTTTGCTGCCACTTTAGATAATGCTTTAATTTTTACAGTATTTTCTCCCTCAATGTTTTTTCCCCTAATGAGACTGTTGTACTGATTTTATTTGTTATATCTTTTACAAGATGTTCTCAAATTCTTACAAAAATAGGAATTTACCTTTATAGGAATTACCACAATAATTCAAACAAAATATCACGACCACGTCTGGTGTGCACTTAACAAATAAATTATCCCAAAATATTTTTTTTCAAATTTAGCCATTTTTTTGTTATATATTGAATAAAAATAGGAAGAAATGTTCTTTATCTATTTTGTAACAATACATAATGACTCCCAAAAAGGAAAAAACCCAAACCCTAAGTTTAAGAAAAAAAAAAAACAAATTTAACTCTATGCAAAAAATATTTTTAAAACAAGATTATTAATAAGGATGCAATATTAATAGTTATAACTAACTAATAGAATCACTAAACATTTTTAAAAAGGCTAAAATTTTTCACTGAAATTTCGAGTGGTTGTGGCAAAATGAGAATGCAAATCCTCTATTACAGAGGCTAAATCGTAAAAAATAATAAAAATAATGGTAAACCAGAAGTTATTGATGTCCAATAGATGGGATGAGATAGTACACAAGAACTAGGGACTTTTACCGAAGCGGTTGCAATCGGATTTCAAAAAAAAAAAAAATCGGGAGCCAGCCTTGAAAGCATATGAAAGACAAAATGCGGTAATTTTACTGCTAGTTCGTAAAAGTTTCGTAAAGCAAGTATCTACGCATGCTACTTCAAGATTTTCTCATTTAAAGAAAAAAATTTCCAAAATGCCGAATATTCGCGGAACCGAAATATTGACTTTTGAAAAGTACCAAAAATACGGAATTTCGGCAAAATAAGGAAAAATTATATGAAAACTACTCGGCGAGTAACTTTGATTACGAGCGCTGTCTATTGAGGAAAAAAATATTGAAGCTTCATTGATTTATTTTAAAGCGAAAATTACAAAAAACGGCAGAAAATTGTGTTAAACGGGAAATCGGGAGACAAACGAAAAAGAAAGGGGAGTTTCCGGTTAAAAACAGTGGACTTGGCAAGTATGCAGTATTGAACCTCAAATTTGGCAAGCTCAGCATCAACGCTATGCAGAATTTTGGAACACGACCAAACATGGCAGATTTACAGAACCAAGAATGTCTCGGAAGCATCGGCGCTGACCTGCCTTTTTTTACGCCAAATTTGCAATATTTTCTTCACTCATAGAGAGATGTTTTTTCATTTTGACTATGAATGGCGATCTGGGCCAGCTGGTTTAGCAATTGGAACGCCATTTTTTGCATCCTATGAGTAAACTAGCGTTCGATTTCTGCTAGAGGGAAAACTAAACATTCGTAATTTTTTTTAGAAAATAGACATTTTAAAGAAAAGTAAGCCCTTATATTTTTTCAAATATAAGAACTTATACCCACTTGTAAGCACCGCTACGCACCCTGGTAATGTGCCGACGCAATAAAAAATTATATTCCATAAAAATTGCTTTGTATATTTTCTTAGTAGCCTTTGTATTGTGCGCTAATGAGAAATATATTAAACTGAAAGCAGATGCAAAAGGATTACGGCAAAATTTCAGCAAAACGGTAACATTGCGCAAACACATGGCATGGAGGAAACACAAAAATAAGCGATAAACTTACGATTCTTGATATATAAGAGCTGAATGTGAGTGGTTTTAAACGTTTAAAATTAAAAAAGAAAGTAAGAAAACTTTAGCACTGAAAGTTAAAATTATCAACGTTGTAATATGGCGCCATTTATTGTTTCTTTTTCTCATCATGAAAGTGTTTGATCCTGGAACAAATATTACTGTAGTACAAAAAAATTACTTAAAAAAACAATATAAATAGTAATAATTAATTCTGAAGATAAAAGTTCAAAAACTTAAAACTTTTTAATTTGATTAACAAAATGTTTACTCGTTTGCATTAAAAGGAAACTCAACATCTTCCGCCATTTTGAAGAATGCTACTTTTGCATTTAGATGTGCGATTTGGGGTAAAACATGACTTCCTTTATATAACAAAAAAGTAAGTATCAGCTTCTGATCTTTGTTCTTGAAAAATCTAGGTTAAAAAGTTTACTACAAAAAACATCTTATAATACGCAGCCCGAAGTCATGAAGTTAGGAATGTCCAAATCCTGTTGGAAAGAATTGTACTAGCTGTTGTGCTGGCTCCAACATCGCGATTTTAGTGCGTCAGTCATCAGCGTGAACAAACCTAGCTTTGCAGCGTTTGTGTGCAAAAAAAAAGGGAAAACAAAAACGAATGAAAAAAAAAATTCCGAGGCAGAAATTGAAGATAAAAAACAAAAAACCGTGGAATCTCCAAAAACTAAAAAAAGCGGAAAATCGCGGATCCGCGGAAGAATCTCATGCCTGATAAAGGGTTAATAATACTTATTAAACTCATTTTAAATTTTTGTACTTAACAATCAATATACGGAAAAACTCTAAATTAAATGTATGTAGGAAACCTCTGTTACTGTATTTAATTCTGTTTTGATAGATAAATGTATTTCTTAAAATAAGGTGGGATGCTCATCAAACAATCTATCATGCAATGAATGTGCTCAACAAGTTTCTAGATTAGAGATTTGTAATCACTGCTGATAAAACTTATGAAGACACCTGACCAATCGTATTTTTTCCAAGCTCTACTACAAGATACTAGTGGTGCTCCTAAGTTATTTAAATGGAGGTTCACAACACAAATTTTAAAAATTAAATATGAAGATGCACTGTTTAACTTTCTAGTTGAAATGCATTTGCTTCTTCACATGTTTTAAGAAAAAATACTAAAAGAGAAAAAAAAAGCTATACACACTTGAACAAAAAATGTTAAACTGTCTTTTTTTTCCAATGGAATGCAATAAAACTAATATTACTTGCAATATATTGTTGAATAATTATTAAAAATTCATCAAATACAGTTTTTATAAACTTAATCAGAAAGTCTTTAAAGCAAAAATATTAAAAACATTTTTATACTTTTTTTAGTTTTTAATTCAGAGCAAGGCCAGAATAATTGCACTGTCCTTGCTCATGGGGCTTCTGAAAAATGTTTCAAAGACATTTATTTACACATGAAAGAGTGAAAAAATGAGGCAATATATCTAAAACACCCGATGTTCAACTAAATTCATTTCCCATGCATAAAAGGTAGTTTTGTTTACATCTAATTTACTTGTGATAATTGCTACAAAATTTAGCCAAGAACCAAATACTAAAGCAATTTGATAAGTAGCCACAGATGGCAATCTGCCTTTCTCTGGAGCATTTGGGAGCACCCTCAAAGGTTGCAAACGAATGATACATCAGCAGCCCCTTTCCTTCTTGCTTCTCGTCGGCTTCGGACTCCATTGGATGGTTTGCAAGCACATTTTTTATGCACAATCAAGAAAAGAAAAGTCCAAAGAAACTTTAGATACATATTAGCATGCTTAAAAAGGAAACATAGGGGTAGAGGAGGGAGCAAGGCCATATCCAGAGGGGGGACCCATGCCCCCCCCCCCCCTGAAATCCCGAAATGTTTCGCAATGTAGCACATATTCCCCCCTGAAACTTTCCTCAACATAAGTGTTTCAAAGTCAAGGCCCCCCGAAAAAAATTTCTGGCTACGGCCTTGGGAGGGAGGACAGAAATCCATTACGGTAATTAGCAAAAATTTCAAAGTGCAATTATTTTATTTTATTAATTTTTTTAAAAAATTTATTTCATTGTTTTCCTAGGATATTCATGCACTTACGTGCACAAATAGAGGAGCTGCCACTACTTTCCTATATAAAAATCTCGTAACAAAAAAACAAAATTTACATTACCTTTGAGCAATTTCTTAATGTCATCAGTATCAGTAATGTCTCTTGCTGTTTGACCTTCACAGTTTCTGACAAAAACATTTGCATTTTTGGATAGTAATAATAGCACCAATTCCTGCAAATAAAAGTCAATAAGAATGTAAACTTCAAATTTTTTTTACTCCTAATCACTTATCTTTCTTAATATTTATAACTTTATAACATTTATAATTTTATTTAGTCCTTTCTTGCTTTTTCTTTAAAAAATAGCACACTAAATACAAAAGAAATTTTGTGCCTTGAAATAAATTACAAGGTTACTGAAAATAAATTAAATGGTAAGAATGTTGGACCAATGCTAGAAGCTCGAACATAACATTACAATATAATGAAGGAATTAATTTTATATATACTAATAACATATTACAAGAGAGATAAGCAAAAGATCACATATACGGAAACACGAATTTAAACAAAAAAAAAATGGAACAACAATAATGTTGCCAAAACATATAAAATGAAAACGATGCAGTTTATGAACGAACAGTTCAAATCACGGAGCACAACTCTGTGGCTAAAATAAGTTCAACACTCCTCCTCGTTTTCATAAACTTTGCAATTCTTTCTGAGTACCGCATGCCTGTTAGGTTTAGTTAGCAAATCAGCAATCATCAGATCAGTAGGACAGTATTCACATTCAATGAGATGTTTATCCACACAGTCCTTAAACTGTAGAAGACAATGAAACACATGTTTGCTTCCTACAACACCAGCTGATGACACCCCCATTTAAGAAGAATACATATCCACTATTGGACTTCCTCGTTTTAAGATCTTCAGCCCAATTTGCATCAGCGTACCCATATAGTGCAGAATTTTTCTGAATCCTTACATAACTAAGCTTAAGTTTCATATTGGCAGTAGATCTCGAATATTTCACAATTCGTTTTAATTGTGTCCAGTCTTCTTGGTTTGGAGAAGAAACCTTTTGTGCAAGAATACTCACACTTGCTGAAATATCAGGATTGGTATTAACTGATACATATAATAACGATCCAACCAGTTTTCGGTATTTAGTGTTGTCTTTCAACAGGTCTGTATATTCTGACATCCCATAATTTTGATCCATTGGTGTTGTCACTGGTTTGGCATCTGAGAGTCCTACATCAAGCACAAATTTCTTGATATAATTTGATTGACATAGCTTAAAGTTCCCATCTGGATCCTTTTTAACTTCAATTCCAAGATACTGTTGAATAGGACCAAGATTTTTGATTTCAAATTTCTTAGATAAAATATTTTCAACTGTACATATTTCATCCTCTGATTTTCCAGCAACTATGATATCGTCTACATATATCAAAATATAACACCAACTGTCACATGATCTTCGGGAATAAAGACAAGGATCTGTTTCACTTTGTTTGAAATTTGCACTGACAATAACATTATGCACTGCATCATTCCAGACTCTAGCTGCTTGTTTTAGGCCATAGATACTCTTCTTTAATATGCACACCTGTGATGTATCACCTTTAATAAAACCCGGAGGTTGTTTCATGTAAATTGTTTCAGTTAGTTTACCATTCAAAAATGCTGTTTTTTACATCTAGGTGATGAACTACTAGTTTTTCTTTGGATGCAACTGATAATAAGGTGCGTAGAGTTGATTGACGCACAACTGGAGCAAAGATCTCATCATAGTCTTCCCCGTACCGCTGGGAAAATCCCTGGGCAACAAGCCGTGCTTTGAACTGCTGGATGCCTCCGCTTGTGTTCCGTTTAACTTTAAACACCCACTTACTCCCAACTGCCTTTCGATCTTCCGGAAGTTTACACAGCTCCCAGGTTTCGTTTTTCTCTAATGATGTTAGCTCCTCCTGCATTGCCTGAAGCCAGTTTTCTTTGAATTCACTAGAAATTGCTTCATTATAGGTTTTGGGTTCATTGACGTCTTTTGCAGCATGCATTTCCTCTATTAATCTTTTCGGAGCAATGCCTTTAGTTGATCTATGAGAAACACGAATCTGAGGTTCATCAACTGATTCACTTATCTCCTCCTGAACCTCGATTCCTGGAGTTGAAATTATGACACTTGAATCCACATCTTCATCATTTTTGAAATTTTCATACCTTTCACATGCATCTACACTGAATCTGACATCTCAACTGATAACCACTTTCTTTGAAAATGAATTGTAGCAACGATAAGCTTTTGATTCTTCATCATACTCAAGAAATATCATTTCTACTCCTGTATTATCTAGCTTTCGACGATTTTGGGCTGGTACATGAACAAAACATTTGGAGCCAAAAATTTGAAAGTTCTTCACTTTAGGTTTTTCCTTATTCCACAATTCATATGGAGTTAACTTCTTTGCTCGAGTAAGAACTCTATTTTGAATGAAATTAGCAGTCACCACAGCTTCACCCCAAAATTGATTTGGTAAGCCTGCATCAATAAGCATGCAACGTGCCATTTCCACCAATGTTCTGTTCTTCCTTTCTGCTACACCATTTTGTTGAGGAGAAAAAGCAGCGGTTAACTGAGTTTGAATTCCTTTATCAGCTAAATACTTTCTTAAGTGTGTACTTAGATACTCACCTCCACGATCAGATCGAATAATTTTGATCTTTCTTCCAAATTTGTTTCTCACAAGTGCTATATAACGTTTTAAAGTATCAGGAACTTCAGATTTATTTGCCAATAAATATACGTGAGTATACCTAGAGAAATCGTCAATAAAAGTCACTACATACCGTTTACCACTTGGTGTCATTGTTTGCATTGGTCCACAAACATCTGTGTGAATCAATTCCAAAGGACCAGTTAACTTGCTAGTGGATTCTTTAGGAAATGGTAAGCGTGTGAGTTTTCCTTTCATGCATGTATCACAGGACATTCTGATACCACAGTCAACTATATTCAAGTCAGATAAAAGTCCTTCAGTATGCATTTTCTTTATTGCTTCTGGATCGCGATGTCCCATTTTTCGGTGCCACGTATGTATGCAATCCTCCTTATGTTCAATCACTGTGTTAACTTTATGTGGTTGACAATAAGTTCCCAACAGTGCTAATAAATCCTATTTGTTTTCCGTTCTTGAGAATTTCACAACAATCTTTATCAAAAGTCACTGAAATATTGCTCAAAGTTAGCTGTCGAACAGAAACTAAATTTCCAATAACCTTTGGAGCGCACATCAGAAACAACAACTTCTGTAATTGAACCTTCTCGATCCTTAAATAGCAATTTTCCACTACCAATGCCAACAACATCAACTAATTCACCATTTGCAACTTCAATTTTATCAACATATGAACTATCTAAAGATGTGATAAACTTTTTATCATTAGTTACATGCCGAGTAGCCCCAGAGTCCAAAATCCAACTTTCAGATCGAATTCCAACAATAAACAAACTATCTTTATGTTCAACTGTATTAACTTTATTTGGATGACTTTCTTTCCAGTTTAAATACTTTTTGCATTCACTTTTCCCATGCCCATACTTTTTGCAAAAATAACATTTCATGGAAGTTTTCCGAGCATCTTTGCTTAGGTTTACCTTCAACATTCTTTCAGAGGAACTAGGAGTTTCTACTGCATGTTGCCTACGTTCATATTCCGCAATAACCTTCTGCTGAACAATGGCAAAAGTCAGTTCACTTTCAGAACGTGTTTCTAATGCAGTAATTAAAGGATCATAACTTCTAGGCAAACTACTTAAAAGCATCGCCACACTCCAATTGTCAGATAAAGACTTCTCGCCAATGTCTCTAAGCTTTAAAAACAACTCTTGCATGTGAGTAACATGTTGGCGAATATTACCACCTTCTTCAAGTTTCAAAGAACAAATCACTCTCATGAGGTGAACTTTATTTGTTAATGTATTTCTCTCATGATATTCCTTAAGAGTGTTCCACATGTCCTTGGCTGTTGTCTTACCCTGGATATGAATAAGTTGATCATCCTCGACTGTAAGACCAATATAAGCTTGTGCTTTATTATCAGCAGCTTCCCAATCATTTATTAATTTTGTGCTCGATTCACCACTTGAAATTGGTCTTTCATCTTCAATAACTCTCTTGAATATATTTTCTTTCATTAAAAGTAGCTGAACTTTATATTTCCAGTTTGAATAATTTTGATTATTCAATTTGACGATATCACTTCGGAATTCCGCCATATCGTTACTTCCACTTTATGTAACGCTAATACAACCGGAAAACAAAACTACTTAAAGATTATAATGTTTTAAATATAATGCGTATCCTGGGCCGTAACCTGTTGGACCAATGCTAGAAGCTCGAACATAACATTACAATATAATGAAGGAATTAATTTTATTTATATACTAATAACATATTACAAGAGAGATAAGCAAAAGATCACATATACGGAAACACGAATTTAAACAAAAAAAAAAATGGAACAACAATGATGTTGCCAAAACATATAAAATGAAAACGATGCAGTTTATGAACGAACAGTTCAAATCACGGAGCACAACTCTGTGGTTAAAATAAATTCAACGAAGAATATATTAGTTTAAGTAGAAAAATAACGTGTTATGATAGGTATAAGTTGGTCATAAAATCTGTTTCAGTAAAACATATCATTTCAATCAAAAAAGTTTAAGATTAAGTTTTTGTTCCTAATGTGTTTCATTTTAACACATTACGATTCCGCAAGCTTTAAAAAAAAATTGTGAATAATGCATATCTTACACCAAAAATATTGTTAATTAAATAAAAACTTCTCTTAAATCTGTCCTACAAAAACTATGAAACACAAAACTTACTTCTCTTCCAGTGTATGCAGCTTTGTGCAATGGTGTATCACCAGTATCATTTACAACATTGATATCAGCACCACCCTAAGAAAGTAAGATTATTTATTAGGTTTAACATTCCACATAGCAGAAAAAGAAAAATCCAAAAAAAAAAGGCAGAAAGAAAAGAAAATCATATCCCCATGTATTAAACTATGAAAATTTGTTACAAAAATAGGTGTTTTATACAATAAAAATAATTTATTTACTTGAAACAGAGCTAAAACTATATAAGCACCAAAAAAAGTCCAGTATATTTATCAAATTTTAGCAATATAACTCCAAAATATTTAGCTAAGCACCTTAAATTAACACTTGTAAAGTTTATAACTTTTCTAATGCAGCATTTCTGAGATTTAATTTACATGTAAGTCAATAAAATTACTTTTATCTATCATTTGGTATGACATTTAGAATCTTTACTTTATCCACATTTGGGTAAAAATTCAAGAAAAATGCTTGCTTTTTGACTGCTAGATTACTTTGCTATGATGACTTAATGTTTTCTGGGTAATAATATCCCAACAGTCATTCCAATAGATCGAAAGTTTAACTCTGACACTTCCTGGAATAAATTGTTCAAATTTGGATGACTTTCGAAGAATGGTAATGAGACAAAATATGGAAAAAAAGTGGTTGTTAAAATTATCCCATTAGTTTTTACTCATGATAGATCAAGAAAATTTTATTTCATGTAAAGTATTTTTTATAACATACTAACCTTTATAAGAATTTCAACAATGGATTCATGTCCAAAATAACAAGCTAAGTGCAAAGAAGTCCAACCATAATTACTCTTTTGCTCTCCTAAAAAAATTTAAAAATAAAATAGCAAATCATTATTATGAAGAAAAAAAATATAATTTGAGCATTTTAAGCCACAATATCAAAAGGGAAGGAGTTCAAATTAAACCTTTATGACACTGGGGAATAAATGATCAATAATTTATTTAAATTAGTCTATCAAAAGATGTGAGCCAAGAACATGCTATCTTTATTTCAGAAGCAAAATAAATGTAATTAATGCAATAAGTTTCATTACCGTATTTTAGTATTTTAGGGAGTAAGGGCTGTAATGCTTAAGTGTTAAAAAGTAAAAAAATTGCCAATGCAGAAAATACAACTAGTGAGGGTGCACATGATTTTTTTTTTTTTTTTAAATATAGAAAATAAATAAATAAAAAAAAAATTTCCAAAAACAGAGTTAATATATGGAGCCACAGCATTTTTCTTTCGATCAAGCATGAAAGCGAGCGTCATTGATGCACACTCATCTTGCATTGTTTGTATTGTTCATTTCCACTAGTGCTGTGTGGCCTTTTTTTTTTTTCTTCGAGTTGCGATTTGCTTTTCCTTTTTAACCTTTTACATTTTATTTAAAGCTTTGGGAAATGGCTCCCAAGCAACTTTAAAAGTTATACTGCTGTTTTTAAGCTCCTAATTATTTTGAGCGTCATGATGTGAAGCTTACGGGCCCAGCGCTCCGGTTTGCTATGTTACAGAAACAAAATATGTCTCGTTTGATAATAAAAATATTAATAAAATATAAATGATTATAGTATTTTTAAAAATCCTTTAAATTCTATGCTATTCAAATTGTACTCCTCTTTCATTAATTAGTTCTGCCTTTAAATTGCTTAACATCAGGTGCAGCGCTCGAAATATTTTTGACCCAAATCGGGCTCATGATCGCTGGCGTGGTGCTTATGCCAGATGCAGCGCATTTTCCTGAAGATACAGTGCCTAGAGCTTTGGCACAAGATTGCAATGAAGCTTTGACGGGAGCAACAGCTAGCCAATACGATGTCTAAATAAATCTTTTTGTTTTATGTAATGTGATATTGAGTCAATACACTAATTTCATTTGTCAATACTTACCTCAACTTTTATTGAAAACTATGCACAATTATCAATCACATCTGAAACATTACAAAGACTTGAAACTGACACCTTCCTTTGTGGAAATTTTAACTCCTTTATTAACCTCTTGCGACTTTCAGTACCCAATTGGGTACTTTTTAAAACACTGTATATTAACTAGTGTTTGTGTAATTTGAAAGCAAAAACATCCAATTATCTTTCCAATTAAGAAACATATAGTTTACTTGGTTTTAAACATGGAAATTGGGAGTTAATTATTTAAGCTAATTATTAATCAAACTAAAAAAAAAAAAATTTCGCTATTTTGTTTTGTAATCATTTTTAAATCACAGAACCGAAAAATGGTGTCGAAATTGTTTGCTTAATTCTGGGATCTCAAGAGATTAAAAGTACTTCAAAATGTTTATGAATAAACTTTAAACATACTTAGAGCATTTTAATCCAGTTTCATTTATCATTTTAATTAATATATATTTATAGAATAAAACATTAATTTTGCATGACAAAATAAGACAATTCAAATAAAATTCTTAAAATTCTGTTTCAAGTTAACATTTTTCAATTTTCATGTAACATTTCTATATATTTTGCTCTTCCTCAACTGTTTTGGGAATGTCTTGGATGAAATTTTACCATCAGCTTCAGTTTTAGATATATAAATACTGCACTATACCAAACATAATATTTTCCGGGCTTATAAGCCGTGGTCCGAGCAAAGTAATGAGTATTAGTAGAGACTCTACTAATATTCATTACTTTGCTCGCCTTCATAGAGAAGCTATTGAAATACACAAACATCCTCACAACATAGATAGAATTTTTGAAAGTGAACAAGTTATGGCTTCCACTGCTTCAAAAAGCACCAAGCAATGACAAGAACGAAGATGTGGAACCAATCAGAATCAGTCCTGGCAAGCCTGAGATTGGTGGCTTATCCAATGAGGTTTAAGCACATGTGATACTTGATATATAAGAACCAGACCTCTGCCTTGACTGCATTTTCGCTCTGAAGAAGCCTGAAACATGTCGGGCGAAACGTCAGCCAGAAACATCTTGGTTGGACCAGGGCCTATAAGCCCGCAAAATATTATGTTTGGTACGGACACCGGCCGTGAAAGCCCAAGTTCTTATAAATACTGCACTAACTTCCTTTAAAGACCCTTAGTCTAGGAAAAACAAAAAGAGGCAAGGGAAGAAGTCCTTGGCCATAAAAACATTTGGAACCTACATCTTTTGAGCTTATTCATGCTTTGCAAAAGAAGAATATTCCGAGTCACAAATTAGGAAAAATATGTTTTAAGATTATGAGGGAACATATTTGTAATACAAAAAAAATTGTTAATTATACAATTTGTTGCTTGTTTCTGCACAAAAGAGGTTAATATTTAGATCTTGAATGCTCATATTTTAGCAAAAAGAATTTGATAAATTTCATATAAATATTCAATTTCCTTCTGAATTATATATAAATATTTTTTTTTCCTTTCATTTTGAGATTTTTACATAATATTTCAGGAAAACACAAAAGTGTGATTAAAAAATGTTATCCAGCTCCACAAAATGTATGAAAAGTGCAATAACAGTTTTATGCATTTAAACAGAAATAGAGATTTCCAAGTCCCCTCCTGAACAAAGCTGAAAAAGCTTAAAGTTTCATCAAAAACCAGAGTTTTCCAAAACCCTGAATATAATGTGCAATAATAAGACAAAGCATATTATTCACAGATTATACACCATTGCATATTATCTGCCGACTTTTTATTCAGCACTGCATATTACCCGCAAGTAGCATATTTTCACTCCCAACGCTTCAACTTTGAAATCTTATAAATTGCTGTTCACATGAATACAAATAAAGAAGTGATGACCAGCACAGGCACAGGGCCCAGCTAGGCTGGTCCTAATCAATTTAACAATCCCCAATAAACATCAAGAGGACTCTTAAAAAAACTTTCCTTGCTGCAAGTAACAGTCGCTTCCGATAAACCATTCCAAGTACCTACAATCCTATTGATGTAATTTTTCTCAATTTCAAGATTAAAAGGTAAAAGTATTCACATAAAAGCTTGAATACTTTTACTTTAAATAAAGAATTTTTAAGCAACATAAAATTAAGCATTTATTTTCGATACCTTTACAATTAAGATCCAAATTTATGTTCCCATCAAGAGTTGATTTCAGCAATTCTTCAATCGTCGTTAAATCACCTGTACGGGCACTAAGTAACAAACTTTCTTCGGGCGTTTCACATGGAATTGGAGAGTTTGATGATTCACTTTCAGACATTATGAACTAAATCTATAACAGTTTTTAAACAAGTGACAATTATCTTCATTTTTCAAAATGTATAAAAAATATATTTAAGTGCAATGTAATATTTTAAAATATCACTTGTCACAAGTTACAAACTATAATCAATTTATTATATGAATATCCTTTTTGCTGAGAAAATGTTATGGTTATGCATTATTGTTTTACATTTATAAAAGGGCCATGATAGCCTAGCGGTTAGGATGTCGAGCTTCGGATCGGAGGATCTCGGGTTCGACATCTGAGCCGCTGAAGACCCACTATGTACACTTGGGGATAAGTGCATGTAAAATCCGTGGACCCTGAAGTCCCGAGGGTACCGGTGGGTGGAGATTTTCCATTCCCTTGGCCAATAGGTCTAAAAAGGAAGGTAGCGTATTTGTGGTGGCGCCATCTGGTGTCATGCAAGTACAGTATGAGCAAAGTCGTACTTCTGCCATTTGTGTGCATCTTGAAACGGAAGGCGCTCCTTACTGCCTTAATTTCTGGTCAATTCGACAAAAGGAAGCTTGGATATCCCAGTGACATAAGCAACAACATTTGTAAAAGGAACTCCAAATCAAAGCAATTCTGTATTTAAAAGAAAATATATAACTCTGAACTTCAAACTTTTCTGAATTAGCAAGACCAATTTAGAAAATTAAAAAAAAAACAATAATAATAAAGGAGCGTACAAAACACAGTTTTAGTCTAGATTGTTTTTTCTTCACAAACCTTTTATTATTAACAACTTATAGGAAAAAACTTCAAAACTCGCACTACATTTCATCCCAATATTTGCATCAAAATCACCACTACTTTAGTTTGTAATATATAACAACGCAACAATAATTGACCAACAATAAACTCTTCACATAACAAACCAGGTTTGTTTTCCCCCAAATTTATACTCAATATCCCATCTTCAGATGGCTGATGCCTCTTTGGAGAAAAAAAAAAACCTCTAAACTCATAAGAGTACTTTATTGCAAAATAGTTTCAGGGAAAAGAAGTCAATCCATTGATCATTACACACAAAATTTTGAGAAGTTTATTCATCTTTAAACAATAGTTATTTATGATAAAAAAATACTTTAATATTATTCCAAAAATATATGAGGAGCTGCATTAGGTTAAAAATCAAAATATGATCAGTCATTCATGATATGCAAAGTTCCTCTACCTATAGTAATATCTATGTCTCTATTCCTCACACTTGATAAAACTGGTTTTAAGTAAAATATTTTTAAGCTATGGCATTAACATGTTAACGATATGTTGGTTAAAATTAAAGTAATGCATCTTTAGCCTAAAACAGAGGCCTTCAACTTGGGTTCCACGGAACCCTAAGGTTCCCTGAAACTATGATGGGGGTTCCACAAGAAATCCCTAATTCTCTTAATCAGTGCCAAAATTTTAGAATTTTAATTTTGAAAAAGATTGATTTCTTAAAGGCAGTTTGCTCGTAAAATAAACATAAATATTTCATAGATAAATTAAAATCTTAAACTATGTAAAAGTCATGGGCTCCAAATACATTAACCTAGATAAATTAGGTCACACATCAGCAAATCCAAAAAATTCTATTAGGTACCCTACCATTCATTATCTTATTAAGATATATCTCATTAAATGCTGTGACAAAATAAAGATGCAATATAATAATTTTGTAAATTTGAGTTGGATAAAGCTGTTATCCTATTTTTTCTACTCTTTGATCAAGAAGTTCTTCTTCAAGGAAAACGGTTAGCTCAAAGGGTTTCACAAAGTATAAGGTTGGATATCCCTGATCTAAGCAATCAAGATCAATATACATTGCCCATTCTACTCCATCATCATTCACGAGACTTATTTTATGCTCTATATTCGAGTTATAATTACAATGGAATCCTGTTACAGTAAATTTCCCAAGACCAGGAAAATATTTCATTGTGCTCAATATAACAGAATAAGTTATATAAGTTATCCTAATAGTGTTTAAAATGGGACTGAGCAATTGTTTTGTTCCAATGGATAATTCATTGTATCGGCATTCACTATAGCAAGAGATTTCATTGTATTACATATTACAGCTGTGCAATAATTATAAAGACATAAATAATTCTGCTAATAAATAACTTGCTATAGTTTTAGAAAATTTATCCAAAAAAGTAAAATTTTCCCCACTTTTTCCTTTTATTCTTTGGACAGGGCCCTAGTAGAAATAGGTGTCGCATTGCTTCTGCTTAAGGTCAAACCAAATTATTTACAGAATATTTCATCAGAATGGTAAATTATCAATATGACATTGAAAAACAGGAAAACAATTATAAATTGTACAGCATATCAAACGTTTTCAGCAATACTCTGCATTGCTAATAGAAATAAATTATAAGGTCAGTAAAATAAATAAATCAATAATGTCTTTCTGCTGAAATTTTGAGACTTTCTCTGAAAAGCAGGGTTGAAATTACATGCGCTTTTTAATTTTACATGAATTTTTACACATTAGGCTGATTTACATTGACCAAAAGTTGGGAGTTATGAACCCCAGTGAACCCACATTTTTTCCCAATGTAAGAGAAAGTTAAGGTAGAAAAAGGGTCTGTTGACTTATTAGCAACTAGAACTTTGTGATCTTAAAGGAGGATTGCAATATGAACCAGTTTAATTCGAAGAATAGAAACCACTTTTAATTGGCCTCTAAAATGCCTTTGTAAAAAGCCCTATTAGAGAGAACACCAACAATTTATGCATTAAAAGTCCCAAAGACTATAGAGCTTTTGCAGTTGTTTAAATAGAAATCAAACCCTGTCGAAAATATAATAGTGTTAAAATAGTCATACCATTTGTTGACCAAACAATTATGATCTAAGCATAAAAAGATACGTAATCACTATTCCAGGTACCGGCATGGGGTGGAGGGCGTCAAGGTACCAGAGAGCATTAAATTTTTTCAAGGAGGGGGAGTTTCAGGTGGCCTGGGGGAATTGTTAATGGGGGTTCTAAAGCAGTTTTTGAGGAGGAAAGAAGCAGCACTGACTATAATTTATAGTTTTATGCAAAATAAAAGCATAAAATCGGATAAAGTTTGATAAAAACTACTACGACAATTTTCAAAACATTTCTAATTCCTAAAAATTTGAAATCAAATTTTTACATCAAGAACAATGCAGAAAGTTTGGAGGCAAAATTCAAGCTGTCAAAAATATGTAGCGCAAAAAAAGTCATCGAGGAATACTGGAAAAAAAAAACAGTTCGGGAATAATAAATAATAAGCAAACATACAAGTTTCTAACACAGTTAGCAAAATTCTGTTTCATTAAATCAGGTGTCAATGAAAAAGACGCAAATCTATCACATCTTCTTTTCCCGAAGTCAAATATTTTACTTGATACGTTTATAAAAACAGGCAACGAGTTTATTACTCATCCTTAAGTCTTCTTCTCCTGTATTTGCTCATGTGAATGCAAAGATATGCAAATACCGCAAATACTTTTCTCGCTAAGTGCTAAGTTGTAGATCGGTAAGTTGCCAATCTGAAAAGTCGCCAAATTTGCTCTTTAAATTTTGTTGCAAGGAAAAAGGATTAATTTCGTTTATTCTAATCCACTCATAATGCATTAAGAGTGCAAATTTCTGTCAAGACTTACAGATGTCAATTAACTGAAAACATTCCAGTTAATTTTCCAGTTTTAACTGGTCAATTATATCTGGAAACATTCCTTTTGTACATCGCCTGCCTCATGGCCGTACAGCGATGGCGATATTATTGCCAATATTGTTACCTCTACTAAATTCATTAACCAATCAAAAATCGCATCTTTAGCGTTGATTAACTACGTATTTGAGATTGTGATTCCTTTTGTTGTTAGTATTTTTATACGGAAACATCTGAAATAAGCAGACACCATTTCTTTGTCACGTTGTAAAGATAAAAAAGCGTGTTGTGATTGTTTACTAAGCATGTCACGCCGCAAGTTTCTTCATACAAGCACATTGTAAATTTTTCATTGATGACGAAAATTCACTATGCATGTGTTATTTTAACTGCTGAGGTATTTGTTTTCAAATTTTATAGTGTTATTGTGAAATTTTACTTATCTGCTTTGAAAATATCATTTCTTTATTTTAAAAATTACAAAATGTTCACTTTCAGCTAATCTATTGTTTAGAACGCAAGCCAAATAATGTTTTCGTGTAAAAATACTTATATTTTCTGTGAAAAATTACTAAAATACTATTACTGTTATGCAGTTGCATAAGTTAAAACAATTGGGATACATGAATTGTTTATTTTCTTGTCATGAATATCAGTGAAACTAGCTCGTGAGGACAGAATTTAATTCAATTTATATTAATGTATCGCAGAAATCTATCCATTAAATGTTCTCAAAGTACTTCCTCAGTGTGAATATTTAGCTAATCCATTCGATATAAACTTAAAATTAATCAAATTTGCTTTACTCTGGTGGGAAAAGTGAATTAGCTTTATTAGGAAAGATTGTTTTAATTAATCCCAGTGGTATTGACTTAACATAAGTGCTAGGCAAAATACATTTTTACTGCTAGAAAAAAATAGTGCTTACAAATTGATATTTTGCAAGGTAATATCATAAAACACAATAAAAGCATCTGCATATAAAAAATGGTAGTAAACAAATGTATGTATGTCTATGTATCTCAGGGATTAAAATTCAGTTCAGGTCTGGATAGCAGGAATTTTGCTTACATTTCTATGGGGCCTAAATTAAAGAACATTCCCTCATTTATTTAAATTTTGCTGCTGGGATATTTATTATTGTTGTATGTTGACGTGCTTGTAGTCTGCCGAGTGGGTAGCTGATACAATAAATATTTCTTTACGAAAAGTGTGTCTTATTTACAAGCCCTAACAAATACTAACTACACCAATGGTGACTGCCAATCTTATTACTAAATCTTTAGAACCAGATATTATGAGGCAACGTCGAAGCCAGAATGTTGCCAACATCTCTCTTATTTAAGCCATGACATAATCGAGTGTTGATCCAACATTTTTAACAGGCTGATTCAATTTTTGTGAATTTTAAAAACATTTTTGTGAAAATCAAATACTTTCGTGAAAACTTGAACTTTAAAATGTAGTAATAAAAAATTTTCATTACTTTTTGCTCCAAATTTAATAAATTCTCTAAAAAATAAGATTTGGTAGTTCGGAATTTTGTGAAGGGTCCATTTTGACTGATTGCAATTTTGTAAACTCTGTTTTTGATTAATTGCAATTTTCTGAAGAGTTCGTTTTGATTGATTTCAATTTTTTGAGGGATCCATTTTGGATTGAAATGCAATAACACATGGAGAAGAAGAACAAATTCAGAGATCTAAGATATACCAGGAGCCAGACATTACAAAATTCATTTCTATCCAAAGATTGAAATGGGCAAGTCACTTGAGTAGAATGGATGACGACCAAACCACCCAGAAGATCTTAGAGGCCAAACCATCAGTAGGGACCAAGGATTTGGTGGATCGACTGTCTTGAAGCAGACTTAAAAGTACTTCAAATTAAAAATTTAAAGAATCTATCAAAGAATCAGGCAATCTGGAATTCTATTCTGAAGAATGCCATGGCCCACCCTAGGCTGGCGTGCCAATGAAGAAAAAGAAGGACTTAAGCTGTATAATATTATAAAACAAAATCTATATCAGCATAGCCATCATGCTAAGAGGAAATATTTCCCTTAGGTTCTCTACTTTTGCAGTTAGCCTAGTGGCGAAAAGATAATTTTTGGGAACTACTGTGATATAACCCCCCCCCCCCCCCCCCTGGCGACTTTTTCGTTGGCGCCAAGAAACCGTCGCCAACAACAAGATTTTTATGTCTCCAACTTCAAACACAATACAACTCTTGGCGATGATTATATCGCAAACAATGTTGCATCATACACATAGCAAACATGTCAAGAAAAATCACTAAAAAACAGTAAAATACCAAAAATTGCAAATTATATCTTAGACACAATATCAACGCTACTATGTAAAGCACGTACAGCATTTTTCAACAGCAATTCAATACATTAACGGATCGATAATTACTCGAAAAATAGAATTATTTACTTTACAAACACTCAAAGTTGAATAAAAACCCTTTCTTAAAAGAACACGCAATTTATGCCCAATAATAACTACTGCAATGATTCATTATTGAATAAAATGATATGCACTCTTTAATGAAAAAATTAATTAAAATATCGCGCAATTCAACGCAAAACGAATGTTTATTAAAGCTGTGGGAATTTTAAAATAAGAGACTCCATTAGAAAATATATAACGTTGATCAATTAAAGCACATATTACATCAATCTATTGGCAGCCTACACTAAAACTACCATAAAAACTAGACAACAAAATTAATAACGGTCATCACTTCAAGTACATTTTGTCTTTAAACTATTGGAAACCAACATTAAAAATACCATAAAAACACTTCCTTGAAAGAACACGCATTTCATGCACAATAATGACTATTGCAATTAATTATCATTACATAAAATGACATGCATTATTCAACGAAAAACATAGTAAAAATATCGCGCAATTCCACGGAAAACTTCAAATACATTTTACATTAAACTAACGGAAACCCACTTTATCAAAACTAGCAATGCCCCTAATTACTACAGCTAATATTTTAGAACAATTGAAAATTCATTGTTTTATAACCTTACAAACACATAACATAAGCAGATAATAAACTAACAAAAATAAAGAACTCACTTTAAACCAGTTGGCTTTTCAATGTTAATCCCAAATAGCATCAAACTTACAATCCAATACGACGAAATGGTCCGAAAATTACCACTTTATTTTTCTTTGCTTTTAGTCACAATTAACCAAACTTATGCACTTATTAACCAAAACAATTTCGTACTTCAGATAGCACAAACTACAAACCACGTTTCCGTCAGATTCGAAAAATGGCGCCTTAACAAAATAATATGAATTCATTTATATCGCCATAATACAAAACAATTAAACCAAATTAATTCACTTTAACACTTTACATTCTTCCTTTATCAACAGGAAATATCTCCACAAACTTTAACGATGAAATTAACTACTAAAAAGCTACCTATTAGTTAGAGATCTTTATAAAAGTCCAATCATCACACTCTAAAAACACCCATTGCATAATCAGGGTTGCCACACATTACCTCAGCCAACATCGATGGCGCTGGGTAAACAAAAAGATATCGCCAACCGAAAATCATTACAAATTGGCGCGCTAGCTCGAATGTCGCCAAGGGGGGATTATATCACAGTAGTACCAATTTTTGCTGGTACCAGTGGGTTGTACCAGTGCCGTTGGGAAAAGGTTAATCATTTATTGAAGTTGTAATTCCAATTCCTTACAATGTTTATCTACTAGGTTATGGGTGACTTAAGGTTGATTACTTTTTAAATTGTATCACTACATGTTTAAGATGTTCTGTTAAGTATTCTTATTATCTATTACAGATATTCTGTCTCAAATAATCTGAATTAAAATGGCTGTAGCTGAAGCTGCTAATATTCCTATCTTCAGCTGTCCTCGTAGACCAGATGTTGGTTCTGAAGGTCGACAAATAAAGCTTCGAGCAAACCATTTTCCAATTACAGTTAAAGCTCCTACATTATTTCATTATGATGTTACTATTACACCTGATAAATGTCCTAGGAAGGTTAATAGGTTGGTTAAAGTTTTGCATATATTTTATTATTCAATTTATATTATTATAATGGCTTGATATTAATGTCAAATTATTTATTTTTTTAGAGAGATCATTGAAACAATGGTGCTGTCATCCAATAAAATTTTTGGTTCTCAAAAACCTGTTTTTGATGGAAGAAAAAATATGTATACCCGAAATAGGCTTCCATTACAGGATCGCAACAACCACAATAATCGAGTAAGCTAGCATAAGCATGCAATGCTTTTAAGCTTTTAAATATATTACATACCTAAACTTCAAATGTATTGTTTTATATATTATTCATCTATTTCATATTTCAAGATTATTTCTTCTCACTCAATGTTTTTGTAATTATTGATAGCATTCCTGTATCATTTTTAATCAACAAATTGATCGCCCTGAAGCCAAAATATTTGCTCGAAATAGATGGTGTAACTTTTTTAAATCCTGTACGTTGAAGTCTATATAATGCTTAAGCTTTGCATTAGTGCTGGGCGATGTCTAATTTTTGATACCGCGATACATCGTCAAAATAATATCGCGATATTTCGATATATTGCAATGCCTCAGTACAGTATGGGACCCCAAATTCGGAATCCCGAAATCCAGAAGCCCCAAAATCCGGAAATTTTCAAAAAAAATAGGAAGCTGAAAAAAACCAGCTTTTGTTTTTTTTTAAAGAAAAATCGGGAAATATTTCGCACCGTTTTTTTTTTGGAAGTAGACATTTTAAAAAGAAGGAAAATAAAACATGTTTGGGATCGGAAATGTGCAGTTTTCAAAAAAAGTTATTTCGCGATTTTCTGAAAAGGGTTCGTTTTTGCGATTAGAGTTTTTATTAGTTGTTGCTTTAATGCTGAGTTAACATCATCAAATTTTGCTTTTTAACTAATTTTCGCGCGATACAGAACATTCGCAAAATTAAATTTCGAAGTTTCTCTCATTTTCCCGGTAGTCTCATCTTTTACTGCAATTAAGTGACAAAAAATATAAAATCAAATCAGAATTTAGCAAAATTCTTTTCTTTTATTGTTTAATTAAAGAGGTGAAAATAATATCAGGAAAAGTCTAGATTTTTTTTATGTTTTGCCTCAAATGTAAGTCAACTCCAACTTCGTTTTTTGTGTTAAATTCCGCTACTTATAGGCAAGTATATACGATAATAAAAGATGCTATAAAAGAGCAAAATGCTAATAAAAACTTCCAGAGCAAATTATATCGGCTCTTATGCTACTTACAAAATTTTTTGAATGAGGACCCAAAATTCACAAATCTAGAAGATTGCGGCCCCAAGCGTTCCGGATTTGTGGTTCTGTATGTTAAATTCGCTGTATAGCTAAGCAAATATATAAAAGAAATTCGTTTCTCAAAAATCAAATATAAAACTAGATTAACAATTATATTATGAAATATTTTAATTTATTTCACACGAATTTTGAAAAAATAAATGCTTCTCTCAAAATGACATACCTACAAGTATATAGACCTCATTTTTATTGAAAACAATGTGAATATATTACCAAGTTTAAAACTGAAAATAATTATTTCGGAAATGGAATTACGAGCGAACGAGCGACCGCCCCCTTTATTCCCACGAATTTCCCTTAGGTGAAAATACCGATTAACCGTCCCCCTTACTTTGATTGACATAATAATTATAAAGAAGGAATAATTAGCAAATTAGAAAAAAGGAACCTTAACAGAAATCGCTATCGCAAAAAAACCGACAATGAGTAAAACAAATTGCTTAATTTACGATCTTAAATATATTCCCTAAATTTTATTTTCAGTATTTCAAAAAATATTAATTTAAATTTTCATGTTGTGTTTAAAGCAACGCAGTTTCAAAATGACACGAAACGTCGTCATTGGGGTGTGTACAACCGTAATAGAATCTTCAATTTTTACAAGTTACAATAACAATATCCAATCTGAAATAAAGATTGAAAAAAAAGTAAAAATAATTTCTTTTTAATAATAATAGCTAAAATGTTTACTTATGTATATTTCATGAATTTAGAAGAATCACGCATTAATAACACATTTTAAAAAAAGTTTTTAAAAATACAGACGAATTGGAACAAGTGCCGTTACACAGATTTACCGAACACAAATTTATAATTTTACTATTAGTAAATTGTTAGTGAAAATGTCTTTACAAGTGTTTCCTATTTTGTAGAAGGAAATAACTTGTTTTCGGTTGAAATTTTTCAGAAACTGAACAACGTTTTTATTGTAAAAGAGAATGAATGAATTATTTTAAGATCAATTCAAAAACATACATCTAATTTTTTCAAACTTATTAAATAAATTTTTCATGCATTAAGAAAATCTTAAATACCATTTACAAACTTGAATACAAAAAAAAATATAAATAAATCACTTAAGGCATATTGCAGATTTTAGCCTATTTTAGTAAAAAGAAAAAAAAAATTTTGTTTTAGCAAGCTTTTACCGCTTGTCAATTAATAAAAAGCATAGGGAACGAAATATTTTTCCAATCATTTATTGACTTCCCATTATTGCCGCTAGCAGACCCAAGTCAGAGGTGAGGAATGTACATGCCACGCTAACATTTCGAAAAAAGAACCAACGCACGAAAGACCGCCGATTATGATTTCCTCGGCAAAAGACTTGTCACGATGATTTCATCAGCAAACGCCGATAGCACATGTCGGGAAGAGCAAAGAACAAGCGCTTACGAAGAATCCGGTATCATCGTCAGTCACAATGTTAGCAGAAACCGTGATATTATTGTCAGTCATGACTAGGGTTGCAAGTTTGTCGCGGAAAAAACAGCGCGAAATTCGCAGGACATTCGAGCAATTTTTGCGAAATATTCGCAAGAACACAAATATAACAAAATATAGCAGATCAACAATGAAAGTTATTATTCATCCTAAAATATAGGGATATTTTTAAAAATAGAAGGATTATTAACTTCGTTAAAAGCATTTAAATATTTGTATTGACTAGGATCAAAAACAGCATACATAAAAAATTTTTTAGGCTAGTTGATGAAATCTGTTTATTGTTACTGCTTTCAAAAAAAACAATTTCGAATTTTTTTTGGCACAAGTTTAGAGCCTTTTTAGACTTTGGGTGCTCAGATTTTATCCTTGGTTTCTGAATTTTTTTAAAAAATCTGACATTTCGCGAGTGAATAATTACAAAAAATAAAATAAGAAAAATTCGCGGAATTTAGGAAAAAGCTCTAAAAGTCGCAAAACTCATTGCGGGAATTCGCGGCGCGACAGACTTGCAACCCTAGTCATGACATATCGAAAACCGTGATATATCGCCAATCACGATATATCGAAAGATACAGCAATGTGAAATCAAACATCGCGATGAATGTGTAATACCGGTATTTTGTGGCAATATCGATATATCACCCGTCCTACTTTGCATCTAATGTTAATTCTTGACAATATTTAATTTGTTTTAATATTAGAAAGCAATCTTTTAAGCTTTTTAATTCAAAGTTTATGAAAATGATTTGCTGTATAGCTTTAGTATTAATAAAAAACTTGAAATGAAGTTGCCTGATAATTCTTAAATTGTATAAAAAAATTTCTTGTTCAAAACTCTCATTGTTGCCAGCTGTTCCATTTTGCACAGAAGACTTCAATCAAGAACCGTACCTTAACATTTGTTTTGCACTTTAAAGTTACCAATATTCTTAACATGTAGTAAAACTTTTAGAATGTGTATAAGGTTTCTGGTTTTGCCATGCATGACTCTATTTAGAATGGGGAAAAATAGATTTTTTTTTTTTTGCTTCCTATTTTGTTCCAAGTGCAGTGTTTATGTATTGAAATATAGATACAATGTTTTTGCATCCTTAACAAGAATTAGAGTTCACTTTCAAAGGGTTTATAAATAGGTTCTAAAATAAAAATTGATGAACAAAAAATGAATTTGAAGCTCTAAAGATATTTTCAGCTATTGTGGTCACATTAAGAAAACAAGGGGTCAAGAGATCTTCCCCAGAAAGTTTTCGAAATTCAAGTGCTAAAAGCAATTTTAGGCTATCTTGGGCAACTAGTCTCATGACACACTCCCTTTCTTAGATCTGCACTTTAGTCTATCATAATACAAAATGTAGTATTGGAAATTTATGAGTGGGCCGCTTCTAAACGTAGGTGACAAAGTTGAGAACAAAGTTTACAGTGTTAAAGGGTAGTTCAAAAAAAAAATTGCTGAAATGTCATAACAGCAGCAAACTACAAGAAAATGCCTATTATTTTTATTCAAATTGATAGAATAAATAAACTATTCAATTATCAAGAAATAATGTATGTATTATTTTGTAAATGGTTCAAAAGATTTCTTTGTTTTAAAACTAAAGGGATAAGTTAAGAAGGAGAGCATTTGCTTTTATGTTCCCTTAAATTGTACTTATAGTTATTCTTAAATATGAACACATTAATCAAGGTATTGGGAAGGGCTGTTCCATGCCTACTTTTCTCCTCCAACCTCCTTCCCTGTTAGCCCTAGGCCATAGGGATGCCCTGCAACCAGGGGTGTGGTAGTAGAGGCATGCAACATTTTAAAATCTTTTCCCAAATCCTCATTCTTTTGGCATCACTTTATAAATTCCTCAAATAGATTTAATGTTTCCATTGAATTCAGTGTTATTTATAAACTAAATTGATTTTTTCTTTCTCCATACGAAGTTTCTTTTTACTTTACCTTTTGGGCAAAAAAAAAAAAAAAGGCAACCTTGCAAAACTTCTGAAGTTATATTGCTTGTTCCAAATTGAACTACAAGCGAGATTAAAGCCTTAACCTGAACTAAATTAACATAATGTTTCAAGTATGCAAGTTTTATGTAGAAAAAATACAAAAAATATTAAAAATTGTCATTCAGGGTAACTTCAAACAACGTTATATCTTTTAGTATATTTGACTAAAAAAAAAACTAGAAGGGAAGGTATAGTACTGCACTCAGCTAAATAGGTGATGAAATCAGTATTCTACTCTTAATTTTTAAATTAAGTCTAATATACTTAAAAAATATGACATGGTTCAAAGTTGGATCCCATGATTCAAAGTTACCCTGAATGACTATAATAAATACTGTTAAGATTTTTTTCCCATTTATAACCAGGGCCTTTTTCTCCCCTCACCCCCCCCCCCCCCCTTGGCAAATACAACACTTCCTTTATTCTTAAATATGAACGCAAAGCATGTGGCAAATAACACACACCTGTAAATTTTAATATAATTTTTCGTAGCAAAAGTGCACGTTATATGCCAGACAATACTATTGATTAAAATTTAAAAGATTGAAAATTTCTTTTTTCTAATACTATTAATTCTTGAAACATATCTCATTAAAATCGCATTTGAAAAAATATAGATTATTTCTGAAATTCATATAATGCTGTTGGCTTTGATTAGAATATTCTTCGGAAAGTTGAAAACTTATATGATTACTTATTCTAATTATTTTCATGAACATTTTTTGGGAAATATCTTGCTCTTTAAATGACTTATGACTATTGCATATTTAGGGATTTCTATCAAATTTTTTGAGATTTAATATGGTTGAATTATTTTGTTGCTGTAATTAAAATTGCTTGAGCTACGTGAAAACTACATTCAGGATCTCTCTGTACTTTGACTTATAGATGGAATTTGAAGTTACATTACCTGGAGAGGGTAAAGATCGTGTTTTTCGAGTAACTTTGAAATTTGTAGCTCAAGTTGATTTGCGATTATTAGACGATGCATTAAGTCCAGCAAGTAGAAATCAAGTTCCAGTCCCACCCGATTCTCTTCAAGCACTAGACGTCATCATGAGGCATTTACCAAGCATGACGTAAGTGTACCTAAATTAAAGCTTTCAATAAATAAATTAGAATTTGTCTTAAAATTATTTAATTAGAAAAAATAATTTCTGTAAATGCTCTGAAGATATACTCTACAAAAGTCTAAAGATCACTTTCTGGATACTTATGGGTTATACCCCTACATTTTTTTGCCCCCCAAAACATCAACAAATGGAACGTAACCAAAACTATGTTATTAGATTTTAATAGCACGAGATTTTGTTAGCTTTAAATAGCATGTTGGCGACATTTCTAAAATCACTGCCCATGTAGGGCATATAACCGATAAGTATCAATTTCTGTTACTAATTTTCTCGACGCTGATTATTACCACTTGTATACGTCTGAAATGAAACTTGCTGTTTGTCAGTTATAAAGAATTAGCTTCACATATTTTTCCCACACAAAGCTTCGAGTGTTTTTCTGGGCTTAATCCAGGTCTATTTTGGTACCGTTTTTCGGTACCTTCACAAAGTTTTTATTAAAAAAAAATCGGTACCTTCACAAAATTAAAAAAAAAAAAATCAGTGTTTCAACAAACTTTGGAAAAAAAAAAAACGCATCTTCACGAAAATAAGAAATAAAGTTCGAAGGAATTAAAGTGCTGAATAGTTTTCCTAGCGGTTCACGGAAAAGTGGATTCACAGTGAACGCCGTATCGTACGCCGAAGTTCAGCATCGGGCGACCTTCCGCGCAACCGCACTAGCTCGAAAACAGGCTTGATATGCTGACGTCACTTCTAAGTATGCCATTCAATCGGAGTGAGCAGTGAAGTTTTTATACTCGGCAACCGGCTAAATTGAGCTAGAGCGTGAACAACTCAACTCATTTTCCCAGACGACTAGTGTTTTTGTTATGATTTAGCGTAAAGCGTGTTCTATTCGTATTTTTAACAAGATTTTTGAAAAGTATTTATAATGAAGCGAGGAAGAAATTTAAGTGGAGCGGATGGCTCACGGAATAGCGATTATTATATGAAATATGAAGCGTTTACGCACGATCGATAGTATAGGAACAAAATCGATAAAAACATTTTTTCAGTCTGAAAGTCGGTTTTTTTTCCACAAAAATAGGTACTAGGATTGAAAACCTGGATTAAGCCCTGTTTTTTCAAACTAAAAAACATTAATGTGCAAACGATTTTCAGCTTTTAGTTCATCAAAAACTTCTACTAAAAATGTTGATTTTTCTTTATTAATTTTCTAATAATATTCAGTCAAGCCTGTTTTTGTAATATTTCTTTCTGTTCTTTGTTTTGTGACCCCCCCCCCCCTTTTTTTTAATGTTGTATATGAATGCTATTTGTGTTGGCATTATAACACCATTGTAATGCTTTCTATCCATGCACATATGCTCATTGATACAATGTATGTATCAAATCTTATCACCAACTTCATAACAATAAAAAAACTTTAATATCTTCAAATGAAGAAAGCACTTTTGGCATTTTAGCCATTAAAAAAAATCATTGGAATAGAAATTGCTTGTGGCGTGTTGAATTCTCTCCAGACATTAAAAAGTCCGTTACAGGTGAATATACAAACTCTAGCCAAAAAGAAAAAGAAGAGAGATATCTTTTTTTTAAATACTAGAGTAAATTTTAAAAGTTGATCTTCAAGCTTCAATGCCTCAATTTTCAGACTATCTTTATTCCAACCCCTAAAGGGGTATAAAGAGTTCCCATGTTAATGGCCACTTGTTTAAAAAAGAGTTTATTTGAATAAAAGATTGTCTGTTTCATGTACTTAAAAATTAAAATATAGCTTGTACGCTGTCTGAGCTGGTTTCTTCTCCTGCCTCCCCCCTCTTATTGTTATGAAAAATATACAGTGAATGTCCATTATAGTCGACATTCCTTTTTAACTTGGTTTTTGTGGGGTTTCTTTGCAGATTTACTCCTGTAGGAAGATCTTTTTTTACTTCTCCTGTTGGTTATTACCATCCCCTTGGTGGTGGAAGAGAAGTTTGGTTTGGATATCATCAGAGTGTTCGCCCAAGTCAGTGGAAAATGATGTTGAATATTGATGGTATGATCTCATTTTTGTATCCATCTTCATTCATATTTCTTATTTTTCATTTAATTATGTAAAATTTTTCTCATGAATAATATGTTTGCAATTGAACTTTAAAATGTTGATTTTATTTCAGTCTTCAGCTATGTCACTTTTATTAACTATTTATTTAAATTACATCTATCACTAGTAAGAAAATATAATCTAAAAAGAATGTTGCTCAATAACATTTTACTTTACGAAATCTGTTATAATATATAAATGATCAAGTATAAATATTTTACTCTAAGAAAATTAATTTAACTAGTTTTAAAATGCATGGAACATAAAGAGAAAGTATTGTTCATATTTTACAAGGTTAATTACTTTATTTTATTTTGTAAATATGCTTGTATGTTTTTTGTATTTAATGACATTTCAAAATGTTTTACAGTTTCTGCAACTGCCTTTTATAAAAGTCAACCAGCTACTGAGTTTCTTTGTGAAGTACTTGATATTCGAGATATTACCGAGCAAAGAAAACCCCTAATTGATTCACAAAGAGTAAAGTTTACAAAAGAAATCAAGGGCTTAAAAATTGAGATAACACATTGCGGTACCATGCGTCGCAAATACAGAGTTTGTAATGTCACAAGACGTCCTGCTCATATGCAGTCGTAAGTATTCTAACAATGACAATGTTTCATAATATTAGCTGTGAAGAGTTTTATTGCAGTTTTCAAACTTAATTTCTATCATTATTCCCATCCTCATCCTTTTGTAATAGAAAATGTTTTCCCTTAATTCAACACTGTAGCTGATATAATCTTATTAAGGGAGTAGTAACTTGAAAATTTTATGAACAACTAGGAGCTATAATAGAAAATTCTGTGAAGTTGTATATTTGTTTGTACTTAAATGAGTTTTTTTTAATATTAACATAAACAATTCTTAAGGGAAATATTGATTCATCCAAATAACATAAGAAATGCCGTTAATTCAATTTTTTAATATATCACGTACTTGTGTATGACCTCCCTGTTTTCAGTCAAACATTTAAAAATCCGTGTATAAGTCGACTTCTTACCTTAGATTAATTGGAAAAATTGGTAACATTTTGCTTTTTTTTTTTTTTTTTTTTTTTTTAATAAACATATCAAAAAAGTAGAAAAATTAAATTTAATAAACCTTTTTACTATTGGTAGTGTGATTTTCATACTTGTACGTAAAATTCATTTTTGAATCATGATTTTTGTAAAAGGTTCACTTTTGTGATTAGGATTTTTGTTAATTATTGCTTTTATTGTAAATTAATATCAATAAACCTTTGCTTTTTTATTTCTCTAAGTCTTATTTAATTCATTGTTGTTATTAGTAGTTTTTTTTTTTTTTTTTTTTTTTTTTTTTTTTTTTTAGTTCTAATTTCCAATGAACTATACAAAAAATTCATAAATCCCAAATTTGGTGTATTTTATGCATTTTTATATAGTAGGGCTTTTACTGTAATTAAAGTCAGAAAATATTTATTTAGTGCTTAGTTACAAATTTTGCATTAAAATCTGAAACAGTCCAGGTTTTCAAGTGTTTTTCCAAGCATTAATTCATAAAGAAAAGTTTCGGAAATTTCGCCCCTCCTGAAATTGATCCCCCAACTTTGAGCCTCGTTTTTTGTACTAGATTGTTTAACTTGCATGTAACTATATGGTATATTTTTTTCTTCATAACTATAAACTTTATTTCTCCATGTTTGTTTCTTTCTTTTTGATATCATTCATATAAAAATCTATCTTTTCTTTTTGTTATCATAATTTAATTTTTTAGAGATTCAATATTAGTTAAGTTGGAAGTATTTTTAGCTCTGAATGTGTTTTGACATAAGTTAAGGGAACTCATTTTTAATCATTCACACCTTAATTTTTCTGTTAGAAAATAAACATTTAACAATTTTCTTTCTTTCTTTTTAGGATTATTTTTGAAGTAAATTTAAAGTATTAATATTTTGCAAGCTATTCAAGAGATTTTTTTTCCTGATAATGTAAATTCTAATGATCAACTTTATCCATATAAATTTTAAAATCCGTAAAATATTTTGTTACAATAACCATTTTCATATTTTTTATGTTTCATTTAGATTTCCACTGCAGTTGGAGAATGGACAAACTGTTGAATGTACTGTTGCCAAATATTTTCTGGACAAATACAAATTAAAATTACAGTGAGTAATCAAAATTTATTCTGCAACTGCCTTTTTTTTTTTTCAAAATTGAAAATAACTAATATTCTTGTGTTTTGCAAGTATTTAAAATCTTTACAAAGTAGCTCAGGGGGAAACTTGCTTGCAGATTTGTCTTTTTTCCATGAAGTGTAGAGTGGAATGGTTAAAGTTATTTATTATTCCAATTTGTGATGAACAAATGTATGAAGTTTCTGCATCTACTGTGCAACTGTGTTTTCAATTTTGTTTATTTACTTTTCATTAATATTTCAATAATTTAAGTTAGCTTGATCTTTAATATTTGTCGCAGTGTCTTAACTAAAGGCTAGGCATAGATCCCTAGCACAGAGTTTCCCTTATTAAAAAGAAGAAAAAAGATATTAAGTAGAAATATTTTTTATCCTTATATAAAAAGTGTAATCTAAATTTGTTTATATCTCCAACACCTTTTGTTTATCAATCTTATTGCTATCAAATGTTATCATGTATTCAACCAACCTCCCTAACTATTGCACTGTGTAGTGAGTTGTACCACCAGTATCCACAAGTTCAATAAAATTCATCCCATCCCATCCTGAGCTGTTTTTATCCCTCATTTGTCAGTTGTAATGTTTTTTCTCCCCTATCTTTTTGTAATTGTGGTGTAAAAATATTGTAAAATTGATTATCACAAAAAACAAACTACAAAACATATTTATTAGGGGAAAATCTCTTTATCCAACATTGTATTTATACACCATAAAATCTATTTTTGCTATTATTAGACTCTTAATTTTGGGATTCTCATCAAAGAAATATCAAACCTTTACAATTTTTGCAGCATATTAATGCCCGTAAAAACCTGCACAAGATTCTCTTTGTAAAGTTCATAGAACAAATAGAACACACATAATATTCTTTTCAAGTAGTTTTTGAATTTTAAAACAAGGCTTGGCTTTGAATTTTTATGCTCAATTTGAGTATTTTCACCAAAATAAAGAGGCATTTTGTCGCCAAAAGAAAAATTTTTGCTGAGGTAAAACTGATAAATATTCTTTTCAGATTAATCCGTGAACGTATAATTTTTTCAACCAACCATGTTCATAATTTTTTTACGTGCTGTTAATTGGTTTTATATTTCGTCACTTTTTGAAACTGCTCTAAAATCTGTATTAATAAAATTCTTCAGATTCAATTCAATGCACGAATAACACTCCTGGATCATGGTGCATTTGCGCTATGGTACACTTAGTATTTTCATAGCTATTTCCCAGTTTGGCTGCATTTTATATCCAAATGAAGGAAATCCATGTACTTTGTGCCATTTTTTAAACTGAAAAATGCTATTACGGCAACTTTTTGGCTGTGAAACGTTTTATGCTCATAACCGACTTTTACTCTTTTTGGAGCGCTCTTTGAAGTGTTTTTAGTGTTAGCTCTTTTCCTTCAAGCTATGTCTTATGTGTCAGTACCAGTTAAGGGCTTAACATTTGTTCAGTTAAATGTACTGATTTTTTTGCCTTTCTAAATAATGCTTTTATTTCTTCTGTCTTTTTTTCCCCTTTTTTATTCATCTTAATATTTATTTCTCTGATTAAAGTGCCATTTTATTTGAAGTTTTAGGAAATGCTCATATTCTAATAGAGATTTTAGAGAATGATAACAATGTTGTAGGAGTGCTTTTAAGAGCCGTGATACTTATTCTGATAGGGATCTTGAGATAAACTATTGAGAATATTTAAGAACTGTTGCCTGTAGACTTATTGTTTTGTCTAATAAGAATATATAAAGAGGATTTTTAAGAAGTTGTACTGTTCTAATGCAGATTTTTAAGGACTGTTTCCTATCTTCTAATGAGAATCTTCAAAAGTTTTACAAGCATATTATTAAGACAGCATCTTATTTAATTGTGATGACGATATCAACAATAAAAATAAAATGTCTGAAATTGTGGGCTATGTGGATATCTAAAAGTGCAATTTTTTTTGCTTTTCTGTTCAACTCTTTGGTGCTGTTGTGTGACACACGGCTGGAGCCAGATGATTTGATCAACCTTCCGAAGTCTGTTAGTAACCACATCTGCCATTTTTTACCTAAGACTTTCAGGTTCCCCTATCCTTAATATTCTGGCTTGTCCTTATTTTCTTAAACAAGCAAAATATTTATTTGACCTCGAAATATTTATGCTTAGAAATCATAGTCTCTTTATTTAATATCGAAAATATATATTTTACTAAAGAGTCCAACTCTATGAATTGTGAAGAGTAAGAATAGGTTAAAAATAATATTTTTTAAAAATTAATGAATGAAATTTCAAATATGCTGCAATATATTCATTGATGTGTTTTTCTTTTAGATATCCTCATTTACCGTGCTTACAAGTTGGGCAAGAACATAAACACACTTATTTACCTCTTGAGGTAAGTATATTAAATTGAAACTACTATAATCTCAATGAAATGTAATCATTTTTGACATTGCTAATTTTGTTTGCTTATTTTTCTTTTGTCTAATAGGTTTGCCATATTGTCGCAGGACAACGATGCATTAAAAAGCTTACAGATTTACAGACATCCACAATGATAAAGGTTTCTTTCTTTTTCATTTACAAAGATAAAGTTACTCTATGAAAACCTTAATGTGTATTGTTCTGCAGCATGTCGCTAATCTTTTAATCAGTTTTGTTTATTTTTTTCAGAAATATGTTAGTTGTAAATGGAATTAAAAAGACCAATAGTAGAAAATTACATTGAGGATGTGAAATGACAAATGAAATGAGTAGAATTATACTTTTTATGGGATTAATAAAAATTAAGTTATTCTGTTCCAATTTTGTGGTTGAGTATTAATGCAACATATGATAAAGGAGGGGCAATGTCTGACTAGCTGTCAACTGCTTTGGAACATCTCCAAATCTATTGGTAGATACGGTCAACCCCCATTAAAATGCCCGAATGCATATCTCATTCCTAAAATTTTAATTTTTTGTATGTTTCTCACAAAGAATTTTTCATGCAAAATGATTGAATCTGTTTGTTTTTGTTGTACTGTGTTTGGCATTTGTTTTCTGCTAAGAGAGTTAATCATATTTTCGTGGAATTGACAAAGAACGATTTGTGCAAGAAATTGCACATGTTTGCAATTTCTATCCCCATAAAACTACTTTATGGTGCATCTAGTACGCTCTAGGTGAGCATGCGAACAGTTGTTCAGGGAAGCCGATTTCTGCAACTCGGCTTAAGCATCACTCAACTCGGTAACACACCCTTACATGTTTTATTATAGTAGTTTGGAAACTAGATAGTCTCTGTACTCCAGAACACAGATTTGTTTTATGGATGTTAATGCTGTTAACAGAAGAAAGATTTTTTTTTTTTCTAGCTAGTAATCCTTGTTTGTAAAATGCTTAATCTCAAAATCTGATTCAAAGTTTTGTTTTTATTTTATTTATTTATGTGTCATCTTTTAATTGCATATGAAAAATAGGAAAAGATAATTTCAGAAAATTGATAAATCTGAAAGAGAAAATTTAATAAGTGTTGGTGTATCATAATGGTATTTCATTGCTTTCCATTTATTCATGTGTTTATTTATTAGTGATTTACTTTTTAATTTTTTTTTAGGCTACTGCTCGTTCAGCACCTGATAGACAAGATGATATTAACAAACTGGTTTGTATATAGATAGTTGTTCCTATATAGTTTGCTTTTAAGTATTAGTTCTTAAATAACCTTACCTCCTAAATTGGTTGACTTAATGAGAATTTTATTTGAGCTTCTTTTTGTGCTATCTTTTAAATTAGTTAAACTGCATCTTTCAAATGCTTTAAATGAAATAATAGGATATGCAGCTGACCTCCATCTATAATTTGTAAACATAGTGTTGACCCTTTATTCCAACAAAATGTATTACTTGTGCATAGTTTTAAGATGTGTTATGTATAAATTGAAAAATTGGCACCTTTAATGCCTTTTTTTTTTTTTTTTTTTGCGCAAGAGTACCTTAGCTCATACCAGAGATTGGCAAACTTTATTTTTTGTATGTTGGTAAAAAGCAATCAAAGTATTTGCATTAAGAAATTTGGATTAGAGGCATTTTCATCAATCCAAACTAATTGATTTCAGAAAAAGAAATTGAGTGAAAGAAAGGTGTAAAGGTTGTCAAAAAGCTTGCACTGACATTTTTACAGAAGACCTAATACATTTCATTGACATGCTTCTTGACCATGCAAATTGCTTTAAAGAGTCTCAAGAAAACTATTTTGGATAAAATAAAAGTTTTGTTAAAGCAATAAATCTTGTTCTCATTTTTTTTAATGTGCTGTTTAATTAGGAAGGCAACTTGTGTAAGGAAAATGCTTGTTAACCCCCTTGCAATTCTTGGTAAGATATAATGTCCATTAAATGAAACTGAACCTGTCCAATCGCAGGTGACACTAATTCAGTGTTTCAAAAGATACATATTTTAAATAGTTCAATTTGTAATTGCCGAACAACTATCACTTCTGAATATAGGGGCTTATTTATTTATTCATTTATTTTGAAAAAAAAAATCTATTAATTCAATATTTCCTTTACTTTCCTTCCTCTTGTTATACAATTTTTGCTGTATTTAATTTATATTTTCAGGTAATAAAGAATAATTTCAATGATGATCCTTATGTAAAAGAATTTGATTTACAAATATCTAATACAATGATGGAAGTGAAAGGACGAATATTGCCTCCTCCTAAATTGCAGTATGGTGGTCGAGTAAGTTTTTGTTTTATCCCTTCCTCTTGCATGCATTTGTGTGAATGAGTAGTTCACACAAATTCAGTAGTAGACGGCGCACTACAGGTGACAGTCACTCTGTAGTGCTTCCGTCTACTACTGCGGACAAACTTTTTTCGCTTTGGCAACACCGCTGTCCATTTTTCTGTGTGAAACGTGACGGAGAAACTTTTTCGGTGTTAGCAACACCGCTGTCCATTTTTCTGTGTATTATTTATTCAAAACCGATATGGCAACAATGGTAATTAGTTTAAATTGGCGGGGTTATTTGTTTTCATTTGTTTTCTCCATTGAGTGCTTGTTTCTACATGCTTCCTTTGCTGTAGTTTATATCTGAATTTATGTTGTGCAAAGAAAAGGCTACTTCATTATATTAAAGGTGGTTGTTAAATTTTCTTGCATATTTGTAAAACTTTTAATCTTGAAATAAAGTTGTATTACGTATATGGTTTTAGAAATATAATTTCACGTTAATTTAAAGCACAAATGAGCATTAAAACGCAGACATATGTTTCGGGATTGTTTGGAATCCCTTTTTCAATGCGACAGGGAGCTTCTAGATGCAAAACATCCAAATGAAGCCAAAAAGGGATTCCAAGCAATCCCGAAACATATGTCTGCGTTTTAATGCTCATTTGTGCTTTAAATTAATGTGAAATTATATTTCTGTTATTGTTTACTTGCACAAAGTTAAATTATTATTATAGTATGTGGTTTTGTCTAGTATTAAAATATTTTGGTTTGATTGAATGTTTGCTTAATTTTGCAATAGATTGATTTTATTATAATTATAAAATATTTGACTCATTAATCTTACTCTTCACTTTACTGTGGTTTTAAGACTTTTGTACCAGAAGCCCTGTTAATGTTTTCCAAATTAATAATGCTACATGGTCTTACATCCCTCAAATATTTTGTATGGATTACAGAAAAAATTTCCAATCATTGACATAAAGATTTTTGAATAAAATATTTACCATTTGGGGCATTGTGTGGAAAAAGACATTCACACACACGGTAAAAAACAAGGAATATTTTACTAAAGAACTTACACTTGTATGATTGATTTCTTAAGCCAAAAAATTTTTCCCATTGCCTTTTTTAATTACTTTTTCTTTCAAAATATGGTCCATTATCCTGAATGGAATTGAAAGAGTAATAATTTGAGATTGCAAAAATCCTATGAAAATTATTTCAACAAAAGTTAATATATGCATAAATTCAGCTACCAATTGCTTTCAATACTTTCCGTGATGTTTTTTCAAGCATTCATTCATTGTTGTGAAATATACGTTTCATAATATGCATGACTTTATGTTTTTCTAAAACTATTCTTTAGTGTTTTATTTGCTTTAAAAGTATTGTGTTACAAAACTAAAAATTCTTGGTAATTCATGCATATTTTGACTTTTTGTGTTTAGTTAATTTTATCTTTGATAATGTTTGAAAAGGTTTCCTGATATTTTATTGTTCTGTTTTACAGAATCGCTTGCAAGCTATACCAAATCAAGGAGTCTGGGATATGCGAGGCAAACAGTTTCACACTGGTATTGAAATTAGAGTTTGGGCTATTGCGTGCTTTGCTCCGCAACGTGCTTGTAGAGAGGATGCATTACGGTATTGTGTTTGCAATGTTTATTCTTCTGATTTCCACCATCATGACTATAATATTTTAATAGTAACAGGTTTCCAAAGGAAAAATGATCAGGCTTCATAAAAACGACTTCATATCATCCACACTCGAATATATTGCAATTTTTGATTAAGTTATTTTGTTGATTTAGTACCTGAAAACTTGTTCATTTTTAATTTACTATGAAATGAAATTTTGAAAAAGGGAGTTAAGCTCTAAGAAAAGATCTGATGTTCAATTAGTAAACTTTGTCTTTTTCCAAAGATGAAAAACTCACAAGTTTAATTATATTGTGAAGAGACTGTATCTCGTTATGTCCATATTTTTTTATGAGGCAAGATTGTGTGGAAGAACAAGGGCTCAGTTTGTATTGATAACACGACAAGTACTTTATTACACGCTTTTCTTACATAAAATCGGCAAGTGCATCTCGTTATCAAAAAAAAAAAAAACGAAAAAAGCTGTTTTGGTAACTATAATTCGAGTGTTTTTTTCTGTGTTATGTAAGCTTCCAAAAAATAAAAGGTGGTGAGGGGGGACCTTTCTCTACCAGAAGCTGGATCTGCATTGCTTCATTTACCATGTATTAAATGTAAAATGTCCTGAAAAGGTGGAGGGATGTCTTTTTAGAAACTATGCCCACCTTCTACCCCTGTGATCTACGCCCGACCCTGGGTATTTTATCCCGATCCATTCACCTCTGTGTGGCCCGCCAAAGGTTTTATTTGGCAATATAGTTTTAATAGCATCGTATGAGCCATTTACTTTGTAAAAAATAAAGTAGGTAGATATTTTTCAACCGGCCCAAATAGACTGGCCTTTCTGGCATTTGCCCGCATAGCCAGTCCGTTGCTGGGTGCATCCACAGTATGTAACCTGCATCTGGAGGAGTATACATTCACGCTAATCAATTTCAATAAATGTTTTCAACAGTTTTAGCTCCGTGGTAGCCTAATGGTTAGGATGTCGAACATCAGATCGGTGAATCTTGGGTTCAATACCCAAGCCGCTGAAGACCCACCATGTACACTTGGGGATATGTGTATATAAAATCCGTGGACCCTGAAGTTCCGAGGGTACTGGAGGGTGTAGATTTTCCCTTCCCTTCACTCTTAGGTCAAAAAAAGAAGGTGGCATATTTGTGGTGGTTTGTGGCATGTGGCGCCATCTGGTCTCATCCAAGTACTTAATGAGCCAAGTCGTACTTCCACTGTTGTGGTGCTCATCTATAAGCAGAAGGTGCTCCTTACTGCCTTAATTCCTAGTCGCTCTGCAAAGGAGAGCTTGGATATCCAAGTGGCATTAGAAACAACAGTATTAATGTATGAAATGCTGCATTTATCAGAAAAGAAAATTCTCTTAAAGATCTTAAACTTTTTATTTACACTGAACTACCTCTATTTTAAAATATTTATATTGTGGACATGTGAGCAAAATATAAAATTAGTATTTAAAACATCTACTTACCTCATGATATATTTTGGTCTTTATAAAAAATAAACCAATCTCTTTATCATTGATGCCTGATGCATTTTTATGGTTAAAATACTTTTTTTTTAAATGCCATAGATTATTGCATTTTATCTCTTTAAGCATAATTTCATGCTTAAGACAATTTGGAATTTCAAACTATTAAACAAGAAATCTTGCGTCAAGTAAATACTATTTTCAGGGTTCCCACGGGTGCTTATAAGTGCTTAGAAGTGCTTAATTTAACCTTTCGTTTCTAAAAGCCCTTAGAAGTACTTATTTTCAATCAAAGGTGCTTATAAGTGCTTTTTTTTAATACGAAAGTAGATTTTTAAATTACCGTATTTTTTTATGCAATTTCTGATAAGTTTTTTATGTGCTTTTTTTAAACAAAGATTCAGAAAGTGAAAAATTATGGAGGGTTATAAGAATTTTGTTGATTTTGTCACACGGTCAAGCGACTGTAGAACACGGCTTTGGTGTAAATAAGTCATTAGAAGTGGAAAATTTGAAAGAAGAATCTTATATTGCTCAGAGGCTCATTTTGAGAATGCCAATAATTGTAATGAAATTCATGAAACTATCATTACGAAAGAAATGCGAAAGGGTCAATCCATACCACTTCATCCAGGGTATGAAACCTATGGTCTCATATTTTAATGATTTTTTTTTTTATTTGTTCAGTTTACTATCGCAATTATCCCTGTAAATATTTTTGTTGCTATCTTTAATACTTTTTGAGATATTAATTTTCAAAATGTGTTTAAAGAGATGTCTTCGCTTTACGGACAAATTTTGTGGTAGCGACGTAGTTCAAGCAAAAAATTCATAACTTTGCTAATTTTCATGATATCACAAATATGTTTCCACTAAAATGTTCAGAATAACTTACAGAGTTAGACAAAAATGCATTTAATCAAATACCTATTAAATGGTGCAGTTAGTATTAGCATCAGGTAGAATGTATTTATTTTCTGCAAAAGGAGATTGCTTCAATCGATCTCCAGTGCAAAAACATTTTAAAACAGACTCAAGAAAAAAAAAGAAAGAAAGGTATTGTTTCACACAAATTTTTATTTAAAATAGTTTTATTTTAAAAATAAAAGTTACTCATGGTCATTTGGTATAGTACAGTTTGTAAATAGGAAATGTGCCTGCATTATGTTTAGATACTTTAAAAAATCATGACTCAGTGACTTCTTTTTCTTCCTCAATTTTATGTTGCCTTTTTTTTTTTTTTTTTTACTTTATAAACATTAAATTGCGAACTTATTTCTTGTAAAAATAATCTTATTTTGCATTGTATTGTCTGTATTTTATGATTTTAAAGCAATTAGTATTTTACAATAAGAAGCGAAAACTTGTAATGTTGTGAAAGATATTTTGTACATACTTTTAAATTGTTTACTATGAAATTAAATATATTGGCAGTAAAAAAGACACCAATTTTATTTCAGAACCTTTTAGTTTATACTTAGAGGATTATTTTTTAAAAATATATATTTTGATTACTGCAGTGCCTTTTAGTTTTATTGCTGTTTTAAAATTTCGTGTTTTTTCTTCAAAATATTTATGAAATCCAAGTTTGGGCTAATACTAACTGCACCATTTAATACGTATTTGTTTTAATGCATTTTTGTCTAATTTTATAAGTTATTCTAAGCATTTTAGTGAAATTTTTTTTGTGATATCATGAAAATTGGCAAAGTTATGAATTTCTTGCTGACTACGTCGCCAGCCCAAAATATGCCCGTAAAGCGAAGACGTCTCATTAAACACGTTTCAGAAAATTGATATCTCAAAAAGTATTAAAGATAGCAACAAAAAAAAAAAAAAATGCAGGGGTAATCCTGATAGTAAAATGAACAAATAGCAAAAAAAATCATAAGCATCTGAGACCATGGGTTTCATTTTCATTTGTGGCTGGATGATTTGATATGGAATGACCCTGTCGTGATGCATCACCATTATTTGGTGGAAAGGCCAAATGTGGCTAAATTTTTAGTAAACCCCCTTTAATTTTTGCACCACAATCTATTTTCCCCCCATTATAACTTGAACCAAAAGATTTGTCGCGAATCGTATAGTGGCATGTGCTTCCGCAAAAACTCCAGGACGTTTCATCCGTCTGGATGCACTGTGAAACCTTGAACAAAATAAAAGAAAAGGAACTTACCCCATCACAGCTTAATCATTGGAAATAATAGATATCCACACATCATTTGGAGACACAAAGGGAAATTTATTGACTTGGCATATTTAGTTAAACGGCTTGGGAGTACTCCGTACCACGAAAAAAAGATCACTACATGTGAACAACATTTGATTACTTATAAAAAAATATGACAATACTAAGATATCGACGACTCAGGATCTTGAACTTAACATTGGACAAAAAAATGTCTGGAGACAGGTTGGATAGGATTCATTCTTTTTAAAAAAATAGGTAACTTTTATGCCTTGCTCAGAGGCCTCAGTTGAACGACTTGCATGGCTATCGATACAAAAAAAAACACAAGGCTGTTGGACTCAAAGCTGTTCAGCTTAGCGGCAGGAGAGCGGAGATGAAATTGGTGAATGCTTTAGACGACACGTGCTCATGGCTGGCTGGAAGACTATTACCTATATTTGTTTCTCCTCAAAAAAAACATTTTTGCTTAAAAAAATACTGACGACACCAGCAGCATCCTTTCTGATCCTAAAGGATCGTTGAGATCTTTTTCCTGCATCTATTCTTCGTCAAAGGATGTCGGCAGATTCCGATCCGGCCACGCTGAAGCCATCTCCATCATCACTTCTCGGTGGTCGCTGGCTAGCTCTCCAACTATACGTGCGTCCTCTGCTGCCTCACAAGCCACACTGCCTTCAACAACCTCTGCCCCACGTGCACCAAAAACGCCTTCGCAGCGGCGTGAAAACGATGTATCCTACCGCCGTGAATCCAAGCAGCCAATCAGAACAGAGCACAATGAAACAACATCATGACGTCACGCTTCCAGCTCTCGCAGGGAAAGGGAAAAAAAATGGCCGCCAAAACATGCACTAGCGGGAAGAATACAAAAAAGCTTGATGCATATTAATAATGAACGCGCTTACACCCGTTTAAAATAAAAATATCCCCCTTTAAAAAAACAATAAATCCAACCTATATTTTACACTTAAACCCCTGTAAAATAAATAAAAACCCAAACTTAATATTTTCACAAAATAAATGAATGCTATCCCGAATTTCTTGAAAAACAAAATAATAAATTCCCCTCATTAAGAAAATGAATGAAATATGTGATATACCATATCACAATTCACTCAGCAATCAGAAGAAAAAAAAAGAAATAATTTGTCAAGCTTAAGTATTCAAGCCAAAAGCATTCCGAACCCGTCTCCATACATGAAAAGTTAACACATCATGTACCACACAAAAAGCAATACACATATCAGCATAGGGTAAGTTACCAAAATGAAAAAAATAAAACATACATTCAGTGAGAGATGTAATGAATTTGCTTAAACCTTTGCCAACAATACTCTTAAAAAATATTTTACCCCGACGGTGTTGCCTGAAACATATCACACATAAAATAATTACACACAAAAAAATACATCACCACAATAGTTAAAAGTCCAAAAGGTGAAAGCAAAACAAAAACATAAAAAAATGTAACAACTGGAGTATAATAATTATATACAGTTACATCAGGTACCATGGTTTTGAACTATACAATCATGGGTATAGTCTAGAAAAAATCGACAAAATACAACAGTATTTGTCTATTTACTTAACTATTCAGCTAGCATAAACAGAAAAGTAAGATTCTGAAAAAATTTGTTACAGCATAAACTTTCATAATACATTTTTAACTACCAGTGACAAATGATTCTTGAGAAATGACTCATTCAATATTGTACCAATACAACTCAATTCAATTGCTCAATGTACCCTGAAGAAAAATTGTTTACCGCAAATACGAAAAATTTAACACAAAAATTTATGATACATGAGGAACCAAATGTTGCAAAACAACCTAGGATAAGTTACGACCAGCACAACTAAAATTTTGCAACACAAGGTGCACCGTGAACCACAATATACACATTTTTAAACATTTCGACTGCGAAGAAAATACCTAGTTTGCTGAGGTTTACATGAGGTTTTCATAGCTTCAGATTCAAACATTTTTTTGCGACTAGGTGCAAGACGAAGGCGATTAATATGAACTAAGAAAGGCAGTGCACATTGAATTGAGCAATATTGACATCAGAGATCATCTCGTCCCCTATTGATGACCTCCCCTGGAGTTTAAATGCTGCCTATGCTGTGAAGAAAATTGTCTCTGTTGAAAATTTGACCTATTTGATTGGTTACCCTGTGGATACCTAGGTCTATATGGTAGACGCGGTGAAAAAAACTGCAGGTTCTGAGCCCTGGGTCTAAATGTAGGTGGATTGGCATTTGCGAGAAAAGATCTGCATTGTGCCATTACATGATTATGTTTTCCACAAAACGAACACTGCATTCTTGGAGTTGCAGTTTCAGACATATTATTCATAGGTTGATGACATTCAGTTGGTTGTGTCGAAGTTTGTGGTCTAGAATTCCAAACAGGACATTCAGTTAAGGGATGGTTACCTTGGGAACATAACCGACATGACTTCAAAATAGTCTCAAGTGTCAATGTTAAATTCTGTACCTGTTTGGATAATGATTCTATCTGGGCACTTTCAGTTGACTGCATTTGTAATGCGTTAGTCATTTGACTTTGATGTCCTTCGAGCATACAAAACAATTTATGTGCTTTATTTACTAAGGCCTCGAAGTTGTTAGTGTCACTATCGACAAGTTTGTCTTTTACAAATTTAGGAACTGCTTGGATAAATTGCAAGCTTTTGATATGCACCATAGCATTATCATCACTTAGCTGTGCATATGCCTGATGGGCAGCCCTTTCTACACGATGGGCGAGACTATGCATCGTCTCCCCTTGGATGTGAGAAATGTTCTGGAATTGTGTCAAAGACACAGAGGACATAATCGGTATTTGGAAGAAATTGCGAAGCTTTTTGCAAGCATCATCAAACCTTGAAATATTTAAGCAACTGGGGTTGGACTGAAAATAGTATTGAGCAGCACCTGACAATTTTGTTTTTAAATATAATAATGCCGTGGCATCATCCCACGCGTTAATCATTTTAATTTGGGATACCTGAGAAATAAACCATTCAAGGCTTTCAGGATCTCCCGAGAAAGGTGCGATGGCAAAATTTACAGAATTAACTCCCCTATCTGCTCCTTGCTCTTCCTCTGTCGACATGATTGTAGTATAATAATGCCCGTTTTCCCCCTGATTCATATACTTAACTACAATTGGCATTGAATACCAACACTAAAGACATTAATTGGCAAAGCAAACTCATTACTTAATGTGTGCAATGAAAGAAAAAAATTCCATACGATGCCTTTTAAATTAAAAACATATTGATCATTTCCCCCAAAATATTCAAAATCAATTCACAAAATTTCTTAAAGTCCAGAATATGAAACATATAAATGTAGCACATAGGTTTGTTATTGTAATCTGAAAACATAACATAAATATGCAAACAAAAAAAATACTACAACTAAATCATTTCAAGTGTTGCACACATTAATCTCACAACAATTTAAAAATTCCACAGATGCATCCAAACACAAGTAAAAAAAAACGGCACCAATTTGTCGTGATGCATCACCATTATTTGGTGGAAAGGCCAAATGTGGCTAAATTTTTAGTAAACCCCCTTTAATTTTTGCACCACAATCTATTTTCCCCCCATTATAACTTGAACCAAAAGATTTGTCGCGAATCGTATAGTGGCATGTGCTTCCGCAAAAACTCCAGGACGTTTCATCCGTCTGGATGCACTGTGAAACCTTGAACAAAATAAAAGAAAAGGAACTTACCCCATCACAGCTTAATCATTGGAAATAATAGATATCCACACATCATTTGGAGACACAAAGGGAAATTTATTGACTTGGCATATTTAGTTAAACGGCTTGGGAGTACTCCGTACCACGAAAAAAAGATCACTACATGTGAACAACATTTGATTACTTATAAAAAAATATGACAATACTAAGATATCGACGACTCAGGATCTTGAACTTAACATTGGACAAAAAAATGTCTGGAGACAGGTTGGATAGGATTCATTCTTTTTAAAAAAATAGGTAACTTTTATGCCTTGCTCAGAGGCCTCAGTTGAACGACTTGCATGGCTATCGATACAAAAAAAAACACAAGGCTGTTGGACTCAAAGCTGTTCAGCTTAGCGGCAGGAGAGCGGAGATGAAATTGGTGAATGCTTTAGACGACACGTGCTCATGGCTGGCTGGAAGACTATTACCTATATTTGTTTCTCCTCAAAAAAAAACATTTTTGCTTAAAAAAATACTGACGACACCAGCAGCATCCTTTCTGATCCTAAAGGATCGTTGAGATCTTTTTCCTGCATCTATTCTTCGTCAAAGGATGTCGGCAGATTCCGATCCGGCCACGCTGAAGCCATCTCCATCATCACTTCTCGGTGGTCGCTGGCTAGCTCTCCAACTATACGTGCGTCCTCTGCTGCCTCACAAGCCACACTGCTTTCAACAACCTCTGCCCCACGTGCACCAAAAACGCCTTCGCAGCGGCGTGAAAACGATGTATCCTACCGCCGTGAATCCAAGCAGCCAATCAGAACAGAGCACAATGAAACAACATCATGACGTCACGCTTCCAGCTCTCGCAGGGAAAGGGAAAAAAAATGGCCGCCAAAACATGCACTAGCGGGAAGAATACAAAAAAGCTTGATGCATATTAATAATGAACGCGCTTACACCCGTTTAAAATAAAAATATCCCCCTTTAAAAAAACAATAAATCCAACCTATATTTTACACTTAAACCCCTGTAAAATAAATAAAAACCCAAACTTAATATTTTCACAAAATAAATGAATGCTATCCCGAATTTCTTGAAAAACAAAATAATAAATTCCCCTCATTAAGAAAATGAATGAAATATGTGATATACCATATCACAGACCCGAAAGTTTGTCTCTTAACCCTGAAGGCAAAAATATATGCTCCATTTGGAAGAGCAAAAAAAAAAAAGCTTTTCTTCAAGTTCAAGCTGATATCACAGTTATGGAAAATTCAGCAGAAGAACTGTGTAATAAGGCAGTCATCCAAAAACATTTCACTTTTTATGAAAGCCAATTCACTTCGTAGGGATATTAAAGAAAAAGCATCTGAAGTTAAAGAATTAGACATTAAGATTTCTGAAAAAGAATTTAATGTAAATGTTTTTTAAGTTATTATCTGCAAAGCTTTTGATGTGATTTTAATTGACCATTTATTCATTCATAAAATTTTTAACTAACCCTCACCACTTTTATTTTTCTTCCATATAATTGCAGATTTTTTTTAACCTTGGATCAAAAAGTTCATGGGTAATTCCACTGACATTAAAATTTAATTATGTTTCTAACTTTTAATTATGTTTCTAAAGTTATTCTAACTTTTAAAATTGCCTTTTTTTTTCTAATATTGATTGAAATTATTACAATGGAGTTATAATAATGGTACCCCACTTCTTTTTTTGGCATAAGATTTTATGTGTGAAATTAAGGGGATTTAAAAAGCTTAATGGTGACTAGCAAAAGTAACATCAGTCACATTTTTTAATTATCCCCCCCCCCCCCCCCTAAGCTTCTAATGCCTGACAGCATGTGACGGTACTGTTATTTTACTTTATTATTATAATAATTTAGATCCATTTCAGAAAAACATAACAATAACATGGTCACCAAGGAATTACTCTCATGCAAATATTTGTTTTGTTTCTTAAATATTTTTTTGATAATTTAAATACGAAAAAAAACAGGAGTACAAACAAAATAAGTCTTGCATTCAAGTAATATCATTAAGTATTAAGTTAAGATTTTTTAGTGTTTAAATGTTGAAGATTGTGGTAAGTTTCCATTTTTCTTTATCTCTATTCTAATATTTCTTTACATATTACTTATATGTATAGTGTATACACAATATGCATATTTGTAAAAGTGAGATTGGGTTTATGTTTTTATGTATGATTTTTGGGAAGATACACTTATATATTAAAATTTTAAGTTTAACTTATCTGTAAGAACATTCAACTTGATCGAAATGGATTTTCATCCATTAAATTGTATTGTATGTGCTCCACAATAGTTTATTCAAAGTCTAAGAAAATGACTTTGAAAAGTCTTGGAAAGTCTTAGAAAGTGCTTATTTTTAGTTATAAAAAAAGAGTGGGAACCCTGTATTTTATTAGTATTATTTAGTTGCTATGTTGCATATATTTTATATTTTTCTATTACCTTGTTGTAGTTTCAAATAACATTTTATATTTCAGTACCTTTTGCCAACAACTTCAGAAAATTAGCAATGATGCAGGGATGCCTATTTCTGGGCAACCATGCTTCTGTAAATATGCCACTGGACCTGATCAAGTGGAACCAATGTTTCGCTATCTCATTGAACATTTTAAAGAATTGCAACTAATTGTCGTTGTTCTTCCTGGTAAAACACCTGTATATGGTAAGTATTCTTGAGAAGAGCTTTTTGATAAAATTTATAGGTGATTGGGGTTAGTTGAGAGAACAAAATCAAGTTGTTTTAAATTTAATATTTCATGTGTTGGTAAATATTTTCACAATATTGCATGCATAAAACTAGTTGGTTGTTTTCTTGTCTTCTTTAGAGGAACATTTGCAATTACTTTTTCCTTTCTTTTAAAAATATTTATTTCTTTAGGTTATTATTCAATTATCTTGTTTTGAAACTTATTTTCTTACAGGTTTACTCGTGAAATGATTATTATTGCAATTTATTTCTGTGTTTGCTTTCTTATGAAATGCATTAATTTTATTAATTTCCAATTTTAAAAAACATACAATTCTAAATAAACAAACATTCATTTTTTACCAAGTTCTCTGTTTGCCTGAACTTTTAAAAAATACTATTAACAGTTTAAAAATCCCTCCCCCCTCTTCCTCCTTCAAAAAATTTTCTGCCCTGTCATGTTAAATTTAATTTTTCCTCTAAAACAAGTGTTGACATTTTTCCCTTAAGGGAAATGAAATTATATACTGACATGAAGTCAAGAAATAAAAGGAGTAGTGACTTCATGTTGAAGTGAAAGTTAATAGACAAAAACTAAAGGATATACATTTAAAAATAACTGATAAACATTTCTGCAATAGTGTGCTAACTGGGTTAAGATAGGTTGTAGCCTTGTTTTATTTCATTTTATTACAGCTGAAGTGAAACGTGTTGGTGACACAGTATTGGGGATGGCAACACAATGTGTTCAAGCCAAAAATGTGAACAGAACATCTCCACAGACCCTTTCTAACTTGTGCTTAAAGATCAATGTAAAATTGGGTGGAATAAATAGCATTCTGGTACCAAGTATTAGGTTCGTATCTTTCCATTTTTCTCTTGATACTTCTAATAATGACCCTTCATTCATTTATTGATGTTATAGTCAATCTCTTTATCATTCATATATGTTGCATTCTTTTATTGTTAAAATACTTTAAAATGGCACAGCCATTTAACTTCTTAAGATATTACTTTAATCTTCTTAAGATATTTTTAACTAAGACTAAACACATATCATTGTTATTTAGAAATGAAAGTATAGAGCACCTTTTTCCTGTGTTAATAACATAAATAAATTGGATTAGTTTTCTCAATAGTATTTTTCTCTATTTGTTAACAAAAGGTGTCACAGTATGAATTCTATTTTTTATTTTTTTTTTTTGTTGTTGTCCTCAAAAAAAAAAATAATAATAATAATATAATATTAATTCATTGCTTGTTTGACCTTTATACCAGTTCTTACACAGTTACCTATTACAATCCAAATATTTCTGAAAACTTTGAAAATGTGTTGCTTTGAATCTAATTATAAATTGATTTCTTCTTTTTTTAGAGGGAGAGTTTTTTCTGCTTGTTATTTCTTTCTGGATATGTCTCAAAATATTTTCAATGAAATTAACATTACATGCATCTGTACACTAAAATACATACTTTCTTTTATCTAAACGAGCTTTTTCCTCCTGTTTTTATTGCTTTGCCTTAAAGTACATGTCTAGAAATAATTGGAACTGAATTTTTTTTATAACTCAATTTTAGGCCTAAAGTTTTCAATGAACCAGTCATTTTCTTGGGTGCTGATGTCACACATCCTCCTGCTGGTGATAACAAAAAGCCTTCTATTGCTGCTGTAAGAATACTTTAATATCTGAAAAGTACTTGTGTTCAAAATGGGTTATCATTTACAGATTAAATGGGTTGCAACAATTTGTCATGAAATTTTTTTTTAAAAATCAATTTCAAGCAGGAGTTCCCAAAAATATTTACTATTTTTACTTTTTCTTTTCTTAAGGGGTACTCCCTATGTGTACTGGCTAAACAGCCATTCTGTTTATCACATTAAGTGTAAAAAACTGCTTCATCTCAGAGACTCTTAATGTGCAATTAATTGTATGGAACAGAGCAACTGCTCTTCTGTCAATACAAACATGGTGTTAGTACTGCTTAACATAAGTGCCAACTGAAATAAATGATTCTTCATCCTTTATTCAAATGCAACAAACTGTCTATCATCCAAATTTTAAGCTGGAATGCCTAATGAGACATTTTAAACAGATTCTTCTCTAAATTAATTCCTAAACATTAATTTTTTTTTTTAAAGAAACATTTTATCCCTGAGGGTGTAGACCTCAAAACATTGAATACAACCCTTTTTGCAATCAATATGCCTGCTCTCCTAACTGGAAAATAAACATTGTTCTTGAACCAAAAAATCCGATTGTATTTTTTCTTCCTTTCTTTACATCAACTTTAAATGTAATGTATAAGAGACTGATTTTTTAAAAAAGATAACTATAGTAATTAATAATTACCAAAAGGAATTTATTGTTGTTCCCCATGTCAATTTTAATTGCATTTTCTAAGTTATAATCATTTTCCAAACTTTTTTTGTTTCTGGATAACGTTCTGCAATCATATTAATATTTATAAATATGTGTTTGTATTTCAAAATCATTTATATGTCATTTAAAATGGCTAATGGTGTCATTCACACCAAGTACAACAGTACCCTTGCAACAAAAATTTTCAGTGCCCATCATTGCTTCTTCATAATTGAATAACACCTTGTATTATCTGATTGGCACTTTTTATTATATCATAAAAGGAACTTTTACATTGATGTACATGATTTGTTTATTTCGCTATGGAACAGATAAACTTTCGCTGTTATTTTAATATTCATAGCAACAGTCTATTACAACAGACAAAATGTCTCTATCGCCCTTGGTGTGATTGCACTATAATGGTCATAAAAGTTTTCCTTTAAAATGTCTAACTAAAATAATAAAATTAATAAAAAATGTATACTAGTTTTATTTGTAAAAAAAATACAGAAATGCTCTTATTGTATTGTTTTCGTTTTGACCTTTTTTATATGAATGTACAGTGAAAGCTGTAAGTTGACCACTTGCGGTGCAGCACTTTAGTGGTCAACTTATAAAGGGTGCTGTAGAGGGTGAAGGCCAAGTCTGTTCTTGACAAAAGTGGTCAACTTACAAAGGTGGTCAACTTTATAGGTTTTACTGTATTTTATACCAAAAAAAAAATTATTTCATAATATGACTATGTACAGGTTTAAAAACTTTAGTTGTGTTAACTTTGCAAAATTTGGAAAAGGGTAAAACTCAAGAACAGTTTTCAAATATCATGTGATTTCAAATTATTTTTCCCTCTAATTTAAATATTTTTGTATTTTAACATGGATTAAAATGTCAATGTAATTCATAAAGTTTAATTTTAGGTTGTTGGTAGTATGGATGCTCATCCTAGCAGATATGCAGCAACCGTTCGTGTTCAGACTCATCGTCAAGAGACTATTCAAGATTTATCTACAATGGTGAAAGAACTTCTTATACAGTTTTATAAATCTACTCGTTTCAAACCAATGAGAATAATTTTTTATCGAGATGGAGTATCTGAAGGACAATTCCACCAGGTAAATTCCTTTGGTTTAAAACCATATAGCTAGTGCATGTTGGTACTGTTATGACCCCCCCCCCCCTCTCCTCAGAAAAAAAAATTCTGTTTATGCCACTGTATATTATTCTACTAAATATGAAATTTTTAACTTGACTAATATTTAAAAAATTTTACAATGTAGGATTACAAAATAGTTAATTAATACTAGGGATGTAACGAATAGTGATTTGGCCGAATAGCCGAATATCGAATATTCGGCTGTTTCTTCTAGGACGAAGAATATTCGTCGGCCGAATATTAAAATTTCTAGAAAATCATTGAAATAGAAATAATTTGTCAAATTTAAAAGTATTCACAAAGGCCAATTCCATATATAAATGTATCATGTATGATTTAATTCTGTTTGCTAAGATTCTAAAACTATCTTAAATTAATGTGTTTTCTGTATTATTTTGAATGCAGTAAAACTGAGAATTTCCCCTACAAATGGAATAGAAATGAGAAATTTTAATGTAAGCATTATCATTATTTTACAAATTATTTAATTCAGATTAACCCTATGCACCCGAGCGGCGCCGATTAACTAATGGCATTGTGTAATATTTATCAAAGTTTACTGCGATATATAAATGAATAAACTGGTGAAATTTTATTATTTGTAAGCATTTGTTTGTTTATAAATGTTTTTAAAACACTTGTAAAGTGTTTGTCGAATTTGGCCGAAATCGTCTCGAGTTGCTGGTTCGTGCAAGCGAAAATGGCCGCGAATGTAAAGGGCTAAAGAAATACAATTGCTCAGTGAACTTTTTACCTTGCTCAACATAGTTTTATGAAGGTATTTTAAAAGTTATAAAAGAATATTTTTAGTTTATGGAGTTCTTTTTTACATACCTATTTTAAAAAGATCTATTGAAATAAACTGGAATATACTTTTACTTTCTGAAACCCCAAGAACTTATGCTATCTTAATATTCATGATACATTCAAGACATATTCCTCTCTTACCAAATATTCACAATAAATCAGTCTACCAAAACAAAGTCTGACTTCCACTTTGTTAATAACAAAATAAAAGTCTCAATCACAATTAACTATTGCTAGCATTTGGAAGCAAGCACCAAGTATAAAGTACAATATTACAACTTTAAAATATATTTTTTTTCAGTCAAACCTAAAAACAATGTTTAAAAAAGTAGCTTTTACTAAGTTATTTTTATTTATTAAAACTATATACCCTCAATGTGTTCTTTTGCAATAACTATAATACAGTTTCAAATGTTTAAAACTACTAATTTCTTTATTTTTTTACATTTCTACTGTAGCAGAACTATTCGGCCGAATAGTCCATCAATATTCGGCCAGGCCGAATTTCATTTTACCGAATATTCGGCTAGTGTCATGAATTGACTATTCGGCCAGCCGAATACCGAATAGTGTCCGAATATTCGTTACATCCCTAATTAATACTGCTTTTTTTTTTCTGCCTTCGAAAAAAATTCTAATCCCCTTCATATGTAAAGCTTGCAGGGAAATCTCCATGCCCCTTGGAAATTTGAAATTTAGCCCCTGACTTGCATTAAATTGAAAAGAAAACAGAATTTCTGATTTTCTTTATATTTTTTGACCTAAGTTAATTTGCGATAAATCAAAGTCTTCTTCTGCAAAGTTTTCTTTGGTCCCTCAAAATTTCAAGTTATGGAGAATTGACTACACTAGTTAATTATAAATCTGTGCTGTATGTAAATAAACTCCTTCATTTTTGTTGAAGCTTTTCTTTTTTGCACTAATCTTGTAAAGACATGTTTGTTAGCTCCCTTTAAATAAACTGATATTCCAAATAGTAAATATTGCAGCTGCTATGCAGTGAAAGTCAAAGACTATCAAGTACATGTGGCTTTTGTTATGAACTGATTGTGTTAAATTAAATGAAAAAATTTTATGAGTATATATTTTTTTTCTTTTTTCCATTTCATGTTTGTATGCATTGCTGTTTGATGTTTTGCATCAGTTATAGTAAATAGTATACGAGGTGTGATTGGAAAGTTTTAAGAATGGGCTTGTAATTCCACAATGGCGGTACTCACATGCTACTGTGATGCATCTCCTTCAAAATAGTCCCCTTCTGACTGCAACGGTGTTTCCACTTTTGGAAACATTCCTGGAAATTTTTTTTCTCCAGTATGTGAAGGACGCTCGCCTGATTCACCTGGATGCCTTCAATCGAGTCAAATCGCTTCCCTTTCAGTGAAAATTTCAGTTTAGGAAACAGGTAGAAGAATTTTTGACTAAATTTAACATTCCTGTGCTTCCACAACTGCCCTATTCCCCTAATATAGCCCTTTAAGACTCCTACCTATTTCCAAAACTGAAAATTTCACTGAAAGGGAAGCGATTTGCCTCGAAAGCGAAAATTTCAGTTTAAGAAACAGGTAGGAGTCCGCAGGGGCCATATCACGTTAATAGGGCGGTTGTGGAAGCACACTCCTTAACACACTCGAGAAAAAAATTTTCCAGGAATGTTTCCAAAAGTGGAAATACCTCTGGAGTTGGTGTGTTCAGTCCTAAGCGGAGTATTTTAAAGGAAATGCCTCACAGTTGCTTGTAAATACCGCCATTGTGAAATTACAAGCCCATTCTTAAAACTTTCCAATCACACTTTGCACATGTAACAATAATATTCAAAGTGTGAACCTGTATTTTTGATGTTATTTGCATTTAGGTTTGAATTTCTTGCATATGTAAAAGCATATTACCAAAAATAACTTTTGAAAGTAAGATTAAAATGTCAATTAAAAATTTTGACATATTGTTGAGCAAATATTACTTTCTCCTTGTTCTAATTTCAAAAATAGGAGCATATTTTACAACATATTTTACATATTTACAAATTCTGCTATCAATTGGTTTGTTTAACTTTTAGCTCTAATATATAGTGGTATAAGTTCTAATATATTGTGGCTTTAATTTTAATATATTGCACTATGAAACTAAAACTCTTTACAAATATCATACAGCTTGAAATATTCACTATCCTGTAGATACATACTATTCTGCCTATAAACTAAATTTTTTGACTGCCAATCCTACCTATATGACAATTAATTAGATAAGGGGAAAATGGTGTTGAATTCTTCTGTGTCTTGCATGTGAAATCTGATTTAGCATTTGAGCAAATGATACAGTTGTGTTAAATATAAGTTACTAGTTGAAAAATTCAATAAAAGCAAACATTAGCACTAAAAATTATAATATAAAAAGTTATTTTTTATTTTTTAAAAATATCTCCATGTACACTGAATTGAAATTCCTTCTGTGAATACTTATGATAGAAATTCAAACTTCGGCATCTGTGATATTTTATGTATTGTTTTTAATGCACGTTTCAAACAAAATCATTTTGTTTGCTATTCTTATGAATTAAAGTTCTTTTAAATCGTAATCTGCTGTTTATTTTTCAGGTGTTAACCCATGAACTTCTTGCTGTCCGGGAAGCTTGTTTGAAATTAGAACAAGATTATAAACCTGGTATCACATTCATTGTTGTACAAAAGAGACATCATACTAGATTATTTTGTGCTGACAAAAAAGAGCAATGTGGGAAAAGTGGAAACATACCAGCTGGAACAACAGTAGATTCTAGCATCACTCATCCAACAGAGTTTGACTTTTATCTTTGTAGCCATGCTGGAATTCAAGTAAATTATGCTACATTTTTAGAACATTTTCTTAATTATTTGTAATATCCAGGAAATCATACTATAATTAGTTTCTCATGGCAATAAATTTTTACAAAATGAAATGGGGGAGGGGGCCAACCATTTCATGTGCCCTTGTGTATACTTATTTATATGTCAACTTTTATTTATTTATTTATTTATTTTTTTTTTTTTTAACTATCTTTTGTTAAAATGATTATTGTATGGCTCCTTTTGAGCTTTTGGTATCCATTTATGACAATACACAATCATATCTATATATATGTGTGTGTGTGTGTGCTTGTATATATATATATATATATATATATATATATATATATATAATAGCTGTTTGTAAAGTTTTTGAAACTCATCCAAATCCTGAAAAAATGAATTTCCTGAAATCAAATATAATTCACTGATGCTTTTAATACATTTTTTTTTTTTTTCATTTATTTGCTTGCAAAAGTCTCATATTTGGCAATGTCATGTGCTAATTGTCAAAAGATTTCAAAATTCATTGGAATTAGAATTATTTTGTTTATTGGTAACTCTCAGATTTAGCGCAACCATGATAATGGCTGCAGTTTGACCCGTTGTAGCTTTCTGCCTGCTTCCAATTTGTGTTGAAATGGAGTTTAACATTCATTTAAGAAAGTAATATATGTTCTACACATTTATTTAATGTAACGTTACGCACATAAATACACAATTTAAAAATTCCCATGTTTTCATTTGCTTCGTTTAAGTTTATTTCTTACAAAAAAAAAATAATGGCTATCAAAAATTATGCTGAAATAATCATAGAAAAGCTAGGATAGTCTGGGAAATTTATTTTCAAAAATGTGTAATATAAGATTATTAGTGGATGATTCTTAATAAGAGGGGCTTTTCTTTGAAAAAAATCTTCTTTGTTTGGATTTTATGAGTTTATCTGAATGATATGGAGGATTTAAAATCCCAATGTAATTCAGACAGGTTAATAGTGCATAGTTTTCTTTTTTTTTCTTTCTTTTTTTTTTTTTACAAATTCAAGTTTTTTTACCCTGCAAACAGAAATCAATGCATGATAAATGCATGTCTCTACTTTACCATCAAACCATGGTTTGCAATATCATAATAACAAATATTTTGAACAGTGAGCTAAGGAAGAATCACTCTGTGGTGTGTTAATAAAGTCCATATTGCTTCAGTATTAGATGGATAGTTTACCTTATTTATAGCCTGCTAGAATTATACAAATTTTTAAACAAACTATTTATATCGGTGCCATAAAAATCGGAAAACTACTTAAATATTGTAGATATTTCTCTTCGGTTTTTTAATAGGTTTCTTATTTATTTACTTATAGGGAACTAGTCGACCTTCTCACTACCATGTGCTGTGGGATGATAATCAGTTCAGTTCAGATGAGTTGCAGTCTTTGACTTATCAGTTATGTCACACGTATGTTCGGTGTACACGATCTGTATCCATTCCTGCACCTGCATATTATGCTCATTTGGTTGCATTTCGAGCTCGTTATCATTTGGTGGAGAAAGAACATGATAGGTAACTATGAAAATTTGCTTTTTTTTTTTGGTAAGAGCACTAATGTAACAGAATTTAAAAATTTGATTAGTTGCAAATAGGTTCTACTTGTGCACCTGATAAGTAAAACCTAATGTATATGTTTCATTGCATGTTCTAAACTCTTTAAGATGTGTATTGTTAATGAGTGAAAGAAGACGTATTTTGTTGAAAGGTTTCAAATGAAGAAGTCAACAAGAAGTTCCGTCTAGAACTATACGAGCCTACTTTCCCGTATACACCGAATTCAAATTTATAATCTAGCTATCTCTCTCTCTGTCTTTCTCGTTTAGCTTTAGTTCTTAATTGCTTCAAATATACCTTTTTTCAATGGTTAATACATATTCATTCAATCATTCATTTATTAAGTTATTCATGTATTTATTCACTCATTTATTCTTTCATTCTTTTGCTTATTCATTTAATCATTCATTAATTCAAAAATATCCTTAAAAATCCTGATCAAAAAATTTCATAGGAAAATAGGCTCGTTAGTGCTGGATGAACTTTTTATTTGTACATGTTCTACATCATAAGAGCTTTCCAATAAAGTTTGTTCCAAGCAAATCGGTCCGTTAGATCAGGAATTACATAGGATTTAAATTTCCCCGTAGGCGGTATGTTAATTTTTTTTGAACTGTTCAAAAATGAGCAAAAATTGTTCAAATCAATATTTCACGCCAAGAACTTCTTTCAGTGAGCTTGTTCATGGGAACTTGGATCTTGTACCCAGAGTTTACATCATTTGCTTCATTTTCACCCATAGGCGCTAATGTTGAAAATTTTTGAACTGTTCAAAATTGAACAAAAAATTGTTCAAATCAAAAACTAAAATATGGAAATGAGATGTCCTCGCCGAGATCTTTCGAATGCAAAAAGAATTTTTCCAATCGGACAATTCGTTCAAAAGTTATTAGGGGGGACAGACCGACCGACACACTTTTTCCCCATCTCAATACCGTACTTTCAAATTTTTTATTTTTCATTCTTTATTTAATTACTTAACTTATTTTTGACTTTTCTTGATTTCTAACGATATTTTCACGATACATTAAGCCTTCTTTCATGCTTTATTATTATTTTTTTTTACTTTTACGGGAAAGTAGGCTAAAAATGAAAATATGTAATGAATGAACTACTTTTTCCACACAAGCCAACAAAGAAGATTGTGCCATCTTAGGGCCCCCCAAATTTCCAAACTTATTGATTTATTTCGGGTAAAAATGAATGATGAAAATTAATGATTCAGTTATCTCGCTAAAATTGCCATTGCAAAGAGAATTTTTTGAGCATTTTTCAATAAAATAATAATAATTCTTTTCTCTACCATTTAATTTTTACTGGCCCTTGAGTTTCCTTCATTTTGTTTTATTCCTTTGTTAGAAAGACAGAAAACAATTTGTATTGTTCATAAAAAGTCTCAATCTATAATCTTTTTGACTAATGTAAAGAAATGAAATTTAAACCTCACAAAGTAAGCATGTGTACTGGGTATATTGATGTTGTTTGGCATTGGTTTACAAGCAAGTTGCATACACATGTTTTGAAATATCAACGGAAGCATGCAAAAGGAAAACTTCCCGTTGCTTGCTTGCACTAAATAGAAGGGGATAGCGTGTGGAGCTTCAAAAAATGCTCACGAAATTTTCTCTTTGCAAATTTGCACCAAACAATATTGGAGTTTTATGAAGTCATGTGAAGGAATGTAACTAATTGAATTCATGTGTTCTTTGTTCTCGCTCGGGAGATCTTCCCACTCATGAGAAGGTAAAAAATTAATGTAAGACTTGTCAGCCCTTCTTTGTTATGGTCATCCATGGGTAAGGGTTACATACAGATGCTTCAGGAATAAATGAGCTTAACTTAATCAGGGGAAAAATTAGATAAAAAAAGCAGGAAGTAGTAAAAAAAATTTTAAACTTTAGATCAGCCAAAACTTTTAAAGTGGAAAAAGTTAGAAAACTTCTTAAAGGGGTTTACTTATCCCACTAAACTGCCACTTACTTAAACTGTCAACCCTGATGTACCATCAGTTTTTAAAAGTCCTGGTCGACCAAATGAAAAAATAATTTTAACTGTACTCTAATAAACTGTCAGGGTGATTGAACTATGAGTCTTCAAACCGTCATGTTTTCTTCCACTTTGAAATGCTTTTCAGCACCTTTTGACCTTCAAGGTGATAAGGAATAAATTCCTTTCTTTGTTTGTGTACAATCGGACAAATCTGACGTGTAAACCACTCATGGGGGAGAGTGAGATTTTATTTATTTTTTTTTGTTTGGTAGCACACATCTCTCGTTTTTACGTGGGCTGCTGGAGAGGTTCTCAGAAACTGACTAAGAAATTGGGAGGGCTAGAATTCCTTTCATTATCTACTGGGCCATTCATTCCATGTCAAGTATACCAGGGATCTCCACTCAACCCTCTCCAAAACTGATGAAATTTTTATAGAATGAATGTAGATGGAGCCATGACAAATTACAGTTCCATAAGTGGTATAGTTGGGCCACTAACCACGGTTGTGTAAAGGCACCTTTTTTCATGTCGCAACCGAAATTACTAAATCCTCAACTTTGTATTGTTATTGCTCATGACCTAAGAGAATTACCAGGCTGAAACTTTTTGATCCTGTTAAACGTATGGGATTAACAGCCTACTAGTACAAAGAAAGATTAATGTATTAGATCTAGTAATGTATTGTTTTAGATTTTTCACATTTTGTTACAAAAGTAGCTCCTTTGTGCCGATGTGACAGATTTTGACCATACTTTGCCAGCTTGTATCTGTTGATAATAAAAATTTCTGAAGTTTATTCTTTCCTCATTTGCACTCTGCTGGCATGTCATAAAAGTGTGCAAGTGGCACTTTAATTGCTCAATTAACTGCTGAGTCATGTTGGTAAAAATTTATTCAAAAATGTCATGCCTCTATTTTAGCTCATTTTTCAAAAAGCCATGCCTCAAAAGGGATCACTTGAAAGTGGTTTTTCTTTATAATCATTGAAAAAAGCCTATTTTCTTTATGGACCAGTGTCAAGTTTGATTTTAAAAGAAAAAGCATTGGAAATTGCCGCTGAAATAGGGCAGACTGAATTCAGCATTAGCAATGGGTAGATGGGCCATTTTAAGTCGAGACATTGTGTTTTAAGAAAATAAACGGTGAATCATCTTCTGTTGATCCAGATGCTTCCAAAAAATGGAAAACTGAAGTTTTGAAAGATTTATGCCAGAATTAAAAACCAAGTAAAATTTTTAATCTTGACGAATGGAACCCCCATAAGTCGACCACCATTTTGTATTCTTATTTACTTTTTCTACTGGTATTTTTTCACGGTGCACAATTCTCAGAATTTTACAGTGATGTTTCTTTGTCCATAAATCAATTCTTTTATCGAAAGTGTTCCTGGAAGATTCCCCTATTCCCCTTTGGAGAGTCAGAAGCCCAGCACCCAACAATAAGCATGCTCTTCGTAGAGGTGGTCAAGGTGACCTCTCTTTATCTTATCAGTCACTGCTTGAGACTCCCTCCAGTCTATGAAAAGGTGCAAACACGCTTCGTGCATGGGCTCATGCGATAACACTTACAATCACTGAAAGCTGGAATAGCCATGCTTTTTGCCATTTGCTCTTATCTTTGTCAATCAGTAGACGTATCCGCAATGGCTCCTTGTAAACTGTCTACTTTCAACTTGAAATCGAAAGTAGAAATTATAAAAAGAAGTTGAAACGGATAGGACTCAAACTGATCTAGCTAAAGAATATGGAATAGCTTGAAACACTATATCCACATTTGTTAAAAACAAAGCAAAATTATGGATTTTTTCACATGAGGTATTTTGAGCTGATGTACTATATGTTTATATATTTATTTAATTAATGTATAACTTTTAAAGATAATGGAAAATAGATAAATAATAAACGGGGATAATTTATTCACTGGAATTGGATTTTATAACTTGAATGGTAAATAAATAACAATGCAAACCAATATTAGCAATTGAAATTACGGAACCTCGGTAACTTGACACCCGCTTATCTGGACATGTTTTCGTGTCCCCTTGGGGTGTCGAGTTATCGAGGTTTCACTGTAGTTTCTTCAGAAATGACAAAAATGCTGATTTTGCAATCCTGTCAAAATTAGGAACTGTGATTGACACACTAAAACCGAACATAACAAAGCAATCTTCAATAACAGATTTAAATATCTTTTGTTGTGCAAAAACTTATTTTTTCCCCTTTACAGTACTCTATATACATCAATGCATATTTTGTATTTTCAAGATTTGTAAAAATAGATTAAAAAATTTTTAGCGATAAGTTTTACTTTTGTAGTCAGTAAGAGTAACTATAGTAAGAATCATTACAGTCGGATTGCAAAAAATCGCGGTGCTCGGATTAACTGTCAACCCACTTATATTGTCTAAATTTACCACTCCATAGAGGTGACGTTTTAATAGGGATTATATATATGAGTTGAAGAAAACCTTTTATAAATTTAAACATACTTTATATTGGAGTGCAACTCAGCACTGTATGGCAAAGCATCATAAATTTCAGCATTTTAAACTAACAATGTACTTTTTTGTCACTACTTACATTTGTTTTTCTTGTTCATTTTATAGTGGTGATGGTAGTCATCAGTCAGCCAATGGAGAAGATAGAACTCCTACTGCATTAGCGAGGGCAGTAACTGTTCATTCAAACACAAACAAAGTTATGTATTTTGCTTAGTTTAATCATATACTCGATGTGGAGTGAATTTGTTTTTGTTTTCGTTTGATTTTAGTACTCATATGTGTTTAACATTAATTATATTTATTATGACTACGTACTCATTATTTAATATTGAGTAATCATAAACATTATTAATAATGAGTAACTTTCTTTAATTTTACCAGCAGATGTTATTATTCATTGTGAAACTTTTGTTTTCATTTTATATTAAAATCGGGCAGATTGAGCAAAGAACAATTGCATGTGAACTGAATGTTTAGAGGCTTCTGAAAAATAATCTATTTGGAGGTATCTAAATCAAGTTTATTGTAAATTGATTCATGAAAATGATTCTATGACAAAGAAATGTTGCTATTTCATATTTCAAATGCTCATTTAGTGTTAAACTCTAAATTTGTTTGGGTGATATCTATAATTCATAATTTTGAAAAAATGAAAATATATCAGTATTAATTCTTCATCATCAGTTTGTTTAATTATGAATCGTATTTAATTTAATCAACAAATTTACCTGTAAACGATTGGCAAATTTCTCTGAAAAAAAAGTTTCATTAAACAAACATTGATCGTATTGAAAACTTTCCATTATACGTACATATTGGAGTGTACTAAATGCTCCTCTTAATAATGAATTTAGTTTAAGTTTGGAGTTTTATATCCAAGAAAATCTAAAATGATTATTGGTATGGTTTGGTGTAATTATGTAGCTAAAAAAAAAAACAAATACTTTGTGTGCCTCCTAATTTCTTTGAATATTCCAATCTACAAATTAATCGAAGAACTAAAATTAAGAACATTGAGTGTTAATAAGATCTTACACCGACATACTTTGATTCCAATGCATAGTTATTTGAACAGATTACCTTTTTGTATACTTTAAACACTTTGTTTAACTTAAGTGTGATACTTGGCTTTTAAATAATACTTTTCTAATAATTGTTGTAAATAATAAACTATAAACTTAGCAGCTAAAAATTTTTATTTGGACATAAATTCAGTAAACCAAACTTTTAAATATTTTTAAATTACTTTTTTTCCCCCTCTTATGTGTGTGTTTTGAAATTCTTCATAGTTTTGCATTGATATCATTTTACGTTTTTAATTTATTAAAGAAAATTACAATTATAATAAAAAATGTTGCAAAAAATTTTAATTTCTTAAATTTAGAAACTAACTTTGATTGTATGTAAATTTGGAATTTCAAATTTTTTGTTGGCAGAAAATGAATTTCTAGTGAAAGCAATAAATAGCATAGAACAATGCATTGAAGTAAAAAAAAAATTACAATGAAAATTATACACACATTTAAAGATAGTAGAAAACAAGGCCTTCCTTACTGCAACGAAAACATCATGAAGCATATTGTTAAACTATGCTTCAGAAGACTAATTTTTTTTTTTCTAATTCTTCACCTTCAACTTGGTATCACCGTTAATAAATGATGCTGTTAAGTCACTTTTTATTTTGTACTATTTTTTATAAAATACTATGATTTATAATTATTTTTTTATGTAACTTCTATAGGGTGAACACTAGGGTGGGTTGCCGTCCTATAGTGAAAAAATAAGTTTCTGATTTTTATTGGGCACAGTAAGGAAAATGTGCCAAATGATGATTTAAGATTAAATATTGTTTTATTAGAATAGGATGTAATTTTCTGCCTCCAGATTGACTTTGAAAAGCTCAGATTAAGAAAAAAACTTTCTTTTTATTGAAAAATTAAAAAACAAATTTGCAAATACAATATGTATACATAATATAGTATATAAAAATTAAATATGTAAGAGAATCCTTTATTTATTACAAACACATTTTCAATAATTACTTTTAGAATGTTAAAAATAGTTATCTTGAAATAGAATCCTTCTTACTACCGAATTTCGGCATGACGTTTCGAGATTCTATTTGTTAGTTTTTTTATGCGCCTTCTCTTTCAGTTTTTTGTGTAGTGTAGCTGAAGCTTCTGTCACAGTTTTGATTGCCCTTTCATCAACTAGTGTGTGACAATATGGTAGACATAGTAAAGACAGTTCCTTTCTTCCTATATAGAACATATATGTAGTTGAAAAAATTTGACTTCAAAATCAAGCCGGAGGCATAGAGAATCATCCAAATGCAATAAAATTTTACCCATATTAGTTAAGGCCCATTTAACACCTTTTTAGTCCTATGCCCCCAAGTAAAGAAGAAAAAAATATATACTGACCCATCTGAATGAACACCTACCATTACAAAAGCTGTAGTTGAATTTTTAGAAATAAGATTTCTCAGAATGAAGCTGTTTACTGAAAAGTGAACCATTGATGAATATCAAAAGTTAAAAAATGATCCAAAATCATGCCGGTATCATAACTTTAAGAAAATTTAATTATGCATTTTGTCTTTATAACTTATTCAATATCTTAAAATGGCACTAAAAAATAAGTGGTATAATTAATAGGTCTACAATATTTTCCTGTTTTTGCTAATCAATTACATTTTCAGCAACTGTGCTTAAAAAATTCTTTTCATTTCCTAAAACTGCAATCACTCAAGGGGGGGGGGGGATATTCGACTATTGCTAAATAAAAATTAATTAAATATTTAAATTAAGCTTTCATTTGGAAATGTGTAGTTAATGAAAAGTTTTCTATTTGAACCCATATTCTTGTTGAAACTGCTGTTAAATGAAGAAAAAAGGGAAAATTTATAAAAATGAGTACAATCCCAGACATTTATTTTGTGTATTGTGCGATTTTAAAATAATATTTTCATCAATTGTGAACATGTTCATCGAAGATATATAATATGCATGGGTATTGCACGCATGATAAATGTTTATTATAGTTTGTTCTGTCAGGCATAATTTGTTGTCCTTTGAAAATAAATGTTAATGATGATGATGCCAGTCAACATTTTCTTGTAAATAAGAAACCTTCCAATCACGTAGTACCTCGTTCATAAATTTGATCTCAAATTGTTATAAACATTAAATTTGTATATTATGTATGTATATGTTTGACTTGTTTCACTTCATGCAAAATTTAATTTATTATATTGTAGTACTTTGTTTTCACATACATTGAAGTTACATCTAGATCACTCAATCATTCAGAAATCATGTGTAATATAACATATTTTGATAGTTCATAAATGAAGCTATTTTGTATTTATACTTCAATTTTAGGTTGTATATGGGAATTTTAAATAAATATATATTTTTTTAACTGTTAAGTTTGTTTGAAAGTGAGAATACCGTTTTTTTTTTCTTTCTTTCAATATCAGCAAATTATGAGCTTGCATTTTCACCTCTAATTTAATAATAAGTGTCAGTTAAATAATGCTTTGAAATGTATATATATATATTGCAGAAAAATAAATAATTTTTGATGGCATTGAAAATATGTTAAAATATGGTGTAAATATTTCAGATATTAATAGCTACATTTTTGTACTTATATATTTTTCTTTATAAATGAAGAGAAATAATATTCATATACATAACTTACCTTTTATACTGTCTATTGCCAACTATTCTTAATCAAGTTATAGAGTAATTTAATCTATGTACATGTGTGTGTAAGTTTGTGTAAAAATTATTCATATACATATATGTGCTTACCAAACTATTTACATAATATTTCATATCGAAAACATTAATTCTGAATGTTTTTAATCTGGGGTAAGCTTTTTGAATAATCATATTGCTTTTCCTTTTTTATGTTAAATCACGTTCAAATACATTGGTTGTTATTGTGTATGTGCTTAAAAGTATAATTACTTTTCGTTAGTACCAATTCAGCACTATTTTTGATAAGCATTTGTGAGACACATTTTCTTTGTATTAATTATTGCAAAACACTACATTAATTTATGTATGCACCTTTTTACTCTTGCTTCTTTTTAGTTGTACATTCCATTGATATCAATTCATTTGGAAAAATAAGAAAAGCACTTTTTGTTGCCTTTTTTATTTGTATGATAATTTTGCTTCACTGTCATTTTTAATATTTTCTTTTAAATTACTTTCTAACTGTAGCTGTTGTGAAGATCCTAAAATAGTGCTGTTTTTGAATTTTTTTAAATTGGAAAAATATGTTACTAAAAGTAGTTAAAGAAGTTTTAATTATCAATCAATCAATGAAAATATTTTTGTTTGTCCAATTTCTACTTGTTTTGATTTGATTTAAATCATTAGTTTAAAATATGTATTAAATCATTTTTTGATAAAATTTAATACTGTGAAAACTTAAAAATAGCAATTATTGTAGAATATATTTTTGTAACTTAAAAATTGTTATTTTAAGGTTATTGGTTTTGAATAGCAGTGAGAGAAAGACTACATCGTTTATCATTTGTTCCCTTTCATTAATAATAACAAAACTGTTCTTAATTACTTGAAGTTATGAACAGACTGAGAAGTTACAAGTATAAAAGAGATGCATGCTGTTATTTTGTGATTAATATTGTAAAGTGTTATCTACATACTTGCTAACACCTTCAGTTTGAAAAAAAAGTCAAACCTAAAATAAGAGAAAATCAGAGGGAGAGGTAAAATGTAGAAGAAAATGGGGGTGGGGGGTAAAAGTGTTTCACCCTTAAAAAATATATAATAAAGAGTTGGGAATTTTGCATGCTTCTGAAAAAGAATAAACTATTTGTTTCATAAATCAGTATTTTTCTCTAAAATAATACCCTTCTTGTATAATATTTAACACTCGTTATTTTTCTGTATCATTGTAAATTTGATGATTATTAATTTTCAATTTATTTGTAATTTAGATTAATTATCCATTTAAAAAATGCTAATTATGCATTTCAAAATGGCTTTAGTCTTTATATTAAATGTATAAATCACAGAAAGTAATGTTTCAAAGGTGCTTGTAGTTTTAATTGTTCTGAAGAAGGTTGTAAGGGGTAACTTATTTTTCATAAATGGTGCTATTCATTTTTTATTTATTTTTATTCTTAGAGGTTCTTAAAAGTTCCCAATAATTTTTTAATCGGAAATTAAAATCGTCTAGCAAGAAATTTTTTCCCAAGACCATTGAAAATAAAAGTTTTCTTTATGTTTTGGAAATCTTAAAGTTAAATTTAAAGTTCTTTTCCAGTTTTAGGCAAAAATATTGACTGACTATATTTCTATACTAGTTTCGGAGATAAAAAAGGGATGAATAGTGATAAAATACTAAAACCAATTTTAAATTGGGAGTGAATCATAACAAAAAGCCATTGTCTATTGAATATGATTTTCTATAGATCATGGATCAGATATACATATATACGTATCCATTGATGAAAGTGTTATTACATGGACTTTATAATCAACAAAAAAGCTTGAATTTAATTAAAATGTAAAATTTTAATTATTTTTAACTTGTAGTTATATATATATATAATATACATGTGTATAATATATATATACCCATACAGTGGCGTTACTAACATGGGTGTTGCCCACCAACAAAAAAAACCTTGTTGTGTTTTGTAATTTTGTAGTTTATATGATTTTTAGTAGTGCAAAAAAAAAAAAATCTACTTTGGAGTAATTTTCAGTGAACTACACTTCAGTTATAATACGTTAAAATAGCACCAGTGAACTTGTATAACTCAAGTATATACATTTTTCTAAAACTCATGACTTGCATAAATGAAAGGTTTTATGCATACCACTAATGGATCTCTTTTAAGGAAATAAACAAGGTTTTTCCTTTTGAAAACTAGATTTTCCGGAAAAAAAAAACGTACTACACAAAAAGATTCTTTTTTCCCCTGGAGAGAAAAGGGATTTTTTAAAGTAAAGATTCATTTAGGAGGGTATTTAGTGTATACCAACGTACAGAAAGCCAAAGTTTGAAGTACACTAGTCTTTGCTTAATATATTATTACTGCAGAACTTCAGTATTTTGATAATACCATATTTATTTGAATCTAAACCACCATCAATTCTAAATCACTACAGAAATTCTCAACACGTTTTTGTGGAAAAATTTTAAAATAATGTTAAAAGGTTGATTAATATTTAATATTTATGAAATTAAGAACTGAATAATTAATTTTACCAGTATTAAAATCTTTTAAATACAGATCCTTCCAACCCACCCACATCTAATTTTTCTGCCTTCGATTAAAAGTCTCACCTGATAAGTAGCATATCATTGGGGAAAAAGTAGGGTTTTAATTTGAATAGAAATGGTAATAGATCAGGGATCACGCGATAGCCGCAATATTTTTTGAAACCCCACTCAAAAAAAAAAAATTGTTTCCGCTTATATTTTGAAAATCCGACTTAAAATTTTGGTTAAAGTGGGAAATCCCACCTTGTATTTTCCCCTATGTGAACCCTGTAGATGAATTGCAATCCACAAATAAATATGTTGTATAAATGCATTAATTGTTTCTAATTAAAGGAAAGAATCATAACTCATTCGAATCTCATGCCACCCATTATTAGTTTAAATTTACAAAAAAAAAGAGCATACTAAATATTTTCAAAATTTAATTATATTCATTACTTTCCTAATTACCCGATAAATTATTTATGTTTTTATTGAAGTTCTTGAGGTGATGTTACATCCCACATTCTAAAAATTTTAAATGCACTCCTTTTAGTCTTCACAGGGGCTTATTTGTTCTATTACACCAGAGTGCTGTTCACTCCCTAAGCCTCTTTTTTTATTTTTAATCAAAAAAAGCAATAATGTTAACATGGAAGTGAATTAAAGATATTTATGAGCTAATTGCAGTCACAATAAGCAAAGGCTAGTGTTTTTCCCCACCCCTCCATTTCAAACACAAAAAGCTAAAATGGAAACCATTTATATTGTGCTAATCAAAAAATTCATTTGTTTATGAACTGAATAAAAACATTCTATATGAGTGCTTTATTTTACAGTAAAGCCTCATTAAAATGTAATTGATTAAGACAATCAAAATATTTCTTCCAGGCAAGTTTTACAGGAACATATGTATATTTGTACTTTGTACTTTTTTTCCCACTTTGTTTAAAAAATATTCTTTGAAAATCACCTCTCTATAATCTGGGGAGTTAGTATCAACCTTACCATCACATGTGAAATTCAACTGTCATGAAAGGCGTAAAATTGTCTTCTTTCATCCCATACCCTTTGAATTTATGAGATTTGATATTGAAGTATATGGCACTATGGCAGTGCATATTGTTAAATTATGTTTAGTACAACATATTTGGGCATTGCTATCACAGGCTATTATTTTCATTTCACATTTGTTAGAAGGCTAGGCTCCACGGTATATATTTGCATTGTGTCAAATGAAAGGTTCAAAAAATTGTTTTCTGTATTTGAAAAAATGTTTGTACCTAATGTGTCAAATGAAAGGTTCAAAAAATTGTTTTCTGTATTTAAAAAAATGTTTGTACCTAATGTTAATACATATTGTGTGTGTGTGTATTGTCGAATATGGAGCTTAGGAAGTAGTCGTTTTATAAAGGGAACCATTTTCTACCTCCGAGCCAAAAGTTGTGCATTTCTGTTTTAATATTGTAACAATATACTTTTTTAATTTTTATCATAAAATCTTGAATTATCTTTTAATAGAATAATTTATTTATGTTCAAGGTAATATGTCTGTAAATCATTGTCAGAAATGAGCTGTAATAATTTTTAAATTCCATTAGTACCAGTTAATTTTTGATCAATAAAATTTTGCAAGAAAGCTTTTCTTTTTTTTTTCACCATAATTTGCTACACAATTTCAATTACCAATAGAAAATACCATTGTTTTTTGTTATAGTGGTTCCTGTATTTCTCAATTGTCCCAAAAATACTAAATATGCACTTAAATTTCTACATTATTTTCCATTGTAAATTTATGGAATAAAACTTGAAAGAAAAAAATCTGTAGTATTCTGTTTGTTTCTTTGCATTTTAAAGATCTCGGCAATGACATCTCATTTCCATATTTTATTTTTTGGTTTGAACAATTTTTCATTCAATTTTTAACAGTAGCGGTACTAGAGAAATATGAAGCACATATTATGTATACCCCTGGGCATAAATCAAAGTTCCTTTGAACTAGCTTGTTCAAAAGAGCTCTCGATGAAATATTTTTTTATTTGAACTATTTTTGCTAAATAGCTACTACTTTTACCCATATCTTTTATTTTCCTTTGTTGAGGTTTCATCTCTTGCATTTAGTTTTATGAGTTTTCATGTGCACTATCAAACTTCATTTTCTCCTGCTGGTGTCATTTCTTTCTTGCCTGATCTCTTTTTCTCCACGTTTAATCCTCCCCCAAGAAAGTAATTCTTTTGTAATTGATTTTCTATTTAAAAAAAACTATTGCAGGTACTTTTCAAGCAAATTCATGAACTTTCAAAGTTTAAACTGTGTTTCATCTAAGATTTATAATCTATAATAAAAAATTATTTTCCAACAATAAAATTTCTTAAACAAAGCATATAGAGTCCATTTTTAAATAAGTAAAGTATACTTTCATTTTATGCGTGATCATATATTTAAATAAAGAATTAATATTAGCATGAGTTAAAGCTGATAAATTATCTATACCTGTTAATTTATTAGTTATTTGGTGTTTTTCAATTAAATGAGTTACATTTTCAAGTAACATGCATAAGCATACCTGCCAACTCTACTGGTTTCTCCAGGAGACTTCTGGATTATCTCCTATTCTACAGGTCTCCCGGTTTGTATTTAAAATCTCCTGGTTTTCATAAATTTTGGTGTAATCCCCTATAAATAGGGAATTTTATGGAAAAAATCACTTCAGCAACATTATTATCCTACGTAATTTCTTTGACAAATGGATTCACACAAGAAACTTACAGTTTTAGACATTATAAAATCAATTATAACTTTAGAGGACTGAATATTTTGTTAGTTATATTGGGAAACATATCATATCAAGAACTTGTGGGTGGTTGTAATTTAAGTGATCGTTATAACTCCTCATTTCCCCCAAAAAACAATGAAAAATTACATGTGAAATTGTGGTGTATCGCAATCTACTGGGTTTTTTCCTTGTAACGTTGGCAGGTATGCATAAGATTGATTCAAGAATTCTTTAGTAAAATTAATTCAGACTGTGTTTATGAAAATTTAGTTTGGCAGATTGATTCCTCTACAAAAGAAAAATACTGTTGCCTAATTGCACATTTTTATGCTTCAAAATTAAAAGGGTAACATTCCTGATAAGTAATTAGCACTGTGAACTTTATTTTTAAAATCCTCTTTAAAATTATTTGGAATCATAAAAAAGGGAGAGACTTGGGTTATATATATATATATATATTTTTTTTTTTCCCAGGACAAGTAAATTTCTATTACCTAAAGAAATGGAGACTTTTTCATAACTCTGAAAATTTAATCTATACATCGAGTTAAATATAAAGTGATGCATCTCAGTTTGTTTTTCTGTATCAAAATAATAGTTTAATCAGCATGAGTTTCAGGTTTTAAAATAAGACATTACATTATCAATGATCTTGAAAAGTAATTTTAGTTGAGCTTTACCTGAATATAAAAATTAAATACTTGTACTTACCTTTTCCCCCATTTTAAACTCAATATAATGAATGTGGCTTGGCATAAAAATCTCCCTAACTTTGAAAAGGTATAAAAAAGTATCTAGAGAGATGAAATCTGAATATATTTTTTGACAGTGTATAATAAAGTTTAATTTGTGGGCTTTAAAAATTATATCTGGGGCCATGGTAGCTTAGTGATTAGGATGTCGGACTTCCAAGTAGAAGACTAGGTGTTATATAATACACGACCCGCTGAAGACTCACTATATACACTTAGGAATACATGCAGGTAAAATCCGTGGACCCTGGAGTCCTGAGACAGTTCCAAGGGAACTGAAGAGTGGAGAATTTCCCTTCCCTTCACTCTTGGGTCAAAAAAGGAAGATGGCGTATTTGTGGTGACATCGTCTGGTGTCATCCAAATACATAATGAGCCAAGTCATACTTCTACAGTTGTGGTGCTCATCTATAAAACGGAAGGCACTCCTTACCACTTTAATTCTTGGTCGCTTTGTGAAGGGGAGCTTGGATTTCAGCAGTATATCTTGTCAGATTAATGCACGAATGAATGGCACCAATTTTCTGTTGAATCCCTTCCATAAAAGACTAAGGACTGTTTGAAAACTTTTTTACTATCCCTCTTCTCCCCCCCCCCCCAAAAAAAAAAGAATGATGCATAGTACTGTGTGGAAGGCGTAGTAAATTTTTTTTTTAATCTCAGAAATCAAAAGTAAAGTTGCGCCACCTCTTTGTTCTAACCATGATATCATATTACTGAAAATAATTTGTTACCACAGGCTGCATAGCGACTCCATTAAACGTGGATGACCTTTATGCATGTACTTTTAAATAACTTCAAAACAAAAATGTTTTTTAAAATTGATACATAAAAATAAAAGAAAATGAATAATCTAATTGACTGCAATACTAATTTAAGCTTCAACATAAAACTTGATCAAAACATTCCAAGAAATAAAATGGACAACATGCAATAGGCATATACTACTGCATGTAAATCTGGAACATCAGTGAACACTCGCCATTTAAACATGTGCTCTGCACTTAAAAATTTTAACTCTATTGTACAGAAGTATTGGGATGCCAAAAGGAAAAGGACTTGAGTGGTAAGGTAAAGCCTATCATTTTTATAAATATAAACTTTAATCTTATATGCTTGGTGTTGAAACTAGCAGATATGACAGGCAGAATAGAAATATGCTGCCTTAAGAAGTTTTTGAGAAGTTTTATTATAAGTTTTTCAACTAAAGCTCACATTAGCTTTGCTATCATAACAATATTAATTCATCAGCAGAATACTTCAATGGCAAAAAAACTATTAGTTTTCAAAACATTTCAATCAACATAAGACATTTTATGACTGCGAAAGTAATCTTCAACTGCCGATTTCAGTTTGTAATACATTTTTGCACCACTTCACATATTTCATTTCTGAGTCAATTACAGAAAGTCTACTCATATTAATTTCTTCCAAACAACTTTCAATTTCATTTAAACAATTTGAAGCTTTAGTTATTTCACGATGCTCTTTGTTCATGTGGCTTTTTAATCGTCGGCAAAGGCGGACGATTCGAATAATTTTTCTGAGTATATCACAAACAACATGAAGACGCTGCAATTTTCTTGTTAAACAAGATATTTCTTCATAAGGTTCTGCAACTTTATTTTTGAGTTTATCAGCGGAAGAAAGTAATAAACCTATTTTTTGGTGCACGATGATTAAGACACCTTCCAGAGTCTCTATTTCAGTAGCTTGAGAAAGCAGGTCTTCATAATGAGTAGATACTTGATGATGAAGAGCTTTATCGAGAAGGGAAATACCAGTACTTAATTTCACAAGTTGTTCGGAAACTGCAGCACATTGAACAGCTGCTGAAGTGACAGCTTTAACATCAAAGTTGTCATCTAAAAACTGTTTATACAATTCGTCTTTTTCTAACTCATCTAATCCACTTATGTTTGTCAACAACATGATAAATAATAATAAAATAATAATCACAGACAGGGGGGGCGGGGGCACTTGCGAAAGCCACGTATAAATCTGCAGCAATCCTGCTCCAGTGTTTACTAAATAGAGGCGGAGCCAGGGATTCCTAGGCGGACCCAAAGTTGCTCAGCAATAAACGTCACACCTTTGCAGTTGCAGCCTTGCTTGAATATAGGAAAGACCACAGAGTACATCATGATTACTCTGTGGGAAAGACGACTATAATAAAACAACCAAATTTTATTGCCAGAAAAGGGTTTCAACAGGATTTTGTTTTTTCAGTGTGTGTGTAGTATATAAATGTTTTCTTTTATTTTTTCGCAGCTCGTTTCATTAAAACTTTTGTTCCCTTTTTTCATCTTGAAAATAGGACATATTTGTTAAGAAATTACCGTGGCTCTCTACCTCAACCCCTCCTTGACGATAGCTGTTGACGGAAAGTAGACAGAATTCATTTTTTATACTAAATAAAAGTAAAAGTAAACAATAATTTTGTTTAATGATGCACGTATTCAGAAAGCTGATTAAAAAAAAACTTTAGTTAAAACCGGCCCTTTTGTAGTTTAGAGCAAATATGTTATTTAAAAATATTTTTTTAAGATTGCAAACGTCTTCGTAGACTTTAATGCTAAAAGTGGTAATAAAAGCTTAATTAGGGATTGAGTTGGCGAGTTTTCCGGCTTTTTTACTCCCCTTATAATACTATGTCGAAAAGTTCGGTTGATAGGAATCAACTCTCCAGTAATCTATATAGAACTCAGGGAACTCTTGAAACTTTTAAATTCCATTAGTTTTTCATTGAAATTCATTATGATGGATTGTCTCAAAATTGCCTAAATTTTAAATTATTTAGAGGACTTTTCATGTGATTTCGTGAAAAGTAATTCTTTCTTTAGAAATCTTGAAAAATAAAAACCCTGTCCCCCCCCCCCCTCCTGGAAAATGTTTAAATGACGGGCCTGTCTTTTAAGCTTTATTTTGAGTACTAAAACACCCTTGCCGTGCATTGAGGAAAAAAAATGTGCATACGAAATGGATTTTTAAGAAAATGAATTTTTTTTTGCATTTCAGAAATGAAATCTTTCATTTATGTCAGTACACATTGCACTGCAATGAGAAAACCAATGTAAAATATACAGAGTAAAATGCCTTACGTCGTATGGGTAAAATTTTAACAAACATGATTTTGTCACGTGACAAAATTGGCTTAAAAATTTTTTTTATATTTACTTTCTTCTTACCCTTGCATTTTACAGAAAATTAACATTGTTTTCCCCTCTCTCTGCTTTTAGTTTTTATATTCTGTAGTTTTTTGTATTCTTCGCTTTGGACTGCGCTTAAAACGACTAGTGTCTCTCCAAAATGTCAATGAACTTGTCTTAAACAACAAGATGTTTCAGGGGACTATCAAGGAGGTTACCTGCTTTGTACCAGCAAGGCTGAACTTGATCGTTAACTGTTTTAACTGTTATTCAGGTTGTTCCGTTTCTCCTTCTGCCCGCCATAAATGAAGAAATGAAGGGACAAAAATTGGGGTCGGCAGTCAGCGCCATCTTTTCAACTTTAAGGCTTTTTAACAGATAAGAAGCAGATCATTTCATTAAAAGTTTGAAAATTTTCAATATTGTCTATTGTTAATTTTAAACCTGTTCAAGATAAGTAACCTCATCCATTCTTTGCTATATTGCTTATTTCTGTAAATATATATAGTTCATTACACATATAAATATATGCTAAATAAATGTTGTACGGAAATTTAATCTATGTGTAATATAGTATAAATAGCATTATCATAACTTTCGCTGCTCAGGGAAAATTTGCAATACATATATTTTTTGAAACATTAAATTACATTTAATTAATTTTAAGTTAAGAGTTGACTAGGTAATTTTCTATTTTTTTATATATAAAAGAAATATGCCGTAAATGGTGAATAAAGCAACTATTTTATTCTAAGCATTTATTTCTGCACAGAAGAAATAATAAAATGCATACAAATGCATTAAAAACACACACACATATTGACTATAAAGCAAAAGCCGAATATCATTAAATTCCAATTATTTCAGCGAAAGAACATAATGAACTGGTAAAGAACTACATAAACCTGCCGAAAGTTGTTACTACTGAAACAAGAATCATTTTCGGTACTTTTCCGCTTCAAGGGGGCTGGCGATGGCTAAATTTTTTTTCATCAATCAATTTGTTTCGTGTATGGAGTTTGTTTTTGCGAAAAATATCCAACGTCAACCCTAAATGGTACAGTAGTTTGGCGAAGAAGAAAAAACATCTCCAGCTCCCCGAAAAGGAAAAGTACCTTATTTTTCACCAGAAAAATCTAATTGACTGCAAAAAATCTTTAAAATTACATTTAAAAAAAGAGACAAGACGACTTTACACTAAAAATATTTACTATCAGAGCTTAGAAGAACTATCAGTCTTAGTTTCAATACTCTATGCATAAAATATTATTTCCTTCCCACAATGTCAATGTCTAAAACATTCCAAGTATTTTGCACAATGAGGAATAAACAATGCATACAAAGGACATAAAGACAGAATGAACAATGAATGACTGCAATTACAATTTTAAAACTTTGCGTGAGAGAGGTTTATTCATAACTTTCAAACTAACACTGACACTATTTGCAATATTTTTTAAAACAATATTCAAAAATTTTTTGCATATATGTGAAACAATAATGTAAGAATGATCTAAGAGTTGACACTTCAAAATAGGGCATTGCAAAAGCTCAGGTGTTATAATATTTTCCAAATTACGGGAAACATTTTTTCTTGGTAGAAATGATACAGCTTTTTCAACAAAATCCAAAAGAACTATTAATATTGAGATAAATAAAGTTGAAGGGTATCTTAAACCACCGCGGTCTTGAAGGTGAATCAAATTCATAATGGGTGAAGAGCACTGGGGGAAGAAAATGTAGCACGCAGAGCTGATTCTGAAGAGAATTCATGGTACGAAATACCTTCTTTATCCTTTTTCTTACTCTTTTTGGACGAGGTACAATACGGTACATAGCAATTAACCATTTCAATAATATTTAGTTAACCATTTCCAACAATATTTAGCTGATGAAACCAGGAAAGGACATCGTATCAGCAAAATAAAGATGCTTTTAAATGATGTAAACAATCTTTTTCTGGGTCACGAACTAGCGGCTCCTAGCTGGAAAATGTAAAAATATCAGAGCGGAAAACTGCGACGTCGGCTCTTTTGAAGTTTCAAGAAATGAAACAGCCTGATCCGTAACAGTTAACTAACTGGATCAAGTTCAGCCTTGGTACCAGTAACCTTAAACAGAGATTAGATACATATTAGATTTTTAACATTACATTTTTGGTTATTCATTTATTCATTTATTTTAGAAATTGATTTTCGTTAATTTATTTCGGTAAGCATGTAAAACTGATTTTTTTTTCATTGAAATTTATCTCATAAAGAAGTTTTATTGCTGCTGCAGACGATTTTCTTTTAAATGAAAGAATGCTTTTAATGGGCTCATAATTTTCAGAATTGTTTTTTAGTTTTTGATTTTCAAAGATTTCAAAGTATCTATTTTTTGAATTTCATTTATGTATTATTATTATTTTGATTTTGATCATAGATAACTTGCAAATGTAAAAATATTTTTAAATTTTGACTTTTGTGTGATAACGTTGAACGTTGCTTTTCTTTTAAATCTCAAAAATGATGGAAAATGCTTCCGTAGATAATTTTGATCTTTAGATCATGTCCAAACATTCTAAAAAATATTTTTGATCCAGATTTTTGTTTTAAAAACATGCTCTTTATTTTTTCCGTTTTACACAGTAAAAAAGTTTAAATGAAAATGATTTACCTTTGTTTAGACTAAAATGATAGGGATAAAATATTTGATATCGAGCTTCTTATGCTTTTTATCTGATGCAATTTTAAACGTGGATTTGATTTTTTTTTTCTTTTCAGCATGGAAAACAAAGAGAACTTGAATATTTCTGAAATTAGGAATTCAATTGAAGTGTTGCAAAGTGGTAATGTGCATTTCTTGCTTATGTTCTCTTCATAAAAAAATAATAAATAAGAAATCGTATTCTCCATACATTTATCTCTTTATTATAAAATAGATAAATTAATTATTTTTATATTTTATGATGGATTTTATTTTAATGCATAAAAATGAACAAGAGAAAAAAAAGATATTACATAGCAAATTTAATTTTTGAAAATTATTTTTATGTCCTAACTCTCCTAAGTTGTTAACTTTCGCTATAATGGTAAGTTAATACTTATTAGGTATAAAAGAAAATCTTTTTACTTCTTGCATTGCTTATGTTCAATAAAATGAAAGGGCTAGACCAGTGTGGTACGCGTGCTCCTGGGGTTGCGGAAAAAGCTTGGTGAGGGTTCGCACGTACGGGGCTGAGACCATCGGGTAAAGGCCTGTTATAAATTGTCTTAACTTACCGTTGGAATGCAAAGGCACTTTCATTGATTTGCATTCGAGATAAGTGAGAGCTACAATGACAAAATTAAATTTATAGCAAAAGATAGTTGGTAATCGAGGTATTGACTTATTTCCAGCCCTTCTGAGTTTATGACGTATTAATATATGTGCATACGAATATTATATATATATATGAGGGAATTTTCAGCACAATCAACTAATATAGACTTACTATATTACGGACTATCACTGAGCTGTACGGTGTGACACGGCAGTGCGGAAGCCGATTGATTGGATTCGGACGATGAGGGACAACGAGGAACGATCTTATGACGACGATGTTGTTTGATGTCAATGTTTTATTATATGGTTAATGTAATGTGTTCGTCAGTAGTTGTAATAAATGTGGTGTTGTGCAATTGATGCCTTTTATAAAGTACTCCATCCCCCGCCCAGGGGCGGATCTAACGATAAGCGGACTAAGCGACCGCGGGGTTGTTGTGCACCGGGCGACTTAAGTGGCCCCGAAATTTTACCTTTTATTTATTTTTTTCATAAAATGTTTGTATTTGTAAATATTTTTATTCAAAACATTTTCTGTCAATTTACAGTAAAGAAATTTCGACTCGTCAACCAAACAACTTAAAAAGCACATCAAGGGAGTGGTAAGTTCTCCTCTTTCTTTGGAGACGAGATAAGATCATCCACGACGGCTATACGGCGATGGTGGGTTCCATGAAACTTCAGGAGGACCCCCCAAACAAGCGATCCATCCCCGACCAGACTATTATGTTCTATGTTCTTTGTGTTCTTTCTATGGTTTCCGTTTCGATCGCAACACTACTACTAGCACTTCTGCGATGAACGCTTTTGTGTTGTGTAGTTTTTCAGTCAATCGTACTCCGCTTCATGTAGTTTGAATTTGTTATTCTAAAGTCTGTTGAGATTCAAGTCAATCTTCTAGTATGCGAAATGGAGAGTAAGGACTGAGTTTCCACACCTCTCATCGAATCACTGCGCTAACGTGCCAAATGAATAAAATAAAAGGAAATCTTGAATCGAAAAAGAATGAAGCACGGGGGTAAAATAAAAGACTTTTTTGACGAAACAAATGAAGGTGAAGTAGAAATAGATTTTAAAACTGATTCATTCTACGTATTTTGCGACAACATTAAATCACAATTAAGCCAAAGTGCTGAAAACTATAACTCTGTACTAGCACCACAATCCTCTAATGATACTCTTTAAGCATCAGGGTATCAAGGAGGGCCAGGTCCACACAGCAAGAGTTAGTTAGGCTGGGCTGGCGCCCAGCAAACCTATCTCGGAGTGGTAATGAGCATTCGTCGGACTTCACTTCCCCGTGCCCGGGGGAGGGGCAACCCTAAGGCCTCGTGCTAACAGGGGAGAGGGATGGAGTAGAGAACTCTGTACCAGAACATTTTAGTAATTTTTTTAAAAATCATCTTTAACTTTAAAAGAAAAAACGATTGTCTTCGAAAATTGAGAGAACTTTATAAAAATGATATTTACGTTTTAACTTTAGAGGTCGAAGTTGAACATTTCTTAATATTTTTAAGCAAAAATGAAGATTCTAATAAGTCTGCCAACACACCTTCAGGTAATAGTGATGGGGATTTCAATTGCATGTATGCCTCCGCAAAAGAAACGGCATGCACGTTTCCAAACACAGAAACACTATTGAAGATTTTTTTGACGATTCCAATCTCCAATGCGTCAATAGAAAGGTCTTTTTCTGTGTTAAAAAGAGTAAAAAATTATTGAAGAAATACCATGGGGGAGGAGAAATTAAATAACTTAGCAATACTGTACATAGAACAAGACATTTTAGGCAATGTAGATTCTGGCAAAATAATTGATGATTTTGCAAAAATGAAAGTTAGAAGGAAATTTTTTAACTATAAATAAAATTTATATTTCTGTGTAAATAAAAGTAAATATTTTTACTATTTTTTTTTTTTTTTTTTTTTTAATTTGCTTATAAATTGTTTTCTTTACTTCAATTTTTGACTTGTGTGAGAGGGCCCCCAAATGGCTTGATCCGTCAATGCCCACTCCCCTGTTATCACGTGGGCTTAGGGGTGCCCTCCCCCGAGCACGGGGAAGTGAAGTCCGACGAACGCTCATTACCGCTCCGAGATAGGTTCGCTGAGCGCTAGCCCAGCCTGACCAACTCTTGCTGCTTGGGGGAAATATGCCACACTCATGATTGTCTATATATGCTTTCTTTTAGATGACTATGATCCACTTTTTACCCCTATATTTAATGTAATTTGCAAATAGTTATGTGGGACACTCTCATATAGCTTCTAAACTGATACTGCAGTTAGTGCTAACTCCAGAAAAGAAGGCAGCAGAGCGAAGATATTATCAAAAGAGCACACTTCTCCACAAGGGCAACACATTTTTTAGTTCTCTTTTTTCTCTAATTTGACTCGTTATTTCGATGCTATTAGTATTTGATAATTTTTTTAATTCATTAATTAACTGTATCATTAGTTAATTTTTCTTTTTCTTAGAGCAAAGTAAATTGGAATTCTACCTGCTGGACTTAACTAAAGTTCGGAAACGTGTGGAACAGAAAAGCGATGATGGTAAATGGCAATTTTATTTCTTATACTTTTCTGTAATTTATTACTTTTCCTGGTATTTTGTGCGGCATACAAAATAAATTGAGTAACAGTTGAGATGTTTTCTTTATTTTTTAATACTCATTTTTAACAGTGCAAAATTTTTTGGACTTTAATGAATTTCTTCCGTTGTTCCAAAGCACTTAAATACATGCAAAAAAAATCGATTTTTACGCAGATTCCTAATTAAAAATTATAAATAAGAAGTGGGTTAAAAAATTGATTTTTCAGGGTAAGAAGGCCGAAATAATCTTCAAAATTTATGAACATTTAAAATTCTGACATTTCCATAAATAGGTGAATTGTTTACATATTTTGGGGAAATTGAGCCGCCAGAAGACATGAATGATTTAGGTAAGTTTAAAAAATGCGTTAACATCCTATAATTATCACATAACTATCCCGCCCATACGCCAAAGATAATTGCGGAAACCGTTTTTTTCGTACACTTTTCTTTCTATTTAATAATGATACTTTTACTGTTCCGCAGAATCGGTAACTTTCTGAAGTATTTCTAACGCTGTGTGTTTATATATATATATATAAAAATGTAGTAAAATATTTTTGAATGGTTTACAAATCAAAAAAACAAAAAAAAATTTTAAGTTTGATAGTGAGACAAGGATTCTTCAGTGTTGGTTTGTCTCAAAGAATGAGCAATGCAGAGCACCTCACAAATCCCAAGCAAAAACACACCAGAGCCAACAGCAATATAGGCCAGAAAAACATGAAAACAAGCATAAAAAATAAAAATTGAAATACAAAATGTGGGGTTTCGTCCATGCCACAGTCCTGAGACTAAAATAAGTGACACACCAACAGACCCGCTACTAAAATAATTTAAATAAACCACTCTTACTTAAAAAAATCCGAGTAAAAAAAAAACAAAAAAAAAAAATAATTCGTGTCCCTCTGGTCTGTTCGTTCCAAGTCCATAAAGCGAAGTTTAAATCATTTCCGAGAAATTCAAGACCAATATACAATACAGATATATATTGTGTGTTTATATATTTGTTTATACATTGGCTATACATAGATTGGAGTGAAATTTTGCATTCATCCGCTGACAAAACTAATGCTTGAAGTTACATTCAAAAAATCTAATTAGTGTTTTTTCTTCTCTAATTTCAAGATTTTGTTCCAACAATAAAAAAATCATCTCATTTTCTAAAGTTTTATACCACTTTTAAGCTGATAAAATTAGTCGTCAAGACGGAATTTGTCCAAAAACTTTAGAATAAATAGAACGTGAGTTATTACGCACAATTATTCTCCAAACGAGAATTGAGCTAACTCTTGTTGTTAAATTAAGCTTTTGGGGAGAAGGAATTCCAATAATTCATCGAAAGCATTATGGGAAGCCCGTGAGTTTTAAATTTGAACGTTAATTTTTTCCTGCCAAGTTTTATGATTTTTACATCAGTTGGATTGATATATTTTCACAATATATTATTGAAGTGGACAACGTCGGGTAGTTTTGCTAGTAGGTATGGGACCATCCATAAATGATATCACGCTTTTTTCCCATATATTTGACCCGCTCCCCTCTTTGTCACAAAATGTCATACTTGAACATAACCCCCTTTGTCGCATGCCACGCTATGTTGCATAAGCTTGATGTCACACTTCTTGTTACCCCCTCCCCCCTCGAAGCGTGACATCATTTATGAATGATCCCTATCCTACATATAGGGTGCAACAATAGTGTAATAAGGCTGATTTTTTTTTTTTTTTGCAATATGGGGCAACCCTGCAGCTTGCGCAGGTGCACTGCACCATGATTTGCCTTGGCCTCTAAGCTATTACTTTGACTCCAAGTGACCAAGTGGCATACTGGCAACCGCTCATCCGTGATTTGTGCTGTATCAATGTATCAATTGAAACACATGTTTTTAGTCTCTCGTTACAGAAATGAAATCGAAGAAGCACACTTTAATTTTGACAAGTGAGCTGTTTTTTTTTTTTTTTTTTTTTCTGGCTCTGGGTGATCCCTTTTGAACACCCTTGCAAACTTTGACGTTTGGTTTCTGGATGACAATGGAAAAACCAACTTTCATCGCCAGTGATGAAAGTGATACCATGGCTCAAAAATTTGTATTGATTACTGCATCAAGTTAAAGCATGTGTTCACTTGATACAGCACAAATCAAGAAAGAGCGGTTGCGTTAATGTGCTGCTTGGACTCGGAGTAGCTTAGAGATCAAGGTAAAAATACACATAGCTTATGTTACAATCGTCATGTTGAAATACGGAAAAATATGCCCATTTTATTCCCGACAGTAATTGATACAATAATTTTTGGCTACATTGTTTCATAAGAAAATTTCATTTTAATTAAATAAATTTATTAATTTATTTATTTTTATTTTTTTATTTTTTATATTCTCTATTGGTTAAATGACATTGCTTTTGTTTAATAAGCTTTCTTTTCAATGACTTTAATATTTGTTATAATTTTAATAGTTTTCAGAAAATGATTTTTCTCTTAACCCCCTTTATATTTCAGCTAATTTTGTACTTTCAAAAGTAAATGAAGACATTCATAGAATCAAAGGTGAGTTCAAGTTTGAATCGCATTTATTCTATTTTTAACTCAAATTTACTATATATAAACTTAACAATTGCTAAAATATATTTTATATTTAATTTTCCCCATAGCTACAAATAAAATTAACGAGTATAAGGCAGAGATCATGGAAACAGAAGGAAAAGAGTAAGTAAAACTTTGTAACCTTTGAAGGGTCACTGAAATTCAAGTTTTAGTCTGCATTCCCTCAAAAAATTCTTGCACGGAAAACATTATGTTGTTTGTTACATAATGCTCTGATCATGTTTTGCGAATAAACAAAATCGTTATTTTATATACCTGTATGTATGTGTGTAATAAGATTATTGTCATTTCCTTCTTTTAGGCTTGAGAAAGAAAATGAAATCTTAAGAGATGAATTAGAAAACTTAAGAAATGAACTTAAGCAGCAAAATGAAAAATCTATTGCTGAAATGTACGTGAATAACTCTTACATTCCTAACAACATCAATAACAATTGATTTTTTCAGTAAAAATGATGAATAGATATGCGCTTTTTGATTTTTAATTTAACGTAAATTTCTTTGGAAAGTATTTTTTTTTTACTTTGCGTTTTGTCGAGGTGAAAAAAAAGAGCATTATTAAACAATAACTTTTTTCATTCTTAACTTGGCGATTTATGTAATGAACTTGTCAAACCAGTTTTCTTTATAATAACTTATTATTTTATTTCACCCAACAACTAACTTCTCAACGCTATAGTTTAATTATTAATTAACGTAACGAGTTCAGAAAAGTGCGTACCTAGTATTAAAAAAAATTTTAAAACTAGATTTTTTAAGGAAAAAAAAGGGCTTCGTCACAGGTGAATATAACGTTTTACCTCTTTGCATTAAAAAAACCGTATTGATCAACTAAAAATTGAACTCTATGGACGGCGAAAATAAACGCAAAGTAAATTCTTTGACTTACAAATAAAATAATTCCAAAGCTGCTATTCTCATCTTTAAGTGTTTTTAATCAGGTTTTTTTACCAGAATGTTCTCTATATGATTCATAAAATTTTCATAATTTTTCATCAAATGGCGTTTGAATCTTTCGTACCGCAGAAATTGCACCAGACAGCGACGTCTTCAGCAGCCGGAATAATTAGTATTTTTTGGAATAGAGGAAAGTCATACAAAAATTTCCAAATGGAAAAAAAAAGACATTTAAAGCATATTTTTAATGTTTTTTCAGCTAAACAGTAGATTTTATCATTAAAATTCTTCAAAAGCCTACTCCTAGTACGTGATTTTTAAACATTAAGACTCGATTGGATTGAAATAATATTATAAATTGACTTTTCATGGACAATTGACTGGGTCCAGTGCCTGTTGCTGATCATCATTTTTGCATTTGTATTTGTATCACATTAAAGTTGTGACCATATTGTCATAATTGCTATACCGATACGGATGTTCATATTAATTTATCACTTTAAGTAGAAATCAGTCTGTACGTAGAAAATTCTTAATTTTTTATTTCGTACAGGGAAAAAATTGAAAAAGAAAGTGAACATTTATGCCAACTTTTTTCGAAAAGTGCAAGTTTTAATGTAAGTATTGCTGATTTTCTTTTAATTCACAAAAAATAAGTTTTGCACAACTTAATCTTTGTTAAATTTAGATCATTTGGAAAAGGAATTTCAACAAGGGCAGCAATTTATAAAATTATTAATTATCTTACCCACAAAGATTAAACAGTTTTTTCTTATGGAATTAATGGTTGAAATTTTATTATCCTTAAAATTAGGTTGTCGTAAAAGCATTGTATAAAAATATTGTATGAATATTGTATAAAGAACATTGTAAAAATATTGCATTGTAAAAAGTATTCCTTGGCGTGCGCAGCAGCGACAAGCAAGCGCCGAAACCTTAATGCGCTTTATTGGTTCCACAAACTTTATAACCACGCCCCCAACTCTCCCTCAGACGACCGTGACATCGCTGTTAGTTTGATAACCATAGAAACAGTTTTTTACTACGGAAGCAAAATGTCGGTGTGAATGCACCCTAAGTAATCATGTTCCAATGTGTCATCCAGTGAAGCAATATCCGGAAATCGTAACCTCTGATTTTTTAATAATGGTTTTTGTATTTAAAAAAAATAACTTAGCAAAACCAAACTTTTGCTTCATAATTTGTACATAATGTTGTTTATGAAAAGAGCATAAATGATCCCGCGTAAAATCAAGAATTTACGCATATTTTTTCTGAAGGACATCTTTTTGCGTAGGTATATTTGATGTTGATTTTCAATAAGACGGGGAAATACTTCGCAGGATTTCTTATTAAATCTTTAACAACAATTCACAACTTATTGATAAAACATTTTCAACGGGCGCAGTAGTGCCGAGAAAATAAAAAATATATTTACTAATAATATCGCGAAAGTTTGTATTATTCAAATTAGTTTAATTACCTTTAAAAAACTTTGATAGGTAATTACTGCTCTTTAAAAAAATCTTAATGATTGTTTTGATGTAAAACTTTGGTAGAAATTTTATATTTATTGATATTATAGAGCAAAGAATCCATGGAAAAAGGGACTAGCAAGATGTATTTGGAAATAGACGGACTTAAGAAAGAGTGTAAGTTTTTTTTTTATTTTTTTTTTTTCGAAGATCGTAAGGATTTAGATATTTATTTGAATTTAATCATTAAAAAATGTAAAGCCTTAATTTTTATATTTTTACGCATGCATTTTAGTAAAATCTTCAAATGATTCCAGACTGAAATAATAACATTCAAAAGTTTTCTTTTTCTCTTCAGTTTAATTTTACTTAGTCATTTAACTTATTATCAAGCGTTTTGAATATCGCATTTTCATGATCATCATTGATTTTTAAGAATAAATTAACTGAGAAAATATTCGCCAAAGTTCGAAATATGCACCGCTTGTACTAATTTATGGACACCCTAATAAATACACCACTTAACAATTTCGAGGAATGATTGCTTCTTTGTTTCTTATAATTGGTTTAGCAAGCAATTAGAGCGGCTAGTAAAAGATGTTGCACATGAGGCCGTTCAGTAACGGCTGTATTTATGTATATATGTACTGTATGTATATATATATATATATAGAGAGAGAGAGAGCGAGAGTTTGTATTGCTCTATGTTACTAATTTCAACCTCCAATAAAAACCGCCGAATTACTAATCAAGCAAATGCATTTGTTCTTTAAATTAATTAAAAAGATTTTTTTTCCTATTCAATGTTAAAATTATACTTGTAGCTACATTTTCCTTCTTTTTTTCCCCTGGCCGATACGATGACATAATTAGGGTAACTACAAAATCATTAATAGTATCTATTATTAAAGCTAGTGATTAGCATGCATAAAAGAAGCAAATATTTTTTACTCATCTAAATCAGCTCTTTCGTACAGATTCGAAAATTTGTTCTGTATGCGCTGACGTGAATTTTATGCTGAATGCTGAAAATTTCTAGTTTGACTCAAAAACTTTACCACTTGTTCACCCAAGAAGTATCTGAACTAGCTTCTTAAAACGTATCTATAGCAAATAGCAATAAATAAGGAGGGAAAACAATCCGAATTGTTTGATGATATTCTTGGTTTGCCTCTTTTAGCTGTAATCCCGTGATGGCACTATGATTTCAGGCGGGAGGGGGGAGAGGGGACCGTCACTACGCATAGTGTACACTAAATAGCCTTTTCAACACTATCATATTAAATATGCCACAAATATTGAAGAATACATACACGATTAACATTGTACTATGCTATATTTCTTAAGGTAATGAAACTAAAATTGCTTTAGAAAAAGCTAGAAGTATGCTTGACGAAATTCTTCTTCATGAAACGCCAGCAAATGATAAGGAAAAGGAATTGCCTCTTGGGCAGAGAAAAATGGTTCTGTAAGTAATCATTTATACAAACTTTTTTAACATTGCAGATTTTTTTTCCTTAACTTAACAATGCTAAAAGTACTTTCCGAATTTTTCATAAAATGTCCATCATTTTCCTCTTTTTTTAATTAGAATTTATTTTAAAGTTTGAAAATATACATTGGCACCGAAATGGATACGATTGTACATGACGTTTATTATTCCAAATCGCTTCTATCTTTTAGTATAGGGCATTTTCAAAATTTTTCTCCGAATTTGGACTGTTAATTTATGTGTTGAAAATTTTTAATATATTTGTGACTTTTTGCAGCAGAACTGTAAATAACATTTTTATTTTTCTTTTGTACAAGGAATATATTAGAGAATGCTCGTAAAAATGCTGAAAATCAACTGCTGGCTTCTCAACATATGATTGCCGAAAAACAAGCTGAACTAGAAAAACTTGGATGAAATTAGTTTCAAAGTTGTTATAATTCAACAGATTGCTTTGTTTTGAAATTCTATCATGTTATCTTATTCAAAAAAAATTTCGTGATTTCTTGAGTTGAACAGTTTTGAAATAATAAAATTTAAGTTATACTTATATGTACGAACACTAATTGACTGTTTTTTATTCTATCGTATTATATAATTTTTTACAATCTATACAAATGTATATTTTTTAACTAGGCATATTTCTTTGTCATTGAGGTTACAAATAGTTTTTCGTCACAACTTCGCGTACGCACTGAAGAAACACTTTTCGCATCCTCGAGGTGCGTGGTTAAAAACCATTGAATCAAAGCATTGAATCCGCAAGCCTTACAAAAAGAGATTTTATTCCTATAAACTTAAGGCACATATTTGTATACACGTTAGACTATTAGTCAGTCCAGTGATTGTTGACTCATATTGTAAGATAGAGACGATGCTGAAGATTCACTTCCAATCAGTTGACCAAAGAGGCGGGATGAAATGCCCATTTTGTGACGAGGTGATATTCTATTCCGACAGAAACGAAGAACTTCGCATGACAGGTCGCCTACTGTCCACTGCCTACTTAGCACTTTGTTGTACACGGAAGTAAGCTAGACAAAAAATATTGAAGAAAAGTCAAAAATAAGACAAGTAAGTAAATAAAGATTGGAAAAAAAAAAAAAAGAAAGAAAGAAATTTTGCTTCATTAAAAGGACAGTTCTAATGCGTTGAATGAGAGTTGTATACACCTATAAGGCAAAACAAACGAGACTATATTTTCAAAATACCATTACTAAAAATTTTCCAATTTAACACAAGGCAAAAAGTTACGCGTTAAAATCATTTATGCCAGATCGCCCTTCAATGAATTCTGGTGGACCTTCCTCTTCATTCCTTTTTTGTTCTTAGTGTGTTACATAAAGGAAAATGGAACTCATTTCTCTTTAATTTTCCTTTTATTTATTTATTTAAGCTCAACTTTACGATTATTATTATACTCATGTTTTCTAAACCTATTCAGAAACCGATTTCTTAATTTTCCCCGGTTAAAAATTCATGTTAACCAGGGCTCAAAAAATCTTTTAAAATTTACATGCCCGGCCTTGCCCGGTTTGTCTAAAAAATACATACCCGAACAAAATTTTCACATGACCAGAATTTGTTTTATAGCATATTAATAAAAACATTTGTATTTGTCATATAGCATTAATCAGACAAAAAATTAAATTAACAGCTTTATACTGATTCAAGAATTATTTTAACGTTAATCTAAATGATTAAAAAGTTACGTTACAAATAAATATTGTTACAAGTCAAAATTTGAAAAATTAAAATTGTATTAACAATTTTATTGTTGACATGCATATTCGTCAACATGTCAATTTTGGGCTTTGGCAAGGATGCGGTGATTTTTCAATAAAATACCAAATAATAAAGTTTTGGAAAGAAATATTTGATTAAAAAATTACATGCCCTGCTTGGCATGTAATTGATTCCCGATCGGAATTTATACATGCCTCGGGCATGTCGGGCAATATAATTTTCGAGTTCTGATGTTAACCCTCTGTATCATGGTGTAGACTATAATAGGTAACATACCGTTCGATCGCTGTTTTTAATTTTCTTCATAAATAATTGAAAAAAAAAATTCTGAAAAACGTGCTTTTTATATTTTTCTTTTTATCTCGAATCCAAAATATCAAATAAATCCGAGTTTGCATGTGTTAGAAGGTGTTAAAAACTTTTGAAAAAATAATTAAAATTTTTGTTTTTTACACTAAAAATCCTGAAATACATGTATTTTATTTTTTTATTACTGGCTCAAATCCAAAAGTCAAAAAAATCTGAGTTGTTGAGTGATAATGGATTAAAAAAAGACCTCTTTTATGTGTAAAAATCAACAGTTAAAAAGTAACTGAGCAAAAAGTTATTTTTCGTTTCTTTCTCTCCAAGTGAAAATTAAAAGAGTTTTGTTTTTGTTGAGTTAAAGAGGGAAGGGACACTTTTATTTGTGGAAGCCAGAATTACCTTTTACGAAGCGAAGCAGCAAGACCTATAACGTTTCAACAGTCATTTATGAGGTTATAACTATTAGCAATGTTATATTGAAATGAAGAGATCCATATCTGTTGTTGCAGAAGATCGATCTTGGTATATGTTTTCAATTTTGGAATACCCATATTATGAAAATCTTATCAACTGCAATCAATGGGACTCAAGGCCGTATCCAGAGGGGGGGGGCCGCCCCCCCCCTCCCGAAATTCCAAAAGTTTTCACAGTGTGGCATATATTTCTCCCTGAAGCTTTCCTCAACATAAGTGTTTCAAAGTCAGGGCCCCCCCCCCCCCGAAAAAAATTTCTGGCTACGCCCTTGATTGGGACTGCCATAATTTCCATTGTCTGAGAATACGATGAAGATGAAATACAGAAAGTAGAATCTTGGTTATTCCTCTTGGCAGGTTTTCCTCTTGGTCAGGCACGGAAAGCGGATACAGTGCGACACAAAAAAGTAATATTTTCAATCCACTAAACCAGCAGAAATTCATATGGATTGCATTTGGTGATACCTCTATAAGGGATGATATTATGAAATGAAATATCTTGAAATTTGGTATCTTTCACCAACTGTTGCGGAAATAGACGGGAGGTAGAAAGAGAGGATTGTGATGAAACCTTATTAGTCATTTCATTAGCACAAACACTTCATTTCCACAAAAAGGGGGCAGATCTTTGGACGAAATAGGCGTCAGGTTCAAATTCTGATACGCATACGCTGAAAGACGTTTCAGCTTTCTCCTCTGCTTAAAATCGATCGTGTTGGTCAATTCTATGAGCAATGGTGACTCCTCCAACTTATAAACAATTAGATGCATATCAAACCTCTGTACATACATACTATTCCTAATTTTCTCCGGGATTTCAGAAGGCTATATTTTAAAAAAATTAAGACAAATACAGCAACAAAAGAACCTTTCAAAAAATACAGAAGTTTTATTTACAGCCTTTACATGTCTTTTATGTGTGAACCCTTGGTCACACACGGCATACATCAATCCTAAAGCCCAGTTCTTTCCAGGCTCTGTTCAGCATCGTACCGGTTCTGAAAATGGACCAGATAGACCACTTCGTTTCTTATCACACCAGCAGCCCGTTTCTTTGAACTTGTTCCATTACACATGAACTGTCTTGTCAGTGGGTCCTTGTGCTAGATATTTCCTACGAAATGCCCGCTGTGCCAACGCCACTGATTCCGATTTATAGGAATTCTTAACACCCAAAAGGCTTTTTGTTCGCCCTTGAATACCATTTTGATTCAGTTACTTATCAGTCTGACTGTCGACTGCAATTATAATCTCTCTGTATTTAGTGGACGGTTCGTTAGTGCTATATTCGTCTTAGTTTTTCTTTCTTTTCTTCCCAGAGGAAACCGAGTTGTCCCGTATATGGTCTAATTAATATATATATATATAAGGACTATGATATGCTTTCTAAAATTAATGAGCATGAAAAAATTCTAGTAGAGAAGCCGGTGAAGGAAATGGACTTGAAAGAAAAACTGCCTAACTGTAGCAGAACATCATATACTGTAGGGCTGTAAAGCCTTCACAGCCTCACAATCCGTGGAACTGCGAAGGCATTACTGATTTCAACATAATATGAATTATGCAGACTTGAATGGTATTTTATGATATCAGTTTCACAACATAAACTCTTACGTTTTTTTATTTTAGTATGTTTCTATGAGAACTTGAATGTCTTTCTTAAATCATTATTGGTAAATGTGACTTTCAAAAATGTAGCAAAATACCTCATTCAACTGCGGCTCTTGTTGAGTATAAATAATGAGTGTTGGTAGTCTGGCCATACTTGCAGCTAGCCACAAAATGATTGTTTTCAGTTGGCTGTCCCCATCTCCAGAACAAGGTTCTGCAGCCACGGGACAGCGCGAAGATACCGGCTCTGACTGCGCCTGGAGAAAATAAAAATAACTACAACTTAAACGTTAATACTAAGTACTTCAGCTTTAATACATATATAAGATTCAACCAAAATTTTAAGTTGCAGCAGCTTCACTGTCGAATTAAACATTATCCAAATACGAGCTTAAACTTCAGTGACCAAGACATGTAAACCTGATTTAAACCTTATTTAAGCTCGCTGAATGCTTCAGTGGGAGTAGATAGTTGTGTGTGGTTAAATAGTATTAATTACCTTGTCAATTCTGAGTTACATTCCAACTATTTTATCATGGTTTCAGCTGATATTACGAATTAATAAACTCCGTTATATACCTCCTTAATACGAATGGCTGAATGGGTGTTTCCCTGAAATACCCATTCAGGGGTGGGGGGCAATTATTCGCCGCTGAATGGTACATCACAGCAGCAATAGAATGCCGAGGTAACAACAAGATCAGTAGTTTTTTGCTAACAGATGAGAGATAACATTTAACTTTACTTTCAAAAAGTTGAAAGATCATTTGATTCGGCACATCTAGGACTTTTCAACATAAAGGAAATTTCTTTCGCTATTTACCGTGCTTGCTTTCCTCCGTCCAGAATGCGAACATGACGACAAATCCTCCAGACTGCTACTCCTTTCCATCATCAGCTGGCCATCCAGAGAGATGTCGCCTTCTTCTGAGTTATGTCTCCTCCGCCGGCGAAATTTTGCCTTGAAGGGTACAGGAAGGTTTGGACTCACTCCATCGTATGAGTACGCTTTCAGGTAACCACTGCTTGAAGTTGCCATCATCACCTTTTTAGGTCCAAGAGAGAATAAAGCCTCCGGAGACAGAGCCGCAGGAGAATGTAATGCTGTAGGGACAAGAAAAAAAGCACTAACATATCCTGTAAATTTACCTCACAATTGAAGTAAAGGAGAAAACGATCTATTTGCAACAGAATTAGAGAATTTGTTAGTTATGTAAAAAAAACATACTGGAATATGATTTTCTTTTTCATTAAAAATTTCATAATTAAAATAATAAAAAAGAAGAAAAACAGAAAAACTAAGACTGCGGAGAGATTTATGCGTTTATAAGCGTTTCTTTTGTTAAGGAAAAATACAAAGCTTCTGCCCACATAAAGCACTTTGACCTAGAGTATTTTAAAACACAAGCGCAGATTTTTTAAAGAGTTAGCAAATCAAATGCTTTTTATGTTATTATTATTTATTTAACTATTTTTTTTATTTTTCCGCTTTTAACTTACAAAGGTAATCCTCATGATAATGCGACGCGATTGGTACGAATACTGCCTGACACGAAAAAGTCGAATAATCTAAAGTTTATTTGTTAAGATCATAAATGACGAAAAAATTGAGCTGAACTGAAGCATTTTAGTGAAATGCTTAAAAATGCGTATTATGATTCCCTTTTAGACAATTGTTTTATCGCTCCAAGTTGTGTGTCAAGAAAAACCACGAATCTTTTTCGTTTTCCACCTGTGAAGGATAAATAGATGATTCAGTAAAAAGAAGATCTGAATTTACTTACAGAACATTATGTAAACAATAAACGAATGAGTACTTATAGCACAATTGCAGAGAAACAGTTAAAACTGTTAAAGGCAATGGGTTCGGAATATTTTTCATAAAGGTAAAAAAAAAATATTTTGACACAATATTCATAGAATCGGTTTCGGCATTCGCCTGCTGGATCATCCGCCCAGTAAATTGCTATTGTACTCTTTTTGTTTCGTTTTTTAATGGATCATTATTACAATTTTCTTACCGAATCTCTCTGCATTGAATAACTGATATTCAGGCATTCGTGAGTCAGCTGTATCTAAAAGCAAAATATTGCTAAATCTAATCAAATGATACATACTTTCCTCTGGAGGGGCAAACAGCAAAGGCTCCGAACTAGCAGGCCTCAAATAGCGAGGCTTTCCCTTGTCTTCTCCACCAGACCATTCTTCGGGATCTTCGGAGATGTCTTCCATGTCACTGCTGCCACTGGAACCCGCCATGTAGCTGCTGCTACCACGCCTAGACAGCCTCCTTCTAGTTCGCTTTCTAATCCTTTTTCTAAAATCTTCAAGACGTTCGTGAGCTTCAAATCCACCTCCGACGGACGGCCAGTCGTCTTCACTTTCACCTCCAAGAACAAAACCCACGGACCCCGATCGACCATCTGACGACACGCTAACGTCAAAGCTCTGTGTCGAAGAAGATCGCCGATGAGAAGAACGACGCATATTATCCGTCAAAGAATCCTCCCGGAGCAAATCATTCATTGCTATGGAGGCTCTTTTTTCTCGTCTGAGCTTGGTTCCGGCGACAGCTTCAGAACCTGAATAAGCAATAAGGAAAAATTTTGTATTAATCAGGAACACAGCCAAACTGAGATTATTAATGTAACTCTAGTCTGAACAAGAAAATATTAGTTTTTTTTTTTTGAAAATGACGAGTATTTTCGAATTACGTAATTATCCAGAGTACTTTATCCTGAGAATAGTTTGAGCATAAAAACATTGAGGTGAAAAGTTAAAATTACAAATTCGATCAAACTAGAGAATCAAAAATTAAAATTTACTCATTGCAAAAAAAAAAAAAAAAAAAACTGCCCCATTATATAATTGAATCAAATTAAATAGACTGTGGAAGTGATTTTCTGATAAAGGACCATTCATAAATGATGTCACACTTTTTTTCACTGTATTGGACCCCCTCATCATCTTTGTCACAAAATGTCACACTTCTGCGCTCCCTTACCCCCTTCCGGATGGATGTGAGGCCTTCTCTGTGAAGGACTACGGTTTCGGGACGGTAAAGCAGGTAGGCCACGCTCGTCAGTCCGGTTCCTATGGCAGAAAACAGTTGTCAAGTGGTTTGAGAGTTTGTGGGAAGTTTGAAGGACGAGCGCTGCGCCTTCAGGGTAATCTGTTAAACCTTGATGCTATAGACAGTTCACACTTAGCAATATGTATCCCCCACCCCTCTTGTCACATGTCACGCTCTATTACATAACCATATATAGTTGCAAACAAAGCACTACGTTATAGATCGCAATTTTATGTCTGAACTTTAACTACGTGTTTTAATGACATTTGTGAGCATTAAAATAATAATTATTACATGTGTACTTAATTTGTATAAAATGACATTAAGGTTTACATGAAAAAGCATAATTAGCATGTAATAGTAAAAAATATTAATGTGAAAGAGCAATTGAAAGCAGCAGTATTTTAGAAATTGACATTGTTTGCTTTATAAACCTTTCCTCTATTTTATGAGCGCAAAACGTTCTTAAAGAGATTGAATTTAAAAATGGATGCTATTTTGCCTTAAAAATGCAAATGCCCAAGCAGATGTTCTTAAAAATTTAAACTTTTAAATTAGAAGATAACTATAACCAGCATCGATGTTTTCGATACAAAAAGAAATCAACTAGAAAACAAAACCGAAAATAAAATGGGGGTGGATAAACTAAGAATACTTAATCTGCTGATTTGAAATGTTTTTATATTAACCAAAATGTGTGATGTCACATTTCCTGCTACTCCCTCCCCCCTTGTCACAAACTGTCACAAATTATAGAACCTCATTCCCCTCCTCGAAGCATGACCTTATTTATGAATGGCCCCTAGCAAGTGATTAACCGATTCGAAACGAAAAGATAATTCATTTAAGCAAGTAACAACATAAAATTATCTTCTTTGTTGTGGACGCAAACGAAGCAAATCAGTCAAATACTATGCCATTAGTTCAACATGTTCTTATGTGCTAGGGTATATTTAGCCGCTAACATTTAATTCTACTAAACTTCGACACCCTGCAGATTCGTGAGAACTGCCTCCCAGGTCTTTTGTGTTCCCATTCATTCGATCGAGCTGGGGAGATAGGTCACACACACAAACATTCAGTGGAGATATTCTTAAGAAAATAAGTTGCTGTTGTTGTTGTATTCTCGCGCGAAGCGAGGAAGAATAGGTGCGCTGCTCCTGAGTCTAACGGGGCCCTTATAGGCAGGAGTCCGACTTCCGCCCCTTTATATGTGGTCTCTTAATTTTTTGAACCAGCTCCCAGAAGAGAGAATCATCACCTGGGGTTGGCACCCCCAGAGGTATCTTTTCACTTGGAGGACATTGGAGCCACGGCCTATTTAACGTGCACCAGCTCCCTTTAGCGTACACGGCCTCACAGGAACCAGCCGCGAGATGTTGTCACTAGGGATGTAACGAATAGTGATTTGGCCGAATTAGCCGAATACCGAATATTCGGCCATTTCTTCCAGGCCGAAGCCAAATATTCGGTCCTTTCTTCAAGGCTGAATAGGCCGAAGCCGAATATTTGGCTAGGCCGAATACCGAATATTCGGCGGCCGAATATTAAAATTTCTAGAAAATCGCTGCAATCGAAAGTATTTGTCAGATTTAAAATTATTCATTTAGTCAAGCACCAATTACACACAATCTATGATGCATGATTTAATTCTGTTTGTTAAGAATTTAGAACTATTTAAAATTAATATATTTTCACTATTGTTTTGAATGTAATAAGAATTTTACCCACAAGCAAAATAGAAGTGACAGGTTTTAAGGTAGTAAGCATTAGCATTATTTTACTAATTATTTAATTGCACTGAAAGAAATACTAGTGCTTAGAGAACTTTTACCTTGCTCAAAACTGTTTTACGAAGACATTTTAAAAGTTATAAAAGTTAATATTTTTATTTTATGGGGTTTTTTACACACTTATTTTTAAAAGATCTATTAAAACTCAATGCACTTAACTGGAAAATGTTTTTATTTTCAAAAACCAAAACGCTATCTAAATATTCATGATATATTCTGGGCTTTTCACATTTCTCTCTAATCCAATATTCACAATAAATCAGTCTACCCAAACAAAGTCTGGCTTCCACTTTGTTAATAATAACAAAATGAATTTATCATATTATCTATTATAATTAACTATTGGCAGATTTTGGGAGCAAATGCTAAATATAAAATACAATATTACAAAAAATTTTAAAATGTGTTTTTGCTCAGTCAAGCCTAAAACAAGATTTTTAAAAAAAAGTAGTTTATTCTAAATTATTTTTATTTCTTAAAACTATAGTGGACTACTGTATTCTTTTGCAATAATTATAATACAATTTTAAATGTTTAAAATCTACTAATTTCTTTACTTTTTTACTGCAGCAGAACTATTCGGCCGAATAGTCCATCAATATTCGGCCAGATCGAATTTGACCTTACCCAGTATTCGGCTGGGTGATGAAATGACTATTCGGCCAGGCCGAATACTCGGCCAAAGGGCCGAATAGGCCGAATACCGAATAGTGGCCGAATATTCGTTACATCCCTAGTTGTCACCCTCCCAAACACTGACCTATGTCGATGTTGCTTCACTTTTGGTGTTCTACGGGAACAGAGCTTCTGCCGACTGGTCCACTGCGGGACAAGAAAATAAGTGGTCATCCTAATTGGTGAGGCTTCTATTTGGGTCAAAATCGTCTTTATGTTTCAGATAGAGCGTAGGTTTAGCCCAAAATGGGGATAAGCTTTGTGAGGTTTCAATCTAAAATTCAATTTAAAATCTTTTTTTTTCTAAATGAGGTATCAGTCTCTAGAGAAAAGTCTTTTAAGGACACAGATTCACCGCAAAGGAAGGAAGGGGTACGAAGTCAGTCTGTCATTGCAAATCTGTCTTTAGCATACATCCATTAATTACTCACTAAATTTCAAAAACAAATTTATTTACAGTTAAGTGAATGTAACTATTTAGGGGAAGAAGCACAGACTTGCTTCTTTTTGACGGTTTTATGGGCATATTAATATGTTTTTAAATATTAAATCGCACATATGACTCCAAATTATTAGAGAAAACAAGAATTAGCAAACAGGAAAAAGAATAAAATGATATATACGGCATTGTAATTAAAAAAAAAAACGATTTTTTTAGGAATCGTACCATCGCCACTGTCTTCATCAGCAGTATAAAATTCCTCTTCTCTCGTATGTCTTATTGATGGCAGTTCTACCGACGATTGACTAGCGGTCTTCATCGATAACCTTTACAAAGAGAAGGCAAAGTCTGAGTCTCCATGTTTCAAATCTAAAAAAGTTTTAGTAAACCAGTGATTTAGATATAAGGCTCAGAAAACTGACACATATTTATCCTTCTTGAGCTATAAAATGCGTATTTTTACTAATTTATGAAATTGGGGAAAATAGAAGAAAGGGAACTAAATTTCAAAATGTAGCCCTCATTTTAGATATTTTTTAATGACAGATACTTGATGAAAATTATCAAATATTGTGATATCAGGTGCTTTTTTCTAGAAAGTGCAATATACAGTCGACGCTCGTTATAACGACCACGCATTATAAAGACCATTCCATTATAACGACCAGTGATAAAAGCCCCAACTTTCTTCCTATGAACTCTATGTTAATTTGCTTTCGGTATAACGACCGTTCTGTATCGCCCAATCCAATACAGCGACCGCATTCAACGGACACTATTTCCGGTATTTTTCCAAAAAGAACATGTTTCTAAATTTGTAACTTGAAATGACCTTGATTATAGTTTACTGACAAGCTGCATGCAGCCTTCAGTGTTCAGTCAGTCCAACTTTGACAGGGGGAGGGGATTACCACTCACCATAGTATGGAAAGAATAGAGAGGGGGAGAGAGCACGTGGACTTTACGGATTTTAGGAAAAGGGGTTGACAGATGTATTGGTAGTTTTTGTCATTTGAATCACGTGTTTTCCCAAGGGTCGATTCTCCGAAATACGAGGAGTCTTGCTGTCCGTGACTGGTGGTGTCATGTCAGCTCAGAAGTTCTGCTTCCAGAAATGTGAATGAGAGGGTTCGAGAAAAATTAACCTGCTCTTCAACCTGAATGTTGACAGGTTCCAGGTCACGTGCCTTGGATTAGTTATCCTCTGGGGGAAGGAGCGAAAAAAGAATAAGGTTCTTCAGTGAAATGCATACTGCAAACAGGAGTTGCATTTTCGCTATTGAACGAGATGGCAGGTTCAAACAAGCGCAATGCGATATGTCTAGATACTAAAATTAAAATCTTAAATGAAGTTGATAAAAAAGTTTTAAAAAAATGCGAAATTGCTAGAGTTTTCAAAATTCCCAAAAGCACCTTATTTGGCATCATTAACAACCGGAACTCAATTTTAAGAAAAGAAGAAATTGGAGTCAAATCTTCTAGAAATCGGTCCCGTGAAGGGAAATTTTAGAAGATCGAAGAAGGTTTATATGAATGGTTGAAAATAATGCGATCAAAAAATGTCCCAATAGATGGAAATTTGCTGAAGTCAAAAGCTCTAACTTTTGCTCAAAAAATGGACATTGACGAAACTGTTCAAAGCTTCGGACGGATGGTTGCAAAAATTTAAAACCAGACATGGTCTTTCATTCCGGAAGCTTTGTGGCGAAAGTGGTTCTGTGAATGAAGAAGCAGTGGACACATGGAAAAAAGAAAAGCTGGAAGAAATTATCAAAAATTATACTCCAGAGGATATTTTTAACGCAGACGAGACTGGACTGTTTTTCATGATGAAACCTGATAAATCTTTCGTTTTAAAAAACGAAACTGCGAGTGGAGGGAAAGAAGCCAAGCAAAGACTAACAGTTCTCTTATGCTCAAATATGTCTGGTACTGAAAAACTTTCACTCTTAGTGATCGGAAAATCAAAAAAGCCGAGATGTTTTAAAGGACTCAAAACCTTACCTGTCACGTACAAAAACAACTCCAAATCGTGGATGACATCTGTCATTTTTGAGGAATGGCTACGTTGCTTGGATAAGCAAATGACAATTCAAGGTAGAAAAATTATTCTTGTAATTGATAACTGCACGGCTCATCCCAAACTAAATGGGTTGAAATCAATCACCGTGGAATATTTTCCACCTAATGTCACATCTGTTCTTCAGCCACTAGACCAAGGGGTCATTATGAGTTTTAAACGCAATTATAGGACGTTACTACTGCGAAGAGTTGTTTCTGCACTCGACGAAGATCAAGATTACAAAGTTGATGTCCTAACAGCTTTGCATCTCTCTAAAGCAGCATGGAATGACGTCTCAGAAAAAACCATCAAGAATTGCTTCCATCATGCTGGTTTTAAAAAGCAAGAGGAAAGGGAATCTACTGCTGAAATAATTAGTCCGGCAATCGAAGATGAAAATTTCGTTGAAGAAGAGGAAATGCTGCAAGAAATTTCTCAGAAAATGAACATGGATGCAACGTTGAACTTTGACGATTACGCTAAAATCGATAATGACTTGGAATGTGTCGAGCATCTGTCAGAAGATGAACTAATTTCCCGTTATTGTGGACAGGAAGAAATTGATGCATCATCATCAGATGAAGAAGAGGAAGAAATTGTAACAAAAACTCCTAGCATAAAAAATGTGTCTAATGCTATCGAGACTTTAAAATGTTTTTTTGAAAGGCAAGAAAATACAGAACACTATTTGTCATCAATAACTGAAATGGAAAATTATGTTTTGCAAAAATCACATGTGCTAAAAAGGCAAACAACCATTTCTGATTTTTTCTTCCGAAAATGAATGATTTGCAAGTATGTAATTTTTTCCTTATATTTTCTACTTTAAAATCTGTTTAACATTTTATTATAACATATTGCACTGATAATTTTTTTTAAATTCCAATGATAAAATATAATTTGAGCATTTTGTTGGAATCTTTGAAAAATTGGCAATTTTAATGGAATTACTATACTGCATGATGCATGCATATACATTTTTAAATTCTACCTCCTATAGCGACCACCCGTTATAAGGACCTTTTTTTGTGGAACGGAGATGGTCGTTATATCGAGCGTCGACTGTATATATAAACTTGAAAAATAATATACTTTAATTGTGAATATGTAATAGAATTGCGGAGGTGACTAGCACCGAGGCCCTTCATTTGGAATTTTTTTTCGATGGGGAGGTAAAATGTATTGCTTTGTAATATTTATATGTACTACTTCTCTTTTATTACACCTAAGGAACGACAAAATACATGCATATTAACAAAAATCCATTATGTTCTTAAAGCCAGGGAGAGGTTGGGGAGGGGGGCGGGTAATTTCTCCCTCTTGATCCCCTTAAATGCCGGGCCTGCCAGCACCCTGATAAACGTTTTGCGGTGTGTTCGAACACCGCAGCTCCCCGGAGTCGGCGTTCCTGCTCCTGAAGTTTTTTTTTAAATTAGTTCAAATTTTTGGAGTTAGGCAGAAACAGTTATTGCTAGAACCATCAATTACACAATATAAAGTAATAAGAACACAAAAATTAGACATTGTGAATGTACGCGCTCATTTGACCACCGTGATTTCACCTGCTAAAGCTGTGGCTGTTGTTCCTCATAGATGCTTTTTTGCGCGTGCTCTTTTGGCACTCAGAAGAGGCGGAGCTGCGGCGACTACTGGACTTCTGTTCAATAAGCGGCAGATAGCCCTTCTTCCGTTCTGATGAATATTCCTGCGGGTGGAAAAGTGAAAGGAATAACATTTTTATCAGAAAGGCATGCAATTAAACTTCCATGCCACATTGAATCACATTACTTTAATACTAATTGGAACGTCTCGAGTGACAATTGAACCCTCCTTCTTTTTTTCTTTCAATAAAATATGCAAAACAACTCCTAGATTCCTAAAAAATGTCTTGGCTGTCGGGAAGAAAATATTATTTTCAAAGCCCAACAGAAACCCATGCAGAATTCCAGAACAAAACTGTATTCGTCTTTGATACCATTGTCAAAAATGCTAGCTGAGTTAACCAATTGTAACCTTATTAAGTAAGTATTTGTTACAATTTAAGGGTGTCCTTCGTAAAAACGGCTCCCTATTTCAAACAGTTCTGTCGTTCACGGCATGCGTTGAAATTGTTCAATATGAACTTGAATGTCTACAGATTATTTTCCAAACATGGGTATGGAAACGATCTTTCTGAATTAGTATAACAATCTGAATTGCATTTTTTAACATGGGGCTTCCTATATACGACGGTCACCCTAAACTACGCTATATTGGTACACTTCGTAGGCATTCTAACGTAAATGAAACAAAAAGTTGCAAAGAAAATTGTTGACGAATACTGGAGGGTACTTATTCACACGTCAACAGGCTTGAAGTTATCTGCTCAAAAACACATGACTCTTTCTTCAATTTTAATGTATCTCTTTTAACACAAACTTGTATTTGAAGTTGGTATAATAGGCCTGTCCCTTTGGACGGTAAAAACGTTTAAGGAAGAGCCTCTAGAAATACGGATGCTATAACATTAAGAAAGATGAAAACAATTAAATTTTCAAATATATATTCAATATTACTTAAAAACTTTACTTTTAAAAAGTCATTAAATCATACCTATACCCACTGAATGACGACTTCACTTACATCAATTATACATATGTTGTGATATTCATAATAAATTTTATAAGTAAATGGTACCGAAAAAAAAAAAAGATTTGTGCCAAAAAATTATTTTATAAAACTCTACAAATGAATGAGAAAGTTTGTTATACAAATGAACAAAAGAAGTATGAGGCCAAAGGGAGTAAAGAGTCAATCGGAAAAGGTTAAATGCACGAATACAGTAGACTCCGGAGTATCCGGTTCGTAACTATCCGATCTCTGGACTATCCGGCCTAGTTTTCTTTTATTGGGAAGTTACGTCACGGAAGAGAGCTAAACTGCAGAAGCAGCCATCTATTAAGAACTTTTTCAAAAAACTAAAAACTGCAAGTTTTGACTCTTAACTTACGGCTGCCTTTTCATATCTGCGTAATCATTTAACAGTGAATCAATTTTCTTAAGAATTAGGCCTACAATTTACGTTAATGTTTTTGTTTTTTCTACTTATGTTTCCTGCATTTAACTTAAGCATTGTAGAATTTATGTTAAAATACGAAAAATTTATCTTTTTCCCTTGCGTAAATTCTTGAAACGTGCAGAGTGCAGTTACATAAATATTTATAAACTACCGGTACAAAGCCTTCTATTTTAACTCGTTACACTCTCAGAAACGCACGCTCAAATCTTACGAAACTTTCGTCGTATTTGATGAAAGGGCTTCGTGAAAAATACTCCAAGTAAACCTTTCGTCAAATTGCCGAAATTTGTGTAGTAACTTTTGTAAGTCACGTGATCGCGCGAGGAAGGGATCTTTGTAAATGACAAAATTTTCTTGACGGTTGAAGAGTCGTCGAAAATGAGGATTCTATTTTTGAGAGTGTAGCAGTTTGCACATCATTGGCAACTGCTTCAATGATCCACCGGAATGCGTGCGCATTCTGTTGTTTCGAATGCCACTGGGGCATCCAGGCCGACACCCCCGGAACTGGGGTGTCGTCCAGGCTCCCCTTCGCAGAGCGACCAGCAGGAATTAAGGCAGTAAGGAGCGCCTTCCTTTTTTGATGAGCACCACAACAATGGAAGTACGACTGGGCTCGTGATGTATTCGGATGACACCAGATGCCACCACCACAAATACGCCATCTTTCTTTTTGGACCTAAGAGTGAAGGGAAGGGAAATTCTCATCCCTCCGGGTACCCTCGGGACTTCAGGGTCCACGGATTTTACATGCACGCATCCCCTAGTGGTGGGTCTTCAGTGGGTCGGGTATCGAATACCTTATCTACCGCTTGAAAGTCCGACTTTCTGACCAATGGGGGCTACCACGGCCTCGCTTACACATTGTACGTGGCTTGAGATAAACGGAGGGCTTTGTACTAAAAAGTGAGAAAATGCGACTTATAATATGTAGTTGGTTATGGAGCAAAAGCTTTGTCTTTCTGGTACTGTTGTGGTAAAGAAATAAGCCCATGTAACTCCGGCTTCTGAGGCTATTTTATTATCCGGTCTGCCCTTCCGCCATATCACAATTCGGATATTCGGGAGTCTTTTGCAGAATCGTTGCTGCAATAATCCAGGCGTTCCTTCATTGGTAATAAATCATTAACGCAAAGAATGATGCGTAAAGTTTTGATCTATGTGGAGTATTATTTCTGTTTTTGGTCTATCTTAAAAATGTTCTAAGGTAATTTACCACTGTCTTCTAGACTTTCTCGAAAGCGAGTACCAAGAGTTAAAACCAATTATTTACTAATAATTATAATTAGGATGCTTGTTGTCTATAGAAGGAACTTCGTTTTTATCTTTTTATTTATTTATTTGTTTATTAATTATTATTGCTATTTTTTTGTAAAATGACAAATAACATGCAATTTTTGCATACATATGAGTTTGGTTCCGATACATTTAATCTGATCGGAAAATGGCAAGTCTACAACAGGGGTGGAAGATGATCTCAAGTGGCTTAACATTCTAAAATTAAATAAATTTGATGGAGAAATTACTTTCTTCTTCCCGTGGTTTTCTATGGTAAAACGTTTTATTTCCCCCTCATAACAAATGTTCTATTGCGATTTATGTAAACTCAATGTGGGTGTGCGTAAGAGCAAGCTTTTAAAATTACGATTTCTTATTTTTATTTTCAATTTTTTAAAAATAATTAGAATCTTTCTTCAGTATTAGTTTTACAGATATTTATCAAATAATATGCTAACTACATTTCAATGAATGTTTTTGCCAATTCTTCAGAATTTCGTGTAATAGAAGGTTTTGCCATATCTTGTTTAACTTTTTTTTCTTTCTCTTTTACAACTAAAGTTTTTTGTAATTGTTCTTACCTCGTTCTGCTTTCTCTTTTTGTCTCGTGTTTCTTCGCCGGAGCTCTCTCCTACAGGTGTGTGTCTCCTTTCCTCGGCTAGTCTAGGATCGTGAAGAAAGGCTGCAAGGGCCCGATTCAAGGCCTGCAGCAAAGCTGTGTCTGAAAATTGGATATTTGGTTCGGATAAGAAGTCTGGACATTCCAACAAGCTGAAGTTTAACTCTTGAGTAGTGGAATCTTGACTGGTCAACTAGAAAGAGAAATCAATGTGATCTCTCTTCTTTTTCGAGAAATCATATGTGACAGTTGCTTAGTGATGGTTACAGAGAACGCCGCTTTCTGTGATCATGCTTCAAATTTTCAGTCGTTTAATGTTATCGAGATCGCCTAGTCCCTTTCCGCACTAGTATAAGAATGCAATAAAAAATCATCGTGTTTTGTAATGAAAAGCTTGTTTATTGCTATCAATTTACTGATATTATTTTTTTTAAATCCGCAAAATCTCTCCGTACTCAAAGAACGGAGGTGCATCGAATCTTGCGTTCATGTGTGCAGAAAAAAGACTCCAGGCAGTTTTAAAATTAGCCGACAATCAACAATCGATGTGTTTTTTCCTTTTCTTTTCTTACTTTCTTTTTTAAATTCTATAATTTAATTATTCTTATTATATTTTTCTTGTTACTATTATTATTATTATTATTGTTATATTTATTTATTCTTTTTCTTTGTTCTATTTTATTTATTTATTTATTTATTTATTTATTTTTTGCAGAATACATTGCGAAATCAACAGGATGCTTATTTGTAAAAGCTCAAAAGTATGCATTTTTTCAGCATAAACTTTTATCATTTATTACAATCACTCGGTTATTGTTATCCAAACATTTTCATCTTAATATTGAATGTGATCACGTGGCGCCCAATGTATCAATGATCCATGTCATCTGAGCTTACTGCAAACCAGTCGAATAACATTCAAATACTCAATAAATAAGATTTACAAAAACTATATGAACCTGCTGAAGAGTAAATTTTTTTGCACCTTTAAACATGAAATGTATTTACACGTACATACATTTTAAAAGAACGCATACGAAATGGCATTCGATGGCGCAACATTTATGATTTTACACTTAACTTTCATAAGGCAGGCCTTATGTAACAGAAATAAAATTTCTATCCCATGCGGGAATATGCGCGAAGTAATGCAATGTATGATAAACGACTTAAAATTGAAATTTAAATTATTTACATTTTTTTTTTGGTGCAAAGTGAGGTAAAAAATTTATATATTTGAACAATCAGCTTGAAGTAAGAAGTTTTATGAAAACTAAACGTCTGGTATTCAAATTTCTTCATTTAAGTTGGTGAATGCGAAAGTAGTACTCGAACTTTACTTACATTGCTGAATGCAAATTATAAAATTGGTACTTATATCCAAATATTCTTTTTAAATATACCCTAATAATTTAGGCCTATTCCTACGTTAAAAGCAAAGATATTTCAATCTGACCTCACCTGTTTCGAATGAATTCGTACTCCTTCTACAAGAAGTGCTTCTCCATCTCCCAGACTCTCGACGAAGCACAGACAAGCCAGAAGTTCAGGAAAAGAAAAGAATAACCTTGCCTCCTGCATTAAGATAAAACAATTAAAGATGCTGCGAGGCTTAACGATATTATATTTCTCATCATATCAGTTACATTTTCTTCGGAAATAAACATCGAAACAGCATGATATCGACCTTAGGGCGTTCATTTTATGCATTTCATGATTTCTATTTCAAAAAATCTGACATTCTGAGGGAATTTTTTTTTTTGTTGACCCTTTGAAATATGTATGGCCACTGGCATCGATAAGCAGAGGCGTAGCTAGGGTTTTCAGCGCCCGGGGACAACTGAAGATTTTTCGCCCCCCCCCCCCCCCTCGTGCCACTGGCGGCCTAGAGGCGCCCCTAAAGGAAATTAAAAAAAAAAATATTCTTTCTAAATGATAAATAGCTCTAAAAAGCAGCCCTTTTAACTTTCATTTTTATTAGCGACCATTCACTTTTAAGGGAAAAATGGGACACTTTGGCTTTGCAAAATTATTTGTTTGATTTCCCACGTACTCCTGTGCTACATTGGTCATTCCCGATATGATATGATGATCCCACTTTTTTTGGCGAACATATTCACACCTCTTCAAATCAATTAATTTTCTTTTCGCATTTAAAAATAGAATAAATTTGCATTAATTTGGCGCCCCTTGACGCTACGCCGGGGGACAGCTGTCCCTCCTTGCCCCCCTCTAGCTACGCCTCTGTCGATAAGGCCAGCAAAGCCCATCACGAAGGAAACCGCCAGGATTTAGGGGTACACATCAGTAGACCGAAAATTGAGCTTTATTTTTGAAGAAGGCCTCTTAAAATGTTTTGTTGTTGAGCTCCCAAGCTATTAACAACACCACTAACTAGGGCAAACAACAGCCTACTGGGTAGTGCAAATAACTTTTTGGTGTTAACTGTTGCAAGGAAGAATTGCGTAATGGAACGATTTTCATGTTCAACGTAACTGCTGTGCTTTGGGGAGAAAGGCAAATTACCAATCGAAATTCGCTCACAGATGGTGCTCTATACATACTCAAGAGTGAATATTTATATGAAAAGTGTAGAAAAATAGATTTATATATGAAAGAGAGAAGAAAGTTATGTGAACGAAAACATATTAATTCAAAAAAGGTCTGAATGTTTATATGTCTGAGAGACCAATTTTTCATGTTTTTTCTCAGAAATGAATATAAGTAAAATAACGTTGTGCCCTTAAAACATAATTTAAATTGAAGGAAAAAAAAAAAAACAAGGTTTTTCTTATTATATGAGATTGCTTTATTTCAAGAAGCAGTGCAAGTTTACGGACAAAAGTTGGAACCCAAATAGTTTCCGATCTCGAAGGGATCTGGTTCTGATTAGTTTTTATCCCTCCTCCCCCCCCCCCTTAGAATTATGAACGGGATGGAACCCCTTCATAATTCTAAAATTTAGAGTATCTATATACACATTATAGAACATAGTTTCGTGACGACTACAACATGCAAGTTTTTTTTTTTTTCATTTATACAAGAATTTATTATTAATGATGTTTTGCGCATTTCATTGAGTGGGGAGAATAACATTGGAATGTGCTCACTTGGGATGTAGAAGCTTTCAAAACGTCTCCTCCAATCAGTGATGTACAGGAACATGCCTAAAAATAATAAGTATATGTATTTGTGAAAACTCGACTCAAACACATATGACCATAAAAGCACATCTGAAGATTTTTTCTTTTCTTTTATCTCAGTTGCTCATTCTTCTATGTATACACTTTACATATTTAGATATAGTGATTAAAATAAAATTCTACATTATTCATAAAAATTAAAGGTATGTAATTTAATTGAAAAATTATTCCTTTTTTTTCATAAAAAAAAATTATTTTTACTCTGAACACTCTGGTTTCAGCTTCTAGGGAACTTCCTCTCGTGCGGACGACAAGTGGCACCAGAGGCCGATCGCTGCACAACCATCCAGGTAAAGAAGGTCCTGTCACCACCTAAAAGAAAGAACGAATATACGTTGAGGGAACTGTTGCAGTAAAGCAATTAGTTTGTACTATCTTTGCAAAGAACACTGATATACCTGCGATGAACATCTGCTATTGACGATTGATTTCAGAAATTTAACTTCGATTTTTAATTCTTCGAATGCCGCAAATCACAACTTAACGATTTAACCTGTCATTTGAAAGTTCATTATGAAATGTAAAAATAAAAAACACTTTCCAAAAATACAGTTTTTATTCAACCGTGAAAATTAAGTAAAAAATGCCATTTAATTGAAATTGAAATTAGTTAAATTTAAATCATAGAAATGTGGTTCTAAAAAAGGGATATAAAATGAAAGTTGTTTATAGAATAGGGTATAAGATTTAAATGTGCTTGAAATTACAATAAAATATTTTTTTGCTTTTTACTGAATATTTTGTACACAGTCGAGACGCTCTAAATACTTTTTGCGAATATTAGAGTTTTTTTCTGTTACTGCGTTTTTCATTGAAATGTTTCAGAGTTTGACAAATCAATGTTACGCATAACGAGAAAGATGATTCGAAAGAAAAACATCTTGATATGAGACATTTCATTTCATTGAGCACCAGAAAAAAACAAGCACTCGATATTATAGGAATTCATCATTTAAGGTTTTTAAGCACTTGATACTGTCTTCTTGGAGAAGTGTCACAATTAGAACAGTCATATATATATTCTAATGGGCTGCGATATTGGTTCTTAACCACTGAAGACCTAGTGCGTTCCCAGAGATTGGTACCAACTCTTTCAGCGGCACCAAAATGAGTGTGGTACTATTGCCGCAATTTTTGACGCTCAGTTTCCCCCTAGATGGCGGCACCTGAGCTCTAATTGATGCAAACTGCACTTGGAATTTAATTTAGCCGAGAGTATCTACGCCAAACGGATACTCAAGAAATCTTTAATATGCCGCATAATCATACGACATGGGCGCTGCCGATTTCATGCATCTTGAAAATCCACCGACGTGGGCCTTGGGCCAGGTTTGATCCTGCGAATTTGGGCGTACGAGGTCTGTGCCTTAACACTACGCCAGCCTTCCGGCATCTATATGTATATATGTGGTTACACTACGCTTCCATAGCCAAACTTCCATTATGAAAATCAAAAAAGTGCTTTGTAAATTAATCATTCTAAAACCCCAAAATGTAAATGAGTTTTTTCACTTGAGATATGCCAACCTTCATAGCAGTATTTTAGGACTTAAGAGAGTTTAGAACGCTTAGAAGGAAAAAAAATGTTTTGAAAAGAAAATATTTCACATGAAGCAGGTGGTTTTGAACTACAAGTGCTTATCTTAAAGAGAAAATATAAAAGTGCAGTTTTTATAATTTTACCCTGCTTACAAGTATTACGTATACATTTTTTAACTTTTTGGCTACACGCAAATTTGACCCTTAAAAAGTTGATGTTTTACTAATTTTGTTTTTAATTTTTGTGTCGAGCCTGCATGGGCTTAACTGATGCAAATGTTAGAATACATCTTTAACATGCCCTGAAAACTACCTTTATCGTTTTAAATTATCATACAAAATTTTAAAAATTGATTTGTTTTGGAGAAAACATGTTGTTCTGCGCAATTAGCTATTTTTTAGCTATTTTTTTAAATTTTCCATTTCAGCAATTAATATGTGAAAGAATTATAAATAAACAAACAAACAGTTGAGCTGCATCCTACCTTTCGAATGAAGTTGATATGTCCTTTGGGTTCTTCTTCTAATTTTTCAAAATATCGGAGGAAAGCTTTGAGCTTTTTTTGATGACTGCGCCTAAAAGAAAGTTCTTTCTTTCATTAAAATGTTCAAGATTACGAGCTTTATCAAAAGTCTTCGCGTAGACTGAAGGTGTATTTACGGGGCGGAGATGAGCCTCTCCCGAAAATATTTAGAACTACCTGTTTCGAACAAAAGTTTTAATGTTTTGAAACTTCAATTTGGAAGATTTTCTTCGTGTTTGGCCTTGGGTAGCTCCCGAAATAAATTCTTATATATTCCCTGGATGTAGACTAGTCTTCTGGGGGAAATGAAATACTTCATGTGTATCCGAAATGTGCTATGAACTGTCACTTTAACTTATAACATATATATTCTCGAGGCCTAAGAGGCTGCGGGGTAGCCTTCCGTGCTACCATGCCACAGGTCCGTGGTTCAAATCCCTTTCATCCCTTCAGTGGGGTCGATAAAATGAGGACCAAGCATGCTTGGGAACTAACATTGGGGATTCCGCGTCAGGCCGACCACTTGACCGGGACATCTGCTTCTGCACCCAGGGCCCTCGGTCTCGAAAGCTGGGATGGGCACAGTAGGCCATGGCCCCCAATGGGCTGTCGCCCCACCCAATTAGTTATACATATTCTCCCGTTTATATTTCTGCTAAATATATGCTTATTACCTTTGTAAATATTTTGTCAACTATATTTATTAATCCAAGCGAACTTACTTAGTTATAGTTCATTAATTAGTGGCTTTATGAACTTCAGTTAATTTTCCACTAAAGAAAATGGTTTAAATTACATTTAAATGTTATATTAAAAAGAAATTATACTTCTAGATGGATGAGACTACAAATTACCGAGCCCAGTGACACACTCTCAGAAACGCATGCTCAAATATCACGAAACTTTCGTCGTATTTGACGAAATGGCTTCGTGAAAAATGCTCCGAGTAAACCTTTCGTCAAATTGACGAAGTTTGTGTAGTAACTTTTTAAGTCACGTGATCGCGAAAGAATCGTTGCAAATGACGAAATTTTCTTGACGATTGAAGAATCCTCGAAAGTGAGGGTTCTTATTCTACCAGTGTTTAAAACGCCGCTGTTCGGAATTTCTAGATTTTGACAAGCGATTTAAAGTTTTCGTTCGGGAAAAGGTTAAATAGCTTATGAAAAGTTTGCATACAGTCACGCCCATTAATTTTAAAATTATCTCCATCGAACGAAATCTTGTAATACATTTGTTATGACTTACATACTTGTTGAGATTTGTGAAGAAATCAGCCATCCCAAAATCCTGAAGTGTGGGGTGAGTTTTCGAACTCCTCCTTGGAAAAGCGGAAAAGAATGCATTTGCGAGTAGTGAAGCCACGAACGAGCGTTCCAATTGAAAAGAATCCTCTATCGAGAAAGGAAGAAAACAAAAGTTGCACTTTAATTCCGTTCCTTGTGAAGGTTACTGTAAAATAATTTTACAGAAAAATGCATAAAATTTTAGTTTGTTATCATTTTATTACATTCTGAAAAAAAAAAAGAATCTAAGAAATTCATTTTCTATAGAAAAGAAAGCTATAAATTTGCAGGAAAATATTGGTGATTTGTTTCGTGTTTTTTATTAGCCTACTTTCCTGTAAAAGTAAAAAAAAATAATAATAAAGCATGAAAGAAGGCTTAATGGTATCGTAAAAATATCGTTAAAAATAAAGAAAAGTCAAAAAAAAGTGAAGTAATTAAATAAAGATTGAAAAATAAAAAATTTGAAAGTAGGGTTTTGAGATGGGGAAAAAGTGTGTCGGTCGGTCTGTCGGTCTGTCGGTCTGTCGGTCTGTCTGTCTGTCGGTCTGTCTGTCTGTCTGTCTGTCGGTCTGTCCCCCCCTAATAACTTTTGAACGAATTGTCCGATTGGAAAAATTCTTTTTGCAATTTGATTTGAACAATTTTTTGTTCAATTTTGAACAGTTCAAAAAATTTTAACATTAGCGCCTATAGGTGAAAATGAAGCAAATTATGTAAAATCTGGGTACAAGATATAAGTTCCCATGAACAAGCTCACTGGAAGAAGTTCTTGGCGTGAAATATTGATTTGAACAATTTTTGTTCATTTTTGAACAGTTCAAAAAAATTTAACATACCGCCTACGGGGAAATTTCAATCCTATATAATTTCTGATCTAACGGACCGATTTGCTTGGAACAAACTTTATCGGAAAGCTCTTATGACGTAGAACATGTACAAATAGAAAGTTCATCCAGAACTAACGAGCCTATTTTCTTATGAAATTTTTTGATCCGGATTTTCAAGAATATTTTTTAATTAATGAATGATTAAATGAATAAGCAAAAGAATGAATGAATAAATGAGTGAATAAATACATGAATGACTTAATAAATAATGATTGAATGAATATATTAACCGTTGTAAAAGGTATATTTGAAGCAATTAAGAACTAAAGCTAAACGAGAAAGACAGAGAGAGAGAGATAGCTAGATTATAAATTTGAATTCGGTGTATACGGGAAAGTAGGCTCGTATAGTTCTAGACGGAACTTCTTGTTTATGTTCCATTCATTTCCTGAAACACATGGATTTCATGGAAGATTTAATAATAAGCACTCGCACTGGAATAAAACAATAAAACTTTACAAAAATGAACGTAGCAATTAAGAGAATATATTTAGAATAACTATTGTAAACTGAGAATTTTTCGCATGCACTCCATATACACGTTAAGAATATCGTTTGTTTTCTAAGCTTAGTTAGTTAATCGTCAGTTGTAAAATGTATCAAAACAATTATTTTCTGCTATAAATACTTTTCTTTGGTTTGAATTATTTTTATTAATGGACATAGGGTGTCAATTAATAAAAGTAAACATTGCATAATACAGGAGTGAGAGTTTGATATGTACAGAAAGTTTAAACATGCGTGTAGAACTCAAGTTTTTCAAAAAAGAAAAAGAAAAAGAAGTGTGTATAAAGTCACAAACAAAAGTATGTAAATATCACAAGAATGAAAGAAAATGCTAAAAAACTATAACACAGTAAAAATAATTTAACTTTGTGCAAGTAAACAATAATAATAAAATTACACGTTAATTTAAAGCACAAATGAGCAATAAAATGCAGACATATGTTTCGGGATTGCTTGGAATCCCTTTTTCAATGCGACAAGGAGCTTCTAGATGCAAAACATCCAAATGAAGCAGACAGAACAACAAAAACAAAGCTTATATAGCCTAAGAATTATCTGTAAACCAATGAGAATAAAGGCAGCGTGAAGTGGAAGTAGAAGTAGCAGGAAGACACCAATAAGAGAGCAACAAACGAATCCAGTTGAAAGTACAGGAAGTAAAAAGGAATATCAATAAAAATAAAGCAAAAAAGACGACAGTATGCATAAAAATTGCAAAAATAATAAAATAAAATACAAAGAATAAAATTGAAATAAAAATAAGTACAGAAACCAAAACAAAATGCAAAACAAAGTACACATGTAAAGGAGGGGGAGGGGTGTCTTCCTGCTACTTCTACTTCCACTTCACGCTGCCTTTATTCTCATTGGTTTACAGATAATTCTTAGGCTATATAAGCTTTGTTTTTGTTGTTCTGTCTGCTTCATTTGGATGTTTTGCATCTAGAAGCTCCTTGTCGCATTGAAAAAGGGATTCCAAGCAATCCCGAAACATATGTCTGCATTTTATTGCTCATTTGTGCTTTAAATTAACGTGTAATTTTATTATTATTGTATAACACAGTACTTTTTAAATGTGATGTGATTTACTATGTGATACAGAACAATTTTGACACTATCCTACAAATATTTGTTAACATCATTTTATCGAAAAAAGAAGTACAATAATTCATCATCATTTTATGAAAGTAGTACTAGTTGCTTCTTACTTAATTAAGGGGGCACTTATTGTATGCAGGTTTATGTAACTGCCAAAATATGTTATCTTTATAAAAGGATTTATCATTAAATTGGATATTAACGAGGTTTTACTGGTATAATCAATCGCCTAACAACTTAGTTTCTTCGCTGCAGAAATATACATATAGGTTCAAACTCATGGCGTCCCATTCTTCCTGTTCTCGATCCTGTACAATGAAATACTTACGATACAAATGGCAATCATTAGAATTAAGGCTCGACCGATGCATCGGCTTCGCCGATGCGTCGGTGCCGATTATTCAACAAAGTTGCCATCGGCCATCGGCATCGGCAGCCGATGTTAACTTTAGAAAAACATCGGCCCATCGGCCTTGAAAAACATCTAAAAGCCGATGCTAGGTCGATGTTTTTCGCAGGGACAACTTTCCAGAAAACATTCCCTGTCTTTAACTTACTTTTTTCCTCCATAGCTAAATTTCTATTTCCAGACAATAACAGGCAGCACAGTAGTTTAAAAAAGCACAAAAATAATGTCATTCTACAAAGAGTATTTGATAAAATTTTCGGAAAAATAGTTTAAGCGATTGCTGCCCGAAAACCTTCATTATTGAAATTATTTCTCTTTGAACAGAATGCTAGCGAAATAGAATATATTAAGGGGAGAAAGAAATGCGTGCAAAGCGGCGTATTAAGAGTAATTTTAATGATTTTTTTTAACTTATAAAGAATAAATATATTTATTGAGATTTTGAGGTTATTTCATAGATATATTGAAGAACATTTACTGAAATTTTCAAACATTTTTCTTGAAAAATCCGGGAGATATCGGCTGCTGCACACTGTAAGTCGCCACCTGGGTCGGCAGTTTGCGTACATCCTGGAGGTCACAATTTTTATCTGAAATCAATTTTTTTTTAAATCTACTTTTTTTATAAGTGTCTCTTCTAGTTAAACTAAAATAATCACAAAAAACCCGAAATTTCTATTTTTTTTTAGAATGGAAAAATTAAATACGATTTTTAACCGTTTTTTTTTTTGTTGTTGTTGTTCTTTTCTTACAATAAAAAATGTAAAAATAAAGATATGTTTATGATTCTAGTTCAGCTAAAGCGCGTATATATAAAGAAATGTGTGCTAAATTTGATTAGGATTGATCAAAAACTTTTCGAGCTAGAGTGTAAGCAAATTCGAAAAATAGTTTCGAGAAAAACGCGTTTGAAGAGGAGTAGTATTGAAGGTAAATTTAAGGCAGTAATGCATCATTTTTTAAAAATACTTATAGATACTAATACTTACAGAAATTTCTATCCAAGGTCTCAATTGTTGAAAAAAATAATATGACATCTGCTAACGTTCTCTAATACCCTTCAGGTCATTCATGATTGACTACTTGCTCCACTGCTCCAAAAGGGGCGCTCGCTCAAATGCTTATAACTTTTAAACGACTTGGAATTTTGCTTTAAAATTTTCAGGGTTATTATTGAATAGTTGTAGAATAGATTTATGAAGAAAAAATATTAATTTTTTGAGACTTTTACACGCATTTCCCCCCTTAAAGTAAAATTAATAGAGGCGTCTTATGAATGCTATTTGTTTTTCGCACAAGGTTAGTTGCCTCATTTTGTCCGTTTTTCACTTAATAATGACTTATTGCATTATACGTCATTGTGCAATAATCTTATACCATCTGCTCTTAGTTTGTCATGTTTCTTATTGTTCCAAATTGTAAACAATACAAAGTCAACTCAATCAAAGTACGATAATAATTTTGCCCGCTTAAACTTTTTTCTCTTAGCGTTTTTTTTTTTTTTTTTTTCCCTCCTTCTTCCATGCCACGTGTTACATTTTTTTTTTTAATTGGGCAGCAATCTCGTTGCATCTGCTTTTAGTGTGCGGTTATTCTCATTATTTTATTTTTAGTTTACAACATAGAAAAAAAATGATCAAAAGTAAGAAACAATTTTCCAGTAAAAATGTTTATTGATCGAAATTTTATGTGTCAAAGTTCGACTTGCAATTTTCAAAAACTGAATTCTCAAAATGCGTGTTCGTGCGACAGGATTTAATAACATCTTAATAAAAATGCTAACATTTCTTTATTTTCAAAGATTTATAATGCAATTTTTTTTTTTTTTCAAAATACATCTTAATTTTTTATACGATATTTATTTTAATTTTTCCCCGTGTTAACTTCGTTTTTTATATATTTGCTTCGATGGCACGTGTTACGACAGTTGACAGTTTTTCTGCTATTGTACAACAATCTCGTTGCATCTGCTTTCAGTTTCAAATATTTCTTGTTCATTTATTATTTGTTTACAACATAGAACATAATGATAAAAATATAAATCAATTTTTCAGTATAAATGTTTATTAATCAAAATTTTATGAAGTTCCACTTGCAATTTTCAAAAACTTAATTCTTAAAAACCGAGTTCACGAGACAGGGTGGAATAATATCTTAATAAAAATGCTACAATTTCTTTATTTCAAAAATTAACAACGTATATATATTGTATATATATATATATTCCAAAATACATCTTAATTTTTATAATTGATCACGTGATTTTCAGAAGATTATTTGTCAACAGAAAACTGCTGATGATCAAAATATTTTGCATGATGTATGAACATTGGGGGGGGGGGGGGGATGCGTTACTGCGAGCGAAACTTTTTAACACTTTATTTTTATTTTATAAAAAAAGCTATTTTTAGTTGAAATAATGTTTATAATAAAAAATAAACAGAATCGTTCCCGCTTTTCTTTAAAAAACGGGAGGAAAATTAAGAAAAAAATCCGAGGGAGGTTGACAATTTTGTTAGATACAAACCCACATTATTTGTTAGTCTGTATTATAACATCTAAAATCCTCCCCATGAAAACAAAAATAAGAAAATAAAGGCAGCTGCACTTGTCATTTGCAGTGCAGGTGTTACAAAGAGAAAATGTTGGAGGAAAGGGAAGGAGACCCGATCCGATCCAATAGATGTTGAGTTCTTTTTAAAGGATACGAAAAAATAATTAAAAATCCTCTGATATAGCTATTTTTACCACCAAATAGTTTACTTTACTAGAATCGCGAGTGATTCTTTTAGTTTTAATTATTATGTAAACTTCCTCCAAACAGTAACAGTTTTATGGTGCTTGAATAATGCATTTATGTTCTTATAAACATTAAAATAAATAAATGATTTAAATGACATTTTTGATAAGCATAATGGTTAAAAGCGAATTTTTTCCATCGGCCATCGGCCGACCTCGGAACAATCCGTAAACAATCGGCATCGGCCCATCGGCCAAAAAATGCCATCGGTCGAGCCCTAATTAGAATGCTTTACAATCGAGCCGACGGTGACAATCCACTCAGAGCGTCAGATGAAAGGAAAGTGAAGTTCTAGCAAAATAATAATAATAATAATAATAAAGAAATGTTGTCTTAATTGCATTCCACTCTATCGTCTTCAGTGCGAAAGGACTACAAAACAGCAAGGACGTGTTGAGTTCGTGTGTATCATGTGAAACGCACACATGTTAGAATAGAATGCAAAAAATAATTGCTGGAGACTAATAGATTACTTGCGCAAATTTTTCGCAAGCAAATTTAGTACTGAATGTGTGAAAAATTTTACTTCTGGTTTGAATTTCCCACCTTAGAAGTTATCCGCGACAGAACCCTATACGAATTAATTTGAAGCAGAGCATCTGGAGCAGTTTTACATATTGAGTACAAAATACACTAAGCTGGTAATGATTGTAACAAAGACTAGTCACCCTCTTTCTTCAAACTGTAGAGAAATCCTTCCGGTGGTTTCTTTTCTCCCAAAGTGGATGCCTTGTCTGCAAGAACTGGTAAAGTATGCTCCAGGAAACGGATCCGTTCCTCCGAACCGAGAATTTCATCCACAAAGAGACACAGTTCTGGAAAACCTGGATGGTCTGTGCGTGGTCCGGAGTCATCGGGATCCAAGGATATGCTGAAAGTTAATTTATGCAAGAAGAGTCAGAAGAAGTACAAGCAAAGACAGAAAAGACGGAAGGACTAAAGTCTGTAAGCCTAAAGTTATTTATTCCTTCTTGCACACCAAATTTTTGTTTAACATAGGTTCTATGTGCCTCTACATTATAGATTGAAGGAAACTAATGTACAAATTTAGTATGAAAATTGCTCTAAAGTTTACAAGCATGACCTTCTTCCGTGAATAAAATTGTAACTATTTTGTTCTGAGATAAAAGATAACTAAATTAAGCAGTAGGCAGGCCCGGCGCTAGTATAAGCTGCGCCATGAGACAACAAAATATTCTGTGCCCTATTATATGTATTTTGTAGAGCAGCGTTTCCCAACCGATGGTGGTTCGCGAACCCCTAGAGGTTCGTGCCGTGCAAAAAGGGGGTTCGCGAAAAAATTATTGCAATGGCGGATTTTTTTAATCGCGAACGTAAAATAAAAAATGAAAGAATAAATTTACATTATTAGGAACGAGAACAAAAACGATTTTTTTATACGTTGTTTTCCAGATAATGCAGAAAAGTGGTGAACTGGCATTGGAACAATGCCCCCTGCATCAGGAAGCCCGTTAACAGGCAAGTCACGTGATCAGCAGAAGGCCAGTCTCTCAGTCTCCGTTGCTAAACACGATGAGTGAGAAAGACCGCTTCGCTTCGCGCTTATTTCTTTTCAATTGACTGCTACTTAAAATAAATCAATATTTGTACAGAAAAAAAAAACAGAATAATTAGAAATAATAATTGTGAATTTATGTATAATAATAATAATAATAAAAAAAACCAGACACCAAAAATTCAGTCATTCCAAAATATCTTTTACATTATTTGTTTCTTTTAACGCTCATCTTAAATTCATTAGTTGATAACTTTTCATCTTAACCCATTTTTAATTTAACCTTCAGCCTTTTTTTAATCTACACTATGATGTTTTTCTTTAATAAGAAAAATAAAATCTTGTCTATTTTGAAAAGCAATCCAATATTGACATTCTCTCATATTTTCATGAAGGAATTATCCTCTCAAACATTCTATATGAATTTGCAATTTATTTATATATTTAGTTCATGTTAATACTTAACACTTGGAAAAAAGTTATAACCTAAAATTCGGTACTATTTCTATCAGAACTCTTAAAAGTGTAGAATAAACTTAGACATTGTTTGTAAAAGTTTTACTACAAGCTGTATGATTCTTTCTTTTTTTCTTGTGTTTTAAACAACCATTTGATATTTACTGTTAAATTTCAAAATAATTTTAAACTGATTTCGAGCCAAAAGAATACACTTTATACAAATATAATCTACCTTGTGTAATAAAACTTGTGAAACGTTGGACTATGTATGAACTTGTGAGGGAGGTTATGTAGAAAATTCCTATCATTAGAATAAATACCTCTTTTCTCAAAAGTCCCTTTAATTTTTGAGTTCTACTCGTATTTGAGCTGTGGGTAAGGGATCGTTCATAAAAGATGTCACGCTTCGAGGGGGGGAGGGGGGTTCGTGAACTTGTGACAAAGTGTGACAAGGGGAGGGGAGGGGTAACAAGAAGTGCGACATTCTGCATTATACAACATAGCGTGACGTGTGACAAAGGGGGGGGGGAGGTCAAATATATAGGGGAAAAGCGTGACATCATTTATGAACGGCCCCTAAAATCTTTAAAATATTGAAATCCCTTTTAAAATAAATCACAGAAGAGTCATTCCACAGCATTTTTATGTTACCTACTGGAAATGTTAGAACAAAATTTTGGTGTATTTAATTTTGAAAATATTAATGAAAAGTTTTCAAAAAATTTTATTACAGTCCGTACATTTGGAGCCAACAGAGGTACAAAATTTCTTTTCAATAGGGTCAATAGTTTATTATTTAAAAAATATTACAATTTTGATAAGTACGGGACATTTGTGATGTCCCGTGCGAAACAAAATTTTAATATTCAAAATGCGGCTCCAGCTGTACAAAATGTTCTAAAAAATTTTGAAAACTTTGCATTAATATTTTCATAATTAAAAATAATTAAATAAATATAACAGAATTTTGCTCAAAAATGTTCCGCACGTAACACAAAAGTAAGGTGGAAGCACCCAGAAAGCAATATGGGACCGTTCATAAATGATGTCAGGATTTTTTCCCATGTTTTTGACCCCCCCCCCCCTTGTCACAAAGTGTCTCACTTCAACATACCCCCTCCCCCCTTTGTCACATGCCACGCTATGTTGCATAAGCAAGATGTCACACTTCTTGTTACCCCCTCCCCTTGTCGCTACATCGCGCCCCCCCCCTCGAAGCGTGACATCATTTATGAATGATCCCTATGCTGTATTCACACAATATAATACAGTGAGGAACCTACCCCCTAAATTATAGATAAAACAGAGCACACTTATTATTGGTAACCGTACTCTTAAACAAAATTATGAACACTAAAGAAATGAATAAAGAGTAGAACGTTAAAAGTAATTGTACATTAAAGCGTTCAAAAATAATTTTAGTTAATAAATAGTAATATTAAGAATAATAAAACAGCTTAGTAATGAGTTTTAACTTAAATGTCATGTGTATGCAAAACGATCAAGAACCAAAATGAAGTTTTCTAACTTCATAAAATATGATAAGCATAGTATAACCTTGTCACACATAAATGACATACAAACTAACAAATATATCAAGTCGGTATTCTTTTAAATTGCAGGATTAGGAAAGATGAAAGTCGTTCATGAAAATTAAAACTTGTTAACCATAAAACTTTAATTCCACAACATTAATGACAAATGATAATGTAACACATCACACACTGGCAAGAACAGTGACACAATTCAAAAACGAAACACCTTCCTAAAACATAATTTATATATTTCCAGTTTCTATATTCTTAAAGCGAAATAGAAATTAACGAATTTAATTACTCATTCTGGAACTATTCGATGGTTTGAAGTTGTTTCTCCTCGTCTTTGATGTCCACACTTTTAAAAGAACTGAATTTTCATAACTTTGAAATTGACACCTTCTGTCCGGAAGCATAATTGCCCTTGCAGCCGTAAACGGCATACTTGTAAGGCATTTTAAAACTTTGAAAATTGTTTACAAGAAGATAAAGATAATAGAAACGATAACCAACAAACATACAACTGTACCGGTAGCGACACAACACACTGCAATGGCAGATTTGATGGCCTTCTCAAAACCACGTGACATTATTTAGACTACTCCCGTGCAAAGGCTTGCTAGATATAGGGGGCGCTGATTGGAAGCATACTTACAAAATTTGAAATGTAAATTATTTCTACTTATGCCGGATTTCTAATTTGGATCGCAATCAAATTTATCATTTCGGTACCAATCTGAATCACAAATTGGTACCGAAAGATATTTATTTAATTATTCTTAATTTTAGAACGTATTTTTCTTTTACCATTTCCCACTCCTTCCTCGCAAGCGCGAAGAACGAGTCGGAAACATAAAAATTTACTCCGTAAAATGTAAAATTTTGCATTATTTTAGGCTAATTTTTCATAATGCAGAGCGTAAAGTGTAACCAAAAGATATTTATTCATTGATTTTAAATTTGGACTCACATTTATCACACTTTATTCCAACTTTGCATTATCGCAATTTCACAATTAGAAATTCGAAAACATTAAATTTTCATTTTTCTTTAAATTTCCAAAACTTTTCTGAATTTTGTACATTTCAATCGGAAAGTGGAACCTATCGGGAAAATAATTAAAAAAAATTGTGGGGAATACATATGTTTACTTCCCTAATAGTAATTTAAAAGAACAAATAATAAAAAAGTAATAATAATCAAAACAAAATGTTTACAGCTGTATTGTAGTTTCTATTGAAGCTTAGATTTTTAACAATAATTATGATTTCATTTCCTGTTATGAAGTATTGTACAACATGGAAAATAGATGTGCTAGTATATTTTGTAGCTTTGTCACCCGTTACTAACGAGTACTAGAAAGGGGTTCGCCATTTTCTTTCGGACCTTAGAAGGGGTTCGCAAGGGAAAAAAGGTTGGGAAACTCTGGCATAGAGACTAAAAATATTGTCATTAATGATGTACAGTAGCCCCTCGTTATATCGCGCTTGTCGGGGGACAGCAAAAAAGCGCGATATATCTGAATGCGCGATTTAACCGATGCCATTAGAAAAAACTCAAAAAGTACAGGTAAATTGAGTGTCAACGTAAAAAATTTAATTTAATCTTACATAATGACAACTTTCTTAATAAAAATAGCTTAATAAAAATAAATCTTTTCATGAAAATCCTTGGTCTCTTTCATTCTATGGGCGTTAGGATCAATACAAAAAGGAATGTCAAGTAGAACGCCAACTGGTTTGAGTAGAATCATTCTGCAGGCATGTAAGTTGGGAGTGGGAGAAGAATTGTTGCAGTTTTTAACTGCAGCAAATTCAGAATAAAGGATAACATCCCTGTTCGATAACTTTGTTTAATGGGGAAAAACGGGCTTTACTGAGAAATGCAATATTTTTACTTTCAAGAACTCAAACTTAAAATTTTGGGAGACATAGTAAAGTGCGACATATCCGAATGAGCGATATAACGAGGGGTTACTGTATTTTAATAATATTAAATATCCATACTAGGAGAGATTTATTTTTTTTATTCATTTGAAACGTAATACTAAGTTATTACTTAATTAGTTGTTAACTGCGGCTGCCATTAAGGGTGTTGCGCCGTGAGCCATGCGCGTCGCTGCCTCTGCCTCCCACCGGCCCTGGCAGTAGGGTTTCTTTTAACTGTCATCGTGAAAGAATTTCTGACTACAACTGCGTGACCATTTGGTCTAACATTCGGAAACTTTGACCATAACAGCCGTTTTCTACTTTACGAGCAATGAAAAGCCCATCCTATATTATTATTCCTTTCAAATTTTTGACACATAACTCATTTCTACTCACTAAGAAGGGATTTGAAGGGTTGAAGTGGTGGTTGTGACAAGTTGTTTTAACCCTTGTCACAACCAGCAATACGAATGGCTATAATGTACGAATGGCCTGAAAATTTTCCTCTGTTTCTAGTGCTGTATGCGAAAATAAGGGACAGAAGTCTCTCTTAGAAATCCTAAACTATCCAAGTGCTCAATGGTCTAAAGAAATATATGGATTTATGTTACTTTGAGATGGAATGGAATCCAAAGCAGATATCAATCTGCATTTTTGCAGCAGCTTTTAGAAGAATTTCTTACTCATTGACGATCAGAATTTCCCACTATAAACTTTGAATCTTTTGAAAATATTTTTTTCTTTTTTTTTGATCTTTTCAGTTCAGTTACCAGGACACTGAAATGGAATATTTAAACAAGAAAACTTTTGAGCACATTGTACATTCATTACCTGCAAGTTTCATGAATTTTGCTCATCAACTGTGCTACTTGCTTTCCATCTTTGCATGTTCTCAGTTTGCTCAATTGTCGCCGAACATCTGACCAAGATGGAAGATCACAGGGAAGCAACACGTGAGCCATCAACCTACTAGGAAAAAAAAATAGATTAAATTTTTGAAGTACAGATTTAAAAATTAGTATTTAAACTGAATCAATTTTTGAACCAGAAAACTTAGGCTTTAAACTCATGAAATATCACACCCCAGAATTGTAAAATTTTGTTTGTATTCTAAAAATATGCTTGCAAAAATTTCAGTTGTGTAAAAAGCCACGAATTATCATGCACTTTTCGTTTTAATCTTTAAGAAGCTGTTATTCTTAATTCAATTACTTCTATTTACATATATTTTTTTATTTATTTATGTCGAGCACAATTTGTGCACGTGGTTAGTATTAATAAAATAATTTGCTACGTGATAGTTACTCACGTTTTAAAACACTTGATTAAAGTACATAATATGTGTTATTGAATACAATTTTAGTATAAACAATTCTGAACTTGGCGGACACACTGCCGTGTGTCTAGATAAGGATAAATAGCACAATATTATCTAATGTTATACTCATCGTACAAATCAGGGAGAAAGGATTTTTTTTTTTTTTTCAGATTTTTGACGATCTTTCTCGAAAATGAAGTTGTTTCGTACAAAAAATACAAGAGTCGTAATAAAAATAATTATTCAAAAAATTTATTAAATAAGAATAAAATTTAAAATGCCACATGCAGAAATGATACAACTATTCAATTAACTTAACTTAATGGAAATTTTTTATTTTAAGAGTGGTTGATAAAAATAATGAAAAGTTCATCAAGAGCAACAAGCAAGTATTTTATAGCAGTTTTTGACTGTTAGAGGAAGTGCATTATTTTCTTCAAAAGAAATGCATATTTTCATATTTCTGGTAAAAAACGGATGCACTAACTGGCATTTTCTTTTTCTTTTAGACTGCCTAACCATTTACTGCAAAAACTAAAGCAGAAATAATTACTCATAAATAAGTGCTTTCTATACATTCCCTTTTTTTTTAAACTACATTTTTGTCCTCTTCTGCCAAAACAACAAAATATTGAGGAAGCCCTATTTCACCTCGTCTTGTGGTTTCGCAACTTATTTTCCAAGCGTCAACTAAAACAGTACATCATTCCCGTTTTTTTCCTTTCGCACAACTTCTAAAATTATGATTCATAATTCATAAGCTTCATCGAGACTTCCCGAGTGTTATTTTAATTTTTAAAACGCGAAGCGAATTTTGCACTGAATGAATTTGCTTCATTGTTCACCGCAGTGCACGCAAGCTAAGGAGAAATAAGTTATAGAGCTGAAAAGCAATAAAATAATGCCCCAAAACATACAATTTCGAATCGGATTAGGTAAAAAATAATCAAATAACTAATAACATTCTTTTGTACATGTACAAAAGTAATTAATTTTAAGCACTAATTTACTTTTAATATTGCTCTTCAAATCTCAGGCTAATCTTGAAATTAGGAAAAATTACTAGTACTTCAATAGGGTTGTAGGCAGTTGCAGAGTTGGAATAGTTTACTGGAAGCGACTGTTACTTGCAGTGGGATAAAAACTTTTAAGAAGGCTCTTGATGTTCATTGGGGATTGTTAAATTGACTAGGTCCAACCTACTGGGCCCTGTGCCTATTGCTGGTCGTCACTTTTGTGTTTGTATTGTATTTTTAATTTGTAATGATTTTTTTATTTTTTTATCTGATATGTTGGTGGAGACATTTTAACGAAATATTAAGCCTCCTTTCATCTTTTTTCTTTTTGTATTTTCCTCCTTTACTTTTATGGGGAAAGTAGGCTAAAAACGGACATTCCATGATAAACTGCACTAGTTTATTTACTTAGCTCACGAAATATAGGGCAGATGTTTCGTCGATATGATAAATGTGGATTTGAAACTGATTTTCAGATGAACTGACAGATAAGCCGAAAAATATACTTTCCAAGAAACGAAAAGTAAACTATTGCGACAAACATTGCTTTTCAAGATGAAATTAATGATTTAATTCTTAAGTGTTACATAATACATTGGTCAAAGGTCAGAAACTAGTTTTAACGACAAAAACAAATGTTGTGCTGATGAAAAAAATGCTGAGCTTTCATGCAGTTTAGACTATTGCTGAGCAATAGGCTAAAAAATTTGATTCAGAATTATGAATGGAAAATGCTTTAAATGTTACGCATATGCCATGATTAGCAATTCAGAACAGAATTTTTGTCTTCTGTGAAAACTGAATCTAATAACCAGGGGTGCACAGGTGCAGGAATGCACCGGAACACTTTTCCGGCTTTCGAAGGGAAATATTTCCTCTTCACATAAAAACTGCTTTAATTTAGTTTCTTCCACAGTTTTAACTGTAATATTAAGAGTTCATAGTTGCTATTAATGTTTTTATTAAAAATAATAATGTTATTGTTATTTTAAATAATTTCTTTATGCATCTCTTGTCCGTCAATTTTCAAGGAATTCTTAAAAAAATAGAAGAAAGAAAGAAAAATATTTCCTACAATAAATTTAATTTGCAAGCTTTGCGGTTGCTTTGCGCAAAAGAAAATTTTAAGCTTAAAAGCGCGTCTTATCAGCCTACAAAAGATGAAAGGCTGTTTGTTTTACTTGAGCCATTCAATTGCCAAAACGATTAACTCCACTAAGGGAGAAATAGAGATAACTTTTGAAGATGATTTTGTCCATGCATGGAAAGTAACTGGGTACTCTCATTATTTTCTACCGACAAGTGTTTAGAAATGAACTTGTCAAACACTTTATCATGGATTCATGCGCTACTGTTTTGTAGCTGTTTTTTTTTTTTTTTTCTTTTTCTTTTTCAAGTGGATTTAATCAATTTGACGCGTAGTAGAGCAACCAGAATTTTCTCTTGGGGGAGAGAATGTTGGTTCTTGTATACATTTATATAAATTATTATTAACATACTAGGATTGGCAATAGGTCTTAAGACTAATGGCTCATGAAGGGGATTAATCCTTGGGCTTATAAATGGCTTAATTATTAGCCTAAACGCCTGAACCTAGTTCGTTATCGTCTCCTCAGGATTTACCCTATTAGCGCTCCATTAATGAAAAATTTACTAATGCACTCCTATTAACAGTGAAAAAAATAGAGCATTTTTACCTATTTTATTATCATAAATAAGAACAAACAGTTCTATATAAGCATTTTTTAACATGATTTCATTTTCTCTAGCCATTACAAAAATAAAAATGAAAAATACAAAATAAATAAATGAAAGGCGCCTTGCTCTAAGTAATAGTAATGAATAATCATACATATAAATATATTTTTAAAAAACTCATGCGTTATTGCAAAAAAATTTCTGTGTCCTTGTGACATCGTAACTTTTCAGCGCGCATTTCGAAAATCATTGGTGTAAGAAAAGAAAAAAAAAGATTGAATTCAGAACCTGAAAAGATTTTCATAAAAGTATTTTTTTTTCAATATTTTTAATCGGTCGGTTATTTATTTATTTATTTTTTCAAACATGTGTGAAAATATATTCTAAAAAATATATGTATAAATAAATAAATAAATAAATTTAAAAATAAAAATAAAAAAAATTAAAAAAAAAAGTTTCCAGTTTATGGTATAAAGTGGAACCCCGCCATTCGTCCGCCTCTCTATTCGTACAACTCGTTATTCATCCAACTTATTCAAGTAAAATTCAACTTGCCCGCGATTCGGACGGCACCAGGGGCCAGGGTTGCCAGTTTGTCTTTTTTTAAGAAAAAAATTGAGAAATTATGCTCTTTTTGAACTCGTCTGAAAATAATTTGTTTCGCATTTTGAATTTCTTAAAAAATTTAATACTTTTTGTGATTTTACTGACAATTTTAACTTTCCAGGGGGGGGGGGGGAGGGGAGGAGCAAGAGGAAGTCGTTGAAGAACTTTCTTCTTCAGAGGTGGAAGTAATAAGGAAATAATTTCCTTTGCAGAAATTAAAGAGCTGTGTTACCACTGGGAGAAAACACAGAGACTGGTATAAAAATGACATCGTAACACTTGCTGTGACCAACAGAAGCATTACTTGTTCAACGACTATGTTATTGACCGTTTTAGAAAAATTCTGAACAATCGTCAAAGGCAGACAACATTGCACAGGTTTTTATAGAAGGAAACCCAAGATTCTTCTAGTACAAAAAGACAGACAAAGGAAAGAACAGCAAAAAGAGAGAAAACACCTGAAGGGATGTTACTTTCTCTTCCTCCTCTCAACATTCCACTTATGCCATCAGCTTACCTCAGTACAAGCAAAGTGAAGTTAAATTTTTATTATGTATAATTTCATGTACGGTACTGTACATTTGTTTTTTACAGGTTTAAATAAGCAACCATCTGTTGGGTCAGGAACGGATTAATCCAATTTACATTGTATCTTATGAGAAAAAATAATTCGCCATTCGTACAAATCGCCATACGAACTGCCTCCTGGAAAGAATTGTGTACAAATAGCGAGTTTCCACTGTATTTATGCTGTATTTGAATAAGTTAAGATTCCACGTCTTAATTTCTGGAGCTTTTTTATTTCGCTAATTCTTCCAGTTGCTTATGTATCTCAAATGTTGAAAGCGCCAGATAATGGCTGTATTTTGGAATAAAATTCTATATAAATAATTATTGTTTTATTTATCATTTATAAAGAAAGTAAAAGTTTGTTTTTTTTTGATTAAGTTTGCTGCGAAGTCATCGTTTGAACCTAGTTTTTATTTTGCGGAAATTAAGTTCGTAAATATGTCAGTATGTTCTTTATCTCGGCTTATGTTAAGATTTCTTTATTTGTACTGCAAAGCTATCAGAATGTTTAGGCTTTATGGCTCCAGTTCAGATATTTTGATGATAAAGTTCCACTCTAGTTTATGACACATCAGCCCACAACTTCCTTCTATAAATATTTGTCAGTTTCGATTCTTTAGATTTTTAAGTGAAACGTTTTTTTCCAAAAAAATATCCGTTAAGATTGTAGATTATTTTTTTCTGAATCACTTTATAAGATATTTATATTAGTTAAAAATAAATTATTACAATAGAAATAATAATGCTCTAAAGAAGTTCTCATTCTAATTCAATTCAAACAGTACGATAAATAATCCCGAGTCGGGTAGATTCATTTGAAATTAGACCGAATTTAACAAGCAGGTTAAGTAAAAAATGTATTCCGATAGTTGATCCCCCCCCCCCCTCCTCCGCAAGATATCATGCAGGAAAATTTGCTAATTCAATCTGGTCCTTGTTCTGGTTTCAAACGCCAATATTCAATTTTTCTTTATTTTAAATTTAATTTCAACTAGTAGATATAAAATTTAAACGAACTATAAATGTCTTCGAAAATCTCCGATTTATGGCCATGCAAGGAATGGTAAATGCTTTTTTCTTTCAAGCAATAGATCGAGTTTCATTCAGCAGTTAAGTTTCAGTATTTAGCAAACAAAACAGAAGCAATTATTTAAAAAATTATCAATGAAACATAATGATTTAATTACAAATATTAATGTAATTCCACAACGATTTACATCCTTCTAAATTTGGTGACGTGAATGCTTTTGGAGAGATAATTCATTAAAACTAAAAAGTCATCTTCGCAAATGAGCTTTACCTTTCTTTGAATTTTCCTTGTTCACTGGGAATCTCTTTCAAAAAATCTCGGATGATTCATTATTTTATGAAGACAATAATTTTAAGCAGAGATTTATTATCAGATTTGGTTATTAAGCAGTGTTTATATCATAAGCCTTTTCAGGTGTTTTTTTTTTTTTTCATGTGGCATAACTAAAATGTCACATAATTCACGATTAAACGTTCTTCCAATGAGGCTCTCATTTAAAATTATAAAAGTACTTTGCTCACAGAAGATGACAAATAAGAAAATGACTTAAAACAAGCAAAACCTTTTTAATGTTCCCGAGACTTCGTGTGTGCATTCTTTTTTTTTTCTTTCTAATTAGAACTGCATTTGTGTGCCTCAACGGATCTAATACATGACTAGGAATAAAAAGTTTAAAGAAAAAGAAAAAAATTGTGGACGAACTTTTATGGTTTCACTTTGCGGAATCATCAAAAGTGAAGACGAAACTCTTTTAAACGTCTACCTTGATCTTTTTTTCCCTTCCCTGCGGAGTTCGACATTAAAAATGCATTCAGGTGATGAGAGTTTCAACTAGTTTAAAATCACATAAATTTCACGGAAATTTTATTTTCATAAAAAATTACGTAGAATAAATTATTTTTTTAAAGGAAATCTGACTGAATTTTCTATAACTGATTTCTTGTTTAGTTAATGAATTCAAAATAATAATTTAATATATTTGTTTTATTCTTTTCATAATGAAGCACATAAACTTAGTTCTTGAAAACTATGGACAGTGCATAAAAATATTTTTCTTTTGTACTGATTATAAAAGGTGATGTCTGTTTGTCTATGTCAGAGGTAGCGAACCTATGGTACGCATACGAGTAGGCGAGGCGGCATACAACAGGCATTTCGGTGGCACGCCCACATATGCTTATTAAATTTCTATCATTCACTCACGTTCACTAAAATCAACAATTCGAAAAAGAGGGGGGGAAAAAGAATGAATGAAACGAAACGAAAGAAAGAAAATAAATGAAAAAAAAGAAACTTTTAAGACTACCTTTGCGAAAATTGATGGTCTAACACAGGGGTCTCCAAACTTTCCAGCCTTAGGGCCATATTGATTACTCCAGTAAATTCCAAGGGCCAAAACCATATTATCATTAATTGTTGCCGGTGGTAAAAAGTTGAATCAGTCCACTAGTGGTGTAAAATATGATTACTTTTTTGCCAGATGCCATTAGCGACGGGGAAGCTGATGTATTTTCTGTATCGTATGGGTATCCGTTATAATGGGGTACCCGCATCGTATCGCCATAGTAATCATTGATTACAAAAGTAATGAATACACAAGTAATCATTGATTACTTTTTTCTTCAGTAATCGTTACTTCGGTTCCTAACGAGTACTCAAGTAACGAATGAGTATTTTTTTACATGAAAAAAAAAGTCCGAAAAAGTACGCCACGTTTAAAAAAGGCTGCAAATCGAACTAAAGTCCGCAAAACGGCAACACTGCATATTATTAATTTTCCTGTCATTATCTGTAATTTCTAGATTAGTCGTAGAGTACGAGCGAGCCATGAGGAGTAACGTGACAGGACATCTGGTGGACACAAGCAGAAATAGGTAGTACCTTCTATCCCTAACAGATGGCGCTAATAGCACTTACAGAATAATCTCGTTGGTTCGATAAAGTTCTGGTGTCTTCCACTCACTTCTAGATGGCAGTAAGTGAAATATATAAGAAGGCTAGTGGCGCAACCACAAGTCAGTTCCTATGACACTGCTGTGAAATAAAATAGTGCGTACCTCCTTAAAACGTGTTTGTGCGTGTTTAAGTTTAAGACATCTTTGTAACAATATTTTTATTTGAATTGTTGCTTTTGTGTGTGATTTAGTAGAATGGAAAAGAAGCGAAAAATTGATAGTGAATGCAGAAAATTCAAAGATCAGTGGAACATTCAGTATTTCGTAATTGAGTCCAGTAACAAGGCGCTATGTTTGATTTGCAATAAAAGCATAGCCGTTCTCAAAGAATATAACATTAAACGTCATTATGAAGCAAAACATTTTCAAAATTACTCAAAATATACAGGAAGTTTGCGGACAGAAAAATTCGAAGCTATGAAGCGCGGATTGAAATCGCAGAAATCTTTATTTACAAAACTCAAAACTGAACAAGAGGCTGCAACTCGTGCCAGCTTTCGTGTGGCTCTTGAAATTGCAAAACGTGGAAAACCATTCACCGATGGAGAAATGGTCAAAGAATGCATAATCGCAGTAGCCGAAGAAATGTGCCCTGAAAAGGTAAATTTATTAAAAACTGTCAGTATGTCAGCAAACACTGTGACTCGAAGGGTAGAAGACATCGCTGAAAATATATCCTCTCAACTGTTCAACAAAAATGGACATGTTGAGTGGTTTTCTTTGGCCTTGGATGAGTCAACGGATGTGTCAGATACTGCTCAGGTGTTGATTTATATTCGAGGAGTAGATAAAAGCTATGAAGTGCATGAAGAACTTCTTGATATGTATAGTATTCATGGCACAACTACTGGTTCAGATATTTTTAAAGGAGTTGAAATGGCCATTAAGCAAAAGAACCTTCGATGGAAAAACTTGAAATGTATTACAACTGATGGAGGCAAAAACATGAGTGGGAAAGATAAAGGAGTGGTCGCTCTTGTGTCAAAGGCTGTAGAAAATGACGGTGGTTCAAAACCAATAGTCTTACATTGTATCATTCATCAACAGTCTTTGTGCGGAAAATGTTTGGATATGTCTGAAGTTCTGAAACCAGTCATATCAACTGTTAATTTTATCAGATCTTTTGGGCTGAATCACCGACAATTCGTACAATTTACTAAAGAGATTGGAGAAAATGACTTACCTTATCATACTGCCGTACGTTGGCTTAGTTGTGGGAAAGTCCTTCAGCGCTTTTTTGAACTTCGAGCAGTGATCGAATTTTTTTTGAATGAAAAGCATCGCCCTCTTACTGAATTGCAAAACAACGCATGGCTGTGGAAGTTAGCATTCTATGTTGATTTGACAAAACATGTGAACGAACTGAATTTGAGATTGCAAGGAGAAAACCAGCATCTTCCTGATTTATACAATAATATCAAATCATTCCGGAAGAAATTGATACTGTTTCAATCACAACTACGAAGTAAATGTTTTTCACATTTTAAAACATGTGAAATATTTAGCCACACCACTGAGACCGAGTTTCCTATCGATTTTGCAATCGAAACTTTGAGTGCTTTGAAAATAAATTTTGATACTTGTTTCTCGGACTTTGATGCCATTGCGAATCAAATTAAGATTTTTCAGAATCCTTTTGATACTGACATTGAAACCCTAGCCCCGGAACTTCAAATGGAAATGATTGATCTACAGTGCAGTGATATAATTAAGAACAAATATCAAAACTTATCTTTGTTGGAATTTTATAAGTGTCTTCCACTGACACAATTTGATAATTTGCATAAATTTGCTCGTGGGCTGTTTTCTGTTTTTGGTACTACTTATTTGTGTGAGAAGACCTTTTCCAAAATGAAGTACACAAAAAATGTTTACAGATCTAAATTAACTGATGAGCATCTTAAATCTCTTTTAATAATTGGTACAAGTAAAATTAGTCCACAACTACAAACTATTGTCAGTGGAAAATCTCAATTACATAAATCTCATTAGTATTTCATATGTCGTTATGCTTGTTATAAGTTATCTTTTCATTTAAAATGTATAAAATGTTAGTTGGATTCATTTCAATAATTTGTTAGTTAGTAAATAATAACCTACAACAATGTTATGAGTAGTTAGCCCATGACCATATCAATGTAGATGTCATATTAATAATTATTCAACATAAAAATAGATTACTTCAGTAAACTTAATTTAATTTGCTATAAAAAATAAATATGTTCTCTAGAAGGAGTTTTCTTTCAAGTATGCTAGCTCTCCGCGGGCCGGACAAAATCTGTCCGCGGGCCGGATGTGGCCCTCGGGCCGTAGTTTGGAGACCCCTGGTCTAACAGATGATTTTTAAAAATTAAAGATAACGAGTGCCACACTGGACACGTGAAAATAATAACCGTAATTTAGCTGGCTCCGGAAATTCCTGGTCAAATCCCTGGTCTATGTGAACTAAACTGTCGCACTTACAGCCGTGAAGTATGGTAGACAGGAAGTCTTAAAAATGGCTTTTTAATGCACCTCTAATGACTAATTTTAAAATTTAATCTGAAAGTTTTTTTATTGAACTTTATATATTTTGTTTATTTATTGCGCTCGGAGTTTTCCTTGGCATAGCTTCCGATGATTGTCGAAACAAAATCAAGATCTTGGGAAAGAAGAAACAATTGGAACTAAAATGATGTTTGTTTTGAACTTTTAACATTGCTTACCAAATTTTGCAACACTTTCAAAAAGGAACATTTAAAGCTAAAACTTCTTCATTTATTATTTATATTCTTTTGTACTTTCAAAAATTTTGGTGTGGTATGGGGTGTGCCCTACTATTTTTAAGTGGTTTTGCATTCGTTTCTTATTCTTGCATGTATTTTTACCTCTGAATTTCTTTGTTTTCCGGCACTTCCTTTATCTTTCTCTTAACATAATATAATAACCATTACGTTTAATATGTATATGTAATAAACAATACGCTTATAAACATTAAACATTACGTTCATCAACACTAAACATTACGTTTATAAACATAAAACAATACGTTTATCAACATTAAACATTGTGTTTACAAACATTAAACATTACGTTCAATAAAGTTTTAGCGTTATTGTTTTACACTGATGTTCAGCAACTTTAGCTAATTTTTACAAGCATTTATTAAGCTCACAATGTGACTTGGACACAAATTTTGAAAATAAAACTTGCAGACATTTGCAGGCAAAAATCGAACTTGAAATTTAGCGAGCAGGCTTATAGGCTCGACGATCATGCGTCTATTTTCATCACATGCATCACGATTTTTTCAAGTAGAATTTTCACTTTAACTCCCTAAAGGACAATTACTGATGATTCTTGCATAGGCTTATTTAAATAGATCAAATTTCTTGGGGGGGGGGGGATTGTAAAGAAGTACTTTAAATTCGCTTGACGTTTACGATAGGAAGCTAAAGGGTTGAGAAACTCCAAACTGTAAGGATCAGAGGGTGGGAAGAAAAATGTACGCGTGATATAGCGTGTGAGGATTTTGTACCTATTGTACCCATAAATGAAAAGCATTTTCTAAAAAATGAATTAATAAAATTAACAAGCGGAATATTCTCATCTATCGACATTCAGGTAGTAACAGTAGTGATTTTGGAATTATTAAATACTCAAAGAGATAAATATCCCTTTTTTAAAAGTAGAAAAATTTAGTTAAGCGCCACCGCCGCCCTAAAAGATATCCAAAACAAAAATTCTAAACTTGCTTATTCCGTCAGGACTGTAAATAATTTCTGCTTTAACAAATCAATCAAAACAACCTTGCGTCATGGTGCAGAGGAGTTATGAATGACTATCTTTCATCTTCTAACCGATAAGAAGCTTCGAAAGAGATGGCCGTTTCCGGCGCTTGCCAACGCAAGATTTACAATCGGTTGCCTCGATAGTTTGCAGTAGTAACACAAAGAACAATAACCAATATAATTGCCTCACAGACACAAAACAGAAGGCTGTTATTCTGTTAGCATCTTCAATAATACAAATGACTTTTATCAGTTCAACTGACGCTCGTTTTGTTATTACCAAGGGTGATAGTTACACTGCCATACCTGGCCAAACTTGGTGCGGTAAAAATGTTCAGAGAACGTTAAAAAATTTAAAATACATTCATAAAATAAATAATAAATAAATAAAGTAACTATAAAATGTTCTTTCTAACTTGAAATAATGTTATGGTGGCTTATTTATTTCGAAGCCTATGAACTGATCGGTAGAGCAACTCTTATCAGTATGTATTACTTTTATATGAACACATACCAACCTGATTACAAAAAAAAAAAAAAAAAAATCGCAAAGTAACATGAAGAAAGAAATGTATAACAAAATTATAAGAATTGTTTTTGTCAATTAAAATAATTAGTAAACAAATTCATTCTTTGTTACTTTTTTTACAATATATAAAGATTGCTTTGTTCGTTTTTCATTTGAGAGAAATTAAAAATTCATGAAGATGCTGTACATAAAATACATAAATCATTAGGACCCGAAAAATATTGTAGATATTGAAATGCATGTACTGTTTTAAATTTTTAGTTTACCGTGTACAAATACTACTATATAATGTAAATGTTTATAGAAAATATTCCATATACGGTTGTATTATGATATTGTTTAGTATTGTGCTGCATGAAGCAAAGCCCCGGCACAATTTCTTGCGTAAAATGACCTCCAGAATCCAAATATGACTGCCATTTTCCCCATCAGCGTCCATTTTCTAGGAAGCCCCCCCCCCCCCCCCAACTCTATGCTTTTAAGTTTTCGATAATATTATGAAGATTGAAAGCGATTAATTTTACCCGTTAAATTTATTCTAATTGACCAGAAAGGGGCAAAGCTTTAAAACATGAACATTTGTAGCAGAAAGGGAGATTATACTCCTCAAGTTATAAAAAAAAAAATTCTGGCAGGGTTTTCTGCACAATGAGGGTTTTTTTTTTCACTTATGTAAGCACCCAATTCGAAATTATGCTCGTATTGAAAATAATAATAAAAAGAAGAAAAATAATAACAATTTTTTAAAAACTTCGGAATCGCTGCGTATAAATATAAATTGAGGTGGTGGCGTCCCCAGAAAATGGTGGATAATTGGAGAAAACGGAGATTATATTGGGGATTCAGGAGGAACTTTAGCATAACAATCAGCAGGATTTGTGTAAGGGCTCGTTTTTTTCCCCTCCTGAGAAGTGCGGGTGATACGCAAGATGCGGTGCTTCTGCGATTTCTCTCATTTTTTATTATTACTTATTTACTTATTACTTATATCCCCCCCCCCCCACTTACACACAGATGCACACACACAATGTGAACGTAGTTTCTGATGTGGCGTTTACTTAAGCTTTGGTTTTTGTAGTAGGAAGAAAGTAAAAAAATTTAATCTTAAAAAATAATTAAAAACAATCATTTCAAAATGAAAAGGAAGAAAAAGTATAAAGAAAACCTGCAGAATATGAAGATATACTGATCATAGATAATGTGACAGGTCCACTTAAAGTTCAACGTGAAAATATTTTTCTGCATAAACTTAAAGCATACATCTTTGAAGTTATATAAACATAAACGAATGTATTATTCACTGGAATACTTTCAAATATTTTATTTTTTCTTTTAACCAAACATAAAAGGATTTTTCCATATCCAAAGCCGAAATTTATTTGATTTTTTGATTTAAAAATTCTTTGTATTAGAACAGAAATATCATGTATCGCCTGAAAATCTAATCTGAGCGTTTTCCTCCTGCTAAAACTAATATATGAAATTCAAAAACACTTATTTGAAATAATTAGCAGAAAAGAAGCTACATTCTTCTTCTGACTGCAATCAAATTGTAGTTGTAGTCACAACTCAAATAACATTTCAAAAATATAATCCCAATCATAGTCAGTTAATCAGAATCGCGACTGTAATGTTGATCGTAATTTATTGTTTATGATCTTTGGTGAACCTTAATCACCTCTTTTTATTTATTTTTAACGATTACAAAATTACTAATAAGAAAATGTGCTTTGAACAATCGAACTATTATTTACAGGATCTGAAGCAACTATTATTTTCAGTTGCTCCGATCCTACCCCCAGATGCTTGCTCCAACTTCGCTTCGTGCTCCAAATAATGTTAATAAATTATGTTATTAATCTCTTCTTAGTTAATTTATTTCTTACTTGATAAAAAATAAAAAAGAAATGGGAGCAGTGAGCACAACATATTTTTTTGTTCCAGCTCCGCTCCAGTTTCCAGCAAAATCTCGTTGCTCCATTGCTCTGCGTTTCTGTGCCACGCTCCGCACGTGCTCCCTGATTATTTTTGAAGCATTTGCTTGCTTTATTATTATTTTTTTATCAAAAATACCGATACGTGAAAGATTTTTCAGAAAATAAATATATAGGTAGACTTCCATACCGAAAATAAATATATACAAAGTATGAAAAATTCCTCCCCTTTTGCTCAAATATATTTCCAGAGAAAGCAGACTTACATTTGTTGAGTGCTCTCTATTCAACAGATTTCGTCCCAAAATAAGTAGTTGACCACCAGGGTTTGATTTCGGTGCGGAATGGGGGTGGCGGCTTGTTGCTGTTTTGCCTGCCAGAGAAGAATCAAAAGATGTGCACTTAACAGTTTCGAGCTCTAGCTATATTTAAACTGGCGCGTTCACGGGTTGCCATCCGCTTGGCGTAGAGCCAGCGGATTCCTCGTGAACCGGGATGGGAGCCACTTGGGCCGATGCACGCCTCTGTGAACCTTTCGCCGCGAAAAGGGTACTGATAAAATGTTGCATCTTCATCTTCCGCATCCAAGAAATTATGCGCGAAGTGGAACGCTATTTGCATACACGTGTGTAGCATATCTTCCGTTCCAAGCGAAAATTGAACTAATTGTGAAAATAGGTAAATCAAATAAAAAATATTCTTAATATATGCACTAAATCATAGCAAAAAAATTTTAAAGTTTCCAAAAAACTACCAGAAGGGTAACAGACAAACCACAGCAATTACAAAACGAATCTTTTGCTCCCGATTGGTGGTATATAGGCATCAGAGAGAGGCATTCTGAACTTCGTGGGTTCTAAACCCCCAACACCCCAACTCCCCCTCTCGACCTCCACCCTCTAGTTGTCCCCTTGCCCCATGGAACCATCGGGCACTTGGTGCGTAGCCCGTTTAATCATGAATAAGTTGCATGAGGGACTTCCTAAGAGCTCCGAGGAACATTTTATTTCAATTTTTAAAAAAATTAGTGAATCGTCAATTATACATTTTCCCAGCTAGGGGTGGACTGACTCACCGTCCGCCCCTGTTTCTCTGAAAAACTGTTCAACTACACGCTAAACTTCCGGAGCAAAAATTGTTATTAGGTGAGAGGGTTTACAAGAAATATTATATACATATGAAATGAACAATAAAAGGCGTGCCATTTTGCTTTAAGGATCCCCTTGAAAACCTTTTTCACATTATTATAGTTTACAAAACTCAAAATTGAGTCAAACATCAAAAAATGCTTTTGTAAGCTTTTCTTTTAACGCAAATTGTAGGAAGAAGTTGATGTAATCATGACAATAACAGTCATATTAAACTATGAAAAAAAGTGAGGCGATGGAAGACTCTCATCCTTTTAAGATAAGATATGATAAGATATTCAAGTAAGATTCTTTTTGCCTGCTTTCCCTTCTTTTTTTTTTTTTTTTTTTTTTTAAATCTGATGATCAAAAATGATGTGGAGAAAATACCTGGTGCACTGGTAAATACTAAACAAAAAAAAAAAAAGAAAAACACTCTACTATCATAAATCATATTATGTTTCTATGTGTATTATGAAGTCTGCAAAACAATTTTGTTTCTGTTGTTCTCGCAATTACATCATAAGATTTTTTTGTATATTACTCTAATGCATTTATAACGTCAGAAATACTTCGGACCCATTTTTTCCATAACTGCTTTGCTCCCTTCATTGTATCCACTTTCCCGCATAAAAGTAAACGATTTACTTCCTTCTGATCACTACTTATTTCCGTTAAGAAAGTTCGAAATAAAGAAAACAAGTTTTATGAATGATCTGTCATGTGATATTCACTATGATGTTCTAGGAAAATTACTATATTTGTTCTCCTTCTAAACCATTTAAAAAGCAGTCATTAATGAAAACTCTGAAACAATATCCCCCCTTTTGCATCAAAATGTATTTCTAATTTAACCCCTTAACGCATTTTCCCGTGTCTGAAACGGGCGAAAGTTACCGGCACATCTGCACATGCCCGTGTCTCACACGAGCAATCTTGTATCTCGCGTTATTTTATTTCTAATGCCCGTCTGAGATCCGTTTGCCCTTTGTTTGTATAATAATTTTTTTATATAACTTTTACCCCACCACCCGCTCTCTAGTCACCCCCTACAACTGAAATTGCCAAAAACAATTTATACTACATACTACATCTATATATTCATTTTCTACGAAAAAAAAAGACTCGATCACATTTTTCCAGCTTTTCCGAAAAAAAACTCGTTCTTCAAAGGGTTAAGGGTATAAAGAATGCACGACAAAGCTAGGGAACGGCGGGAGAACGAAAACATATTAAACAAATTCTGGTGGAAAATGTCATAACCTTTTAAACAACGGCAGCAATCAACTAAAACATATACCACGAGATGAGAAATATGCCAAAGAATAAAACAACACTATATAGTCGACCCGTGCGGAATTCTGCACTAATTTGGGGGAAATTTCATTATGAAGAAGAATAGAAAAAAGTAAACGGGTGCAGGTGCAAAAGAAGGCATGTAATTGAACACATCAGTACAAATAGCTGTTTCATTTTTTTTCCATTATTATTTAGATATTCAAAATAATAAAATAATCACAATAATGATCATCATTATTTTTATTATTAGTATATATAGCATTAAAATGTCCCGCAGTCAACCAGTCGGTAGAAGCTCGGTTCCTGATACCGAAAGTGAAGCAACATTGACTGAGGTCAGTGTTTGGGAGGGTGACAACCTCTCGCGGCTGGTTGCTGCGGTCCGTGAACGCTAAACTGAGCTGGTGCACGTTAAATAGGTCGTGGCTCCAATGTCCTACAAGTGAAACGATACCTCTGGGGTGCCAATCCCAGGTGACGGTCTCACGGTCTCTCGTCTGGGAGCTGGTTCAAAAAATTAAGAGACCTTTCAAAGGGGCGAAATCGGATTCCTGCCTACAAGGGGCCTCGTTAGACTTAGGAGCAGCGTACCCATTCTTCCTCGCCACGCGCGAGGACACGACACCACCACCATAGCATTAAAATACAATAACGAAACAGTTCCATTATTTAAAATATAGTTAGTGTTGGTTAGTTAGGCTCTACACATTCATAATATAAATGAATGTGTAAAGCCTCGCAGCTAAAACTGTCCAGTTTTATACACAATAAAAACAGAAGAGTTTCTTGTTCGTTTACTTGATAACAGATGGCGACAGCATACACAACACCAATTTGGGATTCATTAAAGGACCTTTCCTAGATTATTTTTAATCTCAAATTTAAGAGAAGCGGTACATTTTTGGACCGTGTGTCTATTTTTCGTCATTAACCAGCACGATAAGCTTTAAAATGAGGGGTAAATCATGGAATTTGATAAAAGAATAAGGAACATCTCGCGGAGAGACAGAAAAACAGGCTACAGAAATAATACATATAGATAGATAAATTGTATTTTAATTTTTTTAATGTATTATTTTTGTAAATTGCTTTTGTTGTAATTTTAAACAGCAACAGCAGTCTACTAAAAAATGCCACGAAATGAGAAACATGCCAAAGAATAAAACAAACCTATATAGTAGAGTATTTTTGATTTTTTTAATGTATTGTATTTGAAAATTGTACTTATGTTAAAATTAAAAAATATATAATTACAATATAATTTTTTCGTTTTCCAAAATTTTATTCCTTCATAAAAACCAAATCCTCCCACCCCTCCTGGTCAAGGTCAAGGGTGTCCCGCTTCACCAATGTTAAAATCTGATCACCTTATTCTAATTATTAGCTAAAGCTAAAGTTCGAAAGCTTGTAAAAGGAACTCACACACATACAGGTGAGCCTCCAATGGGTACAGATGCTGATTCATTTTTAATACCAATCGAGACGTTTGCGGGTGCCGCAATCGAAAGTTTTTCTCATTAAGTATGACTGCCATACCAAAAAAGCAATATGGAAGGTTTAAAACAAAAATTGGTAAGCAAGGACCTTTATGGAAACAAAAGTTGATTTGGTTTTGCTGCCAATAGCTCCAAGGGATTGGCATCTTTTAACAATTTTAAAACATAAAAGAGCATTCGTATGAAATATGTAGAAGCAGGCACGTGCCAAGTCTACTCAGCGCCGTCGTGCTAATTCCTACTGAAAGTCATTTTTAGTTTTAAAAAAACGCCGTCCCTCCTCCCTCAAAAAAAAAACAAAAAAAAAACACCCAGCTTAATGGTTTTTCGGGTTTTATTGGATTTTTGAAATTCACAGGATTGTGAATTCCTAGAGACAAATGATGTGTTGACGGGTTTGCAGTATGATGTTTGGAAGAGTAGGTTCTGCGCAACTAATTTGTTGCATTTCTATGACAAAGTTACCATGGCTTTAGATAAGAAAATGTGCGTGGATGTTGTTTATATTGACTTCCAAAAAGCGTTTGATAAAGTACCGCATGAAGCTCTTCTTAGCAAACATGCTTATTTTGGAACTGGTTTAAAAACTTTAATTTGGGTTAAAAATTAGCCGACTGGGAGAAAACAAAGAGGGGCAATAATTATTCTCAGTGGATTGTTGTTTTAAGTAGTGTTCCACAAGGTTCAGTTTTAGGGTCTTAATTGTTTATTATTTTTATTGGTGATATTAGTGAAAGTATTTCGGGAACATCAATATTTTTTCTGATGATGTTAAAATCATGGGAATTGTTGACAAGGAAGAACAAGTCAATCAGCTTCAAGAGGGCTTAAATCAAGTTTCTAGGGGGGCAATGTCAATTAAATGGGGTATGGGTTGTAAGGAAAATATCAAGTGCTTCACTTTGAGCATGGGAACAAACATATGCAAGCTATTATTTACAAGGTTCCGTTATTAGTGAAGCGGAAGCAGTTGTTTAGTTTTATTTAGTTACGGCTTCAAGTTTAGTCAGCAGTGTATTGCATAATAAAAGTAGCAAAGCTAACAGAATGCTTGAGTTTATCGATGGAGCTACTTTGAACAAGTATAAAGAAGTTATATTATCTTTATAGAAAAGTTTGGTAAGACCTCACTTGGTATTTGTAGTATGCTGTTCAGTAGGGTTGCGTGAACGCTATATTGGAAGGAAAAAAAGTTTTGGGATTTTCAATTTGCAGGGGGCAGAAAAGTTGCATTTTTAGTTCAAATGAACACATGTAAAATTTCAATGTAGTATATTAATTTTAAGATGTGCGTCAAGCCACTTGAAATATTTATCATTCAACTCCCGGAGTGATATGATGACAATATATACTGCTTCAGTTAAAGTGAAGTTTTTTTTAAATGCTTTCTGATGCTAAACTAAATTGATTGACATGTATACTACATCAAATTACTTATTATTATTTCACTTAAAAAATTATCTTAATACAAATTAAACCGAAATGTTATTACTTACAAGTAAATCTCCCCTGAATATTATATTAAATAAAATCATGAAAGTGAAAATACAAACACACAATCAAAATAACACAAATTATAGTTCATATTCACTCTTTGTCTTGAATTATTGCTAGAGGAAAGCTTAGCAAGAATATCCCTTGTGTTTATAACCATAAAAACACGTCTTCTATTCTTCGCAAGTGACAAAGGAAATTCGGATATTTAATGTGAACTTTTTCGTCCGCAGATAAATTAATATCATTTATTCTGAACAAGGCCGTAGCCAGAAATTTTTTTTCGGGGGGGGGGGGGATGACTTTGAAAAACTTATGTTGAGGAAAGTTTCAGGGAGGTATATGTGCTACATTACGAAAAATTTCGGCATTTCGGGGGCCCGGCCCGTGCCCCCCCCCCCCCCCCCCTCTGGATACGGCCTTGATTCTGAACATATTCTGTGGAGACGTTTTGATCGTAGGTTGTTCATATATTAATTAATCATGTCATCAATTTATCATGTCAATATAGTTCTGGAGTAAGCAAAATAAACACATGCTTACGGCACCAAGAAAACGTGAGACACCTCTGAAAAATATTACTGTCTATTTAAACAGCAAAAACAATGAAATTAGTAAGAACTGCTTATGCAAAACATTTCTCTCTTCTTTCATCATGTTTTCCCTGAAAAATAAAATGCATGGCTGTAATATTCTTATTTGCATGTTAGAAACAGCGAAAGCGAGAAAAATATTTCTGTTAAATGGCGTTATTAGGGCACATAATTTTTTGAGCATCTCAAGCCAGAACTGATTAGGAGGTTTTTAATCAGAGACTTATTGGCAAGGAAAATTATGGAAAATTATTAATAGAAGAGTGTCATTTAACTCCAAATATATTTAAACTAGAAGAAATAAATTGTAGTTTTTTATAAGTTTGTATTTCAGTTTTTTATAAGATTTTTCCTACCAGTTTTTAAATGTTTCATTGCCTGCATTTTAAATACGAAAATGGGCCGAAATCTGGCCCTGTGTCTATGTGCTCCATTGAATCCAGATTTATTAGAGAAGGACACTTTTAAGCATTGCTGATTTCATAACTATATTTTGTTTTGTGATTAATATTAAAGTCTTGCTTCTTCAATAATTTGCAAAACTTTGATTCCAGTTTCACATGCACACATATCTTACTGATTTTTAATTTTTACTTTGTAGCACCATGGCTGCCTGCGATCATAGCGGCTGTCCAAACGCGGCGCCAGAACAAAGGAATAAGCGTTCAAACGATAGTTATTTCTTTCCTCACTGGTGCGCTGCAAGCATGTACTAGTTTTGTATGGAAATACATTACGAAAGCACTGTTTTTGCCGGGTTTGCAGCATGCATCATGAAGATTACTTTTTAGTAAATTTTTAGTTCATGCATTACTGATCGGAAATATGTCTCCCGATGTTTAATTGTGTCTAACCTATATATATTTATTTTAAAGAAATTTTTCATCGTAAATGAAATAAAACGACAGAAAGCAGTAGAGTGTTTTTTCTAAGCATTAAATTAGTGATTGCATACATTTTATAATTTTAGGGATTTACTAAATTCACGTTTGGTTTATATGCATATATTTTATTTGTTTTTTCACTCCATGTCACCTATTCAATTATTCTGCAAATAGAAATCGTGAGTGTGATGCTTTCGATGATTTTTAACCAGTGAGGGCTGACATTTGCATTTTCCCCTTATGTCTCGAACTTTACTGGTTTTATTTATTTATGCATTGGTTTTATTTATTTGTACTTCAGGTTATTAATAAGAAAACAAGCGTCATTATAGCCCAAATTTCAGAAAACATATTTCGGGACAAGAGGAATCCTTTTATCAATGAATACAGTTGTACGCATCTGGATGCAAGTAATTCGAGTGATTTACACTCACTTGGATTACTTAAATTTTTTCGGTAAAATCTTTACGCATTGCTAAAGGGGTTCCTTTTAATTCCAAAACATGTGTACGAAGTAATTTTTGCAACTTGCGCTATAAGAACGTTGGTCCGCTCATTAATTTTTTAATACTCAAAAGTAAACTTTGAACTTCATATTATGTCTAGATTATGCTTTTAAATATATATATATATATATTTTTTTGTTCTTAGAAGTTTAAATTTCTTTTGCTTGTATAGAATGATAAAGTTAAAAGTGGAATGAGTGAGAGAGAATCTATATTATAAATCTAGTAATGTACCTTTTTAAAATTAAACTCGCGCCACATGAACAAGGGTTACTATTGAAATACCTAAAAGGAAGGGAGACTTCCCTCTAAGATTTGTTGTTGATTCTCCACGCGTTCATGAGTACACCCATTTTGTACACCATACAATCTTAAAACATAGAAAAGTAAATAAACTATCTAAGGAACCGTTCATAAATGATGTCAGGCTCCTTTCCGATATATTTGACCCCCTCCCCCTTTGTCACAATTCAACGGACCCCCGCCCCCTTTGTCACATGTCACGCTATGTTGAAAAGCCTGATGTCACACTTCTTGATACCCCCTCCCCTCCCTTTATCACACTTTGTCACAATTTCACGAACCCCCCCCCCCTCCCCCCTCGAAGCGTGACATAAGTTATGAATTAAAAAAAAAACCTAAAAAGCATATTTCTGATTTCTAATTTAAAATTGGGGAAACATTTAAGGAAAATCAGGTTACAGAAAATCAGAGAATCCGAAAGCTTTTGGTAGATTTCATCGAAGAAATGCCGGTTGCAAAGTCTTGGTATTAAAATTTGAGAATATTCAGTGTAGCCAGAAGAAAAGAAAAAAGAGGTAAGGGGGGGGGGGAGGCTTACGGATAAGAGCATAAGTTATTGTAATGAAATAGTGGTGGGGAAGGGGGCTTTTGAAAAGTGGAGAGACGATCGTGTAAAATAAAAAAGTTTTCGGACGGTCCTGCTCCCCCCCCCCCCCCCCGACTGAGAATACTCATTGCTTTTGTTGTCAAGGTGTATGTCATCTAAATAAAAATGTTTAAAGGGATATTTAAAGAAAAATTGCTCTTATCCAGGGGTGTCCACGAGGGAAGTTTATGGGGGACTTCGTACCTATTGTATGCACCATCTTGCTTAGGGTGTTGGCACCTAGTATGTCAGTTACAAGTTTTAAAAATAATCTTGATAACTCTGAACTGCGTATAATGAAGCGTTTTAAGTAATTATTTTCAATTTCTCATTTATTGTACTTAATTGTAATATTTGAAAATATTTCCCCTCGATTGTTTATTTTATTGAACCGTTTTCTTTTGCAAAGGCCTAATCTTTGACCTTTCTTACTTAATATTTTAGGATTTTATTCAAAATATTTAACTAGTGTAATTGCTTTAGATGAGACCAGCCAAAAAAAGAGTCGCTACTCTTATATGATAATCCATCTGTTGAAGTTAACTGAAGTCAGCTATACTATACAATGCAATATTAGTTATTAGTATTATGCTATTAGTCTGTCAATAACAATAAAAAATTGTTGCATTAATCATTTACTTAATTACATAATTGTTCAACTAATCTTTATTTGTTAAGTCACTTCACAACCTAACTGTTCCACTTTCCTGTAATAATTAAATTTACAATAAATGGAATTGAAATAATTCAAGTAACACAAATATTAAAAATAACTTTATTAATCATAATCTATGTCATTTTACTTTTAACTGTTGTTATTTAATAGTATTAACATGAATGTATTGAAAATTGCTTAATAATAAAGTAACTAATAACTATTTAAAGACTATTCAATATGACTTTCAAAAACCTGTTAGCCAATTTATTTGTGTTACACAATGTAAAAGGATAAATGTATTTCAGAAAATTATGCGCAATTATTGTCGTTCAAAATAAAAATAAATCTGAAAGCATAATATCATCAGCCCATTGCGAAGAACATTTTCTCTGTGTTCATTATATATGAAAGTATACGTACGTATGAAAAATTGTATATTAACGAGCAGCTTCAAAGTCTGCATGTGTTACTACCAAAAAAACGATCTTTTTATTTTTTCCTCTGTATTAAAAACGTTTTAATGGCAAATACATAACCCTGCAACGTATTTTGATAGTTACTTTTGCTCTCAACACTTAACTGTTTATCTTTCTTGAAATTCAAGCCTTTAATAACGCGATGATATTGCAATGGTTAGACCTTTAAATCCTCGCTTTTAAGTACATGCTAACAGCGCCAATTGACTGAAGTGGCAGAAAATGTAAGTTTTTCTTGCAGGCACTTTTTCGCCCGTTTGGACAGCCGCTATATGATCGTAGGCAGCCATGGTTTTAACCCACCATCATATCTCAGTTGTTGCTAGTTATGAACCTGACATCACGAAGAACACTTATATTAAAGTAATTGCAGCCACAGCCCGGTCCGAGACTCCAAACTTCTCGACTATTACAGTAGTTGAAGGGAGGCCAAGTCGCGTTTATGATGATTTTGATCCCAACGAAGTTGTTTGAACTTAGGATCAGCAAGGGAGAAATTAAAAGGTTCGATGTCGATGGTTTGCAATTATCCAGCATCTTTAGCTATATCAGTTGAACAATGCGTTTTTTCGTAATCTACACTTCCTGCGTAAGGCATTGCTTGTGTTCGATTGTAAATATATATATTGTTTTTTTTACATGGTAGGTTCGGATCATTTGTATTATTCAAGTACGGTTCACAATGGCGATTTCAGTGTTTGCTTTTGCTCATACAGACTCAATTTTAGTCGCATTATTATTCGCAATGCTCGAGAAAATCGGTTCTCTGTTCCCAGTTTTGAATACAAGATTTAACGTCCTGAAGAAGCAGCATCGCAACGAATCTTCGACTGTAGGAAGATCTAATTAAAGATATATTTTTAAAGTTCTAAAGATTTTTCATGCCATATCTATTAAAAATTCAATCAAAGCTAAAAAACGAAGAACTTAATTTTAAAACTCTCACAATTCCATCTTTGTGGGGTGAAGTGCAAAAAGAGCACTATGATGCTTTTTTTAGGTGCATATCCCCCCCCCCCCCCGCTGATAAACCCTGTAAATTACTCAGCAGCACCACGTCACATAATGCGATGAATGATATACCCAGAATAAAAGCAAAAGATGTTACTCTATTGGAAAACTATTTCACACCTTTCTTGCTGAGCCCAGTGGGCGCCTTTTCTGCACTATTAGTCCAGCAAAATTAGAAAATAATTAGGTGTTCTACTCAGAGTAAAAAACTGCAAATTTTACCAAAATTCAAGTACGATGCGGGAGCAGAATATGTTATATACGGGCTCACTGCTTAGGGTACAATAAACTAATCAATTTTCAATAAATTTCTTGTTCTAATACTTCGAAATTCAGATGCCGAAAACGTTATTTTTTCCGTGTTTAAAAAGTAAAAATGAAAAAAAAAAAAATAAATAAATAAATAATGTGGGGGGATTGAATTAAATTTATAATAAGATATAAAGTTGGCAACAAATAAAATATATTTGTTGTGATTTTGGATTTTGCCGCTGCGTGTTTTACGTCAAGTAACGTGCTCCTTTTAAATTGACTATATTTCAATTTTAAATTAAAAATTTTAAGCTCTCATGCAAAATGTTTAAATGTTTATGACTAATTTTGCTTTTTGTGTTATTCACTAGTGTTGTGACCTTAACTAAAGGATCATATAGGATCATACCAGCACACTGCATTTACGAAGTTGCATTAGATTTACCGTGTTTTTAATTTATCTAAGGTTTTGTTTTGGTACCACTGGATGCGTTATTATTAGTTTTAAAACATACTTCAATTTATCACGCATGTTTGGTGTTGAGAAATATGATGATCCCTTAAATATCTGATATTTTTAAAAAATATTTTATACCTTCTATTCAAAACACTTTTTTTATGACGTAATACTGCGAACTGACAAGTTGAATTGTATTTATAAATTTCATCCCAGCAGAGAAAAACAACTACTAAGTTATGTGTGCATTTAAGTTTAATAAAAAACACGGTATCAACTTTGCTGTGCTATGAGTTTTCACCTGATTTTAGTTTAATGAACAATTTCGTACCACTGATCTACGAATGTCTTAACTTATTTCTTTACTTTAATTCAAATGTAATGCTTATTTAACGGACCATGAATAGATTAATTTCAACTAAAAAACGTGCTTGATAAACCACCGTTTAGCAACCGATTATGCAATCAAACACAGGGCAGGGCGAGACGAATCTGCCTCTTACCCTGCTATATGGGATGTATTTTCTGAAAATAATAATTCTCAGTCCCTATTTTCTAGATTTCAATATAAGATGATATATCTTGTTTCTTGATGTAATCATGTTTCTCCCTAAATTTTTTATTTGTTTAGATACTCGATTTTTGAATTTTTGTACAGTATACCCTCTGCTACTTTTGTGACTACTGCATGGAGACAAAGGAGAGGAAATAAATCACTAAAGCAGATATTTTGCTTTGAATTTTTATATGGTTGGGAGATGTAAAGGTTTTGAGGATTTGGCAAATAAAAACTATTGAAAGAAATTCCTAAAACTTGAGTTTCTGGTTACTTGAATGCCCAATACAGGTTTACTATTTTTATTTTTTTGAAATAGGTTTTTATTTATGTATTAAAATATTAAACTTTTTGCAGGCAACTTCACATAAAATGACAGACAGAGAATTCAAAAATCCTTACCCTGATTATGATGATAGAGTTAAACTATATAATTTTCAAGAAAACAAGGTAAGTTATTGTTTACTTTATGTGTAAACATTTTGCCTGCTGCTGCTTGACAGCAGCAGATTTTTTGCAGAGTTGTATGTAGCAATGTGGGTCAGGCAAATGCTCACTGGGCAGAAACTAAAAAAATAAATAAAATAAACTTGGTGGCACACCAGCCCTTTTGGGGGCCATGGCCTACTGTGCCCATCCCAGTTTTCGAGACCAAGGGCCCTAGGGTGTAGAAGCAAAAATTCTGGTCAAGTGGTCGGCCTGATGCGGAACCCCCAGTGTTTAGTTCCGAAGCATGCTTGGTCCTCATTTTATCGACCCCACTGCAGGGATGAAATGCTAAGGTGACCCTGCCCAGCCTGGGAATCAATTCCTGTGGTATGGTAGCACAGAAAGCTGCAACTCAGCCACTGGTCTTCTCACTGCGCAGAACATTTATTAATAGTCATTTGTCTGGGAATTTGCCCAAAACTTTTTTAAGCACCCAAAATTTGTGCATTTATAAAAATGTTTTTTAAAAACATTTCAATAAATATTACAGTTATTTTACAATTATATTTCATTGATAAAAAAAAAAGGACCAGACTAAAGAAGGTGTTAATTAAAAACTTCTACATTTTTATTAGTGTTGGTCAGAAAGCATGTAATGATTCAAAAATATTTTCATTATAGTTGCTGTTGCTACAGTTTCTAAGTACAGTTGTTAGTAAGCAATTTGAAATACACAGTCTTGATAGTGGTCTCAATGCATAGTCTTGAGCAAAGGGGAGTTCGAGGGGACATGATTCAGTTGTTTAAATCCATTAAAATGGGAAATGTTGATGGGCTACAGTTACGTGCTGAAAGTAGAACTAGAGGTCATTGTTTTGAGCTTTTCAAATCTTAGGCTAATCTCGAAATTAGCAAAAATTACTACTTCAATAGGGTTGTAATCAGTTGGAATAGTTTACTGGAAGTGACTGTTACTTGCAGTGGGGTAAAAGCTTACAAGAAAGCTCTTGATGTTCATTGTTGGCTGTTAAATGGACTAGGACCAGCCTAGCTGCTCCCTATGCTTGTTGCTGGTCGTTGCTTTTCTATTTGTATAAAATTTTAGGACTCTGCATTTTTTTTTGTCTTTTATTTTAGTAGTTTTAACTTAAAAAGGTTGTAGTGTAATGCTATAATCAATGGCGTTCCTAGCATTGGTGTCACCCGGGCGGTAATTTGTAATGTCACTCCCCCCCCCCCCTCCCCCAAAAAAGTTGTGTTATACAAACTTGCCGTTTTGTAGTTTATATTACTTTCAATATTGTAAAAAAAAATCTTAAAAAAAACTATTTTATTTATTTGGTGTAACTTTTAGTAAACTGTACTTATTTTCAGTTTTACATTGAAATAGCGTTAGTAAAATTGTATAAAACTCAAATATAGGTAATTTTGAAAAACTTTTCACCTTATTTTGAGTGTCACGCTGGACAACACCCCCCCCCCCTCCCCCCCAATACTGACAATATTTTCCAAAAGTATGCTGATTTTCTATAATTTGTTTTTGTGATTCCATAAAGTGAAAGCCTTATTTTAACTTCAAAGGCTTGTTTGAATTCAGATTGCATGAAATGTTAACAAATGAACTGAAATTATTTCAGTTCTAATTTTTTTCATAAAATTAGAACTTCTACAATTTGGTAGCCGTACTTAAAATTTAGCAAACAAAAATAAGAGTAATTTATGTATATTACATATAATACTTATTTTACTACTTCAAAATAACAGGATGCCCCACTGAAAATTTACAAAAAAAAAAAAAAAAAAAAAGCACATATCCTGATTGTGTTTGTGTATAATTTCAGCTATTTCATGTAATATAACATTATTATTGAACAAGTTATTTGTATTATAACAAGTTATTTGTAGCTCATCACTTTTGTACTAATGTTACATTACTTTTGTTTCAAAGCTAATTGATGAAATACAGAAGCCACTTTTTGAAAATGTATACATACTGCTTCACACATTGGAAAAACATCTAAGTACTGAAACAGATTGGTCGGATTCTAGTGTTTATACTGGAACTTCAGGTAACATACACATGAAGAGTCCACTGGAAAAACGACCTAGGCCACATACTACTTTTTGAAATTTGCTTTATGTTTTATTCAATTATTTTAAAACATAAATGTTAACTTTAACTATACGAGCCTACTTTTCTGTAACACCCAAATTCAAATTAAAATACAGTTATTTATAATACATAATTTATATTCATTTATAATGCATAATTTATAATAAAACATAAAGCAAAGTTCATCAAGTAGTATATGACTTGGGTCATTTTTCCAGTGGACCCTTCATATTTTTATGATTTTTTTTCTTTAAATGTAAAACCTTTTTTTGTATAAAATATTAAATCACTTACTTTTTAAGTTTAAGAAGAAAAGCACACACCCTTAACATGTGTTTTTTCTAGAAATACATAATTAAAATTGTCGGGGCTCAGAGGTATAAACATGAACACAGTGGACTGTATAAGTAAACACGCGCTCTTTTGTAACAATCACAACACCATTTATTAAACTTGGAATCGAAACACAAGGATCGTACTTGCGTACGTCCGCACACTTTTGATCCTACCCGAACACTAAAACATTCACTACTGGAGTGCGCTGTGCGCGCAGGCGTGAACATACCGCCCGGCGTCGACATGGTAACATTCAACAGTTTGTTAATTCGCACATAAATTCTAACACAAACTAATACAAGAATACAATTGAAAGGTTAACATTAAATCACACTAAATAAATGATAATACATAAAGGTTTTTTTTTTTTTTAGTCTGGCAAAGGCACAATACAAATTTTATTTATGGATCTTTTAAAGATTCCATTTTTTGTTTTTACTAAAACCACTCTCACCTTGTTGTCCTTTCCTGGAAAGGTTTCCATAATTCTGCCAAGTGGCCAATTACATACTGGCACATTATTTAATTTTAGAATTACCAAAGTTCCCACTTTTACATTACCTTTTGCAAAAAACCATTTGCTTCTCTCTTGCATAGCACTCAGATAATTATTGGACCAATGCTTCCAAAAAGATTGTATTATTTTTGTTAATTTGTACCAACCTTTTAACCTGTTCTCACTTACATTTAAGATGTTGGGTTCTGCAATAGCAGTAACAGGTCTACCTATTAAAAAGTGGCCAGGTGTCAAGATGTCAAATTCATCTAAGTCAGATGATAGAGGATGCAGTGGGCGAGAATTTAGAATAGCTTCAACTTGGTTGATTACGGTCAAAAACTCCTCAAATGTCAATTTCAAATTGCCCACTACACGTTTCAGATGATATTTGGCAGACTTTACACCTGCCTCCCAAAGACCACCGTGATTGGCAGCTCTAGGGGGAATGAAAGTCCACTCTATATTTTCACTGGATAAGTAATTACCTAATTTTTCATCTGGTTTGTTAAGTAACTTACTCAATTTCTTTAGCTCAGAGTTGCTGCCAACAAAGTTAGTAGCATAATCAGAAAATATTTGGGCACACTTGCCTCTTCTGCTAAAGAATCTCTTCAATGTGGCAATAAAGGCATCACTAGAGAGGTCTGATACAAGTTCTAAGTGACAAGCTTTAGTTACAAAACAAATAAAAACACTCACATACACTTTATTAAATAAACCTTTTCTTTGATTGGGGTACTTTACGAAGAATGGACCAAAAAAGTCCACTCCAACACAATTGAAAGGAAAATTTGGAGTAACTCTTTCCTGTGGTAAATAACCCATAAGTTGTTGACAGGGTACTGGCTTTGCCTTAAAACAAACAATACATTCATGCACTAAGTTTCTGCAAAGGTTACGACCATTCAAAGGCCAATACCTCTGTCTAATGTGAAACAATAAGCCTTGTGGGCCAATATGCATATATCTTTTGTGATACATTTCTGCAATTAGTAAACTCAATCTATTACCCTTTGGCAAAATTATTGGAAATTTTCTATCAAAATTAAACGTACTGTTGGCAAGTCTTCCGCCAACTCTTAAAACACCATTTTGATCTAAAAATGGAGAAAGGGATTTTAACTTACTGTCACCAGGCACTTTACTTTCTTTCTGAAGACCTATTATCTCTTTTTTAAAGACCTGGTGCTGGATTACCTTAATTAACTTTAGTTCCGCATTCTCCACTTCCCTGCATTGAAGAGGGCGAGTAATCTTCTTTTTATATTTACACATGTTAAAAAACCTGAAAAGAAAGGCTACAATACGAACAATTTTAGTATAGTTATTACTCAAATTAAGTAAATCATCAACAAAAGGTTCCACTTGTAAACTAAAAGAGTTGGAGTCACTGCTAATTTTAAACTCATTCGGGAAGTCCTTTACAATGACTTCATCAGAGATGTCTCTGTTTGGATAAGTGTCCTCCATCAAGAAATTAGGTCCATGCAACCATAGTTCACTTTGGCTGAGTTTGTCTGCATCTACACCCCTAGATATGAGGTCGGCTGGGTTGTCACTGGATGGCACATGTCTCCACTGATAGTCACTTGTCAGCTCTTGGATGGCTGCAACACGGTTGGCGACAAAGGTCTGTAACTGGCAGGGCTCCCTGCGTAGCCCACAAAGCACTATCATGGAATCACTAAATAAAAACACATTGCGGATCGTAATTTCTAGAGCAGAAATCACTCTCTTTACCAATTTGGCAAGAAGAACAGCAGCACTGAGCTCCAGACGAGGAATGCTGACACGCTTGATTGGCGACACTTTGGACTTACTGGTTACAAGACTTATTTTTGTTTCACCACACGCAGAACGGGACTTGCAATATATTACTGCGCCGTATGCTGCCTCGGAAGCATCACTGAATCCATGTAGCTCAACTTGTACTGCTTGAGCAACAAGAATGCACCTGTCGATCTCTATATTGCTTAGTAACCGCATCTTACTGGAGAAACGTTGCCATTCCTCAGCCTCCTTTTCTGGAAGTGGATCATCCCAGTTCAGCTTTAGCAACCAGAGTCTCTGCAGAAATATTTTAGCTTTGCAAATAACTGGTCCTAATAACCCAATTGGGTCAAAAAGTTTCGCAATGGTCGATAACACTTGACGCTTAGTGATAGCTGCTTGGTCAGTCAATTTTACTTTAAATGTAAAACAGTCTTTTTTGGCCTTCCAAGAAATTCCTAATGTTGTCATTTCTTCCGGATTGGAGAAAGGATACATGTTTTCATCTACTGCAAGCTCAGAAGTATTACTGCACCATTTGTGCAGCGTCATACCTGCACTTCTTAAGATACCAATTAATTGAGATTGTAGCTCCTTTGCACTACTCAATGTGTCTGAACCACTCAGGACGTCGTCAACGTAGAAATCTTTCTGTAGCACTGGTGCGGCTAATGGGAATTTTTCCCCCTCGTCCATAGATAACTGCTTAAGGGTTCTCATAGCCAAATATGGCGCACTGACTGTCCCATACGTGACAGTAGCTAATTCATATGTTTTAACTGGCTCATCTATTCCTGTTTTCCAAAGAATTTGCTGCAGACTCCTCTGGTTAGAGTTTATCTCTATCATTTTGTACATCATCTTGATGTCTCCTGTGAAAGCAAACATGTGCTTGCGGAACCTAACCATAATTGTGAAGAGGTCATCTTAGATAACTCCTCCATTGTACTGCAAAGAATTTAGTGAATTCCCGTTTGACGTTAAACTTGAAGCAGTAAACACAGTTCTTAACTTAGTAGTTGTTTTTTGAGGCTGATACACGCCATGATGGGGCATGTAATACACTGCACTAGGTTCATTTTTATCAGTTACTTCACTCATGTGCCCAAGAAGTCCATATTCCCTTAAAAAATCTTTATACAGATTTAAATATTCAGAAACCCTTGCTAGCTTATTCCACAACGAATTTAGACGTTTAAGGGCAATATCCTTGATTTTTCCTAAGCAAGTAGGCTCTTCCTTAAAGGGTATTGTAACTGTATATTTCCCTTTATCATCTCTCATGTGTGTTCGAGCATAATGTTCCTCACAAAATTCTGCTTCTTTATTTTTGGGAACGATTGTCTCAACATTTTCTATTTCCCAAAATGATTTAAGTATTTGTTCTAAATTATTGTCCTCTGTAATAATACCGCAATGAACTTTACTCTGAGTTGGCGTGGAAATTCCGCCTGAAACTACGAAACCAAACACAGTATTTTGTAGAATTAAATTAGAATTCTCAATACGAATTTGCCCTGGTCTCATTAAATCGAAGAACACTTCATTTCCCAGGAGCATATCCACCCTTTTTGGCAAGAAAAAGGTTTCATCCGCTAACTTTATATTTCTAAAGTCCTGAGTAGAAATGTTGATTTTCCGGGAGGGGCATAAACCTTGGGTTATTGAAGGAACAACTAAAAAATCCAACTTCCTTACGTAACTTTTATCTTCATTACTAACTGAAGCACTCACTCTATTTTTTATTGATAACGATGAGTCATTTAACCCTGAAACTATCACATTTACTTTTTCTTTTTTTAATCTCAATAGATCCACACATCTGCTTGTTACAAAATTTGTTTCTGAACTGCTGTCAATTATACACTTTACTTGACATTGATTACCCAAGTCATCAAATAAAACACATTTGGCTGTACTCAGCAGAACAGTGTTAGATTGGTTTATTTCATTACTCATAAATGTGAAATTGTTTGGATTGAATTCGTTCACCGTTGATTTCAAGACGGAAACGGTTTCTTTTTCTGCACCTGTCTGATTCAATTGCGCAATTTGTAGATCGCCAGATGTTTGAAATTCATTGGCGCCGCTAGCATGATTCGGTCTAGGAAAATGTAAGGATTTATGATGCCGTCTTTTGCAAAAACACGAATATTTAGATTTGCAGTTATTCACTGAATGTAAACAGAGACAATTAAAACACAGTTTATTTGTTCTTACGACATCAATTCTATCATTTACTGACAACTTTAAGTAATTTGGGCATCTAAATAAAGCGTGACCTTGATCACATAGAACACATTTTGAGTTTTTTATATCTGCAAAAAACACTTTCGATACGCTTTTTATGTTTGGGTTGTTTTTGTTTTTCCGAAACTTTGTTTCGTTTTCAGAAAGAGATTTACCTCGAGAAGTATAGAACAAATCAGCTTCGTTAGCCATTTGTTGGGTGGGAAACCAATTATCGCCTTGTTTCACGGCAATATGTGTAGCTGTTTCTTTTTCTAAGGACTCAAATAATTTATCAGAAACTATTAACAACTTTAACGATTCAAAATTTGACACCTTTCTCAATTTTAAGTAATATTCGAAACTAGTTGTTAAACGTGAAGCAAATTGTACATGTGCTTCGTTTGTACATTGAGCCTTTTAAAATTCTCTAGACACGCTTGCGGTGTAGGTTCGAACTCTTTTAACACAATTGATTTGACCTTTTCATAGTCATTCAATTCCTCATCTTTGATATAAACAATTATATTTGAAGCACGATCACCTAACAGATTAAGCAATTATTTTGGCTTTTAGGTTTTCAGGCACGTTTTTTGTTGAAAACGCCCTTTCTAGAGAAGAAAATAAATATCCCCAACCTTCAGCTTTATTCGGAACCTTTAATGTTAGGTTCTCACACTTTTGATTAGAGAGTCTACAGAATCAACATTCTCAAATTTACTCTCATTTATCCCGGTTTCACTTTTGCTTTGGGCTTTTAATTGAGCAAGTTCTAATTCTGCCTTAGACCTCTCTAATTTAATTCTCTCTATTTCTAAGAGTTGAAGATCCCCAGCTTTTCTAGCTTCAATTACACTATTGGCCAGTTCAGTGACTGAATCTGGGTCTGTTTTGTACTAATCGCTATTCTTTATAGCTTGATTTAGATCAAAAACAGTTAGCTTTTCACTTAATTCTATATTTAATTCTGCTTTAAATCTTCTTTTAATGCACCTTTAAACATTTTTAGTTCTTCGAATTTAAATTCATAATACACAAGTAAACAATTTGTAGAAAATGTTCTCAAAAAGAATTAAGTTGGTCTCATAATTTAAATTGTTCTCAGATACTCAGAACAGTGTAATTTTAGATAACAGTACAGTACTACACATAATATAACTCTAGTACGTTGAATACTCAGAAAATGTTCTCATGAAATAAGGTATTCTCAAAACTGAAATTCTCAATTCTCAATATCACAAAACAGAACAGAAAGTCGTAAAATACGCAGAGAATAAACCTTAAACGTACTCACTATTCTCGAATGCGGGTAGGAAATATAAATCCATAGGACTCCGAGCTCGGAGCTCGTCCTGGACCAACTAATGACGGTGCTCAGAGGTATAAACATGAACACAGTGGACTGTATAAGTAAACACACGCTCTTTTGTAACAATCACAACACCATTTATTAAACTTGGAATCGAAACACAAGGATCGTACTTGCGTACGTCTGCACACTTTTGATCCTACCCGAACACTAAAACGTTCACTACTGGAGGGCACTGTGCGCGCAGGCGTGAACAAAAATTTTATCAAGTTGTTTTAAATTGAAATACCTTGAATTTCAATTTTGTGTCATAGAAAGCCTTCATGTTTTTCTGTCACATGGTTTCAAGGAAACTTAGAAAATAGCAAACATGTCTGAAAAGCAAAAAAAAAAAGGTTCAAAACAGATTTATTTTCAAAGTTTTTAAAAAATTATTTCCATTATGTCGGGGCCTAATTTCTAACTAAAGTGCAGAAGTTGCTGACCTAACTAGAGAGCTATAGTCTTTAGACCTTATTTTATTGCATAAATAGCCTGAATTTCGTCTAATACTAAAAATTCACATCAAGTTGAACAGTGAGAACCTGAACTCCAACACAATAAGCGTTGGTTTATATTCATCAATACTAAAAATAACTAAAACCTAAAATCGTATGGGCATTCGTATATAAATCAGGGCCTTACTAACTACTTTTATTCATTTCAAATAATAATCAAATGCTCTTGAAGTATTCAATACTCCAGAAGCTCCTGATTATCTTTTTTACATCTAAGTGCTTATTTACTAATTCACAAAATACTAGCTTACCATAACATTAGAAATTTAATAATTCACTCAAAATGTAAAACATATACAGTAAAACCTCGCAATAAGGGATACTAAGAAGACTGGAGGTTTTGTCCCTTAAATAGAGGTGAGGTCTCCCTTCCTTATAGGGTTTATAAATTAATGGATACTCATATAGTGTATTAACTTAGTTTAATTCAATAATAAACACACATTAACATTTAAGCACATAAGTACTGAATGTTTCATGCATACAAAATAAAAGTCGAAATTGTTGAAATTTAAACTTTTTCGTTGAAAATTTAAAAAATTAGGCAAAAATGTCGTATTTGCTAAGTTTGGTTACTTACAGAAACTTATTTGAATTAATCCATTAGATGGGTTTGTTTTGCAGTATGTAAATTAGGGGGCAAATAATACATAATCAATTGCATTTTGTGTGCTTTTTTCTAATATTTGCCTAAAAACCTTGTTGACAGCCGGGTACTGTCTGTCAATGCCGACTCCTCATATATTTTTTAGTACCAAACAGAGAAAAGCATTCGTAAGTTGGCAAACACTTTAAAATGTGCACTTGTTTCTTAATTAATGCTTCTAGGACTCGCCAACTTCAGAAGACCTCAGCTTCCAGTAAATATTTATCTATATAACTTTAATTTTTGAAAATTTTCTCGTTGGATGTCCCTTAAATAGAGTGTCCCTTATTTAGAGATTGTGGTCCCTATTCGAAGGGACTGGGACCAGAAAAAATGTCTCTTAATTAGAGGTGTCCCTTATAGGAGGTACTATTGTATATTTTACTTTTATCTATTCCAGACTTCTAATATTCCTCTATTGCAAGACTTCTAAATAGTTTAGATGTTCTTGCGTGTCCTATGATTTGTTATGTTATAGCCACTTACTGACCTGTCTCCTGAAAATTTGGTTTGGCTAGTCCACTTTTTTTTGCTGTGTTTATTTGCAAAGCATAAGACTGAAATTCTTTTGCCTGAAATGCAATCATCAGGAATCAAAATGCATTTGTTCGTTGTTTAGCCACAAGATCTTAATTTTATTCCTCTACAATTGCTCTTTTTTTCATTAAAAATTGAAGCCCATTGGACGAGTGGTAGCTTTCTGTGCTACCATGCCACAGGTCCGGAGGTTCAATTCCCGGGCTGGGCAGGGTCGACTCAGCCTTTCATCCCTGCAGTGGGTCGATAAAAGGAGGACCAAGCATGCTTGGGAACTAAACACTGGGGGTTCCGCGTCAGGCCGACCACCTGACCGGAACTTCTGCTTCTGCACCCCGGGGCCCTCGGTCTTGAAAACTGGGAAAGACACAGTTGGCCACAGCCCCCAAAAGGGCTGGTGCACCACTGAGTTTTTTTTTATTAAAAATTATCTGATTTAAATCAATTGATTCTTATACACCCTGTAGTGAACCAAAAATATTTTTTCTCTAAATGATGCCTAAAATTATAAAAATACCTCAAAACATGATAAGAAGGAAAATGTTCACAAAGATCTGCACGTTTTCAAAACTTCGAAGCTCTATAATTTTTTCTATATTTAAAAATCATACACAGTAATATTGTTTAAAAGTTACTCCACTCTATTAAAAGGTGTTCTATCTAGGAGCATAAAAATGTGGAAGTATATAATGAAATAATTATTTTTTAAATGGTACCTAAAGTCATATATGTATTGTGCTCCCAAAATACAAATCCATTTTCAACTAAGAATTTGAAAAAAAAATTTACTGAAAAATCTTCTGTATAACAAATACAATAAAAATATCATTATTAAACTCAAAAGAAGTGTAAACTGTCCTGGTAGTATTTAAAGATGTTTGGTGAACATAACAGAATTTCTTAAAATCAATATTTATTAAGATGATTTCGTCTGGGTACCCTTAAATTTGAAATATTTGTATAATTGTAGTGTTATTAAAGTAAGTAGTTGCAGACAGCAACTCAACTAGAACGTACTCCTGGGTGATTCAAAACAGTCCTTACATGTATACACCTAGTTCTGTTTTTGTATAAACTTTTTTACATGAATTCAATATAAATATTTCTTTTTTATTTTACTCAAGTCATTTTTTAGTTATTACCAGCTGGCCAATATACAACACATAACTTTTTTTGCCAAAATTCTAAGACAGCAAACTTTTATTTGTGTCATAGTATATCACTTCTGTTTTCTTTATGATAGGTATTTATTTGTTAATTATATAATGACCTAACCAAATCACAAATATAATAGTTAATAACTGAGCTTGCTCATAAAATCATACATCAGCATCAAAAGAGACTCGTGTGGTTTTGCATAGAAGACTATGTTCAGAACATTATTGCTAGGGCAATTGTATTCCAGTTGTACAGCAGCATATTTGCCACTTATTGTTAGAAAGTGAGAGTAGTTTTTAAAGAAATGTGTAACATTATATGTATATGACATGTTTTTTATGAAGACTTCTTTTTGTTTTCATTGTATAGCTTTAATGTGCATTTTGTTGAAATGAAATACTAATATTAAAATATTTTCATTTGTCTTTTTAAAAATAATTTTGATTTATTTGTTAGATCCTGAATCAGTCTTGTTTTCCTCCACTGATATATGCCTTTTTTTATACAATTTTTTTACACATAATTCTTTATGAACCATCTATTATATAAAAACGGAATTGTATGTATTAACATACTAGAATTGGCAATGTGGCTTAAAACCGAGAGTTCTAGATTTGTCAACCCCCAAAATTTCCCCTGGCTGTTAAGAACTTGGATATAACACATAAAATGCTAAAGGGGAAAAAAGGATTTTGACTAAATTTTTCAAGTGTAGGAATACACAAAAACTTGTCATAATCAAATAATGTTGCTATCCTCCTCCCTCCCACCGATAATTTGATAACCTTCAAGCTTGGAGCAGAGTCTCCCATACATTTAAAAGTTTTAATTTCAGCCCCTGTAAAATGTTTCTCTTGTGCTCTTTAGGCATTGCTTTGTTGTACATGCGATTTGCTGATATCAAAGTGTGTGAAGGAAAGAAAGACTATTTGAAAGATGCCTTATCATTTGTTGAACCTGTAATCCCATACCTGAAGAAGAAACGCTACTCTTTTTTATGTGGTGTAGCAGGTCCTTTAGCTATTGCTTCTGTATTGTTCCATAGATTAGGCATGGAAAATGAAAGTATGGATTTATCAAGGAGGTGAGTGATTTATGTTAATGTTCCATTTTCTGTATGCCTTGTACTCCTTAAAATTCTTTTCTTTTTTAATGTAGAAATATATTAACCATTAGCTTTAAAATTTCATATCCTTTAATTTTTTGAATAGTCTATTTTGGTTATGATATTTAAGTTTTGTTTACATAGGTTGGAAAATCTAGAACGAGATGTATGCTCGGCATCAAGCGATTGCCCAGATGAGCTACTTTATGGGCGTGTTGGTTATTTATATTCCCTCATGTTTCTCAACAAACACATGCCTAATAATGATGAATTTAGAGAAGATTCTATTAAACAGGTATGTGCCTCTGTTAATTGTTTTTTTCAAGGTAATTTAGAACAATTTCAGAACTTTATTCAGTGCTCAAAAAATTAAAAGACATTCTAAGTTTTCTGTTGAAAAACAATATACTTGGATGATTTTTTGCAAAATTACATTAACACGAATAATGTACTACTTATTTAAGGATTATGATAATTCCTTGAGAATTGAGATTTGTATAAAATCTGTTGTTAACTACCTTTTCAAAAATAAAAATAGAGTAGGATTGGAATTTCTTGCATGTCCTGTGATGCTGAATACTCATATTTGTTAGAAAACTTCTAATCGTGAGGAAAACTTATGTAAAACAATTTTATATTTGTGTGAAAATTTTCCACTCAGTACTTATTGTTCAGAAGAAATCCTCAGATCCAGGTTTGATAGGCAGATCTTCCAATAGTGGAACCAGGTAGAACTTTCAATAAATGAAACTTTTTTCTCATCCCTTCTCTCGGTTCCAGTTGTCAAGAATTGACTGTACATGTATATATGTGTGTTTTCAATATTATTTACTCATTTATTTTAAGAAATCTGAATTCCACAAAAAAGTATAAAAATATAGATAGATCATAAAATTTAAAACGTACAGTCCAAGAGTTATAAATTGGCAAGTAGTGTAAAAAATAAACAACTTTGAACTGGATGCATAAACTTACTAAGTTTGTAAGTTTATGCATTGTATAACAATAAAATAAAAAAGCAAACTTTTAAGTGTAAGTTTAACAAAACAAAGTTTAGTAAGTTTAACAAAATTTGTAAAATGTTTTGTTATTTGGCACTAAGCATTTTTGCTTTTTACTCTTGCCTTTAATACATTTATATCTTATCTTAATACTGCTTTCAAAAGTTTCCAGGTTAAATGATCTGGTGTTTGCTTCGATATTGCACTGCAACTCCAATCTAACATCTACCTGAACATGTTCACATCATCAATTCTTTGAGTGCACCATGTCTCATTGTCCGAATATAGTACATTTATTTGGATAACAAAAGTCCAGACAAGAAGGTCTCTATTATATTAATCATGTGTTTTGAATGTGATTAGTTTGTGACTCGGTGTTGCATGGGCTATCTAAATTTGTGATAAGAAATGAGTATAACATTATCAGAGGTTGTGGTAGCCTAGTGGTTAGAGCGTCAAACTTCCACCTGGAAGGTTGTGTGTTCAATCCCGCTGAAGACCCACCATGTACACTTGGGGATGCGTGCATATAAAATCATTGGACCCCACTACCTCGCCCCGTGTGTAAGCAATCCTAAGGCCTTGGCTAACAGGTAGGGGTCTGGTGGAGAACAGTATAACATTATCAAAAAAAGTTAAAATAAAACATGGAATTTTTAAAAATACAGTTGAACCTCATTAAATCAAACACGCTCAAAACGAATTACGGTTAAGACGAACTACATTTGTGATCCCCATCCAATTATTATTATTAACAAATTATTAGTATTAACAAATAACTCTGTTTTCTTCGTTTAAGACGAACATTCTTAATTCGAACTATCGGATAAGTCGAACTCTTATTTGTGGTCCCTACCGTTCGCACTTAAATTCAACACGAAATAAACAAAAGTCATTTTTCACTTTTACCAAACAGCGGGAAAAAAAAGGATAATTCATCAGAATGCCTAAACAATTTAGATGACATTGAAGACTTCTGAAGCGATTAACCAACACGGTGGCGTAGTTGTAAAGTGCAGGCATTGTACACCCAAGTTCGCAGGTTTAAACCTGGCCCAAGTCTGGATTTTCAAGATGCAGAAAATCGTCTGCATCCACGTCATATGATTATGCGGCATGTAAAAGATCCCTTGAGTAGACATTTGGCTTGGATGCTCTTGATTAAATTAAATTCCTAGTGCAATCCGCATCAATTAGAGCTCAGGTGCCGCCATCTGAGGGAAACTGAGCATTAAAATTCTCAGCGTGGTAATGGCATCCGCCGATAGTGGTGCTACTTGACAGAATGGATGCCGATTTTTTGGGAATGCACTCGATTTGCAAAATGGTTAGCAACCATATGCAGCACCGTTGGAATAAATAAAAACAAAACTTCTGAAGCGAGTGTTCAGCAAAGAGTAGGAAACACTGTGTTATAACTGAGTATTTAAAAAAAACAATACGGTACATATCTACGATAATTTTGAAAGATTTTTTCTTGATATATAATTTCAATAAACGTTATAGTCAATAAACATTTAAAGTTATTGACTTTTTACTTTTAAAACTTCGTATCTAAGAACCAGAAATTGTTTTTTTCTTATTAAAAATTCGAAATCTATAGCAAGAAATTGTTTTTTTCTCATGAAAGATTCGAAATCTATAGCATTGATTTACATGTGCATTAGGGACTTAAATAGAGCATTGTGTACTGGAAAATAGCTTGAAATTCCTCTTTTGCTTTCTAAAAAAAAGGATTTCATTTTTTTCTGATAAGATGAACTACGGTTTAGACGAATTTATTTTTAAAGTTCCTTTGGGTTCGTTTTAACGAGGTTCGACTGTATTACCATAGAAAGGGGAAAATATTTTTCTCAGTAATTTAATTTTCCCGAGTTAAATTTATTATGCTAAATAACTTAATTAATAATTTAATTTTAATTTGTTTCGTAAAATTTCTAATTCATACAACTTATAAGAATAAAACCCTATTTTCACAAATAAGCAAAAACAAGATCCTGCTTTAATGGTAATTTTTCTCAAAATCATGAGATTTTTTCATAATTTTGTAAAAATAAGAGCCTGCCTAAAAAATCCAAACAGACCAACTGTGGTAGTATCATGTATGATACAATGAAAAAAAAAATTAATGAAAGGGATTTCATACAGTTGCATTTAATTTTGTGCCATCTACATTAATATTTATATGAAAAATTATCAAAAATGCTTTGTGCTAAAATACAAGTAAGAGGAAAAAGCGATGTTAATAAAGCCTGTATTGTTGAAACAATATTGCAAATAGCTATTATAAGCTACAATGGAGCCCCTTCATCAATGCATAGAAAGTGCTTAAAACACAACAAAAATGTTGTAAGTTACTTAGTGAAGTTAATTCACTCACAACTTTTTTGTAGTTTTCTCGCATAGCTATAACAATGATTAGCTGTCAGAAATTGAATTTTTTTTTTCTTTTTCAATGAAAATTATACATATATTTATTTTTAGGTTGTAGGAGCGATCCTTCGATCCGGAAAGAGAATGGCTAAGAAATTTAAAAATACTGATAAAATTCCATTGTACTATGAGTGGCATGACAAAGCTTATGTTGGAAGTGCACATGGTTTTTCAGGGATTCTTCATATCCTTTTACAAGTACGTTTCCAAAAATTTTTTCTATTAGGACATCAATTGATATAGTTTAAATTTTATTATTACATTGTAGTTTTTGCTCATTATTTTATTGTTTAATGTCTTTCTTTTCAGTTGTACACAATACAAACCAGTCGATCATTTTTCTGTAGCTTTAAAGATAGTTTGTACCCATAAGGAAATTATTAAAGTAGTTTGTTTTATTTTAGCTTATTTATTTATTTTTCTTTTAAGTAGTTAATATATAATAATATTTTTGTATAATAGGCCAGAAATTACATTAGTGATGAAGATCTGAATCAATATATTCGCCCAACAATTGAATATGTACTGAATCTACAATTTCCATCCGGAAATTTCCCTTCATCTCTTGGAAATAATACTGACAAACTAATTCATTGGTGTCATGGAGCTCCTGGTGTAATCCATCTACTTTTACTTTCTTATGAAGTACGTTTATATAAATCTGCGATTAAAATTTTTGTTATTGTTTCTATAATGTATCTTAATAGTTTTTTGTATTTCTAGTTTATTTTATTGAAAATATTTGGTTGTTTCAAAATTTAAATATATATATCACTCTTTCTCTCTATGTGTATTTGTATATATGTGTCTAATTTACACAAATGAGCTCATTTGTGTGTGTTCTTGTTTGCTTGTCTGTTTGCTATACAAAGCCATACCAATTAATGGATGGGAATGAAATCTGACACCCAACTTAATCATATCCTGAGAAAGCTAGTGCACAAAGCCCCATTCAAAGTTTTGAATTTGTGTATTTTTAATTCCTATTTCAAGATTTGTTTCAACAATAAGAAATGGAAATAATCATCTCAAAATGTAAAATTGTATGTCATTTTGAAGCTGATGAAAAAACTGCTTCAAATAGAATATGTCTGAAAACTGTAGAATAAGTCGAACATGAGTTAGTGCCCAGAATTTAATTTCTTCTGAGGAAGATTAAATTGAGCCTTAAGTTAAACTCCTTTGGCCCTGAATTTTTAATTGTGAAGATAAAAAATTAATGAGTGGTTAGATATGCTACAATCTATGTTAGTATCCTAAATATGAAATATGATTAACATCTTGCCAATTTACGAGCTAATTTTAAAATGTTCTAATAGTAGGACACCAGGCTATAATTAAGCAAAAAAGTGAAAATATATTTCACGTTCAATTAAATTGAATCATTTATATATTTTGAATTAAATTATTTTTTAAATTAAATTCAAAATATTTTATTATTTTTAATTATTTATATAATGCAGTTGAACTTGGTTATAGTGACATCGTTTATAGTGACGACTCTGTTATAACGTGAATAAATTCATGTCCCTTCATTCATCAATGAACAGGAATGATGATCGCCTATAGCGTCACTTGGCTATAGCGTCAAAAATATTCCGGTCCCTTGAGTGACGGTATAACAGAGTTTCACTGTAATTGAAAATATATTTTATTTACAATTATTTTGTGTGAAGCATTTTGTTAAAAAGATTTTGTACATATAAACATAAAAGTACATACATATTTTTAAAAAATACTTTCATATTTTTAAAAAATACTTATATATTTTTATGTTTCATACACTAATATGCATAGTTTTGCATGTTATAATTTGCATGTATGTTGTTTGTTTTGTTCATTCATTCTCCTGTGCTTTTATTATAGAGCTTCACAATTTCAGGTCTAGCTACATCAATAAAGGTGGTATCTTTTTCACTCCGTCTTCTAACTAGACTCTGTGCTTTATCTGATAAGATTTGTAGAATCCTTAGTCGATAAAAACCTTAGAATACCCAAATTATAAATGCAACACAATATTTTTTAAGAAAATATTGTTTTATGAAACAAAAATTCCACTAATAGGCATCTGTGTCTACTAACGAAAATAAAAATACACATTTTTACTCTAAGGACTGATGTCCTATTAGTAGAACATATATTAAATTTCCATTTTCAATTCAATGTCTGGTTATTTTTTTAGCTAAAAGTACTGAATTAGACTTAAAGAGTTTAATCTGTATTATGGAATTTTTTTAAAGAGACAGGATTCTATGTAATAATATTTTGAGGAGGGACGAGATTCTATGTAATAATATTTTGAGAATTAAGGAAAGATTCAAATGCCTTTTAGCTGAAAACGGCTAGTCACTTCCATTATTTGCTCTTCTGGGGGCAAACTACAATCTACTGAACAAAAATGATATTGTATTGATATTCTTTCATGTATTATTAGTATGATACCAGATTTTGAGATTAAAATCCTAGAAAATGAGGAACATTGAGTACTGTAAAAATGTATTCTACTATAAGACATCAGGGCCGAAGGGGTTAAACTATTGTTATTGTTAAATTGAGATTTTGGAGAGAATGAATTCTAATGATTCATTGCTGTAAAAAATTTTCCATGAGTTTTGATTTAAACTTAACTGTTAATTTTTCTGTCTAAAGTGTATGGGTCATACAAGTGGTTAATCATCTCGTAGAAAACTATCTTATTATTAGGAAAATATTTCAATTTTTCACTTTGCCCCGTACATGGGACAAAGTGATAAATTTTCCACTTTTATTTTAACAAAGAAATTTACTGTCTAATATGAAAAATAATATTTCAATGCTAGTTTTATTATAAAATTCATAGTTCTCTCTTTGTGTACTGTTATTTTCAAAATAAAACTGTAATTTAGTCATTCTTAAAAATGTAATTTATCTTAATTAGTTCCTTCATCTTAGCTTTTCATTTCAAATTTCTTAAAGTCAATAGTTTTTAGTTCAAATAGTGAATTTAATTTAATAGCTAATCTAATTAATGGGTATCTTCTATTATTTGCTCTTCTGGGGGCAAACTACAATCTACTGAACAACACAATCTAACAACTAATCTAATTAATGGGTATCTTCTAAAATATATATGTATAGTTGAGTCCTACAGCATAATTGAACATTTATCATGCTTGAACTTAGCAAGTTAAGCTATGAATTAAATCCTGAAAAGAAAATTATGGATTAATATTAAAATAATTATCCTAAGTGTAATATAGGAAATTTTTATGCTCTCTTATTGATCTTATCAAATTACAATTAATTAAGCATGTAAAACATAATCAGTTATAATTTAACATATTTAAATTATTTTTAAATACATAAACAATCGCTAATTACTTTTTGCATTGTTCTTTTTTCACACTTTCTGAAACCACTTAACTTGCTTTTTGTTAAATACATTTTGTAAGAAAAGAATGGAATTGGGATATAAGTGCAGTAAGAAATATTATCAACCATCTAAAATAACTTTTTATTTTTTAAATTAAAAAGGTTTTCAAGGAAGACAAGTATTTAATAGCTGGGAAAAAGTGTAGCGATATCATCTGGGAAAAAGGACTCCTCAAGAAAGGTTATGGCATGTGTCATGGCGTTGCAGGAAATGGTTATGCTCACTTACGACTCTTCCAATTAACAAAAGAAGAGAAATACTTATATCGTGCAGTGAAGGTATGTACTCTCGAATGTTCAAGACTCTTTCAGTTTGCTTTTTACTGTTGTCCTGTTTTCAAAGCAAATAATTGCCCATCAATTTTAAAAAATGTTATAAATAATAAAATATCTTGATTTTGTTTGTAATTTTACTTCAAGTGTTGTTACTCTTTTGTATGTAACATTTTCATACAGTTTGGAAGTTAATGTTTTAAACATAAACTACAATGGCATTAACAAGATAAAAAATTAATATAATGATTTGACTTTGGTTTAAGAGTTGATAAAAAGAGCTGCATTTTGCAAAGTTCCAATGTCCTTAAGTTGGATAGTAGGTTGTCTTCCCGTGGTTTTAGAAATTCAACGTATTTATGTAATTGTGTATATATTTTATTGTTTTTACCTATAACATGAGTTGAGTATATACCCTTTCCCAAGAAACTTTGAAATGACTGGTTTGATGACTACACATGATGCTCTCCACACTACAGAAAAACCAGATAATAAGTGTAGAAAGATTTCTTGGGGATATGAAGTAGGATAGTAATAAGGATTTTTTCCCTATTGTCCATCAGTCAAGTTGGAGTATAGGTTATTTATACAAACTCATGAAACATTTGCCAAAATTTTTTATTTTTGAAGCTATTTTTTATTTTCAAAAATAAAAAAAGGGAAAATAGTAGGAGAAAATCCTCTCAAATTAATATTTTTAGAGAGGGATGATGCTCCCTCTAGTAATGGCTTAAGGTCTTATTGTTACGTATAGGCATCATTACATCTGTATGACAGATTTTTACTTGAAATTTGTTACTTTTAATGTTGTAAATCATCAGAAAACATGTAATGTGTGGCAAAAGCTTTGTTAAACAAAAAATTAATGTTGATTAAATGAATTTTGCATGGTTTAAGATATAATTTTAATATTTTATTATGTAGTTTGCTGAATGGTGCTTTGATTATGGAAAACATGGCTGCAGAGTTCCAGATAGACCATTATCCCTTTTTGAAGGTATTTAATCTTTTCTACATTCAATCACTGATGGTTATGTACTAGCTTAATGTGTATGTTTATTTTGTGTGTATCTAAAGTCAAGCCAAACCCTTACACCCCCTCCCCTCTTTTTTTTCTCTCCATTATTTTGTATTTATTAGTTTATTTAAATGCTGTTATGATGTTTATACTTTTATTTCTTTCTTTTAAACTTTCCTTATTTTTAATCCATCTTTATATTCATAATCAACTTGAAATACTATTTTCCTAGCCCGAATAACTTTTGTGATACTTTGGATTATGTTAAAAAAAACATGTTCAAAATCTTTGCTTTGTTTTGCAGGATTTGCTGGCACAGTATATTATCTGCTTGATTTACTTGAACCATTAAATTCAGCTTTTCCAGCATTTCAGCTGTTTTAGATACTATGTAAAAATGTGAAATGCATATGTAAATAGCATTATTTGTTATGTCAAATTTCATTCCATTAAACATGCATTAATTGTGTGTATACCATTAATTAATAAGTATTTGATTTTCTTTAAAATTTTTGGCTTTTAGTTTAGTTTTTTCCCTCTTTCAACTGCTTTTATTTTATAAAAGCCTTAAATTGGGAACTCATTGTTACAATAAAGTCTTATACATGATACTAATATAATTTTCAAAGTTTTAATTTTTGATATACAAGTACTATATTGTTGAAGACTTTGTGAGCATTTTTTCATAATTCAGTTGTTAACATAATTTTTATACAAAATTGTGTTTTTAAATCTCCAGAAGAGTATGCACTACCTTATTTAATATTTAAAAAAAGAAGTTTTTTTTTTTGTAAGTACTTATCACTGGAAAAAATTTAGTAGTCTGCTGTCTCTTGAATTTTTAAAAGTTCCTTCATATTCAAATATGTATTTAAAAAAAGGAATTTTGTATTCTGTTTTCACTGATAGTTCTCTTTGGATATATAATTAAAATATGTTATACAATTTTACAATCTGTTTCCTGTCATAATCATCTTTCTCTCTCTCTCTTTAATTTACTAGTATTCAAACATCTGTCCTTCCTGACAAGTTCAAAACCTTTCCTATACATATAATATAATTCTTCATGCACTAAAATAAATATTCATATTTATTCTAAGTAAACAATTATATTAAAAATTTGGTTCCTTACATTAGGATTAATTATTGTGTAACATCTTTGTTCCTGCATTTATTATCTTTTTTTTTTAAATGTAATAACCTATTTTGAGTTTTATACTCCTAAGGATACTTTCACACCAAAGGGGACAAAGACAATATTTCTGTCTTTTCTTCTCTGTGCAAGCGCAAAGCCTATTTGTGAAGGAAAAAAATAGGCTCTGTGGTGGAGCAGATGAGTAACGACACATTTTTTGTCTTTGTTGCCTTTGATGTGAAAGCACCCTAGGGACTGTACATAAATGTTGTCACAAAATGTCACACTTCAACATACCCCCTCCCCCCTTTGTCCCATGCTACACTATGTTCCATAAGCATGATGTCACACTTCTTGTCCCTCCCCTTGTCATAATTTCACGAACCCCCCTCCACCCTCGAGGTGTGACATCATTTATGAGTGATCCCTTATTCTAAAAAATTCAAAAGACTAAAATTGTCTTCTGAATGGAACAAACTGACTATCTATTTTGAAATAAATTCAAAGCAATGTCTGTATCTTTCTAATAAAGGTTAGATTTGTTTTTGTGCCAACTTTTCATTAAGTATATTGTAAGTCTCTACTATTTTTAATCAAAAATAAATTGTTTTTACTAAGTCTGTAAATATATATCAAAAAATTTTTTTAACATAAATAAAAGGAAGATATTTCAATAAGAATTATTACATTATATAGTTAGCTTGCCTTATATTTAATCCTTCTTTTGTTCATATATTTACTCGGTGTTAATCATTTATAAAATCTAAAACCATTATCACTTCATCTGGATTTATAATTATTGCTCTCATATGTTTAGTGGTTCTTGTACTTATTTTGACATGAAGATATAATTTTATAATTAGTAGATGCAAGTTTTAATAAACCGCTTGTGATAGTTATCAAGTTGTGTTGAGAAAATGTGTTTACTGGATCATATTTCAAAAAAAAAAAAAAAATTTCTTTCATCAATAAATTTATTGATTAACATTTTGCACATGAAACATTTGACGTATTTTATAAAATCCTCAAACAGTATTATAATAAATACAATTATTTTATTCTTTAACGGTTGAACAAACATCCCTTAACTGAGATTTACTCCTTCACAACCTGTGAATATTACAGAACATTTAATAATTGTTACCTTATCTCAGCAATTTAGTTAATTCCATGTCTTTTGTGATGTTTGTCACAACATTTTTGTTTAATTTCAAATACTAAATATTAAAAAACTTAATACATTTTTGTGTGCTTACACAGTTTTATGCCTTTTAAAAATATAGCAGATGAGTTTTAATCTAAGACATAAATTTTCTGAATTATTGAATAAAAAGATGTTTTTACATAATACTTCAAAATTTACTATTTCTTAGACTGAAATTCTTTGTAAAGTGGGTATGAAAATGTACAGTACGGGCCCTAAGTTTGGAATCCCACAATCCGGAAGATCCAAATTCCGGAACTTTTCAAAAGAAATCGGCAGCTGAAAAATCGGGTTTTTTGTGGGAAAAAATCAGAAAATGTTTTGCATCTTTTTTTTTTTTTGGAAATAAGTGTTTTGAAAAGAAGGAAAAGATGAAATAAATATGTTTAGCATCGGAAATATGCTGTTTTCAGAAAATTTATTTTGTGATTTTCTGAAATGGTATTTTGGTAGATGAAAAAATAACTTAAATCAGTAATAAAGATCTATTTACAATTTTTATGTCAGGAAAGAGGTTTGTTTTCTGAGTCTCAAAAGTGGAAATAGTGGGATTTTAGGTGCACGTTTAACAGTTATGTATGTGTGTGTCTCCCTCTCTGTATATATATATATATATATATATATATATATATATATATATACAGTTGAACTCTCTTAATACGAAATGCCAAAAATTTGTGAATTTGTCCGTATTAGCCGTTGTTTGTAACAAATGTGAATACGTAAAATTATGTAAAAAAAAAAAAATTGGAAATGCATGTTTATATTTTAAAAACAATTACTACTAGTTATAAGAAAAAGTAAAATAAGTAGTGAAAACAAATGATTTATTTTTACTAACACTTCTAAATCTTTTTAGTACATTGAGAAAAAGTGAACTTACCTTTTAAAATTTAACAATTTTGGAAAAATCCTTAATGGTTAGTTTTTTTAGGTGCATTAAATTTTATCATATGCATACTTAGTGGTTTGCAATGACTCAAATAACCAATTTCTAAAAAAAAAAATTATTATATAGCAATCGAGAACATTTTTCGTGAATAGGTCAAAAATTTTGTTTGTCTTATCCGAAATTTGTATTTTAGCCTTCGTAATATGCGTGAGATATTTAGTGTAATTAGATAGTCAATCAAACTTCATGAACAAAATGTTCGTTTTAGCTGTGATTTCGTATTAAGAAAGTTCAACTGTATATGTATATTTCACAATTTTACACATACACACGCAATCCCTATCATCACATCATTCTTCAAATGTTCTATAAAATCTTGTCATAAGTAGAGCAACATTCTGACCAAAAGTACATCAGATCATAGAATTAAACAAAATCATATAATATAGCTAGCAGATTATCAAATAAATTATGTTTTAAGTTAGTCTTATAATTTCACATTATTTAATTAAGATTAAAATGGAAACCCACATAAGAAAAAGGACTTCTTTATTAACACTAAATAGCTTTCAACAGAGTTTACTTTCTTCTTGAATTACAATCTAAAATGTTTGTTTATTTTATAAGTCGAAATCATCTTGTCAAGTTTCTTCAATAGAAACAAGATATTTTTCTGCAGTCGAACCTGCTTCTGCAATGAAAAACCTCTATCTCCCCTGCATGTAGCCGTATTTCATTGTATTTTTTAAGCCTATCCCAAAAGCAACATTCCTATATATTTGAAGTTTTGAAAGTAATATCATTTTGGGATTTGAAACCTAGTAATATCCATCAGCAGCAGACATTACAGGCAAAGAAAAATTCCTTTTGCAGCAAGTCCTTTGGTTTAGGAGGACTGAATAACACCCTCAAAAAGTGCGATGAAGTAACATATTTTCTTGTAAGTTCACCAGAAATGTGAGAGATTAATGGACCAGGATAAACTTTCTGAGTTTCACTTAGTTAAATGTCAAAAAAGGCTTTCTTTATTTCTGTGCAATTTTTTTCAAAGTTGTTATTCTTGAGTGGAAAGAAGACACAATAAGTGAGAAAAAAAGTTGGCAAATCATTCTTTTTATGATAAAACGAAAGTCTTAGCATTTAAGGAGTACAATTTACTATAGAAGAAAACAAATTGCTGTCACGTTTGATGTAATGGGGAATACAGGCATGATATACAGTAAGAAGTATTAAATAAGGTATGGCAAACCTTTTTCAATTAGTGTGCCAGTTAAATTACAGCTTGTTATTTTCAAGTGTCCAGTGTGCCACTTCTAATATTTCTTTTCAAAAATCACCTTTAAACAATGCTTTGATTTCAAACTATGAAATTATATTTTGAAGTGTATTTGTTGTTTAGTTATTAACTTTCATGAAATGTAAATTGTTTAACCTCTTCATTCCAAGTGTACCCAATTGGCTACATTTTAAAATACTGTTTATTAACTACTGTTCATGCAATTCAAAAGCTAAAACACCCAATTGTTTTTTAAATTAATCAACAGATAGTTTACTTTGTTTTAAACATGGAAATTGGGCATTAATTATTATTTAAACTAATTATTAATTAAAATTAAAAGAACATTTTTTTTAGTTATTTTGTTTTGCATTCCTTTTTTAAGTCGGAGAACCAAAAAATTACGTCAAAATTGTTTGTGCTTAGTTCTGGGGTCTGAAGATGTTAAAGAATATTTTTTAAATATTTCAGTTTAATATTAAGATAAGGTAAAGTACACTAAAGAAGACATTCTTTATAAATGGAAAAGTAAAATAAAGTGGGAAATGGAAAAGTAAAATAAAGGTAATTAATATTAGGTATTTTTAACTTTTATAGTGTATAACCTTAGATGTATATATCAATACAATTCAAAATATATTACTAATTGTCTTTATTTTTTTAATTTAACTCTTTAGAACTCACTCCATGAGCAAAAATACTCACACTAAGAGAAATATATATGTGGTATTCCACTTCATAGGTCGGGTTAACAACCTATGTTTTGCAACCCCAAATGGGGTCAAAATAGCTCTTATGGGATTGCGATGTTACTCCTAATTTTAAAATACATATAATGTTATTAAGTTTTAAAAGTTGCATGAAAAAAAACAAGCATCAATTCTTTTCCTGTAAATGAGGTGAATTACCACTGCTGTAATACTTCCACAGAAACGTAAATATTATTTCTGCAAGTCAAGTCGAAGAAAAACTTGCGAAGCACAACAAATGTCATCATGAGTCTTTCTTTATTTATTACTTTAGTTTGGATTAGTCCAAGATTACGCAGTATATCCTACCTTGTTAAAAAAAAAGGGCTATGGTAGTCAGTGCTGGCGGAAAACTTTTTGGCGCTGCAGGCGTTACTGAAAATGGTGCTCTTAAGGCAATTTTGGAAAAAAACAACAGTTTCTCATGTCAAGACCGCTTTATTCCACCTCTTTTAAAGTTAAATGAGTTAAGGCTTCGCCTGTAGTTTGTTCAGCTTTTCGATACATTTATAAATGTTCTTTAATCGTTGCATCTTCATTATCCACAAATCGAATAACAAAGCACAATTGTTTCACATACAGAACTTTGTCCGTCAAAAAAGTGCATTTAAAAGTATACAATAAAAAAGTCTATAAAAATACGAAACTTTTTTTTTTATAAGAAGACAATATTTACAAAATAGAAGGAAATTAATTGTTCAGACAATATTAAATTTGAACTCTTTCAGCGCTCTCCCCTTATCTAGTGCTCCGTGCGGTCGCCCGCCCCTTCCGCCGGCCCCGATGGCAGTTAATTTCGATTCAATATTAATAGGGTTGCCCTCTGCTACTTACGGTATTGTCACTATTTCTTATTACTATTTGCCTCCGCGTGTTGTCCCTAACTATTATGCTGGGATAGTTCGAACATTTCTTCAGAGAAAGCGGACAATGTTTTGTCATTCCTCTCTTTTAATAATAATAAATGAAAAATACAATAATGAGCTAATGGTTGAAAATTTTGAAAGAAATTATTACAAATGTAATTTTCTGAAAAAGCGGCATTAAATATCCCATTGCCCAGATAAAATTGTATGTAGTACTCAAATAATTTTGATTTAGCACTTAAATGTCCCATCGTAATCTTGACAGTTATCCTAGCCCTTGGTATCACAGAACTATTATAAGCTTGTGTCTAATTTCTGAGGGCAAAGTGTAGCTTTCTTACTGTTCCAAAATTCCAAATTTGTATTTAAACTCAATGTTGGTTTTAATAAAAGTGCATTTTAGGGTGACAATTTTACATAATTTTGAATTTCCTTTTTAGAAAAGACATCAAAAAAAAAAAAAAACATCATCTTCTAATTTATGATCTTGTATTAACTAAGACAGTAGCACCATCTCAATGAAGAAATCATTAAGATGACACAACAAGCGTTTACATATATCGTAGAATTTTGTAGATGTGCATCTCTTCAATTCTTGCAACTCCACTGTAAGTTTGTCATTTTAGATTGCCCCTATGAACCTGGTAAAGTTGTTCATTTTACAGTGCCCAAATTCACTAAAAAAAATTATATTGGCGTTGGATTTCGAGGTAGCTTGGAATCTAATGAATCATATTTGTGTTAACACACTTAGGTAAAAATGAGCGTATATATATATATATATATATAATATAATATATATGGAGGGATCACCCTGTGAAAGGTTGATAACCACTGACATAGGTAAAGGTGTTGTTCTATTCAGTTTCTCCTTCTAACCTTCTCTTGCTGTCCCAATTTGTTTTTCGCAAACATTAAGCCTTTGTCTGACTGTCGTCAAGGCTGCTTGCAAGTCGGACTAGTCAGGTGTGAGTTTTTCTCATCGTTCCAGTTCTAGTGAAACATTTTTCTAAATTTGAGTTTTTCTCATCAAGCGAGTGCTTATGTGGTCATTTTGTGTCATCAAATATTAAATCAGTTATTATTCTCATTCGAATTAACTCTTACAAAATTGAATTTTTAAATAGTAAGTTGAAATTTTGTATGTTTCCGCTATAACAAATAAATTTGATTTATCACTTTAAAAACTATATTTTAGCTCTTTCAACCTTTAAAATGCAGGACTAAATAATATTTTATTATTGGGGGCAAAGGGTAAATTTTCAATGTCTATTATAGGTAGAAAACATTCTTAAATTTAAAGTATTTCTAAAAGTCAGCAAGGGATCAACTGATCCCCCCGCCCCTTGATTGCCCAAATGAGGGGCCTGATCCAAGACAATTTTTATTGAAAGCGATGATTTTTTGAATTACAAATCGGTTTTCTAATAACTAATCTGTTTCAAAGTGCAAAAAAAATGCAATGAAAAACCGAAAAAATATCGAAAAATTGTAACCCAATTAAAGTTTGAAGAAATTCAGGTTCCTCATTTCGAAATTTTCCAAAGGGGGAGGGGGAAAAGGGTATATTTCAAAGCACATTGTAAGATAAAAAACAACAAAATACATAAAAACATGCATAAATTCAATGCATTTCTAAAGCCACGATCGACTAAAAGACGGGACAGATAAAATTTAAAATTTTAATTATAAATTGCAACCTTTTAGAATAAAAAATATAGATTTAGTGACTTTCTTTTTACCCATCAATATTTGTTCATCTGGCGTTGCCATTTCCACCAATAAGGCACTTGAGAAAGGCGGCGTGATTACGTAATATGAAAACCAGCCAATGATCTGCGGAAAATGGCTGGATTCGCGCAGTAATACATTTTCTATGCAAGTGACGAGACACGGTCTTCAGTGACGAAGTCGAAGCATCTTGACGTGGCTGCTACGTTACTGCCAATTTATCCAGTCGGGTTGCGGCAAAGTTTGTGACGAGAAATACGTAACTGGTAAGTACTCAGCTGAGCAATAATAACAATCACACATGGTCACAACGTGGATGGGACCTATTTTTAATGATATTTAGACAAATTTGTAATTACTAGTAATTAAAAGCTTTAAACGAGAAAAATGTAACCTGTGTTATGTGGCCTTGAATACTACCATAAATGGCATAGAAGAAAATATAATGTACATGTGTTGATCAATTTCAGCTATGTCAGGAAAAGTTGGTTCATTTAAATTCGGTATTGTTGATTTTAAATCTGTAAATGTATTAATATTTTTATTTTATGAGTAGTTTCTTAAGCCTTTTCATATGCTATGTTGGGGAAGGTAGAAGCTAAAACCATTTTCCTACCTAGTATATAGTTGATGTATCGGTCTTGTAGGTTAGATTCTAATGACTTAGCGGTTTGTTCCCATACCATTTAAATGATACCATGCTATCTTCATTAGATGTTTCAAGGAATAAATGACTGTTTAAAGTTTTCAATATATCAAATCGTGTTAGTACATTTGGGCTGTGAATAATAAATTTTATCGTGGAAATTTAACCTTTCAAAATTTTTGTAAATTGTTGAACGACGTAAAAAAAAAGATTGAAGAATGATTTTAATTTACTTTGTGTTCCTTTTGAGTACACGTATGTGAATTCTTCTTCAATTTTATTTACCGATCTTAATGCTCTTTTTTATTTTGGCATTTATATTTACTTATTCTTGTAAATTGGCCATCTTAGATCTTCTTTTCCAATCTGAAGTTGTTGTTTGCAAGCTAAAAAATAGCCTGCTATAAATGTTTAAAATTTCCTCTCTGATGTAATCGGATGTTTCTAGTTTTCTTTGTAAATGTTGGTGCATTTTTCTATTAGTGAATATCTGAATGAATGCATAAATAAGTTCTGGAAGCCATCATAAAGTGTTCTGTTTCAGTCTGTAGCTATTGGTACGTTAGTATAAAAAAATGTTAACACTTCTTTCTCAAAACGAAAAAAAGAGCATTTACTTAATACTTATACGCGATATAAGGTAATTTTGTAAAAAATGGTGAAGTTGCATTTTTCAATCGACTTTATTCCTTCTCTCACTCCCTTCGAAATCCCATAGTATAGTTGCACTTTCTATTTCTTGAACCTATTATATTTCTGCACCAGGGAGCTCAAAAGTAATGTGCTAAGACTTTGGGATTATCCGTTCCTCCATCCCAGAAAATGTTTACTTGTCTTATTACATTAGATTACATTACAATCCCATTGATAACTTAATTAGTGATTCTTTTAAAAATAATTTCAAATCTGACGACGATATTTTTGGATTTAAGCGAATAGGAGCTTTTGTTTGTGTTCTCTTGAAAATTATACAATCAATTAAGGGATTAAATTAATTATCGAGATAGACTTCTTTCTACCAATGAATTTTTACTTTGTTTTTACTTACAAATATGAAGGAAATCACAAAAGGTATGGCATCCGAAAAAAAAATTAATTTTTTTTATTTCTGTGGAATAATGACTACTTATCTCAAGCCAAATATTTTGCACAAGTGACAAATTATCAAGAAATAAAATTAGCTATTGAATTGTAAAATCTTGATTTCTCACATCTCGTAAGAAAAGAAAAAATAATCGAGATGAAGTATTGTCAAGTTATGAAGGTTTCAAAAAAATTACAAAAGTCGATCTCACAAACATATATGCCATCAGCATACCCACGTTCCCCCCCCCCCCCTAAAAAAAAAAACAAGAACATTTTTCTTAATGTAGTGTGTTGAAATCCCGAGGAATAAATTTCTGGATACAGCCTTGCATACAAGTACAACTGATCAAGTCAAAATGTGTTTTAAATTCTTCTATTGAAGTGAAAATGGCCTATCGGAGTGATTAGTCGCTCGGCACATTTTTACATATAATGTGTCCACATTATATAAAAAGTAAAATTTTAATGGAACTGAATTTTTCTTGACAATAATTGAACAAAAATTTTGATATGACTTTCAATTTTACTTGTATGCTCTTGTTTTGTGCTCGCACTTGCACACAAGCACACATATATCTATATTACATTCTTCAACTTCAGGAAATTGACTTCTGAATTCCCACTTTTTTTTTCTATTTCCTCCATCGTAATTTTTTCCTTTTTTTGTGCTCCGTATTATTTCAACAATGTTTTACATATTGTGAAAAGTATGTTGGAAGAAAAATTTTAAAATAAGTATTCATGTAGTTTTTTTTTTTTTTTTTTTTTTGGTTTTCATCTAAAAATGTCGAGATTTTCTCTTTAGTTGATTACTACATGTCTAAGTAATTTTTGAAGTGATTATTGCATGTTACCCATCCACAATCCTTGCCAAATTCTTGCATAAAGCGCTTTTGAAACTGTTTATGTATATTTTCTTTACAATGTGTTCTTAACAATGTTGTTTATGTATATTTTCTGAGTGGGATTTCAAAAACTATTGCGGGAATCGAGCGGCCTAGCCCAAACCCTGCCCTCTGTTGTTCCTATATTTAACTAAGATCTATAGTTTGTCTTCAAAAAAGCTACAGTAGAAAATCTAATTTCACAAAAGTTGTTGAGGATGTTGAAAATGGTAATAGAATGCAAAATGCCCTTGTTTTTAGTGCAGAAAAATCATCCTCTACTCCTGCCTAAAATTCAAATAGTGATTTATTGCTAAATTAATTTTATTACAAAAATTACTTGTTTTTACTCTTGTTTTGGCAGTTAGTTAAAAATAATTCAAAAACAGAATCAGTACTCATATACATTATTGTTGTAGACATTTTATGGTAGGGGGGAGGGCGATAAGAATTACAATAGAAAATTGAGTCGCGAATACTGAAAGGTTGAGAAACGCTGCTTTATCTTTAAAAAAGATTAAGGAGTAGATTCAACTGAAACACGTTTGATCAAATCCAGAATGATCAAATTTTCAACTCGAATTCGATCATTTTCAAACTGATAGAATATTGCCATTCAACTTGTTTCCTGGACTTCAATCAAATCACATAGGGCTGCCATTGACTGATTTTCTCGCTCGGCGTTTCATCACATGACCGAAACTTTAAGCGGAACCAATGAAAAAATTGAATGAGAAAGCTAAGCTCATACTTGCCTAGTCTACTGTTTTTAACGGGAGACTCCTGTCTTTTGCGTCTGTCTCCCGATCTCCCGTTTAACACAATTTTCTCCCGTTTTTTGTAATTTTCGCTTTAAAATAAATGAATGTTCAATCTTTTTTTGCTCAATGGACAGCACTCGGGATCGTAGTTATTCGCCGAGTAGTTTTTATGTAATTTTCTTGTATTTTGATGAAATTCCGTATTTTTGGTATTTTTGAAAAGTCAAAATTCCGGTTCCGTGAATATACGTAATTTTGGTGCTTTTTCCTTTCTTTAAATGAGAAAATTTTGAAGCAGCATGCGTAGATACTTGCTTTACGAAACTTTTACAAATTAGCGGTAAAACTTCCGCATTTTGTCTTTCATATACTTTCAAGGGTCAGTCCCGATTTTTTTCAAAAATCCGATTGCATCCGCTTCGGTAAAAGACCCTAGTTCTTGTGTACTATCTCATTCAATCTCTTGGACATCAATGCCTTTTGGTTTACCATTATTTTAAATATTTTTTACGATTTAGCCTCTGTAGTAGACAGGGTTGTTTGGTTTAAACCACGTTGGTTTAATTTTTAAAAAAACCACTTGGTTTAAACCAAATTTTTTTTCATTAATTTTGCACATCATTAAAAATTGCAAAATCCAATTTATGCAGAAATTACAAGCACAGCACTGGATAATTAATAAATTTTAAAATCAACAAACTTTTTTTTAATCAGTACAAATTTTTCTCATCTCCTATCTACAGACTACCTTGTCAGACTATTTGGGTTTTTCTAAAATTAGCTCTGAAAAAGCTAATTTCAAAAAAACTCTTCTGAGTCATTATAAAAATTAAAATGATATTGCATTGTAATTCCTGGAGTTAAAGAATATATATTAGAAATAATAAAATAACTTCATAACAACCCATTTGCAAATGTATGTTACAGATAACAATTTTTAAAAAACCAAATCTTTTTTCATTTATTTTTCGCATTATAAAAAATTGCAAAATCCATTTTGTGCAGAAATTGCAAGCACAGCATTAGATAAATCATGAATTACTGAATTTGTAAAGTAACAAACTTTTTTTTTAATCACTGCAAATTTTTCTTTTTTTCCTAAATTATTCTCTTCTTTTTAAAAACATATTTATTCTTTAATCTGGAAAAATTATATTTAAAAAAATATATAAATAATAGTGATAATTTCTAAACCAATGTTGCTGATTTGTATAAGTGTTATGGTGTAATCATTTGCTGATATTACTGATACTGTAAATCAACACACATTATTTTTAATGTATCTTTCATTTTTGCTTATTTTTTATTGATTTAGCAAAATATGCTTTCGTTAAAACACAACCCGCATAATAATTATTTCTTTAGTAATTTGCTGAAAGGCCTGTATAAGTTGAGTATTATAACGTGTTAATACAGTAAAACATGTAAAGTTGACCTCCGTTGTAAGTTGGCCACCTGTCTAAGTTGACCACTTTTGGTCAGGAACGGAATTAGCCCTATATTATTTAATGTACAAAAACCTTTGTAATTTGACCACCTGTCTATATTGACCACTTAAGTACCAAATTTGGGTGGGAGTATTATAAAAAAACCCTTTGTAAATTGGCTGCCTAATTATTACTATATTTATTTATCAATTTTTTCAAAGATAAAAAAAAAACTTCTATAAGTTCTCCAGGATAATCTTTTTTATGCTATAATGTTAGACCAGTATTAGTCTGGATGGATGAAACATCAATATAAAGTTTGCCTAAACGCTAAACCTCTGTGCAAGTTAACTATTCTAGAAAAGTACTATGAGCCTCACTCTTTTGTTCTTTAAATAAGTTTCTTTTTTTTTTCTTCTAATTGATCTAGTCATTTCGAAAAATTATGTATTTTTAGGGAATCTTTGCAGTCAAATAAGTAAACTAACACATTTACTTTTAACTAAGTGCTTTAATTTTGAAGTTGTATAGGATACATTGTAAGTCATTCAGATTAAATTTATCTAATATTGTTTTAGATAATTGTTAAAAATAGCTAATTACTAATTTTAAAGTAACATTAATACATGATGTTATATTTTAATTAGTCACAAATGAATAAACGCATAGCATAAGAAATGACAACAACAAAAAAAGATTCACCCTCTATAAGTTGACGACTAAAGTGCTGCACCTATATAAGGTAATTAAAATTTAACGTTTTAACTTAGTTACTTAATTAATTATCAATAACATTTATTACAATTAAGGAGCTAAAATCTCCATGATTTTCTAAAAGTTAAATTGTTTTTCCTACAAATGCTATTTAAACCAAAAAAACCCGGTTTAAACCAAAAAAACCTGGTTTAAACCAAAAAAAAAACCAGGGTTTTTTCCAACCCTGGTAGTAGAGGATTTGCACATCTCCTTTTGCCACATCCACTCGAAATTACAATGAAATATTTTAGTATTTTTTAAAAATTTTGGTGATCATTTAGTTAGTTGTAACTATTAATATTGCATCCTTATTAATAATCTAGTTTTTAAAATATTTTTTGCATAGAATTAAATTTTTTTTTTCATCCTCTTAGGGTTTGGCCTTTTTTTTCCTTTTTGGTAATCATTATATATTGTTACAAAATAGATGAATAAAATTTCTTCCTATTTTTATAGAATATAAAACTGAAATATGAAGTTTCGTCCAGTGCTGTCAAATGAAAATCTGGAGAACATCCTATTGCTCATAAAAAATAATTTTGCTAAAAAATTTTTCGATCAAATATTTGATGATAAAATTTTATCAAATACTGCTGTAATGAACATTAAAAAAAAATCTTTGTATAAGTCGGTTTAATTGTTCATTTTGTGTGTGTGTGGGGGGGGGGGGGGTTGTCATTGAAAAAAATCTCCTGGTTTTTTTTCCCTCCAAGGTTGGCAAGTATGTCAGCTATTTTAACTGTTACATTATCTGTTGGTGCTTTGTTTATTATTTTGGTTTGATCCGTTTATTTTGTTATGCTGTTCCCTGTGTTGTTTTCTGCTGATTGTTAGTACAGTCTCGGTTGTTAATAATTTAAGTCTAGGGACCTAATGAGGGGGGGGGGGCAATCCTATTCTAGCAGAACATTGACAAGTGCCGTTGTCACTCTGGCAATTTTCCTCGATACTGTTGATTATAATATGTAGTGAATATTTCAAAGGTAATAGTGCGTATTCTTACCAGACCCGGACTGGCTCCCTGTGGGGCCCTCGGCCAGGTACTGAAAAAGGGCCCCCTAGCGGGGGGGGGGGGGGGGTCCGCGGGTCTTACCCGGAATTTTTTTTTTAATTATGCTTTTGGAAACCGTATTTTGATCCTTTTTGGGTCTTATAAAGTAGTTACAAAAAAGCTACATTTTTATATTTTAAAAAAAAAAAAAAACAGTTTAAAAGTTTTGCATGACTGTTTAGGAAAACGAAATTTCATGCTATTTTTATTACATCTCAATTACGTAGAAACTAGCGAAATTATAGTAGTATTAAACTATAAAATACAACGAGAAACGAAACAGTCATCAAGTAAACCCAAATTACTTACTAGATGATAGTTCTCTATTTATTAAATCAACAATGTTAAGGTTGACTTATGTTTCAGTACTATATGGAATCGTTTAAATATATTTTCATTATATTATGAACCGAAAAAAACGTCCTACTGAATGATTTGCAAGCTAAATGAAATTCAAAATTATGTTTGTTAAGAATCATTTTTAAAAACGTATACATTATCTTAAAAATATTATCAAACATAGATTTCCTCCAATTCAAAGTTAAAAAAATATTATTAGATTGCACTTACAAAATAATAATAAAATATTCATTATTTTATTTAAATCAGAAACTTGTATATCACTCCTTATATTTTTTACTTGCTGGAGCAGCGTTTCTACAAAGTCCAAGCGAACGAGTAATTGGAACAAATCAAGCAAAACAGCAATAGGCTTTCAAAGTTGAACCGTTGACCGATAAAATTCTTTGCTGTAAATTTTGATTTGCGATCAAAATTTGTAACAGATACATCTTTAAAAACAGTTTATAACATTAACTAATTTTGTTTCCTTTTCATCTCCTTCACTGCTTAAAAACTCTTAATCAACAATTGCTGAAAGAATTTTCTTGTTTGCAATGTTTGCTCCACCGTCATCGCTCATATTTTTTTTTTTTTTGTAAATACTTATAGTGTATCATAGGCAGTATATATTTTCTGTTTGTTTTCTTTCTCTCATACAGCCCATATTTTATAAGACGCGCTCAGAAAACGCCAATTCTTCTATTAACCGAAAGGGCCCTAAACTTTTTCAAGTCCTAGCATCCTTGAAAAATTACTTTCTCATGGTACCTTAGTCTACTTGTGGTATAACTTGTCCTGTACATGACCATCTGTTCATACATACATACCGTGTATTGCAAAGTATAAGATGCACCTTTTACTTTTAAGCAATTTTTAAGAAAAATAATTTTTAACACTTATCATTATCTTAGCTAAGAATTAGCTTTAAGAATTTCACGGAATTCTTTTTTTTTTGTATAATTAAAGAAGTTAAAATAAAATCGGGAAAAGTCAAGATTTTTCAATGTTTTGCATCGAATGTAAGTTCACCCTTACTTCCTGCTTTGTTCCAAATTTCGTGACTAATAGGTGACTGTACTCGGTAAAAAAAATGATATAAATGAAGAAAATGCGAATGTAAAGTTCCACAGTAAATTGTATGACTTCTGATTACTGCAGGATTCTGATTACCAGTTCTTACTGCAGTGTTCGAATAAAAAACACTACTTATCTGTGTAGAAGTTATCCAAGAGCCCACTGAAATCAAAGGCCTTTTTAAAACTACCAGCGTCCGGTTGTCTCTGTTAATTGCAACGTTAGCAGAAAAATATTCTGATTCATGCAGTAGAATGCCCTCCCCTCTCCTCGTCCTCGTCGGAAACGTATGTTGATCCGTTTTTGTCAATTTGTCACCTACTTGCATAATATGGGTAATTAGTTGACAATCTCATTTTCAGGAATGAAACCTTCGGGCAAAGAAGACATCACGCAAAATGAACAAGTTTTAAATAGAGGGGCTTTGTCGGTCCGACAAGGGTAAAATAAATATCGGCCCCTTAAAATATTCTTAAAAACATTATTGTGAGTGCCCAGCATTTGAATTGCTCATGTTTTCATCCAATTCCTATTCTGTACAATTTGCATGAAACATCATACATTTCGCAGCCCTACCTGAATCCTTGTGGTCTATAGTATGGGGGGAGAGAAAACTTGAAATAATGAAGGAGTCCCTTTTCAATTCGGGGCGCTTGGCGGCCGTCAGGTCCATCCACTGATCTTTGAATCCGCTTCTTGAAATTGGCTTGTAGGCCGTTATAAAATCATTTCACTTTAGCATTTGCGAGACGAGCAAGCAATAATATTTCTTGTTGAAGTACCCCCATTTAACTAGTTTTGACTTTGCACGTTCTTAAAAAGCAAGTCCAATTGGACCCTCGACCACTGTTACGTGTAAAAGTCTTAAAACTTTTGTAAGATTGCGATGTGAAGCATCCTGGGAAAAAGTATAATGTAGCTGATGCAAATAGTTATAAAAAATTAAAGATCTGTAAAAAAAAATTCTAATCGAATTTTTTTTCCCTCACTGTTTGGGGGCCCCTTAGTCCGGGGGCCCTCGGCGATCACCGACCAGCCAACCTGGCCAGTCCGGGCCTGATTCTTACTGAATTATTTCTTTCTAGCGGAGAATCTATAGCTTTCTTCCTTTCTTTACTCGGTAAATTCGTTCAGTTCTATTTTATATTTCCTCCCAGTAGTCAGTTTTTACGAATGGCGAATAGCAGCAGACTAGAAAATAACTTTATCACACACTTAGACATATTTAACTCAAAAAACATATAGGCTATAAAAACATGGCAAAGAAAAGAAAAAAAAAAAAAAGCCTGCAGACGATTTAATGACTTTATGTTTTTTCACTGACAAATTTGCATTCTTTTTCTTTTTTCTGTCATTGAACTTTTAAAAACACTTTCCAAAATAATTACTCAATTGCATTACAGTTAAAAAATGGTCCCTTGAAATTCGATCATTTAGATTTTATTAAACTGATTGATAATCATTAAGTTACAGCTTTATTTATTAACTTCTTTACACATATTTATTCAGCATTTATTTATTTCTTATACATTAATAAAAATGAAAAAAACTTCTGGTAACTCTACGGGATAGATAACCTGACGTTTTTTGTGTGCCAGTTTTCCTTCCAGCTTATTGCACAAAAATAGAAATGTCTCTCTTATCTAAGCGATATCATTGAATAAATTCTCGTTCGCTCAAATTTAATGGATTGCTTCGGATTTGCAAATATCATGGAGCTCTTTGCATGCTGCGACCTCTGATCGCCAAAATAGCCACCATTACTGTAAGAAAATCAATCGCATCGTGAAAATGATCGAATGAAAGCAATAGTGTTGGGCACGTGATTAGAAATGATCGCCGCTTTTCAGTTGAATAGGAATTGCATGATTTTGATCGAAGCATTTGATTGAAAACGGTAAAATGATCGAAAAGCATTTCAATTGAATCCCTGCCTAAGATTTACATTCTTGATTGTAAAGGCAAGTTTCTTTTTTTTTTTTTTTTTTGCTAGACTAACTGTAGCTGTTTTAAATTAAAAGTATAGTATTCAAGAGTGCTGTTTTATTTAATGTTAGCTATGCAGATCTTTGTATTTTAATGTTTTGATAATGTCTTGGGGTTGTGTACTTGCAGTTGTGATTCAGATGTTTAAGCTTCAGCTCTGGCTACAATACTCAAAGCAAGAATAAAAAAAAAATACTGCAAGGATTTTAAAAAAAGACCATCTTTTAATTAACTTCGTGGTTTACATTAAAACCACATGCGAATTATACAGGGAAGGAAAAATAGGGAGGGAGAGGAATTTTCTTTTTTTTTAAATTAAAACCTCCCTTCTCCTTAATTAAATCCTATTTCAAAAATTGAAGTTTTAATTGTCAATACACTTTTCTTCTTGTAAATCATGAATATTGATACATCATAAAAACATTTGAATTGCCAAGATTTTTTTTTTTTTTTTGTGACGTATCTTTTATTTTTACTAGTGTTAATTATTTTTGTGTGGCCTTTTTTTTTTTTTCTTAAAAATAATCAAGCTTAAAAGTCCCGATTGAATAGTTTTTAATTATACTGTTAAACTAAATTTCTTTTGTGTACTTTTGAGTTCAAATTAAAATTTTACATTTTAATTGGGGTTTGAATGACAATGCTCAAGTCCTTCGCAATTAATTTATTTTACAAATACTGCTGCCTCCATTAGTTCTTCCTATTCTTTTTTACTTGTGTGAAGTACAGGAAATATTGTAATCACGAAAAATTTTATACTCTAATTTCAGCCTAAGTTTGCCTTTTGATCACAAATTAATCGGTTTGTACAGTTTTTACACAATGTCCGTATGTATGTACATATGCACTTGCACATGGACTGCTGAAAGATCAGTTTTGAGCATACCCAAGTCCGTTTTTATGAGTTTTGTTGTGCTGTCTGTATGTACGTATCTTGCATATCTCTAAAACAGTTTGTCTTCTAACTTTGAAATTTTGTGTGTAGGACCTGTATATGGACTAGTTGTGCACCTACCTTTTTGGTTGCAATCGAATACTTAAAAAGGGGATATTTATGTAATTTTGTGTCAGTTGCATGCAAATTTCGAGTCGTTTTCAATACCAAGATATTCACTCAAGGGCATTATTCACACCAACTCCATAATTATGTATATTGGTGAAAACTTGGGAATACTTCGCCAAAATAGTGAAGCCAAATCCAGTGTTGATTTGGCAACTTAGGAATTAGTGCACTTCAGATTGGGAGAGGAGCGGAAGAACCAGGGCCGTACCTAACGGGAGGGCAAGGGGGGGGGGGGCAACTGCCCCCCCCCCCCAGGTGCGACAAATAAACTCTGAAGGGGTGCCAAAATCAATCAAACAAACCCAAATTTGAATATAGCAAAAAAAAAAATCTGCCTATATATAAATATATTTGTTTTATTTATTGACTTAGTACAAATATCCGAATAACACATGGGGCAAAAATCTAGTGTTTCACCCAAAATCAAACCAAATAATGGATTATTACTCTCCCCCCTCCCCCCCATTTTTACACTTTTTTTCGCCACCCATCCTCTGATCACGTGAAATGAAACGTATTGCAGGGACATGGCATGGCACCACTGCAACCACGTTGGAATGAAGATCGACAGCATTTTAAATGAGAGGCTCTTTTTTTATAACGTTTCAGCTTGGAGTTAAGTCAGTTGTTAAAATGCAAGTTTTCTTTTAAATATATTTTCCAATTCTATACTATTATTTAAAAATGAGTTCCACGTCAAAGTTGTCTGGTGCGGCTTATAAGCGCAAGCGTAATCGTGAAATGGAAGAAAACAAAAAGATGGGGGATTCTTTAAGAAAGCTGCTTATTGTGAAATTACCAAAAAGCAAAAACAAAGAAGAGACGATAGTTTGATACAAATCACAATATTGACAAAATACAACAGCTATCGGAAAAATAAACCGTTGATAACAATTTTAGTGATGTGGGAGGGAATGATTGGAAACACTTGGGGCAAAAATAAAACACATGAATTGTTTGTAATGCATTTAGATGCTCTGGCAGCCTGGAAGGTGTGGCAGTCGGGAAATAAAATTGATTACCAACCTTTTGCTGAAATTGCCAGAGAAAAAATATTTTGCGGCAAATTTTTCATAGGCTTATTGATGTAGTTCTTTATTTAGCTGAATAAAATTTAGCTTTTCGGGGCTCATATGACAAGACCCTAAAATGCAAAAACGGTAATCTTTTAGCAACTAAAAAATTGATTTACTAGCAAAATATGACCCAGTTCTTAATGCCCATATGTTTAAAAACCATAAAAAAACCTTGCCATAAAAAAAGTAACTCGAGTCCATTTGCATAAAATGAACTCATACATTTTTGTTCAGAAAAGGCTTTGAATTCCCTTAAGAACAATATAAATAAAGCCAAATTTTTTTCAATATTAGACGACACAACTTCTGATATTACGCATACAGATCACTTATCAATTGTTATTAGATACTTACACTATGACATAGAAAAGAAAGCGTATTCTATAAAGGTTGTCTAGAGTGGATATTTTCATTTTTTCAAATTTAGATTTTAATTAATCATTTTAATAGAGTATATTACATGGTCAATTTACATTTTTTAGTAGTTATTTAAAAAAGGTAAACACGTTTACGTTTATAAGACAACGTGAATTAAGAGTTTTAAAATTTTTATTAAAGTATTTTCCGACAAGTACGTTTTTAGTGAAAATCATCTATTTTGTAGTTAATTACAATAAAATATACAAAGTTATAAAAAGCATAAAGAGTGCGGAAAGTAATTAATATTATAAAACCAGATCTTTTCGATACATAAGGGTAATTGCCTCTAAAAACCACTATATTTTATTGCGTTTTATTGGTTAAAAGCGAACATAAAAAATATCAGGGGGCGCAAATATCAGACTCGCTCCCCCTGATAATATTTCTTGGTACGGCTCTGCGAAGAACTGCTGGAAAGTGAAAAAAATGCCCTTTTCCCTTAGTGTAATATCAGTTATGAATGGAGCCCAGATTGTTATGCCCAAACAAGTGTAAATGCATAAAAGCAGTGTCTTTTAGAAATTTACTTTTTTACATGCTTTTTTAAGTTTATTGTCATTTTGAGAGGTGTCCATCACCAAATGACACTGAATTGGAGCATTTTTATAGAGTATAGGTTTTTTAGTGAGCCTACACCTTACAATATTTGAGTTGCAAAATAATAACTACATTTTGGAATGATTTTCGAATTTTCACATATAGATATGCTTAAAATTTAAAAGCAGCAAAAGTGTACTTATGAAGAGTTAGATTTCCTATCGTGGGAAATATTTTATTATATGTGACAATATAATTTATTGAAAGAATTCAATACCATTCGAATCAGTGAGGGTATGAGTCTTCCTAACTGGTATTTCACAGGACAAAGTTAAATACTTCAAAAACTCCCCAATAACATTGTTGAAATTAAAGGGATATGTTTTCATCTTTAGAAATGATATTAAATGACAAAGAGAAATGTCGAATTGCAGAAAGTAGAAGAAAATATTCTCTGTGATTTATTTCAATAAAAGTACGGTCCCTGAAAAAGGGACCTGTGGTCTCTCAGACTGCTCAACATATTTCTCTTATTATCTCTATTATATGTTTAGGTCAATTGCATGGATGCTTCCTGTAGCTTCATATTTAGTGATCCTGAACATTGTCCCATCTTATAAAATGTTTTAGTGCTTGTGAGTGTGTTGTGGTAAAATGCCATTAATTTGCACCACAGTGGTCTGGGAGATTTGTACCTCTTGGTTTGCGTTACAATTTTTGTTGTAGTAAAAGTTTCCTTCTGGTCTTGCTATGCAGAATATTTTAGATGAACATTTAAGTAAGTTAAGTATTAAAAACAACTTTCAAAAGTTTTATTGTAAAGTTTCAGTTATTTGGATTTCACATTTTTTATATCTGAAAATTATTGGGCTGAACGGAAAATAGTAATTCGCCCTTTGAAACACTAATTCCCCGTCCGTCCCCCAAGCAATTGTCGCTAGTAATGACTTTTTTAGCAATAAAATGCCCCTTTCCGAACTTAGTGTTCTCGAGTTCTTAGCTGTATAACCATTGATTTGGTGGGACAATATTAAAATTGAACATCCACTACAAGAAAATTTTTGTAACTTAAGTTAATCAACTGTTTACTGCTTCACCTATAGAGAGTTTTCTCTAGCTTTGGTATAGTTCAGTCTAAATTGTGCAACCGGCTAGGAACTGAGAAAGACAACTAACTTGCGTCCTTGTTTAAGTTTTTGAACAAAAATAAATAAATTTCATTTTGTGTTTAAAGTTTTGTTAAAGAAATAAAACGTTCTTGAAATTTGAGATCATTTTATATTTTGTGTTTTGAAAGAGAAAAATATCTACCTTAAAATTTTATTATAAGTTACTTAAAAAAAGAAAAAATAATAATTTATAATTATTCATATAAATTAAGTACTATTTTATATTAGAATAATGCTTTATATTTGTTTTATATAATGTATGATATGTATTGGGGTGTGTAAGTTGTATTAAATAAGTCTGAAAATCTCATGATATTTAGGAACCCTGCTTAACATGCAGCATGTGTTGCTGTACTGAACAGTCTTTACCATTAATATCAGGAAAAGTGATAATATTCCAGTAATGGGAATTGATTGAGTTCATTATGGAATAGAATTTATCTCTTCATGTCACTTTGCTGATGAATTGATTGACTACTTGACTGGGTATAGAAGTAAAAAAATATAGTGACAAGAAACTAATATAGCATTTTAGTTTTTAAAAAAAGGCTGCATAATGGATGTGTTAAATAATTTATTTAAAAAAATTATTAAAGTGAGTAAACACAGTTGTCATGTATAATCAAACTGACTAATTTGAAAAACATTTGAAAAGCACAATTTATTTTTTGATTAATATGACCAAGTATGGAAAACCCATTCCCTTTGACTTTAAACCCATTCCTTTTCAAAATCATGGGTACTGACCTGCAAAGACTGCCTGGTCAGTGTCATATCCAATGGAGGTGTTTTGGGGTCGAAACTCCTTCCAAAACTCGATTCCAATCGAATAAATAATAAGTATGAAAATTATATCATTTAGTTATTCACATTTTTATTCTTTTATTCACCTCCCGCCCTGTCTTTTCTTCACGAATTTTATTTTAATAGGAATTATTAATTATTTTTGAGCAAGTGATGTAAATGAAAAATTATGAGTTTAAAGAAGTATGACTTTAAAGAAGCTATTTGTTTAAACAAATCACTAATATTTTCACCGAAATGTATGTAAAAGGAAGTTGAAATTGTCGATTTCGAAAACTCCTCCCAGAGGAATTTTCTGGATGAGCTACTGTCTATGGTTCTAGTTCTAGAAGAGTTGTAAAGGGTGGAAAAAACCCGGTTTATTAACGGGAATAAACCGGGTTTTTTGGGAAGGAAATTTTGAAAATTCCCGGGAGTTTCCAATAAATTTTAATTATAGAAAATTTTAATTTTAAACTTAATTTTAAACTGGTGCATTCTCTTTTAATGTTGAAAACAAAATTAAATTACTCTTTATTATTAAAATGTTTGAAAACAATCATAAGTTTTATAGTTTAAGTGACTGCAGAATTTAGAAAGAAACAAACCAAACATCAAAAGAATTTAGTATGTCAACAAATGCTGAAGAAGCTTTTTCAGTAAATAATCCTAAAATACTTTCATCAAAATAAATAATGATGCATAATATTGCTGGGAGTTTGTGGAAATCATAAACTCCCAGGACATTGGGATTTACTTGATTAACAACTAGTGGAATCGAAGAAATTGTTGAAAAAGCAGATGATAGTGTTTAATCCTATGCCTATCATCATTATAAAAGGGGGGGGGGGATAATTCTCATTAAAAATTGGAGCTTGAAAGTCATTGAAGAAAGATAAAACAATGCAAGTTATAATTTTATTTAAATATAGCAAGAAATAATTTGCACATTTTATAAACTTGCATAAAGAATAATAAACAATGGTGTGTTGTTATTGTTATATTTAAATCGGGAAGAAATTGTAAAAATCATTTTTTCAATAAGCAGTTTCAAAATAAATTACATTCGTGAGCATTTTGCGAGCAGTCAATGAATGCTTGCCAAATCATTCGTAGAATATTTAGATTTGATGGTAAAATTCAATTTTTAAATTTCTTTCTCTAGAATCTGCTTTGACTGATCTTACATTGTACTATTCTACATAACTATTCTACATACTATTTTTTGAATAACTTTCAGAAAATAAGCTTAATATCTTTTGAGATAGCAATTTATGGAAATGTGGAATTTTAGAGAGATTTACTTCTCCTTTGTTGGTGCAATTCAAAAGCAATTTTTAGCTGATATTTTTTAAAAACTTATTTTCTAATAGCGTTTGATATTTTTAAAAAAATAAATTTATAAAGTTAAATATTATATGTTTATTTAGGTGATATAAGTATTATATGTTTATTTAGGTGAAGTGTTTTAGAAAAAGAATATATTCAAAATCAGTAGAATTAAAATAAAGTATGTCAAACTGGTTTATGTGCTACTTATTTATACTGTGGCTATTATATTTCATATATTAGCCCTAAATTCAAATTGGAAAATGGCTGCTTTTTGTTTACATTCAAAATTCCCAATATTCCCCAAAATTCCGGGTTTATTCCCCAAAATTCCCGGGTTTTTTCCCGGCTTTCAAAAACTGTGGGCTTTTTACAACTCTAAGTTCTAGTGAAGGATTTTTATAAACTACTAAAAGTTATAAGAAACGGAAACGTCGTATCAATGTGTTTTGTAATCAAGCAGAAGTTGAAATGAATCGAGGAAAACTCGCTCCTTTAAATGATTCATTGTTTTGTACGTGCCGATATGACGTCACAAAATTTTCCTCCTCGACTGCGTCACGTGTTCTTTAACTTTTAGCAGTGACCTCATTTTCAGCTTGCATGGCGAAACTTTCACTTCAGGAACTTAAATTAAAATAGAACTTGTCTCACGCGTTCGAAGTTTTTGTAAATGCCACTTGTCGGTTAGCTGGTTGTTGAGTGAAAATCGAATGGTTTTTTTTAAAGATATTCTGTTAGTTATCTTCAGGTCTTTTTAAAATATGTTTAAATCGCATAACAAGTGTTTTCCTACTTTTTAGCCTATTTTCCCAAAAGGAAGACAAAAAAGAATGAAAGGCTTAATGTATCGTAAAAATATCATTAATAGTAAGAAAAAGTCGTGAATAAGTCAAGTAATTAAAGGAATTGAAAAATAAAACATTTGAAAGTAAGGGTTTTGGGATGGGTGAAAGAGTGTCTATAGGTCGGTCTGCCCCCCCCCCCCCCCCCATTACTTTTGAAGGCATTGTCCGATTCGAAAGATCTTGGTAAGGACGGACATCTCATTTCCGTGCTTTACTTTTTGACTTTGACCAATATTTCGTTCAATTTTGAACAGTTTAAAAATTTCTAACATTAGCGCTATGTGCAAAAGTGAAGCAAATTATGTAAACTCTGGGCATAAGATCGAAGTTCCTTTGAAAGAGCTTATTGCAGGAAGCTGTCGGCGTGGAAATTTTTTTTATTTTAGCAGTTGAAGAAAAAATTAACATTAGCGACTACGAGGAAATTTCAATCCTATATAAATCTTGATCTAAGAGACGGGTTTGCTTGGAACAAACTTTCGAAAGGTGTAATTACATAGAATATGTACAGATACGAAGTTCAACCAGCACTAAAAGAATTCAACTTTTTGATCTGAATTTTTTTAGGATATTTCCCAATAAATGAATGAATGAATATGTATAAACCGTTGAAAACGGTGTAATAGAAGTAATTAAAAACTAAAGCTAAATGAGAAAGAGATATAGCTAGATTATCAAATAGATATTGGTGTGTATGGAAAGAAGGCTCGTATACTAAATAGTTCTAGACGAAGCCTCTTGTTTTCTACATAAATCATTGCGCTTATAATACAAAAGTTTGAGGCTAACATTAGGCCTGGTGCAGGTTCTCCCTGTTGCTTCCGTATAGATTTTTCTTTTTCTTTCTTTTCTATTTTTTACTTCTTTGATTTCTAACGATGGTCTTTAAACTGCTCTCCGACCTGTATGGTACTTTCGCTCGTCAAAATAAAAATTCGAAAGATTTATAAAACACTCGCACTAGCTATCTTATTGCTTAAAAAACATAAAGAAGTACATTATAATATGAAACAATACTGCAGGTAACAGCAAGCAATAAAAATCTTCGGCAGTTCATACCAAAAAGATGCAAGCACTCAGACAACAAATATAATGCAAGAGTATGAGTACATGAAAATACAAAACTTTTATTAATTGTCTTACAAGAAGTATACTGTAACAATGTTATTTTTGTATATATCTTTCCAGAGGTGAGGTTTCCCCAGAAATTCTAAGGTTCGGTTCCGCTTTCCGTAGGCCTTATAGTTATTATTAGTTTCCTTAGTAAACAAAGGTGGAATAATGTTAATCTAAATTAAAATTGTATAAGCTCGATAAACGAAGGCGCCTTATTGCATTTTTGTTCGTCAAATATTTATTGAAATAAATATCATTACGCTTTTAACCATTGTGAGCGGCGTGGGGGACCTGCCGTGCAAGTATAACACTAGAATATTTTCATTTTTACTCTAATAATAAAATTCTGATAGACTACGCTTTTTTAGCACCTCTCAATCTGAGATTAGCATAGGAGGTTCAAGTGGTCGAGGTTAGTTTTTACCGGAATGAACGAAAGTGTGACAACTAAATGACACCTCTTCCCCTGCATTAGTATAGAGCTTGGTGGGAAAAAATGTCCTAAAATTATCGAATCTATTCTGACGCAATTGCAATAGAAGATGGAAGAATTTTTCATTAACTTGTAAGATAAGATTTTCCCACTCTTTTAGCTATCAAATTTCTAGAGTCATTGTTGAAACACTTCGAGTTATAAGAAGTAGTAAACATCGATATATAGAGGAAAATTTGCATGGAATTTTAAGAAAGAGGTCGGGACCTGGATTTAAAAAATCGAGTTATAGTAATATTCGAGTTACGGCGAATTTATTGTATTTCAGGTTTGGTGAGATAAGAATCCAAATTTGCAGAACTGCAGTAAATTCAGATAATGAAAGTATCTCTGTTTTGTTCATTGACTAAAACAAAAACAAAATCTTTCCTTGAGAAATACATTTCGGGAGGCAGAAAAAGCGCGTTATAATGAGGGGTTTCTGTAACATTTGAATAATCTGCACCTTTTATATTATATATAATTAAATTGATAGATAATTTGAAATAAGCGTTCGGGCGTTTTGTTGTGCCTGCATGATTCGCCATTGTTAATATACCTTTTTATTCTTGATGTGTAAAACAACAATATACATACGAGATCGCCCCCCCCCCCCCCCCCCGTTTTAAAAAAGAAACTTTGGAGTGTCATTGAGTTGGGAATTCATTTTAAAAATATTGCACTAATGATCAATATTATTTTGTTTAATGATTCAGTCATGAAGTAGAATTCGAGTGCTACGAAACACACGGTATGCATTAATGCTGAAAATGTTTCCTTCCAATTAGCATAATCGGAGAACTCTTAATCTGTGTTTTCCCATAATTTCGTTCATTAAAATTTCCTTTTTTTAATGGTTTTTTAAAGAATAAATGATGTAGTTTTACCAAATAAAAGAAAATAGTAAATTTATAGAATCAAGATCGTGAGCTATTAGAAAAGACGGGGAAGATGTTTCGGTAGCGCTGTCTATCACTGCACCCCCCCCCCCCCCCACCTTCAACCCAACATCTTTTAATAAAGTTATGCAATCCGGAATTTTTAAAAAAAATCGATCATAAGTTTTTCTCCAAATACCTCATTTTCATGCTTCATTGTCGGATTTGAAGTTTTTGTTGATTTTTTTTTTTTTTAAGAATTCAAAAAGAGAATGAGGAAGAAAAACGACAAACCCTAGTCTTGAGTGGAAATATTTAAATCTCTGTAGCAGCGGTTTTTAATCGAGTCCGCTGCACCTTGGAATGCCACACCGAGAAATGATGGGTGCCATGAGGCGTTCATGATGTTCTTTGTTCCTGAAAAACTAAAAAGTTATGGTTTCAATTAAAGTACTTTTGTGAAATTTAAATATGAATTAGAATCTTTTTATGTTCGTAGCATTTATTTGTGTGTGTGTTTTTTTGAAAATTCTGTAAATGAATTCAAAATTTTATCGATATACACTTACTGTATTAGGAATGCATACCGCCCGAAGAGCTATGGCGTACCCCACCGTTTCTCAACCTTTCAGTATTCGCGGGCCCAATTTTCTATCAAAATTTTCATCGCCCCCTCCCCTTTCTATAAAATGAACACAACAATAATGTATATGAGTACTGATTCTGTGTTTGAATTATTTTTAACTAACTGCCAAAATAAGAGTAAAAATAAGTAATTTTAGTAATAAAATTAATTTAGTAATAAATCACTATTTGAATTTTGGGCAGGAGTAGAGGATGATTTTTTTGCACCAAAAACAAGGGCATTTCACATTCTATTACCTTTTCAACGTCCTCAACAACTTTTGTGAAACTGGATTTTCTGCTGTGGCTTCTTTGAAGACAAACTATAGACCTCAGCTAAATACAGAAACAACTGAGGGTTGCTATTTCTAATATTAAGCCTTCCTTCGAAAAAATTTGCCTTGAAAGGCAGGCCCAAGGAAGTTACTAATAATTATTAAATTTGTTTTTAATTTAGTATGTTTTGATTAAGAAAGTTTTAATTTAGTAATTTGTTTTGCTTTAATAAGTTATTAAATATGTCGAAATGTATTTTGTTTTCTATTGTGTATGTGTGCTTTCCTTTCAGTCAGTTAATCAATTTTTTAAAGTAATGTTTTCTCTTAGATATTGTCGCGCCCCCCTTCTCGTGTGCTCGCGCCCCACAGGTTGAGAATCGTTGGCGTGTACCCCCTTCAGGAACTAAGCAGACCCGATAACAAAAAAGACTGAAAAAGCCCTTAAAACCATTACATAAAAGCTTAAAACAACTAAGAATGGTTATGTCCTGAGAAAATTCTAGCCCTTTCAAGGGTGTCATGACTTGGGAAAGGTTTTTAACCCCTGTGTTTGATTTGATTCATATAAATTTTATCTCGGAGGTTTATTACATTTGTCCATTTTGAAGTCATTTTGAAATTTTAACAAATATTTAATATCATTGCCATCGAGAGCCTTTTTTGAAATGAAAATAAATAAAAAAAAGAATGAATAAAATAAATAATAACAATAATAGATAAAAACTAATAGTATTTTGAATGTTATACTGTTTTCATCAAATGCAAAAAAAAAAAAAAAATAGCAGAGAAGGGGCTGGAGAATCATCCTTATGCACTTGTGTACAAATTGATAGCACTTAAATCCAGAAAAATTTAAGGCGTTTTTGTTGTTGATATTGTTTTATGAAATATTTGTTTTTTGTTATTCTTTTAATAATTTGTTGATGCAATTTAGAAATTTGATAATGCCAGTTTAGTTTTAATTTAGGTATTTTATTCGATGATTGTGTATAATAATAGAAAATCGAAGTATGGGAATGTACGTAAAAAAAAAAGGAAATCGATATTGGGTGCCAGTGGCGGCTCCACCCTTGCGGGGCCCTCATTATCACCCGTGAACTATTTTTTAATTACAAGTCAGTAATAGTGTGCTGGCGCGGGGCTCTGGAGCCGCCAATGATCAGGGTGTGGGAAGGGGGAGGGGGGTTCTTTTTTAGTTCTGGGCAAATGTCTTGTTCGGTAACTACACATCCCGCTAAAACAATTGGTTTACGTTTGATTAGTTATTCAAACAACAATTATCTCATAATTCATAAGGAGTAACTTTATTGTCCTTAATTTTTATATTAATGAAGTTCACTCGAATGAAATCCTTTTATTAATTTCCCTCCCCTGTTTCATTCGTCATCCCTTTCTGCCACATAATTATATTGACGTCATAAAAATCGGTGTTGCAAATTACTCCATAATATTAAAAGTTATTTTGGAGCATAGGTTTTTTGTAACTATATTTACTCACACTTATTAAAAAGTGATTAAATGAACATTCAGTATTGTTTTAAAACTACTCTTGCAGTTTCATAAAAAAGGTGTGAGCGCTGTTCACTACTTTTTTTTTTTTTTGTGGCTATCATTACAGAGGTAGCTAGGCGATAGTACCTGCTCAAGGTTCTATTCGTTATCTCAGCTGTTCTGTGTCGATTTTATCAGAATAGCGATTGCCTTATCAACCGGAAAATGTCGCCAATGTAAGGTTGAAATCAACGAATCCTTTACTGTTTTTATGTAGAAAATGTATACTTGTTTCACAAAACAGGATGACTACAGTTCCGGCCTCTAATTTTCGAACCGCGGTGACGTGATTTATGATAGTTTTTTTTTTTTTTTTTTTTAATGCGATTAGTATTACAAAAACATTTACAGTTCAAGCTATAAGCAGTTACATGTGAATAATTAATTTGTGTACACAGATTTTGAACTGAGGTCTAAAGTACTGTTCTTGAAGAATGAAAATGAATTACTAAATTGAAAAATTAAATAATTACACCAAAAATAAAATAGAGAAAGAAATAAACTAGAAAAATATACTTGTTTAAGCTCTGAACTAACATATTTTTCTATAAGAATTAGTTCACGAAGTATGTCACGAACGAGGTAACAAATTTCGTGTTCGAAAGTACTATATATTATTTATTTTTGTTATTTTCAATTGTCTCACATGTATTAATATCCATTTTTTAGCCTACTTTCCCGTAAGAGTAAAAAATAAATAAATAAAGCATGAAAGAAGACTCGATGTATTGTAAAAATATCGTTGCAAAAAAAGAATAGTTGAAAAAAAGTGAAGTAAATAAAGATTGAAAAATAAAATATTTGAAAATAGGGTTTTGAGATGGGGGGGGGGAGTGTCTCTATCATGTCTTGTCTGTCCCCCCCCCCCCTAATAACTTTTAAACGAATTGTCCGATTTGAAAAATTCATTTTGCATTTGAAAGACCTCGACAAGGACATCTCATTTCCATATTTTACTTTTTGATTTGAACAATTTTTCGTTTAATTTTGAACAGCTCAAAAATTTTAACATTAGCGCCTATGGGCAAAAATGAAACAAATTTTGTAAACTCTGGGCACAAGATCCAAGTTCCTATGAGCAAGCTTATTGGAAGAAGCTCTCGGTGCGAAATATTGATTTGAACAAAGTTTGTTCATCTTTGAACAGTTCAAAAAAAATTAACATTAGCGCCTTCCGGGAAATTTCAATCACATTTAAATCCTGATCTAACCGACGGATTTGCTCGCAACAAACTTTATCGGAAAGATGTTATGATGTAGAACATGTACAGATACGAAGTTCAACAAGAACTGAACGAACCTATTTTCCTATGAAATATTTTGATGGGGATTTTTAAGGATATTTCTCAATGAATAAATGAAAAGTGAAAGAATAAATAAATGCAAGAGTGAATAAATGAAAGAATGAATGAATGAATAAATACATGAATGAGTTAATGATGAATAAACGAATGACTGAATAAATGAAAGAGGGAATGAATATGTATTATCCGTTTGAAAAGGTCTGTTTAAAGTAATTAAGATAACTAGATTATAAATTTGTATTTGGTGTATGCGGGAAAGTAGGCTCGGTGGTATAGTTCTAGACGGAACTTCTTGTTTACTTGGAAATACGATAATTTTATTTTCTACCCAAAACACACTTCAAAAAATGGCATTCGTGGATGTAATCGTTCTGGTGAAATTACACATCAACGTATTTCATTTTTATCTTATTGCATCCGTTTGTCTGGACGTATGTTTTTCAGTTTAAAAATTATGTAAAGAGGAAGAAGTAGCATTACCTTCGTACAAAGAACATCGTAATGATATTATATATTGCTTACTTTTTTTTTTTCACCTGACCGTTCACAAAACGGATCATCTATGTCGGAAATGCTTTTTAAAATCAGCTGAACAAATTTCCAGAATCGGAATTAAGTATGTTCAATTCATTGTTCAAGTGCTACTAGTCTGGTACAGTAACGAGTAGATTCTGCTGTTCTGAGAAAAAATCGCAGGCCCAGCGCTAAATATACATCCGCCATCTTTAGCTCGCTGCTACGTAACGTCACCGGATAAGATCATGACGCAAGAGTTAGCAAATGAAATGTGTCCGTTGGGAGGGCAGTTTTTGGCACCGAAAATCTCCGCTTGTTAAAGTAAACCGAGATTATCGCATTTAAATTTCATTTTTTTATTTATGGTTTTCTCGGAGCAATCCTCATAAGTTCTACTTAAGATTACTTTTCGTTCTGGCTTCACAAAAAATTCTCAGTCGACCAAGTAAAGCCCAAGGATTTCGCGATACGTTTATATTTCTTACATGCTAACTAACCGACAGCGTAACTCTGATTTATTTCCTGCCAGTCGGGTGCGATACGAAACACGTGTAAATAGACTCAACTGAAAAAAAAGGTATAATGTCTATACAATAATGCATGTAATATGTTTGCTCATTTATATCCATTTCACATCAACATATCTGAAATTTTAAATGTTTGGCTATCAATTTCTTTTAAGCCTACTTTCCCGTAAAAGTAAAAAGGAAAAAAAAAATGAAGTGTGAAAAAAGGCTTAATGGTATCGCAAAAATATCGTTAAAAATGAAGAAAAGTCGAAAATAAGTGAATTAAATTAAGACTGAAAAATAAGAAATTGAAAGTAGGATTTTGAGAAGGGGAAAATGTGTGTCTGTCGGTTCTCCGCCCCCCCCCCCCCCCCACCCGCCAATAACGTTTAAGAGAGTTGTGCGTTCGAGATTTTTTTTTTTTTTTTGCATTCGAAAGATCTCGGGGAGAACATCATTTCGATATTTTACTTTTTGATTTGAACAATTTTTCATTTACTTTTGAACAGATCAAAAAATCTTACCAATAGCGCCTATGGGCAAAGAATGTAAACTCTGGGCGTAAGATCCAAGTTCATGTGGACAAGCTTATTGGAAGAAGCTCTCGGCGTAAAATTTTTTTTGATTTGAACCATTTTTGTTGATTTGTAACAGTTAAAAAAAAAAAAAAAACATATCGCCTACGGAGAAATTTCAATCCTACGTGTAAATAAATCATGATCTAGCAAACGGATTTACTTGGAACAAACTTTATCAGAAAGAAGTTATGACGTAGAAAATGCACAGATACAAAGTTCTACCAGAACTAAACGAGCTTATTCACATCACAGTTCATCACAGTAGAAGCTAATTATAAAATCAATTTACTTTAAATTCTTTCAAAAAGATTTTTTTTTCTTGAATGGATTAATTTCCTCTAAAATTATAGTTAGTTTAAAGTGATGAAAAATGAATAAATATTATCTTATCAATGAAGAAATAAAAAAAAAAAAAAAAAATAAATAAAAAAACGCTTCTTTTGCCTCATTATTGGAAAACTGAATGAAAAAAAAAAAAAAGTCATAAAACTCTGAATTTGTAATAAACTTCAGTAACCAAATATTTCGTATTGACACGATTATTGGTATTTATAAGAAAAGGTCAATATGGTACATAAAATGCAATTTTTTTACTGAATTTAGTTGTTTTAATTTAACTTGAAAAGTAGTAATAATAGGGCGTTTTTAAGAATAGTGATATAATTCCAATGTTGTTCAAATGATTGGGAGGCAACCAGGAAAGTAGAGGGAAACCCACGAACTAAAATAAAATTAGGTATCTCAATACATGAGAAAACGGGATAATAAGACGGAGAAAAAATGTTAAAAATAGCAAATAATTTGACCATTCATAAACTATCGCAGTAAATAAATTTTTTACGCAAAAAATTTTAAAAGGAAAAGTAGAGGGCGTATAATATTAGTTTTTTGTCCCATGACATAATTAGACAAATGTTTCTTTGAATCATGTTAATGAAAAAAAAAAATTAACTTCAAAGAAGAACTAAGAAAGTTCTATTAACTTGAATTGCACACACACACAGAGTGTTAAAATGAAGAAGTAGGAAAACGTACTTTATGTAACTATTTTTTAAAAAAGTATACTTGAAACCTAAATGTCTCCAGTTAACTTAGACTAATTTTTGCATCTGAGATGGACTTCAAATTAGAAAAAAAAAAAAAAAGAGTTAGCATGTTTGCAGGGTTCGATCCAGTATTTTTAACAGGCTCCTGCTTTTGTGAATTTTAAATAGATTTTTGTGAAAATCGAAAATTTAAACACAGTGATAAAAAATTTTATTATTTTCCTCCGCGAATTTAATAAATAATAGAGTGAAAAGTACGATTTCGAAGCTCGTAATTTTGTGAAGGGTCCGTTTCATTGATTGGAATTTTGTGAAGGGCCGAAAAACAGACCCGAATCGAGTAAACCGTTAAATTAACGTATAATATCCACAATTAGGTACTCTTTCGTGTAAAAAAAAATAATCAAAGGATTTATGCTACAAACTACGCCGAATTAAGTAAAATATGGAGTTAAGTCTAAAGCACTGGTAAAATTATAAATTAAAGCATTAGATCAGCAAATAGTATTGGAAACAGTAGTTCCAACACCGTCAGCAAATATATTATATTAATTTCTTAAACTTATTAGAACATTAGTGTCATATTTTTAATTATTTTGCGATAAATCGGAATAAACCAAATATTGCCCAATCCAATGACGTAATTGCAAGCTATCTCTTAGATTTTCGATTATCATTGGGGAAAAGTTTAAATTTTCCTTTTGTTCCAGCTGATTAATGGTAAATTGTAATCATGGTCTTGCCTTATTTGCTCTTAGTAGATTATCTTTTAGGACTGAAGGGCCATAGTCAAATGATCTCTTTCTAAAGCTATAATGTTGCGAGTACTGTGATGTTAAAATGATACAATTCTTCAAATTTTGAACATAAGATACCAGGTCCGATAACAACTGATTTAATAGCAAATCAAATCAATACAAATATGTTATTCTGTATTACATTATATTTTAAAGAGGGAGGAATGGGGGAAATATTCAAGAAAATTTCTTTATATATATTTTAATATACTATTATATAAAACTTTATATATTAAAAATATTTATAAATTCTTTATAAATATTTTTTCATCATTTAGAACGCACAGATAATGCTTTTACTTTTCAAAAAGTAAGTCGATTTTCGCAAAAAGTGCTTGATATTTATTCCATTTCGTTAATTGCTTTTTAAGTGTTTTTAATGTAATAAGTTATGCGGAAATAATTGACTATTTGGTTTCACGTACTTTTTAATTAATTATTTTCTTTGAAATAACCCACGTTTTCGCTGTCATATTGTTTATTCATTTTTATGCTCAATTCGCAACCAATACCGATTTTTTGCGGAAGCTAAATGGTTTTCCAAACTAACTGAAAAATCGGACCCTCATTCAAGGTTCAACAGGGGAAATAATAATGAATTATTAGTAATAACTTTAATTTTAAAAAAATATATATGTTTACGTGTTTCACGATATTTCTATTGAATGAATCACGATTGAAAAATTGAAAGGGAGGCAAAAATACCGTTTTTCCTCCCTCTTAATTTTCACCACTATTGTTAATTCCAATTTTCGGTGATTGTATGTAAAAAAAATAAATGAATGAATATTACGAAATACTGTGAGCAGATTTGAATTTTTTTTTTCGGATTTGTATTATTTATATAGCTATGCTTCTATATGAGAGCAGCTTCATGGACCTCACAGACCATAGAATCAGTTTGTGAGGTCCATGAAGCCGCTCCCACATCAAAAGCGTAGTGACGCAGGCGTTGACGTCATCTGAAACCGAAGGGAGGTCACGTGCTTGTAGATGACGTCATGCTCCTGACTCAGGCCGGATTGAGTAGTAGAATTCAGGATCCTGCCGGATATGAACTGTTTCAAATTGTTGATCAAATTGTTCCTCAAAAATTAAGCAAAACGACGAATTAAAAAAAAAAAAAACATTTGTTTTCCTTCGTGGTTCGTTTTTGCCTACATTTAGATTTTTTTCTATTTTCTGGATGCAATTCACTTTTGAGTTCTCTTTTCTCCTTACATTGTATTTAACCAAGCTTGTAGAGAAAATGATTTGTTTAAAATTCAGGTGCCCCCCCCCCCCCCCCCGAGAGATTTTGTGCAAAATTTGTTTTTAATCAATTATAATAATGGAAATAAGTAGGATTCCTTTGTACTACAGATCAAAAAGATAAATACAACGTAAATGAAGCATATATTTTTCAAAAGATTGCAGACACGTGTTTTAAAGCTAAAAAGAAACCATTTTCATAATAACAAAACCACAAAGCTCTCCCCCACCCCCTTTTTTTCAAATAGATGTTTTTTTTTATAAATATTTTACATTTCTTGAATACATTCAAGATATATTGACTTATATTTGTACAACTGAATGCTAATAATAGTACTGATAAATAATGTGTAAAAATTGGAACGTTTAACTCTTCAAATTATTTTTAAAAATTAGCTATCAGTTTCTACAGTAACTAAAAACTATTTCTCGCTTTAATTTTATTTTTGTGTTAAATTTCAATAAGTATTATCTCAAAATGTACGGCTTATTATTATTATTGGATATTAAATATTTGGAATTTTTGTTTTTCTTGGAATAGTTACAACGATAGTAAATTAAATCATTGACCATTATGAAGCGCTTTAGATTAATTGTTACCAACGAATAATCTAAGATTTTTCTATAGGCTATGAGTGCACCTTCAAAAAAAAAAAAAAAAAAATAACAATAATAGTAATCGAAAAGCAACTTACTTATTTTGCATTCAGATCAGGGTCTCTCTTTTCAAGGTTGCGGTGGACTTAGGAATAATAACAGGTTTTTCCTAATAAAAAGGACGTACTTTACTAGAAGAATCACAACTTATAAATAGCTTTGACCAAAGTTATTCAATATATGAAGTAAATCTACTTTTGCAAGTCTATTAAGTTTTGTTCTGTTAATTTGGTTTCAGTGTGATTATTTCAGTATGCAAATTATTTAAAAACATATGGATGTCACTGTAATAAAAAGTAATTTCACGTTAAGAAAGCACGAATAAGCATTAAAATGCAGACATATGTTTCGGGATTGTTTGGAATCCCTTTTTCAATGCAACAACAGGAAGCTTCTAGATGCAAAAATCATCCCTAAACATATGTCTGCTAATGCTTTTAATTGCTAATTTGTGCTTTCTTAACGTGAAATTATTTTTTATTAGTTTACGTAGCACAAAGTTAATTTTTTATTTTAAGGATGCTATTGTTTTAAAAGGTGAAAATTATCGTTTGAAAGAGAAATGCAGAGTCTATAATTCACTGTACGATTAAATTTTCAGAAATGCTCGTATGTTTCACACATATGTTAATTATTTAAAACATAACACGTCTCAATTAAACGACATATCTGTGCATTGACAAATCTTAGTATTAAATGGAATAATTTTGGTAAACAACCGAATTTTCTTTCAAGCATTTTTGAAGGTAAAAACTAATATAATTCCTGCATTGAAACTTCAAATTCAGTTATGTTCCTGACTTTCTTTAATGAGCTAAACCTTTGGCCCACGTTCAAAACAAGAGCCTTAAGAAACTTTGATTATTTAAATTTTTATCACTTTTCTTTAAGAGACGTTTCCTCAGTAAATAGGTTATGCTTCTTGCGTCCAGAATCCTGATTGTCATTTTGGAAAGTCGGAAGATGTAGTCTATCGAAAGACTCGATACACCTGCAAAGCATCCGATCCGATAATCCCCCCCCCCCCCCCCCCAAAATTTTCACTCTAACTTGACTCACCTTTCCTTTTCTAATGTCGTTTTTGAGTGTGATCTTAAAATTTGACACGAAGAAATTCTTTATCTGTTTTTTTTTATAACTCATTTTCATTTAAACTTGTGAAATCAAAAAGTCTTGCCTGCCTTAACCTAAAACGATTTGATACCGCTTACCGCTTTTAAGAGGCATTTTTGCAAATAGAACAAAAAGTTAAAATATAAAAAAAAAAATGAAAATAAATCTAATGAAAGAATTTGAGATCGGAAAGTGTGCAAATTTCGTACCCATGTACGAAAATGATAATGGTCTGTTTTTGCGACCCCCCCCCCCCCCCATTTTTGTAAAACTCGTTTTTGCGCTTGTGAATTTGGCTAGTTCTTGCCTTTCTAATACTTATTTATAAGTCTGTGAGAATTCAAGTGCATATATATGTATGTATACACACATATATACAATATACATATATATAAATGAATATCCACTGTCTCGAAAAAAATGTTCAATCCCCAGTGCTGTTTTAAAAGCTATTAGGATAACGGTATATTTTGTTATAACGAACATTCCGTTTGTGTGAAATATTTTTCCGGTTTCTCGGAAGGGTTGCCACTGGGTGTTATTCAACTTGAGTCTCAACACATGAGCATCCTTGTCCTTTCGGAAACAATGCGGTTGCCGAAATTAAAAACGTGGTGAAAAGTGTTGCGCGTTATAACTGAATCATGTAGAATGTGTGAAAGTTAAATTTCATTTTTTATGCCTTACTTTTCAATTTGAGGATGATATGCCACAGAGCTTCATAGGCAACCCTGGGTTTATTTTTATTATATATATGTCATCACAGAATACTTTGTCATTTGATTGCAGCCAGAAGACCATCTTGTGCACTTACATTAGGCTAAACAGACCATGCACGATGTAATCACTGGGACCTACATCGTATACTGGGATTGGGATCTGAACCTGAATAACAAGTGTCAATACCAGGCCTCGGAAGTTGATGATTATGCAGTTTGCGACATTTTTATTGTTTTGGAGAACTTTTTAAAGATTTAAATTACAGCATTTTTTGCATTTTAAATCATTTTTCAGAACATTTTCCTGTTTTAGCTCACTTTTTTCTTTTAATTTTCTGATTAAAATTTTGTTTGATTTATTCATTAGATTTTATAAGACTAACACTTAAAACGATTGGTGAATGGTAGAATTGCGAATCTATTGCTAATTGCTACAAAATTGAATGAAGCCAAATTGAAGAAAACAAAGAATTTTTTATGCTGAAAAAAGATGCTGTTGTTTTAAAAGGAAGAGATATACAGTGTGAATTTGATGAAAATATTTTCCCACGAAAGATTCTATTTACTTATTTTTAATTTCCCCAACTATGTCTGTATTGAAAGAAGTTTTTCAAGATATAAAAACCTTCCTCTCAGATGTCGTCTTTTCATAATGTAAAAAAAAATATTCTTAGTTATTTAGAGCTTCTCAATTGAGGTAGATATTATAATTGTCAAAACACATGTTTCCCAGTCATTGGTTGTATTATCTTTACCTTTTAACACTTTTTTTTTTAGAAAGTCATCTTGTGATGATGTTATAATTTTTCAAAAACCAATATTTAAACTACTTCAATTGAATTTTGCCCTCAGATCTTAAGTGCATTTTTTCAGGTTTAATGGCAATTTTTGTGTCATTTTTGGTGTACATTTCATTTTTAGGTCATCAACTTTCGGGGCCTGATCATAATAGTCCCCTTTCAAGGGTTCCAATGTTCCAAATCTCTAATATGAATCAAATTCAAATGAATGGAGCAATGTAGTGGAAATAGGTGAAAAGTGCAGAGAAGTGCAGTCGATTGCAGTTAATCGGACCACATCGGGATGCGATCATTTTGGTCCTATTAACCGGCTAGTCTGATTACGCGACTTGTACCACGTATAACAAGACCTGACGTTCTATATGCTATATATTAAAGTGTTTTCACGATTATTGCGAGGTACACATTTATGGCCAACATACAAACAAGAAATAATATACTGTTCACGAAATTTATTCATGGAAAATTTTATTTAAACAAATTTAATGCGATTGTCATTAGGTGGAAACACAAGTCAAAGAAGTTTTTTTTTACACGCATTCAACACTACAAAGGCGCACAACAACTATTAAAACTTCCATTAAAATATAAATTACTTATTTTACCATAAAATAATTTAGGAAAAAAGATAATTTCGTTTCATTGTACGTACTGACTGCTGGAGCCTTTTAAATTCGAAAATTCGCGTGAACTTTGATCTTTGCTTTATTAGTGCCGCCATCTAGTGGGAATTTCGTTAAGCATCTCCCCTATAATTAGCTTTGGATTTTATTGAAAGTTACAAGAATTGGAATTAATGTTTAATAAATTAATTTTTATGCTCGTTGACTGACTTTGAATACGTTCTATGTGGGCAGCTAATGGCTCTGGTTTTATGTTTTTTTCATTTCTCTGGCCCGATTAAACAGATTTTTGGTCCCAATAAGCGAATAATATTAGGCTTATGTAATAGAAAGTGTTTTGGTTCTTTAGAATTTGGTCCGAATAAGTGGCTGGTTCCAGTCATGTATATTTGTACCTTTTTTTTTGTGGGTTAAAAATTGTTATTTTTCATACACTTCAGTGCCACATTTCATAAAAAAGTTGAGCATTGTAAAAATAAATAAAATCTTTTCAGTGCTTGTATTGATTTACCAATTTAGTTGAATGTGCATTAGATCCTGCTTGCCACTCTCTTTTAATTGCTAATTGCTTGTGTCCAGTGCTTGTGATGCTTTGAACCAACCCCCTCTGTCTTTCTTCTCTCTCTCCCCCATGTGCAGCATGCCATGGAGACGCTGGTGTCCGACCAGAGTGCCACGGTCGAGACCTCCCAAGCGGCGGGCGGAGACCATTCCTCTGCCATCGGTAGTGGCACCGGAGACAGTGGACCTCGCACCTCTTCGGCAGCCCAGGTCAGGGCGAACGGGACGGTGGTTCTGGCTTCTCCCGCCCAGGTCAAGCACGTGGGTACCCCTTTTTTAATCTCTCTCTCTCTCTCTCTCTCCCCCTAGCTCTGCAGATATCGTACCATACTTGCAGGCTGGCTCTGCTCCTATTCTGGCGTTTAACACGTTGAGTGCCACATCACTCGTACCGTGACCGACACCGAACTTTCTGTCGAGGCCACGGCGGTCGCCTGCGCCCGCGCCGAACCCGCCCTGTGCTGCCATGCAAATTCCTACCCGGGATTTTTTTCCTGCTTTTATTGAGGTTTTTTTTCTTTTTCAATGCCGCCGTTGGAATCATCATCATGGTGCCTTTCGTTCATGCCACCGTCATGTGCCGCACCACCTTGCACATATGAGCCTGTCCTTGAAGGACACTGAACTTTCCATTCAGGCAGTGTCGGTCAGCAGTGACTGACTCTCGAGTCTCGGTTCAGGCTGTGGCAGACACCGGTAACTAACACTCAAAGTGTGATCTGACTGGTATTTCCTTATAAATTTGCATGGCACTCAACGTGTTTATGTCAGAGAAAATGTTTCCTCTGGCGGTTATAAGCCTCTCCCCCCTCTTTAATCTTTCAGTGGGGGACCTTTTGATACCCCACTAGAATTTTCCCTACAAAGAAAACGGGTGCTCCAATGGGAGTGCTCCCCTTCCCCATAAGTAATTGTGTAATCTGTATATTATTACAAAGAACAGTTAAGTTTAAACAATTTCATTCTAAAATAAGAATGCTCTATGAAATATCACTCCCTACCACCATAGGTTATTAGTCAAGACTTTAAAAAAGAATCAATTCTTATTCCTTAACCCTTTGAGACAGAATTTTGAAAACAGCGCAATAGGTTTTTTTTCCCCTTTAAAGGATGGCTAAGAACATGTCCAATATCAGTCACAAAAAATTGAAAACCTTTTCAATCATAAATGAAAAAGTTATGATTTTTACTGGTATAGTGGACATGGTGCAAAACATTTAAATTTTTTGACAAAAGATAAGGTAAAATTAAAAGATGTTTACTTGTATTAAATCGTTGAATACTATTATATCTAGGGCCGAATAAATTATGCAGGAATATTTTTCAAATTATGCGAATAATCTAAAAAACAACTAAAACAGTAAAGCAACTCAAAATAATTTAATGATAATATTAATAAAACATTTTAAATAAGAAATTTGATTTAATGTTTTATCATGATTGATTTTCCGCATTTTGATTCAAAATTTTTTAAACTAAAGCGATATTAATCCAGAAGCTGAAAATTTGTTTAAACTTTGTCTTTGCTTTGTAAATATTTGGCCATAGCACAATACTGCTCTTTTGCATTGACTGAATTGGGTAATGCTGAGAGTATTTGCTTTGCTTTTTAGTAAGTGCAAGAAACCTCTCTGACACATCCAAAATTTAATTAAATTTAGAAAAAAACACAAAAGGAATTTTTCTGAAAAACTGAGATTTTGCCAAAAAAAATTTAAAATTTTGCGGAAAATCAGAGATTATGCGGATGTTTGTAGATTATGCTGATTTTGTAATCTTTGGATAATTTATGTGCCTTTAATTATATCCATTTAAAGTACATACCAAAAATGACATTTAAGTCACTATAATTTTTAAAAATATAGGTGTTTTTACGATTAAATTTTTTGTTCAGTCGATGTGATTGAAAAATTAAAGCTAAGGAATGCTATTTTCTTTTCCTTGAAATAATTATTGACTTCTTTTTGAAAAAAATGAACTCAAACTATACGTAAAGCTCTAAAGAGTAAATTAAAATAAATTTGATAAGGATAGCCTGAATATTATGGATGCTGCACCCGTTAATATCCAGTATACCCCACATCACGTCTAAAAGAGTTGATTCTTTAAATGGACTGAAGACATGACTTCAAAAGTCTTTTTCAAAAGTTTCCAGAGGGGGGGGGGGGAGGGAGCATTCCTCTTGCGCTGAGGATATTATCTGCTTTTGAGCATCCTGATTGTGCCCCTAAGCAAAATTGTGGATGCATTACTGAAAGATAAATATTTCTTTCTCTTTGTGGAAATACTGTCACACTTAATTAGGAAACCGATGTTATGAAAGCATAAATGACAAAAAAATATTGTTTTTAGAGGAAAACTCTTTCAAAATTATTTCCGGACAAAACGCTAAGATTCATACTGCAACAAAATTTTTGCAAAAATTTCAAAAAGAGAAATAATGTTAAATAATTGCCAAGTAATAAGTACTAGTACTGGCTAATTTAAAATAACTAATCAGCTTGAAAACTTAACTCTTTGGATTTGTATGTTGCCCCATCCCCTCCCAAAGATTGTGTTCTCCCAAGATATAAATATAACATGGCATTACATTTAGGGATGTACCGAGTACTCGGCAAAATTCTAGCCGAGTACTTGGCTGTTACTGAGTAGTTTTTTAAAAAATCGTATTTTTTAAAATTACTAATGGTAGATAAATTTATAACTGATTAGTACAATAATATGCAAATATAAATAATTAGTGTAAAACAAGTTTTTCTACGTTTTGTGAAGACGGGCAATTTTTTTTTTTTTTCATTATGAATGTCTTTTAAAAATCTTTTTTTATTCACAACTACTCGGTATTTGGTTCTCCGTACTTGGCCGGAGTAGCAAATTGCCAATTACTCGGCTACTCGGTACATCCCTAATTATATTTATATCTTGGCTACTTGGGTGACATTCAAATGCAAGGGGTTAATGTAAAAGATTTTTTTTTCTGTTACTTTACCCTTCCACTTTTTCGAAAAATTCATGTAGAAGTACATTGTACATCCTTACTTAGTGATTTTGTACTACAGTGATAATAATTCTACAAGTGCTTAGTTTAAACGTCAAGTTCTCAAAGTTCTTAATTTTGCATAGCCTTAATTTTTCTCAGAAGCCTGCAAGCTTCTGAAACGTGATCTTTTTCGCATGAATTCAGGGAAGGTTTTTCTGTTAAAATACTGAGACTATTTCATGGGCATATATTTCATCTTCGTAATAAAAACAAAATTATGTTGTAGGTTTTTTCACTCTTTTTTAACTTTGGAATGACAATTTACTCTGACAAGCTTTTTGTTATGAAGCAATTAATTGCAAGGTTTCCAAAATCTTGTCAGTCGATTTATCTTTCTCAAAAAAAATTTTTACATAAAATTTATTTTTAATACTAAAACAAAAAATTAAGGTTGAAACTAATGATGGCTAGTCAAGCTCAATTAGGTCGAAGCGCCGAATACCAAAGCTTCAGCTAACCGATGGCCTAAGTTTAGGCTGCTCTACATATTGAACTTTAAGATTCATTGCACAATAAATGTATAAGATATCGTATTATGATCTATTTTTTTCAATATTCTCGGTTTCAAACACCACTCACAGTTTACTGTGCATTTTTGAAATTAATACCACCAATTACGGTATCTTAAATTTTTGGTTTGCATTGGTAGTACTAAAAAAACAGAAATTTATTTTTTATTCCAAATATGAAGCATATTTGCAAGATTGAAAGCATGTTCTGTAATTAAATTGATATTTATAATAACCGACCAATACAGTGGTAGTCAAGGGAGGGGGGGGGGGGACAGGAGGAGGGCACCCTCCTACCACTTTATTTTAACACAAGTATCAACCCACTTGTTTTGATTTTTAGCATAGGTTTCACCTCCACTTTTTGATGTTTGTATATATAAGCATCCTCCTACCTTTTTTCCCAGGACTACACCACTAGACTGATATGATCAAATAGTAAATCACAGAATAATCTAATTAGAAATGATCTACTATTTATAATATATTTGTAAAATTATACATACTGGGGAAAAAAAGGAAAGAAAAAAAATCCCTCTGTTCACTTCAGAGTGTTCTCTCTTTCTTTTTTTTTCTTTCTAATGGGGCTGTGTATGGTCATTAACCTTTGCAGACCTGGTGTGTACCCCAGTAATCAGCACCCATTTTTTCAAGTAGCACCACTGTCGGTGGATGCCATTGCCGCTGAGAATTTGGATACCCAGTTTTCCCTAGATGGCGGCACCTGAGAACTTCGGAGTGTTGTTTTGTTTGCGTAAAAATAGAGGTACAGCAAACTTGTTCTGTGGCTCTGAATGTAGCTTTTTAGCTTAATGAAATTAATTTCCCTCCATGTTATCTAAGTGTGGAATTTATTCATTCTTTACCTTGCTTCAAACAAGAGGGAGGAGAAACCTGTTCTGATATTAATACAATTATTCATATAAAAATTAACTAAATATAACCTATTGTCACTTACTTATTTCTTAGCAACTTTTAAATTAAATGGAATATGTTATTAATCTTTGAATGGTTTGTGGTTACATGGGAACAAACACAAACCATTATATACAGCCTGTATACACACAAACTTTTAAATTGAATGTAAATTTCTACTGTTTTATTATAAGGTATAGCAATTGTGCATAACTTAAAAAATGAATATGGTATGTTAATAATAATTGTAAAAAGAATATTCACTACATAAATTGTTACAGGCTGAATCACAGCTTATTATTTGGCCAGACTGAAGCTTAGTTCTATCTCTAGTTGAAACTGCGTGATATTTATAAAAGCATGTTAATGTTTCTCTTTGTTATGTGGGGGGGGGGGGGGGGGGGAATTCATTGTCCATGGAAGAAATTTCTCTTGAAAACTTAAAATGAAAAAAAAAATGCTATAACAAAGCTATCTACAACTGAGATAATAGTGTAGGCATCAAAAATATGTATTTGGTGATTTTTCTCTGATTTTCTGCTGTGCATCCTCCTCTTTTTTCAAACTTTTATTTCAATAGAACACGAAATTTTGTGAATAAATGCATATTGTATTCACATACAAGAAAATTAAAACATTTTTTCTCAAAATTGGCAACACTTATTTGTTTCATTTGAGAATATCCTCTAACAACTCAATCAGTTAAGTTTTGTGTTTAGATTTTAATGGAAGCAAATTTTGTGAAAGCTTCATTTATTAAGCTTGAATTCCTCAATAGGTTCGTTAATAGAGCCACCCCCCCCCCCCCCGAATTGGCTTGCATAAATCCAAGTACATTTGTTTTACTATGAAGAATGTTTTCTATTAGTAGCATTATATCTCTTTATCATTCATCATGAAAATTAACAGTTCCTATTTATTATTGAAAATTTACATTTTTGCATAACATTGTCTTGTCTATTAGTGACTCTTTGAGTGCATATAGGTACAAAAATTTTACTTTTTGCTGAAATAGTGTTCTGTTCTTGCTATTTTTGTTATTATTATTATTATCATTGTCCCAATGCTTTTTTGTGGCCATGTAATTTTAAGTAGTTTATCTTCTGAAATTCATATCCAAGATTTATTGTACTGAAAGATTTATTCAGTTTTTGTAACATTTATACACATTTATTTCTGCAATCATGTTATCTTTAATTCACTCAAATTTTTATTCTTACTTTTACAATTCATCATTCTCACTTTATATTTTGCAAATTCCATTTTTTTTTTTTTTTTTTTTTGAATAAAATACTCAAGGAATTGAGAAATTTGAAATTCAAAAATTTTACTATTATTATAAATGAAAGTACAAATTGCCATTTAAACTTTGAGTTATACCTGCATCTTTTATACAACTATATGCATATATACATACATACACACAGACACAAAAAGATTGCAACCATGTCGAATATCCTATAAATGCAATCAATACATTTTTTAAAACTTGATACAGTGAGTAACTCATTATGGTGGTGCACAACTTTTTTTTCCAAGAGCAGTTCTCATGGCACCAATTTGTCTATAGGATTTACAGTCCTGTCCAATTCATTACATTTCTTATGTTTTTTTTATCATGTCTTTAACATTAATGTTTTAAAAAAGGCAAATCTAAGAAATTTAGTTGATAATATTAAATTATCAAGCTATCAAAAAATATCTAATAATTTTTAGATTAATTAAAATTTACTGAATAGAAATCTTAATCATTTCTTAAAGTTATGTTGTCATTGCTTTAATTTAGCACTGACGTGCAATGTTATTATTAATACAGTGGAACTTTGTTATTCAAATGTCAGGTAATCTGAATACCACATAGGTATCACAATAATAAAATTGCATAAATTTGCCTTCGGCTTTTTTAATTTTGAGATTGAAATAAGCTTAAATTTTTATTGTAAGTTTTATTAGTGAGTTTTGGTGCCTACATGTATAGTGGTATTGTATATAGATTTGTATATTATCATTTGCATTGGGTATGGTACTATAATATTATTAGTGAAAAGATTAGACTGGTTTTCAAACTTCCAAAGAAAAGGTAGCATGATTTTTTTTTAATTATCAGTAGAAAGTTTATATTTATTGAGACTGTTAAGAGTCATAAAAGGGAGGAATCATAAAGTAAAATATTTAACAATTCTCATTATACACATCTTGACTGTTAAAAAGATTTAACAACATCATGTTTGATAACCCAAACCACTTCTTCAGACATCTCCCCTTTCATGATATCTAGCTGATCTAAATTGCATCAAGTTGCTAATTAACTATTTAAAGTTATTTGTTGCATGTAGTTTTTATGTAATTTTGTATGTGGAAATGTGAGTATGTAAATACTAACGTAGTTACAATTTATGTTATGTAAAATATGGTGAATTAAGTCATGTATGTTTAACACAAATAGTTTAAAACTTTTCTCCCATCATCAATTTTTCATAATTTTCATACATTCCTGTACTTTGAACAGTTTTTCACTTGTATTTTGGGATTGCTTTATGCATTGGTGCCCACTCTTTCTCAGAGCGATGGTTTACCTCTCTAAAAAATTACAGAACACCCCAAAAATGATGACCCCCTCCCCCCGATTCAGCCAAACAGTCAAACAAGCCTAATGCCTCAGGAACGACCCCCCCCCCCCCCCCAAAAAAAAAAAAAAAAGTGGTTTGAAGAAGCGTGGATGATATTCTCATTGCAGTTAATTTAGTACTGTAGTGTAAATGTTGAGGGTTTTGTTGTGACAATGTTTATTGTTGCCCTCTCCCCTTCTCCCTTCAGAATCCATGGCTATGTGCCACGCTTGCTAATTATTATATGTAGTATATACCTATAAGGATTTTTTATGAACCAAACCCCTCCTCCAGAAAACAAATTCTGGTTGCATCCCCAATTCAGATGTAAAATTCAATGATCAAATTGCATTGATGTTTTTGTAAGGGAGCTTTCACAACACCTGTTCCTCCCCCCCCCCCTTTCACTTAACTGTCAAGAATATGTTAATGAATTCATGAAAAATATAATTTTTTTTATACAATGTCTTTTTGTAAGGTAAGTAACTGCGTAGTTACAACAACTTTTACCGTAAAACTCCTCCTAACAGACACCCCTCTTAGATGGCTCCCCAGCAGCAAATGAATGAGGTTTAAAAATTAAAAAAGAAAATCATTTTTGTGGACACTTTTCTGTTACGGGCAAATATTTTTGTCCCAATGGTGTCCGCTGTAGAGGAGTTTACTGTACTTTCTTTTTTATATCTCCTGTACATGATAAGAGCTCATATTGGTTTTGGTTTCACATAGTGTAATGATTGTAGCATATAATGTAGCAAACAAATATTAAATTTTTCATAAAAGCAAAATTTTCTGTTCTACAAAATACTTATTTATTTATTTATTATTATTATTATTTTTTTTTTTTTTTTTTGCCTACTTTTATTTGAATTTTTTTCGCTGATAATGGACAATGATATGGTTGTTAATTCTGCTTATTTAAAAAAATTCTATTCATTTTTTTTTCCAAGCATACATTTAACTCAATATTTTTATGGTATTGTTTGCTGAACTTAGTGATGGGTTTTGGGAAAGAATGGTTCCACTTAAAACATTTCACATAAATGTTGTCATCTTTAAATTGTAACCTCAGAAAAAATACCTTTAAAGTTTATATTTTGTGGATTTTTTTCAAACTAAAATTTTTATTTAAGAAAAAAAAGAGGGCAAAACTTTGAGTGTGTTCTCCTAATGTTTTGTATATGTTGTGGACATCTGTGGGAGTAGTTAAGCGTCACACGTAAACAACCATTTCTAAAAAAATCACATCTGTATATTTTGCTGTATGAAAAATTTAATGTTCATTTTTGCTATCCTCAAACTGAAAAGTTCGAACATTGTGATAAATTTTTAGCTACAGTGAATGTAAATTTTTTAATGCCCCTTTCTTAGAAAGATGTGACCACTGCTGAAATTTCTTTGTTCGAGCTCTAAAAATAAGCAAGCAAAAGAGATCAAAGAATTTATCTGTCAGGAATTGCACTCTTCACCAGAAGTAACTACTGGAACAAGTAGAAGGTGCTATTTTAATAGGCTACTGTATAAAGGAGAAGGCTGAGTTCTGCTACCAACATAAAAGTCAGAAGATTATTGTATAAACCCCCAGATAACATAACCACAGTAACAGAAGTATTTTATTATTTTATACAGAACAGAGGAACTTTACACTGGAAAAAATAATCCAAATTCAGTGATTTTTGATAGAATTCTTATTTTTGTCATGGTAAGATGGATTTTGTAAATTTAATATTACGTACCAAATCGCAATATTTTTTATGTATTTAGTCATTCATATATTTATTACAGGTTATGTAACATGTCTTCGACTGTATAATGTTTCTCATTAATAATTGTATTTCCAATGAATTTTGTAATTAATTTACTACTGGTAAATGTTTTTGCTTATCACATTAGCTGAATTCTACCTTAGCTTACCCTAAGAATTCTAAGCTAAATTCTTAGAATATAATTTTAAAGCACATTTGATTTGAGTGTTGTTTAAATGCATTTTATTGTATGTGAATATATAGCGTTTCTTTGCACAAAAAAGAGTGACCTTGAAAAATGTTCATAAGCAAAACGTACAAGAAATATGTTGTTCAAGATTTCTAATTGCTTATGCTTTTTTAATTCACTCTTAGAGGAAGGGTTTTTAGTTTAATAGAGTGAATGTGTGTAGCTACAATTTTCCACTAATTCTCTTCACAAGTACATATGTTACACAGAGAATGAGAATAACTATTTTTCTTAGGAACATATCTTTTAAGGTATTATTTTTAGCACAGCAGGAAATAAATTTTAAAATAGATCAACAATTTCTGTCATTTTTCAATGGATGGTAGATTAACCAAAATCCCTTTTAGTCTTAATCTCAAAAAAAAAAAGACATGCTTTTCCGTTGGCTTTATTGTTAAACCAAAATAAACTCTGAAAGGCTACTTAATTAGGAATCAAACTCAGCTGTGATGTGCTGAATGTTATGTGAGTTTGAACTTTTGCACTACAGGTGGTTTCTTCTTCATCGCAGAACACTCAAGCCATTGCGGTGCCACAAGCTGGAGGAGGTGTGTCCATTGTCCATGTTGCAATCCCCAACCAGCCAGTTCATGTACAGTCAGTCATCCAACCTGGCCCTAATCAGCAATCTGTGATACAGGCACCAGGAGGTGCTACCCTCCAATCTGTACAAGTAAAGATTTATATATTTAATAAATTTTTAACATAAATGTAACTTACTTTTATTTTGTGTATATTATGTGTATTCACTTGGGATGTAACGAATAGTTATTTGGCTGAATACCGAATATTCGGTCATTTCTTGCAAACCGAAGGTGAATATTGGGGCTTTTATTCTAGGCCGAAGCCAAATATTCGGCCAATGTCTTGGACCGAATATTAAAATTTCTAGAAAATTGTTGTAAGAAAGTATTTGTCAAATTTTAAAGCATTCACAATATCAAACACCATTTCCACACATTAATCTATCATGTATGATTTAATTTTGTTTGTTAAGAATCTGAAACTTATCTATCTTCTATATTGTTTTGAATGCAATAACACTGAGAATTTTCAGCCGAAAGTTCAATAGGAATGAGAGGTTTTAATATACGGGTCATTAGCATTATTTTACTAATTATTTGATTCAAATTAAAGATATACTATTGCTTAGTGAACTTTTACCTTGCTCAAAATAGTTTTATGAAGATATTTTAAAGGTTATTCAAGCTGTTTCATTTTGCCATAAATGAAGGGACAAAAATAGGGGTCAACACTTAACGCCATCTATTCAACTTTCAGGCTACTTTCTAACAGATAAGAATCAGATTATTGATTTGGCGTAATTTATTTGACGAAAAAAATTTAACTATCGCCAGCCAGCGCTTGTTTTAGTAGTAATTCTGACTATAAAAATTTGTGAAATTCCAATGAGATAATAGTTTCACTGAAAATTTGAAAGATTCTAATTTTATCTATTATTAATTTTAGAGCAATTCAAGATAAGTACTCAAATTCATTTATTACTACATTGCTTATTTCTGGAAAAATATATAGTTCATTAAACATATAAACTATATGCTTAGTAAATGTTATATGCAAATTTAATCTATTTGTAATATAGAATAAATAGCATTATCATAACTTTTGCTGCCTCAGGCAAAATTTGCAATACATATATTTTTTGAAACATTCAAAGTTACATTTGATCAATCTTAAGTTAAGAGTTGACTAGGTAATTTGTTATTTTTTTAATAAAAACAATGTGGCTATAAATGGTGAATAAAACAACTATTTTATTCTTGAAGCATTTATTTCTGCACAGAAGAAATAATGAAATGCATACAAATGCATTAAAAAACACACACATATTGACTATAAATCAAAAGTCGAATATCATTAAATTTAATTTATTTCAGGGTTAAGGATGTAATTACTGCTGAAACAAGAATAACTTTCGGTACTTTTCTGTTTTGGGGGGTGCTGGCGATGTGTTTTTTCTTTGTCAAATCAATTTGTTTTGTGTCTGCAGTTTGTTTTTGAGAAAAATATTTAAACATCGTCAACTGCAATCCAAAATGGTAAAGTAGTTTGATTTGGCGAAAAACAAAAAAATAACCATCGCCAGCCTCCCCAAAATGGAAAAGTACCTCATTTTCATTAGGAAAAATTAATCGAGTGCAAAAATCTTTAAAAATTACATTCAAAACAGAGACAGGATGACTTTTCACTAAAAATATTCATCTGAACGTTTCCGGAAACCAGGAAAGGACATTGTATTAGCAAAATAAAGAGGCATAATGATGTAAACAAACTTTTCTGGGTTGGGAACTAGCACCACTAGGGGCGGAAAAAGTGCGACATCGGTTCTTTTGATATTTTCAGTAATGAAACAGCTTGCACGGTAACGATTACGATAAAGTTCAGCCTTGGCAGGACAGAGCACACCAATGCAATAAATTTTTTGCACCTTTAAATATCCTTTTTAGATGAAACAACTTAAATTTATCCCATCAGTTTCAGAGTGTAGTTTCAATTTTCGGTTTGTTAATTTTTCATTGCCTTTATTATAACTCTTTTTAGTTATTCCTGGCTAATAAGAAGTAAATTTGAAAACTATTAACTTCATCCATATAACATGATTGACTGCCTCCAAAGATAATTATAGCAGATAATTAGCAAAGATTTTTTTTCTGTTTCATAATTTGTTTCTTTATGCATGTACAATAAGTATTTATATGCTTTTTTCTCAATGATTTATTACATAGTTGCCAAAGAATGTCATTTTACTCAATAAACTAACTGGTTCTGGATCTGTGATACACAGCACTGATGGTGATGCCAGTGTTCATCCTGTACAGGTAATAAAATCTGGTTTTTATTCAATATATTTTAGATTAATAAGAAAGCCATTACCCAGTTCAGTTCCCAAATTATGATTGAATCCAGATTTAGAATCTTAAAAAAAGTTGTTTTGAAAAAAGTGCTCTGTTACGGGTAACTATGCAGGTATATCTTTTTGCATTCAAAACATTGGAGGGGATTTCTGGGCGGCAGAAATAGAGGTTTTTTTTTTGACTTTCAAATTAAATACAGTCTACTCTCCGAAATCCTCACTGCTTGGCACCAAGGGTTGTGCGGATTTCGGATCATTGATCTGTGTAAGCATTTTGTGATGTTGTAATTTTGCTTTCACCTTTTTACTTATTACTCAAAATATGTTTCAATAAACCACTAATTATATGGGCATGAATATATAAAAGAGATTGATAGAGAAGAAAGAAAATTCATAAAAATTAGATACAATATAATATATATGTGAACTTTAAATAAATTTTTTTATTCAACTACTTTGTAAAGGTGCAGATTGGTAGTCGCCACTCGCCAGCTGTCTACCAAAAGGTTTTTAATGGTGACCAAAAATTTCATTGGCGACCAAAATTGTCTCCATTAATTAGATCAAGGAGGAAGAACATTTGCACTATAAAATCGATGCAAATACAAAATTTATACTAAAAAATAGTTTAATATTTTTGTTGAAAACGATTTGAATTGTGTACAATGAAAAAATAATAAGAAATATCGCAAACCGAAAGCAGATGCAAAAAGATTGATGTCTAATTACGGCAAAACGCTAATATTGCGCATGACATATGGCTATCAAAAAACATAAAAATAAACTAAAAATACATTGTTTTCAACATATAAAAGGCAGATGTGAGTTATTGTAAACATTTCAAGTTGACAGAATGCTTTTAGCTTTGAAAATTTAAGGAATTTCTACTTTTTTTTTAACTAAGTTTCACTGTTTACATCGGAAATCTTGCGCAGATTTTAGATGCTCGCGGATTTTGGATCCGCGATTTGAGAGAGTTGACTGTAATCCCAAAACTATTATTTGCATGTATAAATGTTTTATCAGCTTTTTTTGCCAAGGCATTCTTTGTAATTCATATAATTTAGAGAATTTTTCATTAAATATTTTTTTACTTGTGAGAGTTTGAAGCGTGCAAGGTAGGATTCTTTGTAGAAATCTTACCAATGTTGTAATAACATAGACTTCTCTAGAAAATTCATCAACTATGACCAATATTGTCAAACTGACACTGGATTTGGCAGCTAAATTTGACGAAAAATTTGTTGCCAAGTTGGTAAGCTATTGCCAACATTGGTGACCATGGTTGTTTCAAATTAGTCACCAATTTATAACCACTAAAATATAGAGGTAAATTTCGTGACATAAAAAATATATTGATAGAGAAAAAAAATATGAATTGATTTACCACACAGATCCAATTGTAACCAAAATTAGGAGGTGCACAACTAGGCGTTGTATGACCTACATATGCACACACTTACATGCATGCATATGTACGTACAAATGTCATGAGAATACTCCTTAGAAGAAAATTGGGGGTGTTCAAAACGGTTATTTCAGTGGCCCATACATATGCATGTGCATGCAAATGTTGTGAAAACATTAGGCAGAATTGCTTCATGGGTGAGTAATATGTAAATTTAGACTGATTTTTCAGGTGAGAAAATTTTCTCAAATGCTTCTTTCTATAAGAATGTAAAGGTGCTTTGCTTTGTGTAAAAAGAAACTCCAATTTTTTAAACTAATTATTAATCCCTGGAAAAAATTTAAATAATCTTGAGTATTCAATTTATAAAATTGTTACATGAGCTTTTTCCAGATGTGAGAAATTGTAAACACCTGTATTTATTACTAAAAAAAAAAGCTTATAATTTTTACAAATTATGATCATTTTAGTTAATCACAACTGCCAAGGATGAGGACGGCACAGTAACACTTGTGTCATCAGAAGATCCTAAGAAGCGAAGAGAAATCCTTGCCCGCAGACCTTCTTATCGCAAAATTTTAAATGAGCTTTCTGCAACAGATGCACATGGAGCTGCTCTTCAAGCTACCACTGCAGTGTTGAAGGAAGAATCTCCAGATCATGGCATGACAGACTCTAGTCAGGAACAAGACGGTAGTACCAGTACAATCACTGTAGGAGGCACGCAATACACAACTACTGGTTTGTTAAAAGGTATTTGAAATTTTCTATGCATGATGAATACTGCCACTTATTCTGTATGAAAAAAAATCAGCATACCTAGTTTACTTAATATATAATTACAGTGCCTATTAATACTATTATGATTATTATTGCATGCAGTCGTAAAGACCTTGATATGTCAAAGAAAACCCTTTGTTTTCCCTTTAATGTTACATATTTATAGTGCCAATTTTCATTCTGATGTCAAAAAGTTCACTCAAAACTGTGTCCTGTTGAATATTTTTCAAAACAAAAAAAAGAATTTTTATGGAAGAATTGCAGTTGTGTTGAAGCAAATGGAGCTTTGTGTCCGAGAATCTCTCACAGGCCTTACTTATCTCTGAGGGGTCAGGGACAATTCCCTAAATTCATCTGGTCATTTAACATCAAACAAAGGAAAATGCTTATATTCTTATGAAATTTTATTCAGTAGATCCCCGCTATTCGTACGCAATTCGTTCCAGGAGGCAGTTTGAATGGCGAATTATTTTTGCACATAAGATACAATGTAAATTAGATTAATTCATTCCAGACTTACAGTTGGTTGCTTATTTAAACCTACGAAAAACAAATGTACAGTACTCTACATAAAATTATAGATAAATAAAAATTTAACTGGCACTTTGCTTGTACTGAGAGCTGATGGCATAAGTGGAATGTTGAAAGGAGGAAGAGAAATGGTTGGAAGGAGTTCCCTTCTATAAAAGCATCAGGTAGCATCCCTTCAGGTGTTTTCTTCCTTTCTGCCGTTCTTTCTTTTTTTCTGTCTTTGCACTAGAAGAATCTTGGGTTTCTTTCTTTAAAAACCATGTCCAATGTTATCTGCCTTTGACAATCGTTCAGAATTTTCCTAAAATGATCAATAGCATTATTGTTGAACAAGTTAATGCTGTTGACCACAGCAGTGTTGTTATGCCATTTTTCTACCACTCTCTGTGTTTTCTCGCAGGGATAACACAGCTCTTTAATTGCTGCAAAGGAAATGCTTTCCTTACTACTTTCCTCCCCTGAAGAAAAAAGTTATTCAACCACTTCCTCTTGCTGCCCCCTTAGAAAGTTAAAATTGTCAATAAAATCTCAAAAAGTATTAAAACTTTTAAAAAATCCAAAACACCAAAAAAATTACTTTCAGACGAATTCAAAATGAGCATAATTTCTTGATCTTTTTTCTTAAAAAAAAAAATCCAAACTGGCAAACCAGCTGGCCCGGGCGCCATACGAATTGCAGGACAAGTACAAATGGCGAGTTGAATTTTACTTGAACAAGTTCTATGAATAACTAGGCAGCCGAATGACGGGGTTCGACTGTATATTGGATTTAAATCAAAAAAGTGCAGCTGGTCAGTAAATGTTATTTTTTTGTGAGATCATGAAAGTCTTATTCATCAGAGAAGCAGTCTAATGTGACAATATTGCGAGAAAGTCAAATTCATTCATAAAAAGTCCAACTTTGGACAGGAAGGTCTTTGGCTGTGTCTTGTAAGAGGAATTTCTCAAATCAAACAACAAAAAGCGAATGTCAGGATTAGGAAAAAAATCTCATCCACGAGAATGGGCCTCAGAATATACAAGAATACTGAATTCATACCATCCTGCATAGCATTTCAATATTTTCACACTGCATTGTATACTTTATTTACTGAATAAAGTTTAGTTCAAAAGAGAATGACTGGTTATTGATATCTGATGCAGCTGCTGTACTGGTCCTTACCAAGTTAAAAGATGGGTAAAAAGACCTAAAGGAATTTTCTTTGACAACATAAAATGTTGTCAAATAAAATTCCTTTAGCTTTTTTTTTTTTTTGTACTATTTGTATGAGTGCTTTAACGCATCTAATACGAAACTTCTTTCTTTTTCATCATTTTTTATGCTTAAAAAAAAACTTTCATTAAAATAGACAAACAACTGCTCTTAATTCTGTTCTTGTAATTTGTATATATATTTTTAACAGTTTTTCAAACCAATTTAAAAGCACAAAAGTGCCTGTAGTGGTTTCTAGCTTTATTCTTGCGAATTTTAGTTAATGTCTTTTTTCATAATTGTTTGGTTGGATGTTCTGAATTGAGCTTAAACCTTTTTATGTGTACAGCCATTCAACTGGCAACTGCTGCAACACAAGACAGCGGGATTCCAGGATTACAAACCCTCACCATGACTAATTCGGGAGGTGGAGCTACTAGTGCTATTGTACAGTATACTCAAGGGCAAGATGGACAGTTTTTTGTTCCAGGTAAAATATTTTATTTTTGAAGTGAATAAAGTTGCAGTTTGATTAAAAGCTTCTGATAGCTTGTTATAAATCTAGCATCTTAAAAAATTATAAACCATCAATCAGGGCTCATGCCAGAGAAAATTTGGGTATTTTTTTTGAACCCTTATGATAAGAAAAACTTTAAAAGATGTCCTTTTAAAAGTGACTCATAAAGCCTGGCTTAAAAGTAACAATCAAAGACAAGCGAAGGAACTTAACCTAAATTATCCCTGGTTAAGAGCTAAAGAATTACTGAAACTTAGTTTAAGTGAGATGAGTGACTATTGCTCTACTAACTTTTTTACTTCGCCATTTATTCTTTTTTAATTCGCCACATTTTAAATCAATATTTCAATATTATAAAAAATCATTGTGCTTTATTTTTGATTTTTTTAAACACATAGCTAATATAAAAGTTGCACAATAAAATTATAATAAGTAAAAAAAATCTTTTCCAATATGTATCTTTATTAGTGCCAAAAGAACTGAATATGTTCAAAAGTGTCTTGACCGTGAAACTACTTACTAAAGTGTGTTAACTTCAGCAACAAGTTCCGGAATCTGTCCGATTCTTAAATATCCGGTATTTGATTGATTTTTGAACAATCTGTATCTGACCAATTTTTGATTAACTGGTATCCAACCTATTTTTGAATAATAGGTATATGACTGATTTTTAAATATATGGTATATGACTGATTTTTAAATATCTGGTATCTGACCGATTTTCAAATATCCGGTAACCAACTGATTTTTGAATACGCAATGTCTGACCAATTTTTTAAATCTGTTATTGTACCAATTTTTGGAAAAACAATATACAGCAAATTTTTAAATATTTACTGTCCGACCAAGGTTTAGGTATTATCTGGTGTGCCACTGATTTTTGAATAACTGCTATCCGGCAAATTTTTAAATGCTGGGATACTTAAGAATCGGTCGGATACCGGGTACAGTAAAACCCCATTAAAACGAGGGTGTCAGGGAACATGTTCGGCACCCGCGTTATAACATAACCGCGATATAATGAAACTTTACCACAGAACATATTCACGAAATATACTTCCTCCTGTTGCACCACTTTTAACTTTAGCAATTACTCTTAACTTTTCTTCTATTATACAATTATTTCTTTTCTTGTTTGCTGCCATTTTATTTGCTGTACAAGAAGCACACTTCATAACTGAGCGGTTAGCCTTTCGAGTGATAGGTTATTCAGATTAAATTTTTCTGCTCTTTGAGACTCCTAAGCTAAAACCATATCAACCGCAACAAAAATTCTGAGAAAATGTGGGCTTAAAAATCTTGTTGAGTTATCAACATGAGGTTATGAAGGGGGAGAGATTCTAAGAAGAAAGTAGATTTGTGTTGAAGGGGAGGAAAGAATATTTGTTTGTCGATAAGTTTAATTCCTTGTCATCAGATAATTTTCATCAGTACCATTTACTAAAATTGCTCTTCACACCTGACCAGCAAAACTTTGAACTCTGGTGGCTAGAACTGGGCGATATATCGATATATCGCAAAATACCGGTATTACACATTCATCGCGATGTTCGATTTCACATTGCTGTATCTTTCGATATATCGTGATTGGCGATATACCACGGTATATTACGGTTTATCGTGACTGACGGTGATACCGGTTTCCGATACATCACGGTTAATCGTGACTGACGGTGATACCGGTTTCCGATACATTACGGTTTATCGTGACTGACTGTGATACCGGATTCTTCGTAAGCTCTTGTTCTTTGCTTTTCCTGACGCGGGGAAAACATGTGCTGCCGGCGTTTGCCGATGAAATCATTGTGGCGCGTCTTTGCGTGACCTTCGAGACTCCTCTCGAAGGTCACGGTCTTTGCCCAGGAAATCGTTGTCGGCGCTCCTTTGTGTGTTGGTTCTTTTTTTCGAAACGTTAGCGTGGCGTGTGCATTCTTTTCTTCTGACTTGGGTCTGCTAACAGCAGTAATGGGAAGTGATGGGGTTCTTTATGATTAGGAAAATATTTCGTTTCCTTTGCTTTTCATTAATTGACAAGCGGTAAACGCTCGCTAAAATGAAATGTGTTTTTTTTTTCTTTTTACTAAAATAGGCTAAAATCTGCAACATGCCTTAAGTGATTTATTTCTTTATTTATTTTTTGTATTTAAGTTTGTAAATGGTATTTAAGACTTTCTTAATGCATGAAAAATATATTTAATAAGTTTGAAAAAACAAGATGTATGTTTTTGAATTAATCTTAAAATAATTCATTCATTCTCTTTTACAAGAAAAATGTTGTTCAGTTTCTGAAAAATTTCAAACGAAAACAAGTTATTTCCTTTTACAAAATAGGAAACACTTGTATAGTATATTTTCACAAACAGTTTACTAATAGTAAAATTATAAATTTGTGTTCGGTAAATCTGTGTAACGGCACTTTGTCCAATTTGTCTGTATTTTTTTAATGTGTTATTAATGCGTGATTCTTCTAAATTCATGAAATAAGTAGATGTTTTAGCTATTATTATTAAAAGAAGATGGAAAACTGTTGTGTTTTTGAATACAATGCGATAATATTCTCCGAGAGTGTTATTTTTTCGTGAACATCTCCCCCCCCCCTCCTTTTAAATAGTGAAGCTACAGCAGTGGCGTACTCTAGCATGGGTGTCAGCACTCCCCCCTTCCACAAAAAGAAAAAGAATTTTGGGTTGAATAACTTGTAGTTTTGCAGTTTATATAAAAAATCTGGAGCAGCTACTTTTTCTGCGTTGCTTCGCTCCGACGTCTAAATACTTTCTCTGGATCCACTGCAGCTCCGCTCCCCCCCTTCCCCGTAGTAACGTTACTGATATACACATGTACATAGACATACGTATATATTTTCCGTAAATTCAGTAAACCCCCTGATTTGGTCGATCTACGCGGGAAGAAGAGGGGCGAAATAAAATCGTAGGAAAATGAAATGCTGCACAGTTTAATTTGACAGAGGTCGTGTTTACTCGTATAGAACTAAGATTTTTGAAGTGCCATTTCATAGTAAGGATGTTTAAAAAATCTTCTTATTTTCAAATTGAAGAATGGATTGCAATTGCCTTAAAAAACGTATGTACCTAACCTAACCTAATATAATACATATAGTTGAAAACGGAATATTTAAATATCTTTGCTAATTGATATGAATAGTTGGCTCTTTTTCTCTCACATGTTTTATTTTCAACTTGACTAATGCAAACATCCTTTTAGCACATGTTTAGGTCCACGAACAATGGTTGTTTTTCCCCAGACGGAGTTTTTGAGCTTCGAGCTTCTGCAGCATTCTAGTATTTTCACAGACTATATTTTTGCATCTAGAAGCTCCCTATCGTGTTGAAAAAGGGATTCCAAGCAATCCGGAAACATGTCAGCATTTTAATGCTTAATTGTGCTTTCTTAACGTGAAATTTGTTTTTATTACACTGTTTGATGGACGAGAAAAAATTCCGCTTGCTTCGGCTCTTAGCTAAATTGCTAGCAAAGGGGACAGTTTTTGTGTTGAGCTTGGGGGGGGGGGGGGTAATCGTTTATTATTATGGTTACACGTCGGAAGATTGTGGTGCCGTACTACATCACTAATTAATGTTACAATCTGTCAGACTGATAGTCTGTGAAATTGTTCTATTTTCATTCTCATGCAGGTGAAAGCGAAATGGAGAGCTACTATGTCTGTAGTACTGAGTTATTGTTTATTTTCGCTAAATTGTGTGTTATAATTTGGAGCGTTTTATCAAAATCCATGAATAAATTATTTTTTGTTTTGTAAAAATATAATATATTAACGCATTGATTTACTTATGTTACTTTCTAAAAAAGAAAAAAAAATATTTATCTGCCACTTGAGAAAACACTGCATACGAAGTAAAAATGCGTATGTCGGCGTTGATACTTACGTAAGTCGGCCACATTTGGTTCTGTAAATTTGCCATTTTGTGTCAGGATCCGGCATAGCACCGGCCCCGAGCATACCGAAGTTGGGGCTCGGTACTGTATTATTGTTATTGGTGTTCTATAAATGACTTTTAATAAAAGAACTTCTTTTTTGTATTTCCTTAAGTTGAAATTAATACTTTTAAAATACTGAAAATAAAATTTAGGGAATATTTAAAGATAGTAAATTAAGCATTTTTTTTCACTCATTGTCTGTCTTTTTGCGACTGCGATTTCTGTAAAAGGTTTTTTTTCTAATTTGCTAATTATTCCTTCTTTATAATTACAATGTCAATCAAGGGGGGGGGGAGGAGGTTAATCGGTATTTTCACCTAAGAGAAATTCGCGGGAAGAAGGGGGGGGGGGGGGCGTGCGCTCGTTCGCTCGTAATTCAATTTCCGAAATAATTATTTTCAGTTTTAAACTTGGTAATGTATGTAAGTTGTTTTCAATAAAAATGATGTCTATATAGTTGGAAGTACTATGTCATTTTGAGAGAAGCCTTTTTTTTTTTCAAAATTCATATGAAATAAATTAAAATATCATTTCAAAATATTATTATTAGTGTTTTATATTTGATTTTTTACAAACGAATTTCTTTTATATATTTGCTTAGCTATACAGCGAATTTAACATACAGTATAGAAACTCAAATCCGGAACACTCGGGGCCGCGATTTTTCCGGATTTCCGAATTTTGGGTCCTCATTCAAAAAATTTTGTAAGTAGCATAAGAGCCCATATAATTTGCTCTGGAAGTTTTATTAGTATTTTGCTCATTTATAGCATTTTTTATTATTGTATATACTTGCCTATAAGTCGCGGAATTTTAACACAAAAAACGAAGTTGGAGTCGACTTACATTTGAATCGAAAAATCTAGACTTTTCTGATATGATTTTATATTCTCTAGTCACTTAATTGCAGTCAAAGATGAGGCTACCGGGAAAATGCGAGAAGCGCCGAATTTCAATTTCGCGAATGTTAGTTCATCTTAAAAAATAAATATAACTACAAGAAATTTAAAAAAGCAAAATTTGATGATATTAACTCAGCATTAAAACAAACAATTAATAAAAACTCTAATCGCAAAAACGAACCCTTTTCAGAAAATCCCGAAATAACTTTTTTTGAAAACTGCACTTTTCCGATTTTACTTCTTTTTAAAATGTCTATTTCCAAAAAAACGGTGCGAAATATTTCCCGATTTTTCTTTAAAAAACAAAATCTTTTTTTTTCAGCTACCATTTTTTTTTTTTTTTTTTTGAAAAAGTTCCGGATTTGGGTCTTCCGAATTTTCGGTCCCATACTGTACTGACACATCGCGATATTATTGTGACGATATATCGCAGTATCAAAAATTAGACATTGCCCAGTACTACTGGTGGCATTAGCATTATTACTTTTATGTATTTAGTACTTTCATATACCAATTTTTTCATTTTTTGGGTAGTTAAAACGTCGGGGGACATGATAGTAATCGCGTTATATCCAATTCTGCAGTATACTGAGGCGTGGTATTACGGGGTTTTACGTATTTAAAAATTAATCGGAATCTGAAAATCAGTCAAATAACGGATATTTAAAAATTGGTCAGACAATGAGTATTCAAAGATCGGTCTGATACTGATTATTCCAAAATCGGTTGAATACTGGCTGTTCAAAAATTTGTCAAATTCCGGATATTTAAAAATTAGTCTTCGGGGGTAAAAATTGGTCACTCTAGTTTGTTGAAAATGGGCCTGATACCGGATATTTAAAAGTCAGTCGGATACCGATTAATGCAGAAACCGGTCGACTTCTGGTCATTTGAAAATCAGGCAGATTCCGTATAGTTGAAAATGGGTCAGATAAGGATTATTCAACAATTGATTGAATAATGGATGTTTAAAAGTTAGTCGGATTTTGGGTATTTGAAAGTCGGTCGAATAGTAGATATTTGAAAATTGGTCGGATACTGGATATTCAAAAATCATTCAGATTCTGGATTTTTAAGAATCGGTCCGATACCGGACATTTAAAATCAGTCAGACACCAATTAATGCAAAAATCAATTGGGTTTTAGATGTTTCATAATCAGTCGAATGATGATCGTTCAAAACTCTGTCGGATACCAGATATTTAAAAGTTAGTCAGATTCTGGGTATTTAAAAATCAATCGGATATTGGGTATTTAAAAATTTGTTGGATACAGGATATAGGATGCCTTGTGCGTGTGTGAATGGTCGGTCCCGTTCGTCCCTACCTGTCTGTTCATTCACTAGAACCTGCAATGGGAAGCATCATTACTAGTGAGAGAACATGTGTGACTGGTTTTTCCCCCATTTCTCCAAGTGGTATAGAAGAGGGACGCAAGAGGATAGCGTCCTCCTACCATTTTTTTTTTTTAATACAAGCATCCCCCCACACTTTTTAAATTTTAAAGTAAGCATCCCTGCACTTTTTGATTTCAATTACCCTTATCTTTAAATTATAAGCATTTTCCCAGCTTTATTTTCGAGACTGCACCACTGATTTTTCCGACCAGTGGCTGAACATACTTCAAAATCTACACATGCTACAATGATTGAAACAGTTCAATTCATTTCCTACAAATGTGTATTTCATTTTCCTTCTATATTAGAAAATAATATTAATAAGAACATTTTATAGTAATAAAATTAGCTATATTCGCCAAACTAACCTTATTATTTTAGAAGAGAAACTGGGAGTTTCACAGACCTAACAATTTTGTAACTTTTTCAGGAGAAATTCACGTGATCAAAATAATCACTCAGGTGTCAGATAGCTTGCAATGGATGGGAGGAAAGCTCCTCTGGTCAATTTATTCAAAAAAAAAAAAAAAAAAAGTCTTTCGAAACCCTATTTAAAAAAAAAAAAAAATCTACAAGTGTTTGTTTACTGGTCATATTGCCCTATTTACTTTTGGTTATTTATTGAATCATAAAATTAAATGCTAATCAGTTATTTAGCATCAGTAAAAAATTTTGTGAATAATAATGTTTGAGAAGTTTATTGACTTTTAGGATTTTATGTTAACTTTTTGTTGCTTAGTTCATTGTATTACTTTTTCTTGTGTAATTCAAAATATTTTCTTCTTCTGTAGTGACAGTATCTGCCGCTGATCTCCAGGCATATCAGATTAGAACTGGGGCTTCAACGCCAACTGGATTATCTCAAAATGTTGTATCCAATATCCAAACTATTCAAAATCCTCAGCAAATAGCAGAAGAGGCTTCTCGCAAAAGGGAGCTGAGGCTTTTGAAAAACAGGTGGGCATTTTTAATACATCTTCGTGTCTATAAAAACTAATTTTGTAAGAGTCTAAATTAAAATGCATGTGTGTGAGAGTGCGTGTGTGTATTTATTTAACTTTTACTTTTATAAAATATACAATGGATGTCTTGTTTACATCATAAATGGAACGTTTTTGCCTGTATATCTTTTTGTTTTAATGATAACTTAGCAGTGATTGTAGGCTTATTTTATTTTTAAAAAATTTTTTATCAACACATCTTTTTCGGACATTATTGCAACTGTTTGTGTTTACAGAAATGTCTCTTCTCACAACAAAGAAAAAGATTGTATTACTACATGATTAGTAACAATTGTCAAAGAAATCTTGCGTTTGATAACTAGTTGCCACTGAAATTTTATTTGGTATAATTTCAGCATAATGCATTTTCCGGTTCCTCTTATGGTTTAAAATGTGTTTCACCTTTTCGCAAAGAATTTTGGGCGTCTTTTTTTTTTAAATGATAATACTTGAGGTAAGCATGTTTGAGTTGAGATAGGCATGTCAAGCATGTGTTTTGAGATAGGCATGTTCTCAAAAACAGGAATTTTTAACTAAATTAGGTTTTAAATCGCCTAGTAGTTAGACATTTCAACCCCCTAGTTTTAGACCCTCTTTTAATTTTGTAGTTTTAGTTTGAGCAATTCATGTTCACTTTGATATTTTTTATTGTTAGTTATCAGTAGAAAAAACCGATTAAAATTTTTTCTTAAAAAGCAATGCAGAAATGTGAAAATATATGTTCACCTACTGTTTTAGAATGGCTTTTGAAATTGGCACCTGTAAGTAGCCGGGCGTAGTACAGATGACACTAGAATTTCTTTCTTGCCTTTTTTTTTATTTTTTAATCTTGAAAATTTGAAACTTCAAGCTTGATTTCCAAAATGCAAAGCTTAATTTCATAAATATGAGGGGTTTTCTCCTCTTTCTTGTTTTAAACACCTTATCTCCATTCCAAAGTTTCGCAATTTTATTGTCATTATGTAAGAATATATTGCAATTCAGTACTGAATTCCTTTAATTAAAGTACATTACAAAATGAAGATATAAAATTATTTTTATTAGTGTCACATGAAATATTTACATTGATCATGTTAACAGTTGATCATTTGCTTTTTTTTTCTTTTTCTTCACCCTCAATTAATGTTGCAATAAACTTTTCTAATAAATCACCACTTATATTCCCACGATAATAAGTTTTTGAAGTTGACATAGATGAAATTTTACTGAAGGAAACCTTGTTTTCATATTACTGTTGTTCATGATTTATTGTATATGAATTGTTACATAGGACATTTTTTTCTTTCAAATCATTAACGTTTTTTTTTGGGGGGGGGGGGATATTTTACTATCATTTATATGTTTACGTGTTTTATGTCTTAAGTTATTTCCATAGTTCTATGCTAAAAAACTGGGAGATGAAAAAAATCCTAGATTATGATTTTATGTATTTATTTTCTGCACACGGTATAAGGTAAATGACCCGGTAGTGGACACTTAGATCTTCAAGCCTCTAAAATAAGCGAACGTAGCATTAAACTTGAATGAAATTATCAGAACCTATAGCGAACAATTCCTAGTGCTGGTTAATAGAACTAAAGTTGGCGTGGAGCATCTATGCAAGTACAAGGATCATAATAGTTAATAGCTGCCTCCACAACGATCACATTTGCTGCTCTTTACTAAAGCCGATCAATAAGAAGGTTAGGGATTTGTTGAAATATATGGAAAAGAAGCGTGCCATCATTTATGAATGGTACCTTAGTCATTTTTAAGACTATTTCTCCAAGTTAACAGCATAAAATAGATGATATTGATTTCTGTCCACTACTAATGCAAATACGTGTCGTATAAATGTCCACTATAGATACAAATTAAGCGTTTAGTAAATTTGACTTAAAAATCCTAATTTTTCATCAAATGACATTTCATAGGTAATTAATTTTTAGAGAAATAGTTGGCGATTAAGCTAAATATGCAAAAATTGATGTAAGTCCCTTGGAAAAATTTTGCCACTTAAATGAGTACAAAAATTTTCTTAACTGTGTCCACTAACGGGTCATTTACCTTATATGTGTGTGCATATGTACATTTATTATACTTTAATATTTTTTTGTAGGGAAGCAGCAAAAGAATGTCGAAGGAAGAAAAAAGAGTACATCAAATGCTTAGAAAATAGAGTAGCTGTGCTGGAAAATCAAAATAAAGCTTTGATTGAAGAACTGAAATCTCTAAAAGAACTCTATTGCCAAAAGAACGACTGACAGCTTAATAGTCAAGACCATGCTGAATGCCATCCTACATAATTGTTAAGTTTTTGCAGCCTTATTTTTGATGACCTGAGCTGCTCTTTGGCCACAGTGAAGCATTCAGACAAATGTTTATTTACAAGTTTTGCTTTGTGCCAAACATAAAAATCATTATGACAAAAATCAAATGCATTGATCATGTGCTATTTGTGTTTGTTAATTTGATGCATTTCAAGATTGAAATGCTACTTTTACAGTGATTTTCAGTTTACTGCTAAAATTTAGTAATATTGTTTTCTTTTTTAAACTTTAATTTTTAAATTCCCAATCATTTTGAACATTAAATTACTATTGCTTTTCTGGTCAATATCTCAGAAAAATAATTTTATCAGCTTTGCATGCATTTGTCTAATAAATTTAGTATATATTTTATTTAGGTTATTACAAATACGAAAAAGAAAAATACAATGCATTTTCTATCATTCTTGAAACTAAACTTTTTTTCCAATGTTCAAGAAATTTTCTAGAATTCACATATTTAATTGCTCTTGTATCTTGCAGTTTGTTCTCAGTGCTGGCATTTTCTTCCAGTTAATTTTCAGCTTTTGACATGACTAATAGTTTAAATTAATAAATCTCTGTTCAAAAATCTTAATGTTTTATTTAATTTCAAAAGCAGATTTATATCAATGTATATTTGAATATAAAATCTCTCAATAGTTATGTTTAAGTGGATCTTTGAATTTTTATTCCATTCCATATTTTTATTTTTTCAGAATTATCACAAAATTTGGATTTTATCACATAAAAATTAAGCAAATTAGTAGCCAGCAAAATAATACAGGGTGTCAAGCTTATTCATTTGCCTCTTAATTCTTGCATTTTCAATTATTTAATGGAAAATATAAAAGGCTTAATCAGCTATTGATATCTTAAGGAGTGAAGAAAATTTGAATGATGGAAAAAAAAAAGAATTTTTTAGTTTAAATTTTTATTTGATCAGGAAAGATAAAAGAAATGTATAATGTTAGTTAAATTAGCCAAAAGTTTTAGGAATTTTATAATTTCAGATAATTTATTATATGAAAATTTTATATTAGCTTTTTGTTAATTTTGTAAAGCAGAATTATTTGAACGTTATATTTTAGAATGCATTTAAATATTTTTAGTTTAATGTAAAAAAAAAAAAACTATTCTGAGTAGTATTTTCAGAATAAAAAACATCATTTCACTGCAGTAATTTTTTGCCAACACTGAATGTTACTCGAAGCTCAAGTAATAGTTTTCAAATTTAGAGGTAAGATCTTCAATCTGTCTTCTTGATTTTTATAATTGCATGTTTTAAAAGAGTATATTCTATGATTTTTTATTTTTGTATATTTTAAAATCTTTCTAAAAAGAAGACAAAAAAGATTTTTGATTTGATCATTGAAAGCAATTAGTTTTTTTTAATATTCAAAATGATTTTTTGGGTTTTTTTCTTATCTTAAGCTATGTGGTATATTTTAATGTCATTCAGCATGGTTAATTCAAGCAATTGTAACATTGTTTGAATAATGTTAAGCTGGATTTTTGTGGCAATAGACAATTTAGATATTGTAAATATCAAAACCAGTTTTTGTCTTTTTTCTTCCTTATTTAAATCCCTTGTGTGTTGGGGATGAAAGCTCTTGCCAATGTGTAATGCCTTGAAAGATGCAAGGAATATTCATTAAACAAGTCAAACGTGCAGTGTATTATAAATGCATATTTTATACATTCACAGGTGAAAAGCTTTATGTTTTTAAACCTATTGGTTTCATTTAGAACAAAAAAAAGTGAAAATTCATTGAATAAAAAAAAGCATCATAACTGAAAAAGAGGTTAATTTGCATATCATTAGATGAAATTAATTTCATTCATACCATTGATTAAATTTTGCATTTATAATATTTATATTTCAAAATCACTTTCCAAAGTTGGATGTCCAAGGCCAGTAGAGATAAACTGCATTGTGGTTCTCATCATATCTCAGTATTTCCAAGAATCTTAATCACATGATGGTGAAACCACTTTCTCTTGGACATCATATGTCCTATATTTAAATGCTTAAGCATTAATGTGTTTTCTATTTGTAATGTAAATCTGTATCTACTGTGCATGTAGGACATTTTATTTTACCATGTTTTGTACATACCTTCACTTAATAAGTTTTGGCCATCCAGTTTGGAAAGTGATTTGTTAATGACTAATGTATATATTTTTGCACTATTTCATATGGCATTTTGGCAACTCTTTTTGATATATTCTTTTGCAACAGCGTTCATCATGTGGATAATGTAACTTGGAAAAGTGAGTATGAGAACCACAATGTAGATTATCTCTACTGTTTTCTCTTTTTTTTTTGTAATTATTTTAGACCTTCTCAAATGTCCTATCTTTATAAACTATGTATGAATGTTATGTTTTAAAATCATTTATGAAATATTTCAGATTTCTTTTTCTTAATTTTTCATCTCAAATATTTTATCAGTGATTGTGGAGCTTAAGTGCAAAATGTTAAAATTATTTTGTTAATATTTTGAATGAAATATTAAGTTGTAGTTTATGCATGATATTGTTTGTCATAACATATAATTATTATTATAAAGTAATATTTGTTTTTCCTTTCCTTGTACATTGTATTATGCTCTTAGCTATATGTTGATTATCATATAGCTATAATATAATTCTAAATGACAATTTTATACAAAAATTCAACCTTTTGTATATAGTTTTTAAATTACATAAATGTGTCCTTTTATGCCAATTTATATAAGTATGTTGAACAATGAATAAAAAGTTTTGCTACTCTTACAGTTATGTGTTAAATCATTATATTACGGTAGCACATTTATTTATTAGATGTGTTTTGATGATTCACACAACTTAAAGACTTCTTTATGTACAGTGACTGCTGTTCAGTGAAATCACATGAGTAAAAATCCAGGAATGGAATCAAATGCTTTTAAAAATCATTTAAACTTTCCTGTTTCTCCAATTTTCTAACTACATACTGGATACCAACTGATAGTTGCTCATCTTTTTTTTTTTTTTTTTTTCATGTGCAAAAATTTTATGTTGGCCAAAATTGTGTGCCAAAAACATATAGAATTTATCCTACATTTGTTGTTTAAAAAATAAATTTTTGCTTCATATCAAATTTTAGGGCTACATTTTCTCTTATACTCTTCCAAACCAAAATATATACCTATAAAAGTAAGAAGCAATAGATGTAAAATTAACAATTATATGAGTTTCATTCTATATATTTTAAAGATTTCTGCAAAGGGTCTTAAACTCATCAATAAAGTGCATTATTGAAAATTAAGTAAATTTGCAGGTACTTAGTTGGGAAAATTGAATATTTGAAAATGATTCAAAAGTTCCCAATGAAGGAAAATAAGAAATTAGTTTGAAAGTAAAGTACCAACTTTTTTTTAACTTAACTAAGTGAAAAAAATCAAAACTTTCTGTAGCTATTTGATCACACTAAGCCTCAGTCACTGTAACTGCAATGTAACTGATTTATAGTGTTGGAATTTCGTATATCTTAACAAACAAAAATTTACACTTCTCTATAGATCATTTTCGAGATCCAAGAATAAGCAAATGTCATGCTTTTAAAACCGATCTTCATCACTTAATACATATTTTATTAGAATTAAATTTTTTTATTACTTTTTTTTAAGTTTAATAAATTCAAAGGGTGTCATTTACTTTTGGTTTCCTTAATCAAATTGCAACAGGTATATAACATACTTGTATCTGCAGTTGAAAATAAAAATAATTTAAGAACAATTGTATTTATCATGCAGCCAGTTCACATAATTTTACATTATGTGCTTTGTAAGATTGATCTTAATTCATACCCTTTATTCATCATATAATATTGTCATAAATTAGAACGTTGAATTATTTGCCTGAGTTTATTTGTCATATACTCATGCTTAAATTGTACTATTTCTTATCTATTTCCCGTTTGTAAACTATATGTATATTTATCTGATATAAGTCCAATTTAAATTATTTTTCCCATATTGGTTGATGTTTAAAACAACCTAATGGGGCAGAAACCAGATAATTCATTTACTATCCTATTTAAATATTATTTTTGTTGACTTAAAACAAAATGAGCTTTAATTAATGAATGTATTTAAGTGCATAAAAAATAAATAAATAAACTGCTTGAGAATTGCATAAAAAATCTAAATTTAATTATCTACTTCTACGAATGGGGTGTGCAAGATCATAACCTAATACCATTGCCCAAATTTGCTTTGCAAACCTTTGGAAAGTCAATATAAAAGACATTAAAATTCTTATATTTGGCTGCATTGGTGAATAATAATAGTTCTTGACAAAAACTATATAATTAGCTCCCATAAAGCACTATATATAGATACATATCTCTATTGTTATTGGTATCTCCACAATGTACTATTATGCAGTTGATTACATACAAAATCAGTTTGAATTCTAATTTTCATTCACTGTAATTATTATTTTTTAATGTATAATCAAAGAAATTCATTCTAAGTTTTTTAGTTCAAATAATGATAAAAATTAGAAATATAAAGCTACATTGTTCAAATATTTGAAAACATTTCTTGACAAATTCTATATATATTACAGAAAAAAATTGTAAAATCTAATTATGTTGTATTTTGGACTGTGAGCATTTGTAAATTCCATCCAATACTTCGAGTTTTTATGCAGCAATTTATTTGATTTAGTCCTGAAATTGCTCAAAGAAATATGTTCTGTTTAAGATTTGTTAAAAATGTGTATATTGTACAAAATAAAATGAGCTAAAAGCAAATTATTGTGTTCTTTCTTTATTTCATGTTAATATTAAAGTATGATTACTGTTCAAATTTTACTGTATACTGTTTACTGTAAATACAATGAACAGAACAAATGTTAGTTTTCATTAAGCTTGTTTTTCAAACTAAATAAGTATGTATAGTAAAATAACTATGTGCTGAAAGTGCATTTAATCCCTTATGGGTCTCCCACAGTCAAAAAAGGTTAATAGATACATAGTTTTCAAGTTGGACATGCACAATCACACATATTTACTTTAAAAACAAAACTATCTTTGAAATTACATATGTGATCGCGGTTTTACTCGATTTTCCACTTTTTTGTATTTGTTTTTCAGTGTGTTCCTCTTTTTTTCACATTTGTCAAAATATTTTTGGGCCAAGTGTTATTCTTGGAAAAAAAACTTATGTGAAGTGATTTTTTTTTTTTTTTTTTGTAATAGAAGAGTAGCTTGTAATGTAGCAAGAATGCAGCTTTTTTTTTTTTTTTTGTCATACAACATTGTAGAAAGAGCATTGGTTTGTTGAGTTATTCCCGCTTTCCTTTCTACCAGTATGGTACACCAGGTCAAGTTTGATCCACATTATCGCTATTTTTAATTTTTCCATATATGTTACAATAGGGTTATTGTATTGACTGAATTAAAACTAAAAAAATTTCTTGGAAGTATTTCTTAGTCACAAAAAATTAAGAAATAATAATTCTAAAACCCATTTAAAATGAATTATTATCCTGGTTCAAAGTGATCCTTCCTTTTAGGGTAACTTTGAAGCATGTCAGAGAAGTGTTTTTAAAAGCAATTATTTTATTAAAAGTATTATAGTTGTGCAACTGTGAACCAGAAAAATAAAATTTTGAATTTTTTTTTAGCAACATCACAGGATTCCCATAATTCATGATAGGGCATAGAACAATATCAACAACTTCAAGGGTTTCAACATGTTCAAACCAGCATTGAAAAATAGCTTCTAGACAGTGACTTCAGAATTACTGCATTATACAATTAATGTGTGTCCAGTGTTACCAATTTATTTCATAAAATTAGATAACTAATTTTACAACCTAGGCCGCTGAGTGCATCATTAAATCTTCTAGAGGTTTTTTTTTAACGTCAAATATACTAAAAAATATGACATGGTTCAAAGTTACACTGAATGACTGTACTGTCATTGAAAATGCAAAGAAAATTCAAAAGCTACAAAATATTTTTTGCTTAGGGCCGTTAAAACCCTCAGCAGACTGCAGTCGACAATGGATTGTGAGCATAGTTAGTGATTTCAGTCTTTTTTTTTTTAATACAATATGAACAGTAGCATAGCTAGAAATTTCTGAAAAGGGGGGGTCTGTAATAGTGGCTTGAATTATTTCTCCGGGGCCTCAGTGGCTGAGTGGTCTAATCGACTGCTTCCGGTGCCTCCCTGCGCGGAGTGAAAGAGGCGTGGGTTCGATTCCCACTGTCCCCTGGGTGTATTTGCTTCTCTGTATATTACATCTGTTGTACTGTCTTGTTTTGTCATATTGACGAGTTTGAGGCATATCCTTGAGAATAGCAAATAAACTCTAATATTTATGTGACCTGAAATGGTCTTAAACAAACAATTGTTTCTCCCTTGTTCCTTGCGACATGAAAGCGCGCCCACAGTCGTAAACTGCATTCACCCTTCCAAAAAAAGCGAGCTGGACGTGCGTTTACTGTGTGTTTCAAGCAAGAGTAAATAATTTAGTGTTGTTGTAATTAATTATTGTAGTAAAATGGGGATAGGAAAATCACAAGGAGGAAGCAAAGTTCGTGCTGATAGACAAAAAAATTAAGGAAAACCCCGTACAATCCTCATGCCCTGGAATGGTACAAGTCGTACCAGTGCCTCCCCGGCGAAGCTGAGAAAGACGAAAATTGAAGATATAAAAATAGAAAACAACTATGGATACTGTATTTTGGAATTTTTTAATTAAAATTACTTAGACTGCCCGAAACGAGACTCAAAACTTTAAACGCGTTTTTCACGAAACCTTTTTTCGGAACGGTTGACATGATGTCTCAAGTTTCAGTGGATCGATTTACTTCAAATTTGGTATAGGGCTTCTTAATATATGTCTCTATCGTTTGACGAGAGCTTTTTGGAAAAAAAAGAAAAAAATTCTATTATTTTTAAAAAATTGCCAAAGTTGAAAAACTGAGGGGAAAAAAATATTTTATTTTACATGGCCGCCATTTTGCGATTTTTTTTTTTTTTTTTTGCAAATCGCTCTCTTCAAACGAAAATTACATCCCTACTCTTTAAGAAATAATCAAAATTATTGTTTTTAGACCATCAAGGAAGAGGAAATCGTGTCAACCAGGGGGCAGCTTTTTTTTTTTTTTTTGAGTCTCCACTTTGCGGACCTGTACTTTTTTGAATTTTGACTTTTTTTTGACTAAATTTTATGCTCTTTAAATATAAATAAACAACTGATAAACAACCCGATGATAAAAATCTTTACCGTTTTTTATTTACAGCGTTTTAAAAAGCACCTAAAACTTGGCCCCTCTAAACCAGAAAGCCCCCTTTAACTATTTATAAAACTTAGCAACACTTTATGAAAGGTCCTATTAATTATTTATTTTACATTTCTTTGTTGACGAATTAAAAAATGTTATGTAAATAAAAAACAACTGATGGAGATTAGAAAAAGGGGGGGGGGGAGTGATAAAAGTTGCAGTCAGATAAATCGAATTTTTTGAAACCAATTAAAACTTTCTTTTGTTTCACATCAAAATGGCGTAACTAAGTGAATAAACTGGTCATTGAGTACAAGTCCTACATCCACGAAAATAAAATGTGAAATATGCAAAAGTTATATTTATGCACATCATTTTACTCCTACTAAAGTTAACCCTTTGCACTAGAGGCCTTTTTCGTAATAAGGAGCCTTTTTCGTAGGGGGATCGTGAATAAGTAGATCCAGTTACAGAAGACCATAGCGTCGTAGCGGTGTCGCTCGATTTAAGACTTCAAATCACTCAGGCGCCGCTCGAGTGCAATGGGTTAATTTCAGCGAGAGGCAGCCGCGCTGCCTCGCACCGCAGCGAATGCGCGGTTCCTTATTTCTTCCAACGTGTGGGCGCACATCAGCAGTTGCTCAGCAATCTGCGGCGCTGCTATCGAACGACCCAGCAGCGCTCCTCTTATGAAATTCTACATTGGGTTCAATCGCAACTAAAAAATTATTTTGTGACAGATATTTTTTTTTAGATGTTTTAAGTTTCAAAAATTTTACCATCGTACATTTTGTAGTTATGGATAAAACTATTGATACTGAGCAATTTATTTCGACCGTCTCTTATTTGCCTGCTATTTGGGATAATTCCTCGCCAAGCTATAGTAATAAGATGGAAAAGCAGAAGGCTTGGGAACAAGTGTGCACAAAATTTTGTGACAATTTCAGTGAGAAAACTAAAGCGGAAAAAAATGAAATTGGTACGTATAATTTCTATTATTATTTTATTTTATTGTTTTAAATTTTGCTAGCTATATATACATATATATATCAGGAACTAATTTTTCTATTACCTTTAATATAATTTTATTATCTTTTTATATTTTTCTTTAAAATTATATTAGCTACATAGAAAAGCACAGCATTACAGCTAATTCTATCTGTAGTTAGTGTCTTTCTTCTTTTTTTCTTAAATGATTTAGGATGATAAAAATTTTTAAAGAATTATTTTGACGATGAATCGAGCGTAATGTTTCTAGCCATTGTGAGGCATTAAAATGGCTCTTTTTCTCTGATACTGCTTTTTCTGTGATTTTTCTCACAAATATTCGTGGTGAAAAAAAGAGAGATACGCAACTAACATGTGAATCCAAGCCACAATTATTTTTACCATTGCATGAAAATTTATGAAAAATTTAACATTAAATTTCAGGTGGCGATTATTCGATTTCCGTTTATCCCACTGTTTCATTTGCACGGGCTTCTGCACTTTTTAATTTTATGTGACTTTTTCACACATTAGTCAGAATTCAGATTATTTACTCATTCAACTAAGTTCTGATGACTACAGAGGTGTGGGCTCCCGTACTTTTTTTGTCAGAAATTAAGTCCTGATTTAATCTCTTTTTTTACATGACATGAAAGACGTATGATCAGCTGTAATACAAGAAAGAACCTTTTAATTCTCTATAAACCTATTTTTTTCGCTGCATTTTCTCATTAACAAGTACGTAATGACAATTCTGAAAACAAAATAGTTTCATTGATATAACTTGCGCGCTTTTGTAATGAATTGTAAACCAAATTGTCTTTTATTTGAAGCAAAAATCTTTCAGAATTAATGGTAATGCTGCAGAAAATGTCAATCATACCTTATTTTTAGCCAACTTTCTCCTAAAAGTTCAAAATAATAATAGTGTTAATAAATAAACTAATTAGTTTTAAAAAATAAATAGATGCGTTAAGGAATTATCTTACAAGAATATATCTAACCAAAATAAAAGTCAAAAAATAAGAAAAAAGTTATTCAATAGATATTTAAAGTTAAAAATTTTTGGAAAGCGGGGTTATGAAAAGGGGAAAATGTGCGACTTTCGGTCCATTTGTCGCTATGAACTTCCCCCTCTCTCCCTAATATATCTTTCGAAGGGTAGTTTAATCAATACAATCACCCGAACAGAATCGAGTCTCATTTGAAAATAGTATAAAATACTTGACATGGGAAAAAAAGGTAAATTTTAAAATCTATTGAACGATTGATAAATTGAAATAGCATCTGAAACTCAAAAATTTCACTTTAATGTTTTAACATATTCTATGAAATTCAAAATCATCATCCACCACAGAAAACGCAATTAAATACTCTTTTCAATTGATTAATAAAACAATGAAATTACTGTCTTCTCTTAGCTGTGGAACATTAACTCTGCCAAAACGGCGGTCAACTCCATTCAGCAGTTCGAAGAACTTATTGATCACACGACACATTTCGTCCGACGACTTGAGGATCATTCATAAATGATGCCACGCTTTGAAGGGGAGGGGGTTTCGTGAAATTGTGACAAGAGGAGGGAGAGGAAACAATAGGGGGAGGCAGTGTGACATCATGCTTATGCAGCATAGCGTGGCAAGTGACAAAGAGAGAAGGGGGTTCAAATATATGGGAAAGATTCGTGACATCATTTATGGAAGGTCTCTTACCTAACAGGACGAAAGAAGGAGTCAAAACAATAAGCTGGGGATCTCTCCTGCTCGATGAAACGGATAAAGTCACGTGACTACTGGACTTTAGATTCTAGTTGGGAGTGGCAGACCAAGTTTTTATTAGTGTTATTATTTCATGGTGTTTGAACATATTTCGATTAGCCAGATTTAGGTTGCATAAGAATTTATGCAAAAATAGTACCACGTCGTTTGTATTCTATAAAAATGTTTTCATAGAATAAATTAATATAATTTTTAATGCATTTAAAGCAAAATGGTAGTAATAGCATGGAAGAAACTCACCCTAACCGTAGCCGTAGAAAGACCCTATATTTAAGTGGCTGTGAACGCGCCCATGCAGCTCGCTTAGGGTGCATAGAGGTAATCATGGGGTCGACGGAAGCGAAACATAAAAATTCGACAGTCGTTCTCGGGAAGGAAGAGGGAGGAAGAGCAGAGACCAGTTATTACAAAGAAATTCTCTTGATCAGCGTGAATTTAAAACAATTAACTTCCAGTTAAATGTTTAAATTTAAAAGAAAATCTTTTACACTTTCAAGACAAAATAATGTGCATCGTTTTTACAGAATTCGAACAATTAATATTTTTTACTACTGTGTAATAATTAACGTTTTTGTTGTAAAATTCAATTTCCCTTTATACAAATTATGTACACATATAATCATTGTTATTATAAGGCTCACACATGTTATTAGAAGTTCAAAAACAAAATTGGAAATGTGATCTACAAGATAGTGTGGAGGTTGGGATTTTATAACATAGGAAGGTGGCTCAAATATATTGATAAAAGTGTGACATCATTTAAGAATGACCCCAAACTTCGTTCAATTTTCTTTTGTGTGCTTCTCAGTCAAGTGAATGTGTTTTGTTCTCTCAAATTTACATATTTAAAATTGAGTCTTATAAAACAGGATGTGCTTCATAATAACTGGTTGCTTAATTTAATATGTAACATATTTTATTTAAAGCTCTAATGATAATTTCTGTTTTGTGCAACTTTTATACTTTAATCTGAAATTTTTTATGTTTGTAAGTTCTGTTGTTACAGTATATGGAATTTGAAGTCAATCTTGTGAATAAGTACTCAAAAAATTAATTTAATTCTCTTCACTAATTTTAGGAAAATCATCCGATCGTTAATAATTATTACTATAGTGAGTGTGAGTTTACTGAATATGTCAAAGCATTAGACTGCATCACACCAACTGATAACTGATTTAGTAAAATTTGAATCCGGATTTGCTACTACTGAAACTAATAGCACATTTTGGCAAATTACATGCACTTTTTTCTAACAGCTAAACCAAAAGTGAATATAAAGCTTATAAACGTTATGCCTCGTGGGAGAGAATAGTTTCAAGTTATTAGGCAGAAATAATCGCTTTACCTTCTTTTTAAAATTTAATTATTTTTTTATTTCGTCCTGTTTGGTCTCTATCTGACAATCCAGATCTTAGAACCATAAATAGCGATTGCACGAACTAAAATTTTTACATCAAAATTTTAGTAGCTCAAACAATTGACTTACTTTAAAAAAGCTATTAATTCACAAAATAAATAAATAAATAAATAAACAAACAAAAACCGCCCAAAATACTTCGATTTTGTATTTGCATGTTTATATTAGTATAAAATTAGTTTTCATCAGAAATCAAATTACATAAAACTGGAAATGTTGGCACCCGCAAAAATCTTATCACGAATTATTCATTTTTGTTATTGTTACTTATGCTATTTGCATACTCATTACCCATGCCACACAAAGATAGCGATGAGGATTTAAGGCAGTAGGGAGCAGCTCCCAGGAAATGAGGCACTGTAAATTCAGGAGTCCAACTTTAGCCTCCACCGATAGATGGAAGCACCAATCTAATTCCCGCCTCTACAACTTAGCCATCGTACTGAAGGGGAGGGAAAGTCTGCAATATTTTTCACGCATGGAATATGCCAGTGACCGACCACAGGACTTCTGGACCCACGGATTTAATGAGCACGTATTCCGCATGCAATCGGTGGGTATTTTGAGACGCCCGACCACAAATCAATCATTCTGTTCGGCATTTGTTCCTTCAACTTGCCAATTCTGACATTCTTAACCACTATATAGATATTAATGTCAATTGCACCGTTTTATGTGTTTAGTCACTTTCGTAGAACATGATTCTGTTACGTTACTTTTATGTTCTTTCTCATTTTAGTAGAGTTTCAATATGCGCCACTTAATATGATTTTTTCTTCCAATTCCACAGCGTTCCAGTTCCAAAGGAAATGGAAGCACCTACGTGATGGCTTTTCCAGAGAATTGGCAAAACAAAAACAAGAAAAGTCAGTTTCTTTCTGCTCTTCTCGAAAGAAGTATGTTTATTTTGACCAGCTTTTATTCCTTCAAAGGGTCATGCAAGGAAAATCCATCGTGCTCGATTTAGATGACGAAGAGCATCAAAAAATTGACGAAGCCTCAAGTGACGACAAGACAACTTTGAGACCATTGATAAAAAAGAGAAAATTAAGTTATCCTTCTGAGGAATTTATTTTACACAACCCGAAAGACAGAATACAGTTTAGGTGCAAAACACCTGTTGATGAAAGCGATGCCGATCGTTTATTCATGCTGTCTTTCGTGAAGGAGCTGAAACAAGTTCCAGAAGAATTCAAGCTGGAAGTAAAGTCAGATATTATCAATGTTTTCAGAAAAGCTAAATTGTATAACTCTTCGAAAAATACAACCGCGAATTCTGTTTGAGTTGTATTTTTATACATATTCATCGTCAACAGTGTTTCCATTAGTAAGACGGCAGCTGTTATCACCATTGGCAAACACCATTTTCAATATGCTACCGGCTGAAAATCTTTCCTGAGCTTTTTAATCCGCGGCTTTCGATGTCCTGTTGACAAGTTCTATTCCTTTGTCCATCAAAACATTCTTAAATACAAACTATTTCATGGACATTTTATCTCGCGAGGACATGCTACTATTGACAGTCCAACCCTGCCATTCTGATGGTGTAATTAATTATTAAGACTCATTGGAAAGTTTGAGAGCTATTGCTCCTCCATGCTGCCTATATGGCTGATGGATAAGGTGGTTGAGATTATTATCAATGCTGTTGTTGAGCATATGCTTGAAGAATATTTAATTCAATAAAAAATGGCATTGCTCCAGTTTAATGGTACACTTTATAGAATGAAAGACATGCTGAAATGTGTTTAAATATATTTTTATAGTTTTCGATGAAAATCAAATGATGTCTTTTGTATCTGAAATTTAACTTTTCACAAACACAGATATTTTCATTTGGCACAAATGTTGTCTCATAAAAAACGTATCCATATTTACTGTTTATAAACTAATATTTGATTAAATGCGCTCTGAAGATATAGTTAGTACAAACTTTATACGCAAAAACTTTTTTCGCTTTTTCTTTTCTTTATTTACGTAACACAGCGATTATCCTGAGATACTATGTTAGCCAAGCCCGTAACTGAAGTAAGAATAAACTCCAGTTCATCTATAAGGTCGAGATATATCACTTCGAGCATGATCAATATACACTATTTGATAATTAAATAAAAAGGGGAAGGTAGTTCACCGCGATTAGCTGTCATTTAAAGTAATTTTGATTACGTATTTTGGTTTAAATGTTTCTCGACATGATTTAAATATCACTTTAAATAAACTATGCTCATTTGAGCAATAAAGTTAAATGAGTAAGTTGAAAATTTACTTTTCGTAAATGGATCCGTTTTTGTTTTTTTTCAAAGATAAACTCACAGCAACAGGATAAAAAAAAAAAAAGAAAAAAAAAAAAAAAGTTTGAGAATGATTTTTTGGAATATAGAATATACATGAACTATCCAAAATCTGAGGACCTAAATTTTATAAGCGAAATATTATTTCATAATTTAAATTATAAGCACTATGCAAAGACACGCCTATTACAACTGAATGTACACTTGCGCAGAGTTTTAAGGTTGCGAAGTACTTAAAAGAGAAAAAGAAAAGAAGAATTACCACTTCGGGCAGTCTTGAAAGATAGTGTTTTGTTATATGTTGTAAACCTTTGTGCTACAGAACAAAAAAGTAAAGTAATACAAACGTATAATACGTACACATTTTTCAAAAGATTACAAACAGTGCATATGGCAGTCAGCGTGTCGGCAGTCAACGTGTTAATATACAAACACTGCGCACTGATTCAAGGCGGCGCATACACACATCTTTTACATCAAAAAATGGACCAAAAGTAATTTTTATTGCTTTTGGTACTTCAGTGTTGATATTTTTAAATTTATTACATGTGTTTTATACTTATAAAACATATCATAAACGAGATTAACAATTGCTACAAACATCCTGTTCTGTTTTTGTACATAGTTCACTTATTTTTATCAAAATATATCAACTGATTTTCATCTGTCTCAGTTAAAATAACAATTTCTGTAATATTTTTCTTTGTACAAATACGTGTACAATTTACTTCAAAATAAAAATTATTAGGTTTATGTAAACAGCCCTAGGATGAAATTGAAATTCGGATTAAGCAATTTCTGCATTTTTTGACTAGGTTTTGTATTTTAAAACTTATATTATTTTCATTATTATTATTATTATTATTATTATTTTAAAAGTATTTTTTTCGAACACTTGATGTGAAAGTTGTTTTACCATTCTTATGTAGTAATGATGCAGTTACATATTATTCTGATACAGCTGTTGAATTTATTTAACGATTTTGACTTTATTAAATTTGTTTACACATTTATTCCTATTATTGTTTATTTGAGCACGAACCCAAAATGATCATAAAATTATTGCTACTTTTTTAATATAAACTTACAATAGAGCAGGGAAGTACATCACATATGTCAGTAAAGCTAGATCAAAAGAAAATGGCATTATCTGAAACAAAAAAAAAAAAGAAAAAAATTGGAAAATGTTTATGTTCGAAATTTAAGGAAACAATATTGTAACTGAGTAATTTTAAAAAAATCCACAGATTTAAACGACAATAAAGTAAAGTTACAGGTATACATAGGTATTACTGCAGTTTATCGTAGTTTAGAGTTAAGTAAGTTAGACCTTAAGTTTTTTCTTTTCAGCGTTTAATGTAAATTACGCAGATAAAGTTCATCTAAGCAGATAAACTTGGAACTTTATAACAAAATTCTCGAAGAAGTAAATGTTTCTAAAATAACTGGCAAATTTAGCTGAAATTGCTATAAATAAAAATTGCATTACATTCTAAAATGGTATTTAAATATTCGGTAAATTTACTAGCTGCCGTACTGGAGTTGAGTGATTGAAACAACGTAATAAAAAGCAAAGATTCATCCATTCATTGTCACACACGAATTAATACCATTATTTGTTAGATTCATAACAATCCTATGTGATAAGAAATGATTTTTTTTTTCTTTTTGGTAATAATCCAAAATGTTCCTTTTTACTGTAGTATCAAATGATTTGATATTTTACCCATGACCTTTGTACAAAGCAGCTTTAAAAAGTAATAAAAATAAGGGAGGATGAGGTAAAATGGGTCATATGGTAAAATGGGTCACTTGATAAAAAACCCAAAATAATAGAACTTGAAATTGAAAATTTTAAACCAATATTTTTAATGTTATATTTCAATATGTTGGCAACATTTTTCATTCTCAAAAAAGTTAGGTTCTTAAATATGGAACCACAAGGAAATTTTTTTGTAAACTTTGGATGATAGTGTGATAAACGCATGGTTTACCAACTTCTGAAAAGCTCAATATTTTATCAAATAACAGCCCAAATTTGAAGGATTTCCTCACTAAGAAACTTTGGAGAACAAAGCATGTAAAAAAAAAGAAAAATATTGTCTTTTTCACATCAGTTTTTCTTGGATGGAGTAAAAGGGGTCATGGCTAGGCTCAGTGTTTCTTTCAGACCTTTGGTTCCGGGAGGGCAGGTGAAGAATTAGGAGGGGCAGTGTATGATCCAAAGTCATATTCTTTTTTTATAGAATAGAAACGATGATAATATGGAGTTTTTTACTATATATAATATATGATAGATCCCTGATAATATATAGTAGAAGCAATTTTAGACTATGCTTAATAAAGTTAAGGGAGTTTTTAGAGCTTCTGCATCTGAAATTTTTCCAATTAAAATCTTGAAAATGTAATGTTTAGAATGGCGTTGAGGGGGGGTGTTCGGGGGCCCTCCCCCGGAATTTTTTTGAAATTTTAAGTCCAGAGAACGCGATTTTAGGCTCTTAGGAGACGTTAGGGGAAGGGGATTCAAGGGTTCTCTCCAGAGAAAATTTTCTTAAGAATGCAGTTTTACTCGATTTTTGTCAACGGTACTGGAGACAGGGGTGCGAGGGCTCTCCTCAGGAAACCTTTTAAGATGGTATCTTAGATGATGTAGGAGAAGGAAGAGAGAAGCAGAGGATCTAACTCGAAAATTTTCCAAAACTGATGAATTGAAAAATAGAATTTTAGGCTATCTTTTGTCACGTTAAGAAAAACGGAGTGAGTCCCTGCTTTGAAAATTTTTTCAATCTGAAGTCTTAAAAAGTGCAGTTTTAGGTTTTTTCTTTTTTGGTGGCAAAGGAGAGGTGTCTAAAGTTCTTCCAGGAAAGTTTTGAATTGAAGCCTTAAGTCGCAATGTTTGGCATCTTTCTTCACATTAAAGAGATGAAATGTTAAAAAAAAATATGGAGCACATGTACATATTTATGTTTTTACTTGCTTTCAAAACGATGATCATTGGTCAGTGATCAGACATGAGTCAAGTAGAAGATTACCAGAATCTAGATTTAAATGTTTCCAAATAAAAATGTACATATTTTTTAAAAGATGTTTGTAATTGTTTCTGGAAATTTTCCAAAAGTACTCTTAATGTTGACCTGAAATAAACGATTCAATTTCAAAGTAACAGTGTGAAACATTTCATTGAAAACCGCACTGGATATGGAAATATTCGTATAACAGAAGTATGGATCAAAAGGTTCCTACCATAGGTAAAAAAAAAGGAACCAATACTAAATACTAATAAAAGGCAGCTTCCTTTAGGAAGGGGTTATATCCATGAAATTTAATCGAATAAATGGAGATTGTATTGTTTATCCTAAACTCTAAACCAGGGCCACAGAGAACCAAGGCGGGCCTAACGTTAGTTTTGTCCCCCCCCCCTTCCACCCCCATTATACTTGCATCTTAGCCATAGAAAACTTTTACCCACTGCACTACTCTGATGCCGAACCATGCCCAATGAATCAGCCATACCTGACATCCCTCTCAACAGCCATGCTCAGAACCAGGTCTTCTCTGAAGGAGCGGAGCTTTGGCATTTCACATTTTGTTGGCCAGTGAGAGACCAGTTTTATAACTACCCAAAACAGAGGCCACTTTATTTCCTCTATACTTTAAAATTTTAATTTTTCATTCTACCCTCCTCCCCTTTTCTTTTCTTCTTCTTTTTGTTTTGAAATTGTGATCTGAATTTTTTTCTCCCGGGGGGGAGGGGCAGTTGACTTGCTCCGAGGGGGCAGTGCCCCCTCGGCGAGATTCCTGAAAGAAACACTGATTAGGCTTTAGTAGTTCTATTCTATTCTTTTTTAAAAATTTACTCTGTTGTACCTCAGTGCAGCAAGTTCCTAAATTAAAACAATGTAGGTCGTTTATTTTATTGAAATTAAATAATTTTTTTTTTTTTAATGTTTTCCCAAAAAAGATCATGTTGATGTGGTATAGAGAAGTGATGTTGCAGAAGAGTTATGTGAACCAATATATAACAATCTAGAACAATATTATTTTAACACTTCAATGTAATTATAATTCAAAATGTTGCTAAATATGTTACTTACTCTTTTTTTTTATTTTAAAGTAATAAAAAACTGTTTTCAGCATTATTTTTCATTATGACCTATTTTATCCCACGATGGATTAAGTCAGGTCACAACTTTAGAAGCTCAGTTAAACTATTTCATAATTAAAAAATAAATATTAAAATGACATAAAATTGATCTAAAAGAGTTCAGTATTAAGATGCAATTGAAAAGAAATGGGAAATGTTTCTGGTTTTGTTGCTGTGAAACTTTAAATATGAAAATAGCTAAAAAGTGACCCATTTTCCCCCACCTGATCCTACTTATGTAAAACGTTTTTTAAAACATTCTTTCATTCTTTATAAAAACATTCTAAGGAGCATGAAATAAATTTTGAGCAAACGATAAACCGTTCCAGAATCGAAGTTGTGAACTAAATCAGCTAAAATGTAAAAGTATGAGGCCCATAGCCCACATAAAGAACGTCAATTAAAACTCTTGCTCACCATTATCAATTAATCATTTATTTCAGTAAAAAAATGATGCAAAATGTATATACATATAATACAGATATCTCTCCTATAACACACCTGACAAGCATTTAATGTGTTTTTTCAGAAATTTGAAAAGATAGTGCAATAAATTTTTATTTCTTCTACCCCCATTCTTAAATTAAATAAGTAAATAAATAAGCTTACTGCTTTAAAGCAAAGGACAATAATAAAATACATAAAAGTCATTCAGCTTTGTTATACAATTTTGTATTTGTACGCTAACAGAAAAATTCTATACTGCAAGTTTTGATATCAATCACCGAATATTTTTCCATACACTTATCAAAATAGGCAATTTATGTTTTGTTCGCGCCAAAGCGCCATCTATCCAGCTCTCCTGTAAGCAGATCTCTTTCTCTTATCTCCCGGAAGAGGGCTCTGCGTAGAGGAGAAGCGAGCGCATCCACAGAGAGGAATCAGAGTGCACAGGTAAAGGGGGAAATCGTAAAAAGCTGCTAGTCACGCGTTCACCTGCACATAAAATAAACCTCGCACAGCATCCAGCTTCTCTGCCGCGAATGGCGCGTCCGGACCCCGGATAATTTGGGGGTTCGGACCCGGAAAGTTGAAGACAGGGACAGAGGACGGTGTGTCCAGAGAGCGAATGGCCGAGGGCGGGGGCAAGGAGGAAGCTGAGGAGGCATTCTCCTTCATGGACAAGGTTCGCTTCATGATGTACGGGGAGCAGGAGAAGGAGGCATTCCTCATTGAGAAAAAGGAGAAGGAAGAGAAAAAGAAAGGTGAGTTTGTGTTTTTCCCACTCACAACATTCTCCCTTTTCAATCCCATGCCTGTGACACGCATTAGAGATCAGGTCCATCTGTATTTACAAATGAAGTTCAATTAAAATACAGAGCATGTTTACAAAACACATCCTTATATTCATGTATTTTAAACACAATTATTTTAATTCTAATACAACATTTATGTAGTTAAATGTTTCTTCAGTTTTAACGAATTCTCGGCATTGTTTTAAGAAGTCGCATACAAAAATGAATCAGCGATTGCTGAAATGAGGTAAATATATATTTTCAGTTCATTATTTTAAGACGTCTGTGTGATCTAAAAATAGGATTTAAAGTATTGTTTTCTCATTTTTAATTTTAATGTATGACTTTCCTATACTTCATTTGTTTTTTCGTGCTTATTGACTGCTTCATAATGAAAGGAGCTTAATCCAAACTTTATATATTCTTCGAAGATCATGTTTGGATAGATTAGCTCTAAAAGGTACTAAGCGCATTCCTTTCCAATAATTTCGAAACATTTGCTTTTCTTCAACAATTACCGATTCAATGAATGTTTACATATGAGTGGCGTGGGGAAACAAATTCTTCATTCCTCCTGTTAATGAGATTAAGGATTTGTATTACATCATTTTTCATCAGGGGAGCTCTGGTTGTCATTATTTTCTGAAGACAATACACGTAATATTAGGAAATAAAAGCAAAGCTGGTGAAGAACCATAATAGTTCGAAATTGAATGCAGTGAGTGATTTCCCCCCCCCCCCCCGAACCTTTCACGTGTTTCTTCTAAATTTTTGAAAATAAAAAAACACGTACATGTTTTGAGGAATAATTCACACCTGTCGTAAGTTGTCTTAGGTTAGTGATAAGTTTATTACGAATGATAAGTAACAAGTTTCCATACTAAATTTCTAGGAAACGAAAAATTTTAACTTAACGCTCATGTATATATATATATATATATATAAGCTATAAAGAGGTTTTAGTTGTTAAAATGATCAATTTTTACTAAATGAAAAATTTATAATTTTTCCATTTCATTATTTTACAACAATTTGAACAATCCCAATTGCATAAATTATCAGTTTCGCACTTTTTATACTTAAAGTCGATAGTTGCTGTCAACGAATCGTAATTGCAAGAAACCTTTAAATTGATCTCGCAGCATGTGTTTATAAAATTGTGTTTATGGAAAATAGGTAGATTGATAAGAGATTAGACCAAGTTTCCCCGGTCTGTTGTCATATAGTAAATAACGCAACTTGCCATAAATGTTCCAATTTACTATTTCACTTGTGTTTAATTACATTTGCGTAGTATAATATTTTTTCTGGATAATTTTCATTTGTATGCATTAGCAATTAAATTTTCTTCTTGAAAAACATTCTAGCAATTTCAGATAAAAGAAAGATTAATAATAACTCATTTATTCTCAAAATTTTGTTGGTCCGTTTTGTCTAACAATTTCACTTTTAAATTTTTTCTTTAGTAGGGTAAAATAAAATATTTGTTAAATCACTTGTATCACATTTGAATAGGAGTGTTTGGAATCCGTTTGACTGATAAGTGATTCATTTCATTGGTTCATAAATATTGTTGTGCTTTTATTCACTGTTACCTTTTATTATGATGTAAGCAACGCATTTTATAGCTTAACGAAAACTAAACTTTTAAAATTAATTAATGATATTGCTGTTTTTAAAAATTGTCTTTAATTACATTACAATATATATTGATTTAAAGAAATATCTGTTATTATGAAATTGGCATTTTATGTTCCATTTGAAAAAAAAAAAAAAAAAAGCTTCAATATTTTACATTTTTTATAAAATTTTTGGCATCGCATTCGATTAAAGAATAATATCGCGATAATTTTTAAGTGTTTACAGTAGCGGAATACATGAATATATTTAGCAAATGCTCTTTCTGATCGCATTGTAAAGAAATATATAGAGCAATTAAAGGAAGGGGGGGGGGGGACTTATAGGTTACTTTAACTGTTTATGACTGTTACCGGTAATGAATGAAATCGGGGATCCTATTGCCGGCTCGATTGTTCATGCCGGCCACTTAATACATTACTCGGAACGTAATCACACTTCGGAGCAGGGCCTCCTTAGCACAGGCGTTCACAGATGCTCAGCTCCTGCCTTTATTTTGAATTTTATGTTAGTTTTTACATATTTGACGAAATTCTGACTATTTATGTAATAAATGAAATAAATTATGTAATAAATGAAATAACTATGTAATAAATTCTGTGGACTACACCTCCCATATACATTTGAAGCACCAGAAGCAAAGGGATGTAAGTGACAAAATTGAAAATCTGGAGATAACTAGTGCAAATGATAGAGAAGGCACCATTCTATATTGTGGCCAGAGATGTTAGGGATAGCTCTAGCAGGTGCTCCGTCCTAACGTGATTTAGAAAAAAAATATTAAGCGTTCCATAAGATCCAAACTTAGAGCGCGTTTTTCTCACAATTTTTTTTTTTCTTTTTTTTTTTTTTTTTGTCACTTACATTTGTTTGCCGCGCACTGACTCATTTGTGCTTACGACGCCAGTATTGGGCTCTTGCACTTTTTTTGTTAGAAATGAAGCCCTGCAATGGCAATACTAGTAAACAACTGTAACAACAATGTTAAAAGATTTATAATAATCACTCGTGTTTGAGAGCTAGTAATCCCACCTCCCCCGCAGCATCAATTTTAATGAGGGTATTTAGAGCTAGAATAGAATTTTGTTCACGATCATTTTGTATTACGTAAGCCTTCACATAAAGTTAATTGGTTCGAATGAAAACAATTTCTTCACTTTGAGATATTTGACTAGCGTTTCCGTTCTACATATTTTGAATGATTTGATTTATATATAAGTAAGTCCCTATTCCATGTTTGAGATAGCCTTGACATTTTAAATAAAACAACAATATTTTTAGGGGAAAAATTGTCTCCTAATGAGTTGAGTGTACTACATTACTCCCTGTCCTATCTCGGTGAAAGAAAAAAAAACCTACTCAATCATTTTAGTGAACCTTAACTATGGGACAAAGGTAAACAAAATGTTTGCTATTGTTTTGGTTGAATTGACATACAGTTGATATTTGTTTATATTTGCCCTACACTGGGCAAGAGGAAAGAACGAAAAACAAGCTTGAAATGGAAAATTATTTTTAAAAACATTAATTTGTAATTGAACTCAAACAAACAAACAAAAAAATCTCTAACTGCAATTTACACAGCCATTTTAATGTTGTTTTTATTAATTGACACAACTGATGAGAACCGGTAGAAAAATCTTGTTAATCTGAATTGTAAGATCTAAAAGCACTTTGTGATCCGTTTATGATAATAATAATTGTTCTCTTTTAAATTTCCAAGTACTTTAGTAAATTCCCTAGATTAAATGAAGGGTCCACTGCAAAAACGACCTAAGTCACATACTACATTTGAACTTTGCTTTATGTTTTATTATAAATTATGTATTATCAATTTGAATTTGGGTGTTACGGAAAAGTAGGCTCGTATAGTTAAAATTAACATTTATGTTATAAAATAATTGAATAAAACATAAAGCAAATCTCAAAAAGTAGTATGTGACTTAGGTCGTTTTTCCAGTGGACCCTGCAAATACATTTATCACACAAACTTGTTTAAATACGGAAATGTTTCTTATACCACTTTTCAAGGTTAGGCGGAAATTTTTTCCCCCTTCCTATATATATTTCAAAGTTTGGTTCCGTTTTCAATCGCGAAATTTTCTAATTCCATATTTAAAAGGCTTTTTTTTCGTTTCCGTAATTACCATAAAAATACAAACACGAGACTAAATTAAAACATTGCCAAAAAAAAAAAAAATCAGTTTTACATTAATCGCATCCACTTCAAAACACTGTTGATCATCACTGTTTCATTTACTCCAAAAACTGGTCTTTATTTCTCTTACAAAAAAAAGGGGACGGGGAGGGTAAATGTAAACACACTAGCTTAAAAGTTTTTTGTTGACGTTTCTATAATTCATGCTGAAATACAACAGTTCTCTAAAAAATGCCCTTAATCCAAAATTTTTCGAAAGGAGACTAATTGAATAACTGATGCTTAGGGATCATTCATAAATGATGTCACCCTTCGAGGGGGGGAGGGGAGGTGTAACAAGAAATGTGACATCATGCTTATGGAAGATACCTGGCATGTGACAAAGGGGGGGGGGGGGTCAAATATATGGGAAAATGCGTGATATCATTTATGGATGCTCCTTTAGCTTCTGAAACAAAAGTACATGTTGAGGATTTAACTGGCGTCCCCATGTAGAATGCCCTGACTCCTTGTCATCTGATTCATCTCACATTATAAAGAACATGAAATTAATCTTGCTTCAGCCTGTAATGAGCGTTTATAAATACTCCTGTTTACATTTACCCTAATTAACTCTACTCAAATATGTCTTGATTTGAGATAGTTCTAGAACAAGATACTTTTTTGTAAATAATTCTTTTAATATATTTTCTTAAATTTGAAAAATAAGATATGTGTACAAGTTACATGTACCGAGGTTTTAAATATTCTTAATGACAAAAAATTGAAGTAAGGTCATTCGACTGTCTTCAAAGTTTTATACCTGAAAAACACATTATTTATACAATGAACTATTAAGTTTTATTGATGGCACATCTTTTATTTATTTGTTTTTCTGGTTAGTGTATCTTCACTGCGATTATTTTTTGTGATTAAATGTGTAAACGTAAGTGCACCTATTCGAACATTCGCATAATTTCCGTAACTTAGTAATGTATTCCTTCTTTTAGGTACATTTTTTTATTAGACAGTCGAAAGAAAAACGTGAGGATTGTTACTTGAATAATGGTATTTTCATTTGTCTCGACTTCTTTTTTCGTTCGTTCCGTTGAAACAAAAATTTTTAAATGCTTGTTACTTTACATCATTTTATTAAGATTTTGCTCATTTTCCTTAAATCCCTTTTCGCGAACTTATGAGCTCTGTTATCAATGTTTTTCGAATGTGTTGTTCTATGTCTTTCTTCGTATTCATACGTATAACGCTCATAGAGGCCTTTTTCAACCATCACGGTTGTCTCATACATACGAGGGCCTATTAAATTATTTAAAATTCCGTACAAATGGGCCTTAAACGTTGCACTCATAAAACGCAATGTTTAAAGGCTAAATTGATAAATAAAATATCATGCTTATTAAAAACTATCTCGACCATCAGTGCATTGTTTTTGGCGCGAATCCATTTTAGAGAGGGCGCAGCAATCGAACATTTTTCTAGATTAGCAGGAGTGCTATATCGCAAGAAGTAATGAAAGAATTCGAAAATAAAATTTGGTATACAAGTAGACCTTAATAGGTACAGGTACTGATTACATTTTGGCCCCATTAGCTCCAAAGGGGGTGGAGCAATCTAACTTTTAAAAAGCATTTTTTGGGCACTAACTCAAGACGTAATGCGTATGAAAGTAAAAATTGCACTTTGAGAATAATCAATCTTTTTAGTGTTGGGATTTCGTTAACAGTCGAAAATTTGTGTGAAAAGCCTTGCCTCCCACTTACTACAGTAATTTATTTGCACTTGATTGTAATTTAAGATATTTTATATAAAAAGATTACATTTCTTACTTTTATTGGTACGATTACGAATTGGTGCCAGTGCCAAGGGTTCCAAAGTGTTCCCTTTTCCGCGATCGAAACCTGCCAGTCGTTTTAACGTCTGAATTTAGGCAGAAAACATTGGTAAATGTCTACATGCTCTGTGATGCATTCACGAATTCAAATTGGAATAACGAACTGAACTGAAACATGACGAGTGTGGTAATGCGCTTTACACTTTGGTATCGACAAATGCGCGATTTTTAAACACTACAAGCCTGGGCAAAGTGTTACGAAAAATTGATGAAAGTTATTGTTTATTTAACTAAATGTTTAGTTACATACACGTGTTTAGGAGTCACAGAGAACAACTTTCCTCTGTAGGGGAAAAAAAGTGATATCTAAAAAACAAAAAATACAACAATTACTGCAGTGAGTACTTGATTAATGGAGTTTACCAATTGCTATATTTTGGTAAAAATAATTAATTTCAATACATTTTTTCATTAAGCTGTGATGTTTATTATTTAGTCACCTTCAGCGATCGATTTACCCTTTCATGTCTTCATCATAATATTTCCGTATATTATTTTTCCGACCCAAAGTATGAAAAATTTCTAAAAGGCATTCAATAAATACATTAAATAAGTTAATAAAATACACATTGTCAAATATTTTAGTGGAAACGGGAACTCTTTTCGCGGAAGTAGGCAGACACCTTTATCCGGAACCACTGGTTTATAAACGATGCTCTTAGTGAGCTTTCGAATCAAGTTTAAACAGCTAAAAAACTAAAAAGGGCTTTTATGGTAACATTAAAGATATGTAAGATTAAAGGAATTAAGGGGGATAAAATCTATTTACGTGAAATTGGCAAGTTTTTATGTACGTTTGATAATTCTAAACGAATTAGTAATAACTTAGATGCAAGTGTGTTTTATTTACTCTTTTGGTTCTATTATTTAAAAGATATTTTTTTTAATTGTTGGTTATTATTTTTAATATTAATCCTTTTTTCAATGGAATGATAATTAACAAGGCAATGTGTGCATGCCAATTTCAAACTTTTAAACAGGTAAGTGACTGTTTTTGTGCATCGAAAATAAGTGGCTTTAGGTACTCAGATTTCCCCTATACGCATGCGGGAAAGAGGGCCTGAAGACATGTGGTTGCACTGCTGAAAGATGGACGAAGATAGGGCTAGAATAATTGGGCAATAATAAGGCAAAACTTTTCAAACTACTTTTTGAAACGTGCAACAGTGAAAAAGCACTGAGGGTCTATAAGACGCAATACAGAAGCAAAAATACAAACTTACTGGGAAGCAAGTTCATATTTTCTTGCAAGAATACTGTAATCCATGTTATACTGTATCCACACAATCTTGACTGTCAGTCGCTATACAGGAGACAGGCAGAACATACATCACGAATTTGTTCAGCAAACCCGTACTTGGTCAAATTATTTAGTTGACGAATGTTTCAAATTACTGTTTCATTGACGTTATGTTGTGCTATGCATAGCATAGACATCAATATTCAAATTAGAAGCGGTGAGGACTCTATGTTAGAATACACCGAAAGAATTTATGAGTACACTTGTACTTGTTCAAATGAGTTAGTTGACTAATGCTTTAAATTACTGTTTCAGAGTAAAGTTATATTGTGCCATACATGAATACACAAATTTAACAGCGGATAGGGGCGCTATTATCATTTACTCTGGGAGTCGTCGACATGCGATCTGTGACGGATTTGCCGTAATACTGCCTCCTCTGGTTTTCTTTCCTTTTTTGATTTCACAGCCCATTTTCCTCCTTGTTTCTTTTGTGAATATTTAACTTCATAAAATAGTATGAATATTATTAATATTTTAAAAGTTAGCATTATATATATATATATATATATATATATATATATAATGTATGTGCAACACAGCATACACAAATATATATATATATATATTTGTGTATGCTGTGTTGAACGCTTTTGTAAGTACTTATAAATTTATTTAAATCTAAAAGTATATTCTTTTTAGACTCATATTTCCCCCCGCTCTTCTACGCGACAGGCCAATAGCTTTCGTAAGACATACGAACATTTGCAAAAGTCAATTTTGTAAATTTTATCATTTATTATAATTATTACTTTAACTTCCTGAACTTTCCAATTATATGCTTATTTCATCACCGAGCCGATATTAAACTCAGAAAAAGCAACATAAGCATAAATTATGTGATCCGAATTACATGGGCATGTTTCGGAGTAACAGGAAATCCATTCGTCACTGCCTGGAACTAACTCCATGCAATGCATTGACGAGCCATGTGACAATACTTAACAGATCTAAGTTCTAATAACAGTCAATCTGAATAAACTTGTAATAGTGGAATTGTTATTCATGAATTTCTAAAATCTTTCAATACACATAGAAATTCGTAAATAAGCTTTTAAAAATACGTATGCTATTTGAAATCCACGTCTTCAAATGTACTAATTACATATATTAATTTTTTTTTAATTCGTAAATGATTAATTCTAAATACTTTAATGATTCTTTGACAATTATGACACAATATAAGATCTCACCGATTTTTCTGAAAAGCAGTTGACTATAACTAGTTTTTCGTTGGATTTGAGAATGGCATTCCCTGGTAAGGCTTCTAGAATTATGGAAGTGTGAGCATAATGCCATGCCTTGACACTGCGATTCGATTTACCATCGAGATAAAAGCGACCATTTCTTTGTCTCAGATGGCTTCGCTTGCAGTGTTTCGAAAGCCATCCTCATCAACTGGTATGTGAGGCTTCAGGAATCCTATCTATTGGTCAGTCGGTCCATCATCGATTTTCCTCCCTCTCATTCCCGGTTTCTGCTGCCTGCCTGGATTGAAGCTTCTCGGTGGACAGTTCTAATGTTCGGTGCGGAGTTCGCGCCGCCATTGATCGAAATCAACGTATCGCTCGTTCTTGAAACTGCACACTTTCCGATGATAGCAATCCTCTCAAATTTTGAATTATTTTAACAATTGCCTTGATGTCATACCCAGTTTTAGAATTTTACGTACACCACCCTGTCCCCAAAAATATACTTGGTGCCCCAGACAGTTTAGTTTACTTTCATTCTGATGTATCAGCCGATATTGTGTGTGGAAGAAAGTATATTCAGCGTTTCGTCTTTTTACAACAAGCCAACAAATCTGAGATTCATCCGTAAATTGAACGAAACAGAATTCTCATAGTTGAAGCATTATATTTTTGCTTTAGTTTTTACACTATAATGAAATACTGTATATAAGTATGTAATTCTAGAGGATATATTAACGATATATTACTTACAAGGTCTTCTGTTTTTTACGTTATTTTATGATTTTATTGATTATTTTATAATATTCCCTATTTAGCCCTCTTTTTCAATAATAGCAAATATCTTCGAACAAAACACAAATTGAATATAATTGTACTATTACATAGCTTTCTGTGCATATATATATATATATAATTGATCCTGCCAAAAATTGAAAAGAAAAAAAAAACGGCAGTAAATGGGTTAAAACGGACATATTATATAGCTAAAGCATTTAGTGATTGGAAAGGATGTGCTAGTTCTGGGACATTTTAGATAGAATATCAATTTTCAAAACACTAGATTTACCAGGCCGTTTTCAACCATTTTTGAACTTTTGTTCTACACCAAGTGGCTACTAATTATGATAAAACTTTCAGTCACATTAACTTGTCTTACTTACCGTGTATTAGGAAAAGCCAATGCAATTGAAAGTTGAACTATAATTAGTAATAAATTATGCAAAATGGAAGCTTCGAAACATGGTCTGGTAAATCTAGGGTTAAATATTGTAGTCGTTGACAGGATGTAAAAAAATTTGAGGTTTTGCGAAACGTATATTAACTTTCCGATAAACAACATTGCGTTGCGAAATACTTTGAGATTGATTTAGAATCTTTAGTTTTAAAATGTTGATAAAAAAATCCTACTCATTTCCGTTATTTTTCTTGCTTTCCCTCCTCCCTCTTTTCTATTTACCCAGCAAGTTAGACATTCGAAAATTTCTTTTGGTCTTACTTATTTACTTACAGCAATACAGCTATATTTTGGGATGCCAAAAGTACTGCCATTAGTAATGTATCTTTTAAGTAAAACTGAGTTTTATTTATTTACTTTTGAAACAGATTTATTTTAAAACTGAATTGTTGCTCAAATATTAACTTACTGTACTGTGACGCTATAAGATGGAATTAGTGAAATACATATCGCTTATAGAAATGAACAGTGTCATATCTAAAATGGACATTTTTCGAGAGAGGCGTTTGAACTTTGTACAATTTGTTTTATTTTATTACCTTATTTGTTTCAATGATTATTATAATCGATTTTGTTCGGAAAATAGTTATTGTTCTAGTTTTCTCCCACATGATGAATGTTAATGATGTCAAAAAAATTGAAATAACTATTAAAAGTAGTTATTACAGTATTGCACCAAAAGAATACAGTTGGTCTCTAGCCTTCATTTTTGAACATTTACTTACGGCAGTATTCCCAATATAAAGGGCTCAAGAATCTGAAAATTTTGATATAAAAACCAAAAAAATGATTTTTTGCAGATATGACTGTTCATTTCTATAAGCGATATCTTCTTTTTTTTAACCTATCGTTTCATTACATATATATATGTGTAATGAAATGATACGTTAAAAAAAAACATGCCCATCATAATTTTTTCTTCCACACACCAATTTTCTAGCGAGAAAGAAAAATGCACTATCTCTAAAAGCTAACTTTACAGGAGACAAAAGTAAATGTATCTCTAATATCGAAGTTTTAATTCTTCAGAAGACTTTCGTTGTTTAATTCATTTTCGGGAATGTATTTTTCCTTTTGCGTTTCAGAACTGAATTAGAATAAAAAGTAAACTGCCATATCTTATCTCATAGCAAAGAAAGCACCGCTATTGGTTGAAGAGAACTCTTATCTGCTCAGATACTTATTTATATCTTGTCCTACAAATACAGATTATGTGAAAAACTTAAAGATGATTTTTGAAACTAGATTTAGAAAATTTAAATCATTTTGGCACAAAAATAAAAATTTAGAAAATGCTACTAATTTAGCAAAGAGTATAATACTGAAAAAGAGCGATTTTCTTTCGTGACTTACAAAATGGCCCCAAGAACAAAAGTTCGGATAAAACTGGGATCAAATGTGTCAGAGTTATCCCTCCTCATCCAATAGCATTTTACAAATTTACTCTGAACTTCCCATTATCCGTGCAATTAAAGTTTGGATTTACAGCTAAAATCGGTCAATACCTCTGAATAATGTCTCGCATAATAGAACAATGCCTTTGCAAGACCTAAATAATCTAAAGGTAAACAAAAATCCTCTTTTCGTTGTATTCCATGGAGCCAAAAGTTGACTTTAGAACTGCCAAGGGAAGAGGGTTATACCATATATTACTAAAATAACAGGCCGGAGAACGGATTAGTCATGTGACTCATTCCATCCCTTAAGGCAGGGGTCTCCAAACTTTCCAGCCTTAGGGCCATATTGATTACTCCAGTAAATTCCAAGGGCCAAAACCATATTATCATTAACTGTTGCCGGTGGTAAAAAGTTGAATCAGTCCACTAGTGGTGTAAAATATGATTACTTTTTTGCCAGATGCCATTAGCGACGGGGAAGCTGATCTGTCCGCGGGCCGGATGTGGCCCGCGGGCCGTAGTTTGGAGACCCCTGCCTTAAGTTAACGTAAACATGGAGAAAAAAGGCAGCCAAAATCGGCAGTAGTTCCGTTCAATGGTACGGATGAAGTCATTCGAACGAAGTTCCCCAGGCTTTTGTATCTTAGTTGGCCGTGGTTCTACCCCTTTTACCAGCGACAACTTAATTTACAGCATCACAAACCACGTTAATCATTATTCTGAAGAAATAATTTTCTTTGTGTATACTCGTTTACCAATATATCTTGACTGATAGTTTTCTATATGATTTGAACTTGACTAGGCTCGTAATATTTCCAAATTGTACGAATAATAGGCAGTTTATTCAACAATAATGAATTTTTTTTTTTCGTCTTAATACGTAAATAACCAAAAATTATTCAAAAAATTCCGTCTAAGGGACCGTCCATAAATGATGGCACGCTTTTTCCCATATATATTTGATCCCCCCCCCCTTTGTCACAAAATGTCACACTTCAGTGGACTCCTACCCCCCTTTGTCACATGTCACGCTATGTTGAATAAGCATGATGTCACACTTCTTGTTGCTCCCTCCCCTTGTCACAATTTCACGAATCCCCTCCCCCTCGAAGCGTGACATCACTTATGAATGATCCCCAATACGTAGACCTTTATTGAAAAAGAGAAAAATGAACATTAGCTGAGTTTACGTGAGCTCCCATCCATGCAAATTACGCCCTCCAAGTATTCCATCATGAAAAGTAAAAGTTATTCTTGTCATCCTTACACAACGATCCTCTGATTCGATGATTTGTTAATTACTCGCACCAGTCATCTGTTAACTTCGACCACTCACTCAATTCTTAGAACTATACAGTTTTCTCGAGGAACGCCAACCTGCTTAAAAAAATACATCATAAAATAATATTTGAAATAAATCAATATATTGGTACCTCATGCAAGGATAATTAAAAAAAGTATATTTAGCCTGTAATTCAAACGTTTAACATAAAGTCAATGTAAATTTGCATTAACACGTGCTCTAAGTATAACCTATCCCTGAATTATATATTTCATAATGACATGGGCGCATCCAGAGCAGGCGGGGGGGGGGGGGGAGGGATACTGGGACATTTTCTTCTCCAAAATTCCAGATATCTATAAGAAAACATTTAAACAGCAGCCATTAACAAACGCTCCCAACGATATCACTCGCCGAAAAAATGTCCTAGATACGCTATTATTTGATGATTGGTGTACTTTTTTTTTTTTTTTTTTAAATTCAAATTGTCAAAGTCATATTCATTCTTCTTTATATTTTTAGTTGATAAACACTAGTAAACTAGTGTAAACGCTTTATACATTTTTTTTCTTCCGAATTTCTATCTGACTCGCATATCCTCCAGCAATGTGCAGTGAAACACCCGGGGTTATGCGAAAATTTGAAGATCTTTGGTATAATGAAATGCTGGCTCGTTAAGCTCTAGATGAACTTATTGGTCTGAAAATTCATTTTCTGCTTGTTAACATAAATTATACCCAACTGTTTATGCAGCGAAGCACGTTCAAAGCGAAGAAGAAGAAGCGAAGAAATTAGATTAGCAATATCAGCCGTGAATAGAAAGTACATTAAAAATGACGATGAATCTAAGATTGAGGCAGATTTTGCAAGTGACAGAAATTGAAGTGAAGGAGATGTAGTATAATAAATTCAATTATTAAGAATACAGGGGAGCATTTAGTATTCTTTGCATTTTTCTATTGCACATGGATAAAAACCTTACAAGAGCTACTTTCAAAGCTGCTACTTATAATCAAATCTGGAACGTTCTACTAATATCATTACTATTATCTGTACGCTTAGCATTTTATGACGGCATCCATGAAAAGAGTGTATTGCATTTAGGTGGCTGAAAGTTCGCAGAATAATTTTGGGTTTTAGCTACAGGAACATTTTTTCCCCTTCTAATAAAGGCGAGAGTCGCATTTTGTTTTATTACATTATGAATTCTATTGGTAATTAAAATATTTTTTATAGTTGTGGTTTTCAACGTTTGTCAAACAGATCACCCTTTGGGGGGGGGGGGGTCTAATAATATTTAAAGTAGATAGATATGTTATATAAATACTTTACGTAAAGATTTTAGAAAAGTATAGTACTTTTCATTAAAACTTTTAGCATCTAATTACTGCAAAATAGAATTAACTTCGTGTTATAAGAGTTATTTGTCCTTGCATTTTTGTGCTTGTATTTTTTTCCCTCCATTTTTTAATATATTTTTATATGCACAAATTGTCGAAGTCGAACCTGAATGATATCTGCAGTAGTTCTTCACAATCATTTTTCTTTATATTTTAACTTAATAAATACTTGCCAACTAATGCCTTGGTTCTTAAACTGCTCCGTAATTCCTCGAGTTTCGCGTAGTTATCTTCGGGGTCCGCTAAATAATTTTGACATTAACTTTACACCCCTGAATTTTTTCACTTTTATTCAAATAACGAATTAAAGAAAATCCTGCATGGTCAAAACTTATTAAATTTGTTGTTACTTTTGTTGAGTTACGTAATACCATTAACATAACTAAACAATAATTAGAAAGAATTTAATTAATTTCATTCAGTTGCAAATACGGAAAATAAATTAAGCAGTGGGGGAAAATTAATAAATACAGAAAACATTATAACTATTTTGGGCTATATTTCACCAAGAAATGTTTGTATGAGTTTATGTAGTATGGCTGTTTGTAACGTTTTGAATTCTTTTTATTCTTATTTTCATTTCATTTATGTTTTTTTTTCTTAATTTTATGCTCTAATAAAAATGTTGTTCCCTATAAACCCGAAAGACTATTTATTAAAATAAATAATGATACATTTTTTACCAGCATTTACCATAACGTAGTGCCTAGGTGATTATTGGGCCAGATTGACGTAAAATGTCCTAGGTATGGATGGGGCTCTAAAAAAAAAAAAAAAAAAAAATCTTGAAGACAAAACTTTAAGAATCCCTGCACTAGTGTGAGGATTTTATATTTATGCGACTTTTTATTTTGACTCGCGGATCTTTGAAAGACTGATGATGCTCGCGGTACCCCAGGATTCCGCTATTAAAGACTACTGGCTATCAGAAACGTTATTAATCCTGGCATCAACAATTACATCTATCGTCTTCGCAATTCGTCCAAACAAAAATTTCTTCGCAATCCAAAAGCACATAAGTCGATGGCTAGTTTTGAAAAGCAGAAATATAGGTCCTGGCTGTGAAGCGGTTAACTGTAAATTGACAAGGGGTATGGGCTGGCTTCAGCTCGGCTTTGTAGTTGACCTTTTGAATTCGTGATCATTAAAGCTAAGAGTTCCGGAGATTCAAAAGAAACGTCTGACAAAATGAAGGGCGTCGTCGCTGTTCCCCTTATAATGCCAAGGATCGGAAGAATGCATTTTTTAATGCATATTCTTTCCTTCTTTGCCGCCCTTGATTTTTTTTAAAATTCTTATTCAGATTTTCGTAACGCTGTGGTTAACAGAGAATGCGTTTAGTATGACTCAATTCTGAAAACGATATTTTTAGTCTAGAGTACAAGTGCATTTTAAATACTTTGGAATATACTTGGAGAAAGTTAATCTGAACATGGGTAAAGCGCGATTTGCAAGTATACCAGCATACGGAACTGTTTTGCGAATAAATATTATTATTTGTTGTTTATTATGTTTTATGAATCGATCATAATCAACAATAAGTGGCCTGAAATACAGAATAAAAAGTAATATTCAAAATAATAATGGCAATACACAGCTAGCTAGACAGTATCTTCATTGATTTCAACAATTTGTAGAGTCCAAAGTACCTCACATAGTCTTGGCAATATAAATCTTGAGATATTCTTGGAACTGGTTTTCATACCGTTTAAATCCAAGAAACCTTAAAGCGTCCAGCCTTCTGTTCTGCTCTTGAGGATTAAGTAGCAGTTTCTAAACTTACAAATGGAAGAAACTCAAAACTTTTATTCTGGACGAGCATTAAGGAACGATTTTCAAACTTACTCATGTTTGTGTCCTGACGCTTTTGCTGGGAAAGATGAAAAGGACTGTTAGGACATTTCGTCGTATGTAAGTTACTGATTGTGGAATAACGCTGATTTTACGTTATTCCACAATCGGTAACTTACATATTGCACTAAGAATAAGGATTTGTTTTATTGTCAAATCCAGTTTCCAAATGCAATTCACTCCACTAAGTCCGTTGTTTGGATCAATTTGACGTACAAGCATAAGTTAAAATGCAGCGAAAAAATTTAAACGTCAAGCAAAACATTTTATTAGAATGTTAATATTCAACGTGAAATGATTCTTTTTTGAGAAATAAAATCCCACCAAATATTAAAATTTAAACTAAATAAATCATGCCTCAGTTTAAAGTGCTGAACTCAAGGAGCACATATGAAGCAGTAAGTTACAACGCGGTGTAAATGACAAAACGAAAATATTGAGCAAAATATTCGTTTAATCACTTGCGCAGTTCGAATCAGATGACAGCCATAAATGTAATTATTTTTGTTCTAAATCACACTTGATAGCACCATTTGTTAGGATTACCACTAATAACTCTCTAATATTTCACTCTTCTATATTCTGCCACTATACAGGTCGGTATTTCTCTATCATTGCCTTGGTTATCTCCGAATTTTCAATGTTGCCATTTTTGCTTTTAAGTTTCCTCTTTTAATTATCAAAATAGTAATTTTTCTCATTGACCAATATTTGCATGAAAGTTCATTCCCACTAGAGAATGTTTGCATTAAAGGATAAGAGATTTAAATTTTCATGTATAATTTGCCCTACAATAATTATTGATGAACTTGTTCCGCACGTGCCTGTTATAATTGATACTAAAGGAGAGTTTTTTTTCTTTTATCGGAATGCTTTTCGAAAGAACAATTTTCTCGCAAAAGCTACGATGCGTTATTATCACGCAATATTACTTGTGTCATTTTTATTGCTATAATACATTTGGCGTTTGTTACTTCTATAGATTTAAGTCAACAAAAGTTTTTTTTATTATTATTGAAAACGATTAGCGGAAATTAGCTTCTTTATTTTGGCTGCTATTGTTTTCACAATCACTGCACTGGAGTTGTAAATGAATATCGTATTTAACATTCCTTTTGAATTTGATACTAAATTTGCATTTAAAAAGGTGATAAAATTCAATTCATTTATAATTAAGAAATGAAGTAGGGGAACGCGGGGTAATAAAAGACAGAAACAAAAATTGAATTTTGAGGACATTCTAATTGTTGAAATTACTAATAGTATTATTTAAATTTTATTGAAAAATATGAATCTATCTTTTTATTAACGGTTATGAAAATTCATAATTAAGCTACCCTAAATCCTCCCCATTAGAAGTTTAGCAGGGTATTACTAATTTCTTCAATTGCTGGGTATAAACTCTCGATGTAACACTTTTTCTCCTTCTTTTGTGTGTGACTTCTTTCTTTTTCTTTTTTTCCATTCTCTCAATCGATAAAAAAATTCATTGAAACTTTAATAATTGTATGAGTAATAAGAATCAACAATAATGACAAATAATATTTATTTAGATGAATCATATTAGAAACATATTAGTAAAGTTACTATAGGCATCTGCAACATTTTCATCACGAAGAGGAAACCAAAGTCTCTCATTTCCCATAACTATTGCCCAGTAGAAGTTGTAAACAAGGGAAATAAGAGGCTTTGACATATAGAATGAACTTACTAGCAGAATTGACTTTGAAATAATTATAAACCATATTCTTTCATATGCAATGTAATTAAATATAATTTACCGGCCATGTGAAAATTGAAACAATTATGAAAAGTCTTGAAAATAATTACAAATGAAAGAAGTTGCAATTGATAAAGGTGTAATTTATCTATACTCTTCGAAATAAGATACGGTAAGGTTTATTCGATGTTGCAAATCTGAAACATTCATAGTGATAAAACTGGTAGAGTGCTATTTCCTTCGGTAGCAAGAGCAAAAAAAAAACTTTTTATTTGAAATTGCAGCTATGTCAACCACAACTTCAATTTCTGTGAGTCTCAAATCATCATGAGAAAAATTAAAAGAATAAGAAAGCTATGTTTTGACGCATCCATACACACTCGATTTTCAGTTCGGAAGATGTCTTGAAATTTGATACCACGACCTCTCCCTTCATATTAGAACTTGGAAGAACTACTAGTGATGGGATATATATAAAAAACGTATTTCTGAAAAAAAAAATTGAGAATTGTAATATGATTTAAAAACGTTTACGAATTAAATAAATTAAAAACTTTACTAAAATTGCAACGGGTTTGGTAACCCCCCCCCCCCTTTTTTTTGGATCTCTTCATAAGTGAGACAAATTAATCCATCTGGTTTCGCTTTCATAACCTTCTCATGAAAAAAAGTTTCTTTTATAATTGAATGCAACGCACTCTCCAACTGTGAAGTCTTTTCTACTGCTTCTCCCGCATTAACTGCGGAGGACGCAACAGGGGTTTCTCAAATTAATGTGCATCTCCTTGGTGCAAAATCACAGCTTGATCCGAATCTTGGGAAACACTCAACTTAGCATTTTAGTCTCTTGTTTTCATTTATCAACGGAATTGACTTAATTAATGTTAAACTAACTGCGCACATGTTTTAATAAAAAAAGATGTAGATATGATTTTATAATATTGTTTTACACTTTGTACCCTATAAGATATTGTTATTCAAATAACGCGTGCAAACATTAGCCTGGGAATTTTCGGGAGCAACTTTTCTTGAAGAATCATTATTTTTATTTAATAACTTTTACCATCTTTTTTTAGCCCCTTAAAGATTATGTGATGTAACTATTTACTGCAATATAGCTTTATTTTTCTAATGTTCAATTTGAGTACTTTATTCATTTCGTGTATTTTTCATGCAATATAAAAGTCCATAGAAAATATAACACACACACACCGATTTTGATGCGAGCGCTGATCTTAAAATGTGATAATGCTAACGAGAAAAAAGGTTTAAAAGATTGGTTGAAGGAAAGTTGACCGAAAGAGAGAAATTTTTGCTTGCGATAAGGACGCTTTTATTGGAGCTAACAATTTGTATAGTGGTTAAGGTAACGTTGTCAGCTCTGGAGCAGAAAACTCTCTTTATTCAATGCAACACGAGACTTCGCTTGCAACCTTTTATTTTAACAGCGTTAGATTGCATTGAACACTTTTCTTCAGTACCATGTAGTTGAGAAATTATAGGTGCCAGAATTAAGCTACACTTCATTTCCTTGATTTGAGTTTGAGATATTTCTATTTCACGTGCAGCTCCAGATGTACACAAAGTTACAACTGGCTCATTTAGTTCCAAACCTTGAAGCAACACCAAAGCAAGCTGATTAAACAGCTCATTAAAGGAAACGATTCTCTTACTTTATCGAATTTGTGGGAGCCCGTCTTGACAAAAGGCTCTGCTGCAGTTCGATACGCTTGGGCAATCGTGCGTTCGATTTATTTCGGAAAATGCCCAGCAAAGTGCTGCCGATTACACCCAGATAACATTGTCTTCTTCCCACGGAACGGCTAAAAAGTATGGATTTTTTGATCCTCCAGATTTGTCTTTGTAGCTGCAAACGAAAATTAAACCAGGAACTGGAGGAGGATAATCGATATTTAATGGCTATTTCCAGCAAAGAATTTAAGATTCATTTTATTGCAACTAAAAATTGACTCCCGCAATCAATTTATCAGTACTGAATTAGATATCGCGAATTTTTGAAAATTGAATACCAGTTCTTAAAACGATATTGGTATCGTTTTCTCTTATATATCTCGAGAACATCTAAGACATTCTTATTGAGCAGTTCGATAAAAATCAATATAGGGAACATGGGGCAAAGTGAAATGGTAAAAAATTTACTTGGTTTAGGGGGCAGGGCAACCTAATGAATAACATTTTAACTATGTTACATAACATATAGGGGATTACAGTCAAAAATTAATTAACTCTAAAGATCAAGCTATATGTTATTCCAAGCCATTTTCAAAATTTAACTGCTCATGTTGTAATATTTTGTGTTAAGTAAAGAATATTTTTTCTATTTTTTTATGATACAATTTGTGTAATCAATATTTTATAGATAAATCAAGACCTGCTAATGTCCAGTGCAGTACTCATTTATTTCATATTTGGTTGTTTTGATTTCAAATATTTAGTACAATTAGTCATATGCCATATGAGGCAAAGTGAAATAGTATTTTATTTGTCCCTACACCAATCATCAGATAACTAAATTTGTCGTTCATTTAGTCATTCATTCAATCATTTTAACAATTCATTTATTTGTTCATTCATTAAATAGTTTTTTTCATTCGTTCATTTAATTAATTACTCATTATTTTAAATTAATTTATTCATTACTCGTTTTATAAATCAGTCATTTATTTTAAGGAAAATTATTTTTAACCCTCTGTACTCATAAAATTAAATCTGTGTATCGGGAAAACTTTCATTTGATCGTTTTTTTTTTCTTAATTATCAATGTAATTTTTCCCCTTATGGAACAGCATAAGTTTATTTTTCTTTCTGGATTTAGTATGTATTGATAAAAGTCTGTTTGAGTAATTTCACCGCCAATGGGGCCCCCACAGAAGGAGAGGGCAGGGGAATTAGGGGCATTTTTTCATAGTAGTAGTTGGGCGGGGTGACTCTTTCTGAATCAACACTAGAGTGCTAATTAGTATTTTGGTACAGAATGTTATCTAAGAAAAGTAAACGATACAAACGTCCTAGTCATTCTTGCTCATCTGATTATAGTAGATTATAATACATACAGAGTGCACATATATTGCACTTATTTTACTCAGAATGTTCTCAATCATGGAATAAATGGAAGAACTATGATGATCCTGTTAGGAAGAATTCTAAAAAGGTCATGCTAAGTAAGTTTGATGACTTATTGAGGTTTTCAAGAGTGTGAAAATTCGGAAAACCTTCCCCTGGTAAATATTTGTTCTAGAATGACATTATCCTTTGTCAAACTGGGCAAATTTAAACTATGAATGATATCATCACGAATCATACCTTAGGAATATTAGTTGATGTTACGATATTTTACTCTTTTAGGTAAGGAATTTTTAATCAATTGCGGTTTCAAACTAACAATTCTGGTTGTCGAAATTTCAAAGTGAGTGACTATCAGTGATATGTATGTAATTTGCATGCAATGTAATTCTGGAATGTATTAATGGATCTGGATTCTTCAACTGTCAATATTTTGAACAAATATAATAGTCTGTGAGGGCATTTGAAGCATTTTTTTATAAATGTCGTTGGGGGCTGTCGTGACTTATCTTTTGAATTTCCTCTTAAAATATCATTTTATTATTATTAGTTTAGAAATAAAAAATAAGGTAAATCATCTGTCACTTTTGTACCAAGATGTATTATTACATTTTTAATACAGTTATTGAAATCATTCGACAGGAATTCTCTTAAAGTTTAAAAAAAAAAAAATGTTTTTCGCACGTTAAAATTTTAGACGCAAATTAGGGGCAATCTCCTTATTTGTTATTGCTGAAAAATTTGTTTTTTCAATAAAAATTATGTTTTAGGAATTGTAAAAATGACTGCTCAAGGAAATTTCAGCAACTTCCTTCGTTCGTGTCAACATATCTTCTAACACTGGCTTGCTATAGTTGAGGAGTTGGAAGATCAAACAATAGAATTGATGTCAAAATATATAATAATCGCATTGACCTTGCAGGTCTTTCCACTTGGTGACGGTGCGGGTTTTGTATGAAATCGGGTTCTTATTCATGAAAAAATGCTTCTTCTGCGATCTATTCTATTCTTTAACAGATTCCACACCTTTAATTTTTCTATTCTTTAACTCTTTAAGGGTCCTTATATTCTTTCCGCTTTTCTATGGAATTCTTTCAGTTTTTCTCAAGTCTGCTAAGATTTAATTCTTATACAACTTCCCGTTCACGTCATAAAAATACTATTTGCAAAAAAAAGTTTTCTAAACGGGTAATCAGTATAGTTTTCCATTAAATTTCAAGAGATTATGTATAAAAATTTCTCTTTGAAAAGTATTTTGTTTATTCTTTTATTTGTTTATTATTTCCGAGATTATTACTTTTAATTTCCAAGATTCGGTTTTCGATTTTTTTAATTTTAGAAATGACAAAAAAGGGGGAATGGAAATTTTTACTACACTTTTAAAACAGAACAAATGACCGTCTATTTGAGTGCAATTACGGTTACTAGAGCTAATTTATAACTCATAATCATATGAGCATAGCGCTAATATCGCAACCAGTGCGTGCGTGTGGCTAAAAGTGATTTTGCCAAAAATTCAACCATCCCTCTATTCCTGGAGAGCGAAGAAAGAGTTCAAATACAAATACAAAAGTGACGACCAGCAACAGGCTCAGGGCCCAGCTAGGCTGGTCCTAGTCAATTTAGCAGTCTCCAATGAACATCAAGAGCTTTCTTAAAAGTTTTTACCACACTGCAATAAACAGTTGCTTCCGGTAAACTATTCCAACTGCCTACAATCTTTTGAAGTAGTAATTTTTCCTAATTTCAAGATTAGCCGGAGATTTGAAAAGCTTAAAACAATGACCTCTGGTTCTACTTTCAGCACATAACTGTAGTCCATCAACATTTCCCTTTTTAATGAATTTAAACAACTGAATCATGTCCCCTCTAATTCTCCTTTGCTCAAGACTATACGGATAATACCATAAGATAATGGATTTGAAAACGAAAATTGCAAAAATTGCTTGAAATACATTGTTAAATATTGTAACATAATCGTCAATAATTAAAAGTTATGACCGACAGCTTTATAATAAACTAAAAGTGCACCCCGTCTGTTTTGATGAAAAACATTTGTTTTAATCAAGAAAAATATTAATTAAAATCGAAGAGAAAACGTTGCTTTAACTGTTCTTGTTTTAAATGAGGGAGAAACGTAATGAATAGCATGTCGAATAACAATATGGCCATAAATAAATACTACAAACTTTTTAAAAAAAAAACGTCGCAAGATGAACAGTATATTGACATTTTCTGATCCGGAAATACTACATTATGCTAACACTTCTGAAAATATTCGTTTTCAGAATTCAATTTTCATTGCGGTGAATTATCATAGCTTTTAGATTGTGCACAATTCTGTGGCGCATTATTTTATGTTAGCTCTGCACATTTACTAAGTACGGTACAAACTGAGATAAGAAATTTAGCTCTTCGTACTACTGATTTTAAGCCATGACTTTAAACTTCTTATAGACCGGAAAAACTTGAGATCCCCCCCCCCCCGCCTCCCCCTTCACGATATTTACTCGTGGATTCCGTATTTAAAAACTAACAAAGCCATATTTCTATAAATTGCGTAACTCTTGATATGACATAAATAAAGTGTTTGGTTTTACCAACCTCCGAGGAAAGATGAAAGAAACTGTTTGGCAAAAATGCAGTGGGCTTAACGTCGATTCAAACGGAAGAAGACAATAGAAACTAACGCAACTAATTCCCCTGCAAGTTGAATTTGTATTCAAGCGATGTTTCTCTTTAATGATTTTAAAATTTGTGTGTAAAATTGTCTTAATTTTTATAAAAGTATCACATTTGAAATTGTTTCGCAGTAGACAATCGGCTCAAAATCTCGCGAAGCTCTCTTGGCGGGAGAAAAACATAGTAATAGCGCATTCTATTTTTGCTTAAAGCGCCGGTGCTGCGGTCATGTTTCTTTTTTTACGCACACATGAGTAAACCCTTCACCTCCGCCTGTTGCCAGATTTTGTGGAACGTGTGATAAATGGAGAAGCTCATCAAGCGAAACTTAAAAATCCATTATAAAATAGTATTAGAATAGGCAACTTTAGAACTAATCTTGAAATATTATAGAAGCAGTTGTACTAATGTTTTTGCATGCCATTCGGTATAAGAAGCTCAAATCGTACATGATATTTGAAGATAGTAGAAAGAACTTGCGTGTTATATTCTTAAAGCGTGACATAGAAGTCGTGGAGACATGAAACAATCTTCTTCCTCAAAAATTTTAGTAATTAGTTATAATTTTTAATTCGAAATTTTGGGGCAGACGTGGTTATTTTTTTTAAGTTCAAACAATACAGCATAAACCATTCAACTAGAAGCACGAATACTTTTTAAAGAAATTACTACGCAGTAGTGATACTAGGAAGTGCGATCCGCACTATTTGCCAGACTTGTAATAACTTTTTTGAATAAAAATACGCTCCTTTGCTTACCTAAAATAAATATGAAATTAACGTAGTCTTAGAAAAAATGCTTGTTGTAGGTAGAAAATATTTTTTTCTAATCAAATAGAATGAGATGCGTTGTCGTATTCTCTAAAAAGGCATAAAAATGAAAAAAAAAAGGTGTTAAAACCTTTATACAAAAAATGTCAAAACCTTTTCTAGTCTGGGGGAGGAGCGAAATTTATCAAACTTATGAAAACTTATCATGTGTTGTTCAATTAACTCTAATGCAAGTCCATTTGTTTCTGTTTTCTCAAATAAAAAAACAAATAAAGGTGCGCGTTACAAAAGCTTTAAACTGCCAAATTTAATCCCTTTTTGACGCTAAACTCTATTTTGTTCTATGCAGTTTATCAACATGGAGTGCACATAACTCCTAAAACTTAATTGCATTTATACGCCATATTTTAAAAGGATTTACAAAGACACACATACACATAAACTAGAATCGAATGCTGTGGGGTGTGACAATTTCCTACATTTCGTACTGGTAGGATGAAGGAGTGCATTTAAAAAATTCCGTTTTTTGGAAGTGCCTTAGCTGACCTTTGTTATTCTAGTGCAAGTCTTTTTTCTTTTCTACAATTTGATTGATTTTTTAATTTTTTCACCAATTTGCCTGCATTTCCACCGCTCCTTCCGGGCCTAATCATACCTATTCATGTATATATTTATAAGTTTCCAAAGTGTGTTTGTAAATTCAGCACATCTCGTGAAACTTGAGTAGCTGGTAGAGCCCTAAAGTTTTAGTAAACTATAAAGGATAGTCTCAAAGGCTTATCCGGAATCGCTTTGCGGAAAGGAAATCACACGATGGAATACAAATGAATCTTAAAGACAGGGTTCACGGTTGGTGGAGATAGCGTCATTTGAGGGTACAAACTATTCCATTGTGCAATGGTGGAGGTGGTGGGGGTGTGGATAAAAGAATGGATTTGCGGTCGCTAAGTGTTGGGTGGAGGTCGACGAAGATATGTAACTTTCTCAAAGAAACTGTTTCGAACAATGACTTTCAATTTGAGGTTAAGAAGGTTTTTGAGGTTAGAGCTGCAGTTAAGTGTAGATTTAGTAGTTTTTTCCTTGCAGAAGAATAAATACCTACAAAAGAATATGTGAGATCTAAAAATGATTATGAATTGTGTGTTTGTATGGTGAAATGGAATATTTATTTATGTATTATTCTTCATGATAAGCTATTTACAATTTTCAATGGTACTTTCAAACTTAGATTTACATGGAAACTGGGAAAAGGATTATAGTTCAGATTTGCACGAATGGGAGAATGTTCTCCAACTTTCAAAATGACGGGATCTGTTATAGTGATGAGGGTGGGAAAAAAAATTGTTAGCTAACAAAAAGATTGCGAACAATGATGGAAAAACAAAAGCGCTAATAAAACGTTACATCACAGTAGTAATGAACACTTCAAACTGCATTTGTGATTAAAATTTTGATCAAATTTGAAAATTGCTAATGTTTATATGTTACATAAATAAATAAAGAATTAAAAACGAAGGCACATACAGTTTTAGACAATGATGCAGCGCTTTCTACAAATTCAATTGATGATACCAACTGCAGTAAACACTGTCTAGGATTAGGAACGCTTTCATTATATCAGTACCAGTAACTATAAGAGTGGTTCTAGAAAGTTTGTGATACTAAGTAAAAATTTATTCATTTCAAAATTCAGTAAAAAAAAAGAAAATATACGCATATTTCGTGACATTTTTTTTTAGAAATGAAAACTTCAAGGAGCCTCATGTCTTCTTCATGCCCATTACCTATTTAGAGATAATGATGCGTATTACAATCGAAAAAAGAAATGGCAAATTATAAGAGAAACATTTTTTTTTGTCGCTATTTTTCGACTTTTGCCAAGTTTTGAAATTTGCGAGTTTTGAAAAATCCTGCATGGAAGTGGAGAAAGTAAACGCAAATGGAAAAAGTCCAGCAAAAGTGATAATATATAGGTCCTTTTTTTTCCATTAAGCGGCTGTGAGTCAAAAAGTCAACTATGTTACGATCCTCAAAAAAATGTTCACTTTATATTAAATTTAAATTCCATTTAAGTTTTTACGATAAAACGTCACTTTTACGTTAAGAGAAAAGCCAATTTGATACAGACTTGTCTTATTAGGTTTTACAATTTTATTACTTGTATTACCTTTTGTGTCCAGACTTTTAATGTTTGTGCGGAAAGCATTTTGTTCTGGAAAATATGGTTAAAATTTTTATCGTTGGTATCCAGAAGCAGAAGTACTTCCATAATTCGTAGAGCATTTCTGAGAAATTTTCAGCTTTATAATAACTATGGTAAGAGTTCTTTCCTTCAAAATATTTGATTCATCTTGTCAGTATGTAATCACTGACCCTGATCACTCGGGCAGCCCTTTTTCTGGCTATTTCCCCCAGACGGACAGGCATGCTGGACAGAGATGCGGAGAGACTGTTCCTCCCTGATCGATTGACTCATTTTTTGCTTCTCAGTTGGTGAGAGGAGAATGAGACGTGTCCGGTATCGATCCGGCTGATTGGACTCCGCCCGGACTTTCTCCTAGCCACGCACGCTTCCCGACACACCCAGCAATCAGTGTTCAAAAAAGCACCTGTCCAGCATCCGAAAGGAGGGGACTTTGTTGGAGTACATTACCATGCGAATTACCGAGATACAGCAATGCTCTATTAATAGCTACATCTATTGTAATAAGGTTTAAAAATTATTGCTTTATGCCAGAATGATGAAAATTAGTAACTACTGGGGGGAGGCTGAAATACTGATGGGGGAAGAAGAGAATAAAATTACTACGAGATAAGGATTGCCCTTTTTTACTTCTTATTTGCTTTATATATATATATATATATATATACTAACAAAATAACCCGGCGTTGCCCTGCGAATTTTTTTTTTCCGGTTGTTGTCAATTGAGCAAAAAAATGAACTTTGAGTCCAGTTTGCAAGATCTGGAGGAGACTATATTAACTAATACGATCTTACGTACAAAATAAAACGAAAGAATGCGCTACTTGTTAAAAATAATAAAAAACAAGAGCTTATTGAAAGAAAATAGAGGTGTTGTTTAAAAACAGCACTGCGGCAGTGTAGAGTTAAAAACTCCTACTCCGACTCTTGAAATTTGAAAACTCCGAATCCTGACTTACTCTCTTTTACAAATATATATTAGGGATGTAATGAATATGCCTCACATTTTTAAGCGACTCCGGCTCTGATTCTTCTACCCCAAAATCATCCCGAGTCCGACTCCACCGCCTTGCCAAGAGTGAAAATGTTAAAAATTATACTAGGCAGTCTACGAATTCTACTCGATTTCGAAGCGTCTAGTCCATAACCATCAGTCTCGTAAAAGATGCGCCTTTGTAAATCTTAGGTATTTCTGCGATTTATAGAGCTTCCGACATGTTAGCGATCAAATGCCAAACTATATTTCATCTGTGGTACTCAGCATTGTTAATTCATCTTTATCTAAATTTTAGAGCATAATCATCTAAAACAGTTTGTATCAGACTGTCAGACTCAATTTATAAAGGATGCTTGGATTTAGAGCATGCACGTCTCTAAAATAGTCAAGGGCGGATCTAGAAAATCTTCAAGGGGGGGGGGGGGGGGGATTTTGGAAATCTCGGGTTCAATGTAAGGATGGATGGAGGAGATTCTTCATTCCTTTTCAACAGTCCCTCCGCGCCCCCCCCCCTTTTTTTAAACAGCAGGAACAACAAAAAAAAAATGCTAGTGTAGTGCTATTTAAAATTTTACTAGCACATTTTTTCAATGCATATACGTTTATTCAAAGCCCTTATAAAAGGAACACAAGCTGACTTTTTTTGCTTTCGCAAATCTGTCTATAATTTTTTCAACGTCCAATGTAATATCTTTATGGATATGCAATAACGCTAATTCAGTGAGTCTATCATCACTCATTCTGCTTCTTAGCCAAGTTTTAACCGAGTTAGGATTTCCTTCAAGCTTTCTCAAGAAAAATGTAGGCTTGTAAATACATTTTCTAAATTTGAGTTGATATGTCTAAATTACAAAATAATAGCAATTGTTAGTAATATATTTTCTAAAATTTTCAAAATGTAATACTAAATATGTACTAAAAAAACCATCAACGAGTATGTGCAATTTATATAAACATCTGTAATTATGAATGTTCAATGGAATGTTTCAGACTCCAGGTTTTAGCGTAAATGCTGCAGGAATTTACACCACGTGCTAAGGGTTGGCTAGCTGTCACCAGTTTGATAGGTAGAAGAAAAGAGCAGCAAGGGGGGGGGGGGGCGATCGCTCCATCGCCCCCTCCCCCCTTAGATCCGCCGTTGAAAATAGTTTGTACCAATTTGTCTTGGATTCAGCTTTAAAAGCATTACCGTCTCAGGAAAAAAATTTTTTTATATGAATGTAATATGTGGTATAATACCGCTCGATAAATACCGAAATTCCCTATAAATCGAAGAATTTCTCAAATGCTAAATGAGGACTAGATTTCCATTTAAATAAACAAATACTCTCGTATGCATAAATTAAAACATTAAGAAGAACGGAAAGGTTTCACTTAAATATGGAATCAACTTCCTTCACATTTCAAATGTGAAGTTTGGAAAGAGTTTAGTAGGACATTGAAAATGATTTATAAAGTCAATGGACTTTATTAACGATTTTTACTGTTTGTTGTTCATTAAAAATGCCAAAAAAATTCAAAATTAATTCCGGAAAAAATATTATTGTTGTTGTTTCTAATGCCACTTGGGTTTATCCAAGCTCCATTTCGCAGAGCGACCAGGAATTGATGCAGTAAGGGAGCGCCTTCCGTTTATAGATTTATAGATGAGCACCCCAATGGTGGAAGTATGGCTTGGCTCATGATGGATGACAACAAATACGCCACCTTCCTTTTTTGACCTAAGAGTGAAGGGAAGGGAAATTCTCCACCCTCCGGTACCCTCCGAACTGCCTCGGGACTTCAGGGTCCACGGATTCCCATCCCCTAGTGTACTTGGTGGGTCTTCAGCGTGTCGGGTATCGAACACCCAATCTTCCGGTTGGAAGCTCGACATCCTAACCACTAGGATACCATGGCATAAAATATTGTTAATATTAAAGAGCGAACATAGTGTTTGAATTTCACTTTGGGTAAACAAAAAATACGAGAACTTTCTTTCTTATTTGTTTATTCATTGATTTTTTGCTAAACTATATATTAAAGACACGAATTTGGCGCTCGAAAGACCAATGTTGTTGTTGTCGTATCCTCTCGCGAAGCGACTAAGAATAGGTGCGCTCCTCCTGAGTCTAACGGGGCTCTTATAGGCAGGAGTCCGACTTCTGCCCCTTTATATATGGTCTCTTAATTTTTTGAACCAGCTCCCAGATGGGAGACCGCCACCTGAGGTTGGCACCCCCAGAGATATCGTTTCACTTGGAGGACTTTGGAGCCACGACCTATTTAACGTGCACCAGCTCCCTTTAGCGTACACGGCCTCACAGGAATCAGCCGTGAGAGGTTGTCACTCTCCCTAACGCTGACCTAAGTCTATGTTGCTTCACTTTCGGTGTCCTACAGGAACCGAGCTTCTGCTCACTGGTCCACTGCGGGACTGAAGGACCAATATTTTATTACTTTAACCTTTCAAGCTTAAAAGCATATCCTTGCTTCAGTGGCAGAAGCGTAACACAGTTACAAAAGTCATATCAATGCAGAAAAAAAAATTCTTTAGCAAACCACAGAGATAATTACAACAATAAGATAATCACTAAAATGAAAAGAAATTATTTTGAAAAAATGTTTTAATTTTGAATACTGAATGAATCCTCTCAATAAAATCGTTGGTTTCTCAATCCATTTTTGCGGTTGTGGCATTTTTACTTATATATTTGCACCACAATTAAAGACTTTAGCTTTTTATTTTTATTTTTTAGAATGTAACTAACACACGTGTACCTTAATACAAAATGTAAAGTTTCTATGACAAAATGTTTTACTTAAAAAATATTAATTTGCATTTTGCGGGTGTGATATTAGTGTCACAACAGCAGCATGAACAAATTATTCTTTTTTATGTCAAACTCTTTTTTTTTTTTATGGGTTTGAAACTTGATACTTTGTATTAAGAATCGTGATGGTTCCTTACACTCAAGAGTATAAAAATTAAAAGCTAAAGGTTTAAATTCTTTAATTGTAATGCAAATATATGCGTACAGGTGTCGCCCTCCTCAACAATGGATTGAGCAAGGTGTAGTAAAACCTGTAAAGTCGACCACCTTTATAAGCTGACCACCTGTCTAAGTTGACCGCTTTTGTCGGGAACGGAATTAGCACTATATTGACCACTTATGTACGCCAAATTTCGGAGGGAGTATTATAAAAAAAGCATTTGTAAGTTGACCTCTTTGTAAATTAACCATATGTGAAAAGTACTATGAGCACTCTTTTATTCTTTAAATAAGTTCCTTCTTTTTTCTTGTATCTGATGTAGCCATTTTAAAATTGTATTTTTTATGAAATTGAAATTAAAAATTTACCATCATAGTATAAGAAACTTACATAATTAATGAGATATTTATCTTTATTTTTTCTTAGTACTTTACTTTTAAAATTGTATAGAGTATGGACATTGTATGGAATACATTGTAAGTAATGTATGGAATACATTGTAAGTAATTCAAGTTAACTTTTTTAATGATATTTTAGATAATTATGAAAAAAATAACTAATTACTATTTTAAAGTAAGGTTAATACATAAAGCTATATTTTAATTGGTTACAAATGTATAAAGGCATAGTTTAAGAAATGGCAAAAAAAAAAAAAAAAACATCTCTGCCCTCCATAAGTTGACAACCTGTCTAAGTTGAACACTAAAGTGCTGCACCGTAAGTGGTCAACTTACACAGGTTTCACTATACCTCTAATCGCACTTCACTAATTGATTTGAAAGTGGGAGGAAAAACATGTCGATTGGCAAAAAAAAAAAAAAAAATAGTGTTGTTTTATTCAACTAACCACAATTTGGAATTTCATCCAACTAATAGGTGAAGAACAAGATACTCGCAACAAGCCATTATTTGTCTAGTACCATCCATTATCTGCGGAGGAGGTGGATCGGTGTTCAGAGCGTGCACTTGTATCGACCTCCATAACACAAGAGCAGAATAAAATAATCATCTCAATCTATTATGAGATTTTGATGTTCTTCGCCATAGAATAATCATTTGATGTCCCATTTAAGCAGCATTCGAACTGCGTGATTTCGGTTTGGCACGTATGGGGGGAACGGAGAAAAAGAACTGTTTCTATTGACTTTCACTCGAATTCAAATCTGTCGATAAATGGGCACCGTAATTTTTGTAACAGAGCTAACAAATCAGAATTGATGATTTTTTTTTGTAACTGTAAACTATGAACATAATTTGGGGGGGGGGGGGGTGATTTTGTAGGGAAAAGATGTTTTTCCACCCTCTTTCGTTCATCAACAGTTTTCACTAAATTTAGAGAGGCTTAACATTTTTCGATCTCTTAGTTTCCATTGTTTCTTTTATTTCTCTATTCTCTTGAATGCACGTGATAATTTTAAGGTTAATAAGTTGTTGTAATCTGTTGCTTCAGTTCATAATCTTTAAAGTGTTCTTTTTTCATCAGCTTTCTCCTGAAAAGAAACTTTCAATTTTCATCAAAACCACCAGAGCATGCCTTTGAGATCATAAGAAAGAGTGATTAGTTACATGGAATGGAAGGATGTAGTTATGCATCCCATAGCCTTAATCACCCTGCAGAACAGCGCCTTGTGGGGAGCGTCTGGGGGGGGGGACAATACATTTAAATGAATTGGGTGGCATTCCCACCAACGGCAATGGAGGCATTTTGCGCTTACCGTTATAGGTTGTCGCTACGGTTATCAAACTAACCGCGATAAATAAATGCATAATATTGAAATCAACAAATAACGGTCGTTTAGGGAAAGTTCATTTTAGTGCCGCAAAATAACGCCAATCAGACAACATGACAGCGTGGTTAAAAAAAGTTAAGAAGAACCAATGGATGAGCGCTAAAGGTTTCGTTGCCGTCATACGCCTCTATTTGTACTTGGTGTAAATACCTCCTGCTGTTAATGTGAGAAGGAAAGGTTTTTTAGTGAATTTTGATGAAATTGTTAAAATAATTGTCTTTAGATATACTTGTTTTAAAGACTCTTATATAAAACAAAACTAGCTTAAACTTTTCATGTGACAGCCATCCGACGTTTTCATTATGGAGACTAGTAGTCCCAATCACTATTATTAAATAATACCTATTTCTCTGAAACTCTTATTTTACAAACAGTAGACAGAGGGACCCAAAATGTGTAACTCCACCACTGTATTTCTGTGTCAAAGTTTAATACAGTCTTTGGATTTATTCTATTTTTTTCAGCAGTTTTCATAACGTAGAGCAATTTTTCTTTTGCACGTTGTTTTTGTTTACTACAGTGCGTATCGAAATGGTAGGTCCATCAGTAAAAACGAAAATAATGTTTGGAAAAATTTTTTTATTATGCATTAAGTACTATTTAATAATATACCCTAGTTCATCCAATGAAAAAATAATGCTTAAATAATATACAAATCATAGGACTGATAAACGAAACAAAAAGTTTGTGAAATTGCTGTTTGAAAAAGATAGATCCACTGAACCAAACATTAAACTAATAATCAATTATTAAGAAATTTTTTCATCTTTTTTCAAAATGAGCTCATAAATCCTATTCGGCATGGTTTCTACAAGTTTTTGCAAACAGCTGGTCTCGATTTTTGCCCATTCGGAGGAAATATATCTTTTTAAGTCTGTAGTACAGTTGTACTGCCTTCCACCTGCATATATTGCTCTTGCAAGTATGCCCCACATGTTTTCTACCGGATTTAGGTCCGGGCTGCAAGGTGGCCAATCGATAACATGCACACCGTTATCCAGGAACCACTCAAAAGTGAACTTTGCAGTATGCACAGGAGCATTGTCCTGTTGGAACATGAAGAACGGCCCTCCAATGTGCTCTGCTTGTGGAAGAAAATTTTGTTCGAGCAGCTGTTGATAGCCTGCAGCATTCAAGCGATTGTATACAAATGCTATATCAGTTTTTCCTGCGCGTCCGAAGCCGGCCCACACCATAACGGAACCACCACCAGCTTGCCTCTTCGAGAATATCTCTCTATCGTTACGCAGATCATACCAGTAATATTTCCAGCCATCTGGACCATCCAGATTGAATTTTTTTCATCACTGAATATCACTCGATGCCAGTTTTCTTTCCAAGACATCACTTCCTGTGCGAATTTCAATCGCTTTTCTTTGTGATTTCTAGTCAATTTCGGAGCCGCTTTCCTCTTCCTGTAAACTAAACTGCCGAACTTCTTTATCACTCTATGGACCGTTGATTTTGATATTGCAGGAATTTGTTTTCTGGCCAAAGTGGATAAGCTCGTATTTCCAGATTTTAACTCCTTTACAATAGTCCTTCTTTGTCGGGGTGTCACTTTTGACGGCCGACCAGATGATTTTTTTCTTACCATAAGCACTTCTAAGTCTCAAAAATTGTTTACGACATTATGAGATCTGTTTAAAAGTTTAGCTATCTCTCTATTCGATTTTCCACACTTCTTAAATGCGTCAGTTTTCCCCTGTTCTACCAGCGAAAGACTGCAACGACGACCCATTTAGTTTGATTACAATGTGGTGTTGAACTCCGTTTAAATACTTCCACGGCAGCCAGCGTAGTCCCGCTGTAAGACTTAACTATGATGATTATGCAAATTTTATGGAGAAAAACGTGTTGGTACAAGGATTTATAAAGGCGGACCTATCTTTTTGAAACGGCTTCAAAATAAAAATTTTCATAAAATAAAAAAGAATTATTTATTTTTAACAAATGGCTTTCTAGATATTTATAACGATTATTGTTGAATTATCTGTACCAAAAAAAGGGGGAATTATTCACAATTAACAGTCGAAACATTGAAATATGCGAGTGGACCTATCATTTCGATACGCACTGTAGTTAGCAGTCAGAAAAGCAACCGTTTACTATTAAAACATATATCATCTAGAGCTGTGTGGTAGAAGACCCCTCAAAATCTTCAGAACGTTTTGAATCCAGAATCCACGAATCAAAAATAAATTTTGCATAACTTCCTCATGAAAAATACGAATTACAACAATCCTCTCATGCAATCCCAAACAATCTTTCTCTTGACAATATAAATAGATATTGATTGGATATTAAAACACAAATCGTGCTTCACGCATTAAATTAAACATTGCATAGAAACAAGAAAATTCATTCTTTATTAGCAAAAAAAAAATCAATCTATTTCACCCTGCACAAAACTAAGTTTTTTTTTTTCTTATTAATGAAATTAGATTTTGCTAAGCCGACAAAGATATATTCGAAAGCGCAACATTAAATTCGAAAGTAAATTTCTGTGTGGTAAAATATTAATATGTGTGCGTGAGCTCTATTCATAAAAATCCTACCATACATAATATTATCTTCTATTAGAAATGTAAAAGTATAGGTATATCTAAGAGGTGTTCTTGAAATAAAGGGAATTACACAGCAATGTTTTAATTTGCTTCGATTTTTATTGTAATAATTGTTATTTCAGCTGAAAAAAATATTTGATTTGGCATTGGTTTCTAAAACATATCTAGTACATGTGTGTTGATTACGTTTTTTAAAAAAATCTCTGTTTTTCTGGAGGATTCTACAATAAACATTGAAAAAATGCGAACTAATAAAGTTCGGAGAAGCATTTGAAATCCTGTAAATGCTTCAATAGTATTTTTATGAATTAAATTGTCCAAAATATAACTAAAATTAAAGGTAGTTTTTGCCCCCTCCAAAATGCAATATTTTGTGTGTATCTAAAACCAATTCTACTTCTTAAAAAATGTTTATAATAGAATAAGTACATTTTCTTTACTTTGAATTGCTAAAAATTTATTATTGGGAAACCGTACATATTTTTACCTGTATGATTTTTGTCTGTTGTATTTTAAGTGTATTTTTTGTTTATTGCATGGCAGTTTTCTTATGTATGCCAGCATGAAAAATATTAAATAAAATGTTTGAAACTTCAACTATTGTTTTGTTCTTTTTGGATCCTTTTTTGCATGAGTTGGTTTCTATTCCTTCCATCCTTAAGACTTTAGAAAGATTTATTTAAAATTTTAGTTATTTTACGTGAGAAGAGAAAATGTTTAGAATGTAATGTAAATAAATTGAACTGGTGTATTATATTGTAGTAACAGATAAAAAGCATTGTAATGTTATTATAATCTTTAGTATCCAAAATATTACAAGGAAAGTAATATACTCCAAATGATGTTGTGCTGTTCGAGTTCTTTGGATTTCTTTTTAACAAAGATGCAATAGTAATAGAAATAACGATCGAAAGAGAAGGATTTTCCAGAAACTTGCAGAATGCGCCACTTGCTTGAACTCGATTTTTGACTTTACCACTGGTGTCATGAATTAAGGAACATTTCTGTAAAACAGCACGATTTGCAATAATTTAAAACATTACTCGCATTTATATAACATAGATGCAATATACGGTTCCCTCACACTAATACCCAGTCAGCTACATAATTACTCGTCTTACGTCTCTGATTTGGAAAATTAACCTTTGCTGTACCTCTTGAAAACAGTTAAATGTCAAGGAGAACCTTTTTAAAAATAATATTTTCGACTTCTCCTTAGAAAAAGTCTCAAAAATAGATTAAAAATTTTAAAAAGAGGGGGTTCAGTTTTCAGGATTGCGTGCCTACATAAACTTGGTTTTCAACAAAACCGAACCGTAATATTTCAGCCAAAATTTGAAAAATATATATCGATATGGAAACCAATGCTTCACCAAAGATTTCAAATGTTTTCCTTTTCGAAAGATTACTTGTGTCTTAGACGCCCATTCACGCACATAATCGCCATTATTATGTTCGAATGGGAGCCGGCAGGAAGGTGTAGTGGTAAGGCGCAGGCCTCGTACGCCCAAGTTCCCAGGATCAAACCTGGCCCAAGTCGGTGCATTTTCAAGATGCCGAAAATCGACTGCGCCCATGCCGTATGATTACGTGGCATGTTAAAGATCGCTTGAGTATCTGTTTGGCATGGATACTCTCGGCTGAATTAAATTCCTAGTGCAGTTTGCATCAATTAGAGCTCTGGTGCCACCATCTAGGGGGAAACTGAGCGAGAAAAATTTTCAAAGTGGTGATGGCAACCGCCGACAGCGGTGCTACTTGAAAGAATTGATGCCGATTTCCGGGAAATGCACTAGGTCTGCAGTGGTTAGTGACCAGACGCAGCCCTATTAAAGAAAATGTTCGAATGGGAAGTACAGTAAAGCTCCTCTTAACGGACACCCCTTAAATGCGGGCACCCCTCTTATATAGGCCGACAGTTTAATTCCCCGTCAGCAAAACATAAAGCCTAAGAAGAAAAAGAGAAAAACAACAATTTTTGCAGGCATATCTTTATTACGGAGAGATGTTTTTGTCCCGCTATTGAGGAGTTTTACTGCATAATGAATTGGTCTCCCGCACAAGCTTTTTGAAAGTTGAAGTGATATGACGAGAAAGAGGGCACACGTAACCCAAAGTGACCACCTGCGTAGCTGTTCCCCCGTGCTGATTTCCCCCCTTCCCCCCCTTGACGATCATTGCTTATGTGTGTATGTGGCTTCATCTCGGAAACTGTTGTGCTGCAGGTATGCGGACCCGTGCCTTGTCCTTGCACCAGCAGGGCTGGTCCTGGACCAAGATAGCCACAGAGCTGGGCTGCCACAGGACCACCGTGATGCGGCTCGTGCACAAGTGGCAGCAGACGGGGTGCATAGCGGACCTGCCGCATCGGAGAAGGCCCAGGGCCCTGGCACACCAGGCTCAAGTTCAGACGACTGCCCCCCAACAGCCCCTGCCGGCCCACAACAGGTGAGGATTTCTATTTATTCATTCGAATCACTGCCATTTCACTTTTCATTTGATGCAGAGAGAAGCAAAGGGGTGTGAACGGAAAATTTTGAGTAAACGCGTGCAAACTTTGAATTACAGTAAAACCCCGTTATACCGCGCCTCAGTATACCGCGGTGACTATCAAGTCCCCTGACGTTTAAACCACCTTTTATCATTGCCATTTAAAGGTGGTTCCTTATTTATCATTGTAAATAAAGCCAGCTCGAGCGCACAAATATTCTAGCCAAATGGCACCCCCCCCCCCACCAGGCACACCTTTTTCATGCTTTTTCTGTCTTTCAACCTAGAACATATAGCTTGATTTCAAAATCGGGTGCAATCGCCCTGACTTGTTTCTTTCGACATGGGCAGAGCTCAATCTGTCAGGGACTATTCAGATCAATGCTTAACTATTTCATTTTCAGAAGTCTAGGTATGCGTGTAACTTCTTTTATAGCGTCATTAATATTTTTTTATTCCAGATTCATTAGCATTCCTGAAAAGTAAACATATTCTTCAGTGAGAAGTGCGTTTCTCCCCTTCCAAATCTAATTTTTCCTAAAGGCCTCTCCCCTTCCCAATCCCATATCGATAACATAAAGATATTTTTAATCACCTTTTTCCTCGGAAAACAGTTGGTTTATAACCTATCGCTCGATAGGCTGATTGCACAGCTGAGATGTGTGCTTCTTGCACAGCAATTACAGTGAATAAAATGGCAGCAAAGAGGAAAAGAAAAAAATATACTATAGGGGAGAAAAGTTACGAGTAATTGATAAAGTTAAAAATGATGCAACAAAAGCGAGTATTATTTTGTGAATATGGTTCCATGGTATAGGTTTCACTATACCGCAGTTATGTTATAACGCGGGTGCCAACCGTGTCTTCCGACACCCGAGTTTTAACCGGGTTTTACTGTATATGGGAGCCTAATGTAAATTTTTGTCTAAACTACGCAAAATTCATATTTAAAAAATGCAGTAGGTGATATTTTGAGGAAGTAAAAACTAAAAAAAAACGAGATATAGACTTCAAAAATACTCAAAAACAATTCCGGACTCGAAAACTTCAAAGGAACTTTTTAAAACTAGGGTCCAACTTTTCCCGTCGTAGGTTAACATTTTTTTTTTCCTTTCTAATGGGCTGCAGTATTGGTCATCAACCGTTGCAGACCTAGTGCGTCCCCAGAGATTGGCACCAACTCTTTCAGCGGCACCACAATGAGTGTGGTACCATTGCCGCAATTTTTTTGACGCTTAGTTTCCCCTAGATGGGGCACCTGAGCTCTCGTTGATACAATGTGCACTAGGAATTTAATTTAGCCGAGAGTATCCATTCCAAACGGAAACTCAAGGGATCTTTAACATGCCGCATAATCATACGACACGGACGCAGACGATTTTTTGCCTCTTCAAAATCCACCGACTTGGGTCAGGTTTGCGAAGGTTGAACCTGCGATCTTGGGCATACGAGACCTGCGTCTTACCACTACGCCACCCTGTCGACTCGTAGGTTAATATTGGTTTGAAGATTTGAAACTGAAGAACAGCCTTAAGGTTACCCAAACATCTCTTGCTGTTAAACACAGATGGGGTTTTTCTCATAATTTTTGAAGTAGTCATCTCCAAATTTTAAATTTTTGTCATTTACACCTCTTTGCTTCTAAATGCCTTTCTGCTGTTTTCACTTCGTTTAATGGATCCTGTATCAAATTTTCACCCTAGAGCTTTTTAGGCTTCTCTTTATCGTTATGATAAAAACATTGCAGGACCCGATTTGGGGTAACCCGAAAGAATTTCCTTCATCAAGCTTTTGAAGTGAAATTTGTAAAAATTATTTAATCCACTTTTTAGTAAAGTTCAACTTTTTCCCGCATTTTGGAGCTTACTAACTTTGAACGGGGACGATTTGTTAAAGACTAGGGATAGGGAAACTGCTGCCATAAGGCACCCGTGGTCTTCTTAATTTTATAAGCGATGTTCGGAAGCAAAATTTCTTCTCGCGTAACTCCGAAATGCGTATAGAAAGTTTTTCTTTTTTTTAATGGGTGCTTTAATAAAGTTTTATTTATCATTTATTATTTCTAAACGAATGTATGCTTTAACTTCTTAAAATATGTAGTTAGCTAGTACTAAAATGTAAAACGTTTGCAAAAAGGTTAGAAATTGTTGTTTCTATTTAATAGTTTTCTTTATTGGCTTAATTTTTAAAATGATCGACATGCATATTTTATGTGCCGCTTTACATTTAAGTAACTTGATGAATCCTTTTTTTCAATAGATGGCAATACAATTACTACTAATTTGATAATAGTTTGAAAAATGTTGTTTTCCGATGAAATGCTAAACTATTTTATCTTTATATTGAATGCCAGACCGGTTAATAAAATACAAAATGTTCAACAAAGCGAATCTTATATGTTTAAAGCACGACTTAACGAAGGTTAGAGGTACTTTATCGACAGGTGGTAGTTATTTTATGTGTGCTCAGGAAAACTGTGGCTCGACACATAACGTAAACAGCTGTGAATTTGACTTGTTATAAAACATTCTGTAGAAAAAACCTTTTATCTGTGGGAATCACAAAAATTGCACAGCTATAATATAATACCTAGTAGTTAATTAAAAATTAAAGAAGCATTATAGTTTGATTGTTAATGTAATTAAATGGAGAACAGTTTAACAACTTAATTACTTGCTAATAGTTTTGATTAAGCATCAGTATTTTTCTGCGGAATGTTCTGAAATCAGGCCTATCATCTAATACAGGGTGTTCCAAACCTGTGGGTCACGACATCAAATGAGGTCGTGAAGCACTTTTCACGGGGTCGTCATATAATTTCAAATTTAAATCAAAAAACTTTATACCACCGACAAAATGATTCATTATAAAATTAAACATTTTAAATTATTTTGCGTTAAGCTTAAGGGCATAAATTGCAAAAAAAAAAAAAAAAAGTCTAGTACTATGACAACTTTTGTCATATCCGGAAAGAAAAAAAAATCCATCAAAAATACTTAAAAGAAAGAAATATATGAAAAATATTTAAATAATATAGAGAAATATTCAAATAATATACGAGAAACATTGAAATAATCAATAGAATTTGAATGAATTCGAATAATTTAGAAAAATGTATTTTTTAAAAAGCAACGTCTGTTCCATTATATGGGGACAACCGATTTTTGTTTGAATCCTTCCATTTCTTGATCGTAGTTACGTGTAACGAGAGAAAAATTCATTTGAGCCATCCTCTTGGCGGGATTAGCTCCAAAAACAAATAGGCACTTCTTCCCATCAGAGTTCATATGTGTACCAAATGTAGTTTCTTTTCAAGCATTTCATTTACATTTAAAGTGCACATAAAAAAAGTTTTATAAAACGGAATCCTACTGTCCAACGACACTAAATTTGTTTATTTTACAGTGTCCTTGGGCATTATAAAATAAACAAATTTGCAGTGACGATGGATTCAGACAACTTGAAATAAAAAACGTATCGTCTTTGCTTCAATGTACTTGGGCAAAAGTGTATATGTGTGTTTGTGTGTACATTTGTAGGGTCGCGGGTTTCTTATTTGTTAAAAATAGGGTCGCAACGGGAAAAAGGTTGGGAGCCACTGCTTTAGGGGATCAGGAACCGAAAATTGCCCCCTCCTCCGGCATTTAGAACATAATACATTTATACAGATGTATGTATGTATTTTGTAGCTTTTCATATATATATATTTAATACATTCCATTCCGCCCCTCCCCCCGGGAAACTTAGAAATGACGGTCCTGTTTACGGTCCTGTCTAAAATAAAAGAAGCAAAATATATTACTTAGCAAAAAAAAAAAAAACTATGTCACCCCGGAAATATGATAAATGCCATGCGTGTAATACTGGTCTATTTCCAACAATTTTGTGAAAATGAACGATTCGAGTACTTAACTTCTAAATAATCCTACTAAATATTCCTCCGATAACATCATAGTAAAGAAGACAACTTTACGTAGTCAAGATTATCTCCTATTTTAAAAAGTGTACTCTGAAGATAATAAATAAATGAGTGTAAATGTTAAGTTTATCTCACGAGTATTACTTAAGCTTCCATCGATTTAGAAACACGAATTCTTTTAAAAGAAATGATTATACCACGTTAGTTCGGTAAGAGTTTTGCTGAATACCAAGTCAATTTCAATTAAATATATACTTACCAGAGCTAGGTGGGGGCAAGAAGGGACAGCTGTTCCCGGGCGCAGCGTCAAGGGGTGCTAAATTAATGTTAATTTATTTTTTTTTTAAATGCGAAAAGAAAATTATTTGAACTGAAGAGGTGTGAATATGTTCGACAAAAAGTGGGAGCACCGCAAACCATACCGAGAATGACCAAACTAGCACAGGAGTGCGTGGGAAATCACAAATAATTTTGCGAAGCCAAAGTGTCCCATTTTTCCCTTAGAAGTGAATGGTCGCTAATAAAAATGAAAGTTAAAAGCGCTGATTTTTAGAACTTTATCATTTAGGAAGCATAAAAGCTTTTTAATTCCCTTTAGGGGCGCCCCTAGGCCCCCAGGGGCACGGGGGGGGGGGGCGCAAAATCTTCAGATGTCCCCGGGCGCTAAAAACCCTAGCTTTGAACCCTAGTTGAACAAACTTTCTGACATATAATGTAGAAATATACAAACTAAGAGCCCTGAATCTTGTAAACCCCGGATGAAATGGCAAAATATAGTTGCCTGCTTGCTTTTAAAAAATGTACTTACCTTGCATTGAGAACTCGCTGTTTCCTAGCAACAAACGCAGTGCATTATAATGACAACACATTTTTCCAAAAACGTTGAGGGGGAAAGTAACATCACGAATTGTTTAGTTTTTCCACTAACGTAAATATAAATTCTATTTCCGTATGCAGGCATATTAAATCAAATATTTTATTCAAAGCTGATTCAATAAGTTTATTTATAGGTATGAATATTTAAGTTGTCTTTTTTCTAAACAATACGTGATCTTAAGGGGTTAAAACAAGCAAGTAAATCATTTTGTCGAGAGTTAATGAAATCGTCCTCTAGAATATGGCGTGACACACAGCTTTCTTGCTCTTTTTCCAGGCTGGTGAATAACCTCTCTCATCCCCTGAAATCTCGATGGCAGGAAGAGAACCGGAGGCTTCCGAATCCCTCCTCCACCTCCTCTTCTTCGAGTCGCAGCACCACTGTGACGGTGAGGCGTCGCCTGAAGGAACTCCGAGCCCAGCTCGGGATCCAGTCCCCGCCCAGCCCGCAGCAGCCGGACAGCAGCCCCCCTCCGCACCCCCCAAAGGCGGTGCCGGCCGCGCCGCTGCCGCCCCCGCCCGAGCAACAGGCGAAGCAGGCGCCCCGGAGCTTGCGCGAGATCGCCTGCTTCAGCGCAGAGGAGCTGGGCTACGTGATCTTCAGCGATATGAAGATTTTCCTGTCGGATCGCGAGGGCGGCGTCAGGGTGTGGCGCCTGGGGCAGCCGCCCCTGGACAGCTACGCGGGGCTGCAGGAGTTCTTCCAGCGGGGCGGACTCTCGGCCACTTTCTGGGTGTGTATCTCGGGCTCGGGGAAGAAGGGCCACCTGCTTCACATACCCAACGAGTTGACGGAGGAGCGGTACGTCCAGATTTTACACAACGGGCTCTTGCCGTCGGCTGCAGCCATTTACGGTCTCAATGCACACAGGTGAGTTGCCGATCCTATAACCTATCTGTGCTCAGTTAGGGTGCTTTCGCACCAAACCATTTCGTCGTAGTAGACTGTTGCTAAGGCTATCAAACCAACAGCGATGGCGCATGTCTTCCATAGCGCAATCAACGAATCCTGGTCGTCTGAGTGAAAGTCGCTTTTAACGCAATAAAAAAGCCAATCGGTCAATACGAGGGTGTGATTATTAAATTATGCAGAATCAATGAAGAGCCCCAAAAGGTATCGTTGCTGTTTGTGATGATTGTGAATGCACCGTTAGGGTGCTTTCACACCAAAGGCGAGGCGACAAAGACAAAAAACAAGTCTTTTCCCATCAGCGCAAGCGCAGAGCATATTTTCGCCTTCAAAACTAGGTTATGCGGTTGCGCAGATGAGAAAAGACATGTTTTTTTTGTCTTTATCGCCTTTGGTGTGAAAACACCCTTAAGGTGCTTTCACACCAAAGGCGATTGATTTCATTATCGAAGAGATACATTATCACTGTTAGTTCGATAACCATAGCAACAGTCTGTTACGACAAAGACAAAATGTCTCCGTTGCCTTTCGTGTGGAAGCAACAATAGCATGCGAGTTTTTCTCATTATATCTTCAAAGAGAAATTTAATATAATTACCAATATAACAACCAATTAAGTCAAATTCTTGTAACTATTCTTCTATTTCTTAATTGTCAGTTGATTAGTAGCATTTAAAAAATTCGAAAAAATCGTAATGTGAAAGAAAGTAAACGCACGCGATTAGATTATGATGCACCATGCTTCAAAGATTCTTAAAACTGTCTATAATGATAAGATTATATCTGATAGTTATGTGTGGGTGATTGCATTTAAAAGTGTTATTTATTGAATTTCATCAATTCATTCATAAAGCTTATATGCACTTTGTATGCATTTCAGTAATCATTTTTATTGTTAGAATGCAGCACTTTTTAAAATTCACTCAGCTGCATGCGAATAACAAATATCTACTTTATATTTCATGTGGTTGGCCCGAGCTAAGCATTGCTAGATTAGATAAATTTTAATAAAAATCGCTCAAACTGTTTTTTTTTTTTTTTTTTTTTTTTTTAAACAGTATCATTTTATGATTTTCATGACATTGCATAATGTACTCAACTGCGTAGATTAGAAACTCTGAGTCATAATGCTAATGAAATGAGTGACATTCTGATAATATCATAAATTGGTACCGCACAAAAGAATCCTTTTGTGATTTATTGAAAATTTCATAATGTTCCCGTAAAAGTTGAGAAGCAGAAGATATTAATCTTTTGCCATTCGTATGAACTTTTCTATAATTCCAAATTGCCCTTCTTTTTACACCAAACTATCATATACTACACCAGTGATTCCCAAAGCGGTCTATATCGACCCCCACGGGTCAACGACAACCTGCAAGGGGTCCATGTCAAATAAAAAAAAAATTGGGGGTCCATGAAATGAAAATGGGGGTCAACGATAGTGGATCTCACATAAGCTGAGGACTGGACATCATTAACCGAGGAGATATGAGATTAAACCTAACTAAATCGATGCCAAACGTTGATAATTTATTATTAAAGCATCAGGTTCATCCCTCCCACTAAATGCATTTATTTATTCCTTAGTTATTTTATATAACAGATACTAAATTTTAATTTGATTCGTTTTAATTTGAATTTAATTAATAAAACTATAAAATTAACATGTGTTTTTTTTCTTAAGTTCTTTACACTACACTTCACTGCGGTTGGAAATTTAAATCTTTCACAATGAGTAGAACTATACCAGCTGTTAAAAATACAATTGGAATACCTAGCTGGAAAAACGTTGCATGTAGCGGAAGCTCAATTTTACAGGAGAGTGGATTAGGTTCAAAAAGTGATTAAAACGGCAGCTGGCAAACTAAAGAGCAACATACAGCGTTTTTCCACCAAATAAAACTCAGTTGCAAAAACATGCTATTGGGTTTACAAAACCTACTTATTCATTGGTACGTTCATTTACATTTTGGTGAACCGACTTTGTGAAAAAACGACATGCAACATTTTTCCAGCCACCGAATCTACAAAATATCAATATCAGGTAAGCAGGGGTCTACCCAAAACCGAAAAACATGGCAAGGGGTCTACGAGACAAAAAAGTTTGGGAACCCCTGTACTACACCAATACATTGCATTGTGAGACAGAATACACACACTACACTTTCTTATCTTGCATCTAATATTTAGATTTTGTGTATGTGCAGTGAGCTTAGAATTTGATGTTGAAAGCGGACAGAAATTTTGTTTAAATCTTTTATTTAAATAAATTATTAACACAAAGCTTCAATGAAATGTTTTTTAGCCTACTTTCCCGTAAAAGTAAAAAATAACAATAATAAAGCATGAAAGAAGGCTTAATGTATCGTGAAAATATCGTTAGGAATAAAAAAAAAAGTCAAAAATAAGTTAAATAATTAAATAAAGATTGAAAAATAAAAAACTTGAAAGTAGGGTTTTGAGATGGGGGGGAAGAAGTGTGTCTGTCGGTCTGTCGGTCTTTCCCCCCTTAATAACTTTTGAACGAATTGTCCGATTCGAAAAATTTTTTTTGCATTCGAAAGATCTCGGCGAGGAAATCTCATTTTCATGATTTGAACAGTTTTTGTTCATTTTTGAACAGTTCAAAAAAATTAACATGGCGCCTACGGGGAAATTTCAATCCTATATATATCCTGATCTAACGGACCGATTTGCTTGGAAAAAACTTTATCGGAAAGCTCTTATGACGTAGAACATGTACAGATAGAAAGTTCATCCAGAACTAACGAGCCTATTTTCCTATGAAATATTTTGATCGGGATTTTCAAGAATATTTTCGAATTAATGAATGATTAAATGTATAAGCAAAAGAATGAATGAATAAATGAGTGAATAAATACATGAATGACTGAATAAATGAACGATTGAATGAATATGTATTAACCGTTGAAAAAGGTATATTTGAAGCAATTAAGAACTAAAGCTAAACGAGAAAGAGAGAGAGAGATAGCTAGATTATAAATTTGAAGCTGGTGCATACGGGAAAGTAGGCTCGTATAGTTCTAGACGGAACTTCTTGTTTTTTCTTCTTCCAAAAAAACAAGAAATTTAAAAAAGTGTTCAATTTATATCCTTTTGAGCATTGCAATCTTTATATTACTTACAGTGAACTTCAAGCCATGAAAAGTTGTAAAATCCAGAAACTGTTTTTTCAGGGACTACATTTTGAGTAAATGTGTGCTCAATAGAATATTTTAAATCAATTTCATTGCCTTTCATAGAGGTCATGCTGATCTAACGGAGAAGCAAACAATCGAAGTTAGGAGTCAAATTCAGATCGTTTTTCGCTACAGCCTTTGGGCATACTTTCGTGGTCTAGGTAGGCATGTTGGAGAAAAATAACAAAAAATCGAACAATGCAAATATGCCAGCATTTGACTGGACTAGTTACGCCAGTGGTTTGTTTAAAAAATCTTTCCGCCTTCCTTAAACCACCAATCCTAAGCAAGCGTATCCCATCAGTGGATTTGGAGGCAGTTATTAATACATTTTTTCAGTGTTTTCTTTTTATTTGTTTTGACGTTTCTAAATAACTAACAAAACTAATGAACAAGTACTATTCAAATGACTGAAAAATAAACTTTAAAAACAGAGAAAGAGAGAGAGAAAAGGAAAATATTCTCAAGTAGATTGGGGTTCATTTTCGTGGTATTATTAATCATCAGGTATTCCAAGATTTAATTTTCTTCTTAGAAAAATTTCTCATTTACTCACTTTTCTTCGCTACATTTTTACGAGCATTTGTTGTTTCTTCCCATGTTTATAGTATTACCATGGTTCACGTTCCATGAAACGCCATGAACCATTTTGGATTTTAATCTTTAACACAAAAAGAAAAGAAAAAGATCATAGCTTATTTATTGCTCTTCATAAAAAGTAAACGTTTTTTCCTTTTCAATTATGTTCTCACCCATGCCTCGATGGAATCGAAGTAGACTTGATGCATACGCAAATTCAAGTTTCGGCTTTAAAAAATCAGACAGTAGTACTGATGATTATTAGTTGACTTAGATGTATCATACGATGAAAATTGTTGAGCAAAGCTTTTCATGTACATCAGTAATAGAAGCTGGTATAAAAACCAAAATTAATGGAAACGAACTGAATTACAGTAAGGGCAAAACTAACCAGCTTTTTAAGAAGCTTTGTAGGTTGAAAAATTGGAATCTGGTGATATATTTAAGGGAAAAAGAACTGTTCCTCGGAACAGTTTCAGCTATTCTATTAGCGAAGTATGATCGTTCATTAGTAAGATGCAACTTCTCGATTTGTCTTTCTTTGGCAGAAATCAGTCCGACTGTCCAGCTTCATATATGTGACAACCTTTTCAGCCCGGGGGGATAGTGTTTACGACAAAAGAATTTTGTCCTCAGAGAACGGGATGAAGCATCAGTCGCTGTCAAGTTTTGGTCTTGGAACTCCCAATTTCTCCAGAATTTATTTATATTGTACACATTCTGCGGAAGTCTCTGATCCAAGGATCAGCAATAAAGCTTAGAACCTTGACATATGAGGACAAAATACTGCTTCCTATTCAGTTACAGATATTGAACCGCCATGAACTTAGAAGATAGAAGTATTGCAGTTTTGAGGTGTTCAGAACCATAGCACATCAAATCTTTTGTTGTTGTTGTTTTTAAAAGATCGTTAATGACTGAAGGTATAGTTACTTAACTTGATTGACTATCTTTGTCCACGGCACAGTGAGACATTCTGTAGTATACAAATTGTGAAAAGAAGGGCAGTCAAATGAAAACTGCTTCCCTTTCTGATATGCTGCACTTTCTGTGAGCATTTAAACACAAGAACAGACTTATCAAGTACAGGCCGGAAACAGTCCGGTATTAACAGGCCGGAAAACTATTTGTTCACGTGACGCGGGATTCTTTCCACTTTATGGGAAAGATCAAGTCGGGCGATCACATAGTTTAACATCTCTAGATGGCAGTGACTTGATCTGCTATGATTGGGATCCCTTCATGAAGTATGTGATACTCGTGGAAAAGGGAATTTAATTTTCTCGTTGTAGGTTCCTGTACAATATTTGATGCTCACAGGAAGGTAAATTTAATGATCTTTTTGCAGGTTCCTGTTCGCCCAGGATAAGGCATCCATCCAGGCGAGCCCTTCAGTGGAAGACTTCCTGCGACAGCAACGGGTTCAGTGCGCAGAGTGGCCCGCGCGGTCGGCTGAGCTCAACCCCTGCGACCTCCTGTGGCCCGAGGTAGAGAGGGCGCTGCCGCAGGGGCGGCCGGTGCGCACAGTGCCAGAGCTGGTGCAGATGGTGCGGCAGGCCTACGAGGACGTAGAGTCCGAGTATATCCGGTGGCTCGTCTCGCCTGTCCGGATACGCAGCCTGTGCGGTAGAATGATGCGGACTTCTCCAGCCGTCAAGGAAGAAGCTGTTAAATAATGGACATTGATTTTTTTTTTTTTACTTGGAGGAGTTGTGTCTCTTGTGTGGTATGGCCTCTATTGTAGGGAAGCCGACTCTTCCGACATTTTGGTTCCAAGATTCATGTGGAACCACCAACCTGTATACTGAGAGAGCGTCAAAGAAAACGCATACCTATGCTTCAGTTGTATTGCTTGATTGATGTTGGACTATTTTAGTCTATAAAAGCAGAAGATTTCATGCAAGTGTGAAATGAAAATGTTGCTGTATTTGGATCCAAAACTCTTTGAATCAAGATGTCGGGTAGGTCGGCTTATCCTCTATAGTGGCTATATTGTGTGGCAGTGCAAACGCAAACTCGAATCTTTGTCTGCTTTTATCCAGAGCCCGGTTACCGCAAAGTGCGCGGGCAAGCTGCCCTAAGACCTCATTTCAGGAGTCCCTAACACTGTTAGGTGAAACGTTTTTAAATGAAAAGTGACGGGATAAAAGCGTTCTAAGGCCAGTGCTGTGCCACAAAAAGAAATATCCATAACTTTTTATTTTAAAAAATGCATTTAAATTTAAGTATATAAATGCATTTAAATTAAGTTTTTTTAATTTCACTTATTTTTCAATTTACTTATAATGAAAAAAATATCAGCTAAAAAAAATGCATAAGAATACTTTTTTACATCGGATGTGCTACAGACGCAACGATGGAAATGAGACATTCGTTTTCCATAAGACGCAATTAATGTTTTATAAAAAAGTAGAAGTTGACGTTTAATGGGAAAGATAATTTTAATATGTGAGAAAATTATTATTATTATTAATGTTATTATTATCTTATTCAATCTTCGTCTCCGTTGATGGGCTTGCAAATGTGTCACCCGAAATGGGTCAACGTGTCACTTGTGACATGCGTGTCATAGATTCGCCATCACCGCACTCTCAGAAGTGGAGCTCTCACTTTTGACGATTCTTCAATCGTCAAGAAAATTTCGCCATTTATAACGATTCTTTTCTCGTGCGATCACGTGACTTAAAAAAACTACTATACAAAGTTCGCAAATTTGACGAAAGGTTTACTCGGAGCATTTTTCACGAAGCCATTTCGTCAAATACGACGAAAGTTTCGTGAGATTTGAGCATGCGTTTCTAAGAGTGCGGCATAGTTCAGCAATAAACAAACTAAAAACACTAGATAATTACAGATAGTGATCGGATTTTTCCCCTTAACTATCGAATTCTAAAACACTGTCACAATGTGGCTCTGATTATTTTTGCCCGTCACATTTCTAATGGAAATGTAAAAATTCTTCCGGTTAAAGAAGGAATTGAAGTTCATAAAGTTTTTCCTGGCGTCCCACTTAAGGTTCACTTGGCTTGCGCTTCCAAGAAAAGGTCAATTTGAAGAACTTAAGCTGGACATACGATCTTCAACGGGAGTACGCAATCACTGACTCAATTACAAAGCAATAAATAAAGGGTGTAAAACTTAAAATTCACTAACTGTTCTGCTTTTTACCAGGAAGATTAACTAACTCAGTAAAGGCAGGTTTTTTTCCCTTTCTTCATCAACTATGCATTTGTCTGTAGTTCCTATTCCTGATCTCTCATGTTGACGATTTAATTGGTAAGGATCTCAAAATATGAGATAGTGTAAAGCACCGATCTATAGTTGAAGAAGCAAGTAACTGCAGATAACAAATTTAAATATGTTTGGTTAGTTTAGAAACGAAGCGTAAAAATTATGCTATTAAAATATAAATGCCAAACATTAATTTTTTTTCCTCAAAATATATGAAACATCTAAAAAAAAAAAAAAAAACCACATTTGGAAACTTTTGTAAAAACCTAACAGGAGGGGGGGGGGGTTTCAATGAAAGTGTATAAACAAACAGCTTGCTAATTTTATTTGAATGTAAACGTAAACGAACTTGCATTTAGGGAATTAAACTTGTTCCTTAACTTTCTGGTTACCTTTTAGTTTCGTTTTATTTCGCAGTACATTTCTAGTCCTAAAATTATCACTTAAGTGTAATTGCATGGATTAGGACCGATTGTACAGATGCTCAGCGCAACAAAAAACTTGCGATAATAGCTTATTCTTGAGACATAGAAAATAATTATGAATAAAGAAATATCCCTCATTTCACTACTTTAAAATTAAATTAAATATTCAAATAACATTACCAGATACTGACAGCTTGTCATCAATCTCAATTTTAGTTTTTACTTTGTTGAATTTTATTCATTCTTTGAATGTAAAATTAATTTTTTTTATTTTATGTCGAGCATTGCATTTTAAATGGGTGTACGTCATAACGGAAGTAAGTTTAGATTAGTACTTTTATCCAAATTTTTAATCAACACCTTATAAACATCCCGAATCTATTTCGATGATTTGTGTAAAATCTTTTATAGAAGTTGACGTCACGAAACTTGTGACAAAACAAAACATTGGACAACAGTCAAATACCGTTTATGTTTGCACTGCCACACATTTTGTCTAAACTATTTTGTGTTCTACTCTGAAGGAAAGTGCTTATCCAGGCTTCTGGTGAAATTTTTTTATTTCTAAGGATGAAGGGGGTAAAGGGGCTTCAAACTCCACGCATTCGTTTACATAGAAGTCATCAGTATTTGAGTTGATCGGCTGTAAATTTAAGGAATGAGTGATGTTCAAGGGAAAGAAGTTAAGAACGGGAAATGTTCTTTCAGGCATCTGAGAAACCAATGCCAAAAAAAGCAGAAATTTACATCTTATTTTTTGACATATTTTTATAAAAAATGTTAATGGTTATCTTTGCACCTCCGGCAAAATTTCTCAAATCTAAATTTAATCCTTACATCTCTGGATTTTAGCGATTGTACTTTTAGCTACGTTGCAGAATCCATTTTGAACGCATATTGGGTATTTAGGGAATGATCTGTTCATAAAAGTACAGAAATTGCTTACAATATTATTAAAACTTAAAACTAATTAAAATTTTTATGTGCAACTAATACTGTGATAGATTTTAATGTGTTTCCTTCCTAAAATCATTAAGAAGTATAAAATATTGGCTTTCAATTTCAATGGATAATTGTTAGAAATATTTGTGTCTTTGTAATAACTGGTTGGGATGTTAGAAAAAGGTAATGACTGGTCCCAAGACTACATCAGTAAATTTTTTTGCTTGAATTTTAGAACACATTTTCTTCAAACGTTTAAAGATTATGAACTTATACAACTTCAAGTACTTAATTCACTGCAACTATGTTAACGTTTCTCCTATTCAGACATATAAAATATATCCTATGTGGCTTTAGAACATCTGTTCAGAGGATAAAGAAATAAACATAAGGCCAAAGTAGAGTTTACAGATTTTCTTTCTCAAAATTACTTAATTTATGATTTTCTTCCCTTAAATTTTTAGCTTAGCAACGGACGTATTTCATTCTTGAACGTAAAAAATGTGTCAAACGTACCGAACCAATAAAACATATTGAGCTTTAATAACATTCTAGTCCTAGTATTGTTCTATTTCCTGAAATTCCTATAAACGAATATGAAAATTATCAAAAGCCACTAGTCATTCGGAAACTACTTGGGAACTGCTGCTTCTTAATGTGCCGTGAATTCAATTCTAGTGTTTCCACTCTTTATTTCATTATATTTTTCTATAACATTAAAATTCGCATTTATATTCGTGTCTTTTAACGAAGTTCAGAAATGTTCTGAAAGAGATCCTTCTAAAATTGTTCTGTGCACAACATTTCTGGTAGCATACATTTTAATTAATGTTTTTCTTATTCTTTCTTTCTTTCTTTCTTTTCTTTTCTTTTTTTTTTTTTTTTTTTTTTTTGAAGGAGGTTCTACAGTTTAACTTAGCTTCCATCATAAAGTTAATTAACTAGTTTTTACAATTTTTTAAAGGCTAAAAAACAGAAAGGCGGTACGTAAAAATAGATTTTCAAATGAAGATTGAATGATGATTTCAATGAAGATTAAATGATTTTTAAATGAAATAACTCCAAGAAAAACGAAGAAAGGAAACAATAATTTGTAAAATCCAAAATCCCTTCAAATTTTGAAGCAGATCTATTCATTTGAAATTAAAGGTGGAGGAGGGGGGAGTTTGCTGTGCACAAACTTTTTTTTTTTTTTTTTTGTTCTGTTTTAGAAACTCGAAATTCGTGAAACGATATTTTACATTATAAAACTTTCGTTCCAAAATTTAACAAAATAACAACATAAACAAAAATCTCAAAATTTACCTCTTCCAGTATAATGAAAGTTTGAGTTATGTTATAATTAACACTGTGGGTTGTGGAACTAATTGAAATGTAAATTACGACAAATCAATGGAATCTCTCTCTTGCCTGGTATGTTGTATTGTGGATTGTGTCTGGCCGAGAAGCCTGGAAAAAGTATCTCTCTTTTCGTAAAGCATCTGTGTTCTCTGTGTTGCGAAGCAGATGTTTATTTCTGGCAGGAAATTTGGAATACCTCAAATCGATGTAGTGCGTGTGGTTGTTCGTAGTGTGGCGGGCAGAAACAAGAGTTCATTTTGGACTGGAGTGATGCGATCGAAAGATAATACGTTCAAAGTGCATCTATACGTCAGTCAATGTATATATTAATGTTTGTGATGGAAAATGGTTCCTGAGTCTGCGTCAATCCGAAGCGGAGCTTGGCGATGCATCATAATACTATTTCCGCGGGTTATTATTATTTTTTTTTCAAGTTTGCATTTTTCTATAAATAAATATATATAATAACTCGTACATGAAACGATAACTTTACTTTTACGTTGTATTTGAAGAAAAGATGATTTATTGCTCTTAGCATGCATTTTTTTTTATTTACTTCACCTCTCGAGTACAGCGAAATATTGTTCGAACGGGTTTCGATAAAACTAATTCTTCAGAATGGCGAACTTTGGCGATGGTTTAAAGAATTATTTTCGTTTTTAAAGCTCAATTTCAGTCTCAGTTGGTTTCAACTGAACGAAAATTAACTAATGATTTTGCATTAAAAATTTATTTCGGTGAATTTTATGAGTATAATCATGCGAAGCATTTCAGAGTTTGGTTCTGAGCTGTTTAGGTTGTTTTTTTTTCAGTTTGCTCATCAATTTTTTTCTCTACGTATCTGTTAGGACAGGGAAATAAAACTATCAAAAGGTATCATTCTATTTAAAAACGATCTCCAAAAATTTTGAACTATGTGAATGTATTGCATATTTTGCATGGTCATGTTTTCAGTTCAATCGAAGAGTTTTCAAAACATACCTCTAAAAAGTATGTTGTCTAACAAGCCTAAAATTCTTAATATTTAGCACTTTTTTCCAAAATCAAGTTTACTAGAAAACAAGATTAGAAAAGCTGTCTGAAATTTTATTTTCGCATTGAGTAAATTCTATTTGATTTTAACGAATGTTTCACATCAGCGAATTTTTTTAATGAAATTCTTAAGAATTAATTGCAACGAGATTTCACTGTGTAGGGTTGGAACCTTAGAGACCACACGATAGCTTGTTTAATAACAAGCTATCGTGTGGTCTCTAAGGTTGTAATGTATATGTTGGTCAGTTTTTGTAGCTTTTAAATATTTTGACGATAACGAAGAATATTAGAAATATAAATTGAATGATATTTTAATTGTATATCATTTACAATAATAATGGAAGATATAGAAATATTTTTGAAAAATGATTGAAATGTTTACTGGCAGTATAGTTTAAAATAAGAAGGCGGTGATCCGGTTTATTTTGTAAAAAGACTTGATTGCAATTTGTAGTTCCTAAAAGAAATCTATGAAGAAATGACAAGACCAATGACATAACTTATTTTTAAAGAAAACTTGTTTCAATTTGTAGTTTCGAAACAAACCTGCTGAATAAATTCAGATAATACAAAAACCAGCAACACAGTTTTGTTTCTGAAACAATTTTATCATAAAGCTTAATAATGAAAAGAAGAAAAGAAAAACAATGTTGCTAAAGAATTTTTTATAAAAAGATCAACGACAAAGCAATTTCTAAATTGATTAGTATTACAGTCTCTAAAAAAGATGTTGAAGAAATGAAGTTAATAAATGAAGTGATAATGGTTTTTTTAGATCGTTAAAATGACAAGTTTTGTTTTTGAATTAATACTAATTAATTTCTAAATCAAGCGAATAGCGAAATTCTAACAAACGATTCTAAACAAGCGATACCAAAATTCAATTTCTGAAAGGCTAAGCTCGATTTCTAAAGAAAGCGATAACTGTTTAATTTCCAAAGTGCGGATAGAAGATATCAGCTGTACAAAATAAAAGTCGTTTTAAATTTTCGAAGACTCACTAATTTAAATCATTTATAATTTTTTATGAGCAGACTGAATCATCATTGCGTTTGATAATGATGAAAAATATTCTTACGATTTGAGTGCATTCCCCCCCCCCCCCCCAATTTCGTATATCATATAAATCACTTGAAAATTGTAATATTTGAAAAAGCATGAATTTTAATCCATTAAAAATTTTTATATATACATTTTTTTCTCTCTTACATATCCTTTTCAAAGCCCTTTTTTTGCGGTTCATCCAAATTCTGACCTAAAAATTGCTGCAGAACTTTGCTCCGTGTATGATTGACGCTCTTGAAGCTACCTCAACTATTCATCATTCATTCGATTATTTATTGTCCTAAATGCGACCTCATTGTTCTTCATTTGACAGCATTAGCTTAGTTTCAAGTTATAATAAAAGAACAAATTGTTTCAAACTTTGTCTAGTGGTGGTTTTTTCATTCTTTTTTCTAATGTATTCGCTGTAATTCTTCTTTGCAGTTCAAAACATGTGCGTACAAAATATTTTTTTATTTACACTACAACATAAAAAATACACCAAAATTTGCAAATGGGTCGTAAATTGGTATTACGATTTTCAGACCATTTGCAAAATTTGTTGGATTAAAAAAAAAAAGCACTACTCCCATTCATCCGCTTGTAAGTCGGCGTTCCCAACCTTTTTCTCCTCGCGAACTCCTTATAAATAAAAATTAAAAAAAAAAAAAAATGTCGAACCCCTTATTAACGGGTAAGAAAATTACAAAATTACTAGCAAAATTATGTTCCATCTTGCACAATAGTTCATAAGACGAAATCAAAATATAGCTGTAAAACGTCGAGGTATGAATGCATCTAGAAAATAAAGCTACAAGAATAGGAATACTTTTTTATTAGTTGTTCTATTTCAGTTATTAGTAGGGCTGGAAATATAAGTATTCACAAAAACTATTTTTTGAAATTGCTTTTCCGATGGTGCGAACATTTTTTGGAATGGCATGAGAAATATGCTTACAAAATTTTAAATTAATCAAGAAATCTTTCAGTTCCAGTTGTAGTTTGAAATATGCAAAATTCGCTAAAAGTTACGGAAATTTATAGAAATATTAAAATTTACATTTCAAGTTTCTCATTGTGATAGTGGAATGAATTAAAAAATATGATATGTGAATAAAAATCGCGTAATCAAAACATATTTTCCGGTTCCATTTTGGGGTTTATAATACGAAAAATTAGCCGGGAAAAGAATGCAAAATTTTATTTTAATATATCTTCATATTTTTTACTTTTCTGCTCGCGAACGTGGAAAATTGAAAAATGATAGTAGAAACGTTTGTTAAAAATTTTAAATAATCAATGAATATCTTCTAGTACCACTTTCAGCCACTTTTTGCCATGAATCAGGTAAAAATTTTCAAAATCAGGCTAAGTAGAAAGTACGTTTAAAATTTTGCACTGATGCTTCCCTTACCAGTCCATATTATATGGAAAAGGATTTTTTATATAATAAAAAAACCTTTTAAGCTCCGTTCATATGTATGCTAATTTATTCTTCTACGTTAGTCATTAAAAATTCCGCCATTGCAATAATTTTTTTGCGAACCCCCTTCCCCCCCTACGTGAACCCCTGGGGAGTTCGCGAACCGCCGGTTGGGAAACACCGTTGTAACTTATCGTCGATGTGAGAGATAGCATTTGAACGTAGAATGTTATCACTCTTAACCAACTTAAATCAATAAAACAATCAAGAAGTATGCTTATTAACTACACTGATTTGACAAATGAATTACTTTTAATTTATCATGATGTTAGATAACTGTTATTTTGAAAGTCGTCGTTTTCTTTACAAAAATCAAATCTTAGATTTTAAGTCATCGTTGACAACAGAGACTGTATTTGCTTTATCTTATCTATTCGGAGATAATAATAAAAATATTTGTTATCTTTTACTTGTTATGTAACTGTTAAGTACTATAATTTAGTTTTAGATTTGCAAAGAGACTTTTAAAAATAACTTCGTTTAATGCATCAAAAATCTTAATTTTACTTTTTTCTTTTAAAATTTATTTATTGAAGTCGCAAACTTTATGCAATTTCTTTATTTATTTATTTTTTTTTTTTTCGACAGATTTTATCGTGATGATATCTCCATAAATAATTCATAAGCTCACAACTGTTGCATTGAAATTGTTCCCCTCGAAACATTTCTTTGCAATTTTTATCGCTATTTGGGGTTTTTACATTGATTATTTGGTTCTGATCTTTAATATTTCGCACCAAGGTAAACTTTTTATTTTTTTACAAACTATTATTTATAGATCCGCCGTCTTTTTAGATATTAGAGAAGTATCTAAAAATCAGTCAATATTTGATAAAAATTGCAAATTGCCCATTTTTTGGAAGTTGAAAAAAAAAGTTCGTGATGAATCGTTTCTCTGTATCAGTAAACACATAAACACTGACATCAGACCGAATGTTTTGCGCAAACTTATGTGTAGTCAGAATCAGTGTTTGTAATAGAATCAGTTCACTACAGCTGATAGTATAAGCTCACTCCCACACACACAACGAACTTGATTATTGAAATTAGTTCGTATCACTTTGTTTAAATCGAATCAAGTTTTTCCCCCCTCACATTTTCTGCTCTTGAAAAAGAAAGAGAGAGAGAGAGAGAGACAGAAAAAAGGAAACACACTTTAACTATAAAAGTTAGTGTTAAAAAAGAAACACACTTTAACTATAAAAATTAGTGTTAAAAAAAATAATTTTAATCCTAGATTTTGTAGGTTTTCTGCAATATTTTTACAGGAAAACAGTGATTCTTTGACTTAGATAGGGAGAAAAATTGCGCTAAAGATACTATCTAACAGCAAAGATAGACATTAAACGACCGTAAATTATTTGGGGCCTGTCTACAATCCAAAAAAGGTGCTCGACGGTTTTTATTTTCGATAAAAAATTACAACACCCTATTTAAAACTTATACTGAAAATCAGAGATATGCAAAAAATAAATTCATGTGTAAAGTTGCTATAAAACGTGCTGGAATTACAGAATATTTCATATTCAAATTCTTTGAGCCATGCGTACCTGGCGTCCGGTATTTGTCAAGCACTTATAATATATATGTTATGGCGAATATGAAATCGGAGAATGTCGACAATCACCGGTGGATATCGATATTCGCCATCTATCAGACCGGTGATTGTCGACATTCTCCAATTTCGGACATACGCCGTAACGGAGAATGTCGACAATCACCGGTGGATGTTGACATTCTCCAATTTCGGACATACGGCGTAACATACACACACATGTATATATGTTACAGTGAATGTCGACATTTTCCAATTTCCGGATATTTACCGTAACATATATATATATATATATATATATTGAAAATATCAACTGCGTTTAAAAAGTAAGTTTAGTAAATTGCATTTCAAAATTCTGTGTGAAAATTAAGTTGTTAGAAGCAATTTCATTTCTGTATGAAAATGTTTTTCTTCATTATAAGTCTTTTTAATGCACACCAAAATATACAGTTGAGATGATTCTTTACCTAAGAAAGCTCTTCAGGAAGCCTAACAGCAAAGAGATGCCTTCCCAAAAAATAAATATTTAACAGATACAGACCGGGAATGAATTCAACGGGCAGTTTTTGTTGCGAAGCAGAACCCACATTTTAGAACCGTTCGCAAGGTAAAGAGATGCCCCCCACTACTTTCTAAAACAATCGAATTTGGAAGAGCGTAACGACGTTTTAATCTAGTGATAGGCGAGTTCGCAGCACACGCGGTCCATCGCGTTCGATATCGATCGTTTGCTGGCTCCGTGTGCGCACACCCGATGGATATGGTCATCTTCTTTCTCGCACTGACCGGATCGAACCAGTATTTGTATCTTCGAAGGTGGTCATTTCTCACATTCGTGTTCTAACATTAAAAGTGACGGGAGACGATGATGCAGTCAGCTGTGCAGTAGCTTTTACTGAGGATAGTTTCAAAAACGATAATTAGAATACCAGGCGATGGCACTTATTAAAATTAGTAAAATTTGGTGATGAAAAAAAACTTGAGTTGTGAATTTTTGTATGGAGCATCTTCCCACAGGCATGAATCCAGGGGATTCATGGCTGTGGACGAGTGATTGGATGGGACGAATTCAACATAGAGTCTGGGAGTTAAGAAGATCCACATCTAAAGTATTATAAAGTTAATAATAAATATACCATTATAAAGTACTTCACGTAAAAAGTCGATTTATTATTCGCTCCCCACCACCTCTGTAAAGCTAGTTTAAATCCTTCCTTATTACTATTATTAGCAATTTCGTACAGATGACATCATCACACTGCACAGAGTCGGCCGATTATTTTCAAAATAGCATTAAATCGGGATGACACAATCCGTTATTATTATTTATATATAAATAGGCAAAGACAAAACTGAAGTATCATTTTCTTCTCTGTTTGTCAACCGATTTTCTTACTTTGTATAAATTTAGTGGCTATTGATGAGCTTTAGCGTTATCAATAAAAAAAAAGAAAAAGTTATAAATAGTTTTTTCTTTTTTCCTCTTCTACTTTTGAAGTAGATTCGAAGCCTTTTTCAAGAAATCGTTATTCGTTATACTTTTATAATGCTCCTTACTACTACCACAATCTAAAATATTTGTACAATACTCAATACCGTTTTTACTATTTATAATTCAAAGAAAATATTAATGTATATAAGTAAATAAATTATGTATATACATATATATATAAAGTCAGTTAGATTGATTGTTCAGTACATTCTTAAGCAAAATAAAATACAATTTGAAGCTAACAATGTCTAATGTAATATAAAGTGAGATAATAAGTGCGGTGACGCGTTATTTTGCTTTGAATCAACGGTTTGTAACTTTTGCTGATTTGCATTAGCGTTTTGAACTCTTGATTAAATTGAAAGTGAAAATTTATATTTCTAATTTATTCAATAATAATAGGATGGTATGAAAATTTTTATTTCTATTTTCTTTACAGAAGGGGTGTGGAAAGATAAAATTTATGAATAATATGTTTTACATATGCATTAAATTAAATAAACAACATAGTGGTCAATCATCGCACTGCGGATACATTATCGCAAATTGGAAAGATTTAAACAAAACATACTGTTATCAAACAGGAAAACTAAAATGTCAAACTGTAACAGCCTTGTTCACCTGCCGATTTGAACCTTCGGACTGCAGATCAAAGGCTTCCTGAACCAATCGGAAAGCTCAAATCGGCAGTTCGAGGTTCGAGTCTTTGACAGAGGTTCGCATCGGTTGTTGAGGCTGTGAAAGTTGTTAAAACATTCGAGGCTGAACTTGAAAAAAATTAATGATTTGCGGTTAAATTTCGACCGTTGGGCGAACTGTAGTCAATTTTAATGCGCTATTACAGGCTTATTCACCAACCGATGAGAACCTCTGTCAAACACTCGAACCGCCGATTTGAGCGTTTTGATTGGTTGAGGAAGCCTTTGATCTGCAGTTCGAAGGTTCGAATTGGCTGGTGAATACGGCCGTTAATTGTCGCACAGTCTCGCTTCTCGGTCAAAGTGGTACTACTTTATAGACGGTCTGCTCATAACATTTTGATTAGATAAAAAAATTTCTATTAAAAATGGTACATACTTATTAAAAAAAAAAGGAAAGCATGTACCATATGAAATCAAAGTGGCACATACTTCATGGACGTCTGTTCATGTCATTTTGCCAAGTCAAAAAAAAAAAAAACGTTTCTATGAAAAATAAAAATTAGGATTAAAAATCGGTATTATGTACATACCGTAAAATGGGGTGAGTTTGTGCCACTTGGAGTGAGAATGTGTCAATGAATTCAGCGAGTAACTGCACTCTAGTGTTTTGTTAATAAAGTAAAATAGTTTTTTTTTTCCAATAATGCTACAGTATGAAGCAACAAGCTTCATTACAATACTGGGTGGCTGAATTCCATGATGGCATTCTGACCCCAAGTGGCTTAATCAACCCATTCTGCGGAACTCGTTTCTTTTTTTTACATAAATTTATGTTATGCATTTTTAAAATTTCGTACATTTATAACTAAAACATAAGAATTTTTTAATCATTGATAGTTGCAAGGGTGCTCACCAGGGTCATGACGTAGACTGCACCGTTGAAATTTTTAGGGAGTGTTTTCAGGAGGTTTTGGACAATTTCAGGGGGTCATCGTTTGGGGGGGGGGGGAACCCTGATTAGTTGAACATTAAAATTTTTAAGGAACATAATATGTTGTTTCAAGATGGTTTAAAGTTCGTCAATTTATTCTTTACGTACGCCTATATGCAATAATTTTATGAACTGTGTTCAACAATGTAAGCTGGTATTTAGAGCTACTTGCGTTTCATCCATGCGGCCCAGCCTCAATTGCACATGGAAAGAACCAAACGACTTCTCTTGTACCACATGCGGCTAAGCACAGGCCCACGCCGTTCATACGTGCAAGGTTGTGCGTCGCACGAAGGAGCCGGTCATCAATTAAAAATGCACCAGGCTCTACCCTTTAAAAAAAAAATAAAACCAATAAAACCCGAAAAAAAAAAAAAAACAATCCATGAGATAGGGTTTTTCGATCCTAAAAAAGGCCCTCAAGAGGCAGTAAACCTTCAACTACCCGGAAAAACCTTAAAACTCTATTAGGGTTTTTCGAGAAACTGCGCCGGCTAAGCACGATAACGCCATAGCGCTACAAGAGGCGTGCAGCACCTTCCAACGTTGGAAGCTCGAAATTTTTGTAACATGGACTTCGCGTGGTTGGACTTCGAACTATCAGCTTCCTATTATGTGGAGCATCCAACATTCGCTTCGGAAGGTGTTCAGACGGTTGTAAGTCTTTGATTCAACCATTCCAATTAAGTCGCATCCGTTTGGACGCACGGCGACACGTGATGCATTTCCCTCCTCAGTAGGGTAATAATGGGCGTTCTGCGCCAAGAGGCGGATCGCGGATCAGGGGGCGTGGCTGATCCGCCTCCCAATGCCCCCAGGCGTGCCCGCAGGCGTTAGTCGAGTGGAGTTGAGTTGTATGCCCTCAGGCGTTTTTCGAGTGGAGTTGAGTTTTTTTGCCCCAAAGCGTTTTTCGAGTGGAGTTGAGTTGTATGCCCTCAGGCATTTTTCGAGTAGAGTTGAGTTGTATGCCCTCAGACGTTTTTTACGAGTAGAGTTGAGTTGTTTTTCAAAAATTTATAGTTTTGGAATGGCAACACCTTTTTGTTTCAGTTTACGACTTGATGCAATGTAATGTCGATTGCAGCGCCATCTATGAGAAGAAAATGCAACTATTTTCGAACTTAGATTTTTTTTTTCTACTGTTCTCTCTCAGAATTCAAGCAGGAGCTATTTTATATTACAAAAAATAATTAAAATGTATAATGAATTAAATTTATTGTCGCTATTTACATCCTATTATGTATTTATTTCTTTTTTCGACTTAGAAAGATTTTCTTTTTCAACCTTTTTAATGTTTCCACTTAGCATCCGCACAGGAACTATTTTATAAGTTAATTATTTTTACACTGTGATTAGAAAATTCTCGACATTTTTACTTAGAAAAGACTTAGATTTTTTTTTTACTATTTATTTATTTATTTATATATTTTTTCCAGACTTAGAAAACTTATCAGTTGCAAGTGATTTTTTTTTGTAAGTATGTAAAACATAGTACAATAAAATTTTTCTGATAGGTTTTGCAAACTTTTTCGTAAATCTTAGTTTTAACTGCATAATGCATTTCATTCTAAAGTTATTTTCTACTTTTTGTTATTATCACACTTGCAGTCTCCTTCAAAGAATATTTTATAAAACTCTATTACTTCACACATTAACGCAAAAAAACTCAGATTGAACGCATAAAACTTAGAATAATAATGTAAAAATACTAAGTACAAAGCATATTCATCCAGTAAAACTCAGTACAGAAATGTAAAATTGCTAAATACAAAAGGTTTAAACAGCATGAAAATATAAGAGTACTAGATACAAAATGTCACAACAGCATGAAAATATAAAAATACCAAGTATTAAATGTTAAAACAGAACGAAACGAGTGTTAGTACTACTAGTGTGCTTGTTCCAAACTTAGTTTCATCCAGCCAAATTTAGTACGAAAAGCTTTAGTACTATGCCCAAAATGTTAAAACTTTGATTCATTCCGTAAAACAGTAGAGAATGTAAGAAATTACTAAATAAAAACGTTTGAACTTGCAAAACAAAATGATTTTCTACTTGCAACATTTTAGAACTTCGCATGAAAATGTAACGTTTGAAACTTTGAATTAAAATTTCAACACTGAATCATAAAAAATCCGAAACAATTTAAACTGTGGAATAAAGATTTGAGACTTAAAAAGTAAATGTAAAAACACTAAAATAGATTTGAGAATCATAAAAGTGAAATAGAATAATAACTTCACTAGAAACATAAAACTTGAAAAATTTAAATCACAAAACTCAAAACTATTGCAAAGTGCTTTATGAGAAACGTAAAAGTGCTGAGAGCAAAATGCTAAAACTGAGGAAACTTAGAAATACGTGGAACAAATCATTAAAAACTATAAACTTTAAAAACTTAAACTCATTCAGAAAAGAACGGAAATGCAAAATTACAAAACAAAAGTTTTACGCTCTTGCAAAATATTAAAACTTAACGCAAAAAAAAAAAAAAAAAGTAAGAAAGTACAAAACACTAAAAGTTAAGAATAGTATAAAAAAACTGTTACTTAGATTTATCTAAAACATGACTCGGAAAGAGCAAAAGTAATATACGCAAATTGAAAAAAACTTATGTTCACCTACTAAAATATAAAAATAGCAAGTACAAGACATTAAAACAGAACGAAAATGTAAAAGTATGAAACGTAAAATTACAAAACCTAAATTCATCTGGTAAAAGTTCGGTAAAAAATGTAAAAGCACTAAGAGTGAAAACTACAAAACAGCATGAAAGCTAGAAATAAAAAATATACAACATCAGAACTTAAATTCATCCAGAAAAACGTAGAAGAAAAAATGTAAAAGTTCGGAAATTTTCAAAACAAAAGTATGATGCACTTGCAAAATGTTAAAACTCGGTGCAAAAACGTAAAAGGTACTATGTACAAAATGTTAAAATTTAGATTTATCTACTAAAACAGTGAATGAAGATGTAAAATTACTAAGAGTAATATATTAAAACAACACGAAAACGTAAAAGTACTAAGTACAAAACGTAAAAAAAAAATTATTTATCTGCTATAACTTAGACTGAAGTCGTAAAATTACTAAGTACAAAGTGTTAAAACATCATAAAAATGTAAAAATATCAAGTATAAAGCAGCAAAACATAGATTTGTCTATAGAAATCTTGATCAAAAAAATGTAAAAGTTCAAACAACAAAATCCTAAAACTCTGAAAAACTGAAAACACGCAGTACAAAAACAGCAAAGCCTGTAAAGTAAAAGTGTTATGCACTTACAAAATGTTAAAACTTAATGTAAAAATGTAAAAAATTCTTCGTCAAAAATATTAAAACTCTGATTTATCTACTAAAACTTAGAATAAAAATGTAATTGAATCAAACGTAGTAAGTGTGAAATAGTAAAGTAACATGAAAATGTAAAAGTACTAAGTATATAGCGTAGTCATCAAGTAAACTTTGTACAAAAATGTCAAACTTAAGTACGAAACTTAAAAGACTTAGATCTGTCTGCAGAAATCTTGATCAAAAAACGTAAAAATTCGAACAACAAAATCCTAAAACTCCGAAAAATGTAAAAACACGCAGCACAAAAACAGCAAAACATAGATCTGTCTACTGAAATCTTGATCAAAAATGTAAAAGTTCAAACAACAAAATCCTAAAACTCTGAAAAATTGAAAACACGCAGTACAAAAACAGCAAAACCTGTAAAATTGCTAAGTATAAGGCTGCAAAACTTAAATTTTTCCAGAAAAACTTAGAACGAAGTTGTAAAAGTACGGAACTTTTCAAAGTAAAAGTGTTATGCACTAACAAAATATTAAAACTTAAAATGAAAATGTAATTGAATCAAATGTACTAAGTATAAAATAGTAAAGTAACATGAAATGTAAAAGTACTAAGTATATAGCGTAGTCATCAAGTGAAACTTTGTACAAAAATGTCAAACTTAAGTACGAAACTTAAAAGACTTAGATCTGTCTGCAGAAATCTTGATCAAAAAACGTAAAAATTCAAACAAAATCCTAAAACTCTGAAAAAAGTAAAAACACGCAGTACAAAAACAGCAAAACATAGATTTGTCTACTGAAATCTTGATCAAAAATGTAAAAGTTCTAACAACAAAATCTTAAAACTCTGAAAAATTAAAAACATGCAGTGCAAAACAACAAAACATGTACAAATGCTAAGTATAAAGCTGCAATACAAATGCTAAGTATAAAACTTAAATTCATCCAGAAAAACTTAGAACGAAAAATGTAAAAGTACGAAACTTTTCAAAACAAAAGTGTGATGCACTTGAAAAACATTAAAACTTAAAGCGAAAATGTAAAAAGTACTACGCACAAAATGCTAAAATTTAGACTTATCTACTAAAGCATTGGATGAAGATGTAAAATTACTAAGTAAAATATATTAAAGCAGCAAGAAAATGTTAAAGTACTAAGTACAAAAACGTAAATAAATTGATTTATCTACTAAAACATAGACTGAAGTTGTAAAATTACTAAGTACAAACTGTTAAAACATCATAAAATTTGAAAATAGCAAGTATAAACCAACAAAACATAGATCTGTCCACTGAAATCTTGATCAAAAATGTAAAAGTTCTAACAACAAAATCCTAAAACTGATAAATTAAAAACACTCAGTACAAAACAACAAAACATGTAAAAATGGTAAGTATAAAGCTGCAAAACTTAAACTCAATCAGAAAAACTTAGAACGATGATGTAAAAGCGCGAAACTTTTCAAAATAAAAGTGTTATACACTTGCAAAATGTTAAAACGTACTGCAAAAATCTTAAGAATTACTACGTACAAAATGTTAGAACTCTGATTTATCTTAGAACGAAGATAGCAACGCGAAAATGTAAAAGTACTAAGTATATAACGTATTCATCAAGTGAAATTTTGTACGAAAATGTAATCGTTTATGTCCGAAACTTAAAAAACTTAGATTTATCTAAAAAAAATCCCAACTAAAGTCGTAAAAAGTATGAAATGTTAAACATCATGAAAATGTAAACTTTCCAAAAATGCAAACATCAGAACAACTTAGATGTATCTAATAAAATTTAGAACGAGTAAAAGTGTCAAACTTAATAAAAGAACAAAGTAAAAAAAAAAAAAAAAAAAAACTAATATTCATCTACTAAAACACAGAAAAACTTAGAACGAAAAGGTAACAGAAAATTTTCAAAATAAACGTGTTATGCACTTGCAAAATGTTAAAACTTAAATTTATGTACTAAAAATCAGAACAAAGATGTAAAAATACTAAGTATAATACATTGTAGCAACACAAAAATTTAAGAGTATTAAATACAAAACGTAAAAAAAGTTAGAGTTATCCAACTAAAATTTAGACTGAAGTCGTAAAATTACCAAGTACGAAATGTTCAAGCATCATAAAACTGACTAAATAACAAGTATAATGTATCAAAAACATAGATTTCTCCATTGAAATCTTTAAAAAAAAATGTTAAAGTTCTAAGGACAAAAATGCTAAAGAAGTGAAAAAATGAAGAATACGCAGTGCCACACAACAAAGCATGTACTAACTATAAAACTTCTAATCTTGAATTCATCCAAGGAAAAAAAAAACTTAGAAAAAAAAAATATGTAAATCCAAACGAAAATTTTCAGAAATAAAACTGTTATCCACTTGCAAAGTGTTAAAACTTAATGCAAAAATATAAAAAGTACTGTGTATGAATGTTGAAACTTAGATTTATCAACGAAAACACGGAATAAAGATGTAAAAATATTAAATATAATATATTAAAGCAACACTAAAATGTAAAAGCACTATGTACAAAGCATCAAAACTTAGATTCATCTAGTAAAACTTGGTACAAAAATGTAAAAGTACTAAGCATAGAACCTCAAATATACATTTATTTAGTAAAAAACAGAACGAAACTGTTAAAGTACTAAAGCCAACGCATTAAACAAGGATTAATCTATTAAAACAGTATAAAAGCACTACATACAAACTCCAAAACCACTTCAAACTAAAATTTAAAAATGTAACAAATCATAAAGTTTTAAAACTTAACTTCATCCAGAAAAACTTAGAACGGAAATGTAAAATTACTGAAGTTTACAAAACAAAAGTGATAGGCATTTGCAAATTGTTAAAAGCAAAAATGTAAAAAGTACTAGATACAAAAAGTACGAAACATCAAAACTTGGAGTAGTATAATAACAAAACTGCAACTTCGATTCATCAAAAAGGACTTAACTCTAAAATTGTGAAAGAAATGTGAAAACTGATATTCACCTTTTAAAATGTAAAAATATTAAGTACACGATGTTAAAACAGAACAAAAATGTAAAGGTACGAAATGTAAAACTCCAAAAAGTTAAATTCCTCTACTAAAAAAATGGTTTGAAAAGTAAAAGTACTACGTACATCAACTAAAAACAGCATGAAAATTTAAAAATAGCAAGTACAACACGTTAAAACAGCACGAAAATCTAAAAGTACTAAGTACAAAGCATCAAAACTTACGTTGATCCAGAAAAACTTAGAATAAAAACGTAATTGTACAGTTATTTTAAAAATAAGAGTATTATGCATTAGCAAAGCGCTGAAACGTAAGGCAAAAATGTGTAGAATGAAGATGTAAAAATACTAAGTATAATATATTAAAGCCACACAAAAATTTAAAAGTACTAAATACAAAACGTAAAAAATGAAGATTTATCTACTAAAACTTAGACTGATCCCGCAAAACTACTGAGTACGAAATGTTAAAACACCGTGAAAATTTATAAATAACATGTATAAAGTTTCAAAACATAAATTTATCTACTGAAATCTTGATCAAAAATGTTAATGTTCTGAGAACAAAATTATTAAAACTGGGAAAAATTAAAAATACGTAGTACAACACAACAAAACATGTAAAAAAAAACTACTTTACGCTTAAAGGAAAACTAGTTTAATTTTAAATTCACAATTGGATTCATTCTTCTCGCGAGCAGAGAAGTGGCTGTTAACCGACAATGAAGAGACGGACAATGAGAGTTCTGGGGTAGTCAGTGCATGGTTAGGGCTCTCTTCATTGTCGGTTAACAGCCACTTCTCTGCTCGCGAGAAGAATGAATCCAATTGTGAATTTAAAATTAAACTAGTTTTCCTTTAAGCGTAAAGTAGTTTTTTTTTTTACATGTTTTGTTGTGTTGTACTACGTATTTTTAATTTTTCCCAGTTTTAATAATTTTGTTCTCAGAACATTAACATTTTTGATCAAGATTTCAGTAGATAAATTTATGTTTTGAAACTTTATACATGTTATTTATAAATTTTCACGGTGTTTTAACGTTTCGTACTCAGTAGTTTTGCGGGATCAGTCTAAGTTTTAGTAGATAAATCTTCATTTTTTACGTTTTGTATTTAGTACTTTTAAATTTTTGTGTGGCTTTAATATATTATACTTAGTATTTTTACATCTTCATTCTACACATTTTTGCCTTACGTTTCAGCGCTTTGCTAATGCATAATACTCTTATTTTTAAAATAACTGTACAATTACGTTTTTATTTTAAGTTTTTCTGGATCAATTTAAGTTTTGATGTTTTGTACTTAGTACTTTTAGATTTTCATGCTGTTTTTAGTTTTTTGTTCTTAGTAGTACCTTTACTTTTTTAACCAAATTTTTAGTAGATGAATTTAAGTTTTGCAAGTGCACAAAACTTTTATTTTGAAAATTTCCGTAGCTTTACATTTTTGTTCTAAATTTTTCTGGATGGAATTAGGTTTTGAAGCTTTATAGTTGGTACTCTTTCATTCTTTATTGTTTTGTACTGCGTTTCTTTACTTTTTTAAGTTTTAGCACTTTGTTCTTCGAACTCTTACATTTCTGATTAAGATTTTTGTAAACAGATTATATGTTTTGATGCTGAATCTATGTTTTGAAGTTTTAATAGATAGTTCTAGTATTTTGCACTTTTATAATTTTGTGTTTCTTTAGTATATTATACTTAGAATTTTTATATCTTCATTCTAGGTGTTAGTAGATAAATCTAAGTGTTAATATTTTGTATATGGTACTTTTTACGTTTTTACATTAAGTTTTAACATTTTGCAAATGCATATCACCTTTATTTTGAAACTGTCCGTACTTTTACTTCTTTTGTTCCAAGCTTTTCTGGATCAACGTAAGTTTTGATGCTTTGTACTTAGTACTTTAGATTTTCGTGCTGTTTTAACGTGTTGTACTTGCTATTTTTAAATTTTCATGCTGTTTTTAGTTGATGTACGTAGTACTTTTACTTTTCAAACCATTTTTTTAGTAGAGGAATTTAACTTTTTGGAGTTTTACATTTCGTACCTTTACATTTTTGTTCTGTTTTAACATCGTGTACTTAATATTTTTACATTTTAAAAGGTGAATATCAGTTTTCACATTTCTTTCACAATTTTAGAGTTAAGTCCTTTTTGATGAATCGAAGTTGCAGTTTTGTTATTATACTACTCCAAGTTTTGATGTTTCGTACTTTTTGTATCTAGTACTTTTTACATTTTTGCTTTTAACAATTTGTAAATGCCTATCACTTTTGTTTTGTAAACTTCAGTAATTTTACATTTCCGTTCTAAGTTTTTCTGGATGAAGTTAAGTTTTAAAATTTTATGATTTGTTACATTTTTAAATTTTAGTTCTAAGAGTTTTTGCAGTTTGTATGTAGTGCTTTTATACTGTTTTAATAGATTAATCCTTATTTGATGCGTTGGCTTTAGTACTTTAACAGTTTCGTTCTGTTTTTTACTAAATAAATGTATATTTGAGGTTCTATGCTTAGTACTTTTACATTTTTGTACCAAGTTTTACTAGATGAATCTAAGTTTTGATGCTTTGTACATAGTGCTTTTACATTTTAGTGTTGCTTTAATATATTATATTTAATATTTTTACATCTTTATTCCGTGTTTTCGTTGATAAATCTAAGTTTTAACATTCATACACAGTACTTTTTATATTTTTGCATTAAGTTTTAACACTTTGCAAGTGGATAACAGTTTTATTTCTGAAAATTTTCGTTTGGATTTACATATTTTTTTTTTCTAAGTTTTTTTTTTCCTTGGATGAATTCAAGATTAGAAGTTTTATAGTTAGTACATGCTTTGTTGTGTGGCACTGCGTATTCTTCATTTTTTCACTTCTTTAGCATTTTTGTCCTTAGAACTTTATTTACATTTTTTTTTTAAGATTTCAATGGAGAAATCTATGTTTTTGATACATTATACTTGTTATTTAGTCATTTTTATGATGCTTGAACATTTCGTACTTGGTAATTTTACGACTTCAGTCTAAGTTTTAGTTGGATAACTCTATCTTTTTTTACGTTTTGTATTTAATACTCTTAAATTTTTGTGTTGCTACAATGTATTATACTTAGTATTTTTACATCTTTGTTCTGATTTTTAGTACATAAATTTAAGTTTTAACATTTTGCAAGTGCATAAAACGTTTATTTTGAAAATTTTCTGTTACCTTTTCGTTCTAAGTTTTTCTGTGTTTTAGTAGATGAATATTAGTTTTTTTTTTTTTTTTGTTTTTTACTTTGTTCTTTTATTAAGTTTGACACTTTTACTCGTTCTAAATTTTATTAGATACATCTAAGTTGTTCTGATGTTTGCATTTTTGGAAAGTTTACATTTTCATGATGTTTAACATTTCATACTCTTTACGACTTTAGTTGGGATTTTTTTTAGATAAATCTAAGTTTTTTAAGTTTCGTACATAAACGATTACATTTTCGTACAAAATTTCACTTGATGAATACGTTATATACTTAGTACTTTTACATTTTCGCATTGCTATCTTCATTCTAAGATAAATCAGAGTTCTAACATTTTGTACGTAGTAATTCTTAAGATTTTTGCAGTACGTTTTAACATTTTGCAAGTGTATAACACTTTTATTTTGAAAAGTTTCGCGCTTTTACATCATCGTTCTAAGTTTTTCTGATTGAGTTTAAGTTTTGCAGCTTTATACTTACCATTTTTACATGTTTTGTTGTTTTGTACGGAGTGTTTTTAATTTATCAGTTTTAGGATTTTGTTGTTAGAACTTTTACATTTTTGATCAAGATTTCAGTGGACAGATCTATGTTTTGTTGGTTTATACTTGCTATTTTCAAATTGTATGATGTTTTAACAGTTTGTACTTAGTAATTTTACAACTTCAGTCTATGTTTTAGTAGATAAATCAATTTATTTACGTTTTTGTACTTAGTACTTTAACATTTTCTTGCTGCTTTAATATATTTTACTTAGTAATTTTACAGCTTCATCCAATGTTTTAGTAGATAAGTCTAAATTTTACCATTTTGTGCGTAGTACTTTTTACATTTTCGCTTTAAGTTTTAATGTTTTTCAAGTGCATCACACTTTTGTTTTGAAAAGTTTCGTACTTTTACATTTTTCGTTCTAAGTTTTTCAGGATGAATTTAAGTTTTATACTTAGCATTTGTATTGCAGCTTTATACTTAGCATTTGTACATGTTTTGTTGTTTTGCACTGCATGTTTTTAATTTTTCAGAGTTTTAAGATTTTGTTGTTAGAACTTTTACATTTTTGATCAAGATTTCAGTAGACAAATCTATGTTTTGCTGTTTTTGTACTGCGTGTTTTTACTTTTTTCAGAGTTTTAGGATTTTGTTGTTTGAATTTTTACGTTTTTTGATCAAGATTTCCGCAGACAGATCTAAGTCTTTTAAGTTTCGTACTTAAGTTTGACATTTTTGTACAAAGTTTCACTTGATGACTACGCTATATACTTAGTACTTTTACATTTCATGTTACTTTACTATTTTATACTTAGTACATTTGATTCAATTACATTTTCATTTAAAGTTTTAACATTTTGTTAGTGCATAACACTTTCACTTTGAAAAGTTCCGTACTTTTACAACTTCGTTCTAAGTTTTTCTGGAAAAATTTAAGTTTTGCAGCCTTATACTTAGCAATTTTACAGGTTTTGCTGTTTTTGTACTGCGTGTTTTCAATTTTTCAGAGTTTTAGGATTTTGTTGTTTGAACTTTTACATTTTTGATCAAGATTTCAATAGACAGATCTATGTTTTGCTGTTTTTGTGCTGCGTGTTTTTACATTTTTCGGAGTTTTAGGATTTTGTTGTTCGAATTTTTACGTTTTTTGATCAAGATTTCTGCAAACAGATCTAAGTCTTTTAAGTTGCGTACTTAAGTTTGACATTTTTGGACAAAGTTTCACTTGATGACTACGCTATATACTTAGTACTTTTACATTTTCATGTTACTTTACTATTTCACACTTAGTACGTTTGATTCAATTACATTTTCATTCTAAGTTTTAGTAGATAAATCAGAGTTTTAATATTTTTGACGAAGAATTTTTTACATTTTTACATTAAGTTTTAACATTTTGTAAGTGCATAACACTTTTACTTTACAGGTTTTGCTGTTTTTGTACTGCGTGTTTTCAATTTTTCAGAGTTTTAGGATTTTGCTGTTTGAACTTTTACATTTTTTTGATCAAGATTTCTATAGACAGATCTATGTTTTGCTGCTTAATACCTGATATTTTTACATTTTTATGATGTTTTAACACTTTGTACTTAGTAATTTTACGACTTCAGTCTAAGTTATAGCAGATAAATAAATTTTTTTTTACGTTTTGTACTTAGTACTTTTACGTTTTCGTGTTGTTTTAATATATTACTCTTAGTAATTTTACATCTTCATTCACTGTTTTAGTAGATAAATCTAAATTTTAACATTTTGTACATAGTACCTTTTACGTTTTTGCACTGAGTTTTAACATTTTGCAAGTGCATCATACTTTTGTTTTGAAAATTTCCGAACTTTTACATTTTTCTTCTACGTTTTTCTGGATGAATTTAAGTTCTGATGTTGTATATTTTTTATTTCTAGCTTTCATGCTGTTTTGTAGTTTTCACTCTTAGTGCTTTTACATTTTTTACCGAACTTTTACCAGATGAATTTAGGTTTTGTAATTTTACGTTTCATACTTTTACATTTTCGTTCTGTTTTAACGTCTTATACTTGCTATTTTTATATTTTAGTAGGTGAACATAAAATTTTTTCAATTTGCGTATATTACTTTTGCTCTTTCCGAGTCATGTTTTAGATAAATCTAAGTAAGTTTTTTTATACTATTCTTAACTTTTAGTGTTTTGTACTTTCTTACATTTTTTTTTTTTTTTTTTGCGTTAAGTTTTAATTTTTTGCAAGAGCGTAAAACTTTTGTTTTGTAATTGTGCATTTCCGTTCTTTTCTGAATGAGTTTAAGTTTTTAAAGTTTATAGTTTTTAATGATTTGTTCCACGTATTTCTAAGTTTCCTCAGTTTTAGCATTTTGCTCTCAGCACTTTTACGTTTCTCATAAAGCACTTTGCAATAGTTTTGAGTTTTGTGATTTAAATTTTTCAAGTTTTATGTTTCTAGTGAAGTTATTATTCTATTTCACTTTTATGATTCTCAAATCTATTTTAGTGTTTTTACATTTACTTTTTAAGTCTCAAATCTTTATTCCACAGTTTAAATTGTTTCGGATTTTTTATGATTCAGTGTTGAAATTTTAATTCAAAGTTTCAAACGTTACATTTTCATGCGAAGTTCTAAAATGTTGCAAGTAGAAAATCATTTTGTTTTGCAAGTTCAAACGTTTTTATTTAGTAATTTCTTACATTCTCTACTGTTTTACGGAATGAATCAAAGTTTTAACATTTTGGGCATAGTACTAAAGCTTTTCGTACTAAATTTGGCTGGATGAAACTAAGTTTGGAACAAGCACACTAGTAGTACTAACACTCGTTTCGTTCTGTTTTAACATTTAATACTTGGTATTTTTATATTTTCATGCTGTTGTGACATTTTGTATCTAGTACTCTTATATTTTCATGCTGTTTAAACCTTTTGTATTTAGCAATTTTACATTTCTGTACTGAGTTTTACTGGATGAATATGCTTTGTACTTAGTATTTTTACATTATTATTCTAAGTTTTATGCGTTCAATCTGAGTTTTTTTGCGTTAATGTGTGAAGTAATAGAGTTTTATAAAATATTCTTTGAAGGAGACTGCAAGTGTGATAATAACATAAAGTAGAAAATAACTTTAGAATGAAATGCGTTATGCGGTTAAAACTAAGATTTACGAAAAAGTTTGCAAAACCTATCAGAAAAATTTTACTGTACTATGTTTTACATACTTAGAAAAAAAAATCACTTGCAACTGATAAGTTTTCTAAGTCTGGAAAAAATATATAAATAAATAAATAAATAGTAAAAAAAAATCTAAGTCTTTTCTAAGTAAAAATGTCGAGAATTTTCTAATCACAGTGTAAAAATAATTAACTTATAAAATAGTTCCTGTGCGGATGCTAAGTGGAAACATTAAAAAGGTTGAAAAAGAAAATCTTTCTAAGTCGAAAAAAGAAATAAATACATAATAGGATGTAAATAGCGACAATAAATTTAATTCATTATACATTATAATTATTTTTTGTAATATAAAATAGCTCCTGCTTGAATTCTGAGAGAAAACAGTAGAAAAAAATTCTAAGTTCGAAAATAGTTGCATTTTCTTCTCATAGATGGCGCTGCAATCGACATTACATTGCATCAAGTCGTAAACTGAAACAAAAAGGTGTTGCCATTCCAAAACTATAAATTTTTGAAAAACAACTCAACTCTACTCGTAAAAAACGTCTGAGGGCATACAACTCAACTCTACTCGAAAAATGCCTAAGGGCATACAACTCAACTCCACTCGAAAAACCCCTTGGGGCAAAACAACTCAACTCTACTCGACTAATGCCTGAGAGCACGCCTGGGGGCATTGGGAGGCGGATCAGAGACGCCCCCTGATCCGCGATCCGCCTCTTGGCGCAGAACGCCCATTATTACCCTACTCTCCTCCCCTTCTTTTTATTATTATTGATATTACGCATTATTATTATTGCTAGTTACTATTCAGCTGGCCTACACGTCAACGTTTGAATCCAACGATTACAATTCAATAATCAAATCAAACATCACGACGTGATGTAGCGACATTTTTTGTCTCGGAAATTGCTGAATCATTTAACACAAACGTTGGATCGAATGGCTTTTCCCAACTTTTAACACATCGCTTAGAGATGGTGTTTTAATCCTACGACTTTGTGCTGAAAAGTAGGGAGTTGGAGAAAAAAGGTCTCAGGAGACAAGATTACCATTTAATGTTAGATCCTGATATTATCCCCATAGATACAACCGAAAAAAGAAAAAGAAATCTGACTGACAGAGCGCCGAGAAGAATCCATTCAGGTTAAAGGGGGAAACTTCTGGTATAAGGTATAAGGAATGCGGTGTATTGTTTTTGTTTAGTTCGTTTAGCATACTCAATTTCTTCCGAACTGATGCTAATTGCCAGTTAAAAATTTGTTTGCTTTCAACAAACAGAGAAGCAAACATTCCGATTCTCGTGCTAATAAACGCACTGCAAAGGAATTTCCCTAAAACTCGAATGGATTCGGCCTTTTCTTCCAAGCGCAAAAGCGTGGAAATGTCAGAAGTTCGTGGTCGAACTGCACGCCCGACCTCAAATGCCCAGCGTTAGAATGATTTGCAATGAGCTGCGACACACATAACTGAAATTAAGTTTGTGATAAACACATAATAAAATATGAAGTTATTTGACAAGTAATAACAGATCAGTAGCATACGATGCTTCTCCCTCACTACGTTCCGAAGAAAAGGATTTCCTTCTCAGAAATCTATCGGGCTGCTATCCAGATCCGCAAAGCTGTTTGTTCTGCGATGTGTACGTTCCACTTTTCAACACTTTCTGCTTTAGAGGCTGTCTTTTTCGCTTATTCCCTTTATGCACTTAATATTAATTACATAATTAATCCTAAAATGTTTCTCATCCGTAGCCAAAAGATTAGAAGCCGAACAGCGAGGAGAAGAACTACCAAAGCAAAAGAAGCAGACAGTATTTGGAAAAATAAAATCGTATGTTTCTGGAGGTGCTTCACCAGAAGAGAAAGAAAAGCCTCAGACGACATCGCCTACTTCTGAAACGAACACTTTCTCGCAGGAAATCAAAAGCACTTCCGGTTAAAGCATAAAGAGGAATTCCTTTCACGATAAAAACTCTGGCGTTTTCGAATGTGCTCAATCTTATATGCGAGTAGCGTACAAAAATTAGTCAGGAAATTGTTAATATAATTGTTGTAGTAGCTGAATTTACACTTTTCTAAGTATTTATGTTCTTTCCTTATGTGATTTCCTTAGTTGCTAGTTTGATGATCTCAGTTGCAATAAACGTGAATAACAGCAGCATGAGCGGATTTAAGATGAGAGGCCGTGCGGGGAGTGGGGAGTTTTTGTTTATATTTTTCTAATTTAGGGTAATTATTAATTATTGCTTTTATTTAAAGTCAGCTCAAAATAGCTGAATGACTGGAAGGAACCAGGGAACACTCCCCATACCCGTCGTAAATCTGTCCTTGTGAGTAGCAGTTCTGTGAACTTTAATACACTAACTGTCCTTTTGGAAAAAATTGCATTTTGTAAGTTTATTTTAAAAATTAAAATTAATGATAGCTTCTTTTTAGGAAGTTAACTCATCAAATCCCTTTCAACCCTCTGGCTGCGTATCCCGCGATTTCCATGGGCAGCGCAAATGAAAGAAAACTCGAAACCTTTCGCTAAATTCGCGTTTCTTTGCGATTTTTTTTCGGGGAACGGGAAAAGAGCGGTTTGCAAAGTTAAATAGAATAAACTAAAAGTAACCTATTCACGCGACAACAGCAGGCTTAGCAACTTTTGCTACTTCTGCGCTGCCGTGGAAATCGCGGGATACGCAGCCAGAGGGTTAAGTGTTACTGGCTTTTATTAAATCCTTCCAAGTGCTGCCACATTGTTTTTCAAAGGAAAGGAGGAAAATGTTTGAATTGAATGAATCTGTTTAACAATCTTCTAGCTTAGACATATTTGTTTAATGAAGAAGTCACTTTGAGGACGATACCTAAACTTCGCGTAACCTTTTCACAACTTCTGGCATGTACTGTTAGCATTTAAAAGAACTCAATAATGCACTGCTATTGTCTGTTTCATTTTAACTTGGCTCTGAGTATAACGTTAAACAGATTTATGTAACATTATACTCAGTGTCAACTTAGGGTGGAACACCTTAAAAATTCAGTGCTCTGTAGCACATATTCTGCTTTCATATATTAGTCAATGTGTAGATTTTTGCCACATTATATTGTGAAATAAAATTTATGCAAGGATTCCAATTGCCCCCTTTTGAGAGTTAGACCACAATGATGGTGAACTTTTTGTCATGTTCGGTTGCCAAAACCGGGTCAAAGCCCCAGCATAATTCTGGTGATGTCACATATATGTAACTCTAGTGCAAAAAAGAAAAAAAAACATGTTTTTGTTATTCGTTTTTTATTTTTTTGTAATTTACACTTAAAATAAAAAATATGTAAACAGTGATAATCCAGCGATGTAAAAAAAAAAAATAAATAATCAAAACCACATTGGCCTCTGTGCAGAAAAATTAGTAAAAAGTACTTCTCAGATATTTCTTTTTCGTTATAACCTAACTCAAAATTTCATAAAATTATTGTAAAGATAATTTTCGATGTGGGTTTGTGCAATAGTTTTAAATATTTTTGTGTGCATCACCAGAAATGGCTTCACCATCACCAAGTTAGATCTCCTTATTCCACTACGAAGAATTTCTTGCTAGGCTTCATTAAAGAGCTACATTTTCAAGCTCATCATTTTATGCAGCTTCTAATGAGACATAAAATCCATTTAAACATTGTATTTTAAAGTGAAATGTTTATGACTTAATGTTCCCACTCTGCACAATTAAAAAAGAGAAATGTACTTGCCAAATATTCCCGTTGATGGTGTTATACTACTGCAATGGAGCATTGTTTCTTTAATAAAATTGGTCAGATAGATATATTTTTTAATTCTCCATTAACCCTTTGATTACTAATGGAACATAATTATATACTTCACTTGTAAAGCCAAATAATTTATGCCTGTTTTATCTTAGATGACCAGTACAAACTAGAGGGAACCATAGCATCCGGCTCGATTTTGGGTCCAGAATGGAAAACATGAGGTTAAAATTTTTTATTCAATAGCTTATTTCTAAGCTTGGCAAAAATAGAAGGCCGTGGATCTGGCAAGGATAGTAAATGTGAGAGATAAGATCTTTACTTACCTGGATGGCATTAAAAACTTTCCAAAACGATGTGTGTTTGTGGATTGTTAGGGCTAATGTCCCAATGTGCCTGATGTAGATTGAAAACTAAGTTTTAAAAAATAAAATAATGCAAATACTAAATTTAATTCATTTTTGAACTTTAATGATCATCCACAAGAAAAAAGGGGGTCAAAAAGATTTTTTTTAAACGATAAATTTTTAATGCAAGAATTGTTCGTTTCAATGAAGTGAAAAATTAGAAGACAAAATTTTGAAATTTCACAGTCATGCTTTATTTTACGATAGTTGCACTCTCTAAACATGTCTTCATACTCTTGATGTTTCTAACATGTGTTAATTGATTTTCCAATCAATTAGGTGAACAAAAATGATCTTTTTTTTTTTTTTTTTTTTTTTTTTTAATTTAAGCAGCTCATTCAATACCACGAAAACTGATCCATTTCTTAAACATGCGTCAGAATTTTGTTTTTGAAATGTATCTGTATTTTCAGCGTTTGATACAAAATATTCTGTTACAACTTACGAAGTGCATTTTTCTTAACACAATATTTGTGATTGGCAGCAACAATGTAATTTATTTAAAGCTTGAAATAAATAAATGATTAAAGCATACCATTTTTAGTTCATTTTTCAAAAAATACATTCAATTGTCACAAAAGTAAAATTTAAGATGATACAAGGTCTGTTTGAAACATTCCAGAACTATTTGAATTACAGAACTTCAAGTAGTTTAAATGAATTCTGGTAGTACATATTTTAAAACTTGAAACATCAGACGATTCACAATTGAAAAAAGTCAAGGTTAAATTTTGAGTATTTTTTCTGAGCTGGCCCTGCACAGCGAGGCATCTACAACATGAAGGAAAGTAGGGGAATTTGGAGTAGAATGAAATAGTTAATTAACATAAATCACGTTTTGCAAGATGAACAAATTGGAAACAACTATCATTATAACTAATCGGCTAATTTGTTTATCGGTGCATCCCTAGTTAGTATTGTCATTAAATAGGCGACTTCACCAAACAAAATCAATGTTTTACCATTTCACTTTGCCTCATATTTGCTCACTCTGTAAAAAATAACTTTGAATGAGTTCTAACTATTGACAAATTTTAAAGTGCAAACAGTATGAGAATGAGGAAAACTGCAAATCTAGTAAAAAAAAAAAAAAAGTATTAGACTCACTAGAGATTAAATAGCAACAGTATAGCTAAAAGAAATTCTATTACACATATATACAAAAAGAAGAAAAATGAACATAAAACTTTGTTTCAAATAAGAAAAATTCAATCCTTTTCAAAATATTTTATTTACAATAAATATAAATAAGTATTTACATAAAAATAGATACATAAAATATCTAAAAGTATTTTAATCTTTCATTTCAAAATTTTAAAAATAACATGTATATAAAAATAAATTGACATATCAATGCTTATGGGAAAATTAGTTAAATTTCTTCTTCCTCTACTAATTTTTCTACAGTTAACCATCTTTTTTCCCTTTTTAGATAAAAATATATTATATAAATTAAAATTCTTAAAGTACAATGTGTTAAAAATTGAATCAATGAATTGCAGGCATTTTTATGGGTAAAATTTCTCACTTGTCTAAAACATGTTAAATTTTTAAAAAGTTCAATCATTCTGTAATTTATGGACATTATAATTCAGACGTAAAATTATACCAAAGCTATGATGAACATAAAAAAATTCACTGAACACTTTAATTTATTTTATAAAAAAGCTTTTACTATGCTTTGTTCAAATCTTGTTCATAAAGTCCATGAAACAGTGCTGTTAAATTCACGATTCCATATGCACTATTTCTCAAAACTTGATCAACTGTACATTTCAAACTAGTGTACATTTTAACAACATCCTCTTGCTTAGTGTATAGATCTAAATTGAAACAAATAAAAATAATTTTACTTTATTTAAAAATAAAAATACAAATTTACAAGTAAATTATTAGTTTACATGTTTTTAAATGATGGCCCTATGTGATGTATCTGAAACCCTGCTGGTGGACTGAATAAGCTACATAAAAAATTTGAATTATAACTAGCTTTTTTGAAAAGTTAGTTTTATGGTCAAGTTGTAAAACATGTTACAAAGATTGAAATTACAACTTCAGACAATTCTGAAGGAACCATAATAGTTTGTGATAAAACTATTTAATATTCTCATAATACCAATTACATATTTATTGAGTGCAACTTTTTTCTCCATCAATAAAAATTACATTTCAAGTACTTAATTAAAGTAGAATGAGTGTGCTCCGACTTGGCAAAATATTAATCATGTTGCTCTCACAGTAGTCCTATTATTTTCCCTCCTTAATGTAGTTAAAAAGCAGCAATTTCATTATGCTTTTTATACTGTGCCTACAGGGCTGTTGATACTTTATCATTTAATCTCATAGGGCCATGTTTTAGGTGAAATAATATACATATTCATATATTTTTATTACGTATATAACTTGCATTTGGTAAAAATACATCATGCAATACTAACATGTTACAATGATAGTTTCCTGTTATAATGAATACTTTTCTGGTAAATACTAATTTTTCGATACATAAAAAATTATTTTGCCCTCTGACAGATTACGGATGTGAGAGATTGAATAATCTCCAAGCAGTGACATAGCTAGAAATTTCTGGGAGAGGGGGGGGGGGGGAAGGTTCAATGTGCAACAGTGGCTTAAGTTGACTTGTTTGTGCCCCGCCACTGGTCCATGAAGCATGATAGCAGCCCCACAGTCATAAATTCCATTCACACGCCCAGATTAATATAGCATACTTGAAATTCGATAGAGCCCTTATTAACCCTTTGCTGAACGGAGGGGGGGGGGGGGTTGACAACCCAGGACCCCCTTTTCTATGCCACTGTCCAAACATGATATGAAATAGCCAAGCATGAGATCAACATTTGTTTTAAAAATTGATAACTTAAAAAATGATAATATTATTTATTCATTATTTTATTCTAATCATCAAATGTCAAAATTAGATTTAATAGTTATGCAAAATAAAATGTTGTAAGAAGAATTTTTTAATTAGCCTATTTGTCAAACACTTTATTGAAATTTATATTTTTCTTTTAAGCAGTCACTAGATCGAATAATTTCTATAAAAACAAATGAAAACATAATTACTTTTTTCTTCAACTGTGAGAGAAGAAACTGCTTTATCTAAATCAAATAAATGTTGAAAGTATGCCAACTGGGTGTAAAGTTGAGCTTCTGTGTACTGTGAAAAGAAAGGCACAAAGTCATTAAAATCCAGCAATGAATTAATTTCAGTAAAATTTTGTGGAATACACAGCATGTGAGGATGCAATCGCTAAGTTTTAATGCAGTGTTTCTTAAATTGTGTTCTGCTGAGCCCTAGGGTTCTACAGAGATCACTGAAGATTCCCTGAAATCTGCATTCTTTCTTCATCCGAGAAAGTTAACTAAAAAAGGGTGTTGCAATTTATATAAGACAAATTAATTAAGAATTAAAACCTAATTTTTTAAAAATATTGTATTTTATCTTCCTCTGAATTCTGAAAGCAAATACTGTTACTCTTGTGTCTGAAAATCCGTTTTCCAAATTTTGTTGAAGGAATGATAGAAGATAGTTAAAAAAAGAATTATTTCGAGCTGCTTTCTATAAAAAATAATGAACTTAATTTGCCCTTTTGTGAAAAATAAGTGTGTTTGTTGGTTCAAAAAAAAAAAAAAAAAACATTTACTATTATTATTATCCTTATTATTGATATTATTATTTTAAGCAGAAGATGGAACTCTAAAGCAATTCGCCTTCCAATGACTCCCGACCATAAAATTCTTATGAGAAGGAGGAGTTAAAATGGGAGAGATATATTTGAGTAACTGATGGAGAACCTGAAAGGTTTGAGTGAAGGTTTTAATCAGTATTTTCCCAAGTGAGCAGCAGAATAAATATCAAAATGAATTGTGGACTGAAAGGCCATTCATTGCCAATATGCATTGGCAATGAATGGCCTTTCAGTCCACAATTCATTGGAATACAATGTCAGTGGAAGAATACTAATCTTTTATTTAAATGACATAGCTATAAGTCATCCTTGTAACAAAAAAATCCTAATGTCTTTAGTAAAGTTCTGGTATAGTTTAAAAGATAAATCTTCCCCTAGGTTACAAAAAGATCGAAGTGGGGATTTTTACTATTTTTAAATGTGCGAAATTGGGTTTTCCAAGAAAATTTAAATACAGCGACAGAGTAGACGCTGAATCTGACACGAGAGTTCAATTTGCCAGTATACATTACTTGAAAAATGGTACTTTTTAACTTTCAAAAGATTATTATATCAACTAAAAAATAGCAGTTATTCACTTACAAGATTATATTTAAAGAAATTACAGAAACACTTAGTCTACCATTCTTTACTAATAAATCACTATTCATTAAGTGTAAACAAAGGCATAAAATCAAATCAATAGCAAGATGATTTTTTAGATTAATTTTTAATTATTTTTCTCATTTTGCATGTTATAGGTAAAGCATTCTTTCAGCGTTATTTTTTCATCTTTAGCCTATAATTTTCTCCCTAATTATCTTCATACATTACAGTTTCATGTAAAGAAGTTATTAAATAATGAAATTATTTATTTAATAACTATTTAACATTTTACTTAAGTCACGTATACCCTATTAAGCTTACTGACAGATGTTAACAGTAAAATAACTTTATAGATCACTTATTTTAATCACCTCAAGATCACTCATTTTGTTTGGAAATTCATTCATTTTCATGCAGTAAAATTTTTGAAAGAGTACTTAATGAACTAATTTCCCACTACTATTTCTTTCAACATGAATCAAGTAAAAAGTTTACAAATAAAGCAAATAACAATGTAATTATTTTTATAACAGTATACATGCAAATGACAATCAAATTAACAACAGAAATCTTTTCAGAAAACGTATAACATACTTTCAAATGAAGATTTGAATTTCTACAAGAGGGACAGATAGGGCCCCCAGTTGTAAACCTAAGGGGCACTTTACGTGTCTCATAAGCACAACCAACATCTTCACAGGTCAAAACAAGCTATAATATAAAGAAGTCAACATAGTTTGGCGATTAAAAGTAATAATCTTAAAAATAAAATATGAAAACATTTACATCAAAATATACATTTTCTTCACTCAAATTTTCCCTAAAAACATTTTACCAAATGCATACAACATATATTTTGATTCAAAACATTAAACCTAATTACACTAAGGCAATAATGAAATGTGTGAAACATATCAAACAAAGAAAGTATAAAAATAATTAAGTGATAAATAAAGTGTTTTATTTTTTTAATAACATTTCAATTTAAAAATTCCCACAATATAAATTCCAGAATGAACTCATAATTACCAGGGATCTATCTAGGAAGTTCCTGTTCGACATGTATTCTATGTTTATATTTTAACAGATTTTTGTAGATGAACTTTTATCAACATTATATTTATTTCGAAAAAATAGGACCATAAATTATGATAAGACTGAAAAATTTCTTTTTTTCCTCCTTTTTGAACTACTTTTATAAAAATTTCTAAAACAGAACTGCTAAGGAAACCTGGATGGAGCCCCAATTATAATAGCCCATTTTATATGTAACTGAACTACTTAATATAAATGATTGAAATAATAAGAATTCAATATTTACTTTATAATACTTAGAAATAAACTGCCTAATTATCTTCTGCAGTTGGTTCTTGAGGTTGCATATATGCTGTGTCATGCCAGTCTTACAATTTGCACATGATTTTAGGATGCAGCTAACAGAATTAGACTATAAATAATAAAATGAATCATTAGTGGACAAGGTTATGTTTTATAAATTAAAAGAAACAATACACACACACATATATATATATAGATATATTATATTTAGTTATATGACATAGACTCAGGTAGTAAATCAAGATAATGCAAATTTTTACTCCACACTCTACATTTTAGCAAGATTTCCATGCATTGTGCAAAAAACGGACAGAATGTGTAAATTTTACTCGTAATTTGTGAAACTTCGCAGGAATGCAAGCAGGCTACTTTCAAAAATGTTTATATGGCTAAAAAAAAAGAGAGGGGATAAAATCCAAATTACGAATTTTTGCGGAAGCGAAATTTTTAATTTCCAAAATTACCAAAACTACGGATTTCCATCAAAATACGGACAAATCACATGTCTGCAGGTAGGAATTTGAAGAAAGGTGAATTTTCCTGCTGATAAGTTGCAAAGTAATAGTAAAAATGAGGAAAACAAGGACTTTCCAGACATTTTTGTACATTATTCCAAATTTCCAGGACTTTCAAGGCCTTGAAAAAAAATTATGTAATTCAAGGACTTTCAAGGTTTTCCAGGACGCGTACGCACCCTGTTAAAATCAATAATTTGAAGAACAACATTTAGCTTGAAAAACATCAAGTAACAGAGCAGGGGTCGATCCAGCACTTTTTAACAGGGCCCTTTTTTGTGAATTTTAAAGAGATTTTTGTGAAAAATCAAATAAATTTGTGAGTATGGAACATATAGTGATGAAAATTTTTGTTAGTTTTTGTCACTTTTACTATAAATGATGGTGTGAAAAGTACAATTTGCAAGCTTGGAATTTTGTGAAGGGTATGAAAACAGATCCGAATTTCTTCTGGCACGAACCCTGCAGAGTATCAATAAATAAAAGCATTTGCAAAAAAATACAGAAAAATATTTTTTATCTATAGATAGTTTGATGAATTATCACATTTTTGTGCATTTATGTTTATTTCTTTCAATCCCTTGTTTATGCACTTTTGCTCATTAGGCTACCCTACCTGCCACTTTGTAAAAGTTAAGTTTCAAGTATCTGTTGCAAATGTATTTTTTCTATGAATTATTTTTTCTAACTGTTAATTGCAGCATTGATTTATATTATTATTTAAAATCATTGTCTCAACTATATGGGGTTCCAAGGAAAACTTTTTATATTGCTGGCGAGTCCTTGTGCAAAGCGAGGAAGAGAGGGTGTGCTGCTCCTGAGTTTAAGGGGGCTATTATATTCAGGAGTCCGACTTCCACTCCTTTCAGAGCTCTCTTATTTTTTGAACCAGCTCTCAGATAAAAGATTGTCACCTGGGTTGGCACCCCCAGAAGTTCTCATTTCACTTGGAGGACATTGGAGCAACGACGGATTTAACATGCACCAGCTTCCTTTAGCATACAGTCAACTCTCTGAAATCCGCACTGCTCGGGACCAAGGATTATGCTTTTAGAATTTTGATTTTAGAAATTTGCGGATTTCGGGTCATTGATGCGTGTAAGCATTTTGCGAGGTTATAATGCTGCATTCACCTTTTTACTTATTACTCAAAAAATGTTTTGATAAACCATTAATTATACAGACATGAATATATAAAAGAGATTGATAGAAAAGAAAGAAATTTTATAAAAATTAGATACAATATATATATATACATATATGTGTGTGTGTGTGAGAACTTTAAATGAATTTTTTTATTCAACCACTTTGTAAAGGTGTAGATTGGTGGTCGCCACTCGCCAACTGGCTACCAATCATTTCATTGCCGATCGCCACGTTGGCGACCGACATTGTCTCCATTAATTAGGAAAAGGAGGAAGAACATTTAGACCATAAAATCGATGCAAATACAAAATTTAAACTAAAAAATAGCTTAATATTTATGCTGAATACGATTTGAATTCTGTACTAATGAAAAAATAATAAGAAATAAAGCAAACCGAAAGCAGATGCAAAAAGATGGATGTCTAATTACGGCATAACACTCATACTGCGCATGACTCGTGGCTATAAAAAACATATAAATAAGCTAAAAATACATTGTTTACAGCGTATAAAAGGCAGATGTGAGTTATTGTAAACATTTTAAGTTAACAAAATGCTTTTAGCTTTGAAAATGCAAGAATTTTTATTTTTTTGACTAAATTTTTCAACTAGTTTTTTAACTAAGTTTCAGTTTACATCGGAAATCTTATGCGGATTTTAGACACTCGCAGATTTTGGGTCCGCGGATTTGAGAGAGTGGACTGTACATGGTCCTAGAGCAATTAGCTGCAAGAGGTCGTCACCTTCATGAACACTGCCTTCAATCAATATTGCTTCAGTTAAGGTCATTGATAGGGAATGTTCATCAATTTTAAATACTTATTTTCTCATCACTTAACTCAAATGTGAAATATTTTACCACTTTCTTTTTTTCTTAAGCTTAAGTTTTTAATCCTATTAAATATTTGGTAAATCTCATCCTCACAATGGTCAACGTTTTGGCCAAACTAGATAGTTGGCCAGTTCCACGACATGGAGGTGTTGCTTTCTCCAATCGGGAATTTTCTCGGAGGTTCTTACGCACCCATTAGTGACGGGGTGACGCTCATGTGTACACAGTAAACGATGCTCTGTGCTGACTGGTTACTTGTAAATTACGTTTGGAGTATTTAAGCAGGGTGCTTGCTTCGGGCTGCCTTAGTTTTTAATTTTTCCTTTTCACTTGTACGCTCAGCAGAGCGGACGGAAATTCGACTCTTCATCGGTATGATGGATCGGCTCTAATAGGATGTCTCATTTTTAGACATAGTTTGAGAGCGGTGCCGACTTAGTAAATATGGCCGCTGGTTTAGCTTACCGTATTAACAGATTCTAGTCAATTTATATTTTTCTACTATCACTTTAGGTTGTTTTTGTTCAGTCTATTTTTATTGTTGCTTTTACTTAAATAAATCTCTGTTGTTTGTTTAAAAGATTGCATTACAGGGTGTCTACCAAGTTTCCCAAAGTCAATTTGGTGACTTTTCGAGGGGACTTTGTAAACTTATTTAGTGACCTAGTATATTTTCATAAAACCCGTTTTTAGAAACTTTATTTTTAACAACCATTAAATAAAATGACAAAAAATATTTTTAAAATTAGGTTATCAGTAAGAATGTAACATTTAAAAATAGTAAGCCACTTATTTGATCACTAAAACTTAAAGGCTAAAAATAATTTTAAAAATATATTTTTTTTAAATAATTTTTTACGCTGAAATTTCGAACGGGCATGGCAAAATGACGCCCATGCAAGCCCTTTACTACAGAAGCTGAAACTTAAGAAATATTAAAAATAATGGTATGCTCAAAGTTACTGACGTCCAAGAGGAAGAATTCGATAGTAAACGAGAGCTAGGACGTTTTACCGAAGTCGATGCAACAGGATTTCGAAATGCGCAAAATATCGGGATTGACCTTTCAAAGCGCAAAAAGCGGACCAAATGCGTAATTTTTTTTCTTAATTTGTAAAACTATTAAGGTATGGAAGCAGACTTCTTTCAAATATTTTCATAGAAAAAAAAGATAGAAAGCCTTCCAATATTACGAATTTTTGCGGAAATGAAATTTTTAATTTTCAAATTAACCAAAAATAAGGAATTTCGTCAAAATACTGATAAACCACATGCATGATCATATAGTGGTGCATGAGGTTTATCAGCCTGAAATTTTTTTTTTAAATTCTTCCAATTCCTTGGTTATGGACAGCAGAAAGTTAAGTTTGCCTAGCAGCAGATCATCAGCCAACATTTTTTTCAAAATTTCAAAGTTTTTCGTTTTTGGTGGATTATTTTTATACCTTTCACCTATTCTTTCAAACAGGAACCAATGCGCCCAATCAACCCCACTTTCAGTTCTAAAAATAGCTGCACCGCGAATTGTCTGGATCATTGGGCCGAGAAAAAACATTAAGTGCAGTCGAATTTTTTCGTGACTGGTGATTCAACTTCGTTACTTTTGGGGATTTCCGTGACCCATTTTCCGATTTGGTGACTTTTTGGGGATGTTATATTCAAGTTGAATATAAGTTTTATGATAAAAGAAAAAAAAGAAATAATTATGTACAGTCTGGCAAGTTTTTCCTTTTTCTTAGTCTGGCATTTTAAAATTTTCTTTTATAGTATTTATTTAATTTATTTTAAATTTATATATTTGTAATTCCTCCATGATCTATTTGGAAATTGTGTTTTACTGAACAATTAGTATTTCTCCTGTGGCAACGGGAGACTAGGCGGATGGATACAACCTGACAGCCATTTTTACTGTTTACTTTGGAAATTGTGATATAATCGATTGTAAATCGATATCAATGTAATCGATCTTATGTTAAAAGTATTAAGTATTACCGGATGGCAACATTGATTTGTGTTTTGTGTATGTAGCATTCTGGTTGTGTTCCCGTATTAAAGATAGTTTGAATGTCTTCTGGTATATCGTAATATCCACAACAATACATGGTGGCAGCTTGAATACACGCCTTCAAAATGTATCAGATTCCAGCGCCCGAACAATTTTCCTTTCGGCCGGATGATTGGAATAAGTGGATAGATCAATTCGAACGATTTCGATCGGCGTCAGGTTTGAAAACAAAAGACAAAGAAGAACAGGTAAACTCTTTTATATATCTAATGGGTGCGCAATCTGAAGATATCTTAGCATCATTCAATATGACAGAAGCAGAGAAGAAGGATTTTGACTTAGTTAAAACAAAATTTGAACAGCACTTTGTTCCAACACGTAATGTTATTTACGAACGTTATAAGTTCCATACCAGAACACAAGAAGAGGGCGAATCAGTTGAGCATTTTATTACTGCATTATATTCGCTAGCTCAAACGTGTGAATTTCCTGCTTCGTTTCACGATGAGATGATTCGTGATAGAATAGTTTGTGGTCTTAGAGATAAAAAAGTGTCGTAAAATTTGCAACTTGACACTAAACTAACATTGGAAAAAGCCGTTACGCAATCTCGCCAGGCTGAAATAATCAAAAGCCAACAAAGCGTTATAGTAAACGATATTTCGTCATTTAAAGTTGCTAATCGAATAGCCGTAACGCCGAAAAATCAGACGTTTAAACATAAACAAACCAATGATAAATTTCGTTCTGTAACTAAATTTAATAATCATTCCCAGTCAGTAGTGTCCAATAACAAAGGAGCTTGTTTTTGGTGTGGGAAAAATGAGAAACATACTAAACAAGAGTGTCCAGCGCGTAAAGCGATCTGTAATAGATGTAAAAAAACCGGGCACTATGCCAAAGTTTGCAAATCGAAACTTCAGATTAATCAAGTAGAGGGAACAAAACCATCTGCATTTTTGGGTTATGTTTTGAATGCGATTAACAAAAATGAGAAGTTATTCGATCGATGGACTACCTAGGTTGTAATACATGATACTTCCATAGATTTTTGATTCAGGAGCTGAAGAAACGGTCATTCCGAAAGACACTTATGAGGCAAAACTTAAACATATTAAGTTATTTAATTCCAAGAAAGTAATCTGCGGCCCTGACGGGGGAAATCTTGACCTTGCTGGTGTTCTCCGTGTGGATCTGAAGAACAAAGATCTAATCTTTAAAGATGAAGTGTATGTTGTTAGTGGCTTACAACATTCTTTACTAAGCTGCATGGCTAGTGAACATTTAAACCTTATTCAGCGTATTTTTCAAGTGAATTCCGAATTAAACCCTGTAGATGAATTTCCAAAATTATTCAGTGGTCTCGGAAAAGTAGAAAAGCCTTATAAAATTAAATTAAAAGAAAACACAAAACCTTATGCTATATCTGTTCCGCGAAGAGTTCCTCTGGCTTTAAGAAGTAAATGCAAAAGTTATTAGAACAAATGACCAAAGAGGGTATAATTGAAGCAGTTGATGAACCTACGGAGTGGTGTGCTCCTATGGTAATAGTTCCTAAGAAGTCTGGTGACATTAGAATTTGCGTGGACCTTCAGTTTTAAATGATAACACAGAAAGAGAATATTTTCCTATGGCTTCAGTCGATTATACGTTGAGTCAGTTTAGTGAAGCTAAAGTGTTCAGCGTTATTGACGCTAATGCGGGGTTTTGGCAAATTAGCCTTGATGAAGAATCAACAAATTTAACAACTTTCATTTTGCCTTTTGGGAGGTATAAATTTAAAAGGTTACCCTTTGGCATAAAATCTGCACCAGAAGTATTCCAGAAAAGAATTAAGGAAACGGTTGCAGATGGTCCAGGAATTGTCGGACTGATGGATGAATTTGTGATATTCGGGGCAACGGAGGAAGAACATGATAAACGGTTAAGGGAAGTGTTAAATAAACTCCAAGCTGCAGGTTGGACTCTTAATGTCGAGAAATGCCAATTTAAAGTTAAGGAGGTGAGATTTCTCGGACATGTAATTTCAAGCGAAGGAATTAAACCGGATCCGAAGAAAACAGAAGCTATAGCAAATCTTCCCAGACCTAACTCGGTAAAAGAGTTAAAAAGATTTTTAGGCATGAGCGGGTTTTTAAGTAAATTCATCCCTAAAATGGCCGATATAGCAAATCCTCTATATGAATTGTTGAAAAATGATGTTGAATGGATGTGGGGGCCAGCCCAAGAGGTTTCTTTTCAGAAAATTAAAGACGAACTTTGCCAAACTCCCGGGTTATCAATGTTTGATTTAAAAAAAGGGATTTATATTTCGTGTGATGCATCATCATATGGTCTCGGGGCAGTTTTATATCACATGGAGAAAAGTTGTATTTCACCAATTTGTTATGCATCTAGAACGTTATCAAATGCAGAGAAACGATATGCACAGATCGAGAAGGAAGCTTTAGCCATAATATGGTCATGTGACAGATTCAGAGACTATATAGTAGGTAAACAAGTACACATTCAAACGGATCATAAGCCTTTAGTGCCGATATTCATGTCAAAACCTTTAGACATGTTAACTCCTCGTTTACAAAGGATAAAACTCAGGATGATGAGATATGACTTCAAAATTTCTTACAAACCAGGCAAAGAGCTGGTAATTGCGGATGCTTTGTCTCGGTGTCCTACATCTGAAAACGAAGATGAAGAATTGTCAGAAGAAATTGCCGCGTATGTCCAAAACATCATCGATATATTTCCAGCATCTGATGAAAGACTAGCAGAAATATTACAGTTACAAAATGAAGATCCCGTTTGTAAAACATTGATAAAATACTGAAAGGCGGATGGCCACCTAAAAATGAAATTTCGGTTGAGATTCAACGATTTTGGGAACATAGACATTCTCTATCACTGCAAAATCAAATTCTGTTCACAAAGACGCAAGAATTGTGATTACTGAAGAGCTTCAAAAAGAAATTTTAGATAGAATCCATGATGGGCACCAGGGAATAACTAAATGCCGCGCCAGAGCTCAGCAATCTGTTTGGTGGCCAGCTATATCTAAAGAAATTGAAGTTTTAGTCAGAAATTGTGCAAATTGCATACAGTATCAAAGCTATCATAAAGAACCTCTGATTTCAAGCGATTTCCCAGAAAGACCATGGTAAGTAGTTGCAACTGACCTTTTAAAGCTAAAAGGTCACTGGTACGTCATTGTAGCAGACTACTATTCCAGATATTTTGAGGTAGGGAAATTGGATAATCTGTCATCCTTAGAGGTCATCGAACACTTGAAATCAATATTTGCCAGACATGGCATACCCGAAATAGTCCGAAGCGACAATGGGACTCAGTTTTCTCAGGTTATTGATTCAGAATATCGAAAATTTGCAAAGACATACAAATTTGCAATTTTAACATCCAGTCCTAAATTTCCTCAAAGCAATGGCTTCATTGAAGCCATGGTAAAAAATTTCAAGAATCACTTCCTGAAATCTCAAGGAGAGGATTCATACCTGATGATGTTAGCCATAAGATCGACCCCCTTGGAAAACGGGTATAACCCAGCAGAGTTGCTGATGGGAAGGAAGTTGCGAACTCCCTTACCCGCAACAAGTCAAATGTTGTGCCCTAATCTGGCTAATTTCCAATCCTTAAAGAAAAAGGAAATAGAACTAAGGGATAGAAAAAAACGAAACTTTGACAACCACCACGGGGCCAGAAACCTTCAGCCACTGGAAGTAGGCCAACCGGTTTGGGTGAAAGACTTAAGATAATATGGAAATTTAAAAAGTTTGCATACAACCCCTCGATCGTACATCATCGAATCACCAAGAGGTGTGTTTCGCAGAAATAGAATTCATCTACATCCTGCATCCCTTCCTCTGAATTTCAGCTGGGATGAATCGGAGATAAATCCAGCATTGCCTAACGACCTGCCAGAAAATGTGCCGCCAACTAAGGACAATGTTGTGATGTCAGAAAAAGTGCCTGATCCAGTTGCGGATACAGTTAGGGATGTCCCTACACCAGTTCCCGAACTTAAGATAAACAAAACTCGCAGTGGTAGAATCATTAAAATTCCAAAGAGACTTTTGGACTAAAGACTTATAGGGGGAGCTGTGATATAATCCATTGTAAATCGATATCAATGTAATCGATGTTATGTTAAAAGTATTAAGTATTACCGGATGGCAACATTGATTTGTGTTTTGTGTATGTAGCGTTCTGGTTGTGTTCCCGTATTAAAGATAGTTTGAATGTCTTCTGGTATATCGTAATATCCACAACAATACAGAAATTATTGTACAATAAACTACAAATAATAAAAGTTGGATGTAATACAACTATTTATTATTACAAATCATGCCATAACACACTATAAATAGCTGTGTACAGTGATGGATGTTTGCATATAGAGTAAAGAAAAATGGACTTCTTCCTTTCTGGGTACTGATACAATTGTTTTTGACTGCAAGGTGGTCGATGATATAAAAGGGTGAGCACATGTTTTATGGGCTCTTTTTTTTTTTGATTTCCCATCTGCTCTGTTTGTGTATCTTTGCAGATTTTTTAGTCCTATGGGACTATATTTTTATTTATGGATATTCTAGTAACCGATGAAGTTGAGCTCAACTGGATATAAGTTATGGCTTTTATGTAAGTTTTGTTTATTTAATTTTTTTTTATTGCCAGACTAGGAGTTTAATAATTAGGTTGTTAAAAAAAAAATGTTTCATAACTGATAATCAGTAATTGGAAATTAATAGAAAAACTTGATGTAACGTTTTGTATCTATTAGATAATTAACTATTCATTGTAAAAATGTGTTTTGAAATAACCGTTAAATAAAATCTGTGCTTAGTTGATTCCTTATGGTCAATGATTGGGGAACCTGGGTTATCTAAAAAGGAGACTGTTAAAATTGCTATATGTTTTAGACAATTGGTAATTAAAAAAAAGAAAAAACTGATTTGAAAGTATTTGGTTTTATCATGTATCAAAATAAATTAAGATACAACAGGGACTTCGGTGACCGGTAGACACCCTGTATTAGCTTTGAATTCTTTTTCTTAGCAAAACATTGGGTCCTTTTAGGATTGGCCCATCAGTCATCTGCTGGAAGCGAGCTTCTACCAGCTGGTCCACTGCGGGATAACCTTTTTTGTTAGTATAACAAATTGCAATTTGTCACCGGCATTGGTTATCATGTCTTGTTTATTTAGCCCTATACGAGGTGTGATTGGAAAGTTTTAAGAATGGGCTTGCAATTTGACAATGGCGGTACTTACATGCTACTGTGATGCATCTCCTTCAAAATAGTCCCCTTCTGACTGAACACACCAACTCCAACAGTGTTTCCACTTTTGGAAATATTTCTGGAATTTTTTTTTCTCGAGTGTGTGAAGAACGCTCGCCGGATTCGCCGGAATGTCTTCAATAGAGTCAAATCGCTTCCCTTTCAGTGAAAATTTCAGTTTAGGAAACAGGTAGAAGAATTTTTGACCAAATTTAACATTCCTGTGCTTCCACAACCGCCTTATTCCCCTAATATAGCCCCTGCGGACTACTACATGTTTCCTAAACTGAAAATTTCACTGAAAGTGAACGATTTGACTCGACAGTGAAAATTTCAGTTTAATAAACAGGTAGGAGTACGCAGGGGCTATATCAGGAGAATAGGGCGGTTTTGGAAGCACAGGAATGTTAAATTTGGTCAACAATTCTTCTACCTGTTTCCTAAACTGAAGTTTTCACAGAAAGGCAAGCAATTTGACTCGACTGAAAACATCCAGGCGAATCCGGCGAGCGTCTTTCACACACTAGAGAAAAACAATTTGCAGAAATGTTTCCAAAAGTGGAAACACCGTTGGAGTAGGTGTGTTCAGTCAGAAGGGGACTATTTTGAAGGAGATGCATCACAGTAGCATGTAAATACCGCCATTGTGAAATTACAAGCCCATTCTTAAAACTTTCCAATCACATCTCGTACATGGCCAGTAGCTAGTTCCTTTCTGATTTTATGTCTTTGCACTTTTTGTAAAACTGTAATTTTCCATAAAGTCTCTCGACGGATTTTTCCTGAACAGTGGCAACCATTATGAGCATTATCAGGTGCAAGTATTTGTCATATAACTATGGTTTAGTTAAGTGTATTCATGCGTTTCAAGACGCTTTTCTCTCTTTGTATGCGTGATGTGGTATAGAAATTGTTTATTATTGCATTAAATATTTTTAAGTTGGTGAGTTCCTTTTTCCAAAATAGGTACATCTTATATGGTGGTATATTAACTTCACCTCTCCTTTGAAAGTTTGAGTTAGATTATTCATCTGGCAAGTGTTACAAACTCTTTCCAGTTTTGCTACCCAAGTATAATAAGTTTCATCCTTCTTTTTCTAAAAAATTCGAAATTTTATCTTTTGGTTCTGGATTCCAACAATGGAAGGTGTACTATATAATTCTTACTTTTTTTTCCTTTCCAGTTATTTAATTTCATGATGGTTGAGAGCAGAAACACATAAAAAACACCACATGAAGAAATTCCAAAGACTAAACGTTAGAGAATGAAAACTTTACTCCATACAATCAACATAGGATACAAATATTGTTGACAACTTGTTATATTTCTTCCTGGGGATAAAAATCCTAATCTCCTTCCCATTTTAAACGGCCAAAACTTTATGAAACCTTAGATTGAAAAGGAGAACATTAAAATTGAATACCGTTGGATTCCAAATGCCTCTCGCTTTCAATTATGATTTGAGGCCTTACAACTTATTTTTTGGAGTAAATTTTTGGGGGTTAAAAAAAAGGTATTTTTTAAAACTTTACTTTTGATTATCCGAGAGTGGATTATCTACTTTGCAGGTTATTCGTGACCTTTTGTAATCGCTTTTTTATGATGATAATTTACCGAATGTTGTTACTGATGCCACTTAGTGAACCTCGAAGCTTTGTAGCCTGAGTGGTCAAGACCATTCGATTTTAAGGCTACATGAGAGCTTTCCATTTTTTAGTTGAGCACCACAAGGGCGGAAGCCCGACTTTAGGCTCAATACAGAAGGAGTACTTGGATGACACCAGATGCAGGAAAATAAATGCATTAGTGTAAAGAGTATTCATAAGTCATGATCAGCAGATACAAAATCTATTTTCATTTTAATTTGTCATTTTCTGCCAAGAAAATGTTAAAAAACTTGATTTACAAATAAAGAAGAGGAGCTTCAAAGCAAAAAGGCAATGAAAACTAGCTGGAAGTTTAAGGATACTGTCGAGGAATCATAACAATGTGCAAGTCTTATAATTAACAAATTTGTTTTAACTGCATTTTTGTGTTGGATTTTTTCCTTTTTCAGCTATTTTTCAAATGATTCACATGCCGCAGCATGTTTATCCATGGTTGCCATGATACCTTCTTCTGTAGATAAAAATTTAAGGAAGTTGGGTGTTTATGGTACACAAGATGGGTGTTATGGTTATGGTGCAAGATAGTAGCAAGTTTGAAAGCATCTTGAGATTTTTAGCATCTTATAATACGACACATACTATAAAAAATTTTGTACTATAAGATAAGCTTTAAATGCTAAGAACACTAGAATATAGCAGCACAATATTATACAATAAACTACTAATATGCATTTTATTACCTCTTTCATGAAAATATCATCAATAATGATTTTCTGGTGACATTCCAAAGCTGGGCAAACAAAAACTAATTTTTCACAATCTTGAAATCTATCTTGATCATCAAACAAAGATGATGGATTCAAAAGCTTGTCATCTTCTTCTTCAGCCTCACGAACAGCAGACTGATATTTAGAAGAGTCCAAACCTTATGAAAAGAAACAATGATAAAATCAAAATTTAGGAAAGGTGTTAAATGCTATGGTTTATTATTTTTTTTACTTTATGAAAAAAAAAAAAGAAAGCCTTACAAGCATGCATAGTAGACTGCAAGACATTTTTGATAGGCATAATGCGTACAACTATACAAAGACATAAATTGAATACCACAATTAATACTGTATCGATCAATTTAACTGGTTAAGGCAACTTAATATATAATAGACCTTTGGGTTAAAAAAAATTAGAAATGAGAGAAATGGATGGAATATATGTCACAAATGTGCATTCATACCAATACATGATTCATACTTAGCGAATGACGTAGTAAGCAAAAAAAGTACAAAACTTTTTATTCACCTAAACAGTCAGCAATTACACCAGCATCAGTGCCTTCAATAGGTGCACACAATCGAGATATCACGGGATGAATTTGTTGTGAAAGATAGTATGAAACATCTGTAGGAAAAATTAAATTTTAGATGAAGCAAAAATATATAAATGTAAATAACAAAATCATAGTTTAGCTAGGATTAACATAAACAATACATGTATATCACTGCTTAAATATGAAATGCTTTCCTTTATATGAATCATTGGTCTCTATGCAGTTCAGAAAGTGAAATTTGATTATCCTCCCGAGGTCCATGGTACAAAATTGGGAAATTTAGTTAAACACAATTTATTTAATTTACTACTATTTGTTCAGTATTTACAGATTTGGAAATACGCGGGAACTGCATAATAAAAAATGATCAGCTATGATCCAGACTGAAAATGGAAATCAACAATACCCATGAAAAGTGAATATTTGTTCCTGGAAGGCTGGAAATATTTTTTGAATTTTGTAACAAATAAATATGTAAACAAAGAATTTATAATTAAAAAGTAATGTTAGATATTGCATTATTATTAACATGTAATTTCAAGGTACCCAATTGGGTACTAATTAAATTTATTAATGGTTTTAATTTTGCTCTTTTTCTGCAATTTTTATTCAGAAAATCATTAAATAAATTTAAAATGTTTTGTGTTTATTTTTCAAGTTTCAAGATGTTTAATAATTAATTGAATTAGGGTCACTGACTTAAGATGGGAGTTAGAAGCAAAAACATAAATGTACTTAAAGAAATTTAGTGAGTTTTATTGGTAATGTTGGTCTAATTTAATCATGTTTGAGTATTTATGCAAATTTTTTTAGCAAAATATTTACTTGACACTGTTAATTAAAGATGAAGGGGAATAGGAGGTGAAGTAGTAATTAACAACATGAAAAGCAAACCACTTAGTTATCATAATAAAAGAATGTCTTGTGAGAAAACCACAATTTACTAGAATGTGATAATTAGAATTCAATAAAAAAAAACCTTAATAGGCAAAACAATTTTTTTAAAAAATCGAAGATGCTATTGATTAATAAATGATCAATTTAATTATGGCCTAATGTTTACTTATGAACATACCTATTTTCAAATTATCATTTGATTTTAACTCATCGGGATGATATGCTCTTTGCATTGCAGGGCCATCAGAACCATCCTGTAAATAATTATCAAAATATTCAAAAATCAAAGTATTAGTTCCTATAGTACATAAAACCATCTCAATAAGAAAATTACATCAATTACAAGAAAAATACTTACCAAACAAATAATGAAAGATACAGTGTCACCCATTCGTAATTTCTTCCCTCCTTTCTCATTTATTCTTGTAGCAACAAGTACATGTGGAAGGTTTTTCTTGTTTGGATAATCTTCAGGGTTTTTAGTAAGTTGCTGCAATTGAAAAGGGTTAAAATGACTATATGAAATCTTTAAATTTCCAATCTAATCATATGTGAAACACAATATAAAAGAAATTCAACAGTTTTTCCTTAAAGAAATAAATGGGGAAAAAACTTCATGAAATGAAGAAAACAAAATGATAGAGTATATATCAAAGAGTTAAAATGTAAACAAGATTTCAATGTAAATATATATTAATAAAGCTAAAATTAATTACTTTGTAAATAATATAATCAGACAAAGGTTTTCTTCCTTGTGCTACCTCTTCCCCCAATGTTCGCAGATGTTGATGGATGCTTTCTACAATATCTTCTTTGGATTTATTGGACAAAATTTCTTTTATGATGAATCTACATTTTGAAGATAAAATATATATTACGAAAGTAGTAAACGAAAATAAAATCTGAACGGCAGAGGAGAAAAAGGAAGTGTAATTTTTATAAAAGCAATTTATAACAACTGATAGCACTAGCTAAATCCTTCAAGCACATTTCCTGGCAGAGACTCGTTATACGAATTAAAGTAGTGATCTAAAATAATTTTATTCCCACATTAAATGTATTAATTTTACTTACTAATACATGCATCAACAAATTAAATCAGTTCCATGTGCATAAAAATCTTCAAATGAATCAATACTCGGAAGATTAAGAAGCTGGGCTCCCATTGTTTAACTCTTAAAACTCAGGTCTGTATTTTTTCATACTTCTGTGGACTGAGGGTTGTTTAATGTGTTTTGGGCATCCCCACCCCATGTGTGTTGCTTTACTATAAATAACAACTATGGTATTTTTGGAGGGGGGGGGGGGAGGGATTGAAAAGTGCATATTAGGTTTTTCTTTAATTTGTGAACAAGAGCACTGTTAGGAAAGATTACAAAAAGAAATGCTGAAAAAATATTCATTTAATCAATATTCCTGAGCAGGATGTAGAGAAGCAAATAATAATTGTTAACATTTAAAATTGCTTGTTGTACAACGGAGCTGATTTTCCAAGTAGGTAGAGTAGACAGCTTTCTAGGTTGGCAACTTTTTGCTTTTTACTTTTTTTTAGTCACACTTTAAAACAAAAATATCAGTAAATTTTTATAAATACATATTTTTGTTTCCATTAAATTATAGTTATTATCATTCAGCTCATGAAGATGAGATATATATTTAAATGGTTCTAGATCAGTTACTTAATAACTGGCATTAAGCTAGATTTTGCTAGGCTTCATAATAAATATAATAATTTTAAAAGTCTGCATTTCAGCATGAATGAGACTTTTTAATATCAGAAACACTGGTTTTTAAGAGGCTTCTTTCAAAACTAATGTAGGTTTACTTCTGTTGAGATGAAGTGGAGGGGGGGAGGGGTCAGATTTTAGGTCTGCCTATGGGACATGTAGAGCTGAAAACCTTACAAAAAGGAAAAGCAGAAAAACATATTGTAACTCAGAACCAGATGAATATCCCCAGAGGAACAAAACTGATAGTTTTCATGTTCTTATACATAAAATACAGAAATATTAATCCACACCCTATAAAAGTTATATTTTTTAAGTTGACAATTTTTGGAAGATAATTAAAAAACTGGAAATAAGTTACTGATTTATGGTATTTCTATTTTTAAGGTAGTTTACTATATTATTTACATCTTTAAAGTCTAGTCATTATAGAGTGATATTTTAAGCATGTCACTACAAAAATAAGGACATTTACATAATTATAAATAATAGAACATATATGATCATGAAATGCAGATACTAAACAAAAATTTTTTCTTAAAAAGGCGGAGAAATTTCTATGTTTGCAGGAGGCAAGAGATTGAATGCTAAAGCAGGAAGATTGGAATTTCTGGGCATGGAATTAAATTTCGCTCCTAATTACTATATTATTAAATTTTGTCAGCTAGCTGATCAGCTATGATGTTTGCAAATTAGTAAGCAACCATTTACAGAGCTTAGGACCAGTGAAAATTAAAATAATAATAATAACTTACTGCCCGGCTTCTTTAGCAAGCTGAGACCAATCTCTTCTGACAATGTCCAACCCTTTTATCTCTTCTTTACATACAATTTTATTATTTGGAAGGCGTGTTACAGATAAAGCAGCATATTTTTTCTTCTTTAACAAGAGCATAGGTTTGTAAATGCCATCAATATCTATCTCTAAAAGTTTGTAGAGCTTATTAACTTCAGCCTTTACCTATGAATGTAAATATAATGTATGAGCTTTTAAAAGAATATAAAACTGAAAAGTGCTACGAGTAGAATAAAATTTTCTTTTAATACCTTATTACCAAGCTGATTTACTTCATCCAGATCAACTTGGTTAGTGTTGATCATGATTGAATCTGTATCACCGTATATAACATCTAATCCCATCTACAAAAAACATGCCACATTAATGGAAATATATTTATATAGGTTGTATGCTAATAATCAATGAAATATTAAAAAGTTTATGAAGACATAATTGTCAAAATTAATCTACTTCCGTTTACTTATAAATGTATTTGAACAGCTTGTTCAGTACATTCATTTTCTTGTACTACTGAGATAAGATAATTGTTTTGCTCCTTTAAACAATAATTACTGAAAAATTTGGCAGCATGTTACCACTGAAAAAAGTTGTTGCAATTAATTATTTCAAAATCACAACTGTTGCACAAAATGGTTCACCAACATTTTTGTCATTAAAAAGTTGGTTACAAAGTATGTCTCCGAGATCTTTTGGGCAGTCATCTGTTTATGGTAATTATTGAATATTTAACTTAGTTTTTTAAGTGAATTGTTTAAAAATCCTTGTAAAAATGTCAATCCATAAAGTTTTAAATGTGAAGTTTTTAAACTCATGAATGGGGTGGCCTTATGTTGTGGTCCACGAGTTTTTCATTCAGCATGACAATGTAGAAATTTCAGCCCTTTTTCAATGAGCTGCTTGAAATTGTGATATAATAATTTCGACAATTTTTTTTTTTTGTTTTTTACTTTCTTAGTTCACCAGTTTTTTGGCTGCTGGCTCGCTGTCAATGTAAAAGTGGGATATTTGCTACCTGTGTTGAAAATGCTTATATTTTTGACAATTTTCTTTCAGTCTTACAAAAGTTCATTTTATGCAATTAATGGTTGATAACAGTCAAGTGATTTTGACTGTTCATAGAACTACTAGGAATTAGCATTATGACTTGATCAGCGACTATCAAAAATTATCAAATCCTATTTATAAAATGAAGAACTACATATTTTTTACGTGAAATTTTTTTTATGAATTGAACATTGTAGTCATTAAACATACACAAGTATACATGATTTTTTCCCTTTTATAGATTCAATTAAAAAATAAACTATTTACCAATAAGTTTTTTCAATTGGATTAAGAAAAAGATTGGATTGAATTGTATTGAAGTGATTGGATTGAAGTGAAAAATTGGATTGAAGAGAATGAAAAAAAAGAAAACTTACTTTTTCTACCAGCTCCTTTGTTTTCATCAAAATCTATAAGAAAGGAGATAAAGAGTTAAAAAATATAGTGTATAAAAGAAGCACTGAAAATAACAATAACAAATAATAACAACAACACATAAAATTATAGAAATGATTACTTCTCTTCCTCTACGGGTAACAAGTGCAGCTAAAGCTTTTGCGTAGAACCTTGAATGGCTAAACCCAAGACAACCATACATACTATTTGCTGTTAACTTCAAAGCTCTTTGCCTGATGTCGTACTGAAATATTTAAATAATGCTGTAAACTAAGGACATTAAAAAACCAAATTACTTAATAAGAGATCAAAAATACAATGAAATAAAGTCTTTTCTGGCACAAAAATAGTTGAATTTAGTTGACACAATTACACATTGTTAATTTGTCATACTTTACCCCCAAATGACTGCACAATATTCTTATCCGAAAATCTACGACATTTCCGAAAAATTTGAAAACCTGTTCCAAAAATTCAAAAAAAAAAAAGAATAGGTTTCCAAAAATTTTTTCTTTATTAATCTTGAGGCTTCTCTGACAAATAATATCTGTGCTTTTCTTTCTACCTTCAGACAAGCAAAATATTTTGAACTACTTTAAAAAAAACTTTCAATACAATAATGTTTCTGGAGAAAAATGACTTCCGGTATCCATATTAGACCTTTCATTTAATTACCTAAAGGATTTTTTTAAAGCTTATATATACACAAGTGAATTTACATAAATGTGACAATTGTGTGTTGGGGAGGGGGTCATGTTCACCTAATTAGGATGTAATTTTCGTTTTAAATTCATAGTGCATACTTCCTCCGAAAATTTTGACAGACAGTTTTAGGGTAGCCCGGACGATTCCCGATCACTGGTTCCTGGGTTAAATGTTGATCACTCAATTTTTATTAATAAAAAAAATATCTTTGTGTAATTTGAGATATAGTCAGGAATTCTTGGACATTTTGCTCAAATATAATTACATTTAGTAATTTTTAAACTGCCCTCAGAACTTGCCATTTCAAAGATGGGTTCCTAAATATGCACATATTTACAAAGATCCTTCTTCTTTTATTAAAAAATATTTTGTTCTACTTTGTATTCATACTATCTAAAAATAGTGTAAGATTTTTATTGGTTGTTTCGCATCTTCTGTAAACATTAACATTTGTTATTTAAGGTTGTACCAAATAAAGCCCCCTCTGGAGGGGTAAATATTGATCAATGGGGTAATTCCTGATCACTTGCTTTTTTTGGCATACACTTCATCAGAAATAGCCAAAAAATAATACTTTTTAATGACAGATCACCAAATGTTGAAGACTAATGGAAAAAAGAAAAAGTATAACACAAGTTATGAACAAAGAGGATAGCAAGTCATTCGTAGAAAATTTACAAGTTGATCAAATAAATAAAACCACCCAATTATATTAATTAAATTCTTGTTGGATGCTAGTCACAAGAATATATATTTACACAGCTATTCTGCAGCTTATTGTGATAATGATCCAATGTACATTTGAAAAGCTTTCAATAGAGAAGGAGATCTGATTGAAATGACATTTTTAGAAAAAAAGTGCAAGCAACTACAGATGGCTAAAAAGGAACAAAATTGAAAAGATAAATATGAAATACATTTTTTATGGTTCTGTGACCTTAAATAGAGCTGACCCATTCACAGTTTGATGACACTGAAATAAACAGTGCATATAAGTGTTACAAGAAATTTTGCAAAGTTTTTAAAAAATATGTTTTTTTTTCATTTTTAAATCAACTGTTCAGCTGCTAAATTATGTTTCGCGTATTTATTTATTTTTTTAAAATGTATTTGTAGTCAATTACTTTCATATAAATATTTATGAAATGCCTTTTGTTAAAAGAAATTTGGGTGATCAGTATTTGCCCCAGAAATGTTCAAGAATTACCCCATCCTATGAATAATTCCTAATCACCAAAAACTTAAAGTATTGCAAATTCTTTTTTTTTTTTTTTTAATTTTTAGAGCAAAAAAAAAAAAAGGTTGCATAGGAATTACTTTATAGAACAATTTTACAAATTTACAAATTTTCAGAAAAAATTAGAATTCTACTGCAAGATTTTTCTAAAAACAAAATTGATGTTTGCATCATTTGATCGTGAATTACCCCAGATCCTCCTATATTTTATGTAAGTCTGTTTATCTACACATTAGCTAAGATTATCAAACACTTAAATAATTAAAAAACCAACACATCAAACATGCCCTGTGCAAATCTATTTCTGTATACAAATGCCAAGCCTTTATCAACTTTTATTCAATTTTAGTGGTGATATTTTAAAAAGAATAAATTATTGGTACCATTAACTAACAATGTGATTAAATGTACTTTTCAACAAAAAATCATTATTATTTTTCTAAAACTATAAGCTTCACTTATCAAATAACACAGATTTTGAAAACAGATAAAAACTAACTTGCGCATATCGTTCTTTTGTAACATCACTAGCTTTCATCATTTGCTTAACTTGTTTACGACTTTCAACCAGTTTTCGAATTTCTGTTGGTAAAACACCAGGTTTTAGCCCTGCGTCTGGTACGCTCACGTTGAGTTCCTCCTGAAAGAAAAAGAATATTAAATACATTCATTAAGTATAGCTGTTTTTATTTATGAAGTAAAGTACAGTAAAACCCCACTATCCCTACGGCATCACATATACCGAAGTGACTATCATGTCCCCTGCCGTTTAAACTACCCTTTATCATTGCCATTTAAAGGTGATTCCTTATTTTCCATTGTAAATAAAGCCTTCCTGAGCACAAAAATATTTTAGCCAAAGAGCACCCATCCCCCACCAAACACACTAACAGACAAAGCCCTACTGTGATAGGCATATATTACCGGTTTTTAATGCTTTTTCTGTCTTTCAACAACCAAGCACATATAGCTTAATTTCAAAATTGGGTGCAATCGCCCTGACTTGTTTCTCTTGGTGTCCACCCCTAGCTTCAGCGTATCGATGTTAGTGGTGCTTCAGCCCATTAGTGCAGCTACCAAGGGTCCTGGAGCACCGTCAGGGGTGGCCACCAATGGCATTGGCAGGAAGTACCAGTGGAAAATGTGCCCTCAGGTATTCTCTCAATCCAACCTCTTATCCTTAGAAGAATAAATGAAACTATTTGAATGGGAGAAAACAACATTTAAAATTGAAAAAAAAATACAGAGAAAAGAGGAAAATATTATATATTTTTTATTTTACATAATTTCTGAGAAATTTTTGCTTTAAATTTAAAGCATCTTCAGCGCATTTTTATAATATTACTCAGCTAGATTTCCGAAAATTGTAAAAGCTCAATCTATCAGGAACTATCGAGTTCAATGCTTAACTACCTCCCATTTTCAGAAGTCCAGTTATGCGTGTGTAACTTGTTTTATAGCATTATCAACCATTGTATTCCAGATTCCTTAGCATTCCTGAAAAGTAAACATATTCTCCAGTGTATGCAGGATTAAAACATTGTTTCTCTGGGAAGTGAGTTTCTCCCCTTCCATATCTAACTTTTTTCTTAGGACCTCTCAACTTTCATAATCCCATGATGATAATATAAAGAGATTTTTAAGTCCCCTTTTTCTCAGAACGCAGTTAGTTTACAACCTATCGTTCGATAAACTTATTGTGCAGTTGAGATGCTTCTTGCGAAGCAGCAATTGCAGTGAATAAAATGGCAGCAAAGAAGAAAAGAAAACAATATACTATAGAAGAAAAGTTACGAGTAATTGATAAAGGTAAAAATGATGCAATAAAAGTGAGTATTAATTCGCAATAGGGTTCCGCGGTATAGTTTCACTATACCACGGTTATGTTATAACGCGGGGGCCAAACATGCCCTCTGACACCCACGTTTTAACATGGTTTTACTGTATCAATAAGTTTCAATGGGGATGGTGAAAATTAAACACAGACTGCATTTATGCATTTATTCAGATTTAGGTCTGGATTATATATGACAGGTGATAAATGTTTTCCGTTTTAGTATCTTCCGACATGAGAAGAGCAACAAAACAGAGTGAATTTCAAAATCTTCTCACCCAGTTAAAAACTATCCTCTTATCTACATCCATGAAAATTTTCCATTCTTGGAAAATTACCTTTGTAAGAATTTTACAACCAGATGTAGTTGAATTATTAGAAGAATTTTTGGAAGAAGGAGACAGCTTGTACCCCCAATCTTTTCATTAGACATAAACTATCTTTTGCAAAAATGCACATAAAAACTTGATTTTTTACATGATTGGAAATGAGAAATGAAGCATGAAAGAAATTTTGAAAGTTTTCAACAAAGTAGAAAACAGACAAAAAGCAGAAGATTATCACCTCCTAATTTTTGTTAATCAGATAAATATTTATTTGAATCAGCATTGCAGGCCAGAATGCAAACTAAAAAACTAAACAAAACACTAGGTAGTTGGAACATTTAAGACTGGTGGCCAAATTGATTATTATTATGAATTGATAATGATATGCAACTTTCCAAATTACAAAATAAGATAGATAACTTAACATACATTTAAAAAATGTACTCCAGATATTTTTAACGTTTTCCCTGCATGGTTATTAATATTTACTAAATGTTTCAAAACAAAATTGTTGTACCTCATCATTGTTTCCTTTTACATGTACTCTAGGCATTGTAGTAAAACAAATGTTGTACTCTTGAATGATTGAGGGGTATAAACTGTTGAAATCCATAAGTAATATGTATTTGTCATAAAAACCTAGGTAACAAATAATTTTATTTTAATTATCACACAAATATTGTTTTATTATAACAAGAATAAAGCTAAAAATCAATATATAAAATAAAATAAAACAAATTAAAAGGAACTAAAAATAATGAAAATAATTTTTAAAAAATGCATAAATAAATTGAAAAAATTAATAAATAACTTAAAATCACAAACACAAACCTTTTTTAGGATCAAGAACTAAACCCCCTTCATATGCTGGTTTACGTCGACCTTGCTTGGAAGTAATTTCCAATTCATCCTCAGCCACAACCTGGAAAAGCAATTGAATATCAACATTGTGGAGCATTACAAAAGATTTTTCCTTCTCCAGCTTTTAATTTACACCGGCAATATGTAAAATTTGAGCAACACTAATTATTAATTCAGAAAACTGCATTTCTCAAGTGGGGATAAATATGTTTCATGAAGTGCAGAAAGTAACAGAATAAAATGGCTACAACAACATAGTTACATGGAGGTAATCTTCACCCAAACAAGTCATTAAGTTCCTAAAAAACACCATCACGATTGAAGCTTTATGTGACAAAATAAAATGTCTCTGATCCTAAAATTTAAAATTTACAATATGTTTCACTTTACAATTAAGATAGTTTTTTGCCACAATAAAATTCAATCAAAAATTAAGCAAAGATTAAACAAGTTTCTTTTCGAAAGAAATATCTTCACTTCTGATACTTTTGTAGCAGCTTTTTCTAAACTCCTGTTTACTTGACAGAACAATATTTAGCTTTGCAAGCATGTTTTTCAAATATATATATATTTTCTTAACTTATTATTCTGTATATTCTTAACTAATTATTCTGTATATTTCAATTAAAGTTAATTTCTTAGTTGTCTAAAACTTAATTTGAATTTTATGTGTGTTTCAGTCTAACATACAAAAATCGAAGAAATAACTAATAAATAAATAAAATAAATAAATAAAAATGTACCAGCATATTTTTTGGGGGGGAGGGGGGAAATCAAAACTTACTTTCTGAGCCTTTTTCCCTTGAGATTTTGGAGGGAAAATGAAGTTTTGAGAATGAAATGCATGAAGCAAGAGATATTCATTGCGCTCAGATCGACCACCTAGTAGAGTTCTGGACTGGAATGGGGAAAAGGGAAAAAACATTATATATATGTACATAAATAATTATTTATTTATATCCTATTTATTTTATCATTTTTCATTCTTTACAATTTATTTGCTTTACTTAAACAAGAATACACATTCAGCTTACCATAATGCATCCAGTAATATTTGTAACTTGCAAAGCCAATGGTAACACATTAAGTTCACAGCACATTCGTAGTATCAGTTCAGCTGTCAGCATACCATGATCAATTAATTGCAGGAGTTGTTTTGATGATCTAAAGTTAAAAAGATAAAGATATCAGTTTCATTTTGCATAAAAAGACTAGATAAACACTTATTATAAAGATTATATTCAAGGAAGAGAACTTGAACTCTTTTTAAAAGTATAAATAAGCATAAAACATACTATGCAAGGGCTAATTACATTATCACATAGCCAAAAGATTCATTCTGGAATGTGAACAAAAATTTTGGAAAATAATTGCACACAAAGTAAGTTTAAAATCATACTAGTTAGCGAATTATGAAATGATGTATTGGTTTGCTTTACATAATTATTCATCAGATTACTTTAGTTCATAATAAAACAAAAACTTTCCATATTGTATAGTTTCAACAAACATATGAAAGGATTTCTGGATTCTTCATTAAATGTTTCCTTTTCAGCATTTAGAAAAGAATTTTTTTTTCAAGATTAAAAAACTTACAAATATAATAAGCATCTTTTGTATAGTGTACAAACATACTTTAGTATGTAGTATGATCATTTTTATATTTAGACTTGAAAATTTGGTGCTGCAAAAGAAGTGTGGTTGGGTAGTTTTTTATTACTTCATTTTTATTTTTATGTTAATTTTTTTATCACTTGTTCATGAGTCATTTAAAGCAAAAGAAAAAAAAGCAACATGTTCAGAAAAAAAAAACTATTCCTAACCTGAGACCACTAATCTTAAAACACCCACAAATTTTCAAGGTCCCTGGGGGAAATTAAAGGAGTTCCAGAACAAATCCTAGAATACATTAAAGTATTATTTCCATCATTTTTTTCCTATTCAGTTTAGTTAGAATTAATTGATATCAGAATCATAAAAAATGTTTTTTTTTTTTTAAATCCCTTGTATCTAATAATTACAGAACAAACTAAAAAACATTATGCAACAATATCTATAAAAAGATTGAAACTTGACATACTAGAATGTTCATTGGACTCGATTCTAGTGCTTAACCAAGGTTTGATTGTAATGCATACACAGACAAATATACATCAAATGCACAAAAGGATCAATATATCTCATATAAGAGGTAAAAGTATACTTTTTAAGTGTGATGCTAGGAATTACTTACGAATAAAAGTTTTGTATGCATTCTGTTGGTATTTCAGAATACTGCTGATTGAGAATGTGATTAGAAAGTTCTTCTAAATCATAGCTTTTGCAACGTATCAATTCTTTGCTAGATATTTTCACATCACACAGTAATCGACCACAGGTAGAGTTCTTTTCCATGACGCCACCTTGAGCATTCTATAAAATATGAAAAATAACATGAATTTAACTTCTCCATTTTAACACAGAATAAGCATTAATAATATTAATGCATAAACATGACTTACGTTTAGACGAGGCATTCCAGCTCTTTTCAGTCTTCCAATTCTGGACCAATTAGGAACTTTAAGCACTACCATACGATGCAAAAGAATATCCAGCACAAAACTCAAAACATCATGTCCCTAAAAAAATACATAGCAGGTAAAATTACTCACATGTATATTAAATTTTCCACATTAAAGAATTAAGGTGTTCAATCCAATAATGGACTAACCTCAAAACATTAATATTAAACAGTAAGAAAAATGACATGTTCTACATCTTGAATTACCACTGTAGTTTCTTTTATCTAGATAATGTAAAATAAAGGTAGCATATAGCATTTTCATTTGAAGATAATAGTCTATAACTACTATACTGCCATTAGCTCAAATGTGAAAAAAAGAAAAAATGTGTGGTTGCATCGTGCATCCACTATTGTACGAAGATTTCTGTTAATGTAATAAATATGCATACATTAATTTAGACTTTAAATATTCATTAATATTACTTAAAATATTCATTAGTTAATTGCTTTCAACACAACACAAAGACTGAATTCCTGACACAAAATAAGACCCAAGAGGAAATAAGAAATTACACATGCACACAGTTCTTATGCACAACCACTAACCTATGCAAGTAGAGCAACTTGTTCAGTGATGAAGCGATGAAGATTAAAAGAGGTACTCTTAGCAAAGGGTAAGGTTATTGTTCCTCTGAAGGCATAACCTCAACAGGACAGTTTCTAAGTGGTGCAGTACTCTAATGTTTTCATAAAATTCCCTCCCCCTTTCTCAACTAGTTCTAATATATCCCCTACACAGAAGAACTTAGCCATTTAACATGAGGCATTTAGAAAAGGCTAATGAATATGCTTGAGAAAAATGAGTTGGAGTTAAGCAGTGAAAGTCAATGGGTGAAGTGACTAGGACCAACATTAGTCAACTGTTATAAAACATTTTAACACATTCAAAACTTTTTGAAGGAACGGAACTATCAATCTGCAGATGCAAAAACGAGGAATTGATTTTTTGACAAGATTTTAAGTAAACTTTTAACTGAAAAATAGTGTCTGAAATAAGTTAAAAGACCATGTTGACTTTTTCCAGTCTTCCATTCAAATTACTTCAAAAAAAAAAAAAAATCAATAAAACCACTAAAAGTTATATACTAGGGCCGAAGAAACTGTGAGACAAACTGAGTTATCAAGGCAGCGCCTCGTCATCTCTGTGTTTTTTTTTTTTTTAAATTTCTGCAAATTTCTTCTAAGTGAAATGAAGGGATCTGGAACAGTCATCATGCTATGGAATAATAAAGGTAGACTCAAAAAACAATTTTTTCATTTCCAAAAAAAAAAAAAAAGAAAAGGAAAGGAAAGGAAACCTTGAAAGAAAACTTTAGATTCTATAATACCTACCATTATTAAATCAGGATCCAATTTATTGATTTTAGCCAAGAGGTATATGAGAAGGCTACGTTCTGAATCAACTCTTTCAACTTTTGTGTTGTTATACTTCAAAACTGCTTCTTTAAAATCATAGGGAAAGATTGCATCACTAGGCTTAGTCAGAACTGTAAGAAGAACAGCTGATATATATATTTATAACAGTAAAAACAAACAAATATAAATGCACACAATAGATGATTTGCTGAAGCAATGCAAAGTTTTGGAGAGGTGCTTTTTTTAAGGTACCAAAAATGACTGAACATAATCTATCTATCTATATATATAGCAAAAACATACATTCAAACTACGGGAACATCAAAAATTACCAGACACAAAACTGAATTTTAACATTTGTAGAAAGAGGACTCTGCCTGAACACAAATAAATTTTTCACATCAAAGTCTTTATTAGTAAATTTAAAAGCATAATATATGCATTAAAGAAGAGTATTTCCTTCAGAAATAAATAAATGAAATTGAAAAAATAAAACAAATATAATTAATCCAACAATGTAGATATATATTGCTTTTAAAATGAATTTAGATGCTGAATAACTTATAATTACAAATAAAATACCACAAAAATGACTTTGATACTGAGGTATTGGAGCTGGTTTATCCAAGGGGAAACTCTGATGAATCAAACAAGATACTGCAACAATCTATATAAAAGATTAAAAAAATGATAAACTAATTAAAACATTAGCAAAAATTTCTCTATTATACTTTTATAACAAAAACAGCAGTTTTATTATTATTATTATTTATTTTTAAATCTGTTATATGTCGACGTAAACGAATCAAATCATAAACATGTATTGTAAAGAAAGCAAGCGTTAAACATGGAACTAGATTATAAATGCTGAATCACGTATATGAAACACATGCAAACATATTTGGTTTCACTTTAATCTAGAAATTGTATTTAACCTTTACAAGAACAAAATATCAAAGTTTTTGTTTCTTTACCGGTACTCTATAAAGTATGCCCTATAAATATCACCTACAAACATGCTATTTTCTGAAGCAAACCTTTTAAGTCACATGAGCCATTAGAAATATCAGAATAGAAGATCAGTGGTCAATCTAGCCTTTTTCACAGGGTCCTATTTTTGTGAATTTTAAAAGCATTTTTGTGAAAAATGAAATAATTTCGTGAAAATTATCTGATTTTTCAATACAAATGAAAATTTTGGAAGGACAATATTTAAATTTTGATTTGATTTTGCCATTTATTTCAGAAATTATGTGAAGAAAGATCCGATTTGATAAATCAAAGTTTTGTGAAGGGTCCGTTTTGATTGATTAACTTTTTGTAAAGGATGTGTTTTGATTAACTGGAATTTTGTGAAGGGTCCCAAATTTCCTCTGGCGCGACCTCTGAATACAATACAAATAATTTAAATTAATCTGAATACAAATAATTTAAATCAACGAGCCCTGCTAGATATGCCAACAAACGCTGAGCAGTTCTGCAAGATTCTAGAGAATACAGATAAATCTCCAGAATGTACTGTAAGCAAGTTACAGTACATTCAGGAGATTTATCTTTGCTAAAGTTTTGCATCAAAACCATTTGTACTGTAAGTTCTCAGTAAATACATAAACCCTAAAAGTTTCTTTTCTGCCAATGCAGTATCAATGCAAGGAAAACAACTTGCTCTTCATACTGCCCTGTTATTAGCTGCATATCTTGAGCAGCTCACAGCATCAATAGCCATAAAATAACTTCAATCTATTTGCTCACATACAACATTTTTGGCCTGAAAAGTTTTTTCTTCATCATCCAGATTGACCTTGAACTTCCAGTAACTAGTCTTCATCTCAAGCATCTGACAGGCACCTGCTTTCAAAGAGTTTATCCAAAGTTCCATACATTCTCAGCAATGAAAATATGCCATTCAGTTTTCAATAATCAACACATAACCTGATGAAGTCATTTTCTGTTTTCAGGACTCAAAAAACTTTTGAATCCATATCATATTTGGAAATTTTTACTGAGACATTCATGAAGCATTCTGAATTTTTTTGTATCTCATTTCTCTAAATGATTCAAATTATTCACATTAAAAAAGTGAAAATGCAATGTTTTTCTTACAATAATTGAGCAATGCCTACCTCATTTTGTTGAGTTTTTGAGTTAACTGCAGTTGTCAAATTTAGACACATAAGAGTTAACGAAGGAGCTGGCAATGATTCATCCACACAAATTATATTCTTACATTTAGACACAGAAGCCTAAGGAGGGGAAAAGAATATCATTAATTAAATAACTATCATGAAATATTTGCAACAAATTGGCAAGCCAGTGATTGTATGCACTGGCTTGCCAATTAAGCAATGAAATATGTACATAGATATTAGGGCTGGGTGAAGTAGGAATTTCTACATTGTGAAGAATTGCCAACACAAGATTGCAATGCTCCGATGTATAATAATGTTTGTGCAGTTTAAATTGTAAGAATGCAAAATAACCACTTTTTAATAAAAATAGATGATTGTAAAAATTTACATTTAACAAATAACTAATTTTAAATTGAGTATTTAAAAAATATATATATTATATTTTACTTTGTTGGAATGATTATATACAATTGTAAAATTTCTATCTGTTTTTTATATTTAGCTGTATTTAAAAATGCTTGTCTAAATTTAAATGTTACATAAAAGGCAAAGCAAATATAAAATATGTTTCAAATAGCAAGTTCTAGCAAGAAAATATTTCAAAAAATAAATTATGGTAAATGTTGTCCAAAATGCTAACAATTTTTTTTTTTTTTTGTCATGCCAATTTGCATTTTGTAAAAAAAAAAACCACAGCTAAAAATATTTGCATTTCTGCATGCTTTGAGAGAAGTGAAGCTCTTTATTTGTTTATAAAGCTTCCACCTGAGCAAAAAACAAAGGTGCAAGAACAAACATAAGTTTTGGGTAAAACTTTGAAAAATGAAAATTATTCAGCTTAAAATAAACTATCTAAAAGGTTTTTAAAAAAGGGGTTTAAATAATAAAAAAAACTCCAGATTTTAAATTATTTATTGCATTCAAGCAATAAATCACTAATGTTTAATGGAGAATGTAATTAATTAGATGTGCCAAAACAATCTTTTTCTGATCAATTGAATAAATTAAAGAAGAAAAAGGTCAAGAAGTTAATATTTTAATAAAAAAAACTTAAAAAAAAAAAAAAAAAAATTCCCTCCTACCTTCCTTATTTCTTTTATCAGTTCAAAAATATAATTATAAATTAACAAATGCAGCTTATTGATGAAAGAAAGTAAGAGAGAAATAACCTCTTTTGATTATATTATACTTTTTCCCAATTGAAGAATAATTTGATACAATGTTATACCCATCATTTAGTCTCTCTGTTAGAACATGAATAAATTATTTATTTTTAGTATAATTAAGGGAAGATTTGAATTATACACAGAAAATTATCTCAAAATAGTCTGTACATATAATGGGTCGCCAAATTGATGTATACATTCATAAAAATTTATGAAATGAGCTTTTAGAATTACTGAAGCCAAAAACATCGATATTTCAAGAAAACTGACACCCAATATCAAAAAATTAACTAATATTAGGATGTAGGATTTTAAAAAATATTAACTTTCATAAAAAATATAGTCTCATATAATTTGAGCTACTTATGAATTATGATAGCATCAAAAGTATCTCAGTTAAACTATGAAAATATGCGACTGTCCGCATTAATTTGAGAAGCAACTGCATATTTAAAAAAATTGAATATTGGGACATTGATGTCAGGAGAACGATTTATCATGTTTTGAAGCACTCAATGCTTTGATTTCAATCAAGTATTCCTAGTGCCAGACAGTAAAGAACATTAAAGCAATAATTATTTACCTCAACAAAAGTATTTACCTACATAATTACTAAAGCATTCACCTAACCATATTGAGGACAACTGCATTAGTGTGTTGGTCCTTTTTTTCCTTGTAACATTGCATAATTTAGTGTTTAAAAAATGTTATATTTCCTATAATGCACTCTACCTTTTCCCCTTAAGTAGCAATGAAAAATTCTGTCCAAAGAGACCAAAGATTAGAGCTTGAATGTAATTGTCAGGGTTGCTAACCTTTGTCGGGTTGCTTCAGGAGCCCAGGGATAAAATTTCAGAAGTTTTTAGCCTCGTTCAGGAGCAGTGCGGTAAAATGTTAAAAATTACAAATTTGATAAACAGAATATTTACTTAAAAAATTACTAACTATGCAGTAATACTTACATACAATTACAAAAATATTTAGCTTCTTTTCAAGGATACAAAAGTGGCTTTTTTTGCCTTTTTAAACTCTTCTACTGTAAAATTTGTTTTGTAGCATACCCTTTTATTAGCTTTACACTTCTCCACAATTAAAGCCTCTAAAGTTTCATGCTTCAAGTTACATCGATTATCTGTACTGTTTTGAGACAATACTAAACACTTGTTCGCGTGATGCATTGCTATGTGGAAGTAACAAGGTAGTGAGCATCAATTCGGGAAGTAATTTATATTTTAAGCAACCATTGTGGTCACATAGCTCTTTTACTTTCATCCAAACTACATCTTGTCTCTCACATGAAATGATATTGTCAGGCAAGGTGTCTATTTGATACTTTGAAAATTCAAACTCAATAACATTGATTAAAAACTTAGTAAATAGAGCTTTGGCTCGCGTCACGTTCAGGGGTGTGGTATCAGAAGGTCCTGCTAACATTTCAGTCAAGAGATGATTTGAAGATTTCACTTTTACATTTGCAACGTGACGATGACATTCGACGGGACAGTAACAATCATCCCCCCCCCCCCCCATGCACAATAGGGAAGTCTACGTAGCACACAGAACAGAACATATGGCTTTCAGACTTTCTTGAACAGTTCAAAACCAGCCATAAATTTCCGTATTCTGCTTTAAATAATTGAAAGCGACTCCTTTTCCTTTCCATGGCAAACTCACAACACAAATCGAAAGCAAACAGCGAAAGTGGGCAAAACAAAACATGTGTATAGACGGCAAAACTGCTCCCTAATTTGCTTGGCTGTAACCATCAACCACGCCAACTTTTCTTCATTTCGCATGCGCTGACACCGTTTCGCGCGTGACGTACTTTGCATATCAGCCAATAAGAAAGCAAGGCAGAGAGGTGTACAACATGATTGAGATAGTAATGTGATATTAAGCCAATCAGGTTAAGGAGCTGGTTGGCCCTGCAGTGCAGAAGCTCGAATGAAAACAGGTTTTTCTGGAGTACAAGAGTTACTTCGTAGAGTTTTGGATTCTTGATGTTTTTCCGGAAGATCTGGAGAAAGTTGGCAACCCTGAATTGTCATCATAGCGAACTTTTATTAGTACAATAAAAATTATATGCATGTTTTTTTAAATGTTGCTCTTTTAATTTAAAACTAAAACATTGATGTTTTGAACACATCAACATTGATTTTGTATACTTAGTACGAACTATGAATACTGATTTATCAGGCATTTACACATTTAAGACAGAAATAATTACAAGAGTATTACCTCTACTTTACACCAACTGAGAGCAGGAACAGAAGCCTCTACAAAAAATAAATCAAATTCCATTAAAAGTCATTTTTGATGGAAATTTATGTATAGGACAGCATGGGGGATTAGTTAAAGATGAAACATTTAATTTAAATAACTACCGTATATTTCCGTGTATAAGCCGAGAATTTTTGGACCTTTTTTGAAAGCTAAATCGGGTGGGCCGGCTTATATACGGGTCTGACGATCTAAAAAAATAAAGTCGATCTATATATTGTGAAATATCAACTAATATAGAGCTCCAATTATGGAATTTACGTCTCCTACATTAAGGAAATAATTAACTTAAAATAAGTAGAGTTTTATTTAAAAGAATATACATATATTTTATAGCTGGATTTTGTAAAATCATTGCTGAAACAAAATGGCGAAATTCTCTCCCGACTACAAAAATACGCTCGCGACCAGCTGTGAATGCCTTTCTATTCCCGTTCATCCTTCTAATAGAAATGTAGAAAATAATTGAATAAAAACAATAAAAAAAGTAAAACAAACTAGCAAACGCAGGGGCAAAAAGCAATGAATGCCAGAGTTCCATGTGCTCGCACTTGGGCACTCGGCGCTTGCCTCAGACATTGTTTCCAGAGATCAATTTGTCGCTGTTGGCGTCAAGCTTCTCACTTTCACAACGTCTTGATTGGAAAATACTTGATCTGTGTTACCTGCTTAGCGTAAGTTTCGCCAATTTTGGCGATTTTCTTTGAACTGTAATTTTTTTTATTCTTCAATTTTTTATCTCGGCTTATATACGAGTTTTGAATTTTTGGTACATTTTTGAAGGAATAATGCACTCTCGGCTTATACACGGATCGGCTTATATTCGGAAATATACGGTATTCTTTTCAATATTTTTATGTTAAATGACTGAAATTTTAATAGGTTCCATAGCAACATCCATAGCAACAAGTATAAGCCTGCTGAGCAAGTTAAATTTTAATAGAGAATTTGCCTCATTAAATTTCCACCTAGTTCAAAAATGAAAACACATGAAATGCAATAAAATGTGACTATTATTTACATTTTGTTTCAAACACACACAAATACAAAGAAAGAAAAGAAAACACAAATTTTACAAAACAAATTCCTACAAACATTTCATGCTAAATGCCCACAGTGGTGTGAGCTGTCTGGGTATTTATTTTTAAGAGTAAATACCTAGGCAAAATCCCCTCACAGAGTATGGTACTTCTACATTTCGAAGGGCCATAAAAATTGCCAAAAAGTGGCACCATCAACATTTAATTAAATGTGTTAAGTTGGAGTTTGATTTTGAAAAAAAAAAAACCTTAACCATTGCAAATGGCCCGCTAAGACAGAAAAGCATCATTTCTGCTTGGCGAAAAAAAAATTTAACAATTGCCAGCGGCCCTCGGAAACAGAAAAGTCCCCAGAATACTTACCTAATATTTCTTTTTCAATTAACTTTATTCATATAAAATACTTGCAGTGGTGTATGCAATGTGGCATGTTGCATATTAAGTGAAAAGCAAGGTAAAAAAAACTAGAAGCATATAAATTTTTAAAAGTTTTTAAAAATTAATAGGAAAAAAAAAAGGAAATATTCGAGTCACCTGGAGCAATTCAAAACCAACACATCCAAATATTGTAAAATCTATCAAAGCTAGAGTTGCCAAATTTAGCATGAAGCAAGAAGTGCAATGTATTGTCTTTCTGATAAAAGTTTTATTTTATGACTAACAAAGTTGTACTTTAAGTAATCTATACTATTAAAACCTGCCCGCGTCTGTCTGTCTGTCACCTCATCTCCTCGGGTACCGGGGGTCGGATGCGGAATTTTCCGAGGAAGCCATATCGCTCGGTCTCATCCGTGTCCGGCTTTAATTAGCGGAGATATTAATTAAAAATGCAAATTTTTGCAAGTTTTACTTTACTTTTTCATTGTTGCATCCTTCCAACAATATATAATGCTGTTTGAATTAAAATAAATGCAGTTGCCATTGTTAAACAAATCAAATGCACTAATAATCGATGTTTCTCTAGCATTTTGAGTGAGGCTTCGCTGTATTAGCAATAATAAATTTAATCCTTCTTTCTTTTTAATTTATTTATCGTCTTCTATCTAATAAAAACTATTTTTCGTATTTTAACGGGCGCTTTTAAAGATTGGGTTAATTATTCTGAATGCATGAAACGAAAAAGGATTGAAAGGGACAATTAATTGTCCTTATTTTAATGCGAATTTTTTGAATTTCTCTATTATTAATACCGGTCCGGGTCTGTATGTTTGTGCATGGATAGATAATAAAGTTTTTCAATGCCGTGTTGTATTTAAGCTCGCGCAGCGCCGGACGTACAATGGTTTCTTTAAAAAATCGAGCACCAAAAGAAAACTACTTTTTAGGAGCATTGTACTTAATTAATCTATGATTTTTAGGGACTGTTGCTCTTATTTAGGCTCGCACGAAGGCCATTGCTCATTAATATCGGTCCGGGTCTGTATGTCTGTGTATGGATAGATAATAAAGAATTTCAATGCCGTGTTGTATTTAAGTTCAAGCAGCGCCGGGCTACGCCCGGCGCCCTCAATCTATTATTTTAGCCCGGGCAACGCCGGGCGGCACGCCTAGTCTACTCTATTAAAACCTGTCCGCATCTTTCTGTCTGTGTGTCTGTCACCTCATCTCCTCGAGAATGGCAGACTGTGCGATGTTGAGACGGGTACCATCGGATTTAGAATTTTCCAGGAAGCCACATTGCAGAGTCTCATCCGTGTCCGCCTTTAATTAGCGGAGATATTAATTAAAAACGCCATTTTTTGGCCATCTTTATTTAATTTTTTTTTCATTGTTGCATCATTCCAACAATATATAATTCAGTGTGAATTAAAATCAATGCAGTTGTTGCCATTGTTGTAACAAATCAACAATACTAATAATCAACATTTCAAAACTTACTTTTTTTACGGAACCCAATAAATATTACAATAAGTATTTGCAATCTCCGTTAAATTTAATCCTTCTTTCTTTTAAATTTATTTATTGTCTGCTATCTGCCGTGTTGTATTTAAGCTCACACAGCGCCTGCATACAACGGTTTCTTTAAAAAAATCGGACGCCAAAAAAAAAAAAAACTTTTTTGGGAGCATTGTACTTAATTTATGGTTTTTAGGGACTGTTTGCTCTTATTTTGGCTTGTGCAAAAGCCATTGCTTAGCATGAAAATTGATTTGCAAAAAAAAGACAACTTTTCGGGAGTATTATTCTTAGGATTCAAAGGGCTTTTGACCTTATTATATGTACTTAGAAATTTTACATGGACTATTAGCGTTATATTTCAGAAATGTTCTCTTTATTTATTTAGCCCATGCAACGCCGGGCGACGCATCTAGTTATCATTAATTAGTGCCCAAGAATTGCCCTGTACACAGGGCAATTTATGAATATTTCTGGGTAACTTTTGGACATTGACATTCATGATTTTTCAAAAAACTTGCTTTATTTATGAATACAAGTTGATTGTGAGGTTGATAAACTATAACATTTAAAAGAACATAAACAGATACTTTTTGAAAAGATGTATCCGACATTAATGATGGCAATTTTTTGCATATTTTTGAGATTTAGGATATTATATTAAAATACATTACAGATACAATTAGACAATACATCAAAAGACCACTAAATGTTGAGACACACCACGGACACAAACCCTTCAATTCAAAATAAGTTTATACTTTTAGAGTATTAATAAAAACAAAAGAATCAAAATTTTTCCCAATTTAGACTTTTTTTCTTTGTGTGTATGTGTGATGATGAAACATTAGATATTGCTTGAACAGAACAACTGTTCTGGTTTCTCACTGGTCTTCAAAGAAATCTTTAAAGGAAAATTGTACTTCTTTAACACTTGCGAAAACTAGGTAGCACAGAGAACTTACTATCACCATACTAGGAGATTTGGAGAAAGGTAAAATCAACTATGAACTTAAACAAATAACATGATCAAGGTTTTGATGGAGCTGATGCAAGGTGTGGTCAATTTTAAGACTACTCTAAAAGAGATTGATCTTTTTCTATGCAAGGTGCATAAAAAAGGGTGCATACTTCAAATCTCGTTAATGAGATTTAAGAAAAAGCTACAAATATCTGTGTTTGAGAAAAAGAAGGAAAAAAAAAAGACATAACTTTAGAAGAATGTGCACTTAGACTTGTATTGAAGAACAAGAAACATTTATAAGAACTCAGATTTTTTTTTTTCCTTTTCATTTTTTAGGAATTAGAAAAAAAGAAAAGAAAAAGGGCAAAGTACGTAACACGTTGATGCAATAGACTTAACATTCAGAGAATGAAAAGCTTGCAGGATTAATATTGATTAAGAATGTTTCAAAATTTAAAGAGAAAGCAGATAATTCTACTCAATGTATTTTGTAAGTTTCATTGCCTATATATTTCATGATTACAAACATGTACAATCAAATGTTCAAAGTTTGCCATGTGTTTTCTCTCATGTCTCACAAGCACATTAAATATTAACATGTTTCTCAACAATTTTATTGTACCAATGTTTCTCTACTGAAATTTTCAAAAAATGATGAATATAAAAACCTGGTTGACTGATATAGGACAAAATTTTATAGCATAAAATTCCTTGAAAAAGACAATTCACGATGATGAATAGGTAGGTGCATTTCTCTTCAGTGTCAATTATATTTATCAGATTTTGAAAAAATAAGATTATTCTGGAGAAACAAAGTTTGACTTACGTGGTTGCAAAATATCCACCCAACAAGGCCCTTTTAATTTTTGTTCTATTAGTACCATCTCCATGCTGGTTGAATCTACTCCAAGAACATGACTAAATGTTGCTCCACTGAGATCAGATGGAAGAGGTGGATAATTTGCCTATTTAAAGTATTAAAGTTTAGTAATATATGCATTACAAATCAACAAGTGAATATTTATTCCACTTTTTCAATGATAATTTATTGATTTAAGAAAGATCATGCATGGCGATTAGATGATTAAACACACAATGAATTAAGACAATATTAAGACCTGAAACAAAGTAAAGTACAGGTAAAAATTATTTCATTTTTTGAAATGTTAAAACTGAAAGCAAATAAAAACAAAAATAGTTGATGATTGAGGGTAATTATTGGAAATATAGGGAGAAAAAATTTTTTAAGAAAAATAGGAGATTTTTCAAATATATAAAATTACAGAAAAGATAGGATTGTCGCAACCCTTCTGTGAAGCTAAATAGCATCTAATAATGAGACTTTTCATCCCACGTTCAGGTAGTGTAAATACATATTTTAAATGAAGATTGATAGTTTGGACACTTTTAAAGCATTTTGTGTATTTCCTCAGCAGTACTGGATTTGGAAATTTCTGTAGTAGGGCAAAATTTAAAATTCTGCCCGCTTCCATCCAATTATTATTCATATTTCATAGATTTTCACGCACTTGCCATTCTTTTTGAGGATTCTTCACTTTTTAGGCCACTGATCAACCCATAAAACTTTCGTTAAGGTTCCTACAGCATGGCTCTTTCAACTCAACATTGAGGGGGGGGGGGGTAGAGCCATGGAAGGGCTTACATGGAGATGTGAAATTCTGACAGTTAAAGGGAGTTCGAGGCAATTTGACAACTATATGCAAACTGGTGCATTTTGAGTCCTTTGGAGAGGCATTTGGGACTCCAAAAATTTTATTGGGAAAAAAAATAACAAAAACTTTTTAAATTTAAATGCTTTTACTCATAAAAATGCAGAACAAAATTTCCATTTAAAAAAAAAAAATCCAGGAGGCCTCTTACTGATGTCTATATTGAAGATCCACGTGTTTGCCTTGTCAAACGACACTTACAAGCTCACCTTCCTTCCTCCAACTTTTCTTCCTTCTAGTTTTCATCGTTTTGGAGATATTATTTTAGACGAAATATTTCCTCTATCATTTCAGTATGCAAAAGAACACCAAACTGCATAATAGTACATAAATCAGAACTAATTGAAATTTATTACTCAAAGTATTAATCATATGATATCAGGGTCTGCACTAAGAAAAGTGTTCCTGTACAATGAACAGTTAAAAAAAAGGAGAAAGATTCTTAAAAACATCTTACAGGATAATGGACTTCCAAATATTCACAAGCATCAGGAATCTCGGCTCCACCAAAGGCATATTTTTTCATTGATTTCTAGAAGAATATTAAGTTTTTTTTTAATTATAAAAATATCATAAATATTGGAACAAATACTCAGTGGAAGAAAATATGAATTAATTTATACTCTTAACATGAGAACTTTGAATGAGTAATATTAAATACGTCATATTTACCTTGCTACGAAACTCGGATATTTTCATTTTCTCCAAAATAGAATTTACTTCCGAGTACAAATCTTGCATTGTTACTGCTTTGCCAGTATCTTGTTTTGTTTTAACATCAATTTCCTTTATTGGTGTGAAATAAAGAAAGAATTCATCTTTTTAACCTAAAAGGTTGTTATACATTTCTATTTCTAACATGTGAGAATTAAGAATAACACACAAATGTAAAACATTAAATGCTAATACAGCTCACTTCATATTACAGGAAAATAATTATACATACTGTTTCACGTGGTAAGAAATAAACACGCCTTGGGACATCTTTAACAGTTATGCAGCAACTAACATAAGCTTTTACGTCTTCTAAAAATACCTTTCCAAATAAATATACAATTCCTAAAAGATGGAAATGTACTATTAAAATAATGTGCAGGAAAAAACAAATTAAGATACAATGCTTTTGATTTTTGAATGAATAACCTCCTAAAACTATAGACTAGACCAAACAAAAATAAAACTTTACAAAAAAAGGTGGGAAAAATACTGTTACAATTTAATAGGTATTTAACATGATGCTGTGGACATCAGAATGCGTGTGTGTAAAAAATATAGGGCAACAATTACTGACCTATGTGAAATAACACCGTCATAACTTCTGAACTGTTTGCATGCTGAAGTTTAAACTTCGTGGTTGTCCACAGGGCGTGATGGGATTTAGAAAGCGCATGCATACACAACTCGTTGTTGCCAGCCATGCAAGTGAAAATGTCACGGTACAGCGTGCCTGAGCGCACATCGCTTGTGAAGGCCTACTATTCGAGCAACAGTGGTCTAAAAATGTAACGTTTCTCTTGAATTTGAGATTTAAAATCATCTAAGAAGAGGTCCTTTAATGGATGCGTCGATTTTTCGATAGAATGGTCATAGCCTTTGCCATGACCATTAATTAGGCTCAGGCTCGGACACTCACAAAGGCAGTATTGTATTTGCCACAACCAGTCTTTTCACATGGACAATTATGTGTAGCTTTTCACAAGTAAAAACTTTTAATGATATTCCTGTTTGTATTGAAGATACGTACAACCAAAAAGGGAACGATGATCACATCACCCCTTCCAACATTGTATTTAAAGAGGTTTTGTAAACATGTATATCATTGGCTTGTTTGAATATAATACTTCTGTCAACAAAAAATTTGTAACAGCTATTTGTACTGATGTGTTCAATTACATGCCTCCTTTTGTACCAATACCCGTTTACTTTTTCTATTCTGCTTCATCATGTCCTTTCTCCCAAATTTTTAAAGAACGCAATGCCACACAAAACGATTGGTACACAGTGTGGAATTCCACATGAGTCAACTAGCAATAAAAATTATTCAAAAATAAATAAATAAACTTCAACAGCAACAAATAAGAGCAATGATAAAAAAGTAACTAAAATAGATTATGAAATTACCTGGATGTTTGTATGGATCTTCAAATGCATCAAGGTAAAAAAACCTTAACACAGAATTTCCATCACTATTTGTTATTAGAGGCAAATGACCAGAATCTATGTTCACATCAGGAATGGTACTGCAAAACATTTGTAAGTGATTATTTGGATACAGTGATGTTGAATGTATAAATAATGTAACTTGGCTTAGGGAAATTCAGAAAATTAGCATCTTGATGTAACAAAATTAAGACTGTGTAAACAGCATTTTAAATAAAATAGTGTACATCATTCATTGATATTATTCATTAGATGTATCATATTATGACACTTCTAGAAAAAAATTATAAGTATACTACTGAAACTAATAATGATAATAACATAAATATAACAAAAACCTCTAATGAAGAACATAAATATATCAATCAAATGAGTATTTATAGGTTAAAAGGCCTACATTTACACAACAATCTGAATTGTCGTCAACATGAATTCATCTGTTGCAGGTACCTTATGTTGGTGACAACTACATATACATTTAAAATACAGAAACGTATCTTTCTTGAAGAACTAAGCATATCAGGACTTCAACTGATAAGTACAATCAAATATTATTTATTTTATTTTGAACCACATCATTTTACTCTCACCATCCACATTTTTTTTTATTTTTAATAATAGTGTACATTATATGGACGAATATAATGCTCAGAAGCAACTTCATTTTTTTAAGTAAATAATTTTGTTTTAGTCCAGGATTTATAACTTCTCTTCAACTTTATGACACGGCTGTTGTGTTTACTGTTTGACTATTGTTATGGCATTTTTCCCCAACAACTTTTCCATTCTATTTTACATCATAGAAACCAAACATGGTTCTTCTGGCAAATCAAATTTTAAACATAAAAATAAATGACAACCAATCAATTAAGGAAGTATTCAATTACCACTTAACATCAGGCATTTTAATTACTGTGCCCACAAAGTTCAAAAAAAAAAAAAAAGAAAAGAAAAGTTATTTCCTTTACCTTATAAGATTTATTTACACTTGCATTTTCTGTTTTGCAGAACTGAGACTTTTTTAAATATAACTTTTTTTTTCTTTAGAACTGCAGTGTATTGTGAAAGTCATCTGATCTTCTCCTAGACATCTTTTAGGCTTGTGGTCAAGACAACCGTACAACAATGTGGTGAACTCTGGATCAAATCCCCAATGTCCATTTTTGCCTCACCACAAAATTATATGACACGGTTGTTGTCATTCCTGTTAGACTATGGTTATGGCTTCTTTTTTTTACCAACAACTTTTCCATTCTATATTATATCATAGAAACCAAACATGGTTCTTTTCAAATACTTTTTAAACATAAAAATAAATGATAACCAATCAATAAACAATTGACAACAGGAGGGTCTGTTCACAAAACTATAACACATGTAATATAAAATGCCCTCAACAAAAACTGTCACGTTTGCAACAGGTTTCAAACAAACATCAGTGACAGCAGAAAATAATACGTTAAACAAATAATACAAAAAAAGCTTACCTCTCACAATTTTTTGCACTAAAAGTACCTTGAAAAGTACAAATATTTTTAGGTTCTGGTTCTGGTGCTGGCTTTGTTTCTACAGTAGGTTCATCTAATTTTTCTAATAAAGATGAATTTTCTTCTTCATTAAAAATGTCTCCACTAGGATCTGCAATGAAATGAAAAATAATCACTTAATTAGCAATATAATAATTCAAATACAAAAATTAAAACACGTCACAAATTTTAAATACCTAAAGCATTAAGTGCAATAAAGTATGTAATAGAGAAAATGAGACATGCTTTTATTAAATTTTAGAGCTACCTAGATAAATTTATGATAATACACATCTAAAACAAAAATTCACAGTTGTCAAAATTTTCCATGAAGCATACATACATAACTATAAAAGAAAAAAAAGAGGGAGGGAGATCTATCTTCAAATGAAATCGAGCTTTCAAGCGTCAGGATTCACGTAAAAAAAAAATTTAAAAAAATTAAGGTTTTTTATCTCAATATAGCAACATTATATTGAAATACTTAATGTCTTTCAGTTCACTTTCTTACTTATTCTAATTTCTCTACATTCAAAGCAAAGTGTTTATAATTGTTATATTTCAGGAAAAATGATCCCTGGTGCAAAATACAAAATATACTCTAAATTAATTTACCAAAATCCATTTCTAGTGAATCTTTTATATCCACTTCACTTTCTTTAGAAGGTTTAAAATCAGGATCTTGGGAAAATTCTTCAATTACTTCAGAACAATTAAAATCATTTTTTGTACAGCTATCAAAATCAACAACTTTGGGCTTCATGGGCGTTCTATATGAAACATCAGAATCAGTTTTATTTTTTCTTTCAATTTGCGGCACAAATTCTGAAGCTAAAGGCCCCTTATCTTTGGAAAAAGGATTTATTTGATACCTGGAAAGCAAATCATAAATAATACTTAAATTAAGGTATAAAAAGGATCAACAATATTTACAGCAAATAACATATGCACAGAGATAATTTGAATTGAATAATATTTTAGCTGATAATTTTGATTTATTTACAAAAACAATAATGCAATATGCACTAGTGAGAAATTTTAAGGATTTGTGTAAGCCCATAGAAGTTTGGGAGCTCGATGGCACCTCAAGCTCCTCCTTCCAATAATTCCTGCAAAAATGATCAGCCACAGTTATACCAGTTTCGTGGGGCCCTTTCAATTATTTTCTGGGGTCCTAGTTGGGAAAAATAACATTCAAGGACTTCTAAGGTGCACAAGATGCCTATACACTATATATATACAAAGTCTATATATTTTTTACTCTTCTTTTCTATTTGGTAATACCGACTTTCTGACTATTAATAATTTAACAGACTTAATGCAGCCGTTTAATATATATACCGCCGATAAGATACTACACCTCATAAAATAAGGTCAATAATGTTATTACGAACATAATTAGATTTATGCAAATTTCAAAATATAAGCAAAACATATATTTTTAGAAAATGTACTTGATTATATTTAAAATATAATTAAGTACATATTCTAGAAAAAAAAGGAAAGAAACAAAGTACCGTTGCACAGGAGAAGGATGGTTGAACTTATGCTTCTTGCGAAGCAACATTGGCTTAGGAGTGTTAAAAACTGGAACAGTTTCTTTATGCAGATCTTCCATAATGCTACCCAGAATATCATCATCATCAAGTTTAACATCCTGTTATATGTTTAACATGTTTTAAATAATCAGAGTATTACAAAGATGAACACTAATTTATTAACATGCATTTCTTAATGTTTTAAAACAAAAACAATAAAACTAAAATAACTGCATTACTATACAGTTTTATAGGTTTAAATTAACCCTAAAATTACTGTATAATTTCGCTAAATAAAACTTCAGCTTTAAAAGCTTACATTAACAAAAAAAAAAAAAAAGGAGTACATCAAATGTAAATTTTAAATTCTATACAACTCTCAAAAATTAGATAGAAATTTTTAATTTAATGATTAGTAAAGAATGGTATTAAGTACTTCCTGATGTAAGAAACATTTCCAAGCTAAATAAATACCTCATTTTTCCTCTTGACAGGAACAGTTTTAAATAAATTTTTAATATCAGAACTTTTTGAAGCTGAAGTGTTCTTTTTTGGACCAGAAAAATTTTTCTTTGGTGGCTGTTTTGCTTTCTTATCTAAAATAATGAAATAGAAATTAAACACACATGAACATCAGATTAAAAAAAAAAAAAAAAAAAGATTTTTTCCAAACTGTATTTTGAATTTAAAACAGGAGATAGAAACAACTAATGTCTGATTTCTTTCTATCATTTGTAACATGTTCTTAGAGTTCCTGTTTTGCATTTTTCAAAGGGTGCGCCCCCCTGTCCTTTTTTGGAAAACTGTGGATGCACCCTGCCCTTTTTAGGGAAATTAGGCAAATATCTATTCTCTTAATGAAAAAATGCCCTTTTTCAACTGAAAAGTGCCCTTTTTTTTCAACAGAAAATGCCCTTTTTGAAAATTTCGCCCTGTCCCTTTTTTTAAAAAAATGTGAACACTACATGGTCTATTTTGTACGTGCGGAAATCTATAAAAAGTTGTTCAATTTATAGCATCCGAGCTACAAGCACAATAATAAAAATATTAACAGTAGTAACATAAACATTAAAAACAATTTCATTGCAATAAATTTTATTACAGGAAGTAAAAGCAAGCATTAGTTCTTATCTGACTGCTAAATGAAAAAAAAAATTGGAATGAGGTACTGTGCCCCCTTAAAACTTTAACTTTGAAACTTTTAAGCTTTGTATAATTGTTTTCATTTGTTATTTCAACTTATAGAGACAATATTACATTCATTCACTTCTTATTGGTGACTATTTAGTTAGAAATGCATTAAGAATTTCCTTGACATAATTGTTAAGGTCAAATTATGCAACCCTGCTAAATTGTACAAATTAAGATTATTCAATTAACACTATTGTACAACAAAATAAATGTTTTGACAATCTTTATAAAAGACTTAGAGACTTTCAAAACAAAATACTGTGACAAGGCTTCTGCTGACTCTATAGTGCATTAAATACCCCTCCAAAAAAAAAAAAAAAAAAGGCAGGACACAAGAAATCAAAGTTCATGTGCCGAAAAGGACACTAAATTTGATGCTTGAAAGACTTCCCCCAAAAAGTTTTTGCTCTCCCTAAATGATCTGCGTGGGAGTGATTACTTACTATTATTGTAATAGAACTAGTATTCAGTATTTATTAAAGATTGAGTTGAGTTGTTGATCTTGCATGATTCAGCTGCTGATCCTAATATAGTGGTAGAAAAAATAACTTTTAATGAAAAACATTTCAGTAAATTTAAATAACTTAAATGGACATGAACAAATGTTTGTGTGATTTGTTGTGAAACAAAGAGGAAAATGTTTTTACTAACAATACCCTAATTTCTAACATAGTGTGTTTTAAGAAAACAGTTTTAGAAGACTCAGTATTATTTTTCCAATTTAGCAATATCTAATGAAATTTTAATTCACCTAATGTTAATAAAGTCTTAATAATTACATCTTATTCTAATATTTAACATATTAAAATGATATAAGTGTAGTAAATCATTGATTTGAAATTTAAATTCTTTTAATTGATTTGAAGAAGAATTTTATCATAATGCATTTTTATAACATTCTCTTCACTATTTTTTTAGACCCCAGTTTTACAATAAATCACCCAGATTTACAGGGATGCTTGTATCCTTTGAACCCAGCTTGAATAAAACTCGGAAACAATCCTATTGCAATAATGAACACTTCAACATCAAATAATCATATCTTCAACAGCAGAAAATAAAATCATGCCGAGGAATAATCTGGATTTTTTAAAGCTAATGCCACAATTATTATTATTATTTTTTTTTTTTTGCATTTTAACATATCTTTAAAAGAATAATTTGCACCCTTAAAACATACCATATATATATATATATGTATGCATAACCCAGAATAACATATGCACTAATTTTTCCACACACACAAGAAAGAAAACAAAAAGGTTCTTAAATTGGTATGTGGGCTTAAACTAAGATATAATACTAGTGTTCCTGATACGCGTTTTTCAAAGGGCGCGGCGCCCTGCCCCTTTTTCAAAAAGTGCTAATGCCCTGTTTAGAACAAAAAAATGCGCCGTCTTTTTTTTTTTTTTTTTTAGAGTTTGCAAAAAAAATTGGATTGGACGAAGATTTTAAGGCACGACCGATGCATTGGCGCCGATTGTTCAAAAAATTAACCATCGGCATCGGCAGCCGATGTTAATTTCAAAAAAAAACGTCTGTCCATCGGGCCTTAAAAAACATCTAAATGCCCTCATTCTTATACGTAAGATCGTTCAATTGCATGTTATTAATCTTAAGTTCATCTACTAGATACATTTCTTTACAATATTTTAAACGTTTATTTCCAGTTATCGCGCTATTTTAAAGCAACGCATTTTTTAAATGGCACGTCACAATTTGAGCGCTCAAGAATCGTTAATTTTACAAGTTCAAACAAAATACTCTTTTTGATTTAAAATAAACGTGTTACATAAAATTATATAAGTGTTGCAGTTTCCTTGCATCAAAATCAGACGATTTCCTTAACCCATTAACAAGAAAACGAAGTTGAAATGATGAATCACAGGCACGTGTTTTGTGCCCGTCGCGAAGTCGCTTTAGCTGATGTTTTCTCTTCTTGTGATTGTTAATTCTTTATTTATTCAGTTTTGTATTAAATAGTATTACTATTAGTACCTGAAAGAAAAAAAAAATGGGTGAAGAGCAGAAAATCAATACCCCGGTAGGGAAACGTTTTTTTCTTCTTTCTTCTAGATACACAAAAGCGATTTTCGGTGCTTTTGTACTTTTAATTCCGAAGTAAAAAGAAATTAAAGTGAAAAAGATATTTTTCTACACGAGAAACATAGGCATTGCATCGGCATTTAGATGTTTTTCAAGGTCGATGGGACGATGTTTCTTTCGATGCAACATCGGCGGCCGATAGCGATGGCTAGTTTTTTGAACTATCGGCGCCGATGCGACGGGCAGGTCCTAATACTTATTTATTTAGGGCTCAATTTAAAAGGTTTAACTATATTTGTCAAGAAATATTAAAATTTTAGGCAAGTCTCTTTTAAAAAAAAATAATAATTTAAACAGAAATCAGAAAAATGTCGATCTTCGAGGTTCTACCTGTATTAATGTTTTAGAAATATATATATAAAAGGAATGATTTAAATGATATATCACTTTTTAAATTAACATTCTGCATGTTTTAATGGTTTAAAGCGAATATTTGCCATCAGCCGATAGAAAAGGAAAATAATCGGTATTCGGCGATCTTTGAACAATCGGCATTGGCCCATTGTCAAAAAAAGGCTGTCGCTCAAGCCCTAGAAGATTTCCTCTGATACAAAGATTGACAAACATAGCTGTAATTTTGCCACTATCAACAGCTGAGGTGGAGATAATATTCTGTCAAGTAGTGGCATTAATTGTGTCCACTCACAGAAATAGACTTAAAGTAGAAAATACTAACAATTTATTAATGATAAAGCTAAATGTCAGTATAAACTATGATTCACCTGCTAAAAGTTGGCTCACTAAAAAAAGAATTGTACATTGAGTTTATTTACTTATTCCACTGAAGTTTTTTCTGATTTGTTAAATTGTGTTTAATTTACTAGCAGTTCTTCCTCAAATTAAGGATTTTTTTAAATATATCAGAATGGTAAATAAGTTAAAATTATAGTTTTAATTGTTACTGTTCACAGGTCTTTCAAAGTGCTTAATTTTACTTAAAATTCTTACCTATTTTTAGAGTGATTTATTTTCTTGTTCCAGACAGTTGTTGATCAAACCTGTTTCCTTTTTTTGGGTCCATTATTTTTATTGTTTGTTTTAATTTAAATTTATATGGCTCTTTTTGGTGAAATTTTTATCAATTGCTTAGGAAAATTTAATTAAGCATTACTTAAAAAATTGTTCGTGATAAAAAAAATAATTTACCTTTATAATGAACAAACACAGGTGGGAATTTTGTCTAATTGTTTCAAAAATGTATCCTTTGTTTTGTTTTCATATTAGTTCTTTTTTTAAAATTAATTTTATTATTAGAATTGCTATTATCGTGTTTTTGCAATAAATCCCATTAGCAACAAGTTCATCCCTAACTGACCACATTTAATTTTTTGAAAATGCTTAAAAATTCCTTTGCAATGGCGCATCCCTCGTCTAACAAACCTAAGCAACCCTCCAAAAACTGGCAGTCAATCATTGGTGTAGTCTGCACAACTCCTCCTGGTAGTCACGCCTAAAACAGATGTCTCAATTCAGTCTCAATATACTGAAAATTGTAGCTATCTTTTTGCTGGCATATAAGTTCCTGAAGTTGTTATTTTGTAAGATACTTTTGTTGTTATTTACCTGGTTCAAGAATTTCCAGAAAGATAAGCATTTGAATATAGATATATACACACACATAAGTATCAGTGTTTCAAAATAAATATAATGCAGTCCGGTACGCAGTGCAAGTGATAGGTCTTAACATATTTTTACACTTAACGTGTAACTTCGTGAGGCGATAAGGAAAGCGCCTTTTCACATAGCAAAAAGTGCCCCTTTTTCCCAGAAAAGGTGCCCTTTTTAAGAAATGCACCCTGCCCTTTTTTGAAAAAAATGTGAACACTATATAATACTACAATACCAATTATTTTTTCGAGTACACATCAAGTAGGACAGGCTTTTTCATGTTCAGAAAGTTGTGATAATTAGTTGCACAGGTCAAGCAGAAATTCAATATAATTTTTAAAAATAAAGCTGTTTTTCCCCCAGAATTTTATCTCGAATAATATAAGTGCGGGGCATATTGAGGAGCGGATGGTATTCAGGATTACACTGCACATAAACAGAAACAAAACATAATAAAGAAAAAACAAATTACCAGTATAAATATTTTCTTCAATATCATCATCAAATATTTCTCGACCATCATCGCAATAACCACTACCATCTAAAAACAGTTCCAACAGATTTTTGATTACTTTCTTTCACAATAACTGTCTTTTAAGTTATAACATATTATTTGCACCAAATGTACGCATTAACAAATCTAATGTTATTTGGCATTATTCATTTTTATAGAAAATTTGTGATTAACATTGGATTTTTACTATGTAGACAAATGTTATGCATTTTAAATAATTACTTTTTGCTAAAATTAAAACCAGTTAGTAATAAAAAAACGTCCCCCCCTCCCCATGAAAAAAAATCTCATGTATGCACCACGTGACTTCCTTTTCATGACAAAAATGCCTTTTTACCCCAGATCCCACAGTTTGGCACGGTGCAATTGCTAAGAAGAAAAGTCCCACTTCGGGGATGTCCCCTCCAAAAAACTCATGACAATCTTTTTTTATTACAGTTAGCAGGGTGGGAAAACTTTTTAAACCAAAAACCAGAAGGCACCGGCGATTCCCACACAAAACGGCGGCAAAATTAATCACTTTCTTTCTTCTTTTTAGAAAGGCTACCCAATAAATCAAGATAGGTCCAATACCTATACCCAATATGGAAGGGGTAGCCTAGTTTATGTTAATGCAGCAGTTAAATTTATGCCGTAGTTAACTTTCCAGGCTGTAGTTCATATATGCAGTAGTTTAATTAAATTAATGTATGTATGTATTACTAATTCCATTTTTTCAGAGAACCACAACCCTCTAAATGATACACTTTAAGCATAGGAGTATTAAGGAGGGCTAGGTTCACACAGCAAGAGTTAGGCTGAGCTGGTGCCCAGCAAACCTATCTCGGAGCGATAATGAGCATTTGTCGGACTTCACTTCCCTGTACCCGGAGTAGGGCAACCCTAAGGCCACGTGTTAACAGGGAAGGGCATAGAGTAGAGAACATGACTTCATTGTGCTACGCTAATTAAGTAAACAGCGAAAATAGAAACACTGAAAGCACAAGGAGTTGGAAAAAGTTTCATTTTGGAATGGATCCAACAACCTTGTAGTTAAAATTACCCAGGGAAAAGGCAACATTGTGGGTACCTTATGTAGTTTCAGGATGGTTGGAAATACATTTATCCATATCTTACACACGTTTTTAAAGAAATTGATAAATGTATTATGTGTAAAAAATCCCCCCCCCCCCTCATTCATTCATTCATAAGAGGCTTTCCCATTGAAGACACTATTTTGAACTGGTCCCTTGAGGAGGATCTTAAATTAGTTTTATCGTATTTACGTAAATAATTTAAAAAGCCCAACTTCTAAAAAAGGAAATTTTTAGAATATTTCTCTAAAAAGAAAAACCACACACATTCTTCGACCATGCCAACAGTATTTTGAGCATGAAATAAAGAAAGGGAAAATTTAATAACATTTGAGCCATTGAGCAATGATGAATGAGGCTGCTGTACCATAAAATCACACAAAATATAAGTATTTGTTGGTTTAGTAAGTTCAAAATTTAGCTAGTTATTTCAAAACGGTAATCATTTTGCATTTATTAATTACTTTGTTCTGCTTGAAATTTTATTTCACAGAAAATAATTTAAATTAAGACTACCGCTATTTTTACCATATTTACTTCTAGATTCTCATTGAGTGTCCCAAGGGAGTATCAAAGTACATGTTCAGAGAAAAAGATATGAACAAAAGACCTACAATTAGAAACAAAATGCGAATGATGTTAGTGGAAAAGTTTAATTCATAGTTGTAATTTTCAGTACAATTCAATGCTTAAAATTACTATTGCAGATATTGTGGTAACATGATGGTTATGTTTGAATAAATTCCACTGCCAGCTGTATCTACAAAGATCCTGAAAATCTCTCATCGTAATATAAATGCCCAATTTGAGCAACACTAACTACTTTTATTTACAAAACTGATCTGAAATAAGTTGTTTTTTGCATTGTGCATCAGGAATTTTGCTAGTGATTTCTCTATATACCTATAAACACTCAAAGGAATCATAAGAATAACTTTGCAGAAAACTAAAAAAAAGCAAAAGAAAAGTATTACATTTTACATTGGCAAAAATAGAAACACAAAAAAATTGATAGAAGAAAATTTAATAGTTGTGAAATGTTATTTATCATTTTAAAAAAATAATTAAAATGTCATTTTGTAAATTACAGTCAAAACAATACTATTTCATGAAATCACAAAATTTTAGATGCCTCCAACCACAAAAAATATAAGGTGAAACAATGACTTTATATTCAATATTTGAGGAGGAATGTGTCTATCAATATCTTTTAGAATTTAAACCCCATTACAATAAAATTAAAAAAATGCTTTAACTTTATACTATTAAAAAAAATTTGGTAAACATTTTGATGACAAAAAAAAAAAAGAAAAAAATCTGAAGCAAAAATGTATAACTTTGTAGCTTTTCTTTTAAAAAAAGTAGCATTCTTTTTTTTTTTTCAATTAGGTGATTGAATGCTATTGCAGCAAATTTTAAATTTCATAAAATCTTTTAACATTCCAATGCTCAATTCTGATGTCCAAAGGTAATTTTTAGAGTAAAAAAAACTTGATTAATTCTGAATGTTTGTGTAGATTTCAACTGCAAGTAAAAATGCATATAAAAATAAGTGTAAAGTTTTAACTCCTTTTACCAGAACTCAGAAAAAGTAAAGGGATTAGTAGATTTAAATTCCACTCTGCCTATTTCAATTCATGTTATGTTTTTGAAACATATACAGTAAAACCCAGTTAAATTGCGGGTGTCGGAGGACATGTTCAGCACCCGTGTTAAAACATAACCGTGGTATAGCGGAACTATACCGCAGAACCATGTTCACGAAATAAAACTCACTTTCGTTGCATCATTTTTAACTTTATCAATTACTCCTAACTTTTCTCCCGCCTATAGTATAATTTTTTCTTTTCTTCTTTGCTGCCATGTTATTCACTGTAATTGCTGTGCAAGATGCACACATCTCAGCTGCAGAATCAGTCCATTGACCTATAGGTTATAAAATAACTGTGTTCTGAGAAAAAAGGTGCTTAAAAATCTCTTTATGTTATCAACATGGGATTATGAAGGGGGGAGAGGTCTTAAGAAAAAATTGGATTTGGAAGAGGAGGAATGCACTTCTCCCTGGGGAATATGTTTACTTTTCAGGAATACTAAAAAATCTGGAATACAAAGGTTGATAGGGCTATAAAAGAAGTTACACACACATAACTAGACTTCTGAAAATGGAACAGTTAAACAGTTAATGGAACAGCATTGAAATGAACAGTCCCTGACAGATTGAGTTCCGCCTATGTCAGGAGAAACAAGTTGGAGCAATTGCACCCGATTTTGAAATCAAACTATATGTTCTAGGTTGAAAGATAGAAAAAGCATGAAAAAGGTGTACATTACACCTATCACAATAGGGCTTTATCTGTTAGTGTGTTTGGTGGGGGGATGGGTGCATTTTGGCTAGAATATTTGTGTGCTCGGGCTGGTCTTATTTACTATGGTAAATAAGGAATCAGCTTTATATGGCAATGGTAAAGGGTGGTTTAAACATCCGGGGACATGATAGTCACCGTGGTATACTGAGGAGCGATATAGCGGGGTTTTACAGTATATTACAATAACATTAAATATTGGTAGGCAATTCTTTTAATTGTTCACATTGGGGAGGAGGGGGGGCTAAATCATTTAAATGTTACATATTGTCAAGAATTTTTTAAAATCATACTGTCATCAACAATCCAATCATCTTCTTGTCTTTCTTGCACTAAACGAGAATATTCTTTCTCAGTTACTTCTTCATAAACTGGAGCCTCTTCAACAATCTATATAAAGGAAGAAAAATGTAAAATAATATTACATTTTATTCTTAACAAATACAATAACACAGAGCTTCTTCTTAAAAAGCCTATTCAAGACCAAAAGAGCAGGGACACACACACAGCAATCTCAGTAAAGTTAAACAATTTTGCTGCAGGAAAATAAGGTATAAAATTAATTTCAAAAGTTTAACAGAAAGAAAAAAACATTTCTTGACCATTTGTAAGCAATTTAATAATTAGTAGTAGAAATATTTCTCTGAATTTTAGTGGAAATTCTTTTTTTGGATATACAGTCGAACCTGTTTATCTCGAACCTGCCTGTCTCAAAAACCTCCCTATCTCAAAATTTTATATTTTCCCTGCATTTATACCCTAAACTCAATGTATTTTCTATGTTTATCTCGAAAAATTTTTCACCAAAGCCTCTATATCTCGAATTTGGGTTTTGCTGCCGTTTTCGAATTCGAAGTCGAGTGACCTTTCAGCAGCAAACAAAAATAATGCGGAAATCGTAGAGAACGTTAAAGGTGATTCGGAAGAAGAAGAGAGGGTTGAGGAAAATACGGATATCGAGAAAGTCACTGTAAAAAGAAGCAAATAAGGCTATTGAAACATTAACAACTTTCCTCGAATTTCAGGAAAATTTCGGTCTAGGTGGACTTACAGCGATCGTAACACTCAAAAGTATAATCGAGTCCAAAATGACCAGGCAATAAAAAACACTGAAAGATTTTTCCTAGTATATGCTACAGAAAGTAATAGTACTTGTCTTGCCTTTTGAAAGACTCGTAAAAAGGTATGCTTAATACTATTTCTTTATTGTCGATGTTATTTATACGAGTATAAAATTCGTTTAAAAAAGTTAGCATAATGTTATAGTAAAATGCTTAATAAAACGAATACAGAAGATTTTTTTACTTACAACATAGCCTTTGTTTCAGTTGCAAATTTTAATAGTTTTATCAAAACCTCTGTATCTCGAATTTCTTTCCCTTCCCTTGAAATTCGAGATAGGCAGGTTCGACTGTATTAGTATAATATCAAAGAAGTAAGAAGCTTGAAAGAATGAAACCAAGTTTAACTTTCAAATCTTACCTACAAGGTATTTAAATCAACAGCTATTGAGAAATTATTCATATTTGAAGGCGGAACAAATGTTTCATTCTTATAAATGCTACTCTAGATTTTGCTCTCAAAAGTTCAGTAATTTGAAATTTAAAAGATTTAAGGTAATAATTATATCCTTTAAACAACTTATCAATTCATTGGAATGAATAAATTGTTTTCCTTTAAGTGATAATAAGGGCAGCACATACATACATATAATCATCAATATTTGTTTTCTAACGTTTTCAAATGCAACCAAATTTTTTATTAGTTTTATTTGCCATTGGTTAATTCCATGTGAAGCTTGACATAGAGACCATTTTTTAATTTTCAATTATTTTATTTTGCTTTATTTTAATTTATCAAAAACATTTCAAACCTCTTGAAAATAAGAAGATAATCATCATACGTGCTAAAGTAATTTTTTACTGTTAACTTCTTTTTACTACTTGCTTTGAAATGAAAATTAAGCTCCAATTACCCAAACTATAAAATTTATTAAATCACTCAAATTGTTTATTAAATCTTATTTTTATAACTTTGTTTTGAAGATTGACTCACCTCTTTCTAAAAAACACTAAATTTACAACAATAAACTTGTATAATTTTTTTGTCAGAGTGTCTGAAATATAAGTTTTGTGTCATGTCTGTCCCAAAAAAGATATACTTTTCTAATTTAAAAAATATCTACCTGAAAAGGAAAAAAAAAAAAAAAAACATAATAGTGCATTTTCTCTTTTCTTGTATCACTAGGAATAGTTTATGATAAAAAATGAAATTAAAATTAGAAAAATAACTAAGTTTTAAAATTGTCATGTCTCACAATCAGATTCAGCAAATTTGCAAGTTTAAGACCCGAACACATATGTTTACAAAATCAAACACCTAACAACGTCTGTCTTTATAAATCATGAAAATATATGGTTACTATTAGGATCTTTGCCTGTTTTCCACAGCAGTACCACAGATTTTGTGAAAACAATTGTTTGCAACGATAACCATGAAAGCTGCGTGCTACAAACAGGCATTTCTCAGCCACATCTCATGGTAAGGGGTTGTATTTTGATGGCATTGGTGGAGCGATAAAGTGTTGTGTTCGAGAAGTTAGCCGAGTCAGAAAGGCTAATCCAAGAACATTGCTTGAGTTCATGAATGATGCTAAGAAAATTTGCACAGTAATAAATATTGTATACTGAATCAGAAGAGCAAATTCAAGTTGTAAGTATGAAACTGGATGAGACGTGGGTTACAAATGGCCAAGAAAAAAAAGGAATGCCTGGAACAAAAGACATTGCTTCCACTCATATTCATCTGGAATTGTATTTTACAGCATTACAGCTAACTGTGAAAAAGGTTCTTTGTTCAATTTCGATTGAAAATAACAAGCATGAATTACAAAACTTCAACATGATTGAAACAAAATTTAAACTAAACCTGTGATTTATAATTTAATTTTTTTGACATTTGGAAGCTCACACCCTCAACGAACATGGAATTTCCTTTAAAATATTTCAAATTAAGATTTTGATGCAAGATAAAAAGAAATTTTATTAATTTGCCTTTCAAAAAGAAAAATAATAATAATAATAATAATAATAATGTAACAGACATACAGACAAACAAACATTTTCTCCATCCTAAAACCCTACTTTCAAATCTTTTACTTTTAATGCTTTATTTAATTATTTCCCTGATTTTTGACTTTTCTTTATGTTTAACAATATTTTTGATATAGCCTTCTTCTATACTTTTTTTGAATTTGGTTTAACAGGAAAGTATGCTAAAAATGAAGTACACAGCAAAAGAAAAATGTTAAATTAAAAAGATTCTATTTGAAATACAAAGCCTTTAGAAGAATTTTGAAATGAAAGCATGAAAAGGACATAAGAGATGCAAAAGTTATGAACAAAACTTGGGGTTTTTTAAATTATAAGCATTACTGCCAGAATCTACCAAAACACCCCTACACCAACAACATATTTGTTAATGAATTCAACTTAAAAATTAGACAATAATCACATTTGAAAAAAAAATGCAACCATTAAAATATTTAAGTTCCTTGAATAATTTTCGCTCTTAAACATAAAAAAGGCTACTTCAAAAAATATCTCAATACAAAGAAAATTTAATACACATGAAAACTACTAATCATAAAAAGTAGATAACATTACATTCATACCTCATATTTATGCTTTGTTCCTTTTAAAGCTTTTAATTTTTCAAATGCAGCAAGTTTTTCGGATTTATTTTGAGGAGTTCGCCTAGAACGGCCACCATTTACAGCTGCAATAAATAAATAAATAAATATGAACAAAAGTGAAAATTAATATTTTTTCATGGATATTACCTAATTATTAGAAATATGTTTTGCATTTATATTTTATTTGTATAATCTGCAAAACACTCAAAAGTAATTCATATCATTATAGTTCCCAAGGTTGTTCTCTGTAAACTCCCTTCAATGGAATGATAAACTTTATCGTTTTGAATGTTGAATGTACCAAACAATTGTGCTTTTGTGTTAATAAAATTACATGTATTGTAAACACACAATGTAGTATCCATAACTTTGCATGCATAAGTCCAGTATAACATATATCCTCATTCTAGGGTTGTCAAGTTTCGTCCAAAGCGGAAAAACCCATGCAAAAGAACTAATTCATTAAGAATTTACTATATAAACTGCAATTTTATGGCAGAAAATACATAGTTTTCAAGAGAACTTTAAGTACACACAGTTAGATCCATAAGCATTTAATTACACAAGCTAAATTAATAATTAAATGGGTTTCTTCCAGGTGGAAGGAACTCATTTACCATGCAAGTTGCAATTTGACAAGTTAGAAAAAAGGAAAGAAAAAAGAAAGCAAAAAAAAAAGAGTAAACACACTGTAGGAGCCGAATCTCATTTCATTCAGTTTAAAATACCAACTAGATTTATACAGTAAACTCTCCCAATTTAGAAATCGAAGGGAAAAAATAATAATTAGAGTGATCAAGAATTCCACGAAAACTATTTTGAAAAAGCAAGTAGCATTACGCACATCAAAAAATGAGCACAAAAAGCTCATATTACTTTATTTACACAATCTATCTAGAACAGCAAATTGAAATCGTAATTAAAAAAAGAAATTCAACCACTACTTAAAGTACACTAAAATTGTATAATACAAAGTTAATTTTAAAAAAGCATGCCTGCGACATCATCCATTTCTCTATTGATTCCCTCTTAGATGTCAGCAATCAATAATCAATACGTTTTAATTTTCTGTTATTAAACGATACTTGGATTTTTGTTTGCAGCTCTTGGCGCGCTTTGTTGCTTCGCAGCTTCGCGCGTAATTTTGTAGGGTAATTTTTATCGAGTTGCCATCTTTTAACGTGCGATGTTTATTGGATAACTTTAAAAAAGAGCTATTGTCAAAATATGACCAAAATTTTAGTCCCATCAGCTATTTTTAATACACCCAATTTGATTGAAGCTTTTTTTTTTTTTAATATTACACTTCAAATAGGGGCACTTTTCAGAGAGACAATCCCCTTTTCTGTTAACTGTATTTGGAACTGTTTACCTCGTCCGCATGTTTACGATTTTGTATCGACGTTACGTTAGTGTACAGTGGCTAGAATAGATAGTGTGCCGTTCGCCATTGTCCTCCAGCGCTTTTTCTGTACCCGAAAGTAAGCCTCCACTAGATGGCGCTCTATTCGACAGCGAGGTAAGTTCGAGCCCGCCGGAAGACGGCTTTGGGGCCAGCTGCTGCGATTAAAGGCCCTGTGTACCAAAAGTCTTTCGTTCAGCCGATTGTCATTCAGAAAGTGACAAGTGACACTGATGCACAACAAGAATTGATTACTGTTAACTACTTTCAGATTAGTTTTTTCCATAAGGAAGCAGGAAATGAAATAAATATCTCACTCATTCAAACTTTGAAATACGAACAACTTTCATTTTTTTTATTCTATAAAATAAATAAATGAAAAGGATTTTGTAATAAATGTCCATTTTTGGTTTTTGTAAACTTATATGTGATACATCGGTTTAATTCTGACCACCTCAAAGAAAACAAGAATTTCTAAAGGGCAAAGTCTTGCAATGCTATAATAAATGTCTGTGGTTTTTTAAATCTGCATCCGAACAGAATAATTTGCTTTCGAAAGTATCGCTTTTTTTTTTTTGGCTCTCATATTGGTGAACTAAATGTGGGTTTGAACTTACTAAACTTTAAAGGAAGGGCTAAATTTTAAAGGATTATATGTGATAGTATGTTCAAATTTTGTGTGGAATATACTATGAATTATAACCAGTCAAGAAAATTAAGTAGAGGCTTGTTGGAACGTCATTATAATAATATATTAAAATAATATGGTAGTTTGGCTTAAAGTTCCTCGGATAAAGGTACCCACCAGAGGGGGTGAGGGGGAGCTTAGGGGTGTTTTTCAGTTTTTGAATAAAATTCTACATTTTGGCTGGAACTACAACAGGTTGTAAAAGATGTGACTCAAAAATTAAATCTTATATATGAAACAATATTGACGTTAATGAAGAAGAAATGTTATATTAAAATGAAATTCTGCTTGTCATAACAACAATATAAAGTTAAAGCTAAGCTTTTTACTTTGGTTCAAGATTTTTTTTATTATTTGTTTCTGTTTTGGTTTAGTATGTAACTGAAGCTTGACCAACATTTTGTGTATCATAATGTGACGAAGGTACCCACCAGAGGGGGCGGGGGGATTCGGGGGGGGGTTCAGTTTTTGAATAAAATTCTGCATTTTGGCTGGAACTACAACAGGTTGTAAAAGATGTGACTCAAAAATTAAATCTTATTTATGAAACAATATTGACGTTAATGTAGAAGAAATGTTATATTAAAATGAAATTCTGCTTGTCATAACAACAATATAAATTTAAAGCTAAGCTTTTTGGCTTTGGTTCAAGATTTTTTTTATTATTTGTTTCTATTTTGGTTTAGTATGTAACTGAAACTTGACCAACATTTTGTGTATCATAATGTGACGAAGGTACCCACCAGAGGGGGCGGGGGGATTCGGGGGGGGGGAGGGTTCAGTTTTTTTAATAAAATTCTACATTTGTCTGGAACTACAAAAAGTTTTAAAAGATGTGACTCAAAAATTAAATTTTTTATATGAAACAATATTGACGTTAAAGAAGAAGAAATGTTATATCAAAATGAAATTGTTCTTGTCATAACAGCAAAATAAATTTAAACCTAAGCTTTTTGCTTTGGTTTAAGATTTTTTTTATTATTTGTTTCTATTTTGTTTAGTATGTAACTGAAACTTGACCAACATTTTGTGTATCATAATGTGACAAAGTACCCACCAGAAGGGGCGGGGGGATTTGGGGGGGAGGGTTCAGTTTTTTTAAAAAATTCTACATTGTCTGGAACTACAAAAAGTTTTAAAAGATGTGACTCAAATATTAAATTTTTTATGAAACAATATTGACGATGAAGAAGAAGAAATGTATATCAAAATGAAATTGTGCTTGTCATACAACAAAATAAATTTAAAGCTAAGCTTTTTGCTTTGGTTCAAGATTTTTTTTATTATTTGTTTCTATTTTGGTTTAGTATGTAACTGAAACTTGACCAACATTTTGTGTATCATAATGTGACGAAGGTACCCACCAGAGGGGGCGGGGGGATTCGGGGGGGGGTTCAGTTTTTTTAATAAAATTCTACATTTGTCTGGAACTACAAAAAGTTTTAAAAGATGTGACTCAAAAATTAAATTTTATATATGAAACAATATTGACGTTAAAGAAGAAGAAATGTTATATCAAAATGAAATTGTTCTTGTCATAACAGCAAAATAAATTTAAAGCTAAGCTTTTTGCTTTGGTTCAAGATTTTTTTTATTATTTGTTTCTATTTTGATTTAGTATGTAACTGAAACTTGACCAACATTTTGTGTATCATAATGTGACAAAGGTACCCACCAGAGGGGGCGGGGGGATTTGGGGGGGGGGGTTCAGTTTTTTTAACAAAATTCTACATTTGTCTGGAACTACAAAAAGTTTTAAAAGATGTGACTCAAATATTAAATTTTATATATGAAACAATATTGACGTTAAAGAAGAAGAAATGTAATATCAAAATGAAATTGTGCTTGTCATAACAACAAAATAAATTTAAAGCTAAGCTTTTTGCTTTGGTTCAAGATTTTTTTTTTATTTGTTTCTATTTTGTTTAGTATGTAACTGAAACTTACAACATTTTGTGTATCATAATGTGACAAGGTACCCACCAGAGGGGGTGGGGGGATTTGGGGGGGAGGGTTCATTTTTTTAAAAAATTCTACATATGTCTGGAACTACAAAAAGTTTTAAAAGATGTGACTCAAATATTAAATTTTATATATGAAACAATATTGACGTTAAAAAGAAGAAATGTAATTTCAAAATGAAATTGTCTTGTCATAACAGCAAAATAAATTTAAAGCTAAGCTTTTTGCTTTGGTTTAAGATTTTTTTATTATTTGTTTCTATTTTGTTTAGTATGTAACTGAAACTTGACCAACATTTTGTGTATCATAATTTGACAAAGGTACCCACCAGAGGGGGCGGGGGGATTTGGGGGGGGAGGGTCAGTTTTTTTAACAAAATTCTACATTTGTCTGGAACTACAAAAAGTTTTAAAAGATGTGACTCAAATATTAAATGTTATATATGAAACAATATTGACGATAAAAAAGAAGAAATGTAATATCAAAATGAAATTGTGCTTGTCATAGCAACAAAATAAATTTAAAGCTAAGCTTTTTGCTTTGGTTCAAGATTTTTTTTATTATTTGTTTCTATTTTGGTTTAGTATGTAACTGAAACTTGACCAACATTTTGTGTATCATAATTGACGAAGGTACCCACCAGAGGGGGCGGGGGGATTCGGGGGGGGGGGTTCAGTTTTTTTAATAAAATTCTACATTTGTCTGGAACTACAAAAAGTTTTAAAAGATGTGACTCAAAAATTAAATTTTATATATGAAACAATATTGACGTTAAAGAAGAAGAAATGTTATATCAAAATGAAATTGTTCTTGTCATAACAGCAAAATAAATTTAAAGCTAAGCTTTTTGCTTTGGTTTAAGATTTTTTTTATTATTTGTTTCTATTTTGATTTAGTATGTAACTGAAACTTGACCAACATTTTGTGTATCATAATTTGACAAAGGTACCCACCAGAGGGGGCGGGGGGATTGGGGGGGGGGGTTCAGTTTTTTTAACAAAATTCTACATATGTCTGGAACTACAAAAAGTTTTAAAAGATGTGACTCAAATATTAAATGTTATATATGAAACAATATTGACGATAAAAAGAAGAAATGTAATATCAAAATGAAATTGTGCTTGTCATAGCAACAAAATAAATTTAAAGCTAAGCTTTTTGCTTTGGTTCAAGATTTTTTTATTATTTGTTTCTATTTTGGTTTAGTATGTAACTGAAACTTGACCAACATTTTGTGTATCATAATGTGACGAAGGTACCCACCAGAGGGGGCGGGGGGATTCGGGGGGGAGGGTTCAGTTTTTTTAATAAAATTCTACATTTGTCTGGAACTACAAAAAGTTTTAAAAGATGTGACTCAAAAATTAAATTTTATATATGAAACAATATTGACGTTAAAGAAGAAGAAATGTTATATCAAAATGAAATTGTTCTTGTCATAACAGCAAAATAAATTTAAAGCTAAGCTTTTTGCTTTGGTTCAAGATTTTTTTAATTATTTGTTTCTATTTTGATTTAGTATGTAACTGAAACTTGACCAACATTTTGTGTATCATAATGTGACAAAGGTACCCACCAGAGGGGGCGGGGGGATTTGGGGGGGGGGGGTTCAGTTTTTTAACAAAATTCTACATTTGTCTGGAATTACAAAAAGTTTTAAAAGATGTGACTCAAATATTAAATTTTATATATGAAACAATATTGACGTTAAAGAAGAAGAAATGTAATATCAAAATGAAATTGTGCTTGCCATAACAACAAAATAAATTTAAAGCTAAGCTTTTTGCTTTGGTTCAAGATTTTTTTTGTTATTTGTTTCTATTTTTGTTTTGTATGTAATTGAAACTTTAGCAAAACTTTGTGCATCATAATGTGTTTTTAAATAAATGTAAATTTAAAAAAAAAATTTAATCTATATTTAAAAAAAAAAAAATCTAACACAAAATTTTAAGCATGCAGTTCATTTAAAAAATGACATTGCAAGTGTTTATTTTTTTTTTAAATATACATCAGATTGCAATGTGCTTTTTAAAAAACTTATGTGATAGTAATTACTGTAAATTTTTTTTTTATTTATTTATGTTAAAATATAGTACATAGACATATAGCCTTTCTTTCTTTAGGTAATATGAGCATAATAATGCAATTATTTTCAACAGCTCATTCACACTATATTGGACTAAAAATCCCTTGTCTTTAAAAAGTATAACAATATTCTCTTAATAAAATACATGGTTTTCATTTAAAACTGCTTCCGAAAACTAAATAAAAACATTTTTCATGCTTGTGTTCACCTAAACGACAGCCGTCTATTTATTGCTCCAAATTCTTTTCTAGAACAGATGACTGAATATTTTTTAAAAAATCACATGTTTTTTGCACCTCCTTTTTTTTAATACTGAAAAAAGTGCGAAAACTAAGGCGAGTAAATGATTCTTTAACGTTCGTTCTGCTAATCAGTTACCTCGCTGTCGATGCTAGCGCCACCTACTGGTGGCTTAGTTTCGTTTTCAATATTTTCGCGCCGAACGGCACACTAGGTATTCTAGCCACTGTACGTTAGTGCTACAGAGATGTTCATCTCGTGACGCTATTTTTTCTAACGTTAGACTAATATTTGTTCTAACATGGAAAATAAAACAGTTAATTATAGTTTGTATGATCTTGAAATGAGATGTTTACTCGGTGATTTCCAAGATTTTGAATTCTCTTTTTCTGATGATTGGGAAAATTATGATTCCAAAGAAATATTTAAACATCTTATTCAGTGTATCATACATCAAGATTATGAGGGTATATTAAATTCAAAACTATCTGAAACTGGTTTTAATCTTCAAAGCTACATAAAACATAGCTCGTTAGATGATGTAGCATGTAATTTAAAGAATGAAAAATCCGACAATTGCTTTGGCACAAACTTAGATCAGTTCGTTCTCCTTTTCATTGGTGTTTCGGCACTGCAAGAATTTTTGAAAGTCAATGTAGCTGGCCCGATTTCTGGAAAACCTAAAGATTTTCAAGTTGTAAAAGATGTTATATCCGATCGGACAATTGTCAAATCAGAAATAGAAAAACTGCTAAGTCGTGATGGAGAATTTATATATTCTAATGTTAACAACCCAGAATTGTTGTATTGTAGTCAGCTGTTTTTAAATAGCATTAGCCATAATGTGACTATTTCTAGTAAATGGTGGTTGGTGCGCTGTTTGTTTACGCATCAAATGATCCTTCCAGAGAGAAATGTTTTTTTGAACAACAAATTGAAAATTCTTTTAGATGAAATCTTTTCATGTAGTTGGATTAATAAGAATGAAAAGTTAGCTTCTAAATTATTGTATCTAACTGAAGCTATTCAAATACATCTGTATTACCATGAAGTTTTATTAGCCAAAAAATGCTTAGAACTTACACAGGAAATTACAGGTTTAAAAGTAATACTTGATGGTGCAATGGGGAAAAGAACACAGCATCAGCAGAAGCCAGTTGCTCAACTTTTTGTGAAAGTTCGAAGAAGTGAATCCGAAATAAAACTGAAAGAATATGAAATTGACAGTAATTTCTTTCCTTGTGATGTACAGCTAAATGATGATACTCTATTAAATAATGTTAAATTTAATGATGAAGAAAACATAACAAGTAATCTTTCTATATATGAGCAAGTTGTTTTATTGTGCCATTGCTGCTTAATAAAAAGAAGCAGTAGTTTTGATGAATTACTACAAGAAGAAGTCCTTTCTTATGTAAATTGCTTATTATCACAACCCAAAGTATGGTGCATCTATATAAAGGCATTGATTCTGAGATGCCAATTGGAAAAAAGCAGTGCTCGTCGTATTGAAAGAGCACTTATGCAGTTAGAAGAGATTGTAAATGCCTTAAAGTCGGATAAACCCTCATTTTCTGTTCGGCAATACTTTCTTTTCTCTTCAGCTTTTCCAACTTATTGGATTTTAGAAAAAGAATTGGCTGATTTGCTGCTTAGTATTGGAGCGACAAAAAGTGCTTTAGAAATATATGAACGTCTTCAACTTTGGGAAGATATAATTGTTTGCTATCAAAGGTTAGGTAGAACGCATTCTGCAGAAAAACTCATTTCTGAGCAACTTGAGAAAAAGGAAACTCCTATGTTGTACTGCCTCATGGGAGATGTGACGGAAAATCCAGATAATTATCTCAAGGCTTGGGAATTATCCGAGCATAAAAGTGCTCGTGCATTAAGATCTTTAGGATACTACCATTTCAAAAACAAGAATTACAAGGAAAGTATATCTCATTTTGAGAAGACGTTGGAGCTGAACCATTTACAACCTACAGTATGGTTTTCCTTAGGATATGCTGCAACACAAGTAGAAGATTTTGAACTTGCAGCTAAGGCTTACCGAAAAGTTGTCACCATTGATTCGGATAATTTGGAAGCTTGGAACAACTTATCAAATGCATATATCAAAACGAAGCAAAAGTTGAGAGCATGGCGAAGTTTGCAAGAAGCATTAAAATGCAACTATGAAGAGTGGAGAGTGTGGGAGAATTTTTTATTAGTAAGTATTGATGTGGGGGCATTTGAAGATGTCATTCAAAGTTGGCATCGTTTGCTCGACATTAAAGGAAAGCACCAAGACTCCGAAGTATTAGCAATACTTGTCAGTGCAATACTGAAAGATTTACCTGATGTAAATAACTTGCCAGCATCTAGATTACGTAAAAGAACTCTAGAATTATTTGGGAGGCTTACTTCAATTATTACAAATGATCCCCAAATTTGGGAATTATACTCATCTTTGTATAACTATAATGATGAATGCTTAAAGAAAAAAGATATTCTAGAAAAGGCATATTCATTTCAGCAAAAAGCAGTTCGATGCCATTGTGTAAATGATCAGTGGGAAAAGGATTTCACATCATGTAAAAGTGTTTTAAAAAGTACATTAAAAATGGCTGAAATATTTTTATCATACGTCAAACTTTTAGAAGATCAATTTAAAATGCAGCAAAAATCATCTGCTAAGCTAAGTATTCAAAATGTTGTAACACGATCTAAAAAATACAAAGAGTATTTCTCCGAGTCTGAAAATGAGGAACTCTCAGCACTCCTGTTATCACTCAGTGCTGTACTCGATGAAATTTTATCACATTGAAAGATGGGAAAATTAAGTTTTGTGATTGTCTATGTATGTAAATATCTTATCCATAGTAATAATAAAAAAAATGACATTTTTGAATTTTGTTTAAATTTTGAAATAATATTGTTTTTATAAAAAAAGATCAACTTAAATAAAATTTAACATGTACTATTTGAATCTTTAATTCCTAAAATTACCTTCTAAGATCGCCTTTCTTATTTAGATTTTCTTTCCTAACTAGCTTTTAGCCTTGGGTGACTTTTCACAGGAAAGAAAAAAAAGGGGGGTTAAGATTATTTAAACATCTTTGAAATGTGAAAACATATATAATGTTCTAGTTACACTTAAGAATATACGCTGATTTTTCAACTTACTACATTTTGAAATTATGTAGATTCAAGATATAACTATATATCATCGGCTTACAAGTGAAACACACTAAGTCAGATTTTTCAGTTATTTGCATAACCAGACGAGAAAGAAATATTCTTTTGACTGGTGAAACCCATTAAGGAAGTAAAAATGCAATATAGAATAATTAAAAATTATTGACAAAAAATTTTGCAATTATTGAAATTTTTATTTTTTTCTTTGTTTTTGAAAAATTAGGTTTTTTGACTTAGTGGGTTTCACTTGTAAGCCGACGATATGACATAACTATTACAAAATATTACTATAATAATTTGTAATGGTTTTATAAATGGGATGATTATTTTAAGCAAGGTAAAAGTACTTAAAATAGCAATTTTTAAAAAAAATCTTTAGTACAAAGGTCTACATAAAAGTATCACATTTGCAATCCACTTATAAGTGAACTAATTTTATTTGGTTCAAAATACATTAATTTTAGTTCTTAAATTTTAAAACAAAAATTAACTGAAACGTGGATAATCTGCTGTGTGGTTTAGTAATTAATTTCAAACTGAAAAATACTGTTTCCAATGAATTCGGGTAAATGATACGTTGGGCATTCGGCCTTGAAGAAATTTCTGAATAATCGACTTCGACCCTAGACCAGCGTTGCAGAAAGGGGGTTCGCGAAAATAATATTGCAATGGCGGAATTCTTTTATCTCTAACGCGAAAGAAAACACGAAATAGTAAATTTACACATGTAATTTAAAAGGACTACACAAATGATTTTTTAAAAAATAGTGTTTTCCAGATAATGCAGAAAAGAAGTGGACTGCTATAGGAAGCATACCATACAAAATTTGAAATGCACTTATATCTACTTTTGCTTGAATTTTAAAAATTTGGATCACAAATTAGTACCGAAAGTTATTTATTGACTTATTTTAAATTTTAGAACATATGTTTCTTCAACCATTTCTCACTTTTTCCTCGCGAGCGCGGAGAACGAGACGGAACTATGAAAATGTACTACATAAAATGTAAAATTTTACATTATTTTAGGCTAATTTATCCTTATAAAGACCCTAAAATGGAACCAGACTCATTAATTTTGAATTTGGAATCGCATTTATCACAATTTGTTCAAACTTTTCTGCATTATCACAATTAGAAATTTTCTCTTTAAATGTCCAAAATTTTATCGAATTTTGTATATTTCAACCGGAAAGAGGAACCTACCAGGAAAACATGAGTAGTTTTTAAAAAAAATTAGGAATACATATGTTGACTGCCCTGATAATTATTTAAAAAGAACAAATAATTAAATAATAATAAAGAAAATATTTGTATCCGTGTTTTAATTTTATTTAGATTTAGGTGTTTTACAATAACATCATTTCTTGATATGAAGTACTGTGCAATAAATGTGCTAGAAAATTTTTCAGTTTTGTCACCCCTTACAGAACGGGGTTCGCAAGTCTTTACATCCCAAGAAGATCTAAGTGATTAAAGTTAACAAAAGACTGAAGGTACAAAATAAACTAATCATTTCAAAAAAATTTACGATTTTTGAAACTTTACTACGCATTTTTGTCTGTTATTATGGTGTAAATCTTATTGGAAAAGTGAAAATTCTTATTTATTTCATTAGTTTAGTCCCGAGTAACCGGAAGCAGTATATCGGAAGTAAATAAACTCGGAACTCGGAGCTGTTCATAAACTTATTTCACTTCATTTTTACGGCGAGCTTGATGTAAAGAGGAAGATTAGTAATAATATTTTTTAATTAAGAGAATTTGAAGTGAAACAAAATAAAATGACGTGAAAAATTGTAATATAAATTGTAGTTTTTTAGATATATTTCTTAAAAAGACACATGTTACGAAGGGAAAAAAAGTTTACTCCCTATACGTTAAGCCTCAACTTAAGTTTCGATCTCCAGCAGACAGCTTAAATTCTTTTCAAGAATGTGGCATTGTTCAGTACCGTTTCTTGCGGTGAAGGTGACGGTGAGATTTGGTCGTGTTCTGCAAGAATTAAGCAAAATGTTGGACTGAACAAACTTTCTGCTGATTTCTTGGTTATTTCTTGATGTTTATGTAACTTGTCACGTTTAAAAACTTAAAGAAAATCATTTGAAAATTTATAAAAAGAAGTCCCGGTGAAGGATAATTATCTGGTAAGTTAAAAATGTTAACTCCTTTGATTTTCAAATTTGGTGTCAATGAATATGTGTGTAATTTGAAATTAAGTATTCTGATTTTTCCATCAATACTGAACATCTTTTGTACTGGCCGTCAAAAAATTCTTCTGAAATTCGTAACACGCAACTGTCTCCTGCAGTAATAATTTGTATAATATGTTCACTCAAATTTTTTTTATAAGTTAGGATTCCATTCGTTATTTTTTCTTATACATTTTTAAGTTATCATGAAAAATTTCCCTCTTTGCTTCAAATCTGATCAAGTGTAAGATGTTTAATAGAAAACATGTATTATTAAAGTGCGTTTTTTTCTTCAAAATGCTATGAAGTAACTTTTGTCCTTAAGAAACTTTATAAATCAGATCAAAAGTTTCTCATAAAATGCCTGACAGGTTGAGAGGAGAAGTCTTTACCCCTTTTTCTTTAGTTTATGTATAATGACATTATGTCTGCAGGAAAACGTCTTTCAAATATTCAGATTGATATTTTTATTTTGAAGTTTTTAAGCTGATGATATAATGTCTGCTATAGAATGTCATCTGTACAATAGAGCCACCCTATCCCCAATGATCTCTATAGCGTCTGCATAATATATTTACACTACTTTTTTTTTCACTCAATTCAGCAGTGATTTGAAATTGTCCATAACTGATTTATTTGTTTGATCCTTAAATTCGAGTATATACGAAAATATAATATATATCACAGATTAACCGATGAGCAAATTGGCCGATAACCAATGAATTGGAAAAAGCTAAAAGGCTGATTATTTATATTTATAGTAATTTTTTCTAATTACAATTTCTGCATGTCCATTCTTTTTCTTTACTTTTTTTTACTCTTGAAAATTAGTTAAATAATTTATTTATGATTTATGCAAATGGTAATCTGATATATTATTTTTGCCAAATTTTCTTCCCATATTTGTTTTTTCCAAATTTTTTGCAATTAAGAATTTATTTTTATAGTGAAAACTGGAGGAGGAAAAATTTGCATATCTGAATAAATTAGAGATGGAATATTTGAGCACACCAGCATCTTCTATAGTATGCAAAAGATTATTTAGCATAAGAAGAAATATTATATGAATCCTCAAGTAACAGGATGACAATGACTGAAGTGCTTAGGTTTTTGCATTACATTTTAAAAAGCATTCAGATTTAGTTATTCATGATAGTATCTTATTATCCACATTGATGTGTAATACTTTTGTACATTTTCATATTACTTAACAACTTACATCCCAGAAAATGACATTTAGTTGTTGATAAATTCACCCAGCATAATTCCTTGTATTCTGCATACTAAAAGTAATTTCAATTAATTGGTGAATCTGCCAATTATAAATAATCAGCAAATTGGCCAATTATCAATTACTGTTAATTACTTGGGGTATCCCTAATACATTACATACATTTCCTTCACTGAATTTTTTTAACAGCTAGTATTTGGCTTTCTGCGTTCCTGCCAAAGGAAGAAGAGAAGGGTAACTATACCAATTATCTGGTTTTAACCCTCAGGATGTTTACTGCATAGTTTTAAACATTTGTTTTTCATGCATTAATCCCGTTTTGAAGACTCATTGATCATTAGTAATGGGTATTATATAAATGTGGGATTTCCACTTAATTGTTTTTATTATTCTTATTCACTAGAACATGCAGATTATTTTGAAGAAATTTTTAAATTAGCAATTATGTTTTTCCTATTTCAATTTCATTAGAGCATCTTAGATGCCATGTCATATAAATTGGAGCATTCATCACGATGATTTATTACAATGCTGCATGTAAAAAGTTATTTCTGGTATAAATATCAATAAATGAACAGAACAAATTGTAATCCCACACAAACTATTGTTTACTAAAATTCATTGCTTTTTATTTTACAACACAAAAGTAAATTAGAAATAAATATTAAGTTTCTTTTAACGGTTTTCAACATTCATCCTTAAGAATGGTGTGTCATGCTTCTCTAAAGATAAGTTTAACTGGAACTTGATCAGAGATTCAGGGAAGATGGCTTTTTTTTTTTTGTAAAGTGTATAAAGAGTTCTTGGTTTGTATTTTTTATTATTTGCAACAAGGGTAAAATTTTGTCATGAAAATACTAATAAAGATTTGAATTGATTTAAAGTATTTCTATAGCATGTCATTTACTATGGAAAACATGGTTAGCACAAAGTAATGTTAGTTGTGGAAAATTAAATGATGCTAAATTCCTTTTACATATTGAATTTCGTTGTGAGTAGAGTTGTTTACGATGTAATTTAATTTATTAACTGTTATGTATTTTTTATTTTGTCGAAGCAGGGGCTAAAATTCAGGGCATATTTTCAGATCCCCTTTTTGAAAGTAGATCAGGAGCAAATCTCCCACTCGAAGAAGATGCTAAAAGTTTTTGTGAAACTGGGAAAATCCACATTTTGTCAATTTCATTTAGTTATAATATTGTTACAGTAGCACCCCTCTTTGCTCTCATTGGTTGGTCACTCCACTTGATTAGACCGTGTCTGAGGTGAACTTGTCCCTTTTGTTTACTATAGACTACCTTTAATTTTTACTTTCTTCTATATCCAATGTATAGACAAAGTATTGGATTCATGAAAATTTTGAAATTTTAACTGGGATTTACACATTTTCAGGTGTGCTGAATGCCTTTTTGCCTATTTTTGGAAAATGTTGCTCTGTATGTGGCTTTGACCACTGTAACTCAAAAAGTAATGCATGTGATTAAACAAAATTTGGTGCATGCATGGACCCTAAAGGGGAACTAATACTGATTAGTTTTTATTGCGAATCAGGGGAGCAACTGAATGTTTTTCTTGATTAACATGAGTGCTTCATCTTGAGAAGTAATGGAAGAGTTTGAACATAATTTGGTATCAAGTGGACCTCAATAGAAACAGGTGCTGCTTATATTTTGGCACCATACGCTCCAAGGGGGCTGGCGCTATCTGACTTTTTATTAGTTTTTTGTGGATGCTGTTATTCAAGACATAATTCATAGAATTATACGAAATTCGATACACACATACAATCTGATAGGAAGTATTGTTGATTAAATTTTGATGCCTTTCGCTCTAAGGGGGTGGAACAATTGATCATTTTCCAAGCTAAGCGTATATCTTGAGATCAACAATTCAAATAAAATTGTGAATAGCTCAATGGGAAAAAGTGTTATTCATATTCTGACACCAATCGCACCAAGGGAGCAAAGACTTTGTTTTGTATTCTGTTGTTCACATTTCACAGACCTACTTGTTAACAAATAAAATTCTTATCAATATTTTTAGCATTTTGAGGCTTTGCTGGTAGCACAAACCTTTTAATTAGTTTATCTTAGTTTAAAATCGTTCTTTATATGCAATTTAGTTTTCTTTTTTCCGTTAATGATTTGTATCATAATAGGGATTTCGAGTAGTAATATTTATATGAAGGATAAAGAAGGAAGTTACGGGATGGTCCTAACAGACTAGTTACAGTATCTACATAAGTAGGCTGAAAAGCAGTGATGGGATTCAGTCGGTGCGCACCGCTTCGTGTGTAGCGGTTCTTAAATCTCTTCGAAGATCTGCTATCCGGTTCTTAAAATTTCCAAAGTTCCCCGTACCAGTTTAGTTAAAACAAAACAAAGATATAAAACATTTAATGCAAAGGTTAAAAACTTTTCTTTAAATGTTTGTTTTTTTACCTTTTTTACCCTCTCTTATTTTGGGAAAGAAACATCAATGTATGTATTTGTGGGGTCGAGTCGGATTTGTGTCCATTCTTATAGGGCACGCACTTTATCACCTCTTATCAAGCATTTTGGTTCCTTGTAGCTTGAGTCATCACAGAGAAAAGAAACTGATTGACGATCGGCAATATTGCAAATATTTAATGACAATAAATTTAATTGGATTACCATAAAAAGATTGGAATCCGGAGCCGATGTTAACAAAATGGTTGGAGAACAGTAATCACATTGCATATGTTACTCATGTCAAAACAAAAAAAATCTAAGAAGCCAGTGAACATGAAAAAGCTATCTGGAAATATATCAAAATATATCAGTAGTTAATTATTTTTTGTTAAAATAAATAAGCTTGAAGAATGTGAGTATGTACTTCATTCATTTATTTATTTTTGATATATCGTTACGACTTTTCCCTACAATAAAAAATCCCAAAAATATTTCAAGCATACCGGTTTTTGAATGGTTTAAATCCCATCACTGCTGAAAAGTAATGCTCACATATGCTTATAGAACACAAGCAGAAATAGATAGCAAGATTGGACAAAAAGCACATTAAAGTACAATTTTTAAACTTCAAGATCATCCCATTTTTTCCCCAACATAATCACCATTATGCCGAGCACATCTCATGCAACGTGCAGCTTTCATCATTTTCATTTCATCACTGAATTTTTTTCATTTCATCACTGGAAAATTCTCTTGACATTTTTTGAATTCGGGACGTAATATCTGCCTTCACATTATTGTCTGAGGTACAATGATTTCCCTTAAAGTCTATTTTGAGTACAGGTGAAAAAAAAATCACAATCCTTCTAAATCCAGAGTTTAAAGAGGTTGTGGAAGCAGTTCATAATTCAGGTTCATACTTCAGCTTCTTCAGTTGTGTTCAAAGTAGGCAGTCGCACATTGTCATCTTTTAAGATTATTGGCGCCCCTAACAAAATAAAGAATTTGTCAGATATGTTTAATGAATCTGTGTACTGATAAGAATTTATTATTACCATGTGCATCATCTAGCAATGATCAGACTTTTGCTGTGTGTTTCAACGGCAATAATGGGGGCTTTTCCAGGCAGGAAAATACGAATTCTATTATCTATCAATTTACAGTAAACATATCAATGGTAACATCTCCTAATAAAAAGCCTTATAATGACAGCATGGTTAGTACTTTTTCTGGAAAGGTATTTTTGTTAGAAAAGTGGCAAAAACTAGAAAAATCCACGCTGTAACAAAATGTCAAAAGTACTTAGATTGTACTTAAATAATGTGCAGTAAGGTCTATAATTTAATGAAAACCTAAATAATTAAAATATCTTTTGGGTATCATTGAATAACTTTACTGTGCTAATTAATAAATGCTATAATTAAAACAGCTATTTAATGAAGGTCTAAGTTGCAAATTCAAAAAATACTAATATGAACTGAAAATTATACAATGAAAACACTTCTGTAATGTCTTATCAGATAATTTGGTTTATTTTCTTCCCTTTGCTTTTGGGGAAAAAAAGTTACTATTATCGTTTTTATTTTTCTATGTTTGTACTATTCAAATCATGAAATTCACCAATGGCATTGTCAAATGCCTACATTACATTCACAACAACAGTTGTGAAAGTGCAATCACACACTTACTCAACCCCAAGTATTGCACCCCATTTCGAAATTGTTCAGTAGTAAAGTAATTGGATAAAAACAAAATGAATAGTTCATTTAATTTTTTATTCATTTACTACAATTTTTGTATATAGTTTCATTTTTAATTTTGTTATAAGATTTTTTTAATATAAAATGCATATTTCTAATAGTATAATGTAAAAATTTAAATCATTTAACTTAGTGTTCAGATTATCTATAAATAACATTGATTTAAAGTGAAAATTTCTTTTATCTGATGTTTCAGTTTACTTTTGGGGGGAAAAAATTGAACGGACGCAGTGAATCGTGAATCGCATTTTTGTCATTTTTTCCAGGACGATTTTTACCAGTGTTTTCTGCACATGGCAAATTTTGCCAACCTTTAATAATGATGATGAATCTCAATAGGAGTTGCTTTTTCATCAGCAAAAAAAAAAAAAAAAAAAACCAAAAAAAAAAAAAAAACGTAGCATCACGCTGTTCAGCGTGCATTTACATTGCACTAGAACATACTTCCATATTTCCACTACTCAAAATGTACAGGATAAATGTAACAACTTCAAACTTTACATGCGTATACAGTGATGCCGTTAGACTTTGGAAATTACGGGTCCCTGGAACCCATGACTTCCAAATTTCCTGGTCCCTATTTCAATAAAGCGGATCCCTATTCAAAAAATAGCATATCAAGGTTTTAAAGCTAAAAATAAAATAATAAAAAAAAAGTTTTGTGGCAAGAAATCTTTTTTCAATGCTATTAGCAATTGATTCAATAACAATTCAACCAAGAATTAAAACCAAAATCCTATAAGCCAAAAATCAAGCGATTGAATTTTGGCCGAATGTCAGATACACGAATTTTTCGCAATGTCGATTACATGGACAGTAGCACTCTTTCTCTAAACAGGGAATGCAATAAGGCTGTAACAAATGAAATAGGAAAATTTTATTGATTATTTCAATTTAAAATAAAAGCCAAGAAAATATCGCAATCGTAAAAACGAACCCTTTACGAAAGTTCGCAAAAACGAAACTTTTGCACATCGGAGCATTTAAAAAATCCGCTTATTTCCGAATTTATAAAACATCAGGTTGTTATATAGATAAAGAAATCTTTGGGCATTGAATCGATACATAGTTCAATAGAGATCAGTTCTGTTCAAAGCTACCTGTCTCCTCTTAGGCCGTGGTAACAGGGAAGTAGGCGAAGAAACGGGCGACAGTGCGAGCTAGCGGTGGTAACTGCTTATTAACCCCTTTCTCTCTCGCGCCCGTGAAAATGACTGTCTGAAGTTTCGCCTTCTACTTCTCGCTCCCGTGATATTTCCGGGCTGAAATGTTTAAAATTTCAAGTTAAAAACAAATCAAGAATTTAAAATTAAATATATATTGTTCATACACATATGTTTATATAATTTTCAGGGATAAAAAAAAAGCGGCAATTTGTGACCGTTTTCTTGAAAATTACCCGATTGTTAAGGGGTTAAGGACGCGCAATAATGTGTTTGCGTATCGATTTTTCTCTATTTTTTTCCGTGATAAAAATCACACGTCCCCACCTCCGATTTTTGTGTGTGCGTGTGTGTTTTTTTTTTTTTTGAGGGGAAAGGTGGAAAGAAATCTCTGCCAAGTTATATTGCTGAAGGAAAGCAGGAGTATCTTCAGGAGGAAATAATTTATCAAAATAGTTTTAAAATTTTGCCTTTTATATTGTATTTTTTATTATTAATGTTTAATTGTTTAAGTAAAAATATCCTGTAATAGTGGTAAGATTTAAAAATACAAAGTTAACCCAGCAGAATGGACAGTATATTTTTCATGAAAAATTTTCCCTTCATTTACACACACACACACACACAAAAAAAAAGAAAAAAAAACCGCAAATGTTTTTTTTTTTGCTAACCTAAGATTATTGAGTTTTTGTCTTATCTGTTTTTTTAAGTTACATTTTGATTTCGCGTAATTAGGAGCCTTTTTCATTTTCTATGTGTTTACGAATTTTCACTCTGACTTGACATTTTTTTTCTAGAAGGATTCCATTTTGATTGCACTTCCTCTATTCCTTCGTTTCTTGTCACTTTGCGCTTCGGGTTTACTGAGCCGTTAAATTTCGTTGTCAGTCGCTTTGTTTTCAACTTTCATTTGCTTATTTATTACTTTAGAGACTTAATTTATTAGATGAATTTTATTGTTTCTTTGTAATGTTTATTTTGAGAACATTGATTTTGTTCGGTTTGTGTAGTGGGAGACGCTTTCTTTACAAGGGAAACACGTTTCCAAATGGGAAAGGTCGAATGCGGAAAACAAAAGAACAATGCTTGTATCCTTAAGTTGCGATGTGCTCTGTGGTTTGAAGAGAAAGGTGATGACTATTTGAAAAATTGTATAAGCGATTCCTTGATGCTTTGTTTACCGTACAAAAGTGCGGAATGAGCTTCGAATAATTGCTCAAGACCGAATATTCAGCATTTTTGCTTGACAATAAAATGTGTGCGTGCCATCTTTTGTAAGTCGATTTTCATGCGAATGCGTCGATTTGAGGAGTTATTTTTATATTTTTATGTATTAAGCTGAAGTTATTCTTCTTTTATCACAGTTTGAAACTTCAATGCGTTTCATGAGCTAGTTTTTACGATCAAACGCCGTACATCGAAAACATTTATAAGTATGTAACACAGATCTTATGTACGGCTCATCTTCTTAATGTTTCTTTTGCCGAATGTAAGAATTATCCCGATCAATTCTGGGTCTATTTTATTATACATTTTCTTATGAGGCCACTTAGCACAAACTTAAAGATACTATATCCCAAGTCAACAATTATTCCTTGCGCCAGAACCACACGAGACATTTAATGTGTAACGGTGTGAGTGCGGCCGTGAAGCGCCGGGAGTCGAACCAAGATCTTTTTGGTGGTAGCCGCATTCTTTACCGCTTTCCCAAACGGCGCGCCCCCTGGGCAGGAGCAAAGAGGGCTATTTGAAGGACTGAACTCGCACCGCTACATACTCCGCCCCCAGTGAACGAATAGGGGAAGAGTGAACGATATTTTACCACAGATGGGTGCACCAGTGCGAGAGAAAGGCTGCTTGAGGTTGCTGCGTGAGTGAGTGAAGTTTGAGCCTGTTTGCTCGGATCCGTGGCTGGGCTCAAGTGCGAGCAAGTCATCTCGTGGCGCCATCTGTGGAGTGTTCGGGTCTCCAATTCTGCGTGCGTAAATGCCGGGTCACCAGATGTAACGGTGCGAGAGTGGCCGTGAAGCGCCGGGAGTCGAACCAAGATCTTTTTGGTGGTAGCCGCATTCTTTACCGCTTTCCCAAACGGCGCGCCCCCTGGGCAGGAGCAAAGAGGGCTATTTGAAGGACTGAACTCGCACCGCTACAAATGCATCAGCAACATTCTGAACTGTAACACATTTCTCTCCTTGAGTCAATTAATCAGCACGTGTTTTATTTGGATCTGTGATTGATATTGTCGGCCATTCGTGTTCCATCGGTTTATTGGCTGTTAATGATGATGTTTCTGTTTTCAAACTTCTTCATTCAGTGTCTCACGTTGCTGCTGTCTTACAGCGTTCCACAAACATTCTTCAGGCGATTATGGGTTTTCTTATATGGTCAACTAGAAATTCAATGACGACTCTTTCTTTCAGATTAAGATTCTTGGTTCAAAGTTCAAGTCAGTTGATTTGAAAAAGAAAGTACTATATAAGTAGAGTAAGTTTATCTCTATATTATTTTTCATACTTGCGAATGCAATGAAGCTCAAAAACATTTTCAATCCTTTCATATACTTTATTGTGGCCCCTAAAGAAGCGACGTTTGGTCGAATTATCTTATGTTCTGCATATATCACTGAAGGTTAACATGAATTAATTGGCCTATCACCTGAAAGTAATTCATCCGAAAATGCTTAACCGTAAGTTTTGCGTTTTGATTTCGGAATATTTTGGGAAATATGCTCAGAAGCCATCAACATTGCAATTCAGTTGTGGGAAGGTAAAAGGTTAGAATTTGTTTGCCCCCCCCCCCCTCTTTTTTTTTGAGATATTTGAAAAATACTGTTTTTGAGATATTCAAGGTCAAATAATGGTTTCAATGACCTTAAAAATTCAATCTCCAAAAACTTTGCCGAGTGACATATCATACGAAAACCTATTTCAAGAGTTTTAAAGTGACACCAAATGAATCATTCTAGCTTTAATGGGAGCTGAGAAAAAAAAAAAAAATTCTTTTGTAAGTTCCTGAACTTTTTTTTTTTTGTAATTTCTCCCCTTTTTTAGGGATCCCACGCAAAAAAAAACCGATGCCTCAAAAATCTAAAAAAAAAACAATTTTTTTTTAAAAATCTAACCATGTCCAATTGTTTTCGATCAAATAAAGACCCAATCCTGCGAATTTCATTATAATTAATTGACATGAATCTGAAAAGTTTTTTTTGTTGTTGTTGTTGATTTGACGTGGAATGACTCATAAAATGCTTATACTTAGAGGGGAAGGCGTACTACTTCTGGATTTTCCCTTGTACTTTGGGTTGCACGGTTTGTGGAAATGCATTATACTACTAGAATACTTGCCTAAAGCTTATGCTGTTATAATTATCGCAAGCAAAATTATGTATAAATTCTAACGATAGTAAACTTTTTTTTCTATATTTTAATTCTATACTAATTATCAAACTGAAATGCGTGCGTCGTAGAAATAGAAATTAGTTATCATATATCTTTACCAGGGGTGCCCTTCCCCTCAGCACCCATAAGAAGCTACGAAGCCACTCCCAAAAATCGATAGCACCCAAAAAACTGCCCCACCCCCCTGCCGCCCTCCCCATGGGCACCCTTGTCTTTACAGCTGTTTAAAATTAAGAGCTACGTTCTGTTAGCAGTAAAACTACTAAACTAGAAGGACGGACTTACTACTTCAAAGTATTTTAAAAGATGTTGAACACTTGTCTTTAAAAATTGCTCTACGCAGGAAAGTCATTGGCTTCGGATGCAACAGGACATCCCTCTATGAATCTACCTGTTTAATAACAAAATTAAACCTTTTCCTTTCTTATTGTCTACCGATCCTTCGTCACCCATTTCTAAGTTATCTAACCTAAGTGTAACCTTAACAAAATTATAGCTCCTTTAATTATTTACTTTAACTGAAATTTCCGTCATGTTTATTTTTTTACCTTTTATATCTTTATCATAGACTGTATCCTATTGTTCTTAATCACGCGGACTTGCTTGCAATTCGGGTATGGAACATCCTAGAAGAGTAAACATGTATGCATTTTTTCCTCATTGGAGCACCTGCAGACAAAATAAACACACCTCCAGTGAGTGTACTTTAAAAGATATACATATATATATTAACTGTGGTGTTCATGTTGACGGTGATACTTGCACGCAAGGAAGATGAATCTTTCTTAGATAACCGGCTTTATTATCAGGAATACCCGACTTCGATTTAATTTTGTGTTATAAGTAACTACGCAAGTATTGAAATGACTTGCTGTACTGTGATACGATCTTCTTACTACCTGAAAAACAATATGCAATTGAATTAGATTATAATGAGGGTCAAGGTGACTAAGACAATTCCGATAGCTCGAAAAAATCAGTGTTATTATCAGGGTTCGTGATTTTTTTTAAATAAAAAAAATCGGATTTTTTAAATTTAAATCAATTTTTTTTTATTTAAATCGGATTTTTTAAAAAATGGCCTTAAATATTTTGGATATTGATTATGTTACATTCATAGAAGCAATATGGTATGTTAATCAATTGCAAAAACACACTTTAAGCTACTTTCACAGCAATAAATATATTTTAATAATAATGATAAACAAATTTTAATACAAATGCAAGACTCGAATGAAACTTAACCCTACCAAGAATAATAGTACACTCATAAGTACAGAGAAAATGAACAAATTTAATCCGAATTACTTTGCTGTTGAAAGCTGAAAAAAAGTAGCAATTGTGTGTTAACTTAGTTTTTACATTGAGTGTACTTTAATCATTTTTCTATTTTATAAATGAAAAAGCCTGAAATATTTTTACCCATTTAGTAAAATCATATGCTCACACCATTACTAAAAACGGAAACTTTTTGTTTTAATCAAATATCTTTTTTGAGAGCTTCTAATGATAAAAAATATTTTAGTAGGAAAAAAATCTTAAGCTATCAGGGGACATGGATGAAACTTTAAGGATACATATTCTGAATTCTAACAATTGTTGTTATAAATACTATCATTCTGAGTTATTTATTGTGTGGCATTTATTAAGTTGATCTAAAATACTATTTTCAAGATAAAAAAGCAGAATGGTTCATGATTATTATGAATTCTAATTTGAAGAATGATTGAATGAATTATGCTTTGCTGTTAAGATGCTTGAAGAACAGAGGCGTAGCTAGGTGGGGGCAAGGAGGGACAGCTTTCCCCGGGCGCAGCTTCAAGGGGCGTCAAATTAGTGTTAACTTATTTTTTATTTTAAAATGCGAAAAGAAAGTTATTTGAACTGAAGAGGTGTGAATATGTTCGACAAAAAAGTGAGAACACCGCAAACCATATCGGGAATGACCAATGTAGCACAGGAGTGCTTGGGAAATCAGACAAATAATTTTGCGAAGCCAAAGTGTCCCATTTTTCCCTTAGCAGTGAATGGTTGCTATTAAAAATGAAAGTTAAAAGGGTTGCTTTTTAGAGCTATTTATCATTTAGGAAGCATAAAAGTTTTTTAAATTCCCTTTAGGGGCGCCCCTAGGTCCCCCAGGAGCAAAGGGGGGCGCAAAATCTTCAGTTGTCCCCGGGCGCTGAAAACCCTAGCTACGCCTCTGTTGAAGAATAAGAGTAATATTGTAAAATTAAAAAAATAGTAATTCGTTCTAAACTTATGAAATATGTTATGCACACAGACAGATGGACCTAGGAAGTTTTGTTTAAAGCAGTGGTTGTAATTGCAACATATTTCATTTTTACAATACTTTCTAACATTGTAAAATCAATGATTTTTTTGAAAAAAAAAATAACTTGATTTAAATCAACGAACCCTGGTTATTATAAGTTTAAATTTTGTTGCATATAAATGAATTATCTTATACAAGGGCTTACTTTTTATTTTTCACCATTTATTGTACAAGGTAGTTAAAAAACTGGTCGTTTTGATTTGAAAAAAAAAAAATTTCTTTCTTTTTTTCGGCACTTTTGGATTTTAAAATTGTATGAAGATAAGCCACACTGTTTTGAAACCTGTTGAACTAACTAGACTTGTAAACTTACATTCATTATTGGTAGGTAGTAAGGACAGTAAAACCTGTAACGTTGACAACCTTTGTAAGTTGACCACCTAAGTAAACCACTTAAGTGCTGCGCAGCAAGTGGTCAACTAACACAGGTGTCACTATATGTTATTTTTCTGCTTTAAAATGCATTCATGATTCTATGCATAAATTTGTTTTTATGCACTTGTGACGGCTTTTTCACATGTGATTTAACTTGTGACGGCTTTCAAAGGAGTAACTGCTATATCACTTGATTATCAACAATCAATGAATTACCATGTAGAATAATGTAAATTGATTAAATAAATTATGCGATGTAGATTCTGGATATGAGGTATGAAACTATGATAAGTTTTTACTCCAAAATTAATCATCAAAATAGTTTCTAATCTGCGAACAATCAAATCGAACAACTTCGAGTATCTAATCGTATTGGGACAAGCTGTTTTTTCATTTGTCATTATTTATTTATTTATTTATTGTGTCTGAATTTGTTTTTATTGAATGCTGTTCAGAAGTATTGAATGTGTCTTTTCCATTGGGGATGCGCTGTCGATGTCCAGCAATGACGTCACAAAAACGATCTCTGAGTGATGGTAGCGGGAGGCACTTTGGCAACTTGCCAGGAAGATCTATTATTTTTTCCTTGTTCTTCCCTATCGTTCTTTCAGGTTGCCGAAGTCTGCTCCCGCATCTTGTTCGAAATTTCATTTACTTGGCCGAACCCTTGTCAATCACCCGCGCTTTCTCAGGGTCACGTATTCGTTTACATTTTCGCGTACTAGTCGAGAAGGTGAATCGCACTTTTTGATTTATTTACGGGTTGTTCTTTCATATTTTTGGACCTGATGTATTCTTACGACTGTTTTTATTACGTCTCGGAGATAAACTTCGAATCTGCTCTTGTACCCAATTATTAAATGTCTAATTTCAGATCATCTCCGGGTAATGCATGTAGCAACAGTATTTTGATTGAATTCTTAACAGAAAAATGTTTACGTTGGTAATTCGTTTATGCTTTCCGATACATTATAAGGACTTTTCTCCATAACCCTCCGTCGATTTTCTTTAAGAATAGGAATATCAAGGAGGGCAAGGTTCAGACAGTAAGAGGTAGGTAGGCTTAGCTGGCGGGGTTGTTGTACGCATAACAGTCCAGCAGACTAAAGGTCAAGACTGAGAAATTTTGGCAGTGGCCAGCGGCCACTAAACTTGATTAACTTGGTGGCCACCTATCCGTCATAAAACAAAAGTGCAAAGCAGGGGGGGGGGGGGGTCAATTGTGCATCAGTGACATCACTACAATGACATGTGTCTTATTTTCAGGGTTCGTGATTTTTTTTATTTTTTTTAAAAGACCTTAAATATTTTGGATATTTATTATGTTACATTCATATAAACAATATCTCATATTAATTAATATGCAAAAATACAATTTAAGCTATTTTCACAGCAATAAATATTTTTAATAATAAGTATTATAAACAAGTTTTAATACAAATGCATGACTCAAAGGAAACTTAACCCTACCAAGAATAATAGTGCACTCATAAGTACAGAGAAAATGAACAAACTTCATCTGAATTATTTTGCTGTTGAAAGCTGAACAAAAAGCAACAATTGTGTGTACTTATTTTTTACATTGAGTGTACTTTATTCATTTTCTATTTTATAAATGAAAAAAGCCTGAAATATTTTTACCCATTTAGTTAAATCATATGGTCATTTCATTACTAAACTGAAACATTTTGTTTTAAACAATATCTTTATTGAAAACTTCTATGATAAAAGATATTTTAGGAGGAAAAAATCTTGAACTATTAGGGGATATGGATGAAACTTTAAGGATACATATTCTAAATTCTAACAATTGTTGTTTTAAACACTATCATTCTGAATGATTTATTGTGTGGCATTTATTAAATTGATCTAAAATATTATTTTTAGGATAAAAACCACAATGGTTCATTATAATTATGAATTCTAATTTGAATGATTGAATTGAATTTATGCTTTGCTGTTAAGATGCTTGAAGAATAAGAGTAATATTGTAAAGTTTACAAAATAGTAATTAGTTCTAAACTTATGAAATATGTTCTGCACACAGACAGACGGACCTAGGAACTTTTGTTTGAAACAGTTGTTGTCATTTTTACAACACTTTCTAACATTGTAAAATCAATGATTTTTTTTGAAAAAATCACTTGATTTAAATCAACGAACCCTGCTTATTTTAAGTGCAGAAAACCTAATATTTTGTCAAAGCTATTAAGTCTACAAAAAAAAAAAAAAAAAAAAAAAAAAAAAAAGAAACATGTACATGACTTTGAAATTTGGAAAAGAAAAAACTAGCTTCATTGGCGATGGTAAATTAAGGAAGTATGAATTTTTACGATATAGTTTTTATGTTGAATGCTATAGAGTACAAAAGATTTAAATGCAAACTTTTAATTGTTAATAATAGAAGCAACAGGTTGCAAAAATCCCAATCACAGAAACGAACTTTTTACAAAAACAGCGATCACAAATACGGACCATTTTCGAACTCAAGTATTAAAAAAATCGTTTATTTCCAGTTCTAATTACAGTACATTTTATTTTCATTCTTTTCAAAACATTTTTTTAAAACTTTCACACCATTTTCAAAATGGCACGACACTTAAGTTATTTCATAAGTTTTCGCGGAAATAGCCGATCAGAAATGAAATGTTGCGGCTATAAAAATAAAATAAAATGAGGATTAAGATTGTTTCCTCCTATATTTAAAAGATTTATATGGCAGAGGGAAGGAATTTAAAAAAAAAGGGGGGGGGGGGCAATCGGGAAAAATTTTTGCCATTTTTTTTCTTGTGAAAGGGGAATTGAAGATTATCGGCCGAAATTCGGCTACTTGAACGCCGAATCAATGCGTTTTTATTGTGGTTGTGTGCATGAAAGAAGCAAGAGTTGTAAATTCTATAGATTTATTTGAAAAAGAAGGATTTACTTTAGAAATTTAAAAAAAAAGGGAAAGGTGGCGATCGTTCCTAATTTTTTGAATCGCCACTTTTTCAAACGAGGTCGCCACGTGGCGAGTGGCGACCGTGAATCTTGACCTTTACAGCAGACCTATCTCGGCGCAAAAATGGGCCCACCGTAGTCGACCGACGGCCACCAGCTCCCAGCATCGGCATTAAAAGGACTGATGCGGCTAATGATAAATGACCTTTGATAGTTAAAAAAAAAAAAAAAAATTCTGGTGCATTTCGATTGCCAGATTAGTTAAACATTAGTACGTGATCTGCAGATATGCATTTTCTTGAGGCATGTAAATGGATCCAACCGCTTGTCTGATCTTTTTTATTTGTATTGCGGCTCATGCACGATATGTTTTAGTTAATGATCGTTGCAAACTACATTGAGTTTCGAGTCTTAGCTCTTTGATCTTTTATTTCAAAACTATTTAAAAATTTCTGCAAGTCAGTTATTGATTTCTCTTTTTGCGTTAGCTGCTAAGAATAAAAATTGTTTTAGTTGCTTATTCAAATGAAAATTTACCATTAAAAAAAAGATTTATATCTACATTTATTTTCTTCAAAGTAGTACATTATTGATGCGCAGTGCGTTCATTTTATTTAAGAAATTTCAATGAAGCAACATTTTTCTTTTTCTGATAAATTTTGCCATTGTAATAGAACTTGTAGCGAAAACACCGGAAGTTCCTTCAGCCTTGAAAGTCGGTTATTGGTTTCATTTTTTGCTTTAGCTACTATGAATAAAAGTTGTTTTAATTACTTATTCAAATAAAAATTACTATAAAATAGTTTTATATCTATTAATTTTTTCGAAGTAGCAAATTATTAATGCTCAGTAAAAAATATATATTTCTGCATTGAAAGCTTTTTACACACACTTTTGAATATGCTTCTCTGAGTTTTAACAAAAATTTTCTTTAGTTTGATACCCATTTCTGTCTTGATGCTTCGAAGCCCATCCGTATACCATGCTTTTAAAACTTGAAGCATTACTGCTTTTTCATCGTTTCGAAAATAGCAACAAGTGAAGTTAAATGCACGTTACTGCACATAAATAGATACACGCCTTTCCGTCTACTGTTAAGTTTTAATTGTATCAACTGCATTGATCTATCTTGCGTGACGTCATTTTCTCGTGTGCCCTTGGCACTAACGATGTTCGTATGTTTGTTCCTTCCGTGCACAGAATTTGCTGGGCGTGGTGGGGTCCTTCCAGTTTCTTTTCTTGTCAGTGATATGCGCAGGCGGGAAAACTCTTTTTACGGGGGTCGTCTGGATGACGTCAGAATGTTTAGAAAATGGAACAGGGTATGAATGCCTTGACCTGTTGCATGTTTGTAACGCTGACATAGGGCAAAAAAAAAACTTATTTTCTTAAAGGAGAAAATTCTTAAAAGCTAATGAAGGGTAGGGAAAAGGTCTTTACTCTAAATTCAAAGGTGTTTTTTTTTATACGCGTTTGCTATGAGCGGTTAATAGCTAAGTATACAACTTGTGTTTGATCTATAAAAGCCTTTTTTGATTTTCTAAAATTAAACTTTCGTGCTATAATCAATCAAAATTTCCTTCACTTTTTAACTTTTAATGGCGCTTCGTTTCCTTTATATTAACTAGTTCAAATGTTCGTATTTAGGGTAAAGTCACTAGCTGTGGATCAACATGTGTTTGTTGGTTCGCTGCGGAGGAGAATTTGTATTGAACCTACCCGAGCGGTCAAATTTGAGATTTTGAGCAAAATTGTTAAATTCCAAGTTTTTTCATTTTTTGTAACATAACAGCTGGTAACAATATATAGCCACGTATATATTGTTACCAGCGTATTATGTAGTAGGTGGTAACAATATGTAGCTACTTAAGTTGTTATATACTGTTGAAAAATTCGTGCTGTAAGTTCAAGGAAAATGGGAACCCGGTATTTAACAATTTTTGAAAAGCGGTCATTTGACCGCTCTGGCAAGTTAGTATTAAAGGTAACTATATATTTTTATTTAGCCTATTAATCAACCTCGCAACTTTTTGATCGACTTTAATATCCACAGATAGAGATACTGAATGTGATCCGAAAGTTGTTACCGGTGCTACTAGGTGTAGATCAAAACTCAGAAAATTTACTTGAATGCCCAATAATTACAACAAAACTGTGTGTTTTAATCAAGAATTTTATGAGAATATAATTTCTTAGGAGTTAGAATGAAGAACTTAAAAAATTTAGAGGTAAAATGTAATATTGTTACGTAATATTTTTAATAATTGTTGCGTAGGATGTGCAAGTTAACAGTATAATTCTGCTAACAAATTTTTGCAGATTCATGGAACCATTTAAAAGTTTAATAAAATTATTTAATCCTAATTTGTAATTGTTTTATTAGAGAGTCATCATATCTATCTTGCTTGAATAGTATGCAGTTTGTAGAATCGGCTGGAAAAGAATTTGTAGTAGGATACGTATGCTTGAAAAGAATGCAAAGTTTGTAAGATCGGCTAAAAAGGAATTTGTAGCAGGACACGTAAATATGTGGTTCGAATAAGGGATGTTGGTCCAAGACTGAATTAATATTTATTTAACTTACATTTCAAACAAAACGTGAAAAAAAAATTATCATTTTGGAATATGGAGGGAGGGGGGGGGGGGGGGTTGCCGTGTTTGCCGTTTGAAGTTTAATGACCTCAATTTAAAAATGAAAAGCGAAGTAATGAAGCTGCCTTCCTTATAGGTAACTATATTTGTAAAATGTGTAAGGCTTCTCCGACTGGGATAGCCTTCCGAGGAAAATGGAAAATGAAATCGTTTTGTCATCTGAATGAATTCCAAAAGGCTTCCGGATTGTGGAAGCCTCGCAAATGAAAAGCGATTTGGGCGTGTTTTAGATTTCTCTGAAGTATAAGGACCACCCTTTTCCCCCTTACTTTTTATTTTCGTACGGCATTTTCTGTTTATAGATAATTTGTAGTCATATTTGGTTGGGTAGCTAAGTGCACTTATTTCGTGCAAATGTTTAATAATTTTTACTGTTTATGTTATGCCCGACAGTGTCTCGCTACTGGCAATGGCTGGGTGAATGCGGAAAGGTCAAAGGTGGATACCAGTCGAAAGGGATTGCGCAGTCCTTCGTCATTGGGTATTGTTATCTGTAATGCAAATTGGTGGCAAATTAAACTGTTTGGAATGTCCAAAAATTTTTTAAACAGATTTGAAGATGGGTTTGGTGTTCGAGCTGAGTAATATTTTAGGAGCTTTTGTTGCTGAGTTACAAAATTACATAGTCTGAATAGAAAGATCATGATGTTTGAAAAGTAGGAAATAGACGGTAAAACAACAAAAGAGAGATATGTATGGAGGGAAAAGTTAAACACTACATGTATATATTTATTTAAAAAAAGCAAGTTTCAAAGTTTCGAATCGAGTTCTCGATTGACTGTATAGATTCAATGCATGAAACCAAGAGAGTGCCGTGTGTGTTTGTGGGGGTTGGGGCGTGAAGAATAGATGATTGACATTTATTCGTATTAAATGAGAAGCTCGTTTGTATAAAACTTTATTTTTAATATTATTTTGACTAAATTCAAATTTTAAAAGCGATCAAATCTTTTTAGCTCAATTTTTTTGTTACATTTGATTTTAATTTTCCGTCTAGCAGGGTTCCCACCGTGTTTAAAGGTCCTTAAAAACTCCTTAATTTTCCTTTTAAAAATTTAGCTCTCCTTAAAAACTCCTTAATTTTCCTTTTAAAAATTTAGCCCCCTTAAAAACTCCTTAATTTTCTTTTTAGAAATTAAGGGTCCTTAAAAACTTCTTAATTTTCCTTTTAAAAATCAAGGGCCTTCATTTTAGTTCAAAGTTCTTAAACAGCTGTTTCCTCTCGTTTTTATTTTAAAACAACCACCACGAATGCATCTGCCTCTCCAATTTTTGCTAAAATGTATTTCCAGCACCATATTATGCCAAAAATTCATGTTCTGGGTCATTCCACGGCAACGGACGTTACATTTATACAGCATTTTTCAACTTCAACGAGCTTTCTAACAAACTTCTTAGGTATTTTTTAGGTTTTCTAATTTTGGCTAGTAAAAGTACATGTGTTCTAAGTATGCAAAAATTTTTTTGAAGATATATATGTATTTGCTGTCTGTTAAAAAAAATGCTAAAATTTCGTTACGTGTGTTACTCATCGGGTAACACACGTAACGAAATTTCAAAAAAATTTTTATCATACAGCAAATACATATATATGTTCATTTTTTTTTTTTTTTGCATACTTAGAACACATGTACTTTTACTAGCCAAAATTAAAAAACCTAAAAAATACCTAACAAGTTTGTTAGAATGCTCGTTGAAGTTGAAAAATGCTGTGTAAATGTAACGTCCGTTACTGTGGAATGACCCTTCTTTGAAAAGCGCCGTAACTAAAGCAATTTTCGATTTTGCCGATTTCTCCCCACATCACGCTTCAAAGATGATCATTACTTTTTGCTGTGTACTTAGAAATTGTATTTCACACTTGTAGCATTTGATTAAAAATGCTGCAAATGTGGAGTTCTTAGGCATTCTAGCGTGAGGTGTGATTTAAGATCCTTTACTGTATTTTTCCTGTCCTTAATTCTTTTAAATTTGGTCCTTAAAAAGTCCTCAATTTTTGTTTTGAATAAAGAATGGAGACCTGGCCTTGCGTGCCTGTTTTAAAATTTGGCTCCTTATAAATTGCCTACTTTTGAATCAACAAATTTAGAGGGTTGTTTGGATTAAACCAATTGGTTACTTTGAAGAAAAAAAAAACGAATCTTTCATTCTTTTTTCGAATGCTTTCATTTATTTTTCACATTATTAAAAATTTGCAAAATTCAATTTATGTAGAATCATAATTTGCAAACGAAGCTTTAAATAAAAAATAGCGTTAGTAAATTTGTAAAACAACGCTGTTTTTTAAAAAGCGGTTCAACTTTTCATGTAAACAGTTTTTCGAAATATTTTCTTACATTTCCTTGGTGTACAATGCAGTCAGACTAAATTGTCTGAGTGAGAAAATAAAAGATGCATTAAATTTTCAATATATATATATAATGAAATGAAATGAAATGAAGCTTCACCGTTTGAAGTACTTTTTCTCTCTTTTTTTTTTTTTAACAAAGCATAGTAAAAATATCCCTTTAAGTGACCGATGGAAAGAGTCGATAAATTCAAATCAATAAATTGAACAGCAAGTCTTTACAGAAGTTGAGTATTAATAAAATCTTCCTCTGGGTTGCGTTGGAGGAATATTTTCAGCATTTAGATTGGAAAGTCAAAATGCAAAATATAAGATTTTTTCTAATCTTCAATGTTTTTCTTTTTGATTAAATCTTTTATTGGACGTGAAATACATTTATTAAAATTTATTATTTTTTGAGTAAAATAAAGTTCTTTTATTAAAAAAAAAGTTCTTAAATGTATTACCCTAAGATGGTAATAAATGGTGCTTGCCTTTTTGTGACGAGGTAAATGAATTTAAGATTTTTCTACCGTATATTTCTTCCGTTCAATATCTGTTATTTCTTGCACAGGGGTCGCGCCAGAAGAAATTCGGGTCTATTTTCGGACCCTTCACAAAATTTCAATTAATCGAAACGGATTCTTCCCAAAATTCAACTCAATCCAAACGGACCCTTCACAAAATTCCAAGCTTCTGAAACGTACTTTTTACACCATTAATTTATTTTAAAAGAGGTAAAAAGTAATGAAATTTTTCATCACTATGTCTGTAAATTTTGATATTTTACAAAATTATTTGAATTTTCACAAAAATCTCTTTAAAATTCACAAAAAACGGACCCTGTTAAAAAATGCTGGATCGACCACTGTTGCGTTCACTTGATATTTTGCTATTTAGATAGTACTCGTTTGAAGACCTTCTGCGCAAGATGGCCAATTCAAGAATTGTAATTAAGTTTGAGACAACTAATTGTTTAAAACTTCATTTAAAATATTTCAAACCGAATATTTAAAAAATAATAAGTAGTTTTAAAAAAAGACTTTAGCATTATCCGAGATTTCAGCACTATAGGTTTGTCTACACAGATAGTCTTTTTATAAAAGTAGAGATTTCCTAAAATGCCTTTCTATAAGCATAGTGATACATACCTAGTTAAGTTTTTCAAGCAGCAAGCATTTCCCAGTAGAAAACTGCTTGTGGCAATTACATTTCGAGACTAGATGCTTAATTATAATTAATTAATAACCAAACAAATACAAATGTGATTGTTTAACATTTGTTAACTCTTCATTATGTAAAATTTTCATTACTTTCTAAAAGTTCGTTGATTAAGATAGCATTTGTAAGAAAAGCTAATTCCGGTTTAAACCAAAAAACTTGATGTAAACCAAATAAACCCGTTTTTGTTTTGTTTCCCCCAAACAGCGACTTAGTTTTGTATGCATGTGTTGCACAACATGCTAACCCGACGGGTCGCTGAAGACTCGAAATTTGGATGGCAGATTTTATTTGGCTGTAGTGTAAATCTTAAGGTTTTGGCTTTCGCAGTCCCTTGACAGTAGAGACAATTCATTAACGACAAAAGATCGATGTTTTGTGAAGTTTTGAAAGTCTATACACATGCAGCCCCCACCCCCAAAATAATAATAAGTAAATGGTTTTTACCAACCATTTAAATTTCCAACTTATCCATATTATGATAATCTCCAACTGATTCCAATGTTAGCCGCCGTTCTTCCCGAGTCGTGTTGAACTAGTTGAACCCACCTACATAGTGTAATTATACTGCCATGTTATTAGAAAGCGAAGTAAAATTACGGAATCAGTACCAAAGCTTTTTCTTTCAAGCAATTCTCGAATATTAAACATTATTAGTAAAAGATAAGAAAATTCTTAAATAAAACCGTTGCTTTCTTTCTAAAGTTCAAAATATTATTGTTTCTGTAAAAAAAGTGTCACTTGTTTGAGGAATAGCACAAATAATTCTCTTGTTTTAAGAGAAAAACTGTTTTTTGTGTTTATTTCTTGTGGTAGAAAAACTGGTTTTTAACTACATCTGTATTCGTTGGGTGTCGACGTGATTTCACTTTTCCTTTCCTTCGACATGTTTAAGGTGTGTAAAAGAATTACGTCACGCTGCATTAGAATAAGAATTTCCTTAACGATAATTTTCTTCATGATGTTCCATAAATGTTTTTAAAATGAAAGTTAAACTTGTCGATTTCTTTTTCACATGATAGCTAAAATGGAATCGTATGCAAAGTTGCTTTATTTATTATATGGTGTATAACCATCATCAGTATCATGTTCAAGTAAACAGCTTAATAAAATCACACCTAAAGTTTGATTCATCTGATTTAATGCAATTAAGAGACGTGAATTTGTGTATTCCTTTCGTCTACACAATTATTAAGTCTGTTAACCAAGATGGAACGTTAAATTTAATGGTCCTACAGCCTGTCACTGTAAAAATCTTGAAATTCAGTGAGTGTTACAAGTAAAAGACTTTTTATTATTATTATTTTACTTCGTAAGATGCGCATTGTTGTTGTTTACTTGATTTCATTGCTCCCGTATTTTTCTTTTATTGAACATTCATGTGTCAGGTCTCAGATATCACACAACCATAGATCCAATATATGCCGGATTAAAGTAATTCGTCTATAATTTTACGTTAATTCCGTCTTCAAGTAGCATAGAAACTCGAAAAGAACTGTTTTCAATCTTTATTTAAAGTTGCTTTTTTTATTTTAATGTTTTCTTATTTTCACTTTTCTCTGAAATGTTAGCTCTACAAGTTGAATGCTTGATATTTATATAACACATCCCTTCTAAAATCCAATATGCTCCCAAAATTCTATTATGAATGTTCATCTTTGCGAGAAAAGTTATTCCAAATCTGAATTTAATTTTCTATCTTCCTGGAGGGAAAACGCCGAAAGTCGAACCTAAAATCCTGTGCTTAGAAGGAAAGGCGCCTTTTTTCTCCCGTTAAAGTCGAAATTTAATTTATTCTGTTGAAAGTTTAGAATAAAACTGGATTTTGGTTTCTTCCTTTGAGAGGGGTGAAGACTTTCCTTTTTGGTGTTGTTAGCTGTCACTTAGTGTACGCTGTCTCTGCCTGTGTCATATGATTTACGGAAGGTGGTATTTTTTCGCCTTTTAAAAAGTCGATCGATAAAATGTAGGTGTTTTTAAAAAATTGGTTTTCGTGTAATTCTGAACTCTTCCCCAAGAATGAATATATGAAAAGAATATTTAATTATAACACGCTTCTTTCGTCGCAAAGTGAGGAAAATTGTTGAAATTATGCAACTTATATTTTGACTTAGGTTATGAAAATTAAAGTAATGTATAGTTATAAACAGAAAGTTCCTTCTAGAATTATACGAAACTGCTTTCCCATATACACCAAAAATTAATAATCTCTCTCTTTCATTTAGCTTTAGTTAATTACTTCAAATATACCTTTTTATACGGTTAATACCTGTTCATTCGGTGCATTCATTCACTCATTCATTCACTTTTTTTTGTGTTCGCTCATTTATTTATTTTTTCATTTATGTATTTTTTCATTTATTCATTCATTCTTTCACTCTTTAATTTATTCATAATTCATTCCGAAATATCCTAAAAATCCCGACCAAAGAATTTCATAGGAAAATAGGATCGTTTAGTTCTGGTGGAACTTCGTATCTGTACATACTAAACGTCATAACATATTTCCGATTAAGTTTGTTCCAAGCAAACCCGTTTGTTAGATCAGGATTTATATAGGATTGAACTTTCCCCATAAGCGCTATCTTATTTATTATTTTTTTAACTGTTCAAAAATGAACAATACTTGTTCAAATCAAAAAATATATCACGCTGAGAGGTCTTTCAAATAAGCTTGTTAAAAGGAACTTGGCTCTTATGCCCAGAGTTTATAAAATTTGCTTCATATTTCCCAAATACCGCTAATGTTAAGATTTTTTGAATTGCTCAAAATTGAACGAAAAAAACTTTCGAATCGGACTATTCCCTCAATTTAAATTTTAGTTTTAAAATGATTGCACATATTTTTGAAATAGTCTTTTTTTTCTAGGGTTTTGAAAAGTAACTCACACACACATATATAAAATAATTTTTAGATGGTTCATCTTTAGTTATTGAAAATCGTACTAGTGGTAAAATTGTTTTAAAACATATTCAATTGACGCAGGAAGCATTTATCTAAAGTGGATCAAGTCCATAGATTAGCTTTAGTCAAGATTACAGATTATAAACTTGTGTATTCTAAAAGTAAAAATGAATCAGATCTCGACATACATAGACAGAGCCCAGAGTAACGACTCTACTAAAAGTTCTCATTTATTTATATTTTTAGGATACACAAGTTTATTAATTTTAACCTTGATTATCTCACAGTTAATAATCTATGGACTTGTATCGACTTTTGCTCTGAACGAGAATTATTCAGCTTAGCACGATGTTATTTTGTACTTTATTCTAAACGTGTTTCATTACTTGCTGTTCAAAATTATGTTTTTTCTGTACTGCAAAGAAAATAACTTTTGAATATGTTGATTGGAGAGAAAACATTTATGGAAAATTATATATTGGTTCCCATAACACTTCAACAACATCACTTCTCTCTACCACATCAACACTATCTTTTTTAGGAAAAACATTCAAAAAAAATTTTTTTTAATGTAATTTCAATAACATAAACAACATACATTGTTTAAATTTAAGAATTTTCTGCAGCGAGGTGCAACAGAGTAAATTTTAAAACAATAATAGAATGGAACTAGCTAAGCCTAACCATGACCCATTTTACCCCATCCAAGAAAAACTGGTGTAAAAAATTCAATATTTATTTTTTTTCTTACATGCTCGGCTGTAATTGTTCTCCAAAGTTTCTTTGTGCGGAAATCCTTTAAATTTGGGTTATTATTTGATAAAATATAGAGATCTTCAGAAGTTGGTAAACCGTATGTTTAGCACACTATCATCCAAAAATTACAAAAATATTTTTTTTGTGTTGCCATCTTTAAGAACCTAACTTTTTTTAGAATGAAAAATGTTGCCAACACATTTAAATATAACTTAAAAAATATTGGTTTAAAAATATCAATTTCAAGTTCTATTATTTTAAGTTTTTTATCAAGAGACCCATTTTACCCCATCCTACCCTATTAATTATAATTATTGGGCATGGCCTTTTCTTTTCACTCAGTTCGTTTCTGTCAAGCAATATGTTGAGAAAAAGTAGGAATATTTGCAATAAGGATTTGTGTGTCCCATTTTAGTTCATCGAAGCTCAATTAATCATAAGTAATTATGATAGCTTTAACAATCGGCACTATTTTTTTCGTATCACTTTTACTATTTATCTCTACGCCTAATGGATGCTGAAATCGTTCAACAATTAATAATGGCATGGTGACATTTCTGGGTTAACTAGCGGTTATGGTCGGTGATGAGAAATGCATATTGTACCTTTAATGAATTGAAAGTAATGAATTGTAAAACGCCAGTTCTGCTTTCTAATCCTTTAAAACTAATCATTGTGTTTAATTGTTCAACACGATGGTTAAACAGATTTTTACTTTCTGTGCTGTTCTGTTTTGTACTTCTTGGCAGTTGGAGTTGCAACCGCACAAAGGCTAGAATAATATGCTGTGAAAACTTGACAGTCGTCTCTTGAGTTCTTGAAATGTTCTTAAGCGACGTTGACCTTGTCTTCGTTCCAAGTGTTACAGTGTTCTCCTTCATATACTGATGACACAATTGTTCATTTGGTCTTTAAATATCCTCTTGCTTTTTCGCACCGAAATCGCCGGGTGTTTTGCACAACATCCCAACGCGACGGGTCGTTGAAGACTCGAAATTTGGATGGCAGATTTTCTTTAGCTGTAGCATAAAACTTGAGATCTTGGCTTTCGCAATCCTTTGACGGTAGAGATAATTCGTCGACGACAAAAGATCGATGTTTTGTGAAATTTTGAAAATCTACACAACATGCATAGTAACTTCTAAAAGATGTTCTCATGAGAGGGCGTTAGTCTGATCACAAGCACACACACAGTGGCCATGATTATTAACCCCTTAACCTACAACTACGGGCAGAGCCCGTGTACGATGATCGGTCCAAACGTAAATATTATGGGCATAGCTCGCGTACGATGATCGGGCACCACTCCCGAATGGCTCGAAGGTGCGCGAACTTGTTTACGTTTCCGGCCCAAAATTCTCGAACGTAAATCGTAGGTTAAGTGGTTAATTTATCACTAAAATTTTTTTGCTGTAGAAACATTGTGAAGCAACAAATATGAACAATAAAAAATATATTCTTAAATGTAATGTTGGAAAAATTAAATGCGAAGAATAAAGCTTCAGAAGGTTTGAGTCTTGCTTTCCGATATTCACATTTTACTTCTCGTTCAGAATATTATATTTCGATATTCACATTTTACTTCTCTCTCAGACTTTGGCTTGTAACAGTAGGTTGATGCTGAGTAGCCTATTAAGGCATTAGCTCCACAAACTCCAATAAAATTAACCAACCAACCACCGACATCGGGATGAGAACCTTTTGCCTCACTTAGGTTGGGGCGTATGGATGTAAATTCATCTTAATGGACTATAAGTGCAAGCAACATCGTGCAGTGGTGGCTGGTGATTTCTTTTCAGAGGAAGGAATCATACGAACGGTTGGCTTATTCCTCTCGACTTGAACCCAATCGATCATTTTTGGGACTTGCCAATCAGATGGTTTTGCTGCCCGGCATATTCCCCAAATGATTCTACAATCGACAGCAAGAAAGCACTCTTCTGGAGTAATGGGGCTGGATACCGCAGTGATAACAGGATATCTTATATGCGATGCATTGCATCGCATAGACATTACATCGACGATAAAACAGTAGAGACATTACATTTAACAACATCGCTGTCTGTCCATGAAACCATACCTCCTATTAAAATGGATTTTCTGTTAAGAAATCGCACCTTTTTGGTTGCTTTTCACAACTATACCGGTTTGTATTTTTCTTTTGTACATTAAAAACTCGTTTCAGTGAAGTTTATTTATTTTGATCAGTGTACACATACATTAGTACCAATTTCTTTGTAATAAAAGAAATGCCACAAAAATAAATACAATTAATACATCAATAAATAAAAATAATGAAAGAAGCTATGCTCTGTAAAATTTTTAAAAATAAGAAATACTGTTATGTAATCAAACGGAAGCACATTACGGAAATGTTATCTCTCTCTCTTGTTAAACCGGAGATTCTCATTTCTTCCATCTTGAGTCATTTTTAGGAAATGATTTTAATTTGCTTTCGCAAATTAAAATCATTTTCTAGCCTATTTTCCCGTAAAAGTTAAAAAAAATAATAAAGCATGAAAGAAGGCTTAATGTATCGTGAAAATATCGTTAGAAATCAAGAAAAGTCAAAAATAAGTTAAGTAATTAAATAAAGATTGAAAAATAAAAAATTTGAAAGTAGGGTTTTGAGAGGGGGGGGGGGGAGTGTGTCGGTCGGTCGGTCTGTCTGTCTGTCGGTCTGTCGGTCTGTCCCCCCCTAATAACTTTTGAACGAATTGTCCGATTGGAAAAATTCTTTTCGCATTCGAAAGATCTCGGCGAGGACATCTCATTTCCATATTTTATTTGAACAATTTTTTGTTCAAAAAATTTTAACATTAGCGCCTATGGGTGAAAATGAAGCAAATTATGTAAACTCTGGGTACAAGATATAAGTTCTCATGAACAAGCTCACTGGAAGAAGTTCTTGGCGTGAAATATTGATTTGAACAATTTTTGTTCATTTTTGAACAGTTCAAAAAAAAATTAACATACCGCCTACGGAGAAATTTCAATCCTATATAATTTCTGATCTAACGGACGGATTTGCTTGGAACAAACTTTATCGGAAAGCTTTTATGACGTAGAACATGTAGAAATAGAAAGTTCATCCAGAACTAACGAACCTATTTTCCTATGAATTTTTTTGATTGGGATTTTCAAGAATATTTTTTAATTAATGAATGATTAAATGAATAAGCAAAAGTATGAATGAATAAATGAGTGAATAAATACATGAATGACTTAATAAATAATGATTGAATGAATATGTATTAACCGTTGAAAAAGGTATATCTGAAGCAATTAAGAACTAAAGCTAAACGAGAAAGACAGAGAGAGAGAGAGATAGCTAGATTATAAATTTGAATTCAGTGTATATGGGAAAGTAGGCTCGTATAGTTCTAGACGGAACTTCTTGTTAAAAAATGACTCTATACATAAATGACTCTTATGCACGAATCAGATGATTCATGCATATGATTGTTGGGTATGAATCATAGTCATGCATAATTATTCCTCAGTATATCACGTGTCATAGAGCTTTCTTTTGGACTAAGTGATCTCCTTTAAAAGCAAAAACTTTAAAGATTTGTAAAAGTTCTTGATTTAAGCCTTCCGGCTGTGTAGGCCTCTTCTATCTAGTCACATAAAATAGGTGCCTCGTATGTCTGATGCTAGTCTTGGAGAGTTTTGATGGCCTTCTCCAAACGATAAGCCGTTCTTATCGAACCCCGGAAGGCTGATTCTAATTCAGAATTCCACCCATTGTTGCTCGTAGGCTGACTCAGACTCTTCTATTTGTACGATAACGTGTCTCCTATGCACCGTTTCTTGCCTTCTGTTGCGGTCTGAAGTTGACATGAAGTTCCCGTATTTAGCTTCTTTCTACTTTTGCTTCTTGTTAATCAATAAGAGTTCTTGAAAACCGACAAACGCCTTCTAGAAGGAAAACTATTTTTATCCTCTCTGTTGATGGTTTGCGCATGTTTTACGTTCTTTGGAAAGAATGATTTGTTCCCGTATAGCACTAGGAAAGTTAAAGTAAAAGTTGAGGAACAACTATTGAAAGTGTGGAAGTCTTTATTATGTAAGAACTGGTTTCGAATGTCAAAAGTAGTTTTACTTACTTTCTCTTTTACTTGTAGCTTAAAAACTGGACTTTTTTTTACTTTTATGAGTTTGGTCCGAAAGCTCCTAATTTCTTGAATTAATAAAGAGATTCCATACTGCTACGAAACAAGTGTCTGTAATTTTGTTGCTGAATTGTGTATTTAATTTACATTGATTTTTTGGTTTATTATTTCCACACAAAATTAAATTTTTATACTTACTATTTCACCGGTTTTTACAAATGCTAATTCACGTTATTCTTTTGATTCCGTTTTTATTCCTGATAAAGCAAACACATCGAAATTCATAAACCTCATGATGCAAGATATACGCAAGAGCGGATGTGGTTACTTGTGTCATATTGCTGTAATCCGACTTTCTTTACTGCTTTGTTTAGCTTTAAAAAGCTATAGCATTATTTTGTAGAACATTTTGATAATTTATCCTGTGATTTACAACACTAAGTATTCATAGAATTAATTTGAATTAATTATGCACTAGAAGCTTTTAATTTGCAATTTAATGTATTTTAAGAAGTTATTAATTTTAAATTAGATTTAGAATTCATTTTTATCTATATATACACATATACATATATCAGCAACACTGATATATATGTATATATTAGTGCTATCTTCTAGAACTATACGAAACTACTATCCCATATACACGAAAAATTAATAATCTCTCTCTTTCATTTAGCTTTAGTCGCTACTGATATATATATATATATATCAGCGTCACTACTGGGGGGGTTGGGTTCGCCCCGGGTGACAATCTTTTTGGGGTGTTGACACCTAAAATGAGTTAGTTCTTTAAAAATATATATGCTTAAATTATACAATTTTACTGGTGCTATTTGAACGTATCATAACTGAAAATAAATACAGTTTACTGAAAGGTATACCAGATAAATAAAATGGAATCTCTTAAGATCTTTTTTTTTTTTTCATTTCTGAAAATAATAACTACTAAACAAAAAAAAGGGTATACAACACAGCAAATTTTTTTTTTTTTTTGGGGGGGGGGGGGGGTTGACACACATGCTAGGAAGCGCCACTGTATACATTATATTTATATATATATAATTTTAGAATATATAATGTAACTTCTCATTGGGAAAAACGAAGGAAATGCTGTAAATCGGGTCTTTACCAGTCTCTGTCTTAATTAGAAAAACTTCTGCAGCAATTCAAAATCAGCCGTACTCGGTTTTTGGTCCTATTTTTCCAAATTTTTACAGCTCTGTAAATCAAAAACGAGTGCACGTATGGCGGTAACATTTAATATTTCTCCAAGTTATTTGGTGCTAAATTTTAATAAAATCTTAAGATTTTGAGCTTGTATTGATTTAATGTGGAATGACCGTTAGAGAGGTCATAATAAGTGGGCCATTTCACAGTATTTTGTCCAAACGTAGAGTCCGCAACATGACACTTTTTTTGTTATAACTACGTAATTTACAGTTTAATTATCACCAAATTTTATTTTCAAATAATGTGTTGAGCACATTATTTGAAAATAAAATTATTTATTTTTTAACCCCTCATACGTCAAGATTCGTTGTCACTTCTTACATTGTATCTCTTAGATTTAATTCATTCCTGCTAAAAGAGCTATTTGTCTTTTATGAACATTTGGCAAATTATAATGATGGGTAAAAGACATTGGCCTATGAACTTGAATCAGAAATGTTTTTAAGTGTTTGTGAAGCAAAAAATTTGGCTCTCTTTGTTTTGCAAATACAGTCGAACTCAGTTATTGCGACCCCGGATTTAACGTGTACTCGTGTTTAAATTAAATAGGACATCAAAATGAATGATTTATTTAATGTTTAATGCCAAGCCTTTAACGTTAAAGCCAAAGTTGTTGTTATTCCATACGTAACTCGCACTCGGATTTAGTAAGCCTCTTAGATTTTCTTTCAGTAGCAAATTTTGTGAAATTCTAATTAAATTTTAGGGGAAAATGAAAAATTTTACGGAGAAATGAAAAACGGTGCATAAAAGGTTGAAATTTGAAGGAAGTATGGCGGCTTATTTCAATCTACAATGTCTACGCCAACAGTTGCGGGAAAATAAGAAACAATAATTTCCCGACAACACTCGCCAGTTTTTTTCCTTGGAAAATAAAAAGTAATACTTTCTTAAACTCTCATTTTTATGCAATACGATTTGAATTTATAGTAAACCCGTTCATTACAAGCATTTGAATTTAACAAACAATCTGCTATGTTTGATAAATAATGAGCACCTCATTTAGGCTTTCTAGCACCCATTAGAAGCGTCTTCTATACGTTGTGTAGACGAATGAAAATCATCTCTATTACTAAACTTAGGTGTAAAAAAAAAGAAAGTCGATTTTATCTTTGTTATTAAAAAAAATAAATAACTTTTTAAGCTTGACAACGAGGTTCATTCTAACTCATTACCAGAAAAACATATTTTGATTCTACGTAGAGTAGGACGAACACTTTTTTACGTTGTAAAATGAAAGCTGTGGTTGGATCTGTCTTTAAGGATACAGACAGTTTCTTAGATCTATTATCTTTGGAAATGATGGATGTGTTTCTGATAATATTGATCGTAACTGAATAAACAGGCTGGTCTACTACATGCTATCTTTACCAGAGAACGAAACTGGATGTTAATGACTGTTATTTCCATTACCTTTTCGTCATGGTGATTTGCTACTGAATACGGCATGTATTGTTGACTGCAAAGAAAATTACTTCTACCTATGCGAGTACATGTAGAGTTATGAAGATTTAATAGCTTTTTTAACGATGTTTTTGATTGTTTTGGTCCAAGTATGAATTTGTCACTTGAAAGCCCCAGATGCAATGTTAATATCATGGCATTGATTAATCTGGATGAAGCCTTAAGGAAATGCGTAGTAGTAAACGTTTACCCCACACAGCCTAACCACTGCTTTGTGGAAAAAAAAAAAAAAAACGCAGGGAGGGATTTTTCTTCTTGGGAAAACTATTTTTTTGAAAAGAGAAAGAAATAAAATTGAAAATTGCAACAGAAAGAGAAAATTTTCTTTCACACGCTATTTTCGTGTTTTTTTTTTTTTTTTTTTTTTTTAAATTTGGTCTTAAGAAAACCGACAAGTTATTCTAGAGATATTCAGTAAGTTAAAATTGGATATTGATTGAAAGACGGTCCATTTTAGCTCCCAAGTCCAGCCATCCGCGTAGAATATAATGCATTTTCTTCTTAATTTGTCGTACCACATTAGATCAAATCTGTTAGGAGCTAGTACTGAGCTTATGAAACAACATGTTGTCAGAAATTAATTTCTTTCCTCTGCATTTCGTAGAATGTGAAAACAAAAATGCTAAAATGGTGGATATAATATGCGACAAAGTGTCCAATCTCTCCTTAATACGGATCTCTAAAATTATACACACGCTTAAATTGCAAAGTAATAAGAATAGTCTTAATAAGGGGATAGGAAGACAGTCTTGAATCAAGGGGAGAAAATTTTTAAACTAATAATAATGAAAATATTCGAAAATAATTAAAGCATTCACTCTTAAATGTCTAAGATATGCGGTATTTTCATGAAAACAATCAAAACTTGTTAATGTTAATGAATTTTCTTATGATCTGCGATTAGTGCTAGTCGAACATGTTTCCTAGTTTAAGCATAAAGATGAAGAGGCTTAAGAAATTTTCGCAATTTTAGTCCAAGGTGTTCTAATATGTTAACAATACCAAAACATTTATCAAAAGATGCTAATTCGTTTATCGGGGACAATGTGTGTTTTCTCCGTTGTTGTACATAATTAAATATGTATTTAACCTACACAAAATTTTAATAATTAAATTATAGACTGAATTTTAACGGTCGTTGACGAAACATAAATAAAACGTGCTACATAAATAGATTAGATATTAGATTATTTATTATTCGTAATCAACATAGACTTTGTGGTATAAGTTATATATGCTAAACAAGGCATAGTATTAGAAAATATTTGCAATGAAAAAAGACAATGAAAATTGCCAGTCTATTGCGTTTTTCCAAAATTCTCCATAAAAATTCTTACCAAAATAATTATTTTAAATCATTTTCTTGAAGTTGATGTCATTATTTGTTTTCAGTGAATCATTTAAAAACAACTGCAAGATATTTTGGGAACTTTCCTTGCATCCAAAATATTTTTATTCAATTCCGTAAAAACGTAAAGAAAAAGAAAGAAACAATTCTACTTAAAAACAAACCGATGTTGATCTCAAGTAGCGGAAAACTAAAAAAAGAAAAATAATTATACTAAAGAGGTTTTTGTGTTACTAATTGCGGAATCGCAGGAAAATATTAAGTTTACAAAAGCAAAGAAAAGAAAAATTCCTGGAATTGGGACACTTGCTTCTTTTGTAAAGGATTTTTAGAGGATTCTGTTAACAAAGGTATTGCACCTGGTAAGGTTGTTTTAAACAAACTTCTTTCGTCTTTATCTCCTACCTTTCAACAACGGTACGCGAGAAACACCCACGTGTCCTTGCAACTTTTGAAAAGCCAGCACTAATGTTGTCTAGTAAAACAAAACTTTCCCATAAAGCTTCACATGTTGAACTGTTAAAATTAAAAAACGTTTCTACAAGTAAAAAGTGTTCTCGCTGCTTAAATTACGTCTTATCTAATGATGTTTCAAGAACGGGAAAATATCGAATGCGCGTTTTCCTTCGAGTTTATTCACTTTTCTTTCATTGTCGGCTGTATCTAAAAATTTATTAAAATCCTTTATCTGAGCAAATTGATGAAAGAAAATAAATAAATGAGAAGAAAATGTTCACTAGCTGTGTCAATTTTTATTTAAATTTCATTGGAATGTTAGTTTTAGATTCCGCAAATATTAAATTCATTCCACGATGACCATAGATTGCATTCTCAACTATCTTGGAGCAAATAAACAATTTATCACAGCACGTTATTTCAAATGCGCCCGTTGGTAAATTATTTAGTTGATTATCCATTAATTTTGTACTGGTGGTCAAGTTTGATTTTATCCTTCCATTTGTTTATTTATTTGATGATATAATTAACGTACTGAAGTGCACTAATATAAATCATGTTAAAATCTACTTTCTTTTCTTGTGTGCTTTACGACGCTCAGATGCATATTTCTTTAACAAGTTGTGGCACAGTAAATGGTTAAGCTTTGCATATATGCTGCCTGTGTGTTAAATTCATTGATCCCTTAGATTGGAGTCTGTTGTATGGCTATTTAGAAATGTGCCTTTTACGTCTTATCTATTGATAATAGATGTAGAAATGGTGTAATTAGTAAATATGATTGATTTGCTTGAAGTAGTTGTTTTATAATAAAAACGGCTGTGTTGCTGATCGTACGTACTAATGAAAGGGAAACGAATATTAGGGGGAATCAAGTCGTGCAGCTACGTTACAGGAGGAAGTGTACGCCTCCGTTTTTTTTTCTCTTTTCGAACTAGCCTTATCTTGACAAGTGACGTTTCCGCTATCCACGACGTAAAGATTTTAACTTATATGTCCAATTATCGATCAGTATCGGCTTTAGCTCTTTCATTTATTTGCTTGTAAATACCTGAGTAAGTGATCGAATTATATAATTTACAGGTCACTTAAGTCCTCAAAAAGTCACGAATTGGAACATCGGTCATGAAAGCAACAGAAAAGGTCACAAAAATTAGGAATAGATCACGAATATTTTCCATTCGATCCTATGCAAACCCTTTTAACCAATCTAAAAACTATTATTTTTTCGCCAAATCTTAACAATGTCGTCGAATATATCGGATCAAAATGGGCAATTAATGCAAAACTAAACCTCTTCCCTTCTTCCATTTTCTCTAAAATTATTTAAGTGTATCGTCATGTTTGAAAGGTGCCTCCGTGAGCAATTCTAGCGAACACGAGCCTAAGTTATGTGTGTTCTGATAAATAATGTGCTAACTGAGTTAAAAATTTTGCAGATGGGGACTTTGATAGTCATATTTGACAAAATTAAAACACCGACGTCTGAATGAGAAATTACGAATTTCTTTTCTATTAAACTCGTGTTAAAAACTAACTTCACGGTGTTGTATATTGCATTCAAAACTTCCGTTGCATATTGAAATTAATTTCATCTTAACTAAAAATTCAGCCAAATAATATCTCTGTTTTTTAAACCGGCTTCTTTGTCGACACTTGCTTACCATTGGATGATCGAAACATCTTTCTGAAATAGGGGCGGGGCTTCTTTCCACCCCAAAACAACTGTGTAATTTTTTTGTTTTATTAACGTGTATTTTTAGCATTTTTTCTGCATAAAGCTTTTTTATTCTGAAGTAAACAGTATATTGTAACATTTGCATACAAATATTGAATATGAATATTGCAATAATTATAATGATTCGCGGTTTTTTTTTTTTTTTGCTGTGAAGGGTTTCATTTATCAGTGTGTAAGAGTTGTTGTTTCGTCCTATATATTTTACTGTGCAGAATTTTTCTAGAGTAGAAAAGTTTTCGAATACAATTTGCACACATCATCGGAAAACTTTGAATATCTACTTTCTATGTGAATTAATTTGAATTTATTTTCAGATGCTCTCATATATAGACAAATCCACATCATTTATATTTTGTATTCGTTCCTCTTCATGAGTATGAGTTGGATAGGAATTGCCTAGTTTCTCCATTACATTTTTTCAATTTTCATCTATTTAAGGTTTTATGCTATCTAATTTTCATGAAATCATTGCAATCCGCATTTTTGGCTCATTCTTTTGATATAGAAAAGTGAGGGTTATGTTTGTTTTATTATCTTGAGTGTATTCTGAAAGAATGGATAAGAAGGAAAAAAATACACAAAAGTTTTAGAATTTTGAAGGCTTAAGTAAATGCGAGATGTTTTTGTTATTCTTTTTGTTTTATAGCTGTGACCAACTGAAACTGAAGATCGCATCCTATTTATAATGCCGCCTTTGCATTCACCTCCTCATTCTTAAAAATATTGAGCTTATTCTGCTGGATTCTTTTTTCTTTTGTTCGGAAAACTGCTCCTTCAACTCCTTTGCGCAATCGATATTTATGTTCGAGAACGTTTCTTATTAGTCATGGCACATGAGTAGAATGAAACGTATGGATTTCCTATTTTGTTTAAAAAGGCTTTTTTTTATTTGTCCATTCATAGCCTGTAATTGCACAAGCATTGAATGCCTATTCATTTCTCATTGTTTATTTTTTCTTTCTTACAAATACTTGCATGACTGTTTAAAAAAAAAAAAAAAAAATCTGCTTTTCAAGGCCTTATATTTTATTAACAATTCACAATGTTTTAACTTAGTTTTTTAGTAACAAAGGACCATTTTAGAAATTATCTAGTATAGTGTAGATTGAAGAAAACCAATGTAGTGCGGAATATATTTGCAATGAAAGTTACATATATGTGCTTTGGTACCGTTGATGTCACGCTTTTTTCCCATGTATTTGACCCTCTCCCCCCTTATCACAAAATGTCACACTTCAACAGACCCCCTACCGCCCCCCGCTTTGTCCCATGTGCCCCCCATGTTGCTCAAGGATGATGTCACACTTCTTGTTACACCCTCCCCTTGTCACACTTTGTCACAATTTCACGAATCCAAGGTCCCCCTCGAAGCGTGACATCATTTATGAATGCTCCCTTTGGAATATTGATGAAGCACTTAAATGCGTAGAAATAGAGGAAAATTACAAAGAAGAGTAACGAAGGAGGGAGGGAGGAACGTAAAATCAAGAAACATATTCCAAATATCTGCGGTTGATTTTTCCAGAATTCTTTTTTGTTTGTTGAACCTGTGGTTGATAGATACCGCTCTGCACAGTCGAAGTACTATCTTCCAAACTGCACCTTTGTGTGCTGCGAACTCTCTTTTTGGTCAATATTTGTAATATAATCTGGAAATTTTTTCATCAGCGTGAAGCCTATGGAGAATTTTATTTCTGTTTCATATGAAAAAAAAACATTGCATTCAATCCTTCTACGATTGCTTCGAATTTTAGGTGCCAAAAGGAAAAAAAAATTAATAAAATTGTTTGAGTTTTGACCGTTGACACGAATAATAAATGTTTACTCAACTGTTGTTTTATTAATGTTAATTTCGAGATTTTTAATTTCTTGTATTTCTTGATTTCAGGATTTTTTAAGTACAGTGAAACCCCGTTAAAACGCGGGTGTCGGGGGACATGATTGGCACCCGTTATAACATAACCGCATATATAATGAAACTATACCACGGAACCATATTCACGAAATAGTACTCGCTTTTGTTGAATCATTTAACTTCATCAATTACACGTTACTTTTTTTTCTAGTACAATTTTTCTTTTCTTCTTTGTTGCCATTGTATTCACTGTAACTGCTGCGCAAGAAGCACACATCTCAACTGCGCAGTCAGTCTAGCGAGCAAACCAGCTCTGTGCGCAAGTGATCCTAAGGCCTCGACTACCAGGGCCGTACCTACCGGGAGGGCAGGGAGGGGGTGCAATTCCCCCTCCAGGTGCGCCAAATCAACTATGAAGGGGCGCCAAAATCAACCAAAGAAATCCAAATTTGAATATAAAAAAAAAATTCAGCTTGTATATAAATATTCTTTTTTCATTTATTAGCTATACAAATATCCGAATAACATCTGTGGCAAAAATCTAGTGTTTTACCCAAATCCAAACCAAGTAATGGATCATTCCCCCCCCCTCCCCCATTTTTACTTTTTTCGCCAACCAGTTGAAACCACCCATCCTCTGATCACGAAATGAAACGTATTGCAGGGAAATGGCATGGCGCCATTGCAACCACTTTGGAATAAAGATCGGCAGCATTTAAAATAAGATGCTCTTTTTTTATATATAATGTCTCTGCTTGTAGTTAAATCATTTTCTGAAATGTAACTTTTATTTTAAATAAATTTTCTCATTCTGTACTATTATTTAAAAATGAGTTCCACGTCAAAGTTGTCTGGTGCGACTTATAAGCGCAAGCGTAAGCGTTAAATGGAGGAAAACAAAAAGTGAGGGATTCTTTAAAAAGCTGCTTATTGTAAAATTATCAGAAAACAAAAACAAAGAAGAGACAAACAGTTTGACGCAAATATTGACAAAATACAACAGCTATCGGAAAAATAAACCGTTGAAGAGGAAAACGAACATTTATTCACAGGAACCGAAACTCAGATAAAAAAAACAGTTCTTTTTCTGAAGATAATGATATAAATGCATTAGTGTCTTCTTCTCATGAAAATGAATCTCCCAAAAATAGTGAATTGAGCGAATGGAATTCCGAAAACTTGTTTATTTTCAATTTGACCACAGAAATGCCAGATCCAGCATGTTGCATAAGCATTTCAAGACCGTTTTCAACAACCGTAAGAGAACAAACAACACGTAAGTAAAATTTGGATCATGCTAACCGAATTCTTCCTTATTTTTGTTTCCTGAAACTAACGGAAGGCATTTTCCGACCAAATATTATACTAAATCTTTAGAAAGTCATTAACAAATGGGCCGAGAAAAATGTCAGAAACAAACCGGGGATATTTTCAACGAATGGAGCCTAAGGGTGCTTTCACACCAAAGGCGACAAAGACAATATTCCTGTCTTTTCTTACCTGTACAGAGCCTATTTTTTAAAGAGAAGATTGGACGAAAATGGTTAAATTACTCATCTAAGCTAAATAAAGGTTTTTATTTTGCTTGCACGCTTTTTGCGAAAAGAAATGATCCAAATTTCGAAAACAATTTTAGTGATGTGGGAGTGAATGATTGGAAACACTTGGGTCAAAAAATAAAAAAACATGAACTGTCTGTAATGCATTTAGATGTTCTGGCAGCCTGGAAGACGTGGCAGTCTGGAAATAAAATTGATGACCAACTTTTTGCTGAAAGTGCCAGAGAAAAAAATATTTTGCGGCAAAAATTTTTCATAGTCTTATTGATGTAGTTCTTTACTTAGCTGAACAAAATTTAGCTTTTCGTGGCTCATATGACAAGACCCTAAAATGCGAAAACGGTAAACTTTTAGCAACTTAAAAATTTGATTTACTAGAAAAATATAACCAAGTTCTAATGCCCATATCCTTAATAAAAAAAGTTACTTGAGTCCATTTGTACAAAATGAACTCGTACATTTTTGTTCAGAAAAGGTTTTTAATTCCATTAAGAACGATATAAATAAAGCCAAATTTTTTTCAATATTAGCCCACACAACTACTGATATTACGCATACAGGTCAGTGATCAATTGTTATTAGATACTCACACTATGATATAGAAAAGAAAGCATATTCTATAGGGGTTGTCTAGAGCAGTGGTTCCCAAAGTTAACTGGGCTCCGACCCATCTATAAAAAATATTCAATCTTGGGACCCACCTCTTAGATGTCTTAGAGAAAATAGAGCATAAATATTGGTAATGCTCAGATTCCCTAGTGGCAAGTCGTGGAACTACTTAATGCTCACGGCATGTGTTTCGTTCACAGTGCTGTCGCCGACTGAGCTGTCAGTATAGCCATCCCAAAGCGTCTGGAGACAGGACCTGCGTCACACACTCCGAGCCCTTATATTACATACTGAATTTTTGCTTTTTTTTTTTTTTTTCAACTTTTTATTATTTTATCACAATATGTTTCGTAATTTGAATTTTTAGGAACTATAAATAGCTTAATGAAATATCAAATTTATCACTTCCTTTTTTTTAAAATTCTTGTGTACAGTGGCGAGGGCCCACTCAATATTCGCTCGTGACCCACTGATGAGTCGGGGTCCATAGTTTGGGAAATACTGGTCTAGAGTATAGATATTCTCCTTTTTTTAATTTTAGAATAGTATAGTATATTAGAGTATATTATATGGCCAATTTACATATATAAGTAGTTATTTAAAAAAGGAAAACAAGTTTACGTTTATAAGACGACGTGAATTACGAGTTTTAAAATTTTTATTAAAGTATTTTCCAACAAGCACGCTTTTTAGTGAAAAGTATCTAGTTTGTAGTTAATGACAATAAAATGCACAAAGTTATAAAAAGCATAAAGAGCGCGGAAAGTAATTAAAATTATAAAACCAGATCCTTTCGATACATAAGGGTAATTGCCTCGTTAAAAACCACTATATTTTCTTGAGTTTTATCAGTTAAAAGCGGACATAAAAAATATCAGTGGGGGCGCAAATATCAGACTTCCCCCCCCCCTGAAAATACTTCTTGGTACGGCCCTGTCGACTACCAGTTAGGGGTGTGGTGGAAAAAAGTCTATGGAGCGATAGGTTATAAACCAACTGCGTTCCGAGAAATAGGGAGCCTAATAAAAGTATCTTAATGTTATCAACATGGGATTGTGAAGGGGGAAAGGCTCTAAGGGGAAAACAATAGATTCGAAAGAGGAGAAATGCACTCCTCAAAGAAACAATGCTTTAAACCTGCATACGCTGGAAAATATGTTTACTTTTCAAGAATGGAATCATTCATAAATGATGTCACGCTTCGAGGGGGGGGGGAGGGGTTCATGAAATAGTGACAAGGAGAGGGGAGGGGGTAACAAGAAGTGTGGCATCATGCATAATGCAACATAGCATGACATGTGACAAAGGGTGGGGGGCACTGAAGTGTGACATATTGTGACAAAGGGGGGAGGAGGAGGGTCAAATATATAGGAGAAAAGAGTGACATCATTTTTGAATGGGCCCCAATGTTGAAGAATCTGGAATACAAAGGTTGATAACGCTATAAAAGAAGTTAAACGCGCATAACTAGACTTCTGAATCTGCTGGCTGGCTTTATTTACAATGGTAAGTAAGGAATCATCTTAAAATGGCATAATAAAGGGCGGCTTAAAAGTCGGGGGACATGACAGTCACCGCGGTGTCACCTAAGGCCTCGGGTGTCTGGTGGAGAAAAGTCACCGCGGTGTATCCGATTCCGCGGTATACTGAGGCGTGGTATAGCCGGGTTTTACTGTACTCGTTCAGTAGTTAAAAAAAAAAAAAAAAACTAAAGGAGTTATTTCATGGATATTTAGAAAACTACATACTTTTAGTGTATCATTCTAGTTACAGTAAAAGTCCATCGTTTAATGAGTATAAAAACAAATTAAATCAAAATTATTTTCAAACTTGGTTTACATTATTTTACATTAACGTAAAAAACAGTTTCAATTTTTTTAATTGTAGTTTTATATTGATTAGGATGATAAATTTGGTTTATTTTCAAAAAATCAATCTGTAGTGACTCAGTATTTTTCGATTTTGATTTGCCAAGTATTTTGAATCCCCGAAGTCAGTTTTCATCTTCTAAATTCAAGAAAATTTCAGTTTAACAACTTAAAGTGGATTTTTTTTATTTCTAAAATTTTACCGTTGAAGTTTTTTTAGTATTCGTGTAGTTTAAAGGGTAAAAGGTCTCTCCCCCCCCCCCCCCCCCGTCTACTGTTGGTGTTTTTTTCCGGCAAATAAGTATTTCTTCCAGGACCTGGCAAATGCTGGAAAAAAACAGGACAAAAATGGTAAAAGTACTTATAGTACTTAAAAAATGTGCAGGTCTGTAATTTAATAAGGATCTAAATTAAGTTACCTTTTGGGTATTTTTGATTATTTTTATGTTGTAAAAATTATACAATGCAAAAACTTGTTATGTCTTATAAGGCAATTTGCTTAATTTTCTTCCTTTTGATTTGAAACACAGAACAAATATTTACTTTCACCAATGACATTGGTAAATGGCTACATCACAACAGTTATAAAAGTACAATCATCTGCCTTACCCCAAGTATTGCACCCCATTTTGAAATTGTCCAGTAGAAAGTGGAAAGGGTAACTGCACAAATATTGCAACAAAATGAACAGTTAATTTTAATTTTTATTTATCTGTTAGCTATAAATTTTGTATATATAGTTTCATTTTTAATTTTGTGGTAAAATTGATTATTTTTTCATAAAATTCATGTTTCTAATACTATAATGCATAAATTAAACTCATTTAACTTCCGAGTTCAAATTAAATATGAATAACTTTGATTTCAAAACTAAAATTTCCTTTTAATGGAACGTTTCAGTTTACTTTGGGGAAAAAATAATTAAACTGACACGGTGAATCTTGTTTTTGCCGGGACGGTTTTTATCAGATATTTTCCATTGTTTTTTTTTTCCCCGCCTATGGCAAAAACTTGCCAACCCTGCTATAAACGAACCCGCTTAGCATCTTTGCTCAGTCGAGAGAGTTTTCTGGTTACGTGACTTTGATCTGAGGGTACTTCCTAAAATGAATCACTTTAGAAGTATCGATTAGTTTTATTATAGTTTTCACTTTTTGTCTTTTAAATATTCATGCATATAAAAAGATTTTACTGTGAAAAAAATACCATTTTGAACTTTCTCCGACTTGCAACTCTATATCGAAAGCTTGCTTAAGAAATAGAAAGTTTACGTGTGTTTTAGTGAGAATAATAATGGTAAAACAGCGTTAGAGGCATAAACAATTGTGCTTTTTAATTTTAAAGGAAAAAAAAGACCTTTTCATCCAAAAGTTTACATATTTTGCATTGAATAAGGGGCTCCTTGTAAACCTGAAACATCTATGCAACTTTTATTGCCGTTTTGTGCTTCTAACGTGGATTTCTTTTTTTTTTTTTTTTTACTTTTTGTTTAATTTTAAACTTAATTTACTGCAAAACCCGAAGTAAATAAATTTGTAATGGATTTGAAAATATAATAATAATAATAATTAAAACTTCTATGCGAGTCGAACTTAAATATTTCAGCTGAACACAGAACATAAGCGAAGAAATATGTACTAAAATATATAAGAAAATATTTGCTAATCATATTTATTTTTCATTTATTTATTTTTATGGACATTGAGTCAACAGTTTCTGTTGTTTCTCTTCTTTCTTGCTTTTTTGCAATTGCAAAAATTAATTTTTAATTTTTATGGTGCAGTTTTGTAATTTGAGTCAAAGAAGTAACTGAAACAACACCGTCATTCACAGGGAAAATAAAAATAAAAAATCTAAGCTCATTATTTCAGAAATTATTTTCAATTCTAGTCATAAAACTTGCGTGACGAAATGATACCATTGTTTCTTCTGACCATCAGTATACATAACGAAGGTTTTATTTTTTCATTTCGTCGTGAATGTCCCAATATTAAATGCGTAATTTATTTTGTTTTCTTGCACTATTTTTCTTCGGATATTTGACGCAAGAAGAATTCTTAACGTGAGGCGGTTCACTCAATTCTTTTGTTCATATAAATTTAGAAGTAAATTTAGTGTGGTTTCAATTTTCACATCAATGATAGCTCTCCCTCTTCGCCTTTACACAAGATCAACTCGATGCAATTTCTTTTACCCAATGCAGGCTAATACGAATAATTTTCTTTAAAAAAAAATCCTTTGGCATCTACTTTTTTTCTAACTTTTGATCTTTCGTAGTTAAACCTTCCTTCTCCGTAGCTTTGATGGAAATTGATTTAATCAGGTATGTTATAACAAATTTCTTAGTATGCTCGAATTTATATAGGGTAACCCGTAAGATGTACAACACATCTCAACATGTACATACAGTTGTATAATATAAGAGAAATGATCAATAATTTTTTGTGTTAAAATGTGAATTAAATGAATAATCAACGTAAATAAAACTTAAATATTCTAGCATTGTGCCTTTTCTTATGTCATTTACTGATGCTATTCATAGACAGTTTTATTGACTCGTGTTTGATTATGCTATAGAAATTTTATCAAAATACAGTAATCAAAGTGTTAAATTTTGTGTCTTTCCTTTAACGTCATGTACATATTTTAATAAATATTAAGCGTTCTACATCTATTTATTTTAACAAGCTATCAGTTTGCAGATTAATTACCGTTACGAATGCGTTATTCCATTATTATTACTATTTTAATTGTATTATATTTATGTATAATATCTAGAGCCACTTTCATTATATTGAAGTTTTAACAACTTAAAACTTCAAAAAGGAGACCCGAATTAATGCCAGACTGTGCGCACTATTATGAATTGAATTAGGCGCTGGTTGTCCATATGATTATGTATATAAAATATTTCATTAGATAAACTGACAGCGTTTTATTCAATGAAATATTTTAACATGAACAAGGTCCCACTTTCAAATTTTTACAACGATTTCAGTATTATACAAAGTGCTATTATTAAATTGTTTTTGAAACATTTTGACGCGGCGCAGTTTTAAGAAACTTAAGTCTTAAATTTTAATTTTAATTTAATTAAAATAATTTTTCCTCTATCTTTATTGTGTTTACGTATTAGAGTAAAGTCCTTGAAAAGTACTGGTAAATGGTACTTGATTCAATTTCATCAAAATGCAAGATGTTCTGGTTATTTTTGGCCGAAAACTGTTGATTCGATACGGAATAACCCGATAGTACTCATAAATTTCAGTTGGCATTGAATGTTTTACTATTATGCAGTTTGAAGAGATTTTGCTCTCCGAGATGTTCCCGATAAAATGATTCTATTAAAATAATTATTCCAAAATGAACAGTGCGTATTAGTCTAGCTGCTGTTGATATTTTGGAATATATTCAACAGATTCTGAGCCTCTTGACGACGAATCTCTCCTCAACATAGGAAAAAGAACGAGCTTATGACGGAGAAAACGAAATTGAAGAAAATGTGCAAAACTGGAAAGGGGAAAGGAAAAAAAAAAACCCTTACACTGAAAAATTTAGTAGAAAGCTTTAATGGCATTGGAAAAGTTTTCAATTCCACTGAAGAAAATAATTCTCTAGAAAGAGCAGGCTTGAAACCAGGCGAGAATTGGAAAATTATACTGTGCGTTATCGCGCGATGCACAAAAAAAGGGGGGGGGGGGGGTGACAGAAAACGATGACTAATTTTTTAGTTAAAAAAAATGTGCTTCGTTTTTCGTTTTAAGTTTGTGAATGCTATAAGCAACAAACGTGTTCCAGAATTTTTTTCACTATTTTACTATTTCTCATCAATTTTAGGCAATTGTACATATATATCTGTTTTAATAAAATGTGGTCGAAATGAATTACTTGTTTTCCTGTTGAAAAAATGCTTCACTCAATGCGCATTCTCTTAGTGCAGTACTTCGAAGTAACCAATTAATAATTTGGTATTTAGGCTATTCTGAACACACTGAATTCACTTTTGTTGACAATAATAAGGTGTTCCAATCATATTTTTGAGGTTATCATTCATTTTAACATAAATACAGCCTCTTATTGATTTTTTTTTCAAGAGTTTTTTAATCGATGCCGATTGGCACCTTACTTGTTTTTCAAGTGCTCATTGATGGCAGTAAAAACAATTTCGATTTTTTTTTATTCTTTCAGAACTATATTTTCATCAAATGGTTCAATTAAAATTGAGGATATTAGTAATAATTACAAATCACCAATTATTAAGTAAATTTCATGATTAATTTTACATTTTATGCAAAAACTATCTCATTAAAAATATCCCATTCTTTAATAAAATGTTTGCTTTAGTAATTATTTTTAAAGACATATTACATTTCATCGTTCGTTAATGTAATCATTGCGTAATATATTCATAACAAACTTTTAAAATCCACATATATTTTAAGCATTTTCACCCTTCTAAGCTCGAAGTGTTTATTTTTCTCACAAGAAATTTTTAAGTATCTTGTGTAAGTAAAGATTTCTTTTATTAAATAACCACGCACAAACTTTCTTTTATTCAATTCCTACTATTAGCTCACACTTTCCCTATATCTTGTTCAAATTTTCAATCGTTAATAAGATACTTTTTATTCATCCACTCAAATTAAAAGATATTTTTTAAAACTTGTAGTGGAGGACACTTGATGTTAATACAGTTTTTCAAATATTAATTCATTAATTAAATTTAACCTTTATTAATTTTAGTTTTATATGAATTCCATTAGAACTATTGAAGCCATAGGTCACTATTTTTAAAGCAGTTAGCACACGAAATTTGATTCTTTAGAGGAACTTGTTGATTCCCATTCTGCCTATGCTAACACGGAGAAAAAATTTAGTTTTATATGGATTCCATTAGAAATATTGAAGCCATAAGTTCCTATTTTTAAAGCATTTAGGCACACGAAATTTTATTTTTTAGAAGAAATTGTTGATTCGCATTCTGCCTATGCTAACATGGAAAACTGCTTCTTTGACAATAATTTAGGAATGTTGCGTACAGATATATTAACTAACTAAAAGTTAGGTAAAAACGACTTTTGTAATCCTTTCATTTAGCTGACACGTTTTTGACCCAAGTAGGAATTGACTTAAATAAATAAATATATATTACTTGTACGTAATTAGTGTTTCATGCATCAGTAATAATACTATTTATTTAGAAAATGTCAGCATTTAAATACAACGCAAAAAACATGTGGTAATAGGCAATGCGCGAAATATGTATTTCGAAAGAACAAAGAAAAAAGATAAGATGCTAAGGTATCCAATCAGACTGAATACAGGAAAAATCATGCCGATTTTGTCACCCACTCAACTGAAAGATGGATGAGGTGAAGATTGCTCTGCTCCTCGAAAAAATTAGGAATATGATGAAATGTATGGGGTTATTTTTTTCTTGTGCACTACTACTTTGTTTTTTGCTTTGTATTTGATTCTTACTTTAAAATATTTTTACCTATGTATTATTTTACCTTACACGTTTGTTTATTTAAATTTAATCCCTTTGTGAGTTTGCTCGAGTGGAGCTCAGGCAAATAGAAAATTCCTACTTCGCTGCTATATTTTTCTGGATAATGCTTTTATATGATTACGATCTATTTCCCCCCTTTTAATCACCAGGTAACAGGGGTGACCAACAGGTCAACAATTCTGGTCCATTTGCGAAAATTATCAGTCGAATTAATTGCACTCTTCTTCACAAAAATAGTCAACATTTCGTTTTATTTCTGTGTATTGCTCAGTTTGGTACATCCCGTAAACTCAAGATTTTTACCGTTATCTGCGTTGACATATGCTCTGCAATATGATATTTTAATGACTCCCCAGCCTTGTCGAATGCGTCGGTTTGTATTTATTAATACATTTTTTTATTAGGACTGTAATTTTAGGAATGTTCATCGTCTCTGTAAATTATAATAAAGTGTGCAGCAAAGCTTCTCTTGACTGGCATCCACCGACTAAAGCGCGCACTTGTCTCTTGCGGACACTTCACAATTTCCAGCATTAAATGAAAGAGGTACTATCTAATAATCCTCTTTTAAATATTATAAAGCTCTTTGTTTGTCCGCTGCCGTGAATGCCCGCCAAGACTATTGGACTATGTATTCAAAATGAAATAAATAATTCTGAATTTTAGAAATGCACATAAAAGAACTTTTGGGAAATTTTCACATCATTATTCGAAATTTTCAGATTCATGATTGTAAATATGATAACGTAAGATTTTAAAAACTGCTTTGTATACATGCAGCGTTATTTGCGCTAAGATGATAAAAAATGAATAGTTGAAAAAATAGATTGTATTGCAAAATTTTCATTTTTAATCGTCTCTCCTCCCGCCCCATCCACACACACACACTTTCACACAATTCCACACACATTAAGAAATAATTTTTCCCATACTTATTCTCGCTTTTGTGTCCAAGCTTGAAAATAAAAGAACGTTTAAGTTAAAAGTATTTCGTGTTTTACTTTTTATCTACCCACACACACACACGTACTGTCATATCATGTGTGTGTGTGTATATATATGTATATATATAACATATATACATAAACGATTAGCTGTTTTCTGCAGCTAATTAACTTATTTGTTGCATCATTGCACCTGTGGCCTTCATTTATGTATCATAACTCCTAATCCGGAGGTGGAGAAATTTCCTACTGTTAATAATAATCCGTTATTACCCAGGCAAAATCCAGGTTCCGTGGCCGCAGAAGGTTCCATGTTCTGAGAGTGGGGTTTAACTTTGAACAGGGAGCGGGCATCCCTCGCATTTGTACACCTTTCTGTCTCTCCGAGAAGAGGAGAGGAATGCAAAAGCAAAGCCCATTGACGTCACTCGTTTCCCCAGCTCCTACGCACTCTTTCCCCTGTGAAGTGATCCTTTCCCGCCATTCCGTTTTCCAAGATGGCAGCAGAGGAAAGCAGACGACCGTTCACTGCTCGGCGCACGAGCGACCTTTTGCCATGGATGTCACCCTGATCTTCGACGACCCCTCATTTCATAAATGATATTTACGGGTATTTGTTACAAATCCAAATTATATCTGAGGCGGGAGTGTGGTTGTTTGCCATTGAGTTGTTTCGATTTTCGTGCGTGGACCGGCGAAGTGAATAGTTTGTAACAATTTCTCTCCCCCCCCTACCCCTTTCATCTTATCTCTACAAACTTCAGGGAGATGTGAATCTTTTCCCAAAATTCGTCTACTTCAGTCTTGTGGAAGCGACTCTGGTTTTTGTCCCGTTTTGCGACTGGGGATTTCATCTTCCCTCATCGCTCGAAGAGAGAAGCGCAACAGGGGAATCCCAATCTGAAGACAACTTGGGAGGAAAGCTCGGCTGTGTGCGGTAAATTGTTTTCTTTTCTCTCTTATTCGTGACTGGGAATCCTCATTATATTTTTGGCTCGTCCTCCTAAAATCTTACCCCTATATGAAAGGGGAGGCAAAGAGAAATGTCTGGGGTCGAGTGGAGGGGAGCTGCAGGTTATTTCTTCGCATTGTGGTAGCCATGTTTAGGAACTGATTCAGGGCCGTGCGCGGATTTTTTAACCCCTTTAAAACCTCGGAACTTTGCCCCAATGGAAATAGTTATGAATCGAACGTACTCATTTATGTACGTGATGATGATGACCATCCAATGTAATTTTCTCTTTAAATTCTGATTTTTCATGTTTCTCCAAAGTAATTTCTCCAAAAACTTTAATGCATATAATTGGATTTGTGTAAGTATAGCATTGGAAAGCAAAGTAATTTAGTGAAATAGTAATTGAAAACGGATGAAATGAATGCGACTTGATGTGGAAAGAAGTATTGAACCGTGATTCCACGTTATTTTAATCAAATCATGAAAATAAGCTCCATAACTGATTAATAATTCTTATTTGCATCCAGCGTGAAAAATCCCCAATTTACGCTTAATTTTTCGAAATTTCCAATGCGTTTGTCGAAAATCGATAAAATATTATGTTTTACTTTATTTATTTAATATTTTGGTGAATTCGAAGATAATTTTGTCTCAACGCACCGCTTGTTCTTCAAATTTGTTGAAAAAGCTTTTTTCTTTTTTTTTTGACGCAAAGGTAGTTTATTTAGATAAAAAATATAAATTTAAAGAAGATGTAGTTATCAGCCCCTTTGAAAATACAGCGCTTTAAAAATTAGAAAATTCGATCAAAATCATTGAAGATCCATTTTAAAAATAGACCTAAAATATATTCGCGTCACCCTTTACACATAATTTACCCTCTATATGATCTAGCAGATCCGGAACATAATTTTGAGTTCAATTAGCCCCTTATAGTGTATGTGATTATGTGTTTTAAAATACCGACAGAGTTTTACTCAATGAAATATTTTAACATGAACCCATCATAGGCCCACTTTCAAACTTATACAACCATTTCAGTACTGTACAAAGTATTATTATTATTATTATTATTTTGAAAATTTTTGAAGTGGTACATTTTGTAAAATTTAAATTTTTAATTTAATTAAAATAAATTCTTTTCAATTTTATCTCATTGGCTTGAAATTTTGAATTTAATTGGTTTGATCATGGTAGACAATTTTTCTCACCCTGGCCGATTTGAAATTCGAAGAAAAAAAGAAAATTCCCAATACCTTTTGCTCTACCCACCCTACCGTACAGCTACCTGATCGAAGTGCGTTCACACTTCCTCTTCCCTCTTAAAATTCATGTGCACCATCTCTCCGAGTGCGCTATCTCACCAGGTTTTACTTTACTAATCATTTGTGAGTTGTATTTAAAGTAAATACTAATAATAAAAGAAAATTTTAAGTGGGGTATAATTTCTAGATAAATAAATGGTGCGTTAAGAAACTTATGGTAAACTAATCGAAATAGAGAGAAACAGAACCCAATTGCTCTCAAAAATTGTTTGTTCGTCAATTTATTAAATCTTTGAATAGATTACTCTTTAATTTTCTAAGTGAGTATTTTGTTGTTAGTGGGATTGATAAAAACCAAGTTCCTCTGTTTAATCCAGGTTTTTGTTTTAAGGACTTTTCGGAGCTTTTCATATTTTGTTCTTAATTAAATCTATTTCTGATAAGAATAATTTATGTTGCAGTAATAATCAGTATTAAAATCAGTCATTTTGATTAAAAGAATAAACATTTGTTACTTGTAACGTAGAAATAAGCTCTGAAAAATGTCGTTAGCATGAACAACTAATATTTTATTTGCAAACCATGTACAATTATTCAGTAATTTGTTATTTATTGCATGCAAACTCTTACGCTGTCAAATGTAATAATAATGTCAAATGATCGAATGGTGCAAATCAATCGATAATTGTTTTGTTCCATTTGTTCATTGACTACAAAAGCCGCGCGTGCCACGATCATAAGGAATTACTTAAGACTATGAGAGTTTAATGTCATATGAAAAGGTCAAATCAGCAACGATGGTATTTGGTAATGCAAGATTCTAACTGAGACACCTGTCAGGGACGGTTTTCTTGTTTTGAAAAGAGTTAGACAGGGTGTCTCTTATTTAATGTTGTTCTTCAGAAGGTCATCAAGAAGGAAATCTGGAATCGACAGTTGCTGCCAGGGGTAGTATTTCTTTAGAAATGTGTTCAAATCATGGCTTTTACCGATGTCGTTATACTTTTCTCTTGCAGCTTTAACACTTGTTTCCATACACATTTCGACAACGCGCCAAACGCTTTCGGTGTTACATGTTCTTGAATTTCTTTAAAATTATTTTTGGTCTGAAAATTTCGTCGCAATTGTATTTACAGTATCAAAAATTAGTTCAATAATGTTTTACAGAAAAGCTACAATTAAATTGTAACTTTTACAAAAGAGTTTATGTGCGATGTCGATGTGCAATATTTCTATGCATTTTCGGAAAAATAACGCGGATATTTACGAAGATACATGCATTTCTTTCAAGAATGAGAATTCGTTTTTTGCTTACGATAGAGTTTTCAATCGATTTTTACTAAATTATGCTTTATCCGCGTTATCTTTGCAAATTTTTGCGATATTTAAGTGAAACGTTTTTCAAAGTTGCCCTATATAGTCTCTGGCCAGATTTTTTGTAATTGCATGTTTAACACTCAGTTTGATGTAAAGTTTCATTTTTTTTTACTTCTAAGTGATGTTTTTCTTTACAATGTTTACAACTTTAGTACAAATTCAATCAGGATTGTATTTAGGGAACCAAAGACAAATTGCAAAAGAAAAAAAGTTTTTGATCATCCTCCTTCGTGTTGGAGTATGCTGTAAGCTGGAAATATGCTGCATACTCTACAAAATAATTTAAGTGCTATTTACTTTTGTGCATTTTCTTAGACGTTCTGCGTATACTCACGAAGGCATAAGAAAAACTCCCTATTTCCTACACACATTTTTGGCTTATTTCCGCAAAACTTTCAGACTACTTGACAGCATACAAGAAAAACATTATACTGAAATTTGAAATTGCACTAAGTATTTAATATGGGCTTTTGAAAGAATTACTTTATACATATATGAGAAATATAGCAATTTTTAACTTTCCTAATTTCATACCCAAGTGTGCATGTCAACTTATACGAAAATTGCAGCTGAATATCGTGGAACTTCAAAAAGATACATAAGATTTAGTGACGTGAAGGAAATCAAAGTTTTGAAAAAAATGCTTAAAACATCGTGAGTGTACATGAAGTGTTTTCTAAATTGCGTAGAATAAATGTGCATAGTAAGTAAATTATTTTGTGTACATCTTATTTCCAGCTTTTTAAGATGCAAGGTGATCAAAAAAAATTTTTTTTTCTTTACTCTTTGTTGTTGGTTCCGTAAATGCACATTGCACATGATTGTATTTAACATTGCAAAGAAAACGATTACCAAATAGATAAAATACAGAGCTTCACATCAGGCTGATCATTAAATGTGTAATTACGAAAAATCTGTAGTGCATCTAATAATTTGGGCAGGGACTATTTATTGTTCGTTACTAAGATTTTGAAAAACAGAAATGGCTACTTTTCAAGCATGCGCAGTTTGAAATTAATTCCTTTAAATACTCATATCTTATCAAATATTCAGTGTTTCGTTTCAAATTTCAACATGATTTTTCTCTTGTACGTTGTCAAGTTTTCTGTAAGGGTGGGAGACATTTCACTAGAAAGTTCTACTTGGTAAAAGCAAAACTGAAATTTTTTTTCTGCAGTTGTTCTATTTCGTTGTTTAAACTGTAAGTAATTTTGTTCACGCAAATGTCTTCTTTTCAATTATAAATAGCTTTTATGAAAGCTTTGAGGCATGTTGAAATTTTTCATGAAGATATTTTGTTTGGATATGGTGTTCTCTCTCTTATGAGAGCGATATAGCATTCAAACAGAAAGACGCAAACACTTACAGGTGCAGTCTGATGAAAGAACATCAGACTTTGTAGAAAGTCTTACTTGCGCCTGAAGCATTCCATTTAATAGCAAAGTATGCAACATGTTGATGAATAAGAGAGAGAAGAAAACCCATTTGAATTACTAATTGATATTGTCAAGAAAAACAAAATATAATAAAACCGTTTATCAGAAATAAAGAATTAAGCTCTTAAAATAGTTTTAGACATCACAAACTGTCTCTAAAAAGAAAGTTAAAACAAATCTTCTTCGCACGTGCGCATTGGTTTGATGACATATTTGTGACAGTACTTATTTACTGTCTACTACCGATTTCTGCCCACTTGCATTCTCATTAAACTAAGAACTTTTTCATCCAAAGTTGTCTACACGATTTGGAAGTAATATAAGCTATCATCATATACATATAATTGAGCTCGGCAATTTCTTTCTCCTAAAGCAAATATTTCATTTTTTTTTTTTTTTTTGACACATTTAAACTGACTTGAGTAACGCATGCGTCACAGTCGTTTAGTAGATAAAAATAGCAGTAAACATACCTTACATGCATGATATTAAACAATGCATTGTTTTTATCACTTAATATTCTGAATCTCTTAGCACACCCTTTTGTTTTCGACTTATGTTGTGAAACGAAATTTTACTTATGTGAATCGTCTTACTCGAAGAGAACTACAGATTCTTGTGTATTTCATAGCAAGCAAATAAATAGTTTCCTCCCTTTTCTACTAATAAAGTACAGCTTAAAATTTTAAAGTCTGTTCTACTGAAGGGAAATTCTTACTTTGATTTTCATCCTTTTTAGCCTACTTTCCCGTAAAAGTAAAAAGAACATAAATAAATGAAGTAGGAGAAATATCTTAATGTACCTGTAAAAATATCGTTAAAAGTAAAGAAAAAAGAAAAGTCAAAAATAAGTGAAGTAATGAAATAAATACTGAAAAATAAAAAAATTGAAAGTAGGGTGTTGAGATTGGGGGGGGGGGGGAATGTATGTCTGTCGGACCGTCTGGCTGCCCCCCCCCCCATATCACTTTTGAGGAAATTCTCCAATTCGAAAGATTTTTTTTTTTTGCATTCGAAAGATCTCGGCCCAGAACATCTACTTTCCTTATTTTACTTTTTGATTTGAACAATTTTTCGTTTAGTTTTGAGCAGTTCAAAAAAATCTTAATATTAGCACCTATGGGCAAAATGAAGCAAATTATGTGAACTCTGGGCATAAGATCTAAGTTCCTATGAACAAGCCTATTAGGAAAAGCTCTCAGCATGAAATATTTTTGATTTGAGCAATTTTTGTTCATATTTGAACAGTTCCAAAAAAAGGAAAAAAAAAAATATTTTTGATTTGAGCAATTTTTGTTCATATTTGAACAGTTCCACAAAAAAAAAAAAAAAAAAAAAAAAAAAAACACGCTCTTATAGGGGGATGTAACAGACGGATTTGCTTGGAATAAACTTTATTGGAAAGGGAATGTGACGTAGAACGAGTGAAAAAATGAACTAAACGAGCCTATTTCCCTATGAAATGTTCTGATCGAGATTTTTAAGGATATTTCTGAATGAATGAGTGAAAGAAGGAATGAATAAATGAGTAAATAAATGAAAAAATACATAAATGAGTGATTAAATGAAAAAAGAATGAATGAGTGAATGTATATGCATAAACCGTTTAAAAAGGTATATTTGAAGTAATTAAGAAAGAAATAGGTTATAAATTTGAAATTGGGTGTATACGGAAAAGTAGTCTCGTTTAGTTCTAGACGGAACTTCTTGTTTATTTTTATTTCTTGGCATATTAATAACGGCGTGTTCAACAGTTGCCCTAAATTTTGTAAACTAAGTGGTAAATTTTATACTCTTAAAAATTATGTTTATCAATAGCATATCATCTGTTTTTTCTAATATTCTTATTTTTCTGTTTATTTTAGGTAAGTTGACTGTTTTGAATTCCTCTGCATTTGTTTCTTTGGTAAGTTTTTATATTTTTACATGCGTGTGATGCATACAATTATAACTATTGCACATTGAATTATATGAAAAGGCTTAAGGTTTGAAACCAGTGTTATTGATATAAATAAAACAATGCGGTCCTTTAAACGCTTTTATTAGGAGGAAGAAAAAAAGAATAACAATAATAACCGCGATGTAACCGAAGTCATTAAAAATAAAGATTCATCTAACGTACAAGTAAATGAAATGTGCACCTCCAAAAATATAGTTTATTCTTATATGAGAACGACTTTCTTAGTAAAAACAGCAAAATGAATTTTAAGTATTTCAATTGTTTTCTATTTAAAGTAAGAATAAAGTTGAGAAAAAACCAGAGTCTGAATATTAGCTACAAAAAATCGAAACATTATTGTTTTGCATTCATGCGCTTTAATTACTACAAACAAGAGTTCGCCCAGCTGCAGAAATTCGATCGTAATCAATTAACTTTTTCAAGTTCAGCCTCAAATATTTAAAGAACTTTAAGACATTTTAGTCTTTCTGTTTGACAACCGTTTGTTTCGTTTAAATGGTTCAATTAGCAGAAATCGTTCCTCAGTGCGACTTATTGACCACTGAGTAACTGAGTTATTTAATTTAATGCATTTGTAACACGTATTATACATAGGTTTTATCTTTCTGTCCCCCTTCTCTCGTAAAGAAAATGGAACTAATAATTTTCATTATTATTAATATTAATGATTTTCATTATTTGACAATATTAATAATTTTCATTAATTCCTATTATTATTGGATAAATTAGAAATACAAAAACACTGACTTTCAATTTAATCAAGACTTCAAAACGCTACAGCAAATCAACAAAACTTAGTATCTCAGTTTATATTACATTAGATATTGTTAGCATCAAGTTGTATTTTATTTTGTTTGACGTTGTACTGGACATACAATCTGACTGACTTATAATATTACATTATACATTATTATATCATATTACTTATATATATTGGAAATGGATTAACTGACACCTTAAGATTAATGTTATTTTGCTTTGAAATTCATTTAATAGATCACATTTGTTCTTTGTTTCGTTCTTGGTATTTCTTCTTCTTTTAATCATAAATAGTAAAAATGTATTGAGTATTTACAAATGTTGTAGATTGTAAATGTAAGAAGTAGTATGAGAGTATGACGAATAGAGACTTTACAAAAAGAGCTCCTCTCTACGTCGAAAGTAGAAGGGGAAAAAATTGACTATTTACAAAACAATTTTATTGATAACACTAAAACTCATCAGTAGCTACAAAATAAAAAAAGTAAAAAAAAAATCAGTTGACAAACAGAGAAGAAAATGGTACTTAACTGTTTTATCATTGCCTATTTATATATGAATCTATGATTGAAATGGTGTCCTACTTTTGGCATACTGTTTGCTTTTAGTTGCCTGAAATCGTTAAAATAAGTACTTTTATTTGTTTATATTTTTTTTCGTTTTATATTATTGGCCACCGTATTATTTAATTACAATTAGCTATAGAAAATCATTTTTGGGGGGGGGGGGGTTGTTTTTGTCTTTTTTTAAAAATACAAATTATTAAAAATCTTCTTTTAAATTTCCAAGTTTAATTCATTAAAATAAAAATCCAATTTTGCCCTGTTTTTCAACTAAGCATCAAACAAGACATGTTTCACCGCTCTAAATGTAGCCCATCTTATGAGTTCAGCTAATTTTGCATTTTGAAAAGAAATCTTTAGAAATCACTGTTAGGCTTTTAGGATGATGATTAATTTTAATGTGTTTTGTCTTCGTAAATATTTGTATCGTTTATTTTGTGTTTAATAACTATTTAATGTTGTGTATCCCTGGTACTATCAGTTTATATTTTGACTTTTTTTCTGTGCAGAATACGATGTCACTCACACTTTTTCCAACTTTGAAAGAATTGTGCATTACACATAATTTCCGATTTTAAGTTCATAGCTCATCCATTCCTGCCGCATTTAATGAAGGAGTGTAACCTATAAAATTAGTCTGCAAAATAAATTGGTCGAAAGTAATGGAATTAGTGAGCAATAAAAAAAAATGTCTCTTAGCTGTACATCATTAATATTAAGTACCTCTTAATTCGCTTTCCGTCTTCTAGAAACGATTTCTCCCCATTGCTCTCATCTGCAATTCATACAGATACGATCCGAAACATTACATACCTCTTCCGTGCCGGAGCGAATCACAAGGCTCTCCTTGAACCTCGAACTTTAGAGAAAAACGCTAAGATTTATAATGTAAGGCTTTTTGGATGGAAGGATAAAATCATTATTTTTCTCAAAGAGGTTTGAATTTTCTTTCGGAATTTTTATCTGCCGAAATAAATCTGGTTTGGAAGTTTTTTTCATTGTTCTTGAGTTTGGAAATTTGATTGAAAATGCGTTTCTAGAATTCTCCGTTGTCGTTTTATGTACGGATGCTTTCCGTCAAAATATCTGCATCGTATAAGTGAATAATAAAACTTTTCGTTTTTATATGCTATGAGAGGGGAAAAAATGTTTAAAATGAATATGTGCTAGTAAGATCTTTCATTTAAGTACCTTTTATAGCACTTAACTCAATATTAATATATTACGAGCAGGAATTGCAAAAATGATGCTCAATCTGATAATGCTGAGTAGGTTCTATGATATTACATAACTTACAGTGATTTACGGAGTTTTGTTGCCGAACGAACGCAACAGATGCTGAGCGTCTAGGACAGACATATCGCGGACGTAACGACAGAAGAAATGACTAACAAAATTTGAATTGGGTACAAAAAAAAAAAAAAAAGATACCGCTGGCTGTGAAGGAGTGCGAGATAGCTGAGATGGTAAACATTTTAAGGTATCCGTACACCTTTAAAACGTGATTTTTGACTAGAATATCGATTTTTCAATTTTGCTCTAATACAAAACTTTAAACTTTTAGCTTTCTAAAACAGTTTTAATTTTGCTTCTATCGTACTTGAAAGTGACGTTACAGCTATTTTAAATGTGGAATGACATCAACTTTCATGACCGGAAGTACAGGTTTAAGTACCGGAAGTGCAGTTTTAGGCTTGTTTATTTTATAGTCTGCTAAAAAATACATGCTGAAACGATTAAAAAATGAATTAAAACCAATTATTCATTAAAAGTCTGAACTTCATAAATCAAGTAAACTTTTTTTTTTACTTTTTACTGTTTTTGCAGTAATAATTCTAATTAAAAGTTATTTTCTGCATTTGCTCGAAATTGATTTTTCTGCTATTTCATCTACCGCAAAACACGATATCTCAAAAACATACGTTTCAAAGACCTTGAAATTTTGCAGATTAATTCTAGATAATGTTTTTTAGGGAATAGACTATATACATGTTTGTAAGTTCAATAATTTCCAATTTTCAGGTGCTTATATGCTAAATTTCACATATTTTCTGGGATTTCGCATTTGTATAGGTACTGCAACCACTACAGCTTTATAAATAAAGGGATTATTATCATGAGTGTAGTCTATTCCCTAGAGAAGACTATTAACATTGATCTAAAATTTACAGAATGTTAATAAATGCATTTGTTATTGACTTACCTCGTTTTGCGATACAGTGGCATTTTCCCTATATTTCGCCTATTTTTCCCCAAAAAATTTCCCTCAAATAGACGAAAAGGGAATTTATTGAGTAATACATAAGTTTTCGATCATGTATGAATAAAAAATGTAACTTTTAATTTAAAATTCAAGAAATTTCAAAAATTTGGTCTCGAAGGTGTACGGATACCTTAAATAAATGAGTATGAAATACCTTTTTATGAACAATTAGTGACAAGTTCAGCAAGATGTCTGCCACGCTTAGTAACGCGATAGTGGAATTTAAGAAAATAAGTAGTGTAAGGCCACTAATTGTTGATTAACCCATGTTTGTTGGGTAATTGCGGAGATGGGAGTAAAAGTTAGCTGCAACTTGTTGCTCAACCTCTTGCTTTACTCTTAGTTCCTTCAATTAACGGCTTTTTTTTGCCAGAAGTAAGACGTGGCATGTGATTCACAATTACTACCCTAATACTAGTTTGGATCAGTCAAAGAAAAAAAAGTCCTTTTCTTTTCTAGTGGATAACTCAAGAGTCTCATTATTGCACATTGCATGAGTTTAATAATCCACAGGTAAGGTACAAGATCTAATCCTAAACTAGTTAGCGGTACTAGTTGCGGATAACAATTCTAAATATTACTTGCCGAAATAATTGGCTACAAATTGCATGATTATCATAAAATTTTAGATTACGTGTTCTCATCAAGAAGTCGCGAGTTTTGAGCACCGTAGTTAAACGCTGTATATTGCCCATAACTGTATACTTTTGTCTTCTTTCGTTCGAATGTATTGCTCAACTCTTGATTTATTTGATGATACCTAAACTTTCCTCTGTTGCATTGGACTCAATTTTCTTTCCTAAAATCATCTTCATACGTCCCACCGCATGCATTATCATTCCTTTTGTTGCTTCAACTGGTGCTTTCCATTCTTCTTCATTTTCTCTCTCTCTTTTTAAATTTTCCATCGTTTTAATCAGAAACTTAAATGAAGTTATATATTTGTAGTGTTGACTACTGTTCGTTTGCGAAAGCCGAGACTACCCTTCGGAAAGATTCTATTCGGCAAAGAGGGCTGTATGCTGAGATGGGACTTATTCGAAATTCTTTTTTACGCTGTCATTTTTTGTTCTTCCCCGATGATATATTGTTTCCAATTTGAGTCTTTAACACAAAAGAGAAAAGAAAAGAAAAAACGCTTAAAGTTAATTCATAAAAACCTTACATTCTCGAATCTTTATTTATCATTTCACCCCTAATTCGATGAAACAGAAGCAGACCTGACGCGTGCGCAAATTCGAGGAAACTCTCTGCTAAGAAAATCAGACGGTATTCTTGGTCTTTTCTTCTGGTCCCAAATGTTTTTTTATCATCTTCCAAAGAAATCCACCGAGAAAGAACTTTCTGTGGCATTAAATGAGAGTCCAGGTTGTAATTAAAATGTTTTTCAGCAAATTATATAAAGCGCTTAATGTTTCTTTACCCTTTTGGAGTTGTTTATGGATGCAGACGACTCGCCCGCAAAACAAGACGGAATGCACTGAATTAAACCGTGCATTTTTCTTTATTTTGTACCTCTGCTTATTTCATACAATCACCGCTGCTTACTTTATGCAATCATATTTTCATTTCTTATGAACAATTGCAACATGGGAAATAATTGTGCTAGGAAATGTTATTGTTTTCTTCCGTTGCTCCAACCCTACATGGTAACTTGTAAGAATTGTCATGCATTGGCTACTGGTTTGGATTAACTTACTGGTTACCTTTTAACTTGCACTTTAAACGGCTATCTTACGCTATTGCGTAATTTGCCTTTCGTCGTTGCCATGAAAGTGTGCGGCATTCCGATTATTTAATGCTTTATCTTATTTTTAAATATCACAAAAGTCGCTTTCTTACCAGTAGAAAGCTTTGAAGTATATTTATAATTTTTCGCACGCTAGACGCTTATTAAATGTTTATTAATGTTATTATTTTCAGTTACTAACAACAAGACATAATTTTGCAGTTTTTGCTAGAAATTTATTTTTAGGTCGCTCAAACCAAATGCACAGCTGTTTTTTTTTTTTTCTAGTGAACGCTTACAGCGACATCTTTGTAATATGGACCATATTGACCGAAAGCATGCTATGATATCTTTATATGAAGCTTACGATTCACTGTCTCGCTTTCAAAATTTCAAGCTTCTTTTGAATTTAAATACTTTCCTATTCACAGTTAAGTTCCTCATAGTTTGCGTTATGCACGCAACGTACTGTAATATAATTTCAGGAATTCCGCCGATCGCTTCGTGTGGGCTGTTTTAATGCTCTCAATAGTGCTACCAAATCTGAAACTGAGGTTTTAATTAAATTTAAATTTTGCAGCATTGAACTTTTCGGACTCATCTGTATATTATCTAGATTTTATGCTCTGCATGTGTAATTTTTGACGATATATTGTTTAGTTTTTTCTTACGATGTTTAACACAAAACTTGAAGCTTGCAGAGTTAATTTCTATTTTTATTATTTTTATGTATAGAATTCGGATAAACGCATAAAGTTATTCATTTTAGATCTTATCAAAAACACATTGTACTTACAAGCACCAGACAACGAAACAACATATACTATGCAAATTAAATGTCAAAATGATATTAATACGATTTAGAATAAGTTAGGTTATTTTAGTTATTAGATAGTTTAATTCTAAACTGTAGTTTTTTTTCTGAACCCCCGCTGGTTTAGTTTTGTCCCTTTCTAGGTGTTTTCAGAAATTTTGAGCTTTGAAACTTTTTTAGCAAATAGTTTTAAGTACTTTCCGTGGTTTTCATGTTGAAAGAAATATGCGTGATATTTTTTTAACACTTAACTGAAATCTAAAACTCGAATTTAAAAGCTAATATTCTCATTGCATCTTCTGTGCAAACAAAGAGTAACCTAAGAATTCAAAGAATCAAATTAATTCAACACGATAATTAGCAAAGACATCCATGCATAATTGATTTATTCATTCTATTTTTCTAAATCTTTTGCATTAGTTTTATAAGTTTTTTGGTATTTATTTAGCGTCCTTTTTATAGTTCTAACAAAAAGTCTTCAAAAATCAAATGTCCGACTAATTTTCACTCTACATCAAACGCTTAAAATTATGAGCTAAAGCAAAAGTTATTTCAACTAACAATTATATGTTAATTTCTATCGTTCTTGGAGAGATATCAATGTACCTCTTCAATATCAATGTAAACAAATTCGTTTTAACATGTTTATTTTCATTTAGTTTCCATTCGAGAGAGGAATGTTATTTAATTAACTTACTTTTGTAGTTTCGGAATCATTATCTTTGCGGCTACGTAACTGATACTCAGCAAAAGTCATATTGAAAACGTACATCAAATGGGTACTTCAGAAATTGCTACGATTTGTTGGATTAGATCTTTAAATCTAGGTAATTATTGTCACGTAAGCTCTAAGAACTGATGTAAAAGCTCACGATCGTAAAAAGCGAAGAAAAATGATCTCAAAGCACGAAAATTACAAACCATTAAGCGAATTCATCTCTATTGCTTCAAATTCAATGAAAATAATTTCTGTAGCAAAGATTTCCGAATGTAAAAAGTAAACATTTCGATAACATTGTTATGCCAAAAAAAAAAAAAAATTACGATTAAATTCCTGCATCTTGAAATCAAAGTATTTTTCTGTACTAGTCTTCATTCTTTTTTTTCACTAGTTTTACATTATCTAATAGGAAAACACAAAACAGTTACGAACATTTTCTCCTGTGATTTTCAATCGATTTTCTTACTTTTTTTTTGTTTAGCAGCTATTGACGAGACTTAGTGATATCAATTCAAAAACAGTTTTTTATTAGTTAATTATTTTTCTTTTGTCGGGAAGCCTCATTTATAACTGTGATGTTATATTGTTATAGATAGCAGATGGCAACATATCTTGAGTGAGTAAATTATTAGGTAATAAATATAAAACTGACTGTTAAAAAGACTTTCTTGTCATTAAGCAGTAACAATAAAAAAAATTATAATTAAGAGTTTGAGTGGAGGCTTCTCTGAAGCAATGAAATGAAAAATGACAATTGTGTATATGGAAGCAAACATTTAAGTTTTATTCAACTGCCACTCAACTTAGTACGAAATCGGCAGAAGTACAAGCTGCTCAATTTATGAGCGCAATTGACCTTGCGGCGACAACGATTTACAATACGTTTGCTTTAAGTGACGATGATCAAAATAAACTCGACGTCATAAACGCCAAATTTGGTGAATAATACTTACATAATTATATAAATAGCATAATGTTTTCAACGCTAAATTTAATTACTAACTTCAAATTTCGACATTTGGGTGAACTCTAGAATTTTTTTTTTTTTTTTTTTGTATTTTTATTTTATTTCATTCATTCATCTCTATTTGTACAGGTTCAAAATTAGGGTCATCGTCATTCTTACCTTCAACCCCACCACCATATACGGAACGACTTCCTTGTGGATCAAAAATTTTATTTTAGGAAATCGATTCATTTTCGATTTAAATAGGTTGTATTTACTTGACTTTTCTATGTATAAATCAGACTCTATCTAGTAAGTGTTATTTTCCCACATAGTTAATGAATCGTTTTCCCTCTGCCCCAGGAGGCAACGGATATCCAGTATCCGGTAGCTTTTTAAATATCTGGAATACAAAACATCCACTGCATATAAAAATTCCCGTTATTCGGCATGTCAAATTTAATTAGCATGTTTTTCAAATACGTTATAAACTTAAATTTAGCTTACAACGTATTTGAAAACTTTCGGATGTTTAAAAATATGCATATAATTTACAATTTTCAAACATTAGAGCCAGATGTCTGCTCCGGATCCGTCAAAGGACACCGGATATCCGATATCCGGCAGAATCAATATCTGGTGCATCCCTAATCCTGCCCCCCCCCCCCAAGAAAAAGAAAGAAAAGAAAAGGATACGCTACTGTTTGTATGCATTAGTCCATTATACTAAAATAAGCAGTCTAATAACTAAATTTCTGAAAAAATACTTTTTCATGTTAATTAATGGACATTAAATTGCGCGTTCAGATTTTTAAAAATCAGTTCTGTTGTGAACCACATGCTAATTTCGTCCATAATTAGTGTTCAAACTAACGCACCATTGGGGAGGGATCTTTTTCTCTACCCATAATATTTGCTCTAAAAGAATAGATTTTAGGCGTGTGTTATTTGGGCTTTTCTTCCTTTTGAGGAAATGCTTAGTTTTTCTAAATAAAATAAAATTTCAAAATAGATCTTTATTTTGTTTTTTAGATTGTATAAATCACCAGTGGCTTTCGGAAGGGATATAAAAACGAAATTTTATTTCTATGATATAGGTGATACATATTTCATTTTTGACCTTTCCCAACCGAATGGCAATATCGATAAAAGGTTCTGTGCATTTGGCAGTGCAAAAAAAATCGTATAAATTCTTTTTTATCTCATTGCAGGATTTTTTTTTTTGCTCAAAATCGATTCCAGATTGCATTTTATTATTATTAAAGACGAAAAGATTTTCTGTTAACTTGTTGATGTTCAATTTCTGTTTCTTATGGAATACACTAAAATATAAAAATAGTTTTTTTTTAACAGAATTTGGCTGCGATTTTTTAATAAAACTCTAGTGTAAGCTTTGAATATTGGAGTTCATAGTTTGTCTATAGAGTAGGTTAGTTAAAAGATAATTTTGTTCCCTTGATGAATATTATTTTTAACTTTTATCGATAAAATTTGATCATTTATTGCTACTGCTATTAATCAAATTGATGAATCATATTTCAAATGTCATAAATTCCAAATTTTGCTTAATTACTAAACAAGCTAATATGGGTTCGGGAAAATCAATAATGTTTAAAAATAGGCTTCGAAACAAATACGAGTATATGGCTATTGGTGTGACTCATCAGGGTCCGTTTTTTTTGTGAATTTTAAAAAGTTTTGTGAAGAATCAAATAATTTTGGGAAAATTCAAAATTTAAACATACGGTGGTAAGAATGCTTATTGATTTTTGTCTCTTATTTAATAAATAATTTTGCAAAAAGTAAGATTTGGTAGCTCGGAATTTTGTGAAGGGTTCGTTTTGATTGACTGGAATCTTGTGAAGGGTCCGTTTTGATCAATTGGAATTTTGTGAAGGGTCCGTTTTGGTCAATTGGAATTTTGTGAAGGGTCCGTTTTGATCAATTGGAATTTTGTGAAGGGTCCGAAAACGGACCTGAATTTCCTCTGGCGCCCTGCTCATATTTTATCTAAGTTTTTATGTGTCATTTTAAAGACGTGGGAATACAGAAATGTTTGAGTAGCATTCGCTCCTAAAAGCTTGTATCTTTCCATTAGAAAAAGCAGTAGAAAATTGTATTAATGTGGAAGCGCAATCCGTTTATAAATTAAAGGATACTAAAAAAGTAATAAAGAATAGTAAATTCTATTAAATTCACTGCTGTTAAAGAACTTTCGATTCATCCGACTATGCAATTAGAAAAAACCAAGTGTAAAGATCTAAATTGCAATCAGAAATGCAATCGTTGCCTTGCAACGTTGTGTAATAATGCACGTCTTCCAGAAAGTTGGCTTCTCTGCTTTGATGGTATCCGAAATAAGAAAAAGTATTTACAGGGAACATTTCGTTGGTAAGAATTCCCTAGCGTTTGGGGGAAAAAGCACACAAGTCAAAAAATGCCAATTTTTGACTTGCGTGCTTTTTCCCAAACGCTAATGAATTTCTACTTGGAAAGTTAGGTTGATCTTATAAAAAAAGTTACCGTTTTGATGGGTTTTTTTTAAAGTTGGAGGTTTGAGATTAGATTCAGTGTTAGCACACAAGCTTGCTAACATTATTGTAGTCTGCGTAAAATGTGTATATTACAGGTCTCTCAATGTATGTTACGCTAAAATAACTGACATTCTTTTTGATTTGAAAATGAAATTGCTAGTATGTAAATGTACAGTCGGGGGGAGGGGGGATACTCAAAATTACTTCGGCCATCATACGCTCTAGAAACACAAGTAAGGTGTATATCTTCATCGATTAATGTTTTCATTTAAATTATTGGATTAAATGTCGATAAGGGGCCGTATTTATATTAAAATATGAGTGCGAACTTTTAATTTTCTTATGAAATGCCCTATATTTGACAACGAAAGTGAGTTCAACTTGCTCAAATTAGTCTGTATATTAAATTTGATTGCATTATGTTCATTAGAACAGAAGATATGTATTAACGAAAACGTTTTTGGGGCCTCCGCTCCATTGAAGATGCATCTTTTAAGGTCAATGTTGATCAAGTAACGAAAATGAACTTAGCAGAACATGGTGAAATAAATTTGCACATCAATTTTAAAATACACGCGTTTTGTGGGTTGCATTTTACCTTTAGATTAGTGGCACATAGATTTTCTACTTTTAATTGCAGCTATACGGTCCCTTAGACGTCAGTAAAATGAATTTTTAAGTGTCGCGTAAAAACTGCTGCTCATTTTTGGTTGAAATTTTGGATACCTTTACGAAAGCTCGTCTAGATTTTTCATTAAAATATAATATGGTTTCAGATCATATATTTTTAAAAATTAATTTCATAATTCATAAAAACTATTAAATTAATATTTTCGACTGTGAAAACCACGTTGAGTTAGCTCATGTTTATATATTTCTATCTATATATATATATATATATATATATATATAAATCTTTGCCATACCTATCGTAGTTCAGATATTATATGCAAAAATATCAATAAACTTTTTAACATTACGAGACGCGTTTCTCTCAATATAATTCTAAAGCAACGGGTGAACGGAAGGACACGAAAATTGGTATAGAAGATTAAGTTTCGATGCTGATACAAAAATGTCATAAACGAGGGGGGGGGGGGGTTGTCATTCAAAACTTTAAACTTGATAATTTTAATATAAAGATTACCTCTTAACAAAATTTAAAAAAAATATTTTATAGAGTACATTACTCCTGATAAAATGACATATTTCATGTGTCTCTAGTAAAAGTAATGTCCAAATACGAAGGAGTGTTTCTAACCCTCCCCCCCCCCCACCTCACAATTAATGGTTCAGATTAGCGGTCGCCACTCGCCAACTGGCTACCAAAATGTTTTAAATGGCGACCAAAAATTTCATTGCCGATCGCCACTTTGGCGACCAGGTTGCACCAGATCGCTATATTTGTACCAAATATTATATTTATTCTAAAAAAATAGCTAAATATTTTGGATTAATACACTTAAACTTAGGTGCTAAGGATAAAATAATAAGAAATATCTAAAACCGGAAACAGATGCAAAAAGATTGCATCACAATTACGGCAAAACGCTAACATCGCGCGTGACACATGGCGATCGAAGAAACATAAAACTAAGCTAAAAATACAACGTTTTCAACATAAAAAAGGTAAACGCAAATTATTTTTATAATTTAAATTAAAAGAATTGCTTTTAGTATTGATAAAGTTTGAAAAATATCAAAATCCGCAAAATGATACCAAACCAATTATCACATTCAGGTGAAAAATATTACATTGCAAGGTTGTAAGTGATTTTAAGTCATGGTACTCAAAAGCAGAAATTTTATTTTTTATTCAATTTACTTTTAAAACTTGATACTGATTATTTTATTTTTGGCCTGTAGTATTTATCTTTGGAAAAGCGCTAAGTTTTAAATGAATTAGCACATAATTGCATAATTAAACAAGATTCCCCTTTGACTTTAATATTTGTTAAAGTTAATACAGGAGTAAATGGATAATGCTTAAAATATTTTTTTTTAATGAATTACACAAACTCCAAGCAGGAATTGCTCATCTATTCACCAACCTTGTTGGGCCTAGCGCCTGTTGTTGGTGTACTTTTTGTATTGTATTGTATTGTATTGTAAACTTGATGCAAGATAGAATTAAATTTAATGCTCAGAAAATAGCTAGCATTTCACTTATTCTATAAACTCACAGTGCCAGTAGCAGCTGTCAATTAGAACTTGACAGCTGGTGGCTCAAGGTGCAAAGATTTTGCAGCCTCGATCTGAATGACAGATTTTTGTTTAATGTTCTTCAAATGTACTCAATTTTTTAACTTTTAAAACAAATTCTTGTTTGCTCTTATTTTTTCACTAAATTTTAGATTTCTTTGACTGCTTTTGTAATATTAAATGCCCTGTGTTTCCAATAATCTTAATTTTAAAAACAATTTTGACTTGAAGTTTAAAACACTGATATTTACCATAATAAATTTAAATGCATAATAAGCATTTGATTGTTGAATGATGAAATACATATACCTTTTTTATATTTTCACTTTATTTTGGTATCAACAGGGGTACCCCCCTAGAAGCCTAAAATTTTAATACTACAGTGCAAAAGTTGAGACAGGAGCAAATATGTATGTTACTTCAAAACATTTTTAAAAAATCTTGAATTAGAAACTAAAAGCAAAATTGAAAATTGAATTTAATCGTTGATTTCATCAATGCTATAAACTTGTGGTGGCAAGTATCAATTAAAAATTTGTAGCTCAAGGTTCCAGACTAAAACCTGGCCCGAGTCGGTGGAATTTCAAGATGCAAAAAATCGTTTGCGCCCATGTTGTATGATTATGCGGCATGTAAAAGATCCCATGAGTGGACATTTGGCTTGGATGCTCACTGCTAAATTAAACTAGTGCAATTTCGCATCAACAGGGTCCGGGTGCTCGGCCTTTCCAGTGGAGAATCCGGATGTCAAAATTATCATACGGCGATGGTACCACACTCATTGTGGTGCCGGTGAAAGCGATAGTACCAATATCTCGGGAACGTCCTAGGTCTGCAATTGGCAGAAGCCAACAGCAGCCCATTAGAAAAAAAAAATTTTTGCAGACTAAATCTGAATGTCAGATTTTTGTTAAATGTTATTCAAAGGACTCGAATTTGTAATTTGAAAACAAATATTTTGTTTTACTGAATTTATTTTTTGATTAAACTTCACTTGTTTTGTTTTGTGATGTTGAACATCCTTCTTAAAAAATTAATTTATATTATCAAACAAATTAATTTATTAATATTTCTTGTTTGAATTTTAACAGGTCTTTTTGACATTACTATGATGCTTTATGTAATGATTGGTTCTACATATCAGTCGTGTAACTAGCACTAGCAGACCCGTAACTGAGGAGGGGCACAGGAGATTAAGGAACACTTTAGGGGGGGGGCGGTCAAGTTTCAAGTACATAATTTACGACTGAGGGGGTGCAATATTTCATACCCAAGAGGGAGGTGCTGCAAAGATGTCATATTACGCCACTGGTGCATAATAAATCTTAATTACTTATGACAAATTAAAAACATTTCTTTTTTCTACTTTAACAAAAAGGGATGGGGGAAAGCAAACTGTGATTAAAAGTGACTTCACTACTAAAATTTTGTAATATACACCTATACGTTTTGTATAACTTAAAATTAACCATTATCAAATAAACTTTTTTATATATCGGACGTATAGCTTTGTGCACAGGTGGCAAGATAATTTACGAATTTAATCTTGTGGCTACCTTATATTTTAGTTTTAGTTCAGCAAACCAAAGAAAAATCCTGGTTAAAAAGTGCACTTGATGTGATTAGGAAATATTCCCTGAGAATGAGAATATTCTGCAATTGAAATTTTAAATTTAAGAAAATTCTTTTTTCTCATAAGTACATGAAAACTTTTGTTGATATGATTAATGTCTTAAAATACATTTATTCATTATTAACAAAGCATGATAAAAAAATTTTTTTGGCCATACATATTTTTCAATAGTGATTTTTAAGAGAATTTTCTCTTAAGAATGAAAAATAATTTAATTTCCCGTTTTTTTAGATGAAATCCAAAAAACCGCATTAAACCAGTAAATTAATGTTGTGGCTACCAAAAATTTGAAGTGGCTACCAAAGTTTTTTGGGTTAGTAGCCACTGGCTACCAAAAAAAAAAATCCTAGTCTACACCATTACCCACAATAGTAAAGCCTGGAGTGGTGTTCCTTCACAGATGTCAACCCACCCCTCCCCCTCTCCCCCTCCCCCAAACAAGTTTCAATTTTGATTTTATAAAAAAACATGTAACATTTTCAATGGGTGGGAGAAAATCGTAAGAAATTCTATTTTATTTATTTGGGGTAACAAAAGTTTCAATTTATTTAACCGCATCGTAGGTCTGATGCTACGTAATTCGGGCCTTCGTCCGCACGATGCTGATTCAAGTTTTAATTAAAACTGAATCTTCAAGCAGCATGCGACTGGTTAATTAGCCAGTTTATTTAGTTGTTATCAATTTAATGTTTTATTTTGTGAAATAAGTAAGAACTTTTCATATCTTGGCCTTATTTCATACAGTTTCATTTTTAAATAAAACAGTTATAATACGTTGAAACGGGACCAGTATAAATCAGGACTCATTTTATGTAACATTTTCTCTCGATGCATGATATGTAACTTCCCTCCTCCTGATATTGCGTACCATTTTAGTTTTTTTTTTTTTTTTTTTAAGTTTCAATTTATTTTATTATAATTACTTTTTATTTATTTATTTTCTCGTTGGTAAATTCAAGAGATTTTACTCGTATCCGCAAGTAACTTTCCACTTTTTCGTCTGTCTGTAGTTCGTTGGCCCGTGCTATGTGGCTAACATTTTTAAATTGATAGTAAAAAATTAGAAAGTGTTTATTTGAGAATTTTTTGAAGCAACTGAGTAATTGTTTATCTAGTTCGTTCATTGGTTTCGTTCTTTTTTTTTAGTTTCAATTCGTTGACTAAATTTAAATGTTATTTGATTTCACTGTCAGCTTTCTGAAGTTGCTTCCTCGTTGTTATCAGAACGAAACTTCTTTCCTTAATTCATTCGAGATGACCATTATTTTCGAACATGCTCCCCAGGAGCGAAACATTTTTTAATAAAAAAAAAAACATGTTAACTATGGAAATCACCCAATTCAAAAGTGAATTCACATAAATAAGATCATTGCACACCGTACAATTTTCCCTGTACTTTACAGATTTCATTAGTTCAAGAAAAATCTTATTTCGACGACAAGTTTACTCAGAATAACTGATAATTGCACATTACTGTTATTGCACACATGGTGTGCAGACCGTCTTATAGCCTCGGAATTCAATTGCACACACGGTGTGCAATCGCTCTCGAATGGGTTAATGAAACCGACTATTTGACTATTTAGTCAAATAGTCTAATTTGACGAATTTGCCTATTTAGTCAAATTTTGAGTTTACAGAGAATTATCGTCTAAGGGGAAAATTAAAACACCACGCTGAGCTATAAAACAGTTTTTCATTTTCTATAATATTGACTAGTTATATATGTACCGTCAATTAGCTAATAGTAACGTTACTGGGAATTAATGTCTGCCGAGATCTTAAATGGACAGTCACTATTTAAGGGAAAAAAAAAGGTTTTAATAAAATTTTGACCATTTCTAATATTATTACGGAACATCTTAACCTTTAAAATATCACAACTAGATGGGTATTTGTTATATAATTTATAAAACGTATTCAATGCATAATTATCAATAGCAGTTATGTGAATTTGGCCTAAGGGAAATACATTGAAATGTCTTGTATATTAATTACGATACATAAAAGCAGATTTCATTGAGAAGATATGAACACAAATAATCGAAATGATATAGATTAGTGTTCCTAAAGATATGAACACTAACGAAAATACACTGCACTCTTTCGCGTCTATCTGTTTTACTCTCAATTAATGAGATTAAATTTTTGCTTAGCGAACAAGGTTTTCCGTAACGTTGTCCATTGGTGAAAAGCTTTCTAATCTCATTCATTTTAAAGAAAAAATATTCAAAAATGTGTGTATTTCGAATTTTCGATTATTTCCAATGCATATTCTTTTCTTTGGAAAAGAAAGTCTATTCTATTGAATATTTATGATCTCTGACAAAGCGATTCACTTATTTCGATGTTATTTGAATATCAAGCTATGATGGATCACTTTAGTGGTATTTTTATCATCTTCAATATGCAAATCGTTTAACGATATATTTAACTTTTTATTTAAATTTTTTTCCTCCATTTTTAGCCCCGATTAATCTTTTCTTTTCATTTAGTCTGTTAAGATGTAAATGCCCTGTCGCAAGTTTTTTATTCGAATCTGTTATCTTGCGTGTATATTTCTTTTTTATGGATATGGATGTGTAATTTTAATAATATTCGTTTCTCTTACAAAGAGCGCAAACATTTTTAGCTTGTAAATTTTATGAATTTGTTAGAAAAATGTATGGGTAAAAGACTTTCCTTAATTAGCCCCAACCCCACAAAACTTGTCCCCACAGTGGATGCTACGTAAGTGTAAAAATAGTAATTCTTTTTCTGCGGGCAGGCGGAGGGGAAAATCTGTTAACTTTGCTATAATTTTGAGAGTGTAAAATTTTTCATGCATAATTTTGAGAGTGCAAAATGCGTAAATTTGTGAATAAACCGATAGTACATAAATACAGAAGGTGAATTAGTTTGATAATTAATGTAAAAGTATTTCTTAGAAAAGGAAAAATGTTCCTGTATGTATTTATCCAAAAAGGATGTATATGAACTAGATATTGTTAAGCATGTTGTTGTGTCGCGTGAAGCGAGGAAGAATGGGGGCGCTGCTCCTCAGTCTGACGGGCCCATTATAGGCAGGAGTCCGACTCTCGCCCCTTTGAGAGGTCTCTTTATTTTTGAACCAGCTCCCAGATGAAAGACCGTCACCTGGAGTTGGCGCCCCCAGTGGTGTCGTTTCAGTTGGAGGACATTGGAGCCACGACGGATTTTACGTGCAGCAGCCCCCCTTTAGCGTACACGGTCCCAAAGCAACCAGCCGGGAGTGGTTGTTATCCTCCCAAGCTACTGACCTCAGTCAATGTTGCTTTTTTTTCGATGTGCTGTGATGCTGCGGGAACCGAACTTCTTCCGACTGGTCCAATGCGGGACTTTGAGCATGTCATTATGTTATTTAAAGAAATAAGGTATTTTATTTCAGACTTGATTATCAGAATGGAGAATATCATAAAAGTTCCATTCGCGATCTTAATTTTTGTAGACATTATATTTTGTAGACAGCTATTTTGTAGACATTAGATGTCACCCATTCTTTTATTTTTAATATTAATTCCTCTGCTTTTTATTGAAATATTACCAACTGGAGTAATTTTTCCTAAAATGTATCATTTAAGCAAAACTCTAGTTTTTGATTTATTAAAAAATTCCTAATAAAAAGTTTCAGTCATAAATCATCGTCTGAGTAGTTTTCTTTTTTTACTTAATCCCTTTTGATGCACTTCAGCTCTTAACGTGATTCTCAATTGCGTGTAGAATGTTCCATTAAACTCTTTTTGCAGCTTTACGTTTTTTCCTAATTCGAAACTAAGAGTACCCCACTATACTCGAAAAACACGTGGTGATTTATAAGTGTTACTCATCAAATAGAAGGATTTATCCAAAGAGTAGCACTTGTAAAGTTTGACAGCAATACATTTTCGTATCTTAAAATAATTAATTAATGTAAATATTAGAGGTTTTTTCTTTTTTTTTTAAATGTACTTTTGTGAAGTAAGATTTATTGATTGAGGTTAAACTTCGTAGAATATTGCACGTGATTTGCTGTTACTTTCAATTTTATAATGACCAGATTTTGATTTAAATCAAGTAATTTGCTATTCTTACTAGTATAGAAAGCTTTACGCCTTTTCACATGTACATTTTTTTAAATTTTTAATTCTTTAAATTATCTTGTATATATCTGCCTGTTCTATTGATAATAATTTTAATTTTCTTTTCACAACTGGAATTTAAACTGCATTTTTACATTGAATGATTTTACATGTTTTTGAATAATAGTTTTGGATTTTACAATTAAAATCGTGCAAGTAATTGAACCAACACTGCTATATCTATTTGGAAAAAATATATTTTTAATGCACTACAAAACCTGATAAGATTGTTTCCTTGAAGAAAAGTGTATTTTAAAAATAGTTCCGTATGTAACTTTTTGAGTTAGGTAGATTTTTTCTGGTTGCTTCTGTTGTGTCTTTTTATTATGATTTATTGTTTTAACGTGTGGTATTTTGAAAAGTTTATGAATGTAGTAAACAATTAGGAACTTTGAAAAAACTAAAAGCAACTTTTCAAATTTCTAGTTTTGGATGATAATACAATTGACAGAATCCATCGCAAATTTTAAAAATATATAAAAGAATTGTTTCGTTTGCAATTGCATCAGATGAAAAATACGAACAAAATTTTTTTAAATAACAAATTTTAATTTGTAAAACAATGAAAATTGGCACAGATTTTTGTCAGTTGTGCTTAGGTAAAAATTTTACACCGTACTACCCCGCCCCCTCTTCTATTCTTTTCAAAACTTTTTTTTCAAAAATAATAATAATGAAAAATTTTGGAGTTACCTATTTAAATGTGGAAAAATACACAATAACAATTTTCACTTTTGAAGTACTTTTTAAATATGTAGTATGCAAGTTATGTAAATTTTATTTTAACTTTTTTCCTGTTAAACCTTTCCTTAGATGAAAATTAATTAATTGAAACAAAGATCCTTATTTTAACATCATTTTTCTTCGATTTGTTCCCAATTAAACTTAATTTGCAAATTAAAGTTGATTTTTATTTATAGGCCTGTCATTTTTGTCCCTGCACCGAGACATAGGTGTGAGATAACTATACAATTTAAAATGGCCGAGAATTACAATCGCTATTCAATCATATGACTAATATTAAAGTACAGCTAGCTGTTTAGATTGCGTTCTTTCCCACCCAAATGGGATATTACTTATCATATTGGCTGTCTTCGCTGTTCCTCCCGCCATCAAAGAAGAACAAAAGGGGAAAAAACAAAGCTGTGCGTCACGCTTGTATACATTTCACTCAACTCAAAAAAGTTCAGAAAATAACCTGAACTCGTATCAAGCTCTCTGAAACCTGACTCTGGACAATCGAGGTCTGAAACGCTTGAAAAATATGTGGTAACCCTAACAACTGTGAAATAAATTAGAACATAGATTATTCTTGATAAAGCGTGCTAATCGTAAAACTGAAAATGAATTATATAATGTTAAATATATTAAAGGCTATGAACATTTATACTGTAAAGGATCTAAAGACAAGCACTGTATTGTATACTGTATTAAAATTCAAAACCTGTACAATTGTAGACATGTTTTGGAATTGCAAACAAGCCCGAAATAGGTGTCTGTAATTCTTATTGCTTGTTTGCATCTTTAACCTTTTTTTTAGAATTTCAGTATTTTGCACAAAAATGAACTTTTTACGAAAGTTTCTGGACCTTAAGGACTAGTTAATTAATATTCTTTTCCGTCAGTTTTTCTAATGACAAAATGCACTCTCGTGAAATTCTCAATTCCACTTGAGGGTAATTTAGCATGTGATAAATCAATTATTAGTTTTACTTCAAATCGTTATCATTATGTGTTGACCACTGCTACTACAAAGCTAAAAATGTATCTATAAGTCCCATCCATCAGCTGAAGTTGTTTTCGGATGTCAATATACGATGACGTGAGCGGCATTGTTTGTAAAAACGCCGCTGTACTACTTTCGATGTCTGGCCCAGTGACCTTTGACTTTCAGAAAGTCCCCATCGATTGCGTGTATGTGTGTGCGTTCTTTCTTTCTCCGGAAGAAGGTAGCAGTGAGGGATTTCTACCCCTCTCTTTTCTTAACAGGGCTCACCTGGAAAAGTGTCGATCCAAGTTTCCTTCGCACTCCCTCTTACCTGGGATTCCATTTCTTGTCCTCTCAAGGCTCACTCTCCCGAACAGGTAGAAAGAGGGGAGGGGATCCATTCTTCGCTGGATGCTCTCTCTTCCTCTTCCTCCTCCTGTCACCCCGATGTGAAAATCGAAGCTTCGGGCTGCTTCCATTTGGCTCCGCAGAGGAGGTTTATTTCGTTATTAGCAACTGTGGGACTCGGGGAATACGCATCTAGTGGATTTTCCACCTGTAGGAATGAATGGGATGCGAAACATTTCGCTACTTCTCCCGAAAGAGCTTTTCCCCACGAAAAGTTGCATCACGGTAGCGTTCGAGAATCGTTCAAATTTGCATTGTAGTCATTGGGGGAGATAAGGGATATCCCAACTTAGTCTTCCAAATTTTTAAAGCTTATTTCGTATACAGTATGCATCTTGTTCAAACAGTGGAACAACCAAATTTTTTATGGGGGAGGACTCTCTCCTCCCAAAATGTTTTGAGCTTTTTTCTTTCTGTATGATTCATAACAAGTTTTGTGTGGATATATATCAGGGATGCACAACCTATGGCCCGCGGGCCAAAATTGGCTCGCGACCACTTCTGACACTGGCCCGCGATTGACACTGCCCCGCGAACACTTCTTAATACTAAAAAACTTTCTCGAAAATTTTTATTTTTTACACCGATTATTATTCCAATGTTAACCATCACATTAAATGATAGTTCACATTAGATAGTTGAATTAATTTATGAGTCATATTCTTCACTTTACTTGAATTTGAAATGGATTGGTTTTGAATTAATACTTAAATTGTTTTTTGTCAAAATGTTTTTTTTTTTTTTTTTTTTTTTTTTTTTTTTTTTTTTTTTTGTGTTGTAATAAACAGCTTTAGTGTCATAATTAAGAGTTTTAAGTTTTTCATACAAATTTAAGTTTTTTCTATTTTTTTTCTTGTATATAATATTTGAATGTTGCAAAAAATTATTCTGCTTAATATTTTGGTTTGTTTACATTAATAGTTTTGGTAATTTTATACATTTCTCCCATCTACTATTAAAATACTTCTCATGCATTGAAGTTTAATAACATACTAGTATTTTACATTTTCATGAAAGTATGCAATGTAAAATTGCATTTTTATAATTACAACTTTGCGTAATTTATGTTAGCCCTCGACATAATAATTTACAATTCTTCTGGCCCACTATGCAAAAAAAGGTTGCGCACCCCTGATATATATACTAACGTAGTAGGATTGGCAACATGTGGCTCTAGTTCATGTGTTCTGGGACCTTTAAAACCTCCCTCTGGTTCCACACCTGTTTTAAAAGCACAGATACTATGTACTGTCCGATTTTTAAAAAAAAAATTAATATGCATTCTAATTAAAGTTATATCAAATGACACTTTTAAGATGTATTGATAATTTTAAGCAATTCTATTAAGCAATTGCATTGCATTGTCAACTTAGGATAATGTCTGTATTGGGAATACGTTGCAATGCAAGGAGCCTTAATATGTATAACTATCCTTTTATGTTATTTGTCTTTTTTAAAAACCCTTATGTGCTCGCTTTTTAGTTGCCACTAAAACACAGGATTACGACAAAACTGCTTTATACATCAATATATTGGTAAATAAATGATAATATTATCTTTAAAGAGAACTATAAGAGATGTGTCAGAAAATAAAATTTTCTATTCTAAGGAAAATATGCGAATTATTAATTCACTATGTTTAATCACATTACATAGTGGTGCTCCAAAGTAATTTTCTCCCTAAAGTGGGAAAGAAAACCTTTTTTTTTCCTGGGCTGAAAAATTTTCGCATTAATGGTTACTCTTGCATTCTGGATATTTTAAACTTAGAATTTCGTAAAAATATTTCCTTTGAATTATTTTTTCTTTCTGCTCCTTTTATAAGTTTTAAGTTTAAATTTTACATTTCTTGTACGAGATGTCTTGGGAATTGGGTATGCAGCAATGTCTTCCTTGCAGAAATCGATATTTTAAGTTATTTATTTTTAAGATGATTAAAAATGCTTAATGTTGCATTTATGAAATTTTTTTGTTCTCTGTTTCTTCGAATTAGTTTTTAGAAATCAACGAATTTCAGAATTCAGGTCTCCTGCAAAAGATTCTGAATTATATATAGTTCAGTCTTTCAGTTACCCCCGTCGTGACTTTTGCTGTGCTACCCTCTGTGGTGATGATAAATATTCCAATGCATCCCGTTTTTACTTTCGGATTTTGTGCAAATCTTCAATATCTGGTAGTCATTCGAGAAACAATTCTATTCGTGTTACGTTTTATTTGTTACAAATAATCGCACTAACAAAAGAAAGTACCGGTTTGTGTGGGACATTTGCCTTTAAATGGGTCAGAGCGTAACCAACTGACCGGAAACTTTGTGGATTAAGACTTTTGTTTGAGAAAGGTTATCGAAGGGAGAAAAAGAGTGGACTGAGTGACCCTAATCGAGTTTACAAGCGCTGTTTTCTTTCTCTTACTGCCCATTTTCTTTACTTTTATACTCATGAAGCGCATCTCGTGTGTCGGAGAATGCAAGAGTTTTCTGTCTCTAAGGAAATGAAGAAATTATCATCTCCAACTTTGGTTTCAGTGATAAGATTTTCTTATATCATTTATTTATTTGGCTTTTTGGAAATAAATTTATTATTTCTATTTTGTTTTAAATTTTCGGCATTATTTTGTTTTTGTAACGTCCTCCGCGTGATGGCGTAAGCCAAAAACCCAAAATGCAAACTCTTGCGATGAAATTTGTATGCGCATCTCAAGGGCAAAACATTTTTAAAAAATTGAATTTTCGTATTGATCACATATTCTAAAAATTTCGTAAGTTAATATCTTAAATTTGAAAGTTGTACAGTTAAATGTACTCAAACCGTGCAGTGATGTATTTCGATTTAGTATTTTCATCCGATCGTACCTGTGTAATTTACCCTAATAAGTGTAGGTTCTACAAAGTTTATTCAAACAGCATTGTAAGGTAAATAATTATAAGAATGTGCAATTTATATTATCGAAATATTTGTGCATAAATGCTTTTTTTTTTCTGTTCAAGATAAAAAGTACAAATCGAGTTAAATTCCATTGATTTGTTCAGAATTTGGGACTTTCTATGAATAGTATATGATCCAATTTGCTACTAGAAAGTTGATTTGTTTGACGTTAAAATTCTAACCTAGTTCTTTGATATCCAAACTTATTTCCGAAGTTTCGATAAAGCATTATAACCAGATCCAAGTTTTCAGTGTCTCCTTAAATGACCTTTTATATTTTAAAACATTCACTTTTCAGAAAAGTATTATGAGTTTTACAAACAAAATAGTGGAATAAAATTTCTGGCGTATTCCCAAATTAACACGATGACAATATGCAGAACATTAATTTCAAGGGAAAAGATTATTATTAAAAATCTCCCTTTTTCACTATCGTGTACAGCTTAAAATTCTGTACATAGCTCGCCATGTTTGCCGTGTTTGTGAGGATTATTTCAGTGTAAAATGATGAGCCACTAAAAGGTTTTTTAGATACTATATATTTTTTTCCTATCTAGTTAGTGTTTCCGTCAATTGTGGGAGAAAATGTTGGCCCCTTTACTAATCTTATCAATTTTATGATTAGTATTTTTTTCCCCTTAATCAACTTTATTTTAAGAACGAGATTTTTGGACCTCACTATGCATTTTTTCCTATTTCTTTATCCATTATCTCTGCTGGCTACTTATCTGTTGCGAATTTTGTCATTTGTTTAACCACTGCTTGACGTAAGAACTCACTGTAGCAAACAAATGTTGAAAGTTTACGACACGCCAAGTGTCGGCAAATGGGGCATTCAAGTATTTATTTTTTGGGCCATTGTGGTGTTTTTTCGTTGTATTTTTTAAAGAAAACAATAGCATTTATCTTGAAACATTTCTTCCAAGTCTGCGCGTTTAATTCTTCATTATCCTCATGCTATATTACAGTAAACTCTCTTAAATTTATTTTAAACGACACATAATTGAATATGTATGTGCATCGAACACTTAATCGACGCAACTTTAATATTAATTGTATCTTACCTTAGAACATTCGTGCAGCTTTTGAGAATCCCACTATATCTTAGGTGCTTGAAAAACTTAGATTTTTTTTTTTGCGATATTTTGGTTTTATAGATGGAGGAAAATAAAAATAATAATTGAACTTTTTAAAAATCTGTTAAAATTGTGGCTTATCGTTATTTAATATTAAATTACTTTTAGTAATCTTATTCCTTGTTTGTTTGTAGCATTTTGACTTATTCTTTAGTATTTATGTTCCAAATGCCGTTTTATCTTCCTTTTTTTATTCAACAATTTTGATTACCAATCGATAAGACCCTGTTGCCGTGAGCGTTCACATAATGAAGAGTCTGCTGTATTTGAAATTGTATTTCAAATAACGGAAGCTGAAACGGAAGTTCGAAATCTATTTGATTCAAACCAAAAGAGCGAAATACTTGAAGAGTTGATTTGTTATGTGCTGGCTCCGCAAATTACAAGATAATTATCTTATACTTGAAAGAAATTGGTTTAAATACATTTTGCCAAAAAGAAGTATTTAACTGAATGCGTATGTACACAAAGGTGAGCTTTAATTATTTGGTATGGGGGGCAAATGAGAAAATACCAAGGAGAAAAAAAAATGCAGACTTGTTTTTAGGACTTGATCCCAATTGCATACAATGTGAACGTATTCCACCGCGGCAGTAGTGTATGGAAGTGAATGTCTCGTAAGAATTTTTATTGTGATTGTGTATCGGCGGCTTCCTTTACTGCTTCTATAAGTCGTATACAGCGGTCTTTTGGTTCCCAATGTTTTTGTAATTCATCTAAATTCATGCAAGTCGCTGGGAGCAAATTCGGGGAAATAAGATGGATGTTATTCATCTTGCGATGATTTTTAATTGGTTTAACATCTTCGTATTTCCTACTTAAAAATATATCGCAGACCATTTTGGTAAGGCAGTGTGCGTCGGTGCGGCAAAACTTGACTCATACGGCTTTCTGTACCTTTCTACTTCACCCCCCTCCCTACCCTGTTAGCACGTGGCCTTAGGGCAGCCCTCCCCCGGGCACGGATAAGTGAAGTTTATCAACGCCTGCTCCCACCAGGAGATTGCAATAGCTGGGCGCCAGCCCAGCCTTATTACATTGCTGTGTGGACCTGGCCCTCCTTGATACCCCTATGCTTGAAGAGTATCATTGGAGGGTTGTGGTTCCCTACCGCTTTCTGTACCACCAACATATTGCTACACGTTGAGCTTTAAACTTCAAAATACCTGTTACGTGCTGCCAAATCAACACACTAGTTTTCGTAAGACGTTCATTACCCTTTAAAATTTCCGTTTAAATCATACTTGTTATTAAAAGCAAAAATATATTATTATTGTTTTTTTATTTAGATTGCATTATTACACGTAAGAAAATTGGCAAAAATATGAGTATGAAATATCCTGAGAAAGACTTTTTCTCTACCAGACCCCTACCTGTTAGCCGAGGCCTTAGGATTACTTACGCACGGGGAGAGGCAGTGGGGTCTACGGATTTTTACATGCACATATCCCCAAGTATACATGGTGGTCTTCAGTGGGTATCGAACGCGCGACCTTCCAGGTGGAAGTCCGACGTGCTAACCACTAGGCTACCACGGCCCTCCTGAGAAAGACTACTTTCGTTTTCGAAAAAGATTACATAAAATTAAAACGCTGAACTGGAAAAAAAATAGTTTCGTGTAGATGTAGAGCATTTATTACTTCAAGGCACATATATGCGTGCATAGATGAAGTAAGGTAAAAAAAAACATATGTATATATATTTTGAAAATTACTTCAATGTGCAAAACTTGATGGGTGATCAAGAAATAATGCGCTCATTGAGCCTCAATTGGATGAAATAAAATTTTATTTTCGAAAAAGTACGTACAACTTCAGCATTGCATTAAGAAAATTAAAACTCACTTTGAGCATGCATTACATCACGCTTAATATATACGTGCTTGCATGAAATAATGAGAAAAAACTTTTGTTTTCTAAAAGATTACGTAAAATTTCTATTTTTATGTTAAAAAAATGTTTACACTAAACATTTATTGTAGCTTACAGCCGTTCTCGTCCGCAATGGATTAGCTTCGCTATCGTTTTTATCAGTCACGTGTCAAATTCGCATCTGTTTACCCAACCAGATTCGTCACGTGACCAGGTTGAAAACGATACGAAATTAATTGGAGGCGTACGAGAAGCAAACGGTTAATATCGATCATGTGAAATATCCTTATTTTTAATGCCCTTAATTTGAAAATTTACATAAAGAAACAGCTGTATTTCCTTTCCCCTCTGTCCGTAGACGAAAAACTATTACGACTGCGAGGTGGCTGTGAACCCTCTGATGATCATGCGCATGACCGTCACGATTTCCAGGTTCTATTTCAATCGACTGTGAGCTAAAGCACAAATTCATGGTTGGCTATTCAAAAAAAGAAAATGGTTGATGAAAGACGTAGCGTCCTGTGTTGAACTTTTTTTTATATCATGTTCACGGTCATGTGTGAATTAGTCATATGTGATCTCACAATTATGGGCCATTAGAAAATTTAATCTTAAGGTCGAAGTGAAGAGAATTCGTATTAGTGCTCAGCATCTATTTTTCTGTGTTTATTATGTTTTTTTTTTTTTCCCCCGCTTTAGATCAAAAATGAATGCTTCCTGCTAAATTATAGAAATTTCGCCTTGTTAAATTGCAGACATTTCAACCTGTTCTATAAAGTATGACTAGTGAGCTTCCTATTATGTAAAATTAACCGCAACTCATTCGTGACTTTATTTAGCTGTTACTTTATTACCTTGTAGGAAGACAGAGACGAGTTTCTCATAAGACATTATCGAGAAAACGGATATTGAATGGCAGGATCTTCACCTTTCGAAGTTTTACTTTTTCTAAATCTTCTAAATTAGTTTAATAACTTATATCAATACTATAATACCATGTACTAGTTTTTTAATATTTCCTTATAATTCTTCGTAATAATCTAATTAGTTTTTCTTTATAAAAATTTAGTTACTATGTTGATCTATTTTGAATTCGCTACTTATATCCACCTTATATACTTGCCTATTTATGGGTAAGAAAAGTAGTTTAGTTTAATAATTTAAAAAAATAATAACTTTATTGCTCTTTCCTTTTTGTCAATTTTTTTTTAATGCTGGGAATTGTTTTTTTAGTCTATTTATCCCATGGAGCATTAAAACATCTGTATTCATTTTTAGTCGAAATTAAATAAGCATAATCGTGGGGAGTTTTCCTTATGAAAAGAATATTAACCGATTTAAAACATTTCATAAAACTTAAGTTTTACAAGAGTATATAAGTATAAAATATCCAAACAAGAAAATCGTCGTGTACTCAACATTTTCTTTCTACCTTTCACGTCTTTTTTTTCTTTTGGGGATTTTTGCGAAGTTGTCGCGTGTGCCAGGTTTGCACGATATCATCTTATGACAACATAGCTCACACGAGTGCACGTGCTTATGCGACCTTCTTTTTGTTCCTTTTGGGGGTCATGAACTAAAGAGCTGCTGAAATTTCGCCGCTCCCGGAAACCGCGTCGGTGCTTTTTGTTAGTCTACCTAAATATAGTTTTCAGATGTTAGAAGAGAGACATGTGCCAAAAGTGCCAAGGCATTCCATTGTGACTAAGGCAGGTATTTCTTTTTTAGCCCTTATGTTCTTTTAGCTGCTCTGAATTTTGATGCAGTGTTTCCGGACTGTTGTTGGTTTTTGTGTTCGCCTTCGAGTCATTTTTGCTGTGTATAGCACGTTACTACGTTTATGAAGAAAAATTTCTGTGTTTAAAATTTCTTTTGCACATTCATCTTCCATCTTGATTTTAAAGAATTTTAATTATTTTTATTATTTTAATTTAGACAATAAACGGATTGACAGGTCAAAAAAGTTAATTTTCGACATTCAATTGAAATTGAGAATTTATGCATGCATTCTTTTAACTCACCTTTTGTATGTTTTGTTCCGGGAGGGGAAGAAAGGGGTAATGCCAATTCGGGCGTTTCGATTAAATTTCATTTCTACTTTTGCTATTACTCTTAAAAATCCAGTGTACGCCAAGCTAATTTGAAATTTTTATTTTGTGTAAGCTAAATTGAAGTTTATTTTACTTCATACTTTAAAGAAGGGAAAATTTGCTTCGATCTAATAGTAAGTTGGCAAATGTGAGACAAACAACGTACTAATTGAATTGCATGAAATTTTATATCCTTTTGACAATGAATATTACAGCTGGAGGCAGAGGTCGCGCTAGGAATTTTTGTCAAAGAGAGAAAATACTCTTTGGAGGTTTTTGGAGGAGTATTTTATTTTCTGGAAGAGTGAAAATAAAAAAAATAATAATAATAAACACTCTTTACAGATATCCGAGTTCAGAGTGAATACCACTTCTGCTGCGACCTTGACCCAGAGAGTAGCATACATGCAGCTAAATTAACTATTTTCTAAAAATTTCTTATTAATCCAAAATTTAGTATTTTCTAAAAAGTAAATAGCTGTCCATATTAAAATCAAATTTGAGGTATAAATAAATAAATGAAACTATAATAGTGAATAATAGCGATAAACGCAATTTTCGACAAACACGTGTTCAATATCGGCACAGTTCAAAAAAAAAAAAAAGCCAGAAACTATTAAAATAAAATGCAAAATAAGCAGATTTAGGGCAGCATGTGTGAAAAATATCTTCTACTTTAGAAAATAATTGAAATTTGTACCCGATGCAAAAGGATTGAAATCTCTAACGTAGAATAAAATTTTCGGCGAAGCCCGTGCACGATTTTGGCTGTTTCTATTTTTATACCTTTTGTTTCTTTTTTAATTGTTAAAATGAAACTACAAATAAGCAGATTTAAGGTTGTGCATGCAAAAAATATCTTACAACTTTCAAGATAATTGAAATAACTGCAGGATGGAAAAGGATTGAAATTTCAAACACGGTAAGCAATTTCCGGTAAAAATCGGAGGAAAAACTGGCTTCCGAGTGGCGCAAAATTTAACTCCTATCTTTTTCTTCTCTATTTAATTTTTAGTGGACAGGAGAATTTGGGAAAAGGTCACGTATCAAGATTAAAGGTCGGGAAAGGGTTTTAGCATTAGCAAATGGTAGCCACATTGGCGACTTCAATGAAAACAATGGTCGCCAAAACAAGAAAATTGGTCGCATTAGGCGACTGGTGACTGCGAGTTTTTATATAATGAAAAATATCTTGCAATACTTAACAAGCTAAAAGTTGTTTAAAAGTAGTAGAGTGTTTTTGTAGAGTGAAAATACGCATTTTTTAAATTTCAATGCGTATTACCGATTTTTAAGGCGTGAAACACGCTTGTAGAGCCGTTAACGCTATCTCTGGCTGGATGCATTATTACCAAATTCGTCTTGCAGTCAACTTATATCCAGAGAAGAAACTTTTACAAAATTTGAGAAGGAAACGCTTTGGGACCAATAATAATACATGAATGGTGGTAAGTAAGGAGAATAGCGTAAAATTAAGAGAAATAAAATATTTTTTGGAAAAAAAATCGAACCGACTTGAAACTATAAATTGCGCTAAAAAGTAAAAAAATAATATTATTCTTTAAACAACTTTGATACGACTTTTAAACATAATTTTGAAGTCGGTGCAAAATTATGACAGTCTAATTATAATTACATCATGCGTCATTTTACACTGAAACTGTTGCAAACCCTACGCTATTTATATTTGTAATTGGTTCATAGTTACAGAAGGAATCATGCATCAAAATCCATCATAATTTTGCACCGACTTCAAAAATTATGTTTAAAAGTCGTATCAAAGTTGTTTAAAGAATAATATTATTTTTTACTTTTTAGCGCAATTTATAGTTTGAAGTCGGTTCTATTTTTTTCCCAAAAATATTTTATTTTATTCTTTTTAGTGTAAATACATTTTTATATAAATACTCTATTTTTAAAAACATACATATCAAGATGGAAACCTTTGAGGGAATGACACTAAAAACTAACCGTTTGTAAGATAAATTTCGTTTTAAAATCGATTTTAAAGGATCACTAGAGCAAGCAAACTGATTGGATTTAATTTCTTCTTCAGAGAAGCGTTCAGTCTATTTCTTGTTATAATTGCTTTTAATATTACATCTTAATGGCAACAAACTATTTTTTAACAATGAGTTTCATTTTTATTAACAACTTTCCCAACAAAGAAAAATCGAGCCTAGCCTTTCCAATTAAAATGAAAAAATAGTTATTTTTCATCCATAACGTTTTTTCTAAAAAACAGATTTAGTCAAACTGATGTGCGATATTTGAGTTAGACGACCCTCTATCTATCGAAGAAAAAATAATCAAAATCGGTTCATTTCGTCAAAAGTTATGGATGAAAAAGCAAAAAAATGACCACATTTCAGCCCATAACTTTTTTTCTAATTATCGAATATGGTCAAACCAAGGTATGGGACCTATGGGAAACCATCTCGATCGATTAAAAAAAAAATTCATGAAAATCGGTTCATCCGGTAAGAAGTTATGAGTGGACAAGCAAACAAACAAAAAAAAAACGACATACATACAATATGAATGTATAACCTCCTCCCTTTGTGAAGTCGGTTAAAAACTAGAAAAGAGTGAAAAATTGCTATTAAAAATCGGATATTTGTTATTTATATGAAAAGCAACAGTTTTTAAAATCGTTGTAAATGAGTGATATGTTGATTTTCCGTAGTCGTTATCATTAATAATGCAATTTTCCCTCAATCCTCGATGATTAAATTGGTGAGAAAAAAAAGAAGCTCCGGCTGCTTAGTCTCTGAGAGGAAGGGTAGAATCCGTTTGTATAAATTGTCTCAATATTTATCAACTACGATTTTAAGGAAAAGGATTTTTATTACGTTTCAAAGTTAGCTTTGATATAGGAATACCTATTTAAGTGACATTGTCCCTCGTCACATGTAAGTTTAAAGCACAAATTACTAGAAAAATGGAATTACCTTTAAAATAGTTTGATGCTTTTCGATCGTTTCTTCTTTTAAACCATTACTGGATAACCGAAGCCTCCCTAGAACCGGTTACTACTTGTATAGGCTATGAAAATCAATAAAATACGAATTAGGATTTAGGCTTGCAATTTTTAAACCAACAATTAAACAAAAGTAAACAAAAGAACTGTGTTATCTGCACGATTCGGATTTGGTTGGTCGGATTTATTGCATTTACTAGAGCCTTAATAGAATATACTGTGCCAAACTATTGTTGAAATTCTAAAGAAGGTAAAAAAGGGGAATAAAAATATAGAAAAGGTTGAAATAAAAGACAAACTTTTAGGATTTTCTGTAAAGTTGGTAAAGTAACTTTATGTACGGAGTTTTAACTTTAGAATTTTAAATTTAATGCGGTGAAAGTCATCGAATCTTCTCCGGCCTGCCTTGAGATATCTCTTGACCCGTCGCTCAATGCAATGTACCAACAACCTGGCGGTTCAAATCCCACCGGCAACTTTCAGCCCGTCCCAGACTGTTAGATAAACATCTTTTATTTTCCAACTGAATAATGCAAATAACCAATTACAACGTTTGGGTGTTTAATGAAACTTGTTGTAACTTTAATTATGCAAGAAATTTCTAATTTTCAAGCTGTACGAATGTACGGATGAATAATATTTAAATTGCAAAATACATGCAAAGAAAAGCGAATTTGTACAGAATTTTGAAATATATGCGTCATGTTTTATGCTTTGAATACATTAAAATCGATGTGACATTCTTAGTCCCAACTCATATTCAAGGATGACGTGTTACGGAATTGTGTTATATTTCACAATGTACATTTTTTATAGAAACAAATGAATATCTATTTAAAAAATTGTGCAAATTACTTTGTGTTAAAGAGTAGTTGGCTAAAAAGCGTTTCGAACAAGAGGAGGAGCGGTGGAAAAATAAAGATAGCATCTTTCCAGATTAAATTTGATTTCTATTTTTATTATTACTGTGGCATATTTCGATTTACTTTTTCTGTATTATAGTTTTGAGATATCTCGTACCGAGAAGTCTTTTATCTGCAGATGCTGATCACAATTATATTTGGTCTGCTAATAATGCTCCTTGGAAAGGTGTCACCTTTTGCAGCTATTCAAAAAGTGCTGGCAAAAGTTCAACGATTGCGTCAGTACCCTGTGACGGGGAACATTTGTTATTCACTGGGAAACCATTTGTGTACAATGTTAGTGCTCGATGTTAAATGTTTCGCTCGGAGATTGTCTTTTGCTGTTTTTTCAGCAGCATGTTTGAAAACTGCTTTTAAGTACGCGGCATAAATTTAGCAAAAAAAAAAAAAAAAAAAAAAACGAGGTCCATTGTGAGCTCATTTTCTTTGTCGTAAAAAGAATTACTTGTAACTGGAATGATTGGACTTAGCTCTTAATCTGTATTGCTCATTATCCGTTTTCTAGAACTCGACAAATTTAAGCCTCGAAATTAAATGATTCAGCAAGATACAGATGCGTGTGAAACTGCGGTCGACATTTAGCGTACTAGTAAAGAACTGATTCTGAATCAGTCACGATATGAAACATTTTTAAGAAATCAACGATAAAGACGAAGATCCTGACAGAATTCTTACCTACTACTACAGAAGCTTTGATCATTTTAAGCAAAGTATCGCAAAAAGAAAAAAAAAAGAAATTAAGCACCAGAAAAGTGATTGAGAGCTAGTAAATTCCTGCTAAAACTGCTTTGGAGAAAATTATATTGCCATTTATTATTTAACTGTGTTCTGAAGTGTTCTTTTTTTTTTGTTTGTTACCAAACAGGTCTTGAATTTTTTTAAAAACTTGTTTGAACCCAAACCCTGAGATGTGTGTATATATGTGTGTGTATGTATGTTATATATGTGTGTGTGGGTTTACATATATATGTAAGCGACCACACAACTGATCTCCGCATTCCACTTTTTTTTAGTTTTTACCACGAGCAGCGACGGGGAGGGAGAGCCTCTTAGTTACAAATTTTTAATTAAATAAAACGTGCGTTTTGTTTCACTAATGTTCAATTCTTCGCGATTGTTACAGCAGCAACTTAAATTTTTATCGTGACCTACGCCGTGGCGGAAGTACTGTTTGAACCTATTTGTATTTTTGTAATTAGAGAAATGAAAAGCGCAGTTTCTCACTTTCTCTCTCCCCCCCCCCCTTTTTTTTTTGCTGCTTTAAAATTTTTCGGGAAAGTCGCCACTGGTGATTTCTTTTATATTTTTACCACGCTCCACACGGCGGCAGTAACAGCTAGTATATAGCTGAAGAAAATTTTATGAAAAAATCATAAAAAGTGACGCATATGAGATCTCGGCGGGAGACGGCAATGAATGCTTAAATGAGGAAGAAAAGTAATGAATTTAAGTCAGGCACAATTTTGGAAAGCTTTCGAAACATGGAAGGTTTGTAAGAGACAACAATTTGTTTGTGTTAAGTTTTGAGATCTATCGTACTGAGAAGTCTTTTATCTGCAGATGTTGATCACAATTAATTATATTTGGTTTGCCAATAACCTCCTTGAAAAGGTGTCACTTTCAAAAATCACGAGGCTCATGGCTCCCCAATTTTTATATTTGCTCTTGTGGCCGGTTATGTGACTTCTGTTGAGAATTCTGAGTTTGACTGATATGACACATGTTTCTGTATTCATGTATTGATCTACTTACACAATTATATGTCAGCGATAGTATAAAAACATTTGGTATGAACTGGTAAATTATAGTGATTAGCAAAGTGCTCGTGTACTTCTTCCGTATGTGAGAACTCATGTACAGTGAAACCTGTGTGAGTTGACCACTTGCAGTGCAGCACTTCAGTGGTAAACTTAGACAGGTGGTCAACTTATAGAGAGTAGAGATTTTTTTTCCTGTTATTTCTTACCCTATTCATTTATACATTTGTAATTATTTAAAGTATAGCTTCATGTATTGACGTTACTTTAAAATAGTAATTAACTATTTTTTTATATGTATCTAAAATATCATTAGAAGAATTAAACCTAAATGACTTACAATGTATCCTATACAACTTTTAAAGTAAATTACTTAAGTTTAAATAAAGATAAATCTCTTATTAATTATGTAAGTTACTTATATGATGGTAAGGATTTCCATAAAATAAAACTTTAAAAAGTTATTTTAGTTTTTCTTTTTGAAAAATAGATTAACAAATAAATATCGTAACAATTAGGCGGTCAACTTACAAAGGGTTTTTCATACTACTCCCATCCAAATTCGGCTTACATAAGTAGTCAATATGGACAGGTGGTCAAGTTACAAAGGTTTCCCTACCTTACATAATATAGGGCTAATTCTGTTCCTGACAAAGGTGGTGAACTTAGACAGGTGGTCAACTTTACAGGTTTTACTGTATGTTGAAAGAGTTTTAAGATTTAAGCGTGATATTAATGAACTTCTATCATTTGTAGAATATTGATGTTTATTCTTATTCAGTTTTATTGATGCTGACCTTGCTATGTATGCATTATAAGCGGTCAAACTCGGGAAAGAAATTTTCAGGCATTGATTCCACAATGGAGTGCCTTTGAAAATGGATATTTCGCGTGATTGGTATCTGGAAAAATGGCACCTGCTTGAATTTGTTTCTCATTCTTTGGCTGTAGGCCAGCTGACGTATATATTTAGGGTTCTTATAGACTACGGCCTTAAAAATATAGATTCATTTGCATTTATGTTTATAAATGTTGTGCAATCTTCGGAAAGCAGATTCATTTATTCGTTGCGGTACATCAAAACATTATTGCCATTCTAGCATTTGACAACTATGTTTGATTCTTTATTCTATTAACATTTTAATTTACTCATTAAATAAACTGTCCCATTCAATTTGTTTGTTATACTAATGTACTCATATATTAACATTTTATTGGGTCTTTGTTTATTAACGTTTTGTCAGTTATTTATATATAAATAGGCAAAAACAGAACAGTTGAAAACAATTTTCTCTTCTGTTTTTCAACCGATCTTCTTACATTTTTTTTTTTTTTTTTGTTTAGTAGTAGCTATTGGCTAGTTTTAGTAATACCAATTAAAAATTTCTTTAAATAGTTTATTATTAAAGTTTTTCCCTTTTTCTTTTGTCAGGCAAGCCATATTTATAATTGTAATGTTGTATTGTTATAGAATAATTAGTTATTTAAATATTATTTTAAAATATGAAACATGGATTCTTTTTTTATTTTTTGTAATGGCAATGTAACTGGAGGAAAGAAGTCGCTTTTGTTGTCAAGAGGTGAAAATTGTTCATAAGTAATGTAATGTAAACATTCGTGCAGTGTCACTAGGGAAGGAATAGATTGGTGCTGGGTACGGCGGCGTGGTTGTGGCATCACTCGAAAATGTTGCCTAATGCATTTTAATGGCATAAGAGTAAAGTATAATGAAACACATAAAAAAATTAATAAGAAGTTCCGTCTATAACAAAAAGAGCCTACTTTCCCCATATAGACCAACATCAAAATTCATAATCTAATCTAGCTATTTCTCTCATTCATTTAGCTTTAGTTCTTAATTACTTCAAATACACCTTTTTCATCGGTTAAAACGTATTCATTCATTCGTGTATTTATTTATTCACTCATTCATTCATTTTTTTTAAAAAATCGTATTATGTTTGTTGTGAATATCTCTCTTTTACTGTGTGATTTCGTCTCTCACACATGAAATTAATAGATAAGTGTCCGAGCGGTTTTACTACTTGTTTCTGCTGGGTGCGTATTCCATACTGGGATGGTTTCCCGACTTGCTGTGAAATTGATGAAACGATATTCAGTCCCAGACATTTATTAAACACATACTGATGATGGGACACAATACAACTATCTACATAATATACATATACAGTAAGTCTTTTTACAACATCTTGGATAAGAGCACGGTTTTGTCGCGTCCGTTCTCCGGACAATCTCGGTAGCAAGTCCTCTTTTTGCTTCTTCTCTTCCCACGCCTCTCCCCGCCCCCTCCAAGACCCCTTCGGCCGAGGTCGGAGGTCAAGCGGGGGATATTTCAGATGCGTGGGACAGTTCCGGTTCACCACAATGTTAATAATGGTATCAAATAAAATTTTTTTGGTAAGAACGGTCATATTTTGAAGTTAATTCAACGAATTACATTTGTAAGAGAAAAAAATGGTAATTATATTTCTTAGTTGAGCTCTTTTTTGAGGTGCCTTATGAAGAGGATTATCGCACTTCTATGTTGAGCACCCCCCCCCCTTTCCGGCACTCCATATTCTATGTATATGGATAGCAATATTTTTGTGTTTTAGAGCGCCATTCGTAATTGTGATTTTCCTTTTAATTCCTCAATGTTTTATAATTCTCTCACCTAAAAACCGACACGTGTACTTTTGTATGATTATTGAATTTTGTTCATCGTCTTCCGCTTGAAGAAGTATTTAGTGTTCTTTCCCGAAATTTCAGAAAGACCTTGGTATCTGATGCCCTTTGAGTTCGTAATAAATAGACTTTGTGAATGGCCATACGACCTTGACTATGCCTCTGGAAATTGTCCCGAAATAAGCGATAATGAGCTTGTGCACCTGTTGCTGAGTTCCGGAGTTCCGGTCGGGTAGAATGCTACGCTTAGATGCACACACTTCTAAAAACATTTTCCTTTTCTTTCACGTCATAATGAATTTTAGCTAATGCAATTCTAACATAGACCTTTAAATTGAATGCGCAACTTTTTTTCCATCTATATAACACGTAGTATATGCATATGGAAATGCGACATTGTTTATGTGTTTTAAACTCCCTCAAAAGTGATTCTGATCCGAAATTTTCGAAAATTTTTGAGAACCTGTTGAATTACCGCATGTTGTAACATAAATACAGTAGTCTCTCGGTAATCCGGCACTTCACTGTTCCGGCCCTGCCAGTAATCCGACGTTTCATAAGAAGCTAGTAAATGCGTGGTAGTAGAGTTGAAAATCTGTTTCTGCGCAGCTACTGTGAGTGATTAAAAAAGTGATTGTTTGTTCGTGGGCAAACTTGTGGCCTAACATGGACCTTCTGGAGCAATATAAAAAAAAAAAATAATAATAATAAATGAAACAGCCATTGATAACAGTGACTTAAATCAGCTGAGAGACGTTTTCAATGAACGCATCATAGATACAGTTGACAATGTTTTGACGGCTGAAAATGTCATTTAAAGTGAAAAAACAATCAAAAATAGACAACTATTTTATGCCTTCAACTTCAAAGGAATAATGTAAACAACACTATGTACATTAAAATAAATAATTTGTGCAGGTATTTATATGCGTATTTTTAGTACATTCCAGTACTCCAGCGTTTTCAGTAATCCGGCAGTACCCTGCCCCGATATCTGCCGGATTACCGAGAGACTACTGTACGCACTAATTTTGCTTTACATTAAAACAGGTTAACTCTTCGCAAAAGAAAATCTTCATTCTTAGGGACCGTCCGTAAATCTTCCTCACGCTTTTTTTTCCATATATTTGACCTCCCCCTTTGTCACAAAATGTCACACTTCAACATATCCCCTCCCCCCCTTTGTCACTTGCCATGCAATGTTGCATAAGCATTATGTCGCACTTCTTGTCACAATTTCACGAACCCCCTCCCCCCTCGAAGCTTGACATCATTTATGAATGATACCTTATCTGCTGAGATAAAAAACCTTGGAGAGTAATAAAATCAAGTCTAACGCAGGGGTGGCTAACACTTGGCGCACTGGAAGATCCCAAGCAGCGGATCCGGCGTTTCCAAAATTTTCTTTCAGAGCCAGAGCGCTAGGAAATTGTAACAAAAATTTTAAATGCACATATCAATATATTTTTTTTCTTTTAAATTTAGTATTAATTCGTATAAAAACGTTTTCCCTTTTTAGCCTACTTTCCCGTAAAAGTAAAAAAAAAAAAATAATAATAAAGCATGAAAGAAGGCTTAATGGTATCGTGAAAATATCGTTAGAAATCAAGAAAAGTCAAAAATAAGTTAAGTAATTAAATAAAGATTGAAAAATAAAAAATTTGAAAGTAGGGTTTTGAGATGGGGAAAAAGTGTGTCGGTCTGTCTGTCTGTCTGTCGGTCTGCCGGTCTGTCTGTCTGTCTGTCTGTCTGTCTGTCGGTCGGTCTGTCCCCCCATAATAACTTTTGAACGAATTGTCCGATTGGAAAAATTCTTTTTGCATTGGAAAGATCTCGGCGAGGACATCTCATTTCCATATTTTACTTTTTGATTTGGTTCAATTTTGAACAGTTCAAAAAATGTTAACATTAGCGCCTATGGGCGAAAATGAAGCAAATTATGTAAACTCTGGGTACAAGATCCAAGTTCCAATGAACAAGCTCACTGGAAGAAGTTCTTGGCGTGAAATATTTATTTGAACAATTTTTGTTCATTTTTGAACAGTTCAAAAAAAAATTTAACATAGTGCCTAGGGGGAAATTTCAATCCTATATAAATCCTGATCTAACGGGCCGATTTGCTTGGAACGAACTTTATCGGAAAGCTCTTATGACGTAGAACATGTGTACAGATAAAAAGTTCATCCAGAACTAACGAGCCTATTTTCTTATGAAATTTTTTGATCGGGATTTTCTAGAATATTTTTGAATTAATGAAAGATTAAATGAATAAACAAAATAATGAATGAATAAATGAGTGAATAAATACATGAATGACTGAATAAATGAATGATTGAACGAATATGTATTAACCGTTGAAAAAGGCATATTTGGAGCAATTAAGAACTAAAGCTAAACGAGAAAGAGAGAGAGAGAGTTAGATTATAAATTTGAAACTGGTGTATACGGGAAAGTAGGCTCGTATAGTTCTAGACGGAACTTCTTGTTTATTATAAAAGTGGCAAATAATAGTAAAATTTTTCAGTCCACATTTTCATGAATTTGAAATATTGGTAAATTGTTTATAAGAACCTTTGTATGCATGCTATCTTTTTCTGTGCAACAAAGACGATAACACTATGCAACAAATTTGAACTTTTTTTTTGTCCTTTAGATAAAACTATGTGATTCTATATAAACAAAAGGTGCTTGATTCAAATATCCAAACCAAAATGGTCCATCACGTACCGTTTTTGCTGGAGACCCACTTCTCATATTTATACAATTTTGTTACAGAAGAACGTAACTGAGGCTTACTTATTGAAAACACAAACATTAAATGATATTTTTTTTTTTTTTTTTGGGCTGTTTCATCTTGTGGGCATCTGTTGGTGTGCCCTAATAGATTGAGAGCTGGCTACATAAAAGTATCGATCATAAGGTACACAGCTAGTTTTCGCACGAAACTTTTCTATTGGTATGTCCAAATACATAGCCACCGGTCTGCCAGGGCGTTTGTGGGGCTTAATGTAGGGGCGGGCCCTCAAAGTCGACGAATTTTAGCGAAAAAAAATCATAAAGTACACGGCTCGTTTTTTCACGAAACATCTCTATTAATATGTCTGAATACATAGCCACTGGTCTGCCAGGGCGGGTGTGGGGCTTTAAGCAGGGGCGGGCCCTCAAAGTAGACGAATTTTAGCGAGAAAAAAATCATAAGGTACACGGCTCGTTTTTGCACGAAACGTCTCTATTAATATGTCCGAATACATAGCCACCGGTCTGCCAGGGTGGGTGTGGGGCTTTAAGCAGGGGCGGGCCCTCAAAGTCGACGAAATTTAGCGAAATAAAAATCATAAGGTACACGGCTCATTTTTGCACGAAGCGTCTCTATTAATATGTCCGAGTACATAGCCACCGGTCTGCCAGGGCGGGTGTGGGGCTTTAAGCAGGGGTGGGCATTTAAAGTTGACGAATTTTAGCGAAAAAAAATATAAGGTACACGGATGGAAGTCTTACGAATATGTACTACTTATTTCTCTAAATCACGGAAAAATATTGGCACACTGTTTACTAGGGGCGAAAGTCTTGGCAAACCGCTTCAAAGGGGTGAAAATTTCGAGAACAAAATAAGGTACACAAACAGAAGTTTTTTTAGAATAGTTGCATACCTCTTTGGGGACACGTATGCCAATTGGCATACTGATATCTTGGGGCTAAGGCACTGGCAGACCGATTTAAAGGCGCACAGTACTGTGATGCAAAATGCTCGGCTCTCTTATTTCAACTGTGGAATAGCAACGCAAGACTTCATTGACCATGCATTAATCCAAGGATGCACAAACTATGGCCCGCGGGCCAAAATTGGCCCGCCGAGCCTTTTGAGTTGGCCCGCTAGTACACTTGATAAAAAGGAATAATTATAATAAAATTTAAAAAAAAAATACGAAAGAAAAAATAATTGTAAAAAAAAGCTTGCGAAAAATCGCAGTAAAAAAAATACGATCGCAACGCCGCTACTGAATTTCGGTCGCAATTTTCGGAACTAATCGCCATAGTTCATTTTATTTTATTGGAAATACTTTAGAAACTAATCAAATCATGATAAAAGTGGTAGAATATTGCATTGTCATCTGGTTTTGAGCTATATGTAAAGTTTCAGAACAATAGCTTATCGGAAAATGGTCGAAAATTCGATTGCTGGATTTTTCGAACAGCCATTATGTGCGTTTTTTCGTCCATAAAAGGATTTTGTCCCATTCCTGCTATGATTTCTTTAGTTAATTCAAAGCAACGATCGTTAGACATAGCAGGCAAAATGTAATTATTTTCGTCTTCATCGCTATCTTGCTCTTTTTCATCGTTCGAGTGTAGCACCATTTGGATGCTTTCCGAATCGGACATCTTGTTTATCAAATTTAAAATCTGATTATCAATCATTTTTACAGTAAAAATTATTTCAAAAAGGAGGAAAACGAAATGTAAAAAGCATGTTTACATGCAGAAACTCGCAAATTTCATACATGTGTAAAACAACTTCGCTTTTGCGAACTCGATTTTAATAAAGAATTCATTTTCACAGTTGGAATTTTTGTTGCCTTAATATCAATTTTAAATGCTTATTACCTTATTTCAGCTCTTAAATAAATTAAAAAATATATAAAACAAAAATAAACGAGGTTTAATTTTCACACGATCAGCTATTGCGGAAAATTCGCGAATCTGCCGTATTAGAAATGTTACGAATGTTCGTTAGTCCGACTTTTGTTGCAATTCGTCTTCGAATACTGACGAGACAATTAAATAGATGTATAAGAATCTAATTACTTATTTCTTTCATGTTTAATTATTGAAATAAAATTGAGAAAAGGTCTGATTTTTCTCAAGTATCCTTGGAGATATTGTTGATTTGTATTTAGGAAATGAATAAATAAATAACAATTTTTTACATTAATTCACAAAGATCAATTTCTAATCTGCAGGAAAACTAGTGATTAAAGGATTAAAATTTGATTATATGCCATAGAACAAAATAATGATATGTTGATTTTTGATAAAGGAATCAGTTTAACTTTTTTTTTTGATTGTCCATGTAGCAATGTATAAATTTAATATTACTATGCCAATTTAACTAATAAGATTTTGTAAATGGTTAGTTAAAAAACAATTCTACTAGCCAAATTGACTAGTAGTAATTCTGAATCGCAAGGGTTTAACGTGATGTACAGACTCGCAGCATTTGGATTTTGCTATTTAATATATGTGTGTTTATTTCTTCTGTATTTATATTTGCACTTTTAATTTCTCATTTTAACTCTTAATATATATTTTAAATTTTACATTATAAAATGTCAAAGAAAAACTATCTAAATTATAAAGAAAGTTAAAATTTAGAGAATAATGCTGTGTTTTTCTAAGTTTAAATTACCTTTTTATTTTCCATTTGTTTCATTTTCATAATTTGCACACATTTTTGAAAAAAATTTTAGTATTCCTCTTTTTTGATATTTGACCAATCACTTCATTGATATATATAAATGTTGTGCAATTAATTGTTTAGAAATCGTATACCTCATTTTGTTTAAATTCATTTACATCATTTTTTTAAAACTTTTATTTAATAATCTGTTCCCGAGTACAGTAATTATTAATACATGTAATTTGTACATATTACCTCTAAATAAAAACTGAAATACACCCTGTATTTTTATGAATAAAACATTACGTTACTTTGGCCCCCAACCTGATACTTTCTAATTTTTGGCCCTTCACCCAAAGAAGTTTGTGCATCCCTGCATTAATCTTTTTATTATCTATTAAAATAAGTTAGTAAAAGTACAAATTTAATAAATTTGAATTCCAATGCATTTATTTTAAGCAATAAATACAAGGAAAATACAAAAGATCCCAAAGTGGCATGTAAGTTTAGTGTATTATATTATTTGCAGTGATAGGACATGCATATATAAAAACCGAGGTTTCTGTTATAATAGTGTATATATATATGTATATATGCGTATGTATGTGTGCATAGATATAGATAGATATGCATATTAGGGCGGAGCGTAAAAAGCTTTTTTTTTTTTAAATTGTTTTTGCGTGGGGGGCTTAAAAGTTGTGGGGTGGCATGGGGAACATACACATAAAATTTTAATTTCTTCAATTAATATTTTCCGGTTCCAGTTTTGGGTCAAAAAACGTAAAAATTAAGGTAAGATTCAACATTTTTTTTAAATTTTAAAAATTTAATTTTCTTATTTTGATAATGACGAATAATTAGCAAAATGTATGAGAAACATAAATTTAAAAAATTTAATTAATCCATCAATATCTTCCGGTTCCACTCTCAGGGGTAAATGTGCGAACTTATCCAAAAACTAAGTAAATTGTAATACTGCGTTTGATTGTCTAATTTATGAGTTTCAATTTGCAATAGCTCTGAGACCTTAAAAAACATATAAACAGAATTCAAACAAAGTTTTATATTGATTATTGTATACATTTGTGTTTGAATTCTTAAATTGGACTCTAAACAGCTGCGAAAAATCTAGGAATATCCCCCAAAAAAGCTGTGTTCAGATATTCGTTCAGTGTCTAGGTCCTAGTTGAGTTTTTTAACAGCTGTTACTACATTTCAAAGCAAAATAACAAAGGGGATGAAGTATTTAACCTTTGGATTTGGAATGTTATGTTGATGTAGTGGCGAAAGGAGAAAAAGAGCAATGTCTCAGACGTCGCATGATGCAAAGTTGAAAATGAAAAGGAGAAGTAGATCTCACGTCTTTTGTCCCATCTTTGGGAATCCAGCCGATTTAAGTACTCGCTTTCTACCGACATATAGAGACGCTATGGAGTGTTTTTTGTTGGTAAGAAATGAATTTAAAAATTTTACCAAATCAGACCCACCTGTAAGGGTGATAGCGGGTATGCAGCTGAGAGCAATGTAGTAAAGAAGGGAGTGTTTCCTTAGAATTTATAGCACAAAAATCCGGGAAAAATGTCTCATGCTCGTTGGTTGACAACTGCGAATAGAATCTTGTGTCTTTATGTTGACACCAAGAAGCCCTCCACGAGCTACAAGTTCTGGCCGGGTTTATAATGAAAGTATACGCCCCTGCGTGGTTTAGGATTAAATCACATCACAATTGCACATATGGTCCACAAAAACTTTGGAAAACAATTCAAGATTCGCGTTATCTTACAGACAGTCTCAAATTAGTTGTAGACTCTGTCGTTAAAAGAAGACTCTGTCGTTAGGTTTACTTTGCTCATCCTGAAACCATAATTCTTGCAATGCTTGTTCACCCAGACCAATATATGCGAGAAACTGGCCTCCGCAGGATTTTGAAAGCAAAGGAAGAAACGGGCCGAGGAGGTCGTGTGTTAAAAATTCCAGAAATAAATTTTAATGCTGAATCTTATGTAGATCTAGTAGATTGGATGGAATAGCAAAATAACAGAACCTCTAATTGCCAGTCACTTATTAAACAAAGATATAGAGCAATTGCAAAATCTGGGGAATCTTCAGTATCAACATTGGGAAATATAAACTTTCCATGCCATACTCAATTGGTTGAAAGAACAGTGAAACTGACAGAAGATCTCTAGATCTCTTGCAGTCATCGGTGTGAGCGGACGTGGTGGTGAAGAATGGAATAAAGGTGTGTCATGCCACCGTTTGAAACCAAAAGCCAGTACAAAGCGAAAAATATAGATCTAGGAGAATGAAGTTATAACGCACCTAAGAAACTCTAAAACTGAAGACACAGTTACATGAAAATGGTGTTTTGTTAGTAACATTTACTGCTCAATGTTCAAAATTATTATTTTCAAACATCTAAGTTTTCCAAAATATATGTTTACCAATTTCAAAATTAAGGTTCTAGCAAAAATTTATCATTTGTTATTAAATTGTGATTTTGCTCTATTTTCCACCAAACTTTGGTAATTTAGAAAAAAAAAGTGTAGCCCTAAGGTAAGTATTTATTAGTCTATAATTTAATCATAATTTTTCATATCATTACACAATTTTTCCACACTTTTTCTAAGGCAAAATCGAAAACATGAAAATTAAAAGCTGTGTCAAAATTTACTTCGTTTTCGGATTATTTACCGCTGAAAATGGAATCGGAAGATATTGATGTATTAATTAAATATTTTTTATTTATGTTTCTCATACATTCTGATAAATAGTCGTCGTTATCACAAAAAGAAAATTAAAATTTTGAAAAATACAAAATTGTTGGATTTTACCTTAATTTTACGTTTTTAGCGTTTTATGACACAAAACTGGAACCGGAAGATATTAATTGAAGAAGTTAAAATTTTCTTTGTATGTTCCTTTTGTCACATCACAATTTTTAAGCCCTCACGCAAAAACAATTTCCAAAAAAAGTTTTTTACGCTCCACCCTAATATACATATCTATCTATATCTATACACACATACACATGTATCTATATATATACACTATTTTAACGGAAACCTCGGTTTTTATATGTGTATGTCCTATCACTGCAAAATAATATAATACACTAAACAAACGTGCCGTTTTGGGATCTTTTGTATTTTCCTTGTATTCATTGCTTAAAATAAATCATTGGAATTCAAATTTATTAAATTTGTACTTTTAGTAACTTATTTTAATAGATAATAAAAAGATTAATGCATGTTCCATGATGTCTTGCGTTGCTATTCCACATGAAATAAGAGAGCCGAGCATTTACATCACAATACAGTGCGTCCTTTAAATCAGTCTGACTGTGCCTTATCCCCAAGATATCAGTCTGCCATTTGGCATACGTGTTCTTCAATGAGGTATGCAACTATTCTAAAAAACTTCGGTCCGTGTACTTTTTTCTTTATCTCGAAATCTAAGCCACTTTGAAGCGGTCTGTTGCCACATTCGCCCCTAGTAAACAGTCTGCCATTATTTTCCCGTGATTTAGAGCAATAAGTAGTACATATTCGTAAAACTTCCATCCGTGTACTTTATGATTTTTTTTCGCAAAAATTCGTCAACTTTGAGGGCCCACCCCTGCTTAAAGCCCCAAACCTGCCCTGGCAGACCGGTGGCTATGTATTCGGACATATTAATAGAGACATTTCGTGCAAAAACGAGCCGTGTACCTTATGACTTTTTTTTCGCTAAAAATCGTCGACTTTGAGGGCGCGCCCAAGCTTAAAGTCCCACACCCGCCCTGGCAGACCGGTTGCTATGTACTCGGACATATTTATAGAGAAGTTTCGTGCAAAAACGCGCCGTGTACCTTATGATTTTTTTTTCGCTAAAATTCGTTGACTTTGAGGGCCCACCCCTGCTTTAAGCCCCACACACGCCCTGGCAGACCGGTGGTTATGTACTTGGACATACTAATAGAGACGTTTCTTGCGAAAACTAGCCGTGTACCTTATGATCGATATTTTCATGAAGCCAGCTCTTAGTCTACAACAACAGATTAGCAATATTCAATTCATATACTTCCATTCCATCGACCGCTGAAGAGTTTTTCAAACACAGAGATGTCCCTGATGAAACTTTCCCCATGCTCATCATTAATTGCACCAAATTTTTGAGGAAAGAAGTCCAAATGGGAGTTCAAAAAGTGTAGTTTTAATGACACATGGCAACCTATAATACAAAAGCATTTTATCATGTCACCAAGAAGATCTTCGTAATTTTCAGTTTTCTCATTTTCAAGGAAACGTTAGCACACTGGTTTAAAGGCCAGCGAGGCTGATTTTTCGGCTTCTAGCTGTTTGTTTTCATACTCTTCATCATGAAAGGACTTCCTTAAGTTGTGGGCCAGTAAAAATGCTTTTTTTTTTTACTTTTGCCTCACTTAAATTTTTGAATTTGTTCCTGAGAGGCAAGAAAGCCACTCCTTCTATGGCCGAAGCTTTCATAAATATCTCGATAAACCAAGTTGAATGTGCAATTGTGGGAAAAAGACACATTGTAGAATTACAAGTGGCTCATTTGATATGTTTTTGCCACTCACAATTTTGAAATTTCCTTTGTGTTTGCAGAATATGCTATATGAATAAATAGGGGGAAAAAAGTACTTAGATAGAGGAGCACTGATAAGCAATGATGCTGGATTGTGCTCATCTCCTAATGCTTGAAATAGTACATTCACATCACAGCAGTGTACTATTTCTTCTTTCTCCGCAAAATAGTCCACAAAATGCCTTTGTCATCCTGCAAATGACTCGAAATTTCGAGAAAGTAGATAAAGCTTTTGTTGCCAAAAATGTCGCTAAAGTAACCCAAGTTAATTAAAAAGGTCTCTAAAATGACAACGAGAAACGTCAAATTCTCACTGTCAATGAGAAAGATATAATTTATAATAAATTAAGTCGATAAATTACGAAAATATGCACATTTATCCAGAAAATACGTAAAAAGCTAAAATGTGAGATTTTGGGAAAATGGTACGTGGTAGGCAAAAAATAATTGCAGATTTGTAATTTTCAGCCAAAAATACATAAGAAACAGACATTTTCATCTAAAGGACATTTTTCGCGTTGCACAGTGTAATCATACCTGGGAAGACCACATCAGTTCCGACTGTTATTTATTAATTTTCCCCTTAATTCTATTTCGGTGGATATTGTAGTATTATTACATGTCTTATTATAGTTGGAATCAAAAATAAAGTAAAAAAGTTTTAGCGAAACAAAATCTTACGTTAGAAAAATTCCTTTCAATTTCTTCTTTATCTTCAATAAACACACATTCGACCTTAAGAATAATTTAGGAAATGCTTATAAATGTTATTGTGTGCTTGTCATATTTGATAGTGTAGAATCTGAACAACACAAGCTAATATTTCATTTCTCCGTAGGCACGTGCTCAATAAAATTTTTTTATTGCAGATAAAATGGCTTCTTCTGCGGAAAAAGCATATTTGGTTTTACTCGCTGTATTTCTCACACGTAACTACTTCACAATAGAGCTGTTTTCAGAGGAGAGGTGACATTTTAACTTTTTAAGTTTTGGACTACTTTTCTTTATTTTCAATAGGCATTTAAAAGAAAATTGATTCATATATATAAATTTAGTCTTTTCCTAAAATTTTGGTACAACTTTTGGATTCATTCATCAAGAATTTTTAACCTAAATCGTCATTCTAAAAAATGAGAAATTTTTTTTCAAACGTGCTCCGTTAGGGATGTAGTTTTAACACACCTGTGAGACATGCATAAATAATACAAAATCCATTTTTACAGATTATCAAATGTACCGCACATTAAAGTATACATATATAGCAATTAAATTCGATATATAGCAACTTAGTTAAGTGAATAAATCAGTAAATGTTTCTTCGTAGGTATGTAAGAAAAATAAAAAATCGTGAATTATACAACGCTAATACGTTCCTTTCGAGTAAAGCAGATGAAAATTGTTTCAGTAGAAGTTATTGAACAACTGAGTAGTGAAGCCTTTGCACTTTTTATATTAAATTTAAAACTTGACTTGCATTAAACAAAATATCTTACTACTTTTATACGGACTAAGAAAAATAAATACAGTATAAAACTCCTCCTAACGGACACCCCTCAAATGCAGACACCCCAAGGGAACACTTTTCCATCCCCCGGCAGCAACTCATTGAGCCTTAAAAAAACACCTCGCTATCACGGACTGGTATTTTTGTCCCGCTCTTGTCCGCTATAAAGGAGTTTTGCTGTACCTCAAAACCTAAAAAACAACAAAGGATAACGAATGAGTGCACTCTGTTTATAAGGAAAACCATCCTCTTTATCTATTGGAAGTTAGGCTTTCACGGCCGGTGTCCATACCAAAGGAGCCTAAAAAATATCAGGCGAAACGTCAGCCAGAAATATTTTGGTTGGACCACGGAAGCGCGGAAATTATTACGTTTGGTATTCTCTTTAACTGTTATTCAACTTCTATATTTTACGAGCATATAAATTAAAACTGACGGGTATATTTTGAGTTGCAAATTTTTCAATTTAACTTAGGCTCCCGTCTGCCCCTCGAAAAAATTGCTTTGAGAGATGTTAACTAGATTCATTATGTTTTTAAAATAATTTTGCATTAAGACGTAATTCAATAATGATTTGAACGAAATTTTAAATATTCAGTTCTCACCACAGTCCGATAAAAAGTTTACTCTTAAATTGTCGGTTTAGGTGGACGATCAATGCCTCTTTGATGCACCCATCACGTGTTGTTTCAAAGTAGCCACTTGTTACGCCAGGAGGAACTTTTTTCTTTCGTTTTCTTCATTGATGTGCAATTGAAAACATCGTCAAACTTCTTTATTCATTTCATTCCTTTTCTGTTTCAGTTTATATTGTCACCGTGTTGCATTCTACGAATAATTAGTTGTAACAGATCGCTTGTCAGTTGCACTTCTGAGCAGTGACTTTTCCAGAAAGGCACAGGCGGGAAGAAAATCTCGTCGAACCTCTTCAGTTCACATTTGAGGCAGGTGTAAAAGTCATGCAAATGACATCCAATTAAGGAGAAAACAACATGTTTCGTCTTCATCATTTACTTTTCACACAGCTGGAAAAACGATGCTTAAGCTAAAAAGAACCAACTTTGACTGTTTTGATATTGAGTACACTTAAACAAATTTGTTTGCAAAGGCTTTCATTTGTCGCAATCACTAATGTTTTGTTTTCTAAAGTTTTTCCCTTATTACGATTACACTATAATCCCGAATACCACCACATTTTTCTCCCCAAAACGTCGGATTGTAAATTGGAGTACGTATCTTAATCGATGAATTGAGCTGTTATATTATTGCTCTAACTACATATCTGACAAGCAACAGCGCTGTTTAATACTTGATTCTCACTTCTCAAGTTCCCTTGCTCATTACGCTGCTGCGCTCGCTTCTCTCTTCTGTTTTTTTGGAAAAGTAGGGGGAGGGGGAAGATTTTGGAGGTGATTTATGTATCTTTTTTGCAGAAATATAGCAAAGTTTTAAAGGAAACTTTCTGTTTTTTTTTTTTTTCTCCAAATTGTATCTTCAATGATAAGGATGCGGCTCGGATTCGGAGATGGGTGGTATTCGGAATTATATGGTATTATATCGGGATATTTTGATTTTCACTTTACTTACTCTCCAGATTTTACCTATTCAGTTTTGGAATTTTATATTGAGAAGAATCTTTTCTAATTCAAATCTATTTTTTCCCTGTGGTTGTTTACACATCGAAAATTAGTTTAATCTCAGGTTAAATTTATTATTTTTTATTAATGTTAGTTTTAAATTTTTCTTTGTAGTCAAGTATCTCCTATTAATGTTACTTGTTCTCAAAATAACGTTTTTTTTTTTTTAATGTTTAAGGTTTTTTGTATCTTACTTAATCTATGATCACACATGAATAAAATAATGACAATGTACAGGGGCGCTCCGAAGGGGAGGGTATCGGATATCCGCTGTCCGACCGCTTTTTAAATATCTGGAGTCCGATCCCGCCACTAGACGAAAGATTCGGTTATCCTGCATGTCAAATTTGATTTTAAAAAATAATTAATAACATTTCTTGCAAAATTTGCACAAATTGAAAACTGCCAACTTTTTTGGGATTTTATCATATTTAAAAATGTGTATGGAGTTATGATTTTCAGAAGAAAATGAAAAAGATCCCTGGTGCACTATTGACTATGAATGTGCGTATCCAAGGGGAGTAACGGTAGAAATTTGGTGCTTCTAAGGGGGCCGGCCAGTTTCAAACATTTTTCGCATATATTAATTGAAAATCTTGGAATTCAAATGTCAAGAACATAAACGGGATTTTTTATTGGCATACGGAAAATTTTTAGTATCGTTTCATCACAGACATTGAAGGACAGTTTCTGCCCGCTAAATGAATATATTTCAAAGCACTCTGCGGATTGCGATGCAGCCATGTATAAAATTTTCTTATGCGAAAGAAAGCTTAATATCCTTGGCGGCAACCAGTAATTTTTAAAACGGACTTAAACTGTTTAACTGATATGAAATGCTTTAATTCATTCCAGCCCTGCTTTGTGTTTTTTATTTTCATAGCTTCAGTAATTAAATTAAAAGTAAATTTTTTTCAACTAAAAATAAATTGTTTCTCTTTTTTTTCTTTTAATAAAAACATGATGTTAAACTGGAAATGTTTGCTCCATTTTTATTTAATTTAGTACGTAAGAAGATTTTAACACGTTGGTAAAATGAAAAACTCTCCAAATATCCATTTGAAAATATTTCGATGCGCGGAGCTTTAATGGAATTAAAACCCTTCAGGTCCCCCCCCTCCCCCCCCCCCCGACTTTCTCCGCGATGTTTTTTTTTTAAAGGAATTTTCTCAAAGAGGGATTATCCGCTGGAAAATATGCGTTTATGTTTCGAGAAATTTTTCAGGCTTTCAAACTCATTGCCGCTCAATCCAATTGCTTCGCGTCGTGATGACGTGGCTTACTCTTGATGGGATTCTATGTTTGAATTTAAAGGTAGTTAGGAAAAAGAGACAAATAGTCACCCTTGAATGTACTGTAACGTTTATTAATTAATTTTCTTCCTTATCAGCTGTATGTTAACTATGTTACGTAGTGTTTATTTTGTTTTAAGTATCACATGTAAAACGAATTATGTGCTCAAACTTGCAGTATCATCAATTTAATTGCCAGTAAATTTCAGCGAAATCCGAAAGTATTTTTCGAGACTAGCGGCACCATACATCCTCTTTTATATGGATAGATTTGCTTAAAGTTGGAATAAAGAAAGAACTAGTAGTCGGATCTTTTTCCAAGAGGTCTATAAACATTCTCCATGCTAATGGAGACAAACTGAAATTTTCAGCGAAATCCTACTGGTAGTTTTCGAGATTAGCAACGTCATACATACCAACAACGGATTTTTGCCGATTATTTTTTCTTCATTTCATGCTTACTCCTTTATTTTCAATTTTTATGTGCGGTTTGCTTTCATCTAATTAATATCCTAAATATGAAGTCTAACAGCTCTCCATTTATATATCATTTAAGTATTTTTCTTTAGGATATTTTTTCTTTTTCCCTAGTTGATTGAAATTTCGATTCTTTTCAGCCATGCAAACATAATCCTAAACTAATAAACAAGAAGTTCCGTCTAGAACTATACGAGCCTACTTTCCCGTATGCACCGAATTCAAATTTATAATCTAGCTACCTCTCTCTCTGTTTTTCTCGTTTAGCTTCTTCTTAATTGCTTCAAATATACCTTTTTCAACGGTTAACACAATTCATTCAATCATTCATTTGTTAAGTCATTCATGTATTTATTCACTCATTTATTCATTCATTCTTTTGCTTATTCATTTAATCATTCATTAATTCAAAAATATTCTTGAAAATCCCGATCAAAAAATTTCATAGTAAAATAGGATTGTTAGTTCTGGATGAACTTTCTATTTGTACATGTTCTCCGTCATAAGAGCTTTCCGATAAAGTTTGTTCCAAGCAAATCGGGCCGTTAGATCAGGAATTAAATAGGATTGAAATTTCCCCGTAGGCGGTATGTTAATTTTTTTTGAACTGTTCAAAAATGAACAAAAATTGTTCAAACCAATATTTCACGCCAAGAGCTTCCTCCAGTAAGCTTGTTCATTGGAACTTGGATCTTGTACCCAGAGTTTACATAATTTGCTTCATTTTCGCCCATAAGCGCTAATGTTAAAATTTTTTGAACTGTTCAAAATTGAACAAAAAATTGTTCAAATCAAAAAGTAAAATATGGAAATGAGATGTGCTCGCCGAGATCTTTCGAATGCAAAAAGAATTTTTCTGATCGGACAATTCGTTCAAAAGTTATTAGGGGGGGGGACAGACCGACAGACAGACAGACCGACAGACACACTTTTTCCCCATCTCAAAACCCTACTTTCAAATTTTTTATTTTTCAATCTTTATTTAATTACTTAACTTATTTTTGACTTTTCTTGATTTCTAACGATATTTTCTCGATACATTAAGCCTTCTTTCATGCTTTATTATTATTTTTTTTTACTTTTCTGGAAAGTAGGCTGAAAAACATTGAACTCAAACTGTTTTTCAGAATGGCTTAGCATGACAAAACTAGTAATCTCAAGTTATCTCTCGAAAATAGCTTTGATTTCGCAACTGATTTTCATTTAGCGGTCTAAATCTTTCGCTGAAGAGCTTAATAGTTTGCTTTCAGTTAAGATCTTTTATGAATAAGAAACACTCCGAATACTATCATATTCAGTCGAGCTTCGCCGAAAAGAACGGAAAAAAGAAAACTGAGCATTGATCATCGTTATGTTTATATTGAATTCACTTTATCCCTAAACTCATCAATAGCATTGACGTCACTCCGAAGGAAGGATATCGTTCACTTCCTCAAACACGCCTTCAGTTGTATGCTTTCGCATAAATTGCTGTCCCCCCCCCCCCCTTTCTAAGCAGAAAACGCTTTTGTTGAAAGAATTATCTCAAAAGCAGTAAAAAAATTATTATTATGAAAGCTTACTTTATTCTATTTCTAAGCACTTGTTTGTAGATGCGGTACAAGTGATTTATTTCTTACGAAAATATGTTGGTTTTAAGTTATTAAAGAGAATGACTGTAACAGTAATAAGTCATTTGAGCTTGCAACCTGAGAATTATGAACTTTACTTTTCCTTCAATTGATCATGGAATAGATATTAACCTTGCTTTCGATGAAACTCTCTTCTTTAATGCTCCTGTTTTCGCCCTTTTTTTATCTATTTAATTATTCATTTATTTGTTTTATTTAATTTTTATTTTATTTATTTATTTCTTTTTTAACAACGACACACCATCACAACTCCAGTCGGCGCTTTAGTCTGAAAAAAAAAGTCGGAATGTATGCTTCATCAAAATTTTTGCATATTTGCACATGATTTGCCTATTTTGTAGCCAAGGGCCCAAAGAGCGTATGATTGTATAAAACGACCTGCATATCGAAACAATCTACAAGCAATTCGTGTTTTGCTATTTTTGAGGTTTTGTAGATGGTAAGCTCTTGTGATTTAGTTTCAGGTAGGTAGGTTCCATTATGCTAGAGTCGACGATGTACAATTTGCGAACTGAAATGTTAGTTACTAACCTGAATTATTTATTGTGAGTAAAGAAATTTAGACCTAAGATCAGTTTTGAAATCTATTATTATACTTGTATAATTATAATAATGTGTCAAACATATCGTAAATTTGTTACTGTAACCAATCAATTATTTATAGGAACGACGTTTCCACCCAACTAAAGCAATTGGGTCCACTGTTGCCTTCAGTGCAACAGTGCTCAAAAAAAGTGAAAATGGCGGTTAGTTTAGAATTAAAATAGTATGTTTCATTGCTTTCTTCGTATATTAATGTCAGATTTTTATTTGCATCATTTAAAAAATTATTCGAGATAGTTCAAGTAACAAATGGAGTTGCAATATTAGCGAATTCCATAATAATTGGAAAAAATTGTTTGTATGATTAGAATCAATACAGCCCCCGTAAAAAGCCCCGTGTATTTAAAAAAAAAAAAAAAATTGATTGCAAAGTTATGGTTAAAAATTTTCTAATGCATCTCTTGAGAAAGCAGTCCGTTTTGAGATGGTGGTTGTTTTGCATGTGAGGTGCGAAATATTATGTATTTAAAGGGTGAGGTTTGTGAGTAATCAAACTCTATTTGTGATTTTGTCATGTGGGGCGTGGGGCTTTACTGATCTATATTAAAACTTAAAATTTTCTAATGCTTCTTTGAGCAAATCTGAACTTAATATTGAACCTATGTAATATTTTTGCATTTCACTTCAAGTAATCTGCTAGAATTACAATTTTTGTTCCCTTGAAAAAAACAAATGGCTTTAAAAAATATTTATGATGAAAAGTTCAATGTATTCAGATTTGCATGCGTAACTTTCAAACAAACTCGAATCCAAATGAATGTTTAGAAATTATAATTGCTTGCTTGTTCAGGTTCAAATATTCCTCCTTAAGCATCTGTGTCTGAAAATAGGATAAAAAAATATTCTGTGAAAAATTCTGTGCTGGGTTTTAATTTTGTTATAATAAACTGTTGGCTAAAGTTAATTGCAATTAAAACTCATTTTAGAGGACGAAAAATAACAAGATCCAATTTGTCCCTTGTTTTATAGTTTTTGTAAGTCATTCTTGCTTATTTAATTTTTTTTTCTTTCTATTTTTGAAAAACTATCTGATAAATGTCTTCCGACGTTCAAACGCTAATTTTCGGAATTCATCAAAACATTTAGCTATTTAATTTCTGCTTTCCAAGTATACTGAAATTGAATAAACTATAGTTTGAAAATTTTAAATGAAAATATCAATTGCAATTTAAACATTGCTGTGTATGTAACTTTATTAATTACATGCGTTTTACGTTATATTCTAAAAACAGTCCTTCGGAAAAAGTTAAATTAACGCTTCTTTAAAAGAGGGTGCAGGTTTGTTTTACCTTTAATAACCCGCTCGTTTGCAGTTCTTCAAATGCTTTGCCCGTGAGAAACTGCAATGAATAAATGGAAATGTTTCACGTTTTAAAAGGCTCTTTTGTCATACTAAAATTTAGACTTAACTTTATGTATGCATAACTGACTATTTTTCTCACATTTTACACAAGTTAGTTTCATTTCTAATAAAATTCCTGTATGATCAATTCGGCTTTCTTTACTTCTGTATGGTAGGTTTTGTCTTGGATATACCCTGAATGTCTGCTGCGCGTTCTCCCTTCCCCGAATGGGCTTGTAGAATGGTGAAGCGTCTACGAACCACGTGACCCAAGATTGAGGGGTGAGTAATTTTATTGATATTACTGTTTAAAATGTTTAATACTATTTGGTTTGGGATGGTTTGAAACTCCTGGGAAAACTTCCGATTGGTAGAAAAGTATGTGTATTCATAGGAGTATGGTTTAACGAAAGTTAGGATGGGTTTGACTCTGAAGTCTGTAGTTTGTTTTTATTTAATTGTTAAATTTTAAATTTTTTGTCCTTTTTTCTGAGTTTTTAACGAAAATTAATTATTAAAAGTAAACTAAGTTTCTGATAGTTAATTCCATGCTAAATATTATTCCATAATGTTTAGGAAGTATTGTTCATAAAAACTCTTTTGATAAAAGATATAATTGAGAAAGTTATAAGAAATTTTAAAAATTGAAAATAAATTAATTTTTTTTGAACTTTTAAAGTAATGGATAATCACAATGAAGTTCTGCTTTCAAATTATTTCATTTCTAATCATAATTAGGACTAAATGCATTCATTATTTTTTTTATCTGATTGTTAAACGAAAAAAAAATTTGGAAGGAGGTATTGTGCCCCTTACGTCAGCCAATTGAATTGCAGATATTTAAATTGATTAATGTCGATTGCTGAGAAATCTCATCTGCATTTAAATGTATCTAGGATGTAGAGCCTGATTTAGCAAACCATTGATATCTTCCATTGGATGTGCGATATTACGGATAAGAGTGGCAGTGTTTTTCATTGGAATATATCTCGGGAATCATCAACTCGCTCGCACTGCACAATGTTGGCACATCACTCAGACTAACGATTAGTGGACCTGACTTACCACCTAAATTTGGGACGTACGTAATCCTCCAGTCGCCCAGGCATGTCACACATTACACTCGCCAAATGCCTTCTTAGTAAAATTAACCGGTTAAATGTTGCTCCATCATCTATTGATCCTTGTAAATACACTTTTAAAGACCTGTGCCGTTTTAGCGTAGAAATTCAAACTAACTACAGAGAACCAATCGTCATCTATTGTTTAAATTTTACATAACAGAAGAAACGTAAAATGTGTGCTATTTTCATAAAAATTGATTCTTAAATGTATAAGCTATGATAATTCTAGTAAATTATGGAGATTGGTGCAATTTTAACAAAAGCCTGCGAATCTGAGATGAAGACTCATTTCGAGGCTCAACATCTGATAAAAGGGTTTCCTTGTAACCTGGAGAGCATGAACACAATATTTCTTCAAATTTGCTTTAATTAAATTGCTTTTATTATTATATTTTAATCAGTCCTTTATACTCAGTTTGACGCATTATGACATCGGATTAACTTTTTAAAAGAAGAAATCGAAAAATGTATGACTTAAATATTCTGCCAAAATAATAACTCATGATGTCATTACTTTTAAAGTGCATTTTTCTCATTGTATCCGACAGGCGCTTGCTGAATCATTTCTTCAAAGCACAGCTTTATTATTTAGTGAAAGAGGAGAAGGAACATGGACTCTGTTGTATTATTTATTCTGATTGAGCGGAAGTAGTCGCTGGCGAATGAGATTCTCAAAATAGAACGCGAAGACCGTCCCTTGTCTCTCCCGCGATAAAAGGAATTTCCTCGTTTGGAAAGAGGATTGCCTCCATAAAAGCTTCTGTAAGAGCTAAAAATTTCCGTGCTAAAACGCTCGTCTCTGGGGCAATCTTAGCGCAACGAGAAATCTTTTCAAAGCATTTCTTTTTCTTTAAAAGGATCAAAGCCCTTTATATAACCGATTCGCGATCGTAATAAGATGATAGACATTCGATGTTTCTGCAATCACAGTAATTCAAATTGTCGGGCGTAAGAATGCGTCCAGAAAATGGAGCTTTCAAATTGTTTTCTTATGGCAAACGGTTGAGAGTTAATGTAATCAACAAATTTAAAAATATTTTTAAGCAAATATCGTTTAAAAATGTATTTAGTCTACTTAAGAATATCTTTCATAATTACAAAAAGTTTAAGTAAATTTAATAAAATATGTTTAACTTATGTTTTTCATATGTAAGCTAGGTCATATGTAAGCTAGGAAAGAGTTTTGCTTTACGTGCTAAAATTCGAAGCCTCTAAATTAACTCGAAAAGAAGTTATAAGCGTTTTTCTCTGCAGTTCTTTTCTCTTTTTTCTTTCTTTTTTTGTATTTTGATTTTTATTTCCTGCGGTTCACACGCGATCGATAGCTTTATTTTGAATCTTTTTCCATGACATGTATATTTTACGGGACCATTCTACATACTGTACAGGGTTTTTTGAAGAAATGTTATCCTTTGTAGCGATTTTTGTTATTCTAAATTATTATTACTATTTATATTTTTATTTATTTTATTCTTTTTTCTCCAGTGAATTAGCACATATATGTTATTTGCCTATTTGAACTCGGATGAAAGGTTTTTCCGTTTTCAAAGTTTTGCTTGCTGCTATTAGTTTCTGCAAGCTGCAAAATTTTGTCTTTCTGTTTTACTGTCAGGGAATAATAGATAAAAATTAGTTATATTAAAACTTCATTAATTTAAACTATTCTAATGGATTATAATCGTCCTTTCGGTGTGTGTACTTGAACTAAACAAACAAAATTCCTTTTTTTTTTTTTTTAATTTTTTTTCCGTTTTCGTTATTGTCTTTCTTTTTTCTTTACTGTGTGTGTGTGTGTGTTTTTAAATTGCGTAAATGTTTAGGATCGCTGGATGATTGCTGTGGGCAGCTAATTTTTAATTATGTGGAATGCTATACATTGTAATAAAGTAACATAATTTACACATAAAAAGGTTGCCACTCTATGTAAGATGGCGAACCGAATGGTCTTTTCACTTTTTAACACGGGCATAGCCGTGCTGGTACCGCTAGTACATAATAAATATGTTATTTTGATCAACAACGTCAACTTTAAGAACTCAACAATTGCTGAAAATTTTCACAACTCATTCGTTGTGTTATACGTCACAAGTGTACAATATATCTGAGCTTTTATTTACTTAACATAAACAGATTAATTTTTCAAGATGAAATTAACAAGCCTAAATAGTTTGCGCTGTTATTGGAAACTTTTCTGTTACTGAAAGGGGGATCGTCAGTTGTCAAGTATGCTCGGAAGTAGAAAAAGTGAATCAGCGGCTGAGCACCGCTTAGACTTTTTTTAAAAAGCAAAATAATTCAAATTTTGAAGGGGAGAAAAAAAAATCGCTCATCATACTTTTTCAGATATTCTTTTCTTTCTTTTTTCCTTTTTCTTTCTTTTTTTCCCTTTCTTTCTTTTTTCCTTTTTCTTTCTTTTTTTCCTTTTTCTTTCTTTTTTTCCTTTTCTTTCTTTTTTTCCTTTTTTAGCCTACTTTCCCGTAAAAGTAAAAAAAAATAATAATAAAGCATGAAAGAAGGCTTAATGTATCGTGAAAATATCGTTAAAAATCAAGAAAAGTCAAAAATAAGTGAAGTAATTAAATAAAGATTGAAAAATAAAAATTTGAAAGTAGGGTATTGAGATGGGGAAAAAGTGTGTCTGTCGGTCTGTCGGTCTGTCTGTCTGTCTGTCGGTCTGTCTGTCGGTCTGTCGGTCTGTCCCCCCCTAATAACTTTTGAACGAATTGTCCGATTGGAAAAATTCTTTTTGCATTCGAAAGATCTCGGCGAGGACATCTCATTTCCATATTTTACTTTTTGATTTGAACAATTTTTTGTTCAATTTTGAACAGTTCAAAACATTTTAACATTAGCGCCTATGGACAAAATTGAAGCAAATTCTGTAAACTCTGGGCACAAGAGCCAAGTTCCTATTGCAAGCTTATTGAAAGGAGTTCTCGGCGTGAAATATTGATTTGAACAGTTTTTGTTCATTTTTGAACAGTTCAAAAAATTAACACAGAGCTTACGGGGAAATTTCAACCCTATATAAATCCTGATCTAACGGACCGATTTGCTTGGAACAAACTTTATCGGAAAGCTCTTATAACGTAGAACATGTAGAAATAGAAAGTTTATCCAGAACTTACGAGCCTATTTTGCTATGAAATTTTTTGATCGGGATTTTCAAGGATATTTCTCAGTGACTCAATGAGTGAAATAATGGATGAATGAATAAATGAAAGAGTGAAAGAATAAATCAATGAATAAATGAATGAAGAAAAGAATGAATGAATAAATGAAAATATAAATAAATGAGTGAATAAATACATGAATGCGTAAATGAATGAATAAACACTTGAATGAGGTAACGAATGAATGAATAAATGCTTGGCTGAATAAATGAAAGAATGCATGAGTGAGTGAATGAATATGTATTATCCGTTGAAAAAGGTATATTTTCAAAAATTAGAACTAAAGATAAATAAGAAAGAGAGAGAAATAGATAGCTAGATTATAAATTTGAATTTGGTGTATACGGGAAAGTAGGCTCGTATAGTTCTAGACGGAACTTCTTGTTATTTTGTCAAATTTTCTGCAAGTTTCATGTAATTTGAGATAGAACTTAGCGAGTTATAAGCAAAACACTTGCGAAAAATTTCGAATATTTAAAACAAATTCCCATATCTTTATGAATATTACTGCTATTCTAACGAAAGCGGTAGTAAGCATTGCGTATATAATTAAAAATGTTTTGCAAAAGTTACAGGACATTTCAATCATTTTCTGATACAAGATCTTTAAAAGTGTGGTTTTACTTCTTTAATTTTTTGACCGCCCCCTAATTGCCCTAAGCCTGAATTTTGTTTCTTAAATGTGGGTTTAAGTATGTTCTTTCCATGGTACAAAATACAGAACAGCAAGTTTAATATTTCTTCAGACTTTATAAAAAATGTCTAAAATCCAAAGTGTCCGGATACTTTTTAGTAGATAGTGTATATATGTATACGTTATGAAATGGGCAAATTTGTCATTATTTTTTAATTAGATTAAAATTTATGTACTTAACTAAATACGCATAATTAATTTATTTCATATTGATTCGAGAATTGTAATATTTTACTTAAAGTTTTAAACTAATATTACCAACCTGTTTTAGCTTGGCGCTCGTGTAGTTTCAAGCTCCAAATTTACTAGTCTGAAGTCGCTAAATGATAACTTTTTTTTACTACACAGATCTCTATTTCGTAAAATGTAGTTTTGTTCCTTGTGATTCTTTTATGATAAAATCTTTCAGAAAATATGAACATCTATGTCAAATCTTCTTGCTACAGTTTGCTAAGATATGCGTTCTTCGGTAATCGAAATTAATTTTTTTTATTTATTTCCCGTATTTTTTACATTTATAAAATTAAAATAGAAATTGAATGTCTGAATTGAGCTGTAAGTCGGTTCTTAAAAATTTGCTTAATGAATTTCTTCTTTCAATATTTCACCTAGTTAGCGGTAGTACTGCTTCCTTCTTCTCGTCCTTTTGTTAATGAGATATGATTCTCTGCATCTGCAGAACTCTTTGCACCGAGAGCTCCATCCTCCCTTCCGGCTTTTGACGATAATGATTAAAATTTAAAAAAATTTCTCCCCACTTTGCTTATTTGAAATGCCTTTATCTTGCCCTCGTTAATAAAATCATAGCTGGCTAGTTTCTCATTAATTCTAAAATAAAGCATTTTCCCCCTATACAGTGGTACCTCGATCCATCGTCCCGCATCTATCGTTTATTCTGTGTGTATCATCTTGTTTTAACGTTATAATTTTGCTTCATGCTTCGTTTTTCTGTACGTATCGTTCGAAAGGAACGGTCCCCCGAGAAACGATCAATCGAGGTTATACTATATATATATAGATAGATAGATACAGTGGTATCTCCTTTAAAGGACACCTCCGAAAAAGAGACGCCTCTAATTAAGGGACACTTTTTCTGGTCCCAGCCCCTTTGAATAGGGACTGCAATGTGTTCACCTCTGAATAAGGGACACTCTATTTAAGGGACATTCACAGAGAAAATTTCCAAAATTCAAGTTATATAGATAAGAATTTACTGGAAGCTGAAGTTCATTTTTTTTCTAAAAATTAACGTCTGAATGTTGGTATGAGGTCATAGAAGCATGAACAAAGAAACTTTTAAAGTGCGTGCCAAAACCTACTTGTAAAGGATTTTCCTTTTTTTGTACTATGATGTGTGTTCAGCAATGACAGCCAGTACCCGGCTACCAATAAGTTTTTTTCGCAAGGATTGGAAAAAGTACACGAAACGTAATTTATACTGTATTGGCCAAATAACGTACTTTAAAACAAACCCATCTCTGATAGATTACTTCAAATAAATTTCTGTAAATTTACAAAACTTTGAAAATACGACATGTATACTAAAATTTTAGTTTTTTGATGACTATTTATATTTTTATTTATTTTATTCTTTTTTCTCCAGTGAATTAGCACATATATGTTATTTGCCTATTTGAACTCGGATGAAAGGTTTTTCCGTTTTCAAAGTTTTGCTTGCTGCTATTAGTTTCTGCAAGCTGCAAAATTTTGTCTTTCTGTTTTACTGTCAGGGAATAATAGATAAAAATTAGTTATATTAAAACTTCATTAATTTAAACTATTCTAATGGATTATAATCGTCCTTTCGGTGTGTGTACTTGAACTAAACAAACAAAATTCCTTTTTTTTTTTTTTTAATTTTTTTTCCGTTTTCGTTATTGTCTTTCTTTTTTCTTTACTGTGTGTGTGTGTGTGTTTTTAAATTGCGTAAATGTTTAGGATCGCTGGATGATTGCTGTGGGCAGCTAATTTTTAATTATGTGGAATGCTATACATTGTAATAAAGTAACATAATTTACACATAAAAAGGTTGCCACTCTATGTAAGATGGCGAACCGAATGGTCTTTTCACTTTTTAACACGGGCATAGCCGTGCTGGTACCGCTAGTACATAATAAATATGTTATTTTGATCAACAACGTCAACTTTAAGAACTCAACAATTGCTGAAAATTTTCACAACTCATTCGTTGTGTTATACGTCACAAGTGTACAATATATCTGAGCTTTTATTTACTTAACATAAACAGATTAATTTTTCAAGATGAAATTAACAAGCCTAAATAGTTTGCGCTGTTATTGGAAACTTTTCTGTTACTGAAAGGGGGATCGTCAGTTGTCAAGTATGCTCGGAAGTAGAAAAAGTGAATCAGCGGCTGAGCACCGCTTAGACTTTTTTTAAAAAGCAAAATAATTCAAATTTTGAAGGGGAGAAAAAAAAATCGCTCATCATACTTTTTCAGATATTCTTTTCTTTCTTTTTTCCTTTTTCTTTCTTTTTTTCCCTTTCTTTCTTTTTTCCTTTTTCTTTCTTTTTTTCCTTTTCTTTCTTTTTTTCCTTTTTTAGCCTACTTTCCCGTAAAAGTAAAAAAAAATAATAATAAAGCATGAAAGAAGGCTTAATGTATCGTGAAAATATCGTTAAAAATCAAGAAAAGTCAAAAATAAGTGAAGTAATTAAATAAAGATTGAAAAATAAAAATTTGAAAGTAGGGTATTGAGATGGGGAAAAAGTGTGTCTGTCGGTCTGTCTGTCTGTCTGTCGGTCTGTCTGTCGGTCTGTCGGTCTGTCCCCCCCTAATAACTTTTGAACGAATTGTCCGATTGGAAAAATTCTTTTTGCATTCGAAAGATCTCGGCGAGGACATCTCATTTCTATATTATTTGAACAATTTTTTGTTCAATTTTGAACAGTTCAAAAAATTTTAACATTAGCGCCTATGGGCGAAAATGAAGCAAATTATGTAAACTCTGGGTACAAGATCCAAGTTCCAATGAACAAGCTCACTGGAAGAAGTTCTTGTCGTGAAATATTGATTTGAACAATTTTTGTTCATTTTTGAACAGTTCAAAAAAAAAAATTAACATAGTGCCTACGGGGAAATTTCAATCCTATATAAATCCTGATCTAACGGGCCGATTTGCTTGGAACAAACTTTATCAGAAAGCTCTTATGACGTAGAACATGTACACATAAAAAGTTCATCCAGAACTAACGAGCCTATTATCTTATGAAATTTTTTGATCGGGATTTTCAAGAATATTTTTGAATTAATGAAAGATTAAATGAATAAACAAGATAATGAATGAATAAATGAGTGAATAAATACATGAATGACTGAATAAATGAATGATTGAACGAATCTGTATTAACCGTTGAAAAAGGCATATTTGAAGCAATTAAGAACTAAAGCTAAACGAGAAAGAGAGAGAGATAGCTAGATTATAAATTTGAAGCTGGTGTACACGGGAAAGTAGGCTCGTATAGTTCTAGACGGAACTTCTTGTCTGTCTTTGTTTTTAAGAAAAGAATCAACAGTTTCAATACACACTCGGTAAAGTTGGCAGATCAAACTTTCTAAAACCTGTTGACACGCTAACTATCCCTGGAAGTACAAATGCTTCTTGAGTATTTCTGAGCCGCTGCTAGGACCTGTTCTTAATTAACCTTAATTTTTTTTCATTTATTAACTTTCTCTTGTTTATTTCTTGATTAATGATTAAGGATAATGTCATCAAATTAAGCTTATTTTTCAATTCGTAATTTCAGAACTATTTTAAATGTTTCTGGTACTACCTGAGCGAGAACTCTCTTATTAATCCATTCTTTATTTAAGTCGATGCTCTTAACAAAACAAAAACTTAAATTAACTTTAATAAAATAACAGTCAACGATAGTAGACGTAATTTATAGCAAAAGAAACGACTGTCTTTTGCGGGTTTTGTCTAGTATATCATATTGTTTCAGCTGCCTCCATTTTCATGATTATTAACATCTTAAGTACTCGATTGTCAAGATGACAAAGCTGTTTGGAGTTTCTTTTGAAGTTCAAGCTTGTTCTTTTTGCAAGGCTGTAAATATACTACGAGATTGTGAGTTTTATTTATCACCTAATACTTTTGAAAATTGTGTAAAATACTAAAGGTCAAGACTCAGAAATTTTGCAAGTGGCCAGTGGCCACTAAACTTGATTAACTTGGTGGCCACCTATGCATCATAAAGCAAAAGTGCGTAAAGCGAGGGGGGGGGGGGAGATGAATGGTGCATCAGTGCACTACAATTCCTTATGTGTCTTATTTTCAATGAAGAAAACATAATATTTTGTTAAAACTATCAAGTCTTCAAAAAAAAAAATGCATATGGCTTTCAAATTGGAAAAAGAAAAAACTTGCTTCCTTGGCGATGGTAAATTAAGGGAATATGAATTTTTTCAATACAGTTTTTCATGTTTAATGTTATAGAGCATAAAAGATGTAAATGCAAAATTTTACTTGTTTCATCATAGAAGCAACAGATAACAAAAATCCCCCTCACAGAAACGAACCTTTTACAAAAACCGCGATCACCAATACGAACCATTTTCGAACACAAGTATAAAAAAATGTATATTTCCAGTTCTAGTTTTGTTCAGTACATTTAATTTTCATTCTTATTAAAACTCTTTTTAAAGCTTTAACACCATTTTCAAAATGGCGCGACACTTGAGTCCGATTTTATAAAGCGAAAATGGCCGATCTAAAATGTAAGTTTGAAGTGAAAGTTATGAAAAAAAAAATCAAGATTAATATTGTTTTCTACTATATTTAAAAGATTTATATGGCAGAGAGAAGGAATTCAAAGAAAAAAAAATAGCGTAATCGGGAAAAATTTTCCCAATTTTTTTCTTGTGAAAGGGGAAATGAAGACTATCGGCCGAAATTCGGTAACTTGAATGCCGAATTGATGCGTTTTTATTGTGCTTGCATACATGAAAGAAGCAAGAGTTGAAAATTCCATAGAAGGTATTTGAAAATTAGGGATTTACTTTAGAAAATTTTTAAAAAAAGGAAAGGTGGCGATCGCTCCTAATTTTTTGAATCGCCACTTTTTCAAACAAGGTCGCCACGTGGCGAGTGGCGACCGCGAATCTTGACCTTTATAAAATACGTGACAAAAAATGTCATACGTTGAATATTTTTCGGTTTTTCTGCTGAAAGGTGAAATCTTATGAATGTATAAAATATGACAAAAATTTCTTTGTGTTAAAATGAATAAATAAATTATCAACTTAAATCGTTCGGGAGGTAGCGCCTTAAGGGGACTTGGCACCTTTCAAATGTAGAAAATGGATGAAAATACCGATTTTTCAATTTTTTGCTTAAAATGTGGCTTGCCTCTCCTAGTATATCTGAGCGAAGTTTTGAAGCGATACAACCAATGTAAATGTAGTTAAGAAGTAAGAGAGTTCAAATATTTCTGATGCTTTAGTAGGATTTTGTATTCTTAAAACTGCGTTTTCTCAGTTTGTGTTTTTTCGCAATATTGTAGTACTTAAAATGCTACAACTTTTACCTATATTCATGTAGCAACTTGAAATTTTTTGTGTGTGTTCAATATGATGTGTTTGATAAAATTAAGGATGGATTTTGCTATATATTTGCGAAAAAAAAGTTTTAAAAATGAAAATGTAACAAAAGTCGCTTTTTTTTTCTGTGTTTTACCATCGATGTAACTTTAAAAACTTTTTTCTCAAAAACTAACTAATTAATAGCAAAACACATCCCTGAAATTGTAAACCATATTATAATAAGTACTTTAAAAAAATTTGGTTAAAGAAAATCAAGAAATAAAGAAGAAGGAAATTTAAAATCGTTAAATAATTTTTAAAAAATTAAATTTTAAAATTTTCTGTTAGTTGATTTTGGATTTTTCACGTGAAAATCATTTTGTTGAACAAAAGCACTTCATAATATACAAATGAAATAGGTAAAAGTTATTAAATAAAAAAAACTGTCAAAAGGTGTCAAGTCCCCTTAATAAAGGGCAAATTACTGATGCGTTACGGTAAATACTATACTTCAAGATACAGTGGAACCTCTTCATCAGTGTGAAAATGTGTAACACACTATAATAAAGTTGAAAAATTGAGAAAATGTGACAACAACGAAGTAACAATGTGTTTATATTGAGCGTATGACTATAGTCGAGCAGAGGACAAGTAATGAAAACTGCCAATTAGAAGCAAAAGATGAGCAGAAGAAAAAAGATTTTATACTGACAGTGTTGGATAAAAGTCGACCATTTGAAGAAAAGGGTTGAAAATGTCCAATGCAAACGAACAGAAAGAAAAGGGTAACAATGAAAAAAACAGTTATAAATATAATTTTATGACATCATGAATAAATGAACAGGGTTTCCACGTTCAAAACAGTTTTTAAAAAACCTCAAAAATCCCTTAAATTGAAAAAACTGTTTTAGGGGACCCTAACAAACCTTTACATTTTTACATAATTCGGAAAAATCATTAATTTTTCTAGTAAATCCTTAAAAAACTTAACTTTAGCATCATTCTTTCATAGACTACCGTAAGGAGGGGGGGGGGGGGGAGTTAAGGCAAAGTGAAAAATTATCGAAGACGTTTCCAGCATTAAATTTACTACAAAAATACCGCAATTTTGTGCTTTAATTACAGTGTTTTGAAGTTATTACCGTGTTTTGCGTGTGAGAATTGTTTTTCAGCATTTGAGTTTAATAAATATTAATAGCTTTTCTCCGCTTAATCATATTAAACTATCTTCAGATGTGGTTAAATTGTACAAAATTGTTGCATGCATAAAAAGAGTTGGAAATGTAACTCAAAATTTTATCTTGAGTACAGCCCACAAAATATTTAACTAGCCTTGAAAAGCTCTTAAATTTGGCTGGAAGTTTTGAGTGAAAGCCCTGGTGAACTGTTGGAAAAATCATTTAGTGGAGAAATCAAATTCCTCCCATTACAATAAGCTTCTTCAAAAAAATCAAGGTCATTGACCAAAAAACATTCAATAGTATTTCTAGCGGAAGAAAAAAACAATGCTTGCAAGTCCAACAATGCTGGGCAGTTTAAGACCGTGTGAGTTCCTTTTTTTTTAACTTAATTTAAGTAGTTTTAATTAACAATATTTCGATTTTAGGAAATGAGAATTTGAAGCTAAAGTTTTAACTGCAACGAATTCAGATGAATGGAAAACGTGCCAGTTTTGTTCATCAACTAAAAAACAAGAAGAAAAAGCCTTTTTCTGATAAATGCAATATTTATACTACTTAAGTCTTCTCAAATTAAGGGGAAGTCACCTTTTATTCGAATGAACCATATAACTGTGCTATGAGAATTCCAGCGATGATATGTATAGCGGTCTCGTTGTTTTCCTTACACTGACACTACGCAGGTAGTGAAACGAGTTTTACAGAATTCTTCCCCCTTTTTTTTCGTGGACAGCTTTTATGCGAAGGGCTTTGCGACTATCCCTAAATGTGTAAACCCAAAAATTTGGTCAGTGAAAAGTAACATTTTAACCGCAACTTTGATTTAAAATAGTGAGAGAAAAAAGAAAATGCATATAAAAGAACGATTGCTATGCTTTTTCAAACGTTTATTTGGAAATGGGTATAGGTAATAAACTCGATTGCCTCTCCTTATAAAGTCAGCCGAACAGGAACGTCACTGGGGGGGGGGGGGGGGAGCAGGGCGGTCCGCCTCGGGTGACATCTAAAACAGATTATGAAAAATATATGTAGTCAATTGGGAATCTCCGCCCCCAATTTATTTTAAGTATATGTAATGTATTAGTACGTCCATCGTACTTCTGGTGAGAAATTACTATCTTATGTATGTACTATATATATATACACTATATACATGTGTACACCAAGATTTTGCTTTGATGGGAGCAAGATCAGAAATTGGGATGTATCGGATATTGGTTTTGCCGGATACCTGCACTCTCAGAAACGCATGCTCAAATCTCACAAAACTTCTGTTGTATTTGACGAAATGGGTTCGTGAAAAATGCTCCGAGTAACAGGATCTTTCGTGCAGTAGCTGGTTTGGATTTCGGACATTTAAAAATCTGATATATCGGATAGTCGACGCCTTCTTGGGGGGGGGGGGGCGGTCCCGTTGGTGCAGCCCTGTATATAATACTTGTGTAGGGAGACATTGTTGTTTTACGAATAAAAAGTTGACGCTACGTAACGAATCAAGAGAGTATTAATAAAATTTACGTTGCTATTTTTACTAATATAATGCAGTTTTGTTACGCGAAAGTTCTGTTTTGTGCGAAGTTATAGAATTGGGTTTACATACAGTGATTCTCGACCCACAGTTGAGTAGTTAATCAATTTCTTGTGGTTCACGGTGCTGTAACGTGTCACTCTTAATGTACTGTTAAATGATTGTTTTGCAACCATAATTTGTTTTAGAGAAAAACCTTAAGCAAGCTGAAGTCCTATGTAATTTTAGTAATTCGACAAAATTTAGTTTTCTGAATGAATTGATAATTAGGAAAATTCATTATGAAGCATTTAATTTTCAAAATTTTATAAATGAGGAAAGAAAATACATCTGAAAACATTCAGCGGGACGAAAACGAGTTGGTTGCTAGAAACTCGGATATGAACAAGAAGTTCCGTCTAGAACTATACGAGCCTACTTTCCCGTATACACCAAATTCAAATTTATAATCTAGCTATCTCTTTCTCTCTCTTTCTTATTTATCTTTAGTTCTAATTATTGAAAATATACCTTTTTCAACGGATAATACATATTCATTCACTCACTCATTCATTCTTTCATTTATTCAGCCATGCATTTATTCATTCATTCGTTACCTCATTCAAGTGTTTATTCATTCATTTACGCATTCATGTATTTATTCACTCATTTATTTATATTTTCATTTATTCAATAATTTATTCATTCATTCTTTTCCTCATTCATTTATTCATTGATTTATTCTTTCACTCTTTCATTTATTCATTCATTCATTATTTCACTCATTGAGTCACTGAGAAATATCCTTGAAAATCCCGATCAAAAAATTTCATAGCAAAATAGGCTCGTAAGTTCTGGATAAACTTTCTATTTCTACATGTTCTACGTTATAAGAGCTTTCCGATAAAGTTTGTTCCAAGCAAATCGGTCCGTTAGATCAGGATTTATATAGGGTTGAAACTTCCCCGTAAGCTCTGTGTTAATTTTTTGAACTGTTCAAAAATGAACAAAAACTGTTCAAATCAATATTTCACGCCAAGAACTTCTTCCAATAAGCTTGCAATAGGAACTTGGGTCTTGTGCCCAGAGTTTACATAATTTGCTTCAATTTTGTCCATAGGCGCTAATGTTAAAATTTTTTGAACAGTTCAAAATTGAACAAAAAATTGTTCAAATCAAAAACTAAAATATGGAAATGAGATGCTCTCGCCGAGATCTTTCGAATGCAAAAAGAATTTTTCCAATCGGACAATTCGTTCAAAAGTTATTAGGGGGGGACAGACCGACAGACAGACAGACAGACCGACAGACAGACAGACCGACAGACACACTTTTTCCCCATCTCAATACCCTACTTTCAAATTTTTTATTTTACAATCTTTATTTAATTACTTCACTTATTTTTGACTTTTCTTGATTTTTAACGATATTTTCACGATACATTAAGCCTTCTTTCATGCTTTATTATTATTTTTTTTTACTTTTACGGGAAAGTAGGCTAAAAAGGGGGTTATATTGTTTAAAAAATAATAGTCAGGGGTTACGCCAGAAGAAATTAGGGTCCGTTTTCGAACTCTTCACAAAATTTCAATAAATCAAAACGGACCGTGCATAAAATTTAAATCAATTAAAATGGCGCCTTCACAAAATCGTACTTTTACACCCTTTTTAGCCTACTTTCCCGTAAAAGTAAAAATAATAATAATAAAGCATGAAAGAAATCTTAATGTATTGTGAAAATATCGTTAGAAATCAAGAAAAGTCAAAAATAAATTAAGTAATTAAATAAAGATTGAAAAATAAAAAATTTGAAAGTAGGGTTTTGAGATGGGGAAAAAGTGTGTCTGTCGGTCTGTCCCCCCCTAATAACTTTTGAACGAATTGTCCGATTAAAAAAATTCTTTTTGCATTCGAAAGATCTCGGCGAGGACATCTCATTTCCATATTTTACTTTTTGATTTGAACAATTTTTTGTTCAATTTTGAACAGTTCAAAAAATGTTAACATTAGCGCCTACGGGCGAAAATGAAGCAAATTATGTAAACTCTGGGTACAAGATCCAAGTTCCAATGAACAAGCTCACTGGAAGAAGTTCTTGGCGTGAAATATTTATTTGAACAATTTTTGTTCATTTTTGAACAGTTCAAAAAAAAATTTAACATAGTGCCTACGGGGAAATTTCAATCCTATATAAATCCTGATCTAACGGGCCGATTTGCTTGGAACGAACTTTATCGGAAAGCTCTTATGACGTAGAACATGTGTACAGATAAAAAGTTCATCCAGAACTAACGAGCCTATTTTCTTATGAAATTTTTTGATCGGGATTTTCAAGAATATTTTTGAATTAATGAAAGATTAAATGAATAAGCAAAATAATGAATGAATAAATGAGTGAATAAATACATGAATGACTGAATAAATGAATGATTGAACGAATCTGTATTAACCGTTGAAAAAGACATATTTGAAGCAATTAAGAACTAAAGCTAAACGAGAAAGAGAGAGAGATAGCTAGATTATAAATTTGAAGCTGGTGTATACGGGAAAGTAGGCTCGTATAGTTCTAGACGGAACTTCTTGTTCTATCGAACTTGGCCCTTTTTTCACATTTATGTTTTGTTGGGTTATCATTAATTTTTGAAAAGCTAAAATGTGTGTTTTTATATTCACCATAATTTATACTAAATTAAACCAAGCTGAATAGTCGCTATTAATTACTTAAGATTTTTTCGTTTGTTTACATTCCTCCGTAATAAGTCTGTAAATCCAACTTTACTTAATTAACCTTTTATTTAAAACGTTGAAAAGTTCTATATAACTACGACACTGGATTCTTTGTTCTCAGTTTGAGTTTAGCCTTAAGGCGGCGAAAAATTAAAGCGGAAAGTGAATTTCAATGCATCAATTATTTTCCTTCAAGCGCGAGAGTATTGTTTATGTTGACGGCAGAAAAAAATGGCTGCCGTTTGAAGTCGTTAGGTATGATGCTACCTATGAGTATGCTAGTAACTTCGAAGATAATGTAATTTTTTGAAGTTTCGGATTTTTTCCTTTATATATGCCAAATTGTCTACCTTGACACCAAGTTTCAAGTTTCTAAGTCCCCTAGAAGTAGGTCAGGTTTTTGAGGAGTGAGTGAGTGAGTGATAAAAATGACACTTTTCAGACCTTACTAATTCCATAACCATAAGAGGTACATCAATGAAATTTGATGTTCTAGGGTTTAAGGCGATCGCTATTAGACGTACAAAATTTCAAGTATGTAATTCTAATAGTTTTTGGGTAATGATGGGGTCAAAAGTAGCTCGAAATGGTTCGGGTAAATATACACATTGGCCGGTGTCGCCGTTTCTTAATTTGACTGACTTTCTGAACTTGGTGGACACACTGCCGTGTGTCTTGATAAAATACTCCCTTTTGATAATATTTAAGTTAATTCATTATATTTACTATCTGAAACTACCTATTACGCTTTCATCAAGCAAAGATGTTTTGCCTGATTATATTCAGCAAACAATTTGAGTAAACCAATTTTCATGAAATCAAATCAAAATAACCAAATCGAAATTTAAAAAATAATAATCTGACACAAGCTAAATTGACAATTAGCAGCTCCGTTACTTCTAAAAACATTCTCAAATTCACGCTCTCTTAACTTACCGGCCATTATAACGTGTAACTTTAAGGAAAGCAATCAAAAGCTTCAGATTAAAAGCTTCATACTACTACCGTCCAGTTCTTTTATTCATACATTTAAAACGTATTATAGGAATACATACTTGTACATATCTTGGATCGTCTGAAAGTGATTTCTATTACACAAGCTAAAAATAATGCCAAAAGATATTTTTGCGTTAGGTAGAACTTGCAAATAAAGCAGCTTAAAAGCGATGAACTCTAAATTTGCATGCTGCTTGTAAGTATGTATCACATACTTATAAGTGTATCTCTCATCATTCTATACTTATAATTTAAAATAATTAAGTTTGTAAACAATTTGTATGATTTCAATATTCCAGTATCTTAAAATTACTTTGAATAAACCATTGTAGACATTCATTTACAATGCAGAAACAAACCTTAAATTAATTATTAATTTAATTAAGAAATTGACTTTTCCTAAAAGGTTATTGTTGAAACTTCTTTGTTTTAATTTTTGCGTAGTTTGAAAATGCATTTTTGTTTCTTTGCCGTTAGGTAACTTTTGTGACATTTCCAGAATACTTTTCAAGCTCTCTAAAATATTCAACATGGCATCGAAATTCTATTTTTATATCTTCGTTCTTTATCTTTCTTCCCATTATCAGCGATAAATATTTATTTTTATGATTCTTCCAGGCGCTGTCTCCAAAATTGAAAGTGCTTAAAGCTGTGTTAGATATTCTCTGACACAGATGACTTCGCTTTTATGGTATTTTCCAAGCTTTGTGTTATTCAGCGACATCAAAGAGGCCAAGAAGCTTTCGTCACAAGTATGCCGGCATAAAATACGGCGTTAAAAACACAATCCCCTACTTACAATTTATGGCGGGATTTTTACCATTCGGGTCGCCGTTGAAATATGAGAAGCCGGTAATTATCTCGAGACTTGAGTGTCCAAACGAGCAGTATTTCACACTCAGCGAGAGCGTTTGCACCAATCCTGCAAAGAACGGATTCCAGAATGGATGATAAATCTTAGTAAAACCATAATGTAAGGAAAAACTACAACTATAAATGTATTTTTCCGCCTATCTCTCCCGTTTTTTTTTTTTTGTGACTTTAATAATTCAATACTTTCCTGTTTAAATGCTCTGCCGATAAGAATGGTTTGAAAGATGTCCGTTTTAGACATAAAATAAAGAGAGTTGACATTTTAAACATATGGTTAGTCGTGATTTCTAAATAAAAATATTGTGGATAATTATTGTTCCTCATTTTTAACCTTGAATTATTAATTTTTGTTGAGAATACTTTTTGTTATGTTTTCTTTAAAAGTTAGATTGTAGTTGATTGCAGTGTCGCCTTAAACATAGCCACTGAATGCAGTAATTCCTTATACACCACCTCTATACTCCCCCCCCCCTCACACGCAACACGCACACATCTTCTCTACCATAAATTTCTATTTTGTGATATCAGGTAAAATGGATAGAACTTATCCAAAAGTTCTTTTCTTTTTTATTTTTTTAATAATCAGAATAAAAACCGACTTGAACCTTTGCTCCATACCTGCGTAGTAACTCGACCAAGCAGTATCAATCCATCAATCCCCTCTCCTGATACCAAAAAGAAAAGGAACGCAAAACGAGAACTTATTTCAAACAAAAATTCATAATCCTATTCTATACTTTGATCCTTAAATTGTATCCAGATTAATTGAACATGTCTGTAACTGATGTATATTAAGAAAGAAGATGCTTATATTTTAGACCCGTAATCTAATTTCAAAAAGTGTGTCCCACCCACGTCTTAATCTTTCCTCGAGGAAAGTAGTTTTCTGATAGAATTCAAAATAAATAATAATAATTAAAATAAAACTATTTTTAAAAGCGCTCAAAATTGGAGCCCAAGGCAGTTCGAGAGAGACGGGGGGGGGGGGGGATGATAGAAAATCGATGTTGTCTTACAAATGTACTTTGACATTGGGCTCGTTCAGTGTGATATTGTATATCACATATTTCATTCATTTTTTAATGAGGGGAATTTATTATTTCTGTTTTCAAGAAATTTGGGATAGCTGTTATTTATTTTGTGAAAATATTAAGTTTGGGTTTTTATTTATTTTACAGGGGATTTAATTGTAAAATATCGGTTGGATGTGTTGTTTTTAAAATGGGGGTATTTTTATTTTAAACGGGTGTAAGCGCGTTCATTATTAATGCATCGAGCGTTTTTGTATTCTTCCCGCTAGTGCATGTTTTGGCGGCCATTTTTTGTCCCTTTCCCTGCGAGAGCTGGAAGCGTGACGTCATAATGTTGTTTCATTGTGCTCTGTTCTGATTGGCTGCTTGGATTCACGGCGGATGGATATCGCGTTTTCAATACACCGAAGGTGGAAACTTGTGCACGTGTGAAGAGAAATTTTTCGAAGGCAGTGGTGCTGTAGTGTCGATTGGAGGTGCACGCATCTCTTGGCGGTAGAGGCCCATGGCGACCATTCTCAATGGAGATGGATAACTTCGCAGCAGGGCCGGATCTCAATCCGGATACATCCTTAGGCAAGGAGTAATGGTCTGAGAAATAATAACAACAGGCCGGGTGGTCGATCCAAGATGTCCATAAAGAATTCCGTATTTTTAGAGTAAAATGTGTTTGTGAGATTTCAAGGGAGTTTTTATTCGAGGAGTTAAGTGAACACGTGCTGCCTGAAATGTTCACGAGAGACATCTCCGCCATCCTGCCGTGAGCCTGATCTGTCTTAAGTCCAGCAGTATTGTTTAATCTCCACCGTCATGCAAGAGCGTTCCACTGAGGCCATGGTGCAAGGCTAGGAAGTTTTTTTTTTGAGTTAAATGTTAGCCAACCTATCTTCGGACATCTTCAGGTTAATTTTAAAACGTGTTTTTTTGGTTCATTGATGTCTCAGGATTATAAATTTTTGCAGTTGTAACTACACTCTGTTCACATGATGTGAGTAAGTTTTTTGTACGGAGATCTCCACAAAATTTAGTAAGAATGCCTGGCCAATAAAAATTCCTTTGTATTTTCTCTAAATGAGGTGTGGATTTCGATTTTTTCCAATGATTAAGCTGTGATGGGGTAAGTTCTTTTTCTTTTATTTTGTTCAAGGTTTCACAGTGCATCCAGACGGATGAAACGTCCTGGAGTTTTTGCGGAAGCACATGCCACTATACGATTCGCGACAAATCTTTTGGTTCAAGTTATAATGGGGGGAAAATAGATTGTGGTGCAAAAATTAAAGGGGGTTTACTAAAAATTTAGCCACATTTGGCCTTTCCACCAAATAATGGTGATGCATCACGACAAATTGGTGCCGTTTTTTTTGACTTGTGTTTGGATGCATCTGTGGAATTTTTAAATTTTTGTGAGATTAATGTGTGCAACACTTGAAATGATTTAGTTGTAGTATATTTTTGCATTTTTATGTTATGTTTTCAGATTACAATAACAAACCTATGTGTTACATTTACATGTTTCATATTCTGGACTTTAAGAAATTTTGTGAATTGATTTTGAATATTTTGGGGGAAATGATCAATATGTTTTTAAGTTAAAAAACATCGTATGGAATTTTTTCTTTCATTGCACACATTAAGTAATGAGTTTGCTTTGCCAATTAATGTCTTTAGTGTTGGTATTCAATGCCAATTGTAGTTAAGTATATGAATCAGGGGGAAAACGGGCATTATTATACAACAATCATGTCGACAGAGGAAGAGCAAGGAGCAGATAGGGGAGTTAATTCTGTAAATTTTGCCATCGCACCTTTCTCAGGAGATCCTGAAAGCTTAGAATGGTTTATTTCCCAGGTATCCCAAATTAAAATGATTAACGGGTGGGATGATGCCACGGCATTATTATATTTAAAAACAAAATTGTCAGGTGCTGCTCAATACTATTTTCAGTCCAACCCCAGTTGCTTAAATATTTCAAGGTTTGATGATGCTTGCAAAAAGCTTCGCAATTTCTTCCAAATACCGATTATGTCCTCTGTGTCTTTGACACAATTCCAGAACATTTCTCACATCCAAGGGGAGACGATGCATAGTCTCGCCCATCGTGTAGAAAGGGCTGCCCATCAGGCATATGCACAGCTAAGTGATGATAATGCTATGGTGCATATCAAAAGCTTGCAATTTATCCAAGCAGTTCCTAAATTTGTAAAAGACAAACTTGTCGATAGTGACACTAACAACTTCGAGGCCTTAGTAAATAAAGCACATAAATTGTTTTGTATGCTCGAAGGACATCAAAGTCAAATGACTAACGCTTTACAAATGCAGTCAACTGAAAGTGCCCAGATAGAATCATTATCCAAACAGGTACAGAATTTAACATTGACACTTGAGACTATTTTGAAGTCATGTCGGTTATGTTCCCAAGGTAACCATCCCTTAACTGAATGTCCTGTTTGGAATTCTAGACCACAAACTTCGACACAACCAACTGAATGTCATCAACCTATGAATAATATGTCTGAAACTGCAACTCCAAGAATGCAGTGTTCGTTTTGTGGAAAACATAATCATGTAATGGCACAATGCAGATCTTTCCTCGCAAATGCCAATCCACCTACATTTAGACCCAGGGCTCAGAACCTGCAGTTTTTTTCACCGCGTCTACCATATAGACCTAGGTATCCACAGGGTAACCAATCAAATAGGTCAAATTTTCAACAGAGACAATTTTCTTCACAGCATAGGCAGCATTTAAACTCCAGGGGAGGTCATCAATAGGGGACGAGATGATCTCTGATGTCAATATTGCTCAATTCAATGTCCCTAATGTTTCTAAACAATATCCAAATGTTAATGAGTTTTTAAAGAAACCGATGTCCAATATGTCTAGCAGTGTAGGAGAATTTTTGTGTTCTTTTTCAAAGAATCAGATAGAATCGGATAGTCCAAAAGTTAATTACAGTGCATTCACTGATTGTAATTTACCCCTCATAAAGTGTCAGTTTGGGAGTCTCAACCTCTCTCTGCTTTTAGATTCTGGGTCAAGTGTTAGTCTTTTACCTAGATATATTTTTGACGAGATTAAACAATATACCAAGTGCAAATATTTATCACGTGCAGTAAATATTAAAACAATAAATTCAACATTAAAATTTTCTTGTTGTGCTGAAGTATCATTTAAAATTGGAAAATTTTTCTTCAAGCATCCTTTTTATGTCTCTGATTTTCAACCTGATTTGTTTCAAGGAATTCTTGGTTTTGACTTTATGAAAAAACATAATGTGTTAATTGATTCAAAAAATGGTCAAGTCACTTTTGATAATTTTAAAGCAGCATTAATTACTCCAACTAAATTAAGTGATGAACCATGTCAAATCCAGCCAATTAATTATTGTAATATATTTCCAGTAACGTTGGAAAAGAAATTAATGGTCCCACCAGGGGAAACTACTTTAGTATATTTAAACAGTAAAAATTTGCCATCTGCTACTTCTGAAATTTTATTTGATCCTGAAAATACAAATCCTGCTATGGAAATTCTCTCGAGTGTTCAATCTGTTTGCAAAGGAAAATTTTCCACAATAGTTAGAAATTTAAGCAATGAAACCATTCATATTAATAAGGGTGCGGGATTTGGTCATGCCTTTACTGAGTTTGAAATTTCTGAATATAATTTAAATGAAAATATTTGTGAAAATAATGAGGATCATTGTAATTTAATCACTGCTTCTCAGGAAACTTTGGAGCTTAGAAAAAATGAACTGTCTCAATCAGATTTCAAGGTAGATCATCTACCTAGTCATCAAAAATCCATTTTGTTAGAATTACTTCTAAATAATTTTGCAGCGTTTAGTAATTCATTAAAAGCACTTGGATGCACTGATTTGGTCAAACCTTCCATCAAATTAAGGAACGAAAATCCTATTCGCACTTTGCCTTTTGCGATTCCGCAGGCACTGAAAGATCAAGTAAAAACTGAACTTGCTGAATTAGTTGAAGCCAAAATAATCCGTCGGAATGTATCTATGTGGCAATGTCCCATGATATTGGTTCGAAAGAAACCTGATCCAAATAAACCACAAGACCCTCCAAAGTATCGAATGGCGTTGGATTTACGTCTACTTAACTCAGTCATAGAGAGTTCATCGTATCCTTTGCCAAAAATTTCCAACATTATTAATGACATTTCATCTTTTCCGTTTTACTCAGTGTTAGACTTGCACTCTGCGTATTGGCAAATTGCCTTACCAGAGGAAATGCAAGACATTATTACCTTTTCTACAGAATTTGGTTCATTTTCAAACCAACGTCTTCCATTTGGACTTAAATCTAGTGCTAGTTTTTATCAATCTCTTTCTGACCATATAATTGCTGAATTGAATTGTCAGGGTATTGATGGTGTTTTTGCTTACCAAGATGACTATCTTGTGGGTGCACAGAGTTTTGAAGAGATGATTTCTAAATTAACTGCAATTTTTAAGATTTTGATCAAGTATAATTTAACTTTGTCTCCTGCAAAATGCATTTTTTTCACTAACGAAATTGATTATCTTGGATTTCATATTACACATAATAAAATCACTCCTATTTCATCAAGTATTTCAAAAATTACAAAATTTGCTCCTCCTAAAACTGTAAGACAGGTAAAAAAGTTTTTAGGATTGTGTGGTTTTTACCGCAATCTTGTTCCAAATTTTGCTGAACGTACTAATGTGTTAACAGAGTTAACAAAAAAGAATTCAAAATTTATTTGGGGGGATAAACATCAACAGGCTTTTGACATGTTACAACAAATATTTTTCAGTGAACCTTTTGTAGCTTTACCAAAGTGGGATCAACCATTTTTGTTGAATACTGATGCTAGTGGTCAAGCCATATCTGCTGTATTGCTACAGGAGCACGAAGGTAGTTTAAAACCCGTGTCTTTTTACAGTAAGACTTTATCGAATTCAGAGAAAAACTATCCGGCTATTAAATTGGAGTTGCTAGCAATTTATAAAGGGGTAACATCGTTCAAATCCTATCTCTATAACCGCAAGTTCAAACTATTGACAGACAGTAAGCCGTTGTTGCACTATAGGAAAACCTCCTCGCCAGCAGACATTACCACAAGATGGTTGCTGGAGTTGAGTGAATACTCATTTTCAACAGAGTACATTCCAGGCAAATTAAATATCTTAGCTGATTTCTTTTCACGTAGCCCTGATCCTGATTTACGAGAACCGGCAATTGGTCCGGAAGAAGCAAACAAGCCCATTTTACCTTTCGTCGACGCACACATCTTCTCTACCATAAATTTCTATTTTGTGATATCAGGTAAAATGGATAGAACTTATCCAAAAGTTCTTTTCTTTTTTATTTTTTTAATAATCAGAATAAAAACCGACTTGAACCTTTGCTCCATACCTGCGTAGTAACTCGACCAAGCAGTATCAATCCATCAATCCCCTCTCCTGATACCAAAAAGAAAAGGAACGCAAAACGAGAACTTATTTCAAACAAAAATTCATAATCCTATTCTATACTTTGATCCTTAAATTGTATCCAGATTAATTGAACATGTCTGTAACTGATGTATATTAAGAAAGAAGATGCTTATATTTTAGACCCGTAATCTAATTTCAAAAAGTGTGTCCCACCCACGTCTTAATCTTTCCTCGAGGAAAGTAGTTTTCTGATAGAATTCAAAATAAATAATAATAATTAAAATAAAACTATTTTTAAAAGCGCTCAAAATTGGAGCCCAAGGCAGTTCGAGAGAGACGGGGGGGGGGGGGGATGATAGAAAATCGATGTTGTCTTACAAATGTACTTTGACATTGGGCTCGTTCAGTGTGATATTGTATATCACATATTTCATTCATTTTTTAATGAGGGGAATTTATTATTTCTGTTTTCAAGAAATTTGGGATAGCTGTTATTTATTTTGTGAAAATATTAAGTTTGGGTTTTTATTTATTTTACAGGGGATTTAATTGTAAAATATCGGTTGGATGTGTTGTTTTTAAAATGGGGGTATTTTTATTTTAAACGGGTGTAAGCGCGTTCATTATTAATGCATCGAGCGTTTTTGTATTCTTCCCGCTAGTGCATGTTTTGGCGGCCATTTTTTGTCCCTTTCCCTGCGAGAGCTGGAAGCGTGACGTCATAATGTTGTTTCATTGTGCTCTGTTCTGATTGGCTGCTTGGATTCACGGCGGATGGATATCGCGTTTTCAATACACCGAAGGTGGAAACTTGTGCACGTGTGAAGAGAAATTTTTCGAAGGCAGTGGTGCTGTAGTGTCGATTGGAGGTGCACGCATCTCTTGGCGGTAGAGGCCCATGGCGACCATTCTCAATGGAGATGGATAACTTCGCAGCAGGGCCGGATCTCAATCCGGATACATCCTTAGGCAAGGAGTAATGGTCTGAGAAATAATAACAACAGGCCGGGTGGTCGATCCAAGATGTCCATAAAGAATTCCGTATTTTTAGAGTAAAATGTGTTTGTGAGATTTCAAGGGAGTTTTTATTCGAGGAGTTAAGTGAACACGTGCTGCCTGAAATGTTCACGAGAGACATCTCCGCCATCCTGCCGTGAGCCTGATCTGTCTTAAGTCCAGCAGTATTGTTTAATCTCCACCGTCATGCAAGAGCGTTCCACTGAGGCCATGGTGCAAGGCTAGGAAGTTTTTTTTTTGAGTTAAATGTTAGCCAACCTATCTTCGGACATCTTCAGGTTAATTTTAAAACGTGTTTTTTTGGTTCATTGATGTCTCAGGATTATAAATTTTTGCAGTTGTAACTACACTCTGTTCACATGATGTGAGTAAGTTTTTTGTACGGAGATCTCCACAAAATTTAGTAAGAATGCCTGGCCAATAAAAATTCCTTTGTATTTTCTCTAAATGAGGTGTGGATTTCGATTTTTTCCAATGATTAAGCTGTGATGGGGTAAGTTCTTTTTCTTTTATTTTGTTCAAGGTTTCACAGTGCATCCAGACGGATGAAACGTCCTGGAGTTTTTGCGGAAGCACATGCCACTATACGATTCGCGACAAATCTTTTGGTTCAAGTTATAATGGGGGGAAAATAGATTGTGGTGCAAAAATTAAAGGGGGTTTACTAAAAATTTAGCCACATTTGGCCTTTCCACCAAATAATGGTGATGCATCACGACAAATTGGTGCCGTTTTTTTTGACTTGTGTTTGGATGCATCTGTGGAATTTTTAAATTTTTGTGAGATTAATGTGTGCAACACTTGAAATGATTTAGTTGTAGTATATTTTTGCATTTTTATGTTATGTTTTCAGATTACAATAACAAACCTATGTGTTACATTTACATGTTTCATATTCTGGACTTTAAGAAATTTTGTGAATTGATTTTGAATATTTTGGGGGAAATGATCAATATGTTTTTAAGTTAAAAAACATCGTATGGAATTTTTTCTTTCATTGCACACATTAAGTAATGAGTTTGCTTTGCCAATTAATGTCTTTAGTGTTGGTATTCAATGCCAATTGTAGTTAAGTATATGAATCAGGGGGAAAACGGGCATTATTATACAACAATCATGTCGACAGAGGAAGAGCAAGGAGCAGATAGGGGAGTTAATTCTGTAAATTTTGCCATCGCACCTTTCTCAGGAGATCCTGAAAGCTTAGAATGGTTTATTTCCCAGGTATCCCAAATTAAAATGATTAACGGGTGGGATGATGCCACGGCATTATTATATTTAAAAACAAAATTGTCAGGTGCTGCTCAATACTATTTTCAGTCCAACCCCAGTTGCTTAAATATTTCAAGGTTTGATGATGCTTGCAAAAAGCTTCGCAATTTCTTCCAAATACCGATTATGTCCTCTGTGTCTTTGACACAATTCCAGAACATTTCTCACATCCAAGGGGAGACGATGCATAGTCTCGCCCATCGTGTAGAAAGGGCTGCCCATCAGGCATATGCACAGCTAAGTGATGATAATGCTATGGTGCATATCAAAAGCTTGCAATTTATCCAAGCAGTTCCTAAATTTGTAAAAGACAAACTTGTCGATAGTGACACTAACAACTTCGAGGCCTTAGTAAATAAAGCACATAAATTGTTTTGTATGCTCGAAGGACATCAAAGTCAAATGACTAACGCTTTACAAATGCAGTCAACTGAAAGTGCCCAGATAGAATCATTATCCAAACAGGTACAGAATTTAACATTGACACTTGAGACTATTTTGAAGTCATGTCGGTTATGTTCCCAAGGTAACCATCCCTTAACTGAATGTCCTGTTTGGAATTCTAGACCACAAACTTCGACACAACCAACTGAATGTCATCAACCTATGAATAATATGTCTGAAACTGCAACTCCAAGAATGCAGTGTTCGTTTTGTGGAAAACATAATCATGTAATGGCACAATGCAGATCTTTCCTCGCAAATGCCAATCCACCTACATTTAGACCCAGGGCTCAGAACCTGCAGTTTTTTTCACCGCGTCTACCATATAGACCTAGGTATCCACAGGGTAACCAATCAAATAGGTCAAATTTTCAACAGAGACAATTTTCTTCACAGCATAGGCAGCATTTAAACTCCAGGGGAGGTCATCAATAGGGGACGAGATGATCTCTGATGTCAATATTGCTCAATTCAATGTCCCTAATGTTTCTAAACAATATCCAAATGTTAATGAGTTTTTAAAGAAACCGATGTCCAATATGTCTAGCAGTGTAGGAGAATTTTTGTGTTCTTTTTCAAAGAATCAGATAGAATCGGATAGTCCAAAAGTTAATTACAGTGCATTCACTGATTGTAATTTACCCCTCATAAAGTGTCAGTTTGGGAGTCTCAACCTCTCTCTGCTTTTAGATTCTGGGTCAAGTGTTAGTCTTTTACCTAGATATATTTTTGACGAGATTAAACAATATACCAAGTGCAAATATTTATCACGTGCAGTAAATATTAAAACAATAAATTCAACATTAAAATTTTCTTGTTGTGCTGAAGTATCATTTAAAATTGGAAAATTTTTCTTCAAGCATCCTTTTTATGTCTCTGATTTTCAACCTGATTTGTTTCAAGGAATTCTTGGTTTTGACTTTATGAAAAAACATAATGTGTTAATTGATTCAAAAAATGGTCAAGTCACTTTTGATAATTTTAAAGCAGCATTAATTACTCCAACTAAATTAAGTGATGAACCATGTCAAATCCAGCCAATTAATTATTGTAATATATTTCCAGTAACGTTGGAAAAGAAATTAATGGTCCCACCAGGGGAAACTACTTTAGTATATTTAAACAGTAAAAATTTGCCATCTGCTACTTCTGAAATTTTATTTGATCCTGAAAATACAAATCCTGCTATGGAAATTCTCTCGAGTGTTCAATCTGTTTGCAAAGGAAAATTTTCCACAATAGTTAGAAATTTAAGCAATGAAACCATTCATATTAATAAGGGTGCGGGATTTGGTCATGCCTTTACTGAGTTTGAAATTTCTGAATATAATTTAAATGAAAATATTTGTGAAAATAATGAGGATCATTGTAATTTAATCACTGCTTCTCAGGAAACTTTGGAGCTTAGAAAAAATGAACTGTCTCAATCAGATTTCAAGGTAGATCATCTACCTAGTCATCAAAAATCCATTTTGTTAGAATTACTTCTAAATAATTTTGCAGCGTTTAGTAATTCATTAAAAGCACTTGGATGCACTGATTTGGTCAAACCTTCCATCAAATTAAGGAACGAAAATCCTATTCGCACTTTGCCTTTTGCGATTCCGCAGGCACTGAAAGATCAAGTAAAAACTGAACTTGCTGAATTAGTTGAAGCCAAAATAATCCGTCGGAATGTATCTATGTGGCAATGTCCCATGATATTGGTTCGAAAGAAACCTGATCCAAATAAACCACAAGACCCTCCAAAGTATCGAATGGCGTTGGATTTACGTCTACTTAACTCAGTCATAGAGAGTTCATCGTATCCTTTGCCAAAAATTTCCAACATTATTAATGACATTTCATCTTTTCCGTTTTACTCAGTGTTAGACTTGCACTCTGCGTATTGGCAAATTGCCTTACCAGAGGAAATGCAAGACATTATTACCTTTTCTACAGAATTTGGTTCATTTTCAAACCAACGTCTTCCATTTGGACTTAAATCTAGTGCTAGTTTTTATCAATCTCTTTCTGACCATATAATTGCTGAATTGAATTGTCAGGGTATTGATGGTGTTTTTGCTTACCAAGATGACTATCTTGTGGGTGCACAGAGTTTTGAAGAGATGATTTCTAAATTAACTGCAATTTTTAAGATTTTGATCAAGTATAATTTAACTTTGTCTCCTGCAAAATGCATTTTTTTCACTAACGAAATTGATTATCTTGGATTTCATATTACACATAATAAAATCACTCCTATTTCATCAAGTATTTCAAAAATTACAAAATTTGCTCCTCCTAAAACTGTAAGACAGGTAAAAAAGTTTTTAGGATTGTGTGGTTTTTACCGCAATCTTGTTCCAAATTTTGCTGAACGTACTAATGTGTTAACAGAGTTAACAAAAAAGAATTCAAAATTTATTTGGGGGGATAAACATCAACAGGCTTTTGACATGTTACAACAAATATTTTTCAGTGAACCTTTTGTAGCTTTACCAAAGTGGGATCAACCATTTTTGTTGAATACTGATGCTAGTGGTCAAGCCATATCTGCTGTATTGCTACAGGAGCACGAAGGTAGTTTAAAACCCGTGTCTTTTTACAGTAAGACTTTATCGAATTCAGAGAAAAACTATCCGGCTATTAAATTGGAGTTGCTAGCAATTTATAAAGGGGTAACATCGTTCAAATCCTATCTCTATAACCGCAAGTTCAAACTATTGACAGACAGTAAGCCGTTGTTGCACTATAGGAAAACCTCCTCGCCAGCAGACATTACCACAAGATGGTTGCTGGAGTTGAGTGAATACTCATTTTCAACAGAGTACATTCCAGGCAAATTAAATATCTTAGCTGATTTCTTTTCACGTAGCCCTGATCCTGATTTACGAGAACCGGCAATTGGTCCGGAAGAAGCAAACAAGCCCATTTTACCTTTCGTCGAAATTAATAATGTTGTGTCTGATATTAATACTGTGAAGGATCCTTCGAATGAAGTCTCCACTGAATCTTTGTTACAGGCCCAGTTACTAGACCCCAATATTCAAGAAATCAGTAAATGTTTAAAATCTCCGTCTTTGGCTCATCCTAAGTGCTATCAAAATTTTTTTCTATCACAGACATCTGGTCTGTTAATGCATTTAAAAAACAAATCATCATCACCCACTATTGTTGTCCCTGATTCCTTAAAAAGTAAAATTTTAAATATTGCACATTGTTCTCATACTGGTATCAAAAAAACATATGAAATAGTGTCTTCCAGGTACTTTTGGAAAAATTTGTATTCTGATGTCCAGAACTTTGTTCTTAGCTGTTCCGAATGTATAAAATTCAAACCTTATTCTCCAAAACCAGCTCCATTACAAAATATGTGGTTACCTCGTAGACCTTCAGAATATGTATCGACAGACATTCTTGGCCCAATTAAAGATTTTGGTCATATTTTGACACTCATTGATCATTTTTCTAAACATGTTACGTTATATCCTTTGGCTAATTTAACAGCTAACGCTGTAGCTAAACATATACTGCATTACATATCTATACATGGCAGAATGGCCTTTTTATTATCCGATCTAGGTACTCAGTTCAACTCTGATGTATTTCACACGCTAAATAAAGCTCTAGGAATTAAACTTTGTCATTCTTCTCCTAATCATCCTGCATGTAATTCAGTTTCTGAACGAATAAATACATCCATAAAAAGTTCTCTTCTCACGCTTAGGGATAAGGGTATGTCTTTAAATACTGCTATAGTCATCCATCAATCAGTGTATAATGCAACAGTTCACTCATCCACAGGATATTCACCCAATTTTCTACATTTTGGACGTGAATTATCATTATTTTTTGATACATACAATGAAGATGTTCAGCCTCAGTTCATGAACACAGCTCATTATATTAAACAAGTTCTTGATGATTTGAAAATTGCATATGATAATACCTATTCTTCATTAGAACGTGCTCAAGTTGCACAAAATGCCAGACAACATGCAAAATCTAAATTAAGAATTTTAAAATCAGGGGATATTGTGTATCTAAAATCTTCATCAACATTTAGACCAAAGTTTTTAGGTCCTTATACTGTCACAGAAAAAGTAACAGAAGTTAATTACAAAATAAAATTTTTAAATGATGATAATGCACTGCCTTTCTTAGTTCATATTAATCGCCTTCGTCTTGCACCTAGTCGCAAAAAAATGTTTGAATCTGAAGCTATTAAAACCTCATGTAAACCTCAGCAAACTAGGTATTTTCTTCGCAGTCGAAATGTTTAAAAATGTGTATATTGTGGTTCACGGTGCACCTTGTGTTGCAAAATTTTAGTTGTGCTGGTCGTAACTTATCCTAGGTTGTTTTGCAACATTTGGTTCCTCATGTATCATAAATTTTTTGTGTTAAATTTTTTTCGTATTTGCGGTAAACAATTTTTCTTCGGGGTACATTGAGCAATTGAATTGAGTCGTATTGTTACAATATTGAATGAGTCATTTTTTCAAGAATCATTTGTCACTGGTAGTTTAAAATATATTATGAAAGTTTATGCTGTAACAATTTTTTTCAGAATCTTACTTTTCTGTTTATGCTAGCTAAATAGTTAAGTAAATAGACAAATACTGTTGTATTTTGTCGATTTTTTCTAGACCATACCCATGATTGTATAGTTCAAAACCATTGTACCTGATGTAACTGTATATAATTATTATACTCCAGTTGTTACATTTTTTATGTTTTTGTTTTTGCCTTCACCTTTTAGACCTTTAACTATTGTGGTGATGTATTTTTTGTGTGTAATTATTTTATGTGTGATATGTTTCAGGCAACACCGTCAGGGTAAAATAATTTTTAAGAGTTGTTGGCAAAGGTTTAAGCAAATTCATTACATCTCACTGAATGTATGTTTTAATTTTTTTCATGTTGTAACTTACCCTATGCTGATATGTGTATTGCTTTTTGTGTGGTACATGATGTTGTATTGTCTCATGTAAGGAGATAGGTTGGACAAAATTTTTAGGGTTGAATACTTAAGCTTGACAAATTAATTCTTTTTTTTTCCTTTTTTTCTTCTGATTGCTGAGTGAATTGTGATATTGTATATCACATATTTCATTCATTTTTTAATGAGGGGAATTTATTATTTCTGTTTTCAAGAAATTTGGGATAGCTGTTATTTATTTTGTGAAAATATTAAGTTTGGGTTTTTATTTATTTTACAGGGGATTTAATTGTAAAATATCGGTTGGATGTGTTGTTTTTAAAATGGGGGTATTTTTATTTTAAACGGGTGTAAGCGCGTTCATTATTAATGCATCGAGCGTTTTTGTATTCTTCCCGCTAGTGCATGTTTTGGCGGCCATTTTTTGTCCCTTTCCCTGCGAGAGCTGGAAGCGTGACGTCATAATGTTGTTTCATTGTGCTCTGTTCTGATTGGCTGCTTGGATTCACGGCGGATGGATATCGCGTTTTCAATACACCGAAGGTGGAAACTTGTGCACGTGTGAAGAGAAATTTTTCGAAGGCAGTGGTGCTGTAGTGTCGATTGGAGGTGCACGCATCTCTTGGCGGTAGAGGCCCATGGCGACCATTCTCAATGGAGATGGATAACTTCGCAGCAGGGCCGGATCTCAATCCGGATACATCCTTAGGCAAGGAGTAATGGTCTGAGAAATAATAACAACAGGCCGGGTGGTCGATCCAAGATGTCCATAAAGAATTCCGTATTTTTAGAGTAAAATGTGTTTGTGAGATTTCAAGGGAGTTTTTATTCGAGGAGTTAAGTGAACACGTGCTGCCTGAAATGTTCACGAGAGACATCTCCGCCATCCTGCCGTGAGCCTGATCTGTCTTAAGTCCAGCAGCATTGTTTAATCTCCACCGTCATGCAAGAGCGTTCCACTGAGGCCATGGTGCAAGGCTAGGAAGTTTTTTTTGTTTGAGTTAAATGTTAGCCAACCTATCTTCGGACATCTTCAGGTTAATTTTAAAACGTGTTTTTTTGGTTCATTGATGTCTCAGGATTATAAATTTTTGCAGTTGTAACTACACTCTGTTCACATGATGTGAGTAAGTTTTTTGTACGGAGATCTCCACAAAATTTAGTAAGAATGCCTGGCCAATAAAAATTCCTTTGTATTTTCTCTAAATGAGGTGTGGATTTCGATTTTTTCCAATGATTAAGCTGTGATGGGGTAAGTTCTTTTTCTTTTATTTTGTTCAAGGTTTCACAGTGCATCCAGACGGATGAAACGTCCTGGAGTTTTTGCGGAAGCACATGCCACTATACGATTCGCGACAAATCTTTTGGTTCAAGTTATAATGGGGGGAAAATAGATTGTGGTGCAAAAATTAATGGGGGTTTACTAAAAATTTAGCCACATTTGGCCTTTCCACCAAATAATGGTGATGCATCACGACATTCAGTCAACGTATAAAAGTTCTGGACGAACTTTTATACGTTGCAGATTGTAATGATTATGTAAATAAATAATAATAGAGCACATTGAGGTCGTTGTGTTTTGTCTTTAAGCACTAATTCACAAAATAACTTTAATATGTAATATTTTTCTAGTAGTACTTTGTAATAAGATGTAAAACGAATTTTTTTGGAAAAATTTTAAAATGTTTTGAAATTTTGATCTTAAAACTTAAATTAGTAGTACATAATTAAAAGTGTTTTATTTTTGGTTCTAATATACTTCGTGTTTTATCTTACTTAACGCATATGATGTATAATCTCAGATTTAACATACAGGTGTAATACACTATCTACCAAAAAGTATTTGGACACTTTGGATTTTAGATATTTTTTTTTAAATCTGAAGAAATATTAAACTTGCTGTTCTGTATTTTGTACCATGGAGAGAGCATACTTAAACTCACATTTAAGAAACAAAATTCAGGCTTAGGGCAATTAGGAGGCGGTCAAAAAATTAAAGAAGAAAAAAAAAACACTTTTAAACATCTTGTATCAGAAAATGATCGAAATGTCCTGTAATTTTCGCAAAACATTTTTAATTATATACGCAATGCTTACAACCGCTTTTGTCAGAATAGCAGTAATATTCATGAAGATATGGGCATTTGTTTTAAATATTCGAAATTTTTCGCAAATTTCGTTTGCTTATAACTCGCTAAGTTCTATCTCAAATTACATGAAACTTGCAGACAATTTGACAAAATAAAAAGTAAGTATGGTACCAAAACGTGGGGAAAATGTAATAAATAGTCGATGAGATTTGAGCAGTTTTATTAAAACTAATGTGATTTCGCATGCGCGAAAGATATTAATTTTTTTTTTTAATAATTTGGTAGTGAGATCTATGGAGCAACTTATGTAAAAGTTTCAGTTGACTATTGATATTTTTCAAAGAGATATACACCGTACAGTGAGCCGTATTTAGCAAGCTCTGAAATTGGAGAAAAAAAGATAAGGGGATTTCCACAAATATTTATATTGTATGATAATTTTGGCAAAATAAACACTAGCATTCAAATTCAGACTCCATAAACACAAATAATGCAATTTAATTCAGTTTAACATCTGTCAATTTTCCAATTTATCATGCAATATAAAAATTTGTGGAAAATCCCTTATCATTTTTCTCCAATTTGAGAGCTTGCTAAATACGGCTCACTGTATAGTGTATATCTCTTTGAAAAATATCAATAGTCAACTGAAACTTTGACATAAATTTCTCCATAGATCTCACTACAAATACTTTTAAAAAAAATAATTAATATATTTCGCGCATGTGCAATCACATTTGTTTTAATAAAACTGCTCAAATCTCATGGACTATTTATTACATTTTCCCTACGTTTTGGTACCATATTTACTTTTTAGCCTACTTTCCCGTAAAAGTAAAAAAAAATAATAATAAAGCATGAAAGAAGGCTTAATGTATCGTGAAAATATCGTTAAAAATCAAGAAAAGTCAAAAATAAGTGAAGTAATTAAATAAAGATTGAAAAATAAAAAATTTGAAAGTAGGGTATTGAGATGGGGAAAAAGTGTGTCTGTCTGTCTGTCTGTCTGTCTGTCTGTCTGTCGGTCTGTCGGTCTGTCTGTCGGTCTGTCGGTCTGTCTGTCTGTCTGTCGGTCTGTCCCCCCCTAATAACTTTTGAACGAATTGTCCGATTGGAAAAATTCTTTTTGCATTCGAAAGATCTCGGCGAGGACATCTCATTTCCATATTTTACTTTTTGATTTGAACAATTTTTTGTTCAATTTTGAACAGTTCAAAAAATTTTAACATTAGCGCCTATGGACAAAATTGAAGCAAATTCTGTAAACTCTGGGCACAAGAGCCAAGTTCCTATTTCAAGCTTATTGAAAGGAGTTCTCGGCGTGAAATATTGATTTGAACAGTTTTTGTTCATTTTTGAACAGTTCAAAAAATTAACACAGAGCTTACGGGGAAATTTCAACCCTATATAAATCCTGATCTAACGGACCGATTTGCTTGGAACAAACTTTATCGGAAAGCTCTTATAACGTAGAACATGTAGAAATAGAAAGTTTATCCAGAACTTACGAGCCTATTTTGCTATGAAATTTTTTGATCGGGATTTTCAAGGATATTTCTCAGTGACTCAATGAGTGAAATAATGAATGAATGAATAAATGAAAGAGTGAAAGAATAAATCAATGAATAAATGAATGAAGAAAAGAATGAATGAATAAATTATTGAATAAATGAAAATATAAATAAATGAGTGAATAAATACATGAATGCGTAAATGAATGAATAAACACTTGAATGAGGTAACGAATGAATGAATAAATGCTTGGCTGAATAAATGAAAGAATGCATGAGTGAGTGAATGAATATGTATTATCCGTTGAAAAAGGTATATTTTCAAAAATTAGAACTAAAGATAAATAAGAAAGAGAGAGAAATAGATAGCTAGATTATAAATTTGAATTTGGTGTATACGGGAAAGTAGGCTCGTATAGTTCTAGACGGAACTTCTTGTTATTTTGTCAAATTTTCTGCAAGTTTCATGTAATTTGAGATAGAACTTAGCGAGTTATAAGCAAAACACTTGCGAAAAATTTCGAATATTTAAAACAAATTCCCATATCTTTATGAATATTACTGCTATTCTAACGAAAGCGGTAGTAAGCATTGCGTATATAATTAAAAATGTTTTGCAAAAGTTACAGGACATTTCAATCATTTTCTGATACAAGATCTTTAAAAGTGTGGTTTTACTTCTTTAATTTTTTGACCGCCCCCTAATTGCCCTAAGCCTGAATTTTGTTTCTTAAATGTGGGTTTAAGTATGTTCTTTCCATGGTACAAAATACAGAACAGCAAGTTTAATATTTCTTCAGACTTTATAAAAAATGTCTAAAATCCAAAGTGTCCGGATACTTTTTAGTAGATAGTGTATATATGTATACGTTATGAAATGGGCAAATTTGTCATTAGTTTTTAATTAGATTAAAATTTATGTACTTAACTAAATACGCATAATTAATTTATTTCATATTGATTCGAGAATTGTAATATTTTACTTAAAGTTTTAAACTAATATTACCAACCTGTTTTAGCTTGGCGCTCGTGTAGTTTCAAGCTCCAAATTTACTAGTCTGAAGTCGCTAAATGATAACTTTTTTTTACTACACAGATCTCTATTTCGTAAAATGTAGTTTTGTTCCTTGTGATTCTTTTATGATAAAATCTTTCAGAAAATATGAACATCTATGTCAAATCTTCTTGCTACAGTTTGCTAAGATATGCGTTCTTCGGTAATCGAAATTAATTTTTTTTATTTATTTCCCGTATTTTTTACATTTATAAAATTAAAATAGAAATTGAATGTCTGAATTGAGCTGTAAGTCGGTTCTTAAAAATTTGCTTAATGAATTTCTTCTTTCAATATTTCACCTAGTTAGCGGTAGTACTGCTTCCTTCTTCTCGTCCTTTTGTTAATGAGATATGATTCTCTGCATCTGCAGAACTCTTTGCACCGAGAGCTCCATCCTCCCTTCCGGCTTTTGACGATAATGATTAAAATTTAAAAAAATTTCTCCCCACTTTGCTTATTTGAAATGCCTTTATCTTGCCCTCGTTAATAAAATCATAGCTGGCTAGTTTCTCATTAATTCTAAAATAAAGCATTTTCCCCCTATACAGTGGTACCTCGATCCATCGTCCCGCATCTATCGTTTATTCTGTGTGTATCATCTTGTTTTAACGTTATAATTTTGCTTCATGCTTCGTTTTTCTGTACGTATCGTTCGAAAGGAACGGTCCCCCGAGAAACGATCAATCGAGGTTATACTATATATATATAGATAGATAGATACAGTGGTATCTCCTTTAAAGGACACCTCCGAAAAAGAGACGCCTCTAATTAAGGGACACTTTTTCTGGTCCCAGCCCCTTTGAATAGGGACTGCAATGTGTTCACCTCTGAATAAGGGACACTCTATTTAAGGGACATTCACAGAGAAAATTTCCAAAATTCAAGTTATATAGATAAGAATTTACTGGAAGCTGAAGTTCATTTTTTTTCTAAAAATTAACGTCTGAATGTTGGTATGAGGTCATAGAAGCATGAACAAAGAAACTTTTAAAGTGCGTGCCAAAACCTACTTGTAAAGGATTTTCCTTTTTTTGTACTATGATGTGTGTTCAGCAATGACAGCCAATACCCGGCTACCAATAAGTTTTTTTCGCAAGGATTGGAAAAAGTACACGAAACGTAATTTATACTGTATTGGCCAAATAACGTACTTTAAAACAAACCCATCTCTGATAGATTACTTCAAATAAATTTCTGTAAATTTACAAAACTTTGCAAATACGACATGTGTACTAAAATTTTAGTTTTTTGATGAAAAAAATTTAAATTTTAATAATTTCGACTTATACTTTGCATTCATGAGACATTTTCTGTATTTAAGCTTAGATGGTAACCTGTTTATTATTTAAAAGTTAAACTAAGTTAATTCATTATATGTATATGCATCAATTTATGAACCTCTGAAGAAGGGACACCTCTATTTAAGGGACAAAATTTCCAGTCCTCTTAGTGTCCCTTATTGAGAGGTTTTACTGTATTAGTTTAGAACAAAATTACTCTTACAAAGCATCACATTACGATGAAAGAAATACGTAATTTAAAGAATGATATAAATTCAAATGAATTACTATAAGTTCGTACTGCATTTGGAACTTCGTTACATTTGACAAGGATATGATGTACAAATAAATTGCTTTACATGTGATGAATATAGGTCCGTCATTTCAATATTTTCGGGGGAGGGTGGGCAAAGAGTATATATTCAATGCATATTATGGGTAAAAAGCAAGAAAATACATAGACATATGTATAAATACATTGTATTTCTAAAAGTCGAGGAGGAGGGCATTTGGCTCCCCCAATCTCCCGACTGACGGGTCTGGAAGAATAGCCCTCTGTTTCCGAAGCCTAAACGACTTCGGAAACAGAGCATCTGTTTCCGAAGAACAGATGAAAAATTGCCTCAAATTGCCGATCGCTATGAGAAAGTAACCTAATGATCCATCGTTCTCATTGCAGGTCAACTAGCATTCATAGCTTTAATAAATTGTATTTTTATTTCATGGACGTTTCATTCGTGCAAGATTGTATAAAGGTTGGCGTAAATTTTATGTAACAGAATTTACGTCGGTTCTTTCTTGGTATATACAGTAATTGATTACTGAATATCTGTATTAATTTTTATTTACACGTTTTACTTATTAAGGAAAAGATTCTCTTGTATGGGGTATTTTTGTGGGAAAAATTATTACTAATAGAAGGTAGCAATTATAGCTTCTGGATTGTGCTAAGACGGCTTGTAACATATCTGCTTTCAATTACATGTATGCGGCCTACACCATATGCAGACATGCACACTGATATCATCGATGTTAACAGGATGCTGTAATGTAGCTTATATTCTTCACATCCAAGTAAAAAGTTGTTTCTCTCATCAGACCTAATAATTCGTTTTCAGTGTAATGTTTCGTCCACTGCTTCCTTTCCTGAGGTCTTTAGCGATTAAAATCTGGCTAGCTTCGAAATTTTTAAGTCTAAAATGAGAACTCTTATTCCTGAACTCATAGTTTACGAACTGCTCCTATATATTTTCTGATAGTTTCAGAGAAATTCTTTTGCATTTATAGTACAACTCTTTTATGCTTCTGTCATTAACGTGCTCAATTCTTCTTTCCTTTCTTTACTTATCTTTTATCGATTACCCCCACCGCCTCCTCAAAACGTAAGCAAAGCGCTTGGCCTCTAGATCAGGGATCTCCAAACTATTGCCCGCGGAATAAATCCATCCGCCAGTATCATCAATCCGGACCCCGACAGCTAATGGCTTATTGTTGTTGTTGCAGTGATAATTTGGATTTTTAAAAAAAAAAAAAACATAGAATAATCAGGTGTCGATCGAGCTTTTTTAAACACGGTCCGTTTTTTGTGAACTTTAAAGAGATTTTTGTGAAAAATCAAGTAATTATGCGAAAATTGAAAATTTAAACATATAGTGATAAAAATGTCATTACTATTTGCCTCTTTTTTAATAAAAAATTGCTTAAAAAGTGCGGTTTGGAAACTTGGAATTTTGTGAAGGGTCCGTTTTGATTGATTTGAATTTTGTGAAGGGTCCGTTATGATTAATTGGAATTTTGTGAAGGGTCCAAAACGGACCCGAATTTCCTCTGACGCTGTGCCTGATAATAAAAACTGGGTTTTATTTACTTACTAGGTAAAGCTTAATGACTAATGTCCAATGGTTAAAAACACTAATAAGATTATCGAATTGTGATTTTCCACTGACAATAGCTTGTAGTTGGGGTCCAATTTTACTTGTATCAAATATTAAGGGAAATTTAAGATGCTCATTAGATGTGTAAACATTCTTTGTGTACTTCATTTTGGATAATGTTTTCTCACACAAGTAAGTAGTACCAAAAACAGAAAACAGCCCACGAGCAAATTAATCCAAATTATCAAATCGTACTAGTGGAAGATTCTTATAAAACTCCAACAGAGATAAGTTTTGATATTTAGTCTTATTGATTCTCGGTGCAGTGATGCACTTTATTTCCGTTTGAAGTTGCGGCGTTAAGATTTCAATGTCTAAATCAAAAGTCATGTTGACCTCCAGATATCCAGAAAATTAAAACGGTTTTTTGCCTTTGGAACTTACTTGAGTAATTAGTATGGACCTAAGGCTGGAAAGATTAAGAGACCCTTGCCCTAGATTCTCCAACTCGACAGTATTTCCTAACCTTTTTTGAGCCATGCCTTTTTAACGTTCGTATGTTCTCCTCCCATATGTAAAATTAAATTGTTCGTTGAAGCAGCTTAAATGATTGCTTTCAGGAGTATTTACTAGAGAATTGTGGAACTACGTATTAGTTAAATTTGGAAAACATATACGAAAATCAAAAGTCCGAAAAAACTAAAGATTTTTGTGTTATATTTCAGTTAGTAGTAAGTTTTTAATATTGTACAAGCACGGTGTAGATAAATAACTGCTTTGGACAGAAAAGGATTTTCTTCTGTCATGCAGAATAACATCTCCGATGGACAAACAATGTAATCTTCGAGTTTTCTTTTGCTCGTGCATTCTAATCCTACGGCCGCCGTACGGTAAATTCCGAACGAGTCCATTTTCGAATCCTTCTCCGTCATAATCACACTGCCCCCTAAGGGGCGAAGGCCCCAAATTGGGAAACACGGGTCTACTCTTATCTAGTCGCTTCGAAATTTCGTCATGAAAAAGCCCATTTTTGCATAGTACGACAATTCTGTTTCGCTCGCTAGTGCCCAATATTTCCTTTTTCTTCCGTTTCCTTAATTTGTATTTTTAATTCAGTTCCAAAATGTTCATAAAATTATTTGTTTTAATCTAATTGTCTGAAAAACTTACTGAAATCATGAAATCAAAGCTGAAACAAAAAAATTACTACTGAGCTTGTATGTACTATGCTAGGGGCTATGCTCAGGGTGGGATGGGTAGAATCCCACCCAAATTTCTCAACTCTCCTGTTAAAAAATAACCCTAATGGGAGACTCCCACTTTAAGATGATTCACGAAATCATATATTGACTTAAGACTTGACGTCGCTTGCGTCAAAATTGTTCGTTGATTATATTTATCTCTTATATGGAAAAAATAGATATATATTTTCGTAAAAAGGGAACTTTTCCCTTTCATTGTTTTTCTATTTTCCTTTACAGCATCAATGAAATGAAATGCGTAATATCTTTGCATTCTTAACAAGAATCTGAAATTTGTTTTCAAAGTGTACGATACTTCATATGCTTCAATGATAACATTAATTCTAAAAGCGAATGAATATTTTTCAAAAAGGTTATTTTAAAATAAAATTTTGAGTACTTGTTTTACGTCCGTGTAAAGGAATCGGCAAAAACGTTACAAAAAATACTAATCATCTCCTTGCTTACGATTCTATTAGTCATAGAATTTATGCTTGATTAAGATTTAAAACTTTTATTTAACTCCGGAATAATTTTGTAAATTTATTGAAATAAAAGCTATCACCTTTTCCAAAAAAAGTTATATCCTCAACTTAAAAATTTGAATTTTAACTCCTGTATACTCATATGGTATTCATTAGTTTTCAAATCAAGAGCTGTGAGTGGCTATGGACTTTCCGCGTTTATGATTAATTTCCAAGCTAAGTCAAATGTCTTCGTTTTTTTTTTTTTTTTAAAGATTAAATTTATAATAGTATTCTTCACATAAAAGAAACATTTATGTTTTTGCTTACTTACTGCGTTTTGTTTTACTTTGTTTATTTATTCGTTTTATTTAATTTCATTCATTTTAATTAATTTCATTCATTTATTTATTGCAATTCAGAATTTTCTTTCATGCGATATTTCAAAATTTGCCTTCCTACATTAAATACTTCATTTTCTGCTAGCATGTGCAATTGAAAGACATAAAATTTCAAAATATGTCAATTTTGCGCCGGCTTCATACATGTATGTTGACTAATGCACTTGGAGAAACCAAAATAAAACTTTTGTTCGCGTAAATTATGTAAAGAATGGAAGTAACTTTTAAAAACTTGAATTTTTAAAGAGAATACTTTATTCCCGTTTGATCAAGAGTGCACGTTAATGCATTTTGGCTGTTCAGTCGCACACATTCTGAAATTATTCACGTGTCAAACTTAGTTCTAAAATGTAGAATATTTTATCCCTATAATTTATGTTGATGTCAAAAAATAAAGTTCAGGCTTTATCTTTCTTTATCTACTGCAAATGAAAGCCATGTCCTATATCAAACTTGTCACTTTTGTTCGCCTATCATAAAATTACTTGATTCTGCGTTATTTTGAAAATACGGATCTATATTTGGGCGACCATTATTTTACAAAATAAGCTTTTTGAGTGCAAAGAATGGTTCAGGTGTCTCTTTATAACTGCGAATCAAGTCACTGGCAATTGTGTTAATTTTATCGTTTTAAAAAGAATACCAACACCAGACTTTTTTTTTTATTTATGATAATATTAAACGACACTTGCTGATTCACTCTATCTTTAAACGTTCAGTAATCAAATGCCCAAATCAGAAAGCCACTTTAATGCATTTTTGTCTCTCTCGATAACTATACAGGGTTCGTACGGTCCTTAAAGGTCCTTAGAAAGTCCTTAATGTTCATTTTCATTTTTAAGGCCTTAAAAAGTCCTTAAATAGTCCTTATTTTTTATTCCAGGTGCTTATTTATTTAGTTTTTTTTTTGTTAAACTTAGAAGGTACCCATGCGCTCTTTTTTTTTTGCTATGTTTTTTATTCTTCACAAGAATCAAACTTCTTTCATTTCAACTACTTAATCGAACCTCAAATTTGGTTTGCTCGGGTTCAGTACTATCGCGGCTTTCGGACAGACCCAAAACGGCGGATTGACAGGACCAAAAATGGCTGACTTATATAAACATCATCGCATTTTTACTACGAATTTCAGTGCTTTCTCAACTGGTAAATAAATAATTAACTCTTGTTTTTTTAATTTTTTTGTATGAAAAAGAAATTTGAGCTACATCTAAAAAAGAATTAAAATATTAGTAAGAGAAGTCGAATGCACAAGTCGTGCACAAGCATTTGTACAAGTAAGAGAAGTCGTGCACAAGCATTTGTACAAAATGCAATGGTGCCCAGTAACTGGGCACCATTTAAGACCACAGAAAAATAAATCCCAAATATGACCCAAACAGGCGGTTTGACAAGACCAAAAATGGCGGACTTACATAAACATCATCGCATTTTTACTACAAATTTCAGTGCTTTCTCAACTGAGAAATAAATAACTCTTGTTTTTTAATTTTTTTGAAAAATTATAAGTAAATTGATGTGTTATATATTTTGGCAAAAAGAAAAGGTTCATAGATGTTAATAAAATGCTTCAAACACCCAATTCAGTTAAAATGAACTTGTACCCACCCACATGGCAGCTTCCAATTTGCTATTTCCTGCAATTGTATGAAAAAGAAAATCGAGCTACATCTAGAAAAAATTTAAATATTAGTCGGAGAAGTCGAATCAAAACAAGCATTTGTACAAAATGCAATGGTGCCCAGTAACTGGGTACCATTTAAGACCATAGAAAAATAAATCACAGAAAAGGAAAAGGAATAAAATTTGAAAAATGGACTTTTAAGGACTCAAGGGGAGAATTTTTTATGAATAAACAAAAATCGGGAATTTTCGAAAAAGAGCCGAATTTCGGGATTTGAAATTTGGGATTCGATACAACTTATTAAATTTAGTTTCAAAGTAAATAAATATTTCTTGCATGAAAATTGTTACTAAATCATCTACATTTTAACATTCTAAACAATTATCAATAAAGCAAGTGGAAGCAGCTCTTAACAAGTAATCAGTAAATAAATATTGCTTTTGAAACTTTTTTTTTTTAATTTAAGGGGCGGGGGTTAATACTTCAAAGATGCATATTATTGACATCTAGCTCAATAAAAGAGATACATTTAACTAATATGTAGGCAAAAAAAAAAACTTTCAGCTTTTTTTTTTCGTTTGACCAATCGCATGTATGATTATCGCTTCTTTATACTGTTAAAGGTAAAAGAATGATTTATTTTTATTATCATTTTTTTTACACCTTACACTATAATAAGCGGCGAGTTGCCAACTTCCCGATAGCTAGCTGATCTTTCGCTAAACAGTTTGTTCTCCCATTGTTTTTTTTTAAAATCAAATAAAATATATATATCTATTTTTTTTAAGTAATGTTTTAATATTTAGTAAATTTTTATCAAGCAATTTGGCTTTGCGATCGTTCGCTGTGGGGTTTTGTTGTGTGGGAGATGATAAATATTTGCTGTGTTAATCAAAATTTGTAGCTCGTGAAATTTCTTAATTTGCAGTAAATTGAAGGAATCTACCTCTTCTTAAACCTATACACCATAGTTGCCAAATGCCCTTGCGTTTTCCCCTAGTTTTTCTGGTTTTATTTTTTGTGAACTTCGAAAATTCGATTTTTTGCAAAAAGATCCGATTTTTCAAGCTGATGTACAATAATTTTTATCTAAAGGGATTGTACTACAAAACAAGAAAATTTTTGAAGAAACTTTTTAAAAAGACATGCATTAATTTACATGAATTTTCATAACTTATATCGCGAAAATGTAAAAGATTATTTTTCGGAAACTTGCTAATATCTAGCACGTGCTTCGCCGAAAATTGCACGCAGCTTTTGAAACTTCTATCTTTTTGCATCCTGTAAATATATCAATTATTTACAAAGTTGACAGTTGTTTTAGTATTTGCAGCCTGTAGTCTGCTTGTATTGACAAAAATTGAACAATATTTTTTATTTGAAAATATTGTTCAATTTTTTGAAACTTTATTTTAGTTGAATTTTGGTAGTTACTATTCGAGGGTAATGTACAAAGTTTTAAGCGAATAAGCTCCATTTTTTATTTGTTTGTTGTTTCCAAAATGAAATATTTTTCTCAAGTTGAAAAAGTTTTTTCAGAATTTTGCTAAGCTCTTCTAAATAATTTTAAAAAATTATTTATGTCAGAGATAAAAATTTAAGTAAGCCTAAATTGAGATGCTGGCAACAGTTAAGTAAAATGAAAAAAAAATCTAAATTAAACACAAATTCTTAAGACAAAGTGCAGCGTTTTCTTCAACAATTTTTTTTTTATTTAAATTGTTCTTCATTTAACTTGTATTTTATAGCATTAACCATTTTTGATAATTTTTCACTTGCTTATATATGATTAATAGTTGTGCTGTGTGCTGCTTATTACTAGCTCCAATAATTATTTAGCTCCCTGACTGTATTAGACATTAGAAAAGCAACAAATCAATTTCCTCTTTCAATAATGCTTCCTTTTGAAATAAACATAACAGTTTGTATATTGCGAAAAATTTGTGAGGTCCTTAAAAATTTTTGTAGGTCCTTAAAAAGTCCTTAGAAAGTCCTTATTTTTGGTTTTGCCAAAAGCGTACGAACCCTGCTATAATTGACAGTGAATGTTTGATAGAAAAACTAAATAAATTGTACTCCGACTCTCGACGAAAGATTTCAAATCATCAAAAATCACCAGGAACAGAAGAAAACAAGTTGCAATTGCCTGGCTTCCTATTGGTCACACTTGATTACCACATTAACAGATGTTTTGACAAGAAACTGCTTTTTTATGGAACACATGTAATGCGAATGCAAAATAAGTTAAGAATATGGAGTGTTGCATATTCTTAACGTGAGTAATGATTATGAATTTTGCTTTAACTCTTATGTTATTTAAATAAATATTATCTTGATTAAACAATTCTATATTTGACAATCTTAATTTACATTCAGTGTTTTAATGAAATTATTTTATTTCAGATAATTTGTATTTAAAAACGAGTAAGATGACTCTAAGCTAGAACAAAATTCATACTTTAGGTAAGTTAGTTTTTCAATCGTTCTATGATTCTGATTATATATTACCAAAATTATCCGAAGTTGCTTTAACTTTAATGTTGAAAAACAAAAACGTTAATGTTGAAGTAACAAAATAAATCAATACATGATTCGTGCTCAATGGAGAAATATCAAACACTATTGAAAATTCGCTTGAAATTTAAAACAAAAGGAATTGCAGTTAAACAAAATAATGGTACAATGTTACAACTTTCTTTTATTTAATGATAAATCTATATCAGGGGCGCAGCAAAGAAAGAGGGGCGGGGGGGGGGGTTATAACTCTCCGAGAACCCTCTGTTTTTAAGCCAATCCTGTAAATACATACATAATATATATATATACACAAATACATATGTAAGTATAGCAACAATACGAAATTACAGCTCAGAATTTGGTGATTCTGTGCAACTATGTCAAATCAAGGGTTAATGGAACAAAGTCAATTTTATCCTTTTGATTAAATTTTTAAATATTCTATGTAATTTATTGTGCAGTCAACTCTCTCAAATCCGCAGAAACAAAATCTGCAAGCATCTAAAATCCGCGTAAGATTTCCGATGTAAACAGGGAAAGTTAGTTTAAAAAACTAGACATTCCTTAAATTTTCAAAGCTAAAAGCATTTTTTTTAACTTGAAACGTTTACAGTAACTCACATCTGCCTTTTATAGGTTGAAAACAATGTATTTTTAGCTTATTTTTTATGTTTTTTATATAGCCACGTGTCATGCGCAATATTAGCGTTTTGCCGTAATTAGACATCTTTTGCATCTGTTTTCGATTTGTGATATTTCTTGTTATTTTTTCATTAGTGCACAATCCAAATCGTATTCAGCGAAAATATTAAGCTATTTCTTAGTTTAAATTTTGTATTTGCATCGATTTTATGGTGCAAACGTTCTTCCTTGATGTAATCAATGGAGACAATTTTTGGTCGCCAACGTGGCGATCGGCAATGAAATTTTTGGTCACCATTAAAAATTATTGGTAGGCAGTTGAGGATGGCGACCACCAATCTGCACCTTTACAAAGTAGTTGAATAAAAAACTCATTTAAAGTTCACACACACATACATATATATATACTAGCGGTACCCGCACGGCTATGCCCGTGTTAAAAAATGAAAAGACCAGCCGGTTTACTATTGTGTATATAGTGATAACTTTTTTAGGTGTAAATTATGTTATTTTATTAAAATGTATAGCATTCCACATCATTAAAAATTAGTTGCCCACGGCAATCAGCCAGAGCTCTTACACACTTAAGCATTTTTTTTTTACAAAACTCACACAATAAAAAATTAAAAAGGAAAGAAAGAAACGAAACAAAACAAAAAAGAAAATATTTGACAGATAACGCATTTTGTTTGTTTAGTTCAAGTACCCACACGAAAAGAACGATTATAACAAATTAGAATAGTTTTAATTGAAAAAATTTTTAGTATAATTGATTTTTATCTATTATTTATTGATATTAAAGCCGGGTCCAGACGCTACGTTTTGTACAACCTTTTGTCTGCACAGTCTTAAGACTGAATGAAAACGTTGCAGTTTTTTATGCGTCTACATGGTGCAGAGATATCTGTATATTTCACTCAGTTTTGTGCGATATCATCATGAAGGAGGTACCACTCTGGTCAATTTTGGCATGGTGTCATGTTAAAAAAAAGACTGGAACGTCTCAGAAGTACCCAGCGTTCAACGTGTTCAAATGATTATATAAAATAAATATTTTTTGTCGCCTGTTCTGGTGGTTCGACAACTGCAGTCTCTTTATTTTCATCCATGGTATTCCTAGACTGCCTTGGTGTCTCCTGATCATTTAGGATATGTAACAAATCAAAAAACCAGAGAGATGGCTTGTAGATTTCGTCTTCAGCCCCAGATCGAATCGATTTATTAACTTTTGCCGATTCTTTACGGTAAACACTTCTCAAAGAATTAATTATTTACAACTTTCTCTGTTTGCGGTTGCATCAATTTCTTTGAATTTTTCCACTAAACGCTCATAAGCCTCCCCCTTTTTATCCCTGTCACTATACTCCTTGGATTTGACATGCCAAATGCATGGGAAACGTTCGCATAATGCAATAAATTCTGTGAGAAACTCCCGAGAACATTGCCAAAAGTCGGCCATTGTCGCCTGATGAATTGAAACTGAGAAACAAAATGAATGGGAAAAGGGTGCTACCGCGTACATGTGCCGATTTATCTGCACAGTTCAAAAACATCTATGCTTTCTAGCTCAGTTAATCGCTGCAACTGTACAGTCTTCGCACCGGACTCAAAACTGCGCACTTTTCCAATCTACACGCAACGTGTTGAACTGCGCAGACAAAAGCTTGTGCAAAACTTAGCGTCTCGACCCGGCTTAAAACAGAAAGACGAAATTTTGTAGCTTGCAGAAACAAACAGCAGCAAGCAAAGCTTTGAAAGCAGAATAAACTTTTCATCCGAGCTCAAATAGGAAAATAATATATGTGCTAATTCACTGGCGGAAAAAAAAATGAAAGTATAAATAGTAATAATAAGCTGAAGTAACAAAAATCGCTATAAAGGGTAACATTTCTTTTAAAAACCCCTGTACAGTATGGAAAATGTTCCCGTAAAAGAAATGTCAAAATAAGGAAATCAAAATGAAGCTATCAATCGCCTGTGAGCCGCAGGAAATAAATTTTAATTCGTTTCAAAAAAATAATAATCAAAATCCAAAAAAAGAAATAAATAAATTAAAAATCGGCTGCTTCTCAAAATGCTAAAAACCGCAAGCAATAAATTTTAATTCGTTAAAAGAAAAAAGGATTAATAGTCAGTCGGGGGGGCATGGTAACAATTAAAATTAAAGTTAATTACCGTGAAAAAATAATTTCGAACTGCAGGAAAAAATGCTTATAACTTTTTTTCTAGGTAATTTCTAATTTTCGCACGCAGAGCGAAACTCCTCCCGGGGTAGTTTTTTACGCGCATTTCAACGGTATCAAGCTCGAAGCGATGCGATAATTCCTTCCCATAGAAAATGACTATTTTATAAAACTTTCGGCTATAAATTAGAATAAAAGAAGAATAAATTCGAATTTCAGAAAAAACTCTCCGAGGTGCACACCCCCATGTTCCAAACTAATTTCGTGCCAAATTTCAGGAAAATCCGCTTGACGGTCTGGGCCCTACGCCGAACACAGACAGACAGACAGACACACACACACACACATACTTGCTGCTTTATTATTGGTAGAGATAGAGATATTGTATGTAATTTTTATAAATTTTCTTTCTTTGCTATCAATCTCTTTTATATATTTATGCCTGTATAATTAGTGGTTTATCAAAACATTTTTTGAGTAATAAGTAAAAAGGTGAATACAACATTATAACCCCTCCAGGGTTCGTACGGTCCTTAAAGGTCCTTAGAAAGTCCTTAATGTTCATTTTCACTTTTAAGGCCTTAAAAAGTCCTTAAATAGTCCTTATTTTTTATTACAGGTGCTTAATTTTTTTTTTGTTAAAATAAGAAGGTACCTATGTGCTCTATTTGTTTTGCTATCTTTTGTATTCTTCACAAGAATCAAACTACTTTCATTTCAACTACTTAATCGAACCTCAAATTTGGTTTGCTCGGGTCCGGAACTATCGCGGCTTTCGGACAGACCCAAAACGGCGGATTGACAGGACCAAAAATCTCGATTTACATAACATCATCGCAATATTTACTAAAATTACAGTGCTTTCTCAACTGATAGATAAATAATTATAACACTTGTTTTTTTTTATTTTTTTTTTTTTTTGAAAAGGTATAAGTAAATTGATGTGTTATATATTTTTACAAAAAAAAAGTGTTCGTGGATTTTGATAAAATGCTTCACACTACAACACCCAATTCAGTTAAAATGAACTTGTACCCACCCACATGGCAGCTCCCAATTTGCTATTTCCTGCAATTGTGTGAAAAAGAAAATAGAGCTACATCTTTAAAAAAAAATTTAAATATTAGTAGAGAAGTCGAATCAAAACACTAAGCATTTGTACAAAATGCAATGGCGCTCAGTACTGCCACAGAAAAACAAATCACACATGTTCCCTCATTTTGCTTTTAAAAGAGAAAAGGAAAAGGAATAAATTTAAAAAACGGACTTTTAAGGACTCGAAGGGAAAAAAATTAATAAATAAACAAAAATCGGGAATTTTCGAAAAACAGCCGAATTTCGGGATTTCAAATTTGGGATTCAATACTATTTATTAAGTTTAGTTACAAAGTAAATAAATGATTTTTTTGCATGAAAATTGTTTCTAAATCGTCTACATTCTAAACAATTATCAATAAAGCAAGTAGGAGCAACTCTTACCAAGAAATCAGTAAATAAATATTGTTTTTGAAACTTTTTTTTTAAGAGGGGGGGGGGGATACTTCAAAGAAGCATATTGTTGACATCTAGCTCAATAAAAGAAATACATTTAATTAATATGTAGGCAAAAAAAAAAAAAACTTTCAGCTTTTTTTGCGTTTGACCAATCGCATGTATGATTATCACTTATTTATACTAGGGATGCACCGATCAATCGGCAATAATCGGTAATCGGCCAGTATCGGCATGTTTGCCGATTAATCGGTATCGGCTTTTTTTAGCCGATTGATCAGCCGATCCGCAAACATTTATTTTTTTTCTTTTAAGCATTTTTATTATTAAGTCTTTGGTTTATATAACTGAGTGTATGCTTTAAATATTTTAGATTAAAGTATTTCAAAATAGTTTCAATTCAATTAGGAATAGGCGGAAAATTTTAGGAAGTAAAAAAATTACATTCGTTAGTGCATTAAATTATGTGTTATTTTCATGAAATAACAACAATGGAAATGAAAATCATTACTATTAAAATGTAAACTATGATGAATTAAAAAAAAAAATTTCTATATGATTAAATTTAATTTTTAACAGTGCATAAAAGAGTATGTAAGCATTTGAATGAAATTGTTCAAACAATTCTTTACAAATATTAAATTAATAATAAAAATATAAAGTCAAAATAATACTGACAACATTAAGAATACTTGAAATTTAATATTCTTAAATTATAATGTAAATGCATAATCATTTCAGCGTTTTCTGAGCATAACCTGTTTCGATTAGGTTCGTAGATATTTCCTCCTGTTCTAAAAAATCTTTCACTTTCTACTGATGATGGTGGTGCACTTAAGTACTTCAAGGCTAAATTACTGAGATTTGGAAATTTTTCTTTCAATAATTTCCACCATAGGAAAGGATTTTTTGATAGCAGCGATAGCAACAAGTAGTTTTCCAATTATGTCTTATAACTTGTATTGGTTTTCAGGTTCTTTTCATTTGATGACATCAATTTATCATTCTGTATCGTATCTGATGCTAACTCTGCAAATAATTTAGAAAAAGTCAGTGGAGAATCCAAAGATTTCACACTTTCTTTGCATGATGAAGAATCTAAGTTGTCTTTAATTGACTCATCTTCAGGCTCACTATTTTGTGTTGATTTTAAAGCTTCTAAAATCCAGTTTTCTATTTTGTTTTAAAAATGGGTTGTTAAACTCGAAGCATGTCAGAATAGATTATGAAAAAAAAAAAAGGTCAAGATTATCAGTTAGCTAAAATTAATTAATCGGCCGATTAATCGGTAATCGGCCGATAAATTTCAGCCGATTTATCGGTAATCGGCCAATTTGCTGATCGGTGCATCCCTAATTTATACTGTTAAAGGTAAAAGAATGATTTAATTTTATTATCATTTTTCTTGCGTTTTACACTATAATAAGCGCCGAGTTGCCAACTCTCCCGATCGCTTTTCAGCTGATCTTTCGCTAAACACTTTGTTCTCCCATTGTGTTTTTTGATCAAATAAATTCCCGTATCGAAAATTTGTTTTAAAGCAATGTTTTAATATTTAGTAAATTTTTATCGACCAATTTGGCTTCGCGATCGTTCGCTGTGGGGTTTTGTTGTGTGAGAAATGATGGATATTTGCTGCGTTAATCAAAATTTGTATCTCGTGAAATTTCTTATTTTGCATTAAATTGAAGGAATCGACCTCTTCTTAAACCTATACACCAGCGTTTCCCAACCGGTGGTTCGCGAACCCCAGGGGTTCGCGGGGTGCTGAAAGGGGGTTCGCGAAAATTATATTGCAATGGCGGAGTTTCTCAAGGCAACGTAACAGAAAAAAAAAAAAAAAAACGAAATAATAAATTTACATACGTAAAATTAGGAAAAGAGTGCAAAAATTATTTTTCATGTCACCCGTTACTAACGACTCAAAGGGCGGTTCGTGTTTGTTAGAAGTTTGTTTGGTTCACGAAAATAATATTGCAATGGCGGAATTTTTAGTTTAACGAAATAATAAATTTTTGTACGCATTTAGGACACAAAATATAAAAATTGTTTTTTTAAATAAAGTGTTTTTACGATAATGCGCAAACGTTGTGGACATGCATAGGAAACACACATGCAAAATTTGAATTGTACTTATTTCTACTGTTACCTGATTTCGAAAATTTGATTCTCAAAGTGGTGTCGAAAGATAATCATTTATTTATTTTAAATTTTGAACGTATGCTTCTCCTACCAGTTCCTCTCTAGCGCAAAGAAAGTGTCGAAAATATGAAAGATTTACTAAAATGTAAAAGTTGCATTACTTTCGGCTAATTTCTCATATGATATATAAAACCCAAAGTGGAACTGGATGATTTAGTTATTCATTAATTTTAAATTTTGTACTCACTGTATTCCAACTTTTGCGAATTTTGTACATTTCAACCCAAAAGTGGGAGGGATATTTAATGGTTGGTGCTAAATTTTGTACATATATTTTTCATGCCATTCCACAACTTGCTTGCACTATGAGGAAAATAATTTTTAAAGATACTTTTTGCGAACACGTATGTTTATTGCCCTATTAATAATTCAAAAAGTACAATTAATAAAAAAGTAACTTTTGTTTTTATTTAAACTCGGTTGTTATTTTCATTTTTTTGTGAACTATTGTGCAACATTTAAAATAAATGGACTAGCAATTTTATCGGTTTGTTACCTGTTACTTACGACAATACAAAAGGGGGTTCGCCATGTTTTTTTTTGGGGTCTTAGAAGGTGTTCGCAAGGGAAAAAAGGTTGGGAACCACTGCTATACACCATAGTTGCCAAATGCTCCGTTTTCCGCTAGTTTCTCTGTTTTTATTTGTGAACTTCGAAAACTCGATTTTTTGCCAAACGTTCCGATTTTTCAAGCTGATGTACAAGTATTTTTATCTAAAGGGATTGTATACAAAACAAGAAAAAATTTCAAGAAACTTTTTAAAAAGACATGTATTAATTTACATGAATTTTCCAAACTTGTAATACGAAAATGTAAAAACCTATTTTTCGGAAACTTGCTAACATCTAGCATGCGCTTCACCGAAAATTGCACGTAGCTTTTGAGACTTTTATCTTTTTGCATCCTGTAAATTATATCAATTATTTAAAAAGTTGACAGTTGTTTTAGTACTTGCAGCCTGTAGTCTGCTCGTTTTATTTTTTATTTAAAAAAATTGTTCAATTTTTTGAAACTTTATTTTAGTTAAACTTTGGTAGTTACTATTTGAGGATAATGTACAAAGTTTTAAGCGAATAAGCTCCATTTTTTATTTGTATGTTATTCCCAAAATGAAATATTTTTCTCAAGTTGAAAAAGTTTTTTTTGAATATTTGCAAGCTCTTCTAAATAATTAAGAAAAATTATTTATGGCAGAGATAAAAATTTAAATAGGCCTAAATTGAGATGCTGGCAACATAAGTTAAGTAAAATGAAAAAAAAAAAAACTAAATTAAACTCAAATTCTCAAGACAAAGTGCAGCGTTTTCTTTAACATTTCTTTTATTTAAATTGTTTTTCATTTAACTTGTATTTTATAGCACTAACCATTTTTGATAATTTTTCATATCATGATAATTTGCTTATATATGATTAATACTTGTGTTGCGTGTTTCTTATTACTAGCTCCAATAATTATTTAACTGCCTGAGTGTATTGGACATTAGAAAAGCAACAAGTCAAAGAGAGCTCCATTAAAGTGTTTGTGTTGTGTTCCTAATAAAAATACGATGTTAAATAAATTTCCTCTTTCAATAATGCTTCCTTTAAAAAAAAAACATAACAATTTGTATATTTCGAAAAATTTGTGAGGTCCTTAAAATTTTTTGTAGGTCCTTAAAAAGTCCTTAGAAAGTCCTTATTTTTGGTTTTGCCAAAAGCGTACGAACCCTGCTCTCAAAATGCTTACACATCAATGACCCGAAATCCGCAAAATTCTAAAATCCACACAACCCTTGGTCCCAAGCAGTGCGGATTTTGGAGAGTTGACTAGTCAGTTCAGGAGGGGCCTTACGAGGAGGGGAAAAAAGAATCGCGGCCTTGATTAAGGATCTTATAATATTATAAATTTGCAACATTACATTTTGAATTGAGCACTACTAGATTTTTGGATCATTGTAGATGTTTTACTCGGGAACATTCGACCGGATATTTAAATAGCAATCTTTTAATGTTAAAAATCTCTACTTATATATGAGGCAATATCAGTTTGTCTGTCTGGATGTGTGATGTCCAAACGAATCTAGCAACTTGATGCTTAAAATAGGGTACACACGTAGTTTAAAAGATCGTACAATGCACCTCGTAACTTTTTTTTTAACGAGGTCTGCAAATTTTAGTTAATTTTGAGTGCAGTGTAGTCTCCAATACTCTGAATACTAGTCGGTGGCTTCTAAATTGTGTTGAAAGTTGCCTGGGTAGATGTTTTTTAATTTCGGGCACGAGAAACGTCATGCAGGTACTGCTAATATTAATATTTTCAATGAATGCGTATTAAATGGTATGCTATTTCCTACTAGGCTTTTTAAGTACAATGCAATTTATTGTTCGGAAAACAAGTTAATTGCTCCATATTAATTGTTATGTGTTGAGAAATTTTCCTCTTTCGATGAAATTATGTGCGAAAAGCACAAGTGTATCATAAAAATAAAAGGTTGAATTTGCTAACTCTTTCACTGGCAAATGGGGAAACTTTTTATTCATTTATTTATTAATGTTTATTATTATTACTATTTTGCCCTGCACATACTAAGTAAGAGGGATATGTATGCTTACACATTGAAACGTAAAAAATGAATTTCAATTAATTTTAATGATTTACAAAAAGTTAAAATTAAAGAACTAATTTTAATTATTTAGAAAAATACAACAACACGAAATTCCAATGAAAACACATGTTGCTTCTATGCAACCATGCCAAATAAAATGTTAATGTGTACAGATGGAACAAAGCTGATTTTGTAAAATTTTTCATATTTTTTGTTGTTAAAATAATTGCTCCTCCTAATTTCCTTGTTTTATTGGATACTTTTTATTAGGTATCCGGTATGGATACAGTAGAGGGGCGACCTGCCCAGTATGGGGTGGAGCTCAAAGAACTCAGCGAACTCATGGAATGTCGTGGTCGGGAGGCCATCTTGAGGATACGAGATGAATATTCGGGGGTGCAGGAGCTTTGCAAGAAGCTTTACACTTCTCCAACAGATGGTAAGTTGTTATATCAAAAACTCTACATGATATGAATATTAGTTCTTTACAAAACATTGAGGAATTTTAATAAAACAGAGCTGATTATGTTCTCGTTATACACAATATTTTTAATGTTTTAATACCGAAATTCCTGTTGCACACTGAAAAATATCTTTTTTTTCCTTCTCACCCCAAATTTTCAACGATCATTGCGATAATTAATGTTGATTATTGTAGACTCGTTAAAATGAGGTTCTAAAATTATTTTACTTGAAGAAATTCCTTCAATTACCACTTTTATATGATGCCTTCATTGTGAAAAATGCTATCTTTCTGCATCTGCTATGGAAGTTGTAACTTTTATATTTTTGATGCATATTAAGATTTGTTACAAGTCAAATAAATGAAATTTATCTTTATTAACCGACTTCACAAAGGAAGGAGGTTATGCATTCATACTGTATGTATGTATTTTTTTTTTTTTTTTGTCCACTCATAACTTCTCACCGGATGAACCAATTTTCATGATTTTTTTTTTCAATCGATCGAGGATGGTTTCCCATAGGTCCCGTACCTTTGTTTGAACATATTTGATAATTAGAAAAAAGTTATGGTCAGAAATGCGGTCATTTTTTTGTTTTTCCATCCATAACTTTCGACTAAATGAATCGATTTTGATATTTTTTCCCTTTAATCGATAGAGGATCGTCTAACTCAAATATCGCACATCAATTTGCCTACATTTGTGTTTTAGAAATAATGTTATGGGTGAAAAATAAGTATTTTTTATTTTAAATGGAAAGGCTGGGCTTGAATTTTCATTGTCCGGAAAATTGTTAATAAACATTAAACTGATTGTTAAAAAATAGTTTGTTGCCATTAAGATGTCATATTAAAAGCAATTATAACAAGAAATCCACTGAAGGCTTCTCTGAAGTAGAAATTAAATCCAATCAGTTTGTTTGCTCTAGTGACCCTTTAAAATCAATTTTAAAACGGAATTTACCATACAAACGGTTAGTTTTTATTGCCATTCCCTCAAAGAAGTTTTCCCATTTCATATGGTTTTTTTTTAAATAAAGTATTTATATAAAAATGTGATTACACTAAAAAGAATAAAATAAAATAATTTTTGGAAAAAAATAGAATCGACTTAAAATTTTGCTAAAAAGTGAAAAATAAATTAATTCTTTAAACAACATTGATGTGACTTTTAAACATAGTTTTAGAAGTCGGTGCAAAATTAAGATAGATAAAATCTTTTGTAATCATGAATCAATTACAAATATAAATGGCCCAGAATTAGGAACAGTGGTGAGTAGCACATGGTGTAATGGTAATTGGACTCATAATTTTTTATTGTTTAAATATTGCTGGATCGACCCCTGACTGTGTACGGCCAGTTTCTATTTTTATTTTTGTTTCCATTTTTAATTGTAGTATTTTACATTTTCACTTTTTTTTTAAGTAGTTAAAATTATTACTAAAATTACTTTGAAAATGTTACATAATTATTGCAATGGTTGAGTTCAGGCTTGGAGTAATCGCGATTACGTAATCGTAATCGGCTGTAATCGATTACATTTTGACAAAATCGTAATCTGACGATGGGATATTCTCATAATCATAATCGAAATTGTGTAATCCCGTAATCCTTTTTCTCCCGTAATTTTAATCGTAATCTTAAGGAAAAAATCCGTAATCTGCTGGTCCTGCAATCGTGTAATCTTGACCTGCTGAAAGCTGAAATTTTTAGCTCTACCATTGGATAGAAGAGATAAGATTACAAAAAAAAGGATTGAAGCTGTGTACTGAAGTCCTATCCTAAGCGGTCTGTAACCTACGGACGATCATAATATAAAAGGTTCTGTGGGGCGGTCGCAGAGCCTTGATGGCAGGACCATATAATAGTCTGCTAGAGACGCTTGTTGTCCTACTGTTGCGGTCTCTCAGAATTCTTAATTGCGGCTCCACTCTCCCCGGGGGATGGCTGGAGAGCCCGAGAAGAAAGAGAGTGGATAAGTCACTCGCATCGCCTTGGGGCTCTCACGGGGGGGGGGGCGGTCTCCGGTCTCCTCGCGTCGTCCAGTTTCAATAAAAGAGCGGTAATCTGTCCGCAAGTCAAAGATTTCGGGGTAGATAAGAGAGGGGAAGGTGTTTATAGAAGGACCAAGGCCCTGAAATTCATCGGTCATTTTGCTTCCTTAATTACCCCTTCAAAGTGTATTCAAACGGTTGGGCAATAGGCGAGAGTCTGGACGGGATCGCCGCGAGTAAAAGAGAGTGTCCCATTTCTTCTCTCCGCGTGGGTCCCGTTCAATAATCGAAGCAGACTGCCCCCTGAAAATCTAGTGGAAAGAGTACTATCACCTACACACATAAAGAGATACGAAATGCCTTTTGCGTTTTCGCCTTTCTTTAAAGAATAGCACATTTACACTTCATCAATTTAGGAGCTGGCGTTACATGATGCTCTATGCTTAAGATGCATGAAATCTTAACCCTGGTACGTGTGATTATTATTATTTTTTTAAATATGTTCTTCGAATATTTAAAAAAGTACATACATTTAAATCTTAAATTTATTTATATTTTAATGCTAATATTCTTTTTAATTAATAGGTATGTAAAAGAAAAAGTGATTTATGTTCAGACATTCTCCTAATTGTTTTTTTACATGCATGAATTAATATTTAGGAATTATTTTTAAAAGTTAATTATTTTTTTCTTCTTAGAATTACCTCAACAGAATTTTGTATCTCAGTTTAATCTTGTACGTTAAATTTGTGTTGTAAAATTACTTGCACTTTATTTTTTTATTAAAACAGTTAGTACATGGGAAAACATTATATGCTCGTGCATGTTAAAAAAAAAAACACCACAAAAATCTATTTAAAATATTATAGCCATTCGTATTATAATTATTCTTCATATTACTTTTTAACGATTACTAATTTTGCTAAGAGTTATTTGAACGTTCATGTTCACATTTTTTGAAATTATTCTAAAATGCAGCATTTATTTTCAAAAGATTATTTATCTCTTACACTATCTGAATATTTTGTTATCCCGTGCAATTCATACACATCTTATAAGTGATTTCATAAAGAATCATACAAAATTATTATTTTCAGTAAACTAATTGGTGTTATGTGAAATATTTGCACAATTTAAACTAGAAAATAAATACAATGGAGAAATATACTACATTTTCAGAAATTGCGGCCAACTAAATTTTGATTGTATGCACACAAAATAACAATGAACCAGGTAAATCACTTATGCATTATATATACATTTAGTGCATCGTCTTTGCTTATATACAAAATACGATCAATGTAGTTATCCCTCAAATGAGTTTTAAATATTCGAAAAAAACTGAATGTGCCTTTCCTGATTATATATATATATATATTACAAATTTTCATTTCTGCAACGACGTCATAATTCCAGAACTGTGATGTTGAAATTATTTCATTATAATTGCATTCATCATCATTTCAGTTATGATTTTTAATTAAATTTTTGATTTAATAAGAGATAACTTTTTGATTTATGACACTATTGTAAAAATGAGAGTTGTATGCATAATATCGGATAATTTTATGCTAATCTAATCGTAATCAAAATCGTAATTGGATGTCATAATCGTAGTCGATTACATTTTTCAACGACTGTAATCGCTTCCGTAATCGTAATTACTTTTTGGCAAAGGATTACAATCGTAATCGTAATCATAATCTCTCAATTTCTCCCTTTGTAATCGTAATCGTAATCGATTACGTTTCTTTGTAATCGACTCCAAGCCTGGTTGAGTTATATATTTTAAAAGTAAAATATTTTTTTTAAATAAAGATTAACAATGATCAATATTCAGATTTGACAAATGTAGTCTATATCGTTGTATTTGAACAAGTCCATTATTTTCTTTTTTCTGACCTATTCTGCTCACTGATTATGTTTAATGTCAGATTATGAGAGAAGGCAGATTAGAGGGGTTTTAGTGTATCATATTTTGGTCACAGAGTGGCACGCACTCCATTGTTGTATAACTTTTATAGATTTGCTGTTGTTGATGATAAAGAGTCAGGAGGCACACATTTTTTGACAGATTTTTATGAAATTATTCAAGTTATTTGATACCTTTACAATTTTAAGATGAGATTGAAAACTAGATCTGCATGTGAAACTCATTTTGCTTTTTTATTTGCAAGTTTAAAAAGTGTAAAAGTATGAACCATTAATGATTTTTAGCGCTTGCAACATGATAGGTTGTTGATGGTAGATAAATAAAGAAGTAAAAGGAAAATCAAGAGGAAGTGCAAACTGAATTGGAATTATTTAGTGGGGGGGGGGGCATAGTCTTCTTTCTTGGTCATTTTGTGTATCACAATTGGTCAGGGTGGGGCAAGTTTCTTCCAAAGCATAAAAAACCATGGAAAAAATTGTATGAGATAAATCGAAGAAACTTATTTATTTATAATCTACAATATAAGTTGCAATGTTGTTGCAAGATAAAATAAATGTATTTCTTCAGAAAATCTAAGTACATATAGTTAAGACCTATATGCATTTAATTACACATTTCAAATTAATAATGGAACTACTTAATTCCATTATGAACTTTAATTTAAGTGCAAATATTTATTATTTGCACTTGCTGAAAAACTCTTGACACTTGCTGAAAAAATATTTCTGCTTTTTATTTGTAATTTGAATGAGTTCAATTGTTTTTGGATTGTACAATGCATGGAGTGCTTTTTAAGCCATTATTTTATTTTTTGCTATGAAAAATATTTGAAAATGTGTTTCCAAAGACATGAATCCTGAAATGCAGTGAACAGATTTTCATTGTTTTATAATGCTAGCTTTAAAATAGTTTTTTTCTTTCCATCTTTTCAGGCCTCAGCGGCTCGGCAGCAGACCTCGAGCACCGGCAAAAAACATTTGGTGTAAATGTCATTCCTCCCAAATCTCCCAAAACGTTTTTAGAATTAGTATGGGAAGCTCTTCAAGATATCACTCTCATTATATTAGAAGTTGCAGCATTAGTATCATTGGGTCTAGCATTTTATAAACCACCTGAAAATATAGAAATAGGAGGTTAGAAAATTTTTTAAACCTAGTTTTGGAATGAAATTGTTGTTTTGAGAATTTTTATCAAAATGCATTCCGAAGTTGAAAAACACATTACTTGTGATTATAAAAATGATGTAAACATTAAATAATTTGGTTTCAGTTTAAATGACAAATTTTTGTTTAAATGACAAATTTATATTTTTTCATGTCTTTGTTCAGTGATATTAAATTTTTCTCTAAATTTTAATTAATTCCTGTTTAATAGTCAAGTGAGTTCCTGCTATTCATTATGTATTTTCATTATTTAGTGGTTTCAGGTGTAAAGCAAGGGTTAAAGGTTCAATCCTAGATGGGAGTCCTACACTAGTGTGCATGCAATTTGTTTTATGTTATACTTCTATGATTAACAAATGTTTGAGATTCTTTAGGATATTTTTTAAAAGTTTTAAATACCAATGTTTTCAATGTTTCTTTAAAGTCTGAAATCAAATATTGTGTAATAATAATAGCCATATTATATATTTTTCATCGGTTTGGCAATTAAACGGATATATTTGTTTTTACGAATGTCATTATTTTGGAATCTGCAGTTTTCCAAGTACTATAAGTTCAGCGTAAAGACAATTTTAACAACAATAATCCAGGAGAAAAAAAAAAACAAAAAAAATTTACAACCTAAGCAAGGGTGATTTTACTCCAGGAAAAGATCTTTTGTGAGTTATTATCTCTATTCTCAGCATTTCAGCATGGAATTTATATTTTCTGTTAGAAAAAAGGCAATAATGAAGTGTAGTACAACTTTACTTGTTTTTACCAATGGTTTTGAGGAGAACTGTAGATAAGTTAGCGCTGGGGACTTTCTTTTTTGTCATGCTCCAAGCAAGATTTCAATACGATAATTTTCTGAATTTTTGAAATAATCACCCATGATTTGTGCTCTTTATTGCTACTTCTGGTTACCAATCGGTAATCAGTTGAGTTTGAGTTACCTTCAATGTGCAACTGAATACTGTTATTTACAATATTACATGAATATTTAGATATCATTTTAGTTCATTGTTGAAGAGATATGCTATGCATCATAAATTTTTTGCATGTTTTTTTAATTTTTACCTGTACTTGCTGTGTCTATTTTTCTTATTGAAAATAGAAACAGAGTTTGAATTTAAACTAACCAATGTAGCCATTTAGCTGATGTTCTTATTGAACCATGTATTCTCTAAATTCTGATACTTTTCCTTAGGCCTTTTTTAAAACAAAAATTAAGTATTTTCTGGTGTTGTACCAGTCAAATTCAGGTGTAGCTGTGTAGCTATACCCTAGTTTGATGAGGGGGGTCATCAGGGAGAGTACGATTGCTTGCGGCTTATTTCATTGCTTTACGAAAACATTTGGTCGAGTTCTAGACAGTCTTTAAAATTGGGAGGGGGGCACTTATCCCCCAAAACCCCTCCCCTCTATTTACACCAGTGGTTTGTGGTTCTGTTTGAGCAGCTTTTATTATTACACAGTATTTTTCCAACTAACCTTATTTTGAAACAACCATAATTATCTGTGTATAACCCGCGGGTTATCTACGAAAAAACTTCGTTTTTTACTACCTGCGGGTAATATAAGGATGTGGGGAATACATGAAATTAAAAATATAAAGTATTATTAAAAAAACAACTACTGTTTAAAAATATCGAAATATCTTTTCCTGCGAAGCAAAATGCAGAGAAAAAAATTGTAGCTTTCGAAACAATGGTGCAAAGCAGATTGGGGCTCGGGCGCTACAGGCGAATGTATTGTTTTCTAGGGGTGCATCCCATGTTTTTTTCTGGGTGCGGGTTATATAACGATGCGGGCTATACACCGAACTTAATTTTTTTGGAAGGAATTTTTCTTCCTGCGGACTATACAACGATGCGGACTATATACCGATAATTACGGTAGTTTAATAAATTGTTAAATGGTAGCCAATCTAGTTTACTTTCTGGGGATCTCATAAATTTTTGTTACTTAAAATTCCTAGTCATATGTTCTGGTACTAATTATGTACTTTTGCATATTCAAAATTTTCCAATTAATGAACCATTGCATGCAGAAATAATGCATCTCTGTGCAAAAACGAGTCTTATATACACATCATAGAATCAAAAAGAGGCCGTAAAAGAAATTTTTCTTACAGTGGTTATCCAGCTGGACTTGCCTCTATTGTGGTAGAAATGCAATATTATCAATAGCATCACAAATATTTACTCATTTATTTATCTCCTTTAAATGTACAGATTTTGACAAATATAATATACTTTTTTATATTTTTATTGCATCTGTACTTAAAGCTTGTGCATGTACCTGATTTTCCAAAAATAGAAGTAGGCTTGTATATATCTAACAAATATCAACCAAGTGCAATACATATGTCATATATATATATATTCCATTTGGCTAAATTTGCTCCAAAATAGATCTTTCTACTGTTCAATAAGTGATTTGCAAAACCAGCTTCATAATATGCTCTTTTTGATGGCTCCTTTAAAATATGCTATTTTAGTAGAAAAAAAAGAAGAAAGAAGAGAAAAGGTATAAAACAGTTCAAATTAAATGAAACTTTCTTTTTGTTGGACAATAAAGGCTTTTGTAATAAATAATGTTTGCAAGCCTATTGCTATATGTATAACATGTTTATGTATTCATTGTTATTAATATATGCTTAAACTTTTCCTCTAGGCTCAATAGATGAGGGGGAATCTGATGCAGGTTGGATTGAAGGTGTTGCTATTTTAGTATCTGTTATTATTGTGGTTCTTGTTACAGCATTTAATGATTATACAAAAGAACGCCAATTTCGAGGTTTACAGAATCGTATAGAGCATGAACATAAGTTTTCTGTCATCCGTGGTGGGGAAGTCAATCAAATACTCGTAGGGGAGATAGTAGTTGGTGACATCTGCCAAGTAAAATATGGTAAGCTGTATAAATCTTGACTAGTTTTTTTTTTCTGTCTTTCTTTCTTTCTTTTAATTACACTACTTAAAATTACTACTGTCATAAAATTTGAAATATTCACAACCATATTTTCATTGTATCTAAAGCTTGTGATGAAGTTTATATTTTATCTGTGAGAATATATATTTTCAGATTAAGTGTCTTATTTACATCTTTCTACCTAGATTTGTAACACTAATTAAGGGAATTCAAACCGTCCATAGAAACTGGACTTTGAACATATTTATGTTCCTGAACCCCTTAAGTTTCTTTTCTTTTTCTTTTTCAATTAATTTGGCTCAAAAATTCACATTTCTTATTACATATTTTTATTTATTTTACCTTTGTAAGCAAGAAAAGGGATGTTTTGGCCTAATCAGAGTTGATAAAAAGTCTTTGGAAACTTGAAATTACTACAATATATTTTCAGTATTTTTCGAAATGTTCTCCTTTTTGAAGCATTGTAAGCCTCAGGTTCATTCTAAATGGGCTTTCAGCAAAAACTTAATATCGAGGCGCTGTCACATGCCTTTTAATGTTGATGCGAAACAGATGCTCAACGTTAGCCACTTTATTCACATATGCCAATATGTTTTTTCGGTAATAAGTTAGTTTCTGTATTAATTTAAAAATGTAAGTATATTGATACAGCTATACAACTGTGACATACAGTGACAATGTGTCAAGTATATTTAAAATGCTTGAAGAACGAAAGAATAATACTGTTTTTAGAATGATTTGTTGAACTGTTTTTGAGTACAACTGAATATTTTTTAACAACATTTCCCATAGTTTGATGTAAAAATGGACACAAAATTGTTGGATAATTTATAATCTTTGTGTTTGATCACAACATTGAGGTTAAAATAATCTGATTTAAAATTAATTTTATTAAACTGCTTTAATTGTTCTTGTAAATAATATATTAATTTGTCGCCTTATAAATACTAAATGACATTACATGTGTAAATTTTAATTTTTATTATTTAGGTGATCTTTTACCTGCAGATGGTATTTTAATTCAAAGCAATGATTTAAAAGTTGATGAAAGTTCTTTAACCGGGGAATCTGATCAAGTAAAGAAAGGAGAAAATTTAGATCCTATTTTGTTATCTGGTATGTGCTTCAAAAAAAACCCTGATGTTTATGAAAAGCTTTCTATGTAAAATAATTATTTTCATGCTTCTTTAGAGGGTGTTTTTCTTATTAGTTTCGAAAAATGTTCTTTTATCTGACACATTGTGCTTTATTTTCTTAAAATTTAATGTGACATTTTTTTCCCATAAGTACCTGTAGTAATAAAAATAGTAACTCAAAATAAAAAATATTTATTGAAAATGTGCCCAAAGAAAAAAAAATTACAAATTAGCTGTTATGTAACCTTAGACCTCAAATAGGTCTTAAAATGTATACCAAGTTTTGAATACAAACAATATATGTAATTAAAGTGTGCACAGTAGTTCAACATAGCAGTCGTGCTAGGTTGAAACCAATTGATCTAATTCATGGAAACCCTCATTTAAATTTGAAAAAATTATATCTCAATTTTAAATTATGTATCGTGTTTTAATACAAAATGCACAAATGCAAAGTACTATACTAGTGCAAAGATTATTCTAATTGTGATTAAGTGTTTTTTGTCCACTAAAATTTATTTGATAAACTGTTTGAACCTTTTTGAATTGTCATATATCGAAAAATACTTTGGAAAGTCATAACTATAGTTGAAACCAATGAATAGTTTTATTGTGTTTATCTAAAGCAGGCTTATTTTGGTGATCTAATTTTATTGCAATTGATCATAATGGAAAATGTTAATTAAGACAACACATTGTAGTAGAGATAAAATGTTGATGTCCGATATTAGATATATAGTATTTTTTCTAAAAGCTCAATCAAACTAAATCAAGTTGGGTTCCAAATTAAGCTTTACTACTTTAGTTTTCAGAACATTCTCTTTTATTGTTGGCCAAAAAAGAAAGAAAAAGGTTCGGTTTATGGTATATACATAGTGCTTATTCTAAAATGAAAGTACCGCAAGGTAGAAGGTAGTTTCAAAAGAGCACTTATATTCAACTTAAAGGTCATAATTTCAGGATTTTTTTTCTTTTTCTTTAGTTTCACTTATTTTGATGTTAATAGTGGAATGGGTGGCTGATTTGTTTGAGGGATCACCCCATCAAGTTAGCATCAAAATCTGTACTGAATTTTGATCATTTTGTTGTATTTTGAAATTTCATACATTTTATTGGACAACTTTCATGACAACCTCATCATTTAAAGATCACTAACAATAAGCTCACAGTGTTAATAAGACTATCAAAAAGAAGAAAAATATGCTATCCAGTGTAATTTTTAGCATTTGAATTTGACATGGTAACATCATAAATTAATTACGCATGTGTTTGCAAATTTCATATTGAAAGGAAGAAAGCTCAGATATAATTTTTCTTGGTGTTATCAATGGTGTGACCTGAGCAGTGAAAATAATACTTCAAAAAAGCAACAGTAATGCCTTCTAGGCATTTGAAATGGCATAGGGACCACTACCTATGAATCTGTAGAGAAAAAGTTTTTTCTGTGTGTATTGTGTTTCTATTATATTATGCTTCAATGATAAGTTTTCATGCTTATTTTAAATTTGATTTGAAACCTTTCTAATATTCAAAGTCAGTCATAAGCACAAGATACTTTCCTTAAAGTTTTTTTAATGAAAAATTTTCTCAATTGCTAAACATCTTTTCTCTCACCCCCCCCCCCCCTTTAATGTTTAGGAACACACGTTATGGAGGGCAGTGGGAAAATGCTGGTAACTGCTGTAGGTGTTAACTCTCAGGCTGGTATTATATTCACTTTACTTGGAGCAGCTAAAAGTGAAGATGAAGAACAAAAGAAGAAAATAAAGAAAGGTTTTCTTTTCTTTCTTTCTTTCTTTTTTTTAAATTCAGTTTAAAAAAACAGTGCTTTGTTTATGCAAGCTTTCTTATTTCAGTATAACATTTTCATTCTGCTTAAAGGTCTCAAAATAAAACAGTTATAGCAAAATACTCAGCTATGTATTAAGAGTAGAAATTATAGCATTTGTTTTAATTTAGGCTTACAATGCAATGTAGGCTGAAGCAATATTAATTAACATGTCTTAAGATTTTATAATTTAAAACTTTTTCTTTCTTTTTTTTCTTCTCTTTCTATTCATTGTTTTTGTTACCAAAATTCTTTCTCTCTCTCTTTTTTTTTTTTTTTTTGAGAAATTTGCCTCATATATTATTTTTTGTTTTATTGGAAACTGCTATGCTTTATCAATTTTTATTTAAAATTCAAGTTTATTTTTCCTAAATTGTTTTTGGTCTGAGTTTGATTTTATGATAATTCTAACTTTAAAATTTTTTTCTCCATTTGAACATGAAACTCCATAGAAGCCAAAAAAGCACGCAAAAAGAAGAGAGATCCTTCAGGTGATTACAAGAATTTTATTTCAAATTCTTATACTTCTGGCTTCACTAAATTCTCTTTTTCTGACTCTTTACCTATAAAATCTGTTAAGTTTTCTTCACTACAACTGTAATTATTTCTATTCCATTTTATACATGCATTTTTATATTCTATTTGATTTAATACAAGGCAATGAAAATTTTTTACTTTGTATTAAGAATTCTCTAATAATTGCTTGTAATTTGTCATGTGTAAAAAATGTTACAGGAAAATTGGTTGTGTTAACTAGAAAATACTTCAAACAATTTATTTTCTTTCATGTTATTAAAACCTTTCTAGCATATTTCAAATTGAATGTTATTTAACTTTAAAGACTATAGACAAAAAATGATTTATATCATTTTATTGGTTATCAATATTTTCTATATGTGCGTGTTTGTATTTTTTAGCAGTTTATTCAAAAATATATTATTAAATTTTATCTTGAATGTTATCTGTTATTCAGCACAGGTTCATTAATAATTACTTGTAGATCTTCAGAGAAAATGTAAATTATATACTGCCTTTTTTCTTTAGAATTTAATTATTTTTAGTAAAAGTATTTTTTATTTTTTTTGCTTTTTCTCGTGTATGCAAATTAAAACATATCCGATACATGTAAAATATTTCAGCAACCATTAAATGCAGCCATTGATTTTTTTAGGAAGGGCAAGGGCAATAGTATGTGTTTTCAAATGGGATTTTTTTCCGGATTTTCTCATGTAAATTCACATGAACATTCTTGCTCTGTTGGGAAATAATTATGTTTTCAATATATATATATGTATATACTAGCCGTACTCACACGGCATTGCCCATGCTGAATTTTGAAAACGCTGCCTGCATGGCTAACCTTGCTAACATTAAAAAAAGTCGCTGCCATGCTGTCCTTATTGCAAGTATAAAAAACGCCGGCTGTAGAGCGTCGCCTGTATTGCTATGAATGTAAAAATTGTAAGATTGTTACCTGCCTCACTGTTCCAGCTAATAATATGAAAAAAGTCGCAGTGGGGGCTCTTCTTGCTAAGAGTACAAAAATTCTCAACTGCCGCATTGCCTATAGTGTTTGAAAATGTTGTCTGCCTATTTATATTTTAAAAAACCTTAGATACTGATAACACTTGAAAAGTAATATAACATATAAAAGGATCAGTTAAGCAAACTTAAGAACAATTCCATTTGCATGGTCAGATTTGTCACCAAAAGGTAATTAAAACTGCCAAATTGTAGCAAGGTGTCATTCTTTGCATTATACTTCATCTGGAATGAGTCTTGGCGATGCTCTTGGATTGAATGCAAGATTGCAATCATTACAATATCATATTAATTTTTTCCCCGCTCAGTTGAACTGTTGTCTCCCTAACAGAAAAACAAGTTTTGTAATGAAATGAGGCTGCGCTATTTAGAAATGACTATTGCTAGCTGTACCCACATGGCGATGCATGTGCTTAAGTGTTTCTAAAACAATGGCTGTGGCGCTGTTTTTACAAAGAGTATAAAAAACGTCGTACCTGTGCAAAGTGTTTAAGAAATGTTGGCATTGCCTATATTAAGAGTTTATAACGTATCGTGTGCCTATAATTAAGTGATATTGTATACCATATTTTAAATACAATTTCGTTGGTAGGGTCCGGTTTGTTGCCAATGGCTAAGTAATTAATTTTTTAATTAAGAAAATTCAGTTGTAGCAGCGTCGTCAATCTTCGTGTCATTTGACATCGAGAATGAACCATCCATATTCCTATTGTTGGCGATAATTATTTGTTTGGATTGAAATATTGCAATTACAATGTAATCCCAATTTAACATGAATTTTAAATGGTATTGTTAAATTTTAAAAAATGTTAAACCAGGGAGACAAAACTTCTATTAAGTGCATTTTCGAATTAAAAACCTATTGCTATTTGATGAAAACGTTAAATCGAAGATATACTTTATCGGTGTTTTTCTGCTGAAAATTGAAGTGATGTCTCGCTGTTTTGTAACATCTTTATAATGAACTGAAGCTAACACTATTTACGCGGAGTTGAGGAAACTGCAAATTAATACTATTCGATCCGGGCAAGGTTTAAGAAATCGAACTAGAAAGCTTATAACTGGTGTTCTTATTGACTTAGAAACTTCAAACAAATTCCATCTTGTGCAGAATAATCAGCGCTTTTGATTGATATATTATATTAATATGTGCAAGGTTTTTTCTTTCCCATCTTGGGGAATTTATGTGAAAATTTTGCATAAAATTGGGAAAAAAAAACTACTTGTTGGAATTTTTTCCAAACAGGTGTATAAACCTGCTCCATGGCTAATGGAGACAAACTGAAATTTTGAGCGAAATCCGATGGATAATTTTCGAGATTAGTGATGCCATACACTTCAACATCCTCTTTTACATGCACAGAAATATATATGTAAACTTGCAACTGCATTGTTGATAGTAGGCATTGTTGGTGGAAAATAGTGGTTTTTTAAGTTGCTTTAAATAATTTTTAATACAAGTGTTGTTTAAGTTGCTTTAAATTATTTTAAAAATGCTTTGTTTCAGTTTTAGAAAGAGAAACACATTGCACTTCTTAATGTTCCATGGCCTATCCAATCCATTCCCCAACATTATAATAAAACTTCTTAATGTTCTTGTTTAAAAAAGATTAAAAAGCTTTAAAAGCTTTTTTTTCCCTTTGTAAGTGTTTATTAAATCATCATAGAGTTGCAATGTTTATACTAATTATTGACATATTTTGTAACTTTAAATTTATCGAAATTTTAAACGTTTTCTTAAAAACTGCAATTATATTTTTTGGAAATATTGTATAACAAATTGCCATCTTAAAAATTAGGTGCTAGTTTTTTCAATTTAAATATTTACTCAATGTTACACTTTTATTTATTATTTTTTCTTATTTTTATTTATTTTTAATTGTTATTTTTTATTTTCTTTGCTTACTTTTCTGTTGAATCAGAAAGAAATTCTATGTCCTGGGAGTATTTCATTAGATCATCTTTTCTCAACCTGTTGGTCGCGCTTAGGTATAAAAGAGGTCGTAACTGCACCAAACAAGTAAAATAAATATATATAATTGTTTAATAACATCATCCATTTTATTAAACAAAGTATCTTAAATTGTACTCAAATGTTACAAAATTTTCAACGTCTTAGAAACAACATATTGCAGCAAGGTGGTTGCCAGGCTTTTCGTGTATATTTTTGGGTATTAAGGCGGTCGCCGTATTCAAAAGTTGAGAAACGATGCGTTACATAATGATATAGTATACAAATAAATAGTACAGCCATTATGCAAACAATCAAAATATTTTAATTATAGTTGTTGCAGTGCAAAATTAATCCTATTTAGCATTTTTTAGCTATGTTTTTACTCTCAAATCAGTTTTGCTCATTAGCATATAAAACCATGATATGAACACTAATCTCTCCATATAATTACAAACAGTATTTGTTGGATTTATATGTTAGTGTATTTATACGTTTTGCATTTCAGTAGTATTATCCCCCTTACCAAGAATAGATTATTTAAGAACTAATGATAAATAGTTGTCATTTTAGTCATATAATTTATTTAATTCCTTTATTAAGCTAAAAAATGTATATACATTCCTTCCTTTGAAAGCAATGTGTGCGTTTGTTCTTGAAAAAATCGTAATTGTAATCAACGTAAAACTTACTTAATCTTTTGAATCTGGAAAAAGAAGCTACCTTTTTCTGATTTATTTATTTATTTATTTATTTATTTATTTGACTTTTAGTGAAATAAAATTTTATAAATAATTTGGCAAAACATTATTAATATAATAATAAAGATGTTGAAATAATATTGGGGAAAAAATTGCAGCATAATATATTTTCTCCCCCTCCCCATTCTGTCTCTCTCTTTGTGTAGTAATATGGTTTCGAGATATTGTGTGTATTGAAATGTTTGTGAATGTGCAAGCTTTTTTTGATGAACACTGCATTTTAGAAGCTTGTGAATATGATTAAAATACACCAATACTTTGAAGATTTAACTGATTTTTGTTGCAAACTGACTTAAACATATTTTTCTTGTTTATTAATATGTATTTTAGAGGAAGGAAAATGCATTCTGGATTTGTTAGTTATTATGCTTAGTTATTCTATGAAAGGATTTCTCAAGCTTTGCACAGGTCATTCTACTCTGTAGTTTCATATTGAAATCAATAACTTTTTCATTTTTACCAGGCATATTTTTATATGTGTTTAAAGACTTAGGTATAATTGATTTTTAGTACAAAAAATTTTTTTTTTTAAGGTTAAAAATTGTTAATTCTTTTTATATTCTCTTTTACTCCTCTTTAGCATTCTACTAGGTTGCTTAAAAATTAAGAGATCATTAATGTGACACATCTATAAAATTATTTTTTTCCTGAGTTACTATTTTGCTTTTTTTTCCCCCTACATATTTTTAGTCATCAGTTGTTTTCCTCCTTTAAAGCTATGTATATGTATTTTTTTCCCTTCACAATTGTTGTGCACCAAGCATAGAAGATACTATCCATGTTTGCATGTTTGTCGGAACATTTATATGCACTTATTTTATTTCATTTTCATATTGCTTATAGCAGTTTCATTTTCACTAACAGCATGGCATAGTGATGCTAAGAACACATTGGAATGTTCACCCTTGACAGTCCCTGTGTCCATTTCAGGTGATAATATTCCTTAGATATTTTTTTTCCTCTTTATATATTTTTATTTTAAGGGAACTCATATAAAACAATTTGTTTGCATGCTTATAATCAGTGTCCAGTTTTTTATGAAGTAATATTTTAATGTGAGTTAATGTTCATATGTGTTTACAATTTTTTATTGCATGTAGTGTGATTCGAGATGATATTTAAAAAAGTAAAAGCTGTATTTCTTTGTTATGTGTTTATTGCACTTTTTCCCTCTCAGTCAAAAATAAGTTTTTTAGATTTATCACTTGATGACAATTACGTTTGCAATCTTTTTTTTTTCGTGTGGTATTTAAAAATTTATTATTCATGTATTTAAAAAAACATATATGATCTAAAGTTCTACAACTAATTGAACTTCTGAATTTCAATCACATTTCAAAACTGGTGGTATTTCTTTTAAATCTTGGTAATTTAAAAGCAAACAAATGTGTATGCTTATTCACTATGTTCTGTTTTATTCATTGTTAAAATTTTTACCCATTCTTTAAACATTTCTTTAATCTGTAGGTATATTTATATTTCTCCATAAAATATAAAATATATGATTTCGAACAGCTTCTTATACAAGTTACAGCTTCTTATACAGCTCATGTGAAAGTCCCAAAAAAGTTACAAATGGGCCATTTCGCAGTATTTTCTAAAAATGTAGAGTCCGTAACATGACACTTTTTTTGTTATAACTAAATAATTTACAGTTTAATTATCACTAAATTTTATTTTCAAATAATGTGCTCAACACCTTATTTGAAAATAAAATTTGGTGACAATTAAACTGTAAACTGCGTAGTTATAACAAAAAAAGTCATGTTGCAGACTCTAACATCTTTGGACAAAATACTGTAAAATGGCCCAAATTCAAAAATCAGTCTCGAAAGTAATCAGAAAGTACAAAGATTATGGATAGGTCAAAAATTTTTTTCATTTCATTATTTGCAAAAATTAATAACTTTCTTTTTGGATGGTCTTAAGATGTGCCCCCCCCCCCCTCCCCCCGTGGCAAGTCTTATCAACAATGCTTTTAAGTATATAGTATCAAAATTCAGTAAATGCAACCCAAAATCTCTCATTCCCTTAATTTTTGTTTTAAAATTATTCCATCTGTTTTAAGTATATTGCCGCAATTCTGTAAATATGTAGTTCATACATTTAGAGTAAATTATGTGTGTTAAGTTAAAGTAAAAGATTTGAAGATGGAGACTTTGGCAGTAATTTTTATATTCTCCAAATTTGTCATAAAATGTGAATAACTTTTTGCTGATTACTTGTCAAGCATCTGCGAAACTAATTATGATTTTTTCAATTTTATCATTACCACGGAAACTATTAGCATAACTGGTTCATACTCACCAAGCTGAGATTTTTCATATTCTTACAGCCTTACATGTTACTAGTATGAACGCATTAAGTTTAGTCATAGTTAGCCCATTTTTCTTGCTAAACAAGAAATTTAGAAGAATAGAAAAAACATACTAACTGAACCAAAGCAATTTGTGCAATATGTATCTACAATAAACCCCCCTCCTTCCAAAAATAAAAATAAAACAATATGCAGAATAGGAGCACCAAAATTTAAATTTTCTAGCCATGTCTGGGGAATTTAAATTTTTAAACATTTGTAAACTATTGAGGAAGGAAATCTAAACTAAACTAAACTCAGTGCCGCAACAACCCTTTTGGGGGCTATGGCCTACTGTGCCCATCCCAGTTTTCAAAAACCGAGGGCCCTGTGGTGCAGAAGCATATGTTCGTCAAGCGGGGCTCATTTTACGGACCCCACTGAAGAGGTGAAAGGCTGAGTCGACCATGCCCAACCCAAGAATCGAACCCTGGACCTGTGGCATGGCATCACAGAAGGCTGCAACTCAGCCACTGGGCCTCTGATGAAGGAAATCAAATTGAATATTTTCTGTTAATTTTTTGTACTTTTTTTTAATCTAAAAAAAATGCATAGTTTTGTGCAGCATTTTAACCTAAAATCATCAGTTGGCTATGCTTCTAGATTGCCATTTGAATGCAAAACATGATACGAAATAAAAGATAGAATTTCGATTGATTTTAGACTTTTAGTTATGTAGCGACTAAGGTTAGTCGCTACAAAATTTCATCTCTTGGGATCTGTGCTTCCACTTTACATGTTCAAAGAAAGTACTGTACGAAGCACCCAAATGCAGAAGATGCAAACTTAATATGATGTACAATGCTAAGTACTAAGAAATTATGTTACAATAGAGTTCAAAATCCAAGGTGTTTGCGTAACGCAAGTATAAAAGGTATTATTTTCAGGAGTCGTGCCAGAGGAAGTTACGGTATGTTTTTGTACCCTTCACAAAATTCCAATTAATCAAAAGAAACCCTCCACAAAATTCTGACCTTCTAAATCATACTTTTTACAGAATTATTTTTTAAATAAGCGGCAAATAAGGATTGCAATTTTTATCGCTATATGTTTAAATTTTAAATTTTCACAAAAATATTTTTTAAATTCAGATAAACTGACCTCTTAAAAATGCTGGATTGGCCCCTGGTTTTTGTTAATGGTGCATTTAAACAACCTGAACATTTTTTAGGTTATTTTTTAAGAATTACATTTTGACATGTTGGGTTTGCAAATAATGATTTTGTAAAGATGTTTAGTATTACTTTTATGAAGAATCTATTTTTGATACTCAAATAAGATCCTAAACAGACCTTTGCCATATGTATCACTTTATTTCACTCTCTCATTAATGAATATAAGTTTGTGCACTTTTTAATCTCCCATTTAGGAACTAAGAATTTTTTCTCCAATATTTTTTTAAAAGAACTTTTGCTAAATCATACATAAAACCAAAAACTTAACTTTTCAACCCCATTTACACTCGAGGTGCATGTAAAATCAAATCTGGGCCTTGAAGTCCCGAGTCAGTTCCGAGGGTATTGGAGGCTGGAAAATTTTCTCTTCTTCAGTCTTGGGTCTAAAACAAGTGATGTACTTGTAGGGACGCTAGTTGGTGATATCTGATTACACTTTCAGTGTTTGGGGCTGTGATCATTCTTCTTCCCTTGTGGTGCCCTTTAAAACAAAAAGTGCTCGTGTAGCCTTAAAATTGCAAAGTTTTTAGCACCTGGGGGTCGGTGGCTTTGAAAATTACAGAATGGTGTAAGTAACAACAACACTTTTGTAAATGTCAGTTTGTTGAAAAGCAAACTATCCTGTACAGACACCAATAAAAAGACCGCATTGATCACGAAAATGTCACAAAATTACACTTCTGAAATTCATTAGATACACTGTTGTCTGTTACTACTTATTTATTTATTTTTTTTTTCCAGTTTCATTTGAAGCATGCCTTCAAAGAAGGAAAATTTGTTGAAGTTTTAAAACTAAAATTATGTGTAAATATAAATTGTGTTTACACTGTGCACTTTAGCTTGTGTGCAATATTTTGCCTGCTAAAAAAAAAAAGTTCTGCATTTTGTATTGATTCACTTGCATGTAGCACCATATTCAATAGAGAAGAGATTTGTATTTTTGTACATTAGTATATTTGTCTTTTGGCAAGGGTTTTGGAGTTTGCTTCATATGTTTCCTGTGTAATCTTTTTGTGTATCTGCAACAGAACATGCACAACGTATATTTGTATAAATAAAAATACAAATAAAAAACATTTTAAACTATCAAGAGTCTAATCAAAGCCACATTTGAGCTTTATCATTAGTGCAAGAATGTATGTCTTACGTTTCTTCCAAAGTTACGGGCAAATAAAGAGAAATGCAAGAATCACGTAAAGTATCAATGAGTATTTATTTGTAAAATATTTCAAACTCACTTAAATTATCAAAAACTCATCCCCCCTTCCTGTTTTTTTTTTCCCTTCTTCTTTCATTTGTAGTTCATAAAAGTTTCAAATTTTTCACTTAGATTACAAAACCCCTTTACACGTTAGTTATTAATTGCTTATCTGCAATATTAATATTTTTGTGATTTTCATCATGGTGATGAAATAAATATGTATGTTTGATTTTTATTTTAAAGTGTTATATTCAAAATTTCTCCTAACTCTAAATTCAAAAACTCTTAAATCAGCTACATTATTATAGTTTGCATCAAGAAGTTATGCATGCATGCTTGTATACTTCTTGCAAAACTAACTTCTACATATTTAAATGTTTAGATATATCTTGAGAATTTAGGTATTTAATTCTTTTATTATGTTTGATTTTTAACTCTTTACCGACTATATGATGAATTAATGAATCAATTGTTTTTGGGTGGCTCTAAGGAGCACTAGCACTGCGACCACAGGTCTATTGTACTACCAACCCAACTATATGATACACTTACCCATTGTATACATGCCTCATGAAGGCCATATAATGGCCTGCTGTCTGAAGCTCCAGTTATTAAGGCTTTAGCCAAATACAGTCAATTCACTGAAATCTGCTCAGCTTAAGACCAAGCAATTAGTGGATTTAGAATTTTCAGGTAGTGGCTTTTAGGTCATTGATTTTCTTACACATTTTGTGATTTTGTGTTGTACGGTAACATTACCATCATTATTTTCAAAGAGAAAGTGCCATGGAACTTGGATAATTTGAAGCTGAATGGGCCTCAGCAAAACTTTTAATCATCCAAAACTACCCAATTAAAAATTGTCTGCACCAATTCAACTTTCTCCCCCCCCCCCCCCCCCAGTTGCAGTATGCAGTCTTGTGCACCTTCACTTTCCTACCCTGAAGACGCTGCAAGAAAAGAAATTTCTATAAAATTACACAGGAACAGGCATTTATCATGCAAATGCTGGAACCTGATTTCATCATAAAAGTCATGAAGTAGACTAACGAAAACACATCATGCTTACCACATTGTAAGTAAAATGATTAAAAATGCATGATTTATTTACTAAAATTATACGTGAAATTTGCAGGCAGATTATAAGATTCTAAAAGCTTGTCGCAGACAGCTACAAAACTTTCTGCCACTGAGCTGTCAATAATAACTTTGATTGCTATTATGTAACCATATTCTTTGAGAAATGTAGAGGTATGTACGGATCAATAATTAAATATTGTGTGAGTGAACAAAGTAAAATTTATTTTTTGCACAGTGGAATAAACTGTCGAATATGTACAAAAATAGGAAATTAGACATACAGTGCTACTTTTATGAAACATGTAGATAAGTTGCATGATAAAAATTTGTAGAGAATTATGCTACTGTTTAAGGGAAAATGAAGAAATTTTAGGCTGCTTCACCAAATTTAGACTTTTGTTTCTAATAAATCTTTGAAAATGTTTGATGAACGAAAGTAAGCTTCTTCTTCATTGTTGTGCCAGCCCAGAGTAGGCCATGGCCTTCTTCAGAATTGAGTTCCAGGTTGCCCTCTTCTTGCATACTCTTCCAATTTTTAATTTTAAGATTTTTTAAAATCTGCTTCAAGGCAGTCGATTAGCGAATCCTTTGTCTTCCCCTTTTTTGTGCTCCTGATGGTTTGGCCTCGAAGATCCTTTTTGTGGTTCAATCATCATTCATTCTACCCACATGACCTGCCCATTTCAATCTTTGGAGAAAAATGAATTTCATAATGTTTAGCTCCTTTTTTTATATTTTATAGATCTCTGAATTTGTTCTTCTTCTCCAGATGTCATTGCATTTCAAACTTCTTAAAATGCTACGAAGTACTTTGCTTTTAAAAACAGCCAGCATCTCTTTATCTCTTTCAGTCATTGCCTATGTTTCAGCAGCATACGTGACAACAGGTTGAATTAGAGTTTTATAGAGCATTAACCTTGTTCTCCGGCTAATGAGATTGATTTTAAATATTTATGAATCCGAAAAAAACATCTGTTCCCAGCAGTAACTGTTGCATACTTCTTTTGAAGCAGCATTATTAGGACACAGTTCAGAGCCCAAATAGGTGAATCTATTAACAGTTTCAAAAATTTTAATCACCCATTTCAAAAGAGGGCTCCTTAAAACTGCTATTTGTCATATATTTAGTTCAGTTTTGATTGATAGAAAAGTGCATTTTCCTTGCCTCACTTTCCAGTGAAAGGAAGCCATGTTTGAGGGCCTCCCTGGTCCATGCGACAATATTAATATTGTCTGCAAATGCAAAAATCTGTACAGATTTTTAAAATATATTTCCTCTAGTATTTACATTAGAGTCTTTAATGACTTTCTGGAGAGCAAGATTAAACAGTAAACAAGCAAGTGCATCTCCCAGTCTAAGTCCATTTGAGGAAGCAATAGGCTCTGAGGGAATGTTCGGAACCTTGATTCTAAATTTGGTGTAAGCATGGTTCTGATAGCAACCAGCTTAATGAGCTTTTGAGGTATATTGAAATTATTCATTGCATTTAATACAAATTTTCTGTTCACTGGATCATAGGCTGTTTTGTAGTCAATAAACCAGTATTGAACTTCGATATGAAATTCTCTTGTATTTTCCATGATTTGTCTCAAATTAAAAATATGTTTTGTTGATCTTCCCATCCTGAAACCGCTTTGTTAGTTGCCAATAATATATTCAGTATACACAGACAACCTATTGAAAAGTATTTGGAGAACAACTTATAAAAAGTGCAAAGCAACTCTAATGCGCTATAGTTAGAGCATTCCAAACTGTCACCTTTTTTAAGAATAGGGCAATTTCCAGTCTTCTGGTAAGACTTCATGTTTCCACACTGAATCAATTAAGTGATGGATCTCCTCAGGGTTCTTAAATGCTGCATTTTTAATGAGCTCTGAGGGAATGTGGTCTGGGCCTGGAGATTTAGAAAGTAAGTCTCACTTACATTTCTTTCAATGTAACATGTAATGGCAAAATTTGATCAGATATGCAAGTGTCTGATGAAGTGGTTGCTCTTTTACGATAGTAAATAAGGTAAAAAAAATCTTACTAAAATCCTTCATTTATCATATACAAATATGTGGGATCAAAATTTAAGCAGTCAAAGTATTTAAACAAAATTTTGGAGATTATTTCAGAAAAAAAACTTTGAATTAAAGAGGTTGAACTTCGTTGTATACAAAAAAATTAACAAATATTTAAATGCAGAGTTAAAAGGACGAGTCAAATCTTTGAATTAAAGACGTTCAAATTAAACAAATTCCACTGTATTACTTATGTATGAGAGAAAAAGATATATTACCTGACGGAAGTCTACTTGAAAGCAAACTTTTATGTGTGAATTTTAATTCATGCCTTTTATTTTAACAGTTTGAGCAGTTCTTGTTTGCTTGAGCTTTCTGCTAATATTTTTATTTTTCAGCGTCACTATGTAACTATATAGTCCCATACATATGATCAAATAAAATGCAAATAATGAAATAAGTCTTTAAAATGATAGAATAATACAAGGTCGACCAAACATTGAGCATGAAAAAGAAACCTGCCGCATGGTTACAACAAAGTACAGCATAAAAACAGTTATGGCAGACTTTTAATTCAAATTATCTTTATGTAAATTCAACCTTAAAATAAAATCTAAAATAAAAATTCTTTGTTTTTAACATTAAAGCTTCATGATGTTATTTCTAAGCATTATGGTGCAAATAAGATTAGGGAACGGAACCCTATGGCAAATTCATGAATGCATATCCCTGCTCAATTCTCACAAGAAATTCTTTCCACTTTCTATATTTTTATGCTTTTTTATCAATTTGACTATCACAACAGTTATAATTTTATCTTTGCTATTCACGGAAAATGCCTCAATTTTTAAAGTTTTTTTTTTGTTGTTGTTGTTGCTTGAACGGAACCCTATGGCAAATTCATGAATGCATCCCTGCTCAATTCTCACAAGAAATTCTTTCCACTTTCTATATTTTTACGCTTTTTTATCAATTGGACTATCACAACAGTTATAATTTTATCTTTGCTATTCACGGAAAAAGCCTCAATTTTTAAAGTTTTTTTTTGTTGTTGTTGTTGCTTGAAAATCCTAAAAAAATCCTGATAATCGAGGGATTTTCGAATTGAATAGATAGTCTGCAAACCAAATAACACAAACAGATCATCCAGAGTTCAGTGTATATATATATGTGTATACATAATTAATTATTGTTCATTTTCGTAATTTGAGTACTGTGTGTTATTTTTTCTTATTGCATTTTTATTTGCATATATAACAGTTACTGCTTTTTGGTTTTCTTTTATTGCGTTATTCGTTTGTCTTTTTGCTATGAGACTGGAGAAAACTCCTTTTTTGCTGTTACACTATTAGTATAAGTATAATATTCAAAGATTTTCCCTGCATTATGACACCGATATCATTACATTGTTTTACAGTTAAGATATAGCACAAATATGTCTAGCAACTAATATATAATAGCTGAAATATGTGATAAGTGCATGATATTTCACATACATAACAGTTGCTGTTGTAAGAGTTTATATATGGTAATTCAGAGTAAGTCATACTAGTGTTCACATTTTTTTTCAAAAAAGGGCAGGGTGCATTTCTTTAAAAGGACACCTTTTTTGGGAAAAGGGGGCACTTTTTGCTATGTGAAAAGGCGCTTCCCTAATCGCCTCACGAAGTTACATGTTAAGTGTAAAAACATGTTAAAACTTATCACTTGCACTGCGCACCAGAATGCATTATATATATTTTGAACCACTAATACTTATATGTGTGTATATATCTATATTCAAATGCTTATCTTTCTAGTAATTCTTGAACTAGGTAAATAACAATGAAAGTATCTTACAAAATAACAACTTCAGAAAGTTATACGCCAGCGAAAAGATAGCTACAATTTTCAATCTATTGAGACTGAATTGAGACATCTGTCTCAGGCGTGACTACCAGGAGGGGTTGTGCAGACTACGCCATTGATTGACTGCCAATTTTCGGAGGGTTGCTTAGGTTTGTTAGACGAGGGATGTGCCATTGCAAAGGAAGTTTTAAGCATTTTCAAAAAAATAAAGAAATGATGTGGTCAATTAGGGATGAACTTGTTGCTAATGGGATTTATTGCAAAAAAAATGATAATAGCAATGCTATTAATAAAATTAATTAAAAAAAGGAACTGTAATATGAAAACAAAACAAGGGATACATTTTTGAAACAATTAGACAAATATCCCACCTGTATTCGTTCATTATAAAGGTAAATTGTTACTTTTATCAAGATCAATTTTTTAAATACTAATGCTTAATCAAATTTTCCTAAGCAGTTGATAAAAATTTCATCAAAATGAGCCATATAAATTTAAATTAAAACAAGCAAAAAAAATAATGAACCAAAAAAAAAAAAGGTAACAAGTTTGATCAACAACTGTCTGGAACAAGAAAGAAAATAAATCACTCTAAAAATAGTTAAGAATTTTAAGCAAAATTAAGCACTTTGAAAGACCTGTGAACAGTAACAATTAAAACTATAATTTTATCTTATTTACCATGCTGATATAAGAAAAAAAATTTATTAATTTGAGAAAGAACTGCTAGTAAATTAATTTAACAGATCAGAAAAAACTTCAGTGGAATGTAAATAAATTAAAATAGAAAAAATGACTATGAAATGTAGTTTAGTTGTTTTCTAGGGCTTGAGCGACAGCCTTTTTTTTGCCAATGGGCCAATGCCGATTGTTCAAAGATGGCCGATTACCGATTATTTTCCTTTTCTATCGGCCGATGGCAAATATTCGCTCTAAACCATTAAAACATGCAGAATGTTAATTTAAAAAGTTATGTAGCATTTAAATCATTCATTTTATATATATATATATATATTTATAAAACATTAATACAGATAGAACCTCGAAGATCCGGACATTTTTACGATTTCTGTTTAAATTAATTTTTTTTTTAAAAAGAGACTTGCCTAAAATTTTAACATTTCTTGAGAAATATAGTTAAACCTTTTAAATTGAGCACTAAATAAATAAGTATTAGGGCCCGCTCGATGCATCAGCGCCGATAGTTCAAAAAGCTAGCCATCGCTGTCAGCCGCCGATGTTATAACATCGAAAAAAACATCGACCCATCGACCTTGAAAAACATCTAAATGCCGATGCAACGCCTATGTTTCTCGTGTGGAAAAATATCTTTGACTTTAATTTCTTTTTACTTCAGAATTAAAAGTACAAAACTACCGAAAATCGCTTTTGTGTATCTAGAAGAAAGAAAAAAAAAAGAAGATTTCCCGATCGGGCTATTATTTTTTTATCGGATTTTCTCTTCACCCATTTCTTTTCAGATACTAATAGTAATACTAGTTAATACAAAACTGAATAAATAAAGAATAAACAACCACAAGAAAAGAAAACATCAGCTAAAGTGACTTTGTAAGCACGAGACACGTGCCTGTGATTCATCGTTTCAACTTTGTTTTCTAGTTAATGGTTGACTGTTACGGGAATTCTCTGATTTTGATGCAAAGAAACTACAACACTTATATTATTTTATGCAACACATTCATTTTAAATCAAATAGAGTATTCTGTTTGAACTTGTAAAATTAACGATTCTTGAGCGCTCAAATTGTCCCGTGCCATTTTGAAAATGCGTTGCTTTAAAATAGCGCGAAACTGGAAATAAAACGTTTAAAATATTGTAAAGAAAAGTACCTAGTAGCTGAACTTAAGATTAATAACGTGCAATTGAACGATCTTACGTATAAGGATGAGGGCATTTAGATGTTTTTTAAGGCCCGATGGACCGACGTTTTTTTTTAAAGTTAACATCGGCTGCCGATGCCGATGGCTAATTTTTTTAACAATCGGCGCCGATGCATCGGTCGTGCCTTAAAATCTTCGTCCAATCCAATTTTTTTTCAAACTCTAAAAAAAAAAAAAAAGAGACGGCGCATTTTTCTGTTCAAAACAGGGCAGGGCGCATCAGCACTTTTTGAAAAAGGACAGGGCGCTGTGCCCTTTGAAAAACGCATAACAGGAACACTAAGTCATACTATTATTTTATGACAAAGAAAAACATTACCTCTTGAATACTTATAGGATTGATTTCTAATTAGTTGGATTATTGATTTTTCATTGTTTATTGTTCATACATTGATTTCTGAAGTCGTATTTCTTTTTAGCATACTTTTTCAAGTATTTTTTCATTGCTTGGATTTTTACTTTTTGAAGTTTCAATGATTTTTTTTTTTTTTTTTTTTAGAAAGTTGTTATAGTTACTATACATATTTTGTGGTAAAAGAATACACATAATGATGTTGAGCTATCTATATTTATATAACATTTTTAAGGTTCTCATTCTTTTAATCTTAAAGATGAAATTTATTTTTCTACGCATATATATGTTATATCAGGTACATATTTTTTCAATAGATAGCTTATCAAGTTTGAGTATCTGGAATTTTGTGTGACTTAATTATTTTTTTCTATTAAGTATAAATATTTAATGTTAATTTTTATATTTTTAATTAGATGAAGAAGCAGCTGTATCAGGGAATTCTCACTTAATGAATGATTCCACTGCCAAACATCACAACAAAGATGCCTTGGGTGCAGAGATTGTTCCTGCAAAACCAGAGAGTAATCCCCGTAAAGAACAATCTGTCTTACAAACGAAGCTGACCAAGCTAGCCATTCAAATTGGTTATGCTGGTAATTAAGTTTATTTTGATGTAGCAACAGGAAAAAGTTTAAATTTCCTAAGAAATTTATGTACTTGACATCTTTTTCACTTAAACATATTTATATTCATATAAAAATTCAGAGACTTATTTCTTAGACTTTCATAACTACACTGTTAAAAAGATGAAAAAGGAAGAGGGAGAGGGGGTGAAAAAAGAACCATCATCTGAATTTTGTACTTATGTTTGATAAAACAAGGAAAGTATTTATCTATAACATTAAATATGTAATAGAACACAATTTAACTGTGTTGTAAATGTTTCTTGGGGGATAGATTTGGTTTTACTTTAAGTTAATCAATATAACCATTGCAGTTAATATTGTTTTTCTGTGTTAAAGCGTTACAGAGAACTTGAAATTTGTTCATTACTGTATGTTTCCTCTACACTTCATTTCTCTGATTGCTATTACATTTTTAAAAAATCACCCTTTTTAATTTTTAACATATTTTGCAATGTTTAATTTATTGCACTCTTAATGCCAGTTGTACCGCTGTAGTGAAATCTCAGTTTATATGCAGTAATTTTTATTTAACATTTTTTAAACAATTATAATATCAAATTCATTAAATAATTTTAAAAAATAATATATATTTCCCATCGTTTGCTTTAATCAGCATTTTTTTTTATTTATTTTTTTTTTAAGCTTGCTTTTTTGCAATTTCCTACCGAATTTTTCCATTGAACTTGCTTGTTTAAATGGATGTCTGAAGTTGTTTTCTTGATCACCCATTCCATTCATTTAATATATTAACTGCTAAAATGTGTATGATCATCTAATTTTTCTAATTGGCTAATTTAAATGTGCCTTTACAAAGCTCAGATCAGGTACCACCATTTTCATTGTGCATAATGAAAAAGAGCCATGCTAAAAGATTCTACTTTTTGATCCACTAGTCATGAAATTAATAAGTACAAAATTTTGGCTCACACAAAAGCATTTCATCAGATAAAAGTGACCAGCTCAACAAAAATAATAAAAGTGACATAAATGAATGGTGACTCAAATGATGTTGATTCATTTCCAAGGACTTATTTCTAATATATTTAAATATACATGGTTTGATTACCTTATAAGTCCTAAATCTACTTAATGATATTTTTTTTTCGTACAGGCATATAAAGATTTCCCTGAAACATTTGGGATCAAGACACAAAAATTTTTAATGACTTGATTCATTTATAGATTTCCATCAGTTTGTTATTGTTTTCTTAGAATTGCTTCAATGACTGATGCCTTTTTAATGAACCTTGATTCATAAAAGTTTTTTTCAGGCTTTCTGCTCATGCTGTAATTTTAAAAATAAAAGAAAATAGGCCATTCTGTAGCTGAGAACCATAGTATTAATTCTTTTTGCTTCTAGTTTGTAGCAAAGCTGTGTGTTTTTTGTGTGTGTGTGTATTATTTAGAAATTTGGCTTAAAAGTAAAGATACTAATGAAAATATAATATAATGTTTTTCTGTCTCAAATCACATTAATTTCACAAAATTTCATTGCAAAAGTTTATTGAATTGCTGACTGGTTGTATCAAAGTCAGTTGATGTGTAAAGATAACATATTTTAACTATCGGCAAAACTTTTCTTTCCCTGTGTCTCATTCTCTCTCTATCTTGCTTTTTTAGAAATGATGAATTTGTTTTTGCTTTTCTTTCAACACAGGTTCAACAATAGCTGTTTTAACTGTTGTAATTCTGATGATTCGTTTTGCTGTGAAGTATTTTATCATTATGGGTCGCCCTTGGAGTCCATTTTACATGAATTATTTTGTCAAATTTGTCATTATTGGTGTTACTGTGTTAGTTGTTGCTGTTCCTGAAGGTCTTCCACTAGCTGTTACACTTGCTTTAGCATATTCAGTTAAGGTAAGAGTTTTAAAATGATTTTAGTAAATTAGTTTCTTTCATTCAACGTATATCAAACTCTTTAACTCTGAAACTTAAATACAAATATTTATTTATCCATTAATTAAAAAATAGTATCAAAGTAAATAGCCAAAATCAATTCCACTTTATATGTTTTAAAAGTAAAGGAATCTGAAAACGTGCATTCAAATTACATTCTTCTTTTGTTGTAAAGAGTTTGTGTGTGTCTGTGTATATATATATATATAAACACACTCATTACCCTTTGAGTTCTTGGATATTGTGGTTATTGCAGATAGTATTATGTCACTTAATTTTCTAATGAATAAAGTAAACTGGTGAGCTGATGGTGCCACCCTTTATTTTTTACTTTCAATTAGAATTTTCAGACAATGTTGAAGCACTTGTTGAATCTCTTAAATAACTTTTGGTAATATATTCGAGACTAGATGAACATTTTGAATAATAACAAATTTTAAAATGTTTTGTTTGAGTATGCTAACATTAATTGAATTGAACGTATAATTTTGATTATAATCATCATAGTTGCATTGTGGGATGGTTATGCCGACACGAAAACATTTAAATTGCATCTGTTTGTTGCAGTGAGCTTATGTTTTTAAAAAAGTGCATTTGTCATAGCAGTAAAGTAAATTTCTACTATTTATCTTTGGCGAAAATTGTCAAAGAAATTGATGTCAAGTGTGGAGAAAATTTTTCTAATCAGTGAAACCCAACATATTTAAAAATGAGTTTATCACTTTTATTTTTAAAAATATGTATATTTTGCAATGTGTTTAATAAAAAGTAAATATTGGTTGTTTTAATTTTGTAACCTATTCATTACAGAAAATGATGAAAGACAACAATTTAGTGAGACATTTAGATGCATGTGAAACAATGGGTAATGCCACTGCCATTTGTTCAGATAAAACAGGGACCCTCACCACAAATCGCATGACAGTTGTTCAAAGTTTTATTTCTAGTATGTATTCTTTCATTTCTAGTGTGTTTATTTTAAAGTGTGATATCTGTGTCCAACAACAAAATCAAAAATGTTGTTCATGAATTATTGTGGAACTGTTTCAAACTCTGATGTAGTTATTGTTTTGCAAAGGAACTGAAAGGTCTTCTGAATAATCATTATTTGATTCTTAAAAATTCTTTGATTACTAATTAAGAAGAAAACTTTTTTAGTTTAAATGTGTACCAACTTTGTTTTCATTTAATGCAGTATTATAAAGCCAAAAAGAACAAAATGTTTATGGTTTCAAATTCTTCAACTTCTACTTTTTTTCATTGCTTAAGGAACATTCCTTTAACATTTTCCTTTAAATACTTTCAACCTAAATAATAAAGCAATGTTCAATTTTATGCCCTAATAAATTCTTGTTCAATTTTCTGTACTTACAAAACAGTGTCAGTGTGACTTTGTATTTGCTTTATGCATATGAATGTATAATTATTCCATGCAGTCTGTTATACCACATATGCCATCACATCTGCTATTTATTCTAAGAAGTATTTTTAAAAATCTTATCTTTTATTTGAGAAGTCTATATTCTTCCAGCCGGCTTTTTTTTTTTTTTCTACTTCTGCACTCTTAGCATTTTTGGCCCTGCAAAAAAAAAAAGCACACTACTTGTTTCTAAGTATAGTACAGCACCTCTTATCCGGGAACTAGAAAACCGGGAAGTTTTTCATGAATTTCCCGCCATTTTTGAAAGGCGCGTTTTTTGCCCATTTAGTAAATACACTAATTTTTTTAAATGCCTTTAAAAATCTGCATTTATTCGTTACAAGTAACATATTCAGTGTTTATAAGTCGAGCAATTTGGTCTAAAAACGATGTTTTTTTTTAGGGGAGGGGGGTGTCAATTTACTTGCAGATGAAAATTAGAAAAACAAATTCTCCAACAATATTTGAAAAAACCCAACCTCTTCTCTATTTTATTTCGGTAATTAAACATGAAAGAAATATGTAATTGGATTCTTATACATTTATTTGTCTCATCAGTATTCGAGGACGAATTGCAACAAAAGTCGGACTGTATGAAAGTTCGGAAAATTTCTAATACGCAGATTCGCGAATTTTCCGCAGTAGCTGATTGTGTGAAAATTTAACCTCATTTATTTTTGTTTTATATATTTTTCGATTTATTTAAGGGCTGCAATAAGGTAATAATAATTTTTAATTGATATTAAGGCAACAAAAATTGCAACTGTGAAAATGAATTCTTTATTAAAATAGAGTTCGCAAAAGCGAAGTTGTTTTACACAAGTATGAAATTTGCTCGTTTCTGCATGTAAACATGTTTCTTACATTTCGTTTTCCTCCTTTTTGAAATCATTTATTGCTGTAAAAATGACTGATGATCAGATTTTAGGAAATTAATAATTTGATAAACAAGATCTCCGATTCAGAAATCATCCGAATGGTGCTACAACCGAACGATAACAAAGAGCAAAATAGCGATGAAGACGAAAATAATGACATTTTGCCTGCTATGTCTAACGATCATTGCTTTGAATGAACTAAAGAAATTATAGCAGGAATGGGAAAAAATTTATAGTATATTCGTCTTTTATAGACGAAATAACGCACATAATAGCTGTTCGAAAAATCCAGCGATCGAATTTTCAACCATTTCCCTATCAGCTATTGTTCTGAAACTTTTACATATAGCTCAGAACCAGATGACAATGCAATATTTTAGCAATTATATCATGATTTGATTAGTTTCTGAAGTATTTCCAATAATATAAAATTAAATATGGCGATTTGTTCTGAAAATTGCTACCAAAATCCAGTAGCGGCGCTGCAATCTTAATTTTTACCTTTTTAGTGCGCAAGAAAAACGTTGTTTTTATTATTGAATAAAACCTTTTTAATTATTTATCTTTTAAATATAGATCTTTCCTTTTTATATTTCTTAACTTAAAAGTATTTCTTTAATATTTTCTACTTATTTTGAAGTATTATTACCAGGGACAGATTTCCCATAAGGCCAACCTAGGTCATTGCCTAGAGCGCAGCCGTTAAGAGGGCGTAAATTTAGAAGAAGTAGCAACCAAATTATAAAATTTTTATCGATATAAAACGAGAAAGGTCATTTTTTTTTATTTTTCAATTTTATTTATATATTCTTTTAGTATCGCTAAAAATGTTATTTGCAATGTACGCATTTTGAAATGACTTTTTCGTCAACTGACTATTTATTCTTTCTTTCTTTTTCTTTCATTCTTTTCTCAAACATCCATTATGAGTTAACGGGAAGCAGGTTAAAAATTCTTGCAATTTGCAGGGATAATGATTGCAGAAAGCAGTCGGACTTGAACCTCACAAAAGACAACTTCCCCTGTATCTTTCGCTACATTTGACAAAGTGCAAACAGCCCTCGCTTTTTCCACCAAAAACAGATTTCAGATAAACAGATAAAATAAATAATTTATTTATTTTACTTCATACCCCAAAAATTGTTTTTCACAATTATATTCAACTTCTATTGATATGCTTTATTATAGTACCAGTAAAGGGCGTCAAAACCTTACTGGATTTTTGCACTCACGGCATGAGATGCAAAAATCTGGTCTGCCTGCCTTTCTTTTAGAAAATGGCCAAATGTTTGTGTGCACACCTGCCACAAATGCCTCTGCAGAAAGATCTTTTTCTGCACCAAAAAGAATCAAAGATCATTTAAGATCTTTGCTGCAACAAGACAAACTTAATGCCTTGGCACTTCTTTGCATTGAAGCAGATTTGACAAGATCTGTTGAATTCAATGAAACTATTGAAGAATTTTCATGGGCCAAATCACGAAGGAAAAAATTTTAATTGTAATTTTTAGATAAATTAAAAGAAATTATGTAGAAAATTTTTATTGAAAATATGTTATTCAAATGTTTATTAAGTATATATGTTTCAAAAATTCTTACTGTATATTAAATCTAATGTTATTTATTAAGTAAAAAATTTAAATGGAAGGAAGGGGGTGCAAAATGGAGCTTTGGCCTAGGGTGTAAAAATATGTAAATCCGTCCCTGATCATTACCATTTGTTATTGCAATTTGGGTTCGATAAACCTCCAAATATCGACATTTTTTTGCGCTCCAAAAAACCGGGAAATTCGGTTATCTGGGATAGCGGTGGTCCCGAGCATGCCAGATAAGAGGTTCTCTACTGTATCAGTACTTGGGCCAGGGGGGTCCCTAGAACCTCCCCCCTCACCATCCTGTTAGCAGGAGGTTAATGGGCTCTCTGCCAAATTTCAAGTATATTATATTATTCTAGGAGTGTGAATGCAATTTACGACCATGGTGGCACTTTCGTGCTGCAAGCAGCGAAGGGTATGAGGCACAAACAAGTCAAGCCACTGTTGCATGCCAACCCCCTCTCACCCCCTACAGAAATTGCTAGCTGTGCCAAGCCACTAACTTGGGCTCTAATTAATGTTCTTTTGTGTGTTTTAAATTAAATGCAGAAGTTCTCGTTGGTCTTCCGGTACTGTAAATTTTGTAGTACCTGTTGAAAAGGTATATTAGACTTCAGTTGAGCTCAAGGTTATGTTTCACAAAGAAATGCATTACTTAACTATTATTTTTCTTGATTGACACCTGCCTGCAAAAGTTAAGGTACACCATATTTTACGAAGCTCGCCGTTTAAAAAAAAGGGCAGTAACAATAAAAGTTATGGTTTATATGAGTGATAATAACAAACTCTACAACAATTCATGAAAGAGATAGCTAACTCTTTTATTTTTATCGAAAAGAACGGGTATGTATGAGTGAGAGAAAAATATAAAAATATCAAGCTTTTGTAATTTCATGTGTAAGTTTTGTTGATTTTCAATGGTTTTTGGTAGTGTCTTTCACAATAGTCAGTACATTCTAGAATCGTTTAAAGAAGTAGAAGTCGTTTGCCTGATTCGTTAAGGTGACAGGAATACGGATGGATTGAAATGGAGTTGTCACAGGCTGATGCTGCTAGACGTCTCAATGCGTCTCACAGTGTGGACCAACAACTTTTGGATCAATATTAGTCCAAAGATTCTGTGTTCAAAAGACATGTTCCAGGCTAACCATGAACTGCAACGCATGCAGAATACTGTTTTCTAGCTCTTATGGCTTGAAGAAGAACCAGTATTGGGGGGATCAGCACCTCGTTGCAGGCCACTTTGTGGCATCATAGAGAAGAATTTTTGCTACTACAGTGCAAAGACGGCCTTCACAATGATGGTTCCTATGCAAGATGACCAGTTGTGTGTGTCATTCAACAGGCAATAGAGAAGGACCCATTTGTCATAGGCAAGAGAACTGGTTTGCTGGACCAAATAGCAATGGACTTCTGTTCTGTGAAGAGTACTAGACTCTTTCGTGAAGGCTAGATTCACACTGGAGAGTGATTTAGGGTGTCTGCCGATCTAGTGGAACAACCCACCGGATACAGTCAAGCCAACGTTGTTGAAAGGCACTGTTATAGAGTTGGTGAAATCATGGTTTGGATTGGGTGGTCACACTGATCTGCAAATGTTCCATAGAAGAACTCTGACTGGTGTGAGATATCGGTATGAGATCCTTCATCCATGTGTCCACCCATATGCTGGTGCTATTGGTTGCCACTTCATTCTGATGCATAATAATGGAAAACATAACCGAGCTGTGGTTTTTGAGGGTCACGGTTTAGAGCAAATGGAGTGACCAGTTAAACCTCCAGACCTGAATCTGATAAAATATCTGTAAGACTATCTTGGTAAACAGGTTGCAGCTTTAAGTCCACCTCCAAGGTCATTACATGACCTGAAACAAGGCTTATACCATGTCTGGTCTTTGCGTCCTATGTCCGTGTCTGATAACTTAATTGACAACACAGGTTCAATGCTGCCAATGCATTAAAGTTAGGGATAGACAGATTCCTTATGAGAACCCTGTTTTGTAATGTTTCCTTGATGTTTTACCACACAAAACTGAAGTACTGATTTCTCAAAAATGGACTTTTCCGCCAAAAGATGTAGGGGATTATTTAGTGAACTGATATTCATAGGATAGCTGGCACTGCCTTGTAATAAGGAAATTATAATCATAAACATTTTGGGCTTACCTGCAAAGCAAGCGGAAAGCTGGAGGGAAGGAAAACTAAAATGAAAAGGATAAATTTATCATTATTTAATTGAATACAGAATAGTAGGTTACATTTAACGTCCGAAGGGTTGGACAGCCCATTCCAGTCTCCGAATAACAAGTTTTTTTCGAGGAGGGAAAAGCTCCATGGTTCAGGTTCAGGGGGGAGGTGGTGCCCTCTGTCGAGGGGTCAGGACTGAACATCCTCCGGCCCCCGGGAATCAACAGTCTGTAGTCGATTCAGGTAAAACAGATACCTGAGAAATTGAAGGCGTTATGTCCCCTTTAGAAGTTTTGATGGACACTACTCGCACACGGTTGTCACAGCCAGGAAAGACCTTTTGGATGCGGCCAATAGTCCAATGAAGAGGAGCAGTGGTCTTCTCTCGGACCAATACAAGATCTCCAGGCTGAAGATTCGCATAAGGAGTTTTCCATCTAGGACGGGGTTGTAAAGTGCTTATGTATTCCTTGCTCCAACGATCCCCCCGCTTCCGGATGTTTTGGACAAGACTCCAACGGGATGTCAAAGGGATGGTTTTAGATGAAGTATGTGGAGTTGGTAAATCAGTGAGCGGGTGACCAATAAGAAAATGTCCAGGAGTTAATGCTTCGAAATCTGTTGGGTCTGAAGATAACGGTATAAAAGGCCTTGAATTGATGAGAGCCTCGATTTGATAGAGAAGGGTTGATAACTCTTCAAAGTTGAGAAGAGCTGATTTGCAAGATTTGTTGAGATGTTGTTTAGTTACTTTAATCGATAGTTCCCACAGTCCACCAAAATTTGGCGCATATGGAGGTATGAAATGCCATTTAATGAACTGCTGGCTGCAAAACGTACTGATGGATTCAGATGTGCAGAGCCTATACATAGATTTCAGATATTTTGCAGCCCCCTTAAAATTTGTGCCGTTATCTGAGTAAATATCAGATGGAATTCCTCGTCTTGCAAAAAAGCGACGAAGTGAAGCAATAAGAGCGTCTGTGGTCAAGTCGGACACAAGCTCAATATGAACAGCCTTATTTGCCATGCAGACTATTAAACAAATATAAGATTTTAATTTTATTTTTGAGCGCTTCAAGTTAGGCTTTATGAAAATGGGGCCGGCGAAATCAATGCCGATTTTCTGGAACGGTCTAGAAGGTGTAATTCTAGCTACTAGTAGCTGTCCCATGATTTGTTGATTTGATTTCGAATTAAATTTGAAACATGTAAGACACTTTCGCGTCTCTCCTCTAACTACTGATCTTCCATTAATGATCCAGAATTTTTGGCGAATTATGGCCAGCAGTAGGTTAGGTCCTGCGTGCAAGTAAGTCAGATGGTAATGTTTAATGATAAGTCTTGTTATTTCGTGATTATTTGGCAGCAGCATTGGGTGTTTCTGATCAAACAAGAGAGTTTGACTCTTGGATAATCGACCACCCACTCGTAAGATGTCTTCTGAGTTTAGAAACACATTTAGATTGAGAAGTTTGCTCGAATTTGGAATAGGTTTTTTACGTCTTAACAAGTTGATTTCTGCGAGAAAAGCGTATTCTTGAACATTTCTCACAATAGTAAGAACAGCATAATGCAGTTCATCAGCAGATAAGAAACTGAAGTTCCTTGAATTCGGACATTTCACATTAAAAATAAATCTCTGGATCCAAGCTGTAACTCGCATTAGCTTGGTGAATGAGGAATAATGCATCATGAATTTCGGAATTTGTCGAACTTCAGCGTGTGCACTTATGGAATTGTCGGGATCACTTGTTTCATCGGTTTCATATTTTTCATCACTCACGGGCAAGGGAAATGCTTCAGATAGCCAAGATGGACCTGACCACCAAAGATCGTGATTTACTAATTTTTGTGGTAATATACCACGTGAAGCGCAATCTGCAGGATTTTCTTGACTACTAACATGCTGCCATGTAGCATTACTGGTAATGGTTTGAATTTTTAATACTCGGTTTTTTTATGAAACTTTCAAGTTTTAAGTTAGAGTTCTTTAACCAACATAAAACGATTTTCGAATCAGTCCATAAATAAGTTTTTGATATGGAACTGTGAATGGCATTACACACTGCACAATATAGTATAGATAATAACACGGCAGCGCAAAGTTCAAGTTTCGGAATTGTGATTTCTTTCACTGGTGCTACCTTTGTTTTTGAAGCTATTAGACGTGTTTCGATTTTACCAGAAACGTGAATAGTTCTAATATAAATCACTGCTGAATAAGCCTTGCTAGAAGCATCACAAAAGCCATGCATCTGAAGAATTAATTGTGAAGAGATGGAGCAATTTACATATCGTGGAATTTTCATATCGTTTAAATATTTAGTTTCGTCCTTAAACTTACTCCAGACTTGGAGTACATTTTCTGGAATGGGATCGTCCCATGAAAGTTTGTTTTTCCAAAGTTGTTGAAGAAGAATTTTTAAGAGAACAGTAGAAGGGGATAAAATACCTAGAGGGTCAAAAATGTACGCGATAGCTGAAAGAAGCTGGCGTTTAGAATTAACCTCAAGATTTAAGTTTAAATTAATTTGCAATGAATCCAGTTGAGTATCCCAAATAATGCCTAGAATTTTTAAAGAATTATCATTAATTAGAACGGAAGAGGAACTAGATTTTACATCATTAGGAAGGTTAGCAAGGATTTCGGGATAATTTGAGGACCATTTTCTCAAGGTAAATCCACCACTCTGCATTAAAGAATTTAGTTCAGAAATCAAAATTTTAGCTTCATTCAAAGAATTGGCTCCTGTCAATAAGTCATCAATGTAAAAATCATTTAAAGTAATTTTAGAGGCTAAAGGGTGATTCTGTTTTTAATCACTGGCTAATTGTTTCAGTGTCCGAATCGCAAGATAAGGTGCACTTGCAGTCCCATAAGTTACTGTTTTTAGTCTGTAGTCTTCTATTGGGTCATATGAGGAAAATCTCCATAAAATGCGCTGATAGTCAGAATGTTCCCTCGACATATTGATTTGGCGAAACATTTTCTCTATGTCTGCAGAAAACGCAATTTTATGCGTGCGGAATTTAATTAGGTGGCTAAATAAATCAGTTTGTAGTTTAAGACCAATTAATAATTCATCGTTCAAAGAATTTCCTAGCGACGATTTCATAGATGTGTCAAAAACAACGCGCAATTTTGTTGAAGTGCTATCTTCTTTAAAAACTCCGTGATGCGGTAAGTAAAAGCAATTTTCAAAATTTAATGAATCAGTGGGAATTTTCTCCATGTGATTTAATTCTAAATATTCTTTCATAAAAGAGACGTACTTATTCTTAAATGATTCATTATGACTTAACTTTCTTTCCAAACTTTCAAAACGTTTTAAAGCCTGCGAGCAAGTATCGCCAAACGATGGATTTGATTTAAAAGGAAGATTTACACAATATCTGCCAGAAGAATTTCTAGTTACAGAAGAATTATAAATTTCTTTGCACATTTGATCTTTATTAGAAAATGAATTGTTATCTGGAACAGATTCCAGCTCGCAAAACCTCTGAAATAATTCTCTTTTATTAAGCAATAAATTACAGCTCGTGACATTCTCCCTGCTTATAGATTGAGAAGAAATTTTTCCCGATAATAGGAAACCCAATTTTGAATTTATAGCTGAAGGTTCTCCCTTTGCACCCATAATGACGCCATCTAGAATTAAGTCTGCGAATAAATCAGCTCCAATAAGAATTTCAACAGGCTTAGATTCAAAAAATAATGGATCAGCTAATGTAAGTCCTGCAATATGAGGCCAGTTGGTGAATGGAATTTCAAAATTAGGCAAGTTCGAAGTAACCTTATTTACTACTAAAGCCTTTGTAGTAAAGAGTTCCCCTTGAAAATGAGGAGCAAACGTTAGCTCCGTTTCGAATAACGAAGTTTCGGCCTTCACGCCTTTTATCCCGCTAATGGAATGAGACGATTTTTTCAAGGTCAACCCCAGGCGATCACTACACTCCCTCGAAATTAGCAAGTTCTGGCTGCCACAATCTACCAAGCAACGGCAGTCGACGAATTCCCCTGTTCTATTTTTAGCTTTTACAATCGCTGTGGACAAGAGCGTATTAAGGGAAGTACAGGAAGTTGTCCCCCCGTAAGCAGAGAAACTGCCCTCTGGGCTTAGGGTTTGCTGCGTGGTTGATATGCTGCTACTCGGCAAAGTAGAAGGCGATTTCCTATCTGAATTTGTCTCCCCATCGAGTGCCTGAGATGCAGTGCTGTAAAATGAATGAAAAACACTATGATGTTTTAAGTTACAGGCTTTACATCTAGCGGTTACCAAGCAAGAATCCTTCGTATGATAAGGACGCAAACAATTAGAACACAATTTGTTCAATTTCACAAATGTCCACCAGAATTTACAGGTAATTTGGCGAATTCGGGACACTGAAACAATTTGTGGCCTTGTCTGCAAAATACACACTCAACCTTTTCTTTTTTTGAAATAGCATTATTAATTACTGCCTTTTTCACAACAGGTTTATTTTCGAATTTAGAAAAGTTATCAGATTTAGAATGATCTTTTAATATATTTAAACTTCTAGCTTGCTTTTCTAAAAACTTTAAAAATAAATCATACGTTGGAAGAGTTTTGTCTTCCAGTGATAGTTGCCAATTTTGGCATAATGACTCGTCCAATTTTGATTCAAGAATAAAAATTTAAATGATATCAACAAATGAATTAGTTTCAAATCCAAGAGTTTTAAGATTTTGAATAGCTTCGTTACATATATCTAGCATTTCATGTAACGATTTAGCAGTCACGACTTTGATTCTCTTGATATCAAATAATTTTGAGATTTGGCTAAATGCTAATTCGCGTTTGTTGTCGTACCGATTTGTTAGTGTTTCCCAAGCTTGGGAGAAATTAGCATCTGTAATGCTGAATCCTTTAATTAGCCGAGATGCTTCACCTTTAACTGAAGCATGTAAATATTGTAATTTATGAATGTCCGATAATTCTGAATTATTGATTATGGATGTCGCAAAGATTTCTTTAAACCACAGCCAGTCTTGAATACTTCCATAAAATGATGGAAGATCGAATTTCGGAAGATTTATGTTTAATTTCGACCTTTTGACAGGATTCTGGGATTTTCAAAATATAGCAATCAATTGCCGCACGAATTTCCAAAATTTTGTCTTTATGCTCTGCATAATCTTTATATAGTTCAGTTTCTGGGTCTGTTTCAAAAATAACATTAAAACACTCTTTTAAATCATTATCTAGAATGAGTATATATCATCTTTAAGAATTTTCAGTATAAATAAATTATCTGAACACGTTTTAAGTTTAGATTCAAATCTCTCTATTTCGAGAGTAATTAAATTAAAATTTGGCTTCCGATTTGGGTGGCATTTTGAAATGTTAAGAATTTTGAATAAACAGACTCTGTAAAAGAATTTAAAAAGCAGGCTCAGGGTAACGATGGACCAAAAAAAAGATGTAGGGGATTATTTAGTGAACTGATATTCATAGGATAGCTGGCACTGCCTTGTAATAAGGAAATTATAATCATAAACATTTTGGGCTTACCTGCAGAGCAAGTGGAAAGCTGGAGGGAAAGAAAACTAAAATGAAAAGGATAAATTTATCATTATTTAATTGAATACAGAATAGTAGGTTACATTTAACATCCGAAGGGTTGGACGGCCCATTCCAGTCTCCGAATAACAAGTTTTTTTCGAGGAGAGAAAAGTTCCGTGGTTCAGGTTCAGGGGGGAGGTGGTGCCCTCTGTCAAGGGGTCAGGACTGAACAAGAACTTTTTATGTTGAAAATCATTTTTGCACTGAACTTATGTAAATTTCTAGGAACCATTCAATAAATAACTGTTTAATACACATTTCTTGCAAATTTCTTGTTTCTACATTCATTCATTTGCAAATTTGATCCAAAAAACTGGTTGTACCTTAACTTTTAGAGGCCAGTGTATTTATATGCTTTTTCCAATAATTGCAAATTAAATTTTTTTCTCTTGTTAATTGTTTAAATTTATTTGCTTTATTTTTCAGAAAATAATAGTTGACTTTAATATATTGTAGGTACTCATTTCAAAGTGTCTCCTAAATATAATAGTTTACCATTAAATGTAGCTGATTTGCTAGTTGCAGGAATATCCATAAATAGTGCATATACATCTCGTGTCATGGTGAGTGATTTTTTAATGATATTTAGATTTTATGTGTACAGTGCATAAATATTTGGATGCATTTTAATCAAATGATATTTGATGTAGAATAGTCTCATTATCCAAATTAATTGGGGATGAAACTAGTTCATGTACAAAAAAAAATTGGATGGTTGGATATAATCCAGGAATTTTTTAAATGTTATCCAAAGTAAGGTCATGGTACCCTAAACATACGATACCTATCTATTGTATGTATGATTACTGTGTGCTTTTGCAGTTTTGGAGAAAAATATTTAACATCATGGGTACCTGGCCATACCCCTCTTGGTATGGCGCCCCATGGTGCCGTGACACTCAGTTTGGGAACCCCTGGTTTATAAAATTAAGCTCACTTTAAAATCTAATACTATAAATTGATAAAAAGTAGTGACTGGGTATAAAAGTAGTAATGAAGTAATTTTAATAAGTAGCACTGTCGCATTCAGGCACCTAGAGTCTCGCATTTAGGTTTTAGCCACCCTAAAACAAGACAGTGATAGTAATTATTCTATAAGTATAGTATTGGACCTCATATCCGGAACGCTCGTGGTTGCGATTTTTCCGGATTTCGGAATTTTCCGAATTTTGGGTCCTCATTCAAAAAATTTTGTAAGTAGCATCAGAGCCCATATAATTTGCTTTGGCACTTTTTATTAGCATTTTGCTCATTTATACCTTTTTTATTATTGTATATACTCGCCTATAAGTCGCAAAACTTAGCACAAAAAACAAAGTTGGAGTAGGCTTGACATTTGAGGCATAGCATCGAAAAATCCCGATCTTTTCCCGATGTTATTTTAACCATGCAAAGCCATAGCTCCCATTGAATTTGTTTGCTCAATTGTTTGTTATTGAAGTACAAGTTACTGTTGTAAGTAAATGTTCAATTGCTTTACATTGTTACTTAAATAATAAGTAATTATATAATAATGCCATATATATATAATCTAATTTATTGTGAAAAACACTATTTATATATGAATAAATAGATTTTTTTCTTAGGAATAAATAGATTTGTTTTTTTTTTTTTTAATCAAAAAACTTTATTTATGCAAGTACTATTTATTGTTGGCCAGAAAAAAAAATTGTGGCTCTTTAAAAACTTTGAAATTTTGTAAATTGTAGTTTTTGACTCTTCTGACTCAAAAGGTTGCCAACCCCTGCCCTATCCCCCTTTATCACATGCCATGCTATATTACATTAGCATATGCACTTGCAGTGTTGCAGATCAGAAACAATGCAATACGTTACAGATGACATTTCTAATTTTATTTTTCAACTTTTAATGACATTTGTAAGAATAACAATAATAATGATTATATGTGTACTTGTATAAAATGAGATTAAGTTTACTACAGAAAAGATAATTAGTTTGTAACAGTAAAAAATATTAATTGCTTGAATTCTGAAAAAATAATGACCCACGCTATTTTATCTTAAATGTGTAAATGCCTAATAAAGTTTCCTTTAAAATTTTTAACTATAGGTAAATTTAAACCTTAATGAACATCAGTGTTAACGATACAAAATGATCAATGAAACTCTAAAATCAAATTATGAAAGTAAAAAAAACTTTGAAAATAAATTTAATTTTCTAGTTTTAAATGTTTTAATAGAAACCAAAATGTGAAATGTCACATTTCTTGTTACCCCCTCACCTTATCACAGACAGTCACAATTTCTTGAACCCCCTCCCCCCCTCAAAGCGTGACATCATTTATGAATGACCCCTTACAATTACAGCACCAAATTTTCCCTTATTGGCAACTTTAAGTACTTTTCTTTTTTTCCTTTAGAATTTGAAACAATATACTTTTCTATCCATGTACACCAAATTTTGTAACATTTCACACAGTATAGTGTGCACTACAGGGCCCTGAACACCTTGCATTGTTTTGTGCTCACCCGGTATATAAAATAGGTATTTTATTCTACATTTATTCATTTTTGTTTTACAATTCTATTATTCTGATTTGAACAAAGGTCAAAATTTATATTTTAGGAAATGTTACGTAATATCATGCTGTTTTTCAAATAATTTTGTAGGGATTGAAGAATATTTGCACTTATTTAAAGTTTTAGAACTTTTTCAGTGTATGTTTAGGGCATTTTAATGATATTCTATTATTATTGTTATTTTTTTTAGCCTCCTGACAATCCTGGTGATCTTCCAAAACAAGTAGGAAATAAGACTGAATGTGCACTTTTATCCTTCGTTCTTGATTTAGGCAAAGATTATCAAACGATAAGAGATGATATACCCGAAGAAAAACTGCATAAAGTTTATACTTTTAATTCCATGCGAAAATCTATGAGTACTGTAATTCCAGTTGATGGAGGATTTAGGGTTTTTACAAAAGGAGCTTCTGAAATGGTGATGAAAAAGTGAGTATTCTATTGTTTCTTTAAAAATTTCTTTTTTAAGAACTAGTTTATTCTATTTAAGGTTTCAGCTTAAACTCTGTTTTATGAATTTTTAAAATTTGTTGTTCTGTAAATGTAATATTGGATGCACATGAATGAAACTTGCATTTAAGTAGAAATTTGTGGAAGAAAAAAATTATAGTATCACTGACGATTGTTCAAAGTAATTTTTTCCATTTATATTGAAAAGCAGGTTTCTTTTAGTCATATAATATCTGAATTATTTTGTCAGGACTTTCTATCATGGTGTGTGCAGGACATGAAAGTCCCAAAAGTAGATAGTTTCTACTTCAATTTTTCAGCTCTTTTGTAAAATTAAATAATGTATGAACTATTTGGTCTATATAGTTGATTGGATTGGTTTTTTCAGCTGAAAAGCAATAGGTTATTCTGATCCAAACTATCGATGAATGCCAAAACAGGATGTGAAACAAAATGGAATTTCAATTTCAATTATAGACTTCAAATACAGTGGAAACTGTTTAAATTGAACCACCGGATAATCAGATCAGCCGCTTGCTCGGGCTAAGCTCTAAAGTACCAAAACATTTCCTATTACATAAGTCTAATATTACTCTCTCTTTAGTACCAAAAATCCGTTTAATCAGACCAGAGAAATGAAAGCAAATATGAAACAGGTGCCCTAAGAGGCTTGCGTTGAACAGATTTAAAGCACATCAAACAAATATAAAAATTAATTTATTGAACATCAATTACAATTCCTGTAACTTTCTATAAAACCCACTGATATTTACAGGAAAGATATTTAACAAAATTCCCACTAAATGGCTGTACTGTTAAAGCAAAGATTATAGCTCAAGTTAGTTTTCGAATTCAGTTAGCTTAGCAGTCGGCAGGTATAATAAAATTAAATTATAAATTTAAAGTAAAATTCTTTGATTGTAAAACAAGTAATTTTAAATAATTGAAGGTTTTAATAGTTGTTGTGTACTTTTTAAAACTTAATTTTCTGTGATATTTGTAGTTATTTGTAGATAATCAAATTGAATCGATATTAACCAAACGAAATGTAAATGAAACTGTATCGAACACTGTTAAATCAGGGTGGTAAAGTGTTGAACGCAAGTAAGGCTTCTTTGACTTGTGTTTTCACCTGATGACAATTGCATTAAATTTGTTTAAATAAAATTTTCCATAAATAAATTTCATAAACGGTATATTATTTATTGTTTGTATGTTGGCCCTAAATGTGTGCTTCACAATAATCATAAACACACTTTAATATTTAATACGTCTGGTCTTGTTACACAGGCCATATTTGCATGATCGGACCAGCTGGTTAATAGGACCAAAATGATTGTGTCCCGATGTGGGCTGATTAACCGGAAACTACTGTATCATGTTATGCTGACTTTGGACCAGGGGCAGTAGCAATAAAAAACCTTTTCACTCATGATCTGTGCTTTCTCATTAAATGTTAAAAAATATTGAATGTAGTGCCTAAGCAATTAGTCTAAATACTTGGAAATGGCATAACACCAATATTTAAAATGTGCGGTGATTGTTTGATGCAAATGTAAAAGCCAATTTTTTGCTAATGAAGTATAATAAGTGTGTATTAATGATCCCAAAATATTTTAGAGAATCAAATTTTTTGCAAATGATTTCTAATTTTCTGACGTGCTGGTTTTTGCAAATGAAAATTTGAGAATGCAATTTTTGCAAATGGTCCCCTTTATTTTTTTTTATTTACAGTGAAACATGTGTAAGTTGACCACTTGCAGTGCAGCACTTTAGTTGTCAACTTAGACAGGTGGTCAACTTTACAGGTTTTACTGTAATTATTTATTTATTTTGAGACTCAAATAAGACTCCAAACAAGCTTCTCATAGGTATCATTTATTCAGTTGTCTTAATAATGGATATAATAAGTTTATGAGCATTGTTAACTAATTTTGGAAATAGAAAAGTTTTTCTAATAATAATAATAATTATAGACATGGACTGATCCCATTTATACCTCCACCCTCCCCTCATCCGAGAAAGCATTGACCATCCAACATTTGACAGATTTTTATGTATCGAGAATGCAAACAGGCCGCTTCTTGAAATATCCTGTTATCTAGCATGTCAAATTTAGTTTTTAAAATTGAATTAATTAGCATATTTTAATTATATCTGTCAATTAAAAAATATTACATAGTTGGAAGCTGTAGGGATGATTAGAAATATGTATAGAAATTACAGGTTTTAAACATCCGAACCAGGTATCCAGTACAGATCCATCAAACCAGGGTTCGAAATTAGGGTGGAAAAGTTAGGCGTCATTGGCACCTAGCTGTTTTGTTTTAGTTGCCAAAAATGATCTGTGAGGCGTAATTATTAAAAAATATCCCAAAACATCACAACCTTACTGAGAAAATTATTGATAAGTAAGAGAAAAATGTCCAAAAATCAATTTCTATTAGTAACTTTGTAGAAGTTGGATATTTTACTTAGGTTTACAAATCAATTTAACCGTCTATTTTAATCAGTGCCTTATAAAATGAAAGTTAAGTGAATTGCCTTAACTGTTTTTTCAAGTGTTATTTACAATCAGTGTTGCTTACAAAACTTCATTTGCAAGTAAAAATTCACAATTCAAAAGTTTAAGGTCAAGAAGTTACGATTGTCTTCATAGATATCGTAAAAACTCAAAATACAGAAGATTAGATGAAATATGTACATAAAAGTACAACTGTATAAAGTTATGCTAGATTGAAAAAAATAAATAAATATAAAATGATGACTTGGTGAAAAATGGTGGTTGTCAAACTAAAAGTTTTATGAAAAGTTAGGCGTCAAAAGCGACGGCTGGATGTGATATCGCGGTTGTCAAGCGGGAATGTTTAGTTGCAATATGCAGTACTAACGACCACTAATTTCGAACCCTGTATCAAACGAGGGATACTGGATATCCAATATCTGTGAAAATCAATATCTGGTGTATCTCTAATCCTAATCTTGGCCCAAACCCCCTCCCCCCCCCCCCCCCTTCCCCAAAGCAAAATCCTGAGTGTGCTACTGATTATACTTGCTTTAAAGTATAACTTTTTTGTGGCCTTCTGTCACACTCTGTTCATGCTTATTTTATTCTTGAAATACATATGCAATACTTCAAAGAATATCTAGTAATTTGTAAAGCATTTTGAATATTTTGCAATACAATTTTACAATTTATTTTTCATAAATTTGTTTTTCTTATTTTTTTAGATGTTCATTTATTTATGGTAAAGATGGAAAATTAGAAAAGTTTTCTAAGGAAGATCAAGATAGATTAGTAAAAACCATTATCGAACCTATGGCATGTGATGGTTTGCGAACTATTGCCCTTGCGTATAAAGATTATATGTATTCACCTCAAATGCAAAATCAGGTTCATATTGATAGTGAACCTGACTGGGAAGATGAAGATAGCATTATCTGTGATTTAACTTGTCTCTGTATAGTAGGCATTGAAGATCCTGTACGGCCAGAAGTAAATCATTTTCTTTTCTATACTTTTTTCAAAAGCAATATTTCAGTTTTTATTTACTTATAGTGTATTGTTTAAAATAAATTTTATAATTTCAGCAGTAATTAAATTTAAAACATAATTAGTTTAGATTCATAATCAGTAAAAAAAAATCTTATTTATGTACATAAAAAATTAAATTCAACGTTGGTTACTATCTGTCTTGTTAGAATAATCTCATTTTGAGTTGAAAATACATATGATGACCAGGAAAAGGCTCTGGGTCTGTTGTTTCTTAACTCTTATACGCTTCACATTTTGTGAGATAACCTCTACTTTAAAACGTTTATGTGGAAATAAGCTTTTGGAACTAAGTTGATTTTTTATTAAAATTTATACATTTAAAATACTCAATATCTTAAAGTCTTTTTTACCCTTAGTGTCTAATAAATTGCAAAGCATTAATTTTATCTATTCAATTGAATATATTTTCATTTAAAGTATAATGTAATGGTTATTTAGAGAGTTTGGTGTGTGTGTGTGGGGGAGGGGGGGGGGGCTTTCTAAAAGCTGATGTGACATTTCAAAGTAAATTTTCTGAAGTTGAAAATATTTAGTAATTTAGTTATATAGTTGTTATATATCCCTGTTATTCATCATTGAAAGATTTCTGTACAGGATTCATCTGTATTACAAATGAGAAGGCAAATGGCAAAACCTGTCAAAACCAAAAATTTGTTTACTTGTGTGAAATTGAGGAAAAGTATTTAAAAATGGTTTTGAAGAAAAAAAGTTAAGAAAACGCAATTTTGTTCTGTCAAAGACTCTATAATTGCAATACTATCAATTCAGTTACTTAATAATACAATTTTGACTTAACAGATTTTGCTTGTGTAAAAGTGAATAACAGTTTCTGTATCTGTACTGAAGCACTTTTTTCCCTAGCTTCAAGATTCAAAACCTGTTGAAAGGTGTGAGGGGAATCATTAAGAAATCATCCTCATATCTGCTAGATTTGCTGAAAAGATTTATTGTATTTAAATTTCAGTATTAAGTAGTTTTGCTCAAATAATAAAATTTCAAAAGATTTTTTTAAAATACAAACAGACTCATGTTGTAATCTCCTCTCTCTTATCTTCTACTGAACAACAATTCATTTCATCTTTATCCTCTGGATTACAACTGTTTTACATCTTCAACCATGAGGGATATAACAAGTTTTGGAAATTAACATATATTTTTTATTGTAGGTTTTCAGTTAAAATAAATTTGGATTTTAATATCATTTATAAACACCACCTAATCAATGAGGATTCAGTAGTAATAACTATCTCATTTTCTAAATAAAATCATTCTCATTTCTGTACTTGAATGTTAATTTCACTATGTAAAATTGTAACACTGAAGTTTATTTAGAAAAAAAATTTTGATTAGAAACACTAGAACAGCATGACTCTGATAAAATGGGAGTGAGTAAATGTTTCGTATATTTGTATCATGTTTCATTGTTTGTGTTAAAAAAAATCAGAATAGTTGCATTAATTTTGGTGCAGATTTTATCACCAAAGCATAACTTCTAATGGAATAACAAGAACAAAGAAAAATTATAATCCATTCAAAAAGAGTATATCTAGTTGGGCTAGCTTCATAGCTATTACTGTTGTTGTTAATAATGCCACTTGGAGAGAAAAGCTAGTACTTTTATGTGTATCATCCTTTGCTGTTTTATGTGTTTATATACCCCTCTTCTGTTTGTTCTAGATTATTTATTTGAAAATTTAAAAAATTACATGAAATAACATTAGATGTTTTATGTTCTTAAAAAAATTATTCTTCAAATGCCGGATTGTTATATTTTTATGATTTTTTTTTTTTTTGCTTAAATCAATAATTACATCAAACATTCTAATATATCATTGCTCTGCATAACATTCTTATCAAATAGTTTTATAAATGTATGCAATCACTCTTATTTTGTAAATTTAATAATATGCATTTCTAGTACTTTGTATGCATTGTATAGTTAAAGTACTGTTCTGACCCAATCTTTTTTTATTATATTATTCGTTCAGCATAATTATTATGGTGCCTTGAGTGACATCAAAACCCAAGTGTTTTTTTTTTTTTATTTTTTAATTAAAATAAATATTTAAATATCGAATGCATATTTTTGCGAAAAGAATAAACTTTTTTTTAGAGAATAAGCAGTTTATTAAGCTCAACTGCAAAAGAAAAAACGTAAAAAACTTTCAGATTTGTTAAAATTTGCTGTTTAAGCTTTAGCTGTAGTTCGTCTGGACTACATCTCTGCTCTTCAGGCTTTAGGCACAATGGCAGGGTTGGCAAGTTCTTGACCGTTGACGGTTTTATCCGGTTTTAACCGTCATGTCAAAAACCCCTTTTTGACATGTTGTCTGCGCACAGGTGGCGATGAATTTTGCTTATAAAAACAATCTAACATTTTTCAAAAATATATTTCTTTTTGTTGATTTGGAAGTAGATAATAAATATTGCAATGTATTTTCTTGATATGAATAAAAGAATAAATGTTATTTCCTGGAAAGAAAAGATGTATAGAAAAATAAACATTACTAATACATTTTTTTTTTCAAGAATTGTACAAAAAAAAGCATAAATAATAAAATTACTGCCCTGAACGGCAGAGTTTTCGACTACTCTACATATTCAGAAATTCTGCAGGAATAAAATTGAGAGTGAGAAAGATTAAAAACTATTTTTATGTACATATTGCCAAGCAAGAAAAAATGTGAAGGGAGTCTGTGGCGTGACCTGGTAATCGGGCCATAAAGCAGAGGTACCCACTGGGGAAGGGAGTCATGCCATCATCTCTAGGGGGTTCTATAGCTTTTTAGGTGGCTTATGGCATCGTCTCTAGAAGGTTCTATAGCTTTTTAGGGGGTCATGGCATTGCCTCTAGGGGTTCTATAGATTTTTAGGGGGTCATGGGATTGTCTCTAAGGGGTTCTATAGCTCTTTTTAGGGGAGTCATCGCATCGTCTCTAGGGGGTTCTATAGCTTTTTAGAGTAGGCGTTCCTGCATAATGAGTGGGGGGTGGGGGACGAGTGCAACAGGTTCAATCTGTTGTGCAACAAGCATCAATTTTGGCTCAAGATACAAAGTTGTGTTGTACCTTTGGCATGGGCCACTTCAAAAAGTTTCAGAAAATCATGATTATATCTCTTGTTTTCATAATCAACAACAAGAAGATAAAGCGAGAAATATGATCAGATTTCATGATTATCTGTTGTTTTTAAAATTTCTGATTTTGTTTTGGGAAAAACTGTAGGATAAAACAATATTAGTAGACGGTAACGACTTCATAAAATGCGAAATCTGGTCGTATTTTGCATTTGATCTAAAGTATATCATCTTCCCCTTTATAAGCAAAAACAAAAGCTTTTTAGGAAAAATGGTAGCCATTTTCGTCCAGCAAAAAGCATCCTTGTGTAGCTAGAACTAAGACGCTGCTGAGCCTCTGCCATGCTATCCGGTCCAGTGGTACTTGATGGCGAAAAACATGCTGGAAGAGAACTGCAACAACATTGCCGTTCGTATGAGTTGGCTGATTCAACATAATGTACTGCTATGTCGGAATTTTCGTGCCTGATGGCAACCAGATTGTTCGTGTACATTGAGGCATAGAAGCGACCAGGAGGGTAAGTGTTCATGTGTGTGTTGCACTGCGGCAGGGCATATTTTAAGGAAATTTGACTGTGTGGGCAACTCTAACTTTCTCGGGGGGGGGGGGGGATTGTAAATGTGCAGTTTATGTTAGTTGAATAATCGTCAAAAAAGAGTTGGAGTGTGAAAATTGGAATTACGGAAATTATTGCTAATGGTCGTTTTGTTCGATAGGAAAAGAGTGTAACCCAAGTAGCACAAAAATAAAGATCGACGTTTTGAATCCCGGTCAATAACGGATACGGTTCTTGAAACATAGAATTATGTCGAAATATGTTTTTTCACCGACTTTTTTTCAAAACTCCTTTTTTTTACTTCTTTTGAAGTTTAAAATCAATTAACAATCAACAAAAGTGTTTTTTTATGCAATACTCTGCTTTATACATGAATTAGAAGCATAAGAGTAAAAACTTAAAATGTCGAAAAACATTTTTAAATGTTGGGAAAAATATTCAAATTTGACAAATTTCGATGTCAATCTGTATCTGGGATTTGAGTATTATAAACGGATAAGGTTCTTTGAAACATAGAATTATGTCGAAATATGTTTTTTTACCGACTTATTTTCAAAACTCATTTTACTCCTTCTTTTGAAGTTTTAAATCAATTAACAATCAACAAAAGGGTTTATTTTGCAATATTCTGTTTTATACGTCAATTATAAGCGAAATAGTAAAAACTTGAAAATGTCGAAAAACATTTTAAAATGTTAGGAAAAAAATATTCAAATTTGACATATTTCGATGTCAATCTGTATCGGGGATTTGACTATTAATAATGGATAGGTTTCTTGAAACATAGAATTAGGTCGAAGTATGTTTTTCACAGACTTATTTTTAAAACTCATTTTTTACATATTGTTTTGAAGTTTAAAATCAATTAAAAATCAACAAAAGATTTTATTTAACAATATTCTGATTTACACATGAATTATTTGGGGGGGGGGGCATCCCTCAGAGCGATGGCATTTCCCCCAAAAATGACAATGACCCAGAGGCGTAGGTAGATGGGGGCAAGGAGGGACAGCTGTCCCCGGGCGCAGCGTCAAGGAGCGCCAAATTAATGTTAATTTATTTTATTTTTAAATGCGAAAAGAAAATTATTTGAACTGAAGAGGTGTGAATATGTAAGACTAAAAAGTGGGAGCACCGCAAATCATATCGGGAATGACCAATGTAGCACAGGAGTGCGTGGGAAATCAGACAAATAATTTTGCGGAGCCAAAGTGTCCCATTTTTCCCTTAGAAGTGAATGTTCGCTAATAAAAATGAAAGTTAAAAGGGCTGCTTTTTAGAGCTTTATCATTTAGGAAGCATAAAAGTTTTTTTAATTCCCTTTAGGGGCACCCCTAGCCCCCAGGGGCACAGGGCGGCGCAAAAACTTCAATTGTCCCCGGGCGCTGAAAACCCTAGCTACGCCTCTGCAACGACCCTCCCAAATTTGTCAAATAGTCAACCAAGCTCCCCCCCCCCCCCAAATGTCCCTAAAACGACCGCCCTCCCAAAAAATCTCAGTGCCGCAATCTGCGCCATCACCCCCTTAGAAGCAAGATAGTAAAAACCAAAAATGTCGAAAAACATTTTAGAGTGTTAGGAAAAAGATATTCAAATCTGACATACTTTGGCGTTAATCTGTATGCGGGATCTGACTTTTGATAGGAGATAAAGTTCTTGAAACATAGAATTAGGTCGAGGTATGTTTTTCAACCGACTTATTTTTGAAACTATTTTTTTAGTTCTTGTTTTGAAGTTTTAAATCAATTAACAATTAACAAAACCCGTTTATTTAACAATATTTTGATTTATACAGGAATGAATCAGGGGTACCCCCCTCTCAGGACGATGACGTCAATCAGACAAGCAACGAATCAGATCATAGATCTGAATCTCCCCTTGCACGTGCCGCGTGACGTAGGAATACAAAGACACCTCCCCATCCCACATCTCATAGTAGGAAAGAGAACTCCATGGCTGTTTCACTCTTTTGCTTGTGGGAAGGGTTAGGGGTCACGCTTCCATGTGGCATTTTTTTACAGAAAAATGAGAAAAAATTATAGAAACACATAACCGCTGAAAAAATTAGGAAAATGTAGGTGGGCAATTTTATTTAACTGGGGGGGGGGGGGCAATTTTATTTGACTGTGTGGGCAATTGCCCAAAAATAACCCCTTAAAATATGCCCTGCACTGCTGTGAATTCCTTGAGAAAAAGAATCAGTGCTTTCCAGTAGGGCCCTTCTCATTGTGGCATTCTGTTGAATGAGAAGGCGGACCTCTTGTCTAAAAAGCAATTTAACATCCTACATACATTAAGGAGAAACTTGCCACCCACTCTGCTAAGTTAGAAATAAAGAGAATCTCCAAATAGTCATTTTTTTCTTTATGTCATTACAAGCAGCTAAAGGCAAGCCATGGAAAGTGCTTACTGGCTCGCTCCTCGTCCCAGGTTCATCATGTGCTGCAGCTGTGGCCATGTTTACACTTCTCACAGGGCATGATTGCCTTAACTCTTATCTGTTGCACTTTTCTCTCTCCCCCTCCCCAATTGTGGTTTGTGCAATGCCGAACAACTTATGACTGCCCATCATTTGGACCAGTGCTTAACATTAAGTGGCCTTAATTGCATCATTGTGAAGTGTTAGGGAGCTGGAGACCTAATGGTAAATAATCAATGGTCTGGCATTCAATAAGTGTTTAAGCTTTAGAATTTCATTCCAAATTACTAGTTTAAATATCAACATTGAAACTGACCATCTTGTAAAGCAATTGTATCATTGGGCAAAGGCAGATTTCATGAAATAATACCTGCTAATCCAACTACTCGAAAAAGATTTTTTATCTTTTTAATTCTTTATCATAGATTTTCAAAACTTTCTGATTTTTAATGTTGTGAGAAAAATGTATTAAGTGCAAACATTATACTGTTAAAAAATGATTTTGTTACCTTTTTCTTTTTTATATTTATGATCCCTCTAATATTATTTTATCTACCCCGTGTTTGTTTAGGATGATGTTAGTTTATGATTAGATTGTAGAATTAACCTAATGAGTTATAATTATGGTGGAAAAATTTAATACTTTTTTTTGGGGCAAAGCACAGATGATTTTCATCATGTATCATAAATCCTTGGCATGTCTGTCCTATGCAGTAAATATTTGATAAAAAATGTGTTTAATTTTCACAATTATATTTTCTAATCTTTTTGTAATGGTTAGCCAAAACAATACGATCACCAGCTGGGAAATAAATAATTTTTATTTTAAAACTTCTTAGTCCTTTCATACAAAACAATTGCCAGTCTTTGCAGTCTAATTTATTATTAAATTTCCTTGTATTTCAGAGGAGTTATGTGACTTCTGTTTAATTATTTATATTTCATATCTTCACTCCCCATGACTATTTTAGACGAATGACTTCTATTTATTATTGGTAAAGTCAATAAAAATTGTTCACTGTTGTTTTTTTAAACATTTCATATCATTGTTAAAAAAAACTGAATATACTTAATTTATTTATTTGGTTATTTTAATCCTGAGTATTATATATTTTATTTTAAACCAATAGTATTTTTTTATGCAAGAACAAAACTAAAGCATGAAATAATGTAATAGTATTACATATTCACCCTTTTAAATTAAAAAAATGAGTTTGTTAATTTCTTTAATAGGTTCCTGATGCCATAAAAAAATGTCAAAAATCAGGTATTACTGTGCGAATGGTAACTGGAGATAATATAAATACTGCTCGTTCCATTGCAATGAAGTGTGGAATCATTCGACCTGGTGATGATTTCTTAGTTCTAGATGGAAAAGAATTCAATCGTAGAATAAGAGATAGTAATGGAGAAGTAGGTATTAAAATTAAATGCTAGCATTATTATTGCAATTGAATTTTATATATATATATATATATATATATATATACATACAGAGATCGCGTTAACGCCTCTACAAGCGTGTTTCACGCCTTAAAAATCGGTAATACGCATTGAAATTTTAAAAATGCGTATTTTCACTCTACATTTTTAAACAACTTTTAGCTTGTTAAGTATTGCAAGATAAATACAATATTCTTCCATTAAGTTAATTTTATTTTTCATTATATAGTAGAACTCAAAACTCGCGGTCGCCAGTCGCCAAATGCGACCAATTTTCACGTTTTTGCGACCATTTTTTTCATTGAAGTCGCCAATGTGGCTACCATTTGCTAATGCTAAAATCCTTTAAAGACCTTTAATCTTTGACACGTGACCTTTTCCCAAATTCTCTTCTCCACTCAAAATTAAATAAAGAAGAAAGAAATAGGAGTTAATATTTGCGCCATACGGAAACTAGTTTTTCCTCCGATTTTTACCGGAAATTGCTTACCGTGTTTGAAATTTCAATCCTTTTCCTTTTTCCATCCTGGAATTATTTCAATAATCTTGAAAGTTGTAAGAAATTTTTTGAATACACAACCTTAAATCTGCTTATTTGTTGCTTCATTTTTCACAATTAAAAAAGAAAATAAAAGTATAAAGATAGAAACAGCCAAAATCGTGCACGTGCTTCGCCGAAAATCGAATTCTACGTTAGAGATTTCAATCCTTTTGCATCGGATACAAATTTCAATTATTTTCTAAATTAGAAGATATTTTTCACACATGCTACCCTAAATCTGCCTATTTTGCATTTTATTTTAATAGTTTCTGGCTTTTTTTTTTTTTTGAACTATGCCGATATTGAGCACGCGTTTGTCGAAAATTGCGTTTATCACTATTATTCACTTTATTTATTTACTTCAAATTTGATTTTAGTATTGACAGCTATTTAGTTTTTAGAAAATACTAAGTTTTCGATAAATAAGAAATTTTTAGAAAATTGTTAATTTAGCTGTACGTACGCTACGCTCTGGGTCAAGGTCGCAATAGAAATTGTTTTCACTCTGAACTCGGATATCTGTAAAGAATGTTTATTATTATTTTTTGTTTATTTTCACTCCTCCAGAAAATAAAATACTCCTCCAAAAACATCCAAGGAGTGTTTTCACTCTTTGACAAAAATTTCTAGCACGACCTCTGTATATATACATATATGCAATACAGCCTGTCTACCTCAAAATTTACGGAAAAGAGAAAAAAATTCAATATACAGGAGTTTTGTCAAAATTGTAAAAAGAATAATTGAAACAAATATCAAAAATACTCAATGTCATTATGCGCCTCATCATTAAAATTTTTCTGTATTAATATCATCGAATATTTTACTATACTTATTATTGTGTCAAGCATAACAGCAGCATTATTTTCTTTAACTGGTAGATTGACCTCCAAAAATGCTAAAATTTTTGCTTTGTCAAGAAAAAGCTTTTAATTTTGTTTGCTTATCTATCATGCCTAGCATCTCATGAATCACAACTTCAAAGAAAACTTGCATTATGTAAGAAAATTTAGTTACATGATAATCATTATACAATTGAGCATGAAGCTTACATTGCTAACTGTTAGGGTGCTTTCACACCGAAGGCGACAAAAACAAAAAATGTGTCTTTTCCACATCTGCCTAAGCACAGTGAATATTTCCGCCTTCAAAAATAGGCTCTGTGCTTGCGCAGAATGCCTTCTGTCTTTGTCGCCTTTGATGTGAATGCACCCTTACTGTTTGTAAACTTCCTAGAAAGTGTCCTTCGTCTCATATTACACTGGGTTATACGTAAAGTTGACGCAAAATGTAATGTTTCCTGTCGGAGTTTTTTTTTCTTTTTCTTCTTTTTTTGTCTGCAACTACTGTTGCTGATAGTGATTGCTGGTAAGAATTCAAAATATTGTGCGTTTAGGGAGGTTTTTGAGATCAACTTGCAAAATATTGCATACAACAAATATGTAACTGCAGAGAAATTTTTTTAAAAAAAGATGAAGAGGTTTTTGTGGTTAGCAGCTTGAAGATCTGCATATATATAATTTGCCTTCTTTTCTGAACAAAAATAATTTAAAATGGATCTTGGTACTGTACCCTTTTTTAGACTTTTCATGTCCTAGTATATATATTGATTGATTTAAAACTTTAGATTTTGATCACACTTTTATGTTTACTATGAAAAATACAATGAAATCCACTTAATTGGACCACCGGTTAATAAGCGGTCAGACCAGCCACTTATTCAGACCAAACTCTAAAGAGCCAAAACATTTCCTATTACATAAGCCTAATATTATTTGCTTATTGGGACCAAAAATCCTTTTAATCAGACCAGAGAAATGAAAGCACATGTAAAACACGAGCCATAAGTTGCCCATGTAGAATGTATTTATTACAGGTCAACGAACAAAAATTAATTTATCAAACGTTAATTACAATTCTGAAATCCAACGATACTTACAGGGGATATGTTTAACAAAATTCGTACTAGATGGTGGTATTGTTAAAGCAAAATTCAAGTGAATTTTTGAATTTACTCGGCTGAGCAATCGGCATGTACAATAAAATTAAATTATAATTTTAATAAAATTCTTTGTTTATAAAATAAGTACCGTAATTATCTGTGTATAGCCCACCAGTTATCTACAAAAAAAACTCATTTTTTTACTACATGCAGGCAATATAGCAATGCGGTCAATACATGGAATTTTAAAAAATAATAATTATTATTATAAAAAGACAATTATCGTTCAACAATATTGAAATCTATTTTCCTAAAAAAAAAAAAATGCAAATAAACTCTACTAATTAAATCGTAGCTTTCGAAACGATTATCCAAAGCAGATTGGGGCTCGGGCGCTAGGAATGAAAGAACTTTATGTAGGAATGCAGTTAGATTTCAGGCGAATGTATTGTTTTCTAGGGCTGTATACCATAACAAGGGGACTTGCACGGGAAAACTTCGTGGGAAACCTTTCCTTAGCAGCGAAGTTGTATCATTCCAATGGTTGTATTCTCCTTACCAATTTAATCACAATATGGGGGTAGGACCAGGGCTAAGGTTGCTGTTCATGAAGAGATATGCATCCGCGCTTTCGGCTAGCCATGTATAAAAAAATATGGTAAAATGCAAACTTTTTAAAAAGTTATTTTCAATCTTAAAAGTGTTTTGTAATATAAACTTGTTTATAAGAAAATAAACAATGTACCTTACAGAGTGATTTGTTTGTATAATTATTTTTGTTACTGGGTACGGGTTATACACCAAACTTAATTTTTTTAGAATGTATTTTTCTTCCTGCGGACTATACAATGATGCAGGGTATTTACCGATAATTACGGTAATTTATGTTTTATGGAAGTTTTAATAGCAGTTATGTGGTTTTTAAAACTTCATATATAATGTATAGTGCGTCCGTGCTTGTTCCATATTCGGGTAAGCCGATTCATAGGACCAATCTGATCTTTTCCCGATGTGGACTGATTGACAGGAATCGACTGTATTTCTTATTTGTTTTGTATATATTTTGTTAAATGTATTTTTTTTAATGTTGGGAACTAAATTATTTTGTCAATAACAGCCGGTGGAGCTCTCTGATTGTTAAAAAAAAGTAATAAAATATGTATTGTGGAGTGCAAAGCATACTTCCATTTTCTCTTTTTTATATACTTTAGATTTACTATTTAGTATATTGAGTGTAGAAAAATGCCGACTCGGATTTATTAAAAAGTGGCAAAAAAATTTCATTACTGCATATAACTTATAGAGGGTTTTTTTTTTTTTTTTAGTTTCAACAACAATTATTTGACAAAGTATGGCCCAGGCTTCGAGTTCTAGCCAGATCTTCACCTCAAGATAAGTACACTTTAGTAAAAGGAATAATAGATAGCAAACTAAATCCAAATAGAGAAGTTGTTGCAGTTACCGGAGATGGCACAAATGATGGTCCTGCTCTCAAGAAGGCTGATGTTGGGTTTGCAATGGTTTGCATTTTTTCTTGCTACACAAGATATAAAATAATTTGTGCCTTGGTGCAATTTTTAATTATATGAAACTTAAAAAACCTTTCTTTTTATTGATTCGAAAAATTCCATTTTTCTCTTAATATTTAGTGTTCAAAACATTTTTTAATGTTTTTAATTTTAACAAATTAATGCTTTGTCTAGTTTTTATCATCTGTTTATAAATGGTATTTCAAAGAAAATCGATTCAAATGGTATTTTATAGATAAGTAATTCTGTAAAAATAATTAGTAAAGCATTGATTTTTACTAAAATTCTATAAACGACCGCGTTTATATAAAAATTGTAATTTTTAGTCTTATAAGTAATATAAATTACATTTCAATTTGGCTTACATAGTCTAAACCAAGTGGTACTAAACCCATCACTGCATATATTGTACTTCAATTTTTTTCCCTCCAGAAATATTTTGAAATTTAGAATTTTTGTCATTTAAAGCATTTATTTATGTTACTTTCAGTTTAAGGCATATTGTATTCTAACAGAATCATAGATATTTTAACCTAGTTTCTCTTTTGTCTTAGGGCATTGCAGGCACCGATGTTGCAAAAGAAGCATCTGATATAATTCTAACTGATGATAATTTTACAAGCATTGTAAAGGCAGTTATGTGGGGACGAAATGTTTATGATAGTATAGCAAAATTTCTCCAATTCCAGCTTACTGTTAATATTGTTGCTGTTATTGTAGCTTTCATTGGAGCATGTGCAATAGAAGTTAGTAATATTTTTCATAGTTGCATTAGGTGTAGCAAATTGGTTTTTGAACTTTTTTTTACCTCTCATTTTAAATGACTGAATACTAAATTATTCCTGTAACTGTAGAATACTAAAATAATTATCAGGTCAAAAAAATATGTTTTTAGCCATAGTACAAGAAAAAATGGCTGAGACATTTATTCCAACAACAACACAAAAGTAGACTTAAGATATTTGTTCTATCACATGTACTATAAAATAACAAAAAATTGTTGAGAACTTTTTTACAAAATATTTATTTTTTGTGAAATTGTTAAGCAGTTAAAACTAAAGTTCCTGAATGTTTAAATTAAAATTTATATGTAAGGTTTTATAATGGTTCAAGTGTTAATAATTCTATTATAATTATCAAATACATTTTACTTTATTGTTTCTAATGCCGGCCACCTCCAAATGTAACCTGCACCCCTCTTTTGGGAACACAATTGTTAAATAAGGGCTTTGTTTTTTTTTTAAACTTCTTTATATGTGACTCATACGTAAAACATCTGCAAACTTACTCAAAAAAAAAAAATCCTACATCAACTTGCTGAGCATGTAGCGTCAATATTAACTCGATGTGTAACAAAATATAATAAACATCATACCTGATCTGTAGTCGAAACAATATAGCAGAGCAAAATATTAAATCCTTGATTAAGATAACTGTATTGCCAAATACTTTAGTATGTCAGCCAAATTAAATGCAAAAGTAAATGTGTGCAAAAAAAAAAAAAAAAAAATACTTGATGCATTATAAAATGGTATTTAATAGTACATTTTTCTGTAAAAAATATGAAAATTGTCCATACTATCCCCCTACTGTTCACTTATTTGCATTGCTTTTGACTGCTTTTTGGCTTTCAACTTCTGAATTAAATTTGTCTTTTCAACATATTTGTCATGAAGCATGATACATACCACTGGCGTAGATAAGGGGATAGTTTTGGGGATAACCCCCCCCCCCCCTGAAATGGTAAAGATTGTCTAGAATTTGACCAATTTTTCTTGTAAAACTATGAAATTAGCTCACTTCTCCCGAAGAACCCCCCCCCCCCCTCTCCCCCCAAAAAATCCAGGTCTAGCTATGTCACTGATACATACAATGCTATGCGGGCATTACTGCAAGCATTATGTATAATTCTGACTTATCATTTGCAGTCTTTTAATTTTGAATATTTCAAAACATAATGTATCATTTCGTAAATATGTAGTAAACTTTCTCCAAGATTCTTTTACTTCTAAACATAAAAGCTTTTAACATTGTAATTACATTTCTTCATAGAAATTTTTTTTTACTAAAAAATTTTAACTCCTTAACCATAACTATATGCTAGAAGTTGTATAAGTTTCATAACATTTAACATTTAGCTGTTATACATAATTCTTCATTTTAATATTTACTTAAAATAAGTGTCATTTTACTGTAAACTTTGCTGTTTTTTTAGGATAGTCCATTAAAAGCTGTTCAGATGCTATGGGTGAACTTAATTATGGACACACTTGCTTCACTTGCTTTAGCTACAGAAATGCCAACGCCTGATTTATTATTAAGAAAGCCTTATGGAAGATCAAGCGCTTTAATATCTCGAACAATGATGAAAAACATATTAGGACATTCAATTTATCAACTTGCTGTTATATTTACTCTACTTTTTGCTGGTATGTTTTCAGATTGTTTTATTTCTTTTCCATTTCATGCTTGGAAAGTTTTAATGTTGACTTAGTTTTTGAAAGAGTATATTACTTTACTTCAAAGCTGAATTAATGCTTAGCAGTGACAAAACTAGGGTGTAGTAAATAAAACAGATGCTTTGGGTTCCACTTGAAAAAAGATGCAAAAGCATTTAAAAATACACTTTTTAAATGTGCAAGCAGAACACATATCTAGAATTTTTCATCTTATCTGTGCTTTTAATTCTGTTGATCTTCTGTTGGATAATTTCTGTACAAAGTTTTTTTTTTTTCATCTCAAGTTGGGATTATTGAGTGAAGATTCCATTACTTGTTTCCAAAATAGGCTTTAATTTGTATTTACTTGCAGTAAGTCATATATATGTATGTATATAAAAAAGGGCATTGGGTACTCGTGTTAGATAATGAGCATTTTTATTGGAAAAGTTCATTGCTTGAGAATCCTTTTAATGGCTGTTTTTTAATTGTCTTTGTTTACATATCAGAATTTCAGAGAGATATATCTTAATATCCTCCCTCATGGATACACCCTTGCAGTTGGGGGAAAAAAGAAACAAAAGATTTTACAGAAGTTCTTGACTGTACACTAGATGACATTCGCCATGAATAAATATTTCTTACATTTAGATATGTTTCTATAATTGCACACTATCTCGTATACCACATAGTGTATTGAGCACTTTATACAATTTATTAATACTATGGAACTGCAGATGTAGTTGCTGTAGGTTAATTGATAAAATGGAAACACTTAAATGAATTCTCACTGTATGTGTTCTTGAAATACTAATGAAATCCTTTATATTTTAGCAATTCCTGCAAGTGGAGTGTGCAGGTTATAGCAGCAGAGAAAAATAACCTTTATCAGGCTAAAATTCAAAGCAGATTAAATAACTTTCTAATATATCTATGGAAAATGAAGATTTTTTTTTAAATGAAAAAACCTAGTTTGATAAAATTATGGGGAAATTTTTGTGGATTAAAATGGAAGGGACTTCTGTTCATGTGTTTTCTGTGGAATACTTTAAAAATAAAACTAACTTAATTTATCTTTTAGTTTTTCTTTATTATATGTTTTGAATCAGTATCTCAAAGACTCTCCCCCCTCCCCCAAGAGATTTCTCTAGTTAGATCCCACACTTGACAATGCCACCCCTGGTATTGAAGGTAAACTATGTTTCGTTATTCGTTTTACATAAGACATATTGCTCATTTGTATAGCTGTCAGCCTTTGTTCAAATTCTGTAAAAAAAAAGGATTATAAAGAATATTTTGAAGATATTATAGCTGCATTAAAAAACTTTTGACTAATTAAGACAGGAAAATCTTAGAACTTCTTTAATGCTTTAGTTAAAACAAAATAAGCTGTTTTTAAATCTAATCAAATTTTATTCCTGTGTTAAAACTCATGTTTTAAACCCTGCATTATTCATTAAGGTTATGCATCTAAAATTTGCTCTGATTATTTTTTGTTATTTAAATTAAGACATTGTTTAAAAATGTTTTTCCCTCTTTGTTTACTATTATATTTCTACACATGATTACTGTTCTCATAATTTTTAGTTTTCAGATCTTTATTACCAGTATGTTTTTGAAAATTTAAATTAATATTATGTTTTCGCATTGCAGGTGATAAAATATTTGACATTGATTCAGGCCTAAATTCTTCACTCCATTCAAAACCCACTCAACATTTTACAATTATATTCAACACTTTTGTTATGATGACGCTATTCAATGAAATAAATGCAAGAAAAATTCATGGTGAACGAAATATTTTCGAAGGCCTATCAACAAATCCAATCTTTTATAGTATTTTAATCATAACAGCTGCTTCTCAAGTAAGTTCTACTTGTCATTAAAATTGATTTGTTTTCCTTTTATTGTAAAAATATGTAAAGTTTATTAAAAATATTTTTTAAATCAATGAGGTACCATATCTACAGATCACAGGAATTGAAAAACTGTTACACCTCATAAAACTGAATGTTTTGTTATAAAAGTTTAAAAAATTATTTAAGAAGCTGAAAAAATGTATGGCAAGCTTTCTTGAATTTTGTGAAAGAAAATTTTAATGTAGCACATGCTTTGAAAAAATTTAGTTTAATTCATTTTATCTTCAATCTTTCATCAACTATTGAACATTTAAAAGTTGTTCAATGCTTAAAGCTTTATTAAAACCATATAAGAAAATGATGTGTAACTGCATGATTTTAACTCCAAAACATTTATGCAACTTTCATTGCAAATTTGTACCTGAATACATTGTTTTCCACTACTTATATTAGCATTTAATATTCATTAAAAAAATATACATCTTTCAAAATTGAGCAACTTTTGAGAAACATATAAGTTATAATAATAAAATTACACGTTAATTTAAAGCACAAATGAGCAATAAAATGCAGACATATGTTTCGGGATTGCTTGGAATCCCTTTTTCAATGCGACAGGGAGCTTCTAGATGCAAAACATCCAAATGAAGCTTCATGGCTTCATTTGGATGTTTTGCATCTAGAAGCTCCCTGTCGCATTGAAAAAGGGATTCCAAGCAATCCCGAAACATATGTCTGCATTTTATTGCTCATTTGTGCTTTAAATTAACGTGTAATTTTATTATTATTGTTTACTTGCACAAAGTTAAATTATTTTTAAACATATAAGTTGTCTAATATGCATTTTGTGTGTGTTTTTTTAAATCAATTTAAAAAGAAACAGAGTTGTGTAAGTGTTTTCTACAATTCTTATCAAGCACACTTGCTTAAGTAATCGTTTTGTGTCTCTGTGTGTGACTTATCAATTTATTTATTTTAAAAATCGATTTTTTTGGCAACTAACATGATCCGATATGTATATATTACAGTAAAACCTGTAAAGTTGGCCACCTCTCTAAGTTGACTACTTATGTCAAGAACGAAATTAGCCCTATATTATTTAATGTAGGGAAACCTTTCTAACTTGACCAACTGTCTATATTGACCATTTATGTACATCAAATTTGGGTGGGAGTATTATAAAAAACCCTTTGTAAGTTGACCGCCCTAATTATTATATTTATTTGTTTATCTATTTTTGCAAAGGTAAAAAAAAACTAAAATAACTTCTCCAGGATATTTTTTATGCCATAATGTTGGGCCAGTATTTGGCTGGATGGATATAAAGTTTGCCTAAACCTCTGTGTAAGCTTCTATGAGCACTCTTTTGTACTTTAAATAAGTTTCTTCTTTCTCTTCTAATTGATCTAGCCATTTTGAAAAATTATGTATTTTTAGGGAATCTTTAGCTACCATCAAATAAGTAACATACATAATTAATAACAAATTTGTCTTTATTTTAACTACGTGCTTTAAAAGTAGCATTAATACATGATGTTATATTTTACGAGGGTTGTCTGAAGAGTTTCCGACCTCGATATGAAGATGGCAGCACTAGTAAACCAAAAGAGCGGGAACTTGCTTCAGCATTCTTTGATAACTCCCAGCTGAAATTTTGGACATTTTGAATGCGATTCTTTTGCTTTACAGTTATTTTTGTGTGTTTATGCAACTTTTTTTCGAAAATGGAAAAAATTGAGTATCGAGCTATCATAAAATACTTGTTTTTGAAAGGTAATACGCCTACACAGATTAAGGAGGAGTTGGATGCAGTGTATGGAGACTCTGCACCATCATTAACTACTGTGAAATTTTGGTCAGCAGAATTTTAACGTGGCCATACCAGCCTGGGTGATGATGAACGTTCTGGGAGGCCAAAAACTACCTCCAGTTCTGAAAACATTGCAAAAATTCATCAAATAGTGTTGGATGACCGGAGAGTTAAAGTAAAAAAGATAGAAGAGGCCATGAGCATCTCCAAAGAACGTATTTGCCTAAACGAAGAATTGGGTATGCGCAAGCTGGCTGCATGATGGGTGCCGTGTTTGCTGACTTTGGACCAAAAACACATCCGCAAGAATATTTGCACGGCTCTGTTGGCTCGATTAAGGCGGAATAAATCAGAATTTTTTCATCTAGTAATCACAGTCAATGAAACGTGGATTCATTATTATAGCCCAGAGGCTAAAATCCCGTCAAAACAGTGGACTGCAAAGGGAGAATCTGCTCCAAAGAAGGCAAGAACTGTTCCTTCTGCTGGAAAAGTGATGGCGACTGTTTTCTGTGATAGCCATGGGATTATTTTCACAGACTATCTTGAAAAGGGCAAAACTATTACTGGACCATACTATGCAAGACTACTGGACAAGTTAAAGGCTGAAATTGTAGCAAAGCGACCGCATTTGCAAAAGAAAAAATTTTGTTCCACCAAGACAATGCTCCCTCTCACACCTCGGCGGTTTGGATGGCCAAAATTCATGAGGTAAAGTTGGAACTACTTGACCATCCACTCTACTCTCCAGATTGGCCCCAAGTTACTTTTTTCTATTTCCTAAGCTGAAAGAAGCACTAGGAGGATAACAATTCTCATCAAATGAAGAGGTAATTAGCTTTGTAAGTAACTATTTTTCAGAAAAAAATGCTACCTATTATTTGGAGGGGTTAAAAGGATGGGAGCATCATTGGGGAAAATGTATAGCCTTGCAAGGAGACTATGTTGAGAAATAAAAGTCATTTTGGGGTAAAACGTCTTTTTTTTTTTTTTTTTGTTAGGTCGGAAATTTTTCAGACAACCTTCGTAATTAGTTAAATGAATAAACGCATAGTTTAAAAAATGACAAAAAAAAGTCTCCACCCTCTATAAGCTGACCACCTGTCTAAGTTGACCACTAAAGGGCTGCACTGCAAGTGGTCAACTTACAGAGGTTTCACTGTATTTAGATAACCTTAGAATTTCGAAAATACTATTAAAAAAACGGCAGGATTAGTAATTTCAAGAAACAGAAAAAAAAGATATGCATGCATAGTAAGTACATTTATAAAACTACTAAAATAAAAATCTATATCTATTGTGTTCATTCTAATTAAGTTTAATTTTGTTACAGGTGATTATTGTCCAATATGGCAGTTATGCCTTCGCTACTGCTCCGTTAACCATTGATCAATGGATGTGGTGTATATTTTTGGGCTGTGGAGTTTTAGTTTGGGGGCAGTTGATCACTACAATTCCTACGAAACAAATACCAAAGACTTTCACTTGGGGTTCAGGTCCTCCAGAAGAAATGGCTGGTAATGTTTCGTTAGTAGAAGATGGCAGCAGTGGATCTCTATCTCAAGATGTCAAGAGGACAGGCCAAATTTTATGGATTAGGGGACTTACAAGGTTACAAACTCAGGTCAGTCTAAGTAATGGCTTTTACTCATTTTGATTGTTTTTTACATTACCTTCTAGTCTATATTATAGCATTATTACCACTATGACTAAGCTCATAAAATTTTCTTTACTCAAAATTAACATGTTCCCTTTTTTTCGCTCTCTCAAAAAATATATCTGTTTATTTGGGTACATATATGAGAATCCAGTAATGTGTCCAGGATTTTTCTTAGGGGGGAGGGGTCAAGTTCAGGCTTAGGGATGCACCTGATATTGGCTATTTGGTGTCCCTTGTCTAACGGATCCGTCGACGGATATCCGGCTTTGATGTTTGAAAGTTGTAAATTCCGTACATATTGTTAAACATTACACAGCTTCCAAATACAAGTTTGTAATTGCATACATTTTCCAAAGAAGCCAATCAATTAAATTTTGAAAATCAACTTTTGACATGCTGGACAGCCAAATCTTTCTGAATATTTAAAAATCGGTGAGATACAAGTTACCCAATTCCCCCCCCCCCCCCCTTATATTTTGTTTTTGAATGAATGAGATGATCATTAGAATCAGTGCCTTCTCAATTAGAAATATAAATCGGAAATGGTATATACCTATTTATTTATTTTTTTAAATTTATTCTTTTTATGGCATTTTAATACTTAACATCTATTTATTTTTCAAAATGAAATGTTTGTTTTATGAATAGCTTCAAAATCATTTGTAAAAGAAATTTAATGAGAAATCATGAGCTAATTTTATTGCATTTATATTCTTCTCACTCTGTTTCCGTCAAATTCAGAAATAAATGGTGGAAATGTTTATAACTTGAGGTGCAATAATATCGAGCATTTTTCAAAAGAATCATGATAAATTTAGTTGAATTGCTATTGTTTGTGTGATGTATATAGAATGAAATATTTTTCATGGCCAACCTTTAAAATGGCAGAATTTCAAAAGAAAAATGCAATGTTTTTTTCTCCACAAATAGTAAGCTAGTTGAGCTAATGTCTTCTTGAAACTTTTCAGTGGATCATCAATAGTAATATTTTCATTAGGGGTGCGTCTTTAAAACAATCATTCTAATCACAAGAACTGGCTCATTAATTCACTGACTGTTCTGGAGTTTCTTCCTCCAACGCACCCAAAATAATAATAATAATAATAAAGAGTTTGTTTACTGCAAGTCAAAGTGGCATTAAGATTTTTCCATAAACAATTTGTAAGTGTAAAAAAAATTTCATGCTAACGTATATACTTTGCTAAAAAATAATGAAAATTATACATGTGAGATAAAATTTAATCTAGCTTTTTAACATCTTATTTAGTTTAAGCTGCTTAATATGATATTTTGTGTTGTAGAAGTTCTTTTTTTATATCCTCAAAATCACCATTCTTTTAAATCATAAATAGTTTCTATATTAGTAAGTCATAGGAATATCATTATTTAAAATACTCGTGAATCTCCTCCTTTGTAAAAATTTTATCATTTGATATTGAATTTTTATTCAAGCACTTTGTGGCACAAAATCATCTCATTTGATCAACTAAAGCCTTCAGCAAACTGGTCACCTTCAAGAAATAATATAATCGGTAAATTATGGGCATGCATCAGAATACAGTAAAAAAAAGTGGAGATAGGCTATAGCTAGGTGCTTGCATGAATTTCTTTTATGTTCAACTTGCAGGGAATAATACTTTTTTCATATGTTCTAGCTTTTTTTTTTTTCCAATTTTAAAGTTATATATTCCCATTATTAGCAGGGCTCAAAAATTGTATATCCCTACATGCGCAGGCCATGTAAAAATTCTGAACGGTCATGAGTTTTCATATCTTACATACCCGGCAGGGCATGTAATTTTAATCAAATATTTCTTTCTAAAACCTTATATGAACAGACGCGTCAACAATAAAATTGGTAATACAATTTAAATTTTACAAATTTTGACTTGTAACTACTTATTATGTAATATGTATTTGTAATGTAATTTTTTAACGATTTGATTAATGTTAAAATAATTCTTGATTCAGATATATAACACTGTTAATTTAATTTTTCGTCTGATTAATGCTATGCGACAAATTCAAATGTTTTTGTTAATATGCAATGAAACAACTTCTGGGCATGTAAAAATTTTGTTCAGGCATGTATTTTTTAGACAAACATGCCCGGCAGGGCATGCAAAATTTTAAAGATTTTTCGATCCCTGCTTACTAGTGTTTAAGAATGCTTTTCATTTAGAAAAAATGTAATTAAATGCAATTGAAATTTTTATATTCTTTAAATCAATACCCCAAGTAACTTTAATGACACAGAAACCACTTCATTTGGAATGTTTATGATAAAGTAGTTTTTGGGCTTAGAATTAAAAGTAGGTTGTTTAGAGTCTCCAGCCTGACATATGTACGAAACTGTTGCAAAAAAAATTTAGCACGAAAACTTGCTATTTTGTCCGTTAAAAAAGTTAATAAGCTAGTTTAAAGCTATTTCAGTTTCTTCTACAATTTGCATAGCTATAATAAATATCAAAATTTTATGCTTCATCATCTGAATTCTTAAAAATAATTAATCTTAAATATTTTATGCATTGTCCCTCTTTGAAACTATCAATACTCATAATATAAGTTAAAGATTTGACAAATGCTTGCATTTATTGATGTATAATCTTATTTTTCTAATTTTTCATAATAGTAAATATGAATGTAGGGATGTAGCTGATCTCTTCCATTTGGGCTTGTTTATAATGTCTGTTTTGAGGATAGTCTTAGTACTTTGAAATATTTCAATATTAAGTAACCTTTTGAAGTTTTACTATTCAGAAGTTCTTCTCCTTTAGAACAATTTGAAAGAAATATATCAAAAATGCATGTTTGGGATAGATATCATGCTTTGCATGACATGAGTCTCTGTTTTAAATATTAAGTTATATATTTGTATTTAAATACTTTTGCTGAGAGCTAAGCATGTACTTTTTCTTTAGTTTTATTGACATGAAATTAAATTTATTTCATTTTGAATCAACCATAATTTTTGCTTCTTTTTTTTTTTTCTTCTTTTTGTTTTTGTTACTGCTTTCGTAACTTGGTTTCACTTAAAGTTTTCATTTAGTGTAAAGCATGTTTCTATATTTCAAACAAAAATAATGTAATATGAAATTTCAGGAGCATAATAAAGGTTGTTATAGTAAATATATTTAAATTATGATGAGTTGTTTGATCTTTTTACAGTACTTAAATGTTTAATTTATTTCCAGTTTCATATGTGGTTTCTTAGATAGTTAAGTATAGATATATTTTGTGTAACAATTAAGTACAAAGTGTCTTTGAAATAATATTTGTTGTTTGCCATTCTGTTGCTCATCAATGGACGGCCGTTATTTCAAATATTGCTTATAATTTTATGTATTAAGTTTTTAGTTATATTAGTTCTCCAGTACCTTTAGTTTCATATTTTATTCAGACAAGAAGTGAATCTTTAAGAAATGTTCTTAATCTAATTTCATATCTAAACATCTTGTTCATGCTTAACATTGACTTATGCTTCTAAAGAAGTTAAAATTAAAAATTCTCACTGTAGAATTATTTAAATCTCAGTGAATTGAGCAGTTTTTGTATGAAAGTTCACATGAACAAAAACTTTTTTTTAAAACTCTTGATTGTATTTTCACTTTATTTATTTTTTTTAACGTACCTTTCAGAATATTTTAAGCTTCTCTGCTCTCTGTAAAAATTATGATTTTAAAGGCATTCAACCATATAGAAAACTCATGGACATGTTAAGTTGTGCTTTTGTAATGAAGATGTTTCAACACCAAACTATATAAATTTCAAACAGTTCAAATTAGTTTCAAAATCTCATCCTTTCCCCTTTATCATATTTGTAAATAGGGCATATTGTGGCATTCGAGACATGATGGATAGTCCATAACATGCATATATATCCTTGTATTTTCTATAACTTTTAGAAAAAATCTAAAAATTTATAGAAAATACTATATATATAGGAAGACAGATTTGAAAAAAAAAAAAGATAAAAATGGGAAATATAAACACTTATCACCTAAACATTTGCAAAGCAGCAAAAATTTATGTAAAGCAATATATAACAGAACTGTAATAAAACTTTTTTTTTTTTTGGAAGGTTTGAGGATGAGACAAGGACTTATCAGTGTTGATGTGTCTCGAAGAATGAGCGATGCTGAGCACCTCGCTTATTTCAAGCAAAAACACACTAGAGCCAACAGCAACATAGACCAGAAAATCTTACTTTAAAAGAAGCATAAAAAAACACATTGAAAAAGAAAATGTGGCGGTTTGTCCATGCCGCAATTCTAAGACTGTTTGTTGGTGTGTTGTTTCTTTTAGTCTTAGAACTGTGGCATGGACGAAACACTACATTTTGTTTGTTAACATTTTTTATGCTTGCTTTAAAGATTTTCTGGTCCTATGTTGCTGTCGGCTCTAGTGTGTTTTTGCTTGAAATATGAGAGGAGCTCTGCATTGCTCATTCTTTGAGACAAACCAACACTGATGAGTCCTTGTCTCACTCTCTCATTCTCAAACCTTTAAAAAAAAAAAAATTAATGTTTTACTACGTTTCTGTTATATATATTGTATATATATATGTATGCATTTTAAGGACTCTACTTTTATCCCAAAGACCATGAATTGGCCAAAACATAAAATTATGATAGTTAACTTTATTATTTGAATTTTCAGTCTTATACACAGAATATTGAAACCTAATACTAAAATACCTTTCTATACAAATTCTTCTAGAGCTTTAAAGACTCATGGACTGTAACTTTTTTAAGTGATTTTTTTTAATTATTAATATATTTTACACCTGGCTATTAATATGGTTCCAAAGGCACTTGTTACATTTACTACCATAAAAATAATCTCAAAGTTTGACCTTATTGCTTTTTAATAACATTTTTAATTTGCATTTTATTGATAATTTCAATCGAAGAACATTTTCATGTAAAAAATATTGAACCTAATTATTTTTAATGAACCACTATACTTCGAAGTCATTTTAATGGAAAATTCCAAATTGTAACACATGGTTTTACATTTGTTAGAAGAGTGGGACTTTTCAAAGAATAATAGATTCTCCCTGCCCTCTCCCCCATTAAATACAAACAGATATTGTTCGCAAAAATTGTTTTATCGTAAATAAATTAAATACAAAAAATGATTTCAAGTGTGTGCAATTTTTTAGTACTTTTAGAGTTTAAAAACAAACAGCATTGGTACAAAATAGTATAGATTTGATGTACCTTTAAGGTTTTAGTTTGCTTATTCATTTGTTTGAATGCATATAAAATTTTTATATTTTGTTTTATTTTATGAAAGAAAGTTTTTTGCTTATATATTGCAAATTAAAATTTTAATATTTTTGCATTTCTTTCCCTTGCTTTGAACACAACACAATCATCATATTTTTATTTTCTATTATCATAAAAGTAGAACTATATAGAAAAATAAAATAAAAGAAAATAATTTCCTCTGATTTCAAGTTATTAGTTTGCTTTGCATTAATGATATGTATTGTGTATCATGCTATATAAAAGCCTAGGTCTCAAATTGTGGATCGCTGTGGATTTCTAGTTCGCTGTCTCTGCACCAGAACTATCTGACACCCATGCACAGTGCAAGACCTAAGACACTTATTTCATCCTATCAAGTCCCATCACTTTCCAAAGTTGCTATTAAACATCAATTGCTGCAAACACTTGTCTTCCATTTGTCTTCCTCTTTATGTTCTTACTACAAAGTACTGCCTCAAACTGTTTACTTTATTCTTTTTTTTAAGTTGGAGAACAAGGTACATAATTATTAAAATTCAGTTTTTGATTTAGCTAATTTTCAGTTTAAAAATTATTTTGTCATTTTTCATCTACTATTCTAAAAGTTTTCATGAAATAGCTGTTATTTTGTCTTACACAACAATTTTTTTATTTATGGAATTGCCATCATTAATTTTTTTATTCAAAAAATAGACAAAATAATTTTGAGGCACTGCTTTCAGTTCTTTTCTTTTTTTTTTACTTGTATAATAGCCTGACTGCATTTATTTTGCCTTTAATGCACTAAATCATAAAGTATTAGTTAGTTTTCTTTTTAGGACAACCTTTTGTTTTTTTTATGATGAAAATGCATGCTGTATTAATTGCTTATTTTATGCATGAAAAAAAATTTTAGCTTGAGAGTTTAAAAAGTTTGTTCAGAATGGTAATGCTTGCTATATACATGCTTTTTGTGTGTGTGTGTGTTACCCTAAACCGTGGTTTTATATAAACATAAAAATTTTGCTCAAATTAATAGTATAGAGGGAATGTGAGGAAATGTAGAATTAAATAGAAATATCCTAATTTATCTCCCTTTAATTAGCAATAAATAGTTACATACATATATGTATATTTTTTTAAATATGTGCTATATCTTGTGGCAACTCGCAAGTTTTTACTTGTTATATCTGTATGAAGCATGCGTCAAAAATATTATGCATAAATTTATTTAGATGAAGGGCTCTTGTTATTTTCCACAACTATTAATTTGTAAATTCAAAATTAACCATTTTTAAGTTTGTAATTTCTTGGGAAAATGGAAAAGTTATTAAAATTAGTTTCTAAATTGAAATAAATTTCAATTACATTTAAATAGAACTCATCTTTTTAAAAATTATTATATAATGGTATGTATCTATATATATAAATATATGCAGGGAGGAGAATTTTATGAGATAAAGTTAATATATATTATTCATATTCTTTCATCATGTCACTTTTTCATGCTTTTAAACCTATTAAGATACTAAAAGCTATATTGAATCTGTTTTTGAAAAATTTCCATGTGTAAAATTTAAATTTGTTGCATAAATGCTTCTACTGATTATGTACTGCCCAAAAAAGCATAATTTTCTTTATTTTTAATTTTTTTTCTTTATGTCTTTCTTTGTCATAAATTAAAACTTTCACAATTTTTTCCATTGTTTACTTATTGTTAGCAAGTAAGTAATGGTAGTTATCACTTTTTCTTGAAAACTTTTACAAATACCATTCTAAATGCATTTCATTTATAATTGTTTATCAGAAAATAACTTTGACAAATGTATAATATTATTTCTTAAGATACTATTTTATTTTAAGCCAGTGATTTAATAACTAGTCTAAGAAAGTGTTCTCAAAATATAAGCGGCAAATCTTTGTTTTTGTACTTCTGAGTACACGTCTTTTCATTAAGAAAATATTCAGAGGCTTTGTTCCAATAAAGTTATTTTAAAACCAGGTTGACATGCTAATTTTCTTTTTTCTTTCATATTAATATACAACAGTTTTTGGTTTTGCAGGGCTATTGATTATATTTTCCTTCTGTATAACTTAACAACATTTAAATTTAACTTATGAATGCATGACTTCCTCATGAAAGATTTACTTTATTCACAGTTGATTGGTGACTTTTGCTATTTTTTATACTTTTTAATAAGTAAAAAATTCTTAAATAGACACAGCTGTAGAAACAGCTTTTTCATAAAAGCATGCTTAGCCTGAATTGAAAAAGGTAATTATGCAAACCATTTGTTTTTCCAAGAAACACAAGAACCAGAAAAATATTAATTTTAAATTGAAAGGTTTTCTATCTTGAAAACTTCCTTTTCTCCTTTATCTCAGCTAATTCTTACAATTGTGCAAAATAGTAGAAATTTGTGTAGCTATCTTTTTTGCCTAATACTCATAAACAGAAGATATTATAGATATTATTGGGTACCTAATAACTTTTGCATTGCAGTATTATCACGCACAGACCTTTTTCAGTTCAGAAGTTTTATTATGTTTAATGATTGGCATGTCTATGAAAGTTTTTTGCTAGAAACAAGTCTGATTTTTTTTATGAATTGTGTAGTAGCTTTGAATGTGCATTTAAGTTTTTATTTTTTTTTTTTTTCATTTGAAATTGCTATTTGTATGTATGTTTCCATTTTTTTTCCTTTGACAGCTCAGAGTAGTAAGAGCCTTTAAGAGTACTTTGGAAGACATGGAAGAAAGACGTAGTGTTCATAGTTTACATAGTTTACACAGCTTACGTAGTTCTCGTAGTCACCCCAAGCAGCTTTCTGACATTAGTTACATAGACGAAGATGTGAAAACCCCATCTCCCAATGATTATCCTTATGATATGGCTGATTCTAAAAAAAATGCTGTTTTCTCTAACAACTCTGTGAGGAACATGAACCACAACAATACCCAGTTTATACCACCTCCCCAGAGTAACTCATCTGAAAGTGAAACTCATGAAACAGCACCCTTGATGATCCGTACACCTACTCATCAGAATCGTCCCTCCAATCAAGTGCAGGAAACACCTTCAAATTCCCCTACCACAACTACAAGTATTACTCCTGTCAACTCCTCATCTCCCTCTTCCAGCACCTCACTAACTACAACCACCAACAATAACAACCGGGCTAATGTGACAAGCCCGATAGCTCGAGGCTATCATCTCTTGGTAGAACCAACTAAAATCCATGAAACTAGTATTTAACATAAGTTTTTTCTGATGCAGAGGCTATTTCCAGTCAAGGACTTCATGGAAGATTTTTTGGGCTTTGTCGTGAATTGATTGTATAGCCGAGCTTGGATGCTATCATGTGAATGCTCTGATATTGAAATTTGGCTAATGTAATAGCTACAGGCAGCAGCAAGTGTCAAATTTGAAAGATCTTGTTTTGAATTTAATAAGAATTTCTTTGTTCTGTAATAACTAAACTTACTATTCATTTTCGACTTCATTCATCTTCATTATGGCATCTTAATATTTTCAGTCTTTGCTGATTGCAAAGAAAATTAGAAACGTTTATTTTCAGTATTTGTTTTCAGTTTTAATGAATGTGTATTTGTGGTAGCTGTATGAAATTTTTCTGGTAATATGCATCTCATTGTGAGATTGGTTACTTTTTGTAACAGTTATATTAATTTTATATATACTTTAAGAAAAATGTAATTTTTTGAAATATCGTTTTATCGATCCTCTAGACCTTTGCAAATAAACATCTGTAAAATTAATCCTTCATTAGTTTCATGTGCTTTAGCAAGATTTTTATTAGTTCTTCATTTTGAAAACTTGAGGAAGAAAATTAAATTTGATAATGAGTATAAAGTTTTAATAATTAAATTCATTTTACTTATTTTTAAAGTTTTCCCTTCTTCTTTATAAACTTTTGTACTACTAATTCTTATTTGTCCTTTTGAATGCTGTGATGACTTATACATCTTTACTTTCTTACATTTGTTAATACTCGTTTATGTATGCATATGCAGATATGCACCATGCAATAAAATATTCTCTTGAAAAACAAATACAAGGCCGAAATTTCAAAAGTCAAGAATAAATAAATGCTATTCATGTTGATTTCTTCTTAAAACCTATTTTTATCTAACATTTTATTTTTATGTCCTTTGTTTACATTAGTAATACAGAATTTTTTAAAGTGAGTCGCATTTTTTTTCAATATTTTTTCTGCTAACTATTTTTTTCTTAAGTTTGGAGGTAAAAGATGTCTCATATAGCACACAGAATGTTTGTGCATATTTATTGTGTATTTTCATTTTTTCTTGCATTTATTTTAGTACATTCTAAATATTCAATAAGTATTCAATTGTTGCATTTCTTTCTTTTTTTAATTCTTATATACTTTGCTGATTTAGATCACAGAATGTTTTAAAAATGAAATGTTTGCCTTTTCTTGCAGTATATTAAAAACTCAAAAGCAATGTATATGAGTACTAATAGCAATAAAAATTATAGACACATATTTTTAGTTTATTTTGTGTTCCTTTTGTTCCTAACATCTATACCTGCTGTAACAGTTTATGAATCAGCCATTAGAAATTAAAAAAATATATTTTGAGTTTATAAGGAACCCCTTTCTCAATGCAAAAGTAATGAGCTTATAGATGAAAAGCTACTCACAAATGCTTTTCATCTATCCACTCATTTAATTCACATTGAAAAAGGGGTTTTTTGTAAACTCGAGACCCATGGTTGTAGTTCATATTGCTATTTGTACATTTTTCGTTTTGTTTTTGAGTTTTTTAACAAGATGCTTTCTGCCACACATACAATTTTTTTTCATATTCCTAATACTACCATTTTCCTATTATTTTTACCAATAATGATCTGAGATTTTTGTGATGTTTTTTTTAATATGCTGTTTAAGACATGTTCACTTCTAGAAAATACTCAGTTTTTTACTCTTGAATCTTCAAATTGGTTGTTATTATTATTATTGCTTTGGTTTTTATGCATATCTAGTTCAATTGCAAAATATAGAGTGGATTGTCGCTAAATAGTTTTAAGTCTATGTGTCTCGAGACTCAGTTTCAATGTAGCAACATTATTCAAACAATAACATTATTAATTTCCAAGTCATGTTGAAGAAAAAAATAATTTTGTTTCCTAGTGGTGGAGTTGAGGTCTTGAGTTTTTCAACCTTATTCTATTTCTTATTGCTAACATTAAAAATGTAAACTGAAATGTTAAATGTAAAAAAAAATATTTCATTGCTTAATTCTTTATCATGCTTAAAAAGAAACCACCATTGCATTAACAGACATTAGCTGTTGTAGAGAGGTTTTATTCCTTAAAATTTAACATTTTTCCACTTCTCAAATGTAATGCTTTCCAATGTGAAGTGCATACCCACCTCAGTACAGTTTAGTGCTTTCAAAGGGCAATCCAAGAATGAGTTATTAATTGTTTTAACTTCAGTGATTTTCTCTTTTTTGTTGCTATTTTTCCCTCTTTAATCCCTTGCATGTTTAAAAAATTAAATCAAATACAGGCCCGTCATTTCAAATCCCCCCCCCCCCCCCGGGAGCAATGGGTATACTTTCAGTGCATATTATGGGTAAAAACAACAAAATGCATAAAACTATGTATAAATTCAATGTATTTCTAAAAGTCAAGGGGGAGGCTCAACATGAATCTCCATAAGGGGTATCATTTTAGATATGGGGCATACCAAAAAAACTTTGGGAACCACTGCTCTAAAGCATCATCAGTTCATTTCTCCTTTAAACTTCTGAAACTTTCTCCTTTAAACTTTTGAAACTGAAATATTCAGCTTATTTCATGCTAATTTAAAATCTATTCTCCAAACCATTTTGTTCGAAAGGAAAATGTGCTTATACTTACAAGTTTTCGTTTCAAAACTATTGGCATTGTGATTCAATAACTAAATATTTAACATTTAATTTCAAAGACTTTGTGGGATAGTTATTTCTTGTGGTGAAATGGAACATTTAAATATTGTTACATATATTTTTCAAAATGTTGAATGTTTATAAGTAGAAGATTAGCCTCAAAATTTGTTGTTAGTAATATTGCACTAAACATTTTCCTTATTTGTATTTTTAAAACAATTTGCACTTTATAGTTTGAAACAACCTTAAAATTGGTATAATAAAAATCAAGGGGGCAAAATAGCTTCTTTTTTCAATGATTCATTTATTTTCTACATATTAATTTGCACATTGAACGTATTTTTCCTATCTTTTTTTAATATAAATATTTTAATTCATAAGTCTTCCTTTTTGATATGATTAGAATTTCTGTAATTTCTTATATTTATTGTGTGAAGAATAAGTTATGAGATATCTATTTAAAGGCGTTAATGTTTTTTGAGTTCTTGTACTACTACTTAAAGTAGCATTTTTACCATGCTTTACATGTTTTTTTTTAAACTAATAGTTCACAAATTACGTATTACTTAAATTGTGCTTATATCACTATTACCGTGCTTTCAAAAATTAGTTATTTGCGATGCTTAGCTAACACTCAATTGAAACACACTTATTTGGGGCATATGCAAGGTCTTGAAATATATATTATGCTGTGTTTGGTGTAATTTTTGATAATTTTGATTTGCTATTTTTCTAAAAATCAACAGTTGTAGTTTAAATATTTGCATTGTCAGTGCGTACTGTATGTTGTTCAGTCATAGTGAGATCTTTTTATTAAAATATATTGTAGCATTTATTCTCGGTTGAAAAAAAATGAAAGAATTTCTAATATTGTTAAGCAAATTTAAACAAGGTGTATGATATGAATAGCGTTGGATAACAATTTTCCAAGTATCATCAAATGCATTTAAAAATAATTGATTTTATGGTTAAATTCAATGCAAATCACCCATATTTAATTAAAAATTTGCTACTTGAAAATTTTGTACTGAATGTGAAATAATTTCATGTGTGTTTTTGTCTTGTTCAGTGTATCAATTGTAGGTAATTATTAGTGAATGCTAAGCTGGTTTTTTGACTCAATTGCGTGACTTACTATTACATAGTAAATGAGCATGTATCACATGCATGAGCATCAGATAATTCTATACCTGGTGGCCTTAGATATGACAGAATACCTATTGATATTTAAAGTTTTGAACTTGCAGAATTTTCTTACTGTTGTTCCATTGATCATCGAAAGATTTTTAAAATTGTACAGAGATGTTACCTTTCATTATTTTATGCAAAATTCGTAATTTAAACATTGATAATCATTGTATAGAGAGATTGATGTAGAATGCCACCCCCTTCCCCCACCTAGATCATTTAGTGATTTACTGTGGATGTTTTAGAAATGGTATTTAAATATTACAGTTGTTTTCTGATTATTCTTAATTCATGTTTTAAATGTTTTCGTTTCAATGTTAAAATAGTATGCTTGAAGGAAAACATTTTGTAATTCTATTCTCATTTTAATTCTTTTACTACATTTACATTTGATTTTTTGAAGTGGTGCTAATAATAAATACAGTCTTATCATTCCATTACTCATTTGAATATTTTTTTATTCTATAAAATATTATTGAGATAAATATTAATTTCTCATTTTTATTATCATAAAGTTATAAAAGATCACAAAGTGTGCAAATTCTTTTGCATGAACTTAAGGGATATTCTATGTTGTTCCAAATTGAAATTTTCTTCACATTGAATACTTTTCTGAGAATTCCATTGCTTTAATAATATCTTTTGTTTTATATTTTATCATAGAGTTGAATTTGTATGCTATTTATCACTAGTTACTCATGAAGAAATCCATATAATTTTCTGATTACTCTACAATTTCTAACTTATGATATCAATTAAATATTTCATGATATGAATATAACTCTTTTAAATACAGTGAATAAGTATGTGATTAATGAAGACAATCTAATTCTGAAAGTATACACTGTACATTTTACTTCTTTAATATAAAAATTACTATGAATACATACATTTTAAAATATCATTACTTAGAACAGAGTAGGACTCCTTTTAGCTTATAGTAGTCATAAAATAAAACTTTAGCTTTTATACGCTTAAAATAAGTACCTACTTTTTCGATCCTAAATTAACAGATAAAACACTACTTTGCTTATTTCCCTCCTCTTGATGCTTTATTTTTTGTTTTTATTCTGCCCAGTTCAAGAATTTAAATTTTTTGTTTGTGTTACTCTCAATTTGTAAATAAAAGGAAATTCAAAATTCTGTTAAATATTTCATCTGTGGAAGTTCTATGTTTTTATTGAAAAGCATTAAAAAAAATGGGGTATCTTAAGCTATGAAACAGAACTGGAATGAAAGCATTAATTGCTATTTAACTTCATGTGCAATACTTGAATTTAAAATTTGGAGTGTAATTTCATGGTTAACTCAGGTTGTGAATGATTTTTTTATGTCCACCTAGGCAAGTCTTAGGCTATTTTGATTTATTGAAAGAGGTTCTTTGAATATTAAATTCAATTTTGTTAATAAATACTTATGAACAACAAATACCTAAAATTTGATATACCAACGTTGTATTTTAATTATAATGTATTTTCAAGTAGACCCTTGTGATTTCAGATGTTTCTCTTATTAAATATGAAAACGATCTTAGTGTATTTCCTTACTGTTTAGCACTTTTTAAAGGTTTAACCATTTCTTATTCACCGATTTTTGTGAGTACAAGTTTATTGATTTGCTTCACTCAAAACCTAATTTGTTTTAAATTAATTTATGAAATGTTATAGGAAAAGCACAAAATGTGTTTTTAGAGTAAATCTAAAAATCAGGTTATGTAAAAAAAGATACAGTTTTGAGAATATATGTGATCGTAATGCAATAATCATATCTCATTTTTTCAAAATTCATTTGATGTTTAAAAATGTATCTTTTTATATCAATCTAGGAAAGAATTTCCTGAAATAAAAACTAATCATGTATTTGTAGATATTTATTGAAATAAAGAACAGTTCGTCAAAGCATATTTCCTCTACGATAGCTTGTAGAAAATACAATTTACATGCACCATGAACCAACAATGTTACATCTAGAGATGGAGCAAAGCTTTGGCCACTTCCCTGAAGCTTTGCTCCAGCCAAATAATGAGTTGAGATTTGGCCTGTAACAATTTATGTTGTGAATATTCTTTTTGCAATTATTATTATTAAAATATTGTTTTTTAAGTTATGCACATAATGAAACATAGTAGAAATCTATATTTAATTTTAAAGTTTGTTTTGAACTCATAAAACCAATCGGTCATTCAACAATTAATAATATATTTGATTTAATTAAAAGTTGCTCAGAAATAAATATCTTACATTACATTATGTTTAGTTAATAATTATATGAACCACTTTATAGATGTCTGAATTGAAGCTATTAAAATATTTCACGAAACATCATTAAACATCTAAAACTAGCTTTGAAACATACAAAAACAATAGTATCATTGTTTTTATTATGTACTGGAACAGACTTTGCTAGCAATGGGCACCAGGATTAATAATGCCAAGAATTTTCAAAAAAATAATAATAATTTTTACCATTTATTTTTTGTAAACGAATTCCAAACAAATTTTTTCAAACTACGTTAAATAGTTGTACATTCAGACCCTCGGAACTGGCTTGACTTTCCTCTAATTTGAAGCAAACAAAAGAACAAAATGTTCCAGACCCAAGTAAGATGTAGAGAAATATGTTTTTAACACTTGTTAAAAATTTAAAGGTAGACTGAAACTGATGTAAAAATTTTCAATGGAATTATTAAATAACTTATATGATGAATAGCAAGTGCTTTAATTAATAAATTAAAGTGCTAAAAGGGGAAAACCTATTATATTATTTTTATTATACAAAATGAATATTGATGACAATGAAAGAAAAGTAAATATAAAATTTTGATTTCATGTGATTACTTTAAAGAAAAATCCATAGTAAATTTAATTTAAACTTTCCAAAAAAAAAAAAAGGTGTACACCAAATTTAATACTTATAATAAATATTGCACTAGTAAGAAGGAATGCATGCACAGTACTCTAACAAATACACTCCGACTTCAAAAACCTTACATTAAGAATGTCCAGATATCTACTATAATATTAAGATATAACATTAATAGTAACTAATTTCTAATTACATTTATTATGTGATTTAATATTTGATTATATCTGTTGGTTATTATAAACATCAACTTAATTTCAAAATTTGCAGTAAGCTTTAAAATGTTTTGTGAAACTAAGAATATTGATACATATAGAGCATACGATTCATCTATTTATAAGTGTGTTGTAGGCTAAAATTCAATATGTACAGTATCTGAAGCTTCGGCCGAATTTTGCTTTGTGCCATCACTAGTTACAACTTCCGTTTTGGAAACTACCCTGGATTTTTTCGTTCTTCACCTGTTTAATTTTTATTTTGATATTCATTAGACATTTCTAAACTAAAAATGTCTTTGTTTATTACATTGATGGCAAAAATCTCTGTAATGAAACTCTGTGTGGTGTTGCTAAGATTAGAAATTCAAGACATTTATTTCTCATCCAATTGCATCTAATCTGATCGAATGATTTTTTTTAATAAAAATACTAGTTTTGTAATAATGGTTAAAATGTATTTAATAGGGAAACAAAACTTTTCTAAAAATATTAGATTGTGTCCTACCAAAATACAATTTTATGGTTTTTACTGTTTTTCTATTGCATAAGCACAAAGCATAAATATTTATCTCAATTAGGTGCACATTATTTTTTAATGAATTCAAGACCTTTTAATTGCTTCAATGTGTTTAATTCAAGATATTCTTTTATTCTTGTCTTTATTGTTTACTTGTTACTTACTTTGAAAGGGAACTAATTTGCCATAGTTGCTCTTAGAACTTCTGAGACACTTTTTCCTGATCATGAAATAAACAATTAAATTTCTTAAAATTATATTCATTTTCCGCAGCATTTTCAAAAAGAAAAAAGATATTTTTCATAGTGTAAAACCCCTACAAAAAGTTTTTAAAAATGAAATTTGCTTTACTGCTATATTTCGTAAAAGACATTAACAAAGTAAGCTCTGTTAATATGTTAAGATTTTAAGATTCGATTTATTTTACTGATTGAAATTACAAATTCTAAAAATAAATAGTTTGGAAACGTATGTTATATCACAATATTAGTTTTAAATTTACTGCTATGTGTAGAAAAAAGCTCTATACCTTTTTAAATGTTTGGCCAAAGAATTATACCATAATAGAAGTGCAGTACATGTAAATAAATAATTAATGAATGATTTTAGTTAGAATTTTAAAAGGTAGACATGGGCAAAAGATAAAAATTAATGCTATATGTTATTGTTATAAAATACATTAAAAGTTGAGATTTTCCATAAATTTATTTTGAAACTAGCGCTCTTTTTTATTTATTTTTTGCAATTAACATAAATTTTCTCATGCATGAAAACAGAAACTTTTTCAATCAATATAAATTTCATAGTTGAAATGTGTATTAAAATCACTGTATAGTTAGTTTTCATTATTCAACTGAGTATACAGTAGAACCTACATCAATCCGTCCCGCATCCTTCATTTTTGCCATATGTCTTGTTCTGTTTTAATGTTCCCATCATGTTATGTAAATAACGTTAATTTTACCCGCTTAAATCTTTTTTGAAAATAAGATCCTTGCATCTATAGTGAAAAACTTTTTCTGGCATGGAAAAAAGAATGAGAAAAAATAGCACCTTGCCACCATGTTTGATGATTATGCATCAACTGGTGAAGAGGTTACCACATCCGTCTTGATTTCTGTTCAAGGAATTATTGTAGAAAACGAAGAAATGGATAATAATGCCGGTAAAAACAAACAATGTCAATACTATGCCATTTCCAATGTTTTTTGAAAAATTTAAAGGATTTGAGCAGTAATGAAGTACATTCTTTAATCACAAGAATTAAACAAAAGAGAAAAGATATCACAAATTCTAAAAATTTATTGTATGGGTTAAGAGGAAAGAAATGCATACAAACCAAAATTCCTCAATATTAGGTTAACAGATTTGCTCATATTTATTTTGTTTCATAATTTTTTTGCAGTAAGTATGAATTTCTTTTCTGATTTTCCATAATTTAATAGGAAATTTATTGCTGCTGCATATTGTTTCTGGTTATGTTGTATGTGTTAACCTAGTTTCTTCATTTTCCTGTACCTATAGTTTGAATTGAATGGTCCCATGAAAAATGACAAGGTTCTACCATAGTGTATCTACCTTTTTTTCCCCCACGATATTTCATACATACCCTTTGTATTTAACATATATTACACACGTTTAACACGTGTTAAAAATTTAACATGTAACTGTAATGAAATATTTTCTAAAAATTTTATTATTATTAAAGAAAATTTAAGAGTAGCTAAAAGAAATAGTTTGTGATTCTTTCAATGTTCATAGTTAGCATACAGTGCCTAGTATTGTTTGTAATTATTATGTAAATGCCTGTCGGATTAACTCTACTGAATTGTTTACATTTGTTTTCTTGATGTGCAACAAACATCAAACTAATTGCTGTTGTTCTTTTTATTACATGCTTTAATTATGTATGTAATATTATACACTTGATTCCCTCCCTATAATAATATTTCATCAGAAAAAATTAGCACTATTGTAACTGATTATTAAATTTTGCCCCTTATTGAAAATAAATAGTATGCTGTCAACTTTTGTTAAGTATTAAGTAGACTGGTATAATTTAACATTTAATTGGCTGTTAATTATGGGAAGTTTCTTGTAATTTTGAAAATGTTTTAGACTGGAAAAATGTGATGTTTTGTCATTATAAAAATATGTTTTAGATTTTTTTGTGTGTTATGGAATTCAATCTGTCATTTTTTTTCATGAATATAATATGTGCTAGTTGAGTTTTAAACTTCAAAAAAACTTTTATGCTCTAAGTTCTTGCATGCTGAATTTTGCATGACAAAAAACTGCCTTTTTTTCCCCCTTGCATTTTTTGAAAAAATATTCAATATTTTGCATGATAATTCTTATCTCATTATATTGTAATATTCCCTTCCCTTGTCTTAATGAGTTCAATAAATATATAAATAAATATTACATTAATCTTTTCTTTAGCAGGGTTTCATTCTTCTTCGTTTCATTTGTTTGGTAAAATGTTTTAGAAATGAAATATGTTAATATATTTGATTTTTCAAAACTTAAGGAGAGAAGATACATGAAACTGTATAAAGCTTTTTATTACTGTTATAAATGAATATTTGCTTCAGATATCAAGATTTTAGTTTTTTTTTTTAAAACAATATACACTGAAAATATATAGTATTTTCTGAAAATTTCTGTTAAATATTTTTTTTTTCTTTTACCTTTAAAAGTTCAAATATCGCGGGCGATCTGGCAATACCTCCATTCTACAAAATTTTCAATTTTCAGATTTTCCTCTTTATTAACTTTAATCTGAAAATCAAAAAATTTGTAGATAGAAGGTATTGCCAGATCGCCCGCGATATTTTATCCTTGAAAATAGTTATTATTAAGTAATTAAAAATATGAGCTAAAAATACATTAAGTTAATTTTTGTGCATAATTTCAATCATATGTGTGTCAGGCAGATTTGATTTTAGAGCGTGATCATCCCGGGCAAATACTATTTCTGGACTGTTGGTCATGCATTTATGTAAGCAGCTAAAATATTTTTTAGTATTTTGGCCTTGAATTCTAAATCAGGATGTGTGGTTGCTTTAAATTAATTTTATTGTTAAACGAAAGAGGATATTTTGAAAGGCTATTTTAAAATCTGAAAATTGTATTTTCAAAATGTACTGCTATTTCCTATCTAAGGTTATTGGAGGTGAATTGCAAGATCGTTTGATTCCAGTGCCATACAGCAAGAGTGCTACTGATCAAGCTGTAAGCCAATTTGCTATTTATTTTCATATTTGTTTAATTTTCTGAATGATTAAAAGTATCAATTTTTTTCCATCTAATTAAAAATTTTGTCTTTTTCCTTTAAATCAATTATTCATTCTCATGATTTGTGTTAATTGTTTCTCTTGAAGTTGAACAATAATTTCTACATAAGACTGAGTTCTTTATGAAATTACATTTGCAAGAAATTTTCTTTGAAATGAAATTTTGATTATTTAATATTAAAAAATAATATTAATTTATTATATTGTGCAAGTAAGATTTTGCTGCAGCACATTTTACAGTGAAATGTAGTCACGAAATGCTTGCTTCATGCATAAATTTTTATTCAGCTCTCTTATACAAAATTTATTCTTCATTTAAACTATGCTATGCATCTTTTTTTGGTCTTTATATCAACATGTATGTGACAATGCTTTGTTCTTGCATGTGCATATTAGATTTATTGGCATACCTTTTAAATATTACTACTGAAATTTCTTTATTGTTCTCCAACTCTTTGCATGGTTATTTTCTCTTTATGGTAGATATGCAGTTTAAGTTTATTGAAAAAATGAAATATTCTGACTCTTTAATTTTAATTTTTAAAAATGTGATAAGTAAATTAACACATGAACACATTGAAAATATATAATGTAATATAGTGATTATATTGGCTAGGTATATACTAAGTAAAAATTTTAATGTCATTATTAAAGACAGTTTTAATTGTTTACGTACTTAAGCAACTAATTCATTTGATCAATAAAATGTAAATTGTTTCTTCAAAAAGTTAGAATGCATTGCTTTTTTCTACAATTGTTAGATATGAAGAATTATGCACATAACTTGGCAAATAATATAAATACACGTTCTGTTTTATGTTCATAGTTTTGTTCTTAGTATTTTTATTAAAATATTATTGTTCGAATATTTTTCAAAAAGTACCATGGTGACTAACACAACAGGAGCACAAATATTTTAATATCATTTTCCGTCTCCTAGCTTAATTTTTATCATGATACCATAAGTAGGGTGTTAATCTTCTTTGCACTGACAGGTTGTTCAAGTAAATGCAAAAATTGATTCTATTATTTTTATTTTTGAGATTTGGAGGGCATTTTTATCAATGTGACGAACATAACCATTTTGCAACCATAAAGATTTTGTGTAACATTCGCAGACATAATTCTCTGAAAATAAAACAATAAACTAATTATTTTCCTCTGATATTATCTATGTGAAAGGCTATTGTTATATTATCATGTGCAAATTTGACACATATTTTATATACACTCACGGACATTGAAAATAGCGCACCAAGAAGGAATCATCGGATTGAAATGAAATTTATTTCAGTGAATGATGAAGATGAAAGATACACTTGATCGAAAAAACTAAACAATTAGACAATTACAAAGCCGTCCAGCCAGCTATGCTCAATAGCGCGTCGGACCGCCTCGGGCTGCGATACATGCCGCAATACGGTCCGGCATTGAATAGAAAAGACGTCTGATGTTGCCCTGAGGCAGCCGTGCCCACAAATCTTGAACGACTCTGTCCAATTCATGCAAGGAGTGGCACGACGGCAACTGGCGTTTCAGCCGGTCCCATAGAGGCTCAACAGGGGAGATGTCCGGGGAGCGAGCAGGTCATGGAAGGGTCCGAACGCATTACAAGAAGTCCCGTCAATCCGAGCCGTGTGCGGACGAGCGTTATCCTGCTGGTAAATTGCACCTGGAATACCAGTTGAGTATGGAAGCATATGAGACCGTAGGACTTCATTCACATACAGCTGAGCTGTTAATGTACCACGTACCACCACCAGAGTGGAGCGGCTATCGTAGGCTATGGCCCCCCAGACCATGATACCTGCAGTGCAGGAACTGTGTCGCTGAATAATGAGGGTGGGATTGCACCGTTCACCAGGGCTTCTCCACACACGTACACGGCGATCATCTGTCCCCAAAACGAAGCGACATTCATCACTAAACACCACAAGTCTCCAATATGTGGTGTTCCACGTCACTCTCTCTTGGCACCACTGTAGTCGGAGCCGCCGATGTGACGGTGTTAATGGCAGTACACGTAATGGGCGCCGAGATTGCAGATTCGCTTCCCTGAGGCGTCTAGAAATTGTTCGAGGACAAACAGGAACCCCTGCATCTACTTGTACAGTGGAACAGGTCACTGTGGGATCCGTGAGTGCGTGTCCTTCGATCGTCTCGCGCCGCCGTCGCCCTAGTCGCTCCAGACCCGGTACGCCGTGCGTGGGGACCTTCACGTGTCCACTGCTCCCAACACCTTCTGACAGCACAGTCAGAACGATCGACCTGCCGTCCTGGCAAGCAGCGGCGGACTGGCTATGCGGGCATTCGGGCAAATGCCTGGTGGGCCGGTCCAACCTGGGCCGGTCGTAAAATATCTATCTTTTTTTAATAAAGTATACAGCTTTTACAATGTTCATAAAAAACGGGGACCAAAACTTTGCCGTAACCCGGGCTTCAGAGAGTGCAATGCAGCAATGGGGCAAAATCTCTAGGGTCTGGCCGTTGGGCCACAAGGGGGAGGGGGCAGAATTTCTCAGGGCCAGCTGGTCCCTTATAGACAAAATAAACGGCTGCCTGGGGAGCAAAAATGATTATGTTTTATTTTTAAATTTTGAAAATGAATAAATAAAATACACCAGTTTTGCGCTTTAGGCTACCGCCTAAGTCGTCTATATGGACGAGATCTCGAGGCTGGCTTGAGAAATTCTCAGGGCCGGCTCGTCCATATAGAAAACCTGGGCGGCCGTCTGTTATGCAAACTTTTGAGAGCCGCATAATTGATGTTTTTAATTATGAGCAGTGCAGGCGGGGGAGGCTAAGGCGGCGAGGCGATTGCCTCACGGCGCAACACCCTAAAGGAGGGCAGCTATTAACAGCTAATTAACATATTACGTATCATTGGCCCTCTATGGTGAATAAGAAAAATTACTCTATCTTGTAAACACTTAATATTATTCAAATACATATCTACATACTTACTGACAATATTTTTAATCAGTACAAGCTACAAAATACAGCCCTGAAAATCTCTCAATCCAGGTGATGCAAATTCTCAGGGGTGGCCCCAGAGAAATTCTCTCCGGCCAGTTGTCTCAGCCGATTGTCTCACTGCGCAATGCCCTAAAGTGCGGCGACTGTAAACAGCTAATTTATATACAGTATGGGACCTCAAAATCGGAACTCTCTGGGAGGCCATCTTTCCAGATTTCGGAATTTTCCATATTTTGGGTTCTCATTCAAAAAAAGTAGTAAGTAGCATCAGAGCTCATATAATTTGCTCTGGAAGTTTTTATTAGCATTTGCTTATTTATAGTATTTTTGGCCACTGGCGTAGATAAAGGGGGGGACAACCCCCCCCCCCCAAATTTTGACTTAGATACTTAGAGACTTAGAGGGACCCCACCGAAATGTTGGTGTCCGAAAACTTTTTTTGAGACCTTAACCCTCTTGACGCTTTATACTATTCTAAAAATATGTTTTTTAATAACAATTGAATAGAGTGAACACTGAAAAAAAAAAAGCGCGATAAAATGCAAAAAAAAAATCAATTTTGGGGCCTTTGGGTTATAGGGTCGTACTAGGTCGCACCTAGTGTTGCAAGTTTGTCTCAGAAAAAAGAGCCGGAAATTCGCAGCAAATTGCACGAAATGTTCGCGAGAACACAAATATAATGTAATAAAAACTAGAATATCTCCAATTAAATTAATTTTCTTAAATAAAAAAGGAATAATTTTACTACTATACTTTCAATTTTATGCAATATTTTAGGTATTTAATTAAATGTACAGCATTTTGATACAAAATATTGTATATGATTAAATTATTTTCTTTAATGCTTCGTCGTTATCACTTAACACGTTTTTATATGTAGAAAAGGACCGTTCAGCATCTGCGCTATTAGACGGAACTGACAAACATCGGATTGCCACTTTGGACAGGTTGGGAACACTTTCTCTCTTGAATTTCCAGAGTTGAATTGCCCTCCTTCAATGTGTAACTCATTTTGGGAGGGGGGTATCATAGGGTTATTGTTAACTAACAATGGAACAACTGTCAATTTCGTCAAAAACATTTAAATATTTGTATTGATTTGGATCAAAAACTTCCTCTAAACATGAGGGGAATTATCTATAACTAGTTTTATAGTTATTTTTCTATTGATTTTCTCTTCTAAAAGTTTAGTATTACTGTTATACATTTTAAAGCTTCAGAACAGTATAAATTGCCGTTAAAGTGTAAGTAAAAAACAAAATAAGTCTCAAATTTTAAACAATTTGCGCGCAAATCGTGGTATTTTTAAAAAAATCGCAGATTTTAGGGAAAAGCTTTAAAAATCGAGGGAATTCACGGAGTGACAAACTTGCACCCCTAATCGAACCACTTTCCTAGCGGTTTCTCCCCTAAATACCTCGCAAGCCCGAACCTGATGATTTTATATAGTACAGCGATTAAATGTAGGCTTTTTGTTGCTATCGCAATTGGTTCTAATGATTTTCTTTTAATTTTAAGCAAAGAATATATATATTTTTAAACTATCATGAAATGCTCCAGTTGAGATTAATTCCGGTGAGCTAAAATGCATGAAAAATTTTGGAAAATCTTTGGTTTGGCAGTATTTTCGGGAAGATTTTGATTCGCAGTAGAATTTAAAACTAGAATATATTCAGTGCAACTCTTGCAGTTATGAGACCTACTAATATTAGATATGGGTCTCTAGTCGGGAGAAAATTGAAAATGAAAGTAAAGTTGAACACGCAAGACTAGCAAAAAAACATTATTAGAATAAAAAAAAGGAAGCTGGAAATAGCTTTCAAATGCAAGCAATCCGAACTTTTAACAATAAATTTATCTAAACTAGAATCTTTCCCATGACTGTTCACAATGCTCCTTCGTTTAACAATTTTACCAACAGTCCTTTACTACGTTTCATGCCCAGAGCGGAAGAAAGACCCTTTTATGACTTCTTCCTTTTACAAGCACCACCAGGAATTGCGTTAATTGCTCTTCACTTTCAACTAAACCCTACTGACCATTCAATAATAACGCCTCAGCTGCATATACAGAAACAGATGCGTAGAACAGGAAGATGGGGAGATAGTGGGAGATAAAATGATAGTTTCTTTTTCTCAATCTCTCCTCTCCCCTAACAAATGGTACTGTAGCCATAAAAAGGCTATTTTCTCACGTTCTTTAAGCATAAACTATTCTAATTTAAATGGTTTTTCCCCCCAATGGTCGTTTACTTTGCCTGTAGGTTGTTATATGAATATTTTACCATGAACTCGAGCCCACCCACTTTCCTCTCGTGAAAGCTGTATCCACCACCTCCACCCCTTACGCATCGGTGGGTCGGTCTGTCCTGCGCATTTTTTTTTTTTTTTTTTCAGAATTCCAACCCAATATATTTAGAGAAGTGCATTGAATGAGAGACAATATTGAAGCGAGCATAAACCTATTACCAGCTTTTTTAATTCGAAAGAGAATTGATGATGATTGTTATAAAAAGAGAAAGTTGATGTCCTCTGAAGAAGTACAATCTGCTGAATCAGAATTCGTTTCACTAGACACTTCCTGAAGGTAATTTTATTTTTGCCGCTTTTAGTACTAATGCATTATCTAACAAGTTCCGTCCAGAACTATACGAGCCTACTGTCCGTTAAAAACCAACTTCAAACTTATAATCCAGCTATCTCTCTTTCTCATTTAGCTTTAGTTCTTATTACTTCAAGTACCTTTTTCAGCGGTTAATACATATTCATTCACTCATCATTCATTCTTTTATTTATTCAGTCATTCATTTACTCATTAATGTATTTATTCACTCATTTATTTATTTTTCCATTCGTTTACTCATTTATTTATTTTAGAATTTATTCACTCATTTATTCATTCAAAAATATCCTTAGAAATCCCGATGAAAAAATTTCATATGAAAATAGGCTCCCTTAGTTCCGATATAACTTCGTATTTGTACATGTTCTACGTCATAAAATCTTTCCGATGAAGTTTGTTTCAAGCAAATCCGTCTGTTAGATCATGATTTGTATAAGATTGAAAATTCCCCGTGAGGGTTATGTTAATTTTTTTTTTTCTTTTTTGAGCTGTTCGAAAATGAATAAAGGTTGTTCAAATCAAAAAATCTTTTACTCTGAGAGCTTCTTCCAGTAAGCTAGTTCATAGGAGCTTGGATCCTACGCCCAGAGCTCACATAATTTGCCCTTAGGCGCTAATGTTGAGATTTTTTGAACTATTCAAAATTAAGCGAAAAAATGGGCAAATCAAAAAGTCAAATGTAGAAATGAGATGCCCACGCCAAGATCCCCCCCTTTCGATTCAAAAATAAAATATTTCGAATCCGACAAATCCTTCAAAAGTTATTGGGGGGGGGGGGGCAGACAGACCGACAGACACACATTTTCTCCATCTCAAAAGCATACTTTCAAATTTTTCATTTTTCAGTCTTTTTTAATTACTTCACTTATTTTAACTTTTTCTTTATTATTCACGATACATTTAGCATTCTTTCATGCTAACAACTTTGTTTAAAACTTTGACGGGAAAGTAGGCTGAAAATGATAATGGGAAAAAAGTTAACAGTTGAGATTAAAAATAGTTCTCTGTTCTATGTGACACAAATCTTTATTCCTGTAAATTCGTTAAGTTTGGTTAGTTTTATTTTTATTTATTTATTTATTTTTTTTGTTTTTTGTTAAAGGTATTCTTGTTTTATTGCATATTTAACTTTCTGTATTAGCAATTTTTTAAAACATTTGGATTGACTTAACAGTTTTATTCTTTCCATTGTATTCACTCAGACTGGAGATTCAGAAATTGTCTTGTTCGTTAATCACCATCCCTTCCAAGGCACGTAAACTTGATCAGTGTTTAATTTTTAACAGAATATTGTATTTTTCTCTTGTATTTTCCCCTAAAACAGCTTCAGTTCTAGTTAAATTCTGTCTGAAGCGAAAATTATATAAAAACTTAAATCAGATTGCTTTTAAGTTCATAAATATGTTTTTTCCCTTCAATTTTCACATTAAAATGAGTCTGGTTTGAAACTAAATGTATAATAATTTTTTCAATCATCAATTCCACCAATTGTTTTCGTAAAATTAACTGCGAGAAATCGACCTCCCCCCCCCCCCCCGAAATTGGGGTCTAGCTACGCCACTGTTTTTGGTTATCGTATACCACCTATAAGTCATGAAATTATCACAAAAAACGAAGTTGGAGTTGGCTTACATTCGAAGGCAAAACATCGAAAAACCTAGACTTTTCCCGATATTATTTTAATCTCTTAACAATAAAAGAAAAGAATTCCGGTAATTTCTGATATGATTTTATATTCTCTAGTTACTTAATTGCAGTAAAAGATCGGACGATCGGGAAAATGCAAGAAGCGCCGAATTTCAATTTTGCGAATGTTCTGTATTGCGAGAAAATTAGAGCTCATCTTAAAAAAATAAATGTAATAAAACAACAAGAAATAAAAAAAGCAAAATTTAATGATATTAACTCACAATTAAAGCAACAATTAATAACACTCTAATTCTAATCGCAAAACAAACCCTTTTCAGAAAATCGAGAAATAAATTCGAGCTGCACATTTCCGATCTTAAACATGTTCATTGCATTTTATTTTCCTTCTTTTTAAAATGACAAATTTCCAGAAAAAGAAAAAAAAAAAAACAAACACGGCGCAAGAAGAAGCTTTTTGAAGAAGTTCCGGATTTTGGGTCTTTTGGGATTCCGAATTTATGGTCCTATACTGTATTACGTATCATTACCCTTCCATGCTGAATAAGAAAAATAACTGTCGCGTAAACATTTAATATTTTAATACATATCGACATATTTACTGACAATATTTTTAGTTCCTGCAATCTGCAAAATACCTGCCCTCCCAAGGGCCGGTCTGTTTGAAATATGCCCGGGCCGAATTTTCTTCCCAGTCCGCCCCTGCTGGCAAGAAGCACGCCGTGTCGACGACGCTGCAGTCTTCAGGCAAAAGAAAAGGCCCCTCTCAAACTCACTTAACTGGGAGAAATGTTTTCTTCGATGTCTACCTGGCATTCTATACACTTTGGTACACCTCGTAGCGCCGATTCGTGGTCGTCACGTTTATGAATCTTCCACAATGCACTAGTTTATATAGGCCGCGTTTCTTGTTTGCAACGCCAATGCACTAAACTTACATCATTTGCATAACGGACGTCGCTCTACTAATTTGCATAGTTTCGAGGTTGTAGCTCGCTTCCTTCTTGGTGCGCTATTTTCAATGTCTGTGAGTGTACATTACAAAAAATAGTGTTTTAATAAAGCTTACCTGTGACTAACATAACGGGAGTAATATAACATGCAAATACACATTTAACTTAAAATGGTATAGGTAACATTAAAACAAATATAAGTATTCTAGGATTGCCCACCCCCTTAAAAGCTACAGAACCCCCCAAATCAGCTAAACAGTCGTCCAAGTCACCCCCCAAACAATTAGAAATTTCAATGGCGAAATCTGTGCCATGCCCCTTTCCTGATTGGCACCCCTGAGTATACAACTAGGATTTTATTAAAGATTGACATGTGTATGACAAGTATGTTGACTTGTAAACAAAATTTATATAAGTCTTTCAATGAAACTATTTACTTCTTAAGCAGAATGCTTGTTTGAATAGAATGAGAGAAATTATTTAAAGAAATTATTATTAATAATGAGAAATTAAATGGATTTTTTTGTTCTGAAAAAAATTTTGATGTTTGTTTAAAATTTAGATATTTCATATGTAATCATGTTATGTTTGTCACACGTACTGCTACCAGAAAAGAAGAAAATTATTTATGTTCAGCCTCATCAATCTAACTGTACCCATCATATAGAAGACATCAGGGGGGAAAACTTATAAAATATAATAATTTCAGGCAAATAGCTAATTTAATTCATGTTTTTGTGACTAACATAACAAGTAAATCAGATTGAACACTAATTACCTTTGAAGCATTAATTTTAATTCAATGACGAAAAATTATGTTTTGTTTTAAAGAAAAAAGACCATGCTTCAATGACAAAAAGAAACCTAAATTGGTTTTGCAGTTTTACTGATAAAATATTATTGAAAAGTGAGAAAAATGCGAGACATTTTGAGTAATTACATATGTTGTATTGACAGCTATTTTTTATAGGTTTTGAGTAAGATTTTGCAAAAACTGATGTTAAATTCTAAAAATTTGAGAAATTACCTTTAAATTGGTGTATAACTTTATATATTTATTAAAAGTTGAAAAAATCATGTCTGGGGTGACACTTATGTGGAATTGCCCACCAGCTAAGTAGAATTGATTTATGACAAAAATACATACTAAAATTTCTGTTTTGGTTTTGAAGCAATGTATTTTTCCTAGTTACTTTTGCATGTGCATTGTGCTTTCTCTCTCATAATTGTTTTGCATGATGCATTTATTTTATTCTATAGAGCTAGAATCATTATTAACAAAAAAAAGAAAAAAGAGCTTTTTTTACAAAGCTCAATGATTTGTTTATTTTTCTGGCTTTATATGATGCTTCTGGGCGAAAGTGAAAATATGATGCTAAAATATGAATTCTTAACCTTGCATAATTTGAACTTCCTTTTATGTTGCTTTGTTCTGTTTGCTATGTAAATTTGAATATCCTGAGAAAAAATGTATTAAGTAATGTTTAGACTCCATTAATCTACATGAAGAAAAAAAAGTAGGACATATAATTTTAACATAAAAAGTTTTAAAATATGACTGCATAAAATGCTTTCAAACACTGAAAGAATCTAAAAAACTCTCATCCAAATTAGCAATATTATGGGAGAAACAAGTTGTAAAGTAAACCTTTTTTATAACAAAAAGTTTTTTATTTTTTAAATAAGATTTCCATGTAGATAAGATACATTACTAGTTCTTTATGACTTGGTAGGAGTTTTCAAGCATTTATGTCGGAAATACCCTCAGATTTTTTTGTGTAAAAATGTCTTCCCTTCCGGTAGTATGTGGTGAATAGATCTATTCACTTATGCAGTGGAACAGGGGAAATTTTGACCACTCCCCCTTCCTTTTGTTTTGTAGCCGTTTCTACATGCTTTTCTTAGGCAGCTTTCACATATAACAGGGTGCGTACGCGACCTGGAAAACCTTGAAAGTCCTTGAATTACATAATTTTTTTTTCAAGGCCTTGAAAGTCCTGGAAATTTGGAATAATGTGCAAAAATGTCTGGAAAGTCCTTGATTTTCTCATTTTTACTATTTCTTTACAACTTATCAACAGGGAAAATTCACCTTTCTTCAAATTTCTACCTGCAGACATGTGATTTTTCCGTATTTTGACGGAATTCCGTTGTTTTGGTAATTGTGGAAATTAAAAATTTCGCTTCCGAAAAAATTCGTAATTTGGATTTCTTTTTCTCTATTTTTTTTTACCCTATGAACATTTTTGAAAGTAGCCTGCGTACATTCCTGCAAAGTTTCACAAATTACGAGTAAAATTTACACATTCGATTCGTTTTTGGCGCTTTTAAGTGTCAATCCCGATTTTTTTCAGCACTTCGAAATCTGGTTGCATCGGCTTCGGCAAAACTTCCTAGTTCTCGTTTAATATCGGATTCTTCCCCTTAGACATCAATAAATTTGAGCTTATCTATATTTTTAATCTTTCCTAAGTTTTAGCTTCTGTAAAGAGCTTGCAGAAACGTCATTTTGCCACGCCCACTCTAAATGTCGCTGATAATCAAGGAATTTTTAGCTTTTAAGTTTTAGTGATACATCTGTTGATTATAATTATTAAATATTAGAACCTTATTAAAAATCTGTTTAAAACTTTTTTCTTTTTGTGGCAGAAAATTTTTTTTTAAACAGTTTTGTTTTTGTTTCGTTTTTAAATTTTTTTTCTCTTTTTTGTTGCATGTAATTTAAGATATGTTTAAATTTTAGATCGTTTTTAGCATTAGGGTCCCTCTCCCCTTCCAAGTACTCATTTTACAATGTTACAAAATAAATAAATAATATTTATTTCTATTTTAATTCAATATATAAAAACATGTAAAAAATACTTCATGCCTAATTTTGAAGTTATTTCATTTCATTAAAATTTTTATAGTTATCAAGTATGAAACAGTTATTTCAGTTTAAGAAGTTATTGCTCAGGGACATGTTTATTTCTTTAAAAAATGTCATGCCACTTCCATGCCTTATTTTGGTTAGACATAATGCCCCAATCATTTTTTTTTATATTAAAGTAATGAGTTGACTTGCTTAGTATTTAATAATTCTATTGCATAGTAATTCATGCTTGTAATAAACTTTTTAATAAGCTTTTACAAAGTGTTATGTCGTGATTTTTCAGTATTTTTTCTCAGTGAGGCACATGTCTGACCTGACAAGCAATAAAGCTATGGCTCGTTACATACACAACCGATACAATACATAAATCTAATTAATGTGCGGTCTGATAAATTTTTATAGTATTGAATATGAAGTTATTTTATTATAGTTAGAGTGCTCTAAATTAACTAGTATTAAGGAAATATTTCTGGCTTGTAATGTAACTTGTATTTGAAGTGGTTAGATTTACATGATTTTTGCTATGAAGAGTCCTGGAAAGTGCTTGATTTTTACTCGGAGAATAGTGTACTCACCCTGATATAAGGCCTTCTTAGAAGGGTAATGCTAAGCCATGATATTGCCTGCGAGGCTGTTGGCGGGTTGAATGCAGATAAGATTTAAACTGTTACTGGTCTGTTGCGCTTATTAAAAGTGTAATAGTTGAAATATTTTCCCAGAGATTTGTAAAGAAATATAATTCATTTTTAAAAACTACAAAGCGAAGACCCATCTTAGAAATTATGAGTGGGGAAATATTTTTCTCAGGATATAAAATGTATCATTTTATGTGATTATGTAACATTCTTTTAATTTTTGTGTGACCAATTTTTACATGTATGTATTTGCGAGGCTGGAACTTCTTCTACCATTTGGGCTACGAATCAAGAGATTTTGAACTACTACCTTCAAGCTATTCTTCGCTTGCTTCCTTTACTATCAACTTGCTACCTAGATGCTTGCTTTCTGTTCTAGCTAAAGTATAAAATTGGTGTTATAATGAAGTATATCTTATCAAAGTTTTAAATAGTGTTTCAGCTAAAGCATTGCAAAACTGTCTCTGCTGTTGTTCTTGATGAGTAAAGCTTCTGTTTTGTGCCTTTTAATTAGATGTGGAATATAAATTTTGAATTTGCATGTTATTGTATTTGAGCAAGTAGTTTGTGCTGATACTGTGGCTATTTTGTGATATTTGTGAGATAATCTACTATGCAGCTTTTCTTTCTCTCTCACTCTTTTAAGTAGCCTTATGTACATGCTTTTTTGTTGCGTAAACTGCAAAAATGTCTTTGTGCTTGTAATAAAAGCCAATGCAGTATGTTTTTTTTTTACAAGTAACAATGAGACATTTTTATTAAAGAAAAAAAGTTTTCTCAATATTTTGTTTCAGAAGAAGTTTTTAAATAATTTCTGTTTAATTTTCTTGAATAAAATTGTGCATTAATTGGTCAGTTAGAAATCCATAAAATAGAAATATGTTAAAAATTCACAATTCTATTGAAAATAAATGATCCTCATCTAACTTAAATTGGTAAATGTGCAATTCTTGATTAATGCAGATCTGTTGCAGTTTTATTAAAACTTTTAACTATATTAAATATTTTAATTGCTTAAATGTGTAATGGATAATATCATATTCAGCATTATCTATAATCGTATTCCAAATCTAAAAGTCCATTTTCAAACTTAACTTCTTTGATTCATTTCAAACAAATTAATACCTTAAGATACACTTTGGAAATGTTGTTGTTACTGTAATGAAATTTTTATCATGCACTTTATCTGTGGCTACTAGTTTTATTTAAAAAAAAGGGAGAAAAGGTCTATGAAATTACTTGTAGCCCTTGTTATTTTAAAGAACCTGAGCATGCCATATAAGTGTTGCCAAACAACTTATGTATTGCTTGTAAATATCTTGTTGTATGTATTTTTCATGCAGTTTTTCAGAGTCTTTTTAAATATTTTAGTACATTTCTTTAAGTTCAAATAATTTCCTTTTTCTCTTGCAGATTCGTGTAGTAAATGCTTTTCGCAGTAACCTTGATACTCGAAACAATCCCACCACAACTGCTTTTCCCAAGCGAGCATCAACATTGACCGGACTTTCTTCTGCCACTCCTCTACTGCATTCTGCTTCTCTGGCTGCAGAAACGTTGGAAAATTCTCAGCAAAAGGACGTGGCATTGATGCCCAAAAATTTGGAGATAGATGCACAGACAGTTGAAACTGCTGTTTAGTTAAGAGGATAGTGCATTTAAATGCACATGTTGCAGCTCTGTTAATTATGTTTCCTTTCTATGGAAAGGGCTGGAAGAATAAGCTCTTCCCATGGTGCTCTCAGGAGTAGAAGCTATTGTGGAAATCAAACTGTGAGAAAGACTTCTCTTACAGAGTATACTTCAGGAGCTCTTTTGAGAAGTATTTCTAAGCCTGGGAGTAGAGAATGCAATACTTTCAATCTCACAGGTGACAAATCATATCAGATGAATTCATGACTGTTTAAGGAATGCTGGAAGTCTATAATGTGTTGATATGTTATTGTTGGCACGATCAAGTGCCCCGACGGAGTGTTTCCCTGGTTGTGACATTAACATGTACTTTACATAAAAGCCTGGTTAGTGTTTCACACATATTTTATACTTATATTGATACTGTATGATGACAGTAGAAACTGGGCCTTACTGTAATGCTTAAATGTTTATTTATTTAAAAAAAATCTATGCTCTGTGTTGGACTTCTGATCAATACAACGATTATTTTACAACCTTGTAATCTAATAAGTACCCTGCTACTATTATAAAAATTCATAACTGTTTTTATTGACTTTTTATCACTTTAAATTGAAGACAAAGTTGAATTTCAATGTTTTTTATTGTTATTATTTTAATCATTTTAACTGTTTTAACAAAATTTAATGAAATAAAATTGTAAAATGTTCAAACTCATGAAAGTAATATGTGAACATAATGCATCATTTCATAAATTTCAAACTTTATTTCTGTTTTTCATTTTTGTTTATACTATATAACTGAAGCAGAATTCAAAAAAAGAAATAATGTTTTTTTTTTTATTATTATTATTTTTTTTTATTTTGTTTTAGCTTGAAATTATGGGAACATTTTGCCATTACTTGATTAATAGTTTTAATATGGTTCTGCTATGTAAAGAACTAATTCTCTTCGAAGACATTATTTATATGTATAACATTTTGCATACCATTTTAAAATCTTCACTTTTTCCACTTCCCACAAATGTTGTATAAAAAATAAGGTATGTGCCTTTGTGGTTCCAATTAAGAAACTTGCTGTTATGCCCTCAGTTCTTGATATGATCATATGTTTACATTTGTGATAAATAAACAGATGCAATTAACTGGTCTCTTTGTAGATGTAGAATCATTCTTGCATTGTATTTTTAGTCGGAGGTTGGTTCTTGTGCCTCTGGTTTTATAAAATCTGCAGATTTTGTTGCAAAATTATTTAGGAAAAGTAGTTTTAAATCATACTGGAAATCAGTCAACAATACTGAAATTTCCATTTTATAATTTGGAAACTACATTTTTAATGAAAAGAACAATTTTTTTGTACTTTTCTAAACTTTACTTCTTTGCAACTACTGTAGAGTTTTAGTGTAATATAAATTAGTAAAACATTTGAATCCTTGCCTTAAAACTATTCTCCGAAAAAAATGTTTGTTAAAAAAAAATAATAATAAATTGATGTGATAGGTAAAACAATAGGCAAATACTAAAACAGTATGTATTAAATTATGTAATTTGTAAGTCATGTAAAAATATTTACTCATTCTATTTTCCTTTCGTTACATGTTTAGATTTATTACTTTGCCTTGTAATTTTGATCTTTCATGTATAGCACACGATTCCTAAATTTTAGTACTTATATTTCAATTAGAAAATAGTTTTGATAACAGTACAAATAGGGACTTTTTTTAACTTTAATTTTAGATTATTAGGAAGCACTTGTGTATGTTATTCAAACGAAAGAAAAGAAAAAGTTATGACCTTTAGCCTTAGAAAAAATAGTATTGATAAGTAATAGCTACAGCTCTTTTCCTTCTTCAATTTTTATAAAAGGTTAGAACAATGAAAAATAGCTTCAGACTGTTTATAGGAATAAATAATAGTTGCCATTTTTACTGTATTGTTATTCATTAGATTGAGGGGTCACATGAAATGATTACATAAGAATTAAACTTAATTTGTATAATTTATGTGCAGATTTACTTGTGTGAAAATATGCATAATATATTGTTCTCTTTTGATAATATTTTATTTTACTGAGAACTTTTGACTTGTAATGTTTCCTATTCGTGAGTTGTTTTGAAATAAATTGCATACTTTTAGTCAATGTATTAGATTCCTATGCTTCCCATTATTTCTATTAAGCAAATGGTGTTTTATATAAGTTATAAAACACTAAAGAATGAAGTTCAATTCAACTGTCTTTGTCTAGCAACCAACCTAAATTATTTCTTTTACAAGTGCTTAAAGAATAAAAAACATGTTTTGAAAATGAGGAATGATCACTTGTTCTAACATGCTATGTTTGTAAAATATGCAATGACGATGCATTTATTTTCTGTCAGTATTTAAATCTCCAACATAAAAGTAAAAAAACCGTGTGGCTAGCTACTCTATAAATTAATTGTTGCTTCACAAATATATCAACAAGTTGATAAAAGAATCAACAATTATTTCAAAAATCAGGAAAGTCATTAAATTTGACAATAAATGTTACATTTCAACTGTCATTTAATCTTGAATACCAGCCTGATATTTTTCCTCCCCTAAAGTGTTCTTAAATTGAGGAGTTGTTTTTTTAATCGAGGACTGAATGTGATGTTACCATAGCATTGTTCCCCACTCATTGATTTATGAACACCACTGATGTTTTGTGATTCACTGTAAAGAACTATAAAATGTTCGTAGGGTTACTTTGAGACGCATCCATCCTCCCCCTCAAAATTATACTTTAGTGCAGATCAGATTTTTTGATGCAAATATTGTTCATTTAAAACCTAACCAGTAAGAAGTTTTTACAAGCGAGAGTATTGTACAATGAAAATGAAAGTTGAGTATCTTTGTGTCATTTATTTTTAATAATGCTGACAAAATGGATCTCTGAGTGACCACCTCCTCCAATGATATACATTTTTCAGCATTCATATATTTAATGCTGATTTGTCTTTCCTTAAGTAGAAATCTTTATATAACTCTCTATTGATGATCGTGTGTTCTTCCAGCCAAAATTTGACATTTCCTCCTTTTTCTGGTTTGCATTTTGACTTTTACTACAACTGATTCAACAGCAGTGCTGTGTTATTGTTGTATTAGTCGTACAGACAGACAATATTATCGGCCTTACAACCTTAACTTGTGTAATTTTCTCTGCCATGTTTCCCTACTACTAGAAATAGTTCACCATTATTCACTCTGGAAATTTGAGCCTTAGTATATTCTTCATGAAATCTTGAATTTCTGTAAAAATTTCATTTTTTGCTTAATATTTTGAGTGTTTATGATTTTGTCAAATATTAATGATACTACTTAATCTCAAGGGACCTATTTTGACTCATTTCTGACAGAAAACGAAGTCACCTCTTTTAGAGAGATTTTATTGTTTTATAATAAAATTATTCTTTCAAATCAGAGGCATTGCATTATGACTTCATTCCTAGGAGCTGCAGGAAGATAGGTAGCAAGGGAAGTACATGTTAATCTTAAGTCTTTAGAAGAAAGGAAATAATATATAATTTCCTATAAATAATGCTTTTATCTGAATATGATCTCAATAAGAGGAAGAGAACAAGAAATTGTTTTTGACTCCCTAAGTATTTTGTCTCCTGTGTTATAATGTTTGCTAAAGCACATTGCACAACGGGTGTTTTTTTTTTTTTTTTGTAACCTTGTCATATACTTCATGTATTTAATGTGATAAAAAAATGTATGTATTAAGATTTCAGCTAATAAAATCGCCTATGATTTTATATGATGTGATAAAAACAAATGCACATTAAACTTCAAAATAAAAACCCATATTTTATAATTAAAACATCAAAAATATAAGAGATTGGTTCAATAAGTGATATGTATACATTTATATGCAGGGTAAAAAAAAATCCACATTTTGTTATTTGCACTAAGCCATACATATCATTCGACTGAAATTTGTATCTGCCAAATTACACAAATATAACTTCTTTTTTTCTAGTTCCAGTTTGTATTTAAATTTTCAGCAATAAATCTGTCAAGATCAATAAAATTGTGAATTAATTATTTTAAGCTTTTAATAGCTTAAAGTAGCTTTTTTAATTTTTACTTAACAATAAACCTCTCTGGTGTTTTTATGGCATATATTTCATAAAGTAATTTTTATTTATTATTGGTTTCAAAGTCACATGTATCTCAATTTATATATATATGTATATATACAGTTAAACTCGCTTAATACGAAATGCCAAAAATTCGCGAATATGTTCGTATTAGCCGTTATTTGCAACAACCATGAATACGTAAAATTGTGTTTAAAAAAACTATTAGAAATGCATGTTCATATTTTGAAAATAATTACTACTATTTATAATAGCAAGTAAAATAAATAGTAAAAACAAATGATTTATTTTTACTAATATGCAGTTTTAAATCTTACTAGTACATTGAGAAAAAGTGAACTTACCTTTTAAATTTTAACAATTTTAGAAAAAAATCCTTAATGGTTAGTTGTTTTTTTTAGATGCATTAAATTTTAGCATCTGCGTACTTGGTGGTTTACAATGACTCAAAATAACCAACAATTTCAAATATATATATATATATATATATAGCAATCGAGAAAATTTTTCGTGAATATGTCAGAAATTTTGTTTGTCTTATCCGAAATTTGTATTTTAGCCTTCGTAATATGCGTGAGATATTTAGTGTAATTAAATAGTAAACCAAACTTGATCAACAAAATGTTCGTTTTAGCCCCGATTTTGTATTAACTGTGTTCGTATTAAGAAAGTTCAACTGTATATATATATACTTGAAAAAAATAGAACAGCTATTTTTTTTTTTCTTTCTGATTTTTATAATTAAAAACGATTTTAATTTTTGCTCTTTCTTTTTGAGTTACATGCATGATATGGTTCCCCCCCCCCCCCCCTCACTTGAATTTTTCTTTATGAGTACTTTTGCTTTTAAACAATCATTTTTACATGAAATTGCATTCTCTCAGTTTTGTTTCAGTTGACATCTCAGTTTTTGTTATATTTTCGATAAACTTTGCTTAAAAATTTGATTTTTACATTGAAGTTTGAAATTGGCATTTAAATATCAAAGACTTTTTACATATAATGTTAATTAATAAAAATTCTTTTATATTACTATATGTATCTTTTCTTCACCAAAATACCAAGGTATAGATTTTTTTCTGTGGCAAAATATGAAATTTTTCGACTGCTTAACTTATATATATACATATGTATAACCACATTTTACAGACTATAAGATGGAGGAGCCATTGAACCAACCATTTATTTTGAATTCACTAGTTAAACTGGGTGTTTTATTTGAATTGCAAAATTTTGCTATGAAGTTTATAATTCTATATTCTTTTACCTTGTGGGATGTGTGTGGCACAGTGCTTGGAGCATATGAAAAAATATTTATTTGTTAACTAAGAAATATTAACTCGATAAAATTTTGAATATATTTTAATAAAATCTATAGTAATTACACATGAAAAACATTTTCGTTTACAAATACAACTTTCTTTTCTCATAACATATATTCTTAATTCTTCAGAAAGAATTTATGCATTATTTTGCATTTTTCCCATCTCTTGTCCATATTACTATTTCCATTGTAGCAGTTTAATTTTAAAATCTTTTTATGAATTAGTGTATACTATTATGTTATGCTAAGGATGTGGCTTGATATTCAATATTCATATCTTTGTTATTATAATATTAATTTATTCAAAATTATGTTTGCGAGCAGTATCTAATAATACCTTTTATATTGTAATTTATTTCAGTGATTTTTAAAATCATAAAATGTCATTTTCAAATCAAGCAGTTTCCAAAACTAGAAAAAAGTTGCACGTGTCTTGCTATGATATTTTTGTCTTAGGTTCTTGGATTTGCTCCCCTCACCACCTAACCTCTATCGATTAATAGTTTAAGAAAAACTGCAGGGAAGGATAAAATACAGTATGAAAATATCTATGTATTTGTAAGTTATTAAAGAAATATTTTGCTGAAAATTTGCAACAAAACATTAAAAAATTATTGATTGCTTTTTTCAGAAAACATCTATTTTTGTGTACGATCATTTTTTCATAATTGATAATATTAATAATAATTTATGCATTTTTAAACCAATTTAAAGATTCCCATTGAAGTAAATTGTTTTGAGCTAGCAATTTTTCTAAAAAATTAAAATGAAGTGCATTGATTTTCATTGTCATTATTATGATTTTTTTATTGGTGTGTATGGTTTTCTTGTGTTAAAAAAAAAAGATTGTTTTGTAAATCAATTCTGAATTTCATATATTAATTCATCGAGTTCATATTGTTATAAAAATATCAGAAGATGTTTTTTAAACTATAATGGATTATGCTTTTTTATATTGAAGAAATTATTAAAAATTTACCTATAAAACATGTTTTCATTGATATTGTTATAGGTGTCAGTTATGCTATATGTAGTAATTGCGATACATGACTGATATATTGCTTTGTATAAGTTACGACTTAAACTGAAGTTATTGGTGTTTCATGGGAATTTATCAAATTCATATACAATGTCATTCTTTCATTATTTGTCTTACTTATAAAATCAAGTATGTATCTTTCATCTTATGAAGCAGTTTTAAAGAAAATAATTATAGAATTTTGTTTTTTACTGTCCATGGGTTATTAATTTAAAATTTAAAAATTCAAGTAATTTTTCGTAGTATTCATTTTACAATATAACTTTTTCAAACGATTTCATCAGCAAACACTTCCCTTCCGAACATTTTCCTTCTCACACCAATGTTTCTAAGTCCTCTGTATTATGAGCCTGAACAGGGCTTGGAATGCGTTGATGAAAAGTTTCCACGCATACGCAATTTTCTACTTTATTCTTATATTTCCTTGTTTACCGTTAGTACAGTGATCTTCAAACCATCGGAAGAGCTACTAGCAGCTCGCCTGCTGGAGATTTTCTGTAGATCGTGGTCGGTGGTCGTGCTCAGGTGGTTTCACACCAACGGCCGTATCTTCAGAGGAAGGTCCACGCCCCATCCCCTGGGAAATTTTTTTAGATACGGCTTGTTCTGCACATAATAGTTAAACCGTAATACCGCGGAGAAGTTGCGAATTGGGAAGACTGCAAAGGGATCAAAACAGAAATGAAATCGGTGCACATCGTTCGGTCGCGCTGTGCACTAAGATTTTAGATAATGAAATCGCCTATGGTGTTTTTTTAATGTGATAAAAACAAATGCACATTAAAGTTCAAAATAAAAACCTATATTTTATACTTAACTGCTTTCAATCAGATAAAAGGAATGTGATAAAAGGAAAATCACATAAAAGGAATGTGTAAATATTAAGTAATGATATAAAACGAATTGTTTTTAAACAACTAAACTTGCAGTCAAAAAAAGAGAAAGAAACAGAGAAGTTGTTAGTAAGTTTTTTCCTCCTTTAACTGTGATTTACCTTTTTTTTTTTTTTCAAAATATCACGACATTTAGAGGCAATGTGCAACCGGAAGATGTTGATATATTTAACTTTTATTTAAATATTATTTTCTGTGACTAATTCTAATACATAAGAATTTGAGCTGTTACATTTGGAAGGAGGCCAATTTAAAAATATTAAAAATTATAGTAAAAATGAATTTTTTCGGCTTGTTGAAAAACGCAAGAGCACATGACCGACCGAAAGATGTAAACCGATTTGATTTTTTTTTTTTTTTTAAACCGTTCTTATTAGGCAATTTGCAACTTTTCCTCGGCATTTACGACTTGAAAAAAAAAAAAAAGAAACTTGCATTTTTTCGGCCTGCTCTGTCATCTATATTTTGCCCATTGCGTTGAATAAATAGCAAATGGCTCAGGAAGAAACTCAAGGATATTTTATTGGCATAAATGTAGAATGCATGAAAAGGCGATCTGCCAATGTATAGTAAGCTGCTCGAATGTTTTGCATACAATAAATAATTTAGAATTGGAAATTTTCTTGCTTTTTTTTTTTTTTTTTTGAGAGGGTGGGGGGGGGGGGGGGGGGGCAGTAGAATTTTAAAACTGTGGTTTCTCAACGCTTTCATGAGTTTGGCGACCACTGCTTTAGTACCTGAAATGAAGGGACCATAACCCTCTGTCGATTTTCTTTAAGAATAGGAATATCAAGGAGGGCAAGGTCCACACAGTAAGAGGTAGGTAGGTAGGCTGGGCTGGCGAGGTTGTTGTACGCATAACAGTCCAGCAGACCTATCTCGGCGCAAAAATGGGCCCTCCGTAGTCGACCGAAGGCCACCAGCTCCCAGCTTCGGCGCACTTAAGTCCTCGGCTAAGAGGTATACGGGTGTCTGGTGGAGAAAAGTACCTGAAATGAGAAAAGCCGGATTTTGTTTCCTGGTGTCATTTTCTGCAGGAATTGAGAAACCCTGGTCTATCTCTAGGTCCAACTAAAGCCCTGCGATTCAGGGTTTTAGGTCCAACAAGAAAAACTCGTGTGCTATTCAAAATTTTATAGGCCTCACATTCAATCATGGTAAATCATGGCATTAAATAGGTGTAAAGAAAATACGCAAAACAACGCGCAAAATTCGATTCCTTGCTACATCCTGCTACCAAAAAGTTGTTTTTAACAATTAAGAAGTCGTTGCGAGTTTGTTCATATAGGATAGGGAACTGAAGATCAAGAAATATAGGAGAGTCCTACCCATAGAAATAAAAGAGTTCTACTATGTCTGTGTCATTGAAAGCACAAATTGATCGAGTTTTAAAACTTAAAAACTTGCGTTAATAGCTTTTATTACGATGTTAGTAAGTGGAGAACTAGAGTTTTCTCCTTATACAGGTGTATATAGAAACATTCCACGATAGACAATAGGACTCAAAACCAAGAGTTATGGTCGGTGATCCTCAGAATTACTAATTGGATTCACCAAGGGGTAATTCTGAGGGTCGAACATTAGTTTTAAAACTTAAAAACTTGCGTTAGTAGCTTTTATTACGAGCAACTAGAGTTTCTCCTTATACAGCTGTATATAGAAACATTCTACGACAGGCAATATGACTTAAAACCAAGAGCATTGGTCGGTGACCCTCAGAATTAACCCTTGGATGCGCCCTAGTTGACAATACTCTTGCCATTTACTGTCTTAATATTGTTTTGCAACTTTTGTTGCTGAATGAGTACGTGTCTTTAGAGCTAACTTACTTGCATTTTGAGCCAAATTGTTTTATCGAAGAAATGGGTAAGAAATTTCTGGGCATCAAAGAAATAGAAATGAGGTTCACTATTTCTGGTATTGTATCGAGATTTGCTTCTTAGAGAGAATATAAAACGAAAAGGAACACACAAAGTTTTGACGAAATAATTTTTTTAAGACTTTTGAAGGATCCGAAATTTGTGATTTCTAAAAAACCCTTATGTTGTGAGGGAAAATGAAGGTCATTTTCGAAATCGACACTTTAAAAAACACACAAGTATCAATAATATACAGATAAAGCACATGAAAAAAGACAACTTCACATTACTGTGTAATTTTTCAGCTTCCGATTGATACATGGAGTTGGGGAGCTCCGGACAAATTTGTAGTGCTGCCATCTACACGAAAAAGAGGAAATAGTTGCTCTAAATTTCGTAGTGCTGCCGTCTACTGGAAAACAGAACTAACAAGTTTCTCTGACAGTAATAGAAATATAATTTCACGTTAATTTAAAGCACAAATGAGCATTAAAACGCAGACATATGTTTCGGGATTGCTTGGAATCCCTTTTTCAATGCGACAGGGAGCTTCTAGATGCAAAACATCCAAATGAAGCAGACAAAACAACAAAAACAAAGCTTATATAGCCTAAGAAATAACTGTAAACCAATGAGAATGAAGGCAGTGTGAAGTGGAAGTAGAAGTAGCAGGGAAAGCACCAATAAGAGAGCAACAAACGAATCCAGTTGAAAGTTCAGGAAGTAAAAAGAATATCAATAAAAACAAAGCAAAAAAGACGACAACATGCATAAAAATGTGAAAATACATGAAAATTGCAAAAATAATAAAATAAAATACAAAGAATAAAATGGAAATAAAATAAGTACAGAAAATACCAAAACAAAAAGCAAAACAAAGTACACATGTAAAGGAGGGGGAGGGGGGGAATTACAAAATAGACACAAAAAAGGAAAACTAACAAGAAAACCAGGAAAGAACAACAAATTAAAGGAACTTATGCCAGACCTGTGAAAAATAAGGAGTTGAGGAAGAATCATTAACCAAATTAGAACTATTCCTGTTAATATGATAAGCTTCCCAAAAGTCAAGCTCTAAAGGGGAAGAACATTTTTGAATAATTTTCCCAGAATTGAAATCAAAAGAGTGGTTGGAATTCCAACAATGTTGAGCAATACTAGACTTATTTAACTCTTGCTTTCGTACATAACCTTTATGCTCATTTAACCGAATTTTCAGAGCACGTTTTGTCTGTCCAATGTAAGAAAGGCCGCAACGGCAACTAATTTGGTAAGTACCCCAAGTGTTAAGTTGATCGACAGGGTCTTTAAGAGAAGAGAAGGAAAGTTTGTTGCTAGGAGCAAAAACGACTTGAAATTGAAACTTTTTTAGGATTTTAGCAATACGAAAACTGACAGAATGAAAGAATGGCAACACAACCAAATTCTTTCTAGAAACCACATGATTGGGACCAGAAGTTTTTTTAGAAAGTTTGTTATGAATAGAATCAATTAAAGAGTGAGAAAATCCTCTATCCACAGTTACAGCTTTCAGATAGTTGAGTTCAATCTTGAGAAGCTCAGGAGAAGAGCAAATATTAATAGCACGATAAACAAGAGCATTAAAAGCCGAGTATTTTTGGTTGGGAGGATGAGACGATAGTCTATGAGGAGGTAAAGAAACAGCGAAAGGTTTACAATAGACAGAAGTAGTGAAATCAGACTCACTCCTAGAAATCAAAACATCAAGAAACGCGAGGCTACTATTAAGTTCTTTCTCACAAGAAAACTGGATATTAGGATCAATGGAGTTCATAATAGAAAGAGCATCATCAATACGTAACAAGTTACTGTCCGTTAAAACAAAACAATCATCCACATAACGAACATAAAATTGAAATTGCAATTTCTGGAATAGTTTTTCCTCAAAATAATGCATATAGAAATCACTTAAAATAGGACTAAGAGGACTTCCCATAGCCAGGCCATCAACCATAGCATAGAATTTACCATTAAATACAAAAGTGCTCTGCTGCAAGCACACACGAGTAAGAAAAACTAATTCCTCAATTTCTACAGCAGTAAAATGGAATTCAGAAAGCCTTTTCCTGAGGCAAGTCAAAGCGCCATCAACAGTAACATTTAAACAAAGAATTAACATCAAAAGAGGCCATAACCGAATTGTTCGGAACGAAGTTATGAAGTTTCTTAACAAAATCGGTGGAATTTTTAACAGTGAAAATATTCCGACTCCTAAGTGGAGAAAATACAGAAACTAAATATTTGGAAAGTTTATATGAAGCAGTGCCAATATTGGAAACAATTGGTCTGAAAGGAATACCTGCCTTGTGTACCTTCGGTAAAGCATAGAAACGCGCACAATTAACAACAGAAGGAATCACAGACCGTTTAGCAATCAAAGGAATAGAATGAACAGACTTAACAGCAGAAGAAATAGCTTTTAACTCCTTGTCGCTAGGATCTTTATAAATTTCAGAATAAGGACCAGAAGCAATTAAGTCATCAGTTTTTTCAACATAAGATGATTTATTAAGAACAACAATCTGACCACCCTTGTCAGCTTTGGTAATGACCAAATCAGAATTTGATACTAAATTATTGACACAGCGTTTCACAGAATGGGTAAAACCAATATTAGGAACTTTTGAGTTGAAATCAACATTGGAAGCAATAAGATGCCGAACCGATTCTTTTTGAGTGGAAGTTAAAGCACTAAATTTGAAAGCTTTTTCAACCGGAGCAATAAATTCAGAAAAAGAAGGCTTTTTAGCCAAAGCAAAATTGTTATTACATTTCAAAGCATTAATTTCATTACTATTCAAAGGAAATTTCGAAAGATTTACAACCGCATTCCTATTAACAAGAGGCAAATCAGCCGGAACAGGAACATTTGAATCGTTACACAACTTGGTAAATTTCTTATTTAAAGTAATTTTGTGACAGTCAGATGAATGAAGAGTTTTGTAGAGTTTTGTAGTGCTGCTATATGCAGTTACTACACAAAAACTCAGTCTTGTGTAAATCTTTTTCTCTGAGTTTTGTAGTGCTGCTATATGCAGTTACTACACAAAAACTCAATCTTGTGTAAAACATTTTTTTGTGTTACTATTTCTGCTTTTGCTTTTGACACTGGATTTTTTACAGCTCAATAGCCTCAGAAACTCTCAACTGAATGCTCCCCATCCGACAATGCTGTCCCTATTTATTGCCTTATATCGTATTGCAACTTTTAAGACGAGGGGCGCGCCTTTTCTAAGAATGCAATTTTTAGATAGTCCAGGTTCCAGTCGATTGGTTTTAATGTGAAGTCTTCATAGTGGTCACTGTAACAAATTTGGCGTTACCAATACGTGTCAGGGGAAGGAACTAAAGTTGGGGAATTCATTCCAGAATTTTTTGAATTCGAAGAAGATGGGGGAGAAATTTTTAATCGGTATTTTCCAAATGAGTGATAGATTTTTTTTTTTAATGAAATGAGAGTTTAAAGTACATAGTCAATGCGACAGCTTTAACTACGTCAGTAGAAGACGAAACTAGTTTCGGTTTCGAATCGTGTGAGTGATTTTGTTTATAGAATTTAGTTTTGGGCAATGCTACACTTTTTAAGAGTTAGGTCGAAATGGGGCCATCTTCAAGGAGAAAATGGAACTATTTCCGATTTAGTCGATTTCACTTGGAAAAAAATTATTATTTATGTTAGAATTAATTTTTACAGATAACAGCGAAGCAGGATTTCGTTAATTCTTACATTAGAATTCAAAACCATAAAAGTGATTCGAGATTGTACATTTTTGCAAACAAATCCCAACAGTATTATTAGAATTTTGAATAATTTTCAGTCAAACAAAATACAGTGAAATCTCGTTACAACGAATACCAGGGGACCGGAAGTATATTTTAATTGCGACGGAATGTTCGCGATATACTGGAATATAAGCTATCTTAATGGCGTTTAAAACGGCATTGACAGTTATTTCGTTTGTATTCGTTAGCGAGGTTTAACTGTGTTAAAACTCATAAATATGATAATTGAACCAGTAGAGGATTTCGGTTTGAGGGCGCCCTAGGCCCGAGACGATATGGCGCCCCCTAGCATTAAAAAAAAAGTTTTTAAAAATCTTTTTGTTAGATATATTTCAGATTTTAGCACTACCCTGATTAATTATTTTGATAAAGAAATTCTACCCTCAAAATGGTTCTATGCTTGGATAGTAAGAGCGCGCAATAAAATAAACTTTAAAATTTGGTCTTACAGTTTACAGGAAACCCAATCGATTTTTAATTTTAACCGTCTTAAAAATTTTGGCGCCCCTCAAAATTTGCCGCCTTAGGCCCGGGCCTCACGGGCCTTGAAGCGTGCCTTTCTTTCCACTCCACAGTGGATTAAGAAAATGTTAAATTATACGCATTTTTTTTTTTTTTTTTGAAGGATAATATGGCCACAATACCATATCGATACGGATAAACCTTCGCTGCGTTTAATAGTGAAAAGTTGCCCATATGTTTAATAAAACGGCAAAAACAAGAGTATAAAACTTAAAAATAAAATGACAGAGTAAAAGCACAAAAGTTAACTGAATGGGAAATATGAATAAACACAAAAGAATAGATAAAGTTTTTTTTTCTTGCATTACTGAAAATACATAAACTACAAGTTCATACAACACAACAACGTTTTGATCTAATTTTTTTTTGGGGGGGGGGGAGGGGAGCGTGGCACCCATGCTAGGAATGCCACTGAGCGTAGAAATCAAAAACTAAATGTAAAATTTAAAACAGGAAAATACGAAAGTAAAATAGAACTCTTGAACACAAAATGCTAAAAAAAATAATAAAAAGAATATTAATATTAATAAACAGTGGCGTTCCTAGCACGGGTGTCATCGTGCGAGAGGGGGTCCCCCCCCCCCCCTCTCTCAAAACAAAATGTGGTCAGTGTTCCCTCCGGAATTTTTTTTGCGAAATTGACGTTATTTTTTGACTACCCTTGCAAAATAATAGGAAGGAGGAGCGAACGGGCTTTCGTAAGGAATATTGAAATAGAAATTTTAAAAACTCAATTTTAGACGATTTATAACGATAGGAAAAAGAGGGAGGGGAAGTCAGGAATTTTTCAAAATTGATGTCTGAAAAATGCATGTAAAGCTAACTATGGTGAAATCAAAAATCAGAAGGGTGCAGAGGCTCTCCTTCGGAAAAGTTTTGAAATGAAACCTTAAAAACGCACATTGGGTTCATCTTTGTTCACTTCGAAGGTAGAGGGGAGGGCCCGGGAATCCTCCTCCGGAAACTTTTTTAAACGGAAACTCTAAATGCGCCGCTACCTTTGGTGTCGTTAGGGGGAAAGATTGTGGGCCTCTCGCCTAGAAACATTTTCAAAATTGAAATCCAGAAGATGAAATTTTAATTCTCTCTGGTAGTGCCAGGGGGAACGGAGGAAGTTGAAGAAAAAGAGAAGGTTCCTTCCAAAAATTTTCTCGGACTTGAAATCAATTTTTAGGGTATCTTCGATTTCATTAAAGGAACAAGTTCAGGGGCTTCCTCTCTGAAAGAGCTGTTCAAAACGTAAAGTTTAGGCTATCTTTGGTGACAAGAAGGCGGGGGGGGGGGGGGATTCCGAAGACCTAGAAAGACAAAATACTTATTTAAACATCGCATACATACCCACAACATCACATCCCAAGAGAGAACAGAAATTTTAAGCTACCACGTAAGGCGGAGTTATCTATTGCGTATTTTTGTTGACACTCATTGACATATTTTTTAATGTACACTTAGCGAAAATCTAATGATTTTCAAATTCAATGCAGACCATAATTTGATGTTGGGGAAAAAAAATATTTTTATGTTCTTCACAAAGCTTGAAAAAGAAAACATGGATTAGTAACGCACTCATAATAAGCAGTTTGTTCCAAGACGGGGACGCATACATGCGTCAACCGTCCCGTAGAGGAAGTTTCGACGTAGCGCAGACACGCGGCGTCCGGCCCTGAGGGGAATCCAGCGCAAACGCACATATGCGTCGTTCGTCCCGGAAGGGTTGTGAACCGAAATTTTGAGCTATGTTTGGTCACTTTAATGAGGGTCATTGACCCTCTTAGCCTCCTGGATCCGCAATTGGCCACCACACTTGAATCCGCCTCACCCGAGGCCTCATCCCAGAAAATGCCGTCAAGGGCAGGGGCCTCGGCTTGCCTCCTCCCCCAGATCTAACGCTGCCTTTTAACAAATAAAAATAGTTAAAAGTTTGTCAGATTTTAGTAAGTTAAATTTCTTTGATCATACTCAAAAACTCAGCATTATAAAAAAGTTGTTACATCGGCTATAGCTTAATTTCTACAAAAAGAAAAAAAAAATACTGCAAGAGCATGTATATGTTCCTGGGTAAATAGTGTGAAATTCAATGTAACTTGTAAAAACACCCTGAAAAAAAGATGTGTAGAAGCTGAGTTCCTGTAAGCTCCACTGCAAATTAAGATATCGGCGCTGCCGTCATTCATTTTAACGAGATTTAATTGTGTTTAACAAGGTATAGTAATGAAACGCATTATAAAGTTTAAAAGGTACAAGCCAAAATTTTAATACTTTATGATTTTTCCTGATTATCATCAATTTATTCGCAAAACGATATTTTTCCGAATTACTGAAACTATGGGACTTCAGCTTGGCTAATGATCTTTCTCTTCATAAATTAATTTTGGAAACTTTGCTAATATGTAATTTACGCAAGGCTGTTCGGGGTGTCCACACCCCGCCCCCAGAGGCGTAGCTAGGGTTTTCAGCGCCCGGGGACAACTGAAGATTTTGCGCCCCCCCCCCTCGTGCCACTTGGAGTTAGCGGCGCCCCTAAAGGAATTTTTTTTTTTAATTATACTTCCCAAATGATAAAGAGCTCTAAAAAGCAGCCCTTTTAACTTTCATTTTTATTAGCAACCATTCACTTTTTAGGGGAAATTGGGACACTTTGGCTTTGCAAAATTTATTTGTGTGATTTCCCACGCACTCCTGTGCTACATTGGTCATTCTCGATATATGTGGTGATCCCACTTTTTTTGTCGAACATATTCGTATCTCTTTAAATCAAATAATTTTCTTTTCGCATTTAAAAACAGAATAAATTTGCGTTAATTTGGCACCCCTTGACGTTGCGCCCGGGGACAGCTGTCCCTCCTTGCCCCCCCCCTCTAGCTACGCCTCTGCCCCCCCCCCCCCCGGAAATAATTTTCTGAGTACGGGTTATACCGTTTTCCCCGGAAAAAAAAGCAGGGATGAATTCCATAAAATGTAAATGTAGTCGCTACAATCTCAGTTGACAAACAGCACTCCATTTTATTAGTAACGTTGTTAGCAAAGAACTCAGTAACTACATTTGTAACTGAAATTTTGCAGAGTTTTGTTTACGAAGCGGTCAATGCAAGAACAATCCTGGGTTCGAGGTTACCTTATTGGCATCTTCATCGCTTTCATGGCGCTTTCCTTTACGACAGCCAGCAAAAAAATTGTTTGGCGGGAAAATCAACACCCCCTGAGGAGAGTTTCCGGATTGAAGCTATTGTTGACTCATTCACTCATTTTCGTTCAAACTTCAAAGCTTTCCTTTCTTTGAAACGCGCTTATCAGCAGATCACTTTGGATCTCGGCAAGGAATCTTTCCCATAAAATAAAAGAACTCCACCCGAAATTACAAATGGAATTCAACACATTTATTTATTTATATGCAAAGAAAATAAAAAGTAAACCTTTGTGCTACAAAGTAAGAATTAAAAATAGCGTAACATTAGGCACAAATTTTGCCATTATTGCAAAACTTGTGCCTAATGTTACGTTGATTTTTAATTTTTATTATGCGAAGAAAAGTTATCAACCGCACTTTTAAACACAGTTTGCTGGTACTATTTTTGATACATAACTAAGATATACTGAATTATTATATTTAATTTACTTATTATTTTTTAAATGACAGTAGTTCAGTTCCTATTGCAAGGAAAATAATCCTTTATCTTATAGTTATAGTTTTAAATAATATGCTTTAAATTTATTGAATGTTTTACTTTTAGGCACAACAAATGTTCACTAAGATTATTTAGGTTTTAAAAGTTTATATTAAATATTTAAATCATTTAATAAAGAAAGGAAAAATATGTAAGAGCAAATAGCTCCATGAATTTAGAGTTTTCAATGTTAAAATAAATTTCTTTACAACTTTTGATGGACCTTTTTTTTTTTTTTTGTGACAGCAAATTTTAAATGAAATCTCTAGATGTTGGTTTTGTACGCATAAACATGATGTATTGTAACATCTACCTAACTTTTTTTCCATTTTCTAATTTGAGAACATTCAATTTTTCTTTTCAATTTTTTTTGTTAATAAGCTTGTATTCATGCGAACTTCAAGAAAAAAGTACTTTCAGGATTTTAACAGTAAATCATTTCTTTTCATATTCGGAAGTAAGTAATGTAGTATATTAATTAATGAGCAATGTATAAAAATTAAACAAAAACAACTCTTGAGTGTGCATATTTTTAGCCTATACGATCATTATTATTTTTTTTAATGAAATTATAATTAGGATCACTTTCTAGATGCAAATGAAGCCTCCATAGGTAATTATGTGTTCATGTAATAAGGATTCTTTATTCTCATTTTGGTTGAAAGGTATAAACCTGTAAAATTGTAAACACAAGGAAGTCTTTTAATTCTGTATTTTTTTTTTCTTTTGTTTTTATATAAACTATGTTTATGAAATTTATAATTTTTTCTTAAAATAGTAAAAGTAAGGAGCTTTGGGAGAGCTATGATAAGGAGTTATGGAATTCAGGACCTGATTTACATTTTGAATCACTATAGGCACAACTCATGTGTGGGGGCCCCTCACGCAACAAATTTTTTTTAAACATAACATTCAGTATGTGTTTGTAAAACTTGCCAGTCACACCAAAATTTGGGGGCCCCCAAAGCGCAACAGCTAATTTGTTTTTCAAATTTCAAAGAGTCAGACTAACATTTGGGAGCCCCAAAAGTGCAAAATGATTTTGTTTTTCAAATTTCAAATTGTCAGACCAAAATTTGGGGGCCCCTAAAGTGAAAATTCCTTGTGGTTTTAAAATACTTTAATAATACAAATTTTCTGTGAAGCAACATAACACTAACAGTTTGTTTTTGAAAGATGCTATTTTTAAATATTTTTCTAAAAAAATTTTAAATTGCAAAAAAAAATAATAATAATAACCAAAATTAGGGGGGCCCTAGCCTCCCGGGCCTAACGGTAAATAAGGCCCTGATGGAATTGAAAGATTAAGAAATTCTTTTAAGTGTATCTGTAGCAAAAATTTTCATTTAATAAATTTGCCATTTTCAAAGAGATGATTTCTTATAAAAAGACCAAACCGATGTAGATATTGCACCGTTGTACCTTTGATGCAAATCTGCAATTAATACGTTTTCGCAATTTTAAATAAAAAAAACCGTTTTGTTTCAAATTATAAGAATACTAACAAAAGTTTTATTTGTTTTTTGTTTGCAAGAAAAGTAATAATATTGGAAATATTAACAATGAATAAATAAGTAGATAAAATAAAAAATTATACGATAATTGAAAAAAAAAACCTAAAAATGAAAAAACCTTTTAATATTCAAGGATTATTTTTCGAATTTCGGATATGTATATATTTTTTACTCAGGCGCTTGAAATATGTATATTTTTTTTACTCTCATAGGAGGTTACCCAAAAATTTTCCTTTTTCGGTAATTCATGTCTGACCCTCTGACCTTTTGGTAAATTCGGAAACGATTTGTAGGGAGGAAATTCCTCGCTTCGCCGGGAAAGTTAAATAAATTTTAACACATGAAAATTTGAAAAATAAAACCTATTTCTTTCAATGCCTCGTGCTTTTAATTGGGTCTGTTTGCTAGTTCTAAGGGAATTATTTAAGTTTCAGCACCAGTTGCCCCGAAGCATGTCACCCTTTCGTGGAATGTAACACAAGTGTGCTTTCCCGCTTTATGTAGTAGATGGGGAGGGGGGACGGGTAACTGTTGTGGTCGACTCGATGCCCATCGGGGATCATCAGAGGCAGGAGGAAGTCGCTCCGCTCGTCCATTTTGTTAATGGGGGGGGGGGGGGGGAGAGAAATGATGATTTGGGTTTTGGGGTTAGACTCCAAGGAAAACTTACTATTGATCTCTAATCGACTGACTTGCACCTTAAAAAATATTGAGGGAGTAGTAGCGAAAGAACAATTTTATCTGAAAGAGTGCAGAGAAGCATATTTTTTATAAAGAATAGAGATTCTTCTAAAGAGAGAGAAGGGATTTTAAAGGCAAAACTTGTAATTCATTTCCAAACTAACACAAAATCTGTTCCGTGAGTGTGTTTGCTCCAGTGGCATTTTTAGCCTACTTTAAACATAGAAAGTTGAACAGAACTGCACTCCCCCCCCCCCCAAAAAAAAAAAAAAAAAAAAATGCTGCGGAATTCCTGAAGCAGTTTTTCATAAGAAGAAGGGAGTAGTCACTTATTACGGCCGGCGGATGGAACTGAAGATAGCTTCCAATTTCTTAATAAATTTCTTGACCCCCTCTCCAAGATTCTGTGTTATTTTCATGACCCGCTATGAAATTCAGAGTATTTTCATGTCGCTCCTCCCGCCCTTTTATCATTGTAAAGCATCGAGACTGCGAAATTTTGAACGTCAGTCTATAATTGTTTATAACTGTTTTTCATTATAACAATATGCTTGTAAACATAGCATTTGAGAGGCCCAATCAACATCTATTTTATTTCAAACCGGGGGTGCTCATTACAGCATGGCACAAAATTGTTTGATATATTTCATCTTTTATTTTTATTTTTTTTTAATCGTGTTAAATGTGAGCGTGTTTTTTTTTTTTTTTTTAAGTCAGCGAATAAAAGAGAGGATATGTTACAATTTTGTCTAAGATAACTGTATAGGAAATGTAATGAAAAATTTTATGAGTTTTACAAATACACTTTCAAAAGCCATCGCTTCAGCTCTATAACAATTGAAAATACCTCTTCAGTTATTTTATGCTTTCTTTGAAAATTATCATATTTTTAATACAAGAGCAAAATTTTACTTAGATTGTGCCTTTGTTGGTTTTCTTTTTTCTCATTAAATACTAACAGCCCGCTTAATCGGGTAACGGATAAAGGAATACCCCGCTTATGAGAATAAAACCTTCCGGAACCTAATATTTCCCTTAGACGCAATGTTAAAGATCCCAGTTTAATCGAATAATTTCCCCGGATAATCCAAAAATACTGGTCTGCTTTTGAATTTTTTATAAAAAACTTCGTTGAATTTGAAAAATAAATAAGTAAATAAGAACAATTTTTGAATTTTCAAGTTGATCTTTTAGCAACACCTTACTTTTCATCATTTTATTTTGTGCTTAAAAATATATAATAATGTATTTAATTATTTATTTTGTTTTTGTTTATTTTATTTAAAAAAACTTTTAAACACTGACATTTATAACTTCTTTTAATTAGATATACTAATTTATTATTACGTTTCAAGTCAATATTATCAGTTTCTGTAAGGTAAAGAAAATTTCCCCGCATAATCGAATAAAATATGCTGGAATAGACGGTATTCCTTTAAGGGGCAGTTCATAAATAATGAAACTCTTTTTCCCATATATTTGACCCCTCCCCTCCCCCCTTTGTCATAATATGTCACACTTCAGCGGACACCCCCTCCCCCCTTTGTCACATGTCACGCTATGTTGCATAATGTCACACTTCTTGTTACCCCCTCCCCTCCCCTTGTCGCACTTTGTCACAATTTCACGAACCCCCCCCCCCCCCCTCGAAACGTGACATCATTTATGAATGATCCCAAAGCGGGCCGACAGTAGTGTGTAAATTTGAAAAATACATGCAATATGATAATGAAGTAACTTCAGGTACGCTGGGGTCAATAAAAGGCTCTTTAGTGCAATCAAAAAGGGGTGAACCCACAAGGATTAAATACAAAAATCCCCTTTTTTTATTTAAAAAAAAAAAATCACAAACCCGGTCTAAAATACGTAAATTAAAGGCAACCAGTGCAATGCTATACGAATCGAGTTCCAAGAACTTCAAAAAAACAGGTGACATTTAGGAGGTTTTAATGTTTTTCTTCTTCTTCTTTCTTTCTTAATATTTAAGAATAAATATTCAGAGGATTTAATTAGTAACCATGCAATTTTTTAAATAGTGTTTTTTGTAGTTATATACCCATTACCTTTTATTATATAGTCACTTCAGGGCAAAATTCTCGCTATAATTTCGTAAATCCCCTGCGTTGAAAAAAGTTGGGCGGTAGTCTCCCTCCCGCAGATTTGTTAATGGGTGCATGAGGACTTAAAACATTTGTTACATTTCAGAATATTTATATGATTTTAGGGAAAGAAAAGTAGACTCGTTAGGAACTTGGATAGGGTTGTGGAAGATAGGCTAAACATCAAATGTGCGAAAGTTCAGAATAGGAAGAGTTGGAATTATTGAAATATTGCGGTTTTCTCCCTCCTAAAATTTTGTGATCTCCTCTCGACATAAAGCTTAGACAGTCTCGCCTACTCGTCAAAATTTAAATTTTTGCTCCTTACAAATTCAAAATAATAATACAGTAAAACTCCGTTATATCATGGAATCGGATATACCGCGGTGTCTATCATGCCCCTCAACGTTTAAACCGCACTTTATCATTGCCATTTAAAGGTCATTCCTTATTTACCATTGTAAATAAAGCCAGCTGGAGCACACAAATATTCTAGCCAAAGAGCACAAATCCCCCCACCAGACACACTAACAGGATAAAGCCCTATTGTGATAGGCTTGAGGTACATCTTTTTCATGCCTTTTCTCTCTTTCAGCCTAGAACATATAGCTGGATTTCAAAATCGGGTGCAATCGTCCTGACTTGTTTCTCTTGACTGATTGCGCAACGAAGATGTGTGCTTCTTTCACAGCAATTAGAGTATAAATAGGCAGCAAAGAAGAAAGAAAAATATACTATAGAGGGAAGAAATGTTACAGGTAATTGATAAAGTTAAAAATGATGCAACAAAAAACGTGTATTATTTGGTTCCGGTTTGGTGCGGTTATGTTATAACGCGAGTGCCCAACATGTCTCTCGACACCCGTGTTTTAACGGTATTTTACTGTACTAACATAAATGCAAATATAAATATACTACTGAAAATATCAGGTATGTAACAGACTGTTCTATTCCAAAGTAAAGGCATGTGTAATGTGTATAACAACATTATGACATAGTTCAACGTTCAACAGGTCAAGTACTCTACCTGTTTTTTCTCTGTCACATGGGCAGCAACATTTCACACGTTCTGTATATGAAAAAGCGGAAAGTTTTCTTTAGGCGTACTTGCGTGAAAATAGGTTTGATATTATGGCATGCAAAATTTGTTGACTACCTTTTGACTGGGCTACTTCGATCACAAAAGCTCAATGGGCCTCATACGGCCTGTGAGCCACAGGTTGAGCATGAACGGCAAAGCGACAGATTTTGAAGCAGTGCTGTGAGTATTGAGATTTTTTTCGACTCAAATTGGTCCCCCCCACCCAGGGCACTGTGAACTTTTCCTGCCCCCTTGGAATGGTTGACTTACATGTATGCATGAGTGTGCGTGCCCTGCGGTCAACGTGCAATTGGTTATTATTAAGAATAACTTCTTATTATGAAGAATTGCCGGCAGTTATTATTAATTAAACTGATTATTTTCTGTTACAATTTTTAAAAGGAATTTAAATGATATTATAGAAAAATTTCCTGCCCCTTAGAGAGTTCCTGCCCAGGGCGCAGGCCCAGGATGCCCGTGCGATAGTCTGGGCCTGCCCCCTCCTCCCGCCACTAGTCAGTAGCAGCAAGCAGCGGAAACCATTATTTTTCAAGTATAGAAATATAACTTCAAAAGTGAAACACTAAACTCAGACCAAAAGAAAACCATCTACCTTGGTAAAATCACATCGGTTTACGAGAAAAAATGCAGTTGATATGGTATTAAACAAAATACACCTAGTTGCTATTTAACAAAACTATAACTTATAACATATTGTATACTACTACTGCTATATTACCATAATGATTTTATTATTTTACTCAATCTTTTGTTTTACGATTTTGCTTATTTAATGAAAAATAATGCTACTAAGTTAAAGTAAGAGTTAAGTTTACCTGAAATAGATTTAGTAAGTTCTCATTCATCTGTCTAGTGGCGAACCTAATCTTTACAGGACTTTGGGCGAAATACCTTAGCGGGTCCCTTATTATCATCCTCGTGAACTTTTTTAATTACAAGTCAGTAATTAAAAAATAGTTCATGGGGCTGGCGCAGGTGGTCCAGGCCCATCATTTTGAAATTTTCGAGTGTGTGGGAGCAAATCGGTATATTTTCAGTACATATTACAGGTAAAAAACAGCAAAATACATAAAAACATGCATGATTTCCATTTTTCTTCTCAGGGGGGCAGGGGGTCAAAAGTCAGGGTAATCAATTGGTCGCCCAAAATGATGAGCTTTGCTCGGTGCACTGGGCTGTCGCCTGGCCCTGGATCCGCCCCTGCATTTGTCTTTTAAGTCATTTGTCGGAAACTTCAGGGCATTCATCCTCCGGTGGTGAATAGAACGTTAATGTTTCTGAACATGGCAGCATGTCTTGTTCTTGTTTATTACAACTCTTCGTTTTCAATGTTCAATTTATCCAAATTTTGAGATATATTTTTTAAAAACAATTTATATTCGTTTAATTATGTTTTGTCCATCGTTTAAGACAGTCATGAATCATTGTAATACTTTCATATTATTATTATTATTATTATTATTTCATTTTTTGAACAACATGGCAAGTAGTTTAATGATTCATTATGTGAAAAACTATTTGCAGCAATGATTTTTTACTGAATGTTCATCTTTTCGCCTTAAAAGGTTCATCTTTTGTGGCTCAACATGAGAATGCTTTTCACAAAACATTTCCGATGACAAAATCCTCGCAAGTGCACGTCACTTTTCAGTTGCAGCATATCTTTTGTCAGAAGAGGAATTGAAAACTATAAAATAGTTCTCCTGTTTAATGACATTAGAGAAAGTAATTCGTCAACTTTTCTATGTCGGTCTGAGATAAACTTCATTTCTTAGGATCTTAGGTCAATTTAAGGGTGCTTAATTCTGTCACAAGCTTTTGAGCTTGTTTGTGTAATCCATAATTTTTGAAAGGCACAAATCTATCATATTGTTGGCTTAACATAAGAAAAGAGCATTTGAAATTCGATGGAAGGACACTAAATATATATTTGTATCAATACCTTGTTGTTTTCTCTAACAAGCAGCGATTTCCTGAAATCTGTGTGCATATGTCTTCATGAAATGTTCCCCAAGGCTTTTAACACTGCTATTATTAAAGGGTTCCTCCATGCTTGCAAATAAGATTTGAAATCCATCCTCATTTGTTGACATCTACAAGCAACATAATCGATTTAGATACTTTGAGAAGCAAAACTTTATCTTTGTTCAATGCATTAATTTTTAGCCTTATTGCTCGGTCGATCATTTCCATAAAATTTATGCTTTTTATTTCTTTCTTCAAAAAACTGGGGGAGGGGGTCGATTTGGTTATCTCCTTTTTTTTAAACTTTGGTACATTATTATGCGTATGTATGTATTACCTATACAAAAAGTTCGCGGATGTTGGCAGTTTACCAGAAATTTTCCAATTTTAAGAAATAAAAACGCATGTTAGGCTATCTTTACTGGCAAAGCCGACCTTAAGACTTGCGGGGCCTGTTTCGATTGGGAATAATTTTGGTGGGGCACCTCTCCCGATTTGACAGTTTTGGTACACCTCTCCCAGTCTTAGCGAAATGTCATCAAGACCAAGGATTTCCTTTGTTGAGTCCATAATTTTGCAGAAGAATATGAAGAAATCTCTGCATCTAAAAAAGACACCTAATTTTCTTCTGTTTTTTAAAAATTGAAAATTTATTTTGAGGTACACATGCAGAAAGCTTGTAACCTTGTTAAACTTATACACTGTTCTTTTCTTCTTTATGCTTCAGACCGACCCTGTTTACTGGCATCAAAAGAAATGGATTTTCGGGCTATCGTACGGAAATTTTTCGAATTGAAGCCCTATTTGACCTTGTTGAAGGGACCAACGGAAGGTGTCACACATAGTCGTGGAAAATTAAGTTTGTTATTTATTATAGTAGATTATGGAACTACTCGTAAATACAGAGCATTCGTAACAACTCAAAAATAACAAGAAAGTCTGTCTAGAACTGTACGATTCTACGTTCCTTTATACACTGTACAACAATATCAAAATGATAGTCTAGCTATCTCTCTCTTTCTTTCTCATTTAGCTTTAGTTTTTAATTACTTCAAACACACCTTTTTCAACGGTTTATACATATTCATTCACTCATTCATTCATTCATTCACTCACTCACTCATTCATTCAGAAATATTCTTACAAATTCATATCAAAAAGTTTCGTGGGAGAAGAACAGGCTCGTTTAGTTCTGAATGAGCTTCGTATCTTACGTGCTCTAAGTCATAGCATCTTGCCGATAACGTTTGAGCAAATCCGTCTGTTAGATAATATTTATACAAGATTGAAATTTCTCCGTATAGGCGCTAATGTTAATTTTTTTTAACCGTTCAAAAATTGTTCAAATTAAAAAAAAAGTTTCACGCTAAGCGCTCTTTCTCCACGTCTTTGAAACCCTACTTTCATTTTTTATTTTTCAATCTTTATTTAATTAATTCACTAATTTTTCACTTTTTCTTATTTTGAACAATATTTTTCTGATTTTTTTTTTTTTTTTATTTTGATGATTCTTTCATTTTTTTATATTTTTTTTACGTTTACGGGAAAGCGGGAAAGTAGGCTAAAAAGGGGAAAATAATGAGAAATATAAAAAAAAGAATATTCTGAAAAAGATTAAAGAAATTAGTTTTTGGTTATTATTTTACAGGATGAAAAATAGAAAATATGCGAAAATACGTTCTATAAAGTCGAGATTCATCTCTTTTAATTCAGTACTGGAAAAGTAGGATATTTTTAGATAATGCTAACAAGTGACAGATGATCTGCAGATGTTGAATGCAATAAAGAGATAGTTCTGGGGGAATACACGTTTCCTTTATTTCGAGGTTGAGAGTGCATTCAGCAACTGTCAATCTGCCTTGAAGCTACCGCATTGCTGTCCAGCCAGTCAATCAAGCCTCCAACTCTTTTCTCCTTTTCGCCAGCCCTTCCCCCCTTTCCCTCAAACGAGCCCTTGGGCTCCTGGCTAGCTCCCGCCAAAACCAAAGAATGTTCCACACTTCTCTTTCTCAGGTTTCTCACCCCTTCTCCATAAACTGATCTTTTGAGCAGGAAAAATGCGATAGAAGCTTTTATTTTACCCGAGAATAGGGGATAAGAAGGCAGATTGGGATAATAATGTTTACAAAGCTCTTTTTTTTGGTGAATTAAAGTTTTATTTTATATTAGATGTTAGACTACTGATGATCTGATCTCAGAACTATTTAATTTGCACTATAATAACTTTCAATGTTAAAAATAAATGAAAAAAAGTTGCTTTAAAATATTTCAATGTACTCCATTCAAGGCACATTGGGAAAAAATTGCTTTGACTATGGGGCACAATGTATCAAGTACTTATTCTTTCCTTTTTTTAATTACATGCAAATAAATCTTCGAGAATGTTCACACATACATGTAGAAACAATTATTTGCACACTAAAAAAGTCAAAATTACTTGCTAGAAAGTAATTTTGACTTATTGATATAAAAATCAATTTATTTACATGTTTATAGCAGTGATGCATCAAAACACTGAAAAATAGATAAAAGAAAAAAAAATTGTCTGAGACTCCTATTGTCAGCAAAAAAAAAAAAAGAGATAAAATAAGACATCAAAAAGGTGTTACTACAGAAAATATCTATCTAAATATCATTTCTCTTGTGGGCTTATCCATTCATTTTTGAAAGAATTGGCTAGACCTAATATTCCAGAACACATGCAACTATTGTTTATGGTGAAAAGAAAAGATCAATTGTTTAAAGGAATATGGAATAGTACTCAAAAATGTTTTTATTTTATTTTTACAAAGGAAATTATTAACAATTAATCAGTCAGCTAAGAAATATTATTTACCATGACAGAAAATGAACTTTCTTAGCTCATTAGAGAGAGAGAGAGAGAGAGAAACAGGCTTCCATCCAAACCACTTGAAAATATAACAAATAAACACAATGCATATCAGATCGTGTGAAGTTATCCTCATAAATGTTTTATTACATTATTAATAAAGAATACACTTGAATTTACTTCTAAAGCATTATTACCAGCAAAACTCGGACTTTACAGCAGGTAAGTGTATTAACCTGACATGCAATGTCAAAGTTCAACTAGTATGCTTTAAGTTTTCATGCAGTTGTCCAACCATTTCCTTTCATTATTCAATCCTATATAGTTAAATCTCGGAAATGAAGATGGAATTCGCCCTGAAAGTAAATAAACAAATTAATAAAGTCATCATTCTTCATTTACCTACAACACTAATTGTAATTTTAGTGATCTAGAGAAATTTTAAATAAATTTGACCACTGTGACCTCATGCAGAGACCTCAACAGTTATAATGTCAAGAAAGTTGTCTTACTTTTTCTATCAACTTTACAGTTGAATGCTTTTAACATTATTTGATTACACCATTGCAAATAAACCAGGAGCTTGAATGTATTACAGCAGTGTTTCATAGTAGCTTTATATTTTTTTTACCACAAAATTAAGAGAATAAACATTTACTATGTTGATTTATAATTCATTCTTATAAGTCGAAAGGAAGGATAGTTTTGGTGGCAGAGGAACAAAGGGGAAAATTATAAATTAAAAAAGACCATGTTGCTATTGATTTTAAATTAATTATGTAAAAACTTCAAAACTCAAAAATACAAACTCAATTTTTTTTAACAGTATACATACAGAATGTGTAATTTCAAACATTTATAACACTATACTATTCTTACATATTGTTTTAAATTATGGTATATTTTATTGATTATGTCAACCAATCAAAAGTAATTAGTTTAACAAGTAAAAGCTTTGCTCGCATACAAATGAATTTAGAATTCAAAATTCTTTTGTTGGAAGATTCCTTACCAGGCTTCTTCTTACTCAAAGCTGCCTAATTAGGAGGAATAATTTTTTTCCAAAATGTAGACAATTCATTAGGTACAAAATTCAGAAAGGATTGTTCCTGCAATAGCTCTGATAATATTTAGGAGGAATAACCCATGCTTCATGCACCACATCAAGCATTAGAATGGAATAATGTTTTTCAAAAATGTAGACAATTAATTAGGTACAAAATTCAGAAAGGATTGTTCCTGCAATAGCTTTGACAATATTTAGGAGGAATAATCTGTGCTTCAAGCTCCACATCAAGCATTGGAATGCAATGTTTTTCCAAACTGTAGACAATTCATTGGATGCAAAATTCAGTAAGGATTGTTCCTGCAATAGCTCTGACAATATTTAGGAGGAATAACCCATGCTTTATGCACCACATCAAGCATTAGAATGGAATAATGTTTTACAAAAATGTAGACAATTAATTAGGTACAAAATTCAGAAAGGATTGTTCCTGCAATAGCTTTGATAATATGTAAGAGGAATAATCTGCTTCAAGCACCACATCAAGCATTAGAATGGAATGTTTTTCCAAACTGTAGACAATTCATTAAGTGAAAAGTTAAGTATAAGGATTGTTCCTGCAATAACTACTGGATGAAACTCATTAAAACAACAAAAAGTAATGAATTATGTCGGACATATTCATATATGTCATATTTCATAATATAATTCTAAGCCGACTATAAATCTGTTTTCGAACGCAAATAAACAGCTAAATAGAGTTTTTATTATTCAAGGAGAAGAAAATTAACAAATGCGTTATTTGTGATACATACAAGCTCCATTGATCAGACAAACACATCTTATGCAAGCCAAAAGCAAAAATCTATATTTCGGCCACCACTTTCTTTGAAGATTCCAATTTTGTCAAGCAATAAAATTTGTTCCGCCAAGAAAGTATAGATATCATCAAGGCCGTAGCCAGAAATTTTTTTCGGGGGGGGGGGGGGGGGCCCTAACTTTGAAACACTTATGTTGAGGAAAGTTTCAGGGAGGAATATACATGCTACATTGCGAAGAATTTCGGGGGGGGGTGCGGGGGGGCGTGGTCCTCACCCTCTGGATACGGCCTTTTGTAAACCATATTTCGTTTGATTTAAAAAATTTATGATGTCACAGTATATGATAGATTTTTGATACCATGTACAGTAGGTGCATTTTAGATTATCTTTGGTGAAAGTTAGGGCAGTGTTTTTTGGGGGCTTTGGCTTCTTACCTTAAATTTTTGAAACTGATCTTACAACCATAACGTTTTGACTATCTCTGAAAGGGGGGTCCGGGGGTCTCCCCCGGAATTTTTTCGCAATTTAGCTCCTGAGAATGCAATTTTAGGCCCTTTCGGGACGTTAGAGGAAGGAGTTTCAGAAGTTCTCCCCAAAGAAAATTTTCGAAACTGCAGTCTTAAAAATGAAGTTTCAGTCTATCTTTGTCAATGTTACTGGAGGCATAGACTGGATCGAGGGCTCTCCCCAGGAAACTTTTTGAAAACTGCCTAACAATGCAATTTCGAGATTCTTTAGTAATTTTAGAGGAAGCAGAAGGGAGTTTGGTTTGTCTTCCCCCGCAAATTCTTCAAAATAAATTCTTATCTTTTGGGTTACTTTTGGTGTCGCTAGTGAGTGTTCGATGTCTTTTCCCTAAAAGTGTTTCTGAAACTGAAGTCTTAAAAGTGTAAAAACTCCCTTTAGCTTAAAAAGTGTAAAAACTCTCTTTTCTTTCATTTTTTTAAAAATCTGTGATCTGATTTTTTTTCTCCGGGGGGGGGGGGGGGAGCAGTTGGTTATCTCTGAGGGGGCAGTGCCCTCCCCCCCTCACCGGAGAGAAGATGCCTGAAAGGAACACCGGTTGCATGTTGCATAATGAGATTATATTTTCAATTTCGCCCACAGAAGTATTACTTCAAAAAAAAAAAAAAAAGATGAGAGAGAGAGTTAACAGAAAACATACGTTGTTTTGAGAATTAATTACTCCCTATTCCGCTTTAGTTTTGACAATTTAAGCAATTTATACTTATTCTCAAGTCTCAAGCCTTCCATATTTTGTCATAACTAAATGTAAATAATTAAAAACCGGATGTTTTCTTTTTCCTTAACCTAAATGCTGCAAACTCCTTTTTTTTTTAAAGTTTGAAGTCAAAAAAAGCTGTATAACTTTGATTTGCAGTCGTGGACAATTATAAAGCACTTCCAAAATTATACATATCGCTCATGGGCTGCAATTACGGCACAGCTCAAAAAATCATGTTTTGAGATAAGTGGGTTTAAACTTTTCATTGCTAAGGAAAAAACATAAAAGAAATGCTTTAGTTATTATTAAATCTTAAGGCCTAATATTGAATTATGAGTTATGCTAGTATTGCTGCTGAAAAAAATGTGTATTTTATATTTACAATCTGTTCTTAGCCGAAACGCGAGTTTTTTTGAGTTGTGCCACTATTGCAGCCTATGAGCGATATAATAAGAAGAACAAATCAAGATCTTTTTTGTTCAATGTAAATTTATGACTAGGCTAAGTAAAAGTATACGAGTAATTTTGTCGCGGTATTTTTCACCTTCGCAATGTTATTGTAAACGCTCTATGGGACCATTCATAAACAGTGTCACACTTTCTTTCAATATATTTGATCCCCCTCTCCCCTTTGTCACAAGATATCACTCTCCAACACGCCCTACCGCCTTTGTCACATATCACGCTATATTACAGGAGCACATGTACTTGCAGTGTTGCAGTTCAGAAATAAAGTACTTACGTTAAAGAATCAAATTTTTAATTTTATTTTTTAACTTTTAATGACATTTGTGAGCATAACAATAATGATGATTACACGTGGGCTTAATTGGTATAAAATGAGATTAAGGTTAAAATAGAAAAAAAGATAATTAGTGCAAAATAGCAAAAAAAAATTAATTAATTGAATTCTAAAAAAACACCCGCACTTATTTATCTTAAAAGTAAATACCTAAGACTTTCTTTTAAAATTTTAACTAGAAGTAAGTTCAAACCTTAATAAGCAGCGGTATTTTCAATATAAAATGAAATCAATGAAACTTTAAAATCAAATTATGAAAATAAAGAAACATCAAAAATAAGTTTAATCAGCTAATTTTTTACATGTTTTTATAGAAATCAAAATGTGTAATGTCACACTGCTTGTCAAAATTGCTCGAATCACTCTCCCCCCCCCCCCCTCCCTGGAAGTAGTGTGACATCATCCCCTATGAAGTTAAAAAACAAAAAAAAAGAAATATTAATATGCAGTTCTCAGCATGTGAGGAAGAAAATACAAAGTTGAAACTAAAATTGCAAAAAAAAAAAATAAAAGAGTGGCAGCAAAAATATTATTTTGAAAAATACATAAAAATAATCATAAATTTTCTGCTACATTTCTACAGGGTTTTTTCCCAAAATAAGACAAAATACTTTCATCTTTTCTTTTACTCATAATCAAAATTTGTACGCAGGCAAGCAAAGAAGACTTTTGCAAGAGCACACGACGCACACGAGCCCACTAAATTCCCAACTGCCTATGTCTGCAAGGCAAGGTCAAGGCATCCGCAAAGGGGCAAGAGCCCTCTCCTCGCCCCCCCCCCCCTCTTGTTGGAAGCGTTTCGGTGTTGATTCGATTTTACGAATTGCTAGTTTAAAAAAGAAAAGACAAAAAATAAAGATTTGTCCCAGCAATAACAGCACAAACATCCACATCCCGCAGTCATAGTAGTAGACGAGGGGGTCCATTTAGGCATTAGCTCCGAAAGTTCCTTTATCTTCTACTTCCACAATGTGGGTAGTTTTAAAAGAGTCACCATTTCCACGAATTGTAACCTTCGGGCAAGGATGGACAAAGCACCTAAACTGTTGTACGTATATTTATGGCAGATGTGGTGGCTTGCATTTTGCCAAAAAGGGATCAGTACATTTGCTGTTCTTGTTGTGTGGTCGGGTGATAAGAACCATATGTAGCCCTTAAGCAAGGAATCAATCTGTTATCTGTTGATGACACGACTAGAATTGAGGGAAAGCATCTTATTTTGAGTTCTGTTTTATAGACCCTGGATTTTTGAAGCGCCATCTTGTCGTTTCCCCATTTGTAAAACAGAGAACCTACCCCCCCCCCCCCCACGCTCCCGAACAGGTTGGTTTGAGGAACAAAAATTTTTTTTTTTTTTGTTAATTTTTTTTTCAGACAAGTTAAAAATTTCGAAAGTATTTCGGGGGGGGGGGGGGGGGGCTCGGCCCCCCCCGCCTACGGCCTTGGATATCATAGATGCAATTTAAATTAATAAAATGAGCAAGCATTTATCACAGCAAAATAATTGTTAATTATCTTACAAAATGACACTACTGAACTATATTGACAAAGCCAAACAGTAAAAATGATGAAATTTAGTCTGACACTTATTTAGAAGAAAAAAACGAGAAAAACTTTGCATACGATAAAATGCTTCTCATGTATGTACATGAGACACATTCATGTACGGTGAAAGAAGTCATTATTTCAAGTTAAGAGATGTCTAACAGAAATCTACATTTGGAAGAAAATTAGTTTAAAACTGGCTTCGAAGTGAAGGTAACACATATAATATACAAAACAAATATTGGATTGAACGTAGTTTTGGAGCGAAAAATAAATCTGCAAGTCATAAGCTCTATAATTGTACTACGAAAATTTCATTACCTTAATTAAAGACGATGATAACTGATCGATTAAGTAAAGCAATGAATTCAGCATACCGTTAATTTTTCGAAAAAGAGAATAGCAATCCAGACTTTGATGATTTTTGTCTAAGCAAGCAGCGATCCACATACTTACGATTAATCTTTACAAAAATTAAAAAATTCTTTGTTTCAGAAAACATTTCCTAGTGTTATAATCCTTCTGAATCCACGATAGAAACGGTATGCTAATAATAAGCGAAGGACAGGAAGAATCCTTGGTTTAACCGCCAAGTCTCCGACTGGTATCATTTCTCGCCAAAATATAGGGTTGCCTTTCATTTATCTGTCAGGATTGTTCCTGCATTGACAGCTTTTCGTTTTGTTTACAGTTTTCGGTTTCTCACGTTTCAGAATCGGGAAACGACTGTATCAAGTAAATAGCTGAAGCATTCTATTATAATCTTTTTCTTACAAGAGAGAAACAATTGTTTTTCGGAAGTAATCCTTTCCAACACCAACATTTGTACTTGTCAAACATATGATGTCTTAAAAGTTTTGGAAGTTAACTCATAGTTAAAGAATTTATACTAAGTTCAAATGATATGTTTAATTAATTTTTAACCGTTTTCAATGCTAATAAATTTAAGCATTTGATGAACTAGTGATATTGACTGCATAAATACTATTTTGCTTTGTATAACCGTGCTTTTAATTTTATTTCTTTTCTGTCAAAATTAATCTATCCACACTAGGGTGGAGTGAAATTTTTTTTTTTGGAATTTTTATTCGGCAGGGTGCGGAAAAGGTGCCTTATAGGTCCAAATGAACGTGTGTAAAATTTTATTTAGTTTGGACAAGTTAAGATGCCCCCCCCCCCCCAACCCGACCAAAGTTTGACGGAACATATACATTAAGTGGATTTTCGGATTTTCGTTCTTGTCAGCGTCAGAATCAGCGAGACGAAACCTCTCATGATAATGCGTCAGACATGTAAAGGAGATAGTTAATGTAACGGAGACGGTCAACAACATGCTTTCCCTTTAAGCAAAATAAAAACTCGAGGTCAAAGTAGCATATCTTTAGTTATGAATAGATGCACTTCATAAGCTCTTAGTGATCATTAAGCTGTTAATTTTAAATTGTGATAATTGCACGTAAAATAATTTTATGTATATTTTATTAATAAGTTTTCTCGCAGTTTATGGGAATTGTTCAAACTGTGTGTTTAAAGTCATTCTTGGATAATAATTTTGCTTTCTTCATTGTAATATAAGCTGTAACTTCTAATGGTAATGGTCGACACCATGCCTGCTTTCAAAACAACTTGTTATCGTTATTTTAGGTAATTATTGTTAGCTGTAGGATATGATGGAACAAATATTAATACTGGCACAAAGGGTGGGGTTATTCGTTTGTTGGAGATAGAACTTGGTCGGCCATTACAATGGTTAATTTGCTTGTTGCATATCAATGAACTGGCGCTATGACATCTTCCGCAGAAAATTGACGGTAAAACGTCGAGCCGAAAAGCATTAACATGCGAAATAGGAAAATCACTTCATAAATGAGAAGAACTTCCCGTGGTGCCATTTTCAAAAATTGATGTCGAGTATTTTCTGATATGGAGCTCAGTACAGACAAAATGTACCTCAGGGATACTTGTTACGTTTTTTCAGAAGGCAATTGTTCTGATGACTTGGCAAATTGCAAACCTGGACCAAAAGTACATTCCAGATGGCTAACAACTGCAAGTAGAATCCTTCGATTGCATGTTGCAATGGAAAATCCTTCCAAAAACCTCGGGACACTAGCAACATATATAATGAGAGTATATGCTCCAGTCTGATTTCTAATTAAAGAAAACTAACATTGTGATGAAGGGGGCCGTAATTTTTGGAAACTTATATCCTATTCTAGGTACTTGGATCCCAATTTAAAAGAAATAATTGACCCTGTTCTAAGAAGAAATAGTTTTTATGCTCATTCCGAAAATCTTCTGCTTTCAATGCTCAAGGATTACAGGATGCATATTAAAAAACAAGTAATGAAACTAATGCTGTTAGCAAGCGGATTAGAATGCTAGATGGATTAGAATACACAGACATAAGTTGGAATGATGAAGTACAAGTAATATATGAACCACCTGTGATTAAAAACCTCTCCACAGAAGACATTCAGAATTGGAAAAATTCACCTACAGATGAAGTCCAAGTTGAACGTCCAAAGTTCCCCTGCCACTCTCAAGGAACAAAACGATGTGTTCATCTTGTAACTGAGGCTTCAGGACATGTTTATCATGAAAAGCAGAGACATGGATTCATTCTTGCTAAGCTTTCCTCTAGAAATATTATGACTCAGTTCAACACAAAGAGTGCAGCAAAATTTGTGTTCATTGGGTGTGCGTCAGAATTTTCATGTTCACGACGTGCTTTAAAAATTTTCAGAAAATATTTTTTGCAAGTCATAGCATTCGTATTTTAATTGCTATTAAGAGAGTTTCTTCCATACTTTGAGTGAAATAATAAGTAATTTGTGTTATTTCCATGGCAATAAATTTTTTTTGACATCGTTTAGCACAAAAATATTTCGCTTTAGCTGAAGCAGCACATTGCCATCATTCAATGCAATGATAAATATTTCAAGTGGCTTGGGGCGCATCTTAATATTAATGTTTCGCACTGAAATTTTGCATGTGTTCATTTGAACCACAAAGGCACCTTTTCTGCCCCCTGCCGATTAAAATTCCAAAATATTTTTTTTCCCAATAGTGTTCACTCCGCCCTAATCCACACCCTCATCCTTATTCTTGTGTCAAATGCACCAATGGTGGAAAACGTTTAACAAGAAAATAACTATGTAAAACAAAAAATGAAAGATGATTTTTGTATTTAGATTCAAGATTTCTCAAAAAAAAAAAAAAAAAATTCTAAAGTTGAATCTGTGAAAATTAGGGAGGTCTCACTCATTAAATTTATATTTGAGTAGTTTTTTTTCCCTATTAAAGGCTCATTTGACTTAAATATTTGTAAGTATCATTGAGTTCATGCAATTACTCAATGTCAACCGAGTACTCAGCAAATTGGCCGAGTAGGCTGCATACCGAGTATATGCTGAGGATTCGGTATGGCGCTGGAGTAAATTATTGCTTGATAGAAGCTAAACCAATTAGTGGTATAACAAGATATTGTTCTTGGTAGAGAAAGGGGAGGTTAGAAGGACTCTCAATTAAAACACATATATCTGTATGAATATAATATATATATTTCTTGGAGAGTTATAACCCTCCTATCCCCTACAATCTGTAAAGCTACAAAAAGCAACTACGCAATACATGCGCAAATATTTATCCAAATACAAATGCTAAAGTGACAACCTGCAATAGGCATTGAGTCCATCTAATCTTTAGTCAATTTATTGATGCCCAATGAATATCAAGAGCACTCTTAAATCTTTTTATCACATTGCAAGTAAGAGTAGCTTCTCGTAAACTATTCCAAATGCCTATAACCCTATTGAAGTAATAATTTATCTAAACTTAAAGTTCTTACTAATTAATGCCTCCTTTCTGCCTCACTAATAATAGATAAAAATATTGGGAGAAAATTGAAATTTATCACTAAAATCATAATTTTAATTTTTTATGTTTATCTTCAACCAAGTTTCAACTAAGAAACTTGGTTTTCAGATCACTAATTGCCTGCTTTCTAATAAAACATTCCCATTTCACTTATGCAAAGATTATAAAACTTGTCATATCTACAATTTATTTATTTTTTCTGTTTTAGACTTCATAATGACAATTCAATGGACTCTTATTGCATCTTTTTTATATTTTGAATTGGCCTTCATCTTTTTTCTTTTGTTGCCTTTCATATCTTCAAAAATGTGAGTATATTATTCATACATTATATTATATTGAATGCAATATGCATTTTTATGTTATCTTATTTTAAATGCAACATATCTTAAAATAAAATTTTTTAGAAAAGTCATACTGCTTATATTGTTACTGATCAATATCTCCCCCCTCCCCTCCTGAGCAACGTTGGAAAATATCATGATATTTATATAAATATAAAATTATCGGACTTTTATGATACACCTCAGATTCAAAATATTAGAATAATTAAATATTTTTACAAATTGAAAATATCATTTGGTAATTTAATGTCTTGTACTACAAAGATGCAAACAATATTTGTATTAAGATTTATTGTTAATTAAACTTATTTATTATCTTAAAATTAATATCATTTTTGAAAAGATTAATTTAAAAAAATATATTTATTCAAGTGGTGGAATATTTCACAATAATTCTCCTTTAATTACCACCAATTCATAACTGGTGGCATCATCATTGATTAAATTTAGCCACCAATTTTATTTAAAATCAGTATTCTTTTTGCAGTTTGTGTGCTTTTTCATCTTAAAATGGGTTAGGTGATATCCCTGAATCACTTAAACTTTGTATGGTCGATTTGTATCGTCAGAGTAAAAAACTGTTATATAGTAAATTATTTACACTGTTTGCAATCAAGCGTTAGTAAAATACTAACACAATATTCAACAAATGGAAAATTTCAAAATAATCACCGAAATTGTGGCTGAAAACCAAACATCTGCTAGAGGTGACAGGAAACTGAATGTGTGTGATTTCCATAAATTTTAAAAGTGTGATTCTTGCACCAAAAATGGGAAGAAGAAAGAGTTGAAGTTTCTAAATCGACGACATTAAGACAACTCCATAAATTTGAGTTTGAATCTCATGTACCGAAAACAGACCTCTTGTGACTGCAAAACAAAAGCGTATAAGATTGAATTGGTGTAAATCACGACGTTTATGGAGTGAAGAAGATTGGTAAAAAAAGTTATTTTGTGATAAAAGTATATTTTGTGTTTCATATAGCAATTAAGGTATTCCAATTTGGAGAATGAAGTAGGAAGCATTTGATAAAGAATGCTTTAAACGTTCGGTAAAACTTGCTGCTGATGTCATGGCTTGGGGTTGCATGATTTCAGAAGAACCTGTAAAGTTATGCGTTGTCTACTTTTCGTAGACAACGCATAACTTTACGGTTACAACGGTTAACTCTCAGATATATCAAGAAATTTTGGAATATTACATGATTCCATCATCAGAAGATTTATTTGAAAATGATTTCATCTTTCAGCAAGATTTAGCATCAGGGCATGCCTCGGTGCTTACTAAGAATTGATTCAGCCAATGCAAAATTGAAGTACTTCCTTGACCAACAAACTGACCAGACATTAATCCCATCAAAAACGTATGGAGTATAATGAAGAAAAAATTCCAAGAAAATCCTCCTTCGAGTAAAACTAAGTTAGTGGCACGTAAAAACTATTTGGGCTAATATTGATAGAAATGTTTGTAAACACCTCATATATAGTATGCTAGATCGATTGTATGCTGTTAGTAAAGCTAAAGGGAATGCTACAAAGTATTAACTACCATTTATTTCGTATTCATAAGGTACTATTTTTGTGTAAAATAAAATATTCTAATAGTTTGAACCAATAAATTTTATTTTAATATTTTGATGTGTTTAAAAAAGCTATTGTATACCTAATTTATTGTATTATTTTATATTTTGTAAATGTTAGAAACTTATCTAGACATTCCAGGTTTATTTTATAAGGAATTTAATTGCATTAACTTAGTATAAAAAAAATAAATGGAAAATAATTTCTTTCTTATTACTTTTTCACAATTATTCTAATATTTGAGGTGTATATAATGGATATATATCACTGGTGCATTCACGTAAAGCTATTTAAAAGCTATGTTTATATAAATATATGATATTATAAAAAACCAAATTATAATTAAATCAATTCTTTACTAATTAAACCTCATTTAGTCAGTAAAAATTTGATTGTATTTATAAAAAGTATTATATCAAAGTTTTTAATAATTGTCACTTTAAAAAAAATAGGTTCTTATAAATCTGTGCCCCTTATGTTATCTGTGGTACAGCATAAACATCTTACATAACCAATGAAAACTTGTTCATTATAATGAGAAAATATCAATTATGTTATTCTGATATCTAGTTCCAATTTTGGTATGTTACCATTATTGTAGAAATATGACAATTAATGTTTAACATAGAGAAAATGACTTTACATGTGACTTTTGTGTATTACTTATCTGGTGAGTGAGTTGAACAGGGTTCATACTCCACCTGGAAATCATGGAAAACCTGGAAAAGTCATGGAAATTGATATCCTTTGCAAAAATCATGGAAAAGTGAGGGAAAAACGTAAATTTTTGCCAAAACCTGGAAAAGTCGGGGATTTTTTCCCCCTACCAGGGACCCCTTGGAGGGAACTTATGCCATCGTGATGTCAGATTACCGAGAAAAAAGTTCAAAAAATGCATTCGGCGCAACATCAACATTCCGATTTTGATATTCTTTCGTTACTGCTGCCGTAGACAAAATTGCCAACAGTTGCAATTCTGCATGAATGTGGCGCTGGAAAAGAACTTAACCAGGACCCAGGGTAGCCACAACCTTTTTTCTTTATATAATGTGTTTATTATATTATCACAGCATAAAAGTGCCTGCATCAGCATTTCTTTAGATATTTGTTTTCATGCATTAAGTTAAGAAGCTGATTTGACATTACTAGGATGATCTTAATTTTTATTTTATTTGATTTATTCTTTATATTTTATGTTTTACTGTTTTAAATTTTAAATTACCTTTCTAAAATTTAAATAAAAAAATAGTTACAAATATAAAAGCTAATAATTTTTTGGCAGTGGTGTGTCACAAAATTTCACTTTTGAAATTCTATAGACTAGAAATTCTATAGTAGTATAAGTTTGTTATCTTAATAAGCATCTGTGTGAAAATTTTTTAGTATGAGATCAATATAATTGTATGTATGAAAATTTATGGCAGTGCTCTTTAATGTACAAGTAGTCCATTTGCTAATAAATATTTTATTTGGAACGTTAACCTGGAATTCTGCTTTGATCTACCTGGAAAAGTCATGGAAATTTTTTTGGCTGTTTGAGTATGAACCCTGGTTGAAGTCAACTTAAGACTGAGAAACATATCATTATTGGTTGTGGATTTTCTGATTCTTGGTCTCATCCTTATCCTGCTTATCACTATAAATCTAGTTCCATTACGATTCCTCCATTATGCATTTCATAATTACGCCTAATTCCATTAATAAATTAGTTACACATTTCCTAATTATATTTTATCATTATTTTATTAACTTAGAAATTAATTAATATGGTAATCTAAGATTAATTTAAAGAGTTTAACTTTAAATAATGTAAGTTTGTGTTTCCATATATATCATTATATGTATCAGTTTAAAAATATCATGATATATATCACGATATATGTCATGAGGTATATCAAGTGGTATATATCCTACAACACTGGTCCCGAGTTGAGTATTATTAAAATAAAAATTATATGGATAACAAACTAAAACAAAATAGTTTTCTTCCTTTGGAATAAATTTTCTTGGAGATAGGTAAAATCATAAGGAAATTGCTCCTTATCACCAATATTCTCTATCTGCACCTGCATTCATCATATTACTTGGTTGGACTGAGAAGAAAAATTAAGTCTGGCATACTTGCCAATCAACCCCAAGGGTGACACTAGGGGCATGAAGGACATAGAATACCCCCCCCCCCCCCCCACTCTTTTTTTCAAGAACTTTATTATCTCTTATTTTATATTTGATTTGGAGAAAAGAAAAAGCTTCTTAGATCCTTCTTTTTTTTGCTGAATCAGAATCTTTTTGCTTGGTTTTATACAATTTTTGGCGAGTTGATATAAAGGCAAAGGTGCTGTACAGCCAAGGGGAAAAAACAAGTGAGAATTTCAGAATTTGCCACCACCCATTCTCAATTACATCACTAACCTTGTATGGTAACCTGTGCTAAGGCAATATTTTTTGGTGTTGTCAGCACAAATCATTCAAATAAAATGTTTTCAAAATTGATGTTAAACAAAATACCCTTAAAATTGTATTGCAATTACTTATGATAATCATGCTGAGTATCTTTCCCTCCACAAAGCTTGGAAGTTTTATTTTTACAAAAAGTTACTGTTGTCATTTAACATTCCTGTTAAGTATATTTTGTGTATGACTTTATATATTTTACCCTAATTTAAACACATTTTAAACAATGTACTCTTACAGATGGCAAAACATGTTTTATTCAAGGATCTTCAAAACCATGGTATCAAAGGCGAATACTTATTTCAGTGTACTTATAATCGTATTATTTCTATTTTTCTTAGGTAAGTTTTATGTCACATTTTGGAAAGAATAATTCTTGCATCCCTTTATATTACTTTTGTAAAAATCTTGTAGATTTTGTTTTTTAAACACACTTTATTGCTTATTGTAGGATAGATTTAGTGGATTTTTTTTGAGTGTTTTCTAGAAAATGGGTTTTAATTCCCTTAAACCTTTTCAATCTTTGAATCCCCACATAGTCTTCCTACACACTAGATGAACATACTAGCAGCCCTTCCCCATTTTCTGAACATTATCATGTCTTCCTACACACTTAATAAAGAGAAAGGCCACTGAAACTTCCTAAGTGTAACAGTGTTCCTTAACAATTACAATGGAACTTAGAAAGAAAATAGTAAACTTGACTGCAGTAAGAATAGGTATGTTTAGTTTGAAGCTTAGACTCTCATGTCCAGGCTGTTAAATTATGAAGTTTTCCTTTTCGTTCTCCGGACAGTCGACTCCCTCTAATCAATCTTTTCAGTGAGCATTTGGAGTGCCTAGCACAGGCTTGCGCTGTAATTAGTATCTGCAATATGATCTTTTACCTAAAACCTCTGAATAGAATTTCCATCATCATAAAAGAAGAAAAAAAAAAAGCTCTAGTGAAGATTTATGGAATAAATAGTGTCTATTCTTTAACTTAGTCTGAAAAGCAGTCACCAATTACTCTCAAGAGTTTATCTCTGTTATTACTTGGATAAAATCTTCACTGATCAATATCCTCGAAGTAAAATTCCTATCATGAAGTATGAATTCTTTTTTGATATATCCAAATCCTGACACATCTGATCTTGATCTTGGAGATCTTGGAAATATTAAAAGGCATATAAATGTTCTGCAATGCAAGTTAATATTCTTTTTTTACTACTCGGATGAGAGCACGTTCTCTGTGCTGTAAACATTGAGAAGATGAAAATTTTTTTATACCTAGCAAGGAAACGAAAAGAAAGAAAGAAAGAAAAAACAAATCTAATTAAAAGAACTCATGTTTGATCCTGAATGTTTTGAAGAACCTACTCATGCATTTCAAATTATGTCATGTTTCTGAAAACATGTTAAGAGCTAGTGTGATCATGTATCTCTAACATAACATCTCTTTCTTTGCATACTTTGTTGAATGAGGACAATAAATATAACTAATGGAATAGAAAAAAAAATCTTTTTTTGCTGTTTCTATTTAATTTGTTCAATGAACAGTCCCTGGTAAGCATCTTTATTTAAGTTAGTTATCTATGTGGTGGTATTCTTAAAGTACTATGGGTTACACACATAAAAATAATTTAGTTACGTAATAAAATTTTAAATTGGATAACTTAATCGTGTTTTTAAAAATATTTTATGATTATCACAAAATTTAAAGTTACGATTATGTTGAATCTTTCATATTGCCCGTTTCTAAATTTATGACGTATTTTTCTGATTGAATGTTGCAGATTCACTTCGTGACATGTGGAAGTATTCTGAAAAGCATCACAAGGACTTTGAAGCAGCAATGCAAATGAATGTGAAATTGTTCCGATCTCAGAGAAATTATTATATATCAGGATTTAGTATTTTTTTGTCCTTGTAAGTTTTAATATTTAATTATTTTTAAAATTTTCTACCTCAAAAAATATTTTAAGTTTATATCCTATATTTCTGAGTATTAGGAAAGACTCCAGAGTAAATTGTGGGCTGAAAACTAAAACTATCATTTTTTATGGACTAATTGAAGTAATGAAATATTTGTCAGGATGAAATTTTATGTAACATTAATTTTTTTTATATCTAGGTCAATTTCACTTTAACTTTTTTCATTACGTAAACAATTCAATTTTTATAGGCAAATTGTTCTCATTTTAATTTGACTAGAAGATTATCCTATACTTCATATAATTTATTGTTGTATTCGTATGCATAAAATTTTCGGCAATGGTTGCTATATTTGTAGATACATAAATAAAAGTTTGAAATATCATGTTCCTTAAACAGTTCTTTATTTTTAAATAGTTGATAATGGTTTTTAAAATTCTAGCTCTGTAGTATGTCCAGGCCCTGTAATCAACTAGTTTTGCATAAAAAAAGTATCGTATCTGATTATCTTTCTCTGTGTATATATATATATATTTATTTGCAGTAAAACTTCCTGGCAGTGACCACTCTTCATTCCGAAAAATTGGTCGTTAAAAGTGATGTAAACAGTTGTGTTTCCTTTTAATTGCTACTTCTACAAAAAAAAAAAAAAATAATAAATAAATAAATAAAAAATAAAAAAAAATGGGCACATTTAATTTGGGAGCAAAAATTTTTAAACCCTTTGATAGTGAGAAAATAGATTTTTTCAACTTTTTGGGAGTAGTACTTGTTTTGGTAATTTATATTTTGCCTAAGAAGAAAGAGCATTTAATGTCTTGCATGCTCTGTGAGTTTGACAAAGTAAAGGTTTTGTTTCAAAGTTTGAAATGTTGTCATTGTAAGTTTGTTTTGATGATGATGATGATTAGATACATTTTCCTGTTCTTACTCTCAATTGTAATAGTGATGAAGGAATAAAATATTCTAAGCCCTTTATTCGAAAACTTTAAGCAGTATTGGTTAATGTTTTACAAATAAATTAAAAGAAATTTTTTCTAAAAGAAGAGAAAAGTGATTGCTAACAGAGAGTTGTCTGGTCACTCCCAGCAAGGGCGGATCTAGAAAATCTTCAAGGGGGTGGGGGGCGATTTTGGAAATCTCGGGGTTCAATGTAAGGATGGATGGAGGAGATTCTTCATTCCGTTTCAACAGTCCCCCCCCCCCCTTTTTTTTAAACAGCAGGAACTGCAAAAAAGAAAACGCTAGTGTAGTGATATTTAAAATTTTACTAACACATTTTTTCAATGCATATACGTTTATTCAAAGCCCTTATAATAGGAACACAAGCTGACGTTTTTTTGCTTTCGCAAATCTGTCTATAATTTTTTCAACGTCCAATGTAATATCTTTATGGATATGCAATAACGCTAATTCAGTGAGTCTATCATCACTCATTCTGCTTCTTAGCCAAGTTTTAACCAAGTTAGGATTTCCTTCAAGCTTTCTCAAGAAAAATGTAGGCTTGTAAATACGTCTTCTAACTTTGAGTTGATATGTCTAAATTACAAAATAATAGCAATTGTTAGTAATATATTTTCTAAAATTTTTAAAATGTAATACTAAATATGTACTAAAAAAAACATCAACGTGTATGTGCAATTTATATAAACATCTGTAATTATGAATGTTCAATGCAATGTTTTAGACTCCAGGTTTTAGCGTAAATACTGCAGGAATTTACACCACGTGCTAAGGGTTGGTTAGCTGTCACCAGTTTGATAGGTAGAAGAAAAGAGCAGGGTATCTCTTTCCCATTACTCCGAGGATTAGCAAGTCGGCAATACTAAAGGACAAAGGGACAGGGGGAAAGCATAGAACTTGAAACTGGGCTATTAGGCTGGGATTCCAAGAACATAAAAAAATGGCTGGTTCAGGGGCACAGAGAGTAAAAGCTTACTTAGGAGTGTCGTTGTAGTATCCACTTGAATCAGCCCAAGGGGGGGGGGGCGATCGCCCCCCCCCCCCCTTGATCCGCCGTTGACTCCCAGAGGACTTTTAACATTCACAGGGGAAAAAATCGGCTCCTTGAAAAATTGATTGTTAATGGAGCTGGTAAGGTTGCTTATAGAAGTTTCACTGTATTTATACCAGGGGCTGCAATTCAAATTTTCAACTCGAAGGTAGACTCTCCTCCCAGCTTTATATAGGGGATTGCAGTTTCTTGGGAAGTAAGAAAAAATAGCTATATTATTTGACTATTGCAGCCTTTATGTATTCCCACATGTTTTGTAAAGCTTTTTAAATCTTCGGCAAGAATGGATTTTTTTATTAAAATTGCATAGTGACACAACCAAAATTTTCTCTGTATGTGTGTGCAAGGGGACCAAGAGAGGCTCACCCGTCCCAAAGACCCCTCCCCCCCCCCCTGGTTGTGTCCTTGTTGATATCAAAGGAATATAGTATTGGTATCTGTAACGTTTTCGATTATTTGTTTGCACAAGTGTAATAAAATGCTGTAAAAACTGAGTTAATATCAAAAAATATCCATCCATACTTTTGAAATTAATATTAAATATTTTCAAAGAGAAAATTCCAGTTCCTGTTAATTATGCAAAAAAAAAAAAAAAGTGCATTTCACTTTGTAGATACTGTAAAAGAAATAGATAAAAGTTGAAGCAGAAAAATTCCGTTTCAATGAAAATAAGCTTTCTTGTGTTAAAGATACCTATAATCAGGGTTGGTATTTTTGCCAGCATACAGGTATTTTTGCCAGGAAGGTGGCAAAAACTGGAAAAAAACAGGGCAAAAATGAAAAAAAAAGAAAAAAAAACTGCTAAAATGGCAAAATTGCATATTGTACCTAAATAATGTGCAGTAATGTTTATAATTTAAAAAGAGCCTCAATAATTAAATAATCTTTTGAGCATTATTGAATACTTTTTTCACTAGTTGATAAATGCTATAATTAAAACAACTACTTATACAAATTTCAGTTACAAATTCAGCAATAGTTAAAATTAACTGAAAATTATGTAATTAAAAAGCTTCTGTTATGTCTTAAAAGGCAACTTGATTTATTTTCTTCATTTTGCTTTTGGAAAAAGAATTTGGGTACTTTGAAAAGAAGAATAGATATTTTCATCATTATTTTTCTGTGCCTTTACTACTAAAATCTCAAAATTGACCAATGGAATTGTCAAATGCCTAAACCTTAAAAGAAGTTATAAAAGTACAATAACCTACCCAACCTGTGTTAAAAATAAGTGATCATTATAATATTGCAATTTGATGCCTAAAGGTTTAGACGAAAGCGATTGACATGAAGTATAGGATGCCGGATTCCAGTCATTGCTATGAATTGCGTGTGTAGCATTTCCATTTAATACAGATTCCTTTTCATTCTGATTTTTTTTTTTTTTGGATTTATTAAAAATGACACCTAGAAACCTAGATTGTTCATTTTGACGCCTAGAAACGTATCCTGGGCATCATAACACCTAAATATAAATTTTATTTCTAACACTGTGCCCAACTGCAAGTAGTAGACTTGTTCAAACTGGTACAAATTGGCCTAGAAAAAATATGTAGTGAAAACACTTTCTATTTATCTATTTACCATAAATTTTGTATAGTTTCATTTTTAATTCTGTTACAAAATTAAGTATTTTTTTCATAAAATGCATATTTCTGATACTTTAATGCATAAATTACTCATTTAGCCTTGTGTTCAACTTTGAATAACATTGACTTGAATGTAAAGTTTCTTTTATCTGATGTTTTAGTTTACTTTTAACGTAGAAAAAAGATATGAACAAGCACAGTGAATCCTATTCTGGGCGGACATTTGCTTTTATGGTTTTCCTGCCTATGGCAAGAAGTTGCCAACCCTGCCTATAATTGATTATTGTTAACAACATCTATGTACATCTCATATACAGGGGCGGATTGGCTACCCTAATAGGGAGCTGACTTTTACTTCCTACAGGGTGCAATCGAGGGGGAGGGGAGGGAGGTAATGCCCCTTCTTTCAAAAAGAGGAGGTTCGTGCTCCCTAAAGTAAAATTTTTAAGAAGTAATATTTGGACATTTTCCTTGCACTGCGACACATCTAGTGTTTGGTTAAAATTTTTGTGATTCACATCTCATCGGCAAATAAGCTATTGGCAATGGGCTGGAGTGCAACCTAATTTTTAACACTAGAAAGATAGAGGGGGGCCTGTTTGGCCCCTCTCGATATTCAGGGTTAACACTGGGGAAAAATACAAGGTGGGATATCCCACCTTGACCAAAATTTTAAGTGGGATTTTTAAAATTTATGTGGGAACTTTTCTTTTTGTTTTTGTCTTTAAAATTATTATTAAATTGTCCGATCATGATCCAATGCAAACTATGTAATAAAAGATGACGATCTAAGCTATGCTCAGCAAAGAAAGAATAAATATCAACAAGGTTCACACAAAACGAATCCTTCACAAAAATGGGTGCTTTATAAAATGTTGAGCATGAAAAAGATCCTCTGGTATTTTGGTTCGTTAACCAAAATTCTTTGATGTGTTGTTTTTACAAAAAAATCCAAAAAATTAGTTTAATATTTCCTCTATTTTTCTGAACATATGTCATTTTATCTATTGATGTTTTTCAATGAAAACAGTATATTTTAGAAACCAGCATACTCTTGTAACCTTGTGACCAAGGAAGATTCCCTTTTTCCACTCCTTTCCTTTTTATTTTTGTCCTCTGTGAATAGAATGAATGAAGATACGTCTGCATTCACAAAGGGCTTGAATTGTTCAATAATCCCAAGGAATGAAGAAGTTGTCGATCTTTCCCCCATGTTATTATATATGATAAATAGTGTTCCTAGATTCTTCTTTTCATTAATAAGGATAAAATGGCAGTTGAAAACTAACATACTCCATTTAGTTTGTATCGAATTATCAGTTTAGAATATAATTTCGTTTCGCGATATTTTGAACGCGTCTCCGCTAGTTGCGGGAACAGCGGGCAAACGAACTTTTTTGAGTGGGATTTCAAAAAATACTGCGGGAATCGCACGGCCTAGCTCGGACACTGATATTTGCTGTTCAGTAATTCCAATAATAATTGACTGAATGCATTGTAACTTTATAGCTTTTCCTAATATGATCCTATTTAAGTGTTTGTTTAATCATCTTTGTTTTATCCTCATAGAAGCGTATATATTGATCCTTAAACCTAGATTGTCTGTGAGTTGCCATTGTGGGTCCCTAAGGTATTTTACAATGAATACGGTCAAATTCTTCCATTATTTTGCTGGCTGTAGTAGGACAAAGTGTCCTTCAGTCTAGTTTGACCTTGACCTTTCTCATTTTACAATTGATTTCGATTCAAAATACTAAACAAATGATACAGCTGGCTATCTGGACAATGACGATTGCTCATTGAAACAGAAACAAGTTTTACATTTTCACATGAAAAAGAAAACTCCATTGTTCACTATAATACACTCGGCTTTTGTATAGGGATGAGAGAACATGCATGGGGCACGTGGACTTGCTCAAGAAGAAATTTAGAAAGAAATGTGCTCAAAATTATCGGAAGTGCCACACTGGCCCCTTCAGTCTTTCTAGGTATATGAGAATATTCTGTCTTTCTAGTGTTAAACTGTTCTTTTAATTTCTGAATTTTAAACATTTTACGAGTAATTTGCATTCAAAATAAATAAACAAATAAAAATATAGTTATAAAACAATCTACCATTAACTCTGTGTTTGCAAACGGCAAAAAGTCTAATTCTAATTAAAATATAATGTTTCTAATATATTAATGTTTTCTTGACAGAGTTATTAGAAGACTTGTTACGTTGTTAATCATTGAAGCTGATCTTTTTTCTGAAACAGAAATAGCAATGAAACGAGCACATTCTGCTACAGAAACTTTCGAAAAGCTGATGAGAAAAAAAGATCAGGTATACTTTATAAATTTCTGTAAACCATTTTGTTGAGTATGTGTGTGAGAAAAATTTTTTCTGATATAGTGTAAAGCATTTTTTTACTATTATATGTAGCATGAAGAATTATCCAGCTCAGCTAAGGAAGAATTGTCCGATGATGTTGAAAAACTTCAGAAAACTCTTAAGTCTGCAAAATTTGGTAATTTATGTCCTGCAGGGATTTAATGTTTTTCTCCTTTATTTTTTCTACCAGGTATCATCTGCCTTTGACAATCTGTTGCTTAATTTTTCTGTCTTTCCCCTCTATATATATGTATATATATATATATATTATATACCTCCTCAGAGTTAAGAAATGTAAAGGGAAACAGGCCCATCATTTAGGGAAGATTAGGAAGGGGCAGTTCCCCATCCCCTGACTTTGAGAAGAAATGTATTTTTACAAATCTTTACGTATTTTATGATCTCTTGTCCAAGAGAAAAGATCCTTTTCAATAGTACCAGAAGAAAACTAAATTTTTTTGAAAATGCTTAGTGTTTAATTTTTTTTTTTAAGAATATCACTTTAACCCTCTCATGCATGCATGTATTTATTTGTGTTATAAAAAAAAATTATATCCTACACGCTAGTTTTTAGTATCTGAGGATTGTACTGTAATAATTTTTTTTTTTTTGGAAATTTTTGTCCTGTATAGTCGAAAATTTGCCCTTGTATGAGGACGTTTTATGCTTTCTGGTTATACTTAGTCACTATAATAATAATCATGGCAAAACTGAATATTCAAATTTCATTTATAAGGAATAAGAAGCTATAAAGTAACACCAAACTTCCCAGCATTGTGATACACACTTCAAAATAAATAAAAAGAATTTGATTTGAAATTGAGTTTTTCCCTTCTTTTTTGAATCCTCCATGGACTTGTAAAGATATCTTAATCTTTTAACTATCTTGAATACCCTATATACCCATGAAACTTTTTGTGGTTTCCAAGAACTGTTTGTAGTCTCCAGATGAGGACGACATGCAAATTGCTGCACAAAAGCGAATTTCCATAAAAATTTGAAGCAAAAATTTATGTTGTCTCATATGAGAGGGTTAAAGTAGCATCCACTACATTTAGTACATTTTTTCAGTTTATGGTTTCTTTTATCATGGGCTGGGCTGGGGGGTACCCCATCAATGAGAGTGAGGCCTAGGATGTTAAAAAAAAAAAAAAGAGATTAAAACTTATTTTTATGTACCTAATTTTGAGCTTAATATCAACTATTAGCTGTACTTGTAATATTTTTGAAATAAAATAATAATGTGATTACAATCCTCACTAATAAATGTGTAAGGTGTGTTGGCAAACATTTAAAAATTGGTAAACAACTTTTTTTATGTAAGTAAAAAGATATTAGTAAAAAAGTAGTTTATATTCCATGAAGTAAATTCTGTCTTTGAAAACTGCAAAATTTGTGGTCCTAACCTGTGCAGGTTTTTAATATCCTCCTGTACTTTTAAGTAGTGGTGTAGTCGAGGGAAGATGGCATCCCCCTACTTTTTTATTTTAATACAAGTGTTCCCCCACTTTTCATTTCAATTGCTTATCTTTGTATGCCTGTGCATACCCACAACTTTTTTTTGAAGACTACACCACTGCTTTTAAGCCATATTGCACATAGCCACTTCACTATGTCTAGACACCATTGTAATGCATGCAATGGGACCAGTGGTGTAGTCGAGGGGAGACACAGGGGGATGGTGTCCCCCTACCTTTTTATTCTAATACATGCGTCCCCCCAAACTTTTTACATTTTAACATAAGCGTCCCCCCAATTTTGAATTCCATTGCTTAACTTCTTATCTATAAGCGTCCTCCCGACTTTTTTTTAAGGACTACACCACTGAATGGGACCATTCTCAAGTTAAGGTGGGACTGGAAAATTTTAATAAGAACCCTGTATAAGTATAATAGTAATTACATTGTATGAAAAATTATCAAAATTCTTGGTGCTACAATATGAGTAAAGTAAATAACCAATTATGCTTTATTTACATTGTTCATTTATTTTGCTACTAGTCACATTATTTTTTGATTTTTTTTAGATTTGGACTGCACAAGAAGAGCTTTACTTGATGTTGAAGAGCAAGCAAAAAAAGTATCAAAAGAATATGAAATTTTGTTACAGAAACATAAAACGTTAATGGTATGTATTTTTCACTATTTATTATTATTATATTATTTGAGTACTTTTATTTTGCTAATGGTTCATTTTGTCATGAAACATACACTAGCAGAAAATTAAATTCTACCAGCAAGAGTGTTGTACTTAACTCATGAAATTTACATATATTCAGCTCAGCTGAAAGTTTTCATCTACGCAAACTGCATCATTATAAAGCAATAATTATACATCTTCATTATAAAGCCAAAGAGCGAAAAACTGCATCATTAAGGATGTTTTAATTATCATGGTTCACAATGAGATAAAAATTAATAAAGTGAACATGTTAGGCATCACTGTGGTAAAATTATTAATGTCATTATTATGTATGTATGCTTTCAATTGAAGTTAACCTCCAGTTGAAATTGTCTTTGCTTATTTTGCAATTGGAAAGTTTGCATACAATATACTTTTAAGATTGCATTTTCAACGTTTATTAATAATGTTACTGTCATTGTTTGGTTCTTGAAACATCTGAACTTTTGAATCTTATAACTGACTTAATCCTTTTACTAGAATATTAATTAAGATTTGTTTTCTTTTTCCTCAGATTGTTCATGCTGATGTGAATAACAAACAGAATTGATACAGGACATCAACTTATACATAAATAAACTGTACCAGAATATTGAATCAATATCGTTTTTCCATCATTTCTTTGTGATAAATAGTAAACTGAGTGTACATGTGCATATTTTGTGATTGATGCCCAACGACTTGCATAATGTTAAAGAAAACTAGAATTTTGAATATTATTATTATATTATTACAGTTGAATCTTGTTAACATGAGATCGCTTAATGTGAGATACTCTTTATCTTATTTTTAAAAAAATGAAATTTAAGATGTACTTATGTGTAGTTTTTGCTTAGCCTTAAATTCAAAATTTTTGTGCTTGAAATGAAACAAATATTATTAGTTATTAATCAACATGTGGATAAGTCCACTCATCTTTGAATCTAAGACAAAGCAAAAACTACACATAAGTACATTTTAAAATTCACTTTTAAAAAAAATAATATACCACATTATGTTTATAAATTAATAAAATAATTTCTTTGCAGGGTTCATGAATTTTTTAATTTTTTTCAAATAAAAAAAATCGAATTTTTAAAATATTTTTTAAACAGACCTTAACAACTTTTAATATTTATTATGTTACACTAATACAAATAATGACATGTTAAACATTATGCAAAAAGACTTTTTAAGCTATTTTCACTGAAGTAAATATTTTTAAATAATAATAAAAATGAACAAATTTTAATATGAATGTACGATTCAAATGAAATTCAACCCTACCAGGAATAATGGTACGCTCTAAGTAAAGAAAAAAATGAACAAATTTAATTTAAATTCTTTTGCTGTTGAAAGCTGAAAAAAATCAAACAATTTAATTTTTCAATGAACAATGTAACTATAATGCAGTTGAAATTGTTGTAACACATGTCAAATATACTAATAATTCAAAACATTTCTCTAGCATTTTAAGTGAGGCATCACTAGATTTGCAATCTCCGTTAAAAATTAAGGTAAACACGAATTTAATGTAATCCTTCCTTCTTTGTTTTAATTTATTTATCGTCTGTGCTTTTTATATATATTAAAGTGGCAACGCTCTTTTTTCCAATTTTGTTAAAACTATTGTTTTGACGATGATTATGTTAGATATAAATAAATATTTTTTACAAACAATTTGATTATATAGTAAAAAATATTTATTTTACAGATTATTATAACTTAAATGTTTTTTTGTAAGAATATTTTTTTCTGAAATTATTTTATGTTGATTATTTATTCATTAAACTTGACTGTTCTACCTGATAAATATCTCTTTGATTTGATGTGCATTTCCGGTTACTGGACTGGGAGAATTGTATATTTATAATATCTAGAACAGCGGCCATTTCGTATGACCGCCAGTCTTACTAGTGTTCATATATATAAGCTCAAAATAAATAAATAATTAATCAAGTGATTAAATGAAAGTTTTATAATAATACCAGAAGGTAAATTTTTTCCAGAAACATTAATTGCAAGTTTTTTTAAGTACAAACTTAAAAACACTTGCAAATAACTTTGATGAACAATATCTGAGCTTGTCTTTCTACCTTGAGACACTCTTTTGCTTGTCTCAAGGTAAAAAGAAAAGCTCAGATATTGTTCATCAAAGTAATCTTAAGATTGCTAACTTGAAATTTTTTTGGAAAACCCAATTTTTGTACAGGCTCTCTAAAATGTTTCAAGATTTCGAAGAATTTCAGATCAGAATCACCCATGGTCTTATTTAGATGCTTCAAAAGTTGATTTTGATGATTTATGCTATTTCTTATATGATTAATTTTGCTATTGATTTATGAGCTCTAGGCAACGCTCATTAATCAATAGCAAAAATAAATGGTAGTAAGAATTTTTGTCCTCGCTATAAAAAAAAAAAAAAAAAAAAAAAAAAAAAACGGGAAAACTTGTGGATTTTTTTCCCAGGAAGTATGTATTTATGTATTCTTTGGAATTTTAACATGTGCCATATGGCTTATTTTAAAATTTAAAATAATAAAAAAAAAATTCTGCCCTAGAAAACAGTGCTTTACTGTATATGCTAAGTGTATTGTACTTGCTGAAATGTAAAACCCCCATAGGTCGACTTCTATTCTTTTCCCATTGTGGTGTCGAGTTACCACTGTTGTACTATATTTAAAAAAAGTTTTCAAAAGGCTTTGTTGCCAACAAGGAGTTTTGAAAACCTTCTCCAGCTGTACCTCTTATTAATGTTGAGTATTTGTGTTTTCATGCTTCCTTTGATTCAGTGTGGTATGTTAGTTGCATATTTAATGTGCTATTCATTTTTTCCTCTTTTCTTTCTGTTTGGAAATATTACTGTATTTTGTGGACTATAAGACCTTCTAGAAATTTCCTCCGAAATTTCTTTTAACTCGAAACAGCTTACAAATTGTCCAATGTTTGATTTACAAGCCACATCAGTTTTTAAAATAGCCAATGCCAAAGAGAAAAATTCAATGATGATTTTCTGTGATTCTTAAAGATTAGTTCGACTTGACACACTATCTTTTTTTTAAAAAAAATATGGATTTACAAGTCTAAAAAATACACTATGAGTTATTATGTGACAAAACGTAAACCGCAAAATATATATTAGACAATCAAAGTTGTTTTAAGGGAGTGATGTTGTACTCAGACTATGTATGTATGTATGTATGTTAGGGAATATAACTACATTTTCTTTTCTTTGTTTGAAATAATGATTGCAACAAAACAATAATCTTTTGTAACTAGGTTTGTTTTGATACAAATAAAAGTTAAAAGGCAAAGAATCTTCCTTTAATTATTTTAGACATTATGATAATCTGAGAATAAATTCAACATTCATGAATACATGAATGTCACACATTTTAGAGTACAAGTTATAAAATACTTAGAATTTTATGTTTAAATTGTGTTACTTCTTATGCATTATGGGAATGGGAAAGAAAGGAAAAGAAGAATGTGTGCTGAAGGGAAACCAATACATGTTCAAATATCATAGTACAGTAGAGCCTTGGTAATCCAATATCCAAAGTGCATTTGCCCTTGAATTTTTTTTTCTTTGCGGTCGATATCGGCAACACTGACTGATGTCTGTCATCCAATGGCATAAGTTGCCTTTTAATTTTATTTTCTGGTGATATAATGACCTAGAACAGTCGGAGACAACATCAACAGACCTTTTACGGCTACAGCCTTTGCTTAAAGTGGCAGTAGTGAAGTGAGTTCCGTTGAACAGAAAACAATATAGTATATATATGTATATATATTCTTCAAGAAATAACTTTAACTGTAACATGTACTCTTCTGATATGTACATGTGAAATTAGATATTTGTATGTATGTAACTTAATTTTTTAATATGTACAGTAAATGCCTTTGTTGTTACATATTTGACGACATTTTCATTTATTCAAACCCATGTTTCCCTCTCTATTTGGACAGAGTCCGTGGTATCCTCGGTCCACATTACCTCGGATAATTGAGGCTCTACTGTACCTGATTGTTTAAGCTACATACATATAAAAATCCTTTAACATCAGAAAATATGTGTATTATCGTTGGTTTGCAAGGCCGTTTCCAGAGGGGGTCCCACGGCCCTGCCCCCTCCCAAAAGCCCGGAATTTTTCGCAATGTAGCATATGTTCCTTCCTGAAACTTTCCTCAACATAAGTGTTTCAAAGTCAGCCCCACCCCCCTCCTGAAAAATTTTTCTGGCTATGGCCTTGTTAAGAGTGTTTAAGCACAGATTCAGGATTTTGTTGAGGAGGGGGCAAATTCTTTGATTTTCGAAAAAATTTGCTCCAAAGATGAAGTTTTGGTTCGTTACTTATAATTGCCTGTTGGTGGAAGAGGGGAATTATTGCTTCCATGATATCTATGCTTGTTTACTGCTTAGGTTTGTCAAAAGGAGTTTTCAGACACATTAACATGGTATAAATATTTTGTACATGCTACATGCTGCTCTTTAAATAAGATATTTTTTATTGGGCGGGGGGGGGAAGGGGGACATTACTGGGCACATTCATTTTGAGCATTTTTCCATAAAATGAGGAATGAGGATCAGTATAAAGTCTGATGATATCGTTGATTAAAAGAAATTCAGGTACGATGCATGAAGATTTTACGGCATTATAATCACTCAAACAATTTTATTATGTTATACCCTATCAAAAGGTAGCTAACAATTATAGAATTGCAATAACAGTTGAATTTGGTTATAGTGACATCGTTTATAGTGAGATCTCTGTTATAACGGTAAAAAATTATAGTCCCTTCATTCGCCCTTCAATACCCATTATAGCATAATAAATATTGCGGTCCCTTGAATGACGCTATAGCAGTTTCACTGTATACAGAAGAAAGTTTGAAACTTCTTTTTAAATATGTAAAAATTAGTTTTACTGATAGTTAAATTTATTAAACATTCTTGTAGATGAAAGTAATATAAAAAGTTATGAATTGTTTTTACTTCAAGTAAAAATATTTTATTAAAAGCTACATTAGTTTCATGCTTTTCACTGCACACAGAAAAATTATAAGGAATCTTTCGTATCTATCAATTTCTCAGCACAATACTACACATTACGATTCCTCTTTTTTTCGGAAGTGTCTCAAATTTATAATTTTTTGCTGTAGTGTGAACATTCCTGCAACTAGTCGCATTTTTGTGTAAATTTTCTCACTTAACCCTTTATCTACTGCATTATGATCTGCAGTAATTTTTATTGCAGAAATAGTTCGTCTAGGTATTTACACTGAAAGTTAAGGGATTTACATAAATAAAATGCTCAGTCTATAAGTATTTATTTCTTTACAGCTAATAAGTGCCACAGCCTTTACCCTGTGAAATTAATTACACACTTTTTAATCAAAATATTTCGTCAAGTAGTTTTCTAAGCTCTTAAGAAACCCATTAAACAAATCAGTAACTTGATTCTTGAATTTTAGGGTCAGGTGGGGTAAAGTGGTCATACGGCACATAAAAAGCTGCAGCTTTAAAATAAATAAAGCAATTGGCGCAAATTTTTAATTTTAGCTTTTAATAATTAAGAATTAAATTTTACATCCAAAATTATTTTAATGGTTACTCTTTACTTGAAGAAAACAGTAAGTTTGTTTTCTTATGCAACACTTTGAAATCGAAACAGCTCTTTTAAGTTCTCTATGACGTTTTGTTTTAAAAAATTTGCAGCAAATGAACGCTGCAGGAAGCTTTACACAGATCTTGAAAATTCTTCCTCACTAACCGTGAAGCTAGATGTAGTTTATATATTGTTTTATAGTTCTTTAAGGAGATGGAGTAAAGTGGTCATAGTATTAGGCTTAACATGGATCGATGTACTAAAATTACTGCAGGTTTATTTGAGGTATACCAGGACTTAACTTGCATAGGCACTCACTGGAGCTCAGCTTAAATATTTATTTTCAATTTAAAATTTTTTGAAACTATTTTGGGGAATTCAGGCTATTGACGCATAAAAATTAATTTTGAAGACTACAAGGCTCAGCACTTCTTTTGTCAAAAATTAAGCCACAAGGCAGATTAAGTTAAACATTTACTTTACTAAGACTGTATTCTTTCTCAAAAATAACTTTTAAATTTGCTCTTTAGTAAACGCAACCGAGTTCAAGTGCAAGAAAGATTAAAATTATCATAAGATGACCTTCTTACAATGGTGTGTTTATCATTGAAAATTTTTTTAAAGCACTTTTAATAAAATAATTTTCAAGTTGTCAATAATTCTAAACAAACTTATTATAAATATTATTAAGCTGTAAATGTTTAGAACTGGCAGTACTTCGAACAAGAACAATACATGAAGGAGAGAGAAAATTAAAAATAGCTAGATTAAAATATGTATTTTCCTCTCAATTTGATTTTTAATAAGCTATATAATTATCTCAGAGCTATCTTATTAGCAATATTTTCCTGATGTGTAATTGAAGTAATTTAGTCATTCATTAAAAGCTATTTTTAATTTTTTCATGGAAAATTTCGAATTTCATATTTATGTCATATGTATTAAATGAAAGGACAGACTTACCATCTAATATTTAGGGATTTAAACCTAAGAATACCTGCTATTATATGTTCTAAAATATTTTGCTACTTAACTTTGCTTTAAGACTATCTTTGCAGCAGCTTAAGAGACTTAAGTACCTTACGAGGCGTTAGGAAGATAAGTCCAACTTTTGACCGTAATAGACGGCATTAATAAATTCTATTCAGCTGTGTGAAATAAAATTGCTTCCTTTCTAAAATGCACCTTTGTTGAGTATTTTGAAATATTAGGATTATTAGCACTTTTATATGGTCTTTTTTCAATCATGACCACTTTACCCCACCCCATGGGGTAAAGTGGTTATAAATACATCCCAGAAAGAAAGAGTTATAAAATTATTTTACTTAATTTTTTTCTGCTCAAAATTTGATGCAATCTGTTCTTTAATAACGTAATGTAAAATATCAAGCAAAAAATCTGAAAGTTTTGAACAAATTCTTATATTTAATGGCGACGAAAGTTGAAAAACGTGGTTTTTATGACCACTTTACCCTACTACTTTTCTGGAGCAAAACACTAAGGCAGTAACCTGAACAAAATGGAAGTTCAAAACACAGCATCGGTTTCAAAACTATGTTCCTTTCCTCGCTAAAATACTCCTTATATAGAACCTTTGCTGATATGTATCCTGACAAAGGGGAATTTAAAAACTATCCCGGCAAAGTACCATCAGAATATTGGTGAAAATGGTTGCTGGATGGAATTTTATAGAGAATGGTACTTATAAGTACCGTCAGTAGATAACGGGTTAAGGGCTGTTCCAGGCCCATGAGGACCCTGGTACTTCTGGCAAATTAAGCAACACATTATGACAGTAAGAATTTTACTATTTAAACCAGTATTATAAACTTTGCAATGTGAAAAACCCAACCTAGTTTTTATTGAACCTGTGAGCAGCATTTTAATTACGAAGGCCCTTTATCAATGTAAGCTTTAAAATAAAGAAATTCAGTAAATATACCAAACGACTTAAAAACATTTACATGCAAATTTTGACGTTGATTACATTCAATATCATCTAAACAAAAATAAATGTTAAACCCTCTTATTTAATTTAAGACTTCACAAGAGAAGGAAGTTATACATTCATACTGTATGTATCTCTTTTGGTTTGTTTGTCCACTACTAACTTTTCATTGGATGAATTGATTTTCATGATTTTTTTGAATCTATCAAGGGTGGTTTCCCATACTTTCGTTTGACCATATTCGATAATAAAAAAAATTATGGGCAGAAATGTGGTCATTTTTTTTTTGTTTTTTTGTCCATATTTTTGACTAAATGAACCAATTATGATGATTTTTTCTTTAATCAATAGAGAGCAGTCTAACTCTAATATCTTGCATCAATTTAACTAAATTTGTTTTTTTAGAAAAATCCTTACAGGTGAAAAATAAGTTTCTTTAGTTTTATTAAAAAGGCTTGGCTTCATTTTTCTTTGTTGAGAAAGCTATTTATAAATATAAAAGTCATTGTTTAATATTAAAAAAAAAAAAAAGTTAGTTTGTTGCTATATATTAAGCACTTATATCAAGAGTTTGACTGAAGGCTTCTCCGAGGCAAAAATTAAATCCTGGTAAAACAGACTTAAAAAACTGAATTTATCTTACAAATGATTAGTTTTTAGTGTCAAAGAAACTTTGCCCTTTGATATGGATTTTTTAAAAACTAGAGTATTTAGAAAATGTATTTACACTAAAAAGAACAAAATAAAATATATTTTATAAAAAAATAGAACAGACTTCAAACTATAAATTGCGCTAAAAAGTGAAAAATAAATTAACTCTTAACAACATTGATGTAACTTTTAAACAGTTTTAGAAGTCTGTGCAAAATTATGGGTCTAATTACCATTGCACCATGTGCTACTTTATATTGGAACTGTTGCTAATTCTTGGCCATTTATATTTTTAATTGATTAAAGATTACAAGAAATTTTACCTATCCTAATTTTGCAGACTTCTAAAACTATGTTCAAAGAATTTATTTTTTACTCTTTAGTGCAATTTATAATTTGAAGTTGTTTTTTTTTTTTTTCAAAAATTTTATTAATTTGTTATTTACTGCTCTAGAACCATACAAACTTCTATGACAACATTTCAACTGCAATGGATTATTTGTGTTTATGAAAATACAAACACTACAGCTATTGATAAATATTAATAAAAAATACTTTTCATGTGTATATTATACTCTAAAGGGTGGCCAGGAATGTAAATTCATTTATTTTTAGAAAAGAACTTTAAGAAATTAGTACTATTTGGCACTAAACTTGGCAAATCCCATAGTACCATAAACTTCTGTGAAAGGTTTTCATTCTTCAAACTACAATTATTAATTTGATCTTTATTTTAATGAGCATTTCCTTTAATTGCTATATGTTACTGTTATGAACAATGCTGAGTTCAATGAAGGGTTTTTGAATTAAAATTAATTTAGTCAAGACACAAGATTAAACAGCCTTTTCCCCCTTATATACTCAAGTATGTTTTGGTATCTCGGAATTTTGTGAAGAACCTGATAACAGACCTGAATTTCCTTGGGCATATGTTGATACATACAACACCCTGAAGTTTTGCATACAAAGGAAATAAGTTCATAATTCTTAGGTAATTGTTTCTTCAAACAGAAGAGTTTTCACTTAAATTTATGCACAATTAAACAGCTAAGATTTCTTGGCGCACAGGACACAGGAAATTTAAATTCGATGCACAACATAAAATGGTATAACATATTTCCATCTTTACTGCTCTAGTATATTGTTAGCAACCTGATAAATATATTGAAATTCAAATAAATAAACTCTAAATGCATCAGTCAGTTTATTTAATACAAAAAATTTAATTTACTATAAATCGATTTTAACAAATTCTTTAACTACTAAAAAATAATAAATGTGAGTAGTTGTAGTAAAACCGATTTAGTACAGAGGCAACAAAATTTGATGTCAAATGAACATTAACAAAAATTCTTCGAGAACATTACAAGGAAATGACGAATTATACAATTCGTAATTAAACATTTATTCGCCGATTACAATTAACTATTTATGTTTTTGAACATTTTTTTTTGTCTATGAAAGTTACAAATCAAATGATTCTAATAGTTTCGCAAATTTAAAATGCGAATAGCAGCAGGAAAGCCATCATCAAACAAAAGAGACCCATGGCTTCAGAAAGGGCAAATCCTAAAATAGCATATGAAAATAATTGCTGCTTCAAAGATGGATTTCTTGCATAGCCGATAATAAGGCTTCCGAATACTGACCCAATACCGGCTCCAGATCCAGCTACACCAACTGTAGCAGCTCCAGCTCCAATAAATTTAGCAGCAGAATCGATATCCCTCTGAACAACACTGGTGTGAATGGGACGAGAAAATTGTGATATTAAAGCAGAGGAAAGCGTGGTGCAAGGATGAACTTTGGCTGGGCTCTGCTGTTCACGAAATGGCTGCTGATTAACTTTCATTGTAGACATTGCGGCACTTAGTGGTCGTGCAGATGATCGAACGGCAGAAGCCATCATGGCCCGGACAAATGGAGTAGTGCAGGCATACATCTTGATATTGGAAAAAATAAGCTTCAATATCACTAATTAAATTGAAAGAGAACTAATATTCTCGCCTTCTCTACCAACACTTACAAGTTACAACAAGCAAGCCGCAATGGTGAACGGAAGGTCAAGAAAGGAAAAGTAGATGTCGTTGCAAGTACGGAAGTGGAGAGGTTTTACTACTGTTCAAACTGATTTACATAGCTGAAAACAATTACATTTCCTCCTCAAAAAATGCCATAAAAATACTCGCTGCATAAATTCTTATCAAAACATTATTCAGGTTCTTTTATCAAGTTTATTTTATAAAACATGAAAACAAAATTTGATAACGAAACTTCTTTTACGTACACTTTGTTCTAACTGCACCCGTGAAAAGCAAAATTTACCAATTATTTGTTACGAAGTGGCTATTCAGCCTGGATTTTTAAGGCTGATTAGACCCCACATCTATTCAGCCTGGGAGGCTCATAGCCAATCATCGGTCTTTCTTTATTCTTACCTCCATTTTTCCCCCAGCGTTTACAGCGGCGAGCCATTTTCAAAATGTCCGTGATGAGAACGGTTGTCTGTTTTCGTGGTCAAAATTTCTTCACGTATGTTCCTTACTTTTTAGTGAAATCTTATAAATGAAAGGTTAATACTCTTTAGAGTTATTAACTAACGATGTGGTAAAAACTGGAATCAAAACCAAGAAATTAGGCTACTTTAATTTAAAGAATTTCCAGCTGGCATTCTTGTCACTTGAATATTGAGTAAGCAATGTTTTTATTATAACTAAAAAGTTATGTGCTCTAATACTCAAGTTTTATTTTCTACATGTTTAAAAAACTAGAAATTAAAGCAAAGTAAGTACTTCTTGTAAATTAATAGCTTCTTAGAGTTTCCAGGCACAATAGCGTTCATGCACTAAATCGCTTTAGTATGAACTAATCCGTGTTTATATAATATGATAATTGTGAAGGCTTTTATTTTATATAAATTTGGAGCATTTATTGTGATACTAATTTTTTGTTACGGATAAAATTTTCAGGTTGAATAGCATTCTCGGCATTTTATTAATGACTGTTCAATGCATTATTAGGCGATAAATTGTGTGCATTTATTTTAGTGAGCAAGTTTTTATGTTCTACAAGTTTAAATCATTTGGTATAATAGTTATTCATTTATTGTTAAGAATGAAATTTCCAGGTACAATATATTCTCATTATCATTTAAATACAAACCAATCTAGTGTATATTATACAATAAGTTGTGTGTGTGCTTTTCTTTTTTTTTGTGAATAAGTTTTTATGTTCTGCAAGTTTAAAGCATTTCTTGCAATATTTATTAATATATTGTTATGGATGAATTTTCCAGGTAAAATGCATTCTCCTTGTCATTTGATTACCGACTGTTCAATTCATACATTAATCGATAAATTGTGTATGCTTTTATTTTAGTCAGTTTTTATATTCTGCAAGTTTAAAGCATTTCGTGTAATACTTATTAAATTATTGTTAGGAATGAAATTTTCAGGTACAATAGTATTATCATCACTCAAGCATTGACCACTCTAATAAAAACAACTGCATTAAACAACAAGTTGTGTGTGTGCTTTTAGTTCAGTGAATAAAATTTAAAGCAATTTCTTGAATATTTATTAATTAAGATTAAAATTTCTAGGTACAATGGCATTTCCATTGCTACTCTAATAGTAAGTATATTGCATTTGCATAAGTGATCTCAATAATATGTATTGTTATTAGCGTTATGTATGCTCTTTTTTAAAAAAATATAAATAAAATTGTGGCTGAAGAAATGCTATGCACTTTTGTGCATAGCATTTCTTCAGCCACAATTTCTCTCTTAGTACTTATCCATTCACAGCATGAAGATTCTGAAATTCATTTCTACTTGAATCCTGATGCATTTTTTAATTTGGAATGCATGGAACTTATCTAAAGACAACCTCTTAACAATTCATTTGAGTTTTATATTGTATAAAAATGTGTTATCATTCATGTGTTTTTCATGCTGCTCTAGACATTGTAGTTTTGAAATTTTTATCTTTGATATCCTAGCAGAGCTGTGAGGAGAAGAAAGAAAATAAAGATTAATACTGAATGGTACTGACAAGAAGATTGGCTTCCTTATTCAAAGTCGCCAATCTCTGTTGGTACTTTTCGGTTCATTGCATGAAGATTTTTGAATTTCATATCTACCTAAATACCCTGGTCTCTACTATTTGGATGTGTTTTAATTTCTTTGAATTATCTAACAATATCGAAACACAACCTGCTTAATAATTCATTTGAATTTTGTACTGTTGTTTGTTATAATATGGTTTATTGTTAAACATTGGTGTAGCAACTCATCAAATGTCCACACATACAAGTTTCTTCTGTAAATCTAAATTTCACTTCTGTTTGAACAAAGAATTATTTAGCTTTCTGATTTGAATGAGCCGTTCTAGATGGAAAGCATTTCAGGCTTGTTGCACTATTTCTCAGTCAAGGGAGATTCATTCTTGTCACATGATTGTAAGATTGATTTCAGATGAATAAAACTACTTCACAAAAAAAAAAAAAAAAAGATCATTGTGAAGGTCTTTTATATTCAATCTTGGTGACTTCATTTTTACAAAAAAAAAAAAAATAAATAAATAGAACAAGAAGAGCTGTGCCCAAACACCAATATATCCTATTCAAAGTTCATCTGTCATCCTGATATAACTTTGAATTAAGTAAAGTGAACAAAGCAAAAGTTCAAATAACATTACATTGATGGTTTCAGTCAGGATCCTCTCATCTTTTGTAGGACACTAATTTTATTGATATTATGAGTTATTTGCATAAATGTGCTACAGTATTTTAAACAAATTCTTATTCCCAAAGAAAATTAAAAAAATCATGTTTTGACTTTATTTTGTTTTCATTTCTCCTCAAGTCAATAAACATATTTTACAACTACGTTTTTATTCGAGTCAGAATACAGTACTAAAATTAATCATTTTTCAAAATTTACGTTTTTCAGGGAAAACAAATTCTGTACTACAGAACCTCCTTAACTGAAAATTTTATTTAAACTAAAGAGTAATTATTATTTTTCTGTCAAATGAAGGGAATTTTTTTGTGTCAAAAGGTGTTGCCCCCCTCCGAAAATAAACTGTTTGTTGCAGTTTCCCGAAAGTTTCAACAAGCGATTTCTCTGGGGAATTTCCTGAAATAACAATACATAATCGATTTTAATTTTCTGCGATGCGCTTTGGCGACGACGAAAGCTCGCTTGGCAACTTCGACACTCGGTTCTTGTTTCTTGGCGGATTTGTCGATATTTATTTTACTCCGCCAATGATTTTAGCCAATTATGGTGCCTGCGAACCAAAAGAGTCGAAACGATTATATAGGGGTCATCTTCTGTTAAAACAAATCGAATATGTCGTGTCGTTGGTTGCTTTGAATTAATAGAGTTTGTTAATTTTTTTTTATTTTGACACTTTTGCAAATAATAATTACCGAGTGATAAGTAACTGTATTTTCATGTAAAATTTCGGATTTATTCTAATGTAATCAAAGATTGCCTTAAAGGCTTTCAAAAATGATTGTGTTTTTTCCAATAGAAAGCATTCATATCCATGAAATTTCGTATTACGGTTGCATTTTTACGTTGTTATATATTGAGTTCTTTAACCTGTCCCCAAGGAAAGCATTTTATGTTCGCTGCATTTTTTGTGCTCCCCCCCCCTTCCCCACCATGCTTAAGGATGCATTTGGAGGCAGTAACAAATCTAGCAGTTATTTCTGGATTCGAGGGGTGGTACTGCTTAGGAATAAAAGCAATACCTCTCGTGCTAATGCATGCAGTGTGTACAATGGCTTCTATTAGATGTCGGACTTTTCGGGGGCTTAAATCCATTCCTTGGTACTCCTATATTTCAATCGTTTATTTCGAAAAGGAACAACTCTTAAAAACAAATTTTTTTAAGGAGATAGAAAAAAATGTCTTATGAAAAGCTGGAAAATTTTACGGGCCTGATCTTTTGCTATCCACTGATTTTTTTTCTTTTCTTTTTAAATATATTTTTTAGTATTTTACTTAAGAAACATACAAATACAAATACAAAAGTGACGACCAGCAAAAAAAGCTCTTGTAAAAAAAAAAGTTACTGCTTTAAAAGCTTTTCGTTTTGTGATGAAGAATGCACATTCAAACGCTATAAAATTAAAATGGAAAATAGTAATAACAAAATGCCTTGCTTTTTTAACCGACTTCACAAAGGAAGGAGGTTATACATTCATATTGTATGTATGTCGTTTTTTTTTGTTTGTTTGTCCACTCATAACTTCTCACCGGATGAACCGATTTTCATGATTTTTTTTAAAAATCGATCGGGGGTGGTTTCCCATAGGTACCGTACCTTCGTTTGACCATATTCGATAATTAGAAAAAAAATTATGGACATAAATAGGGTCATTTTTTTGGTTTTTCATCCATAACTTTTGACTAAATGAACCGATTTTGACGACTTTTCTTTAATACATAAAGGGCCGTCTAACTCAAATATCGCACATCAATTTGACTACATTTGTTTTTTAGAAAAAACGTTACGGGTGAAAATTAAGTATTTTTTTATTTTAATTGGAAAGGCTTGGCTTGATTTTCCTTTGTTGGGGAAAACTATTAATAAATATAAAAGTCATTGTTAAATAAAAAGAGTTTGTTGCCATTGAGCTGTATTATTAAAAACAATTGCAGCAACAGTTTGACTGAAGGCTTCTCTAAAGCAAAAATTACATCCAATCAGTTTGTTTGCTAAAATCGACTTCTAAACGGGAATTATCATACAAATGATTAGTTTTTAGAGCCATTCATTCAAAGAAGGTTTGCCCTATGATATGGATTTTTTGAAAAATAAAGTATTTATTGAAAAAATATTTGCACTAAAAAGAATAAAATAAAATAATTTTTGAGAAAAAAATAGAACCGACTTCAAAGCAGAACAACTATAAATTGCGCTAAAAAGTAAAAAATAAATTAATTCTTTAAAAAACATCGATGTGACTTTTAAACATAGTTTTAGAAGTCGGTGCAAAATTATGGGTCTAATTACCATTACACCATGTGTTACTTCATCTTGGCACTGTTGCTAATTCCCTGACGCTAATTTATATTTGTAATTGATTAATCATTACAAAAGATTTTCTCAATTCTAATTTTGCACCGACTTCTAAAACTATGTTTAAAAGTCACATCGATGTTTTTTAAAGAATTAATTTATTTTTTACTTTTTAGCGCAATTTATAATTGTTCTGCTTTGAAGTCGGTTCTATTTTTTTCTCAAAAATTATTTTATTATTACAACAAATTATATCCCTCCCCATGTTGCGCAGACGGTTTAGGTTAGATCTTATGGGACCTTTAATGTTAATTTTTTTCTAAATCAGGTTGTTACGGAGCGCCTGCTAGAAATATCACTAACATGACTGTTATATAACTCTTGCCACAATATAGAATAGTGCTATCCCTATCATTTCCACTGGTTATCTCCAAATTTTTAATTTTGTCACTTACACTCCTTTGTTTCGAAGTGCCACGTTTTTACAGAGGGGGGAGGGGGGGGGTCTAAGGGTAGGAAGCCAGCCAAGGTATATAGCTTTTAAAAATCAGCAAAATACATTCGCAAACACACCAATACGTTATAATTCTCAAGCCAAGGGAGTTCAGTTGCCGTCTCCTGAAATGGCGGGCTGTCCGAACATATCATGATGTGTAAAGTATTTTATGCGTATAAGCAGTGACGTACGTAGCCTTAGGTGCTTCCCCCCCCCCCCCCCCGCGCAAGATTTAGAAGTGCGCCTTATCTTTGGCTTACCACAAAAAAATAGAACAAAAACATAGTGGTGATGATACATTCGGGTTTTATAACCATTAATTTTATTTTAATTTATTAAGATAATTAAAATCGTATGTATTATTAAAATGCGGATTTTCGAAAAGGTAACGATTTGAAACATTGCATGCATTTACCAGCTTGGAATGAAATTTATCTTACTAATACGAGAAAATAACACACTATCTAAAAGTAATTTTATTCAGAATTTCGTTAAGGGTTTCTGTTATTTATTTATAAATAGAATTAAATAATAATAATGATATAGGAGGGGGCACTATTCATGCTCAAATTAGACACTAATTGGACAAGAAAATCAGTGCTGCATTAATATGTTGTTAATAATCTGTTCTTAGTTTATTACAATTAAGAAATCTTTGAACAAGTTTGTCGAGGTGCAAATTGTAAATCCTGGCGCTTTCCATGCTTAAAACAGCAAGACCACTCAATCTTTCTTCTGTCCATAGGCGTAACCAGGGGGGGGGTTTGGGGGTTCAACCCCCCCCCCCCAACTAATAGATCTAGTAAGGAATGTTTAATGTTTTTGTGATTCAAGGCCGTATCCAGAGGGGAAGGGGGACCCACGGGCAGCCCCCCAGAAATCTTTTGCAATGTATTATATATTCCTCCCTAAAACTTCTCTTTACATAAGTGTGTCGAAGTCTGTTGACTTGCTCCGAGGGGGTAGTTCCCATCCCCCCCCCCCGGGAGATGCCTGAAATAAACACGGAGTATATCTTTAGAGACATGTATTTATGACTAGTAAATTTTCAACTCTTTTACACTTCGTATTGGTGTTTAATCTGTACATTTTTAGGGTGACCCCCCCCCCCCCCTTTCTCCAACTCTAGTTACGCCTATGCTTCTGTCATCGTCCTTCTAAGGTAATATTTGATTAACTTCAGTTTGGAAAATGAAGCAAACCAAAATCTATGCTGATGTTACTGGCAAAGTAAGAATGATCAAAAAGGCATTGCATACAGATACATCTGGGAGACTAAGATGAAAAAACATTGTTCTGGATCCTCACTAAATGAGCAACTTTAGCTATATTTGTCAAGTTTCTCTCTTTTATTTCACTTGCGCAAATGTTTCGCAAACTAATAATTTGTGATGCAATTGACATTGATACATCGTTTTGGTACTTCTCGAAAAATTTAGTTGATAACTCCCTAAATTCTTTAGTTGTGCACTCTGTTAATGCTTTGGGACTTAAAAAATTGAACATACTGTTAATTGAGGACACGCTCTCAAACCTTTGATGAATTTGGTGAACCATTATGTCAATAGCAGCATAGTAAACTTTGAAGCAGTAATATGGGTCCCTAAACTGAGAATCTTTTCCCAGTTCATCGTAAAAATATTTAACTTTCATCTTTCTTTTAGAGGGCAATGTAGTTTCAGTTTTGCATATCTCTCAAGCTTTTTTGCTTCATTCGCTAAGCTATCAAAGTTCATACGAAATGTTTGAAAAAAGGTTATGTTCTTCTTTCGAAGACAACAACTAGCTTCATCCAGAGGCGTAGCTAGGGTTTTCAGCGCCCGGGGCCCCAAGAAGATTTTGCGCACCCTCCCACTTCGTGCCCCTGGGGGGCTCAGGGGCGCCCCTGGAAGGGAATTAAAAAAACTTTTATGCTTCCTAAATGATAAATAGCTCTAAGAAGCAGCTCTTTTAGCTTGCCTTTTTATTAGCGACCATTCACTTTGAAGGGCAAAATGGGACACTTTAGCTTCGCAAAATTATTTGTTTTTCTTCTTTCTCAAGTGACCTTTCCTGTGTTCTCTGGGCTTCCGGTTCTTTTATCTCTGCTGCTCAAATAAAATGCCCCTTGCCCCTAGAGAGTCATCACGGGTCCAATCCCTAGAAAACACTCAAACTCAAAAGTTGTAGTGTGCTACAGTTATTCCCTATGTGATTTGAGATGCTCCCACTTTTTTGTCGAATATATTTACACCTCTTCAGTTCAGATAATCTTCTTTTCACTTTTAAAAATAAAATAAATTAACATTAATTTGGCACCCCCTTGACGCTGCGCCCGGGGACAGCTGTCCCTCCCCCCCCCCCCCTTAGCTACGCCTCTGGCTTCATCCAACGATACCTTAGGATTTTGAAGTGTTTTTGAAGTTAAATTAATATTTTCTAATATTTTACTTTGAAATACTAGCATCAAAATGAATTTAAAGGAAGACATTTGCTTCTGTAAGGCAATTGCTCTTGCTAATTACATACCTTTAGTTGATGTTATAATGATACACGAAAGTAATTTAACCCACGCTGATCAAGTTAACTTTCATTGCTATAAAGCAGTCATATCTAGAAGACCATCAGTAGGGCATAACCTCATCAGTGTTTTTGTTACCATACATTCCGTAGAACATTCTTTCAACAAGACCCATCTGAATAAACTTTCACTAAAACAGATGTATATCTCATTGATCAAATTATAAAACACAACTGCCTCAGCTATATGCTCATCTCACTGAATCATTTATAACTAAGTTTAGATTAAATGATTCAATGAGATGAGCACATAATCGTGTTGCACAATGCACATAATCGGCATTACCACGTTTTTTTTTTTTTTTTTAAATTCGTGCTTGCGTCAATTATAAAAACCTTTCATAACGGCAACCCCATCTTACAGTTCAAAAAAATAAACAAATATACAGTACTTACGTAACTTGCATTATACGTAACGAATTTTGACGCTATGTAATCTCTTTTCCTATTTTTCAGTATGACTGTATGCATAATAATATTAAATAAGGGTTAATGCGTACACTGAACTGATGTTTTACTTTTAGCTCCTTTTTGTTGTTTTTCACTTTTGCTCGCCCTTCATTTATGCGAGTTTTTCACCTGTTGCCCGTTTTTGCAGCGGGCCCTTGCGCTCACGCATAAGTGAGAGATCACTAATATAATATGCAGGTACACGCGAGAGATTAAGTAGGGGGGATTAATTATGCATTATGGTATTAGCGATGAATTTCATTCAGGAAGCGTATAGGAGGGGCATTGCATTAGTACAAAATCATAGTTCAAAAATATGTATTAAAATATTTATGTACATATTTTGTAACTCATGGAGATGTTTTTTCTGGAGCGTGCACCCTAAAATCTCGTGCGCCCTCCCGCGACGCCGGGATTGAGGGGTGTTATGTTCGCCACTGCGTATAAATGCATCTAGTGTATACATAAATATCGACTCAAACAATGAGTGACTCATCATAAACTATTCAAACTTTCTCCCATCATTTAGGACAACACTCGTCCCCTCCGATTACCACCCTGAAAAATTCTCTCCGAACCCGATCGCCCGATCCCACCCTCGTGAAATCTGATATCTACATCCTGTCCTGTCAAAGGAAAGGGGGTGACGAAGGCGTTCGCCATGGGAGACATTTCTGTAGTACATTACGCGCTTTCATTTTTGACCTCCAAAACAAGAAAAATGGAAAAAGAATTCACTAGACTAAAATTGTACGAATTGATCAAACAAATCAATTGATGAAAAGTTACAGTTTATGTGAAACAGAGTAGCTGATATAACAACTAACAGTACTGATAATGAAAGTTTTCTTATTAGCCGTTCCCTGAGATATTTCAGATCTGCTTTTTTAAAAAAGTGATGCAAGGAGAAGAGGTTTCTACAGACCAGGGTACAGGGGGGGGGGGAGGGGGAATGATATTGGCGTCTAGACTCTGCTATAGAAATTTTTGAAGTGGGTTATTTTAGGGGGCTGAGCGATTTTTTTCAAGGGGTCTTCGGATTTTTTTTTTGGTGGGGGGGGGGGGGGCGTAGCCTTTTCGGGGTGCATCACCGCTTTGAGAGGGGGGGCACTTCTGTACTATAATAAAGTAAATGGACGCTCATCAACAGTTGTTTCAACTTAAAAGAACGTGAAAATATTCTTGGCCAGGATTTTCACCCAAATACTCCTTTGTACGTCATTTCAATACATTATTCATATAAATTTTTACAAGATCTTTCAGAGGCAGCATATAAAGCGACACGTAAGTGCATATCTTAATTAAAATATCAAAAAAAAAAACCTCAACGCAGGAAACAAACAGCACAAAGTACGTGACTTCTTACGTGACTTGGTTTCTAGTGGGAAAAGAGCAAAATAAGTTTCAATTAGTTTCATGCTCTCCTCAATGCTTTTCCTAGTAATGTACCTTTAGTTTTGTTGATACATTTTTTGAATTTCAAGATTTAATTGTATATTGCGTTTCATCTTTAGCGTTCTTTCTTGTAAAAGTTGTTTTTACAGGGGGAAGAAAATGTAAGAACAGGAAGACGGCCTAATAACCTGTATTAATATATTCAGTAAATAAAATTAATTAAGTCAATAATATTTAAAAATAAAAAACATGAAAGCAGGCTCATTAGATGAGGGAGATGTATGTCGGTCACCCCCTCCCATCCAAATGTTTTCGGAAGGAATAATCCGAAACAAAGACTCCAGGAAAGGCCAACGTATCTCATTCTTATGCTTCACTCTTAGCTTTGAAGAATTTTTTATTCGATTTTGAGCACTTAAGAGAAACACCATTGGTCTTTATGATGAAATTTGAATACTTTATTAATACTAATTCAATTGCGCTATTGGCTTGGGACTTATTATCTCATCAAAAAGAACTTCGGATGCAGAAAGTGTACATGAAAGGATTTTTTGATTCAATTAGTACTTTAGAGCTGACACGATCCACCACAATCGGCGGATGCCATTGCCACTTGAGATTTTTGACGTCTAGTTTCTTCATTGGGAGGTGAAGCACTTTCAGTGCGAAACTGCACTAGGAATTTAATTTAGCCAAGAGTATCCAAGCAACATAGATACTCAAGGTTCCTTTCTGTGCAGACGATTTTCTGCATGTTGAGAATTATTACTCGATATGGTCGGGTTTGAAACCATAATCTCGGGCGTCCGAGGCCCGCGCCTTACGCGACGTCACCGTACCGGCTACATTTAGTAAACAACAAACTAGTTTTTTGATGATGGCATTGGAAAAAATTTGTTTTTATAGTCAAATGCCTCTTGTGCGTACTAACGGTTCACAGAAGTTTGCAGTTTATGTGCACAATCATGTCTCATTTGCTTCCTGTTCATGATTTTTACACTTAAAAGTTTAATTTTTCTCCTGGACAATGATTCAACTCAATGCTCAACTTTCAAATCAACGCTTCAAAGACTGCTCAAACAGTGCATTTTGTAATTGTATTTTCCCGCTTTCAATCCGATGTAAACAATATAAAGAAGATCAGGGTGTTCTTAAACAATAATTTTATCAAACTGGTAAAAAGTCAATTTTTGAAATAAAACTGGCCATGCGTAATGCTCGATTTTGAACGTGCTCAGAAATGGTTTACAAAATATGATTTTATCGGTGGAACACATCGTTTCATTTTTAATTCATTAATTAGAAAATACAAAGATTTTTATTAAGTGTAATGGAAACATTAAAGTTTAAATATTTTATTGTTAGAATAGATGAAACAGACTCGTGTATTTTTTAACCCTTTTTAAAACTATTAGTTTAAAATAAAGATTTCAACATATATTTTGTTGAAACTGCAGTGTTTAATGTGTATGAAAATATTTAAAGTAATAGAGTCACTTACTTTCATTTAACAAGTTATTGAGCATAACTTTTGACATTCAGTGTTATAACTGGAAGTGGTTACAATCATAAATACAAAACAGCTCTCCATGCTGAATAGTTGGAATCACTAATAAGATTTTTGAGAGGCTAGCAGAAGTTTAGAGTTCATATTATCTGAAGCAATATTTTCATTGTAATGAAATATTTCACGCAATTTTTTGTTTTAAGTTAAGAAAAAAAAAAAAAAAAAAAAAAAAAAATGAAAACCAGTATTTAAGTGAGCAAGCTATATTAATCCTTCTCCCTTTTGCAGTAACATATCGATGCAAAAATGTTTGCATATTAAACACAAATTCAGATCTAGATTGGACGCTACTCCAGGTCTATGTACGCAACTATCTGAGATAAAACCTACCTTTACAGTCATTACCTGTAACAATACAGTGACAGTGTAATAATTTTTTTTAAAAATTGCAATTTATTTTTATTTTCAATTGTAAAAGTGTTTTCCATTGACAGCATGATGACTTAAAAATAAGTTACAAAGGTTCTTCAGAACAATTTTCCACTTTTTAGTTGACTTCGAAATCCAGGGGAATTACTTGGCATTTTTTTGGGGGGGGGGGAAGGGGAGCACACGACAAACATAAAGGGAGCATTCCAAATTAGAATTTTACAATACTAAAACCTTCAATTCAAAATAAGTAGTTTTAAACTTATTTCCCACTGGGGGGGGGGGGGGGGGCAGCCTTTAAGCCTTGTTCAGCTCGTTAAATTTTATTTTCAATGTGAACACTAATGTGGGTTCCTCAAAGTAAAATTGAACCGGTAAGGGTTCCGTGGTCAAAAACGTTTGGGAAACCTTGCTCTAGACTCTAGAGTCTAGAGTCTAGACTCTAAAGTATCAAGAGGTGTTCTCGCTTGTAAAACTGTTCATAATACAGAGTTTTTATGCTTTTTGTTATCTCTTAAAATCAATTCATCTATTACAGAAAAATGAGTGAAAATTACTTAAACTTTATTGGGTCATTTTCAAAAAAAAAAAACATACACGTACTGTCAAAGAGTGAAAAACGTAATTATACTCAGAATTTCCTATTTTCAACTGACTAAATCTTACATTTCTTTAGGGTACACATAAAATATTTCTAATACAAAAACGTATCAGTTACATATTTTTACAGTAAAGGTACAAACTTTTGTGTTTTGTAGTTACATGGTAACGGACTTGACATTAACATTAACAGCGAAATGTCTTCCAAAATCTACACTAAGAAACAAAGTAAAATCTATAAAAAATTAACTAGCAAATTTTAACATAACAATAAGTAACAAATTTGACATTGAATAAAAATACTCTTCTTATATGATATTGTTTACACCAAGGCCGTAGCCAAAAATTTTTTTCGGGGGGGGGGGGGGCTGACTTTGAAACACTAGTGTAGGGGAAAATTTCAGGGAAGAATGTATGCTACATTGCAAAAATTTCGGGTATTTCGGGGGGGGGGGGGGCGTCGTCCCCCCCCTCATGATACGGCCTTCGTTTACAGCACTACACCTTTGTTTTTCAGCTGTAAAAATAATATATGATAGGTAAATGTTTAACTAGTGTCGGTGCTTTCATTGAAAAAGTGTTGATATCTGTATGTAAAATTTTCAACCCTTTTTCCTGAAACTGTTACTTGACAAAATGCTTTGCCGAACTTCTTAAAAAAATCATTAATAATCACATTAATTTAAAATAATTATGACTTACCTGATGAAATGACCCCCCTTTTCCCTTTTATAGTGAAAAACACGTTACTGAATTAGAAAATACAGAAGAGGGACAGCTATTCTTTTCATCTACTAGATACAAAAATCTGTATATTTGCGGTATATATGTGTAAAAGATATTTTTCTGTATTAGAAATATGTTGGGTAGTGCACCCTCTAAAAAATATTTAGTCAGTTGAAATTAACGTATTTGGAGTACAATATCACTTTTTACTCTGAGACGGAGTATATGTATGCTTTTTTAAAAAGTGACCCTCTCTTATTCTTTCGGTAAGGGCACTAGCCCCCTGGGACCCCCCTAAAATTCGCCACTGAAAAGAGGGGAAGGGGTTGCCCTCTATTATTAAAATGTCAGGGATGCTCACACCAACAGATTACGCCATTGAGTTTAGAGGTGCGAGGGGGAGGGGGAGTGCTCTCAGGAGATTTGGGAGTTGGGGGAGGGAGAGGGTTACTGCAGCTTTTTAGGGGGATGCTCCACTGCTTTGGGAGGGGAAGGCCTCCTTGAAAAAATGGGGCCGTTGCCATTCATAAATGATGTCACGCTTTTTTCCCAGATATTTGACCCCCTCCCCCCCTTTGTCACATTGTGTTCTCACTTCAGCGGACCCTCCTCCCCCCCCGTTTGTCACATGTCACGCTAGGTTGCATAATGCATGATGTCACACTTCTTGTTACCCCCTCCCCTCCCCTTGTCACACTTTTGTCACAATTTCACGAATCCCCCTCCCCCCTCGAAGCGTGACATCATTTATGAATGCTCCCTATGTATTATATATTGCCGCAAAATAAGTCTTGCCAGTGGCGTAGTTAGCATAGGTGGCACCTGGAGCGGTTATCGATAGTGTCATCCCCCACCCCCCCCAAAATGAAGATTAAATGCATAAAAAGAAGAAAGTCCAGCAAAAAAAAAGAAGAAAACTATCATTTGTATCATGGGAGTTATAATGTTTAAAGTATTTGTTGACGGCAGTGGTGTGTTTATCAGTAAAATACCGATTTGAATATTTTTGTAAGTAAACACTTTGCTTAATTAAAAGTAGAAAAGAAAATGGTAGAAAACAAATCCAGCTCAAGGTATTTGTATCACTATATGGAGTTTTTAAAGGTTTATTGTTTCCCCCTTCGTGGCCCGGTGTCGCCCCTGAACGAGTGATACCCGGCGCCAGCAATCCCTTAGGGATCATTCATAAATGATGTCCCGCTTCGAGGGGGGGAGGGGGGTTCGTGAAACTGTGACAAAGTGTGACAAGGGGAGGGGAGGGGGTAGCAAGAAGTGTGACATCATGCATTATACAACATTGCGTGACGCGTGACAAAGGATGGAGGGGGGTCCGCTGAAGTGTGACATGTTGTTGCAAAGGGGGGGAGGGGGTAAAATATATGGCAAAAAAGTGTGACGTCATTTATGAACAGCCCCTTAGCTACGCCACTGAATCTTGCAACAAGAATGCGAAAACACTTCATAAAACAAATACAACCATAAACCGACAGCAACTGTATAATGCCTTATTACAGGAATTATAAAACGTGATCTATCTTAAGATTTAAGACGCATTATAATCATGATCGCTTAAATGCTTAATCAAATATATCCGCCTATTCATATGAAATAATAAGGAATCCCTTTCGTACTTGCTATAAAGTCCCTAGTGCCTCGTGAATGGATTTCGGGTTGCTTTACGTTTTACGAAAAGGGTTGCAACGCTGACTTGGCGAGATGGAAAAGAAAAAATCCACAATCTATTTTTGGCGATTAAAGGCCGCTTTTCGTTTCGTGTACGTTTTTAAAATAAAACGCAAATTCTGATTTTATTTTTGTAGAGTTTCTTTCCTCAAAAGAAGATAAAAATTATATGAAATTAATAAAATTAAAATGTGAAAAACAATTTAAAAAAAAAACAGAAAAAAATCATTGATTTTTTTTTTTAAATCTGGCTTTAATCTTCAATTAAAATCACCGCAATTATCTATTTCAGAACCAATCGTTGATAGTCTTCGAATTATTAATCGAAAATACCTTAATTGTTCACTCAATAAATATAATAAGCAAGGGAAAAGCATGGGAAAATGAGATAAACAGATGAAATGAATCGTGCCTTTTAGACGAGTTTTTCTCAGGCCGAATAGCTCTGGTATAGTCCACAGGCTATATACCCTGGAAATTCCCTGGCTGAATAGCTCCGGAGCTATTCAGCCTGGGAATTCCCAGGCCGAATAGCCCCAGAGCTATTCAGCCTGTCCCAGGCTGAATAGATGTGGGGTCTAATCAGCCTGGCCCAGGCTGAATAGCCACGTCCTATTTGTTAGTATAGAAAAGTATAGAAAATGTCTCGTTCTAATGTTTCTGCTGATAATTCCGGATTTAAGTTTGGCTCTGCATGGTTTCAGAAAAAAATTAATATTCGTCCAGTTCTCAGAGGCTGTCACCTGATTACAGATGAAGTTTTAAAACAAGTTCCTGAAATTGCGCGTTTTTCAATCGGGTTGATTCATATTGAAAGTGAGTTTTTCCACTTAATAAGTTGTTTACAATTTTTTTCTACGCAATTAAGCTAAAAATAAAAGATAATTTCAATGTTTTTTTTTTTTTTAGTAATGCATACTTCTGCTAGTTTGGCCCTTAATGAGGTAAGATTATTTTTCACATTTGTATATGAATTTTCTTCTACTCAATCCTCTTTTCGGGAGTATGATACTAGCTTATCATGTTTTTCTGGAATTAGTACAAGCTATACCCCAAAAGCTGTAGTGTTATTTCATCAAAAGGGGCACACAGCAAACTAGTTTGAAATGACAGAATTTGTACAGATGCAGCATGTCAACTTTAGCAATTATACTTGACTATTATTAGTTTAGTAAATCTAGAGCTGATTAACTTAATGTTCTGACACAGTTTAACTAGAGTCAGTGGCATAGCCAGGAAAAACCTCTAAAAGTTTAGATATATGGGTCATTCCACAGTATTTTTGAGTTTCCTAGGGACAGTCCCTACAGGAGATTTTAGAGCAAATTTTGGAGCATTTAAATTTTTTTAATCATGAAATCATTAATGAAAAGTCATAAACATTTTTTAGTACATTTTGTACACCTAAAGCAACATTAGCATCCCAATAGCAGAAATCGCACAGCACAGCATCGAGCAGATTTATATTGAAGCTTGCAGATTAATTTGCCACCTTACAACGTTTTTTTCTTTTTATTTTCAAAAATGTGACCCGGAATTTTCCCCCCTCAGTTTTTGAATGATTATTAACTCTGCTGTATTTATTGTCTTTACCTCATTTTCTCTTAGCTTGCATTAATTGCATGTTCAATTTTAGATTTAATTAATTTATTTATATATTGAATATCTGAATCAGTTATTTGAGATACCCCATAAGTCACCTTTTTAGCAAAAAGGACTTTTTGTAAAAAATCGATTGCTATGATGAAGACTCATCGTTTGATAAAGTAACTACATAAGTCCTGGCTGTATAAAGCAGTCTGGAGGAAAAAGAATATTACATGTACTTGAGAAACCCATAAGTCAGTGAGTTACACTGTTTGCATGCTAGTTACATGGATCACAATGAAAACAAACACAACCCAATGCATTCTGAGATATCTCAGAAGCTAACCATTTTTTTCAACAGACTCGGGAGGGATTCTACATAGTGCAGACTGGGTCACACTAAATCTCCACCGATCTGCTCCCTGCAAATGTTAGGCTCACTTTGTAGTGAAGAGAGACTGCGGCACCAGGACGGTAAAGCAGGTAAGCAACGCTCACCAGTCCGGTCTCTATGGCCAGTTTTGGTTGTTAAGCTGTCTGAGAGTTTGTGGGGAGTTCGAAGGAGCAGCCGCACCCCGGTATGGTCTATTCTGTGAAACCCAACGGGTATATCCAGTATGGCCGCAGTTGCGTTAGGTACCTCTCTTTCCTGATGAGCTCAACTTCCCGCATGCACAGTTAAGATTTCCATAGACAGCCGGGTTGTATTATGTCATAGATAATAATATTTTCCTTTTTGCCTCGATTACTTTTATATCATTTATTTTAAGATAATTCATGCATTTAGCATCCAATTACACCATATTTTGCAAAAAAAATTGTTTTCATTGCATCTTTTTGGGGTTTCTCAAACTTTTTATGTTTATTTGAGAAACCCCATAAGTCAAAGAAGTTTAAAATTCAATATAAATTCATGTGTATGTAATCCAGGTTAATGAAGAATATAGACAGTGTATTTAACCTAGTACTAACGATTAAGACAGAAAGAATGGTTATCCCATGGCATTATCAAGTTTTATTCAGTTTTCTCAATTTCCCAGAAGTTGCTGAAGTGTGACTTATGTGAATTCTCAAATAACCCATTCAATTATAGTATTTATTTATTGTCTGCATGTAGTATTGTTATATGTCAACTATTTTAAAATGCATAGTTTGTTATTTTTATATGATTGTAAACTTGGTTCCACATCATTTGGTACTGCAGATGAATTTTGACTTCTGAAACTTGTGCTGCAGATTGATACAGAAAATTCTGCTACTGGGATTAGCATAAAATTTCTCTTCAGTAGGGCCAATAGTTTTATTATTTAAAAAATTAAAATTTTGTTACGTTACAAGAAATCACAAATGTCCTGTACATAACAATTTGCTTAAGGTCAGTCTTTCCCAAAAATAAAATTTAGTGAATGATTTTAGGATTGTAAATGATTAATATTTTCATAATTTAAATGCTCCAAAATTTTGTTCTAAAATGTCCCCTCGTACGTAACACAAAAATAAACGTTTGACGGTCTTGGCATCCACCAGGGTCCCCAAGCTCCTAAGGGTCCCCAGACAATTGCTGTTACATACTTCAGATTTTTTTTTTCTTTCTCTCAAATTGTTTCATTGTAAAGAGTTCATTGTAAGCCTTATGACAGAATATAATTCCATGAAATTTTATTCCATAGTTTAGCTGAGGATGGAAATACCATTTCTGAGTCCAATTAATGTTGAAAATTCCTGCAAGTTTTCGAAGCATTTTAACTATAATTTTTTTTTTGGAGCTGATGTGATGCATCTCACAATGTTAATCCCAAATCTCTGTGAACATTCAGACCAATGTACAGATTTGAATGACAAAGCTCTAAATTTTTCAGTGCATTTAGGTACAAACAACCAAATTTATATACTTCTTAACCTGATTTATTTTAGAATCATTTGAAGCATGTTCCAAAAATAGTGCTTTAACCTTTTCACTATAACTCTGGCTTTATTGGCATTGATTTTGTTTCCTAGAACTGCAAAGCTGAAATCCTTACTATAACTAGCTAACAGTTTGTTTTGTTTCTCAAGTGCTTGTCATAGGGTAAAGGTTAATGAAACGTTAATGGGTCTTTCTCCGGTAATGGTAAATTTCATGTCCCTGGCTTAAAAATACTAATTGATTTAAGTCCACCATGAATTTTAAAATTTTTACTCACGCTTCTATTCAAACCCTATTTTGTACACTAGTTGAAATATTAAAAAAAGGTAAATTTGAATGTTTTAAAATTTTTTTTAAGTTGTAAATGTCATTACCATGGCATGTCCCTATCTGCAAACTTTATACTTTGAATCTCTACTGTAAAAATTGGAAAGCTTTAAAAACATAGACAACAACCAACTAGGTATATTTCATTTCTCTATTTTAAATATATTTGGATCTTTTCACATAAAGGGGGAAAATTATATTCCTTCCCCCCCTCAAAATTGGTCCCTAGAAGTAACTGTCAGTACCATGGTGTGGAAGTTATTTTTCTCTAGCTCACTACCAGGTGCCACTTTTTACACTATCTAACTATTAGCAATACAGGACAACATGCTCTTACTGACAGACAATTCATCTTTGGTTCAAATAAATAACAACCTTTTCATTTTGTTATTTTTTTACCAAAATTTTAACCAGTGTCTTTATTGTGTGTCATTACCATGTCTATTGTTACTGAAATATAAAGTGATTAAAGTTAAATTTTTTGAATGATTCAGGGGTGTCGTTGGGTACTCAGAGAACTGGGTCCCAAGGACCCACAATTAAAAAAAATATGAGTTCTATCTTGAAAATTGTGGGTCCCCAAAGCATTTTTGTATTTTGCTATTGCTTCAGTTTCTAAAAATACAGTAACCATAATGAACAAAAAAATTTTTTCTTAATATAGCCCTAAAAACAACCTTTCTCTTTCATAAAAGCAGGTATCGAAATTCTATATTATGTACTTTTCTCCACCAGATCCCTACCTGTTAGCCGAGGCCTTAGGATTGCTTACGTATGGGGAGAGGTAGTGGGGTCTACGGATTTTACATGCACATATCCCCAAGTATACATGGTGGTCTTTAGTGGGTATCGAACGCGCGACCTTCTAGGTAGAAGTCCGACGGGCTAACCACTAGGCTACCACGGCCCCTCTATATTATGTACTAACTATATATAACTACTTTTCTTCAGCAGACCCCTACCTGTTAGCTGAGGCCTTAAGATTGCTTGCGCAGGGGCAAGGTAGTGGGGTCCACTGATTTTACATGCACGTATCCCCAAGTGTACATGGTGGGTCTTCAACGGGTATCGAACACGCAACCTTCCAGGTGAAAGTTCAACGCTCTAACCACTAGGCTACCGTGGTCTACTACAGTCAACTCTCCAAAATCCACTGCTTGGGACCAAGGATTGTGCGGATTTTAGAATTTTGTGGATTTTGAATCATTGATTTGTGTTAAGCATTTTGCAAGGTTATAATGTTGCATTCACCTTTTTACTTATCACTCAGAAAAATTTTGATATACCACTAATTATACAGGCATGAATATATAAAAGAGATTGATAGAAAATAAAGAAAATTTATAAAAATTAGATACTATATATATATTTATAGATATGTGAACTTTAAATGATTTTTTTTTATTCTACTACTTTGTAAAAAGGCAGATTGGTGGTCGCCACTCGTCAACTGGCTACGAAAAAAAATTTAATGGTGGCAAAGAATTTCATTGCAGATCGTCACGTTGGCAACCAAAATTGTCTCTATTAATTAATCAAGGAGAAAGAATATTTGCACCACAAAATCGATGCAAATGCAAAATTTATACTAAAAAAAAGCTTAATATTTTTGATGAATACGATTTGAATTGTGTACTAATAAAAAAATAATAAGAAATATCGCAAACCGAAAACAGATGCAAAAAGATTGATGTCTAACTACGGCAAAGCGCTAATATGATGCGTGGCTATTTAAAAAAACATAAAAATCCATGGTTTTCAATGTATAAAAGGCTGATGTGAGTTATTGTAAGCATTTCAAGTTTAAAAAATTCTTTTAGCTTCGGAAAGTTTTTCAACTAAGTTTCAATGTTTACGTCGGATATCGTACGTGGATTTTGGATCCGTGTATTTGAGAGAGTTGACTGTATATAACTACTAGATGGAATAAACAAAATTCCTAATCTATAGAATGAGAAACGTACTCCAAGATTTCACATATTTAATAAAGACGTGTGCTAAATAAAACAATGTTTTGAAATGAATTTTAGATAATATATCCTGTAAATGCACTATCAACTCATGGTGATAAATAAATGACTTGATTTAAGGTGATTATCGCAGTAATAAAGCAGCCAAGGTGTGCATAAACACCAATTTTTCTTTTCAGACTCCTACCAATGTAACATTAATTTTCATCAGTTTCGTTCTTTATTTGAGGGTCATTCCATGCCAAATCACCCAAAAAAAATTGAATTTGACACCCACCACTTCGGATTTTCCTGAATTTTTTTTTAATTGTTACTTTATCCAAGTATAGAACAAATGTAAAATTTTACTTTCATATTTCCAATACTTTTTGAGAAAAAAAATGTCAAAGTTTAGGAAATTCTGATGTAAATTTACCATTAGGCTTAGCGCATCCCCAACATTGCTTATGAAAATAATTCATAACTTGGCTCATTTTCATTATATCTTTGTCAGTTTTTTTTTATACATCAACAATAACATGTACATTTGTAAAAAAAATATTTCAAAAGTCCAGCTTACTTTTTAAAGACACAAAAATTTTAACTTTTTGCTCTTTTATAAATTTTAAGGAACAAAACAACAATTTTTCAAATGGATATTCTGCCTGAAGGCACAGGAGATTTCGGGCCAATTTTTTTTTAAAAAATGAACCTCAAAAGTATGTTATTAAAGAATATGAAATAAAAACTGGTATTTTGGGATAAAATATGTTTATTTTAGTTCAGAAGTTAAAATATTGCATTAAAGCACTGCCGCTCTAAGTTGAATGACATTATTCAAAAATTTACCCTCCACCACCGCAGATGTTTCTACACACACACACACATATATATATATATATATATATATATATATATATATTTGCGTAGAGAATATTAATATAAATTTCTGGATCACATTTCAAATAACTTTTGGAATAATAATAATTTTTTTTAAAAATTTGAACCTGTGGGGGAGAGGATTCAAAGCTAAAACTTTCAATCACTCGTCCAGAAAAAATTCAACTTTTGACACTTGCTCCTAATTCTTGGAGTAAGAGAAAAATTATGGAAGAATTTCAGGTTAGTGAGTATGCTGTGTGTAAAGCAAGAGAACTTGTGAGAGAGAAAGGAATAATTGCCACGCCAGAACAAAGGAAATGTAGAATGTTAGATGTAAAAACCGTTGAGTTGGTAAGGAATTTTTAATAGACTGATAAATATTCTAGATTCTTATCGGGCAAAAAGGTTAAAGTCATTGTTTCTAATAATGTTTCCATGCAAAAATGGCTGTTACTTAGTAATTTGAGTGAATTATATTCCGTTTTTAAATCAGAAAATCCAAATATTAAAATTGAAATCTCTACATTTTCTTTGTTACGCCTAAATTGGTGTGTTCTAGCAGGATCCTCAAGGACTCATTCGGTTTGTGTGTGCACTATCCAGCAAAATGTTTTTGTTAATTCATGCATGTTCCATTGAAGAATCATACAATGAACTCATCCAACACTTAGTTTGTTCTGTAAATAACAGAGACAGCATGCTCCGACATTGTTCTGATTGTCCATCTAATGAAAATGTGATAAACTTTTTACTCAGAAAATTTGAAGATTGGCGTTCTGAAAATGAAATTATTTGCGCTTCATGGGTTTCAACAGACAGAACTTGACAAGTTTAAATTACAGGCACTTTGGAAGAATATTTAAACATCTTAATAGACAGCCTTGAAATTCTTATATACCCCATTCCTACATTATGAAATCTCAGTCTAACTATTTTTAAAAAATGAAGGAAAATCTTAAATGTTGTGAAGCTATTGTTCTTCTCGACTTTAGTGAAAATTATACACATGTTATACAAGACAAGGTTCAAGGATACCACTGGACTCGAAATAGCTGTTCACTACACCCAGTTTTTATCTACACATATTGCAATCAATCTGAAAAAGCAATTATTTACAGTCTGTGTATCCTATCAGATGATTTAGAGCATGATACAGTCTGTGTCTATGAGAGACAAAGAATTATTGATGACTTTTTAAAGAATCAATTTTCTGTGTGCAAAGGAAGTGCATTATTTTAGTGATGGATGTGCATCACTGTACAAAAACTAAAGACTTCATAAACCTGTGCCAACATATTCAAGATTTCAACATATCAGCGTCTTGGACATGTTTTGCTGTAGTCATGGAAAGTCTCCTTGTGATGGCGTTGATGGACAGTGAAACATCTATAATTGCAAGAGAGAGACTTTGGAGACACAATGGAAATGTCATAGATTCAATGGAAAAAGTAATGAATTTTTTTGCTAATAAGATTGCAAAAATTAAATTCTGGTTATTAAAGAAAGAAACTCTCTTAGAAATACGTAGACAGTTGGAATCAAGATTCAGGACAGTTAAAATTAGTTCAAGAACTCGCAGCTTCCACCATTTTCTACCATTGTCTCCTGATTCTTTAGGTACAAAAAGAATCAGCTCTAATGATCTTTATACTGTACAGTTTGATCTTTAGTTTCTCAGGAGAGCAATTTTCCATGTTTAAAATGTTTGAAATAGGTAAGATCATACATTGCGTCTGTGATAATAACTGGTTTTTCGGAGTTGTACTTTCTAAACATGAAGAAAAAGGTGACACAAAAGTGAAGTTTATGCACCCTTATGCAATGTTCCTCCATGTAATGTGATTGCTCAATTCAATACTGCAGTCACAAAAGGCTCCGGTAGTGCATACTATTTTCTTCAAGAGGAGTCTGAATTTGTTCAACAACAGTATATCAAAATTTTCGCTAAGCGTCATTAATAAAAGTCATTCATTATATATGTAGTTTATTTTTGTTGAAAAATTTACTGTGCACTATGAGTTTTGAAAACGTCTTTAAATTTTTTTTATAGAAATTATAAAAAATTTGCAAAAATTCGCATTTTAAATATTGAAATTCAAAAAACTTCTCTATCTCAAAAGTTGTTAAAAAATTTTTCTAAGATTTTATTTGGGTTATTATCTAGGCAAAAGTAAGAAGTAAAAAAATAAATATATAAATAAACATCTGGGGTGGTGGAGAGTAAATTTCGAACAATGTCATTCAACTTAGAGCGGCAGTGCTTTAATGAAATATTTTAACTTCTGAATTAAAACAAACATACTGCATGCCAAAATACCACTGTTTTTATTTCATATTCTTTAATAACATACTTTTGAGGTTCATTTTAAAAAAAAATTGGCCGGAAAACTCCTGTGCCTTCAGGCAGAATGTCAATTTGAAAAATTGTTGTTTTGTTCCTTAAAATTTACAAAATAGCAAAAATTTAAAATTTTTGTGTCTTTAAAAAGTAAGCTAGATTTTTGAAATATTTTTTTTCCAAATGTAATAGTTATTATTGATGTATAGAAAAAAATTGACAAATATATGTTGAAAAAAAGCCAAGTTATGAATTATTTTCGTAAGCAATGTTGGGCATGCGCTAAGCCTAATGGTAAATTTGCATCAGAATTACCTATTTGACATTTTTTTTCTCAAAAAGTATTGGAAATATGAAAGTAAAATTTTACATGTGTTCTATACTTGGCTAAAGTAACAAGTAAAAAAAAAAAAAATTCAGGAAAATCTGAAGAGGTGGGTGTCATGGCCTGGGTGATTTGACGTGGAATGACCCTTGAATCTCTTTTGCGAAAACTTAAACTTATTGAAACAAAATAAAATTAAACCCGCGATTGAGCATTCAATTTCTTAACTTTTTAAAGCTTGCCCTCTTAACGAGGACACAATTTTTTTTAAACACCTTGTGATCAAATTTTAATGAAAATAATTATTAATTTCATTTATTTGCCTTCTAACAAAGCTTACTAAGCATAAAAAATGAAAAACTTCCAACTTCCAGAGCGGATGCAAAAAGATTGCATTTTTCAAAATGCGATCGAAATAAAAATCGGCAAATAAACAAATTTCTCTGAATAAAATAATTTTAGAATTGCACTTAAAACATTTCTCCTCTGGTTATCTGAAGCAATAATTGTCAACAAGATCGTACCAAATTTGGAAAACGTTTAGAAAAATACTGGAGCGCAATCGCTTCCAATACCGTTTTAAAACTATTAAAGAGCATGTGTAGAACACTCTCGGACGTTCGAGAGTCGGCGACTGACACGTGCCTGTCGTAATGAAAGGGGTGAGGGAGGGGCTTTGAAAAGGGATATGACATGTTGTAAGGTAAGAAGCTACCAGAGTGAGATTTTACCCTGGGGAAAAAGATTGAGCCCCCTGTGAGGAATACGTTCCATTGGGCCGATTGTGCATGGTGCGATTGGAAGGAAAATACTGATAAGGAAGGTTGTTAGGAACTTGTCAGGGCCTTAGGAAAGAGAGAAGGGCTGGCTCATGTCACGAGAAGAGCTTTGGGGGAATGAAATCCGTGGGTTTCCGTGACGTCAATGGAAGCAAGTGAGGGAGTGATCATTGTTTTTCAATGGGAAAAAGAGTTATTTCCTTCATATTTTTGGGCATAAAAGCTTAATTTTTTTTTTCAAGTTATATGAATCATCTTACGTCATATCCCTTGCTACTAGTGTATATGACGCGATTAGGTTTTATAAGAATAATTTTAAACTCGAATGAAAATTAAAAAGCAAACATTGATTATGAGTGACATAAAAATTTAAACATTATGAAATAAAACCAGGATTGAATACAAATTAAAATTATTTTATGAATAACAGAAATGAGAATGTATTTGAGATATTGAATTCGCTAACTGATCAGAAAAACCTTTCCCATATTTGAAAATAAATTCCTCTTACTCATTTACTTTTTAAATATTTATCTTATCAGAAATTGCTGAAGACAGAGGTTAATTATAGCTATATAAGCAATTTTATATTAATAATGTATTTAATTACAGAGATTAATTAAAAATAGCAAAATATAGAGACTATAATAGTTATAACAAGCTGTAATAATGCTAACAGAAAGGAAATGCTTACTTTTCCAGAATGTACTGGAGCACGTAATTAAATATTATGAAATAATGTTTACATTGGGAAACTTTTTAGATAAGAGTGTAGCTGTCAGTATTTTCAACATATATTTCATAACGAGACATCAATTTTATGGTTCACTATAAGTAATATTAGTATTAAATACAAATCATAACAACTCGAATTAAGGAATAGTTAAATACAAATAATATCACTCAGGGACAGGGATACCCACGAGCGGGGTTCATGGCGCATAATGCGTCATTGAACATTTTGGGGGGGTATGGTGTTTTAGTCTTTTTTTTTTTTATGTGGGGCGCTATCACTCTTAGGGGGTGCTCTCCACTGCTGAGGGGCGCACCGACGGGGGTAAGTGACTGAGACTCTCGTCACAAGTCTTTTCTACTGTGCATATTATTACTAATAATGAATATGTATATTGAATACTGTGATCGAAACTTGGTCCTCCCCTAAAAGCCAAATTCTGCATTCGGTACTGGTAACACTAATTATCAGCAAATATCCATAGAATATTAACCGAATGACTTAGATTTTCTCTTTGAATGTTGCTATCATTTTTTAAATTATTATTTTTTTTTAAATATGCGTTCATTAAAAAAATAATTGCGAAGGTATTGGTGTAAAACAGAAAGCTCTTGTGCCATGGGCGTCTGATTGAATCATGGCCACGGCATAAATATTATTGTTTGGTATAGGCCTTTAAGCTGTTGCACCCACAGTGATCCATACATTGGGACACTTCATGCTATACCTGCCTAACAAAATACAAGTACACGAGATGATCAATGGTCGGTCGTCTGTGTTAAAGACAAACGTACCAATACACATAAAAGTATTTACAAAAGACCATAAAAAACAAAAATGAAACGTCAAAACGTATAAAATGTACTAAGAGATAAAACGCATTTATATAGATTTTTTAAAATAAAAAAAACACACCATGACTCCATATGAAATCCACACACTAGAAAGCCGTGCTGTAAACATATAATTAAGCCGAAATTCAATGCAATTGGCTTTAGAATGCTAATTAAAATTATTTTATTAATCTGAAATGAAAAGATATTCAAGTCATCAAATAGATAATTCCTTTTAAAAACCTTGACTTACATTTAGAAATAATAACGCAATAAAATTGAATAATGCGTTTTAAAAATGTGAGAAAAATTGAAGAGCTCTTCTAAATGTTTTCAAAATCATTTTACAATATAAATTTTTAAACTATAATAGTTCCCTTTTGATTTAAAAAAAATGATTAATTTTAACGTTAAGATTCTTTATTTCTGCATTATTCTGGATTTATTAATAGTTTAATATATTTATTGTCGGGCTTTATGAAAGTGAAAACCAGGAAAAAGGGATTACATCTTTATTCACATTCGAGAAATTACATGAGCAGGTTATTTGTGACACTTTTAAAAGATGAAATGTTCAAAATTATGATTTCTTTTATAAAATATATAATTGGAAATGGAATTAATAAAAATATTTTTGATTAGTTGTAATGTAAAAATGAATGTAAAAATGAAAATTGAACACGCGAAACACAGGAGAAATACGGAACCTTCAGCCACTTGCTTCCGCAATAACGTCAGAGACCGGTTTTTCCTCCCCTTTTTTCTGGTTTTCGGCAAAACTGAAAGATCAAAGAGATGAGCCAGCCCTTCTTCTTTCCTATGGCCCTGGGAACTTGTTCTCAGTGGATAATGGACTTCTTAGAAATCTTTTCAGGAAAAAATAACTTCCATTCTACTCTGGTTTACTTTTAAGAAACTTGAAAGAAAGTAATGAAAGGAAAATAGCGCGTCCTTTAGGACGCCTGAGGTTTAAAATATCAGGTCCTTTTCGCTCATCACGCGTCTTTTACGCGCTAAAGCGCGTCGGCGACACCCCTGATGATTTATAGACAGTTTTAGGGCTACATTTAGGATAAATATAGTATTTATATAAAAGATATTATATTATATTATATAAAAGATCCTCTTAATATATGCATTTCAGTTAAATTTGACCCATAGATTGAAAGGTTGTGGACACCAGATTTAGATCAGTGTTTTTCAACGGAGGCCTCAAAAAAAAAAAAAATCTAGGTTGCCACAGGAAAAAATATGAAAAAAGAGAAGCTCTGAATCATGAGAAGGGGACTAATTTTTTTGAACTTGTGAAATCTTTCACACATAAAGATAAATTATTCTATCACTTGTACCAAGTGTCTTACAAAAGTTTAAGTATCTTAATTTAAAGAATAAATTCCTCAATACACAGCATAGTACTTGCATTAGTTAACTATTCTCATGCCCCATGTCTTTTTCCTTCTCTCTCGATTTTTGTCTGTCAATGAACAATTTCTTAAACATATTTTGAAAGAGTGATCCATTATATTATGATTAAATTACTGCACTATTTTCTAAAACGTTTTCATAATAATTTATTTGGAACTTTGTTGAAGTGGTTTTTTATTCTCAAAACTATATAGTCCTTTCTTTAGCGTATACTGTAAATGTATTTTAGAAAAAATAAATAAATAAATAAAGAAGAACAATTGGGACTGATATCCCATAATAAAATAAGTAAATAGCTAAGTTTAAAGCAAAAAATTAAAATTGGGATTTGAGAAGATGTAGGAGGTGCTTGGCATCATTTTCTTTTTCTTTATAAATGGATGTGCTTGTTCTAAAACTAACACATAAGTTTTCCCTTTTCTAAGTGTGTATTGTTGTTTATACACGTACACGACGAAGCCATGTAGCAGTTTTTGAGCCCATTCGTGGGCCTTGTGCCACAAGTCGAAAGAGGTTGAGTACCCCTGCTTTAGATGAATCTGTCATAGTTGTTACTTATCCATAGTGTTCATCAGTGGCGTACGCAAGGTTTAGGGGTTAGCTTTTATTAAAAATAAGCTTAATTTTTTTCTCCAAAAAAGTATTAAATAAAAAATTATATTTATATCATTTATACAATTAAATTATTACTGCAGTAGCAAAATACTTGAAATAAGACTGAAAATTATTTATTAGAATGATACATTACAGAAATAGCAAAAAGGAAGTGTTCCTTATTAGAAAATTATTTAGATTCAATACAATTTAAACTATTTATTTTCAAAGATTTCCACTAAGAATTCAACAGTTCACTTGACACTGCTATATGAACTAAATATTACCAATCATTTTATAATAATCTTTAATAATCTTTTGCATGTTTTAAAGAATCTTTAATTTTTTTATGCCTTTTCAGAACTTTAACTAGTTCTCTGATCCAAATAAAAATAAAAGCTATTCGTCAAATAAATTGCATAAAATAAGGATGCCTATCTTGAAGCAGACCTGCTGGTCAACGTTAAATTGTACTAGAATGATATTGATCGTAAAAATTTTTAATGCTATGCAGAAAAAAAAATTCCCTTATATAAAAGCGCGCCTACTCACCACAGGCGACTTCTTTTAAATTTTTGCCATGAGTAGTGCTGTAGGTAAACACCAGTTTAGTTAATTAGGATTATGTTAAATATTTTATTAATGGAAAGGAAATACTACTTCCAATTACTGTGTCAAATGTCTGCTAGAAAAAAATAATGAACATACTTCTTTATTGCAAGTTTCAGTATTCTGAATTTTTTTAAAGTAATTAAATTCTTAATGTTAAAATCAATTTTAAGTGAGAAGTATGTACTTGAATCTGTAATAGAATAGCTTCTCATATTTACTAAGATAAGGTATTGTGCTCGACTATAGACGAAGCCGAATTCGGTTCCTTTCTCCCAACTTGGATTTAATTTTCTTCTCCTTTTGTGTTGAAAAAATTTGATTGTATACTAGCTATAATATTAGGCGAGGGTTTAATGAGCGAGTCTCCCGAAATTAAGCACACAGACCTGAAAAGTGTATTCCGTGTAGTAAAATACATTCAGATTGTGTAACAAAGTAATTCTGAATCTGATTTTAAATAAACTCCATTAAAAGAAAGATTTGAGCTTCATTTTACACAAATTAACAATAGCAACATAAATCGACATAATATAGGTGCAAATTGTAACTATTATGTCTAATGAAAAAGGCCAATAAAGATCGGCCTGTTTTTAAAAGACCAGTCTTTTTTAATGAAAGCTGTCCAGTCAGGTCTTTTTTGAAAAAAGGCGGCTTTTTTGCAGCCCTGTCGATAGGTGAGATGATGAATCTATCATAGTTACTCACTTATCCATCAAATGTATTGAACACAAGCAGTTTGAAAGGTGAGATGATGTAGCTTAAAGCTTGAATTTTAGAATTTCACCTAGCAGAATTTTTATTGACTTGTGCATGAGAAATCTCACCGAAATGTTTCTATTGTGCATTTTGAAGTATGAAGTATTTTATGCTTAAATAAGTGAAGATTTTTTAATCCTGTAAAATGTTTTTCTTCAATTGTGTAAAAATTGTTTTGTAAATTTACAATACACTTGTAAATTTTTATTGAGGTTATTATATAAATATCTATTGTAATTTATATACTATTATGATATTTAAGGGTAATTTCATTACTTTTACTGAATAGAGTTTGCATTATATCCCTTATACGTATTTTTGTATTATAGAATTGGGATCCTGATGTAAGGTAAGTAAGATTTTTTTTTTCTTTTATTGATTTTTTTATCAACAGAAGAAGAGAAAATTAATTATTGAATTAAATAGAAAGTCATATTTTATAAAGTTAAAGGTTTGAGTAAATTGTTAATCTAACATTCTCATAGTTAGCCATGAAGATAATTTCTTTTTCCATCTCCTGCATTTGCTTAGTATGTATGACAAAGTTAATTGTTAGACTTTAAAATAAGGAAGAAAAAGCTGATAAAAATTACATAGAATAGGGGAGGGAAAAGCATAATGACTTCTAAAAAGCACACACTTACTTGAAAAGGATATATTTTTTCTAAATTGGTTAAGTACAAATGTATCTGTACTGTACATAAGTGTTTATAAATAAAATAAAATGGAAGAAAGCTACCTAATAGTTTACAGAAGAGTTTCAGAAAAACAAAGACTTAAATGTGCTCAAATGTGTTAAATAAAAAAATAAGAAAACAAATAACAAGGAAGTACTTTTAAACTGGTCCTTTTGTTAGTTAAAATGCTAAGCAAAATATTTTTTTCTTAGTTTTTTTTTTTTTTACTTTTCATATTTTTCATATTAAATTTTTGCTAAAACATATTGTTCTATGTACTGTAGTAAATTTGCTTGAATAATTTTTCTGTTTATTTTGTATATCTGACTGGAAACTGAATCTTGAAATTCAAAAACCTATAAGCATGTTTTTGAAAAATTGTTCAAACAGCATTTTTGAGTAAAGCCTTTTTATTCCTGTTTTTATATATTTAATTCTTTTGAAACTTTATTCACTCTTCAGCTTGCCAGGTTCCAGGAGGGGGCACTTGTCAAAGGCAGCAAGTAGACTCGACAGTTTTTTTGAAAAATCCTTTGAGAGATGTTGATTATAAGAATGTATTTGTCCTTGTAACAGTTGATGATAGAACATATCTAAAGACAAATTTCACAAAACGGTGTATCCATTGTCAGGGCTTAATTGCATGGGAGTCTTGTGTGAGTTCAGCTCCTGTATTTTTCAATTTTACTTTAATGTTTGCATATTAAATGTAATTCAGGCGATTTACATATGAATAGAACTTCTAAAGATTTTTGGCTTCCTCACTTCTTTTGTTAAAAATTAAGCCCTGCCCAGGGGCGGACTGGGAAGAAAATTCGGCCCGGTCATATTTCAAACAAACCGGCCCTTGGGGTGGGGGGTGGGGGTACAGTACAAAGAAATGGTAAATTAACGCTAATCAGATATTATGACCCCCCCCCCCGAAAATTTTTGAAATTTACTCAATGACAAAAACGAGTTTTAATAGCATTTAAAAAAGAATTTTGGTTTTCAAAATTACAGTAATTTACATGAAAAGCAGTAGAGTTGAAGAATAAACATGAAAAATTATGTAGCCATCGTGTTCTTTGTGTATTGAGTTTGCTACAGTCAGTATGTTAACATCAAGTAAAAATTAATTCTAGTTATGAAAAAGTTAAAAGAAATGTTTATTGTTCTGGTTTCCAGCACTATAACTATAACACACAAATAGTAACAGGTTTAAAAAAAAAAAAAAATCACCCCTCAATCAAATATACATTACAATATTTTCTTAAAAATTATTTTCCTTTTGAAGGCCATGTAGTATTTTAAAAGCGATTTTAAAATTGGACTCTTATTTACTACATCATCTATTAGACTTTCCATGTCTCGCTTTACTAATATGCCATTTTCACACGACATTTACATAAATGATTTCAATTTGTCCTGAGTTAAATTGCTTCTTAATCTGTTCTTAATATACTTTAAAATAGAAAAACTTGGCAATCGGCCGAGACAACTGGCCGATTTAGGATTTCTCGAGGCCTTCCCTGCGAATATCTCACGGCCGACCCTGAGAGTTTGCATCACCTGGATTGAGAAAAATCTCAGTGCCGTATTTTGTACATTGTCGGGATTAAAAATATTGTCAGTTTATATGTAGATAGGTATTTGAATAATACTAAATGTCTACAAGACATTTATTTTTCCTATTCATCATAGAAGGGCAATATACGTAATATGTTAATTAGCTGTTAATAGCTTCCGCCCTTTAGGGCGTTGTGCCGTGAGGCAATCTCTTCGCCGCCTTATTAGTCTTCCCCGCCTGCACTGCTTGAAATTTAAAAAAAAAAATAAACACATCAATTTTGTGGATGTCAAAAGTTTGCACCCCAGGCGACCGCCTAGGTTTGCTATATGGACGCTCGGGCCCTGAGAATTACTCAAGTCGGCCCCGAGAGATCGTCCACATAGACAACTTAGGAGGCAGCCAAAAGCATAAAACTGATGTATTTTATTTATTTATTCATTTTCAAAATTAAAAAAATGAAATATAATCAGTTTTGCAGTCCCCAAAATTTTGCACCTCAGGCAGCGCTTTAGGTTGTCTATACGGACCAGCCGGTTCTAAAAAATTCTGCCTCCTCCCCATGTGGCTCAACCCTAGGCCAGACCCTAGAGATTTGGCTCCATTGCTGCATTGCACTCTGAAGCTCAGGTTTCAGCAAAGTTTTGGACCCCGTTTTTTTAATTAACATTGTAAAAGCTGTATACTTTAGGAAAAAAAGATAGATATTTTGCTACCGGCCCACCGGGCATTTGCCCGAATGCCCACATAGCCAGTCCGCCGCTGGCCCTGCCATTGTACATTATTATACGGAAATATAAAAAGTCATGACCAGCAACAGGCTCTGGGTCTATCGAGGCAGCTCCTAGTCTGACCTATTTATCAATCCCTAATGTTGACAAAACTGTTTACCTTATTGCAAGTAACAGTTGCTTCTGGTGAACTATTCCAAATGCCTATAGCCCTTAATATGTTTGCCTAGTTTCAAAGAAGTTTATTTTTGCCTAATTTTTGTTCCGAACTATATCCCTTGACCCCCTGCTTCATTTAACATCCCCAGAAATGGCCTGAAAATGTTTTTTTTTAAAGATTTCAGTCTCAAAAAAATTTTAATGCAGAATTCCTTTTTTTTAAATGTCTTCAAGCATAGCCTAAAACTACGTTTTTAGGAAATAAATTTCAAAATATTTCGAATCAAAAAGAGCTTTAGTATGAACAATATCTAACACCCTTTAATATCTAAAACCTTGGTAACCTTGTCATGGAATTGCAATAACTTACTTGCACAAGACAGCCCTCCCCTAAAATCATGCCCAAACCACTCAACAGATCATTAGTCTCCAGAAAATTCATAATGTTGTTTTGATCAGAGTTTCAAAAACTTTTCCAAAATACTAAAGTAAAATCACTGGCCTCTGATTACATGCCTTAGCTTTAGACTCTTTCTTAAAGAGTGGCATTATACTAGCCAGTTTCAAGTCTACTAGCACTGTCCCAGAGTTATGAGAAAAGTTGAAACTATTTAAGACTACATCTACAATTTCCCCGGCACATTCTACTAAAATTTTTGGATACATATATTATCAGGTCGTGGAGCCTTAATTGCCTTAAGCCTCAACAAATAATGTAAAACATCCTCTCTAGAAAACAAAGTTCTCAACTTTGTTAAACATCCTCTCTAAAAACAAAGTTCTCACCTGACTCTGTTACCTTGTGTCTTGCTTAAACCAACTGTTGAGTTGAGATACAGTCTGTTAAAAACATTGGAAAGAAAGTTATTTAGAATATTAGCTATGTACCCATCTTTATGAATTAATGTTCCATTTCTTTTGACCAGTTGGCCTATTTGACTATTACCAGCTCCTTCGTGTGTCCGGATCGGGTAAGGTTACCAGTGTTAAGTCAAATTGAACTGTAGGCTCCATTCCTGATGATGCGCTTTCGTCAATTCCTTTAAGTTTCAGCTTTGCTTTCCCTGAATTAAACTAGGCACAAAACCTCTTAAGATCACGGTCAAGATTTTCTTCAAGCCTTTGTTCCAGTTATATTTTGTCTTAAGTCAGACAAAATGCTTAAATTCTAAGTAAACTCTTAAAACTCCAACAGAAGACCAAATGGCTGACAAAGACTTTACATGCATTTGTTGACTGATTTTTCCTGTAAATAAGTGACATAAATGAACAAAAAGAGATTACACTGGTTTCACACTTTTATTGAATTTCAAATGAACCAATTTCATTGCATGCATATATCGAAAATAGCGTGAAATAATTTTGAATTTTATATTACTTTTCAAATAGAAAGAAATCATTACGTATTGTATCTATATTTTTGTATTTGCTTTCAGAGAAGACATGGAAGCATTTTTGACTGAACTTGTTCCTGAGGTACATTTTTGTATTTTGATTTTACTTATAATCTTGCAATGATGCAAAGTAGTATGGAATAAAATCATTTTTACTTTTAGAGTACACCATTCAAACATTCCTGTGAAGGTCCTGATGATATGGTGAGTTTTTTTCTGCTTTAATGAAAGTTTAAAAATAAATGTTATGTTTCTTTCTTTACTGAAACATTATTGCAATTGATGAAATAGTTTTGAATACTTAGGAGGACTTTATTGTATAGCAACAAAATAAATGAAAGTTCAGAGAACATTACCAAGAAACTCGGTTTTACATTTAAATTAGGAAATGCATAATTGTTTCAGTTCAAGTTTTATACATTCTGTTGTGTAAATGTACTTTGAATACTATAACTTTGCTGCTTTAAATTAGGTATGTATTAAAGCATTATCTATCTAAAATTTCTTTGGATCCTGGTGATCGCATCAAAGCAATTTTTTAAAAAACTCGAATGTGTTTAAAATTAATATTTTAATTTAAATTTTCACTTAAATTGCCTAATAGGGGGCCAAAAAAATTTTTTTACACACCATAACATTGCATATCATTTAAAAGCTTTTTTCTTCTGCATAAGGATGAACAATACAAGTTTCTCAGTTAATTAAAAAAGGTGTTGTAGGCATCTTTGAGTTAGTAGAATTCCAGATCCATTTTAACTGGAGTACTTTAGGTCCTCCTTTTCTTTTCAATGGAACGCTTTTTCTCGCCAAATTTTGGAGACTGTGCTGCCGGCATATTTCTCAGCAAAAGTGAATTTATTGATACAATTAGCTCAATTGTAAGCAAAACTTCGTTCCTCAAAAATTACAAACATATAGTGTTGGATGCAGACACACAAATTTAACCTGAAAAGAAAAGTGAAATAGGCATTGGTCTACCTTCAAACAAGATGATAATCACACAATTGCTGCTTTTATTCTGCGTAATTTTGTTGGGTCGTAGTTATAGTGCTGCATAATGCAACTATCGGCTGTTCCTTCAGGATTAAAGAGGATAGGGCAATTAGAAACTGTGCTGTCAAATCTGATATTGTCTAAAGATTATTAAAATTATGATTCACAGCACACATTTTTTAAGACTTAGACCAAAATTTTTCCTTTGAACTTATTAGTGCTCTTCAGAAAGAGACAGGCAAAACATTTTGTAGAAACATACTGGACTGACGTATATAGCACTGAAAAATTGTTACTTTTTTTTAATGGGTGCATTACATCCAACTTTTTTTTATAGTTGCAGAATTATTTTGTGCATTTATTTTTATTCATTCATTCATTCATTCATCTTTTAATAGCCTGCACATATAAAGTCCTGCTTTCTTGGCTCTAATCTTACCATTCCCATCACAGATGGACAGCTAAATTTGGGTAGTTGGCAAGGTGTTTGGCTCTGTGAGCACAGAAATAGAGCTGGTAAGTATAATATTTTTTGAATGATTTTTTATTGAAAGGGTTTTAACATGAAAGCTATTATATTAAGGTATTATTCATCAAGCTCAATATTTTCAAATATAACATTAAAATTACTTTTATACTATTAACCCCCCACCCCACCCACCCTCTCTATTTTTTCTTCTTAAACTTTATTCTATCTGTTATTGTTGTGTTTGAAGCAATATTTGAAGTCTGCTGTTCTGTTCAAAATGAGTCGTGCAGCTTGAAGACACTTCCTTTATTAGTACATCTTTCTCAACCTCTTTAATATAGCAAACCAGGCCCACAGTGTCCATATATATAAGGTCATGCTGTGCACAACGGCCCTGTGTTAAAAAGGGCTCCGAGCCACCAATTCAAAAAGCTCCCTTAACGAAAAAACTCACAGGAATAATTTAAGTCGTTACAAGCGATAGACACTGAAGAACCTTCACTTTTACAAGCTGCAAGAGAATCCTGATTTCTATACTGTTTTCATAGAAAAACGCCGATAGATAAAATGACATAGGATCAGGAAAATAGAGAAAATATTAAACTAATTTTTAGTACTTTTTTTTTCTTTTTTTTTTTGTAAAAATCACACATGAAAGAATTTTGGTTATTTAAGAGGGTCTTTCTTTTTCATGTCTATAATTTTATAAAGCACCCATTTTTGCGATTGCAAATTTTGTGAAGGATCCGTTTTGTGCGAACCTTATTAATGTTTATTCTTGCCTTACATATAGATTAGATAATCATCTTTTATTACATAGTTATTATCAGACAATTTAGTAATACTTTAAAAAATAAAACCAAAAAGAAAAGTTAAATTTTAAAAGTTCCACTTAAGATTTTGGTCAAGGTGGGAAATCTCACCTTGTATTTTTCCCAAGTGTGAACCCTGTAAGTGAAAGAAATAACAATTATATCATGTATATTTTGTTATGAATGAAATTTATTTTTTGCTTGCTATAATTTTGTTTTATTATGCACTAAAAAAGGGAAAAAAATATTTATTTTATTATTAAACTATGTATCTATCTATATGTAATATATATATTCTTTTTTTGATAAGGATTACTCAGTATTACAAAATTATAGTAAGGGGTAAGGGATACAAGGGCGTAGCCAATATTCCCGTTAGGGGGGGGGGGGCAACGTTACTCAACAGATGTATAACTAACATCAGGGCTTAAAAATATGCATATTTTGAAGAAGAGGGGAAGGGAAAGTCTATGTAAAAACATATTTTACACAAAAAATAAATAAATAATAATATAAAAAAACTAATAAAAATCACCTTGTATTCAGTTATAAGTACTAAAACTCTTCAAAAATAAAATAAACTGTACAGAAGATTTCTAATACATGCATTAATGTGTGTAAAAACTATTTTGCTACAAGCTAATTATTCACAATCTCAATGTAAGGGCAGTAATATTTTCTCATAAAGGTTTTTTTTTTAAAGTTAAATGGGCGAGAGAGAACTAAAATTAATGAAATCATTGGACATTGGAAAACGCATTCTTGTTTGGTAGGTTTATATACGTTTACAGGAAAAAGGTAATGGTCAAAAGTGATAAATTTAAACATTATTAAACACCTGAATTGTTCTAAAACGGTTCAGAAGATTATGAAATTTAGACACATTTTTAGAGTGTCATCCCTTTAGCATATTTCTAATAAAATGAAAGGAAATGCCTAATTTACTTAAAAAATTTTAATTAATGCACTTAAGAAAATCTGGAAAATTACTAGTAATACAAAAAGGGCAAAAAGTTGATCACCATTCATAAGGAGTAGTTGAATAAAAAGCATTAAGGGGGGAATCTATTTTATTCTTCCCTGTACCTCAGTTTTCAAAAATTCATGATAGACCATCATGTATAAGTATAACACTCAAATAAGCCTAAAAAAGCGTATTAAAAATTTTAAAAAAAACGAGAATAAAAAATAATTAAGTGAATCAACTTTCAAATTTTTTGTGATTCTTAAGTTCAGTGGCGTAACTAAGAGGGGGCGGTCCGCCCCGGGCGGAGCTTTATTGGAGGGCGGCAAAAGATTCGGATTGCCCTTCCCAAGTTCGCACTCTTTTTTCAGTTCTTTTCGTCGCAAGCAGTTTTCCTGATGACAATGCATTTTTAGGTCTACTTTTTTTCCGAAAAAGTTCCATTATTAAACAACAGTTAATTCGCGCTCAAAGTCACTTCAGAACATAACCTCCTAGTTTCTGTTTTTTCTTTTCCAAAGAATTCCTGAAAGCGACAAAGGCCTCTTCCGCCCGGCTTCCGCTTTTGTTGTACCCCTTTAGGTATACATTTTGTTCCCGTAATAAAGGCCAGGTTTCTTGGGATGACTCCCAGAGCTTAGACCATATGGTAATGGTTTATGGTCTAAGTCCCAGAGGGACAGTAGAAGCAAATAGAAGTTCGTCACTGCCTATTCTCAAGAATCTGGAATTTTCTGGTCGTATCCGACGCTGCAGGGGCCAGTGCAAAGTGAACCACTTGTCACCATTAGCAAAAAGATGAATGACTTTCTTATTTAAAACTTCTATACTGATCCTTCATTTTCGTTTATCAGTTATTAGTGACATTAGCCAAGGTCCAGTCTAGTCCCAGTCTGTTTTTTTCTACGAAACTCGTGATCGAGAAGCACAAGGAAAGAAAATTTTGAATATACTCCTAATATGAGATATAACAGAGGTAACCAATTTCTCCCCCAAGTAGGCAACAGGCAAGTAATGCTATAACATTTATTTTGTCCTTTTTTTTTTCTTTCTTTCTTCAAGGAGCAATTCGTATTTCGAACAAAAATGTATTTGATTCATTCATTTCCATACCTTATTTTGTTTTTATTTATTCTTTGTTTTCTCATTTAAAAATTAACAACAGATTCAGGGCCGGAGCTACCAATTAAGACAAACTAGGCAGCTGCCTAGGGCGCAAACTTTGAAGGGGGCGCAAAAATCCAACCACCTTTCTAAAGCTACTCGGTTGTTAATTATATAATTTAAAAAAATATAAAAAGGTGATTCGGTATGTGTACTTGATCACTCCCTCACTCCCTGACCGTGACTTCAAACATTCAAACTCCAAAGGCATGTGACTTCTTTCTCTACAGTTACCTAGAATTAAGCCCCCCCTCCCACTCCTGGGGTGAAGAGGTCTTTGTTCAAAATTCTCTAATTTCCAAGTAACCAAAACTAGCCCTTTATCTACGCCAGTGGATACTTTAAAGATGCATAATTTATGAGTAGTCCAGAACCGAATAAAGCAACAGCAAGGGAGGGGGGGGGGGGATAGCGGGAAAAAGTAAACCAAATAAAAATTAATTAGGTTGTAAAACCTAAAACATTTTATATAAACGACAAAAAATAAAATTTTTTAGTAATGCTGTTATTAATTTACCTTCTTAACAACTCGTATAATTAGCTTGAAAGTTAGATTTCTCGATATTTAATAATTTACTTCTCGAATTTTATTTTATTTCTCCCGAAATAGTGTTTGCAATTTATCTAGTTCTATCTACTTTATCCCAAAATTATGTTCGTCTCAGTAATTGAGGAGGTCCGTAAAAGCAGGGGAGTCCAACCTTTCACACTTTGCGGTACCCTTTGAGCTTACCGTGTTCTTAAGGGAACATCTTAATCAAAGAACAGAAAAAATAGGATATCAAAGCTTTATCCTACTCAAATTAAAATATATAAATAGATATATTTTTTCCCAGTCATGAAATATAGCCTAATATAGCATTTGTAAGGCTTAAATTTCAAAAAATTTTCAGGGGAGAGCCCCAGAACGTTCGGTGTTACATAACAAGATTTATACTGCTTTTCTGAATGTAGTGCCCACCTCTATTAAGATCCCTGCTTAATAAAATCAGCCGGTTATAAAATCAAATTTAAAGAAACGGATTCACATCCATGTGAAAAGTTTGTAAAGCCACCGCTTTTAAAAATAAAGATTTCAGATGCTTTCATCTATTCATCACATGGAATGAATCAGTTATTAATTAGGAGCTTTTCTAATCAAAACAAGTATGAGTTGCGATGCTTAATCTTTTCTTTTGGGGATCATATCCCTTTATTTCACATTCAGAAATATTTAACTAATTAACAGAGCTATCATATTTTCAAACCAGATGAGACATATCTATGTACATATGTGTGTTTATGTACACGTGGTATCGCCAATTTCATACCCCCCCCTCCCCCCATTTTATGCCTTCAGACGTCTTTGTTCGTGGCACGGGAAAGGGGCGGCACTTTTATTATTCGCCCCGGGCGCCACTATGGCTAGTTACGCCACTGCTTAAGTTTTTATAACCTGTGCGAGAAAAAGCATTTTTATTCACAATGTTTGCCAAAATAAATCACAGATTTATTTAACTGATTGACCAAACATTACCACTGGAACTTTCCTGGTAATTAATACAATATAAGATCATTCTCAAGTCAAATATCTATCGAATTTGAAATTAACAAGTACTAGTTAAAATATTTTTAGGAATACAAAACAATTATGTTTTTCATAGCACTTAACAGTGAATTAATAGATTAAAAATTTCTACTAAGATATTTCATTAAGTATCATTTTAGGAACATGCATATAGAATACTAATTTTCAGGAAAACTTTCGCAAAAAGAAAACCACTGTTATTAAAGCGTAAAAATATTCCAATTAAATTGATTAATGCCAGAATGCTGAAATATATTTCAAGAATTAGAGTGGGCTGAAAAAAACTTTTTCTATTTTCGATTATGGGGTAGCCTAGCCATAGGTGATTGGTGGCATAAAGCTCGCCTAAATAAGTTAAAGTTTGTAGGACATTTTTTCAAATTGCTGCAAATGCGTTGAATTTTCAGGAAACTGCACTTTTTTAAACAAAATTTGTAAAAAAAAAAAACTATTTTCAAAGATGGGTATTTCTTTTACGTTGTAAATAAATTTTGCCACAATGAAACACTATAGTTTGCGGTATATTTTTGATCACAATTTCTGTGCATTTACGACAAATGAAAGAATTATCTTGCACAGTGCAATTTTTTATGCGCCTTTGGTGACAACAATTGCATCTTTTCCTCACTATCCACCATCGAAAACTAAAAAAAAAAATTTTTTTTACACATTTGGTTAAAGTCCTTGGCCGAAATCTTAACGCATTTGCCGAAAATAAAGAAACTGTCCTGAAAAGTTCCATTTTTTTTTGTGTGCATTTTGTACTACCAATAGTACCTTTTCTAGACTACCCATCAGTAAAAATCGTAAATTATTCTCCGGTTCATCCTGTAAATGTTAGGATACATAGTTCATATACGAGTTAAAGACTGTGTAATTTTGTACTTAATCGAAGGTAACCATAAACCGAACTTCCGCGAATATGAAATTTTTGTAGGGTGGCGCAATTTCCATGGCTTTAACGGTTCAAAAAGTAGGAAATATTTAAAAGCTCTTACCAGTAAAAAATTTTGGCAAACGATTTTTTAATTGGTTTTGCAGTAGTGAAACTTTACACTCTGCTCTGAACAACAACAACAGCAATTCCTCAAAAACTGCCACTGTTCTTTACTCTAGGCCATTCACCAGAGAAATAACATTAAACCTGAAAACCCTGAACAACAACAAACAGCTAGTAAAAATTTCTGTTTGATTAATAAATGGTCACATTTGTCAAGACTCCAAAAATTACTTTCTCTTTCTGTGTTTTTTTTTACAACCAAGGAAGGGAAGTAAAGGCTAGCAAAACAAAGTTTTTGTCCTAAAGATTCTTATCACTCCTCAAGGACGTAGAAAGTAGAAGCCTCCCCTATTGCTTCAAGGAATATCAATGTCATAACATGGTAAAAGCCTTTTAACAACGTCAGCACCAAACCTTGATTATTTTAGAAAATAACCCCTCCAATCCTCGAATTAACGGCCTGAAAAGGCAATCTGCAAATAAAATAAAAAAGAGGTGAAAAGGCTTCTATTATGTGCTATTTTTATCTGCATTCCCAGAAGTAGTTTGTATAGTCTGGCTTCTAATGATGATAGAAGAAATGTATAAGAGAGGGAGTTATACAGAAAATGCCACACACATGGGATGAACTACCACCCTTTGAGAATCCTTATCTTCTTTCATCTCGAAACCTAAACTTTCCTGCGCTGAAGGATGGTTTTATGATACCTTTGTCATTGAATGGTCATCTAGGGGAGATCATTTGATTATTATTTGACTATTTGTAGGCTCCATACTCTCAACAGAGAAGTGCGAGAAAGCCCAAGAGAGAGTGAAGGGGTCACACGCATTGCCTTTGGGTTCTCCCGAGTCTACTCCCCTCATCTAGTTTCGGTAAAATAACATTAAGTTTATTTCTGTAAAACATGATAGTGCAGCAGAAATCTTGCATTCACAACGAAAACAAGGTCAAGGTAAAGAATAAAACTTTCCTGATTAAGGGAGGGGCAACTGCCCTTTCCTTGATGCCCTCTTTCCCTGTTCTAGGTAGGGGCATTTGCCCCTATCTGCCTCCCTCCCCTGGCTATGCCTTTGAAGGGATATGCAGATGTTAAAAGTTTGGAAAACACTGCTTTAGTACATGACCTGTCTTTCCATTTCAACATCTATTTGTGATGTAAGTCCATTAGATAGGTTACATTGTGCTGATATCAACAATAAATAAATTTCAAAACTGTTGGCTTCTGATTTTAATAATCAATGAAGAAATTGAATCCCAAGATAAATTTAAAAATTGGTTATTCTACTTTAATAATTGTAACAAAATTAATACATCAGTGAAAAGAGATTTCATTATATAACAATTGAAATATTTATGCTATGGTGTTCCCACATATTCCAACCCAACTAAAGTGCTGGCTTTAACATGGTAACTTTAATTATAACCACCTGGTATTTTAATTGTTTTATTCATTATTTTATTATTATTTAGGATCAGTTAGGGTAATTGTGAACATTATGTAAATGTAAACAAGCTTCATAACTACACTTGTGGTGTTTTGAAAACTTAAGTGCTGGTAAGTGATGAATTTGCAATATAGGGAAGACATTGAAAGAGTTTCGTATGTTTTGTAACATCTGAGGAGGCATTGCCATTGTTTGAAAATGATAAGGTGAAAAAAGTTGTTAAACAAAGTTTCATGACCTTTCATTTTCCCCCTGGCTCATCTTCAAACGTGAAGTAAGCAATTTCAACTGTTTTTATTTGTTGATTGGAATGTTGCTAAAAACATTTAGTTATGAATTTCATCCTCCCTATTACCTTTCTTTTTGGAACACAATAAATAATACATTTTGATGTAAATTATTCTTTTGTGTCCATTTTACATAAATGTTGTTGTTTTTGTAATGCCACTGGGAATTCCAAGCTCCCCTCATTGGGTGACCAGAAATTAAGGTAAATAATGGAGTTTTTTCCATTTATAAATGAGCTCTGCTAGGGTGGAAGTATGACTTGGCTCAGAGGGTCCTCCTAATTTTGAACCAGCTTCCAGATGAGAGATCGTGACTTAGTAGAGGTGTTATTTCAAACTTGCTGGATGTTTGGAGCCATGATGGATTGTAGTTTTACCAGCTCCTATTAGCGTACACAGTCCTAGAGCATCGGTTGTGAGAGGTGGTCACCCCCCCCCCCCCCCAAAAGCATTGACCACAGTGCTGATTTACTTTCAGTATTTTGTAGGAACTGAGGTTAATCAACTGATTCTATTTGGAGCACATTTTACTTAAGTGCACGACATTACTTGATTTTTTATAATGTATTTCTTATCAATTGATCTCGGCAAACTACAAAATAACTTGGTGGACCACATGTGGCCCGTGCGCCTCTGATAGAGGACTTATTGTTACTGAACTTCTTAAGCTTCCAAGCAGACTGTGTATGCCACAGTTTTCTATTTGCATCAACCTCATGGGAAAATGAATTCTTGTTTGCATTTACCCCAGAGACTCAAGGGTTAATGTAACCACAATGGGTTAAATGTAAACACCAGTTCATTCTCTAACAAATAGCCATGAAGCCAGAATTTTGGTGTATATTTACTCGCAAGGAGTATAGTATTAGCTACAATGCTCACAATTTTATCTTTGGATTCATTCAAAAGGTAGGGAAGAACCAAATTTTCAAAACATTGAAAAAGCATTTTACAATCACCCCAGCTGATCCTGCATATTTACTTTCTGATAAGCTTTCTTATGTTTTTATTGATGATGTTGTATGTTGAGTTTAATTTCTTGGATTGTTTCTTTAGGTTCTCGTAAAATGATGGTGACAATCAATGGTGCTTTAAGAGATTAGGACCTGCAAATTTCTGAAAACCTTACACAATCAAATATCATGTGATTACTAACAGTATTACATTCTGCAGTGCTTCTTTCTTTTGCTGCAATTCTCTTAATCACATGAATTTCAGCATTTTAAGTTACTATGAAGTCTTCTAGTAACTTTTCTGCAATTTTGCTCTAGTCAGTAGGTTTCATAGATTTTTCAAGTTACCAAGCAATATTAGGCTTTTATTTTTGTTTGTATGCATACATACAGCAATTATTTATTGAATTGCTCAAAGGTTCGTAGAGTAGTATTATACTTCAACTGTAAAATGGCAATGTAAAATTTTTACTGCTCTTAATTATAATTCATCTTCACATAAAAACAATTTTTAGATGACATTATAGTTGCACTTTTATCCATTTTTAAGGAAATTTTGTATTTAAATGCTAGCGTTTAGTCAATTGTAACTTTATTTTGCAAGTTTAATGAGAGCTTGGCATCTTTGCATTATGGCTCTAATATGTTGAGCAATAATTTATTACAATAGGTACACTGTCAAATAATTCTAATATGGTTAATAATAATGCATACTATGTTTTATGGTTTATTATTATTCATTATATTGAGCATTATACTAATTTTTGTTACTCCATAAGTTCAAAACAAAAGTAATTATGTAGTACATTTACTCGCACTAAAATTAAGTAGTACTAAATGTAACTTTATGAAAGTATAGATAGATTTCTCATCCATTCACATTGCAACGTTTTTGCAGATATTGTTATAAAATCCTTCCACATAAAATTTGCTGCTCTAATCTACACATTAAAGTGCTTCTTATTGAAGCTCTGAATCAAGTTTTGACCTTCCAATCTTTGACCAAGAGCTTTTGCATGTGTATAAGAAAAGATTGAGCAAAAAAGGAGAGCATTTACTTTAATATTTTCCCATTTGGATTTTGTCGAAAGAAAGTATGACATAATTAACAGCACTGGCAATTAATTCTATCATCTAATAAAAAATGTACATAACATTTTATTCTCTTATTTTTGTTCTCTTTCATTCTTTTTCTCAAAGAAGTGTAATAACATTATCATCTGAATCCACTATTAACCTCACTTTATTAAGAAACTTGTTGGGGCATCAACAGCAAACTAAATTAATTTTTCTTTCAAAGATTTTTTGTTTTCCCAATTTTAATAGTGGCATGCTTTTCTCTTTTTTATTGATTTTATTTTATTCCCACATTATTGCTTGCTCTCAATTAATATTGTTTGTTGTTGAAAGTATTTCAGGATTTTCAAAATGATGTTTCTGAGCAATTGTGTATGTTTGTTAACCTTAAAATCTTTGAAATGAAATGCATATACATATGTTTCTATCTGTTAAACTTATTTGTTTTGCATCATTGTTTAAAAGTTATTAATAATTAGCTATATTTTTATCATGGTGTTACATGTTTATTAGTTTTTGCACTGTACATGCTTTCCTTTGCCCCTCGCCCCCTCTTCCCTCCTCACGACAATAATATCATTTCGGTTAAAAATAAATAACTTCATGTATTGTTATTACTTAAGGAATGTGAAAAATTACTGAAAATATGCTTATGCCAGAGAGAAAAAAATAACTTTCATTAAAAAATATAAAATGCTACAACTCTTTTTTTTTTTTTTTTGCTGATCTGTCTGTACCATATCTGACACTGATGCATCACACAGTGTACATTTAAATTTTAAACAAGCTATATTCACAAACGAAGTCTATAACATTGGTGCTTTGCTATATGAAAACAATTGTCACCAAAGAAATTACCAAGCATTTCAACTGCATGCCAGCATTTAATCACTGATTGGAAGTGAAGTGAGTGACTGATGAGTTAAGATATTTTTTGCACACATTTTTCAAAATGAACCAACGAGATGCATTAATTGTCAATTTCAGAAGATTAATACCAAAGTACCTTTTATTCAACTCTCCATTTTTTATGAATTTAAAATTCTAGCATAAATGGATACAAACATGCTAGCTGAGGAAAAACAGTAAGAAAGCCCGAGTTTCTTTTCCATTTATCGTGCCAGTGTCTGGCTTGACATTCCAGATAGCTGGATATTTCGTCCAGTGCTGGATCAGGTACCGAGTAGTTGCTGGATATTCAATGCATCCCTATTACTTACCACTCGAGTTTTAACTCATTTGATGTGTTTTTGTTTTATTTTTATTCACAGTGAATATGAAATTGTTAAAAACAATGCCAATACATCATGACATGCCAAAACAGTCAGAAGAAATTTCCAGTAAATTTTTAAATAAAACTCACATCCTTAATTTAAAATCATGTTTAAAGTGAATTGTTTGAATTCAATATTTCCAAAATCTCCATTAAGCAATAATGTCCATCAGAATCCTCCTGAGTTCAATAAAAAATTTAAGCTGCTTGTCTGTGTAGATTTTAATAAGAATCAATTTTGATAGTGGAAACAAGTTCAGTTAGTTTTTGTGCCAAAGATTTGGAAGGTTGGAATGTAATGTAGGGATGTTTCCCCTAAGAAGAAAATGTAAATTATAATTAAGATTTTTTTTCTAGTATGAATTTTATGTATTATATATTTATGTAAATCTGTAAATAACATTGTAAATATTTCATGTATATCATTTTATGATTGTTCTTTGTTATGTCGAATGCTTTATTGTATTACAATTTTAGCAGTTGCAAAATAAGTGGTAAGATATTTTCTAAACAAAAGTTGCTTTTAATATGATATGCATACAAAATTTCAGAATGCATAACATAAAACATGCATTTTGTTTTGCTGTAATGCTTTTGATCAAGTTTGCTATGAATGTTACAGATTTTTTGTACATGCATCACTGTTTGCACAGAAAACTTCTATTTTACTTTTTTGTAAATGTTTTTATGATAAATATTTGTGATAATCTTATTTATATAGGTGTATTTCATAGAACTGTCACAATGCTAAAATTAAAGCAATTATCTTGTAGTTCTTTCAGAGATTTGTAAATGCTATTGAAAATGCATGCAGATATTTTATCTTTGGCAACTTAGGCGTATGTCACGAATTATTCGACACTTCTATATTGAAAAGAGGAACTAAATAGTAAATGATAAAAAATTCATTTCTGAAGCAATGGACTAATGATAGTGCAATAGTGGATAATGGTGTTTACCTATGTCATTTGTATAAAACGTTTTATTTATTGAAAAATATGCAATAAAAAATGTCTTAAAATAATTTGTTTTTCTCTTTTTAAATCTATACTATTAAAATCTTTCCGTGTCTGTGTGTGTCACCTCATCTTCTCGAGAACTACCTGTATAACGGTGTAGAGACTGTTGGCATCATTGGATTCGGAATTTTCCGGGGAAGACGTATCGCCCGGTCTCATCCATGTGGGACTTTAATTAACGAAGATGTTAATTAAAAACGCAATTATCACTCTGTCGGTTTAGAGGTGAAAAATGCTCGCATATTCAAGACATTTACACCGATCGAAAGGTCTTATTTTTCTGCATAAGATGGAGTTTGTTTCGAGCTTCTAACTCATACAGAACGAAAGTTATAGCCGCTGTTCTCTGCAATTTGAAATTATTTTTTCACAGTAATTAGTTTTAATTTCTTTTCGCAAGCGATTGATAAAAGCGCTATTTTAATTTTTATTTTCTTCTCATCGTTGCTATTCCGCATACACGTTGTTGCGTGCATTGCAAAAAAAAAAACCGTTTTGCAATGATTTTAGCATTTTTAAACGTAGGTGATTTTAAATTTTTTCATCCTGCTTTTAATTATTCTTTCTTTTTAAAAGACTTACATTTTATTTCTTTTTACATACATCCGATTTACAGTTTTCTTCCTATTTAATAAAAGCTGTTTTTCGTATTTTAATGGGGACTTTTTAACAGATTTTTTTAATTATTCCGACAGTATAAAAAGGCAAATGGCGTAAAAACAAAAAGAATGTAAAAAGACAGCTGTCCTTATCCCAACGCTCATTTTTAGAATGTCTAAAAAAAAAGCAGTCTGAGTATGTATGTTTGTGTATCGACAGCTAATAAAGAATTTCAATGTCATGTGTTTAAGCTCGCGCAGCGTCGGGCACAAAGGCGGGTTACTTAGTATCAAAAGCAATTGGCAAAAACATTTTCCTTTTTGGGAGTGTTGTCCTCGCTCAAGCAAATGTTTTTATTTAAAACAGACCCCCCCCCCCTCTTGTGTTGCTTTTTTATTAATAGGGTGTTTAAAGGGGCTGTTAAACCTTATCCTAATTAGAATTTTTACATGGACTGTTAGGGTTATTTCACAAATGTTGCCTCCAATTCTATTCTTATTATGATATTAATTATCAGTGTATCTTTGATGTTGTTTAGAAACTGTTGTCTTATTCAGTTGGGGATTTGAACATGTGTCACGTAGCCTCACTTTTTTCATTACTCGAGATGATAGCCCGTGCAACGCCGGACGACGAGCTAGTCAATAATGAATTTGTGATTTTAGTTCCTTTATCAATTTTCCCAAATCCGGCAAAGTTTATAATATTGAAATGTTTAAAGTAAAGTAAAAATGTTTAAAGTTTTTAAATTTTTATTTTAAAGACTTTATTTTGGGTTTATTCGCATAAATTATGTAAACTAAAAGTCTGTTAGTTACTTTCAAACTATGCTTTTTTCATTTTTTGGGCTCTTCATTTTTTGTTATGCTTTTTAGCCTACTTTCCCGTAAAAGTAAAAATAATAAGAATAAAGCATGAAAGAAGGCTTAATGTATCGTGAAAATATCGTTAAAAATAAAGAAAAGTCAAGAAAAAGTGAAGTAATTAAATAAATATTGAAAAATAAAAAATTTGAAAGTAGGGTTTTGAGATGGGGAAAATGTGTGTCGGTCGGTCTGTCTGTCTGTCCTCCCCCTAATAACTTTTGAACGAATTGTCCGATTCGAAAAATTCTTTTTGCATTCGAAAGATCTCTGCGAGGACATCCCATTTTCATATTTTACTTTTTGATATGAATAATTTTTCGTTCAATTTTGAACAGTTCAAAAAAATTTAACATTTAGCGCCTACGGGCGAAAATGAAGAAAATGATTCAAACTCTAGGTACAAGATCCAAGTTCCAATGAACAAGCTTGCTGGAGGAAGCTCTTGGCGTGAAATATTAATTTGAACAGTTTTTGTTCATTTTTGAACAGTTCAAAAAATTAACACAGAGCTTACGGGGAAATTTCATGCCTATATAAATCCTGATCTAACGGACCGATTTGCTTGGAACAAGCTTTATCGGAAAGCTCTTATAACTTAGAACATGTAGAAATAGAAAGTTCATCCAGAACTTACGAGCCTATTTTGCTATGAAATTTTTTGATCGGGATTTTCAAGGATATTTCTCAATGACTCAATGAGTGAAATAATGAATGAATGAATAAATGAAAGAGTGAAAGAATAAATCAATGAATAAATGAATGAGGAAAAGAATGAATGAATTAGTGAATAAATGAAATTATAAATAAATGAGTGAATAAATACATGAATGCGTAAATGAATGAATAAACACTTGAATGAGGTAACGAATGAATGAATAAATGAATGGCTGAATAAATGAAAGAATGAATGAGTGAGTGAATGAATATGTATTATCCGTTGAAAAAGGTATATTTGAAATAATTAAGAACTAAAGATAAATAAGAAAGAGAGAGAAAGAGATAGCTAGATTATAAATTTGAATTTGGTGTATATGGGAAAGTAGGCTCGTATAGTTCTAGACGGAACTTCTTGTTAATCTACTATTTTATATTTATCTCACCATTTAGATTTTTATTATATGTTCGGAACTAAATATTTATGGACATATTCAGGATTGAAAATTAACAACTTTATTATGAAAAAAGTATGAAGCGGAACCATTTCTTACAACCTGGTTCCCTTTCCAGAAATAATTGCGTCCTCCACCTCTGAATTCCCCTCCCCCCTTAATAAATGAAATTTAAATTTATAGAGTTTAGGAAGTTTTTATAAAAGGAAGCTCTTTCTAGTCTTGCAATTTGAAATCCTGTTCTGAACATCGGCGATGTAAAAACTAGAAGGGGACTCAGTGGCTGAGCGGTCAAATCGACTGGCTCCGGTGCCTCCCTGCGCGGAGAGAAAGAGGCGTGGGTTCGATTCCCACCTTTGCCCTGGGTGTATTTCCTTCTTTGTATATTAAAATCTGTTGTGCTGTCTTGTTCTATCTGTCATATTGGACGAGAGTTTGAGGCATATCCTCGAGAATAGCAAATAAACTCGAATATTTATGTGACCTGAAATGGTCGTAAACAAACAAACAAACAAAAACTAGAAGGGAAGAAGCTGTAAAGATAAGGAGAGAAGTTCAAGATGTTGTCTTTATGAAAAGAGTAGTGTTAAAAGTCACGAGTAAATGTACTTGGAACAATTTAATGAGAAAATCTGCAGAATGCAAGCTCTCCTACTGAAGTTGTACCACTGCTTCTGTGCCACCCAATAATATAATACTGAAAAGTAAATTTTTGGAAAATGGGGAAGGGGAAAGGGTGAAATTGCTGTTCTTCGACTGTTTCTTATCGCCTTTAAAGGCGATAAGAAACTGAATTCAGTTTAAAGGATTATTCTGTACTTATGAAAATTTTATGAAGAAAAACATAGAAATTTAGCTCTTATTCGATCTCTTTTGAAAAAAACTCTGATTTTTGTTTTAAAAGCCCAGAACGCTTGGGTTTTTGATGACAAATCCGAGCTTTTACGGCTTTGTTCCAAAAAGCCTTGAAATCTCGATTTCTTTTTAAACATTTTACCAAACCACTGTTTGTCCGTTTTTACATTTTATAATGCTGTGTGTCATTTTTACACGATGCATCTATTTTTCTCTATCTCAAATAACACTAAGTAATCTCTATCTCAAATACTAAGTAAGAAATCAAGTTAAGGGAAAAAAATTGAATTCATATTTCAAGACAATTAAATATTTATCTGAAATAATATCGAAAATTCCATTTGCTAAAATATGACTGTTTAAGAAGTAACGATGTAAATCTGTGCAGAAACATATTGTGCGAATACATTTTTTCAATGAAAAGCTATTCTTTACAATTCTGCAGCATATACGCAATATATTACTTGCAGTTTACTTCACAAGTTGGTCTTTTATTATTTATAACTAAGTTTGAAAGATGTAGGGGAAAGGAACAGCATAAATCCTAAACAATGAATAAATACCAAGTAAAACAAAATTTTTTGACTGGAGAAGTTACCAATAAAGTTTGGAACTGTTTTAAACTAGTAGTTACCACGTCAAGAAATCTTTCATACAGAAATACAAGAATAAGGAATATATTGTAAATATTTGAGTTTAGATGCAATTTAAAGAGCACTGCGATTGCAGATTAGGCTATTTTGGCCCATTTCTAGCAGTTTGCGAAATTAAACCTTTCATTTAGCAATATTGCATCTTGTTGCTATTAAAAAAGAAATATGTCGTTACAATTTATCAAAGAATATTTCCCACTACAATGCAAAAAAAAAAAAAAAAAAAATACATTATCAACTAATTTTTAAATTAATTAATTAAAATCTTCGGAGTTGATTGAAATAATTTATCTTTTTTGATCTCATATATTTTTAATTCAATAGTAAAACGCATGTAAAGTTTTATATAAAATATAAATATCTATTATAATATAAAAAAGGAAAAAGTTAGTAAAATTTTGAAAACGTTCTAAGAATATTCAATGTTTAACTACGAATATCTTAAGAAATACCTATATAAAGGAGCAAAATTGTCTAGGAAGGAAGGTGGCAATTTCAGGTTTTGGTAAGGAAAAATATTGCAAGAAAACATTAATTTTTTCTGAAGTAAATGTTTCCAATGTGCAGTAAATTCTGAAAAAAAAAACACTTTACCGAGATATGGGGGTTTTTTTCGGGCTGAGCCTACTTTGACGAACCCTGATTAGAGATGTGCGACCCTTTGAAAAAATTTAAGCATGTAATGCAGGGCTTGACAAATCAGCCGCAAAAACAGCATTACTGAAGACAATGCAAATTCTTTCCGATTTTAAACATATCTCGGGGAAAAAATAGTTTGTTTCAAAGAGGAAAAGTTATCAGGTTTATTTCGTTACTCAAATAATCTTTAATATACTTGACTCCCAGAAAGGGGTAGGGATTTCCCCTTTACCTCCTCCTGTATCATGGCGCCTAAAAATTTGAGAATAAAATATTTTCCTATTTTAACCCGTTTTATTGTAGTAGCCACAACTTCAATATATAAGTGTGAATCGATTTTCTGCATACCTTGGATTTTTAATATTAGTTTTGATAGAATTTGCATCAACTTCTTCAGTTATTGCGCTATTTAAGTTTTAGGAATATTATACCATAATTATTGAGCAAACATATTCTTTTGATTTCTTTTATGCCTTTAATTGTTAGTTTATTGTAATGGAATTTAACAAAGTAATGGTTAAACGATGTGCCGCACAAAAATTATGAAAAAATTAGAGCTGGCGCCTAGATTTTTAGAGAATTTGACAATCCCTGATATAAAGTACAAATAATTTACTCTATCAAATTTAATTAAGAAGTGCTTGAATTTTCTTAGGGTTTAATGTCTGAGGGTACGATCTGTGCGCTGAATCTTAATGAAAACGGACTTTTTGAGGTCTAACTTTCATTGCATATTAATTTATTCCTTTTTTTTTTAAATTTATGTTTTATTTTTGAGTTACGGTTAGTCACCTTCATTTTTCAGATACTTCTTCATAACTATCGCTCTTTTGAAATATATATAAATAAATAAAATAAAGTGATCAAGGAACAATTCTTCACTGCTCAGTCTCTTGATTTTAATTGCATAAAATGTATCTTGACATGGAATAACCATTCATTATATTTCAATTATATTTTAACTATCATTCTCAGCTTTGGGACTTAACATTGGTTGTTATGCAAACAATGACGTACCAAGAAGTATTTCAAGGCGAGAGTTAAATAAATCAGTTACAATAAATAAATAAGGTGTGAGAGAAAAATATATAGCTCGAAAAGTGTAAAAAAATAAATAAGTAACATAGTGTAAAATGAGGAAAAAAAAAACAACACTTCAAAATGAAGAAAGGGGAGGATGCTTTGAACAACATATATTGGAGTTCATTAGAAGCCTGGAAGAATAATTAATAACTTTCTAAGTTTCCTTTCAGATGAAAATGCAAAAAAGTCGTTTTTTTTTCATAAGAAAATACATATTCCATTGTATGCGATTCTGATAATGAAATTTAAAAACTTTTCTGCTCTCCCTCTCCTTTTTTTTTTTCCTTTTCTTTAAGTGAACAAAATTAAATTCTATCCAAATTGCAATTCATGTAACAGAGAGTAAAATGCCTTATGTATACATTGAACCCCCGATTTAACGACCCACTAATCTACGTTTCCCCGCATTTTACGTGTTTTTCATCTGGTCAGTTTTTCCGTATACCTAATTAATGTTAAGATAACCTGGAATCTAAGTTTGTTGTTTATCGAATTCCTCACATTATTCGCTTTCCCTCAACAGTAAAAAAAGAAAAAAATGTTCTAAAATTAGTTTTAAAAAATGTTATGACTAGAAAACAATCCGCTATTGCAGATTATTATGAAATTAAATGTGTTAAAATGGTATGTACAATAGGGATGTAACGAATAGTGATTTGGCCGAATACCGAATATTCGGCAGTTTCTTCTAGGCCGAATATTAAAATTTCTAGAAATCGTTGTAATAGAAAGTACTTGACAAATTTTAAATTATTGACAAAGTCAAACACCAATTACACACAATCTATGATGTATGATTTAATTCTGTTTGTTAAGAATTTAAAACTATTTAAAATTAATATGTTTTCTCTATTGTTTTGAATGTAATAAAACTAAGAATGTCACCCACAGGTGGAATAGAAATGACAGGTTTTATGGTAGTAAGCATTAGCATTATTTTACTAATTATTTAATTCAAATGAAAGAACTACTATCGCTTAGTGAACTTTTACCTTGCTCAAAACTGTTTTATGAAGATATTTTAGAAGTTATGAAATTTAATATTTTTATTTTATGGGTTTTTTTTTTACATACCTATCTTTAAACGATCTATTAAAATTTAATACACTTAACTGGAATATATTTTTATTTTAAAAAACCCCAATAATTTATGCTATCTAAATATTCATGATATATTCTAGGCGTTTCACATTTCTCTCTTACCCAATATTCACAATAAATCAGTCTACCCAAGCAAAGTCTGACTTCTTGTTCTTCCCCTTTGTTAATAATAACAAAATTAATTTTTCATATATCATAATTAACTCTTAACCAATTTGGGAGCATATGCTAATTATAAAATACAATATTACCACTTTAAAATCTGTTTTTGCTCCGTCAAGCCTAAAACTAGGTGCGCTTAAAAATTGCGCTTAAAAGTTAAAAATAAATTCATTCTTTAAACAACATCGATGTGACTTTTAAACATAGTTTTAGAAGTCGGTGCAAAATTATGGGTCTAATTACCATTATACCATTTGCTACTTCATATTGGAACTGTTGCTAATTCTGCGGAAATATATATATTTGTAATTGATTCATGATTACAAAATATTTTATCTATCCTAATTTTGCACCGACTTCTAAAACTATGTTTAAAAATCACATCGATGTTGTTTAAAGAATGAATTTATTTTTTACTTTTTAGCGCAATTTTTAATTTGAAGTCGGTTCTGTTTTTTTATAAAAATTATTTTATTTACATTTCTACTGCATCAGAACTATTCGGCCGAATAGTCCATTAATATTCGGCCAGGCCGAATATTGACCTTACTCAGTATTCGGACAGGCCGAATATTCGTCTTTGTGATGAAATGATTATTCGGCCGTCCGAATATTCGGCCAAAAGACCGAATACCGAATAGTGGCCGAATATTCGTAATGTACAATACATTTTCTTTTCTAAAATATTATTATACTTTTTGGAAGAGTCATCTTTACTATCTTTAGTTTTTTTCTAATTGATTTTTGCTTTCTGTGTATTTCCCGTACTTTACGTTTTCTTGTTTTTTACGTTTTTCTAATCCAGTCCCTTGGGAAACGTACAATCGGGGTTTCACTGTACTAATAGAAATTTAATTTCTTAGTTTTTAAAAGTTGAGCATGAACGTAGATTTTCTCACATAACTAGGCCTAGTTTCGATTCTAACTACAAAAGAAAAAAAGGCGTCATCCCCCTACCCTATTCTTAATTAAAAATATTCAATGCTGCACTTAGTATGGTGTCTGTGTTACTCATATGGCTGAAATCTGAAGACGATTATTTTACTTCAGTGATTCTAAATGTCCGGCTGTTAATTCACTTTCATAATGAGAGCTATGATTTCCGACTTTGTAATGGGATACAGATGTGGACGGTGCCGCTCTTTAACGGTCTTCTGCTCCTTCTTGCGGATGAAAGGAGGTTTTAAAAAAAAAGCTCTGAGAGACGAATGTCTTCCGTTGCACTTAATGGGCCCTGCGACTCCCAAATAAGTAGTGAGATTGCTACCAGAATGGGTAGATAAAAAACTGGGAGATAATGATGTTTAGGAGATTTTCGGCGTCACCAGAGGAGAGTGCAAACTAGGCGGCAGTATCACTTTATCTTAAACGCTTCTTCGCTTCCCATGCTTTGCAGTTATAGTGTTGTGTTTGAAATCGTTACTTCTCAGGGAATACTCACAAAGTGCATAAAGAATAATAGTAGGATGTGGAACTAGTAGCCACGAATGTGATCCTATTTGGAACGAATATAATTGAACAATACACTCTCAGAAATAGAATCGTCACTTTTGAGGACTTTTCAATCGTCAAGAAAATTTCGTCATTTACAACGATACTTTCCTCGCGCGATCACGTGACTTAGAAAAGTTACTACACAAATTTCGGCAATTTGACGAAAGGTTTACTCGGCATTTACTGCATTCTTCACGAAGCCATTTTTTCAAATTCGACGAAAGTTTCGTGAGATTTGAGCATGCGTTTCTGAGAGTATAGATAGCATGCTGAAAGCTATGATATGACAACGTGATTTTATTTTGATGGAAACAAAATCTATCAGCTACTTTTCCTCATGGACAGATCTTTAGGACTCTGACCCTGGGAGGGCGTTGATCTTAATCTTACTTTTTAAAAATTAAGATTAAAAGCAATCTCAAAACGACTGGGGGAATACCTCCATGTGCCCCCCCATAAATCCAACCGTGGTTAACCTTTAAGAACATGGACTGAAATGACTTCAGGTAGATTACGTAACATCAAGTTTTTAAATTATAGAAGCTCGATTCTATTACATTTGGGGGGGGGGGGGGGTACCTGTTTCTTTTCTCTTGGTAAGATGACTGCTCAATTGAGTGATACGAAATGGAAAAAGTTTTCAGATTTTCTCTTTTTTTTTTTAATAAAAATTTGATGTGAAATCGTCCATTGCGAAAAGCATGTCGAAAGTCTGTTAAAAATACAAGATCGAGAATAGAAAAGAAAAATTAAGTCTTTGAAAAAAGTGTAACGTAAATTTTTGATAATTAACTGAAAGTATAATTCTTACATTATTCGTTAAGGCGGCAAATATAACGAGTGTAATGAAATGTAATCGTATATACTAAAAGGAGCTTCTTTTAAAACACAAATTTATTTCCAAATTTAGTCAACTTGATTCATGATTTGATTTGAAAACATGAGAAGTGTAGTGTTCGGCACTACACGTCAAAAAGTAGTTAACTACCAACTACTAATAAGTCTAAACAAAACTAGTTGCAACTAGTAGTTAACTTTTTTTTTCTGAGATTAATTGTAAACAGTCGTTAACTGTTCTTTAAAAGTACCAGTTAATTACTTTTGGATTTCATACTATCGGTTCTGCTTTTTTTGATTGTTTTGAAAAGTTACAAAAGAAAATGATATGTTTTTTAACCGACTTCACAAAGAAAGGAGGTTATACATTTGTATTGTATGTATGTCGTTTTTTTTTTTTTTTTTGTTTGTTTGTCCACTCATAACTTCGCACCGGATGAACCGATTTTCATGATTTTTTTTTTCAGTCGATTAGGGGTGGTTTCCCATAGGTCCCGTACTTTCGTTTGACCATATTCGATAATTAGAACAAAAGTAATGGGCAGAAATGTAGTATTTTTTTTTTTTTTTTTTTGTCTTTTCATCCATAACTTTTGACTAAATGAACCGATTTTGATGATTTTTTCTTTAATCGATAGAGGGTCGTCTAACTCAAATATTGCAAATCAATTTGACTACATTCGTTTTTTAGAAAAAACGTTATGAGTGAAAAATAAGTATTTTTTTATTTTAATTGGAGAGGCTTGGCTTGATTTTTCTTTGTTGGGAAATCTATTAATAAATATAAAAGCATTGTTAAAAACATGTTTGTTGTCATATGATATAATATTAAAAGAAATTACAGCAAGAGTTTGAATGAAGGCTTCTCTGTGGCAAAAATTAATCCAATCAGTTTGTTTGCTAAAATAGACTTCAAATGGGAATTTATCATGCTAATGATTAGTTTTTAGTGCCATTCATTTAAAGAAGTTTTGCCCTTTGATATGGATTTTTTAAAAAATAGAGTATTTATATACAAAATGTATTACACTAAAAAGAATAAAATAAAATAATTTTTATTCAAAAACAGAACCGACTTCAAATTAAAAATTGCGCTAAAAAGTAAAAAATAAATTCATTCTTTAAACAACATCGATGTGACTTTTAAACATAGTTTTAGAAGTCGGTGCAAAATTATGGGTCTAATTACCATTATACCATTTGCAACTTCATATTGGAACTGTTGCTTATTCTGCGGAAATATATATATTTGTAATTGATTCATGATTACAAAAGATTTTATCTATCCTAATTTTGCACCGACTTCTAAAACTATGTTTAAAAGTCACATCGATGTTGTTTAAAGAATGAATTTATTTTTTACTTTTTAGCACAATTTTTAATTTGAAGTCGGTTCTGTTTTTTTATAAAAATTATTTTATTTTAATGGTGAACAAGACAATTGATTATGAAAGTTAAACAAAGAAACATTTTATGTAAACAGATTATTCACAGGTGCGCGAACAAATTGATTTGTGAAACATTGCTATTTGTTTATTTCCCCTTTTTCTTTGAGACATAAAGAAATGAATTTGTTACGTTTCTATTTTTTAACCGACTTCGCAAAGGCAGGAGGTTATACATTCATACTGTATGTATGTCGTTTTTTTTTTTTTTTTTTGTCCACTCATAACTTCTCACCGGATGAACCGATTTTCATGATTCTTTTTTATTCGATCGGGGGTGGTTTCCCCTAGGTTCCGTACTTTCGTTTGACCATATTCGATAATTAGAAAAAACGTTATGGGCAGAAATGTAGTATTTTTTTAGTTTTTTCATCCGTAACTTTTGACTAAATGAACCGATTTTGATGATTTTTTCTTTAATCGATAGAGGGTCGTCTAACTCAAATATTGCAAATCAATTTGACTACATTTGTTTTTTAGAAAAAACGTTTACGGGTGAAAAATAACTATTTTGTATTTTAATTGGAAGGGCTTGGCTTGATTTTTCTTTGTTGGGAAATCTATTAATAAATATAAAAGTCATTGTTAAAAACATATTTGTTGTCATGGGCTATAATATTAAAAGACATTACAGCAAGAGTTTGGCTGAAGGCTTCTCTGTGGCAAAAATTAATCCAATCAATTTATTTGCTAAAATCAACTTCAAAAGGGAATTTATCATGCAATAGTTTTTAGTGCCATTAATTCCAGAAGTTTTACCCTTTGATATGGGTTTTTTAAAAAAAATAGAGTATTTATATAAAAAATGTATTTACACTAAAAGGAATAAAATAAAATAATTTTTATAAAAAAAAAAAACAGAACCGACTTCAAATTATAAATTGGGCTAAAAAGTGAAAAATAAATTCATTCTTTAAACAACATCGATGTGACTTTTAAACATAGTTTTAGAAGTCGGTGCAAAATTATGAGTCTAATTACCATTATACCATTTGCTACTTCATATTGGAACTGTTGCTAATTCTGCGAATATATATATATTTATAATTGGGGGGGGGGGATTCATGATTACAAAAGATTTTATCTATCTTAATTTTGTACCGACTTCTAAAACTATGTTTAAAAGTCACATCGATGTTGTTTAAAGAATGAATTTATTTTTCACTTTTTAGCGCAATTTATAATTTGAAGTCGGTTCGGTTTTCTTTTTATAAATTTTTTTTTTTTTTTTCGTTTTGTTTGTTTGTTTAGTTTGTTGTAAAATAAAGAGGTTTACCCTTACTATCAATTTAAAATTCTTCTGCCAGACCCCCATTCATTAACAAAATATCTCTACAACGCGCATGCTTTAGATTATAATCTTTCAAATCTTGTTGAAGGCTTGTGTTTTATGGTATCCCAAACGCATGCATGGTATTAGAGTAGAGGTAAAACTTCCCCATAGTGAAAATTCGGTCTTTAAATGAAACTTCATCATGCATGCTCTGGCGCAGGCGCCATTTATTGATTATATTAGAAAGCTTTTCCTAATTTGTGTAAATACTGCAATAAATATTATGATTTTTTTAATGAGTACTTTTACGTTATATAACATAGTATAACAAGAAGTTCCGTCTAGAACTATATGAGCCTTCTTTCCCGTATACGCCAAATACAAATTTATAATCTAGCCATCGCTTTCTCTCTCTTTCTCATTTAGCTTTAGTTCTAAAGTATTTCAAATATATCTTTTTCAACGTATAATACATATTTATTCACTCACTTATTCATTCTTTCATTTATTCAGCCATTCATTTATTCGTTCATTCGTTTCATTCATCTATTTATTCACTCATTCATTCATTCATTTATTCATTGATTCATTCTTTCACTCTTTTATTTATTCATTCATTCATTATTTCACTCATTAACAAATATCCTTAAAAATCCCGATAAACAAATTTCATAGGAAAATAGGCTCGTTAGTTCTGGATGAACTTTCTATTTGCTCATGTTCTACCTTATAAGAGCTTTCCGATAAAGTTTGTTCCAAGCAAATCGGTCCTTTAGATCAGGATTTATATAGTATTGAAATTTCCCCATAAGCGCTATGTTAATTTTTTGAACTGCTCAAAAATGAACAAAAACTGTTCAAATTAATATTTCACGCCAAGAGCTTCCTCCAGTAAGCTTGTTCATTGGAACGTGGATCTTGCACCTAGAGTTTACAGCATTTGCTTCATTTTCGCCCATAGGCGCTAATGTTAAATTTTTTTGAACTGTTCAAAATTGAACGAAAAATTGTTTTGACGCAATTTCATCATCTCATTCCGTAAAGCGACACACGAGCGGTCGTTACTCCCGTTCCCATGGTAGAATTTCTTATGTTTGTTGACTGGGATAATATACAAGCCTTCAATTGAAACCGCTCTCGACATGGCAACGTAAACCAACTGTTGGGATTGAATTTTTTCATAATATACATCCTTTTATTAACCAAGATTTGAACGTAGCTGGATTTGTGAATTTTTCTTTTATTGATATGGACATTTATTGCATGATCATCTAAAATATCCCGTGGCAAGCGTTTTATCATTGTATCCACGTTAACAGGCACATTTATAATCTGTCCACATACGCCGTATTGACCATGAACGTGTCTTAAGCGTTTGATCTGCATAAACGGGATTCGAGATGAGATCAATCGTTCCGTTATTGTATCCAGTGGTGGTAAATATTTTGGCATTGGTGGATATTTGAAACCATTATAAACTGCATAAGTTGGTATTTTGTTATGTTGCACTGACCGAAAACACGTTGCACACAATTCGATACTTTCTCTCGGAACATTCGGTAAGATTCTGTCCGGAATTTCTTGACCAATATCTGAAGAGAGTCCTCTCAAATCTTGTTTAAACCATAATCGATCACATATCGAGCATGCAAAACCAAAATTGTTCTCGGTGAATTTTGTTCTAATGTAGTTGTGAGCTTTCTTATGCTGATGGAATTGAGTATATGGGACTTGTGGATTTATCCTTGCATTTTCAGTTCTTGACAGTTAGAAAGTCGATGACAAGATGGCGATCTGAAGTTACATCCGCCCACTATAGTTCGACGCAATCTAATATGTTCCGGTGAGGCTGGGTGGACACAGCATTTTTTACAAATGAGTAGATTTTTGTGCCACGTTCGAATGATAAACATTTAGGCAACCAGTTGAGAGTCTGGCCAAGGCAGTCTGGGAGCTTCGATCGCATTTGATTTCCAGAAGAGTGCCAGGAGATGTTCCGGTGTGCCATTGGTGTGTAGGTGGGGTTTGCCAGATTGACTTTTGTCTACATTTTTCATTGGAGTACAGTTCCTGATAAGTGAGTGATGAACCAGTCGGCATATCTTCCTCAGTTGCAAGAAGTACCAGAAGTTTCCTCAGTACCAGAAAGTTGCTAACTTTCCTGGGGAGGGTTTCCCATTGATTGCAAAAACATTAGTCTGTCAGAAACGTATTCAATTTTTATGTACTTATTTATTTTAATTCATTACATGATATTTATTTATTTTAATTTATTACATGTTATTCACTTATTTGTTATTTTTATTTGATTTTGTTTTTATTAATTAATTTATTTATTTTTCCATAACTGCACATTAATACGTTATTCGGGGGAAAATTTTGCATAATAAAGTGAGATTACCAAACAAAAGATGCTGCATATCTTGTTTCAAGTCTTATGCAATTAGTATTTTCTTCACTTTTCCCTCACTTTCCTTTGAAGGATAAACCTCAATAGAGTATTCAAACGGTAAAAAATGATCTGTCAATTACTTTACGAATGATGTGCTTTTCTCCTTATTAGAATGGAAAATTTCTGAGACGAAAATCAAAAATAAGAAGTTTTTATTCCCAGCGAAATATGTTGATTGAACGGGCAACTATTTTTGCATGAAAAGAGCTGGAAGAGTATTTAGGAATGAGTATTCATTGTATAATCAATTGTTTGAATATCATAAAAATAATAAAATCGCTTTTACTTTAGGTTTACAAGTTGACAAAGCAATGAGTAGCAAGAATACAAAAATAATGAATTCGAAATGTAAACTCGGTAAATAAAAACATTTGTATTTTGGACGTACAAATTGGTTAAATATCGTATATATATATATATATATATAAATATATATATATCACAGAGTAATCATAAACCAGAGACACATCTTAATGTTAATTCCTATGTAGTCAAAAACTGCGTTCAGCGCCTCCACGGAGAAAAACAAGAACTTCTTTTGACGGTTTTGCTGTTACTTTAATTGCTGTCACTCCCCATTCATGGCTATTACGGTTATTGACGTAACCCCTAACCATTACTCTTTCTTTTATTTGTAAATAATTTTCAGTAAATTTTATCGGTTTTGGAAAACTGCTTCTATTACTTTGAAACTTTGCTTCGTATAAATAAAATGCCATTTCTACTAACGACTTTAATTTTCTAACCGACATTTTTTAAAAAATTGATTTCAAAATACTCTTTGATTTTCTCCCTCCCCCTTTTATAGAATTAAAGTGCAAGTAAGATGTATTTCACACTGATGTTTCGCATCACAGTCATACTTAAAATAACACTTTCAAAACATGTTAATCTATTTCAGTATTCTAAATATTTGTTTGCCCTTTTCTCGTTCTTACTTCGCCTAGCATTATATTTGTTGACTTGGTTTCTTTTAATTTTGTTGATATAGTCTTTTATTCTATACTTCTAAACCCTATAGCTTTGCATGAATCTCAGAATAGTTTTTTAAGATTACCATCTTGTTTGATTCAACGTACTTACTGTTCTTTTTGAATTAAAAATGACATTAAATATCATACAAAAAGATCTAACAAATCTGGTACTCTTCCTTATTCGGGGGGGGGGGGGGGGGGGGTGGCGATGGTTATTATTTATTTTTTTTTAGCCAAATCAAAATCTACTATATCATTTTTGGGTTGCCGTTGGCGATGTTTAAATATTTTTCGCAAAAACAAACTCCACAAACAAAACAAATCGATTTAGCAAAAAAAAAAAAAAAAAAAACTATCGCCAGCCCCCTGAATCGGAAAAACCAAAAATTGAAGCAGAAGTTTAATCATAAAACAATATACATAAAAAATCCTTATTTAAACTCTCTATGTAGTGAGACTTTAAAGTGCAAAATTAGAAAAATTAATAAAATATTACCTGTTAAATAAAGTCCAATATAAAAAAGATAAATAAATTAAGCATTAATTTTCAACAGACACAAATGAAAGTGTAGAACATGTTCTAAATAAGTTTAGTTAAATATATTTGGTATCAAGAAATTCTTAAGTAAGATATTATTTTAAAAAGTAATCCTTTCTAAATACCGTAAATAAACTTTAGCGTTGAAAAATATTCCAGAAAATGAGGAACAAAAATAATGAAAGTGCAAAAATTATTTAATCTGAAAGAACTACGCGAAGCTGCAAATGAGCGAACCGATTCTGAAGAAATATGCAATTTCCTGTCAAAACAAAGATAATATCGTCGTAGAGGAGACATGAGTTAAACTTCAATGCGAACTCTTGTAATTTAGTTCATGTTTTTCCCCGTGGTGCGCTAGTGAAATCGACACTACAAAACGGCTTGAGAGTTGACCCTCTGGTTTATGATTACTCTGTGATATCTCTACTAATAATAAAGCAGCAAGTATGTGTGTGTCTGTCTGTCTGTCTGTCTGTGTCCGGCGTAGGGCCTAGACCGTCCAGCGGATTTTCATGAAATTTGGCACGAAATTAATTTGGAACATGGGGGTGTGCACCTCGGAGCGTTTTTTCTGAAATTCGAATTTGTTCTTCTTTTATTCCAATTTATAGCCGAAAGTTTCATAAAATAGTCATTTTCTATTGGAAGGAATTATCGCATCGCTTTGAGCTTGATACCGTTGAAAAGCGCGTAAAAAACTACCCCGGAAGAAGTTTTGATCTGTGTGCGAAAATTCGAAGCCTCTAAATTACCTAGAAAAGAAGTTATAAGCATTTTTCTCTGCAGTTCGAAATTATTTTTTCACGGTAATTAACTTTAATTTTAATTGTTACCATGCCGACTGACTATTGATCCTTTTTAGCCTACTTTCCCGTAAAAGTAAAAAAAAAATAATAATAAAGCATGAAAGAAGGCTTAATGTATCGTGAAAATATCGTTAGAAATCAAGAAAAGTCAAAAATAAGTTAAGTAATTAAATAAAGATTGAAAAATAAAAATTTGAAAGTAGGGTTTTGAGATGGGGAAAAATTGTGTCGGTCGGTCTGTCGGTCTGTCTGTCTGTCTGTCTGTCGGTCTGTCCCCCCCCCCTAATAACTTTTGAACGAATTGTCCGATCGGAAAAATTCTTTTTGCATTCGAAAGATCTCGGCGAGGACATCTTATTTCCATATTTTACTTTTTGATTTGAACGATTTTTTTGTTCAATTTTGAACAGTTCAAAAATTTTCAACATTAGCGCCTATGGGTCAAAATGAAATAAATTATGTAAACTCTGGGTACAAGATATAAGTTCCCATGAACAAGATCACTGGAAGAAGTTCTTGGCGGGAAATATTGATTTGAACAAGTTTTGTTCATTTTTGAACAGTTCAAAAAAAATTAACATACCGCATACGGGGAAATTTCAATCCTATATAATTTCTGATCTAACGGACCGATTTGCTTAGAACAAACTTTATCGGAAAGCTCTTATGACGTAGAACATGTACAAATAGGAAGTTCATCCAGAACTAACGAGCCTATTTTCCTATGAAATTTTTTGATCGGGATTTTCAAGAATATTTTTTAATTAATGAATGATTAAATGAATAAGCAAAAGGATGAATGAATAAATACATGAATGACTTAATAAATAATGATTGAATGAATATGTATTAACCGTTGAAAAAGGTATATTTGAAGCAATTAAGAACTAAAGCTAAACGAGAAAGACAGAGAGAGAGATAGCTAGATTATAAACTTGAATTCGGTGTATACGGGAAAGTAGGCTCGTATAGTTCTAGACGGAACTTCTTGTTTCTTTTAACGAATTAAAATTTATTGCTTGCGGTTTTTAGCATTTTGACGAGCAGCCGATTTTTAATTTATCTATTTCTTTTTTTGGATTTTGATTATTAGGTCGTGATTATTAAACGATTTTTTAAAAACGAATTAAAATTTATTTCCTGCGTCTCACAGGCGATCACAGCTTTATTTTGATTTCCTTATTTTGACATGTATTTTACGGGACCATATATACGGGACCATATTTTATAGCGATTTTTGTTATTCCAGCTTATTATTACTATTTATACTTTCATTTATTTATTTTTTTTCGACAGTCATTAGCACATATGTTATTTTCCTATTTGAGCTCGGATGAAAGGTTTATTCCGCTTTCAAAGCTTTGCTTGCTGCTGTTTATTTCTGCAAGCTACAAAATTTCGTCTTTCTGTTTTAAGCCGGGTCCAGACGCTACGTTTTGCACAACCTTTTGTCTGCGCAGTTCAACACGTTGCAGATAAAACGTTGCGTGTAGATTGGAAAAGTGCACAGTTTTGAGTCCGGTGCGAAGACTGTACAGTTGCAGCGATAACTGAGCTAGAAAGCATAGATGTCTTTGAACTGTGCAGACAAATCGGCACATGTAGACGGTAGCATCCTTTACGGATTCATTTTGTTTCTCAGTTTCAATTCGTCAGGCGACAATGGCTGACTTTCGGCGATGTGCTCGGGAGTTTCTCGCAGAATTTATTGCATTATGCGAAATTTTCCCATGCATTTGGCGTGTCAAATCCAAGGAGTATAGTGACAGGGAAAACAAGAAGTTCCGTCTAGAACTATACGAGCCTACTTTCCCGTATACACCGAATTCAAATTTATAATCTAGCTATCTCTCTCTCTCTCTGTCTTTCTCGTTTAGCTTTAGTTCTTAATTGCTTCAAATATACCTTTTTCAACGGTTAATACATATTCATTCAATCATTATTTATTAAGTCATTCATGTATTTATTCACTCATTTATTCATTCATTCTTTTGCTTATTCATTTAATCATTCATTAATTAAAAAATATTCTTGAAAATCCCGATCAAAAAATTTCATAGGAAAATAGGTTCGTTAGTTCTGGATGAACTTTCTATTTGTACATGTTCTACGTCATAAGAGCTTTCCGATAAAGTTTGTTTCAAGCAAATCGTTCCGTTAGATCAGAAATTATATAGGATTGAAATTTCCCCGTAGGCGGTATGTTAATTTTTTTTGAATTGTTCAAAAATGAACAAAAATATTTCACCCCAAGAACTTCTTCCAGTGAGCTTGTTCATGGGAACTTATATCTTGTACCCAGAGTTTACATAATTTGCTTCATTTTCACCCATAGGCGCTAATGTTAAAATTTTTTGAACTGTTCAAAATTGAACAAAAAATTGTTCAAATCAAAAAGTAAAATATGGAAATGAGATGTCCTCGCCGAGATCTTTCGAATGCAAAAATAATTTTTCCAATCGGACAATTCGTTCAAAAGTTATTAGGGGGGGGGGGACAGACCGACAGACAGACAGACAGACAGACCGACAGACAGACCGACAGACCGACAGACAGACCGACAGACCGACCGACACACTTTTTCCCCATCTCAAAACCCTACTTTCAAATTCTTTATTTTTCAATCTTTATTTAATTACTTAACTTATTTTTGACTTTTCGTGATTTCTAACGATATTTTCACGATACATTAAGCCTTCTTTCATGCTTTATTATTATTATTTTTTTACTTTTACGGGAAAGGAGGCTAAAAAAAGGGAGGCTTATGAGAGTTTAGTGGAAAAATTCAAAGAAATTGATGCAACCGTAAACAGAGAAACAGTTGTAAATAACTAATCCTTTGAGAAGTGTTTACCGTAAAGAATTGGCAAAAGTTAATAAATCGATTCGATCTGGGGTTGGAGACGAAATCTACAAGCCATCTGTCTGGTATTTTGATTTGTTACATTTCCTAAATGATCAGGAGACACCAAGGCAGTCTAGGAATACCACGGATGAAAATAAAGAGACTGCAGTTGTCGAACCACCAGAACAGGCAATAAAAAAATATTTATTTCATGTAATCATTTGACCACTTTGAACGCCGGGTACTTCTGAGACGTTTCAGTCTTTTTTTTAAACATGACACCATGCCAAAATTGACCAGAGTAGTACCTCTTTTATGACGATATCGCACAAAATTGAGTGAAATATACAGATATCTCTGCACCATGTAGACGCATAAAAAACTGCAACGTTTTCATTCAGTCTTAAGACCGCGCAGACAAAAGGTTGTACAAAACGTAGAATCTGGACCCGGCTTTAATGTCGATAAATAATAGATAAAAATTCATTATACTAAAAATTTATTAATTAAAACTATTATAATTTATTATAATCGTCCTTTTTGTGGGTTCTTGAACTAAACAAACAAAATGCGTTTTCTTTCAAATATTTCCTTTTTTGTTTTGTTTCGTTTCTTTCTTTCCTTTTTCCTTTTTTATTGTGTGTTTTGTAAAAAAAATGCTTAAATGTGTAGGATCTCTGGTTGATTGCCGTGGGCAGCTAATTTTAATTATGTGGAATGCTATACATTTTAATAAAATAACATAATTTGCACCTAAAAAAGTTATCACCATATACACAATGGCAAACCGAATGGTCTTTTTATTTTTTAACACGGGCATAGCCGTGCGGGTACCGCTAGTATATATATATATATATATATATATATATATAAGAGTCGTTATATTTTTCAATTTGTGTAGAATTTGACGCATTTATGTTATGAATTTTTTCTAAAACAATTTCCATAAAACTGAACAATATTTAAAATACAATGAAATTTTTAATTAATTTCAACTGCAAATTTAAGTGCGAATTACTGAAATTTCCGAATAGGCCATACCAGATATTGCGATGTGGATGATCCCTTGTCCCTAAAGTTGGGAGAAATTTTACAAATTGGTTAAACATCGTTTATAATATTAAAATTAAAAAAAATAAATAAGTTGGTCTATCCATGGTGTCCATTTGGCTTAGGATCGAAACCAATTGACCAATGTGTGGTACAAACAATAAATCGAATTATTGCTCAGTTTCTCTCAAAACGATTTTTTTGAATTAAATGTTCTGACTTATTTTATCGATATATATATATATATATATATATATATATATATATTTACTGATTAAAAGTCACGAACTCCTCAATTCCACTTCGGAAATATTGTTCATTTAAACCTTCAAATCTCAATGTAAAATGGTAAACCTAATTTATGTAGCACACAGAGGCTGTTCGCACATTTTTAGACGATTTTGGTTAGCGGTAATAAAAAATCTTTTGCTGCAAAAAAAATAATTGCAATTGTACTATGTTTTTCAAAGTCAAAATTATCGTCTGCGGCTTGAGAGATTTGTTTTTATACAAAATGTCGGTTTTTAGTGAAGAAGTGGTTCGGAGGCTATATTTATGCTCTGTCCGAAGAGAAATATTCATATTCCGTTATAAAAACGATGTTAAAGTCATGGTTTCGTGATGCGTCGGTAGGTAGTATAGTCAACAAGAAAGGAAAAAAAATGTCAGATTGGAACCTCAAGTGGGACAAAATTGCAAACAAGTATCCAAGGAAGAAACAGACACCTTCGACTGTTGCAAAGCTACGTTGTTTAATGTTAAAAGAAAATCCCCCTAGTCAAAGGACAGTTGCAAAATCATTAAACTGCTCGGTGTCCACTGTACACTATTAGAAATTTCATCATGAAATTACGGTTAAATGACCGGCAGCAGTCTGTCCATCTAATTCACCGTTAAATTTACAGTTTGGAACATTTTTCTATCTTTACGGGACCTAACAATTTCCAATCAGCTTGGTTAAAAAGCCGTAAATACAAAAGTTTACGGTTTTAAAACCATTTAAAAATGGCTTCAAAACAAAGTTTTTACCGTTTTTGAACCATTTCGAGGCATAGAATCTCGAGGCGTTGAAACCGTAAACGAAGCTTGCGGGAATCGAACCCGGCATACCAACCTTGCTCTCTAACCATTCGGCCATCTGGACCACACAGAGCGGTCGTTTATTTATCAATAAATCTTCCTTTTCAGTTTTTTATTGGATCCAAAGCCATCTTTGGTTTAAATTTACTGCATATTTGCGAAACTCACTTTATTTGCTGCAAAAATTAAAATACAAACAAGCTTCAGCAGCTCAAATTATGGGTTCGCTCATTCGCAAACAGTTCGGGAATCCGATGTCTCAAATTTTTGACTATTTAGTAACCACTGCTTAAGCCACTTTTCTTTTCCTTCTTGTTTTATATACACATGCAGATTTGAACTGATAAGACTTTATTCCTATTTTAACAACAACGTACGACCGGTAAGGTTTCGCAACCAAGATGGACGCCCGATTCTTATTGAGCGCTTGAAAATTACGGTTAGTTAAACCTTCTTTAGGATAAACAGAGAATAAACGATTCTTTTCACAATCAGCGGTTTGAGTACCATCTTTTTAATGGTTATTCAACTGTTGTAATTAAATATGGTAAAATAACAATCAAATAAATGGTTATTTTACTATTGGGTCATTCCACGTCAACTGGACCAGTGGTCCCCACTCGACCATCACCGGTTTTGCACAAAGTTTCTGGTAGGTATAAAACTAAGCTAGCCAAATTTTTAGACCTTGAAAGTAAAAACTCAAGTTGCAAGGGGCGCCTAAGTTTAGGAACCAAGATGGCTGCCATTGATGAACGAACTAAGTAGCCATGTTTGGATGTACCTGGAGAGCTACATAATGAAAATACAACTCCGAAATTTTTTTTACTCAGACAACTTTTTGTGCTTAATCTAATAGCAAAGATTGAAAGACCACCAAGAAAGTTCTTTTCTATTGTGTTCAGTCAAAGTTGGCTGAAAATTCAATTTGACAAAAATTTTCAAAACTTTATACTGCTCTAACTCGTCAGTAAACTTATACACTTGTAACTTGGTATATATCTAAGTCAACTACTTTTCGACTCATTTTGAGAATTTCAAAAATTTCATTAAGTTAGGTTTTGATTTATATTTACCTAAACATGCAGCGGTTTTCAAAAATGGCCAATTTTGATCACTTTTGAACCATCATATCTGAGGGGGAACCAAATGCATTTTCTTCGTTTAACTTTCATTACATAGAGGAAAGCTTTCTCTACCAAATTTGAAATTTTTAAGAGTGTGTTTTTTCGTAAGCCGAAGAAAAAAGGGTTCAAATTTGAGTTAAAAACCATGGTGATATGTGCACATTTTTAGCCTCAATTTAGCTTTTTTGGAGTGTTATTTAACATTTAAAAGGAAAGAAACTTGAGTTGGGTCCTGCAGGGCTGGCGCATACTCGCATTTGACACATAAATCAATATTATTTGAAAAAATTGACTCATTTCTGGAAGATGAGAGTCAAATTTTGACTGGGTAAAATTTCGACCTAAAGACATTCTAATACTGAAAAATTGATTTGTATTTTTGCTCAATATGCTTTATATTGTGAATTATTAATAAAAGAACTAGAAATATTGTAAAATGAAAGCAGATGCAAAAGGATTGCCGCACGATTACTTGGAATGATTAAAAAAAAGACTCTGGTTCTGTTAATTTTTTGCTCCGGACACGCAATTTTCCTTTTCTTTCCAATTAAAGTAACAGAAAAAGCCTACTATTTCACAACTTGGAAAAAATGTAATTAATGCACTTAATTAACTATGAAATGATGCTTCCCTACTGGTTTTTATAATGGCAGAATAATAGTTTTATCGACAAGAAATTCAGATTTTATACTGCGGACATCAAACCGTCAATCTTTTTGAAAATCACCCATAACTTCTAATGCGCGTACATGAGTTACACGAACTTTCTTTTATGTTTCATCAATAACAAAAATTAATACATTTAAAATACACTAGCTAATCTCCCGCAGAACATCTGCGGGCTATAAGTTCAACAATTATAAACTTGAGAATGATCGGTCGATATAGCACAAACTAAGGTGTTGCTACTTCAAAGAGTCGGAAATTAAAAATTTAGTTATGAATGAAAAATACATTTTAAAAAATATAAATAAATTTGCTGAAGTCCGTAAGTTACGATAATAAATACAAATATTGTGTTTCTTTTCTCTGCTGATCATTAAACAAATTTTTAAATATCGTTTTACCATAGATAGTTTTTGCATGATGTTAGTATCGTATCGTACTTCAAAATTTAATCGTATCTGGTCCACGTTAAGCAGTGGCGGATCCAGAGGGGGGGGGGGGGGCACGGGGGCCCGTGCCCCCTCCAGACGCTTTAGGTAAGGACTAGAAAGAATTGACTTTCTTTTCTTCCTTTACGCTAAAAACGAGGAAAAAGAAACTATTTTGCAGATGGAGCGATAAAACTTCTATTCTATGTGACTTCTATTCTTTCAATTCTATGTGACAAACTGAGATAACTGGGTAATTGCTAAGACAGAAAGAAGCAGACACCTGCAAAATCACTTAGACAGTTGATTTATGCTCACGTTAAATCTTCAATATTCTTGAAGAAGACTCCATTTGACCCCCCCCCCCCCCTAAATTTTCGCGAAAAAGGTATTGGTGATTTTGCGAGCTGAAAATTTCGCGAATTATATATGAACAAAACCAAAAGTTAAAAAAAAGTGCTCAAGAAAATAAGTGCTTTCACAGTATATATTCCTTTATTATATATGTCCAGTTTTAAAAAAAAATGTGTTTTTTTGTATTTAATTAGGGAATAATTAATTAAAATTTTATTGATAATTTAAATTTAATAAATCATTAAGTTTAATTAAATAATTGATTAAATTATATTTGGAAAGTAAAACGGATCACAGTTTCTGGAGTTGTGTCCCCCCCCCCTCTATTTTGTTTTTAAGCTGAAACCACGCACATCAGCCACATTGTGCCCCCCCCCCCCCCCCCAGAATTTTTTTCTGGATCCGCCACTGACGTTAAGTAAAGTTTTAAAATTGAAAACACGCTTTAAAATTCGAAAGGCTTAAAAAAAGATCGCTAAGATGTAAATATGATACTTCAAAATTTAATCGTATCTGGTCCACGTTAAGTAAAGTTTTAAAATTGAAAACACGCTTTAAAATTCGAAAGTCTTAAAAAAAGATCGCTAAGATGTAAATATGACATTGATTGCTCGGTATAAACAAACTATGGTGTTGCCACTCAAAATAATCGAAATTTAAAAATTGTGTTATCAATAGAAATATATCGTATTGGATCGCAAAATTTAATCGTAACGTCCACGTTAAGTGAAATATATATATATATATAGATGTTCTGAACATTAATCTTTCATACTGCTTAAAATAATTACCAAAAGGAAGAAGTCCCCACTCCCCTTCAATTTAAAACAACTTTTTCGTTTTGTTTTAAAATGTAAATATTTTTTTTATTGTTTGTTTACTTTACACCCCTGTCTCTCCCTTTTTTCCTTCTTGTTTCCTCCCAAATTCAAAATTTTGTGACAAAATATCTCACGCTGCCATCTATTACTCAGAAAGTAAACTTTTAACAGTTTCCTTGCTATTTCGATGTCCCAAACAGTTGGAAGTATGAAATGTTGCTTATTTTGTCCTACACAGATCCAACGAAATATACTTATGCACTTATTAAAAGCAAATGTTTTGAAATTGGAGTTGAAAATTTGCAAATGTAACTGATTAATAATTAAATGAATTTATATTCAAACAATAAAAACTATTGGCAAAAAAATTACTAATAAAGCAAGTTTTAAAATGTTTACCTCTAAGAAAATGTTTTGCAATGTGCAGGGGCATATATAGGAAATTATTTATAAATATTAGGGCGAGACAAACATGGAGAAAACTTTCCAAACTGAAGTTTCAAGGCATTGAAACCTTTATAAAAATATAAGTAGTTTTGGGTATATTCCGGGTGGGGCCAGGCCAAATATAACCCCCAGCTTTCAGCATGAAACTTATCTAATGCTTTCAAAATAAAATCACACGCATGCACGTTGTGTATAAAATTTGATAACTGTATACTGATTTGAAAATATCACTAAGTTAAACATTTCAAAGAGGACCAGAGTCGGGAAGGACTTTATGGATAAAATTTGAAAATTAAGCTGCTAAAAGTTTTATAGAATTACTGATTCAAAATTTTCGCAACTTGAATAGGTGGTGAATCCTAAAGGTGTTCTTTGGGGCTGTAGTCTCCCTAAAGCTAAACTAGAATTTTTGATTTTGTTGTAAGCACTAAACCACTTAGCTTGTAATCCCTCTCTGTGTCTCTTTTTCCTTTTCACCCTATCTTTTTTCAATTTTAATTATTATTATTATATTATTAGTGTGGAAACATTGTTTTATGGCTTGACAACCTCGGAATGTATCTCACTTTTAGAGTCATTCCATTCTGCACGTGTAGCATTAACAAGGTTCAAAACATTTTATGGTTAGTTCTTTCATTGTAATTTATTAATTTAGCAAAAATATGTATTTTTCCTTAAGCATTGTTCTTTAAGAAACCCCTCAAGTACATTGTTCCTTTTACATTGTTTATGAAAAATGTTAGTATGACAAATTTGAAACTTGATTATTGTTATATTCTGTTATTAATTGATTTGTTTTTGCAAAACAATAAAAACCAAGTTAGATCAAGAAACGAAAATACAACTTTAACTGCTAACCTTCTTTTATTTTCACACACATACTCCTTGACATTTTGCTCTGTGGGCTCACGTGTTGTCCATTCTTCAAAGTGTTTGTATTAGGAATGAATTTATAAATGAAATGCAGAGATGGAAAAGCTAATGACTGCCCACATAAAGCTATCTCGTTTAGTGTTTCACTTGCTGATCTTCTTGCGTCCTGGCATCCCAAGATGCATCGCGTTAGCTGACTGGGAATATTATGCATCCACGAGTTCGTTCTTTGTTTTGATTTTTGTAACTGCCTGCACAAATTCTACATTTCAAAAAAAAAAAAAAAAAAAAAAAGAAAAGAAAATTATTTTTCACATTTGATAATACTTTCAATGCTAAAGTTTTTTTTTTTTTTTTTTTTTTTTTTTTTTTTTTTTTTTTTTTTTTTTTTTTTTTTTTTTTTTTTTTTTTTTTTTTTTTTTTTTTTTTTTTTTTTTTTTTTTTTTTTTTTTTTTTTTTTTTTTTTTTTTTTTTTTTTTTTTTTTTTTTTTTTTTTTTTTTTTTTTTTTTTTTTTTTTTTTTTTTTTTTTTTTTTTTTTTTTTTTTTTTTTTTTTTTTTTTTTTTTTTTTTTTTTTTTTTTTTTTTTTTTTTTTTTTTTTTTTTTTTTTTTTTTTTTTTTTTTTTTTTTTTTTTTTTTTTTTTTTTTTTTTTTTTTTTTTTTTTTTTTTTTTTTTTTTTTTTTTTTTTTTTTTTTTTTTTTTTTTTTTTTTTTTTTTTTTTTTTTTTTTTTTTTTTTTTTTTTTTTTTTTTTTTTTTTTTTTTTTTTTTTTTTTTTTTTTTTTTTTTTTTTATATTGAAGTATAGATGTAAATGAAAAGAAAATGAAAGTTCTGGGACATGTAAACTAACATTAACGAAACGTATAAATTGCTAATACAGAAATTAAAAGTCATAAAATAAGAAACAAAAACAAATAACTCTCCTCATCAGTGGGCGGGGAGCATAACGTATTCAAAAGAAACCAAGAAAAATAGTCCTACAGGTTTCGGAATGCGTCGCAGAAATGGCATGTAAAAGGAAGTATAGTAAATAAATTGAAGCGACGAAGTTGCGATAAATTGAAAAATGTGGTGAATAACATAAAAAGGAAACTTTGACGGAAATAACACAAAAGGCGTTGACACAAATATTACAAAATTAGACGGACGTGAAACATGCCACCAATACGACGCACCCGCCCATACCTGCAGGACGTTGGCACGTAGCAACGATTATACTCACCTACACCCAGAGATGAGAGGTCCAAAGATGCGGCGACAAAAAAAGCAGAAAACACAAAATATTTTCATTGTTGTTCCGTGTCCGCAAACTACTGATCAAACGTTCGTGTCGGACATCATCCGCTGCAACACATCCAGGTTGAGGCCTTCCATAGAATTTTAGAGGACTTAAGCCACGACCCTTCATAACATCCACAGCGAACAGCGTCACCAGTACGTCAGCTAGCACGTGCGTCGTACATGTTCGCCTTTGTGTCGCCTTTTGTGTTATTTCCGTCAAAGTTTCCTTTTTATGTTATTCACCACATTTTTCAATTTATCGCAACTTCGTCGTTTCAATTTATTTACTATACTTCCTTTTACATGCCATTTCTGCGACGCATTCCGAAACCTGTAGGACTATTTTTCTTGGTTTCTTTTGAATACGTTATGCTCCCCGCCCACTGATGAGGAGAGTTATTTGTTTTTGTTTCTTATTTTATGACTTTTAATTTCTGTATTAGCAATTTATACGTTTCGTTAATGTTAGTTTACATGTTCCGGAACTTTCATTTTCTTTTCATTTACATCTATACTTCAATATATATATATATATATATATATATACATAAGGAAAAAAATCAAATGGCGCTCCCACTTTGAGTGACTGTCACTGAATAATAATCATTTGTATGTTGTATAATAAATTGCGTTTTGAAATTGATTTTAAAACGTCGAGAAGAGACTTCAGTCTTAAAACAGCCTGAATGAATTTAATTTTTTGTTTCAGAGAAGCCTTCCGTCAAACTCTTATTGTAATTGCTTTTAATATTACTGCTTAATGGCAACAAGCTCTTTTTAACAGTGATTTTTATATTTAGTAGCTAATAATTTACTCAACAAATAAATATCAAGGCAAGCCTTTCCAATATTAAAAGAAAACATCTTATTTTTCATTCATAACGTTCTATCTGAAGAACAATTGCAGTGAATTCGATCTACGATAAGTACCGTAGATCGAGTTAAGTTAGATCATCCTCTATCGGTTAAAGAAAAAATCCTCAAAATTGGTTCTTTCAGTCAAAAGTTATGGACGAAAAAACAAAAAAATGACAACATTTCTGCCCATAACAGTTTTCCAATTGTCGAATATAGTCAAACGAAGGTACGGGACCTATCGGGAATCACCAATGATTGATTAAAAAGTAATCATAAAAATCGGTTCATCCGATGATAAGTTATGGGTGGACAAACAAAAAAAACCTACATGCATACAGTATGAATGTATAACCTCTTCCTTTATGAAGTCGGTTGCAAATAAATTCATTCTTTAAACGACTTCCATACGACTTTTAAGCAAAGTTTTTGAAGTCGGTGCAAAATTGTAACAGATAAAATCCTTTTTAATCATGAATTAATTACAAATATAAATGGCCCAGATTTTGCAACAGTTTAAATGCAAAGAAACGCATGATGTAATTATAATTATACTCACAATTTTGTGCCGGATTTAAAAATTATGTTTAAAAGTCATATCAATGTATGTTGTTTAAAGAATTAATTTATATTTCCCTTTTAGCGAAATTTTTAATTTGAAGTCGGCTCTTTTTTTTTCTAAGAATATTCTTTCTTCATATTAACAAATGATCATTATTAAAATTTCCAGCTAATAAAGATTCCAAATGACCTCCCTTAAATCGCTGCAGTTTACGCTTGCGACTAAGCTTGCCAAAATTTTCTCCGAATCTAAAAATAATATTTTTGTTTGCTGTATAAATTCCCCTCTTCAAGCCCAGAGGATATCGCTCTGGCACCCAATTACCGGTGGCTAACAAGACTGCTAGAGTTACGACTCGACAACTCCAACGCAATGATTAATTACGGTAGGCTGGAAGGAAAGTGAGAATCGGACTGGTAAAGGTCGCCATTTTATACCACGCTCCCCCTCTCTCTCTGTACAGTAAAACCCCTCCTATCGGACACCCCGTTACGCAGACGGTTTTTAATTCTCTGGCAGTGAAGCATTGCGCCCAATGTATTAAAAACCTCTCTCTAATGCCCCCCCCCCTCCCAATTATGCACGCAGACACGATTTTGAGCGTAAATTACGTTGATAGAACTCTAATTGCAGACCCTATTTCGGGAAGAAAAAAATAAAATTCGAGCATTAAATAATAAAATATCGGGAATTCAAAATTTAAAACAAATTATACGAGTAGTTAAGAAAGTAAACTCATTTAAATACTTAGCAACATTATTTTTCACCATGTATATAAAAAATGTTAGGCTTTACAAAAAAATACCAAAAAAAGGGTCAATTTTACTTATTTAAGTAAAATTATATGACACTAGAGGGGCTCGCCCCTGATCGCTGTCGCTCGCTAATCTCCAGAACTGCAAGCAGTTCCATTCGGATCGCTTCGCGACCCAAGCTTGTTGCGCTCGCTCACCAAGTGCTGCAACGTTTTTGTATTCTAACAGGTTCTCCTTCAACAAAGTACTCATATATTATATTAAATTATCTACCCTTAAACAGTACTTTGCCTACACAGACTAGACTTTACATTTCTTGAAGATTAATGTTTCTGTTATTGTTAATGTAAAAATGGATGGAAGGTAAACCTAGGTTTAACCGGTTAAAGTGGAGAGTATCAACGCTTTGTGGTCAGGGGGAGGGAGGAGGTACAATTGTCCCCCCGCCCCCTGGCTTCGGAAATATAATGTATTTATATGTATGTACGTGTATTTTGTTGATTTTTTACATACAATATATATTATATTTATACCCATTGCCCACCCCTCCTCCCTGGAAAATTTTGAGATGACGGGCCGCTTCCATCTTAACCAGCTAAAACTAGCTTTAACCAATCCTATTTGGTTAAAGCCCGAACAATTCAAAGCCTCTGTAACTTGACCTCTGATGTTTTCTTGAGTTTGCTTTTCTTCCGTTTGTTCTCCCTCTGGTTCAAGTATGCAGAATTGAAAAACAACATATATGGCTCGCACGTTCCGTTCTTTTTTCTCGCTCCTTTTATCTTTCTTCTGAGCAACTTAAAGATTCTTCTGCAGAAAACTGCCCGTTAATGGACTTGTAAACTGTGAAAGTACTTTTTAGTTATCTAATGAACAAAGAGGGCTAATAAATAGTGTTTGACGAAAGGCACGAAAAAGTTCAACGGGAAGTTTCTCCAGAGGGGCTCCCACCCTGTGGGTCGCGACCCCAATTGGTGTCGCGACCAGTCTTATTTCGAGTTTTAATACGTATGATATTTTAAAATTTACAATGAAGGAAATTCTTAGCGTCATTTTAATTCTCCTTTGTAACGGTTGCAGTAATACTTCTACAGAAACAGATGCTCTTTCCGCGACGAACAAGACGATGCCAAAGTTGGCAACTTCAATGGATGTCGTGTGAACCTCTTTCTCGTCGTTTTTTTTTTTTTAATATAGTTTGTACTTTAATTTGAATGGCCTCAAGAATGCAAGGATCATCTTATTTTTTTTTTTTTTTTTTTTTTTTTTATAAACGTAGGTTGTAATAGTCGTTTTTGATTTAGGTATCGATAGCGGTGAATTGCGTCCAAGGACTGATTTAGACAAGTAAGAATCACTGGATACCAACAACAATGTGGGCACCTATCGAACAGAAAATCACAAAGTTGATGAAAAGTATTGTTCCTATTAGTAATTTTTCATGGTGCACCAATCCAGTTAAAAAGGGGAGAACGAAGTGTTTTTGCGCATTTCTTTTTCCACATTCGTATTTTCAGGTTTTCAATTAAATTCACAATGCACACTGTAATGATATAAGTTGAAAGTGGCCTTTCGATCAACAGAAATTGCCTTTTTTGACAAAACCGCCCAACTCTTTTTGAAAAAATAGCAACACTCAGGAAAAGATTTTGAATTGTCCAAAAATTATATTTTCTAAATTCTTTTAAATATTTTATAATTTTCGGTCTACTTTAAGATCATGCGCTTAGTTCGGGAAAAGTTTGTTCTTCAATCACATAAATCAGGGTTTCCGACCTTGTGGGGCAGGGTTGTTTGGTTTAAACCACGTTGGTTTAAACCATGGTTTAAACCACGGTTTAAACCAAATGGTTTTTTTTTTAAAACCACTTGGTTTAAACCAAATCTTTTTTCATTAATTTTGCACATCATTAAAAATTGCAAAATCCAATTTATGCAGAAATTACAAGCACAGCACTGGATAATTAATGAATTTGAAAATTAACTAACATTTTTTTTTAATCAGTACAAATTTTTCTCATCTCCTATCTACAGACTATCTATGTCAGACTATTTGGGTTTTTCTAAAATTAGCTCTGAAAAAGCTAATTTCAAAAAAACTCTTCTCAGTCATTATAAAAATTAAAATGATATTGCAATTGTAATTCCTGGAGTTAAAGAATATATATTAGAAATAATAAAATAACTTCATAATAACCCATTTGCAAATGTATGTTACAGATAACAATTTTTAAGAAACCAAATCTTTTTTCATTTATTTTTCGCATTATAAAAAATTGCAAAATCCAATTTGTGCAGAAATTGCAAGCACAGCGTTAGATAAATCATGAATTACTGAATTTGTAAAGTAACAAACTTTTTTTTTAATCAGTGCAAATTTCTTTTTTTCCTAAATTATTCTCTTCTTTTTAAAAATATATTTATTCTTTAATCTGGAAAAATTGTATTTTAAAAAAATATAAATCATAGTGATAATTTCTAAGCCAATGTTGCTGATTTGTATAAGTGTTATGGTGTAATCATTTGTTGATATTACTGATACTGTAAATCAACACACATTATTTTTAATGTATCTTTCATTTTTGTTTTTTTTTATTGATTTAGTAAAATATGCTTTCGTTAAAACTCAACCCGCATAATAATTATTTCTTTAATAATTTTCTGAAAGGCTTGTATAAGTTGAGTATTATAACGTGTTAATATAGTAAAACATGTAAAGTTGACCACCGTTGTAAGTTGGCCACCTGTCTACGTTGACCACTTTTGTTCAGGAACGGAATTAGCTCTATATTATCTAATGTAGGAACACCTTTGTAATTTGACCACCTGTCTATATTGACCACTTAAGAACAAAATTTGGGTGGGAGTATTATAAAAAACCCTTTATAAGTTGGCTGCCTAATTATTACTATATTTATTTATTTATCTATTTTTGCAAAGATAAGAAAAACTTCTATAAATTCTTCAGCATAATATTTTTTTATGCTATAATGTTAGACCAGTATTTGTCTGGATGGATGAAACATCAATATAAAGTTTGCCTAAACGCTAAACCTCTGTGCAAGTTAACTATTCTAGAAAAGTACTATGAGCCTCACTCTTTTGTTCTTTAAATAAGTTTCTTTTTTTTTCTTCTAATTGATCTAGTCATTTCGAAAAATTATGTATTTTTAGGGAATCTTTACAGTCAAATAAGTAAACTAACACATTTATCTTTAACTAAATGCTTTAATTTTAAAGTTGTATAAGATACATTGTAAGTCATTCAGATTAAATTTATCTAATGGTATTTTAGATAATTGTTAAAAATAGCTAATTACTAATTTTAAAGTAACATTAATATATGATGTTATATTTTAATTAGTCACAAATGAATAAACGCATAGCGTAAGAAATGACCAAAAAAAAAAAAATCTCCACCCTCTATAAGTTGACGACTAAAGTGCTGCACCTATATAAGGTAATTAAAATTTAAGGTTTTAACTTAGTTACTTAATTAATTATCAATAAATTAACTATCAATAACATTTATTTACATTTAAGGATCCAAAATCTCCATGATTTTCTAAAAGTCAAATTGTTTTTCCTACAAATGCTATTTAAACCAAAAAAACCCGGTTTAAACCAAAAAAACCTGGTTTAAACCAAAAAAACGGTTTTTTTGGTTTTTTTTTCCAACCCTGTTGTGGGGGGAAGCATTTCTTATGGGGTCGTTACCATTATTTCTAGTCTTAAAATACGCAATATTATTCAGTTTGGAAACTTTCATATACAGTAAAACCTGTAAGTTGACCACCTGTGCATGCTGACCACCTGTCTAAGTTGACCACTTTTGTCAGGAAAAGAATTAGCCCTATATTATATAATGTAGGGAAACCTTTGTAACTTGACCACCTAAGTTGACCAATTGTCTATGTTGACCACTTATGCTCGCCAAATTTGGGTTGGAGTATTATAAAAAACCCTTTATAAGTCGACAGCCTAATTATTGCAATATTTATTTGTCTATCTATTTTTGCAAAAATAAAAAACATAAATAAAATAACTTCTATAGGATACTTTTTATGCTATAATGTTAGACCAGTATTTGTCTGGATGGGTGAAACATCAATAGGAGGCCCCCAACCCAACTTACAAAGAAGTTTGTCTAAACTCCTTTGTAATAGGTTAACCATATGGGAAAATTACTGTGAGCACTCTTTTATTCTTTAAATAAGTTTCTTCATTTTTCCTCTACCTGATCTAACAATTTTGGAAAATTATGTATTTTTAGGAAATCTTTACTATCATACAAGTAACTTGCATAATTAATAAGATATTTACCTTTATTTTAACTAAGTACTTTACTTTTAATGTTGTATCGATACATTGTAAGTTATTCAGGTTAAATTTCTCTAATAATATTTTAAATAATTGTGAAAAAAACCTAATTACTATTTTAAAATACCGCTGGTGCATGAAGCTATACTTTAATCAGTTACAAATAAATAAATGCATAGTGTAATAAATGAAAAAAAAAGCAAAATCTCCACCCTCTATAAGTTGACCACTAAAGTGCTGCACCGCAAGTGGTCAACTTACACAGGTTTCACTGTATATTACATTTTTAGCGCCATTTTCATTTTCCTTTCTAACGTTATTAATTACGTATGCCGTAATATTTCCACAAAAACAGAAATGGTGCAGTAGATGCAAAGGGGTTGTAAGTGGCAAAGTAGGACTTTGAGTAAAACGCGCGCAATGTTCGAATCATAAGAGAACATTAATGTATACACATTTTCTCTAAATCACATTCTATGGCATAAGTCAGGGCTGCCCCTAACTCCTCCTGCCTTGGTGTTTGTGTCAACCTTCGCACTATCTCCAAACTTTTAAATTTCGTCATTTCTTTCCCATACCTTTTAAGCGCCTTAACTCATTTGCACGATGAACAAAACGAAACCAAAGTTACCAACCGCAACGAATATCCTGCTAGAAGTTCGACCACAGAATTTTGATAGTTGGACGCTTCTGCGCATGGCAGAAAAGAACGAATCCATTTTAGTTTTAGGGAGGTTTGTTTGGGAGATGCTTTTATTTAGTACGGCAATCAGAATGTTTGCTTCTCTGTCTGTTGAATGCAACTAAATTTATAAACTGGTATATAGCATCAGTTTGGAAGAAATAAACTATGCCAAAGGAACTAGAACGAGAAGATAGAAGCACATTCTTTATACCAGCAGTTCCTCCCTTGAACATGAGTGGATTCTTCTTGGCATTCTGCCAGCTGGATTGCTTTGGTTGATGGTAGAGCTGTAAGCCCCCTACGTTCGGGCTGTTCATTTGCGTAAATATACTTTACATTAGTCTGGATGTCCCGAGGCATGCACGGTATATCTTATTTTGTTTATAAAACTAAACTGTAGTACTATTTATCTTTGCAAGAAACAAAAAAAATCTTCCGATTTAAGGCAAATTAAACGATTCCATTTGCTAAAATAAAAGTGAGGAAAACAGGTTTACCCCAATAATAACGTACAGGGGAGCTATAGGCTTTGCTCCAATATGAAATTCTTTCCAAGAAAAAATAAACTGTCTCAAGGTCAAGCGTCTTCTCGATTAAAAGTGACTGCAAAAATTCAAAGTCAAAAGTGGTCACTTTTGATTTCAGTGTCAATAGGGTTGCCTTCTCTCGCTCATGCATGAAACTGTCACAGTACGAGGTGCATTCAAGTTCTAAGGCCTCCGATTTTTTTTCTCCAAACTGGAAAGAAATAAAAACATGGGCATTGGTTTAAAATGAGCGTGCGTTCGTTGTCAATTCGTCACAGAAATGGCAGCACTATACGACAGAAGGAAATTTAGCAGTATCGTCGAGAATGAGAGCTGTTTTAGGCACTTAAAATGGCTACGTTTTCCTTACTTGAACAACGTGCAATCATTCGTTTTCTGAATTTGCATGGTGTGACACCAATTGAAATTCATTGACAGTTGAAGGAGACATGTGGTGATGGAGTTATGGATGTGTCGAAATTGCGTTCGTGGGTGCGACAGTTTAATGAAGGCAGAACATCGTGTGACAACAAAGCGAAACAACCTCGGGCTCGCACAAGCCGTGTTCATTGGTGACGACATGATCGTGAAAGTGCAGAGACTTGTTTTGGGGGGTCGCCGAATGACTGTTGAACAGATCGCCTCAGTGTTAGCATTTCCGTTGGTTCTGTGCACACGATCCCGCTAAACGACCGACGTCCGGGAAAGGCTGCGCGTGTGCTGTTCCACCAGAACAACGCACCCGCACATCGGGCGAACGTTACGCAACAGTTTTGTTCGTGACAACAACGTTGAAGTGATTTCTCATGCTCCCTACTCACCTGACCTGACTCCTAGTGACTTTTGGCTGTTTCCAACAATGAAAGACACTATCCGAGGCCGCACATTCACCAGACGTGCTGCTACTGCTTCAGTTATTTTCCAGTATTCAAAACAGACTCCTAAAGAAGCCTTCGCCGCGGCCATGGAATCATGGCGTCAACGTAGTGAAAAATGTGCACGTCTGCAGGGAGATTACACCGAGAAATAACACCAATTTCATAGTTTTCGAGTGAGTAGTTAGTTAGAAAAAAAAATCGGAGGCCTTAGGACTTGAATGCACCTCGTATTTCAATATTTAGTATGATTATTGTTTGTACCGTTTTCTCCAGAAACGATGTGCTGGATTAGTGTCAGTATTTTTTTTAAAGATAGCGAACAATGTTTTGGCACCCCTTCACTTCAATAATACTGAAAATGAATAGTGATGGACTAATCGTCAAAACTTTTGCTACATGCAATTTTTTTCAAAAGAGAGGTTAAATACCTCCTTGCCTAGATTAGAATGTAGCTCAAATAATTTTAATTTAGCAAATTGAATGTCGCGTATTAGTCTTGGCAAGTGTGGCAGCCCTAAGTGTCAGGCAATACTTTTTTTTTGCTTTCTAATGGTATGGTCATTAACCTTTGCAGAGCTAGTGCGTACCACGATAATCGGCATCCATTTTTTCAAGTAGCACCACTGTCGGTGGATGCCATTGCACTGAGAATCTAGACGCTCAGTTTCCCCTAGATGGCGGCACCTGAGCTCTCATTTGATGCGAATTGCACTAGGTATTTAATTTAGCCAAGAGTATCCAAGCCAAACGGATACTCAAGGGATCTTTAACATGCCGAACAATTATGCGACATGGGCGCAGACGATTTTCTGCATCTTGAAAATCCACCGACTTGGGCCAGGTTCGAACCTGCGATCTTGGGCGTACGAGACCTGCGCCTTACCCCTACGCCACCCTGTCGACAATACTATGCATCGAAGAATTAAGTACGTTTGTAGTGTCTAATTTGTGGAGAAAAAGTGTACATTTGTAATGTTTGTAACTTTTAAGAATATATTAAAATAAAGGTTAAAACATTTTTTAGCTGGAAGACTTACTGCGTTTGTATTTAAACTCAATACGGGCTATGTTTCAAACGCGTTTTGGGTCTTCGTGTTTACACGATTTAGGATTTCTTTTTCGGCAAAAACATCGAATAAACTCCTTCTGTACGTTAGAATATTGTTTTAATGAGTCAGTAGTATTTTCTCAATCCTGAAAACAGATCGTTAAAATGAGAATGCAACAGGTTATTTATCATAGAATTTTCTAAACATGTTGTCTTTCAGTCTCTGATTTCACTGTAAATTTTCGTGTCCCCTTGAATAATGTAAAGTTGTTTATTTTATAATATTATCGTTATTGTGAAATAAACAGATTTACAGAGCGGTTGAAGCAAGATTATTCAGTGGCCACGGTTGGAACTAAGCAACTCTACCCATTTGTGGTTGGTCCACAAACTTCGTGAAACTGGGCGTGTATACATGTATGTACTATACTCGTATGCATATAATATATATATATATACAGAGTGTCAAAGAATTTTTAAGGCTAGGTTTATAAATTAAAATAAAAACTAGTAATCATGTTTTTCAATGTTTTTTTTTTTAATTCAAAATAAGCTCCTTCGGCTTCAATACATTTGTTACAGCAATTTAACAACGATTCGAATGCCTGTTCCAGCTCATTGTAGGACTGCCTTCAGAGCTCGCGTCGAAACTGTTTGTACACAGTGTGTCAAAGAATTTTTAAGACTTCAGCTGGAACTAAGCTTACAGAGGCGCTATCTGTGTTATCGAGCATTCGGGAAATTTCTTAACTATCAGCTGATCCTCTGTCAAAACCTCAGTTCATTTGCTTACTTTTTCTTTCTACTTTGATGACATTGACACTATACAAACAGCTTCGACGCGAGCTTTGGAGGCAGTCCCACAACGTGAGCTGAAACAGACATTCGAATCGTTGTTAAACCGCTGTAGCAAATGTATTGAAGCCGAAGGAGCTTATTTTTAATAAAAAATACTGTTAAAAAATATAATTACAAGTTCTTGTTTTATTGTATAAACCAAATCTTAAAAATTCTTTGACACACTGTATATACATATGCATATGCGTGTGTGTGTGTGTGTACATATGAAGACACGAGCTAGTTAATTGTTAAAAATGGGATTGTTACGTGAAAAAGGTCCAATCGATATAGCATTTATACGACTGGCAATTTATATAAACCGGCAATAACTGCTATGGGCAATTTATTTATTTCTATTGGCTTGACAGATAGGTCTTTCTTTTTTTTTTCTCCGTTAGGTGATCTTTGGAAATCCACTCTGTAGCATTTGAACCAGGAAATGAAATCAGCAAAAAGTCGTACATGATTTTCAATAACAATGTTTACATTTACATTTTTCTAAATAATTATTTCATGTTAAGAAGAAAAGTTGTAACATAAAAGAAAACTTAAAAAATAATTTTGCCCTCATCTATAAGGCTTCAAATTCGAGTAACCCGCCGAAAGACATTTACTTCAGGTAGTGACTTTAAAGTTTTAAAAAATAAGATTTCCTAATTGGAAAAAATGATATTTAATTTTTTTAAATATATTCTTAAAGACTGAATCTTCGTATTATTGTAATACGAAAATTCAGTGGCGATGTAAATATATGTTTTCATTACATAAAAAAAAAAAAAAAAAAAAAAAAAAAAACAATTTAAAAATGCGTTAAACAAACAAACTTCTTTAATTCTTTTCTTTCTTTTCTTAGTAAAATTAATGGTCGTTGCAAATTTGTGCCTCACTGTGGTGCATGTGGTTAATTACGTTATGATCATTGTTATACTTTCACTATCTTCATACATTCATGGTTAGGACAATTCAATTCAGGTGCATGCAAAGGCAGTGTGGGTAAATATGGCGGTCGCGAGCAGTCGGGTTTTTTTGTGGCCATTTTTTTCATCTGCGGTAAATGCTTTTAAATTGGTGACAGACCGGTAAAGACGGGCTTCCCCATTTCTCTCCACTAATCACAAACATTTACAGGAGGCAAGGAGGAAGGCATAAAGGAAAAAATAGGAGCCCTCTATTAGACAAGTTGTACCTCAAGCTCCATCCTTCGCTTCTAACGAGCGCTTGACACCCCAAATAGCCAGCTCGTTAATTGCCCGTTTAAATCATTAAGGAGCACGCCGGGCCATATCTATCAAAGTGAAGATGGATGGCCGTGCTTGTGGCGACAAACTAGCGCTCTCTGCACGTTGCTGACACCGCATGCTTTTGCCGGAGTGAGGTACCCCCTTTCTTATCCCATTCTTATCTTCCCATAACTTCCCGTTGAGTTTAGTTGCAGGAGCTCGGAAGACGAATGCACATTTGGTGGCAAATCTCGCTGTATGTCTGCCTAACATCAAACGCGGATGTGTAGGACAAAACGTTTGGACTACGATCAAGAATTCATTTATTGTTGCCTTACTAAGTAAAGTTTTGTCTGTGAATAAGTATTATTATAAGAATACTCGTGAATAAGTATACCTGGTGTAAATTATATATAAATCGGACAAGTGAAAAAGTTAGATGACAAATGTTGTAAAGCGAGAAAAGTACCAGATCTTAATGCATCAAAGCAAGTTCTCTTTAAAAATCTATTTTCCATCAATGATGAACAACTCATGAATGAATGAAATAAACCGATTGGCAATACTTTTGGAAGCAATAGAATTCATAAAGAATCTGTCAAGAAAAAAATACTTTTATGTAGAATCAAAAACATCTGCCCATTTGCCCAGAAACCCAATAAATAGGCTCGAATCTGCAATATTTCGGAAAATATGATAAAATGAATCTTTGCAAAGAAAGTAGCAGTGAAGCTAAAAGTTGGAATACTAACTTCTGTATTGATAGCTTATTGGGGAAAACTGCATCGGAAGCCCCAGCTTCGGACATTTTGAAAGATTCTGAAAGTTGTTCCACTTCACAAGAAGAATCGGAAAGCTCCATGGATGGTAAGTAGACACATAACAGCTTTTTGGAACGTAAAAAAGAAAAAATAAGTCTCCTATTTTTTATAAAAACAAGCTTTTTGGAATGTAAAAAAATAATTTTCCTATTTTTTAATAAAAACATAAGTTAAAACTTTAGTTATAAAGCCAAAATATTTCAAGTAAAACTTCCCTTTCTGCTAAATTTCTCCAAAAACTAAATAATGTTTCATATTATTAAGATTTTCTGTAAAATCTTAATGAGTAAACTTGATAAGAAAGGTTTTAACAAAAACACGACAGATCGTTTAGAAGCCTTAATGATAGGCACCAACCTTATAAATTTTGTTAGCCGAAATATGTAATATATTTTTCGTAGAAACAATTTATCACTCTTATCAAATTTTAGAAATTTTTGCCTTCTCTTTCATTAAAATAGTGCAAATCACAAGTTTGAAATTCAGTTCACATTTAACAATTATTAGAGCTCTGGCACATCACATTTTGGATGATTTCAATGTTTACACTCTAAACGTTAAATATGTACTTCCAAAACAATCTATTTTAAATACAACTAACTTTCTATTACCTTACATGTTTCAAATCTCCCGTTGATAATTCAAGCGAATTGCTTTACATAATAAATACGTAAATATCTACTTGATTTATCTTAAATGCAAATGGCTATTTCAATCTATGAAGTACTAGCAAATAGTTATTCAAATTGTTTCACTTATTTATATCTATAATCTCACTTGGAAGAAGAGGAACAAATAAAAAAGGAAAAAGATTTAAACCATCTCAAGATGAAAAAGATCTAAGCCTGAATTTAAGTAAATGATTCTGCAGAGCAAATAATTTCCCTGCTTGTTTTGAAAATTGTATGTATAAATACATATAGCAAAATACATATTAATTACACACGTGCAAACAGACAGATGTACTATATATATCTTATCTATAAGCGGCTTACGATCTGTCTGTCTGTTCGCTATAGAATCCCAGGCGTTTTACCGATCGGGACCACATTCGGCACGGTTAATGTTTACGAGACGAGAAACTCATCGCTGCAAAAAATGAAAGTTGTGACTCAATGAGTTTTTTTAATTTTTCAATGAACAATTTCAGTGACCAATGTAACTGTAATGCAGTAGCCATTGTTGTAACACATGTCAAACATACTAATAATCGAAACATTTCTCTAGCATTTTGAGTTAGGAATCGCTAGATTTGCAATCTCCGTTAAAAATTAATGTAAACGCGAATTTAATTTAATCCGTCTTTCTTTGTTTTAATTTATTTATGGTCTGCGCTTTTTATATATATTAAAGGGGCAGCGCTCTTTTTTCCAGTTTCGTTAAAACTATTGTTTTGACGATGATTATGTTGAATATTGTAGATTTATAATATCTAGAACAGCGGTCATTTCGTATGACCGCCGGGCTTACTAGTACGTATATACCAGTGCTCGAAAAATGTCTTCCCCTGATGTATTATCATTTTCACAGTTTTGTTGCTTTTACTGGTGTTTTCCACTCTTCGTCATTTTTAGCCTACTTTCCCGTAAAAGTAAAAAAATAATAATAATAAAGCATGAAAGAAGGCTTAATGTATCGTGAAAATATCGTTAAAAATCAAGAAAAGTCAAAAATAAGTGAAGTAATTAAATAAAGATTGAAAAATAAAAAATTTGAAAGTAGGGTATTGAGATGGGGAAAAAGTGTGTCTGTCGGTCTGTCTGTCTGTCGGTCTGTCGGTCTGTCCCCCCCTAATAACTTTTGAACGAATTGTTCGATTGGAAAAATTCTTTTTGCATTCGAAAGATCTCGGCGAGGACATCTCATTTCTATATTTTACTTTTTGATTTGAACAATTTTTTGTTCAATTTTGAACAGTTCAAAAAATTTTAACATTAGCGCCTATGGACAAAATTGAAGCAAATTCTGTAAACTCTGGGCACAAGAGCCAAGTTCCTATTGAAAGCTTATTGAAAGGAGTTCTCGGCGTGAAATATTGATTTGAACAGTTTTTGTTCATTTTTGAACAGTTCAAAAAATTAACACAGAGCTTACGGGGAAATTTCAATCCTATATAATTCCTGATCTAACGGACCGATTTGCTTGGAACAAACTTTATCGGAAAGCTCTTATAACGTAGAACATGTAGAAATAGAAAGTTTATAAAGAACTTACGAGCCTATTTTGCTATGAAATTTTTTGATAGGGATTTTCAAGGATATTTCTCAGTGACTCAATGAGTGAAATAATGAATGAATGAATAAATGAAAGAGTGAAAGAATAAATGAATGAGGAAAAGAATGAATGAATAAATTATTGAATAAATGAAAATATAAATAAATGAGTGAATAAATACATGAATGCGTAAATGAATGAATAAACACTTGAATGAGGTAACGAATGAATGAATAAATGCATGGCTGAATAAATGAAAGAATGAATGAGTGAGTGAATGAATATGTATTATCCGTTGAAAAAGGTATATTTTCAATAATTAGAACTAAAGATAAATAAGAAAGAGAGAGAAAGAGATAGCTAGATTATAAATTTGAATTTTGTGTATACGGGAAAGTAGGCTCGTATAGTTCTAGACGGAACTTCTTGTTGATATTCCTTTCCTTCATCTAAATCAGAAACTCAAATGTAATTGTACTGGAATAGAAGTTCTTCTTAAACATTTGGTGTTGTCTTCTTCTGGACCTAAATGTTTAACAAAAAAAATTTTCTACTGGACCTAAGAAAAAACTTCTTCTGGCATTATATGAATGTCCAGGTTGTGGTTTTGCTAGCTTGAAAAACTAAGAATACAGATACATTGATTCACAACTAGTGACTTTACCCTAATAAAGCATTTGAATGAATGGATTTTAGAAAACTTGTAAGAGCTCATAAGAGTAGTTACATATAGATCACACTACTGCTCGGCTATCTGTACAAATTTTTCAATCCGCAATTAAACGTAAATCATATACTAAATTGAGTTCATAATTTTTATACCAAGTTTGATATAGTTTTATTTGACAGCCATTTTTTACTTAAGCAATATTTGTTTGCTTTTAAAAACGTAATTCACATAATAAAATAATTCACATAACTTTAAGTTAATCTCTTCAACACTGGGCCCTTTACTTTCGATTTCTGTTAACGTATAATTTTCGATTATTGCACATATTCTACTGAGACGGAGATAATATTTTGCATGTTCTGAAACTCAATCCAGGTTTCTCTCCTTTTTTTTCTTCTTTTATTTTTTTGTTTTGTTTTTTGTAATTAAAAATCAATCACTTTAAAATTGGGAGCATCTTTTAGTAGTTTATTCCTTTATTTCTTTTTCTATATAACCTTTATTTCCTACGGTATGAAAAAGAAAAATTTAGTTAAAATTTTTCTACTTAAAAAATCTGTTTGCTGTGAAGTACAATTAGAACTCTTCTTTTTCATACCGTTAAAATTGTCGATTGAATACTGAGTCTATCATTTTGTATTAGTTTTGAATTGCAGCCTGTATTTGTGAAGCACTTTCTAATTGAAAAAAATGGACAGAAAGAAATTAGTATGGTATAAAAGGTAATTAAAGAACCTCTTTTGTAATTAAGAATTGGTGTTTTGCATAAACTTATCTTTGACGTGCAAGAGTAACACTTTGTGAAGTTTCGAACTTTTACTTTAAAAATAATTTTATTCACTTAAGTCAGAATTAAAGTAATGTAGCTGAAACTATAAAACAAATTAAACAGAAATACATATAATTGTTTTATATAAAACTGCTTTTTTAGCAGATCCTGCGAAATTTTGGAAAGATTTTCCAACATTCTGTCATACCTAGTTATGTAAGTCCTTATTGACTTACAGAGGAGAATTTCAATTATTATATTCACTTTGAGCTGGTTTTAGCTCATTTTTAAAAGTTTCATATTCAATTTTTTTAATTGCCGAAATAAATACCAGGATTTGATTTTAAAAATGGCATTGCTTCCCTCAAGCAATAATAGAAATCGAAGGTCATTAGATTTAAATAAATGCATGTTCAGAAAAAGAAAAAAGCCCTAGTGTTTGAAGAGAATATAAAGTCATATAATGCCTACTTAGAACTTAATAATGTAAAATAAAATAAAACGGGGGGGGGGGGGATAACGAAAAAAAGTGCTATTGGTTCTTTTTCTTTTATATAGAAAATTCTTTGTGCATTAATAAAATAAACTATGTCTTAAAAACTTATAATATGCTAATGTTAGAGACCTTGTTGATAAAAACGATTCTGGATTATAATTACCTACTCATTCAGTATACTTTGACTGGAAAAGATTTTTTAAGATTAATCTAGATCAAGTTAAAAATCAATATATTTTTTCCCACCAAAAGCATCACCACTTATAAAGAATGGGTTCTCTACTCCACCCCCTCCCCTGTTAGCACGAGGCCTTATTAGTTGACCTCCCCCGGGAACGGTGAAGTGAAGTCCGACGAATGCTCGTTACCGCTCCGAGATAGGTTTGCTGGCGCCCGGCCAGCCTAACTAATTCTTGCTTTGTGGACCTGGCCCTCCTTGATACCCCTATGCTCAAAAAAGAGTATCATTAGAGGGTTGTGGTTCCCCTATTAAGAATGGGTAGTCAAAAGTAAGGAAAATATACTCATTTTTGAGCATTCCGAGTAAAGAGGTCTCAATTTAAAACACACAAGTACTTATTATCATGCATGCATTTGGTGCCTCATGCACTCGTTTTGAAACAATGTACAAAAAAAAAAAAAAAATGAGAATGTCTCAATTTCAAGTAATATTTTTAACAGTGTACTTTCTATTTTTGTTTTTTCCGAATAAAAAAGAGAAATATATCCAGCTTTTCAGTCATTCTGTTCCCATTTTAATGTGGTGCAGAATTTAATAATGTGTTGAAGTACGAGTCATTTGACATCATACAGCTAAAAGGTAAAACATTCTTGGAGAGCATATGAAATTCAGAAGCATATCTACTGAAGATTTTAACAGCTTAATGTATCTCGTCAAATTCTTAGTGGTATAAATGTACTAAAAAAATTAATTTACTTTTAAGACTTCATACCAAACAATAAAAATTTGAAACTTAGACGGAGAAGTTTTTATGAGCTAAGGAATAATCCTTCAGTATTTTATTTCGGTATAAAAATATCCTTAACTTTGCTAATGAATTTCTCCAAATGAGCTGAAAGGAATCGACATTACATATCTGACAGTCAGAGGAATTTAAGACGTTTCTGGAATGTAAAAAGACATAATTATTTGTGAGACTTTTTAATTCAGTTTCTAAAAGGAAACGATGAATAAATTTAGCTTTTAAATTCAAATTTCGATAAATAAATAATTTATTTTAGAAATTGTTGATAATTAACAAACTATTGCTATTGTGTTAGGTGATGCTTATTATTTCTGGACATTCGGACAGTGAGAATAATTTCGAAATGACGAAAAAAGAAGAGGCAAAACAATAAAGTCTTAATGATTAAGATTTTTATTTCTTTTACATCTTTCATGTTTTTTTTTTTTTTTTGAGACGCGTTTGATCGGGAATTATGCGTTTTTATGAGAGATTGTTGTCTTTCGTTTCACCAAGGCTGAACTTGATCCAGTTAGTTAACTGTTACCTACAGTTAACTAACTAGATCAAGTTCAGCCTTGGTTTCACTGACTGTTTTCTGCAATTCCTTGTTGCATCTGTATCGTTCTTATTTATTTATTGGAAGGAATTTTTCTAATTCGGAATACTTGATACTATAATCATTCCTGTTTTTACGTTGATTAATGGCAGTATTTCGAGTATCAGTCTTTCGAAAAAGTCTTCATTCATGATGCTCAACTGTCAGACAAAATAGCTAGGATTACCTCACTTTTTAGTTCCAGCAAAACTGAAGCTTGACGAAGTTTATTAAACTTAAACTCTCCTCGCTGCGTACAATTCTAAGATGGAAGTTTCTTCTGAGATTCTCCCCGCCCTTTCTTCTCTAGGTTCGGCGGAGGATCGTCGGAAGCGGGCTCGAACTTCTTTCACGACATCGCAAATTAAAGCTCTGGAGGCCGAATTCGAGAAGAACAAATACCTTTCCGTTTCCAAGAGGATGCAGCTCGCCAAGACTCTTAAACTCTCAGAGACTCAAGTAAGCATTTATGTAAAATTTAATTTATTTGTGATAGTACAAGAAGGGCAACATAAGATTTTATCAAAGTGACAAAATTCAAGAAATTTTCAACTCAACTTGTTTAAACTACCTGTTATACATTTTTATTTGTAATAAATGAAAAAAGTAGGCAGCAGTAGACGCAGTGATGATGAGCCGAGTTATGCGTGTCAAAACTTCGAAAAGACACCCAGCCTGATTCTCGTTAGTATCAAATTAACTTCGGTATCGTGGTTGATCAGTTGCATTACAAAATCCAAAATCGCATTCGGTTCTCGTATTAGATATCAAGTTCACCACGTGAACGAGCTGAAAGGATGGCGAAGTTAATCTGAGACGTTCGAAAATTACGCTGACCTTCTCAACTTCGGTGTCCTTGCGTTGTTGTGCCCAGGGTTCGAAATTAGGATGTAAAAGTTAGGCGTCATTTGGCACCTAGCATTTTTGTTTTAGTTGCTAAAAATGTTCTGCTAGGCGTCATTTTAAAATAATTGAAATTGCTTGGACAGAGATAACAACGGGTAACTATGAAGACAGTAGTAAAATTGCTAAATCTATCGTAAAAACTTTACAACCTTACTGAGAAAATTGATAAGTAAGAGAAAAATACCCAAAAATCAATTTCTATTAGTAACTTTTAAGAACGTTGGTAAGTTTACTTAAGTATATGAATCAATATAAAAGTCTATTTTAATCAGTCCTTAATAAAATAAAATATGAGTTAATTGACTGAACCATTTTTGGAAGTGCCATTTACAATCCAGTGTTACTTACTTCATTTGTAAGTAAAAATTCCCAACTTCAAATTAGAAGGTAAAGAAGTTGTGATAGTCTTCATAGACATCGTAAACACTCAGAACACGGAAGATTAGATGAAATATGTATATAAGAATATAACTATAAAGTTATGCTAGATTTTAAAAATAAATGAAACAACGACGAGTTGGTGCAAATTGTGGTTGTCAAACTAAAAGTTTTTTTTAAAAGATTAGGCGTCAAAAGGGACGACTGGATGTGAAATCGCGGTCGTCAAACGGAGATTTTTAGTTGCAAAATACGACTAACGATCGCTAATTTCGCACCCTGGTTGGGCCCATCATCCAAAGGTGATGGACATAGAAATGTCCACCACCTTTAGATGTTTGCAACCATAGTGAAAGATTATGTCTCCGATTTTTCTTTATTTTCATTTTTTTTATATTTATTTTTAAGTCTCTCTTAATAAAAATTAAATAAAAGTACTTTAGAATAAGAATTTTTTTTTCCACAGTGGAATAAACAAAATATTGGAAATGAGATGTAGTTGCGTTCCATTGAACACGACTTAAAGCATGATTAAGGACAACATGCTATTTTAACTTGTGTTTAATAGAACGATTAAACAAGTTAAGATTGACAAGTTTATGCTTTTAAAAAAATATGGGGAAACAATTATATCTGAGAAGATTTTAAATTTCTTTGTGTTAATGAATTTTTTGTCTCCGTTGAGGGGTCAAGGAATGCTTTATGTGCATTTCCCAGAATGTGTCAGTGCATCACTTGTGACACGTGGCTTATAGATTTGTCATCATTGCAATAGAGTAAAATGTATATTCAATTTAAAAGTTGCAGAAAACTTTGAAATCTTAACAAAAATTGTAATTGAAATAAACTATTCTAGTGATTTGTTAACAGTCAGGGCAATATCAGGCTGGTAGGTTGTCGACGTCAAGGTGCTACTTGCTGCTGTGCTGATGAATGTTCCTCTGTCAATGTTTTTAGACTTTGAGAGTATCACAAACTGACATGACGTTCTTTCGCAATCATGACATCGAAAGAATATTAATCTAAATATTTTAGTATTTATTTTTATCACTATTTCAAGTTTTTTAGCATGCCAAAGATGCTTTCTGGCCAATTGCTGCCTTTGTGATTTGAAGAGAGAGATCACTACGAAATGAAGAAAAATTAATCGATGTTCGCTTGCAGTTCTCAAGGTTCGCTACCCCGTTTCTGCTGTTAACAATAATGCAACATGCCCATCCCCCCCCCCTTTCACTGCGGATCCCCCTTGCGAAATAATATACCGAGGACCCCTTTTTATTTTTTTCAAGCTGAAAAAAAGGTAAGGAAAAACTTGGTGAGATGACGCACTTAAATTTTTGTTATACATATAAAAAAAAAGGATGTGATTTTGAAGCATACACGCCCCCACCCAATTCTTAACATGCCCCCCTCCCCGGAGTAAAAGGTCTGAAAGAAATACTGAATCTAAGGGTTTGAATTTTCATTACTGTTCCCCCGATTTTCATTGTGATGAGTATTGTAAGATACTTTTAAAGCAAACGTTTGTTCAGCTTTTTTGACAATTTACTTGCTATTATTAATATAATCCACTTATTATCGAAAGCCATCTCCCATCTACGGGAACCACCCATGTGTGCAATCTCGCCCGCCCTATAAAGAGAGAAGCGAAAATTAACTGTCTTGTCACTGTTGGCCGAGTCACGTTGGGCCTACAGTGTGCGTCACATTAGTAACTATTTTTCTTCATTGTTGAAAAACAAAAAGAAAAAATAACAATGATCTTTTTAACCGACTTCACAAAGAAAGGAGGTTGTACATTCATACAGTATGTATGTCTTTTTTTTGTTTGTTTGTTTGTCCACTCATAAATTCGCACCGGATGAACCGATTTTCATGATTTTTTTTTCAATCGATCGATGGTGGTTTCCCATAGGTCCCGTACCTTCATTTGACCATATTCTATAAATAGAACAAAAGTAATGGGCAGAAATTTAGTATGTGTTTTGTTTTTTCATCCATAACTTTTGACTAACTGAACCGATTTTGACGATTTTTTTTTTTTTTTTAATCGGTAGAGGGTCGTCTAACTCAAATATCGTACATCAATCAGACTACATTTGTTTTTTAGAAAAAAAACGTTGCGGGTGAAAAATAAGCATTTTTTATTTTAATTGGAAAGGCTTTGCTTGATTTTTCTATGTTGGTAAATCTATTAATAAATATAAAAGTAATTATTTAAAAAGTGTTTGTTGCCATTGTGCTATAATATTAAAAGCAATTATAGCAAGGGTTTGACTGAAGGCTTCTCTGATGTAAAAATTAAATCCAATCAGTTTGTTTGCTAAAATCGACTTCAAAGCGGAATTCTTCATAAAAATGATTAGTTTTTAGTGCCGATTATTCAAAGAAGGTTTACCCTTTGATATGGATTTTTTGAAAAAAATAGTCTATTTATGTAGAAAATGTATTTACACTAAAAAGAATAAAATAAAATAATTTTTATAAAAAATAGAACCGACTTCAAATTATAAATTGCGCTAAAAAGCGAAAAATAAATGAATTTTTTAAACAACATCGATGTGACTTTTAAACATAGTTTTAGAAGTCGGTGCAAAATTATGAGTCTAATTTCCACTACACCATTTGCTACTTCATAATGGAAGTGTTGCTAATTCTGGGGGAAAATGCATATTTGTAATTTATTCATGATTGTAAAAGATTTTATCCATCGTAATTTTGCACCGACTTCTAAAACTATGTTTAAAAGTCACATCGATGTTGTTTAAAAAATTAATTTATGTTTCACTTTTTAGCGCAATTTATAATTTGAAGTCGGTTCTATTTTTTATAAAAATTATTTTATTCTTCAGTTATATTCAAAATTTGATTATTCAAGAACCCTAATTACATTTCAAAATATTTTTTAACATGCACAAAAGACAAAAGGAAGATGTTTTTATATCTAAACATAGTACAAAATTACCTTCCTTTTCAGCCTTATGTGAGTCACAGTTGTGTTACAAAACGCATACTAAAAAAGTGAAATATAAAACTAATAAAGAACAAATTCGAATCAGTTACACTACTCTAGTTTTTTTTTAAATACCATAATAATTTTGATTTGTAGTATGAGTCACGCATGGAATTTTCCATTAAAGAATCTTATTTATTTAATTATTTTAAATGAAGATTTCATTTTTGGAAGCGCTTATGTGATACAATAAATTGCAATTGTGTCTAAATTCAGAGTTAATATTTTTCGAGAACTGCTCCCTATTGGCGCAAAGAAAAAACGAATGCGTAAAATTAGTTTACTTGTGACGTCCAAACATAATTAGTTGCAATCAGAATTTCATTAAAACAAAGTAGAGGTATTCTATTATCTGAAGTGAAATAAATGAAATTTTTTTTTCTAGAAAAACGAAATTAAGTTGATATTTAGTTATTGCCCTATTTTTTAGACTTATTAATTTGATTTTATTGATTTTGTTAGGTTTTTATATATTTTTTTGCTTTTATTATCATTATTCGGTATAGTGGACAGTGTTATACAATTCACCGGGAGCTACACTTTTGTTTCCAAACTACGTATTTACCCAAAATTATGTACAATGCTTGTTGTTGCCAAAAGCACGTTTAAAAGAAAATATTTAAATTATTTTAGCAAATGAAACGAAGGAAGATATTTTTGACTTTTATGATCACAATAAAAGTGAATCTTGGTATTCTCGTAATACTTAATCAAAAGATTATGTATTCAATTATGACAGTTTAAAGCAATAAACAGATGTGCAACATTTTATTTAATAACATCTAATACAATCGACTCATGCTGTAACGACGTTCGAAACAGAACCAACTGATTTCTATTTTAAGTTATTCCACACTCGACGTACCGACTGCCAACGACTAAACGTAGCATTACTTGCGAGACAACTCCAAGAAGACATCCTCTGGAATGGGTTGTGCACATGTTGACGCGTTTAGCAATTTTTGGCCGCAATGCTGCTGACAAATGTTAATAGACTGATCTTCCCTAACAGGCTTACTCGTTATTTATTGACTGCACCTTATAATTAAAAAATTCAGAACTGATATTGGCTAGACAAATCCGAAATGAATTGGGAATCGTGACATTCCATTCCATCGTTGTTTTAGAGATTGATAAATTGAAAAAGAGTTTGACTGTCTTATTGCTCAGCAAACCATAATTCATTATACATTTTGTCTACTTTAGATAAAGATATGGTTCCAGAATCGGCGCACGAAATGGAAAAGAAAATATAGTACCGACCTGGAAGTCCTAGCTCAACATTATTACCAGTCTATGGGCCTCTATGCTGCAAGACCCATGGTGATTGGGGACAGGCTTTGGCTTTTCAACTATCCCTCAGAAAACTTCGGCCAACCAACGGTACCAGAGAACTGCAACTTACCACATGGAGTTGTGCCTTCTTTTGAATGACTTACATGTAAAAACATTTGATGATTTCAAAGAAATGTATTCAGCACGTATTCTTCACTTTCATGTATCGTTTTATCATTATCCAGAATGAATTTTGTCAATGGATGCTATAGAAAAATTTTGTGCCCACTAGTCACGAGATATTTGAGCACTTGAGCGAGAAAGGAAAATGCTTAGTCAAAGGAATTTGACATTAAAAAATTTCTCTGCCGTTTTTTTTTTTTTTTTTTTTTGTCTTATTTTGGTTTTAAGCTAATGAAAATATGTCTAATTTTTAATGCAGTAATTATCTGAATGGACAATACCACGCAGTAAGAAATATTAGCTGTCTCTTTTTTAAATATAATTTTAGCTAATTTATGAACTTGGTCTTTCTTCTCAAATCCGGTAAAATGGAATACTTTTTTTATTTATTTGTTTTATCAGCATTCATATAATGCCTTCAGTTATTAATGGCCATTTTCGACATTTCATTCACCTCTTACATCATAAATACATAAAAATTTAAGGGGAAAAAGAATGTATTGAATGAATGCATTAAAATTAAATTTGAATTCATCATTTTGTACTGTAATACTAATTGCTTGAATTCTCACTGCAGAGAAAAAAATTGCCTCTCTTGCAACACAAAAATTGTACAAATTTTTTTTCAACTGGTCGAAAAAGACTCATGTTTCGAAGAAGGAAAATGAATTGGAAATTGATTTCTTATTAAAGGAACAAAATTTTAAAGGAACAAGAAAGAAATGAAATGAAAAATCATTCTATAACTCTTCTAAAAATATTGACTCGCTACGGCGTGTACATTTAAACAAAATGGCAACTTATAAACCTGTATAAATTAAATTTTTTATACAGGTTTGCAGAAAACAATAGACAGGACATGCGGAAAACAGAAGAAAACACGCAGAAAACTTTTCGCAAAACTTTTAAAATTATTTAGTACATACTTTCTTTATCTTTACCTAGTTCAGCGATATACCGCTGAAATTCAGAACAAAACGTTATAGCAATTCATGACGACAGTCAAACATATTTGTCGATCTAGATTATTTTAATTTAAATGTGTTTTTTTATTTCCGCGGACTTCCTAAATATGACAAATTTCAAAACACTTTATTTTTTATTGTAATTTATAAAATGCCACATATTTTCTTGAATATTTTTTTAAATATGAAGTTCTTCCATTTAAATGATAAGAAGTTAAAGCAAAAGAGTTCTTAATTTAGTCTATACCTTAACACATTATAAGTTGTGGAGATTTTTTTGTAAAATTACAAAGTAAAACTGTGACGTAAAAAAGAAGAAAGATGAAGACAAATGAAATTTATAGTAAGATCGAGCGTAATAAATATGAAAATTCAAAATGCATCAATTTAGAGCAAACTTTAAATGTTTTTTTTTAATTTGTGTTTAAAAGTTGATAACTGTTTTTATAGATAATTTAGAGTTGAATCATTTTGCTTAGAAACCAACCTCAAAAGAGTAACCATTAAACTGGTGTTAGTACCAAGTAAATTTCGGTTTCAAAGAACGTTATCCGTTTAGCATACTTATTAAGAACGTTAATAATATAAAAGTACTTCGTGCTCAACCTCGAGATGAGCGGGAAAAATGCATGAGATGTCGGTCTTCAGCGTTGAAATGCTATGCAATGAGCCTGCAACAGCAACAATGTATTAGTAAGAGAACTTCGCATAGAAGCATTAACATTTGAAATTACAGTAGAGCCTCGATTATCCGAGCTAATGTGGCCCGAGGATACCGAGGATAATCGCAAACTCGGATAACATGGACTATATCCAAATCGGAAGGGAAACATGGGTTGAAATGAATGAAAATGTCGTCAAAGATGTAAAAAAAATAGACTTTACCGTACATATTAGGAAATGAAAAAATGACGTTACATACATATAAATATCTAATTTCACATGTACGTATCAATAGAGTACATGTTCCAGTTAAAGTTGTTTTTTGAAGAAGTTAATGCATATATATTGCCAAAAAAAAAAATTTTTTTTCAAATGCAAATGAACCTCGGTTAACCCGCACTCGGTTAGTCGGGGCTCGGATAACCGAGGCTCTACTGTACTTGATGTAAAGTACATACTACTGTATGCCTGCAAAGTACATAAAAGGTAGATCGTCAAGGTTAAAATGCTTTGCAGTGAATCTGCCCTGCTGCAACAACAATATGGTACAGGGGCGCAACTAGAGGGGTCAACTCCACAGAGCAATTGGTGCTTCCATGGTTTATAGCAATATTGCCAAACCTACCAACTATATATGTATATAGGTAAGGGATAACCCTCCTCTCCCTCCCTAGGAGAAAATTCTGGTTCGCCATTGTGCGGTTGTAAAGAAAGTTCATATTGAAGCATTTAATTTTTGAAATTGCTTGAAAGTGCGTGAAAGGTCCGTCATCTGGATTAAAGTGCTTTTTGCAATTGCAGAACAACAGTGTGGTAGTAAGGAAAATTTGTATTGAATCATTAACTTTTGAACCTCTCGCGTGGTGAGGAAGAATGGGTACGCTGCTCCTGAGTCTAACGGGGCCCTTATAGGCAGGAGTCCGATTTCCGCCCCTTTGAAAGGTCTCTTAATTTTTTGAACCAGCTCCCAGCAGATGAGAGACCGCCACCTGGGATTGGCACCCACAGAGGTGTCGTTTCACTTGGAGGACATTGGAGCCACGACCTATTTAACGTGCACCAGCTCCCTTTAGCGTACACGGCCCTACAGGAACCAGCAGCGAGAGGTTGTCACCCTCCCAAATACTGACCTAAGTCGATGTTGTTTCACTTTCGATTTTCTGCGAGAACTGAGCTTCTACCGACTGGTCCACTGCGGGACTCTTGATATGATTAAAAATTGAATATAAGAAGTCGATTGTCTCTGTTAAAATGCTTTGCAATGAGCCTGTAACAACAATAATGTAGCAGTAAAGAAACATTAAAAAGTATTAATTTTTGAAATTTATTGATATCATGCACATGATATTGAAAACATGTCAACAAAATCTGTTGGATGATCTTCATACCTAAAGGCTCGTTCATAAATGATGTCACACTTTTTTCCAATATATTTGACCCCCTCCCCCCTTTGTCACAAAGTGTCACACTTCAACATACCCCTCTACTCCCCTTGTCGCATGTCACGCTGTATTGCATAAGCATAGGGCAGTGGTAGCCTAGTGATTAGGATGTGGGACTTCCAATCGAAAGACTGGGGCTTCAATACCCGACCCGCTGAAGACCGACCATGTACACTTGGGGATACGTGCATGTAAGTTCCGAGGGTACCGAAGGGTGGGGAATATCCCTTCCCTTCACTCTTAGGTCAAAAAAGGAAGTTGGCGTATTTGTGGTGGTGTCTTCTAAATCAGCGGTTCCCAAACTGTGGTACGCGTACCACTAGTGGTACGAGCAGCCTCTCCAGGTGGTACGCGTGCAGGCGGATCGAATTTGCCCAATTAGAGATGAGAGAATTTCGGCTCAAAGTTAGAAATGAATTCTTGTTATTGTCAATAAAGCAGTGCAGTCCTTAATTCCGTTCACACCTTACTCACCTTTGTGAAACTGGTTTTTCCAATACAATATTTATTAAAAATAAATATAGAAGCAAAATAAATGTCGCCCAAATTTGAGGTTAAAACTCTTCCACTGAAGCAGATATCACCTCGCTTGTATCTGCCATGAAACAGCAACCTTCTCATTAATTTCGTTTTTCATTTTCTTTGTACTTAAAGACGTATTTCTAATGTGTTTTGGAAGTACGTAATTAAAATATATTTTATATATTTCATATATTTTGTTTTATATATAAAATTTTATTTTAATAACTCAAAAATGGTGTAATTCGCAGTGGTACGCAAATGGTTGGCAAGAAAAATTGTGGTAGGCGAAAAAAAAGAAAAGATTGGGAACCGCTGATCTAAATACATAATGAGTCAAGTCCTACTTCCACCGTTGTGGTACTCATCTATAAAACGGAAGGCGCTCCTTACTGCCTTAATTATTGCGAAGGGGAGCTCGAATACACAAGTGGCATTAGAAACAACAGCATATGTACTTGCATTTCAGGAACAGAGCACTACGTTACAGATCCCATTTCTGTTTTATTCCTGAACTTTTATTGACATTTGTAAGCACAACAATACAGTGGAGCATCGTTTATGCGACGTTTTAGTGCTGTCCCAATTTCTGAATATATTCTGAGGGGTAAACGGGTGGTAAACGGGTAAATCATTATAAGGGTATCGATTTAGTGTTGTCCCAATTCCTGGATATAACCAGAAGGGTAAATCGATTATGCGACGTTTTAGTGTTGTCCTAATTCTTCGATATATTCTGAGGGGTAAACGGGTAAATCGATTATACGGGTATCGATTTAGTGTTGTCCCAATTCTTGGATATAGTCAGAGGGGTAAATCGACTATACGACGTTTTAGTGTTGCCCTGATTCTTCGATATATACAGAGGGGTAAACGGGTAAATCGATTATAAGGGTATCGATTTAGTGTTGTCCCAATTCCTGGATATAGCCAGAAGGGTAAATCGATTATACGACGTTTTAGTGTTGTCCTAATTCTTGGATATATTCTGAGGGGTAAACGGGTAAATCGATTATACGGGTATCGATTTAGTGTTGTCCCAATTCTTGGATATAGTCAGAGGGGTAAATCGATTATACGACGTTTTAGTGTTGTCCCAATTCTTGGATATAGTCTGAGGGGTAAACGGGTAAATCGATTATACGACGTTTTCTGGTAGTCCCTTCGACGTCGCATAAACGATACTCCACTGTAATAATGATTACATGTGTACTTTTGTAGCAAAGAAATTAAAATTTACAACAAAAAATATAATTAGTACATAACAGCAAAGATAGTTAATTGTTCGAATTCTGCAAACAAAAAACCCGCGCTGCTTTGCCTTAAAGTGTAAATGCGCAAGAAGGTTTGCCTTTAAATTTAAACTTTTAGCTAGAAGTAAATTTGAACTTTAATCAGTATCGATATTTCCGATGCAAAATGAAATCAATGAGAATACAAAATAAGGAAAAATAAAAATAAATCATATAAAAATATTTAATCTTCTGATTTTAAATATTTCAATTTTAAGCAAAATGTGGTGCTTCACACTTTTTGCTATCCCCTCCCCTTGTCACAAACTCACAATTTCGCGACCCCCCTCCCCTCCCCTTCCCTTCCCCTTGAAGCGTGACATCTTTTGTGAATGGCCCTTAAAATTATTACAAGAATAAAGTTTCATTTAAAAATTTTCCCTTTAAATAAAATCATACTCATTCCATCACACATTCAAAATCAGCTAATTGTAAAAATTAAATTCATTACTAATTACAGTAACCCCACGTTATATCGCGCCTCGTTATATCGCTCGTTCGGATATATCGCGCTTTTTCTATGTCTCCCAAAATGTTAAGTTTGAGCTCTCGAAAGTAAAAATATTGCTTTTCTAAGTGAAGCCGTTTTTCCCCCATTAAACAAAGCCATCGAACAAGAATGTTTTCTTTTCTTCTGAATTTGCACAAGTTAAAAGCTGCAACAAATTCTCATCCCACTCCCCAACTTACATGTCTGCAGAATGATTCTACTTAAACCAGTTGACGTTTTACTTTACATTTATTTTTATATTGATCCTAACGTCTATATAATGAAAGAGACATGTATATTTCCCAAGGATTTATTATTAAGCTATTTTTATTAAGAAAGTTGTCATTATGTAAGATTAAATTAATTATTTTTACGTTGAAACTCAATTTACTTGCACTTTTTGGGTTATTTCTCACGGTTATATATATCGATGTAACGAGGGACTACTGTATTACATTTAGTTAAGTTTCTTGTCAGCTAATTGTAGTACGTGTTAATTGAATTTTTTAATATTTAACATCTTGAATTTTTCTGCAATGATACCAAAAATGACAAAATGGAGAGACAAGAGAAGGGGTACCAAAAATTCAGTTTGATACCCCTTCACAGCTTTGCTGTTTTTATCTTTGCTTAAACAGATGTTATTTGCTTTTTCAGCGAGGATGTGAACCTTCAAAAAATTTGTCAGTTTTATCGACTGTTGAAACATGGCAAAAGAAAACTAGACGATTACATCATTTTGATGTAGTTGTTTAGTTTGCCTAAATTTATCCTTACTTAAATTTTATTTCGTAGTCGCTTCTCAATTTAAAGCCTGTCACAAAAGAAGAGCAACATATAAAGAAACGAAATTTACGACCGAAATTTTTTGTTGACTTGAGGCTGAAAGGCGGTACAAATCTTGAAAATTCCTCCTTCGGTTGGCAAAGACCAATAAGAATCTTAGATTTTTTTTTTTCTTTTTAGATTCATCTCCATCCTCCATCCGTTGAATAAAAAGCAAGCTCCCGAAAGAACATTGCACATTGCATGTGATGGAGCAATTTAGAAAATGACTTTTCATTTACTCATTCTTTGATTAATTATGACTCAATAGAATTTCTAAATTGTAGTACTTTTTGAGAATCTAAGGACGCGGGGGAGCGTCCCACTTGGCCAAGAACACTAAACGACCGGAAAAACGAAAAAAAAAATGATGAAAGCTACCAAGGACAGTTTACACAACAGAACAAGTTGGGTTCCCCCCCCCCCCTGTATCTCAGCCCCATGAAGTTCCCTTGGGATTTGATATTTTGTTTTCTAAATCTCAAGTGGCCCCTGACGACGTATGCAAAAATTGTATGAGAGACCGCATTTTCAATTACTATTATAAATGCTAAAACTGTTAAGCGGATAAATAGGGTCCTTTAAGCGAATTTCATAGAAAGGAAATCTATGTAATTAAGAAAGACGGCTGCTTTATGTATTGTGTAATTTTGTGCTTAAATTGGTTGCTTTTTTGCTTTTGCATCCTTTATAGTTTGAAAAACCGGGTTGAAGCACAAGAAATGCAGTCGTTATATGTATTGCTGATGAATTCTTTTTAATTGAAAGCAGTAATAAATTCAAATTACAGACTGTTTACTAAATGCAATTAAAATAAGAAATTGTCCATTACACAGTTTTTTTTCCAATTTTTCTCGTTGTGGCTTAATATTGTTAAACGATAATGCAGCGTACTACCACTTTTTTAAAACTATTAATTATCTACAGGGTGGGGCAAAAGTAATGACCCGGTTTTGAATGGTTATATATAAAAAAAAACAAATACAGTTTGACACTTAAAACTTTTTTTTATTTTGATCTGTATCTAATACCATTTTTTTACATTAAGTTTTGAGTACCACTTCAGCAAGATGCCGGAATTCTGCAGCAATACACTGATTTATTGCAGTCTATTTTTCCACGCAGAGACTGCATCTTTGTGTGCATTTCAATATCCCGCGTAATGTTACGGTCCCTAAGCTTCTTTTTGTGGGGTTATTTGAAGGAGAAAGTTCCTCATAGTTTAGAAGAGCCAGGGCCGGCGCTAGGCTGAGGCGGTGAGGCGCCCGCATCAGGGCGCGTCGTTCTTAGGGGCGCATTGGCCATAAATATTGACTGCATCTTTTTATGTAACAAACATGTAAATTTATTTGCAGTACAGTTGTTTTGGTATGATATTTTTTCCGAAATTAACAAAGCTTCAAATTGATTGTAAAGCCCAAAATTACTTGTAAATGAGTGTGTGTAGAAACATTAGAAAACACATTGCCGTTTCTTGAAGATTACCGCAAAAATGAGTTTAAAGGTGTGATCCCTCTCAGCAACAGTTATGCAGAAACCAGGGAAAATGAAGCTGTTTTCAGTATACTTGCTTGCAAAGAATTAGACGAAGGAAAAAGCAGTTTCATTACGAAAGTATTGACACACCAATTGATGATCCAGTAAAGCATTTGAATCATCTTTTTTTAATCATTCAGTTGAAGTTGCAATTAATTCTATAAAAGAACGATTTCTTTAAATCAAACAAGTCAGAAATTTTTGCATTTTTATACGATATTCGCAAGTAAGCCACTGAAACAGAAGAAAATATACGGAATTATCGTGCAAATTTAAATAATGCTCTAACAGATCCAAATTCTTTACCGGATATTGATCCCCTTGGTTTACGTAATGAGCTTGCAGTAATTTCCAATTCTCTCCCAAAAACAGTTTCTACTCCAATTCAAGTACTGAATTATATAAATAAAAACGTAATAGAAAATTTCCCTAACTTATTTACTGAATTGAGAATATTGCTGACTCTCCCGGTTTCTCTTGCTATGCTACTGCTAAGCGTTAGTTCTCCAAATTAAAAATCATTAAAAATTATTTGAAATCAAATATGGTACAAGAAAGATTAACAGAACTTGCAATATTAACAATCTAGAGCGACATATCCAACTTGATGGACGTTGATGTTATTATCGACGACTTTCCCAGGAGAAAATCTCGTGAAGTTGTTCTGTAAAAATTGCGTTCAACCAGACAATAATTTTTATTCTTTGCTATGCAAACTCCCAATTTCTTCTGCAATCAAAAAATAATTTGACTGTTGCTTTTTGTGCGGTTTTTGGCTTCTGGACCATTAAAAACCGCTATTACATTTTGCTTTTTATGCGGTTTTTGGCTTCTGGACACTTGAAGAAACGATACTACTGTTGCTTTTTACTCGGTTTTTGGCCTCTGGACAACCAAAAACCGATAGGACTTGCTTTTTATGCGGTTTTTGGCTTTTCTTCAATTAAAAACCGATTTTTCTCATCCGGTGTGTGGTACCACCTTGTCGTGGTGGATGGGCTTTCTACGAAAAGAGTGCTACAACTTCCGAATGTTTTAGCAATCATTTCTCTAAGTAATTAAACTATACTGTAGCTGAACAGTATACTTGGTTAACTCTCCAAATCAATAGCAGCTCCATTTGGCCTTCTAAGTTAGTAGTAGTCACACCTATCTATTTTATGACGAGCAAAACGCAATCTATTGCTTTTTCTTTTTTTCATTTTCCCTTATTCAGTCCACTCTGATCAGCGATTGTTTTCCTTTCAGCTTTTTGAAAGTTAAAATATGCATAATTAAAGTTTGTATCGATCATTTTTAATCTCTTTATATAGTAGGGGCGGAAAAATTTTTTTTGCCTCAGGGCGCCATTCGTTTTAGCGCCGGCCCTGAGAAGAGCTGAATTATCGAGGAAATATCCGCCATACCCCTTGAAATGTACCGAAAAGTTGACCAAAACTTCAGAAATGGACTGCATCTATGTATTGGTGCTGAAGGCCGTTATCTTGCTGAAGGGGTTATTCAAAACTTAATGTAAAAAAATGGGATTATATACAGATCAAAATATAAAAAAGTTTTAAGTCTCAAATTGCATTAGTTTATTTTAATGCCCTGTCAAAACCAGGTCATTACTTCTTCTTTGTGTGCATTACAATATCTCGCGTAATGTTACGGTCACTAAGCTTTTTTTTTTTTTTTTTTTTTTTTTTTTTTGTGGGGTTATTGGAAAGGGAAAATTTGGAAACATCACCCGCATACTTTAGAAAAGCCGAAGGATCGAATTGTCGAGGATTATGCACAGATGGTGTGGTGCTACTGTGGCAAAGTAATTTCTTTTTTTTTTTTTTTTGCTAGATTACTTTCGGTAATTACACGGAGTATTAGGTATTTTGTATTTTATTTCAATATTAATTTACTGAATACTGGATATTTTTTATTACTGTCATATTACAGAGAGAATTCTTCGTAAGTCATATTTTTAATAGTACTTGTAATTTTCTGTTTTTATGCCCGGGGCCGACGGGGGAGGGAGTGTCAGGCATGAGTTACTTCATGGGGCTCGGCCTTGAAGGGGGAGCGGTTCGGCATCGGAGTAGTGGAGAGGGTAAAATGTCTCAATGGCTATAAAAGATTCGAGCGAAAAGGGAGGGGGGTGGTGACAAAACTGACATACGAAGCCTGCCTTGGCTCTCGACGGCCCTGAAGTCTATATAGTTTCTTGTTTTTAATTCTCTAATTTTATGTCAGACTCAGAATCCGGCTAAATGATTTCAGGAGATTCTCATGAATTTTCAGGTAAATATTCTTTATTTTTCATGGCATTAAATACATCTTTTGGAACATTTTCTCGACTATCAGTCGCATTACGAATAATTGACAGGATAGAGAAGCTCGTTACTTAGTATTTGTTGGCAAAATTATTGTACTCAGATATTCAATTACTTACGCGTCCGTATTTTCTTGGGCGGTTGCTTCTGATCTGAATATCTTCATCACACGTAATGAGCTCTGAGTAAACGTTTCTGTAATCAGACAGTTTCAACGATTGTTCTTGTAGTACTTTCCTTCAGTTTCACTGAGTTCTAATAAGTTTGAGCTGGAATATATTCATATGATAAGCAAGAACCATAAGAATGTAAATAAATTTATTCAAACATTCATCATCAATTATTGATATGAATTTTGATGTGCTGGAAGCTGGAAACTGGACATATGCAAAAAAGCAAAAACTTTCTACATTTTTTTATGAAAGTTCAAATTGAGAAAACGCAGGCTATTCAAAGCTTTTTTATTGTTTTCAAAATGAACTGGTAAAGATGGGGTAAAGACTGGTTCTTTAAACAACTTGGAGTATTCGATTCACCAGTGGCGTAGCGTATGTTTTGTACGAGGGTACGCTGAAGTAATCTAGTCGAAATTACCGTAATCTTTTATTCTGAACATTGCATTATATAGCCGAAACTTATTACAGCGAATATGAAGGGATCAACACATTTGCTTGTCAAAATAGAATGTTCGTAAAAGCAGTAAAAATATCAGATTCAAAAAAGTACATGAAGGAAATAATGCTTGCCCTTTATTTTACATTATTCTCATGATATTATATTTAAAAAATGAAGAGTAGGCTTTTTTAAACAACTTTATACATTAATTCTATTTGTCGCTTTTCTTTTAGCGAAGACAAGCGTCTTTCAATAAATACAGGGTCACTGGAAAGTTCCCTCAGTAAGGCCTTTTCAATGTCCAGTGAGCTAAAATATTACTTTGGCGGTCATTTCTCATGAAATTCTTTTTTTTTTTTTTTCCAAAGTACAGTAAAACTCCGTTATAACGAGCCTCAGTATACCGCGGAATCGGATAAACCGCGGAGACTATCATGTCCCCCGACGTTTAAACCACCCTTTATCATTGCCATTTTAAAGTGATTCCTTATTTACCATTGTAAATAAAGCCAGCCCGAGCACACAAATATTCTAGCCAAAGAGCACCCATCCTCGCACCAGACACACTAACTGATAAAGCCCTATTGTGATAGGCGTGATGTACACCTTTTTCATGCTTTTCATGTCTTTCAAAACCTAGAACATATAGCTTGATTTCAAAATCGGGTGCGATTTCCCTGACTTGTTTCCCTTGACGTGGGCGAAGCTCAATCTGTCAGGGACTGCTCAGTTCAATGCTTAACTATTCCATTTTCAGAAGTCTAGTTATGCGTGTGTAACTTCTTTTATAGCGCTATCAACCTTTGTATTCCCGATTCTTTAGCATTCGCGAAAAGTAAACATATTCCCCAGTGAGAAGTGCGTTCTTCCCCTTCCAAATCTAATTTTTTCTTAAGACCTCTCCCCCCTCACAATTCCATGTTGATAACATAAAGAGATTTTTAAGCTTAGGTTTATAACCTATCACTCGATAGACTTGATTCCGCAGTTGAGATGTGTGCCTCTTGCACAGCAATTAGTGAATAAAATGGCAGCAAAGAAGAAAAGAAAAAATATATACTATAGAGCGAGGAAAAGTTACGAGTAATTGATAAAGTTAAAAATGATGCAACAAAAGCGAGTATTATTTCGTGAATACGGCTCCGCGGTATATAGTTTCACTATACGGGGTTATGTTATAACGCAGGTGCCAAACATGTCCCCCGACACCCGCGTTTTAACGGTGCTTTACTGTAAGTATAACAGCGAACACAAGACAAAACTATTTGACACCTTTATTATTTGAAACTCTCGGGATTCTAAGCTTCTTCCTCTTTCGGAAAGAGGAAGGCGTGTGGAAAAAGAGTCCCAGCTTTGAGAGTCCGTACGCCAGCGTCAGCCAGAGCACAAGAGACGAACAGCAGGTTTCCCTAATAATAAAGGGAGCAGTCCCTTCCAGTGGCGTACATAACGCCCCCGCAACCCCCGCGGCGCAGGGGGGAGCAAGAGGTTTTAGGGCGCAAGCTCCAGAAAATGCAATGTCACTCCTACGCTTTCTGAATGAAATTCTTCGCTATTACGTCACATAATGAATAATTAATCCTCTCCCCCTCTCACTTCCTCTCTCCTGTGTACCTGCATACTGTGCATACCATAGTATAGTTCAGGGGTCTCCAAACTACGGCCCGCGGGCCACATCCGGCCCGCGGACAGATTTTGTCCTGCCCGCGGAGAGCTAGCTAATGGCATCTGGCAAAAAAGTAATCATATTTTACACCACTAGTGGACTGATTCAACTTTTTACCACCGGCAACAATTAATGATAATATGGTTTTGGCCCTTGGAATTTACTGGAGTAATCAATATGGCCCTAAGGCTGGAAAGTTTGGAGACCCCTGGTATAGTTTATGCGCGGGGGCGCAAGTAACTGCAAATTAATATTATGCATACAGTCATACTGAAAAATGGGAAGAGTGCAATTCTTTTAAGTCCAGCATTAACAGAATGCACAGGTAAGGAGTTTTTGGGACCAGTAACTAAATTTTGCGAGAAGTACCTAAACGATGTATCAATCTCAATTGTATCACAAAGTTTATTAGTTTGCGAAACATTTTGGCAAGTGAAATAAAAGAGAGAAGCTTGACAAATATAGCTGAAGTTGCTCATTTAGTAATGATCGAGAACAATGTTTTATGATCTAAGTTTCCCAGGTGTATGCACTGCTTTTTTTTATCTTTCCTACTTTACCATTGACACCAGCATCAGCAGAGAGATCACTATCCAAACTGAAGCTGATCAAATCTTACCTCAGAAGTTTGATGACAGAAGAAAGATCAGTGGCGTAACTAGGCTTAGTGGCGCCCGGGGCGAAATTTGAGAATGCCGCCCCTAAACCGTGCTGACAACAGGGCAGCCCCGAAGTCAGAAAACGGGGGGTTGGGGGCATGAGTTTGGTGACCACCACATTTTATTCGATCGGGTGATTCCAGAATTACATAATATTTATATTATTTTCGCGCACATCCAAGGGTCTTTTCAAAATTAATGTGCCATTTAAATTTTTCAGAGACATTAGGTTGAATTAAATTTCAACTAATTTTTCCATCCGGCATTCTTTTTTTTTTTTTTTTGGAGAACTGCGTCATGATATTTGAAAAAGCTAAATAAAAATGTAGAAGCTAATATTTGCGCACAAATTTGCGGGGGGCTCGGGAGCTCTCCCCCGGAAAATTTTAAAAATTGAAGTCTGAAACACGCAATTCTAGGCTATATTTAGTGACGCTGGGCCTGTTCAAAAGGGAGAGGAATTTCGCTGAAAATTCATCGATATTAGTGCCAAAAATGCAATTTTAGCCTATATTTTCAGACATTAGAAGATACAGCGCATGGTCATAAATTTCTCGAATAGTTTACTATACGTCTTGTTGTCTATTTAAAGTTGTTGTCGAATTATGAAAATATTATTCCATATTTCAATAAAAAGCAGATCCTTAAAAGTTTCATCAACACTTCAAGATATTTTTTTTTTTTTTTTTTTTTGAAGACATCACAGGAGTATGTATTGTTTGGTATTACACAGAAGGTATGTCTTGATATCCCATTGCAAATAATATTTATACATCGTTTTCGAAGAAAAACCTCTTAAAGCTGCCTTCTTAAATGTTTTTAAGGATCGGTTTTTGCATTGAACTTACATATTGAATAATGGAAAACTAAGAAAGCTCCCCTCTATCAAATCTGTGAAGGTTAGTCTAATGTGTTGCAACAACCACTTCATCTCTTTGTTCCCCAAAGCAACACCTGTATTTGAGCTCCGGGCAATTTAAAATCGCAATTTATAACTGTCGCATAAATTATTGAAGGCAATGGCAGAAATAGAGATGCAACTAATTTATTGTTTTTTTAAAACAGTATTTTTAGCTCACAAATATTTAAATTCTAACTACAAAATACTTAACTTACTCTCATGTTAGCTCATGAAAATTTTAAATTTATGAAGATTTGTAAAATTATAAACGATCGAAGTGTTAAAGAAAGAATAGAGTAAATGAAATCCTTAGGATATAAAATTATGCACATGAAATAGAGAAATTTCTGAAGGGGCAGGGGGTCCTTTGTGCAATAGGGGCGTAACTTGGTTTGTTTGTGCCCCCTCCCCCTTGATCCTCACAGCATAAAAGCGCTCCCACAGTCGTAAATTGCATTCACGATCCCAAAATAATACGACATACTTGAAATTTGACTCAGTGCCCCTCACTTAACCACCTGAGCTCCCCCTCAAGTCGACGCTAGTTAGGCCACTGGTGTGAAATTACAAGTAGTGAAGAAAACACGAAAGCATTAAAAATTAAAGATAACACGCTGGTCGAATTGCATAATTTACTGTCCGTCGTCATCAAGATCAAAATAATTTTAAATCAACGGCAATTAAAAAAGTTACAAGATGGGTTAAATTATTACTTTATGAATTATCCTTTTATGAACACATAAATAACATTTTTTCAAAGACAGATGAAATGCATACATTTTACTTACTGACTAGTTCTACCGCCATAAAGTTTTAAAACAATGACACTCACATCTTCACAGTCAGAAGTTACTTTTAAAGTTTAAAAGTTCAAGACTATAAAATTTTCATGAATTCGTTTAGGAATTTTAAAAAAAAATCGATTTTTTTTCTTACAAAAGCACCTAAATGTCGGTCGGGTTATCTAAAAATGCTCTATCTGATCATTTTTGACGTTGTCTCAGAATCTGTGCAACTAACAGGATGAATTAAAGTCACTTTTTCCTATTTGAAGTCGAGAACTTTCAGATGATTCTGCAGAAAATGTTTAGGAACAAAAAATCTAATTTTTTTCGTTTATTACTTATGACTGATTTGGCAAAATACAAATTTTGTTTGTGAGCAGAAACAACGCTGAGAAACGGGAGATGACACTTCAGAACAAGTTGGCCAAATGAAAAATTACTACAACCCCTACGACCAGCTTTTCTAGGCGACCGATCGGGTAATAAGACAATAATAAGAACTTCTATGAAAATAGTTCTTTTGACCATTGGTCCATGAACCGACTTCGGTGAATTCGTCGGCGTTCTTTCAAGGGATGTGTGTGTGCTTCCTGTGAACCCTTTCGGAATAGAATGCAGTGAGTGACAGTTAAGTTTTGCTATTATCAGTCTCAATGGGCGGGTTCTAATAAAAGATTACAGCTGCTATTTGAGCAATTTTTTTTATTATCGTTTCTTTAAACTACTCTTTAAGACTTGGGGGTACTTCATACTGTCCCAGCTACTCGTATCAGTGCTTTTTGTTACTCCTTTTAGCCCCATGTCATCAGCGGCGGATCACCGCACAGGCGCAGGAGGCGCATGCCTGGGGCCTCACCAAAGCAGGGGCCTCGAAATCGTCTAGTCTCCTTCTTAGATCCAAACGTTCCGTTATCAAGTTTATGTATTTGCGTGCTTGTTGATTCCAAATCAAAAAAGGTTATGATTTTTCTATATTGTTCATACTAGCGAACCATTCTATTTTTAGCATGGTCAATAGAGGGCTTCCAGATCAGGTTGCGCTTGGGACCTCACAAAATCATGATCCGTCACTGCATGTCATTCAGAATCATCTGAAAATACTCTGATGACAGTCGGACGCGGAAATGATTTTATTACATAGGCTATTTAGAAGAATAGCAAGGAAGCAAAGCAAAAAAAAGTATACCTAGGGGGGTGCAGGAAAAGCCGAAACCGGACGTCACCCTGTAGCCACTGCCCCCTCCCCCCCCCCCCCCCCGACCCTTAATGTTTTCGTAATATTTTGGAGTAATGCAAATGTCGGTAACTTTTCGACAAAAAAATAACTTAGCCCTGTTTGCGGAAAAAAAAAATGAAAAACAAGATTGGCGTTTTGTTGGCATGGGCGTTTCGGACTTTTTGCCGCCCCCTGAAACAGTGCCGCCCAGGGCGGACCGCCCTCACCGCCCCCCGCTAGTTACACCACTGAGAAAGATTTAGTGGTCTTGCTGTTTTAAGCATAGAAAGCGCCAGGATTCATAATTTAAACCTCGACGAACTTGTTCAAAAATTTCTTAATTGTAAAAAACGAAGAGGGATATATATTGTACCGTATTTCCGAAAGTAAACAAACACATCCAGAAACGCAGGACGCACTTCGGGAGGTTAATTATTTAATATGGTTCTTCCTCCACGACACATGACGTACACATAACTACTATTACAAGATTATATCATCCAGCGAAAACAGTTCGAACTGGTCGCTTGACTCCGCTCTCCTGTTCCAAAAAAAATGGTTGCCAGAATTTTCAGCCAGGACGACGCTACACTATCAACACCAGATTAATGTAACTTTGATTTTCTTGTCCAACTAGTGTCTTAGTAGTCAGAGACCCCTAACGAAATTTTGAATGTAATTACTTTAACACAGTATGTTATCTACTCGAATTATTAAGATAAATTTCATTCCAAGCTGGTAAGTGGACGCAAATACTTCAATTTGTTACCTTTTCGAAAATCTGCCTTTTCAATTATAAATAGGATTTTAATCATCTTAAATAAAATTAATGGTTATAAATACCCGAATATATCTTCACCGTAGTACTTTTGTTTTAATTTTTTGTCATAGGCCAAAGATAGAGGGCGCACTTATAAATCTTGCGGGGAGGCGCACCTAAGTCTATGTACGCCACTGTTCTCTCTTCCACTCCCTCCTCTCTTCCCCTGCTGTTTAATACGTTAATTTCCATTGCTATTTTGTTAAGAAAAATATTTAAATTTTCTGAAGGAAGGCAGTTTTAATATACTTTCCTACTTAAAGATGAGTACTCCCGATTTTCAGAGGACGCTCGGCGTACAAGTAAGTGTCCTTGTTCCTTCCAACCAGGGAGTCTAAAAGGAAGGAGCCTCAACTAAGCGGGGAACGGGCCGAAAACATGGCGCGATTTTTCCACCGCCGTCAGATGGCGCTAGAGTAAAATGTCTTGCCGTTTGATCAAGTAGGGAAAGAGAAATTTCGTTTGAGCCCGAGTATTCGGAGAAAGGTAGCGGAAAATCAGCTCGTTTTGGCGGCAGCGGTTCGGGCGTTCAGGCACGCATTAGTCTCTCGTTGTTCCAACAATTGAAATTATTATTTTCAATATTTTATTGCATTTTATTATAAGTTAAACATATAATCAGAAGGTTATTTTAGTATCTTATTTAATGCATTTTTTGCTTTCGTAAAAAATCACTGTAATTAGCTAGTGACTAGATAATTTAGGATTAAAAGAGGGGTAGCAGACGGTCAGCTGGTATTCGTGCCATAATGAATGCGAGGAAAATGTCGGGGCCAGGGGGCACTCCCCCACCCCGACCCTCTTAAATGGAGGGAAGTAAAAACACATTGTACGTTGCATTAAAACAACACAAAATACATGTACATACGTAGAAATACATTAAATTATTTTCCAAGTGAGGGGAGAGGTGCAATTGATCCCCCTAACACAACGGGTCTGTTGGGCCCCCGATTTTTGAACTCCGCACGTCGTTTCTTTTATCTAACGCTTACTGTACTTCATTATTTATACTCTTAATAATCTGGAATCAGTTAGTTCATAAACTTCAATAATGTAAATGTTTTTGAGCGGCTTCCAACACACCACACACACACACACACACACACACATGGTTTTTTATATATAAATATTATTGAGGCGATGCCCCCTCCCCTCCGCTCCCCAGAGTAATGGCGCCCGCACCTATGAGCGATGAGCTTTTTCAAAATTCTGCCAAGGGGCCGTCCATAAATGATGTCACGCTTTTTTCCCATGTATTTGACCTCCTCCCCCCCTTTGTCACAAAATGTCACACTTCAACATACCCCTCCCCCCTTTGTCCCATATGCTACGCTATGTTGCATAAGCATGATATCCCACTTATTTTTACCCCCTCCCGTCCCCTTGTCCCAATTTCACGAACCCCTCCCCCCCCCCCCGAAGCGTGACATCATTTGGAATGATCCCTAAACTCCTGGAAAAGGACCCCATAAAAACCCAATCTAAAAACATATATATATATATATATATACATATCATTGGCGTCACTACGCGGGGGACCCTTTTCGTTGGATTTTGTTGGCCGGGGGGCCCGAGGGCCCCTGTCTGGATACGGCCTTCGCGGTGCATTCCCCCCAAACGATGACCCCTCTCAAAATTCGGCTCACCTTCACCCTTCGTAAACAACCCCTTAAAATTTTCTATGGAGCAATAGGCAACATGTCCCCCTTCCTTCCTTTCGTGTGCGCTCTTGATATATACTATATTTATGTATATACCATTTCCGCTCCAAGAGGATGGTGCATCCCCCAAAACGATGTTCCCTTCAAAATTCAACAAAGCCAAAACGACCCCTATAAAATTTTAATGGAGCAATCTGTGCCATGACCCCAAAGGGCACCCCTAATAAATATATACTTACCCCCCAATTGTTCACCCCTGAAAAAAAGAAGCCTCCCCCACCCCTTAAAAGAAGCAAAGACACCTAAAACAATCCCCTTAAAAACTTCAATGGCGTGCGGTTTGCACAATACCCACCACCACTGGAGCTCGCATCCTTTTTTTGTGTGTGGGGGGGGGGGCTGACTTTGTTACGCCTTGGAGAGGGAGGGTCCACAGCTTTTGGGGAGGCGTGCGTTATCACATTCAATGGACATGTTTTTTACTTAACTTTACATTAAAGTTGAAACCGTTTTTAGTTCAATTAAAGTTACAATTAGCTTTGCAAAGATGTCTAAACGCCTACTTTATTTTCGGAAAAACCGCCCCCCCCCCCCGAGAATTTAAAGCAATATCGGGAAGTCTCAAATTTCTAAAAACTGGGATCGTTTTTTTTTTTTTTTTTTTTGAAATAGTAATTTTAACACATCAAAAATAAATACATTTTTATGAAATTTTCATTATAATAGAATTATTTTCCCGAACATTACTGTTAAAGCATTTTAAAACAGACAACATATTTATTTCGTAATGTTGGTACCTGTAAAAAATGTTTCTGTTGAGAATGAAAAAAAGGAAGTTGTTAATATTTTTTATTTACATAGGGATCATTCATAAATGATGTCACGCTTCGAGGGTGGGAATTGTGACAAAGTGTGACAAGGGGAGGGGAGGGGGTAACAAGAATTGTAACATCATGCATTATGCAACATAGCGTGACGCATGACAAAAGGGGGGGGGAAGGGGTCCGCTGAAGTGTGACATATTGTGACAAAGGGGGGTAGGGGGTCAAATATATGGGAAAAAAGCGTGACGTCATTTATGAACGGCCCCATTGTGAAACTTGATAGTTGTTTAAGTCATCAATAAAAAACAAAATAACACATAAAAATATTTAAAACCTGCCTTTAAACAAAATTGTTGAAATGTATAATAGTGCTTTAAACAGTGTTTCTTGTAAAAAAATTACCCCTTCAACTGTGTCGTTAATGTTGTAATAAAATGCTATGAATAAAACAGATATATTATTGCTTATAATAATTTAAATCAACGAGTAAAGAAAAAAAAATATTTTGAAGGTTAATCTTATTTTCTGGAAAGCAACCAAATCAAATAAATTTTTAGAATCAATAATACTGCAATAAAAAGCCTATTGAATTTACTAGTTAATTTTCTCAATTATAGATTTGATATAAAATGTTATGTTTGACGCTTGGTCATGTATCTAAAATAAAAATAATATAGCGTTACAATGTTATATGTTCTGTAACAATATTTTAAGACTGAAAACATCTCAAAATTCCCAATGTTCCCAAATTTCCCAGTTTCTTCCCGAAAATTTACGGGCTTTTGCATCTCTAGTTACAATCACAGCAAACCGAAACCAACCGTAGCAAAACGAAACCATCAGTCGCAAACCGAAACCATTAGTCGCAAACCGAAACCATCGAACTAAAATAAAATGAACCAAATATAATAAAAAGAAATCACAAACACATTCTGAATCTAAAAATAGTCCGTGATCCTATAACCAGCTTCTCAAAAATTGACTATATCGATTTAAATACTCTTAAAAAACCCTTTTAAATAATTTTATTTGTAACACTAAATTATGTTGCGAATTACCCTCATGGCAAGACATTTTACATGCGCGCCATCTAGCGCCAGTGGAATCGTCCGGACAAACTTTTACTATGGAGATTCGTCTCCTTCTTTTTACTCCGTGCTTCCAACAAAGCATTCTTCACTCGATTTTCCCCCAACGCGTACATTGACTCTCCTTTGAACATTAAAGTTTTTGAGGCATTACGCAAGGTATGCATACGTATTGGCTTTTTATGCTTCCTTAAACGTCTTCGAACTTTAAAACAATTTTTTTAGTGTCACTTTGGCCCTTGGAATTGGGGACATGTCTCCAAATTGATGGTTAGAAATAGCATCCCTTATTGTAAACGGGTGGTATCTGTTTAGTTTCTGTCAAAAATTTTACTACAAGCACTTTTTCGTTTTTAGGATTCAACATCAAGGACGACTAAAATCTTGGGATTATGTATCGTAGGAGTAGAAAATAACAGATTCTTCACTCCTCTTCCTTTGAACTCGTCTAAGCCCTTTGGGGGGGGGGGGTTAGAAGAGGGAACTTTTAGATTTATAGTTTGGCAACACCAGTATGAAAGCTTTAAGCCAAAGCTATCAAAATGATCAAAATATGAGTGAAAAAAATACAGAAACAATGCTGTCATTCATGAGCAAAATTGCAGATACGTGTTATGTGTTTAATGTATTCACGTCGTCTTGATTTCTCGTATGGTAGATTAATTCATTTTTGGTATTAGGTATTATTTGTAAAGGACTTAATGAAGAAAAGTGTGAAATACCGTTTTTTCTTAGGCTTTTGTATGCTTGTGACTGTACTTTGTTTAATCTTACTTGGTTGGTTTTGTCCTGATCGAGTATGTACAGTATCGAAATGGAATTATTCTCAGTTTCGTTATCCTAGTTGGAGCAAATTGAGTTTAAAGCACGTCGTGGCTGACAACTTGGGAAGACCACTAACATTCCTTTCCCATCCTCTGATTAAAGAAAAAATGAAACTCAGTGAAGTTCATGATAAACTTTCATTTGATGATTTCTTAGAATCTGATTTTCATTTCAATATAAAAGGATCTGATGTTATTGTATTTCTTCACATTCAAAAAACTGGTGGCACATTATTTGGTCGGCATTTAGTCCAAGGTCTTGATTTAGAGCAACCTTGTCTGTGCAGAAAAGGACGGAAGAAATGTCGTTGTTTTAGACCAGATTCTGATGACAAGTCATGGCTGTTTAGCAGATATTCCACTGGCTGGAAATGCGGTTTACACGCGGACTGGACTGAGTTAACTAATTGTGTACAAAGTGCAATGGATCAAACTGAAAAGGGTACTGCTAAAAGGAGGTAAAAATTATTTGCAATTAAAATGAGGGAAAAAATGTATTTGAATTTTATTTCTTATACATTGCAATTTAAATGTACTATTCTCTTAAATTGTTATGTTACTCTTGATTTCATGGTAGAAATGATAAATTGTGTACGGTGTTTTTATGATTATTACCATCAGAGTGTTTGTACATAGCACCATTCAAGGCTGCTGAGTAGAAAATAAAAACCAGGCTTGTCCGTAGAGGCGCCCTTCATCTGGGAAAAGGAGAACCAAGGCAGCCATGCGTAAAGGATTTTACTGCGTAGGAGGCAATTTTTTTTGTGATGTTACCACAAAATTCTTGGCAAATGGAAAAAATTAATAAAGTCTTAGTTAGAGAAGGCAAATTTCCCCCTTATTGTCTCTACCCTGTTTCCACATCTGAACAAAGGGGAGGCTTATTGAGCAGGGTCTGGTGAAAGATTGGCATATCTATTTATGTTTTTTTTTGGGGGGGGGGGGAGGAGGGTTCTCCAATCACACTAGATTAAATTTAATATGCCTGTCATTTTCTTGTAATCAAATATACATATCTACAGTGAAACCTGTGTAAATTTGTGGTGCAGCACTTTAGTGATGAACTTAGACAGATGGTCAACGTGTAGAGGGTGAAGGGCTAATTCCGTTCCTGACAAAAGTGGCCAACTTAGACAGCAGGTCATCTTACAAAGGTGGTCAACTTTAAAGGTTTTACTGTATATATATATTTCAAAATTTAATTCAGAGGAGAATTTATGCAAAGACCTGTGGAAAAGTGCAACTTTAAATATAGCAATGTTCAAACATGCAATTGTGAGTAACATATCAGTTTACACATTAAAATTGATTCACATGTCATAATGTTCTGTAACCTGACTGTTATGGATCTCTAAGTGGGCTATATAGACTATGGTGGCAAGTTTTAAAAGAATAAATTCAGCCCAAAAGTCTAACGTGGGTGAAATAAAGGCTGATTTTATGCATTTATTTATTGTTTTGTTGAATACCTAATTTTTAGAGATAAGCTTTTTTGGGCACTATGAATCAGTATATAGAATAATAAATGATTAGACATACATTGTGTAAACGGATAGCAGGCGTGCCCACTAGATTGACATTTTTTGGGGCTAGGCCAATTTTGGGTTCCACAGCTTTTTAGAAGGGTGTCCACCTTTGCAAATACTATGTTGAAAGGCAAATAAAATACTCTCTGGTAGTTTTCCTTCTGGCGGGGGGGGGGGGGGGGGGCAAATTTTGGAGGTAAAAAGGTGCCATGCAGTGACACCATCCATAAATGATGTCACTGACTTTTTTCCATACATTTGACCCCCTCCCCCCTTTGTCACATGCCACGTTATGTTGCATAAGCATGGTGTCACACTTCTTGTTACCCCCTCCCCTCGTCACAATTTCACGAACCTCCATCGAAGCGTGACATCATTTATGAATGATCCCTTTCTACCAGCAGAAAATAGTTTTTGCCATGCCTGTGGCATTCATAATAGTTATAATCGGTTTACCTGCAACAAGTGGCAAAAATTTTTAAAAAGCACTTTTAGCAGTGTCAATTATTAGAAGCAAATTTAAGACAGATATCTCTTTATATCAATTTAATATTATGCCTATTTCATGTTTAACATAAAAATCAAAAGTTTATGTTAATAAATAATGCAAACACTAGTCAACCTGTGCAGAATTCCACACTAATTTTGGAGAAAGGGTATTATGAAGAAGAATAGAATAAAAATAAACGGGTGTTGGTACAAAAGAAGGCATCTAATTGAACACATCAGTACAAATAGCTGTTACAATTTATTTCCACTATTATTTAGATATTCAAAATAATAAAATAATTGCAATAATAATGATAATTATTTTTGTTAGTAGTATACATAGTATTAAAGTACAATAATGAAACAGTTCCATTATTTAAAATATAGTTACTGTCGGTTGGTTAGGCTCTGAAAATTTCCTAATATAAATGAATGTGTACAGCCTAACGATTGAAAAAGTTTAATGCACAGACACAGCAAAAATATCCAATTTTCTGCACAGTAAAGACAGAAGAGTTTCTTGTTTGTTTACTTGATAACAGATGGTGCCAGCATACAAAACATCAATTTGGCAGCCATTTAAGGATCTCTTCCTAGATGATTTTAAATCTCAGATTCAAGAGAAGCAGTGCATTTTTAGACCGTGGGTCTATTTTTCGTCATTAGCCGGCATGATAAGCTTTAAAATGAGGGGTAAATAATGGAATTTGATAAAAGAAAAAGGAAGATATTGTGGAGCGACAGAAAAACGGCTAGAGAAATATTACATAGATTCGGGAGAGATAAAAGCTTTTACAAAACAATTTCTTATGACTGTTAATGTATTAACGAACAAATAATAGAAAAATGATTTCGATGCAGTAGGACTCTTTCCTAGAACTAAATGTTTGGGATTGGGGTATTTGTATTGAAAAAAAATTTAATTGTTTTTTTCTAAGCAAGTGATGTTTAATCATGAAGAAAAAACTGAACTAATAAATCAAAGAAGAAAGTTGAAGAGCTACAATATTCTTTGTTATAATCTGTATTCAAAACTAAAGATATGAGTGCTATGTAAATGAAATAACAAAATTTTAGTTATTTTTGTACTAACTCACGCTATGAAAAATTAAGCGGAAACTTTGAATACAAATTACTGTAAAATCTCATCTATTTCACAATTAAATAGCAATTGCAAAATCCAAATGAAGTAAATTCTTCTTGTGATCTATTTTCTACTTGTTTGAGAGAAAAAAAAGAAGAAACATTTACTGAACTACTCACTAAATATTCCTGATGATTTTTTGCTCTCTCTGTACATTTTTCTCCTTAAAAAGCAAAGGAAAAAATAAAAAAAAATAGGAAAAGATATCAACTAAAGCAACTGGGCAAGACTTGTTCAAAAAAGTCATTCAAGTCGTTAATTCCCCCCTCCTTTCCTTTCATTTTTTTATGTAATACAATGATTCCTTTAAATATTGGAGCAAAAAAAAAAATTCTGGAATTTTCTTTTTATTTTGCAATTCATTTGTTTTATATTGGATACTTCTATTTAAACTTGCAAAAGATCAAATTTTCTTCAGTAATTAAATTTCTTGTGTGATTTTTAAAATTAACACGGTAACACTTTACTTATTAACATCACTTTCACGCCACAGAATAAAATAAGTGTAGATGAGCTTGATTTACTTAAAATTGTATATTATATTATTTTTAACATATGCTTTAGTTAATTCTGTATTTTTTTTCAAAAAATATTTTCATTATAGGAGTTATCTTTTAAATTTATGCCAGATATTTAAATTAAAAATTTTTCAACTAAGCTATTTTTTAATTTTCTGCCATGCCAGGCCAGTTTTAACCACTTTGGCAGAAACTTGCCTATTGATGCTTTATGAATTGTGTTGAATTGGAGCTTAATTTCCCGAAAAATAAATAAATAAATAACTATTGTCAATTGCCCCTCAAAACGGAAAAGTACCTACTCTCTTATGCAACAGAAAACATACTTTTGATCAACGCACTCTGCTATTATCACATGAAATAAAAATGTTAGATTGTAGAAACAAGTTAGCAAGCAAAACGACTTTGGATATAGGATTGTCTAAAAGTTTGATTTCTAACATGTATTTAGTTATTATTAGAGCCTAATTGGTATAAAGATGCTTATGAATAAAAAATATTGTTTCATATTTGTACAGCTTAGTAATATTTGTACAGCTTTGTAATATTTTTAGTACTAATATTTTTCTTTCATTTTTGTAAAAACTTTATCACATTTTTTATATTTTCAGATATTTTTATATTACTTTGCTTCGGGAGCCTGTGGATCGCTTCTTAAGTGAGTTTCGCCACGTACAGAGAGGAGCAACATGGAAATCATCTCTTCATTTGTGTGAAGGACGTCCTCCGACAGTTGAGGAACTTCCTCTTTGCTTCAGTGGGAAAGATTGGAGGGATGTTCCTTTGTCAAAATTTATGAATTGCAATTCTAATTTGGCAATTAACAGGCAAACACGTATGCTGGCCGACTTGACACTTGTAGGTTGCTACAACACCTCTGCAATGCCATCTCGTGACAGAGATGTGCTTATGCTGGCTAGCGCCAAAGAAAATTTAAGGAAAATGGCTTTTTTTGGGCTCTGTGAGTTTCAAAAAATGTCTCAATATTTGTTTGAAAGTACTTTTCATCTCCATTTTCTTCAACCATTTCATCAGCTAAATGAGACTCATGGAAGTCTTGCTCGTAGTGCCATCAGCGAGGATGCTATTAGAAAAATTCGTAAGCTAAATTACCTTGATGTCCAACTCTATGAGTTTGCTGTGAATCTCTTAAAGCACAGATTTGAAATAATGAAGAGAAAAGATCCTAATTTCGAGGAAAATTATAAGAATCTAGGCAAGAAAAAAAGTCGTTCAGATGCTGGCTATGATCCTGCTTTGAGAGATTCTTGATAATTTATCTGAAATTTGAATCATATATGGTTCCAACAAAGCTTAAATCATTATTATTTGATTTAATTTGTTTTAAGATCTGAAAGGAGTAATAATTTATGCATTTCATTTAAAATTAATGTTCAGTATTGCAATATCAATGCTTGTTTTTCTAGGCATTATTTTTTTTAAATATAGCTATGGTGGAAATGACTAAAATATTGCCTTATATGTTTGACTTAGTATTATTATTCAAAATAATCCATATTAAATAACTAAAATGTCATTCACGATTTTATAAATTTTTTTATTTGTAATTTAATTATTATTATTACTTTTCTAAGAAATACATTTTTCAAGCATCCAGCTTAGGTATGATTTTTTTTTCTCTCTAATGTGATTTGTTCTTTCTGTTGAAACCATAAAGGGTTTTTTTTTTTTTTTTTGAGGATATAAACTTCTTTTACCCTTTGAGAACTGATATTTTTGAGCATTAAAATATGATAACTCCTATTGCTTCAAACGCCAAAAGCTTTTCATTTTAGCTGTTTTCTTAATAAATTTTACAAAATGTGCAATAATTTATATATTGTGTTGTTTTAGTTTGCTATATAATTGACTAGAATTATTTTTTGTTGTTAATATGCATGTAATTAGTACTGCAGTCACTGCCATCCTTGTTTTAACTAAAAGTTTTCTAATGTTTTAAAAATGTTTTGTGTGAGTTTCGACTTAAACCTTTAATGAATTTCCGAATTATGTGTGGTTTGTTAAGAATAAACTAATGAAATGCTTTTGTTGATGTAAGGTTTTTATTAGTTAAATTTAGTTTTTCTTTTTTAAAGGATCTGCTGTTATTAGTGAAACGTTTTATTGTTATTGATGTGTTTTATTAAAAATGCATTATTTATTTTTACATTAAAACTGAAAATGTGAAAGATTTAATTTTTTAAATATTATTCTATTTACTAGTCTGCTTTAGCTTTATCTTTAGATAGTTGAACATGTTTTTGTACGTTATTTTATTTTCATTATGAACATACAATTAATAATCCATATAAAATTATCTCATTTTTGAATTAAGTGAGAAAACATTTTTTATATAGCAACTTGTAAGAAACAATTCAGTTTTTTGTTAGTTTTGTGCTATATTAACATTGTTTTATCCTTTAGATAGCACCTTATGTTTAGAGTTCAAAGAATGTAAAGTTTATCTTCAATTCATTAAGCTTCAGCTCTCATTGCTGGAACATTTACTGCTCTTTTTTTTTTTTTTTTTTTTTAATTGAAAACCTTTTAAAGTTATTTGAACAACATATTCAGCACATTTCTTGAAAGCATTGATAAAAGGATGTATGATGCATTTTTTTTTCAGAAAAATGTTCTTAAATTTGCTATTTTCTTGGATTTTTTTCAAAAATGAAAGTATTTTTTTTTTTACTGTGTTGTACAAAGAGATAAAAAAGAAATAAATCCATTCTTATTTTTATATAGTTCACTGCATGTTCCAAATTAACGTTTTGTAAAACAACATATATGCAAGACCAGAAATGAAAGGATTCATTCAAAAAATGCTAGAACCATTTGTAGTTGTATTTCCAGCATAGGTGCTTTTGTGTTCCTTGACTAGGATGTCTTTTGTCAGAGAATGCATATAATGAAGGAATAAATACTGCTAGACAGAAAGGCATTATTTACATCACAAAAACAATACTGCTATTTCTGGAGTTCTAGGAAAGAAGATTCTTGGAATTATGTTTACTGCCCTTTTAGCTATTTATGCTAAAAACTTGATTTCCACTAGAAGGTTTACCTGAAATCTACTCAAATGACGTGTCATAATTTGAGACATATGAGTGTTATGTAGCATGAAACATGCAAATTTAATTTTTACAGCAATATGTCTTTATGAAATTCAATGTTAAGAGAATTTTGAAAGTTACTTCTGACTGGTATTCTATTCATACAGTTTCAGAACTAGTATATTGATCACCATATCTAGGGGTCGATCCAACATCTTTAACAAGGTCCGCTTTTTGTGAATTTTAAAAAGATTTTTGAAAAATCAAATAATTTTGCAAAATTTCAAAATTTAATCAGTGATAAAATTTTTATATTATTTGCTGCCGCTTGTTTAATAAATAATTCTGTAAAAAGCACGATTTGGTAGCTTGTAACTTGTAATTTTGTGAAGGGTCCGTGATTGACTATGTGCAATAATGAATTTTTATTCATGTTAAAACAACATTTGTTTGCAGCCATAAAAAAATTCTATTACAGCCATGTTATGTTGTCTTCATCTGGAACATCGTAAAATTCCAGTGCTGGAGTCCCAGTCTGGATTGTTTTTGACTCCATTTTCTTTTAAATTATTAATTTAGCTTTTGAAATTACATATATAATTTTTTCATTTTAATGGAAAAAATCATTGTCTAATTTATTTCATGCTCATTAGAAATGATTCAGCAGCAGTAATTTCTGATGCATTAAAAATAAAATGTGTAATTTTATTATTTTTCATAAAAATCCTTGTTGGCTCAAAAATGGCTGAATCCTGGGTTCATTGTTGATCCATAAGAGCACAAAGTGCTTGTATGGATTGCTTTAGACTCTACAGCTTCACATGGAATCTAAACCCTTAGGACCTGATTGGGGGAAGAGCGATGCAAATCATGCCATTGTTGGGATTGAAATTGAAGAGCTAAAAAGAGAAAGCAGCATGATCTACTGTCTGTGCCACTGGTGCAAAAACAATTCTTGGTAAATATTAATTTTCTAAAAAGCCACCTATTAAGGGGTACTTTTTCTAGAGGCCATAAAGTATAAGTCTGTTATTGATTCTTTGTAATTTTTATTTGATTTTTCTGAGTTAATGATTCTTATTAATGTTATTAGCAGGGGGTGTCTTTTGTGTATTCCTCAAATGTATGAATCCCAATATTTTGAAATTTAAAATACTGGTAATTGTTATAGTGCTAATTATTGAATGATATTGATTTGTAAAATTAATTCTGCTATCAGAAAACAGGATAAATTAGTTTTTTCAATAACCAATATCTAAATGGGAATAAAAAGGCAAATTTCTTCATACTTCCTTAGAATAGGGTTGCTGGCACTAGATGTGGAAACTTTAATTTAAGAATCCCTTGCTCTAAGCATTGTTTTCATCATCTTTAATGTTTATTTATTTTCAAAATTAATTAAGTTAACTTCAGTTACATAATTAGACATTACTACTAAACTATTGCTGCATCACTGCATATTTAGTTTACAGAACTATATTTAAAATTTTGACATTCTTTGTTCTTGATTATGTGCATTCTATTGAATTCAGTAGGATAGCTCATAAATTTTTCCTTTTTTGTATAACCTTTTGATTTGCTATTTCTAAAAATTTCACATACTACTATTTATTGAACTTTCTTTACTTTGTACATTACGTTAAATAATACTGAATTGCCTTTTTTAGTTTACAGTTCTGGAAGTTTGTAGTATCTGTTGATCTTTTTCGTTAAAGAAACTTTAAATTAAGGCATGACAATTTCATTCCAAAATATTCTTTATTATTTAATTCTGTACTTATCATCTCTTTTCATATTTGACTGCCTTGTTTTCTAAGCATTTTTTCAGGACTAATATTTCTTAATTCAGTTTGTAAACTATAGTTATTTTTCTATAATTTTAATCCAGTTTTAAAATACATTCTGTGTCATTATTTTTAATATATTCATAATACTTTGCACTTTAAAGTTTAAAATTTAAAAAAAACCTTAATATTGTTCTAATTATAGTCATTGCTTTAATTTTTAACTGTAAAATTTGTTTTTATATGTGGTTTTACAATGAAATTAATTGATGAATTTTATTTATAGTATTACTGGGATTTATATTTTAACTTGTATAGCTAAAAGCATTTGTTTTTCCTTTCAAACTGTATGCTGTAGTTGTATGTTGTTAAAATCCTATAAGCAAAAAGTGCAGTAAATGCTGATATGTATTTAACATAGCGAAATCACAATGCATTCCTATAACACAAACGAACTATACTGTGCTCTAGATAGATGATGAGTGAACTATATTTCATTTAGTTAAATAAGTCTATATATTTCTCTTTTTTTTTTTTCATTAAATTTCAAACATATTTTCAAAGTTTGCATATTATGGTCAAATTCTTCTTTCAGAGCGTTGTTGTCCTTTAAATGCAATTATGAATTTAACCCCCTCATCTCCCCCCCCCCCCCAAAAAAAAGGATGAAAATGTTGAATAAAGTTATCTAATGTTCAACATTTTTATATTGTAACATATTTATGGTTTTATTTTATGTGTTTAAATGTTGGTGTAATTTACACAGTTTGCTCATACAACTGCACTTTCATCTCAGTTGATAATTCCTTGCTGCATTCAAAAACTTTTCACCTAATAAACCTCATACTGTCCACTTGAATCACTTAAAAAGGGAAATTAAAAAAAAAAATCTTGCAATAACTACCCAATAAATGCTTATTATATAAATATCTTCTGTAACAAATATAACTTATACATTTTATTGTTTTCATTGAGAGTTTTATTAAGGAGTTAGAGATGCAGCTTCAGAATAATATTCCACTTCATAACGTAATTCCTTTCGATCTTTCTGTTGAGATAAAGACTGTTTTTGCTTGTAGTAAAACAATCTCTCAATATTCTGCATGTTGGACACACAAAAAACTCTCTCCCCTCCTGTTTTTTTTCTTTCATTTTCCACAATAAAATAAGGTTGAAACATTGTTTTATACAATTGGGGTATGATCAGGGTCCGACAAATCCCAGGCGCCAGGTCGCCCAGGTAACTAAAAAAACTGCCTTGACGACTAGTTTTTCAGGTGGAGACTATGTTCGCAAATGAAAATATTATAGCTGGCCCCTAAAAATTTTCCCTGCCTCCTAAGATTTTCGCATTTTTGTCGGACTCTGGGTATGATACACAGTCAAGCCTGTCAAGTAGGGGTAGTAGCCCTCCTTTCTTCTTTATATCTTTCAGGCTTGACATTCATGAAAGACATTTGGTTCTTAATGTGAAGCAATTTGTTCTTCCGTTGATAGGTCACAATATATATATATATCCATTCTATTAATCTTTGTTGATGAAATAAAATCGAAAAAAATTTCAGTTTACTATCGACTACGAAAAATAACAAATTTCCACGAAAATTAAATTACCTTTACTTAGGCTTTTTGGAAGCAATAGAGCAAAATGTGAAATTTGACAAATGATGAAACTAATGAACGTATAAAAGTTATATATCTTAAATTGTTTCAAAAATAACAAAAATAGCATATAAAATTATTGATTAATATACTGTAGTTATCGGTAAATAGTCCGCATCGTTGTATAGTCCTCAGGAAGACAAATTCATCCTAAAAAGATCAAGTTCGGTGTATAACCCGCATCGCTGTATAACCCGCACCCAAAACAAAAACAATTACATGAACAAATCACTCTGTAAGGTACACTGTTTATAAGGAAACAATTTTAAATTACAGAACACTTTTAACATTTAAAATTATATTGTAAAAAGTTTACATTTTACCATATTTTGTTTATACATGGCTATTTTGTTTATACATTTTGTTTATACAGGGACCTCTGCTCTGGTCCTACCCTCTATTGTGATTCAATTGGTGTGGAAGCAAAGACTTGCATGGGGAAGTTAGGTGGGTGGGTGAAATTGGATCATTGTTTCGAAACCTATCATTTATTTCTTTCAATTTAACAATCAATTTAATTTTCTTTTTAATGATAATTATTATTTTTTAAATTCTGTGTATTGCCTGCATCGTTATATTGCCTGCAGATAGTAAAAAAAAAGAGTTTTTTCATAGATAACCTGCAGGCTATACACAGTTAATTACGGTAAATAGAAATTATTGTGTGATATTTTTTTGTATTTACTTGAGTTTTAACTGCTTTTTTTTTTTTTTTAGTAAAGAAATTCATATTAGACTTTCAAATGCTCTGATGATGTTAAGTCATTTGTAAATATATTAAATGTTGTTAAATTTCTCATAGTTTTACAAATTTATCCTATTTTATTTTAAAATATTGACTTGTTCGTATATCTTGGATTTCATGGAGTTATGTGCTACTGTATTCCCTGATTACAAAGTACTGCTCATTATTTTTACTAACAAATTTTACATTTGAATCCAGAATTTGTCAAACGCAAAAAACTAACCTATCTACCTGACTATGGAAAATTGCTTTTGCTTGCTACTGAAAACTTTTCCTATGTTGGCATCTCTCTTTAAGTAATGTATTTTTCTTTTGTGTTTATTCTTTTGTAGTTTGTTGTTACTTGATGTACAGTCATTAGGGTAACTTTAAATCAGTTTTTTGAAACTTTAAAGAGAATGATAATACACATTTTTATCAGATTTTTTTTTTTTTTTTTAATTTAACTAGCACTAATTTGAAGTTATCAACTTGTACTTACTTTCATTAGACACAATATTACAAAGTAAAAATAATGCCCTTTTTGGCACATGTGGACAGAATGAGGTGCTGAATGGTCATGTTGGCTATCTGCTGTTGCTTTTCTCTGTGCTTAAATCACATTTGTAACTATATTTGTAATGTTAATATGTAAATGTCTCGTGAAACATGAACTGCCTTTTTCGTGCCATACTTATGTAAATCTGTTACTGTCTAAGATCTTATAACTCAAATAGAATTAACATATCATTCAACACTGTACTGACAGTGCAGGGATTGCCAGACATGCTTGTTTCATATGAACTAATTCATATGTTTGTATCGAAAATATTGTACTTGTAAATATATGTATCTAATATTTTGCCTATTTTTGAAGGATATATAGTTTTATGGGGCGGAGAGTGAAATAATTTTATGTTTAAATCTGCATTCTGTTTTTCTTAAATATATATTTTATTTTAAAAATTATAAAATAATTATCTTGGTGTTCAATTATTTTTCTTTTTTCATGAAGATAAGGAACGCTTGACTTAATATTATTAAGATTTCCGTCTAGTATTCAAATTAATAAATTGCATAAAAAAAAATTTTCACATTTAAAAAAAGTTCTCTGCTCTACAATTGAGTGTTCCTATTGCTCTCCCTGATTTGAAAACAAGATATTTCATGATAGGCTAATGATTTTTAAATTTCTTGCAGTCGAATTGTTCTCATTCAGATTGCTCATTCAATCAAGAAAAAAAAAAAAACATATTTGGATGAGATATTTGTTTAATGTTTTTAGTAACGGCTATTAAAAAGGTTTTTAATCAGTAGTATATATTTGCCACGATTTGAAATTTTTATTTTATGTTTTTAATATTTGGAAAATATTATAATTTTATATGAAACAGAGTGAAATCAAACTGGGTGGTTCTTATTATCTTACTAATTTTTTAATGCTGTATTCTTTCCCAATGTAGTTTAATATTAATCAAGATCTGGCTGTCCCTGGCTTCCACTCTGTGATTTTAAGCAAAGAACTAGAATGTTCGAAATATGTATGTAACGTATGTAGTACACTTGAGATTTAAAGTGATTACTGTTAAGTGGCTTTTGGGTATGAATTTCTTTAGCATAGTATTTTAATTATAAAATTATATTTCTAGATCATGAAGCTGAAAAGCAGAAACAAGAACGGAAATGTAGCATTTCACTTTTCATGTACAAACAAATCCAACAAACCATTAACATATTATGACATTTATGCAAATTGAATTAATTTCTATATTAATAAAGCAAAAAAGTTATGTACCTGAGTTTTGGGGGAGATAATTTTTCAAAATTCAAATTTGTGCTATTTTAAACAGATTTTTCAATTTGCTGAGATCTATTCAAAGAAATTTCTGTACATTTCAATTTTTATAGCAGTTTAAAGTTTAAAAAATTATACCAATTTTATTATTTTAAGTTTGTATGACAAAGGAAATGCCTAATAAATTTTAAAAGCTATTCTAGAATTCTAAAACTAAGCTTGTTATTTTTTTTAAATAGGTAAATGGGGAAATTAAATAAATACTTTTATCTGCAATATAATTATTTAGGTACAATAATAGTACCATAAACATGGAAAGTGATCTCAATGGAAGTATTTTGTGAAAATATATTTTTTAAAATCTTCATTAATAATTAAATGTATATACATATAACTATATGTATTAGACTGCATTACATTTGCAAAAAAAAAAAAAGTAAAATTTATTCAAGTAAAATATCTGCACTAACAATGCATTAATTCATAAGGGGCTTGGTTTTTGTGGCAAAACAATGTCATGCGGGCTCAGGCTTCTATAAGTGAGCCCAAAATCTGCTCTACTTGGCCCATTCTATATTTAACTTAAACATAGATATTAAATAATAATAATAATAATAGGAGTTTTTTTTTTTTTTTTTTTAAATTTAGCAACCATACGAGGTAATGCAGGGGTGGAAAGTCTCTGCCAATTTTCCCAATTCACCCCAAAAAATCTGATACAAAAAGGCTTCACAATTTCTGTGCCAAAATGTTGCAAAATTACAATTTTCATATCCTGAACTGTTCTTTGAAAGTTAACAAACAACAGTTACTTGCAATTTTCATAGCTGAAAGCTAGATTGAAAAAAAAGGAGAAATTCTCATTGCTTTTATGCATTTTTAGTGCTATCAATTGATGAAGTATTATGGCAATCCCCATGCAAATCTCATTTAGTTTTTAAGCTTCTTTCTATGCATGTACATTCTCTAGTACATTAATTAAATTTTCATTATTTTTATAAAATGGAGGTAAAAACCTATTTTTTAAAAAAATTGCAATATTGAACACATAACATGCCGAAAGTTCCATGCCGTGTTTCAGATTTCAGTCCTTTTGCATCCTTTGAATGTTTCAGTTATTTTGTAAGTTGGAAGTTAATTTAACACATAATTTCAACCTTTCGAGAATGGCAAGCATCTTAAAAGCCAAAAACATGCATAAAAAGCCTTGTGACCCCCTTGGTGCAATATTTCCTTTGTACAGCACTGAATTTTATAACATTTAATCATAATAATGGTATTTTGTTTAATAAAATAATGTTTTTTACTTTTCTGGTCTGATTATGTCCTCCTTATAACTAAGGGTGACTCTCAGGTTGAGAAACGTTTGATTAAACATTAGCTACTTTAAATCAACTTATTTTAATTTTAATTTTACTATTATCTTATAACCAGATTCGTGTTATTATTTGCTTATAGTTGTCAATTTTTTGGGAATATAGTAGCTTTTAAACAAAAATGCATTTAATTATTTAATTGTTCATTTGTTTTAAAAATAGAATAATTTTTATTAAGTTGAAACATTGCTTTTGTACTTTTGGTTTTAATATCTGCTAAAGTCTATCCACCTCTTAAAAAGTAGTAAATAAGCAGAAGAGTAAAGAGAAGAAATTTATATAAAACTTAAAATTTTATCACATGAAAATCTCTTTTCAACTCCAGATTTCAAGAGAAGGCAATGGCAATTAACTATTACAAAAAACGCTATGGTGAAAAATTGTAGAAAAAGAATAGTAGAAGAGAAAACTGTATTTTAAAGAACTTGAGTTTCTGAAAATGTCTAGAGGAGAGCGAGAGAAAGATTTTTTCCTATAAAAAATAAAAAATAACGATGTAGTGAGAGCGGAGGGGGGGGGGGGGGAGCGATGCATCTAGTATAAAGCAAGCCTACTTTGTTTAGAAATGTTATTTTTATAATTTAAAACTTAAAATACTTTAAAAGGAATTTGTATTTTTCACAAAAGAAAAGAAGTCTTTTCACATCGTATTCTTAATCATCTTTTCAAAATATAAGAAATACCATTTTGCTACTTTTTATCATACTCATAAAATCCTTTCTCTTTTGGGTTTTGAATTCCAATGATTTGTTTTGTAAAAGTTTCTTTTTATTTAATGCAAGTTGTTGTCTATGGTACTTTTTTTTCTTTGGAAGTAATTTAATAGTAGTAGTCTGTATAACATCGTGATTAATTTTACACTACAAAAAAAGTTTCCTCCTCAACCCACTCCCCTTTTGTGATACAAACTATTTTCTTCAAGCAACATTAACTCCTGTAAAATTGTGAATTATCCTGATACAGAACTGGTAGTTCTGATACAGGATTGTAAGTTGACCTGATACAAAACTGACAGCTTTAACACAAAATTGCAAGTTGACCTGATACAAAGCCCACACAAAACTGAATTTTTAATTTTCCACTTCTGGGTAATGTATCCTGATCAGATGCATTTAAAATGAAATAGAGAATTGTAGATAGATGTAACATATATTGATTTAAAAAACAAATATGTTTATTATATTGTAATTGCTTTACATATGTAGAGATTAATTGTAATGATTCAATTAAAATATTTTTTTTATATTGCCTGCCTTGTTTAGCATATGTAAAAAATGCAAATGAAAAAATATTGCCTTTGCATCAGAATTTTTCATTCTTTAAGAGTTGCTTTTGAAAATGAATACCTAAAAGCCACTGCTAAGATGTGCTTAAAATTATGCTTCTATATTTCTGAATACTTACGTTAATTTTTATATATTAATATTGTTTATCCTAGGCATATGGGGATGATTAAAGTATAGAGATTCAGATCTTTATAGATGTGGATGTTTGTCTTTAATTTTGTGAAACATAGAATCTAGTTTTTTTGATTATTGTGATAGTAAACTCAAAGCCAAATAAATTTTTACAATAAACAATTGCTTATTGTTTATTTTTTCTGCCTTTTCTTATTATTCTCTATAACTAACATTAGCTTTACTAATTTCTTCTAAGAAAAAAAAAACTTTTGTACTATTGAATTGGATATAATTTTTTATAGAATAGTTGAATCCTGAAAATGTCAATAAAAATGAAAAAGAACTTTTCTGCCTGCTATATCACATCTCATGAAAAACCGTAAGAGATTCATATCGGGAAAAAAACTATAAATGCATAATAGTGATGATCACTGCAGAAGGCTGGGAAGATGAGAAACCTACTTATTTTCATGTTATATTGCAACTTCAGGGGTGATTGCGACTAATACTAGACTAATTGTGACTAAAATGTGAAAGAACTGCAGAGTGCTAGATATTTTCAAAAAGGCATTTATTGTCAACTTAAAGGGTGTACTTACTGGATTTTTCCCCCTCTTGTTCAACTTTTTATTTTGTTGCTAATGATTGAATCAACCTGTTATATTCATCTGCATGGAAATGGGAGGCTGGACCCCCCTGGGGGCTAATAAGTAAATAATAGTAATAAGCAGGGCCTAAAAAATCTTTAAAATTGTACATGCCCTGTCGGGCATGTTTGTCCCAAAAATTCATGCTCGAACAAAATTTTTACACGCCCAAAAGTTGTCTTATTGGATATTAATAAAACATTTGAATTTGAGGTTAGCATTAATCAGACAAAAAAAAATTAATTAACAGCTTTCTGTCTACATGAAGAATTATTTTAACATTAATCTAAATAATTTAAAAAATTGCATGACATATAAATATTATATAATAAGTCGATACGAGTCAAAATTTTATTGTATTACCAATTTTATTGTTGACATGCATGTCCGTCAACATGTCAATGTTGATCTCCAGTAAAGATGCAGTGATTTTTCAATAAAATACAAAATAATAAAGTATTGGAAAGAAATATTTGATTAAAAAATTACATGCCCCTGCCGTGCAGGTAAGAGTAGAAGATTCCTGCCCTATCAGAAATTTTAATGCCCTGGGCATGTCGGGCAATATAATTTTTGAGCCCTGGTAATAGGACAAGCATGAAAAGAAAAATTGTCATCCTGTGTGACTTTTTTAGTAGCTGAATTCGATGTGGTGATGATGAAATTAATTATGCATATGTGTTCAGATTTTGCATTGAAGGAAAAACTGCTGGGAAATTATTACATAACCCCTTCCAAGCCGAAAATATTTGAAAGAGCAATTAATTCTTTTTGGGCATTTGAAATGGCATGAGAGTGCTACAAAGAAAGAAAACAAAAGGCTACAGGGCATTGCATCCTTCCAAAAATACTCTAGAGTTGCAATAAATTGTGACCAGAGTTCAAAAATCTAGAAAATCTCTAAAATAAAAATCTTGGGGGGGGGGGGGGGGACCAGGTGTAAAAAGTAGTTGCAGATCGTAAAATTTAGCATGGTAATAAAAAACTCATAAGCTTGTTTCGTGTTTTTTAAGATCACTTAATCTTTTTAAAAGTACAAAAAATTTACCTAATTACATCAAACAAGGCTGTATCCAGAGGGGGGAGGGGACAGCCCCCCCCCCCCGAAATCCCAAAATTTTTCGCAATGCAGCATATATTCTTCCCTGAAACTTTCCCCTACACTAGTGTTTCAAAGTCAGCCCCCCCCCCCCCCCCGAAAAGAATTTCTGGCTACGGCCTTGTGAAAAAGTACAATACATTTTTACATATTAAGACAGTTAACCACCAATCCCTTTAGATAATTTTGCAAAATACCATTATAATTAATTTGTACTAATAAACAAAGTGTTATGACAATTAGATTAATGCTAGAGAATGAGTAGTAGGTCAAGCAGCTTTTTAAACATCCTGAATGTTCTTAAAAATTTAATATTTCAAATAATACAATGTCAATGCAATGTTTTCAATACTTTTCTATGGTATATAAAAATTAAAATGTGTTATTTAATTTACAACTTCAAGTACGTCAAGGTAAAGCGAAAAATATCCACAAAAAAGAAAAAGGTAATGAATAAGTTTTTAAATGTCAATTCAAATTTTAATCATATAAAGGAAACTTGTAATTATTGAGGCTGTACATGATTCATATACTTTAATATTTATCTTTTAATTTCATTCTAAAAAATACTTTGAAAACTATTCACATAGAACTGTTTTCAAAGTTACATGTAAATCATAAGTAATCAAAAATTGTTCAATAAAGTTTCGTTAAATTTCTAAATTTATTCATACATAAACATTAATAATTAGATGCAGCTAAGGAAAAAAATGTTCCCCAAGTAAGGGATAAGAATAATTTTCGCTTGTGCTTCTTAAGATTCTGTATTTCAGCAGGTGTGGCCAGCTAATGTAGTATAAGTGCTACTAGTTTTTAATGCACCTACTTTCTATATTTTTCAACTCTAAAAATAGAAATAAAATCAGCCTCGTTCCAGGTCTGGGCCTCCTTCCATAAAGCTCAAAATGAAATTCAATAAAAAAAAATGTTATTCTTCTGTGTTAGAATCTATGTTCCCTCCGATAAGCACTTTATGGAAGTATGTATGATTCTCCATAAAGTGCTTATCGGATACAAAATTTAAAATATTCTTATTGAGTTGATTAAATTTCCCAAGCATCCGCATTCAGTATTCTAAGTTTGAACACGCAACGCCACTGAATGAAAAATTTTTTAAATCATAGTTTGGTAGTATAATTATTTGAGATAACTCATTAAAGAAGACTAATACCTGTGACTAATACAACAATTGCTATTCTCATGCATATGGGCCTAATGGCTGAATATTTAAAACATTCATTGTCATTATAATATGGATTGATATATTTTAATGCAACAATTGGATTATATTCACAGATTACACAGTATAGGAAATTTAAATGCTTATTAAATTTCATTTCAATTAAATGAAATATCAATTTTATAAACTAATATAAATTTTGACACATTGACGAACAGTAGGAACTAGTGAAGTTCATAGACTTAACTAGGGTTGGTGAAAGGGGGGGGGGGTCACCCTAAAAACGTACAGACTAAACACCAAAGAAGTGTAGAAGAGTTGAAAATTTACAAGTCATAAATACTTGTCTCTTAAGATATACCTGTACTCCATGTATATTTCAGGCATCTCCCGGGGGGGGGGAAGCTACCCCCTCGGAGCAAGTCAACTCCCCCCCCCCCCCCGGCAAAAAAATTCAGATCACAACCTTTAATAAAAGAAAGAAAAGAGAAATTACGCTTTTAAGACACTTTACTTTCAGAAACACTTTCAGGGAAAGGACATTGAACACTATCACGAGCAACACCAAAAGTAACTTAAAGATATAAGACTTTATTTTGAAAAAAATTGCGGGGGGAGAGTAACCAAACTCCTTGCTGTTTCCTCTAACATCACCAAAGTATCCCGAAATTGCATTGCTAGGAAGATTTCAAAAAGTTTCCTGGGGAGAGCCCTTGAACCCTTGCCTCCAGAGTTATCAGGGCCGGCGCTAGCAGGAATGGCGCCCTGAGGCAAAAAACTTTTTTCCGCCCCTACTATATATTATGAAGGAATAGATTAAAAATGATGGATACATATTTGAATTATATATATTTTAACTTTCAAAATGCTGAAGGAAAACAATCGCTGCTCAGAAATCGCTACTGAATAAGGAAAAATAAAAAACAGAAAAAGCAATATATTGCGTTTTGCTCGTCATAAAATAGAGAAGACACTTTCTTGAACTGCAAACACTTATAAAGCGCCCCCTCCGAATGCATTGAAGCCGCCTGTCGCTGTGGAGAAGATAAGGATAATGTGCAAAACAAGAAATTGCTTGTTATTTAAAACAATGCAGTCAATATTTATGGCCAATATGCGCCCCTAAGAATGACGCGCCCTGAGGCGGGCGCCTCAGCCTAGCGCCGGCCCTAAGAGTTATAGATTAAGGGCAGTGTATGCTTCAAAACCATACCCTTTATATATACATATATATAGATATGTATGACTAGAAATGATGTTAATATGAATTTTTTTACATATATGATAGCTTTTTGATGTATATATAGTAGATGTATGTTTAGATCTTTGGTGAAGTTAGCGGAGTGGGTATTTGGGGCTTCGGCAACTTAAATTTCTGTAATTGGTCTTACATCTATAATGCTAATGGGTTAAACCTTCAAGCCAGGAAGGGATGTTCATCAAAAAACTTAAAGAGCAGTTTGTATTTATTTATGACTTCTTGACTTCCTGTCCAAACATCCATTTTGGTAAAATCTTTTTTGTAGATGTGCCGATTGGAAAACTGATGAACTGTATTTGCATTGCATTCTCATTTACAGATGGTCTCTCATCTCTTATATTTTAAATGTTTTTTTTATTATTATTATTATGGTTCATCACTGATTGCATTACGACTCTGGAAATCATCCGCTCAACGTTTCCAATCTCACTGCTTCGGTTTAATGCTGCATTTTGATTTACAATAAAGTATTATTTATATTTTAGCTAAATTTTTAATTATTTTCGATACAAAATAATGTTTGCACTCCATCGATGGACACGTTCGTCGTCCAAAAAGAAAAGAAAATTTGATTCAGACGCTTCCACTTCTGAGGTATGTTTTGCTACAAATTTAACAAAATTTTTAGAAATGTATTGTGGGGATGAGCATTTTTGTGGGGGAATTTGGATTTTTTCTCTAAAATTGCACTATTTCCCAGTTTTAATACTATGAATGCTTGGACATAGAAGATTGCTTAGCGCTAAATATTGATTTTTCTATTGCGTTTGATTTAAAAAATAAACTAATAGATCTAGTAATGAATGTTTAATGTTTTTGCGAATTAAGGCCGTATCCACAGGGGAAGAGCCCCCCCCCCCCCTCGGGCCGCCCCCACCACAGAAATCTTTTCCAATGTATCCCCCCGAAAAAATATTCTGGATACTGCCTCGGCTCCGGAGCAGAGGGAGCATGTTAAGAATTAGGAAGGGCAGTGTGTATGCTTCAAAATCATACCCTTTATATATACATTGATATAGATATATATGTCTAGAAAGGATATGTTAATATGAATTTTTTTACATATATGATAGCTTTTTGATGTATATATAGTAGATGTATGTTTAGATCTTTGGTGAAATTAGAGGAGCGGGTATTTGGGGCTTCTGTAACGTAAATTTTTGTAACTGGTCTTACATCTATAATGCTTAGGCTAACTCTGGAGGCAAGGGTTCTAGAGCTCTCCCCAGGAAACTTGTTGAAATCCTCCTAGCAATGCAATTTCGGGATACGTTGGTGATGTTAGAGGAAACAGAAAGGAGTTTGGTTACTCTCCCTCCGCAATTTTTTTCAAAATAAAGTCTTATATCTTTCAAGTTACTTTTGGTGTCGCTTGCTGATAGTGTTCAATGTAGTTTCCCTGAAAGTGTTTCTGAAAGTAAAGTGTCTTAAAAGCGTAATTTCTCTTTTCTTTCTTTTTTTAAAACTTGTGATCTGAATTTTTTGTCGGGGAGGGGGGGGGGAGTTGACTTGCTCCGAGTGGGTAGCCCCCCCCCCCCGGGAGATGCCTGAAACAAGCACGGAGTATATCTTTAGAGACAAGTATTTATGACTAGTAAATTTTCAACTCTTTTACACCTCTTCTTGGTGTTTAGTGTGTACATTTTTAGGGTGACCCCCCCCCCCCTTTCACCGTTACGCCTATGCTCAGAAGTGGAAGCGTCTGAATCATTTTTTTTTTTTTTTTTTTTGCTTTTTGGATGACGAACGTGTCCATCGCTGGAGTGCAAACATTATTATGTATCGAAAATAATTAAAACTTTAGCTAAAATATAAATAATACTTGATTGTAAATTAAAATGCAGCATTAAACCGTAGCAGTGAGATTGGAAACGTTGAACGGATGATTTCCAGAGTCATAATGCAATCAGTGATGGACCATAATAAGAAAAAAAAACATTTAAACTATAAGAGATGAGAGAACATCTGTAAATGAGAATGCAATGCAAATACAGTTCATCAGTTTTCTAATCGGCTCATCTACAAAAAAGATTTTACCGTATAGGGTGTTTGGACAGGAAGTCATAAATAAATACAAACTGCTCTTTAAGTTGCTTGATGAGCATCCCTTCCTGGCTTGAGGGTTTAACCCATTAGTCCAATTGTTGGCTAGGGGTCCTTCATTTTCAGACCCCAGCGCCTTCCCAAATTGCTGCCTTTGGGTAAAAAAGACATCAAGAAAGGCCCTGTCAAGAAGGAAAGAAAATCCTCTGGAGTGATTGAAAGGATCTCTGCTTGTTGTGTGTGGTACGGTGATTGAAGCCAACCTTTCGCTGTAACCCCCCTCCCCCCAAGGTGATAAGGGGGATGATTATAACCAGATGAAAAGTCCTCTTTATTATGAGCTGCATACTTTGGTCATGATCACAACCCTTCCGAGAAAGAGGAAATAAAATCATATGCATATGTGTTTAATTTTCTTTGGGGAAAAAAAATATGTGCTTAGCCAGAAATTTTTTTGTGTGCCTAAATAAGTAAATACCCAATGGGGTGGGGGATTGAACCCCCCCCCCCCCCCCGCCCGGTTACGCCTATGGTGAAGTTCGAAAATTGACACTATATGTTTTTGTGCGGACTCTAGACACTAAGTAATGGGACGATGGCAGCTGTAACAGCAAAAGTTTAAAAACGTAAATCAAGGTTTAATGACTCAAATAAGCAATTTTTTGCACTATGCAGCATAGTGAACTTCGCTTTGACGGCTATAGACGCAAGCGTCCGTCAACGTATTAAATCTTTATTTTTTATACTTTGTATTAAATCGTTGTATACTTTATGTAGGCAATTTGTTTAGTCATTTGATTTTAAATTAAACAGCTTCTAAATTATAATCCTGTATTAATTCTTCATCTGTTAGAGAAATTTTAATAATGTCACATTTGATGACGTAACACAAGACTATAAAATGCAAACCAGCATTTTAAAAGAAATGTACTGGAACTATTTTTTTAAAACACAAATAAATTACAAAATGTATCCCATATTTTGGAATGTATTAAGGGTTTTTTAAATATTATCTTCAAAAGGATTGTAAAAAAATAAACTTATCAATAAATTCTTTCTTCAAATTCTCATGATCTTTTTAAAATTATTACTATTTTGTTATAGAATTTCATTGTAAATATGCAGAAGTAAAATCATTGTCAAACTTCCTGATTGGTTATGGGTAAAATTTGGATTTTTTTCTTCTATATAATTGTACAGGTAACAATTCTTAAAAACGAAATTTTTTCAGGAGATAGAAAAAAAGGCTTATGAAAAGTTTGAAAACTTTACGGGTCTGATCTTTTACTATTCTATTTTAATAGGTAATTGCAATGCAATATTGGTAAAATAAAACTATTTTTGATTAATTATGCCATAAAAATTACGAAATTAATACAAAGAGTTCTTTCGTTTTCAAAACAAAGATGTTACCTTTTCGAAATAAACGATTCAATTAAATGACTTACGTATCGCCAATGCACACGTACTTAATTCGTCTCTAATGAATGTACGAAACATTAGTTGTGTGTCTTTGATATAACAATAAAATAATAGAAAATATGTTGGCAAAGTTGTTTTATTTCAATAACAATACATATACTAAAATTTATTAGCTGCACAAGTTTACAGAAGTGAAAAAAAAAATAAATAAATAAAAATAGTAACCATTAAAAAAATCTTTTGTTTACAAAATTCCAATCATAAGTCAGCAAAAGGTTCAATATCAACATATGATAAAAATCTCAAATAAAGCTGCTACTAAAGGATTTTTGACACACAAATCAATAAATAGATGCCTTTTAAAATGATTTTATAATATTAAAATATTTATAAAGATAATAAATATTTCAAAGATAAATAAATATTATAAATTATGATTACTAGCAATACAGATACTTTAAAGTGATTGTCTAACAAAGCCATTTAAAACAATGACTAAACTAACAAGTTATATATACAATAGTTCTTTTAGAACAAAAAAAAATCATTGCTAATAAATAGCAATATATTTGTTTTTTAAAAGTTTTAACAAGTTAAAAAACTTGCATGGCTTAGAGCAAGGTTCGTACGCTTTTGGCAAAACCAAAAATGAGGACTTTCTAAGGACTTTTTAAGGACCTACAAAAAAATTTAAGGACCTCAAAAATTTTTCGAAATATAAACTTATGTTTATTTCAAAAGGAAACATTATTGAAAGAGGAAATTGATTTAACATCGTATTTTTATTAGGAACAAACCACAAACACTTTTATGGAGCTCTCTTTGACTTGTTGCTCTTCTAATGTCCAATACAGTCAGGGAGTTAAATAATTATTGGAGATAGTAATAAGAAGCACACAACACAAGTATTAATCATATATAAGCAAATTATAATGATATGAAAAATTACCAAAAATGGTTAGTGCCTTAAATTAAAATAAAAAGTTTCAAAAGCAATATTTATTTACTGATTACTTGTTAAGAGCTGCTCCTACTTACTTTATTAATAATTGTCTAGAATGTAGATGATTTAGTAACAATTTTCTTGCAAAAAAAATATTTACTTTGTTACTAAACTTAATAAATAGTATCGAATCCCAAATTTGAAATCCCGAAATTTGGCCCTCTTTCGAAAATTCCCGATGTTTGTTTATTTATTAAATTTTTTCCCCTCGAGTCCTTAAAAGTCCGTTTTTCAAATTTTATTCCATTTATTTTCTTTCTCTTTTAAAAGCAAAATGAGGGAGCTTGTGTGATTTGTTTTTCTGTGGTCTTAAATGGTGCCCAGTTACTGGGCACCATTGCATTTTGTACAAATACTTGGTGTTTTGATTCGACTTCTCTACTAAAAAAATTTTTTTTCTAGATGTATGTCGATTTGATTTTCTTTTTCATACAATTGCAGGAAATAGCAAATTGGGAGCTGCCATGTGTGTGGGTACAAGTTCATTTTACTGAATTGGGTGTTGTAGTTTGAAGCATTTTATCAAAATCCATGAACATTTTTCTTTTTTTTTTGTAAAAATATATAACACATCAGTTTACTTATACCTTTTCAAAAAAAAAAAAAAATTAAAAAAACAAGAGTTAATTATTTATCTACCAGTTGAGAAAGCACAACAATTGGTTGTGAAAATGCGATGATGTTTATGTAAATCCGCCATTTTTGGTCCTGTCAGTTCGCCGTTTTGGGTCTGTCCGAAAGCAGCGATAGTACCGGTCCCGAGCAAACCAAATTTGAGGTTCGATTAAGTAGTTGAAATGAAAGAAGTTTGATTCTTGTGAAGAATACAAAACATAGCAAAACAAATAGAGCGCATTCTTATTTTAATAAAAAAAAAAATTAAGCACCTGGAATAAAAATAAGGACTATTTAAGGCCTTAAAAATGAAAATGAACATTAAGGACTTTCTAAGGACCTTTAAGGACCGTACGAACCCTGTTAGAGTAAAAATAGGCTATGTTAATTATAGAATATGATGTTGACCAAATTACTGCAGTTGTGATGGCATACATTTTCGCAAACCCTTTAAAGGCTTGATTTTAGAAATAATACATTTGATTTCTTTTTTTATTTTAAGCATTGCTTTTGATTTGTTGGCATAGACCTTGGGCGTTATAAAATCCCAGGAAAAAAGACTACCAGGGGTTCAAACTAGTTATAGGGGTTAAAATACTGACTTTATTAACCAAAATTTATAAAATACAGTAGAATCTCGCAAACTCGGCCTAGTGTGGAACAAAGGGTGACCGAGTTTGAAAATGCCGAGCTATCGAAAACGGGGTTAAAAAGAAGAATAGGTTTGAGCGTTTCCTCAGGAAATACAGAACTGTACTTTTATATAGTTTGCTTGAGAATACAGCAAATAAACTGCCCAAATACCAAAGGAAAAATAGCAAAGGATCCTCATAAAGTGAAGCACTTTACCAAAAGTCTGGACATGAACCCGCAAGGTCGTAAATGTTAATGATCCATATAGCACTTCTAATAATGTGCTAAAATGGTTTGCACATCATTTTAAGCTGCAGGTCTTCTTACGATCCATAAGGGAATTTCATGCTCTGCCTGTTTAATCAAATATAAGTGCACAAGATGGTTGATTGTTTCCTTGACAATGAAGTGCATGTCTAGCAAAAATTACCCTACATTATTGGAAATTTATTTTATTTTTGTATTTCTTTTTATTAAATTATTATTACTTTTTTGGGGGGAGAGCATCTGTAAGTTTTTCAAGAAAAAGGAGAAAAAATAATGGATGTTTGTTTCTTTCAAAATGAATTGCTTGGGAATTTTTTCAAAAAAAATAGACTAAAATTCAAAAATTGCGACTAATACTGACCAAGGTAAAAGAACATCGACTTATACGGATTGGTTTTACTCCCTGTATTACGCATGTCAGACCGTCAGATCTGGGTGGCCAATAAATGTCAGCATTTATGGAAATTACGTGATGAGGAAAATGATGTCTTAACAAATCAATAACTTCTATTTTCATATGGAATGTGGCACCTACTGTTGAAATACAATTTTTTCAGGATTTTACGCCCTCCAGACAGTGGTGTAACAAGAATTTTTTCATAGAGGGGGGAGGGGGTTTCACTTTTCATATGAGAATTTTAACTTCTAACACGTATACATACAAACATAAATGTACATACACATATAGTTTTAATGCCTCATGGTCAGGTACAGAAACAGGGGAGAGGCAATGAGGGGGAAGATTACAGTGACATAACTAGACCTGGATTTGTGGGGGGCGGGAGTTTCGGGAGAAGTGAGTTAATTTCATTCTTTTACAAGAAATAGTCAAGTTCTAGATAATCTTCACCATTTCAGGGGTTTTTCTTTTCCCTCCTTATCTATGCCAGTGATGAGGACACTTGCCTCACCCTGTAAGTCAAATATCATTAAAGATTATCAGAATAGCAAATGACAATAATTTTTCCATTTCGAAACACATTTTTAAGAAAACAGGTAAAATTAAAGAAATTATCACCTCCTCAGGAAAATCCTGTATATGCAGTGGTATAGTCGAGGGGGGACGGCGTCCCCCTACCTTTTTATTTTAATACTAGTGTCCCCCCAAACATTTTACATTTTAACATAAGCGTCCCCCCACTTTTGATTTCAGTGGCTTTTTTTTCTTATGTATCAGCATCCCCCCCAAACTTTTTTTTCAGGACTACACCACTGGCCTGCTCACAGGGAGTTGACACCCACCCTTCCTCTATATTACATCACAGCCTTTAGATGGAAAATGTCAAACATTATTAGAGTTGCCAACTTCAATACATTTATTTAAAATGTTGGAAAATTTATATCTGGAGTACTAAATGGTTGGACTGCCTCTTACAATTAATAAGCTTATTCAATAAAGAGCTATACCAAAAAATGAAACTATGTTGCTTACATTTATGAAATTTTTTTTTTCCACAGCAGAAAGAAAATATTTCAAATCACATCTGAGCTAAAATCAAATGTTTCGTCATTTCAAAGTATAAGCAAAACATAGATGCAACTTTAAAAAAAAGTAATAATCATTGAAGTGAACAATGCATGTACTGTGAATTTCCTTGATAAAAATGAAAACATATTCTTTTGTTTCATTATGAAAATTGCATTTAAACATACAAATACAGTCTTATAAATGCATGTTAATTAAAAAGTTTCTTTTTCATCAAGATAGTTTTCTTAAACTATAACAAATTTGAGCATGTCAACCAGTGAGCATAGTGTCACAAAGTTAAAATATACTTCCGCACAAGTCCTGGTGTCATAAGTGACCAAGCAATCATCTGAGTGATCATCTTCTAGTAACTCAGGTTGACTCATGGTCACATCTACATACTAGAGATGAGCCAGGCTCAGCCCAAGCCCAATACAGGCTTGGGCTCTACTTTTTCAAGTTACTCTCAGGCTCGCGCTCATGGTAAAATATTCATAAATCAGCCTACAGTCCGGACTAATGTTTTTTTGCTACTCTTGTGTCCACTTTGATTTTCAATTTGCTCCTCCAGACTAGAGACACATCTTATTAGTAGGTCTCCTAACTGCAAGAGTTGCACTGAATATATTCCAGTTTTAAATTCGACTGCAAATCAAAAACTTCCCGAAAATTCTGAAAAACCGAAGATTTTCCAACATTATTTTTCATGCATTTTAGCTCACCAGAATTTATTTTCAACTGAAGCATTTCATGGTAGTTTAAAAATATATGCATTCTTTATTTGAAATTAAAAGAAAAATCATTGGAACCAATTGCGAAGGCAACAAAAAGACTACATACAATCAATGTAGCACCACATCTATTAACAAAACTTTATAAAATCATTTCTGGCTCGGGCTTTGACACAGAACAGTATCACTCGGGTTCGGACATCAAATCTTCTGGCTCGGGCCTGCCAAAGTGAGTCTGAACTCATCTCACTGCATACATCTAGATGGGTTTAAGACTAGATCTGATTTTCAACATGCACTTGACATTGTGTCGGAAAATGATTACATACAGAAATAAAAGCTGTCAAAAAGTAAAGTGACAATATGAGCATGTTTCTATTACTTTCAAAGCAGGGTATAATTATTACTGTAGCCATATAAGAATTAGTTTTTATACAGTAGAATTCATCACCAAGAATGTGTAAATACAAAATTAATGGTCGAATTTTTGCTTCAAAGTGATATTGAGTTTTAATATACAAATTAAAATAGCAACCAGTTGAAGAGAATCATCTTCTTAAAATAAGCTCACTTTTATTTGAGTTAAAATAATGCAAAATTGTATTAGAAAATGACTACCAAGTTTGTTTTTTTGTCATTAGTCCAAAACCGAGTAGGGCAACAGCGAGAAAAAGAAAAGAAATTTGACAATAAAAATTTATTTTGTTGTAAAGACTAATAAAAAATTCTTTTGTAGATGATGGAAAATAAAATTATTAAGTAATGTACAAATTAGTTTACTTCTTAACTATTCGTATAATTTTGTTCAAATTTTGATGTCCCAATATTAAAGCATTTAATCGTTAAATGTTAACTTTTTGCTCCTGAAATAATGTTTGCTATCAGAGTTCTATAAATGCAATTCACTCCAAAATAAGTGTCTAGAACAGGAATCTGCAACCAGCGGCTCGCGAGCCACATGCGGCTCTTTGAATGTGAAGCTGTGGCTCTTTAGTTACATATGCAAATATTATTTATTTTATCAAAAAAAGACATTTAAAAATTATTCTGAATTCGTTTCTACTCGAATAACTATGCAAAGACATCGTTCCCATTGAATTTGTTTGCTCAATTGTTTGTTAGTTTGTTATTGAAGTACAAGTTATTGTTGTAAGTAAATGTTTGTTTTAATTTTTTACTTAAATAATAAGTAATTATCTAATAATGCCATATATATTATCTAATTTGTTGTGAAAAACAATACTTATATATGAATAAATAGATATTTTTTTATGAATAAATAGATATTTTTTCTTATGAATGAATAGATATTTTTTCTTATGAATAAATAGATTAGTTTTTCTTTAATCAAAAAACTTTATTTATGCAAGTACAATTTTTTGTTGGCTAGAAAAAATTTTGTAGCTCTTTAAAAACTTTGAAATTTTCTAAATTGTAATTTTTGACTCTTCCGACTCAAAAGGTTGCCGACCCCTGGTCTAGAAGAAAGAGGTCTTTAATTAGGCTTAATTTTTTACTGCAGAGAAATTAAAAATCATCCGAGTAAGAAGGGTGTCTATTAGGAGGGGCTTACTTATATACTGGTGGTATGATTGAAATTTATTAAAAACAAAATTACTAAAAAATCATCAAAAAATTAACTCATAAGTTGCATAAAAAGAAATTGAAAACTATTATTGAATCCCAGTGAATTCCATTGGTAAATTTCATATAAAGTCAAGAAAATTTCCTAAATTTGAAACATTCATCAAAGTGCAAGCTTTGTGGTGGAAGAAAATGAAACTTTCTAATTTTAAAGCCCCTTTCTGATACTATGTAAGGCAGAAGCTATAATAATTATTCATCAGCCTAAATTAACCCTCGATCACTCAACAACTCAGATTTGTTTGATTTTTTTTAGGTTTGAGATAATAATAATAAACATATTACAGTATTTTTATATTTTTTTTAATAGCTAATTTTTAATTTTTACAAAACCTAAACCCTTTATTACTTATAAACTTGGATTTATTTGATTTTTTAGAGTTGAGGTAATAAAAAAGCAAAATACACATATTTTAGACATTTTTTAAAAATTCTTTTGAAAGAAAATTACAAAAACAATGATTGAACGGCATGCTGTTTACACTAAGATAGAGAATTACTAGACAATATGTTATGATAATACTAATAATTAATCAGCATCTAAATTTTTACGAAAATCTGTTAAACTCATTTCCAAGCTCCCAAACTATCTCTACCCAGCCCAGGTAATCCTTACAACTCCTATGGCTGAGTGAGGTTATTTGGACACCCAATGTGGCTTGAGAAATTAATGCTTGCTGAAAAAGAAAGAAAGAAAAGTCGAATGCTCAGAGATAATATCTGTATGTGAAACTTTTTGGTACTATGCTCATAACTTTGGAAAAAAATTTAATTAATTACATTTATTTTTTATTTTGAATTTTTTTTGAATTGGAATTCATAAGATTACACAGTTACAGAACTACCTATAGAAGTGACAGTAGAATTGTTTTAAATTTTGAAGAAAAAACATTTTCTTCGGGAGTCATTGAAACAATATTTCATTCTGTGCATGATTTTTCAAACAGCTGACATAATCATTCAATAAATATTTGAGAATGTAAGATTTGAGAAACTAAAAATTAGTCAAGAAGGTTGTCAATGAAATCTTCCCTGTCTGCCCAATCCTCCACTGATAAATTATTATGGTCCAATACTTCAAAATTATTTTTGAAGGAAGGATCATTTTTTTTTAGTTTTTCAAATCTAAAAAAAAGAAGTTCTTTGGCATAATGATAAAGTTCTATATCTAAATAATTGATATTCTTAATGATTTCAATGTCTTTGGCACTAATTTCTCTAAACAGTTCTTTTCTTGCAGATCTATTCAGAGAGTCATGAGACCATGAATTTTTTACTTTAAAATTCATGCCAAATGTAATTTCAAACATGTACTGTGATACTTTAGGAAACTCTGAGAGACCAAAAAATGACATCTTGTGCAGGTTATTTTTAGCACTAGTCAAAATTATTAGATCTCTATCTTCTTTTGAAAGAGATGAATTGTAGCAACCAACCAATGCAAGATCAGAAAGCATACGAGCTTGCCGATTAATGGCTAAATTATGGCGACAGTTCATATATCGCTCCAGAGTTAAATTTGCCAGCTCTTCATTGTCAAAACATGATGGTAATTCATTTTCAGTTGCTTCAATTCCACTGCACCAATGTCGAGAAGAAGACCAACTTTGGCCTTGTCGAACATGCCAGAATTCACTCAAAAATCTTTTAACAGGATCACGTAAGACTGTCATAAAGAAATATCTAGAAATAATAATAATAATGTTATTATTATTTTAAACATTGCATATAAAAACTAGTGCACTAAAACATACATTTAGTAAAATTTGTACAAAGACTTTTAAATTCTTATTCAAAAAAAAAAAATTCCAAGTACCAAAAAATATCTGGAATCAGTACATTCAATGTACGTACATTTGTACATTCAACGTACATATATTCAAACATGAAAACATTAAATTACAATACAATGAATCTTCTAATTCAAAACATTGTTAATTTAATGATAAAACAAATACGATATGTCTTGTAGTAGCTGGCTGGTGTAGTATTGGAAGATGGCAAACATAATGCCGACCTTCAAGAAAGGGTCTAAAGCTAAGGCAGGAAATTATAGGCCTGTGTGCCTTAATAAATGTAATTTGTAAAATATTTGTAACTCTGATCAAAATCAAGATTCCAATTTCCTGGAGGCAAATAAAGTGTTGACTGGTTTGTAGTATGGTTTTAGGAAGGGTAGGTCTTGTACAACTAATTTGTTGCATTTCTATGACCAGTTACCATGGCTTAGATAACAAAAAGTGCCTAGATGTTGTTTATATTGACTTCCAGAAAGCCTTTGATGAAGTATTGCATGAAGCTCTTTTTAGCAAACTTGGTCATATTAGTATTGGGAAAAACTTTAATTTTGGTTAAAAATTGGCGAACTGGGAGGAAGAGCAGTAGTGAAGGGCAATTATTCTCAGTGGATTGATGTTATGAGCGGTGTTCCACAAGGTTTAGTTTTAGGGCCGTTATTATTTATTATTTTTATTAATGGTATTACTTAGAGTATTTCTGGGACCATCAATGTTTTTGCTGATGATGTCAAAGACATAAGAATTGTTGACATGGATGAACAAGTCAACCAGCATCAAGAATATTTAAATCAAATTTCTAGGTGGGCAATTAAGTGGGGTATGTCTTTTTATTGGGAAATGTCAAGTCCTTCATTTTGGTCACGGGAATAAACATGCAAGCTATTAATTACAATGTTCTATCATTAGTGAAGCAGAAGCAGTTGTTGATCTAAGAGTATTGATTAGGTCATAACTTTAAGAGTAATCAGCAGTGTAGTATAGTAAGCAACAAAGCTAACAGAATGCTTAGGTTTATTAATAAGACTATTTCGAACATGTGTAAGGAAGTTGTATTGCCCTTATACAGAAGTTTGGTAAGACCTCATTTGGAATATGTTGTTCAGTTTTAGTCTCCTTATCTAAAGGAAGACATTATCTTATTGGAAAGGTCTCAAAGGAGGGCTACTAGGTTGATAAGCGGTCTCTCAGACTTAGATTATGAGGCTAGGCTTAAAAGGCTCAATATGTATCATTTAGAGGAATGGAGAGTTAGAGGAGACATTATTCAGTTGTTTTATTAAAATGGGAAATGTTGATGGCTACAGTTATGCACTGAAAGTAGAATCAGAGGTCATTGTTCAAACTTTTCAAATCTCAGCCTAATCTTGAAATTAGGAAAAATTACTACTTTAATAGGGTTGTAGGCAGTTGCAATAGTTAACCAGAAGCGACTGTTTCTTGCAGTGGGGTGAAAACTTTTAAGAAGGCTCTTGATGTTCATTGGGGATTGCTAAATTGATTAGGGCCAGCTTAGCTGGCCCCTCCCTGGGCTCGTTGCTGGTCGTCACTTTTGTATTTGAGGGGTTTGCAACAAAAGAGTTAACTCCATTTTTAGGCCAAATAGAGTTAACAACCGTTTCTTTAGGGGAAAAAATCATTCTTTCGTTTGGTTCAATAAGGAGTTATCTCCTGTTGATAGTTTTCAAGGTATTCACTAGAATGAATTAACTCTATGTTGCCCCAAGCGAATGAAACAGCTACTAAAGGAGATAAAAAAAGGGATTATAAAAATTGGAGTTAACTCGTTGTTGCTGCAAACCCTTCATTTGTAGTTTTATGATAATATAAATTCTAGCAAAACTCTAAGTTTGTGCCTATGCAGTAGAGTCCCAATAATCGGAATTAACTGGGGCCATAACTATAGATGTAAGATGCCCGTGTATTTATAGTTTAGGGTAAATATCTAAAATTCATAAATACTCCATTATGAATTTAATTGAAAATTCATTTTTTTTTTTAATTTTACAAAATTGTATATATTTAATGTAAATAAATTTTGCTTACATGGACAATAATGTGTAATTCTATAAAAAGAAAAATTCATTTTCTCTAACAAAATAAATTATTAGTGAAGTCATCATTTTTAGTATTCTTTATTTGAGAGTACGGGTTAGACCAGGGTTTCTCAACCTTTTTCTACTTGTTGTCCCCCAGAAGCACCAAATTCTTCCATGGCTCCCCATAGATCCATTCATAGTCAATAGCGCACCTGGGATTTTTTTCAGGGGAAGGGAAGCAAGGTCAGGATGTGGAATGCCAATGTCCTACATCTGACAGATCCGGACCGGATATTCAGAGCTAATTTCCGAGACCCATAAATTAAATTCACATTTTTAAATATCCAAAAATTCCCCACATTGTAAGTTTTTTATTTATATACATTTTTTCCAAGACATGCTAATTAATTAAGTTTTAAAAATCAAATTTAGCATGCCAGATAACCAAATCTTTTGTACAGTGCTTACTACTATTTCTACTAGCTTAAATGCTAAATCCTTTCTTCAATAAAAGATAGCACTGTCATTTTTGTTTATTTTTTAATTCTTGCTTTATATTAACCTCTTCAGATATCAGAACTAAGTACAAACAATTTTGACGCAATTTATTGGTTCTCTGATTTAAAAATGATTACAAAACAAAATAACTAAAAAATATATTTTTTTAATTTTAATTAGTTTAAATAATAATTAATGCCCAATTTCCATGTTTAAAACAAAGTAAACTATCTGTTGATTAATTTCAAAAACAATTGGGTGTTTTAGCTTTCAAATTACACAAACAGTAGTTAATAAACCATATTTTAAAATGTACACAATTGGGTACACTTGGAATGAAGAGGTTAATGGTTTTTAAAATGGTTTCAAATAGTTTATACTTATCTATTTTTTGTAAAAACTTGCACTTAATAACTAAAAACAAATTTTTTCCAAAATCTATATTGCTCCCATCTGAAATTTGTCCATTTGATTTTTTTATAAAAAAAAAGGGTGAGGGGTACTTTTGGGAATTTACGGTATATATAATATTCTTGCAGCTTCAGTATAATTTTTCTTCTCTTAGCAGTGTACATTGTAGAAAATATTTAATCATTTGATCAGATGTTCAGAATAAATTTAAATAACATGGGGGAAAAAGAAAAAAAATCCGTCTTCTTCTTTCTTATCCCCCTGATCTGAATCAGATCAGGTCCATGAGTGCTTCCGCCTTCAACCTATCCAGAATAATAGTAGGGTTATGCAATAGGTCCTCCCGAGATAAGGCAATGGAGCGAAGCAAATGCTCGGCAGTGGCCTCGGCTGCGTTGCACTTAAAAATCAGCAATCTGGTTCATTTGGTCCCCTTAATGTCCTATAGCACAAGACCAGTTTAGCAAATAGTTTTGAATTAAGTATTTTTTTTTCTTTTTTAATTAACATTGCAGAGAAAAATATTATCAAATATTTATTAATTACAACGAATTATCATTTATATTTATGCGTTTTAAGCATACTGATATTGCAATACAACTGATAAGATTAGACCCCTTTCGCTTTAACATACTTCTGTATAGGTCGAGACTCTTTAAACAGTTTTGGCTCGTAAAAACGACGTATTCTGTCTTGTTTTGGAACCAAATCTAATCCTAATCCAGCTACTGAAGCAGCTAAAGCCATATGTGAAGCAGGAAATAATAAACTGAGCTGGGAAAATGGGGTAAATTAAACACCATATAATTAATTTCAAAGATTTTTTTCAGCCTTCTGATGGTTATTTTGATGTAATTGTATTATTTCTTTTAATAACCCACTCATTACTAAAATGCATTCTTTTTATACCATTTTTCTGTTTACCTATATTTTGTACAAAAAATTCCGAGTTTTTTTTTTATTCTTCCACTGCAACCTCTATTTGTTGAAAGCAACTAAATTTATAAACTGGCATTTTGCATCAGTTCGGAACAAATCAAGTATGCTAAACGAACTAAAACAAGAACAGAAATGGTACATTCCTTACACCAGTAAAGGTCAAGATTCACGGTCGCCACTCACCACGTGGCGATTCAAAAAAATAAGAGCGATCGCCACCTTTCCTTTTTTTAATTTTTAAAGTAAATCCTTCCTTTTCACATACATCTGTAGAATTTACAACTCTTGCTTCTTTCATGCACACAAGCACAATAAAAACGCATCAATTCGGCATTCAAGTAACCAAATTTCGGTCGATAATTTTCATTTCCCTTTTCACAAGAAAAAAAATGGCGAAAACGTTTCCCGATTGCGCTGGTTTTTTTTTTGTAATCCTTTTCTCTGCCATATAAATCTTTTAAATACAATGGGAAACAATCTAAATCTTGATTTTTTTCTCATAGCTGTAACACTTGCATTTCAGATCGGCCATTTTCGGAAAAAGTTATAAAACATAAGTGTTGAAAATGGTGTAAAAGTTTAAAAAAAAAGTTTTGAAATGAATGAAAATAAAATGTACTGAACAAATTTAGAACTGGAAATAATACATTTTTTTGATTGTGTTCGAAAATAGTCCATATTTATGAACGCTGTTTTTTGTAAAAGGTTTGTTTCTGTAATTGGGATTTTTGTTATATGTTGCTTCTATTATTGACAAAAATTTAACATTTACATCTTTTGTACTGTAAAACATTCAACACAAAAAACTATATCACAAAAATTCATATTTCCTTAATTTACCATCGCCAACGAATCTAGTGTATTTTTTTTTTTTTTTTTTTTTTTTTTTTTTTTTTTTTTTTTTTTTTTTTTTTTTTTTTTTTTTTTTTTTTTTTTTTTTTTTTTTTTTTTTTTTTTTTTTTTTTTTTTTTTTTTTTTTTTTTTTTTTTTTTTTTTTTTTTTTTTTTTTTTTTTTTTTTTTTTTTTTTTTTTTTTTTTTTTTTTTTTTTTTTTTTTTTTTTTTTTTTTTTTTTTTTTTTTTTTTTTTTTTTTTTTTTTTTTTTTTTTTTTTTTTTTTTTTTTTTTTTTTTTTTTTTTTTTTTTTTTTTTTTTTTTTTTTTTTTTTTTTTTTTTTTTTTTTTTTTTTTTTTTTTTTTTTTTTTTTTTTTTTTTTTTTTTTTTTTTTTTTTTTTTTTTTTTTTTTTTTTTTTTTTTTTTTTTTTTTTTTTTTTTTTTTTCCAGCCTGAAATTTGTAAAATTAAAAATATTATAAGACTTTCAAGAATTAGATTATCTATTTTTTAATCAAAAATGGAGGCATTTGTCCTTTTCAAAGTCACGGGAATTGCTGGCCATTTGTGAAGGGACACCTGATAGGTGGCCAACATTAAGCCTAACATGCTGTAGTTGGATGATACCAGATGACACCACCTCAACTATGCCACTTCCTTTCTTGGACCTGAGACAGACGGGGAGAGAAAGTTTCTCTAGCCTCTGGTACCCTTATAACTGCCTCAGGACGTCAGTGTCCAGATTTTACATGCACGTATCCCTAAGTATACATGGTAGGTCTCCAGCTGGTCGGGTCTCAAACCCCATAAATGATTCGAAGAATGACGCCCTAACCCCTAGGTTATCATCTCCACTAATAATAAAGTAGCAAGTATGTCTGTCTATCTATCTGTCTGTCTGTGACTGGTGTAGGACCAAGACCGTTCGGCAGATTTTCATAAAATTTGGCACGAAATTAGTTTGGAACATGGGGTGTGCACCTCGGAGAGTTTTTCTGAAATTCGAATTTGTTCTCTTTTTATTTCAATTTACAGCCGAAAGTTGCATAAAATGGTCTTTTTCTATAGGAAGAAATTATTGCATCGCTACGAGCTTGATATCATTAAAAAGTCCGTAAAAAACTACCCCGGAAAGAGTTTTGCTCTATGTACTAAAATTCGTAGGCTCTAAATTAACTAGAAAAGAAGTTATAAGCGTTTTTCTCTGCAGTTCGAAATTATTTTTTCATGTAATTAACTTTAATTTCATTTGAATTGTTACCATGCTGATTGGCTTATGATCCTTTTCTTTTTTAACGAATTAGAATTTATTTCTTGCGGTTTTTAGCATTTTGAGGAGCAGCTGAATTTTAATTTCTTTCTTTCTTTTTTTTTTTTTGGAATTTGATTGTTCTTTTTTTAAAGAAATGTTATCCTTTATAGCAATGTTTGTTATTCCAATTTATTATTACTATTTATATTTTTATTTTCTCCAGTGAATTAGCAAACATGTTATCTGCCTATTTAGGCTCAAATAAAAGGTTTTTCTGCTTTCAAAGATTTTCTTGCTGCTGTTAGTTTCTGAAAGCTACAAAATTTCGTCTTCCTGTTTTACTGTTAATCAATAATAGATAAAAACTACTTATACTAAAAATGTATTAATTAAAACTATTCTAATGGATTATAATCATCCTTTTTGTGTGGGTACTTGAACTAAAAAAAATGCATTTTCTCTCAAATATTTTCTTTTTCGTTTTGTTTCGTTTCTTTCTTTCTTTTGTCCTCTTTTATTAAGTGTGTTTTGTAAAAAAAATGCTGAAATGTGTAGGATCGCTGGTTGATTGCTGTGTGTGGATAATTTTTTAAAATGTGGAATGCTATACATTTTAATAAAAGAACATAATTTACACATAAAAAAGTTGCCACTACGTACACAATGACGAACCGATTGGTCTTTTCATTTTTTAACATGGGCATAGCCGTGCGGTTACCGCTAGTGGCCATATAAAAGAGGATGTTGGAATGTTGTATGTATGTCGCCGCTGATATCGAAAACTACCCATCAGGTTTTTACTGAAAACTTCACAATTGGTCTCTATTAGCAAGGAGCAGGTTTATAGACCTGTTAGAAAAATATCTGACAGATAATTTTTTTCATTCCAATTTTACACCCAATTTTCACATAAATTCCGCAATATAAGGGTGAAAAAAACTCGTACATATTAATATAATATACCAATTGAAAGAGCTGATTTTTCTTCACAAGGAATTGCTTGAAGTTTCAAAGTCAATTAAGAACACAAGTTATAAGCTTTTTAGTGTGATTTCTTAAGGCTTCCCTAGACCCAAAAATATTAATTAGCTGTTCCCTCAGCTCTGTGTGAATAGTGTTAGCTTCATTTCATTATGAAACTTATTTTTCAAAATAGCGGGACATTACTTCAATTTTCAGCAAAAAACAATGATAAAGTATATCTTTGATTTAATATTTTCGTCAAATTAGCACTAGGTGTTAAATTTGAGGTTGAACTTAATAAAAGTTATGTCTCCCTGATTTAACAATTTCCTTGATTTAATAATAACATTTCAAAGCCCATAGACAGTCATTAAATCGGGGTTATGCTGTAATTGCAGTCTTGCAATCAAAAACACATAATTATTGCTAAAGAAAGGAATAAGTACCTGATCCATTCATGATTTGTTCTTAATGCTAAATAACGCAACGGTTGACGACCCAGGCGAAATTTTGGCTTTTTTAATTAACAGTTGGCGACAAATCTGAACTTACTAACGAAATCGTACATACGTTTTTAAAGTATGGTTCATAGTAACTATTCATTATAGGCAGACAATGCTTTTTAATCTCTTAATACAGGCAATGGCGACGTTTTAAAAACTCTTTGCACAGGCAACACCACATGCAGCATTTTTTTATTACTCTTTTGCAAGGTGAGGGCAGCAGACAGATTCTTAGCAAGTGCTATATGAGTACCAACTTTTATAGGTTTAAGATTGATTTCTTTAAAATATATATATTATTAATAATAATAAATAAAAGAAAAAGTTTTCATGACACTGCCAATATATTTCAAAAGAACAACTAAAAAACACTTACTCTTCTCTGAATGATTCCATATGATACATTAGCTCTAAAATTGAAGCCTTGAGCAGTCCATTCTTCTCCAAAAGTACTTGAAGTATTTCCAAACAACAAAAGCCTTAAAGCCTGTAGTAATAAAAAAAAATGAAAAAAAGTAATTAAAAAAAATAATAATTGAAATTATAATGGTTAAATATAAAATGAATTCTGATTTAAGCCACTTTGCATTTGAAATATAAAATAAAAATCATTATTTTTACATTGCTAATAAATAAAACTACAAGGACTAAAACATCACAAAAATTTTTAAAAGAGAAAGAGAAAAAGTTATAATTATGAGTGATAGTTACACAAGCTTCATCTACAGTAATCGGCCTTTCTTCGCATAAAAGACTAGACAATAAATATGAATTCTTTGGACTTAAGGTATCTTCTACACTCATTTCCGAATTATTTTCTTTTCTTTTGACAAGTTCTTCATTTTGGCTAAAAGGATAATTAGCAATGTAAGAAAAATATAAGCCATTATTTAATTACATAAACAAATCCTACTTTTGCACTAATTTTAAATTCCAGAGCATATTTCCCTTCAATCAAATATTGTCAGACATAAAAATTATAATCCTTAAAAAAATATATTAACAAAAAAAGTTAAGAAATTATCTTAACATTTTGTAGGCAATGTGAGCATATTAAAAAAAAGCACCCCAACTTCTTCTTGAGGTATGAATGGATTAACTGACTATTATACTTAGGGATGTACCGAGTAGCACTTTGGTCGAGTAGCCGAGTATTCAGCAATTTACTACTCGGCCAAGTACCTAGTACCAAATACCAAGTAGTTGTGAATAAAACAAGATTTTAAAAGACATTTATAAGAAAAAAAGAAATCGCCTGTCTCCAGAAAATGTAGAAAAACTTATGTTTTATACCATTATTTATATTTGCGTATTATTGTACTAATCAGTTATAAATTTTTCTACTATTAGTAATTTTTAAAAAAAAAGTATGGAATTTTTATAACTACTCGGTATACCACGAAATATACCAAGTACTCGGTACATTCCTTAATTATACTATTTTCTTTAATAATGTAGAACAGATTTTAAAAAAAAACAGCTTTAATTATGAATGCAGTTGTACCAAGTACTAATACTATTATTATGAATTTATTTTCACCTTCAATAATTCAAAAGAATGTCTAAATAAATTTGAAAAAACCTTTGCTTAAAAAATAATCTAAAGGATATTTCCATTAGCTTGTAGTGCTTCCTGTAGAATATGAAGGAAAATAATAATACAACTTCTTGCCCACAACACTCAAAAAATTGCAGTCTCTTAATATCTTTACCTTTAACTTAATTCTAAGGCAGCAGATAATAAAACTTTAGTTAAAATTTTGAGAGAAGAAATAGGCGGTATAGAATAAGTCTATTTGTACAAAGCTTCATAACATCTATTTCTTCTTATAATATTCATTTTCAGAGAGTCAGTTCATTCTTTTCAAGGGAGTCACAATATCTGAAGCCAAGGTTTCATTATTGCTAGCTTTTTGTTTCTTGTTATTTAACGGCACCTTTTTGAACATTTAGAATTATGAGGAATGTTATCCGTGTCTATGCATGCATGATAAAACTTTTTATTTATTTTATTTTTGAGGCAGAAAAGGGATATAAAATTGCTAACGTAATTAGTTTATTCTAAAGTAGAGACTTAGTTTCAAACTTAATTTGAACTACCAGCTCAGAGTGTCAAGTTCAATCAGGAAATTTTGTGACATTTTTGCAACCTTTTTGAAATTTTTTGTGACCAAAAATATCGGTAGCTATGCAGGATATGTTTTTCAAGCAATACAAAGATATTTACAACATTTCCTTCTGGGTACAACATAGATATCAATACATTAAGTTTTTTAACAAATTGTAGTGATAATGATAATTGTAATAATAGCAAAAATATTGGATAGTTGAACAAGTTCTAGCTGTTTTCCAACAGATGGCGTTGTCGGAACTAATTGCATTAATTTATGAGTGACGTATCTATTTACAAGTACTATAATATAAGTACGCTCGAAATTCAGTGTATGTTATTTTGAGGAAGTGCAAACAACTTTATTTTTCATTGCATTAAATGTGTCAAATTTTGTCCCCCAAAAAAAATATTTGCAGAGAATTTTACAGCACTATTTCTTTTTTAAAAAATCTGCAGTTGAAGCTCACAAAATTTTTGTTGAGACTGAGACTTACTACGGCAATCATGCTCTGTCTGAAACGACTTGTAGGTTTAGACGCTTTAAAAATAACAATTTTGATCTTGAAGATAAAGAACGCTCTGGCGCACTGAAAAAGTTTGAAGACTAACATTTGGAAGCATTACTGCATTATTATTTTAAATAGTATGTATTCCACCCTTTTGCTCTAAAGCAGGGGTCTCCAAACTTTCCAGCCTTAGGGCCATATTGATTACTCCAGTAAATTCCAAGGGCCAAAACCATATTATCATTAATTGTTGCCGGTGGTAAAAAGTTGAATCAGTCCACTAGTGGTGTAAAATATGATTACTTTTTTGCCAGATGCCATTAGCGACGGGGAAGCTGATGTATTTTCTGTATCGTATGGGTATCCGTTATAATGGGGTACCCGCATCGTATCGCCATAGTAATCATTGATTACAAAAGTAATGAAATACACAAGTAATCATTGATTACTTTTTTCTTCAGTAATCGTTACTTCGGTTCCTAACGAGTACTCAAGTAACGAATGAGTATTTTTTTACATGAAAAAAAAAGTCCGAAAAAGTACGCCACGTTTAAAAAAGGCTGCAAATCGAACTAAAGTCCGCAAAACGGCAACACTGCATATTATTAATTTTCCTGTCATTATCTGTAATTTCTAGATTAGTCGTAGAGTACGAGCGAGCCAAGAGGAGTAACGTGACAGGACATCTGGTGGACACAAGCAGAAATAGGTAGTACCTTCTATCCCTAACAGATGGCGCTAATAGCACTTACAGAATAATCTCGTTGGTTCGATAAAGTTCTGGTGTCTTCCACTCACTTCTAGATGGCAGTAAGTGAAATATATAAGAAGGCTAGTGGCGCAACCACAAGTCAGTTCCTATGACACTGCTGTGAAATAAAATAGTGCGTACCTCCTTAAAACGTGTTTGTGCGTTTTTAAGTTTAAGACATCTTTGTAACAATATTTTTATTTGAATTGTTGCTTTTGTGTGTGATTTAGTAGAATGGAAAAGAAGCGAAAAATTGATAGTGAATGCAGAAAATTCAAAGATCAGTGGAACATTCAGTATTTCGTAATTGAGTCCAGTAACAAGGCGCTATGTTTGATTTGCAATGAAAGCATAGCCGTTCTCAAAGAATATAACATTAAACGTCATTATGAAGCAAAACATTTTCAAAATTACTCAAAATATACAGGAAGTTTGCGGACAGAAAAATTCGAAGCTATGAAGCGCGGATTGAAATCGCAGAAATCTTTATTTACAAAACTCAAAACTGAACAAGAGGCTGCAACTCGTGCCAGCTTTCGTGTGGCTCTTGAAATTGCAAAACGTGGAAAACCATTCACCGATGGAGAAATGGTCAAAGAATGCATAATCGCAGTAGCCGAAGAAATGTGCCCTGAAAAGGTAAATTTATTAAAAACTGTCAGTATGTCAGCAAACACTGTGGCTCGAAGGGTAGAAGACATCGCTGAAAATATATCCTCTCAACTGTTCAACAAAAATGGACATGTTGAGTGGTTTTCTTTGGCCTTGGATGAGTCAACGGATGTGTCAAATACTGCTCAGGTGTTGATTTATATTCGAGGAGTAGATAAAAGCTATGAAGTGCATGAAGAACTTCTTGATATGTATAGTATTCATGGCACAACTACTGGTTCAGATATTTTTAAAGGAGTTGAAATGGCCATTAAGCAAAAGAACCTTCGATGGAAAAACTTGAAATGTATTACAACTGATGGAGGCAAAAACATGAGTGGGAAAGATAAAGGAGTGGTCGCTCTTGTGTCAAAGGCTGTAGAAAATGACGGTGGTTCAAAACCAATAGTCTTACATTGTATCATTCATCAACAGTCTTTGTGCGGAAAATGTTTGGATATGTCTGAAGTTCTGAAACCAGTCATATCAACTGTTAATTTTATCAGATCTTTTGGGCTGAATCACCGACAATTCGTACAATTTATTAAAGAGATTGGAGAAAATGACTTACCTTATCATACTGCCGTACGTTGGCTTAGTTGTGGGAAAGTCCTTCAGCGCTTTTTTGAACTTCGAGCAGTGATCGAATTTTTTTTGAATGAAAAGCATCGCCCTCTTACTGAATTGCAAAACAACGCATGGCTGTGGAAGTTAGCATTCTATGTTGATTTGACAAAACATGTGAACGAACTGAATTTGAGATTGCAAGGAGAAAACCAGCATCTTCCTGATTTATACAATAATATCAAATCATTCCGGAAGAAATTGATACTGTTTCAATCACAACTACGAAGTAAATGTTTTTCACATTTTAAAACATGTGAAATATTTAGCCACACCACTGAGACCGAGTTTCCTATCGATTTTGCAATCGAAACTTTGAGTGCTTTGAAAATAAATTTTGATACTCGTTTCTCGGACTTTGATGCCATTGCGAATCAAATTAAGATTTTTCAGAATCCTTTTGATACTGACATTGAAACCCTAGCCCCGGAACTTCAAATGGAAATGATTGATCTACAGTGCAGTGATATAATTAAGAACAAATATCAAAACTTATCTTTGTTGGAATTTTATAAGTGTCTTCCACTGACACAATTTGATAATTTGCATAAATTTGCTCGTGGGCTGTTTTCTGTTTTTGGTACTACTTATTTGTGTGAGAAGACCTTTTCCAAAATGAAGTACACAAAAAATGTTTACAGATCTAAATTAACTGATGAGCATCTTAAATCTCTTTTAATTATTGGTACAAGTAAAATTAGTCCACAACTACAAACTATTGTCAGTGGAAAATCTCAATTACATAAATCTCATTAGTATTTCATATGTCGTTATGCTTGTTATAAGTTATCTTTTCATTTAAAATGTATAAAATGTTAGTTGGATTCATTTCAATAATTTGTTAGTTAGTAAATATTAACCTACAACAATGTTATGAGTAGTTAGCCCATGACCATATCAATGTAGATGTCATATTAATAATTATTCAACATAAAAATAGATTACTTCAGTAAACTTAATTTAATTTGCTATAAAAAATAAATATGTTCTCTAGAAGGAGTTTCTTTCAAGTATGCTAGCTCTCCGCGGGCCGGACAAAATCTGTTCGCGGGCCGGATGTGGCCCTCGGGCCGTAGTTTGGAGACCCCTGCTCTAAAGTAAACATTAGAAACAACTGGTTTTCTAGTGGCTTAAATTTGTCCCCCCCCCCCCCCCCCCCGGCTTTTGAGTAACCAAGTAACCCAGGAGTGGAGTACCCTTTTTTTGATTTTGTCCTCTGTGAACAGAATGAATGAAGATAAATCTGCAATGCGAAAGGCCTTTAATTGTTCAATAATCCCAAAGAATGAAGAAGTTGTCAATCTTTCCCCCATGTTATTTATACATGATAAATAGGACTCCTGCATCCTTTTTTTCATTAATGGGGATACGATGACAGTTGAAAACTAGCATACTCCTTTTAGTTTGTATTAAATATTCAGTTTAGAATAATAGTTTTGCGATCTTTTATAAACGCGTGTGCACTAGTTGCGGGAACAGCATGCAAATGAACTTTTTTGAGTGGGATTTTAAAAAAATTATCCGCAATTCTGTCTGATCAAATATTAGATAAACTATGCTTTTGATTAAAAATGATTAGATATTAGAGAAACTACGACTTTGAACAATTATGATAGATATTATTAGATAGGATTTAGATTCAAGTTTTAGTAAATAAATTTCATTCGGAACAAATACATGCCTCCCATGCAAGAAAAAGAAGGCAATCTCTAACAAAAGATTATAATGAATTTATGCTGTCTATAAAACAATATTTAACATGTATAATTACCTTATTTTTTATGAATGCTTTCTCTAAATATAATTCAGTTAGAATTTGAATATTCCAAGGTTCCCAAATCTCTTGTGACCATTTCTGTCTCTAAACGAAGAAGAGTTGAAAAACAACCTTACAAATAAATGCATTAAATATTTTGATTTTCAAGCTTTAAAAAAAAATGTTTTCGGTATTTATTGGCTAACCGCTCTAAACACTTTTGCTTACCAAACATCTCCAAATGAAATATAAACAAAACAATAAAAATAATAAAGGAACTTTGTGCATAAGTAAACTTTAAAAAATGCATGTTATTTATCGCACAAATCAGCATTAAAACACAGACATATATTTCATGATGGCTCAATCCCTTTTCCAATGCAATAGCGGAGCTTCTAGATATGCTCATTTTTTCTATATAAATAACATGCAATTTTTTAAGTAAACAACGCACTGTTAGCACACAAAATTTTATTAGATTTAAATAGCCCGTTGACAACATTTCTAAAACCGTTGCCAAGGTAAAGTGAGTAACCAATAAATACCTTTTTTTTCAAAAAAAAAAACATTGTCAAAAATTTCTACTGGCATAAAATTTTACGGTACTTTGCTGTTACAAACCTTTTTAGGCAATTTACAGGGATAAATTATAATTGAATAGTGTAAACAAAAGTTAATTTAAGATAATGATTGTCAATGTGCTCAAGTTACTGGGGTCTTTTATCATTACATTAGTATTGTACCAATCATGCAAAATGTACATGTCAAGTTAATAGGACTTGTGTTAGTAACATTCAAATTTATCTTCTTGTTTGGCAACAAGTAGACTTTGTATATAGAGACATCTCTGGTACTATGATCATCACACAAGCAGCACAGCTCTATGTTATTTTCTAATTGTTAAGTGTTTGTTGTGATTATCAAATGTATGTTGTACCTGTAATAAATTTCATTATAGAATGCAACAAGAAGTTGGCAACCAGGATGTCATCAACCAGTAGTAATTTTGTGTTGTTTGATTCAGTGATTTAAGATTGACTAAGCTTTGTGGAAAGACTCTAGTCAGGCTTTTTAGTAAACGAAATTACCAAGGTATGGACTATACTATGAAGGTATGGACTGTATTGCGTTTAATGAATGCAACCACCTATAAATTACTAAAAAATTTGGATGTGCCAAAAGTTCCTTCTGTTTTCCCACTGGGATGGGAAATAGTCGTTCTGGACGAGAAAAATCCAACCCAGGAAAATAGTCATCCTGATCTTCCAGAACCTACCAAAGATCCAGAGCCAATATATGCTTCTTGTGAAGTAAAGAAACCGGATACTTCATTAAATTTTTGTTATTATCAATCTGGTGACCACACCTGAGCTGAAACTGGAGGTTCCTTCCACAACTAGCGTGCGAATACGACGTACTACCAGAGCTCGGAGAGTACCTTAAAGACCAGATTTGTAGCATTGCATTTAGTCACAGAAGGAATGTGTCTTGCGCTGGCAACATGAAAGTTTGTCTACTTGCTTTGCAACAAAGTAGATGTTGAATATAGACATAGAGCCATCTTCGGCACCATGATCAACACACGAGCAGGACCACTCTGTGCGCTTTTCAAATTGTTATGTGTTTGTCGTGATTATCAAATGTATGTTGTACCCGTATTGTATGCGTAAGAAATTTCATTATTGAATAGGACTCTTGAGTTATCCACTCGTTGAGAGTTAAAGAGGTTCTACTGAAAAAAGAAGATGACAAAACCGATGTAGTATCTAGTTCAATGCTGCAATTCTTGTTCCAATTTTTAACAGCAAAGAATCTGTTATACTTCATAATATTGATTGATCAAACAAATTAAAATCTACTTATTTAATTTGTTATTCATGTCGAGCGGGGGCTTCTAGACACCGGGAATACACAAGGACATTCACTCTTATTTAGACACAAATATTACATAACAGCCAGCCACCAACTTCCATTCTAAACGAAAACTAAACTCCTCTCTGGTTACAGTAAGCAGTTAACCATGAACATATTAAACTTAAGGCATTGATTATAATTATTTTATTTAAAATGGTTGGTAAACATTGTTTTAAATTGCCAGAAAAAATATTTACTTTCATTTTATTTACAATGTTTGTATAATTTATGAATTTCTCTTCAAATCATAAAAGGTTAGAAAAAGTTCTTTCTTCTTGTAAAAAGTTGAAATGGAAAACCTTTTGTGCAGCATGGATTATTTACTACTCAAATCACAATTCAACATTATAAAGATTGATATTTATGCCAGTCATCAATTACATGAAATGTGTATTTCTTTTACGTTTAAAAAATACATGATGTATAAAAGTTAATATACTAAAATGAGACACGAAACAAGACTTTTAATAAAAGCGGTCTTTAAAAAAAAAATCAGATCGAATGAAAATATATTTGCATAAAATGGACAGGACGTGATGTATTTTTTTGACTATCTACAAAGAGTTCACTTCTGTGCATCAAGTTACTAAAACATACACACTATGCCTACAAAGCAAGCACATTTTAAATTTTTCACAAAAGTTTACGTCTGGAAAATGTACCGAGTTTTCAATGAGTATCAGAGATGAATGCAATTTCCCTTAAGATTATAAAAGATAATAAGTAAAATTTCTCACCTTTTTGAACAAATTACCCTAAATAATTCCAAAGGCAACATTTTCAATTTACATATGGTGTTGTCATAGAAACCATGAAGTTGAGTAGTCGAAGAGCTGAAGTTAAACTCACAAAAGAGGAGATGCCCTTTCATTGGTTAATTTTGTTCTCAGCTCGGAATGCGGATTGGTTTTTGATTGGCTACAGCAACTGTCGTTTTTCAGGAAAATAGTTGTTTTGGTGGTTTGCGTAAAACTACAGTGGCTAGAATACCTAGTGTGCCGTTCGGCGCGAAAATGTTGAAAACGAAACTAAGCCACCAGTAGGTGGCGCTAGCATCGACAGCGAGGTAACGATTAGCAGAGCGAACGTTAAAGAATCATTTACTCGCCTTAGTTTTCGCACTTTTTTCAGTATTAAAAAAAGGAGGTGCAAAAAATATGTGATTTTTTAAAAAATATTCAATCATCTGTTCTAGAAAAGAATTTGGAGCAATAAATAGACGGCTGTCGTTTAGGTAAACACAAGCATGAAAAATGTTTTTATTTAGTTTTCGGAAGCAGTCTTAAATGAAAACCATGTATTTTGTTAAGAGAATATTGTTATACATTTTAAAGACAAGGGTTTTTTAGTCCAATATAGTGTGAATGAGCTGTTGAAAATAATGGGATACTTTCACGTGACGTCAGAGCGGTTTGTTGCCCCGCTGACACGTGACCTAACTGCCATAGGACACGTGGTTTATGGGCTGCTACCCAATCAGATTCCACCTTAGCCATCGCATCGTATAACCAAAATAAATAGGCTTCAAGGGTGGTAATGTGTAGATACAGGGACTCTAGTAATGTGCATGTTTTTAATTTTTTTTTCGGGATGGAAAGCGTTTATTTTATGTTGGCCTATATACCTTAAAAAACGATTTCTCCATGTTAGAAATTTTCGATTATTCTGAGAGATTGAGTCATTTATTTCCTATCCAGTCGAATATAAAAAAAAGGGCAAAATAAAGTTCGTTTCGAACATTCGCTTCCAGCAGGTAAGTGATCTTTAAATAAACTTAACAAGAAGTTATTCTTCCTCCGTTTTTGCATCATAAACTTAAAAACAAATGTAGTTTAATATTTTGGGCAGCGTCAAAGATTCGGTGTGCAGAATGCAAGCTTTAGTACGTATTATATTTTTATTAGCTGAAATTCACGTTTGTGTTACCACAACGAAGGTGTCTGTATTTTAACTTTCAGAAAGTAAATAGGAACCATTATTTAGTGTTTAACTAAGCAAATGCACTAATGAAACAAACGTGTGTATATTCCATTAACAATTGTTCATGTCATTTACCCTATTTGTAATATCTTTATGCTCAATTTTTAATTGTTTTTTTTTTTTTTTTTGATAAAATGACAAAACTAATATAATCTGTATTAATGAAAACAAAAATCTATTTTCATTAATATATATTCCAAAGAGTCACCTTTTTGTTTTTTAACAAGATTTATTGTAATAGTGGGAAATGGATGTTGCTAAAAGGCAAGTGAAATTTTGCTTCTAATTTCCTATAGAGCTAGTTAAGTCATTAGAAAATTCAAATTGAATTTGAGAGATTGCAAGTTACACTTCCGCTACTGAGCGTAATTTAAATATTTTTCTATATCATTCTCTTGTTGTATTTAGTGTGTATATTAAGGCAACACTATTTCTTTCTTTTAACGTCATAAATCCTTGACAGAGTAAACTTAATTTCCTTTTTAAACTGAGAAGTGGTGAGACGTGTTTACAAAAGAGTCCCAGAAAAATAAATAAAGGAAAGATCTCCCGATGGCTCTCATTTCCGATTGACTAGAGTTGATTTCAGACTCTGGCTTTCGTTAATGTTAGCTTTTAGGATATTCCTGAAATACGTTGAACATTTTTTGTATAGTTTTACATTGTGGTTAAGCCACTGAATTTTTTTATAACACATTTTGCACTGTTAAATTATTTCCAAATGTTTACTGCCCAGTATGCATTTCATGACGCAGCTTTGACCACCTGTGATCAAACCGAAGTTAGGCAGAAGAATTTGATTTTGCTTCCAAAGTTCTGTGATATTATTGAAATACAGGTGCTCTGTCGCTAATGCGTCTATGCGAGAGACCATGACAAATATGCGAATAAGTAAAATCCAAAAGAAACATTAAAAGTGCAACATAAAAACTGTTAGTACTACTGAAAATGCAAATAATGGTTCCCGTCCTGAGTCGGTGGATTTTCAAGATGCAGAAAATCGTCTGCACCCATGTCGTATGATTATGCGGTATGTAAAATTTCCCTTGAGTAGACATTTGGCTTGGATGTTCTCGGTTAATGTAAATTCCTGGTGCAATTTCGCATCAACAGAGTCTGGGTGCTTGGCCTTTTTGGTGGAGAAACCGGACGTCAAAATTATCATGTGGCAATGGTACGACACTCATTGTGGTACCGCTGAAAGAAATGGTACCAATCTCTCAGGAACGCACTAGATCTGCAATTGGCAGAACCAACAGCAGCCCATTAGAAATATATTAAAAAAAGGGTTGCTGTACAAATGTGGAATCCCTGCTTTCAACCCTCTATGAAATTTGGAGAAACGAGTTCTTTGAATTTGAACACTGGGGCTAATAATTTTGTGAAAATGAAATCGGCAACAAATCCAGTCCTTTCAACTAGGTTCCCGTTTTTGTGAATTTGCAAAAATAGAATCTTGTTTGCGTAATCTTGTGAAATTACAATTTCAAATTTACTATATATTTAAAAACCAAATAAAAACTTTAAAAAAACGGTTTCCAAATAAAAAAAAAAGTAATATTCAATACTGATAAAATATGCATATGTTTCTTGTGAGTTTAGAAATAAGTTCTGAGAGTAGTGCATTTAGATACGGTTTTTGTATGATTTGTAATTCAAAATGTATAAACTAAAAATTAGATAGGTAGAAAAACAGTAGAACAATAATACTATCTACTAGCAACAGATATAAAAGTATAAGTAACTAGAAAAAAAGATTGCAAATTTTTATTCGTTTATAAATGCATTTTTGTATCAAGATGTAGCATACATAATTGTGAGTAATGTAATAATCCGAGCACTCTCTATTTTCTGTATGTGATAACTTTCAAATTCTTTGGATAATACAGGTTCAGCTGAAACAACAAATTTCATCTCGGGAAAATACCACAATTCTATTCCATGGAGTAGAATAAAATATTATGTCACAGAATCAATTTATTTAGCTGTTAAACTTATATTGTACTTTTATAAATTCTAAACAATCTTACAAATTTTTCCACCAGCAAGATCATTCACAGGGCAGAATTTTAACAACAAACTCTGTCTCTGAGCAAAGATCCAGGTAGTGATGTAAAATATGTCGGCTATTTTAAACATTGATTTTTAAAAAAAAAACACGTCATTTTAAACCATTGTAATATTTTGGTCAGTTTATCTGGCATTCATCTTTTGCAGTTAAAAACAATTCAAGTAAAATATTATTTATTTGAGTGCCATGTACATGTAGCGTATTCAATTACCAGCTAGAATAAGAAGTTATTTGCAGAAAATACATACTGATATCTGAGAAGTAAATTATCTGAACCATCATCTTCTCAGAATAGAGTCCTTTTATTTATGTAATCATTTTGTGCTCTAATAAAATCAATTAATATAATTTATAACTTTTTTGTAGAACCCATCTTATTTATTGTCTTCAGTAATATGTAGAATAAGCACTCATGTTGAGTTCTGTAGTAACCAATTATGTTTTTTCACTTATACTACTCTCTTACTTACATTTCTATTTCTGACGAACCTTGACACACCACATAAGCAAAAAGTAACTTATCATTTTAACTCAACAGAAAGACAAGCAAATTAAATATTTAACATATTCATACCATCTAAGTAAACTTAATGTTTGTTTACTTATGACTAAACTATTAAATTTAAGCAATATAATTATAATTACACAATATAAAAACATGTTTAGTAACTGTAATGCAAAACTGGGGGATAAGAAATGATTCCAAAAAATTGGATGCAAGATCATGCCCATTCATTGCTACACTATATAGAACAGCCTGAATTACTTCAGGTTTGCCTTCAAAGAGGACGGTTAGAAACATTTGGCTCATTAGAGTGACTCATGAAAAGTTGGTTCATAGAGAAAGTGGGGGGTGGGGGTAAATTTTACATATTAATAAAATACAAATACTTTAAATTTAAATAAATGAATCATGACTAATAGAGATTAGAAAATTTAGTATATATACAAATCAGTGGTGTAGTCCTGGAAAAAAAGGTGGAGGGACACCGTCCCCCCTCGGCTACACCACTGATACAAATAAATTTTGATACTTAGATTTCCATATATTTTGTCAGTAACATACTTGTACTTAAAAAAAAAAAACAATTGTACTGTGGAAAATTTTAGGTGAACGACAGTGAATTCCTATAAAGGTACATCTTCAAGTACGTAGTAGTACAATAGATAAGATCCAGTAATAGAAATATTTTTTAAACTTTTGTACTAACTAACTTACTACATAAATTTTTAGTTGTCCCACAGCTTCCAACCACGTAATTAGTTTGTAATTTACATGTATCTTCAAAACATGTTAATTAAACTTTTAAAATCAAATTTGACAAATCGAACATTTGTATAGTTGGTGTAGCGGCAGGGGTCGGATTTCAGATATTTGAAAATCTGTTGTGCACGGGATGTTCAATGTCTTCTTTGGGGATAGTGGCTCCAGGCAGGGCCAGTCCAGTTGGACGGAAAATTTTTCGAGACCTAATCATAATTTTTGTTATTTTCGCAACTGGTTTCCAAATCTGACTTTCCTGACCTGCACACACTGGCAGGGACGTAACTAGGTCATTTTCTAACTGGGGCGAAACCAGGATTTAGCACTCCCTCCCCACTTAGATACACAAAAAAAAATATATGTATTTAGGCAAACACACACATTTAGTCAATCTGTCGCCAGGGGCACACGCCCCGTCTGCCCCCCTCTAGTTACGTCCCTGCACACTGGGAGGGTTTTTCTAATAACGCTTTTAACATTTATATATTTCATTTGAAAAAAATGTTATAGTGCATCATTTTGGTGAGGACATGACCCTTCCCTATGCTACTGGTAGGATAAACTTTCATATTCAACAAAAAGCTTATAAATAAGTATAGGTATACTCAAAATTAATCAAAAAATTGGAAATTTTACGATTTTTTTTAATTAACAAAACGAAAATCTTCTAAATGTTTCTAAAATTCTACTAATTAAACTGTGATAACTTATTTCTTTTTACAGAAATGAATGAAACGATATATATTGGCTACCAGAAATAGCATTTACTTTTACTTGGGCACATGCAAAATGAATAAACATTACTAATAAAATGGAGGAAAAACCTTACTGTGCGTTTGAAGCTTCAGACATATTATTCATCTTCTTTCGTTTCTTAGGAGGACTAGAAAAGGAAAAAATCTTCGGAACAAAATCACTCTTCAGCATTCTTTTCCGTGATAACAGTTAATATAAGAAACAGGATGCCTCAAAGTGCTCGGAACAGCAGATCTTAAGTTGACAGATGGCGTGAAGTTATCGCGTTTGATTTTGACAAGCCATTCTTTCAAACGCTCTGGATTAGAATAGGGAAGCAAATGAGACGATATTCTTTTCACTTTGCATTCTTCCTTTACACTATTATTGGTGCATCCATAGGCACAACAGTGGGTACCCATCTTTCTTTACGAAAAAAGACGATTTTAAGAGCAAGCGCGACTTTCCCAAATCAAATAACATTACCACGTGCGTTTGTTTGCCATATTGCCCCCCTCGCCGCGGTGTTCTTCTTCTCGGCGTGAAAGTATCCCATTGCATTATTATGCTCATATTACCTAAAAAAGAAAGGCTATATGTCTATGTACTATATTTTAACATAAATAAATAAATAAAAATTAACAGTAATTACTATCACATAAGTTTTTTAAAAAGCACATTGCAATCTGATGTTTATTAAAAAAAAATAATAAACACTTGCAATGTCATTTTTTAAATGAACTGCATGCTTAAAATTTTGTGTTAGTTTTTTTTTTTTTTAACTATAGATTTAATTTTTTTTTTAATTTACATTTATTTAAAAACACATTATGATGCACAAAGTTTTGGTCAAGTTTCAATTACATACAAAACCAAAATAGAAACAAATAATAAAAAAAATCTTGAGCCAAAGCAAAAAGCTTAGCTTTAAATTTATTTTGTTGTTATGACGAGAACAATTTCATTTTGATATAACATTTCTTCTTCTTTAACGTCAATATTGTTTCATATATAAAATTTAATTTTTGAGTCACATCTTTTAAAATTTTTTGTAGTTCCAGACAAATGACGAATTTTATTTAAAAAAAACTGAACCCCCCCCCCCAAAATCCCCCCGCCCCCTCTGGTAGGTACCTTTGTCACATTATAATACACAAAACGTTGGTCAAGTTTCAGTTACATACTAAACCAAAATAGAAACAAATAATAAAAAAAAATCTTGAGCCAAAGCAAAAAGCTTAGCTTTAAATTTATTTTGTTGTTATGACAAGAACAATTTCATTTTGATATAACATTTCTTCTCCTTTAACGTCAATATTGTTTCATATATAAAATTTAATTTTTGAGTAACATCTTTTAAAACTTTTTGTAGTTCCAGACAAATGTAGAATTTTATTGAAAAAACTGAACCCAACCCCCAAATCCCCCAGCTCTCTCTGGTGGGTACCTTCGTCACATTATGATACCCAAAATGTTGGTCAAGTTTCAGTTACATACTAAACCAAAATAGAAACAAATAATAAAAAAAATCTTGCACCAAAGCAAAAAGCTTAGCTTTAAATTTATTTTGTTGTTATGACAAGAACAATTTCATTTTGATATAACATTTCTTCTTCTTTAACGTCAATATTGTTTCATATATAAAATTTAATTTTTGAGTCACATCTTTTACAACCTGTTGTAGTTCCAGCCAAAATTTTAGAATTTTATTAAAAAAAACTGAACCCCCCCCCCCAAATCCCCCCGCCCCCTCTGGTGGGTAACTAAAGAACATAGGAAAATTTTTGCTTTTTTCGGGAATTTTGGGACTGTTTTTTAATTTTGCGGCTTTGTCACATTATGATACACAAAATGTTGGTCAAGTTTCAGTTACATACTAAACCAAAATAGAAACAAATATCTAATTTAAAAAATCTTGAACCAAAGCAAAAAAGCTTAGCTTTAAATTTATATTGTTGTTATGACAAGCAGAATTTCATTTTAATATAACATTTCTTCTTCATTAACGTCAATATTGTTTCATATATAAGATTTAGTTCTTGAGTCACATCTTTTACAACCTGTTGTAGTTCCAGCCAAAATGTAGAATTTTATGCAAAAACTGAAAAACACCCCTAAGCTCCCCCCTCACACACTCTAATGGGTACCTTTATCAGAGGAACTTTAAGCCAAACTACCATATTATTTTAATATATTATTATAATGACGTTCCAACAAGCGTCTACTTAATTTTCTTGACTGGTTATAATTCATAGTATATTCCACACATATTTGAACATATTATCCCATATAATCCTTTAAAGTTTAGCCCTTCCTTTACAGTTTATTAAGTTCAAACCCACATTTAGTTCACCAATATGAGAGCCAAAAAAAAAAAAAAAAAAAGCTATACTTTCGAAAGCAAATTATTCTGTTCTTATGCAGATTTAAAAAACCACAGACATTTATTATAGCATTGCAAGACTTTGCCCTTTAGAAATTATTGTTTTCTTTGAGGTGGTCAGAATTAAACCGATGTATCACACATAAGTGTACAAAAACCAAAAATGGACATTTGTTACAAAATCCTTTTCATTTATTTATTTTATAGAATAAAAAAAAAAAGAAAGTTGTTCGTATTTGAAAGTTCGAATGAGTGAGATATTTATTTCATTTCCTGCTTCCTTACGGAAAAAAGTAATCTGAAAGTAGTTAACAGCAATCAATTCATGTTAGTGCATCAGTGACACTTGTCACTTTGTGAATGACAATCGGCTAAACGAAAGACTTTTGGTACACATTGCCCTGACAGGACCTTTAATCGCAGCAGCTGGCCCCAAAAAAGCCGTCTTCCGGCGGGCTCGAACTTACCTCGCTGTCAAATAGAGCGCCATCTAGTGGACGCTTACTTTCGGGTACAGAAAAAGCGCTGGAGGACAATGGCGAACGGCACACTATCTATTCTAGCCACTGTAGTAAAACAATTATTTTGTTTACTTTTTTGTTTGCTGTAAACCTACGATTAATAGTAAATTAAAAATGCTTTTATAATTTCTGTAATTATGAATGATGCTTCAGATACCTCGAATGACTCTGAGACGGATGATCTTAATGCAAATTTGTCAGAAAATTTTGCTTGTAACTCCACTAATGGAAAAAATGATTTTCATGGAAAGGAAATTGGGCTTCAGGACAAATTTAATTTAATGCAACAGCATGAAGTAATAACTTTTTATTTTATCATCATCTTTTAGAAAGAATATAGTTTTTATTTAGTAGATAATTAATGAGAAGAGGAACATGTTCTAAAATTTTGAAAATTGCTGTATTTTTCTCTATTATGATTTGGGTGAAAATGCCGTTTAGACCGACCTGCCAATACTACGGGATAAAATCGCCAACTGTTACATAATTGCTTTTGGCGGTTCTAAACTGTGGCCAAACCAGCGATGTAGTCCTGGGAAAAAAAGTGGGATGACACTAACGGTTGAGTCCTAGGAGAGCCCACCCCATTGGCGTGGTTGGCGATGAGAACTTAATCTTGGTAACTATGATTTGATCGAAACCCAGCTTCTATCGTTCTGCGAGATGGACTACAAATTGGCGATTTTGAAACAGGGTGGGTTCTCCTAGGAGTTTACCGGCACTAACTTATAGAAACATCAAAAAGTTGGGGTACTCTTACATGTTAAAATTCAAAACAAGTGGTGGGGACGCTTGTACTAAACTAAAAAGATAGAGGAATGCCTTCCCCCTCTCGACTACACCCGTGCGCCAAACCTTACAGTGGGGCTAAACCACTTCAACCTTCATTTTTTTTTATTGTATGCGTGTTTCAAAAATAACTAGGAACACTTGTGTACAGTTTTAGAAAAAGGGGCCAGGGCTCAACTTGCATGTTTTCATGCCCGAGGCACTATTAATTTCTCCTGCCCTATTTGAATGGTTGATTTACTTTATTTACCTTATGTGTATAGAAACATTAAGCTAAAGAACTAAAGGATAAACAAAAAGATGAAACAAGCTCATCAGCTGTGGATGTACCCTGAGCTTGTTTAATGTTTTTGTTTATCGTTTCATCCTCAGCACATTAAGTTAGTTTTAAATGTGTGTTTATCTTTTTTCTTAAATTACATAGTAGTAATATAATTTGTCGCCAACCAAAAAAAATTGACAATGAGTCCCTATACCAAAGGTGTTCCAAAGGTTAATTTTTATTGTCACAACAGGGACATTTCACGGCATTTGTGCCTTAATGTAGACTTCATAACATACATCTGTGCCAATGTTTCCATACAGCCTGCATTTTGAAAAAATTGTCCTGCATCCTGGGGAACTTTAATATGGGACAGCAAAGGTCCCAATTCTTGATATTATCAGGTATCTAATGGCAATTGTGAGGAGTCCATACCAAATTTCTGGATCTGATGTTTGAAACCTATAAATTCTATATCTTTTTAACATACCGTGGTTCCCAAATGCATAATAGGTTTTTTTTTTACATATGTTTTTTAAATATGTTAATCAGTTGAATTTTAAACATCAAAACAAAACCGACATGCCCACGAATCGGATCTTTTGAATAGTGGCCCGATTGGATAATGGATATATATGGTGCTTTCTGGGAGGCCAATCTCTCCCTCCTGCTCTGTCGGTATGTCCCTGCTGTCCCATGTTATAGAATTTGGAAACTTTGATCTATAGCCATGTATTTTCGATTAATTCACGCTAACAAGTAATAGGAACACCACTTCCCATCGGGGTCCATGTGAATAAACTAAATTTCGGCTACAAAAATTGGCCACTGACAGACATTTTCCAAAAATGGTCAACCCTTTGCATTCCCCTTTAAAACTTGTAAATCAGTCAAAATTCAAAAATTGAAAATCTTCACGAATCCAATATACATTCTTCGGTACTTACGTACTATCGCAACCATGCCAAAATTCGGGGATAACGCGCCAAATTGGCATCTCAGATATTGTACCTATCTAAGGCATTTATGGTAACCATAAGTAGGTATACAAGTCGCCAATCTCGCCAACCTGGTTGCGATAATACGTAAGTACCCATTCTTCTTTATATTTTGAATGTAGAAAAAGTCTTAAAAAATGTAAAATACTCTTTGACAAATGCAGATGGCATCTATATCATCTTCCTCTTCCTCTCTGCTTCTTAACTCCCTATTGATTCCTTTTGGAAGAAAAAGGAAAGTAAAAATGCACTTAGATTCCTCATACATCCCACTCTCCCAATTCCATAGCTTTTGTTGGGAAGCCTTAGCATTAGTCCATGCATTCTTACACAGTATGGGAGTAGTTACACTGTTGACAGGGGTGATTGTATTCCGGGTGTACCCCGGAAATCCAAGTTTTTCATATCCTCCTTCCATGTTTTAAAAATCAAAGTTGTTAGTCTTCAAAATTGAAAATTTAGCAGATGGGAACAAAAAATACGCCGAAGAGCGATAAACATTCTCTTTGTAGCAACCCTTTATGCAGCAAGGGTTGTAACCGTGCCAACCAGCTTTGTTCCAAACAGGAGCGATACCAGGTCCCACCTGCTTTCGTTGTTACGAATAATTGGGCGTTGCCTCCATTTTGGAATTTTTTTCCTGGCGCCAAACCCCGTGATTGCCGATGTTTACATTCCCAATGTGAACATCTCCAAAAGTGGTAATTTATTTCCGTACTTTATTTTTAAAAGAATGATAAAAAAAAACTTGCAGTTTTTTTTTTTTTTTTTGGATTTCGTAATTTTTCCGATAAACATCCCAAAAAGTTGAACTCATTTTTCGAACTTCATTTTTTTTGCATAATAACGCATTTTTACATCCTTTTCCTGAAATCTGGGCTAGACTTTGAGTTATTTTCTGAACTTTTATTTTAAAAGTTGCAGATATTTGATAAATAAATGAAAAAATAATAACTAAATAGAAAAAGTATTTCACTGCAAAAATTTAGCAAAAAATATAAAGTCATGGGAAATTCCTATTCATTATGTTTTACTATAAATTACAATTCATTTGCAAAAAAAAATTAATTAATTATATTTTTCTTATTAGTAGTTAGAGGTAGGTAGGTAAAATTTAAATTTTAATTTCAAAAGTTATTTTAAACATACCGTTGTAACTATATGTGTATAAAAGCTGTCGTATAATTTATGGTGCGTAAAAAGTGATACCGACTTTTTGAATAAAAAGTTTTCATGGTTTTTTACTTTGCGTCGAAATCACCCCCTGTGTTGATTACTGTCAAGCAGAAGACTCCAATTGAAACTGACCTCTAAGAATAAAAGAAATTTCACACTATTGAATTTTCAAAAGAAATATTTTGTGATATAACTAGAATATACATAAGAACTTTTATAGTTTTCTATGAAGGTTCTTATGTATTCAGCATTATGTTAATAACATACAGGATTTCATCATATGCTATGCATATGAATGTATGTATTTGGAACATCCCTTTTTTAGTTATAATTATGTGCAATTTGAATAATAGTTGCCTATTTTATTATATAGAAGTTCACTGCATTGAAAGAAAGGGCAAGTCAAATTAGACGTCTGGCTTCAAAACGGCATCAAATAATTGAAGAAAGAAAATCTCGTAAGCTTATTAAAAGGGCTTTAAAAGATCCAGAAATAAAAGAATTGGTTGAAGCTCGCAGTTCAACGTCTGAGTAAGATCATTTTTATCCTTCATTTCATTGTTTTTTCTCTTACATGAAGCTTTAATAGTCTTTTGTTTAAATGTACATTGCACTGTGGTGTAGGAAAATGGGGTCCCCTGGTCCGGGAACCCCTCCACCCTGCAGTAGGCAGTTAAGGAGTGCTTGGTCAAATTTCAAGTATGCTAGATTATTCTGGGAGCTTGAATACAATTTACAATTGTGACCCTCCCCCCAGTCGTAAATTGCGCATCTCTCGTGCTGTGAGAAACCAGGACGGGGGGAGGGGGCACAAAAAGTAAGTTAAGCCATTATTGCACGCAGGACCCCCTTTCCCTATGCCTTTGGATTTCTAGCTATGCCACTGACATGCATATCTAATGTCTTTTAAATTGCCATACTTATACTTCTGATTAAAATTTTTGTGAATGTCTTTGCATTGAATATGGAATAAATTGATCTTTCGTAGACTTGTGTTCTGACATCAGAGGTTTGTTTCTTTACTAAATTAAAAGTTTTGTACAAAAATGAGTGAGACAACCACAACAGTCCTAGACTCAACTAGGTTGGTCTTTTTCTTGCCTATCAACCCTCTTCCATAGTGAAGATTAACTTCCACAGCATTACTGAGATTTTCTAAGCTGGAACCTTCCTTGGTTTTGCACATGCATTAATTAGGCCAGCCATTATTGCATGCAATAACTGATGTGCAATAAATATGTGCAAAATGATGTGCAATAATTTAACGCCCCTTTGGATTTAAATGAGTTGCTGTCAGCATTGAAAAGTTTGAAACCAAGTAAATCTCCAGGTGAAGATGGTATCTTCTCAGAATTTCTTTTGCACATGGGTCCTCGTGCCTGCGAGGCTATCCTAAAGCTATTCAATAAGGCTCGACCGATGCATCGGCCTCGCCGATGCATCGGCGCCGATTATTCAACAAACTTGCCATCGGCCATCGGCATCGGCGGCCGATGTTAAATTCAGAAAAACATCGGCCCATCGGCCTTAAAAAACATCTAAAAGCCGATGCCAGGCCGATGTTTTCCAACTTTCCACAAAACATTCTGTCTTTAACTGTCTTCCTCCTCCATAGCTAGTTTTCTATTTCCATACAATAAGAGGAAGCACAGCAGTTAAAAACAGTTTTCGCCATCATGGGGGAGCCAGGGTTGCTAATTTGGCTATTTTTAAGATAAATACGAAACATTTGGCTTTTGGAATAATTTGCATGTCTTCCTGGCTTTTTTTTGGCTCCTTAATAGTTTTTGGGAGATTTCATAAATATTTTAGTTTTTTACAACAGAAGTTTTAAAGATTTTTAAAAAACAAATACTATTTTTAATTTTAGAACTATGCCAAATTTTGTTTTACACCGTTTTGATAACAAATGGGTGTCGCTTATTTTATATCAGCTCAGGCTCTTATTATCCGGTTGCCTATTTATGCCCAACATGCCCAATTTTCGTGCTGGAGTTAATAGACATTCGGAGGGAATACTCGGAAAAGCAGTCGGATATCTTGTTCTGTGACTTCATTCGACGATTCTACAGAATTCGCTCTTTTGTTCCGAGTCAGCGAGAATTATTCTAAGAATAATTCTCGCACATATAGCAAAAGAAGAAGAACAGAAGAGGGAAAGAAATATTGATGTTTCTTCAGCAAGAAAAATATCTGCAGGAATGCTGCTACAAAATGTGTTTTTTTTTTTTGCTTAAAGTTGGATGCTTTTGTGATATTGTTGGTATGTTTGTAGCGTTTAATCAATCAGTACACCGTTTACTATTAAAATGCATTTTTACGGATCCCAACCGCTATAGCTTAACTATTCATGTGTAAATAAATAAGTGAAAAATAAAAGAAACCAACTTAATTTTTGCTGTGAGTTATTTTCGTAAACGCACGACACAAAATTGAGGATCCCAGTTCTTATAACAAGTTATTGAAAGAAAAAAATAATTCCACATATGCGAGAACGAGAATGACAACAACAATCATAATAATTAAATTGTTACTCATTCTTAATCTTCTTTCGGCATGCTCGCTAATATTTACTGGTTTTTTTTATAATAATTACTAGTATTATCAAGATCCACTTACATATTGCATGCGTATTTCGTTTTGTTTTCTTGAACAAATTGCCATAACGGTTGGGATCCGTAGATTTGCAAACGAAGCACAATCGTTCATGTGTATAGTTCTTGTGTCCTAAAATTCCGTGATGCAATCACTGAGCTAAATGAGAGAAATCTGGAGTGAGGACTCCCCATGCTTCAACAGGGCAGCTTGCGAGCCGACGCGCATGAATACAGTGCTCGAGCCATCAAGGCAAAACATCGCTGACTTCCCATTGTGGAAGCATTGGCTCGTATGGTGTATTGTTACAAATTTCGGTTTAATTTATCATAGTTTATCATAAAAATTTTATTTTCGTCATTTAGCAATACGTTTGCATCCTGTTGTGCAAAGGGATGTAAAAATAAATTCGTGAAACTTAAAAGAAAACGGTGTTAAAGCTCATTTTGATGGCGAATTGCCTATTTAAACTTTAAATGCCTTGTTCTCGTATTCTATCTTTGAATGGCTTTTTTTCACAGAAATTTAATTACTATGCCCATAATGTACACAATTGTTTTTGGATGAATAAAGTTTACCTTAAATCATAATAGTACAACTTAATTACATTGCTGAAAAACTTTTTCTTTTAGCATTATAGCCTAAATATTTCTCCTGTTTTCTCGATAGTCAAACCTTATTACGTAATATTTTATTATAAGTGAAAATATCAGTTATACAAATAGTTAAATCATATACCTTTTTTGCTTTTATCTTAATTTGCTAGTTAATGGAAATTTCAATAATAATTTTGATGTTTTTGAATTAACTTTTCATTTGAGTAAAATTTTGATTTTTGCGTGTGTTAATTTTTATTTTGTCAAATTGTGGCTGTTTTTAAAAAACATTTATTTTATCATTTATTTATTATTTTATTACTAAATTAACATCTACACTCAAAGATTTTTAATGAGTTCATAAAGCTTTGAATTGTAGCACTTTTCCCCTGTAAATATACTGATCAGCTGAAATTTTTATTTGTGCATGATTTAAAAAATCATGATAAATATTATTATGATCATGTTTTTTTGTTACTAAATTAACATCTGCACTCAAAGAGTTTTAATGTGCTTATAAAACTTTGAATTACAGCACACACTTTTTCCCAGCAGATGCACTGATCAGCTATATTTTTAATTAGTGCATGGCTAAAAAAATAAGTAGTATTTCTTTATTATTCTTATTTACATTTAATATCCATAAATGAAATGTTCCATTAGTGAGAAATATTTAACTTTCTCATAGGCAAGCAAACTTGTAAAATATAAAATTTATAAATGCTTATACATTTCAGATTCATCTCAAAATGACATGCTCCATTCCAGTTATTTGCAAACTTTTTTTAATAAAAATGTTATCCTATAATATCTCCAAAAAATGACTTCTTTCTTCTTATTTTAAGTGCTTCTTCTTTTTTAATTGTATTATGTTTAAGTGCAATATCGAAGTGCAAGAACTCTAAAAACGCATTTATCGTTTTTGGGAATAAAAGTCGCTATATTGATGCTGTTCGAAGCTGCTCACTGAAACTTCTTATGAGATTTATAATTTAACTGTGTAAAGTATTTATTCATCAGTAGTCAAGGAGAGTAAATCAATTAATCAGGGTGTCTTACTGTCTAAATAAACATTTTTTAAACCTGCCATAGTCGCACACTCCCACATAGCATTCAAAGATAATAAAAAGTGTCGCAAAATGTTTTTTATCGTGAAAAAATGTATGAATAATTGTTCTAAAATGCTATGAGAAATTTTAAATTATTATATGTCAGGCATTAGAATAAATTTTTTTAGAAAAATCGGAAAAGAATTAAGAGCTTGAGAGCTCTTTAAAGTTAGCTGTTTTATCATTGCGCGAATTGGTAGTTTGCGCGTTTTGCCTTGATGGCTGAAAAGGGTGTGAAGCGGTTCGACCGCCCAGTCCTCGCTCCAGGTTTCTCTTATTATTTAGCTCAGTGGATGCAATGGCGTGCAGCAATAACTGTCGACATTAATTTGTGTAAAAAGAATTGCAGTTTAAACCCTTGAGACTCCAGAGCCCTCTCTTCCCAGAATAAACCTGGTTTCGTCACCGTGAGAACTTTTTTAAAATTTGATAAAAAAGGAAAGATTTCAAATATATTGCAAAATTGAACTAATTTTGTGTTTAAAAATAGCGTTAAAAAGGTAGACATATAATTTAAGCAAATTCGAGTCTCAGGAATTTTGAACAGTTACATTGTTTTCGCAGAAGGTAGCGCCACATATAAAAAATTGTCGGTTATGGGAGGGTATTTTGAAATGGGTTGGAGGGTTCAATTTGAAACGCAACACTGCTTTTTATACAAACTGCTGTTGTGAAATCGACCATTCTCAAATACGAGAACGAAAACTGCACGTTATTAATTTTAAATTCGTCCGTTTTGACCCCTGGTATTTTGTCTTGCAAAAAACTGGTAGTCAAGGCGCAAATTGAAAAAAAAAAAAATAGTTTTTTTTTATTTTCTTTACCAGTATTGAATCGCTACTTTAAACAAACTGGTAGCTAAAAACGCGTCGTGCATCTTTGGTCTAACCGTACGTAATAAAAATTATATTTTTTCTTTTTTAATTCCTTATGTCCAACTCTCACACTATTTTAAAACAACGCAACATTTTGGGCGCTCAGGAATCTTTAATTCAAACAAAATACTGCACTCGTTTAAAAATGAATGAGTTTCATAAAAAAAGAATACTAAATGTTCTAGTTCCTCTGCATCAAAATCAAGGGATTCATGTAAAACTCTACCATGAACTAAAAAACGGAGTTAAAACGATGAATAATCGGAACCAATCTTTGCTTCGTGCACGTGCCTTACAAGGTCGTTTTAGCTGATGTTTGTTTTCTTCTGATTGTTTATTCTACATTTATTCAGTTTTGTATTTACTAGTATTACTATTAGTATATCTGAAAAGTAACGGATTAGGGGAATATAAGATCGAAAAATAATATCGCGATCGGGAAATTGTTCTGTTTTTTTTCTAGATACAGGAAAGTTATTTTTGGTACTTTTCATTCTGAAGTAAAAATAAATTAAAGTCTGGAAGATATTTTTCCATACGGAAAACATAGGCATTGCATCGGCATTTAGATGTTATTTAAGGTCGATAGGCCAAAGTTTTTCCGAAGAATGCCGGTGGCGATGGCTAGATTTTTTAACTATCGGCACTGGTGCATCGGTCGAGCCCTTATATTTATTTATTTATTGCTCAGTTAAAGATGTTTAACTGCATTTCAAATGAAATGTTGCAATTTTAAGCAAGTCTCTTTAAAAAAAAAAATTAATAAAACTGAAATCGGCAAAATGTCCGAACTTTCAAAGTTACTGTATCATGTAAACTTCCCCCGAAGTCTTTTATGGTGCTTGAATAAGGCATTTATGTTTTTATAAACATAAAAATAAATAAATGATTTAAATGACATTTTTGACAAGCATTCTACACGTGGTTTAAAGGGAAGTTTTTCCATCGGCCATCGGCATCGGCCATCGGCCGATGGAAGAGCAAAATAATCGGCCATCGGCCGATCTTGGAACAATCGGCATCGGCCCATCGGCCAAAAAATGCCATCGGTCGAGCCCTACTATTCAACTTAGTCTCGTACTCGGCAAGTTTTCCTTCCCAATGGTGTAAAATCTACTGTTATTCCAATTCACAAAAAAGATTCAAATCCAAGCCTTGGGAGCAGTTATAGCCCTATTTCTTTGACTAGTATTCTCTGCAAAACCATGGAGAGAATCGTCGTAAGCAGATTAGACTGGTTTCTGGAGACAGGGCAGTCTGGAAGAGGAACAGGCAGGCTTTAGAAAGTTTAGGTCTACTGGACAGCATGTTTCAATACTTAGTCAAAATATAAAGGATGCCTTGGATAAGAAGTAAATCCTTTCCACTGTCTTTATTGACCTAAAATCTGCATATGACTTAGTCTGGAGAGAAAGCCTACTTGTAAAATTGTCAAACATTGGCATCCAATCCAACATGCTTAAATGGTTTACTGGTTTCCTGAAAACATGATTATGTAGAGATCGGTCTGTATCTCGAAAAGCAATTGTCCTTTTCTCACACTTAAGACTGGTTTACTGCAAGGTGCAATCACTAGTTGTATACTCTTTAACATATGTATAAATGACTTGGTTACTGAATTGAAAAAGATAGACAGAATTCGGTGTCTGCTTTACGCTGATGACTTTGTGAGCTGGACTAATTCTCCCAAGAACAAAGCAAGCCAGAATATAGGGAGTATTTTGGAAAGAGCATTGTTGGTAATGAGGAATGGACTGATTCCAATAATATGAAGGTCAATCTTGATAAGACATTTGTAGTATCTTTTTCTCTCACGCACCAACCTTTCCACCCAAAGATTTATTACAAGGGTCGTCAGATACTACCATTTGAAAATTTTAAATATTTGGGTGTGGTCTTTGACAGTAAACTTTCACAGAAATCTCACGCGGAGTACATTATATGACGTGCTCTAAAAAGACTAAAACATTTTAAAATATTGGCTGGATCCAAATAGGGCTGCTCAAGAACTACGTTGAATTATACTTATAAAACGTATATATTACCCAATCTTGTCTATTGTTGCGAGCCATTGATTACTGGATCAGAGCAAGTTCTTAACCTCTTTGAGACTTTTCCAAATCAGGCTTTACGTTTGATTATGGGGGCTGTGAAGACAACACCCATTGACTGTATGCTGCTCAGCACAGACAGCAGACCTTTCAAGATGATGTGTCAGGAAAGAGCCATTCTCCTTTGGGAGAGAATACTCAGAACTCCCGGATGTCTGTCCCTGTGGAGCCAAACTCACCCTGTTTCTGAGAGAAATTTGAAAACACGAAATGGATTCCTGCAGGGTGTTGCTGAAATGGTATTTAAATTAGACTTGAATTTCGAAGTCGAGCAATTCCCTCCCCCATTAACCCCATTGATATCAGGGTTCGTGATTTTTTTGATTTAAATCAGATTTTTTTAATTTAAATCGGATTTTTTTGATTTTTTAAAAAAGACCCTATATATTTTGGATATTTATTACGTTACATTCATAGAAACAATATGGAATCTTAATCAATATGCAAAAAGACACTTTAAACTATTTTCACAGCAATAAATGTTTTTAATAGTAATAATGATGTACAAATTTGAATAAAAATGCATGACTCAAATGAAACTTAACCCTACCAGGAATAATAGTACACTCATAAGTACAGAGAAAATGAACAAATTTAATCTGAATTATTTTGCTGTTAACACTGAAAAAAGTACCAATTGTATGTACTTAAGTTTTACATTGAATATACTTTAATCATTTTCCATTTTTATAAATAAAAAAGCCTGAAATATTTTTATCCATTTCGAAAAATCATATGCTCACATCATTATTAAAACTGAAACTTTTTGTTTTAATCAAGTATATTTATTGAAAACTTCTATGATAAAAAAATAATTTAGAAGGGAAAAAACTTAAGCTATTAGGGGACATGGATGAAACTTTAAGATATATGTTCTAAATTCTAACAATTGTTGTTTTAAACACTATCATTCCAAATTATTTATTGTGTGGCATTGATTAAATTGATCTAAAATACTATTTTTTAGATAAAAAACACAGAATGGTTCATGATTATGTATTATGAATTGTAATTTGAATGATTGAATGAATTATGCTTTGCTGTTAAGATGCTTGAAGAATATTGTAAAATTAAAAAAAAATATTGTCAAATTAAAAGAATAGTAATTAATTCTAACCTTATAAAATATGTTATGCACACAGACATGGACCTAAGAAGTTTTTTTTGAAACAGTAGTTGTAATTGTAACATATTTCATTTTTACAACACTTTCTAACATAGTAAAATCAATGATGTTTTTGAAAAAAAAATCACTTGATTTAAATCAATGATTTTTTTAAAAAAATCACTTGATTTAAATCGTGATTTAAATCATGATTTAAATCAAGCTGATTTAAATCAACGAACCCTGATTGATATTAAGGGAATTTCTACCAGCCTTGAGCTTCTCAAGGACATCTCAAAAGTGGATACCAGTGAAATAGTTTTAAGAGTGCTTGCCCTTGAAACAACGGGTTCCTTTTACCCCGAGAAGGATTGGTTGAGAGTATATACTGGCGGTTCTTGAGTGAGCGGTTGTGTCAATGCGGGTGCTGGCGTTTACTGTGAACTTTTTTGCCTTTACGCTCCCATCGTTGCTACGGATCAGCTTTCGATGGCGAGATTGCGGCCATTCACCAGGCCCTGCCACAGCTACAGCCATGGCTAGACTCTTTTTAGCCTACTTTCCCGTAAAAGTAAAAAAAAAAAATAATAAAGCATGAAAGAAGGCTTAATGTATCGTGAAAATATCGTTAAAAATCAAGAAAAGTCAAAAATAAGTGAAGTAATTAAATAAAGATTGAAAAATAAAAAATTTGAAAGTAGGGTATTGAGATGGGGAAAAAGTGTGTCTGTCGGTCTGTCTGTCTGTCGGTCTGTCTGTCGGTCTGTCGGTCTGTCCCCCCCTAATAACTTTTGAACGAATTGTCCGATTGGAAAAATTCTTTTTGCATTCGAAAGATCTCGGCGAGGACATCTCATTTCTATATTTTACTTTTTGATTTGAACAATTTTTTGTTCAATTTTGAACAGTTCAAAAAATTTTAACATTAGCGCCTATGGACAAAATTGAAGCAAATTCTGTAAACTCTGGGCACAAGAGCCAAGTTCCTATTGAAAGCTTATTGAAAGGAGATCTCGGCGTGAAATATTGATTTGAACAGTTTTTGTTCATTTTTGAACAGTTCAAAAAATTAACACTGAGCTTACGGGGAAATTTCAACCCTATATAAATCCTGATCTAACGGACCGATTTGCTTGGAACAAACTTTATCGGAAAGCTCTTATAACGTAGAACATGTAGAAATAGAAAGTTTATCCAGAACTTACGAGCCTATTTTGCTATGAAATTTTTTGATCAGGATTTTCAAGGATATTTCTCAGTGACTCAATGAGTGAAATAATGAATGAATGAATAAATGAAAGAGTGAAAGAATAAATCAATGAATAAATGCATGAGGAAAAGAATGAATGAATAAATTATTGAATAAATGAAAATATAAATAAATGAGTCGATAAATACATGAATGCATAAATGAATGAATAAACACTTGAATGAGGTAACGAATGAATGAATAAATGCATGGCTGAATAAATGAAAGAATGAATGAGTGAGTGAATGAATATGTATTATCCGTTGAAAAAGGTATATTTTCAATAATTAGAACTAAAGATAAATAAGAAAGAGAGAGAAAGAGATAGCTAGATTATAAATTTGAATTTGGTGTATACGGGAAAGTAGGCTCGTATAGTTCTAGACGGAACTTCTTGTTCAAAAGTTGTGTTGATGACTGACTCAAGGGCAGCAATACAGGCAATCAATGCACCCAGTCACTCTCAAATTTTAACTATCGATAATTGCTTAAATCTTCTCAACTTGCTTCCCAGTAAAAATAAAAGAGTAGTTATTCAATGGATTCTGGCCCACTGTGGAATCCAGAGAAACGAGGCAGCTGATTTCTTGGCAAAAAAAGGGGCCTCTGTTTTACAGATCTATCAAATCCGAGACTTCCTTTCAAAAATATTAAATGTCAAGTAAAGAACATCTTTAAGGACTCTTTCCTCAAGGAACTTAGACATCGTAATTCTAATAAACCATGGCTAAACCAGATTCTAGATGTCCCTCAGTGGCCTAGAATGAAATCTGTTGCCATGTTTCATATTTTATCTGGCCATGGCTGCCTGAATAAACATTTATATCGCATCAAGGTGGTTACTGACACTTTTTGTACCTTGTGTGACCTTCTCGAAGAGATGGACATGTCTCACCTGTTTCAATGCCCCTCCCTTCCTCGGACATCAATCTGGGAACGCTACAGGACTGCTTGCAATCATTTATAGATTTATCGTTATCCTTTGATGTTCAATTGTCTTTTGATGTGCCATTAGAAATATTTTTAAAAAAAAAGAATTAGGCCAGCTTTGATTTCATCAAAACAAGATTGAGTGGAGAAATAAAGATGAGGAAATGTTTATTTTTTATAATGAAAAAAACAGCTGTGCTGTTTTCTCTCCTCTTATTGTGTTAATGATTAATATTAGAAATTAAATATATGAATTTAACATTGCTAAATGCATCAGAAACCAAAGATTACTAAATGCAAAAACAGTTAAGATGAGAGTTCAAAAACTGAATTCCTTACTTACAACCACAAATAAACATCAGCAAAATTAACTTTGTATTGAAAACTCAGCTTGCATTGAAAACTGTGCTTTGCCCTTATCGTTATTCGTTAACGTCAAAAGATTCCTTCTACACACACAACTTTAGCAAAATTGCAGAGGTGAGAATATTTGGTTCTTTTTAATACTGCATAGACTTTACGAAGTAGATTTGGAAGAAATTAATGTTTATTGATAATGTACTTAAATTACTTGCAATTTTATCATCATTATATTATTTTTTAAAGCAGTATTTCGTATTTCAAGTACAGTCAACTCTCCGAAATCCACACTGCTTGGGACCAAGGGTTGTGCGGATTTCGGGTCATTGATCGGTGTACACATTTTGCGAGGTTATAATGTTGCATTCACCTTTTTACTTATTGCTTAAAAAATGTTTTGATAAACCACTAATTATACAGGCATGAATATATAAAAGAGAAATTGATAGAAAGAAAAGAAAGAAAATTTATAAAAATTAAATACAATATATATATATATATCTGTGTGTGTAAATTTTTAAAGAATTTTATTTATTCAACTACTTTGTAAATGTGCAGATTAGTGGTCGTCACTCGTCAACTGGCTACCAAAAATTTTTAAAATGGTGACCAAAAATTTCATTGCCGATCGCTACACTGGCGATCAAAATTTTTTCTATTAACTAAATCAAGGAGGAAGAACATTTGCACCATAAAATCGATGCAAATACAAAATATATGCGAAAAAATAGCTAAATATTTTTGCTGAATTCGATTTAAATTGTGTACTAATGAAAAAATAATAAGAAATATCTCAAACCGAAAACAGATGCAAAAAGATTGATGTCCAATTACAGCAAAATGCTCTAATATTGCACATGACACGTGGCATCAAAGAAACATAATATTTTTATGTTTTAATGTATAAAAGGCAGACAGGAGTTATTGTGAACATTTCAAGTTGAAGACATGCTTTTAGCTTTGAAAAGTTAAGAAATTTCTAATTTTTAAACTAGTTTTTTTTTTTTAAAAAAGTTTCACTGTTTACATCAGAAATATTACGCGGATTTTAAACGCTTGCGGATTTGAGAGAGTTGACTGTATGTAAATCATTAATCGTTAGACTGAACACAACTGCTTTTTTCATTGAAGATATTACTTAATTATTTCAATGTGCTTCCCATGCCACACAGGCTAGTACCAGCTCTGTGGCAACCCTGATGTGTTACCCCATTGTTAGTGTGCTTGGGGCAGTGTGCACAAATCGTATATGTTATAATTAAAATAGTAAATCCATTTGCTGTTCATAATAGTTGAAATTACTTGCGGGTATTATTAATAATGACTGTTTATAAGGAATAACAAGCAATTAATCATCAGAATCATAACCTACATCTCTCGTGATATTTTTTGCCATCACTAAGGAAAGTCGGCTAGAAATGATATCTATTCCAAATTCTACTACTTTTCTTTTACTTGCTGTTTTAAACATATTATATTGAGAAATTTGGCACAATTAGTATAAAAAATGAGAACTTAAATTTAGCGATCATAACTATGTATAAACAGAACTAACTATGTATGAACATAACTAATCATAACTAACTATATGTGTTAAAATTTGTGTGTGTTATCAGGGGTGTTGCCAGAGGAAATTCGGGTCTGTCTTCACCAAAGCATGTCACTGCCTTCATAAAATTCCAATTAATCAAAACGGATGCTTCACAAAATTGAAATCACTTTCGGCTCTTCACTACCAAGTCGCGAATTCAACTCTGACAAAATCTCCAAAATAGTGGCAACACTATGGGAGTGTCTTATTCAGACTCTTTGCACTGGTAATTGGCCTATTCTTGTGATGGAGCATTAATCACTGTCTCTCAATGGGCAGCTATAAATCTTTTGAAGGGGACCATTCGACCCTCGCGACACCCCTAGCACTTGCGGTTGGATGTGGGCACAGGAGAAGGGTCCAAAACATTTACCCTTATCCTCGAAAAGGAGACTGCTCCTGACCCTCAGGGCTCCGCTGATGCATACATACTAACCTCTGCTATGAACCGCTGGAAGTGAGGATCCATTCTACGCACTTTTTTTTTTTTTTTTTCAACTTTGGAAAAATCTTGACTCTCCTTGGAATGAACAAATCGTTTCTTGAAACTTGCACACTGTCAAAGCCGACTTCTTTTTTTCTTCCAATCTTTCTTTTTTTTTAACTTAGTTCAGACGATCACATGTGTTATAGTAAAATACAATGTTTAATATTTTTCAGACATACTTTTTTTTCTTTCAATTTACTGCTGGAATTAGTACCTGTTAGCGATTTTAGAATATGATTTTATCTTTTAGCACATCAAAATCTTAATGATGCGTATATATCCTTAAATTTTTTATATATTTTAAACAAAAAGGTATTCAGAAATAAAAACAATGTTTTTTTTTTTTTTAATTTGGTTAAAATTAATAGAAAATGCAAGGATATATGGGTAATTCTACAAAAGTGGGAAAGTTTGTGTTCCAGATAGATGTTTTAGTTATGTTTCATTTCTTAAAGAATATCTAGACACATGGCAGTGTGTCCACCAAGTTCAAAGACGACAACACCGGTCAATGCATATTTTTACCCAAACCATTTCGAGCTACTTTTGACCCCATCATTACTCAAAAACTATTAGGCTTACGTACTTGAAATTTTGTACGTCTTGAACCCCTCGAATATTAAATTTCATTGATCTGTTATAGTTATAGAATTATTAAGGTCAGAAAAGTAATATTTATCACTGACCGACTCACTCACTCATCAAAACATTAATCTACTTCTAAGTAACTTAGAAACTTGAAACTTAGCATCAAGGTATTTTAACAATAATATTATTATTTGTTTATTTTTTCATTTTATAGTATAGTATCAAATTTTCTGTGACAGCGACTGTATATCGTCGTATTTCATGAAAGGGAGAGGGGGCTATATATATATATATATATATATATATGTTACAGTGAAACACCGAAATTGGTGATTGTCGACATTCACCAAATAAGTCGGTGGATGTCTGAATATTTGGTTATATTCTTGTATATTCTAACATCCGCCGGTGTATGTCGACAATCACAGATGGGCTCTGGTGGAAGTCAAAACAAAAAGCCAATGCCAATAGAATTGCGGCAGTCTGACAAACTCAAGTGTGAAATATGATTGTATAACCTTAAATAATTTAAATTATGTTTAAAATTATGCTGGCACAGTGGCTTCGTGCTAAAGCGGCCCAGTTCATATGATCAAACGTAGCAGTATCGGTGGATTTTCAAGAAGCAGAAAAATTGGCTAAATTAAATTATTAGTGCTTATGTTCCTCTTCTTTTTTAACAAATTAAAATTTATTTCTTACAGTTTCTATCATTTTGAGGAGCAGCCGATTTTTAATTTATTTATTTATTGTTTTTTTTTTTTTTTTTTGGATTTTGATTGTTTTTAACAAATTAAAATTTATTTCTTGCGATTTTTATCATTTTGAGGAGCAGCCAATTTTTAATTTATTTATTCCTTTTTTTTTTTGGATTTTGATTATTCTTTTTTTTAAACGAATTAAAATACTGTCTTTATAGCGATTTTTTTTTCATCATCATCATATATATTATTTCTCAGGGCCTTTTTTTTTTGTCGGTACACCATAACTTCCTTAATACTTCATCAAATTTCATGAATGAGGTATCATTTTAAGCTTTCCTTAACCGCTACCCTGGAAAAATAGACCCGCGGTCTAAAAATGTACCTCTTTTCTTAAATTTGAAGTTTAAAATCATTTAAGAAGAGGTCCTTAAATAGATGCCAAGTTGGTGTTGTGTTTGCTGGTTAGAGGCCGAGTGGTTAGGAGTGCAAGGCTGGTACGCCCAACACCCATGGTTCAATTTCCGTGTTTTGTTTACGTTTTCTCCAATTAATTGTTTTGCTGGATCGTTGATTTTTGATAAACTAAATTTAAAAAAGGCTCTTTTATATCTTATTTGGTGTTTCTATTTTCATGCAGTAAATTAAAAAATAGTAGAAAATATACTATTAAAATTATTTATTAAATTAAAGATTCATTGCATAAAATGCAGAATTCCGCATGTGTCGACTAGTTTATTATTATTTGTATAATTATATTTGTTCATTTAGAATGTATTATTTGTTTGACATAAATCGGAATGTTTTAATAAGAAGTACAGTTTAAAACACAATGGGCTCCACAACTGCTCACTTCATTCGTAAACCGCGACGTTCCGTGGTTAAATACCTCTTAAAATATAGCATAAAAATGCCTCGGAATAAATAAGGCATAAAAATGGGCATAAATAAGACATTAAACTGGCGCATAAAGATGCCTCGGTGTAAGATACTGTCAAAGACAACAAAGAAAAATCAATATTCAATCTCAGCGATCAAAAACCGCATTCATTATCAACAATAAAAGCGGATAATCAATTTCAACGATGATTTTAACTGTTGAAACATCTTTTTAATTCTGCTCTGCTCTCAAAATGAGTTGAAAAGCTGGGTACTTCTGTATTAAATGCCACATCAAATTTAGGTTAAAAATCTGGTGATCCTACATTCTATGGTTTATATAGAGCATAGCCAAACACACACTTTGCAATTTTTATGCCTACTTTTCCTTAAACGTAAAAAAAGGAACAGGAAAAAAATTTAAAAATGCTCAATGTATCGTAAAAATATTAAAAATAGGAAAAATTCGAAAATAAATTAACGAATAAAATAAATATTGAAAAATAAATCTGAAAGTAGAGTTTCGAGATAAGAAGAATGTGTGGCCGTCGCCCGCCCCCCTCCCCCCAGTAACTTTTGAACAAATTATCCTATTCAAAAGGTTTTTTTATTTGCATTCGAAAGATCTCGGCGAGGACACATCATTTCCGTATTTACTTTCAGATTCAAACAGTTTTTCCTTCAAAAAATCTTAACATTAGCACCTATGGGCAAATCTGAACCAAATTATGTAAACTCTGAGCATAAGATCGAAATTCCTTTGAACAAGCTTATTTTAAGAAGCTCTCAACAGGAAACTTAATTTGAGCAATTTTTTTTCAATTTGAACAGTTCAAAATAATTAATATTAATACCTACGAGGAATTTTCAAACCTACATAAATCCTGTTCTAACAGAGGGATTTGCTCGGAACACTTTATCAGAAAGATGTTCTGGTGTAAAATATGTACAGATACGAAGTTCATTGAACTCGAGGAGTCTATTTTCCCACAAAACTTTTTGATCTGGATTTTTAAGGATATTTCCGAATGAATGAAGGAATAAATGACTGAGTGAAAGTTTGAATGTATAAATGATTGAGTGATTAAATATGCGTAAACCGTTGAAAAAGGTATATTTGAATCAGTTAAGAGCTAAAGCTAAATGAGAAGGAGACAGAGATAGCTAGATTATCAGTTTGATGGTAGAGACTAAAGTAGGCTCGTATAGTTCTAGACCAGTGGTTCCCAACCTTTCTTGCCTTGTGAATCCCTTCTAAGATCCAAAAAAAAGTGACGAACCTCTTCTGTAATTTAGTAACGGGTTACAAAACTAAAAATTCCTAGCACATTTTTTTTCCAAATTACACACTAGTTTATGACACGAAAACAACTCAGTTTAAATAAAACCTAAAATTACTTTTTTTATTATTTTTCTTTTTGAATTATCAATAGGGCAGTAAACATAAAAAAAATATCTTTAAAAATTATTTGCTTGATAGTGCGAAAAAGTTGTGGAATAGCATGAGAAATATACGGGCGCTACAAAATTTTGAATCAATCGATAAATATCGTTCGGTTGCACTTTGGGATTGAAATACACAAACTTTCCAAAAGTTGGAATAAAAGTGCTATATGATATGTGAGTACAAAATTTAAAATTAATAAATAAATATCTTCTGATTTAACTTTGGAGTCTGTATATGGTATATGAGAAATTAGCCGAAAAGTTATGTAAAAGTTGAGATTTTAGTAAATTTTCCAATTTCCGACTTTTCTTCGCATTAGCGAAGGAAAATTGTGAAATGGTCAAAGAAACATACGTTCAAAGTTCAAAATAAATCATTGAATATCATTCGATACCAATTTCAGATTCAAAATTTTGAAATCATGTAACAGTAGAAATAAGTGCATTTTAAATTTTGTACTTATGCTTCCTATGCCAGTCCACAACTTTTTCACATTATCAAGAAAACAGTTTATTCAAAAAAAATAATTTTCAGACTCCGTCCTAAATATGTAGTTCAATTTAATATTTCGTTTTTCTTTTGCATTAACAATTACAAATTTCGTCATTGCAATATGATTTTTGCGAACCCCCTTTTGACACCCTGCAAACCCCTGGGGGTTCACAAACCACCGGTTGGGAAATGCTGTTCTAGACAGAACTTCTCGTTAATATGTGTAGAGAAGAGGCAACAAAATTATTTTGATTCAACATCCGCCATCTGTGCATCGACATTAACCGGGGTAAGTCCGAAATAATGATATTTAGCAAATATTTCGGACATACACCAAACAACTTGGTGAATGTCGACAATCACCACATTTCGGTGTTTCACTGTAACATATATATATATATATATATATATATATATATATATATATATACAGTAAACTCTATCAAATCCGCGGCCCCAAATCCGCGTAAGATTTCGGATGTAAACAGCGAAACTTAGTTTAAAAACTTAGTTAAAAAACTAGAAATTTCTTACATTTTCAAAGCTAAAAGCATTTTTTTAACTTGAAATGCTCACATTAACTCACATCAGCCTTTTATATGTTGAAAACGATGAACTTTTAGGTTATCTTTAAGTTTTTTTGATAGCCACATGTCATGCGCAATATTAGCGTTTTGCTGTAATTGGACATCAATCTTTTTGCATCTGTTTTCGATTTGCGATATTTCTTATTATTTCTTCAGTATGACACAATTCAAATCGTATTCAGCAAAAAAAATAAGCTATTTTTTCGCATATATTTTGTATTTGCATCGATTTTATGGTGCAAATTTTCTTCCTCCTTGATTTAGTTAATAGAAAAAATTTTGATCGCCAGTGTAGCGATCGGCAATGAAATTTTTCGTCACCATTTTAAAAAATGTTGGTAGCCAGTTGACGAGTGACGACCACTAATCTGCACATTTACAAAGTAGATGAATAAATAAAATTTCTTTTAAAATTTACACACACAGATATATATATATATATATATTGTATTTAATTTTTATAATTTTTTTTTCTTTTCTATCAATTTCTCTTTTATATATTCATGCCTGTATAATTAGTGGTTTATCAAAACATTTTTTAAGTAATAAGTAAAAAGCTGAATGCAACATTATAACCTTTGCAAAATGCGTACACAGATCAATGACCCGATATCCGCAAAATTCTAAAACCCACACAACACTTGGTCCCAAGCAGTACAAATTTCGGAGAGTTGACTGTAAGGTAAATGCACCATTAGAGGATAGTAGAACCAGATCGGTTAGCCTTTTTAGGTTCTAATAAAAAACTATTTTCAGCTTCAATTATTTTTTTGACTATTATGTTACAAATTCATCGTATTATCCGTTGATATAACAAACCTGGACATTTTAGTAAAATTAAAACTCCTAAATTAATAATTTTATGTCATGGTAATATGCACTAGTGGCGGATAGTGAAAAAATTTGGTGTACTCTAGGCGGATAATTGCTAACCCAGAAGTGGATAGTGGAGTAATTGACGAAAAAGAACCACTTTACCACCATAAAACCTTTTGATTTATTTCAAACGGAACAATAAGATAAATATATATAATAGATAAGATACAAAAAATAACATAATATGGTTTAAATATTGTTTTACTTAAGTACCTAAGCATCACATTAATTTCGATCACAGATTTGTTTCTCATCACAAAAAACTTGTTCAGGGATAAGTGTGGCAGTTCTAAACATAAGTTTCATGCTTTTAGAACCGTCACACTACTTTCATTATCGGTTCCTGGGTCTTCATGCCAGTCTTCATTTTCAGAAGAAGATGATGAAGGTAATTTTCTTTTTCGGGGTTTTACCCTTCGCTTATTGGTGATTTTGCTCGTTTCCTTTTTTCGTAACTCTTTTTTTTCTTTTTTAATTCTTCTCTGTGTTTCAACTTCAATTTTCTTTTTTTCCCTCTCCTCAGCTCTCTTCTGTTTAGCATTTTCCAAAACCAACTTTTTGTTTATTTTTTTTGTATTGTACTCACGCCAACGTTCAGACATCACAACGCTAGGAAAAATCTCACATCTACGTTTATTTTTCACTTCTTGTCTATCTGGCCAAAATAAAGCCCGTTTAAACGGAGAGGGTACATTAGCAGAAGTGGTCTGTAAAGGCGTTTCCTGGCCAGATGGTGCACAAAGTTGCGGAATACTTTCTTCCTTCTCTTTGGTGTCTTGTTGCAAATGTTCTCGGCCCATTATTTTGGTAGTCATCGCTCTCCATACCTCATACAGCGATTGATCCTCTAGTTGGCCTTGCCAGGTTGAGGTAGTGTCTTTAAAAGCTTCGACTTTCTCGAGTCCTATGATATCTTCTAGAACTGAAAGAGCAATCTTTGTATCATTAATTTGCACATCTTGTGAACTCTTCTCTCTGATCTCTTCAATGGAAACATTCTTGCCAGTCTCTTCAATGGGAACATTCTTGCCGGTAAGAGTATTAAGTACCTCTTCTGGATTCCAGGGAACTAGCCCACATTTTATAAATCCATTTTGAATTGTAGAAGATGTAATTTCTTCAAGTGCTAGTTTTAATAAAGGGGAGAAATCTGTTTTCTTCAAAATTGGTTTTGAATTTATATTTTCTAACCTCCACTTGTGAACTTTCTCTTGCCACTTTCGTTTTAGAGATCTAAATACTGCAACATCCATAGGTTGTAATATGTGAGTAGCGTTAGGCAGGAGTGCCACTAGAATTATACCATTTTTATTGCAAAACTCACTTGTATGCAAAGTAAGGTGGGAAGCATGTCCGTCTATAAACAATATTATGGGCAGTGGTATTTTGCTCCCAATGAGCCATGGGTGAAATACGTTGGTGATAAACTCAAAAAATAAAGCACCATTTATCCAACCGCTCTCAGATTTGCCCATGCCCCAAAACGGTGGAATACTTTCAGCAATATCTGCAGGTATACGTTCATACCTGAAGACCACTAATGGTGGAGCCAGAATCCCGGCAGCATTAGCTGTCACCAATACTGTAATGCATTCCTTCTCGTCTGCATTAATTTGTTGGTAGACGGTTTTGTCTCCTTTATTTGCCAATACTTTTGAACCTTTAGGATTCAAGAAAAAGGCACTTTCATCACTATTAAACACTTGGTTAGGGTCTGAAAGTATGTGGCCTAAATTGTTTTCCTTCAGGTAATTAAAAACTGAAGAGTACCATTCTAATATCAGCTGGTTTGTAATGGACGCCCTTGATATTGTCAAATTTTGAGCCACCCTTTGAGAAATACTCAGATGGCGTTTCAAAAATGACTGAAACCATTTTCGGCCTGGTCGGTTCTCATTAAAAATTGTAGTACGAACCATGTCGGTGAGTAAGCTTTGGACGCTGTCCAAAAGTTCAGTTTTCGAGACAGGGAAACCGGCCTTAGATATAGCTATTATCCAATTTTGAAGATGTTGCTCTTCTTGTTTGGTCAAAACTGTATCCGGCCCCATCCGCCTTTCAACCGGCCTTTTTCCTTTAACTTTGTAATTTAGGCTAGATAAAGGGACACCATTTTCTTTGGCAGCTGCAGCGATGGGTTTCCCTCTCGAAACCTCACCAAGTGCTTTTAACATATTCTCCTCTGGGTACTTTAATATTTTCGGAGCCATTATTATTATCAATCTACAAGAAATGTAAACGAAGGTCGTCAGTTCTTCTTTAAGTACTAATACAAAAGTAAATTGGAAAAATGACAAAGTCTGATAGCACAAAATGCATATCACAACAAAAATTTTCAAGATAGAAAGAAAGCTCTAGTAGCGGATATAAATAACACCAGTAGAGGATACCCCTATCCGCCTTTGGTTTCTTCACTGTAGAAGGAAAAAGAACGGCACTGGCATTAGTTAAATTAAATTTCGGAAAATATAACGCCAAAAAAAGATCTATTGTACACAAAAATTTAATTACCCAATAGCGGATAAGGGTATCCTCTTTTGGTAAAAGCTATGAAATCCGTATCCAGTAGCGGATATACATTTAAATCAACTTAAAATCAAGAGATAAAAAAGAAGAGACTTAAAAATGTATTTAAAATATATTTGAAAAACAAATGGCCAAAAAATTACCAAGATATAGAAAGAAACATGAGGGAAATACCTTATTTCTCAGTACACCTCCTGTTAGCAAACCACACATAGAAATGGGCGGGCTGTGACTAGCGGGAAACCTAAAACTGAATCTCGTGTTTAACCCTCTTGCAACGTAGGTACACTCTCCCGGTTTTGTGATGAAACTGTGGAATAAGGCTAGTTATTTTTTTTTTTTTCGGGGGCCACCTAGCTAGGGAAAAAGTCTTATTATCTTCATTTTTCGAAGACGTTATCCGCTTTTGGTGTAGTATCCGCTATAGGTGCACTTACCTTATATATATATATATTTGCAGAAATGTAGTAAAGTATTTTTGAAAGTTTGAGAATAAGACAAGGACTCCTCAGTGCTGGTTTGTCTCGAAGAATGAGCGATGCAGAGCACCTCACAAATCCCAAGCAAAAACACACTAGGGCTGACAGCAATATAGGCCAGAGAATCATTAAAACGAGCATAAAAAATGAAAATTGAAATACAAAATGTGGGGTTTCATACATGCCACAGTCCGGAGAGTAAAATAAGTGGCTCACCAATAGACCTGCTACAAAAATAATCAAAGTAACCCACTCCGAAATCCGGCAAAAAAAATTCCGAGTAAAAGTACCAAATCCGTATCCCACTTGTCAAACTTCATTCCAAGTTGTCTATAAAGCGAAGATTAAATCATGTCCAAAATTCAAAAGCATAAACGTGCTGAGTCGTCCAGCCAGCGCTGTTGCCAAACATCAAATAAAATTTGCCACATATAATGTGCTTTAGAACATTATAGGTTCAAACAATTAGGTATTAACATTTCTGTTATATATTGCTTTACTTAAATTATTGCTGCTTTGCTCATGTTTAGGTAATAAGTGTTTATTTTTCCGTTTTATTTTTTACAAATCTGCCTTTCAATATATATATATTTCATTATTATGCAAGTACGTAACTTTTTTTTAGTGATGCTAATGCTACAAATTCAGAACATATTCAGAAGTGGTTAGAAGTGAAACCATTTTTGACTGTAAATGATCACTTACAAGGCCCTATACTCCATGGAGATTGTGGACCAAAAGTCAGTATGAAAGTAGTGATGTTTTATAAAACCAAGAAACATGAAATATCATTCCTTAGCTAAAAATAAATTAGTTTTCAAATTCAAATGAATCATTTATTTCAAAAAGGTAACAACAATTAAAACCAAAATTTTTTTCAGGACACAGAAAAAACATGCTTATGAACAGCTTTACGGGTCTGATCTTTTACTATTTTATTTCAGCAGGTAATAGCTATGTAATATTGATAAATTAAAACGATTTTTGATTAATTATGCCATAAAAAATAATACTGAGAGTTGTTCTTTTTTCAAAACAAATCTTTTCAAAATAAATGATTCAAATATGAAGCATATATTTTTTTTAATCAAAAGAAAAAAACCTATGTGGCACCTATTGTATGTCATAGTTTGTGAATGGTTTCATGGTTATCAACACGTTGGTGATGGGCTACAGATATTTCCATGTTTAAATGTCCAGCTATAAATGATGAGCTAAGAAGATATCCGGTTTTACGTACGGGTTGGCTTTGTCTTTTTTCTTTTTTCATTGGTGATAGGCACCAAATATCTCGGTGTTTAAATGTCCAGGGCTGCACAACAGGCCACAAAGATTTCTGGTTTTACTTGTCAGTTCTTTGCCTTTTAAAGAGGAGAACCTAGCACTGGACATTTTAACATGGAGATTTCCGTAGCTTGTCACCAATGTGTTAAAAAGTAAAAGTGTGGTGAAAGTTTTTGATTTATTCTGATATATAGTGTTTGCAATACTGCTGTAGCTAATACAAGCATTTTGTGTGTGTGTGTGTTTTTTTTTTTTTTTTTTTTTGCAATTTTGTAAAACCAGTAACTGCTAAGGTAAAATGCTAGTATCTTCGGTATTATTTATAAATAATATTTTTTTTTCAACTAAAGATATTTTAACTTATTTTGTTAGATATCTTTATATCTAGCCAAAATGTAGCTTGAAAAACATGAATTAACAGAGTATCAATGAATAAAAGTATCTAAGGAGTACAAAAAAGTATTTCTTATCACTAGAATGTGTGATGAATCATCACATTTTTATGCAATTAATGTGCACGATGAGTTCAGTTTAAGTACGTGTCACAAATGTATTTTTTCTGAAAATAAATTATTCTAACTGTAAATTACAGTATTGATTTTTATTATGATTATCTGTGTCCCAACTATATTATGGTTTGAGGAAAACTTTTTCTGTTAGCATAACAAATGGCAATCATTTGCTTATATTTATCCTCCTGATTCGCTATTTAGCCCATTAATATAATTTCTTTCTAAACTTTGGTCTTTGCACTTTTGATTTATAACTGTAATTCGCGTTCAAGTCTACATCCAAGTGGGCGTTTCATAAACTGTGGCATTAAAGTCAAGAGTAAAGCCGTAGAGAAATTGTGCTTTATTGTTTTAATTGTTTAAGCATTTAGATATTTTTAAACTGGTGATTTTCTTTTTCCCAGATAAGTACATCTTGCATTATACTTTACCGTAAAGATTAAATCCCCAAAGTAAAATCTTCTGCATTTTACATAATTTCTTCTGCAAATTTTTAGATTATCTTCTGCATTTTTCAAGATAGGGGTTGACAAGTATGGAAGTGTGTTTTTCTTTCTTTGTAACTGTTACGTCTAGTACATGAACATTTTCTCTAAATTTTAAATGTTGGAATAGTTTTACTAGTTGTTAACACTCCCCCTCTCTTTGTAAAATTAAGATATTGTTTTTAAAGTGCTTATAGCTTCTGTAGTGGTAGGTAAGCATATTGTCATGATATTCATCAGTATTGCTGATTTCATTACACAGGTTTTAAACTTTTTGAGATCTAAAATGTGGGCAATGGGAGCACAAATCGAGAGCAATTTACAATCATTCTAATGACATTTGATGTAGGAGGGACAAGGGTGACTGGAGCATATATAGTTTTCTTTAAACTTGGTTTCTTATATTTTACTTTGAAAAGTAATAAAATCAAAAATTAAATTGGCAGAAAAGAATATGCTAAAACAGATGTAGCCATTTAAGCTATGACCTTACAAGCAGGTGATTTTTAATGGGGATCTTATGTAACAAACAATTTATTTATATTATAACTGAATGTGATGTTAAAAGTGGTGCCATTACAAAAAAGTTAAACTGTATTAAATATTTAACATACAAATCATGATACCACATATAACATATCAAAACTTTACTGTTTTAACTTGGAGGGAAAAAAATCATTCTAAAGTCGAAATTATTTCTACTTTTTTTTTACTTTTTAAGCAATTAATCAGTTTTGTTTTTACTTTTGCCTCTTGTACATTGAACTTCATCATTATAACTTTGAACTAGCAAAGTTTGATAATGTTGCAGTATGAACTTATTATTCTGTTCCACTTTTAAGACTGAATTGGAACACATGATAGAAGATGCTATAAAAGAGGGTGACTTTGAGAAAGCAGAACTTTTAAGTGATAATCTTGCCAATAGACAGGTAAAAACCTATCTTCGATAAAAGAAATGGGTACATGTGTAAAATGCTGTCAACCATGAAAGTTTACACAAATGTCACATCATTAGTGATAAACTGTGGAGCGAAAAGTTTTTTTTTTTTTTTTTTATGCTTACAGTACTTGCAGATCAACATAATCTCACATTTGGCTTTTCTGGTGTAGCAAAAATGGTCATCAGGATTTTACACATGTACTAAGAATTGTTTTAAGATTTTTAAAATGGATCTTGCATTAACTTGATATTTTTCTCTACAGTTTGCAGTCAAAATTGCTAAAGCATTTGAAGCTAAAAAATGTTCTGAAAAAATAGAGCAACAAAACGCTGTTCAAAAACTTAAAATGCGACAGAAAATTCATTGGACGTAAGTATTAACTTATAACGTTATATAATTTTCATATGCAGGACATTGCATTTTTTTTTTTTACCACCCCACTGTTCATTGTAGAACTAGTAAAAAAATTTCTAACGGAATGAAAGGTTTTTAATTCTGCTATTCTGCACAATCCTAATTTTTCTTTAAAAGGTCACTCACAAGCGATGTCATGCTTCTGCGGAGGGGAGGGGGGGGGGTGTCAAGAAATTATAACAAGGGAAGAGGGTAACAAGAAGTCTAACACTCTAGAGTAATAGATAAAGGGGGGAGGTTGATGATACACACATACACACGCACACACCCCTCCTCAAAAGACATCTCAATTTTTTTTTTTTGTTTGTTTGTTTCAATTTTGTAATGCATACATAATTCCGATCATTTAAAATAAAAAATACTTCTCGAAATATAGAATGAAACTGTTAAATAATATGTTTAAATTTGAAGATTCAGAAAACAAAGATTATTAACTATGTAAGTACAAAGTTAAAACAACGTAAAAAAGCAAATTCCGAATAAAAAGTATCGCAAATAGCTATTTCGAGCTACAATGGAGCCTCTTCATCAGTGCAGAAAAAAAAAAAGCTCAACACGCAGCTAGAAAGATGTGAGTGAACAGGCAAGAACCAGAGAGACAACCGGTATTATACCAAATGTGTTGGATTAGCGATTGACCAATCAGAGGCCAAGAATAAGGCAGGCGCAGAGCCCAAGAAGAAAAAGGTGGGAAACGAACTGGAAAAAGTGGGAAAGAACAGGAAAGGAAAGAAAAATTATAAAAATTGTTTCCAAACGTCAGGAAAATATGGAGTACTGGAAAAATAATTTACTAAAGAATGAGAATTTTTCCAAATGTGATAAGCTTCCCAAAAATCAAGTTCATAGACCGAAGAGCGTTTACTGATAATTCTAGCAAAAGAAAATTCAAAACAATGCTCAAAAGTCCAACAATGCTGGGCAATAGAAGAACACGCAAGTTCTTTACACTTAACATAATTTTCATGTTCTTTTAGATGGTGCTTTAAGGCACGTTTAGTCCGACCTATGTAAGAAAGACCACATTTACAAGAAATACTATAAATACCCCAGTTGCTGTGCAAATCAATGGGATGATTCAAATTTGTACATTTTATTTTATTTATAGGAGAAAATGCAGTATCAAATCCAAACTTCTTCATTATTTTAGCAATTTGCCGACTGATTTTTTGGATAAAAAGGTAAAATAATAGTATAAGCAGTAAGGCTCGACCGATGCATCGGCGCCGATTGTTCAACAAAGTTGCCATCGGCCATCTGCATCGGCGCCGATTGTTCAACGAAGTTGCCATCGGCATCGGCAGCCGATGTTAACTTTATAAAAACATCGGCCCATCGGCCTTAAAAACATCTAAAAGCCGATGCAAGGCCGATGGTTTTTCGCAGGGACAACTTTCCAGAAAACATTCTCTGTCTTAAACTTACTTTTTTCCTCCATAGCTAAATTTCTATTTCCAGACAATAACAGGCAGAACATCAGTTTAAAAAAAAGCACAAAAATAATGTCATTCTACAAAGTGTATTTGATAAAATATTCGGAAAAATAGTTTAATCGATCGCTGCCCGAAAACCTTCATTATTGAAATTATTTCTCTTTGAACAGAATGCTAGCAAAATAGAATATGTTAAAGGGGGAAATACGTGTAAAACGGCGTATTAAGAGCAATTTTTATGATTTTTTTAAACTTATAAAGAATAAATATATTTTATTGAGATTTTGAGGTTATTTTATAGATATATTGAGGAACATTTACTGAAATTTTGAAACATTTTTCTTGAAAAATCCGGGAGATATCGGCTGCTGCACACTGTAAGTCGCCACCCGGGTCGGCAGTTTGCGTACATCCTGAAGGGCACAATTTTTATCTGAAATCAATTTTTTTTAAATCAACTTTTTTTTATCAGTGTCTCTTCTAGTTGAACTAAAATCATCACAAAAAAAACCCCCGAAAACTTCTATATTTTTTTAGAATGGGAAAATTAAATACGATTTTTAACCGTTTTTTTTTTTTTGTTCTTTTTTTACAATAAAAAAAGTAAAAATAAAGAGATGTTTATGATTCCAGTTCAACTAAAGTACGTATATATAAGGAAAATGTGTGCTAAATTTGATAAGGATTGATCAAAAACTCTGCGAGCTAGAGTATACGCAAATTAGAAAAAGTAGTTTCGAGAAAAACACGTTTGAAGAGAAGAGAGGTATTGAAGGTAAATTTAAGGTAGTAATGAATCAATTATTTTGTACTTATAGATACTAATATTTATAGGAATTTCTATCCAAGGTCTCAATTGTTAAAAAAAATAAAAGGACATCTGCTAACGCTCTCTAATACCCTTCAGGTCATTCATGAGGGACTCCCTGCTCAACTGCTCCAAAAGGGGCGCTCGCTCAAATGCTTATAACTTTTAAACGACTTGGAATTTTGTTTTGAAATTTTTTGAGACTTTTACACATATTTCCCCCTTTAAAGTAAAAGTAATAGAGGCGTCTTATGAGTGCTATTTGTTATTCGTACTAGGTTAGTTGCCTCATTTTGACCGTTTTTCGCTCAGTAATGACTTAGTGCATTAGATGTCATTGTGCAATAATCTTATACCATCTGCTTTCAGTTTGACCTGTTTCTTATTATTCCGAAATTGTAAACAATACAAAGTCAACTCAATTAAAATACGATAATAATTTTACCCGCTTAAACTTTTTTCTCTTAGCCGTTTTTTTCTTCCTCCTTCCATGCCACGTGTTACAGTTTTTTTTTTTTTTTGCAATTGTGCAGCAATCTTGTTGCTTCTGCTTTTAGTGTGCGGTTATTCTCATTATTTTATTTTTAGTTTACAACATAGAAAAAAAATGATCAAAAATAAGAAACGATTTTCCAGTATGAATGTTTATTGATTGGAATTTTATGTGTCAAGGTTCGACTTGCAATTTTCGAAAATTGAATTCTCAAAATGCGAGTTCGCGCGACAGGATTTAATAATATCTTAATAAAAATGCTAGCATTTCTTTATTTTCAAAGATTGATCAATTGCATATTTTTTTCAAAATACATCTTAATTTTTTATACGATAGTTATTTTAATTTTTCCCCGTGTAAACTTCCATTTTTAAGCATATATATATATATATTTTTTTTTTGCTTCGATGCCACGTGCTACGATAGTTGACAGTTCTGCTATTTTACAACAATCTCGTTGTATCTGATTTCAGTTTCGAATATTTCTTGTTCTTTTATAATTACTTTACAACATAGAACAAACATATTGATAAAAAATATGAATCAATTCTTCAGTATAAATGTTTATTAATCAAAATTTTATGTTCAAATTTATACTTAAAATTTTATGTCAAAATTTTATGTTCAAATTTTATGTTCAAAATTTTATTTTTATTTTATAAAAAGAGCTATTTTTAGTAAAAATAATTTTTATAATAAAAAATAAACAGAATCGTTCCCACTTTTCTTTCAAAAATTAAGAAAAAAATCCGAGGGGTGTTGACAATTTTGTTAGATACAAACCCACCTTATATGTTAGCCTGTATTATAACATCTACATTCCTCCCCATGAAAACAAAAAAAAGAAAAGAAAGGCAGCTGCACTTGTCATTTGCAGTGCAGGTGCTACAAAAAGAAAATGTTGGAGGAAAGGGAAGGAGACCCGATCCGATCCAATAGTAGTTTACTACTTTTGAAATTATAAGAAAAAATAATTAAAACTCCTCTGATATAGCTATTTTTTTACCACCTAATAGTTTATTTTACTAGAACCGCGAGTGATTCTTTTAGTTTTAATTATTATGAAACTTCCTCCAAACAGTAACAGTTTTATGGTGCTTGAATAACGCATTTATGTTTTTATAAACATTAAAATAAATAAATGATTTATATGACATTTTTGATAAGCATAATGGTTAAAAGCGATTTTTTTCCATCGGCCGATGGCCGATGGAAGAGGAAAATAATCGGCCATCAGCCGACCTCGGAACAATCGGCATCGGCCCATCGGCCAAAAAGTGCCATTGGTCGAGCCCTAATAAGCAGGCTTTGCACTTAGAAACATTGCCAGAGGGTGAGCGCTTAATTAACCTGTTATAAATAGAATCAACAACCTTAGGAGAATAACCACGATCCAGCGCCACAGCTTTAATGTAAGAAAGCTCAGCATACAAAGAGTTAGAAGAGGAACATATATTCAAAGCACGGAAAACAAGAGCCTTGAAGGAGGCTAACTTTTGGTTTGGAAGATGAGAAGAACATTTATGAGGAGGTAGTGTAACAGCAAAGGGCTTACGAAACACTGAAGTCATAAAATTGTCATTACTTTTAGTAATTAAAACGTCCAAGAATTAAAGAGAACTATCAACTTCCATTTCAATAGTGAATTGAATGCAAGCATCAATGGAATTAAGAATATCAAGTAAATGATCAATATCATCTTGCTTCTGATCAAGCAATACAAAACAATCATCAACATAACAAACATAAAAAGGAAACTTTATGGTTTCGAAAAGTTTAGTCTCAAAATAGTGCATATAAATTTCACTTAAAATAACGCTTAAAGGATTACCCATAGCTAAACCTTCAGTCATACGAAAGTACACACCATCAAATACAATTGTATTTTGTTCAAGACAAACACGAGTAAGAGAAATAAGTTCTTTAATCTCAAAACTAGAGAAATGATATTCCTGAAGTCTCAATTTAAGACAATTCAATGCGCCATTAAGCGGTACATTGGTGAAAAGGGAGTTTACATCAAAAGAAGCCATAGTTAAACCAAAAGGTTTGAAATCACAAAGCTTGTGAACGAAGTCAACGGAATTTTTAAGTGAAAGAATTGCCGATCAAAAGAGGAGAAAAGATGGAGACCAAGTGTCATTAACTATGCACAAGTTTCAGCTTCATCATGGCGATATTTTTTTTTTAATTAAACACTTTGATTGAAAAAAAGCAATAAAATGAAAAACAAATTTAAAAAATTATTTCATTTCTTATTCTGTATGCATGTAAAATCTAGGAATAAATTCTCATGTTATAGGGTTAAGAGATTTACCTATTTCATGTGCACGGGTCAATTATTCGACATACAGTAGAGCCTTGATTATCCGAAGTAATGTGGACTGAGGGTACCTCGGATAATCGAAAGCTTGGATAACACGGCCTATGTCCAAATCGAGAGGGAAACATGGGTTGAAATGAATAAAAATGTCGTCAAAGATGTAAAAAAAGGCATTTACTGTACATATTATGAAATGAAAAAATGACGTTACATACGTGCAAATATATAATTTTATATGTACACATCAGTAGAGTACATATTCCTGTTACAGTTGTAAAGTTGTCTCTTGAAGAAGTCTATATATGTAGTATATATATATTGTTTTCTGTGTAACGGTTGTTCTAGGTCTTTATATCACCAGAAAATATTTGGATGACTGACATCAATCAGTGACGCCGCCATCAGCCACCAAAAAAAAAAATTTTTTTCAAGTTCAAATGTACCTTGGTTAGCCCGGAACTCTGTTTGTCGGGCTCGGAGAACCGAGGCGCCTCTACTGTATTAGTATTAATCCTAAAACGTTTAATCTTAGTGATCAAAAGACTTTTCTGGAGATTGGTATTTCCTAATAGAATTAAGTGCTTTTTTTAATCCTTAAAAAATGCATAATTTTCTTAAGAAAATTTAAAGATTTCAAAAAAAAAAAAAAGCTTAAACTTGTATAGATATTTACATTCTTTCAAGCAATTATTTTTTTAGCAATTACAGGTGTACATCAATACAATACGGCTTCATCTGTTACTGTGTGGGCCCCTTAGGACTTTTATATAAGTGCATTCAGGGAGAAGGCATAGTGGAAGTAAACACAAAGCAGCATGACACTTAGCGATACCATTGCATGCTTAGGCTAAAAAGCGCAATCAACATGCATAAGTAACAAACAACTTGGACAACTAATCCTAGTTCAGTATGAACATAATTGCCCATTCAGCAAGGAGTCCTTGTAAAAAAAAATTCTAACAATTGTTATAATAAGATGCATTCGATCTGTGAAGGGCCTCCTAAAATTTATCCCTAGGGTCCTAACTTGCCTCTCTGAGCTTCTGTCAAGTGCAGAGATAGCTCAATGATCTTTCTACTCTTCTGTCAATGAATGTGGCACAAACAGGGAACACATTTGGCATTTTAAATTTAATCTTTAAGGACGATCCTTTTTTTAACCTTATTTTAAGAGCATTATACAAAAGTTCTACTATTTAAATTAATTTGACAAGTATTGGAAAATACTCAAAATATTTATAAAACATGAGACAAAACTTATCTAAGCAATAAAATTATTTTTTGTTAATTCCAATATTTTGCTATGTGAGATGTATTTATAAATTCTCATGTTATTTATGTGTTGCATTGTAGAAATTCTAAAGCATTTGCTGCATTAATAAGAGTTTAATGGTTTAAAAATTTATTAAAATTTTTAATGAAAAAACATCACCTCAAAAAAAGGTACACTATAATTGCCTTGTTTATGTAGTTTTACTTATAAGAATTTTCATACTTTTCAAATAAAACTTATGTATTGTTTTTTACATTAAATTTAGTTTTGAAGCTAAGGAAAGGTGGCAGATGAAAGGAAATATGTGATCTGAATGTATAGACATCTCTTCATCTTGTCCTTCTAAGTTCTGAAATACTATTCAATAAATATATCCAATGTTTTTAGTTAATTTTCTGTGTTGTTCTTAAAATTTTCCGGTGCAAATTACTCCTGGTTTTATGTGTTTTTTTAATGGGCTGAAAATTAGAAATAATTTATAAATTATGAGAACCATCTTAATTAAGGTGATGATGTTTTGAAAACATTTAGTAGCTCTATGTAACATGAGTGTATGAATGGCTTTAGAAGTATATTTTATCTCATCTATTTGTATTTATTGCAATATTTATCTTGCCCAGTATTGGCTTATTCTCCATTTTATCTCCTTTAAACATTCTTGTGAAAATATGAAATAGCAGCGGGCCCATCCATTACAATAAGCAGGGGTCGGCGCGAGTCACTTTTTTCACTAAAAGTCACTTTTTTTTGCATTGGTCACTTTTAGTCACTTTTTCAAAAATTGGTGACTATTTTCACTTTTTTGCCCTTTTTCTGGCAGAGCAACCAAAAAAAGTTACTTTGTCAGTCTATGAGTTAAGAAAACATTGCAATTTCGCATAAAAATACGTGTGCCAGGGTTGAAGCTTCCGCTTATTCGCCATTTTTGGTCGTATTTTGAAATTTGGCGTGGCGCCGGCAACAAGTGTGCTGAAGTTAAGAATGTTTGATATTGCAGTGTGGTGCAACCAGAAGGGGAGGCCTAGAGGGCCCGTGACCTCTCCCCCCATCTAGAATGATGATTTTAATTGTTTTTAAATTTTTTTTACTCGAGAAGAGCAAATCCTAAGAAAATAAAGCGATGTTTAAATTAGAAAAGAAAAAAAAATCAGACTAAAAATTTTTAGCAGTTGCAGATTATATCACTCAGAAAATTACCTTAATTTCTCTTTTCTTTCATCCCCCCCCCCCCTTCCAAACTAACTGTCACAATCACAAAAGAAAATTTTTGGAGGGAATTTCTCAACGAATAGACAATACGCATCTTGAGAAAATAAAGTTATATTCTTGTCAAGAAATTATTAAAAAATGATGCAGGGGAGAGGGGAATCTAAATTCTTAAAAAAAACTTTAGATCTGAAAAATTCTTAGCAGTTGCAGATTAAATATATTGCTCAGAAAATTACATTATTATGACCTCTTTTTATTTCCATCCCTCCAACCCCAGAAAAAGGAATTGCACAAAGTCCAGGTAGGAAAAAAAAATAGTGCACCCATCTCTCTCCCCCCCCCCCCCCCCCCACAAAGAATTTTTCTGACTGTGCCACTCATACTGTCATTATGTATGACAGTGATACGTTGCAACGAAAAAACTAAAATTATAAAATCAGCGAATTTTTTGGAGCTCAATCAGAGAATTTTTCTTAAGTTTTGTTACTACCATGAAATTACAAAACAGTATCGAATAATCAAACGGTTTGTTTCCTACAATGCTACAGAAGATTAACACAGTAATTTCAGTCTGAATAATTTTGATAAGATAACAAATTTAGATTTATTTCAAGTGAATTTTCTAATCTTTGATCAAGTATAAAAAATATTTAAAAACTAGCATTTGTAAAATAAATTTTATTCGATGATGAACATAAATTAAAATTTGAAATCTCTGCCGATTTGATTAAATATTTATTCATTTATATTTTGAAATAAGTAACAATTTGAGAAATAAATTAATTAAAAGATATAACTTTTGTCTCTCTCACTCTTAGCCATTTATGGGTTTTGAAAAAGGTATTTATGAACATAGTTACAGGTATAAAAGTTCTTATTTTTGAATAGACTATGATTTATTTATTTTTAAGTTGGGTAAAAGCTCTATTTATTCAGGTTCAGTTTTCAAAATATGTCAAAACTGCTCTTTTTCAAGTTATATTTAGTTTAAACAAAAAAAAACACACACAAGTTTACATTTTAATGGTCACTATTTTGGTCTCTTTTTTTAAAAGTTGTGGTCATTTTTTTCACTATTTTGAAGACTCCAAAGTGCGCCGAGCCCTGCAATAAGGCACAAATAACCGCCACTGCTCTATTGTTTAAGGTTAACAATATTTGTCGAAATAGGCTTCTTTTCTGTAACATTTAAAATATATGCTATTTTTTAAGCTATTTTTTAACTAAGGTTTGGATATCATACCCTTAGAATATATATAATATGTATTATCTAGTTGGATCATAAAAACATATAATTAAATTGTAAAGAAGCATATACATAACCAGACATTGTATTTAATTAAAAAAAAATAGGATTTATGATACTCAGATGTACACTGAGAACATTTGAAAGGTTGCTGTCAGTATGTAGTGTGCATATGGCATATGAATAGAATTCAGTGATAATCAGAATAAATGTAAGAATAGAATAGAATCTAATTCTTTTCAAGATGCTTACTTTAGTTTCCAAAGTTATTGCTTTTTTTTTTTTTTTTTGAATAATTTTTACTTACAAATTAATATCATTAAATTGCTGATTAGAATGTATATGAATAAAAGTTTTCAAGTGATAGTTTTTAAAATATGTGAGCATTGATTATGATCGGAATTATTTTTTTCAAGGTATCATTTGTTAGTTCTGATGAAAACCAATGATGGTTTGTGGTAGATAACAAAATAGTCTGCAGAAGATATTACTCCAGATAGTAATAGAAGGGTTTTCATGATCCTCAACTCTCTGTTAAATGCAAAAGTACTTGACTATAAGTGTCAGATTTGTGATTCTTTTAAATAGTTGTTTTAATTAATATACTTGTGTAAAAACGAGTGCATTATTTACTTAAATGATTGAAAATTGTTTTCGGCATCTTATTCTTTCCATAAATAAATAATAAATGGGGTTTTTAGTCCTAAATATTGATGTTCTCCTTCTTCTACCCTTTTTGCATGTAATGTTCCATGGAATATGATAAATTATAGAAACCATTTTACATGGTTTTTACAATTATTATTTCTTAGTTTTTAATAACTACACAATACTTTAGAAGTTTTTCTTTAATTGTATGCCAACATTAACATTATTGAAATATTTGTGGGACAGTTAAAAATAGAGAAATTGTGGTGCAAGTTACCCTGATTGACTGTATTTCACATAATTCTAATTATTTTGCATTATTGTTTTTACTTTTATGTTACGGTTTAATCGTTGGCAAGAACATTTTCTGGTGAAATCAAGTGTTGTAAATTTAATACTTTGTATAAAACTTTTGAAATGCATTTCATATAAATTGCTCTTACTTTATTATCATTTTTCTTATACATAGCTACGAAATTTATTGTTAGAACACATTAAAAAAATAATGGGAAGAAAAAGAAAGAAAGGAAAAGAAAGGAAGGAAAAAAAACTCCTGCAATCAAAAAACGCAAGATATTAATAAAATTTCTAAGGAAATAAATAAATTTAACAAATAAATAATAATTAATAATATAAAATAAAGAGAAATAAATATTAATAATAAAAGAGCGGCTTTTAAAGATAGATTTGAGTCTAGTTTCAAAGCGTCAAGCTGCAATCCCCGATTGGTGCAGGTCCATTCCACGCCTGTCAAACTACGTCATATCTTCTTCCCGAAAGACCACTCCCATCTCACTTTCCGATCCATTCTCACTTTGCTTGCCGACAAGCTCGCAATACGCCAACCACGGAGTAAAAAGAAGGAGACGAATCTCCATAGTAAAAGTTTGTCCGGACGATTCCACTGGCGCTAGATGGCGCGCATGTAAAATGTCTTGCCATGAGGGTGATTCGCAACATAATTTAGTGTTGCAAATAAAATTATTTAAAAGGGTTTTTTTAAGAGTATTTTAATCGATATAGTCAATTTTTGAGAAGCTGGTTATAGGATCATGGACTACTTTTAGATTCAGAATGTGTTTGTGATTTCTTTTTATTATATTTGGTTCATTTTTAGTTCGATGGTTTCGGTTTGCGACTGATGGTTTCGGTTTGCGACTGATGGTTTCGTTTTGCTACGGATGGTTTCGGTTTGCTGTGATTGTAACTAGAGATGCAAAAAGCCCGTAAATTTACGGGAAGAAACTGGGAAATTTGGGAACAATGGGAATTTTGAGATGTTTTCAGTCTTAAAATATTGTTACAGAACATATAACATTGTAACGTTATATTATTTTTATTTTAGATACATGACCAAGCGTCAAACATAACATTTTATATCAAATCTATAATTGAGAAAATTAACTAGTAAATTCAATAGGCTTTTTTATTGCAGTATTATTGATTCTAAAAATTTATTTGATTTGGTTGCTTTCCAGAAAATAAGATTAACCTTCAAAATATTTTTTTTTTCTTTACTCGATGATTTAAATTATTATAAGCAATAATATATCTGTTTTATTCATAGCATTTTATTACAACTTTAACGACACAGTTGAAGGGGTAATTTTTTGACAAGAAACACTGTTTAAAGCACTATTATACATTTCAACAATTTTTTTTAAAGGCAGGTTTTAAATATTTTTATGTGTTATTTTGTTTTTTATTGATGACTTAAACAACTATGAAGTTTCACAATGGGGCCGTTCATAAATGACGTCATGCTTTTTTCCCATATATTTGACCCCCTACCCCCCTTTGTCACAATATGTCACACTTCAGCGGACCCCTTCCCCCCCCCCCTTTTGTCATGCGTCACGCTATGTTGCATAATGCATGATGTTACAATTCTTATTACTCCCTCCCCTCCCCTTGTCACACTTTGTCACAATTTCACGAAACTCCCTCCCCCCCTCGAAGCGTGACATCATTTATGAATGATCCCTATGTAAATAAAAAATATTAACAACTTCCCTTTTTTCATTCTCAACAGAAACATTTTTTACAGGTACCAACATTACGAAATAAATATGTTGTCTGTTTTAAAATGCTTTAACAGTAATGTTCGGGAAAATAATTCTATTATAATGAAAATTTCATAAAAATGTATTTATTTTTGATGTGTTAAAATTACTATTTCAAAAAAAAAAACGATCCCAGTTTTTAGAAATTTGAAACTTTCCGATATTGCTTTAAATTCTCGGGGGGGGGGGGGCGGTTTTTCCGAAAATAAAGTAGGCGTTTAGCCATCTTTGCAAAGCTAATTGTAACTTTAATTTAACTAAAAACGGTTTCAACTTTAATGTAAAGTTAAGTAAAAAACATGTCCATTAAATGTGATAACGCACGCCATCGAGAGGGGTCATCGTTTGGGGGGAATGCACCGCAAAGGCCGTATCCAGACAGGGGCCCTCGGGCCCCCCGGCCAACGAAATCCAACGAAAAGGGTCCCCCGCGTAGTGACGCCACTGATATGTATATATATATATATATATATGTTTTTAGATTGGGTTTTTATATGGTCCTTTTCTAGGAGTTTAGGGATCATTCCAAATGATGTCACGCTTCGGGGGGGGGGTCGTGAAATTGGGACAAGGGGACGGGAGGGGGTAAAAATAAGTGGGATATCATGCTTATGCAACATAGCGTAGCATATGGGACAAAGGGGGGAGGGGTATGTTGAAGTGTGACATTTTGTGACAAAGGGGGGGAGGAGGTCAAATACATGGGAAAAAAGCGTGACATCATTTATGGACGGCCCCTTGGCAGAATTTTGAAAAAGGTCATCGCTCATAGGTGCGGGCGCCATTACTCTGGGGAGCGGAGGGGAGGGGGCATCGCCTCAATATATTTATATATAAAAAAGCATGTGTGTGTGTGTGTTGGAAGCCGCTCAAAAACATTTACTTTATTGAAGTTTATGAACTAACTGATTCCAGATTATTAAGAGTATAAATAATGAAGTACAGTAAGCGTTAGATAAAAGAAACGACGTGCGGAGTTCAAAAATCGGGGCCCCAACAGACCCGTTGTGTTAGGGCGATAAATTGCACCTCCCCCCTCACTTGGAAAATAATTTAATGTATTTCTACGTATGTACATGTATTTTGTGTTGTTTTAATGCAACGTACAATGTGTTTTTACTTCCCTCCACTTAAGAGGGTCGGGGTGGGGGAGTGCCCCCTGGCCCCGACATTTTCCTCGCATTCATTATGGCACGAATACCAGCTGACCGTCTGCTACCCCTCTTTTAATCCTAAATTATCTAGTCACTAGCTAATTACAGTGATTTTTTACGAAAGCAAAAAATGCATTAAATAAGATACTAAAATAACCTTCTGATTATATGTTTAACTTATAATAAAATGCAATAAAATATTGCAAATAATAATTTCAATTGTTGGAACAACGAGAGACTAATGCGTGCCCGAACGCCCGAACCGCCTGGCCGCTGCCGCCAAAACGAGCTGATTTTCCGCTACCTTTCTCCGAATACTCGGGCTCAAACGAAATTTCTCTTTCCCTACTTGATCAAACGGCAAGACATTTTACTCTAGCGCCATCTGACGGCAGTGGAAAAATCGCGCCATGTTTTCGGCCCGTTTCCCGCTTAGTTGAGGCTCCTTCCTTTTAGACTCCCTGACGCCAACTGACTTCTTTCGAGATGAGAACGGTGAGATTTCAAGTTTCCCGAATCCGAAGTCGAAGAGCTCGCAATAGGGCCTCTGGGGAGTATAGGGATTCTTTTCGGAAAGGGTCGAAACTAAATGTTGGAACTTTCTTAATTGAAGGGTCAAAATATAAAAACACAAAGTCAAGCAATTAAGAAAGTTCAGTGATTTTCTTTAGTATTGCAATTTCAGACTAGCAATTAGCAGATAAAATACGTATTTATAATGTTGTAGTAAAGTCTATTCCATACTAACTATAGTCAAGGTTTTGAAGTTAAAATTGCGTGTCACTCGTACAATGATAACTCTGTCATCTTATCAAATATTTATTACATAAAGAATAAACACAATCATGCAGTATTAAACAATTAAGAATGAGGCTTCCGAACAACAAGCGTCGACATACATCGCTACTCCAACAACCGCTAAATTAAAAAAATTTTAATTAGAGTTCTTTTTTTTTTGGTGAAAGTGAAAGTTATTATTTTTTAGAAGTTGAAGTGCTTAATCGCCACAGTACTCCCCCCCAAGTGCCAAGGGCACTGATGTTACAAGTATTTTCTGTTGAAGCGAACTTGTCTTCCTGAGCGAGTGGTTATTGGGACAGGTTGTACTATGTCTGTGGTTTCATTTCTTGGAACGGGTTGCTGGATGTCGGTGGTTTCATTGCTCATTGGGAGAGCAACAGGGACGTCAGCTAGATTATGCGTTGAGGGCGCACAGTTGCTTGCAGTAGGCAGGTCGTCAGTAGCTAAGGAAAAGCTTGGCTTGAGACGGTCAACACTAATCGTGCTTGGTTTGTTGTTGATTATCAGGGTGAAGTGTTTAGGAGTGCGCTCTATGACTTTGTAGGGGCCATCGTAAGGTGTTTGTAGCGGCTTCTTAACTCCACCGTGCCGAACAAAAACATGGGTGCAGTTGAGTAAACTTGGGTTGATGAAAGGTGTTTGTTTATTATGGGCAGATCCTGGTGTCGGGGAGAGATTTTGCATAATTATCCGGAGTTGTTGTACAAATTCAGATGGTTCTTCACTGGATATCGTGGACGGAGAGAGAAATTCTCCTGGCAGTCGGAGTGTTGAGCCATATACCAGCTCTGCAGTAGTGCACAGGAGATCGTCCTTGAAGGTGGAACGCAATCCCAAAAGCACAAGAGGCAATGTTTCAGTCCATCGATGGTTATGGTAACATTTAAGAGCCTGTTTGAGGGTACGGTGAAGTCTCTCGACCATTCCATTGCTAGCAGGGTGGTATGGGGTTGTTCTTATATGCTTAACTCCCAATAGTCGGGAAAGAGAAGCAAAAAGTGTGGATTGAAACTGCCGACCTTGGTCTGTTGTAATGATGGATGGTACCCCAAAACGTGAAATCCAGTGATTCACAATTGCACGTGCCACTGTTTCAGCACATATATCAGTCACGGGTATAGCCTCGGGCCATCTGGTGTATCGGTCGACGCAAGTCATGAGGTAAGAGAATCCATCAGAGGGTGGTAATGGACCGACCAAGTCAACATGCACATGGTCGAACCTTCGTGCTGGTTTTAAGAATGGTTGAATAGGGCTGTGAGTGTGCTTGCTTATTTTAGATTTCTGGCAGTCCACACAAGCACGTGACCAAGTAACAACATCCTTAGCCACAGACGGCCACACATAACGGTCCAGTATTAGTCGTTTAGTAGCACGGATACCTGGGTGAGATAAGTTATGGAGAGAATTAAAAATTGGCTTTCTGAAATTGCTTGGTACAAATGGTCTCACCTTATCGTCTGTGATGTCGCACCAAAGTCTCAACGTTGGAGAAATTGGCACGGATTTCAGTTTTAGGGAATGGTTGGTTGTGCCTAAGAGATTTTGTAATTCGGCGTCGGTTTCTTGAGCTTGTGATAAAGATTCAAACTGTATTGGAGTTGGACAAATCTCTTGAATGCGAGAGAATGTGTCAGCGACGACATTATCTTCTCCGGCGATGTATTTGATATTGGTTGAAAATTGTGCAATGAAGTCGAGATGTCTGAGCTGGCGAGGGGAACAGGTGTCAGAATTTTTAGTAAATGCAAAAATTAAGGGACGGTGATCAGTAAAAATTGTGAAGCATTGGCCTTCAAGTGCGTGCCTAAAATGCTTTACAGCAGAGTACATAGCGAGAAGTTCTCGATCATATGTGCTGTACTTGGCTTCGGCAGTCGATAATTTACGAGAAAAGAATGCGAGCGGTTTTGGGCCATTAGGAGACTGGGAATTTAAAACTGCTCCAATAGAAGTGGTTGAGGCGTCGACCATGAGGGCCAGTGGATGCTCAGGTGACTGAAACGTCAATGTTGTGGCATTAATCAAATCGGATTTGCAATTTTCGAATGCAAGAGTCGATTTATCATCCCAAGGCACAGGACGTTTGTCGTTCTTTTTAGAATTTTTCAGAAATTCATTTAAAGACGCTTGCGTTTCTGCGGCTTTTGGCAAGAACCGCCGGTAGAAGTTTAGCATCGCTAAGAAACGTCTCAGCTCAGAAATAGTTTTCGGTTTCGGGAAGTTAATGATGGTCTCAACTTTATCAGGAAGCGGCTTAACGCCTGCAGCAGTTATGAGGCACCCGAGAAATTTTACGGCAGGTTTTCCCAATACACATTTGTCAGGGTTTAATTTTAACCCATGCTTTTTTAACCGGGATAACACCTCGTGCAAATGTTTAGCATGCTCAACATCTGAGCAAGAAGCTATTAATATGTCATCGAAATAGGGAATACAACAGTCAAGATTGGATAAAACTTGGTGTATATACCTTTGAAAACTTTGCCCTGCGTTCCGCAATCCGAATGGCATAGCAGTGTATTCGAACAAACCAAACGGTGTGGTTACAGCTGTCTTGGGTATATCAGCAGGGTTTATAGGGATCTGGTGGTACGCTCTTGCTAAGTCGAGAGTAGAAAAAATTATTTTTCCATGCAAGCTTTGGGTACAATCCTGGATGTGCGGAACGGGATAGCGGTCAGGCACGGTTGTAGAATTGAGACGACGGTAGTCACCGCAAGGACGATACTCACCGTTAGGTTTTCTGACAACGTGCAAAGGACTTGCCCAGGGGCTTTTAGATGGTCGGATGATGCCCTGAGCGGATAAATATTCAAATTCTTTTTTAACAGCTTTAAGAATGTCGGGAGCTAGTCGTCTAGGTTTTGAAAATACAGGCGGACCTTTTGTTTCGATATGATGGTAAATTTGATCTTGCTTACTACCTTTCATGGGTTGCGATGGGTTTAATGACTCAGGATACTCACTAAGGATTTTATCCAGTATGCCATCACCAACCAATATAGCGATGTTCGATTCAGGAGAGTTAAGTGAAGGTAGTTGTCCATTAGAGGAAAGTCGAGTATTCGCATCAATAACTCTATGGTTTTTAGCATCAACTAGCAGATTGTAGTGTTTTAAAAAATCTACGCCGATAATAGGTTGTTTAACGTCTGCTACTACAAAGGACCATATAAAATCACGGCGCAAATTCAAATTGATGGTCATGCGCTTTGTTCCATAAGTAGCAATTTTTGTGCCGTTGGCGGCATACAACGTTAAATATTGCGATTTAGAGTGCGGAGCGTACGTTTTAGGAATGACTGATACGTCCGCACCAGTGTCAATTAAAAAGGAAAGTTTAGACTTTGAATCGGCCATTAATATGCGATTAAGGTGGCGGTCAGCATTATGGCCGGTAAGCGATCGCCTTACACGTTTCCCGAATGACGAAAAGAGCAAGGAGGGTTGCATTTTTTGGCATTCTCACCAAAATTAATATGATAGAAACATAAACCATTTTCTGGCTCTTTATAGCTTCGATTGCGAGAATTGCTACGGTAGCGAGAGTTATTTCGGTGTCTAGGATTTCTAATGTAATTGTCCCTCCGTGTACTTCGCTCCTGAACTATAGAAGTTAACTGTTTGACTTGCAGGGTTAATTGGTCAATTTGCGCCTGTAGCGCGATATTTTGTGGTGCAATAGAGACTTGTGCAGAATTAATGGACGATTGAGGCGTTAAATCGTGGATTTTATCTGCAATAGATGCGAGTTTCGTTAAATCTTCATTTAACGCTGCCAAAATCGATTGCGTGTTGTTGGGCAGTCGTCCAAGCCAGAGTGATTTAAGCAATGGCTCACCTACGGAATCGCCACCTAGAGCACGCATGCGTATAAGCAATTGTGACGGACGTTGGTCACCGAGCTCTAACCCTTGTAACAATGTCCTTATTTTAGACGACTCGCTTTCTGAGTGTAATTCAACCAAACGTGTTTTTAACTGCTCATATTTGTTGGTTTCGGGAGGTCGCATAATGATATTACTTACGGAGCTTAGTATGTCCGAATCAACAGCTGCCACAACATAATTGAACTTGGTTTCGTCAGTCGTCACATGTGCCAAGGAAAATTGTGCTTCTAAGCGGAGGAACCACAGGCTAGGATTATTCTTCCAAAACGGCGGTGGTTTCACCGCAACGTGAGAAATTTGTGGTTCGTTGAAAATTTGATCTTCAGATGTCGACATTATATATAACTTGAGTTACAAATATAATTCCATTAGGGATTAACACGTAAAAAAACACACATTAAAGTAGCACTCAAAAAGAAAGTTATCATCAAGGCGACAATTATCATAAACGACATTACAATTTATCATAAGTAAGCAAAGAGAATCTATGTCACTCAACATCGAAAGGCAATGTACCAATTTGTGAATATAAAACCAAATTCATTTAGACAAATAAAATCGTGCGGTAACTTACGCAGCTTAGATATTTTTCGATTGCACTTATCATCGTAAAAGTTCACACGTTCTTTGGTCACCAATGTAGTAAAGTCTATTCCATACTAACTATAGTCAAGGTTTTGAAGTTAAAATTGCGTGTCACTCGTACAATGATAACTCTGTCATCTTATCAAATATTTATTACATAAAGAATAAACACAATCATGCAGTATTAAACAATTAAGAATGAGGCTTCCGAACAACAAGCGTCGACATACATCGCTACTCCAACAACCGCTAAATTAAAAAAATTTTAATTAGAGTTCTTTTTTTTTGGTGAAAGTGAAAGTTATTATTTTTTAGAAGTTGAAGTGCTTAATCGCCACAATGTGTTTAATATGGATACATGTATATTTTGCAGAGTAATATGCAATATTTTTTATACTGGGTATGCGTGTAGGTTTTGATATGTCCCCATCATCATCCTTCTCTGTATTATAGTATTCTATCTTGCATTTTCTGTACCATACTATCTGTCACATTGGACGAGTATTGTTTAACTCATAAAAATGAATAGAGAAACTTCATTTTAGTACAACGAGCTTGAGCACCTAAGCATCTCATTGTTTTTCGATACCGGCGCCACTGTTCATAATGTTTTACTTTTTGCGCATATATATATATATTTTTTTTTTTTTTTGCACTTAAAGAGAGGGTTTTTAATTGTTTTCCGATGACAGCTTTGGATATCACTCCATCGTGAATAGAATTAAATGTTGCAGTCAATGGAAAAGGTTTAACTATAACCGTAAAACTTAACAAACTTTGTGTTGAAGTTGAAACCATGTGGCTATTCAGCCTGGATTTTTAAGGCTGATTAGACCCCACATCTATTCAGCCTGGGAGGCTCATAGCCAATCATCGGTCTTTCTTTATTCTTGCCCCTATTTTCCCCCCAGCGTTTACAGCGGCGAGCCATTTTCAAAATGTCTGTGATGAAAACGGTTGTTTGTTTTCGTGGTCAAAATTTCTTCAGGTATGTTCCTTACTTTTTAGTGAAATTTTATAAATGAAAGGTTAATGCTCTTTAGAGTTATTAACTAAAGATATGGTAAAAACTGGAATCAAATCCAAGAAAATAGGCTACTTTAATTTAAAGAATTTCCAGCTAGCATTCTTGTTGTCACTTGAATATTGAGTAAGCAATTTTTTTATTTATTTATAACTAAAAAGTTATGTGCTCTAATACTAAAGTTTTATTTTCTACGTGTTTAAAAAACTAGAAGTTAAAGCAAAGTAAGTACTTGTAAATTAATAGCTTCTTAAGAGTTTTCAGGCACAATAGCGTTCATACACAAAATCGCTTTAGTATGAACTAATCCGTTTTTATATAATATAATTGTGCAGGCCTTTATATTATATAAATTTGAAGCATTTATTGTGATACTAACTTATTGTTACGGATAAAATTTTCAGGTTGAATAGCATTTTCGGCATTTGATTACTGACTGTTCAATGCATTATTAGGCGATAAATTGTGTGTGTGCATTTATTTTAGTGAGCAAGTTTTTATGTTCTACAAGTTTAAATCATTTGGTATAATAGTTATTCATTTATTGTTAAGAATAAAATTTCCAGGTACAATAGTATTCTCATTATCATTCAAATACTTAACCAATCTAGTGCATATTATACAATAAGTTGTGTGTGTGCTTTTATTTTAGTGAATAAGTTTTTATGTTCTGCAAGTTGAAAGCATTTCTTGCAATATTTATTAATATATTGTTATGGATGAATTTTCCAGGTAAAATGCATTCTCCTTGTCATTTGATTACCCACTGTTCAATTCATACATTAATCGATAAATTGTGTATGCTTTTATTTTAGTAAGTTTTTATATTCTGCAAATTTAAAGCATTTCTTGTAATACTTATTAAACTATTGTTAGGAATGAAATTTTCAGGTACAATAGTATTATCATAACTCAAACATTGACCACTACAGTAAAAACAACTGCATTAAACAAAAAGTTGTGTGTGTGCTTTTAGTTTAGTGAATAAAATTTCTAGGTGCAATGCAGGGTTCCCACGGCCTTAAAAAGTCCCTAAAAAGGCCTTAAATATGGATATTGATTTAGGGGCCCCTAAAAGGCCTTATTTTCTTCCAGAAACTCTCAAAAGGCCCTAATTTTTATTTTTGAGGCCTTAGATTTTATTTCCCCTCTTCTTTTTCCAATTCAGAAGTCATAGTCATGGAACACTCATGATTCATTCATGACATGGATTTTTCAAAACTGGTAAATGGGATGAAAATCTACATGTATTGATATATATATGTATATTTTTACATCTGCACAGTGGCAATTTTGTATGGATTGTCTATTCTAAGTGAATTTTCATTTGATGTTACGATTGTTCTGGAATTTTACAAATTATCTCAGAAGCTAAGTGGTCACAGAGAAATCAAGGATACCATGAAATTGCTTGAGAAATCTTATGTTATGGGGAAAATAAAGAAAGTGAAGAAACATGCCTACAGTCAGCATTTTTTTCCCCTTATCTTTAACTTAACCCAAACTTTCGACGATCATTTTGATAATTATTATTATTCATTATTGTAGCCTTATTAAAATGCAATGCTTAAATTATTTTTTAAATAATCCGCTTTCAGAAAGAACATTGATTCAAGACATTTCTATTGCTTGCTTTATAATGGTTTAAAAGCTCGTTTTTATGAGGAAAAAGACCAATTTATTTCAAGTCATACTTCGGAGCAGATAAAGTGTGATTTAAGGCAATAAGCGGATACATCTTCAGTTGGATGCTTTTACCTAGAAGTGCACTTCTGCATTGAAAAGGGTGTTCATTGCAGCCTCAAAATCTTTTGCAAAATTTGTGTTATGTTGTTTTTACTCTTTCAAAATTTTTAGTTGCATGCATTTACATGTATAAAAGGCATAATCATAAGGCATATCATATTATTTGAATAATACTCTGCGGCATTGCAGATTATGTGCTGAGAAATGTTGTTGGAGGCAAAATAAAACCTGGTTGTGGTTTATAGATTGAAAAGTTAGCTTAGCATAATATTGATAACTCTGAAAGAAATATAACTACTAAAGGAATAAATCTTTAAGTTTAAGATAAAATTTGAAAAAGTTGACTTATGTAAAAGATTTAATTCAGTGAGATGTTCATGTTGCTGCTTCACCATCATTCTGAGGAAAGCATTTATTCATAACAATGAATTGATCGTGCATAAATATGCGTTAAATGTACATTAAAATCCATTGGAGGAAAGAAAATTAGTTCCTTAGTTGTGATAGTAAAGTTTTATTGTCATTTCTAGAATTCTTATTATTATATATATTTTTAAAAAGTTAATTTCAGTGTTGAACATGTGACTATATTCACCCGACATACGATATCATTCTTATTTCTTCAAAAAAAGGTCATTCTAAATGTTATATCTAATATGGCCCTAAAAAAGTTACATTTGGCCTTGAAAAGGCCCTAAAAAGGCCTTAAATTTGACTTAGAGATGAGAGTGGGAACCCTGCAATGGCATTTTCATTGCTACTCTAATAGTAAGAATATACGCATTTGCATTTTTTTTTTTTTTTTTTTTTTTTTTTTTTTTTTTTTTTTTTTTTTTTTTTTTTTTTTTTTTTTTTTTTTTTTTTTTTTTTTTTTTTTTTTTTTTTTTTTTTTTTTTTTTTTTTTTTTTTTTTTTTTTTTTTTTTTTTTTTTTTTTTTTTTTTTTTTTTTTTTTTTTTTTTTTTTTTTTTTTTTTTTTTTTTTTTTTTTTTTTTTTTTTTTTTTTTTTTTTTTTTTTTTTTTTTTTTTTTTTTTTTTTTTTTTTTTTTTTTTTTTTTTTTTTTTTTTTTTTTTTTTTTTTTTTTTTTTTTTTTTTTTTTTTTTTTTTTTTTTTTTTTTTTTTTTTTTTTTTTTTTTTTTTTTTTTTTTTTTTTTTTTTTTTTTTTTTTTTTTTTTTTTTTTTTTTTTTTTTTTTTTTTTTTTTTTTTTTTTTTTTTTTTTTTTTTTTTTTTTTTTTTTTTTAAATTCTTTTTTAACTTCTTCGTACCATTTAGGACATAGACGCCTCGGCTTACTATGCACAGGAGGTCCCGTTGTGTCTATGTAATGAATGGTATTATGTCGTATTTCTCTTATTTTGTGAAAGTTTTGTCAAGTCGGGAAATTCTGCCAATAATTTATGGTAACAAGAATCACCAGAAATCAGTTTAACTGAAAAATCATTTGAAATTGCCGAAATACCTTTGCAAGAAAGTTTCGTAATACCATCAATTAATCTACGCCGGTTTAAATCAATTAAAAGACCAAAATGTTTCAGAAAATCAGCACCAATTATAGGAATTGGCACTGTGGCTATAAGAAATTTCCAAGTAAAATCTCTCCTTAGGCCCATATCAACATTTAGTAGTTTGTGCCCATAGGTAAAAATTCTGGAATCATTGGCAGCAAATAATTGCAATTTATCTGGATTTAAATTTTTAACATTTTTAGGTGCAGGTATGCAAGAAACATCTGATCCAGAATCAATTAAAAATTTGAAATGTGATTTTTTATCAAAAACATAAAGGCGACTGGAATGAGGAGCTGTCGAATTATTTGTCGCCGATACCGAAGCATCGACAGCTGAATTTAGTTTTCCGAAACTGAGCTTTCGTTAAAGGAACAAGGCGCTCAGCATTTTCGAGCCTCGGAGCCAAATTTGCCATGATAAAAACACAATCCATTAGCGTTGGGTCGGCTGTGTGATCGCCCACGCAAAGGGTAGTGGCGGGTAAAAGATCGACTATCTCGGCGCTGAAAATTCTCCCTCGTACGACTCCTACCAAGCCTTTCCAATTGTTTACTTAGTGCTGCAATTTGCGATCTTAAATCGTTAATGTCATCAGAGACTGAATTAACAGAATCTCGTGAGTTGTTAACGTAGTTTGCTACATTTGCAGAAGCTGATGCCGTGTACACGCCAGGAACTAGCGGATCAGAACGAACTTCGGAAATTTTGTCCGCTAACTTGGCTAATGTCTCTAAATTTTCTGAGCTTACAGATAGTATAGTTTGAGTTTCGGATGGCAGTCTTTGAAGCCAAAGATTTTTAAGGAAATCGTCATTAAGAGACTGGCCAGCTAATTCCCTCATTTTCCGTAACAAGTGCGAAGGTTTATCATCGCCTAGCTGTAATTCCGAGAGAAGTTTTCTTATTTGTCTCTTCTTGGAAAGTTCCTGAATTAATCTACCTTTAAGTACGTTATATCTATCGGTAGCAGGAGGATTAAGCAAAATATTGGAAACATTTGTTAGAGTTTCAGGATCGATCGCGGCGACAATGTTATTATACTTAGTGTTATCATTTGTTATACCACTTTTTTTCGAAATTGGATTCTGCCTGTACGAACCATAATTTAATGTTGTTTTTCCAAAAGGGTGGTAATTTGAGAGCAACTCGCGCCACGTGGCTTTCGTTACTACGATAAGGGTTAACTGTGTTATTCTCTTGATTGGGCATGTTAAATTTAATATACTAGTAAATAAATCACTTTTATTCTAAAACCAAATTTGTTAAATAAAGGAAATCGCTATTCGTACTCTAAAATACTTAGTGAACCAAACCATAGGAGATAAAATCCATAACGCTTACTTTGAGAATTAGGTTGCGCGTGTTCTTTATATCTGGCGTCAGCACTGCTGTGAAGTGCTTATTTTGGGAGTAGAATTCCATCGTGATATTGATTGGAGTTAATATCTTTATAAACAATAACAATTTAATAGCAATAAGGATGGATAATACATGTTAGAAAATACAGGATTGGAGCGACGTGCCCAGCACTCGTAATCTAATGGTGGCTACAGCGAGTGTGTGCGTTCTCAATCAACTGAAAAACAGGTCCCAGCCAATTGGCGTTGACTGACGAGTTTTTGGCAATTCTGGCACGGAGATTTGGCGGGGCGTCGGCACCGCAAAAGCAAACCAGTACCTCTTTATCTCTTAATCTTTAACTAGCTGTTGCACCTGGCTCTGCATAAAGTATAAATACAACAGGTGGGTCGTCTAGTTTCAAAACCAGCTACATCCAAAAAATTCTCCCAGTAACTGGAAATGCACATTAAATCAAAGAGATATTTATCAGGTAGAACAGTAAAGTTTAATAAATAAATAATAAACATATAATGTTTTCGGAAAAAAATATTCTGCCCGAAAAAAAAATCCAGGTTATAATAATCTGTAAAATGAAAATATTATTTACTATATAATCAAATTATTTGTGAAAAATATTTATTTATATCCAACATAATTATTGTTAAAACAATAGTTTTAACAAAACTGGGAAAAAAAAGAAAACGCTGCCACTTTCATATAGTACTTGGGTGACCGAGCTTTGCTCGGCAGTACTTTTTTTTTCGAAGAGGATACTTATTTAGATAAATTTGAAAAGTTAAAAGGTTTTCTAACTATAAATTTTCATGCCGATTATTAGAGCTGTTAATCTTGAGATGCGTGTACTCTCATGGCAAAGAAACGTCTTTAGTATAGGGACCAGTTGGCAATTTATTTTGGTTGGCGACGAAAGATGCCGGGAAAAGTGATATGTGCAGAACTTACCAAATATATAACAAACTAAAGTTCCACACATCAAACACAAAACAACTAATTGCAGTTGTAACCAACAATTTCCTCCCCAACCAAAAATGTCGCTAACGGGCTCCTACACTAAAGTTGTACTCAAGAAGTGAATATAGGTACATGCATATGTACTTCCTTGCCAGATTATTCACCATAACGATTCTTGCCTTCATCATGATTTTACTTAAACTTGTCACAATAAGTCTTACACCATTTCATAGACCTTCTGATACATAAAATTACGTGCAGAATTAGTGAAGCTTTTTTTCAATGGGTTCCCTTGACATTTTGAATTTCACAAATGGTAACAACAATAAATTTCAATCAACCAAATAAATTAAAAATAAGTGTTGCCAATCAGTGTATTGCTATCATAATTGAAATAAAATATCTATAGCGGATGACGTTTTTTCATTGTTACCAGTACCTGAATTGTGTTTTTTAAAAAACGGGTTTTTTTTGTAAATTCGCGTTTACAGTAATTTTTAATGGAGATTGCACATCTAGCGATGACACCCTCAAAATGCTAGGGAAATGTTCATATTATTAGTGTATTTGACATGTGTTAGAACAATGGCAACTGCATTACAATTACGCAAGCAACCAGACACTTAAGCCGCTTATATTTAAGATAAATTGCAATCTATCCTGCCAAAACATTTTTATAAAGGTCATCACACTCTTAAAAATTTATAAGGCTTGCATGTTATTGCCATGCAATTTAAAAATCCAGTTGCATATGCAGTATAGTGTCTCCAGGAGCTTACTCGCCAATCAACCAAGATATATTGCCAAGATAGCAAATTATTACCACAATAGTTTTAGCAGGCAAATGACGACTGGCTTATGATATCTGAAAAAGTATAATTCTTTTAAAAATCAGCTCTTTTTTTACATGCTCAATCCATGTTCATGATGTAATGACACACAACATATCATGAATATTCATCAATGCAAGATCTACATGCTAGCAACTTGACGTAATCCTAATGTAATCAAATGATCTCCGAAGAAGCACGAAACAATATAGTAGTTCCAAATTATTCAAAGTAGAAAAGAAAATGAGTTTTTTTTTCCTTTTTGGGAAAAAACCTCTCAATCTCCTTGTGGGTACAGCTGCACCTTTTTTATTTTTTAATTATTGCTTTTTAATGAACCAGCAATACTTGCATAATGAATTGTATTAGAAAAATGTATTGAACTTTATCAATATAAATAAAATGCTAACTGTGATAAAATGTTGGCATCACTATATTTTGAAAATATGTTTTGGCAACACCACCTTGTTTACAGTCGTCAACTATACAGTATGTAGCATGTATCAACCTAGTTTTTAGCTTTATAAAACTTCTTAAGTTTTCTTGTATTAATAATGTCTTCTTCTTCACCGCCATTATTACAATTTATAAAGCTAATTTTTTATGAATTTTGAGCTCATCTTAAAACGATGGATCGACTTCTCAGGCCGGAGAGATTCGACGTGGACCCCACGTGCGTCGGCGGCGAAGCAAAATGGTGCCGCTGGAAACAAACTTTCACAAACTTTATCAATCAAATAACGGGCATAACAGAGGAAAATAAACTGCCACTTTTATGTAATTATGTATCGGCAAACGTCTACCAATACATAAATGATTCGACTGACTTTCCAAAAGCAGTGGCATTACTGGATTCACTCTACGTCACGAAGCGAAATCAAATATACGCACGACACTGCTTGGCGTCCCAAACACAACAAGCGGCAGAAACAGTAAGTGAATATTTGCAAATATTGAAGCAGATGAGTGAAGATTGTGAATTTAAACCTATGTCGGCCGAACAATATAAAAATGAGTATGTTCGCGACGCCTTTATCCGAGGCTTAAAAAGTTCTCGTATACGTGAACGCTTACTGGAAAATTCAACCATAACATTAGAAAATGCATTTGATCAAGCGCGAGCTTTGGAAATGGCAGAACTTCACTCAGCATCGTACTTGACGCCAACGAACTCGGCCCTGTAGCAGCTGTAGAGCAAGAAGAAAGCCGAGAAGAAGTTGGAAATCACTCGAGTGCTGCTGTCCACACTGGTAGGTGTTTCTTTTGCGGTAACGACCACCACCCACGAAATAATTGCCCTGCTAAAGATGCAGTTTGCAGATCTTGCGGAAAAAAGGACACTTTCACAGAGTCTGCAAGTCAAGGCCTGCACGAGGCCCCACTAATTCCGTCGCTTCAACTCCTCCCTTAGCATCTATGGTCCCACACTGCCTGCAAAAATCTTTTACAAAGGTGGAGATCAATGGTGTAGAGCTTAATGCTCTCGTTGACACAGGAAGCTCACTTAGTTTTATCAATCAAACTTTTGTGAAAAAATGTAAAATTCAAGTCAAACCTTACTTCGGTCGAATCACTATGGCTAATTCATCTTTAAGCTCAGATATTGCAGGTTGTTGCATTCTAACGATCAAATTACCTTCACACCTGTATCAAGATGTTGATGTTCTTGTAATGAAAAATTTATGTGCCGAATTCCTAATTGGTCATGACATTTTAAAAAAGCATTCTTCTGTAGAGATAGAGTTCAGTGGTGATGACCCCCCCTGAGGGTTTGCTCTCTGGCAGTGGCTAAAGGTCCTCCTGTCTCGTTATTTTCAAATTTATCTCCCGATTGTACACCCATTATAACCAAATCGAGACGTCAGACTGATGAAGACAGACTTTTCATTGCCCAAGAAGTGGATAAGTTATTGGAGGAGGGCATCATCGAACCTAGCAATTCCCCGTGGCGTGCTCAAGCCTTTGTGGTAAGAGGGGACCTGCACAGACCCAGAATGGTTGTCGATTATTCCCAAACGATCAACAGATTCACAATGCTTGATGCCTATCCTCTTCCTAGAATTGAAGAAGTGATTTCGCATATCTCGAAGTATGAAGTATTCAGTACTATTGATCTGAAAAGTGCATATCATCAGATAACCATCAAGGAATCCGAGAAGTTTTTTACAGCATTCGAGGCACAGGGAAAATTATACCACTTCCTTCGTGTTCCTTTCGGTGTCACTAATGGAGTCGCATGCTTCCAGCGTGTCATAGATAAGATAATTCAAGATGAAGACTTAGAAGGGACCTTTCCTTACATTGATAATGTAACTGTCTGTGGGAAGGACCAAGTAGAGCATGATGCTAACCTACAGAAACTCCTGGCTGCTGTCAAAAAGTTTAACTTAATGCTAAATGAGGAAAAGTGCCAATATTCTTCAAGAACTGTCAAACTTTTGGGATATATTATAAAAAACAAAACAATAAAACCTGACCCTGATCGACTGGAACCACTCATGAAGTTGCCTATTCCTAATGACACTTCATCTCTTCAACGCGCATTAGGCATGTGTGCTCACTACTGCCGCTAGATTCCATCATTCTCAAAAAAAATTCAGCCTCTCCTAGCTAAAGAGAGCTTTCCTCTTTCTGAAATTGCAGTTAAAGCATTTGAGTCATTAAAAAAAGATATAGCCTATGCATCCTTAGCAGCCATAGAAGATAATGTTCCTTTCCGAGCGGAGACGGATGCATCAGAATATGCCATAGGAGCCACCCTAAATCAAGCTAATCAACCAATTGCATTCTATTCTAGGACTTTAAACAAATCAGAAATAGGACACTCTATTATTGAGAAAGAGGCCTATGCAATAGTTGAGTCATTACGTCATTGGAGACATTTTTTAATTGGCAGACACTTTGAAGTCCTTACCGACCAGCAATCTGCATCCTTTATGTTCAAACAAAATCAAAACAGCAAAGTAAAGAATGAGAAAATCATGAGATGGAAGCTGGAGCTGGCATGTTTCAAATTTGACATCATCTACCGACCTGGAAGCAAGAATGTGATTGCCGACACTCTGTCTCGAATATCAGCGGCTACTGGATCTACCCCAAACCTTAATCAATTACATGATGCTTTGTGTCACCCTGGAGTAACCCGAATGTATCATTGGGTAAGATCTAAAAATCTGCCCTTTTCTCTTGAGGACATCAAGCGAGTTACAAATTCTTGTGCGATATGTGGTGAATTAAAACCTCGATTTTGTAAAAATGAAGGAAAATTGATAAAAGCAACTTCTTCTTTTGAAAGATTGAACCTCGACTTCACGGGTCTCTTGCCATCAAAATCTAGAAATCGTTTTATTCTCACCATAATAGATGAATACTCTAGATTTCCTTTTGCTATACCTTGTTCCGATTTATCAGCAACTACTGTCATCATTAATCTGCGCTATGTTTTCTCTATTTTCGGTATGCCGGCCTACATACATTCTGCTAGAGGATCATCTTTCATGTCGCAAGAACTAAAATCGTTCCTAACATCACTAGGAATTGCTACCAGCCGCACTACTCCATATAATCCGGAGGGAAATGGCCAAGCCGAAAGGTACAATGGTATTATATGGAAAACTGTCCAGTTGGCACTCAAATCTAGGAAGTTAACTATAGAGCAATGGGAAGAAGTACTTCCCGATGCATTGCACTCGATAAGATCATTATTGTGTACCTCAACGCTACTCCTCATGAAAGGATGTTTAATCACGCGAGAAGATCCCACAATGGGCAGTCTTTGCCAACTTGGCTGTCCCATCCAGGTCCAGTGCTGATGAGGAACAATAATCTTGCCAGTAAGTATGAACCACTAGTTCAGGAGGTTGAGCTTATTGAAGCCAACCCTGACTATGCTTACGTCAGATTTCCTGATGGGCGGGAATCCAGTGTGTCAATCCAACACCTAGCTCCAAGAGGAGAATCTGTTACTTCCGAAGTAGAACAGCAAACAACAGAGAAGCAATCTGTTGAGAAAGTTTCGGAACAGTTGAATCATCAACCCCAACTCCTAGAAAGGGCCAACTGCCAAAAATTCGAGCGGCCAGATGCTACTGAATCTCCCTTGGGCACACAAGAGACTGTTCCTTTAACCTCTCAAAACGCTGAGGCTTCAGTACGTCACAAACAGAAACCATCCTACCTAAAGGACTACATTGAGAACTGATACAAACTGTTAGGGGGGGTGATTGTGATAAAATGTTGGCATCACTATATTTTGTAAATATGTTTTGGCAACACCACCTTGTTTACAGTCGTCAACTATACAGTATGTAGCATGTATCAACCTAGTTTTTAGCTTTATGAAACTTCTTAAGTTTTCTTGTATTAATAATGTCGTCTTCTTCACCGCCATTATTACACTAACACTTTCTTTTTATTATTGCTTATGATGTAAGTTTTTAATTATGATAAAGTCAATGTTAAAATTTTGTACAGTACTCAAAAAACATTTAACATTAACTTTTGTTCGCTATTGGATTTTAGCAACAACAATCACTGTCCATTTGTGGAGATTTTTTTTTTCTTTTTTGTGTCGTACATGTTTCAGATCCATTTTTCTTAAAACGTCGAATTTGGATATTGGTTATTGTTGCTCCAAGCCACAGATATTTAATTTTACATTATAAATAGTGGTAAAACGGTGTTTTTTTTTTTTAATGTGATGACATTTTGGTGCAGATGTAAATCCTGAAAATATGTTCCAAAAATTCTGAAATTTGGGATTTCTCTAATTCAATTTGACATGCAGCTTTTAGTTTTGATAACATTTTGATTTTTTTTAAAAAGTTTTTTCACTGAACCCTAATGTGTATTAGTATTATGAGGTTTCCAGTTGTTTTATATGTTTGTTTTTTAAAAATTTCACTGTAAATTAAAGAAAAAAAATTCTATTTTTTACAGTGCTTAACATCAACTTATGCATATTTTTAGGTTAAGGCCAAAACTAGCAGATAAGAGGCAGGCCTTATCCCAAGCGCTATGCTCCATTTTATGGCAAGCGGGAGAATATAAGAAAGTTGTTTATGCTGTGTAAGTTCTTATATTAATAATTAATGTTGTAACTTTCAGTGCGTGATTATCATAAAAAGTATTCATGCCTTCATATGTAGAATTAAAAATCAAGCAATTCAAATTAAATATGGATGATATGGAACTGATTCTAACAATGATTAAATTACACATATGAATACAGTTGATATTGAACTGACTTAATTCTACTACCCACGTCTCTAGCTTATGATTGATGGTCAAGAAAAACCAATGCCATGTAGAAATTGTTTAACACATCAAAATTCAATTTTTCGGGGGATTTGTTCTTTATGTTCAAAGATAACACAATTTTAATTGTTCATAATCTTCAGTCAACTTGAATCTAACTTTGAACAGTATATAATTGCGACACCATTGGCTATCCTTTGTATTGAATTTAAAACAATCAATATATTTTATCCTAAACTTCTAGTAATATTGCTAATACTTCTATAAAACATTTTGAGCTAATTTTAAATAACATTCAAATTAACTTTCATTAATCAAACTAATTCTTTCAGGCGAAGAAATGCAATTATTTTAGACAACAATATTACGGAAAATGTTTTGAAAAGAGATGGTCTTATGGAATATGTGAGTACTTGTTTCATCATATTATATTTACATACGTAAAATTGAATGTATTTTTATCTTTGACAATTGTATTAATCTTTGCTTGTCAATTTATTTATTTGGTGCAAAATTCAATCATCACATGAAAAGTATTGTAGACGAAATTCAATTTAAATATTCAAATGTTTTATTTGTTTTGATTTAAAAAATTCTTTCAGAAATATCGATTATAAAAAAATCTTCTAATCTTTTCAATTTTTACATAATTTTAAATCAGAAAAATATTACTCTTGACAAAAAAGTCTTTATATCAGCTATGGACCTGGAAACAAGGCTTTAGAGAAAGTAAATGAACACTGCTGTTTTTCTTCTTTAAACATAAAGAGAAGGCATCCAACTCTTAAGTTTCTATGAGACTGTGCAGAAAAAGAAAGATTATATTGGAAGTTTATTTGGTCTAGATTAGACTGTGCAACATGAAAAATGTCCTTTGGATGAAAATATCTGTTTCTTATGTATTTTTGGCTGAAAATTACGAATCTGCAATTATTTTTTGCCTATCATGTACCATTTTCCCCAAATTCCACATTTTAGCTTTTTACGTATTTTGTGGATAAATGTGCATATTTTCGTAATTTATCGACTTAATTTATTATTAATTATATCTTTTTCATTGACAGTGAGATCGATGCCATTCTAGAGACTTTTTAATGAACTTCTGTTACTTTAGCGACAGTTTTGGCAAAAAAGCTTTATTTACTTCTCGAAGTTTCGAGTCTTTTACAAGATGACAAAGGCATTTTGCATACTATTTTGTGGAGAAAGTAAAAATAGTATGCTGCTGTGATGAGAATGTACTATTTCAAGCATTAGGACATGAGCACAATTCACTTGTTTATGGCGCTTGTTTATCAGTGCTCCTCCATCTAAGTATTTTTTCCTTTTTCACTCCTGTAGCATATTCTGCAAACACAAAAGAAATTTCAAAATTATGAGTGGCAAAACATATCAAATGAGCCACTTATAAATCTACAATGTGCCTTTTTTCCACGATTGCATATTAAACTTGGTTTATCGAAATATTTGCAAAAGTTCTGGACAAAGAAGGAGTGGCTTTCTTGCACCTCAGGAACAAATTCAAAAATTTTAGTGAGGCAAAAGTAAAAGAAAGAATTTTTATTGGCCCACAACTTAAGGAAGTCCTTTCATGTTGAAGAGTATGAAAAGAAACAGTCAGAAACCGAAAAATCTGCCTGGCTGGCCTTTAAATCAGTGGGCTCACGTTTCCTTGACTACGAAAATCTTGTTGGTGACATGATAAAATGCTTTTGTATTTTAGGTTGCTATATTTCATTAAAACTACATTTTTTGGACTCCCATATGGACTTCTTTTCAAAAAAACCTTGGCACAATTAATGATGAGCATGGGAAAATATTTCATCAGGACATTTCTGTGTTTGAAAAGCGTTTCAGCGGTCGATAGAATGGAAGTATACGAATTGATACTGCTAATCTGTTGTCAGGGCACACCAACAGATGCCCACATGATGAAACGGCCGAAAAAAATCATTTTAGTGCTTGTGTTTTCAATAAGTAAGCCTCAGTTACATTCTTGTATAGCTAAATTGTATAAATATGAGAAGCGGGTCTCCAGCAAAAATGATACGTGATGGAGCATTTTGGTTTGGATATTTAAATCAAGCACCTTTTGTTTGTATAGAATCACATAGTTTCATCTAAAGGACAGAAAAAAAGTTCAAATTTGTTGCACAGTGTTATCAGTTTATATGATTGTTATCTGGAGACTAATTTGTCCACAGGTAAAATATATTAATCATGTGTAGAAATATCACAAAAAGGATGGGACTAGTGAGTTTAACTACTTATGAGACAGTTTCTGCAATCAATGCAGCAAAAATTTTTTAGACGCCAGTTCTAAAAGTACCAGCGTTCTTTGCCCAAAATATGATGGTCTTGAAAATGAGTAAAAAAAACGCTGCTAGACACATGCTGAGAACACAAGCATTGTGAAAAGGAAACAAATGACAGCAATTCATTCGACAAACACAGAGCAATTAATTCATGAGATTTGTTTTTTCTTGAAATTTATCTTAAGATTTTTTCCAGCAATGTGTCAATAATGCTGTCCTTTCTCACAACGTCTATTGTTATACTTTTCTCTACCAGACCCCTACCTGTTAGACGAGGCCTTAGGATTGCTTGTGCACGGTGGGGTCCACAGATTTTACATGCACGTATCTCCGTGTACGTGGTGGGTCTTCAGCAGGTATCGAACGTGCGACCTTCCAGGTGGAAGTCCGACGCTTTGACCACTAGGCTACCACGGCCTTGTCTATTGTTATACTTGGCCCAAAGTAAATGGTTAGCATAGAAGTTTAAAAATTGCAACATGCTATATAATTTTCTGACCGCACTCCCAGGAAATGTTTAAACATGAATGTGGGAGCATCAGCGCGATTCTCTTACACCTCGAATAGAGCTCTCCTGTCGTTTTCAACCGGTTTGGCGGTGAAATCGACGTCGGATTGAGGAGAGAGGGATTCTCGTACCGCAACATCGATTTGAGTTCGATGTTTACAGTCGGATTCAGCTCGACTGCTCCATAGGTGCCGAGAACGCGCTCGATGTGCTTTGTTCGATTCTTTTGAGCAGTTTCTGTTGAATTTGGAGCTGCTTGGAGCTTATATGCATTCGTATTTGTATCTACTGCAAGCAATGAAATCCCTTTTTTTAATCTTCAACTCTAAATAAATTACATAACTTGGAATAAAAAGTAATTTCTACTTAAACACATTGAAGTATTAGTGTAGAAAAAATAATAAATAATTAAAAAAAAGGTTTTTGGGGAAAAATTGACATTTATGGACATTTTGACGCAGAAATTTCTGCATGAAATTTAGAAGCATGCTTTGAAAAATATTTTTAATGTCCTTTATGTGCAATGGCAAATGCATGTAAACAATAAAGTTTTATGAATTTTACAAAAGGGAACAAATAAATATAATGCATTTCCAATTTTTAAAAATTATTGTATTGTTTAGCATAGTTGAAAAATAATTACCAGCGCTATAGTGCTACTTTTTCTTTTTTCTTGCAAAACCGAAGTGAGTGCGGCATATATTAATTAAATTATTCTTTTTTATCATCACGCTTTGTGCAGCGATCGATATGCGGGTATTAAAAACAGATTGAATCCCCCCCCCCCATAGAATACAATTATGTAAAATAAATACTCATTAATTACTTTTAAAATAGATTCATTTAAAAAATGAGATATTTAATGCCTACTCTACTGCTAAAAAAATAAAAATAATGCAAATGTTATTTACTGCAGTAATAAGAGTGCAATCTTTCGTGTAGTAACATCACTGAGGGCTATAGTATATGATGCTATTCCTCCTTCATATTCATAAATCTTTACACTTGCTTCAAATAAGTGGGGGAATATGGGGGAGTTAAGATAAATTATTTTTCAAAATGAACAAATTGGAAATCCATTTTGAAAACAACAGTACATAAAGAAAGAACTATGAATTGTATAATAGAACTTGCATTGAAATATTCTTTTTTCCCTTTATTAGCAGTAAATTTGTAAGCTAAAGTAAGAGTGCAAAAATTATCGTCTTTGCACCATGTATGGGACAAAGTGAAATATAAAAATATTTTCCTAATGAAATAGTTTTCTATGGGATAATTAACCCTTTTCATTCGCGTTGCCCTATGGTTGTCCAAATAACATGTAATGATTCATAATTACTAGTTATGAATTTATTAAACATGAATAACTAATCGAATGAATGATTGATAAAATGAGTTTATGAACAAAGGAATTGATTAATATAAGAAAATAAATGATTAATTAAATGAACGAATGAAAAATCTACATAACAAATGGACAAATAAATAAATTAAAAATTGAATGAATAAATGAAGGACAAATTTGGTTATATGATGACTAGTGTAGGGACAAAGTGAAATAAAATGCCAACTCACTTTGCCCTATATGCACATGACAAATATTACTAAACATTTGAAACCAAAATAAGCCAAACATAAAATAAATTAACACTGGACATTAGAAAGTCGTAATTAATAGTACAGTAAATAATATAACAGTATTTTATCATTATACGAGTATAATAGAAAAAATATTTTTGACTTGGCACGAAATGTTACAACTTGAACATTAAATTTTGAAAATGGCTTTGTATTAACGTTTAGCTTGAAGCTAGAGCTAACCATTTTTTGACAAGAAACAACTAATATTACATAACACAGTTAAAAGTTATTAAAGGTGGACCTGCAAACAGGGTAAATATTTTTCCATTTCACTCTGCCCCCTTTTCCAATACAGCACATTAATCCCAGAATTCTATAAAAATTGCTAAAAAAAAAACAATCATCTTCTAGGGAATTTGTTGTTCTTAGAATCTTTTACTACGCTAGGGTTTTTGAAGTCCCGTCATTTGGGCAATGGGGGGGGGGGGGGTATTACCCCCTGCCTAACTTTGAGAAATGCAATGTATTTATACACGCGTATAAGCAATTTGCTTTTTTTAAGGATAATATGCAACCCTTTGCTCCCCCCCCCCCCTGGAAAATTTTGAAATGACGCGCCTGAGTTTTCTTGTTGATCACCATGGATTTCGTAACTTAAAATATCGTTACTTATTATGTGGTGTCATGTGAAGAGCTGCTGAAACATGTGCGTTTTTTGCAGCATTCAGATTACTAACCGAGTCAAAGTACATCTGGATTAGAGAGAAATGAATATTTTCAACTATAAAATATATTACTCGAAATAAAATTTCAGAACGGCCTTCCGCCTGGTTGCAAAATACCGGAACGCCGTACCGCCCTCACTACACACTTGATAATTACGAAAAAAAGTGAAATAAAAGAATTTGAGTCTTAACAAAGTCTTTAAACAAATATTTTAATAATAATAATAAATAGTAAAAAAAGATTAAATGATAAAAATAAATGCCAAAATAAAAGAATTTAATAAAATCAAAAACAAAAAGCGAAAAGCGAAACAATAGTAATAAATCTGAAGCCCGCCTTAGCGAAAGTGAGTGCGAGAAGGAGAAACACGTGGAATTCTTAAAGCAATGGCGGATTCAGCTGCAGTTGTCATTGAAACGCATTCTGATTGGTCAAAAACACGTCACTTCCGATGGAGGAATACGAGGTCGAACGACGCCGGACGAGAATAGTGGCTGCCGACTTGTGTCGATTTGCGCCGCAAGATAACGAACTTTTTCTCCTCGATTTCGCTGCTCGATATCGTTGGGTAGCGAGGGACGAGAATCGCGCTGCATATTTTGTCAAGAGTTAAATGCATATTTGACAAGAGTTTTGCGCAATTGGCTGCGCCAATTGCGCAAAACTGCTCCAAAACGATTTTTCTGCTACATGCTGCTACAAAATGCGTTTTTTCCCCAAAATTTGCGCCAAATATCGATTTTTGGAGAAAAAATCGAAAAAATTTTAGATATTATATTTTTTAACCTTAAAATCGACATCATTCGATACATTTTCCCTTTAGTTAACTAATTTTTTACCTTTGAAGCAGTTTATTAATAAATATTAGCTCTACCCTCTCTTAAGAACATCAAATATGGATGAGAAATTTGAGCAGAATGAGTGATGTATCCCACGCTTGTAGAAGAAACAATGATACGATTTCTAATATTTGTAGTATTTTAGAGAGAAAAATCATTTTTCTTATCATTATTTATGTTGAACATTTTATTCGGTAAATTTTTCTTGAAAATAGATAAAACAGAAGATAGATAAAAAAAGTTTAATTTCATTTAACGTGAAAAAAATAAACTTAGCGTTTTCCTCAGTGCACTTTGTTTTCTAATGTTTGGGAAATACTAATCAATGTGAAAAATCAATAACAAAACAGATGTTAAAAAGATTGCTGCTCCATTATACCAATTTTTTCAAATTCCTTAAGCCTACTTTCCACGTGCAAGCAAAGGAACGCGTACGTTCTACAATCTTTTTGCATCCCCTACAAAAATCGGATTTTTTTCATTTCAACTATTTATAATGTTTCTTCTCAAAGTAAATAAATAAAATGTATATTTATTTTAAATAAAAACATTGTTTGAAAATATATATTTGTTTCCGAAAGTGTTTAGAGGTAGACTTTCAAACGCTGTAAAATTAAACATTGAATTTCAGCTTTTTTTCTTTTCTCATTACTCTTTAAGCTCTGTAATCTATATCATATAACCACAAGCAATTCAAAAACACAAAACATAAATATAAAGAACAAAATAAGTAAAAAGATTAGTAAAGTTAGAAAATCATTAAAAAAAGCATGTATATCTTAATGAATTGATGATCTTTAGCAAATATGTTAAGTACTATTATTAGAAGAAATAGAAATGTTGTGGATGAACGACCTCATAAAATTACACTTGCTTAAAATTTCAATTCTTTAACTAGATTTGAAAGTTATGAAATTTTCACGCATTTCCTCTTTCTTTTAATTTAATTTAGTTTCTTTTAGCATCCAATTGCTGTAACCCTAGGACTCTTGAAATTTAATTGTAACTATTACACAATTTTTGAAAGATGTAAAGATAAATTGTTGGAAAAAAATTAATAAATCATTAGACATTAAATTATCAACATATAATAAGAAATACATTTTGCCTTTCTATTATAGAACTGAAATATAATTTGGTTCATGAATTTTCTTGCTGCAAAATTATGAAACTCAGCAATTTACTTTTAGTGCCATTAATTACTTCCAAAGCATCTAAGTGAGCATCTAGGATTGAAATTTAAAGGAATATTTTTTAATCAGAAAAATAATAAATATTACTGCAGGTAGAAAATAGGATCGCCTTCAAATATATTTTTTGATAAAATATGAAATTATATTTAATTCATTCAAAATTTTACTGTTACTATAATCACAATGATTATACCTAAATAAGTACCATTTAAAAAACAAATTTTAATTAATGATAAATAGATTAAAATAGTTGAACCTTTCATATTAGTTAGTTTTTGCTTATTTTCTTGAAAGAATAGTGTTTTAGCTATTAAACAAGAATGCTATTAAACAAGAAAGAATGCAATGATTTTTAAAAAAGAAGAAAATTTTAAGCTTTCTTCCAGCTATTCTTAACTATTAGAAGAAGAAAAAAACAACAAAACATTTTTTTAAATAATCTGTTTCTTGAGAAAAGTATTGAAAAATACCTTTATAAGACTTATAGGTTTAATTAATCTTACTTTTTGAATAGGTTATAAATAATTTCTTAAAATATATAAAAATAATCCAGTTTTTGAAGGATGACTGACGTTTACATTTCCTATCATTTTGAAGACTTGAAACTGCTGTTAGCCTTGATGTATAAAAATGACATTGCTGTAAATCAGCCAATATTCAAAAAAAAAAAATCCTCCAAAAATGGTACAAAGTTGATATTTTCGGCTCCTAAACTGATACAAAAGTTAAAATTCTTCTGCTCCAAACTGATACAAAAAGGACATTTTACCTGCTCCAAAAGCTGCTACAAATTCTGTTAAGGCGGTGGGAGCCCTGAGAGTGTTTTCCAAAACAAATAATATATTAATGCATTTTTTTTAAATTAAATTTAATAAATTTTACCTTGTAAATGAATACTTGTACAGTAGAGCGCCAATTATCTGGACTACTCGGAACCGGGGGTAGATCCGGTTAAAGAAAAATCCGGAGAATTGGATTGACAACTTTAAAGCACAAACAGGGCTAGTTTTTTTAGGCAGCTTCCCTCCCTTCACACGTTTTCCAGGCTTAGGACTGGCATTTGCAGTAGTGCATATTTTATCACATTACAAATGGCGCGATTAGAAGTTTTTTCTTCATTTTTAAGTTGAATTTTTACAAATTTTTACAAATAAGAAAATATTTACAAAAAGATACAGAAGTAGTACTATACATAAAAATGATTCATATACTGTACTGACTGTATAAAAAAGTCATTGCGATGTAAAGTAATTATTGATAGTTTTCTGCTACACAGAAAATATTTTCTCTTTATCGTTGTCCTTTCAGCACTGCCTTCGTGCTTGTGAAAAAACTGATACGAAGCTTAAAATTGCATCACTGTTTTTTTTAATATCTGACACAATTGATGTGCTGATGCCACATTCAAGGGCTATATTGTTTCCATTCTCTCCTTTTTAAAATCTTTTAACAATTTCTATTTTTTGATCTAAAGATAACACTACTATTTTGCGCTTCTCAGGCATGTTTAAAAAACATTTTGTACACTTACAGATCATAATAAGAAAAGTGTGGGTTCCTTTAGCTTTGTGTAACGCATGTGCGGACAATGTGAAACCATGTGATCAGTTCGCGAGGGGCAGTCTACCTTTTAGTCAAGTGAGCTTTTCAACAGTGTTCCCGGAAATTAAGTTAAGCAGAGATAATTTAACTTGACCCCTTGGCCCTGAATAAAGTACTTCAACTATTTTTCTTCTGTTAAGTTTCAGTACTTTATTTCCGATCCTATTCCTCTGAAAAGAATCTTAATCCTTTTCGTCAGTTCCTTCTGCTCCCCATGCTAATTAACTGAATCAAACGTACCTGAGCGGCTGGGCAAGGGGGAGGGGGGGCTTTTTCTTGGAACACTAAAAGGCAAAGGAAGCAGGTTTTCAATCTCCTTTAGAGAATCTGAAAGTCAGGGTTTCTGTGTATTTTTTTTCCAAAGCACAAGAAAAATAAACCTGTATGGTATTTTCCGATCCTGACCAATCCGGTTGATTGGACATCCGGTTAAGCGGCGTGCGGATAAGTGGTGCTTTACTGTATATACTAGGTCAGAGATGGCAAACCTATAGCACGCCTGCCAGAAGGAGGCACTCAACAGGCATTTGAGTGGCATGCCCACGGGTTCATATTAAATTACTTTTATTCATTCATATTCACCAAAAACATTTCAAAAAAAGAAAAAAACTTCAAGGACTGGGGATCATTTGGAAAAAAATCCTGAATGATGATAAGAAATATAATAAGTGGCACACTGGGCACCTGAAAATTATAAATGGTAATTTAGCTGTCACACTAATCTCAAAAGGTTCACCACCTCTTTGCTAGATGATTCTGGCAACTTTAAAAAATGTTGATTATTTTTAAAATATTTATTAAATGCAGTTTTAGATATCTAAATTATAAAATGTGCTTGCAACTAAAGCTTTTTATTGCAAATTTAAAAGTAAATCTCAGATTATAACCTATGTTCATATGTTAATAGTTCTTGAAAAATAAAAGACACTTTGAAAAAAAAAAGGTTCCTGGAAACTCCCGGGCCATTATCCCTGATTGTAACTATTGCATTTTTTTAAAAAAATTATATGATAGCAAATGTTTTGCAGTTTTTAAAACAGTTTTAAATATTAGGGATGTAACGAATAGTGATTTGCTCGAATACCGAATATCTGGCCATTTCTTCCAGGTCGAAGACTAGTATTCGGCCAATGTCTTAGACTGAAGACCAAGTGTTCGCGGCCGAATATGAAACCTTCTACAAAATCGTTGCAATAGAAAGTGTTTGTCAAACTTAAAAGTATTCACAAAGTCAAACACCAGTTCTACACATTAATCTATGATGTATGTTTTAATTCTGCTTGTTAAGAATCTAAAATTATCTAAAATTAATACATTTTCTGTATTGCTTTGAATGCAATAAAACTGAGAATTTCACCCACAAGTGGAATAGAAATGACAGGTTTTAGTGTAAGCATTAGTATTTTTTTCTAGTTATTTAATTCAAATTAAGGAAATACTATTGTTTAGTATACTTTAACCATGCTCAAAATAGTTTTATGAAGATATTTTTAAAAATATAAAAGTTAATTTTTTATGTTTTTTTACATACCTATTTTTAAAAGATCTATTAAATTTAATGCATTTAACTGGAATATATTTTTATTTTGAAAAACCCCATTAACATGCTATCTTAATATTCACGATATATTCCAGACTTTTCACATTTCTCTCTTAGCTAATATTGTTAAACCAGTTTACCCAATCAAAGTCTGACTTCCACCTTGTTAATAATAACAAAATAAAAGTCTCGTATTTTCCTTCATAATTAACTACTGCCAGCTTTGGAAGCAAATACTAAGTATATAATACAATATTATAACTTTAAAATCTGTTTTTGTTCATTTAAACCTAAAAACAATGCTTGAAAAAAATAGTTTTTGTTTTCATAATTATTTTTATTTATTAAATCTATATACTTAATGGGTTATTTTGCTATAACTATAATACAATTTCAAATATTTAAAATCTACTAATTTTTATATTTTTTTCTTTACATTTTTGTTGTAGCAGAACTATTTGGCCGATTATATGGCTAGGTCATGAAATGACTATTTGGCCAAAGCATTGAATAGGCTGAATACCGAATATTCGTTACATCCCTTTAAAAACTTCTCAATGTTTAAAACTCATCATAATTTGTGTGTTGGTGCCATACACATGACTGTATAAAAATTACTTTGTCACTTACGAGTATCTAAATTGTTGCTTTATTTATTAAATTTCAGCTGTATTTAAAATACTTCAAATGTCAAGATGACTTACTGCAGTTCCTTTATAATTACATATCTGAGGTGAGTGCATAAGGTTATTTACTTGCTTAATGTATCTTGTATAATTTAATCATTAGTCAAAAGAGGGAAAAAAAGCTTTACTTTTTTTTTTACTTTTTTGTACAATGTACAGGAAGTATTATAATTGCTAATATAAAAATTTCCACTCAAATTTAAGTCTAAATTTGCATTTTGATCAAAAATTAATATGTTTGCAAATTGACTGCAAAAAGTAGTTGATAAATGATCGAATGCACCATGGCGTTGATGAGTTTTTTTTCTCTTTTTTGAAAATTTGTGCCAAACTTGCTCAAAATAGAATCCAAATTGTTAACTAAATTAGACAAGTTCTTCTGAATGTGGAAATCTTGAATGAAATGAGGGAAAGGGGGGGGGGCACAAAAGGCCAAGTACCACTACCAGAGGTCTATTGTACTAAACCCCAAAATGATGAGCATGTCTCTAGAAGAGACCAGTAGCTGCAAAGTTCAGCAGGCACCTAATAGGGATGTCGTGAATTTCCCAGGGTTCAATGATATGACGACCTAGGTATTCAAACCTATAAGCAGAAAACACTTCACAGCTGCATAAGATGTGTGCAACAGTTCCCTCATGAAAATGGCAACCCCTGCAGGTTAGGTCATTACTGACCCTCATAATAGTAAGATGCCGCTTTAAGGTACAGTGACCAGTAAGAAGACCAATTGCCTTCCTCATACCATTTCTGTTAAGTTATTATTTCTACTAAATATGTGGAAAGCTTATTCCAAAATCAAGATTCAAAGGATATGAGCATTTATGTATAAAATTACCTACATTAAAATAAATGTGTGACTTCAATTCCAGCAATTCTGACTACTGTTAGACTTTTTTACCCCATATATCTTCATATAATTTTTAAGTTCTGCTTTAGTTTTGCCCTATGAAACTCACATCCCAAATTGCTCTTGTAAACACTAAAGCAGTCCAAATGGTGTACAGGATTATCATTAATTTATGTTTATGTCAAGTATAACATGCCATAAAATAATAAAAGAACTTTGTACACGAGTAAACAGTAAAAAATAGTAATTGCACGCTTATGCAATTACGCACAAATGAACACTAAAGTGTAGACATATGTTTTGGGATTTCTTGGAATCCTGTTTTCAATGCAATATTTTTGCATCTGGAAGCTCCACTATTGCTTTGAAAAAGGGATTCCAAGAAATCCCAAAACTTATGTCTGCATTTTAATGCTCATTTGTGCTTAAATAAGCGTGCAATTATTAGTTTTTTCTTATAACATGCCATGTTTGACCCTCATTAATTATTTTGGGTGTCATAACATTAGCTTAGTATTAGAAATTACCATATTCAGATTAATTCATAAACTTTAAAGTTTTGTTTTATAATTTGAAAAATATTTTGATGTTTAAATAAATTTTAACAATAAATATTTATGCTCTAAACATCTTGATCTAGAAGGAAAGGAATCTCTTACATTCTTTAAACTTTCTTATGTGCATAAAACATTTTAGCTGCTTAGAGTTTATTGCTATCAGTAATAAAACTTAAATTCAGTTGAATAAGCACAATAGTCTATTGAGCCTGATTGTTCTGTTCGGGCTTCCTGGATAGTTTTTCCCTAAGACCTCAACTGACGGGTAGGGGTCTGGTAGAGAAAAATATTTCACCAAACATTAACTAAATAATTCACTGCATCCCAACATGCATTAATAGATTATTAGAAAAATCAATGGGTGAATTAATATATTACTGACTTTTTTTTTGTTTCATTTTTCAATAGATATTACAAACATAATATCAGTTACATATATAATTCTAAAATATCTCTCTTATGTTTATGGTACATTTTTACTTTTGATTTGCATATTTGCTTAAATTTTTCTTGGTTGCTCTTCAACATTGAATTTTACTTCATTCCTTTTCTTTCAATAAATAAATGTACAAAGTATAATGCTCTTTTCTGTTAGTAATTAACTCAATTATTTACAAGCTTATAATTTTTAATTTGATTTTTGAATAGTTTTGTTGCTTATTTTTTTATTTATGCATTCTTAAAATCATTTCATATACCAGTTTTCTACATCTTTTTACTTTTAGATGATGCGAAACGACAGTGAAAGCTGTGTTTTATTTTTATACTCTGTTATTCTGACACATGGCATAGAAAAGTAAAGATCCTTACGATTATTTGTAGTCTTATAAAATGTGATTATTTTGAAATTGTAGAAATCTTTCTCTTTCTGTTGTAGCATAAAAAAAGAAATGGATGTTCCAGAAAGTCATTTGATTGGCACAGATGGTTACTGCTCTCAAGTAAGTTAATAAATTTATGTATATTGAATTCTTATTTATCTATTTTTTTGTGTGTTAATTGTAAGTCTAGCTTAATATAGATAAAATTTAATACAGAGTTTTAACAGCTATTTCATGTTATATCCAAAATTTAACAATTATTGCATGAGACCAGTGAAAGTAATTGCGTCAATGGGGAAAAATTCCCTTATTTTAGAAAAACCTTGCAAAGTTTACAAAATTGCATTCATGAAAGGGTAATCCGACTGGTGAATGAACACGGAAGCACAATTTCATTATTTTTGTAACATGTAGTATTTGATACATAATGGGAAAAACATTTTTACTGTATTGTTTAAATATTGTTAAAAAATTGGGAGTTTTTAATTGGCACTGCGCCAGGTGTTTTTGGGTGTGTAAATAAATGTGGTACAACAAAAGTGGTAAAGGACCAGTGAATGAATACAAAATTTTCCAATCCATGAACATGCAAGATTTTGATTCTAATAATAATTCAGGTGTTGACAGTTTTGGGGTTTTGGGCGTCTAAAACTACGAAAGTGCCCTAAGTTGTCCTATAGTTAAAGGGGTCTAATCTAATCGATTTATTTCTAATGCAATATTAGTAATGCATAAATATAAATATTAAATAGTTGCAATTAATAAATATTTTATAATATTTTTGTCTGAAATGTTAATTTGAAAAAAATATTTTACATAAAAAAAGTAAAAAAAAAATGTTAACTCTATTACATAAAAGCTTCCTTATGTAGGAGTTGGTAGTGTTGTAAAAAGAAAGTACCAAAGTAACTAATTTCAATTCCATTGCTATCAAATGCTGTTATATATCTAGAAAAAAAAAAAACTTAAATTTTTTAAAATTGTTTTTGTGTGGTAGTATTTCATCATCAGCATTGACAGGACAGCCTTTTGTGGGCCCTGGCCTTCCTTAGAAGTTTCTCCCATTCCACCCTCTTTCCAGAGATTGACCTCCAGTTTTTTTGTTTTAAGTACAGCAAAGTCTTCTTCCAGGTAGTCCTTCCATCCAGTGGTGTAGTCCTGGGGGAAAAAGTGTGGTTATGCTTACGTATATACAAACATCAAAAAGTGGAAGTACTCTTATGTTAAAATTCAAAACAAGAGGGGTAACGCTTGTCTCTACTAATAATAAAGCAGCAAGTATGTCTATGTGTGTGTCTGTCTGTCTGTGTCCAGTGTAGGGCCAAGACTGTTCGGTGGATTTTCATGAAATTTGGCACGAAATTAGTTTGGAACATGTGGGTGTGCACCTCAGAGAATTTTTTCTGAACTTCGATTTTTTTTCTTTTTTTATATCAATTTATAGCCGAAAATTTTATAAAATAGTCTTTTTCTATCGGAAGGAATTATTGCATCGCTTCGAGCTTGATATCATTAAAAAGTCCATAAGAAACTACCCCGGAAAGAGTTTTGCTCTATGTACTAAAATTTGTAGGCTCTAAATTAACTAGAAAAGCAGTTATAAGCGTTTTTCTCTGCAGTTCGAAATTATTTCACAGTAATTTATTTTAATTTAATTTTCTCCTGACGATTGATAAAGTGCTTGCTTTCTATTTTAATTGAATTGTTACCATGCCGACTGGATTATGATCCTTTTTTTAAGGAATTAAAATTTATTTCTTGAGGTTTTAGCATTTTGAGGAGCAGCCTATTTTTAATTAATTAATTAATTATTATTATTATTTTACTTTGATTTTTTTAGACGAATTAAAATTTATTTCCTGCGGCTCACAGGCGATCAATAGCTTTATTTTGATTTCCTTATTTTGACATGTATTTCACGGGACCATTTTCCATACTGCACAGGGGTTCTTCAAAGAAATGTTATCCTTTATAGTGATTTTTGTTATTCCAAGTTATTGTTACTATTTATATTTGTATTTATTTTATTTTTTTTCTTCAGTGAATTAGCACATATGTTATTTTCCTATTTGAGCTCAGATGAATATTTTTTTTCGTTTTCAAAGCTTTGCTTGCCGTTTTTTGTTTCTGCAAGCTACAACATTTTACCGTTCCGTTTTTCTGTCTGTTTAATAATAGATAAAAATTAATTATACTAAAAATGTAATTATTAAAACTATTCTAAAGGATTATAATCGTCCTTTTTGTGTGGGTACTTGATTTAAACAAACGAAATGCGTTTTCTTTTAAATATTTTCTTTTTCGTTTTGTTTTGTTTCTTTCTTTTTTCCTTTTTTTTTATTGTGTGTGTTTTGTAAAAAAAAAGGCTTAAATGTGTAGGATCACTGGTTTATTGCCGTGGGCTGCTATTTTTTAATTATGTGGAATGCTATACATTTTAATAAAATAACAATTTACACATTAAAAAGGTATCACTATATACACAAAGGTGAATCGACTGGTCTTTTCATTTTTCAACATGGGCATAGCCGTGCGGGTACCACTAGTGTTAAAATAAAAAGAAAGGGGGCGCCATCCCCCTTCGACTACACCACTGCCTCCATCTTTTCTTGGGTTTTCCTCTAGATCTTTCACAAAAAGGAGTTGCAATGAAGGCCTGAATAGGTGTTCTGTCTTCATTCACTCACAAGAGGTGGCTTGCCCATCTCGTTCTAGGCAATTTTATGGACCTGATAATATCCACATCTTTATAGCACTTATATTTTAAAAGTAGCACCCTTTTTATTTTTCATTTTTAACATAATGCATTCTGTAACGACAAGAAACAAAAACAAATGTAGCTTGATAATTTTTAGAAAACATTATCAACATTTTCATTTTTTAAATTTTGTAATTTAGTGTCAGAACATGAAATGGCACTATAGTTATTTTCTTGAAAGTAAGGCAATGTTAACTTGGTATAAAATAATTTTTATAAAAAAACAGAACCAACTTCAAATTAAAAACTGTGCTAAAAAGTAAAAAATAAATTCATTCTTTAAACAACATTGATGTGACTTTTAAACATAGTTTTAGAAGTCGGTGCAAAATTAGGACAGATAAAATCTTTTGTAATCATGAATCAATTACAAATATATATATTTCCGCAGAATTAGCAACAGTTCCAATATGAAGTAGCAAATGGTATATAATGGTAATTAGACCCATACTTTTGCACAGACTTCTAAAACTATGTTTAAAAGTCACATCGATGTTGTTTAAAGAATGAATTTATTTTTTACTTTTTAGCGCAATTTTTAATTTGAAGTCGGTTCTGTTTTTTTATAAAAATTATTTTATTTTATTCTTATTAGTGTAAATGCATTTTGTATATAAATACTGTATTTTTTAAAAAATCCATATCAAAGGGAAAAATTTCTTTGAATTAATGGCACTAAAAACTAATCATTTATATGATAAATTCCCTTTTGAAGTCTATTTTAACAAACAAACTGATTGAGTTAAATTTTTGCCACAGAAGCCTTTAGTCAAACTCTTGCTGTAATTTCTTTTAATATTATAGCCCATGACAACAAACATGTTTTTAACAATGCTTTTATATTTATTAATAGATTTCCCAACAAAGAAAAATCAATCCAAGCCTTTCCAAATAATTTTAAAAATACTTATTTTTCACTCGTAACTTTTTTCTAAAAAACAAATGTAGTCAAATTGATTCGCAATATTTGAGTTAGACGACCCTCTATCGATTAAAGAAAAAATCATCAAAATTGGTTCATTTAATCAAAAGTTATGGATAAAAAGACAAAAAAAATACTACATTTCTGCCCATAACCTTTATTCTAATTATTGAATATGGTCAAACGAAAGTACGGGACCTACAGGAAACCACCCTCGATCGATTAAAAAAAGAATCATGAAAATCGGTTCATCCAGTGAGAAGTTATGAGTGGACAAAAAAAAAAAAAAAAAGAAAAAAAAACGACATACATACAGTATGAATGTATAACTTCCTTCCTTTGTGAAGTCTTAAAAAGTAGGCTGACCAAGTGTTATTCTTATTCAGCTTCTAGGTAACCAGATTAAAATCATCTGTATAAGTTTTATTAGGTTTACTTAAATTTTAATATTAATAAAATATTACCCAAATAGATTTTATTCTGTTTTTGATATTTGCTCACAAAATGCAACTTCACTAAAAATATAGTTTTGAACGCAAAGGTTTTGGACAGAACGGTAAAAACCCATTGTTTTTACCACAACTTCTTGACTTCAAATTCTAAATTGTGCTACAAAAGTAAAAAATAAATTCATTGTTTAAACAACATTGATATAACTTTTGAACACAATTTTTGAAGTTGGTGCAAAATTATGACCGTCTAATTAACATTACACCATATGTTACTTCATATTGGAACTGTTGCACACTCTGGGTCATTTACATTTGCAATTGATTGATGATTACAAAAAATTTTGTCTGTCATAGTTTTGCACTGACTTCAAAAATTGTGTTTAAAAGTCGTATCTGTGTTGTTTGAAGAATGAATTTAGTTTTTAGTGCAAGTCATAATATAAAGTCTGTTCAATTTTTTTTCCAAACAATTATTTATTTTTTTAGTGTAAATACATTGTTTATACAAATACTTAATTTTTTAACAGGGGGATAGAGTCCAGTTATGCAACGGCATTCTGGTATTTTTTTGCATCTTAATACCAATAATTCGGTATTTTCATACTTTCAAAAGTTTTAAATTATCGAAAATTGTTGATTTTTTTTCGTTGTTTTTTTAATTTACTCTAAATTAATGGGATTATCTTTCTGATGATAATGCCATTAATTATTACTGCTGAACATTATAATCCTATTAAAATGTCATCTTAAGGTTATTCTACTTAGGGGCCGTTCATAAATGATGTCACGCTTTTTTCCCATGTACTTGACCACCCTCCCCACCTTTGTCACAATATGTCACTCTTCAGCGGACCCCCCTCCCCCTATGTCACATGTCACACTTTGTTGCATAATGCATGATGTCACACTTGTTACCCCCTCCCTTCCCCTTGTCACACTTTGTCACAATTTCATGAACCCCCTCCCCCTTCAAAGTGTGACATCATTTATGAATGATCCCTTATAGAAATTCTTTTACTTCACGTCTTTATAGTTTAATGCCTTCATTTTAAAAAGGTGCAATCTTTTTGCATTCACTGTTAGAATCTGAATTTTTTCACTATTGATGTTTATTAAGCTTTATTTAAAGGAAAATAAGTAAAATTCGCTTTTATTTTCAGTAAAATCTTTATTTGAAAAGTTTAAAATGAAATTCTGTGCTTGTTAGGAGTGTGATATCTCAAATGTCAAAAAGTTAAGGGCTGAATTCAGGTTTATTTTCATTTTTGTGTCAATTATTTTAATTATTCATTTTTGTCTCAATTATTCGTAATATATGTCTAAAATATCTCCAATTGTTCAAAAAAAACTAAAATGCATGAATTAATTAAAATTTGAATAGCAGAAAATCAGTGGCTCTGCACATTCAATTTCATCATAGCAATTTTTTAAAATTAAAAGCATGCATTTATCACAATGAATGAATACATCATTTAAAGTAAAAACAATTATCTTAAACTTATGTCTATATTGTATATGATTTTGTATACATTATATGAATTATCTTGTTGAAATATTTTATGTTTAGAATCTTTTTCAAACTTCCTTCCCCATTTAATAAAATGAAACCATTCCAGGTAATTGAAAATGTAGTTTTTTTTTTTTTTAAATTTCCTTGCCATAAATTAATTATTGAAATATGTATTATGAAAGCATAAAAAATTGATTTTCAGTTTTATTTTATTCATATTATCTTTGATATAAATTTAAAAAATTTAATTTAATGTTCCAGGAAGTTGTTAATTTACTCTTAACTGGCAAAGCTGTTCCTAATTTGTTTGATGGTAATTTAGAGTTGAATTCAGGTGGATCAGAAAGATTTGTTCTTCATGGAATTTCTAAGATTTCAAAAATTGGCCTCTTGTCATCATATGAATACAAAAATACGTGCAATGTGAGTGTTACATTAAACATATTTATTATATTTCAAAAATAAATTATAATAAAGACAAACTTATTAAAATGTGGCAGTTATTTACAAAACCAGATTAAATTAAAAGGAGAAAAAAAATATTCTGTAGTTTTAAACTATGCTTTTGTTAGCATGTTAGCAGGGCCGCATCCAGAAGGGGGGGGAGCCCCCCCCCCCCCACCGAAATCCCGAAATTTTTTGCAGTGTAGCATATATTCCTCCCTGAAACTTTCCTCAACATAAGTGTTTCAAAGTCAGAGCCCCCCCCCCCCCAAAAAAAAAAATTCTGGCTAAGGCCTTGCATGTTAGTATTTTTATTACATTTCAAGAGGCAAAACTGATAACTTGTTCTTACTTGAATTATATGTTATAATAAAATATGAAAGAACATTTTCTTAATAATCTTTGTAGACATAATAATCTTCGACAGTAAAACTTTCATTGATTCATTCAGGATTACATTTTGAAATATTCAAATCCTTTTTAAATCCCATATTTTTTAAAATACATAACATTATATTTTTGCAGTTAATGCATTATGATCTACATTCCAAATTCTAAGTTCATTAGCTTATGCGAGCATATTAGTTGATTCTTGCCATACCAATATTCATTTCATACTTTGATTATGTACAAATTGCTTAACCTCTTCATTCCAAGTGTACCCAATTGGGTACATTTTAAAATACTGTTTATTAACTACTGTTTGTGCAATTTGAAAGCTAAAACACCCAATTGTTTTTTAAATTAATCAGCAAATAATTTACTTCGTTTTAAACATGGAAAACATGGAAATTGGGCATTAATTATTATTTACACTAATTATTAATTAAAATTAAAAAAAAATTATTTTTAGTTATTTTGTTTCTAATAATTTTTTTAATCAGAGAAACAAAAAAGTGCTTAAAAATTGTTTGTGCTTAGTTCTATGGTCTGAAGAAGTTATAGAAAGTATTTAGAGTGTTTTATTGTTTCAAGATTGATTACAGTATTATGTAACAGTTACTAAGTTACAAAATCTTTATAATCTGAAAACTATGTGAGAAAACTCATTCAAACAGGGACAACTTTTTAAAATCTTGTACTATGTTAATCTATAGTGATTTGTAGTTATATTTGGGAACAATTAAATACTCAAATTTTCTTGTTTTTATTCATTTTTCTTTCTCAAGAACAAGAAATTTTACTTTTTCACAGAGTTTGCTATAAAATTATTTATAAAATGGGAATACTTTTATAAACAGTATAATTTCAGTTTACACTGAATGCTGTGTGCCTTCTGTGTGTTTTGAAAGTGAGTTTTTTTGATAATGATATTAGTTAGCTATCCATATTAGAAGGTATACCAGTACCTTCTAATATAGATAGCTGCTTCAAAATCCATTTGAAAAAGTTTATTTATTGTTAGTGGTTTAGCTTTTTACTTTTCTTGTCAAATTCCATTTTTCACCTAAAGTCGCCATTTCCCATCAGTGTTAGACTTTTTTTCAATTGTTCTATTGTCTAGTTTCCTAATGTGTAGTTTATGGTTCATCACTTTCTATTACAAAACCGAAAAAATTTGCCTCCTTCCATTGGTGCTTCTAAGATAAGTCATCTTAAATTTCATGCTACATTGGAAAAGGTCTTTCCATGACACCCTCATTTGAAAGAAAGTACTCAACTAAAGCCAAGAACTTTTACCCAATAAAATTAAAAGTTTTTCTCAGCAATGACACAATCAGAATTTCATGCTTGAGGGGTTTGTGGGGGGGGGGGGGGAGTTTTAGAGCAGAATAATCCTCTTATGTAGGTACAGTTGTGCCCGTTTACAACGATATCGAATAGACCCAATTGAAAATTTCGTTACTACCTTAATTTCGTTATAGTTAAGGTTCCTAAAAGTATCAAGTTTCTTTTGCAGGGTGTCTAAAGGTCACAAAAGTCACGAATTAGGAAATCTATCCTGAAAATTAAGAATTGGTCCCGAAAATTTTCCATCCAACGACTCCAATTTCTCCAGAAGACATTGGGTATCCGGTATCCGACAGATCTTTAAACGTCCGGAATCCGATCTAGCCACTACACGAAATATCCGGTTATGCGTCATGTCAAATTTTATTTTTCTAAATCAATAAGCATGTTTTGAAAATATGTGATTTACAAACTCATATTTTTATGTCTGTACAAATGTGTATAGAATTTACAAGTTTCAAACATCAGAGATGGATGTCCGGTACTTATACGTCATAAAGGTTATCACTGGATAATCCAATATCCTGAAAAAGCAAAAAAGCAGTATCCAATGTATCATGGAACAATCACAAAAGATTCCCTAAAAGGTCCTAAAATTTCACTTTGAAAATCTGTAAGCACCCTGTTTTTCTGTAATTATTTTAGTAGGAATCCCCAAAAAACTGAAGATGGAATTTTAAAAATTAAAAGAAATTCAGGTCCTTGATCCTTCAATACACAATTGTTGATACATGAGTAAAAGCTCCTACTAAAAGTAAAAAAATACTTAGAATTTGGCATTTGCAAATTAAGCTTTTAACAAGCTTATGTATGCGTATACTTCAAAACAATTTATGGGTTTATAAAGCAGAATGCCCAAAAATATTTGAGTTCAAATATTTTAATGATACTTGTTCATATTAAATGTATTGCAATTTAAAAGACAAAAATTTAATTTCTCTGATGTGGCTATACACAGAATACCGGTGCTAATCGATATTAAAGCATAACTGTCCTTTATACAAACAGAATCGCCAACTCAGCAGGTAAATCATAAAAGTGGAATGTGTTGGCGACAAAACTGCAACCCGATATGTTTACTTCTCCTATCACTTATCTATGTTTATAACACTTTCTGGGGCCTTTGAGAACTAGGTCAGTTTCACCCCTGTTTTAATCAACATTGTTTCAAATTTAGTTCCTGTTTAATGCTCATTCATTTCAGTAAATTATAAAATAAGTGACATGTTAGATCTTGATATTTTAAGCATAATGCCTTGTATTTTTATGATTATTAGGTTGGACAATTTTACAAAACCCCGCAGTATCCAATATGGCTTCTTCTGGGAGAAAGTCACTTTACTGTTCTTTTTGCTACTAAAAAAGATATTTTGGAGAAAAATAAGTCAAGGGATTCTTTTCAGCTATTTCATTATGATGGCATTAAAAAGAGTTATAACGAAACAAAATTTGTAATAAGTAAGTAAATTTTTTGATCTCAGCGATAAAGTGCTTCACATTTTAATGTAAAATATGTACAAAAAAACTTTTTTTATCTTAAAACTTCTCATGTTTGTAATTCCAAAATCTGTCTAGTTCCATTTATGATAAAACACATACAATGACGAAAGCATTTAAAGGGAGAGAGAGATCATAAACTAATTAAATTGACCGCAGTTTAGTGTGATTATTTTATATTTATTTTATTTTTGAAAATTTTACAGTTCAGTTTCCCTACAGTGGTCCTAACCGCAAATATCTCCCTTTAACAAAATTTGTATTTAGAACTTTAAATAACATGTAAAATATTCTCCTTAGTGATCTAATAGTGACGAAATAGGGATCTCCTTATAACAATTTTTTCAGGTATTTGTCTTTTCGATTTTTATCATTTCTGAAGAAAGTGACTTTTCTGTGCAGCCAATTTTGTCACTTGTGCCCGTTTCGAGAACCACTTGCATTGTTCATTCCAGGGATAACATAAAAATATAGTGCTATGTAAAGAGTAATGCAGTTAAAGGGAGCTGCTGATCTTCTACAGAGGTAGCAACACTATTTACCAGTGATTTCATTTTGTTTAGCTTTAATAGAGTATCACGTTGGTATTTTGTATAAAACAGACATTTTTCTTCACATAAAATAAGTGTAGAAAACATTATATTGTGCAAAAACTTTAGATTACATTATTTGAATCAACAGTGTACTTGCAGTGAATCCATGTAAAGTGAAAAATGTCTCCTCTCTTCTTCCAACTATGACTTTAAATGTATATTTATTGCAAAAAGGCTGCAGTCGCCTCGATTTCATGCTATTTAACTTGGGTAAAAAATTTAATCACTTGCATGATTATAAAATATTTAATTTAAAAATCACATGAACAACAAAAACACGGCTTATATAGTTTAAGATTTACCAACAAACCAATAAGAATGTAATTTGAAGCCTCCGTGCTATCTTTATACTCATTGGTTTGTTAGTAAATCTTAGGCTATATAAGCTGTGTTTTTGTTGTTTTTTTGCTTCATTTGGATGTTTTTGCATCTGGAAGCTCCATTACTGCATTGAAAAAGGGATTCCAAGCAATCCCAAAACATATGTCTGCATCTTAATCTCATTTGTGCTTTCTTTACATGAATAATTGTTTTTCAATGAAACTCATTGTTAAAAACGAGTTTGTTGCCACTAAATTGAAATATTAAAGGCTATTATAACGAGTTTGACTGCAGGCTACTCTGCCGTAAAATTTAAATCCAATCAGTTCAATTTTTAAAATCGACTTCAAAACGGAATTTATCATATAAATGATTAGTTTTTAGTGCCATTCACTCAAAGAAAGTGACAAACCTTCTTTAATATGGATTTTTTGAAAATTGAGTATGTATGTAAAAATGTATTTACACTAAAAAGAATAGAATAAAATAAGTTTTGGAAAAAAGTAGAATCAACTTCAAATTATAAATTGTACTAAAAAGTGAAAAAAAAAAATAATATTTCTTTAAATAACATTGATACGACTTTTAAGCATAATTTTTGAAGTTGGTGCAAAATTGTGACACCATGCGTTACATTGAAACTGTTGAAAACCCTAGGCAATTTATATTTGATTCATTCCATTTCAAATCAGGCAGGCAGGTCTAAAACTCAAGGCCATATCCAGAGGGGGGGGGGGGGGCGACGGGCCCGCTCCCCTCCCCCGAAATCCCAAAAATTTTCGCAATGTAGCATATGTTCCTCCCTGAATCTTTCCTCTACACTAGTGTTTCAAATTCGCCCCCTCCCCCCCCCCCCCCCCGCCGAAAAAAATTTCTGGCTACGGCCTTGTTAAAACTTGTCACATGACCCTAACAGATTTAAAAAAAAAAAAATTACAGTAGTTACAACTAAGGGACATATGAAATATCCAAAAAGGATTAAGCAAAAAAAAAAATTATTTTTCTAGTTACAACCTTTTAAAATTTGGAACAAAAAAGGCAGTTTCCAGAAAATCAGCAAAGCACTCATTTTTAAAATGGCCTCTGTTTCAAAAGTTTTTAACCGATTCAAATAATTTTTTTCTATAAATAATTAAGGGATGGTATTTTATTTAGACACTAATTTGAAGAATCTAGTTGGCTTCATTGATAAAGAAAAAGTGTTTTTGAGGTGAAAAAAAATCGCATTTTTAGCGATTTTATGATTTTTTTTTCTTATGAAAGAAATTTATTTTTGACAAAAGAGAGATGGCAATCCAAAGTGCTGTTATGGAAGTTTTGTATCAAATTTTATTGCAAGCCTGAGATGCACATACCCTCAGAATTTAAAGTTTGAAATTTGAAAATGTTCAAAAATTACGATTTTTGAAGTGTGATTACTCAAAAAAGCCATTTTTTTTAAATCTGAAAATCTGCTCATTTGTTGCCCTTGAAGTGCTTAACGAGCTGCTATAAGTTATGTTGTGTATTTTTGCCTCGGATATTTTATATGATTTTTTCAAAAATGGCCTTTTGTGCGTTTCTCAAAAAAGCCAGAAATTCAAACTTGTTCTTATTTAATCACCTTAATATAAGATTTAATCAATACTCATTAATAAATATACTATATTGTTACACAATTACTACAGCTAAATTGTACTTAACCTTCTTAGACTTTAAATATCACCTTGCACAAAGTGTAACCTCCGTGATATAATGCATGTTATTCTGTTCATTCGAATTACAGTTTCAAACTCACACGCTTTACATCAAATACCATGTAACATCAAATACCATGTAACAGAAAACGTAAAATTTATTGTAGGAATACAATCAAGATATTATTGGCAATCCTAAAATACTGCTAAATAGTAAAAATCATTAAAATAGTAATGCTTACATGGGACGCACGAACAAACAAGATGTGGGAAGCAGTTAGAAAACTACCAGCCTCTTAAAGAAATTAAACTCAATGCATGATTTCTTAATAGGAAAATTTATTTAACGTGTGAATGACAATTATTGAATGGGACAAATTACGAATGTATCACCGATGGTTTTGGGACACTATCCAATAATTTGTACACAGATAATCTAGAAAAAATATTTCAATAGCCAGAAGAATCCGGTGAAAAAAAACTAGACCAATATAAAGTAATGTTGAAATTGAAAGTATGAAACCTAACACCATCTGAACCCTCCTAGTCTTTGCATTTTTATGGTAATAACGAGTAGAAGATGATTCAAGAACTTGATTCTGCTTATTTTGCTTTAAGTACATAACTACATATGTGTTTAAAACTATGTCATTCAGTGCTGTAAGATATTTGATGAAAAGCATGTGAGTTTGAAACTAGTAATTCGAATGAACACATAACATGCATTAAATCACAGTAGCTACACTTTGTGCAAGGTGCTATTTAAATTCTAAGAAGGTTAGTAGTTAGTAGAAGGTTAGTTAAATTCTAGAAGGTCTGTAGTAATTGTGTATCAATATGGTATATTTATTAATAAATATTGATTAAATTTTATATTAAAGTGATTAAATAAGTACAAGTTTGAATTTCTGGCTTTTTTTGAGAAACGCACAAAAGGCCATTTTTGAAAAATCATAAAATATCTGGGGCAAAAATACGCAATATAACTTATAGAAGCTCAAAAAGCACTTCAAGGGCAACAAATGAGCAGGTTTTCAGATTTTTAAAAAATGGCTTTTTTGAGTAATCACACTTCAAAAATCGTAATTTTTGAACATTTTCAAATTTCAAAATTTAAATTCTGAGGATATGCATCTCATGCTTACAATAAAATTTGATACAAAACTTCAATAACAGTACTTTGGATTGCCACCTCTGTTTTGTCAAAAATAAATTTCTTTCATAAGAAAAAAAAAATCATAAACTCGGTAAAAATGCGATTTTGTTCACTTCAAAAACACTTTTTTCGTTATCAATGAAGCCAACTAGATTTCTTAAATTAGTGTCCAAATAAAATACCATCCCTTCATTATTTATAGAAAAAAAAATATTTGAATCGGTTAAAAACTTTTGAAACAGAGGCCATTTTAAAAGTGAGTGTTTCTCTGATTTTCTGGAAACGGCCAATTTTGTTCCAAATTTTAAAAGGCTGCTGTAACTAGAAAAATTAATTTTTTTTTGCTTAATCCTTTTGGGATATTTCGTATGTCCCTTAGTTGTAACTACTGTAATTTTTTAAAAAAAATCTGTGAGGGTCATGTGACACCCTCTGCCTGATCTGAAATGGAATGGCTCATTTGTAATTGGTTCATGCTTACAAAAGTAATTATGAATAAAAATCCATCATAATTTTGCACTAACTTCAAAAATTATATTTAAAAGTCGTATTTGAAAGGTAATTTTTAAGTAAATTTTTGATCATGTTAAAATGTATTTCAGTACAAATTTCCACCCAGTTCTTATGATACAAAAAACTACTGTTACAAAATTAAAAAACAATTATTTTATATTTTGTGTTTGATTTAATATTATCATGAAATTATTGCAAGGATATTGCATATGTTTACAAAATTACCAGATTTGCAATGATAGCATTAACTATTTTCTACCAAAAATACTGCCAAAAATTTTCTGCCAAAAAAAACTTCTTGAACTCTGTTAGATACTATAAAAATTCTGACTGTCAAATAAATCTTACTCATGATTTTCTTTTTCTTTTCTTTTATTGGTTGGTTTAGCCCCATTAGGGAGGTTAGAAGAAACCGAAAAAGATAAAACAGAGAATTCAATTTTGCAGTGTATATATACAAGGTAAATATTTTAGTCATGAAATTTGATCCCCTTATCTTCATTTTTCATCTAATTTTTTATTTTAAAAATATTGTTTGCTATTGTAAAAATTTAAATATGAATCAAAATTACAATAGCAGTAAAGAGAAAAATTACATAAGATCATTAGATAGCATTCTATTTTAGAATACATTCAATTCTTTGTTTTATTTTCATACTAGCTGATGTGACCGGCATTGTGCGGTTTATCTTATAATATTCCATCTTTTCACTTGGAGCACATGCTCAACATTCTCTGATAAAAAATGGATAAATTTGGTTAAGAATCTTCATTTGAATATGGACAACAGTCCTTAAAATTTTTCATTTAAATAAGAACAATTCTCTAAAACTCTTTATTAGATTAAAAATAGAATGCCCTAAAAATCCTCATTGGATTAAAAGGGCAACGTTGAATACTACTCATTAGTGAATACTACTCATTAGTATTCATTTTGACTGTGGTCAAAATTTCCTAAATAACATAAAGGTGCTGTAAAACCACTCCATTCAATCTTGTAATTAAAGAGAAAATTTCATGTGAAATCATTCAGAAAAAGGAGAAAGAGTTGCTTGATGTTTTTATTTCTTAAAAATTTTGCCAGTCAATTTATTGTTGTGTTGAGGCCCCAAAACAAGAGTTTAAAAGTCTTTTAATTCATGAAATTTTTTAATACAGCTGTTTTCAAGTCACATCTTTAGTGGTTTTTCATAAAAATACTGCTGTCATAAATTGTTATAACTTTTTTATTTATTAATATTTCAAAATGATTTAAGAATCATTATATTCTATAAAGAATGACCGAAATTTGGATTTCGGTCTCAGTATAGAACATTTTGTAGCTTTCTTTTATATTGTATAATTAGCCAAACTTGGCATCTCAGTGTCGAAATGTCTAACTTTGAGACTGGATATCTAAAAAAGGACTGAATGAAATTTTATAAAATTTCTTGGGGATAATCTTCTTATGGATTTAAATATGTGGAAAAAAATTTTTATAGCTGATATTGATGCGGTTTTAGAAATACAGCACCTCGAAGTTAAACAAAAAATCGCATATATTTCCTCATTATTTTCACATCTGAATGTCACCATACTGCTCTATTTATTTTACTCATTGCTTTCTAAAGTTAATTTATAAGGTTTATAAGTTTATTTACAGCATCACACAAGGTGTTAAATTTTAAAATCCACGGCTGTTTTGTTGTAGTGAGCCAACATATAAGCATATCACATCTTAGCTGGTATGCTTTCACTGCTAAATGATTTGGCAAAGAACAATTATCCATAGAGTATGGTGTTCATTTTTTCCTAATATTTCTATTTTGTGTCTGGCAACTTTAATTTATGCAGAGTTCAGTGTGAAAACATTAATTTTCTTACCTTGTTTAAACACACACACACACACACACACACACAAAAAAATGAAAAGGAAATAATAGTAACACATGAATTAATATTAAATTTCTTTTAAAATACTCAATCTTTTAAAACGCTAGACAAAGAGCGACTTAGCGCTTTTAAAGTAAAGCTGAACTATTTGTTGTGTAATATTCAAACTAAAACGCGATACCTTAGTTCACTTGTTCGCAAGAAATAAACAAGGTAGAAAAAAAAAGCTTTTACAATGAAGTCTGCATTACTTAAAGTTGCAGTTTTAGACACAAAATTTGAATATCAGGAGAAAATGAACATTATATTACATGACTAATTGTCTTTATCAAATACTTTAGAAAGTTTAGCAATAAAAGAATATTAGTTTAGTGAACCCGCCAAATGGCAATAAATTAATGATAGTTGTCATGTGCGTGTGGCAACCCCAGAGCTGGGAATGAAGAGAAAAAGACCACAGTTATGTAATGATTAGTGTGGCATTAAACGGTCTGCTGCTATACTCGGTTTCACCCTAAGTTGGCAGTGGGCAAAAGGCTACGGGGGACATTTTACAGCGTTGGCATGGAAACCGGATTACTCTATACATTTAGTGGGTCGCCAATAAACAACGCTACTTGCCAAACTTAGCAGGAGAAAAAAGTACGTTTGCATAAGATAAATGAGAAAGCTGTTTTTGCGTAAATCAGGGAAGAAAATAAAATTGAAAAATATTAATAAAAATGCATGTGTGCATGATTTTAGTAAACTAAGTTTAATGTTTAAGCCTTTCAAAAAATCTTAAATATAAAATTCAAAAATGATATTACATTTTTTTTTTAATTTGCGAAAGAAAAAAAGGAGTTTGAAAATATGGATCTACAGAAAGTTAATATTATTTTTATCACATACGAAATGTCAATGAGGTACAATTTTAGGGAATAAGTCAACCAGATGAGGTACAATTTTAGGGAATAAGTTAACCAGATGAGGTATAATTTTAAGGAATAAGTCAACCAGATGAGGTACAATTTTAGGGAATAAGTCAACCAGACAGTATAAGCATTTACCAATATGTATCAATTTTTTTATTACTACATAAATAATTATAAACAAAATATAAAAATGTTATTGTTAAAAATATTTTTGAAAACCTTTCTGCCTAACGATAGAAATGGTAAGGACTTTGAAATATATATAATATTCATTTCGATTTCCGAGAGGTAGGAGGGAACCGGATTTCTCAAGCCTAAATAAAACTTCTTGAAAATTTATTATCTTATCAATTTCTATTTGTAATTGCTTTAAATACATCAATATTATTCGTAAGTAAAAAAGTATTCGTTTTTTAAAAACTGGCATAGATTTTGGATTGGGATTATGCTTGATTTTCAACATTATTCAATTGTTGCTTTAGAATGAAAGATCAAAATTATCTCTTTATCTTTAAGTGATCTTCTGGTTTCTTACCCCGGGGGAATGAACTTGGGATGTGAAATGCATATATCAGCCCCAGTGGCGTAACTGGACTTGTTTGCGCCCCCTGCAACATGAAATCTTGAGCCCCCTCAACTGTAAATTGCATACTTAAAACTTGTCCAAGCGCCCCTTAACCTCCTGTGCCCTCCTGCAGTCGCGAAAGGTTGCTATAGATAGGCCACTGATCAACGCTTAGAATAATATATTTTTTTATAGGTAGATAATTTTTTTTAAATAAAGGGGAAAAAAGTGCAGTGACTATTTTACCGATTCATTACGGAGAAATGCGTTTAAAACTAAGACATAAGCGAAAAGCAATGTTTAACGTTAGGTTTTATACACTTCTATCTGAACTAATAAAAATTATCGGACAATTGAGAGAGACGCCTGAAAGGGGGGACGCATAAGCAGGAGTGCTCGCCAGAGAGGGGGGGGGGGGGCGGCCTCGGCATAGAGTGCGCAGTTGGATTTTTTGAGTGCTTTCTTTCAGGGGCTTCAGGGGGGGGGGCGGTCGAATATTTGAGCCGGGGAGGGGAGGTCATCATTTCTGGGGGTGGCCTCCGTAGTTTTAGGGAAAGGGGAGAGACTGGATTTTTGCTGCCTTTGAAAAGATGCTTTTGAAATATATTCCAAAAAATGTAAAAGTTAGAGACCCACACATTATAAGGCATGTGTGGACATGAGCAAAGGAGTTGGGATAGCATGGAGAAGTTTTTCGCATCAGGCTCTTTATCTTACCTCTCTGGGGGGGGGGGGGGTATCCCTGCAATAAGTGAGAAATTACCAACAGAGTGAAGCGGAAACTTGGGCAACAATAAGAAGTATTAGAAGTTTACCTTCATACCGTGGAGATTTTGGTGGCGCGAACATAAATTTAAAAGTTAAAAAAAAAAAAAAAAATTTAATATGTCTTGCAAAATTGAAAATTGAAAATGATCGAACCATACAAGTGAAAGAACAAAAAATAAACAAATAAACTTATTTTTCTACTTATTATTATTATTTTTTTCCTTTTTTAGCTTTTATAAAACAATACGCTTTTGTAGCAATATCAACAAAAAAACTTGAATCCTACGATAGCAATGGTATATCACATAAGTAAGGGACCTTCCATAAATGATGCCATCCTTTTTTCCCATATATTTGACCCCCCCTCTCCCTTTTGTCACAAAATGTCACACTTCAACATACCCCCTCCCCAATTTGTCGCATGCCACGCTATGCTGTATAAGCATGATGTCCCACTTCTTCTTACCCCCTTCCCTTCCCTCCCGATTCGCTGAATCCCTTTTTTTGGCAGGCATCTAGATCGAAGCATGGAGCAGTGGAACAACGAGATTTAGATCGAAACTTAAATGAACAGGGAAAGCAAAGAAAATTCTTTGTACTCCCCTGATCCGATTAAAAAAATGTTCTTTTTTTTTATCATACTGTAAACAAATTAGGTAAAAAGTGGAAATGAATAATGTAATCTATTAAAATTGTTCGAAGCACGAAGTGGAGCCAGAAGAAGTATTTAAAAGTTGGAGCAATTCAAAACTGACTACTCCAGATTCCTAGTTTTTAGCTCTATATATATGTATTTTTAAATTGTTTGGCCTATAGTTTTATTCTGATGATTTTAAGCTCATTCAAAACATTAAATTATACAGAGTTGTGATTCATCCCATTGATACTGAATATGTTTTGGTTTAACTTTTATGCTCATATTGCAATAAAACTATTTGTGCTAGTTTTTTTTTAAATTTTATTATGATTTTATATTATGACAGCAAAGGTCGTGTCATACCAATTTATTGAAAACAATTTTTTTGAACATCAGCGTCATTATGAAAAAATAAACTAAATTTTCGTGAAGTAAATTGTAATTTAAACTATTTTGTCACACCAATAAATATGTACAGCAATTGCAGCATTTAACGCATAGAAAATTAAGGTTAATATTTGAATATTTCAAAAAAAAAAAACCCGGAAATCTCTCTTTACGGAAATTATTTTAAAAGGAACGATAAAGCTGACGAAACCAAGAAACGGAAGCGCACTTGTCAATGGTGACAAATGAGAACTTGACTTCGGGCGATGAGACAATGCGACATGTGGGTTTAAGGGGGGAATAAGTTCGGGGATCTCTGGCTCCGTTCTACGGCGACTGCGCCATATGTTTAACCTTGAAGACTTCATTCCACGCCAAGACAGCGTTCGTATCGCCAATGTTGTAGCGGATTTATTTCGCTTTAGTAAGTAAAAATTTCCAAACTGACTGCATTTAACATGCAGTAACTTCAAATATATGTTTCAATCACATGAACTCTCGATATTTTGTCATCATTTCATTAATTTAGGCCTCTTTTAATCACAAAAATAGAGGGAACTATTTTTCAAGGGGGAGCATCACATGCTCTACCTTCCACAGTGCTGCCAAGTTAGGGTGGAACAGAGTATAACAACGTGTGTGACCTGTACTCCTTTAGATTATGTTATTAAATAGTATGAAATAATACTATACTAGACATGCTTATGTCCTGTCTCACTGCAATAAAACAGACATAGATTTTAAAATTTAACATTGAGTGTTGATTTTTGTTTTTCTTATGTGTCGTTGTAAGTAAACTTATATAGAACTTAGAAATTAACCTTTGAAGTAATGAGTGAAATAAATCAGGCAGTATGGTGACATTTAGATGTGAAATATTTGCGGAAATAAAGGTAATTTTTTGCCTGACTTCAAGGTGCTGTATTTCTCAAACCACATCGATATCACTTATGAATTTTTTCCAATATATTTATGTTCATAAGAAGCCTATCTCCATAAAATTCTATAAATTTTCATCGAGTCTCAAAGTTAGCATGTCAATACTGAGATGCCAAATTTGGCTAATTAGACAAAATAAAGGAAAGCTTCCAAATGTTCCATACTTCTTGTTATGAAACTACTAAAAAGTACCTATTCAGAGAAAAACTTGTAGATGTGAGTCTTACTTTCTCCCATTAAAAATTTTAACATGAAAAATTCAAATTTTTGTGTTGAAAATGGTGTTTTCAAACTCCATTTTCATATTTAAAAAAAATTTTTAGAAAGAAACCAAAACCAAACTTTTAATCTTTCCTCCAGGGTCATTCATAAATGGTCTCACGCTTCCGGGGGGGGGGGGGGGGGGGTAACAAGAAGTGTGACATCATACACAGGGCCGCCACTCTTCCGTCCTGGAGACGGAAATCCATCTTTTTATGATGATCCAAACGTAACTTTCCATCTCGCAAATTATTGGTTTAAAAAAATATGAATATTCGCCCCCCCCCCCCCCCCGTCAACTTGAATTGTCATGGAAAGAAGGAACGAAGGCGAAAGCAAACAATCAACAAACATCGCTTTTGAAAAAACGAACCCTTTAAAAAAATCTCGATCGAAAAATTGAGTGCTATCTCAAACCCCTTAATTTGGATTGTTATTAAAATTATAAAACAATGAACCAGAGGTGATTGTATTCCGGTTATACACCATAATTCCGGTATTTTTCTGCATTGTACCGGAAATTCGGTATTTTCAAAATTTAGAAAATTGCCGATATTGGCAATTTAAATTTTTTTTTTTTAATATGCTCCAAATTTTTGCCGATGCCGATAATTATTACTATTTACAATTCGAACAAAAGCATTTATTAATTCGCATAAAAGAAAAAAAAACATTAAAAAAAATCATGTGCTTTGTGAAAAAACCAAGAAAAGAGAACGTAAGATTAAAATATAATGTGCGCTTTTTTCTCTCCCTGCCCTTCGTTTCAAAATAAATATCTCATTATTAACGATTTTTAAGCAAGGTATACAATTGAATAATTACTAAGTTATAGAAACTGTTTGGATAAATACATTGAATGATATTTTCACGTCAGAAAACGATAAAAGAGAAAAAAGCAAGAATTTTCGGCCTTTTTTGAAGAAAATATTGGTGCATTCAAGTATATAAGTGTGTATCTTTAAAAATTCCGCACATTTGTAAAACATTACGTGATTTGGCTATTATGTGCATGTTTAAAAGTTCAATGTAAAAACTTTTGAAGAGTGGCACCCCTGATCATACAATTTGATTTCTATAAAAACATTTGAAATCGGCAAATTAAACTTATTTTATGCTAATGTATTATAGAATGACACGTGACAAAGGGTGATAGGGGTTTTTTAAAGTGTGACACTTGGTAACAAAGGGGGGAGGGGGTCAAATATATTGAAAAAAGTGTGACATCATTTATGAACGGTCCCTTATCGAATATACTGGTTTAAAAATCATTTCGAATAAAGAAATTATAACAATTTATGTAAAGCAGCATTTCTATGAAAAACCACTAAAGGTGAGACTTGTAAACAGTTGTAATAAAAAATTTTAAGAATTAAAAAATTTTGTTTTGGGTAACATCCCGGTAAGCAGAAATTGCGCAGCGCTGAAGATTTATCTTAAAGCTTGCAGATTAAATAGCCACCATAAAAGTTTTTTTTTAATCTATACTAGTTAGTTTTTTATTACTACGACCCTTAGTTAAGTAGGTTTATTAATGATTCAGATAAATGTTTACCCTGTCTTCACTAATAAATAATTTTAAACTGTTAAACTGTGTTATATTGTCTTTACTTCATTTTCTCTTAGCTTGTATTAATTGCATGTCAATTTTAGGTTTTGTTAATTTCTTTATAAAGTGAATAATTATAATATTTATTTATTGTTTGCATGCATTACTGTTATATGTCAACTATTTTAAAAATGCATAGTTTGCTATTTTTTATGATAGTAAATTTGGTTCCACATCATTTGGTGCTGCAGATATATTTTGACTTCTGAAACTTGTGCTGCAGATTGATACAGAAAATTCTGCTACTGGGGGTAAAATCAAGGTAACACTAAATTAACTACCAAAAAAAAAAAAAATAAATGAAATAAAAAATATAGAGCAACCTGGCCTTAATGATTTCACTTGAGTTGTGAACCTAGTTGTCACCCTATGTGTTGTGTGAAGGCACAAATTTCAAAACTTTTATCTACAATTGTGAGCTGGGACAAAAAAAGATTCATTAGCAGTCTTCACATTAACAACTGCATAGATAACAGAACACTTGAACAATTTCCCAAAGTAGGGAAACAATTCTGCAGTGCTTGACAACTACTGTTGAATGCATGCAATTTTTCTCCCTCATTTGTAACACGTCTCTTTACTGCATTAAGCTGATTTGCACATAAACTTACATTATGGAAGGAATTATTCTCTAACCTTTTAGAATTTGCGCATTTATCAAATCCTACTTTTGTGCAATGAGTTTCATGAAGAAACAGGACATCACTCTTTTCAACAAATTAATAAATGGCGAGATTTCAAACAAGTTTTACATTTATAATCTAATCTCAAACATTGATAATGTTTATGCTTATACAAATTATTAAACCATAGTTGAAAAATTATGTACTAAATTAAATCTATCTTGGACGGATAAAGCCAAACAATTTCCTACAGTTAAAAGTTTATCACCTATAACAGGGGTCTCCAAACTACGGCCCGAGGGCCACATCCGGCCCGCGGACAGATTTTGTCCGGCCCACGGAGAGCTAGCATACTTGAAAGAAAACTCCTTCTAGAGAACATATTTATTTTTTATAGCAAATTAAATTAAGTTTACTGAAGTAATCTATTTTTATGTTGAATAATTATTAATCTGACATCTACATTGATATGGTCATGGGCTAACTACTCATAACATTGTTGTAGGTTATTATTTACTAACTAACAAATTATTGAAATGAATCCAACTAACATTTTATACATTTTAAATGAAAAGATAACTTATAACAAGCATAACGACATATGAAATACTAATGAGATTTATGTAATTGAGATTTTCCACTGACAATAGTTTGTAGTTGTGGACTAATTTTACTTGTACCAATTATTAAAAGAGATTTAAGATGCTCATCAGTTAATTTAGATCTGTAAACATTTTTTGTGTACTTCATTTTGGAAAAGGTCTTCTCACACAAATAAGTAGTACCAAAAACAGAAAACAGCCCACGAGCAAATTTATGCAAATTATCAAATTGTGTCAGTGGAAGACACTTATAAAATTCCAACAAAGATAAGTTTTGATATTTGTTCTTAATTATATCACTGCACTGTAGATCAATCATTTCCATTTGAAGTTCCGGGGCTAGGGTTTCAATGTCAGTATCAAAAGGATTCTGAAAAATCTTAATTTGATTCGCAATGGCATCAAAGTCCGAGAAACGAGTATCAAAATTTATTTTCAAAGCACTCAAAGTTTCGATTGCAAAATCGATAGGAAACTCGGTCTCAGTGGTGTGGCTAAATATTTCACATGTTTTAAAATGTGAAAAACATTTACTTCGTAGTTGTGATTGAAACAGTATCAATTTCTTCCGGAATGATTTGATATTATTGTATAAATCAGGAAGATGCTGGTTTTCTCCTTGCAATCTCAAATTCAGTTCGTTCACATGTTTTGTCAAATCAACATAGAATGCTAACTTCCACAGCCATGCGTTGTTTTGCAATTCAGTAAGAGGGCGATGCTTTTCATTCAAAAAAAATTCGATCACTGCTCGAAGTTCAAAAAAGCGCTGAAGGACTTTCCCACAACTAAGCCAACGTACGGCAGTATGATAAGGTAAGTCATTTTCTCCAATCTCTTTAATAAATTGTACGAATTGTCGGTGATTCAGCCCAAAAGATCTGATAAAATTAACAGTTGATATGACTGGTTTCAGAACTTCAGACATATCCAAACATTTTCCGCACAAAGACTGTTGATGAATGATACAATGTAAGACTATTGGTTTTGAACCACCGTCATTTTCTACAGCCTTTGACACAAGAGCGACCACTCCTTTATCTTTCCCACTCATGTTTTTGCCTCCATCAGTTGTAATACATTTCAAGTTTTTCCATCGAAGGTTCTTTTGCTTAATGGCCATTTCAACTCCTTTAAAAATATCTGAACCAGTAGTTGTGCCATGAATACTATACATATCAAGAAGTTCTTCATGCACTTCATAGCTTTTATCTACTCCTCGAATATAAATCAACACCTGAGCAGTATCTGACACATCCGTTGACTCATCCAAGGCCAAAGAAAACCACTCAACATGTCCATTTTTGTTGAACAGTTGAGAGGATATATTTTCAGCGATGTCTTCTACCCTTCGAGCCACAGTGTTTGCTGACATACTGACAGTTTTTAATAAATTTACCTTTTCAGGGCACATTTCTTCGGCTACTGCGATTATGCATTCTTTGACCATTTCTCCATCGGTGAATGGTTTTCCACGTTTTGCAATTTCAAGAGCCACACGAAAGCTGGCACGAGTTGCAGCCTCTTGTTCAGTTTTGAGTTTTGTAAATAAAGATTTCTGCGATTTCAATCCGCGCTTCATAGCTTCGAATTTTTCTGTCCGCAAACTTCCTGTATATTTTGAGTAATTTTGAAAATGTTTTGCTTCATAATGACGTTTAATGTTATATTCTTTGAGAACGGCTATGCTTTTATTGCAAATCAAACATAGCGCCTTGTTACTGGACTCAATTACGAAATACTGAATGTTCCACTGATCTTTGAATTTTCTGCATTCACTATCAATTTTTCGCTTCTTTTCCATTCTACTAAATCACACACAAAAGCAACAATTCAAATAAAAATATTGTTACAAAGATGTCTTAAACTTAAACACGCACAAACACGTTTTAAGGAGGTACGCACTATTTTATTTCACAGCAGTGTCATAGGAACTGACTTGTGGTTGCGCCACTAGCCTTCTTATATATTTCACTTACTGCCATCTAGAAGTGAGTGGAAGACACCAGAACTTTATCGAACCAACGAGATTATTCTGTAAGTGCTATTAGCGCCATCTGTTAGGGATAGAAGGTACTACCTATTTCTGCTTGTGTCCACCAGATGTCCTGTCACGTTACTCCTCATGGCTCGCTCGTACTCTACGACTAATCTAGAAATTACAGATAATGACAGGAAAATTAATAATATGCAGTGTTGCCGTTTTGCGGACTTTAGTTCGATTTGCAGCCTTTTTTAAACGTGGCGTACTTTTTCGGACTTTTTTTTTCATGTAAAAAAATACTCATTCGTTACTTGAGTACTCGTTAGGAACCGAAGTAACGATTACTGAAGAAAAAAGTAATCAATGATTACTTGTGTATTTCATTACTTTTGTAATCAATGATTACTATGGCGATACGATGCGGGTACCCCATTATAACGGATACCCATACGATACAGAAAATACATCAGCTTCCCCGTCGCTAATGGCATCTGGCAAAAAAGTAATCATATTTTACACCACTAGTGGACTGATTCAACTTTTTACCACCGGCAACAATTAATGATAATATGGTTTTGGCCCTTGGAATTTACTGGAGTAATCAATATGGCCCTAAGGCTGGAAAGTTTGGAGACCCCTGACCTATAAGATTATATTATTACATGTGGGGCAAATGTTATTATTTTGTAACACAAAATTTTTGTTTATGTTCGTATTTTTGTTTAGTTTTCACAATGCGAACTCTACTTTGAACGTTCTAAAGCACTTAAGTATATTTTAACAAAAATTTGATATATTTTTCCCAGCTTGATAATTTATTAGAGTTCAAGGACATGTCAAATACTTTTCTTGATTCTTCATCAAGCTGTTGTAGCATAACATTGAATAAAACAGCTTCTGATAAAGCATTCATGTTCAAACCTGTTTCAATGCTCTTAAATTATTAAGCGTCTTTTAAATCGTGTAAATCTTCAATATTTTCATACTTTAGTTCATTCATATTAAATATTTCAGAAATGTGACTTTGAACAAGCAATCACTTATTTTCATTTCTATTTTTCAGTGCTTCAAATAAAGAAAAACACAAATCATTGATATTTTGTAACTCTTTTGCAGCTCTTGGTTAATGTTGATTGCAAATAGCACACAACTTTTAAGAATCCGAGGATTGCTTGTTGCTATCAATTAAAAAGCAATACATTGCGACTTAAAAATGAACCACTCAGTGTATTTTCTTGAGAACTGTGGTAATGAGATAGATAGTAACTTGATTTTAGCATTTGTGACTGATTCACATATTACATTTTCAGAATTTTTGAACAAAACATTCTTAACCTTTAAAAATTTGAGGATTCTTCAATTTTTATCCTCAAGTTCTGTCGAAGTCTTTTCAAGCTCATACAGGTCCTTGTCATTTACAAGAATACTTTTCTCAACCTCTATTTTTTCCTTCAGGTTTTTCAAAGATAGTTTTAATTCAAGCATTTTTAAGTTCGGTGTCATTTCAAATTTTATAATGTTCCCTATTCTTATAATTTTTGCTTTGAATTTCTTCTCTTCAGAAGCAATTCACAAACTGAAGTATAATTTAGTTTTTTTTCAGAAAAATTTATTCTTGGTCACAAGGACCATCCTGTAAGGTAGTCAATAGCCTGGTTTATTGTCTGTAATGAACTATAAAATTACATTAAATTCCAACAATTTTATTCTTGTGATAGAAAATACAGTTAAATACAAAGTTAAGGCAATATGTTGGGCCACTGCTTACGTTCTTATAATAACATAGAAACATGAGAACGATACAATCTACACTCCCTCTCAACCTCGCCAATCTAACAAAAAACTCAAAGAAATCAAGAAAAAGTTTATATACCTTTCGAACTCATGCACAGTTCGTAGCTGCGCACACTGGTTTGCACCTTTTGGCAAAATGGGTGCAAAGGACTTAACAAGTGAGGACCTCTGAAAATGTTCACTATAACCGAGAGATCACTACATCCCCACTATAGTAGAGTTTGACTGTATTTGGATTTGCAGGAAATGTTGTTTCATATATTGAAGTGCTTTAACTAATATAAAATTTTGTGAATTATAATGAATAAAAAGCAACATTTCAAGCATAAAATAGCAAAACAAAAATGCATGCTTGTGTTTCAGGGTTACAAGAAATCCCTTTTTCAACACGAAAAGTTTTTACCTTCTATGTTGTGCAATCTTAATGTATTTATGATGTTCTTTATTTTTAGGTGGCCTTTAGCTAGTATTGAAATAGAGAATGAAACGTGATGAAATGGTAATACAAGAATTATTTTCCTTGTCTTAGATCTTCAATTTAACAAATCAAGAGTAGGAAAAACAAAACAAAACTAATAAATTATCAATCAGCTTTTTTTTTAAAAGTTTTCTTTACATGTTGTTTCCTTTTTAATAAGTGTAATGTTGCATTTTTCAATTGATTTCTTAAAAAACCTTCTTTTAGTTTCAATATCAAAAGTTTTCCACCCACAATTCTAAAAAAATATAAATTTATATTTAATATAGTAAAACCCCGTAATAACCCTTCCCACACAGTAACATATAAAGCCCCATTTTAGGGCCTGATGTACACCTGTTTCATGCTTTTCTGTCTTTCAACCTAGGAAACTATTGTAACTTGAGTTTCAAACCGGGTGCAATCGCTCTGGCTCATTTCTATTGACACGGGAGGAGCTCCAACTGTCAAGAAATCTGTTGAGTTCAATGTAGGGTTCAATGCTTAACTACAAGTATGTCCCGTTTTCAGAACTTTAATCGTGCCTGTGTAACTTTTTTTATAGCATTATCTACCTTTGTATTTTAGGTTCTTTAAAAGTAAACATATTTTCCATTTCGGAGTGTGTGTATAAAAGCTTAATAGATTTTCTTTAAAAAGTGCGTTCCTCCTCTTCCGCACAAATCTACTTTTTCTAGAATCTCTCCCCCTTCATAATCCCACATTGATAACTTAACGAGATGTTTAAACCCAATTTACACAGAACACAATTGCAGGGGTAGAAGTGAAAATTTGGAAGAAAAAAAAAGGAAAAAAGGAATCTTGATATGAAAAAAAGGAATTTCAATAGGAAAAAAAAGGTATGGTTCTGATGCTTTTAAGGCATTATGCATATGCATAAGGGCATAATTTTAAAACAAAATTAAAAGAAAAACCCTTTCAAAGCTGATATTTTGAAAATTGAAGAAAAATTGATTATTCAAAAAAAGTATAGGAAAACAAAATTGCATCTTACTTAAGAAAAAATACTTAAATCCTTCCAAAACATTTGAAGGGAGAAAACCATTAGTTAATGTCCTCAAGTTTTAGTTTAGCACAAAGGAAAGATCAGACTGACAAAGCTTTCAATCTTTTGCATTTTTTCAACCACTATTTTGACATTTTTTGCTTCATAGATTAACTACTGAAAACATAAAAATATTTTTATCTCAGGTAACTATGTTTTCTATGCCTGAAATTTTACTAGAATCACTGCAGAAGGTTAAGTGTTTACAATGAAATTTCAAGGTATTTGTTTGAAGAGCAATACATATACACTTAATTGCTATCTATCCAGTTTAGCTAGTACTGCTGATAAACTAGTAAACACTTTTAAGGGCTGAAGTCCAAATTTTTAAGTGCAGGGGAGAGCCCCTCCAAGCTTTATACAAAGTTTTACATATTTTCAGAAGGGAGATATAATGGCAAAGTAATTTGATTTTTTCGGGCCTTTTTTGTATTCTTTGATTGTAAAAGTTTTTACAAGAATAAGTTCTACTTCTACTAGAAAGGTAGAATTTCCTCCTTGTGGGAGGGGTTATAACATTTCTTAGAAACATATTTGTTACCATACTAGGATTGGCAATATGGTTTTAACCAAAGAGTGTATAATAAAGTTTGTTTAAGCAGAAATTTTTCTCTTCCATGGATTGGAGTTCACCAGCCTGTCTATATCTGTCAGGGATATAATCCTCTAATCCAGCCATCCCCTCCCCCTGAATTTTAAGTCCCTATTTAAGCACAAATGAAAAATTCAGGAAATTGTGATTAAGATTTAAAATTTTTAATTTTTATACATATATATACAGTCAGACCTTGATATAAGACCACCCCTCGGGACTTAACGAAAATAACCTTATAACCGATTCATACATATTTGATATTCAATGACCCCTGACTTTAGAAAAGTTTCCTTATATGCAGGCGACCTTATATCGGAGGTCTGACTCTGTATATATATATATATATATATATATATGAAATGTAGTAGGTAGTCAGTTTGCATGCAGATAATGCTGCTAATCAAGTAGCATGCAAGAAAGAAAACAAACAAAACAAAAAGAAAAAAAAAATCAAATGTTAAATAAAATTATAATCTTTTGTTTTTACTTTAAATTTAAACTTTATTGCAAGTACTTTATCACGCATATTCTTTATTTCTTTTACTATTGATGTTTCAATCATTGTAGAATTAATTTTCATATTATTCTTATCATTAGATTTCAGTGATTTTAATCACTGGTTACCTTCAGTTAAACAGATTTGAAAAGGTATTTTTGTAAATTTTCAATTTTTCAGATTAATTTCTTTAACTGATACTAATTTTTACTTCGGCTTTGTTTCTTTTCATTTTTTACCTTCTCTTCTAATTTTCTTGAGCTTTTTCAAGAGTTTATACGCCCCCCCCCCCCAAGTTTTCTCCTGAGCTTCTTTTGCAACTACATATGAAGAATGCTTAGGTTCAAGGAAAAATACCTGAACTTTTTAAGAGTAAAAAAGGGGGGAAGCTTATCGCTTTCATTACTTTTAATGAACAGTGATATATACTGTAATAAAAAATAATAATTTCACGTTATTTTAAAGCACAAATGAGCATTAAAATGCAGAAATATGTTTCGGGATTGCTTGGAATCCCTTTTTCAATGTGACAGGGAGCTTCTAGATGCAAAACATCTAAATATATAGTTCTTACTTCTTAATATAATCCTAAAAACTCCATCTTTTATAATAGCGGGTGCTCATCAATTGTGAAACATCAATAGACATCAATTGTGAAAAAATTTCAATTCTAACAGTGGAAGCAAAAAGATCGAATTTTTTAAAAATGAAGGTATCAAAACATAGGGGGAAAATAAAAGAATTTCTACAAATAGAATAACATTAGGATGACATTAATAGGGATGATCAATACTAATAAAATCAGCATTATGGTAGGAAATTTGAAGCAAATTAAAAACAAGGAAAATAAAATCGCCAATTTTCGAAATTTTGAAAATACCGAATTTTCGGTGTTAAGATCCAAAAAATACAGAAATTCCGGTGCATAACCGGAACACAATCACCTCTGAATTAAGAATGGGGCATTCTCAATGTATATATTGTACATAAACCAAGTCTATATATTGAATGTTCAATGTAAGCACTGCATCCAATTCAAACCTGCTTAAAGCCATGTTACTTAGCAGCTGTGCTTAGCTGGGAGTATTCCCAATGTATCAGACACCATTAGCTGTGATCTTTTAGCTGTCTATACTTTTCAAAGCCATCCAAATTAATGCTTTAATATTTGAAAAATCTTTATAACCTGTAAGTAGCTGTTTAAAACAAATGACTAAATAAAGAATTAAGAGTTTATTTAGTAAAAATTTAATAAAAATTAGTAATAACAAAAATACATTAAATAAAAAGTAAACAAAATTAGTTTATTAATTATTAAAATAAAAAATAAAATACGCTACTCTAAGGTAGAACAAGTTGAAATAACTTCCAAACATTAAAAAAAATTGAAATACTTAAGAGATGCAAAAGGATTGAAATCGCAATCACGGGAAGCCATTTTCGGCGAATTGACAGCCGCTCATCCAAAAACGTTTAGGATTGGTTATCCAGTTGACCTTAGAGAAAGGAATCATACGATGCCAGTTGCAATTGCCGCGAAAACAACATTCAGGACAATTAAAAAAGAAGTGCGATCAGGAGAAAACGAAAAAAAGGAGCATGTTTTAAAAAATAGGATTTAAATGAGGGAAAAAAGGAAAAAAGGAGCATGTTTCAAAAAAAAGGAAAAAAATAGGAAAAAAGGAGGTCTGCGACCCCTGCAATTGGTTTTGTTGCGGTTGATATGGTTTTAGCTTAGGAGACCTCAAAGCTAGAACCACCCCTCCGCATTCAGCGGTTGTATAGGGGCACAGGGATTAGAAAACATGCATGGGGCACGTGGACTCGCTCAAGAAAAAATTTAGAAAGAATTGTGAACAAAATTCTGGAAAGGGCCACTCTGGCCCCTTCAGTCTTTCTAGGTATATGGGAATTTTCTGCCTTTCTAGTGTTAAGGAATATATTTTTAAGCATGCATGATTTTTTAAAAAGTACATAATTACAGTTGCAGTAATATGTAGTGCTTTTTTGAAAAATCTTTCAGAATATCTGACAGCAGAAGAATGATATGTGAAAAGTCCAGTCCAATATACATTTGCTTCATCTACTACTTCATTCAACATTTCAACCATACTGGACATTATTTTACTATTGATGTTTATTTTTTATGAGAAATATACTACTTATTATGAGAGCTGTACAAAAATTATTAAACATTAAATTATTTATAATTAAGTAATATATTTTTGCATTGTATGACTTAGTTATGTGAAGAAAATTTGTTTTATTTACTGCAAATAATTAGATACGTCATCACTTCCTAGTGAGTTATGAGCCAGTGGTGGGTCACGACAATCTAATCATTGCTATTGCATTTTATAGTTACAGCATTGATGTGAAACTGTTTTTCTAAAATTATTTTATGAGATAATAATATTATGAATCGAAGTTAAGCACAAAATTTTCTTTCTTAATTTTAGAAAATGTTCTGTTTGTGTATAATAAGTTAGCAGTTTCTTTAAAATACAATGAATAAAAAAGTGTTCACAAGTTTTAATTACCCCAAAAGTCAAATATTGGTTGTTTTTAGTACTACTATAGCAAAGCTGCCACTGGTGACTAAAGCAATTTATTTAAGACAAAAAGGACTATTTTGCACTCAGTTTTAAAAAATAGAAAATTTTAACAAAATAAGCTACTAAAAAATGAAGAAAACTCCCAAATATTCAGATATTTTCGTTTTTTCTCGGGCTACTTGTAAGAATAGTTCATCATACAGGGTGTCCAAGAATTATCTATACAACTTCAGAACGTTATATTTAAAGAAGTTAATGAGATATTTACATGCGGTTTGTTGCACTCAATGTAGAAACACTTGAAGTTTGCTCTGTTCAGTACGACACCTCAGTGTGGGCACCATGTGTGATACGAAGCACATGCAGACGAAAATCAATTTCATCCCATGTGCACTGCAGCAAATCGTCAGTTACTGTCTCAAAAGCAGCAAGGATACGCTGCTTTAGCTCTGCAAGCAGTTCCTCTAACATCACTAAATAACCTCAAAATTACGTTGTTAGGAAGATTTTAAAAAGTTTCCTGGGGAGAGCCCTCGAACCCCTGTCTCTAGGAACGTTGCCAAAGATAGACTGAAACTCCCATTTTTAAGACTGCAGTTTCGAAAGTTTTGTTAGGGGAGACTTCTGAAACTCCTTCTTCTAACGTTCTCAAAGAGCCTAAAACTGCTTTCTCAGGAGTTGAATTGCAAAAAAATTCCAGGGGATTTTAGGCCTGCTTTCATCAATACCGATTTTGGAACCACTCAATAAAATTTTAAAGGTATGACTATATGTAGTTACTATTATCAATACACTGTATATTTAGAGCAGAGAAAAAAGATACTTGCATTAAAAGAAAAGAAAATTGTTTTCCTATTTTCTTTCTTTACCTCCTTTATAGCACCTATGTGTTGAAATGTGCAATTTTGTTGCATAACAAGAACTGGAAATTTTGTTTTAAAGTGCTGAACAATAATAGTCTACAAAGTGCAGCTAATGTTTTTTAATGATATTTTCATTCAAATTTATTTACTTATTTTTTTAAATGCAGATGCATATTACATAGTAGTATGGTAATGCATGCGTTTATTATTATCAGTTTAAATATCACTCAAAAAAAAAAAAAAATAAATAAATAAATAAATAAATAAATTTAGTTTGCTTCTTTTTTGAAATTGAAAAAACAAATTTCCAATATATAAATGGAAATTATTGTTTAGTTTTTTTTTAAAGTCTGCTTTAAAAAGTAAATTATTTTACTTTAGTTATTCATTTATTATTATTATTATTTCTCATATTTAGATTTCTTTTACTTATTCTAATGTTGTACACTAAACAACACCCCAAAGAGCAAGACATATTCTTACTGATGCAGATTAAACTTAAAAGGCTTATAAATTTTTTTTTAAATTGCCTACATTTTAGACCATCTTATGCATAATAATCGTTCCAAACTAATATTACCTATATAATTAAAAAATAAAATTACTTTAGCTTTAAATTTATAATAATGTGTGCCAAAATTATGCAGTCACTAAGTTTAATTACTTATTACATAATAACTAATGAGATTTATATAATAATGACAAACTAGTTTATTTCTGTTATTTATTTTTATTTGTATTTTAGAATACAAAAAAAGCAGTTAAAAGTAATACATATTAAGCATCTGCCACACATCAATACATAAAGCTCATTACCAGTAATAAGGCAAAAAATCTTCTCAACAGGGGTGCTCATCACTAATGGGATAATGATATTATAAAGGCAGTTCAAACATAAAATGAAACTTCCTTTAAAAAGAAAAAAAACTATTATTATGCTCAATTATGTAATTATCATTTTTCAATAAAAGCTAATAGAGTTGAAACTTTTATCAGCATTTTGGAACCATTGTCAAAATTTTGCAAAACAGCTGTAACAAAAACAGTGCCTTCATCGTTTTAAAATATTTTCTTAGGAACTCCTTCAGCACTAATATTTGTAGAACATAAAGTAACTAATATTTGAAGAGTTTTGGCTAAGTTAAAGTTTGTCCGCTAAAGAGGGATTTCAAAAAACAAACTCGCGAGTTTGTCTGAATGCACGCCCACCATTTAAAAATTTTCCAGGTGGTGGGGTAATGCTTGAGCCTAAAAAAATTTGATGGCGGCCAGTGGCCGGTAAACCCAAAAAAGGCCTCCCCTGATGGCCCAAATGACAGGCCTGTCTGGATGAAGTCGACTGACATTTTTCTAAATGTAAGTTATTCCTTGTCTGTGGATGTGTTTTTCTCCCTTCCCTGTATTTTTCATTCAAAAAATATTTTTCCTGTCAAAGTGCATAACTTCGCCTTCTAACCTAAATTTTATGCTCAATTATTTGTCACTTTACGAATTTCATGTTTGCATATTGCTAGCTATTATCTGAAGATCTGTATTGTGACCAAGTCTGCTAATGTTTGGCAAAAAATTTTTAGGAATGTGTACCTATTTTGTTTTTTCAATGTAATGGTTTTGGCATATATATACTTTGCCCGCTTCCCTTGTGTGCTAGCTCCTTACTTGAATGCTAGCACTAATTAGCCAGGATAATAATAATAATAATAACAGTAAAAGTCTTGTTTATATTTATCTTTGTATGCCAATCTGAATATTTCAGAAAATTATTTTTAACACAAATAAAATCTTTTGATTTATTTAAGTATGTAAGTATTAAAATAACAAGATCCGTACTGTACAGATCAAGTGCTTCATTAACTTCTACACACAAAATAATCTTCAAAGCAAAATAAATTGATTTAAATAAACTTTTAACCAAAATAAACATACCAAAGTTTATATGAAAAAATACTGAGCTAAACAAGTGAATGATTCATTTGCATTTTTGTACATTTGTGTACATATTCAGAAAAAATATTGAATTTATTTCTTTTACAAGACAAAAAAGTTAAAATAGATCTTAATCGGAGGAAAATGTAAATTTTTTTAATAAAGTAAAGTATAGCCATTTAAGCACTGAAGACATTTGCTTTCATTTCGTAGCAACGAAATTTTACGTTGCTTATTATTACTTTTATACTTTTAGATGAATTTTCATTTCGTGTAGTTAGAGCAGACCTTTACTTAATACATAATCAAGTTTAATGTATATTCAAACTTTATTATATTTTTTCACTTATTACTCTCATATGAACACCCCTACTTCTCAGAACAAATTGTATATTAATTAAAATCACAGTTCCATTTTACTGAATGATCAAATTTACTAGAATATTTTTATGTGCACCATAAATAATTGAAAAACAAAAGCAGGCTATCTCTCTTTTTTTGAACCATGGTTTGATACTATTGTTTCTAGTAGGACTTTCAATATAGTAATTAGTTTAAATACATTAGTATTCAAAAACCCATACATTTTTCGTTAAGAAATCTTGAACTAAAGAAGTTAAAATCCACAATTTTATAACAACCACAATAATACTTCTAACAAAATTTTGAAACCATAAAGTAACATTTTATGTATTTATGAGAACCAATTATTATTATTATAATATAATAATTTGAGTTTCTATAAAGGTTCTTTTCTTAATATCAGCAGTTAATATATGAATTTTCACATTAAGCATCTTTTCAAAACATTATAACAAGTTACACTTGTTCAATAATTAATATTTTAACATTTTGCTTCATTAGAAGAGAAACTAAAACTTTAGCCATTTTTAGTAATGTGAAACATTAAAATTTTGAAATTATTTTTAGCACCTTTTGAATTATTGTTGATGAGTAATAGAAGTACTGACAATATAAGACATGAAAGAAAAAATATTTTTACCAAAAGTAGTACAAATAAAATAAAAGCAAGTTGCTTTTAATTTTAAAAAAGTTGTTCTAAGAAATGAGATGAATTTTGGCACAGTTTGAAAATATCACAAGAATTATATCACAATTATATGTGGGATAAAAAATAAACAACAAAAATTGGAACATGATTATAATTTACAAAAACACATTGAAATATAAACACCAACATGAGTGTTTGAAACATCGCCATCTAAAGATAAATTCTACACTTCAATTCGAAAAAAAAAAGTATGCAAGTAAGATTTTTTCACAATAAAAGAATAATTCTTTTTACAATCCAATGGTGAATTCATTTAATACAGAAAAGCTAAAAATTTTGAACTTTATCTAATCTCAAACAGTTTGATTCTTTCAAATGCTTTGCTTAATTTTATGCTAATGACTACAGCGTAAGTTTAAATGAGTTTTGAATACTGCACATTAATTTCCTTTTAACAATAGTCAAAAGAAGAAAACACAAAGTTGTGAATTTTGTACTTAATACATTGAGGATGGCGCAGATTTTACTACCTGTAAAAATAAGCTTTTCAATTTTTCAGTAAAAAAGTTATTTTTAACCACATGAAGTTTTTTTCATTTAACAAAACTGTGTTATAAGACTATAGCTGATATAAGCGACCAGCGGTACACACCTGCAGATGAACCATTTGTGCGTGAACCACCAGATAAACTATTCGCATTTACGCCACTGGTGGTACCCGCCATCCTCAACGTGTTAAAGAGCTCTAGAATTGAAGAAATAAAACATTCAGGGTTTGTACAGTTTCTACTTTTTAAATTTTTGTTTCTGCTTTCCTTATATTTTGTATATTGTCCTACTCTTTACAAATTTTTCCTTATTTTTTTTTTGTATATCTTCCAATTTTTTAATATACACAAGTATTTGAGTGTCCCAAATCCTTGGTCCCAAAGCAAAACTGAAAAGAGCTTTTGCACTTACAGGTCTTTTGTAATTTTATAGCAGGCAGTTGAACCTCTCCCCAGAAAATTTTTCTCACATATGATTTATAAAGTAAGTAATATTTTTCTTTCTTTAGTAGGTATTGTTTAACTGTACTAGAGATTTTATTTAATATTTCTTTAATTCGAAAATTAACAATTTTTTCATTAAAAAAAATCATTCTAAAATAAGTTTCAGGCTTAAAAAGAAAATCTTAGGAGAGAGAATTTTCTATTACGAAGAGAGAGAGATTACTTATTAGAAGAGAAAAACAATTATAATTTACTAATGTTTTCAATTATGAAAACCACTAATACATTTTCTTGTGATTTATTTAAATACAAATTAGAACAATAGTTTATTTTGAGAATGATATTAAAAATGACTGCAATTTTAAAAGTTTAAAGTTGAACATAATTATAAATTTTATGTGAACAATGGTTAAAAATGCATTGTTGTTTTCCATATCACTTTTTTCTGCTGATTTTCTTTTTCCTTTTGCATATAATATTTTTTGGTTTTTACTTTTTTATAACAGTGAAAGGGGAGCTGAAAAATATTTTACTTCGAGAGAGAGGAAGGGGCAGAATTTTTATTTTTCAGAATAAATAAATTGAGTTTTCAATTACAGCTGTTCCATTTCCCCCTCCCTTCTATTTTTATTCATTCTGTAAACTCATACCTGATGTATACATTTATGTGTGTTTTTATATTGCAATTGGAAAATTTCTACTTTTTTCTAATTTCCAAGCACAGACCCTGAATATTTTAATTACCTAAGCAAAACAAAATTTAATTAAAAAAAAATACATGCACAAGTTTATTTATTGCATATTTTAACGAAATGTATTTTTACTCAGCAATTAAAAAAAATGATAATTGTATTATTTACAAATCAAGTTATTTTAATATTAAATATTTTAATGCAATAACCACCATAAAACTCTCATACACCAACTTTATCAACAATGTACATTTGAAGATATGTTTTTTTTTTCCAAGTAACAAAAACTCAAGTAATTAAAGTACTTTATATTTTTCAAAATATGTATTAGTTCTTTTCCCCTGAAAATTTTTTTTTGAAGAGTTGTATTTTTAAAATTTTTTAATATCCTGCTTTTGGCTTGTGATTAAGCAGACTTTTGGCTTACTGAAGTTCAAATTGCCAAGACTCTGTTACAGTATTTTTTTTTTGGTAAGCAAAATTAGTGGAAATGTAAACTAAAATTAGATTTTAAAACCAATTTTAATGGCTAAAATTGAAAATAGTGAATTAATAGTAAAATAAACATGCTGGCATGTGTAAAAATATGCAGAAAAAAATGTATTGGTATTATTAAATAAAGGATGTGGATTACATATTTCTACCCAGGGAATTATTTTAAAACAAAGTAAAATACTGTATAAGCTTCCTTGTAATACACCAGGTTTGTACGTGAGAAGGAGCAAATGATGGCAGTGTCTTTTAGAGCTTTTGCTCAGGGAGGGGAGCATTTTAAGAGTTATGAAGAGGGGTGTATATTCAAGAACATATTGTTTTTTTTAGCTGTTAAAAATAAAAAGAATATTTTATATATATTATTATATTGTTGCTATATATTATTATATTGGTGAATATTATTATATTGTTGCTATAAAAAAAACAGACAAATCAATTCCTGATATTCTGCAGTAGACATAATATTCGGCTATTGGTGGGTTTTTACCCCTGAATTTTTTCCTTGAAATCAAAGTCCTAAGAACACAGGTTTCTTCGTGATGTTACAGGAAGGGAAATTTTGAGGGTCAGAAAATTTTTTTAAGCAGTTTCACTCATTTATTCGAGCTAAGGTGTAAAATTTAAGGTGTTTTAAAATACATAAAATTATATTGGAGTTACTAAGAAATCATGTTCATTTACTTTTAATTATACTTATTGCATTTTAACAAGAAATATTATAAAACATCACATTAATTATCACAATGAAAACTTATTTTGGTGAATATATTTTTATTTAATTAAATTATATCATTTACTTAAAAAAAATTGCCTTTATGCAGACAGACATGTGAACTTGATATATATTTGTCCTTATGCTGGTGATGCAGTCTGAAGAGGCAATCCTAGCTCTGTACGTAGTAATCCTAATCCCCCCCCCCCCTATATTTAATATAGGATAGTATTTCTTAAAATCAATTACTAATGAAAGTCAAAATGAAGTTAAGTTATGGGAAGGCAATGATTTTTTTTTTCGTTCTTTGGTTAATATGTCTACTGCATGGCACAAAAAAAAAAAAAAAACAAGTTATAATAAAACTAAGCAATGTTAATCAATTAAATAACAATTTTTATAAATTAGTTTTCTTTTATTTTGGATACTCTATTTGGGAATGTACTTTGTCAATGCAGATAATTAGCTTAATTTTATGCAAAGCAATAACAATAAATAAAACACTTTTTTTCTTGAACATGTGATTATTACATAACAATTCTATATTTAGTGATTTGACTTTATACTCAACCTTCGGAAAATATTAAGAACAATTCATCTTTGACTAGATTATCACCATAATTGTATTTTAAGCAAATAATACTTCATTTTTCCTGCTTTTATGCCTTCTGTGTTGGTACTTGTTGCTCTTCAATATTATCAGAAGGTATGCATAAAAGATATTTTTGACAAACTAAAGAAAACTTGTGAAATCAAATTTTAGCACAAATTATCAAAATATAATATCTATTCGAGTTTCAGAGAAGATGTAACTGCCATGGAATGATATTTTACAGCGCTTAGTACCAAAAGCAGAATAAAACTTGCAATATTTGTTTAGGGCATATGTTAACATTAGATAAAGTTGAGAGAGCCATAAATCAACTATAAACAAATTTACTTTTAGTAACGAATCTCATGTAAAACAATGAGTTAAATACTTGAACAAAAATGTCACTTTGCAAACACATATATGTAGTATAAAAATTTTTTCTCCAATGCTAAATAATAATGCAACGATTTCCTTTTCTCATCCAAAAGCGACGTCGTCTTTTGTCAGCTAATGGAGGTTGGTTTCTATAAAAATACATGAAAATTACTACATAATTTAATGAATCAATATTTGATGATTACCAAAAATTTTCGGAAATAATCATATATTAACTAGTGAACTTCAAATTATGCATTGTGACCCCAAATGAAGTCGAAAAAAAAAAAAAAAAAAAAAAAAACTTTGAAGTCACAAACTGATCAAAAAGTTGTAAATAAATTGTTACCTATAGATAGATACTTGACTAACAAAAAGTTTTCAAGAAGAAATATTGGTATATAAATGTAGTATATATATATATAATATATATATATATACACATGCAGTAAAATCTCGCTACAGCACATACAGATACAACAAAGTATTTTCCTGATAACCTGCAAGTCACTGTAACGGGATTTCACTGCATAACTGTGTAAACACATATATAAATGTGTGTGTGTGTGAATGATGTAAAAAGGTGAAAATTAAAACAAATAATACAATGAGACAGGATTTTTCAGTGTTGGTAAAAAGGAAGGGTGTAATAATACCAAATCTTGGGTCATTGCACTATTTTCTTATTTACCTTTGTAACTTCATTTTGCTTATTTTTTTTCATTCAAAATATTGCTGCTTAAAGGATTTTTAATCCTTTGCTTTTCAATTGTTTTCCCTTATTTGTTTTTGCCTTTTATTTTATGCTTTATTATACATATGTGTGTGTGTGCACATTAGTGATGGGCATAATTGAGAGATTTCAATAATCGAGTGATTAGTACTCGGGTGGTTTTAATAATTGAGTGATTAGTACTCAGGTGGTTTTGATAATCGAGTGATTAGTACTCGGGTGGTTTTAATAATTGAGTGATTAGTACTCAGGTGGTTTTGATAATCGAGTGATTAGTACTCGAGTGATTATCTCGAGTTCTCGAGTTCTAGATTGATGATTCCGAGTTCTCGATTGATCATTTCGAGTTCTCGAACGATTATTTCGAGTTCTCGAGCGATTTCAGAATGGAATGAATCTCTAACAGGGACGTCATTTAGTGAGTCAGAAGGGGAAAATTTCCATCCCACCCAAGCCTTAATATAATGTATTTCTCCGTAGGTGCAAGTATTTTTGTGTCTGGGAACTGGAGCAACAAAAGTTTTGAGTTGCTCCGCTCCGACTGTTAAATATTTGTTCCAACGCTGCTCCATGGTGCGAATAGCTTTAGTAGAAATCTTTATTTTTTAATTAAATAATTAAATGATAGTAAATTTAGTCACTTATAGACAATTTATTTTGAAAAAACTTTTTGAAAAATCACCTTTCGGTTTACGTTGTTCTTCACTTAAAGCTAGTTTTAATGAAGAAAGATGCCATGTTTAATGAAATTCTAATTTTAAATGATCAGAGGAGATAAGCGCAACAAGTTTCCGTGTTTTGGCTCCGCTCCTACTCCAAGCAAAAACTAGTTGCTCCACTGCTTCGCTCTGCTGCTCGACGCAAAAGTTCCAGATCGCCGTTTCTTTTTTTCCCCCATGTAACATGTACCGAGTTTATACCCCCCCCCCCCTTGAAATGACGGGCATGATCTCGACAAGTTACTGATGCTTATTTCAAATGATTTCTGGGCATGAAATTAAAGATGACCCCCCTCTCACCGCTCTCGAAGCATACAGATTTATGGGCGTTGAAGGGTTTTCAGCAAAAGAGGAAGTAGCGAGTAGATGAAAACTTTTAAGCGGAAGGGTGAGTACAGGAATGTTATTTATACTATGTTCATACATTATACTATGCTGACCTAGGGCTACATTTCACTAATTTTGTTTCATGCTACATCTGTTTACCGCTTAATGCTTATGATTATTTTCTGAATAACCTATAAACGTTCTTTATTGATTGCATATTGCAAACATTTGTTTATTTATTTATTTTACTGGTTAGTAAAGTAACAGCAGTTTAAATTTTTTTTTTTATTGACGAAAAATTATTTTAGCAGAAAACTTACCTATGTCCCTTAGTATTTATTTTTTTTCTACATCCAAAGGACAGAAAAACGATCTGGATGCTTATCATACGTAGCGGTGAAAGCCGAAATTGGTTAATGTCAACATTCACAAACTAAGTCCATGAAAGTCCGAATATTTGGTTATATTCTTATATATTTGGACATTCAACAGTGTCTGTCGACAATTACAGATGGGCTCTGGTGAAAGTCGAAACAAAAAGCGGATGCCAATAGAGTTGCGGCAGTCTGACGAACTCTAGTCCAGTGTTTCTCAACAGGAGCCATATGGCCCCCTTGGGGCTACAGAAAAAATCTGGGGGCATTAAAATGCAGACATGTGTTTCGGGATTCCAAGCAATCCCGAAACATATCTTTGCATTTTAATGCTCATTTATCCTTTTTTAACGTGAAATTTTTTATTACAGTACTTGCAAAGTTATTTTATTATTTTCACCTTATGGTCAAAAGGTGAAGGCGCTCAGTGGCTGTATTGTGGTTGAAAAACAGTATAGTGTTGTTCATTTTATATAGCTGTCAGTTTTTTTAACCCTTTATAGGGCCATTTTTTTGTAGTATCGGTATGCTAAAATATTTTTCAGATTTTGTTTTGTTTCAAAAAAGAAATTCATATAGGACAGTAAATAAGATTAGCATGATTTTTCCACCACCCTGCCTTTGAGGGGGGGGGGGGGATAGTTATAATATTTGAATATTGGTGCATGTGGTAGTAAATATATTTCCCAGAGTCTGTGCAAGATTATGCGAATCAGAAAAGGTAAAATAGCTTACTATAAACATCTATAATTTGATGAATTTGGTGGGAAGCATACTTCCCACCGCTTTAGAAAGGGTTAAATTACTAATCAGGTCCGTCATTTCAAAATTTTCCAGGGGGGAAGGCAAAGGGTATGTATAAACTCTATGTAAATTGTATTAAAAAACAAAATACATGTACACTTATAAATTCATTATAATTCCCAGGGGGAATCGACCCCCCCAAATGACGAGCCTGGTACTAATGTGCGCATTTTATGACTTTTATTATTTGACAGAATTAAATGTTGTTATAAAAAGCAAAAACTTACTGAGATATTAAAAAGTGTGTGCAAACTAAAATTTGTATCCTTAAGCAACTGCGTATTCTGTCTATTTAAAAATTTGATTTGGACTGCTATATAATAATTACGAATATGAGGTAATTCTATGAATTCACCTTTTTAGGTAAAGGAACAATTAAATAAATACTCCTCCCTTCGTGAATCAAGTTTTTGGTTTCTAAAAAAAATCTTAAATTTAATAATTAGTTATCATACTAATAGCGATTTAAAAGATTACCCTGACATATTTTTTATAAAGAAAATAACTTGAAAAGAAAGAAAATGGTCCATTCAATGCAATTTATTAGAATGGAACCGTGTTATATGAGAAAAAAGCCTATGTTTATTATTAAGAATACCTACACACACTCACACATCTAAATGATTAGTCTGGTCTACTCAGCACTTTGTCTCAATATGCTGAAGCTAATCGAAAATAAATGCCAAGTTCGCACATTTAAAAAAAATAATATATGACTGCTAATGTTTAGAAGCCTAAAAAAAAAAGTTACAGCAGATGCCTTGCAATTGGTACCGCAACTTCTATTTCTTTTTTTCCCCTTGGTAATTTTCTTATGTCGTTTAGTTGCATATTTAGCACAGATAATATATGTACTTTTCGTAATTTTTTGGTAGAGCCATGAAAGAATTTGCGCATGCATCAGGTCTGTTTTGATTTTATCGAAATAGGGGTGATAGGTTGATATGAGACATTACGATGAGTGTTTTGTTTCTTCCTTTTCTTTTTTTCTCCTATATTAATTCAGCCTAACGCGCGGGGGTTTGTGCGAATGTTTTTTTTTCATTGGTTTATTTCCCTTTCTAAGCGGATCTTGGAAAATTATATAAAACTTTTCAGCAATGCTGCCGAGATGCATTTTCTTAATAAATAATTTCAACTTGAACTTCAAATATTTATTATCTTTTTAATGGAGCAAACTGAAACTCCGGAAATTTTACTGACCTGTTTTGGATGAGTTACCGGAGCAGTGGCGTACGCAGAATTTTTTCAAGGGGGGGTTCATAATGTTCTGAAACTACTAAAAGAAATTCGAGTATATAATAAAGCACTATTTTTTAGGGCTAAAGGCGGGTGGGGAGGGGGGTTAAACCCCTAAACCCTCCCCTTGCATGCGCCACCGTACCGGAGTATCAGTGGCTCAACCAGAAGGAGGCATAATGGGGGCCCGTGCCCCTCGCTCTGACAATGATGATTTGAAATCTTTTCAAAACTTCTTATTTACTCAAGAGCATAGATCCGGAGCGGATCAGTGGATCAACAAGATTTTGCTTGGAAACTGAAATGGAGCAGGAGCAAAGAAGTTTATTGTGCTCCTCTGATCGATTTTTAAAAAAAATTATTTACATTTTTTATTAGACAATAAAATTAATTAACTTAAAAAAAGGACATTAATAATACAATCTGTTTAATTTGTTTGGCGCACGGCGCAGCGCGGACCTGGAGTGGTGCCGGATTAAATATTTATAAGTTGGAGCGGAGTGACTGAAAAAAGTGTGCTGTTCCAAATCCCTGATCAGCAGTCCCCCTCCTCCCAAGGTCATATCTAGAGGGGGCCACAGGCCAGACCCCCCCCCCCGTCCCCCCCGAAAAAATTTTCTGGCTACGGCCTTGCGCTTTTCCTATCCGGTTCAATGACTTTCCGTGTACTGTATTCTCAATACCCCTTGCCTAACGAACATATACCGAATAACCGGCTCTAATTTTTGAAGCCTGCAAATTCTGTACATATTTTTAATACCAAAACCGCACAGCCCACAGCTTGCAAATACGTAGTAAGTTCGTAATATTTAGACGTTTTATTTAGATACGTTTTCAAATCATGCTAGTTAACTAAATTTTAATAATTAAATTTCACATGCCGGATTGCCGGATATTTCGTGCAATGGCAGAATCAGATTCCAGTTATTTAAACATTTGTCGGATATCAGGAATCCGGTTCCCACAGCAAATAATTATCTTCCGAAAAAAAAAAAAAAATTCCTCAAAAATTCTGATGGCGCAACTTGCATCATGATCTTCCCCCGCGGGCACTACTGTCCCTGCTCAAGAGAAGTTATGGAAGCATGTTGGTAAAAACGAAGTTATTTTATTCAATAAAGCATTAAATTGTAGGCAAGGGAAGGGGGAGAATTTTAAAGGGGTTGCAGCTTATTACAGGGTGCGTAGCAAATTCTTTCAATGAAAAATAAGCACTTTTTAAGCACTCAAAAAAAATATATTAAGCACTCAAAAAAAAAGATCATTTTTGCTATGCAGATTACATCCCCCACCCCCAAATTGCTAAAACTTCTTTATATAAATTATATAAAAGTTATATTACAACATAACAGCAAAAAAAGAGAGAAAATAAAGATGTAATTACTTCCCTCCCCCCGTAATTTCCTTCAATTTTCTTTCTGTGAAAATACCGAATAAGCCCCCCCCCCCCCCCCCCCCGAAATTTGGATTCTCATTCTGCTGACCAAGAGAAGCTCATGCCTTCTATTATCAGTTCCCAAACCAAACGCCAAAGTATTTAAAAGTTTCCTGGCAATTGCAGACTAAACAAAAAACAAAGCTCTCCCTGCTATATTTTTGAAAAAATTCCACATCATCACTTTGGGGGGGGGGGGGTAGAGAGAGGGTCATGGACTCCCTTCTTGCTGCGCCACAGAAATATCATGCATGGTAGCAAGCCCCAAATTCGACACACTGGAGAGCGGTGTTAGGCCGAATTTTGGAACAGGACCAAAAATGGCGGATTCTCGAAAGCATTAACGCTAACACGCGTCTTTGTACGTAAAATTGCAATATCATCTTAACTCATAAACAAAAAAAGTTTTTTTGTTGTTTAATCGGAGAAAGGACGCTTACAACCGATGGGAAATCGGCATTCGAGCTGACCGCGCGCAATGAAAGGAAATTCCGCAAAACGATACTCGGACGCTTGCTGGTTTGGATATTGAAAACGATAATTTTCCCTGATATTTGGGGAACTTTGAATATCTCCTGATAACTTCCAGAACATAAAACTTCCCTGATAAGTCCCTTTTTCCAAAAAGCGGGTCCCAACGCAAAAAATGGTATATCATGGTTTTGAAAATACAAATGAAAAATAAACCTTTTATGGTAAGAAATATTTTTCAATGCAATTAACAATTGATTCAGTAACAATTTGACGAAGAATTAAAACCAAAATCCAATATTTAAAAGCCAAAAATCAAATGATTAATTCTTGGCCCAATGTCAGATTCGAGAATTTTTCGCAATATCGATTATATGGACAGTATAAGGAATGTCAGTAAGGCTATAACAAATTAAATAGCAAAATATTTATTATTTTTATTCAAAATAAAAGTGAAGAAAAAATTAATCGCGAAAAAGAAGGCTTTACGAAAATTCGCTGTCGCAAAAACGAGACCTTTTCCCACCATAGTATTTTTAAAAAAAGAAAATCTCATATTTGCGACATTATCCAGCTGATTATATCCTTAAAGAAATCTTTGGACATTAAATCTATGTTTTGCTCAAAAGAAATCAGTTCTGTTCAGAGCCGCTGCAAAAGGGAAGTTCAGGAAAGGAAACTGACGTCAATGTGAGCTGGCGCTGGCTCCGTTTCCTTACTCGCTCTTCATCTAAAAAAACTTAAAGAAATATGGACATGCAAAAAATTTTTTGCGTATCAATTTTTTATAGATTTAATTTGATTTTTTTCAACGATAAAAAATTACGCGCCTTGGGTTACGAGTAATTAAAAAAATTTTTTTTTTGCGTCCCCACCTCCGATTTTTGTGTATTTGACGCGTTATAGCACGTCCGCCGCATCGCCGAGGGTACTTTCCTTGTACTATTCGGGAAAGGGGCACTTATTTGGTATTTTTCTTCACTTATACCGTTTTAGCGCCGCCTCCGATAATTTCGCGAAAATTCAGCAGGGCGCTTATTCGGTATTTTACGGTAAAGCAACCCTTCTGCAACGCAAGCATGTTTCTTACCTTCCTCCCTCATTTAGAGAAAGGTTGGAAAAACCAGTTTAGAATGGTAAGCGGACCCCACCCTTCTTTGCTTCTCGAGGAATTCATGGCGACATTCGGTGGTCGAACAAAAAAATATATCTTTGCATAAGAGGAAGTAAGCACTCCTTACAAACACGGATGAAAAATAATCACTTTTAAAAGCTTTTAAAATCAAAAGCACAAACAAGCACTATTAAGCACTTTTAAAAACCGCTACGCACCCTGTATTACTCTCAGAAATTTATGTTATTTTCCCTTCTTTTTGCCTTTCCCCAACTACAATAAAAACTTCTATATGGGGAAAAATAGGTAAAATTCCCCCCCCCACCCCCCAAAAGAAAACAGGGATCTGGTGCGGAGCGTAGAGCAGGAGCACGGAGCACTGAAGTAATAAAATTTTGCTCCAACTTGGAACGTAGCCGGAGCAAAGAAATTTGTTGCGCTCCAGTACTCCATTTTTTTCCACTTTTTACTTTTTTATCACATTAATAAAATAATAACTTTAAAAAAAATTATACAAAATATTATCTATTAAAATTACTCGGAGCATGAAGCAAAAAAACTCAAAATCCCTGCTAAAACTTTTTTTTTTTGGTACCGCCAGGCATTTGGACTCGCATCAAACCAAACAGACTAAAAAGAAAAGAAAAAAAAGGAAATTAAAGTAACATCGAGGAAGAAAAAGAAAAAAAACCTATGAGATAAGAAGTGCACGCTTGTGCCCAACCATGTACCTATCACCCCTTTCTATAAAAACATTTAAAATCAGCAAATTAAACTTATTTTATGCTAATGTAATATAGCGTGAGATGTGACAAAGGGGGTAGGGGGTATGTTGAAGTCTGACACTTAGTGAAAAAGTGGGGAGGGGGTCAAATATATTGAAAAAAGTGTGCCATCATTTATGAATGGTCCCTTAAAACACCAATTTTAGAATGTCAATTTAAACAACTTTTCAGTGCTAGAGCAACCGAACACCCCCCTCCCCTTATGCTCTTACCCATGATGACACATTAACGATAAACTAGAAATGCGTTTGTAAAACTTAAATTTCGAAAAATTTTGGGAGCCCCCCCTCCCCCCCCCCGGTTTCCCTAACGTCATCAAAAACAGCTTACCATTCCGTTGTCTGAAATTTCCAGTAGAAGTCCCCTACTCTCCTCCACCCCTTTCCATCACCAAAAATATACTTATAACACACATTTTCAGAGATAATCTCGAATATCAGCTTTCCCAAAGAGCTCTATAAAATACAGCATTAAGCTGCGAATTTATCACTTAAATTTCAAAAAAATTCTAGAAATGTGCCCCCTCCCCCCAACGCCACCAAAGAGTTTAAAAATACGATTCTCGTTCTTCAATTTCAAAGTAATGCCCCATAAAAATCCCCACTTAACCCTTATATAGCACCACCCAAAATTGAGTTTTCAGTATTTCAATTTCGAAAATTTCCGTCTCTTTTCTTTTAGTTAACATGATAAAAGTAGTCTCAATTTCTATTTTTTATACATTTAATTCAAGAAATTTTTAAGGAGAGACCCCTCCCCCTCTTTTACCGATAAAATAGCCTAAAGTAACGTTCTCGGGAGGTCCCTTTTTTCCTAACATCTGCAAAATGCAACACAAAACTGCAATTTTAGCGTATAAATTTCTAAAACTTTCGGAGAAATTGTACGAACCCATTCCCCTAATATCACCAGCGATAGCTTAAAGATATATTTTGAGGATTTTAATTTAGAAAATTATCCTCAAAGAGTCTCCCGTGAAACCTCTTTTCTCTAGCACTTCAATTAAATAAACTTTTCAATGTAAAGTGATACGTAACCACACCTAGATATATAGCAATTCTCTGCGAAGATAAAAAAACGGGAGGTGCGTATCAAATAAACATGTTGATTTAAAAAATGCATTGCTTTTGAAATGACCCTTACTATATACGTTAATTTATTTATCCATTTGTTTGTTCCCCCGGCACTCCCGTCCTCTAAATTTGTTTCTAGCAATTACTACTTCTTAAATAAGAAACTATCCGCCTTTGTTACTTACACACATAGCCATTTTCGCAATCACGTGACTACGAATCAGCCAAATGTATTACCCGAGAAGAAAATCATCCGAGACATTCATTCGATTCTGTCTTCCGAGAAATAAACCAACCGAGTTCTCGAGAAGTTCAACCGAGTTCTCGAGATGTTTAATCGAGTTCTCGAGATGTTCAACCAAGTTCTCGAGATAATCGAGTTCTCGAGAAGTTCAATCGAGTTCTCGAGATGGTCATCTGAATCGAGTTCTCGAGTTATCCTAAATAATCGAATTCTCGGTTATGATCACTCGATTATGCCTATCACTAGTGCACATATGGTGCTGCAAGTTAATTAATTTAAAAAAGGAGGTTATAATCGGAAAAAGTTTGAAAGTCAGTTTTAGACCAATTTGCTTTTTACTTGCTTCTAATTTTACTTCCTATTTGTTATGGATTACAAGAACTCATCTTGAACACAAGAAGATGTATGAAGCAAGTGTTAGGAGCAATAAGCTCGTCCTCACTCTTCTACTGAATGGGAGATTCAGTAATCTTTCAACTTTTTAATCAGTAAGTAGCCTGTAGCAATTAATATGATCCTGAGCTTGAGGATTGGTCTATTGTTTAGTTTTTTTCCTAACAGAGCTGTCTGAAGTGGGGATAAGTGGAGTACTAGCTTCAAGCAGAATAAAAAAATAACGGTGTAGCTGGAAACTACAGAACACAATCTGATAAGAACATATTCTGATGATGCAAAGGTTATTCATAATGTTACAGAACTTTAACCTTCAATAAATTTTACATTGTTTTCAGTGTACCTGGGCGAAAGTAAATGCATAAATTATGCTTTACCCCTGTAAAAAAATAATTGTTTTTTTTTTTTATTAACTGCTAGCTGTTCCCACTAGACACTAGAGGTACGTAATTCACTTTTTAGGCCATTTGCCTTTTGTTCAACCATCTATTTCTATATTTATCTACCTATACTTATACATATTTAGATGTATCTATCTATTTTTACTTAACCATCTACCTATGTTTATATACATCTATGTATGTATTTATAATCTTTCAGAGTTCATGCTAGGACGCAGGATTGCACGATTCGCGCAATATCTTTTGAAATCCCACTCAAAAAAATTTTGTTTGCACGCTGTTCCCACAATTAGTGGACACACATTGGTGGATCGCGAAACTACTATTCTATTCTGATATTCAATACAAACTAAAAGGAGTATGTTAGTTTTCAACTGTCATCTAGGAAGCCGTCTAGAAAAATCTAAGAACCCTATTTATGTTCTAAAATGGAATTGTTTTAAAATTTACGATCGCAAAAAATTAATCTTTCCAGAAAATCAGGACTGAAAAAAAAGATGCATATGAAAGTATCAGCGCTCGTTAATATATCTCCTATGTCTGCATTTTTTTATTGTGTCATTTAGTTCACTTTATAATGGATTAATGTTTCAGTCTCGATTATTAGGAAAGTCTAAAAGGCAGAATTCCATATGCACGAATTTTTCAGATAATTGAGTGCGTAAAATTCAAGCTCATTTAAAAATATTGAATGTAATAAAAGGTTTCAAGAAATCGAACAGTAAAATTTGAATATTTTTCACATAGAATAAAAGTGATAATTTTTAAAAAATGCACAACCAGAACCTTTCCAAGAAAATCGCAATAAAATCAAAATCTTTTGCAAAAATCGTGATTGTAAAAATGCACTATTCTCGCATAGGAGTGTGAAATTTCATTTATTTCACAATATTCCTTTTTAATTTTTGCACTATATTTGAAACAATACATTGTCAAACACATGGGGATCATTTAAGTCATTACAAGTGATAGACACTCAAGAACCTTCACTTTTTCAAGTTGAATGCTGGTTTCTATACTATTTTTGTAGAAAAACATCAATAGATAAAATGACATATGATCAGAAGAAAAGAGGAAATATTCAACTAATTTTTAGTTTTTTTTTTTGTAAAAATTACACATTAAAGAATTTTGGTTATTTAAGAGAATTTTTTTCATACTTATAATTTTATAAAGCACCCATTTTTGCAATCGCGAATTTTGTGAAGGATCCGTTATTTTGTGAAGGATCCGTTTTGTGTTGTGTTAATGTTTATTCTTTCCTTGTTGAGCATAGATTAGATAATCATCTTTTTTTACATAGTTGGTATCAGACAATTTATTAATACTTTAAAAAAAAAACCAAAAAGAAAAGTTTCCACTTAAATTTTAAAAATCCCACTTAACATTTTGGTCAAGGTGGGAAACTCACCTCGTATTCTTCCCGAGTGTAAACCCTGTCTTTTAGCTGTCTTTATTTAACTCTCTATCCATATCTATTAATTCTATCTATCCTCCTTTATTTTGGCATCTGTTTATGTTAATTCTGCAGTGGTAAAAATGTTATACAATCTATTTCTATCGATTTTTATGACTATGTTTCTGTGTACCTATGTCTATCTATATTTACTTATAAGTTATACTACTATAAGGTACACTATTTTGTGAAAACTAGATCAGTTACAACTTTTTAAAATAACTGGTAGTCATAAACCTTTTTCCTTATTCAGTTGTTGCTGGTCTCCTAAATGCACTAGTGACTGAATTGTTACTGGAAATTATGGTCTCAAGCATCCTTCATATTTCTTAATAATGTTACATATTTCTCTATAAATATTTTTAAAAAAGGGAGGAAAAAGCATGCAAAGTGTCCAGTAATTTTTGACAGTATAGTGTAATTCTAAAATAGCTATACATAATTTATTAGAGTTTTCTAAAATTAAATAACAAATTTGCATGTTGCAAGATCAATATATCTTTTTGGACTAAAATTCCAAATTTAAGTACAAAAAGTTACAAACCGGATTATTCGCACAACCTCATGAAAAGCTGCATCAACATTAAGAGGAGGATCTTTTGCACTTGTCTCTATATAAGGAATCTGAAAAATCAAAATAACAGATTAGTAATGAATCTTTCTAACACAGAAATTAGACATGTGAGTCTCATAAAAACATCCTCCTAATGCACTACTATAGCCAGAATTTTATTGAGGGGGGGGGGGGAGGGGCTGTGGTTTGTACAAGTCCTTACATGTATATATGTCACCATGCTAGGACAAGCAATATGGCTTAGAACCAAGGGTTTGGGGAGGGGGTTAAACCCCTTTGATATCCTTCTCTTTTAAATTGTTATGTGGAGATTAATCAAAAATATTTTTTTCACTTAAAAATGAATTAAAGACACTAAATACAATAAATATTATGAGATAATAAACAGTTATTATGAACATAAGAAAATTTCCAAATTGAATGTTTATTGCAAATGAAAAGGATTTTTTTTTTTTGGGGGGGGGGGATTTATAAAGAATTATACTCCCTCTTACATTCATTTAAGAGAATTTTCTCTGAATAGTTTTTGTTCGATATTTTTACCTGAATAGATGTTTTGTTATAAAAATGCTGTAAAAAGGCCCAAAAGTTTTAAATTTAAGAATAGATTCAAAAGTGACTGACAAAAAAAGAATGACCTTTTATTTTTTTATAAATAATTTTGCGAAATATGTATTGCATTTAAAATTAATTATCTTAACAAGCAGAATTTTCAATGCTTTCATCCTCTTCAGAAGACATATAATCATCAGATGTGGTACATGAGGTAGTTTCTAAATTTTCAAACTTTTCAGTCCTAGTGAACTACATCTTTCATAAAATTATTTATTTTGATTACTTAATGATATTTTTACTCAAAAGTAATAGAAATATATATTATATGAAGAATAATAGAAATATATATTATATGAAGAATAATAGAAATATATATAAATCCAATTATAACTTAGCTATATATAAATTTAATGAATAAACAAAATATAGGTAAAATAGCATTGCATCCCCACTCATATAACATATTAATACAATTACACAATACCAAAGTACAATTACAGATAAATGCAGTTATATTTTTCATGTGAGTCTACTATAATAATTACATTTAATATTTTTCAAATATTTTGCAAAAACTGTTTTATAACACATTGATTCTGCATGTGTCTGCAGTTAATGTTTAATCTTTCAGGGTACAAGATAAAAAATTATAGAGGTGCAGATTGCTATAAAATCACTTAAGGGAATGAAGAACATTCTTTGCACAGCATAGCAATATTTATTTGCAAAATCACTTTTTTTCAGTGTCTGTGAACATGATTTCATCTCTAAACCTTAGTGGGACTAATTGAATGTAATTTTTATCCCCCTAATTAATTTTCAAAAAGATTACATGTCAGTACAATTTTTTTTATTTTTACTGCTGTTATTAGATACATTCAAACTCAGATATATGGACTCAAATGAAACATGGCATTATATCAAGTTGGACGGTGCATTGAAATATGAAAAATGTGGATACTCTTCTAAATTCAAAGGAAATAAAAAAAATTAAAATATGTGCAGACCTACCAGTAACACATAAAAATTCTATACAAAAAAAGAATCTTCTGTTTAAAAAGGAGTTAGTGGAACATTACAGCAATTTACCTTCAAATTAAGAGCCAGTTCTTTTCCATGCTCTTCAGGAACTTTACGCAAATGAACCAAATCAACTTTATTTGCGACAAGCAACATTGGATAGGAATCTCTATAAACGGACATCAGATTTATTCAATTTTAGACCTTTAAAATTACATGTACACACACTTATATTCATAAATTAAGGATAATGCCAGCTCTGGTAAATAAAGTTTCAGAAACAAAAGAAACATGACTTATTCATAAAGTCCATTTATTAAAGGGAACCGCAACCCTTCAATGATACTCTTCAAGCATAGGGGTATCAAGGAGGGCCAGGTCCACACAGCAATGTAGGAAGGCCCAGCTAATCTACCTCCGGTCGGTCACGAGCTGTCGTCGAACTTCACTTAACCGTGCCCGGGGGAGGGCAGCCCTAAGGCCACGTGCCAACAGGGTAAAGGAGTGAAGTAGAAAAGTCCATTTATTAAACAAAAGATAAAGATCAGAAAAGACATGTTGTTCCAGAATGGTGTCTTCACAAATTTGGGCTGTTATGGTACCCATTCGATCATGTAGATCTGTTCTCTGGAGCCCAGTATAATTCCTCCCCAAATGAGCAAATGATTTTTTCAGTTGTACCAGTACCGGATCTTGGAGTTTTCCGAGGTGGGGCAAAACTTAAAAATGCCGCCCCTTCCAACCAATTATTGTTCATATTTCATATAACTTTCATGAGCTGGCCATTTTTTTTTGAGGATCTTTCCTTTGGGAGTCACTCATAAACCCATAAAACTTTCGTTAATGTTCCCGCAGCATGACCGTTTCAGCTCAACATTAGGAGGGATAGAGCCATATGAAAGGTCCCTCTTAACTGGAGATATGAAATTCTAAGAGTTGAAGGGGGTCCGGGGGATTATCCGCCGGGAAAATTTTGAAAATTATATGCAAGCTGTTGCATTTTGAAGCCTTAGGAGAAGCTTTGAGGCTTCAAAAATTTTGGGAAAAAAAGCAGACAAAAAGTTTTCGAAATTTAAACGTTTTTGCTCGTAAAAGTAATAATAAAAATTCATTAAAAAAAATTGGCATTTTTTTTTTAAATCCAGAGGGCAGGACTCTCCCCTCCTCCTCCTTCTTCTTGCTAACCACGGGCTCCCACCTCTTCCTAAAAGGATGCTTCGAAAGTTTCTAACCGAAAAACCATTGGGTATTGTTTAAGCATAGCCTGATTTATACGTATTTCACTATCACAAGAGGGAAATAACCTTGACTTTTTGAAATTTTAATTTTTAAATTTTGACATTGCAAATTTTGCCGCCCCCTAACCTAAATTTTAGAATTTCCAACATTATACAAATGAATAATTCAATTAATCGGTTTTAGTAGTCAGCAAAATAGCTGATTAATAATAAAATCGGAGCGTAGAACTAGGATTTTAATTCTCTTCCAAAAGTTAAGTTTTCTTAAGTATTTTCTTCTTTTTTTTTTCTTTCTTTCTCCTTATATTTATTTTTTTTTTGTGCATCACAGTTGAATTTGCCCTCCCCCCCCCCAGAAGTGCCGCCCGGGGCATGGGCCCCGGCTTGCCCTACCCTAGATCCGGCACTGAGTTGTACTAGGTGCCTGACCTTCTTCATATGAACATCCACCGTGAATCAGACTGCAAGATAAGCCAGGACTCATCGGAAAACATCACATAAGCTCCCTGTTATGATGGCCACATTGTATGTTCTCCATTCCAGCTTAACCGCTGGCAACAGTGAGTTGCCCTGAGTGGAACATATCTGGCAGGCCTGTGAGCATATGGACCAACTTATTCCAAATGCCTGTAAATAGTTTGCTTCAAACTGTTGCACTAGTGGTTGAAGATAGCCGACATGAAATGTCTGATGCTGTGCTTTTTCTGTTTCTTTTTGCAATTACTGCGAACTACCGTCTTCATTTGGTGTTGTAACTTGAGGGCACTTGTACTGTAATAACGATAATTCTACTATGCAAAAAGTCATCCTCTCTGCCACTTCTATTCGCTTGTTGCACTGCGCGGCTTACAAAACGCTTGTGAACAATTTTACTTCTTTGATGCAATTTCTTATATACACTCTCATCATTGTGACGTACTATTAAGATTATCTGACAACTTCCTGTAATTTGTATATTATTGTTGAAGACGTGTCTGGTAATTCTACAGGTGACATTTTTACTTTTGAATTCCATTTCCGAGTGATTCTGAATTATCCCAATTTTTGGACATGAGTGTAATATATATAAATATACATTGATATTACACATAAAACTTTATTAGGAGTGATCTTATAAAAATACATACTAATGAATATAACTTTTAATATATGCTACGCAAGAATCACATGTATGTGCATCAAAATTGAAACAAAAGAACTTCATTGCAGTTTTTCATCTGCTTTTATATACAGTAGAGCCTCGATTATCCGAGGTAATGTGGACCGACGGTACCTGGGATAATCAAAAACTCAGATAACATGGACTCTGTCCAAATCGAGAGGGAAACGGGTTGAAATGAATGAAAATGTCGTCAAAGATGAAAAAAAAAAAATGCATCTACTGTACATATTATGAAAAGAAAAAATGACATATATATACTAGGGATGTAACGAATATTCGGCCCTTTGACCGAATATTCGGCCTGGCCGAATAGTCCTTTCATGACCTAGCCAAATATTCGGCCTGCCGAATACTCGGTAAGATCAAATTCGGCCGAATAGTTTTGCTATAGTAGAAAAGTGCAAAAATAAAGAAATTATTCGATTTTAAACATTTAAAATTGTATTATAATTGCGACAGAATACATTAGTATATAGGTTTAATAAATGAAAATAATTTAGAAAAAAAAAACTTTTTTTAAACATTGTTTTTAGGTTTAACTGAACAAAGAGATTTAAAGTTAAAATGTTATATTTTATATTTAGCATTTGCTACCAAAAGCTGGAAATAGTTAATTATTACGGAGAATATTAATTATTACGGAGGAGTTAATTATTACGGAGAAATTTTTTTTTGTTTTGCTATTACAGTGAAGCCTTGAGAACTCGACACCACAAGGGAACACGAAAACATGTCGAGATAAGCGGGTGTCAAGTTACCAAGGTTCCGTAATATCAATTACTAATATTGGTCTGTATTGTTATTTACTTACCATTCAAGTTATAACAGCCTAGTCCAGTGAATGAAATTATCCCCATTTATTTTTTATCTGTTATTATATTATTATTATTTTGAAAAGTTATACATTACAAACAAATAAATATATAAACTAAGTACATCAAGTTATAATACCTCATGAGAAAAAATAAGTAATTTTTGTTTGTTTTTCCCTCTGAATAGAAAACAAAAATTCCTCAGCGCTATTAAGCTTGCTAATTTGCAATTCCCTTTTTTTTTTTTTTTTTTTGTGCTCGTTCAGCTTTCAAGCATTTAACGGATTTGTAGTTTGATTTATAGCTTCTAAAATATCTCCATCTTCTAGAGGTCAATCCAGAGTCAATATTCACCTATTCCTCACAAATGGGGAGGATCCCCAGGGTGCAAGGGGAATCTTCCAGGAACACTTTTCAGAAAAGAATCGATTTATCAATGAGGAAATATCACTGTAAAATTCTCAGAATTGTACACCGTAAAAAAATACCGGAAGAAAAAATTACCAAGAATACAAAATGGAGGTCATTACAGGGGTTTCTGGAATTTTGTGTCGAGTTAGAGAGTTTTTCGCCCATTGAACTTAGCATTGGGCCAGCCATTAAGGGAGGAAATGTCGACTTACCGAGGTAGTCGACTTATCCGCGTGTTGAGCTACCGAGGTTCCACTGTATTAACAAAGTGGAAGTCAGACTTCGTTTGGATAGAGTGAATTATTGTATATATTGGGTAAGAGAGAAATGTGAAAAGCCTCGAATATATGATGAATACCAAGATAGCGTAAGTTATTGGCTTTTCTGAAAATAAAAATATATTCCAGTTAAATGTATTAAGTAGGTATGTAAAAAAATCCCTAAAAGAAAAATATTAAATTTTACAACTTTAAAAATATCTTCATAAAACTATTTTGAGCAAGGTAAAAGTTTACTAAGCAATATTATTTAATTTGAATTAAATATTTTGTAAAATAATGCTATTCACACCAGGGTTGGGTTATAGCCGCCAAAAACTAGTTTTTGACGTGACATAGGTTTAAACCAGGTTTTAACCGGTTTAAACCGTCAAAAACCCCAATACAATTTAAATACGCTAAAAATAAAAAAAGAATGCTGGTTCTAATAGCAAGATACAGCATTGTTTTTGTATGTTCCTTAGTTTTAGTATACATTGAATTTAATTAAATATTAATTTATATAATTTTCTTTGTTTATTACTTAATTTTCAACTTTTTAAACGTATTTCTTTCTGGTGTGGATTTTTTGCATATTTGACAAGGATACAGAGGGAAATTAAGAAAAGCTGTTTTAGTGTCAATATTTCTTTGTACTGGTAGGAAAACATCTTTGAATATGCCCTATCCAGGGAAAAGTACATACCTTCATTAGATTTCAATTGTGATGGATTACTTTCTGCTTTTATCCATAAAAAAGTTTATAAGTCCAAATTTATTTCAATGCAAAATATTAGATTAAACCTACACAATTTTAATTACTACAAATATAATTACGGATTTATTACGTGTACATCTTTGCTGAAAGTAATTGAAAGTATACATTTACAATAAAATGATTCATTAAATAAGTGTTTGATAATTTCTGTTAAAAAAATTGTCACATAATAGTCTATTATCAGTTTACGTTCACAAAATATGCTACAAATAGAATGTATCTCAAGAATGCACTGGCAGGGCACAGCAAAAGATGTGTTTTAGGACTTAAAACCCTTCCTACAGCAGCAGAAAACAGAAACCCGTGCTTGTGCACTTAAAAAACAATTAATTGATTCTTAAACACAATTCTTATGAATAAAATCACTCTCCGGCATAGATTCTGGCTGTGCGACAGCAAGAATGTATTTTTGTAGTTTACACTCAGCAGTTTTAATGCATTTATGCAGTTTTATTTAAAATTTATTGATTAAAGTCTATCCAATTCTGCTAAATCATTTCTTTTATATTTTTTTTTTACAAATTAGGTTTTTGACACTTTTTGACAGGGAGGTTTTTGACAAGCCGGTTTTATCCATGGCTAAAACCGGTTAAAACCGTTGCATGTCAAAAACCTGCCAACCCTGATTCACACTGATGGGTGAAATTCTCAGTTTTATTGCATTCAAAACGATACAGAAAATACATTAATTTTAGATAGTTTTAGATTCTTAACAAACAGTAATTAAATCATACATCACAGATTTAGATGTGGAATTGGTGTTTCACTTTGTGAATACTTTTAAATTTGACAAATACTTTCTATTACAACTATTTTCTAGAAATTCATAATATTCGGCCACCGAATATTCAGTATTCAGCCTAAGACATTGGGCCGAATATTCGGCTTCGGCCTGGAAGAAATGGCCGAATATTCGGTATTCGGCCAAATCACTATTCGTTACATCCCTAATATATACAATACAAATATCTAATTTTACACCATACACATCAGTAGAGTACAAGTTCCAGTTACAGTTGTTTCTTGAAGAAGTTTATATATATGTATATATATATATATATATTGTTTTCTGTTTAATTGAACTTGCTCGCTTCTTTTCTACCTCCTTATGCAATGGTTGTAGCAGGTGATGCCACCATGGGCCGCCAAACAAAATTTTTTTTCAAGGGCAAATGTACCTTGATTAACCCGAAACTCGGTTAGTTGGGGCTCGGATAACCGAGGCTCTACTGTATTATATAAATTGGTACTTACATGCGATGAAGATGGACTGCCTGCCTTTGGCAGTAATTTGATATTTGTGGTACTAAAATAATTTAAAACTGCCTAAACAATTACAACATTTCAATAATAAATTTCCAAATTGAATGTTTATTGAAAATGAAAAAATTTTATTCAATTGCCTTTTAAGTTTAATAAACATCAAAAATGCAAAAAACTTTAATTCCAAGTCATGAAAAAAGATAGTGTTTTTAAAATTTTGAGATCTTAGGTATAAAAACCACAAATAAGAAAATATTTTAAATTAAAATACTTGTCCCATTTTAATAACACTACAATGATCAAAATTTAAATTTGCCAACATGATTGCTTTAAGTTTGAGACAAATCAAAAATGATTTTTTAAAAAAAACCTTGATTTTGGGTGATTTTTAAATATTTCCTTGACTTTCCAGAGCATTAAAATTCTTTGATAATTCAATGATTTCCTGGTTCTGTTGCTACTCTGAATTGTTTATTCATTTTATCGTTATATACAAAGTACATTCAATCCTTGTATAACTTCACATATTTTTACATGATTTTTTCTATTATATGCATTTCAGAAAGCTGAATATAGAAATTGGATATAGTTTTTTTTTTCAACTTCAAATGCTCTTTTTAAAAACAAGCCATTTTATAGGACATGAATATAACATCAATGTTCACTACTTATAATTATCTTATCGTTTAGATTAGATTTTTAAATGCTGAATTTGAAAAAACCTTCAAAAATATATGTTAATTAAGAGCATAAAGAATTCTAATTAAGAACATAAAGACAACAAACAATTGCTACCAATAAATAGGTCTTAAAAGTTACTTTCAAATGTAAATACAAGTAAAAAATTCAAATAGCAAAATATTTAGACATATACAAATACACATTCTTTAAATAGGAAACTAAGTGACAGAAGAAAATAATTTAATAGAAATCAGTTTGTGTAATAAAATTAATCAACTAAAATAATATTTGCTAACCTGTCTTTAACACGTAGTATTTGAGTATGAAAATGTCGAATATTTTCAAAGCTTTGCTTGTCAGTTACAGAATATACTAGCAAAAATCCATCTCCTTTACGCATATACTGCTCTCTCATTGCACTAAACTCTTCTTGACCAGCAGTATCCAAAACTGAAAAAAAAAAAAAAAAAAATATTTTACATATTTATCATATTAGATCACTGTAAATTATGATTACTTTACACTGTCTATTACATTAACTGATTATCTTAAATTTATATAAAATAACATATGCTCAAAACAATGAAAATTTTTCATACAATAAGTGTCAGAATTTCCAAACTTCTAATTTTTTGAAATTACTTCAAATTTATGTTTCTTCTTTCTTAAAATTATCAAGAGTTTAATGTAAAAATTTTCTATAGCATTTTGTTACTAAAGGATTTAAAATCGCAAAATTTTATAAAGCTATAGAATCAAAATGTATTGGGATAGAAAGAAAGGAGGAAAGAAAAGAAGGGGGTTGCTTATAACCAAAAAGGAGGGAAGTAAACCAAGTTTCAACAAAATCCGAAATCGTACATGTTTAAATCTCATTTTTGTGGTTGATTTGAAGTGGCATGATTCAGCTGCAATATCAGAAAAATATTTATATAAAAAAGAGTAATTCTTATATTTTGATGAATTTCAATGGTAGTCTTTAATTAATAGTCAAATAGTAAAAATAATATCAGAGTATGTCAGCATTTATTTCTTAAATCGCTTACAAATTGTATGATATCCTATTCATAATATTTAGTATCAGGGGCAGGGCAGTCACTGACGTGCTATAGAGCAGCGTTTCCCAACCGGTGGTCACAAACCCCCAGGGGTTCACGTAGTGCAGAGAGGGGGTTCTCGAAAATAATATTGCGATGGCGGAATTTTTAATTGCTGACGTAAGAGAAAAAAGTAAATAATAAATTGTTTTCTCAGTAATGCATAAAAGTTGTGGACTGACAAAGCATACGCACAAAAGTTGAATTGTACTTATTTCTACTGCTACATAATATCGAAAGTTATTCATTGATTTATTTTAAATTTTGAACGTATCTTTCTTTTCCTTGCTAGCACGAAAAAAGTCGGAAAGAGTATGAATTTACTAAAACATAAAATTTTGCATTATTTTGGCTAATTTTTCATATACAGACCTAAAAGTGCAACCGGGAGATATTTAATCATTAATTTTAAATTTTGTACGCACACTTTATTTCCAACTTTTGAGAATATTTTATAGCTCAACCCGAAAATGGATACGAGCGACTTCCTTGATTGATTCAAAAATTTGTACGTCTTTCTCACACCGTTCCATATTTCATATTGGGAAAATAATTTTTAACTACATTTTTTTTTTTGCGAATACGTATGTTTACTGCCCTAATGAATAATTTTTAAAAAATAATTAATTTTTTATTTATTGTAATTACATTTTTATTTCTTGTTAGGAACTATTGTGCAGTACGTAAAATAAATGTGCTAACAAAGTTGATATTTTTGTTACACATTTACTAACGACTACAGAAGGGGGTTAGCCATTTTCTTTCGGATCTTGGCAGGGGTTCGCAAGGAAAAGGTTGGGAACCACTGCTATAGAGCATGTAAAAGACGCGTGATACGCGAAAAGGACCCGATACTTGAAACCTCATGAGTGCTCAGGGACAAGCTATTTTCTCTTCATTACTTTCTTTCAAGTTTCTTAAAAGTAAAACCAGAGTATAATGGAAGTTATTTTCACCTGAAAGGATTACTAAAAAGTCCATAACCCACTGAGAACAAGCCCCCTAACAACCTTCCATGTCAGTATTTTTCTTCCATTCAATTGCACTATATACAATCGGCCTAAAGGAATGTATGCCTGACAGGGGGCTCAGGCTTTGTCCCCAGAGTAGAATCTCACTTTGGTTGCTTCTTATTATCCTACAACATGTCTTACCTACTCTATTCTTTTCAAAGCCCTCCCCCCCCCCCTTTCATTATGATAGGCACGTGTCAGTCACCAACTGTGGGACGTCCGCGAGTAGTCTATACATGCTGCTGAAACACATTCTCATGTTAATGCTAAGTTTGATCCTTAACAGAGTATTAGAAGTGATTGTGTTCCAGTTACACACCACATTCAAGGACTTAAAAAAAAAAAAAAAAATCATATTGTAAATTTGCTACAATTATGTTGTCATCATTGCTACAGAAAACCAGATAATTGTTTAAAGTGCAATTCTAAAATTATTTTATTCGGGGAAACTCCTTTATTTGACGGTTTTATTTTGATCATATTTTGAAGAAGGCAATCTTTTTGCATCCGCTCTGGAAGTTGGAAGTTCTTCGTGTTTTTATGCTTATTAAGATTTGTTAAAAGGCATATAAATGAAATATCTTTTCATTTTCATTGAAATTCAATTATAAGGTGTTTAAACAAAGGTGTGTGCTCGTTAAGAGTACAAGCTTTCAAAAGCAAAAAAATTTAATGCTGAATCCCAGGTTCAATTTCATTTTGTTTCAGCAATTTTGAAAAGCAGAGAATTGTTTAAAGTGCAATTGTAAAAAATTTTATTTAGGGAAACTCCTTTATTTGCCGGTTATATTGCGATCGCATTTAAGGAATGCAATGTTTTTGCATCCGCTCTGGAAGTTGGAAGTTCTTCGTGTTTTTATGCTTATTAAGATTTGTTAAAAGGCATATAAATGAAATATCTTTTGTTTTCATTGAAATTCAATTATAAGGTGTTTAAAACAAAATTGTGTGCTAGTTAAGAGTGCAAGCTTTCAAAAGCAAAAAAATTTAATGCTGAATCCCAGATTCAATTTCATTTTGTTTCAGTATTTTAAGTTTGCAATATTACATATGCAAGGCCTTATCCAGGGGGGGGGGGGGGAATTCCCCAAACCCTATTCCGATTTCGGGGGGGGGGGAATTCCCCCCCTCCCAAAAAAAATTTCTGTCTTACGACCTTGTGCATACGTCCAGTTGTTCAAAAGATTCAAATAAAGAATGAAACTGATAAAAATAAATGTTACATTTGAAAAAGTCTGAAAAAAAAATTTGGTTTTTATGCACACTTTGCAGCTTTATTATAGAGATACTCACCTTAAACAAAACCATTTATTCATCACCATGAGTTGATAGTGCATTTGAAGGATATATTATCTACAATTCATCGCAAAATGTTAAGTTTCATTTAGCAGATGTCTTTATTAAAAGGTGAAATCTTGGAGTCCGTTTTCATTCTATAGATTAGGAATTTTGTTTATTGCATCTAGTAGTTATATAGTTAGTATATAATATAGAATTTTGGTCCTGCTTAGAGAAAAGAGAGATATTGTTTTTAGGGCTATAACAAGGAATACCTCTTTTTTGTTACATTATGGTTACTATACTTTTACAAATTGAAACGATAGCAACATATAAAAATGCTAGGAAACAACGCTTTGGGGACCCGCAATTTTCAACATGGGACTTTTTCTAAGATTGTGAGTCATTGGGACCCAGTTTTCCGAGTACTCAACGACACCCCTGAGAGGAATGGCCAGGTTTTTGAATGAAATGAAAAAAAAGCCTTACATTTGATTTGCTTTGATTGACACAAATGTATGCAAGATCTTTATGATCCCAACTCAAAAAAGTCAAAATAACCATTCCGTAATTCACTGGAAAGGAAAAAATTTTTTTCATGGGGGCAGGGCAAGGGCATAACACAGGGGTCGATACAGCATTTTTTTTTTGTGTCATTTTTTGTGAATTTTAAAAAGATTTTTGTGAAAAATCAAATAATTTTGTAGAAATTGAAAATTTAGACCTATAGCGATGAAAAATTTTATCATTATTTGCCGCTTTTATAATAAATAATGGTGTGAAAAGTACAATTTTGAAGCTCGGAATTTTGTGAAGGGTCCAATTTGCTTGATTTGAATTTTGTGAAGGGTCCATTGAATATTTGAGATTTGGTGAACGGTCTGAAAACGGACCCGAACTATTTATCTAGCGCGACCCCTGAATCCACATACGCAGAGTCCGACAAAAATGCGAAAATCTTAGGAGCCAGAGAAAATTTTTAGGAGCCAGCTATAATATTTCCATTTGTCAACACCTGAAAAACTAGTCGCCAAGGCATTTTTTTAGTCGCCCGGGATTTTTCGGACCCTGCACATACGTATATATATGAATACACATAATTTTAATTTTGCATGAAGATACAACTCCTACCAGGGCGGTGTCAAGTCGATTGCTCCCAATATGGTTCCAACACTAAAAGTGCTCCTACTTAAATTTTTGCATGCAAAAAATGCCTTTTTTTAAGTACACATTTTGATTTCTTTATATTCTACTGAAAAATTATGAAATGAACAAATAAAAATTTTTGGTCTTGATGACATTTCAATAAAGCCGGGAGAGGGGAGTTGGGCAGGGAGAGGGACATCAAAATTACCAATTGTCACTCGAAACTCTTAGAGATGCCCCTGACCCCTGTAGCAGCTTTACTAAATCATTAGAATATTGATGGTATAAGATCACTAACAAAATTGCTTTTGTTTGCTTCGATTTTGTAACAATGAATTTATTCCACATAGAAAGGATTGAGATCAAATTATCATTCAAACCAAGGAGGAAGCAGCTTGAAAAAGAATATATTTATAAAAGTTTTTTTATTGTTTTAAAATGAATATGCTACTCAAAAATGTAATGTGCTGAAATTCAATTTCCCTGATTGAAAGAAGTATATTTTAAATATTTCCTGTCTCTAAATCTTAGCATTTAAAACAAAAAATAATTAATAATATAAATACCTTACCATCAAGAATACACCACTGCCCATCAACTTCAGTGTGCTGAATGTATGAATCTTCTATAGTAGGATCATAGTCTGTCACAAAAAGCTTTTGAAAGAATTGGATTGTCAACGCAGATTTTCCAACACCTCCATCTCCAACAACAACCAGTTTATAGGTCGTAAGGTTTTCGTTTGGAGGCTTCGACATGGTAACTGTGTATGATCTAAACCTTCAATGGGGAAAAACTTTAGGCTGCTTACTTAGCTATTGCATGAATACATAGCAATAGCTGATGATGTAATGATTAACACAATAATATTTGCAAAAAAGTCAGGATGGCTATTAGCTTTCTGAAACCTGAAACCAAAAAACAAATTAGTTTTGTGAAATGGCATAAAGGAAAAATTAGAAAAAGAGATCGATTTTCCTTTAAAAACTTAATAATTCAAGGACAAAAATGTAAAAAGAAAAAGTGATTACTGATTTCTCTCTTCCGTCTACTTATATTAATTGAACTGAACTATAAAAATGCTTGCTATTGAAATTTCGATCTATTCTTACGGAGTGTTAATATCTTATAATCCTAGACACAATCGACTACGACGGTAAGAAAAAGGTATAATAACAGCAGTTAGTAAACATTTGGCGTAGGTTGTTTACAAAATGAGTAATATGGCCATGAATATGGCTGAGGCTTGCAGCTTGTGTTGCCGATTCAAAAAGTAGAAGCATACAAAGTTTCGAAATCATTGGATTTCGTAAGGCTTTAAAATAGCTGAAAATAAATTTCTCATTAATTTCATCCATTTCAAAGTCCTTAACAAAATCTCTTGATCAATCCGAAATAACTTTTTTAAATGTTTATTAAATCATTCATTGATCGGCTTTGGTTGGTTAAAAATTTTCATTTTATATTTGGCCATCATTTTTATTTAACCACACGTCACACTTCCGAATAAAAACTTCCGGTTTGGTCTTTCGTGTTTAAAGCCGGTTGGTTAAAAAAAGCGCAATTTTATTTGCTCTAAACTATAACTGATTGCAGTTTGTTTTGATTGAAAGTAGATCCTTTACTGAAATTATCAAGCATGACGCTGATTATTTTAATTTTATTTTCAATTATTAATTTGTCTCTTCATTCTGTTTTGGCCATTGACACTGAGAATGGAGTAGAAATCCAAGTGGATGGTGGAAATATAGAAACTAAAACGATGGTTGAAGATGATGTTATGATTCTGAATCGAGATAATTTTGATCTGCATGTTTCTAGTAAAGCTATCATTCTTGTGGAATTCTATGCTCCTTGGTAAAACTTTTTTCTGTATTAAAGTATAGAACATTTGTCCATAAAATTAGTACAAAAAAGCTGCAACTGTGCACTTTTAAATAACGTGTAAATGCGTTCTGTTTTGAAAGTGGACATGATGTCATTGAAGCATAGTTCACTTCCTGAAATTAGATAGATGTTTGTAGTTAGAAAGTACATCCACAAAAAAAATATTTTTATTAGCTCTATGTCATGTTGAAATCGACTCTTATGTCGAACGTGGGCAAAGGTACAAGCATTTGATCTGAAAAATTTGACACTTTCTAGAAAGTAGTTAGTGTTTCCTAAACAAATTAAGTACTTTTTAGTAATCAGAAGAGCATACTTTGATTCTGTAAAAAAAGAATAGTGCACATATTTTTTTTACAAAAACGAAAATTAAATTAAAAGTTGTCCTATTAGTGCACGCTCTTCTATAGTTCTGTCAATGGCTATAATGCTATTTTGTAGTAATCCTTGTAACATTTTGACTTGTTTTAAGGAATCGAAATCAATTTTCAAAGGCCCATTGTGTTTAAATACTTTTTTGACAAAAAATTACACTTTTCAGTTTCTGAGGGTCATAAGAAATTGCCAAACAGTGACACTATTCATGCTTAATTCAATGGTTTTGTTTTGTAATTAGAGTTTGATGTGGCCTTTTTTTTTTCGTTAAATCAAACCAGGGCTGCCGGATTTTAGCCAGCCGGCTTTTATTAAAAATATTTTAACTTTTTTTTCAAAAAAAGTTTTAGGTAAAGAATTATAATATTAATACAATAAAATTATTACTACAAGAGCAAACTACTTGAAGTACGAATGAAAATTATTTAATTACAAAACAAAAAAAGCTCCTTATTAGAAATTCCTTTTGGTTCAATACAAGTTAAAAGATTTATTTGCAAGGACTTTTATTAAGAATTCAAAAATTCAATTGACTCTACTATATGAACTAAATATTACCAATCATTTGCCTGAGTCTCGCTAATAATCTTTTGCATAACATTTTACCTTTTTTATGCTTTTGCAGTAGTTTGCTGCTCCAAATAAAAATAAAATTAGGGTTATACGGGGTAATTCTTGTTCAAAAAACAATAATATCTAAATATCTCCAGAAGTTTAATAGATAATACAGTAGCCTCTCGTTATATCGCGCTTCTCGGGGGACAGCAAAAAAGCGCGATATAACCGATGCCGTTAGAAATAACTCGAAAAGTATAAGTGATTTGAATGTCAACATAAAAAATTTAATTTAATCTTACATAATGACAACTTTCATAATAAAAATAGCTTAATAATACATCCTTATGCAATAGACATGTGTCTTTCATTCTATGGGCGTTAGGATCAATACAATCATAAATGTCAAGTAAAATATGTCAACTGGTTTGAGTAGAATCATTCTGCAGGCATGTAAGTTGGGGAGTGGGAGGAGGATTGTTTCAGCTTTTAACTGTAGCAAATTCAGAAGAAAGGGAAGCATTCCTGTTCAATGGCTTTGTTTAATGGGAGGAAAAGGGCTTTACTGAGAAATGCAATTACTTTTAGTTTACAAAGCTCAAATTTAAAATTTTGGGAGACGTAGAAAAACACATTATACCTGAATGAGCAATATAACAAGGGGTGACAATATTACTAAATTTGGAATGAAGCAAGCTCACATAATGTGTTATCTATTGTTGTATTCACTTAATTAATAATTAATGTACACTTTGTATAATCGGCCTAATTAAGTTACCAATAATTAGCCCAGCATCGGGGTAAATATCGGTCATACTCTGCCAGGGTTGTTTGGTTTAAATCACGTTGGTTTAAACCAAATGGTTTTTTTAAAAAAAACCACTTGGTTTAAACCAAATCTTTTTTCATTAATTTTGCACATCATTAAAAATTGCAAAATCCAATTTATGCAGAAATTACAAGCACAGCACTGGATAATTAATGAATTTGAAAATTAACAAACTTTTTTTTTTAATCAGTACAAATTTTTCTCACCTCCTATCTACAGGCTATCTATGTCAGACTATTTGGGTTTTTCTAAAATTAGCTCTGAAAAAGCTAAATTCAAAAAAACTCTTCTCAGTCATTATAAAAATTAAAATGATATTGCAATTGTAATTCCTAGAGTTAAAGAATATATATTAGAAATAATAAAATAACTTCATAATAACCAATTTACAAATGTATGTTACAGATAAAAATTTTTAAGAAATCAAATCTTTTTTCATTTATTTTTCGCATTATAAAAAAAAAAATTGCAAGCACAGCATTAGATAAATCACGAATTACTGAATTTGTAAAGTAACAAACTTTTTTTTTAATCAGTGCGAATTTTTCTTTTTTTCCTAAATTATTCTCTTCTTTTTAAAAATATATTTATTCTTTAATCTGGAAAAATTGTATTTAAAAAAAATATAAATAATAGTGATAATTTCTAAGCCAATGTTGCTGATTTGTATAAGTTATGGTGTAATCATTTGTTGATATTACTGATACTGTAAATCAACACATTATTTTTAATGTATCTTTCATTTTTGCTTTTTTTTTATTGATTTAGTAAAATATGCTTTCATTAAAACTCAACCCGTATATTAATTATTTCTTTAATAATTTGCGGAAAGGCTTGTATAAGTTGAGTATTATAACGTGTTAATACAGTAAAACATGTAAAGTTGGCCACCTGTCTAAGTTGACCACTTTTGATCAGGAACGGAATTAGCCCTATATTATTTAATGTAGGAAAACCTTTGTAATTTGACCACCTGTCTATATTGACCACTTAAATACCAAAATTTGGGTAGGAGTATTATAAAAAACCCTTTGTAAGTTGGCTGCCTAATTATTACTATATTTATTTATTTATCTATTTTTGCAAAGATAAAAAAAAATTCTATAAGTTCTCCAGCATAATATTTTTTATGCTATAATGTTAGACCAGTATTTGTCTGGATGGATGAAACATCAATGTAAAGTTTGCCTAAACGCTAAACCTCTGTGTAAGTTAACTATTCTAGAAAACTACTATGAACCTCACTCTTTTGTTCTTTAAATAAGTTTCTTCTAATTGATCTAGTCATTTCGAAAAATTATGTATTTTTAGGGAATCTTTACAGTCAAATAAGTAAACTAACACATTTATCTTTAACTAAGTGCTTTAATTTTAAAGTTGTATAAGATACATTGTAAGTCATTCAGATTAAATTTATCTAATGGTATTTTAGATAATTGTTAAAAATAGCTAATTACTAATTTTAAAGTAATATTAAACAGATGTTATATTTTAATTAGTCACAAATGAATAATCGCATAGCGTATGAAATGACCAAAAAAAAAAAAAAATCTCCACCCTCAAAAAGTTGACGACTAAAGTGCTGCACCTATATAAGGTAATTAAAATTTAAGGTTTTAACTTAGTTACTTAATTAATTATTAATAAATTAACTATCAATAACATTTATTTACAATTAAGGATCTAAAATCTCCATGATTTTCTAAAAGTTAAATTGTTTTTAATACAAATGCTATTTAAACCAAAAAAAACCACTTTAAACCAAAAAAACTTGGTTTAAACCAAAAAAAACCGTTTTTTTTCCAACCCTGTACGCTGCTGCTGCAATACCTATTTAAGCTTTATTATTATTATTATTTATTTTTTTCACTTTCATTTCTAATCCTCCGAACTTTCATTATATAGGTGTGGGCATTGTAAAAGCCTTGCTCCGGAATATGCTCGAGCAGCAACAATATTGAAAAATGAAGATCCTCCAGTTCCTTTAGCTAAAGTGGATGCTACCATTGAAACTGAGCTTGCTCAAAAATATGAAGTTACAGGATACCCCACTTTATTTATCTTTAAAAAAGGACAAAAAATCTTATACGATGGACCTCGTACTGCAATGGGTAATAATTTCAACTGTTTCCCCTAAAAATTTCATTCTATATTGTACTTTGACAAAAAATTCAATTCATGACTGCAATTTTAGTCATTGCAACTAATTTTAAGTCGGTGTTGTTAGTGTTCGGCAACTACTCGTCAAAAAGTAGTTAACTACCAACTACTAACTACTCTAAACAAAACTAGTTGTAACTAGTAGTTAACTACTTGTTTCTGAGACTAGTTGTAACTAGTAATTAACTATTCTCCAAAAGTAGTTAACTACTAGTTAACTACTTTCAAATATAATTCAATTGAATTTCCACTTTTAAGCTTGTTCTTAAATATTTAATCCAAATAATTCAACTCAATATTATTTTTAATCATTAAAACAATTTTAAAGAAATTCCTGTAAAACATTCAAAGATTGAATATTTCCAATTAACACTGAACAATTAATATATAAAGAGAATATGAATAAAGGCAAAACCTTTTCCTCTAAATTTAAACTTTTATTTTAATATGTATTTGTTTAATAAAGTTAATAATTTATGGTTTTAGGAAATAGCAATTTTTCGGCAGTTGTAAAATAAAGGGGTTTACCCTAAATAGCAATTTAAAATTCTCCCTCTGCCCAACCCCAATCCATTAACAAAATATCTTGATAAAGCACATGCTTTAGAATTTAGATTATATGCTTTCAAATTGTGTTGAAGGCAGGGTTGCTGATTTAAAAAAAAAAAAAATTATGTAAAAAATCATTTTTTTTTTATTTTTTAAAGCAAAATATGTATGTGCACACAAATACAGTAACAAATTCAGTTAATTATTTATGTCTTCAAAGAATTTAGGATATTTCAGTTGAAATAATTATTTATTACTAGTTCAAAATTAATTATTAATTAATTATAGCATATAAAAAATGTGTGCTTAATAAACAGAGAGCAACAAGAAACAGAAGAGAAAGCTTATGTTTCTGAAAATATAAACAGGGCTGGCAAATATCACATAAAATGTTTACTACAGCTTAATCATTTTTACTATTTAGATGTTTCATCAAGAATACCAGTTTTGATGCCTTATCAACCCCCAATCTGTTTCTTAATTTTGAGTGCACTATTCCAAATGTAGAAAAAATCCTTTCCAAAGGTGCAGTTGATGCTTTTGCTGTAGTCAGCATTTCCAAAAACTCAATGTTCTCTGATAAAACGTCATTCTTTGACACCTGACGAAGCTGTTCCACTTTTCCCTAGAGAACCAGATGGATTAAGGCTACCATATAGTGAGTTAACTCTAATGAATTACTTGAACCTGGAATATATTAAAATTTATAATTAAAAAGTATTTATATTTTAATAATTTGGAAGAAGCCGATATAAATAGTTTTTTTTTTTTTTTAAATCATAAAAATCAATATTTTGTCTATAAAAGAATCATATAAATCAGTTTTTTTCTAAATAAATCATAAAAATCAGTATTTTTTCTTTCTGTTTGTGTTTTATGGTATCCCAAACGCATGCATGGTATTGGAGTAGACGTAAAGCTTCCCCATAATGAAGATTTGGCCTTTAAATGAAACTTCATTGTGCATGTGCTGGTGCGGGCGCTATTTATTGACTATATTAGAAAGCTTTTTCTAATATGCGCAAATACTGCAATAAATATTATGATTTTTTATGAGTACTTTTTCATTCTATAACATCATATAAAAAATAGGGTCAGTTGGGGTAATTGTAAATGCTTTTTCAATGTTTTAACTTTTGATCCTTCCCTACCTCTTGAATGAATTCAGAGATAAAATTGTGAGCATTGTAGCCACTACTGTACTTCTTGTGAGTAAATGTGTACAAAAATTTTGACTTTATGACTATTTGTTAGCGAATGAGCTCGTGTTTACAATTACCCCCGAGATCTGGGGTAATTGTAAACAGTGATTTATTTTCGAATAAGGTTGATGGAAATGGAAAATTGTTTCATACACGGTCTGCTTGATAGCTTAAGAAGTTCCGGAGCAATGGCTCTCAATCAGCGGCCACCAGGCCGCCTGTGGTCCGCTGAGTTATGTTATGAGTCGGCTGAGATCATTTAACGAGAAATATCTTGCAAAAAATCAAGTAATGCGACAAATTTATGTAAAATTTGTCTCGCAGTGGATCAGTCGGTTAAGCTTGGATCCCATAGAACACTGAAAGTGAAGTACAACTGGCCGTGGTCAACGCTTGGGAGGGCGACCACTAGGGTGGTGCTTATTTTTCAAAGTTTTGAATTTTCAACCTCTTACCCTCTAAATGTGTTAAATTATACCAAAAAATGATTCTGATAAAATTTTATCACCAGCAAACAATATTTAGAGGTAGCTCAAAGAGAGTAAATTTCATAATTGATCGAGATTTTGCAATTTTTTGAATTTTTAAGCAAGATAAAAATGATTTGCAACTATGCATAATTTATTTAAGTAACTTCTCTATGATTCAATAAAAATTAAATATTTGTACATTATATAGCTATAATGAAATAGTTTTCTTAATAAAAAATACAGTATTCAAGTGTACCTCATTTAGGTGGCAACAACTGTCTAAACGAGTGATCGCCAAACTTATGGAGCCACTGAGCAATAATACCTCTTCTAAATTTTACTTATGAGTTACCCCCCCCCCCTCTCCCCATAATAAAGAAAGAAAGAAAGGAAAAGACAGGACAAAAAAAGTTAGAAACTTTTCAATTCTTAGTTATTTATATATGCGAGTGGTCAGCTACCTTTTTCATGTACTATATATTTATGCCAGCAAAATATTCTTTATTTTCTGTCTGAGCCATGAGCTATATTAACAAAATATGGAAAATCAACAGTTGTTGGTGTAATTATGTGCTAATTAACCTTATGTGTACCACTGCAATCTATTAAAGATTTCTTTATGAGTTACTTGTAGTTGTCATTTTACTGTTTGATGACTACTGGTCTAAGCCGTGGGTGGGGAACCAATTGACTTTGAAAGGAGACACATTAAATTTGCTGCTTGGGGTTAGCTGATATTTTATGTGTAACATACACTGGCTAGCAGCAAATATTAGGTGGCATGCCATTACCAGATAATATTAGTACTAAAAAAGAACACGCAAGTGAATTGAAGGTTTTTTTTCCCCTTAGCATCATCAATTTTAATTGTTATTGTTACTGCTGCTCTCAAAGGAAGTGGCTGAGAGATTCAGATTTACCCAATTCACCAAACTCAAACTCAAACAACACCTTACTTATCCTTTGCAAATTACATCGAAACTATCTCGTTTGCTCATTGCACTGCCTGGAAATCAAGCAGCATCTATATTATATATACTGCATAATAGTCATATAAATATTTTGTTTGGTCTAATTCAGTTAGATATAATGCAGTTGGGATTCAATAGTGTTATCGAAGCAATATTTAGTTTTTTCTCATGTCTAATGCTCTCAAATTTTATTTGTGTGACCTTTTACCACCTGCCAAGTTCACTGTGTCATTTCAGAGCAAAATTGTTCCTTACTTGTAGTTTAGACCAGTCGTTACCAAACCGTAAATCACCAGCAACAATTAACTCACTAGGAAATCTTTGGTAGATTGCGGTCATACTCAGGTGGTTAATATGCACGTAATTACACTAACAACTGTTAGTGGATTTTCCATATTTTGTCAATATTTGCATTGAAAGTTTATGGCTCTAGAAAGTTATGGTTATGGGAATTTTTTTTGTAGCATAAATCCATGAAAAAGCAGTAACTGCCAATATAGTAGCCCTTTCGTCTTGTGCTGTCATATATAAATAAATAACTGAGAATTGATAGGGAGGGGAGAATAACTCATAGTAAAATTTGGAAAAATTATTATTGCTCAGTGGCTCCATAAGTTTGGCAATCAGTCGTTTAGACAGTTGTTGCAACCTATGAGTTACACTTGAATACTGTATATTTTATGCAGAAAACTACTGTATGATAGCTTTGCTATTTACAAATGTTTCATTTTTACTTATTCATATAGAAGTTACTTTTTAATATAATTACATAAATTGAACATAATGGCAAATCATCATTTTTATCTTGCTTAAAAACTCAAAAAATGTTGTTCATTTATGAAAGTTTACCCTCTTTGAGCTACCTCTAAATATTGTTTGCTGGTGATAAAATTTTATCAGAATCATTTTTTGGTATAATGGAACACATTTAGAGGGTAAGAGGTTGAAAATTCAAAACTTCAAAAAATAAGCACCACCCTAGTGACCACCTCCCGCGGCTGATTATTCTGAGACTGAGTGCGCTAAAGGGAGCTGTGCACGTAAAATACATCGTCACTTCAAATGTAAACCAAGTTAAAAATAATTTCCGCTGAAGGACCAACCTAGGTGACGATCTCTCATCTGGGAGCTGGTTTTAAAATCATTAAGCCCCTATGAGCCAAGTGTACTTCAGTAGGAGTTTTCTTAATTCAATTCTCATTTCTTTTCTCATAATCTCATTCTCATTCCTCCTTGCAAGGGGGGGGGGGGGGTCTGGATTTCCAAGTGGCATCAGCAACAACAATGACAGTTATGTAAAATAGACACAAAAGTGTAATTTACATCAAAATATAATACTTCCCCCCAGAATATTGGAAATAGGATAAATTTAAGTTTTTACAATTACCCCAGAGTACGAAATATATGGGGTAATTGTAAACGCCTGACTTGCACATGAAAAATAACAGGGAGGATGAAATTCCTAACTAAATGCTTTTAGCAACATTCCATATGATTAATAAAAATGGTTGAAACCTCTTTCATCGCTTTTGCTGATGAGCTGGAGACAAAAATCACTAAATTTTGTTAAACAACTTTTTTCACTGTCATTTTCAAACAATGGTGATGCCTCCACAAATGTTTCGAAACTTTCAAAACTCTTTCAGTGTCTTCCCTATGTTGCCAATTCATCACACACCAGCAGTTAAGTTTTCAAAACCACCACAAGTGTAGTTATGAAGCTTGTTTACAATTACCCCGTGTTTACAATTACCCCAACTGACCCTACATTTGTGGGAGTAATATTCATAAGCTAAAAATTTAAATAATTTAATATTTAATAAATAGTTTTCTTTTTTTTTTTTTTCAAAAAATAGATTAAAAATTTTTTTCGAAGTAGTTGGAATTTTGAAAGTAGTTGTAACTAGCAGTTGTGAAAAAAGTAGTTTAATTAGTAATTAACTAGCTCAAAACAAAAGTAGCAGGGGTCGGCGTGAGTCACTTTTTTCACTTAATGTCACTTTTTTTTTTGCATTGGTCAATTTTAGTCACTTTTTTAAGAATTTGTCACTAATTTCACTTTTTAAACAATATTGGTCACTATTTTCACTTTTTTGCTCTTTCTCTGGCAGAGAAACCAAAAAAAATTACTTTTTCTGGCTATGAGTTAAGAAAACATTGCAATTTTGCATAAAAATACGTGTGTCAGGGTTGAAGCTTCCAGCGTATCCGCCATTTTTGGTCCTGTACGTCCGCCATTTTTGGTTGTATTTTGAAATTCGACATGGTGCCGGCCCCAAGTGTGCCGAAGTTAAGGTTTGATATTGCAGTGGTGCAACCAGAAGGGTAGGCCTAGAGGGCCGTGACCTCTCCCCCCCCCCTCTAGAATGATGATTTGAATTGTTTTTATTTTTTTTATTTTTACTCGAGAAGAGCAAATAAAGAGAGAAAATAAAGCTATATTTAAATTAGAAAAGAAAAAAAATCAGATTAAAAATTTTTGGCAATTGCAGATTATAACACTCAGAAAATTACCTTAATTTCTCTTTTCTTTTTTTCCCCCCCCCCCCCCCCCCCCCACTCCCCAACTAACTGTCACAATCGCAAACGAAAATTTTTGGAGCTCAATTCGGGATTTCTCAACGAAAAGACAATATGCATATCTCGAGGAAAAAAGTTATATTTGTATGAAGAAATCATTAAATAATGATGTACGGGAGGGGGGAATCTAAATTCGTAAAAAAAGCTTCAGAACTGAAAAATTCTTAGCAGGGGCAGATTTTTTTTGCTCAGAAAAGATATTGCTCAGAAATTACATTATGACCTTTTTATTTCCATCCCCATAAAGAATTTTTCTGATTGCCACTCATTCTGTTATTATGTATGATAGTGATACCTTGTAACTATCATAAATTATAAAATCAGGGAATTTTTCGGAGCTCAATCAGGGAATTTTCAGGGATTTCTTTCTTGAATTTTGTTATTACCACAAAGTTACAAAAACAGTATTGAATAATCAAACAGTTTGTTTCCTACAATGATACAGAAGATTAACACAGTATTTTCAGTCTGAATAATTTCGATAAAATATCAAATTTAGATTTATTTCAAGTGAAATTTGCTAATCTTTAAACAAGTATAAAAAATATTTAAAAAGTGGCATTTGCAAACTAAATTTTATTCAATGTTGAACATAAGTTAAACTTTGAAATTTCTGCCGATTTGAATAAATATTTATTCATTTATATTTTCAAATAAGTAACAATTTGAGAAAGAAATTAATTAAAAAAAATAACTTGTCTCTCTCACTCTTACCTTATTATGGGTTTTGAAAAAGGTATTTATGAACATAATTACAGGTATAAAAATTCTTATTTTTGAATAGGCTATGATTTTTTTTTTTTTTTTTAAAGTTGGGTAAAAGCTTTATTTATTCAGGTTTTCAAAAGATGTTGAAACTGCTCTTTTTCAAGTTATATTTAGTTTAAGTGAAAACACACACACACACAGGTTTACATTTTAATGGTCACTATTTTGGTCACTTTTTTTAAAGCTGTGGTCACTTTTTTCACTATTTTGAAGACTCCAAAGTGTGCCTAGCCCTGAAGTAGTTACAACTAGTAGTTAACTAGTAGTTGCCACTGGTAGTTAACTACTTCTAGTTAACTACTGCTGAACACTAAGTGTTGTATTTGTGCAAAATTAACTGGGGGGGGGGGGGGTCATCTGCCTGGAAGGTACTGATGTACTGCATCAAATACAAAATGAAGGGCTCTTTGGATTGGGTCATGTGCGTAATTCCGCCTTATAAAATTAGGAGAGAGTGAGGGTGAACATTTTGTTAAATGCTAGGGGTTCACCCCCCCCCCTCCCCCTGCTCACTCTCTCTTGCCAATCCCCAGAACTGCTTAGGCAGCTCCTTTGTGTTGCATCGCAAGTTTGCAACTAAAGCAAGTTGTATTGCAACTAGGAATCAACATAAAATTAATCACAAAACTTGCAAGAATTACAGGTGCATATTTCAAGGTTACAAGGGAAACCTTTTCCATTGAAAAAGAATAAGCTTCTAGATGGAAAACATCCAGCTGAAGCAAATTTGGATGTTTTTCGTCTAGAAGCTTACCGTATATTTCCAAATATAAGCCGAGAGTGCATTATTCCTTCAAAAATGTACCAAAAATTCAAAACTCGTATATAAGCCAAGATAAAAAAATTTGAAGAAAAAAAATTGCAGCTCAAAGAGAGTTGCCAAAGAGGGCGAATCATTCGCCTAGCAAGTAACAGATCAAGTATTTTCCAATCAAGATGCTGTGAAAGTGAGAAGCTTGGTGACAGATTGATCTCTGGAAACCCTGTCTGAGGCGAGCGCCTCAGACAGGGTAGTGATCGAGCACATTTTCCCCTCTTCATTCATTGCTTTTCCCCCCTGCATTTGCTTAGTTTGTTTTACTTTTTTTATTGTTTTTATTCAGTTATTTTTCTACATTTATATTAGAAGGATGAGCGGGAATAGAAAGGCATACACATATAGTCGCGAGCGTATTATAGTGGGGAGCAAATTTCACCATTTTGTTTCAGTGATGATTTCCCAAAATCCAGCTGTAAAATATATGTATATTGTTTTAAATAAAACCCTACTTATTTTAAGCTAATTATTTCCTTTATGTAGGAGACATAAATTACATATTTAGAGCTCTATATTAGTCGATATTTCGCGATATATAGACAGACTTTTTTTTTAGATTATTGGACCCGTATATAAGCCGACCCTCCTGATTTAGCTTTCAAAAAAGTTCCAAAAATTCTTGGCTTATACACGGAAATATACGGTACTCTTTTACCTTGCAAGGGGGCATGGCATGTATTTGCCTTCCTTGCAATCGCGAAGTACATGTCTGCAATTTTTTCAAATTTTGTGGTTAATTTCATGATGACTTTTAATTTTTACTTTGTATCACAGAGGTTTATATTTTATTTTAGAGTAGCCTCATGGAAAAGATCGGTACTGTGTCAAAAATAACATTCAGTATTGTACGCAGAATCAAAAACTAATATATATCTTCAAACACAATGCAGTACATAGATTTTACAGTGTCGGAAACTTGCTAAAGTTCCAAATGTCCCCAAAAACCTTCACATCCATCTTCCTGCAAAACTCGCACACTTCAATCATACTTCCTAAATGTTATTCCATGATATTCTGAACATTTTATGAATTAACACGATCTCACTGGTTTAGACTGTTTTGACGTTGCTTTGAAGGAATTTTGGTTTTCGTAAGCTTATCTGTTTCACTTCTAACAAATATCCTTTGAGTAATTTCTTCCCAAGTTTCATTTGAGTGTTGTTCTTTCCTCCATGCATTAGAAGAAACATGAGCACTACATTGTAATAACTTCCTTCATTAGCAAGCTTGAAATTTTGATCAATGTAGTTCATAGCAAAGTAGCCAATTACCTTTACCAGAGCATTACAACGAACTTCAAAGTGGCACATAATTCATGTGATTCAATAATGCATTGAATGCTATAATGGGCTGTTATTAAGTTGTTGACACATGAAACATAAGTACCATCTCTTTAAATTCATTCAAGAAAATAGAATTATTTATATTTGATTTTGATATGCTCCTGCTGCATCTATTGACAAGTTTGGCATCATGGACACTTAAACTAAGATCAGCTTGATATGTACAGTTTTGAACAGGACAATCCTGTTGTTCTAGGTAGTTCCTTCATCCTGCTGTCTGCAAATGCAGCTTCGGGACATCAAAATGTTCTGAAAGATTGTAACCTAGAGATATTGCAATAAATACAAGAAAGCATTAGAGATTGAGACACGATTACAGGCAGTAGTTTGACTTATACAGTACAGAGCCTCTTATCCAGGAACCAAAAAAAAAACGGGAAACTAGAAAACCAGGAATTTTTTCGTGAATTTCCCGCCATTTTTGAAAAGTTCGCGTTTTTTGCCCATTTGTTAAAATTACAAATTTTTTCAAAATACCTTTAAAAATATGCATTTTTTCGTTACAAGTAACATATTCAGTGATTATAAGTCGAAGAACTTAGTCTAAAAACGATGTTTTTTTAGCGTTGGGAGCATAAATTTGCAGAAGAAAATTAGAAAGAAATTTTTCTCCAACGAAACTTGAGAAAACCTGACGCTTTCTCCATTTTATTTCAATAATTAAACACGAAAGAAATATCTATTTAGCTTTACATTTATTTAATTGTCTGGTGAGTATTTGAAGAAGAATTGCAGCAAAATTCGGACTATGTGAAAGCTTGAAAAATTTCTAATTCTGCAGATTCACGAAATTTTTGTAATAGCTGATCGTGTGTAAATTAGAGCTCATTTATTTTTGTTTTATAAATTTGTTGATTTATTTTAGAGCTGCATTAAGGTAATAAGAATTTAAATTTGATATTAAGGCAACAAAAATTAAGACTGTGAAAATGAATTCTTTATTAAAATTGACTTTGCAAAACCAAAGTCGTTGCACACAAGTATGAAATTGCATGTTTCTGCATGTAAACATGCTTCTTAAAAGAAAAGGATCTTCAAGTTGAACTTCGGGTGTCTTCTAGAATGTGGCTGGAACAGGATCTTTTAATAGAAACCAACATCGACGATGCAGATAAAGATGTCCGATTCGGAAATTATTCAAATGGTGCTACACTCGAACGATGACAAAGAGCAAGAGAGATGAAGATGAAAGTAATGAAATTTTGCCTGCTATATCTAACGAACGTTGCATTTAATTAACTAAAGAGCTTATACCAGGAATGGAACAAAAATCTTTTTTATAGACGAAATGCACATAATGGCTGTTCGAAAAATCCAGCAAATGTTTTTACAGCAAAATCCTTTTCGCCAACTGAAACTTCATGAAATGTTTAAAATATAAATACTATTTATATTGAATCATTTATGTTATTTTCACCCCCCCCCCCCCGCCCCCTCTCATTTTGACTTGTGAATGTTATTGATTTTTATCTTTCTTTTCTTTGAATATTTCTTAATTTAAAAGTACTTCTTTACTATTTTCTACTTATTTTGAAGTATTATTACCATTTGTTATTGTATTTTTTTAAACCTCTGAATATCATCGGTTTTTAGCGATCGAAAAAAAGTCCCAGGAAATTCAGTTATCCAGGATAGCAATGGTCCCGAGCATGCCAGATAACAGGTTCTGTACTGTACAAATTTTTGCATTATTATTGAATATTTTTTTTATTTATCCAGCTCTTATGCCATGCAACCATAGACCGTAGAGGAAATAGTTTCCCAATCGCACAACTTAGAACTAGCGAAAAAACACAGTTATGAATTGCAGTTCTTCAATTTTATTATTAAACTTATTGTAAGGGATCACTCCAAAGATTTAATTTGTGTTTGAAATCAACAACAAATATATGAAAGTATGTTTTTTCTTCAGGAAGCAAAAGGACACAAATTTTGTGTTTACAATCTTATTCCTGTTTAATAAACACTAACTATACAATTAGTTTTTCCTCTATTGCTTCTCTTTTGGGGGGGGGGGAGGGGAGGAGGACTTTAGTAAGGTCATATTTCAGTTGCTCCCAATCGAGTCGGTTGAGGAATTTGAAGTAAAAGAATGATCCAACTTGTCCAGTTACTATTATTTTTAAGCAAAACTTGATTATCTCAAGACGTGCTAGTTATTGAACAAAGGAATTAAAGAAATTTTTAAATGTTATAGGGTTTTAAAAAAAGTTGGAAAAATCATGAAATGTTTCGACCTATATATATAATATATATATATATATATATATATATAATATAAATTTTAAATGTTTTTCTTGTTTTTGAAAATATTTTTCAATTTATTTATATTAGTATATTTATTTTTTTTATTTATAATTTTAAGGTATTGTTGAGTACATGAAGGAACGATCTGATCCTAAATGGAAGCCTCCTCCAGAAGCTGTAATAACTTTAACTAGTGAAAATTTTTCTTCTATTGTGGAGAGGGAAAAATTAATCTTAGTGGAATTTTATGCTCCGTGGTAAGTTAAAATTTTTCATTTCTTTTTCATAAGTAAAAAAAGTACTTTGAAAATTTGTTAAAAAAAAAAAAAAAAAAAACAGGATGTCTGCAAAAATGGAGAATAGTTGAAGTTAGTTACCTTGGACGGAATAATGTGAAGATTTAACGAGAAAATCTAAAAGTGTGCTGTTTGAATATTTGAAGATAACATTCCAGTTGCAATGATTGACATTAATCAATATTCAGAGTTTGTACGCCTACTGGAAATCCTTAAAGACTACTGAAATTTGATTTTTTTCTCTCCAGGGTCCTTGAAAACTCCTGGAAATTTTTGGTTTTTAGGTTTACTCCTGTAAATTTGGAAAAAAATTTTTGCACATTTTCTCCCATCTCTATTTAAAACAACAGATGCAGTAGAACGCCAATTATCCGGACCAGTCGGGACCGAGGTAGATCCGGTTAAAGAAAAATCCATATAATTGGATTGACAGCATTAAAGCACAAATAGGGGTAGGTTTTTAGGCAGCTTCCTTTCACATGTTTTCCAGTCTTCGGACTGGCATTAGTAGTTTAGTAGGGCATCTTTTATCACATTACAAATAGTGCAATTAAAGTTCTTTTTTTAATATTGACAAAAAATGATACAGACTATTCTACTATACATAAAAATGATTCATATACTGTACAATAATGTACAAAAAATCATTGTAAAATTCATTAAAGTAATTATTGATAGATTTCTGCCACATAATGGATGTTCTCTTTTTATCATTCCCCTTTCAGCGCCTCCTACTTGTTTGTAAAAAAAACTGATATGAAGCTTAAAATTGCCTTGCTGTTTTTTTATTAAGTATCTGACACAGTTGATGTGCTGATGCCATATTCAAGGGCTATATGTTGTTTCCATTTTCTTCTTTTTAAAATCTTTTAACAATTTCTATTTTTTGGTCTAAAGGTAACACTACTCTTTTGCGCTGCGAAGACATGTTTAAAAAACACCTTCTATACTTACGCATCGTAATTTTAAAAATGTGGGTTCTTTTAGCTTTTTGTAACAAGTGTGAGGACAATATAAAACCACGTGATCAATTCCCAAGTTGCAGTCTACCTTTTAGTCAGTGAGTTTTTAAACAACAGTATTTCTGGAAATTTAGTTAAGCCGAGATAATTTAGTTTGACCCTTTGACTGTGAATGGCAGAACAACTATTTTTTCCCCCTGTTAGTTTCTATACTTTATTTCCATTTCCTCTAAAAATGATCTTAATCCTTCTATTCCCCATGATAATTGGGGATGGGTCAATTGCCCTCAAGATAATGCAAAAGAGTCAAGTTGCCCTCACTGCCCAAATTCTGAGCAACCCAGTTGCATTCAATCCCCCACCCCTTTCATAAAGAATTACACTTATCCCCTGGGATTGCACACCGGTCCTCCTCACTATATATGCATTGGGTGATTCACAAAAGTTTATTTCCTAAAGATAATTAGATTATTTAGTTGGGGTAACACTGGCGGATTTTAGGGGTAGGAGCCACCTCCAAAAGGATTGAAAGAAATTTGTAATTACACAATTAACTAAGTTTTGCTTATTTTTCTGTGCTTTAATGCAGATCAATTGGTTTTAAGGGATACTTAAGAACATAAAATCTATGATGGGAACTTAACTATGAAATTATTCACGAGAGAGAACCACTTTTTACTTCCAGCCCCTCCAGGAATTAATCCTGGATCCACCCTTGTGGAGGGTAATCTTAGCACAGTTTGATCATATTTAAATTATATGTTGGTTATTCCTGATATAAAGGATGTATCAATATCAACCAAAAATTATTATGTTATTATTGTTTTGATAATTTTTTTATGAAGTAGAGCCAAAATGTTGCTATGTAAGATTTAAACAAATGTAATCAATATTTATGCATTCACAGATGGATAGATATAATATTGCTTTGGTCTTTATAAAATTTGTAGCCTGCTAAAACAACTAACTTGTGTCCTTTTTTACATAGCATACACTCCATTTTAGCAACTTAGCAAAAAGACAACTTTCAAAAGAATGACCTCTAAGGCTACAAGTACAAATTCACTAATGAATAATTCAACAATATACAGGTTTAACAACCCCTTTTTATTGGTCAGAGAAAGAGCCCTTCTTATAAGTATGTTAAAAAAATTATCTTCCCTCCCCCCCCCCCCCCAGGTGACAGGTCAAGTAGGGAGTGCAACTGGTCCTCTCCAGTTTGCTGATAAGAAATACTTTGAGGGCAACTGACCCTTTTGCTTTGATTGACAAGTGAGTGGGGAGTTCAACTGACCCTCGCCCTGCTAATTATAACTGAGTCAAACATACCTGAGCGGAGGGGTGGGGGTCCCTCTTTATTATAACAGCAAAAGGCAAAGGAAGCAGGGTTTCAACCTCCTTTAAAGAATCTGAAGGTCAGGGTTTTTGTGTTTTTCTTTCTTTTTTTTGCTGAGCGTATGGAACAAAACCCTCGCGTGGTCCCTCACCCATCCGTTTGATTGGACATCCGGATAAGCGGCACTCTACTGTAGCAATTTTGTATTAAAGCACTGAAATGAAGCAATTTTCTGCCGAGTTATTGAGCAAACTGAAAGGAAGCTCGGCGTTCATGTTGAATTCTTTATTTTTGTCATGTGTGAAAGCACGCTGCAGATTTCTCTTATGAATCTTTAGATTTAGTTCATACACTTTGGTTCATCTGTCATGTATTTATTTTATGTTTTAAAAATGAAAAATGCCTGGAGGAAAGAAAACCTTTAGTGTAAAAAGATTTTTTCTCAACGACTTTAAAAATTTGATTGTTTGAAGGTCATGATCGCAAGATCACTACTATTGTACAGCACGCCTGCAATCTGTCAAACATTGATTAGTGTATCAAATATAGACATACTGCTCTAAAATCATATTTAAAAAGAGAGAAGCATCTAAATAAATCATTAAATACTAAAAAAATCATTTACCGACTGCTGGAATTTTATCTTCGACTCCTAGAATTTAATTGGTAGAAAAGGCTACAAACCCTGAATATTTACTCGTACATTATAATTTGTGACGGTCTGCTAAATTTCTAAAAATTGTTATGACCTTCTGATAAAGTGTCAGTGGAAAGGAAACTCTTTTTGTCAAAATGTAAATTTTTTCCTTGCTCAACATCCAGTAAAATTTTTTATTAAATGGCTCTATTTTACGTAGTTGTAGTTGTTCTGATTCTTGCTAAGAAATGAAATATTTTGCCCTGATATTTCTCATTTTTAAATTCATTTACTTTTTTCATTTTAGTTCAAATGCAGGGATGCAAACGTTATGTGAAAGTCCATTTCTTGCACCAAAATAGCAATTCTGACTGAATTTTCATTGATTGAAGTTTTTTCTAGACATAGCACGTTGTAAAAACCTTATATTTTAATAATATATTGTTAAGTAACTAGCAGCATTTGACTAGCAATTCCTTCCCTCCCTTTATTCTCTTAACATATGCCTGCTGTCAGCTTCTAATGCTCAGGGGTCGCAATTTTGCTCCAAACAGAAGAATCTGCTACAAGCGGCTCCAAAAGCATTATTTTGGCCTATTCTGCTCCAAACTAAAAATTTACATTGTTCAATTTTGTTTCAACTTTTTTTACAATTTTCAATTTTTTTTAAGATAAGAAAATGTATACCGTATATTTCCGAATATAAGCCGATCCGTGTATAAGCCGAGAGTGCATTATTCCTTCAAAAATTCAAAACTTGTATATAAGCTGAGATAAAAATTTGAAGGAAAAAAAATTACAGCTCAAAGAGAGTCGCCAAACGGGGCGAAAAATTCGCCAAGCAGGAAACACAGGTCAAGTATTTTCCAATCAAGACGTGTGAAAGTGAGAAGCTTGACAGCAACGGCGATAGATTGATCTCTGGTAACCCTGTCTGAGGCGAGTGTCGAGCACATGTTTTCGCCCTATTCATTCATTTTCTTTGCTTTTTGCCCCTGCGTTTGCTTAGTTTGTTTTACTTTATTGTTTTTATTCAGTTATTTTTCTACATTTATATTAGAAGGATGAGCGGGAATAGAAAGGCATATAGAGATAGTCGGGAGCAAATTTCGCCAATTTGTTTCAGCGATGATTGCACAAAATCCAGTCGCAAAATATATGTATATTCTTTTAAATAAAACTCTACTTATTTTAAGCTAATTATATTTCCTTTATGTAGGAAGCATAAATTACATAATTAGAGCTCTACATTAGTCAATATTTCACAATATATAGACAGACTTTTTTTTTTTGGATTATGAATATAAGCCAACCTCCCCGATTTAGCTTTAAAAAATGCTCCAAAAATTCTCGGCTTATACACGGAAAGATACGGTAGTAATTTAAATATTTTGATCGGTTATAAGTTTTCCCCCACATGCAGTTCTAGGGCAGGATAACAGCACCAATCTTTACCTCAGACGTCACCTCTGATGTACGATGTCATTGTGCCATAGTAATTATAAACAATTACTGCCTAGATCACAATAAAAAATAACAAATTTTGAGTAGTATTGAGAAAAAAATGGTTAATCAAATTACCTACGCAAAGGAATTAAAATATATGTATATACATTATTAAAATTAATTTTATTCTTTAATATTTTTTTTATTAACTAAATCATATAAAAAGATCTTTAATCAAGTTGTAGTTCATATCTAATTTTAGATTAAGCTACAAGCAATTTATTCATTTTTAAGTAATAAGAATTTGAATTATTTGACCATGATTATACTGTTGTACTATTTCTTGTAAGAAGAATAAAGATCTCAAAAGTGAAATTAGACAGTTTTCATTTGATTTTTTTTTTCTAATTATCCCCCTTTTTTCAGTTGGAAAAATGTTATGTGTTTCTTATTGCTGGGTTTTACACTTAAAGTTAACCAGTTTCAGAATCTACAGCTTGGAAATCATTAACTTGTCTGCTATCTTTCTAAACTTGTTTTGTAGAATCTCAATCAACTTTTTATCGAAAAGAAAAAAATGATTTTTTTAAAAATGGGGTTTAAATTCCTTTAATATGTTTCTTTTAATTTCTTAAAGATTATTTTCATCTCTCAGGAAATCTTTTCCCCTACAAGTTTGTTTCATAAATCACACAAGAAAATCATGCAAGCCACAAAACGAAATTTCCGCTAAAAAAGTTAGCCTTATTTGCTACAAAAGTTTTCCCTGCCACAAATTGGCCTTTTTCTGCTCCAAAACTTGATTTTTTTCCCCAAAAACTGCACCCAAACCGTTTGACTAATTGTGACCCTTGAATCCTAGATATTAGGTTTCCAACAACAAAAAGTACAACATTTAACAGCCTCTTTTTTGTTTCCATTTTACTTTTCAAATCATCCAGTCATAGAATAAATTCATAAATGAACTATTAGTGTATTATTAGAAAACTTAATTCATTGGACGCTTGTCTCACTGCTTTAGAGCTTTACGTTTTTTACAAGCAGTCATTCTTATAACAGCAAAATAATAATAATAATAATAATAATAATGCTCACAGTATGCACACGTATAAACTGAATTGATTGATTTTGAATGTCAGAAAAGTTTATCTCGTGCATTAGTGTTCCCATTGTAAATTCTTATCACCATCAGTGCCTATCACTAATTCTCTTTTGAAACATCCAATTCCTTTTTTGAAACATTCCTATTTCCTTTTGGGATCATTCCATGTCAAGCCAACATGGCATTCAACTTTACAAGCTCAGATTTTCATGCAAGTCACTGTTTTATGGTTTATGAGTTAATAAAGTTTGAAATGTGCTAGAAGCACTTTTTTAAAGTTTACAGCAGTGCTTTAAAATGGTATACTTACGATTTTGTAGATCTAGAGAGTTGTGTAAAAGCTCCTTTTAATTTGTATTGCATGCAGTTTCATTAAATGCGCAACTAATGTACTTTTCATTCATAAAAATCTTCAAACGAAAAATTTAAAAATTTGAGATGATGCTTTTTAAATTTTTTATTTAAAAAAATATGTAATTTAAGAAATATTTTTAACTAATCCGCCTCAAGCAGGAAAATATTTCTTGATCATTGCTTCCCTGATAGATAGGTGAAATCAGATATTCAAGTCATTTTAGAGTTAGGAGCCAGTAATCCCCCCCCCCCCCCCTTTGGTATTTATTTTATGGAGAAAGAAAGAAATTGCAAAGAAATGGGGGAAGCAGCTCAATATGCCTTTCATGTCGTTTCAGCAATTTTATGTTTATGATTTCGGAGGGGAAAGGAGTACTTTTGACAAACTTCTGCTATATTGGGATCTGCAATTTCAGCTATTTGGCCATTTACAGAAGTTAGAGAGTCAACAAATACAGCCAAAAAAATTTTAATGCAAAATTCTAAAAATCTTATTAGTTATAAAGAACTCTTTGTAACTCTCACTGTGATGTAAAACATTTATACATACTTGCCAAGTCTACCGTTTTTAACGGGAGACTGCCGTTTTTTGCGTCTGTCCCCCGTTTAACACAATTTTCTCCCGTTTTTTGTATTTTCGCTTTAAAATAAATGAATGAAGCTTCAATCTTTTTTTGCTCAATGGACGGCACTCGGGATCGTAGTTATTCACCGAGTAGTTTTTATGTAATTTTCTTGTATTTTGACAAAATTCCGTTCTTTTGGTATTTTTGAAAGTCAAAATTTCGGTTTCGCGAATATCTGTAATTTTGGTACCACTTTTTCCTTTCTTTAAATGATAAAATTTTGAAGCAGCATGCGAAGATACTTGCTTTACGAAACTTTTACAAATTAGCAGTAAAACTTCCGCATTTTGTCTTTCATATGCTTTCAAGGGTCAGTCCCGATTTTTTCAAAAATCCGATTGCATCCGCTTCGGTAAAAGTCCCTAGTTCTTGTGTACTATCTCATTCAATCTCTTGGACATCAATACCTTTTGGTTTACCATTATTTTTAATATTTTTTACGATTTAGCCTCTGTAGTAGAGGATTTGCACTTCTCCTTTTGCCACATCCACTCGAAATTTCAAGTGGAAATTTGCTGGAAGACTGATATGAAGATTTTTGGGGACATTCTGAATTTCACCAAGCTTCTGACACTGTGCAAAATCTATCTACATTATGTTAGAAGACATATATTAATTTTTGATTCCAAACAGTTGTGTGAGATTAGTTGTGTGTTATTTCTGACAGAAAACCGGCCTTTTCCATGGATCATTCTAAAATAGTTTAGTTTGTAATGACTGAGTGAAGCAAGCTCAAACTCACAATGCGATCCAAGGGAGCTCCACAAGCAATTCCAGAAGTTGGTGAGCAATATCGAGCAGAGGGCAGAAGGCCACTTTGTGCTTTAATAGTATCAAAAATAGGGCTCGACCGATGGCATTTTTTGGCCGATGGGCCGATGCCGATTGTTGGCTGATTGTTTTGAGATCGGCCGATGGCGGATTATTTTCCTCTTCCATCGGCCGATGCCGATGGCCGATGGAAAAAAAATTCGCCTTAAACCAGTAAAACGTGTAGAAGGCTTGTCAAAAATGTCATTTAAATCATTTATTTATTTTTATGTTGATAAAAACATAAATGCATTATTCAAGCACCATGTAAGACTGTTTAGGGGAAGTTTACTTAATAATTAAAACTAAAAGAAACACTCGCGATTCTAGGAATGTAATTAAACTATTTGGCGGTAAAAAAAACTATATCACAGGATTTTTAATTCTTTTTTCTTATCTTTGCAAAAAAAATTTAACATCTGTTGGATCGCATCGGGTCTCCTTTCCTTTCCTTCAGCATTTTCTCTTTATAACTCGTGCACTGCAAATTTCACGTGCAGCTGCCATTATTTTCTTATTTTTTTCATGGGGAGGAATGCAGATTTTATAATACAGACTAATAAATAATGTGGGTTGTATCGGATTTTTTCCCCCGTTTTTAAAAGAAAATCGGGAAAGTTTCTATTTTTTTTTTCTTTATAAAAGTTATTTTGACTAAAAATAGCTCTTTTTATAAAATAAAAATAAAATGTTAAAAAGTTTCTCTCGCAGTAACGCATCCATCCCTCCCTGTTCATAACCAAGAAGTACCGAATATTGCTTTACAAACATAGACATTGAAAATTACACTGAAATACTTGCCATATTCTTTGTAGTTTTATGAGCACAATGTAAGGTCACTGAAATAAACCAATATTTTGTAAACGTGAAAAAGATTTTGAGCACCAGCCGTTTTCTGTTGACAAATAATCTGAATAACACGTTATCGATTATAAAAATTACGATGTATTTTGAAGAAAAAAAACAGTATGGGACCTAGTCTTCGGCAGCAGTTAACTAGAAGTAGTTAACTGCTGGTAGCAACTACTAGTTAACTAGTAGATAACTATTAGTTGTGCCTACTTTTGTTGTTAACTATTAGTTAAACTACTTTTTCCCTACTACTAGTTACTACTTTCAAAATTCCAACTACTTTCAAAAAAAAAAAATTAATCTATTTTTTTGAAAATTTTTTTTTTTTAAACATTAAATTATTTAAATTTTTAGCCTTTGAATATTACTTACACAACAGTATTTTTTATATTATGTTATATAATGTAAAAGTACTCATAAAAAATCGTAATATTTATTGCAGTATTTACGCAAATTAGGAAAAGCTTCCTAATGTAATCAGTAAATGGCGCCTGCAGCAGCACATGCACGATGCAAGTTTCATTTAAAAACGAAATCTTCATTATGGGGAAGATTTACCTCTACTCTAATACCAGGAATTTCTTTAAAATTATTTTAATGATTAAAAATAATATTGAGTTTATATATTTAAGAACAAGCCTAAAAATTGAAATTCAAATGAATTATACTTGAAAGTAGTTAACTAGTAGTTCACTACTTTTGGAGAACAGTTAACTACTAGTTACAACTAGTTTCAGAAAAAAGTAGCTAACTGTTAGTTGCAACTAGTTTTGTTTAGACTAGTTAGTAGTTAACTACTTTTTGACTAGTAGTTGCTGAACACTAATGGGACCTCAAGTCCGGAATGCTCGGGTCCGCGATCTTCCCGGATTTCGGAATTTTCCGGATTTTGGGTTCTCATACAAAAATTTTTGTAAGTTGCATCAGAGCCCATATAATTTGATCTGGAAGATTTTATCAGCATTTTGCTCATTTATAGCATTTTTATTATCGTATATACTCGCCTATAAGTCACGAAATTTAGCACAAAACACGAAGTTGGAGTAGGCTTGCATTGGTGGCAAAACATCGAAACATCTACACTCTTCCCAAAATTGTTTTTGCCTCTTTAATTAAGCAATAAAAGAAAAGAATTCCGTCAAATTCTGATGTGATTTTATATTCTCCAGCCACTAAATTGCAGTTAAAGATAAGACTATCTTGAAAATACGAGAAACGCTGATTTCCAATTTCGTGATTGTTTTGTATCATTAAAAATAAAAGTAAAATTAGAGCTCATTTAAAAAAAAATAATATAACAAAACTACAAGAAATTTTTAAAAAAGCAAAATTTAATGATATTAACTCAGAATTAAAGCTACAAACAATTAATGAAAACTCTAATCGCAAAAACGAACCCTTTTCAGAAAATCGCAAAATAAATTTTTCAACAACAGCATATTTCCGATCTACATCTTCATTACATTTTATTTTCCATTTTGTTAAAACGCCTATTTCCAAACAAACGGTGGAAACATTACCCGATTTTTTTTTTTCCAAAAAACAATCAGTTTCTTTTTTTTTTTTTTTTCAACTGCCGATTTTTTTCGAAAAAGTTTCGGAATTCCGAATTCGAGGTCCCATACTGTATACATTGTCAATTTTTGAAAATAAAGAAATTGTAGCATTTTTATTAAGATATTATTCCACCCTGTCGCGCGAACTCCTTTTTTAAGAGTTAAATTTTTGAAAATTGCAATTCGAACTTGGACATAAAATTTCGATCAATAAACATTTATACTGAAAATTTGATCCATATCAATACGTTCTATGTCTAAACTAATAGTAAAATAACAAGAAATATTCTAAACTGAAAGCAGATGCAACGAGATTGTTGCACAATTGCAGTAAAACAAACACGTGAATTTTAAGAAACGTAACAAACTAAAAGCAGGTGGTATTAGATTATTGCACAATGACATCTAATACACTAAGTCATTATTAAACGAAAAACGGCCAAAAATGAGTCAACTAACCTAGTGCAAAAAACAAATAGCACTCATAAGACCGTCTCTATTACTTTAACATATTCTATTTCGCGAGCATTCTGTTCAAAGAGAAATAATTTTAATAATGAAAGGTTTTCGGGCAGCGATCGCTTGAACTAATTTTCCGAATTTTTTATCAAATACTTTGTAGAATGACATTATTTCTGTGCTCTTTAACTGCTGCGATGCCTGCTATTGTAATGGAAATAGAAATCTAGCTATGGAGGAAAAAGAAAGTTAAAGACAGAATGTTTTCTGGAAAGTTGTCCTCGAGAAAAACATCGGCCTTGCATCGGCTTTTAGATGTTTTTTAAGGCCGATGGGCCGATGTTTTTCCAAAGTTAACATCGGCCGCCGATGCCGATGGCCGATGGCAACTTTGCTGAACAATCGGCACCGATGCATCGGCGAGGCCGATGCATCGGTCGAGCCTTAATCAAAAAGATTTAAGTGAAAATGTGATAGGATCAGCAGTTATAGTAATTGTCCTATATGTAGTTAATTGTTAAATATTATAAAGCTTAAAAGGGTCCAGAGACCATAATTTACCAAATCCACTTATAGGACGTAAAAAAGCTAATTAACTATTTTGCATTGAATCTCAGCATGTGTTTCATTTGTGCTAGTTTAGATAAAAATAATTTATTAGAAAGCATAACAGAAAAGTAATTTAGGAACTAGAGACTAAAAAAGTTACACCAATTTAATTTTTGTTTCTTCCTCTATAATATGTGCATGTTTTTTTCCTTTTTTTAAGGAAAAGCATGCTTTTAGATTAAATTTTAGTCAACAAAATCTCTTTAGAACATAATATGTTGTTTTTGATTGAGGTGTGGCCATTGTAAACAGTTAGCTCCTGAATATGAAAGAGCTGCTAAGGTCTTGAAGAAATTACCTACACCTATACCTCTTGCAAAAGTTGATGGTACTGCTGAAAAAGATCTTGCTGAGAAATATGATGCTAGGGGGTGGCCAACACTAATTATCTTCCGTGAAGGCAAAAAATATGAGTATCAGGGTCCTAGAGATGAATCAGGTTTGTATTTTTTTGAAGTTTTTTTAAGAAACTGATATTGCAAATTATGTACTATCAGGCAGGGGTGTAGTCCTCAAAAAAAAAGTTGGGCGTGCGCTTATATGTACGAAGATAAGCAATTAGAATCAAAAAGTGGGGGACGCTTACGTTAAAATGTAAAAAATTTGGGGGGACGCTTGTATTAAAATAAAAAGGTAGGGGGACGCCGTCCCCCACTTCCCCCATCTACTACACCACTGCTATCAGGAGTTGATCCAGCATATTTGAACAGGGTCCGATTTTTGTGAATTTTTAAAACAATTTTGTGAAAAGGGAAATATTTTTTGGAAAATTCAAATTATTCAAAATTTAAACATGCAGCGATAACAAAAATGTCGTTATTTTTTTACCTCTAATATAATAAATAATTCTGTGAAAAGTACGATTTAGTAACTCAAAATTTTGGTGATGGGTCCGTTTTGATTGATTGGAATTTTGTGAAGGGTCCGTTTTGATTGATTGGAATTTTGTGAAGGGTCCGTTTTGATTGATTGGAATTTTGTGAAGGGTCCGTTTTGTTTGATTGGAGTTTTGTGAGGGCTCCGTTTTGATTAATTGGAATTTTGGGAAGGGTCCTTTTTGATTTACTGGAATTTTGTGAAGGGTCCGAAAACAGACCTGAAGTTCCTCTGGCTCAGCTCCAGACTATTCTTTTTGTAAAACAGCAGAAATATTATGTCATATATTACCAATCACTGATAAAAAGAAATTTTAAGCAAGGAGTTTAAGAAAGAAAACGTGCATTTTATAACTATTCATACATTTTACACCTTAGCTTCCTATTATTTTCTAATCAATTATGCTAATTTTTCAAAAAGATCTTTGTAAGGAAAAAATTCTAAATAAGTAAAAAAACATATTTTTAATTTAAGAACGATTTTTTCTGTAATTTAAAAATTTGTCTTCTTCTTGAAACACAATTTTTGATGAATTAATTTTTAGAATTATTCTTCAGTTGTTTTGCTATTAATATCTTTTTAAAATCATATACATTTTAGCGATCCAATTCATTGGTAATCATAGTTTTGCCCCACACATGAACTTCATTTGTTCTAAAGAACTTTCCACACAAGGAATCCAATCCAAAGAATGTTTACAAAATTTTGCCATTATGTATAGAGTTTGTTATAAGAATACTGTTAGGGATCGCGCCAGAAGAAATTCAAGTCCGTTTTCGGACCCTTCACAAAATTCAAATCAATCAAAGCAAAGCCTTCACAAAATTCCAAGCTTCCAATTTGTGCTTTTCACACCATTATTTATAATAAAAACAGCAAATAATAAGAATTATAAGAATTTTTCATCACTATATGCTGAAATTTTCACAAAATTATTTAATTTTTCAGAAAAATCTCTTCGAAATTCACAAAAAATGGACCCATTAAAAAAATGCTGGATCGGTCCCTGACGGTATAAGTGTTCTTTATTCTAGGAAGTTTTTCTTCTCTTATGTTTTTAGTGTTGTTTTCAATCAATCATTATTTATTCAATGTATACGATATTTCATTAGTAATGAACTGTAATATTTCATTAATAATGAAAACTCACACTAAGACAAACTCGTAATGCGCAGAAATGGTATTTGTTTATCGAATTGTCAAAAAGACGTGAATGTTGTCCTTTTTGCATAATGGAAAAAAGATCCATCCCTTCCTTTAGCAAATGCATAGCACGCTAGAAAATTATGAGAATATCAAGATAATTTTAAGTAAGAAACAATATGAAAATTTCATGTAGAAACATTGGTGACAACAGTGGTCTAGTCCTGAAAGAAAAGTTGGGGCTACGCTTGTATTAAAATAAAAAGGTAGGGGAATTCCGTTCCCCTGCGTCGTCCCCCCCCCTTGACTACACCATTGGAGGATAAGCATACCTATATTTCTTATAATTTTGAAAAAGTCGTGAAAAGCATCCTTAGTTGTCTTGTATTTAAGACTTATCGTATACTATTCGTATATTATACTAGTTCATTTTCAAATTCGTATCCAAAAGCAGGGATCTGTATTTTCTGCCATTTGGAGGATTTCCGCTTTCTTCATCCCCTAGGTACCGGCTTGGATTTTATGAATGTTATATTTCCCCGATTTAACAATATCCTTGATTCAACGATAGCATTTAACAGTCCTTAGATAATCGATGTACTAAGATTATACTGTATTTATTACAAACTTGTTAAATCATATTTATTTATTATAAACTTTGCTGCATGAGCCTTCTTTTAACATTTTTAGAAAAACAATGCCATGTGAGTACCCTTAGTTTTTATTATAAAGCTTAGATTTAAATTTAAAAAACAAAAAGAGAAAAACTACTAAAATTAAAATAGATTTTTTTTCTCATAAAGAGAAGAATTACAAAATTTCCGAACTTGAAACAGGTGCTTATTGTTGTAATGCATTTTCATCATTTTGTATTCATTATCAAATACTGTTAGAATTTTGCATTGTTATTAACTCCTTAACTGGTCAACTCTTTACCAAAAATTTTCATAGAAAAGGATTTTTCATGTTGCATGTAATTAAAGTTTAAACTTATAAGAAAAATAATCAAAAATGCTTTGTACTAAAACATCAGTGCAAAGAAAAATCAATGTAAATAAAGCGCAGATTGTCAAATCAATAATGCAAATAGCTATTTCAAGGCTACAATGGATCCTCTTCATCAATGCAGGAAAGAAAAGTGCTCAACACACAACAAGAAAGTTGTGAGTGAACGGGCAACAACCAGAGAGATGGCCAGTATTTATACCAAATGGGTCAGATTAGAGATATCAGGCCAGTAGGAACAAAAACAAGGAATGAAGAATACCAATCAAAGGGCAGGAACACGAAAAAGGAAAGATAGAGGGAAAGCTGTATAGGAAAAAGAGAAAAATTATAAAAAATGTTTTCAAATATCAGGAAAAAATGGAGTATTGGAAAAAACATTTACTAAGGAATAAGAATTTTTCCAAACATAATAAGCTTCCTAAAAATCAAGGTCATAGAATGAAGAACATTTACTAATAATTCTATTAGAAGAAAATTCAAAACAATGATCAAAATTCCAACAATGCTGAGCAATCGAAGGTCGTGCAAGTTCTTTACATTTAACATAGTTTTCATGTTCTTTGAGACGGCATTTGAGGGCACATTTAGTCTGACCTATGTAAGAAAGGTGACATTTTCAAGAAATACTATAAATATCCCAATTGCTAGGACAATCAATAGATGGGCTGCATCCGATTTTGAAACATCTAACAACGAAGCATTATCACTGCTTATATAGTCCGAAAGTAACATGCTATGAATGCACAACCAGAAAACCGTGTAACAAAAATAGCAAGAACAAAGAACTCCAAAATTTTCTGTTTTTAGTAACAGGGCGAAAAGCAAGTTAGAATGCTTTTCAATGACAAGCTGCATTAACTGTTGGAAAATAGTTATACTTAAGACTTTCAATCCATGAGTTAAAAATACGGGCAAATTAATATGAGAAAGGATGAAATATTGATACGGGAAAACCAGATGTAGTCAACTACTGGTAGCCTGCCTGTACACATGATCATCAATTTAAATCATGATTTAAATCAAATGATTTTTTAAAGAAAGCCATACACCACATGGGCAAATCAGTTATGGGGTTAAATGCTACAAATTTATTTTATTTATTTATTTTTTTCTCTTCTAGGTATTATTTCTTACATGAAAGAACAAGCAAAACCTCCTAGTGAAGAAATCAAGTCTGCAAAATTACTAGAAAATTTAATTGGGAAAAATGATGTAGTAATTGTGGGCTTTTTCTTATCTGATTTCGAGCAACTATATATATCTTACTTAGAAACAGGTAAAATTAGGATTTTTTCATGTGTGGCTCTTACGTGTGTTTTGCTTTTGCTTCAAATATTTTTTCATACAATTAATTTTAAACTAGAAATGTTTTAAAAGGGTTTACACATATACATTCAGCTAGAATGCCTGTTTTTTCTAAAGTTGAAAATAGCACAGCCTGTAGGTGCAATTCCACAGGGCAAATGAAAACTTTTTCCTTAAGTCAAGATCTGACAAATTTGGGCATTTTTGGATAAATTTACACAAGTTTAAGAGTTGTTCAAAAAATACCCAAATTTGTTGGATCTTTTTATTTTATAAGGAATCATTCTAATTTAATTGATGACCTTAAAAGCCATTCAATGTTTATAAGTATTTTGGTTTCCAGTACTATTGTTATTGTTTATTTTAGTTTTTACTCATGCAACGTGCTTCACTTTTGACATTTTATGTATTTATATTTATTTCTTTTTTGTGGAAACTTTTTTCACATTCTATTTTACTTTTTATTTTCTTATATTGGCTTTATATCTATATAACTTTTTCATGTTTTTTTTTTTCATTGACACAGTTTATTTATATTTTTATCCAACTTTTTGTTCTGTTAACTTGATGGTCCAACTGCCATCTTTTAATAGGTTTTTATTATTTTTGTTCTGTGTCTTTGCATTCAATTTTTTTATTGTTTCATTCTGTACATTAAGTTTTTGTGCAATTTCTTTTCTTAAGTTTTCTAAATTCTTCATTAATTTCACTTTCTAATTGCTTAATAAAAGTTCTTTACCCTCATTTTTTTTTAAAAAATTTCTTACATTCAATTTCTTTGATTGTGTACAATTCCAGTTAACAATTTCTACTTATTTGAGCTAAATTGACTTTTTTAGCCTTCCTCACCTAGCCAATTTAAACTTCTTTTGTTGTTTGTTTTCTCATCCAATTTGAATTTTTATTTCATACTGAAATCTTTGTTCAGCTGCATACCTGGTAGAAAGCTTGTTGGGGCTCAGAGGTATAAACATGAACACAGTGGACTGTATAAGTAAACACATGCTCTTTTGTAACAATCACAACACCATTTATTAAACTTGGAATCGAAACACAAGGATTGTACTTGCGTACGTCCGCACACTTTTGATCCTATCCGAACACTACCACGTTCACTACTGGAGGACGCTGTGCGCGCAGGCATGAACAAAGCTTATCTTCCTTGCTCTATTAGTTCACTACCTTTAAGCTTGTAAAAACTTTAATACTGCGCCTTGGTTGGATGTTTGTCCTTGTGTTGTAATGATTGGTACTTTTAACCTCAAAACAAGCCTTCAATTCTTATTGCTATTTGCATCTTTATGCTGTTTTTAATATATTGTGCAATATAAAATATATAACATTTTGCTTTTTATTATTGTTTCTGTTTATTTTGCATTATCAAATAATATCCCACAATTAATTTAAATAATCATAAATACCTTATGCGTCTAAAATGTTTTAAGTACTATATGTAATAAAACAGTGGGTTGGTAGAAAGACCAGTCAAGAAAGGTTTCTAAGAGATTTTCAGGGGTCGCATGCTTTTATATTTCCCATAACACTTGTATATTTAAAAAAACCTCCTATGTTTTCTGCCTTTTTTCTCAGATTCCCAATATTTTCCTAAAGTTGGCACTTAATTTTCCAACTGCTTACAATTAGCAATTGAGAAAGTAAAATCATTTTTAAATTACCTGAATCAGCATCAAGGGTCACTGCACTCCCCCCTCGCATTTTCTATTCGAAAGCTTCTGCCCACCGCGCCACCCTTCGTGATCTTCTGATCCTCCTGAATGTTAGCAACTTTAGTTATGCATAACTGAAATATAGTGTATTATGCTGTACTTGGGATCCTTTCTATACTTGCTAAGCGTTTTAACAAATTAGGCATAAATTAATGCAATTTACCCGTATTTTACGATTTCTCTCATCAGTTGCAATTTGTTTTCCTTTCACTATCTCATTGGATCCACTTGTGTAAGACTCGATTGTTTCTTTTCCCTAAATAATTCTACCTCTTGAACATCAATAAACTTCTGTTTGTCGTTATTTTCAAAACTGCTTGCATTTCATCATTTGCCGTTCTTGCAAGTTCGTAATTTTTGCCCCGTCCTCTCAGAAATTTAATTCGAACAGTACTGGTAAAAATTGTTATATTTCTACTAAATAAAATCCAGAAAGAAACCCCTCCATAGAATCTAAGCCCATAAATGGATGACGATATTGAAACGAATTTTGTTGGATTTCCTGATGATGAAGATAAAATGTGTTCAATTTCTTTTTGTATTCTTATATTATTTTAATTATTTAATTTTTTGTAAATATTCATGGTTTGTATGCTGAAAAAGAAATTTTGTTCACTCGAAATTGATGCTTCCGTAAATCCGCAATTTTGGTAGTTTTACAAAATTCTGCAAATTCCAAAATGCAATATACATTGGTGCCGAGCATGCCTAGTTTGGGGTTTGATACTGTATTTTTAATTTAAATTATAGGGGTTTCTGATAACTTAAGTGCTAAATCCTATCTTCAATAAAAGATGGCACAGAAAATTATAAGCCAAGATTTTTGTTTATTTATTATTCTTGTTTTATATTAATGTCTTCTAAAATGATTTTAAATAGTACTTATTATTTATCTTCTGTAAATACCCTTAATAATTACTAACAACTTTTTTTTGGATAATTATTTTCTAAAATCTTGATTAAAAGCCCCCATCTGAAATTTGTGCATTTGGTTTTAAAAAGGAGGGGAAGGTCTTTTGGGATTTTGCAATAGTAAAAGATTATCTTTCTGTACAATGCACAATGTTCACAGATTTGCATAATGAAAAAAGTAGAGATGGCCCTGTGAATCATTTAATTCATGTTATCCCATAGCTTGCTTTTTTCTTTTTTTAGGATTTAATTTACTTTTCAAAGTATTGAGTTTCACATTGCTGATTTAGGCTGTAAAAATCTGAAAACGTATTTTTTCCCCATTATGTGTAAACATGTTATAAAGTTATTTGTTTTCATACTTTATGCATCTAAATGAGAAAATTTGCATGTACATTTACTATTTCTTTTCAATAAAAATTCCTATAAAATTTCTTGTTTTTTTTTTAAAGCAAATTCCTATATAGCCTATAACATTTTGGGAAAATGTCACTGTGAGGCCTGCTGCAACTACCACCCAGCAGTTCTGCTTGATAAGTGACAGGTAGATTAGATTCACTAGCCTGTGAAACACAAAAAGCTTGTTACATAATCAATTTATTTGCAAAAAATCTTTGAAACGTATTTTCATTTTAAAGCAGGGTTCGTTGATTTAAATCGGCTTGATTTAAATCAAATGATTTTTTTTTCACAAAAAAATCATCAAGTTTACAATGTTAGAAAGTGTTTTAAAAATGAAATATGTTGCAATTACAACCACTATTTCAAACAAAACTTCCTAGGTCCATCTGTGTGGATAACATATTTCATAAGTTTAGAACTAATTACTATTTTTTAAATTTTACAATATTACTGTTATTCTTCAAGCGTCTTAACAGCAAAGCATAATTCATTCAATCATTCAAATTAGAATTCATAATAATCGTGAAAAATTCTGTGTTTTTTATCATCTTAAAAATAGTATTTTAGATCAATTTAATAAATGCCACACGATAAATAATTCAGAATGATAGTGTTTAAAACAACAATTGTTAGAATTTAGAATATGTATGCTTAAAGTTTCATCCATGTCCCCTAATAGCTTAAGTTTTTATCCTTCTAAAATATTTTTTTATCATAGAAGTTTGCAATAAAGATATTTGATTAAAACAAAAAGTTTTAGTTTTTAGTAATGGTGTGAGCATATGATTTTACTAAATGGGTAAAAATATTTCTGGCTTTTTTATTTATAAAATAGAAAAATGATTAAAATACACTTGATGTAAAAATTAAGTGCATACAATTGTTACTTTTTTCAGCTTTAAACAGCAAAATAATTCAGATTAAATTTGTTCATTTTCTCTATACTTATGAGTGTACTATTATTCCTGGTAGGGTTAAGTTTCATTTGAGTCATGCATTAAATTAAAATTTATTTATCATTTTTATTATTAAAAATATTTGTTGCTATGAAAATAGCTTAAAATGTGTTTTTGCATATTGATTAACATGCCATATTGTTTCTATGAATATATTATAATAAATATCCAAAACATATAAGGTATTTTTCAAAAAATAAAAAAAATCTGATTTAAATTTAAAAAATCCGATTAAAAAAAATTTTTTTTTAAATCACGAACCCTGTTTTAAAGTAAATTTTTGATATATTATTCTTAGTGCTTAAGTAAGTGACGTAATATGTATTAAGACTCTATCCTATCCTGACTTCTTTACAAAAAAGAGGCACCTTTGTTGTTGAGTCAGTAGTGTTATTCTCAACTACTGCAAGATAGCAGGCCACCAGCTTCCAGCAGTAGATAGTAGTCTTGGTATGGGAATATTGAATGTTATGTGTAATCTGTGGGAAATTTTCAAAAATGATCTATGAGGTTCTGGTGGATATATCAATCCATTAATGATTTGCTTAGTCCAACCATCCTTGCAACCTTAGTGCGTGCCAGTAAGTATCTGCCTGCTGTAATTGGAGACATGTCCTAGCCTGTTCTCAGCCTGAACTTTGTATCTCTCCTGTTCTCATGTGTTTGTTGAATATTGAATATTGAAGTGTGTCAAACATTACTAGTTTTCCTGATTATTATTTATTGTATATATATACAGTAGAACCCTGGTTATCCGAAAAGCACGGGACTGCAATGTTTTCGGTTAATTGAGGTACCATAGAAATTTTCGCATAATCGAGAATTACAGGCGAACGCCATTTTTGTAACCAACATGTTCCCCCCTGCGCACAGAACTTCTTAAAACCGCAGAATACAATGGATTGCCAAGCAAATTAACCGGTTCTGAACTTGAATGTAACATATATGTTGCAATAAATTCTTCATTTTACGTTTATGTCATTTACTATTTTATGATGTACTGACAATATTTTTGATAGTTATGGAAAAAATGGGCCTTTTGCCCTTTATGAAAAAGTAATTCTAAAAAATCGGAGCATTCATACTCTTATCTTTGTAAGTAAAGAATCGCTCTTTGTTAGATGCCATTTATAAAAACGTTGAAAAAATGTCCTTTCAGTATCGGTTATTGGTAATCAAAATGAATTTTCTGCTAGCCCATGTTCCCAACCCCTCTATCAACATCAGTTGATCAGTATTTTAATTGTTTACAAAAGGGAAGCACCTAAAGGCTCTGAGAGGGAGGGAGATGTTCTCGGAAATGTGGTAAGAATGACACCCCAGTGGGTGCCGGTAAAAATACGGGGATATCACTATCCTTATCTCATCAAGGGGACAATGTGGCAGGGCTGCTTGTTTGGGCTAATGTGTTTTTGCCCAGAAGGAGTTATTCAATGGACACCGAGAGCTAACTTCCTCGAAGAATTCCTGAAAAAATGGCCACTTGACATCTGAATTGGAGGGGTACATGTCCCCCAGGGGTGTAGACAACTACACAAACATTGCAGCAACGTATTTTACTGATTGTAGCAATTGAATGATTCAGAAATAAAAGTGGCGGATTTTTTTTCTGGAAGGAAATGTGGTTGTTTTGAGAGCCTGACTGTTTAAATGTGGTCGCTTAATGGAGGTCAAGTAAGTTAAATTAATGCAGGGAAATTCTGTTTCAGCAATTTTTGGTCATATAGAAAGGTGGTCATGTAATAGAGGTGGTCGGTTGGAGAGGTTTCACTGTATTTTCCTTCGATTATGTTTCACTTATTCATTCTAAGAATTGTTTCTAAATGAATAATAAATAATGATAACCACAATTTTTCAGCAAATTACTTTAGTTATAAAAACAATTCTTAAACTTTTGAAGATAATTTTTTGAACTCTAAGCTTTTTTTGAAGCAAACAAATATTTTTTAAACATGATAGCAATATACTGTGCAGTGTTAAGAAGAAATATTTTCTTATTTCAAATTGTCTCTTCATCCTTTTTCCAAAAATGTTTAAAACCAGTGCTGCATTGTTGCTTGGCTTCTTTTGTATTGTTAGTGCAAAAATCATGTAGATTTTTTCTTTCAGCAAATATTTTTAGAGGAAAATTTACTTTCTACCACACATTTGAGAAAAAGATATTTAAGCATTTTGGTGTAGAAAAGTCCAAAATTGTTTTGTATCAGCCAGAAATTTTTGCATCTGATTATGAATCCACCAAATTTGAACTAACTGATGTAAGTGTTTTTTCCCTGTTTTTAAAAAAAGTGTTTTTAATTGCAATGATTGTGCTCTGGAGAACATTTTGATGGACATGTATAAAAATGACAATTTCTTTATATAATCAGATCTGCCAATCTACAGGGTTCACGCTAGCTCACGGAATTGCGCGATTCCTGAAATATTTTTTAAATCTCTCCCATAAGAAGTTTGTTTGAACTCTATTCCTGCAGCTAGTGGATACACATTAAAAAGACCTTGAAATTATTATTTTAAGTTGATATTCAATACAAGCTGAAAGGAGTATATTAGTTCTCAACTGCTGTCTTATTCCTATTATTAAAAAGAAAAATCTAGGAGCCCCATTTATCCTCTAGTAACATGGGGGAAAGATTGACAACTTCTTTATTCTTTAATTGAAAAAAATATGTTTATTAAAGTATTAATGCTTCATAGCATATCTAGTTTGTCTACATTATTCTATTATGTAATTTAATTTACTCTATAATAGACTAATGTTTCACCCTGCGGTGAACAAATATCGGAATATAAATTAAAATACCTCAACTATCAGGAAAGTAAACAGCTGAATTCCATATTCGGGAATTTTCCTGATAAAAGGAGCTTTTGAAAATTCGAGCTCATTTTAAAATATTGAATGTAGTAAAGTTTCAAGAAATCAAACAGTAAAATCTTAATCTTTTTCACATAGAATAAAAGTCCAATTTTTAAAAAATGCAAAACTGTACATTTTCCAAAAATTCAAAAATCGTGATGATCAAATAAATTCTTTTGCAAAAATCGTGATTGTGAAAAAGAGCCATTCTTGTATAGAAGTACGAAACTTCATTTATTACAAAATATGTATTTTGAATTTTTGCACAATATTTGAAACAATGTATTTTGGAAATAATCATTTAGGTTGTTACAAGCAGTAGACTTTGAAGAACCTTCACAAGAGTGCTGTTTTCTAAAATATACTATTTTCTTTGAAAACATCAGATAAACTGATATATGATCAGAAAAAATAGAGGAAATATTAAAGCAATATTAGGGGGTTTTTTTTGTAAAAATCATATCAAAGAATTTTTGTCATTTAAGAGGGTCTTTCTCATGCTTATAATTTTATAAAGGACCCATTTTTGATTGCAAATTTCGTGAAGTATTGTGTGAACCTTGTTAATGTTTAGGCTTTCCTTGCTGAACATATTTTGGATAATTATCTTTTGTTACATTGTTAGTATTAGGTCATGTTTGGACTATATTTAGTAATAGTTTTAAAAACTAAAAAAGGAAAAAAATGCAACTTAAAATTCTAAAAACTCCCACTTAAAATTTTAGTCAAAGTGGGAAGTCTCACCTTGTATTTTTCCCTGTTGTGAACACTGACTTAGAGAAATTAAAAATTCCGAAATTTGTACAAAAAATCCTACAACTAAATTTATCTCCTCATCAACGTATCATTGTATCTCTTACCTTATTTTTAAGCAGTTAGAATATTACTCAACATATTTTACAGCAATGTTGTATAAGATATTAAGAAAAAGATGCCGGACTGAATCCGGAAAGTTGACTGCTCTGTATCACTAATATATATTGAAGTGGAAGAAGCCAAGTTTTTAAAATATTTCTTTTAGAGAACAAAATGTGATATTAAGAAGTCTAAAGGACTCAATCCCATATTTATACAATCCAGAAAAATAAATAAAGAAATAATGATTTTTTTTTTTTTTTTGTTAATAGTTCAATAAGTCAAAACTTAGTTACATGCCACCCCTTTTTGGGGGCCATGGCCTACTGTCCCATCCCAGTTTTCGAGATGGAGGGCCCTGGCGTGCAGAAGCAAAAATTCCGGTCAACGCGACGGTTGGCGAGTGTCGGGGGACATCTTTGCCGTTATAACGTAACTGTGGTATAGTGCAATTACACTGCAGAACCATATTCACGAAAAAAATACTCGCTTTTGTTGTATCATTTTTAACTTTATCAATTACTCGTACTTTTTCTTCCCCCTATAGTATAATTTTTTCTTTTCTTCTTAGCTGCCATTTTATACACTTTAATTGCTGTGCAAGAAGCACACATCTCGGCTGCGCAATCAGTCGATCGAGCGATAGGTTATAAACCAGCTGTCTTCCGAGAAAAAAAGGTGCTTAAAAATCTCTTAATGTTATCAAATGGGATTGTGAAAGGGGAGAGTTCTTAAGAAAAAATTAGATTTGTAACAGGAGGAACGCACTTCTCACTGGGGAATATGTTTATGTTTCAGGAATGATAAAGAATCTGGAATACAAAGGTTGATAGCGCTATAAAAGAAGTTACACACGCATAACTAGACTGAAAATGGAATAGTTAAGCATTGAACTGAACAGTCCCTGACAGATGATCTCTGTCCATGTCAAGAGGAACAAGTCAGGGTTATTGCACCCGATTTTGAAATCTAGCTGTATGTTCAGGTTGAAAGACAGAAAAAGTATGAAAAAGGTGATCCACCATCAGGCCGATCACACTGTTATTGTGAGTGGTGGTGTTAATGATAGCTCTTTGACTAGAATATTTGTATGCGCAGACTGGCTTTCGTTATAGTGATAAATATGAAATCACCTTTAAATGGCAATGATAAAGGGTTTTTTAAAACGTCGGGGGACATGATAGTCACCACGGTATATCCGATTAAGCGGCATACTGAGGCGCGGTGTAACGGGGTTTTACTGTATATATATATATATATATATATATATACAAAAAAAAAATATAAGAAGTTTTAAAAATGTCAAAATGATCCCTGACAGATTGATCTCTGTCCATGTCAAGAGGAACAAGTCAGGGTTATTGCACCCGATTTTGAAATCTAGCTGTATGTTCAGGTTGAAAGACAGAAAAAGTATGAAAAAGGTGTACATCAGGCCGATCACACTGTTATTGTGAGTGGTGGTGTTAATGATAGCTCTTTGACTAGAATATTTGTATGCGCAGACTGGCTTTCGTTATAGTGATAAATATGAAATCACCTTTAAATGGCAATGATAAAGGGTTTTTTAAAACGTCGGGGGACATGATAGTCACCACGGTATATCCGATTAAGCGGCATACTGAGGCGCGGTGTAACGGGGTTTTACTGTATATATATATATATATATATATATATATACAAAAAAAAAATATAAGAAGTTTTAAAAATGTCAAAATGATAATAATAACAGCAATAAAATAAAGATGCACAACTGCAGTATACATTAATTAAATTAACTAGTTGAAATTAATGTATTGAATTAAAAAGTAGGAACAGTTTTCAAAACCTGGATTCTTCAGTGATGAAAACCTCGTAACTATAAACCAAATTTAAAATCGAAGACAATAAGGATACAAATGCAATAACTCTCAAAAATTTGTATAAAAAAAACGAGAAGTAAAAACAAATTTAGGATTAAAACATATGTACGTGCATAAAAAAACACAAGCGCAAGCATACCCCTGGACCCCGACTGTGGTTAGAAAATTATTTTATGCTTATCTCAATTCCTATTTTAAAAAAGCAAACTAAAATTTATTGGTCTTAAAACCTTACGCAGTTCTCTCATTAGGAATAAAATTAAAGTACATCCAAAAAAGAAGCTAGATTGCAGTTTCTTTACTGCATATTATATTTCTTGAAATTTGAAGACACTTGATGAGTGCATTTCATGTATTACTATGCTCATATTTTACATATGAACCAACATATTTTTCCCATTTTCCTTTTGTTTCATAGGCGGAAGCTGGTTCTGATGATGTAACCAGGTTTATTAAAGAACATCATCTGCCTCTTGTTGGGGAAAGAAAAAGGCAAAATAGTTGGAAATATGACAAATATCCTATAGTTGTTGTATATTATGATGTGGATTTCAGTTTTGACCACAGAGTTCGTAAGTCCTATCCAAGTTACTTCCCCTCTCTTTTTTAATTCTTTGTATTTTAGCATATACTTAAACCTGTTATTTTGTATGATTTGATATAGAAACACAACTTATCCAAAGAGAAGTTGCTAAAGTAGCTAAGGACTATCAGGGGAAAATAACATTTGCTGTCTCAAATGAAGAAGAGTATGAAGATGAATTGGTGCTGCTTAATTTAGATGATAGTGGGGAAGATGTCAATGTTGGTTATTTTGAGAGCAGAAAAATTAAATACAGGATGGAGCCAGTGGAAGATTTTTCTGCTGATGTATTAAAGGAATTCGTTCAAGACGTTCTTAATGGTGAGTTTCATATTGATAAATAATACTCCATTAGGTAATCTTACTTATTAATGTACGTTCTAAATATTCATGTGTGGTAAATTAAGTAATAAGAGCAATTATTCTTCATCACAAGATGTTTAAAATCTTATAGAGTTGACTTGAATTATAACGAGCCTGTGTTACAATCACCCAATGCTTTATGATGACATTTGAAAGAGAGCTAATTGATTATTACTTAAAATAATATTATTTTACAGTCCTTATAACGACCATAAAAAAACAAGATTCTTGATATAGGGTCATTCCACGTCAACTGGACCAATTTTAAAAATCATCCCCACTCGACCATCTCCAATTTTGATAAAGTTTTGCACAAAGTTTCTGGTAGGTATAAAACTGAGTTAACCAAATTTTTAGACCTTGAAAGTAAAAACTCATGTTTACTAACTAAAGTAAAAACTAAGTTTAGGAACCAAAATGGCTGCCATTGACAAACAGAACAAGTAGCCATGTTTGGATGTACCTGGAGAGACACATAATAAAAGCACAACCCTGAAATTTATTTTGCTCAGACAACTTTTTGTGCTCAAAACTCAAAAAAAGCTAAATTGAGGCTAAAAATGCACATATTGCCATGGTTTTTAACTCAAATTTGAACAATTTTTTTCTCCGGCTTACGAAAAATTTCAAGTTTGTTAGAGAAAGCTTTCCTCTATCTAATGAAAGTTGAACGAAGAAAATTCATCAAGTTCTTCCTCCGATATGATGGTTCAAAAATGATCAAAATTGGCTATTTTTGTAAACCACTGCATGTTTAGATAGATATAAATCAAAACCTAACGAATGAAATTTTTTAAATTTTCAGCATCCGTCGACAAATAGCCGACTTGGACATATGCAAAGTTACAAGTGTATAAGTTGAGTTACTGATGAGTTACAGCAGTATAAAGTTTTAAAAAATTTTGTCAAATTGAATTTTCAGCCAACTTTATTTGAACACAATAGAAAAAAAAATTCTTGGTGGTCTTTCAAAACTTTGCTATTAGATTAAGCACAAAAAGTTGTCTGAGCAAAATAAATTTCGGGGTTGTGCTTTTATTATGTGGCTTTCCAGGTGCATCCAAACATGGCTACTTGTTTCGTTTGTCAGTGGCAGCCATTTTGGTTCCTAAGCTTAGGCGCCCCTTGCTACATGAGTTTTTACTTTCAAGGTCTAAAAATTTGGTTAACTTAGTTTTATACCGACCAGAAACTTTGTGCAAAATTTTATCAAAATTGGAGATGGTCAAGTGGGGACCACTCGTCCAGTTGACATGGAATGACCCTTAATGACCAGCATAACAAATGAAGATCCGGGAAATTTCAATTTCTTGAAAATCCCATATTCTGTATAGTTACTGAATTTTTTAAAGGTGTAAAAAGTGTTTCAGTGTTAATGATGCTAAAAACAACATTTTTACATGTTTTTATGTGTCCCATGCTTGCCTGTGGAAAAAAGCCATGCCTTATTTCAAATTGACTGTCATTGTGCAGCAAGCTGTCAACGTCTGCTTTAGTTTACCTAATTGTCATTATTTCTTAAACAGTTGAAAAGTTGAAGAATTTATTCTTATTCCTTTCTACAGGTATAAAAAGCATTTAAAATCACACACATTTAACAATCAACATGTATCAAATTTTTAATCCACAGTATTTCATTTTCCTGAACAATTCTCAGCCTTTTTTACTTGAGTTACTGTCATTCCTACTCTAATGATATTGGCAAAATAAGTAAATAAATTAGTGACTAAGAATGTAAAATTTACTTTACGGAAGATTTGTAGGTACCACAAATGTATTAAAATTAAATATGCATCATTAATTCAGTGGCGTTCCTAGTATGGTGCTATCCTTCATTTGTGGTTTCAACCTGCTCCCCCATCACCGCTACATAAAAAAAAAAAAGTTTCACTGTATAAACTGGTAGTTTTGTAGTTTATATTATTTTCCATTGTCTTAGGCGGTACAAAATGAAACTTAAGAAATTCCAGTTTTTGCATTTGGTTTGCACCTTTAGTAAACTAGATTTATTTTCCGTTATGATGCGTTGAAATAACATCAGTAAAATTGTGTAATTGAAGTATATGTATTTTTCAAAAACTCTTTTTAGTGTCACCCCCAATATCGTTCAAAGAGGGTGGCACCTGGGGTCGACCCCCCTCCCTCCTCACACACACACAAACGCTCTCCCCGTATTAACACTACTGATTAATTTTCCTTTTAATTCTGAAAATTATAGTTTCCTGAGGAGATGTAACTTTTAAGAATATTTTTGTTTATAGATGATCTTTAAAATAATCTATGTATAAAAAATCAAAGACAAAACAGTTGAGAACCATTTTCTCTTCTGTTTTCAACTGATTTTCTTACTTTTGTTTTGTTTAGTTAATAGCTATTGACGAATTTTAGTGATATAAATTACAAAATTTTGAAAGCAGTTTATTATTAGTTATTTTTTTCCCCTTTTCTGTTGTAAGTCAACCCTCATTTATAAGTGTAATGTAATATTGTTTCAGATAGCAGATGGCAACATGTCTTGGTTGAGTAAATTATTAGGTAATAAATATAAAACTCATTGTTAAAAAGAGTTCGTTGCCATTAAACAGTTATTTTAAAAAGCAAGTATAATAAGAGTTTGAGTGAAGGTTTCTCTGAAACAATGAAATGAAAAATGAGAATAGTGGGTATACAAGCAAACATTTAAGTTTTATTCAACTGCTACTCGACTTGGTGCGAAATCAGCAGAAGTGCAAGCGGCTACATTTGTGAGCACAATTGGCTCTGCAGCTAGAATACTTTACAATATGTTTGCTTTAAGTGCGGATGATCAAAATAAACTCGACGTTATAATTGTGAAATTTGGTGAAGAATACTTACTTATATAAGTATATAAATAGCATAATGTTTTAAATGTTAAATTTAATTATTACAGTCGAATTTCGACTGTTGGGCAAACTCTAATCTTAATGAGTCTTCTAAAGGTTTCACATTTACAGACGTGCCAACCCTCCCGCATTTTGCGGGAGAATCCCGAATTTGGGGTTCTTCTCCCGCTCTCCTGAATTGATCCAAAATCTCCTGAATTGAAACTGATCCGTCACCGAATTTAAAATTACTGCATTTCCCCCCCTGAAATTTCCTTTTCTTGCAAAACCAACTCCCCACCATGCACGAGGTGCAGCACGGCAGTGAACGCATCAGTCGCGGCGGCCGATGGCTGAACACGTTACATTATTAGGAGAGGCAAAGTCGGCGCATGCGCTAAATATCGCCGCGAAAATATCTTGAAATTAAAGAATACTATTGAGTGAAATATAAGAATATTTCAGTACATTAAAAGAAGAATCAATAATTCCATGACAACTCTGAGCCCTTATTAATATTCAAGGATGATTGTGTTCTTGTTGTACACTGGAGTTCCAGTACTTTATCGCATTTTAATGCCGGAAATAAATTGCATTTTAATACCAGAAATTTTGAAAATCCGTATTTTCATAATTTCGAAAATTAGCTAAAATTACTGAAATTCTGTGATTTTTTTCCCCACTATTTTTAATTTTCTCCAAATTTCCGACGATAATGCCAGTAGTTATTACTGTTGGTTATTATAGGCTTATTAAAATGAAATCTTGAAGGTATTCTACTTATATCAAATCTTTTATTTTCCTACTTTGTATTTGATGCTCACGTTTAAAAAAAATGCAACCTTTTTGCATCTGCTGTTAGAATTGAATTTTTTTTTCACTATTGATGTTTATTAAGCTTTACTAAAAGGCAAATGGAATAAATTCTTTTTTTATTTTCCGTAAAATTTTGATTTGAAGTTTTTGAAACGAAATTCTGTGTTTGTTAGGAGCTCTCACATGTCAAAAAGTTAAATGCTGAATTCAAGTTTATTTTTATTTTTGTGTCATTTATTTAGGCTTTTGTAATGCATATATATGCTACCAAATCGTACTTTTCAAAAAATTATTTATTAAATAAGCAGCAAAAATAACAAATTTTTTATCACTTTATATTTAAATTTTGAATTTTCACAAAAATGTTTTCAAATCACAAAAATGGACCTTGTTAAACAAAAAGAAGCTGGATCGACACCTGTGTACATCTTTATTAATGAGAATATTAAATCTTACAATCAGTTCTCATTGTATAGATTAGGAAATTTGCTTGCTTATTACAGCCCATTAAATTCTTTTCCATATTTAATAGCATACACAATTTTCATTAATTTCAAAATACTGAGTTTTCAATGGAGTAAATCTTGTTTTTTTTTTTTTTTCTTTTCAAAATTACCTAAACCAGATTTGGGAATTTGGTCCCTGCTATGTGATAGATAGAGGGTTTTTAGGACAAGGGCGGATCTAGAAAATCTTCAAGGGGGGGGCGATTTTGGAAATCTCGGGGTTCAAAGTAAGGATGGATGGAGGAGATTCTTCATTCCTTTTCAACAGTCCCTCCGCCACCCCCCCCCCCTTTTTTTCAAACAGCAGGAACAACAACAACAAAAAAAAAAATGCTAGTGTAGTGATATTTAAAATTTTACTAGCACATTTTTTCAATGCATATACGTTTATTCAAAGCCCTTATAAAAGGAACACAAGCTGACGTTTTTTTGCTTTCGCAAATCTGTCTATAATTTTTTCAACGTCCAATCTTTATGGATATGCAATAACGCTAATTCAGTGAGTCTACCATCACTCATTCTGCTTCTTAGCCAAGTTTTAACCGAGTTAGGATTTCCTTCAAGCTTTCTGAAGAAAAATGTAGGTTTGTAAATACATTTTCTAAATTTGAATTGATATGTCTAAATTACAAAATAATAGCAATTATTAGTAATATATTTTCTAAAATTTTCAAAATGTAATACTAAATATGTACTAAAAAAACCATCAACGAGTATGTGCAATTTATATAAACATCTGTAATTATGAATGTTCAATGAAATGTTTCAGGCTCCAGGTTTTAGCGTAAATGCTGCAGGAATTTACACCACGTGCTAAGGGTTGGCTAGCTGTCACCAGTTTGATGGGTAGAAGAAAAGAGCAAGGAATCTCTTTCCCATTACTCCGAGGATTAGCAACTCAGCAATACTAAAGGACAAAGGGACAGGGGGAAAGCATAGAACTTGAAGGGCTATATTAGGCTGGGATTCCAAGAACATAAAAAAATGGCTGATCCCGGGGCACAAAGAGTAAAAACTCACTTAGGAGTGTCGTTGTAGTATCCACTTGAATCAGCCCAAGGGGGGGGGGGGCGATCGCCCCATCGCCCCCCCCCCCTTAGATCCGCCGTTGTTTTAGGACTGTATTAAGGGCTAAGAAATATATAACACCTGTTCATAAAAGTAATGAAAATTTCAAGGCTTTGATTTTACTCTTAAAAAGTGTAAAATCTTAATTGTTTATTGCCCTCCTGAATTCTCCTGAATTCTAGATCAGAAACCTCCTGCATTTCGATTCTGGCAGGTTGGCACGTCTGCATTTATTCATTTTTTGAAAGCATGATTTTGTGTAAAATGTTTTTCCACTGTAAATATTTTCTAATTGTTTTAAAGCTAGAAATAATTTAACATTAATGTAGCAATTTGTTTCGTATTCTTAAAATGTTTTACATTTCTTATTATTGTTTCTATATTCATGAAGCTGTAATAAATGTTAAATTTTTACAGGGCATATTCCAAGGCACATTAGATCTCAACTTGTTCCTAAACAAAATAAAGGTCCAGTTATAACTATTGTTGGTTCCACTTTTGAGGAATTAGTTACTAAAAATAAGAAGGATGTTCTGCTGGAATTTTATGCACCTTGGTGTGGACACTGCAAGCAGCTTGAGCCAATTTACAAAAACTTGGGAAAGAAGTTTAAAGACAGTGATAAAGTTATTATTGCTAAAATAGATGCCACAGCTAATGATTACCCAAGTAATTTTGATGTTAATGGCTTCCCAACTTTGTATTATGTGCCAGCATCATCTAAGGAGCCTATGCAATATGATGGCCAGAGAACTCTTGAGGATTTAACAAAATTTGTGAGTGAGCAAATTGAAAAATATTCTTCAAAAGATGAGTTGTAATACATGTTTTATAATACTTTTTGAATCAAATTTTAGAAATTTTAAAATAAAACTGCTTCAAAGTAGCTTTAAGCTAAAAACTTTAGAAACATGAAAATTTAAAAATATAACTGCTGCATTAAAGAAAATATTTTGTAATGGATATATTTATATGTATATACATATCAGGCTTGGAGTCGATTACAAAGGGAGAAATTGAGAGATTATGATTACGATTACGATTGTAATCCTTTGCCAAAAAGTAATTACGATTACGGCAGCGATTACAGTAGTTGAAAAATGTAATCGATTACGATTATGACATCCGATTACGATTTTGATTACGATTAGATTAGCATAAAATTATCCGATATTATGCAGACAACTCTCATTTTTGCAATAGTGTCACAAATCGAAAAGTTATGATTTTTAATTAAATTTTTGATTTATTAAGAGATAACTTAAATGATAATGAATGCAACTATAATGAAATAATTTCAACATCACAGTTATTGATTTATGACATCGTTGCAGAAATGAGAAATTTGTAATATATAAAATCAGGAAAGGCACATTCCGAATTTTTCAAATATTTAAAACTCATCTGAAGGATAACTACATCGATCGTATTTTGTATATAAACAAAGACGATGCACTAAATGTATATATAATGCATAAGTGATTTACCTGGTTCATTGTTATTTTGTGTGTATACAATCAAAATTTTAACTGGCCGCAATTTCTGAAAATGTAGTATATTTCTCCATTGTATTTATTTTCTAGTTTAAATTGTGCAAATATTTCACATAACACCAATTAATTTACTGAGAAAAATAATTTTGCATGATTCTTTGTGTATGAATTGCACGAGATAACAAAATATTCAGATAGTGTAAGAGATTTATTTATCTCTTACACTATCTTAATATTTTGTTATCTATTGTCTATATATTTAATCTGAATATTATCCTTTGAAAATAAATGCTGCATTTTAGAATATTTCAAAAAAATTGAACATGAACTTTCAGTTAACTCTTAACAAAATTAGTAATCGTTAAAAAGTAATATGAAGAATAATTATAATATGAATGACTATAAAATTTTAATATGATTTCTTGTGGAGTTTTTTTTTAACATGTATCAGCATATAATTTTTTTTCCATGTAACTGTTTTAATAAAAAAATAAAGTGCAAATAATTTTACAATACAAATTTAACGTACAAGATTAAACTGAAATACAAAATTCTGTTGAGGTAATTCTAAGAAGAAAAAGATAATTAACTTTTTAAAATAATTCCTAAATATTAATTCATGCATGTAAAAAACAATTGGGAGAATGCCTGAACATAAATATCTTTTTATTTTACATACCTATTAATTAAAAAGAATATTACCATTAAAATATAAATAAATTTAAGATTTAAATGTATGTATTTTTTTAAATATTCGAAAAACATATTTTTAAAAAGTAATAATAATCACACTTACCAGGGTTAAGATTTCATACATAAACATAGAGCATCATGTAACTCCTGCTCCTAAATTGCTGAAGTGTAAATGTGCTATTAGAAAAATTCTTTGCTTCCGCCATTAAAGAAAGGAGAAAACGCCAAAAGGCATTTCGTGGCATTCTCTTTCCACTAGACTTTCGGGGGGCAGTCTGCTTCGATTATTGAAAGGGAAAATGGGGCGTCCATTCTTAGCCGGCTCCAGACTTTCGCCTATTGCCCAGCCGTTTGTATTGAGTAAGCCAATATGTATTGAAGGGGTAATTAGTGCTTCCCCTTTTTTATCTACCCCGAAATCTTTTTGACTTGCGGACAGATTACCGCTCTTTTACCGAAACTGGACGACGCGAGGAGATCCCTTGAGAGCCCCAAGGCGATGCGAGCGACGTCCAGACTCTCTTTTTTCTCGGGCTCTCCAGCCATTCCCCGTGGAGAATGGAGCCGCAACAAGCAGGACAACAAGCGTCTCTAGCAGACTATATGGTCCTACCATCAAGGCTCTGCGACCACCACACGGAACCTAAGGTCGCGTCAGTACACAGCTTGAATCCTTTTTCTTGTAATCTTATCTCTTCTAGTCGATGGTAGAACTAAACATTTCAGCTTTCTGCAGTTCAAGATTACACGATTGCAGGACCAGCAGATTACAGATTTTTTCCCTCAAGATTACGATTAAAATTACAAGAGAAAAGGGATTACATGATTATGCAATTTCGATTATGATTATAAGAACATGCCATTGTCAGATTACGATTTTGTCAAAATGTAATCGATTACAGCCGATTACGATTACGTAATCGCGATTACTCCAAGCCTGATACATATATATATAAACAAAACAAATCACACTTTTTTTAAAAATATATTTTGAAAGATTATTTTATTCAAAATTAGTTTTGTGATTAATTTTATAAAAAGAGGATATTTAAGATTAAAACTTATTTCTATTCTGAAAGGTATTTAAAGTTAAAAAAATTTGGCTAAAGATTTTGTAAATTTAGTATATTTTTGAAGTTTCTAGCTTTTGCAAGATCTCTTGTAACATGCTTTCCGTATTAGTTCTTCTACATAAATATCTAATTCTAGATTTGTCATTTCAGTCACTGATTTTTTTTTTTTTTTTTTTTTTGCTTTCAAATAAAAATTACCAAAAGTGAATCAAAAAGCATGTTATGAAATTTCAGTTAAGAATAATATAAAAAGTCATAAGGAAAAATGAGTGCTTTTTCTTGTTGCAGTAGACTGACATTGCATTTTTGGTGCACTCTGTTGCCCTTTCAAATGTCAACCTGTATCGTTTTTTAAATTAATTTTATTACTACTATTATTAATAAAATACTTTTTCCCACCCCTCTAACCATTGCAGCATCAATGATTATTTTAAGAAAATCATTTCCCCAACAGTCTTTCCTTCCGAACAAAATCTATTGACAGATGAAAATTTATGATATTACTATGCCAAATTCAACCACAAAAAATTACATAACTATGCTTTTTTTCATCTCTGTACCTTGTTTCACTACCTCCTCTCCAATGAGATTATTTGTTTTTAAATGGTAGGGTTGTCATGAAATGTTGGTTGTAACAAGGCATCAAATTCGTGAATGTAACTAATAACCAAAATTTTAGTACAGATATAAAAATTTAATGATGTGATCTCTAGCTACTTTACAAGCTAGATCTTCATGCTATTAACATCAAAGTAAAGAGGCATGCTACATTAAAAGCCAGAAAATGCTCCTTTAAGTCGACTATAGGTGCTCTTTCGAAAATATCTCCTGCTCTTTGGCCCTTATATTCTAGATTTAACACTAACCACAGTTTAATGTGAATTTTTAATGCATGTAGTTCTTATGATTGCTCACAGCTGGTTTAATTGTAAGGATTAAACCTATTGATAGCTATTTTATAAAATACTGAAGAAAGACTGGTCTTGAATTTAATTTGTAATGAAGGTTTTACTTGATTGATGAGAATTTTTTACCTAGCTATTTTATATAATATTCAACAGTTGTAAAAAAGAAAATATGCAAACCCTTAAAGAAAATTTTTTAAAAAAAAGTTGTTTGCAGTATATTTGAATTTATAAATGTACTTAGTATTTTTAGCAAATAATTCATATTTTATTTTCTTACTAATAGTATTTCCTTCATATGTAAAAGATCAGTATATATTATGAACTAAAGAAGGTTTTGTGTCCTGTTCCAAATTTCCTTTTTTGTTGAATGAAATTCACTGATTATGTATTAGATATACATAATATACATTCCTTTTATACTGAAAAAGAAATACAAAATGAGCTCTTTTTGCATTATTTAGTGGTTCAATTTTTATTTCAACATTAGACTTTTATGATAATACATGTGGGCTAGAAAAAAGTATAAATTAGTTTTAAACTAACACAGAATTATATTTGTCTGCTTTTTATTACATTTAAATAAAGCACATTCAGTTTCATGTTTGAGATACTTAATGTAGAAAAGTGAACAAATTTTTTATATAGATCTGTCTGTACATATGTTTTGATACATTAACTTTTTGTATTTATGAAATTTTATACTGCATAGTAAATTTTTTGAATAAAAGCATTGTTTCATGAATGTATTCATATTTCTCCTTTCGTTAATGTTTCAAATTTTGATACTTGCACTTTTGGGTTGAAATATCATTTTGTCTGAATTTTTCCCCAAAGATATTCGACATTTCCTCTCTGAATTATGATACCTATTTTTAACCGATGCATTTAAATTCTCTGGCTGCATTGCAATGCATTTATTTTTCAGCCCTCTTTTTTGTTTACAGATGTCATCAGAAACAGACACTTCCTTACATGGTTGTCTATTGCATCTTTTATGTAGTGGTCCACTTAAGCTGTTATTTTTCGTATTTCCTAGATTATTATCGAAACTTTATAGAACATTTGCAAAAATCTATATATATATATTGTGGTTGTCTGAACTCTTATCTAGAATAACAATTACCTGAAATATGAAAAAAATTATGGTATAATTTTTTTTAAATAAAAACTTACATTGCTTTGATTCACCAGTAGTGAGCATCGCAAACTTTTGAATGCACCAGTAGTGGGCATAGAAAATTTTGATGTCCCAGTAATGAGCTTACCAAAAGTAGACAGAAAGCTTTTTATGTACAAGAAGAAAGACATGGCAACCTTAATGCCATAAGAAGGCCATAATTCAAAAAAAAAAGTTAATATGGCAGTAAATTAACAATTAAATATGTTTTAATGAATTCTTCGGGAATTATTCAATCAAGTTAAACTCTTAAAGGATATTGAAATATGAGGTAATTCCATTTATTTTCCACAAAATTGTAAATACATTTACATACATACATAACATAACAATAATGTACATATAAAATTAAAACAATTTAAAAAGGTTAATGTGAATTCAAGAGAACACGTGATTTTAATTTCCTTGTTAAAATTTTCAAATGCTGAAAAATCTCCTAAGAAAATAGTTGATTTTAAGTTGTGATCTTCTTGCACTTCAGAAGCGATATAATAATGCTTAGTATGAGTGAAAAAATTACTAATAAAAATGAGAAACGGACATTTTGAATCTTTTTTGAGCAATTTTTAAATTCTTTTACAAATTTTGAAATTTCCGATTTTGGAAAATTCCTGATGTGATCAAAAAAAAATTATTTTTCAGCGCTAAATGTCCTTATCAACGCAAAAAATACACAAAAGTATATTAGCAAAACCTAAAACACTGGAACATCTCAGGCTTGTATAATTTGTCAGAATGTTCTATTTGTGCACCAGTAGGGGGCCGTTAATGCACTAGAAGTGTACCAGGTGGCTCCCTACTGGTTCTGATAAAAATTAAGAAAAAATAATCATATAAATGACTTTTTAAGATACCTCTTTATTAAGCATCATAAAACAGTCTGTTAGGAAAAAAAACTGCCTCAATAGTGGGCTCCCTATATCCACTTCTGGTGCAATTGGTAGAACATTTATCCAGAAATAAGCCACCCCTTATTTTACATAAATTAATACAGGATGTCTACAGAACCGGGAGATCAGGGAAAAGTCAGGGAATTTTATGGAACGGGGAAAAGTCAGGGAATTTCTAAAAAATAGCAAAAATTCAGGGAAAAGTTCCATTTCTTCATGAAGATTTATCCAGTCTTGTATTAAGAATTATAAGGCGATACATTGTCAAAGAAGTACTGATGGCAGGGAATATTTTCAATGTGGACTTTCAAGATGCGAAAACATTTCTTTCTTTTAAAAAAGTCGATGTTGGAATTTCAGCATTATGCCACATAAAGAAAGCTAAAGCTTTTGAAGGGCAGGTGAGCATTTTTAAAAAGATTGTCGAAAGTTTTTGATAATGTGTGTTAAGAAGCTGCAAGAGAGATCCCCATTGAAATATGCTCTAAGAAAAGCAGTTTCATGTTTTAATCCTACTATTTCTATTAATGAAGCATTGTTTCATAAGAGACTCACAAAATTGTTACTAATTTTATGCAAAAAGAAAAATGGCTGAATTCAATTGTAGCAGATAGAGCAAAAAAACCAACTGAAAGAAATCTGTTTAAAACCTTCTAATGTGGCAAAACTTAAAATGTATAACAAAGCAGAAAGACTTGATGCATTTTGGATGGTATGCTATCAAGCCAAACAAAACCTTGCAATGATGCATTATCATTAAAAGGGCAGATTTGTTTCTTCTTCATTTTTAATATCAGCTGAAAACATTTATAATGCTATATTTAATATAAACATACTGTAGTTTTCAAGTGGGGGCAAAGGGGAAATTCTTATCATTAGTAACGTAAATCAGGGAATTTGGTGAGCTTGATCAGGGAAAAGTCAGGGAATTTTTTTTCTCAACTCCTGTAGACACCCTGTAATAATCTTATACTTTAATGAGTTTATAATACATATAGTATAATAAAATAATATCAATAGTAAGTTGTTTTAAAAATCAATGTAATTAATTATATGCTAAAAAATAGTTGAATGAAGCTTAACTCTTACGGAAATGACTAAGAATAGCATCTTAGTTGTGTCATTGACGATCAGCTAATAGAACAAAATTTTTTGCTCCGAACTAAATAGGAATCAAAGACAGGTTTTAGCATGTTGTTGATAAGGGTTTCAACCCTTTCATAGGTAGATTTCTTACCTCCTGGACTGTTGGAATTTCTTGTTTTTCAACTTAAAAAAAGGGGCGCACTTTCCCAGGTTTATCCTACAACTTCTCTGTAATGGAAACCTTTTAAACTTTTTGGAGACTTTTAAACAAGGTGCATACACTCGTTAGAAACTCCTTGGGAGGGGTGCAATTTCCAATGTGCTTAGGAAAAACATGCCTAAATATTTTCCATATGAGGTTTTTCACTGTAAACAACCATAACATGCTACCGCCTACAAGACTGTGTATGGACAAAATGAATATTATAGTAATAGATCTAAAGGGAGTTGTCGACTGCGGACTTGTGGCCAGCACGGTGTCCCGGTCTCCTATGTAATTGAATTTAGTGCAGAAGTTTGGCAAGACCTCATTTGCAGTATGCTGTTCAGTCTTGGTTTCCTTATCCTTAAAAAAAAAAAAATAAGATAGATAACCTTATAGGAAAAGCTTCAAGGGTTTTAGATTATGGTTCCACACCTTAGAGACTTAATATGTATGGCTTTCAGCAGAGGAAAGTCAGAAGGGAAATGATCAGGGTTTGAATAATTGATGAAAAATTAACCTGGAGATGATTCTAACTAAAAATATTCCATAGATTTTTTGTTATGCTTAAAAATACATTTTGCTTCTGCTTTAAAGGCTGTATACTATTGCTGAATGTACCATTAACTAAAAGTAAGAAATCTTAACAAAACCATGCTACTTCATTATCAGTTACCTGAAATTTACAAATTTTCATGCATCTCAATCTAAATTTAATATGTTGAAAATGATAGTCTCTTTGTCAATATCTCCTGTACACAAATTTCGAATCTAGGCTATTTGGGCATGCTGAATTATATTCTGTTAACAAAAATTTCAACAAAATTCCAAACAGGGTTTTGAAGTTGGTGTTCATTTTAACATTAATTCTGCTCCTTACCAAAATTTAACCTCCATAATTGGTACTACCAGGAATTTTGAATTTATATCATTTCACAAAATAAGAAATTTCCTTCAAATGTACCCTAGTGAAGGGGTAGTTTTGAACACACCTGGGGCATATTTGAACTCCGTGCATTAAAAATACAAAACTCATTTTTACAAGCTGAAGAAAAATATCGCACATTAAATTATTCATTTGTAGAAATTAATTATGCTGAATATCTTGCACTTTTGCATATTTTTTCCTAATTGAGAATTTTTTTATGCATAAAGACAAGGTATTAGTTCAGTTTCATACCAAAAAAAAGAATGCCAGCAGTTCAACAGGTGCTACCTGAAACTGATGATTTTTGCAGCTTTTGTATGAGTGATGAACTATCAATTTCAGGGAAACTAAACCTTTTCTTCCTGTATTTCCTCATGAGCTTTACGTACAAGAATGCATCATCCAATTCCAATTTTTACATTCAACACTAACGAATTTTAGGTGGGTTTTTTTTTGTAGTTAATTGTACAAGACAAAATTACCTAGTCAAATGGTGTAATAGTATCAGGATTTCTTTCTTCAACGTTAAAAGCAGAGTCTGAATTACTTACAACGTAAGCAATAGTGCCCACCAGCGGGGGGGGGGGGGGGGGGGCGGGCTTGATCGACTGTTTGGAAGAATTCTGTAGTTTTTAGGGGATGCACCATCGCTATGAGATTTAGTCAGGTGTCACCCCTGATTAATTGCCTTAAATTTCATTATTGTAAAATTTTAATGAAAATTACATTTTAATGTACTTTACTGAATTGCTGTTAATTGAAGCCGCCCTTAAGGACACTGGGTTGTGAAGCAAGCGCCTCACTGACGGCCCTGATTGAGAGAAATAGGGGTTGTTCAAATGTTTCCCCTTCTTCCCTACGTACAAAAGGATGTCTGAAATTTACTTCTTATTATTTAAACTTGTTAGTGCAGTCCAGTGTCTAAAATTCAGATTAAATTGAGCAAATATTTTTTTTAATTCAAACAAATCTCTAATTTTTATTTTTTATTGCAATTCTACACAAAATATATAATTGTTACAAATACTTCATTTATCTTAGCTTATAAAATGCCAATACAGGTCCTGAACCTTCTCATCACTGAATTATAAGGAGGTAAAATTTTCTACTATTTAATGTGTAGAAAATGACACCACAAATCATGTGTAAATAAAATTATTTGTTCAAAAGTTACACTTCCTACTTTTTTTTTACAAGCCTAATATGACGATTATGATACTTTAGTGTTATGTCAGGACAGCTGCATGATCATTACATCAGTGAAACAAAAGATAATAACAATATTGTCAATTTATGAATTTTTTTTCTTCTATACTGATTGATACATTTTAAAAATAATTATTCAGAGTGTAATATATAGGTAAATTCTGTGAAGCAGAAAATTCAAAATAAAGGTTCAAATGACTGATTAATGGCATATAATATTAAATTAATAATTCTTGTGCTCATTTTATGGTTTCATAGGTGTTATACTTGAATAAGAAATGTTACTCAGTAAAAAAAAAGATAAATTTTTCAGTTTTAAACCAAAATATTGCTACTACAGTCGACAATCGTTATAACAACCACACATTATAAAGACCATTCCATTATAACGACCAGTGATAAAAGTCCAAACTTTAATCCCTTTAAACTCTATCTGAATTTGCTTTCGGTATAACGACCGTATTGAATTGTCTAATCCATTACAGCGACCGCATTCAGTGGACACTAGTTCTGGTATTTTTACAAATAGAGCATATGTTTCTAAATTTGTAACCTGAAATGATCTTGATTATAGTTTACCTAGTCCACTGTTCAGTCTAACTTCGACAAGGGGGGAGCGTGTAATTTCTAGATTTCTTAGGAAAAGGGGTTCACAGATGTATTGGTAGTTAGTCGTTTGAAACACGTAGTTTTCCAAGGGCTGCTTCTCCGAAATAAGAGGAGTCATGCTGTTCGTGCCCGGTGTCATGTCATCTCAGAAGTTCTACTTCCAAAAACGTGTATGTATTTTTTTTACCCAATAGTTTCTACATTAAAATCTGTTTAATATTTTTTAAAATATTTTTTATAATATTTTGCACCTATAATTTTTTTTTAAAATTCCAATGATAAAAAATATTTTGAGCATTTTTTTGAAATCTTTGAAGAAATACCAGTTTTAATGGAACTACTGAACATGCATGAAGCACATATACTTTTTTTTTTTAGAAAATTCTAAATCTTATCCACTTGTTATAAAAAGACCTTTTCCTGTCGGACGCAGATGGTCGTTATATCGAGCATCGACTGTAGAAATAGGAGCCTCAATGAGGGTTAAGGTGATGAGGAAGTTAAAAAGCCCGTTTTTTTCTCAGACCTTTGTGGGCAGAGTACGAACCATGGCCATATCCAGAGCCTTATTTACCATTAGGCCCGGGGCCTAGGGCCCCCACTTTGAGGGGTCTCTAATTTTAGTTATATATTTTTTTTTTTTGTAATTTAAAATTTTTTAGAAAAATATTTACTAATAGCAGCTTTCAAAAACAAACCGTTAGTGTTCTGTTGCTTCACAGAAAATTTCTATTATTAAATTATTTTAAAACCACAAAGAATTTTCACTTTGGGGGCCCCCAAATTTTGGTCTGACAATTTGAAATTTGAAAAAAAAATCGATTTTGTACTTTGGGGGCCCCCAGATTTTATTCAAAGATTTTGTAATTTAAAAACAAAATCATTTTGCACGTTAAGGGCTCCCAAATGTTAGTCTGTCTGACCTTTTGACATTTGAAAAACAAAATAGTTTTTGCGTTTTCGGGGCCCCTAAATTTTGGTGTGACTGGCAAGTTTTACAAACACATACTGAATGTTATGTTTAAAAAATTTTTGTTGCGTGAGGGGCCCCCAAACATGAGTTGTGCCTATATTGATTCAAAATGTGAATCGGGCCCTGGCCATATCAATGTTTTTTTTTTTCCCCCAATATAAAAACATAGTGTATCATTTTATTTGATTAATGTATGTAACTAAGAGGAAAAGAACTTGAATTCTAATTGAATATGATAAAAAAAAATATCCTTACCATCTAAGCACATTTGAAGTCTTAAAATATTTTCTTCCTTGTTTTATCATTGAAAAGAAAGAAGAACAGGATAGGGGAAGCTAATCTTCTCTTTTAATTTTTCTTAGTCATGTTTGCCATTCATTTTTAAATAAATATTTACTACTCTAAAACAGGGCCGGCGCTAGGCTGAGGTGGTGAGGTGCCCTCCTCAGGGCGCATCATTCTTAGGGTTGCATTGGCCATAAATATTGACTGCATCTTTTTAAGTAACAAACAATAGCTTTTATCTCAAAAAAATTGAACAATATTTAAGCTATTTAGTTTTACAAATGATGTATCAGAACTTCATTTAAGTTCATTTTTGCATTAATATATTACACAATTTTTATAAAATCAAACACAGAAACACATCAGGAACATCTTGAAACGTTTCCATTTCTTTCTTTCCGTTGTTGAAAGGATATATTTTTTACAGGGTTATTTGTTGTTTTGCACATTATCCTTTCTTCTACACAGCAACAGGCAGCTTCAATGTATCCGGAGGGGGCACTTTATAAGTGTTTGCAGTTCCAAAAAGTGTCTTCTCTATTTTATGACGAGCAAAACGCAATCTGTTGCTTTTTCTCTTTTTTATTTTTCCTTATTCAATCCATTCTGATCAGCGATTGTTTTTCTTCAGCTTTTTAAAGTTAAAATATGTATAATTAAAGCTTATATCGATATTTTCTAATCTATATTCCATCATAATATATAGTACGGGCGGAAAAATAAGTTTTTGCTTCAAGGCGCCATTCATGCTAGCACCGGCTCTGCTCTAAAATAACGTATGGTTGACATTCATACTAGCTTATTTTTTACTATACTGTGATCATGAATAAACATTTAAAATTATTTCAGTTGAAATTTAAAACTATGCAGATTAGATATTTTATTTAATCCAAATTCCAAAGAAAGTAGAAATTTTTCTGATTCTCAAAACACATTAGGATTTTGAATTTAAAAAAAAAGAAAACTTTTTGCAATGTGCTTTGAGTAAATGATCCAAGATAGATTGTTGATGTATGGTGATTAATTTCAATTTTCAGTTAAATGAAAACTATAGGAAAACAGGACCATTTAAAACTGTTATAAATCTATTTAGGCTAAACGTAGACCCAGTGGCGTAGCTAGACCCCAATTTCGGGGGGGGGGGGGTTTCTTGTGGAGGAAGTTTGGTTCCTCTAAAGAACAATTGTAGTCAAACCGATGTACGAGATTTAAGTCAAGCGAAACCCCCACCCCCTCCCTATGAATTAAAAAATTATTAAAATCGGTTCATTTAGTCCAACTTTATGGTTGAAAAAGCACAAAAATTATTAAATTTCCTCCCAAAACCTTTTTTTTTTTTAATTTTCGTATACGGTTTCTTGCAAAACGAAAGTAAGGGATCTATGGAAGACCATCCTCGATAGATTTAAAAAAAAAAGAATAATTAGAATCGGTTTATGAAATGAGAAGTTATCGATTTACAAACAAACAAACAAACAAAAAACATGCATAGATATCAATTAATAACCATCCTCCTTTTGGAAAGTCGGTTAATAATAAAGACAAATTGCTTTCTAAAAGGAAAAATCTACACTTTTCCCTTTTAAAAGTTTTAATTTTTACGTGATTTTGTTTTTTGTTTGCCCTCGTTTCTTATTGTAGGGAAAGTATTTAATATGACAATGTTGCGTTGTATAGACTATATACATTTCCTCTCCCCTAACTGCATTCAAATAATGATTAAAAAAAAAAAAAAACTGACCTAACTTGACGAACTTACAGGAATATTTTTTTGTCACAGAGAACATAGAACTTTCAACTGATAACTTTTTTTCCATTATCATTTTTAGCCTACTTTCCCGTCAAAGTTTAAAAAAAATAATAATAAAGCATGAAAGGCTAAATGTGTCGTAAAAATATCGTTAAAAATAAAGAAAAGTTTAAAATAAGTGAAGTAATTAAATAAAGATTGAAAAATAAAAAATTTGAAAGTAGTCTTTTGAGGGTGATGGGAAAAACTTGTGTCTATCGGTCTGTCTGCTGTTAACTTTTGAAGGAATTGGCCGATCCGAATTTTTTTTTTTTTTGCATCAAAAGATCTCGGCATGGACATTTTATTTCTATATTTGACTTTTTGATTTGAACAATTTTTCGCTTACTTTTGAATAGTTCAAAAAATCTTAACAATAGCACCTATGGGCAAATTAAGTAAACTCTATCCGATCCAAGTTCCGATGAACAAGTTTATAGGAAGAAGCTCTCAGCGTGAAAAAAATTTTTATTTGAACAATTTTTATTCATTTTTTAACAGCTCAAAAAAAAAAAAAAATAAGATAACGCCTACGGGGAATTTTTAATCTTATATAAATGATGATATAACAGACGGATTTTCTTGGAACAAGCTTCATCGGAAAGATGTTATGACGTAGAATATGTACAGGTTACGAAGTTCAATCAGAACTAAGGGAGCCTATTTTCACATGAAATTTTTTCGTCGGGATTTTTAAGGATATTTTTGAATGAATAAATGATAAAATAAATAAACAAGGGAATGAATTGAAAAACAACTAAATGAGTGAATAAATACAATGAGTAAATGAATGACTGAATAAATGAAAGAATGAATAAGTGAGTGAAGGAATACGTATTAACCGCTGAAAAAGGTATTTGAAGTAATTAAGAACTAAAGCTAAATGAGAAAGAGAGATAGCTGGATTATAAGTTTGAAGTTGGTGTATACGAGAAAGTAGGCTCGTATAGTTCTAGACGGAACTTCTTGTTAGATAATGCATTAATAGTAAAAGCGGCAAAAATAAAATATTACCTTCAGAAGTGTCTAGTGAAACTAATGCCGATTCTGGAGATTGTTCTTCCTACTCCTCAGAGGGCATCAGCTTTCTATTTTTATTACAATTATCATCAATTTTCTCTTTCGGCTTAAAAAAGCTTGTGATAGGTTTTGCTCACCTCATTATTGCCTCTCATTCAATGCACTTCCCTAAATAAATTGGGTTTGAAAAAAATGCGCAAAACCTGATCAGTACAGACTGACCCACCAATGCATAAGGGTGCACGCATGAGAGGAAAGTGGGAGGTCTCTGCTCATGGTGAAATATTCATACATTAACCTATAGGCAAAGTAAACAACCATTGGCGGAAAAACCCAATTAAATAAGAATAGTTGATGCTTAAAGAACGTGAGAATTTTTTTTATGGCTGCAGTGTTATTTGTTAGGGGAGAGGAGAAATTGAGAATGACATTCATCACTTTACTCTCACTATCTCCTATCTTCGTGTTCAGTGCATCTGTTTCTGTATATCTGTAAAGTAAACGATATCTGTTCGGTTGAGGCGTTATTATTGAATGGTCAGTAGAGAATGAGGTTAAGTTGAAAGTGGAGAGCAATTAACACAAACCCCCATGGTGCTTGAAAGCACCTTCTAAAAGGAAGAAGTCATAAAACGGACTTTCTTCCGCTCTGGGCATGAAACGTAGTGAGGGACTGCTGATAAAATTGTTAAACAGAAGCTTTGAAAGGAGAATTGGGAACAGTCATGGGAAAGATTCTAGTTTAGATAAATTTATCGTTAAAAGTACGGCTTGGTTGCATTTGAAAGCTACTTCCAGCCTCCTTTTTTTATTCTAATAATGGTTTTTTGCTAGTCCTGTGTCCACTTTCATTTTGCTCCAGACTATAGAGACACATATCTTATTTAATAGGTCTTCTTATTAATAGGTCTCCTAACTGCAAGAATTGCACTGAACATATTCCAGTTTTGTTCGACTGCGAATCAAAAACTTCCCAAAAATGCTGCCAAACCGAAGATTTTCCAATATCATTTTTCATTCATTTTAGCTCACCAGAATTTATTCTCAACTGGAACATTTGATGATAGTTAAAAAATATATTGTTTTCTTTATTTGAAATTAAAAGAAGAATCATTAGAACCAATTGCGATAGCAACAAAAACCTACATTTAATCGATGTAGCACCACATCTATTAACAACACTTTATAAAATAATTTCGGGGTCGGGAGGGCTCGGTCTTTGACGCCGAACAGTATGACTCGGGCTCGGACTTACAAAAGTGAATCCAAACTCATCTCTAGTGTATGATTGGGGTTTGTGGTGGAGGTATTTAGGGGAGAAACCCCTAGGAAAGTGGTATGACTACAGTTGCAAGTATGTCGCTCCGCAAATTCCCTCGATTTTTGAAGCTGTTTCCTAAAATCCGTGATTTTTAAAAAATTCCACGATTTGTGCGAAAATTGTTTAAAATATAAGACTTTTTTTTTGTTTTTTACTTACATTTTAATGGCAATTTATACTGTTCTGAAGTTTTAAAATGTATAACAGATTTCCCTAAAATTTAGAAAAATTCATCAATAGAAAAATAACTATAAAAGCAGTTATAGATAATCACATTCGGGTTTAGAAGAAGTTTTTGATCCTAATCAATACAAATATTTAAATCTTTTTAACGAAGCTGATAGTCCTTAAATTTTTAACAATAACCCTATGATTCGACCCCCCCCCCCCCAAATGAGTTACACGTTGAAGGAGGGCAATTCAATTTTGGAAATTCAAGAGAAAAAGTTTTCCCGACCTGTCCAAAGTAGCAATCGATGTGTGTCAGTTCCGTCAGTAGCGCAGATGCTAAACGGTCCTTCTTGACATATAAAAACGTATTAAGTCATAGCTAGTACCAAAATTCTGTACATTTAAATAAATACCTAAATATTGCATAAAGTTGAAAGAAATAAAATTGTTCACTTATGTACTTCCTTACTTAAAAAATAAATTTCATTGCAGATATCCTAGATTTTATTACATTATGTTTGTGTTCTCGCGCAGCATTTCATGAAATTTGCCGCGAATTTGGGGCTTTTTTCTGCGACAAATTTGCAACCCTAGGTACGACCCTACAACCCAAAGGTTCGATAATTGTCTTTTTTTTTAGCAGTGTTCTAATCAATTGTTATTATAAAAATTAAATATTTTTAGAATACTATAAAGCGTAAAGAGAGTTAAGGTCTCAAAAAAAGTTTTCGGACACCAACATTTCGGTGGGGTCGATCTAAGCCATCCCGTATCTAAGTCAAAATTTCGGGGGGGGGGGTTGTCCCCAAACCCCCTCCCCCCTTATCTACGCCACTGCGTAGACCTTTCTAAAGTCTAGCTCCTATATAATTGTATACTGAAAAAGTGAGATGAGCACAACTTTTCCTTCTTTCTCTTTTCTTTTTTTAGTTATTTTCATTTTCTAAATTTTAAAATCTTATAATTGTAAATAACAAAAAATTTTTAATGACACTTTAAAAATTTACCAACGTTACACATGTGTCTCCTTCCAAGTAGAATGAGTATGGTATATTGTTTTCAAATTTGTACTTTTATTCCATTATTTTTCTGGACAAACTTAAATGTTTTTATTATATATTTTTCCAATCAGAAAATTGAAAAGTATGAACACAATAGAAGTACGTCTTTTCCTTTCCAAAGTCTTGCGTTTTAATAACAGTGGGTCTTAAACAGGTTTGCTTGATTCTGTCAATCGTCAGCTATACTTTCCTAGCAGACGATCTTTTGATTCCCCTTGTATTGCCAATCGAAGAAAAGTTCCTCTTTTCCGGTCACGTGAGCTTAGCTGAGTAATTCGCCATTTTGATTCGTTGAAGCTGGTTTGTTTAGCGTGTTTGATGTGTGCGACATCGTAAATTAGTTGCCAAATTTTACGTTTAACCTTATTGAAAGCTATAGTTAAAGGAAAGAATTGTTTTTTGTTTACATGCATCTTGGGCTCTAAGGAACCTTTAATCTAATAATAATCGGTAAGTTCTTCCCTTAAAATTTTGTATCTGTTTTGTACATTAATGTACATATAGAAACGTTTTTGTTAATCAATCAAATTATTCCTTTTTAAAATATTTACGATTTTTATTTTTGGTATGATCTTGTATGTTTTTTGTTGATTAATGAGGTACTTGTTTGTTAACATCGGGAGCGAAGCATTAACAAATTAAAGGAATTTATTTTTATCTTTTCGTTTTTTTATGTGTTAAATATAAATTTCATCCCGAAGACATTAATTTTAAGCTTGTTAATTTTGAGCCGGCGTGTTTTGATTTGACTTGCTAAATGCGGATAAAAATTGTTCTCCTAAATGTGTAACCCTCAGCTAAAAGACACGTTCATTATCGGTATTTTTGAATGTTTTGAATTAATGCATGTCGATTTAAAATTTTGTTTCAAGCCTTCTGATTCTTTCTTATATTTTTCTGCATGAGAGCTTTTTATCGATTAAAATTAGTAGTAAATTAATAAAATATGTCTGGCAATATTTTGTAAGCATTTTCCTTGTTTTTTATAAATTGATCAGAACTCCCATTTAAATGTAAACAATTGCCAAAGCATAAATATTTAAATTTTAAAATCTGTTACAAACAGCACACATGCTGTTAGAATCCTTTTCTTTTCCTTTTTTCCCCTCTTTGAATTTATTTCTTGGTACCAAAAATTCAGTGTGAAAGCAATTTTGTTGCGATATGATCTAATAAATCCCACACATGTTGTAAATGAACAGTGGAGAATCCAGGACTTTATTCAAGGAGTTGCTGAGAGAGGTCTATATTTCATAGGAATGAATGAAATTGTTTTTCTTGATTTATTAAAGTCATGAATATGTTTAAAAAAAACTTCTATAAAAAAGAAATCCTATTTGGTTGCATTTTTGAACTCGTCTACTAAAATAACATTTTTGATGTTTCGAGAAAATCATAATAAAAAAAACTAGCAATGAAATGTTTTCAAACCCTCTCGCTACCACTAATAGGAGAGGAATGATCATAAAAGGGGGAGTATTTTCAAACTTGTTATACCAGAAAGTAATGTTGTTGCATGAAAATATACAATATTTTCTGAAACAATATCGGAGAAAAATATTTGAAGATTGAACTTATTTTATTTTGCAACTTTAATTGATAATATATACAGTGAAATCTCATTGCAACAAATTCCAAAGGGCTAGAAAAATACTTTGTTGGAATACCAAGTAATAGAATATATATTATCCTGTTGCAGTTTTAAAAAAGACAAAAAACTTCTTTTGCTGTAACTAGAATTTCCTGCATATAAAAATTAAATGATGATGTTGCAGGAAGTAATGAAATCGTAACAGCTAATAACAGCAACCAATCAGAAGCGAGATTGCATCCTTTAAGTAGTTAGGGCCAAGCCAAAATCACCTGTGTGACATTTGAACTCAAATGCAAAATATTACTCCACTTAACAGATTTTGTATAAAAATAATCAGACTTTCTTTTATTTAACTTTATTCTGTGTGACATAACAAACAATTCTAGAGCAATTTTGCTGAAAAATTTTTAATTTTTCTTCTTAAACACTTTAGATTTGTCAGCTGTGTGACCTTTTTGGAATGAAAAAAACATACAACTAGTTAAAAAAGCTCAACTTCTGAAAGTTTTGAGTGCAGATGCATTTTTTTAAAAAATCTATATACTAAGATGACTAAATTAAATACCTATGTAAATAGAAATATTGAAATGTTAACTTTTATGTATTGAATTAAGTTAATTTACTTGGATCACCTACCTGTATGACCCTCAGTATCGACTGGGTGACTGCATACACATTTAATATGCGTAAAGCTTGCAGGACATTACATTTTACTATAAAAAAAATTTCTCACTCATTTCTCATTGCACTTATAAAAGAAATGCTTTCAATTTTAAAATGTCCTTTAGTTTGAGAAACTCTGATTTACTCATTCTGCTTAAAATACTTTTTGTTGCCAAGTGTGTGTTGTATGTAGTGACGTGAGCCGGGCAAATGTCCACTGGGCTGGAGATTTATTAATGGGCATTTGTCCAAAGCATTTTTAAGTTTCCAAAATCTAGATATTTATAAAAATGTACAGTAAAACCGCGCCTCAGTATACCGCGAAATCGGATATACCGCATTAACTATCATGTCCCCCCACGTTTAAACCACCCTTTATCATTGCCATTTAAAGGCTTCCTTATTTACCAAATAAAGTCAGACATAGCCCACAAATATTCTAGCCAAAGAGCACCCATCCCCTTTCAACCATTCACACACTTTCACATATGGTTTGATTTCAAAATCGGGTGCAATTGCCCAGATTTGTTTCTCTTGACATGGGCGGAACTCAATCTGTCAGGGACTATCCAGTTCAATATTCCATTTTCAGAAGTCTAGTTATGCATGTGTAACTTCTTTCATAGTGCTATCAACCTTTATATTCCAGATTCTTTAGCATTCCTGAAAAGTAAACATATTCCCCAGTGACAAGCATGTTCCTCCCCTTCAAAATCTAATTTTTACTTAAGACCTCTCCCCCTTCACAATCTCATGTTGATAACATAAAGAGATTTTTTAGCACCTTTTTTCTTAGAACACAGTTGGTTTATAACCCTATCGCTTGATAGACTGATTGCGCACCAGAGATGTGTGCTTCTTGCACAGTAATTACAGTGAATAAAATGGCAGCAAAGACAAAAAGAAAAAAATGTACTGTAGGAGGGGGGAGTTACGAGTAATTGATAAAGTTAATAATGATGCAACAAAAGCGAGCATTATTTTCTGAATATGATTCCGCATCCGCGGTATAGTTTCACCATACCTGTATTTTATGTATTTTATTTTATATTTGGACATTTTTAATAAGTATTACAGCGTATAAATAACATTACACTTATTTGTATTCATTGCTACATTTTTATCAGTAGAGTAGAGCCTCGATTATCTGAGATTATGTGCTTCAAAGATACCTTGGATAACACGGACTTGGGCCAAATAGAGGGGGAAACGAGGCTAAATGGGTGAAATGAATGAAACGGTCATCAAAGATGTGAAAAAAGTATTTACTGTACATATTATGAAACAATGTTTCTCCCACACCTAAATCTGAAGCCCCTTTTTTAATTGTCTCCTTTATGGAGTCTATTGATGGCGTGTAATTTAGTCTCTAAAGATACAACAGTTTGTTTGTGTTTGGCACTTATCACGTAACCAATACCGTACTGAACAAACAAAGATACACAAACTGTTTACTAGTGAAATAAAAAAGCAACTGACGTCAGTCAGTGATGGTGCTATTGACAAGGATGCCTCAGGTAAATCTAGGCTCAGATAACCGCGGCTCTACTGTATTGATCATAAAACATGGGATCATTCTATATCAATTCAACACAGAGCCAAAATCTCACCATCCCATTATTTTTTGAAAATATTCTTGTACTACTGGTATAGACTTGGGAAAATTAAATTTTTCCGGTACTTTTACTCGTTTTTGATTTGAGAGAGGTGTAAAATTCCACTAAGCACAGAAGATGGCAAAGGGGGGCTCTAGAAACTTCCCTAAAAAAGAAGGAAGATACTTCTGATGTTTGCAATTTCCACAATGGCTCAAAAATTATGAAAACAATGCTGCAAATGAAAATGAAATTCTGGAGTTAGATGAATTGGGCATGGGGATGGGCAGATCTGAATGTCAAAGCCACTTCCTTAGAGGGCAACCCAGTAACAATAAGATAACCAATTTCAATTCATTTGTGTGTGTATTTTAATTTTATTATTATTATTATTATTAGGTGGCTTGGTATGCAATTTAATATATGTTAGGGGTTAGCAGTTAGCCTATTTCTAGCACAATATTAAAAACCAACTCAAATGTTACTCAAACTAAAATCATTTGAACCAAAACATAAAAACAACATTTTATGTCTGCAGGTGGCACTATTAATAAACTTCTAACAAAGAAATCACAAAAGATTAAATTATATTTATTAGGTTTGAAGTATTTCCAATTATTAATAAGAATTTGTTTGACTGTTTAGCAATAATCAGTATTTCTATTAAAAAAAAACTCATAAATGCCTGGTCATTTAACAACACTAATTGTATGTGTTTTTTTTTGTTTTTTTTTTTTTTTCAGATTTCTAAACCGTTAAGTGGATGCATGTAATGGTGCTCCTTCGTCCTAATCAGGTAGTTACATTTTTATATATTGGGTGGGGAAAATCAATAACACTAAGTCGTGATGTTTGTGTTTCTTTTCTTACATTTTCATAAGTGATTCCTATGTAGTTTTTAGCTCTGGATCCGGAAAGACATTTATATTCTTCATTCTATCACGAGCCTGTTTATAAACTAAATGCCAAACCCATATTGGAAAAGCTGACTGAAAGCGCTTAGTTTCTTCCCTATGGAACCATTTTCCACTTCAATCCAATATGCTCTTTTTGTGACTGTTTTTGCAAAAATTGTATGGATCAGTCAGCATCTGTCCTCTTTTTCTGACTCCTCATCTGTTTAGATCAGTGATTCTCAATGTGGGTGGTAGCAGGATGCTGAATGGCGGTGAACTTGTTTTGGGCAGTATGGAACTGGCGTAGATAAGAGGGTAGTTTTGCAGATAAAAACCCCCTTGAAATGGTAAAGATTGTATAGAATTTGACCAATTTTTCTTGTGAAACAATGAACTTGGCTTAATTCTCCCCAAGAACACCCCCCCCCCCCCAAATCCAAGTCTGGCTACGCAACTGAGTAGAGGGGTGGTAGGAAGGCTAGGCGCATGTTTTAGGTTTTGGAATGAGACCATGAGCATGTTCAGGAATTCAAATTTAGCTTTTGAACTCCCAAATAAATTTTATTAATGGAGTATCCAATTTCTACCTCTTGTGCCAGTAAAAAATAAACTTATGCTTGGCCAAGGCATAGTAAGCTTAATGCCCTGCGTTTCCCAACCCTTTCTCTTTTTTCAACACTGATAATTTTGCCTTCAAGTAATGAAAATACATTTGTTTGTGTGCATTTTAATTTGTTTCCTAAAGACGAAAAAGATGTTAAGAAATCTTTTTTGCAAGAATCGTGTTTTTTTTTTTAATGGTAAATCCATTTTCAATACTGACAGATTATTTAGAAGGGAAAAATATTGCAACTGCAAGGGTTGCGTGTTGCCACAAAAAGAGCTCCAGGTGGGTCTGCTCTTGTTTCATTGTGCATTTAAAAAGGGGAAGTTGTACCAAATATTTTGGGCTGTTCGTTGCATGTTATACAGCCGGAATTTATTTAATTTCAGAACCTCAACGATCATTTGCATGTAGCTGCAATATGCCAAACTTCTGCTCTACTCAGTAATGCTCTCAACCATAGGTTATTTAGATGGCTCTGTTAGTACAACAAAGAAGAATTAATTTCTTGATTTTACACATTCAAGTTCTCTGGCTGTCTCATCAATGGAACCTCATCAGTGGGGTTTGGAAGCTCCTCGAGGCTCTGCTTAAGTTCCTCGAAGGGAAAGGTGTGGCTCTGAGAGACAGATTGCACCAATTTAAGATCGATGATGCTTGTGACATTACGTATTTATCTGCTATATTCACATGCATTAATTTGCAGATCAAGGTGATTGGATGAATTTGAGCAAGATCTTATTTTTGCCTGCATAAAAACTCACTTAATTGAAGTAAAATTTTAATAGCAATAAATTCAGCCAATTTTTCATCTTTTCAGATATGCATAGGAACAGTGGTGTAGTCCCTAAAAAAAAGTTGGGGGACGCTTATACATAAGCATTTGGTTTTTTTATTGATAAAGCAATTATATAGAGATAAGCAATTGAAATCAAAAGAAAGGTGATGCTTTTGTTCAAATGTAAAAAGTTTGGAGGGACACTTGTATTAAAATAAAAAGGTAGGGGGATGCCGTCTCTTGCGTCCCCCCTCGACTACACCACTGGTTAGGAACATCAGTAAAATCCCCTTCGATTATGCACAAGTTTATTGTCAATGCGTAGAACCTGTGCACTGGGACTTTCCGAGCATTTTGGGGGTATTTTGTCCATGAAAGTCTTTCCAGTGGTCATGAACCTGTTTTTGTTAATATTGACAGCAAAGATTCATATTCAGGGTGAATCGGCAAAACTTTCAACTGATTGAAACGTTGAAAGGCAGTTTTAAGAATGGTGATCGCCTCACAGAATCAAGGTAACATCCATCTCAAAAAAAATTTTATTGCCTTCAATTTTATCTACACCTCATTGTAAGCAAATATCCAGAGTGGGCCATGTCCTCCCTTAATATGATCAAAAATAGCCTAAAATTGCTTATGTACGACTTTAATTGAGAAAATTTTTCACGGGAGAGCCCTACTCAGCCTCGCCTCACATCGCCAAAAATGGCCCAAAATTCCGTTTTTCGGAACTCCAATTTCAAAAAATTACTGGGGAAGAGCCTTGAAAACACCCTCTACTTCTGCAAAGCTATCAAAAAATACCCTGCAATTTTGTTTTTAGGATATTGTTTCAAAAAATTTCCAGGACCCGACTTCTGTTTAGCTTCGAATACAGTAAAACCCCGTCATACCGCGGTGACTATTGTCTCCCCGATGTTTAGACCATCCTTTATCGTTGCAATTTAAAAAGGATTCCTTATTTACCATTCTAAATAAAGCCAGCCCGAGTACACAAATATTCTAGCCAAAGTACTCCCGTCCCCCCACCATACACACAAACAGGTAAAGCCCTGTTTTGATAGGCCTGATGTACACCTTTTCATGCTTTTTCTGTCTTTCAACCGAGGACACTATATAGCTTGATTTCAAAAATCGAGAGCAATCGCCTTGACTGGCTCCGACTCGTCTCTCTTGACATGGCAGAGCTCAGTCTGTCAGGGACTGTTCAGTTCAATGTTTAACTATCATCCATTTTCAGAAGTCTAGTTATGCATGTGTAACTTCTGTTATAGCTAATTTTTGCTGCAAGCATAAGACCTCTCCCCCGTCACAATCCCCATATTGATAACATAAAGAGATTTTTAAACCCCCTTTTTCTAAGAACTCAGTTTATAACCTGTCATTTGATAGACTGATTGCTCAGTTGAGAACGTGCTTCTTGCACAGCAATTACAGTGAATAAAATGGCAGCAAAGAAGAAAAGAAAAAGATATACTATAGAAGAAAAGTTACTACTAATTCATAAAGTTAAAAATGATGCAACAAACGCAAGTATTATTTCGTGAATATATGGTTCTGCGAAATAGTTTCTCTATACCACGGTTAGTATGTTATGCGGGTGCCAAATATGTCCCCCGACACCCGCGTTTTAATTTGGTTTTACTGTATTACACTGTAGTGTCAAACTTGCATCGTTGATTCTTTCTTTGTATGTGTAACACAATTCTTCGAAGAGAAAAGGCAGGGAGAGGTATTACCACCAACGAAATGCTCTATAATTTGCTCATATTTCAGTGCGAAATCTCATACAAATTAATGTTAAATAATTTCCTTTATACGTTTTCCTGAAATTGCAAATTTCATTTATACGTTTTTTTTCTCCCCAAGTCATGAAGGAAAAACGTACATTTTAACGTGATTCTACGCTAGCGATTGTCCAGTTTAGAAATCGCATTTAACCTTGACCCACACCTGCTGTGACCACTTACGGTGGTCACGCACCTGCCTAAATGAACAAAAGACATACCCCGGAAGAATGCGAATATCCCAAATTCACAGATAAGAGCACTCTGATTGCGGTGCAATACCTAGAAATAGCAGTTGACAAGCGCTTTTCCTCTCCTACCAGTGTTGCCAGGCAGGCGCCCTTAAATTTCAGTAAGTAGCCTGGGGACTTTATAGCAATCCTGCAACCCTGCTCCTAACAACTTAATAAAATTCTGGGATCTATCGTTCACTAGCATTCACGATGGCTTCGAGCTCGGGTAGTAGAAAATCTCTGTCTCTGAAAGAAAAAATGTCCTTTTTAAAACAAGCAGATGAAAACCAACATTTAAAAAGAGTTGACCTAGCCAAAAAATTTGGTTTACCAGTTTCAATTTTAAGCACCATAATTTATAAGCGTAAGATCATCGAGGAAACCCATAATTAAAGTGGTGCTAGTGCTTCAAAAAAACTTAGAGTTCAAAACGGAAAATTTTCGGATGTAGAGAAAGTGCTTTTACAGTAGTTTAATCAGTGTCGTAGTGCAAAAATTCCCATCAGTGGTCCTTTGCTTATGGAGAAAGCAAAAGAAATTTCGAAGAAGTTAAATGTAGAATGCGATGCATCATCTTCCTCGGGATGGCTTCATAAGTTTAAGTTAAGACATGGCATAACAGGGTAAACTGCAAGTGGAGAGTCAGCAGGAGATGTTGATTGTGAAACAGTGGATGATTGGATTCAAAACCAATTCGCAGAACTGCTAAAATAATATGAACCAAAGAACGTTTTTAATGCGGATTTTGTGATTTTCGTTTATACGTTTTTTCATTTATACGTTTTTTTCGCTCGGTCCCTTGAAAAACGTATAAACGGTGCTTTACTGTACTTAAAAACTTATATTTGAATTTTCTTGATTTCTAACGATATTTTCACGATACATTAAGCCTTTTTTCATGTTTTATTTATTTTTTAAAACTTTTACGGGAAAGTAAGCTAAAAACGAGTTCGTTGCCTTCAAGCTGTAATGTTAAAAGCAATTAACATGACTGTAACTGAACGCTTCTCTGAAGCAAAAATTAAATCCAATCCGTTTGTTTGCTCTAGTGATCTTTTAAAATCGACTTGAAAACGGAATTTATCATACAAATTACAAATGATTAGTTTTTAGTGCCATTCACTCAAAGAAGGTTTGCCTTTTGATGTAAGTTTTTTTGAAAATAGAGTTAAACAATGTATTTGCACTAAAAAGCATGAAATAAAATAATTTTGGGGAAAAAGTAGAACCGACTTCAAATTATAAATTGCTCTAAAAAGTGAAAAATAAATTACAACAACATCGATGCGATTTTTAAATGTAATTTTTGAAGTCGGTGCAAAATTATGATAGATTTTGATTCAAAATACAAATATTAATTACAAATATAAGTGACCTACAGTTTGCAACAGTTTCAATGTAAAGCTGCGTCTACACTTGAGCGATGCTCAACCTGAGCGGCGGGCAGCCGCTCACCCCAGGGGCTGCTCGCGTGCTCAGGTCATGCTCAGAAACTGTTTTTCGTCTTCGTGACGTCATGCTCACCCTGAGCGTGCTCTAGTCTGGACGCGGCTTAAAGTTACACATGGTGTAATTTTAATTAGACTCATAATTTTGCACCGACTTCAAAAATTCTGTTTAAAAGTCGTATCGATGTTATTTAAAGAATTAATTTCTTTTCACTTTTTAGCGCAATTTGTAATTAGACGTTGGTTCTTTTTTTTTTTTTTTTTTTAATTATTTTTTAAAATTATTTTATGTTTTTGTTCAGATTCATTTTAACAAGATAAAATTAAGCTTAGTTTGTTATGATTTAAACCAGATTAAATGTTTTTGAGTTTATATTTTTTCCCATTTGTTTATTTAGTTTGAGTTGGAACTTAATTTTGCTGGACCATTACATCTCCCCACTCTCATATTTCCCCCCACTCCCCCCTCTCCTATTTCAGTTTTCATGCATACTGCATCCGCTCAGGTGACTGAAGATATTCATCAACACTTATCTTCCTCTTTGTATTCAACAATCAAAACTACTGTCTCAAGACTTTTATTGTTCACGCTTTTTGACCTTGGTTGAAAATAAAATGAGGACGGGATACTTGCTTCTTTGGGTAATGAAACAAGGTTTCACTATTTCCATTGTAAAGTTGCTGTTAGAGAGACAGAGCTTGCGATTTCCTGACATTCAATGGCATTTGTTTTTGTGTTTTTAAGGTACGCTTCTCTATCTACTTGTAGAGTTTGAAGACTAGACTTTTTGACTGTGTCAACACTCTCAGAAACGCATGCTCAAATCTCACGAAACCTTCGTCGTATTTGACGAAACGGCTTCGTGGAAAAATGCTCCGAGTAAACCTTTCGTCGAATTGGTGAAATTTGTGTTGTAACTTTTTTAAGTCACGTGATCACGCGAGGAAAGACTCGTTGTGAATGATGAAATTTTCTTGACGGTTGCAGTATCGTCAAAAGTGAGAGCTCTATTTCTAAGAGGGAATTAATTGCTTGAAAGAGATTTCAATTCTCTACTGTGGTGCAGTTCTACCACCAACCACAGCAATCTGCCTGGCAGAGTGAAGAAGAAATTATTCATGTTCAATGGAAGAACTGCTGGTATAAGGAAAGTAGTTTTTGTTCTCGTTTTAGTTCGTTTAGCATACTTGATTTCTTCCAAATGGATGCTATATGCCAGCTTTTAAATTTACCTGCTTTCAACAAACTAAGAAGCAAACATTCTAATTCGGGTACTAAATAAACGCACCTGCAAAATGAATTTTCTAAAGCTTGAACGGATTTGTTCTTTTCTGCCATGCGCAGAAGCGTCCAAATGTCAAAATTCCGTGATCAAACTGTAGTCTAAAAGCTTTTTCTATGCTAGTTGGAAAAGGAAATTTAAGGGCCCAAAGCTGCTTATCCCAAACACCTGAGTCTTTTAAATTTTTATTTTATCGGCTACACGTTTGGAGTACTGCAGCTTTTCTATAAAAACTATTTTAAAAATACTTAATTCCTTAAAACTGTTTTCGGAGAGGGGCGGGGTCATATCCCTGAACTAAGGGCTCTACCACGAAGCAGGCCTGTAGCCAGACTGACTCCAGGGAAGGCAAACTTTTGGACAGGAGGGGCAGACTAGTTTTTCAATTTTTTTCTAACATGTTAGAATTTATGCTCCATTTTGGGCGTTTTCTTAAAATTTAAATTAATAATTTATTGAATAATTAATGCAATTATTTAATTTTTAATTGATTAATCGAACAATTAATTAATGAAGCTAATACTAATTTAATTCAATGCTGAAATTATTTTATCTTAAAAGAAATACTTGATTAAAACTTACAAAAGGCAGAATTGAATTTTCAAAGCTTATTCTAAGAATGTCTTTTGTAAATTTTACTGTAAACAAAATGGGGAATGCTTGTGTCGAAATTTTAAAAAATTGGAATGCCCTCCTCTGACATCTCCCCTCAACTACACCACTGATGTCCAGAAGACATATTATCTTCAAGGAAATTCTTTCATGCATGCATTTGATGCTGAAAGGAGTGACCATTTTTTAAAGATAATTTTAGTGTGAACGATCATTCAAAGTAAGATATTAAAGCGTAAAACATTTATCAGTATGTTACAGTAAAAAAACTGGACTGCCCATGATCCTTTCATTAGCACCTGGTTTAGATTGAAAACAGGAAAAAAAATGAGCTGAATAAAGGAAAAAGTTCATGTTTTTTATTTTTCTAAAATTTGAATTAAGAGATAAAGGTACATTGGAACAAGATTTTTTCGATATGACTTTGCGTTTAAACAAATCAAAAAGTTAAAAACAGAAATACCATAGATTATTAAGTTTCAATTAATCACGCTAGGACGGGCAAAACATTTTCCAGGTCGGGCATCGCCCGACCTGGGCCCCCCCCCCCCCCCCTCTGGCTACGGGCTTGCCACGAAGAGTTCGGAAAGCCATTCACTCTCGGAATTGAAGCGCTCACGTGACTTATGACGTCATCTTTCCGAACTCTGTTTTACCAAGAGGCAATCGGAATCTGTCTGCCTCCGGTAATTTGCTCCCGGAATCAACTGACCGCTCTCGGAATAAAGGGCTCACGTGACTCATGACGCGCTGCCTCCGGTAATTGCTCCCGGAATCGACTGAAAGTTACCAATTCGGAAAGAGGTCCCTGTATTTCAGTTCCGAGGCCGAAATGTACTTTTAGCTATCTGTGATCAAGAGGAGAGCCGAATTTTGGGAAGAATTACCAGTTTTTATAAATTAAAATGACCGATTCGAAATTCCTGTGATTAATACATAAATGAAAAGCTCATTGAAGAATTAAAAGACCGCACATTTAGAGCTTTGAGCATAGATAAGAAATACATTTGAAAAAGAAAATAGTTAAAAAATCTTTGCTGTAAAAATTATATTTTTCAAACATCAGTTTTATTATAGATGTATTCAACATATTCTCATATATTTTTCCATTGATTATGCTATTCATCTAATTTTTTATGCATAACTTTAATAAATTGGCCCTTTTTTAAAAAAATTTTTATTGTTTAACGTATATTTAAACTATCTCTGTTCTTTTACCTTATACCTTCAATTTGGAAAAAATCTAGTCGTTGATATAAAAAATAAGGAATAATATACGAGTATATATCGGATTTCGTTCATTTCTTCTTATTAATTTACATATGTTTTGTTTTGATCTAAATCTATTTGTTTTTTGTTCCATTTGTTATATTGTTTTATTTTAATTTGCAGTTTTTTTTAATATTTTATCTTTTAAATTTGCTAATATATAAAAATATTAAACGATTATTTTTTGTTTATGTACCAAGGTTCTCGAAACTTCTAGTAGTTCTTTTAACATCTTCTAATAAATTTTCTGGTTGTGGATCGGTTCCCAATTTCAATACTTCAAAATGCTTTTATAGTATATATATATATCCTGGTATAGTGATTGATTATGTATGCACTATAGGTTTTCTTAAATTACATAGAGATATTCTCACTGTTATGTCTCAGCAAAAAAAGAAAGAAAAAAAAAACGGAAGAGCAAACATTTTGTACTACTTAAAATTCATTCGCTATTCGTGAATAAATCTATTGAGCATTTCAAAACAAAAACGAAAGAAAAATGAATTGAGAGCCCTTCCTCTCATTTTTCTTTCCTAAATATCAAGTCACTAGTTTACCATTATCATAAAAAAAATTAATTAATAAATTAAAAAGCCAAACCTTGAATCCAGGGTTGGAGTTTTGGACGCAAAACCAGTTTCGGACGGGACATGCGGTTTTTACCGTCCAAAACTATCCGAAAATTTCTTAAACTGTCCTAAAGCTAAAGGGGCCTAATCTAATCCATTTATATTTCATGCAATATTAGTAATAAATAAATATAAATATTAACTAGTTGTAATTAATAAATATTTGATAATATTTATCTTTGAAATGTTAATTTGAAAAAAAAACTATTTTGCTTGAAAAAGTAAAAAATTGCTACTATCTCTTACATAAAAGCTTCCTTATACAAGAGTTGGTAGTGTTGTGAAAAGAAAGTACCAATGTAACTAATTTTATTTCCATTTATCACTCATAATTTCTGTTAAATGCTATTACATATTTAGACTTATCTGTGGTAGCCTAGTGGTTAGGATGTCAAACTTCCAACTGGAAGATTTGGGGACCGATTGACCCAACCCATTGAAAACCCACTATGAACACTTGGGGATACGTGCGTGTAAAATCCGTGGACCCTGAAGTCCCGAGGCGGTTCCGAGAGTACCGGAAGGTGGAGAATTTCCCTTCCCTTCACTCTTAAAGGTCAAAAACGGAAGGTGGCGTATTTGGTGGCGCCATCTGGTGTCATTCAAATACATATAATGAGCCAAGTCGTATTTCCAGCCTTGTGGTGCTTATCTAAACGGAAGGCCATAAGTAGGCAGTAAGTCGATAAGAAGGGGGTCATTAAATTATAAGCAGCCACTGACACATTAGAAAGATACCCCAAAATTAAGAAACTTGTGCTGTTCATGTTCTGGATTTGCATCTTACCAAACACAGCAAAATAAAATAGTAATAATAACACATTTGTTTACAATAGTGCATTCTTTATGTTTATTTGCATAGTACAAAAAAACAAAATGAATTTTTTTGAAGAATAAAATTTTTTTGAGTTTAAAGAGTTTTTCCTTGCTGAAAATTTCAGAAAAAAATGAAATTTTTATCAAAATGCTCTATAGGAAAGTAAAATTATTTTACAAAGCAAGTAAGTTCATACATTACAATTCTTACATTTTTTCAGATAATGTATTTTAGCAAAAATGATTTTTTATCCACAAAGTTTGCATTGTACTTTTATTGGGGTATTTCAAAAACCCAAATTTTAATTCATATGAGACCTGATTATAATTTGAATAAGTAGCGAAGTCATCGAATATTTATATACATAATATATATATATGTGTGTGTGTGTACGCTTCTATTGCTTGCTGTTATTATTTAAAACTTTACCAACATGACTGCATTTAGTAAACAATTATACAGTTTAACTAAATTATTTTATATTGAGATCAACATTTGTTTTCGCCATATGAGAAATGTAACAACACGAGTACAATTAATGCAAAGCGATCACGCAAGTGATTTTTCCAGGGGGGAGTTCGCATAAAGGGTATATATTCGATTCATACTACAGTCAAAAAACAGCAAAATACATAAACACATAGTAAACGAAAGTAAATCATGCATCTAGTTCAGTGTTTTGTAATTCCAAATAATGGAGATTTGTTTTGTTCTTTACATGATTTTTTCAATCCGGAAAAAATATATAAATAATAATTATTTGATCTCATGATTCGAGTGTTAAATTTTTTTCACTGTGTTACACATATTGTAAATATATCTGAAAGCCATAGTTTTAAAAATTCTATATAAATTTTACATAAAAAAAGTCATCAAAATCAACAATATTTAACTTCAAAATAAAAATATTTGCAGCATTCGGCTGAACTTTACTTTACGGTAACCCATGATTTATCGCCAAATCTGGAAGCAATTTTTTAAAGAAAATTTTGCAAAGAATCCGTTTTGCAGCATTCAAACAGAAAGACGTTTTATATGTTTATTCATCAAAAAAGGAACGTTTACCATTCCTTAAAGTTCAAATACATATATAATGATTTTTAACTAATAGAATATTTATTCGATAACATATTAAAAAGTTAAAACACGGTTCGCGAACGTTTAGAGGATTTTGATGACATTCATCCAAAGTCGTTCTGCTGTTAGCAGAACGATTGTTAGCTGTTCTATTAGTAACATAACGCAAAGTAATGATAATTTATTAAAAAATATTCATTAAAATACCAACAAAGACCCAATTTTTTGTTAGTTGCACCTTCATACCACTTCTTATGGCGTTTAATCCTTCCAGCTTTCTTTAAACATATTGCAAATCGCGTCCAAATCTGCTGTAAACAACAATGGCGGACGAAAGCAAGGGTTGCCGTAATATATAAGCAAACTTGAAATCGTTCTGTGATTGGCTGAAAAGATATCACTCCCGGAAACTCGAAGCCAGCAGTCAATCACATTTCCGAGATTGAGTTGACGGTTTTTCGGTACCGGAATAGCAAAGTTCCGAGGCCGGAAAATTACCGATTCGGAACTTTTCCGAACCGCTCGTGGTAAAGCCCTAAGAGTGGAATACAGCCGTTCAAGAATGCCCCTCAGAAAAGGCAATGTATATGAGCACTACCTTTAAAAACTAATGGATGTAAATTATGTATGTATAATAAAAAATCAAATTCAGGTGGGGGAAATCAATGACCTGTTAAAACAAATAATGCTTTTGTAAAAGAGAAATAAAGTTATAGGTATTTGAGTGGCGAGTTGTAGATCAGTAAGTTGTGGGTGAGATGGCAACGAAATGGGGCCGTAACAAACAATCAAACACAAAGCAAGCAAACTTTGAATCATGCACAGATTAAAAAATTGCGGCCTCTTGGGGGGGAAGGGGCTACTGAGAAAATCTAGGCGGTCACAGAAAAGGATATTAAATTAGGCATTTTTACATGTCACGAAAATTACGTACAGATCACTCTGCTGGTGTTTTCTGTGTGAGGGAATGAATTCCATACATATTATACTGAACTATATGGCCTTAATAATTACTCAGCTCACACAGACTACAAACTTATTTATTTATTTGAGTTTAATTTATGTATAAAATACAGTTGGCGTTCGATTTTTCAGGAAAGCGCAATCCTTTGGTGCAGTTGGCGATAAATCTTCAAATAAAACACCTTTGATATTTTGGGGCATAAATTGTTTTATTTATTTTGCATAAATTTTTCCGAAGATGCGTAGTTTTTGTATTATTTTGTATTGTAAGTAAAAAGAAATGAGATCATTTCACCTAAAATGGGACCTATATTTAATTCAACCTATAAAGGGACCCTTTTTTTAAATCTGAAGTCTTATTGCAAGACTGGTACATCAAAACAATGTAATGAAACATTTTCACTTTAATAGGAAGAACACGGAAACCCTTCCATCGCAAGAAAACGCTTTTTGTAAAGGACATTCTCATTGTAATAATGTACATACACACCACAAGCATTTAGTAATATTATAAAATTGTTTTTACTTTATTTATTATTTATACTTATTTAATTGTAGAGTTTTATACTGAGCAGAATTTTTCTTATCAGTTTTGCGTATTAAAAAACTTCACTTGATTTCAAAATTTTCTCTTAAATTATTAATATATCAATTAAATGTGTTTGTGTCGTAAACGAAGTTGTTTTGTATTTTCAAATGTATTTCAGGTTCATGTTCAACAAAATCAGCTGCATTTCCCCCCTGCGGCGCCTCATGTGTTGGAATTGATAGGTGGATACAAAGGACTGAATTAATGTCTTCCCATCGACAACATCTTCGTTGGGTCGGGGTAAGCACATTTTATTAATATTTTCCCTCTCGAGATTTCAAAACCTAAAAGAGTTCGTATGAATTAGTTATAGCCCCTAAATTCATTAGAATCGTTTTGCACATTTATTAAGAATAAAAATCTGGTATTGTCTAACACTAGCCAGAAAACTTAGAATTCTGCCTTATGTTCTAACTTTTGATAACTGGCAGTGGGTGGATAACAGGGTTACCAAATTTAAGAACTGTAAATACGGAACAACGACCGAAGGGGGAGTCGTCCGAAGACTGGAGAATATCGAATTCCGGTATCCGACCGAAGTATCCGAAGTCCAATTTCCGGTCACTGCACAAGCGATGCGGTTTTCCGGATTGTCAATTGTGATTTTTAAAATTTAATTAATTATCATATTTTGAAAACATATGTAAATAAAAAAAGAATTACTTAATTGGGAGCTGTGGGTACAAAATGCATAAAATTTACTAGTTTGACATATCAGAGTCGGATATCCGGTATGGACTTGTCACACAATGAACGCCGGATACTCGATATGCGGCAAAATCAATGTCCTGGCAAGAACATGGACGTGTCGTGTTTTGCCGTGTCGTATTGAAATTTCCCGGGACGCGAGAAAATTTCTCAAAGTACGGTATTTGTGTAGAGACCATTCCTAGATGATGAATTTTATTAAAATAGAAGATGCTAATTATTAAAGAAAAGTGGTACTACAGGAATTATTGGACTGCTTCATTTCCCTTCATGCCAGGCTGTTGCAGCCAATCCGCCACTAATACTGGTATACTTATAGTGTTTGTGAATACAGTAAAACCCCGTAATACCTCGCCTCAGTATGCCGCGGAATCGGATATAACGCGGTTGCTATCACGTTCCCCGACGTTTAAACCACCCTTTATTATTGCCATTTGACAGTGATTCCTTTATTTAGCATTGTAAAGAAATCATGCCAACAAGGTCTCTTGGAAGCAAACAAATATTCCAGCCAAAGAGGTCTCTCCGTTCTCCCCTTCCCCCCCCCCCCCCCCACCCAACACAATAACAGATATAAAGCCCCAATTTACAGCCGTACGCTTGTTTCATGTTTTTCTGTCTTTCAACCTAGGACACTATTATAACTTGATTTTCAAATTGGGTGCAATCGCTCCTGGCTTGTTTCTCTTGATACGAGCGGAGCACAAACTATCAGGAAAGCTGTTGTGTTCAATGTAGGGTTCAATGCTTAACTATCTTCCGTTTTCAGAACTTTAATCGTGCCTGTGTAACTTCGTTTATAGCGTTATCTACCTTTGTATTTTAGATTCTTTAACAGTAAACATATTCTCCAGTCCGGGGTGTGTGTATAAAGGTTTAAAACATTGTTTCTTTGGAAAGTGCGTTCCTCCTCTTCCGCACAATCTAGTTTTTTCTAGAATCTCTCCCCTTTCATAATCCTATGTCGAGAACTTAACGATAGTTTGAAGCCCCCATTTTCTCAGAACACAATTGGTTCCGTTGCGGTTGATATGGTTTTAGCTTAGGACAAGGCCGTAGCCAGAAATTTTTTTCGGGGGGGGGCCCTAACTTTGAAACACTTATGTTGAGGAAAGTTTCAGGGAGGAATATACATGCTACATTGCGAAAAATTTGGGGGGGGGGGGGGCCTCCCCCTCTGGATACGGCCTTTTGTAAACCATATTTCGTTTGATTTAAAAAATTTATGACGTCACAGTATATGATAGATTTTTGATACCATGTACAGTAGGTGCATTTTAGACTACCTTTGGTGAAGTTAGGGCAGTGTTTTTGGGGGCTTCGGCTTCTTATCTTAAATTTTTGAAACTGATCTTACAACCATAACATTTTGACTATCTCTGAAAGGGGGGTCCGGGGGTTTTTCCCCCGGAATTTTTTCGCAATTTAGCTCCTGAGAATGCAATTTTATGCCCTTTCGGGACGTTAGAGGAAGGAGTTTCAGAAGTTCTCCCCAAAGAAAATTTTCGAAACTGCAGTCTTAAAAATGAAGTTTCAGTCTATCTTTGTCAATGTTACTGGAGGCATAGACTGGATCGAGGGCTCTCCCCAGGAAACTTTTTGAAAACTGCCTAACAATTCGAGATTCTTTAGTAATTTTAGAGGAAGCAGAAGGGAGTTTGGTTTGTCTTCCCCCGCAAATTCTTCAAAATAAATTCTTATCTTTTGGGCTACTTTTGGTGTCGCTAGTGACAGTGTTCGATGTCTTTTCCCTAAAAGTGTTTCTGAAACTGAAGTCCTAAAAGTGTAATCTCTCTTTTCTTTCATTTTTTTTAAAATCTGTGATCTGAATTTTTTTCTCCGGGGGGGGGGGGGCAGTTGGTTATCTCTGAGGGGGCAGTGCCCTCCCCCCCCCTCCCCGGAGAGATGCCTGAAAGAAACACTGGTTGCATGTTGCATGATGAGATTATATTTTCAATTTCGCCCACAGAAGTATTACTTCAAAAAAAAAAAAAAAAAGATGAGAGAGAGTTAACAGAAAACATACGTTGTTTTGAGAATTAATTACTCCCTATTCCGTTTTAGTTTTGACAATTTAAGCAATTCATACTTATTCTCAAGTTTCAAGCCTTCCATATTTTGTCATAACTAAATGTAAATAATTAAAAACTGGATGTTTTCTTTTTCCTTAACCTAAATGCTGCAAACTCCTTTTTTTTTTTAAGTTTGAAGTCAAAAAAAGCTGTATAACTTTGATTTGCAGTCGTGGACAATTATAAAGCACTTCCAAAATTATACATATCGCTCATGGGCTGCAATTACGGCACAGCTCAAAAAATCATGTTTTGAGATAAGTGGGTTTAAACTTTTCATTGCTAAGGAAAAAACATAAAAGAAATGCTTTAGTTATTATTAAATCTTAAGGCCTAATATTGAATTATGAGTTATGCTAGTATTGCTGCTGAAAAAAATGTGTATTTTATATTTACAATCTGTTCTTAGTCCGAAACGCGAGTTTTTTTGAGTTGTGCCACTATTGCAGCCCATGAGCGATATAATAAGAACCAATCAAGATCTTTTTGTTCAATGTAAATTTATGACTAGGCTAAGTAAAAGTATATGAGTAATTTTGTCGCGGTATTTTTCACCTTTGCAATGTTATTGTAAACGCTCTATGGGACCATTCATAAACAGTGTCACACTTTCTTTCAATATATTTGATCCCCCTCCCCCCTTTGTCACAAGATATCACTCTCCAACACGCCCTACCCCCTTTGTCACATATCACGCTATATTACATGAGCACATGTACTTGCAGTGTTGCAGTTCAGAAATAAGGTACTTACGTTAAAGAATCAAATTTTTAATTTTATTTTTTAACTTTTAATGACATTTGTGAGCATAACAATAATAATTATTACACGTGGGCTTAATTGGTATAAGATGAGATTAAGGTTAAAATAGAAAAAAAGATAATTAGTGCATAATAGCAAAAAAAAAAAAAAATTAATTAATTCTAAAAAAACACCCGCACTTATTTATCTTAAAAGTAAATACCTAAGACTTTCTTTTAAAATTTTAACTAGAAGTAAGTTCAAACCTTAATAAGCAGCGGTATTTTCAATATAAAATGAAATCAATGAAACTTCAAAATCAAATTATGAAAATAAAAAAACTTCAAAAATAAGTTTAATCAGCTGATTTTTTACATGTTTTTATAGAAATCAAAATGTGTAATGTCACACTTCTTGCCAAAATTGCTTGAACCCCTCTCCCCCCCCCCCTCCCTCGAAGTAGTGTGACATCATGAAGTTAAAAAACGAAAAAAGAAAGATTAAGATGCAGTTTCTCAGCATGTGAGGAAGAAAATACAAAGTTGAAACTAAAATTGCAAAAAAAAAAAAAAAGAGGGGCAGCTAAAATATTATTTTGAAAAATACATAAAAATAATCATACCTTTTCTGCTACATTTCTACAGGGTTTCTTCCCAAAATAAGACAAAATACTTTACCTTTTCTTTTACTCATAACCAAAATTTGTATGCAGGCAAGCAAAGAAGACTTTTGCAAGAGCACACGAGCCCACTAAATTCCCAACTGCCTATGTCTGCAAGGCAAGGTCAAGGCATCTGCAAAGGGGCAAGAGCCCTCTCCTCGCCCCCCCCCCCCCTCCCTTGTCGGAAGCGTTTCGATGTTGATTCGATTTTACGAATTGCTAGTTTAAAAAAGAAAAGACAAAAAATGAAGATTTGTCCCAGCAATAACAGCACAAACATCCACATCCCGCAATCGTAGTAGTAGACGAGGGGGTCCATTTAGGCATTAGCTCTGAAAGTTCCTTTATCTTCTACTTCCACAATGTGGGTAGTTTTAAAAGAGTCGCCATTTCCACGAATGTAACCTTCGGGCAAGGATGGACAAAGCACCTAACTGTTGTACGTATATTTATGGCAGATGTGGTGGCTTGCATTTTGCCAAAAAGGGATCAGTACATTTGCTGTTCTTGTTGTGTGGTCGGGTGATTAGAACCATAATGTAGCCCTTAGCCAAGGAATCAATCCGTTATCTGTTGATGACACGACACGGGGGACCTACCGTGTTTAGAATTGAGGGAAAACATCTTATTTTGAGTTCTGGTTTATAGACCCTGGATTTTTGAAGCGCCGTCTTGTCGTTTCCCCATTTGTAAAACAGAGAACCTACCCCCCCCCCCCCCCCCACGCTCCCGAACAGATTGGTTTGAGGAACAAAAAAAAATTTTTTTTTTTTTTTGTTACATTTTTTTTTTTATAGACAAGTTAAAAATTTCGAAAGTATTTCGGGGGGGGGGGGCTCGGGCCCATCGGGCCCCCCCCCCCTTGCCTACGGCCTTGGCTTAGGAGACCTCAAAGAGCAGAAAACTTTGATTTGTATAACCTATCACTCGGTAAACTTACTGATCAGTCGGAAAGTACTTCTTGCACAGCAAATAAAATGGCAGCGAACAAGGAAAAAAGAAACAATTATACAATAGAGGAAAAGTTACGAATAATTGATAACGTTAAAAGTGGTGCAACAAGAGCGAGTATATTTTGTGAATATGGTTCCGCGATAGTTTCAGTATACCGCGGTTATGTTATAAAGCGGGTGCCAAACATGTCCCCCGACACCCGTGTTTTAACGGGGTTTTACTGTACCCACAAAACAATAACCCAGAAAAATAAATTGTGTAATTTGAACAATGAAAACACCTTTGTTTTAAGGTGTTTAATTGTATATTATGGTTACAGTTCGAACTTTTTATTATTTTATTTATAGTTAAAAAGTTTTATGAAATGCTTTTAAAACACTCACAAAAACCTTTGCAAAACGTCATTACTCGATTTAAACTGTTTTCCTGTCATCATACTAAATTTTCGCTTTTATTATGTATGAAGCAAGCAAATATCGAAATAAGTGAAACATTTCTAGTGAAAGAAAGATGAACATCTAAAAATAAAATTTTGAAGCGGGAAGGAGATCGCTGCAATAGCAAACATCTTCACTGGTGCCAGAAGATTTGTTCTTGTGCCGAAAAAAAAGCTAGTTTGTTAGGATTTTTGAAGGCTTCGTAGCGTACTCATAAATATACGCAACTTTCAACGTCATATTCTTGTAGCAAGAGGGAGAAAAGAGAGGTTAATGTAGTAGTAAGATGCAGACAGAGTTTACTTCCATCAGTCCTCCTCCCCCGCCCCCATGATGGAAACTTTTCTTTTCAAAAAAAATTTTCCTTTCTATAAAAGAAAAATTAAAAAGAAATGAAATCAACAACAATTAGGAAGCAAAAGGAAAACACGCTACAAATGGAACGAAGAAATGCATTTAGTACTAAACGAGTCGACTCTGTTTTCTCAACGACTTCTTATAATTTAAAACGTTTAATGCTTTCAAAAAAATGTTTTTACAAAAGAAACGAATTTTTTCCATATCTTATGACATATTTAGCTTACTTTCCCATAAAAGTGAAAAAAAAAAAAAGAATGACAGAAGGCTTAAATATAAGAAAAAGTTAAAAATAAGTAAGTAAATAAAAAAACATTGAAAAATAAAATTTGAAAGTAGGGTTTCGAGATGGGGAAAATGTGTGTTTGTCGGGCTATTCTCCCCCCCCCCCCAAAAAAAAAGAAAAGAAAAGAAACTTTGAAGGGATTGTCCGATTCGAAAGATTTTTTTTTTTTTTTTGCATTCGAAAGATCTTGCCGAAAACATCGCATTTCCATATTTTACTTTTTGATTTGAACAATTTTTCGTTCAATTTTGAACAGTTCAAAAAACTTAACATTAGCGCCTATGGGCGGAAATGAATTTTTGTAAACTTTGGGCATAAGATCCAAGTTCCTTTGAACACCCTATTGGAAGAAGCTTTCAACGGGAAACATTTTTTCATTTGAGCAATTTTTGTTCGATTTTGAACAGTTCAAAAAAATGTTAACACTAGCGCCTACGGGAAAATTTCAATCCTATTAAATCCTGTTCTAACAGATGGATTTGCTTAGAACAAACTTTATCGAAAAGATGTTATGACTTAGAACATGTACAGATACAAAGTTCATCCAGAACTATACGTGCCTAATTTCTCACGAAACTTATTGATCTGGATTTTTAAGGATATTTCCGAATGAAGGAATGAATAAATGAGTGAATGAATGAATAAATGAAGTGAATTAATATGTTTAAGCCGTTGAAAAAGGTATATTTGAAACAATTAAGAACTGAAGCTAAATGAGAAAGAAAGAGAGAGAGAGAGAGAGAGATCGCTAGATTACCCTGGTCTACAAAAAAAAAAAAAAAAATCTGACCCAAGTACTTTGTTAACTGATCTTGGAAGTATTTTTCACGCTGAATTCGAAAATGAAAGCCATTTTTTTCTATCACGTAAAGATTTTCCGTCCAAGGTGATGTAATAATTTACATTAATAGTATTTACCGTAAATTATTGCAGTACCTTACAAGCAAAACCCTTAAGTGATAAGAAAAATGGTTTTCATTTTCGAATTCAGCTTGGAAAATACTTCTAAGGTCAGTCAATAAAAGGATCCTCCCCTTTTTAAGGGCATTGTAATTTTTACATTAGTAGCATTTTCACTAAAAAAAAACAATTTTCTATACACTCTAAAATGATTGATTTCGACATGTTCTGGCGTACTTTGCCTCAGGAATGCCCCTTTTTAACGTCCAGCAGTAATCTGCTAACATAGTTGCAGTCCACTTCCCTTGATATCTCTTTTCCATTAGGGGCCGTTCATAAATGATGTCACGCTTTTTCCCCATATATTTGCCCCCCCCCCCCCTTTGTCGCATGTCACGCTATGTTGCATAATGCATGATCTCACACTTCTTGTAACCCCCTCCCCTTGTCACAATTTCACGAACCCCCCTCCACCCTCGAAGCGTGACATCATTTATGAATGATCCCTTACTGAAATGTCCTGATGGAAGCGTTCTTCTACATGTTCATCGCTTTTACAGCGCCCATGTTTTCAGGGGCCTTTTTACACATAAAAGAAGAGTTCTATGATGAAAAAAACAGGAGCCCATGCTCATTAAACGTGCTGTACACTATCAATCTTCTGCCTATCTTTTCTTTTCTTTTTCTACTTCACCCCCCTACCCAAGGCCGTAGCCAGAAATTGTTTTCGGGGGTGGGGGCTGACTTTGAAACACTAGTGTAGAGGAAAGTTTCAGGGAGAAATATATAAATATATGCTACATTGCGAAAATTTTGCGGATTCCGGGGCGCCCCCCCCCCCCCCCCCGCTGGATACGGCTTTGCCCCTACTCTGTTAGCACGTGGCCTTAGGGCTGCCTACCCCCGGGCACGGGTAAGTGAAGTTTATCAACGCTCGCTCCCACCAGGAGATTGAAGAGCTGGGCGCAAGCCCAGCCTTATTATTTTGCTGTGTGTACCTGGCCCTCCTTGATACCCCTATGTTTGAAGAGTATCATTGGAGGGTATCTTCTGCCAATCTGCCTTTATCATTTCCTTTCTCATAACTAGAAAACAATACGTGATAAAAAAATTTTGAAAGCAGATATGGATTTCTCGCGCGAAAGTACTTCAGAATAACTGAAATTCATTCTTGGGACAAAACATGTTTACCAGTATTATCAATTTGATATTGGTGTATTACAGGGCCGGCGCTGAGGCGGTGAGGCGTCCGCCTCAGGGCCCGTCGTTTTTAGGGGCGCATTGTGGCCATAAATGTCAACTATATCTTTTTAAGTAACAAACAATAGTTTTTATCTCAAAAAAATTAAATAATATTTAAAGTATTAAGTTTTACAAATGATGCATCAAAACTTCATCTATTTTCATTTTTGTATTAATATATACTATTATGCTTTAAATTTTGTTAAAATCAAGCACAGAAACACATCAGGAACATCTTGAAACGTTTTCGTTTCTTTCTTTCCCTTTGTTGAAAGGATATATTTTTTACTGGGTTATTTCTTGTTTTGCACATTGTCCTTTTCTTCTCCGCAGCGACAGAGGCGGCTTTAATGTATCCGGAGGGGGCACTTTATAAGTGTTTGCAGTTCCAGAAAGTGTCTTCTCTATTTAATCACAAGCAAAACGCAATTTATTGTTTTTTTCTCTTCTTACTGTTTTTTATTTTTTATTTTATGTTTGAAAGTTAAAATATGTATAATTAAACTTTGTATCGATCATTTTAAATCTCTATTCCTTCATAATATATAGTAGGGGCGGAAAAACTTTTTTTTTGCCTCAAGGCGCCACTCTTGCTAGCGCCGGCCCTGGGTGTATATGAGAAAATTGGCTCGTATAGTTCTAGACGGAACTTCTTGTTGAGTTTTCAATTATAGTAATTTTTTTTTCAGTAAGTTTAGTCATTTAATTACAGTTTTATTTATTTAAATGATGCTTAATTAAATAATGCAGATTTATAGTTTTTAGTGTTTTTTTTTTCGGGGGGGGGGGGGTTAAGTCAAAACATGATTAATTGTACACCGCACAAAATATATCCTTCTCCTTACAAACTTTTTTCTTCAGCAGCATTACTGTTAAAATTATGAATGAACTTGATATAAAACTGATAGTTATGTCATTCATCTGAAACAACACTGAGAATTCAGATAAAAAAAATTGTAAGTTGACCAGATACAAAACCGATAATTCTGATGCAAAACTTTTATTTTTACTAATACAAAAATAAATTTTTGATTTTTACACCCTTGCTACTACTTAGATAGGCTCGAGTAATATAGAGGAGAAACGATGGACTTCCAGGTTTCGAATCAATCGAACATATACGGGGTCATACATAAATGATGTCACGCTTCAAGGGGAGGAGGGGGTTCAAGAAAATGTGACAGTTTGTGACAAGGAGAGGGGTAACAAAAAGTGTGACATCGTACATTTTGATTTCTATAAAAGCATTTAAAATCAGCAAATTAAACCTATTCTATGCTAATGTAATACAGTAAAACCGCGTAATACCGCGCCTCGGTATACCGCGAAATCGGATATAACGCGGTTACTATTATGTCCTCCGACGTTCAAACCACGCTTTGTATTTCATATTCCTTGATCTTTTTGAAATGTAAGCATATTCTTTAGTCTGTGAGCGTGTATAAAGACTTAAAACATTGTTTCTTTGAAAAGTGCGTTCCTCCCCTTCCACACAAATCTACTTTTTTCTTAGAATCTCTCCCCCTTCATAATCTCATGTCAGTGGCGCAGCGAGAGGGGTACCAAGGGGACAGCCCCCCCCCCCCCAGAAGATGACAATTTTTTAAAAAATATTTTACGATTAAAACAAAAATTTTTTTTCCCTCATGTGTTATTTTTAGATTAAAACCCAAACAATTCCGAAAATTACACACATTTAAATATTGCAAAAAACACAAAAATATCTGTATCCCTAATTTTTTTACTTGCACTTTTATCTGAGTTTTATCTGAATTTTCTGACAGAAGACAGAAATGTAACATTGTAAATACTAAATTAATTTAATAATAAATTAATATGTATATAAATTAATTTAAAAAATGCGCAAGCACCCCAAAGCACGACGTACGTACCATAACTTTCAAATGCAAGTTTGTTTCTCCAACATATTTCACATTTCAGTATTGTATTACTCCGCGGAACAACGATCAACCCCCCCCCCCCCCCCCTGAGCAGATTTCTGGCTGCGCTAGTCTCATGTTGATAACTTAACAAGATTTTTAAACCCACATTTTCTCAGAACACAATTGGTTTCGTTGCGGTTGATATGGTTTTAGCTTTAGGAGTCTCTATGAGCAGAAAAGTTTAATCTGAATAACCTATCACTCGATAGACTAACCGCTCAGTTGAGAAGTGTGCTTCTTGCATAGCAATTACAGCGAATAAAAAGGCAGCAAACAAGAAAAGAAACAATTATACAATAGAAGAAAAGTTAAGAGTAATTGATAAAGTTAAAAGTGGTGCTACAGGGCCGAGTATACTTCGTAAATATGGTTCCGCGGTAGTTTCATTATATCGCGGTTATGTTATAACGCGGGTGCCAAACATGTTCCCCGACACCTGCGTTTCAACGGGGTTTTACTGTATAGCGTGACATGTGACAAAGGAGGATAGAGGGGTATGTTGAAGTGTGACACTTATTAGTGACAAAGGGGTTACATGCGACTTGCGGACTGGTCAGATGCGGACAGCATAATCGAACAATGAACAGTGGGATTAAAAGGGAGATAAAGCATTCACTTCTTTTTCACATGGTTACAACATTTTAATGGGTGACTAGATGGGGAAGATAATCGCTTCATTTGCGGTCGAAAAGGGAGTTTACACGTTTTATTGGTCAGCATTTGTCTATTTACGCACTTACTTGTTATTTTATGGTACTACATGTGTACCATCTCTTCATTTGATGCTTGATTGTGGAGCAGTAAACAGATTGTTTTTCATTTCTGCTTATTTAAAGTATTATTGCTATGGAGCTTGTCTCAGTTGATTTAATATCAACTATGAAATATAAACATTCTTTACTTGTAAACGGATGCCAGTATAGAATGCATCGGAAGACTGAAAAATACATTTCATGGGCTTGCTCAAAAGATAAAAAGGGCAAATGTAAGCTAAATATGAAGACGAATTATGAATATAATGTTCTACGCATTATATTCAATACGCTCATTCTTCTGCATCAAATGAAGCAATCCAAGCCAAGAAAACGATGGCAATACGACAAAAAAAAAAAAAAAAAAAGTTTGGGAAGAAATATCATCACCTGTCCCTCGAATATTTCTCGAAAAAAATTCGAAAATTGATAACAAAAGTTATGACTTCGTAGCTGAAACGCCGCAGTATGAAAGCGTAAAGGGGAAATATGCAGCGGGAAAATGAAGGCAAAACCTAAGTGACGCGATAAATTCCTCTTTTTGGTCACCCGTATCTGTGTGTCCGCAAGGGGAATGCAACCCTTGACTCTTGCAAATCTTGTCCCATTGTTGATAACCCACCTTCTCAATTTTCCGCATCTGACCGTCCGCAATCGGCATGACACCGACAAAGGAGGGAGGGAGGGGGTTAAATATATTGAAAAAAAGGGGATGGGTCAGTTGCCCTCAAGATAACGCAAAAGGGTTGAATTGCCCTCACCGCCCAAATACTGAGCGACCGAGTTGCCCTCAATTAATCCCTTGCCCCTTTCATAAAGGATTGTACTGTTCCCCTGGGATTGCACACCTGTCAGCCTCACTATAACGCGTGTAAATAATTTTATTTCAACTTGACTACAACTCTGTGTAAGTTTTTACTCGCCTCATAACTGTGATGCAATTCCGATTTCAAAATCACTGGCATTTTCATGTAAATATACTTTTGCTGTGCATTTACGGTTAGGGCATCTCCACTTCCAGCCTTCACTGGTCTCGCTGTCTTTAAAAAATTTTTAACCTGCAAAAACAACTAACTTTCGCCCTTCTTCACTTAGTATAGATTCCAGTTTAGCAACCTAGCAAAAAGACAACTTTCAAAAGAATGGCCTACAAGGTTACTACAAATTCATTAACGAATAATTCTGCAATATATACAAGTTAACAACCCCATTATTATTAGCCCCTTATAGGGGGTCCCTTATATATTATTAACCCCTTATTGGTCAGAAAAAGAGCCCCTCTTGTGGTATGATAAGGATATTATCTCCCCCCCCCCCCCGTGACAGGAGGAGTGGGGAGTGCAACTGACCCTCACCCGAAAAAAAGTGTGCCATCATTTATGAACGGTCCCTACAGTACTGCCGGCAAATGAAGACTTCTGCCTGCATGGCAGTGTGCCAAGAAGAATCCATTCATGTTCAAGGGAGAAATTGCTGGTATATGAGAATGTGCCGTATTGGAATTTTCGTTTTAATTCGTTTAGCATATTTTATTTCTTTTGAGCTGATATATTATATGCCAGTTTATAAATTTGGTTGCTTTTAACAAACAGAGACGCTGACTCTGATTTTCGTGCTAATAACCGCACCTGCAGAACAAACTTCCCTAAAATTCGAAAGGATTATGTATTCCTTTTCTGCCTTGCTCAGAACTCCGTGTTCGGACTGTTAAACATTCGATTTGTTATAAGATGAATTGAAACGTTTTTTTTTTTTCATTTTGAATTTATCAAAGAAAATCGGTGCAAACATTCGTACGCGTTGCGATTGCATACACCTTGCACGAAACGTGATTAGACGTCATATTTTACGTGTGCAAACACGCTTCCCACATTTTATTGATTTAATTCAACTTCTTGGTACTGGTATCTTATTTTCCGGTAGTGCGTGTATTAAATTTAATTCAAAATCAAGGCCCACTAAGCAGTTTCATTTGCTTTCTTTTGTGTATATTTTAAATGTATTATTTTCTTTTAGTGTATATTTTAAAATACAATAAAATATCAACATTTCAAAAAATCAGCATTACCCAATACAATGATAAATATTTATTAACAGAATATTTTGTACTGATAATAAATGCAAAGATAACGGATTTGCAAACCATGAATGACAAACGCCCTTCAAAAAGAATGCACTAACAAAACAGCAACTTTGCCGATTTTTACCAATGGCACATTTTTACTGATTGATGAAGTAAAACAATTATTTTTTTACTAAACTTACTATTTGTATATACACTTTTTATTGTTTTTGAGGTTTGTAACATATCAAGAGATGAAGCTGGGAAAGTTTTCAGTAGCAGCAAGGTGATTTGCTGTAGTATTTTTCTCCTGTCAGTAGTTGGCATGAGTCTTGAATCGTAACATAAACTCTGGATTCAAATTTAGAAATTTTAATTGAGAATATTGATGAATACTTGGAGTGCGACTGGCACTTATAATACATCTATTCCGTGTGGTTGTTAACGACTCTGTGAGCCATGTTGTTAATTAAGCGAGAAAAAGGGGGCACGCTGCTACCAAGTTTAACAGGACCCTTATTATAGGCAGGAGTCCAAAGGCCCTTGTACATTCCTTTCTTTCATTTGACCAAGAAACGTCTAATGGCTAGGGGTATGCATGAATTATACATGTACTTAACGCATACATGGGAGTATACAGCGAAATTCATAATACACTTTCAACGGTACTTATCGGTTTGAAGGACCTACTTTGGAAATTTTTTCTGCATTGTACTAAAAAATAACAGTTTTAATGTAATAAAATAAAGTGCCTTCAAATTTAATAAAACTACTTTGTTGTAAAAAGCTTCATTTACATTTGATTTGGTGAAGTAAAATTATGTTGGCTATCTCAACACCGTAGGTCCTTCAACCAATATCTTAATATATTACATTTACAATCATAAAATACAAAATAAAATGAAATGCAGGAAAACACATTTAAATGAGGCTAAATACATTATTTTACAGAAAAATATCTGTATCATACTGAGTACTGGAAAGTTTGATAGTCAAATATATAGCTAATAGTACAAAATGCAAATCACAATGTAATTTTTGTTTACCAGGCAATATTTTTAATTGCTATCATATAATTTTGACATCAAATGTAATATTCTAGCATTTCTTTCATCAGACATATTAATAATTATTGAAGGCAAAATATGAGAAACAGTAAAAAGAAAATTGCTTACCAGCATCAAGAAAAGTTTCCTCATCCAGGAAGCTTGCATCACAATCGAAAGGGTTTGCTATGGGGGTTGTAAGAACCCCCAAAGACAACAATCTTTCCTGGAGGAGACTGGGGGGTTCAAGCTCAGCGGAACCACCTCCAGTTTTAATTATGTCAGCCCTGTGTTGGGCTGATGTCCTATTCGCTTTTTTTTTAAGTTCAAATAGCACTGCCGGAGTTGGTTCGGTGTCCTTTTATTAACCCCGACAGTGCCATTAAACTCACCTGCAATTTCATGGAATGCAGTTGCCTTCCTTGTGGCAGACACTTTATTTGTCTGCTTATTTTCTATTATATCGATGCGCTTTTTTACTAACTCAATAAGTAATTCCTTTTCAAAAGGCGTAAACAAAACCCTTGCGTGCTCCATTTCGACTTCCAATGTGTAAATAAAACCACGTGGCTCTGATTAACCAATCGTGATCCTTGGGTTGAGTTCACTCTCGGTTCAGGAACTTAAGTTAAAAATTTCACGGTGAATGCCATTTCGAACCGCGGGTTGAATTTCCCAGGTTAGAAGTTCGTGAACCCGCGGTTGGAGGTTCGGTTCCAGGTTAGTGGTGAATTTGGGCGTTAGTATAGATTCCAGTTTAGCAACCTAGCAAAAAGACAACTTTCAAAAGAATGGCCTACAAGGTTACTACAAATTCATTAACGAATAATTCTGCAATATATACAAGTTTAACAACCCCATTATTATTAGCCCCTTATAGGGGGTCCCTTATATATTATTAACCCCTTATTGGTCAGAAAAAGAGCCCCTCTTGTGGTATGATAAGGATATTATCTCCCCCCCCCCCCGGTGACAGGAGGAGTGGGGAGTGCAACTGACCCTCACCCGAAAAAAAGTGTGCCATCATTTATGAACGGTCCCTACAGTACTGCCGGCAAATGAAGACTTCTGCCTGCATGGCAGTGTGCCAAGAAGAATCCATTCATGTTCAAGGGAGAAATTGCTAGTATATGAGAATGTGCCGTATTGGAATTTTCGTTTTAATTCGTTTAGCATATTTTATTTTTTTGAGCTGATATATTATATGCCAGTTTATAAATTTGGTTGCTTATAACAAACAGAGACGCTGACTCTGATTCGCGTGCTAATAACCGCACCTGCAGAACAAACTTCCCTAACATTCGAAAGGATTATGTATTCCTTTTCTGCCTTGCTCAGAACTCCGTGTTCGGACTGTTAAACATTCGATTTGTTATAAGATGAATTGAAACGTTTTTTTTTTTTTTTTTTTTTTTTTTTTTGAATTTATCGAAGAAAATCGGTGCAAACATTCGTACGCGTTGCGATTGCATACACCTTGCACGAAACGTGATTAGACGTCATATTTTACGTGTGCAAACACGCTTCCCACATTTTATTGATTTAATTCAACTTCTTGGTATTGGTATCTTATTTTCCGGTAGTGCGTGTATTAAATTTAATTCAAAATCAAGGCCCACTAAGCAGTTTCATTTGCTTTCTTATATCATTGAAAAAACAGTTTGCGATAAAGGAAACTAACGCCCTTGATTTCAAGAGCTTTTCTTGTATTCAAAGATCACGAATACAGATTTAACTCAAAAAATCAATTGCATAGAAAACACGAGATTCGTTTCTACGTTTTCCACTTTATAAAATCAATACATTTTTATTCTGCTGTCTGGCCGAGTGTTTTCGTTAGCGAATATATAAGCATTCATTTAAAACGCAAGTCTATATTTCTATATCTTCAGAAACGTGCAAGAATTCATTGCATAAATAAAATGCTCAAAATTAAGGAGAATTCAACAATTTGGAGAATAATTTGTACTGGTGTGTACTTATTTATTTTATGTGAAAAATTCCATTATTTTAAATTGCTTTGTTAGCAAAATGGTTGTTCAGAAATAGCAACATCATTCAGAAGTAACAAAAATCGAAAGGAAACCTACATAAAAAAATCTGAATAGCACAGTCTACGCAATCCCCCCCCCCCCCCTAGTGGGTTGGGCACCCCTGAAATCTGACATTGTTTGTCCAGAACAATGTCAAGCGAAACGTAAAATACAATTTGAAGCTGACAATCTCTAATATAATATAAGTAAAGTTAGATAATAAGTGCGATGACGCGTTATTTTGCATGGAATCAACTTTTTGTAAGTTTATTGATTTGCATTTAGCACTTTGAAATCTGGATTAAATTGAAAGTGAGTGTTTGTGTTTCTAACTTATTCACTAATAATGAGGTGTATGAAAATTTTAGTTTATGTTTGCTTTACAGGAAAAGGAATGCGGAAAGATAAATTTTAAGTATGTGTTACGAATGCATTAAATTGAATAACTAACTCAGTGGTCAATCAGTCACACTCAGGAGAGATAATCGTGAATTAAAATTTTGGATCATTCATAAATTATGTCACACTTCGAGGGGGGACGGGCTGTTCGTGAAATTGTGACAAGGGGAGCGGAGGAGGCAACAAGAATTGTGACATCATGCTTACGGAACATAGCGTGGCATGTGACAAAGGGGGAGGGGAAAAAATATATGGGAAAAAAGCGGGAACATTTATGGACGGTCCCTATCTAAAAAAAATATTGAAATATTTAAACAAATATTTTTTATTTCTGTAGTCAAGCAAACTAGGATGTTTAAAGGTGTTCAAACGTTCGAAGCTGAACTTGAAAAATTTAGTAATGAATTATGGCCGACTTTCGAACTCTGAGCGAACTCTAGTACAGCGGTTCCCAAACTTTTTTGACCACGGAACCCCTACCAACTTACTTTTACTTTGAGAAACCCCTTTAGTGCTTCTATTGAAAATCACAAATTTAATGATCTGGACAAGGCTCATTTAAAGGGGCAACCCCCCCCCCCCTTCCCCCGGGTGGGAATGAATTTAAAACTACGTATTTCGAATTGAAAGTTTTAATATTGTAAAGACCTAATTTGTGGAAAGCTCCCTTCATATGTCTCTTGCTCCTCTTTGCCCTCTGCTAATGGAAATAAATTTCTACGAATGCTGTAAGATTTAGAAATTAACTAAAATCCCCAAAACTGAGGACCATTGGTTATCCTTTTTTGTATTAACTACCTTTGCAACTTATTTTTAAGTTATCAGGCTGTCGATGAAAAATACTATTGCAATAGAAATTTAGAAAAAATAGTAACTTAACTTATCACATGTTACAATTTTAAAATAAGTCCCATTAACTTGAAAATTGAAATTGTTTCACTGTATTGCAGAGATGCCGAACGCTACGGATTCTCCGTAGTATCTACGGAAAAATACAAAAATTTGAAGTTGACTACGGACTACGGAAAGCGCTTTTTTTTCTACGGAAAATAATATATTTTAGCCGAGTTCAACTTTTCGCGCTTGGCGCGCATATAAAAAAAAGATTCACCAACAGTCGCCAAAACGAGCGCTTACTGACGATTCGTGGTAGTTTAGAGCTGTGAACAATAGGAGATTGGCGACGGTAGAAAGCTCAGAATTCCACAGGTAGGTCAGAGATTCCCGGCAACCCTGCCCCTTGACGAGTTCTCGGAACTGTGACGTCGTCTGGTCCCCTTCTGCTGGTTACTTGGGACCGGAGATGGCTGTTATTAATAGTTTGCATCCTTTTTTCGCTGCGTAAAGAAAAAAATTCATGCATTTCAATCTTGTCCCTTGTAATGAAAGGCTCTATTGCTTAGTTCATCATACGCTTTAAAATTTTTAGAGCTATTAAAAAATAGTATTTTGTGCTGTAGCTGACTGCAAAATGGAAACAAGAGCAAAAATGTGATGTTTGTTTCATCGTTTTCAAAAACACGACGGGATTCGGAAACTGGAAAGTTATTGCCGCCATCAGGATCAATTGTTACTTGAAAACGCCAGAATTTGTTGAAAATCAAAATTTGTGCAATAAAATTTTATAACTTGAAAACCAACTGAAAGAAAAAGATGTCTGTTTTTTAACGATTGAAGAGGAAAAGAAGCAATTAGTACAAGAAAATACAAAATTACAAGAATTGTTACAAGATGCTTCAAAAAGGAAAGAAGAATTGAAATTAAATATGGAACAAAAAATTAATGATTCCATTAATTCCTTATTATCTGTCATTTTAACGCCAGGGCAATTGCAGCGTCTGAAAAATGGCTATTAAAAAGGCCTTATCCTTCTTACTTCATTGCAACACGAAAGAACAAGCTAAAAATATTTTAGAACTGCAGGAATTAACCGTTCTTTCGTCTGATGGGATGAATGTTATGAATGATATCTGATACGATCATGCAGCTGATGAAGTTTTGTTAAAACTCTCATGAAACTAGCCAAGTTGTTCTTGCTCGAGGACTAACGCACAATTGGAAAAAACCTATTTATTACGAATACGATAAAAAATTACTTTTGATTGTTTGAATAATAGAATACGTATATAACATGAAATCGAGTACACAGTCGTTGCATTCGTAATAGATATGAGGGCCAGAAATCAAACCTTATGGAAACAATTGGGCGTTAATATACTAACGCCCAGTTGTTTCCATAGATAAGACATATTTTGAAAATCCTGCAGCAAACGAAAGAGATGTTAGGATATTTGCTTATGTACCGCATTTGATAAAATTGTTGCGTAATCATTTTATTGCACAAGGATTTAATATTAATGATAACTTTATCAGCAAAGAAATTATTTTGAGAAAAGATAGTAATGAAATTTCTCTTCGCCCCAAATTTAGCGCAAAGCATTTAGAAGTTAAGTGATGTGAACGACAAAGCGTGTGCTATGCCACACAGTTATTTTCACACCATATTGAATGTGCAATTAAAACTATATGTTCGAATGGAAAAGTAGCAGCAGATTTCTTTGAAACAGTGAATGGACGCATGTGATGTTTTTAATTCGAAAACGAGCATAAACAAAGTTAAATACTGATCTACTTTCAGAGGCGGAGAGCAAATAAATGTATTAAACAAAATGAAAAACCTTATTTCTAAGTTTAAATTCAAAACAAAAAAAAACCTTTCTTCCATTACGATACATTGTATCATTTCGCAGCGTGAAGTTTATCAAAGAAATTATTACAAAGTTTTAAAGTTATTTGATTAACATTCATGGAAAAGAAAACATTCTCAAATCTGGTAGCATAATTTCTAAACTTCAAACTATGCTAGGTGGATAAAAACTTCTTCAAACTTATGCAAGAGTTAGGACATTTTTTCACATAAAGTACTTGAATAAAAAGAAGAGTTTATTCTCGGAAAATAAAAATTCATCTCAGTTCCTGGCAAGAAAAAAGTTGAAACAATTTATGAATGCTTAAATTTAATATCAAGTGCCAACATAAAAGTATTTTCCTCTTTTCTGAATAGATTAATAGTAAATGTCTATACATCTTAAATATAGTATGATGTTAGCAGTTTTTTGAAACAATAAGCAACTTTCTCCCACGCAAAAATTATATCATTTGTTCAGAAAACTTAATAAATGCATGTCCAATATTCAAATTATCATGCTACGCAATGAGCGGATTCCAATCGAAAGGGGACCAGTATACGTCAGACCCCCTATTGCGTGGAGCTGGTTTTTCCTAAGGCTCCTATAAGTACGAGCTGACTCGTCAGCCATCTTTCTGCCCACTCATTCGCTGGGTCGCATTGCGTTGTGCTAGCTAACACTAGATTTGGGCTTTTCGTTAGCTTTTTCGATTGAAAAATGGGTAGTTGTGCTGCAGTTAATTGCACCAATCACTCCAGAAACAAATGGAGAATGTTTAGTTTTTCAACAGATGAAGAGAAACGGAAGAAATGAATAATAAATTGCCGCCGTGAGAATTGGATTCCAATTGTTGGCGACGAAATGTGCTTGTCGCCAATTGAATTAAATTCAGTAAATTTAGCAATTATTGTATAGTTGTTTTTGAGCGAAATGTATTATAATAAAATAATGCATGATATTTAACACAAGAATGAAAAATTGGCTATTACATATATATATATATATATATATATATATATATATATATATATTTAATACACCTTCAAAATACAGAAAATTTATTACGCAATTTGAATGCAGAAAATAGTTTATCTTTATCCCCCGTTAACAAAATGATATAGTAACTGGTGTGAAGTGAAATTAAGTATACAAAAAGAATTATTATCTAAATTCAATTTCTTATTTGCCATTTACTTAATTCTTAAAATTCCAAAGTAGAATATGCATAAATCGTAGAAAGTAACACCTTAAATGCTTGAGCTCGTAAACAGTATATTTTAGTATTTGAATTTTTATAGTTTATAATTTGGGTATAATTATTGAAACTGAATGTAACATTTGTAGATTACCATTTTTCTGCTATATCATATATATATATATATATATATATATGTGTGTGTGTGTGTGTGTGTGTATGTACAGTCAATTCTCAATAATTCGAATCTAGTGGGACAGAAGTGAAAGAATTTTATGTTACTTATCATAGGATAACGTTTCTCCGCTGTTTCACAGAAAGATATGGAGAACAGTCAACATATGAATTTGGAGTGAAGAGTGTATAGGGACTCGACAAAATATTAGTTATATTATTAGATTTATCGGATTTCGAGCTATTGCAAATTGCCTGTACAATATATATATATATATATATATATATATCTATATATATATATATATAAAAACAATATATATATATATATATATAAATATATATATATATATATATATATATATATCAGAAAACTTTTTTCGGTATTCTTGTACATAGCTAAGGCGTCCCTTTTATTTTTTCTTTTTGGCGTAGCTGTTAAGCGATAAAGGTGCCAATCTTGCAGCGCGCTTTTGACTTGGGTAAAGAGGCTATAAGGAAAGAGATGACATTGGGTCCAGTTTACTCTCGAGGCGGTCAAAGAATTGCCTTTCGAGCATGGGGGAGTCTTACTTCCGGGGGTCGCGTCAAGTCCCTGCCATTAAGCTAATTATCCCCTCTAGTAACAACAGGTTGCTGCAAAAGAGCCAGGACTCTGCGTTTAAAGTTTAATCGCCGTTTCAGAACTTTTTTTTTACTTGATTATTTTTGTTCTTACATGCTCGCAAATTATGCGTGCTATAAAAATTATTTCTACCCTATAAAATGTATATTGCTAGTGAAAAAGGAAATAACGTTTCTTCTTTGCACTAAATATATAGATGCAATATATATTTAGATTGACAGCTATATTTATAGTCCCGAGTTAAGTTTTTTGATTTTATATACTTATATTTATTTTTTAAAATGTACAGATACTTTTCTTATATAATCAAATATTTCTTTCCAAAACTTTATTGTTTCGTATTTTATTGAAAAATCACCCCCTCCTTACTGGAGATCAACCTTGACACGTTGAGGGACATGCATGTCAACAATAAAATTGGTAATACAAATTAAATTTTGCAAATTTTGACTTGTAACGACATTATATAATATTTATGTGTGATGGAATTCATTAATGATTTAGATTAACGTTTAAATAATTCTTGATTCAGATATAAAGATGTTAATTAATTAATTTTTTTTTTTTTTTTTTGTCTGACTAATGCTATACTACAAATTCAAATGTGTTTATTAATATCCAATAAAACAACTTTTGGACACGTAAAAATTTTGTTCGGGCATGTATTTTTTAGACAAATATGCCCGACAGGGCATGTACAATTTTAAAGATTTTTCGAGCCCTGAAACAAATACAATATATGTTTTGAATAGGAGTTTTTGGGTTATGGTGCAATATGAGGTATGTTATATAATTCGTTCCGCTATCAAGTTTAAACTTTTTATGTTTCTCAGAATCGTATGACAAAATTCGCCATGAATAAGAAACATATTTTGAAATGTTGTAAGTACAGATCCTTAAAAAGCATACTTTTATAGCAAATTTTACCTAGGATAAAAGAAGGTTATGATCTCAGCATGCACTTGAATGATATAACATTTAAAAACTACAAGTAGTTTTAAACATCTTAATATGAATCAATCTTGTATTTCAGTTCAGTACTATAAAAGACCTATTATATCCAGCATTATGTAGAAAAGTTAATTTCTTTATTACTACCTCTATTGTTTTATTATTAATACTATTTCGTTATTTATTTATACATACTTCTTTCGGGTGACTGAAGATCTGCGTTTTAAAAATATGATTTCCAATAAAAAATTTTAGGAAAAATTCAAAATAATAAAGATAATTTTTAAAATGTATAAGATACGTTAGGAATATTTCATGGTTTTTCGTAAAGATTGAATGTATGTTCAAGGCTATATTTGTATTATATTTTTTTTATTTATTTAGAATTTTACTGAATTGAGATCAATGGTGCATTTTTTTGCTTTTATTATTTGTACCCAAGTTCATATTTCAAGCTTTAGAAAATAGAGAAGGCTTGGACATTCGTGATCGTGGTATACATTAAGAAATTGATATGAAGATAAATATAATGACAATTATCCAATCAACAAATTTACATAATTTAAAAATGCTGGATAACGATGAGATTGAGCATAAGGAAAGTCACAGTGATGGTGGGTTTTTTTATTCAGTAATTGATTTTCAATTGATTTTGATTCAGTAACACACTGACTAAACTAATGACGTGAAGTTATTTTCTCTAAATTAATATTCAATATTAAACATGACGTTAATCCACCTATACGAAAGTTTCCTACTATTTCTCTAGTTATGGTACATCAAAATCAGATGTACTTTGTTGGATAATTGATAGTTATTCATATCCAGCAAATATATATTAATTGCATAAGATGCAATTGCTAAAAAATTCTCTAAGACAACAGGACGGATACACATTAAATAAATGTGTATCCGTCCTGTCAAAGAAAGCCTGTCTTTCAAACATAATTTTCTGTTATGAATGAAAATTCCAGTGAGAAATTCCTTTTGTATTAACATATTTTATAAAAAACAAGTAGATTTAGAACGATTAAATAAAGTTTAATTAATAATTAACTCATTTAAAAACAATCTATATAATGTCACACATTAACACGAACACAATGCTTCACTAATTTGGATGAGAACGATTGTGATAGATATGCATATCATGTCTGTCGTATTTTTTTAATTATGAATTCTTAAAGCTGCGGATAGTGTTGAATGCACAACTGTTTAATAATAATGATTTCTGTTAATTCAGTACAGTTTGCATGTTAATTTAAAAAAGAAAAGAACCTCAAAAATCATTCATCAGAGTGTTTGGACATTCACTCTCCGATAAATTATTTACAGCGCCAACTACTTCCGCCAAAAAACAGCCAAGGAACTTCTCTTTTTCTCCCATGAAAAGTTTGGAAGAAGATGGTAGATTCCGAACAGTAAAACATTAATTAATACAACTAATATGCGTTTTTGACACATAAAAATGGTATGAAATTGAAGCCTGTGTTTTCCTCCTTTGGAACATGGCGCTAAAATTTTGCTGAAAAACCTTGCTTCCGTAAAATACGCGTTTTTGTAAACCCCTCTCGTTTCTCCTGTGTTAAGTCTACGAGAAGTTCCCCAACAAGCCCTAAGGTGGTTAAAAGTCGGCTTTTCTTTATCCCTGCATATGTCGCGTCTGTGGGAGATCGTGAATGTAAAAGCGTATGATGAATTTGTGGGAGATCGGGAATGTAAAAGCGTATGATGACTCCATGAGACAAACTCGTTAGTTATAAAAATAAAACTCTTTATTTCCAAACACAAACCAAAACAAGGTACATCGTATCCAAGCGGGAGCACAATAGCGAGTGCGGCTATATCCGCCGAGAAGCAGCTCGTCTGCGCAGATCTACTGCGCGTTGCCAGTCGGGAGAAACTTCGCTCCGCCACACGTCTCTCCTTATAGCGTCTCTAGACTTGGGCAGGGAAATGGCGGCGATGGGTCGGCCTGTATTCTGTAGTGGCTCTAGTTTTTCCCAGCGTGGAGCAATATTTACAGCAACCCTGTTCTTTGCGAGAGTTCGGGCAAAGTTCGGATTTTTTCGCTTACTTGCACGACACAGGACACAAGTGCTTTTAGCCTTTTAGCATTTGCAGTTGCTTATTGCCATGCTTATTGCATACTTCGTTGCGTACATCGTTTGCTCGTTTGGTTATCAACTATTTGGTCCTAAATTAGAAAACGAATTCAGTTAGGAATTAAATTTGTATTTTATATTGAAAAATAATCTTATTGGGTGGAAACATAACCCTGAAATCAGGGAATTCTCAGGGATGTTTTATGTTCTGAAAAATATCAGTTGATATTTAAATTTTCCAAATATCAGGGAAAATTAGTCAAACCGGCAAGCGTCCGAAGTTTCGTCGGCGAAATTTCCTTTCGTTGCCCGTGGTCAGCACGATTGCCGATTTCCCATTGGTTGAAAGCGCTCTTTCTCTGATTAAGCAATAAAAAAGCTCACTGTTTTTGTGTTTGAGAAGAAGGCATTGCAATCTTACGTAAAAGAACGCGTGTCAGCGTTTGTTTCCGAGAATCCGCCATTTTTGGTCATGTCCAAAATTTGGCTTAACACCGTTCTCCAGAGTGCCGAATTTGGGGTTTGGTTCTGTGCATTATTCTGTCGGGGCGCAGAGAGCCATGCTCCCCCCCCCCCCCCGCGTGATGATTTAGAATTTTTAACACTTTTCTTTATTCAATACAGAAACAATATGCATCTTGAGAAAATAAAGTAATATAAGAATAAAATAATGATGGGGGGATGACCTTCATTCTAAAAAAAAAAACTTTAGATTTAAAACTTTTAGCAGTTGCAGATTATATTACTTAGAAAAATAAGTTATTTTCTCCTCCAGGGTGGTAGAGTTTTGGAAAACCGGAAATTTCAGGATTTTTTTTTTTTTTTTGCCGAAGTTTCGGAAATTTTATTTTGCTTCTTAACCCTAAATTTTCCACCCTCATTTTGGTTTTTTGCTTTAAATTGAAGCAATGCATATTTATTAATTGATTTGTGCAATTCTTTAAAATATCGTGGGCCTTTCCACGTGCATGCAAGAAAACGTATGCGTTCTTTTCTTTACGCGATCTTTCTGCATCCTGTACATGAATCGTATTTTTTCCATTTTAACCCTTTTTAAAATTTAATTATAAAGTAAGTAAATAAAATTCTTTTTTATTTTTATCAATATCTTACCGTATATACTTCCGTGTAAGTCGATTCGCATGTAAGCAGAACCCCCAACTTTCAGACAAATAAACAGAAACCCGCGTGTAAGGGGCATTGGTGTAAGTCGACCTTTCAGAGATAAATCGGGAACGTTTTTGCCGCGAATTTTTAGACATAAATGTTTTTAAAAGGGATATGAATTGTAATTCCAATTGGAAATTTGTAGCTATGATGTGGAGTTGCATTTTTGCGATCGCTATTTTCGTAAAGGGTTCGTGTTTGTTGTTAGATTGTTAATTGTTGCTTTTATTCTGAATCAATAAAAAAAAGTGCTTTTGGGTTTTAATTTTTTGCAGTCTTATTAAATGCAATAAATAATTTTCGTAATGTTTTCTTCATCATTTTGATGATTTTAGAGGAAATTGTATTTTTTTTCCTTTAATAATCCACACATTTATTAAAATAGTTTCCCCTCTTTTCACCATTTTCCTGTTGTCCTATATTTTATAGATTTTCCATTGCGACCCCTGTTAAAATAAGTACCTTTTTCCATTTCTGTCTGAATCAAGTAGTTTTCATAAATTTTAACTAAATAAATTACATTTCGTTTTATATGCCAGAAAATACAGTACCTATGAAAAAGTTCGAGGTTCAGGAAATTGTTTTGAAAGTTCAGGAAATGCAAATCCTTACTACTATCACTCCTGAGCCTTCACTGAAAAAAAATGGAATTGCACCAAGTTCAGTTGGAAAAGTAGTGTCACCCTCCCTAAATATTTTTTCTGGATTCCCCACCGTGAAACAGTCATTACACATAGCAATGACGCTGTGTAACTCACAATTTAAATATAACGTCAGGGAAATTTTTGGAGCCCAATCAGGGAGTTATCAGGTGTTTTTTTTCTTGGATTCTGTTGCCACCATGGTTCAGCTGAGGCAAATATTTTGCTTTTAGGTTGAATATCGAGTAGTTTTTGCATCCACGTTTCTCCGGTATTATAAACTACTGATAGGCGCTGAAAACTACTGAAAACCTTAAGATTAGAGTGGCATCTCTGGTACTGTTAAATAGCTGTAAAGGTAGCATGTTTTATCTCAGATGTTTGAATGCATAGGCAGGCTTGAGCTAGCGTCCAATTTAGATCGAAATTCGTGCTTTAGTACGCGGAGGCCCCAAAAATCAAAGAAGTATTAATACAGCTTGCTCACTTAAATACGTGTTCTCGTTTTTTTTTAACTCAAAACAAAAACTCATTGCGTGAAATATTGCAATATAATGAAAAGTTTCAAATAAGATGAACTCTAAAAATCTATTAGTGATTCCTACTATTCATCAAGGAGAGCTTTCTTGTATCTTTGACTCAGCTACTTCAAGTTATTACACTGACTGTCAAAAGTTAAGGCTCAATAACTTGTAACCCATATTATACATAAACTTCATCTCTCTACACTCCTTCTCGTGTAAAGAAAATATGTATAAAGAAAATATACATGCCACTCTGTTAATCTATATAAATAAAACCAAAAGTTTGTGTGTGTGTCGATCGCCTCCTGGCGAGATGGAACGGGCCAGAAGTACGAAATTTTGGTTACAGATACCTTGGGTCAGGTCCTCGTGCACCTCGAAGCGTTTTTCCTAAAATTCGAATTTGTTCTTTTTTTATTCCCATTTTAAGCAAAACTGTTTATTTTAAGAATATCTCATCGAAGAAACGTCCCACGTTTTAGATTTTTGCAGCATATTGATGCCCGTAAAAAACTGCACAAGATGATCTCCTTCTGAAGTTCGTAGAACAAATAGAACACGCGCAATTTTCATTTAAAGTAGTTTTCGAACTTTAAACAGTGCTTCCCCCAGGCTTGGGCGGGAGGGCGCCGCGCCCTGCCCGCCCTTGGATTCGGGAAACGCGCCCATCTTGCCCTTTTGTTAGTGAAATTGCGCCCTTCTTGTAGAGCTGAAAACTCGCGATCGCCACTCGCCAAAGGCGACCATTGTTTTCATTGAAGTCGCCAATGTGGCTACCCATTTGCTAATCCTAAAACCCTTTCCCGAACTTTTATCTTGACACGTGACCTTTTCCCAAATTCTCTTGTCCACTAAAAATTAAATAAAGAAGAAAGAAATATTAGTTAATTTTTGGGACACACGGAAACTAGTTTTTTCTCCGATTTTTACCGGAAATTGCTTACCGTGTTTGAAATTTCAATCTCTTTTCATCCTGGAATTATTCCAATTATCTTGAAAGTTGTAAGATAGTTTTTGCATGCACTACCTTAAATCTGCTTATTTGTCGTTTCATTTTAACAATTAAAAAAGAAAAAAAGTATAAAGATAGAAACAGCCAAAATCGTGCACGTGCTTCGCCGAAAATTGGATTCTACGTTAGAGATTTAATCCGTTTGCATCGGGTACAAATTTCAATTATTTTCAAAATTAGAAGATATTTTTCACACATGCTACCCTAAATCTGCTTATTTTGCATTTCATTTTAATAGTTTCTTGCTTTTTTTTTTTTTTTGAACTGTGCCGATATTGAACACGTGTTGTCGAAAATTGCGTTTATCACTAGTTATTCACCATTATTAAATCACTATTATTGTTTCATTTATTTATTTACTTCAAATTTGATTTTAGTATTGACAGCTATTTACTTTTTAGAAAATACTACATTGTGGCTAAATAAGAAATTTTTATATATAGAAAATTTAATTTACCTGGAACTTCTTTAAAAAACAATAAACAATTATTGAAAACTGTTTGCTACATAAACAATTATTGAAAAGTAGTATTATCACAAATCATAAAATAAATAAGGATTTTTTTTTTTAGTTTAAACATTTTACAAAATTAATAATGATAATAATGATCTCTTTTAGGGCCGTCAGTTGTGAGATTTTTCTGGCACTTTTTGAGATTTTGGGGTTTCTTTTTTGTCACATCATTTTATGTCTCATTTTTGGCTTTGAGTAATTTTTTGTGTGTAGCCTGAAACTTTTCCAATGATTCTGTGCTTGATTATATTGCAACTCTTAAAAACCCTCTATCTCATAAAATTTAGAACAGTAGGTTCCCAAAGACTAATAAGAAAATTCTTTTTTTCATCTTTATAAGGGACCCATTTGGGTCAAATATGCATTTATTACATCTGTAGACGTTGAGAAGACTAACTAAAATATAAGAATGCTCTTTCAAACAAGAAACTATTTACTATTCAAAATATGAAAAAGCATTTAATAATCCCAATCTAATGGTGCTTTCTAGTTATTTCAAGAAAGAAAAGTTTTAAAATGTAATAAAACTTGCAGGAAAAAAGATGGCAACGTGTGAGGAATCCATATATTAGACATTTCCTTTTTCTCTCCTTATTTTAATAATAATTTATTTCAATCTTTAATGAAAATGTATTGTATTAATTTTGCTTCTTTTAAATTAAAAAAAAATACTATTGTCATTTTAAGCTAAACCTTTGTTTTCAATTGGTATTCTTGATTAATTATAATGGCATTTTTTGCAATTTTGCTGTTTTTAGGACATATTAAAAACTTTAAAGGGCGTTTTCAGTGATCGTTTAGGTCATCAAAATCCGGGCTCTAATTATTATTACTGAAGCTTTATTATATTAAGAAAAGATATTTTCTTATTATTCATCAGAGGTGATCAGATCTTCAGAAGTACTGGAATGAACAGAAACACTCTCATAAATTAGTAAAAATGTATAACTCGGAAAATCCTTGCTAGATATTTTATTGAATTTAAAATCATTATTGGTTGATATTGCCTTGAATATACAAGCAGAATTTTTTCATGCTTTACTTGAAATATTGAAAACGATCTTAAAAATGAATATTGTCAAATTAGTTTATATATCTTTTTCAATGTTCAGTTTCACTGTGATGATGTTGATGTTTGACTAAAATGTTAAATTATGGCAATAATAAAGTAATTACTACGGGAGAATTCATAAATGATGTTGTGCTTCTAGGGGGAAGGGGGGTTCATGAAATTGTGACAAAGTGTGACGAGGGGAGGGGTAACAGGAACTGTGACATTTTGCTTGTGTAACATAGCGTAACATGTGACAATGGGGGAGGGCAGTCTAACATGGAAAAAAGTGTGACATCATTTATGAACGGTCCCTACTTCAAATTAAATGTGCCCTTTTTTCGGTAAAATGCCCTAAATTTGGAAAAGTGCCCTTTTTTTTACAGTAGCACCCTGCCCTTTTTCAATCCTGGGGGAAGATCTGCTTTAAAGCAAGGCTTACCTCTGAATTTATCTGCTCAATTTGCGTGTTTTCGCCAAAATAAATAGTACTTTTGTCGCCAACTAGATGATTTTTGTTAACGTAAGATTGAAAAAATGCTGTTTTATCGTTATTCATGCCGTTTTATGAGCGAAACAAATTCTAAAAGTTCATTTCATTTTTTAGCGTGCTGCAGACGATTTATAATTACTCCTTGAGGTTGATCCTTCTTTGTTTTTTCGTGATTTAGTATTATGGTACCAGCTCAACAATTTCATGAAACATATTATTTCTCATGGTAGAGTGGCCGTTTTATCAACGAAACAAATTCTAAGAATTCATTTCATTTTTATGCATATTTTGTGGATTATAAAGTGCAGACGATTTTCAATTACTTTATCTTGAGGTTGATTTTTCTTGAGGTGATTTATTTTATAAAACATTTACTTAATTTTTTTTACTGTCTATTTGGCACTATTTGGACATAATTTAGTTATTTCTATCTATCAACTTAAATTTCCCACGTCAGGATTGGTTCAGTACCAAACATTTTCTAACTTATATAAGCATTTGCCTTTGGAAAAATGCTTCCCTTTCTTTCGTTTTTATCCGAATTTTATGAAAGTGCTATTCAATTGAATTTTCAGGAAATCCTTTGACGATTTTGCAATCGGGATTTATAGGAACTGTCCTTATTTTGATGGTTAATTTAAGATGGACTGTTGGTAATTTTAGGAACAGTAGCTCTTGAAGGTCAGTATTCTAATATCTAATGGGTATTTTTAGCCACTGACGTCTTTATTCTAATGGAGATTTTTTGGGACTAATGTCCTTATTCTATTAGGGATGTTTAGGAATAGTTGTCTTTATTCAAATGTGGGGATTTAAGGATTTTTTCTTTATTGTAGCAGACATATTCAGGGACAGTTGCTTTTCATCTGATGGACGTTTTAAAACAGAATACAGATCTTACTTTGATGGGAATTTTTAGATGTATTGTGGTAGATATTGTAATTACGATTTTTATGGTCTCTCGATATCATTTTGGCACAATTATCTCGCTGCATGTGCGCATTTTAGTTACTGTTGCAATTACTATAATGGCAATTTTTTTGAACTGTTGTTGGCATTTTAATATAGATTTTTATGAACTGTTATTTTTGGTCTAAAAGGAATTTTTCTAGGCTGTTCCTTTTAATGCAATCGTGTTTTTTTAAGGATTTTTACTGTTTAAGATTTTTAAGGCCTGTTGCCCATCTCCTACATGGATTTTTCAAGAAAGCTATTCCTTACATATTTACAACAAAATTTTGGACATGCGTCACTTAGCCTGCGAATGATGCAATATTATCCCGCGCAAAGCCGGGCATGTCAGCTAGTATCAAATAAATTAGAAACACAAACACTCACTTTCAGCTTCATCAAGAATTAAAAACGCTAATGAAAATTACAAACTCGCGAAACATTGATTCGAAACAAAATAACGCGTCACCGCACGTATTAACGTATTGCCTCACTTTATATTATATTGGACCTTGTTAGATTCAAATGGTTTTTATTTTCTTTTATATTGTATTGGACAAACAATCTGGCTGACTTATCATAAATATATACTTTAGAAATGGATTAACTGACACCTTATGGATTGGTATTATTTTGCTTTGACCTTTATTTAATCGATTACATTTTCTCTTTTGTTTTGTCCTTGATATTTTTCCTTCTTTGAATTATAAATAATAAAAAATGTATTGTGTATTATACAAGTATTGTAGGTTGTAGATTTAAGGTGTAGTATTAAAATACGATAAGTAAAGACTTCTTAAAAATGGCCTCGAATCTTCGTCGAAAGTAGTAGGAAAAAAATAGCAAATTTCAAATTTTTTCATTGGTAACGCTTAATAATAATTTTCAAAAAAGTAAGAAAATCGGTTGACAAGCAGAAGAGAATGGTGTAATTAACTGTTTTGTATTTGCCTATTTATATGTAGATTTTGTGCATTATTTCTGATCCAAGTCGAGTGTTCCGCGTGGACAGTTTTATTTCCCCAATTTACTTCTTGCCCTTTCAATAAAATTATTGTTTAAAAATGTCCAGATTTTCGCTACATTATTTATATCAGATTGAAAAGGAAAAATGCAGTGCGATGTAAAAATCATAAACAGGAAACAAATGAGACATGATTGTGCGCATAAGTTTCAAACTTTTTTGAACTATTAAATGTAAGCATTTGATAGTTCAAACAAATTTTTTTTGCAATGTTTGCTGTTTACTAAACGTACTCTTCGACTTCCTTCGGACATCATGTCAAAAGTCTTACAAAAACCAACAAAATTCCCTTTACGATTTTTACATCAAGTTTACATAAGTAACTTAGAGGATCCTTTGAACAGTTTTCATTTCTTATTTTGTTTCCTTCAAATGTATTTTTACTTTCAGGAGGTGCTTAACTACCACTTTCAGATAAATTTTTAATGTGGATAAATTTTTGGGTCCCTTCGGATTTTCTGAACATGACTTACTGAAAATAATTTTTTGTAATCATAACTTGCCAAAGGAACCTTTGGAGGTCATTTTGCGGAACACACTTTGGGAACCGCTGCTCTAGTATATTTTAAAAAGTAAATAATATCCCTGAATGCAGTGTGGCTTCCCTTTCCTCCTGTTATGAGTCACGTACGTTGAATTTGGGAGGTTTTGAGAAGATGGGGAATCCCCTCAGCTAAAAAAGAGAAAAGGGGTCCTGTTCTTTGTTTTCGGCCCTTGTCATTGCAGGACCACATATGGAGCTTCGGGAAGAAACCTCTAGCCTCCCCTCATAAGAGGATTGTTGAGGTAGTATGGGTCCTCTGTCATCTCCACCTTCCAAACGAGGAGATCCCTCATCTGGATTCTGTCATCCAGTTAGCCCCACTATTTTCCCTATTTCATTGTACTTGATATTCAATTGACGTCACTTTAAACCGTGCTTTTGCAGTTTGGGAGGTCTTTGAAAGAGGAAGTGTCGTTTGGAATCACTCCCCAGACAGCCACCGTTTTAGCTAGGCGAAAGTGAAAATCCAAAGATTAATTCTTCCCCCCCCCCTCGAAACTACTGAAGTACTGTGTTGCTGTTCATATTACTTATTCATTTAAAGGGTTTTCCTGATATTGCTTGTAATTCGTGCAAAAGGATATTGAAATAATAATAATTAGAACCGTACTATTAACAAGAATAATTAGAGCCTAGAATATATGCATGGGGCCGTCGAGAGGGGATGTCAGGTATGGCTGATTAATGCGGCCTGGCCTTTGGAGGGGGCCCGATTCGACATCTGAATAGTGCAGAGGGTAAAATGGCCCTTTTTCTAAGAGGTAAGCGTAATGGGGGGGGGGGGGCACGAAACTGACCTTTGGCCCTCTGTGGCCCTGTATACGCACTAGAATCATCAAAATATGAATCCAAATATGCATAAAAATATTTAAAATGTGCACTAATAATTCGTTAACTGGTCTAGATAAAGTTGTCAGATTACAAAATCACAAAAGAGATTGGTATTTTAACTTTTGCATTTCGGTATTAAGGCAATAAATCTATATTAGTGCAATTATTCAGACAGAAAACGGTATGCAAATTAAATACTTTTTTTATAATAAATCACTGTTTCTTAAGGTTTTCTGTAGTTAGAGTTTGTCTTTTGATTTTTAAACTACCATTTCTAAAGGGGAGAACGTCCTATCTGGTTCAAAATGTTTATTCAGTAATGAAGTATTTCAGTTTATTACGTGAAAAAGCAGTAAAAATACTCATGGCCTCAAGGTTAAAAAAACTTATCGAGCTCTTTCACACTGTGATATCCTTCGTTTTTTCCGGAAATATGGGGATTTTTTTTGTCCTCATTTTCCACAAGTAATAAAAAATTACATTTCCAATTAAGGGGTAATTAGGGTTTTCAGCGCCCGGGGACAACTGAAGATTTTGCGCCCCCTCACTCCGGGGTCCTAGGGGCGCCCCTGGTAGAGAATTAAAACAACTTTTATGCTTCCTAACTGTCAAATAGTTCTAAAAAGCAGCCCTTTTAACTTGCATTTTTATTAGCGACGATTAACTTTGAAGGGCAAACAATACACACTTTGGGGGGACACTTTGGCAATATTGGCATCGCAAAATTTCTTCTTTCTCAAGTGACCTTTCCTGGGTTCTCTGGGCACCCTGTTCTTTTATCTCTGCTGCTCAAAGAAAATGCCCCTAGCCCTTCCTAGAGAGTCATCACGGGTCCGATCCAGAGAAAACATCCCAACTCCAACTCAAAAGTTGTGTCACTGCCTTTTAAGGCTATTTCGCACGCACTCCTGTGCTACATTGGTCATTCCCGATATGATTTGAGAGGCTCCCACTTTTTTTGTCGAACATATTCACACCTTTTAAGTTCAAATAGTTTTATTTTCGCATTTAAAAATAAAATAAATTTACATTAATTTGGCGATGCTTGACGCTGCGCTCGGGGACCTTTGCCCCCCCCCCCCCTCCCCCTTAGCTACACCTCTGTCCAATTCTTGTTCAATCGCCGTTCTTTACCGTAACAATTCTAGAGTAACTTATTTACTTTACATATAAATGGATTTTCTTTCACTGGTTCAATGTTCCGTTTTTATTAAACGGGTCCCCTTCAAGCTCCAAGGCCAATCTGCCTCTGGATTCATGTCACAGTAGAGATATTGTCTTTTATGATTTGGAAAACTTGACATTACCAAATTTTTCTCCCTTGTAAGATTTTCTTTCTGAGCCGTATTTTTTTATGTTTTTTCCCCCTCCTTTTGGGGAAAAAACATAAAAAAATACATGTTACATTTTATGATTTTACATCCTCCCTCCCCCGCACTTTATTTAATTGGAACTTTATCACCTATTATTTCACAAATTGGATTTATTTGCATACACCAGTGCCCACCGGGAGGGGAGGGGTTAGGGGGTCATGCAGCAGACTGCGCCATTGAAATTTTTAGGGGGGTATTTTGAAGGGGTTTTGGCCAATGTTTGTGGGGATGCTTTGTAGTTTTTAGGGGGGGGGGTGCACTATTTTTAGTTCCTTTTAAATTGTAGTTGTAAATCATTTTGACCAATAGTTGTGGAGCCATTCCATTTCAGATCAGGCAGAGGGTGTCACATGACCCTCACAGATTTTTTTGAAAAAATTACAGTAGTTACAACTAAGGGACATAGAAACTATCCCAAAAGGATTTTGCAAAATATATATATATATATATTTATATATACTAGCGGTACCCGCAACGGCGTTGCCCATGCAAAGTTAAAATAGCGGCGCCTAAGGCGCAACTTGTTTTTTTCCCCAAGCAAGACACCGAAGGCGACTTCTTAAGTCACTTCTGAGCCGATAAAAAACTTATTCCAGCCAGTCTTTTTCCACAAATGTATGTCTACTTTGATTTAGGTATAAAATTATTTCAATCTATCAACTAATAACTTGTATTTCTAGATCTATATTTGTATCATGTGGCATATTTATCTTCATTACATCATCAAAACTTTTACATAGCTTTTTTTTAATTCTGACTCTGATAGATAGCAGTACATGCTTTCTGAGTCTGAATTCAAAAATATAAATGTTATTTCATAAATGTTTATTTCAACCAATAAAAAGGGTAAATTGTGATACAAAAATTAAAAAATTAAGTGTATTAGTAGTTTTACACATAAACATACATTTTGAAATCAAATCAGAGAAATTAATTGATATAACTTTAAATATGAAATTTTAACTGCTACAAATTAAAGTAGGCTAAATGGAGAATTGATACATTGATCAGACAAAGCCATTTAGTAAATATCTGAAAAATCTAACAGTTACTGATACCCTTAGCCTATTCAAGAAGAGCAAAAGCTGTGGCGAAGAGATGCTGGACTATGTATATGTAGGCAGTTTGATGAAATAAAAAAACATCAGTGGAGGCTTGATGTGAAGTATGTTGATAGTGAAAATTGTATGGAATTCAGTGTTGTAGCTAGCATGGGTGATACCCGGGGCGGGTAGTGATAGGTGTCACCCGTGGAAAAGATTATCCCCTCCAAGAAAAAAAATCAAGTAATCATGAAGTATGAGTTTTAATGAAATAAAGTAAATATATTTTTTTTAAATCGCAGATTGAAAAATAAAAACACCGTTTGTATCATGAGCCTCATAATATTTAAAGTATTTGTTGACGACAACGGTTATGATTAGCCGTTAAAAAACATTGCGAATATATTTTTTTAAGGAAACGTTTTGCTCAGTTCAAAAGAGAGAAAAAAAAAAAATCCAATTTAAAGTATTTGTTTTATTCTATGGAGCTTTTAAAGGTTCTTTTTTTTTTTCTCCGTCCTGACTGCGTATCCCCCCTGAAGTCAAAGAGACATTTCTTTGTAGCGGATAATGGAATATCCTGTGCATAAGATTAAAACTAAAAATTTTCCCAGACACTGTTCACTCCCTGCTTGATAATAGAATAGCCCCATACAATGCAAAAAATATCTTTTTATCTAAGATACCTTGAAATGACTTTTTGAAGATGAACAAATTTCTCAACATGTGTACTATAGCAGCGCCATCAAGTTATTTCTTGTTTTATGCTGGCAACCTACTTTCTTCCATTATTTTTCAAGCAAGTGGATGTTAATGCATTAAAAATTCTCATTAGATTTTAAAAAATGAAGAAAGAGAAAAACTGTTGACTGAATTATTTCAAGATTTTTTTCCCTTAACAGATAACAGTAACTACAGATTAGTACAGTAGACGCTCGATATAATGACCATCTGCGTTCCGCAGAAAAAGGTCTTTATAACGAGTGGTCGCTATAAGAGGTAGAATTGTCCTTAAAAATATATACATACACCATGCATGTTCAGAAGTTCCATTAAAATTGGTAATTTTTTAAAGATTCCAACTAAATGCTCAAATTATTTTTTATCATTGGAATTTGAAAAAAAATGATCAGTGCAACAGATGTTAAAGTAGAAAATACAGGGAAAAAAAGTTACATATTCTATTTCTGGAAACAGAATTTCTGATCTGACATGACAGCATGTGTGACTCCTTTTCGGATAATCAACCCTTGGAAAACTACGTGATTAAAACAACAAACTACCAATATACATATGTCAACCCCTTTTCCTAAGAAATCCGAAAATTCCATATTTCCTCCTCCTCTTTTCTTTTGTACTATGATGAGTGGTAACTCCTCCCCCCCCCCCCCTCCCCGTCAAAGTTGGACTGAACACTGAAGATTCCATACAGCTTTTCCGTAAACTATAATCAAGGTTTTATTTCAAGTTACAAATTTATAAACAAGATCTATTTGGGAAAATACCAGAAATAGAGTCTGCTGAATGCGGTCGCTGTATTTGATTAGATGATACAGAACGGTCGTTATACTGAAAGCAAATTAACATAGATTTCATAGGGAAAACGTTGGGACTTTTACCAATGGTCGTTATAATGGATTGGTCTTTATAAAGTGTGGCCGTTATAACGAGCGTCGACTGTATTTACTATTGTGTTATTAATTCGGTTAACCAATATACTAAAGTATTTAATTTCCCTCCACAATCAAATGCCTTAACTGCATAATACTGATTGTAACCATTGATATTTGTATGAGGGCAGAGTGGATTTACAGTCGTCAAGGGGGCGGTGGTTGAAAATTCTGCATCTCGCCCCTCCAAATGAAATGGTTTTCAATATTGAAGTAGCTGAAAACAACTTTGGGTTATCTTCAGTTATGTAATAGGAAGAAAGACGGCTTCAGCTCTTCCATAGAAGATTTTCGAAATTGAAATTCGAAAAACTCAATCTTACACTATTTTTGGTAAGATTAGGGGAGGGGAAAAGGGGATCTTCCTCGAAATTAGTTGAAATCGAAGTTCTAAAATTACTTGCATAGGCTGTCATTCGACGCGTTTAGCGGAAGGTGGACGGCCCTAACTCTCTTTTTGTATTGCTTACAAATTGAAATATTAAAAGCATATTCGAAAAAAGGCAAATGCTTAGGATGAATAAATTAAATCGGCGAGTTCGAATCAGTTCAAAACCATGTTTGCATTCATTAAAATGCATAAATACCTCAACTATTTTTTAAATTCTTTATTTAAAAACAACGTACTTATTCTATTTTGAATGTGTGTATCACGGGAGGTTGCAACCCCCCTCCACTAATCCGGCACTGCAGCAGTGCCCTTTCAACATTTTCAAAAGAAAAATTGAATTCTTCACCGCTCCAGTGAAAGTTGTTCGCTACTTGTTTTTGGAAATAATGAATACTAGCTGACATGCCCGGCTTTGCGCGGTATAATATTGCATCATTCGCAGGCTAAGTGACGCATGTCCAAAATTCTGTTGTAAATATGCAAGGAAAATTTTCTTAAAAAAATCATGTAGGAGATGGGCAACAGGCCTGAAAAACCTTATTTAAACAGTAAAAACCATTAAAAAGCACGATTGCATTTAAACGAACAGCCTAGAAAAATTCCTTTTAGACCAAAAATAACAGTTCATAAAAATCTATATTAAAATGCCAACAACAGTTCAAAAAAATTGCCATTATAGTAATTGCAACAGTAACTAAAATGCGCACATGCAGCGAGATAATTGTGCCAAAATGATATCGAGAGACCATAAAAATCGTAATTACAATATCTACCACAATACATCTAAAAATTCCCATCAAAGTAAGATCTGTATTCTGTTTTAAAACGTCCATCAGATGAAAAGCAACTGTCCCTGAATATGTCTGCTACAAGAAAGAAAAAATCCTTAAATCCCCACATTTGAATAAAGACAACTATTCCTAAACATCCCTAATAGAATAAGGACATTAATCCCAAAAAATCTCCATTAGAATAAAGACGTCAGTGGCTGAAAATACCCATTAGATATTAGAATACTGACCTTCAAGAGCTACTGTTCCTAAAATTACCAACAGTCCATCTTAAATTAACCATCAAAATAAGGACAGTTCCTATAAATCCCGATTGCAAAATCGTCAAAGGATTTCCTAAAAATTCAATTGAATAGCACTTTCATAAAATTCGGATAAAAACGAAAGAAAGGGAAGCATTTTTCCAAAGGCAAATGCTTATATAAGTTAGAAAATGTTTGGTACTGAACCAATCCTGACGTGGGAAATTTAAGTTGATAGATAGAAATAACTAAATTATGTCCAAATGGTGCCAAATAGACGGTAAAAAAAATTAAGTAAATGTTTTATAAAATAAATCACCTCAAGAAAAATCAACCTCAAGATAAAGTAATTGAAAATCGTCTGCACTTTATAATCCACAAAATATGCATAAAAATGAAATGAATTCTTAGAATTTGTTTCGTTGATAAAACGGCCACTCTACCATGAGAAATAATATGTTTCATGAAATTGTTGAACTGGTACCATAATACTAAATCACGAAAAAACAAAGAAGGATCAACCTCAAGGAGTAATTATAAATCGTCTGCAGTACGCTAAAAAATGAAATGAACTTTTAGAATTTGTTTCGCTCATAAAACGGCATGAATAACGATAAAACAGCATTTTTTCAATCTTACGTTAACAAAAATCATCTAGTTGGCGACAAAAGTACTATTTATTTTGGCGAAAACACGCAAATTGAGCAGATAAATTCAGAGGTAAGCCTTGCTTTAAAGTTCGAAAACTACTTTAAATGAAAATTGCGCGTGTTCTATTTGTTCTACGAACTTCATAAAGAGATCACCTTGTGCGGTTTTTTACGGGCATCAATATGCTGCAAAAATCGAAAAGGTGTGACGTTTCTTCGATGAGATAAACCCAAAATCAACAGTTTTGCTTAAAATTGGAATGAAAGAAGAACAAATTCGAATTTTAGGAAGAGCGCTTCGAGGTGCACGAGGACCTGACCCAAGGTACCTGTAACCAAAATTTCGTACTTCTGGACCGTTCCATCTCGCCAGGAGGCGATCGACAGACAGACACACACACACACACACATACACACACACACAAACTATTGGTTTTATTTATATAGATTATTTTATGAGTAGATACTATGTTACTAATAAGTTTAATAATCTATTAACATATTAAAATTTTAAATCCCAGTTGAATTAAACTGGTTTGGCGAGCCGCTTAATTGAATAATAATGCTTGAAATCGATATATATTGTTTAAGCAGGCCCAACAACATTCTAAAAAAGAAAATCAAATTTTCCGCCTCTCCAATAACCATGAGTGATTCAAAGCGGAAAAAAAATTTCCGAACTTCACAGAAAATTTTCAGAAAAAGTATGCTCCATCAATTTAAAATAAAAAACTATAGGTTAACAACCCGGCCCCCCTCCTCAACACACAGTACATACGCAAATATATATATAAGCTCAAAAATAATTCTTCAAGAAATTAAATGAATGGTCTTATATACCAGAAGTCTTTTTTTTTCTGGAAAGAATTATTGTATTGAAAGTATTTTAAAGTAGTACAAAATAGGTAGAAAGAAAAACACAGATATTAATTGTCAAAGAAATCTTAAAATAAGTAAATTTTAAAAATTTCGGATTTTTTTTTTTTTTTTTTAACTTTCGGAACAGGTGCTCGAAGATTTTCGGAAATGTCGGATCAGAATCACACACGCAGTAAACATTATTTGCTACTGATGTAATTGTAACTGCAGTTTTTAATGGATTGCATCTTTAAAAATAAATTTCATTGAAATAATCAATCAAATCTGAAAAGACTTTCTAAAACACACTGATTTTCGTTACATGTAAGGCCGGCGCCATTGTTGTTTACATTCATCCGCGGAATTTCTGAAACTCACTTCACTTTAATTCACTTTCAAGAACTCGTGTGAAGTAAAGAAAATGCTGGAGGATTAATATTTTAATTGTTGAATTTAAAGAATATTGAACGAATTTCAAAAAAAACAGCTTCGAAGTGCAAACCACCAAGATATGATAGAATTTTGTGCCAGTTTTCGTAATCGTAAGTTGCGTAGATTTTGCTGTAGAGCGTATAGCCACAAGGGCGTCGCCAACTCAAAAGTTCATCAAACTTTCATTTTATATATATAGATTTCTCTAGTTACAGACTTTTAAAATTTGGGACAAAGTTGGTCGTTTTCAGAAAATCAGCAAAGAACTCACTTTTAAAATGGCCACTGTTTCAAAAGTTTTTACCCATTCGATTAATTTTTTTTCTATAAATAATGAAGGGATGGTATTTTATTTAGACACTAATTTTAAAAATCTAATTGGCTTCATTGATAAAGAAAAAAGAGTGTTTCTGAAGTGAAAAAATCGTATATTTACCGACTTATGATTTTTTTTTCTTATGAAAGAAATTTATTTTTGACAAAACAGAGGAAGCAATCTAAAGTGCTGTTATGGAAGTTTTGTATCAAATTTTATTGGGAGCCTGAGATGCATATCCCCTCAGAATTTAAAGTTTGAAATTTGAAAATGTTAAAGAATTACGATTTTTGAAGTGTGATTACTCAAAAAAGCCATTTTTTAAAAATCTACTGATTTGTTGCCCTTAAAGTGCTTAATGAGCTGCTATCAATTATATTGTGTATTTTTGCCCAGATATTTTATATGATTTTTCAAAAATGGCCTTTTGTGCGTTTCTCAAAAAAGCCAGAAATTCAAACTTGTTCTTATTTAATCACTTTAATATAAGATTTAATCAGTATTCATTAAGAAATATACTAAATTGTTACACAATTACTACAGATAAATTGTACTTAACCTTCTTAGAACTTAAATAGCTCCTTGCACAAAGTGTAGCTACTGTGATGTAATGCATGTCATTCTGTTCAATCCAATTACTAGTTTTAAACTCACACACTTTACATCAAATATGTTACAGCACTGATATACATAGTTTTAAACACATATGAAGTTATGTACTTAAAACAAAATAAGTAGAATCAAGTTCTTGAATCATCTTCTACTCGTTATTACCAAAAAAATGCAAAGACTAGGAGGGTTCAGATGGTGTTATATATCTTATTTTCAGCATTACTTTATATTGGTCTAGTTCCATGATAATTTTGGCAAATATGTGTACAAATTCAGACTCCATAAACACAAATAATGCAATTTAATTCAGTTTAACATCTGTCAATTTTCCAATTTATCATGCAATATAAAAATTTCTGGAAAATCCCTTAACTTTTTTTCTTCAATTTGAGAGCTTGCTAAATACGGCTCACTGTATGGTGTATATCTCTTTGAAAAATATCAATATTCAACTGAAACGTTTACATAAGTTGCTCCATATATCTCACTATCAAATTATTAAAAAAAATAATTAGTATCGTTCGTGCATGCGCAATCATATTTGTTTTAATAAAACTTCTCAAATCTCATTGACTATTTATTACATTTTCCCCACGTTTTGGTACCATACTTCCTTTTTATTTTGCCAAATTGTCTGCAAGTTTCATGTCATTTGAGATAGAACTTAGCGAGTTATAAGCAAAACACTTGCGAAAATTTTCGAATATTTAAAACAAATGCCCATATCTTCATGAATATTACTGCTATTCTGACGAAAGCAGTAGTAAGCATTGCGTATATAATTAAAAATGTTTTGGGAAAGTTACAGGACATTTCGATCATTTTCTGATACAAAATGTTCAAAAGTGTTGTTTTTCTTCTTTAATTTTTTGACCGCCCCCTAATTGCCCCTAAGCCTGAATTTTGTTTCTTAAATGTGAGTTTAAGTATGTTCTTTCCATGGTACAAAATACAGAACAGCAAGTTTAATATTTCTTCAGAATTTTTAAAAAATGTCTAAAATCCAAAGTATCCAAATATTTTTTGGTAGATAGTGTATTTGTTTAAGAGGCTGTTAGTTTTCTAACTGCTTCCCATTTCTTGTTTGCTCGTGCGTCCCATGTAAGCATTACTATTTTATGGATTTTTGCTATTTAGCAGCATTTTAGGATAGCCAATAATGTTCTTGTCGGAACAAGTTTTAATGTTTATAAGTACCTACGTTAAAATTTCTAAAATAATGTTATAGTAACTCCGTTAACTCGCATCAAAACAATATTTCAAATACAGTCGACGCTCGTTATAACGACCACGCATTATAAAGACCATTCCATTATAACGACCAGTGATAAAAGCCCCAACTTTCTTCCTATGAACTCTATGTTAATTTGCTTTCGGTATAACGACCGTTCTGTATCGCCCAATCCAATACAGCGACCGCATTCAACGGACACTATTTCCGGTATTTTTCCAAAAAGAACATGTTTCTAAATTTGTAACTTGAAATGACCTTGATTATAGTTTACTGACAAGCTGCATGCAGCCTTCAGTGTTCAGTCAGTCCAACTTTGACAGGGGGAGGGGATTACCACTCACCATAGTATGGAAAGAATAGAGAGGGGGAGAGAGCACGTGGACTTTACAGATTTTAGGAAAAGGGGTTGACAGATGTATTGGTAGTTTTTGTCATTTGAATCACGTGTTTTCCCAAGGGTCGATTCTCCGAAATACGAGGAGTCTTGCTGTCCGTGACTGGTGGTGTCATGTCAGCTCAGAAGTTCTGCTTCCAGAAATGTGAATGAGAGGGTTCGAGAAAAATTAACCTGCTCTTCAACCTGAATGTTGACAGGTTCCAGGTCACGTGCCTTGGATTAGTTATCCTCTGGGGGAAGGAGCGAAAAAAGAATAAGGTTCTTCAGTGAAATGCATACTGCAAACAGGAGTTGAATTTTCGCTATTGAACGAGATGGCAGGTTCAAACAAGCGCAATGCGATATGTCTAGATACTAAAATTAAAATCTTAAATGAAGTTGATAAAAAAGTTTTTAAAAAATGCGAAATTGCTAGAGTTTTCAAAATTCCCAAAAGCACCTTATTTGGCATCATTAACAACCGGGACTCAATTTTAAGAAAAGAAGAAATTGGAGTCAAATCTTCTAGAAATCGGTCCCGTGGAGGGAAATTTCAGAAGATCGAAGAAGGTTTATATGAATGGTTGAAAATAATGCGATCAAAAAATGTCCCAATAGATGGAAATTTGCTGAAGTCAAAAGCTCTAACTTTTGCTCAAAAAATGGACATTGACGAAACTGTGTTCAAAGCTTCGGACGGATGGTTGCAAAAATTTAAAACCAGACATGGTCTTTCATTCCGGAAGCTTTGTGGCGAAAGTGGTTCTGTGAATGAAGAAGCAGTGGACACATGGAAAAAAGAAAAGCTGGAAGAAATTATCAAAAATTATACTCCAGAGGATATTTTTAACGCAGACGAGACTGGACTGTTTTTCATGATGAAACCTGATAAATCTTTCGTTTAAAAAACGAAACTGCGAGTGGAGGGAAAGAAGCCAAGCAAAGACTAACAGTTCTCTTATGCTCAAATATGTCTGGTACTGAAAAACTTCCACTCTTAGTGATCGGAAAATCAAAAAAGCCGAGATGTTTTAAAGGACTCAAAACCTTACCTGTCACGTACAAAAACAACTCCAAATCGTGGATGACATCTGTCATTTTTGAGGAATGGCTACGTTGCTTGGATAAGCAAATGACAATTCAAGGTAGAAAAATTATTCTTGTAATTGATAACTGCACGGCTCATCCCAAACTAAATGGGTTGAAATCAATCACTGTGGAATATTTTCCACCTAATGTCACATCTGTTCTTCAGCCACTAGACCAAGGGGTCATTATGAGTTTTAAACGCAATTATAGGAAGTTACTACTGCGAAGAGTTGTTTCTGCACTCGACGAAGATCAAGATTACAAAGTTGATGTCCTAACAGCTTTGCATCTCTCTAAAGCAGCATGGAATGACGTCTCAGAAAAAACCATCAAGAATTGCTTCCATCATGCTGGTTTTAAAAAGCAAGAGGAAAGGGAATCTACTGCTGAAATAATTAGTCCGGCAATCGAAGATGAAAATTTCGTTGAAGAAGAGGAAATGCTGCAAGAAATTTCTCAGAAAATGAACATGGATGCAACGTTGAACTTTGACGATTACTCTAAAATCGATAATGACTTGGAATGTGTCGAGCATCTGTCAGAAGATGAACTAATTTCCCGTTATTGTGGACAGGAAGAAATTGATGCATCATCATCAGATGAAGAAGAGGAAGAAATTGTAACAAAAACTCCTAGCATAAAAAATGTGTCTAATGCTATCGAGACTTTAAAATGTTTTTTTGAAAGGCAAGAAAATACAGAACACTATTTGTCATCAATAACTGAAATGGAAAATTATGTTTTGCAAAAATCACATGTGCTAAAAAGGCAAACAACCATTTCTGATTTTTTCTTCCGAAAATGAATGATTTGCAAGTATGTAATTTTTTCCTTATATTTTCTACTTTAAAATCTGTTTAACATTTTATTATAACATATTGCACTGATAATTTTTTTTAAATTCCAATGATAAAATATAATTTGAGCATTTTGTTGGAATCTTTGAAAAATTGGCAATTTTAATGGAATTACTATACTGCATGATGCATGCATATACATTTTTAAATTCTACCTCTTATAGCGACCACCCGTTATAAGGACCTTTTTTTGTGGAACGGAGATGGTCGTTATATCGAGCGTCGACTGTACTAATACAGTAAAACCCCGTTATACCGCGCCTCAGTATAACACGGAATCGGATATACCGCGGTGACTGACATGTCCCTCAACGTTTAAACCACACTTTATCATTGCCATTTAAAGATGATATCCTTATTTACCATTGTAAATAAAGCCAGCCGGAGCACACAAATATTCTATCCAAAGAGCACCCCTGCCTCCACCAGGCACACTAATAGATAAAGCTCTATTGTGATAGGCATGATGTATACCTTTTTCATGCTTTCTTTGTCTTTCAACCTAGAACATATAGGTTGATTTCAAAATCGGGTGCAATCGCCCTGACTTGTTTCTCTTGACATGGGCGGAGCTCAATCTGTCAGGGACTGTTCAGTTCAATGCTTAACTATTGCATTTTCAGAAGTCTAGTTATGCTTGTGTAATTTCTTTTATAACGCCATTAACGTTTGCACTTCAGATTCTTTAGCATTCCTGAAAAGTAAACATATTCCCCAGTGAGAAGGCGTTCCTACCCTTCCAAATGTAATTTTTTCTTAAGACCTCTCCACCTTCACAATCCCATGTCGATAACAAAGAGATTTTTAAGCACCTTTTTTCTCGGAACACAGTTGGTGTATAACCTATCGCTCGATAGACTGATTGAGCCGCTGAGATGTGTGCTTCCTGCACAGCAATTACAGTGAATAAAATAGCAGCAAAGAAGAAAAGAAAAAATATACTATAGAGGGAAGAAAAGTTACGACTAATTGATAAAGTTAAGAATGATGCAATAAAGGCGAGTATTATTTCGTGAATATGGTTCCGCGGTATAGTTTCGCTCGGTATAGTTTCGCTATTCCGCGGTTATCTTATAACGCCAAACATATGTCCCCCGACTCCTGCGTTTTAACGGGATTTTACTGTATATGATTTCTTTTAAATTTGATGAAATACGAGGATCGTTTGTTTTTGTTTTGTTTTTTAAATATAACACGCATGTGAAAAGGGGGGGGGGGGGGTTACATACTTCAATTAACTCTCACCGAGAGCTTAGTTATTAATGTGTCGACTGACATGGTCGTCACCAAGTACACCAGCTCGAAGTATCTTCCCACTCACAGCGGTTTAAAAAAAAAAGGACCCTTTTCAGAGCCACGCAAATAATGTCGAAGGAATGACTTTGCATAAGTAAACAAAGTTAACCCTGGCTACTACTTACAAAGGAGAGTGAGAAGGGACATGATTCAGTTGTTTAAATTCATTAAAATGGAAAATGGTATTCCATTTTATTGGCAAGTTTTTGTTAGGTGTGGCGAATAGTCTGACAAATTTATAAACATTTTCTGAAAAAGAAAAAAAAAAGTTCGCCTTCGAATTCAAAAGTCGTTTGATTTTTTTTCTTTTCAAAACTATATAAACTGTCCAAAATGCTGTCGCGATCGGCGGATTGCGGACCGCTGGATTAGACTATACAAAAACTAGCAAAAGATTTCAGTGAGTGTTTATTTTTACATAAAAAGTCAATTTTGTAACAACCATTATAGATTACTACAACTAGATTATCCACTCATTAAATTCCCCCTCCAACCCCGACGTTGACTAATTAGAAAGAGAAAAGAGGGTTCTTTTTAATGTCTGGCTCATGAAAATCGTTTTTAACACGTGTTGGTTCAGTTGGCGTGGTTTCGTGTATTTTGGCATTATTGGCGAACTTGTAAATCCGAAACCAACGCCTTTTGCGGGAACCGAGGAGAGCGCAGTTTTTCGCTTGTCATTCTATTCTCCACGTCGCATCCAGCTGTTCCTCGCTCCCATTTTTTTTATCTCCCTTCTTTAAATTGGATCTGATGTGTTTTGTTAAGAATTCCGCTGTCATTTAACTTTTAAAAGATGATTTTTAATTTCAAATTTAAAGTTGTATTTTTGTGTTTGATTACTTAGCCAGTAAAAGCAAATATTCTGCAATGGTGATTCATTTTATCCTTGATAATTTCAGTCCTGCACATATTGGGATAAAATACATGAATCATGAAAGCTATCCGATCACATAGGGTACGTCCAATGTCCATTTCTTTATCATAGTTGTCAAAATCAAACCACCCATAATTGTGAGGGAAATTCAAATATTAAACTTTATTTTGAAAAAGCTGAGATCAATCTTTAAATATATCCTTTTGACTGTCTGATAATATGCAAGTTTTGAACTTGAAAATAGATTTTGAATATTCTGCTTTTTAAAGCAACAAATATGTTCTTCGTCTTTGCTCTTTTACAGCAAATTTAGTCCATATTTTTAGAATCAGTATTGCCCCTTCTTAACAAAGTCACTTTAAATTATCTTTTTATTGAGCATGCCTTGATTTTTCTCTTTCCTTTTTTATAAGTAAAAGTTCTATATGTGTATATAATCGATAGTGTACCCGCATTTCCATTGGTGGGCTATTTCACTCCCTGTAGAAAATTATTTCAGTACATAGTAACATCACATCATTCATTCTATTGATTAATCATTGAATAAGTATGAAATTGAGCAATTTGAACAGCTGATATTAATTACTAAATAAATATGTTAAAAAATCTTAGTTGTCAATAATATATTTCAAGCTTCTTATGTGAACTACTGAATAGAAAGAGTTTATAGTTCACATTTGAACACATGAAAAAATTCACCCTTTGCTTTTTCTTTTTCTGTAAATTTCAAGATAACATTTTCGCAAAATTAATTCTTCAGCCTATTTCCTTACTTCTAGAAATAGACCTTCACAGTTGATATGTTACTTGAGAAAATAATTTGGACCAAAAAGGAAACAAGCTGAAGCATTAACTATTGTCTTCTTTTCTCTTAAGTGTGGCAAATGTTTTTGTAACTTGTACATTTCTATTCCTAGTTCTATGTAATTTAATAAGTCATTTTTAAAATCACTATTGTAGGTTTTTTGGATGATTTCTGGCTGCTAATTGTTATTAGTTTTCTTGAAAGCTTTTTAGTTGTCCCCCTAGAGTAGTTTTTTCTTTCAGTTTCTGCTGATAAATGCAATATATTTCTGTAAAATATGTTGCCATTTTTATTATTTTTTTACCAATTTTTTTCTCCTTTTACTTTGGCATAGCTCAGTTGAATTCCCATCAAAGAGGTATTCCTAGTAAGACTGAAACATCTGTATGTACATAGAATTAGTGTTCAGTAACGCTAATGTTTTTGTTGTTTTCAGTCAGAGCCAGTGATGGCAGTCGAGAGGGGACTCTGGGGTACGCCGTACCCCCATTTTTTAATTTTAGCTCAACAGTCCCCCACTTTTTAAAAATTTTAACACAAGCGCCCTTCCCCTGTTTCATGTTTGCATCTGTAACTGTCCCCCAATTTATCCCCAAAACTACACTACTGACCATAGCTGAAGTAATTATTTTAATTCAAGTTATTAGGATGCTAGGCTACATTAAAAAAATCAATAAATGAAATAAGAAAAAACATTATTTATCTGCAAAACATTTGACACTTTATAATACAAACTGAGAACAATGGAAAATCAAAAATTTCTTGTCAGTTGGCAATGAAATCTTTGAGCTCATGAGTAAAAATATTAAGAAAATTATTTTGACTATTTATGTTTTAAACCAGTGCAAAGTGTTTAAACAATTATGTGACACGATTGCAGAAACTTGACAAAAAACAATGTCTAATATGAGAATTTTAATTTTACAGTTTTTTTTTTTTCAAAGAAACTTTTTGTTTAGCATTTATTAAAACTTTCAAAATGAAGTTCATTAAAATGGAAATTCCTCTCTGGTCATGAATTGGATTTTTCTGCATTTGTTAAAAAATATGCTGCAGATAATGCACACAAGTATTCTACTTAAGCATGGAAACATATTAAAGTACCTTCTAAGTAAAATTTTGAAATTTCAATTTTGAAGTCTACCATCTCCACTATAATTCCAACCAGGATTTTCACCTGGTAAGAGGCTGAAGTCCTTAAATGCATGATTATCATGCTAACCTCGGCAATACGGCTTAAAACCATAGACTTGGAGGGGAGGGTTAACCCCCCCCCCCCCCCAGCTTCATGCCTAATCTCAGTTTTTAGATTAACTGCATGCCAAATTTCATGGCTGCAAAAGCATTACATTTGTTTAGATATAACACACACATACATGAATATACTGACACTCTGTTTCGTAAGTAGGAACAGGAATGTAATTTGAAAAATGGCATTCTTTCATAAACATTAATTATGGCCACCCTTCTGTTCCTCAAACTTTGCAGGGCAAGAAAAGTTCTCATTATATTGAGTAATGAGAACTTATAAATTGGAAGCTTTCGTGCACATACAGCATCCACCATTGTCAGAACAACTCTATCAGCAAGGCTTTGCCCTCTCTTTGCGAGGCCTGTTAAAATGGTGCAGATTTTGCTCTTTGATTTTTTTTTAAATTTAAATTATTCAAATGAACGTTGATGACCATTGCTTTGTGTTACACTCAAACTTTATGCAGTTGATGTTAGACAGGTTTTGCAGCTAGGCTAGTTATAGTGGATTATGCACAGCTTATTCATCACAAATATTTCCCACTATATTTATAAGTTTAATATGATTAGTTATTTAAGTTCTCATCTGAATATTGATGAAATATCTATCAAAAATTAGTTACTTTATTGATATATTTCTCAAACTGAATGATTTTCCTTTGTCATAATGAACTAACTACTACTTTAGCCCCTACTTACTATGTCTAAGTGAAAAATAATTAAATAAAAGAATTGGAACAAAATTTTCATTTTGAGTTAAAATTTTTAAAAAAATGTGGTTTCTTTCCATGCTAAAAACTTTTTTTTTTTTTTTTGTTCCAACAAAAAGAAATCATTGATATATTTTCGACCCTGATTTTTTACATTTATGTCATTTGTAATATGTTCCTTTTTCCTTAAATTCTGAAAACAATTTCCTACTCGCTAAAAACTCAACTTCAGTGTCTTGGGCTTTAATTCTTCCCACACCACGAAACCAGTAAACTTAGTTTTTATAGGTTTGCTTTGATTTTTTTTCTTTGAAACTTAAAAAAAAAAAAAAATGCTAAAATTGTGTTTACAGTTAATAAACCAAGATCAAATCCAAATATATTTTCATTTATTTTATTATTTATTTTGTTATTTCTCGTTCTAGTGGCCAGTAACGGAGCATGTCCAGGAGGGCTTTCGTTGGATCAAGTGGCACCTACAATGTGCGCGCCTCAGAACTTGCTCGGGAGAAACGGGTCAAAACCATTCGATGCACTGTTTTCTTCCTGGACGACTCCCAACAAAGTTTTGAGTTAGATGTGAGAATTTTGCCTTTGATGTTTTAGAATTCTAAATACTTTAGAATGTATATATTTGTGTGTAGAGATGTAGCATGGAACTAAAAAGTTTGTGCAGCTAAAAGTCACTTTGTGAAACACCCACACACATTTAATTATACTTAGAATATCACAAAATATAGATTGCACAGAGAAGATGGTAATCATAATTACATTTTAATATTTATTTACATTTCTCCTACTCGGGAACAGGGCCGAATTTAGACTAGATGAGGCCTTCAGCTATTTGAGGTATGGGGTCGTCTATAATTCTACATATCTGTGCCAGAGGCAAAAATAATTATGGGTGCTAAAAACAAAGTATTTTTTAAAAGAATTTTTCACTGCATTACAACATTTGAAAATTAACTAAGGTATGGCATTTTAAAGCATCCGTTCACTCCCTTCAACTTATTTGATATTAAAAGTGGTAAAAATAAATTGTTTTGTCTATACAAAAAGGGGTTAAGAAAGGGGTTTCTGGGGGCTCTCCCCTGTAAATGTTTTGCATCTGAATTCTAAAAACCATAATTTTTAGCTGCCTTTGATGATGTTCAGGAAATGAACAGGGTTGCCACGCACCGGGAAAAACGGGAAAACCTGGAATTTTCAGGTAAAATAAAAATGACCTAAATTGGTCAGGGAAAAGTCAGGGAAAATCACGTTTCACTGGAATTCCTGGAAAAGTCAGGGAATTTCTTTCATCTTCTGTTAGTGCAGGGTTTTTTAAGGTTAGTTATTTAAGGATGACTGAGAAAATGAATAAACCTACAAACATGTGATTTTTCCACATTTTGACGGAATTCCGTTTTTTCGGTAATTTTGGAAATTAAGAATTTCGTTTCCACGAAAATCCTCAACTTTAGAGAACTCTCTATCTTTTTTTTCTATGAAAATCTTTTAAAGTAGCCTCTCAACATTTCACAAAATACGAGTAAAATTTATGCAATTTGTCCGTTTTTTGAACTTTTAAGGGTCGGTCCCGATTTTTTATGCATTTCGAAATCCGATTGCATCGGCTTCGGTAAAACTTCCTAGTGCTCATTTACTGTTCGATTCTGTCTCATGGACATCAATAACTTTGAACTTTTTCTAATTTTTATCTTTATTAAGCTTCAGCTTCTATAATAGTAAAGAACTTGCACGGACGTAATTTTGCCTCGCCCACTTGAAAATTCGGCCGAAAATTTTAGGAATTTTTCGAAAGTTATTTTAAGTTGTAGTGATCATATCAGTTTCTTAATTAAATATTAGTTTTTTAAACTTTTAGCTGTGTTTAGCATTAGGATTTTTTCCTTTATAATATTGTTACAAAAGAAGTTATCAATTCTTTCTGTTTTTATTCACTATATAATTAAAACGCATGAAAAAATTCAGCTATTGTCTGTTGAGTAATTTTTTCAATATTATATTATAAAACAATTGTTAAGTTTGAGAAAAAATAAGCGTAAGGTTTTTAATAGTTCCTCTTCTTCATCTTAGAAGTTCATTAATCCAGTTCAGTGTTATACATATCTCCAAATAAAAGTACTGTGTGTTTAAATCACAAATATGTTTGTATTGTCTATCAATAATCTTGTTCTTTTCAAATAATGCTTTGGTACTTGGCAAATTTTTAAAAGTTAATGCTTGCAAACCTGTTTATTTCTTTAAAAAAATGGAATTAGTTTTTATAGATTGCACTGAATTCAGACTCTTTATGAATCTAAGTCCAAAGAATGTAGGACTTTTGCACTTTTTTTTTTTGTTAGACATTAAACCCCAATTACTCCATTATATTAAGGTGTAAAAGTAATGACTTGACTTTGCTTTGTGTTTGATAATTCTGTTGCATAGCAATGTGTGTTTGTTATATAAGCTTACGTTCTGTCGTGATATTTCAGTACTTTTTCCTTCAGTGAGTCACATGTCTGATAACCTACTATAATTCACCTCCTTTTTTCAATTTTTTATTTCTTGCTTTTTATATATTTGTGCGATTTAAAAGTCAATTATTAAAATTAAGTTTAAATATATATATATGCACACATATATTTGATGAATTTTTGTTAAATTTATTATTTATTTATTTATTTATTCTTTTTTTTTTTTTTTGAAGCACTGCCTGTACTTATGGACACTAAGCATAAAACTTATGCATTCAGTAACAGAAATATAATTTCACATTAAATTAAAGCACATGTTTAACAATTATTAGCATTTCTGCATTTCCGAATGATAATGAATGTTATTTGAGGATTTGAAATTATTTGAATCCTGAAGTTCTTTTATGCTATGCAAAATTTTGCTATGTTCCAAATTTCATGGACTATGTTTACAAATTAAGTTAATCTATTTGTGACAAGACTATAATCTATAAAATATAGGATTTTGGGCTTCAAGGTGTAATAAAATTTTCTATTGCAGTCCAACTTTTACTGATAACAAATATAAGGAAACTTTGGATTATTTCAACTTAACCATTTAAAATTGGGTAATCATTATTGGTAATTTTTATGACCATTTTTGAAATAATAAGGTAGATTTTTATGCACAACTAAAGCATAGTATATTATGTTAATATTTGATAATGTTTGTTGACATCAATTAACCTGGAATTTTTCCTAAAATCCCCTGAATGAAATTCCTCGGCTTTCCCTATGGTCGCATCCAGAAATGTTTTCGGGGGGATCCCTCTTGATATGACCAGGTCTCTCCCACAATTTCTCCCAAATTGAAATCCTAAAAACGTAGTTTTAGACTGTTTCCGGTTAGTGGCTTCCCCTGAAAAAACTAAAGATGCAATTTTAGGCTACTTTTAGGAAAAGGGAATTTCGGAATACTTTTCAAATTTTAAGTCTAAAATCATATTTTGAGTCCAACTTTGTCTGTCCAGGGGAGGTGGGAATTTGAGAAACCACCCCTGATTGAGTAAAAACACTATTGTTAAGCTACATTTTTAGACATCTGTCGCACATTGTAAAATCTTTTTAAATGCTCTGAGAGATTCCCTTTCACCAGTGTTTGAATGCTTGGATCTCGGTCTAATCCCTCAATTTTTCTCTTTGTAATCATAGCCGATTACGTTTCTTCGTAATCGACTTTAAGCCTGGTGTGTAGTTGGGGGATGGGAGCTCTTTGGAATATTTGTTTGCTCAGAAAAGGCTGCTGGCTGGTTATCGTTGCAATGGTAAATAAAGGAAAAACCTTCAATTGGCAATGATAAAGGGTGGTTTAAACATCGGGGCACATGATAGTAATTGTGGTATATCCGAATCCGCAGTATGATGGGGTTTTACTGGATTTTTGTTTTTTGATGCAGTTTAGAGGAGGGAAATTTAAGAAATCTCAAATTTTACAAAATCCAAGATCATGTGGACAATTGTATATTATGCGGGTTTCTGCATCTTCCACACCTTTGCATAATTTATGTGGCTGTAATTATGCTCTATAATACTTTTTGTACTTAGTCATCATTAGGAATTTTAGTGTATTGAGTTCTGTGTCACATCTTGATGTTGAAATTTTAGTAATTTCATAATTCCTATCTGCATTTACATCTACTTTCGTTTAGTTTAGATTTATACATATGATTATTATTAGTTATGTGATTTTTAAAAAAATGTATGCTTTTCTTCTCCCCCCAGAAACGAAGCAAGGGCCAAATAATATTAGACATGGTTTTCCAACATTTAGAGCTAGTTGAAAAAGATTATTTTGGTTTACAGTTTTCTGAAACAGATCACTCATCAGATACAATGGTAATTATCAATTTTTAACTTAATTTTGAATTGATTTGTGTAGGAACATTAATTCTAGATATTGGTTTAATGGGAGCTAGTGAGGTAAAGCTTAGAACATTAATGTTATACCTTCATGCACAAAGCAGTGTTTTTACATTATATTCTTGTATTTTAAGTTTGTTGTAATTTTGTAATTTAATGTATGTAATATGTATGGTTATAGATTTATTTTTAAATTTTAAGTATATATATATATATAGAGAGAGACTATTGACTTGCATTATAATGACCCTATTCGTACCCCAACTATTTAGGTCCTTATATCAAGTGGTTCCTATCAAATGAATGAATACTGGTATTAAAATGGTTTCTTTTTTCTTTAAATTTGGTTAAAACATTACTTTTAAATAGCACAGTAAACATACAATAGGAAATGTATAAATTTTTTATATCAAATGAACTTAAAAATAATACCTAAAAATAATAATAATGAGATGTACCAGTAATTAATGATATGCTGTTTTTCTTAAATATGATTAAAGTAATGATTAATAATGACAATGTGAAATGGTTTTAAATGCATTGTGAAATACAGTGAAACACTTTTTAAATGGAAACTTTTAACATGAAGAATCGGTTAACACAAAATATTTTATTGGTCCGGACAGCACACATAGCACATTTATTGTCAATCTTTTAACATGAAATTCTTTTAACACGAAAAAATAGTTCGGGTGCCTCAGTTTTGTGTTAAACCTATTCCACTGTATGAAATATAATGGATCCTCAGGCAGGAGCTCCTACAAAGTGAACTGTATAATCTTTTTGCATCTTTAACAGAAATTAGAATTTGCTCTTTAAAAATATTTAACATTATTTTCTAAAATTTAGATGAATATTTTTTGATATTTTATCTGAATTTGTTTAGCACTTTATTATGCTCGTAGAAACAAATTGTCAGAAGCATTGCTAATACTTATATACTCCTTTTATACCAACAAGGTTGCAACCAAGGGGTTTGGAAGGTTAAACTCCTTGAGAACCCTTGGTTTTGAGCCATATTGCCATTCCTGATATGATTATAAATAGGCAACTAAGGACTATTATGAAGTCTCACCTTCCCATGAGAAAATTTTGGTTATACCACTGTCTACCAATCTACTAGAAATAAAATTCACATTTGAGAAGAATTTAAAAACTGTGAGAACACAAAAGCCTCAAATAGTGGAATAATATTGCTATTTTTTCTCCCTTCCAAAAAAAAAAAAAAAAAATACCCTGTCAATGCCATATAAAACTTGAAATCTCCTTTCCCCAAGAACATTCGAGTTTTAGCTCCCGTGTTTAAGCTGTAAGATGTCGGGAACTTTTGGATTAATAGTTGAAAATTTGCTTCTTTTTATCAGAAATGCCTTCCAAAAGTCCCTCCAATCAGATGCTCCCCGGATTCGCCCTAATTTATTTTATTCATTTGTTATTATATTATTATTATTGTTATTATTATTATTATTTTGGGAGGGGGTATCTCTTTATTTAGTTTTTCTTGTTCCACTTGTGTTCTGCATTGATCCTACAATTTGCAAAATTTTCTATGGTGTGTAGGTGTATGAAGATAATATTTCCTCAAGTATTTTTTATTATAATAGCTTGCCCAGTGGTCGTAATTCGAACATAATTGCTTAAATTTTTTAAGTTCAGCCTTAAACATTTAAACAACTTTAAACATTTTAGTTTTTTCTTTTTTACAACGGTTTGTTTTGTTTAATTATTTCAATTAGTGATAATTTCTTCTCAGCGTGACTGATTGACCGCTGAGTTAGTTATTTAATTTAATGCATTGGTAACAAATATTATACATAAGTTATCTTTCTGCACTCCTTCTCCTGTAAAGAAAATAATAATGAAAATTTTCATGCCCAATTATTATTAAATGAATTAAAAATACAAACACTTATTGGTCACTTCCAATTTAATCAAGAGCTCAAAATGCTGATGCAAATGCACAAACGTACAAAACTTTGATTTGAAGCAAAATAACACTTCACTGCACTTATTATCGCAGTTTATATTATATTAGACATTCTTAGCTTCAAATCATATTTTATTTTGTTTGACATTGTACTGGACAAACAATTTTACGGACTTATCACATACAGTACCTGGACAAATTAATAGACGCACTACAGATTTTTTCTATTGTCATGTTTAGCACCCAGTTTAATGCAAAAATCTGTTTCTTACTTATTTGATATTTTTTTAATCTCTAATGTTCACTCTTTCCACTAAAAATTCAGTCCTCCTTGCACTTAGGGGATCAGCAAATTGAAAGCGTAGAAAACCGTTTTGGATGATCCTGGATTATTAAAAGCTGAGAATGAGCTGTAAATTTCAGAAAATAGTTCAGTTGCCATATGTAATTATTCTGTTCATTTTCGTAAAAATTGTACTCATACACACAAAGATATAGGCATTTGTCCAATTTCCTTCACCTGATTTTTGGCTTATAACACTCAAAGTTTTTCATGAAACATTACCAAACTTTTAGAAAATTTCACAACATACAAGTGATGCTTTATACTGAAATTTGAAATACAAATATTGAATATTTGATAAATTATATACAGTTAAAGGAATTAGTTTTTTACTGTGCGTGGGTGAAAGATAGCAATTTTTAGCTATCATAATTTCAAACCCATGTATACAGGGCAATTCATAAAAAAAATTCAGTGAAATACCTTGAAAATTCAGAAAGATATCTGCGATTTAGTGAGGTGTATTTCAACAATTTTTGGGGAAAGAGCGATTCTTTAAGGGGTTGTTCACAAATCAGTCATATAAGTTTGCTTTCATTCAGTGCATCTATGCTGTAATTTGGGATAAAAATTGAGTATTGGTGAAGAATTCTTTACCGTACTTACTAAGAACATGGATCAAAAGGGCTTGTTCTCAAAAATTCAATTTTTATCACACATTACAGCATAAGTACACTAAATGTTTGTATGTCTTGTGACTGATTTGTAAACATCCCCTTAAGAAATTGCTCTTTTTCAAAAAATATTGAAATACACCTCAATAAATTGCTGATATTTTTCTGAATTTTCAAGATATTCAACTGAAGTTTTTTTATGAGTTGCCCTGTACACTTGATTTTTAAATTATGACAGTTTAGAATTCTATCTTTTGTGCATGAGCAGTACAAAAACAGTTCCTTTAAATGCCCATAATTTATCAAAAACAACAATATTTGTATTTCAAATTTCAGTATATTGCTTCACTTGCATGCTGTCAAATTTTCTGAAAGTTTGGTAATGTTTTGTGAAAAACTTTGCGTGTTATAAGCCAAAAACATGTGAAGGAAATTAGAGAAATGCCTATTCATGATTATAAGTACAATTTTTACGAAACGTACATGGCAATTAAACTTTCTTCTGACTTTTACAGCTTGTTCCCAGCTTTTTACGTTAAAGGATCATTCAAAACATTTTCTCCGTTTCCAGTTGTTGATGGTCCCCTAAATGCAGGAAAGAATGAATTTTTACTGAAAAGTGTGAACCTGAACATAGTAAATTAAAACATGACCAATTAAGTAAAAAAAAGTTTTTTTTCCATCAGATTAATTTTTAAATATGAAATTACGAAAACAAGATTATTTTCTTTTCCTTTCACACTCATTTAATAGATTACTTATTTTTTGTTGTTCGGGACATTTCTTCTTTTCATTACGTATAGTAAAAAAAATTTCGAGTATTGTACAAATATTGAAGATGTAAAAAGTGGTTTGAATGTATGACGAATAAAGACTTCTGAAAAAAGGCTTTGAATCTACATCAAAAGTAGAAGGGGGAAAAAATTAACTATTTCCAAAATTTTTTTATTAATAACACTAAAACTCATTAATAGCGACTAAATAAAAGAAAAAGTAAGAAAACCGATTGACCAACAAATGAGAAAATGGTACTTAACTGTTCTGTCTTTGCCTATTTATGTCTAGATTAATAAAAATTTCAAATTTCTAAAAACTAACATGTTTACAGTAGTGATTAAAATTGCATGAGGAAAGGGGCTTTGGCAAAGAATGAAAAGTTCAATTGTGTTATTATATTTGTTTGTGTGTACATAAATGATCAGATTTTTCATATGAGAAAATAAAGTACACTTTGTCGATTTGATTTTTGATTTAGCCTGTCATATTTAAACTTGAAACTTATACTTTAATTAGTGACAAAAAGTAAACATTTAAATCTATTAAAATGGCAACAAGAAAATAATTATAAAGCAACTTACATATTCAATCAAGTAAGTTTGTCTAGCAATATGTTAGTAATGATTAAACTTTGTGCAAAGTAATAGAAATAAAATTTCACGTTAAATTAAAGCACAAATGAGCATTAAAACGCAGACATATGTTTCGGGATTGCTTGGAATCCCTTTTTCAATGCGACAGGGAGCTTCTGGCTTCATTTGGATGTTTTGCATCTAGAAGCTCCCTGTCGCATTGAAAAAGGGATTCCAAGCAATCCCGAAACATATGTCTGCGTTTTAATGCTCATTTGTGCTTTAATTTAACGTGAAATTTTATTTCTATAGCAATATGTTATAATTATTCTCATAAAATATTTTTCTGAAGTTTTTTTTCTTGTTTTCTGGTTAACTAAAAAAATGTAACAATAATGTTTTTTTTCTTCTCCGTGCAGAGGTGGTTAGATGCAGCAAAACCTATCAGGAAGCAAGTTAAATGTAAGTTAAAACATCCAAATTATTAATAATATTAATAATAACATCAGTAATAAATAAAAACCTATATGCATCTCTGTGCTCCAAATTCTTTGGTTATAATATAATCTGAAACTGGTTCTTGTTGTATTTAACTTTTTTTAATGAATACAAGTTACATCAGATGCATGTCCCTTCCCCTCTCTCCAAGTATTCAGTTTTAAGGAAATTACATAATCAGTTACTAACATATTTACGATTATGACACTATTGCATCATGTACAATACTGTGACAAGAAACAGCAAAAACTAATTTAAATGCTGTAATTCATTGGTGAGAAGAAACAAAATAAAAGTAAATATGGTTGCTTTAGAAATTAGAAATAGGCAATAAATAAAAAAAATGTAAGTCACAATTTCAATTGAAGACATTATATACTGCAATGCACATTTCTCTAAATCTTCAAAACAGAATTGAAACAAATTTTGATGCTTCAAATAATAATAACCAAAAACATTAATAGAAATGCAAATAAATACACAAGTGCGGACCTTTTTCTTATTGTGGCTTCATTTCATTTTTCATAACAAATTTTAAAAGCTTTCAGACAGATCTTTATAACTATAAAGGAGACATATTTGTACATAACCATTCATAAAAGATCCAAGTAGTAAGCAAATGGTTTCGATCAGTGGTCGGCAACCCGTCCATCTCGAACCCATTTTCAGTCGATCACGACAGCATTTTGGACAGTTTATATAATTTTTAACCGACTTCACAAAGGAAGGAGGTTATACATTCGTATTGTATGTATGTCGTTTTTTTTTTTGTTGTTGGTTTGTTTGTCCACTTGTAACTTCGCATAGGATGAACCGATGTTCAGGAATTTTTTTAATGGATCGAGGGTGGTTTCCCATAGGTTCCGTAGCTTCGTTTGACCCGATTCGATAATTCGAAAAAAGTTATGAGCAGAAAGATAGTCATTTTTTGCTTTTTTCATCCATAACTTTTGACTAAAGGAACCGATTTTTATAATTTTTTCTTTAATTGATAGAGGGTCCTCTAGCTCAAATATCGCTCATCAATTTGACTAAATTTATTTTTTAGAAAAAACGTTACGGGTGAAAAATTAGAATTTTATATTTTAATTGGAAAGGCTTGGCTTGATTTTTCTTTGATGGGGAAAACCATTAATAAATATAAAAGTCATTGTTAAAAACAGTTCGTTTCCATTGAGCTGTAATATTAAAAGCAATTATAGCAAAAGTTTGACTGAAGGCCTCTCTGAGGCAAAAATTAAATCCAATCAGTTTGTTTGCTAAAATCGATTTCTAAACGGAATTTATGATACAAATGATTAGTTTTTAATGCTATTCATTTAAAGAAGATTTGCCTTTTGATATGGATTTTTTGAAAAATAAAGTATTTATAGAAAAAATATTTGCACTAAAAAGAATAAAATAAAATATTTTTTGAGAAAAAAATAGAACCAACTTCAAAGCAGAGCAACTATAAATTGCGCTAAAAAGTAAAAAATAAGTTCATTCTTTTAAACAACATTGATGTAACTTTTAAACATAGTTTTAGAAGTCAGTGCAAAATTAGGATAGATAAAATATTTTTTAATGACTATTCAATTCTGAATATAAATGGGCCGGCCCCGAATTAGCAACAGTTCCAAGATGAAGTAACACATAGTGTAATGGTAATTAGACTTAATTTTGCACTGATTTCTGAAACTGTTTAAAAGTCACATCGATGTTGTTTAAAAGAATGAATTTATATTTTACTTTTTAGCGCAATTTATAATTGCTCTGCTTTGAAGTCGGTTCTATTTTTTTCTCAAAAAGTATTTTACTAAAAAAATCAAATCACTTTTGAATTGGAAGGCAAAGCTTTTCATTTTCAGAAAATTTTTATTAATTTGTCCGACCATTCCCTGGACCTAAAAAAACTTGCCAATAATATGTAATGTCAGTTGTCCCACTAACTATGCTCTCAAAGAGAATTAATTGAAGAATGTAACAGCATTTCACCTGTGTGTTTTATTTAAAAAGTGAAACAAAACAAAAACTAACAGTACTTAGTGAAGTTTAAAAAAAAAAATCCATTAGTATCTGAAATAATTTTTTATGCGAGTTGACGGTGTTAACACAATATTAGTTTAGAAATTTTAAAGTCGGAATTTTAACAGCATCAAAAGTTTTTCTGACAAGAGTTAACCTACAAGTTGAAGACAGGCGCAACCCCAACATGTCCTATTAATAGTGTACTCCCCCCTCCCCCCCCCCCCCATCTTCCAAGTCGATCTTGGTGTCCACCATAGCTGGAAAGTAGATCTCCTGTTAATTTTATTCGCCAACCCCTGGTTTAGATGATGGACACCATTAGCTCACTCACATCTGGAGCTTCCATGTTCTTTTCATTTTGATTGCCTTCAGGCATTAGTCTTGCCTTTCCCACTTTCCCCAATTGCAAGTACAAGCGTCAATATGTGGTTTCGGTTCTTCCTTTCTTTTAAGACTATTTTTCTGTTTTACATTTCATGGGGTTGTCCCCCCCCCCCCCCCACACACACACAGGAAATTATTTTTTCCCTGTTATATGTTGTTTTTCACATGAGTATTTTTAAGCCTATTTATATTTTTTCTTTTCAACACATTCATATATTTTTTTAACTAATGATAATTTTTTTAGATTGACAATTCTTTTGGCATGATAATAACATTAGGAAATTATATGAGGAAGCCCAAACCTATTTCCTCAAACAAAGGTTAAATCGAAAAATGAGAAATCCTGAACAAGGAAATCCTGAGAATTTTGGATTAGAACATTCCATGCATTATCCTTTCATAACAACCTAGGGATACTCTAGCTCAATAATGATGATCCTGAGGCTCTAGCAGGACTCACAATTGTTGCAACATTCTGACGTTGTGTGCTGTATGGGCAAGATTAAAAGTTTTGGTTAAAAAGTTCACGATCTGCAATTAATAATGAAATATTTATTGAGGATAAATATTTTTTATTGAATATCCTCATAGTATAGGCCTTACCCAGAAACTATTGCTTGTGTACAATTTATTTGTTAGTTTGTTTTTTATATGCATGCATGTATTTTGAGCACTGTGTAAATACAACACCAGCGGTTGATGGGTTAAGGGCGGCAGCTACAAACAGCTAATGAATATATTATGTAATATTAGGCTTCTAATAAATAAAAAAAATAAAACTGTTCTATGGATATGTAGTATTTAAATGCATACGTACTTGCTTTGTGATAATATGTTTAGTCCCTGCACTCTACGAAATGCTTATAATGTATTTTGTCGCCTCATGGAAATTCTTTTACCTTCACTGGGCCTGCTTAAACTTCTCTAATATGGTTGTGGTGCTCTTGTATTTTTTTAATGCATAGAATAATACTGTAATAATAAAATTCAGGTTGTAATGTATTTCAAATATAATATTGGGTTGACATAAGTTCCCACATTTTTTTTAAATAACTTTATTTTTTGACATAAAGTAACAACAATTTAATCAATAGTGTACAAATAGTGGTTGTTTACAACTTCCTCCCAACATTAATTTTTGATGCCTCTTCAGTAGAAACCACCCGGAAGCGACTCGAAAAAGTCGTCCAACCAAGCCTGTAGTTCAACGTCATTATTGAACGAAACGTCACGTAAAGCATTTGAAAACAACTATAGCACCATCTTGATACACGGCATGAATCTCTCTAGCAGCTTCTGTGGCTTTGGCCCCTTGATTAAACACAAAAAATGGTGGTGTCAGAAGTGCTCGTTTTTGTGACTTGACACTCCATTTAAATACTCTAAAAAGTAACAAAAATTAATGTCAGTAAAAAAGTGAAATACACTATTTTTCGAGCAAAAAATTCTCTTTCGAATAACACAAAAGATTATGCCAAAACATTTCATTTTCAATGCAAATTTTTTAAATTAAAAATAAACGCGGGAACTTATGCATCAACCCAATATACATCTAGTTTATTATACTAATCAGAATTAAGTGTACCTCTTTTACAGAAACTTTATATTGTTTATTCTAAGAAATATGGTTTTCTAATTTTGTATTTTATGTCATTATAGTGGGTCCACCATATCTTCTATATTTTAGAGTTAAGTTTTATGTTTGTGATCCTAGCAAACTACATGAAGAGTACACAAGGTATTAGATACTTTTTTTAGAATAATTTATGTTAAATGCTCTTTTCCAACACAATTGATATTTAAATTACAGTCAAACTGGGTTATAACCAGAAGTGGGGCTGATTTTGGGGTAACGGAGTAGGAGTCACTTAAAAATGTGTTGAATTTCGAATAGTGGCGAAAAATTCATTACTTGCCTAAAACAGTGAAACCTGCCTAGGACGGACACCGTATGAAAAGGAAACCTGCCTTCAACGAAAAAATAAAATAGTCCCTGCAATTATCAATATTTTTTAATGTAAAATATCCTGCATGAAACAGAAACTGCTGAATGCAGAAATGGATTCCATATTTGTCTATTTTTCGGACAAAAAACCTGTCCAGACGAACTGCAACAACCAGCTTTTCCCCACATGAATTCCCACTCGAGGGATTTGACTCTCTTTTATTCTTTTGTTGGAAATTATTTTCAGGTACTTGATCTTGTATTATCAGAACTTGCTGTGTCTGCCCTATGTGGGGATAGGAAATGTTTCGTTTTCTGTATTACTCCTTTGACTAAAGTATTGTTCCGGGAAATGGAATGGTTGAGAGCAGGAAAGAAAGTTTTATTTAGTAACCTAAAGCCACATGCACATTCCACAATGATCCCGCCGCCAGTAGATTTTGCAACATTAGATGATAAACTAACGAATGAAACACGATATTGCCGCAGTTTACGGACTTCAGCAGCTTGGTCAGTACAATCCAAAGCTTCAGGTCTAGAGATGGAGGGTTCAAGTCCCACAGATTGTTTGTCTTTTCTAATTTTCATTTAATTCTAGATAGCTTCTAGAACATTCCAGATTCTATCATTACGTATTATTTACCTCTCACCATCACTGTATATAAAGGATTGAACTCCGACAGTGAATGTCTATTAGGATTGCTAACTTGTAGGTGCATGTTAAATAAATCTAATTAGTTAATGGTGAGAGTTTGTTCTGTTCTTAGTTGTGACTATATAATGAGGTTGAAAAAGTCGTTTTAAGTCCCCAAGCTTGTGATAAGTAGTGATGAAGAAGAGGAAATTTGCAACACTGAAAAATATAGTGGTTAAGTCTCATCCGGAAGCAATGCAGAGTTTATAAAATCTGTATGAATTTGCTGCCTTCAAAGGCACAGAACTTTTAAATTGTACTACTACTGCAAAAATAAGTGTTGAACACCAGATTACATGCACACCATTAGTTCAGAAGACAAATAATGACTATTGTAAGAAAAAAAATATTTGATATACTGCAGAATAAAATCTTTTCATTTGTTCTGATAAGTGCTACTTTCGTTCAAGGAGTATCCATGTTTCCTATAGGCAAGCAAAATAATATTTACTTTTACTTTCTTAAAAAGTATAACCCTCTCTGAGATGGAAACCTGTCTAATACGGAATGTTTAATCGATCTCTTAGCATTACATTTCAAACAGGTTTCACTGTATATATTTGTCAAGGAGTTGGAGTTTTAAAATTCCAAGAGTCTGAGTCTGTCCTTTCCTAACCGACTTGGCAGCCTTGGTTATAACAAGGGTGAAGAGAGACAATTTGCTTGTTAAATCCGAGTGCTCGTTATAAGTGGACTTACTGTAAATTTAAATCTTATTGCATAAAAATGAGTTTAATAGAAATGATAGTTTTAAAAAAAGGCTTTCTTTTCATGTTTGCATCATTCATTATGTAAGGAAAAACTGATCAGCCTTATTTTCTGAAAGTTCAAGATATTTTTGGCCATTATCCAATTCTTGTTTTTCAATATTTTTCATCAAATTTCAATGGTGTTTTGTGAAAGTGAATAACAAAAACATTTTTTTTTTTTTTTAAAGTTGCTATCTTGGAAAAAATGCTTTCTAAATCCGAGTTTGCTTCTGATAACCAAGTTTTATAAAAGACTTTCAATCGTAAACCAGTCGCGTTCATTTTAATACCCCTTGTTAAACCGGGATTCTTGTAAAATCCAAAATTGCAATAACCAAGTTTTGAGTGTATTACACTAGTCGACAAAAAAAAAACTTTTTTTTCCTAACACAAATACAATTGGCTATTTTCAACTAATTTTGTAGCGTAGAATTCGAATATAATTGTAAAAAAGCTGTAACACGTACAGTTTTTTTGTTATGATTAGTGTATAGTTCGAGAAGAAGCTCAAAAATGTATTTAAATCACAATACAGTCGAACTTCGATAACTCGAAGTCCCAGAGGACCCCCTAAAATCTTCGACTTATCCGAAGTTCGAGTTATCGAAGTTTCCTCCCATTCCTCGGCACTTGATGTTCGACATGGTTTAAGTGGTTTGATATGTGCCATAACAGTTGTACAGTTGTACGCGTTTCAATTTTTTGATAGCCTATTTAAACAACAAGAGAAGAATGGGGTGAAAAGGTTTATTAAAAGTCACAATATTTGGCCTCTTACATATTAGTATACATATCATGTAAATCTCATTTGAAAAAAGCAGTTAATTTTTATTGTTTGCATTTTTTAAAGTTGTTGGCATTCACAAAGTCACCTAATTTTTGAACACAGTTAAATAGGATGTTGTCTGTACCTTCGGTGGTCTCCAGGTATTGTTGTAAGATGTGAACAGCGTCCTGTGCTTGCTTACTTGTTGGAGGTGGGTGGATTTCAGCTTCCTCTTCGTCCTCATCTCCTTCGGGCTCTCCACAAATAGCATTAATTATTGCTTCGTCAGACAAGGGTTCTGACGTTGCAATGTTGCCATCGATGCAAATGAAATCTTTTTCCCAGTCCATATCACCCATGCCTTCTAAGGGATTGCAATTGTCGTCTTTCGCTACATTGTCATTTGAACTGAAAAAACCACAGTTCTTGAAACAGTTCTCGATCACCGTTTGAGAAACATCACTCTCCCAGGAGCGCGAAATGAGGCGCATGGCATCTAGCACATTGATTTTGTGCTCTACGCCATTCTCCACTTCCTCGATGGATTGGCGCACTAAGCGTTTTCGATAGGCATGCTTCAGGCACTTGATGATTCCTTGATCTGCAGGCTGAAGTTTTGCCGTTGTGTTGGCCGGCAGGAAGAGCAACTTAATCGCGGACAATATCTTTCAAAATCGTAGATAAAGTGTTTGGAGGTATGCCGTACTTAGAAGCCACATCTTTCTTTTTCAACTGAGGATTTTTTTTCAATCTCCAAAATAAGCTTTGCTTTTTGATATAAAGTAAGCGTGATCAATTTCCGTTTAGACATTCCGGATACAAAATGCTGATTAATTCAACAAGCGCAATTCAAAGAATGCAACTGCAACGTCACGGAGTGAAAGAAAGAAAAGCAGCCAGCTGGGAATCCTTATCAGGAATGTGAAACTCTTTCTACACGCTGTCGGGAAGGACCCAATTTTCACAAAACAGGTGAAAACCTACCCAACCTCACAAAGCAGGTGCTCTCCCCCCCCCCTACAATCTCCAAAGTGAACCCACCCCCAAGACAGTGACCATCTTTGTTCAGTCCACTCCAACCTCCCCTTCCCCCTTCCCTCCACAATCTCTTATCTCTGTTTATCCTCTCGTACAATGGAGGGGAGGGGGTGAAGGGTATTCCAAGAATGTGTGACATAAGTGGATGCCACTGCAATTCACAGAAGGAAGACATGAGTGGACTGGCATTCGAACTTTTGAACTGAATCGGTTTTTTTTCGGGGAAATTTATCGCAAAAACTTCGACTTAGAAGATGTTCACTTCGAGTTATCGAGACAGTTTTTTAAAGAAAAGTATAGAAATGATTCGATACTTGATTAAAAGTTCGAGATAGCGGATTATTCGACTTATAGGAAGTCGAGTTATCGAAGTTCGACTGTATTTATCATGATTCATCTCCTTAAGTCATCATGGAATTCTATTTCGATTGAGAAAAGATACATATTTTAGACTAAATAAAACATAAAACTATCAAACTTTAATAAATACGATGAAATGTTGTCATTTTTTTCTTACGTAACGTTAAATCTTTTCTCTTTATAAACCTGCAGTAGTCACCAATCTTTGCGGGTTCCCAATGACATTGCTATCGGGTATCCATAATCTTAATGTCCTTGTGAAATCTTTCCCCTTGTTCATCGCTATGTTCACCAAGCTCTTTTTGGGACAAAATTCAAATGTGAATGTAGAAAGGGAATTTTAAGTGACATCCCACATCCCATGGCTTGATAGGACTTCAGAAGATCTTAAATTAGGATTTTATAATTTTTATCTTTCTTTTTTGCTAAAAATCCTTTCAACACCTTCACAAACAATTTCCAAGCTGATAACTCTGTTTGATTAAGCTTCCTTTCGAAATCAGGATCGCAAATCACTTGTCTAATTTGAGGTCCAATAAAAACACCTTCTTTAAGTTTTGCTTCACTCAATTGTAGAAAACGTTCTTTTAAAAATTTTAATCCTTATCCTTCTTCTTTGTCCGTGGCCTTCACAAGGTTTCTCATCAGTCCTAATTTAATATGAAATGGAGGGAACAGATTTTTTTCCCTTTCAATAAGAGAGTTGTATTTAACATTACTAGCTCCAAGGTGAAGTGATGTCTGGGTGGTCATTCCTTTTTTACGAAATGCTGTGTTGTTGCTCGACTATCCCACAAATATAAAAAGCCACAATACTCAGTAAATTTCTCCTGAAGAACCATTAATATAGACCTTTAAGTCTCCTCAAATTCGCCAATTGAACTGTTTATACTTAAATGCAATTAGAATAGTCACCACATTAGCGTACGTTTCTTTCATGGAAGCTAAATGGGCTATTGGTTTGCGAAGCAGATCATTCAGTTCATTTTGACAAATAAAATGGAGTTCGCTGTTTGGGTTACAAGTACCTTCAACAACATCTGTTTCAGTTGTGTCTTCAATGTCACTCACCTCTCTTGAATGTCAATATCTTTTCAATTTAATGGAACAGTTGGTACTATTACGTGCTTGTTGTGAGGAACTGTCTGTGCGGATGGGATATTCGGATACTCAATTTTATGCATTTGCTTTTTGGAATATCCTTCTATGTTTGTAAGACAAAAGTAACAATCATCAAAAGCATTTGAAGGTCCTTGGCACACCGTTGGGACAGCAAGTGGTAAAGAACTTTTTTTGCTTTTCATCCACTGACCAAAACCACATTGCAACTCACGCAACACACGTGAGGAGCCCAATTTTCATCTTGGTCACCAACTTGGCACCCGAAGTACAAGAAACAAGCCTTATTCACATTTTTTACCTTGAGATTTAAAAATAAACCACCCACAAATGTAACAAAACTTATCTGGCATAGTTTTGCAATGTCTGCACTCAAAATTTGCCATTTCTAACATGAACTATAATACAAAAACCCACAACTATATTCAAAAAGGATGGTTTACATAATGTGATGCCAGAAATAACTAGATACGGTGAGATTGTAGGGTACCAGAAGCGTTGGGTTGAAACATGCGACAAAAAAAATCATAAAAAATAGCAGAAAGCTCCAATTTTTGTTACACAAAAATGTGACGTGCTGGAACTTTTCTACTTGCAGGTATTTGAATAACAATATGAATCTATAATAAAAATAGTAATTTGGTTGTTGTTAGCGAACCACTGTAGAGCAGTGTTATCGAACACAACCAACACATTATCTTGAAAAGTAAAATGTTTTGAAGTTTTGAAGGACTGAAAAGGACTTTTTATGTAAGGAATGTTTAAAACTACTATCTCTAATTATTTATTGTTTCTTTTTTATTTTCTTCTATTTGAATACTTTTTAAAAAATGTAGAAAATTAAATAAATAAATAAAAACCTTTAAAAATGCTAGAAAATGGAAAAATATTTCTTGAAACTTTATAGAAAACATATATTTAAAATGACAATTGCAATACTTGAATAATTAAGTTAAATACCAAAAACACATTTAGAAGATATTCTATATTGTTTGGGCAATATGATCATTTGGGAGCTTTCACAGGATCATGGTAATAGATACACAGGCTCGTTTATTCTTTGTATGTAAGTTTTTTCCTGCTCCAAATGATTCTAGCTCCAAAATTGCTTTAAAATAATAAATCCAATCGTTGCACACTTTTTTTCATAAATTAAATATGTTTAAATCTATTTTGCAACTTTTCCTTTCAAAACTTTCAAACACAGCAGTTAATCTTCATGTCATAATTAATTATCGAAGCCAGTGTCATCTAAAAAAGGAAAGAGATAGAAAATGATAGTTTTTTAACTCTTATAACTTTGTTTATTAATTTGATTAATAGTAAGCACTACTTTTTTTTTTTTTTCAATACTAAGCACTAAGCAACTCGATAACTAAATTAGCAATTTATTTCAACAGAAGAGTAAAGTAAATTTTATAATTACTGCATCACTTTATATATATATATATATATGCAGTAAAAACCCATTTAAGAAGTTTTTAATTTCAGTACCATTTTCATTCCCTTCTCCCCAATGTTAAAATAACCCTTTTAAGAAGTTTTTATTCTATTTTTTTCCGCTTAATAAGTTTTCATATCTGTCAATTTTTCTTTCAAAGGACACTTTAGACTTCTAAAGTTTCTTGCTTTTCACGTTTTTTTTCAATCTATGTAGTTATTTTTATTTCTAATGGAAAAAAGATCAGAAGATTTAGAAAAGCTGTTTTGGTCAACTTTTTCTCAAGGGTAACCTTTTCTCAACACCAAAAGTTCCAGGGAAACAGGTGTTAGAGAGGATTAGTCAGTTGTCAGGAGAATAATGATGATTGATACGGGGAGAAAGGAATGCTTGTAGAACCTATGGGAGTGCCTATTTTATGTCTAATTTAAACATTGCCAAATAATATTGTTCCCTAAATATCATAAAGTAAATTCATTTTCAAACATAGAGCCTACTCATTTAAGAAGTTTTCCAGCATAAGAAGTTTTTCTCGCTGTAACCTGGAAAACGTCTTAAGCGGGTTTTACTGAATATATATATATTCTTGACTAAATTACCATATTATGATAGTAGGTTTACTTTTCTGTTGTTGAAATTGCTTATTTATGATGATATTTTCAGGTTTTGAGGATGTGTATCAATATTCATTGTACATTCTATACTTTTACACTTTGTTCAGGATGTCATTTCTGAAAACTGTTTACAAAAAAAAAATTATTAATAATATGCTTCTTAGTTTGTTTTTATGTGGAATGGAAATATGTTTTTCTTTTTTTTACATGTTTTTACTATTTTATAAATTATTATAATGGAAGATAATATAAATGATTAAAATTCTTATTTACATTTCTCTTCTAATCTTTGGAAGAAAAAAAAAAGTATCTTTTAAGCTGCTGCACAAGTTCTGCTGTTGTAAAATTGTGAAAAGATGTTCAAAAACAGAACATGGATGAGCTTTTTATGTTTGCTTTTCGTATTTACCGTTTATTATTATTCGTTTATTTATTTATTTTTAAATGTTAAAAATTAAATTTTGATGTCCTACATTTTCTTTTTAAAATATATGCTATGTGTCTCTATATAATGTTTCTATTGATGTTACAAGAGTGAAATTTTCATTCCTTTATGAAGTTATGTTTCTAGCCTAAAGTTTCAGCATTTATATATTATTTATCTATATCATTTATAACTATTTTCTGCTGTTGTAAAATTGTGAAAAGTTGCTCAAAAACAGAACATGGATGAGTTTTTTATGTTTGCTTTTCATATTTACCATTTATTATCATTTGTTTATTTATTTATTTTTATTTTTAAATGTTTTCAACTTTTTCCTTGACAAATGTAATAAATATATTTCATTGTTTTATTTATTTCTATAACACTCCTTGTATAATTTCTTTATGTAGTTGTACCGTGCATTGATTTAATTTATACAGATTTAATTATTAGTTATGAATTGAATTTTAGGTATCACTTCTACTTACAATTGAAGAAGGATATACTTGATGGAAAACTTATAGTTCCTTCTGCAACATCTGTTTTACTTGCTAGTTATGCTGTTCAATGTGAGTGCCTTTTATGAATCATTTTCAAACAAAAAAAAAAAAAAAAAGAAAGAAATAGATTCATAGAAAAACATTGATTTAGTTTTAATCTGCCTGGCCCCATCCCCCCTGCAATTATGATTTTTCAGTAACAGAGTCCCACCTGAGTGACAGATAATACAAAAAAACAGACCCCAAACGGTTTTATAAATAAATTATATTCTATGAAAATAGCAATTACAAATCAATTACTTCGTTTCTTTTTTCAAGTCTGTAATTTACTTATTCTTGTTAATATTATTTTGCCGTTAGATACATTCATTTAATTTTAGATACTCATATAGCAACGTAGTCTTGAAATCAAGTTTCCTTATTTGCAAAAGTATGCATTTTTTCAGCATCAAGTGTTTACCATTTATCAATAATCAATCGATTATTGTCACCAAATCATTTTCATCAGGATAGGATCACATTAAGTTGCATCCACTGTATATTTCATTTATCTATCATTTTCACAGTAGTTTTGCACATGACACCATTGGGCTGATACTGGATGACATAGTGTTAGCAGCGACAGTATTTTGATTCACTTGGCTAAGCATCAGAAATTTGATCAGCATTAAGATGCAAAGTGATTGAAATTTTTTCCAAAATGTAGACCTATGCCTAAGAGTACAATGCTGAACACTACTGCAACTCTACCTATCAATCAAATCAAAATTAAAGACAAAATTGATCAAGTAGAACATATATTTTTTAAACTCTGATAACTCAATGGAAAATTAAAAGTTGTTTTTAATATTATTAATTCTTTTTTATTTGTTTTTATATTTTTAAGCATTTATTTCAGATTTGTTAAAAAATTATTCTATTATTTTCTTCATTTATTCATTCATCAGCTATTTTAAAATCAAGATCTTTGCATATAGCAAAGTAGGATGCAATCTATATCACATTTTTCTTTTCAGTTTAAATAAATATATTTTCTTAATATTTAAAACTATTATTCATTATCCATCCTGTTTTCTAAATGGGCTTTGACAAAAATTAAATATATATTTTAAACATTTTTAGCTGAAGTTGGTGATTTCAATCCTGAAGAGCATAAAAATGGTTATTTATCTGAACTACGTTTAATTCCCAACCAAACTGAAGAGATGGAGAAAAAAATTATGGAGCTGCACAAGTTGCATAAGTATGATTTTATTCTTATAACATTTGTAATTATCATCAGTAGTTATAAGTTTTGCACATGTAGTGAACTCTACATGTAAAATATTCTTATTGTCATAGGATTCTAGTCGCTTGCCATTTATTAAAATTCTATAAATGAAAAGTACTGTGCATGTAAAGTATGGAACAACTAGTTTCTCCTTCTATTGTATATGTAACATAGCAGTTTTTTATTTTTAACATTATATTCACTTTCATATTTATGCTTTAGATTAGTAAAAAAATGTGTTAAAGACTTGATGTTTCTAATACATTTTTATTTTGTGTGTCTGTGGTACAATAATTTTTTATAGCACTCCTTTGTCTTTAATTTAGTCTAGCTCACTGTTATATGTGAATTAGGATGTGTCTCTAACAGTATCACAATCATTTTAAATTAAATTGCATATTTTATTAAATACAGTAAAGCACCGTTTATACGTTTTTCAAGGGACTTAGCGAAAAAAACGTATAAACGAAAATCACCAAAAAAAAAAACACGATTGTTTTCATAATAAAAAACAAAACTAACTCAAATGCAGTAACATCACTTAAATTTGACCAGCTTTCAGATGGAAGAAATGTTCAGGTTCAACGTTTTTTTTAGGAATGACATCTACTGAAGTGAAAAATCCAACAAGGGGGCAGCAGTTTCTTCTTGTTTTCGGTAAAAAAAATTTCAATGTTCACTTTTTCTAATTATCCGTTGCCTAAAGCAGTGATAGCTGTTTGCACTAAAAGTTTCCGATAATGTTGTTTAAGGGACCTTAAGACTCGGTCCAGCGGCTGCAGTTTGCTGGTACAATTTGGAGGGAGAAATTTAAGTTATGTTTTTTAAACATAACAGTTATGTTTTATCTGCGAATTTGAGATATTCGCGTTCTTCAGGGGCATGTCTTTTATTCATTTAGGCAGGTGTGTGATCACCGTAAGTGGTCACGGCAAGTGTGGGTTTAAGGTCAAATGCAATTTCTAAAACTGGACAATCGCCAGCGTAGAATCTTAGGTTAAAATGTGCGTTTTCTCTTTATGACTTCGGGAAAAAAAACGTGTAAATGAAATTTGCAATTTCAGGAAAACGCATAAACGAAATTATTTAACATGAATTTGTATGGGGTTTCGCCGGGAACGTTAAAAAAAACGTATAAATGATAAAAATGTATAAACGGTGCTCCACTGTATATTTTTCTTAATTGCACTTTGTATGTATTATAAGAGGAAATTAATTATTATTTTGAAATCCAATTGAACTGAAATGTCTAAATCAGTTGTGGTTGGAACCTAATATAGGGAAGAATTTTTATCTTTAAATATCAGGAAGTCAGGGAAAATTATGTTGTTTAATCTGCCTTGTATTTTTGTGATTGAACTTCAGCAATGTATATTTTCTAAACTTTTGAGAAATTCTGTATGTGTGTGTTTATGTGTATATGTAATTAATGATTATAGATATACCCAGAATGTAAAAAACAAACTTTTTTATGTAAGTATTGTGTCTACATTTGTGAGTGTACTGCCTGTGTGTCTACATTTTTATTGAAATAAGCAATTTTTTATTTTGTTATCTTTACTACAGAGGACAGACACCTGCAGATGCTGAATATAACTTTCTGGATCATGCCAAGAGATTGGATATGTATGGAGTTGATTTACATAGGGCAAGGGTAAGGGTAAGCAGAATTCATATTCTGGCTCATTTTTGTACAGCTAACATGTGACAATGATGTCTTTAAAATTTATCTTTGAGTATTTGATGGGCTGATAAACTTTTTCTTTTATGCTTTTTCCCCCTATCAATGAACTGTATTACCAGATTCGATTCAAATTTCTATCGACTTGATGATCTTGCCAGTGGAGCATAATATTTCTTTTAAGTACAAAAAAAAATAGTTGACCTATGTTATAATGACCCTGAGCTTTAGTGATTCAATATGTCATGATGATTTTTTAAAAAGAAACTATTAACTTCCGATTAAGGTAATGTCATTTCATGTTCAATGAAAAGATCATGAAGGAACGTGACTCTTGAATGAAGACCCTCAAGTGAGGCTGGTTAAAATATTATTCAAGAATATTTTTTTGTATTTAGGTATATTACCCTCTGCACAATTTTGGCTAACATTCCTTAATGCAATTTCAAAACAAAGATTTTTCACTACATCTCAATGTACAGTGAACAACAGGAAAAATATTTACTGTTTGAAAAATGAATAGTTTGAATTTTATTTATCTTCAAAGCACATGGGTAGGGAGAACAAACAGCTTTACAGCAGAACAATTGCAAATAAATTATTGAATGATTTAAAACAAATCCGGAGCAGCCTGAAAAATTCACGAAAAGTAAAACTTTTTTTCTTCAGAACATTATGAAGGAAGAGTATATTCTGCTGCTGTAGAGATTACATCCCATATATATATATATATATTTGGGATGTAGTCTTCACAACAGTGGAATATACTCTTATAGCTTTATATTTTAGTTAGTGTTAATCACAACCCAACATTATGTGCACATACCCCTTCAGATCATTTTCAACCAGTTGAAGCTCAGCCACAGAATATTGCAAAATGTTCTGGTCATGGGCAATTACAGTCATCACCAGAATTTTTGGTTTTCAATAAACATAATTGCAGTATGTGTAAAAATTAAAATTTTACAATTGAGGTCGAGAGAAGCAAAGGGATGTAAGTGACCAAAAAATAATTCTGAGAAAAACACATTCAAGGTTTGAATCTTATGGGACCTTTAATGTCTTTTTTTTTTTTTTTTTAAATCACATTGAAGAAGAGCACCTGTTAGAGCTATCACTAACATTTCTTGTCACAATATAGAAGGTGCTTTCCCTATCATTTGCACAGTTATCTCCAAATATTCAAATTTTTCTATTACATCCCTTTGCTTCTGAGTGCCTCAATTCTGGTTAGTGAGTTTTATTCAGTTTTAGTTTGGTTTAGTTAGTAATACCATATTGAAGCTTGTGAAGGAAAAAAGTTGATCTAGAAGTTGCATGTTTTAAGTCCATGGCATGCCTAAAGCGTTTTAGCTCTTTCTTCAAAATGGTAGCAAAAGAAATAGGAATGTGGGAGGTGTCAAAATTTCATCTGTCATGTTTGTAAATAAGATAATCTCTATTTTGTACATACCTCTGGAGTGGAAAGCATTTCTACACCAAAAAATAACATGACCAATTTAAAGACATAATGCTTTATACCTACTAGTATTTAAAAGCCCCTCCCCCCTTTTTTTTTGTTTTTGAAGTTTTTGTGTTTGGGTAAAGGATTTAGTTATTGATTATTTTTTTTTCACTTTTTTAATTAATGAGAAAAAGGGTAATTATCACAATAATTGTAAAACTATAATATGAGGAACTCTTCCTCAAAAAAGCTTAAACAATACTTGGCTTGCTATGTTTCTATGTTTACTGCTTTTATAAATATGAAAAATAATTTCAGGATTCAACAAATGCTGATATTCAACTTGGTGTAACTTCATCAGGGTTAGTTGTCTTCCAAAATAATCTGAAAATTAATACATTTTCCTGGTAAGTTTTTTTCATTTTAGAACATTTTATTTAAAGCATTTCATGTACTTGATACTTCATTCATTCATTTATTGATTTTTAGGGCAAAGATAGTCAAAATTTCTTTCAAACGTAAACAATTTTTCATTCAACTGCGTAGAGAAGGGGTAAGTTATTGTGCTCAGGTTTTTCTTTTTAAAAATTCCTTTATTGTTTATGTATTTTTCAATCACTAAATTTTATGATACTTTTTTGTCAAGAAAACTTCTTTTATTGCAGACAGAAACTTATGACAGTTTATTAGGGTTCAACATGTTGAGTTATCGCTCCTGTAAAAATCTTTGGAAATCTTGTGTAGAACATCATACTTTTTTTCGCTTGCATGTACCAAGAGCACCAACAAGGCGCTTACTGTTTAGCTTGGGATCTAAGTTTCGATACAGGTAGTGTATTATTTTTTATATAAATCACTTTTAAAGCTTTGGGATTGATAAGCACTAATTTTTTAGGAGAAATTAGATTGCTTTCTAATTGGCCAAAGATAAATGAAACAACTAAGCTTTAAAGCATCACCACAGTGCATTCAGAATGTTCTTCAAAGATTAATAGATCTGTGAATACATACAAATTTATTCAATCGTTACAAAAGATGTACCTTCATTTTTATGTGACAAATAATGATTCAGAAAATAACTTTTCTTTACAAATAGTAATAATATCGTATATATACATATATAGCTTAAAACTTTGTTTCAACCTTAAAGATTCTGTAAATTAGTTTCAGGATTTTTTGGGGAGGGCCAGTACCACCCCTGCCATCGCTCTAGGGATTAGTATCCCTGCTCAGGGGAGACATTTTCCCCATATCTCCCCCCCCCCCTATCTGCGGCAGCGGCATTATTTATGAAATATGTTGCTATTGCATGCATAGTTACAGTTGATACATTTAATAAAATGAGTGTGTTTGGTTTTCCTAGTGGGGGTGTAACAACAATAAAGTAAGAAAGGTGAAACTTTGAGCAGGGGTGTATTTTTGTTTTGCGATTTTTAAAATTTAAATTTGTTTATAAAATCTTTATGTTTTGCTGTGTCTTTAAATTTTCACTCCAAAAACTTTGGAATTATTTGCCATTGGAATAGCCATTTTTTCCATCTTTTTAAAAATCTTTTAATAGAAAATTTATTGTATAAAAGTTATTTTCAGTGATAACTTGTTTTATTTTCTCTTTTGTATATTTTCTATGTCTAGTGGAAGAACAGAATATCAGACATTAGAAGATGGAAAGCATAAAGCAAGATCAGAAAGAATCTTCACAAGGTACTTATCACTGTATGTTCAACTCTGTTACTAACATTTCATCTTTATTAGTTACAAAAATTGCCTAAAATAATGAGTTATTTTTTGAAGCTGTGTGCAGACAGTTTTATTATGATGCAGTTAATTGCACTAATACAGTCGAGGGGCAAAAATCCACACTTGGGAGAAGTGGTTGTGCGGATTTCAGGCCACTTTAGTTAACTATGTTAAAAAAAGTTTATAAGTTCCCAGGTGTGAATTATACACGAATAATGTGATATCTTTTTGTTTCCCCCCACCCTTAAGCATGTTTTAAGAACACTATATTTTTTAACCACAAGGTAGTGCTTTCGAACCAGCAATAGCAACTGGTTTTCAAGAGAAACTTAGAAGTTATTCATCTTACATTCATTGGTCAATTGCACCGTGTTGTTGCTAGTGCAAAGTTGAAAATAAAATTAGTTAAAATTATTCGCGGCACCAATTTGTGGTGTTACACCCCCCAGTTGGAATTAACATTTTGTTTATTTAATGTATTTAGAATTTAATTTTCCGTAAAATTTCGATTAGGCCGAAATAGTGGTTGCACATAATTATGTTTTTACTCGCGAAGTGCCACAATAATTTCCCAGACCAACGACTACCTTGAAATGCTTTTAATTTGGGAATGAAAAGAGGAAAGATTCGACTTACCCATTAGTTGCTGGTGTGTAGGTCATTGTGAAAAATACGTAACAAAAATTTAAAGAAAAATAACAAGGAATTTATTTTGGAGGAACATTCTGCATACTACACTCACATAAAATGAGAAAAATACTATTAGGTGATCACCAAAAATTACATTACTATTGCTCAAAAACTAAATGCATTACTCTTTAGCAAAAATTAACCTAGGCTAAATTTTGTATGATCATTACCTGGCGCACAGTTGCAATTGCTGAAAGGAGGTGTCTAAAAAGCTGACGTTCACATTATGAACCTTCTGAAGAAGACAAAGGCTCGCTAAGCAGATCAAAAATATAAAAAACTTCATTTCAGCGCTCAAAGGCGAAGCACACAAAATTGGATCTTTCAGGTTCGCATCATCAGGGAGCAGGAGTGGTAGTTTAGAGGCTATGCAAATGAGACTTTGATGTTTCAGCTCCTATTCAAAAATCACGAGCCGCTCGGCTCGGATACCATTGCAATGCGACGTCACCCTGGATCGGGAGTCGTCAGATGGAAAAAGGTTGGGGCAGCGATGAAAGACTTCAGATTTTGGTGATATAGGATGAAATTTAAAATAAGATTTAAAAAATCATGGTTGCATCCGTCCATGTCTCCAACATTATCGCTCACGCACGGGAGCACGCTGCGCCGACGACTCTACGGCACTGATCTCAAAGCAGGAGTAATTCATTTCTCCGCCACTTTCTCCTCTCACAACTCTTAGATGGCAACGGCGCACGTCACGTGCGCCAATGAGAGCGCAGGAGGAATTTCGCCGGGAACCAATAGTTGGACGACTCTTGATTCTAAACCAAAACTGACAGATAAAGATCGCATAATGCAGCGAAAACAACCTGATAAAATCTTCAAGACAGTATGTTCAAAGATGGACGACAACTCTTTGAAAACAAGATGGTTATTTGGTAAAAAATGGTACATTTGGAAAAAAGAATGAAAAAGATTTGCATTAAAAAAGGGAAGTTTAGCATGGTAAAAGAATTTACGAATCAGTAATTAAAATAAGCGAAATTTTGATGTTAAAAGAATTTAGTGCCGAAAATACCGATTTCGTGAAAAATTAAATAATTTGGAATAATTTAATTGAAAGGAAGCATTACTTAAAAATATTAAATGATAAAAAAAGTTTAGAAAAATAGAAATAAATTCATTAATACAGGGTTCCCACGGCCTTAAAAAGTCCCTAAAAAGGCCTTAAATATGGAAATTGATTTAGGGGCCCTTAAAAGGCCTTATTTTCTTCCAGAAACTCTCAAAAGGCCCTAATTTTTATTTTTGAGGCCTTAGATTTTATTTCCCCTCTTCTTTTTCCAATTCAGAAGTCATAGTCATGGAACACTCATGATTCATTCATGACATGGATTTTTCAAAACTGGTAAATGGGATGAAAATCTACATGTATTGATATATATATGTATATTTTTACATCTGCACAGTGGCAATTTTGTATGGATTGTCTATTCTAAGTGAATTTTCATTTGATGTTACGATAGTTCTGGAATTTTACAAATTATCTCAGAAGCTAAGTGGTCACAGAGAAATCAAGGATACCATGAAATTGCTTGAGAAATCTTATGTTATGGGGAAAATAAAGAAAGTGAAGAAACATGCCTACAGTCAGCATTTTTTTTCCCCTTATCTTTAACTTAACCCAAACTTTCGACGATCATTTTGATAATTATTATTATTCATTATTGTAGCCTTATTAAAATGCAATGCTTAAATTATTTTTTAAATAATCCGCCTTCAGAAAGAACATTGATTCAAGACATTTCTATTGCTTGCTTTATAATGGTTTAAAAGCTCGTTTTTATGAGGAAAAAGACCAATTTATTTCAAGTCATACTTCTGAGCAGATAAAGTGTGATTTAAGGCAATAAGCGGATACATCTTCAGTTGGATGCTTTTACCTAGAAGTGCACTTCTGCATTGAAAAGGGTGTTCGTTGCAGCCTCAAAATCTTTTGCAAAATTTGCGTTATGTTGTTTTTACTCTTTCAAAATTTTTAGTTGCATGCATTTACATGTATAAAAGGCATAATCATAAGGCATATCATATTATTTGAATAATACTCTGCGGCACTGCAGATTATGTGCTGAGAAATGTTGTTGGAGGCAAAATAAAACCTGGTTGTGGTTTATAGATTGAAAAGTTAGCTTAGCATAATATTGATAACTCTGAAAGAAATATAACTACTAAAGGAATAAATCTTTAAGTTTAAGATAAAATTTGAAAAAGTTGACTTATGTAAAAGATTTAATTCAGTGAGATGTTCATGTTGCTGCTTCACCATCATTCTGAGGAAAGCATTTATTCATAACAATGAATTGATCGTGCATAAATATGCGTTAAATGTACATTAAAATCCATTGGAGGAAAGAAAATTAGTTCCTTAGTTGTGATAGTAAAGTTTTATTGTCATTTCTAGAATTCTTATTATTATATATATTTTTAAAAAGTTAATTTCAGTGTTGAACATTTGACTATATTCACCCGACATACGATATCATTCTTATTTCTTCAAAGAAAGGTCATTCTAAATGTTATATCTAATATGGCCCTAAAAAAGTTACATTTGGCCTTGAAAAGGCCCTAAAAAGGCCTTAAATTTGACTTAGAGATGAGAGTGGGAACCCTGTAATAATGAAAAAATATATTTAAAATAGAAAAAAATGTGATGCAATGTCACATGCACCTAATGTAATAAAGTTCAAACTGTATCGTTAGTTTTTAGCGAATGTCTGTACAGTACTGAACCCCAAATTCAGCATGCTCGAGACCGGCGCTAGGCTGGATTTCGAATTTTTTCCGAATTTCGGAGCCTGACCCAAAATGGCGGATTTACATAAGCATCAACTCTGATATGCGCAATTCAAATTGCACTGTTTTCTCAAGGGGGGATTAAATAAGTAACTTTTTTTATTTTGAAAAGGTAATACAAGTAAATCCATGTGTTAATATATTTTACCAAAAAAAAACTTATTCATGGATTTTAATAAAACAGTCCAAATTACAACATGCAATTCAGCAAAAATAAACCATATCCACATGGTAGTTCACCATTTTACTATCACCTGCAGTTGCATGAAAAAGAAAATAGAGCTACATCAACATCAAAAAAATTATTAACAGAAAAGTCAAACCGAAACGCCAGGCATTTGTACAAATTGCAAAATTACTGGGCGCCATTTATGACCGCAGAGAAACAAATAGAGCAAGTTCCTTTATCTTTGTTTCTCTCTTTTTTTAAACTGAATAAAACTTGAAAAATGAACTTTTAAGAACTTAAGGAAAAAAATAATTTTTTATAGGGAAAAAAGATATTTAACTGATCTTAAGAAATCAGTTTTCACCTTTCAACATGGTAGGGTTTTCTGGTTTTATCTTGGTTTCTTGAGTTTAGTTCATGTAAATCAGAAACATATGTTATATTGCTTTTATTATTTTTTTCTTATGAAAAAGATGTATTTTTGACAAAACAGATATGGCAATCTAAAGTGCCGTTATGGAAGTTTCGTACCATATTTTATTGCAAGTCTGAGATGCATATCACCTAAGAATTTAAAGTTTAAAGTGTAAAATGTTCAAAAATTGCAATTATTTGAAGAGTGATTACTCAAAAAAGCCTTTTTTTTTTTAAATCTAAAAATCTGCTCATTCGATGTCCTTCAAGTCCTTAATAAGCTGCTATCAATCATATTGTGCATTTTTGCCCCAGAGATTTTATATGATTTTTTTTTAAATGGTGTTTTTTGTGTTTCTCATAAAACCAGAAATTCAAGCTTGAGTTTAATCATTTTAATTTAAGATTTAATAAATTTTCTTTAAGAAATATACTATATTGTTGCACAATTACTGCAGCTAATTTTTACTTCACCTTTTCTTAGAAGTTAAATAGCATCTTGCACAAAATGTAGCCAATGTTAATGCATGTTATTCTGTTCATTCCAATTAATAGTTTTAAACTGACATACTTTACATTAAATATCATGCAACAGCCCTGATATACATAGTTTTAAAACGTATGTAGATATATTCTTAAAGAAAAATAAGTAGAATTCTTGAATCATCTTCTACTCCATTTTATGAAATTGGTTAAAAACTTTTGAAACAGTGGCCATTTTAAAACTGAGTGTTTTGCTTATTTTCTGAAAACAGTTAATTTTGTACTATATTTTAAGAGCCTATAACTAGAGAAATATATATATATATTTTCTTTGCAAAATCCTTTTGGAATATTTAATATGTTCCTTAGCTGTAACTACTGTTTTTTTTTTTAATTTATGAGGGCCATGTGAAATGCTATGCCTTACCTGAAATGGAATGGTTTAGGAGGTAAATGCAAAGAAAAAAAGATATATGTCACGTCTTGTTAAATTATTTTACTCTCTTTACATACAATACAAACAAAAGCTCGTTGAGCCTCATGCATCCGTGACTCACTACTTAAAAATGGTTAACCTAAGCAAACTAATGATGTAAAAAGACTTTTAAAACAACCATGAACAATAGTGAATTATTCTACAGGAAAAAACTAAAGTGATAATATATGCTTTGAAATTTCATCATTATACAGTAAGCAATATGTTAACTGGCAATAAGAAGCTTATTACAAGCAAATTTTAAGACTTGAGTAGTATTGCCATAGAATATAAATATTCATCAAATGAAAATCATCTCCAATATGAATCTTGAAAGAATAAAAAGTTCATTAGAAATATTTATTCTAATCGTTCTTTTTATCATTGCGAACAAATTCTAAAATGCAGTTTTTTATGAGCTTTCCTATGGCACCAAATACAGTTATTCTTTCATGTGAGGAACATCGATTTCATTGTTTTAAAATTAAAATTGAATGGTTTAGAACTTTTTTTAATGTTTGTGAATGCAAATATGACTACCCCCTTAACACTAAAGTACTTCTGGGCCAAAATTGGTAGAGATTTGATGTGAACTGAAATTCTAGTAGATATACACACACAATCTGTTTTATTTATATAGATAACATACTTTTTAATAAACTTTTATTAGCTTCATTGTTTGTATGTAATTAAATCTTTCAATTCAATTTTCACCACTTCCTTAGGACCAAGTTATTTGAAATTTTGCATACATATAAAGAACAGAGGACAACCCTGTAGGCTGTATTTTTTAAAACTTGATTTTGTTCTTTTATTTAAATTCCAATTTTAAACAAAGTTTTCACTTAAGTTCCCTAACGTGGAACAAAAATACCTTGGCACAACGTTATATTATCCTTTATGAGCACCATATTTTTTTGCACATGATGTTTTTTTATTTGAAGTTTCTGAATAACTTAGAACATGAGTTCTAAGCTTTTTAGTTTTATCCTTTAACACTTAACTCAAATGAAATCTTTATTCGACGCTTTTCTCAACTGACTGCCATTTTATAACACGTCTCACCAGTTTCATGATATATTATGTCCTTAAAAATCAAAATATTATTTATTGCTATATAGAAAGATAATTACAAACAGTTTAGGTTATCTGTTATTTCTTCTTTCATCTCTGCTTCTAAAGTCATAGTCATAGCATTATTATGCAAAGACGTGCCAACTCCCGAATTTGGGTTTCTTCTCCCGCCCTCCTGAATCGATCCAAAATCTCCCGAATTAGAACTAATACGGCGCTCAATTTAAAATTACTGCCTTTCCCTCAACTGAAATTTCCTTTTTTTGCAAAACTAACTACCCACCATGCACGAGGCGCACGGCAGTGAATAAATAGATCAGTGGCGGCGGCGGCGGCCGATGGCTGAGCACGTTACAAGAGGAAAAGTCGGCGCATGCGCTAAATATCGCCGCGAAAATATCTTAAAGAATATTGGGTGAAATATAATAATATTTCAGTATACATTAAAAGAAGAATCAATAATTCCATGACAACTCTGAGCCCTGATTAATATTCAGGGTTGATTGTGTTCCGGTTGTACACAGGAATTCCAGTATTTTATCGCATTTTAATGCCAGAAATCAATTGTATTTTAATACCAGAAATTTTGGAATTGGTAGTTTCATAATTTCAAAAATTTGCTAAAATTACTGAAATTCTGCGAAAAAAAATTTCCGCTATTCTTTTTAATTTACTCCAAATGTCCGACGATAATGCCAGTAGTTATTACTGTTGATTATTATAGCACTAAAATGCAATCTTTAAGTTATTCTACTTATAGAAAATATTTTATTTTCCGTCTTTGCATTTGATGCTTTCATTTCAAAAAATGCAATCTTTTTGCATCTGGTGTTAGAATTGGAATTTTTCCACTATTGATGTTTATTAAGCTTTGTTAAAAAGCAAATGGAATAAATGCCTTTTTATTTTCTGTAAAATTTTGATTTCAAATTTTTGAAACGAAATTCTGTGCTAGTTAGGAGTGTGAGCTCTCACATGTCAAAACGTTAAATGCTGAATTCAGGTTTATTTTTATTTTCGTGCCATTTATTTAGGATTTTGTAATGCATATATATGCTACCAAATCATACTTTTTGCAAAATTATTTATTAAATAAGTAGCAAATAATAACAACATTTTTTATCACTTTGTGTTTAAATTTTGAATTTTTACAAAAATGTTTTAAAATCACAAAAGAAACGGACCTTGTTAAAAAAAAGCGGGATCGACACCTGCACATCTTTATTAATAAGAATGTTAAGTCTTAGAATCAGTTCTCATTGTATAGATAAGGAGATTTGCTTATTACAGCCCATTAAATTCTTTTCCATATTTAATAGCATACACAATTTTCATTAATTTCAAAATTCTGAGTTTTTAACAGCATAAGTCTTTTTTTTTTTTTTTTTCCAAAATTACCTAAACCAGATTTGGGAATTTGGTTCCTGCTGTTATAAAAGAGGGATTTTAGGACTATTAAGGGCTAAGAAATATATAACACCTGTTCATAAAAGTAATGAAAATGACAAACCTCCCCCCCCCCCCCCCATTTTACTCTAAAAAAGTGCAGGCATCTTTTCATGAACTTACTTAAAAGCATTCTTAAATATATCTTGAACTATATTATGCTGCTTTACCTGTATTTGAAATTTAAATTAGTTAAGTATATTAATAACAATTGCAATGAAAAGTGTAAAATCTTAAATTTTTATTGCCCTCCTAAATTCTCCTGAATTTTTGATCAGAAAACTCCTGCATTTTAATTCTAGCAGGTTGGCACGTCTGTATGCATCTTGTTTGTTACCAGAATTGCCTTTTGAATTACAGAATTTAGTGGAACGTATGAAATTCTCTGTGTATTTTAGTTTTTTGCATTTGTTCATTCTGAAATTTAATTTCTGTAATGAAAATTAGTCTAATGATTTATTTAAAATTTTACAGATCTCCCAGTAAAAGGTTTGCAAGGCAAACGGTTCCACAAGTTACCAGAGAAGTACTAGATAGCTGGGAAAAAAAGATATCAAAACCCGTGGCCAGGATCAATGGCACATCTTCACATATCCGCCCATATGACAGTTTCAATCATAAAATCCAGGTGTCTGAGCCAGATCATAAGCCAAGAAAAGCCTGGGTTGAGACACCAAGGTATTCTTGTTTATTATTACCTTTTATGTTGGTTAAACTTTAAAATTTTTCTGTATCTGTTTTATAATTTGAAAAGAGGTTTTTGTTTATTTATTTTAATTTATTGTGATAACACCTGACAACCAGGGTTCATGATTTTTTTTAAATAAAAAAATGGACTTTTTAAATTTAAATCATTTTTTTATTTAAATAGGATATTTTTATAAACTTTTTAAAGACCTTAAATATTTTGGAGATTTATATGTTTCATTCATAGAAACAGTATGCAAAAACACACTTTAAGCTATTTTCACAGAAATGAATATTTTTTAATAATAATAATGATAAACAAAGTTTAATACACATGTATGCCTCAAATGAAACTTAACAACCCTACGAGGAATGATAGTACACTCATAATAACTACAGAAAAAATGAATAAATTTAATCTGAATTATTTTGCTGTTGAAAGCTGAAAAAAAGTAACAATTGTGTGTACTTAATTTTTACATTGAGAGTACTTTAATCATTTTTAGCCTACTTCCCTGTAAAAGCAAAAAAAAAAAAAAAATAATAAAGCATGAAAGAAGGCTTAACCTATCGGGAAAATATCGTGAGAAATCAAGAAAAGTCAAAAATAAGTTAAGTAATTAAATAAAGATTCAAAAATAAAAAAATTGAAAGTATTTTTGAGATGGGAAAAAAGTGTGTCTGTCGGTCTATCTGTCCCCCCTAATAATTTTTGAACGAATTATCCGATACGAAAAATTCTTTTTGCATTTGAAAGATCTTGGCGAGGACATCTCATTTACATATTTTACTTTTTGCTTTGAACAATTTTTCGTTCAATTTTGAACAGTTTAAAAAATTTTAACATTCGCGCCTATGGGTGAAAATGAAGCGAATTATGTAAACTCTGGGTACAAGATCCAAATTCCAATGAACAAGCATACTGAAAGAAGTTCTTGGCGTGAAATATTAATTTGAACAATTTTTGTTCATTTTTGAACAGTTTAGAAAAAAATTACAAAGCTCCTGCTGGGAAATTTCAATCCTATATAAATCCTGATCTAATGGACCAATGTGCTTGAAACAAACTTTATCGGAAAGCTCTTATAATATAGAACATGTACAAATAGAATGTTCATCCAGAACTAACGAACCTATTTTCCTATGAAATTTTTTGATCGGGATTTTCAAGAATATTTTTGAATTAATGATTGATTAAGGGGGTATTCTAGTGTAGAAACATGAATTTCACCCGGTTTTTGAAGTGTCATACAAAGGAAATAAAAATATTTTTACTATCCATTTTTTTATCATTTGTTTATTGATGTTTTATTATTACATACATAAATTAACCAAAAAAAAATAATTAAAATTGACAAAGTTATGAGCAGTCTAAGTGGGGGATTAAAAAAAAAAGAGGATGTTCTGGCGTGCATTATTCCAACCCTCCTGGTGATCTGAAAAATAAAAAACAGAAGGATTCTTAATTATTATAGATTCTGCTATCGTATTAACTTTGGACAAGCTAAAAAAAAAATTTTTTACAAAATGGCGGCAGTTTGAAAAAAAAATTTCGTTTTTGCATATTTTTTTAACAATTACGAATTTTTTAAAAATACTAAATGGAAAGTTACAGTTTTGGGCAAGGTTCACACGATAAAGGGATGTATAAAGAACATCCTCTCCAAATTTGGAGTAAATCGGTCCATTAGAACTCGAGATATCCTTACCCCCAGCTCGAAAAAAGTAGTCATGAGAAAAACGCGTTCAAAGTTTTGAGACAAGTTTTTGGCAGTTTTACTTATAGAATGGTACATATTTTTAATTGGCGATTCCTGCTCCATATAAGAAACCTTCCTCTACTTCAAAATGCACATTCTCTGATGTTCTGTTGTGAAGACGAGCAGTTCTACCCTCCTTCGACGCCTCTGAAGTCTGGAGTTTCGAGAGCTCGATACACGCTTCGTCCCGTCTCGCTGCAAAAGCATTAGCTTATTTATTTTATTTATTTATACCTCATCAATCACCACCGTACCTACCCTGACGAGGGTTTAACCGGATGTGGTGGTTGAGAGGAAAGAACAGAAAAATAACAGAAAAGAAAGACATTTCGAGCGACACCCACTTTGAAAAAATAGAAAATACAGTACAAACTTTAAAAAAAAAAAAAAAACACACACACACAGTAAATAGCAAACAGCAACAATAATAATAAAAAATGACATAAATATGATGAGCAATTAAATAAGAAAGATTTCAGAGCTGCAAATGAAAGTCCTATTAAAATTATTACGAAGGGAGCTGAAAGTCATCTCCATGAGTGTTTAGGAGGAACATAACTGCATGCAAGTTCTTTCGAGTTACTGGATGAGATAAAATATGGATGACGTTTTGAGAGAAAGTGCTATTGGAATCATATCTGCAATGGAAGGAACTGGTCAAAGGACACTTGAAAATGTAATGATCTGGCGTACCCGGTTGACTGCAAACACATACTGGAGAATTGATTATATTAAAGCGATGTAAATATGAAGGAAAAGGACCGTGTGCACTGAGAAATTGTACTTCCGGTGGATGTTTGCAGCGTGGCTTCAGTTTTACTTTTCGCAGGACATCGTGAACCCTGTGACCAGTTTCAGCGGTGTCCCATATCTGTTGCCAGTTGGTGAGAAGATCTGTCCAAAGTAGATATTTGAGATATGATTTAGGTAAAGGAATTTTGTATTCTAATGGATGAGTAGAGTTTTTTGCTGCGGTCTTGGCCAATGAGTCAGCTCGTTCATTGCCGAAGTGGCCTTTGTGAGCTCTAATCCATGCCAGTTTTATTATGGGATGTTCTCTGCTGAGGGATTGAATATCACAGACTAATTTTGAAGTATGCATAGGGTCCTTTAAAGCTTTAAGAGAAGACATGCTATCGGAGAATATTGTTGTAATATAATGCTGAGCGTGAAAGATTGCAAAAAGTTATGCTTGAAAGACTGAATTATTGCAAGAAAGTTTAGCTGACCAATCGTGAACAACCTGATCATTGAAAATGTGAGTAAATGCTGAAGCTGTTCCATCACTTAATTTCGATCCGTCCATAAAAATACCAGAATGAAGTGCTGACACATCAGGTTCTTCTAAACAAATATTCGGAGTTATGCACTGCAGGTTTGTATGTTCTGTCCATTTATAGCAATTTTCTTCAAAGTCATCATATGAAAAAGTATTATTAGGTGAAACTTCAGTTATAACTTTGCGTAAGAAGATATTACCTAGAGAACTTATTCGATGAATCGTGAGAGCTATTGGTGGAATTCCCGCAAGAACATGTAATGTGACGTGAGCTGATGTGTTATAGGCACCCAAAACAACAAGAAGGAAGTGGCGTTGTATAGTTGCTAATTTCTTTAGGTCTTTCTGTTTCAAAAAGGGACCCCATACTGCTGCTGCGTAAAGAATTGAAGGTTCTATTACTGTCTGGTATAACAATCTGTAACTGGATATTAGCTCCCCAAGATTTTCCAGAAATGCATTGCAGTTTACTGAGGAGATGAATTGCTTTTTTATGAATTTTTTCCAGATGTGCTGTACAGTTGAGTTTTTTATTCAGCCTTACCCCAAGATAATCTATTTCTTTATGCCTTTTGATGAAATTGTCGCCAAGCTTTATTATTGGTTGTCGCTTATTATTTTGTGGTTTACTAAGAAAAAGAGCCTTAGTTTTTTCTATAGAAGCTTGTAAGTGGTTTATTTAGAGCCATTCTTGAACTTCTCTAAGTGCATTATTGGCTGTGGATTCTAGTTCACACAGGGTTGAGCCGGAAACCACGAGAATGATATTGTCTGCAAAGGCCTGTATTTGGACGTTTTCAGACCATGATCTATCAAGTAATGGAGCAAGAACTAAATTCCAAAGTTCTGGACCACTACAGGAACCTTGCGGGTATCCTTTGGATGGGTGCGATGTCACCGAGGTGGATCCTGAAATGATTGTGATAGCTCTGTCTGATAAAAAGCTTTTGTACATCCCGAAAACCCCGCTTTCACATTTTACACGAGTAAGTTGTTGCAATATTGAGTTCCATGTAATATTGTCGAATGCTCCTATTACATCGAGTGAGAGCAATAGGGTAAGTTTGCCGTTATTTATGCAGTTGTAAATTTTATCAAACAGATTTTGCAAAGCATTTTCTGTGGAGCGGCCAGGTGTGAATCCAAATTGATGAGGACTATTAAGATTAGAGCTGATAAGATGATATTGTAATCTGTTAAGAATAAGCTTTTCAAGAACTTTTGATAATACTGGAAGTAATGTTATTGGGCGATATCATGAGAATAAATTTAGTGGTTTGCCATGTTTATGAAATAAAAGAAGAACTTCTTCTTTCAGAGGTTTTGGAAAGTACCTTAGTTGAAGGCAAACATTGCAGAAGCTTAGCAAAAAGTCGGGAAAAACAGAGTGAACGTAATTCCAAATATAACCATCAAGACCATCGCGACCTGGTGCTTTATTTTTTGGGAGCTGATCCATAACAATCTGAATTTCCTGAGATGTGAACACTGATGAATCTGGTAGAGTAACTAATTGATTATTATCTCTTATTTCGTCAGACGAGTTAGGAAAGAAATGACTTAAAAGGGATTTCAAAAATATCTCTACAGAGTCATTGCTGCCAATTTGCTCTTGTAGTATTGAAGGTAAAACTGCTTTACGAAAAGCTGTTTTATATGGTTTTGCATAAGCGGTGGTCATATTAGTACAAAACTTTTTCTAGGATTCTTTGCGAGTTTTGCATATAGTTTTCTTATACAGTGAAAGTTGTTTGTTGTATATTGAACGAAAATTAGCTTTTAAATCCGGCTGCGCTTGACGTTGGTATCTTCTTCTACACGCTCTTAGCTTATTCTTGAAAATTGTTAGTTCTTCACTCCACCAAGAAGGTTTAGACGGTGTTTTAAAAGATCTCGGCTTGAAACTTGCTTTAGCACAATTCTGTAATCTAAGGATAAGACCGTCCAAGAACGTATCCAGACTGGTTGTTAAAGTTAACTTATTAATATTTTGAAGAAAGAAAGTAATATCCCTTTTCATTTTACATTTGAAAAATGAAGAATTATATTTTGATTTAAAACGCAAATTTAATGGCTTCAACTGGCTCAAATATACGAATTAAAATGTACGAGTGATTGCTGAGTGAAAGATCTTCCAATACCTCCCAAGAAAGAGATGAATAGATATGCCTTGAAAGAGTTAAGTCTGGCCATCCTTTACGACGTCCTTTTGAGAAGGTTGGAGGAGAATTGGTAGAGTTATGCATGTTTAAGTTGTGTGTTGCAATGAAGTCCAAAAACAAACGACCCCTAGCATCTTCATCATGATAACCCCAAACTCTGCTGTGAGCGTTAAAGTCACCCCCAAGCAAAATCGGCAAAGAAGTAGCTCTAAAATATTCTTGCAGCTCTTTCAGGAGAGTCTGTAAAGATCCTGCTGGTGATGAATATGCTGATATTATGTTAGTTTTACCCTGAATGTTTATTTTCAGTGAAACAAAGTCTTGGCCTATGTATGAAACGAAAGGAGAAAGCAAATTTGATGTACTCACTATAGCAGCTTTGCCGCTTTGTGAAAGCACCACATTCCAAGCTGTACGAAGACCACAGATTTGACCATTTTTAATGTATGGTTCTTGAAGTAGCATTATTTGAATATTTCGAGAGGCGACTGTAGATGATAAAATGGCTGTTGCGGCTTCACAGTGGTTCAGGTTGATTTGCAGTATGTTCAGTAAATTAACAGTTAATGTAGAAATATCTTCATCATTGCGGTCACCATTGGCATAAACAGAATTGTTATAGAATGTTGGATTACTTCTTAAAACTGATGAGCTGTTAGAATGGGAATTTGAAGAACTGTCCATAACAAAAAAAAAAAAAAGTGAAATATAATAAAATAATAAAAAAGAAAGGGAAAAATAAATTATGAAAACGTTAATGACCGTAATCGATTTTTTCTCTGTCTTGAAAGTTCTAACTGATAAATAGAGCATATGTTGTCTAAAGCACAATGATCATGAAAGGCGAAGCCTTTTGACATGCAATTGATACACGAAACTGAATCACTGTGGCATTCGTGGGTGAGATGTCGACCGCTACATTGCGCACAAAAGGGTTTGTCTTCTTTGCAATATTTTGCCGAGTGACCGAAATCTTGACAAAAATAGCATCTTCTGACTCCCATATACTCCTTTACTCTATAAGATTCCCATTCAAAGGAAAGTGCTTGCAAATTTAAGATATGATGAAAGGTACGAGGATTGCATGAAATAACCCAATTGTTTCTTTTACCTCTAGAAGAGTAATTGAATAGAATTTTGAACTGTAGTTGTTCATCGCAGTTTGCATTAAGAATAGATTTCATGTGCTCATCATTATATGTTTTCGGTATTCCATGGATCACTATCTTGGGATGTCTTTGTTGTGGAGTACGGATTTGGACATGGAGAGAGATTTCTGGGATTGATGAAAGTGCCTTTTCTATTTCAATCTTATCTTTCAGAGAGGGTAGATCTACCGCTGTTCCGCTGTTTCGAATGTGGCGTACTCTTGAAACTTTAATTTTGTCAGATGCTGGGTTATAGCTTTCTTGAACTAAACTTCTTAAGTCCTGGGAGCTGATAGTTGGATATTTGGGGTATATTAATAAAGTGTGCAGTCTAGGATTTTTCTTTAAGGCTGTTGCATAAGTAAGTTTGTCTGGCGGATAAACAGCTTGTTTGGATGGTTGAGCCTCTTTTTCAGTTGTAACTTTCTCTGTTAAATGAGAACTTCCTTGAACTAGATCTTTGGTTTGGTTAGAAATTGCGTTTGGTTTTTGCTTGTTAACTTGAATTTCTACTAACTTCGTTTTTAATGAATTTGCTTCCTCTGTTTTTAAATTGAGATTGCTTTTTAATTCATCGACTTTAGTAATTAATTTGAACACATGCTCTTTCAATAATTGAATTATTTCCGTACCTCGCTGGCGTAAGGGCAAAGGGAGGCGATGTTTTACTTTTCCTAATTGGCTGTTAAGTATTTCAGACAAACCATCAAAAAGTTCTGAAGATGTCAGATTCTTAAATGAATTAGTTATATTTCCCTGTGCCTGTAGTTCCAAAGGTAGGGAAGCTGTTGATCCAAGTGGATGAGAAGATGATCCATTTGAAACAATCTCAGATAACACTATCAGTTCCAGATGAAATGTCCTCTGATGGTGATGATTCTATGCCTTGCACTATGGATTCCTTTTTAGAACTATCATTTGTCCGTTTTTTTGGAAGACGTTTATTAGAAATCTTCTTTTGCAAATTCTTCAATGGAGTTATATGAGCCCCGTGTGAAATGGGGTTTAGGCATCTACTTTTACTTGCCATAAAAGAGAAATTACTAGTAAAATAAATGAGCTAGATCTGAAAATACTGCCTTTCAGACATGGTCAAATAATTGAAAATATTTTTGAATAAAATGGCAACAATGCTGAAACTTTGAATAATATAACAACGTCAAATGTTGGCGACACATTTAAAACTGAGAATATAAACAATGGGATTTTGGCAGAGTTGAAATAATAAGCTATCTAAATATTAAAGAGAAGCAATTTTAACAAGAGTTAAACGAGAAACCATTATAATTAAGGCAGGACCATTTGTGAACTTGAAAGATGATAATTATATTACTTCTTGAAAAACCTTTGACTTAGACGTCCGGATCATACAAATTCAAATATTTAATTAAGTGCAATCTTGAGTGAACTTGCTGCATTAAAATTCCTATGCTTGTTTATGTCTTCAGATCTCATGATGACCGTTAAATTCGTAAGCGTTGCAGAAAACTGTCAAAAGCAATTTCCAGCTATAACTTTTGATTAATTTCACCGAAATTTAAATAATTAGCATCATTTTCTATAGAAATATATACTGAATCGAATAATTTAAATTTTTTTTGTTAAAACAAAGAATATTCTGCTTGTAATGAGCAAAAAACACAGAGCTCAAATGATTTCAAACAAACTTTAGAAAACAGCTCGCGACTCCAAAGCATTAGCTTCTGGGCCAATTGTGATTCCCATAACATCTAAGATTTTAATATGGGTATAAAACCTGCATTAAAAATACTAACTGCGAAGGTTGGTACGAAGGTTGGCTCAAAACTACTTAAAATAAAACTAAAAGGAGAATATTCCAACAAAACAAGTTTCTATGTCCTTCAATTAAATATAGATTCAAAAGGGATACTATACAATAAAGATTTTATAAGAGATATTCAACCCTAGGGACTCGGGAATGCTTACCGTCTTTTGTTGACTTGTAGCTGTCAGACGAGAACTGATGCCACGTCACTAAAACGGCTATAAATCATGAAATAATAGGAATTTTTAAAAATCCTTTTAATGGCATATTCTTGAATGTCTAAACTTTGGAAATATGAAATAATTTTTTTTTTTTTTTTTCATTTTTCAAAATTCTACTCTAGAATACCCCCTTAAATGAATAAGTGAAACAATGGATGATAAGTGAATGGTACAATGGATAAGTGAACAAATGAATGAATAAATGATAAAAAAGAAAGAAACGAGTGAATAAATGAGCTAATGAACGAAAAAAAAGTACATTTGTGAATAAATACATGAATGAGTGAGTGAATGAATTCATGAATGACTGAATAAATGAATGAGTGAAAATGAATCGTTGAAAAAAGTAAATTTGAAACAATTAAGAACTAAAGCTAAATGAGAAAGAGAGAGATAGCTAGATTATGAATTTGAAGGTGGTGTATATAGGAAAGTAGACTCGTATAGTTCTAGACGGAACTTCTTGTTTTTTTTTGTTTTTTTTAAATCAGAGGGGTATGTTATCTGTTTGTGTGTGTTTTTCCCAGTTTTTTCTAAAAGTGTTTAAATTGTTTTATTTTTCAGTCCAGATATTTCTACTGCCTTTACACCATCTATTCCGCCCAAACTTATCAACTATGTGGATGACGATAATGCCACTGATGATTTGTATGAAATGACATCCTATACATCTGAAACTGCTGTAGTAAGTCCTTTTTTTTAATTTAAAACCTCTTCTTTCATACTCGTTGTTCCCTGTCTAATGAAGTTGTTGTATTTTATTTCACAATGAATCATTATGTATACTTCAGGGTTTGACTGGGTCTTTCTTTTATGAGTTTTAAAGAGATTTTTGTAAAAATTTAAACATATAGTGAAAAATTTTATTATTATTTGCCGCTTTTATAAAAAATAATGGTGCAAAAAGTTCAATTTGGAAGCTTGAAATTTTGTGAAGAGTTCATTTCATTAATTTGAATTTTTGAAGGGTCCATTTTGATTGATTTGAATCCTGTGAAGGGTCGGTTTTGGTTAATTAGAATTTTGTGAAGGGGGTCCGCTTTAATTAATTGGAATTTTGTGACGGTCCGTAAATGGACCTGAATTTCCTGTGCACCTAAGCAATGTGTGTCTTAGGTTTACATTAACAAGAAAAAAAAACTTTCTAACAATATTGTAAATGTACTTAGCTTACTAAACCTAACTAAAATTTTTCTTTGCTGCTTGAATAAAAACATGTGGTTCTAGCAGCCCTATTAAGCATCATAAATTTTTACCTATGGTGGACAACACATCACTCTTTTTTTTTAATATTTGGGGCTTCTACCCCTCCTTGCTGTCGCTCACCAACCCCTAAAACTCCTCACGCAACTCCTTCGGATCGCTTCTCAAGTTTGACATCGCTCCGTCACTCATTAAACTAAACTATTTTAGAGTAATTTCATGGAAAAAAATTGGTTCTCTGTCAGATATAATGTTCTGTATGGCAACAACTCTCTGGATTAAAAAAATAATATATATCTTTTAAATAATGTAGATTGATTTTACAGTGTCAAAAGCTGGGTGAGATTTCAAATAACCTTCACAAAAATCTTCATATTTGAAAGTCTTCCAGCAAAATTCACCCACCCGACTCATACCTTCTAAATGGTATTTCATGATGCTTCGAACATTTTAAGAAATAACACGATTTCTCTGGTTTAGACTATTTTGATGTTTCTTTAAAAGAATTTTGGTTTTGCGAAACTTATCTGTTTCATTTCTGATAGCCTTTGAATAATTTTTTCCCAAGTTTCATTTGGATGAAACTTGGTTCTTTCCTCCATGCATTACAAGAGATATTATGAGCTCTACATTGTAATAAGTTCCTTCATCAGCAAGTTCCAAATTTTGATCAACGTAGTTGATAGCAAAGTAACCAATAATCTTCAGCACGTCAAGATGGCACATAATTTTTATGATCCAATATTACATTGAATAATATAATGAGCTGTTATTAAATTGTTGATGCATGAAATATAAGTACCATCCCTTTGAGTTAATTCAAGAAAATTGCATTTTTTAATATTTTATTTGGATATATTACTGCCCCATCTCTTGGCAAGTTTGGCATCAGGAACCCTTTAACTAAAGCCATCATCATGTGTCCCGTTTTGTAAGGACAATCTTGTTTTTATGGGTAGCCTGGCCTGCTGTCCCCAAACTCAGCTTCGGGACATCAAAAGGCTCTGAAAGAGGCAGTGGTGTAGTCCTAGGAATAAAGGTGGGGGATGCTTATGTTAAAATTCAGAACAAGTGGGGGAACACTTGTGCTCAAATAAAAAGGTAAAGGGACATTTTCCCCCTTGGGCTACACCATTGGAAAGAGGGTATAGCAGTAAATACAAAAAAGGAAAAGGGTTTGAGACGTCATAACAGGTAATAATTTAAACTATGCAAACTTTTGCATTATTATTGAACATTTTTTATATTTATTTGACACTCATGCTATGCACTCGGAGACGGGATCCTTTCTCCTATGTTTAAGTTATGAACTGGCAAAAAAAGCTGTAGTGAATTGCAATTCTTTAGTTTTACTATCAAAGTAATTGTAAGATTATCACTTTAAGGGTTTCCTACGTGTTTGAAATCAACTTCGGAAATTATAAGAACGGAAGTTTTGTGTTTATATGCTCACTCTTTTTTAATAACCACAAAATATAAAATATGTTTTTTCCCTCTTGATTTTTTGTTCGGGATGGGACTTCAGTGATGTCCTGAATCAGTCATTCCCAAGTGAGTCGTTCGAAGAATTTTGTCCCGATTCAGAATTTCTTCCCTCTTCTTCAAGTTTCAAATTTTAGTCAGTAGAGCACTTAATCTACATCAGAGAGATTATCTTGCAATACAAAATGGCACATAATTGAGAGGAGTCATTAATAAATAGAATGATATACTGAGCTGTTATTAAATTGTCGATAAATAAAAACGAGTGACATTGATTTAAATTTTTCAAGAAAATAGCATTATTGAGATTTGATTTGGCGATGTTCTTGTTGAATCTTGGTGAGCCTATCGTTATCTAATTATTACCTCAAATTCATTACATTTCTAAGGTTTTGTGAAACTAGAACAATTGTGAAAAAATTGTTCAAGAATTTTTTTTTTTAAATTTTTATTTAATTTCTTTGACTATTACAGGTTAAAAAATCTCTCTACCTTGTATTAAAAAGTTGCAGTTTAAATTGGATTTTTTCAACTTAAAAAAGTCATATTTTGAAAAAAGGGCTCTGTTAGCCATGAATATACCATGTCTCTGTCTTTGCATTCCAGAAATCCTATCGATTGATTTAAAATTGAGCCCTGCCAAGCATAAACAAAGGACTTAAACTCATTACTGCTCCGTAAAACTGAAATGATTGCAAAAAATTTATTTCTTCATGTTTTATTTTATTTTTGTGATCGAATGATTAAACTTTGTTTTTAATAATATTTTTTTTTCAAAATTTTTATTTAATTCCTTATTGATGTTACGGGTTCAAATAGCATCAACCCAGCATTGAGAAGTGGCAGTTTTGAAGTTCAAATTGGATTTTTTTTCAACTTAAAGAATTTGAATTTCGTAAAAACAAAAAGCTCTATTAGGCATAAATACACAGGTCTACCTCTTTGTATTCCAAATTTCATATTGATTCATTAAAAATTAAGCCCTGGGGAGCGCAATTAGTGGGAAAATAAATTCATTGACTTTAAAATTAAATAATATGCTAAAACTACTATTCAAATCTATAAATGTTTTACATCAGCGTAGTCACCAAAAAGTTCCCTACAATTCATAAGATTTTCAGACTTTTTCATTTTGTAGTTTTTGACTTATAAGAGTTTTAAGCACGCAAGGCAGAATTCTTTTAATCCCGCGGCAGCAGCGTGAATCACTTTTATTTAGTATAGAGAGGAATTTCAAAACTGAACTTCTTTATTTGAACGGTAAAGAATAGTGACTTAATTAATATAGCCTATTAAGACTCTTGCTCCATAAAACTTGAAAAAATCAACCAATCAAGTTCTTTTCCCATCAACTTTCTTGTCATCTTCAACATCACTACACAAGTATTTTATGAAAAAAAGAGTGTATTATTTTAAAGTAATGCATTGAAAAAGGAGTTACGTGGTGTAGCCTCAAAACATGTCTTATGTTATTAAATTTTATATTATTAAAATTGTGAAAAAATGCAAAGGTGTAATGCAGTTGTAAGTTATTTTTATAAAAAAAATTTTTCTAAAGATTCTTGTTGGGGAAATAAAAAGATATATAATACTGTACGGAGTTCTGCACTTGTGCGATTAAAATCCAATGGATTGTGTTTTTGCTCAGTTAGGTTAATCCATTTAAATAATATAAATATTTATGTTTTGGTCCCTCTAAACAAGGTGCATATGATTTAAATCTGATATTTTTTTTTTTTTTTAAATTATTGATTTAAATCAAATACAGTTGAACTTTTTTAATACGAAACATTTAAACAAACTAAAATGAACATTTTGTTTATTAAGTTTGGTTTACTCTCTTATATCTATATTTTGGTTAGCAAAATATCTCACACATATTACAAAGGCTAAAATACACTTTTCCGCTGAGACAAACAAAATTTCGGACCTATTCACGAAAAACTTTCTCAATTGCATATACAGTAAAACCCATTTAAGAAGTTTTTAATTTGAAAACCAGTTTCATTCCCATCTCCCCATTGTTAAAATAACCTATTTAAAAAGTTTTGATTTTATTTTTTCCCCCTTAATAAGTTTTCATATCAGTCAATTTTTTTTTTTCAAATGACACTTTAGATTTGTAAAGTTTCCTTTTTGTCACGTTTTTTTTTTCTATCTACATAGTTATTTTTCTTTCTAATTGGAAAAAAGATCAGAAGAAGGTTTAGAAAAGCTGTTTTGGTCAGATTTTTCTGAAGGGTACCCTTTCCTTAACACCAAAAGATCCAGGAAAACAGGTGGCAGAGAGGATTACTCAGTTGTCACTAGAACAATTATGACTGATAAGGGGAGAAAGAAATGTTTGTAGAGTCTCCTATGGAGGTGCCTATTTTATGTCTAAATATTGCCAAATAATGTCATCCTTAAATATCATAAAGTAAATTAATTTTCAAATATAGAGCCTTCCCGTTTAAGATGTTTTCCTGCATAAGATGTTTTTTCTCTTGGTCGCCTGTAAAGCTTCTTAAGCGGGTTTTACTGCAATATATTTTTTTTTTTTTCAAATAGAAATTGTTGGTTATTTTGAGTCATTGTAAACCAACAAGTACGCAAAATAATAAATTACCTTTGTGCTAAGTAAACAGTAATGAAAAATTATTACAAGTACGTATGTCGAATCATACGTTGAATCTTTCTGTGTCTCTCTCTACACAGAAAGATTATAAAGAATAAATATAATTAAGAAGAATAATTATAAAGAATAAAGCCCATGTAGAGCATAAAAAGAAAAGAACTATCAAATTCGTGAAAAAGTGGATATTATTTATGATTTACAACGAGGAGAAAAAAATTCTACGGTGTGTAAAAAATATTTTGCTCCGACATATGCGTATGATAAAATTAAATGTACCTAAAAAACAACTAACCATTAAGGATTTTTTCCAAAAGTGTTAAATTTTAAAAGTTAAGTTCACTTTTCTCGATGTACTAGTAAGATTTAAAAGTGTATATTAGTAAAAATAAATCATTTGTTTTCACTATTTAATTTACTTTTTATTATAAATAGTAGTAATTTTTTTAATTTATGCATTTCCAATGCTTTTTTTTTCTTCACAATTTTACTTATTCACGGTTGTTACGAATAACGAATAATACGAACAAATTCGTGAATTTTCAGCATCTCGTATTGAATGAGTTCAACTGTATTTTCAAAAACAATCTTAGAAAATAAAAATGTTGAAAAATTTATGACTAAGTTGAATTGGCATGTGGATTGTGAGATATGGGGATGATAAACTCCTGCTCAAGTAAAAACCAAAGTTTATTTAATTAAATTACTATAGTTTTATGATACTAATTGCTTGGAATTCAGCTTACCACAAAAGTGTAAGAAGTGTAGTGGAAGTTAGTGTGATTGCCTAAAAAGTTACAAAAGAAATTGTAACATTTTTATATTAATTTTTGAAGAAAATAGAAATTCAATCAACAAATAAAGATCAAAATTTTTCAATATTGCACTGTAACAAAATGTAGAAGATCTACTTATTCATTTCAAACTAATCTCCATTGCTTTAGATAATTTGTAGGCAGATAATTATAATGTAAATGTAGCTGAAGCTGTTACAATTAATTATTCAAAAAAAAAAGAAAAAAGAAAAAATCTTGAAAGTAACATAAAGCAGCAAGATAAAACAACTACAATTAAGAATAGTGAACATGCATTGCCACATGCTCATTTTTTAGCCATCTCCTATCCCCCAAATAAAAAGCAGATTTAATAGCCAACTGGGTTTTGTTGAAGATAATGCTGAACTATTGACCATTGGGGTTGAAGATCATTATTCGTGCACTTCTTTTTTGCAGAATTTTAATTCTTTTTTGACATCTCCTCTTTTAGAAACACTTTAAATGTTTTCGTAAATTGTATTTAGATGCTTTGGCATATGGACATTCACAAAAAAATAATAATACTAATAAATAAATAAATAATATTTCTGTAATGATAGGTACACAATATCACTGTAGAATTATTACTTTCTAACGGATCCCCTGCAGAAAATCTGTGGGTTATAACCATTTTAAAATCATAAAAAACACTTCAAAATTAGAAAAGCTTAAGATAGGATAGCTAGATGTAAACATGAGAATAATCGCTTGATATAAACAAACTGAGGTGTTGCCACTCCAATGATTCGGAAATTAAAAATTGAATTATAAATGAAAATACTTTTTGAGAAACAGAAATAAATTTGTTAAAGTCCATAAGTTACAATAATAAGTACAAATATTATGTTACTTTTCTATGCTAATGCTTAAACAAAAATTGAAATATTGTTTTACTATACTTTGCTTTTTGCATGATGTCAGTATTGTATCGTACCGCAAACTTTAATTGTAACTTAATTGTTAATTGAACTATATAAATGGATGTTTACTGTACTAACTTTAAATATTTAATTTGTCATAAATAACAAGGTTTGATTGCATATGTATGTATGTATAGACTCTTATAGTGTATGTACACACAGTGGAGCTTTGCTATCCCGACACCTGGACATATTGCTCTGGATGTCATGTAGCTTTTTTAAAGACAAGAGGTTGCGGTGTAAAATTTTAATGTTTAGTGACTTTTGATTTTTTTTTTTTTTTTTTTTTTTTATGTCAAACGTTGCTTACCATAGTGTTTTAAACTTCAGACTGGATAAAAATTTTCTTTATCTCTGAAATTCTTTTACTAAAATAATGAAGACTTTTAGAAAGGTTTATTGTAAGAATTTTTCCCAAAGGACTTGTGACATGGTGTTATTGAATTAGAGCAAGAGAGGTTAAGCAAAAGAAGAAAAAAACCATTGCTTTTCAACTGCTGTTAAGGGATTGGTCACTATAAAGCTTGCTTCTGAGAATCCTCATGAAAGAGATAACATTGCACTTTATGCTCCTTTTATATAACTTTTAAACTAAAACAAGTGCACATTAGAAATTTCTAATGCATATGAAGAACAGCAAACAAAGGAAACAATGTCTGGTATTGTTTCTGAAGTGATAAAACCATTGTTTTGTCTTCAAAAAGTAAAACTGAAATGGACAAAAAAACTTCCAACTAAATTAGGGGCCTTGTGTTGCATCGATGCTGCATTATTGAAGAAACTAGACATGATAATTTTGAGTTTTTGTTCAAAATAAACAGAAAATTTTTAAATTGTAATTCCAGAAGTAAACCTCGATTGAAAAATGATTCAGTTTGAAATTAAGTAAGTTTACCTTATGTTAAATAATGTGAAATTATGTTAATTGAATCAAATTAAAAGTCAATTTAATAATTTATTTGTTAAATCTGCTGATTACGTTATCTGTTACTGCCAGGGAGAGCATTAGCAAATGAGGGGCACAGTTGGAAAAATCTTTTGGGTCCCTTTAAACTAGTGATATAAAAAGAATGATATTATAAAGTTTCAACAAAAGCTAAACATAAACAAAGTTGTACTTCTTTTAAGTATCTCAATGCCCAAAATGAAAGAAAAAGTAATAACTTGACAGTTTAACCAATCAAGTGAATTATAAACAAACTTTCCTTGGCTTTCTATCTGCAAAATTATCCATAATTTTAACAGAGCAGATTTTTGGGAATGGAAATGGAAAGTTATTTGTCAAGGTATAGCCAGGTATATAGCCAGGTTTGGGGACAAAAATAAGATGCAAAATCCAATGCCAGTTCAGAAAGATTACCATACAACCTCATAGTCTCATGCAATCATTTTAGAGATTTCTATTGGTATCCTCTAAAACAGGGGTCTCCAAACTTTCCAGCCTTAGGGCCATATTGATTACTCCAGTAAATTCCAAGGGCCAAAACAATATTATCATTAATTGTTGCCGGTTATAAAAAGTTGAATCAGTCCACTAGTGGTGTAAAATATGATTACTTTTTTGCCAGATGCCATTAGCGACGGGGAAGCTGATGTATTTTCTGTATCGTATGGGTATCCGTTATAATGGGGTACCCGCATCGTATCGCCATAGTAATCATTGATTACAAAAGTAATGAAATACACAAGTAATCATTGATTACTTTTTTCTTCAGTAATCGTTACTTCGGTTCCTAACGAGTACTCAAGTAACGAATGAGTATTTTTTTACATGAAAAAAAAAGTCCGAAAAAGTACGCCACGTTTAAAAAAGGCTGCAAATCGAACTAAAGTCCGCAAAACGGCAACACTGCATATTATTAATTTTCCTGTCATTATCTGTAATTTCTAGATTAGTCGTAGAGTACGAGCGAGCCATGAGGAGTAACGTGACAGGACATCTGGTGGACACAAGCAGAAATAGGTAGTACCTTCTATCCCTAACAGATGGCGCTAATAGCACTTACAGAATAATCTCGTTGGTTCGATAAAGTTCTGGTGTCTTCCACTCACTTCTAGATGGCAGTAAGTGAAATATATAAGAAGGCTAGTGGCGCAACCACAAGTCAGTTCCTATGACACTGCTGTGAAATAAAATAGTGCGTACCTCCTTAAAACGTGTTTGTGCGTGTTTAAGTTTAAGACATCTTTGTAACAATATTTTTATTTGAATTGTTGCTTTTGTGTGTGATTTAGTAGAATGGAAAAGAAGCGAAAAATTGATAGTGAATGCAGAAAATTCAAAGATCAGTGGAACATTCAGTATTTCGTAGTTGAGTCCAGTAACAAGGCGCTATGTTTGATTTGCAATGAAAGCATAGCCGTTCTCAAAGAATATAACATTAAACGTCATTATGAAGCAAAACATTTTCAAAATTACTCAAAATATACAGGAAGTTTGCGGACAGAAAAATTCGAAGCTATGAAGCGCGGATTGAAATCGCAGAAATCTTTATTTACAAAACTCAAAACTGAACAAGAGGCTGCAACTCGTGCCAGCTTTCGTGTGACTCTTGAAATTGCAAAACGTGGAAAACCATTCACCGATGGAGAAATGGTCAAAGAATGCATAATCGCAGTAGCCGAAGAAATGTGCCCTGAAAAGGTAAATTTATTAAAAACTGTCAGTATGTCAGCAAACACTGTGGCTCGAAGGGTAGAAGACATCGCTGAAAATATATCCTCTCAACTGTTCAACAAAATTGGACATGTTGAGTGGTTTTCTTTGGCCTTGGATGAGTCAACGGATGTGTCAGATACTGCTCAGGTGTTGATTTATATTCGAGGAGTAGATAAAAGCTATGAAGTGCATGAAGAACTTCTTGATATGTATAGTATTCATGGCACAACTACTGGTTCAGATATTTTTAAAGGAGTTGAAATGGCCATTAAGCAAAAGAACCTTCGATGGAAAAACTTGAAATGTATTACAACTGATGGAGGCAAAAACATGAGTGGGAAAGATAAAGGAGTGGTCGCTCTTGTGTCAAAGGCTGTAGAAAATGACGGTGGTTCAAAACCAATAGTCTTACATTGTAATCATTCATCAACAGTCTTTGTGCGGAAAATGTTTGGATATGTCTAAAGTTCTGAAACCAGTCATATCAACTGTTAATTTTATCAGATCTTTTGGGCTGAATCACCGACAATTCGTACAATTTATTAAAGAGATTGGAGAAAATGACTTACCTTATCATACTGCCGTACGTTGGCTTAGTTGTGAGAAAGTCCTTCAGCGCTTTTTTGAACTTCGAGCAGTGATCGAATTTTTTTTGAATGAAAAGCATCGCCCTCTTACTGAATTTCAAAACAACGCATGGCTGTGGAAGTTAGCATTCTATGTTGATTTGACAAAACATGTGAACGAACTGAATTTGAGATTGCAAGGAGAAAACCAGCATCTTCCTGATTTATACAATAACATCAAATCATTCCGGAAGAAATTGATACTGTTTCAATCACAACTACGAAGTAAATGTTTTTCACATTTTAAAACATGTGAAATATTTAGCCACACCACTGAGACCGAGTTTCCTATCGATTTTGCAATCGAAACTTTGAGTGCTTTGAAAATAAATTTTGATACTCGTTTCTCGGACTTTGATGCCATTGCGAATCAAATTAAGATTTTTCAGAATCCTTTTGATACTGACATTGAAACCCTAGCCCCGGAACTTCAAATGGAAATGATTGATCTACAGTGCAGTGATATAATTAAGAACAAATATCAAAACTTATCTTTGTTGGAATTTTATAAGTGTCTTCCACTGACACAATTTGATAATTTGCATAAATTTGCTCGTGGGCTGTTTTCTGTTTTTGGTACTACTTATTTGTGTGAGAAGACCTTTTCCAAAATGAAGTACACAAAAAATGTTTACAGATCTAAATTAACTGATGAGCATCTTAAATCTCTTTTAATAATTGGTACAAGTAAAATTAGTCCACAACTACAAACTATTGTCAGTGGAAAATCTCAATTACATAAATCTCATTAGTATTTCATATGTCGTTATGCTTGTTATAAGTTATCTTTTCATTTAAAATGTATAAAATGTTAGTTGGATTCATTTCAATAATTTGTTAGTTAGTAAATAATAACCTACAACAATGTTATGAGTAGTTAGCCCATGACCATATCAATGTAGATGTCATATTAATAATTATTCAACATAAAAATAGATTACTTCAGTAAACTTAATTTAATTTGCTATAAAAAATAAATATGTTCTCTAGAAGGAGTTTTCTTTCAAGTATGCTAGCTCTCCGCGGGCCGGACAAAATCTGTCCGTGGGCCGTAGTTTGGAGACCCCTGCTCTAAAACATTTTCATGCATCAATTCTTTGGTTGAAAAATTCTCGACTGGAAAATGTTTCAGAAGTGAATTTTTAAACGAAAATGAAATTTCTTAAAATTTTAAATTACAGCGGAACCCCGCCATTTGTTCAACTCGCTATTTGTCCAACTTGTTCAAGTGAAATTCAACTCGCCGTTCGTACTTGTCCCGCAATTTGTACAGCGCCAGGGACCAGCTGGGTTGCCAGTTTGCCTTTTATAAGAAAAAGATCGATAAACTATGCTCATTTTGAACTCGTCTGGAAATAATTTGTTTGGTATTTTGGATTTTTTTAATAATTTTAATAGCTTTTGAGATTTTACTGACAATTTTAACTTTCTAAGGGGGAAGCAAGAGGAAATGGCTGAAGAACTTTCTTCTTCAGGGGAGGAAAGTAGTAAGGAAAAACATTTCCTTTGTAGAAATTAAAGAGCTTTGTTACTCCTGCGAGAAAACACAGAGAGGGGTGGAAAAACAGCATCCCAACACTGCTGTGGTCAACAGCAATGTTGGGATACCTTGTTCAACGACAATGTTATTGGCCATTTTAGAAAAATTCTGAACAATCGTCAAAGGCAGACAACATTGGATAGGTTTTTAGGGAAAGAAACCCAAGATTTTTCTAGGGCAAAAGACAGAAAAAAGAAAGAACAGCAGAAAGGGAGGAAACACCTGAAGGGATGTTACCTGATGTCTTTATGGAAGGGGACTCCTCTTTCAACCATTTGTCTCCCTCCTCTCAACATTCTATTTGCGCCATCAGCTCACCTCAGTACAAGCAAAGTGCAGTTAAATTTTTATTTATCTATAATTTTATATACAGTACTGTACATTTGTTTTTCATAGGTTTAAATAAGCAACCATCTGTGGGTCTGGAACGGATTAATCTAATTTACATTGTATCTTATGTGAAAAAATAATTCGCCATTTGTACAACTCGCCATTCAAACTGCCTTCTGGAATGAATTGTGTACGAATAGCGGGGGTTCCACTGTACCTTTAGTGAGGTTAATTTTTGAAATTTGTCCTGGCTAGTGCAAGCTGCTCAAAGAGAACTATAAATATGTACGTAATCATATTGAAATATTGTTACTATACTCAATATGATCAATAAAAATATTATTTCAAATGCTGTCTTATATAATGAATTTTTTTCAGCTGTTATGTTGAGAATTTCAATTTTTTTTCGCTATATGAGGCATATTATATTAATGTGAAAATTAAAATGACATAAATTTACATTCTTTATGTCGAAAAGTTTTTGATCTATGATTTACACATGCGAATGAAAAAAGACAAAAATGGAATTTAAAGAATTTTTGTACAGATAACGTTTTTAAGAGTTTTGAGCGTAGTAGAACGAGACAGGCTTAATTGTTAATATAGGACAGTGATGTTTTTTCTTTTTCAAAAGATTAGAGTTATAGTACAGTTGTGATTAGTGTGAAAGTAAAAATGTGGCATAAAATACTTTTAATATAATAAGGTACTTTTTAAGGAACAAGATACAGAAGTAAAGAAAATAAAACCTTAGGGGGAAAATATAATAAATAATAGGGACTTTCGTAAGCACCTTTTAAGACCTTGAAAATAAGAAGTATAAACAAAAACTTTTTGGAGGAATTTAAGGACCTTGCTAATCCTGTGCACAGTATTTAAAAATTTGTATAAAATTTTTAGGAGCGGTTATTTATGGAATTGCCTTTGCATGATGTATTTTTAGATTCTGGTGTGCTCTCAGTTTTCTTACTATAATTATTAAAAGATTTCTTTAAATTTACCAATTACTTACTTCAAATAAACTTCAAACAACTTTATGTATGTATACAATGCTCAGAAGAAAGATAAATAAGTTCTTACACAGCACATGAAACAAACAATTCCTACTTTTAATCTTAAAAGAGTATAAAACAATGTCGCAACCCGTGTCTGTACTCTGAGATCTTTTAAACTACACTGCAGATTTTAATGCGGTTTTCATCAGTAGACAGAGTGATTCAAGAGGAAGATTTATAGACCAGTTAGAAAAACATCCGACATGTAGTTCTTTTTTATTCCAATTTTACGCAAATTTCCCATAAATTCTACAATATTGTGGTGACAAAAACCCTGCACATATTAATATAATATATCGATCGAAAGCGCTGATTTTTTTTTGTACAAGATGAAAGTTGTTCGAAGTTTCTAAGTCAATAAGAACGCTAGTTATAAGCTTTTTAGTTCGATTTCTTAAGGCTTACCTTGGCCCAAAAATAATAATTAGCAGTTTCCTCAACTCCGGGTGAATAGTGTTAGCTTAATTTCAATATAAAACTTCTTTTTGAAAATAGTTCAGTTTAATATAGATAAAACAATAGTAAAGCATATCAAGGATATCGCGGCAGGTGACGTTTTTTATTCTCTTAGCAAGGACAGCGCCGTAAGCGACGTTTTTAAAATTCAGCCCGAGCAACTCCGTGCGGGTACCGCTAGTAATTTATGATTTAAATCAGAATCAAGCATTCCCTGAATTTTGGGAATGTTAAGTAATTGTTAGCAGGTCTATTATTCTGAGACAAACAACAGGATTTCAAAAGTATTCTCACATTTGTTCAGTAAACATTAAATTTCAAATAAAACATAGTTTGACCTATAATTTTTTCATACAGAATTTATTTTCAATTTATTAATACAAAATGTTTTTAAAAAATTAAAAATAAATATTACTTTCATTCAATCCTCTTTGTGCTACTTAAATGATTTTTTTCCTGTTCTTATTTTTTTTTTTTTAAAGGAGGGGATGGGGAATAATAATATAAATATTTTAATCCATTCAGTTTCTTTTTTTTTTTTTTTTTGTAAATTTGAATACCTGTTGACTATTAAAGATGGCCAATCTGTAAGTGAGCAAGAAGTTCTGTCTAGAATTATACGAGCCTACTTTACCGTGTACACCAACTTTAAATTTATAATCTAGCTATCCTCTTTTACTCTTTTAGCTTTAGTTCTTAATTACCTCAAATATACCTTTTTCAACGGTTAATACATATTTATTTTTTCATTTATTTATTCAGTTATTCATTCATTCATTTTTTTTTTTTGACTCTTTCATTCATTTATTGACTCATTTATTTATTTTATCAATTATTCACTCTTTTATTCATTCATTCTTTCACACATTCATTTAATCATTCATTCATTGAAAAGTATCCTTAAAAATCGCGATCAAAAAATTTCATAAGAAAATAGGCTCGTTTAGTTCTGGTTAAACTTCGTATCTGTACATGTTCTATGTCACAAGATCTTTCCGATAAAATTTGTTCCAAGCAAATCCGTCTGTTAGATCAGGATTGAAATTCCCCGTAGGCGCTAATGATATATTTTTTTAACCATTGAAAAATGAACAAAAATTGTGCATATCAAAAAAATATTTCATGCCGAAAGCTTCTTCAAATAAGCTTGTCCATAGAAAGTTTGATCTTACGTCCATAATTTGCATAATTTGCCCATAGGTGCTAATGTTAAGATTTTTTGAACTGTTCAAAATTGAATGAAAAATTGTTTTAATCAAAAAGTAAAATATGGAAATGAGATCTCCTTGCCGAGATTTTTCGAATGAATAAAATATCTTTCGAATGGGATAATTCCTCCAAAAGTTATTAGGGGGTTAAGTTACGGTACATTAAGCTTTTTTCATGCTTTATTGTTTTTTTCTTTTCTTTTACGGGAAAGTAGGCTAAAAAGGAGCACACATATCGTGGTGAAATTTTATATTTTCCCAAGTCTATACCAGTAGTATGTCTGTGCCACCAGCTCTGCGCGTAAGCAATTTTAAGGGTTCTTCTAACAGATAGGGGTCTGGTGGAGAAAGTAGTATGTCTGTGCCAAATTTCAATAAATCTGAGATGGCGGGATTTTAAGTGTTTATTTGGCGTGGAATGGACCCGTTTGTTAATTGCCAAATATGGAAAGAGCGCTTTGAAAGTTTAAATATTGATACTAAGTAAAATCTAATGAACAAAATAGATATTATCTATAAAATTTCAGCTTTTTTTTTTTTGTCTGCCTTTTAATACTTACTTCATAAAAAGAATTTCCCTTTTTAGCCTACTTTCCCGTAAAAGTAAAAAAAAATAATAATAAAGCATGAAAGAAGGCTTAATGTATCGTGAAAATATCGTTAGAAATCAAAAAAAGTCAAAAATAAGTTAAGTAATTAAATAAAGATTGAAAAATAAAAAATTTGAAAGTAGGGTTTTGAGATGGGAAAAAAGTGTGTCGGTCGGTCTGTCTGTCTGTCTATCGGTCTGTCCATCCCCCCCCCCTCCCCCCTAATAACTTTTGAACGAATTGTCCGATTGGAAAAATTCTTTTTGCATTCGAATAATCTCGGCGAGGACATCTCATTTCCATATTTTACTTTTTGATTTGAACAATTTTTTGTTCAATTTTGAACAGTTCAAAAAAATTTAACATTAGCACCTATGGGTGAAAATGAAGCAAATTATGTAAACTCTGGGTACAAGATCCAAGTTCCCATGAACAAGCTCACCGGAAGAAGTTCTTGGCGTGAAATATTGATTTGAACAATTTTTCTTCATTTTTGAACAGTTCAAAAAAATTTAACATACCGCCTACGGGGAAATTTCAATCCTATATAATTCCTGATCTAACGGACCGATTTGCTTGGAACAAACTTTATCGGAAAGCTCTTATGGCGTAGAACATGTACTATTAGAAAGTTCATCCAGAACTAACGAGCCTATTTTCCTATGAAATTTTTTGATCGGGATTTTCAAGAATATTTTTGAATTAATGAATGATTAAATGAATAAGCAAAAGAAAGAATGAATAAATGAGTGAATAAATACATGAATGACTTAATAAGTGAATGATTGAATGAATATGTATTAACCGTTGAAAAGGTATATTTGAAGCAATTAAGAACTAAACCTAGACGAGAATGACTGAGATAGATAGCTAGATTATAAATTTGAATTCGGTGTATACGGGAAAGTAGGCTCGTATAGTTCTAGACGGAACTTCTTGTTTAGCCTACTTTCCCGTGAAAGTAAAAAAAATAATAATAAAGCATGAAAGAAGGCTTAATGTATCGTGAAAATATCGTTAGAAATCAAGAAAAGTCAAAAATAAAGATTGAAAAATAAAAAATTTGAAAGTAGAGTTTTGAGATGGGGAAAAAGTGTGTCGGTCGGTCTGTCGGTCTGTCCCCCCCCCCCCCTCCCTAATAACTTCGAATTGTCCGATTGGAAAAATTCTTTTTGCATTCGAAAAATCTCGGCGAGGACATCTCATTTCCATATTTTACTTTTTGATTTGAACAATTTTTTGTTCAATTCTGAACAGTTCAAAAAATTTTAACATTAGCGCCTATGGGCGAAAATGAAGCAAATTATGTAAACTCTGGGTACAAGATCCAAGTTCCAATGAACAAGCTCACTGGAAGAAGTTCTTGGCGTGAATTATTGAACAATTTTTGTTTTTGACAATTTTTGTTCATTTTTGAACAGTTCAAAAAAAAAAAAAAAATAAACATAGTGCCTACGGGGATATTTCAATCCTATATAAATCCTGATCTAACGGGCCGATTTGCTTGGAACAAACTTTATCGGAAAGCTCTTATGACGTAGAACCAGGGGTGTACTCCTAAAAAAAAAGTGCCAGGGCGCTATAAAAAAAAAAGCCAGGCGAAAAAAAAAATTTAAATAAGCGGGCGTTGCCAATTTTTCTTCCCTTAGAAAACGTATTGTAATCTATATCAAAAGCAAGTGTCTGTCTTTCTTTCTGTGTGTGTCTGTCTGTCTGTGGAATTTATCTATTTACAACAACGATACAGGAGGAAAAAAAAACAATTTATTTAGAACAACGACCACAGTTCCGCTTTTTCTTGACTAATTGTAGGACACTCGTGATTTACGTGTCGAGACTGATTATCCTCAGCATTTCTATGTCGAAGCAACCACGTTTTTACATATGGAATTGCGTCCCATTGTTTCAGTGGAGGGCCATTAAGTTTAATAAACATGGTTGAGGAGACGTGTTTTATTAAAAGTTTTGCGCGCAATGAAGTGATGATTAAATTCATGGCACTAAAACCTCGCTCACATTCACTATTACTGCAAGGAATTATTTTTAATATATCCATGAGAGGTGCAAGATATTTTGGAATAGTTTTTCCGCCTGATTCGAAAAAATCTCTGAAGCCGCTGATCACTAAACGCTCATCACCAATTTTATAACGAGTGCACATATTTCTTATTTCTTCTTCTCCGTATCTTGACATTGCTTGATCATCATCTTCGGCCCAGGTGTCAGGATTTAGAATTGCAAATTCTTTCAGCATCACATTGTATCTGGACTTCTCCTTCTCAAATTCATCATTATTTCTCGACCTTTTAGAAGCAGTCAACCCAAAACAACGACTTTCCAAATTGTTTCTGATGCTAGCAATAAACTGCTCTCTATTTATAGAAACAATCTTTCTATTTCTACTCAGATCTATCCCTTTAAAATTCATCTTTTCTGCAGATCTAATACATTATTGCTCCTTAGATCCAGGTTTATCTCTCATACTTCCTATAACTCTAATTGTTCTTTTGATTAATGTATCGGCTCTGACGATAGTACAAAATCTTTCCTGGAGTTGCAAAGACAGAGCGGATAATTCTTCTAAAACGTCATAAATCAGGGCCAAGTCTTTTATAAATTCAATAGATTCCATTCTTTCAAACAGGCCTCTGTACTTATTGCGATCTGTACTTTTCCTAGAGCTGTCATTAGCGGCTTCTTTAAAATGTTTCACTAACGCAGTATATGTATTCCAAACTGATTTTACTGTCCGAAAACTACTAGAAACCCAACGAACATCTAATAATCTACCAATTTTGGTTAACTGTATCCCCAAATCTGCGGCTATACTCTTTAATTCATTTGAATTTTTTGGAGATTGACTATATAAAGCATATAAAGTGTCCATGAAAGATTTGAAATGATTAACAGCATTTATATCACTGATACTGTCATCAATGGCCAGTTCTAAACGGCGATTTAAGCAGTGCCAGATAATAATGTCCGGATTTTGTAATCTGTCTTTTAACAATTTGGAAACGCCTGAATTTTTGCCCAACATTGTACTAGCACCATCAGAAGTAAAACAAATCAAGTTTTTTTGTAAAAATTCCTCATTGAGGCCATATGACGAAAAACAATCAAAGAGTGCTTCTAAAATAACTGGTGCAGATTGCGTATTTAAAGATATTAAGTCAAGAAATATAAGCTCTTCTTTTTCTTTGAGGCACGTTTGAATATAAATAATTAGAGCTGATTCTTTACCTAATGTAGTTGACTCATCAATAAAACTGAAAATTTTTTATCTTCCTCAATTAAATTAGCTGTTAATTTTTTTCTAAATTCTTTGGCTATGTGCATTATTATTTCAGAACCACTTTTACGAGAATGTAACGTAATCCCTAAATCTACTCCATTTTTCATTTGCAGCTCTATCAACCTCTCGTAATCTGAAAAGGGCCTGTTACTTTTTACAGTGTAATAAGCCGTGTATAAAAGCTTCTCAGTTTTTTCAATAAAAGATTCCTTCTGTTTAATATTGATTTTTTCCAATCTTGTTTTTGTGGCCTCCTCTAGAATTTTGAAAGCAGTTTTATGAGCTGTTGATAACTGATGAGCTGAAATTTTAGTCCGCAATGATTTAAGTTTTTGATTTCTGTCAGAACCATTAAAAATGACTAAGCAATTAATCCATTCTGGACTTAATGAGATACCTTGGCTTTTATACGAGCCTAATGTCTGTACTTCAGAACAATAGTTGCATCCTAAAAAACCATTTTTTGTTATTAGCCATGCGTGTTTCTGCTTCCGTTCCAACCATTGGCTTTCAGACCAAACTTTCCAAATACCAGTTGATTCCTTATTCTCTGCTTTTTCGACAGTTAACAGTTCATTAGTAGGGTCATTTTCGTTGGGTTCTGACATCGGCGGAATAGGTATATTCGTCTTTTCTGTTTCTTCACATATTTTGGTAGATGATGTCGAAGCCTCATCGTCTACTCTCGGAATTTTTGATGGAATCGATGAAAAAAAACTTGTGATTTTTTTTCTGCAGTTCTCTTCATCATTAAACGTAAGAAAAAAAGACTTACCTAATCAGCTTTCTTGTTTCCGATGAAAAACTGTTTCTCTCTAGATCACAGTATGAGCACGACCACGGACTAGCATAGCGTGAGCACGACCAACGATTTGGCCTTCCGAATTGCCGAATACAAAAAAAAAAAAAATAGCTCTTTTTTCAATCCTTATCTTTCCCAGAATGCTACCTTTGTATTGTGTGTTTCTCACGAGCTGGCACTTTTCTCCGCCGTCGGAACAGCCGAATTCATTTCCACGTGGGGGTGATTGATGAAAATAGACGTGTCTGTAAACGAAACAACTATTAATGTGCGCCAAAGCGCCGGCGACTTTATTTCGCGCCTAACATCTTTTCATCGTCTGCTGTTATTTATTTCTTGCATTGTTCCAACTCCTTTAAAATGGCCACATTTTTTCATTTTTATTGAAGCAAAGCGGGACAAATGGGATGAAATGAGAATTACAATTTAGTTATAATAAAAAGTTGGAAGTGATCTGAATCTCTAAACTTGTCTAAAACTTTTTTTTTTCGGGGGCGGGGGGGGGGGGGGGATTTTTTTTACATACACACAACGGAAAAAAAAAAAAAAAAAAAAAAAAGTGTGGGAGGGATATTTTGATTAACCGGGGCGGCGCCCTGCTTGAAAAAAAGTGCTGGGGCGTCGCCCCGGTGCGCCCTGGCCCCAGTACACCCCTGCGTAGAACATGTCCAGATAAAAAGTTCATCCAGAACTAACGAGCCTATTTTCTTATGAAATTTTTTGATCGGGATTTTCAAGAATATTTTTGAATTAATGAAAGATTAAATGAATAAGCAAAATAATGAATGAATAAATGAGTGAATAAATACATGAATGACTGAATAAATGAATGATTGAACGAATCTGTATTAACCGTTGAAAAAGGCATATTTGAAGCAATTAAGAACTAAAGCTAAACGAGAAAGAGAGAGAGATAGCTAGATTATAAATTTGAAGCTGGTGTACACGGGAAAGTAGGCTCGTATAGTTCTAGACGGAACTTCTTGTTATAATTAATGCAATTGATCATCGGTAGTGTCATCAGAACAATTAAACATACTGTATCACTGATGATTTTTTCTTTCTCTGAAAAGTTGGCAAGTATGATTGCCACACTAGATGGGCATTATAAGTTAAAAACAAGGATTCTGGGGTAACCCCCCTCCGCGCCCTTGCTGTGCCTCTTACTTGTTCCAAGGATGAAATGCGCAAATGGTGTTTTCTAATTACAAAAACTCAGCAAAAACTTTGCTGAGTTAGAACTCAGCACAAATTTTTTATCCAGAAAAATTTAGCCCCTTATTTCTGATTAAACAAAACTTATTGCTAGAAATAAAACCAAAAGAATGGAAGAAAGAAAATTATGTATTTAAAACATTTTGTACGGAAAGTGTTCCAAAACGGGATTTTATAGGCTATAAACAATGAATTTTCATGTTTGTTTTACTCATTATGTTTTATTGTCAAAAGACGCTTTAATGATGGGTTTGTAGAATTCGCCAGTTGCAGCACCCCCGCAATTTCAAGTCACGAGCCGCCACTGCTGATGCATGCAAAACATATTTTCTTCTTTCTAATAATGGGGCTGCATAGTGGAATGTGTGTAAAAGATAGTGCTAATCTTTTCATTTTTTAAATCAAAGATCACTTAATTAAGCCTTCCGCACAGCCTTCTATTGTTTAATTTGGCTGTAAAGTCAACTCAGAATATTCAGGCTCATTGATTCATGTCTTCAGTTTATTAAATTTGACCGCTTTTCTGATTGCAGTGCATTCAATTTCTTTCAAGCAAACAGTGGCAGACCGCGTGTATATGCATGCCATTTAATTTGCCATCTACCTACTTATAGTTTGAAGCGTGGCCGCCGATGTTGAGTAATCTTCGAGGACACACCCTTGTGAGGCTTCTTTTCGCCTTTTTTATGCATTGGCAATTATTTTAAAACACGGTCCGTTGGGATGGGTGTTGCTATCTCTCGTCACTCACAAAGTGCTTAAAACAAACCAGAATACGAAGAAAATGTCTAGTGAAGTTTATATTGAATTGGAACTTATTTCCACGTGACCCACTGACGGAACGTTTGCTAATGGTGCAAATTCAAACGTCTCATTTAAGCATCTTGCTGTTAGAAATGATTTGTCTCTACAGAGTGTAAATTTCTTTTGGTAAGTAATGTCCCTTTCTCTTTCCTCGGGGAATTCGCCATGCATATCTAGTTATTACCCTTAGGTGACCGTTCATAAATGATGTCACACATTTTTTCAACATATTTACCCCTTCTCTGCTCCCCTTTTTCACCCCCCCCCCCCCCACCTTTTCACATGTCGCGCTATATTACATTAGCATATGTACTTGCAGTGTTGCGCTTTAAAAACAAAGCACTACGTTATAGATCACATTTCTAATTTTATTTTTGAACTTTTAATGACATTTGGGAGCATAACAGTAATTGTGATTACATGTGTACTTATTTTATATAAAATTAAATTAAGGTTTAAAACAAAAAAAGATGTTAGTATATAGTAGTAAAAAATACTAATTGTTCGAATTCTCCCGCGCAATTTTTTTCTTAAAAGTTGAAATACTTAAGAAAATTTCCTTTGAAACTTTTAACTAAAAGTAAATTTTAGTCGTTGTTTTCGATACAAAATGAAATTAACAAAACTGTAAAATAATGAATGTAATTTTCTGATGTTAAATGTTTTATAGAAACCAAAAATGGGGTATGTCATACTTTTTGTGACCCCCCTCCCCTCTCCTTGTCGCAACTCGTCACAATTTCTTGAATCTCCCTCGCACCGTGACATCATTTATAAATGACCCCTAGTCAATGATAGAAAGATAAGTCTATTGTCATGGCTTTCTTTTTTTTCTGTTTCTTTTTTCTTAATTCTTTTCAAGACAAAACGTAGATCCATTCAGAACGAAAAAAATTTACAGGTGGAAATTTTATTTTGCTGAGTATTTTTTATCGCCAATGAATGACACCGCTATCACTTATTATTCGATACTGCGTAACACATAAGGGATCATTCATAAATGATGTCACGCTTCGAGGGGGTGAGGGGGTTCGTGAACTTGTGACAAAGTGAGACAAGGGGAGGGGAGGGGGGTCCACTGAAGAGTGACAAAGGGGGGGGGGGGTCAAATATATGAGAAAAAAGCGTGCCGTCATTTATGAACGGCCCCTAAACTGATTTGCTTGAAGTAAGCATTGTATGCTAAAGTTTGTTTACTGCGCTCTGATTAAAAGCTACTAATTTTATTTTACGAAATACATTACAGATGCTGGGTGCTGTCCCAGCTGTCCTTCCTCTTCTTGGCTTTGAGGAATGTATGTATATATTAGGAATCTATATTATATGTATATATAGGAAAAATATACCTAGTGTTTTGCTTTTTTGGGGGGGGAGGGACAACGTCTGTATTCGGAATACACCGGATAATGATTCCGCCGGTTATCTGGTATCCCTTGTCTGTCTGATGAATCCGTACCGAATATCTGGCTATTGTTAGAAACCTGTCATTTCTATACATATTTTTAAACATTCTAAAACTCCCAAACAAGCAAAAAACTCGTTTTTCAAAACATGTTAATTAATTGTATTTTAAAAATCAAATTTGATGTGCCGGATATCCGAATATTGTGTAGTGAACATACAAATGCACACAAAAGCAGGCTCTTTTATATAAATTGATTTAGTGATTGGTTAATATCTTTTTTGCTCATAAAAGTTAAATCACCTACTTCCTTGTTGTAAAAGTTGAATTCGGAGGTGAGTTTTCATCTAGCGAATCAATTAAATGCTTATTCGAAAGGAGAGCCATCAAACGCATACCAAATACGTTTTATTAACTCCTTGCAACTGCAATCGTAATCCCACCTTCAACCCCACTTATCGAATTCGCAACGTATCATTTTCTTAAACGGTGTCTAAAGTTGCAGATAAAAAGGAGACGTTCGTTTGGTGCCAACTCGAATGTTATCTATTAACGTTAAGTGACTGGGAGTCTGCTCTACTAAACGTATGTAGTGTTTTACGAATCTCAATGGTCTGTAATTTGTGTGCATCACTTCGCCGATGTAGGAATTACAGGGGAGAGGTAAAAATTTATATGAAGCATAACTAGCTTTTAAGATAGTTTAGGTGATGGTTAGAAATTATCTATATTATCTACATCTCTTATGATATGTGTTCTAAAATATATACCCGAATTTGAAATGTGTTTATGTCACTTTTAGTGTCTTTTAAAATAAAGGTTATTTTCCAATTTTTACAGTCCGTGTTTGATAATCATTCCCTTCTTATTTTATTTAAACTTAATGTAGTACAGGGTTCGCGCTAGGCCGCGCGATCGCGCGATTCCCGCAATATTTTTTGAAATCCCACTCAAAAAAATTTTTTTTTGGGCTTAAACTTTAAAAATCCCACTTAAAATTTTGGGCAAGGAGGAAAATCCCACCTTGTATTTTTTCCCAGTGTGAACCCTGTAGTAGATTAGAATCTTGTTTTAAGAGAATAGTTTGTGTTACTCTATGCTACATACGTGGCATAGAATTCGACGGTATTTCTCCTACAGCGAATGGTAACACTATAAGGAGAACTTTTATGATTTCGAATTGAGTTGACTTATTTTTGAAATCGATCTTCAAAATAAAAGAGTGTATAAATAAATAATAATATTAATTACAGAAAAATAGCGTTCATTTATTGTTTTTGGAAAAAGAGTCGAACAAATTTCTAAAACTACTAGCTTAAAACTTTAATTATGTGTTAGAAAGCAGTAGGAAATAATTGTTGTAATTTCGTAATTGCATAGTTGAGTTTACTTCAAAAGTAGCCAACCAGTGACAGAACAGCATGTTTGCCATTAAAATTAGATATTCGTTAGACGTAGAGTAAAAATTAAATTTTTATGATTGTTGGCAAAGTTGAAAAACTTGCGATCTGAGGAACTTGTGATCTGAGAAACCATCAGTTCTCAAAGAAAATTGCGTATCTAGGAAAATCTAAAAATTCGAAATGCTATCAAAGATATTCTTAAAAAGTTGAAAAATAATTTAAATACTGGTCTATTTCACTTGAGCATTGATGATTGCAGAGGAATATATTGTTCATGTGCTCATCTGGTGTCGGTAAATTACTTCTAAAATAATTTATCCCGCGATTGGACGGCTGCTGGAGATTACTTTTGGTAATCGACGACGATAGCTATCGTTTCGTGTAAAATTAATTCAGAATAAACTATCATTTATAGTGTCCCCCATTTGGGCTATCTGTCATCTGTTGTTTTTAAAATCTGTGAATTTACTCAATGTTTCAAAAAGCATTTAATAAGCAGTCTGTAGTTCAGGTGGTCGTTACTAATTCCGTTATTAACCTTTCATGTGAACTTGATTTATTTTGTAGAAGCCTATTTCAGCCGACAATCGTAAAATACGCAGTCTTAATTTTTTATCTTTCCCCTCCACTTCCTTCGTCGGCCTCTCGAATTATTATTTTTACTCGTAGCACGCTTGTGTTTTGCCGGGAATGTGAAGACAGACTGAACAATCATGCTCTGGAAGAAGGGAAATGAAAGAAGAAAATAAAAATCTAAAAAATGTGACGGTGGAAAAAAATAATAATGGAAGCATTCAGTCTCTTGAATGGGTTGGGAGTAATAGTGAAAGCTTTTGCTTTCTAAGAGAAAAACAGGATCCTGCCTAAATTTGGCTCCACACTAAGTGCCACTCATAAATTGAAACGTCAAGGGAAATTCAACGAGCCTGCGCGAAGTGTTGGTACACAAACTATCCTTTCTTCTCTCGCAGTCGCATGCTTAGATGATGAATCTTTTTTACAAGAAGTTTTTATTTAAGTTATTATCTTAATTATAACATTTGTAATGTTATTTAGCTTATCTCATATTTATTGAACCCTGAATTTCTCCAAATATTTTATAATTTTGATATCCTCCCACTGGCAACTCGGTTAAACATCCAGTTGAAATTGGTTATGTTGCTTCACTTGACCCTTTGCTGTAGTAACTCATTAGGCCTACGCTTTTATTTATTTATTGATTTATTGCTTATATATGTTTATAAAGGTATCTCACGGGACCAGTTTCTCTTCTAGTTTTTCAGGCAAGCTATTCTTATAGGAACAAAATTACTAGTATAAGCCAGTAACTTGGTGTTTCGTTTATGAAAAAAAATATTCTCTTTTCTCTTATTTTCCTTACATGATAAGCTATTAATGGTAATTTCGATGTGTAAAAGACGTGACAAAACCTTTTTTTTTTTTTTTGTTTCATTTCAGGTACTTAATATTAAAGTAACCAGGGGTGCCATAGAACTGTTTCGGGGTGGGGGAATTAAGGGGTCTTAGTGTTTTTGAAACTTCTCCATGGCTTTCGAGAGGGCGCGCCATCGTTGTTGGGAGAGAAACAACCCTGAAATAAGTAATACATTTTAGTGTGCTTGCATATAACTTTATGCCATCTTTTAAAGAAAATAGTGCAAGGATTTTAATCTAAGTAATAAAATTTGAATTAATGTGGAAAAATATGCCATGTCAGGAGTATCCCGTTTTTGTCATGTCTGTCACGACATGATTTTACATAATAATTCAAAGTATTTACTTATAAAATGGAAATTTTCCCACTGTTTTTAAAATGGGTTTGGACATGAACACCCACCGCAAAATTCATCAAGTTATAATAACTTAACGAATTTTCTAAATTAAATTAATATTTAGTAGATGAAATGAAACGAGAAAGAAGGAGCAGACATAAGACGGATGGACTTAACCTAAATGGAAAATTTTGTTCCATAATCGATCCAATGTCCTTTTTTTTTTTTTTTTCTTTTATTTTATTTATATATTTTTTATTTATTTATTTATACTTTTCTTGCAAATAAAAGTTTTTATGTGTCATCAATTTTTTCGAATATTACTTTTTGTGGTAAAGTTGATTATTTAACTCATGTAACCATATTTTTTAATTCGGTGATTCGTAATAGATTGCTCGTGTGTGTTAGTTAAACGGTTGTTGTACTTTCAAAATTGAATTTGACTTAACCTATTTAATAGCACAAGAAATGTTTTTGTCCCCCTGTGGGATTTCAGCAGGAAAAATAACGTTCTAATGTAATACTTGTGTTTTGTCGCATCAATCAACTATCTCAACTTTCTAAAAACTTGAAGTGGTGTTGATATAAAAACGTATGTTTGAAAAAATTCACTCCGTTTGTAATTAATTAACAAAATGATGGAGTCTTATGTTTAGTTTTAGTTTATAAATCTCATATATCTTTATAACGCTCCACCCACTACGAAGAGCTTACAGTATATTTCTGAGGTCTTTAATATATATTAGGTTTACATGTTAGGTGGTTTCTGAAACTCAGAAACTTCACTTACGCGCTTGCCCCCATTAATCAAAACAGACTTTTAGAGATACGTATTTGTTTGCTTTATCTTTACAAATACGTATTGTAAATAAACTCTGACAACTAGCAACAAGTTCTGGGCCCCGCTAGGCTTATCCTTGTCAAGTTACCAATCCGCAATGGAAATGGTTTTACTTAATAATTCAAAATATTAATTTATAGCATTAAAACTAATTTTTTCTTATATCCTTAAGAGTACGCTTTATTTTTGCATCGGGAAATTTCTTTTGAATCCAACAATTATCTAATCAATTAAATACTCTTCTATTTGAAGGGTCCACTGAAAAAAACGACCTAAGTCATACTACTTGATGAACTTTGCTTTCTGTTTTATTCATTTATGTTATAACATAAATGTTAATTTTTATCTATACGAGCCTACTTTCCGTAACACACAAATTCAAATTTATAATCTAATTTAGAGTGTAGTTAAAATTAACATTTATGTTATAAAATTAATGAATAAAACATAAAGCAAAGTAAATCATGTAGTATGTGACTTAGGTCGTTTTTCCAGTGGACTCTTCATTTGTTAAAGTTTAAAGGGTTCTGTATTTTAATTTAATTTTAATCAAAAATATTTACGGCAATCGTCGTTTGAAAAAGACGTTTCGCAAATGTAAAAGAGTTTTTCCTCTGCCATTGTACGTTTACATTGTTCCCCTGTAGATACCAAAGATAATTTTTAGGAACGTTATGAATAATTTTCCTATGAGTTGCTTGCTCTTCGTCATGGCCATGATGTCATTTTTTAGATATCAGTTTGTTATGCAATCAAAACCACGTGTTTTTAAGATACGTGGGCGGAAAATTCTTCAGAGTTGTGGTTTGATTCCTCATTCACAAAAAATTTATATGCGCTCTTCATGGATCGTATTAAGTATCGATCTTTATGCATTATATTTAAAAAATTTGTTCGGATATTTATGGTCATCGAGTCTATGCAGTTTGCGAAATTTAAGTTAGTCTCTGCCTTAAGCGGGGTTTAAAAAGTTAATTTGTTTCTGGTATGTCAAAGATACTGCCTCTTCAGAGTGAACTTTTCGATCCAGCGAGACTTAACCCTTTCAGCCCTGAATTTTTAAATTTGAAAAAAAAAAAAAAAAAAAACTTTTTTTGTTAGTTATTATTGATAGGGAGCTTCTTAAGACCGTAAATACCAAATTTGAACTCATTTGCTTAATTAGTATAGGAATTAATTAGTGGTGGCATCTCGCTTCCAATTAATTTTTTGTCGGTTTTTTTTTTTTTTTTTTTTTTTTAATTTTGAATTTTGGGAAAATAATTGAGAAAATGGAATATTATCTTCATCTGGCTCTTCCATCTAACTCTTCTGCAATATCCATTTCGTTTATATTTTCCACTTCATCTTCTACGTCCGAAATATATTGTTGAGGTTATCGGCATCCATTTTGCACGACTTTATAAAACACTTATTTACACACAACACAAGTCAAGTAATGACGTAAACTGCGCTTATATTTTGTTTAGGAGGATTTGTTGAAGTGACATCCAGTGATAAACAGCAAAAATACGGATTGTCATAGTAAGTAGAGACATGTAAATGTAGCGGTGGCAATTGCCACCGCCAGGGCCGAAAGGGTTAACTGAGCCAATAAGTAATTAAGACCTATGTTCAATTATCTTTTGTTGCCTGAAAAGTGCAAAAATATTTCTTGATTTCTGTTTTATAATTCTTCATTTTGATAAACTTTATCCGGGTGAAAAATTGATAGATATTCAATAACTTAATTTTCTATTTAAAACATTTTCAGCTACAAAACTTTTAGCTTAGTGTGATTGTTTAGTTATTTTTTGTTTATGATTAAATAGTTTATTTATTATTAAATATATAGGATGTAGTTAGGTACCTTATGGATCCTGAGATGGACCCTTATAAAATTTGCTATCTTGAAAATGAATCCTTCTCGGAAATTGTTCACCACTCTTATGTCTTCTGATCTTCTGACTTCATAAAATTAGCAATGGTCATAAGCATAAACATTAGCAGTCCCCCCCCCCCCCCAGTTCAATGGCGCAAATTCCCTCCCCAGTTCAGTGGATTTTCCGGATACCGAATATCCGGCTTTGACGTGTAAAACTTGTACATTCTATACGTATTTTTAAACACCTCTCATCTTGCAGTGCGTAGTATGTTAGTAATTTACATATATATTTGCAAAACATGCTAGTTAATTAAATTTTAATAATCAAATTTGACATACCGGATAACCGGATTTTTCGTGCAATGACTGAATCAAATTCTGGATATTTGAGAATTTGTCGGACACCGGATATCCGATACATGCAAAGAAAAAAAATTTTGATGGCTCAACATCCACCATGATCCCCTGAATATAAAAAGATTGTCCATAACTGCCTGATTTTTTTTTTCGTTCTCTTTATTTTATTTTATTATCACTTCAGCATCATATTGATTTTAAGTATGTTGAGTTGATATTTTCTCTATATTTCTTAAAGGTTTTGTTAAATTGTTGCTTCAATCACTCTGAATGTGTTCATTGCTTGCCAAAATAAACGAAAACAATGCGTAATTTTTTTCTACGAAAAATCACATGATTGAAAAAATCTGAGTAAGAGACACTGTTCAGTATGTCCATTGATGAGTGATAAAGGATAATTTACGAAATAAGAAATGGTGACGTGATCTAAACAATTTGTATGCGTTTCATTGAGTTTTGCAAAAGAATTTTCGAAGGAGCTCTTCATTGTAATACATTGAGATAGATAATATTAAGGGGGGGGGGAGATACTCTCCAATTTTTTGAATAACAAATGACTTAAAATACACAACCTAAAATATCTAGGGACGCGGGAGCGTCCCGCCGCCCTCCAAGAAAACCGAACGATCAACCTGCGAAAAAAAGCGAAAAATAAAGGCGAAATCGACCAAGGCTGTTATCACGACAAAACAAGTTGGGTTTTTCACCCCAGTGTATCTCAGCCCCATGAAGGTCCCTGGAGTTGATTTTTTGCATACTCAATCTCGAGCGGCCCCTGACGACGTATACCAAAAATACCAAAATTCAATCCTCGAGACCATCAGGGACCGGAGAAATAAAAGTTAGAAAATCGCTATTTTCCAGGTTCTTCGTGTTGTTGTTCTCATTCTCTTTGTTCTTCGACAGGGCTACAGCCCAGACGAAAAAACGGATTGAGCTGAAATTTCACACAGGAACCGGAGAAATAAAAGTTAGAAAATCGCTATTTTCCAGGTTCTTCGTGTTGTTGTTCTCATTCTCTTTGTTCTTCGACAGGGCTACAGCCCAGACGAAAAAACGGATTGAGCTGAAATTTCACACAGACATTCCTCATGCACCAAGGGTGTGCCATCCCCCCCCCCCCTCCCACTCAACCTAACCCCCAAAAATATGATTTTTACCCTCCGTTTCTCAGCCTCGTGGGGTATGTGGTGTTGATATTTTGTATAAATATTCTCGGGGGACCCCTGCGTAAGTATACCAAAATTTAACCCCGGGGACATAAGGGGTAGGAGTAATTATTAAAGTTAGAAAATCACCATTTTTCTGATTTTTCCTGTTATTCATGTTAAAAAAAGTTTAAATCGCTTCAAAAGCAAGAATAATTAAAAGCCCTTTAATCACCTGTTATCAACCCTGTAATTTGCCATTTATAGTCCCATATAACGAACCCTTTCATGCAAAACCCTCGGCCGTAAAAAGTTGTGATATCCAATTTGCCCGCTATGTATCGTCCTCTTCCTCTCCAAAAAAAAAACACGTCGGCAAAGACTTTTGATACCTCCTTGGCCTGACAAACTAGCATCCTCCATGTTTCCCCTCCTTTCATCACACCTACTTCCACTAGAACCTCCCCCACCGCCAAGTTGAAAAAATTTTCCATGTTGTTTGGAGGTTAAACCCCGATTTGTTTTAAGTGATATTGCCGATCTTAATTTAGCAGTGTGTGTATATGTAAGCACTCACATGGCGCCCCCACCCCTTAAGGAGAAGAATATTTTGGTTGCGTCTCTAGATACTTACAAGCCCTGCTGCTGGTGTCTATAGCGAAGTACGGATGTGATGCATCACAGAGAGTATACTGATAAACTAATAAGAACCAGTTTTGGTCAAGTAATATTGGAAACCATTGATGTTTAAGTCTCAGAGATTTTTTAAAAACTCCATGAAATCATCCATCTTCTATTCTCTTCCCAAAGATGTTGCAGGTGGCGACGGAACGTCTTTCTAATAAAATTATTCGCTCACGACTGCTTCATTGAAATCCCGCGGCTTGCCCGTCGGCCTTGCGAGGCAGTTCTAAATTAATTTTTTTTTTTTTGCTCTTGTTGCGATTCATCCGTACGTTCGCGCTGGTGACGTGTTGAGAGAGAGCCAGCCCGTTTTCCCGGTGATTGTGCGAACGAGTTCGATCACACCGGCGGGCGAAGTGGTGGATCACCACACACACGCACTCATGGAAGTGCTCGATGCTTGGGAGCTCGTTGTGGGTTCAGCCTGCAATTGGCGCCTCGAAGCTTTTCCATGGGAGTTGCTGCTCAGATACCGTCGGAAGGTAAGGATCATAACTTTGTCAAAATTTATGTGCATTGCTCACTATTTTGCCGCAGAATTTCACATGCAGCGCTGTAGCTGGGTTCCCGCTAAATTCATATTCATTTTTTTGGATGTAATTCTACGTTTTGAATCATGGGAAAAATTTATTTATATTTTCTATTCATCTGAAATTTCACGAAACATGTCTCTAGATCAGGATTATTTTCAACTTTTTTCTCTTTTTTTTAAAAACTTGCTCTCCTAAAACTTTATAACTGGAACTTAGATGTCCCCGACGATTTTAAATTAACTTCTGCATCTTCTGAGCAATATTTGCGGTATATATTAAGTTCCTTTTTTTGTTTGAGTTATTTGTAATATAAATTTTGTTACATATATGTTTGCAAAGTAATGGGAAAAAAATACATATTATAGAATTTTTGTATAGTACAACTAGTTTTGTAAAAACTGTATAACTGAAATTGACGATCAATATAAAATTTAAAGAATCGTGATCCATATGAAGCTTTTCATGAAGACCCTAATAAATGTGTATGCAACAAAAAACAAGATTTATTGCTTTAAACACTCGATTTAAAAATTATCTGATTAATTTAGGATTAAACTTTACAATTATTACTGAAAACAGGTTTCCCCCTCATACTCTAAAATGTTTTTAGAATCCTCCTTGCACAGAGCTGAAAATTTAAAAACATGGGTATAGTTTGGCGCTTTCATACGTTTCTCACTAATTTGAAGTGAATAACGGGTACTGATTTACCTACAAATAGAGGTATAATAAAAAATGAAAACACAGAAATGAATAATCATTTGAGTAAAATTATTCTTTATTATTTACCAGTCAATTAACGATATTTAATTTAAAAACAAACGTTTACGAATTTAGAACTGAAGTTTAAATTTGCGTCCTCTTTCCCTTTCTGTCTTAAAAATTCATGGGGAAAATGGTCTCGCTGATTATTGATATATTAGGAATTAACTTTGAGTACTACAAAAATATTAAACATTTAGCTGAAAAACGTTACATTTCTGGAAGGTGCAGTGGCGCGTCGCAGAACAAATTTTAGGGAAATTCTATTTATATTTTTTATGTATTTGTAACCTAAAATTTGTTTTAAATAGAAAAAGTTGTAAATTTTTCGTCAATTACAGTTGAATTAACACGTTCACGCCGAGGCCGATTTTCATGTTTTTCGTTGTGAGGCGACGCTAGAATTCATGCTGCTCTTCATCTGGCGGCGCCGCCCGATAAGACAGCCTAATGCGAGCCACCGGTGGTACGCGCCGACCGATAGACAGTCTAATGCGGGCCACCGGTGGTACGCACCGACCGATGAGATAGTCTAGTGCGGGCCACCGGTGATACGCGCCGGCTTGAACGTGTTAAAGACTCAATTGAAATTGACGTAACACAGTAGCTACATTTGAAATTTTTGAAAAAAAAAAAGAAATCGCAATTGCTTTTCTCCATCTTAAAATATTTGCTTTGCCTCACCCACCCACCAAATCAAATTCTGGAATGATTCTTTTTTTCACTCACAGAATAAACTGTAAGCAATAAGAACACGGAGGGAAACCATGTCAAAATGTAGTCTTATTTCCTTTCAAGAATCAAGGATTTAAATGATTACATCTGACAACTTTTTCCTCAGCTTGAATTGCATCAATATTTAATTGGTAATGCGTGTATAATATATATATATATTATATCTGTTTTACGTAACGTGTTGCGATATAGCAGGCTGTACTTTGAATTTAAAAGAAGAAAACACTAGATCCTGTACAAATATTTGGTTATTCAAAATTCTTTAATGCATTTGAATTTCGTATTGCATATTTTTTCCCCCCACAACGAGTCCACTACTTTTTATCTCAACTAAAAGCAAACGAATTGCTGAAGCGATTTTTCATTTTTTGCTTACATGCATTAATTTAAAAATATACAAACCGGAAGTGATTTCAAAAATACTGTTCACCACACTTATGAATGAATTCAGATGAGCTCTAATCAATGTGAGTTAGAAGTAACGTGGTGATTAATCACTTCAGCAGAACCACAAATGGTGCAGAAATAGGAAGGGAGGAGGGGGCATAACCCCTGGATGACGGGTTTTAGGTGTGTCATCAAAAGAGAGGTGATGAGAATGCGCATCACCTGGTGACTCAGAATGACATTAAGTATTCTTAAAATACTTGTGTTTTACGTTATTATAAGCCTGAAATTCATGATTAAAAATCTTAGTTCGACTTCGTCAGCCCATTTAACTTCTCTCCTTGATAAGTCGTTTCGTCAACTTTAAACAATTTGTCATAGTCCAAATATTTGCTCTTAATGAATTTTCCTGCATTTTTTTTCATCTATCACACTTCGAGGTGAAAATTTTGTGTTAAGGATCATTATGAATATGCATTATAAATATACGAATTAAAAAGAGCACTTGCACTGGAAAACATGAATAAAATGAGCGCTTGCACTCAGTGATATAGTTTTAAAAAAAAATTCAACCTGCATATATTTTAGCTATACCTTTTGTCTAAAAAGTACAAACAAATGAGTTTATATTCCGCCCCGCTCCATATTTTAAATCTAAGTCCAAAAATTCATTTTTTGCTTTCCTCCCTTGATGATTGTAGGTTGGGGCAATTAGGGGGATATGCTCAACTTGCTGCCCACGAACCGGGTGTGTCCCGTAGAGTGTTTTTAGTGGCCCGCCAAGTTCTGAAACTTGACAATCTATGATAGAAATTAATTTTTGTTCAGATACACCCTATAAAAGCTCTTTTTCCCTTTTCATAGGTGCAGGTTGATTTGGCCTCGAAAATAATTCGCAGCATTATCTAAAGAAAAAAAAACTAGAAGTTCCATCTAGAACTATACGAGCCTATTTTTCCGTAGTTGTCTAGCTATCTCTTAGCATTAGTTCTTAATTACTTCAAGTTTACCTTTTTCAATGGTTAATACATATTCATTCATTCATTCTTCCACTCATTCATTTATTCATTCATATATATATTATTCATTCATGAGTAACCTTAAAAATCCTGATCAAAAACTTTCATCGGTAAATAGGCTCGTTTAGATCTAGATGAATTTCGTATCTGTACATGATCTACGTCATAACATCTTTCCGAAAACGTTTGTTCCCAGCAAATCCGTCTGTTAGATTAGGAGTTATATAGGATTGATATTTTTCCGTAGGTGCTGTTATTTTTTATTTTATTTTTTAAACTGTTCAAAAATGAACAAAAATTGTTCAACTAAACAAATATTTCATACTGCGAGCTTCTTCCAATAACCTTCTTCATAGGAACTTGGATCTTACCCAGAGTTTACATAATTTGCTTAATTTTTTGAACCATGGTGCATTGGAGCATTACTCTTATTTTCCTGTTTATGTGTAAGTTTCCCTTTCGCGCTCTCAGAAGTAAAGTTTATATAAAAGTTTAAAATAAGAAAAAGGTTTTTTTTTTTCGTTTGTTTTTGATTTGGGATTATCGGAACGTGAAGGGGAAAAAATACGTGGAGAGAATATCGCCGTTTATTGGTTGGTTGGTGTCGTGTCATGGATAGAGAATAAAATTAAATAGGACCGAAGGTCGTTTATACAAACTAAACTAAACTCAGTGGCGCGCCAGCCCTTTTGGGGGCCATGGCCTACTGTGCCCATCCCAGTTTACAAGACTGAGGACCCTGGGGTCAGAAGCAGGAGTTCCGCTCAAGTGATCGGCATGACGTGGATTCCCCCCAGTGTTTAGTTCCCAAGCATGCTTTTCCGCATTTTATCGAGCCCACTGTAGAGATGAAAGGCTGAGTCGACCCTGCCCAGCTCGAGAATCGAACCCCGGACCTGTGGCATGGTAGCACGGAAGGCTGGCACTCAGCCACTGGAGTTCTTGGTCGTATATACAGCATCTGCGATTTGAAGGCAATTTTCTTCGTATAAGTCCCCTCACGGATTGTCACGTATTTGCTGCAGTTGCGCCAGAATAGCGGGACTGTTGAAAAGATGTTTGGAGGCTAGTTTTATGTCTGAGCAGCTTTTGCAGAGGTAGTACGTCTTTGTCCCGTGTCCCGTCTTTAGGAATCTTCATCCCCCTGAAGTGTCCTGTCCAGAGTCTTGTTAGTGTGCTGGTGAGTGTTATCGCCGTTTATTTGATGCATCGATAGCTAAATGTGTTAACATTTCTTTTCAAATTAATTTCTTCCTATTAGTTATGCCTTTATAATTCACTGAGAAAGTACTGTTAATTTACCTTAAAAATTCCTTACCCCCTCTCCCTTCTTTTTTCCATTAAAAATGTTCATTCTTGACGACTAAAAATGTCAAAAAAGAACGGACCTATAAACGTTGAATGAGAAAGAATTTTAAGCATTGTGCTACATTCGTCACACATGTCGACGTTTTTCCAGTTGGCCGATTTTAAAAATAGCAGTTGACGTATAAGCCGCAGTAGAATGCTGTTAATATTTTTTGAAGACATGCCATGGTTTTAGAGGGAGAGAGGTATAATTTGAAAAGCAGTGGTTACTAAAATATGCTCAATTATTCTGCGGTGAGAAAATTAATAATTTCCAAAGCTCCCTTATCATAAAGTTTTTTTTATCAGTTGTAAGGAAAGAAAACATCTTATTAATAGATTTCAGAATAAAATTCTTTTAAAAAAAATAGCACTAAGCTCTGTTAAATTACAGTACGAATTCATATACGTTTTCGGTTTCTGTTATCAGTATTTGCTATTCTGCTACGGAGTTCCTACTCACATATTTTGCAATATTTAAATTAATCGCATTTTTCACGAAAACTTTCTGGTAAATTCAAAGCGCTCTACGCTTTCATAGGTTGATGTTATCTTCTTAACTTGCCTATAGCAACTTGCCCATGAAGTTACCTTTCCCAAATAAAGTAACAAATGAAAACAGCATTCACGTTATATTGCTCTCTATGAGCCTATGGAACTACCAAATTTAAAAAATCTTCATTCAACCAAGCAACCGCAAAAATCGAAGTTACAAAAATAATTATTTTCAGCAAATTCGAGATATCTGTAAAGCAGTCATGGTCAAAGTACGGCCCGCGGGCTAAGTTCACTTCCGGCTAGTCAAACCGGCTCGCGACACGGTTTTAAATAGCCCCTACAACTAATTACACATAGGACAAAATGTACGCACTCAGCAGATAATTGCGGCGTTAGCATCTTCCTATATCTGTGAACAGATGTTTTCCACTATGAAGATTAGGAAAAGCAGCGTTAGAAACCGAGTGACTGATCACCATTTAGCTTCATTACTGCGAATCAGCTCATCCTAGTCTCTACCAGATTATGAACAACTTTTAGAAGCTCAGTCACAGTTTCATCTGTCACATACGCCTTCATACTCTTCTAAAGAATAATCAATTTTTATAACTTTTTTCCTAGTTTTTTTCATATTGTAGCGTGAACTATAAATTGTGTGTGGTGTAAAAATCAAAAGTAAAAAGAATAAATAATAAAAATTGTTTATTATTTATTCCCCCCCCCCCCCAGCCCTTGGAGGGCTACTTCACCAAAAAAATGCTACATGCACCTGGTGATTGTAATGTGTTTTTCTCATCAGTACCACGAATCTATGGGAATAAAACCTATGTGACTTGAGTCATGTAATGCGTTCGGATTCACTTTCAGTTAGACATAGAATTCGTTATGAACAATAATTGCGGAACGAGGATGTGCGGAATCGTAACTTTTATTAGTCCAAGTGCGAAACGATTCTCTCCAGCGGTCTTGCTTTTTCTTATGAAAAACAAAAGAACTAAACGCAGTTAATTACCATCTTTCGTTCTGCTGCTACCGATTTTTCAAGCTTAAAATGCTGTTTTTTACAGTTCATTAATTTTTGCTGCTATTATTGCAGCTACCTACTTGCGTTTTAAATGTAATACCAACTATTGCTGTGATTTCTTGATGTGGGAATTTTCAATTTTAGTCATTTCAAGGGAACGGAAATGTTGTTGGAAATGAAACACCACGTGCAAATTGATTTTACAACATCCCAAAATTTTCAATGGTGGAATCTGCGCTATGACCCCTCCCCTTGTGGGTACAATTGCAGTAAGTCAATGTAATTTTCTGCCACATAAGATGTCTTGTATATACAGGTATATATATATTTCCCAGGTTGGGAGTGAGCATTTGCTCCCTCCAATCCTATTTTGTAAATAGAAATTCGTGGGGCGCAAATTACTACTAACTACCAATAGTTTCGAATTGTAGCTCTCCTTGCCTTCATTCCATTCAATTTTTTACCCCCTCCCAGTAATCAAAATTGACAAAGTATCATCATAAAAGTGGGAACACATTTTTTTCAGAACGAAAATTCTGAAAATCAGCAGGTGCCCATTTAAATTTGACGAATTTTCCAAAAAAAAAAAAGAAAAGAAAATAATGGGGAAAACGAACCGTAAAAATGTACCCTTTAAAAAGTTCATCGCATTCTAAATATTTATTGCAGTGTATTAAAAAAAAGTGTTAGTGGTTATGAGAGGGATGATGCATGCATGTCTGTCGGCCCCCTTCCCCGAAACCTTGATAGAATGCTCCAATTTAATTTTTTTTTTTTTTTTTTTTCAGTTTATACATTAATTTTAACGTGACTTTTACAATTTATTTTTTAAACTGCTAATTTTTCATTGGACAAAAACTTTATTATTGTTAAATATTTTTTGATTGTTTAAGATTTGTATGTACGCGCTTTTAATTTTTTTCACAAAAATTGATGTTAGATGCAATTTTTTTAGAAATTTCATTTTTTTTATTTTATGTAAAAGTAAAAACGCATACTATAATGCAACATTTCTCTTGTATCAATGCTTTCCTCCATTGTCTAGAGTCCGAGTGCTTAAAATTACTTAACAGATATAAAGAATAAAAATCGAGGATAAAGTAGCTTCTAATAATAAAAACTAGCTAATCCCGGCAGAACATTTGCGGGCTACAAGTTCAACTATAAAGGATCGGAAGTTAACTATTTTAAAATCGCAAAAAACGCTTTAAAGTTCGAAAGGCTTAAGAAAAGATCGGTAGATGCAAACATAAGAATGATCGCTCTATATAAACAAACTAAGATGTGGCTACTTCAAAGCATCGGGAATTAAAAATTGAGTTATCAGTGGAAATACTTTGTAATATATCGAAATAAATTTGTTAAAGGCCGTAAATTACGATAATAAGTACGAATATTATGTTACATTTCTATACCAATCATTAAACAAATTTTTAGAGTGACCTGGGGTAATTCCCGATCAAATAATACAAACATCAATTTTGTGAAAAAGTCGTTTTCGGTAGAATTCCAATTTTTTCTGAAAATTTGATGACTTACGGACGAATTCCTGTGCAACCTTTATTTTCCTGAAAATAAAAACAGAATTTGCAATATTTAAAATTTTCAGTGGCTAGGAATTATTCATAGAACGGGGTAAATCTTGATCACTTCTGGAGCAAATACTGATGACCCAATTTTCTTCAAAACGAAAGGCATTTCATAAATAATCATATGAAAGTAGTTAACAACTAATACATTAAAATATAAATAAATAGGCAAAACATAATTTATCAGCTGACAAGTTGATTTATTTAAAAAAATTAACTTTATTATTCTAAAAATCTTTTCAAACTTTCTTGTAACACTTATATGCACTGTTTATGGCAGTGTCATAAACTGAATGGAACAGCTCCATTTAAGGTCACAGGACCATAAAAAATGTATTTCACATTTATCTTTTCAATTTTGTCACTTTTTGGCCATCTGTAGTTGCCTGTATCTTTTTCTAAAAACTTCATTTCAAACAGATCTCCTGCTCTATTTAAAGATTTTCAAACGTACATTGGATAATTATCATAATAAAGTGCATAATAGCTGTGTGAAGATATATTCTTGTGAATAGCATCCAACAAGAATTTAGCATCATCTAATTGGGTGGATTTATCTATTTGATCAACTTGTAAATTTTCCACTAATGATTTGCTATCTTTGTTCATAACTTGTTCTATAACAACATTTTTGTTTCTTTTTTTCCCATTAGTCTTCGTCCACATTTGTTGATCTGTCATTAAAAATAACTGAAATTAATTGTTTTTGCTCTTTCTGATGAAATTTATGCCAAGAAAAGCAAGTGATCAGGAATTACCCCAGTGGATCAATATTTACCCCATCTACACGGGGCAACATTCGGTACAACCTTAAATAATAAATTTTAATGTTTACAGAAGATGTGAAACAACCAATCAAAACCTTACATTATTTTTAGATAATATGAATACAAAGTAGAACAAAATATGTTTTAATAAAAGAGGAAGAAGGATCTTTGTAAAAATGTGCATATTTAGGGACCCATCTTTGAAATGCCAAGTTCTGAGTGCAGTTTAGAAATTACTTAATGGATTACCCTTAACAGCAAGTAATTATTTAGTAAATGTAGTTATATTTTAGCAAAATGTCCAAGAATACCTGATGATATCTCAAATTACACAAAGATAAATTTTTCATTCATAAAAAATGAGTGATTAATATTTACCCCAGAAACTTAGTGATCGGGAATTATCACGGGTCACTCTGTATAACGTTTTACCGTAGTTGGTTTTTTGCATGATGTCAGTATCAGAATCGTACCACAAAATTTAATCGTAACTGATCCACGTTAAGTGAAATATATATAAGGATACTGCTACTAACTTAAACATATCTACTGGCCACTGGCTACTATCTAAATCATTATTTCCCAAGGTTCGGGGACCAAAGTGGTGCGTGAGACCCTCGGGGGTGGTCTGTGGAATCTGATGAATATCAGATATTTATTGAATAATCTTTAACGTAATAATTATTAGAAATCAGAATATATCGTAACGTCAAATCGGTGGAAATGGTATCAATCCATGCCTTTTCACTGTACTGTTGGATAAAGCAATATTTTTTATTTTTATATAAGCTCGGTCCATAATGTTTCGGTCCCGTTACCGTTTCTGTAACCAAATTATTCCAAAAGCTTAAATTTCATGTTTTAGTTCATTAACCGATTTCAAAAAAGAAATGTTTTTTTTTGAGTTTGTTTGTTAATTTCGAACCGATTTTGATGATTCTTCGTTTAATCGATAAAGGGTGTTTCCAATAGGTCTCATCATACCTTTGTTTTGCCAAATTTGTCCATGAGAAAAAGTGAATGATTGTAAATTCAGTAAATTTTTTCTTCTTCATTCATAACTTCTTACTAAATGAACCGATTGCAATGTTTATTTATTATTTTTTTAACGGTAGAGATTCGTCTAACGGAAACATCGTACATTAGATTTGACTACATTTGTTCTTTAGGAGGAACGTCATGTGTGAAAAATTAGTCTTTTATGTTAATTTGAAAGGTTTAATTTGAGATTTCTTTGTTGAGTAAATTATTAAAAAATGGTAAAACAGATTGCTAATAATCTGCGAATAAACGTTTATTAAATCGCCAAAAATGTTTTAAGTTACAAGGTTTTATTTAAATTCAAAACATCGTTGCATTATCCAAACAAAACTCCTGTTGCCAAACAGCAAATGATAATGCTGATAATTTCCTCAGAGCCAAAATTATTAATTTTTTTTCCTAATTAACGTTATAATAAATTATAAAATGGTTGGATTATTGTATTGTCATCGAAGACAAGTTTGTGTGCAAAATTTGAAGATAATTTATGCAATAAGAGTAGTCGAAAACCGCCTTACAAAATTCCGCCACAAGTCAAGTTAAATAAAACCATGTAAAAATGTTTTAAATTGCACGGTTTTATTTTTAAAAAATCGCCATGTAGAAACCTCTGCATCGCAGTTTCTTTTTTTGCCCTGATTTGAGTATTTTAAAATTCAAAACATCGTTGCGTTATCCAAATAAATTCCAAACAAAGCTATCGTTGCCATTCGACAAATAATGATTCTGATAATTTACTCAGAGCCAAAATTATTAATTTTGTTTCCTAATTAACTTTATAATAAATTATAAAATAGATGGAATAGTGTATTGTCATGGGGGGGGGGGGCATAAGCTTGTGTGCAAAGTTTGAAGATAATTTATACAGTGATTGTGGTTGAAAACCGCGTAACAAACTTCCGTGACGATTCCGTGACGAAGTTAAATAAAACCGTTTAAAAATAGTTTGTTTCTATTAAGCAGCAATATTAAAACAATCATGAGCTTTTAGGGAATGGCTTCTCTGAAATAAAAATTAAATTCATTCAGACTGTTTACTCTAGCAACTTTTTTAATCAACTTCAAAACGGAATTATCATACAAATTAATCACTGAAAGTGGGTGTGCCCTTTGATAATAAAACAACAAAACAAAAGAGTATTCTCTTAAAATATGTATTCACACCAGAAAAATGAAATAAAATATTTTTTGGAAAAAAAAAAAAAAAAAAACAAGACTTCAAACAGATTTGGTTTTAGAAAAAGAAAGTTCCTTCATAACTGATCTATACATACTTTATTTCACGGTGTTATTTTGTGATTGAGGTGTTTAAAAAATATGCTAATTTGTCTTTAGAAATAGTATTACATTTTAAATAAGTTGCGCTCAAGTGGTGCATAAATACCCAGAAAATGAATAACGTGATTTTTTTCTAGCAAAGGTTTAGACAGTAGCATTATTCACCACATCATTTCCTCATCTTTATTATTCTGTCACGGATATCCAATATAAACTCATTATGTAGATGTCCATCCACACAATAAAAATCACTTTGTCTCAACGCCGATGCCTACTGACGTGTTGTGTTCAATTAAAACCGTGAGATCATTAGTTCGCACTTGGAACTTCGTGCATTTCCGCTTTCTACACGTATTTATGCTCCAGTTGTGGCATTAGCACAAGGTCTCGAGAGACTTGTGAATCTTTGTTTGTGTTTACAATGCACGCAAAATCTATTTGAAGATGTGACACGGCTTGTTTGTGGGCGAATCTGAAGTGTTCGGTTCAAAGTAATTAAAAACGCTTCGCGTACGTTGGTCGCAAACTCATAAATTTTTATAACAAAGCTTTCCGGCTTGCAGCTGTTTGGAAGTGTGATACTATCATAGTTGAACTATTAAAAGCAATCTTTTAAATAAATGAGGATTGCCCCCTCCCCGTTCTGAGGTTGCTTGAAATCGAGCGAAGATTTGTAAGTAAAATCATTAATTAAAACAAATTGCGACTAAGTCAAATAATTGATGATATTTTACTAATAATTTCTCGTCGGCTTTGAATGTTTGCTTGAAAATGAAAAAAAATTTGACACACTTGGACCGTGATGGAAAGTGTTGCTGATTAGTTTCTGGCGCCAATTCCTTCACGTAGGGCAGAGCTATTGAACGTTTTCTCGTTTGGCATGACTGGTATATCTCAAGAAGTAATCAAAATAATTTAATCGAAAATTGTTATACTGGTGGGCCTCAATGGGAGCAGATGTTGAGATTTAATTTTGACGCCATTCACTTTAAGGTGACGGAGGGGAGGAGCAATCGAACGTTTTTTCTGGTTATGCCTAGCTGCTATCCAGTACTAATTGCTATACATGTATTTACGAAGTAATACAAGGATTTAAGGAAAAATTGGTATACCTGTAAGCAGCGTTGGTGGAAACATGTACCACAGACAACATAAGGGGTACACATTTGTACCAGTAACCGGATCTTGTAGTGTAAAGTGGAGGGGCAAAACTTAAAAGGCGCTACCCCCCCCCCCCCCCTCTTTCCAATTATTATTCATATTTCACATGACTTTTATTCGCTGGCCCTTTTTTAAAAAAATATTTTTCACTTGGGGATCATTGATAAACTCACAAAACTTTGATGTCCCTCCCCTTTAACTGGAGATATGAAATTTTGACAGTTAAAGGGGGTTTCAGAAGTTTCTCCCCGGGAAAATTTCGAAAACTATATGCTAACTGGTGCATGTTGAGGCCTTAAGAGACGCATTTGGGACTGCTAAAATATTAAGGGAAAAAAAAAACAAAAACTTTTTAAAATTTAAACGCTTTTACTCATTTTAATGTTAAAATGCAGAACAAAATTAGCATTTTTATAAATGCAGGAGGCACGACCTCCCCCCTTCCCATTTTTACTAACGCCCATATCGAAGAGCCAAGTGTCTCAGGGTTCGTACGGTCCTTAAAGGTCCTTAGAAAGTCCTTAATGTTCATTTTCCTTTTTAAGGCCTTAAAAAGTCCTTAAATAGTCCTTATTTTTTATTCCGGGTGCTTAATTTTTTTTTTATTAAAATAAGAATGCGCTCTATTTGTTTTGCTATATTTTGTATTCTTCACAAGAATCAAACTTCTTTCATTTCAACTACTTTATCGAACCTCAAATTTGGTTTGCTCGGGACCGGTATTATCGCGGCTTTCGGACAGACCCAAAAATGGCGGATTTACATAAACATCATCGCATTTTCAAAACCAATTGTTGTGCTTTCTCAATTGGTAGATAAATAATTAACTCTTGTTTTTTAATTTTTTTTTTTTTTTTTTTTGAAAAGGTATAAGTAAACTGATGTGTTATATATTTTTACAAAAAACAAAAAAAAAATGCTCATGGATTTTGATAAAATGCTTCAAACTACAACACCCAATTCAGTAAAATGAACTTGTACCCACCCACATGGCAGCTCCCAATTTGCTATTTCCTGCAATTGTATGAAAAAGAAAATCAAATCGACATACATCTAGAAAAAAAATATATTAGTAGAGAAGTCGAATCAAAACACCAAGTATTTGTACAAAATGCAATGGTGCCCAGTAAATGGGCACCATTTAAGACCACAGAAAAACAAATCACACAAGCTCCCTCATTTTGCTTTTAAAAAAGAAAGAAAATAAATGGAATAAAATTTGAAAAACGGACTTTTAAGGACTCGAGGGGAAAAAATTTAATAAATAAACGAACATCGGGAATTTTCGAAAAAGGGCCAAATTTCGGGATTGCAAATTTGGGATTCGATACTATTTATTAAGTTTAGTAACAAAGTAAATATATATATATATATTTTTTTTTGCAAGAAAATTGTTACTAAATCATCTACATTCTAGACAATTATCAATAAAGTAAGTAGGAGCAGCTCTTAACAAGTAATCAGTAAATAAATATTGCTTTTGAAACTTTATTTTAATTTAAGGGGGAGGGATACTTAAAAGAAGCATATTGTTGAGATCTAGCTCAATAAAAGAGATACATTTAACTAATATGTAGGCAAAAAAAAACTTTCCAGTTTTTTTGCATTTGACCAATCGCCTATATGATTATCGCTTATTTATACTGTTAAAGGTAAAAGAATGATTTATTTTTATTATCATTCCTCTTACGTCTTACACTATAATTGTTGCCAACTCTCCCGATCGCTTTTCAGCTGATCTTTCGATAAACAGTTTGTTCTCCCATTGTTTTTCTTTAGATCAAATAAATTCCCGTATAGAAAATTTGTTTTAAAGGCAATGTTTTAATATTTAATACTTTTTTATCGACCAATTTGGCTTCGCGATCGTTCGCTATGGGGTTTCGTTGTGTGGGCGATGATGGATATTTGCTGCGTTAATCAAAATTTGTATCTCGCGAAATTTCTTAATTTGCAGTAAATTGAAGGAATCGACCTCTTCTTAAACCTATACACCGTAGTTGCCAAACGCCCCTTTTTCCCCTAGTTTTTCTGTTTTATTTGAGAACTTAGAAAATTATATTTTTTTGCAAAAAGATCCGATTTTTCAAGCTGATGTACAAGTATTTTTATCTAAAGGGATTATACTACAAAACAAGAAAATTTTTCAAGAAACTTTTTAAAAAGACATGTATTAATTTAGATGAATTTTCATATTTTATAACGCGAAAATGTAGAATCCTATTTTTCGGAAACTTGCTAACATCTAGGATGTGCTTTGCCGAAAATTGCACGCAGCTTTTGAGACTTCTATCTTTTTGCATCCTGTAAATATATCAATTATTTAGAAAGTTGAGTTTTATTTTTTATTTCAAAAAATTGTTTAATTTTTTGAAACTTTATTTTAGTTAAATTTTGGTAGTTACTGTTTGAGGGTAATGTACAAAGTTTTATGCTAAGAAGCTCCATTTTTTATTTGTATTGTTTCCAAAATGAAATATTTTTCTCAAGTTGAAAAAGTTTTTTCTGAATTTTTGCGAGCTCTTCTAAATAATTTTTAAAAATTATTTATGGTAGAGATAAAGATTTAAGTAAGCCTACATTGAGATGCTGGCAAGATAAGTTAAGTAAAATGAAGAAAAAAAAAAAATACATTAAACACAAATTCTCAAGACAAAGTGCAGCGTTTTCTCTAACAATTATTGTTATTTAAATTGTTTTTCATCTAACTTGTATTTTATAGCACTAACCATTTTTGATAATTTTTCATATTATTATAATTTGCTTATATATGATTAATACTTGTGTTGTGTATTATTTAACTCCCTGACTGTATTGGACATTAGAAGAGCAACAAGTCAGAGAGCTCCATAAAAGTGTTTCTGGTTTGTTCCTAATAAAAATACGAGATGTTAAATCAATTTCCTCTTTCAATAATGCTTCCTTTTGAAATAAACATAAGTTTATATTTCGAAAAATTTGTGAGGTCCTTAAATTTTTTTGTAGATCCTTAAAAAGTCCTTAGAAAGTCCTTATTTTTGGTTTTGCCAAAAGCGTACGAACCCTGTGTCTGCTTTCTAAAACGACACTTACAAGCCACGCTCCACCCCCTCCACCTCTTCCAAAAAGGCAAAAGGATGCTTTGAAAATTTGTAAAAAAAATGTATTGTATTGTTTGAGCATAGCATGATTTATGTGGCAGATTTCCGTGCTACCATACAACAGGTCCGGGGTTCGATTCCTGGGCTGGGCAGGGTCGACTCAGCCTTTCATCCCTTCAGTGGGGTCGATAAAATGAGGACCAAGTACGCTTGGGAACTAACTAACACTGGGGATTCCGCGTCAAACCGACCACTTGACTGGAATATCTGCTTCTGGCACTCCAGGGCCCTTGGTCTTGAAAGCTGAGATGGGCACAGTAAGCCATGGGGGGGGGGGGGGGGGGATTGGGTTGTTGCAGCACTGAGTTAGTTAGCACGATTTATATTTCACTGTCACAAGGGGAAAAAACCTTTACTTTTTTTAATTTTTAAATATTAACATTGCAAAATTTGCTGCCCCCTAAAACTTCCTTCTAGGAGCCGGCCGACTGATCAACTACGCAACATATTCAGCATACCTCAACTTTAGATTTTCCGACAGTTTATACAAATAAACAATTCTAGTAATCGGTTTTAATCGTTAGCAAAATAGCTGATCAATGATCATATCGGAGCGCCGAACTAGGATTTTAATTCTCTTTCCAAAAGTTAAATGCTCTTAATTAAATATATTTTTCTCTTTTTTTATAATTTTTCTTTCTTCTTTTTTTTCTTTGTTGTGCATCACAGTTCAATGGCCGCCCGAAGTGCTGCCCGGCCAAGGCACCGACTTCCTCCTCCCTCCCCAGATCCGGCACTGATTTATATGAACCTGATTTTTGTTAAGTGAAACGATAATAATTTAAAATCTTGATATTTTAATATTTTTTATAAATACAAGCAAATTTGCACTGACTAAGGGAACTTTAGTTCGTTAATAACTGATATAATAACATTCTCGTTTATATAATAGCACATATTTAAATGAACAGATTTTAAATAGTTTTGCTTGAAAGCATTTGTAATATACATCGATATATACCATAAATATCCAATTTTTTATATTTATATAAATATGATGGTTTCCAAAGCTGCCTTTAAGCCGCACAGATGCTGATCATTTTCCCCCAAGGTGGGTGGAGCAATCGAATTTTTTTTTTTTCTGTTGACCCTGACTAATATACCCCAAGAAATAAACAATAAAGCAAGGATTTAAACGAAAATTGCTACACAGGTACATCTCAATCGTTACAAGTTTTGATTGGTTTTCAGCACAAATCGTTCTACAATCACGCAATCGAACGCATTTCTCGCTCAGCTTGTATCACTAGAAGTAATGCTGGGATTGAAATCAAATTTGGATACAGGTGTACTTGAAGGGGGTGATACGCTTATTATGTTTTGTCGCCCTTCGCTACACGGACGCGGCACTTTTGATAAGTTTGAAACGAGTATTAATGTGAAGGATATGCGTAGGAGAAAGCACCGTTATGTCCACAACATACTAGTTTTTATCTGCATTATTTCTTTCAATTTTCTTCGTTGCTCTAAATTGTAAGTTTTAAAAAATACATGCTAAAGTTTATGATGAAATTTCGTGAAGCGATGTGTCGTGTAGAAATAACGAAATAATGTCGAAGTTTGGAAAAATAAGAACTGATGCCTAAATTTTTACCTGGCTCCCAATAAATTTTGAGAGAATTTATCAACCTCTGCTGTAAGCACGATTCATTGATGTATATTCTCAGAGTACGTAACCCATACCTCGTGGGCGTAGAAGTATTCCGGTGTGAAGTTCAAGTGTTCTCGCTGATTCGAGGTCTCATGAAACCATCCAGAGGAGTTTCATTACCCTGCGAAGCAATTGGTGCAGAAGGAAATCCATTACTGTTCTTTGATCTGCTGGCACTTGCTTTTCTGTGTGCAGACATTGATGTATAAAATTCGCCATGGTCTTTTCCACGTTTCAAAACATAATATTTTGGAAAATAGATCTTGTATTAAACTAAAATTTAATGGGATGACCCTAAATTCTTCGTTCATAATGTGCATTCTGCTGCTTTATTTTATAAGGACATAAATATCTACATAGGCGTGCGCGCGGGGACAACACGGGTAACTTGATACCAGTCCCACCTAAATAAAGGATACCTATTGGAAATGTTATTGCGTATTAAATTTAGTATTTTAATACTTTATACGGTTTAAAGTTGCTTCCTTAGCGCGCAAAACTTCAAAATTTTCCTTGGAAAACAACTGAAACACCTACTTTCTGGCCACTTCTCTAAACCCCTGTATAGTGTAGCCCTGCACATGCTTATGTAATCTAAATGCATAAATTTTAAAAAGCTCTCTGCAAATTTATTTATTTATTTAACCAACTAGGAAATTTGATATTATGATTTTTTTTTAAATCAATGAATGTCTCCGGACAAACGTAACAAACTGGGAAAAAAAGTCCCCCCCCCCCCCTATTTCTTTAATCATGAACAATTTTCAACTTCAGAAGTTACAAATCCTATATTGCTATCTGTTGCTTTCAATAATTTCTTTGCTCATGAACTGTCAACTTAGGGGTCGTTCATAAATGATGTCACACTTTTTTTCAATATATTTGACCCCCCTCCCCCCCCCCTTTGGCACAAAGTGTCACACTTCAGCATACCCCCTCCCTCCCCCCCTTTGTCACATGTCACGCTATATTAAGTAAGCATATACCCTTGCAGTTTAGAAACAAAGCACTACGTTACAGATCACATTTACAATTTTATTTTTGAACTTTTATGACATTTATGAGCATAACAATAATAATTATTTGTCTATTTAATTTGTGCAAAGTAAAATTAAGGTTTACAATAAAAACAATTAGCATATAATATAATAGTAAAAAAATATTAATACAAAAGAACAATTGAAAACAATGGAATTTTAGAGCTTGATCTAGTTTGCTCTAAAAACGTTATCCTTATTTTATGTACACAAAGTACTCTTAAGGAATTAAATTTCAAAATAAGAAAACCCCGCCTCGAAATGACTTTTGATAACTGAACTGCCTTCTCATTTCATTCTTCATATGAATTTATAATATATATAATGTTATGTATTGTATATAACATAGGTACAAAATTTTAGACTAGCAATTAGCTCTCGAAAGAATAGTCTCTGCTTGTGCAAGCGCCAACTCACATACAGACCCGCCCCAGCATGTATTTCAAAAACCATTAGACAAACAACACCAGACTATCTTGGGGGAATCAAATCCAACAATAAATTTTTTTCTAGACTAAACAAAAAGCAAGCTTCTCGAAATCCACACCAGCTCAAAAGTAGACAAATTCTCTAAAAATCTAGGCAACAGGCAAAAGAGTAAGGAGCCAGCTCCCAAGTGAGTATTGAGAGGGGGGAGGGGGATGATAGCGGAATATACCCCTCCCCCTTCGCACATTTTGATATCTAAATGAATCCATTTAGAAAACAGGCATCAGTAAACAGCTTCCAAGTGATACCCCCAACTAACCAAGTAGATCATCCAAGTGATGACAGCTCATTTAAAAGAATTGCAGAATAATCCTTGTGTTTGGCTCCAGCACTGAATATCTATAGTCGGGGCTCAGTATTTATCGAGCCCTGCTTTTAACTGTTACGCAACCTCGTCGAATGTGATAGTTGTCATGCACAAGGGAAAAAAGCAAGGATGTCTACTACGCCATAAATATTTTTTTTTTATCTTAGAATTTAGGCAAAAGAAAAGTTTGAAATTGAATTCGACAGCTTGTGTTATATCAAAACGACTTGCTTAAAAAATGAAGGAAATAATACTATTTACTTTAAATTGATATTGAGTCAATTCGTGTAAAAATGTTCGTGCAAAAACAGAATTAGGTATTACTGTACTGTCTCGATTACTTTTGCTCATACGTGTGGATTTTATCAAAATAGTTATGAAAGGAAACCAAAGTTGAGATGATGCTTATTTTGGGTTCAGCTGCTTTATTTTGTTATTTTTTCTCTTAAGATTGTTCGAAGTCAGTAAAAATGAAACGCGCTACTTTGTCTTAAAAATCCAGACACCCAAGATTTCCTTTTAACCTCTATCTAGAATATAATTTAAATCTTAATCAGCATCGATGTTATCGATATAAAATCAATAATACAAAACAAATTTTAAAATGAAAAAAAAAAAAGTTAATTTGCTGATGTTAAATACTTTTACTCTAACCACAATGGGTGATGTCACACTTCTTGATACCCCCTCCCTCCCCCTTGTCACAATTTCTAGAACCCCCCTCCCCCCCCTCGAAGCGTGACATCATTTATGAATGACCCCTTATCTGATTCATGATGTAGCTTTCAATGAATATGAGTAACGACGAAAGGGTTCCTTTTGATTTAAATCGCAATTTAAATCAAGTGTTTCTTTTTTAAATCATTGAATCTTTTTTAAATTGTGCTTAAAAATTGATTTTACAGTGTTAGAAAATGCTCTTGCAAAAAGGAAATCTGCTGCATTTACAACCACTGTTTCAAACAAAACTTCATAGGCGTTAGTATATACACATGTATAAATAAATGCATCGCGTTTCTAAAACTCGGGCAATTGCCTTTGCCTGACCCCTAAATAACAGACCTGAAACTCGCTTTTTTTTTTTTTTTTGTACAATATTTAATTTTACATGAACAATTTTTCGGCATTTTCGATATTATTTCAATTGTTAGTTGTAACTTAAAACTGTTGTTTTTTCTTGAATACCAAGTTGCTTCTATCTTCACTCGTACTTGGTGTTCGCGTGCATCAAGTGGAGCGTAACTCGGAGGTTTTCGCTTCCGATAGCAGGTCAAGCAGACAGGACGTTTTTTTCTTCTTTCCGATTGTTCGATTGTGATATCGGGGAAAGTGCGCTGATTAGGCACTCGTAACGAACGTTGACCGCACCAAGTTGAATCTCCGTGATGGACTTTTTCCCCTGGTCTAAAATTGTCTTCTTATTAAATAGAATGTAATTCATTTCTTGTTTATTTCCAGCAGTTAATTATTTTTCCTAGCACGTGTCTGCTGCTTCTAGTTAAAGATTCTAAAATTTTATAAGCACTATTGATGAAACCCGATACTAGTTATTAGAACATGAAACTTCAGATGTTAGACTACTTGAAGGGAAAATATTATGAACTATCAATGTTCTGGAAAAAGTAAAAAGTTAAAAAAATATTTTGATTCAGTTTTTCCCATGGATTTTTATTTATTTATTTAATTCTATCGCTAGCATACCGGCAACGAATTGCTATTGTTAATTTTGAGTGTATAATACATCTGTATATTAGTATAATTTTTATTGTATGCATTATATTCACCCTATAATAGGAAAATTTCTATTCTCGAGAGTTAAGACTTTAATTTTCAGAATAAATATTTTCTGTTTCGGAGCGGTCATCCCACCCCCGCCCTCTTCCCCAACCTGAACGATTAAGTGCACATAAAGCAAACAATTTCATCGCTGAAACTCAGCTTATCGCTAATTAATTTCTAATCCACCCCTTTTACCTCACTTTTTAAAAATATGGTAATCTATTTTCTTGTAATGCAAATAATTTTTGTACGTGATCCAGTTCCAGACTCAAGATTTACAGTCTTCTTTGCAAATCTTCTATTTACTTTAGATCAATACAGTACACTATATATTTTTCATCTCCTGTTAATTTCCAATCTGTAGTGGACGTTATTTGTTTGTTTACTTTCTCTTTTTAACTTTTATTTACTTTGTTTTGTTTTACCAAAAATTCAAGAAAAATGAAGGCATATTATTTTTTTTAGTGACTCTGAAATCGAATTTTGTGAGAGTGTTTTTCATTTTTAAACTGTTATAATATTCACGTTTTGTGACATGCTATATCGCTGGTTCAAAATTAAAACGACACTTCTGCAAATCACACTACTTTTCAGATGATCGTTTTTAAAAGTTTTTTTCTAGCAAAAAAAATAAAATGTTATCTCAGTGGAATCAAAGCCCATTTAGTTCCCCCTTTCCTTTTTTTTTTTTTTTTTTTTTTTGCGTTAAATATTTTTTTATAATTTTTACTATGAATTTACTTTGTAATATTAAATCATGAAAAAATCGATTTTTGCAGAAGTGTCGTTTTAATTTTGAACTAGCGATATGTGAGCCATGAACTGCTGTAAAATTTCAAATTGTCTTGAAATTTATTCATCATGTTCCTTTTCAATTATTTTTTTCTACAGACAAATGGACATGAAGATTCTCAAGGATTAGCAACAATCAGAATGAAGCCTGATGATCAAGGGCGGTTTGGATTTAATGTGAAGGTAACATTGGATCATGCATTAATATGCAGTTCTTTTGAGCCTTACGACAGACAGAATTCAATTTAGTGTATTCAAATTTCAACCTAAATTTACATTTTAATCACAAGTTAATCATTTCGGACAGTTTTTTCACAATGTCCCTATGTGTGTACATACGCACGTGAAATATCGATTTAGACCATCCCCGAATTTGTTTTGACGAGTTTTGCTGCGCCGTCTGTATGTTCGTATATGCGTATGTACATATGTTGCATAACCAAAAAAAAAAAAAAAAACATTTAGTCCTAGAAGGTTGAAATTTCGCATTTAGGACCTGTATACGGTCTAGTTGTGCACCTATCCTTTTGATTGCAATCGGATGTTTCAAAAGGGGTGTTTTATGCGGTTTTGTGACAATTCCATGCAAATTCCTAGTGTTATATATGAAGATATTTACTTAAAGGCAGTACTCAAACCAACTCAATACTTAAGTACATTAGCAGCCTTTTGGCGACAACTTGCAAATATTTCGCCAAATTTAGCAACATCTCACCAAATTGCCGCCGAAATAATGCAGCCAAATCCGGCATCGGTTTGGGATTTATACAATACTATTTGGCGACTTTCCCGTAGAACTCCCATGTTAAAGCATTTGCAAGAAATAGGATCTTGTAATATTGTCTTTTTACCATTGTCTCTCAACGAAGTAGTGGGTTTATGTGTTTAAAACGCTCTTCTCTCTCACTCCTCACTCTAAACTCTAAAGCATGTTTATGTTATGTTTTTTTTTTCTTTGTAGATTCTGTTCATTTACTGTTGTGTTTTAATTTCAAGTTTCTCTGGCCACTAAAAATAATAAACTTCATTAATCCTAAAAATACCATTATCTATATTTATAAAACTATATAGGTGCGGGGAAATAAAAGTAAACTAGAAATTTATCTAAATGAAACTAAGAAATTTTATTTTTAACGTGTGTATGTGATACACACACCCAATTTTTTTAGTTCCTTAAAAGGTATATTGTATTTAGTGTAGTGCAAGGAACTCATGTGGTGCATCAGCGCGTTCTACTCAAGTATCGTACTGACGATATTTTTTAGATCCGAAGGTAGTAATAAAAAATCATTTTCGTTCTGATCTTAAACAATATTTTCTTCAGTAATTCGTGCTAATTCATGTAGAGAAATAATTTAATTAGAACTGCAAGAAAGTAATAAATTCAGCAGAACTAGCTCGATTGCTGGATTGGTGTGAAATCCACACCTCTATTTCAATTCCATAATGCCAAATTCGTAATTAATTATTATTTATTTATTCAATTTTAGTTATTTAATTGCATAGTTAAAATTAAAGTATAAATTAAAACATTCTAAATACATTCTTAACCAATTAATAAGTTTTAAATAAATTTCAGAGTTGTCATTATTACATTTTGCCTAAACGAGTTTCTTGTTGATCGTAATCTTTTAGATTTAACTTACAGCTTGTAGAAGGGGTTACACGTTTACGAGTATAGGAGTATACAATTTAATTTTTGATATACAGTATGGGACATCAAATCCGGAACGCTCGGGGCCGCGATCTTTTTTTTCCGATTTCGGAATTTTTCTGCTTTTGGGTACTCATTCAAAAAATTTTGTGTAGTATCAGAGCCTATATAATTTGCTCTGGAAGTTTTATACTCGCCTATAAGTCGCGAAATTTAGCACAAAAAACGAAGTTGGAGTCGGCTTACATCGAGGCAAAACATCGAAACATCTGGATTTTTCTCTCTATTATTTCAACCTTGTTAATTGAACAATAAAAGAATAGGATTCCGCCAAATTCTGACATGATTTATATTCTCTAGCCACTAAATTGCAGTAAAAGATCTGACTATTGGAAAAATACGAGAAACACGGATTTTCAATTTCGCGAATATTCTGTATTGCGAAATTTAAAGCTCATTTTTAAAAATAAATATAATAAAACTTCAAGAAGTTTAAAAGAAGCAAAATTTAATGATATTAACTTAGAATTAAAGCAACAATTTAATAAAAACTGTAATCGCAAAAACGAACCCTTTTCAGAAAATCGCAAAATAACTGTTTTGAAAACTGCAGATTTCTTATCTGAAACATGTTCATTACATTTTCCTTTTTTTTTTTTTTTTTTTTTTTTTCAACGGCCGATTTTTTTGAAAAAATTCCGAATTTTGGGTCTTCGGGATTTGTGGTCCTATACCCCACAAAACAAACCCATACCTTAAAAAGGTGGGGCCAAATATAATTTTTCCTACTGGGCTAAAGTTGGCCAGTCCGCCCCTGACTCTTACTATTTATATTTTAATTAGTCTGTTTGCCGTTTAAACAACAAATCAGCTAATGTAATACGTTTGTATTAAATATCATTACTTGGTTATTTATGCATTAATTTTAGCCAAAATTCTTTCCTACTAGAAAACTTCTATTCTATCTGAAACATTTCTATGATTACTGGTTAGAGAGATGGCTTTTTACATTAAGAATCTCTCTATTGCAAATTAATAATTGATATGTCTTAAAATTTATTAATTAAGTTTTTTTTTATTATTGTTTAGGGTGGTGCTGATCAAAACCTACCTATTTTAGTATCAAGAGTGGCTCCTAACACTCCTGCTGATACTTGTATTCCTAGATTAAATGAAGGTGATCAAGTACTTATGATAAATGGTCGAGATGTAAATGGTTTAACTCATGATCAGGTACTATTTTCTTCAAAAAAAGCTGTTGCATAATAAACTGGTGATGGTTTATTGTAGTAATATTTTTTGTTAATAAAAGTCTTGTTGTGTGTAAGATTGTAATTTTATATTACCATATTTTTTAACAGAAAACTCATTTGTTGATTACTTCTAGGTTGTAAAACTAATCAGGGCCTCAAGGGAGAGACATCCTGCTGAGCTTGTTCTAACTGTTCGTCCAAATAATGGTAACGCTTTATACTAAGAAACATACATTTCCTTATGAATTGCAGCTATTAATGTGTATTAATACATGTTCTTCATTACTTAACTATTTATATTTATCATTATTATTGTATGGAGAGACAAAAAAAGTAACAGCAAAACATATAATATAGTATCATACTTGAGAGCCTAAGAAAAACTAAAAATAACAAAACTACTCTAAGAAAAGTGCAATATTTTATGCAGATACTTTCAGTTTAATTTCTTTGCTTTTTAGTCATTGAAATCATTCTGCCAGATTAATATACCTAAAATGTGTGAACAACAAGTTTTTTCTTCCCTATTGAGTAATGTTTATGCAAAACAACAAAATTCAACGTGAGTGTATTGAAATGTTAAATGCTCATTACATACCATTGTTGGCTTCTTCAGTATCTGTCCACTTTTTCATGTAAAGAATTTACAAATTGTAGTGTATATCATTAGAATACTCCCTATTTTTCTTTTTTTAATTACAAATTTTTCATATCGTATAATATTTCCATTATCTTATCTTATTTCTCGAATTATACATGTTGGAGATGGGTAACAAAAAATTATGAGAGCATCCTATGTATAAACTCAATTATTACAGTAAAACGGGGGTGTTGGGGGACATGTTTTGCACCCGCATTATAACATAACCGCGGCTTTATTTTCACAGTATAGTGAAACTATACCACGGAACCATATTCATGAAGTAATACTCGCTTCTGTTGCATCATTTTTAACTTTGTCAATTACTCGTAACTTTTCTTCCCCCTATAATATATTTTTTTCTTTTCTTCTTTGCAGCCATTTTATTCCCTGTAATTGCTGTGCAAGAAGCACACATCTCAGCTACGCAATCAGTCTATAGAGCCATAGGTTATAAACCAACTGTGTTCCGAGAATAAAGGTGCTTAGAAATCTCTTTATGTTATCAGCATGGGATTGTGAAGGGTCTTAAGCAAAAATTAGATTTGGAAGGGGAGGAAGGCACTTCTCACTGGGGAATATGTTTACTTTTCAGGAATGCTAAAGGATCTGGAATACAAAGGTTGATAGTGCAAAAGAGAAGTTACACACGCATAACTAGCCTTCTGAAAATGGAATAGTGAAGCATTAGATGAGCTCCGCCCATATCAAGAGAAACAAGTCAGGGCGATTGCACCTGGTTTTGAAATCAAACTGCATGTTCTAGGTTGAAAGACAGAAAAAGCATAAAAAAGTTGTACATCAAGCCTATCACAATAGGGCTTTATCCTGTTTGTGTGTCTGGTGGGGGACAGGTGCTCTTTGGCTAAAATATTTGTGTGCTTGGGATGGCTTAATTTACAATGGTAAATAAGGAATCGCCTTTAAATGGCAATGATAAAGGGTGGTTTAAACGTTGGGGGACATGATAGTTACCACGGTATATCCGATTCTGCGGTATAACGGAGTTTTACTGTATTTGTTACGTGTAGGTAACTCAAGTTTATGTCAAAAATGTTTTTCTTTAGGAAAGATTGCTAGCCTTTTATTTCTTGGAGTTTAAATGGGGGGAAAATTAAGAAAATGTTTTTTTACTCAACTCATTTTTAAGAATTGAATCTGAGAAAGTACTGATTGTGTATTCTTTTTCCTTAGTTTATGTAGGAGAGGATGTAGAAGAACCAGATTTTCAGTATATACCTGATGCTCCCCATGTGTCATCAAAAGTTCCACGTTCTGATGTTCTGTCAGAATCTATGTTACTTCTCAGTGAAGGTCTTGAAAGTGGAGCCCTTGTTGCACAGTTTGAAGTGAGTTGTTATTTTATCTGCTCTAAGAGAAAGAAAATTCTTTTAGAAATATTTGTTGCTTATTTACTGTTGTTTATTTACTGTTTTTTAAAATGAAATATGTGTTTTTTTTAAAGAGAAACAGCTAATAGTATTATTTTTTTTAAAGACTATTTATGCCTAACATATATACTGACTATAAGTTTAAAAGATTTGTTGTGTGTGTGCATGAAGCTTGATGTTTTCCTTTAACTACCCAAAATATATTTACCTTTTTAAGAAGGCTTTTGCAAGTTCTTTGGATATTAAAGCTATATTAATGTTTGTAATAGTCACTTTCATGCTAGTCCTTTTCATTAGTAAAATGGCTAAAAGATTTTGTGTGTATGTGGTATGTGTCAAGCACATTGTGACAATATTGGTGTTAAATAGCTGCTACGTATTTTTAACATTCTGGTGTAAGTTACTAAGTCCATAACTCCAGTTTTGAAGTACAGCAGAGTCTTGAAAATCCGAATCTGGGAAGTCTCAGACTCTATTTAATTTGAAACGTCAAAACAATTGACACTTTTTCTCTATCTTTTTAAAAACACAATTTGTTTCATTTTTGTCTGCAATATCATGTCCCTTTTGAACCACACACCTTTCACTGTTCTTTCCAAAGGCTTTCAATTCAGGTAACTAGAAAGAAAAGAAAACTTGCAGGGATGGCTAATTTAGAAGCAGTAAAAAGATAAGATGAAAGCAAAACAAATGTATAATGTGAAAAATTTCATCAAGTTTCTAATTTAAGGCTCTCTATTGTGTAAAATTCTAAACATGAATTTTCTATATTTTGATAGTCCATGTGCTCAGAAGTCTAAATTACCTTGGATTTTGGAGGCAATTCTCTATTTTCAATTTAAAGTTCCAAATCATTAAAAAAAATAGTGAAATAATCTTCCAGATTTCTGGTACCCACAATACAATTAAATAGCTTACTTATGTAACTATTAAATTATGCAATAATTGGTTACCAGGAAATAACTACTAGTGCATTCTAAATCATTGCAGTGGTCTGTCGAATTTGTTTTTATGGATCTAGTGACTTTTACCAGAACACTGACATCATCTCATTTTAAATACAGTAGAGTGCCGATTATCCAGACTGGGGTAGATCTGGTTAAAGAAAAATCCGGCAAATTGGATTGACAACTTTAAAACGCAAATAGGGCTAGGTTTTTTAGGCAGCTTCCCTTCACACATTTTCCAGGCTTAGGACTGGCATTTGCAGTAGTGCATATTTTATCACATTACAAATGGTGCGATTAAAAGGTTTTTTTCTTCATTTTAAATTAATCTTTTTTTAAATATTTGCCAAAAATGTTACAGAAGTAGTACTATACATAAAAATGATTCATATACTGTACTGACTGAAAAAAAATCATTGTGATGTGTGATATCAAGTAATCATTGATAGTCTTCTGTTACATAAAGAATATTTCCTTTTTTGTTTTCCTTTTACCTCTGCCTTCTTGTTTGTAAAAAACTGATACGAAGCTTAAAATTTCCTTCGCTATTTTTCTTAATATCTGACACAGTTGATGTGCCGATGCCATATTTAAGGGCTATGTTGTTTCCATTTTCTCCTATTTTCAATCTTTTAACAATTTCTATTTTTTGATCTAAAGATAACACTACTATTTTTGCGCTTCCCAGACATGCTTAAAAAACACCTTTTACACTTACAGACCATAACTAGAAAAATGTAAGTTCCTTTAGCTTTGTGTAACAAGTGTGCGGACAATGTGAAAACACGTGATAATTTTGCGAGGTGCACAGTCTACCTTTTAGTCAAGTGAGGTTTTCAATAGTGTTCCTGGAAATTAAGTTAAGCAAAGGAAAGTTAACTTGACCCCTTGACGGTGAATGAAGTACTTCAACTATTTTTCTTCTGTTAGTTTCAGTACTTTAGTTCCACTCCTCTTCCTCTAAAAAGAATCTTAATCCTTTTATTCAGTTCTTTTGTCTCCCCATGATAATTGTAACTGAAGCAAACATACCTGAGCAGAAGGGGGGGGGGGTGTCGCTCTTTCTTGGAATGCCAAAAGACAAAGGAAGCAAGTTTTGAATCGCCTTTAGAGAATCTGAAGGTCAGGGCTTTCGTGTATTTTTTGCGGAGAGCGCCGGCAAAAAACCTGCATGGTCCGACCAATCCAGTTGATTGGACATCTAGTTAAGCTGCACCCTACTGTACTTTTATTTTATTTCATTTTTTAAAACTTTTTAAAAAATCTATTTTAATGTTGTGTAGTGTAAGATACAGTGAAATTCTCTCTCTTCCATCATTTAGTAGGAATATTAAATACAATTTAAATTAATTGCCTTATTAGTTTATAGAATGTTATTTCAATTTGTACATGTTGAAGCTTAATGTACCATCTGGAATTTTTTGTGTTATAGCAATTGTACAGAAAGAAACCTGGTATGACAATGAATATAGCAAAGTCATCAGAAAACCTTGTAAAAAACAGATATAGGGATATTTCTCCTTGTAAGTTCATTTTGTTGATTTTTTGTATTGTATTCTTCGTGTTGTGGGGAAGAAAGAGAAAAAGAAATAAATTGCTAAAATTTTTAACTTAATATCTTTTTAAGTAATTATTTAATTTAAAATCTAATTTATATCATAATTAATGTTGATTTTTATCATTTACTTTATGTGCTTACTTCTTGTATTTCTGAAGTAAGACTGAGTCATTAAACTATTATGGAAAAACTGAAAGTTAAAAGCTATTTACCTGCTTTTTGTGTGTAATAATGTTTCAGTATAATATAGATGTGCTTTTAGTAACGAGAGTCACTAATTGAGTTATTGTTGCATTTCATATGAAACAAGCAAAAAGGGTGTGCTAGATCTCCAAGTGTCGATCTTTTGCTTATTCATAATTGTCCATGGAATGAAACACTAGATTTTCTACTATTATTTCAGCCAAATTAAATTTTCACTTATATAAAATTGTATATTTATATTTGTATCTTCTATGCTGAAAATTTGCTTTTGATTTAATTTTCTGTTTTATCACACAAAAGAAAAGGGGGGGGGGGAGCTCTACATTAATTTCTTTGAACTGCACAGCAATCCTTACAAATGTCATTTCAATACTTTCCGGAGGGTGGCAAAGGGTATATATTCAACACATATTATAGGTAAAAAAACAACAAAAACATAAATATTCTCTTTTTTTTTAAGTAAAGAGGGGAGCATTGACCCCCCCCCCCCCCGATCATCTAAATGACAGGCCTGCATGTAAGTGTGACACATTAAATTCAACCTTTGCAATCAAGGTTGGATTGAAATTTACATTTTGAAATAAGACGGATCTCTCTTGCGACATTTATAAATGTTATCAGTGGATTTCAATTCAAGCCTTTGTAACCAAATGCAATTACTTGTTCTTTATGTATTTCAGTTCTGTCATAATAAGTATCATTTTCATACTTTTAAATGGAAAATTAATTAACACTAGAAAGACGGGGAGGCCTGTGTGACCCATCTCGTCTTTTGTTCCTTGGTAACTCCAATAATAATTAACTGAATGTAGTGCGGCTTCATAATCCTTTTTTACTGTTTACTTAAATCTTAAATGAATTAGCCCCATAGGAGTGCCAATATATCTAAAAAGAAGGGAAGGAGCCAGTATGGCCCTTATGGTATTATGCAATAATACAGAGAATTCTTTGGTTCTTGTACGTGCAGGACACATGATAAGTGCCCTTCAGTCTCGTTTGGCCTTAACCCCTGATAAGCGGCAGTTTGAATGTCAAATAACTCAAAAATATCAATAAAGAAGAGATTTTAAAATCTTTTGTTCAATGATTCTTTCCAAATTGGGATCTAAAGCTAAGTAAAAAATTTATCTAATAATATTTTTTCCCTTATTTTTGTTATAATATTGTTATTTATATTCATACAGATGACAGTACAAGAGTGATTTTACTTGGGAGTTCTAATGGTGATTATATAAATGCTAGCCATGTTCATGTAAGTTATGTCATATTTTAAAATCTTTTGAATACTTTTTGTATTTAAACTTTTGTATAAATCTTTATTTCACATTATTTACTATATATTAACATTTATGATACATTATTTATCATATTTCTGGCACTGGAGAGGCACCCATGAAATTTCATACAGTTCTGAAAGAAAATTACACTTTGAATTATAATTTTTTTTGAAGAAAAGAAACTTAAAAGTCATCTTTAATAGTTAAGCAACCTTTCAGAAAGCTTCAAAACTCATGTCATTGTCATTTGACTTATGGCTATCCTTTTTAACTTCTTCTTTCCTTTATCATGATCATCTTTATCAGGGTTCGTACGGTCCTTAAAGGTCCTTAGAAAGTCCTTATTTTTTATTCCAGGTGCTTAATTTTTTTTTTTTTTTTTTTGTTAAAATAAGAAGGTACTCATGCGCTCTATTTGTTTTGCGACCTTTTGTATTCTTCACAAGAATCAAACTTCTTTCATATCAACTACTTAATCAAGCCTCAAATTTGGTTTGCTCGGGTCCGGTACTATCGCGGACAGACCTAAAACAGCGGATTGGCAGGACCAAAAACGGCTGATTTACATAAACATCATCGCTTTTTTTACTACAAATTGCAGTGCTTTCTCAACTGGTAGATAAAAAATTAACTCTTGTTTTTTCAATTTTTTTTGAAAAGATATAAGTTAATTAATTGATGTGTTATATATTTTTACAGAAAAAAAATGTTCATGGATTTTGATAAAATGCTTCAAACTACAACACCCAATTCAGTTAAAATGATCTTGTACCCACCTACATGGCAGCTCCCAATTTGCTATCTCCTGCAATTGTATGAAAAAGAAAATCGAGCTATATATAAAAAAAATATATATATTAGTAGAGAAGTAAAATCAAAACACCAAGCATTTGTACAAAATGCAATGGGCCCCAGTAACTGGGCACCATTTAAGACCACAGAAAAACAAATCACACAAGTTCCCTCAGTTTGCTTTTAAAAGAGAAAAGAAAAAGGAATAAAATTTGAAAAACGGACTTTTAAGGACTCGAGGGGGAAAACATTTAATAAATAAACAAAAATCGGGAATTTTTGAAAAAGGGCCGAATTCAAATTTGGGATTCGATACTATTTATTAGTTTAGTTACAAAGTAAATAAATATATATTTTTTTTTGCATGAAAATTGTTACTAAATCATCTACATTCCAAACAATTAACAATAAAGCAAGTAGGAGCAGTTCTTAACAAGTAATCAGTAAATAAATATTGCTTTTGAAACTTTTTTTTTAATTTAAGGGGGGGGGGGGGGAAAACTTCAAAGAAGCATATTGCTGACATCTAGCAAAAGAGATCAGTTTTTCAGCTGATCTTTCGCTAAACAGTTTGTTCTCCTTTTTTTTTTTTTTTTTTTTTTTTTTTAGATCAAATAAATTCCCGTACCGAAAATTTGTTTTAAAGCAACGTTTTAATATTTAGTAAATTTTTATCGATCAATTTGGCTTCGCGATCGTTCGCTGTGGGGTTTTGTTGTGTGGGAGATGATGGATATTTGCTGCATTAATCAAAATTTGTATCTCGTGAAATTTCTTAATTTGCAGTAAATTGAAGGAATCCTCCTCTTCTTAAACCTATACACTGTAGTTGCCAAATGCTCTGTTTTCCCCTAGTTTTTCTGTTTTTATTTGTGAACTTCAAAAAGATCCGATTTTTCAAGCTGATGTACAAGTATTTTTTTCTAAAGGGATAGTACTTCAAAACAAGAAAGTTTTTGAAGAAACTTTTTAAAAAGACATGTATTAATTTACATGAATTTTCATAACTTATAACGCGAAAATGTGAAAGCCTATTTTTCGGAAATTTGATAAACATCTAGCACGTGCTTCGCCGAAATTTGCACGCAGCTTTTGAGACTTCTATCTTTTTGCATCCTGTAAATATATCAATTATTTAAAAAGTTGACAGTTGTTTTAGTATTTGCAGCCTGTAGTCTGCTTGTTTTATTTTTTATTTATAAATATTGTTCAATTTTTTGAAACTTTATTTTAGTTAAATTTTGGTAGTTACTATTTGAGGGTAATGTACAAAGTTTTAAGCGAATAAGCTCCATTTTTTATTTGTGTGTTGTTTCCAAAATGAAATATTTTGCTCAAGTTGAAAAAGTTTTTTTCTGAATTTTTGTAAGCTCTTCTAAATAATTAAAAAAAATTATTTATGTCAGAGATAAAAATTTAAGTAAGCCTAAATTGAGATGCTGGCAGCATAAGTTAAGTAAACTGAAAAAAAATCTAAATTAAACAAATTTTCAAGACAAAGTGCAGCGTTTTCTTTAACAATTTTTTTTTATTTAAATTGTTTTTCATTTAACTTGTATTTTATAGCATTAACCATTTTTGATAATTTTTCACTTGCTTATATATGATTAATACTTGTGCTGTGTGCTTCTTATTACTAGCTCCAATAATTATTTAACTCCCTGACTGTATTGGACATTAGAAAAGCAACAAGTCAAAGAGAGCTCCATGAAAGTGTTTGTTTTGTGTTCCTAATGAAAATATGATGTTAAATCAATTTCCTCTTTCAATAATGCTTCCTTTTGAAATAAACTTAACAATTTGTATATTTCGAAAAATTTGTGAGGTCCTTAAAAAGTCCTTAGGAAGTCCTTATTTTTGGTTTTGCCAAAAGTGTACGAACCCTGTTTATATAAGAAACATTCTTCACTTCCATCAAAAGGCATAACTAATTGTACATTTTACTCAACATTACATTTTACTTTACTTAGTTAACTAGAGTTTGTACATTCACTTTTAACTTAGTTCAGATGTCTTAAGCTACTTGTGGGACTTAAAATCAAGTCAGCTAGAGTTTAAAACAAGAATGAGACAAAACGTTTCCTTATGTACCCTATTACAGCGATCCCCAACCCCCTGTCTGCAAGCCGGTACCAGTCCGTGGATCAGATGGTACCGGGCCGCGGGCCGCCCATTTCATTGAAACTGAATTTAATTTCCTAGGTTTATACCCCAAATTAAAAACTTTCATTAAAAATTTATTTATTTAAAAAAGGGGCCCCCAAAGGCGGGCTGCTGTAAAATTATCAAACGTTGACCGGTCCGCAATGATAAAAAGGTTGGGGACCACTGCCCTATTACATAAGATGTACCTTATTTTTAAGACAAAAAATGTGTGGGAAAATGCAGAATACCTTGTAAAATATCTTAATATATTTTTATTTTATGTATGAAACACTGAAATAACCTTTTTTTTTCTTTCTCAGATGGAAATTCCTACATCAGGAATAGTTAATAGGTATATAGCTACTCAAGGTCCCCTTCCCAACACAACTGGTGATTTCTGGCATGTAAGTGTTAATAGCTACTGCATAGTAGTGATGACCAGCAACAAGTTCTGATCCCAACTAAGCTGATCCTACTCAATTTATCAATCCACAATGTAGATCAATAGCCCTTTTGAAACTGTTTTCTCAATGCAAGTAAGACTTGCTTCCGGTAAACTATTCTAGATGCCTGCAGTCCTATTGAAGTGGTAATTTTCCTAATTTCAAGTTAAGTGTAGGATAGTTGCAAAAATGTGGACCAAAAATATCTTATTTACATCTCTTACATTTTAATAATTTTAAGCAATTGAATCATGTTCCCTCTAACTGTTCTTTGCTCAAGAGTATTATACATGTTAAGCCTGACCTCATAATCTTAAGTTTGAGAGACCACTTACCAACCTAGTGTAGTCCTCTTTTGAACCCTTTCTAATAATGTAATATCTTCCTTTAGCTCAAAATGCAGTCTTATCAAACTTCTATTATAAAGGTAGAACTTTCAACTTATTCAAAATAGATCTTTTGATAAACCCAAGCATTCTGTAGCTTTGTTACTTGCTATTATACTCCACTGCTCACTAAAAAGTCGTGACTTAAAAGTTAACTTATCAATGGAACAGATCAACAAGAGTTTTTTTAAAGAGAGATGTGATGAATGTATCAACATATCCAACCTGTTGCTGATTGTCACTTATTTTTAATTTGTAAATATAGTTGGAGAACAATGTTTTAAGATTAATTTTATTATTATTCATATTAGTAATTATTGTTATTATTTTATTATATTTTATTTAAATTAAACAATGAAAAAATTGAAAATCCTTTTCTGTGCATGATTTTCAAAAACGTTCACATTGCAGTTATACAAATTACTTAGCTCTTGAAATAATTTTTTGCGATGTTTAAATACAAAAATATGAATGAAATGGTAAAAATATAAATAAATTATTCAGAACATCAAATTGTTTCATTTGTTATACTAAAATTATAAGGAAATAGCTGAGTATATCAGAAAAATAGCAATTATACATAAAATGAAAATTTCTAATGACATAATTTTCATTGCTAATTAATTAAAGGCTTATCTTTTCATGAAACATAAAGGATGATGAATGTCTCAACATATCTATAAACCTTCTTCCAAATATATTTTATAAAGTTTTTTGCATCATATAAAATATAATAATGGTCTATGTACGTTATAAATGTGTTACTTTTTTTACAGATGGTTTGGGAACAACAGTCAACATTAATTGTAATGGTTACTACCATAATGGAAAGAGGTCGAACGAAATGCCACAAATACTGGCCAAAATTATATGACACATTGGATCTAGGAGTTCTCCGGATATCTTGCATAAAAGAAAGAGAGAGTTCTTCATTTGCTTTTAGAGAATTTACATTGATTAACTCTGAGGTATATCTTTTAATTTTTTAAAGCGGGAAAGGTTTTTTTATTGCCTCACTTTAAGCAGTGTTAATTTAGACCTATTGATATGAAAAAAAAATTACCTGGTCAGATTCATTGTATTGTTTTAGTTGTTATACCTTTAAAATATGTGAATAACTTTAAGGAGGCATAATGTCAAAAGTGAAAATATAAACTCAATTCTTTGTTTTTAATTGGCGAAATGTCTGAGAATTTTTCCAATCTTTAGATGCAAAGTATATGTATATTTAAATTGCAGTTTTTCACAATATTAATCATTAAGAACAGAAAAAGGTCTATTTCTTAAGTTATGTAATATTTCAATTAAAACAGCTTATTCATATATGTTTTCTCTTGTGTAAAACTGATCGAAGACATTTTTTGGCTGATACACATTTTTTCCTAATTAAATAGGGTAGGATGGGATAAAATGGGTCACTTGAGAAAAAACTCAAAATAACAGAACTTGAAATTGAAAATTTTAAACCAATATTTTTTATGTTATATTTCAATGTGTTGGCAACATTTTTCATTCTAAAAAAAGTTAGGTTCTTAAATATGGCAGCACAAAAAAAAAAATATTTTAGTAATTTTTGGATGATAGTGTGCTAAACACGTGGTTTACCAACTTCTAAAAATCTCTATATTTTATCGAATAACAACCCAAATTTAAAGGATTTCCGCACAAAGAAATTTTGGAGAACAATTACAGCCGAGCATGTAAAAAAAATAATTAAATATTGAATTTTTTACACCAGTTTTTCTTGGATGGGGTAAAATGGGTCATGGCTTAGCTAGTTCTATTCTATTATTGTTTTAAAATTTACTCTACTGCACCTCACTGCAGAAAATTCCTAAATTTAAACAGTGTATGTTGTTTATTTTATTGAAATGAAATTTTAAAAAAAATTTTTGAATGTTTTCCCTAAAGAAGATCATGTTGATGTGGTAGAGAGAAGTGATGTCGTTGAAGTGTTATGTGAACCATTCTAGAACAATATTATTTTTAAATTTCAATGGAATTATAATTCAAAATGTTGCTAAATATATTACTTACTTTTTTTTTCAATTTCAAAGTTATAAATAACTGTTTTCAGCAATTATTTTGCATTATGACCCATTTTACCCCACGATGGAGTAAATCAGGTCACAACTTTATAAGCTCAGTTAAACTATTTCATAATTAAAAAATAATTATTAAAATGGCATAAAATTGATCTAAAAGAGTTCAATGTTAAGATGCAATTGAAAAGAAATGGGAAATGTTTCTGGTTTTGTTGCTATGAAACTTTAAATATGAAAATAGCTAAAATTGACCCATTTTACCCCACCTGACCCTATGGTGGTAAATGGCTAAATATAGACTTTCACTTTTGCCATATTTTGATTCATCTCTCAACTTTTTTATTTCTCATTTTCCTTACTCTTTTATTTATTCTTCATTACTTTCATATAAAAAGCCATTTTGGTTTTCCACATATCATGTGCAAAGAAAATTTGTCTTTTAACTTGAGTCATATTTTAATGCCAAATACCCCTTAAAGGAAAGACTATAATAATTATTATGTAAAAAAATTTCCTAATTTTGTTATGAATTCTATCAAAATTGACTTGTTCACAAAAATATTTTCTGCAGAATAATGAAGAAAGACACATTACACATATGCAGTATACAGCATGGCCAGATCATGGAGTTCCTGATGATGCCTCTGATTTTTTAGAATTTGTATCTCAGGTTAGACAAAACAGAGTTGGAATGGTTGATTCCACAATAGTCCATTGCAGGTAATTTAATACTTTGAGATGAAGTGTGTATGTATCTTGGTGTGTGTGACTGATTAAACTAAAAACTCTTAGTTAAAAAAAGGAAAAGGAAGACTCATGTTAAAAATCATGCTCTAGCTGATAGCCATGATTCTGCACTATAATCTTGTACTGTTTACTTTCCACTTAAGAAGGCTCTATTGATTCCAGAGCAGACCTACGTACAAGCGTTCCATGGATTGACTGCCATTTGTCGTTGTCTGCTTTTTAAAACAGTCCAAAACTACAGAACTATAACGACACCTCAAGGGAGGTTTAATGGACATCTCCATTGGTTGAATTGCAAATTTTATTTTCCTTTGCTTGTGTGGCTAAATAAGCAGGTGTGGATGTTGAGGTTAGGCCTTGTTCATGTCAATCCACATCTTTTCAATGTCGTTTTCAAAAATCCTGAATGCTAGTACAGTAGAACTTTCATAGTTTGAAGCTGAAGGGACCACAGCTAAACTTTGAATTATCCAAAACTTCGAATTACAGATGTCTAATATTTGTAGCTTAATTTAAAGCCCCCGAATGCACGATAATGTTTATGACGTCAAAAACGTCAATTACCTTTTCTGGAAGATGTCAAGGCATGTAGATAAAATAATTAACCATTCTATCTGGCAAGAAAATAAAATTTATTTTGTACATGATATAAAAGGTAGCATTTACATATGAAAATAGGAATATATAAGTAGAGTATTACTTTTACGAAATATTCTTTGGTTAAGTTTTAAAGTCATGTAAAAAATTACCTGCGATTGTTTTAAAAATTTAAGAAATTTTGGATTGCTTTGCTGAATTTAGTCTTTTGATTTTAACAAACACGAAAAACATTTTCTACGCATGAGCTGACCATTTGAGAAACCAATAATTAGTCACGTGTCGTAACGTAAAGAGAGAGGGATTAGGCGTGATTTACTGTTAACTAGAGTTCAATTTGCTGCAAACAAACAAGTATTTGAATGTACTTATGTCGATTTTGGATGAGAAAAACCTTCGAATTAAAGAAGTTGAATTTCGAATTATCCAAAAATTTTAACATTGATTTAAATACAAAGTTCAAGGGACTAAGCGAAGTCTTCGAATTAAAGAAAAATTCGGTTTAAAGACGTTCGAATTATCCAAGTTCTACTGTACAATGGTGTTAGAATTTCTTGCAGAAAGTGCAATCAATTTCAAGACTATTCTTAACATTACTTCTCCCCTAGAACTACACCCAGTGATTAACATGAAACCTTTTTAAAGGGTTTAACCCCTTACGTGTGAAGTATATTTCATGAAAATGTCAAAAATGCAAGAAACATTTTATTTCGTAAAAATATTAATTTTATTTATATATATTTAATATTTTGACATACATGTGAAAAATTAATGGATTATAGTAAACTTTTATTCAAAATTGGTAAATTATAGCAAAAAAATCGATCAAAATTGTAATTTTCAAACTTAAAACAATAAGCTAATGATAAATTTGATTCAATAATACAAATTTGAATATGAGAAATTTACAAATGCTTTGTAGTATGGCATACACCTAATTTGGTATGGCATCGTCTAAATCAGACATTAAAATAACCTTTTTCTTAAAAATTAAAAAAAAAAAATCACAATAGGAAACTAAAAATCCGACTAAGTGAATGAAAGAAACACTGCCGATCAGAGCTTTAAATATTTTTCCGCCTAATTTCCAAAAAAAAAAAAGTAAATCAATTTTTCCATCTATTGAAAAAATTATTAATTACATTACATTAAGCTTTAATACAGGAAAACAAACTCGGTTAAGGATCAATGAATTAGTAACACTGATTTTTCTCCTACCCGAAGTCGGTTTGGGCATTCCAAATTTGGGACGGATGGGTTTCCTGAACAGGGTTCGGGTGACCCAGGCAAGGGGTTAAGGATGAAAGTGAAAAGATGTTTCAAACTAAAGATCCTTATGGATTACTTATGCTTGAGACACTCTCACACGTTGTGAAATATTGTGTTCTGTGCTAGAATTTTCCTTTTTCAATAAATTTTCTAACCTTCTGAACAACGTGCTGAAAATGGTTAAAAGCCATTTTTTCCCTAGAAGGTCTTAGTTTGGTCTGTATTGCAGAAATTTTATACTGTTGGCTTGCATTGAACACATTACTCACAGCACTTTTAAAATTACCCACTCACATGTTTTACATTTCTTCATAATTTCAGAGTATGGGAATATTGCATTGAAAAGAGGGGGCTGGCTGTTGTATAGCTTTCTTAAAACCTATCAAAATTTAACCCCTATTTACTACAACTTAACAATATTGTATTGTGAGGTATTTCTAAATGACTCATTTTCACTCCCATTGGATGCTACCTTCTATTTCCTCGTGTCTTTAAAAATGGGCATATACTGAGTCTTTACTCTCTTATCCTTATCAAGTTTCCACAGTCTACACTGTTTTAATTTATGGTTAAGAATAATTTAATAAAAATTTAAAATGTTTATTTCTAAATGCTTTGTGATTCACTTATTTTATCTAACTATATGTATTTAGTATAAAAATTTAATGTATATTTATTTGATATAGTTGCCTCCAAAAAAGTTTATTAAATTACCTATTTCAATATTCTTAGTGCCGGCATTGGGCGGACTGGTGTATTAATTTTAATGGAAACAGCCATGTGCCTTATAGAAGCCAATGAACCTGTCTATCCATTAGATATTGTGAGAGCAATGAGAGACCAGAGGGCAATGCTAATTCAAACTACTGTAAGTTTAAAAAGATTAAAATTGAAAGTTTGCAATATCGAACCTGGAATTCCAAATATTGATATCCAAACTTTTTTTTGTTTCAGAGTCAATATAAGTTTGTTTGTGAAGCTATTTTGAAAGTTTACAATGGCAAGTACTTTTTTAATTGTGGTTATTTTTTTCCCCTTTTTTTTAATGTTGAAAGTTGATTATACTGAAAATAAAGATTTTAATTATTCTATTGGTACAAAATAATATGTAAATAATAGCTAGAACATTGAAATAATACTTAGTTTTTATTGAGCCTAGTTTCAATCATCATTATCACAATTCTTAAAGAGATGTTCAGAAAGTTGTGCCTTAGCTTACTTTTAGACCTTTTATGATGAAACTATGAAACACAGTGTAATTTAATATACTTAAGCAAATTTATAAATTTCATAACCAAAAGGTTTTTACCAGTAAAAAGTCATGATTTTATTATTATACTATTAATTCTAAAAGCTTTTGTCGTAAGTTTTTGCCAAGTACTATTTTATTTACGTTATATATTTATTTTTAATCATATACTTTTTGGCTTTTAAAATTGTACACATTTATTGAGGCATACTAATTAAATTCAAATTTGAATCAACTAATTATGAAGCCTTTTTTTAATAAAATATTCTTTTTCCTTTCAGAGAGAATTGTTAAACCTCTGGAAGAATATCAAAGGTGAAATTTGCTAAGCCAGTATAGGTTACTTATGTGATTCTTCTTAAACTGTCTAGTGCCTATCCACATATTTGTAAATGAATTAATTGCCTCGGAAGATCCATTTTTATAGTAGATTGTCCTTTATGCTGGATTGGTCTGACCCATGCCACATTGGCATACCTTAAGTGGAAGTTTGTTAACAACGTGCTTAATAGGTGAACCTGTTGAAGTGTCTGTGTGCTGTTAGTGTGTGTGTGGGCATTGATAATTTTATGTTTTGGTTAGCTGTTTCACAAGGCTGTCTTGTTGGTGCTTCCGTTGACCATAGTTAACTCACTTTGATTGTCATTTTCATTGTGGGCATAGTTCTTGGTACATTTTTATGGGTTTATTTTTGTAGTACATCTATACACATTGTACATAAAAATATAAGTGTAGATAATTGTACTTTTCGGTACACTGAGCATTTTTCATTTGTACAGTATATGTAGCATTCACACTCATGGTTCCCTACTGTGTACTGTACTTTCTGTTAAAGTGAGAACTCGTAATTAAAACCTGAAAGTATTATTGTAAAAAAAATGTGTATAATGTAAAGCTTAATTTAAAGTGTAAATAAAATTACTTTGAAATTGGATGCACAATTCCACATTTAGATGATGTGTCTCAAATGTTTAATTTTCCCATGTGAACCTTTATTGGATGCAATATATTTTTTTTAATTTTATTACTCAATGAAATCATAAATGTGCCATACAAAATTTTATAAATTTACTGTACTTAACCCCAGCTAACACAAAAATGTTTTGCCAAAACATATGCAGTACTTAAAATGATGGATGTGACATCTGACAATTTAATTAAATAACAGCTTGGCATCAACTTTTTATATCTACAATCAGGCTTCATCAGTTCATGATGATTCATTTCTCAACCATCTGTTTTTGCACCTTTTTAAAAGATTTTTCGGAACATTGTTTTCCCTTTCATTTTTTAGGCTCTTTAATTTTTCAAAGCATTTTTCTATGTTTATCTCATTTTTTACATTTTCTAATTAATGAGATTTATTCATTGAATTATTGATTTGTAAACTGCAAATTTTCCAGAATAGTACAGTCTGCTGGCAACTGTGTCAGTGGGTGGAGATAATGCACATACAAACACAAAAGAGAGGACCAAAAATTTCACTTCTGGGTAAGATCATTGTCTTAGATGAAGACCAAGGCCGTATCTATTATTTGGGGGGGGGGGGGGGACTTTGACAGACTACGTTAAAAAGTCTTGTTAAGTTACTTATGCTTAGACTGTGATGTTTCTTGGCAAGTGAAATTTGTTAACTCATTTACGTATAGAAGTTTTTAGGTTCTATGCCTGTGGATACTGCCTTGATGAAGACGGCATTCTTAACACCAAAAAGCAAAACATATACTGTTTGAACATGAGAGCTTTAGTTGCCTTTATTTTTGTTAAAAAAATAAGTGAAAACAGATCAATTTTTTTTTTTTTTTACATCAGTTACTTAAAGGATGGATTCTCAAGGTACAAAAATTTTTCAGATAACAGGTGATCCTTCACTCTTGATAATGTAAAAAAAAAATTCTATGTAAGTTATAATCTCAGATATTAAATGCATTTTCCAATTTAAAGGGCATTTTTTATATATTTTTAGGGATTATCTTTTGAGGACTCTTTATAACTATTCTGTATTAAAAGAAAAAGAAAAAAAAGTTTTCCATGGGTATATACAGTAGTGTTAGGTTTGAAAATCAGTGAAGGAGAGGAGCTCAAATACAAAATTGGGTAGGTGAGAAAGAGGGCGAAGTTTCAAAAGTTAAACCTCATGTTTTTTGTTATTATTTTAATGACAGATACTTGATGAAATGTTATCAAATATTGTGATATTAGGTGCTTTTTTTAATGAATAAATGCAAAAAAAAAAAAAAACAAATATCAACTTCAAAAATATTTTATCTGTACTTGAGAGCCATAGTATCTTAAGTCCATTTTTTGAGTTTTTGCTTTGAAGTTAAAACATAAACATTTTTAGTACTGTAAGACTAGACGTTTCCGTGCAAACCTTAGAATGAAGATGTCTGCTGGGAGCATTAAAAGTTCAGAAAACTCATGTAGCTAGTAGCTTTGTCATTGGTACTCTGCAGGGCCTTAAGTGAAAGCTCAAAAAATGAACTGAAGATCCTATTGTTCACAGGTACAGATATTTTAACTATGAAAATGTGAGAGAAGTGTAGGGGTGCTCAGCTCCCCACAAACTTTTTTATTTTGGAAGAGACAACCATCTGTAATTTACAACTGATGCCCAACCTTTTTTATTCTAATTTAAATCCAATAATGCATTCTTTCGTGCAACGCCAAATTAAATCTAATGCATAATTTTTAATTTATTTAAATCTAATACATAATATTTGCATGTTAGCTGGGAAAATTTGATCTGTTGCATTTATAGTTCATGTACTTAGCTACATAGTATTATATTTTTGTTTAATTTGCAGCTTGAACATAAAATTTTATTTAAATGAACACTATTGTTTTGAAAAATATGTACAAAGTATGTTTTCCAATTTTCTTACTTTAAACGTTTATTTTGAAACATTTATGTTTCAAAGATTGAAGTTTTTTCTCTTTTGATTGGTTATGAAAAATCCCCCACCCCCTTCTGGACTTCTTCTGGAAAAATACTCTTCACTGTGTGTGCTGAAATACATTCTTTAACTTTCAAGTAACTGCCACAAATAGTTCCTCTCTTTCTTTAAATAACACATCTGCATAAAAATTGACAATAGAGTTGATATGTCTAATTTTCCCTCTATGATACAGTCAGGGGGGAAAGTCTTCCATGGATCCACACGTCTTTGCTTTTTTTCCTTATGTGTATGTCTGCGTTTGTGTCTGTGTTGTAAGTGAGCCTCCAACCAGATGCTTGGAAGCCATGGCAGCCCCAACATCTTGCTTGTAGCAAGTGTTAAATTAAATGATTTTTTTTTCTTCGAGTACAAAGTTACAATTGTTATGTCATCATATTTTTAAAACTGTTTACAATAATGACTTTCTCTTTTTGACATGTTCAAGTTAAGTATGTAATTTAGTGTGTATAACAGAAGAATTTGACAAAACTGAAAACTTACTTGAGATTAAGCAATTTCACTTTATCAAGATTGAGCATTACATTGAATATTTAAAAACCTAAGTTTGAAGTTTTAATTTTATCCCATGCATAAAATTGTTCTTCATAAAGAAAATTATTATTATTTTAAGCTCAGAGGGATATTGTATAACATACATATATGTTCCAAACCCCAATAATGAAATGTCCCCTCCGCAGCAGATATTTTGTCTTTTTTACCTAAACAGTTCAAATTATTAATTATTTTTCTCAAGTTCATTTTTTTAATGAATGCACAAGGAACACTAAAATCATTCCCACGTGAAAATTGTGAAAATTGAACAAAGGATAAAATGAATAAGTGCAAGAAAAATGGTAAAAATTCATTGCAGAGGGGACAAAATTTTCGGTTATTGTTGAGGGGACAAAAATTCTGATTGGCACATGTATCCTTGTATTTTCTATAAATTTTAAACAAATCTAAAAAGTTTTTGCTATGAAGATGTCTAAACACTAAAAAATTTACAGATTTGTTTGAAATTTATAGAAAATACAAGACTATATATGCATGTTAAGTACTCAACATGTTCCAAATACTGTAAAATGCACAAACTGTTAAGAAAATCACTGTTACATGATACTAACCATAAAAAGTATATGATATATAGTTACACCTCACACTATATTGTTGTATTGCTTTGTTACAAATGTTACATTCTTCCATTTTGCTTGTTTTGTTTTTGCATTTTGATCAATCATTCTGTTCTTAATTTAAAGCATGATTTTTATCCTTTTAAACATAGTATGTAATGTGTTTAAGACTAGTATGGAATATAAAAGTCTTAATTTTATTCTAATCCTTTTAAAACATTTTAAATTCTATTCTTTTACTTTAATGCATTTGTTCTTTCCCCTGAAAGTTTCTGCATTTTCATTTATGCAATGTGATTTAAAAATCAGTGATGTTAGTTTTAAAAATAAAAAAAAATGATTGAATGACATAAGTAGAAAATATGACTTTCTCCTTTTTATATTCAAAATATTTTCAAAATGTTTACTATGACTTTCAGCATATCATTGTTGTCAATTTTATATTAAATGTATGTTTGCGTAATGAGTATGTACTTTTATAAGCACACCCTTATACTAGAAATTTAGATAGAATTCATTTAGTCTGCTTTGTACTCAAAATAGTAAATGTCACTTAATGTTACTTTAGCTGTTAAAATTTTAATGTTGAATTCACAGGGGGGAAAAAGCATATTAAAATAAAATTATTAAAAATCAAAATCAAAGTTAGAAGCCCAACAGCAATAAAAATTTGTGACTCATATTTTGGTGTTACAAGTAACATCTTTAACCCCTTTAACGATCGTTTAATTTTCAAGAAAACGATTATGAAAGTGCCTATTTTTTTTTTTATCCCTGAAAATTATATAAAAGTATGTGTATGAACAATGTATATATATTCATTTTTAATTTATTATTTGTTTTTATTTTGAAATTTTAAACACTCCAGCCCGGAAATATAGTGAGAAATAGAGAGCGAAACCTCGCCCCAATATTTTCATAGGAGCGAGAAGGAAGGGGTTAAAAGGGCTTTTTATATGCAGAAGACGTGAGCTCACAGACATTCTACAAAAGGCTTTGGTCTCAAATTAAATTGGAAGTAGTGTTATTATATTTGAGAGTTTTTTCAACCATTTTTAAGAAAACCCATTTTGGTAAATTAAGCTCCTAATATAGGGGCTGAAAAATTAAGCATTGTATAATTTTGTACTTTTAAGTTGTTAATTCTGGCTATTTGTTTTTGTTTAATCTTAACATGTTCTATCTGTGTAAGATCAAATTCTATTCAGAAAATCAATGAGAAATCCCTGAAAGGGACAAAATAAAAAAGAAAAGATAGGAAGGAATAAATATATGCAGTTTTTAAAGTGATTTTTTTTTTTTTTTTTTTTTTACAAAATATTGTGAAATATTTATTTTTGTTAAATTTTCACTTTTAATTCATTATTTTGAAAAAGAAAACTCTTCCAAGACTCGTTCAGAAGAGATTTTACTAAATCATAATAATGAAAACTTATTGCATTTTCTAGTGCAATGGGGAAAACTTGCAGAAGCAATATTACAGTGCAGCACTCGACTTCAAGCAGAATTACAATTTATGTCAAGTTGCATTTTGATGTATTTCAAGTAGGGATGTAACGAATATTCGGCCACTATTCGGTACTCTGCCTATTCGGCCCTGTGGGCGAATATTCGGCCTGGCCGAATACTGAGTAAGGTCAATATTCGGCCGAAAAATTCTGCTGCAGTCAAATTGTAAAAAAATTAAGAAATTAGTAGATTTTAAGCATTTAAAATTGTATTATAATTATTGCAAAATAATACATTAGTTTATAGTTCTAAAATATAAAAATAATTTAGAAAAAAAACTTTTTTTTAAATCTAGTTTTAGGCTTGACTGAGCAAAAACAGATTTTAAAGTTGTAATATTGTATTTTATTATTTAGCATTTGCTTCCAAAGCTGGCAAGAGTTAATTATGATATATGAAAAATTAATTTTGTTTTTATTAACAAAGTGGAAGTCAGACATTGTTTGGGTAGACTGATTTGTTGTGAATATTGGGTAAGAGAGAAATGTGAAAAACCTAGAATATATCATGAATATTTAGATAGCATAAGTTATTGGGGTTTTTGGAAATAAAAATACATTCCAGTTAAGTGTATTAAATTTTAATAGATCGTTTAAAGATAGGTATGTAAAAAAAACCCATGAAATAAAAATATAAACTTTTATAACTTCTAAAATATCTTCATAAAACAGTTTTGCGCAAGGTAAAAGTTCACTATTCCATCTGTGGGTGAAATTCTTAGTTTTATTACATTCAAAACAATAGAGAAAATAGACTAATTTTAAATAGTTTTAAATTCTTAACAAACAGAATTAAATCATACATCATAGATTGTGTGTAATTAGTGTTTGACATTGTCAATAATTTTAAATTTGCCAAATACTTTCTATTACAACGATTTTCTAGAAATTTTAATTTTCGGCCGCCGAATATTCGGTATTCGGCCTAAGACATTGGCCGAATATTCGGCTTCGGCCTCGAAGAAATGGCTAAATATCCGCTATTCGGCCAAATCACTATTCGTTACATCTCTAATTTCAAGATATAAAGTTTTACCTTTTGCAGTAACATTTTTTGACATCTATATGATCAGTAAAAATTCTTATGTCACTATAGTTCCTCTTAAACTTAGAAAAAAAAGGAAAATTTCACATTTTATACATTATAATTTACCATACCAATATAAGCTTAATAGCGTAATGATGAACATGGACAGACTTGGGAAATACATTTCAACATCATGATGAACATGGACAGACTTGGGAAATACATTTCAACATCATCATCATTTGATCATCATCATCTAGAAAGACATTTGTGTCTTTCATTATTAAAAATGGCGTCTACTTTTCAAACCTTAATCTATAGTGACATATATATATATATGTCACTGTAGAATGAATATTTGGTTGTTAGGTGTCGCATCAGAAAAACGATCAATAGATAGATAACTGATGATAGTAAAAGGTGCAATTTGACTAATGTTTACAAAAAATGTAGTTGCAATGGAAAATTCTATTGCTGTATCCCCCCTCCCTTTCAGAATAAATCTCAAAGCTTAGTTAATGTCAGTAATAGTTGGTATTCATTTTGCACACTGAAAAGGCATATTTACATCAAGTGACATTTATGTTTCATTGTGGTGCTCTCATGAATTGAAGCTGTGTTATGCCGTTTATAAGAATTTGATGGTATTATAGATTTCTCGAGCACTTTATTATTTTGTAGATTAGTATATTTAAATAAACAAACTTTCATTTTGTGTGATGAGCAGCTGTATTTCTCAAAAATTATCTTATTTTTAAATTTTTGTACTTTACATGAATGAGCCATTTACTTAACTGCCAATATAAGTTACATAAAGGTACTTATTTTTAAAGTTACTTCTATTCTTTGAAATTAGTGTACTGTGCTTATCAGCTTTCAAGGTGTACAATTTTATCTGCTAGACGTTTTTACCATTTTTAAAATACATACAATAAAATTTGTACCTTAGATAAAGAATACTGTAAATCATCTGATAATAAAATTGTTGACAAAAATGAGCCATTTTTGTTATTCGTATGAAATTTATTCATTATCAAACATGAACAGTATTACACACAATTTATTCCTTAACAACTGCAAATTAGACAGCATTAACGTAAAATACTTTTCTTGCCGATGTTACGAATTTTTCAAAGTTACTTGTGGTTACTGCTATCCCATTATTCCTTTAAAACTGCAATTAAAACAGTAACTTAAAAAGTTTTTCTGGCGGATGTTACAAATTCTTCAAAGTTAACTGCGCTCACTCCTCTCCCATTTGCCGATTTGATCATTTCCTAAAAAAAATGCACGCTAAAAACAAATGGTGAAATGTATAAATTCGCAGTTTTTTCAATTAAATTTTAAAATCACTTGGATAATGCAATGCATTCTAAAACTTCTAATTCTTCTTCAAACTTTGTCAATTCACTTTTTCCCCCTCTCTTTTTTGTGGGACCACCTTTGAAAAATAATCTGTAAGCAATTTTTTACGGTTTATTCTCTTTGATTGGTAAATAGCGATTCAGTTGATCCATTGCCTTTGCTTGAAATGTTTTATGATAATTATTACTACGTCATCGAACGTCTAAAACTGCAAGTGACTGGAAAAAATGTTTTGATTAACACCAAGCTGCATAAAAACTAGCAAATAGGTTTAAAACGGTTTCCTATGCTAATTATAATTTTTGACGTCATTTGTGGCAACACAAATAATTACCTTTCCAATTTAACTTTAGCTTTAGAATCTGCTAAAACATGATTTTTGTTAATCTAAAATATAATTTCTTATTAAAAGTCTTTCTAATGATTTCATTGAACTTCGATCATAAACTCAATAATCTTTTTGGAATATCTTCGGACGACTTGAACAATGATCAGAAAATGCCTTATCAATGTTCCCATATGTTGAGAAATATCTATCTCGATTTGTCTGGGGGGGGGGGGGAATCTTTTTTTAAGTCGGATCCTAATTTTAAAATTGTAGAAAAGAAGCTGCAAAGTTTTGTAAAAAAAAGATGTTTTTTTTTTGTATACTAAAATTTATGTTACTTGAATAAATGGTATCTGTTCCTAATGTAAAATGTTTCAAAGGTTATTTATAAACTCTTATTCAGCACTTCATTTCACAATTAATTCTTTATTCGTCATACTATCAAACGACTCCTTACATATATAACCTGTAATATTTGTACAATACTCGATACATTTTTTACTATTTATAATTCAAAGAAGGGGGTAGCTAAAACCTCTTAGTGCCCCTGTTGGAAAATGACCTAGATACGTCCCTGGTCAAGAACAAGACATAAGAAAAAGTGTAATCAATTAAATGAATGTCGAAGCAATATAATACTAATATTAAGGTGTCGGTTAAATTTCCAATATATATATATATATATATATGATAACGTCCAGTAAAATGTCAAACAAAATAAAATACAACGTCTAATACATTATCTAGACACACGGCAGTGTGTCCGTCAAGTTCAGAAACGGCGACACCGGCCAATGTGTATACCCGAACCATTTCGAGCTACTTTTGACCCTATAATTGCCCAAAAACTATTAGACCTACATACTTGAAATTTTGTACGCCTAATGGAGATCCCCTTAACCACTAGAATATCAAATTTCATTGATGATCCTCTTATGGTTATGGAATTATTAAGGTCTGAAAAGTGTCATTTTTATCACTCACTCATCAAAAACCTAACTACTTCTAGGGGACTTAGAAACTTGAAACTTAGTATCAAGGTTGATAATTTGGCATATAGAAAGGAAAAAATCCGAAACTTCAAAAAATTACATTATTTTCGAAGTTACTAGCATATTCATAAGTAGCATTATACCTAACGACTTCAAGCAGCAGCCATATTTTTCTGCCGTTAACATAAACAATACTCTCTCGCACTTAAAGAAAAATAATTGATGCCTTAAAATTCACTTTCCGCTTTAATTTTTCACCTTAAAGCTAAACTGAAGCTGAGTACAAAAAATCCAGTGTAGTAGTTATACAGAACTTTTCAACGTTTTAAATAAAAGATTAATTACGTAAAGATAGACTTACAGACTTATTACGGAGAAATATAGTAAACAAACGAAAAAAATCTTAAATAATTAATAGCGACTATTTAGCTTGGTTTAATTTAGTATAACTTATTGTCAATACAAAAACACAAATTTTAGCTTTTCAAAAATTAATGATATCCCAACAAAACATAAATGAAAAAAGGGCCAAGTTCGATAGAACAAAAAAGCAGTAGCGGATTTAGGTTTGAGAGCCCCCTAGGCCCGATACGATATGGTGCCCTTTTTCTTTCGCAACAGTTTATATATATTATATATATACATATATGTGTGTGTGTATAAAATAATGAAAATAAGAACAATAATAATAAGAAATCTAAGTCAGGTATAAATAAAACACTTATTTTTTAACATAACAATTGAATATAGAATTTTGTCGCCCCTCAAAATTTGCCGCCCTAGGCCCGGGCCTAAGCCTAAATCCGCTACTGCAAAAAAGGCCTTCGGAGTAGTCGATGTCAGCGATAAAAGAATTGATATCTATAACGGCTGCCAAGTTCCATAGCAGATCCTTTAATCATGGCTGTAAGAGTGCAATGTTCTTTAATTTATTTAGAAGCATTTTTTTTATCGGATTTCTAACTTGGCAAGTGTTAATTAAGGAAAATTACATTCACAAAATGTAACTTATCCAATTAGAAATTTTTAATAGTTAGTAAAATCATGTGGCAAGCTATTATAGTTAATTTCTAACTGTCTTCTTGAACGTAACTACGACCTATGTTAGAGCGGGTGAAACGAAAATTTGCAACAAAAGTTTTGTGCAAGTTTTTGCTATTTTATGTTTATATTTTATTGTCTAAATTTACGTAATGATCGTCTCGGATTTTTGACCATAGCTGAAAAATGTGTACAGTGTACTGTTATTCTACGCATTTTCGAAATTTACCTGTGCACCAAGTTTTACTGTAAATTAAATTTTACTGCGGATGCACAATATCTACGGGGGAAAAAACAACCGTAAACTATTCAGAAATGGTGGTTTTGCTTCAAAATTCGAGTTAATACAAAGTAGTTTTAATGCTAATAAGTCCTCGAAAATTCCTACCGTGTATAAAGCTATTTACAATTTAATATTTAGTTGCAAATGTCTTGATAGAATCTGCACTTGAGCTAAGCTTACTTCTAAGAATAAATTTTTAAAGCATGAGCAGATAGAATTGATTCACAAATATTGTTTTACGGATCTGAAGAAAAAAAAATAATCAATGCAGTTCACTTTCAATGGCATTATTCCATGGGGAAAAACTTATGTGACTCAAAGCTTTGATCCAACACAGTATTTTTTCCAACCTGTGTTATTTCTAAGGTTTTGAAGTTTTTCTGTAGCTTTCGGAAACGTTCATGCCATCAATGAATAGATTGGGGGCAATGGAGGCAGGCCTCGCATTTTGACATGTTGGAATATAAAAAAAAGTGCCCCCACCCCCTCCACCCGTGCAGCTTGTTGCCTTGTGAACATTCTGACTGCTCAATCTCATTGTGCAAGCATTTTTATTGTTCACAGTAAGGGATCACGCCAGAGGAATTTCAGGTCCGTTTTCGGACTATTCACAAAATTTCAGTCAATCCAAACCGGACCCTTTTCAAAATTCCAGTCAATCAAAAGTGATCCTTCACAGAATTCCGAGTTACCAAATCGTGCTTTTAAAAGAATTATTTCTTAATAAGAGGCAAAAAATAGTAAAAAATTTTATCACTGTATGTTTGAATTTTCCCAAAATTACTTGGTTTTTCACAAAAATCTAGTTAAAATTAAAAAAACCGGACCTTGTTAAAAATGCTAAATCGACCCGAAAGTTCGGGAGCTCGTAAATTGACAATCGATATGCTTAATAAATTACTCTAGGGATACTTGGAGGGTCATATTTATTTACACATAAGCTGAGTTGAAATCTGCTGCCTCCCTTTCCCTCTAAATTTCTTTAAAGTAATTTATTACTATGAATGCTTTCAATTCATTCATTAAGTTGGAGTTCATTCATTCTATAATTTACTTTTCATGACCTAGATCAAACTACAGGGTGACGGGTGACGAGAAATGACTGACTCATATTTCACGGTATTAATAGTATTCGTAATATCTGAACCAAACTTTGAAATTAATGATAACAGTAATGATGTTAAAAACCATACAAAACTGCTTTACTTTAACATATTCACATTTCTTCATATCACTTTGACCACGTAGTTTTGAAACTACGTTTTATAAAAAAACGTTTTATAAAATTTTCTGCAACGGGCCGCATCTCATTCATAGAAAGTTTGTCGCATTCTCTTTTTAAATAAGCCTAGAGAGGCGGAGCGATTATAGCGGTTACTAAATTTCTTTCGCAATTTTTTGCATTCAACCTCTGGGGTTTAGTTCAATTCTTTTTCGATGGCCGCGGTTTCGTTGTATGATTACCCATACACTTTCAATTTCTCAGATCTGTCTCTATCATCACCAAGTTCTTGAAACCGATAGACTTTCAAATGCGCCAACACAGTCCTATTCTATAATATTAGCCAAATAAAGTAATAACGACAAATAGAATAATATAAATTCAATGACCCTAGGTTCCAATGGTAATATTCGTCTTGAAGGTCACTATCATCCCACTATTTCTTTCAAATTAGGAACACAGAACGCGCAAGTATAGAGGTATTAAATCTTACTTCTATTTCTTCATCTGCAATGTCAATGTTTAACTCTTCCGATACTTTCTTTACATCGCTAAAGGTCAAATGTCCTTGGTTATTGATATCGAAGGCTCTGAATGGATTGATTAATTGCTCATCAGAATCAATATCATTGAGGATGTGACCAATCATTTCTTCGTACTCCTCTCTTGAAATCTCACCTGCTTTGCAAAAAAGTTGCTTTTAAAACGGATCACAAATAACATAACAAATCGAAAAATCAATTTTTTAAAGACAGAATCAATTCAACTAAAAATTTACGTAGAAATCTCACTTAATGTCCCATTTATAACTTACTCCGCTTATCCGAACTCGTTCTTTCAATCATCTTTTTAATTTGTTTTGTAGTAGGCTCGATTCCCATAGCTCTCAATGTTACCTGCAATTAAAATATTAAACGATGCAGGATCCAAAACATAACAAGGACAAAGTTTTCCTGTAATTTTTAGACAACTTCATTTTTCAGGAAATGTTTGTTTTGCGTTAAATGGAACTGAAATAAAATATAAGGATTTGAAAGGGAAAATTTATGTATTTTCTTCTTAACCCTCTGACTGTTTATCACGCGTTTTCCACGTGCAACGTAAATGTTGCGAAAATCGCTCATCCTGCGATTTTCACAAGAAAAGCTTTTTACTTCGGAATTTAAAATCTTATTCTGCTATTTTATCGTTTGAACGTCAGTAATGCAACTTCTGAGGTATTTAGATTTTAATTAAGGTTTTATTTTGGAGGTAGCGTTAGTTGCATTAAGTTTGCGGTTTTATTAACCAAAAAAGTGTCTCAGAATATCTGTTTCTATGATCTAAAACAACAATAAACAAATCTTTGTTGAAAAAATATATTTCCGATTTAAACTCCAAAACATGTGTAAATTTCAAATACGTAATTCATAAAATATGCATATTTTGAAACAAATTCGCAAAAAATAAAAAAATAAAATAAAAAAGAGCAATCAGAGGAAGGTTAACTCAAAATGAGCAAATCAGTCGAAGTAGAAAATCTTAAAGCCTTCGTTTATGTGTATATCCGTATTATGTGTATTCGTTATTCACATCCATACAGTAAGATAGATCAATGTAAGGTTTGATAGATCTTCAAGAGAGTAATAACATTGTATTTATACAACTCAAATTGGTTTTTGTTTAAGCGATTTCTCGGTAGTTTTAACGCATTTTTCATATTATGTAGTATATTGTTCTCTCCCCATGTTATTTATTATCTGTGGTAAATCCAATGATTTTCCTAGCATGTACATATAAACGAACTATACGGTTTAATCGCCAATTCAAAAATTTTCGCAACCACAATAGCGTACTGCAAAAGCAATGGATTGTTTTGTATTTGCTCTAATTAATTTAAAACCTTTTTCAAGTGTTTAGAATAAATTTAGTCAGAAGCAAAGTGCAAACAGATGAGCTTAAATTGGTGTTCATAAGAGCACTAGAAGTAATAAATTAAACTTACTTTTATGTCTCTAGGCCCCAATACTCCTTTTTCTTGTCGGTCGAGAATATCGAAGGCTTTTTGAATGTCAAATATCATGTTTTTCGGCAGGGTCAGTTTGGTACTTATATTTCCTTTGGGATCGGTTATCCATTTCTGAAAAATTGAGCATGGTGTTTTACAATTAGATGATTAATCAGTGGTTAATTTTATTTCATTTAACAGCATCAATTTTTTAAATTCAGATCGACACAATCCATAAATGACTTAAACATATAAAGAGGGGGAGAGGGGAATGACTTTTGACATGAAAAGCATTTTAGTGGGTAAATGATAAAGCTCTGCACTCCAGGCGATCCTGAGGGGCAAGTCCGAGCTGACCCATGCAATTACTGCCCCTGCAAACAGAATAGCTGCAGCCCAAAAAGCTTGCACTTGCAATGGATACCGGCCCATGCAAGGCGTAGCCCGAAATTTTTTTCGGAGGGGGGGGGGGGGGGCTGACGGAAACACTTATGAAATATGTGTCGGTAATAGAGGGGTGTCCACAAAACAGGGCTTTTTTAGGCTCACGGCTTCGCTGCCGGTGCTAAGAGGTTATGAGGGGTTTAACTGCATTATATTTTCAGCTAGAGTGAACACAAAATCTTTCAGTCCAACACAAATGTAAATTTGCTTATTTTACAGTCCTTGGACATTATAAAATAAACACATTTACAGTGGGGTTGGATTCAGAAGCAACTTGGGATCCACGTATCGTTTTTGTATTAAAATATTTGTGTGAATGCACACAGAGTAATCATAAACCAGAGACACATCTTAATGTTAATTCCTATGTAGTCAAAAACTGCGTTCAGCGCCCCCACGGAGAAAAAAAGGAACTTCTTTTGACGGTTTTGCTGTTACTTTAATTGTTGTCACTCCCCATTCTTGGCTATTACGGTTATTGACGTCACCCCTATAACCATTACTTATTTCTTTTATTTGTGTATTATTGTCAGTAATTTTTATCGGTTTTGGAAAACTGCTCCTATTACTTTGAAATTTTGCTTCGTATAAATAAAATGCCATTTCTACCAACGACTCTAATTTTCTAATCAACATTTTTTAAAAAATTGATTTCAAAATTCTTTTTAATTTTCTCCCTCCCCCTTTTATTGAATTAAACTGCAAGTAAGATGTATTTCACACTGATGTTCCGTATCACAGTCATATTTAAAATAACTTTCAAAACATAATCTATTTCAGAATTTTAAATATTTGTTTGCCCTTTTCTCGTTTTTACTTCGCCTAGCATTATATTTGTCGACTCGGTATCTTTTAATACAGTTTTTTTTTTCTTTGATACAGTCTTTTATTCTATACTTCTAAAACCTATAGCTTTGCATGAATCTCAGGACAGTTTTTAAGATTACCATTTCATTTCATTCAACGTACTTACTGTTCTTTTTGAATTAAAAATGACATTAAATATCATACAATAAGATCTAACAAATCGGGTACTTTTCCGTTTCGGGGGGGGGGGGAGAGGGCTGGCGATGGTTATTTTTATTAATTTTTAGCCAAATCAATCTACTATATCATTTTTGGGGTGCCGTTGGTGAGGTTTAAATATTTTTCGCAAAAACAAACTCCACAAACTAAACAAATTGATTTAGCAAAAAAAAAAAAAAAAACTATCGCCAGCCCCCTGAATCGGAAAAACCAAACATTGGAGCAGAAGTTTAATCATAAAACAATATACAAAAAAAAAATCTTTATTTAAACTCTCTATGTAGTAAGACAAAGTGCACAATTATAAAAATCAATAAAATATATCCTGTTAAATAAAGTCCAATATAAAAAAGATAAATAAATTTAGCATTAATTTTCAACAGATAAAAATGAAAATGTAGAACTTGTTCTAAATAAGTTCAGTTAAATATATTTGTTATCAAGAAATTCTTAAGTTAGATATTATTTTAAAAAGTAATCCTTTCTAAATACCGTAAATAAACTTTAGCGTTGAAAAATATTCCAGAAAATGACGAACAAAAATAATGAAAGTGCAAAAATGATTCAATCTGAAAGAACTACGCAAAGCTGCAAGTGAGCGAACCGATTCTGAAGAAATATGCAATCTCCTTTCAAAACAAAGATAATATCGTCGTAGAGGAGACATAAGTTAAACTTCAATGCGGACTCTTGTAATTTAGTTCATGTTTTTCCCCGTGGTGCGCTAGTGAAATCGACACTACAAAACGGCTTGAGAGATGACCCTCTGGTTTGTGATTACTCTGTGGAATGCATGCGTACATAGCGTACGTATACTCGGTCGCGGTTTGTTTACTTGTTAAAATCAAGTTTGCTACGTGAAAAAGGTTGAGAACCATTGTATTAGCGATTATTTTGCGATTCATGTTCGTTTTCAAATTGATGTGTTAGTTTCAAATTTTAGCGGAAATTTTCGATTAGGAAAACACAGATCAGAGTCAAATTTATTGATATAAAAGCCTAAGCGCTATTTTTTTCCGGAACACTTGTCGGTCAAAGGGCCGACATTGGCGACAATAGATCGAACTGTCGTTAGCATAAATTTTTGAGCACAAAATAGACGTAACCTTTTTAACCCGTAACGATCGGGTGATTTTCAAGAAAACGGTTATAAAAGTGCCTATTTTTTTTTATCCCTGGAAATTAAATAAAAATATGTATGAACAATATATATTCATTTTTAATTTTTGATTTGTTTAAATTTTAAACACTCCAGCCCGGAAATATCACGGGAGCGAGAAATAGAAGGCGAAACCTCAGCCCGTTATTTTCACGGGAGCCAGAGGGAATAGGGTTAAGTCAATAAATTTATCTGTTACTAAAAAAAGTTGGGTACTTATTGTGTAAAGGGCCTACCTTGGCGACTTTTTACATTTGATTTGGTGATACAAATCTATCTTGACGAGCGGCACTGTCGGCTTTAACCAATAAGTATCAAATAGAGTAAGGATAAACAAAAAATAGTTGATATTCATTTGTTTTGTATATTCAAGTTCTAATCTAAATTAAATGGGTACTTATGGGTTATACGCCCTTCCTTTTTTGCTCGCCAAACATCGCCAAATGCTTGGTAACAAAGCAATGTCATTAGGTTTAAATAGCGCTAGATTTTAAGTGAGTTACGCGAGTGATTCTACCAGGCATATTAATTTCAACAAACACAAATCTAAAATAACCTCAGTTTTGTGAGCTAATAAACTTGCTGAATGTGGAAACAATATTAAAAAGTAAAAAAGAACATTATTATTGTTTGAGTTCAACAAAGCTCATAACTTAACTCCCTCGATGATGTAAACCAACGCAGCTAATAAACAATCTTAGTCGCAGTTAAATTGTTTCTCTTCTAACACATTTTTGTTCAAAAATATGGATTTTAATGCGCAAAAGAAAACTTCGGTATGTTCATTATTTTTCAACAAAAATGAAGGTTCCTAAGTCCCCTAATGTTTGGATCCTGTTATTATTTTTAACTCTTATCATGTCTATTTCCATGTTATATATTTCCATCTTTTGTTGAATTTTAAGTGTGAAATTTTACTTCATCGAGCACATGAACTAGTTTTACATAAAAACTTTTCGCTCAAATTTCTTAAGAACGTCGAGAATTTCATAAAAATCTATCTTTGATATCATATTAATATTACTAATATAGGACTCTGAAGAACACCTTCTTAATCAATGGGATGGTAGGATTCCCACAGTTACTTTAATACGAGTATAATTGAGGATATGTAAGAGAAATATATATAAAAATAAGAATAGAAGAAATCCAGCTTTATATCATGCCAGATCGCTAAAATTAGTACTAAGAAAGCAAAATATAAAGTGTTAACAATCTTACCTTTATTTTTTCTTCATCAACATGTCCAAAATTTAGAAAATGTTTTTCAATGTTCAAAAAAATATTCTTGGCGTCGCATTTAACCCACATTCTTTCAGGTTCACTTGATAAACGGATATATTTTAGTAGGATTTAATTTAATTAAAAACTGTTGCAATCAAATAGAACTAAACATGCACTAGTAACGTTTAATGTCCAAAACCATCGTCTCCTTGCTTCGTCCAGAACTTTAATCTGTCAACTATTTGAAAACATGATTTATTGATTTTATTGATTGATTGAATTACTAAACAGTCGACTAGCGCGGTATGACTTCTTCAAGACTAAAAAGAAGCGACATCAAAGAAAGAAAAGTTAAGAAATGTTGTACAACTGAGTTTCTTTATTAGTTTGATCTGTTCGGAGTCTTCCATAAAATTAAGGTTCACATAAATACTTAATGAAACCAAGCACAACAGATTAGAAAACATATTTTTCAATGTTTCGCATTTTGAAATAGCGTTCCGCAGTGGAACAGTTGGTAGAAGTTCGGTTCGGCAAGGAACACCCAAAATGAAGCAACATTGACGGAGGTCAGTGGTTGGGAAGGTGACCACCTCTCGCGACTGATTCGCTCCGTAAAATCTGTCCCCCAAGTGAAACGATACCTCTGGAGGTGCCGACCTAGGAAACGGTCTCTCTTTCTCATCTGGGAGCTGGTTCAAAATAAAGAGATCCAACAAAGACAAGGCGCAACGTACGTAAACCTCTTAATATGAGGCTAGAGGCATCTATAGAAGAATAGAAGTAGCATTGATATGGTGCTCGATTCTTCATCTGATTTGATGAAATGATGCTTAGCATGGTAGTGCATCGACTTTGAAAACGTAGACACCACGTGAGGGCGTTTCAGTGGTTCGAGGGTGGAAATCAAGCTGGTTCACGTGTCCAAGAAGAAAAAACCAATCTGTGTTAAGAAGGCGTTATTCCACAAATAAACTGCTGATAGGCGGGCACTTCGAATTAAACTCGAATTGGGGACCTCACAAATTTGCCGCAACTGCACAGGGGACCATTGAGTTATTTTGTGAAAAGGACTTTTTTCTGGTCGTTTATTGCTGTTATCGTTTTAGCTGCCGCATGTCCATCAGGATTGGAATAGTTGATCACTGATTGTGTAAATATCATGAATTTATTAAAGAGAAATGGTGCTAAACACATGATTTCAAAGGGAATCTAAAAATTAACAGTTCGTTCAATAAAACTGAAGTATTGTTTTTTTTTAATGCTTAAAAACATGTATATAATCAAAACTGGAAAACTTTCCCATTAAGAAAGCACAAATGAGCATTAAAATGCAGGCATATGTTTCGGGATTGCTTGGAATCTCTTTTTCAATGCAATAGTGGAGCTTCTAGATGCAAAAACATCCAATTGATTCATGTGGATGTTTTTGCATGTAGAAGTTCCACTATTGCATTGAAAAATGGATTCAAAGCAATCCCGAAACATATGTCTGCATTTTAATGCTCATTTGTGCTTTCTTAACGTGAAAATGTTTTCAGTTTTACTAGTGCACGAAGTTCCCTTTTATTATACGTATATACTGTCAATTTTCGGTTGGTCCCGATATTCTAATGATGTGTTTGATCCAAGCCCACCATTTAAATGGCCAGCAGGGGGCAATTGCCTTTCTAGCTTTGAGGATATAATGTATTTTTATGAATGTGCAAAATGTTTTGCTTCCTCGGTGCAATACAGTCCCCGAAAAAATTAGAAGTTCACTAAAGAATTTTAAAAATTTCAACGAAAAATATATATTCAAGAGCAAACACATTATTTACTTTGTGTACATTAACAAATGATTACAAAAGTTATTTGAAAATCCCGCAATTTGCTGTGCATTTATAAAACAAAAACTTTCTTTTTTGGGCAAACAAAATTAAGGGATCACTTATTGTTTTAAACCATATGTATATATTTAAAAACGTGTAGGGCCTTCTTTATTTTTTGGTCAAATATTCGATTTGGCATAGAATCCACCAAATTCAAAAGTAGGTCGCATGGAGTTGTTCACATGCTTCTGTAATTGCAGATTTATGTTCGATCACTGAAGAAAATTGATTTCCTCGCATATAAACCTTTCTCACGAGAAATTTTCTATGGGGTAGAGATCTGGAGAGCGTGAAGGCCATTTAATGATGTCAATTTTGTGTTTTTGAAACAAGTCTTTTGTGAATTTTGAGGCATGGACTGATGTAGTGCCCTGTTGAAACCGATACTGTTCTCCTAAAATTTCACCGTAGGTACCCAGTTGGTGCTGAAGTAACAAGATATAGTCAGATAGACTTCAAACGAGTATTTAGAAAAACAATATCCGTTTTTTTTTTTTTTTTTTAATGCAGAAAACCGTGCCCAAAGCATTGCCGAACCACCTCCCATTTGACGACTCATTTGTACTTCCTTCTCAAATCGCAGATCATACAAATACATACTACTGCCATTTGGACCATCTAAGTTAAATTCCTTTTCATCAGAAAAGATCACTCTGAATAACCACTCATGAGCCCAATTCATTTTCGTTCTGGCAGGGTAAAAACTAGGGATGTAACGAATATTCGGCCACTGTTCGGCCTGTTCTGGCCCAATAGTCACTTCATGACCGGGCCGAATACTCGGTAAGATCAAATTCGGGCTGGCCGAATATTGGACTATTCGGCAGAATAGTTCTGCTACAGTAGAAATGTAAAAAAATAAGAAATTAGTAGATTTTAAAGGTTTAAAATTGTATTATAGTTATTGCAAAAGAATACATTAGTATATAGTCTTAGAAATAAAAGTAATTTAGAAGAAACTACTTTTTTAATATTGTTTTTAGGTGTGACTGAACAAAAACAGATTTTAAAGTTATAATATTGTATTTTATACTAGCATTTGCTCTCAAAAGCTTGCAATAGTTAATTTAATTATGACTGGGATATGAGAAATATATCTCAGTTAAATTTTAATGTATCTTTTAAAAATAGGTATCTATAAAAACCCATAAAATAAAAGTATTAACTCCTAATAACTTATAAAATATCTGCATAAGACTATTTTGAGCGAGGTAAAAGTTCACTAATCAATAGTACTTCTTTAATTTCAATTAAATAATTGGTAAAATAATGCTAATGCTTACATTAAAACCTATCGTTTCTATTCCACTTGTGAGTGAAATTCTCAGTTTTATTGCATTCAAAACAATACAGAAAATACATTAATTTTAGATACTTTTAGATTCTTAACAAACATAATTAAATCATACATCCTAGATTAATGTGCGGAATTGTCGTTTGACTTTGAATACTTTTAAATTTGACAAGTACTTTCTATTACAACGATTTTCTAGAAATTTTAATATTCGGCCGCCGAATATTCGGCTTCGGCCTAGTGGAAATGGCCGAATATTCAGTATTCGGCTATTCGGGCAAATCACTGTTCGTTACATCCGTAGTATAAATCCTCATTTTTGTGAGCTAAAGTCAATGGTATGTTTCGTTTTTATTTCTCCTACTCAATTCCTGGAGCGTTTCGCAATACTCGAGAAGCGGCCCTTCTTGTGCAAGGTAACTGTAGATGGTATTTTATTTTGTTTATAGAAAGCTTGTTGTTCATAGCAAATTTTCTGATAGCGCGTTTGGCTCTAGTAGAAAGACGTTTCCGACCTGTGCGTTTTTTAACGTGGATTCCTCGGCTTAAGAACATTATTAATGGCACATTGAGAACGGCGTCCAATTCTTGAAGAATTGGATGGATATCCAAGCATGGAGGATACTTCGCCGTGTATCTTCCATATTTGGCGAAGTTCCGTACCTTTCAACATTTTAACTCACTAAATTTTCCTTTTAAACATCTTATCAGTAAAATGAGTGACGTCACATTTCCGCCTGAAACAGATTTGCATAAGCTTCGAATATTTTAGGAAGCGTTTAGTGACTTACTCATACTTTTGTCCAACTGAATTTCAATGTTTCAAAAATATATGAAATATAATTGGTGAAAAAGCTGCAAATTTTAACACTACTTTTTAAGAATTTCAATGCATATTTTTAATCTTATTTTTTAAAAAATATACTACTTTGGGAAATAATCTAAAATAACGAACTTATAATTTTGTCCAGCACTGTAAATCTTTGCCCTCTCCCCCTGGAAAAATGTGAAATGACGGGACTAGTTTGGTCTTACCGATAGAGGACAGATTTGTGAAACACTGTAATTTATAAAATAGTTTTAGAAAAAAATACAAAGCAAAATGAAGCAGCAAATAATTGAATATTTCGTTTTTGTTATAAAACTATAACAATTGGTAAAATGTAAGAGGCATTTAAATTTTAATTTATAGTCTTTGTATATATTCGAGATATACTAAAAATTAAATCTCCCGTTTAATGTTAGCTTTTACTAAAAAAAATATTTATTTTTTTTCCTTAGGTATATAAATCTTCTTTCTTTCCAAAAACCTTCCTTAATTCACTCCTAATTTGTCTAATTTATTGTCATTGTTTCTAAAATAATAACTCTCTTCGGTTTACATTCCAAATTTCATCTGTTTTATCATAGCTCACTGGCAACTCCAATCTAGTTACAACTCCAATTAATTAAAACCCAAGGTTGAAAGTATTTAATACAGCAATCCGTCTTAAGTTCACTTGTGATGTGACCTAAAGTTTATTTCCCGGTCTCCACCGGAATTTATTGCTGTTCTTCCCCGCTGCTATTTGCATTTTTCTAGAACAATCGTGAACGATTGCGGTTTTTCCGTTGAATATCTAATCGCAGAAGGGCGAGCTGCATCACTTTAGTAAGAGCAAAAATGTATCGGATATGTTGAATCTACGATAAAGAGCAGACGTTGTAACGAAAAAGGAATTTTCCTTATCAAACACAAAAACTCGTGAGAAATGTGTTTTTGCAAAGGAAGAGAGCCTTTCTAAAATATAGAAAGATTTATTGAATGGGGAAAATGAGGTGGTGTTAATATAAAAATACTAAAAACGCGAACACAGGAGTCTCTAGCGCAGCTAAAGTAATATACAATGATGAAGCACTGAATGGGACTGCTTGGGGTTCAAGACTGCTCGCACAGCTTCGATGAAAACCTAAAACAAATGAATTAATATTACTAACTGTTTTTGTATTCTGATACACGTATACGTTTCACTTATTCAAGAATTGTTTATAAATTAAAGGGAAAGAGTGATTTAGTATTTCTACGATGTATCGAATGAAGAAATCAAATGTGAAGGATTAAAAAAAAAATAACAATGAACATAAATAAATAAATGTTATAGCAGTTTTTTTTTTTCGACCATAAACAGGAAATACAAAAACAAATTACTTGAACGCAGGGCCAATTTGTTTCACATAATATTTACAGATTTTCAGAAGTGAATGTTTAGAGACCGTTCGGTAATACATCGGATATTGGTTCTGCCGGATATCGGACATCCGGCGTCGCCTGTACGACAAACACGTACCGGATATTCAGCTTCTGATGTTTGAAACTTCTAAATTCTATACATATGTTTAAACATTCCTCAGCTCACAAAAAAGTAGTAAGTTTGTAGTTCACTTATATTTTCACAGCATTTTAATAAATTAAATCTTAAGAATCAAATTTAACATGCCGGATAACCGTCGGTAGCCGGATCGGATTCCAGATATTTAAAAACCTGTCGGATACCGGATATCCTGCAAAATCCAATGTCTTCTGAGGGGACCGGTCTTGTTGTACGGAAAATGTTCGTGGCTTTTTAGTTATTTTTGTGACAGATTTCCAAATTCGAGACTTTCGACAACTGTAGACAACCTGATTTAACCAAAGTTATAGAAGTTAAGGTATATTAATTCATTGATAAGGTAGAATGTATCATTCATGAGTTCATTGAGCCGATTCTCAGCAACTCTGTCACATCACTGTTTGAAGGCAATCTAGTTCAATAAAAGTGTTTGTAGTCACTGTGTGCCAAAGCTGGGTTGTATGGGTGAGTTTAGAGAAGTGGGAAGCAGAGCCTTGCTGGGCCATCGAAGAGGAAAGGCACAAATTATTTTCAGGGAGCCATTAAATTTCCCTTCTGAGAATTTTTGAAGAGGGGAGGAGGAATCATAGCCCTTGGAAATTATATTAAAATAATTTTCTTAATTTCTTACTATATCCCCCTGCCCTCCCCCCAAAAGAAACTTTTATGTTAATGGTAATAGCGAAAAACAAGGGTTCTTCCCCAGAATATACTTTTTATAGCTATTATTTCAAATTAAAATTCGCCGAGTCATGAAACAGGAAGGGGACTTCGACGCTTCGAATGCGGTCAGCAGAGCTTTGGTTAGTGGCTCTTAAAGGTAATTTATAAACTTGACAAACTCTAGTATAACCTTGTTCTTATGCAGCTACACCCACAAAAAAAAAAAAAAAAAAACTTTTCGGTTTTTTTTTCCTTTTCGCAAGCAGTTGAAGTTTAGAGTGGAAGTGCAAAAGATAATTTCTTACAAGAATTTAGCAACATTTACCAAAAGAAAAATAAATTAAACCCCGCAGCCAGCGTGAAATTATCGTTATGCGTATTCAGGCCCGCGCCGAGCCCGCTCGGCGCCGTCGTCCGAAACAATACTAAACGCCTCTTTTTAGGGTTGACAAAAACCCGGCTTTTTCCTCGAAAAACCCAACCTAATGTTTCTTTGGATTTTATTGGGGTTTTTTCGGGTTCTATTGTTTTTTTTTTTTTTTTTTTGGCGCATTTTGATTCTATTACTCGGCGCCTTTTTTGACAGAGCGCCGTCGTGCGCTGCACAACCTTGCACATATGGACGGCGCGGGCCTGTGTGTATGTGCTCCGGGTGTAAAAAAGGTTGAGTACCATTGCTGCATATCGTTATTCCCGACCACTTGCTATTTCAGCATCAGGAGGTGAATAGAACTGACAGAACATTACTTTAGGTTATTGAACTAATGATAGATTCAGATTGACTGCAACAGCAATAAAATGCGTCTCTCATAATAAATTGTTGCTATAGGTATCAAACTAACAGCGTGGTTTATCTGTCTCACATGTCGTAATGACGCAATCAAGAAATCAAGGCCATCTGGATGAAAGTGATTTTAATCATGGCATAAAAACAATGCCAATAAGTGAACGATTGGCAACTCGAAGGAGTGTTAATTAAATTACTCAAAATCACTGACTAACTTTTTGCTGACTAACTGAATTTGTTAATCCAATCCACCATTGCAACAGCAACAATAGGCGTCTGTCCCAATTTACCATTCCGATTATAACTTTAACAATGATAATTTATCTGTCCTAAATGACATCATACTGCGATTAACAAATGGATTGTAATTTATTTAAAGGGGCATCAGTCGCTGAAAGAATATTTCGAGAAAATGACAAGAACTGAATAAAAGATAAAGGAATCGAAATAACAATTATTATCAATTATTAAATTGAATTCATATTTAATTACTTTGAGCTCGAAAATTAATAAAAAATTATGAAGAAAAAATATTAGTGCAAACAAACATTTAAAATACATCCACACTGAAGAGAAATTGAATAATACACATCTGGTATAGGCTAATGCAGTGCAGTAGACAATCCTGTCAATAGAAAAGGATTGACGGATGCAGCAATTCGGCAATATTGGAAACGTCAGAGCTGGCCTTTTCAAAATCCAGACAGGATTACTTACTACAGAAGTATTTTTCCACCCTTCATAATGGTTCAATAAATACATATTTTTCAGTATTTCACTAAAAAATTAAGAAAATTACTCAGCATTTCAACAGAACAATTGCGTATCTTTTAACAATTTTCGCAAAGTGGGAATGGGGCGAAATTGAGTTTAAATGCTTAGCTGGAATTATTTTTTGGAGAAGCCCGTCAATTTCTTTCTTTCTCTTTTTTCCCTTCAAACATTTCTACAAACTGCCTTGACGATTTTTCAAAAAGGATGATTTCCATTCATGGATAACAGCCCTTTTGAATTTAATTTACTAAAAAAAAGGAAGGTACTTAAATAAATGCATATATATTATTTTATTATTTCAAATAACTTAGACAAACAACGCGTATATTCTACTGAACGGATGTCACAGGGTCTGAAGATTGGCATTGGTGTAGAGCGCTGCCATGAAAGTTGGAAAAAAGTAGAGGGAAAATATTCACTATTGATGGCGGTCAAGACTGACTTTGGTGAGCTGATACGGAGCTCTTTGTATGCGCAATCTCACCTCTAATGTTGGCAAGATGTTATTGAAATAATATTGACGACAAATAAATTCGCTTGTACATATTCAACGTTAGCTGACACTGTCCCTGAACAAGATAATGGACAATGCACTGAACCTTTACTCCCCTGAATTCTTTCTGAATGATTGGACGAAGATTTCAAAAGCATGAATTTTCCAATCGAAAACAGCAAGACCATCTCACATAATTTAATCGAACACATTCGGATTGCTATCAAAAAAGATTTTCGTATTTATACCAATCCTTCTTGAAATCGAATTGATAACTGTTCAGTAACCATTGACGTGAATTCATTCCAAATACTTGGAGTACGCGGAAAGTTGCATTACACAATGCCACACAGGCATCTCTAATTCAATTGTTCTTCAGTGTGTTTAAAAAATAAGAATAGAATTCTTACGTCTTTAACACCGTTGACTTCTTTCGCAGAACATTCTACGTATTTAGTAGCTTTAATTTTCGCCGCCATTTTTTTGCCTTGATTCCGACTAATGAAGTTTTCTTTGTTCGTAGAGCTCTCTCGCAAATCTATTTTCGTTCCTAAAGAAGAAGAAATACAATAAGGTTTATTTTTATAAAAATTTTAAATAAAACTTTTAGTAAATATAGGAAAACTATTTATTAAACGTGCAAGCCAAATTAACTGAACATCTAGTTACCTAGAACTAAAACAAGCTTTAGAAAAATAATGTGTGTATACAGGATGGTTGTAATCCCATCGCACTGCTTCTGTGAGACTGCACACTTTGAATATGTGATCGACTCCAAATAGAACGCACATTTAAAAAATTCCGGTTATTTGTGTGTGTGTGGTTTTTGACCCTTTTTTCGTAGTGGTAAAAATTTTAAGAAGAATTTTAAACTTTTAACTAGTAAGAGTATATACGGTATGTCAATACTTTTTCAATGAAAATTTAATAGTATTCCAAATAAAGGATAGACGTAAACTGATCAAATAATGTTTTCGTTGCAATGTCCATCTTTCCACTTACCAACTAAAATGAATGGTGCTCTGGGACAGTGGTGCCTCACTTCAGGGTGCCATTTAGTGGCGATGTTTTCGTAAGAACGGTGATTATCAACGCTAAAACATAGGAGGAAGCCGTCTGTCTGCGAAAAAAGAAAGATTATGAAAAGCATTGCAAATATTTTTAGACATTTATTTGTGTGGCTTAAGCCATTCGAGACGACATTTTTTTGCAAATACTGTCCCCAGGAGTGAAACAATTTCAATAAAAAAAAACATGTTTACTATAGAAATCAGCCAAGACATAAGTGAATTAACACAAATAAGATCATTGCACACCATACAATTTGCCTGTACTTTACAGATTTCATTAGTTCAAGAAACATCTTATTTCGACTGGTAACTGATAATTTCACATTACTGTTATTGCACACACGGTGTGCAGGCGGTCTTATAGCCTCGGAAATCAATTGTACACACGGTGTGCAAGCGGTTTCGAACGGGTTAATACTATACTTCTGACAGTAAATGTTTTTAACATATCAAAAGCATCATTTTTTTACAGAAAGCACAGTCACGTTATTCAATTTTCCTGTCTCGTGGATTAGTCAAGTACCTTGAGTCAATAATTAAAAAAAAATCATAATTAAAAACTATTGTGTTGAAGAAAGCGTCTTAAAATAGTCGCCCACTATTTTTCATTACATTTCAAAATTAAAATATTCTGCTTCGTACTTGATTCAGTGAGCTAACAACGTTGGCCTGAAACACACAAATAAACCAAAGTCTAATTATAGGTCACAAAAGATAACATTATACTTATTTTTGTTTAAAAATGCAATCGATATAAAACTTAAGTAATTTGATTCATCTAGTTCATTGCTAAACATTTAATTCGATTCGTTCCCTTTTACTAATTGAACTATATTATAATCTTTTTTAACGAAATGAAATTTTGTTGGCTTGAGAAACCAAGTTCTCAATCTCTTGTTTTGAAAACATTATTAACCGTATCTTTAGAAAAAATACGGCAGCACAATTTTTGTTGCTCTTTTTAGCCTACTTTCCCGTAAAAGTAAAAAAAATAATAATAATAAAGCATGAAAGAAGGCTTAATGTATCGTGAAAATATCGTTAGAAATCAAGAAAAGTCAAAAAATAAGTGAAGTAATTAAATAAAGAATGAAAAATAAAAAAATTTAAAGAAGGGTATTGAGATGGGGAAAAAGTGTGTCTGTCTGTCTGTCGGTCGGTCTGTCGGTCTGTCTGTCGGTCTGTCCCCCCCTAATAACTTTTGAACGAATTGTCCGATTGGAAAAATTCTTTTTGCATTCGAAAGATCTCGGCGAGTACATCTCATTTCCATATTTTACTTTTTGATTTGAACAATTTTTTGTTCAATTTTGAACAGTTCAAAAAAATTTAACATTAGCACCTATGGGTGAAAATGAAGCAAATTATGTAAACTCTGGGTACAAGATCCAAGTTCCCATGAACAAGCTCACTGAAAGAAGTTCTTGGCGTGAAATATTGATTTGAACAATTTTTGTTCATTTTTGAACAGTTCAAAAAAAAAATTAGCATACCGCCTGTGGGGAAATTTAGATCCTATATAATTCCTGATCTAACGGACCGATTTGCTTGGAACAAACTTTATCGGAAAGCTCTTATGATGTAGAACATGTACAAATAGAAAGTTCATCCAGAACTAACGAGCCTATTTTCCTATGAAATTTTTTGATCGGGATTCTCAAGAATATTTTTGAATTAATGAATGATTAAATGAATAAGCAAAAGAATGAAAGAATAAATGAGTGAATAAAGATATGAATGACTTAATAAATGAATGATTGAATGAATATGTATTAACCGTTGAAAAAGGTATATTTGAAGCAATTAAGAACTAAAGCTAAACGAGAAAGACAGAGAGAGAGATAGCTAGATTATAAATTTGAATTCGGTGTATACGGGAAAGTAGGCTCGTATAGTTCTAGACGGAACTTCTTGTTTATAAAGCGAGATCATGCACCATCAAAAAGACATAAATAATCAAATGCGTTCAGTCAATACGTTTTTTTATAAGGGCAATTTCCTAGCTTGTAAGTTTTGTAGAAGGCATAAGAGTCTTTAAGCTGTCTTAAAACAGTTGCATACCGATTAATTGTGCATTGGTGACAAGTCGTTAAGTCACAAGACACCAGTATTGCAGTGAAGCGAGGTTGTTTTTCGTCCATTGTCACTGTGCCGGCAGGGAAACAACTTTTACAGCATTTATTTTTACCGAGAATTATCTTACAGGGTGGGCTACGAAAAACTAACGCCATCAAAGAAGTAACAAAGACAGGTCGTGACTTTATTTGAATGACTCATACAATTATACAGTGCTAGTTTTACTCTATTGTATTACTTTATACAGTTCTGGGATTAGGGGGCAGATGGGATAATATTCCACTGTCAAGGTTCAGCACGAAAAGAAACTGGATTCTCGCCCGTATCGGGTTATCTCCGTTACCGTTTTTGACCAGGCACGTGAAAAAATCCCATTCGAATATCCAATCGGATATCAAATTCGTCACGTGAATGAGTTTCAAACGATAGCGAAGTTAATCGAAGGACAGGTCCATCATTTAGGGGGGGGGGGATTAGGAGGGAGCAATTGTCGCCCCACTGGCTTGAGAAATATAATGCATATTATAGGTATGTGGATTTAGTTTATTAATGCAATATACGGTGAGTGCAGGACGAGACCAGAAACGACACTAGGTTATTGGCCGTCGCTAGGATCACAGTACTTACTGATGAGTACAATCGCCATGCTTCTTTTCTCAAAACCCTTTGAGAACGCTGAGTTGCCAGGTACTCAGTAGTGACCTTCATAAGTCACGGAATCAAGAATTACAGTGATAATGGTTTTCTTATGAAAATAGCAAAAGAAAACTACTTACACCAGGGTAGGACAGCGGCCGTAACCGCTCATAATCTTCTTGACCTGCTGTGTCCCACAACGTCAGACTGACTCGAATACCATCACATTCCATAACATCCGCATAGTTGTCAAATCTGTAAAAGAAAAGAAAAAAGAAAAACTTCACTTAATATCATTAAAATTTGATTGAACAGTACGACTTTCATCTTTCTAATTAATAACTTATGCATTCATCCTATTTGTAACGCCAATATAGCATTCCGACAGGACATTCTATTCAGTGTCATATCGGAGAAAATTATTGATAAAGTAAGCAATTCAGATTCAATTTATAAAATAGAAAATTAATGAAAGTACTCATATTAACATAAAAAACAGATAAAAATGAAGATATTAGAAATCAAAAACTCAATAGTTACAAATGAGAGACCCAGAAGTCAGGGGTCTAAGAGCAAACATTTTTAAAATCTAAGAATATGATGTTATGTTAAGGAAGGATGGAGGGAAATAGGTGCAAAGGTCTCAAAAAATTATTTTTTTTATCGATTCTACAACTATTTAATAATGTACCCTGAAAATTTTAAAGAAAAGTTCCAAGCCGTTTAAAAGTTATAAGCATTTGAACGAGCGTTCTTTGGAGCGGTCAAGCAGGCAGTATTCATGAATGACTTGAAGGGTATTAGAAAGACACAGAAGAATGTTAGTAGATGTCCTTTTGTTTCTTTAAACAATTGAGACCTGGGATTGAAATTTCTATAAGTATGATTGACCCCGTGATGACCCTGTGATGACATTCACATTTTAAAATCAGTCTCAAATTGATTCATTACTGCCTTAAATTTACCTTCATTACCACTCTTTTTTTCAAACGCGTCTCGAAACTACTTTTCTCGAACTTGCGTACACTTTAGCTCTCAGAGTTTTTGATCAATCCTTATCAAATTTAGCACACTTGAACTACAATCATAAAAATATCTTTATTTTTACTTTTTTTATTTCAGAAAAAAAAGAACAAAAAAAAAAAAAAAAAAAAAAACGGTCAAAATTGTACTTAATTTTCCCATTCTAAAAAAAAAAAAAAAAAAAAAAGAAATTTTCGTTTTTTGTGATAATTTTAGTTCAAATAGAAGAGACACTTATAAAAAAAGAAATTTTTTTTTTTTAAAATTGATTTCAGATAAAAATTGTGACCTCCAGGATGTACGCCAACTGCCGATCCGGCTGGCGACACAGTGTGCAGCAGCTAATATCTCCGGGATTTTTCAAGAAAATGTTTGAAAATTTCAGTAAATGTTCTTCAACATATCTATAAAAAAGTCTCAAAATCTCAATAAAATGTATTTATTCTTTATATGTTAAAAAAAATCGTGACAAAGGGGGGAGGGGGGTCAAATACATGGGAAAAAGCGTGACGTCATTTATGAACGGCCCCCTAGACTTAATTTTTTCACACCAAGATGGAAACCTGCAAACAATGCCTGATATGGCAAAACAAAACAAAGAATCAATCACCACTGCCGTCCAGCTTACCGGTATTTCAATTGCTCTAGTTTTAAAATTTCTATCCCCATTTCGTGGAAGTTTTTTGTTCGTGAGGAGATTTCAAGTATAAAATTCAGTATTTTTTTTTTCTGCTTTTTACACTTCGTATTTTTCATTATTTTTTTTATTCTTATTTGTTTGGGAAGATCCTCCCTTGGATTTCCTTTGTTGGAGGGGGTGATCGCCCCAATCCCCTCCCCCCTGCGGATCCGCCACTGGAAAAGACAGACTGTAGCCAGAACTAATGGCCAGAAGCACCTCCGTTCTCGTGGAGCTCTTAATAGAAATTGGATCATGGAGCTCTTAATAGAAATTGGCTTATGTAACAAGGTTCTTTTTTTTAAAAAAAATCATCTTAAAATTGATGCCAAAAGCAGTCGCTATCTTTTTCGGAGATTGCTCACGACTTGCGTTTTAAATGTTCTTAGTTGCCCCCTTTGCAACTTATATAATTTTGTGACTGATAATGGCGACCAATGTGGTTCTTATCACGACTCAACATACGTCACATTTTGAGCAATCGTGTGTGCAATGTTAACCACGTAAAAACGTACCTTTGTACCAACCTTGGCACGATCTCTCTTATTCATCTCATAAGGACATACAAAATTCTAAATATCAAAGGGGTTCTTATACCACATTTGACAAGTTTACATGTTTCTTCTTGAGTTATTATAAATTTCATGTAAGCCACACCAGTAGTTTTAATACACTAAAAAAATTTGATGTTCAGTTGGTGCAAAGTTGAAAATTATTTTGTTGATGTATTTTAAAAAAATTTACGTGTGCCTAAAAAAATACAGGCAGAAGAGTTTTTTTAGGATATGATGTTCGTTAACTCATCTACGCATAAAAAATTATGTACGGTATTCAGTAACATCAAAAATGGTGGCAACTAAAAGCAAGATGTTTACAGTGTAGAATTTCAGAATTAAAAATATAATCAAGAGTATTTTGAATTGGAATGGATGATAAAAATTTTCGAAAAAGAAACCTTTTATGAAGAATGCCGAGATTGTACTGAAATTACTTTCTTAATTAGAAGCCTTTAATCACCTGATGGTTTGTATTCACTTACACTGTTGGTGCATATTCGCCTTCAGGAAAGGTTCCAGTTGAATAAGCTATCAGCATGCAGGTCTTGCCCACTGTGCCATCGCCCACAACGACCAACTTGATGGGCCTATTCGACTGGGACATTTTACTGAAAAAAAAAGAGAACACCGGGAAATAAAGAATAAGAAGCTAATAAATAAAATAATTTGCTTTTGTTATACCATAAAATGTCCATCACAATTGTACTCAAATAAACGAACATATCTTTTATTTCTTTGTACTAATAAATAAAATACAAACAGTGTTCAGATTCTGCTTTAAAAAAATGAAATACCGCATATAAATCATTATTACAATTTTTTTACAACATGGCTATAATCCAACATTAATGTGTTTTTGAAACGCTTAGGTGTAAAGGAAATTTAAATTTACGTGAACAAATTTCAGCAGTAAATTTACATACTAATGCCAAGATAATATACGCTAAAAACAATTTATACTATACATTCATTTTCTGTCAAAAAAACTATCTTTTTTTATAGGTTTTCCGGAAAAATCATGCTTAAAGGGGCTAATCAGCAGGCGATTAATTATAATGATACTTATTTATAATACTACCATTTCTCTATCACTATTCTTTTTGTTTACATTTTTCAACTTTACAGAATTAACTAACAGTTAATTTCTATAAGTAATGGTTTATTTTTCTCTATTTCTATGTTTTAAGAAGTAATGTTTTCAGATTGTATTCAAACTCTGTGAACCAGTGTTTTATTGATTGTTAGTAAAATTAAATTATCTTACCTAGATCTGGAAGTTCAAGCACTTAGATAAAAGCTAATAGACACTTTCAGTTTATTAGCATTATTTTTGTTATTACAGGCCACTTCACCTAGGACTTTTATTATTTATAATGTCTGTCAACTAATAAAAGTGCCTATTTTTTTATCCCTGAAAATTAACTAAAAATATATGTGTGAACAATATATAAAAATATATTCATTTTTAATTTTTGATTTGTTTTTATTTTTAAATTTTAAACACTCCAACCTGGAAATATCACGGGAGCGAGAATTAGAGAGCGAAACCTCATCCAGTCATTTTCACGGGAGCGGGAGGGAAGGGGTTAAGCTAGACTATGGAGGGAAGTATTGATACACGAGAAATATTGCGATAAAACATATATTCCTATATAAAATAAAAAAAGTGAAATTAGATGGAAAAAAAATCATCAAACATCAATTCTTCTGAAAGAAATTCAAAGCGTGTACATACAAATTTTAAAAAATCGAAAGATATCTTATGACAAAATTTTTTGGTGTAATCCGTGTCGATTCAGGCAGGGGGGTACCTTCATAGTCTCAGAAGTTTTTGAATTTCACATATGTTAAAATATAGAACTATGTGAGTTATAGGTTTTGCTCAAAAAAATTCCTGGCCCGAGATACAGGACGCCAAAGATGGCGGCTTCGGCACAATTTCTCACTTGCGATTTTCGACAAAAACTTTCAGGTGCTCTATTTCTTCAACGGTGCAAGATATTTTGATGCGGTGTTTTTTATTTGAAGGATAATTATATTATGTTTAAGATAAAAGGATAAACTTTAAAATATCTATTCAACTTTTTTTTTGCTGCAGCCTTTTGAAATTTAAAAAAAAAAAATCTTTTTTATTTTTTTTTTCTCAAAAAAGCCAATCTCAAAATTTTAAATTTTTTTACTGTTGGTTAATACCATTAAGTACTACATTCCCTGAAAAGGAGGTCTTCCACTTTTGCGTTTAACGGTTTTTACAAACAATTTAAGATTTTGCCATATATTTCATCAGCTTTGTTAAGAACAGTCATATATTGGTCTCCTTAAGTCAAAATTATATTAATTTAATTTTCTTTGACATGGCATTTAATTATTAATAAATAATATTAGCATGAAAAAAATCGTGACTTTTTTTAAATTAAAAAATAAAGTTTTTTTTTAATTTAAAACCAGATTGCTTATCATAACCATAAACATAACTTAAGATTGACAGTCTGAGTAAAATGCAATGAATATAATATTTATTTAAGTGAAAATAAACATTGAAAAGTGTATATTTATGCTAAAAATTTAGAAAAATAAATGCAATACACTGTACTTTCAACCCAATACGCATGTGCAAGAAAAATTAATTGCTGCACATTCGCCAGGTTTCAATTACTGCTGAAATGAGCATCTGAATTAGTTTGGGTTGTTTATTACCCATGAATTCTTTACAGCAGTTACAATTCCTCACACTCAAGTGGTGACATAGACTGCAATTTCTTTTTCAAATTAAATTCCACAAAAAGGAAGTGCACAAATTATGAACTTCAAGCCATTTCTTCATAGTTCAGTGTTTTCTTTAACCAAATTTAATTGGCTCTTAAACCTCTTATTTTATTTTTGGGGTTAGAGATGGCTAAAAATACAGAAAGAAAGGTGTCAATGCATGTTCTTATTTTTTTAAAAAAGGTATTGTATAGTTACTTTATCTTTCTGATTTAGGTTATTTTCTATCTTTTTCTGAATATTTGTAACAGCTTCGGCTGATTTCGATATCTTCTTCAAATTATTTAAAGCAGTTAATATTGGTTTTAATTGATTAGGCAGATCTTCAACATTCTGTTCCATTGCCCCATTGAAAATATTTTGATATTTATTTCTCTGTTAAATTTCTACCTGATAAATATTAGAAATATCTTTTCAAAAAAGAAAAAAAGGGAAAGAAAAAAAAAAAGAAAAACACTAACATATTACAACCAAAAACATATTAAAGTTTACATTTAATGGAGTTTCTTATGGACATGTTCCAAGACATACCATTTCCCAAAATTATTTCGTTAGTTATAGATAAAGCAACTAGTGGTGTTTCGTGCATGCACTTTGTTTTTGTTAACTTCCTTATGAAAGAAAAGGAAGAAAAATGCAAAGTGATTAAATCCTAAATTGATCGCCCCCCCCCCCTCCCTAGTAGTGTTCCTCATTTTTTTCTTAACATCAATAGTAAGATATGAAAATCAAATATAAAAAGCTATGTTTTACTGAATAACACATATTAAAATTAACAACTAATAGATTTGAACTCTAGCTATGAAAAAATGAGAAAATGATATTTAAAAAAAATAAAGGAAATCAATAAATATTTTAAAGTATCGAGCAATAAGATTTGGCAATGTATGTCTGTCTACTGGTAAATTTCCTCTGTGGGAAGGAGGGATATATTTCTAATATTTATTAAGATAATTAAATTAATATAATTTTGACTTAATAAGACCAATATATGACTGTGTTATTAACTAAACTGATAAAATATATGGCAAAACCTTAAATTGTTTGTAGAAACCGTTAAATGCAAAAGTGGAAGCTCTCCTTTTCAGGGAATGTTGTACTTAATGGTATTAACCAACAGTAAAAAAATTAAAAATTTTGAGATCGGCTTTTTTGAGAGAAAAAAATAAAAAAGATTTTTTTAAAAATTTTCAAAAGGCTTCAGCAAAAAAAGTTGAAGAGCTATTTTAAAATTTAGCCTTTTATTTTAAACAGAATATAATTATCTTTCAAATAAAAAAAAAATCGCATCAAAATATATCGTACCGTTCAGGAAATAGAGCACTTGAAAGTTTTTGTCGAAAATCTGAAGTGAGAAATTGCGCCAAAGGCGCCATCTTTGGCGGCCTGTATTTCGGGCCAGGAATTTTTTTGAGAAAAAACAAAAACATACCTATAACTCACATAGTTCCATATTTTAACATATCTGAAATTAAAAAACTCCTGAGACTATGAAGGTAAGATTTTATTTTTACCTGCCTGAATTGAAACGGACTATGCCTTTTGTTGAATGAAAAAGTAGTAATAATAATTTAACTTTGTGCGTGTAAACTGTAATAGAAATAAAATTTCACGTTAATTTAAAGCACAAATGAGCATTAAAACGCAGATATATGTTTCGGGATTGCTTGGAATCCCTTTTTCAATGCGACAGGGAGCTTCTAGATGCAAAACATCCAAATGAAGCAGACAAGAGATAGAATAGATTAAAGATAGTAGAATCAATAGAATCAATTAAAGAGTGAGTGAGGATTTTCTCACTCTTTAATTGATTCTATTCATAACAAACTTTCCAGAAAAACTTCTGGTCCCAATCATGTGGTTTCTAGAAAGAATTTGGTTGTGTTACCATTCTTTCATTCTGTCAGTTTTCGTATTGCTAAAATCCTAACAAGGTTTCAATTTCAAGTCGTTTTTGCTCCTAGCAACAAACTTTCCTTCTCTTCTCTTAAAGATCCTGTCGATCAAATTAATACTTGGGGTATTTACCAAATTAGTTGCCGTTGCAACCTTTCTTACATTGGACAGACAAAACGTGCTCTGAAAATTCGGTTAAATGAGCATAAAGGTTATGTACGAAAGCAAGAGTTAAATAAGTCTAGTATTGCTCAACATTGTTGGAATTCCCACCATTCTTTTGATTTCAATTCTGGGAAAATTATTCAAAAATGTTCTTCCCCTTTAGAGCTTGACTTGGGAAGCTTATCATACAAACAGGAATAGTTCTAATTTGGTTAATGATTCTTCCTCAACTCCTTATTTTTCACAGGTCTGGCATAAGTTCCTTTAATTTGTTGTTCTTTCTTGGTTTTCTTGTTAGTTTTCCTTTTTTTTGTGTCTATTTTTTCCTCTCCCCCCCCCCCCTCCTTTACATGTGTAATTTGTTTTGCTTTTTGTTTTGGTATTTTCTGTACTTATTTTATTTCCATTTTTTTCTTTGTATTTTATTTTATTATTTTTGCAATTTTCATGTATTTTCACATTTTTATGCATGCTGTCGTCTTTTTTGCTTTGTTTTTATTAATATTCCTTTTTACTTCCTGTACTTTCAATGGTTTCATTTGTTGCTCTCTTATTGGTACCTTCCCTGCTACTTCTATTTCCAATTCACACTGCCTTTATTCTCATTGGTTTACAGTTAATTCCTTGGCTATATAAGCTTTGTTTTTGTTGTTTTGTCTGCTTCATTTGGATGTTTTGCATCTAGAAGCTCACTGTCGCATTGAAAAAGGGGTTCCAAGCAATCCCGTAACATATGTCTGCGTTTTAATGCTCATTTGTGCTTTGAAAAAGTAGTAGTTTAAAAAGCAAATTGTATGTTGAAATTTATGTACAAACAGGGAAAACGAGACAATTGTTTGAATGTGTGTATTCTCTCAAAAGTTTGAAGGAAGGGGGGACCGACAGACATGCATGCATATCCTCATCTCACAATCCTTAACTTTTTCTTAAAAATACGATAAAATAAATATTTAATAAAATGAATGCATGAGCTTTTTTTTTATTTTTTTTTTTTTTTAAGAATTTCGTTTTATTATTATGCGCATTTATTATTATTAATTTATTTGTTCCGATTTACTTTTGCTTTTAGGTATATTTCCTCTTTTTTTTTTTTCTTTCTTTTCTATTTTTTTCTGCCTTTCTGTAATAGTAGGCAAATTTAATTCGGCGACTGCTGATTTTAAGAATTTTCAATCTAAAAAAATACTTTTGTATATTGGGATTACTTTTGAATAATGGGAGTGGATAATGCATTGAATGAAATAGAGGTAAGGAAGGCTACAATTCCAAACTATTGGTAGTTCGTCGTAATTTGCGCCCACGAATTTCTGTTTACAAAGTCGGACTTTTTGATTTCATGTGTGATATACAGGCCTGTTATTTTGGGAGGTCAGAACTCGGCAATAATCGGTAAAAATTGGCCGATTTTAAATAATCGGCCGAAGTGGCCGGTTACTGCCGATTAATCTATGTATTCCCTAATTTCGACTGCAAAAAAAAAAAAAAAGCAATCACCTCAAAAAATTTTCAAGTTTGATAATATTCTAGATTTGGACAGCAAAGATATGGTGAAAAAACGTCATTTTCACCAATTAAATTTCTGTTGAAGCAACTTCAATGAATTGAGATGTTGACAAAAAAAAAAAAAAAAAAAAACGTTTGCCATTTCGAAGTAATTCCTAATTCAAATCCTTCCACACCAAAAAAAAAAATCTACTGCGGCTTGTTAAATTTTAATAACCCACAACAGTTGTTGAAAATACCAAAACTGCATTCAATCAGCAATTACTTCTGCCGGAAAAGTAGGACAGTTTGAAATCCAAAACTTGTGTTTGAAAGGCGTCATGAATTCGTCAGTGCTTTCAGGCTTAACAAGACAACGATCCAACGAATTAAAGAATTACTGCATTTCATAAGTAGGTCGAGAGATCTTTGCAATTTATGTAATTTCTTCTGCGCCCCTACAGTAATGACACTCAACTCCACCCTTATAGTTACAGATAATAGTTTCTAAACACAAAAGAACGAAGGATCTTCTATGTCTCCCGAAGAAAATCATTGAATTGCGTGAAGCATAGAGCCTGGGGCAAGCGACTGTCTAACCAGCTTGTGCTCTTCAGTGTTTAATTGCCATTCATCTAAATAAAAGTAGCACTTAATAAACGGAATAAAAGTTCTTATTTTGGAATTATAAGAAAAAACTAATTAAAGATTCAATACATTTTTCAAAATATTAAGTTAATGTGGGCATTAATCTTTCTTTCTTCCATGTATTTCTCAACGTTAAAGTTTCTCTTCAAATAGTTATTCTTTAACTACAATTACACACGCAAAAATTGAAATTTTTTAGAATTTTTCAAAGCTTTCAAACGGCAAAAATATGCGTAACCCTATTTTAACTGTCTTGCATATGTAAATTACTACAACAGTTTCCGCTACATAAATTTACTTTAAAACATATCAATGTAATTTAATGATCGCACCATCCTTAAAATTAAGCAATGTAGTTTAACGATCGCCTCAACCCAAATGCAGGAATTGTAACTGAGTCTTAATTCATATTGAAATTGGTGTAGCTTTCTATTTGTCTAAATTTACTAACAATTTTTTGAAACGAACATTTAAAAAACAAACTTCTTTTTCTTTCCAGAAAAAAAATACTTTTTTTTAAAAATTATACAGTCTATTCCGGTTAATCGAACCACATCGGGACACGATCATTTTGGTCCTATGTCTGGCCGATCCGATTACGCGAAAATGGAATAAAACCGGACGCACTAGACGTTATATATGCAGTTTTAAAACCACACAACAGCTATTTAAACTTCCATTAAAATATAAATTACTGATTCTACAGTCGAAGAATTTTATTAAAATTATAATTTAAGTTTATTGTACGTGCTGGCTGCTCAGCCGAGTAAATTCGAAACTGCGCTTGAACTTTGACCTTTGCTTTAACAGTACCGCCATTTAGTGGGAATTTTGTTCAACATCTACCCTGTAAATATCGTTGGATTTTCTTAAAAGCTACGGGAATTGTAATTAATGTTTAATAAATTAATTTTTTCTGTATTTCTCAATATTAAATTTGGTACGCCTAACCGGCGTTGCCTAACCTCGTGAATAAATTTGCCTAGCCAACATAGGGGTTGAAAGAAACCAGAGGACATAATATTATTGAAAGGCACTTGCTTAGATCAATTTTGTTAGGTTAACTTCGTTCTAATCCTTAAGTAGCAGAATGGAAATGATTAAAGAAAACCTTCATTCCGAGGTCAATTACAATAATAATTGACGACATTGATAATATTGCTTTTGCACAATTAGTTTTAAGTAACAAATAACAATGCTCAGCTTGAAAAAAAAAAAACCCAACACAATTCCTGTAAATTCTTTCGTATTCAAAAACGTTTTGTTATTGAAAAGCTGTGAACAAATTTTCACAGCTTTCAAAAACGCAAGTGAAAAACTTTTTCACTTACGTTTTTGAAAGCTGTGAAATGTTTGAAAATAGGCATATAATTTATAGGTTTCGAACATCAGAACCGGATATCCGGCACAAATCCGTCAGACGAGGCACTAGATATACGATATGTGAATATCCGATGTGGAGCTTGGGTATAATTTGTTTATTATAATGCCAATTAGATACACAAATCTAATTGGCATTATAATAAACAAGAGCAACAACAACAACAACTGAATTTAAAATGGCTAATATTTGCTAAATTGTTTCTCGCGATTGGCTAAAAGTACTCTGGAAAATCTGGCAGCCTTGTGAGAATGAGAAGCGATTATTACTTGAAACCAGGAGTTAAATTTTCATATTGAGAGGAGATTTTATTATCATTAACACCTAAAAGTAGGTTTCGAGCTGTAATAATATTGATTTGCTGTAAATATATGAAAATATCTAGGTTTGAAAGTCTTCAATAAAGCGTTGTGTTCAAAGCCGAGTACTTCCTGGTTCGAGTTTGCGTATGAAAAGAAGCGTAATAATTCACCGTTTCGCAACACTATTTTATATTGAATGCAATATGAAAAAAAAAATGGCGGTTGAAAAATTAAAAGATAATTCAATCTTTAACAAGTTATATTTGCCTGTAGTGCTATAATAGTAACAATTCGCTAATATGAATCAAATTGTTGCAATTAGGGTAAATTTCTCCCTTTCTCCGCACGTACTCCAATAAAACACAACCGAAGGTCTTATTACATAATTCTTCGTTCAGAGCGTCAACAATTCCAAACAGGCACTTAGGAAACTACAGCGGTAGACCCTCTTAGCGCAGTAATTAACCCTTATGTCGTGCAACGCATCACACAGAATTTTCGAGGAGGCAGGGATGGAAAGGAGAGCAACTTTTTCAAACATGGCCTTGTATTATTACAGATAACTAGAGATGGAGGAGGGGGAGGACAAGAACATATACTGCGGCGAAGAATAATTCCGGTCTTCAGGACAACGTAAGAAGGAAGTGCGAGTTCTCTCGAATTTGATTCGTTGATTTTTTTTTTCTGCTCGTTCCATTGTGTCTGATTTGGAATAAAAGAAAGAAGAAAAAGTTTCAATAAGCATCGACAATTCGAAGCAAGGACAAATTCTGCTGAAATTTGTCGCTGATGCGGTTAATGCCATCCGGTTACATTGTCGTGTTTAGTAAAGGCATGAGTTTCTAATTGGGTATTGTTTTGAAATGTGAAATTTAATGTTTTATGACACTCACAAATGAGATAAAATAATTTTAAAGGGAAAAACTTTTCTTTTTTGCTTTACATCAGGGGTGCGTCGATAAGGAAGGACGAACAGTTTCAAAAGGAGCCTACAGTACATCCGATATCCAATTATTTTTTTAATTTATGGAGTTCGATTCGGCAACAGCACTAAAAATCCGGTTACCTGGCATGTCAAGCTGCTCATCTAGCAGGAGAGAAGACGTAAACTTGACATCCTCTCTCAAACCGAAATTTTAAAGTTTAATTAATTAGCATGTCTTGAGAAGATGTGTAAATTAAAATCTTAAGACGGATTTCGAAGCTTCAGGATGTTTAAAATATGTATGGAATTTACACATTTCAAACACCAATGCTGGCTATCCGGTACGAATTCGTCATGCAAGAAACGGTGGATATTCGATGTCCGACGAAATCATCATTCCTCGCATCCCTCATTTTTCTGTTTAATTCTTTCACAGTCCATTGTTTCCACGGTTGTCTCACTCGACTTAAAGTTGAAAATATAAACATAAAATGATTTTTTTTAAATACTAGTACATTTAGTTATCACTGACCATTGATTTTCTTTCATCAGGCATGCTTTGTGCAAAAATACATTTTAATCTTTCAACTTTTTACTGGCAACAAGTTTAATTTTTCTTTAAATCGTCACGAACTTTTATTAACTTTCGGAATTTTAATAGCAACAGACACTGTTTTGTATTATCATTTTTATTTAATGATAATATTTTTTGGGGTACGTTTAATATCAGAGTCATTTTTAAAATACGTTCTAATTTTTAGTAAACGTTTATAATTTGTTAAACTATAGAACAACAAAAAAGTCTAAATGTTCATTGTGAAATATTTAAATTTTGTTCGTAAATATTCTTGAAAATGTGATTTCATATTTTTATCGGTAATTACATCTGTACCCTCTTGGACGATTTCAAAGTGCTAATTAGAAAGATTCAATGAAATCAAAACCTTTAGAAATTTACCAGAGAAAATCCCAGGAATCTACCATTTATCTCCCCCAGAAATTCGTCAAAATCAAAATAAATCAGCCACTTCTTGGCAGAATCAACAGTCAACATACAAGCTCTCAAATTAAGCCACTGTACTAACATTAGCCCCTCAAAAAATATATTTCTCTGTACAAGATCATGATATCTATACATAATATTCGAAAATTAATAATTAAATGTTTTAGACATCATCCATCTTTTCATGCATTGGCCACATCAACGCTAAAGATTTCATTGCGACAACAGATCGTTCTATGTTCTAGGACAGAGATGGCGAACCTGTGGCACGCAACAGGCATTTCAGTGGCACGCCCAAAGGTGCGTATTAAAGTTCGCTGATATTCACTGAAAACAACATTTCAAAGAAAAAAAAAGAAAAGAAAAGATATAAAGGAAGAAAAACCATACAATACTAGCAGCCACTTTCCGAAAGTGGATAATATTCAATGATGATTTTTGAAAAGAAAGATAAGTGGCACACTGGACAAAAAACTGGAAAAACTGCAATATTTTACAGGCACACTAATTGAAAAAAGTTCGCCAGCCCAGCATTTAAATTTATGTACATCTAAGCTATACTTTTTCGTCAAATTACTTATTAAAAGTAATAAATATAGTCATTGTAGAAATAGTCAAGCAAGAGAAAAAGCTTTGTATTGCTAATAATGATGCGATTGCCCCAATTTTCCATTGCCTCTTTCGAGAGAGTTCAATTCAAAAGTTACTCCAAAAAATATTTACATTGTACAATTAATCAAGAAACAGCACTGACCTATATTCGACGTCACATGTACGCCCAGCTTCCGTAAAAATCAAAAATCGTGTCTTCCCACAATCAGCTGTTGAAGGATTAACTGCCCGATAGCTGGTCGCTGACAGACGGCCTTGTGAAGACCAAGACGTTTTATCGCGTCACAGCGTGACGCAAGAAAAAAAAGAGTTTTAAAGAAAACAAACTTATCTCCACTTTCATCTATTGTGTTGTTCGGTGCAAAGAACGCCGCTGGTCATAAATTGGGAAAGATTTTAATGTGCAGTTTATCATTTCATATCAGTTCATCTCATTCGGTCGTGACCAATTGTAGTAGAGATCGGGTAAGAGTGAAACTAGATATGGAATGAATTTATTGAAAGAGCAACTGAAAATTCCCATGGTGTTTTTAGCTAATTTGCCGATCCTAAATGGAGTTATTAAATTGGAAAAAATGAAGTCTGAGGAATTAAAAACGTCTGTAAATCAGTAAGGGAAATTACTGATGATATTTTTATGTAGTAAACGGAAAATTTAGTAGTTAATGATGAAATCGTTAAACTGACAATTCTTTCAAGTTAATAAAAGAACAAAAACATTGGTTCAAACAAGTATTTTGAAATAGTTAACATGAATTTCTAGAGGAATTTACGAAATCTGTTGCATTGGTAATTTCTCGAACTTAATAAGAGAATGTCCATTAGGGCGGAGCGTAAAAAACTTTTGTGGAAATCGTTTTTGCATGAGGGCTGAAAAGTTGTGGGGTAGCATGAGGAACACAAAATTTTAACTTAAGCAACTAATATCTTCCAATTTCAGTTTTGGTTCAAAAAAACGTAAAAATTAAGGTAAATGTCAACAATTTTGGAAATGTGCAAAATTTTAATTTTCTTTTTGTGATAATGACGAATATTTAGTAGAATGTATCGGAAACATAAAAAAAACAATTTTTAAATTAATCCATCAATATCTTCCGGTTCCACTTTCAGGGGTAAATGTGCGAAATTAAACGAAAATGAAGTAAATTTTGACATAACATTTAATTTTCCCGTTTCAGATTTTCCCTTAGCAAAAGTGTGAAAAAGTTGTGTAATGATATGAAAAATTATGATTAAATTATATACTAATCAATACTTATCTTTAGGCTACATCAAATTTCTTCTGAAATTTGAATGACACTTTTCGCATAAGTTCCAAACACTATTCTTTTTTTAATCACTTCGAATTCTATTTACGATTGCTCTTGAAATGCTGCGATAAAGCCGGGAAATGATGTCATTAGGAAACGTCAACATTACAAAGAAATTTGTGCATTAATGTGATAGGAACGTCACACCTGCCCGAAAAGCACTTCTAAAGAAATCGTTTTTCCAACAGCACTCACAAGCAAACAAGCTATAACGAGGATTTAATTCGAAGAATGTTATTAGAACGTCATTACATGTGGTTTTCGGGGTCTAATTTCATTTTAACATGGGAAAACGCAAAAAAAGTACAATGTTCGATTTTTTAAAATAAAATATATCAATGGTGTGTTTTTGGATTTTCGAGAGATCGATTTAAGCTTCCGCCGTAGGCGTCGAGAAAACAGTAGACTCCCGAGGAGGCGGCCTATTGTGACCGAAGGGAAGGGCGGATAATAAAAAAAAAGCCGGATGGGCCGGATACGTAAAAAGTCATTTATAATAGTATAAACCCACCAATATCAGAAGTAATATTAATTTGTATATTTACTATATTACAAACTAATATTATTTGTATATTTGTAATATTAATTTGTGTATTTGTTAATATTAATTTGTAATAACCCACCTCCAGAAGTAATATTAATTTGCTTAAACCTACCAATACCAGGATTCTAAGCTTTTATAAGATAAGGCTTGATGCACAAGTACGATCCGGTTGTTGCCTGGCACGACAGTTCCGGTGCACGTGTGGCCGGCACCTGACCGCAACCGTATGTTCCGTTGCATCGAGCCCCCTAATCCACTGTCATATAACACATCGAGCCCAATCCACTGTTCCCTTTTTGTTTCGCACAAAGCCTCCATTTATCTCAAGCCACGTGAATGTGAACGTGGCCGCTGCACTAGGACGAAGAAATAAAACTAGCCTGGATAGTACGGTGGCCGGAGAGTCGAGAGCCGGATACTCGGGAGTTTACTGTACTCCGGTTCTCCTAATTTTGTCTGGTACATAGAGGCGCAAAATTCTCGGTAATACTCTCATGAAAAAATGTTGGAATAAATTCAGATTGTCAAGTTTCTGAACTTCCTTTACCGGGCCATCAATAACGCTCCGCGGGCCGCATGGGGACAGCAGTTTGAGTATTGCTGTAGTAGACTGTAGACAACATATCGTTGGATTTTCATTTTTGTAATTTTCTTTATAAATGATTAAAAAATATAAAAATCCTGAAATGCTAGTGTTTTATTTTCTTGATATTAGTTCAAATTCAAAAAAATCAAATCCGAGTTTATGAGATCTGCCCTGTTTCTGTAATGTTCTTTATGAGTAATAATAAAAATTTTTAAATACTTGAAATCGTGAGTTTATTTTGTTAATTATTTTTTTATTATCTCGAATTCAAAAAATCGAATACCCTAGAGTTTATTTTTTGCGACATTGTTTTTTTGGGTGTATTATAAAGGGTTAATACATCATGTACCTAGGACTGGATGCGGCTTCTTCAGATTTTGAAATGATGATCTTAACCAACACTGTAGAGAGAAGAATGGTTTAGAAGAAAATAATTAAAACGAGTGATGCGATAGATTATTGGGAGTAATAATGCATTTTGTTGGAATTATTGCCAATAAAACGTAAACTTTAAGGGCTTATAAGAAAAGCCACATTTTCTAAAATGGACGAAACTAGTATTCACTATTCAGTGGGCAATAACAAAGAATTTGAATTTTACTTTCTACATGCTTCTTAAATAGATTTTAATGTTTCATGGCAATCTCTTTCATTTTTTCATTTTCTTAAAAAAGCTTTCTCACACACACACACATGTATATATATATATATATATATATGTATATATATCGTCTCAGCATAGTTCGATACGAAATCTTGCAACTGGAGAAAAAATGATTGGAATTTTTTTTTTTTTTCAAATCAATTTTGGCTTTCCCTTTCTATTGTCAACAATGAAGCCTTTCAGGTCAAATTCAACAAATATTCTCACGTATATCTCACGAAAGAAGCCATACACACTCTATTGTAATCAGCGTAAAAAAATTCAGATTTATTTTCATTTTAAGGAATAATGTAATACTACTTTGTTATCATACAAAATGCATAAAAAGTATTGTTTCGTGATCGGGTGGTTGCATTTTCAAAATTTTAAATCTAAATAAGACACCGTCCATAAATGATGTCGCACTTTTTTGCAATGTATTTGACCCCCCCCCCCCCTTTGCCACAAAATGTCACACTTCATCATACCCCCTACTCCCTTTGTCACATGTCACGCTACATTACATAAACATATGTACTTGCAGTTCAGAAGCAAAGCACTGCACTAGATCAAGTTCTAATTTCATTTTTGAACTTTTAATGAGATTTGTCAGCATAATAATACTAATGACTAAATATGTGCTTATTTGTATAAAATGACGTTAAGGATTACAACACAAGAGATAATTAGTACAGAACAGAAAAATATATTAATTGTTCGAATTCTGGAAAAATAACGCACGCAATTTTATCTTAAAAGTGTAAATGCCCAATAAAATTTACTTTTAAACTTTTAACAAGAAATAAATTTAAACCTTAACCCTTTGAGTGCTCAATTTTTTAGTGAATTCGCTTCAAAATATGAATAGCTTTTTTAATTACGTATTTAAAATCTACATATGTTTTGAAGTTTAAATCAGTAATATATTTTTGCAACAAAGATTTTTATTATTTTTGATCATAAGATGTTTGATAGATGTTCTAAAGCAGTGGTTCCCAATTTTTTCCCCACTGAGAACAACTTCTAAGATCCGAAAGAAAATGGCGAACCCCTGTGTGTGTCGTTACGGATAACAAAACTGTAAAATTAGCTATCGCAATTAGTTTCCATGTTGCACAATAGTTCACGACAAGAAATGAAAATAATTGAGTTTTTTAAAAAAAACTGAAGTTGCTTTTTTTATTACTTGCCCTTTTTAAATTATTTATAGGGCAGTATGCACATATGTTATCAAAAAATATTTTTAAGATTGAAGATAAGTATAGTTCAAATTTTGTATGTATGCTCCGTCCTAATGCCTATGTAAATTCATTATTCGTTTCTCTTTTACGTTAGTAATTAAAAATTCCGCCATTGCAATATTATTTTCTCGAACCCACTTACAACACGCGAACCCTTGGGATGGAAACGCTGTTGTAAAGCATCAATTTTAGCATAAAGTTCTCAAACTTCATGCAACTAAAGCCATCTCTGGAATAAAACCTTAACCCCTTATCTGGTCATTTTTTTTTTACAAGTGTTCCTAAAAAAGCATATTTTTATTGCATATAATTAACGTCCTAACTTGGTATATATAAGGAAAATGAAAGATTTTTTTCAAAATTTTCATAATTAATGAATTTATGCATTTTTCTATTTTATAACTTTGAAACACAAATGCCCCTGAATGACTCTCTTTCAATCTATTAATAATACTGCCAAATCAAAACAAGAAAGGCGGAAATATCTATGCCCGTAGGCTGTACGGGCAAACCAGTTAAGGCCATTTTTGGGTAGCCCGTATGCCGTACGGGCAAACGAGTTAGGGGGTTGATTAAAGTCTAAATTGCAAAACTGAAGTTTAAACGATGAAACAGCGGGTTAATATTTTAAGTACACGTAAAAAAGCTCATGCTCGTGGAAATCGCTGGATGAGAAATTTTTGCTACATTTACGTTGCACGTGGAAATGGCGGGATGAACAGTCAGAGGGTAAACAGCATCGGTGCTTACGATACAAAATGATCAATGAAACTTTAAAATCAAATTATGGAAATAAAAGAAATTTTTAAAATAAATTTAATTTATTGATTTTAAATGTTTTTATAGAAACCAAAATGCGTAATGTCACACTTCTCGTTTATAAATTTGTTAAAAACTAATTATTAAAAAAGATTTTTACAGAATATTACGGGGAAATAGAAGGAATAGGGATCTGTGAGTAAAAAAAAACACAGAGAGAAAACCAAAATTGTAGAGAATGTAGTGGTGTTTTCATAATTTTCTGTTCTGCCCTAGGGGAAAAAGCTGGTTCATAACAGTCCAAACACATACATATCTTCTGGAATTGGCAACATGGCTTAAAACTGAGGATAAGGTGGTGGGGGTAAATCCCCCCCCCCCTCCAGAGTTATCGCACTGCAGTGATTTATGAAAATAACTATATGATAAATTTTCATAAGCTTCCTTAAAATAGCCTAAATAAACTAAATAACCAGACGAAAACTACGAAGTGACGAAAAGTAACACACACGGAATAAAAAGAGATTTTTCAACTGATTACTTCGTACATCATCACACGCAAAAACCTTTTACATTCATGAACAGAAAAAACAAATCATTTCAAGCGTTCCTTCATTTCTCCGTCCGTATTTTTACTTACTTCTAAATTTAGAGAAAGATGGGCATCGGTTGTTTATTTGCTTACATCGATCTTAGAAGAAAGATCCATTGATTCCCAATTCAGTTGCGGCTATTTTTGAGCAAAACAACGCTACCATAGAACAGTGGTCAGCAAACTGTATTCCATGAAACCCCACGGAACAACTCTGGGCGTCCCGCGAATATAAAAAAAAAAAACATTTTAAAAAGTATATGAAAAATAGTCACGTCATTTTACTAATGTATATTAACTAAAACTCCGTATTCTGCAAATACAGTTAAGAACATTAATAGGATTGTTTGAAGGAAATTAAACTTATTTTACCTGTTCATCGATGTTTCTGATAAAAATAAACTGATAATAACAAGAATGTTATTAAGAGAAGTACAGATGTTGTAACCGTATGCTATGAATTATATGTTCATATGATTATAAGTTTCACGGTTAAAAGTAAATTGTTACATTCACATTTAAAACCAGCTTAGCGAAAAGTACGATATTCGTTTGCAATTTTGGCATCGATATTTAAGTAATTTTGAAAATGGAAATTGTTAGAAGGTTTATAAAATTTATTTTCCAGTTTATTCATAACTATTTCTGTAGAATATTAGGCGAGTAAATTATGCTTTTCTGCGCGAAGCACTAATAGCACATAAACAGGTTGCTCAAATCTTCTAAAGATTGAAAGATTATATGCCATGTAAAATATTAAAATTCTCAAACTGCTCACATTGGCGTAGTAAAATTGGCCAATCGTGATTTTCTAAAAGCAGAATCTTCCAGAACATGACATATCCCAACGTTAACATCATTTTCAAAAACATAAAAACCTTTTTTTGTAAAATTTTAGTACGTTGTGACATAATTTATTATTATTAATGAAAATCCAAGGCCACAAGCGAATTTAATAGTAAATCACTGGAACATTCTTTAAATGCATTTCGTAATAGATTTTAAATTTTTTTAATGATTTTAATCAGATTGCTGCTTACGAAAAGAATATCAGCAAGATTCAAACTCTATTTTGATGGGTATTTCAGATCACCGATAAAAAAAAACTCTTACGTTTTACAATTTATTGGATGGCAATTCAAAATGGAGGAACTAACTTAAACTTACCATGAACCCCTTAGGAACACTTTTAAAGAAATGGGAATTTTTGTGTAGATGAACATGCTATAATTTATTCTTTAAACAAAGAATGATTCATTTTTCCACTACACCATCAAAGATTTTTAAGATTATTTTTTAAATGTGATAATTAGTGGTGTAGTGGTGCGACGAATCATTCCACGTTGAGTAAACTGAGTTGACACACCAGTAGTTTTCAAACTATATTTCACGGAATCCATTGCGTTTGTGAAACAAGTAACTATTAACTTTTTTAAAAATAAAACATTCACTATTTTGATTAGAGTTTATTAACTAAAAACAAAGTAGAAAGAACATAAAATGGCAAATATCTTTAACAGAAATACATTGCTTTAATTATATTTAACAAAAAAGTACTAATCTGTGTATCTGCTCAAAATACGCTTTCAAGAGTTCTTCTAAGGGCAGGACTGGGTTCCCCGAACAAACCTAGTACTAGTTACAAGTGAAGTTCTACCATCATCCAGAGCAAGCTGCCTGGCAGAGTGCCAAGAAGAATCCAATTATGTTCAAGGGAGGAACTGCTAGTACATGAAATGTGCCATTTTTGTTCTCGTTCTAGTTCGTTTAGCATACTTGATTTCTTACGAGCTGGTGTTATACGCCAGTTTATAAATTTGGTTGCTTTCAACAAACTGTGAAGCAAACATTCTGATTCGCGTACTAAATAAACGCGGCAAAACAAAGATCCCTAAAACTCGAATGGATTCGTTCTTTTCTGCCATGCGCAGAAGCGTCCAACGATCAAAAGTCCGTGGTCGAACTATTTCTTCAGTCTTACAAAATTTGAAGAACAGAACTCCATTAGTGTGAGATTAAACGTGGGGGAGATGAGTAGATAGAAAATGAGAGTTCTACAACAGCAGGCGCAACGCGCAACGTGCCACGCCCCCCTTGCGCCTGCCACCTCCTCCTCCTCCTCCCCTCCTCCGCCTCCTCCGCCTGTCGAGTAGGGTTGAGTAGTTGGGTTTCCTCGTAGAAGATGACGGGGGTTTCTGAGTGGAGTTGAGTTGTTTTACTTGTCACACTTACTTGTTGTACTGCGTCCGAAGTTTTGTTTTTAGGAATGGCAACGGTGATAAAGCGGTTGTCATGACAACGGTCTCCATGACAACGAACTTGTAATCTTTTTGAATTGCTCATGGCGCCACCTAGTGAGAGAAATTATTTTTTTTTTTTCAGACTTGGTCGTTTTCTGATGTTATACACATGGTGCCATCTAGTGAGATAAATATTAATTAATCCATTTAAATATATTTTTCGGACTTGGAATTATTTTATTTAATTTCTCTTTCCTAGATCGGGAATCGAACCCGCATCGTCAAAAGATCTTCATGGTAGTCAAATTGTAAACGCGCAAATTGACTATGCCATGAAGACCTGATAGCTACAGTGCTAAATTGAATGTTAATATTTTTCTCTTTCAGATGTTTGAGAAGACTGCCATCTAGCGAGAGAAAAATTATTTTTGAGCATAGAATATTTAATGATTCCCATGACAACGTATTTTTACGAAGAGCCTCCTAGTGACAAAAATAGGAATAATTATTTTTCGGACTTAGTCGTTTTCCGAAGTTATTTATGATTTCCAACTTAGATTTTTCGCGAGTGGTAACATTAATTTTTGAATTGGCAACATGTTTTTAGTTTTAATTCCAAGGTTTGAAACGCTTATGCTGCCGTCTAGTGAGAGAAAAATTATTTTTTTTTGGACTTTATCGTTTTCCGATGTTATTTTTAATTTCCAACTTAGGTTTTTCGCGAGTGGTAACATTATTTTTTTTTTTATTTCAAGAGTTGAAACGCTCATGTTGTCATCTAGTGAGAGAAATTAGCTCTAGCGAGAATTAATTATTTCCATCAGAATTAAATTTCACAATTTTTAATCAACTCATGGTATTAATTTAATCTTAATAATGTATTAGTAATAATTATCTCCTAATTTTGAACATATTTTATTTTTACACTTGTAATTTTTTCCCCCAAAATATTAAACCCAGGATTAATTGCAATCCAATCAAATAGCTTCTTGGGAAAATTTATATTTAATGTGAACCAAACAAATCAATCCTCGAAATTTACAAAATTTAAGTCAAAGTTAATTATAGAAATGTTTAAGACTTAGAAAAATTTTTAAAATCTTTTTTCCTAAAGTATGAAAGACAGAATTAAATGAGAACTTATCAAACAGTTTCTTGAAAAAGTGTGGACTTAATATGCACAAATCAAATCAATCCACACAATTTACTAAATTTTACTCAATTAAAAGTTTTGTTGAAATATTTGGAACTTAGAAAATGACCATCAATAGGTTTATACATACTGATTTAACAATACTTTTACAAAAAAAGCGGCGATTTCTTCTATACTTAAACATGGGTTTACATTCATTTTACAGTTTTCTATGAATACAAATCAATGAATTTATATCAACTAAGACTATATTTACATTATAGATAATCATCCTTTAATCCATATTATACCACTAGATTTTTCACAAGTTTAAGAGTTTGCATAAAATAATAGAAGTTAGAACATGTTCAGCAACTTTATTTCACATAGAATGATAAGCGAATTTTTCGTGCATTTCAATATATTTATTTTATTTGTTTTTAATTAATATTTTTTTTTACACATTTTAACGTTTCAAACGGATACAATCTCAGAAATTATTGTGATCACATACATCACGATTAAAGAAACTTTAAAAATAGTCAAGAGCATATTGCTAAATTTGTAACTGCGAAGCAATTCAACAACCTGATTGACGTACAATGCAATACATTTAACGAACATTTCAACTATTCAAAACTTTGTCTTTAACATTTAACGAATTTTGCATTTATTCAAAGAGTTATTTATTTTCAAAACTCTGTCTTTAACACAGTTTTTATAATTTACACAGAATAATACAACCGAGAAAAAAACATTTAAGAAATTATTTGCAGCGCGACTTTCATATATTGGAAATGTTTATTACTAAAGTACGAAGAAACTTTACGTTTTAAATTTCATGTTTTGAAAAAGTCTATTACTACTTACCTACATACAAACATGGAATCTCTACTTTAAGACTAAGCTCGTATGGATATAGACCCTAACTTAAATACAGAAATGTCTAAATCGTACCAAACATAAGGTACAGAATATGAAAAAGTTAGAAATGTTAAGATCGAAGACTTACATTACTAACTGAAATAAAGAAACTCAACTTTCAACTAGCTCTGCAAAACTAAGATTCTTCTAATAAAAATTGAAAAGTACCATCTATACAAGACGGTGAAACTTGGGTTCGTCCAGTAAAACTTGTCATAAAAAGTATAAAAATACTTAAATTTACTAAAACAAAAGTTTTCTATAGCAAAATGTTTAAAATTAACACGAAAAAATGTAGAAGTACTTAGCACAAACCGCTAAAACTGTGAAACTTCATAAATGTAGAAGATATAAGAAAAAACGTAGAGAAAATGAAGACAAAAGAAAAATTCACCAATACATATCAAAAATAAAGCTAACTGAGATATACAAACGTATGTGAAAGTAAGATCGGAGAAGGTCTAATCGCGATAAAACTTGCTGTAGAAGTGATTAAACTCTGAAGGATATTTCATTTCGAAAAAAAAAAAAATTAGAAGAAACTTTGAAAATATTTTGAAAATAAAAGCAGAGAGCTCGAGAGAAAAAAATAGCCTCCGTCTTCATTCAAGTCTCAGAAAGAAGTGACTCAAATCATAATTAAAGTCTGAATTCGTCGCAAACTGTCACGTTTAATCCATGCTCATTCAAACTAACGGGAAAAAACATCTTGGAACTAATAAATTAAATTAACGCAAGAACGGAGTTATGAAACGAAGTCCCAATGAAACGGAGAAAAAATACACCGCATTCGATGAAGTAGCAAGTTGAAATGACTCGATCGTGGGGAAACGTCTTATCGCTGCCCCGAACCGTAGAAGGGGTGCTGTGACCTCGATATGAAGTCAGAGCTTCTCCAAGGTTAACATTATCTATGATTCAGGGTAATATCAGTTACTCACTGAGATTAAAGAGTGAAACATTTAACGAACGTTTCATCTATTCAAGAAGTTATTTATTTTCAAAAACTCAATCTTTAACTTTTTTTTTTTTTTTTTTTTTTTTTTTTTTTTTTTTTTTACGATTCACACAGAACTTATGATTTACAAAGATTTTATGATATACAACCGAGAAAAATATTTAACAAATCTATTTCCAACACGAGTTTCATACATTGTAAAGGTTTATTACCAAAGTTCGAAGAAAACTTAAATGCTATTTACGCTGCAAATTTCATGCTTTAAAAAAGTCTATTACTAATATACAAACTTGGAATCTTTACGTTATTCACACCTTTAATATTATAATCAAGCATATAACACATTAAGCGGACATTTCATCTATTCAAAGACTTTCAAAACTTACTCTTAAACATTTAACGAACGTTTCATCTATTCAATGAGTTATTTATTTTCAAAACTCAATGTTTAACACAATTTTTAAGATTTTCACAGAGTAATACAACCGATAAAAATATTTAACAAAACTATTTCCAATACAAGTTTCATACATTGAAAAGGTTTATTAGCAAAGTTCAAAGAAAACTTTCAAGCTATTTACAATACAAATTCCATGTTTTGAAAAAGTCTATTACTTACATACAAAATTGAAATCTTTACTTTGAAACTAAGATTGCAAACAACTTTATACAGAGTTCAAGTTAAATATAGAATTGGTTAAAATCGTAGCAACATAAAGTACAGAATGTAAAAAAAAAAAGTTAGAAATGTTATACTCAAAGACTTTCATTACTAACTGAAATAAAGAAAGATAGCTTCCAACTACTACTACCAATGCAAAACTTATATTAACCTGCTAAAAACTCCATAAGAAAAGTCAAAGTACTGCGCGAAAAACATCAAAACTTAGAGTTATCTAGTAAAACTTAGAACTAGTAAAACTTATCTAGTAGAACTTACTTATCTAGTAAAACTTAGTAAAACTTAGTTAGTTATTCTTAGAACGAATAATGTAAAACTACGAAATTTTTCAAAAATAAAAGTGTTATGCACTTGCAAAATGTAAAAAGTACTGTGTATTAATGTTAAAACTTTAACTAAAACATGAAACGATGATGTAAAAATATTAAGTATAATATCTTAAAGCAACACTAAAATGTAAAAGTACAACGTACAAAACATCAAAACTTAGATTCATCTAGTAAAACTTAGTATAAAAATGTAAAAGTACTAAGGATAGAACCTCAAATATACACTAATTTGATAAAAGCAAAATGAAAATGTTAAAGTGCAAAAGACAAAACATCAAACATAGATTAAGATATTAAAACAATGTATCATAAAAATTTTGAAAAAGAAAAAGAAAAATACTACATACAAACGGTCAAAACTTAGAACTAAAATTTTTGATAAACCATATAATTTCTAATTCGTCTAGAAAAACTTAGAGCGGAAATGTAAAATTACTGAAGTTTACAAAACAAAAGTGTTAAGCATTCGCAAGTTATTAAAACTTCAAAACGTAAAAAATGATTTCTCTACAAAAACTTAGAATGAAGTCGTAAAATTACTAAGTATAAACTGTTAAAACATCATAAAAATGTCAAAATGACAAGTATAAAGCAACAAAACATAGATTTGACTCCTGAAATATTAATCAAAAATGTAAAAATTCTAACAACAAAATCCTAAAACTCTGAAAAATTAAAAACACGCAGTACAAAACAACAAAACATGTAAAAATGCTAAGTATAAAGCTGCAAAACTCAAATTCACCCAGAAAAACTCAAAACAAAGATGTAAAAGTAAGGAACTTTTCAAAAGAAAAAGTGTTATACACTTGCAAAATGTTAAAACTTAATGCAAAAATGTAAAAATTACTACGTAAAAAATGTAAAAATTCTAAGTATATAACGTATTCATCAAGTGAAACTTTGTACGAAAATGTAAAAGTTTAAGTACGAAACTTAAAAAATTTAGATGGATCTACAAAAATTCAAACTAAAATCGTAAAAAGTATGAGTACAAAATGTTCAGAGTTATCTTCTAAAACTTAGACTGAAGTCGAGTGAAATTACTAAGTACGAAATGTTAAAACATCATAAAAATGTCTAAATAACAAGTATAAAGTATCAAAACATAGATTTGTACATTGAAATGCACTTGCGAAATGTAAAAAGTACTGTGTACGAATGTTAAAACTTTAACTAAAACATGGAATGAAGATGTAAAAATATTAAGTATAATATATTAAAGCAACACTAAAATGTAAAAGTACTACATACAAAACATCAAAACTTAGATTCATCTAGTAAAACTTAGTATAGAAAATGTAAAAGTACTAAGCACAGAACGTCAAATATACATTTATTTAGTAAAAACATAATGAAAATGCTAAAGTACTATGGAGATATAAAAATACTAAGTATAATATACTGAAGCAACACAAATTGTAAAAGTACAAATTACTAAACATAAAAAATTTGGAGTTATCAAATAAAACTTGAAAACATAGATTCACCATCAAAACGTAGATGTGTTTAGAGCAATCTTAATCAGAAAAATGTAAAAGTTCCAAGAACAAAATGCTAATACTGTGAAATATTAAAAAATACACAATACAAAGCAATAATGCATGAAAGAGTGCTAACTTCAAACTTAAATGACAAATTGACTTAAATGACAAAACTTAAATGCATTCAGAGAAACTTAGAACGAAAAAAATAATAGTACGGAAATTTGCAAAGTAAAAGTGTTATCCACTTTTCAAAATGTTAAAACTTAACTTTATCTACTAAAATCTGCAATGATGATGTACAAATACTAAGTATAATATATTAAAGCAACACAAAACTATCAAAATATTAAATACAAAACGTAAAAAAAAAAAAAAATTTAGATCTGTCGACTAAAACTTAGACTGAACACATAAAATTATTGAGCACGAAATGTTAAAGCATCATAAAAATGAACAAATAACAAGTATAAAGTATCAAAACCATAGATTCATCAACTGAAATCTTGATAAAAAATGTTAAAGTTCTGCGAACAAAAATGGTAAAACTGTAAAAAAACTAAATATATGTAGTGCAACACAACAAAGCATGTAAAAGAAAAAAGTTCAAAATTAAAACTGCTTTAATCTTAAAGTTACAGCTGGAGATATTCTTCTCGCGAACAAAGAAGTGGCAACTAACCGACGATGAAGGGAACCCTAACAAAGCACCGACTCCCCAAACTATAGATTTTCCTCGAGAGAAAAATATTAACTTCAATTTAGCACTGTAGCTATCAGGTCTTCATGGCATAGTCAATTTGCGCGTTTACAATTTCTGCCATGAAGATTTTTACGACATTCGATTGATCTAGGAAAGAGAAATTAAATAAATTTCCAAGCCGTATATTTAAAGGTAAATTTTTATCTCCAGAGGCACCATTTTAACATCAAAAACGACAAGTCTGTAATTTCTCTTTCACTATGCGCCTGAGAATTAAAATTCAAGTTTTGTATGGAGACCTTTTACATTTTACCGTTGCCCTTTAAAAAATTAGCAGTTAAAATTTGTGACAAATCTTCATAAACCCCCCTCTTCTACGGGAAACCAACTACTCAACCTACTCGACAGGCGGGGGGAAGGGAAGGGGAGGAGGAGGAATCAGGTTGAATACGTTGCGCTTGGTTATTTAGATTCATTTTTATGGGTGGGGTCTTTTAAAAAATTTCTTTACTCAATAAAAAATTAGTGTAGTCTAAAATTTTTAAAAAAGATAGAAGAACAATTTGTCTAAAAGTTTTTTTTTACAATTTTGTACATACATCTTAATGTTGTTAAGTCTTCAATTGATGACTATAGAGCTTTTTATAAAGTGTGTTTGAATTAATTTTAAAAATCTTTTAATTGATCGCAAACTTGTTTTAAAGTAATAACAAAATGCATTATTATTATTATTATTAAATTTTTGTTGGTTCAAGAGATTTTTGGTAATTTTGAAATTTTTACTTTTAGACTCGACATTTTTCAAATTTTAAATACAAATAAAACTTGACAAGCTTTTTGCTTGTTAAATTATTATTTTGTGAATTCTGCAACAAATAAATTAAAAAACTTTTGTTTACCAAACATTTTACATTTTTCTGTTAAAGATTTTTACTATAATTTTAAAAGACCAACGACAGTTTTTAGAAAAGAAAACGAAATTTTTCAAATTTTGAAGTTTAAATGGATTCGACAAGGAAATTTTGTATTGTTTGAGAGCTTTCTATTTAATAAACCTTGCTGAGTTCAGGGAATTATTTTTATTTCTGTGTTTTCCTTTCCCTTGTTTTTTTATTCCCATGTACTTTGAGATCTAAATAACTTATTTCTTTTACAACCTTTACACATACCAAATGCGCGAGAATTTAGGTTTTAATCGTGCTTAATACTTTTAAAAAATTTTTATACTAATTTATAGATGGGGAAACTAATTTTATGTTTGTACCGAGATTTAATTTTTTTGTTGCTTTAATACAAGTAATACCCTGAAATTTTTACCCCTTCGGTTTCAGACTTTAGTTAAAAAGGGGGTCAACTTATAAAGGGGGGAGATTTTTTTTTGGTCATTTTCTTACACTATGATTTTATTATTCGTTTTAACTAATTATAGATAATCTTTTTATTGTTTTTAACATTTGGTTTTTTTTTTCACAATTATCTAAAATTTTAAGAAAATACCTGAAGCTTTGTACCCATACTATTTCAAATTAAATAAATCTTTAATAAAAATAAATATCTTTTTAAATTTGTAAGTTCTTATTTATGATAATTTTAAAAATACATAATTTAAAATGGCATGGGAAAAAGATATAACTTTTTGAATAAAGATTTTTAGTTTTCCCTATCGTAATTAGAAGAGGTTTAGGAAAACCCCTATTAATGTTACGTATAAGTTTTAACATTTTGCAAGTGTATAACACTTTTTCTTTTGAAAAGTTCCTTACTTTTACATCTTTGTTTTGAGTTTTTCTGGGTGAATTTGAGTTTTGCAGCTTTATACTTAGCATTTTTACATGTTTTGTTGTTTTGTACTGCGTGTTTTTAATTTTTTCAGAGTTTTAGGATTTTGTTGTTAGAATTTTTACATTTTTGGTTAATATTTCAGGAGTCAAATCTATGTTTTGTTGCTTTATACTTGTCATTTTGACATTTTTATGATGTTTTAACAGTTTATACTTAGTAATTTTACGACTTCATTCTAAGTTTTTGTAGAGAAATCATTTTTTACGTTTTGAAGTTTTAATAACTTGCGAATGCTTAACACTTTTGTTTTGTAAACTTCAGTAATTTTACATTTCCGCTCTAAGTTTTTCTAGACGAATTAGAAATTATATGGTTTATCAAAAATTTCAGTTCTAAGTTTTGACCGTTTGTATGCAGTATTTTTCTTTTTCAAAATTTTTATGATACATTGTTTTAATATCTTAATCTATGTTTAATGTTTTGTCTTTTGCACTTTAACATTTTCATTTTGCTTTTACCAAATTAGTGTATATTTGAGGTTCTATCCTTAGTACTTTTAAATTTTTATACTAAGTTTTACTAGATGAATCTAAGTTTTGATGTTTTGTACGTTGTACTTTTACATTTTAGTGTTGCTTTAAGATATTATACTTAATATTTTTACATCATCGTTTCATGTTTTAGTTAAAGTTTTAACATTAATACACAGTACTTTTTACATTTTGCAAGTGCATAACACTTTTATTTTTGAAAAATTTCGTAGTTTTACATTATTCGTTCTAAGTTTTACTAGATAACTCTAAGTTTTGATGTTTTCCGCGCAGTACTTTCTTTTCTTATGGAGTTTTTAGCAGGTTAATATAAGTTTTGCATTGGTAGTAGTAGTTGGAAGCTATCTTTCTTTATTTCAGTTAGTAATGAAAGTCTTTGAGTATAACATTTCTAACTTTTTTTTTTTTACATTCTGTACTTTATGTTGCTACGATTTTAACCAATTCTATATTTAACTTGAACTCTGTATAAAGTTGTTTGCAATCTTAGTTTCAAAGTAAAGATTTCAATTTTGTATGTAAGTAATAGACTTTTTCAAAACATGGAATTTGTATTGTAAATAGCTTGAAAGTTTTCTTTGAACTTTGCTAATAAACCTTTTCAATGTATGAAACTTGTATTGGAAATAGTTTTGTTAAATATTTTTATCGGTTGTATTACTCTGTGAAAATCTTAAAAATTGTGTTAAACATTGAGTTTTGAAAATAAATAACTCATTGAACAGATGAAACGTTCGTTAAATGTTTCAGAGTAAGTTTTGAAAGTCTTTGAATAGATGAAATGTCCGCTTAATGTGTTACATGTTTGATTATAATATTTAAGGTGTGAATAACGTAAAGATTCCAAGTTTGTATATTAGTAATAGACTTTTTCAAAGCATGAAATTTGCAGCGTAAATAGCATTTAAGTTTTCTTCGAACTTTGGTAATAAACCTTTACAATGTATGAAACTCGTGTTGGAAATAGATTTGTTAAATATTTTTCTCGGTTGTATATCATAAAATCTTTGTAAATCATAAGTTCTGTGTGAATCGTAAAAAAAAAAAAAAAAAAAAAAAAAAAAATGTTTAAAAATTGAGTTTTTGAAAATAAATAACTTCTTGAATAGATGAAACGTTCGTTAAATGTTTTCACTCTTTAATCTCAGTGAGTAACTGATATTACCCTGAATCATAGATAATGTTAACCTTGGAGAAGCTCTGACTTCATATCGAGGTCACAGCACCCCTTCTACGGTTCGGGGCAGCGATAAGACGTTTCCCCACGATCGAGTCATTTCAACTTGCTACTTTTATCGAATGCGGTGTATTTTTTTCTCCGTTTCATTGGGACTTCGTTTCATAACTCCGTTCTTGCGTTAATTTAATTTATACGTTCCAAGATGTTTTTTCCCGTTAGTTTGAATGAGCATGGATTAAACGTGACAGTTTGCGACGAATTCAGACTTTAATTATGATTTGAGTCACTTCTTTCTGAGACTTCAATGAAGACGGAGGCTATTTTTTTCTCTCGAGCTCTCTGCTTTTATTTTCAAAATATTTTCAAAATTTCTTCTAATTTTTTTTTTTTTCGAAATGAAATATCCTTCAGAGTTTAATCACTTCTACAGCAAGTTTTATCGCGATTAGACCTTCTCCGATCTTACTTTCACATACGTTTGTATATCTCAGTTAGCTTTATTTTTGATATGTATTGGTGAATTTTTCTTTTGTCTTCATTTTCTCTACGTTTTTTCTTATATCTTCTACATTTATGAAGTTTCACAGTTTTAGCGGTTTGTGCTAAGTACTTCTACATTTTTTCGTGTTAATTTTAAACATTTTGCTATAGAAAACTTTTGTTTTAGTAAATTTAAGTATTTTTATACTTTTTTATGACAAGTTTTACTAGACGAATCCAAGTTTCACCGTCTTGTATAGATGGTACTTTTCAATTTTTATTAGAAGAATCTTAGTTTTGCAGAGCTAGTTGAAAGTTGAGTTTCTTTATTTCAGTTAGTAATGTAAGTCTTCGATCTTAAACATTTCTAACTTTTTCATATTCTGTACCTTATGTTTGGTACGATTTAGACATTTCTGTATTTAAGTTAGGGTCTATATCCATACGAGCTTAGTCTTAAAGTAGAGATTCCATGTTTGTATGTAGGTAAGTAGTAATAGACTTTTTCAAAACATGAAATTTAAAACGTAAAGTTTCTTCGTACTTTAGTAATAAACATTTCCAATATATGAAAGTCGCGCTGCAAATAATTTCTTAAATGTTTTTTTCTCGGTTGTATTATTCTGTGTAAATTATAAAAACTGTGTTAAAGACAGAGTTTTGAAAATAAATAACTCTTTGAATAAATGCAAAATTCGTTAAATGTTAAAGACGAAGTTTTGAATAGTTGAAATGTTCGTTAAATGTATTGCATTGTACGTCAATCAGGTTGTTGAATTGCTTCGCAGTTACAAATTTAGCAATATGCTCTTGACTATTTTTAAAGTTTCTTTAATCGTGATGTATGTGATCACAATAATTTCTGAGATTGTATCCGTTTGAAACGTTAAAATGTGTAAAAAAAAATATTAATTAAAAACAAATAAAATAAATATATTGAAATGCACGAAAAATTCGCTTATCATTCTATGTGAAATAAAGTTGCTGAACATGTTCTAACTTCTATTATTTTATGCAAACTCTTAAACTTGTGAAAAATCTAGTGGTATAATATGGATTAAAGGATGATTATCTATAATGTAAATATAGTCTTAGTTGATATAAATTCATTGATTTGTATTCATAGAAAACTGTAAAATGAATGTAAACCCATGTTTAAGTATAGAAGAAATCGCCGCTTTTTTTGTAAAAGTATTGTTAAATCAGTATGTATAAACCTATTGATGGTCATTTTCTAAGTTCCAAATATTTCAACAAAACTTTTAATTGAGTAAAATTTAGTAAATTGTGTGGATTGATTTGATTTGTGCATATTAAGTCCACACTTTTTCAAGAAACTGTTTGATAAGTTCTCATTTAATTCTGTCTTTCATACTTTAGGAAAAAAGATTTTAAAAATTTTTCTAAGTCTTAAACATTTCTATAATTAACTTTGACTTAAATTTTGTAAATTTCGAGGATTGATTTGTTTGGTTCACATTAAATATAAATTTTCCCAAACATTTTTCTTTTTCTAGTTACAAATGCACTCTTTCCTTTATCTATAATGTCTCTCAGAACGACCAAACGACCAGTTTTTAGAAAAGAACAACGAAAGGTTTCCACACATTCCAAATTATTAGTAAGTCTATCAAATGGATTCGCTAACAGAGGAAATGTTTGCGCAATATTGTTTGGAGAGCTTTCTATTTAATGAAACCTTGCAAATGAGTTACAGGAAATTATTTTTATTTCTGTGTTTTTTCTCTCCTTCCCCTTGTTATTTTATTCCCATGTGCTTTGAGATCTGAAAATAACTTATTTACTTATTACAACGCATTTACACATGAGCGACACAACTGCGCGAGAAGGGGGTTTAGGCATTTCAAATGCGTGACATAAAAATGAAATATCTGTGTGAAAATGGCAAAGAATATATTTAGTACGTACCAATAAAATGGAGCAGCCAATAGTATGTTAGGACCGAGAATAATTGATGTTGAAAATACAAGGTAATACCGTGAAACCTGCGTATGTTGACCACTTGCGGTGCAGCACTTTAGTGGTCAACAGACAGGTGGTCAACTTATAAAGGGTGGAGATTTTTTTTTGGTCATTCCTTACACTATGCATTTATTCATTCGTAACTAATTAAAATATATCTTCATTTATTAACGTCACTTTTAAGCAGTAATTGGTTTTTTTTTTCACAATTATCTAAAATATCATTAAGAAAATTTTACCTGAATGACTTAAAATGTATCCCATACTACTTTCAAATTAAAGTACTCATTTAAAATAAAGATAAATATCTTATTAATTATGTAAGTTACTTATTTGATGATAAATTTTTTTAAAAATACATAATTTTTAAAATGGCCATGGAAAAAAGAAAAACTTTTAAGAATAAATGAGTGCTTATTGTAGTTTTCCCATATCGTGAACTTACGAAGAGGTTTAGGAAAACCCTATATTAATGTTACGTCCATCCAAATAAATTCTGGTCTAACATTATGGGCACAAAAAGATACGGAGAAGATATCAGTTTTTTTTTTTAATTTTTGCAAAAGTAGATAAACAAATAAATATAGTAATAACTAAGCGATCCACTTTCAAAGGGTATTCACAAGTGTCAATACAGACAGATGGGCAAATGTAGTGGTCAAGTTATAAAGGTTTCTCTACATTATATAATATAGGGCTCATTCCGTTCCTGAGAAAAGCGGTCAACTTAGAGAGGTGGTCAGCTTACAAAGGTGGTCAACTTTACAGGTTTTACTGTACATGTAAATGCCCCACAGCCCACACACGTAAAAAAAAAAAAAACGTCCGAACTGTATGCGGACACTACGTTAAAATATTTTTAAACAATAAATAAGTGCCGTTCTGAAATAGCACAATGATGTATGAAAACAGTTTGTCAAATAATAAAGTTACTGTTGCAAAACAGCAAGAAACAAGAAGTATAAATTAACTCAGACTTTTAGACATGTTTGCAGTAATGAAAAAGAAATTGAAATTTGCACAATAAACAGGAAAACGTCTTTCGTAGTTTTTAGCTCCTTCTAATATATATTTTTTTCATTCGATTAATATTTTTTAAAATTAAGAATACTATTTCAATGCTATAAACAGTTTTTAAAATGTTATTGCTTTCTTTTATTCATAACTCAATTTTTAACTACTGAATGAGTATTAAGGATCCTTTTGAAACACACACAGCTGCGATTCTTAACGCAAATTTGTGCCTCTAAGTATTTGTAGATTTACTTTTCCGAGGGGAAGTAAACAAAGAGTTAACGATCTGCAATGAAATCACTGAAAGGGAAAATAAATAAATCTTTTAATTTCCGTTCAAAAAGTATTAGCGCTTTAAAAAAACCATCTTCAATATATACATTAAAAAAACTAAGTTCAGTAGTCCACTTCTTTTAGAACTATGTCAAGGTCACAGATACTGACGCTTTTATCAAACATGTAATGCTACTTTGTCACTAAGTTTTATCATATTCAGATTAAATAAGTACAATAAATAAACTTATAAATAAAATTAGGTTGTGATTTTTGATATTTTGCGTTTGCTTCACTAAACTGTTTATGGTTCGGCTGCAAGAGAGATAGCTGAGTAAATTCTTTTCCAGACATTTGATTTCATATATTACACCCTTGATCCAGAATTTTGTTTATTTCTTAATATAATTTGCTTACCCTTATTAATTTTTAATCTTTACTAAGTTGCGCAATATTAGTTTCTTTTTTTTTTGGGGGGGGGGGGGGGTTTTATTTTCATGTATTTATTGATTAATTTTTTATTTTCAAACGACTTTAAAAAGGAGAAGCTCATCAATTTTCGTACCTTTATTTTTTTGCGTGTACTACTTTAAAACTTGTCATTCGGTGAACTGATTTGGATGCTTCTTTCCTAAATTGATAGTTGGTGGTCCAGCTTAGAGTCTTTGGGAAAGGGGGCGGGGTCCTTTGGACCCGCAACTTCCTTTGGTCATATTTGCCCTTTAAAATATTGTGGGTGGAACGTCAATTTTCACACAAATTTGCAAGGTTACCATGATATGTTCTTACTCAATAAATGCTTAAATATAAAACTCATTTAGTGAGCACTCTAGTTTGAAAGAACTGCTTTCCTTACATCAGTAATATTCATGGCAATTACACTAATATATATATTTAAAAAAGAAAAAACCAGGACTTTAAAATATAACTGAGGGGTAAACAATTAACTAAGATTCATGTAATTTTGAATTGTGCGAAAATGTGAAAAAATTCCTTTAAAAATAACACCAATACTACTTTTGAGTTTAATTTTTGAAGGCGAAAAAAAATTCCGGATTAAATCTCAAGTAGGCATAATTTTAGTTACAAGTACGAATTTATATGCACTCTCCGGAGCTTGCAACAAGTCCTTCACTCACATACGTTAATCATTGCTAACATAGCATAACTGTAATTATACTTCGTTCATAACTTCGCGCATACTTCAATTACGTTTAAAAGCAGTACTGATGTCGTTCTACAACAGCGTTTCCCAACCTAGGTCCCCAGCGTTTACAACGAAACATTGTTAAATGTCGCCCTAGAATCTTTGAATGCAGTAGTTTTTGCTAAATTTAAAAAAATAAAATTATTGGTAACTTTTATACCATATGGCTATTTGTATTAACCGGAAAGACATTTTGGCAGTTATTCACACATAATTAAAATTTTCTTTTAGTGACTCAATTTTTCAGAAGAGAATAAAACTCCAATACATTTATTAAATTTTGTCATCATAATACTAACTGCAAACTGCTTCATTTCAGAAAATCCCTTTTTTTCCCTTTTGATTAATTATTATCATTTATTATAAGTATTGATCCTAAAACATTGTTTAGAAGAAGTAGTACTAGAACATGGATGTTAGGGATCTCTATAACTTGAACATTATCAAAAGTATTCGGTAAAAGGGAAAATGTCAGGAAACTGACTTAGAAGTATTTATTTCATACTTTTGGGCGCAATTTACAGTTCTATGAGTAGCAGTTTGTCGTTTTCCTTCAATTCTTTGAAGTATGCATCACTATTATCAAAGGTTATCATCAGGTGAGGTTTCATGGCGAAGATTGCGCCATTAAAAAGGGGGGGGGGGAGGACTTGGTTCAGTTTTTGACCGATTTTTAGGGTCATCGTCTTCGGCAGGATCCAGTGGGCACCTCTGTTATTACTATTATTATTATTATTCAAAAACTATTTCCTGTATAAACAACTTATAGTTAAAAATTTATATTTTAACGTTTAGCAATTAATGTATTTTAACTCAGTTAAATGATTCATTTTTTATCTTCTACTGTATTTTATATCGTTCAATCCCAAAATGCAATTGCCAAACACGTATTAGATAATGTAATGCTCATCTCATCAATGTTATTACAGTACATGAGGAAAATGTTACCGAGATTATAATATTTTCAAAACATTACTTAATACTTCGCAACTAAAACAGTTGTGCGTGTGTGTGTTTTCTTATTTCTATTTTTCGATAAACATTCTTCAAATCTTAAAGTACAATAAAATGAAATTTACAAAAAACAATAATTTGCAATATGAAAATGAAACCAAAAAAAAAATGTTGAACCATCCTTACCTTTCGTCTCTTGTCAACTATGAACTATGAACAAAATTGTATTCCACAGACGATAACATGTAATCTGAACATCGCATCCAGTTTCTGGCGGAAATGACAAAAATATTCTTTGTTATTGGAAAATTCAGTTTTCCTTCTTCCTCGTGGAACATTATTTTGTTCACAAAAACAAACAAAAGCAGCGAGGTTAAAAGGAAAAAAAACTTTTGACAACAGTTTTCGAATTTCACGATTAGCTAATAACGAAGCTGGATAACCAGAAATCATCATCATACCATCATAGAAGTTTAATTCAACATTAAGGTCTAAATCCAAGTAATGAAAATTGACGTGAAAAAGAACCGTCTTTTAGGCAAAGTAAGGTAGAAAAAAAGGCATGTTTTTTTTTCTATCTGGATTATAAATGGCTGTTTTGAAAAAGACACCCGCTGCACCTAATTGGAGAACAGAACAAATTCTTTTTGACATGCTGGCGGCGTCACCTTCCTTAATGATTCAAAGATTATCCCTGAACCTCATATGACCCAAGACACGTGTAGGCGTAGCCGGGAGGCTGCTTTGTGCGGTTCATTAGTGGTAAATGTGCTTCAATCGCATCTGAAAACCTTCTCTTGAACTAAGAGTAGTAAATTGCGTTTTATCGACATTTTTCCATAGGTTTTCAGAGACCTATCTATAATATTTTTAATAGGTTCAAAAATTGTTTCTGCGTGCCATATGCGTATGACACGAAACAAAGTGGATCTGCATGATATACAAAATCATTTAAAGGATATCTATGAAAATTGGGTCGGAACTATATTTACTATACTGTATAAGTGTAAAGAAAGTGAACTAAAAATGTGTTTAAAATAAATAGATGTATGACATTTAAATTAGAAAACCCTATATCGATTTCAAAAAATTAATTAAAATCGGTTCATTTAATCAAAAGTTATAGATGAAAAAACAAAAAAAACAAAAAATGACTACCTTTCCGCCCATAACTTTTTTTCTAATTATCGAATGTGCTTAAACAAAAGTACGGGACCTATGGGAAACCACCCCCGATCGATTGAAAAAAGAATCATCAAAATCGGTTCATCCGGTTAGGAGTTATGAGTGGACAAACAAAATTAATATATAACCTCATCCTTTTTGAAAGTCGATTAAAAATAATGAAACTCAGATATATAACTTTTAACGTGTGTACACGATACACGCACCCGCCCATATTTTTTTTTTAGTTTATAAAACGGTATATTATATAATTGGTGTATGTAGTACAAGAAAGTCATGTGGTGCACACATCAGTTTTTTGACCGTAAGCAAGATATTAATTTAGAAGTTAATAAACGCTTAATAAACAGTAATAAAAATTTTCACGTTAAAAAAGCACAAATAAGCATTAAAATGCAGACATATGTTTCGGGATTGCTTGAAATCCCGAAATATATGTCTACATTTTAACTGTGTTTTCTTAACGCGGAAATTTTTATTACAGTTTACTTGCACAAAGTTAATTTATTATTTTACTTAATAAACACTTGGCTACATTGATCGACTATTACGCGATTTTTTATTATTTAAAGAGACGAGTCTTTAAACTTTTTTTTTCTAGATCTATTTAGGAAAAAAGTTTTCGGAAAGAGATGTTGGTTTTGTGGATTATAATTCTATGAAGGAGCATGCGAAAGCGAATTTGAGAGTACGAAAAATGAATAAATGAATATAAATCCGAATACATAGTAAAATCTGAATCTGAAAATTTGTATTTCTAAAGTAGCAAGATGGCTTTCAAATCTAGTGAAGTTTTTGGAATAAGCTGACTGCACGAACTTTTCTAAGACTCATGCATGATTTAGAAGCCATCCAATTCTTTTAAAATTTTTATCTTCTTATATATAACGCGACTTTTTTTTTCCCATAAATTTTTCGATTTGCACTTCCGCCCATTTATTCATTGATGAGTTAAGCCTTCGAATCAACGACTGCAACTAAGGTTTAGGGTTTCACGAAACACTGTTAAAAGTGTTCCGCAAGAAATTGACATCTTGATTGCACTAACTCTCTCTAAAATAAAGAATAAAACTATTGCAAGTCCAGTTGGAGTTTTAAATGTGGTGTTTTATTGAACGTCATGCATAGGGTTGAGCAAACTGGGTAACCGCACAGGCTCACAAGAATCTAGTGCCGCTAAAAAAATAATTTTAATAATAGAATATAGAAAATGTAAAACCGGCGTTTTGATTTTTAACCCCCTTTGAAGTATTCTAAATATAGAGTGAATAAAATTGGAAATTTTCTTCCGACTGCTGAGTGTTATTTGACTCTAGCAGAAAACGCCGAACCGCTCAAAGCGACCCACTGATGTCAGCTGAAAAAATCCTGTGACTGAGAAAAAATTGGTTGTGGTTTCAAGTTTTGCCAGGGATTTTTACCGGCTAAAATCAATTGTTGCTCTTGTTCCATTGGCTTAAAAAATAAAATCTTATGCAGAACTTAACAAAGCTTAAACAAATACAATTTTATGCAGAGCTTAACAAAGGTTGAACAAATACAATCTTATGCAGAAAAATCGAAATTTCCAATTGATCCAAAAAATTTAAAAAATCGCGTCAAGGTGCATGCACACATCGAAGTCTAAACTCGTTTTGTGCGTAATTTTATCACAATAGGTTCTAAAGACGGTCTGCGCATGTCAAACACACAAAAGTCGTGCAAACTGGCACTGGTTTATGTACGTGTAAAGATTTCAAGCAGTTGCAATGGATCTGATGACTTATTACTCATGGGTGATTCTCAGCGGAAAGTAATTTTCGGAACTCCACACAAAATTTTGGGAAAAAGTATGTACTATCAATTGAAAATAAAAATCTATCATTTAAGTGAATGCCATCTCCTAACACAATACATACATAAGTGTATATATATATTTATTTATAAAATAAGTCTTTTTTTCTAAAAAGGTTATTGAGAGTTTCTTAAAGTAGTACAAAATATTTTGCTTGTCTGAAGGGAGAAAGCGCAAATATAATTCGTTAAAGAAATCTTAAGATTGAAAATTTTTCGGAGAACCATTTTTTTTTCTTTCGCAACAGGTTCTCGAAAATTTTCGGAAATCTCGGAGAATTTCAGATCAGAATCCCCCATGGACTTGCTATCTACCAATCACAAAGTGAACAATACTCAAAAGTATTTATGTATTATTTTTTTTTTTAATTTTTATAATAAAGACAGAGCATATCATTTAGCAAGAATGTAGCTTATATGTTATAAAAACTAATTGTAGTAAAAATATTGGTGAGTCATCGCCATTGCATATGTAATGGAATTTGAAAAGCAATAAATATGTTTTGCCCAGGGTCGCTAAAAACCTAAGCACGCCGTTCTGTCATTACATGCACGTTTAACCCTTTGGCTGTCACGTTGGGTCATATTGACCCAGGTACAGTTTTAATTTCTTTTCTTTTCTATGCTATATATTGTTACATTGATTGAAAATAAAACAATGTTTTACTTTTTTATGCCCAATTTACTTAATTTTTAATTCGGGTCAAAATGACCCGACAGCTCAAGGGTTAAGTAGTTTTCAAATACGTGATTCAATTTTGTAGGAAAGAAATTTCCGATGTTTTTTCTGAATTTCGTCATTGCAATACTGCCTTCAAATTGTCTCATGAAAAGTGATCTTTTTCCATTTACTCATTATTTAATATTAGTTCCGACTCTTAAAAATTTTTGAAAAAAACACTTGATCACCTTCTGTAAGAGCGAAAAAGTTCGTAAATGCTGCTTTAAATAACTTAGTATTAGTCGCAAATGCATGATACATATCGCTCATGGGCTGCAATAGCGGCACAACTCAGATAAGTTCAGTTTTGAGATAAGTGGGTTTAAAGTTTTCATTGCTAAGGAAAATGCATACGAAATGCTTTAATTTGCTGCCACCTTAGGGCCTAATATTAAATTATGAGTTGTGCTAGTATTGCTGCTGAAAAGAATGTGTATTTTCATATTTGCATCTGTTCTTAGTCCAAAACGCGTGTTTTTTGAGTTGTGTGCCACTATTGCAGCCCATGAGCAATATGTTTAATAATCTCTAGGGGGAGGGGGATAATTACCCGCATTGCCATCCCCTGTATCTGTGCCGTATTACTGACAGTTTAAAACACTACTGTACTCGCAAAAACTTTAACATGAAATTAAAATTAATTTACCCTTTTCTTTAAAGATAAGTTTAGCAACATTATCGAAACAAAGAACATTTTTTTTAATGTTGTGGCTCGTGAGATACAATCATTATGTGTACGTGGCCCGAGCGTAGAAAAGTTTCAGCACCACTGTTCTAAGGTATCGTTTCTCTACCTTTTTAAAGTTGCAACTTAAAAAAAAAGAACATATACTTTAAAAAGCCTAGCGAGCGCTTTGCAACGAAATTTTATTTAAACTACATTGAATTTTGTAGCACTTTATCATGATTAAAGCTATTTTATTTAATAAAGTGAGGTTTCCTAATTTTTTTAACCACTTATTGCGACTCCGCGTGTGCCTGAGCGTGACTCCCCTAATAAGGGTCACGATCCCCTTGTTGAAATACGATGATTTAGGTGTTAATAAAAGTTCACGGATTTTTTTTTTCTTTCAAAGAATTTTTGCATAGTGAACTTAGTTTAGATTAGATAGGTGCAATCGATTTACGTATGAACATAACATCTAAAGAATATATGGCTTCTGCACTTTTTGTTTAGAAATTGAGGCCTGGAGTCATTTGTTGTTGTTTCAGGAAAAATGCCTTTTTTTTTTTTTGCTATTTTGCTAATTGTACGTAGAAGTACCATCTCCGTAAGAGCGATGTAGCCCCCCCCCCCCCCCCGCTAAGAGCCAAGACGGCCCAAAAAGACTAAGACGTCCAGAACTGTCCCCCCCCCCCCCTCTAAAAATTTCAGTGGCACAACCTGCGCCCTGCATCCTTTCTGTGCGAGTAATTGAAAAATATTTCAACTAATACGTAATAACCGAATCATATGCGAACAGCGAAAGTAAATTATCCCCCCCCCCCCCGCAAATATAACATTCGCCAAAATACTTTCTGAGACAAATTGAGAAAGAAGGAAATAAATATAACGTAATTATTCTGAATTATTTTGAGCTGAAAAGAAAGATTTTTTAAGTCTAAATTTTCTGGTATTACGTTTGCTCTTCTGTGGAAAAAAATCTCGAACAGATCTTACACACACATTAACTTTCAAGGAAAAGAACTTGACACAGATACATCTCATCACATCTTCAAAATTTTAATCTCATATTCCCTTAGGAAGTCAACCACGCAAGATTGACCTTGCAGTTTTTTTGAAAATAATAAAATAGAAATGATTACATAATAGTTAAATTCTTATATTTTCAGTAACGAATTAACTTTCAAATTAATTTAACCGGAAATTTAGATTTACAAAATGCAGATTATCCCAATTTCAAGCATCTGTCTCCTAAAATAATTCGTGCTATTAACTTATTTTTAATCTCTGTAAAGTTGAAGCGAAATACATATCAAGTACAGTAACATTTGTGATATTTTCATATAGCATTAAAAAAATTTATGTTGTATTCATCTGGAAGAAAAAAAAAAGATCAAGAAAATAATTACTAGGCACTGGTTAGTTCAACATTTAGATTAAATGAATGCTAACTTCATCATTTCATGTAATTACCAGAACTCAACGAAATACAATAAGATAAATAAGATATGTACCTTATCTTTACATAATTGAACTTTGTGTTTGACGTTAGGTCACTCTAAAAAACATTTTGAGGAAGCCTCAAAGCTCTTCAATTCCGGCTCTGATCAATACTGAATAATTTTATGAATGAAATTGTTGCCTGCGCTTTAACGTAAAAGAATGTGACACCTATAGTTTTGAGCCGTCACTTCGAGCAGGTTAATACTTTGTATTTAAAATCAATACTGTATTTTTGAGTGGAATCAGGAATTCATACATTCCCGATACTTTCGCCATCACATCAGGTGATCTTGTCTGACATTAGATATATAACAGTCCGGTTTCAAAACATTGGGGGGCCCAAACCATTAAATCCCCTTTCCCGGGTTGTCAAACTACTTCTTCCAGCCGGCACTTGAGAATTTTAATCCGATTACTACGGAACTCGGGCGGAGAGCTCGGAATAACAGAAGTGATACACACCTGGCGAAAATCGAAATCCAAAAGCGTAACTTCCAGGGGGGGCGCAGATGAGAGACATAAAAACACACAACTGCAGCCTTTTAACTCTCCGGGAACTGATAATCTGAAGAGTGAAAGTGCAGCCAGAGAAGATCGACTTCCGTCCGAGACACGTGACGTGCACTTCCGCAACAACACACGAGGAACGAGGAACTAGCGGCCGAAACACTACGACTGCCTGAAGATTTCCCGAAAAGAGGGATTTCTCTTCCGTTCCGAAGATCCGCAGGGAAAAGTGGTGACGTCAAAATCCAAGCAGTGGTTTTTTCGAGCTCGAGCAGGGATCGTTCTCACATTGTGATTGGTATTTTGAGTTTGAGTTCAGAAGTACTTGTGAATTATGATTATCCCAGTGATGTCACACAGCCCATGACATCACTGACATATCTTATGCTTCTCTTACATTACAAAAGTCCTCTCTCAATCCGGGGGGGGGGGGAGGGGGGCAGAAAGAAAAAGAGGTAAACAGGAAGAAAAAGGAAAAAACTTTTTTTTCTGTAGCAATATTTTTCTTTCAAAGAGAGAAAGAAATAACTTGGCGGTGACGGATTTGAGGGAGAAGGTTTGGGACACGTAACCCCTCCCAAAGAAATATGTAATTATCCTAATGAATAATTTTTACTTATTTTTCTGTAATCTAAAGCAAATAAATTGGTTTTAAGTTACAATAAAAAAGACAAAAGCTCTTATGAGAACTCGATTAGGAAAGGTTTTACGAGGGAGAAGTGCTTGCTATTCCCTGGTGCCCCTCCAAAAATTACTCTTACCGCCATTGTAACTTGGCAGTTATTTATGTTCTTAAAATGGATGTACAATAGGGTCATCAGCTGGAATAATTGTAAAAGCTTTTTCAATGTTTTTCAAATTTGGCCCTTCCCTACTACTTGAATGAATTGAGAGATAAAATTGTGAGCATTGTAGACTATTATTATACGCCTTGTGAGTAAATGTGTATGCAAATTTTGATTTTATGACTATTTATTAGCAAATAAATTCGGTGTTTACATTCACGCCAGTGTGATTACATTTACTCTAGAGTCTCTGGGGTAAATGTAAACAGGGATTTATCTTCCCATTAGGTTGATGCAAATAGATAACCGCGTTTTACATTTATGTAAAATAGACACAAAAGCATAATTTACATCAAAATATAATCCTTATTGTGTTCCCAAAAGATTGGAAACTGTACTCTAAACTTAAGTTTTTACAATTAACCCGAAGAACAAAATATATGGGGTGACTGTAAACGCCTAATTTGAGAAAACCTGCATATGAGAAATAAAAAGGGTTGAAACTGCTTACTTCGTGTTTGTAGATAAGCTGAAGGGGGAAATGTAAAATCATTAAACTTTGTTGAACAAGTTTTTTCACTCTGTCTTTTTCTAACAATTATGACGCTTCGATAGTTGTTTCGAAACATACGCAACTCTTTCAATGTCTTCCCTATGTTGCCAATTCATCACACACCAGCAGTTAAGTTTTCAAAACCACCACAAGTGTAATTATGATGTTTGCTTATATTTACCACATGTTTACAACTACCCCAACTGACCCAACAACTTTCTTCAAAAGTAAATATCTTCTATATATAGCATACGTTGACTGGAAAAAAAAATTGTCCAGGGCAGACTTATCAGTTGGAGGGTCTGGAAGGAGAATTGATCCCCCATCTGTTTGACAGATTATGCATTGAGCGTGTGTCATCTGCTCCTAGAACACTTTCAAAAAAAAAAGACCTAATTGCTGGTTCTTGGACTCGTGATCCACTGCCGAATAATTTCTGAAAAAAATACTTTCCTCTAATTTTTTGGTGCAAGAAAAAAGAGTAAATGAGTACTTTTTTTTCTTTTTTTTACCATTTTTTTGTTTGTGGGGTAATTGAATGAATACGGTAATAATAATTCTTACTATATTTATTTTAAAAAATGCGAACTTCTGGGATGAAAGTTCTCGCACGAATGAGTTGCCAGCAGATCACCCCTTCTTACATTGACAAAGGAGATTTATATCCCCGAAACACGTGTATGTGGTTTGCATGTTTGTGCGTCATAACATTTTTATTGATATATTCATACTTGTACATGGCTAAAAATTATTTCATTAAAAAAGTCTCTCCTTCTTTTTTAGTTAAAGAAAAACGAAAAAGAAAAGAAACATTGATAGATACAGAAAAGTATTTTTGTGCTTTTTCTGCAATGCTTCTATTTGGGCCGTTTTTCTCTCCTCCTGTTTTTCGGGGAGAAAAGCAGGTTGTTGGTCATCGATTAATTGGTTAGTTTGTGTAATCTAAATTAATAGTGTACAATTTAAGTGTTAAAAATTTTTCTCTTCTAAATTGGGAAATTTTAAAGATGTACCATTTTGATTATGCCTTTTACATGATACTACGGACTAGTTATGTAAACAAATTTGGTTCCAGTACAGTGATAAAAAGGAGCATATAATTCATTATTTAAATCAATAATTACTATGTGTTTTTTTTTTTTTTTTAGTTTAGATGTGTCACTATTGTTGCCGGTCAGTGAAAAACTTAAAACTTGAATAACGATTTAAATTTCTCAATTTTATTGTACAAATCGTTTTTGTTCTTCTTCGTCGTACGAGGCAGTTTATTCAACAAGGCATCGATTGGATTTTGTCCAAGTTTTATTTTAAGAACATACATAAATTTTAATGAAGAACTCACAAATTTTCGTAAAGATCTTTCTATGAATGTTTAATGTGTTTCTTCCCAAAACCGTTAATGCAGTGCTCATCTGTGCTAAAAAATTGTCTTGAAATAGGGTTGAATATTTTATAAGCTTGCAGGTAATCTTAAGAATGTTAGAGCGTACGTGGTTGTGGTCCTGACCTAAGATAAGTAATAAAAGTAATAGATACGTGGAACTGAATTTTTAATAGAATGTTGACAATTTATAAAACACAAGCGTAGCATTTCTTTCTTAAAGTTTACTTCTGAAATTTATTTTGAAACGTCACATATCATAATTCCTTTGAAGAAAATTTGTATCTATAAGCTGTTGCAAAAATATTTCTGTTTTTTGGCTTAATGCTGACATAAAGGGTAATGTTCAAATTTGATTAAAAAACATATATAAGGTGTCATTCATAAATGATGTCACGCTTCGAAGAGGGGAGGGAGGTTCGATAAATTGTCACTGTTTGTGACAAGGGGAGAGGAGAGGGTAACAAGAAGTGTGACATCACACCTTTTGGTTTTTATAAAAACATTTAAAATCAGCAAATTAAATTTATTTTTAAAGTTTTTTTTAATTTTTATAATTTGATTCTAAAGTTCCATTGGTTTCATTGTGTATCGAAAACACCAATGCTGATAAAGGTTTAAATTTACTTCTAGTTAAAAGTTTAAAAGGAAATCTCTTTAGGAATTCCCTTTTATGATAAAATCGCGCGAGTAATTTCTTCCGAATTCGAACAATTATATAATAGTTACCTTTTTTGTTGTAAACCTTAACCTCATTTAATACAAATTACGTACACAATCATTATTATTGTTAAACTCACAAATGTCACGCAAAGTTCAAAACTAAAATTAGAAATGTGATCTATAACGTAGTGCTTTGTTTCTGAACTGCAACACTGCGATTATGTATTTTTATGTGATATAGTGTGACAAAGGGGGATGGGGGAGTATGTTGAAGAGTGATATTTTGTGACAAAAGTGGGAAGGGGGTTAAATATATTAAAGAAAAGTGTGACATCATTTATGAACGGTCTCTATTGGTACATTTATGCGACACTTTTTGCGTTTACGTTTAATATATTTCAGACTAAACGTGCTATCGAATGTGAGAGAGAAACTCAAACTTAGAATTTATAATGGCACTTTAAATTTCCACAAAACTAACAAAAATATGTATCGCAGTCGAAATAGACAATGTTTCTTGGTAAATAATATTTATTTCAGGGACCTAGAGCAGCTACTCTTTTGAGTTGCTTCGCTCCAACTCTGCTCCATGCTCCGGATAATTTTAGTACATTACACTATTTATCTCTCTCTTCTTTTTTTTGGTAGCCTAGTGGATAGGGTGTCGGACTTCCAATCAGAATATTAGGTGTTTTATACCGACCCACTGAAGACCCACCATGTACACTTGGGGATACGTGCGTGTAAAATTCATGGACCCTGAAATACAGAGGTAGTTCCGAGGGTACCGAAGGGTGGAAAATTTCCCTGCCCTTCACTCTTATGTCAAAAAGGAAGATGATGTATTTGTGGTTTCTCCATCTGATGATATCCAAATGCATAATGAGCCACGTCGTAGTTGCACCGATGTGGTGCTCATCTACAAACGGAAGGCGCTCCTTATTCCCTTAATTCCTGGTCACTCTGAGAAGGGGAGCTTGGATACCCAAGTGGCATTAGAAACTAGAACTCTCTTTTTTTATTTATTTTTTTATATAATAAAAAATAAAAAAAATAAACAGAAAATGTTCCAATGTCATTTACTTAATTATATAATAAGCTAAGCATATAAATTTAGCTAATTATAATAATATATTTCATAAATTGTGCAATGTGCTTGCAATTAGTAAAATCTTTCGCTTTTAATGTTAGTAGAAAGACCGTAGTAGGGGAGATCTCGCGATTAAATATTGATGCATAAAAAGTTAAATTTTACCTGATAGAAAAACATTTTGTTTAAAATTGCATTTCATAACTTTCACATGACATATCAGAACATTTTTCTCTATTTCCCTATTGTTTTAGTTTAGTTGTTCTTGGTAAAAACTTGACCCTCAGTTTTATTCTGTTTTGGAACTTTCAAATGTGAATGTTGCACAAATTGACTTCTTTTAGAATGATCCCCTAGGAAAGTGGTCCATGAAAACCGGGAAAAAATTGAACAGAGTAAAAAAGTGTGGAAACCTATGATTTAAAAGATTCGTTTGTGATAATTTCATTTGCACAGATGAACACGAAAAAAGAAAAGTTTTGAAAGATCAGGGAAATAAGAATTTAACCCAATCCTTAATTTTTATCCTACTTTCCCGTAAAAGTAAAAAAAATATATTAAAGCATGAAAGAAGGCTTAATGTACCGAAAAAATATCGTTAAATATGAAGATAAGTCAAAAATAAGTGAAGTAATTAAATAAAGATTGAAAAATAAAAAATTTGAAAGTAGGGTTTTGAGATGGGGAAAAAGTGTGTCGGTCGGTCTGTCGGTCTGTCTGTCGGTCTGTCCCCCCCCCTAATAACTTTTGAACGAATAGTCCGATTCGAAAAATTCTTTTCGCATTCGAAAGATCTCGGCGAGGACATCTCATTTCCATATTTTACTTTTTGATTTGAACAGTATTTCTTTCAATTTTGAACAGTTCAAAAAATTTTAACATTAGCGTTTATGGGCAAAAGTAAAGCAACTTATGTAAACTCGGGGCATAAGAGTCGTGTTCTTATGAACAAGATTATTAAAAAGTTCTCGAAGGAAAATATTTTTTGAGTTGAGCAATTTTTGTTCATTTTTGAACAGTTCAAAAAAATAAACAATACTTTTTCCTTTATCCCGGCGCAGGCGATAAAGTCGCCAATAATGATGCAACCAACGCCAAACGGAATACCTCCGCTGGTAACTTTTTGCGTGCTTTGTTGCCTTGGCGAGTTTTGCGCCGAGATAAATGACATTTTGAAAGAGTTCAAAAAAAAAAAAAAAGATTAATATTAGCGCCTACGGGGAAATTTCAATCTTTTATAAATCATGATCTAACAGACGGATTTGCTTGGAACAAAATTTATCGGAAAGATGTTGGGGGGCTGTAGAACATGTACAGATACGAAGTTCAACTAGAACGGAACGAGCCTATTTTCTAATGAAATTTTTTGATCGGGATTTTTAACGATATTTTCGAATGAATGAATGATTAAATGAACTCGTCGGTTGCGCCATGCCGTCATTTGGTACAAAAAGCTCTTTGCTGTTCTTTGATATCCATAGACGCATTTTGTCTCTGTTGCAATGGGAATGAGTCTCAGGCACGGATACAGGATTTTGCTGAGGAGGGGGCAATTTCTTTGTTATTTTACTTATCTCCCAAAAAATGTGTTCCAAAGATTAAAAATTTTAAAGTTTTAATTTATTATTCATATACTCTTCTATAATACTTGACTCTAGGGAGGGAGAGGATTGCCTCACCCCTATGCCCTATATCTGCACCTGTCCATGCACCATTGAGGAATTTCATGCGGATGTTTTTAGTTTCCTTTGGCAAGTTCGTAACAACGGACGAGTTGCTGTAGAATTACCTCATTTGTCAGGATGGGTGACACCATTTCAACTATTTAAATGCTAAAATTTAGAAAAGAATCATTTTTACAATTTTTGAAGGGAGAAAAAAGATTCTCGTGAATGTGAAAAAAACTTTATTGTGAAGTAATCTTTCAGCAAAGTCATCCTGAACTTCGATGTTTCTGCAGGTGAGACTTTCAATACTTTTCTTTTATCTTCATAAACTCTAAATTAAAAAAAAAATCAGGTGGTAAAAGTTTACTTCATTGTTGCTATATAACTGGTGTTAGGAATACTTTGCTTGATACGTTGATCTTTATAACCCCACCCCCCAAATAAATAAATATATAAAATAATTACATTAAAATTTTTACATATTTAACATTCTTGTTGTTCGTAATCTTTAATCAAATACATTCATTCATTAACCAAAAGAGCTAGCTCCATTGGTTAATGAATGAGCCTTTTCTCTTTACAACAATAAAATTTTACAAAACCAGGGGCAAATGCCCTCTTCTGAGCTCCCTAATGGCTGCTCTGTGTAGAAGCTCGTATTATAGACCTGAAATCTCAAATTTAATAATATTAGGTAAAGTCACAGTAAAAATTAATGTAACCAGACTTTCGCACCACGCCACTCATGGTGAAATAATAACATCAAATGCTTTAAAAAAGCACACACACACACAATACTTTTCTTCCATTCATTTAAAGTAATTGTATTAAAAGTAATAGTGGACGTATATAAAGGTGAGAAAAAATTATTCTAGGTTAGGTAGTTCCCGCGCCAAGTGTGTATTCCTTGTTCCATCCAGAGTAGCTTGATTGTCCATTGTATAAAAGAAAATCAGGGGGCCAAGAGTATTAAAATAAACACCCAACTTTCACTTCCGTTTAGAATTTGTTTGGATTATAAAATGCATAAACCTGTTTCACTGATCTAAAAAAAAGAAAATCAACAAAATTAAATACGTAATTCCATTAATCAGCATAGCGTAGGATGCGGAAATATGTGGGTTTTCTTTTACCAATTCTCACGTTCTCACATTTGACCTTCTGTAAACAAGCTTATCTCTTAATTTTATCGATACACGATCAGATCTAGGAAAACCCGTTTGATACTGGGAGAGTTCTTCATTTGTTTTTTATGAATTTAACGAGGCGCGGGTTATGGGGGATCATCATGCGAACGAGTAAATTATGAGGCAGATAGAGGAATTTTTACGATCTGTTTGAATTCTTTTAGAAAAGCAAAAAAAAAAAAGAAGGCAGTAGTTCAGTAGCGCGAAAATTCTAATAAATTGTTCGTGAAAAATTGATTTGAAAAATATGAATGGTACAAAAAGGCTTGAAAAAAGGGTTCACGTTGTAATTAAAAACATATGTCATTCAAATTCTAAACTGTATCCTGGATTTCTATTACGGTGACCCATATCTTTGTGACTTTGTGTAATATCAGGCAAAGTAATGTTTATTCCTTCAAAAAACGTAGCATTCATTTTTTTTTTACTTCGGTAGTCTCTAGCGCAATCAGAATTTTTCTTAAATTTTGTTTGGGATAGGGGGCTGACAAGGTCATAAAAATACTTGCATATTACTATGCCAAGATTGCCAATATGACTTAAAACCAAAGGCTCTGGAAGGAGTGTCATCCCCCTGAACTTCTCCTCCGCCCTTGAAGATTAATTTTGTTTATCAAGTTTCTCAAAAATGTGGGATATGGCTGTGTCATGGACACGGCCGTGTGTTGTACGTGAATACGTTTATGCAACGGGTTATATATTTTGAATAAAATATTTTTATTTGTGTATATATAGAATAAAAGCAAAGAAACAAATAATTATTGTGTCAATATAACTTCATTAATTAATAATTTTATAGTTTTGGCTTTTCGACGCGTGTAAGCCGACATTATCTATATATTTTTGATATCTTTTTTTATTCTATCACCTCATCATATTTACTGTCACTACTTTAAACTAATGTTTTATGTACAATCGATAGATTTTGACGACAGCTGATGATTAAAACTTAAACGAACATCGCAGTTACTACGAGTCAAAAGCTAAAATTACTTATTGCAAATTTCGATACGCAGCAAAATAACCTCAAAATGGCGGCGCTTCCCTCGTTACCCCCCGCGATGCGTCACTGTTCTCGCTTATCGTAACGAATTCTTTGATCCTTTAGCTGTCAAGTGGTATTATTTAATTTTGGGATGTAGAGGATAGATTCGAAATTACAACGCCAAACTGTATCCCCCGATTTTGTTATCATTCAATTTTTTGGATTGCTCCCGTATGGTAGCAAATTTAAAGACGTATTCACGTCAAAAATCTATTAGTGCTTTCCACAAGTTTATTTTTACTTGAAACAAACAGTTGTATTCATTTACTGTTCGTTCATGAATGCCGCGACTATCAGTCGGAACGATTCCATTTGTCAAAGGGGTGATACACTGAAACCCCACCTTGGAAGTTTAATTTTAGCCAAGCATTTGTGGACTTTTCTCGATGTCGAATTATTCCATTTCTAAGTTGAATATTTAGCACAAAAAGAAAAGAGAACAAGAAGTTCCGTCTAGAACTATACGAGCCTACTTTCCCGTATACACCGAATTCAAGTTTATAATCTAGCTATATCTCTCTCTGTCTTTCTCGTTTAGCTTTAGTTCTTAATTGCTTCAAATATACCTTTTTCAATGGTTAATACATATTCTTTCAATCATTCATTTATTAAGTCATTCATGTATTTATTCACTCATTTATTGATTCATTCTTTTGCTTATTCACTTAATCATTCATTAATTCAAAAATATTCTTGAAATTCCCGATCAAAAAATTGCATAAAAAAATAGGCTCGTTAGTTCTGGATGAACTTTCTATTTGTACATGTTCTACGTCATAAGAGCTTTCCGATAAAGTTTGTTCCAAGCAAATCGGTCCGTTAGATCAGGAATTATATAGGATTGAAATTTCCCCGTAGGCGGTATGTTAAATTTTTTTGAACTGTTCAAAAATGAACAAAAATTGTTCAAATCAATATTTCACGCCAAGAACTTCTTCCAGTGAGCTTGTTCATGGGAACTTAGATTTTGTACCCAGAGTTTACATAATTTGCTTCATTTTCACCCATAGGCGCTAATGTTAAAATTTTTTGAACTGTTCAAAATTGAACAAAAAAATGTTCAAATAAAAAAGTAAAATATGGAAATGAGATGTCCTCGCGGAGCTCTTTCGAATGCAAAAAGAATTTTTCCAATCGGACAATTTGTTCAAAAGTTATTAGGGGGGGACAGACCGACAGACAGACAGACCGACAGACCGACCGACACACTTTTTCCCCATCTCAAAACCCTACTTTCAAATTTTTTATTTTTCAATCTTTATTTAATTACTTAACTTATTTTTGACTTTTCTTGATTTCTAACGATATTTTCACGATACATTAAGCCTTCTTTCATGCTTTATTGTTATTTTTTTTTTTTTACTTTTACGGGAAAGTAGGCTAAAAAAGAACGCAGCTAGTTTGTTATTCTTTAAAAAAATTAAACAATTCCTCATCTTTATTTCTTCTGTTGCCCCTATTGCGATGAAATTGAAGTAGACCTGACGCATGCGTAAAATGAAGGAATGTTTCAGCTTAAAAAAAGACAGTAGTACTCGATTTCGACCGTCGTTCCTCATGAAATGTTTCATTTTGCAAGCATTTCATGATAATCAAACAGCCTACACCTGAAAATAGTTCAAGTTCATAGGACTTACCTAATAGCAAACCAACAAAAAAAACCGCAGCCATAGGCATAAGAAAAATCTATTTGAAATGAACAATATAACAAGAAGTTCCGTCTAGAACTGTACGAGCCTACTTTCCCGTATACACCAAATTCAAATTTATAATCTAGCTATCTCTTTCACATTTAGCTTTAGTTCTTACTTTTTTCAAATTTACCTTTTTCAACGGATAATACATATTCATTCACTCACTCATTCATTCTTTCATTTATTTAGGCATTCATTTATTCATTCATTCGTTTACTCATTCATGTGTTTATTCATTCATTTACTCATTTATGTATTTATTCACTCATCTTTCGAACACAAAAAGAATTTTTCGAATCGAACAATTCGTTAAAGGTATTAGGTGGGACAGACCACAGACACACATTTTCCCCCATCTCAAAACCCTACTTTCAACTTTTTTATTTTTCAATCTTTATTTAATTACTTCCCTTTTTTTTACTTTTCTTTATTTTAACGATATTTTTACAATACATTAAGCCTTCTTTCATGCTTTTATTATTATTATTTTTTATTTTTACGGGAAAGTAGGCTTAAAAAAATCAAGAAACAAAAATGACACATGCTTATTTATTTGGTTTATGCATTAAATAACTGAGCGGTATGTACTCTTAATTTAACATTAGATTGTCACAAAACAAAACTTCTAGGCAGATGAGGACATAAGTGACCCAATGAAGTCAAGGCAGAGGAATAAGAAGGAGGCCCCAGAAATATCTTGGTTGGAACACGGCCTTATTAGCCCGGAAAATATTATGTTTGGTATGGACACCGGCCGTGAAAAAGTCTAAGTTCCTATAACTTTACATTGAGATTAGATTCGAGACAGCTTGGAATTTAACGCTTCGTTATTCCTCGGCTATCATGTTTCGTTCTAAAAATTGTAGGTTTATTTTAATCCTGTTTTCCCATCTTAAACTGCGGCGGCAATTTGGCCGTAGAAAACCCAAAATGTGCACTTAAATATATACATGTATATATATATATATATATATATATATATATATACATATATGCATCTAATTTTTTTTAATGAAAACATATTTTGAGGTACACATGCAGAAAGCTTGTAACCTTGTTAAACCTACATTTTTTTTTCTTCCTCGCCTGGAAAAATTTAAGCAAAGGCGCCGGGGCCCTTTTTTTACGCACAGCGCCTAGTTAATTAACAGGCTGAGTGCTTGGTAAATTGTGTTTTAAACAAGATTTAGACTAGAGCTTAAACCTGTCATCAGAAGAAGCAAGTTAGGACGTTTGAACGAAAATTAAGTCTAAAAAAAGTACAAGAAGAGAGTTGTAAAATCTGTAGATCGAGAATTCATAGTATGAGTATTTTATGAGTGAATACTGTTTTACTACGGCTTAGTGAGTACTTAAAAAATGTAGCAGTTCTAGTAAATTGTAAAAAAACGCGCATAAATATACATTAGACAAGCTTAACATATGTTTAAACATTTAGAAATAACCTTTTTACCACTTAAAAACAACAGTATTGGCGGATTATTTAAGTGCTACTTAAAATATTATTTTCCGTAGTACACTAAGCTGTTATGTTATAAGTTGTCGCTGATTATGTCACATCGCTGGAAAAGTTAAGTGGGAATTTTTTCTTTATGTGCTAACTGACAAAAGTTTATTGACCCTTGTTGATTGAACACTTCTTTAAAAGGACTTCAGGGAAACCTTTTCTTAGTTGCGCTAAAAAACCATTTCAGAAAGGAAACAAATACTCCAAAATAACTTTTTTGAAAATTCGATATTAAAATCTTTTTTCTCTCTCTCTTTTAAACCTTGAAAATGAAATGACGCGTGAATAATCCGCGGTAATCACATTAACACCGGCGTTCAGGAAGCCTTTCCTCTAATTACAACTTAACGCAGTATCCGCATCAGAATATGGCCATTGTAAAGCAATCAATTTAATGTGTGTGTGTAATATTATATTTTTGTAAAGATCTGTACATTAAATGCAGTTTCAGCCGCTTTTAGTGACTTATGCAAGTTAGTCTATGAAACAGAAAGGCGGCCGCATAAATCAAATGGCAATTTAAAATTAGGTATCTTCTAATAAAAGAGCTTAAAGATGTCTATGGTAGTTATCTGAAACTTTTTGCCGGAAGAAAATGGCGAACATTCTTCATGAAGAGATTTTGTTTTTGCATATTGAAAAAGAAGATGATATAAGGGATATGGAGGCGGAGCGTGAACCAGCAGGATCACGGAGAAGTTGAGCAACGACATTTTGCTTGAAACTGGAGCTTAGCCGCAACAAAGATAATATCTTTGTTGCGGCTAAGCAACATCTGTATATCGTGGGCATACAAGTAAAACTGACCAAGTCAAAATTTTTAATTTTTTTTTTTAATTTTTTTTCTTTTTTTACTTGTATATAATAAAGGTCATATAATAAACTAATAACAAGACTAAAAGGTAAAATATAGTACAGATAATTATTTATAGAAAAATTTGAAGTTGTTTTGCCAAAAATAAGAAAATTTGACTTGGTCGTTTTACCTGTATGCCTACGATATATTTACTCAATATGTTTAACAAAACAAATACGTGTTTTAAGCATTAATAAATGTTATAGCAGAGATTCAAAATTACATTTTATAAGATCTAATTATATGTTACAATTGACCAAGCACATGACTTTTACACGCTTAATTATTATTTTAAAGTAATGCATGGACCTATTATTATACTGTAGGAAAATCTGCTGCGCTTACATATTGAATTTACGTGTATCATTGTACTTTTTCAGTATTTTGAATGACAGTGAACGTACCAATGAGTGTGTGTTTATACATGTGTTGGGGCTCACCTACCGGGAGGGACCATCCCCCCTCCTCCCAGAATGCAAGGGATGTCCGCTATCCGACCGATTTTTAGGTATCTGGAAGCTGATCTGACCACTAACTAAATATACGGTTATTCGGAAGGTCAAATTTGATTTTTAAGTTTTAATTAAGTAGTATGTTTTGAAAATATATGTAAATAATGAACTTACAATGTCTTTGGCAAGCTCTTTGGTATGTTTAAAAATATGTACAGAATTTATGGTTTTCAACATCAGGGCAAGACACCTTGTACGGATTCGTCGAAAAAAGAGACACCGGATATTCAATATTCAGAAGAATCAGTGTGCGTTGCACCCCTAATCCTGATCTTGACCCCCCCCTCCCGAAAAAAAAAAATCCTGGGTACCGTTGCTGTATATGTCTTTACTCATGCAACTCTGCCGTGATAATTGTTCCTCCTTGCACACAATTTTATATTGCGAGTGAATCATACACCCAAAAAGTAAGAAGACACCAATAGAAATTTCATTCAAATTGAAACGTAAAAAGGAAGTGGTTTTCTTTTCTTTTTTTTTTTTTTTTCCCTATCTAAGTCAGGAGGGGAAAACTTAGGGAATTTTAAGAGCTCCGAGCAGGACTGTTGATTAACGGCTCCAGTGGCTCCTCACTACAGATGGAAGCAATAGAAAAAAAAAAAAAAAGTCATGCTGAATGGAGGGAGGGGTATGGGAGTCTAATCTCGAAATGACACCTCTGTTACGCCCGGCCAAATTTACTCGGTCGCCAGCTGTAAAAACAGAGACTTTTTCCAATATGCTCAGATCTCATGTCACCCCAGGTAATAATTTTCCGAAATGGTTCCCTGACGAATTCCTTTTCATCACTTCAGATCTAGAAGCAAACTAAATGGAATGAAAAGTACGTAAAATAAAAATTGGCCAGTACAATCAGGCATCAGGTGACAAATTTAAAATTAGCAAGCAGAGAAGTTCAGGAATAAAAATTTCAATTTTCTGTATTCAGTAAGAGTAAGCACGATATCTGTAATAAAAAAAGCAAAATACTAAGTTGTAAAATAGGTAAATATGAATTTAAATAGGGTTAAAAGTTTATAGTATTTTTAAAAATGCAATGTATATTTTTTTATTTGTTTTGTTAACTTCAAAAGCTCACTCCCTTGCATGAGCAAAATTCACTGAACTTTATGGATTAATGCTAGGTAATCTAAGCGAGGAAATTCAAAACATGATAAGCCAGAACCAATGATAGATTAATTTAGACATAGAAATAAAATTTCACGTTAAATTAAAGCACAAATGAGCATTAAAACGCAGACATATGTTTCGGGATTGCTCCCTGTTGCATTGAAAAAGGGATTCCAAGCAATCCCGAAACATATGTCTGCGTTTTAATGCTCATTTGTGCTTTAATTTAACGATAAATTTTATTTCTATTACTTTGCACAAAGTTAAATAATTATTAATTTAGACATGTCAGTAAAGTGATCGATACATTCAGTCTTCATATTCAATCAATTTAGTTGCGACAGCAAATTCAGAAATGAAACTTTCATTTCCATCAAAGTATTTCAGTGGCATTCCTTTTATGATATTCCATTGATGGATGATTCTAAGATAAACCGAATACGCGCGTCCTTCAGCCCCCTGCTCCACCTTTAGAATTCCAATGCTTAATGATCTCGCTTCATTCCACGAGTCCATTAGAATATGCAAGGCAGCCACGGGGTACACCTCTTACGAGTCAAATTTGTAAATGAAATGCAAACAACATTGTAACATCAAGGTCCGAAATGTAACTGAAATCTAATGTTCACAATTTCACTTATTTAAGCAAGAACACTGATTAAAAATGGATAAATAAAAGTTTTGACAAATTTCGTTGCTTTGGTCCGAGGTCATCCTTTGTGCGTACGGTTGCTTCTACAACTGATGGTCAGAAAATGTGCAAATTTGTAAATAGGTTACGTGTGTTGTTAGGGCGTCCATGAAAAAAAATTTCCGCCTAGCTCAGTCACGTGATTCATATGTGTAGGTCAAAGCCTTCAAGCAGTGCAACACTACTTGGAAAATATTTCACGTATCCGAAAAACATTGAGTCTTTGAAAGTATCAAAATCTTACCTTCCAGAGTCACAAAATGGTAGTGAAACAGTGCAACAGACACAAAGCATCGTCATGACAGCATTTAAAGTAAGCCACTTTCTTTTCCATTTGCCTATAGCAAGTATTTGCTTTTACAACCCATGTCTGCCACAGAATAAAATTTAATTGCGCCCTTTGATTATGCGATTGGATTGAAAGATTGCCGCGAGGCATCAGCGTATACGAGAAAGGAGCTTCATGGGTAAATTAATAAAGAAAGACCTTCGAAGTAGATCAGGTATTCCGAAACTGCGCTCAATGAGTTCCTGTGATTTCAGAGGTATTTTGGAGTTACCAGACTTTACCATATTATTAGCACCCTAATGCAGTGTGGCCAGCTTTATAATGGAAAATTTTCTGAAGTTTTAAAGAAATTTATACTGAAATACAAAATTACGTAAGAATAGAGAGAAAATAAAATTCTATAATTTGCAAAATTTTAACATTTCTAAAAGTGATTTAAAAAAAAAAAGAAAAAAAAAAATAAAGAAAACAATATTTAAAATTGACGCTAGAATGTAATCCGTATTATTATTCAGTCATTCTTTTAGATAGAAAATATAAAATAACTACCAGATATAAATTGTTAAATATTGCTGAATTTTCAAAGTATACACAATTCAAAAACCGTATTCTTTTCATTTGTTACTGTCACGAAATAAAATTTTTTTCATCTTATATTTATATATATTTGCATGCCATTTGTATTTATGTATTTCATGCATCATACATGCCTTGAATAAATGTGCATTGACGTCTATCCAATATTATATTTATTTATTTATTCACTTTATTAGTTTCATGTACAGACATTCTACACGTTTCATAGGATAAAAACACCAGTTCCTCTGTCAATAATTTGTATGTCAAATGCAAACATGTCATTTTGCTGCCTCCCCCCCCCCCCTCTCTATTTCTCTATCGCCTGTACAGAAGGCTCCGTTTTCTGAAATTCCCAAGATATCGCTCATGGGCTGCAATTGCGGCACAACTCAAAAAATCATGTTTTGAGATAAGTGGGTTTAAAGTTTTCATTGCTAGGGAAAATGCATAAGAGACGCTTTAGTTTGCTGCCATCTTACGGCCTTACATTGAAGTATGGGTTGTGCTAGTATTGCTGATGAAAAGAATGAGTATTTTCATATTTAAATCTGTTCTTAGTCCAAAAAGCGTGTTTTTTGAGTTGTGCCACTATTGCAGCCCATGAGCGATATATATTTATGGTTTTTTTAATCAAAAGCACTTAAAGAGATGCATTGTCCCGCTCTTGTGTATAGAAAGAATACAGTGGTGCGATTTGTCAGGTTTTGTATGTGACAGGATGCAAAGTCAGTCAAAAGAAAAGTAACTTTCTGTACAAAACTTTAAATAAAATTTCAATATAGGCTGGCAAACTGCAGAGGCTTCCAACATTATTTTGCACTGAGCTGTACCAAAAATGTCTAGCTGTAATCAGGGCAAACAAAATCCTGGGCGGGGTAAATCGGGAACGATTTACCCCGCCCAGGGCACTTTCAATTTTTCCTGCCCCCTTTCAATAGTTCACTTACTTTTGTATACGTATGCATGCGTTTGTGTGTGCTGTGATTAATGTGAAATTGGTTATTATTTAGCGAAAAATTACTAGCGGTTAAATTTGTTATTATGAAAAATTACTAGCGGTTATTATTAATTGGCCCAGTTACTTCATATTTTTTTTTTTTTAAGAAGTTTAAATGATACTACGGAAAAACCTTAGAAAGCTCCTGCCCAGGGCACGGGCCCCGAGTGCGATAGTCAGACCCTGGCTGTAATTGCACAAAATAAAACCATCCATCACGTCATGTCACAATCCGATTGAGGGAAAGTCATTCTGTAATTTGCAGAAACGGAGTATAAAATTACATTTACCATAACATTATCCATCATACATTCATTTCACCTAGTATTTCCCCTTTTATACCATTTAAAGGAACTATAGTGCGTTCATTTTGGCTCAATTGAAGCTCACAACTAGTGTGTTTAATTTTATTTATTTTCTTCCAACAAGCTTTGTGTTTTATTCCACAAGGTCGTCGCATTGCATTTGCCATGTTTCATGAACGTAAAATAAATTCCATATATTTTCTCGATTTTTAAAGAGAAGCTGATGAGGCAGAAACATCTAATTAGTATTTTTTTTTACCATAACTAACTTTCTGTCAGTTTCAAAATAGGTCAAGTGCCCAACGACCTAAGCGAGAAGATACTTCTCTAGTCAATTAAAAATTCTCTTAAGACTCGTTCTCAACCTACTTTCCCGAAAAATAACAATAAAATAAATTCTACAAAGCAATTAAACTGAACAAGAAGTTTGTCCAGCACCAAGAGAACCAACCCACTTTTCCGTAAACCCTCATTGCATTTGTAACACTATCTCTCTTTCTTGTTTAATTTACCTTCTACAATTAATTAAAATATACCTTTTAAAAGGTGAAAACGATTAATATCACAACAAACTAAATCTCATCCTCATAAAGAGAAAAGTATCTATTACAGTTTGTTTACGAAAGCCGCGACTACAAGCGAGCGATTCCATTTGCAAAAAGGACGATACGCTGAGACAGACACTTTCCGAAGTTTCATGTTAAGCGTGCATTTGTTGTTTTCGTTTCCAAAATTAAATCGTAACCACAAATTTAAAAAAAAAAAAAAAATGCAGCTTGATTTTTATTTTTAGAAAGTAAACATTTTCTCCTTTGAAATTAGTAATAAAGTAAGCAATTCAGATTCAATTCATAAAACAAAAATTTAAAGAAAGTACTCCTACTAATATGAAAAACACACCAAAATAAAGATATCCGCAAGCACACACACACACAACACTCAATATTTCAAACGAGGGACTAAGAAGTCAAGGGTCTTTAAGCAAACATTTGTTAAATCTAAGAATTTGATTATGTTATATGATTAATCTACTACTGATTTCTTTTCTCGCTAAGATGGAACCCTGCAAGCAATTCTTGATATGGCAAAACAAATCAATCACCTCTGCATTCCAGCTTACCGGTATTTTATTCACACTAGTTAAAAAAGTTCCATCCCCCTTTCGTGAAACGATAAAATTTGTGTTCTTCATGAGCAGACTTTAAATCAAGATTCAGTGTTTTTTTTTTTTTGGTTTTCGCACCTTTTTATTTTTTTATTAGTAGTTCATTCTTATTTGTTTTGAGGGGGTCTATTGCTTCTGTTGCCCCTCCCGTGGATTTCATTTGTTGGGGGCATGGGAGGCTATTGCCTCAACCCCTCCCCCCTGTGGATTCGCCACTGATATATTAGGAGAGCGGACCAAAAAACGTTATCAAAGTGAAGCATGTAAAACATTCTGCATAGCTTGTTATATCAAAGCTAACTATATCGAGCATTTTACTTTAGTTGGCTACCAATTAGGTAATATGTCATTAATACACGTTTACGTTCATCATTATGAGGTGCTTTAAAAGACATTGATCTCTTTATTTCCATATTCGAAATTTTTGGGGGAATAATATTCAACAAAAAAAAATAATAATAATAAAATAAAATAAGCATGCTTTTAACTTCACTTTTGACAATTTTAAATGAATAACTTTAAATTGACCAACAGGTTAAAATGGGTATGAAACAAAAATATTTGAAACTTATTTTTCTCAATATATTTTTGAAACTTTAATTTGCATTTGCTTGAATTCAAAACGAAGATTAAGACATAATATATTTTATTATGTTTAATAAAATCCTATTTTTATAGATCATTCTTCTTTCATCTGTATTTATCGTGGCAACATTCGGACAGTGCTTTCAAGATGTGGATTATGTGCCAACTAAACAAAAATTACTATCAAACATGGAGAATTTTTTCGACGCTTCGAATCGATTCGCTATAAAACTTTTACATGCAATAAATAATACCAAAGACACATTTTTCAGCCCATTCAGCATATGGTCATCAATGATTTTGGTATATCTGGGATCAAAAGGAACGACGGAAAAAGAACTAGAAGGGATGCTCAACCTTCAAGGAATGGATAAAAATATCGTGGCTTACAGTTATAGTTCCCTTAAATTGTGGTTCTCTTCTAAATTATGGAGTTCTTCATCCACTTCGTTTTCGATGATAAACAACTTATTTTTACAAAAGGATGTCAAAATTCGAAAATGCTATTTGGAATTTTTAGATGATGACTTAGCATATGTGGACTTCCGCAACAATCCGGAACTTGCTAGAATATCTATCAACTTTTTAATCCAAAGACACACTAGAAATAAAATCAGAGACATTTTGCCACCCCACAGCTTACATACTTTCACAGAATTTTTAGTGACGAGTGCCATGCATTTCAAAGGGGCCTGGCTGCATCCTTTCCTTCCGCAAGCAACTCAGCCAAGAGCATTTTTCACGTCACAAGTGGAATACACATTGGTCGATATGATGGTGACCCACAATACTTTCCTATATGCGGTTAGCGATGAGTTACAATGCACAGCGATAGAACTGCCTTACACAGGAAGATCTTTAACTATGGTCGTCATGTTGCCAAAGAACAAAGCCCATGGTGTGCAGATACTTATTAGCTCGCTGACACGTGTCCGAATTGATGATCTGATGGAAGACATGTTTCCAAGGGAAGTTGTCGTGGTGATGCCAAAATTCCAACTAGAAGACAGGCAACAACTTTCTTCTTCGTTTTTGAAATTAGGTTTCAGGGATTTAGCAATTAATTCTTTGGACTTAACTGGTTTCTCAACGGAGAGTGCATTTAATATCGACGAAATTTATCACAAAGCTTTTGTTTCTGTGAATGAAGAGGGTACTGAAGCAGCTGCTGCCACTATTACAGCTCTTTCCCGAAATTCCAGGCCAACTAGGACATTAGATTTCATTATTGATCATCCGTTTGTCTTTCTCATCAGAGAAAACCATTCTGGAAGCATATTATTCATGGGTATCATTCGAAATCCAAAATATTAAACATCATGAAAGTTTATCTGAATTAGTTATTTTTGTGTGCTTTGGGCATTCAAATGTAAAAAACATTTCAACATCAAAGCCAAAAAAAAAAAAAAAAAAAAATGTATAGAAAGCTTTTATTTGAAAAAGAAAAGGAAGAAGGAAGATCTTTCTACATTTATTGCTTTTAACCTCATGCCAATTCAAGGTTCATACTCAATTTTCAAAATCAAAATTAAAAACTTCATCAAAAAAAGTAATCCCCCTAATACAAAATTGCATAATAAGTTAAGAGTTAAAAAGTTATGATAATATGTTAAAATGTTTTGTTAATATGTTGTAGTCTTACACATAATATACTTGTAACAAGATGGTCAGTGATATCCTCTTTAGAAATTCCCAGGAGTTCCTTAAAAAAGTCAAGTTTTCCGACAAATGAAGTCACTTTCACTTATGTGAAAATTTTAAATTTGATCACAACCAAAAGTATAATTTAAATAAAAGAAATTAAAAAAAACTGGAGTTTTGCCGTGTGTAATTTACAATAACAAATTTATCTTTAAATATTTTGTTTCTTAGAAAATTTGTAATGCATGGATGTAACTTTGTAAATCTCACTAGATACTATGTAAACATCCAATCATGATAGTTTTCCATGACCCCCCCCCCCTCCCCAAACAAAAAAAAAAAAAAAAAAATCTTACCAAAATTACAATGATTTTTTTTTTAAATTCTATATTATAATAATTAGTAGATATAGTTTTATAACAAAATTTTTTAAAGAATATGTTGTGTACTTTTCAAAGGTCAAGCTTTTATCTAAATTTAAATCTATTTAGCTATTTATTCATTAGTTTCTGTGCATTCAATAAAGAGAAATAACTTGAGTTATTAACTTTGTAAATTCAACAACAAATCACTTTATAGACATATCAAATGTGAAACCTTGTAGTAGTTTCACAAACATTTCATAATGCTAAAATTTTCTTTAAATGAAAAAAGAGGAGTTTTAAGTAAACCTTTTAATTAAATTACTGATAAAAAAATTGCCTGTTTTTAAATTGATTATGCATGATTAATCTCCATGAAACTCATTTAAAAAAGGAAAAGAAGAGATTAGTAATCAAAGTATTTTATATGTTCTTAAAAATTTCATTTACAATTAGTATAAAAATAGTGACCGGTGTGAATTTGGAAAATATTTTCAAGCAATAGTTTGTAAACTTTCTGTCATAATGAGAAAAAATGTAGGTTTTAGAAACATGTTAAAAACAGAAAAAAAAAACATAAAAATGTAATTATTATTAAATGTCGGCAGGATGGCATAGTGGTAGGGCACTGGCCTTGTACGCCCAAGTTTGCAGGATCAAACCTAGCCCAAAGGATTTTCAAGATGAAGAAAATCGTCAGCACCCATGTTGTAGGATTATGTGGCATGTTAGAGATCCCTTGAGTATCTGTTTGGCTTGGATACTCTCGGCTAAATTAAAATCCTAGTGCAATTTTTACATAATTTAGAGCTCAGGTAAGGGGAAACCGAGCATCAAAATTCTCAAAAGTAGTAATGGCATCCGCCAATGGTGGTGCTAGTTAAAAGAATGGATGCTGATTTCCAGGGAATGCACTAGGTCTTCAAAGGTTAGTGAACATATGCAGCCTTATTAGAAAGGAAAAAAAAATATTATCAAATATTTTCAATTTTTATTTACAGTAATATGTCTATGCATGTTTAGTTAAATATGCAACAAACAGTTTGAATAAATTATTTTATTTTTATTACATTCAATAAAAAAATAATATACAACCATATCTGTACTCATCACAAGATGATCCCATATCACAGAATTCAATGAAATCTTTACATTTACGTTAATTCATAAGTATATTTATTTTATCACAAATATTGCGAGATTAACTCCACACAAGTCTTTAAGAGGCTGTCATTTTAATTTCAAATATGCGTCAAGAGCCTCATTTTACAACATCAGAAAAATTATATAAAAGTATTCTACAAAACAGTGTTCTACCTGTATAACGTGTGTGAAACTCAAGAAAGAATCAATGTGCGAAGCATACATTGTAAGCTTAATGAAAAATGTTTTAAAAAAATCTACAGCTACTGCTAATTTGTACCTAGTATAAAATCATAAACACAAATGTAATTTCTGTATTGCTTACAAACATAAAATTGAAAATCTTTTATAAAACCTATTAGGTAGGCATAAGAAATACATATAAATGTCACCTTTAAAACTTTCAAAAATTTTAATATTTGAACATTAGGATCATCCATAAATGATGTTATGCTTAGGGGGTGTTCGTGAAATTGTGACAAAGGACCCCCTCCTTTGTCACAATTTCACGAACACCCCCTAATGATAACAAGAAGTGGGACATAATGCTTATACAACATAGCGTAGCACGTGAGAAAGGGGGGGGGGGAGGGGGTCAGATATATAGGGAAAAAAGCATGACATCATTTCTGGATGGTCTCTCAACACATATCTAGAACAAAAAAAAGAGAGAGAGAGGGAGAGAAAGAGAACTGAACTGTTCTATTGGCCTTTTCTCTTCACTAGAGAATATCCTAGAGCAGCTCCAACAGCCAGAGTACCCACTACAATAGCTGCAGCTCCACCGAGTATAGTAGCTGCTCCAAACAATGCCATTCCAGTTATACCATCTATAAAATATTAATGTCATTTCGCATTAAGTACAGTGGTTTTTAAATGAAGGATTGAAATATTAAAATACAGCTAAAGTGCTCATAGCATAAAACATATGAAAAAAGATTACATGAAATGAAACGAATTCATAAAATTTAAAATAATTTCAAAAAATTTCCTAAAAACCAGACTTATGTTTCACAAAAGAGAAATGCACAGCCTTTAAATGTAAACATATTTTTCTTAAGTCAAATTAAGCGTATTAATTAGCAAAAAATTATGTTTGGCCCAAAATGAGAAGCTTACTTGATAATCTAAAACAAGCAATAATGTTCAACATAAAACTAAAACACCAAAAAAAAAACTGAAACTCAATGATTTTTAATTTATTGGAACTGATGAGATTAACGAATAATTATTATTAAGCAGCCATTAATTAAATGAATTTTTAATCACTTGTGATAAAAACAATAGAAATAAATAAGAAAAATGATTTTACTAACTTTACTTCCAAAATAGGGTTGGATAAAGGAGCAGCAATTCCCCTGTACCCAAGCCCTCATAGTTAAGAGTTAAAAAGGATTATATGACTGTCAGACTGAATCTTTATAGTTTTCTCTCTTTGAAACAATTTTTGAAAAAAAAAAAAAAAAAAGAATACGACAAAAAAGGATGGAAGAAAAGCATTCTCACAAAATAAGGCCATTACTACCAATAATCCATAAATTTGTTACACTTATACATGTAACGAATATTCAATCCATTTTGCACTTTTGACAAGTATTATGCGACATCTGACCAAATACTTGTTCTACAGTAGCAATGTAAAAAAAAAAGAAACTACTTGCTGATTTTCAACATTTATATTTGTATTACAGTTATTGTAAAAAAATCAAATAAGCATATACTTTTCATAAATTAAAATAATTTGGAAATAAACTATTACTTAAAAAACAAACAAACATTGCTTTTGGTTTGATTTTAACTGTAGCATCTGCACGATCCTCAAAACTTTTTTGCTACGCTACAAATAATATACAATGTTCTATTTAAATATTGAGAATAAAAAAAGATTTTTAATTATTTATAGTTCTTTTTATCACACACTTTATATTTACAAAGCATACTACACAACTGGTTTTCATACACACCTTTTTAGCCTACTTTCCCGTAAAAGTAAAAAAAAATAATAATAAAGCATGAAAGAAGGCTTAATGTATCGTGAAAATATCGTTAGAAATCAAGAAAAGTCAAAAATAAGTTAAGTAATTAAATAAAGATTGAAAAATAAAAAATTTGAAAGTAGGGTTTTGAGATGGGGAAAAAGTTTTCGGTCGGTCTGTCTGTCTGTCCCCCCCCCCCCCCCTAATAACTTTTGAACGAATTGTCCGATTGGAAAAATTCTTTTTGCATTCGAAAGATCTCGGCGAGGACATCTCATTTCCATATTTTACTTTTTGATTTGAACGGTTTTTTGTTCAATTTTGAACAGTTCAAAAAAATTTAACATTAGCGCCTATGGGTGAAAATGAAGCAAATTATGTAAACTCTGGGTACAAGATATAAGTTCCCACGAACAAGCTCACTGGAAGAAGTTCTTGGCGTGAAATATTGATTTGAACAACTTTTGTTCATTTTTGAACAGTTCAAAAAAAATTAACATACCGCATACGGGGAAATTTCAATCCTATAAAATTTCTGATCTAACGGACCGATTTGCTTAGAACAAACGTTATCGGAAAGCTATTATGACGTAGAACATGTACAGATAGAAAGTTCATCCAGAACTAACGAGCCTATTTTCCTATGAAATTTTTTGATTGGGATTTTCAAGAATATTTTTTAATTAATGAATGATTAAATGAATAAGCAAAAGAATGAATGAATAAATGAGTGAATAAATACATGAATGACTTAATAAATAATGACTGAATGAATATGTATTAACCGTTGAAAAAGGTATATTTGAAGCAATTAAGAACTAAAGCTAAACGAGAAAGATAGAGAGAGAGATAGCTAGATTATAAATTTGAATTCGGTGTATATGGGAAAGTAGGCTCGTATAGTTCTAGATGGAACTTCTTGTTATTTTTATTGTTTTAAGCAAAAATAAATAAATAAGAGTTTTATTATAAATATTTTATAACTTGCAAAACTGTACTTTATTTAACTATAAAGTATTGTTAGATCACTACACTTAGAAAAGTTTAATCGAGTCAGTTTATTTTTTTTCTGCAGTTATTCCAGAATAGGAAAATAATATGCATATAAGGGGAAATTATGTTGCAAAAACATCAGTTCCTCTCGCAAAGTTATATTATGTGCTCTTTTCATGTATATTGCCTGCTTCTGAGAGTAAATGCCTATTGTGATGACTTTTATTTTTTTACTTATTTTTATATTATGAAGAAAGCCTTTTTTTTATGAGGGTAGACAGGTTTGTTATGATATTAGGTAAGGGAGAATGTTGAAAAGTTTACAACACAACATTAATAAGATATTATAAGTAATTGGGAGTTCTGAAAGTAAAAATACGTTCTAGTTAAAAAGTGTTAAACTTTAATAATAGAATAGCTAACTTCACATGTTTAAATATTTTTTAAAAAATCCATAAAATAAAAAACAGCTCTTACAACTTAAAAAATATATCAATAAACTATTTTGAGCAGAGGTATCGTTCACTAAATAAGGTTCTTATCTAATTTGAATTAAACAATAACTTAAATACTGTAAATAAATGCTCTAAAATATGTTGTCTCTATTCCATTCATGGGTGAAATTATCAATTTTATTGCATACAGAAAAAACATTATTTTTAGACGTTTTTAATTTTTAACAAATCTTTCAATACAATGAATTTTGAGAAATTTTAATATTCAGCCAAACTACTATTTTTTTCAATTCTAACTTGCATATAATTTGAGTAAGTTAGTTATTCTTTTTTTTCTTCTTCCTCCAATGGATGAAAGATAATAAATAAGAACAGAAGCTTGCAAGGGTTAGGAAGGTGAATTCTTAGAATTAATAAATTAGAAAATAGTCTTCATATTACAAAAATGCATTTTTTAACTGAAGAACAATTATAAATCTCAAAATTTTAGATTTACTTAAACCAAATTACAGTTTTTAAATGTTACCTTTTTTAAGCTGCTTTTGAATATAGACATCTAATTGTTGAGCTTGAATGTTTGTAGGTTCAACACTTAGAAAAGCTTTAATGTATTTCTGAGCAGAGCAATAATTCTAAAGAGGGGGAAAAAACTCACATTGATACTTTTATATTATAATTTATTATACATAACTAAAGTTACCATTAGGGCTCGACCGATGGCATTTTTTGGCCGATGGGCCGATGCCGATTGTTCCGAGACCGGCCGATTGCCGATTATTCTCCTCTTCCATCGGCCATCGGCCGATGGAAAAAAAAAGTCGCTTAAACCATTAAAACGTGTATAATGCTTGTCAAAATGTCATTTAAGTAATTTATTTTTATGTTTACAAAAACATAAATGCATTATTCAAGCACCGTAAAACTGTTTGGGGGAAATAATAATAATTTAACTTTGTGCAAGTAAACAGTAATAGAAATATAACTTCACGTTAAATTAAAGCACAAATGAGCATTAAAACGCAGACATATGTTCGCGATTGCTTGGAATCCCTTTTTCAATGCGACAGGGAGTTCTAGATGCAAAACATCCGAATTTAACGTGAAATTATATTTCTATTACTGTTTGGGGGAAGTTTACATAGTAATTAAAACTAAAAGAATCATTCGCGATTGTAGTAAAGTAATTAAACTATTCGGAGGTTTAAAAACATTAAAAAATATTCTATCAGAGGATTTTTAATTCTTTTTCTTATCTTTGCAAAAAAACTAAACAACTATTGGATCGGATCGGGTCTAATTCCCTTTCCTTCAACATTTTCTCTTTATAACACCTGCACTGCAAATGTCAAATGCAGCTGCCTTTATTTTCTTATTTTTTTCATGGAGAGGAATGCAGAGGGTCTAATACAGACTAACAAATAGTGTGGGTTTGTATCTTTAACAAAATTGTCAACCCCACCTCCCCCTGTTTTTAAAAGAAAAGCGGAAACGATTATTTTTTATTTTTCATTCTAAAAGTTATTTTAACTAAAAATAGCTCTTTTTCTAAAATCAAAATAAAATATTTAAAAAATTCGCTCGCAGTAGCGCCCCCTGATCACAACCAAGAAATATTGAATGTTGCTTTTAGACATGAGATTTTTTTGTCATTACAAATGAATGCTGGGTCTTAAGAACTAATTTTATAAGCTTTTTTTTTCCTGTGAGTTAAAAATTACACTGAAATACTTGACATGTTCTTTATATTTTCATGAGCACAATGTAAGGTCACCGAAATGAACCAATATTTCAAGCACCAGCAGTTTTCTGTTGGCAAGTAATCTTCTGAAAAACACATGATCCCATTTTAAAAAAAAAAATATATATATATATATATATATATATATATATATATATATATATATATATACAGGGAACTCAAAAATGACCGGTATATTTGAAAAATCAATAAAAATTAAACGAGCAGTGATAGAAATACACCGTTTGTTGAAATATGCTTGGGACAACAGTAAATTTTGATTCAGACAAACTTGTGAAATTAGTTACAATGTTCTACAACAGAGGGCGCTGCAATCGATTTGAAAAATTTAGGAAAAAAACGCATTCTGTGATAATAATATTTAACTTTGTGCAAGTAAACAGTAATAGAAATATAATTTCACGTTAATTTAAAGCACAAATGAGCATTAAAATGCGGACATATGTTTCGGGATTGCTTGGAATCCCTGCGACAGGGAGCTTCTAGATGCAAAGAGTTTGCCATTTTTGCTGTAAGCGTGTGCGATGAAAAAAATGGTTTATTCCTTATAACAGAGGATTTTTCTGGTGTTCTAGAAGGTGGAATTCCAACACTAGAAAAATCTAAATTTTTCAAATCGATTGTAGCGCCCTTTGTTGTGGAACATTGTAACTAATTTCATAAGTTTGTCTGAATCAAAATTTACTGTTGTCCCAAGCATATTTCAACAAACGGTGTATTTCTATCACTGCTCGTTTAATTTTTATTGATTTTTAAAATATACCGGTCATTTTTGAAACACCCTGTATATATATGTTGTCAATTTTTAAAATTAATGAAATTGTAGCATTTTTATTAAGGTATTATTCCACCGTGTCGCGCGAATTCGTTTTTTAAGAATTAAATTTTTGAAAATTGCAAGGCGAAATTGGACCTCATAAAATTTCGATCAATAAACACTTGTACCGAAAAATTGATTCATATTTTTTATCAATATGTTCTATGTTGTAAACTAACAATAAAATAACAAGAAATATTCTAAACTGAAAGCAGATGCAACGAGATTGTTGTACAATAGCAGAAAAACAGTCAACTGTCTAACACGTAGCATCAAAGAAGCGAAAAAAAAATGCGCTAAAAAAACGAAGTATACACGGGGAAAAATTAAAATAATTATCGTATAAAAAAAGTTAAGATGTATTTTGAAAAAAAAAATATGCATTGATCAATCTTTGAAAATAAAGAAATTTCAGCATTTTTATTAAGATATTAAAACCTGTCGCGCGAACTCGCATTTTGAGAATTCAATTTTTAAAAATTGCAAGTCGAACTTGGATCACATAAAATTTCGATCAATAAACATTTACACTGGAAAATTGTTTCTTATTTTTGACCTATGTTGTAAACTAAAAATGAAATAATGAGAATAGCCGCACACTAAAAGCAGATGCAACGTGATTGCCGCACAATTGCAGAAAAACTGCAACACGTGGGATCGAAGCAAAAAAAAAAAAAAGCCAAGAGAAAAAAAAAAAAAAAAAAGTTTACGCTATTAAAAATTTAAATTATTATCGTACTTTGATTGAGTGGAGTTTGTATTGTTTGCAATTTCGGAATAATAAGAAACATGACAAACTAAAAGCAGATGGTATAATATTATTGAGCAATGACATCTAATGCACTAAGTCATTATTAAACAAAAAACGGACAAAAATGAGGCAACTAACCTAGTGCGAAAAACAAATAGCACTCATAAGACGCCTCTATTACTTTAACATATTTTGCGAGCATTCTGTTCAAAGAGAAATAATTTTAATAATGCAGGTTTTCGGGCAGCGATCGCTTAAACTATTTTTCCGAGTTTTTTATCAAATACTCTGCAGAATGACATTATTTTTGTGCTTTTTTTTTATCTGATGTGCTGCCTGTTATTGTATGGAAATAGAAATCTAGCTATGGAGAAAAAAGAAAGTTGAAGACAGAATGTTTTCTGGAAAGTTGTCCCTGCGAAAAACATCGGCCTTGCATCGGCTTTAAGATTTTTTTCAAGGCCGATGGACCGATGTTTTTCTAAAGTTAACATCGGCCGCCGATGCCGATGGCCGATGGCAACTTTGTTTAACAATCGGCGCCGATGCATCGGTCGAGCCTTAGTTACCATATTAGAAAATTTCAAAACACAGACACCTTGCCCACACAATGCATAAGAAATAGTACTAAGATTAATAAAATACTGTTTGAATCTAAAAATTTGAGTCACATGATATTTTTATGCTGAAAAATAAGTTAGACGTGTATTATGAATTTTACTTTTTATGCTATTAACATTAATGTAATTATACATTTATAATTAAAATGTTGTTTCAACAATGGAAAGTTACAATTGATTCAAAACTCTGAACTTTTACTCGAGCTACATTGTTTATGTAACTGCATAGCTGACAATTAACAGCTTAAGAGGTATGCATGGTGAAATCATGTTGTGTTTATCAACACAACATCCTAGTTTTACCATGCATTCCTCTCGAGTTGTTAATTGTCAGCTATGCAGTTACATAAAAATTGTAAACAACATGAAACATTGTAACAACATAAAAGTTCCTTATATTTCTTTCATATCAAGTCTTCTCTTAAAATTATCAAAAGGTCTTATAAGTAAAATAAAAATAAGGACCTTAAGAATTTATGGCCCATACGCAACCTGATTTAGTAAATGGTAGTAAAATATTGGCAGTTTGCACATGTCTCTTTACATACTTTTGAAAGTTTTTAAGAATTGCAACAGTAAAAGGGATGGGAGAGGAAGCACTATGGTATGAGGTGAATTTGAATCAGCAGGAAAAACTGATATAGTATTTATGCACAGTTGTTTGAATGCTGAAGGCTATCAGTGCCTACTGGAACAATGTTCTTCAACAATCTGAGCATGATGGAGGCCATTGTTCAACAAAATAATTATCCTGTTCCCATTGCAAATGCTACTTTTGGTTTCTGGAGAAAAATGCACATATTTTTTGATAGGCTACATTCCAGAATTTAGATCTCGTGGAAGACATGTGGGTCATGCTTGAGTAATGTATGAAGGTGGAAAACAGAATGACTGTACTACATATTTGAAAAGAGCTAGTTCCTTTGAATACAGAAAGAATTTGTTCACAAAAACTTGTAAAATCCATGCAAAAAAGGATTTACGAACTAATTCTGAAAAAGGGAGGAATATTTTCTTAATGCTTGAACATTTTGACTGCAGTGATGCTGAGATTTTGAAATTGCTATTAATTCTTTTAAAACATTGTATTCCTTTTCCTTATGCTAAGTAATTACTATAATTTTTATGCTATTAATTCGTAACTTTTTCTACTAAAGTAATTCAAAAAAAAGGTTTGGTACACTATTTTTTTTTCTAATATAAATCTTATTGTTTTCACTGAAGGACCTATAATTTTGTGTGTATATGTATTCCTCATAATTTGTAAGAATTTATTTCAAGAAATTTATTACAAGAAGGATACTGTGTTACACATTTCAGTACTAAGTTAAAACTATATTTTGAACTCTTGTTGTACAGTATGTAAATACAATAAAGTGGTTAGATCTAAAATTCTGTATCTTACATATTTCATAGATAAATTTAAAAAAAATATTATATATTTTTTAAATATCTTTAGAATATTTCCTCGAAGAGTTTTAATCATTGATAAGCAAATACATTCGTTTTCTAATGATGCTCTTCTTGAAACCTATCTTTATTGATAGACAATTTTTCATGGATTCCACAGTAGAATAATTCCTATATAAAGATGCTAGCATTTATGTTCAACAATGACTTTCTTAACATATACAGAGTGACAAGTGGTTTGGAGGACAAACAGCAAGAAATGATTGATAGCTTTACTTTGCACCAATTTGGATGGATCTGAGAATTTTGTTTAATTGGTTACACAAATCAAAGAAACCAAGGTTTGTAAAGAATAACATCTAGAATCATTGTGAATACCAGAATAACAGTAAAATGTAAATGACATACACAATTTTTATTGTTTGGGTTAAAAACTATGATATGAAAAGAGGTGAAAAGAAAAGCTCTAAGGGATCATTCATAAATGATGTCAAGCTTCGAGGGGGGAGGGGAGGGGGTAACAAGAAGTGTGACATCATGCATTATGCAACATAGTGTGACATGCGACAAAGGCGGGAGGGGGGGGGTCCGCTGAAGTGCGACATATTGTGACAAAGGGTGGGGGACCCACATGCCCCCCCCCCCCAAAATCCAGAACTTTTTCGCAATGTAGTATATATTAATCCCTGAAACTTTCCTCAACATAAGTGTTTTAAAGTCTCTCCCCCCCCCCCCCTTAAAAAGATTTCTAACTATGGCCTTGTTTAGTGTACAAATGTAGCTGTACATTTTTTACCAACAAAATTCACTATGAAATCTGTAATATAATACAATCTCGTTAACTCGAGACATGGATAACCCAACTATCCTGGTAACTCAACCCATATTTTTATTTTTGGTTAGCACAATGCTATTTGTATGGGGAAAAAGTCCCGGCAAATTGAATCATGTTAATAGAAATCCGCTTGGATTTCTATTAACAGGATTCAAGTTGCCGGGATTTTTTCAACTCTACTACTATTTTCCCTATTCCACCACAATTTATTCTTCTTCATTGCCTCAGCCTTTACCATTTTGCAGAAGTTGACTTTGTAGAAATGTATTATTTTATTATCCTCTATGCTGATTATTTGGATACCCCTTTTACTTCAGAGATTCATCACCATGCATTGTCTTTTATGGTCTATAATAACAATTGAATGATTATTCTGTGCTGCAAAGACTTGTTGAGAGTTGCTTTTCAAAAATAGAAAAATGAAAAGGAAATTATAAAAAAAACTTTGACAATGAAGAAATTCAAACTAATCTTGCCAAATAACAAGGAATAGCACAAAACAATATACGTAAGTCTTGACTTAAACACAAAAGGAAATTAATTCCTGTGGCCTAGCGAACAGAGGTTTATTGTAGGCACTGAAACACAGGTGTATTTTTGCTTACTGGAAAGCAAACCAGGGTGTATAAAAATCATGATTTTTTTAAAAAAATCAAAAAAAATCGGATTTTTTTTATTTTAATCGGATTTTTTTGATTTTAATCATGATTTTTTTATAATTCCAATTCTATGGAATATAATCAATTTTGTGTACCATAGATTTAAAGTTGTATTGTATTACTATTGTTACTTATGGTATACATTGGAAATAAACATTACTAACCATTATCAACAAAATATTTCTTAATAATTTAAAAGCAAAAGGTGAAATAAGAAATAAACAATAACAAAATGATTTCAAACTACAAATCAAGAAAGAAATTGTTTATCAAACAATATGTGATAATTATTAATTCTACATCTACAATATCAAATTATTTAAACAATCATTTAATTAGTTTTATTTAAAGATTTAAACATAAGGACTAATTTAGCTGCCTTTTCTACACCCAATTGATTCCGTAGTTTAGTATGTACAAGTCCAAAAGTGGAAAACATCCTCTCTATCCCTGCAGTTGTTCCTTTTGCAGTACATAACAACTGTATTGCATCAAACTCTTTTTGACCTACACAGTTCTTTAGAAGCGCAATTGATTTCCACCATTCCAAGATGTTTAAAGATTCTAGAGATTCTTTATCAAACAAAGTTCCATTAAACGGAGGAGAGCGTACAATGAATTTTAGCAAAATACTTAATAAGGAGGTTTCTCCATACTTTTCTTTAACAAAGTTTACAGCTTGATCTTTTTCATTTAGTGTTAAACATTGTACTTCAGAATTAGGATCCAAGAGGTAAGCTAGGAAATGAGCTGGTGTTAACGCTTGTTCATATCGTTTAGTAAAAAATTTTTTGCAGCAATTATTATTAGAATCTTTCAGAGTTTCCTTTAAATTTTTCCAGATGTTGACAACATTTGATAAACTACAATTATCTTTTTGCATTTTATCTAATGCCACAGAAATGGGTTTTAACATTAAAAGCATATCTTCTGCATTTCTTTTAATTGCCATATTCATGACTTTTGACCTGATATTGGTGTCGATATCATCCCTATTATCCTCACAAACTTGCATGAAAGTTGACCAATTCTTGATGTAGCTTTCTAATGAATCACACATAGAATTCCAGCGCACTTCAGTTGGCCGAATTAATCCAGTACCTTTAAGCTCATTGTATTTAGCTCTAATTATTTGATGATTTCGGAAATATGTTATAACTTGTAAAACATGTTCTGTTACATTAGGCATGGAATCTTGCAAATCTTTTGCCAAAAGATTGAGCAAATGAGCTGAACAGCCATATGATATTATATCAAATTTTGCATTTAATTCGTCCCTCATTTTTGCCATATTTGAAGCATTATCAGTAACAAAGCTACGTACACAGCATTTAAATTTTTTTTCTACATTTATTATTGTTTGTGTAACAGCAGCAGCTAAATTTTGGCTAGTATGTGATGTTAAGGATGTGTCGATTGTGTCTACTAAATAAGTATTACCTTCCATAGTAGTAACACATGCACAAAGTAATGGTTGATTGTGTATATTAGACCAACCATCCACTGACATACATACCGTTTGTTCAGATAATTCACCAGTAATCTTTTCTATCTCATGTTCATGAACAGCATTTAAGAGACGATTGCCTAAATCAATTTTACTCGGGGGTTTATACCCAGGTCTTAGCATTTGTATTAGCTTAAGAAAATGTGGATTTTCAACAGAACGAAAAGGTATGTTGGAGGAAAAAAAGAATTTGGCTACTTGTAAATCTAGTGTATCTTTGAGATTGGTTGGTGTTTTCACAATAAATGGGCTAATATCTGTAGTCTTGAATTTCTTTATCTTTATGTCAGTATCAGTAGCAGTCAAATCTTCATCACACTGAATACGCTTATTACAAGGATCTGGCAGATTTTGGCTTTCAATTTGAGCTTTATTATCTGTTCCTCTGTTGTAAGTAGCAGTAACATCTGTGTAAGAAAGGAAAAGGAGCCATAAGTGTAATTCTATTTATTTTTTATTTTAATGTAAAAAAAGAACTTAAAATATTATGATATGAATTAAAAAATAACAGTATAATAATAATAAAAAAATTATTACCTAAAGCATCTTTTTCTTGTTCACAATCTTTCTTCTTTTCAACTTCATTTTTTGCTACACACACTTCATGATGCATTATCATTCTTGATACCAATCCTTGCATTTCTTTTTGGCATAATTTACATATTGCTTTAGATCCTTTCTTTCCTAACTCAATTTTTTCATTATAATAGACCCAAATGGGATCTTTTTTCCTTCCAGCAGACATTTCAAATTATAATTAAAGCTAATAATAAGTAAAAATGACTATCCCAGCTACCCTAAGTATGCTAACAAACACTAATTCACAACTCAAAGAATGATAATGGTGCAAAACAAAAATAAAGTTCAAAATTAGCACTACAACTTCTACCAAAAAATATACACTTATACTTCAACTAACAATATGTACTACAACTTCCACTCCTGGTGCTGCTGTTGTTGTTTTTGTTTTGTAATGTTCCATGCTGCTATCATAGCTGTAATCATATGTAAACTGTTTTTAAAAGCAAATGAGTCACATTGAAAGTAGAAATGTTGAATTATATGAGTGAGATCTGAGAAATATATAGAACAGTCTACTTACTTGTTTATGTTTGAAACTTAGAAAAATATACAAAAAAATGTTCAAGACTATACACAAAATTGATTTTTTTTGATTAAAATCAGCGATTTTTTTAAAAAAATCATTTGATTTAAATCATGATTTTAATCATTTGATTAAAATCATTTACACCCTGAAGCAAACTACCGTAAGTCTACATGCGCTTAAGTCAATATGTGTTCTACTCCATTTATACTGTCAAGTTACTGAGGTTTTACTAAACAAATAATTTTTAACAGAATAATTAAATAATATATTGACAAAGACATTCTTAAGCAAGAAGAATATGCTAAAAGGTGCTTTATTATGAATTTTTCCAAAAATTTTGTTCAAGGACACACTTTGCGCTTTTACCCAAAACTTTTTTTTGATCCCTTGAAAGTTGTAAGATAGAGAACTAACTGTATATAGATACAAACTCTTATGCAATACTCAAATGTAATAATAATAACAATAATTATAATAATAATGCAAAAGCAAACACAAACTAACCTTCTGTTTTGTTTCCGCTACCGCCAAGTAAAACAAACTATCTCTTTTAATTTCTTCATTTCCTTCTTTGAATATTTCTGAAACAAATATAGAAATATCTTCAATGTTATTTGATTGATGTTCTTTTACTGAAGAAACCCAATTTTTTATACTGCTTGGTAGATAAAACACAAAGTATCTCTACATTGTGACATGACAAACAGACAAGGACGTAACTAGGTCACTTTTCAACAGGGGCAAAACGAGATTTTAGCACCCCCCCCCCTAAAATCTGGTGGCCCGGGCACAAGACCTGTGTTCCCCCCTTTAGTTATGTCCCTGCACATATACGAGCATAGAGTTTAATAACACAATAATCTCTCACTTATACATTACAATATCTGCAAAGTGATCACTTTTGAAAAAGCATTAAATCAAAACAATTGGTTTATTTAAAATGGGACTTATAAAAAAGTCCAATGCAATGAAAATGTTAAACAAACATTTCAAAATTGCTTTTCTATTAAATTTTGATAGATTTGAAGTATTTGCAACAAATCAACCCAGATTTCTTTTGCACAAATAACATATTATCAAACATCATAATCGTAACCACAAATTAGAAAATTATACAACCAGGAAAAAGGGTTCACTCTCCAAAGTGATATCAGCCTTATACCCCCTTAAACTATCCATGATCAGCAATAACTTTCAAAAAACTAGTTCAAGTTCTTATCTACATCAAATAATAACATTTTTGATCGTTACTTACTTATCCCCAAGGGCAACATCTGCCTTTACTTATACATGTATCACATGAAACATACCCTATACATACAGTAGTGGATTTAGGCTTAGGCCCGTGAGGCACAGGCCTAGGGCGGCAAATTTTGAGGGGAGCCAAAATTTTTAAGACTACTAAAATTAAAAAAAGATTGGGTTTTCTGTAAACTGTAAGGCCAAATTTTGAAGTTTATTTTATTGCGCGCGCTCTTACTATCTAAACATAGTACCATTGAGGGTGGAATTTCTTTGTTAAAGTAATTAATCAGGCTGGTACTAAAATCTGAAATATCTAACAAAAATATTTTTAAAAACTTTTTTTTAATGCTAGCATATGTTAAAATTTATACTGAATTAGATTTCTTATTATTATTGTTATTATTTTATACACGCACACATATATGTATATATATACTGTTACGAAAGAAAAGGGGCGCCATATCGTCTTGGGCCTAGGGCGCCCTCAAACCTAAATCCGTTACTGTATACATATATAGGATCCAATATACTTATTTGTTTAAAATAAAAACAAACTTTTGACTATAGATAAACAGAGATAATTTACTGAAGAAACTTGTACAAGGAATTTCAATGTAATTATATGTAATTAAAATTATGAAGACCATAAGCAAAAAGTAGTTATCTATTATAAAGTTTAGGCTGAAGGAATTCAAGTTTCACTTGTTTTAAAACTGGAAATTATTTTATATTGCCTTATTTATTTAAATGGGTAATTATCTAGCAACTTAAAATATAAATGTTATAATAATTATGTATATTAATATAATATACTAGATTTTACAGCAATCAATTGCATAACAAGAAATATCTCAAGGAGGGTGTTCAAGCTACAAACAGTGAATGCTGCTCCTTGGGAATTTAAACAAAATCAATCAAGACTATTTTTCATTTCACATAGACAGCCCATACATCAAATTGCTTAGAGATGGAAAATCAATTTTGTTAAGCACAAAAGTTTCAATTATTACAATTTCATTTTCAGTATCATGGCAAACAACTACTTTGCCCATGCAACTAACAGCAATAGAACTTTAGATACATTTTAACTCAGGGTTCAAAAATCAGGGTGCCCCCCCCCCCCTAAAAAGTTCAATGTTGCAGCTCTGCCATTACCCCCCCCCCCTCGTGGACACTCCTAAAACATTCCATGTCTCTTCTACAATTTAATGTTAACACTACTTTTAATAATGCGAAATGAAATTCTTCTTTTAATTTATAATATGTTGCAGTTTTATATACAGTATATAAACTATAAAACCAGAATTAGGAAATTTAAAAGGATGTTACCTTCAAACATAATTGCTCCCTTTTTGACATCATTGCGATTAGAGCTATGGATAAGACAAAATGCATATTGAAATTTTGTCTGAAAATCAACCTTATTAGATGCAACTTGTGCTTCATATTGCTGCTGGTAGGTCTAGAAATAACAGAAATAAACAAAGAAACATGAATAGTAGATATATAAAATTCTTGAAAGAAAATGAACAAACGTAACGCTGTGTTCATCGAGCATTAATGAAATTCACGTTAAGTTCAAGGTAACATTGAATAATCATGATGACGTATCAAACAAGTTTTATGCTTATTACATAAAATGAAGCAAATTAAAATTTGTCGATAAACAGTTAATGTATTGCAATCATAAAATAAAAATGAATTTTTACTGTTCTATCTTCTACTGGAACATTATGATTCAACAATGTTTTCATATCTTCAATTGGCAAAACCAAGCTCTTCGTTTCCGTAGCCATATTAGAAGACGAGTTATTATTCTTTAAAAGATATATTTAACTAATAATTAGCGAAAAATGTTAACATATAAAACAAAGTCATTTCCTGAAATGACGAAAGCATACTCTCTAACAGGCTGTGCTCTCTACACAAACCATGACACAAGCAAATGCGCAATGTAAATAAATAAAACAGACGAACAGTGTATTTTCAACAACTCAACTTGATAAAGAAGTAGAAGCTAACCTCCCTGGCTAGAAGCAATTACAATTTTTAATTAGTGATTAAAAACATTACCAGTTACAAAACACGATTTGTTTTTCTTCTTTTCTGATTATTTAATGATTAAATAATAAGCTTCGTATTAGAACAAATAAGATGTAAGCAACCTTTAATTTAATATACAAAAACTTTAACTTCTTCGTTTCGTCACTTTCTGTTTATGTTTATGCTGAGCGTTCAAAAATATTTGTGTTGAAGGAATAAACGACTTCGGCAATGTAATGCAGGTGAAATAAACACTATTTTCAGAAACTACAAAAAAAAAAGAAAATGAAGAAGGTAGAAAAATTAACAGATTCGGTGATTCGGCCCTATAAATTGTCTCACCAAGTGTTATGCATTACGCAAATAAATTTTCAGAGACAATCCCTCATCGGCTTTGTCGAGTTAACTATAATTCCTTTAAAAAATGACTTCAGACGCATTAGATTGAATGCTAAACAGATACGCATTTATAAAGTAGCTATCAATGACGTTCATGATGCCCAATTTAACTACAATGATCCATGTTTGGACATTTGTCAAGGTGAAACAAAACAGAAAAGCATTGATCATTTTAATTCATGTCATTTAGAAGTTGTAAATTCTGTTGATTCTGACAAAGGAAATGGGGAACTTAGCATTAAAATACCCCCTGACATGATGCATCTTGTGACTGAGATGAAATCTTTTCGAATCAGCATAGAGTTTGCTCTAGAGAAACCACAAGGTGGTATCCATTTTGTGGTACCTGACTGTGAAGGTAGTATGGCTGAGAGATGTGCTCACATGTTCACTTATAGTACTGATAATTCTTCGCGCTTATGGTTTCCTTGTGTTGATTCCTTTTCTGAACCATGCACATGGCGGATGGAATTTACTGTTGATGCATCGATGGTTGCTGTTTCAAGCGGTGATCTTGTCGAAACAGTGTACACTAGTGATATGCGAAAAAAGACTTACCATTACAATTTATCCATTCCTACGTGTGCCCCTAATATTGGACTTGCTGTTGGACCTTTTGAAATATTTGTAGATCCACAAATGCATGAAGTTACACATTTTTGCCTGCCTCGATTTCTACCCCTTTTGAAGCATACAACAAACTTTTTGCATGAGGCATTTGAATTCTATGAAGAACTTTTATCTAGTAGATATCCATATACTTGCTATAAACAAGTATTTATTGATGAAGCTTTTCAAGATTCCAGGCCTTATGCAACTTTAACAATTTTGAGCACTAATTTATTAAGTTCTCCTCAAATAATTGATCAGACTTATATATCTAGGAAGATAATGGCTCATGCAGTAGCTGAACAATTTTTTGGTTGTTTTATTAGTATGAATTCTTGGTCTGATGTATGGCTACCGAAAGGTATATCCATGTACCTTTCAGGTCACTTTTTAAAAAAAGCCTTTGGTAATAATGAGTATCGACTATGGGTGCACGAAGACTTTCATGAAGTTTTAAAGTATGAGCAGAAATATGGTGGATTAGTTTTAGATTGTAGTGTAGTCCCTATCCCTGGCAGTGTTGCTGCTGCAGCTCAAGGAAAAGATGGATCTTTCTATTTTCCAACCCAGCATTTGCACACTACTTCCCCAGAATACAATAAAATTCTAACAAAAAAATCTCATTTGGTTATCAGAATGTTGGAAGACAGAATTGGCAGAGAATTACTTTTACAGGTCTTTAACAAGTTGTTATCATTAGCTTCTAATGCAGCTCAACAGAAGGTTACAAATAATGTATGGTTCAATATGCTATTGTCAACTAGCAGTTTCCAAAAAGCAATTTTTACCGTTACTGGTAAAGATATAAATACATTTTTAGATCAATGGGTAAGACAAGGTGGTCATCCAAAGTTTTCTGCTAATTTTATCTTTAATAGAAAGAGAAATACTGTGGAATTGGAAATAAAACAATTAGATATTCAAAGTCGAGGTATAAGACGTTACGTTGGGCCACTAACTATAACTATTCAAGAACTCGATGGTACATTCAAACATAATTTGCAAATTGAAGAAAATGCTACTAAGCATGATATTACTTGTCATTCAAAGAGCAGAAGGAACAAAAAGAAAAAGATCCCATTATGTACTGGAGAAGAGGTGGATATGGATTTGAGTGCAATGGATGCAGATTCTCCTGTGTTGTGGATACGTATTGATCCCGACATGTTACTGCTAAGGCAAGTTGTTATTGAACAGCCAGATTACCAGTGGCAATATCAACTACGTTACGAAAGGGATGTTACGGCTCAAAAAGAAGCCATTGATGCTCTTGAAAAATTTCCTACACCTGCATCTCGCTCTGCTCTTACCTACACAATCGAAAATGAACATTGCTTTTTTAAAATACGTTGCCTAGCTTGTTTTTGTCTTCAGAAAGTAGCAAATGCAATGGTTGCAACATGGGCTGGACCTCCTGCAATGATGACTATTTTTAGGAAGTTATTTGGTTCCCATTCATGCATGCATATTATACGACTCAATAACTTCAAAAATTTGCAGCATTATTTTCTTCAAAAAACAATCCCTGTTGCTATGGCTGGTCTCCGCACAGTTCAGTGTATATGCCCACCAGAAGTACTGAAATTCTTGCTGGATCTGTTCAAATATAATGAGAATAGTAAAAACAAATTTTCTGACAATTACTATAGGGCAGCATTAATTGATGCATTAGCAGAAACAGTTACTCCAGTCATATCAGTTTTACCACATACCGGTCTTACAATAACGGCCGACTCATTGTCATCTGATACAAAATTGATTCTAGAAGAAATTACAAGATGCTTGAATATGGAAAAATTGCTGTCTAGTTACAAATACACAGTGACTGTAAGTTGTCTAAAGACAATTAGAAAATTGCAAAAGATGGGACACCTTCCCAATTATCCATCTTTGTTTAGGGAATATGCAGCATACGGCATGTTTATAGATGTAAGATTAGCAGCTTTGGAAGCTTTAGTTGATTTTACAAGTGCTGATGGAAGAGAAGAAGATCTCCATTTTTTGTTAGATTTAGTTGAAAACGATCCGGTTCCTACAGTTCAGTATCATGTTTTAAGAATGTTGACTGAGAAACCACCCTTTACAGGATCAGATCCAAACCCACTGAATTCAGAAGATTTAGTTGAACGACTATGGAAACTAATGACTTGTGGCACAGCTTACGATTCACTAATAAGATGTGCTGTTATGGACTTATATCATACACTTTATGGAAGAAAAAGACCATCAGCTTTACCAGCCCCTGAAATAGGTGTTGTTGTTAACTTAAAGGAGAAAAAATCACGCCTACCAATCAGCACTGGCTCTAATGATGGTATGCAACTGGAAGATTCTTTTCCAACTGATGCTATACTATTGGAGACGGTTAAAATTGAAAAATTTGATGTTGGCGATAGTGTTGGTGAAAAGCGAAAGGCAACAAGTCCCTTACACTTTGGTAATCACAACAATTTTTATTCCTCAGATGGAAAAGTCAAGGCAGAATTAATAGTTGATGAAAACCAAGACATAAATAAGGTTAGAGTAAGGGAAAGCAGTGGACCACCAATACCTATTCCAGGAGCATCTGGAATGTCATTGTTAAGAACTACCAGTAGCAGTTTAGATTCTACATCTACCCCAGCTCCAGCACAGTTCTGTACTTTTGAAGCTTATTCTGATGATTCACAATCTAAATCTTTGCCTGGAATACAAAGCAATTTTGGGCAACAACCGACTGGATTTGATTCCAGTATGTTTAAAAAGCCATCCCCAGATGTTCCTGAGAACAAAGCTGTGCCATCAGCTTTAGAACTTTTAAGTCAAGCAGCTAGATTACACAAGAAGAAAAAGAAGAAGAAGAAGAAGCACAAGCTTAAACATAAGCGTCATCATGAAAAGCCAGAACGCTCGGAGAAAGATCGCACATACAGTTCAGGTGGCAGTAGTATTCAGTCACCAAACACATTCAGTGGTGGAAGTCCACAGGCAGAAATTTTATAAAATACTAAAAATTTTGTCTAAATGTACTCCCCCCCCCCCCCACACACACACAGTTTGTGTTCTGAAAAGTGAAATTAGAATATATTTTACATTACGTGTTTTTTTTATTTCATTTTGCACTTATGAAAGCATTAAACCATGTAACAAGGGTGATATTTTATTTACATTATGCTATTCCTTAAATATAGTACAATACTAAATGTAAGTATCAGCTTGTTTTTGGAGCTTGCTGAGACTCTTCCCAGGGTCTTGGGCCTCTTATATTCTCCCACGAGTCAATATCAATTTTTTTGTATTCCTAAAATACAAATATATATTAAGAGTTTTAAATATAACATCATTTCATGTGCATAAATGAATTTACACAAAAGGTTTTGAAGTAAAAATATAAATTTTCTCACCTCATATTCTTCTTCTAAAACAACTTTCTTTTTCTTAATTCCCAATTTTTCTAGATTTTCTGGCTTTAACTGAAATAAAAATAAGATTTTTTTCTGAGAAGTTTGAATTTATTTCATGTTTCTCTGTGACTAAATTAAGACATTTAAAATATATATAAGTACAAAATATATATGTTAGATAAATAATATAGCGATTACAGTTTTTTCATATATTTTATAGCATTCCTTTGCTATGATAACACTTAAATATTGAGCCAATGTACTTCTGACGGTAAGTGGAAATCCATTCCATTACTATCATGAAACTTCGATAATTAAATAAATTTTGGTTTTGTTTTGAATTGAACAGGTGTTTATCATTCCTATATCTCAAAACTTGCATGCTAATTTTACTTACTGATAATTTTTTCAATGAGTTTTTTTAATCATCCGATTTAAATCAAATACTAGCTAATAGTTTATAGCTAATTAAAAAATATATATAAATAAATGTATTTTCAATGAAGCAGTTTAAAGACAGTTATTATGAGAAAAATTCAAATATATTGGAGTTTTATTCTTTCCTGCAGGATTGAATCATTCAATAGAATATTGTTTAAATGTGTATAAATAACAAACAAAATGACTTAACAGGAAATATGAGAGTCATTGTAAAAGGAAAGAACATAACTTTCCCTTGACACATTTGTTCAAGGTAGTGAAATAAAACTTTTTTTTATAACATACTGTGATATCTTACCTATTTTTCTATGCAGTCGTCATTCAGATTGAAACATTTGTCATAGTGCTCTAACAGTTTTTCTACACCTTCAGCATTCTCACTTACTACCAAATTTTTGAACCAATCACTATGTTTCTCTTTCAATTTATCATCACTTCCACACAGGTTTTCACTTGAAAAATCCTTCCACCAAAAATGTGGGGTAGAGGGAGAAATAAATCGCTCGAGGCATAAAAGCACTGATGTCCAAAAGCTTTCCGATTAAATTGCTGAAAAAAGTCTTTGTCAAATGCATTGATAAAAACTTGATGGCAAGTGAGTATACAGATGGCATAGGAAAACTGGTAGAGTGGAATGACATGTGTTTCAAGCTGAATGCTGACTGCGTAGAAAAATAATTAAGATATCAAAGTATGTTGTGGAAAAAGTTTTATTTCATTATCTTGAACAAACATTTCTAGAGAAAAAACATTCTTTACTTTTAGAATGACCATTGTAAAAATAGCATATGGTATTAAAAATAGAATAACACATTATTTAGTCCAATTAAAGTGACCATTAGTTTTATTTTTTTACTTAAAACTTCTCATTCAAAACACCTCGTGGAACCCTTAACTATTCCATGCAATCCTATGATTATCCTAGTTGGAAAATGATGTTTTTTTTTTTTGCCAAGGAAATATATTTCTTTTTATTTTGATTATTCTACTATTATTCACACATTCAGAGCTGGCCTTAAAACTTTCGGGGCCATATTGGCAGGGACGTAACTAGAGGGGGGACAGACGGGGCATATGCCCCGGGCGCCAGATTATTTTAGGGGTACCAAATTGACTAAATGTGTGTTTACCTAAATACATTTACTTTTTTTTGTGTATATAAGGGGGAGGGGGCGATAAACCCTGGTCTTTCCCCCGTTAGAAAATGACCTAGTTACGTCCCTGCCCATTGGGAATAACTTTGATGCCCCCTCCCTCACACACAGGCCTGCCATTTCAAAATTTTCCAGCGAAGAGAAAAATTTTGAAATGACGGGGAGGAGGAGAAGCGAAGGGTATATTTTCACTGCATTTTTTTGGTAAAAAAACAACAAAATGTATAAATTTAACGTATTTCTAATACGTTATAGGGGGTGTCAATTAACGCCCCCCTTTCCAATTTCTTGCACTTTTGGTACACCTCTCCCTTTCTCGATCCCAGCAAAATATTATCAAGGCCTAAAATTTCCTTTGTTGAGCTCATAATTTTGCAGTAGAATAGGAAGAAATCAAAATGTGTTAATAAATTTTTTTGCCCCGAAAAATTTAAACATAGTTGCCTTAAGCGAGGGGCCTACTACTCGTTCATTCTGGATTACAAATCAAGTAACAGATTTACTCAGTCACAGTGTTTTTTCATTCCTGAAACAAATTTAAAACTAAAGGATCTTTAAAGCTTAAAACGATGACCTCTGGTTCTACTTTCAGCAAATAACTGAAGCCCATCAAGATTTCCCATTTTAATGAATTTAAACTACTGAATCATGTCCCCTTTAACTCTCCTTTGCTCAAGACTATACATATTGAGTCTTTTAAGCCTGCCCTCATAATCTAAGTCTGAAAGACCACTTATCAACCTAGTACTCCTTTGAACCCTTTCCAATAAGGTAATATCCTTCTTTAGGTAAGGAGACCAAAACTGATGAGGTCTTACTAAACTTTTGTATAATGGCAATACAACTTCCTTAGACTTGTTTGAAATAGCCTTATTGATAAACCTAAGCATCCTCTTAGCTTTGTTACTTACTATGCTACACTGCTGACTGAACTTGAAGTCTGGACTAATCAATACTCCTAGGTCAACAACTGTTTCTGCTTCACTAATGACTGAACCTTGCAAATAATAGCTTGCATGTTTATTTCCATGATCAAAATGAAGCATTTGACATTTCCCAATATTAAAGGAGATACCCCAATTAATTGCCCACTTAGTAATTTTATTCAAATCCTCTTGAAGCTGATTGACTTGTTCATCCGTGTCAACAATTCCCATGACTTTGACAGCATAAGCAAAAATATTGATGTTCCCAACTGATATCATTAATAAAAATAATAAATAATATTGTCCCTAAAACTGAACCTTGTGGAACACCACTCAAAACCTCAATCCACTGAGAATAATTGCCATTCACTACTACTCTTTGTTTTCTCCCAGTCAGCCAGTTTTTAACCCAAATTAAAGTTTTCCCATTTTGTCCTTTATTGTCAATTTGAAAATGGTAAATCAAAAACACAAAGTTTAAAACTTTTAAATAAGTTAATAGTTAGCATTAAAAAAGTTCTTTCTTCCTGCACAGCAATATTTGTGCTAAGACTTTAAAATAAGTAACCGTTTGTCATTTATTAATCACTTTAATTTAAGATCAGTTTTAAAAAAACTTTTTTATTTGGTTAAAATACGCATGTGAAAAGTATCAGTAGAATAATCACAACAATTTCTAAAGGTCCCTGTGACAATAAAAACAAATGTTTCTAATTCACATCAATATTCCTTCTACAACATTGTACCTAAATTTGGCAAAAAAGAGTTAAGAAAAACCTCTGTCACGTATGTAATTAAGCTAAGCGTGGAAAATATCAGAGTAATGACAACAGTTTTTAGCAATCCCCATGACAATAAATATAAAAGTTTCAAATTAACATTATATTTTTTCTACAACATTTCCTCCAAATTTAGCAAGAAATGAAATTCCATACAGTGGTACTATAGGGACTATGGTGTGTCTCAACATCCCCTACATGTCATGGCCGTATTTTGTACTCAATCCACCACTGAACACGACAGAGGAGATACAGGGGACATTTAAGGAAAATATTGCTGAATGGTTGAAGATTTCACCTACAGCGATGCAATGTGCAACATTAACAATTAGTTCTGGAAGCATTAATCAATTTATTTATAAAGCCAGATTGATGGAATAATTACTATTTAGGCGTCAAAATTGCTTTGTAAATATTCCCTGGTTTTACATGATATCTCCTCTTATTAAAAACAATTTGATTCAAAATTAATGATTCTATTAAGCAATAGTACATCAATATAAATCGGAAATTTTTTTGAGTTGTGTTGTAGAAATTGTTGAAACTTTCGGAGAATTACTTCTCTGTATGTCTGCTAAATTAACTAGGACCAGCCTAGCTGGGCCCTGAGCCTGTTGCTGGTCGTCACTTTTGTATTTGTATTTGTAAATAAAAGAACTTGCTAATTATTGGTTAAACGGGATAAAATCCTTGGAGAGCCCACTCCGTTTCAAAATCACCAATTTGGCGTCCATCTCGCAGAATGATACAAGCAGGGTTACTAAGATGGTGTACTCATCGCCAACGGTTGGGCTCTCTTAGGATTCAACCCATGGTAATTTTTTAAATTACTAGTACAAATTAAAATTTAGCAAAACTTTTTGTTATAAAATTGCCCTGTTTATGTTCGCTTTGGCGATGTAAAATTATCTTGGCGATCCTATAACACCCTTAGACTGATAAATACCAAAAACTTTTGATGAATACAACTTTTTCTCAATTTTATACTGAATACTTCAATTACTGATCAATGAAATAAATATATAATAAGCACAACACATTTCCTAATATCACTAATCTAAGTCGAGCGTCGTATTTTATGAAATTCAACCCAAACCACTTTTAATTATCTTTAAATTTGACGGAACCTGCAAAAAAGTATATACCTTAAAAAAGTAATAATATTAGCTAAATTAATTAATAAATAATAAAACGGATTACCGATTCATTTCTTCGAAATTCATAACGAAGCGATGCAAACTTTTCGATTCCAAATGATCCAATAACAAGCATAAGCTAAAAAATTAATAAAAGAAAATATTTCAACAAAACTAACACAAAAATTTTTTTTTTTTTTTTTTTTTTTTTTTTTTTTTTTTTTTTTTTTTTTTTTTTTTTTTTTTTTTTTTTTTTTTTTTTTTTTTTTTTTTTTTTTTTTTTTTTTTTTTTTTTTTTTTTTTTTTTTTTTTTTTTTTTTTTTTTTTTTTTTTTTTTTTTTTTTTTTTTTTTTTTTTTTTTTTTTTTTTTTTTTTTTTTTTTTTTTTTTTTTTTTTTTTTTTTTTTTTTTTTTTTTTTTTTTTTTTTTTTTTTTTTTTTTTTTTTTTTTTTTTTTTTTTTTTTTTTTTTTTTTTTTTTTTTTTTTTTTTTTTTTTTTTTTTTTTTTTTTTTTTTTTTTTTTTTTTTTTTTTTTTTTTTTTTTTTTTTTTTTTTTTTTTTTTTTTTTTTTTTTTTTTTTTTTTTTTTTTTTTTTTTTTTTTTTTTTTTTTTTTTTTTTTTACAGACAGGTGTGGGTGCCATTTTACCATTCTGTATGAAATCTTCATTTTCATACAGTTTGTGATCCTGTTTTGTGAGTATGCGCTGCCTGGAACGCAAATAATTTTCATACTCTAGCCGCACGAAGTATCTTTCATGAAAATTTTGTGTTTGGTATTGGTATGCCGCTTTCTTAGTTCGGAATTTTTAATGGCTTCTTTTCAGAAAATCCTTGATAGCAGTGGCCTATTTAGCTAAGCCAGTTATACTATAAGATATTCTTTTCAAGCTTTAAAACTCATGTATAAGACTTAGCATAAAATTAATACTTAATTAACAATGATTAGAATGTTGCTATTTTCGTGTTCCCCTCACTTCGCCCTGGCCCCGGATTTTGATGGATTGGCTGCACGCCTACTTGTCAATCAAGTTCACAGGAGATTGCAAGACGGGGTGGTGAAGGGATTTTTTTCCACTGATCCCCACGGTCGATCCCATATTTTTCCCTTCCGTTGTTTGGCCCTCTCTGTCGTCATGAATGGAAGGACCTTGGGGGATTAAGAACGGACAATAGGGGTTGCAAGGGAGTACTGGACAGCAGACGCGCTCCTTAAATTTAGGGAAAACATTCTTTCCTAGGGATGTTTGGCGCAATTTCACTACTAGTTCACTTCAGGTTTTCTAAACTATTAATTTTTTTTGTTGTTGTTTAAATGTAGTATTAGGATTACTTTTTTTGGAAAAAATTTTATTGATTTATTTTCTTGCAGTTACAAAAAACATAACTTTCGCAATTATGGAAGAGTATATGTTACACTATCTTACTAAAAAAAACTTTTGAACCAGCATTAAAACTTTCCTTGTTTAAATCTTTGATAATGTTGAAACATCATTTACAATTTTAAAGGGAGTCCGCACCATGTGACCTTATTTGTAGCCTTAATAATGTATTTATTTAAAATGTATGCGCTATGTCATTTACAGTAAAATTTGATCGTTAAAAACTAATTGTAAAAGAGAAATTTTGATATTTTAAGGTAAAAGAGCAAACAATTTTTTTAATAAATCTTTTTCTATTACTGCCGTACAATCCTCAATTATTTTTTTTTTTTTTTTGGATTTAGTACTACAGTAAAACCCGCTTAAGAAGTTTTCCAAGGGACCAAGAGAAAAAAACTTCTTATGCGGGAAAACTTCTTAAACGGGTAGGCTCTATTTTTGAAAATGAATTTACTTAATGATATTTAGGGATGATATCATTTGTCAATATTTAAATTAGACATGGAATACATTTCCATATTTTTAAGTTTTGCTTTAACATTCATGCATTTATTAATTAATTTTACATAATTAAAACAACATCAATAAGGAAAAAATTCTTTACCGAAACATCAGCCATTTGAAGATTGTATTACATTTACTCACTGCTTTTCTGAAAAAAATCCAGCATAGTTTTTTGTTTTCTCTTTCGTTCAGAAATCTGTAACTGGAAACAGTCCAATTGCCGCAAGCTTTTAAAGACCTCTTGAGGCACATTTTCAATTGTTTCGACAAACCGGCGAAATGTTTCCAGTCCTTTTATGGCTTCTGTAAAGCTGGGAATTTCCATGCCATCTTCTTCATCTTCACTGCCTTCTGTTGCCTCACAAATATCATTCACGGTAAGCACTTCACATAATAGTACTTCGTCATCGATCGCAACATACTCCTCCAAGGATGTACTTAATTTCATTTTTCGTTGCAACGTCATCTAATCATCATCATCATCACTGTTGTCAATGTCAAAATCGTACTCTTCTGTTGATTCTCCATCCAGGAATCCAGCTTTTTGGAAACAATTTGAAATTACAGATGGTGTAACTAAGTCCCAAGAAGATACGAGAAAATGGATTGCTTCCAAGATGTTCACTTTTTTAAATTCATCACTGCTCTCAAGCTTTTCCAGTATCCATTTCACGAGCCTTTTTCTATAGTGTTGCTTAAACACTTTGATGACCCCTTGATAGATCGGCTGCAAAACGGAGGTAGAGTTCGGGGGTAGAAAATGCACTTTTATGTTTGAATATTGAGCGTTTTTCGAGTGTGCGGCGCAATTGTCCACAAAGATGAGAATGTTTCTTTTGGCTTTCCTCATTTTGTTGTTTAAGTTCTTTAAATATGATTCATAGATTGGAATCGTCATCCACGCCGATTTATTGCTTTCATACTCACAAGGAAGTGACTTAACGTTTTGGAAACATCTTGGTTTTTTAGATTTGCCAACTACCAAAATTGGTAATTTTTCGGTTCCGACCATATTAGCACCTACTAATACTGTTAATCTTTCTTTGCTTCTTTTCCCTCCATGACAGTTTTCACCTTTAAAGGCATAAGTTTTGTCCGGAAAAAGGTTATAAAAAAGTCCACACTCGTCCATATTAAATATGTCTTTTGGTTGATAGCCAGATATCAATTCAGGTAAGGTGCTCTTCCATGCATCCGTTTCATGAAGGTCGACGCTCTTGCTCTCGCCTTTTACCGATTTGTACACTAACCCAGCTCTTCTTTTCATGCGGTCAATCCATCCATTTGAAGAAACAAAATCAACGTCCATCTTTTTAGCAATTTCTTCGGCTTTTTCTTTTAAAATAGTTCCGCTTACGGGAATGTTCGCCGATCTTGCTTGCTTGAACCAAATTAACAACTTCTCTTCTATGCGTTCATACTTTCCCCTCTTAACTTTCTTTATTTTCCGAGATTGGTTACAAGAATTCAAAATGACCTCTCGTTTGGCAACAATTCCATTCAATGTCGTCACTGGAAGATTTAATTTTTTAGAAATTTCAACCCTAGATAAATGTGAGTTGTTATCCACATCTTTCAATATTTTGACTTTTTCCTCAATCGACAATGCTTTTCTTTTAATTCCTTTTCCAGACATTTTGAAAAAGAAGCGGAGTTTGTTCACAAATTTTTTCACTGACGTAGGAAGCTAAGAATCACGTAGAACAATAATTTCAGTGGAAAGAGCTGAGCACCAACCACAACTGTAGTCTGTGGTTCATTCCATTTTAAAACAAGGTGAGAGAATGCATTGCGAGTTAACAGCAACTCATGGTTCAGTTAACTTATTGTTACAATACCTACTCACCCCTGCTCCCTGCTTTATTACTGTTGAAGAGCAACACCCATATAGGAGAAGCTACAAACATTTCTTTCTCCCCTTATCAGTCATTATTGTTCTCCTGACAACTGACCTCTCTGCCACCTGTTTTCCTGGAACTTTGGTGTTGAGAAAAGGGTGCCCTTGCGAAAAAGCTGACCAAAGCAGCTTTTCTGAACCTACTTCTGTCTTTTTTCCATTCGAAAGAAAAAGAACTACGTAGTTTGAAAAAAACTTTTAAAAAAAAGAAACTTTAGAAGACTAAAGTGTCACTTGAAAGAAAAAAAAGACCGATATGAAAACTTATTAAGCGGGAAAAAAATAAAATCAAAACTTTTTAAAAGGGTTATTTTAACATTGGGGAGATGGGAATGAAACTGGTATTGAAATTAAAAACTTCTTAAACGGGAAAACTTCTTAAGCGGGAACTTCTTAAACGGGTTTTACTGTATTTCAAATAGAAAACTTTGATGTAATTCGAATTCTATATAAGTTTAAAAAGTACTGAGAAAAATAACAGAAACTGGCTTAACGCAAAAAACACTACGAAAACAACTGTACCTTACATGTAGTTCAGTGCATTTTTTCTTTTTTTAATTCTGAAATTAAACTTTTTAAGGTAATAAAGGGAATGCATAAATTTGTTTACATGTAGTATCAGAAATGTGAAGGGGGGGGGGGAGAGATTTTCCCTGTTTAAATCTTTGATTAGTGTTGAGACCCAAGACCTTTGTTGTTATCTGCAGTATTTTCTTTTCAAATGGTTTGTACTGCACTATGTCTCATGCTATACATTATTTCCAGTGGAATTTTACTTCAAAAGAACTAATTTTGAAATATAATTTAGAAAATGTAAGAGTTTAAAAGTATGCTACTTTCAAAATATATGCCATTCTTTCAGATTTTAGAAGGGGTTCGCAAGGAAGGAAAGATTGGGAACCACTGGTGTATGTGATAGACGTGACAAAACTCAAAGTTTTGTTTGATTTCATATAGTAAAAAAAAAAAACCCTTAATATTGTTTAGTATGTTAACACATCTTCATACCTGCTTTGGAAATAGTGGCAGGAGATTTTCCAAGAATTCTGGCTGATTCTTTCCATGATTTTTTTCCACTTCGGAAGGAACTAGCCAACTTTGATGCATAAATATGCTATCAAATTACAACTTATATTGTAAATTCTTAGTGAAGGAGCCTACTTGGAGGAAACTTATTTACTTATTAATTTAGCACAACTTCCAACTGTTAAAAAATACGAGAAAAATTTACGCATTTTGTCCGTTTTTTTTTTTGTGCTTTTAGGTGTCGGTCCCGATTTTTTGTGCATTTCGAAATCCGATTGGTTCGGCTTCGGTAAAATTTCCTAGTTTTCCTTTACTATCCGATTCTGAATCTTAACATTAAAAAAATGGTAAGCTCAAAGTTGTTAAAGTTTCAACTTCTGTAGTAAACAACTTGCACGGACGTAATTTTGGCACGATCACTTGAAAGTTCGGCCGAAAATATAAGGAATTTCTCGAAAGTTATTTTAAGTTTCAGTGATCATATCAGTTAATCATAAATATTAAATATTACATCCTTATTAATTAATCTAGTTATAAAAATATTTTTGCCCAAAATGTCCCCCTTTTGTATGCAGTTTAATTTCAGTTTTTTTAATTTTCGGTTGTCTTTAGCATTGGGGTTTTTTTCTTTTCAAGTACTCATTGTTCTTTTCGAGTACATAACGTTACAAAATGCATTAACAATTTCTTCTGTTTTCATTCAGTATATAATTAAAAAGCATGAGAAAAATCAGCAATTGCCTGTTGGGCGATTTTTCCAATATAATAAAACAATTGTTAAATTTGAGAAAAAATAAACCTAAGGTTTTTGATCGTGTGTCTTTTTGATATATTAGAAGTTCATTATTCAAGTAGCTCAGTGAAACCTGTGTAAGTTGATCACGTGTGGTTCAGCGCTTTAAGTGGTCAACTTAGACAGGTGATCAACTTATAGAGGGTGAAGGGCTAATTCCATTCCTGGCAAAAGAGGTCAACTTAGACAGGTGGTTAATATACAAAGGTGGTCAACTTTACAGGTTTTACTGTATTTCCAAATAAAAGTACTGTGTGTTTACATTGCGTATTAATAATCTTGTTCTCATATGATGCTTTGGTACTTTGCAATTCTTATTTTCTTCACTTCCCTAGATTTTCACTTCACACATTATTCATTAATGTTTTAAATAGTTGGTAGATATGAAACAGTTACTTCAGTTTAAAACGTTAATGCTTGAAAGCCTGTTTATTTCTTTACAAAATGGAATTAGTTTTTATAGCGTGCACTGATTTCACTAAGTTCCGAAGAATTTAGGACTCCTGCACTTTTTTTTGTTAGACATTTAGCCTTAATTACTCCTTTATATTAAAGTGTAAAGTAATGACTTAAGTTTGCTTTGTATTATTATTCTCTTGCATAGTAATTTATGTTTGTATTATAAGGTTTTTTATTAAGCTTACAACATTCTGTCGTGATATTTCAGTATTTTTTTTTTCCTCAATGAATGCTGATATTTCTGTACGACTTTATTTGTGTCTATATTTATACAATTTCTCTATGTTTAGTAAATTTCTTAGACAAAACTTAGGGATTGTTCTTCAAAACAAAGAACTCGAAACGAATGGTGCAAATTGAACCGGTTCAATTTATGTTTTCGGCTGTGTTCTCTGCAAAATTTAACCCATTAATGACTGACGTTGCGTTTTCGCAACGTTAGTGAAAACTTTTTTCTTGCCGTTTTTCTTATGTATATGTTTAGGTAACTTTTTTTTGGGTGGAATTTTTCCCCTATACTCATTGAAACGTTGTGTAGCACATACAAAAAAAAAAAAAAGTTACTTAAAAATATACATAAGAAAAACGGCAAAAAATGCGTTTTCGCGTCAGTTATTAATGGGTTAAGATCTGGAGCTGTCTGAGAATTTGTTGCAAAGTACTCGCATTGCATATGCAGTCATATTTTTGGAAAAGTTCATCGCCCAATGTTTAAAGTAATAGTTCATGTTACTTCGCATAAGTGACTCTTCCTTACATTAATGCAAGCGACAACGCTGCTGTTCAATTTTATGAGTAAGTCTCTACAGAACAACGATGTTTAATAAGGTAAACCAGGTTTTAATTATTTCATTTTCTGTTTAGTCATTACAAGTTTTGTGGGGAAAGGGATAATAAAATGAATGGAGGGTGGGTATGAAAAGGATAGCTGGGTAATTCATAAGTATACAATTAGCTTGAAACTACAGATTTGAACTTCTACACTTAATACTTAAAAATATTTTAATACCATTTTTATTAGAACTAGGAGCGGTAAGGAGTAGGGTTAATAAAACTCGTTAGGTATTTTGTTTATAGATCAGTAGATTATTTATATTTAACTATTTTTATTCAAATTTTTTTCTTTCGTTGCACACTGTAGATGCCTCTTGCTATAGCCTTAAGAAGCAGTTTGCAATAGAATTCAATAACTTCCGTTAGAGTGCATTATGGAAATGTTATGGAAATTATCTATATCCTATATAATAAAATAATAGTTTATAAGTAGGTGAGACCGGGATAGAACGAGATACGGTATTTATTCCCCCTTCCCAGTGGCGTTATTTCAGAGTAACGCAGCAAAGCTTCACAAGCCTCAGTTGCATGTCGGACATTGATGGGTAGTGTCTGTCTGATTGCTGGAGTTCATTAACTCCCTTTGCCAGCTTTTAGCTATAAATTGTGTGAAAGTGCAATATTTGGAAAGTTTCGAAGCGAGATAAGCTTTCTTTCCGTATTTTTTCCCTAATTAACATTAATTCCATTGAATTAGTCATGTTTTTAAATATATTTTTCCATGATGCAATGATCGAAACGTAAATGGTTAATGGTAGTCACGTAACTTTTCTCACATTTTAACACGCTGGGCAGAACGGGGTCGTGGAACCCCGTTCCGCCCCGTTTATATAACAAATATATAATACATATATACCTATTGGTTCAGAAAAAGGGCCTAAGCCCAGTAAGCAGAGACCAAACAAACAGAATGAGGCGTTAGAGGACCGCTCAGATGAAAGCTCTGAAGAAGATAAAGACGCGTCATGTTTGTGTTTGTATTGTGATGATCTGCATTCAACATCATATGCTTTAAATGCGAAAAGTGGGCACACAACTCATGTGCAGGTATTGAAGAAGACGATGATGAATCAATATTCATATGTGATTTTTGCAAGCATTGTATAACTTAATACTACTTATTACTTTACTGTATAACTTAATACTTAATAATTTACAAATTCATAGAAAATAAACACAATTTTATCATTAAAAATAAGTTTTTTTGTTTTATTTTGAACCAAACTGGGTTTTAAAATTAAAAAAAAAATTCTTACCCTCTTCTGTCTGAGTCTCATATCACTATAATATGATACACACTCATATGGCCATAAAATGCCCCCCCCCCCTTCTTTTTATTACATTCAGTACTGATGTGTGAACTTCGAAATACTTTAAATACAAAAAATAATCTATAATATTCCAAAACCCATTGTACCCCATTCTGCCCCATGCAAGGGGCAGAATGGGGTTGATCGAGTTTTTTCATTTTTAAAAATTATATCTTAACTTTTTAAACAAAACTTTGTACATAAAAGTGTATTTAAAAATATATTGTTTCTTAACCTAGGGTATGGTTTTTTTTTTTGTATCTTAGACCTAAAACTTCGCTTCAAACCTTAAGCACCCCATTCCTACCTGGTCTTCCTTAATATGATAATGAATGGTGCTAGTAAAGTTTAACTCTTCTTTAAAGGAATTTGGTACTTTGCCCTTATGCATTATAAATAAGTAGCAAACTGATAACAGAACAAAAAGAAGGCATTTTATTTATAAAAAATATTATTCTCTTAATACAAGCATTCATACATCATTTGCTTAGTGAAAGATAAGCACTTTGTAAAGAGAGGACCAGGAATATTATTAGTGCTATTATTAGTGTTAATAGATATATATATTTATATAAGATGATAAATATCACAATAATTATGATATAAGCTGATTGATATTGGGATATACATTCAACCACCAAAGTTGCTTAAATGCCAAAGTAGCATAACTATCAAATTTGAACAAACATTTAAATTTTGACAAATTGGAAAACAAGGACTACGTGGATCCCTATTAATCAGTACCAGAGTGAAGAGTTAATAAGGACTTGCAATATAGGTGAAAACTGGAAAATTTGGTTAGTCGTCTGGCTGGTAGGCTCAGTTTTGTTAGTCGCCACGTTTTAAAATTGCTAATAAGAATTGAAAACTGACTCTAAGATCGTTTAGAAAATAAATAAATTATTGAAATAAAACAGGAAATATGCAGCTTTGAATTAGCACGTGCTGAAATTATGTCGAACTTTTAAAATCATTTTAAATACATACAGGATGCTGAAAGATTGAAAGTTGAAATGCGACATGAAATTTTATGCAAAGGACGTGTTAAATATCCCACTTCTGGAGTGTATCCTAAATACATACTCATTGTGCATCAATAACTTCCCTCCCCGCCTTGATTCGGTGAAATTAAACTTCATTAAACTATTAAAGACGTGAATGCGCTAATGAAAAGGAAATAAAAATGGCCAAAGTCCGAAAGCCACCACGTGTCGGCGTTAGAGGGGAAAAAAATCCCTTCACTACCCCGTCCTGCAATTGGGGAAATCTCCTGTGTGTTTGATTGGCAGGGGGAGTGTCCCCAATCCATTAAAATCTGGAGCCAGTCTCCGGAGCGGCGAAATGTGGGGCCACACGATAAGTAAAATCCCGCTAAATATCCCTATGAAAGAATGTTTTCCCTAAATTCAAGGAGCACGTCAGATGTCCAATTCTCGCTTCCAACCCCTATTGTCCGTTCTTAATCCCCCAAGACCCTTCTATTCATGGTGACAGGTAGGGACGAACAATAGAAGGGCGAAGTGTGGGGTAGACCGCTATTTTAAGTATTATGTTCAATAAAGCACACATAACTTATTGTTTTCCGCGTGTATAAAGTATAAAGTATAAATATACGTTTTGTTTATGGGAAATGTACTCTGTTTGAAGAAGGGTTGGATGATTAATCAATTATCCCTTGAGCTGTCACCTATCAAGTCATCACACAAGTCGTCACGTCGGGTCATATGGACCCGAATTAAAAATTTAGTAAATTGGGTATAAAAAAATGTAAAACATTGTGTTTTAATTTCAATATAATGTAAGAATATTTAACACATAAAAAGCATAGAAGAGAAAATAAATTAAAATTGTACCTGGGTCAATATGACCCGACGTGACAGCTAAAGGGTTAAAAAAGCATACACGTAAGATATAATATGAGATGTCATCTCAGAAGAAAAATTAATTTCATATTAAATTAAAAAAAAACCCCAGAAAATTGTCTCAAATGTGTGTAAATATACGATGAGGTATTATCGCTTAACACTTTCTGGCGATACTTTTTGTCGGAATTAGAGTACCAGTGATTCATTTTTCTACAATAAAAAATATATTATATCTATTAAGAACTCCAATTGGCAACTTCAAAAATGTTTACATTATAACGTAAATTTCATAGGAATGCAGAGCAGAAAACTGGATCTTATGGCCTCCCTTAAATTGACGCTTAGATATGAATATAAAAGGTGTTGTGATGTGCTTTTTAAAAGCATAAATTGATTAAGTTTTAAAACCTAAAAAGTTGCATTAATTATTGACTCGTAACTAAAAAAAATGACGGTGATGATAATGAGGGCCCGGCCAACAAAAGAATTTCGCCCTAGGCGCTAGGCCATTGATAGTGAACCTTTTTCTGTTAGTGTGTCAATTAAAGTACGGTTTACTGTTTTAAGGTATCCAGTGTGCCACATATTATCTTTATTGTAAAAATAATTTTCGATAATATTCCATTCTCGCACCACTAGTGTTGGAAGCACCCCTCCCCCCCCCCTTTTCTTTCTTTCTTTTTAAAATGTTGTTTTCAGTAAAAGTAATTCATAATATGCACCCCTGGGCGTGCCAATGAAATGCCTGTTGCGCGCCACCCATTGGCACGAGTGCCATAAGTTCGCCATCTCTGCCTTAGGATCTGCAAGGACTCGGGTCGCCACTGAAGCTACATATGTGTGCGAAATTTAGTTTTCAGTTTGTGTGCTGACAAGGAATAAATTTCTGTAATAGACGATGAACCTGACAAAAGTGTTCAACTTTGATCCATAAAAGCCTAATGTTAAGTACATGTGACACAGTGAAAATGAATACCACACATAACATTAAAATATTGCCTTTTAAAAACTTACTTGAATATGATGTCTGATTCACTTTTGGAATTGTTTTTCCAAGCTAATATAAATAATAATTGATGCAATTGCAATTTTTATTGCAAATGGTTCATTTCCAGAATGTTTCACTACTACCATATGCAATTGAAGAAAACAGGGGTTGCACGGAAGAATTTCGAACTTGAGAAGGGTGCAGTGTCAAAGAAATTAAGGAACACTGCTCTACAGTAAAGCTTATAACTTTGATACTATTTATATTTTTTTATGAGTTGCTAGCTTTAGTTCTTGAAATATGTGCTTAGCAAGAAAAGTTTCGATTGCGTGATTCGCGCTAAAAAGGAATTAGCACCAACACCAATGTTCATTAAAGTGACATATGCAAAAACTTTTGTTTGAATCCTTGCATTCCTTATGGAAATCGACAAAAAAAAAAAAAAAAAAAAAAACAACGCTTGATTGCGCCGTTTTATTTGGAGCAAATGGGGCCAAAATTTAATCAGCACGTGTTCTTTCTGAGGTTTACCTGCTTACAAGTTCTTTAACTTCTTCCATTACTTCTTGAGATATAGCAGTCATGGCAAAAGAGAAAAACGCTCTACTGCGTACCCAGCCGCTTAAAGAGAATTGAGCCAAAAACTAATTAGCACCATTTCTCATCAGGGTCCACGTGTGTACCAATTTCGTTGGGTTCCCTGTGTTACGTTTTAGGTTAGAGTGGCCATTATTTGAAAAAGTGTACATAGACACATAGAATGAGACTGGTCCCTGGGAAAATACAGTGAAACTCCGATTTTAAGTCCCCCGAATCTACGTTTTTCCCGCATTTTACGTTTTATTCATCAGGTCCCTGATTTTCCGTATACTAATAATGTTAATTTAACCCGGATTGTAAGTTTGTTATATATGAAATTTCCCGCATTTTACGTTTTCCCTGGAATGTGAAAAAAAAAAAAAAATGTTCTAAAATAAGCAATATTTTTCCTTCTGTACTTTTCGTCAGCCGATGAAGATCAACAAAAAGAACCGGAAGCACAGCCCGTCCCTTCTTTCACTATTGCAATGAAGAGCTTACAAATAGTGAAAGACGATTTTCTTTCTTATAAAGACCAGGAAAAAAACTTGCAACGTATTTCAATCCTAGAAGATGCTGCATTCACTTTGAACTCAATGACTAAACAATCCACTATTACGGATTATTTTCAGCCTAAACGCCAGAAATCGCATCTAAATGTGCTAAAATTATCTTAAAATGGTATGTATAATAATGTTCTTTTCGTAAAATATAGATATTATCCCTTTTGAAAGAGTCATCTTTATTACCTTTAGTTTTTTTCTATTTGATTTTTTCATTCTATGTATTTCCCGTATTTTACGTTTTTCCCGTATTTTACGGTTTTTTAAACCCAGTCCCTTGAGAAACGTAAAATCGGGGTTTCACTGTATATATAAATTAAAAGTTTACTACATATTTGGAACCTTTAGGGTGTGTAAAAATATGCATGAAACAAAATAAATGTTATAAGTATAAGTACATCATATCTATTATTACCAACTACCAAAACCTGAAATAGACATCTTCCTTTTTGGACAGTTTTGCTTTTTCAAATGGGTGTTTCTTTGTAGATAAACTATGAATATTCTTAGAGGTTTTTGAACTAAAATTTTACATGCATTTCAGTATTAATACAATAAATAAATTAAATAGAAGTAATAAATAAAACCTGATCAAAACTGATTAATTTTTTCAATCAAATCCAAAGATTTTGCCCTGTTTCAGAAAATATAAAATATTGTTTGGCGAACTCTAATAGATCTCTCTTTTTAAAAATAGCAGCCCCCCCCCCCCAAAAAAAAAGCCAACATAGCAAACTTTTTTAATTAACCGCAGTGTTCTTTAAATTGTAAGAAGACTTGAATATTTAAAGCAAATTCCCTCCATTTTTGTATGCAAAATGTATTATGTAATTTAATAATTACAGTCCCAATTTTTAATTCTAACTTTTCTAGTCATCAAATATTATATTACTAGATGATTTCTACTGCCCCTTCCTCTTTTGAACTTGGTTGTTCAAAAGAGGTTAATTGTTTTTAAATTCATGTTTGATTTTTTTTTCTTTAATGATGATATTTTTTTTAAAAATTTGAATAAAAACATGGATGCATGGTTTAAAAATGATTAGGTATATGAAAGGCAAAAATCGACAAACTGTGGTGGATACCTATATTTTCAGCAAAAATTCGGGGGGGGGGGGGGGGGGGAGTTTAAAACAAAAACCTTTTTTAAATTTTTATTTTTATAATTGTAGTTTTTATGCATGGAAAAATTTTAACAAATGAAAAGGCATTATAGATTGTCTGGTCAACAGCAAGATGAGAAAATGTACCATGGACACCTCACACTATTGAACACCCAATATTTTAAGAGGAATTTTTCCACCAGGTTTGCAATAAATGCAAAAACATTTTTATTAATTAATATTTTACTGGACAACAACATTAGGTAAAAATGTTTCCTTACATTGCTGAGTGATCTTATACATGAGAATATGGGCTATAATTTTATTTGCTCTGAATGTTCTTATATGGATATTATTATAGCAAGCAATATAAATTTGTCAACAAATTTTTAAAAGATGTTTGCTTGCAGTAGTATACTGAAATCTTCATCAGCAATAAAGTCTTGCACTTGTTCATTCAATTTCATTAGCAACAATTTTTTTCTCACATTAGAGACAAAATAACTAGCACTTTCTTTAGAGAAAGATATGCATTTGGCCAAAAAAAAAAAAAAAAAAATGCTTCTTTCTAAAAAATTAATCCATACATTCCTGATTTTATAGATAGTACATTTGTAGTTTGACACAAAACAAGAAGATTCTAATCCTAGCATTGCAGCTGCTGCTTTGAAAAAGGAGGTGAGGTGATTGATTCAACACATTTATTGAGTCACTCAGAAAGAACAAGAGGGATAAGTGTAGGAATTTTCCATTTAGGGGAAAATAAATAATTCAAATACACAACTAGATTGAGTAATGCACAAAATGAGCATGCTTATTAGAACCTGCATTTTTCGTATAATGCAACAATTATCATGCACAAGGGGATGACCATCTCAGTCAAGAACTTTTTTGATCCAGTTAGGTGAAAATAAGAAAACTTTTTCAATAGTATGACTAAAATATTTCTATTCCGGAATAAGTTTCCTCCATCCAAGGAATTCATGCTAATTGCTAGAAGGAAGGTGGATGAAGCCAAACACTCTTATATAAAATCATTCGATTAAAATTTTAAATAATGTAATTGTAATTACTGTAGCAAAATTCTTACAAAACAAATAAACCTGGTATGGATTTTGCTTATCTGTCAATTTGGGGTTCAATTGCTGCTAGCAGTGGAGAAGTTTTGAAATTTAAATCTGCCATTCAAGACCTTTTCTGCTCTTAATAACCTGTTCATATGCTCCTGAGATTCTAGAAGCCATTCATTTGAGCTACTTGTAATTATTCAATAAACAAAGACTGACACATGTGCAACGTGATGAAGTGTCAGAAATAAAGATTTCTCTTATGCAGCTCCATTAACATGGAAGAAAATTAAGCAGTCTACACATCTACAAGAAACATTTATATTATACAAAAAGCTTCTTCTCAATATATTAAATTTTGAAAGTCAGGATCAGAAATGAAAATATACCTCTAAGATAATAGCATTAAAAATATTAAGATAAATAAGTACATTTCAAATGTTTCACTCTATATTAGCTAAATAACTATATATTTTGCAGGCATTGTAGGATTCTATAAAAAGAACAAAATTCTTGAACAACATCAAAAGCATGTTTACTGTCTGTTCACCTGGAAAAAGAGCTCTACAAGATGCCGCCATAATAATTTGCGGACATGCTTAGAAGCACCTTTCACAGGGAATCCTTCAATAATAAAACTTCACCTCTTTCATGCTATACATTAGAGTTTGTAAAAAAAAAGTTCCGCCTTCAAATATTCCTGAAAGAAAGACAAATTATCACAACACAGCATCAAACAGTAAGATGACACAAAAAGGGAAATTAAAGTATTGGACTGAGAACTTTATCTTGATACATCATACCCACTCTTGCTATCTAGAAGAAGACACCGCTGATTTTATCAGTTGTCTTAACTTGGTAGATACACTTACCCAATACATAATGCTAATAGATTATTGAACCAGCCAGCAAAGCTGAATGGTATACAGAACTTATGGATTAAATTCATGTAAAGTGAAATAACTAGTACAAACACATTTCATATTTGCTTAGAACATGGGAAACATTAAAAAGTGATCAGATATTGTTTGAGAGCAATTTAGCATTAAGAGGCAAACTGCAAACTATTTTGAACTTCAGTTAAGGGGGGGGGGGGGGTACAGAGAGCACCATTTTTCAATGTGAACAAGTTTTGAGCTTTAAGATGGCAAAAGTTCAGCATTTACAATTTGGTTGTTGCTTCATGTTGTCTCACATAAGGTGAGTTCATGACACTGAAATTTAATAATAATAATAATGACAATTTTAATTAAAATAATACTAAATCAGTAATTATTTTCTACTGAAGGGCTAAAACATGCTTAATAGTCTTAATTCTGATGATCTGCTACACCTAAACACTATGGGACCACATGTTAGACAATATTAAGCATAATTAATTCGAATTTGCCCTCTGTAAGTAACAGGGGCAAATTTTTCCGGGTGGGGGGGTCTCCCCCTTCCCTCATTATGTTTACATGAAAAGCAAAAATCTTATCGAAATAAATATCAGAAAAGACATATGAGTTAAAATTAAAAATAAATAATAATAATAATAATAAACTTACAATCCATTGGTACTGTAGTAAAGTCTATTCCATACTAACTATAGTCAAGGTTTTGAAGTTAAAATTGCGTGTCACTCGTACAATGATAACTCTGTCATCTTATCAAATATTTATTACATAAAGAATAAACACAATCATGCAGTATTAAACAATTAAGAATGAGGCTTCCGAACAACAAGCATCGACATACATCGCTACTCCAACCACCGCTAAATTAAAAAATTTTAATTAGAGTTCTTTTTTTTGGTGAAAGTGAAAGTTATTATTTTTTTAGAAGTTGAAGTGCTTAAACGCCACAGTACTCCCCCCCAAGTGCCAAGGGCACTGATGTTACAAGTATTTTCTGTTGAAGCGAACTTGTCTTCCTGAGCGAGTGGTTATTGGGACAGGTTGTACTATGTCTGTGGTTTCATTTCTTGGAACGGGTTGCTGGATGTCGGTGGTTTCATTGCTCATTGGGACGGGTTGCTGGATGTCGGTGGTTTCATTGCTCATTGGGAGAGCAACAGGGACGTCAGCTAGATTATGCGTTGAGGGCGCACAGTTGCTTGCAGTAGGCAGGTCGTCAGTAGCTAAGGAAAAGCTTGGCTTGAGACGGTCAACACTAATCGTGCTTGGTTTGTTGTTGATTATCAGGGTGAAGTGTTTAGGAGTGCGCTCTATGACTTTGTAGGGGCCATCGTAAGGTGTTTGTAGCGGCTTCTTAACTCCACCGTGCCGAACAAAAACATGGGTGCAGTTGAGTAAACTTGGGTTGATGAAAGGTGTTTGTTTATTATGGGCAGATCCTGGTGTCGGGGAGAGATTTTGCATAATTATCCGGAGTTGTTGTACAAATTCAGATGGTTCTTCACTGGATATCGTGGACGGAGAGAGAAATTCTCCTGGCAGTCGGAGTGTTGAGCCATATACCAGCTCTGCAGTAGTGCACTGGAGATCGTCCTTGAAGGTGGAACGCAATCCCAAAAGCACAAGAGGCAATGTTTCAGTCCATCGATGGTTATGGTAACATTTAAGAGCCTGTTTGAGGGTACGGTGAAGTCTCTCGACCATTCCATTGCTAGCAGGGTGGTATGGGGTTGTTCTTATATGCTTAACTCCCAATAGTCGGGAAAGAGAAGCAAAAAGTGTGGATTGAAACTGCCGACCTTGGTCTGTTGTAATGATGGATGGTACCCCAAAACGTGAAATCCAGTGATTCACAATTGCACGTGCCACTGTTTCTGCACATATATCAGTCACGGGTATAGCCTCGGGCCATCTGGTGTATCGGTCGACGCAAGTCATGAGGTAACAGAATCCATCAGAGGGTGGTAATGGACCGACCAAGTCAACATGCACATGGTCGAACCTTCGTGCTGGTTTTAAGAATGGTTGAATAGGGCTGTGAGTGTGCTTGCTTATTTTAGATTTCTGGCAGTCCACACAAGCACGTGACCAAGTAACAACATCCTTAGCCACAGACGGCCACACATAACGGTCCAGTATTAGTCGTTTAGTAGCACGGATACCTGGGTGAGATAAGTTATGGAGAGAATTAAAAATTGGCTTTCTGAAATTGCTTGGTACAAATGGTCTCACCTTATCGTCTGTGATGTCGCACCAAAGTCTCAACGTTGGAGAAATTGGCACGGATTTCAGTTTTAGGGAATGGTTGGTTGTGCCTAAGAGATTTTGTAATTCGGCGTCGGTTTCTTGAGCTTGTGATAAAGATTCAAACTGTATTGGAGTTGGACAAATCTCTTGAATGCGAGACAATGTGTCAGCGACGACATTATCTTCTCCGGCGATGTATTTGATATTGGTTGAAAATTGTGCAATGAAGTCGAGATGTCTGAGCTGGCGAGGGGAACAGGTGTCAGAATTTTTAGTAAATGCAAAAATTAAGGGACGGTGATCAGTAAAAATTGTGAAGCATTGGCCTTCAAGTGCGTGCCTAAAATGCTTTACAGCAGAGTACATAGCGAGAAGTTCTCGATCATATGTGCTGTACTTGGCTTCGGCAGTCGATAATTTACGAGAAAAGAATGCGAGCGGTTTTGGGCCATTAGGAGACTGGGAATTTAAAACTGCTCCAATAGAAGTGGTTGAGGCGTCGACCATGAGGGCCAGTGGATGCTCAGGTGACTGAAACGTCAATGTTGTGGCATTAATCAAATCGGATTTGCAATTTTCGAATGCAAGAGTCGATTTATCATCCCAAGGCACAGGACGTTTGTCGTTCTTTTTAGAATTTTTCAGAAATTCATTTAAAGACGCTTGCGTTTCTGCGGCTTTTGGCAAGAACCGCCGGTAGAAGTTTAGCATCGCTAAGAAACGTCTCAGCTCAGAAATAGTTTTCGGTTTCGGGAAGTTAATGATGGTCTCAACTTTATCAGGAAGCGGCTTAACGCCTGCAGCAGTTATGAGGCACCCGAGAAATTTTACGGCAGGTTTTCCCAATACACATTTGTCAGGGTTTAATTTTAACCCATGCTTTTTTAACCGTGATAACACCTCGTGCAAATGTTTAGCATGCTCAACATCTGAGCAAGAAGCTATTAATATGTCATCGAAATAGGGAATACAACAGTCAAGATTGGATAAAACTTGGTGTATATACCTTTGAAAACTTTGCCCTGCGTTCCGCAATCCGAATGGCATAGCAGTGTATTCGAACAAACCAAACGGTGTGGTTACAGCTGTCTTGGGTATATCAGCAGGGTTTATAGGGATCTGGTGGTACGCTCTTGCTAAGTCGAGAGTAGAAAAAATTATTTTTCCATGCAAGCATTGGGTACAATCCTGGATGTGCGGAACGGGATAGCGGTCAGTCACGGTTGTAGAATTGAGACGACGGTAGTCACCGCAAGGACGATACTCACCGTTAGGTTTTCTGACAACGTGCAAAGGACTTGCCCAGGGGCTTTTAGATGGTCGGATGATGCCCTGAGCGGATAAATATTCAAATTCTTTTTTAACAGCTTTAAGAATGTCGGGAGCTAGTCGTCTAGGTTTTGAAAATACAGGCGGACCTTTTGTTTCGATATGATGGTAAATTTGATCTTGCCTACTACCTTTCATGGGTTGCGATGGGTTTAATAACTCAGGATACTCACTAAGGATTTTATCCAGTATGCCATCACCAACCAATATAGCGATGTTCGATTCAGGAGAGTTAAGTGAAGGTAGTTGTCCATTAGAGGAAAGTCGAGTATTCGCATCAATAACTCTATAGTTTTTAGCATCAACTAGCAGATTGTAGTGTTTTAAAAAATCTACGCCGATAATAGGTTGTTTAACGTCTGCTACTACAAAGGACCATATAAAATCACGGCGCAAATTCAAATTGATGGTCATGCGCTTTGTTCCATAAGTAGCAATTTTTGTGCCGTTGGCGGCATACAACGTTAAATATTGCGATTTAGAGTGCGGAGCGTACGTTTTAGGAATGACTGATACGTCCGCACCAGTGTCAATTAAAAAGGAAAGTTTAGACTTTGAATCGGCCATTAATATGCGATTAAGGTGGCGGTCAGCATTATGGCCGGTAAGCGATCGCCTTACACGTTTCCCGAATGACGAAAAGAGCAAGGAGGGTTGCATTTTTTGGCATTCTCACCAAAATTAATATGATAGAAACATAAACCATTTTCTGGCTCTTTATAGCTTCGATTGCGAGAATTGCTACGGTAGCGAGAGTTATTTCGGTGTCTAGGATTTCTAATGTAATTGTCCCTCCGTGTACTTCGCTCCTGAACTATAGAAGTTAACTGTTTGACTTGCAGGGTTAATTGGTCAATTTGCGCCTGTAGCGCGATATTTTGTGGTGCAATAGAGACTTGTGCAGAATTAATGGACGATTGAGGCGTTAAATCGTGGATTTTATCTGCAATAGATGCGAGTTTCGTTAAATCTTCATTTAACGCTGCCAAAATCGATTGCGTGCTGTTGGGCAGTCGTCCAAGCCAGAGTGATTTAAGCAATGGCTCACCTACGGAATCGCCACCTAGAGCACGCATGCGTATAAGCAATTGTGACGGACGTTGGTCACCGAGCTCTAACCCTTGTAACAATGTCCTTATTTTAGACGACTCGCTTTCTGAGTGTAATTCAACCAAACGTGTTTTTAACTGCTCATATTTGTTGGTTTCGGGAGGTCGCATAATGATATCACTTACGGAGCTTAGTATGTCCGAATCAACAGCTGCCACAACATAATTGAACTTGGTTTCGTCAGTCGTCACATGTGCCAAGGAAAATTGTGCTTCTAAGCGGAGGAACCACAGGCTAGGATTATTCTTCCAAAACGGCGGTGGTTTCACCGCAACGTGAGAAATTTGTGGTTCGTTGAAAATTTGATCTTCAGATGTCGACATTATATATAACTTGAGTTACAAATATAATTCCATTAGGGATTAACACGTAAAAAAACACACATTAAAGTAGCACTCAAAAAGAAAGTTATCATCAAGGCGACAATTATCATAAACGACATTACAATTTATCATAAGTAAGCAAAGAGAATCTATGTCACTCAACATCGAAAGGCAATGTACCCACTGTGAATAGAAAACCAAATTCATTTAGACAAATAAAATCGTGCGGTAACTTACGCAGCTTAGATATTTTTCGATTGCACTTATCATCGTAAAAGTTCACACGTTCTTTGGTCACCAATGTAGTAATGTCTATTCCATACTAACTATAGTCAAGGTTTTGAAGTTAAAATTGCGTGTCACTCGTACAATGATAACTCTGTCATCTTATCAAATATTTATTACATAAAGAATAAACACAATCATGCAGTATTAAACAATTAAGAATGAGGCTTCCGAACAACAAGCATCGACATACATCGCTACTCCAACCACCGCTAAATTAAAAAATTTTAATTAGAGTTCTTTTTTTTGGTGAAAGTGAAAGTTATTATTTTTTTAGAAGTTGAAGTGCTTAAACGCCACAGTACGCTTGGCTTCAATGAAAATCATCGGCCGTAACCACCTGGAAACATCATTTTTATTGAAATCAATTAAATTTTTATAGAAAATAATCCCTTGCAAGGAAGGTGGTTGAAGCTTTTCTCACAATAAACATTTGAAAAGACACATAAATTAAAAATAAGCAATCAAACAATGACCATACCATTCTCCGCTATGCTCTAGCTTCACAGAAAACTAAACATTACTTCCCTAAAATTAATGAAACAACTTACTTCGCATCATTCACTTTTTTTGACGTTTTCCTCTTTGATGGAAATTTTATCCTCGTAGCTCTTGGAGTATTTCAGTAAAATTGAAATCAGATTGGCCGTAACCCATAAGCACCTGAAAACATAAGTTTTTATTAAAACAATTACATTTTAATCAATAATGATACAGTCCAAATTAAGTATGTGCAACAATCGAAAGTTTTCTCGGATCAAACATTGAAAAAAGCACACATAAATTTTAAAAAGTAAAAAAAGCGTGTAATGAAAGAAATCGTACCATCCTTCGCCATGCCTCACCTTGATATGCCAGAGACTGCGGACAACAATGGAAAGTCACGTGGTGTTACAGGTCACATGACCAGCCGGTAGCGGAGAAATTTTCACTCGAGATCCGACCAGCCGGCAGCGGAGTCACTTTCTTTTGTTTACGGTCTGCTCCTATTAGTTGTTGCCAAATATAAAAAGAAAGTTTTTATTTTTTAGGTGATAATATCCAGAAGCAAATTTTGTAAGTCAAAAAGAAAGATAATAATTTCCATCATAACCTCGGTTCATACGTCATTTCAATCAAAGAAGTAACAAATCAATGATATCTCAAAAGTCGTAGATGCGAGCGTTAAGGGCTATATAATAACTGGAGTGATATCTGCTGCGGAGTTAAAACAAAGTAAACACATTGTGAGACAAACATTCATAAACAGAAATAAATAAAAAAGTGCAGAATTTCGGATAGTCAGTAGTTAATATGTGTAGCTTAGGATATCATTGGGGGGGGGGGGGGGCAGGTCAGGATGAGGAATACATCAGATATCCAATGGCCCATGTTTGATGGATCCACACTGGATATCCGGCTCTGATCTCTGAAACCCATAAATTCCATATATATCTTTAAATATCCAAAAATTCCAAATAACGTTGCATGTTTTTAATTTATATATATTTCTTCTAATGCTGCTAATAAATTACAGTTTAAAAGTCAAATTTGGCATTTCGGATAACCGGAGTTTTCTTATAGTGGTAGGATCGGATTCCAGATATTTCAGACACCGAATATCCGATACCTTATGGGGGTAACAGTTCCGTTCGTCCCTTTCCTTCAGTGCGCCCTGTACATTGTCATCATTTTATTTATATATGATCATAAAATAGGATATAAAAACACCAAAAATGAATCATTTATTTTGGGAGTAACAGCAATAGAAGACACTCGAATGCAAAAGAAATTTTTAAATTACGCAGATGTTTTCAATATGCAAACAAACCGTACAACCGAAAATGTAAAGCTGAATCAGAATATTTCCTCTAAATAAAAATTTCTAAAACTGAATAAGTAAAATATGGAGTGCAAAGTAAAAAAAAATATGCCTGTATACTCATTTGTACTTGTACCAATAAAATTATTTGCAACTTTGTCTTTTCCAAGGCAAATAATGTGCTTTAAATTTCTTGAGTTAAAATTCTTCAGACCGCCCAGTAAATCAATGTTAAGACTACCAAGAATTTTTTCCCCCCCAAAAAGAAAACTGCATATAAATAGGCAAAGACAAAACAGTCAAGAACCATTTGATCCTGTTTCTCAGCCGATTTTCTTACTTTTTTGTTTAGTAGTTATTAATCGAGTTTTAGTGGTATCAGTGTTTAAAAATTTTGGAAAGTTTATTATTAGTTAATTAACTTTCTAAAACCCTTTTCTTTTGTTAGGCCATCAGCCTCATTTATAATCGTAATGTTATATTGTTATAGATGGCAGATGGCAACGTATCTTCGTTGAATAAATTATTTGGTAGCAATTACAATAAGAGTTCGAGTCAAGGCTTCTCTGAAACTCAGTGGCACGCCAGCCCTTTTGGAGGCCATGGCCATCCCAATTTTCGAGACCGAGGGCCCTGCGGTGCAGAAGCAGATGTTCCGGTCAAGTGGTCTGCCTGACGCAGAACCCCCAGTGTTTAGTTCCCAAGTAAGCTTGCACCTCATTTTAACTACCCCACTGAAGGAATGAAAGGCTAAGTCGACCCTGCTCAGCCCTGGAATCAAACCCTGGACCTGTGGCATGGTAGCACACGGAAGGCTAGCACTCAGCCACTGGGCTTCTTGGTCGTATATACGTATTAGGGTGGCCCTTAACCATATGTAATTTTTTTAAGGTTAAAATTTTGCTGCTCCCAACCCCTGATCCTGTTCAAATGATGAAAAAAAGGGCTATGCAAAATTTCAGCTTAATCATGTAACGTTTAGGCGACCCTCAAAGAGCTTGAAGTAACGCATATTGATTAATTCCACTACAAACATGTATATTCTTCCCTAGCTCCTAGCTTTGTCAGTTACTTCTTTGAGAAATGTATATGGAATTGTCTGGGCTTCCCGGCAATTGTTTAAAAACATTTCAAATCAAATTTGCCCAAAGTAAAATTATAAAAAAAAAATTCAAAACGCATGAAAAATTAAGACACATTTGATTTTTAAAAATAAATTACATAACTTCGATAAGAGCAAAGCGTTTTTATTTACTATAATAATTTTGATAGAATTACAACAAATGTAAGCGAAATAACAATAAATATTATTTTTTCATAAGTGAGGATTTAGTAGCAGTTGGGGTTTTTTTACGCCCTCCGGCAACAATTTGCAATATAAATTGTTTCTCAGCTTCATCTTTTGTAAGAATGTTATTATAATCTTGAATGAGTTTATACCTCTTTCTGCAACGTCATTCAAAGCAATGATGGTCTGAAGTTTTTCAATTCCACTCTTATAATCAACATCATCTTTCCATGTTGAAGGGTCTTTGTACAGAAAATCGGAGCTGATAGAAAATCTCGTGAAGAAAATTTTTGTACTAGAAGTTACAAAAGACGGAAACTTGATTTTTTTAAATGATGAAAAATCGTTTGGGTGAAGAATGTATCGCTTAAATTGATTTGTATCTTCTTCCTGTTCTTCACTTCCTTCAACCTCCAGCATAACGTGAGCCATACTTATACAAATACATAAATGATGACCAGCAACAGGCTCAGGGCCCAATTAGGCTGGTCTTAGTCATTTAGCAGTCCCCAACGAACATCAAGAGCTTTCTTAAACGTTTTTACCCCGCTGCAATTAAGTCGCTTCTGGTAAACTATTCCAATTGTATATAACCCTATTGATGTAGTCATTTTTCCTAATTTCAAGATTAGCCTGAGATTTGAAAAGCTTAAAACAAGGACCTCTGGTTCTAGTTTCAGCACATAGCTGTAGTCCATCAACATTTCCCATATTTTAATGAATTTAAACAACTGAATCATATCCCCTCTAACTCTTCTTTGCTCAAGACTATAAATATTGAGCCTTTTAAGCCTAACCTCATAATTTAAGTCTGAAAGACCACATACCAATCTAGTAGCCCTCCTTTGAACCCTTTCCAATAAGGTAATATCCTTTTTTAGGTACGGAGACCAAAACTGAACAGCATATTCCAAATGAGGTTTTACCAAACTTCTGTATAGTGGCAATACAACTTCCTTAGACCTATTCGAAATAGCCTTATTGATAAACCCAAGCATCCTGTTAGCTTTGTTACTGACTTTGCTACACTGCTGGCTGAACTTGAAGTCAAGGCTTCTCTGAAGCAATGAAAAGAAAAATGAGAGCAGTGGGTATGGAATCAAACATTTAAGTTTTATTCAATTGCCACTCAAGTTTGCTTTAAGTGAAGATGATCTTGCTTAAATGAACTCAACAATGTTATAATTGCCAAATTTGATGAATAATGCTTATATAATTAAAAAAATAGCATAATGTGTTCAATGCTAAATTTAATTATTACGGTCAAATTTCGACTGTTAGGAGAACTTTAGTAATAGCAATAAAATAAATGAATTTGAATGCTTTCGAAATATCTTCAATTTTTTGGCTCGCACATTTTATTTCTAGCGTTATTGATTTTATAGTAATGTTTAATATCTCCCGCAGGTGCTAATGTATAACATTTTTCATCTGTTCAAAAATAGACTAAAAATAATTAAATCAAAAATATCTTTCATGTGCACGTTCTACACCAAAAGTTCTTTTTGATGAGTCAGTCCAAAGCTGATCCCGCTATTAAATCAAGATTAATAAAGAATTCAAATTTCCTCGCAAAGTCCAATGGTGTTTTTTTCAACTGCTCAAAATTCAGCAAAAAATTCTGTTAAATCAAAAAGTGAAGCAGGAGAATGAGATACATTGATCTTTCCTGGAGTCTTTGTTTCAGATTATTTGTTCCAAAATCATTAGGACGTGGGAGGGGTTGACCCCCTGATAGTATATCTCTCCCACCCAGGGACCACACACACACATTTATATATGCCCACATAACTAGTCGATTTAGTGCCCCTAAAATCTGGCGTCCAGGGTCCCTTATAGTTACGTCCCTGCTCCCACCAAATAAGCCTGCTCTCATGTTTGTTTTAAAATATTTATCGATTTAATTTAATTTGTTGAATATTTTACAGGACATTAGGCCTTCTTTTATGTTCTAATTAATACTTAACCTCTTGAGACTCCAGAATGAGCACAAACAATGTTGACACAATTTTTTGGTTCTCCGATTTAAAAATGATTACAAAACAAAATAGCTGAATTTTTTTTTTTTTTTAAATTTTGGTTAATAATTAAAATTAGTTAAAATAATAATTAATCCCCAATTTCCATGTTTAAAACCATCTGTTGATTAATTTAAAAAACAATTGGGTCGTTTAGCTTTCAAATTGTATGAACACTAGTTAATATACAGAATTTTAAAAGGTACCCAATTGGGTACCGAAAGTTGCAAGAGGATATATATACAATATTTTTTTTCTATTAAAACAACCTTTACAGGGACGAACACTAAAGGGGAAAACCACCACACAATTTTGAAATTCAAAAAGTGTATTGCAGCAAAACTAAAGATTCATTATTAGGAAAAACATGAAATTAATTGAAACTTATTTTGCTCTTTTTCTCCTTGAAAATGAAGTCGCGTAAGAATATTCATTCTTTGCACTGTTTCGTGCTTAGCATTGAGGTTTTTTTAAAAATTAAAATACATAATTTTGGGTGGTATACCCCTTTGAAAGATTTGGTAAAATATTGGAATATTTTACTCTTATGGTGAAATATTTTAGAATTTTGAGATAAGTCAGCTATGGCCCTTCATAAGGTTATATATATGTTCTCCTGTGTCCTCCAGATTTCTTCTGTAGCCCCCAAGGTGACCATATGGCCCCCGTTAAGAAACCTTGGTCTAAACCAGGGGTCTCCAAACTACGGCCCGAGGGCCACATCCGGCCCGCGGACAGATTTTGTCCGGCCCGCGGAGAGCTAGCATACTTGAAAGAAAACTCCTTCTAGAGAACATATTTATTTTTTATAGCAAATTAAATTAAGTTTACTGAAGTAATCTATTTTTATGTTGAATAATTATTAATATGACATCTACATTGATATGGTCATGGGCTAACTACTCATAACATTGTTGTAGGTTATTATTTACTAACTAACAAATTATTGAAATGAATCCAACTAACATTTTATACATTTTAAATGAAAAGATAACTTATAACAAGCATAACGACATATGCAATACTAATGAGATTTATGTAATTGAGATTTTCCACTGACAATAGTTTGTAGTTGTGGACTAATTTTACTTGTACCAATTATTAAAAGAGATTTAAGATGCTCATCAGTTAATTTAGATCTGTAAACATTTTTTGTGTACTTCATTTTGGAAAAGGTCTTCTCACACAAATATGTAGTACCAAAAACAGAAAACAGCCCACGAGCAAATTTATGCAAATTATCAAATTGTGTCAGTGGAAGACACTTATAAAATTCCAACAAAGATAAGTTTTGATATTTGTTCTTAATTATATCACTGCACTGTAGATCAATCATTTCCATTTGAAGTTCCGGGGCTAGGGTTTCAATGTCAGTATCAAAAGGATTCCGAAAAATCTTAATTTGATTCGCAATGGCATCAAAGTCCGAGAAACGAGTATCAAAATTTATTTTCAAAGCACTCAAAGTTTCGATTGCAAAATCGATAGGAAACTCGGTCTCAGTGGTGTGGCTAAATATTTCACATGTTTTAAAATGTGAAAAACATTTACTTCGTAGTTGTGATTGAAACAGTATCAATTTCTTCCGGAATGATTTGATATTATTGTATAAATCAGGAAGATGCTGGTTTTCTCCTTGCAATCTCAAATTCAGTTCGTTCACATGTTTTGTCAAATCAACATAGAATGCTAACTTCCACAGCCATGCGTTGTTTTGCAATTCAGTAAGAGGGCGATGCTTTTCATTCAAAAAAAATTCGATCACTGCTCGAAGTTCAAAAAAGCGCTGAAGGACTTTCCCACAACTAAGCCAACTTACGGCAGTATGATAAGGTAAGTCATTTTCTCCAATCTCTTTAATAAATTGTACGAATTGTCGGTGATTCAGCCCAAAAGATCTGATAAAATTAACAGTTGATATGACTGGTTTCAGAACTTCAGACATATCCAAACATTTTCCGCACAAAGACTGTTGATGAATGATTACAATGTAAGACTATTGGTTTTGAACCACCGTCATTTTCTACAGCCTTTGACACAAGAGCGACCACTCCTTTATCTTTCCCACTCATGTTTTTGCCTCCATCAGTTGTAATACATTTCAAGTTTTTCCATCGAAGGTTCTTTTGCTTAATGGCCATTTCAACTCCTTTAAAAATATCTGAACCAGTAGTTGTGCCATGAATACTATACATATCAAGAAGTTCTTCATGCACTTCATAGCTTTTATTTACTCCTCGAATATAAATCAACACCTGAGCAGTATCTGACACATCCGTTGACTCATCCAAGGCCAAAGAAAACCACTCAACATGTCCAATTTTGTTGAACAGTTGAGAGGATATATTTTCAGCGATGTCTTCTACCCTTCGAGCCACAGTGTTTGCTGACATACTGACAGTTTTTAATAAATTTACCTTTTCAGGGCACATTTCTTCGGCTACTGCGATTATGCATTCTTTGACCACTTCTCCATCGGTGAATGGTTTTCCACGTTTTGCAATTTCAAGAGCCACACGAAAGCTGGCACGAGTTGCAGCCTCTTGTTCAGTTTTGAGTTTTGTAAATAAAGATTTCTGCGATTTCAATCCGCGCTTCATAGCTTCGAATTTTTCTGTCCGCAAACTTCCTGTATATTTTGAGTAATTTTGAAAATGTTTTGCTTCATAATGACGTTTAATGTTATATTCTTTGAGAACGGCTATGCTTTCATTGCAAATCAAACATAGCGCCTTGTTACTGGACTCAACTACGAAATACTGAATGTTCCACTGATCTTTGAATTTTCTGCATTCACTATCAATTTTTCGCTTCTTTTCCATTCTACTAAATCACACACAAAAGCAACAATTCAAATAAAAATATTGTTACAAAGATGTCTTAAACTTAAACACGCACAAACACGTTTTAAGGAGGCACGCACTATTTTATTTCACAGCAGTGTCATAGGAACTGACTTGTGGTTGCGCCACTAGCCTTCTTATATATTTCACTTACTGCCATCTAGAAGTGAGTGGAAGACACCAGAACTTTATCGAACCAACGAGATTATTCTGTAAGTGCTATTAGCGCCATCTGTTAGGGATAGAAGGTACTACCTATTTCTGCTTGTGTCCACCAGATGTCCTGTCACGTTACTCCTCATGGCTCGCTCGTACTCTACGACTAATCTAGAAATTACAGATAATGACAGGAAAATTAATAATATGCAGTGTTGCCGTTTTGCGGACTTTAGTTCGATTTGCAGCCTTTTTTAAACGTGGCGTACTTTTTCGGACTTTTTTTTTCATGTAAAAAAATACTCATTCGTTACTTGAGTACTCGTTAGGAACCGAAGTAACGATTACTGAAGAAAAAAGTAATCAATGATTACTTGTGTATTTCATTACTTTTGTAATCAATGATTACTATGGCGATACGATGCGGGTACCCCATCATAACGGATACCCATACGATACAGAAAATACATCAGCTTCCCCGTCGCTAATGGCATCTGGCAAAAAAGTAATCATATTTTACACCACTAGTGGACTGATTCAACTTTTTACCACCGGCAACAATTAATGATAATATGGTTTTGGCCCTTGGAATTTACTGGAGTAATCAATATGGCCCTAAGGCTGGAAAGTTTGGAGACCCCTGGTCTAAACCAACATGATGATTACCACACTGTTCGTTTTTTTTTTCTAATATGAAACTATGAACAAACCCAACAATATAAACATGTTTTACCCTCCTGAAAATATTAATTTAATATTTTATAGGAATTATGAAATTAATTGTTGAAAAAAAAATTGATCTGAAACAATTCTATTGCCAGGAAAAATTAATCTGGAGAAGATTTCATACGAATATTGAGTTTTAGGGAAGTTAGTTTTGCAGGTGCATTTCTTAGCATGTGTATCAGAATGTTTCTTCTTTGTTTGTTGAAACAACTAAATTTATAAACTGGCATATAGTTCATCAGTTCAAAAGAAATCAAGTATGCTAAATGAACTAAAATGAGAACAGAAACGGCACATTCCTTATACCAGCAGTTCCTCCCTTGAACATGGATGAACTCTTCTTGACATTCTGCCAGTCAGAGCTCTTTCTTTTAATTAAAAACTGACACAGGCCTGGTGTAAAGAGAAAACAGCCTTTTCGATGTAGTATCTGTTGGGGTAGGGCCCTGGTAGTCTAGTGGATAGCACGTCGAACTTCCACCTGGAAGGTCGCTCGTTCGATACCCACTGAAGACCACCATGTATACTTGGGGACATGTGCATGTAAAATCCGTAGACCCCACTACCTCTCCCCGTGCGTAAGCAATCCTAAGGCCTCGACTAACAGGTAGGGGTCTGGTGGAGAAAAGTATCTGTTGGGGTTGCTTATTTGAGTACTAAGAGTCTATAATTTTCATATGAAGTCTACTATTTTTTTCTTCAAATATAGTAGACATTATATAGTGAAAATGATTTAAATTTTTTCTTTTATACTTTTTATCTCTGCTCTCAACCCCACCCTCATATTCGCTCTTTCTTTTGTAGAACACTTGGCAACCGTAGCATATGTCATATTCAACCTTGTGTTTTGAGAATAAAAATAAACATATAATCATCATCACTAAAAAACCCATATCAGGATAAAAAGCTGAAATTCCGAACATTATTCTTTGTCAGCAACATCAACCTGATACTCCTATTTTGTTCAGATTTAGAACAATTACAAACATTGCCATACAGTACCTATATATGCTACAGCACTATCGTGATTCTTTGTTATCATGTTGTCTAAGAAAATGATTAAATGACTACGACGTAAAATATTTTTGTGATTCCAAATCACTATATTACAAGAATAACATTTATACAATTTTGATGTCTATAATACAAATTAATGTACAACATTTGAATATAAATTCATATTTATCTACATAAAATTTATCTAGTAACAAACTATTGCTAAGTCTTTTCCCACCTAAATAAAAACAATTCCGAACAACTTTCTTTCCTTTTCAATCAACGGCTACAAATTTATGAACTTTCTTCTTTCTTGATGCTCGGAGGAAATTCTTTCTTAGTTCTGCAAATTTACTCGATTCTTTCCCTTCTAAGCATAAAGCATCTACTGAAAAAGCTTTTGTTGTTTCTGGTATTGAGTCTGTTGATTTTGAAACTGAATGGCCCTAGAAGACAAAAGATCAAATTTATTTTATGTGAAGAATATAATTACTTATTAGGTAAAGATTTTATCAGGGTTCTTACTAAAACTTTCAAACAAATTTAAGAGCTTTTTTAAAGCTACTGTTTTATTTTTAAAGGTTGAATCAAGGTCTAATTTTGAGTGAAGTCCAAAACATTTGTCTATGCATGTAACAGTTTTATAAAATTTAAACACATGTCAAGCTACAATAATATAAATTAAGGAGTAAAAAGATGTTAATGAGATTTTTAAAGTAGAAAAACAACTCACATTTACACCCTAATTATTCTCTAAACTGAGCACACATTAATTATTTTCTAAACATATTGATGATGAATAATGATGTGGAACAGTATTATTTCTATACATTTACAATATTTAAATTTTATTTTACTTATTTATTGTGCCCAGAAATTGTTAACCTCTTTTATGAATGCAGTTGATCAATTTTAAAAATAGCAATAATTGCAGTTAGAAAATAACTGAATATTTCTACTGCATTTTTAGTTGAGAAATGCAGAAAAAGCTTTTTTTTAAATTGTGAATGATTTGCAACGTTCTTGCAACAGACAAAATGTACATAATGTGCTATCAAGAGGCCCGAAGCAGCTGAACATAATGTTCTAGCTGCTTCGAGCCTTTATACATAATGTTCACCAGCTGTACATAATGTTCTTCAAACTCATTTTTGCTCTCAGAAATTATGAGATATTTGTTTTAGTATTTGTTCAAATTATGCTTACCACATCAAAAGCGGAATGACGAAAATTTAGTTCTTCTCTCTTTTTATGTGAGTTTTTCATAAACTGTCTCTGAAAAACAAATAAATCATTTTATTTTTGCATGCAGTTTTAGGTATACAGAATAACAACATGATATATCTTGAACTTTGTGACTATAAAGTTATAATCAGAAACCTCATTATTTTATGAAGTTTGAATTTGTGTTGATGTATGAAGATTTCAATTTTTATTCTTCTAAAGTAGCATTTCCCAACCAGTGGTTTGCAAAAATAATATTGCAATGGAAATTTTTATTTGCTAATGCACACACACAAAGTAATAATAATATATTTACATACATATTAGGACAGACTGTAAAAATTATTTTTTAAAATAAATTGTTTTTCTGATAATGCATAACATTTGGGGAATGGCACAGGAAGCATACGTACAAAATTTTAAATGCACTTATTTCTACTGTTTCCTTATCTTGAAAGTTTTGTATTGAAAGATATTCATTGATTAATTTTAAAATTTGACTGTATGTTTCTTCTACCATTTTCCACTTTTTTTTTTTGAAAGCACGAAAAGAGTTGGAAGTATGGAAACTTACTAAAATGTAAGATTTTGCATTATTTTCAGTTAATCTCACGTACAAGACCCTAAAGTTTAACCAAAAGGTATTTATTCATAAATTTTAACTCACATTTATCACACTTCATTTCAACTTTTCTGCATTATCTCAATGAAAAAATTGAAAATATGTAAATTTTAACATTTTTGTAAGCTTCCATAACTTTTGCAAATATTAAACCAAAAGATATTTATTGATTGATTCAAAATTTTGTTCGTATATTTCTCATGCCATTTCACAGCTTTTTCGGGCTATTGGGTAAATAATTTTTAAACACATTTTTTGAGAATACCATGGGTGATTCTGAGCGAAATTTTTTTTCCGTAACTCACACAAAATTTTCGGAAATCGTATGCACCATTTTTTAAAATAAAGATTTAACACGTACTTATGTGACCATGCCCCCTCTCCTAAACACCACATAATACATACGTGTATATATTTATATACAAGCTCAAAAAAAAAAAAAAAAAAAATGCGTTAAGTGTTGATGAAATGAAAGGTCTAATATGAATACCAAAATTCTCTTTCATTTCCCCGGAAACATTATTATATCATGCTGAAAATTATTTAAAGTAGTACAAAATATGTTATTGTCTGAAGGAAGAAAGAAAAGTACAGATATTGTTCAGCAAAGAAATATTAAGATTAATAAATTGAAAAATTTTCGGGAAACAAATTTTGTCTTTCTTTAATTTTTGGATCAGGCCCTTGAAAATTTTCGGAAATGTTGGAGAATTTCAGATCAGAATCACCTTTGGAAAATACATATGTTCACTGCCAATTAATAATTCAGAAATAACAAATAATAATTTAAAAAATGTATTCATTTTCTTGTAGCTGTATTTCGTTTTTATTTAAACTCGGACGTTTTGCAATTATATTTTCATTTTTTTTATGAACAGAGGCAAAAATTCAGCGCGTGTGGTCGGGGTTTCCGTCCAAATTTCTTAGATCAAATCTTTGAAAACTGAAAAGAGTCTTCTGCCTCGTGGAAGATTAAATTACAGTGAAAACCAGAAAATTAATTTTTTCATTTCTAAATATAGTTACCAATATTATTAGAAGGAAAACAAAATTTATCCCTTCCTAGATAGAGCTTGCAGACAAGTCCACCACTTGAAAATTTGAATTTTAGCCCCTGATAAACAATTGTGCAACCAGGAAAAAAAAATGTCCTAGCAAATTTTATAGTTTTTTCACCAGTTATTAACGACTACAAAAGATGCTTTGCCTTTTTTTTGGATCTTAAAAGGTGTTTGGAAGGGAAAAAAGGTTGGGAACCACTGTTTGGAAGATTTTATTTTTACTGCACTCTGATAAGTTCCAAACAGGGTGAAATGCTTTTATTTTAACATGCCAACTCATTCTCATAAAAAATTTACACATAATTATATAAGTCCATCATGTTGCATAAATTATTTTGAAATTGAACAAATTTAAAATTGTCAATGAAGTATTTTTATCACATGTTATTGTAAAGCACCGACAAGGTTAAACAGAATCATTGACTACTGATATAAATATTTCATCTGATATTAATGTGCAATATCAATAAATTATTTTTCTATTTTGGGCAAATTCAATTATGAGAAAATTAATTAGGAAACATTTAATTACATAATCCTAAAAAATAGTCTTAATTTAAAGAAAAAAAGAGAAAAAGTTAAAAAATATTTTTAACATTTTAATGTTTAAAGAGTCAATTAGCAAGAGCCTCTTACTTTAATAGCCTCCCCAACAGACCGGCTCCTGAAATGTTTCCTCCCTGGCTCATTGGGAGTGTCACTAGGATTCTCTTTTTGAAACTGAAAAATATTATGTTCAATATAATGCTTAAGACAAAAGAAAATAAAAGATATAGTAAAATTAAAATATTGGATACATGATAATTATAATTAGTAAGCTATTGTAACTGCATTTAAAAAAGATAGAATGTTAAATGCATAGAATAAATACTAATTGAACGCTATTTGTTAAAAAGTGCAAATTTCTTGAAAATAAAGGACATTTAGAAGTTAAATTTGATGTATTAAAAATTTTTATAAGTAATGCTCAAATTATTTAAGAAGACTTAAGTAACAAATATAATTTGCTTTCATACTGGATGAGAGAGACAAATCAGGGAAAGGTAAAATTCTGCATGAGAAAATTATAAACGTAATCATTTTAAACATTTTGAAGTGTAAAAAATAGGATTATGTTTTAATTTAAACTTTATTACAACAATGTTGTATTATTCCACAGGTATAACTGTCCTTGTTAGTTTAAGAGTTATTTAAAAACGGTTCTCTAGTTTTGGGGGTTCATCATTTTAAAATCATTGAATTTTTTGGCCCACAAAAAATATGTCATTTATCTACGGAAAATAATATCTATATTTTACATTTGCGCCAGCATGGCGACAGAATGATAATTAAAACCAAGTCATTAGCACATGTCACCAAAATCAAATAAATGGATGACAAATTTGTCACCTGAAATACTTAAGTCTACCTCTTCCATTTTCTATTTATCGTTGAAAAAAAGAGTGGATTCACATTTATCAATTGTTGAATTGTTCTTCTCACACGAGTTTATCTACGTCATCAGATTTTTCAAGTGCACAAAAGTATGTGAATGTGTAGTAATTTTTTTATTTATGGGCATTTAACCTCAAAGGACTCTCTATGGGTTGTGATCTTTAACTTCTCTCCTCCCCCTGCCCAGTTTTGTTTTGACATTTAAAAAGTTCAAATCTGTGTCAAAAGTTTTTTGCAAACATTAATATTTTAACTTTTGTCTACCAACTTATATTTTTGGGTTACTAAATCATAGCCAAGGCGGTCTTTTTGGAGCACTAAATTTTCATTGCTGGCACCTATTTATATAAATATTAGTTCTGTAAAAATAATAATTTTTGAAAATAAAAAAAAATATGAAAAATCATGACTCAACCTTTTTAATTAGTTTCCTTTTCCTTGAAGTATTTGGCAAATTTTCAATGTATGCTTGCAAGTCAGAGAGAGCTTGACTAGTATAATCAGATGACTGAGCTTCTGAAGCTTTTGCCCTATCACAAAAGGCGATTGTAGTTTTTACTGGCTCATTCTAAAAAGGAATAACTTATTAAGAAAATTAAATTTATATACAAAAATGAATACAGCAAATACTTGTTGAACCTGTTTATCTCGAACCTATCTCAAATTTTCATATTTTCCCTGCATTTGTACCCTTAACTCAATGTACTTTTCCATGTTAATCTCGAAATTCCCCTTACCCAAAACCTCTATATCTCGAATTCTGGTTTTCCTGCCATTTTCGAATTCGAAGCCGAGTGACCTTTACAGCAAACAAAAAGCTTTCCTTCACTCAGCAACATTCCCATTATGCTCCACGGCAGAGGGGACACGCAAGAGTGGAAACCAAATGGAAATCAGGGAGAAATGCTTGCCAAGAGTAAGTTTTTGTGGAAGTCTGACGACAGTGAGTCGTTTCTTGCATTAGGAGGTGTAGAGACTTGGACAATGAATGGGGGAGGGTGCAATTGACAAGTTTGACAAATGGGATGAGCTTTTCAGTTTCATGGTCAGAGGACATGACAAAAGGTCAATTTACTCTGTTACCTGGTTTTGTACGGTTCTCTTGTAGATTGCTTTGTAAGACATGATAGGCGTGAAAAGAAAGCCGAATGTTCTTTCGATTGATGAAAAAAGGAAAATCTTGGAATTTTTGCACAAAAATCCACTATTGAAAAAAAAAAGAAGGTGCAGCCAAGTTTGGCATTCCTGCTAGCACTCTTTTCACCATCTTTAAAAACAGAGTCTGTGGAGCAAACGTTTCACTCAAAGAAAACTGCGAAAAAAATTCGAAAATATACGTTTCCTGCAAGGAAAAGCGGAAGACTTTTCCAAAGAACTTGGTCATGGAGAAGCATTCAAAGGCAGCAACAGATGGCTGGAAAGCTTTAAAAGCAGAGATGACATTGTTTTTCAAAAACTTTGTGGTGAAAGTGCATCAGTGCCTGAAAGTGTTGTGGAGACTGGAAAAAAGAAATTCCTTCTCTCAGAAAAGATTATGAGCCTAGGGATGTGTTTAATGCAGATGAAACAGGCCTTTTTTTTCAATGTCTGCCAGACAGGACTGCAACATTTAGGGACGAAGAGTGCAGAGGGGACAAGCAAAGCCAAGTCAGGGTAACTTTTTTAGCCGCTAATGAAGACGGTTCCGAAAAACTTCCTCTTTTGATGATCGGATGTTCTGAAAAGCCCAGGTGTTTGGCAAAACTCAAATCTTATCCTTTAACATACGAAGCAAATAAGAAAGCATGGATGACGAACAAAATAAATTTAATGACTAGCTCATATCTGTAGACAAATCCATGCGTTTGAAAAAATGAAAAATTCTACTTTTCATTGATAATTGCAGTGCGCATTCGAGTCTCCCAACTTTAAAAAATGTCACTGTAAAGATTTTGCCGCCCTAACACTACTTCAAGGTTACAGCCCCTAGATCAAGGCATAATTCAGTTTTAAATCTTTATATCAACCACAGTTGGTGCGTAAACTTTTAGACACTATCGATGAAGTAGCAACCCTACCGAAAATAAACATCTTGGATGTTATGAGGATGACTGATTATGACTGGAGTCATTCAGTGTTCATCAAGTGTCACTCAGAAGACAATTCATAATTGCTTCATAAAAGCAGGATTCAGAAATCGATTCGAAGAGAAGAGTGAAAATGACGAAGCGTGTGTTGAAGAGGGAGATGAACAAATCAACACAATGACTGAAGATAATGCCATTAGTTCTCAAGAATGGAAAGCCATAAAGAATGGACTGAACATAGATATTCCTGTTGAAGACTTTCTAGCAATGGCGTAACTACAGGGTGGCAGAGCTGGCAAAATGTCACGGGGCCCCTGTCCTGATGAGGCCCCAGCCCAAGAGGCTGAGCTCAGAAGTAACCTTAAATTTTTAACGAAATTTAGCAAAAATTATAAATTTTATACAAGTATTTAAATTAATTAAAGTTAGACACAACTAAACATCACATACAAATTCAAATAAATTATTAAAATTTAAACGCATTTATATGAACAGTATCAATTTTAAAATGCATCTATTGCTTGCCTTATTTTTTGCTGCAGTACTTTAGTGGTGCTGGCGAGCTACTGACACTAGGGGAATTCCCCAAATTTGTGAACAGAGACCGAAAGAGTATTGATTCATTAAAAAAAAGCTCTAGACTTGTTGAATATGTATATAAATAAGACATATCTGAATCATTTGCCAGAGAAATTCTTAGTCTTCAGTCCACCTTCAGAGATAAAATAAAAAAGTCTTCGTGTATTAAGAACTTGCTGATTTATTAATTATAAAGAATCATTTTATGTCTTCTGTCTTTCCTGAAGTACGTACTGCATTAATGTTACTTTTGTAGCACATAAAGCCCGAGAAAAGAGTTTTATTAATAAATATCTTGTTAAGATTAAATTGTTATTACATTATAAATATGTAATACCTATGCTTTTGAATATTAAATTTATTAGATATTTAACTAAAATGCACACAATATTAGTAATACTGTTGGGTAACTACTTCGAGTGATTTATTAAAAGTAAACTATAACGTGATATTTTTTCCGGGGTCCCATCCAATGAATTTGTTACGGGCCTCAGATGGCATGGTTATGCCACTGGTTTCTAGACATGGATAATTCGCTGGTAACATGTGGAACCTTAATAGATGCGGAAAGCATTGAGAACGCTAAAGGTGATTTGGAAGAAGAAGAGGAGGTTGAGGGAAATAAAGATGTCGCAGAAGTCACAGTAAAAGAAGCGGAAAAGGCTATTGAAACATTAACAACTATCCTTGAATTTCAAGAAAATGTTGGTAAATGTGGATTTGCAGCAATCACTTCCCTCAAAAGTATAATTGAGTCCAAAACAGCAAAAAACATTGAAAGACTATTTTTTTTGTTCTTGCTAAAGAAATTAGTAGTACTTGTATTGATTTTTGAAGACTTGCAAAAAGGAATGCTGAATACTATTTCTTTATTGTCGATTTATTGTTTACTGTTATAGCAAAACGCTTAATAAAACTAATACAGAAGGTTTTTAACATACAACATGTAGTCTTTATTTCAATTGTAAATTTTAATAGTTTTATCAAAACCTCTGTATCTTGATTATTTTTTCTTTCCCGTGAAATTCGAGATAGACAGGTTCGACTGTATCTTGGATATCGGAAATCTCGGGTAATAGAAACTGGGCATAAAAACTTGCTGTGCTTGCAAATTTAGCATCTTTTAAAATAAAACAATAGAAAATGTTTTAAATGATAAAAATAAAATACATGAAGTTATGTTTTACAGCTCAACAAATTAAAAAAAAGAAAAAAAAAAAAAAAGGAATCAACTACTAGTATTAAATTTTAGAAAGCAAATTGAAAAATTTCAGCTATATTAAGTGAAATCCAAAAAATGCATTTTCCCTAGATAACACAAATCTGAAGAATATATTTTATTTTTTACATTATTTTTTTTTAAAGCGGCTACTTTTTGAGGGCAGGAGAAGCTATAGTACAGACAGTGAACTAAAAAATGACCTTTTCAAGGATCATCTACAAGAAAAAAAAATTGGTCCATTCATTGCTGTAAATGTTGTATAATGGAAATGTTTCCTTAACAAGAAGTCCACTTAGCTTATCGTTAAGCCAACTTTTAACATGAAACTGAAGAAATTCTTGGTGCCATCTTTTGCATTCTAGCATATTCAATGCTCTTTTAGGGCTTAAGAGTATGGAAAGCAGGAGTTTAGTTGAGAAGTCACCATCTCTTTTGCTAAGAGAAACAGCTGAAATGTGCTTGTTGTTGTTATTTAACGTTTTCATAGTGATTATTTAAGGATATTTTTTTTCAGGGACTGTTAAAACAAAATATGAGATAAAAATAGAAATTGATGAAGGATTAACACTACAAAGCATCCACATGCTCGCTGATTCAAGGCAGATTAAAATGGAAATTTGAGTGGGAAATTTTTTGCAAATTCAATACTTCCTTTACTCTAATGAGGAAGTAAAAATATTAGTGCAGAATTAGTTTCAGTTGTTCATTAGTACACTTTTGATATTGATAATAAAATTATTATTATATAATACTGGTTTATTTATCAATAGCAATACTTCTTTATTACTATTATTGTTAGTCCTTTCTGTAAGTCATTATTAAAAAATTTTTCTGTTTCAATTATGAAAAGTTCTAAAAAGAAAGCTCCTCTGGGAAAAATGATTTAATTCTAGAATGATTTTGAATGAGAGAAATTAAATGCTGAAAATCAGGCTATTGAAAATTGTTATTTCCTTATCAGTGGTGTAGTCCTGGAAAAAAAGGAGGGGAGAAGCTTACATATACGAACATCAAAAAGTGGGGGATGCTTTGGTTAAAATTCAAAACAAGTGGCGGGACACTTGTATTAAAATAACAAGGTAGGGGACGCCGTTCCCCTGCTTCTGTCCTCGACTGCACCACTGTTCCCGATCACATTTAAATGGATACGTATGGAACTGAGCATTCATAAAATTAAATCAAAAAAAAGGAAAACATAGTTGTGTAAGAATTTCAAACAAAGCACATTTATTGGAATGGCAGTTAAGGAGAACAACAGTATTTTTTAACAGAGATTGTTTCCATGCATGTAACAAATGTAAATTTTGTTTCACTCAAAGCAATATATAAAAAAGGACCATACAAGTCTCACAAATACTGACTCAAATTTTTATACTAAAATACTGACTCAGATTTTTATACTAAAAGTGCTAAGCAACAGATATTAAAAAGAAAAACAGACCTCCACCTCTTTATGTAAGGATTGTAGTTGTCCTTCAAATGGCAAATCCCTAAGACACAAAAGAACATCCTGAACTAATTCTTTAGGTGGTTCAAATAGAATAGTGGCATTGTCAATAAGAAATGTAATACACTTCACAAGTCGAGGAAAGTTCTCTTTCAATGCTTCGGCAGTCATCTGCACAATTAAAAAACAAGTTTATTATATTTTATATTCTAGAAAGTAACAATGGACATTTGTAATGCAAAAGCACTGTGGTATTTTATTGATGAGTATTACTAATATAAATACCATAACAATCAATGTCATGTTGACCACAATATGAATATAATAAATGATTGAATTTTAATGTAAACATCATTAAAAAATAACATGAGTCTTTTTGACCAATTTAAAATACATGCAAGTTTGTAAATTTATTAACTTGATTTTAAGGTAAAAATTCACTCTCGCCATGATACTCACATTGAACATCAGTTTTTATATTTAACACATGATTTACAATAATAGTTCCTAATACACTACTTTACATAAGGAACAAAACTCATTTTGCTCCAGTAGAATTGGCACCATTTATTACTTGTGGTTTCAAAGTAGAGCTATGACCGTCATGTGGTAACAGACAATATGACAATTTCAATTTGTTGAAATAGCTCAAAACAAGGAACCGTCAATGCATATGTCAAGAGTTATATACTTGAAATAAAATTCAGGAACCCTGTAACATGAAGAAAGCCATTATGGGCCACTCCATGAAAATAGGTAAATGGGTGGTCAATTTTAAAATCATTTTTATGTGGATAATTTTGGTATGTATTAGAAGATAAAATGTCATATTTTATGTTTTGAGTAAGAAAGCAAAGATTATCATTTCTGGACACAGCATTCAAAAATGGCTTCCTTGTCCAAGCAAGTTCATTGAGTTTTCAAATGAATTTTGCATAACTGCTTTGGGTTAAAAAAAAATCAACTGAAACTCCCGAAGACAACTTTATAGGTAAATATAAATTTTAATTATTTTATTTTATTAAACTTTAAGATCTAGGAGATATCTTAATAGCTATACTAGCACAAAAAAAAAGCTTATTTTTTGTGACCTGCATGTGACGAAAATCTTTTCAGTTAGTTTAAAAATGGAACACATTTATTTAATATTAATAAAACTTGTTTTTACAGAAGTGAAAGGATCTCAACGAATGAAAAAGATAAGAGAAAAGAAAAAAGTCCAAATTTCCAGAAGGAAGAAAATAAAAGTATAAATGAACTGAAAAAAAGAAAGGCTAGATGACTAAAAGCTGATAAAGAGAAACAAAGGGGCTCAAATAATACAAGTGGACAGAGCACCCCGATAGAACTCACTATCTGTTTAAATATGTTTTAAGAAAAATATCAGCTCTCGCTTTAGCTAACAGAATTTTTTTTAAATTTTGGGAAAATATTAAAACTCTTTTTTTTTTTTTTTTGCATTTACTCTGATTCAAATTAAAATATTTATGTGAATAATTAATTTGTGCATAACCTATATTCAAATAAATGCTGTAGATTTTAAAGTGAACAAATAGATTTCGCAAAAGAATTCACAAAATGTCACGCACATAACAACTGTGTTCCGCCTTGTAACACAATACATTAGTTTTTTTTCAACTATTAAAATCATAATTTCTCAATAGATATATTTCGTTTACATTGGAACCTTGGCTTTCAAATCCTATATTTTGCTTTGTCACTCCATGATTAATAGAGCTGAAATTGTAACCAATTCATTAACAAAGGTTGACGTTAAGCTTCCTGCACATCATACATGCAGAATTATATTTTAAACTATAAAAAAGATTTATGAAGATATATCTATGTCAAAAGCATTTTTGCACCATAAGCAGGGTTCGTTGATTTAAATCAAGTGATCTTTTAAAAAAAATCATCGATTTAAATCAAGTGATTTTTTTTTCAAAAAAATCATTGATTTTACTATGTTAGAAAGTGTTGTAAAAATGAAATATGTTACAATTACAACTACTGTTTCAAACAAAACTTCTTAGGTCCATGTCTGTGTGCATAACATATTTCATAAGGTTAGAATTAATTACTATTCTTTTAATTTGACAATATTTTTTTTTAATTTTACAATATTCTTCAAGCATCTTAACAGCAAAGCATAATTCATTCAATCATTCAAATTACAATTCATAATACATAATCATGAACCATTCTGTGTTTTTTATCTAAAAAATAGTATTTTAGATCAATTTAATCAATGCCACACAATAAATAATTTGGAATGATAGTGTTTAAAACAACAATTGTTAGAATTTAAAATATGTATCCTTAAAGTTTCATCCAAGTCCACTAATAGTTCAAGGTTTTTTTCCTTCTAAAATATTTTTTTATCATGGAAGTTTTCAATAAATATACTTGATTAAAACAAAAAGTTTCAGTTTTAATAATGGTGTGAGCATATGATTTTTCGAAATGGATAAAAATATTTCAGGCTTTTTTATTTATAAAACTGAAAAATGATTAAAGTACATTCAATGTAAAACTTAAGTACACACAATTGGTACTTTTTTCAGTGTTAACAGCAAAATAATTCAGATTAAATTTGTTCATTTTCTCTGTACTTATGAGTGTACTATTATTCCTGGTAGGGTTAAGTTTCATTTGAGTCATGCATTTGTATTCAAATTTGTTTATCATTATTACTATTAAAAACATTTATTGCTGTGAAAATAGTTTAAAGTGTGTTTTTGCATATTGATTAAGATTCCATATTGTTTCTATGAATGTAACGTAATAAATATCCAAAATATATAGGGTCTTTTTAAAAAAATCAAAAAAAATCCGATTTAAATAAAAAAAATCCGATTTTTTTTAAATTTTTTAAAAAAAAATCAAAATAATCACGAACCCTGACCATAAGTAAGAATTAAAAAATGCAACCGCTTCCACTTATTTAAAATCTTCTGCTCTATGACAAAATTTTGGTGAAGCTAGCGAGTCCATTTGTCCTGCACGTGGCAGTGGAATGGCCCTATACCATACAGCTATAAGATGGTTATTTTCCTGAAGTGGTCGAATAATGTATAATCGACTTATTTGATCGAGAACAATTACAACTTTTATGGCACAATTAAAAAGTTTTATTTTATGGGGTGTTTCTGGACCTTCAACTAAATGCATTGCAAACATGGTTTTGGTATACATTGATAGGCAATTAAAGTTTTTGCCTTTTTCTAGGACTTCCAATGAGAAGTGTAAGTCAGCTACATTTTATAAGTTGGTGGGAATTCTCTTCAGTATAGCCATAGCACGCACATTGTACAAGTTTTTAACCAAAATTAGCATTCAGATAGCACTTCAAGATTAAAATTATCATAAAATTTTCTTTTATGACAAAATGTCTATTTGGAAGAGTGAGCTCTATACCTGCTTCTACAATTGGTGTAGAGAAAAAAAAAGGAAGAAAAATCATTTCTTATACTTTACTGAATTTCTGCCTGATTATTAGTTTGGTCACTTATAAGTAGCCAAAGAAACATAAAAACCATATTTTAGTTCCCTACAGTCAAATACAAATTTTCATCAACAGCACTGTTGTCAAAATGAGGGGTAGTTGGAGAATAATATGGACCCTCACCTTAATTGAAATAGAACTATCAAAAGTATATTTTAAGCTCTCATTTTCTACTTTTTCTCGATGATGATATATTCTATTTCCAAGTTGAATCTTTAATACAACAGAGAAAGGAAAAGAAATGCTGAGAATTTATTATTCATCATACAAACTAAACATTTGCTAATCTTTATTCATCCTTTACCCCCATTTCGATGAAATAGAAGGAGACCTGACACATGCGCAAATTCGAGGAAAGTCTCGGCTAAGAAAATCAGACAGTTATTAAATGAAAGGTTTAATATTGATACCAGAAGTCATTTTTCTCCGGAAACGTTATTGTATTGAAATTTTTTAAAAGTAGTTTAAAACATTTTGCTTGTCTGAAGGTAGAAAGAAAAGCATTAGCATTATTCGTCAAAGAAGTATCAAGATTAATAAAATAAAAATTTTTTTGGAAAACTGATGTTTTTTTTTATAATTTTCAAAACAGGTTCTTGAACCTTTTCTGAACTATAAGAGAATTTCGGATAAGAATCACGCATGAAAGAAACCTTAAGATTAATAAATTAATATATATATATATATATTTAATTTTCGGAACAGGCCTTCGAAAAATTTTTCGGAAATGTCTGAGAATTTTGGATCAGAGTCACCCCTAGGACTGTTATCATTAAAATGGGGGAAATCACATCCAACAAATTCAAACCGGGACTTTTACAATCTATTGTTAATTTCAGGAAATTGTTAAAATTAAGTTGCACTGCATATCTTTTGACTTTTTTTGTAGCAAAAAACTTGAATAAATAAGTACCTTTCTAGGACAAATTATATGTGGAGCAAATAATGTAGCTAAATTGCAAGATGTCATTTTATTTTTCTCTTGAGCATTTTGTACTTGATTCAGCAACAGGAGAAGATATTTCAAAAGACAATAATTGTCAGGAGGCAATAATAATAGGAGTAACTGGGTAGACTTTATTTGTCTCTGGCACATAACTTTTTGTTGACTAGAAGGAACATCATCTTTATACATGTCTAGAAAACGAAAATAAATAAATAATATTGTATATATATATATATACAATATACATATTGTTAATTTTTTCATGTTATTTTTGTAATATGTACTATAGAACTTCAATAATTTAATAATGAACAAATAATAATACTTCTTATTTGTATTGGACTGCAAGACTACTTATACTTAAAAAAAATATTAAAAAAAAAAGAAAAAAAAGAACCTACTTCAAATTATAAATTGCAATAAGAAGTGAAAAATAAATTAATTTTTAAAACAACATCGACGTGACTTTTAAGCATAGTTTTAGAAGTAGGTGCAAAATTAGGACAGATAAAATCTTTTGCAAGCATGAATCTATTACAAATATAAATGGCTCAGAATTAGCAACAGTTCCCTTAGAAAGTAGCATATGGTGTAATGGAAATTAGACTGATAATTTTGCACCGACTTCTAAAACTATGTTTAAAAGTCACATTGATGTTGTTTAAAGAATTAATTTATTTTTAACTTTTTAGCACAATTTATAACTCGAAGTTGGTTCTATTTTTTTCTAAACATTATTTCATTTTATTCTTTTCAGTGTAAATACATTTGTTATATAAATACTCTATTAAAAAAAAAAAAAAAAAACCCATATCAAAGGGCAAACCTTCTTCGAATGAATGGCGCTAAAAACTAATCATTTGTATGAGAAATTCCGCTTTGAAGTTGATTTTAGCAAACAAACTGATTGGATTCAATTTTTGCTTCAGAGAAGCCTTTAGTCAAACTCTTATTATAATTGCTTTTAATATTGCTGCTTAATGGCTGGAACAAACTCTTTTTTAACAATGACTTTTATATTTATTAATAGGTTTCCCAACAAAGAAAAATCAAGCCAAGCCTTTCTAATTAAAATAAAAAAAACTTATTTTTCACCCGTAAAGTTTTTTCTAAAAAACAAATGGATTTGCGATATTTTTGTTAGACGACCCTCTACCGATTAAAGAAAAAAATCATCAAAACCGGTTCATTTAGTCAAAAGTTGTGGATGCAAAAACAAAAATATCCCTATATTTCTGCCCATGACTTTATTTCTAATTATCGAATAATGTCAAACGAAGGTAGGGGACCTATGGGAAACCACCCTTGATCAATTAAAAAAAAAAATCATGAAAATCGGTTCATCTGGTAGAAGTTATGAGTGGACAAAAAAAAAAAAGAAAAAAAGACATACATACAGTATGAATGTATAACCTCCTTCCTTTGTGAAGTCGGTTAAAAAGCAAATAGATCTTTTTTTATCTATTGAAAAATGTATCTAAAAATAAATAAATATGTATATATATATACATAAAGAAAAAATATTTCTTGAAATTGCAATCCTTAAGACAAAGGTTCATACTTTTGTATCAATTGTTAATACCAAAAGTATGTCTTACTTTCATAATTTTGAAGCAAGAAAATTAGAGTTTTCAATTATATCTTTCAGCTGTCTAAAATGAAAGGCAAAATGTATTTCTTAGTATATGTTAAGAATTTAATGCCTAATAATTGAAGTGTATTTCCCTACCAACAGCTTATTGTAACATTTCGCAAAAAATGGATAATAGATAGTATACATATAATCTTCAATTCTGCATTTAGTTACGGCAAAAGCGAATCCAAATACGCTTTCCAAAATTTACTTCCTATTAAACAAATAATTTTCACAAAATTATTTGATTTTTTACAAAAATTTTTTTAAAATTCAAAGTAAAACCCTGTGAAAAATGCTCAATCGACACCTGATAAAATACAAATAAGTAATAATTTTAAATGTTTGTATACCATCTAAACAACAAGGTTTTTGGAAGCAGATTAAGATTGTATTTTAAAAATAAATAAATAAATCAGAGATTACCACTGATAAAATATCAAAACAAACAAAATTACTAGAGTCATGCTTTGAATGTTAAGCATGAATATTGCCACGTAGAAATTAATAAGAAAATTACCAGTAATTTGGCAGTGAGCTGAATAATGAGCTTCAGATAACAAAGGTTCAGGAAGTTCGGCGAGAAAACTTTTTAATACACAGGCACAGTCATGAACAGTATACAAACTTGAACTAAATTCAATATTTTCTCCATTCCGAAGCAAAGATTTTAGATCTTGTTGCCGAACGAGATTTCCAGTTTTCCGAAACAAACCTTCTTTACAAACATCTAAGGTAAAAATTTGAAATCATCATATTCAATAAATAAATAATTGTATGAAATTTCACATTTTAACTGCAAATTACTAGCTTAATAATTAAAACATACCATCAGGATAGTTGTGTAAAGTGAGAAAATGTAATATTATCCAAAGAACCAGTACCGGATCTAGGAGTTTCCCGTGGCGGGGCAAAATGGAAACAAATGCTTTTTAAAATTAAACGATTTTACTCACAAAAATACTCATAAAAATACAGAACAAATTAAGCATTATTTTTAAAATCCAGGGGGCAAAACATCATATCAGGGCATAGGAGTCTAAAATCCAGGGAGCAAGACGAGGCCATATCGAAAAGTCATGAGTTTGCCTTCTCAAACGACACTTACAAACCCCCCACCCCTAGGGTTCAAGATTTTTTTTTAAAAAATCAAAAAAAAAAAAAAAAAAAAAAAAGGATTTTTTAAATTTTTTAAAAAAGACCTTAAATATTTTGAATATTTATTATGTTACATTCATATAAACAATACGGCATATTAATCAATATGCAAAAATACAATTTAAGCTATTTTCACAGCAATAAATATTTTTTAATAATAATTATAAACATATTTTAATACAAATGCATGACTCAAATGAAACTTAACCCTACCAAGAATAACAATACTCACAAGTACAAAGAAAATGAAAACTTAATCTGCATTATTTTGCTCTTGACAGCTGAAAAAAGCAACAATTGTGTGTACTTAATTTTTACATCGAGTGTACTTCATTTTTCTATTTAAAACTAAAAAAGGCCTGAAATATTTTTACACATTTAGTAAAATGCTCATATGCTCACACCATTACTAAAAACTGAAACTTTTTGTTTTAATAAAATATCTTTATTGAAAACTTCCATGATAAAAAAATATTTTAGAAGGAAAAAAACCTTGAACTATTAGTGGACTTGGATGAAACTTTAAGGATACATATTTTAAATTCTAACAATTGTTGTTTTAAACACTATCATTCTGAATTATTTATTGTGTGGCATTTATTAAATTGATCTAAAATACTATTTTAAGATAAAAAAACACAATGGTTCTTGATTATTATGAGTTCTAATTTGAATGATTGAATGAAATGATTGAACTGAATTTATACTTTGCTGTTAAGTGCTTGAAGAATAAGAGAAATATTGTATTAAAAAAATAGTAATTAGTTCTAAACTTATAAAATATGTTATGCACACAGACAGATGGACCTAGGAAGCTTAGTTTGAAACAGTGGTTGTAATTGCAACATATTTCATTTTTACAACACTTTCTAACATTGTAAAACCAATGATTTTTTAAAAAAATCACTCGATTTAAATTGCGATTTAAATCAAGCTGATTTAAATCAACGAACCCTGCCCACCCCCCTTACTGCGCAGGAGTGGCAATCATCAATACATTTTTTAATCTCCACTTTTACTACTTTAATCGCTATATGGCGATTGACGACCGCTAATTTTCACCTATACTTTATCGCTCTGATTTAACGTCTTCAGATTGATACACAGCAATTAAAACGTTAATATATAAACTACTTATTTTATAATGAATTTTTTTTATTCAAGTTATAATTTAATTTTATTGTATGTGCCGACTGCTGAGCAGAGTAAAGTTGATAATTCACTTGAACTTTGACCTTTGCTTTAATAGTGTATGGATCTCATTTGTTGGGGGGGGGGGGGGGGGGGGAGGGATTCACCACTGGATAGATGAGAGATGACAGAATATTATAAGCATTTATTTTATTCAAGTCTTTGACAGGGTTGCCACTCATGTTAGACAATAAAATTCCCTGACTTTTCCAGGTTTTCCAGGCAATTTTAGGAAAAATTCCAGGTTAATCAATGTCAACAAATATTAACATAATATACTATGCTTTAGCTGTGAATAAAAACATACCTTATTATTTCAAAAATGATCATGAAAATTACCAAATTTTAAATGGCTAAGTTGAAATAATCCAAAGTTTACTTACATTTGTTATCAGTAAAAGTTGGAATGCAGTAGAAAATTTTATTACACCTTGAAGCCCAAAGTTTTATTTTATAGATTTTAGTATTGTCAAAAATCGAATAACTTAACTTGTTCAATGAAATTTGGAAGACAGCAAAATTTTGCACAGCATAAAGGAACTTCAGGATTCAAATAATTTCAAATCCCCAAATAATATTTATTATCATTCGGAAAGGCAGAAATGCTAATAATTGCTAAACGGAAGGTAACGTTGTAAAATGTATCGAATTAAATCTAATACATGGTGGAGAATGCACAAGTTTTATGCTTAGTGTCAATAAGTACAGGCAGTGCTTTAAAAAAATAATAATAAATAATTTTTTTAAAAAATCATCAAATATATGAGTGCGTATATATATATAGTTAAACTTAATTTTAATAATTAACTTTTAAATCGCACAAAGCAAGAAATAAAAAATTGAAAAAAGGAGGTAAATTATAGGTTATTAGACAAGTGACTCAATGAGGGAAAAAAAATACTGAAACATCACGACAGAATGTAAGCTTGTTACATAAATAAGAAAATTTACTGGAAGCTGAAGCTTTTTTTCTTCTAAAAATGAACTTCTGAAAGTTGGGATGAGTCCTAGAAGCATGAACAAAGAAACAAGTGTACTTTAAAGTTCCCTTTACAAAACCTACTTGTAAAGACTTTTCCCTCTTTTGTACTATGGAATACATCTGTGCTCAGCAAGGACAGACAGTACCCGGCTACCAACAATTTTTTATTGGAAAAAGTACACTAAACAATATTTACATTCTATTGCCCAAATCACGTATTTTGAAACAAACCCATCCAACAGATTACTTCAAATAAATTTCTGTAAGCTCCACAACTCTGCCAATACAATGTTTATGCTAAAATTTTAGTTTTTCAATGAAAACATTTTAAATTTCAATAATTTCAACTTATATTTTGTATGCATGAGACATTTTCACACATGTTTATTATTAAAAACTTAGTTAATACAAACTTAGTTAATACACTATATGTGTATGCATCAACCTCTGAGGAAAGGACACCTCTATTTAAGGGACAAAATTTCCAGTCCTATTTTAGTGTCCCTTATTGAGAGGTTTTACTGTATAGCAAACATACATTACTATTCAACAGAATTGTCAAACACAAAGCAAAATTAAGCCATTACTTTAACACTTTAATATAATGGGGTAATTGGGGCTTAATGTATAATGTCTAACAAAAAAAAAGTGCAGAAGTCCTACATTCTTCGAATATTCATAAAGAAGCTGAATTTAGTGCAATCTATAAAAACTACTTCCATTTTTTTAAGGAAATAAACAGGTTTCCAAGCATTAACCTTTTAAACTGAAGTAACTACTTCCTATCTACCAACTATTAAAAATGTTATGACTAAGGCGTGAAGTGGAAAAAAAAAGGGTTGCAAAGTACCAAAGCATTATATGAGAAGAACAAGATTATTAATAGACAATATAAACATATTTATGATTTAAACACAGTACTTTCATTCAGATACTAGCGGTACCCGCACGGCGCTGCTCGTGCTCAATTTTAACCGTACCTAAAAACGCAAGCACAATTTCATTAGTGTGTTCCGATACATCGCCAATGTCTAACACTGAATTGGATTAATGAACTTCTAAGATCAAAAAGAGGCACTATCAAAAACCATCGGCTTATTTTTTCTCAAACTTAACAATTGTTTTATAATATTGAAAAAATTATCGAACAAAAGATTGCTGAATTTTTTTCATGCATTTTAATTATATATCGAATAAAAACAGAAAGAATTGATAATTTCTTTTGCAACAATATCATAATGAGTACTTGTAAGGAAAAAAACCCTAATGCTAAACACAGCTAAAAGTTTAAAAAACTCATTTTAAATTACACACAAAGGGTGAGACATTTTATGCAAAAATATTTTTTTAACCAAATTATCAATTAAGGCTGTAATATTTAATAATTATAATAAACTGATATGATCACTAAAACTTAAAATCACTTTTGAAAAATTCCTAAAATTTTCGGCCGAATTTTCAAGTGGGCGTGGCAAAATTATGGCCGTGCAAGTTCTTTACTATTATAGAAGCTGAAACTTAATAAAGATAAAAATAATGGTAAGTTCAAAGTTATTGATGTCCATGAGACAGAATCGAACAGTAAATGCGAACTAGGAAGTGTTACCGAAGCCGATGCAATCGGATTTCGAAAGGCAGAAAAAATCGGGACTGACCCTTAAAAGTTCAAAACACGGATAAAATGCATAAATTTTACTGGTATTTTGTAAAATGTTGGGAGGCTACTTTAAAAGATTTTCATACAAAAAAAGAGAGAGAGAGCTCTCCAAAGTTAAGGATTTTCGCGGAAACGAAATTCTTAATTTCCAAAAGTACCAAAAATACGGAATTCCGTTAAAATACGGAAAAATCACACGTCTGAAGGTTTATTCATCTGTTGAGTCATCCTTAAATAATTAACCTTAAATAACACCTGCACTAACAGAAGATGAAATTCCCTGACTTTTCCAGAAATTTCAGTGAAATGTGATTTTCCCTGACCAATTTAGGTCATTTTCATTTTCCCTGACAATTCCAGGTTTTCCCGTTTTTCCCGGTGCGTGGCAACCCTGTTTGATATGGGATTTTATAGAAGTCTGCAAAAACCACCAAAACTGTGCCAAAAACCGACTGTTGTATGGTACCACAGTTGAAAAGAGTAATACAACTTACTGATATCTCTTCCTAAAAATTCAATGATTTGATATATATGAGATATGGTTTCTTGGTTGAGAGGCATATTTTCAGGAACAGTCTTCTCTGGAAGTGAAGTGAAAAAGTAATTTAAGAATTTTTTTTATACAATCTATTTTTCAAAAACTTTTCTATAGGTTAAAAAATATTACTTCAGAAACATAAAAGAAGCTATTTAATACATGCATAATTTCAAAGAGGTTATAAAAAATAAAATATTTGTTGTAAAATTTGTCATGTATTTTATGACTAACAATTAAGCTTTAGAAATGCTATATATTATGATAATAAAAAAATTTATTTTTATACCTGTAACTCTGTTCATAAATACCTTTTTCAAAACCCATAAATAGCTAAGAGTGAGAAGTTATCTCTTTTAATTAATTTCTTTCTCAAATTGTTACTTATTTAAAAATATAAATGAATAAATATTTATTCAAATCGGCAGAAATTTCAAATTTTAATTTATGTTCAACATTGAATATAACTTATTTTGCAATAAAAAATGCGATGAAAAATACCAAGTTTTTTTTTTATTCATTCGTTTTTGAGATATAAATTTTTGAAATTTTGACAAAGTAATAAATTTTGCATATTCATGAAATTTTAGACAGCTCACAGCTGTTATTAAAAAACTATTCGACCTAAAAAAAATAACTTGTACTGTTTTGTTCATCATTTTATGAGGTTTTATAACATACATAACATGACACAGCTACTTAAAATTTTTTTTTTTTAGTTTTTCAAAAAAAAAAAATAAATAAAAAAAAATAATTATAAAATTTAAAATAATTCAAAATCAAAATTTAAAATTGTTTTGGAAAAATTTTATTGTACCTAGCTTTCTTTTAGCAACCTGTATGCAAAATTTCAGGGTAGTATTCCTGTGGTATCATGATGAAAAAAAAAAATTTTCTCTTTGAAGATTTACATTCATATAGGTAGTCTAGCTTAATAACTTTTTTCAATTTTTTTTAATTATTTTTTTTGTGGTGTAGTTTGTAAGTTTCTACTGTTTTTTTAGGCAGCTTACAGTAAAAATTGATTAATATCAACCATATTAGTGTACTGATAACTAATATTCCAAAGTAAAAATTTCAAATCATTTCAATGAAGAATGAATGCAGCATCAGAGCCCATATAATGTGCTTTGGAAGTTTTTATAGGCATTTTTTCTCATTTGCAGAATTTTTAAAATCGTTTATCCTCACCTATAAGTAGCGAAATTTAGCAAAAAAAAACGAAGTTAGAGTCGGCTTACATTCGAGGCTAAGCATCGAAAAATCTCGATTTTTCGTATATTATTTTAACCTCTTTAATTAAATAATAAAAAAATTACCAAATTCAGATATGATTTCATATTCTGTTACTGGACACTTTTAATTGAACTAAAAGATCAGACTATCGAAAAATTGCGAGAAACGTTGAACTTCAATTTCGCGAATGTTCCCCATTGCGCAAAAATTAGCTCATTTAAAAAAATAAAAGGTAACAAAACTACAAGAAATAAAAGCAAAATTTAATGATATTAACTCAGAATTAAAGCAACAATTAATAGAAGCTCTAATCGCAAAAATGAACCCTTTTCCGAAAATCACAAAAAATAACTTTGTAAACTGCATATTTTCTTGGGATGAACCGGATAGTGATTTTGCCGTTGCAAATTTTTTCTGTCGGATACGGATATCCGGACTGGATATCAGAGTTCAATCGGATACATGTTCCACCGGATATTTGTAGTTCGGCCTTATATCTGGCTGCTATTTGCTTTCAGTTATGTTATGTACTTACTTATTTTTTTATGTACTACAGCCTCAAAACAATAAATAACAAAAATGTTTCACTCTTCATTTCTTTTAAATCCTTTTAATGTATCAAAAAAAAATTTCTATGCACAAATTTATAATGTAACTTTAAAATTAGCACCGTATATTTCCGTGGATAAGCCGAGAATATTTGGAACTTTTTTGAAAGCCAAATTGTGGGGGTCGGCTTATATACGGGTCCGATAATCTAAAAAAAATTCGGTCTATATATCGCAAAATATCAACTAATATAGAGCTCTAATTATGCAATTTATGTCTCCTACATTAAGGAAATAATTAGCTTAAAATAAGTAGAGTTTTATTTAAAAAAATATACATATATTTTACAGCTGGATTTTGTGAAATCATCACTGAAACAAAATGGCGAAATTTACTCCCGACTATAATAATTTACTCGAGACTATCTGTGTATCCCGCTCATCCTTCTAATGTAAATGCAGAAAATAACTGAATTAAAACAATAAAAAAAAAGGAAAACAAACTAGCAAACACAGGGGCAAAATGAATGATAGGGGAAAATGCGCTCTCTCGCTTGGCGCTCGCCTCGGACAGAGTTGCCAGAGATCAATCTGTCGCCGTTCGTGCCTTGCTTCACACTTTCACAACATCTTGATTGGAAAATACATGATCTGGGTTACCTTCTTGGCGAAATTTTCGCCCCCTTTGGCGATTCTCTTTGAACTGTAATTTTTGAAGGAATAATACTCTCGGCTTATACACAGATCGGCTTATATTCGGAAATATACGGTAATGATTCAAATTTGTAATGTAAATTTATGTGTGCATTTTAATAATGTAACACATAAAATAAGACATTAAAATATTGTTTTTATTTGTACAGAATTTGAAAGAAACAAACTTTAAACAAAAAATGTTTCGTGATATACCTATGGCTAACTTCGAAGTATTTTCCTAATAGATTTAATGCAATTTCATACATTATCAAATTTATAATCTAATAATAAATCTTAATAATTCAAGCTACTATTAGGATACCTATTAGGTTCTGATACATCTCATTATTTTTTAGCTAGGTGATAGCTAGAAAAAATATCTATTCTTTTTCTGTGTGTGTGAGTGCTTTTCAATTATTTAAATTAGGAAATGCCTTATTATTATTTTAAAAGGATGCAACCTACGAAAATTGAGTAAAACTAAGTTATTTTATAAATGTTTAGTACAAAGTTAAAGTTATGACCTGTCTGTTATTTTTGCTTGAAAAACTGAAATTGATCAATGAAAGGAAATATCAAAAGTTTTATCTCATACAAAATTTTGGCATAAAAGTAGCTTTATTTGGCACTAAAAATTTTCTGGAAGGATATAATGGAAAATTTTCCTCCTTAAATTACTGCCGGATACATTTCTTAACATGCCGGTTATTCGGATATTTTTTGCAGGGCCGGATCGGATAACGTATAATTTAGTCACTGGCGGAACAGATATCCAGTTGAATCGGATAGTTAAAAATTAGCCGGATACCGGATATTTGTTTCATCCCTAATGTTTTCGATGTCTTATTTCCAAAAGAAAAAAAAACCCCGCAAAATACTTCAAGATTTTTCTTTAAAAAAAATCTTTTTTTTCAGCTGTCAAATTTTTTGAAAAAGTTCCGTATTTTGGGTCTTCCGGATTTTGGGACTCCGAATTTGGGGTCCCATACTGAATTAAAAGCTAAAATAAAACATTTACACCAAACTGTTATTCCTTTTTATTTGCTGTATGACCACTTCCCCCCACCTGACCCTGATTTGAAAATAAACTAGAATGATAAGTTTGAAATATGAGACAAATTAGAAATGCAGGACAATGTAGGAAACATTTCCAAAAATGTAGGAAATACAGGAGTTGACACTTGATTTTACAAACACTTTGGGACCACAAAAAATTGTAAAATCAAAAACCATTCTTTCAGAAGAGTTTTTGGGGATCCTAAACTGTTTGTAAAATCATGAGTGATTGTAAATTAGATTTGTAAAATCGATAGTCATCAATTATGTTGCAGGATGTCTGCAAGCCCTGAAAACACTAATAACTTACAGTGGTGTAATTTTGGGAGAAAAAGTAGGGGGACACTGACAGATGCAAACAGAAAAAAGCAGGGGAAGCTTGCGTTAAAATTTTATGTTCTTTTCAGTTTTGAGGGGGGGGGGGGGGGGGGCTGGCAATGGTTAAATTTTCTTTTTGCCGAAGAATCAATTTATTTTATGTGTAGCGTTTCTTTTTGTGAAAAATATTTAAACATAGCCAAGAACAAGTCAAATGGTATAGTAGTTTCATTTGGCAAAAAAAAAAACCATTGAGTGACATTTGAGTTAAAAGAAAAAAGTGGCGGAACGAACGCTGTCCCTCCTAGACTACACCACCGATAACTTGTCTGTATGATTTTTAGTTGATACAACAGCTTAAATTTAACAAAAGGAATGATTTTTTTATACCTTTAAGCAGGCGACCAAAATAACCACGATTTTTTTTCTTGTTGCTTTTAAAATCTAGCAGAGCAGCAAATTCATCATCATGCAAGTCCAATGTGAAAGACAGATGCATACGGCATAATTCTATCAATTTTTCCGGATCAAGCAATTTAAGTCTCTGTACAGCATCCATTATTGACAAGGCTTGTCACTTTTTGTAATAAATAAAACTTATTTCAATATGGAGATGCCTAAAGAGAAAAATAAAACTATAATATGCAACAGAACTACATATATACTAGAAAAAAAAAATCATACATTCTATTGAAAAATCACGAGTATGATAATAGCCAACTAGATTAAAAATTAAAGCTGACAAAATAAGATTGCTATGAAATTATGATAATAGTCGGAAATTTGAATGGATAATAAGCCTAATTTTGAAATGAGCCAACAGAATAAAATACAAATATTTATATTTACATTTATAAAATAGCTCCTTGAGTTTTTTATTTAGACTCGAACTACGATAGTCTGGGAAAATTTTGACATTTCTATTTATATTTTTAACTGTTGTGAAGCCAAATCCATTAATTATACCACATTAAAATTAAATTATCCGCTATGCTCTCTTTATTTTTATTGGGCGACCCGATAAATACTACGTCATAGTGTACGCCAATCATAATAAGGGTCACAAGAATCTTCTTCAACATAAATGTTGTTATTTTTAAATCATCATCTTTTGATAATAAATTGTCAGTATATTGTCGTAGTAATTTTCTTGTCATAATAATTTTCATACTTTTGTTACTATGAAAATCTCTAGTAAAAGATAATATTTTGCTCAATGTTAACAAGGATGTGTTTCATTCAGGGAGGTTAACTACTCACTGGTTTCATTTTATGCATAAGGTTTAAGAATGGTATTAACGGTACCCACCACATGCTAGTTTATCAGCTGTTTTATTAGACTGTTTGTTAATGACATTTTTACGTTTCAATAGTATCGGTAACCGTTTATTTTCGAAAAAATCTTTAAATAATTTCCCACATTTCGTCAGAAAACTTGTTTTTTTTATGGATCCTTCAGAATTAGCAAAGAAATCAGCTGCTTGTAAGGCGATTGATGATCATATCAAGGTAAAAAACAAACAAAGGGATACTTTAATTGTAATAGTGTTGATTAATTGTATTTATTTTAACTATTTAAAAAAAATATATGTTCATCTTGGTAGGTTAAATATATATATTCTTTTTTTTTCACGCAAAAAATTGTGCTACACCTGGGGTCGAACCAGCATTTTTGAGAGTCCGGTTACTGTGAATTAAAAAAAAAATGTTTTTGTGGAAAGTCAAATAATTTTGCAAAAATTTAAAATTTGATCATACAGTGTATTTTTTAAATTTTTATTTGCCACTTTTTAAACAAATAAGTCTGAAAAGTATGCTTTGGTACCTCGGTACCGTTCGTTTTGGTTGATTGGAATTTTGTGAAGGGTCATAAAACTAACTAAAACTTTCCCTGTACGCTTTTATCACTATGATTAATTTCCAAAAGCGATTTTTAAGGGTAGTGCCTGCTGTATTCAAAAGAAGCTATTGAATTTTGATAAAGAATTCTCGCCTGAAATCGTCAGCTCCCATCCTGGTGTCCCCCAGTTGGTGTAATTGTCTCTTACCATGAAGGACATTAACAAAACTCATTTTTAATTCAAATTTCACAATTATAAATTCACACGTATCATGAGTTGAAGTTCAAATGTTGTACTTTTAGTCTGGTTGTCACCGAAATAAAGTGCAATATTTAAACATAAAAAGAAAAGTCTTTGGCAGTCGCATCCCCACACGGGATAGGTTAGGGCTACAGCTATTGAGCAAGGGTCAAAATGGGACTCGGGATGAAAAAAAAGATTAAAATTTAATTTATTCATGTGTATTTTTAAACTTGACTATAAAGAAAAGGGACCTCTAATGGCATGATATGTCAAAGAGTCCCCGTAATAAGTGTGGGGTCATGTATGTAAGATACCCAAGTATTTATGATTTGGGATGCACAAATGGTATTTGAATTTAATTGAAAATTCAATAGGCTGTGTTTTCCTTTTTAGTTTTGAAAAATCATACATACTTTTGATACAAATAAATTTAGCATACATTGAAATTAGTTAATTTGTTGTTTATTAAAAAGAATAATTCCTTCTACTGAAGAAGCAATGTATTAATGAATTCATTGTTTCGATCATTCTTTATGTGAAAATGGTTTATTACTGTTACATAAATTCGCATTTCATCTCCTTGTTCCAAATATTATTTATTCCCTACACTTTCGTTTTGTAATTTTAAAGCTAGCTGGGAATAAAATATTCACAATAAAAGTGACTCCTTTCCAGATTTGGTAAGTTCCTTTTGGGTGAGACACTCAAATTGGATATAAGTGTTTATGAAAATATATGCACTGCAATTGTGCATCATCCTCAATATATTTTAAATAAATAATTAGTTCGTAAGCACATCATACTTCTACTAAAAATCAATATCACCTTTATTCCCCTGTTATCTTTATAATTTGTTCAGAATATTTTCTTTAGAGGGGGGGGGGGGCACTCATGATAGAAACTGCTTAAGGGAGGGGTTCGAACCTCCAAACCACATCCTTGGGCAGAGTCGGACAAAAATGCAAAAATCTTAGGAGCCAGCTATAATATTTTCGTTTGCGCCAAACATATCACATTTTAAGTGCTGGTTATTTACATCACCAAACAAAGCAATGAAAAGCATTGCAGATAGATAAGCTAAAAAGCTTTAAGGGTTAATTACGTGTGAAATCTACTCTTTTTCTACTTAGAGTTATTGTGCCATAAGTAATTTTTTTGACATTCTGCTGTGAAATACTTTATTTTCTACTTAGAGTTATTATTTTTTCATTTATTTGGCAAGTTTCTGTAGTGAAATACTCATTTTCTATTTGAAGTTATTATTTAAAAAAAAAAAAAAAGTTGAGAAAAAACGAAGTCCAGCTGCGATTTCAGAAAAAAAGAAGGAAGTTCGGAAGTTCAACTTTTTGCTTGGAAATAAGTTCAACGTTTTACGATGGTGTAATGGAAAATGCGGATTCCACGTGAGTAGAAGTAAGGTTCCCTATACACGCGTGAAATCACTTACCGAATGAGAGAAGTCGCGCATTCGCTGGCTGCTTTACGTTTTACGTGCGAAAACCTATTCACACTTTACGTACCTTGCATATCTTACGTCTTGTTGGTGTGTAGATGATTGCATGATCCTATAAAGCCAATACTGTTTGAGAAGGGTAGAAGGTAATGAAGCCAACAAAAAAGCAAACATCCACTTCGTGTCTGCGCAATGGAGTCTTTTTCCCCCCTGAAAAACTAGTCGCCAAGGTATTTTTTTAAGTCAGACCCTGCCCTTGGCTATGCCACTGAATATGATTACCATTTGTTTTTTAAATTTCAAAATTAGAAAACAATTGTTTAATTGTGTCACGTTTTCCCTTAATTTCGGCTTTACAAATATACTACATTAAAAAAAATACTTAAATCATGTCAGAGAGGAAACAAAAATTTCTTCTTTACAAGAAATGCATCATGTTTTTTATGTTTTAAAATAGCATTAATTAAATGACATTAATGTTTACAAATGTAGAGTATTTATAGCAAGTTTAAATGTTTTTTTAGAATGATTGTAAAATTGGTATTGGAAGTGGATCCACTATTGTTTATGCTGTTGAGCATTTAGGTAAGTTATATTATGTGCTTAACTTTATATTTGGGAATTTTTTGGTCGGTTATTCACAGTAAAATTTGAAAAAAAAAAAAACTTCAATAAACAAATTATGTACTTTATGAGCTTTTTTGATTTAACTAAGCAGGACTACTATCTGACAGTTTTACTGTCTTGGGAAAACATTTTACACTAACATACCAGACCGGTACCAGAAATCGTGCAGCACTGCAGCAAATGCTGTAGATTTATCTTGAAGCTTGCAGATTAATTAGTCACCTTACAAAAAATTTTCGAGTTAAATTTTTTAAATTTATTTATAAATTAAATAATAATTATTATTATTTATTTTCTGCATCAAGGCTGTAGCCAGAATTTCTTTTTTTTTTGGGGGGGGGGGGGGGTGGCTGACTTTGAAACACTTATGTTGAGGAAAGTTTCAGGGAGGAATATATGCTATATTGCGGAAAATTTCGGGCCCTCTTCTGGATTTTCTCTGCATGTTTTATTGTTATATGTCAGCTATTTTAAAATGCATAGTTTGAGTTTTTTATTATTGTAAATTGGTTCTACATCATTTGGAGCAACGGATAAATTTTGAACTGAAACTTGAAGAAAACTTCTGAAACTTGAGCGGCAGATTGATACAGAAAATTCTGCTACTGGGATCGCAAGTATTTATGAAAAGAAAAAAAAACTATAATGTGTGTAACTTACCTTACTTTGCATTAATAAATTTGGTTTGCAAAGAAAAATGTATGAAATTTTTTTTCCTTATTTATTTATATTATTGTATTTGAGAGAAGTATAATTAATAGAGAATTTTTTTTACAACCAATGGTAAAAATTGCTGGCACTTAGAAGCAGCTTAAGATTGGAAGCTCCAATCTTTTTCTGCATTGGGAAAAAAAAGGTTCCATGTAATCCTAAAATTCATGTAGTACAGTATCTTAGCATATTTTAGCCTTAATAATGCCGATTTTTATTGTAAATGTTTTTACTTCAAACATTGCTTGTGTTAGTATAATATTTACATTGCTTGGCATGGCTATTTCATGCTTTTGTGCTGTTACACTATTTTTTTTTTTTTTAACAAAGCTGTTTGTTGTGTGATATGAGTGCATCATTTCAATATATTCTGTCTAAATGTTTGATCATGAAATTCTTCGCAACATCTGATCCATCTACATGAAGCACTTTATCGGCTATTAATTGCAAGGGTCTGTGCAGCCATTGTGATTAGAAGAATTTTTTCTAGCATCCTACCTCTTTCCTTACTTTGAAAATACTCTGTTTTTGAGAGCAAAACTCTTTTTTTTTTTTTTAAATTCAAAATTACCCAAATCAGATTTTGAAATTTAATATCTGCTATTATAAAAGACTTTAGGGCTATATTAAGAACTAACAAATATAGGGGTCGTTCGAGAGGAATTTTGGGTGCGTTTCCAGACTCTTTATCGTATTCTATCAAAACGAATCCTTCATAAAATTCCAATTAATCAAAATGGTCCCTTCAAAAAATTCCGAGCTACCAAATCCTACTTTTCACTGAATTATTTATTAAATAAGTGGCAAATAATAATAAAATTTTGCATCACATTAAATATAGATTTGGAATTTGCACAAAATTATTTGTTTTTTTTCACAAAAATCTTTTTAAAATTCACAAATATAGGACCCTGTTAAAAATGCAGTATCGACCCCTGATAATCACCTGTTAACTAAAAGTAATGAAAGTGTGACAAGCCTCCCTGGAAGCAATTTTACCCTTAAAAAGTTCAGGTATTTTTCCTTGAACACATAGGTGTAACCGGGGGGGGGGGGAAGGGTTCAACCCCCCCATTGGGTATTTACTTATTTAGGCACACAAAAAAATTTCTGGCTACCTCCTTGCAAAGCACATATTTTTTCCCCCTAAGAAAATTAAACACATATGCATATGATTTTATTTCCTCTTTCTCTGAAGGGTTGTGATCATGACCAAAGTATGCAGCTCGTAATATAGAGAACTTTTCATCTAGTTATAATCAACCCCCTTATCACCTTGGGGGGGGGGGGTCATAGCGAAAGGTGGCTTCAATCACTGTACCACACACAGACAAACAGAGATCCTTTCAATCGCTCCAGAGGGTTTTCTTTCCTTCTTGATGTCTTTTTTACCCAAAGGCAGCAATTTGGGAAGGCACCGGGGTCTGAAAATGAAGGACCCCTAGTCAACAATTCAACAATTGTCCTAATGGGTTGAACCCTCAAACCAGGAAGGGATGCTCATCAAGCAACTTAAAGAGCAGTTTGTATTTATTTATGACTTCCTGTCCAAACACCCATTTTGGTAAAATCTTTTTTGTAGATGCGCCGATTAGAAAACTGATGAACCGTATTTGCATTGCATTCTCATTTACAGACGTTCTCTCATCTCTTATAGTTTAAATGTTTTTTTTTTCTTATTATGGTCCATCACTGATTGCATTATGACTCTGGAAATCATCCGTTCAACGTTTCCAATCTCACTGCTACGGTTTAATGCTGCATTTTAATTTACAATCAAGTATTATTTATATTTTAGCTAAATTTTTAATTATTTTCGATACATAATAATGTTTGCACTCCAGCGATGGACACGTTCGTCATCCAAAAAGCAAAGCAAATTTGATTCCGACACTTCCACTTCTAAGGTATGCTTTGTTACAAATTTAACAAAATTTTTAGAAATTTATTGTGGGGATTAGCATTTTTGTAGGGGAATTTGGATTTTTTTCTCTAAAATTCCACTATTTCCCAGTTTTTTATGAATGCCTGGACATGGAAGATTGCTTAGCGCTAAATATTGAATTTTCTATTGCGTTTGAATTAAGATCTAGTAATGAATGTTTAATGTTTTTGTGAATCAAGGCCGTATCCAGAGGGGAAGGGGTATCTTTTGCAATGTATCATATTTCATATATTCCTCCCTGAAACTTTGCTTAACATAAGTGTGTCAAAGTCTGGGCATCCCCGAAAAAAAATTCTGGATACTGCCTTGGCTCCAGAGCAGGGGGAGCATGTTAAGAATTAGGAAGGGCAGTGTATGTTTCAAAACCATACCCTTTATATATACATATATATAGATATATATGACTAGAAATGATGTTAATATGAATTTTTTTACATATATGATAGCTTTTTGATGTCTATATAGTAGATGTATGTTTAGATCTTTGGTGAAATTAGAGGAGTGGGTATTTGGGGCTTCTGCAACTTAAATTTCTGTAACTGGTCTTACATCATCTATAATGCTTAGGCTATAACCCTGGAGGCAAGGGTTCGAGGGCTCTCCCCAGGAAACTTTTTGAAATATTCCTAACAATGCAATTTCGGGATACTTTGGTGATGTTAGAGAAAACAGAAAGGAGTTTGGTGACTCTCCCCCCGCAATTTTTTTCAAAATAAAGTCTCATATCTTTTAAGTTGCTTTTGGTGTCGCTCGTGATAGTGTTCAATGTCCTTTCCCTGAAAGTGTTTCTGAAAGTAAAGTGTCTTAAAAGCGTAATTTCTCTTTTCTTTCTTTTTATAAGGCTTGTGATCTGAATTTTTTTGCCGGGGGGGGGGGGGGGAGTTGACTTGCTCCGAGGGGGTAGCTCCCCCCCCCCGGGAGATGCCTGAAATAAACATGGAGTATGTCTAAAGAGACAAGTACCGTATTTTCGCGGAGATAAGCCACACTAGCCAAAATTGGTGGGGGAGAAAAATTATTTTATCAGATAAGCCGCATCGGCGTATAAGCCGCACAAAAGCTTCGATCGAAAACAAATATATACACGTGTATAACCTGCACATTTGAAATAATTCTAAATAATAACATAATTAATTTCATGAGCAATGGTACATTTTAGACACTTACTTTTTTTTTTTTTAATGTTTGCAAACTGCTTGTGATGAGTTGCACGCGTAACTTTAAATTAAAATTACCTTGGTTAGGCTTAATTACTAAACAGAATACAGAATAACAAAAGCATTCATTTATTAATATAAATTAAACAAATTATTGATAAATTATAAATGAAATTAAAACAAACTAATCCTCATCAAATCCGTCAAAATCTGAATCTCCATCATCGGAGCAAAACATATGTAATAAATCATTTAAATTATCGTCAATGTCATCATTCTCTGACGCATCGGACATTTCGGAGTCATCGTCAGAAGCCAGTTCGATAATGTTGGCTTCTTTAAAGCCGGCAACTATTGTCGAAGTCTTGACGTTCCTCCAAGAGGCGGAAACCCAATTTGCTACGTCTTCATACGTAGCTCGTTTCATTCTGCAGGAATCGGTGAATGAATGAGTTCCATTCCTCATCTGCTCTTCCCAATGCTTTCGCATTTCAGTTTTAAACGCTTTGTTGACAGCCAAATCCAATGGTTGGAGAATTTTCGTCAATCCTCCTGGAATGACTCCTAACGACGTCGACATTTTTTCGCATTTTGATTTGGCAGAACTCAAAAGATGCGACTTCATGGAATCAAAAATCAACAAGCTCTGTGGCTGGAAAAAAGCACCGTTTCGCCGCCGAAAAACCAACATAATATTTTCGCACATCCATCCTTTAGGGTTTGCTTTGATTACGATATCCTTGGGAAAATTTCCCTTTGGAATCGTTTTACGTTTAAATATTAGCAATGGCTTCAATTTTTGGCCATTTGCGGCGCACGCTAGGACGCAAGTGAAAGCACTTTTCTCGTGTCCAGTCGTGACAATGGGTATTGTTTTTTCTCCCTTTTTGTTCTGGTAGCAGGAATGTCAAAGGACAGTGGCACTTCATCCATGTTAAAGATTTGCCCATCGCTTAATTTATAATCTCTAATCTTTTCCTGCCAGTCTTCGGGCAACTTTTGTCCAACTGTGGTCCTTTGTCGAACCGACAACTTCCTCCGCCGCATAAATCGGTAGCACCAATTCGGTCCTCCCTTGAAATTCTGAATTTTCATTTGGCGAGCCATCTGTTGTGCTTGGAGACGAATTCTTACAGTTGACATAGGGAATCCTTTTTGTCTTTGTTCTAGTACCCATTTTTCCAGGTTTTCCTCCAAAACCGGCCACCCAACGGCTCCACCTCTCCTCGCTCTTTCGGACTTCGGAATCTCCTCCAAAGAAGTTTTTTCCTTTTGCCATCGGCGTATGCATTTCTCATCCACTTCGAATTCACGAGCAACAGCCCGATTGCCATTCTTTTCCGCACTTTGCACAGCAGAAAGCTTAAATGCAGCAGTATAACTTTTTCTGCGAGGCATTATTTGAAGGGAAAGGCACTAGAGACTGGAAAAGAAAAAAATGCACTGACGACTAACTCTTCACAATCTAACGAGAAACATGTGCAATCGTTATCGCTGTTGCCACATCGTGAATCAAAATCAAAGTGACGGAGGTATCGAATCGTGGTCCATTCGCTTCAATCAAAACTTATGAGAGAGTGAAGACGCGATTTCTTTTATTTTTTCGGGGAAAAAGTGATGCGCAAGCTAATATATATTTTATTAAATACATAAAAGCCATGGCCAGGTTAGAATCATCACTCATTGAAAAAACAACTTTCAAGTATGCATGTGAAGTGAAGAGTTTTCACCATGTTAAAAAAATTTTCAAACTGATTCGTAACCGTAACGAGAATGTTGAAGCATAATTATTCGCTCGGCATGTTTGTGCGGTACACAGATAAAGCGTTCTAAATTAATTTGATTTAAGACAAAAGGGAATTTTAATTTAAATTACTCGAAAATATTTTTTTTTCCATCGTACACGCCGCATTGGCGTATAAGCCGCAGTCGATGAAATTTAACTTTTAAACACATATAAGCCGTGGCTTATCTCCGTGAAAATACGGTATTTATGACTAGTAAATTTTCAACTCTTTTACACTTCTTATTGGTGTTTAGTCTGTACATTTTTAGGGTGACCCCCCCCCCTTTCACCAACCCTTGTTACACCTATGCAATCACCCTTGCATCAAATGATTCTTCTAATCACAATGCCCGCACAGACCCTGGCAATTAATAGCTGACAAAATGCTTCATACATCATTCAAAAAAATTTTAGTGAATGAGTTATTTAAAATTTTTATCTGTAACAATTGAAAATTCAACCATTAAGTGCTTTATACAGCAATGCGTACTTAATAATAAATTTTTATGCCATTCAAAGTCTTCCTATTTCTTGCTTTGCAAGGTTGTCATTATGTATTATATTTTTTCGGTTAATTTGTTAAAATAAGGTATGCTACTCAAAAGTGCTTTATTTTCATGTGTCAAAAAGGGTACAAAGTTTTGAATGTTTCCAGGGTGGGTCCCCGAATCTGCCCTTTTCCCTTACTGCCATCATGTGTAACCTAAATTTGAATTTTTAAAGATATCTAGGAAAAAGTCTCAAACTTCTTTTTCCTCTAAATTTTTTTAGAACAGTGTAAAATTCATTTTAGTATCAAAACATTTTTGGGTGATAGCTCTGACCCACTATACCCCTTCTTAACATTTACAAAAAGAGCCTAAAACTATGTTTTTAGGACATCAATTTGGAAAAATTGTTTCAGGAAAGATGCTGGTCCATCCTTTCCCTCCCCTAATAACAAATAGAGGTTATATTTTTTGGACTCCAGTTAAGAAATTTTCAGCAGGAAGGTCCCTTACTCCCATCCCCTTCCCTAACAGCATGAAAGCTGGACAGAAATTATGTTTTTTGAACTTAAATTTTAAAATCTTTATTCCCCTATCATTGTTAATGATAACCTAAAATTGTAATTTTATGTTTTTGGGATTTATCACTTTTGGGATTTATCTTTCCTTCAAAACAAAATATTGCCATAAAGAATTTCTCAACATTAAAACTATTTTACAATTTTATTAATTCATTTTTTTTTTTTTTTTACTTAAAAATGATAGAGAAATGTGAAGGAGGGTGGGTAAGTGCAGCAGTTTCAGGTCTTTGAGCCCAGCGATGGAAAAATCGAGGATCTTGCTCTGTTTTTAGGAATGAATATTATCTTCCACTTCCCTTCAGTTGTTGCTTTGGTGATGTACTCAGTTTATGTTTAGTTTGGGTGGAACATCGTGACTTTTATGCCAAAATGAAAGTCTTCCCATAGAGTTTGGAAAAAATGCAGTCTAAATGAATAGTATATGAATTCATAGAGCTCTTATTGTCCATGGGACCATTTTAATTTCTCTCTTATATGTTAATTATTTTATTTATTATTATGTTTTACTTATTTATTTACCATATCTATATATTGCCTTGTAATCTTTGTAGTAAAAACCTATTTCTTTTTCATAGCTTTTAAGGTGAAGAATAACAATCTAAGAGTTTTATGTGTGCCAACTTCTCTTCAAGTAAGACATTTCTTAAGTGTATGAAAAATGTATTTTAACGTTCTGATTTATGTGTTAATTATTTTGTACTTTTGTCAGCCTTTGTAATAGCCTGTTTTTGGAGAAATAATGTATAAATTCATTTGATGGTGGGGGGGGGGGGGGGGGGAGTTTTACCTAAATCTTTAAAAAGTTCTTAAAGTTAATTTTGGTATATCCACTATCCTAAGTTGGGAAAAATTATAAACTTGTATTTCTTACTTTACTCTTTAAAATGTAGTAATTAATAAGTATGGTAATTTTATTATGAAGTAGTGCATTAATGTCTGCATAACATTGTTATTATACATACATATATATATATTTTTTTGTTTTGTTTTTGTAATTATTTATTGTTTAATCCCAAGTGCCACCCACATTTTTTTCAAAAAATAAAATTAAAAGAGAAAAAGGATTCCTAAATTGTGAAGCAGGTTTCAGAAGTGAGACTCAGAATGACGAATTATTTTCGAACATGATACTGATGGTTAGAACAGTTATAGCTTTATGTACATATTTAGGTTTTTATTATTGGTAAAATAAGTTAACAATTCACTTATTAAATATCATTATATATATTTTTAAAATTCATAGATATTGGATGTCAATAAACCTTTTTTACTTTTTCACAAAAATGTGTTGAGAATTTGGGGTGCAGCTAAGAATTTATGGCAGCTATAGGATTCGAATAAATATGATAATTGATCTGACTACGCATCTGATTGGCCATAGCTCTGTTGACTTGATTTTTCGTCACCTCTCAAGCTCCCATCATGTTCTCTGCTCATTTGGAAAGATGCTTGCTACGCTTTTTTAAGGCTTTTTTTTAAAAATCATTTTTGAAAGTGTTTTTTTCTCGAGTTTAAATTAAAAAAAAAAAAAAACTTTTTTTATCTTCTAAAAATTTATTTAAGATAATAAAGCTGCTGGTTGTATAAGCTAATAGGTAGTCTTCAGAATTATATATATGTATGTATGTATGTATCATGTTTATAAATCATTTTATTTTGCATGAAAAAAATTTGATTTATATATTTTAGATTATTACATTTTTCATTACTATTATTGCCTCATAGTGTTATTTTTTACTATTTTTCATGAATTGATGTATAAATATCAAATGATCTTCTTTCTTTATTTTTGCAGGCAAAACAACTTATTAGAGACTATAAGTTAAATTTGAGTGATTTGGAAGAATGTCCAGAGGTAAAATATGCAACAGTTAGATGCTAATTTTCTTATGAATATACTTTTTATTTTTTTGAAAATGGCCGTATTTGCTTGCACATTAGTGTTTCTTTGTAGCAGCCTTGCTATTATAGTGTTTCAAAATTTTTTAATATAATATTTAATTCTATTTGCATTTTTACTTTAATGTATACATTTGAAAATTTTCAGTTAGATTTTGCTTTTGATGGTGCAGATGAAGTGGATTCAAATTTAACTTTGATAAAAGGTGGTGGTGGTTGTCTAACACAAGAAAAAATTGTAGCTTCTTGTTCTAAGAATTTAATAATTTTGGCAGATCATAGGTAAAAGTGTGTTGTTGATCTATCCAAATTATCTTTTTAAAGATTTGTTTATATCAGTGTCATTGTTTTAAAATTAGGAAAGACTCAAAATCCTTGGGTGAGAACTGGAAGAAAGGTATTCCAATTGAAGTAATTCCGATGGCATATGCTCCAATAAAAAAACGTTTGGAAGATATGGGTGGATCTGTTGATCTGCGAATGGCTAAAGCAAAAGCAGTATGTATATTTATGTGTGTGAATGTTTTTTATTCATAGATATCTTTTTTAATGTGGCAATGATTGATACTAGTGTACCCAAAGTTCACCTTTTGTAATAAAATAAATGCATAAACGATTAACCCGTTAACGGCCAGTTTATTTATTTTGTTCAAGTTTAAGAGTAATTATATTTTTTTGCACTGGTATTAAACCTAGATGAACTAAATGTAGCAAAATTTGAAAAAGGTCCATTTTTGAAATTTAAGGAATCTTTCATTTGCAAATTTTTGAAATATGAAAATCTACCATTTGTTTCAAAGTTCAGTTAAAATATCAATGTCAAATTTAGGGAAAAGTTTAAGACAAACCTGACAAATGATTTTATTGCATTTTTTCACAGCCTGATTTTTTAGCAGTCTCTTTGACAACACCACTTTTCCCCACTACCTTTGCACTTCAGAAAATTTATTCTTTTACATTTTCTATCTTCTGTAACTTCAAGTTTTCATGAAGCTCATGCACATGACTTTAGCTAACAGAAGCTCATACATTTCCTTACTTGTTCCAACTGAAAAAATGGTTCCAACAAAAAATTATGTTTTTCATATGTTAAAAGTACATTAATATGATATTTTTATAATTTTTTTGCTTTGAATTATTACATCAGTATTGCCTGAACATATTAAATCTTTGTTGTTTCAATTTGTTAAAAAATGTTTGGACATTTGACTTAAGATTTTACAATTAATGTAAAAAAAAAATATGGTAGCTTTGGATATTGCTTTCACATGTTTTAATCAAGATTCTTATTGCTTTTTTTGTCGTGCTTGTAAATTGTCTTGTGCCATAGAAAATCATTTCTTTTGCTATAAAATATATATATGCTAGCAGTACCCAGATGGCATTGCCCATGGTCGATGAGATTAAAATTGATACGAATTAGCAGTAATCCCAATGAGCAAAATTAAGAAATGCTGCTATAAAGAGTTAATATGTTTGTGATGCTCAAAAGGAATTATAATCATAGCTTTTTCATTAATATTGTTGGTTAATCTTGATGGTTACTATCACACTTCTAATTTTTTCTAATCAGTTTGCAAGTACCTTGCATCAGGGTTCGTTGATTTTAATCAGCTTGATTTAAATTGCGATTTAAATCAAGTGGTTTAAAAAAAAATCATTGATTTAAATCAAGTGATTTTCTTTAAAATCATTGATTTACAATGTTAGAAAGTGTTGTAAAAATGAAATATGATGCAGTTACAACCACTGTTTGAAACAAAACTTCCTAGGTCCATCTATGTGTGCATAACATATTTCAGAAGTTTAGAACTAATTACTATTTTAAAAATTTTACAATATTACTCTTATTCTTCAAGCATCTTAACAGAAAAGCATAATTCATTAAATCATTCAAATTAAAATTCATAATAAGAACCATTCATTGTTTTTCATCTTAAAAATAGTATTTTTGATCAATTTAATAAATGCCACACAATAAATAATTCAGAATGATAGTGTTTAAAACAACAATTGTTAAAATTTAGAATATGCATCCTTAAAGTTTCATCCATGTCCCCTAAAAGCTTAAGGTTTTTTACCTTCTAAAATATTTTTTTATCAAAGAAGTTTTCAATAATGATATTTGATTAAAATAAAAAGTTTCAGTTTTTAGTAATGCTGTGAGCATATGATTTTACTAAATGGGGAAAAATATTTCAGGCTTTTCCATTTACAAAATAGAAAAATGATTAAAGTACACTCAATGTAAAAATTAAGTAGTATACACAATTGTTACTTTTTTACAGCTCTCAACAGCAAAATAATTCAGATTAAATTTGTTTATTTTCTCTGTACTTGTGAGTGTACTATTATTTCTGGTAGGGTTAAGTTTCATTTGAGTCATGCATTTGTATTAAAATTTGTTTATCATTATTATTATTAAAAAAATTTACTGCTGTGAAAATAGCTTAAAGTGTGCTTTTGCATATTGATTAACATTTCATATTGTTTCTATGAAAGTAACATAATAAATATCCAAAAAATTTAAGGTCTTTAAAAAAAAAAAAATCCGATTTAAATAAAAAAAATCACGAACCCTGCCTTGCAAGTAGTATTATGTTTTCCAATACAGTAACCTCTGTTTTGCTAAGAGTTCAGGTATCACACTGTTGATTATTTGAGTTTTTGTTGCAGTATTTGAGTGTCAATAACAGTTTAATTTGATTGTTTGACAAAATTTCAGGGTCCAGTTGTTACTGATAATGGAAATTTTCTTCTGGATTGGAAATTCAATTTCCCTTCCAATTATAATTGGAAATCCATTGATGAAAAGATTACATGTTTCCCAGGTATTTAAAAATAATCATTTCATGTTTTTTGTCTGAAGCATTATGAATATAAAATCTGTATTATTTCCTCTATTAACAGATAAGTTTAAGAAAAGTTTTTTGTTTGCAACATAAAATTAGTTTGTTGACTACTTGATGAAATGAGTTACTTAACTATTCTCCAGGGGTTTTCACTATAGCTTTCCTACATGTAATTAATGCCACATTTTTCATAATTTGATCATTACATAATTTTTGCTATGGGCTTTTTCTGTATGTAATAATTGATCATTATTTTGTATGTACAGTAGGGTCTTGAAAATCTGAGTCTCAGAAGACCAAGGTTTCACTTAATTAGAGGCCTCAAAAATTTCGCCCTCTTCTTTTCTCACTCAAAAGTGCAGTATTTTTGTTTTCTTCCAGGAATTGGCCATTTTGAGTCGCCCACCACCCTTTATTCTCTTATCATGAATCAAAGGCATTTAGCAGTTGACAGGTGGATAGGTTTGAAATGGATTTGTAAACTTGTTCTACAAGATTTCTTCCGAATTCCCTGTGGCTAGGTGGTAGGGGGGGGGGGGTCTTTGTGTACTGCATGACCAGTTCTATTGTAAGTAAAAAGCTGCTCTGTAACTTACACAGAATTAGCTTTTTCTACATTCCTTCTTATCCTATTTGGTTTCGAGAGGCAGTACTGTTGAAAGTGGTCAGTGCAGTGCAAATTGTTTTAGCTGCTTGTGCTAAAAATGAATGAGAAAAATAAGAGAAAATTCGTATATTGGAAGCTATAAAAAGATTAGACGCAGGTGAAACAATAAAAAAATGTTGCAATTGATTTGGGTGGTAGAGATTTATAGTTGGTGACTGAGGTTGAAATCAGGTGAAGATTGAAGTTTTATTCACAGAAGTGCAATGAGACACCAGCAGAAAAAAAAATCAATAAGAACAGCTGACTATGAAAAAGCTAGTAAGGCTTTATTCCTTTAGTTTACTCAACAGGGTAGCAAATGAACTCATAGGAGTTTATTTATTGGTCCTATCCATCAGAAAAAACTGTATTTTTTAGAGGTAAGTTGAAAGAAGGAGAGAATGATTTCATGGCAAGTGTTGGTCGGTTAAACCGATGGAAAAAATGTTACGTGTATGTCAATTAAATATTTGTGGTGAAAAATTCTTTGCAGATGTATTGGCAGTGCAGCCATTTCAGAACCAAATTAAAGATGTTATGATGCTGATAAACTTACTCCTGATCAGTTATATAACTGTGACAAAACTTCTTTAAACTCCAAAATATTTCCCTCAAAATCCCTTGCTTTAAAAGATGGAAAGTCAGCCACAGGTCACAAAAAAAGGAAAAAAAAACAGGAAAGAGCAATTAACAATTTTAGCATGGGCCAATGCATCAGGAAGTTATGAACTGAAACTTACTGTGAAAGTCTGTCAAGCCTAGAGCATTAAAAAATGTTGATAAAGAAGCTTCTCCAGTAAATTATACAAATCAGATTTTGTTTTCGGACAATGCTTCATCTCAGCCTGACGAAGATGACCTATGGTTTGGTGAAATCCGTGCTGTATTTTTACAAATTAAATACAGCCACTAGATTGGGGTACACTGCAGAATTTAAAGAAATGATATGACGTCATTTGTTGAAACATTTAATTCATTGCGATGATGAAAGCAGTATTGGCAATTGGCAGATTTGTATCACTCTGTTGGATATATATCCAACCCATAGCCCCCTTAACTAGATGCCTTCCGAAATGGAGCGAACCCCATTACCCTACCGGCAACGATTTTCTCCCGCTGACAAAGAAATCACCGCTAGAGGGCACTACCTATTTGCTATTGGAAAACGGTGTTTTACTTGTAAACGCTTGGTAAATTGCGAAAAAAAGCGGTGAAAATTGCTCTTTTAAAAAAATCATTTGATTTTTTTTTCATATTTAATCATATCACTCAATAATTACATTTTTTACCGCTCTTACTTTATGATGCAGTAAAACAGTGGGAAATTAAGTGATATTATTAATTTTTGATATCTTGTTAGTCTAGGAGCATTTTAACGGAGCATCAACTTAAAACTTTTATTTCATTAAAGAGGTTTTCTCCTAATTGTAGGTATTTTAAAAGAAAAATGTTGTTACACAAATTAACAGAATTTTCTTTAAAGTAATGATTTAAATGAATAATTATTTATGCAATTCATTCGTGAAGAATATAATACACATAATTTCAACTGGCATTTTTATCGATGTAAGGAAACAAATAAAAATCCAGCTCTTGACTAAAACTTTTAATTTTAATATTTGTTTCAGAATGATGCTATGGTTAAAATAATTAAAGATTTATTTGGAGCATTTTGAAAGTTTTTGAGAAGATGTAATGTATCACTTCCATGATCGATTAACAACAAAGCTATACATGTGATATATATTTGAGTAGATAGTTATATGGACTCATTTGTTTTAGAAAAGACGAATGTCTTATTATTATTATTATTTACTTATAGTGATCTTGAAAATTAAAATTTTTTCCCTGATTTTTAAAAGAAAAGAGTTTTGCAAAGGCTCTGAAAAGATGTTCAAAGTTTTGAAATGCTTTTAAGTGTACTTAGAGTATGAGATATATTTTCTCGCAATCTAATATTTTCCAAGAAATCATTGCTTCAAAAAACGAGCAGAACGATGAGGACGTTAAATTGGGAAACTTGGAACCAAATTCTTCAGTTAGGCAAGTTATAAAAATTTTGCACAAAAGTCAAGTTTTTATTCTTATAATAGAATCAAATTTAATCTTATCATAGAATCTGCTCTATCCCCCCCGCCCCCCGAAAGAAAAAACCAGTCCTTTTGGTTTCAATAAATAAAATTATAAATAAATAAATAAAAATTATACATAAATAAAATAAAAATTTTTAAATATGTGAATAATTACAATTTATTATGCATTGTACTGAAGTGATATTTTAGGCATGAAGAATAGGACAAATATTACTTCCAAATTATTCTCATTAATTCATCCATAGAATTAAATATGTTCTTGAAATATGATTAGAATTCGATTCTATGCATGAATAATAATTTGTATTTCCTTCCTTTCTAACTTTCATTATTTCTTATTGATTTATACATGTCTTCGTGTAACTAGTTACATTTTTTAATAAAAAATCAATAAGTTCAATTTAATTAATATTTGCATAACATAAAATGCATCATAATATTTAATCAACCGTATTCCAAGGACAAGCTACAGTAAAGATTGGACAACATAATAAATAATGTATATTTATATAAAAATAGTTTTTCACTGTATTGTTATTAATTAATTGATTTTTAAATTTTTTTTTGCCAAATAGACGTTATGAAAGACACACACTTAATAATAATAAGAAGAATAATTCCCTTGTCTTGATATAGCGGAGATCCATTTTTCACGCAAACTAATGTCCGATTGAAACTATTTTTTTTCTTTTACTGAATTTGATGTGCAAAATGGAACAACACAGTAAACCATCTTTCTTTAAGTTACATTGGTCCTGAAAAGGACCGTTTTTAACCCAAAGAAGCAAATTATTAGGGGAAAAAAGAAGAAATAGCAATGGAAAACCAATATTGTACCCTTCAAACTAATGCAAAGAACGCGGTTTGCAATAGCAGATAAGTAGCGTTCCTGGTGGGAGAAAATGTAAGTAAAATCCGCGGCCAACTTTCCCCGCAAATCGCTAGGCATCTAGTTAAGGGGGCTATGATCCAACCACAAGCGCAAATTTATATTATTTAAAGTTAAACAGTTTGAAATTATCTTGTATTACTCCAATGGTTCACTTCTAATTTAATGAAATAATGAAAAAATATAATTATGCAAGAGGAAGCATAATGGAACTGGATTTATAAAGATGCGAGCAGGATAAGATGAGACTATGAATCGTCAAATCCACCACGATTGTGATTTTCTTTTTCAACTTCACTTTGACTTACGTGTATGTGAAGCAAGTGAAATTGAACTCAAAGTGTAAAGACATTTTTCTCTACGTTAATTTTCTAATAAACATGACACCAATCAGTATCAATAGAAATTTTTACTGTTATGTTGTTTTTAGTTCTATAATTATGGATTATTCCAAAATTAAAAGTATGTATCATATATAGCATTATTCATATATTCTCATTATGATGAACAAATTTACATGGATTACATTAAATGTAAAATAAAATGTACTGCAGAAAATATAATGTACATTTTATGAAATTTAGTGTTAAGGTTAAGTGAAGTAATAATTATTAACAATCGTGATGTATTAATATTTGTTATAAATACAAGCAAATTTGTACTGACCAAGTGAGGTTTAATTAGTAATTAACTCCTTTAATAATACTCTGATTTATATAATATCATACATTAAAATAAACATAATTTTAAAATAATTTGAAATTGTCTGTGATATATATCATCGATATATCCCTTATACATTATAAATATCCAATTATTTGATATTTTCCAACACTATGAAAGTGTTGAGAACGTCTTGAAAAGTATAAGCATGAGAGACATTGTTTATTGGATTGCAGATTCTTGGCACCAAATTAATTTTGCATTAGTGAACAAATGGTGGCTAAAATTTTTACTTAAGTTACTGACATCCGTGGAGAAGCTTAATGATGACGATAGTGAACAGCTTATTTTGGAAGATTCAGTGAAGCGAATTACCTGGCTGTGAAAATTCTAATGCAGTGAACCTTAAAGAATGGCTCAACAGTGATGAGGTGTTGGAGATAACTGACTCGACAATTGCAGACGTGATAGAAGATGAGGAGGAGTTTAATGATACAGAAGAAAACTACTCTTTGCTATTTGAAAAAAAAAATCTCTCATAGTGAAGGTTTTGTAGCATTAGAACAAACCTTAAAATATATAGAAAAGCAAAATGAAGCTATCCCTGCTGACATTATGCTTTTGAAACATTGGCTAGATGTTGAAAGTAAAAAGAAAAATAACATGTAAAAGCAGCAAAAAATTGATTTTTTTTTTTGAACTGTGAAGTGTCCTGTATATCATTACAATAAATGATAAAGGGAAGTACTACATCTTTCGTTATAATAATTGAGTAAAATTATAACTGCTAAAATTTTTCTTTTTTTTTTGGAAAATCCCAGTTCTTAGTAATCCAAGGTGGTGTTGGCCATAATTACCTTGTACTTTCAAGACTCTACTGTATATCTTTGTTAAATTTTGATATAACGAATTTCAGGATATTCTTATCTGTTCATCATTTATGAAATTTGTTTACAAGTCTTAAGGAATAAATTATTGTAATGTTAATGATATAAGTTCTAAAAAATATATATTTGTGCTGAACTGAATGCAGTAGAAAGTCAAAAAATAATAGTACTTGTAATTTATAAAAGTTCTATTCTTATTTCTAAAACTAATCAAATCTATATATGATGCATTTCTAATTTTCTTTTTAATTTTAATTTCGGATTTTTAAAAAAAAATTGCATTTAATATATTAAAACAGACTCAGCTCAGTATAAGTGTTTAAAATGGCAGTCGTTATTTTAATATTAGTGCAATAATAGTTGTTCAGTTCGGACCACCATAAAAGTTCAATACAGCGAGATTCGACTGTATTTAGTTTTTCCTTCAAAATTTTTTCTGTTTTTCAGGTGTTGTTGACACCGGCCTTTTTGTTGATATGGCTTTAAAAGTGTATTTTGGACATCCTGATGGAACTGTTCTGGTAAAGAACCGTGAAGTGTGATATTATACTGAATAATGACTTGAATCTCATTTGTACAATAACTAAAATATTATTTTTTTCTAATAAATTTTATATTTTTCTAACTTCTAATTGCTTGATATTACTTTTATAAATCACAATTTATCATAATTATGCATTCCACACATGCTTGTATCTATAAATATAGTCCTGGAAAAAAAAGTGGGCAGGACTCTTGAGTGAAATAAAAATGAAGGAGGGGCACTTCCCCTAGTGTCTCCTTTTTACTACCACGCGTGCCAGAGGAAATTTTTCTTTTGGCAACGAAATGAGTCTTTATTTTGGCAAAAATACATAATTTAAACTGATAAATTTAAACCTAAGTCATGTTTTAAAATTCGATAACTTGCTTCAAATGAATATTATGCATGTTCTATTTGTTCTACAAAGTTCGGAAAGAAAACATCTGCAATTTTTTACGGGCTTTAATATGCTGCAAGAATTGAAAAGGTGTGATATTTCTTTGATGAAATGTTTTCAAAATTGTGCTTTTTGCTTAAAATTGGAATAAAAAGGAACAAATTTGAATTTTTTAGAAAAACACTTACTTCAATGTGCACGAAGACCTGACCCAAGGTACCTATAACCAAAATTTAGTGTTTCTGGACCTTTTTATCTTGCCAGAAAACGACCGACAGACACAAAAACTGACTCACAAAACCTTTTTTTTAATTTACTATATAGTTTGAAAACATTGGTGCTGTTTGAGGATTAAATTAACTTCTAGTTAAAAGTTTAAATTTAAAAAGAATTTTTCTTGAGCATTTACACATTTAGGACAAAAGAGCAAGAGTCATTTTTACAGAATTCAAACAAGTAATATTTTTTATTATTGTGTATTAGCTATGTTTTATATTGTAAACCAGGGGTCCCCAACATTTTTGCACCTAAGAGTACATACCAGAATATCGGTCGAATGGCGGGGACCATTTTTTTTTTTTTTTGAAAAATTTATAGTTGGTGTAGACATAATACACATTACATACAGGGTGGGGCAAAAGTAATGACCCGATTTTGAAGGGTTATAAGAAAAATCTAATACAGTTTGAGACATAAAACTTTTTTTATTTTGATCTGTTTATAATACTATTTTTTTTACATTTACGGATCCATTTTTCTACATCTACACCTAGAGTGATCAATGGGCACCATGGTGCCTGTGGGCATAGGGTTGAGGACCCCTGTTGTAAACCTTAATCTTATTTTATACAAAGTACATGTGTAACCAAAGTAATTCTTATACTCGAAGATATAATTAAAAGTTCAAAAGCAGAATTGGAAATGTGATCAATAATGTAATGTGTTTTTTCTGAACAGCAAGTACCTATACGTATGGTATAATCCATGTCGATTCAGGCAGGGGGGTACCTTCATAGTCTCAGAAGTTTTTGAATTTCACATATGTTAAAATATAGAACTTTGTGAGTTACAGGTATGTTTTTGTTTTGCTCAAAAAAAATTCCTGGCCCGAGATACAGTCCGCCAAAGATGGCGCCATGGCGCCTTCGGCGCAATTTCTCACTTGCGATTTTCGACAAAAACTTTTAAGTGCTCTATTTCCTGAACGGTGCAAGATATTTTGATGCGTTTTTTTTTATTTGAACGATAACTACATACTGTTTAAGATAAGAGGCTAAATTTTAAAATATCTATTCAACTTTTTTTGCTGCAGCATTTTGAAATTTAAAAAAAAAAAAATCTTTTTTATTCTTTTTCTCAAAAAAGCCAATCTCAAAAAATTTTATTTCTTTACTGTTGGTTAATACCATTAAATACTACATTCCCTGAAAAGGAGAGCTTCCACTTTTTGTGTTTAACGGTTTTTACAAACAATTTAAGATTTTTCCATATATTTCATCAGTTTTGTTAACAACATAGTCATATATTGGTCCCATTAAGTCAAAATTATATTAATTTAATTTTCTTTGACATGGCATTTAATTCTTAATAAATAATATTAGCAGGAAAAAATCATGACTTTTTTTAAAAATTATTATTATTTTTTTAATTTAAAACCAGATTGCTTATCATAACCATAAACATAACTTAAGATTAACATTCTGAGTAAGATGCAATGAATATAATATTTATTTAAGTGAAAATAAGAATTTTACAACGAAAAGTGTGTATTTATGCTAAAAATTTAATAAAATAAATGCAATACACTGTACTTTCAACCCAATACGCATGTTTAAGAAAAATTAATTACTGCACATTCGCCAGGTTGTTAGCAAGTAATGTAAATATATGTATAGCAACCATTAAAATTATTTATGCATATCATTTATTCATTATCACAAATTGATTAATAATTAAATAAATTTTTATATAACACATACAGTTAGGTATTTTCTTGATTCTATTTGAAATTCAAGTAATTTAAAAAAGAAAACAGGTTTGGCTGTCTTTTTTACCCCAAGGGTTATTTAATAAGCTTGTTGTGAACAAATCCAAATGTAAAAAGCTTTAGTTCAATTGCTGCTGAAATGAGCATCTGAATTATTTTTGGTTGTTTATTACCCATGAATTCTTTACAGCAGTTAGAATTTCTCATACTCAAATGTTGACATAGACTGCAATTTCTTTTTCAAATTTAATTCCGCAAAAAGGAAGTGCACAAATTATGAACTTCAAGCCATTACTTCATAGTTCAGTGTTTTCTTTAACCAAATTTAATTGGCTCTTAAACGTCTTATTTTATATTTTGGGGGTAGAGATGGCTAAAAAAAAAAGAAAGAAAGGAAGGTGTCAGGTGCATGTTCATATTAAAAAAAAAAAGATGTATAGTTACTTTATCTTGCTGATTTAGGTTATTTTCCAACTTTTTCTGAATACTTGTAATAGCTTCGGCAAATTTAGTTATCTTCTTCAAATTATTTAAAACAGTTAAAATTGGTTCTTATTGATTAGGCAGATTATCAACATTCTGTTCCATTGTCCCATTGAAAATATTTTGATATTTATTTCTCTATTAAATTTCTACTTTCTTCTTTAAATGCCTGCATAAAAATTAGCCGATTGCTGGTGTAACTTTTTATGGAATGATATATTAAATTCCATTGTACCTCTGAAGGTAAGATGAATGCCATTTCGTTACTATCAGGACAACATAATTAATGAAATTATTTTTTCTTGTTTTGAATTGAGAAGATATTTATTGTCCCCATACCTCACAACTCATAATGCTAACTCAAATTAATAATAAATACTTTAACATTTTGTTTGATTTGATTTTTGTAAGAACTATTGAGTAAAATCAATTATATATTTTTTTAATCATTTGCTTTAAATTATGTGCAGCCTGATAAATATTAGAAATATCTTTTCAAAAAAGAAAAAAAAGGGAAAGAAAAAAAAAAGAAAAAACAATATATTACAACCAAAAACATATTAAAGCTTAAAATATATGGATATGTTCCAAAACATACCATTTCCCAAAATTATGTCGTAAGTTATAGATAAAGCAATTAGTGGTGTTTCGTGCATGTGCTTTGTTTTTGTTAACTTCCTTATGAAAGAAGAGGAAGAAAAATGCAAAATGATTGAATCTTAAATTGATACCCCCTCCCCCAGTAGTGTTCCGCATTTTTTTTCTTAACACCAATAGCAAGATATGAAAATCAACTATAAAAAGCTATGTTTTACTGATTAACACATGTATTAAAATTAACAACTAATCGATTTGAACTCCAGCTATGAAAAAATGAGAAACTGATATTTAAAAAAAATAAAGGAAATCAATAAATATTTTAAAGTAGCGGGCAGTAAGATTGGGCAATGTATGTCTGTCTGTTTGTCTACTGGTAAATTTCTTTTGTGGGAAGGGGGGGATAAGTTTCTAATATTTATTAAGAAAATTAAATTAATATAATTTTGATTTAATGAGACCAATATATGACTATGTTATTAAGAAAACTGATAAAATATATGGCAAAACCTTAAATTGTTTGTAAAAACCGTTAAACGCAAAAGTGGAAGCTCTCCTTTTCGGGGAATGTAGTATTTAGTAGTATTAACCAACAGTAAAAAAATAAAAAATTTTGAGATTGGCTTTTTTGAGGAAAAGAATAACGAAGATTTTTTAAAAAAAATTTCAAAAGGCTGCCGCAAAAAAAGTTGAATAGATATTTTAAAATTCAGCCTCTTATCTTAAACAAAATATAGTTATCTTTCAAATAAAAAAAACCGCATCGAAATATCTTGCACTGTTCAGGAAATAGAGCACTTAAAGGTTTTTGTGGAAAATCGCAAGTGAGAAATTGCGCCGAAGGCGCCATCTTTGGCGGCTTGTATCTCGGGCCAGGAATTTTTTTGAGCAAAACAAAAACATACCTGTACCTCACAAAGTTCTATATTTTAATATATGTGAAATTCAAAAACTTCTGAGACTATGAAGGTAAGATTTTATTTTTACCTGCCTGAATTGAAACGGACTATGCCGTATGTATTATAGTGTGACAAGGGGGTGTGAATATCTTGAAAAAAGAAGTGTGACGTTATTTCTGAATAGCCCTCTTGAATTTTATACTCTTTCAAGTAAATTTGAAAGCACATTTAGCACACCTATATTCAAGAGAAAACACTGACCAATTAATTGTACAAATGCAAATATTTACTTCAAATTATGCAGTTGCAGTAGCATCCTAAGTGCAATGCAATAATAGAATTCTGATTTTTAAGCAATATTTTACTTTAGTCAACTCAATGACAAAATGATAATAAATAACATGCAAGAGAATATTGCCATGCATATGTGTGTATTGACTCTGGAAGTTAAAAACCTCTATCTTTTGCAGCACAGATAAAAATTTCCTTCGATAATTTATTGAATACGGTGAAACCTGTGTAAGTTAAACACTTGCGGTGCAGCAGTTTAGTGGTCAACTTAGACAGGTCGCGAATTTATAAAGTGTAAGAATGATTTTAAAAAATTATTTTGTCTTTCTTACACTATGCACTCATTTATTTTTAAGTAATTAATATTCTTTTAAGCTTAGCTTGTATCTAGAAGCTCCACTACTGCATGGATAAAAGGAGCAAGCAATCCTTCTAATCATATGAAATGCATTTTAATGCTTATTTGTGCTTTCTTAACGTGAATTTTTTTTCAATTTTTTCAGTTTTAGTAGCTATTTTATTTCACAAAAATATTATTAAAGAAATTAAACCTGAATGGCTTACAAGGTATCATGCAACTTTAAAAGTAAAATACTTAGCTAAAATATAGATAAATATCTTATTAATTATGTAAGTTATTTATTTGATGGTAAAGATTTCATAAAAATACATAATACAACATTATAGCAAAAAAAAAAAAAAAATCCTGGAAAAGTTATTTTTATTATTAAAAAAATAAATATCATGTTAATAATTGGGCGGTAAACTTACACAAAGGGTTTTTATAATGCTTCCACCCAAATTTGGTCTATATAAGTGGTCAACATAGACAGGTGATCAAGTTACAAAGGTTTCCCTACATTACATAATATAGGGGCTAATTCCATTCCTGACAAAAGTGGACAACTTAGACAGGAGGTCAACTTACAGAGGTCAACTTTACAGGTTTTACTGCATTCAATATATTTTTTTCAAATTTCTGTACACTGTTTTTTTTTTTGTATGTTATCAAGTTTTCTGATAGTTTGGTCAAGTTCTATGAAAAACTTGTGTTATGAGCCAAAAACATGCAAAGAAAATAGACTTAATTTTTGAAAAGGAAAAAACAAAAATAAAAACAAACCTTATTTCTTTGTAAATATGCAAGTTTTTTTTTATTTATTTTATTTTCAGAAAATGCATAGAATAATTGCACATAGCATGTAAACTGTTTTTGCGAAAGTTACAAATAGGCAAAAAACGGTACTTCACATCAGGCTGATTATTAAGGGAGTATTCTAGTCTATAGGGCCAACTTTTAGGTGCTTTTTAAAATGCTGTAAATAAAAAACGGTAAAGATTTTTATCATCGGGCTTTTTATCGGTTGTTTATTTATGTTTAAAGAGCACAAAAAGAAAAAAAAAAGTAAGAAGAAAATGTCAAAATTCAAAAATGTACAGGACCGCAAACTGGAGACTCAAAAAGAAAAAGCTGAACCCTGGTTGATACGATTCCACCATCCTTGATGATCTGAAAACAAAAATCTTGGTTATTTCTTAAAGAGTAGGGAGGCAGTTTTCGTTTAATTAGAGCGATTTGCAAAAAAAAAAAAAAAAAGAAAAATCGCAAAATGGCGGCCATGTAAAAAAAAAAAGTATTTTTTCCCCCTCAATTTTTCAACTTTGGAAATTAAAAACAAATAATAGAAAACGTTTTTTCAAAAAAGCTCTGATAAAACAATAGCGACATATATTAAAAAGCTCTGCATTAAATTTGAAGTAAATCGATCCTCTGAAACTTGAGATATCGTGTCAACCGTTCCGAAAAACGTAGTTTCGAGAAAAACGAGTTTAAAGTTTTGAGTCAAGTTTTGGGCAGTCTAAGTAATTTTATATGATGTTTTATACTTACATTTAGTAATCATTGACAATTTTGTTAAAGATACAAACCCACATTTTTTGTCAATCTATGTTATCACATCTGTATTCCTCCCCATGAAAAAAAAATAAAATAAAGGTAGCTGCACTTGGCATTTGCAGTGCAGGTGTTATAAAGAAAAAATGTTGAATGAAAGCGAAGGGGTGCGATCCGATTCAATAGTTATTGAGATTTTTTGCAAAGATAAGAACCAAGGAACCAAGTATTAAAAATCTATACTAATATTATAAAACTGAAGAGTTTGTTTGCTTGAACGCGCTAATCTCAGGAACTACTGGTCCGATTTGAAAAATTCTTTCAGTGTTAGATAGCCCAATTATCGAGGGAGGCTATAGGCTATATATCATCACGCTAAGACCAATAGGAGCCGAGCGCCGAAAATTGCATAAAATAGTCCTTTCTATCGGAAGAAATTGTCGCATCCTTTCGAGCTTGATACCATTGAAAAGCGCGTAAACAACTACTTCAGGAAGAGTTTTTCGCTACGTGCTAAAATTCGAAGCCTCTAAATTAACCAGAAAAGATGTTATAAGCGTTTTTCTCTATAGTTTGAAATTATTTTTTCCTGGAAATTAATTTTATTCGACCCAGATAATGACCGTTTTCTTTTATTTGCATTGTTGCATCGTTTCAACAATTGCTTCAGTTGCCGTGTGAACAAGCAAATCAATGCAGTTGCCATTGTTAAACAAATAAAATATAATAATAATCAACGTTTCTAGCATTTTAATGAGGCATCGCTGTATTTTCAAAATATAATTTAAGATAGACCTTGCAACGCCGGGCGTCGCAGCTAGTCCTCTGATATAGCTGTTTTTTTTTTTTTTTTTTACCGCCAAATAGTTTAATTACTTTACTAGACTTTTAGTTTTAAAACTTAGTTTTAGTTAGTTTTAGTTGTTATGTAAACTTTCTCCAAACAGTCTTTTATGGTGCTTGAATAATACATTTATGTTTTTATAAACATAAATATAAATAAATGATTTGAATGAAATTTTTGACAAGCATTCTACACGTTTTAAAGGTTTATATTGAAAATAAAAGATTTTGTGCGACACAGGGAGCATTCAGGTAGCTAGAAGTTGCCTACGGCTGGCTATTCATTCGCTACGGTCGAACCGGTTTAGTTGCCACGTCACTAATACGGCTGTAACTTTGAAAAAAAAAAAAAAAGCAATCCCTTTACAGGCATATTTTTGCAGGTCTGAACTTTGAAAATATGCAAAAAAAAAAAAAATCGATTTTTTGAAAAATTTAGACTAGAATACCCCCTTAAACATGCAATTAAACAAATGTAATGGGACTGGATAAACAAATTTCATAATCAGTAGAAGTTCTTTAAAACGAAGGTCTTTGCTATTGGCATAACACTTTGTTGAACTTCTAGTATTCTGAATTCAGAAATATAACTTTGTACCGAAGAAAATTCACTGCCATTAATAAGTATAATAAATAAGAGGTTGAAAAAAGAGAAGTTTGTTTTCTGTTAAAAAATGCAAAATGTTAGTAATAAAATCGATATTTTGCATTTTAAATCAGACTTGAAAAATAAATTGGTAATATCAAACAAACTAGCTAATGAGGTAGTCATGTTCTGGATGTGAACAATAATTTCTCATTAATTTCATTTTCAAGTTGTCTTGTATATATTGATTCTTGACTTTTTTAGTAAATTGGCACAGGTATGGCCCGTTGACGGTCTTGCGCCATTAAACAAAACAACCATCCAAAAAAAAATGTCTATAAAAGAGAGGATTTTTATAGACTCAATGCTTTGCTGTTAGGGAATTAAAAACTATCCACCTAAGAGAGGTGCCCGCATTTGAGGGGTGTCCATTAGGAGGAATTTTACTGTATTTAAATAGAAAGTTTCTAATTTATACTGGTACAAAGGTATGTGTTATGAGAATTCCAAATCTTGCTTAATTAAACATGTTCCACAGAATACACATGTTTTGCAAAGCTTACAATTTCTGTAGCATAAAGTATGTCTGAAATTTTCATTGAAAAGTTTTTTCTTTAAAAGGTATCTTTATCCAGAGACGATATTACCAACAAAAAAATCTCTCTCTTTCTTTTTTTAATGTTAACTGTGTTTAGGACCTACATCTCGCTATTATAAAACGAAGCAATTGCTAGTTCGTATATCTTAGCTTTTTAAAGGGATTGTTGGTCGTTGCTCTTTCCTTTTGAAAATATGTGGGTTGTACGTTACTTACATTACATCCTAATACCGTACAGAAGCCGTAGTGGTGGGCGGGGGGGGGGGGGGGGGGGGCTCACAAATTTACGAAGTTTTCCTTTGCGTTAGAAACAAAGTTATGTTTATTTCCCTCATTTCTTGTGTTACAATTGAAAAAAATTACGATTTATTTAAAATGAGTCTTGTCCATGAACGTTTTTCCGTAAAATTGGAAATCACTATGGGAAAATTATGAAATAGTTAAATAGTTTTGAAATTTTGGGGGAAAAAAGCAATGAAAAGGCCCTTGCCGAAAAACAATTCTAACTACGGCCTGGGCACCTTCTAGAATTGAGTCTACTTCTTCTAGAAATGGGACTCGTTTATTTCATGGTGTTTCAACAATATCAATAGTTTTTCTTTCGTTAAATAGAAAATACAAGAAACTAAATGAGACCTATGTTCTAGTATAGGGTTTCTTAAACTTTTTGGTGTGAGAGACCCCATGAATATTTTGCAAATCCCGACTGTCAGTTTCTTTCTTTGCATTGTAACATATTATTGCAGCTTTAGGTCATTAAATTTTATTTTAAATTTTAAGTAGTGGTAGAATTGGGTGAACAAAAAGTGGGGATATGGCTGAGCCCTTAGCGGGGAGAACGTCTCCCCTCACTGTTAGAAATGTGACAATATGTTTCCCCAAAAATTTGTGCAGATTTGTTCACAAAAAAGGAATGGTGCTTAATTTTGTCTCAATTTTGTACAACATAAGCAGGTAATCACTAAAAATAAACTTAATTCTGTAATTTGTACTTTTTCTGGGGGGAGGGGGAAACAGAGTACATAATTTAAAAGAAATCGGATTTTTTTAAATGTAAATTGGATTTTTAAAAACATTCTTTAAATATTGTAGACATTTATTAGGTTACACTTATAAAAAATCTGACATGTCAAACAATGGATAAAAATGCCATTCATTAGTAAAAAGGGATCGCGACAGAGGAAATTCAAATCAGTTTTCAGACCATTCACAAAATTATGAGCTACCAAATTGTACTTTTCACAGAATTATTTATAAAATAAGCAGCAAATAATAAGTTTTTTTTATCACTATATGTTTAACTTTTGAATTTTCACAAAATTATTTGATTTTTCTCAATTTTTTTTTTTTTTAATTTACAAAAAGAGGACCCTGTTAAAAATGCTGGATTGGCTCCTGGTAACGTTATAATGCTAATCATTAGCAAGGCGTACCCTAACCAAAAAATTAAAAGGGCTCTTGTCATGCCACTCCGTGGGTAAGGTCCATAGAACAGATAGATAGGCTATAAAAGACGGTTTGCCTAAAGGCCAACTGAAGGGCTAAAATCATTACTGTAAATTTTGTTTTTTTTTATTAGTTTTTAAAAAGGAAGGATTGATTTCAGTGATGTTAGAAGGGAGGGAATGGTATTTTAGTGGAAATAGAAGTATGGGGAGGGGAACGCGTGAATAACAAAAACCGCCATGACAGTTTTTAAAAAACCCATGTAGAGTATGGAGAACAGTTCCGTAAAAATACCTATCAAAATAAAGAAATCAAAATAAAGCTATCGATCTTCCATGAGCAGCAGGAAATAAATTTTAACTCTTTTAAAAAGAAATAACTAAAAGCAAAAAAAAAAAAAAAAAAAAAAAGATAAGTTAAGAATCGGCTGTGCCTTAAAATGCTAAAAATATTGTGAGCAAAATAATTGTGAATATAACTTTATTTAGCAAATGTACATGTAGACAAATTGTCAATGATTTAAATAGTAAAATAAAAATAAAGTGCTATAGCAATCGTCTGGGAAAAGTAAAATTAAAGTTAATTATTGTGAGAAAATTGTTTCGAACTACAGCGAAAAACACTTGTAACATCAGAGGCTTCGAATTTTAGCACGAAGAGCAAAACTCCTTCTGGGAGTTTTTTACGGGCTTCCCAGTGGTACCAAACTTGGAACAATGCGGTACTTCCTATATAAAAAAAGTCATCTTGTGCAATTTTTGATCCTAAATTATAGAATAAAAAACGAACAAATTCTAATTTCAGAAAAACTCTTCAAGGTGCACACTTCCCATGTTCCGAACTAATTTCATACCAAATTTCATAAAAATCTGCCGAACTGTCTTGGCCCTATGCGAGACACTGATACACAAGATACACAGTCGTACTTTCTGCTTTATTATTAGAAGAGATGAAAAAAAAAAAAAAAAAAAAAAAAAAAACACGAGCTGAATACTACTAGCAGAATTATCGCCTTTTCATATACTTTATGCCAACAAAATATTCTTCGATATTCTTCTTAGCTGCTCGCTACTGAATGCGAATATTGGCAAAATATGGAAAATCAACAACTGCTCGTTTGTACAATTATGTGCAAACTAACAATCTGAGCGCAACCGCGATCTACCGAAAATTTCGATGTGAGCTACTAATAACTCAAGATCGAATGTTTGGCGGCCACTGTTACAAGTTTTTTTCTTTATCAATGAAGTTAGAATTAAAAAAAAAAAAAAAAAAAGATTTTCAAGGAATTGTTTCTTTTCTCTTTTGTTCCCAGCGCAATAAGCATACATTCATGCGTTTTAATTTTTATGTCTTTAAAAGCTTGTTTACCTATCCTTTACGTTTATTCATAAATTCATAAAGTTTATTCATAAAGGTATGAAAAAGTTGGAACAAAATCAACTTAAACATATTTAAGAAATCAAAGTGAAACGCTTCCATTTTTCTGTTCTTTCTTGAGGAAACATATCAATTAAAAATACAAATGAGTTTCTGAATTGCTTTTGGCAACTATTATTTTTTTTTTCATTTGTAAAGAGCACGCGCTGACATAAATAATTCGTTTCACTGAGTGCTTTGAATTCTGTGTTTTCCGAACACCTGGAAAACGAACCAGAAACTGCAACTACTATTTTGAAGAAGAGAGGAAAAAACGCAAATGCAGCAATTTCCAGTGGTTAATTCTATAAATCACGTTCGTGCTGATGCGGTAAAAAGAACTTGGCGACGAACGCAACAGCACGAATCTTCTTTGATTAATTTCCATTGAAACAGCCACTGACAAAAGGATATCGTCTGCAGGCTTTTTAATTGCCGTTAAAGTTTCCTGTTAAGTGGCAGTATGGTATCCAGAGGGGAAAAAAAAGAGGAAAAACGAATAAAAAATAAATAATCGCAATCGTAATCGAGGAAGTTAATGACGTTTATTCATTGCATTGAAATTAAGATTTTTTTGCAGCCGTTTTTTCTTGCTATAAGATTGAAAAGACATTTTTTTTTCGAGTTTTTTTCCTCCTTAGATTTTTCGTTTTTTATGTACTTCGTAAAAAATAAGCACAATATGTATGATTTTTTAACTGTTATGAGCCTATTCATCCCCACCCTACGTGACTTAATCAAGTTAAAATGAATGCGAGTTACTCTAAAATCAAGAAACTATTTAAATGAAAGAAAAAATGCTCTTCCATTAAAAATTTTTTTCATCGCATTTTTGAAGTGTTAACGGTAAATTAATGATATTTGCGCATTTAATGAAGCACTTCAATGAAAGAAAAATGATACTTATTTTTTTACCTGCCAAAGAGAAAATAAAAGCATAAGTTGTTATTAAAGAGAAATTTGCTCTGATTGATACACTCGAATTATTACGCTTGATTTAAAAGGAAAGAAAATCTTTTGTGCTATGTGGATGAAGATTAAAATTACAATTGTACGTTGATTAAAAATTTGGAAATAGAAAATTTTGATTTGTGTGAAAAGTTTAATTGTTTCCGGTTTTAAATAGGCATTTATTAGCAGCCGATACCTTTTCTCTCATGCTGTTGTGCATTGTTAATATAACAAATCTAAAGTTTTGAATTAAAAGAATATGAAACAAAACGAGTTTTATTTTCCTTTTTGAAGTACAATGAAACACCACAAAAAGGGTCTTTTTGTATCATTTATTTATAATGTGCTTTCTTTTCATCGATTATAATCAGTTATCTATTGCTTTATGAAATCTATTTAATAAGCATTTTGCACAATGAATTTTTAAAAGCGGGAGAAAATAAACTGTATATTTCTACTGTTTTTCATGTGGTAATTTTTTCTCGTTTTTGGTGTCATTGTTCTACTGTTTGAAATATTCGGAAGTTTATAATTATCAAGTTTGAAATCTATTCAAGTTGACAGAAAGGAGAACAAATATTATTTGAGAGTACTTTTAAGAATATCTGAAGCTTATGTTAAAAATGTAAATAAATATATAAAAATTAATAATACAAAAGAAATTTCACGTAATTACGTGAAATGTTTTCTTATTTTATTTGACAATTCTATGAAAATATAACATAACTAAGAAAAAACAATTAAATGATTTATATGTTTTTAATGCACGTCGTAGAGTAAGAAAGTCATACACTGTTAGAAATTTCATCATGAAATTACGGTTAAATAGCCGGCAGCAGTCTGTCCATCTAATTCACCGTTAAATTTACGGTTAGGAACATTTTTCTATCTTTACGGAACTTAAACCATTTCCAATCAGCTTGGTTAAAAAGACGTAAATACAAAGGTTTACGCTATTATAACCATTTAAAAATGGTTTCAAAATTAAATTTTTTTTCGGTTTTTGAACCATTTCGAGGCATAGAAACCGTAAACGAATCGTGCGGGAATCGAACCCCGGGTGTATGGTGTACCTACCTTGCGCTCTAATTATTCGGCCATCTACACCATTCAAAGCGGCCGTTTATTTATCAATAAATCTTCTTTTCCAACAGGCAAACTGCCTTAAAACTGAGATTTCAGTTTTTGATTGGATCTAAAGTCATTTTTGGTCTAAATTTACTGTATATTGACGAAAATCATTTTATTTGCAGCAAAAATTTAAACACAAACAAGCTTCAGAAGCTCAAATGATGGGTTCGCTCATTCGCAAACAGTTCGGGAATCCGATGTCTCCAATCTTTGATTTTCGTGTGTATGTGTTTTTACTTAGTAGCCACTGCTTAAGCCACTTTATTTCCTTATTTTTATATACACATGCAGATTTGAGCTGAAATCTTTATTTATATTTTAACAACAACATACGACGGTAAGGACGCCCGATTCTTATTGACTACAAGACCTAGTGGCGCTTGTAAATTACGGTTAGTTAAACGTTCTTTAAGAGAAACAGAGAATAAACGATTTTTTTTCACAATCAGCGGTTTGAGTACCATCTTGTTAATGGATATTTAACTGTTGTAATTAAATATGGTAAAATACCAATCAAATAAATGGTTATATTACTATTTTCTCACGGAAATTTTTAACAGTGTACCATAATGCTACTTAGATAATATTAGTCTCTTTTTAATGAATAAATTTGTTGAATATCTAAATGGCTTCAGTATTATATTTCTTAAAAATACATAGAGAGGCTCTCAACTATTGGTAAAAGATGTGTAAAATTATTCAGCTTGTTTTTTGTAAAAAATCAAATCCTAGTATTGTAAAGTGGTGGCTTATTCCATAAGCTTAACTAAATGAAAATCGTGTCCGGCAGCAACATCACATCATTATCATCATAATAATAATAATAAATTAAAAAATAAATAAATAAAAATAAAAATTTCCAAATTTATATTTAGTTGCAGCTTGATAAATTAATGAAATTCTAAAACTATGCAATATAATTAAGCTTAAACTTTAAACAGGATATACCTTTTTTAAAAATATTGTGTATTAATTGAAAAAAAAAAGAAAAGAGAGAGAAATCATTTTGACAGACTGCTTCCTTCATCACTTATCTTTCTAATTCAAATATAACCTGAAAACAGAAAAAAAAAAGACCAAGGTATCTAGAAAAATTGAAGTTCATCAGTCCTGTTGGTAGAAAATTACCAATGCTATCCTCCCCCCCCCCTTTTATTTAAATCAGTGGTAGGCAACCCGTCGATCGCGATCAACCGGTCGATCTCGGTCCATTTTCGGTCGATCGCGGGACAGTTTATAGTTTTGAAAAAGGAAAAAAATCAAATGACTTTTGGATCAGAAGGCGAACTTTTTTTTTTCTTCAGAAAATGCTTATTAATTTCACTGTTAAAAATTTCATCATGAAATTACGGTTCAATAACAGGCAGCAGTCTGTCCATCTAATTCACCGTTAAATTTTCGGTTTTGAACATTTTTCTGTCTTTACGGGACCTAAACCATTTCCAATCAGCGTGGTTAAAAAGCCGTAAATACAAAAGTTTACGGTTTTATAACTATTTGAAAATGGTTTCGAAACTAAATTTTTACCGTTTTTGAACCATTTCGAGACGTTGAATCTTCGAGGCGTAGAGACCGTAAACGAAGCGTGCGGGAATCGAACCCTGAGTGTATGGTATACCAACCTTGTGCTCTAGTCATTCGGCCATCTACACTACTTAAAGCGAGTGTTTATTTATCCATAAATCTTCTTTTACAACAGGCAAACTGCCTTAAAATTGAGATTTCAGTTTTTGATTGGATCTAAAGTCGTTTTTGGTCTAAATTTACATTATATTGACGAAAATCATTTTATTTGCTGCAAAAATTGAAATACAAACAAGCTTCAGCAACTCAAATTATGGGTTCGTTCATTCGCAAACAGTTCGGGAATCCGATGTCTCCAATTTTTGATTTACGTGTGTATGTGTTTCTATTTAGTAACCACTGCTTAAGTACCATCTTTTTAATGGATATTCAACTGTTGTAATTAAATATGGTAAAATACCAATCAAATAAATGGTTATATTACTATTTTCTCACGGAAATTTTTAACAGTGTACCATAATGCTACTTAGATAATATTAGTCTCTTTTTAATGAATAAATTTGTTGAATATCTAAATGGCTTCAGTATTATATTTCTTAAAAATACATAGAGAGGCTCTCAACTATTGGTAAAAGATGTGTAAAATTATTCAGCTTGTTTTTTGTAAAAAATCAAATCCTAGTATTGTAAAGTGGTGGCTTATTCCATAAGCTTAACTAAATGAAAATCGTGTCCGGCAGCAACATCACATCATTATCATCATAATAATAATAATAAATTAAAAAATAAATAAATAAAAATAAAAATTTCCAAATTTATATTTAGTTGCAGCTTGATAAATTAATGAAATTCTAAAACTATGCAATATAATTAAGCTTAAACTTTAAACAGGATATACCTTTTTTAAAAATATTGTGTATTAATTGAAAAAAAAAGAAAAGAGAGAGAAATCATTTTGACAGACTGCTTCCTTCATCACTTATCTTTCTAATTCAAATATAACCTGAAAACAGAAAAAAAAAAAGACCAAGGTATCTAGAAAAATTGAAGTTCATCAGTCCTGTTGGTAGAAAATTACCAATGCTATCCTCCCCCCCTCCCTTTTATTTAAATCAGTGGTAGGCAACCCGTCGATCGCGATCAACCGGTCGATCTCGGTCCCATTTTCGGTCGATCGCGGGACAGTTTATAGTTTTGAAAAAGGAAAAAAATCAAATGAGTTTTGGATCAGGCGAACTTTTTTTCTTCTTCAGAAAATGCTTATTAATTTCACTGTTAAAAATTTCATCATGAAATTACGGTTCAATAACAGGCAGCAGTCTGTCCATCTAATTCACCGTTAAATTTACGGTTTGGAACATTTTTCTGTCTTTACGGGACCTAAACCATTTCCAATCAGCGTGGTTAAAAAGCCGTAAATACAAAAGTTTACGGTTTTATAACTATTTGAAAATGGTTTCAAAACTAAATTTTTACCGTTTTTGAACCATTTCGAGGCGTTGAATCTTCGAGGCGTAGAGACCGTAAACGAAGCGTGCGGGAATCGAACCCTGAGTGTATGGTATACCAACCTTGTGCTCTAGTCATTCGGCCATCTACACTACTTAAAGCGAGTGTTTATTTATCCATAAATCTTCTTTTACAACAGGCAAACTGCCTTAAAATTGAGATTTCAGTTTTTGATTGGATCTAAAGTCGTTTTTGGTCTAAATTTACATTATATTGACGAAAATCATTTTATTTGCTGCAAAAATTAAAATACAAACAAGCTTCAGCAACTCAAATTATGGGTTCGTTCATTCGCAAACAGTTCGGGAATCCGATGTCTCCAATTTTTGATTTACGTGTGTATGTGTTTCTATTTAGTAACCACTGCTTAAGCCACTTTTTTTTCTTCTTTTGTTATATACACATGCAGATTTCAACAAATAAATCTTTATTCATATTTTAACAACAACGTTCGACCGGTAAGGTTTCGCAACCAAGATGGACGCCCGATTCTTATTGAGCGCTTGTAAATTACGGTTAGTTAAACGTTCTTTAGGAGAAACAGAGAATAAACGATTTTTTTTCACAATCAGCGGTTTGCGTACCATCATTTTAATGGTTATTCAGCTGTTGTAATTAAATATGGTAAACTAACAATGAAATAAATGGTTATTTTATTATTTTCTTACGGAAACGTTTAACAGTGTTGTCAAACCATTCGTCGGACTTAAAAAAATTTGCCAACAATATGGAATGTCAGTCGTCACATTAGGTGTGCTCTCGGTGAGTTAATTAAAATATGTAACGGGTTCCACATGTGTGTTTTATTTTAAAAGCAAACAACCATTATTTTATCAAATGTAAAAGAAATAATACGTTAGTATCTGAGATTTTTTTTGGATACGAGCTGACGGTGTTAACACAGCAATATTTTAGAAATTTTAAAGTAGGTAGTTTGAGAATTTGAAGACAAGCGCAGTCCCAACTTGTCCTAATATTAGTGTATGTATCCCCCCCCCCCTCCGTCCATTGAGTCGATCTTGGCGTTTGTTGTACTTGGAAAGTAGATCTTCAGCTAATTTAGGTTGCCGACCGCTGATTTAAATGATCATCATTTCCTACATTAATGAGGGGGAAAAATCAAAAACTACGCGTGAACTTGACAGCCGGAATCCAGAATATATTGTGCCAAGTGCTTAGGACATCAATATTTCACCCAAACGACTCAGGCTCGATCCCCGATGACCACTTTTCCCGAGCCATGCGGGAACGTATGACAAACCTAAGCTTTCTTGCTTAAGAATGGAAGAGATCGGGAGAAGGGGGGTAGGGAGTTTGAAAGAAAAGTATATGTAGGTGTTTTAATTGTCACGTGTACAAGAATCCTGGATGCGCCAAATACACTGCATGATATTTCCTATGCATGAACATAAAAAAATGTTGGTTCGTGAAAACTAGACAGAATATATGGGAATAAAAGACTTAAGTTGAATTAAGCAAAAATTTATAAATGTGTCAGAATACAAGATTCTTAGGCAGATGGGTTTTATAATTTACGGTGAATTTTTCCAACTAAAACACCCAAAAAAAAAAAAAAAAGTTAAATCGCGCAATAAAATATCAATATGATGTTCTATCGAATTTTGTTTCTAGTCCCTTGCTCTTGGCAAAAACTAAAACTTTCGGAAAAGAGCCACGAGGAGGAGGGGAAAAAATAGAGAGAGAGAGAGAGAGAGGGAGAGAGAAATCGCCCGAAATCCTAGCAATCTGAGAGTGACAGAGTAAAGAACCCGAAATAGGCGTAACCAGAGAGAAGAGGGGACTTGTCCACTCCAGCTTTACCGCAAGAACTCAATCTCGACAAAGAACGCTGGGGAGGGAAGGAAAAGAAACTTCTAAATGCTCTGAGGGACTGATAGAGTGTTTGAAGTTAGGTAATTGGCTGAGATGGAGGGATCGAAAATAAGTCTTTTCTCTCCCCCCCTTCCTCCGGCGTCCGTGACAATTAAGAGCTATCATTGGCTTCTCGTTACCAGGACTGGAGAGAAGCCGAGTTCTGCAGAAATAGGATCACGAGAGAGAGATTTTGTTTCTGGATTGCAGTGAAAAAGAGCAGGAGCTGTCTCGCTTTGTTTGGGAGAATCAAGGCTTGGTTTTCACTTCTGCTAGAAATTGATGGAGCCTGCTCCAGACATTTAATGTCCTAAAGTTGAAAGCTTCGAGTTATTGGTTTCCAATCGAATTCAGATTCAGCGAGTATGATATGTAATTAGATGTATTTTATTTTTCACTTTATGCTAGGATACTGCATTCACTTAAACCTGTGGGAGGGATTGTTATACAGTTACATACATGCGTGCATCTGTATATATCATCCCCATCATCATCATCATCATCAATGCCATCCATGATCAGTCTACTACTCGCTGGGGGTCTTTCTGTATGTTTTTCAAGCGTAATGATCATCTGCTTTTGATTTGCATTTGACTCTTACAAAATTCCCTAACTCGTTCAACCATTTTAACTGGAGACGCTTTATCAGACGTTTGGTGCTACGAAACAATCAATCTAATACTACAGATGTCCACCTATTGTCTTAATTTAATGTGTAATGATTACTTTTCTGAACAGAATATATTAGCATTATAGGATTACGAGGGAAATTTTTGCTAGTATGACAATATTTTCAGTGCAGAAAAATTTAATCAGTGCTCTTTAAAATTGGCCAGAAGAGAAGCAATTCTAAAAAAGAACTATAGTTCAGATATTAATACTCTTTTTTCTCTAAATTCAGAGAAGTAAAACGGTTGTTCTAATGGAGTCCTTACAGAAATACTAAACATGTTTGTATACACACATCCGTGCTACCGTGGCACAGGTCCGGGGTTCAATTCTTGGGTTGGACAGGGTCGACTCACCTCTTAATCCATTCAGTGGGTTGATAAAATGAGGACCAAGCACGCTTGGGAATTGAACACTGGGGGTTCCGCGTCAGGCTGACCACTCGACCGGAACATCTGCTCCTGCACCCTGGGGACCTTGGTTTCGAAAGCTGGGACTTGCACGCAAACCTTGCCCCTCAAGGTCAGGCGTCTTCTTGATAGAGCCATACTCTACGATGGCTCTTTGTCCGTTGTGTGCTTTGCTGAAGCAAAACTTTTATTTTTAATCATTAATCGCAAGGATACTTGCACAAATACATTCATTGACTCCCGTGTATCACAGAGTGACACATGATGCTAGAAACACGAAACAGAAGGTAACGGTATGAAAACAATAAAAACGCCAAGCCTTTAAGGGTCCAGCTTACTTAATGAGCCCTCTGCAGTTCCAATAACGGGCATAGACGTCTCTCCCCAAGAGGGCTCCACAGTTCAATAGCTGGCTATCATCCGTATCGATCGTATTTATGTGCAGTAAAACTTAAAGTAAAAGAAAAATTAAAAACTAAACTAAAAATGAAAAATTAAAAGTAATTATGACGAAGTCATGTGTTGCATATAATAACCTGAAAGGTTGCATACGAGATATAGGGTAATTTCTCAAGTATATCTTGCATGAGTTAATTAATGATATTTATTGGTCTATCATTGTTAGCTAGTTTCAATGTTAATATTTAAACTGTAGAATTTGATACAGAAGCTGTATGCAAAGCTTTTTAATTTTAGTAACGTGTAATTTATTTACTTAAGCGTTAACATAATACTTTCCGGTTATCTCTTTTGAATTAACTCTGAAGAACAGTAGCCGTATTTTCATTCTATTTGTAAACATCAAATAATATATTTTGTTACTTATTTTATTTTATTTATTTATTTATTTTTTTTACCCAATGTGAAAGTTTTGCGGAAGAGTTAAAGAAAAAAAAACCTCGAATATATTTTTTTAATTCTCATATTAATTAGGTACTTCTTTTTGATAACTTTTTTTATTCATTTATTATACATACGATAATTTTCATTATTTTATGGTTTGATAAATTTTAATTGTTTTATATTTATTTTTTTTTCCTTAAAAAACAGCGAGAGGGAAAGAGAGAGAAAGAAAAAAAGAAGTGAACGAGTATTGAAGAAGTGAAACAGACATGTTTTTTTTATCACACATTTTGATATGAATAATGCAGGAGGAAAAAAAGATGAAAAGTAATTGTTTGAGTGATGATCACGTGACAATGTATAAAACAGGAAAGAATTGCAAAGTACGAGTATTACTCGGAGTAAAGAGGAGGAAAAATTTCGTTACTAACTTTGCTACCTTCTGAATACCTGAGAGTTTGTTTCTTTGCATTCAATGTATAATTGTTCAATAAGCATATTTACAGAGACGGTAGATAAGTTTTAGAGTAAATCAAAGAGCTGGTGGGAATCTAAGCACTTTCTTAATTTAAAATTACGCGAATAAAAGTTGTTGGGAGCACATTGAAGCTTAAAAATTGCTGAAAAGAAAGGAAGTGCAATTTTTTGAAAAGTGTTTTTTTGTTTTTGTGAAGAATTTGCGTAAGCGTGTAACGCTTGTAGCAACAAATATGATTTCACTTTTTAATTCCATTGATTGTTGATGTGCACCTTATGCATTATAAACTTTTTTTATCTTGCTTACTTTCCCGTAAAAGTTATGGACATAAAATTTCATTTTTAATGGAAGTCTTTAACGTTTTATATTGGGAGAATTGTTACTTTTATATGTATATTTAAACAGTTCTAAAATTTATTTTCCCTTCGTTTCTACGTTTGTACATTATTATGTGAAATGGGATTGAATTTAAAATGTCCCTATTAAGAAACATTAATAACTGGAATGTGCTGAAACGTTCCTCCCAATAGTTCAAAGAATGAATTTCAGATTACTTTTGCATTCATCAATTTTTTTCTTTTTAAATACAAGAAAAAAAATTTGTGTTCAAAAAATTATTCTGATCTTAAGAAATCAATGTTGGTTTACGAGAGCGTAGATTTTCTTAGTTGTGGATGAACTTCTTTAAATTATGGATGAAAAGTTTCTACTCAGACTTGCAAAGATTGTCCAATTCTCCATCAACAGCATTAACACATGTAAAGTGATTCTGGGTTGAGTGTTCGATACCTTCTTCGTTCTAGAAATAGTTCGATTGTCCGAAAAAGAACTGCTGGATGGTTAGTTAGTTGAAAGTCAGTAAATTAGTTACACACACACATCCACACACACACACATCCACACACACACACATACACAGAGAGAGAGAGAGAGAGAGAGAGAGAGAGAAACGGCATGTATATCAGTTTAAATATCAGCGGTTTGCTAGTAAATATTTTAAATTAAAGAATAGTTTTTAACAACACTTATAAACATCATTTATTTCCCTTTAATAATATTACTTATAAGTTATTTGCTTCCCACGTTCAGAAGCTTTTGAGTTTTTTTTCTAATGGGGCTGCGTATGGTTACTAACCTTTACTGACCCTGCAAATGGGCATCCATTCTTTCAAGCAGCACCACTGTTGGCGGATGCCATTACCACTCCGAGAATTTTGATTCTCAGTTTCCCCTAGATAGCGGCATCTGATCTCTAATTGATGCCAATTGCACTAGGAATTTAATTTAGCCGAGAGTATCCAAATGTCTACTCAAGGGATCTTTTACATGTCGCATAATGATACGGGCGCAGACGATTTTCTGCATCTTGAAAATCCACCGACACTGCCAAGCTCGATCCTATAACATGGGGCGCACGAGTGCCGCGCCTTACCGCGACGCCACGATGTCGGCTTTTAATAGTTTTAAACAAGCAGAAACATGTGCACCCAACTGCATTACTCCCTCAGTATCTTCATTTATTTGATACTTTATTAGTATGGACTAGCGGGCGAACCACGTCCCATCATTCCATTTTACAGAGTCAGTCAATACCATGTAGTGCTATCCGAAGCTAGAGCATCCTTTGGGGACAGCTATCATATTATTAGAGGTCTTCTGAGTAAAGATTCCGCGCATTTACTGTTGGGTAACAGAAAAACAGGAGGACTCATCACACAACTAGGTTACAAATCTCATCCCAACAGCCACTTCTCAACTTATTAACAATTAGTGCTTTTCAAAGCAACGTGGGGATAAGCGATGAGTCCCTAAGATTTAGAACTGAGCATGTTATCCTTGAACCTCTATGATAGGGTAATATCTCCTCTTATGCTAATTTAATTAAACTTCTCAGTTCTGATGAAGTTAAGAAGGTTTCTGTTAAGACTGGCCACATAGAAGGATTTTGTTACTTTTGAGGTTAGGGACTGTTCATAAAGGATGCCACGCTTTTTTCCCATATATTTAACCCTCTCTCCCCTTTGTCACAAAATGTCACACTTCAACGTACCCCGCCCCCCTTTGTCACGCGTCCCGCTATGCTGAGTAGGCATGATGTCACACTTCTTGTTACCCCCTCCCCTCCCCTTGTCACAGTTTATCACGATTTCAAGAACCCCTCCCCCCTCCCTCCTCGAAGCGTGACATGCAGAGAATCTGAAACGTTAGAAGTGAGGTAAGCAATTATTTCTGCTATTTAATTATGTCTCATGATGGGATATTAGTAACTAATTAGGGTGTGCTCTATTCATAGGGGTAATAAGGCCTGTTAATCTAATGAAGTACTTAAATTTGATATAAAACACAATGAAAAGTAATATGGGGGGAAAAAAGGAGCAAAGTACTACGATTTGAAAATTTATTCCTGTTATCGATACCAGTCTTTTAGCTTTAAATAAAGACCACCTGAGAGTCGTTATCTTTGTAATACTACTTTAAAGGAAAAAAAAGGTTTTCAGTTAATGAATTAAAACATTTTCCCACTGACTGTAAAGGGACCGTAATAAATCATGTTAAAAACTTATTGTTTTAATGAAATCTAAACAAAGCTAAACAATCCTTTTTTTTTTTGTCGAAACAGAAAACAGATAGCTGACTGTTCAATGTTTAAAAATCTATGTCCTCAAAAACATTCAAACGTAAAGCAGCGGCGCTTCAACAAGAAATCGTCGAAGAAATGTCTTCCAACTGCGAAACGAGAAACAAAGCGCAAAAAAACTCCAAAGATATTTCACAAAAGAGAGAAAGAACATGAAGTAGGAAAGAAAAACCGAATAAAATATTAACTACTGCATAATTTTTACATGATACGAGATGTCGTGAACTGAAAAGCAGGTAAAAAACTGCCCGGCAATTTGTTAAAAGACGAGTCAAAAACTGCTTTGGAGACACTTACACCATTGTTAAATAAGTCTCTGGACTCTATCGTGCTAAGCTAATTAAATGCGCCTGAAAACGGTCATTACCTAAGCATAGAGCTCGTTCCAATTAAGACGAGCTCTTAAAAGATTTCAAGCTTTTCGGACCAATTAGCTAGTCCGTCTGTCTTTTCCCAAAAGCGCTTCGCTTCTTGAAGCATTCGAAACTGTACAAGGGTCTTCTTTCAGCTGCATCCCTCCCCCTTGCACCGCGAGGCATGATTTGGCGAATTAGCGTTCACCGCCAAGTTTTACAAATTCTAAAGGTTTCGCATAATGAAAAAGGATAGAAGTTTTAAGTGTTTAGTGGCTAATTTTTTGACTTTTTTCGCTTATTGTTGCCTTTATTTTTCTCCGCGAGATATATCTTTTATTTAACTTCATAACACATAGTCTTTTGTCGTAGTTTGTTAACTTCTTTTTTTCTGTTATTCTTGTTTTCTGTCGTGTGTCTTTCTTCCTTCGTTTGGATCAATTAATCAGGATGGAACGCTGGGGTAAATAATTTATTTCAATACCTCTCGGCTACTCGTACCCATAATGAGCTCTTGAAATAAGAATAAATCATCTTTAAATCTTTCGGGTCCAAAATGACTCAAACGAATTCGAGGCTTGCAGGTTAAACAAACGAATTTTTATGTCTTTGTTTGAGTTCGTTGGTAAGATTTTAAAATTATTCTTCGCCGATGCTCCTCGATTTCTTTTTAATTGGAAGGCAGCACAAGGAACATAAATACATTTTGTAGTATGAATAGCATTTCAAATTAAAAAAAGATGCTTTCAGCTATTTATGCATAAGTTGATTGTTAATGAAAGGATGGTGAATTAAGTTTTGTTTTCCTTACAAAATCCCAATTATGATGGGTCTCTTTTATGAATTACATACATTTCGCAATTTTATAAAAGTACAATTAATTAACGTAGATCAGAATTCATCTCACAAAATAATTTTGATGTTATTATATATTTGCTAAGGATTTATGGTTGTGAAATCAGGAATAAATATATTAAAGTGTTTAATCACGCACTACTTCAATTTTTCTAACTACTTCCAAAACAAATTTACAACGACGTATAGATATTTTGGAATGACTTGAGACGTTTTGAGTTACTCCACGTGTGTATGCTTAAGAAATAAATTGAAAATCTCTCTAACGCTTTGTGATGCAAAAAGAGGATTAACCGAATGCTGTTGAATGCTGTGATCTATGGAGGGTGGCAAGGAGTAGAACTGAAGTTGTTCATCCCAAATATTAGAGTGAAAATTGTGAAGAAATGTTTTATGTTAAAAGAAGGTCAATGTAAGAAGGAAAGATTATTTTTACATTGAAGAACTTGTAGCTGCGGAACACATGTGCAAACTTTTTCACTGCAAATTTGAAACACCTTCTGATTTGTTCGCAAAAGCAAATATTTATAAGAATCCGCTTCCTTAAAAATCTTTAAATACACGACAAGTAATTTTAAAGAGGTGATTTCATCGAGAAAACAAAAGTAAAAAAGAAATCAAACAACCCCAGACCGCACAACAAACGCCTTGAATGGCGACTTTCCGTATTGCGGTGCGTGCAGAGCCTTTGGCTCGATCCCTTATTAAACACCAAAAATTTTTCGCCAATACTTAGTAGCCAAGGCGGAAGACGGAAATCACGTGATATAAACAACATGGCTGCTCGCATATAACTGAATAGCGTTTAGCAAATTATGAACTGTGGTTTTTTAATTGTAATAACATTTTCAAAGAGGGTACTTTTCTATCTTTAGGTTTCGACTCGGATGGTTAATAAAGATATTGAATTACAGTGTTCCCTCGCCACTTCGCGCTTCATGTTTCGCGGCTTCAGTGCTTCGCGGGGTTTTCCAAAATATTCATCAAAAATTTAAAATGAAAAAATACAACCATGTCGGCAGCCACATTGCAGAAAGGAGCTTTGTTTCATGTAGATGCGCGAGAGAGAAGGATCTCTGCATGTCAAATACAGAGACGAGTTGACTCTGAGTACATACCACGGGCTCTGAAAAGCTCCCACCAACACAAGCCTCTTCGCCTCTCTCAGAAAGCAATGTTGATTAATGTTTAATACTGTACTATACGTTTTGTAATTATCCTTATTAATTAGCGCCGACATGTTTAAGTAAATACGTATACTGTTGTAATTTTTGTCTTAAGTGTCTGAAGTATAAATACTGTTTACATATTTAAAACATTTGTGTACCCGCATACACTAAAATGCTTAGGGGCAAATCCTGCTTCGCGGTTTTTCAGTTTTCGCGGAAGGTTCTGGTCATCATTAACCACGAAAAAAGAGGGATCACTGTATGCAGGAGGTGTTTTGTTAAGCAAGATTTAAAAAAGAAATAAAATTTGAAATTTAATAACAAAACAGATCCTGTATCTCTTACATACGAACTTTCGATACATGCATTGTACGGTAGAAATAGCTTGAGAATATGAATAGTGCGATCGGTTACTGAGAAAAATATAGTTGACCATTTTTTGTTGGTGATTGTTATGCAGATTACTAAAATATGTTATTTAGTTAAATTATTATTCAATTATTACTTCTTAGTAGTTGATTTTTCTGTTGCGTAGAAGTGTAAGACAATTCAATTTGCTGGGCTTATTCTGGCACAGGTAGAGTTGCAAGGCTTTCAAAACGCCGGAAATTTAAAGCAAAATCGGGAAATTTCAGACTTCGCAAAAACTGGGAACATTCGATTTTTTTTCTTGAAATAATAATTTTAATACATCAATAATACATATTTTTTTATGAAATTTTCGCAATAATAGAAATACTTTACCGAACATTATTGTTAAAGCATTTTAAAACAGACAACATATTTATTTCGTTGTGTTAGTATTCGCTATAACAAAATTTTACAGTTACAATGAAAAAAAAAAGGAAGTCGTTAATATTTTTTATTTACATTGTAAAACTTGGTATTTATTTAAGTCATCAATAAAAAACAAAATAACACATAGAAAACGAACCTTTACAAAAAATTATTGAAATGTGTAGTGCTTTAAATAGTATTTCTTATTAAAAGTTACCCCTCCAAATGTGTTGGTTAAGTTGCAATAAAATGCTATGATTAAAACTGATAAGTTATGTATATATGTATTATTTCTGATAGTAATTTGAATAGGAATAAAGAAGAAAAAAAATTTTGAAGGTTAATCTTATTTTCTGCAAAGTAACCAAGTCAAAAACATTTTTAAAATCAATATATTGCGATAAAAAAGCCTATTGAATTTACAAACTAATTTTCTAATTTTCTCAATTGTATAAGTTTGTTATAAAATGTTATGTTTGACGCTAGAATAGAAATAATATAACGTTAATGTTATATGTTCTGTAACAATAATTGAACACTGAAAACATTTTTGTAGTGAGTAAATAATTTATGATTATTTGAAGAAAGCTCAAGTTCGTTTTTTCCTCTTAAAATTCCCAATGTTCCCAAATTTCCCAGATTCTTCCCGAAAATTTCCGGGTTTTTACCCTCACTTCAAAATTCTCGGGTTTTTTTGCATTTCTAGGCACATGGTATATTATAGAATATTGAATGGATGCTTCTTAACAAAGCTCAAATTAGTAAACAAACGCCAGGAACTACCCGTAAGTTCAATAAATGAATTATTATTGTTATTATTCAATAGTTGTTTTATTATAATCATTTCATCTACAATTTTAATACGTAAAAATTTTATTACTTGCATCCTGAAGCTCACAATTTTATGAGTTGATAAATAAGTTTCTTTTGACCCAGCATAACCTATGTACAATAATTTGTGATTTCTTAATGCTGGTTTTTGAACAAATAGTTTTTTACTAGGTCAAACATTTTATTTCTTATTTAGTGTTCAGTGATTATTTGTATTTTCAATATATGATCGACTCAATAAAAATATTAAAATGTTAAGACTTGTTAAATGTTTGCTTTAATTATCATATATTAATGATTTCATTGTGTTTTCGTTATAATGATAAATTGCGTGCGGTAATTCAAAATAATAATAACAAATAAAAATGAAGTTTAACAAAATTGAACATTGAACGAAAAAAAAAAAACAACTTGCTTATAGATTTATAAAAAAAAGTATCACAACAAAGAAAAGTAACAAAAATTTTTTGGAAGTTCATTTATTTCATCAATTCTGAAATAGCTATTGTCATATTTATTCTTCTATTAATTTTCATCTTTTAGCTAAAAAAAATAGTTATACAGGCATAAATAGATTTAATTCTTTTCGTACAAATCTAAAAAATGTTGCATGAAAAGTAAACGACTCCAAACTGTTTTAGTCCTTATGGCATACAGTCAGAGTTTATACACATTTTGTACAGTATAAGAAAGTTTCTATGATCGTTTATGCTTTTTATGTATTTTTTTGAAACAATATTTAATAAAAATAAGTCATTCACGTATTGAAAACAACATCATAATAATAAAATACATACCGCAAATGTATTTGTTGCCATGATGCTGTTTGTAATAATAAGTTAAATACATTGCAATAATGTATGTGAATTATTGCAACCTTGTAATAGTAATTCAAAGATCTAAGCAGACGACGTACGAAGGCGGAACTGCAATGGCGGCGAAATTCGCGGGGTTGCTATGTTGTTCTCCGTCTAATGTTTACTTTCGGGTGTGGCCACATTCTGAACTGAATCTTCGCTAGTTTGGTGAAAATCGGCAAAGGCTCTGCAAGTACCGCAATACGGAAAGTCGCCCTTGAATGTCAAAAGTATTCCAACTGAAAGATCTCTTCCTAGTCGTCTCATGTAATGACGACGATCAAGTCGTCGGCTATATTCAAATTAAAGCGTAGTAGTTTTTACTATGTTGTTAATTGTGAGCGCAAGATAACCCTTTATGCTGTGCCACAAATAATTTTCACATATTATACATATTTTTTCATGCATGTATTTTTTCGTGAATATATGATTTCCTTATTTATATCTTATTTATTTCGCATAATTTCAAATTAAAAAAAATATTCGCACAATTTTAAAATATGAAATTTTATTCGCTTAATTTTAAATTGAGAAAATGTTTAAGAAAGTTACACCAGGCCACCAGCTTTTTGACTTAGCCTACAAATTATTTACCATCTCCGTGAACTTGCTTATCGAGCAATCATTCTTCGAATGCAAAGAAACAAACTTTTAGGCATTCAGTGGGTAGCGACGAAAGTTTTCCTCCTTTCTACTCCAAGTGATATTCTGCAAATCTTTCCTATTTTATACATTATCATGTGATAATCATTCAAACAATGAATTTTTATCGAGAAATATCTATAGATTCCCGTTTTTATAGTGACCGTTGGAATACATTATAAATGATGACTGTATTCATGTTATACTGTATTAAAAGCCACGTCTCCCAAACAGCGACCTTCCAGACTCATAAAGTAAACACATGCATACAGTTGCGCTCCCAGGATTTTGTTTGAAGGGAGGGGGGGGGGGGCACGGTCAGTATTAGGGATGTGTCAGATATTGATTTTACAGAGTATCGGATATCCGACACCTCTTTTCTGACGGATTCGTCCCGGATATCCGGATTTGATGTTTGAAACCTGTAAATCATATGCATATTTTTAAAATCCCAAAATTTCCAAATGCGTAATAACTTTTTAATGTGCATGTTTTTCAAAGCATACCAACTAATTAAATTTCAGGAATCAAATTTGACACGCAGCCATAATGAAAATCTTAGTGAGATATAGTAACATCTTTCGTGCAGTGACCGGATCGGAATTCCATATATTAAAAATTCGGTCAGATAGCGGATATCCGAAGCCTTCTGAGGGAGGGGAGGCCTGGTCCCATTCGCCTCCCTGTTGGTGCGCATCTGAATGCATATGGATGATTCTACAAGAGTGGGAGAACTTAGTTTAGAGTGGGAGATAAGTTTTTTTTGAAAAACACAGACTCAAAACTTTCCCGTATTTCCAGAATCACCCATATACTTTATTAGAAATCACTCCTATAAAGGAAGTGAGTTTGCACAAGTGTGAAGAACAAAAGACATATAATAATTTGTTATTTTTTTCCAGAAAAATAGGAGAAGTGTACAAGTCCTCCGCATCTTCACCACATCTTATAATCCTTACGATTGGTCATCTTATTTCGCTAAAATATCTTCAAGATTAGACTGTTAAAAATTTTCGTAGGAAAATAGTAAAATAACCATTCATTTAATTGTTATTTTACCATATTTAATTACAACAGTTGAATAACCATTAAAAAGATGGTACTCGAACCATTGATTGCGAAAAGAATCGTTGATTCTCTGTTTATCCTAAAGAACGTTTAATTAACCGTCATTTTCAAGCGCTCAGTAAGAATCGGGCGTCCATCTTGGATGCGCAACCTTACCGGTCGTACGTTGTTTTAAAATAGGAATACGGATTTATCAGTTAAAATCTGTATGTGTATATAAAAAAAGAAGAAAAAAAAATGGCTTAAGCAGTGGATACTAAATGCAAACACATGCACACGTAAATCAAAAATGGGAGACATCGGATTCCCAAACTGTTTGCGAATGAGCGAACCCATAATTTGAGCTGCTGAAACTTGTTTGAAACTTGTTTGTATTTTAATTTTTGCAGCAAATAAAATGATTTTCGTCAACATACAGTAAATTTAGATCAAAAATAAATTTAGATCCAATCAAAAACTGAAATCTCAATTTTATGGCTGTTTGCCTGTTGGAAAAGAAGATTTATTGATAAATAAAAGTCCGCTTTACGTGATGACGGTGGCCGAGTGGATAGAGAGTGAATCTAGTACACCACGCATTCGGGGTTCGAGTCCTGCAAGCTTCGTTTATGGTTTCTACGCCTCAAAGATTCTACGCCTCGAAATGGTTCAAAAACGGTGAGAATTTTGTTTTGCAACCATTTTTAAATGGTTATAAAACCTTAAACTTTTGTATTTAGGGCTTTTTAACCAAGTTAATTAGAAATGGTTAGGTCCCGTACAGATAGAAAAATGTTCCAAACCGTAAATTTAACGGTGAATTAAATGGACAGACTACTGCCGGTCATTTAACCGTAATTTCATAATGAAATTTCTAACAGTGTAAGTCACAGCATTTAATTTTCAATGAAATGCACTTAACTCGCAATAATAAAATAACCCTGATTCAATCTTTTCAACAAAGAATTGGCGGTTCATCTGACTGTTACAAGTTTTTAACACCATTGTATTAAATGCAATAAAACATTGCGTCTGGGAGCGAAAAAAAAAATCATTTTTTGTATAAAAGTCTTTAAACATAAATATTGTTTTTTTCTTTCAAGAAGCTACACTATCTTTTAGTTCTCTAAGTAGTTCTGATACTTTGACTGAAAGAAAAAATACTCCCTTTCTTTATACTATGCCAAGAAGTTCCGGCTAGAACTTATATGAGCCTACCTTCCCGTATACACCAACTTCAAACTTTTAGGCCAGCTATCTCTCTCTCTCTTTCATAGCTTTAGTTCTGAATTATTTCAAATATACCTCTTTCAATGATTAATACATATTCATTCACTCACTCATTCAATCATTAATTAATTTTTAATTAATTAATTAATTAATTAATTTACTCATTCATTTATTAATTCATTCTTCCTTTCATTCATTTATTCATTCAAAAAATTTCTTAGGAAAATAGACTCGTTTAGTTCTGGTTGAACTTTGTATCTGTACATGTTCTACTTTATAGCATCTTTCCGATAAAGTTTGTTCGAAGCAAATCCGTCTGTTAGATCAGGATTTATATAGGATTGCAGTTTCCTCGTAGGCTTTTTTTTTTGAACTGTTCAAAAATGAACAAAAATTGTTCAAATCAAAAATTATTTCACGTTGAGAGCTTCTTCCAATAAGCTTGTTCATAAGAACTTGGATCTTATGCCCAGAATTCACATAATTTGCTTAGTTTTTGCCCATATGCGGTAATGATTAGATTTTTTGAACGGTTCAAAATTGATGGAAGAATTGCTCAAGTCAAAAAGTATCATTGAAATGAAATGTCCTCGCCGAGATCTTTTGAGTGCAAAAAAAAAAAAAAAACGAATCGGACGATTCTCTCAAAAATTATGAGGGAAAGGGGGGGGGGGGGGGCAGAACGACAGACACATATTTTCCCCATCAAAACCCTACTTTCAGTTTTTTTATTTTTCAATCTTCATTCAATTACTTCACTTATTTTTGACTTCTCTTTATTTTTACCGATATTTTTATGATGCATTAAGCCTTCTTTCACACTTTATTATTATTTTTTAAACTGTTACTGGAAAGTAGGCTAAAAAAGGGGAACACATTTATTTCCATTAAATATCATAATAAAATTTTCATGGAAGGGATGTATTTTTTCTTTCAACCAATTTCTTGGATAATTTCACTGAAACTCTTAGCTCGGAGGAGACATACTTCTGTAACATAACAAACCGGAGCGCTGGGCCCGAGCCCTACTCCTCATGACGCTCAAAATAATTAGGAGCTTAAAAAAGTAGCAGTAGCTTGGGAGCCATTTCTCAAAACTTTAAATTAAAAAAGAAAAACAAATTGCAACTCAATACAGGAAAAGCTTCAAAATCTCGGTAAGCAGGATTATAACTATGCTACTAGTTTGTAGTTTTGTGAGGCGGTACCTCAACTTAACTAACACATTTATTCCTTTTCCTTTGTGAGATAAAACTACTTTTTGTCCTTATGTATATCATCATAAACAAAAATGAAAACATTCAATGGAATAGATAAAAACATGTCACTCTTTTAAAACTAGTTTTCTCAAGAAATAATTATGGATGAGTTATTTGTTAAGAATCTAACACAAGCGGTCTCATCAAGTTGCTTCAACATAATTTAAGATTTACTACCGAAAATTGATAAAGGGAAGTACTTATAAATAAACATTTTCTATTTAAACCTCATTTTCTAAGAGAGTTTCGCCATGCCACTAGATTTTTTCTCTAGGAGTAGATTTCGTGTTTGGACATTCGATTCCCAACAAAACACAAAGTTACTGCACGTGCATGAATCTTCCTAAAAATTTTCATCAATAAATAAATAAATAAATAAATTTCCTACGATGCTTTTAGTTTAAGTAGGATCGGTAAAATCTGCACGCATTGCGTCCTGTTGTCAGAAAGAAGAATTTTGAGTAAAAATAATCCCTATTACGCGCAGGGATATTCTGCAAAAGGACAACGGTTTTAATTAATGAGAAAAGCTCTGATAAATGAAACCTGAAATGTTCCGACTAAATAAAGTAAAAAAGACCTCGATCCTTGGCTTTTAAAATGAGTTTTAGTTCTTGTCGGCAGAAAACGGCAGACGATTCTTTTCCGAAGTGCAAGATAATCCTTACTTTCGGCTCGTTTAAGTTTTTTTAAAGACTGCCTTCGATAATAAGAAAACTTGAGAGATTTTTTTCCCTTCTATCTCACTTACAAACAATTAATTATATTCTACGAAGCTTTTCATCGGTCTTTGGAATATTTGAGCCTATGTTTTAATAATAAATTGGCCATTATGAACCACTTAAGAAGAATACTTTTTTTCGATTTTTTCTTAACCTGAATTGATATTTTTACCTCATTCCTTTCATCTTCTTTAAAGGAAGAAGGAACATAAAAATAACAATTTTTGGCAATATTTTATTAATGATGAGCTAAAAAAGTAGCTTGTTTTATAACAAATGTATTTATTGTTAATCAAAGGCTTTTTGTTAGCAGAACCTATTATCAGTTGGATATCGTTGAAGTCAAGAATGTGTTCCAGTGTTTTTATTTACTTAGAAACTGTCCCTCTTTAGAACTAATTTACTCGTATGCTTATTCGTTGGTGGATTTTGACTTGGCGTTATGTCCTTTTAAATTTCATTGACTTTTTCAATCGATTCTCTTAATTTACATTATTGTAGAATGTATATTTTAATTTGGGAGATAAGGGTAGATTTATTTAATAAGCAATTGTATGAACGTAAATGAGATTAATTTGCACCGTGATAAACTGACATGCGACAAATTTGCATCAGAGTGAATCATCCCCGAGTGATGGATTAACAAAGACAAACTGAACTGAACGAATTGACGTTTATGCGAATTTTGTCAAAATTTCAAGACTAAATCCGAATTTTATGTTACTAAGGTGAATTAACGCCAAAAACAAAACATATGATTGAAATGGTGAAAAACAAGAAGGGAACAGAAGGCTTAAATGAAAAGGTTTTTAGAAAATTTTTTTTACTTATGACTCTACTACTTTTTTATGGATGGCAGTTAGACTTGACAAAAAGAAAAGAGAAAGAAAAGAAAACAATTGGAATAATAGCGACGCAATCTGTTCAGTTGCAATAAAAAAAAGGGGGGGGGGGTGGCAGGGGAGATAAAACACTTGAAAGTCTAATAGCAGCACAAAATAGTTTTTATTACAGAAGGTTGTAAAGAATTCCATGGCAGCTATCACAAGTGTAGCAACTGATCTGATCATCTAGCTCGGTGGCATTCCGTGACTGATGAAGTTGCCTTCCCTACATGTTTCAAAGCAGCTCTATTCGAACAACATGTGATGACGTGGAAGGTCACAGAAGGGCATGATGTCCCTGGAAACAAGGCACGAGGATTTCCAAATTGGCGTATTGAAAAGCAATGTAACACACACACACACAAACAGAGAAACAAGCAAAAGAGGAGCCTCAGCTTTCTCCATGAACACTGGGGAGTCGGCAGTATACGTTGTTCAAAGAGTAGTAGTGTGACCGTGGTTGTCTTGCTAATAAATGACACCTGATCGCTATCTGCAAAATATTGTCAACGTCCTTGAGAGCCATTAGAGTTCCTTACAGCGCTACTAAAGACTAATAACGGTTCTCCCAGCAGGTTGTGCCCAGATTTTCGCACCAGACAGAAAACAGAGAGCAGTTGACTGCTACTCAGTCAGTGTGATTCAATTGATTATACTATGTCGTGTAATTAATTGAATCACAGACTTTCCTTTTTTTAACCACGGGGTCTTCAGCAATGAGAAAAAAGCAGGATTCATCGCTGACGTATTTTTCTAAGACACTGTCCAACTTAACATTGATCGACGCCAATCCAGAATCAACCTTGAAATGGACGTCGAGACCTGAGCCCAAAGTCGACAAGCCGTCTCCAGATGGGAAGCCTTTATGCTACTAGATCTCTAACAACTGTCTAAAAAGCATGGAGTAAATGATACGGACACATTTGAGGTAGACATGGTTGCTCTTCTGATCGCTCGATCTTGTCCTATTGTAGTCCTGGGTTGGATCCTGAGCCACTGCGGATCTGAGCAATTGTGGATGCTGCTCCACTGCGGTGGATGAATGTGACTTCTCTGATCCACTGTCGCAAAGACCAGACCACTACGTTAACATATTTCCTCAACAAGTATGTGGCTAATGGTTCTGTTTGACGAATCCATGCCCTTTCTAAGCGGGTCCCCTGTTCATAACGCCGTTTAGTACCTATACACCTATTAAACAAATTTATCAAGTACCTCCTATCAAAACAATAGCTCAATTTTCATTGTTTACGAGTTCGTGTACCGGCTCTACTTATTTGTGCAATTGAAATGCGTGTAATACAACCCCATTGATGGTTGGTGCTAAAAAATGCCAGTTTAAACTCGTTAGACGGTATCAGAATGCCAAGTTTCATAGCTCTTGCTTATTGTTTTCCGGATGCATATATTTATATGCAACTACATATTGTATTTTTTTTCTGAATAAAATGCTAAATAAAATTAATTTGAACAACTCCTTACTAAAATCTTAAACCTCAGGGAAATATCTCTTTCTCTCTTATGTATAAAATTTACTCTGGTTTGCTCTAAAAGTGTAGGATGATTATGTTTCAAAATATCATGTTTACTTAAAGCAGTTCATTTCTTAGAAACGTGAAATAACCTTTACGACGATCCATTAGTTCTTTTTTTTTCTCTTGCTCTTGTTTTCGCCAATAATTAAATTTTGTAAAAGTTTTTTCTCCTCTAAACAGTCACGTTCAAACAATTAATTAAATATGCATTACATATACCTTACTCTTCCTTTTAAATATTTAAATCTTTTGCATAAATAATAAATTGGCTATTATGGGACATTTAGGGAAGCTGTTTTTTAATTTTTTATTTCTTGTTTGCACTTCGAGAAAAAAGAAATTTTTTTGCCCAAGGAAGAAATAAGGTGTTGTTGCGAATTTTAACGAAAAGAAAGAAAATTTCTTTGCAATTCATAAGGTTTTGATAAAACTTCATGGTTTTACGAGTAAAGGTTTTTTTCTTGAAAAAATATTCATGCAGTACTTACAAAAGTCTACTATCTATGAATCGAGATTAATATGTAATATACATATCTATTAAAATATTTTGTTATTTAGTTATATATATATATATATATATATATATCTACATATGTGTGTAGAAGAAAGGTTTAAAGTGAATTTGTTCGCTTTGATTAACGTGTTTGTAATCGAAACGAGAATGCAATGAAGATAAATGCTAAATATTTTACGAACATCTTGTACCAAATATGAAAATGGTGCAATTCATAGTGATATCTCTAATATTTATATAGTTATACACAAGATTTATTTAGTACCTTAGGATATATTTTACAGAAGCTAAAAGAAGACAAAAATATTTTTATAAATTTTTGTCATTTGCATCCTGATATAAATTAGTTCTTCTTAGAAATATTAGTAAGAATCTTAAAAAGGAATGAACTCTTGATATAGTTTGTGATTAGATACTTAGTATGTACAGTGGAGTCTCGGTATAACGGAATCACTCGGTTCCAGTTGAGTAATTCTCTATAGAGAAAACTTTGTTATACGGAGATTAGAGACTTTTGTGGGCTATTTAAGTACTACAAACGTTTAGTAGATGTGATAAGTTCAAAAGTATTTTGACTTTCAATTAAAAATGAAGTAATAAAGCAATATAAATTACAAATTTGTTAAAATGATAATACTTTTTATTGTATACATCAGAAGCTTAGGTAACGCAGCAGTTTTGAGAGTCGTCTGTACTAGTATGTTCTTATACTGATTGTATTTGAAAAATTCTGCAATTTTTCATTGCTTTGCGAACAAATTCATTTCCCAGAAATTAGCTATAAAATGTTCAAAAGTTAAAAAAATTGGAAAGATAAGCATCTGAAAAAATTCATTACAGGGAGACTATCGTTTTGCCGTGTGGGGATCCTGTCGATGGTTACGATTTAAAAGTTCATCATAGGAAGAAATTCGGTTTAGAGAGACTTTGTTGTAGAGAGCTCTACTGTATTTTTATTAATGGGACATCTTCGTATTAAAAGGATCATGAAATTTAAAAATTTCAAATGTCAAGAGGCAGTTTTAATCAAACACGCGTAAACAATGTCAAAATTGCCCTCTGTATGCGAATTTTTGTTATGATTTGGTTTAGATAATGGCTCACAATTATGTGATTGGTTGCACTTTTTACTACCTCTTTTTTGAGTTCTTCAGGTTTTTGCTGTAACGAGGTTTTTTGAGTTTAGAAGCAAGAAGAAATTTATCTTCACCGAAGAATGCTTCTAGCGAATGTTACAACAAAGAAATTTTGATAAAGAAAAAAACATTGTCAAATCTGATTATTTCTTCCTTTCTTTTTCTGGTTTGAGTTTAATTTGGAGTATTCTTATATTTTTTCAGTCACCATTTTTTCTCCAGAAAAAAAAAAAAATCTTAGTACATGTGGAGGTATTGCGAAAGCTTACACTCAAAAGGAAACGAATTAGGATTTTAATTTTGTTTTTTTGTATGAAACCTGTATGCTTACAAACTATTTCTTCGATAAAAGGTATTCCGATTTCGAAGCAAAATCAACCTTTTCAAAAGTAGCTTGAACAATTTTAGTATTTTTAAGTTAATTGATGTATTCTATTAATTACTTTTCCTGTATTCTCAACTAAATATTTATACTACTTCATACTTGTGATTATTTTTTCTTGATTTTAAGGGAGACTAATAGATTATACGAAAGTCTTTAAAACCCTTACAATTACCGCAATGGGTTGGCGATTCCTACGGAATTTCATACGGTTTGCATTATCACACTTGTATGATTTGTATTAAATATTTAATTTTTGATTCTGTTATTTTGCGATTTGTATTACTGCGCGAAAAGCTGTTGATTGTATAGTTATTCATGCAAATTTTCTCTCAAGCGCGAACTTTTTTTATTTATATTATAAATTTATATAAAGAGCTATAATTCTTCGCAGAAAAATATATTAAAAGTATGACTAAATTAAGAATTTGACATTTGGGACATCATTTTTATATTTTAGGTGCTAGAAGGCAGGTGTTCACGAAAGTACTCTTCAACGACTTGTCGATAGATGGCATTAGTATCGCAGATTCGAACTTTCCCAAAAAGAGTTCATCGATCAAGGAGTTGTTAGAGCTTCACGAGAGTTGCGATTAACGGGCCAAGTAGAAAACGACATTGACAGATGGATTTGTAATGTAACCCGAGGCTCCAAAGTCTACACAAATAGTTCTCTCGGATAACAAGCAAGCGCGGTTTCCCGCTCTTTTTTTTATTTTTTAACTTTTTTTTTTTTCTTTCATTCTTTCTCTCTCATTCCGCGCCATTTATTTATTTATTTCTTAGCGAGAGTGAGATTGTTAAGAGTTGGAGAAAAGATTTTGCGCCCGCGAGGTGTGACGGGGCTAAATTTCCTTCCAAAGATATACTCTTGACATTCGATCGTTTTAAATGCTTTTAAATTATTTTAATCGAGGGGGAAATTTTTGGAAAGAGAGAATTTCCACCCGCCTGGAGCTATGAAAGGAAGGTTACAGATTCCTATTTTGAAGGCCTCGTTGGTAAATTGGATGAAATGAGAGTAACTTAAAATCTTTGATTGGAAATAAGGGAGGCAATAAACAGGTAAGAAAATGGGGAAAAAAGCCTGGGTTTAAAAGGGTTAGAGCGATATCGAGAACATTCGGCGTTCTAATATTCTTTGAACGTCGATGCAATGGGATTACTGTTTGTTATGGGGAAGTCGCCTTGGGGGGCCATTTGGAGAAGAATCGCTTTAAAAGCGCATTAAAGTTACCTGAAAGAAAAGATGCTTTAAGTTCTGAATAATGGCGCGTTAATGAGGTTTTAAAAAGTCTTTGCTGAAATAGAACTTTGTGATGCTTGTCACATTGAGCAGGATTTTGTTTTCTATAGATCAAGCGATGCCCGCAGCAGAAAGAAGTCAAAGTATACGTAATTAGAAGTTCTCTTAAAATTAAGATCTCGCGAAATCGTTATCTTGGTTGACGTTTTAAGACGTCTGCGGTTAAGAGGATTCACTTTAAATATAAATCTTTATCATTATGTTTTCTTTTTAACAAAAGATACTTCTATTGAATTGTCACATCACATTTTTCGGATATTTTCTTCTATCCCTCTTTATATTTCCCAAATGCGCCTGGTAACTTTTTTTTCAACTATACCATCATTCAATGCTTATGATCCCGTTTTCTGTAATCCCACTTGACCGAAATCAAGTATTAAATTTGACGAGTTGTAGAAGGGGTAATTGGTAGAAGTCAGAGGAGTACGGACGCCATCCAGGCTAGAGTCTGGTTTTTGCCCAGACTTCACGGAATCAAAGTTCCTTCGAAGCTGACTCTTTAATGCCCATAATCAGATCTTTCTCAAGTGGTTAAAACTACCGTTCACTTCCTAAAAAACCAAACATTGAAAGCTAAATTGCGAGCATTTGATGGATTTTATCATGTTTTTCCGATCTCAAATTCTTTCTTTCATTCTCTATCTGTTTCTAAGAATAAAGTTATTGTATATTTAAAGATAAAATGTTTATCTTGTCGTTTGGTAACAAAATAAAAGTTATGTATAAAACTTCTTACATTATAGAAGCTCATTTCAAGCATTTTTATTCTTAATTTTCTTCCAATTTGTAAAAATTTTGAAGTTAAAGATAAATTAGAAGTCGACACATTCTATAACTTATGTATAACTTAGAAAACTTAATTTCTAACTCTGGGGCCTTTAAGTTGAAGCATATTCTAGTTACTATTAAACTAGAAGATCTTCACTTTTCTTGATTCCGTGGTGTTTTCCAAAAATGTCGAATTTCACATGAAGTACTTAAGAATCTCACTAGAAAATAGATTGAAAAATAATACAACTTTGTAATAGTCTTGAAGCCGGTTGCATATAATTAAATGTAGCGCAATTTTATTTATATATGTATATTTATTTATTCAATCATATATTATTTTATCGTTTCACTATTCCAAATATACAAGGTTGTGTGATAGCTCTAAAGGCCATTGTCTTGATGTTCCGCAAAAGAAAAAAAAAGGTGGAGGACATGGATAATTGATTACGCAGGCTATAAGAAGCATTTTTCACATAAGTAGTTATTATGGTGAAAGTTGAACTTAATTTTCATATAGTTGGAAAAAACACCTGAAGAGCGAAAACCGAGCTATAACTCCTACAAATCAGCATCTTATTTTTGACGAGGTGAACAATTATAAATGGACAATGCTAATTGTGAAGTAGATCCTAATTCATATCAGCTGTTTGCTTTGACATTTGGTGAAATCTGAATAGAGAGCTGGAAAAAAAGTTCAGGTTCAATTAGGAAATGTTCCATAATTTTGGGCCGCTGAACTCTAAGTTGTTAGCTATTCCGTATTCTTTGCCAGCAGACATATGTGGTGTATTTTAGCTTTATTCAGTGGTTAAAAAATCTATTTTTAACGTTACGTACTCATCTTTTAGAACTAATTTCTCAGACAATGCTTAGCGCTTCGTAAGCATTTCGTGAAAATATGCGTAATGAAATAATCTAGAAGTATAATACCATAATCTACAGTGTTTGCCGTACATCTCCTGTAGTTTCACAAAACCTAGCCTTTCGGTTTCATACCCAACATGTGATTCATCTCACCTTGTAAATTTTAACAAAACTTGACAAAGAAATGTTATATTTAATGCAACATACATAGAAGAGGCCTATTTCAATTGAGTTTAAACATTTTAAAGTAAAAATTAATCACACCGATCTTGAAACTCTAGCTCGGTATTCTATTCTAAAGCAAGCAATACAGATAAAGCACGAGTAATTTTCGCTCTCCACCAGAAATAACACAATCCGTTTAGAGCAGTCATATATGTACTTGATATTTCGCTCTCTGTAAAAGAGGCTGAAACATTGAAAAAGAAAATTCGACAGAACGGCTTTATAGAAAACGTTTCCCATTTGCTTTTGTAGGAAAATTCACTCCGTAAAATATCAATTCCCATTGTTGCTACATCGGTTTCCTTCAGCGAGTTGAAATAATTTATCGGCTGTGTGTGCTTATTTCTTTTCAGGAGCGTTCGAGGGGACATAACGAAATGCAAACTACAGCACTGTTATTCAGCAGATGTACACGCTTTTAAGGAAAAATATTTCAGAAATTTCAACCGCTAAATCTTTTCGTTTAAGTTTATAAATTTAGATTCTTAGCTTAATCAAGATCAAACCTTTTTTAAATAAAGAAATAACCTCCTGATATTTTATACGGTGAAAATTAATTTCATATTGATTCAAAAATTAGTAACAACTTGATTATCTGATTAGCTAATATAAATGTTCTGGCAAATTTATTGTAATCAATGTATTAAATATTATATATACATACATTAATATTTTTCAGTCTTACATATTTAAATATTAATTACATTAATAGAACTTTTGATTTATTAAAAATCAACTGCACTGCATTATAAAAATTCGTACTCTTTCTTGAACTAAAAAATTAATGTATTTGCGCCTTTTATTAGAACTTTCAAAATTCTATTTTTTACTAATTTAATAGATAAATTCATTTAATTATGTCAATATTTTTTTATTAATATAACTTTTAATCATGATATGACTTTTTAAACATATTATAACTTTATGTTATACATTTTTATAACGTTATGTAGCACTTTAGTGCTTTTGTTTTATTTTCCTCCATCAATCAATATCCACTCCATTTCTCTTGTAATATCAATAAAAAAACCTTTTTCTCATTAGTTCCCTTTAAATTACTAATGAATATCGAAATTGTGCTCTGTTACTAACAAAACGAGCGATTAAGTATTAAGAAAATAAAGCACTGTATTTTTAATCACGGAAAAGTATTTCGACTTCATTGGAAAACAGGATAAGCGCGTGCGTTTTGTCTCATATTAAGAATTTGTTTTCGAATTCAAAAATATCATGCATAACGAAAACAGGTGAAAGTGCAATTTTAAAATTTTTACAAATTTAATTATTTTCTGATATTTTTATTCATCATACAGCTTGTGAATGCGGGTTTACATTCTCAAAAAAGCACTTTCAACTGGTATATACGTGATATTATGGTCGTTCATTGAGCGTCACATTCTTCGATATCAAATTGAAACAACTATGAACGTGATATAAAATGTACCTGTTTGAAAAAACTTGTTCACGTTCATATCTGTTGAATGTAGAACCACGTTCATATCCACATTCACGACCACTAGAAGGATAAGCTTACCTGCAGTACTAACTTTCCAAAAATGTTACATCTCAATTCAATAAATAGTTTATTTATTTAAGGCAAGAACTTAACTCTCGCTATTTCCTGCGTGGTTCACGTAACTTTGAGAATCGAAGACACAAACTAGCTATTGTGACAAAATATTTAACCCATATAATGTCATCTAAGAAAATCTTTCTCAGTTTCTTTATGTCTTCTTTTGATACGAGAATGGGGGGGGGGGGGATCAATCAAGTTTAAAAGTACCCTAATTTTCTTTACTATAATACAAATTACTGTGGAAGGGACTTTAGAAGCGTTTCAGGACGCGTCAGGAACGTTTTCAAACAGGTCAGATTTTTTTCAAATGGTTACATGTTACATCACGTTCATCCATATCATCCATTCTCTTGTGTTGTCGTAGCTGAGTCAGAAGAATAGAATAGAATATTTGTAGGAGGAATTAGAGTCCTACAACACTTGCAGACTGGCTAAAATTGTTTTTTCATAATTGATATCAACACATTGTTTTAAAATTACCCATGATTCTCGGTTTCATGAGGCTTAATGATGTTTTTTAGATTTTTCCCTTCCCATTAAAACATAATATTACATTCATCAATCACTTAAGACATTGGGCAAAACATAGCTTTCTTGAAATAACAGAATTTCTTGAAATAACAATGAATGTTGATTATTTAACTTGAAAAAGGTTTGTTGCCTTACATGCAAGCATTTATGAGGTTTATTAGTTCCATGCACTTTCTGCTTCACTTTATCGACGCCCCCCGTCATATTCCCAACGTGTCTATCTCCGAATATTATGACAGACTCATTTCTTCCCTATACGATGAAGGGGGACTTAATCCCTCTGGGGAACCTCCCCCCTTTAAGCTCTCACCCCTTTACTTTTGCCTTTTGCGAAAGATCGTTGGGCAATTCATTTTTAAAAGGAAGGTGAACGGGATTCTCCTTCCTGAAGAGCCACTTCCTATCGTGTTCGAATGTTCTTTAATGCATCTCTTTTCGGAGAAGTCTATCGGAATAAGCAAGGTTGGAACGGAATTGGTTGAGGAGACCGTCTATTGAAGATGAGAGCAATTTTGCGGGCGACAGTTTTTTATTTTCTTAGTTTGCGAGAGCAAAGCCGTTGCAATGCGTACTGGGAATTTAAGTAGTTTTTGAAATGTAAGAAGAGAGAGAGAGAGAGAGAGAGAGCAATGAAAGTGGGGAGAGAAATATTGCTTTCTATGAGTGCATTTGTCATATGTGTTATTTGATCGAGACTCTCAAGCGCGGAAACTTATTATGGCCAATGATAACACAGCAAAATTTAGTTAATTTTATTTCGAAACCGAAGTGAAGAAATCGGGCTGATCTTATTTGCCGAAATTATTATTCTCCTCCTATATTAAACCCCCGAAATATTATTAAACGCGTCTTATTCTTCTGTAGCAGATAAAATAGTAAATTTTACTATAAGTTATAACTGAAATAAATTCCGCATGTAGTACGATACAATTTATGAAACGTTAGGAAAAAATCTGTGTTGCATAAAACTCAAGTTCAACAAATAAGAATAAAATGCAAATTAAGAGTTCTGAAAATAAATAAATAAATAAATAAATAACTTTTTGCACTTCGAACAGATTAATTGAAATTTTATAAATTTTCAGTATCAAGTACTTTTTATCAATCATCTTTTTACATCAATCTTTCAGTCGCAACTTTTATTGTAATAGTTTTGTGAAAAATTTTGTTTATGCGTTCCGTTTTTTACAGCGCTGTTAATTACCTAAGTACGCTCACTTCATAAGCATTCTCATTCAAATACATTTTCTACTACTTTTATCATTACTCCTTATTTTTCTTTTCACTACTTCCAAGGCTTAACAGTGGATGCCCGTGGAAGTGCTTCATGAAAGATAAACGCTCTCTGTACTTAGTAGGCTGACTTTATTCTGTGGTTATCAAGTTTCGCGACTTGTGTTAATTTTTTTCTTTCTCTCTCTCTTCCTCTCCTTAAACGAGTGTTTTCTTGTTTTCATTTCGTTTGTACATGTTCTTATATAAATAAAATGCCTGCTTCAGAACAGCTGTTCTTTTTTGCAATAGTAAAAAGAAGTGGCATAAAGCAAAAATTAATTGGTCTTATTCTTTTTATGTAAAAAAAAAAAAAAAAATCGATTTATAGGTTTTAGTTTAGGATTTTGTTACTTCAAATGAAATGATTATGATTAGGAAAATATTATTTGAGTATGTTATGTAACTTTGTTTCAGTAAAGGTATTATCCACACAAGTAAACATAAATTCACAAATGCACTAGCAGCTTTTGGCGAACGGTTTGATATTTTATGTCTTCGCAAATTGCGATAATGTTTTTTTCCGTTATTTCAACCAATTTTTTCATAATAAAATTATGAAAATTTAGAGTTACTAAATGAATATATACAGTGAAGCCTCTCTAAAAAATGTTACAATCGGATTGTAAAAAGTCTCTTTTTTGGAGCGGAGCTTTGAGAATACCGACATCAGGTAAAACGGTGAATCACGATCTGCATACTTACAACAATTGTTGAATTAGTGTATAGTGTGTTTCATGTTTGTACAACTTTAAGGAATGAATTATTTAAGGTTAGTTTTGAGTTAAATAATTTAACAATTAAAAATTCCTTGATATCGCAAATTTTATAATTAGTACCATTTCCCACAGAACTCCCACTCCCTATCAATCTATTAATGTTAATTAGTGTTTTTTGATATTAAATAGATGCTTTAACTAAATAAAACTTGTTGACTAAATTAAAAAAGAAAAATACCTCCTGATGTACGGTTAATTATTCTAGAAAATGTTTTCAAGGTTTATTTTTCACCAGAGAACCTAAAGATATGTTTTATCTTGATTGTTTTAACCACTGAATAGTTTCGTTCGGCTCGTTTTTTTCTTCCTTCTTGCTTTTAATTTCGCAAGATTTAAGTACTTCATGTTCTTTTAACTAAAAAATCTTTGTTTTCCAACATATCTTGTATTTGAATTCTACTACTATTAAAAATTGACACCAATTCTCTTTCAAGACTTAATTCTCTTATTCTATTAAATGTTTCACTACTCGTACAGTATTCTAATAAATCATCTCATTTTAGTACACACAAAAAAGATCCAGTAAGCCCTTTACAAAATACGCAGTGTTAACTTCCACTGGTAAACAAACCGGAGGCGAACAACAAGTAACGAACTTTTCAAAAATAGCAACAGGATCCCGGAAAAATTTGAATCTGGACCACTTCTTTCATGAAAGACTTTTGCATTTTACCTGGTATCTATCAACCGGTCAATTCCAAGAAAGGAGGCAATAGTTCACCCAGCTGAGTTTGTTTTCCGCGAACAGAAAACAATTTGGGAATTTTTCCGCGAAGATAATCCTAGAGTAATAAGTCAGCGGTCGGCAACCTAAATTGACTGAAGATCTACTTTCGAAGTTCGGCGAACACCAAGCTCGACTCGGAGGACGAGAGGGAGGGGGCGCATACACTATTAACAGGACATGTTAGGACTGCGCCTGTCTTAAAACTGTAGGTGATTTTTGTCAGAACAAGTTTTGATGCTTATAAAATACCTACTTCAAAATTTCTAAACTATGTTATGTTAGCACCTAAACATAACATTAGTTAAGAGATTAGTTAAGATTAAAAAAAAATTGGTTCGCCTTCTATTTCAAAGTCATTTGATTTTTTTTTCAAAACTATATAAACTAGAATAATAAAGGAACTTTGTGCAACAGTAAACTAAAAAATACTTGCACGTAATGAGCATTAAAATGCAGACATATGTTTTGGGATTGCTTGGAATCCCTTTTTCAATTCAATTGTGAAGCTTCTAGATGGATATTTCATTGGATGCTTCATTTGGATGTTTATGCATCTGGAAGCTCCACTATTGCATTGAAAAAGGGATTCCAAGCAATCCCGAAACATAAGTCTGCATTTTAATGCTCATTTGTGCTTTAATTGCGTGCAATTATTTTTTACAGTTCATACAAACTGTCAAAAATGCTGGCGCGATCGACGGAAAATGCACTCGCGATCGAACGGTCGATCGTGATCGACGGAGTGCCGACCACTGGTTTAAATAATCTTACCCCTCTTCGAAAAAATGGTGTCTCAGCGAAGAAGAAAAATATGTGGTGACGTAATGAAGGCGAAATTAATATTAAGCCTGCAACCAGAAATTATAGACCAAAAATAAATTGTTTTTATGAAAGGTAGTCTTTTTGTTGCCTCAGAAGTTTTACTGCTTTAAAAGCTTGAATACTGCAATATTCACTATGCAATAGAACATTGAGCTTTTTCGTACTTAAGGCGACGGCGGGCCCTCAAATGAAAGTTTTTTATATTTTCTCAGGTAATACGTTGATATTTTTTGTACTTGCAAATCACGCAATAAATGTACTGAATATTCAAAAAAATAAAAATAAAATAAAGAGTAAATAAATAATTACCATTTTAAACATTAAAAAAAATATAATTTGTAATTAAATTTCAAAATGTCCCCTGTGTTACAGTTTTATATTTTTTCCTGCTGATGTTATATAATGAAGAAATGGAACATTGTAAACAAAAATCAGCATTCATTTAAGAATATGTTGTTAAATTATTTAAATATATTTTTTTTTGTAAGGTACCGCTAATTTTTTCGCGAAATTTCACATTTTGAAACATTATTAATATTTTCAAATTACTTAATATATTCTAATTACTTAATGGATGGCGAATTTTGTTTAACTATATAAAAACTAGTAAAGCACTAATTTCTTTAATTTTGCTCTCTATGGCATGTTTTTATAACGGAATAAATTATTTTAGTAAAGATATTTTTAATTTTGGAGTAAACACTTCAATAGTATACTAATCAGTTTTACAATTTTCTTTCTTAACTTTTAAAATTACGCTTTTTTATATATAAAATTTTTATACTCAATGGCTTCAAACGTGGAGGAAAAGCCTTTATTATGTGGATCCTTATTTTCGATTTTTTTTCTTGCACTGTGTTTCGATCATCTGTCTTGTTTTTCAAAAATCAACTGAATTTCGGATTTGGTTCGCTACAGTTTAAAATGGGTGCAACTAAATGAAAACATTACAAATTTGCTTCAACTGTATGTTTGCAAATTTATGTGAAATATTTGCTCAAAATATGAATAAAAAAATTAACAAAATACAATCTTTAGAAAAATGCTTCGACGTACATTTAACTATGTTGGAAACTTATTTTGTACCAAATTTCAAGAAACTCTGCCAAATGGCTTAGGTTCTACTTGGCTTGCAGACAAACAATGTGATGCACTCTTGGGTTTATTATTTTTAATTGCACACATGACTAAACAAAATTCTTGGCATACCTGAAATTTGAATATATTTTCCTAGCAATTCTGAAATGACGAAATTCTTTTGACACATAAATAATTAAATGTGTAATATATGCACACACAAGAGTATAGTATTCCATTTATACTTAATAACTCTAAACCGCTGCTTGAACGTGAGGCTCATTTAGCATTTAGTCATCTTCCATTAAATGTATTCCCAACCCCTTTGCAATCGCCAGCAAATCTCTCCATACTTCTTCCCAGTCCACAATGGACGGGGGATGTCCCGTCCATCCATTTTCCAGGAGAGGGTCAGACCCTGGAATAGTTAATGACGAGACCTGGAAGGGGGGGGGGAATCCCCCCTCTCCCAATGGCCGGCCATTAGTCCTCCGCCTTAAAGAGGGAATCAGAATCTCGTTGCCAAGTTATTAGAGCCTCTCCGTGAATTGATTAGGATTAGGAGGGAGGGGGAGGCTATGACGTGGGTTGAAGCTTTTTTGGTGAAGTAAATTGCGGGGAGTGTAGTTTTGTGTTGATGACGATTAGTCGAGTTTCGTAATAAGAGTGCGTTTGATGAGTTTCATGGAAAAAAAAAAAGTTTTTCCGAGTCAAAAGCATTTTTTAATTTAGTTGCAATTGCTATGAACTTTGTAATATGCAATTCTCGAACTCAGTTAATGTTTACTGTAGGGAAGATATCATTAACATTGCATTTCATTTCCACAGCAAAATGCGAAATTGTTAGGCAAACGAATGCTCACCGTTTGAGTTTTTTTTTCATAGAGTTTAAATAGAAAATATATTCGCATAGAAAGGAAGATGAGGGGTGGGTGGGAGTGGGGACCACAATTTTGATTTTTATTACCCTTTTTTCTGGTATACCTTGCGAAAAAGAAATGTTATGAGAAAAATAATAATAAAATCCTCGATGAAGAACATTGACAGAAGAAAATACCCCAAAACAACTTTCTTTAAACATTTTTTTTAGCAAACACGTTAAAAATACATTTTGCAGGGGAGGTCAGGACTACATTTCCATGGGATCTCAAGGGAACTACGCTCTTGCACTTCTTTTCGATTTCATGTGAATATTTTCATATTAATCGGATTTCAGACAATTTACGAATGACAGTAAGTTTTGAAAACTATAGGGTTAGCACTTTTAACAGAAATTAATCCTCGGGGAGAGATGTAAATATTTCGCATTAATCGGAGAAAAAAAAATTCTTCAAATTATCTTCAAGAAAGAAATTTGTAAAAGTATCTATTATTTTTTCAATGAAATTTTTGCAAAGAGTTTATTAAATACATAGCTCATAACTCTTTGCAATCATAGTTATTCTGCTAACTTTTAGAAAATAAAAATGTTAAAACCTGTACTGTGCATCTATGCTCTTTTGTAATCTTATCAAAGCTATAAACTTTAAGAACTTTTTAAAACTCAGTAATAGGCGAAATTTAAGTGAAACCAGCGAATCGTCTTCCAAAATTCAAGTACTTCAATTTAAGATAGAGGTATGAGTTTCAAATCATCTTTCTTTTCCACTTTCTTTCATCTTATGCCTCTGTCTATTTACACCTTTTTCAGGATTCATTATTCTCAGGAGTCAGTTTATATGTTTAATACGCTTGTAATAGTTTCACTTGTATGTAATAAAATTTTGCAATTCAATTCTCAGCCATTCCCAGAGGATTCGTTGAAGTTTTTGCACGGATATCAAGAGCCTATGACAATGCAACCTGGAGGGCTGCGTTTTTTAAAATTCAAATTTTAAAAACCCATTTTTAACCGTAATTTCACATCAATTCCCTTATGTGGAGGCGAAAACCTATCGCACTTATTAACATCATATATTAAACGAAAGTTCTGACTTTTCGTCACACGATGGAATTTGTTTGAAGTTTGTAAGTGTATTAGAACACGAGCTATACATTTTTTAGTTATATTCTTTAAGGCTTTCTTTAACCCAAATCATTGTTAAACACTTTCTTTCAACATCTAGTAAATAGACAGCTTAATGAATAAAATTGTATGTATCCAAGTAGTTTTTAAAGAATTTCCTCAGTCCAAAACTTTTTTTAATGTTAGAATTAATAGTTTAGTCAATGATTTCATTTTGATTATTTTAAGGTCATTCAAAAATTAATTTATGCTTACTTGAGTGACATCCCATTGCTAATGAACAGACCTTTATATTGAAATACTATTTTTAACTTTTTAGTTAATATTATTACAAAAGAAAGTTTTTCCAATTTTTATTTTTTTAACCATAATTTTATTTTCTTCAAGTTAAGTGTAAATAATTTTCATTTTCATGATTGAACAAATAATATTCAAGGTTATAAGTTTGAATGCTGTAATCAAGTAAGTTACTTTATTTCTTATTGTTTATTATTAAGAGTTGGGGTTTCTCATTCTCATACTTTCGCAAAAGAGAGGCACTATGTTGGCAATAGTTTGTGTATGTTTACATTTCGAATACTTTTAATTAATCTTAATATTTCTATCACATGATTACTTATTGTCGCGAATCTTAAATTTTCGTCGTAATTTCCTTACTTGGAGAATTACAAAACATTGTAAAAATAATTAAATTTTTAAATTAATAAAAAAAATCAACTCCTTTTGCAGGTTTTAAATAAACAAGTATTTCAAATTAATTTATTATCAAAAGATAAAATTACACAGTTTCTGTTGTCTCTTTTTTTTGTACTTAATAATGAATTAGCGCAGCTGAAATCAGCAAACTATTCAAATCACGAAAACAAAAGGTTTAAAATTGCCTGATATTAATAAGTTAATGAAGAACCTTTTTTTGCCATTTCGTTTCCCGCCTACAAATACATTTTCCTCGAGATAAATTTATGCAAATGAAATTGTCAAAATACAAAGAAACAGGTTACTAAGCTGGCAATTTTTTCCCGAAAAAAATCTTCCTCTTACGAGCAGTTCCGAAAACCTCAACTTTCGCCAAATTCAAATATTTGTTCAAGTCAACAAAAGAAACTTTATTGCTGGCAAATAGAGAAGAAGAAAACGAACTGATTTTATTTACAGCCAGTAAGCCAGAATGTGACACAAAAATTCGTCGGCAACAAGACGCAAAGAAATCCTCCGAATTATAAATAAGCATTCGTATTGAAACTCATAGAGAAGAGGTCTCGCGCTCCCCCAGATTATGTTTTAATTAAACGGCTTCTATTTGTTTATATTTCATCGAAAAGAACTGTGAAGGTATTAGCTAATTAACGAAAGGTGGATGTACTAATTGCTCTCATTAATACAGTAAGGCCTCCCAAATCCTTGGGTAAACAATTTTCTGAAACTTACGCCGGGAAACTGTAAACATTTACTAAACTGTATATTTGTTCTCTTGCTAATAATTTAAGGATATACATAATTCGAATGCTTTTTTTTTCAGTTGTGCCGAATTAGTAAGTGTATATGAATGGTTTTTTGCTCGCAAATCTTGCACTGAAATGTTAGATTTCAATTAGCAAGCTATTTGCCAGAAAATACCTCATCTGCTTGCTCCCCCTTTAGATTTTTAAAAAGGAATTTCAACGCTTTGCGTCTTCCTTGAATTGAATAAGGAAGCAAAAAAAGGGAATATTTATTTCTCAATTAAGGCTTAATTAGTAGGAAGAAATCTCTATACCTTTCTAATTTCCCAAACTTAACGTGGCTTCTTTTTTTCACAAAAGCATCTTCCTTATGTATTAATACATGCTATCTCCCATCTTATCCATTAGTATTGAAACGATATACTCCATATTTTCACTTTATTTCTTTAATTGAAATGGCATCACCAAGGTATGCGTCGAGCGGATTGCGTATCCGTTTGTTTTTTAGTGTTTTTTCAGCCTTTTTAACATTAATGCGTAATTAGCAAAAGTACAAAAATGCTTCTTCCGTTTTATTCCGGGTAATTTTCGCTTTATTTTTGAAAAGGCTGAAGTTATAATTACTTTTAGGGTGATGAAAAAATTCGAAATATTCTCTATAAACGAAATAATTACATTATTCTTGTAATAAGGGCTCATTTTCTGCGAACGATGTGTTTATGAAAAGGATATTTTTTACTTAATTATTAGATTAACTTAATTAATACTCTTGTACACATTTTCAGCTTTTATTGACCCTCTTCACAATCGTAATGATGTCACTTAACATCAAATAGTAAATATGAAAAAAATCTAACGCAATCACATGGATTTTTAACAAACAATATTTTTTTTATAAGACAAAAGTTTGGTTTCCTTTTATTGTGTTAGTTACAAATCAAAAGGGCGCAGTTTTTAAGGATTATTTTCATTTTAAATAATTGTTAATGATTTAAGCTATGCAGCCACATTAATATGCACGAAATTATATTTTTGATTTAAATTTTTTTCATTCCATTTCGCGAGGTTTTAATTGAAGTAGTACTTTTACGGAATTAGAAGATTCATTCTTTAATTGTGTACATAGATCTTATTTGGTTTATTTTTTAGGAAACATTATTGATTTAATTAGGCGATCGACAGTAGTATATCTGAAATTAGATAATTTATGTTTATGGGGAATAAACCTAGTTTTAATAATTTATTTTTGGTATAGACTGAAGGTGAGAGGCATTATACGTAATTAAATCCTGTAACTTCTAAAGCTACATTTGTTATAACTGAAACTTTGAATATTTATTTTAAATAGTTAATCTTTTACTTACCATAAGAAATGCAGTTTTTACTCATTCATTCCGTTTTCAGTTACGTTCATGAAAAACCACATGCAATTTTTGAAAATTTTATTAGAATTAATATTATTCTTATCAGAATGTCCTATAAGCATCATTGAAATGATTTCTAGGTTATCGGACAGTCGCGCTACGCAAAGTATTGGAAGTTGAGATGTTAAATTTAGCACAGTGATTATTGAAGTTATTCAAAAGTTCATAGATATTTCTAACCAGAATATATCAAAATTCTGGTTATAAGAGATAATATTTTATTACCATGACCTCAGAAATTAAATCCATATTTCTTTAAATGTATTGAGTGTTGCATTTATGGAAGAAACAAAATATTGAAAGGAATCTCTCTCGGCTGCCGTTAGGATTCGATTTAGAGAAATGGAAAGCCAAGACAAATCTTATAATTAAATCAGAATTTGTGAAAAGGGGTGATAATTTTTCAGAAAGTACGAACTTTTAGGATTTTTTAGGAGGGCACTTTGGGGGAATATAAAAATTATCTGATTTTTTCAATCATTTAAGAACACCGTGATTTAAGAAAGGCACTTTTTATTCTATCCCGTGAAATTTGAGTTATGTAACATATCCTCTCTGTACAAATTACGATTCTGTTGGAGAATTCTCAAATTAATTTCTTTTTAGGAGGACAAACAGGCTACTGCTATAACACTCAGCAAAGTAAGAAAAGTGGAACAATTTCTAATGGTACGGCGTCACAACACTAATACTGGAACAATCATTTCTTGTAGGTAAAAAAGCAATTTTTTTAAAATTGAAATTTATCGTTACTATATTCAAATTTTAAAATAAAGTTTCATTTGACTTCAACTTGAGTGAGACTAATGCCTTGCCAAAAATCAATCTTGTTTCTCATTTCAAAAAAAGTATTGGTTTCTCGCAGGATATAGCGGATTCAGTTTTAGAGGATCTGGATTTTTTCAGTAGTTGGACTTTTTTTTCTAAGTAAGAGAGTCTACTTTTACATCTCTAAATGAACTCCTAAAATGCTCTATGAAGTGGATTTGAAATTTATTTTCTTGCTCCATTTTCCCAGAACAAATACTTTATTCATTTTAAGTGAATTTTCGCATTAAGAGGGTTTGAAATAACAATGCATGACTGCATTCTTGTATTTATGTTTTCAAAATCAAAAGTAAATTTTAATTTATTATCTTATTTTTTCAGTAAAATTCATTTAAAGATTTCACCATAAAAGTTAAGATTAAAAAAATGAACGAATGTTGAAATGTATAGTTTGCTATGATTTAGTTACAGCCAATTTTTTAACGGCAGGGATAGTGTATTTGTTATATTTAAAAAAAAGGTAACAGCACTTTTTCATTACTGAAAAGTCCGTTATCAGAAAATTTAATGACTTAAGGCAAAGGCAACGTTAGTTTCTCACATCACAGGAAACCTTTAAAAGGGTAAGTGATTGAAAATTTTAGTCCCCAAAAGCTACATTTAGTTAAAGAAGAGGCGTTGAGATCTGGATTCTCAACAGAAAAAAAAAATGCTGACCAAAGTTAAATTTTTATGGGTGAGTGAAACTTAACACAATTTAAAGCCTATGTGAAAATATCAGTGTTTAATCCATACAAAAATGAACGGTACCACGCCTTCCAAGCCTGAAAAAGTATTCGATTTAGAGGGTTCTGATTTTACATTGTTCTGATCTTTGGAATCAGGATTATTTATTCTGTTATTTTCTTCATAGATACATTTTCGTGCAAATTGATGTCAAAAGAGTGGACAGTTGAAGAATATTAAGAGAGCAATAACAAGCTTTGTAGTCTAGCAATTAGAGAGACATTATATGATTTGCAAAGTTTACGGCTCTCGAAATGAGAAAAGGGAGGAAGAAAATATTATCACGCACCAAGAGACCCACATCTCCGTCCGTTCTTTGTTCCCGGATCCAAATGGACGGTGATTATTCAGGGATTTGCATTCAGCGACGGACTATCAAATTAATTAACCCTAAGCTTCAGCGGGACTGTGTCTCACTCTCTAATAGTCCTGGCTGGACTTGCGGTGGGCGGGGTGCAGCGATGGACGCAATTCATTGTCACACGTAATTAAAGCTTCCCTCGATGCTTATTCAGTAGCCGGACTCCATCGCCCGGACTCATAAGCGGTGGCATTTAGACCTCTCCGGATGTGAAGAGCGAGATGTTCCTTTTCTGCTGCATGAGATTGATCGTGTCCTGGAATTCAGGTCTGGGTCATTCGGAGTAACTGAGATGAGTGCATTATTGAGATTTTGCAATAAAACCCGATGGAGTTACTCGTTTTTCAGGAACGTATTTCTTTTAACCTTAACTTTTTTCTTTTAATAAATTTTACTAAAAAAATAAGATAATAAATTAAGATTTGCTTTTAATTTTTAAAACATAAGCAAAATAATGCAGTCATGCATTGTTATTTCAAACTCTCTTAATGTGAAAATTCACTTTAACCGAATGAAACATTTGTTCTGGAAACATGGAGCAAGAAAATAAATTTTTGACCCCTTTTCGTATAATGTTTTAGGAGTTCATGAAGAAGTAAATGCTCTCTTACTTGGAAAAGAAAGTCCAACTACTGAAAAATTCCCATCCTCTAGAAATAAATCCGGTACATCGTGTGGGAAACGAAATAGCTTTTTATAATGTGACACCAGATTTGATTTTTCACATGGCATCAGTGGCGCTCAAATTGCGTCCCGAACTTGAGTATTTAAGGAAATATTCCCATATTGCGTTTCGAAAATATCAGTAACCGCTATCTGGAGACCAATGTATAAGATAAATTTTAAAGTTATCTTTTCTGATTATAAATAAGATATATTTATTATATTTCAACTAATTGAATAGTAATAATGAATTTTTTAAAATCAATGATGCGTTGAAAACATGGCTTTAGGGGGATTTTTTTAATAATTAAAATAAAAAGTAATATTTTATACTTCTAAACCATACTTTTATATTACCTGTAATTTGTGAGTTATTTAAGTTTTATCAAAAATAATTAAAATATGAAATTCTGCATATTATTGGAATTTCAAGTACGCCGGAATAATATTCTTCTTTAGTCTAATTACTGGTTTTGCAACTGAAATAACTGCGTCAAGATTTAATGGCATACCTGATATGTAATTTGAGTTAGAAAATTTTTCATTTAAAGTCATGCGTTCTTAAGATCGTTAAGGTGCGTTCTGTTAAGGAACAGAACTTGCAACATAGTTTTTGTCATAACCTGATCAACCAACCAATAAAAACCACAAAAAAAGGTGAAACACAAAATTTTACTCTAATTAAAAGAAATTATTTTCTTTATCAGGTTAATAAGAGAGAAAAATTCTTGATATCATGCATAGGTATCAAATGAAGTATAAAACTTATTCATGTTTGTTTCTTGAACTATTTCGCAACTTTGTCTATGTATATTACTTTCATAGGTAAGTTACCGAACATCGGCTATCTGAAATTACATATTAAATAATCATTAACAAAAATACATTTTTCAGATCCTAAAGAGACAAGAAAAAAAAAAAAAAAAATCAATGGGGGAGGGGGGGGGGGGGAGTAGTTCGCAATACAAGTCGACAATGGTACGGTTGGCTTAGTGACTTCATAAGTGTGGCGATCTCTGCTTTAGAGTGCAATAAATTGATTTGTTGTTCCAATATGACTGCTCACTGTTCTTTCTCGGCATTTGAGTTTTCGGAATAACTTAACATCATCTTTCCTGATTCTTCTGTCACCATTCAAGGGGCATTATCGCTTCTTTCAGGTCTCTTTAAATACGCTAATGACACTTCTAGATAACTTGCACACACTCTGCTAAAAAACTGACCCCCCCCCCAAGAGAGAAAGTATCTTACTTATTCTTAACTTAGAGCTTGAAATGATAAGTGGTCGAACGCTGTATTCATTCACTGAGAAAAAAAAATCCGTTTAAAAACGGACAAAGTGCTGGCAGCTGAGTTTCCAGCACTAATCCGTTTTTAAACGGATATATCCGTTTTATAACTACGTAATTAAAACCGTCAATTTACAAAATCTGTTTTTTGGAAGTTATGTAAATTTACGCTAGAAAGTCAGTTTTTTAACAGAAAGCCGTTTTAGGAAGGTATGTAAGTTCGTGTAAACAAGTCCGTTTTTAAACAGAATTCCGTTTATTGGCTGTTATGTTAAATTGTCTGAGAAAGTCCGTTTTTAAACAGAAAACTGTTTATACGGAGTTATGCTAATTTGTGGGAGAAAGTCCGTTTTTAATAGAATATCCGTTTACAGAAAGTTATATTAATTTGCGATAAAAAATCCATTTTTAAAAGAAATCCGTTTTTGAAACTTATGTAAATTTACGGTAGCCTGTTTTTCTTAGGAGAAATCCGTTTTTTAAAAATGTTGACAAGGTGTCGCAAAATGATTATCCTGATTTAATGTGCTTATAACTGTAAGACCACATTTACTTAGAAACAGCGCTGTTTCTAAGTAAATTTGGTCTTACAGTTATAAGCACATTAAGGGGATATTTCAGAGCACCTTCGTGGTCACAAGTGCTAATGTTAAACCTATGGGAAAATTCATTACACTAATTACTCATTATCTAATGCAGATATCGAAATTTGGTTTTCACCATCTGAAAGATGAAGTTTGATAAATTTGTATTGCGGCTTTAAAAATGGATTATCTAAATTTAAAGTATTTTATTTTTAAGTTGTAAAACCTGAAATTTCCACTTCGTGGACTATGTTTAAATTCCCCCATAGATTAACATGTGATTTCGCGATTTGGGAGATTGACTGAAGTCTCCCCTTAACATACTTATTGTTAAATTACAGTAAGATACATGATCAATCATATAGTAAAAATGTATACAAACCCGAATAAGACTTTGTTGTATGACCCGGGCATGTTGGACAACATATTATATTATAGTGTATAGATATAATCTTTCATTTTTGAAAATTTTTATTGATTAATTGCAATCTTCCATCATTTTTAACTGATCACAATATTGCTAAGCATGTAGCAGCAGTTTTTCTTTTAAGGGGACGGTGGACCTTCGAATGAAACTTTTTTATTTTTTCATGAAATAATTATAAATTTTTTGTACTTGCATATAACTCAATAAATAAATAGAAAATTCAAAAACAAAATTTTAAATTTCATTTTTTAAATTTTAAAAAATTAAAATTTAATGAATTTTTAGCGAAATTTCAAAATGCTCCTTTCGTCACAATTTTTGATTTTTTCGGCTGAAATTGATTTATAATGAAAAAATGCAACAATACGAACAAAACTTAATATTCATTTAAGAATTCGTCAGTAAATTATTTAAAAATAATTTTTTTTGTTAGTTATTACTAATTTTTTCGCGAAATTTCGCATTTTTGGAACATTATTAATATTTTAAAATTACTTAATATATTCCAAACACATAATGGATACTAAATTTGATTTAGCTATATAAAAACTAGTAAATCACCAATTTTTAGCCTTATCGAGGAAAAATTGAGACGCAAGGAAATCTTGAAACCCGAAATCTCAAAAACCCGAAAAATTTAATTTCGAGAAAAATGCATTTTAAGAATATAATGGCACTTACTTTGAAAACTTTCTCAACAAATGTCTTGTAAAAGTAACATTTGCATAAACAAACTAATAACTACTATTTTCAAAGGGAGTTGACACTATTTTAGCACAAATATATGTTTAAACATGTGAACATTGACAGTAACACCGAAAACTGAAAATAGACTTTATTTACAAAAACCAAACTTAGAAATCTATTGGTAAGAATGTAATGACATTTTAGTATAATTATTATTCCTTCTATTATTTTCAGCTTTAGTTTAGGTAACAAAACACTATTTTAGATTGCAATGATGGGGGGGGGGGGGGCAACATTTTTTAGCAATAAGTGTTGACAATTAACATAAAGTTTTCAAAATCCTCCAGGAGTATACGAAATACCTTCTTTTTTTACATATTTTTTGTCTTTTATGACACTTTTTACTCTTTTCAGACTTCTTTTCACATTATATGACTCTGATTTTCTTTTTCTACACTGATAGTTTCGACGACTATCCCGCTTTTCAGAAATTGAAACGGAGAGTTCATTGGCTGATCTGTCAAAAAGCTCTAATGTCTTCAAACAGCCAAAATTAAATTCGCTAATTGAAGACACAACAATAAGTTCCAGTCTTTTTTTCGAAATAAACACCTCTTTAGAGGCTGTTTTCCATATGAGGCAGTGAACAATGTTCACAATTTTCACAAACTATGCTAATTTTTGAAGAAAATCCATACGGTGCTTCATTTTTCACTAACAAGTTCTTTGATAAACATTCAGAGCATGCCACATCTTGTAAAAGAGATCCCCAAATCTCATGGCTCACCAAAGTATATGAAGATGCAGTACTCACTGTTGCAATTTCATGGCTAGAAGATACATTTTGTGCTTCATCTCCAGCATTATTTTCCTTACTGCTTTTGACAGCAGCCCATCTTTTTTGAGCATTTGCCGATGCTGCTTGTTTACGCTTAGAAGGTCTGGCTTTTGGTTTACGCCATCTACCACTCAATCTATCCATACTTATGCAATAAGGCTTACAATATATAACAAAATCTTTGCAAGAGCAGAAAATTTGTTTATTATACGGGTTTTAGTTCTGAAAATAACTGTTTTTTTTTTTTTTTTTCTAAATTCAAGAGACAAATTCAGCACGTTTTCAAGAGAAACAAATGTAAACAAAACGTTAGCAGTTGAAGTAGAAGTGCTTTTTTCTCATCACAGTGCGTTCTTCTTCCTAAAAACGGTATGTAAGGCTCAGATGCAGCCTCAGATAAAACGACATGTGCTTACATGTTTAAAGGGCCAGTCAAGCTCGGGAAACGCCCACTTTCAAACTTTAACCTTTAAAATTAGCTCAAATTTATGCATAAATCTTCCTTTTTTTTTGTGCCACAATGAAAATCAGGTCCACAGCAATGAAACTTGAAAAAAAAAATCGATTTTTTTGGCCGATTTTTCGAAAACTAACGTCCACCGTCGCCTTAATAATCTGGATCCTTTGAGCATTTTGTGATAGAAAGTCACGAGTCATGGTTTTATATAGGCTTTCATTGAGAAACCCATTTTTCAAGAGCGAATATTTTTTTTATTTTAATTACGATAAGAACATAAATAGAAAAATAGTCTTAAACTGACCTATTTTGAATGGTTGGTTTTGAGCACAATGGTCATTTTTTGATCACTAGAACTAATTGAATCCGGACCTTACAGCTTAATCAAACCCTGAATGGAATACCCAACCGTCAACAGCATAACTGCAAATACTAAAATATTTATAAAATCTCTGAAAAATGAGCAAAAAGCCAAAAAAAAGCCAAGAAGCCAAACAAATTATTCCAAGCCAAACGCGTTCTAAAAAAGCCAAATTTTCCGTATTTGGCTTAAAAAAAGCCAACCTGGCAACCCTGATCGCATCGCACTGTCAGAGGAAGGAACCGGAACGTGATTGGTTGAAATACGAAAACTAACATTGAATTACGGATGAAGTTCTTTTTACGAAAAACGGTTTTCGTCCTTCATAAATTACATAACTAAATTATGTAAAATTACAAACATTTTTCTCAGTGTACGGATAAAGTTCTTTTTACGAAATACGGTTTTCGTCCTTCATAAATTACATAACTAAATTATGTAAAATTACAAACATTTTTCTCAGTGTTGGAAGCAGGGATATAATTTTGAAACATCACCCTCTGCAATATACAAATCGAAAAAAAAAAAAAAAAAAACACAACCTGGAGCTTAAATAAAGGTAACGTTTAACATTTATGCCCATCAAGCAATCTCTATCTTGCACGTAAATGTGTAACATGTGTAAACTTTCAGTAAAACTACTTTTAAAAGGATAGAAAAGCATATGTTTCATAAAGATCAGGTGGAGAAGTGCTTCTTTATTGTGCAGTAATAATTTTAGTATCTTGTTCATAGTACATTTAAATTTACGAAACGATTTTCCGAAAATATTTTAGCCTTAACAATCCCCCTTTTTTCCTTTTAATTTTCTTTGAAAAAAGTTACAAGTCATAATAGTTTTCTGACTTCGCATTTAATTTCTGAATCTGTCCTGAAATTAATAACGAACTGGCAACAAAGATACCCAGCTTGCAAAATGTGAGTGATTTTCTCCGTCCACTAATTCCTGCGAAGACAATTAGATCTCATGGATTATCATAAGGGACAGATGGCTCAGATTAATAAACCTGGGGCAGGAGACAGACCATTGCTGCAATAACGCAGTCGCTAATAGTCCTTCGAGCAGGGGCAAGAATAGACAGAGAGGGAGGCCTACACAAGCAGTCCATTGTCACACCCGCTTCGCCTAATTAAAGGTGCCCGGTGCTTATTGAGTAGCCGGCGTCCATCTTAATGAGGCTGGACCTTGTAGTAGCCCTCATCAATGATGGTCTTCTCCGAGTTGAACCTTGTCGTGACTGGCCCTAGCGTGGAGGGGGGTCAGCGGCCAAAGACCAGGGACTTTCTTCAGATAAATCCTTTTCCATATGTCTAGAATCACTACATAGTCCTTTATTTCTGTGCTTTTGTGCGAATATTGTGTTTTGATTTCAATCCTATAGTTTACTTGCCAATTTTAACGATTTTTTTGTAATATCAACAAAAAGTGGACAGTTTTACGATTTCACGCTCGTAATCCATTTTTAACGGGTTTTAGCTTTTTTACAATGAGTTTTAGATTTTGTCCATTTTCAGTGAAATTCAGGATATTTTTCCCAACTGGAACGATTTTCACTAAATTTTAAAATCTTTTGCGAGCTTTTGATGACGTAGTTTTACTTTAATGAAAAAGACTTGGATTTATTTAAACTTTAATGCTTGAATTAGAAGTAAGACCAGATTTTCCTCTCTATATGTGTGATTTTCTTCCTAAATGATGATTTTTTCCCCCGATAATAACATTTACCATTCTTTGCTTTTTCCTGAATTTTTCTGAATATTTGAGAAAAACCTTCTGAACTCATGTCTCAATATGTTGGCAGGTGTATAGTTAATTTTAAAGCAGCAGAATGTGAATCGCTAGTTGTTTTCCAAATTCAATCTGAAGCAGATCGTAGTTCCCACTTAATATATTATCAGCGTAAACTTCTTTTTTCATGACTTAATCTAAGTATAGAAAACCAAGTAACTTTCTTACAGTAATTCTTTTTGATAATATAAACACTATAGAACGGCATTGCTTATGAAAAAAAAACTTTAAAATGCAGACATCAAACGTTACTTTGATGTCTGGAGATTAGCATAGATACAAATACACTGATGGAAAAAAAATCCCAACACCAAGAAAGAGTTGTGCTAGCGAAACGAAATTTGGCAGACGTGTTTATACATCTGAAAGATGACGTCGATTCAAAGTGTGACGCTAGTAGCGACACACGGAAGATGCAAATCAGGTTTGCTTTAAATACGCGCTGTAACGTTCCTGAGCGTTGTTTAGCGTCGAGATTTGATGTAGTGAGTTGATGTTAGTCCACAATGCCTTTAAGAAGACAACGAAGCCGTTATCAACAGCTCACTGAGTTTGAACGAGGTCGTGTAATAGGCTTACGAGAAGGTGGGTTTTCTTTCAGCGAGATCGCAGACAGGCTTGGCAGGAATGCATCCCCTGTGCATGAATGTTGGCAGCAGTGGTCAAGGGAAGGCACTGCCTCAAGAAGACCGGGTTCCGGGCGGCCACGTGGCACTACGGAGAGGGAAGACCGCCGTGTTCGGCGTATGGCCGTAGCGAGTCGTACTGCGTCTGCAGCAGAAATCGAGCAGCAGTTGGCACCACAATGACACAACGAACTGTTACCAATCAGTTACTTCAAGGACAGCTCCGAGCCAGACTTCCTGTAGCGTGCATTCCACTAACGCCAAACCACTGCCGTTTGCGACGTCAGTGGTGTCAGGCTAGAGCTCATTGGAGGACGGAGTGGAGATCTGTTGTGTTTTCTGATGAAAGTCGGTTCTCCCTTGGTGCCGGTGATGGCCGTGTGTTGGTTAGGAGGAGGCCAGGTGAGCGGCTGCAGCCATCCTTTCTGCGGCCTAGACACACTGGACCTACACCTGGAGTTATGGTCTGGGAAGCAATTTCTTATGGCAGCAGAAGCACTCTCGTGGTTATCCCAAGCACCCTGACAGCAAATGTGTACGTCAGTCTGGTGATTCAACCTGTTGTTCTGCCTTTCATGAGTAGAATTCCAGGAGGTGTTTTCCAACAGGATAACGCTCGACCTCATACTGCTGTTGTAACCCAACGTGCTCTACTGGGTTTCGGCATGTTGCCTTGGCCTGCCAGATCACCAGATCTGTCTCCAATTGAGCACGTATGGGACATCATTTGACGACAACTCCAGCGTCATCCACAACCAGCATTAACCGTCCCTGTATTGATCGACCAAGTGCAACAGGCATGGAACTCCATCCCACAAACGGACATCCAGCACCTGTATGATTTAATGGATGCATGTTTGTATGCTTGCATTCAAAATTCTGGTGGTTACACCGGTTATTAATGTACCTGTATTTCACTTCTGCAATGGCTCTTCTCGGGCTTAAATTAACCTGTGATCTTGAAATTGTAATCAATTACGTACGTTACCTATATAAATGTATTGCTGAAATTTCATTACTCTACAATAATTATTTCTTGGTGTTGGGATTTTTTTTCCATCAGTGTAGTACTTTTTTTACATTCCTTGCAATACTTTGAATATTCCGTGAATATACAGATATTTAATAATAAATGAAAACAAATTCTTGCTAGTATTTATATTTTAGTATAGTTACTACTGCAGAAATAAATCTTTTTTTTACTTCGAAAAACTATGTTGTTTTCAATTAGTTTTTATTTTGTGCTTGGAAATAGGAGGACTAGTTTTTAGAGGTTTAATATAGTTTACTATCCAAAAAAAAAAAAAAAAGTGATAAATAAATAAATATTTAAAGAAAGAAATATAATAAAATAAAATTAATAAATATTAAGAAGGCAGGTTCCTAATTTCCACAGAAAATTTTAACGGCGAAAAGCAGTATAAACTAAATAAATTAATTGGGTGTGGGGGGAACAGTCTGCTTAGATAACGTGAGAACAAAAGTCGGTTTATATGACATGGGAATAAAAGTCTTAACAGCTGTAGTTGGTTGAAACATGATGCATAATATATTGCTAGAATGAATTTGATTTTTACAATAAAAGCCTTTTTTTTTTGGCATACGATGCGATGTTTCCTTTTGATATGACTAATTTAGGCGGAAGGAAATGGAGCTCATAGAATATCATTGAATAAAAGACTTTCTACGAATAATGTTAAAAAACTTATATTAATACAAAGCAGACACGGAGCATAGGCTCACTCAGCTTTGAACGAACTTATTGTTCTATGTCTCATTTTAAAGCCATTTTTATTTAGTTTTGATTTTCTTTGTGTTTAGCTCTTTCATGTCATAATTTCGCACATGTTACGTATACATATTTTTTGCAGCTCAAAATGTCTATAATGCTAGTTTGTTAGTTTGTTCTTTTTTAAAAAAAAATAACCAAGTATTTAGTTTTTCAATGCTTTTTGTACATATCCACATGTCATTTAACATTTGATAACTCAATAACACACCGCATAATATATTGTAACGAGAACATTCATTTTCCATAAATTCGATATAGCACGGAATAATGATGTAACGAGAACACAGAGTTTGGTCGTTTTCCTTGTATTGACACTCTGTAGGCAGGAAAACATGTTTTACAGAATTTGATTTTGCGTTGGTTGCTGCTATGGCGACATCTATGGACAAAACTTTAATACAGTTGAAACAGAAACTGATGTCTTTTCAAAGGTTTATGAACTGATATATTTCAATGCTTTTTATATTTCTCTAAATGGCAGCTAACATTTGAAAATCAACCATACACGGATGATGCACTATAGCTAGTATTGAGAGTTGATCTTTTTTTGTAAATTCAATAATGCATAGAACATTACCAGGGCTCTTCAAAGCCGGAATACAAGATGAATAATTTCTCAGATTCGGATCGGAAGCAGCAAAACAAGAAAACGGAATGTACAAGAGGGTAATTAACGTTCTTTTGGATTGGGCTATAAAGAAATTTGGCACGGGAGCACTTCAGCACCTGCAGCTGGTACGTTTGGAAGCTATATAATTTCACGTTTCCCTCTCCGTTCGATATCCTCGTGACGCAGTGGTGCAGCATTAGAAAACTGACTGAAGAGTCCACGTTCTAACCTTAGTGGGTTAACTTCAATTTTTTTTAGTGGTCTCAAAAATGAGATCGTATCAGATCCTTTTTGAGAAAAGGGTTACTTAACAAATAAGAACCCGGTTTTTCAAATCTAAGTGTATTTTGGATCGGAGCTATTCCGAGAATATGCTGTTCTTGAAAATATACCATTTTATCCCAATAATTGCATAACGAAATTAAATTCGGTGTATAAATTCTTATTATTCTTTCACCGTTGGAAAGTTTTTTTATTATCAAATTTTAGACTCAACCAGTTATAAATACAAAATTTATAAAATTATAGTTAAAAAAAAATCTAGAAAGAATAACGTTTTTTGTAGTAGAACCAACTAAACAGCAGAAAATAGCCTTTTAATAAAAATATTATGTTCAGTAGAGATAGGATATTTCACAAGTAAAATTTAATTATTTGAATGAGCTTAAAATAATAAGTATGAAATAATTGATTAAAATATTAACTAAAAAAATGCGTGGGGTGCTTGTGCTTGATACCTGTTGATTACAATTTGTTATTGCCAGCCATTCCTTAATGTATAATCATTATAAAAATGTAAATAGAGAAGACAATACACTTTTATTTTTAAATATTAAAGATAATAGTCAGATCCTCAAGTTAAATTAAAAAACAGCCTTTTTTTCACATGATACAGAACATTAACATAGAATATTTACAGATAACATTAATATACAATTTAATGTCAAGTTCTACACTCTAAATTCTGCATATTTTATAGAATAAATGCGCACTATTTTCATTTAATGGATAATATCGTCTCTGTCAATGAAATAATTTTGGAGCAATATGGACCGGGATAATCTGAAATTAAACACTATGTGCTCTATATTGATTTCCCTTTCCTTCTACCGCTATGTTTTAGAAACAGAAACTCAAAACTGAAATATAAACTAATGGAAAAACTGGAAAGAACGTAAAGTTGCCAGCTCCTAAAATGTAATAAACGAACGTGCGTATGAAATCACAATAAGATTAAATGTTTTCTATTAAATAATTCATTAATGATTAATTATATCACAGTAAATAATAAAAATGTACACAATCTATAGCAATCTAAAAAGGAAAACTCTAATAAATAAGTTGAATTGAGAAAAATTTATATCACTTCACGAAAAACAAAGATATTACATATATGTACAAAAAATTGCCTATTCACAGGCAGTTGAAAGAAAGCGTTGAATAATGATTTGTGTTTGCAAAAGCTTCAGAGAATTGAAGTAAAAAGCTTATTACTCGTGTTATAACATGCGTAGAAACTTCGAGCAAATTTCATCATGTACAGAAAAATTGGAGTTTTTAATTGAAATAACGTTATTAATATTTTTTGCACTACGATAGAGAATTTATGTGGAAATTTTTCTTAAATTGGAATGGAATAAAAAAGAACAAAATCGAGTTTAAAAAAAAGCAACTCGTACTGTTGCATTGTCATTATTTTTTAAATATCTGTATTAAAGTTCAAAGAATTTAGACCTTGGAATTCAGTGAAAATTGAATTAAAAGTTTTTTTTACATACATACAAGTGAAGCCAATAGAAACGTATAAAAATAATAATGTGAAAACTAAAAAGGTTTTGGATTAATGTGGAGAATAAAAATTGAGCATAATAAATGTCTGCCTCTGTAGCAACAAAATAATGTAAAGTACGAAAGAAAATAAAAGCGCGAATGGTGTGACCTGGCTTACAAAAGGTTGTTTATTTTTCAATTTTAAGTGTACGCAACATTAAAAAAATAGCTTTAAATATTATAGGTGTGATTCTACATATGGAGACCGGATGATATTTATTACTTTCCCCTTTCAGTGACAGAAAGGAGTTGATTAAGATATGAAAAATTGCATTGTCAATAGTGAACAAGAAGTTCCGTCTAGAACTATACGAGCCTACTTTCCCGTATACAGCGAATTCAAATTTATAATCTAGCTATCTCTCTCTCTGTCTTTCTCGTTTAGCTTTAGTTCTTAATTGCTTCAAATATATCGTTTTCAACGGTTAATACATATTCATTCAATCATTCACTTATTAAGTCCTTCATGTACTTATTCACTCATTTATTCATTCATTCCTTTGCTTATTCATTTAATCATACATTAATTCAAAAATATTCTTGAAAATCCCGATCAAAAAATTTCATAGGAAAATAGGCTCGTTAGTTCTGGATGAACTTTCTATTTGTACATGTTCTACGTCATAAGAGCTTTCCGATAAAGTTTGTTCCAAGCAAATCGGTCCGTTTGATCAGGAATTATATAGGATTGAACTTTCCCCGTAGGCGGTATATTATATATTGTTATATTTTTTGAACTGTTCAAAAATGAACAAAAACTGTTCAAATCAATATTTCACGCCAAGAACTTCTTCCAGTGAGCTTGTTCATGGGAACATAGGTCTTGTACCCAGAGTTTACATAATTTGCTTCATCTTCACCCATAGGCGCTAATGTTAAAATTTTTTGAACTGTTCAAAATTGAACAAAATATTGTTCAAATCAAAAAATAAAATATGGAAATCAGATGTCCTCGCCGAGATCTTTCGAATGCAAAAAGAATTTTTCGAATCGGACAATTCGTTCAAAAGTTATTAGGGGGGGGGGACAGACCGACAAGACAGACAGACAGACCGACAGACACACTTTTTCCCCATCTCAAAACCCTACTTTCAAATTTTTTATTTTTCAATCTTTATTTAATTACTTAACTTATTTTTGACTTTTCTTGATTTCTAACGATATTTTCATGATACATTAAGCCTTCTTTCATGCTTTATTATTATTTTTTTTTACTTTTACGGGAAAGTAGGCTAAAAAGCAACAAAATAACGTAATCATATTATCATAATGTTTATTTTTTCTCTCTCTATTTCTTTCTGATGGGGCTGCTTATGATCATTAACCTTTGCAGACCTAGTGCATACCAGGTAATCGGCATCCATTTTTTCAAGTTGCACTACTGTCGGTGGATGCTGAGAATTTCGACGCTCAGTTTCCCCTAGATGGCGGCACCTGAGCTCTCATTCGATGCGAATTACACTTGGTATTTAATTTAGCCGAGAGTATCCAAGCCAAACGGATACTCAAGGGATCTTTACCATGCCGCCCAATCATGCGTCATGGGCGAAGACGATTTTCTGCATCTTGAAAATCCACCGACTTGGGGCAGGTTTGAACCTGCGATCTTGGGCGTACGAGACCTGCGCTTTACCACTACGCCACCCTGCCGATCATTATCATAAAGTATGCAAAACCATTTTTTAAAGGCAGACTCAAATCATTAGCTTAAAGTAGTTTCACAATTCATACTGGGGAATGAAGGACTGGTAAATTCAGAAAGGATTGAAACCTAGATTTATGGTAAACATATACGTATATATATATATATACTTGTATATATATGTAACTGAACATAGTCTTTATCATAAAGAGGTTTTCCATGTACTTGATCCTACTGGTCGCTATTTAGTAATTATTCGCTTTCATTCAAAAAACACTCATTAAAGCGTTTATCAGCATTAAGAAAGAGGAGTTGGACGTGCAAAGTTTTATGTTTACAACAGGACTGCATCTCACTATATTTTATGCGATAAATTAAATCGCAAGCGCTTTCCATTATGACGTTGTGTGTTTAGGTAATCGTTGAATTGTATTGCGTTTCGAGTCTACGAGAAAATGATGGAAAGTTAATAAAAGGTTCAACTGCAGTTTCTAATTGTTCTTGCGTAGATAATTAGATTCACCAGTGAGTGTCCGTGCTGCAGAAGACTCCTATTCATAAACCAAAGGCGGGAAATCATTGTTAGAATAACGTTGGTTCTAATAGTTCTGACGTTTGTTGGGGAATAACGCGTTCAGTCGGCAGTCCATTGTCACAGTTGGTCTGCCTAATTATGGGTGCCTTGATGCTTACTGAGTTCATCTTAATGAGACCGCTACCATCAATGAGGGCTTCTAGAACTTGCTGGAGAAGAGCGAGTCAAGTTGAGAGGTTTTGCTCCTGGAAAAGCTGGGATTTACGGTGATTATTACGCGCTGTTCATTGAAAGTTCGTTGTTAGTTATTAAGATGGAATTTCATTACCAAGTATGATGCCTAGTTTAACTAATGATTCATAAATTATAAAACCATTTATTACTTTAATGAATTACTTGATTGTTTCTATTTGCTTCAAATCTTTTATGCACCGATGATTTATTTAATTTATGCTTAAAGATTTTCTGTAGAAGAAATTTTGTTCGTTTTTATAAAAAAAATAATATTCAACCGGAAAGCTGCATTAATTAAATTTTCGACCTGTTATAATAATGCTGAAAAAACTAGTTACTATGTTGCTGATAATCGTCTGAAATATTGATAAAAGTGCAAGAAAAATTATGTTTTTGTAATTTGGTTTGAGCCGAAGTTTTCAATTAATAATTTTATCATCTTGATGGATTTTGATATTTTTACTGTTTAAATATTTATTAAAGGTTATTGTGTTAATAATTTAAGATTTTTTTACCTGTATACATTCATTTTTGAAATTTCAAGCCGAACTGCAACGAATTCTGAGATTTTCATAAAATGTATTATTATTTTTGTATGTTTATTTTGAAAGGCAATAGCTAGTGTATTTTTCTAAGAGTCAATATATCTTTGTCATTATTAAAGCAACTGTCTTTAGTGATACAGAAAAATTGCAACTACGCTTTTGAGTTGTGTTTTCATAATATTTAATGAATAATGCATTGCATGAATTGAATTGCATTAATGAAAAATGAATAATGTACACAATAGACGTAACACAAGTACTGAAAGAAATATTTTATGTAAAAAAGATCACAGCAATTTGAACATAATCAGATATCAAGGGTCATTTTATTGGCATCTTGAGTAACATATCTTACTTTTCTATGGTAAGTTTTACTGTGGTCAGTAGAATGTCGTACAACGAAGAGTCCTTTTCACTGGTTGGATCTGAAATTATAGTGTATTCAATCTCATTGCGACAGGAAGAAAATGTTCGTTTCAGACTTTCAATGCACATAATTGGTTTAAACTTAATAACTTAATTTGCCTTATGTCTACTCATTGGCTATTTTATCCTATTATTAACAGTTGTTTCACCTCAAAGGACAAATTTCCTTCGAACAAATATACTCTTGCCACCAATTTGATAGTCATAGCAACAGCTGTTATTACATGTGCATTTTGTCGTTGTCGTAAAAGATAAGAATGTATAATGTCTCACAACAAGTCCTTTCATCAAAATCTTTCTGAAACGGTTCTTCAAAACCGTTCTCCTAGGATTTTCAAACCTTAAGAACATCAACATCGAGAAATCTTCGTGCCCAATTTCCCATGATGCTTTTCACAAGATAGTTTCGTTTGAGAGGCATTTCACACAGGAAAGGGGGACTCTTCTTGACCTTAAAAGTTCAATAGCATCTGCACAATTTATCGCTTGAAAGATTTATTAATTTCTTAATAAAAATTGGTTTTTACTTAACTATGATTGTATAAGGTTAAAAACGATTTTTGTTGGTAGCAGTAACCTCTCTTTTAATCACGCTTGTCAGGTAAAAAAAAGAGATATGTCCGAAAACGCGATGTAAACGAGGTTAATAAAAACTACTAATCAGCTATCCCACGAGCAAATAGTTGAATGCAACCACATATAATTAAGTTTATTCTCGTTTCAAGACACATTTCTCATGGAAAATAAAACACAATGCTTTCATCTGCAGTTCTTGAAATTCCATTTCTGAAATAAAATTTAAAAAGATAAACGTGAGTCCTTGAAAGAATAATAACTAAATAAGTAAATAACACGATACTTATGTTCAAAAGAAATTTATACCTTTTTTGACAGTACATTCACTTCAAATAGTTATCAATTTATTAGAGAGGGGAAAAAATAAAAAAACACTTTTGCATTGAAATGTTTAATTTTTGCAATTTTTATGATCTGTAAGTTTGTAAGCATACTTTCTTTGGCTACCTATATTAGTTTCAACAAAAATTTATTTATAATACACTGTTGCTATAATTTATTTAAACTCATAGAATTTCAGTTATTTAAAAAATCTTTTACATGAGTGTTCTTTGTCAGTGCTTAATTCCAAAATTTACTATTAAGGATCATTATCTTCATAAAAGAAAAACTATTTCCTTTAAACCCTTTAAGTGTCATCAACTTAAATTTTCTGCTCTCCCCTATCCATTTCGAGTCTACTGAAATATCAACTAAAAGGATCACACATCAACAATCTTTTTAAAAAAAAAAGTTTCAAAGCTACTCAAAGGAGAAGAAAAAAACTGCATTGTCTCTCTTTTTCTTCCTCCTCCGAACACTTATTCAGCTATCATCAAATTCACCTTCAACCATTCCAATGATATAAATCCGCACCCTTTTGCCAAGAGCCCCACATTGCAGTAATTACTGCCTCTTGTAGGAAGTTCGCAATAGCCCCCAACTGGTTATCCCCCTTCTCTTTGACAGAGAGAGAGAGCTAACGGCCAGTTTCTGTTCCACTCTACTGACCACTAGTCCTCCCCCCTCTATTCGAGGATATATTTATCCTCGTTTTCAGCCATTCCTCCCTTCATCAACACCTCCCCTCTCTCCTCGGGGGGTCTGGGGAAAGGAGGGAGGTATTGCTGACAACCTGACAGCTGAGCCGCATCCTAATTTCGGGACGGATTTCGGATGTGGCCCTTTCGGAGTTCGATGGGGGTCGTCCTCAAATTTAAACTCATTCCTTAAATTTCAGTAAAAGAATGCAACTTGATCCGTCCTTTGATGGTAAAGCAAGTGTAGCATCAACCATCACTCAAAAGAATAATAAGGGTGCTAGTGTTCATGGGCACCATCAGGGGTAAGAAACGATGGAGGAGGGCTCATGATCTTCTTTAAAAGTTCTGCAGTATGTTTTCACAAATAGATAAAAATGGGAAAGTTTATGGAAAAATAAAAACTTAATTGTAAAAAGCAATATTAAATTATTAAAAATTACTTTTCAGAGATTGTTTACAAATGCAGTAGTACACTGTTAAAAATTTCCGTAAGAAAATAGTAAAATAACCATTTATTTGATTGTTTTTTTACCATATTTAATTACAACAGTTGAATAACCATTAAAATGATGGTACTCAAAACGCTGATTGTGAAAAAAATCGTTTATTCTCTGTTTCTCCAAAAGAACGTTTAACTAACCGTAATTTACAAGCGCTCAATAAGAATCGGGCATCCACCTTGATTGCGAAAACTTACCGGTCGTACGTAGTTGTTAAAATATGAATAAAGGTTTATCAGTTCAAATCTGCATAATAAAAATCTTATATAAAAAAGAAGAAAAAAAAAGTGGGTTAAGCAGTGGTTACTAAATAGAAACACATACACACATAAATAAAAAAATTGGAGACATCGGATTCCCTAACTGTTTGCAAATGAGCGAACTCATAATTTGACCTGCTGAAAATTGTTTGTATTTTAATTTTTGCAGCAAATAAAATGATTTTCGTCAATATACAGTAAATTTAGACCAAAAATGAATTTGGATCCAAATCAATAACTAAAATCTCAATTTTAAGTTGAAAAAGAAGATTTATTGATAAATAAACGGCCGCTTTGAGTGGTCTAGATGGCCGAATGGTTAAAGCGCAAGGTTGGTATGCCATTCGCCCGGGTTCGATTCCAGCACACTTCTTTTGTGGTTTCTACTCCTAGAAGATTCTAAGCCTCGAAATGGTTCAAAAACAATAAAAATTTAGTTTTGGAACCATTTTTAAATGGTTATAAAACCGTGCACTTTTGTATTTACGGCTTTTTAACCAAGCTGATTTGAAATGGTTTAGGTCCCGTAAAGATAGAAAAACGTTCCAAACCGTAAATTTAACGGTTAATTAGATGGACAGACTGCTGCCGGTTATTTAACCGTAATTTCATGATGAAATTTCTAACAGTGTACCAGAACATTACCGAAACGAATACTTCCCAGAAAATACGTTCTAGCGTGTTAATGGTTGTTTATTGGACTAAGGTATCGATTATAAGTCAATTAATTAAGTGGCGTTAACAAAAACATTTTATTTTTGCATAAGTAAACATAATATTTATAGTACTCTAATGGTGTTAGTGTGTATCGTTCGATTTGTACAACACTTTTGAACCCACTAATTTGATGTCAAACTCAAGTGTTCTGCAGCATTCTTAATGAAGATGATCCGCCTAGAGCGCTGAACATATGTGACATCTGAACATATGAACTCAAGCAATTCACGTGCAGAGGTTCAGAGTTTTGATATGTACCGATGTACATTGTGACGATGGAGCTACGGTTATCACAGCAAGTCGCATTCAAATCCCGGCATGTAATCCAATAAATGTTAGTATCATTGCGTTTACATGTGTGGATGTTATCATTGCAGCATTCAAAGTTGTACGCTGCAAAAAGAGTCGAAAGGTAGAAATAGATGCATTCGGAAAAACGGCAAATTTTACTTCTCTCAGACAATATACATATTTGGTTCACATGATATTCTGCATTCAAAGGGATCTTTTTCGAACTTCAAATACTCTTAGACACATCATTAATTAAGAAATAATTCTCTATTTTAATTGAATCGGCGAGTGGAAAAACAGTACTAGTCCAGAAAACGTTGTCAGATATTTGCAAAAACAACTTTCGTTTTCAAATTTATTTTTTTTGTTTGTTAACGCCATGCCTAGGTTTTATAACGTGGGAGTTCTTGTCAGTTGTATTCCTTCTCATTGCAACTTGTTTTTTTAAATATTAGTGTAATTTTTGCCAGGTATCCCAAAAATGACCGATTTTGGACTAGTACTGTTTTTCCACTCACCGATTCAATTTAAAATCAACCTTTTGTGCGATAAAACTTTCATTAAATTTTATTCTTGCCGGCTCTATAAGCATCACAAACGACTTTTTTTCTTTGCTTGAGATTTTTAAAAAAATTTTATTTTAAAAGAAAATTAATCATGTATCCTCAAAAGACACATATTTTCTTTTTGCTGGTGGTGACAAAGTCTTCCGAATGATTTTCCGTGTTCGTGATGAAAGGGTCTCTGTAGCAAACGGTATTCGGCCTGATATTGTATCGTTGCTTGTCACAGAAACCTGTCGCAAAACGTTATTCCTGAACGTATTTAATACGAGTACTAGGAACGCTTGTATAACTTTTAAAATCATTCTATAGTTTCTGGGGTATTTGTGAATGTTATTTGAAAAAGCATTTTATTTTATCGGGAAAATTTCCCTATTTCAACTCTAAAAGTTCTCTTTTCATGTGCAGTATGAGAAGTTTATGATATTGACATATGAAAATGTGTAACGATAGAGAATATTAATGCGAGTATTGCAGTTACTCCCCCCCCCTCCCATGGACAAAACTTTCTTCTTCACCAATTTTCTCAAACTGACTCTGCAGAGTAAATCGTTTTGCATCTGAATGGCGCTTTTAACCAAATTTCAGTTATAGAAAATAATGGTGAAATATCTCATTATGAACGTGTTAAGAAGGTCGTTTCTTATAATTGCTTTAATGCTTTTATATTTTTATAAATAAAAGCTTAGAGTTCATATTTTTTTTTCGATTTGAGGCATACATGAGTTAATATTTCTTTCTTTCTAAAAACGTTTACGGGTCAGTTTTCCCTTAAAATAAATTCTTTTTTTAATTTTTAGTAGTATGAAAGTTTTAAGCAATTTCGTACGGCAAAAATTTCTATTTTATCGAATTAAGCAGAAAATTGGTGAAAAGGTAAATTTCTTTTGTCGTTAAAAGGAGCAAAAGTGCTGGTTACATTACAATGCGCGTACTGTTTTTGTCAAGTGCAATCCACAAAATTTAAATTTAGTCAGTTTTATGTATACAAATTCTTTTACAGAACAAGTTCTGCTATTTTTTTTGCCACTTATATGGTAATCGTAAATAATCATACCATAATAAATAATTGACAGCAATGGTACTCTTTATTTCATGTCTTCTTTAGTTAAATTATTTTCGAATTCTACTAAGAAGAATTTTTTTTTAGTATTTTTATTGCACATAAAGATGGTGTACTTTACACACATATATAGGAGGTAAAGCAAAAATCATTTAAGGATTAAAAATTTAAAGATTATTGTGATAACACCAAAAAAAGTTTACATTAATTGCATGTAAATTACTTGATATTATTTTCATTTTTATACAACTGTGATGGAAAATAATAATAATAATAATGATAAAAAAATTTTGCGTAAAGAATAATAAAAGAAAAATATAAATAAATAAATAAGAATGAAAATGAAAATAAATATATAAAATAAATCTTGAATAATTCATCTAATTTTACACTTTTCTTTATTAAAGTAATTTTAATAAAGAAAAGTAACTTTTTTAGATGCGCAGAAATTCATGGTTGGCTATCAGTGTATCAATTTACTAGCATTAAAAAATCTACTACAAGGTTTTATTTAGGAAATATGTAATTTAAGCAATATCAACTGCTACTCAACGGCTGCTTAATGTGCTTATCAAAACATTTTCCTACAATCCTAGAATAGTTCTTAAGAAACTTATTTTTATATTGCATCGTTTCAAGGAAGGTTCTATGAACAATTAACTTTTCCTTTGAAAAAATTTAATTTAAAAGTTTTCTTTCTTTCTTTCTTTTTTTTTTTTTAAAGAAGATAATATATTGTAATCACAAAGCACTAAAAATGCAAAAGGTTCCAATCTTTAATAGTTATTCTATGTTGACATTTGAGCTCGTGTTTAAAATTTTTTTATTTTGTTATTATAATTATTTTATAATGTAGCAAAAATCTCGACAGAGCCTTTTCTACCCCAAGAAGTATTGAAATTAATGCGCATTTCATATCGTTTATAGGTTAATTAATAAGGCATAAAAATTATTTCTATATCGCGATTTAAGGTCAACATATTTTTTATGTGCAATTATGAATGTATGAGGAAAAAACTCATACATTCATAAATAAAGTGAACTTATGCTACATTTTGCATGAAAAGTCAGGCAAATAAGAATATAATTCTATGTGATGTTCTTTTAAGAAGGCCCATTTTAATATCACGAAATTATTATTTTTTTGTGTAACGAAAAGAGTGACGCATATCTTAATAATACCTTTTGTATTGTCCAAGATCGAATTAATATTAATTAATTAATTTAGGTTAATTAATTAATATTTACTTAAATTAATTATTAAAATTTTGTCAAAAGCGGAATATACCTTTAGAAATCATGATGCAAATGATAGGAAAAAGAGGAGTCTTTTCAGTTTGTTTTTTTTTTAAATTACCAATCATTAATACACATTATTGCTGTTTGTACCTAAAATCTGTATCATGAAACTACTTTGTATAATTATATTAACAGTATGAATTGACTCACCTTAAATGAATTAAATATTTTTTGTATCCCGATAGAACTATAAAATTGTGGAATTTTATAAGCTAAAAGTAAAAAACTTGTCCTTTTCTTTTCGAATTTCAATATTTTTTTACACACACGCACACACACACAATCATATATATATATATATATATATATATATATATATATATATATTTTTTGATACATCAGAAATCAGACTTAATTTTGCTCTTAGCATGGCATCGGAAAAAGACTCAAAAATGAACTGTTCGCGTGCTTCCTTAAAATGAGATTGCCACAGAAGATGGATATCAGGGAGATAAAAATAAGAAATAACCTTTTCCCCTTCTGGCGGAGCGTCTGCTAAAATGAAATAACGGAGCCAGAAAATGACACTTCTTCAGTAAAAGTTTCGCGAGAGCACTTTTTTAACCACGTGGCTTTTTTTCCCTCAGGGATCATCCCCTCGCTGAGTGGAAGTCACGGTGAGGTAGAAGCAACGTGCAACAACAAATGAAACTTCTTCTGTTTCGTGTATTTCGCTTTGTACGGTCAAGGCTAGCTCCAATGTGTGTATTGTATGTAACAAAAGTAGTATACTTAATAGTCATGAAGGAAACCAGAAAACCAAGGTAAAAGTTGTTGAAATAAGCAAAAATAAATTTATGTAATTTAGGTCCACATCGCAACTAAAATCAATAGCAGGATGAAAATAGGATGGACTGCGATGTGCAGAAATCTATATATATTGTTTCTTTAGCCTGTTTTTCTGTAGGTCCGCGAGATGTTCCTTATTCCTTTATCAAATTCCATGATTTACCCCTCATTTTAAAGCTTATCGTGCCGGCTAATGACGAAAAATAGACCCACGGTCTAAAAATGTACCGCTTCTCTTATATTTGAAATTTAAAATCATGTAAAAATTGGTCCTTTAATGGATGCCAAATTAGTGTTGTCTATGTTGCCTCCACCTGCAATCAAGTAAACAAACAAGAAACTCTTGTTTTAACTATTCAGCAAATTGGACAGTTTTAGCTGCATTTGTGTGTTAAACTTTTTCAATCGTTACTCTCTAGAGATTCATTCACATTATGAATGTGCAGAGCCTAACTAACCAGAAGTTACTATATTTTAAGTAATAGAACTGTTTCGTTATTGTATTTTATTGCTATGTATAATAATAGTAAAAAAATATCATTATTATTGTGATTATTTTATTATTTTGAATATCTAAATAATAGCGGAAAAACTGTAACAGCTATTTGTACTGACGTGTTCAATTACATGTCTTCTTTTGTACCAACACTTGTTTCCTTTTTTCTATTCTTCTTCATAATGTCTTTCTCCCAAATTTTTAAGAATGGAATGCCACACAAAACGATTCGGGGCGCAGTGCGGAATCCCGCTCGGGTCGACTAGTCGTCATGTAGTACTGCAAAGCAACCTGCCGAATTGCTTGAAAACAAGAAGTTTTAAGCTACAGTTTACCAGAGCTCCTGCATGAAGTAGATACTTAGACCTCCTAATAGTAGAAAAATTAAAAAAAGCTTTATATTATGCTAGAATGTTTGGTGAACTATTTGCTGAAAGAAGCAAGAACTAGTCTTTATTTAATATTTATTTTTTTAATTTTAGGGAAAAAGTTACATACAAATAAAGTTTTAAGATAAATATACAAACTATTCACCAATTTGAGACTTTTCAGAACAGTATTTTTTGATTTTTATAACAAAAATCATTAAATTAAAAATAAATATTAAAATATGATAACCACAATTTCTCTAGTACTTCTCTTTGTATTTCGGTAGAAAGGGAAGTCTTATAAATAAAAACAAACATTTCACTGTTTTAAATAACTATGAAAGTGATGATTGTTTCTTTAAATTTCCTTAAAAGTTTTTTAAAACTCTTAGAAGGGGCATGGCAGTGCGGGCACGCTTGCATTTCGTAAAGTAAATCCGTTATCATGTGCAAAACATTAAAATCAAAATTTTATAATAGTAATAATAATAATATGACCTCAACAACAACAATAATAATAATAATAACAAGAAATGAGATAAAACTTTTTATATTTGATGAAATATTTATAATAATAATAATAATAATAAAAAGAAATGTCATAACACTTTTTATGTGAGATGAAATATCTATAATTCAAATTATTTAAGCTTCATCGACTAAAAACCTTTTTTTTGTTACATAATTCGTTTATTACTTTTTTCCCATTATTCTAACAGCTCATTGTTTCAAGCATACTTTACGTAAACTTTCCTTCATAAAAAGTTTGCATTTAAATGGTAATCCAACTCTCCCGCAAAACTTTTATTTCATTCCAGCGTCAATAGTAAAAAGAGACGGAGGAGTTATTAACTCTTTTCTCTTCCCCCACTGTGACATTAAAGAACGATTTGCTTCCAATTCAGTAGAGATTTTTGATAGTCACCGTGCGACACAAAAATCGTTATTGCTGCAATTCAGAGATAATTTGCTTTTGTTTTTTCATGTTCATTTTCGATATCTATCTGGAAAGCTGAGAGAATGAAAAAACGAGCACAGGAAGAAGAAAAAAGAGAAAACATTTGGGCCTTTCGAATGATAACCGTCGTCAATTTGCCGCTAAATAAAATTTTGCCCCCGCCTTATCAGGCATGTCAAATCATTTATTTTTCGATTTTCAGCCTATGATATCCGAAATTGTTTCTTTTAAGCGCTGTAATATGAAAGCAATGAGGCTCAAAAGCGTTTATTTATGAGAAAACAAAAGAAGGAGCTGGGGAAAGAATAAAAAGTTAGTGAAAGTACGCGATGGAAAGGGAAAAAAAGTGTGAAATTTAATCTTATTAAGTGACTCTTGAACGACTTACACTATTTTTTTTTATAAATTTGCAAATTAATTTTACTGAAAAACATAAAACAGCTTCCAAAATTGAAAAACATTTTTCTCAGTTATATATTTTAAACCTTATGTTGGATATTAAATAGGTTATAATCCTTTGTGCTCAGAGCAAAAGGTCAAAGTATTACATATATTACATACAAATTTTTCAAAAGGTAGCACGTGCTTCGAGACCAGAAGGAACCCCTTTTTCAATGCAGAAGAAGCTCAAAATTTGTACGTAATATACGTTGTATTTTACTTTCTTAAGTTACGTATTTGCTTATTCGAAAAAAAAAGTCGTATTTTTTTTGGTAGCATTTGAGTAGCGTACCTAAATGAACTGTTTTTCCGTCCTTAAAGCAGTATGGTGTTTTATAGCTGGTTTTAGAAAACAGACAAAAATATTGTTTTTGAGTTACAATTTCTGTTTAATCAATTCAATAAATATTACACTTCTAGGTTCTAGAACATCGCATCACCACCTTTTCTACGTTGTGGTTGTGATTCTCTAAAAAGCCTTGCGATCCCCTGGCTGCAACATTTTTCTTGTACAACATAGAATTTTGTATAACTAGTTGCAATTTGAGATACTTTATTTAATATAACGCTTTTGCTTTTTTGATTGTGACCTCTTATACTTGAGCAGGACTCCTTTAGGGTTTCGACCCCCAGGTTAAGAAACGATATTCTAGAATTTTTCTAAAATCTTGTAGATTCATTGAAACTATAAATTGTGTTCCTAAACAACATTTTGTTTTGTTTTGGGGTTTATAAAATTCTCAACGCTTGTAATGAGGGTATTTGAAACTAGGACCCCTTAATTTTGAGTTCTGTGAGTAATACCAACAATTTGAATAAGTGAACAAGGAATTTACTGAAACATTTGGGTATTGCATGACAAAAAACAATGAAAGGCAATAACAAACATGGAAATTCAACTTATGTTTGAAAGTTTCATAGAACTAATTCTTCAAAGCGTTAAATGAAGTTTATTGACAAGAAGTGTTTAATAAAACCCTGAGAAAAGTCATAAACATCTTTATTTATGAGTTAATAAAAAGAAGGGACAAACTTATTGAGAATATTTGAAGCAATTATAAGCCAGTCATTGAAATGAATACAGCACTGAAGAATTTACAAATGAATCAAACTTTAGAGAAGAAATAATTTAAAACGAAAGGAATCGTATCAGGATATGTTTCTCGTGCTCATTTTTTATTTCAATTTTTCCATGCATCGAATGGATATATCAGTTTTTGTAGTTTTAAACAAGAATGTGTGCCTCGCCGCTTTGTTTCCTTGCATTGTTGTCAGTGTAAAAGTAAGAGTCTGCATTGTGTTTGGATAATTTGCATTCATAGAATGGAAAGTCTGTTTTTTCAATAAAAAGCGTAAAAAGTCAGTTATTCTTTTCGACAATAAGAAAGTAATAATGTAAGTATAATAAAGTTAGTATTAATAAAAGCAAATAGACAAATAACCATCTTTTTGTTTTTTATTGAAACGCAATGAATATCAGTTGCAATTTATATATAAAAGAAAAATATCATGATCGTTTTTAGTTTCATCAATCTCCAACATTTCTCCTGCAGCTTTAGTTGGTAATTGGAAAGAGCGTCTATTCGATAACAGCAATGTCCACTTTAGATAGAATCAAGACACGACCTCCATTATTTCCCCTCATATGGGAGCAGGCAATAAACAGATCGTTCCACCGCCACCTTTCCATGTTTTGAGATCTGTTTTATCGACGCTAGCGATTTAATTATCAGCGCTGTCTCGTATATTCAACGAGGACCCATCGCATTGTCCTCCAGGTGTCCCTGTCAAGGATAACGAATTAGGAATAGTCCAGATCGTCGGAGTATTTTTTCACAGCCACTTCATTCTCTATATTACCCTTTTCCTAGAACCGTCCCAGCTTATTGGTGGGGAACAAGGAAAGGGCGGAATTGGCGCCAAGGAAAGTAAAACGCAGATCTACGGGAAAAAAGGGCATAAAAGGGAGAATCCACTGTCAGTGGCAGGGCAAGATATAAAGCTGTGGGGATTTATATTTCTTTGATTTTTATTGAGAGGGATAACCTATCGTCCGGACTGACCTTTTATTTTCGCTCGCAGGCAGGTGTGAGGGACATGGGATTTGATTGGATAAAAACTGACCGTGTCCGAAGGAAATAAAGCGAAATAAATAAACTGCGGTTGAGGCTGAAAAAAACGTATATCAACTTTCGAGAGAAGACTGAAAAGTTGCGATGAAGGAGGAATGAAAAGTGGTCGCTGCTTGAAAGTGGATTGAATTGCATTGGGTATCTGTTGCTGTTAAAAATGTATAAGAACTTCTATTTGTTTTCATTTTGATGCCATATTTCCTACTTTTTTTAAAAGAATAGTAAATTAATTATTTTATGTAACTTTAACTATTTTTGAAACTGAGTTTATCTACATAAAAAGATTTTTTAAATCAAAGTTTTAGTGAGTGTTGTTATTTCACTCGCTGGCTTGGCGTGTTCAATGCTCTTCGGATAATATAAATAAATTAATTTCACACAATGAATAACATAGTTTATTTCAACATACTTTACTACTGCAGCGCGGAGCCATTTTCTGTCTTGTCTAGTTCTCTAGATTTTATTTTCCGACTCTTTATGACTGAGTGTTGCCACTCAAGATAAACTCTTAAATAATTAATACTATTATGGCTCGTTACAAAGTCTCTTCATGAGTAAATAAATGAACTGATTAAAAACTCCTTCTATTTTTTTAACCAGAATTGTCATATTTTCTATGCTAGTGATTGGTGTACAATTTTTTTTTTGCTTTATCTGTCTATGTCAGCAGAATATGCTTAGTTAAGTAGGATTTCTCATTTATCAAGCGTAAGTGACTAATCATCGTTAGAGATGATTAAATAGCAGTTTGATGAATTTGTCAATAACATCTTGTAATGGAAATTATTTTGCATACGGATAATTGTCCTAACCATATATCTGTATCCGAAAAGCTATTTGAAAAACACCTGCAGCAAATATCTCCAATCACGATAATTTTTTTAAAACCACAGTTCAAATGAGGCCTTGTTGTGTACTTTAGAAAATAAAGATAGTACCCCATTACATCCGAAATCTCTTGATTTCTTTTTGCGGAATGGCATAATGCTGACTATTTTAAGACGTAAAACTTTCTGAAGTAAAAACTGAAAAATTAAAAGTTTATTTTTTACCATTTGAGTTTTTGGTTCATTTAATAAATGAATAAATTAATGAAAATCAACAAGTAGCTTCTTACAGAAGTAAAATCTGCGCTTAAAAGCAAGTGGAAACTTTTCGGTGAGTTATAACAGTGAGTTCGCCACAAATGATCTTTTCCGACGAACTTCTGTGTGTGACCTTGATTGTGTTGTCAATGAGGAAACTTCACAACCTTTTCTCTCAATTTTTACACGATGGTTAAAGAATATGAAAATTGATAACGTAATAACTGAAAATAGTCTCCGTTGTATTGAACATTTACAGCCCATGAGTACGTGGATGTAATTCTCTGCTCAACATCCTTTTTCATCTTATTATTGAACTTTGAAATAAATCTTACAGAATGGATTATTCGGTATTTTCTGTAGTGTGAAATTTATTGTTAATTCTATGCGTAATACTCTTTTAACTTCGTATACAAAAAGTCTTTGCTTTGAATATACTTCATTTTTCCTAACAGTTCTTTATTTTACTTCTATTCAGATTCGAGTATACTTAAATATAATTAGTAGTTTTACACATGTTACTTTATAACTTTGTGCAATCATTCTTATATTCAAATAGATTTCTTACGATAAAGCTGGTGCACGTATGGTTTTGTTCACGAATGATTTGGAAACTGTATGCGAGTAATAGCAAGATGGAATTCGGAATTTTAATGGAGTTTTATACTATTCTCTTACGTTTGTAAAAGGAAGAGTTGGTTACCTTCTGGATTGAGAAGGAACATTAAGAACTATGTTCAAAAAATATGTTCCAGGTCGCAATAATTAAAAGGGAGGTGCTATATAGCCTTCAAAACACATCTATCATCTACTGCAAAGAAAAAAAACATTAGAATATGTGTTAAATTTTGACATTCATTGAATATTACAATTCGTTTGCCGCATAACCTAAGCGTACGATACTCATATAGCCTGTTGAACTTCAGTTACATGAAAAAAGTTTTGAGCTTGTCATTTTTGAGAAGCGTTTTCTTCATTTTCAATGCAGTTTTTGCACTTTTGAAAGACTGTGTGGCTAAATGGAATAATAATTCTATGGAATGTATTTATGTATTTACATTATAAATTATATAAAAGTAGTGAATGGCTTTAACTTATAAGATGATCAGTTAGCTCTAAAGTTCATTTTCTGTTGAGAATTTGGACAATTTAAGTAGAGACATTTCTTAACATGATTCTTAAACAAAGTTAAAACAAAAAAAAAAATATTTAAATCATAAATATCTGACTTTAATGCATAAATACATATATGTTTATAAAAAAAATAATACTACATTTTTTTTAACTATAGAGCAAAACATGTTTCAAAAGTAAATAAATAAATAGAAAATATAAGTTTGAGCCTTTTCCATTATTATTCAAGTGATAACAGTAATAATAAACGAAATAACACAGAAAAGCAATGTAAAAGCATTGCAAATTTCAGTTATATTAAATAGGACATTAAATTTAGAATTAAAAAAAAAGCTCAATTTATACAGAAAGATTTGTTTGTTATATAAAACTGTTTGTGTTTGTGTTCTTCATTTGAATGAGTCACAACTTAGTATTGCACAAAATGAATTTATTTCTCCATGATGATTTACTTATGAATCAGTAAATTTTATGAAGAGAAGGGAGGAGGTCACAGTCTCCAGAGAAATAGGATCCACCATCGATAACTCTTATATCATCTAATTACAGAAAAGATCACACCTCGTCAGAAAGACAATCTCCTGACTGGATTCAAGATTGATAAAGCTCATTTAGAAACATTACTTCCGCTGCAAAGGGAGAGTTGCAAAGAGAAAGACAACTGCACCGGCTTTTATAGTAAGAAAAAAAAGTAGTGAAATTCTCACTTAGAGTTTCTCCTATTTATGGAGCATATCAGCACACATAGAAGAACACGGTCAGAACTCAAAAGACATGGGTCAAAGAAAAATTAGAGTTATGAGCTTTTTGTTTCAGTTGAGTTTATTTACAATATTCCTAAAATAAGCTATCCCATTTCATTTGTAAGTCATGATTTCCTGAATGTTCCTGAACATCCAGAATTTTGACTTTTTGTTTTCTGACATCGTACTTTTTGGTGTGCGAAATGCATTAACTGTTATAAAAACAATACAATGTAGAAGTCAGAGCATCTTCCATCAATTAAACAAACATGGAATTTACTAAAAAGAAAATCTGCAAGATCGTCAGTGAGATTTTAATGTAGAAAACAATGAATTATTCGTTAAGAAAATGAAATATATACTTGTCTTAAATTAACATTGATTAAATAAATAATCTGGAGCGATATCTGAGCGGGCCGGCGGTCAGCACATAGATTTCTAGAATGGAATAGCAGAAAGAATACCCACTAGTAGCAATTATTTCTCCCAAAATTAATTCCAAAATAAAAATCAATTCCATTTAGATTCCATTTATGGTTTGCTTTTGAGCACCAAATACTCTTTTCTTGAAAAGCTTCATATAAAAGAGTTTAAAAAGCTTTTTGTTTTACTTCTGATGCGTAATATGACCATTCCATGTCCTTGCGGTGTCAAACTATACCTGGCTCAGTTAAGAGTTTGAATTGAGTGCTGCAGTATGAAAAATAGTATTAAATGAATAACGAAAAACGTCTTATCTGTGAAATATTAATTCGGTTTTCGTTCTTCAATGATTTAAGCAGCCGGGTGCAGAGCATGAACCATGTTTGGTTTTGACAATAAAGAAATTAAAATTTATTTTCAGTTAACCATTGCGCTCTTTATCGTGGCTTATAGTGATACCCCAACTACAAGGCTGTTTCTAGTTTCGGTTTCTTGGCCGTTTGTGCCCTTCTGCCGGATCGAAAACCCTACAATAAAAAATAAATTGCAGATGCTGCTCCAGAATTTTTGCATTTAACCCAATGATATTGAAGTAACAAATATTGTATAACTTAATGCAATAAAGTATTTTGTTCAAACGTTGTCATCGAAATTAAAGAAAGTAAAATATAGGTTTGAATTATTTGATCTCGCAATATTTTAGTGCTATAAATTAGGCGGATTCATATATATACACGGCGCTCGTCTTTCGCGATTTCGGTTTGACACGGTTTATAGATTAACGGATTTAAAAAAAAAAAAAAAAAAAAAAAAAAAAAAAACAGGTTAAAACGAACATTTGGCTGTATGTATGTATGCATATAAATATATCTTAAATAATTTTAAAATGTCATTCCTTTGGTAACGCTAGGGGCAACAGGAGGGAGGGGAATTCCCCGTGGGCACTTACAGATTTTTGTTTTTCTTAGAATTATTAAACAAAATTAAACACGTTTGCTATCTATTGTACTTATTAAATTTTTCATGTACTAAAATACGAACTTATTAAAGTAAAAATTTTTTTTTAATTTCAAGAAGTAATAAAGCAGTGATGAAAGATGAGGGGTTTTTTCCTCAAGTGTGCTTTTGTAATGTAAAATGAATAATTTGTTCCAAACGTAAAATAAACTAACTATGTACTTATATTACTTACACAAATGTATTATTTTATGAACTAAGTATAATTTTATGTTTTTCAAGATGTCTTACTTTTATTTTGTGAATAAATACCAGGATTAAGTACGCTTTAGTTTTTTTTTCGATTTACACGCTTTTTAACATAGCAAAATCCGTGATTTCGATTTACTTAATTTTGTGCTGAACTTATCTTCCATGTAAATCAAGGGCTAGGTGCATATACATAAGTATATATATATATATATATATATATATTCTATTGTTATTTATTTAATGTTTAGAACAATGTAAGAAGATGTTTAACGTATTTGGAAGTAATGCTAGTAATAATAAAAGAAAATTGAAAAGGTGATGAAATGAAAACTCATAAATAAACTTAACTGTGTTTATTCAAAACAAAATTATCTCTCATCATCTGTTCTCTTCTGCATCTTTTTTCCCCTACTTTTGTCATAACTTTTTTATTGAGCAGTATAGATGTAAAAAAAATAATATAATTTTTTTTCATGCACGATTTAAAATATCTATTTCTGATGCTTTGCTGTATAGCGACCGATATTTAATGTTTGTTTTAAATATTTTTTATGTGTGCATTTTTTATATATATTACTAAAATAGAAATTGCGGACCATTTCTTTTTCTTTAAACCAAAAGTTTCTTTATAAATTTTAATTTTATCATTCCGAAGGTGAAAAAATGCTCTTAAGATAAAAAGATAATTTTATAAAATGAGAGAAAGTGAGAAATTCACATACTTTGTTTTAAGAATATGTGATATTCTTTCATTAAACATTACTTATGTTTATTCCGGTACATATAAAATTCTGGCTGAATGAATTTAACAAGCAAAGAGTTTAATTGAAGGGAAGACTTGAGTCTTCGTAACTATAGTAACAGTGAATTCAAAATAATACATTGACATTAGAACATTAACGGGTATTTATTATGAATTATTTGAATTTTTTTCAATGTGCATTAATCATAATTGTACAGTTACATTTCAGTAAGAAAAAATTCTTGATTTAATGTAATTTAATATTTTATTTTAATATTAATAAATAAAATATTTCAGTGTGGGATGAAAAATGAAAGCTTTACGTACTATGTTTAAAAAATTGTTATAATGATGCGTTTGAACTAGGAAACATTTCAATAAACTCTTCAGAAGTTTGTGAAAGATTTCGTTATTTTCATATTCTCAATAATTTGGGTCATTGTATTTTCAAATATTTTATTTAACTTTGACTAAATTAAAGTTTCAGCTTTAAAAATTTATTCAGCCAGAACTTAAATTGGTAAAGATGGTTTTACAGGGGAACTCCAGTAAAAAGTGACAAGAGAACATTGTGTACATCAGAAACATTAAGGAAGTGGATAGCCATTTCTTAATCTCTAATTCCACACATGAATACAAGATCATGAATGAAGAAATACTGATTGATTTCACAATATAATTTCCACAATTTTCATTTTAAATGGACAGCTCTATGCACATTCAAACTTTGGCAGTAAAGCTTACAATATAAGTCTCAACCGCACTTAATCGATCGGTTGTTGAAATCTCAATACATAATTTGTATTAATCTAAAATTACCCTGTTTTATGAGGAAGACTGAGCTGCTCTTCATCTGAAGTTTAACATTATGAGTTTGTATTTACGTTGCAGCCGTCATACATGGTTTTCTCATGCTAAATATTATTTAGAATGTTTATGAACCTTTTTCAAGTCCGCCATTGTAAAGGGCAACTGATTCAGTTCGGTAACAGCTCAGGTATGTTTCAGGCTATATTTTGCCTAGAAACTGAAGACAAACCGTCAGTGGTTACTTGACGACATGTCAGCGTCTGTCACTTCTTGTCCGTTAAGGGGACAACCCTGCATATGAATTGTGTCCACTCCTATCGTCTTGACACTAGGCCTTATCTCCTGTTCTTGATATGAAGAAGAAGTATTGATAGCAGCATCGACGCTTACAACGGGATTACCATAGCATGGTCCGGAATATTGTTGCATTGGGTGGTTGGATTCCGTATTATCGATAGAACTGTCTCCTGCTATTCCATTTTCCATAGATGAGGAAGGAGAAGAAGATCTCCCCCAACAGAAAACATCCGACGCTCGGCTGTCAGAATCGACGCCATTTTCGACCACAGACAACGGAGGAGTAATAGTGGAAATAGGTACCATTCCTACCGTATTAGGAGGAGTTGTCGAAATGTCCGAAGAAGTGCTGTTACAGATGGTTTCGCTGACCACCACTTTAGGGACTATTATCGGAGAAGGCGGAAGTAACCCTCCTTCAGCGTTGCTAGTCTGTGGTTGATCGGAAATCACCGGTTTTTGCATTGCGTCGAAGAGAACTGTTGAGTCATTTATATTTGGCCGCTGTTGAGTTTTTTGAAGGCAACCAACAGAAACATTTACTGTTTGTCCTGAGCTTCCAGACTTGCTCTTGGAGGATTTCTTTGTAGGACCCTGCGAAGTTTTCTCACCACTAGTTTTGAATTCTGCTGCTTCGGTGTTTGAAACGCCATCTTGTTTCTTCCATTTCGTTCTGCGGTTTTGAAACCAAATTTTCACCTACAGAAAATATAAACAATGATTTAAAATGCAGATTTTTTTTTCAGAAAATTATTTTTAGCTTTAAAATATTTTTACTTTTAATGCATTTTTTAAATATTTCTAAAGAATGTGTTCTGAATGTAATTCAAAACCATTTTTATGCATATAAATAAAAAATTTATGTACAGTAATTATGTAAAATAGTATTAAGTATATGTATATAGCTATATTTGTTTAATGTTGAGCACAAAACAAACCAAACTTGTTAGAAACATATTGCAACGAAATTTCTCTTATAGAAGGAAAAATACAATTTTGATACAATATAGGGCAATTAGAACTTACTTAATTGAGTCGAGAAATTAAACAACATTAGACAAAGCGGGAATGTCTTAAAAGTTTTCCATACCGGGAAATATTTTGTTGGTGCCAATATGGAGATTTTTGTTGCGTTAGAAAGAATGACACTGAAAAAGCACAAATAAAGCTACCTGGTTTACGACTCGTTACACACAGTTTGAATATGGAATATTTATCCATCTTATTTACGTATTATGTTTTTATTAATAAGAGTTTTATTGAAAAAAGCACATATAATAAATATTAATGGAGAATTTATGTTCGGAGAAAGTTTAGAAAACTTTTCGGAATATTTTTTGAGTTCAGATCAAAATTAACAGAAAAGGGGGAAGCAATTACAATTATTTTATAAAGTGGAAACAACAGCACGTGCAAAATCTTCATATAAGTTCACATATGTGATAATATTTATTTTTGATTACAAATCAAGGTTTAAACGAGAATGGGCTTCTTTCTGTGAGCTTAAGTAGTTTTGTTAAATTTTGAAGTTGTTTTAGAATCCCCTTAATTTGAAGATCATAGTTAATGCATGTATGACATCACCTCACATCAATTATTGTTCTGAAGTTTCCAGGAAGATCTTTACGTAAAGGATTTTAGATTATCATTTGTACATCATTTTTTGAGAAATAAACTAATTAGTTAAAATTTTATTGATGCTTAGATAAATCCCTAATCACCAATATTGAAATTTTCTTCTAGTTCTTGGAGATATAAACTAAAGTAGCAGAGTTAAAGAAGAAACCCTACTTTGAGAGAAACACAAGCCACACTAAGTGATATGTAAGTCTCACCTTGTGTTTTTAGAAAATTTTCACACCACAATGATATGACATAGTGCGCCTTAACTTTAATTTACTGAGTAAAAAGTAGGCATGGGGGTCGTAGTGACAAAGTTGTCTTTTGAATACACTGAAAAAAATAAGTAGGGAGTGAGGTGTATTTGACAGCTTTAAATTTTTATTTAAACAAAATTTGCTTTATTTCGTCATTAGTAGAGGTTTCAAAAGAATGTCCTTCGCGAGCTAAAACTAGACACTTAACAAAGAGTTTCATTTGTAGTTCTTCTAAAGAAATAAGTCGCAGTTTGGTGCTTATGGATGTTTATGAGGTATTTTCTTTACTTGTAACTATTTTTGTCACAGAGGGCTAGTCATAAAGTTGGCGAATAATTTACAGCAAGTTAGGTTGGCTTGTGGAAAAATGCTTCAGTACAAAAAGTGTCTTTTGGAACAATAATGAAACTCTTTATAGATTATGGTGACATGTGCAGAAACGTTTTTTAATCTTCTTAAGCTGGAGAAAAAAATAGCCATGAACTGAAATTAAAAATATTTTAAGAAGAAGGTAGACTAATTTCTTTTTAGTGCCAATCTCTCAATGAGGAAGTATCTCTTGAAAGTATCTATATTAATCACTTGCGTAATTAAAAAAATACGGAGGAAAGTTTCGTGATGTCAGCAGTATGTTTTAGTTGGGTGAAAATTATCTGTAGCAGAGCAATCTCATTGACGACATATGCACTTTAATCTCAGTGCAAAATGCTCATCAAATTTTGAATCAGAACTTAGAATTTGTCTCAAAAAACTCCTAACTGCGAAAAATTATGTAGAACTACAAATATCACCTAGAAAAGATTTTCCCTCACTGTGTTTAGTACTCTTTCAATAATTTCTCTAAACATTGGAAATCTTCGATGGACTTTCTATTTTCGATTATGCACTGTGCTTCGAAAAATTTGAAGCAATTATGACAAGGTGATGAGTTTCTCCTTTCAAATTTTCTATCTCGAAGTCATCATTACAATATACAGAAAGTAAGTTAAGTTTTGGAGATATTCAGACATACAGAGCTCGCAAGCATATAAAGACAAAAAATTAATGAAAACATTTCGTGGAGGGCCGCATTTCGGGAGTTGGTAGAACAACTGACGCCTTTCCGTTTTCGGAGATGCCCAGTTCAAATAATAAATTTCCACGTGAAGTTATTATCGTCTAATTACGACAACGCAAAGTTGCGTTAAAATTGTATGTATCGTCGGGGCGCTCTTTTAACTTTATTGCAACACGGGTTTTCGGAAAGGTGCGAAAATTGAACAGGTTGAAAAGTTAATTACAGAAAATTTAAAAGCTCCGACGATGTAACGCAAGCACATCTATAATCATTTACGGCAGCCGAAATTCGAACATCGAAAACAATTTAGGAGGCACGTGTTTGAAATATGAGTAGTTGAAGGTTTTGTTCCACGAACACTCTTACTTCATTAATGAGCTGCAGACCGTTTTGGGTCGGTTCAAAAAGGTCGGCTGCTAGCGCCACCCACCGGTAATCGTGTAAAACGCCTTCTAATATCCCTGGCGCCATTAATCAAGAAATGGAAGATAATAAACTGCCTTCATAACGTCACTTTCAACGCTAAATGGGGGTGGGAATTGCTTCAAATGGCAGATTAAAACTTACTTAGGCTGCAGGATAGTTTAGCTGATGTAATGAACTCACATTGCGCTTTTAATATGCTCGTTTACTGCCGAACGATCGCCCGCCATGTTAGGCCCCAAATTAAAATGGCGTATCAATTTTATTTATACTTTGTAATTTCGTTATCGGCAGAGTCAGCAGAATGTAAGCGGGGCGGCACAAGTTATTAAACGTGAAGTGGCTTCGCGTTTGATTTTTCGTTTTTCGCGATAAAAGCACGGCTGTGCTTGTGGCGAGCGTTTGAGAGCTTAAACATCGCCTTCCGTTTACGACTGCACTTCATGCTGTAATCGAGGTCATTCGATTATAAATAATATCCCAAACAGAGCTATTATACGAGATTACCGGAAAAGGTGTTCAATGGGAACGAAAAATTGAATGCGTTTCCTTACAGAGGGAGGAAAAATGTCTCGAATTCACGAAACTCAACTAAGGTACCGATTTTTTCCACTAATCATGTTGGGTTTTTTGTTAGAATAAGGCAATTACCCGATTTTTAATGAATTAAACAACTGTTTGTGCATGCAGTGCGTTTTTCTCAAGGCAAGAAACTGTGTGATCCAACGAGTAATTTCCATTAAGACACTTCCAAGTTGTCTACAGGTCACGAAAGTCACTAAATTCCCGAAAAAGTCGCGTATTTGGAAGTTGGTCTCGAAAGTAACGAAAAAAAAATCTCGAAAACTACGAATAGGTCACAAAAATTTTACATCCAATTTGAGGGATCCCCTCAGAAGTTATCGAATATCTGGTATCCGAAAGATTTTTGAAGATCCGGAATTAGATTTAGTCACTGCACGAATCCGTTTATCCGGTCACTGATTACCCAGTATGTCGGATTTGATTTTTGAAATATATTTAATTAACATGTTTTTTGCGAATATATGTAACTTATAAACTTGCTACGTATTTCAAAGCTGTGGTATGTTTAAGAATATGTATAGAATTTACAGGTTTCAAACATGAGAACCGGATCCGTTAAACAAAGGATACCGGCTATCCGATACACGGCAAAATCAATATCCGATGTATTGCCAAAAACTCATGAAAAAATCCCAAAACGTCACAAAATTTCATTTTTGAAAATCTGTATGACTTTTGATGTCACTAGTTTTTGCCGATACTAGCATTAATCTAAGGCAGCGGTTCCCAAACTGTGGTACGCGAAGCCTCTCCAGGTGGTACTCGTGCAGGACAAAAAAGGAAGAGATAAACTGGACTGAAAGCATTTCGTTTCTTTCTGTTCTGATGGTGCTCGGGCAATGACAGGGAAACACGTAGGAGTTCTTGCAAAAATAAAATCTTTTATGGATACTGCACTGCACTTTTCTTCATTGTAGCATTCATAAACAGCAGTTGGCAACAAAGGGTATGCCTGAGTCATTTAAATGTGGGAACAGGAAGGAATATGACAAAGTGGTCAACTTCATTAAAACATGCCCCGCCCCCCCCCAACTAAAATCTCGATTATTTACAAAGCTGTATTCTGAAATGGGCAGTGATCATATTCAGTTGCTACTACACACTGAGGTGAGATGGCTTTTTCGTGAAAAAGTTTTAAATATATTTTTTGCATTACGTTCCGAGGCGCAGCTGTTTCTGATGGGAACCAGTTCTGAATTGCGTGAATACTTGAATGACGAGCTTTGGATATCAACCCTTACCTACTTAACAGAAATGTTTCTACATAATAAAGTTATATTCGTAGTGGTACGCAAATGGTTAGCAAGAAAAGTGGTGTTACGCGAAAAAAAAAAAAAAAGATTGGGAACAGCTGATCTACCGCTGATTTAAGGTGTAACTGATGACAGTTAAAAAGTGTTTAATAATATGGTAAAGATAACAATGAAAATTAATAAGATGTTATTAAACAGGACGAAAATAATTTAACATTACATAAGGGCTAATTTTAAAACAATGATAAGTTATGTTGTTAATATAAGTTTTATGTGATAGAGTAATATAATTTTATATTAGTAACAATGATAAACGTTTTCTATGATTTTAGTAAGAGTAATAATAAATATATGTTAATCGTAGTAGAAAAAGAACGATGCTATGTTAGTAAAATAGTCAAATGCGTTAGACCAGATTTAAGTATCAAATCTTCTAATAATAATGCAACTATTGATAATAGTATAAGAAATTACTAATGTTGAAACTATATAACAAAAATGATAACATAATGCGAATTTGAAAGCTAAAACATTACTGCTGGCAACATGAAGTAAGACTGAGTTCATAAGATACAAGTAGTCAGTCTTATTTGCTTTGTTTTTCTTCGAGAAATAGTTGGCGCAAAAGCAATGATTTTCCATAACCACAGATCTTTATTTTGAAATTTAACCAAATGATGTAAGTTTTGTTTTGAAATTTTCAACGTTTAATTAAATTGATGGTTTTACTAAAAATATATATTCTTCGTTTCTGAATAAGTATTTTTAAACAACTCTGCCTGCATGCAAACTTATATGTTTAAATTTTGAAAACACAAAAATGAAAGCACTGTAGAAGTAAATTTAAACTTGAAGAAAAAGGCAAAAAATATTACACCAAAGTTCTTAATGATAGCTTATATTATGTTAGAAGTTTCTATAAAGCTTAACATGTTAATTGCTGAAAAGAATAATGAAATGTATTCGAAAAAGTAAAGAAAAAATATCGTTTGGAAAAAATGTCTGAAATAAAAAAAATATTCTGAGAGTAAAAATATTTACTTAAAAGAGCAAAGAGAAAGCTTGTGAAAAATTAACCACCATTTTAACAGTGTAAATTTTCTATAAATATTCAAATGATAATTTTCCATTTAAAACCCAGAGGACAATAAAGACAAAAGTTGATGTTTGTCAGAACACTGGCAGAATGACGCTTTACCAAATTAAGTAATCAGCTGGGCTTTTCTGGTCTTGAAGAACTTGTGTTTTACAAATGCTTAAGGATAACATTTTTCGAGTAATAATGGCATTTTTTTTAAAGAAAATTCTTTTAGACGCATTTTAAACTTAAACGAATCAAACCTCGGGTTAGCGAAGTTGCTCAAACATTTTTTTGTTGGTATTCTCTCTTCCCGGTGCTGAAAAAGAAATTTGCATAAAAATATGATTTCTAAGGTTACTTCTACCGAGAACTAATCAAGAACCAGCAAGTGTAATTAGTTCCTAGGAGAAAGGAAATATAAATTTAAATTATACCTTTCCGTGCAAGTGGAAAAATATTTTCTTCCCTCACAATATTTGTTTTGAAGTGAAACTTCATTGGCTTAGCTTTTGTAAAAACTTGCAAGTCAAATAGTGACCGATTTTAGATTTGAGAAAAAAAGGAATGGAAATGATTTTACGAAAGCTCCCGGTGGAAAAACTAAGAAGATTACTGACTTTAGGGGGTAAAATATTTGCAGCACTTGGTTTTAAATCATTGCATCGCTTTCTGTAATTTTTTTTTGAAAAATGCACTTTCGAGCAACCTGTTTAATAAAAATTACTTTCAACTTAAAAAATCTGCACAAATTTTATATGAATATTCAATTCTTCAGTATTTTGAGATTTTAAAGCATACATATAGAGCAAGAAGAATATAATTATTATTTTACTTAAAAAATGGTCTGGAAAGACATTATTAAGCTGAGCAGTTAAAATTAATTTTCTTTAGTAAAAAAGTTCAGTGTTAAAATTTTACACTGTGACTTACATTAGTTATGTAACATGCATTCCCCCCACCCCGCATCATTGTGTTTCGTTTTAAAAATAACTCTACTAAAAGCCTTATTCTATTACTACTTTTAGAGAACGCAGAACAGCATTTAACAAAAAAATAATAATAAAAAATGTAGTATTGTTCAATGTGGTATTTTTATTGACAACTTAATGTCTTCATACATATATATCTAGTAATTCTCCTACAGTCGATTCTTGTGGCCCAAATTTATTTCTGAACACGGTCTTTTGTAAGACTAGCATGCATAAAAATGCTTTGAATATTTGTAAGGTTATGAAAGCATTTAAAAGTATTTTGTTTTCATAAGAAAAGCATGCCTAATGCTTTTTTTCCCGTTTTGTATAGAACTTTTTTTTCCCCTGCGATGTATTCATTTTTAACGTAAACTGCTTGTAATCATCGAAGAAATTAAAAACAGGAACATTTAAATTCCATAGAATGTGTTCTAGGGATAGAGTTATTAGAAGCTGCTAAATATTTCCTTAATTTTTCATATTCAAATGAAATAGAGCATCCGCATTTCTGAGCACTTTAGAATGTTTCTCGTGAAAACCATATTATTTTGTTTTTGAATTTCTCTGTGTGTTTAAGTTTGCGTATATATTAAATAAAGAAGAGAAGAAAAAAAGAAGAAGGGAAAAAACCCCTATTTAAGTGTAATTGGGTTCTTTTAAGAAAACTGGAAGCTATTTACGAAGAAAAGATACATACAACTGTTAAAATATGAACGGCGATTCTCAAGAAATTGAATAAATTTTTTTTATGCTTTTGTTTTATTGCTCATTTATAGAGCCTTATTAATATTTCATAGATAGTAATGTAGTTTACTGACGTTTGTTCTAGAAAATATTAAAAAGGAAAATTCACCAAATTTTGAACTTGATTTCAAAAAATTTTGAACTTGATGAGAACGAAATAAACATGAAGATTAAAAATGAAGAAAATATACTAATATTACATCTACCTAATTGTATTATATGTAATTTCCATTGTGGAATTACCTTTTGTGAAGAAGTTAAAAATCTAAAGCAGTTATTTTTGCTTTTTGTCAGTTCCCTTGCAATTGAATGATTTATCTGACATTTATATTCCAGGAAAATGATAATTCGGCACACGCACATATATATATACATATACACACACACACATATATATATGTATAAACACTCTGTCACCTTCGTCTTTTTTTCTTTTCTTTTACTTTGTGTTAGAAACAATGTGGGTTTTTGCAATGTATCAATCTGACTCCTACGGTTTAGTTTCTAATTGATTTAAAGAAGCTAGGAAAATAGCCACGTAAAACATACGATCTTTTAAAATTTACTTTAACGAGATGTTCCTTAGAAACTCAGTCCCGGCAAGAAGGCATGTAATAAAATTATGGCGTTCTAACCATACTTTTAATCTAAAATATTAAGAACCAGTTTTTTTAAGAGTCGGGCGGGCTCGAAAGTTCATATTTTTGATTCGGCTGAAATTTTCAGGATATGTTCTTTATGTAATATTATAAAACAAGTGTTTTTTCATTTTTTCAAAATTTTTTTTTATTCTTAAAGTTTTTAAAGGTCATAAGCTGTTACTATTTGTGCCAAATGAGAACCATGCCACTGACAATTATTTTGCGTTCTACTACATCCATGGTGATTCTTAGGACAAAAATGGTTATGCTTGACAGTTTGCGCATGGGTCTGGGGTCATTCAAAATTCTTCAAAAAAAAAAAGGTTTTTCATGCAACTTTGACCGTCGAAATCTCCTTGCTCCAACAGGGAGCCACAAAAGCATACATTCCAGTAAATACATACCAAAGAATAGTACCTAAAAAGAGTAAGATAAGTGTGGTAGACCTTTTACGCACGGAAATATTTGACTCTGAAACTGAGAAAAACAAAAAATTATATGATTTTGAAAGTCATGCTTGCGCCAAAAGGGACCAGGTATGAAACGAGCTGGGGAAGAAGCTTTTGATATACTAGAAATTCGTTCAATTCACAGCTCTACGGTAATTTATTCAACTTTGATATAATGTGACTCTAAACTTTGCTAAAAGAGTGCTTTGAGGTACTTGTCAGAAATTTCCGAAAACTCTTATTTAGATAGTTATTAATATCAAATATATAAATATTTTATTAAGCTTTCAAAACTAAATTGCGTTCTGTTTAATTTATAATCCGAAGTAATTGACATTTTATCACTACGTTCGGGCTGCGTACGATATTTCTTCGCTCTTTTGCTAAGTTAGACCATCGAGGAGGCGGAAGCGGTGGGAGGGGGAGACATAAAGAACATATCTTGAAAATTCCAGCCCTATCCAAAATGTTAATTTCAGAGCCTTCCCGACTCTTAAAAAAAATACTGGCTCTTAAATATTACCGCGTTCCATCTTAAATACTTAGAGTGGTCAGAAAAATGGCAAATTTCCGTGTGATATAAAAACTAGTGGAGTAAAAATTTACGAAAAAAATATTTTAAAAATTATAGCTTGTTCAAATCTGTGGAAGTGCTTTTATCATGAAAGATACACAAAATTAAACCGAAAATAAAATGTATGGTGGCTGTTGAAGGTAGTAGTTATTGCAAACATTGTTTGTGATATGTCAGGAAAATGACATTTTGAAATTTAGCTTCGTTTAAAAAATATAATAAAATGTTAACAACAATGTAAAATCATTTTAAAACGTTAATAACAATACAATTAATAAAATGTTTAAAAAATGCTCATTTTGTTATATAGTATTAGATTTCTGTGACTGTGATAGTGCTTTCTAGTATTTCTTGAGAATCGTCCACACATATTAGCACGACAGTACTTGTCAAGAAATCCTGAAAACGTATGTATTTTATGAGTAGTATTTACGAGAAAATTACATAATTATTCCAAGCGTTGGAAAGGAATTATTTCTAGCTTCCTGCATTCCATCTAAAATTATTTTTTGCAAACACACCCCCTTTCTACCACAGTCAGACTTTCTTGGCAAAATGTCTGTAACTCACTCTTGGAAAAAAGTAAACGAGATCATTTTTCTATGTCTCATTCCGGTGGCAAATGAATCTTAATTAATGTCCCTTTTTTAATTCTACTCTATTCACTTACCATGAAGCAAAAACATTTCGGTAGCTACAAAAGCGAGAGAGAGAGAGAGAGAGAGAGAGAGAGTAATTAAACGAAAAATTGAACGCAAAAAAAAAAAAAAAAAAAAAAAAAAAAAAAAAAAAAAAAAAAAAACATATTATTAAACAAAACAGACGACTTAAGCGAACACGCACACAAGACTGAACTTGTGTTCAGTCTTGTGTGTGTGCGCGTGCGTGTGTGCGGTATTAATATTCTGATAATATCGAACGAAAGCTTGAAGATCAAATTACACTGTGCAACAAATTTGAACTTTTTTTTGTCCTTTAGATGAAACTATGTGATTCTATATAAACAAAAGGTGCTTGATTCAAATATCCAAACCAAAATGGTCCATCACGTACCGTTTTTTCTGCAGACCCACTTCTCCTATTTATACAATTTGGTTACAGAGGAATGTAACTCAGGCTAACTTATTAAAAACACAAACGGTAAAACGATTTTTTTTGGCCGATTCTTCTTGTGGGCATCTATTGGTGTGCCATGATAACAGATTAGCAATATTCAATTCGTATACTTCCATTCTATCTAGCGCTAAAATGCTTTTCAAAGAGATGTCCTGATGAAACCTTCCCCCATGCTCAGAATTAACTACACATAGGTTTTGAGAAAATAAGTTCACATTGGAGTCCAAAAAGTATAGTTTTTATGAAATATAGCAATCTAATAATACAAAAGCATTTTATCATGTCATCATCAAGATTTTCGTAGTTTTCAGCTTTCTCATTTCCAAGGAAACGTGAGCGCACTGATTTAAAGGACAGCCAGGTAGATTTTTCGGCTTCTGACTGTTTTTTTTCATAATATCCATCATGAAAGGACTTCCTTAAGTTATGGGCTAATAAAAATCCTGTCTTTTACTTTTTCCTCACATAAATTTTTGAATTTGTTCCTGAGATTCAAGAAAGCCACTTCTTCTCTGTCCAGAGCTTTTACAAATATTTCAATAAACCAAGTTTAATGTGCAATTGTGGTAAAAAGACACATTGTAGATTTAAAAGTGGCACATTTGATATGTTTTTGCCTCTTGTTATTTTGTAATTTTTAAATTTCCTTTGTGTTTGCAGAATATGCTACAGGAATGAATAGGGAAAAAATGTTTAGATGGAGGAGCACTGATAAACAAGCATCACTCTACTGAATTGTGCTCATGTCCTAATGCTTGAAATAGTACATTCACATCACAGCAGCATAGTATTTTTTCTTTATCCGGAAAATATTCTACAAAAGGCCGTTGTCGTCTTGTAAAAGACTCGAAATTCCGGGAAATAGACAAAGCCTTTTTTGCCAAAAATGTCGCTAAAGTAACCCAACTTCATTAAAGTGGACTCTAGAGTGGCAACAATCTCACTGTCAATGAGAAAGATATAGTTTATAATAAATTAAGTCGATAAATTACAAAAATAAGAACATTTATCGAGAAAATACGTAAAAAGCTAAAATGTGGAATTTTCGGAAAATGGTACATGATAGGCAAAAAAGAATTGCAGATTCGTATTTTTCAGCCAAAAATACATAAGAAGCAGACATTTTCATCCAAAGGACATTTTTCGCGTTGCACAGTGTTATTGCATTCTTTGACATCGATTTAGAAAAGATACCGATAAGACCTACCGATGAACTAAAAAGGCGTTAGAATCAGAGAAGTCACACTGTTAAATCAGAATTCTTCTTATTGGGAGAAACTGGCGTTTTATTTTTAAGAACATCATGTTCTCAGAATAGCTCCGACTCAAAATGTCTTCGATTTGAAGAACTGAATTATTATTTTTTAAATATCTTTCCTTTTCTCAAAACTGACCCGGTGCAGTCTTATTTTTGAGACCACAAAAAAAAAAAAAAGGTTTTCTTACTGAAGTTTGATCGCAGGCTATCCTATCCTGATTGCAAGCAAATACGCTGCCGTTGTGCCAAGAGGACATCAAGCAGCGAAGGAAAAGGATTATATAGCTTCCAAGAATACCAGCTGCGGGTGCTAAAGTACTCCCGTGCCAAATTTCTTCATAGCACAATCCAGAAGAGCTTTAATTATCTACTCGTCCATTGTGTTTTCTTGTTTGACTGCGTACGATCTGAATCCAACGAATTATTCATCTTGTATTCCTGCTCTGAAAAAACGAACAGATTACTCATTCTTTATTTGTTATGACGTCTCACGCGATAGATAGTTCCTTAATTTTTATACGAATACTATTGTTCTAAAGGAGCAATAGTTGAAAAAGAAGCCCTGCATTAACTATGATCGTAAAGTTCAAAAATTTTTAATGCACTGCAGTTAGTACTTGCCCTTTCTTTAACTATAATTTCCAAGTAAGCATCGGTACTTAAAACTGAGAACGACGCTTGCTCATTTTTAGGTCGAAATTACTTTTAAAAAATAAGATGATAAGAAGGTATATTTTCTCATTCTTAAGCATATAATTTTTAATAGTCAGCCATATATTTGTTGAATTTAAGTAAGATGCAAACCACCAAAAAAGTATATTTTTTCTGAAAATATATTCCCTAGATATTTTTGCATTTGTAAAATACAAATAATTTACTCAGAATTTTAACTACTTTCAATGAATGCATTTCAGAAGGAAATATGATATTTTTACAGTATTCTCAAGGTATACGGAAAATCTGAGTAAAAGCCAACTTTCTTCACACATTCTGGCATAGTTTGAAATTTATGTCTTTCCGAAGAATTTATGAGTAGCTGGAATGCCACACACAAGTAAAAGTTTTCTTTTCACTATTTATTAATCGCACAGTTTATGCTTTGCCGTGTTATTTTGCGCATAAATTTCTCCACTTTGTTTTTAAAACTTCAGATTAACGAAGTAAATGAGATGTCTATTCGCTGAATGTACCTCACAAAAAAAAACGTTTGTTTTTGTTTATGTTTTCCTCCTTAAATAAAGATTCCAGAAGCACAAGGACTTAACTTTTCCCAGAAAACAAGCATCAGTTACATTGAAAATATATTACACATTTAAGTACTTATGACAATATTTAATTTTTTTCTGTAACAGCTTCATATAGCAATGCCTAAATAATTGCAATTATGTGTTTAAACATAACTGTGAAATGTTAAACTATTCATTCATAATTAATTTATTCTACGTTACTTGAACTAATAAGTGAACTTTTCTAACAGCATAAGTAAAATATTCCATGTTCTTTAAAAGGGAATATCTAAGGAAAATTTTAGGAGGCCTTTCTAAAGGAAAGATAAATGGCTTAAAATTTGGGTACCAAAGCATTTGTTAGATTGTTTATGCAACTCTAAAAATGAACCTCAACATGACGGATGAATGTGCATATTTGCAGTTTTCTATGGCAATTTGTGTATTTTGCATTATTTACTTGCAGTTTTATAACGTAAATTTACTTATTTTGCTTGCTGCTATAACAACCTACAAATTTTATAACGTAGATTAAATAACATACAATAATTAGATATAAATGAGTACATTTTATAGGTAAATATCATATATGTTCGTTTCATCTAGTAACTAAATATTTAGCACTGTCATTATTCTTCATTTATGACGCCTTTCTGTGCTGATATTTATGCAATAATTTGAAGACTTTTTAATTTTGTTATTGGTTATTTCCTGCGTAGCAATAAACAAAAGGCAATGATTTAAATGCGTCTTTTTAATTGATACCTTTCTACAATATTTAAACTTCACAAAAATTTGAAGTTGGAATGTATATAATAGAGTTTTCAACACTAATTTTAAAAATGCTATTCATACATAACGGAATTGAATTTCTTAAAACATAACGAATTCATCACGTTGATATTTAAATCAAAACAATGAAAATGATCCTCAATTCGAATCAAATTTTAAACTTTAATCTTCTGACGAATATCTTTCAATCATAACGTAGTTGATGTTGAAAGTACATTTCTGAAGCAAATTTAACCAGTCACGCGGAGAACAATGCAATTACTCTTAGGGAAAAAAACTGTGGAAATAATGGTAATCTATTGTGACATCAAATGAAGTGATGAACTTCGAATATTTATGCGGAATGATACACAACAGAAAGAAACTGGTTTTCCGCGAAATGCATTTTTCAGCCAGCAGCGCGAGGGCTACTATACCTTGCGGCATATGTTTACAAGGGTGCGCCTGATCCAGCAATATTTTCAATCCGTTCTGCAACTAAATGGAAGCTTCAGCCGAATAAATAAATCCTGCTCAAACATTTATTCAGCCTGATAAAATACAAATCGTGCATATAAATATCCATATGAAGCGATTTTAAAATTCTTTCCCCCCTTCGCTGTAAAAGAGAAGGATCGTTTTAAGATTGATTATTTAGCGTTTAGTGGCCGTCTGAGTTAGAAACGAAGTGGTGTATGTAGCGAGCAGGAACTGAGCAAGTAGCAACAGGCTGCTTTTTCGGATTAGCTTAAAGGAATTTCGATTTCTATTAAAAACTAAAATACATTGTTTTTTAATTTCCTCTGCACTAGTAGTAATATAACGAAGATGTAAGTTTTCTTTTGCCTGAATTTTCTTTTTAAGAAAAAAAAAAAAAAATAGCTGGAATTTGGAAAAAACTTTTTTGGGGCTTATGGAATGAACATGGAGGATCATTTTTAATGTTCCTCCATGGAATGGACATTTTTAATGTTCTTAAAAGGCAATGATGTTATTGAGGCACACATAACTTATTACATTTTCTAAATTGCAAACATATTTTAATCAGAGAACAACTTGTTTGATGAAATACAATTTTTGACGTTGATATTAAATTTTAGCTTTTTTTAAAATTATTATTTAGACTTATCATGGTATTGCATTAAGAACACTAATTTAGAATACACTCATTTTAAATTTCGGGAATAATATTCTTCGCCAAAATGCAATTCAGTGCTGAAAACATTTAATTCTTTTACAAACTAGTTTAAAGAATGCCTGATTAGGTTAAAAATTTTAGAAGCGTAAAAAAAATCATTTAATTTCTTAAATAGATTTCTTACATAGATGTATCTTATGCCGTAAATTTACAAATGCGTTAACTTACAAGTGCATGAGTTTTACCAAATGTATTACAGTCGATTCCGGTTAACCGGACCGCATCGGGACACGATCATTTTGGTCCTATTAACCAGCTGATTACGCAAATATGGCCTACTTAACAAAATGCAATAAGTTATATATTTAAATGTTTTTAAGATAATTGTGAGGAACATTTATGACGAACATACAAACAAGAAATAATAGCATACTTTTTACGAAAATTAATCATTGCTACGCCGAGTAATATCGAAAAATCACTTGAACTTTGACCTTGGATTTAAATGTACCGCTATCTAGTAAGAATTTTGTTAAACATCTCCCCTGTAGTAAATATCGTTGGATTTTATTGAAAGTTACAGGAATTGTAATTAATGTTTAATAAATAATTTTTATGTTCAATGTCCCGCTTGAAATCCGCTCTATGCGGGCAACTTATGGCTCCTCTTTTATATTTGGTTTCATTTCTCTGTTCCTGTTAAACGGATTTTTGTCCCAATAAGAGGCTTATGTAATAGGAAATGTTTTGGTACTTTAGATTTTGGTCCGAATAAGCGGCTGGTCCGATTATCCGGTGGTCCGATTAAACGGATTCCATTCTATTTAATGTTTCAAGGGATCGTTATGAAAGGTTTTCTTCTAAGTTTTATTAATTCGTAGGCAAAGGCCTTTATTTTATTCCAAACGAATCAAGGGAAAAGAGCTTCATAATTTACTTTGTTTAATTGAACCTAATTCTTTAAGGAACTGCTTAGAAAAATTCAAGTGACGTGAGAAATAAATTTATGGATTTTATGTAAAACAACTAATTTAGGTAAATTTTAGAAACTTTGTCTCAAAATAAGCTGGAAAATCATAGTTTACTGCATTCCTTTCGCACGCGGATTCAAGTCACGGATTCATATATTTTGAAAAGTTATCAGTTTATATCTAATGATCTATGTGACCCTAATTTCTTCCGTCTCTGTAATGTTTGATAACCGAGCTATCATTTAAAGTTAGTTCTCGTACGAAAGGCAAAAATTGGGAATGTGACTATATTACTCGTATTATGTTTTATGGACAAAAAGTTAGGGATGAAAAGATTCTAGAGCAGCAATTTTCTGGAAAATTATTTAATCATGCAATTTTTCCAATAATTATTTAGTGAAGTGAATTGGGTTAAACTATAACGGTTCAATACTGGTTAATGCTTATCTGTATTTTAATCAGTTTTTGTTTCGTAACTGCCCAATGAAACTATTTAAAAAAATTTTGGAGAAATTCATCCCTTTTTCCCAGCAGTAAGGTCTGTGATATGGAGTACTCTGACTTATCCCTCCTTACGTATTGGTTTCCCGTATTAAACTTTCTATTTAATACAAATACAAATACAAAAGGGACGACCAGCAACAGGCAGAAGCCCAGCTAGGCTGGTCCTAGTCAATTTAATAATCCCCAATGAACATCAAGAGCCTTCTTAAAAGTTTTTACCCCACTGCAATTAACAGTCGCTACCGGTAAACTATTCCTGCCTGCAATCTTATTGAAGTAGTAATTTTTCCTAATTTCATAATTAGCCTGAGATTTGAAAAGCTTCAAACAATGATATCTCTGGTTTTACCTTCAGTGCATAACTGCAGCCCATCAACATTTCCCGTTTTAATGAATTTAAACAACTGAATCATGTCCTTTCTTAACTCTTCTTACTCAAGACTCTACACACTCTCAAAAATAGAATCCTCATTTTCGACAATTCTTCAATCGTCAAGGAAATTTCGTCATTTATAACGATTCTTTCCTCGCGCCGTTACGTGACTTAAAAAAGGAACTACATAAATTTCGGCAATTTGACGAAAGGTTTACTCGGAGCATGATATCTCTGCTCAACTCACTTACCAACCTAGTAAATAATCTAAGTTTGAAAGACCACTTACCAACCTAGTAACTTTCCTTTGAACCCTTTAAAATAAGATAATATCCTTCTTCAGATAAAAAAAGCAACTATCCTCAAGCAACCATTTTTCACAAAAACGAAACCACCGTCTTGATTCATGATCTATCACAATCAATGATCACCAAATTTCTTGGCGCAAAAATAGTAAGCATCTCTTGTAATGCAAGGGTGTAAATTAAGTGATTAGTAAATTAGTAATTAAGTGATTTAAATTTCCTTTTCTTTACGGCAGTATGTTTCAAATCTCTACTGCTTATAATTTTTTAATTTAAAATAGTTGAAAGAACTGCGTATCAAGAAGTGATAATACTTATTAATGCTGAACGGCTTTTTAAGCTGTTCATTTACCAAGCCAAGTTCAAATTTCTAAGTTTTTAGTTACCAAGGTTAATTTTCACTTTGATTTTAATCTTATTATTGAAAGAATAATTGAACAAAAGTTTATCAGCTTGAAACTTCAACATTTATTTAAACTTTATGCGCTAGGAAATATCCTAAAATAGTATAGTCTTTTACTTTGAAGTTATGAAGCAGAATTTAGTACAAAACTAACGCGGCGATTTTCTGCAATGTTAGTTAACCTACACTGAAATAAACCTGCATAAAAATGAAAACCTGAACATACTCATTTTTTTAAAAGTTCAATTGTTTCAAAAACGAGCGCATGTGGCATCAAATACAAGTACACATGGATGGTAATGAGTGCCTGAGTTTTTCAAAATTGGTACTTCTTTACTCGGTTTATCTCTCATTTTAATTTGGAAATTTATTTTTATTTTTTGCTATAAACGAGTACAAACGAGTTTGCTATAGACTAGTACTAAAAACAAGTACAGTTTCCTTACTTTTAAGTACACATGTACCCATTTTTAACGTATATATATGAAGGGTCCACTGGAAAAACGACCTAAGTCACGTCCTACTTTTTGAAATTTGATTCTTTTTGAAATGTTTTATTCAATTATTTTATAACATAAATGTTAATTTTGACTATACGAGCCTATTTTTCCGTAACACCCAAATTGAAATTTATAATACAGATATTTATGATACATAATTTATATTCATTTATAATACATCATTTAAAATAAAACATAAAGAAAAGTTCAAGTAGTATGTGACTTAGGTCGTTTTTCCAGTGAACCCTTCATATATATATATATATATATATATATATATATATATATATCTGCATATATAGACACATATATGTGTGTTATGTAACAACATAAAAATGCTGAAAGAAACATGCACAGCTTTTATTTCTGGCAAATGTTGAAGTGCTTTTTCGTGAATTACTTCAGCAATTTTTAGAACTTTCGTTTTAGTAAGTTAATGTATTATCAGTTTTTTTTAAATGAAAGTACGAATAATAATAGGATTAGCGTGATTGCATTTTTACAAATTTTTGTTTAACATATATACCTTTTGAGGTTTGGAAGCACATGCAAGCTAGAATTTTTTTTTCAGTCTTGATTTAAAATTGAATATTGCGGTAGAGAATTTGAACACTGTATTCTAAATTTAAATCGAACACTAATATAAAGGATGCACTAGACTGTGAACATTAATGCAAAATTTAGACAATTACAATCGCATGCAAACTATGCGAATTTTTACTAGTGCAAAAAAATTAAATTAAAGCACAGAACACCGTTTCTATTCCATTGATATATTTCCAAATTTATCACAATTTTATCAAAAATTTAATCTGAGAATTCGATAAAGAGTTTGTATTTTGAAAAGTTTGTAAAAGTGTCTTCACCAACTCCTTTTCATCCTTCTCTAGATCTCGTGTTCCTTACAAAAATTTCAAGCCACTCTTCCTCGGAAGAAAACCGTAAGAACGATTCACATTCTGACGAGATTTAATTAAAGAGCTCTCTCGCGATGGTTAAAATTTAAATATTTGGCGGAAGAATTATTTGGGGGGAACAGCATCAGATCGTTGATGGTGCGATTTAAGTGCTCGCAAACTCGCCGCACGAAAATGTTTGAATAAGTTGGCTAATTACGCGCCTAGTCAATAAACAAACAGTTTAGGGCCATTTAGGGTGATGCGTCGCTGCTGAAAGGGGTGGTGCAGGAAAAAAAAATTTATGTTTCTGGCGAGAGCTTTTGAGATTTCAGGAGGAAAACGGTTGATTTTTCGGGAAGGAAATAACTTCCTTTTAGTATCTTAGAGCGATATTTCTGCAAGTGGACCGCGATCCCTTTAGATTACAAATTTGATACAGTGCATTATTATTCCTTGAGGCATCTTCGGAGCAGGTATGCGACATGTGACTTTCGGGAGATTAAATCTAAGGAGAGAAAATGTTCAAGCTATTCTCAGAGGCGGGAGGCACTTTCGTAATTTTTAAACGGACATTATTATACGTTGAATGAGCCAACATTAGTATCTCAGAATTTTACTGATGGTATTTAGGATTATGTCACAAAATATGTGGCGACGAGGCGTTGATCTAAATTTGAGGCTCTCCTACGTGTTTTGAAAGTTTAGATTTTCTTTCTTTGTTTTCAATGTAATGCAATTATTTTGATCAGAAAGTTCTGAAACGAAAATTTTCCTGAAGTTCTGAGAATTACTTCTTAATTTTGTGCTTTAAATGTTTTTGTTGTATTCTATAAAGAACTTATTTTAATTTACGGGGACCAAGACCAACTTTACAAGGTAAATATTGAATTCAACCAAAACTCGTTGTTCTCCGTGACGTATCTCTTTGAAAATTAATAGTACAGCTTAAATATTTTTTTTGCTTAATAATGACATTTTCATCAGTCTATAGATGTACAGAAGAATTCTTTTTGGTCAAGACATTTTTTATGAAAGCGTGTTTACGTAGGCGAGCTTAGGCATCTAAAAACGAACAGTTGCAAAACATGCTTCTGAATTTTTTGTACTTCTAGAAAAAATGCCAATAAATATGGCGAACTAAAAATATTTTTTCTTTAAATGAATCATATAATGAAAAAAATACACGAAAAAGACGAAACAAGTTTGCAAAGATTTACAATTTTTCAAAATTTCGCAGTTCTAGAATTTTTCTAAGAACATATTTTACTATCTTTTTAGAAGTATATTCGCTTGATTAACAGATGTTTCATCTAGAAGCACAATAAGTTTGGAAGCATATAATAAAATATTTTCTTTTTAAAATGGTCCTTACTAGTATATTATTACGCTCCAAAAACGTAAAAACGCAAAGAATTAAAAAAAAATTTGACTGAAAAATTTCTTTTACTTCTGTAGAATGATAAAAACTATCACTATTAGGCACAAAGAAATGTAATCTGTACTGGTAGTACACATGGCGCATAGAATTGTGTTTTTCTAATGGGGCTAAGTATGGTCACTAACCCTTGCAGACCTAGTGCATTCCCCGGAAACCGGCGTCTATTCTTTCAAGTAGCACCATTATCGGCGGATGCCATTACCACTTGAGAATTTTGACGCTCAGTGTTCCCCTAGATGGCACCTGAGCTGTAAGTGATGCGAAACTGCACTATGAATTTAATTTAGCCGTGAGTATCCAAGTCAAACAGACACGCAAGGGGTCTTTAACATGCAGCGTAATCATACGACATGGGCGTTGACGAGTTTCTGCATCTTGAAAATCCACCGTTTTGGGCCAGGTTTGATCCACCCAACTTGGGCGTACGAGGCCAGTGCCTTACCACTGGCGCATAGAACAAGACGTCTGAAATTCGAGACTTACTAAGACGATTTTGTATTAGTCCCTTTAGTGTAGTTTTTTAATACACGAATTATATAACATTTTTATTATTAAATTGAATACGACGAAAATTATGTTTTACTTCACTGCATACACTCTCAGAAACGCATGCTTAAATATCACGAAACTTTCGTCGTATTTGACGAAATAACTTCGTGAAAAATGCTCCGAGTAAACCTTTCGTCAAATTGGCGAAATGTGTGTAGTAACTTTTTAAAGTCACGGGATCGCGCTAGGAAAGAATCGTTGTAAATGACGAAATTTTCTTGACGAATGAAGAATAGTCAAAAGTGAGAGCTCCATTTCAGAGTGTAGGTATGTATCCTTAATTAGTACCGAAAGTTAGGATTACTCAAACCTTGGACGGTTACTAGAACCCAAAACAAAACCAAAAATGTCTTTTAAATCTATCCTACATATTTCGTCAATCAAAGAATGGTAAAGAAAAACAAAATTATTCCTTTATACATTCCGAAGAATGTTACGTATATGCTACGTACCAAGGAAAGCAAGTAAAAAGTTTTCTTGGTTTTAAACAATAATGAACTCAATTTTTATTTTGTAATGCATCCATTTAATAAAGCGACTTTCAATTACTTGAATTTTTTGATGGAGGTGAATGACAAATCAAATCTAAGCATTAATAAAATTAGCACACAAAATGGCGTGCCAACTGTTCGCCGGAGGTGGCAATCCGCGAGGGAAAATTGATTAGAAGTTCTTATTTCAAGACTGAACTAGTCTGTTGTGCTATCATGGAATTTTCTTCTAAATCCGTCATACTACTCACCAAATATCCCTATTATGATACAAATCCTTATCAAAAGAAAAATAATAAACAAATTGTATAAAAAGAATGTGGATTTCAAAACAAGATAAGCTAATTAAAAGGTTTTCCTACCAGCGAAGCCTCAAAATGCTAAAATATATATTTCTAAGAATTTTACTGGGTTAAAGTGTTGGTCATATGACAACAATACAATACAGAACAAAGTCTCGGCTCCCTTGGTGCGATTGGCGGCAGAATATAATTGTTTGATTGTTGGATTCTTGAAATATCCGCTTAGCGAGAAAGCGTTCGATTGCTTTGTAACGAATGGCGCCATAATCAATATTACCGCCTATCACAATGTATGTGTGTATCAAATTTTGTTTAACTCTGTGCACGACGTTTTGAGTTACAGCGCCCATAAAAACTAATAAAAAGTTCAGTTGTTCTACCTCCTTCAAGCGATGGTGCCAAAATTTTGTCAGAGCATGTTCCTATTAAGGTTCACTTATGTACCAGATTTTGTTAGAATTCTTCCATTATTTCTTGAGATACAACACTCATGTTAATCGAGAAAAACGTTCGATTGCTCCACCCCCTTGAATGGTTTCGCGCAAAAAAATAATAAGCATCAGTTTCCATCAGGGTCCACGTGTGCACCAAACTTCATCCGATTCCATGCATTACTTTTTGAGTTACAGCGGCCATTAAAAAAAACACCACATACAGACACACAAACGGGAACACATACAGACATATTCTGAAAATGGTCAAAATAGGTTCAGCAAGCCTCAAAAAGTGTGTATCCGTCGAAATTCGAAAATGTTCAAGAATACAATACTTTCTTCTATATATTGAATAAGAGAAAGTAAAGATGAATTTGTTTTCCAATATAGTATGTTATTCATCATATAAAAGTTATACGTCAAATGAAAGTAACACATTTTTTACTAATAGCTAGTAAGAGAATTTATGTGTGATACGTTTGCAATTAATTACAAACGATTCTATTGCGGATTTAATTTCAGAAAGCGTGACATTTATGTGGCTTAATGCAAGTAATTAAAATAATAAACGTAACAATAGATAAAACTGTTTTGTAAACTTTACTGCAAATTTTGCGCATTGTTTTGTTTACTTCAATAACATTTCTTACATTATTTTAGATTGTAGTATGAAAGTATAACAATCGCTTTTTATTCTCTAAACGTTAACTCTATCTCTTTTCATAAAAAACAACATTCCATAAATGACTCCAGTAATTGTCAAAGCTGAGGTTCAATATCATTTTACAAATGAATGCTATTTACGCCTTTTAAACTCCCATATTTTCAAAGGAAGGCTTTTCCTCCCCTTTTTTCATTTACTGTAGTTAATTTTTTCAGTTAGAATTCCCACGCCTGATAGCTTTTGTTCCTTTGAAAAGGAAAAAAAAAAAAAAATAGAATAGGAAAAGGCATAAAAAATGGCGTCAGTTACTTAATCACCGTTTAAAAGTCTCTTCAATGGACTTAAAACAGACAGTTACAGTAATAAAGCGATTTTTGAGCCATTTTTTTTTCTTTACTGTTCTTTTTTCTTTAATAGTGTGCGAACTTTTTTCTTTTTTTTTAATCTACTTTATTTTAACTTTTCATCCTTTATACATGCACGCAGAGATTTTTTCCCCCGAATGCTGACTTATTCTTAGAGTCATGACATTTTTTTACCATTTTCAATATTTTAACTCTTTTCTTTTATTCTGGAATTTTTTCCACTGTAGTTTCTGTATTTATTTTGGTGAAAAGAAATTACGGGGGAAAAAGGACGGGCATGACAACCAAGAGCAAATAGAATTCTTTTAAAGAAATTGATTTCACGATATTTTGAAAGACTTTTTAGGGGGAAATAAAGTATGTTATTTATAGTATAAATTGACGATTTTATATACAATAGATTACTTTACGAGTCATAATTATCTTGCTTTAAATAAGTTGTTCATTTCGAGTGAAACTTTGAAATAAAACGCTGAACGTTGAATAAGATATTTTTATGACAATAAAATATTAATTAATGTTCAAATACTTGAGAAATTGCATTACTGATGTTTTAACGATGAAACAGCTGGATAATATTTTAAATGCACTTAAAAAGTTCATGCCCATGGAAATCGTGAGATTAGCAATTTTCGCTACCTTTACGTTGCACGTGGAAATCGCGGGATAATCAGTCAGAAGGTTAAGTATCAGGAAGAAAGAGTACGAGAGCGCTTTAAGCTTGTATTACGTTGTGTCTCGAGTAATTTTCGCTCCAGCAACTTTTGAGCTCCTAACCTTTGTGTTTGTCGCTAAGTTTTGGAAAGCTCCAAACCTTTTAGCATTGATAAAAGGTTCTTTGAAACCCCGCAACACGTGCATGCAGTATTTCTATTTTTAAAAATTTTTTTTGAATTTATGCTATAACAGCGTTGATTTTCTAAGAAATTATTTCTCTAAGTCGTCTAAGGATCATTCGCTAGACTTTTTAGATTCAGCTAAATAAGAAAGAGTAATGGAAGTATCGTTTTGGGGGGAAAGACCAAAAAATTTGTAATTATAATTTATTATAAGTGTGGGAATCAAATAGTTAGAATGATTTCCTATTTCCAAAAGTTACCTTTGTGGGATCCGCCTTTCTTGTTTTGGAGGGATGTTATAAGCAAGTTGTTACGAAATGCAATAGGAATAATATCCTGAGCTTCTTAAACATAAGCTGTCATTGGACAATTTGATAGATTTTTTGCTGGGAAAGATATTTTTAATTGATCAGAAGTAGTGTTCACACATTGGGTAAAATTAAAATCACGTTTCGCGTGGAGCAATTCGTGTAAGCATATTAAAAAAAAGTTTATTTTTATGCGCTACAAAAATATCTTAAACTGCCACAAAACTGTTGGAAAATACAATGGTACAGTACAGGGACTTCATTTTATTTAGTTTTCTTCTTATTAGGTGGTTTTGACTGCTAATGATCCCCCTTAATTGTCTCAAAAATGTTCCGTGATGTGTACGTCTATTACCAAACTATCGTTAAGTAACTTAGAATTATTGTTTGTAGTTTACGATACATATTTTCAAATTTTACAATTCATTTCTAAATTTCATTACTGTGTTCAGTATACTCTTTCCATTTCTTCCTCTGCCAACGTTTTTTGATCTGTTTGCTATGTCATGTATCTCCTCCTCTCAAGTAATATTAAAGCAATATAAACTCTCTGCGCTATTAAAATTCTAATAACAACCTTATGCATTAATTTGAATCGTAAGTACATGAAACGATTTAAACAAAATTTCAAATAGCATTTTATTTAAAATTATTAATTTTCTGTTTTCGCGAAGTAAAAAATTAAGAGAAAACGAAATATTTTTTCTGTAACAGTTTCTCTCTATTCCACCATTCTTTTGATGCAAAATGATCAATGATAGTCGCCTGTGGCAAAGAACAATATCTTTTAACAATAAAGAAAATTTGACGTTTTATAAGCGCATATTTTTTATCAACTACTTTTCTTTAATCGACGAATCTAGCGTTTTTCTGATTCAGCTTTAAAAATTTTGCGTAGCAATTTTCTCCTGGGAATGCTGCTGAAAAAAAGGGAAGAAAAAAGAAGAAACAGTAAAAAGTGTTTTCAACAACTTAATCGCTGTTTAAAAGTCTCTTAAATAAGGCAGGGAAGAAGTTATAATAATAAAGTGATTTTCAAGCAATTATGTCATTTTTTCATTCAGTTTATAGCAATTCGCCTTTTTTTTGCACTTATTCCAAATTTTCCTCCTGGTAATTTGTTCTTTAATAAGATCGCGGTATTCTTTACTTCAGTGTTTTTATCATTTTTTTGAGCTGTGCCGATTTTTTTTGTCGTTTTAAAGAAATTTATTTACACAATGGATTAAATCGAAACCAATTAAAATAGTTGAAAATGGTTTTTACAACTTCATACGGATTTTGTTTTTTGCTTTATGCATGCGGATCACTTTTTCATTTTAGAATGCTTAAGGTGAGGCTTTTCCAAGCGGATGTAATCCATTTTCAGACAGCTTATAATGCAAATTAGACGTTTAAATATGCAAAATGTACAAATTGTAGATACATATTTTGTTTCTCGGAGAATATTGCACAATTGCAGCATTGTAAACGTTGTGCTTAGGATTGGAATGTTTTTTATTTAGTTATTGAACTTTTTTAACCAAAAGTAATATTGTTCTTGTAACTATCATGATTTTTTGGGTTAAATTTATAAGAAAATCCATCTTTATCTGCATTGCAGTACTTTAAAAAAAAAAAGTTTGATATTTATCAATTTGTATGCGCTTATATCTTAGAAGTGTAAAAATAATGTAAAGAGAGGTGTTATTTATAATTTTTTTTAAACATGAAAGGCTTTAATATTTTCGAATAATTATGAAATGTATATGGATCTTTGGGATACATGGAATTAAAGAATTTGCTGGAATTTTCGAAATTTTATTGAACTGAGAAATTTCATTGGTGATAAAAAAATCTTTTTTTTATTTATTAATGGGATGACGGTTTCCATTTTAACAAACAATATTCAGAAAGACAGAAATTGTTTGTAGTTATTGTAGGACCTGCAAGTTTATTTGTTTATAGAAAAGCTTTGATTTTTTTACGCTCATGAAAAGTGAAAATACGGGACTGTCCCGGAAAATCGAGAACGTTTAGCAATCCTGGTTATAACACTATTTTGACTGTTCACTCGAATAACACGAAATTATTTGTGCTATTAATAAATTTGCCTCTTTTTCGTAGTCCTAGTTCCATGGTTTTAAACAACAGTAAAAAGTTGTTATTTAAATATCACTCAAGTTTTTCGTTGTTACAAAAACGCTCTTTAAAAATGATAATGGTTAAAAATTTTTTCTCTTAATTTTTTTTTTTTGGCTAATTCGTCTTATTTTTATAAATTTCTTGAAACGTAATACAGATATTTAATGTTGAAAGGTACAAAGATGCAATTAATTCTCTTAATTAAGAAGGAAGTAATTACATTTTAGCATCAACGACGATATTTTAAAAATATGTTGCAAATAAAAAAGGAAGGAGAAAAACGAAAAAACAATTTGCATTCTAAGGCTAAAAAAATAAATACATAAAAAAAAAACCTTAGTTCAGTTTCAATTCAAATGTTCAAGGTGCCATGTGGCATCCTGAACACTTTTGCATGCACGCATTTGCGTGCATGCTTTACTATAGAATGTCTTGAATCTACAAAAATACCATCACTTTGAGCAAGTATGTTGCTGTGCTAGACTTTTCGTGCTATCCTTACACAGTGTTTTCATAAATATAGGACGGATTCGTTTATGAAAGTTGATTGCTGGACTGTTCTAAGCAGGGGTGCCAAATTTTAAAATTACAAATACCGGACAGCAAGGGTACACCGACGTACGGGCGGGAATATCCGACCACTGCACGAAAGGTACGGTTATCCGGAATGTGAATTTTGATTTTTTAAATTTAATTAGCATATTTTGATACCATATGTAAATTAATAATTTGTAACTATTTAGCAGCTGTGGGTGAAAAATTGCATAGAATTTACAGGTTTAACCTATCAGAGCCGGATATCCGGTACTGACTCGTCACACAATGGTCACCGGATACCCGATAGCCAGCCAAATATCCTGGCAAGGATGAGGGACTTTCCCCCTACCCGTATTGAAGTTCCCCGGTACGTGGGGACGATTTCTCAAATTACGGGACTGTCGCGGAAAATCGAGGACGTTTAGCAATCCTGGTTCTAACATTATTTTGACTGTTCACTCGAATAACACGAAATTATTTTTGCTGTTAAGAAATTTGACTCTTTTTCGTAGTCCTAGTTCCATGGTTTTAAACAACAGTAAAAAGTTGTTATTTATATATCACTCAAATTTAATACTATTTTGTTGTTACGAAAACGCTCTTTAAAAATGATAATGGTTAAAACATGTTTTAAGTAAACCAGCCCAGTCTAGGGACATAGGCCGGATCCTAGGTCGGATATCCACTGTCAAGGACAAGCTTTATGATGGTACTAACTTTTCTCATGGATATGCTTTTTGTTATTACTTTAGTTTGTGATTTATGCCCAGCGATTTTTTAATTTATTACTAACAATTGCTTCTTTCTTATGCAACCATAATTAAAAAAAAAAGTGTAATTAAAATACTTTTTCGTTCTGAATTTCTAGGTGATAAAATATGGGGGCAGTATCGAATGGTAATTTTCAATAGTTCGTGTTTCCTTTAAATATTTATTTTTTCCTGCAGCTTGGTACACACATTTCTGTTGAAGCAGAAACTTTTTTTTTTAACAAAGTGCACAAAATCCGGTTGTTAAAGCATGAAGAAAAACCATATCAAGTCTTTCCAACAGAAAATTAACTAATAACTTCCGTTTGATAAACCTTTATAAAGGTACCATATGTAAATAGCAAAGTATTGTACACTTTTTGCTTTGTAAATCTAACAAAGTTTCAAAACTTAACAAATAACTCATACATTTGGCTCATGATAAAGAAAAAAATAATAAATTTAACTGTTTGGAAACAATAATTTAAACACAATGAAACGATTATAGTGATTTAACACAATCGAATGACTGCAATGCAATTTGTTTTGTCAGGCGAAAGAAAACTGAACAATGGAACAAAAGTAGTGGGCTTAAAAATTTACAGATTATGAGAGCATTTTATAGAGAAAAACATTTTTTTAAGCTTTAATAAATACTATGAAAAGATAGTTCAAAGCTTAGCTTAAAGTTTCTTTGTGCACAAAAACACACTTGATTTCAAAGCTACAAAAACACTTAAAACATTCAATCGCTGCTATGGAATTTCTTTGTGCAGTGGGCAAAAATGACAAATTAGCGTTTAATTTGAAAGATTTCTTATTTAAGCATTTCATTGTGTAACTTTTAGCTGTACATATTTTGTAATTTGTTGTTTTTATCGGTAAGTGCATTTTATAAAATGTCATTATTTAAAAAATTAACACGTGAAAATATATTTTCAATTTTGTAAATAACGGTCATTTACTTTCAAACTTTATTCATTACCTTCAAAAAAATATTTTTTGTTTCAGGATCAATAACATTAATTTTTTAATCTCTAAGTAGCAAACACTTTTTAAACAATTAAACACTATATACAGTTTGCTCTGTATTAAAGAAAAAATCAACCATGTCTTTTAAACAATTGCTGGATAAAAATAAACAGAAACTAATTTTTTAATTGAAAAGTTAAATACTTATGATCTTTTTTATAAAATTTTGTTGCACAAAAAATATAGAAATAAAATATAAAGTGGATAATAATAGTGTATAATAAAGTGGAATAAAATACGTATTATAATAATGAATGAATAAATAAATAACTTTGGTGTTTTTCTTCCCTTCAATTGAGTTCCAATGCTTAGCATCTAAAACATGCACTGTAACTAATGCTTGAATAATCTTCAGGGTTTAGCCTATGATCATTTTTTTCGCAAAAAGCGAAAGGACAATCTAAATTGCGAAAATAGAGAGAAGAGGTTTTCTCTTTTTTGCTAAATCTTTTCGCAAAGTGCTATTTAAAAAAAAAAGTAAGAAGTAAAGAAAGGGAGAAAAAGAACTTCCATGAAAAATCGTGCATGCTGTTGATCGCGAAAAAGGTTTTAATTGCTAAAATTTTATAGAAAAAAAATAGGAACAGGTTATCAAGAAAAATTTAATTAACTTATTAATGATAAACAATGAAGGGTTTAACAGTGGGTTTACAATCAAGAAGCATTTGTAAAATGAGAAAATGTGAAAGGAAGAAAAATAATGAACTATAATCCAAAAAACTTAGAATAATAAACACTTTTTTTGGTCATTTACTTTATTGTTGTAAGTTGTGTTATTATACTTCAGGTAAAAGCAGTTTTACATACGAGATATATTGTCCGTATATATATTCCCAGAAAAGATAACCTTAATCATAGATAGCATGCAGTATGCCCCTACATTACATTAGGTTTCCACTGTTGTAGAATTAAACTTCTGTCTTCTCAATTCAGACATGCAAAATCACAAGCTTGTTACAATGTAGCACTTTGATAAAGCTGTTTCTCTGATTTTTCCTAAACAACTATTGGGCACAAGGAAAACTGCTATGTACTGATTGCATGCGTTTCGGGCAAAATTTTTAAAGGAAATTATTGCGACATAAAGTAAATGAACTTCCATATGCACTCTGCCCCAGTTTCATAATCGGTACTTGATTTATAATCAACGAAAAATATATTGATCATTCGACTATCAAATGCTTAAGCCTATAGAGTCGACAAAATGCTTATCGAAACGAAATACGTATATTTGCCAGTTTAACAATGTGCCAACTCTGAATTTTTCAGAAATAAAAGACTTAATTTACCCCCAACAAATAAAAAAAGTACCATAATAGATTCAAGTACTTTCCACTGTTCAAATTGGGTACTTAAATTCAAAAATTGTCCATAAAAATCATTTTTAAAGCCACCCGAGCCATTGCCTAATAGATCTGCCCAATTAAACAATTCGCGCTTTTTAATGACATACAACTTTCTGCTCCGCTTTTTTTTTTCAACTCCCGTTTTTTCCCTTTGAAGTAATTCACACCCTCCAAGCCATTTTCCTTCCCTCCTCCCGAAAAAAAAAGAGAGCATAAAAAATATTTTCGACAACTTAATCGCCGTTTAAAAATTCTCTCAATGGACGAAGAAGAGACAGCTACAATAATAAAGTGATTTTTAAGCTACCGTTCTTTCTTTATCAAGTTTTAATAGTATGGCATACGTCTTTTTTCAACTAATCTATTTTTGTTTCTTTTTTATCCTTTTTTCACTGGGTAATTTATTCTGTAATAGGATCATGGTTTTCTTTGGTGTCTTTAGTTCGTTTAATCTTTTTTTAATCGTCTGCTTCTATTCGATTTTTTAAATTTATTTATTCTCGGTAAAGAATCAAAAGACCTAAAGGTAAAGGAAGGGGAGAGAATGGCAGAGGGAGAGAATTTCATCTTTTTCAAAGCAATTTCCTTTAATATATTTTTTTTAATGATTATAGAACCTCATGACAGTGGATGTCTTTAAAGAGATAATTTAAATAGAAATGTGCGAGAATTTACCGAGTTATTAGAGAGGTTGAATGTATCGTTCAGATATAGGGTCTTTTTTCGCGATATTTGTTGAACGTCTTGATCACTTTGATTAAATGCCGATTAGAACGACCAGATTAAATTCACATGTACATGTTTAAGCACGCAAATACGGACTTCATGTTTCTAGAGACTCAATGAGTTCTTATGCATCAATATATTTATCTTCTTGCGCAACAATTTCAATGTAAATGTATTAAACTCACTTAAAAACTAAAATCTTTTGTTTCTTCTCTTTTAATTTCGAACTTTTTAATGGCGTAATCGAGCTCGGCCGTATTTCATAGCTGAATTGGAGCTATTTTCTCTTTCATAACTGTAACTCTCAAGTTTTCTTTCCTGTCTTCTCTTTACATAACTTATACTAATAACAACAGCAATAATAACAATAATAATAACTTCTATCATTATTAATATTGTTAAAAAATTATACAACACAGTTAATCGTATTTCCGTAAAAACTGTTTTGTGCGATGAAAGTTTCAACAACATATTTATATGACACATTATTTTTAGAGGAAAAAGGGAAAATAAAATAAAACATAAAACTTTCGAAATTGAAACTTCATTTTATAAAAATATTGAACACAATGACAACAACGATTGTCAGTATATTTAGATAAAAATGGCACCTCGTTTGAAATCCTCAAATTTATCCCTTTTTTCTTTGTAATGTACTTATTTTTGTACTTAAATGGCAGCTTTCGGGACTTTTAAAAGGCTTCTTTAACACGTTATTTCCTATGGCTTCCATTTCAGGAAGTTTTTAAGCTACACAGCTTGGCACGCGCAGAGAAATTATTGCTACGACACGGTCTTTTAACCTATCTCATCTCTTTTTTCATTTTATATAATTTACCGTATTTGTCAACTTTATTTTTGAAAAACCTTCCGGGCAGTTGTTCTCAGAAAAAGATAATTAATTCTTATGAGACCTTCTTAACGTGACTAAAGATGGCCTAAAACTAAGTGTTAGCAAGAAATTTCTGGGGGAACGCCTTTGGACACTCCAATTTCTGCACCCATATACATGTTCATTCTTGTTGCGTTTATTTTTTTCTGTAAAGAAAATATGCAGAGAAGAATGGAAGTAAGACGACTTTTATTGTTAGAAGTTCGTATTAAAAAAAAGAAAAAAAAAAAAAACCTTTGCATTATACAGGGGAAGAAACAAGTTGACCAAAGATGATTTAAAAATCGCGCTTTTTAGGACTAAAAGTTCCTGGGAGGCCAGAGGAACGTTTTTAGCAGGAATTATAAGCCTTCTAAATTTAAAGCAAAGAAATCTTCTGAACCCTTTACTACGCCCTTTACAAAATAATGAATACTTTATTCTTGATGATTAATGAAATAGTTTATTTGTTCTACCAACGTGAATGAAAATTATAGGGAATTCCATGGGGTAGGTCTGCTGCTGTTGTGAATTTTCAGCTTAAAGTTAACACCATTTTTAGTGTTCAGTCGGAAAATTGAAAATTATTCCTTTTTTTATGTATTTTTTTAAAAAGTGTCTGTCTAAAAAATACGCACAGCAGAAGGTTTCTTTAGCATGTGATGTTCGTTAACTCATCTACGCGCCAAAAATTCATTACGATTGCTCATTTATCTTCTTTTTATAGAAATTTGCAATCACAATTAAAATTCGATACCTAACGGAGTTAACAAATTTCATGTGCTAGGAAACGTTATATTGTCTGTATTTTTCTAGACAACCACATAAATGTTTTTTAAGTATTTCAAAAATGAATAATTTTCAACTTTACACCAACTGAACACCAAGAGTCGTGTTCAGTAACATCAAAAATGGCGTAAACTGAACACAAAATTTTTAGTGTACTGCAAACTCGGAAGTTCTCAATTTTGTTGACTATGTTTAGCAGCGGCGTACTCGTAAATTTTTCAGCATTACATTTTGTATTATGGTAGACTCAAGTTGGGCGCATCCAAGAGCGGGAGGATGTCATTACCGTTATGAAAGATAACCTAAAATTGCTTTTAGGTCTTCAACTTCGAAAAATTTCTGGGGAAAATCTCTCGACCTCTTGTTTCCCTAAAGTTACACAAAATTGCGTTTTTGGAGCTTTAATTTCATATTTTTTTGCGGCCCTTTGCCTAATACGAACCCCGTTTCCCTAATGTGACTAGACATAAACTGAAAATTTTGTTTTTAGGGCTTGAATTTAGAAAATTTTTCAGGCCATAAACCCTTTTCTTCTCTTAATGACCAAAGATAGCCTAAACTTATATTTGTAGGGCTTAAACTTCAAAAATTTCAAATGCAATTCATTTTTTTGGCTTTGAAAAAATATATAGTTTTTAAAATTGAAGATTGAACAGCAGCACGTTAATCTCAGTCCATAATTTTTTTTTGAAAAATTTCTATCACCCCCTCCTTATTTTATAAGACGTAATTACGCATATGGTAACGAACCAATTTGAAACGCCCTTGATTTCGCATTTGGTGATCATCAGTACCCGCCAGTTCATTTTCCACAAATACAACACTGACTTGTCTCATCATTTCAAGTAAATGATACATCGTATAAACAGTTTTTTAGACCGACTGCACAACATTTGCGTATATTATTAAGAGTAAACGAGGAAAACTACTGTCGGGCAACTTGATCTCTCTTACACAATGCTCAAAGAAACCAAGTCATCACCTCATTCAACGTTATTAACTTCCGCCAAGTTGAATTCGTTCGAGCGGGCCCCCATTAAATGCATTGAGCCATGAATAGGAATACATTATCACCATTTATATGAGTATCTAAATGCGAGAATTCCATTCTTAAATAAATTAAATAGAAACATAGAGCTAAAAATATCATTTTACAACTAATGTTCTGTTTATAAAAAATGCAAAAATATAAGGTTTAACATAATTCATAGAAATAATACTTTCAATTAAAGCTTTGGTAAGTTATGACTTCTGCTTCATTCCCTGCACCACATTATGAGCGCTTAGTGGATTTTCTCAGTCTTTCATGGTGGAGGCAATAAAAAAACTCATTGACGGTTTTTATCGAATGTTTTTTTTTGGTTCCAGATACTCGTAATTACTCGTGTAAATGAAGTATCAGCGATATATAAACTTAAGATTATTCACTCAATAGCGTGTTCGCTACAAATAGCCAAGATTTTGCATTTATGAAAGAAAAAAAAACCATTTTGTATTAACGCATTTTTAAATAGGATAATAGGATTTTCCACACTTTTCACATATGCAACATTGAGCTTGATAAATTTTTATTTTGTCAAAATAGCATGACATTTGTCATTACCTTTTCCCACCGTTTGTCTTTACTCACTGTTTGCTTAATTCATTTGGTTCGTTAAAATACTTTTTAAATGATTAGTTCTTAAAGAAGAAAAAAAATCGCTATGCCTACATTTTTACTTACGTATTTATATGTCACTCAAACAAATTTCGAGTAAAAAAGGTAGGAATAAATTTATTGCTAAATTATTTGTTTTTTCCCCATCATAAATTTGTCAAAAGGTAAAGGTCTTGGTAATCATAATAATTTACGCAGTAAAATCTAACGAGAAAAATATTCACAGATGAGCATTAAAGAACAGTCACAAATTAATACATAAGAACTAAAAGGAAATGAAACAGAATTATGACGTAAATTCCTAAACTCTGAGCATAACGGTAAAAAAAAATAAACAAAAGAAATGGAGCATCAAAACAGGAGTTTATATTTTAATTACTTGATTTGAATGTGTTCTTTCTTATTTTGAGAGATAATCTCAAGTTTATTCTCAATTAGAGGAAATTACCTTATATTTAACGCAAAAAGTTCTAAATGAAAACTCTTTTGTTAGGTTTAGGAATTAATAATTTAATTCACAACACAAACTCAAAAATAAATTCTGCTTTTGCGCAATTAAATTAAATTGCACAAAATGCCTTGAGCCAACTTAATAAAAGTTGTTGAATTTTTCACGCTGATGTGCGGAATATATTTTCAAACAAAAAATGCTTCTTTCGGTAATTAATATATCACTAATTTTCACTTAAAACTTTATTTTCTTGGTTTTAATTAAAGTAAGTGGAAAGCAAGCAATAAAAAATTATAGGCCATAAAATTTCTTTAATTTTTGTAATACAGAGCATGATGCGTTTGAATATGATTATGAAAGAAAGGAAGTAATCCTAAAATGTTTCATATTTTGTGAAGCACTTTTTATCCTTCTAAAACTCGGAGATTATTTTTCCAAATTGAAAAGCTAGAGAATAACTGCAAAAATGCAAAAAAAATTAAAAATACCACGACGACTTATCAAACGAAAAGCATGATTCCACGATTCTTGTTCCCATGACAAGCTAAAAGCATTTCTTTTGAACAAAGCAAAGAATTTTTCCCACTAAGTACCCATATATTTCATTATTTTTCACAAAATTAAAAGCATAAGATTAGCTAATTTAATGGCTGTTAAAAGAAACATAAATTTATATTGTCGCAGCACCATGATGTATTCACAAAAAAGTAATATTCTTTAACAAACTAAATGTGATGCCAAAGAAACAAAGCAAATATTGAGAACAAAAATAATTAATAATTTACCATTGAAATGAAAATTTTATGCACACGATTTTTTATGGTTACTCTTTGGGGAAATAAAGCGTAAAATCTTAATGTTTGCAATTGAACTCAAAAACGCGATTTGTGAAAGCACGAAAAAAATTACCATATCAGCAAGCAACACTCAATATTCTAAGAGTTATTTATTTAGTCGAACTTTTTTTTCTAAAAGCATCTTTGTTTCTAACGTTACCTAGAGGATTATATTCGCTAGTAGATATTCATGCACAGCCTATTAGAAGAAGTGTTTTATGTCACAAAACATAACAAACTTCATGCGAACAGCGACGTTCTTTCAAAAACTCGACTTGAATAGTTAATGGACGAAGTTCTTTCAAAAAATGCAAAAAGCGATTATGCCTTTTTTAAAAGCGAGCAAAAACAAAACACAATATGGATCATTTTTGGGTTTTGTTTGCCTAATTCTCTAAAGGGATTCTATACCAGCTTGGTTTAATACTTTTGGTTATTATGAGGCCGTTAAAATAGGTTTTGTTCTTTGTGTAAATCATATCGCTTTAAGAAGAAAGAGCTTTAGGAGCGATACAGTTTCAGAAATTTATCTTTATGTTAAGCTAGTTTTATGCCTTTCCATTTTGGATAACGATTGAAAATAAAAGATTATAACAATACAGTTGGAATTTAAAAAAAAGTGAGTGGAAGACATTAAACAAAAAATAATAATAATAAAAAAACACGAGAGTAAATATTCCATTTAGTTAAAATGTCTCGCACTAAAATGTCTTTTTCAAATCATAATTTTTTTTGGAGCTTAAAATTTAAGTTGATGAAATTTAAAAAAAAGAAAGAAAAGAAAAGAAAAATTCTTTTAACTGATAGAACAAGCTTTGAGTTCTGTAGAAAAGTAACGTGAACAATTTCAACAAGTTATCGTTGTGTTAAGATAGTTTTACGTCTATCTATTTTCGCAAAGGATTGAAAATAAAAGATTATAGCAATATAGTTGGAATTTAAAAGAAAACGTGAGTGGAAGACAATAAATAGAAAAAAGATAACAGGAGTAAATATCTTTATTTTTTTTCTTCGCATTTTAGTTAAAATGGTTCGCTAAAATATCTACTCAAATTATAATTTTTTTAGAGCTTAAAATTTATCTTTATAAAATTAAAAAATATAAAAGTTTTTAGCAACCGATAGAACATGATTTGAGTTCTGTAGGAAAGTAACATGTACATTAAGTATAAATGATGTTAGTTACTAGGATTATACGTTTTTAAAAATAATAAAAGAAAATATACATGACTTTTCATTTTATAATGCTGACATATTTAAGTAAAAAAACAATGGTCGCAAAAATGGTTTGAAATTGTATTTGTTGATTTAAAAAAAAAGCTGTTTAGTTTAGATTATATTCACGTTCGCAAGTTAACTTTAAGGAAGTTTAGAGTTCTTTAAATAACAATTGTTGTCTCATAGAATTGATCATGTAAGAAGAAAAAAGACCACTAATAAAATTGCTTTTTTTCTGAACTGTTTTATATTTATATTACAGTAGTTAGGTGGGAAAAAAAACTTGAATGTTTTAGGTATAAACTTTCTTGCACTAACATATATAAATAAATAAAAAAAATAAATAAATAAATACTATTCTTTTGTACATTAAGAAAGTAATAGAATAATTAATCGTGTGAAGCAATCCTATTTTATGTAAATTATCTTATGCAAACATTAAATTTTGGTTAACTATTAGAAAGAAATTGAGATTGTTTTTTTTTTAATAAAGTTTAAAAGGCACTTAATTCACATATAAAGTAGTCTGAATATTATGATTCCTTTGTCATTACTTATTGATGAATACATTTTTTGTAAAATTTATTTTAAATCGTTATTAATATTTCATTCAAATTATACTAAACATGGCTTAGAGCAATTTGATGCGTTATTGTATCTAAAGTCTAGTTTATTATTAATTTGTTATCAGGAAAACAATATTGATATTGATATTTCTTCTTATCTGGTACAATCATAGCAAAAGTTTAGTTGGGTTAACTGAAAGAAAAAAGAAGAAGAAGAAGAATAGAAAAGCCTTGAAGAGAATATATGTTTGGTTTTTTGAAAACCCGGTATTGGATCAAATACACAAAGGAACAAATAAGATCTAAGTCTTGCATGCTTACGTTTAAATAACATACCATTGTTTTCTTTTGTTGTTTTTCCTGTCATACTGAAATATTTTTAATCTGAGAAAAATTTAACTATGTAAACAGTTTCGCTCTTGTTTACCTAAACCTATTTTTGCATACTTCTTTTGCAAACGTTTTTTGTGCAATATTTAACTGTGATTGCTATCAAATGCGTAAAAAAATCAATGTATTGTAAACAATGTATTTATTTGAATTAAATTAATTTTGTTCAATGAATTTTTTATGTGGTTTCATTCTCCTAACGGAAATAGTCCGTGGAACAGTCAGCCATATTGTTTCATTCCGTGATAAAAATTTCTGCCCACTAAAAACAACTAAAATGTTAGAGAAATATGTCGATTGTTACAATATTAAAATATCTTGATTCAAAACCAGGGCATAATTTTAAAAAATGCAATACAGATCCGATCTACAGGACAAGGCGCAAGGAATATTATATCGAATTTCAATGCCAGGAGCCAACCTAAAGCCGCGAAAAATGTGAACGCAGTATAGGTTTCAAGCTTAGTTCAAGTTTCAAGTTTGAATCTGAACCATTTGAACAACATCAGTTTTGTCAATACAAAGCAATGTTTTTGCACAACGTAGTTTAATATATTTTTTAATAAAAAAGCTGTGTTGAACACTTGTTAGGCACCACAACTTTTCACAACAATTGTTAATTTACATTATAGTAATTACGTTGGCGTAAGCATTACTGCTATAGACAGCTTGATAGAAGCAATTTTTTCATTTGAAAGCTGTTACACATTAAAATATATTAAGTAGGAAATGCTATTATATTTAGAAAAAAAAAGATACATAAAAATATACGTTTTAATATATTTTTATTCCCAAAAGGCATTTTTTAAACTATTTTGTAGGAAAAGCGATGTAAGTAAATTCAACATATTTACAGCGTTTAGTATCGTATCTGATCAAATTAAAACATATACTATAAATATTTCAAAAAACATCATTACAGCTACTTTAAAAATATAAACACAACGACATTTTCATTGTAATAATAAAGTTAGTCACCGCTTTGACAAAGGAAGGTTAATAGCTTTCTAATATTCCGTTTGGCGTTGATTGTATCATTTTTGGGGATTTTATCGCCCGCGGCGGCGAAACGATACGCACCTTTGATGCGATTGCAGCATTTCAGTGAAATTCGGTTCTATCGCCTTCTTAATCGGTTATGTACACTAAAAACTTTGAGTTTAGTTGCCGCCATTTTTGGTGTAACTGAACACGATTTTTGGTGTTCAGGTGGTGTAAAGATGAAAATTATTCATTTTTGATACATTTTAACTTTTTTTATGCGTCGGTCTAAAACAAATATAAACAGTATAATGTTTCTTAGAACATGAAATTTGTTGACTACGTAACGTACTGAAATTTCATTACGATTGTTCTGTGAAAACAGGATAAATGAGCAATCGTACTGAATTTTTGATGCGTAGATGAATTAACGAACAAATATGCTAAAAAAACATTCTGCTGCCTGTATTTTTTTAGACAAACAATTAAAATAAGTTAAAATGCATCAAAAAAAGATAATTTTCAACTTTACACCAACTAAACACCAAAAATAGGGGCCACTAAACGCAAAATTTTTAGTGTAGAAAAATGCAGATTAATCACTCCGTAACTAACGTGAATAACATAGAACATTTCATGCTTCTTTATATACAGCAAGCGAACAAAAAAGATTGCACTTATCAATATTCCAACGCTGTATCAAAAAGATTGCACTTTTGAATATTACGCGATGGAATCAAAAATTTTATTGAAAACAATAGCAAGTACGTTGTCCTGCGGTGCTGACACCGCAAAATACATTTTTTAAATTCTTTCCCCGGGCTTCCTTTCGCGCCTCTTTGACGGAACGAATTCGTCAAAGTGGTGGTCTGGACCGAAAGTGGTGGTTTTGCTATATAAAAAAATTACTGTCTCATATGCTATAGTTACTATATAATTTATACTGGATATTGCAACTCAAGTCCATCAATTCACTCAACAGAAACTCAAGTAAATGATTTTAACCGGTGAAAGAATGTTCTTTATTTCCTCGGTTCCTATTGGTTCGCAGTCTTGCGTACACATGTCACCTACAAAATAAACAAATTCGTTCTTCAATTTCAATTTTCGCATAACAGCCCCGGAATTTGATCGAGATATTTTTTTCTCGAAATTACATTACGTTATTTTACTGAAAGAATACATTTTTATGTGGGTGGAAATTTTGCCTCGGAACTCGATTTCTAGCCATTTTTTAAGACCTGTGTGACGGATTAAAGCATAATTGAGCGGGGAGTGTATTTAAATTTTGTAGAATAAGGCTTGCAGTTATTTCTGACGCTTAGAATGCATTTTTCTCCCGTTATAGTTACATTAGATTCCTTTTTAGCTTTAACTTTAACTGCTAATTAAACGTTTGCTACATGCATAATACTGGTGCTCAAATGCAGCGTAATGTAATTGGTCGCAGTTATTATACAAGTTTTTTCAAAATGCACGTTTTAAGAAATAGCTGGGTGAAGCATTGATTGGAAGATTTGAAAAGTTAATTTAAATTTCCTAGACTAAGGCTTGCAGTTATTTCCACTGCTTACAATACTGGCTGATAATCAGGACAGCTGTGCAGAATAAATCATGGTGCTGCACAAAATACCACATTTTATTCGATAACAATAACTTGTAAAAAGGTAAATTTACCTGCGTTTCTGTGACATTGAGAAGTTTGGCCATTTCTGCTCGCTCGCTTGAACTGAGGTACTTCTTAATTTCGAATTGCTTCTCCAATTCGAAGATTTGTCGGCCAGTGAAGGTGGTCCGGGCTTTCTTTTTCTTGTTCTTCTCACTCTCGGGATCGCTGCAGGCTCCGTCTCCCTGAGATTGGGACGACTGTTGCGGCTGCGGCTGCTGCTGCGGCAGCGGAGCCGCCGTGGCGCTCGGCGTTTGGCTTGCGGCTGCCTGTATCGTCGGGTCAGATTTCTTTTCCTTTTTTCGTTTGCTGCTGCTTTTAGGTGTTTTCACTACAAAGGAAAGAAAAATTGTTGTGGTAATTGGTAAAATAATTAGTTATAATTAAAAAAACATTCTATTTTATTTCACTTGGTAAAAAAATGTTGACAAGCTTGCAAATTGATTTCCCAAAGTGACATTCACCAGTAGTAAAAAAACATTTTTTTGTTTGCTGATTTTTTTGGGTGGTGAAGAACTTTAAAGTGCTCAAAACGGAGGCTTGCTTTCTTTATTACCACTTGATCCTACTTACTAATCCTCAAAAAGTGTAATACATATGAAACATTTGTATCGTTTTACTAGTACGTATGATATTATTTATCGATTTTTTATTCTATTTGATTTCTTAAATCTTTTAGGAAACGTAAAACTTCAAAAATAAGCTTACTCTACCTCCTCCTCTTTTTTATGGAAGAGGATCATGGGGGATTTTTCAAGCTGATAGTAGTACGCGAAATAGTTTCAGACAAAACATGATATAAGTATGTAAGCTTATTGTTTAGATATTAGTTAAAGATGCCTATGAAGAAATTTAAAATATTTTTTTTTGAAAAATCGTACATTATTGCAAAGGGAAACGATAAAAATCATTTGGAAATGCTTGAACATTTCTATAAAATATTAGAGGATAAAAAGGTCAAGCATCACTTGATACTGTTATTGTTGTTTTACGTTGTCTAGTAGTTTGGAAAGCTGTTTTTAACTCAGGCAATCCGGGCGAACCCCTGCGTAGAAGATACCTAATCACCTCACCTCCATGCGGCAACGTATGGAAATCCTCAGGCTTCCAGCTAATAAGTAATTAGTGGGGAGAAATGTATTTTTGCCCAATTTCAACCACACTAATTTCAACTTTAGAGTAAATTTTTCATAGAGATATTCATTTTTCGTTGAGCTTGATTTTTAGGAAGTTTGCAACTTTTCGAAAAATCAGCTCTAGGTAGTTAATAATTCAGTTTTTATTACCTTTTTCTATGGTAAATGCAACATTCGTTTTCATGCTTTTCCTCAGAGTTTTAAGGTTTAATGCATCATTTATTTACAATTGCCGGTATTTTTTTCAAAATTTATCTTCTATTTCGTTTCGTTTGTAATTAAGTATGTTATTGGCCCTAACGGTTTTGTAAACTCTTTGTCCCATTTTCGAATGTTGTAAAAGGGACTCAGAAGAAAATCTATGAATTTTTATTTGTAAATTTAGGCCCAATAATAATGGCTTTGCTTGTATGTGCAGTCGTCGCTAAGATAATTGTTTACAAGTATCTACACAAATGCATATGCTTGTAACAGTATATTTTCAATTTTGGACATTTTATTGTGTTGATAAATAATAATAACTTTTATCTTTGAAATCGTGAAATTTATTGACCAACCTTAATGTATTAAAAATAAAAAGTTTACGAACTTTTTATTATTTTAAATTTAAAAAGTTCTTTTTAATTAATCTTCTTTCATTGGCTTTTGTCAAATTGCCAGGGTGTATTTTGTTTAAGACCAGCAAAAAAAAAAAGATCAAAACTCTTTTAATTAAGTTTATTGAAGATGATAATTATGACGTTGTTTTTCAGAAAACGAGCACAGCCTTTTTTTTCTTATTTCAGCTAAGTGGAAGAAATTATCAGTTTTGGGAACATCTCTTCAACTTCTTATCTCAGGTTACAGTTGCAGTTAAGTTGAATCGGGGAAAAGATTTGAAATAGAATGCCTCTTCTTTCACTTGTTTCTTATACGAAAAGTTCTGATTATTCTTCGGCGATTTAGAGTGGCTAAAAAATTCACTTGATGAGAGGATTCCACGTGTTTATGTTATTTTTAATGAAAGGATATTAATTTCATTTTAGTTCTTATTGCTCTCAGATAAAAAGCTTATTAAAGATATTTATGTCAGTAAAGAGGGTTTTTTGATGAAACTTATTTATGATATTATAATTATTAACGAGTCATTTATCTTAGTATTATGTTAAAAAGAATATAAAACTAAGTATAAGCGTAGTTTTGCATTGTTCTCCTTGCGCGAAGTAGTTTCTTTTTAACATTTGAGGCAGAATGGAACTTTTTGGAACTTATTAACTATTGATTAGTGTAGGAAAAATTTGATTCTAGCTGAAAGTAAACAAAATGATGCGTCAATTTTTTAATTTTAATTGGTTGCTATTCTTCCAGTAAAATAGAAACATTTGAGAATGAACGCAGCATGCTTCTAATTTTTCATATACTTAATCTATTTATTTTGACAATGGAATGGAGACAGGGAAAATTATGCAAATGCAAGTTATTTTTATTCATGAAACTGTTATAAGCTGAAACCACGTTTTTTAAAAAAATACATCAACGCCACTGAAATTGAAAAGTTTCTGCAAATCATGCCAGTTCAATTTTTCCGATGACATTCTTTTATTAGACTAAATTCGCAGTAACTCCGTCATCTAATAAAATTCAAGACTCGAACATGCTAATATTTTTTTTACGACTGAAAAACGTTTCCGTTAAGGTAAAAAATGTAATTTCTATATATTTTGTTCAGATTTAATAACTTTTTTTTCAAGTTTATTTGTCAAACATGTATAAAGTCTGTATACATGTATGAAAAAAAACGTAAATAAAGCATAAATTGTCAGTTGACAATTGTGTATTGACAATTTATGCTTTATTTACGTCGTTTTTTCCTTGTACTCATATTTTAGCTCAACGAATTTTTGATCTTTTGTCTTATGTATCAAATCTGTTACTAAAACAATGACGATTACACTTACGTACGAAATATTTTGGTATACGAGAAAAAAAATCAAGTTTTGAGAAGTATTCAATGCATTTTTTAAAAATTAAAGCCAATTTTAGATTTCAATAGAATTGCCTACAAGTACAGAAATTCTTCACACAAAGTGAAATAAAACTGTACTATGAATATAAATGAGCCGAATGAAATACCCATAAACCTTTAAAATAAGTTAGATTATTCACAGCACTTCAAAAAAAAAAAAAAAAATAATAATAAAATAAAATAAAAACAAAATTTTAAAGTACTATACATTGGAACGTATTTATTAAAAGGGTCTGGTTAACCAAAAGGAAAAGTTTTTAAAAATCCGTAATTTACATTATAATGAAATTATTTTAGTTTCAATTCACAGCTGTGTCAAAGTTTTATCCAATATTTTTTGTAATCAAAAACCGTCTTGTCAGCTTTCTAAATACAAATAATTTATAATTTCATACTTCAATTCATCCTTGTTTTGGTATTTCATTTAACTCTATTAAATGAAGAAAGAATGAGTCTCGAGTCACATGTTTTTGTATTATTATTACAAACTGATGTCCTATTCCTGAAGTATTAGACGAAAGCGGAATATAATTGCTTAATTTGTTTGATGTTATTTAGATAATGTGTATTGTTAAATGAATACATAAAAAGCATTTGGTAAATTCCGTAAATTATGACAGAAATGAGCAGTCACTATATTTTTTATCTATTATTTAGAAAAGGAAAATAACTTTCAGGTATTTCGAAATTTCTTCTGCCAATAGCATTTCTCAAACATCTCTTCAAAATAAAAGTAGCCTGAGGTTCTTGGAAGTATATTTTTCTCCCTGAATGACTTAGGAGCGAAGTCATCAACTTGTTGTTGTTTCTTATCCCCCTGGCGTAGGAAAGCCTACAGCAGGTCCAGAAGATCATGTCGAGACATGGCTAAGGGTGATATACAGCTTCACTTGAGCGATGAACCACGAGGTATGAAGACTGACTAAACCTCATTTATGTGGTCTCTTAATTTTTGAACCAGCTCCCACATGAGAGACCATCACCTGTGGTTGGCACCCCCGGAGTTATCGTTTCACATTAGAGCCACGACGGATTTAACGTGCACCAGCTTCCTTTAGCGTACACGGTCCCAAGCAACCAGCCGCGAGAGGTTGTCCCCCTCCCAAACACTGACCTCAGTCAATGTTGCTTCACTTTCGGTTTCCTGCGGGAACCGAGCTTCTACCGACTGGTCCACTGCTAGGCCGTTAGCAACTTTGTTGCTTTGTAGTACATTATGCTTTTAATAGAGTCTTACGAACTCTCCCTTGTTATATATAAAAAAGGAGCTAACAGCGTTACTAAGATGAAAAATCGTATATAACTATAAACGTGAGTTTTCGTAATAAAAACTTCAATTTGTACTAAATCTATGTCTCTGAAAACAGCAGTAGGGTAAGACCCAAATGCAGTTTCGTTATGTTCTGCTTATTGTGAAACAGGTCCCTCTACATTCACTAAAGACTATTAAATTAATTTAAAACCAGATATTAAAATGTTGAGGAAATACATATGTACCTACATGTAATTGCTAGATGAAAGGAACCCGAAATACTTTTCATCAAAAATTATGATATAAAAAAAATTACCCCCCCCCCCAAAAAAAAAAAAAAAAAAAAATCTACTTACGTTATAACAACTCCGTTAAGAATATAATGATGCCAAATAATATCACTGATAATTAAAAAAAAAAAAACCCTCAAATTATTGATTTGCATCCAAACAAGGGATCGATATACGGATCAAAATAGTTAGCGATATATTACATGGCTCCAAGATATAAGGATTGAACAAAATAGTTTTGTGAAATAAAAAATACCCGAATATAAATGAGAATGAAACTGTTGAAAAATATGCGATTAAAATAAGTATTTTTTCAAGCAATATAGACATGAAAAACAGGATTAAAAAGAATTTTTTAACGCTGAAATCAACAGAATAATTTAAAAAGCCCCGCCCCAATAGAGTTTGGAAAATAAAATTCTGCTAATAGAAATTTTCAGTCCAAAATACTTTTGAAAACGGCCATTCTTGAGACTTCCACTGTAGCTAAGAATAGAGTGAAGAATCTTTTATTTTTTTACATGAGCTTGAATGACATTTATCAACGCAGTTGCCACGAGTCTTCCCGCTCTTTTTCAGCTTTTTTCTTTTGATTTTTTCGGTCTTCTTTTTCTGAGAAGACTAAGCTCTGATTAATTAATGTCTTCTTTTGAAAACTTGTGAATAACATTCCCTAATTGTTCCTCTGAGTGTTTGATGTCGTCGGCAAAAATTGCGGCATTTCTTGTTGAATTGATACAGGATAGCTCTTGATCGCTAGGACTACTACCTGTAAAAAGCTCAACAATTCTGCCGACATTACGCGTATATTTATTTTTAAAAAAATTAATTAATTTGATTGCATATCTTCGTTAGGATTACTATAAACAGTTCGCCACTTCTGCCAGTAACTCCGCTTTTTTTCTGAAAATTTTATTTGGCTCATCAATTCACAATTATAAACAATTTCACGCTTAGTTAAAAAAAATAATTTATAAAAAGGGTTGACTGTTTGCGAGTGAATACTTTTAAAAATAGTTATTAGATTACGTTATATTAAGGCAAAAATAGCAAAGTTTACAGTTTTTCACAGCTGTTTTATTGCTACATTGGCAAAAATGATCCAAAAATATTTATAATACACCGTTATGTCTTTTTATCTCTACATCATTGATCAACAAGGTGAAAGATTTAGTTAGTCAAAAAGAGCTGGCTGAGCTTAGATATAGGCTGAACTAATAGAGCATTTTTTCCTCCTCACAGAAGAGAAGCGCTCTGCAGCGTTTCAGTGTGGTTTAATATAATTTTCCGATTATTTTAAACCACTAGACCTCTTAAAACCTTTGTTTAAAATATATGTTGTTCAACTCCCCCCCCCCCCGTAGAAATGTAGTTTACGTTATAAAAATATAAATTGTATAAAAATCATTCACTTTTTGTTTAGTTTTTAACTTTTGTTTAAATTCATTTGTTGGACCAGTTTTCATTTTGCTATTACAATCCATAATATTCATTACAAAAAAAAAAAAAAAAAGGAAAATGGAATGTTATTTAGCACAAAAATACTGTAGCCATTTTAATACAAAACAATATTAATTTATATGTATGTACGAAGTGACTAATATTACGTCTGTAATATTAGTGATTAATTCAGATTATAATATTATGGTTATACTAATTACGATTTTGCCAATACATACATAGTTAATTAAGTATAAATAAGGTTATATCAATTACGGTTATACTAATTAACGTCATAATAAGTATAGTAGATTTATGTTAAACAGGAATGAAATAATGTTGCTAAGCGAAATCAAAACATAACTGAGTAAAGGTCACATTTTTCTCTTCATTGCTACAGACAGTTGAAAAAGACCTTATGCAAGTGATTTTCGACATTAACACTTAGTTATAAACTTGAGGTATTTAATACTTTGATGATATTTAATTAAAACTAGTTTTAGTGTTATATTATATGCATAAATTGCATTATATGTATAGATCTAATGTATATCTGAGCAAATGTATCCAACACTTTTCGATAATAGTTTTAAAAAGAATATTTAAAAAACTTTAAATTCCTAATGATTAAATAAATAATAATGAATATCAGGAAGTGAATATGTATGCTCATCATTGTAGTAAGGATTCTTGAATATCTAATATTTTTCATTTCTTTTCAAAAAAATAGCTTTTAAACTATGGGTTTTTGAATTTTAAAAGGAAATTTGAACTCCATTCGAAACATTTCGTCTTATAATTATTTTGGACATTCTAATTGCTTCATAAATCTCTAAATTCTAAAATTTTCGTCATAATTATAATAAACCCACAGCTAATGGAGGATGAAATAACTCATACAATTGTAGCATTTTAATGAAAAAAAAAAGGGGAAGAAACAGAGATGAGAGGAGGAAAAAATCTGATGCACGTAAAACCATAAAGTGTAATCAAAATATACATTTTAATCCAGCGAATGAATTTTCAACCACTTTTTTGAGCAAAACTAGTCGTGAAATGTCTTTTCACAAAACACAGAAACGCGTAAATAGATTTTAAACGAAATTAAACTGCCAAATCAAACAAAGATGGATGTTTTACTTTATAGCTCCAACAATCTCATTCTTTAAAGCTCTTAAAAGGCATTCTTTACATCTTTAATTCAATTTCTGTGTGTTTTCCCTTGATGTACAGTTTCAGTTACATAGTTTCTGCTTGTTTGCTTCATGTAATAAACTTAACCTTGCATTTTCTTTTCGTCAAAAGTCAAGAAATAAAATTTTTGGCATCAAAACGCAATAGTCGTTTAAATTTAATGACGCGTGATTCAAAAAGAAATACATTTTAAATCGCATCATGTGAAAATATGTTTTCTTTAGAGCGTAATTTTGAAAGGAAATATAAAAAAAAAATCAGTATTTTAGTAGCAGGACAAAACATTACAACTTGCATTTAAATTGAGTTCAATTTGAAAACAAATGAGTTGTCACAAAACACATGAAGCCAAAGTGAAAAAAAAACCAAATATAGAGGACAAAAATTGTAAAAAATGACGACGAAGCATAATAAAAAATATTTTTCTAAGTTAAAAAAAAACTACTCGGAGAAAAAGGACATTAACATCCAATTGGCCAAGCATTAAATAAAATCCCGCGTTGAGGCTATTTAAGCTTTACCCAATCATAGAACAGTTTGAAAAGCATTGGGCCATGAAGCAACATTTAGGCGAAGAGCGGATCCAACGAAATGACTCATTCTAAATCCTTTTACCATTTTTTAACTCCTCTCTTTCGCTCCTCTTTTATCCTTCATTGGTTACACAAAAGAACAAAGATAGAAAAAAAAGCTGGAAAAAATGTGGCATAAAAAATTCTAAAATAAAAAAGTGAAAAGGATCGTCTGCTTAAAGCGATCGCGTGAACACGTTACCTTGCGCCTTTAAGAATAGGAATTGATAACCTAGCAGGTTAAACGAACAAATCCTTAAAGTAATTTTTTCGCCATGTTCGTTTGTCGTTTGCAGTTTTTTTATGCTTCAAACTTTCTTTTCATAATGTTTTCTTTTATGTTTTTTTGGACTTTCTGAGTTGCTTTTTTTTCTTCTTTCTGTCGTAACGGATATTATTTCGTTTCTTTGCTTAATCTTTTGTGAAATTATTTGTGAATGTGTGTGCATTATCAGCAATATTGTTCGTTGATTGTACGAACGGGGACGCTTCAAAATGCTTAAATCACTGGTGCATGTTTATTGAGCTCTTCAATTCATAATATTATTTAAGTGGTTACAAGTGTTAGGTGAAATGTTTTTCGCAGGCTAAAAGTCATTACATTTGCCTAGATAATGAGTTTGAAGCTAGCATTTTAGCATAACAATATAGAGAAATTCGATTTGTTGTTAGTATCTGTTAATTGGGGAAATTATTTCATATTGCTGATTTTTCATTCGATGACTGAACAATTTTAGAATCATTTCTTTTTCTAGTGAATGTTGGAAATCGAAAAAGCAGGTAGCTCATTTTAGGTTATTATTTATTATTAGTAGTAGTAGTATTAGTATCATTATTTGTCAATTCGGAAATTTTATTATATACTTTTTTTTTGTTTAACCAACGATTAAAATAAAACAATTTTTTAATGGAAAAATCGTAATTTTTATAGTATCTGCTTACAACAGATACTGTAAATTAGATGCATTTTAAAAGTACTTCATGGAATTATTCTTACTTTATTTATTTATTTACCTATTAAGGTTCGAAAGTTTACATTAAGGAAAATTTTTGCTGCAATTAATTTTTCTATGATTTCTTTTCACATTTCTTAGCACGTTTAACTATTAAAATAAAAAGGCTCTTGAATTTACAATATTCGTAATAAAGAAAACATTATCATTTGGAACTGACTGAAATACAATACCCAACACTGAATGAATTAGATGTCGTGTTTATATTAATTAAGGGTTTTTTAAACATAAAGATGCATCATAAATGTGTTCAACTGTTAAAAAAGGTTCATTAATTTGTAGCCAAAGCCAATTGATTTATATATATATATGTAGCTGATGTTAGAAAATCGGTGTAGGTAATCGGGAAAGTAGGTTTGTTTTATACTTGCCTTTTTTTTTTTTTTTTGACTCCCAAATTGATATACCCTGGTGAGTTTTCAAAGCATTATCAAAAATAGCAAACAAATTTTTAATGATTTGTTTAACGATTTTTTAGTGATTAATAAAGCAGAAGATTTGTACGAAAAGAAAAAGTTATTATTTATATTTTAATTTATTTATTATTGGTGTTTTTTAAATTCTTGCTTGCATATGTAATCTGCTGAAAATATGCATATATATACAATTCTGAATACTAAATCTGTAAGCAAACACCTTAGAATCACTTTGAATTCATAATTACTCGTATATGAGGCATTATTACCGTTCATTGAAAGAAAATATACTTCGAGAATTTACTACAATGAGTTAATAACATCAAAAATGTCCAACACAGTTCAGGAAACTTTAGTTTCGTTAACTGAACTATTATACGACATTTTTATTCTATTTTTTGTCCTACGAAAACTGATGAGTATGTTTGTCATACTGATGAAGCAGCTGTGAATCAGCCCTATTTCATTCCAATCTTAGCAAAATTAATAAGCATTTTGGGGACCAAACTAATTTTACAGCAATTTTATAAGATAATCTTCCGTTTGAATAATTGTTCATAGAGGAAATGAGAGGGTATCGCCCCTTAGTAGCTGTAGTTACAAGACGCACGAATGCACACTTATCGATTTTAATGCATCACCATCGTCGCTGGCGGCTCCCCCGCCCCAAGTTTTGGCCGTATTTTGAAGAGAATTTTAGTATGATTAGTATATCTTCGGAATTGCTATTCTACTTTGTTATCTTTACTGTAACGGAGTATTTTTAAGTGTTCGTTTCATTCATTGGTTTAATCACTTCCATTAGTAATTTCTCTTTCTTTTTCCAAGCTATTCTTTAGCAGAATCCCTTATTTCTAATAAAACGTGTCTTCTCAGGCTGTAAAAATCTGGACAATAAATAGATGTAGGAAATAGTAAGAATGTCTGGACCGTCGTAAAATTTTTCAAGATAAATAACTAAAAATAAATAAAAAATAAATAATGAAAACGAATAAATAAATAAATAAATAATAAAAACAGTAGTTCAAGCAGTTTTCAGGGAATTTAAAGCTGAAAAATACGATTTCTCAGAATAAAAAATGCACTTATTTATTTATAATGAAAATGAATCCGAGACTTCCATTGCCTGCGGAGTGATGCTTCACGACAGATTTAAAGTATTCAACAACAATTATGTAAAAATTAATTAACGAAACTTAGGTAAGACAGTTTAAATTGATTCGAAATATTAAAGAATTAAACTGTGACAGATTTGCATCTTTCTTTCAATTTTTTGAAAACGAAAAGATATTTCTTTCTGAGTTGCAGTTTTTATTGAATGGGAAGCTTAATCGTCTAAGTATATTTTCTGTAAAATAGTTTTTTTTGTACTTTCAGCATTATTGCAAGAAAGCTAACATTTTTCTGTATTTTCTTTCTTTATTTAGAAGCAATTTAAATGTTACATTATGGCAAAAAATATTACACAATACATTAGTGACCATGTTGCGAAATGTGAAATAGATCAAAGTACGAAAGTAGGACATCATAACAGGACATTTATTAGGAACCGGTCGAGACAGACAATTTTTCTTTGAGCATGAAAACATAATTAAATTTTTTTTATAAAATAGTCTGCAAAGATCCAAATTAAAAGATTAATTATTGATTTTGGAATTATTTATTTCTCAATCAAAATGTATGTTTGAACAGTAAAAGAAAGATGTGTCGTTGATATTTTTGCAAATACCATCAAATCAGAAGAAAAATGTCTGTTTTTTTTTTTTTTTTTTTAAATTCCATAACATAATTTACTTAATAAATAATTTTATACTTTAGTTTCTGAAGATTTTCTTTATTTTTTTCAAAGGAAGAAAAGTTACACAAAAAGAAAATATATTTTTCAAATGTATTTAAACAAAATACATTATATATGTCTCGTTGAAAAACTTTGTAAAATCAATTCAAACATAAATTGATAAATTAACAAGAAGTTCCGTCTAGAACTATACGAGCCTACTTTCCCGTATACACCAAATTCAAATTTATAATCTAGCTATCTCTTTCTCTCTCTTTCTTATTTATCTTTAGTTCTAATTATTGAAAATATACCTTTTTCAACGGATAATACATATTCATTCACTCACTCATTCATTCTTTCATTTATTCAGCCATGCATTTATTCATTCATTCGTTACCTCATTCAAGTGTTTATTCATTCATTTACGCATTCATGTATTTATTCACTCATTTATTTATATTTTCATTTATTCAATAATTTATTCATTCATTCTTTTCCTCATTCATTTATTCATTGATTTATTCTTTCACTCTTTCATTTATTCATTCATTCATTATTTCACTCATTGAGTCACTGAGAAATATCCTTGAAAATCCCGATAAAAAAATTTTCATAGCAAAATAGGCTCGTAAGTTCTGGATAAACTTTCTATTTCTACATTTTCCCCAAAAGGCCAAAAATCGGTCCGTTAGATCAGGATTTATATAGGGTTGAAATTTCCCCGTAAGCTCTGTGTTAATTTTTTGAACTGTTCAAAAATGAACAAAAACTGTTCAAATCAATATTTCACGCCGAGAACTCCTTTCAATAAGCTTGCAATAGGAACTTGGCTCTTGTGCCCAGAGTTTACAGAATTTGCTTCAATTTTGTCCATAGGCGCTAATGTTAAAATTTTTTGAACTGTTCAAAATTGAACAAAAAATTGTTCAAATCAAAAAGTGAAATATAGAAATGAGATGTCCTCGCCGAGATCTTTCGAATGCAAAAAGAATTTTTCCAATCGGACAATTCGTTCAAAAGTTATTAGGGGGGGACAGACCGACAGACCGACAGACAGACAGACCGACAGACAGACAGACAGACAGACAGACCGACAGACCGACAGACACACTTTTCCCCATCTCAATACCCTACTTTTAAATTTTTTATTTTTCAATCTTTATTTAATTACTTCACTTATTTTTGACTTTTCTTGATTTTTAACGATATTTTCACGATACATTAAGCCTTCTTTCATGCTTTATTATTATTATTTTTTTACTTTTACGGGAAAGTAGGCTAAAAACGGTACAAAATGTTTTAAGTTACACGGTTTTATTTAACGCAGTTTCTTTTTTCGCCATGATTTGAGATTTTTAAAATTCAAAACATCGTTGCATTATCCAAACATTCCAAGCAAAGCTATCGTTGCCATTCGACAAATAATAATTCTGATAACTTCCTCAGGGCCAAAATTATTAAATTTTTTTCTTAATTAACGTTATAATAAATTATAAAATAGATGGAATATTGTCATCGAAGATAAGCTTGTGTGCAAAGTTTGAAGATAATTTCTGCAGTAATAGTGGTCGAAAACCACGGAACAAACTCCCGTGACAAATTAAGTTAAGTAAAACCGTGTGAAAAATAAACAGAAATAAATTTAAAATAATAATAGATAATAAATAAATAAATAAACAAATAAAAATTGTACATTTTTATTGCATTTACTTTAAGTCCTCTGTTAAACTGCAGAATATATTTTATTTCAAGTAAATCTCTGGTGATATAAAATAAATTAAATATGATAGATTTAGAAAACATTTAAGGCGCACAAAACTACGAAAATAACAAATTTTTCTCTCTATAAACTTGATTGAAAATATTGCTATCGTATCTAGTTTAAATATTTTATTACGCCTTTTTTTCTATACATTATAAGTCACAGTATTAAAGCATAAAAATTTAAATAATTTTATAATATTCACTTCTTCTCTCCACAGGACAGTACGGAATTAATAAAAGACAGCGCATTTCCATTCAATAAAAGTTAAAAAGATGTCTTCTACCAGTTCCACTCCAGCATATAAAGTATCTCGAAAACGACAATTATTCAGATCTGGGCTAACAGCTGTTGAAAACCGAATCCAAAATAGAAAACCGTTACCACTTAGTGCTTTATATATTTCTAGCCGGGGTCTCCAGGCTCATTAATCAGACACAGAAAGGAGGCTTTGGCAGGGCATACGTTGCCTGCTCCAGCTTTTATTTTTCTCTCCACTTTCTTTTCCGTGTACTATCTCTTGCTTAACTGTCACCGCGCGAATTTTGAGAGTCATTTGAAGTGTTTAAAGAGAGCCTACGTTTAAAAGCAAAGCGAGGATGATTTGTTTGCTGGATGGCTTGTTTTCGATGCTGTATTTTAGAGGAGAAGTTGATGGTACAATTGACTGTGAGGCATTCACTTTCTACGGCTCCGTTAAAACTAGTTCTAATAGTGTGTTTTTTATTTGGATTTATGCTACTTGTCGTTTCAGGAATCGGGAACACTGATTTAAGGCTTTTAGAGCTGAAAAATAGATTTCTGTGATTAGAGGGATTTTTGTTTTGACAAGAGAAATAGCTCCAATTTCTGAAGCATTTTTCTCCCTTTAAAACAAATTGACTGTGAGGGATGCATTTTGCAATAAAAAGTGTAATACGTATAAAACAGCAATATATATATTTCACTTAACGTGGACCAGTTACGATTAAATTTTGCGGTACAATACTGAAGTAATGCAAGAAGCAAACTATGGTAAAACAATATTTAAAAAATGTTTAATGATTAGCATAGAAAAGTATCATAATATTTGTATTTACTATCGTAACTTACGGACTTTAACAAATTTACTTCTATTTCTTAAGAAGTATTTCCATTCGTAACTCAATTTTTAAATTCCGATTCTTTGGAGTGACAACACCTTAGCGGTTGTTTTGCTTATATTGACCGATCATTCTCAAGTTTGATTGTTCAAGGCTGAACTTGATCGTAACCGACCAGTAACAGTTAAGTGGATCAAGTTCAGCCTTGGATCGTTGAACCTATATCCCGCAGATTATTCTGGAGGTTAGCTAGTATTCAGTAAAAAGTTTAGGGCTCTTTCAAATAATACGTACTCAGTATAATAAATTTTAAAATGTCAAAAAAAAAAAAAAAAAACAAGAAGTTCCGTCTAGAACTATACGAGTCTACTTTCCCGTATACACCAAATTCAAATTTATAATCTAGCTATCTCTTACTCTCTTTCTCCATTTAACTATAGTTCTTAACTACTTCAAATATACCTTTTTCAACGGATAATACATATTCATTCACTCACTCATTCATTCTTTCATTTATTCAGTCATTCGTTTATTTATTCATTCATTAACTCATTCATGTATTTATTCATTCATTCACTCATTCATTCATTCACTCATTTATTCATTCATTCATTCACTCATTTATTCATTCATTCATTCTTTTACTCTTTCATCTATTCATATTTTCACTCAATCATTCATCCATTTATTCATTGAGAAATATCCTTAAAAATCCTGATCAAAAAAAGTCATAGGAAAATAGCCTCGTTCAGTTCTTGTTGAACTTCGTATCTATACGTTCTACAGCGATCTTTCCGATAAAGATTGTTTCAAACAAATCCGTCGGTTAGATCAAGATTTATATGGGATTGACATTTCCCGTAGGAGCTAATGTTAAGTTGGTACCTTTCCATTATCACGGCGCAAATCTCGCCAAGCAGACTTTCTGGCGACAACACACGAAAAAGGTTACCGGTGGCGATATTCCAGCGTTGGCTGCATCATTATTATCGAATTTATCGTCTGCGCTGATATAATGGAAAATGAAGCTATTTTTTTTTTTTTTTGAACATTTCAAAAATGAACAAAAATTGTTCAAATCACTATTTTACGCCGAAAGCTTCTTCCAGTAAGCTTGCTCATATGAATTTGGATGTTGTGACCAGAGTTTACATAATTTGCTTCATTTTTGCCACTAGGCGCTAATGTTAACTTTTTTTGAACTGCTCAAAATTGAGCAAAGAATTGTTCAAATCGAAAAGAAAATTCGGACAATTAGTTCAAAAGTTATTAGGCGGTGGGGGGGGGGGGGGGGAACGACGACATGCGTCAAAAGAATGAAGTAAGTAATACACATTGAAATGCACCATATTTCCTTTTGCTGTGTCATCGATATTGCCACATCATCGAATAGTACTCTATTGTATTAATGCATGAAAAAAATCGATAATAAAATATCCGTTACAGTCTGTTTGATCTTATTGATTTTTGTACCTCATGTATAATGCAAAAATTATTTTTTTGAGTTAAATAAATAAAAAATTTATGTTTAAAATAATGACAATGTAAATATATTTTAGTTAAAATAACACCGATTAGAACTGAGACATAACAAATTTTATTGTAACGAAAAAGCAAAAGTATTGATAAAAAAAAAACTTATTTTTAATCGAGAAAAATATCTTCGATCTGATGTAAAATTTTGTTCATTTATCCAAGTTTCCATGAATTCTAGGATGCAAAACAAATGATACGTTAAATGGAGGAATTCTTTGAATAAAATTATGTTCTATCGATGTAGAAGTTTTACAATACTTTTAAAGGACAATCTTCTGTTAATGAAAAAGTTCTTTACCAGTAAATTGCCTCAAATTGCTTGAAGAATAGAAATTTTTAAAATTTAACTTGAAGTTTTGTTTTTTAAATGTCAGCAGAGTTTTTCATTTCAAAGCACACGCACATACATGTCTCAATACAAACTAGGGAAAGCCAATGAAGAATTTGTAAAAGTAAACGTAATAACTGAAATTATTCTGGAATGAAAATTGCACAAGAAATAATAACAATAATAAACAAGAGAAAAAAAGAAATATCTAAACCGGTGGATGCTTTAATAACTAATAGATACGATCCTTAAAGCGGTATGTATTACCACTGACACAATACGCACCCGGTTCTTATTCTGGTTTCTTTATTATGTCTACTTAATTTGAAATTACCGCTTTATTCTCAAGTGATTTAAATTAGAATCATCGAACCCACGAGATTGTATAAGAATTCCCATACAGAAACTCATTTTTTTAAAAAGAAAGTGTTTTGTTATATATTTCAAAAGGAATAAAAATCCATTTGCTTAGAATTCCTTCAAATAAAAGATAAACCTGTGCTATTTTTTTATTAATTGTGAGAGCGAAATAGATAAATAAATTAATTGTGAAGGAATTTTTCAAAATTTCGTGGGTTGAATTTTTAAGATTGTAAATATTTTTTATATCATTCACAGAAAGCATGAAAGAGAATTATTAAATATTTTAAGTTATCATTATTTTTGAAGATTGAATCACAATTTTCCAACTAAGAATAGTTAACACCTGGAGTCAGGCTTCAATTTGCTAGTTGTAATACGCTCATTAAGACACAATGCAACTTTTATGTAGGAAAACACTTTTTTTTAAAGCAGTATCTTATGAGATAAAGTTAGTGAAATGGCAGGTAAATTACGTTTTTTACTCCACCCCATTACTGTAAAAACACATCAGTAACTTTCCCCAAAAACACGAGGTGCCGAAATCAGCAAGAAATTCCAAGGTGAAATCTTACAACCACATTAACGCAAGAATTATATTTTTATCGCTACCGAATGAAGACATAAACAATCAGTCATTGTAATTTTTTCAACGTACCTCCTTTCGCAGTCATAAGTTTAATTTGTTACCAGCTGGGAAGAAGACGCAATGAGCTTGCTCGGAAAATATTTGTGTGGGCAAAAACCATTTAAGTCTTCAAAGGAGCCTTGTTTCCCAGATAAACCTTATCCCAATTTGAAACTAAACAATGCTGAGGGAAATGGAATAGAATAAAAAAGACGGTCTTCCTCACTCCCGGCACACCCGACATGATGGATAGCCTTGTAGACAGGGACAGAGATGCTCAAGCTAAGTGGCGAGAAGGGAACTCGAATGAGATTTGAAGATCTATTTTTAGGGGGATGTTTGTTAAAACAGCTGTTGGCTTCATTCACAGGTTTTTAGGGCTTGTTACTGGAGAAATATTTTGCTGCTTGTTCGTTACTTTTAGCAAGAGCTATTCCTCAGCGTGATTTGCGGTGCTTAAACCATGCAATTGCTTTTGCCATGTTTTGTTTCTGTGAAACGGTCATTAACTGCTCTGTCATTCCGCAATAAATAAATAAATAAATAAAATCGTACAGTGTAGTGTTCGTGCTCGCGAATTGTGTTTCCATGCTTTGCTTTTCAATGACTCTAATCGTGAATTTATGTAATTAATATCGAGGAAACTGAAGACAAAATGTTAAGTGTGTATTTACAAACATCCCTTTTAAGAATCACCATTGAAAATTGCCTGATGAAATACTTTGCTAAATTGATTGTTAAATCAAAAACAAACTTTGAAAATCGAGAAATGAGCTTGAAATTTTTCTTGAAAATTTGTGCATCAGTATAATATTTTAATTATGTTTTCTTTTTAATTGTATTTTTCAGTGGTGAATGTTTTCTAATTACTGACGTGAATTGCTTGATTAAATATTTTTTATATGATGTGATTGTTAAGCATGAAGAAGAAACTGAAAGAGTATTTTTGCACTGATAAAGAATTTCGTATTTATGCACAACTTTTCATAAGACATTTTGGATTGTCAAGGTTTGTTTGTGATTTAGCAATATATATATATATATATATATATATATAGTAAACATTCTATAAAATACATGATGGCATCATTCTTCCCACAATAAGAAATTGTAAAACTATTTATGCAAATTGAATGAAAAAACTAAGCATTTTTAAAAATTTGACTGCATATTTATTTATTATCAGCTTCAAATGATCTAACAACGTTAAGGAAAACACAGTTTTCTTTTGGAATTCTTTTCTGTGCAATTTAGAAAAACATTTCTAAAACGATCAAATCGTCCAATGCCTTTTGTTGATGCAAACAGGAATTGTAGTAACGACTTCGCCTTTTTTATACATATGGATCCTTTTAATATGTAGACATTATGTAAACATTTTTTTTAAAATATGAGTTTAGATACAATATTGTGCACACTTTTAACTTTGATTCTTATAGTATATTTTATTTTTCTTTCTTTTACTTTTCTCTAAATACTGTCATAAGAACACCAAAATATAAATGTACAGTCCAGCCCGTTTAATGGAATAGTCAATTTGCCACGAACAATTATTCCAATAGGCGGGATATTAAATTATCAGGGATTGCAGAAGCAATATACTATGGTTTGGTACATTGAAAATTTATTACATCAAGCGGGATATTCTTTTAACCGATAGTTCATTCGGCGGGTTCGACTGTAGCATTAAAAATAATCAATGCATAATACTAAATTTTGTGATTTTTTTTTTGTTGTTGTTTTTGTTTTATTATTTTTTAAGCTTATTATTTTGCAAAGAAAGATTTAATTAGTCACTGGGATTAATTTTATCTGTTTCTGACTGCGCAAAAGTAATTAGAAACGGGACATCTGAAACAATTTCTTCAAAAAAACTGGGGAGGGGAGAAAACTTTATCTCTTAAACATTATTTTTCCATTCAGATTTTCACAACACAATACAACATTGGAGAAATTTCTAGTTATAAAATTTAAACACTCGTAGGATACACAAAAGACTTCTTAATTTCCTTCTATTTAACTTTTCAAATGGTTTTTGTAATACCTTTAATAATAATGAATTACTTTACTTGTAAAATGATCTTAAAATTCGTATTAATATTATTTTTTTTAGCGTTACTGCATATTTTTATAAGCTTTTCTTCAACAGTTTTTTTCTTCGTTTTAAAATTCCTCTGAATTTTAATAGAAACAGCTACAGCCTTTGTTGTTATGGAGATTTATTATTATTATCACTATTATTATTATTATTATTATTATTATTATTATTATTATTATTATTATTATTATTATTATTATTATTATTATTATTATTATTATTATTATTATTATTATTATTATTATTATTATTATCATTATTGCGCTGCGATGAAGATTCACAAAATTTTTTCGTCTACGCTACTTCAGAATTTCAACAATTGATGCAAATGAAGTTTGCATGTTGACGTGAAAAAGAATGATTCTAAACTAAGTTATGGTAGCATCTCTATTCTGAATGATCTGCGCAACAAAATTCTTTGATAGATCAAAAGGGATAAAGAGAAATAATGACCACACTAACACAGAAAATGGGATCAGCTTTGAAAATGAAAATCGATTCGAACATATTTCGGTAAAGTAGATCCTTAAGTCAAAAGATACTTATTCACCCCTTTTGTATTCATCCCACTAAAAAATGGTTTTCACCACAGAGAATTCCGAATCCTCAGCAAGGCAAATGTATTCAAGCCAGAAATTTCCAAATCTCTCTTTATTCTTCTAGACAAAGCTTCGCGTTGCCAACGACTAAGAAACAAAAGTATCGGCCCTTTAAAAAAGTTCCCTCCACCGAGCAAACTCCCTGTGCTTGACACCCGTCTTCATATCAGTCGGCAAAAGTTGTTGAATACATTTCCTTCTGAAAAAAAAGGATCTCTCCCTTCCACAACGTAATCCACCGTTTTGAAACATTTTTCGGGGGTTTTTGAATACAAAAACCATCCATCTATCCTCTTCTCCTTTGTGTCTTGTGTTGGTACATAAAGAAGAGAATGCTGATTCAGGGGTGTTGTAAATCAATCCTGCTTCTCTTTTGAATATCCGCAGAGATGTAAAATAAGCGGTTATAGGAGCCCTGTCCTGATCGGAATTCCGGAAAAAGAAACAAATGTCAACGTCTCCTATGAGTTCGTATCAATTCCTCAGGGTCGTTTTTTCCAACAAGGTACTATCCCGAATTTCCTCTGCCTTTTTGGGAATATTCGTATCCATATATTCCGGGCTTAACTTTTCTGAATCATTGATACGGAATTTCTGCGCGAGGGCAGGTTATGGGATGTTCGATGCAGGTTGTCGGGACGTTTTCCTCTCCTCCTGATCCCTGAAGAGATCACGTTTCGATAGAGATGCGCTGCTGAAATTTCCATTAGTTCAGGAGGAAGTCTAAAGCAGTCAGTGGTATCGAGAATTCGATCTGCCTGCGTCGAAGGTGAAAGAATTTTTTTCCAGAACAAGTTTGCAAATTTCGACTTGTTTGGAAGAATAAAGCTCTTTATGTTCTTGTGTCCTGAATAAACAGAATGTTTTCAACACACTGTAAGAATTACGAAGTAAAAAAGCATATTTTCAAGCGGAACACATCGAGTTACTTGTTACAAATATTAATGAATTGTTTTCAGAAAATCCTGAAAAAACTTCTTCGCTTTAATTTTAAAGGAAATGGACCATATGTCGTAAGGATAAGCTAAGCACATAAATACTATTTTTATAATTAAAAGCTGAAAGGGTGGCACTTCATTTAGTTATGGATAAACACGAATCTGAAAATGAGAGAATTAGATATAAGGTAAATAGAAGTTTGGCTGCCTATCCCACAGTATTTCTGTTGACAAAAAAGAGGAGAAAAGAAAATTCTGCTTTAGCAGTGATTTTAAAACGGCTCATAAGGGCAAAACATTTACAAACTAGGGGCTTCTTCCCTTTGCTCGCTATCGCTCGCCAACCCCCAGAACTGCTTATGCAGCTCCTTTGGATCGCTTCGCTAATTCCAGCTCGTTTCGCTCGCCCATTACAAACTAAACTATTTTTGAGTAGCTTTATGCAAATAATTTGTTCTGTCATAAATACCGTTCTATATAGCACGCATCTCTTTAGAATCAAAAATATTATACTTTAACATAGCATGCAAAGATTTTACAGTGTCAGGAGCCTGGCGAGATTCCGAATGTCGCTGTTAAAACCCACAATTGAAATTGTTTATAAGTTGCAAAGTAATATGCTCACTCAGAAACTTAAAATAAAGCAAATCATATCTAAAGGACGAAATTCTAAATTCGTACAGCAATATACGTATATTTTTACGTACACGTTTTATTTATTGTTAAGATCTTGGCGTCGACATGAAGAAATTAAGTACTCAAACCTTTATTTCATATTTTAAGATTTGTGCAAAGATGTTTTCATATTTGGCGATAAAGAAATCGCATCAAAGCTTAGAGAACTGTAATTTTCATCTTGGAGGAAAAAATTAAAAATACGAATGCATGAGAAAAAGTAAGTCCAAAGTTCTTAGTTTATTGAAATATTCCCGAAAGGTGTTGCCAGTCCAGATATTTAACAGCAAAAGTAGTTCAAAGAAATCAAACGAAAGAAGCATAACAATCGTGTCAGTTGTCGGGACACGTCATTGTTTGAGTTTTTAACGCTTGAACCGCTGATGCGATCTCGCATCTGATTGGCTTCTGTTATTAGCAGTTACGATTTCATTGGTTTCTGTGACACCATCATTAGATTTATACATATATTGAAATACTTAGCTTTAAAGCATCACACCAAAGTCTCAAAAAACATATAAAAAATACGGATGCCAATTTCCGAAAAATATCTATTCATTTATGGGCATATGGAGCCATTCTATTTCAGATCCGGCAGAGGGTGTCACATGACCCTCACCGATTTTTTTGAAAAAATTACAGTAGTTACAACTAAGGGACATATAAAATGTCCCAAAAGGATTTTGCAAAAAAAAAAAATTATTTCTCTAGTTACGGACGTTTAAAATTTGGGACAAAGTTGGCCGTTTTCAGAAAATCAGCAAAACTCACTTTTAAAATGGCCACTGTTTCAAAAGTTTTTAACCGATTCGAATGATTTTTTTTCTATAAATAATGAAGGAATGTTATTTTATTTAGACACTAATTTTAAAAATTTAGTTGGCTTCATTGATAAAGAAAAAAAAGTGTTTCTGAAGTGAAAAAATAGTGTTTGTTTCGAATTCATGATTTTTTTTTCTTATGAAAGAAATTTATTTCTGACAAAACAGAAGTGGCAATCTAAAGTGCTGTAATGGAAGTTTTGTATAAAATTTTATTGTAAGCCTGAGATGCACATCCTCTCAGAATTTGAAAAGAAAATTCTCAATTTTGAAAGTTGAAAAAGTTCAAAAATTACGATTTTTGAAGTGTGATTACTCAAAAACGCCATTTTTAAAAAATCTGAAAATCTGCTCATTTGTTGTCCTTAAAGTGCTTAATGAGCTGCTGTCAATAATATTGTGTATTTTTGCCCCAGATATTTTATATGATTTTTCAATAATGGCCTTTTGTGCGTTTCTCAAAAAAGCCAGAAATTCAAACTCGTTCTTATTTAATCCCTTTAATATAATATTTAATCAATATTTATTAAGAAATATACTGTATTGTTACACAATTACTACAGATAAATTGTACTTAACCTTCTTGGAGCTTAAATAGCTCCTAGCACAAAGCGTAGCTACTGTGGTTTAATGCATGTTATTGTGTTCAATCCAATTATTAGTTTTAAACTCGCCCACTTTACATCAAATATGTTACAGCACTGATATACATAGTTTTAAACGCATATGAAATTATGTACTTAAAGCAAAATAAGTAGAATCAAGTTCTTGAATCATCTTCTACTCGTTATTACCAAAAAAATGCAAAGACTAGGAGGGTTCAGATGGTGTTATATTTCTTGTAGTATTATATTCTGGCTATTGAAATATGTGTTCTAGATTATATGTGTGCAAATTATTCGATAGTGTCCCTAAACCATCGGTGATGCATTCTTAATTTGCCCCATTCAATAATGCTCATTCACACTTTCAATAAATTTTCCTATTTAGAAATCATGCATTGAGTTATATTTGTTTAAGAGGCTGTAAGTTTTCTACCTGTTTTCCACTTCTTGTTTGCTCGTGCGTCCCATGTAACATGTAAGCATTACTATTTTATTAATTTTCACTATTTAGCAGTATTGTAGGATAGCCAATAATGTTTTGATTGTATTCCTACAATAAATTTTACACTTGCTGTTGCTATGTATTTGATATAAAGCATGTGAGTTTGAAACTAATAATTGGATTGAACAGAATAACATGCATTAAATCACAGTAGCTAGCTTTGTGCTAGGAGCTATTTAAGCTCTAAGAAGGTTAAGTACAATTTATTTGTAGTAATTGTGTAACAATACAGTATATTTCTTAATAAATATTGATTAAATATTATATTAAAGTGGTTAAATAAGAACGAGTTTGAATTTCTGGCTTTTTTGAGAAACGCACAAAAGGCCATTATTGAAAAATCATATAAAATATCTGGGGCAAAAATACACAATATAATTGACAGAAGCTCATTAAGCACTTTAAGGACAATAAATGAGCAGATTTTCAGATTTCTAAAAAATGGCTTTTTTGAGTAATCACACTTCAAAAATCGTAATTTTTGAACATTTTCAAATTTCAAAATTTAAATTCTGAGAGGATATGCATCTCATGCTTACAATAAAATTTGATACAAAACTTCCATAACAGCACTTTAGATCGCCACCTCTGTTTTGTCAAAAATAAATTTTTTTCATAAGGAAAAAAATAATGAAGTCGGAACAAACACTATTTTTTCACTTCAGAAACTTTTTTTTTCTTTATCAATGAAGCCAACTAAATTTTTAAAATTAGTCTCTAAATAAAATACCATCCCTTCATTATTTATAGAAAAAAAATCATTCGAATCGGTTAAAAATTTTTGAAACAGTGGCCATTTTAAAAGGGAGTGTTTCGCTGATTTTCTGAAAACGGGCAACTTTGTCCCAAATTTTAAACGTCTGTAACTAGAAAAATAATTTTTTTTTTTGCAAAATCCTTTTGGGATATTTTATATGTCCCTTAGTTGTAACTACTGTAACTTTTTCAAAAAAATCTGTGGGGGTCATGTAACAAGTTTCAGACCTGCCTGCCTGATTTGAAATGGAATGACTCTATATAATTCATGTAACTAATGAGCTGACTAAAATGACACAACCAACATCGAAATTTATTCTACATTTTTGGATGGTGTCACGGGAATACATCGACACGCATATCGTACGTAAATAAAGGTGACACAATTAGAAAAATGTGCAGGAAGGTAGTTCTTTCATGTTGTGCAACTCATTCAGTGAAGATTAGCGTAAAATATGATTCACGTATTAATGACCTTTGAGGGCTCCAAAGAATGCGAAGGGGGAAGAAAATTGTTAATATACTTATTATTTCTAAGCATGAGAATGTTTTTAAAAATGAAAAAAAGTATCTATACACTTTATTAAATAAAAAAAATAACAAAAAACTTTCTAATGTCACATTTTTATGTAATTTCATTCATTTTTTTTAAATTAAAAATTTTGTTAACTTTTTTTCTTATCTAAAATATGAACGTCCTAGTTAGAAACGTTCTGTGCAAAAAATGTTCAACTTATTTACATTTCTTTTTTTTTTCTTTCTTTGTTTTTTTGCGAATCAAACTGAAGCTACGCGATAAATTCACGTGAAAAAAAATGCATTCAAAGGGAAAAAGTAACCCCTGTTTACACTCTCTAAAACCAAGATCTAAATTATGCGAGTTATGTGTTCTAAGTCTTTAATCTTATTCTCAGCATTATTTAACAATAAAAAGCTTCTTAACAAGAACAACGTCCAGCCCTTAGGCCTCAATTAAAAAGGGGAAAAAATCATTTTAACGCCACTAAGCGAAAAAATCTTTTTACCAATCCTCTGCTATTTCCATTGCTTCCTTTTTTGTCCTTGCTTTACCCCCTTCTCTCCATATTTTTTTCCCCCGACGTCAATTTATTTTGTGATTTTGGCATTTTCATTTTTTTTATTTTTACTGGATGGTAATAAAACGTCAATTACTTAATCGGAGATTCATGAATCATTAAAGGATAGGTTAATTATTTTTCCTCAATTCATTTTTGATCGTAGGAAACTCAATCAATGGTATAATGATTAAAATGAGCCTTGTCGTTCCACATATTTTTCAACGAGGAACATAGAATTAGGAAAAAAATGGAGAAATATATGTATGAAAAATACTGACTTATGCGTCTCCGAAATTTTTTTTTCTCTTATTTTTTGTTTATTATTTATTGTTAAAATTGCTTATAAGCACACAAATTTTTAAGAACCCCCTTTTGGGGCCCTTTTTTTTAACCCACAAACAAAATTTTTTTTTAGCTCAGTTTTTACAACATTTGATAAAAAATACTTTTATTTAAGTAGAAATAGTAATACCCTTGTATATGCAAAAAATAGAGCACAAAATGATATGGTTGGGTAAAACTGGATTTTTGCTAATCCCGCTTGTAAAATGTAGCCACCTGTTGGTCATTGAGATAGGTTGCATGAGTCTGGTGTTCATTTTTACGTGGAATACTGCTCTCAGGCAGATAAGCTGCCAAACTTTATTAGACCACTCGGTCTCGAAAGATGAAACGGGCACAACGGGCCCGTTGGCCCTCACGGACTGTAGGCCCCTGAATCTAGCTTTCGAGTTTTATTTATAAGCTAAGAGACACACTGCATGAAAAATATTTTTTTTCTCTTAGTTTCATAATTGTGGTTCAGACTCTTCAGCTTTTGTACGGATTTCAAAAATCAGTTACATATGTAAGTTAATGTCTGAGTGTTTTAGAAATGATATAATGGGAAACATGTTTATAATTATGATGTAAGGGAAGAATAGTTAAACAAAATATTTTTGCCAAAATCAGAGTTATTGCAGAAGTAAAGCAAAAATTGGAAAAGTAATTGCAAAAGTAAAAAATAAAATCAGAAATAATAAAAAAACAAATATGATAGAGCATTTGCAAAATAGCAATTATAAATTTAATAACAGAAAAAGCTAATTAGGGAATTAGCTAGCAGTGAACTATTTTACTGTTTTTCATACACCTCAACTTCCATGCACAGAAGAAAAGATTAATTTTAGCGTCGAAACACGTCCAGGAAATTTTAATGTAAATTTTGTAATTTATGAAGTTACAGCCGGCGAAAAAGAAATTATACTTGATAGTTTATTGCTCAGCATCGATGAAATATGTTAGTTTTGATGACTTTTATTAACGCTTTTGGAAAATCCCATGACCCTTTTTTTTGTCACAATATTTTTGTTTCTTGTCAAGTACTAAATATTAAAATATCTTAATAAATTTTCCTGTGCTTACACTTTGGGTCACGAAAACTTTCAAAATAGTAGAAGGGTTTTAGACTACAAAATGAATATTTGGATTTATTACGTGAAAGCCTGTTGTAACAAACATAACAAAAATTGGACACGCTTTTGTATGATAATTCAAAATTTATTTCTTGGAATAAAGTTCTTCCACTATCTTTAAAATAGACATTTGGACGTGTAATCACGAACTTTGTTAAGGTTTACTATATTATGCCTAAAATTAAGCAAAAAATTTGAGTTTTGTCATTTTATTCTCATATGGAAGTCTTCTTTTGTGATTTTATCTTTTGAAACAAGAAATTTACCGTTCAATTCTTTGCTTACAAGTCCTTAATGTGACTCTTGTAATGCAACGCAGTCCTGGTAATTGAACTACTGAAATTATGAGAACAATTACACTATAATTAAAACTTTAAAGATAGGGATGATCTAGTGCTTTACTGCGTCAGTTTTCTTCCAACTTTCTTCCAGTAGGAAAATATATAATCGCTTTCATCAACTATTACTTCACTAAAAAGGTTTGATAGAATAATAGGATGGTACCCCATTCTATAAACCGTGATATTTCTTTAAAATACGATCAAAAAAGATACGATAAAAAATACGTAAATCAAATTTTAAATAGTTTTCAAAAACATATTTCAGCTTCTGATCTTCAATAATTTCGCTTGTTTTTAAGCAAAGCAAAAAATCTAACTGCATCAAGTATCAAGTCATCCCACAAACCCTAACCTAATAATTGTCCTCCCCTTCTAAGCGTTCCTTCCATAATATGTATCGGGATATAAATACCCTTCGTGGGGTGGGCGTCAAACGCTATCCCTTCATCCGGAGCCGAATCCAATTGTTGCTATAGAAACCGATTGCGCCGAAGAGAGGGATTGCTCCAGCCACCGGGTTGTCAATCCCCGCTGTTATTAATCGCTATTTTTTACCTCATTCTTGTTAAGGGGGATAGGAGGACCTCAAAGAGGGCGCAGCGATTTCTTTGAAATGAAAGTTGTCTGCCGTTTGGAAGAGATGACTTGGCTGTGTAATTGCCTTTCTGGGTCACTGGAAAAAAAGATGGCATCAAGTTCTAACTTCCATTTTCAGAAGAGCTCATGGCGATCTCGCTTTTTGTATAGGTATAAATATCCTTCAGTAATGATCCTCGACTTTTTCCCATTAATGCCAGCGTCCCTTTTTTGGAGGATGTTTTGGAAAATGAGTTTTGGTTAGTTACAAATAACACTTTTGAGGTACAGACGCGTTCACAAGGTAAGACTCAGCAGCACTTTTATTGTACTTGACATTTAGCAAGGGGGAAAAAACATATGGCAAACCACTTTGCAGACTTAAAGAGTATACAGGAATGAAACACATCTCTCAACTGTTCTTTCACAATATGCAAAGCGTCAATAATTACATAACTTAATTACTTCTGCTTCTGGTACAGTTCTTATCCTCAGTGTTTTTTAAGGAAGATTACGCTGACATAATGTTCCAGTGTTATAATAATCAGAAATAAGCAAAAAAAGGTTAAATAAATAGTTTTGTTTAAGCAGCATTGTTTGAGGCAATTGTAACCGCTTGGTTGTACTTTGCAAAGATGGTAAAATGTTATGATAACTGTAAACATGGCTGGTATTACATATAAAAGCTTATCACTAGAGCAAAATGAATGATGTAGTTTAAATCTTCATGGAAAAATTAGTTCGGCTTCAAAAATTACACATCCTTGCAAGACTATCAAATTCTGCGCATGTCACTCACTCACGGAGTGAAAATGTAACTTCATTTTTAACCATAAAAAACCCAATCATTTATGTATTTCGCTATTTGTGGTCACATTAATTATAACAAAGAAAGGATTGAATAAACATATGTGATGGATTTGAGGTATAAATAAAGCTCATAAAGTGTGAAAAGCAGCGCTACACTAGACCCAAGTTTACCCTTACCCCCTCTATCTTTTCAATGTGTTACACAGGCAAAATAATAGGTGCTCAAATTTAGGCTGCTGAATGCCCAAATATCTTTCATACATATCCTAACTCTAGTTGGAATATTCAGAAGATTTAGTCATTTTTTTCAACCAGACATCCAATTGAAGGAACAGATATTCATTTTACAGATTTATCTAGAATGTCCACATTGTTTATCATGATATAGGTTTCAACAAAAATAAACAAACATACATTTGTTACAACAGTAAATGCATACAGCCTTTCACATAGGTAAAATGTGCTTACATTCAAAACATGGGTACACGCATGTATTAGGATGGATCATTTGATAATATTTATAGGACATACTCCAATCCATTGCATGAATTTGATAAATTGCGTTATAAGTAAGAAATCATATACTCTTTATTTACTCAATTTAGTTACTTAATAAATTTATTTAAAACTACTAGTTAATGTTAAATTAAAAGCAAATAAGCGGATTTACAGCAAGAAAAAGCTTAAATAACTTGCTTTTTAATTACCTTCAAAGGAGATTTATAATGACAACAATATATTATAAACTAAATGCTTACGAAAAATGGACAGCAATTCTACAATACTCAGCAAGGAAGAGCTTTTCACTGCTCAGTCATTATTTAATTAACTGTCTATCTGTCTAATTTAACAACAAATGTACATAGACAAGAACAAGTTTTATCTGGTAACTACTTGCCATCTCACACTATTTGCATGTTATTTCTATTAAAAATGGAGGAGGAAAGAGAGAGAAAGGAAAGGAGCGAGATTGCATAAATCATAAACAGAAAATACAAGAATATAAATATTACAAACATTGTTAAATATCTATCAATATACTTTGGTTAACTGATGACACTAGGACTGCCGGATTATACATGCATTAGGAAAAGAATTGGTATTTCTGCAAATGAGTTACTTTTACCAGCTTGATGAAAAAGTTATTTTACTCACATCCGAAGCAAAAGTCCCGTTGGGACGCAACTACTGATACTTTAATGAGGATTATAATCTAATAAGGTAGATGGAAAGAGATGTCATGAAAACAAATACTAAATAACATCAGTTACGTTGTTTATTTTAGAAGTAAAACGTTACTGTTTTGAGAATGTATCTTCTAGGAAATCCAAGTGCCGTAAATTATATTGCCGTTCCCAAAAGACCTTAAGTATAAATTAGCTCCAACCGCAACTAAATCGTTCAAGCATTAAAAGCTATTTTCTCCGTTACCATACCAACATGTACAGCGTAAAAGCCATCCACTCCCCCCCCCCCCCTCTTACACACTAGCTCTTTTTAAGAAGGAAGTGCCTCTGTTAGCTGTTGATGTATTTAGAGGTGCAAATGCTTTTAAAAAAGTGCAAAGTGAGGGTCTTTGGCATATATAAATGCAATTTACGAATTCATTCTAAACATCTGTCTTGTTGTTGATGTGAATGGTCTTTGAATTACTGACTGAAGGAAGTTTGTGAGATTCTTAAAATATTTTCCGGCTGGGAAGTGAAAAAGCAACGAATGCTATTAAAAGAGTTATGGATCTAACTTCCTTTCCACATTAAGCATTGAAGTACTAAGAAAATATTGGGCTCTTCTAATGGTTGAATCCTGTTGTTTTGTGACTTGGTTTAAGGCAGACTAAAAATTATATTTGATCATACTGAGTTCAGCATCCTAGTATAAGTGAAATGTATTTTATTCAAAAAATTTGGATATATACAGTGAGGAAAGAAATTCGTTCAGGGACTACTCTGCATGAGAAAAAAATTGTGAAATGTTGAATGTTGTTAGTTTTGTAGTTTTGACGCTAATAGACAAATATTGTGATTATTTAAATTAATACTGATATTTTTTTGTAGTATTCAGTAAAATATTATGATATTACAGTTTGAAACAAAATCACATTTGAAAACAAGTCATAAAGTGTTGTGGTAATACATTCAACATTAAAGATTATAAAAATTGGGTTGTCATGCGCATTAATTCTCATTTAAATATTTATTATGCATGAAAATTTAAAATATTTTCTTAAAGCTCGTATTTAATTTTGTACAAAATTGATGAGTTACGAAATAATTTTAAATATCAGTTCAACAGAATGAATTTTCAAATTAAGTTTGTAAAATTGTTATGTTGGGAAGCTAAAAATATATATCAATAGCTTGATTATAAAAAACTTCGTTTTTCATTTAGAAATTTATATTTTCGTAAGTAACATAAGTACTTTAAAGTAAGTCGAGTAAGCTATTCAATATTTTCAAAAACGCTAATAATATCCTGTGTAATGATAAGAAATGAAGGTAATTATTTCTGATTATATTCTACGTAGTTACATACTTTAGTAATGAAAAGGAAATAACATGAATTGGAGTAAAGTATACCTTGCAAAATATGTATTCTTGAAATTGTGCACTATTTTTTGGTTTGGTGGTATTATCGATGCAAATACCATTATTTATGGATTTATCGCTGCATCATTAATTCCAACGTCAATAAGAAAATTTTCTTCGAAAATTGCAATTTTCTTGAAAAAATTCTGCTTTATTCCCCATGGAATTAGTGAAGCACTCATTTATATTATTTTATTTGTGAAACAGGTGACGGTAAGTAATGAGGTATGATTTCCCCAATTGCATAATTTAGTCGAAATTTATTGATGACAAGAAGTTATCCTTGAAGAAGAAAAATCCTTGATGAAGGTAAGTACAACAACATTTATATTTATACAGCAAAGTGTATAATAGTATTTCACTTATACTCCCATTACTTCATAAAGCTTTTACGTGATTATGTTTAACCCGCAAAACAGCTCAACTTATTAACTTGAAATTCATATTTTGGCATATTTTTTTTTTAGATATCAATTTTGACACATGAATAGCAAATCAGGACTGTTATGTAACCATAAATGGACCTTTTCAAAATTTATACCTAATGTGGTGCTGTTGGCTTCTGCCAATTGCAGACCTAGTGCGTTCCCCAGATATTGGTACCATCTCGTTCAGCGGTACCACCATGAGTGCGGTACCATCGCTGCATCAGAACTTTGACGCTTAGTTTCTCCACCTGAAAGGGCGAGCACCCGGACTCTGTTGATGCGATTTTGCACTACGAATTTAATTTAGCCGAGAGTATCCAAGCTAAATGTCTACTCAACGGATCCTTTATACGCAGCATAACCATACGACATGGGCGTAGACGATTTTCCGGATCTTGAAAACCCACCGACATTACCATGCTCGATCTTCTGACCTGAGCCGTACGAGCCCGTGCCTTACCACGACGCCACCTTGCGGGCCCATAAATGGGCATGCTAAATACATTTTTCATCCTTTGATTGAAACCTATCTTTGAGCAATACTATTTTTGTAACTTTTCAAGTATTTTTTTTTATTTTTACCGAAAACTTCAGAAATATGACAAAATTAATAGAATAAAACTCCTCCTAACGAACACCTTTCTTAAGGCGGATAGTTTTTAATTTCCCGGAAAAAAAAACCCTTCTGTTACGGACAAATTTTTGTCTCACTGGTGTAGGCTATAGAGAGGTTTTAATGTATTAATTTTATTTGTTTGTAGAATACGTTATTTTCAACAAATATCTCACCACATAAAATACATATTTAAAAGCTTTTACGGAAAAACTCTTTCCAAATGCTTCTTGTATCATCTTTTCCTAAAATCATGCAGTCGTACAAAAATTAGAATAAACGTTTTAAACGTTAAGAGTTTAGCATGCTTTTTTCGGATGACTTATTTTACGTTGCGGCAGTAACGACGATGAAGTTAGGACACAATTCTGTAAACTGATCATTAAGCCGAGACCGTTTTTTCTTATGCTGCAGAGCTCTTCTTTTTTTGCCATCCAACCTTTTCTCGGCTGTATAAAAGTTAGATTAATGAGTTTGTAATTACTAGGTTATTAGAGGAAAATAACAAAAAATCTCTGCAAAAAAAGCGATGATCTTGTCTGGCTGTACTCCAGCGCTGTGCTTAGATTTAATCTGGAATTAAAAACAACACAAAATGTCAGCGCTGCAGTAGCTCTTGATGAATGGCCCAGTCAATTGGAAAGATCAGTTAAACGCTTTATAACATTAAGCTCTTTTAATTACATTTTCTTGAAATCTATATCCGTAGCTTTAATAGGTTGAAAGTAAGATACTTTTAATCATATTTCTTTTTCTTTAGTTTTTATTTCCTAAATATTATCACGAATGAGTTTTTACAAAACAAGAAATATGAAATTTAATTGATACAAATGAGGTTATTTTGACGAGCATATAAAGTAGAGCAGAAAAAAAGAAAGAAATCTATACAAACTATAATTTTTATCTTTATTTCGGGTAAAAGTGTTGTGGAGAATTTTGTGTTTACGAACATTATACTTTTTGGGAAAACAGTAAAATTTTTATGAAATGTAAAAATTCGCTTGTTCTATCATTTAGAAGTTAATAGAATAATTATTTTAAGCCTTTGGTTATAGCACGGTATTTTGGAGCTCACGGCTAGGGCCCCTAATCAGAGGGGGACCCCAAATTTGTACATTTTATTGAATAATTTTGCTCTTATGTTTAATGAAAAAAGGTTAAGAAAAATTTAAAAAAAAAATGAGGCATTTGTCAGAAAAATATTATTTTTCATTTAGGCAAAAATTTCAAAAAAATATTATCTAATTTTTGGGATTTTGACAGTCATTAATTAAAAATTATGTCAAAAAGATGCTTTGATACTTCCTTAAAAAACATATTAAACCACCAACTGTGAAAATTTTACTAACTCTATGATCTTGGCATTTGTCAGAAACTTGTCAGTCTTGTTGTTAACCTAAGGGTATTTTATTTTATTTCTTTATCAACCATTAGCTACATCAGGTAAACGCTGTGTTGTTTTACTTCTTCATATCAGATTATCACATATGTGCCTTAAATTACTCGTAATTTAATTTTCATGATTTCCTGATGAGCAAAAGAACGTGTGGGAGGGTCACTCAGCATTGGGTTCGGGGTGTTTACCCCGAACCCAATGCTGTCATGGATCGACGATGCTTATTTTGCATGATCAGTTCATAAGTCGCATAGTTGCTACAAAATTTCATCCTTCAGCAATTTTACTAATTAAGTCGTTCATTAAAGTATGATACTCGATATTTGTTTACGACACGCAAATTTCAAATCTGGAGGGGGGGAGGGGATGAATCATTTGATGATCAATGTTTCATCAAATGATATTGTAAATCTGCTGGCTACAAATAATGGTGATTAATTTTACCATATTTTGATGCAACATGAGCTAGTGAGAACTAAAAGTAACAGTTTCCTTTATACAGGGTGGGGCGGAAGATTTCAGCCCATCCTAAGTCGATTTTGGCGATTATGTAAAAATTATTTCAGTATCTGATCGTACTTTATACGATACAGAAAAACCACTACTTTAACTATTCAATGCTACTTCATTACAGCTCTTATTTGATTAGTCAATTGAGAACCAATCCAATTAAAAGCAGAATTCCCACACTACATGTTTCATCCCAACAATAACACATTATCATCCCATTGAACTATTCTCTCATGTTGATATAGAATATTGCTTCGGGACAATAAAGCCGATTGTGATGGGTTCGCATACTAATCGATAAATATTGCACTACATATTAAAATAGCACTTATGTGCATATAAATTAAACCTATACACAGCGAGCTTAAGTTTTTATTTAATACAATTTATGGAGTATTTTACAGTAAAAAGAGAAAAAATGGAAATGCAATTTGAAATTTTGATTTCAATGACTAAATTACAATAAAGATTTTCTTCATTTCATGCCTTGTTTTCGGTTTTATGTGCAGCAGAAGTATTTTCATCTTTCTGTCTCTCTCTTTTTAATGTAGCAAACTATTTCAATTTTATCATTAAATACTTAAGTATTAATTATTAGCCGCACTGATAGTGGGAATCATATAGCTGCTTGTTTCGGGTTGAATCTTATAAACTTTTATTTGTATCTTGGGTTGCTGTAGGGCAGAGAAAAAAAATCTACGCAATCAGAGAACCAAATCTTATATGTTAACCCCGCAATCTTATGCTATAAATCTTACATTTTAGTTAGTACCTTCCTCAGCTAAAGATTGCCGTAATAATGTCATCATACAAATGATAATTAAAGAAATAGCGATTGAGCTCAAATAGTACTTAGATCAATATAGTTCAATGAAAGGGAATATTGTAAATAAATTACTTATTTGTACTTATGCTATAACAAATTATCAATTCATGTAGTGTTATTCACGTACTTACAACTGACAAAGTAATCGGTTACAATTTAGCACCTTCTTTTATCCACCAATTTCAAAATGACTATAAAATTTATTTGACGAGAGATTAAAAACAAATATACGTCCTGCTTTTAGGTATTATAACAGCTTTTTGAAGAACAGTGACACAAGAATAGTTTAAAATCCATATTTTTATTGCACAGGAAAAAAATTATGTAACTTTAAAATGTGCGTCTGAAATTTTCAGTATCAATTTGAATCACAATGCATTGGTCTTCAAAAAATTCATTACATATTTCTTTTATACTCTACTTTCCCGTGTAAGTAAAAAACTACTACTTTTCCGTACAAATAAAGGAATGAGCGAAAAATTAATGTATCGTAAAAATATTGTTAAAAAATTTGAAAAAGTCAAAAAATATTTTAAGTAATTAATAAGTATTGAAAAATAAGAAATTTGAAAGTAGGGTTTTGAGATGAGGAAAAGGTGTGTCTGTCCCCACCCCCCAATAACTTTTGAAGGATCTGTCCGATTTAAATGATTTATTTTTTTGCATTCGAAAGATCTCGGCGAGGACATCTTGCTTTTTGATTTGAACAATTTTTCGATTATTTTTGAACAGCTCAAAAAATCTTAACATTAGCGATAATAGAAAAAATGAAGCAAATAATATATACTCTGGTCATAAGATCCAAATTCTTATGAACAATCGTACTGGAAGGAGCTCTCGGCGTGAAATATTTCTAGACTTGAACAATTTTTGATCCTTTCTGAACTGTTCAAAAAAAAAAAAAAAAAAAAAAAAAAAAAAACAGCAAAAAAACATGAGTGCTTACGAGGAAACTTCAATCCTATATAAATCCTAATCTAACAGACGGATATGCTTGGAACACTTATTCAGAAAGATGTTATGACGTAGATACGAAGTTCATCCAGAACTGAACAAGACTTTTTTTCCGAAAAAACTTTTTGATATGTGTGTTTAAGGATATTTCTGAATGAGTGAGTGAGTGAACGAATGAATGAAAGAATGAATATGTATAAACCTTTGAAAAGGATTATTTTAAATATTTAAGAACTAAAGCTAAATGATGAAAATACATGAAAAGAGATACCTTTCGTAAAAATGACGTGATACCTAAAGAAATTATCGTGCGAATATACTGGGCCAGAAACTAATGTTTTTTTTATTGTTATTACTTTTTTATTTATTTCTTCATGTTCTAAAATAGAATATGAGCGATAAAAAGTATTCACTCCCCGCCCCATCGTAGTACCCGTTTTTGAAAATGCGACAAGAACCACTTGATTCCTTCGTGTAGGCTGAACATTCATGGGAAAGTTGTTTGAAACGAAAACTTTCTGAACACAGGAAGCGAATACTCAGATCGGCAGGGGGTCATCCTTACGAAAATATCTAGCCGGGTGGTCTGGTCGGAAATTGACAAGCCATGGCCAATGCTTTTGTTTCACTATATTTGCTGGGCATCTTGACTTTCTGAGGGAAAAATAAAATTAAAAACATCTTGGAAAGCGTGCTGCATTATGAGCGAGTCAGAATAACGCGTGTATTAAGTGCACTTTCAATAATTTATTGATATTTCGAAATTAATGACTTGCATGGAATTCTCTAAAATTTCGTTTCAATAACACGACAGCAGAGGTGTAATGTTGTCTCTTTTCCCAATAATGTAAAGCTCAGGTTATGAGTATAAGTTATACCAAAACAGCAAAGGATTTGTAGTCAATTTTCATTTTTGTTTTGAATCACTGATATTTGAAAAGTCAATTAAAACTTACTAACCTTACGTAATACCTTTTTTTAGTAAATGATTGTTTGAAACTTATTACGTATTAGTGCGATTTGATTAATGTTACTAAACTAGAGCTACTGCTGAAGTGCAGCCACAAATTTTCCTCGTTTTGTATATCTTTTGTTCATTTTTAGTCTACTTTGCGGTAAAAAAAAGCATGAAAAAAGGCTTAAAGTATTATAAAAATACCGTTAAAAACAAAGAAAACTCAAAAGTAAAGTAATTGAAAAAAAAAAATGAAAAAGAAAAAGTTCGAAAGTAGGGTTTTAAGATGGAGAAAATGTGTGTCTGTCGGTCTGTCACTCTTTCTGTTTGTCGATCTTCCCCCTCTAATAACTTTTGAATGAATTGTCCGATTAAAAAATTTCTTTTTGCATTCGAAAGATCTCGGCGAGGACATCTCATTTCAATATTTTACTTTTTGATTTGAACACTTTTTCGTTCAATTTGGAAGAGTCCAAAAAATTTTAGCATTAACCTATGAACAAAAATGAAGCAAATTATGTAAACTCTGGGCACAAGAGCCAAGTTCCTATGAGCAAGCTTTTTGGAATAAGCTCTCGGCGTGAAATATTGATTTGAACAATTGTTGTTCATTTTAGAACAGTTAAAAAAATTAACATAGTGCCTACGGGGAAATTTCAATCCGATATAAATCCTGATCTGACCGACGGATTTGTTTGCAACAACTTTGTCGGAAAGATGTTACGATGTAGAACATGTACAGATACGAAATTCAACAAGAACTGAGCTAGCCTATTTCCCTGCGAAGTTTTTTGATCTTAATTTTTGAGGATATTTCTCAATGAATAAATGAATAAATGAAAGAGGTAAAGAATGACTGAATGAATGAATAAATGAGTAACTAAATGATAAAATAAATAAATGAGTCAATGAATAAAAAAAAAATAAATGAGTGAATAAATACATGAATGAGTAAATGGATGAATAAATACATGAATGAATAAATGAATGAATGAATAAATGAAGGACTGAATAAATGAAAGAAGGAATGAGTGAGTGATTGAATATGTATTATCCGTTGGAAAAGGTATATTTGAAGTAATTAAGAACTATAGGTAAATGAGAAAGAGAGAGTTAGAAATAGCTAGATTATAAATTTGAATTTCGTGTATACGGGAAGTAGGCTCGTATAGTTCTAGACGGAACTTCGCGTTCTAAATTGATTGGGACGATCAGAAAGGAAAGTTAGTACCTATTATTTAGAAATTAACATTTCTTGAAACAAAGGGCTAGTAAATTGGGGGAGTAAAACAAAGAAAAAGTTATAATGTCATTTTTGCCATACTCGCTACTTTCTAACTAGTTCTTAGTTACTTTGTTTTTTGTCGCTCCGAAATGCGTTTATGCAAACTTAAAATGGCGAGTTTTTGTAACTTTATGCCTAAAGATAAACTTTTTTTTTCCTTTTTTCAATGGACGACTCGAGTGTTATCACTTAACACTTTTTCACCTTTTATAATTTCATCATATATTAAAATTAACTTAAAAATGGTAATGTTGGTGAAGATGAGTAGAGAGTAATTAGTTGTTTAATTCTAAAAATAAATTACTTTTATACTCTAAAAATAAGATGTCTCAAAAAAATCAAGACAAATTGATAAGAATTACGGATTAATCAGAATATGAGTTAAAAGCCACTAGACTTAGCAAGAAATTCCTCTATAATAAGATAAATGATCAAAATGCTTTGTGCTAAAATGTAAGTACAAAGATAAAACAACGTAAAAAAGCACAAATTCAGGATAAAAGGTATCGCAAATAGCTATTTCGAAGCTACAATGCAGCCTCTTCATCTCTGCAGAAAAGAAGCGCTCAACACACAACTAGAAAGCTGTGAGTGAACAGGCAGGAACCAAAAGACAACCGGTATTTATACCAAATGTGTCGCATTAGAGATTCTCTAATCCGAGACACTAACGCAAATAATAAATTTTACTCTTCAAAATTATGTTTTTTTAAAGAGTACAACAAAAGAAAAGAGTATCATACTGATAAGCATCAAACGTTCATCTGCAAAGAGTTTTCTATGTTTTAATAAATTTACATCTAAATTTTCTTCTTAGCATTAAAACTTAAATATTTTTTTAAATGATAGTTTAATCAGTTCTTAATTTGTGAAAATAATCAGCAATTTTTTTTTACAGAAAAGGGGTGCAACACTGTCTGAAAATGTCTAGAAGAAAAACGAGATTTTAAAATTTCATTTTGTACATTAAAATTTCAAGAGCAGCATAAAATTAATTTCTGTAAGCGTTAAATAAAATTTTACGTATAAATGGTAGTGGTTGCTGTCTTTATGACGGTTATAAATTCTCATTAACAACATATTGAAGGCATAATTTAAAAATAAATTGGCTTTAAAAATGCTGTTTACAAATTTATTAAATGTATTTGTTCAGAGTTTATTACGTTTAACTAACAACTCGCGCGAGAGAAACATTTTCGGAATAATTTTGTCGATATTTATTCACGTCTTTCCACTTAGAGCATTTAGAGCAGTTCATCAGCGAACCAATCAAACTCGGCGGTTTATTCAATCAACGGAACGCGTCAGGATCGGGATTAATAAATGAAAACAAAGCCGCCCATTTCACTCTGCACATAAACACGCGGTCCAACCTGTTCTCCCCATCTCTAATAGACCGGGGCAAAAGATCCTGTGAGCGCATGAAAAGCCGTAGATAAAAGATGACAGGACGGATGACAGCGATTTAGTAGCGAGAAGTGAAGTGAAGAGGGGCTTAATTCCTCGTTAATCAACGACTCCCCCTCACGGCGGCGTCCAGAATTATTTGCATTCCTGGCCCTTCGGCCATTAATTAGAATCGAAGTCACGTGGCTCTAACGAGCTATTTGCCACGCTGGGGAATGAATCGCACCACGCGTTTAAGCATCCGCAGACGACACTAGTGTCGGTGTTTTGATTTCCTGGTTGGGAAAACTTGAGGTGTATTAACACTTGCTAAATGCTAGCCTTCCGGAATAATTGGGCTTCACATTTTGAATATTGATCATTAGCATTCAATGATTTGGATCAAACATTCCCTTCATGGTCGCTACTGAAGCTTTAATCAGTGCTTCGGAAAGTAGGAAAGTTGTTTATTCATATTTTTGAATCTGCATAAAAACTTTCTTGAAGTATTCTGAATAAATAACTGAAATATATTTTTTTTTCTTTCTTTAAAATATTGAGTAGAAAAAAAATTATTTTTTTCTAAATTATTTTGAAAAGTGGTGTCTTTTAAAATCTCACTAAAATGTGGTGTTCATCTCATCATACAAAGATTAAAATTTTCATCATTGAAAATTACTGACGGATTATCATTATTAGAAAAAGTACTTTTAAAGCGTAATGAGTAGTGGAAAATCTATTTTATATACTGAATTTGAGCGATTGTTTAGCTTGAATAAATTTTGGTAAATGGTGGCAATTATGAAATTTGCAAGAAACAGAAGATTATTTTCGTGGTGACTTGATTTTATGAAGGATTTTTGCTTTCCATTACAACTTTACTCTCCGATTTTTTATGCGTTTATCTGTAGTAGATGTGTATTTCATGTATGCCCTCTAATCGATCCTAACATGTGTTAGGATCGATTAAAAAAGTAAAATAATTTTGTGCTTCAGAAATAAAGTCTTTTTTAGGAGTCGGGATAATTGGAAAAAGTATCTTTCTTCAAGTTCGTAATAGTATTGTGAAGTACTTCGAAAGGATGCAAGGACGCAAGGTAAAAAACGTTTTAGCATTAAAATCCATTAAAAATGTCAAAGATATAAGCTCATTTTAATGAACACAATTAGAAAATGTCGAGTTTGAAAATTCTCTTGCTATTATTGAACACCGTGTGTCTAACTATGAAAGAAGAAAACTCGTTACGATTTTACGTATTTATTTTCCGCATCTCCTGACAAAGCTAAACTAATGAAGAAACTTTATGATAGAATCGGAATTCAGAGTCCAGCTGATTTTCTTTACACCAAGGTTACCGTTTATTGAAGAAGTTGTTCTTCTTTAGAGTTGTTGATGTAAAATACTTGTTGTCTAATGGTGAATTTAAAAAATCAAAACTGAAGCACACACAAGACTTTGGGTTTGAGTAAGAAAAAATTTAAAATAAATGGTTTTAAATAGTAAAAACTTTTTAAATAGTAATGGTTCTCCACACAGGAGAAAATCAAGATTAAAGATGATTAAAGTAAAAAGTTAGGTGTATTTACTTCAGCAAAGTTTTATAGATAAATATATTATGAATGAAATCACTGAAAGAATAACAAGAGCATTTGGTTAAAACGGCAGAGTATTGATAAAAAGCATTTCACATAAAAAAAAAAAAAAGTTAAAGAAAGTTGTCCTAAACCAAAGCTTTACTTTAGTTAATGATGAATTTTGATGTTTACATGAAAGTTTTGAAATCGACTACTGATATGGATAAAAAGCCAAACTGGGAGTAATCCCGTGAAAGACTCACGTATTTGAAATGGATTTTGTGTCTCCTATCTAATCCATTTAGCTCGAAGAAATAAGTGATGAGAAGTGGGTGTAAAAATATCCCAGAAATGTCCATAATAAAAATTGCGAGACAAACTATGAGTTGTGTTAAAATTATCTGGAAATTAGAAAGAGGGCGCAGGTTTAAACATATAAAAATAATGTTGCACAAGCACTCACGTTTAACTGACATTTGTGATTTAAGTAATCATAAAGACTTTTTTTTTTCAACTACAGCATATGTATACTTTTAAATAATATATATATATATACACACGTATGTGATACTCTGTAACGTGGAAGGCAAACATGAGCGCATATAATTTGTAATATTGCTTTTCCTTTCATATCGCGTCCTTTCCTTTTATTAGAAAGAGATATCCCGTTTAGGCCGCTGCAAATCGGGAAAGAAGAGCAAGGTTGAATATGTAGACTTTGTGTAACGCAGACAAAATGGAGACTCGTGGATGGATAACTGCCTCATAACTGTGCTGAGCCCCCCGGGAGTCTTTCCTTTCCGTGGGTACAACGTGATAGAGAGCAATCGTAATGCGTTTTCCCTTCGGCAGGAAGGGTATATTGGGCCGCCCGGTCGGCAGAGAGGCCGCCGGAGCTGCCGGGAGAGCTTACGGGGAGAGAGAAAAGACGGCGAGGTTGGCAAGAATTGGCATGCGTTTGGCCACTTTTGGCGGAAAGAGATTTTCTCCCCCTTTCTTACCATAAGGGTTTATATCCGCTTTCTCACGTGATTATGATTACGATTAATTTCTGCGCATGTTGGGGTTTCACTTGATATTTTATTTCAATTTTTATTTTACTATTCCTTGCTAAGAATGAATGATATCAGCTATTTAATCCATTTTAAGACAAATTTTAACTTGATGCTGTTTTCTTACTTCATATATGCCCTAAATAAGAGGTACATGTGAAGAAAATTATTAATTGTTATTTTTGAGGAAGTTATGAAAAGGTTCAAAATTCATTATTTTTAAGTTATAAAAAAGGAGGGGAAAAAAAAAAAAGGAAAATAAATTTAATATCTTGACGAAAGATGCCACTTTGTTATTAAAGAGCAGAATTCCTCTCATAACAAAACATTTTTCTCACTACCTGTTACGAGCTTTATGTCCTAACCAAAATTCAAAGCCTCAAATCCTCTTTCTTTGAAATTTAACAAAAAATCATAAAGAAATAATAGTTTTAAAAAATATTTTGTAAAATATAGCTTCTTCATTTACTCAAAAACAGTCGAAAACGCTGCGAAAGCGAACCATTCACAGGGAATGGGGTAAACTTCATGGAATGTACACACACATGCACGAAAGAAAGAAAAAGAGAGAGAGAGAGAAAACTTGCTATAGGGATAGCATTTGATGTATGTGAATATTTAGGCATTTCATATGTTTACTCATAAAGGAAGGATACTGTCTTCTAGAAAGTGATATTGTAATTGATGTAGTACTACAATAAAACGAAGTAAGCGAAAATTCGAAAAAATATTAGTAATTTTTGAAACAAAATGTTTACATTTGCGATAAATGAATATAGTAACAACAACATAAAACCGCACAAACATGCAATTAAAATTTCAAATTCATTCGCAACTTATTTTCTAATATTCATTAAAAAATGGTTTTACCCCTAGATTGGAAAATTGAAACTAATTAAGTATTAATGTTAAAATAATTATGTGCTTTAAGTAACGGGAGTATTAATAAAAATAAGTGACAATAGAAAAAAAAATTGCGCTTCAATTCCATTGTTGTTAATAAAAAAAAAAAAAAAAAATCGCTTCGAACTAGCGAACTGACAAATGGTCTAGACACCTCTCAGCCAAGAGAGTAAATAGGATTCGGGATTTACTTTCGACCATTGACAAATGGTAAGCATTTATTGAAGACTATAAAAGAATATTAAGTGTTGTTATGGTTTATCTCTAAGTACTGTTTAAAGGTTTGTGATACTATGCTCAACACTTCGATATTACAAATATCGTCGGAGAAAGGAAAAGCTGACATTAAAGTAGTTCAAGAAAGAAATATAAAATGCACCGCCAAAGTTAATGTAAGTCGTGTTGAACAACAAAAGCAAAAAGTTATGCAGAAATCTTTTATTGCAAAGAAGAAAATTATGAGTTAAATATCAAAATTGATGAAGTGAAAAATTGCATTTTCTCCAAGAAATGCCTATGGTTAATTCATTTAATGAGATCAATCATTAAATAAATTGATTATTAAATAAATTCAATCATTAAATATTTTTTTAATGCAGCGTTAGAAATATGATGCAATCTCTAACCAAGTCCCGTTTGTGCACTGCATACGTTAATTTGAAATTGAACGATATAAATATGAAAGGAAGTTTGAAGTGGAACAAAAACGAAAACTTTCACACGTTAACCCAATTAAATTTTTCCACAATCGCACACATATTGATCTGTTCATAGCCTATTAGTATTCTTCTGGCTCCCAAAACAATGGTCTAAATTCAAGCAACAAACTTACATTTTAGTTAACATTTGAAATTTCCTGAAAGATATTTGCATCGTCTCGTTAAATATATCTGAAAAAGTTTAAACTATATCTCAGCTGAAAAGTTACCATAGGAATCAATCATTTAACATCAAGTTCGTATCTCAACACTTAACAATTTCTGGACACTTGAAGTTCTTGAAGATTTAAAAGAATTAAACTCATTGAATCTGATGCGTTAGTTTTAGAACAGATAAATATGATTTCATTTTTTTAGGTGAAGTGTTTAAACTGTATATATATATATATATATATATATATATGTATACATGCATAAGAATTTAAAAGATTAGGAAAGGGCCAGAATAGTTTACTTCCAATTTTGAGATTCTCTAGATGTTATAGCTTTATAGTTTGGCTACAACTAGTTAGTCTTTCCTTCTATGCCGGCCTCAGTGCTTTTCAAACATATTATTTAAGTGATTGCTAAGAAAATTAAATCTAATTCGTCGCAACAGTTTTATAAAAGTGACTTGAGTTTTAATAGTAAATAACCTTTCATACAAAATTTAATCATAGTAAAACATTTCAGAGCGATTCATGAAGTTGAAAGCCCGAATAAAATTGGGTTAGTATAGTTTAAAATATGAGTTTGATGTAATATGTGATTAACTTCAATGTCTTATTTTTAATCTATCAATTAATATAAGGGAGACACTGAAACTTCTAAAAGTATATGTATGACTTTATTTTGTTCTTAGCAATTATCAGTACAATAATTACATCAAAAAGAGAAAAAAAGAAAAAAGTTGCAGCTAGCAACAAATTTGCAGTAAAAGTAAAACCGCATTCGGGAAACTGGCAGCATTTTTATTTTAAAACAAGCTTGCACAATTGTTTTTAAAAATTGTGTTTATAACAGGAAAAATGTAATATCTTACTATTTCTTTCTCTGTTTTCCACTCACACACACATAAATATTACAATAATCATTAGTAATTATTAACTAAAAGTAATGATTATAGATATCTTCGTTACAAAATACTTTCATCAGACTTTAACATAAGTAGCTATTATTCCTTACATATTTATGAGCAAGTATAGCCCGACGTCGTCTGCCTTCATTCATTGAGGACGTGTCCCACTCTAAACAGCTTAATAAATCCATTGCCTTTTAATGAAAAGACATATTTAACTTCGCTGTACAACAAATGATTGCTCTATGTCTGCGAAATATCTACTTTGTTAATATTTTGGCTGATAGCTTTATTTTTTGTCCAAAGTACCATTCACAGTTCAGAATATAATCTTTAAATAGTCAAAGCAACTTATTGATAAAAGAAAGGAGTTCATTCTTATAAGACAAACTGACTCAAACAAGCAATATTTTTACTTACAACAAAGTAGATTGCAGTTAGATGATGGATATTTTTGAGAAATATCGGTGATTCTACAATTTTAATTCAAGAGAAAAATTGCATTGCAAACAAAGGAATGTGTGCTGACTTGTTAAGAAAAACCTATTGGAAAGTAGTGAAAACTTACTCAGATAAATTTGTAAAACTGGTTTAAAATTAAGAGCTAATGCTAGACTTGGAAGAAAAAGAGCTGATTAGTTTCTGGGCTTTATTAACTAAATCGGGAAGGTTTTACAAACCTGAATGTTTTTTCAACAAACAAATGCAATGATAATCACTCCTGTTCTCTTTACACTAATTTAAATTAGATGTGGTATTTCAGCTGTCTCAAAACGCATTTTGTTTGCAATTTTTGGATATTTATGCATGTTCAGGAAATTGTAAAATACATCGTTCTAACATAACAGGAAAGAACAAGTTTGGAAAAATTCCAAATACAGAGACTTTCAACCACTCTTAAGTTAGCAACAAAGCAAAATGGTATGATCCAATCATTTATTCTGAAAAAAAAAACTTAATCATAAAAATTTTAGCTGAAAAAGAATTAGCGTAACTGCCGAAAAAAAAGAATAAAATCAATTCCGTCGTTCATCGTTAATATAGATCCTGAACTGTGAAAATGTCAACAACAATTTCTTGCACAGACTTGTCATGTAAACCGTATTACCGGTCCTAAGTATTGCAAGTTCATCAAGAGCGAAACATTTCATCGATTGTACTCTCTTAAATTTGCTATAAAATTCCCATTTTCACACAATGCTTTAGGTGTCTCTTTTAGAAAACTGTTAAAGTTATCATTTCAACGTTTACTCTTGATTAAATAATTTTTTTTTTTTTTGAGGAATCCCTTTTCGTTAAGTACAGTCGCGGTCTTGTTTAGCGACATACGTATATCCAACATTCCTTAAATGCTTAACAGCTTTAATTGTTTTTTTTCTTTTTATAATTACAAAACATTCTAACTGATGGATTGTGCTACTACGTGCTTGTTTGTAGCACTCATTTCTTCCGTAATTAATGTAGATAATAACTGCGTTACGTTTCAGTAAAGACAAACATAATTGCAGTTTTGAGATTCTCTTTGAAAACCACAAGTCATATCTTCGGCGCTCAGGTGAAAACCACCAGTAAAAGTCTAAAACTAAAATTTTAAAGTGTTGTTGTTTAAACTGCCGAATCACTGAAAAATAGTAAAATCACTTTGAAGACTCCTAATTCCTACCGTAGCTTTTCTAATGAAATTTTAAATTGTATAATTGGTTCATATATTGAAGTTATTAATTGTAAATTCTCATTCACTGCGGTAGTCCCTCTTTTTTTTTCTTAGTATTTATATAGAATTTGTGACTTTGGCAGGGATGAAGTTAAGGCATAAAAACAAGTCAAATAATTTCAATTACAATGTCTGAAGAACACGAAAGAAGTAATCACTTTTAGATTCCTGAGGAGTTATGTCTAAGTACTCTAATTAACAGTTATTCATTAATACAAGTAACCTGCGATTCATAAATCATATGGTATGTCACTGGTACTTAGCTACGTAGCTAGATACACTCTAACACTTAAAAATAACTGTGTTCTTTCTATTTATACTTTTACTTGAAGTTTTTCATGTTTCGATGTTCATCAAATGGTTGGTTGGTTGGTTCAACGAAAGAGCACGAGCGTTAAGTCTCGATTTGCTCCATCAAACTTTTTCAGTCTAGAAACAAGAATGTTTTTAAAATGATGTTTGTCAGGTATCAAAACCAATGCAAATCGAAGCACTTTGATGGGTGGGAAAGTTAGATGACTAGAAAGTTTGAGCAACAGAAAGTCGATATGAAAAATGGGTACTTACGGATTTGGGAGAGAAGAAATAAAAGAAACGTTCAACTGAAGTAAGATGATGAATGACTTAAACACATAGAAATGTACCTATGAGTACGTAAAGTACTGTAATGCACGGGTCCCCAACCCTATGCCCGCGGGCACCATGGCGCCCGTCGATCGGTGTAGGTGCGCCCGCTGCTTGTGCCCAACAATAATATATTTCAGTTTTCCATTTTAAACTAGAGAACATTTAGAATCTAGAGTATATGAATGAAGGGCTATATAACTACGAATAACCCTATAATGATAAATGACAATAAATATTATAAAATAAAAATATAGATTACGACTTACAGATGAACCCTTTAGTTATTGCTTGCAAGCAGGAATTGCATCACATTCTCCCAATTATGAAGCACAGGCCAGTGAAATGCAATGCCAAAGGTCATATTGACTGTATTATACATATTTTATAAATAATTTTTATATTTCGTATGTTTTGCAAGCAATTTAGTAATCATTTATTTTACACAAGAATATTAATACTAATTATATTCATATGTTAAATTAATTTTTAAATTTAATTTTTTTGTGCATTATATGTAGTGTGTATTCTTAACTATGTCCATCAACTATAAATTTATCTTTCAAAAAGCGCAAACCCGGATCGCCAGTTGAGAGAAGACAAAACCAAATCGAAGTAAATTAATTTTATTTTTTATTATTTTCAAAATTCATATAAGGGAGGATGGGGCAAGGTGGACTACTTTTACACTTTTAATTCTTTTGAGAAAAAAGGAAAACATTATGCGCTAGAAAAAAATTATAAATATTCTTTAAATCTTCGTTGTTATTTTTTAATTTTTGTACAAAATCATTTGCAACGCACTTAAATAAAAAAAATAAATTGTGTGGACGCACAAAGTGGAAAGCTGTACATCTATCTTTGGGTTCAGTAGAACAACCTTTGTTAATATAAAGTACATTTCCCCCTGAAATTAAACGTAATTATACAGCTTTAGTCTGAAGAACATAATGCAAATATTTTCACAAAATTAAAGTACCTTCGGTTAAAGGAAATACAAATAAATGAGAGTTCAAATGAAACTGAGAAATTTTATTAAGTGAAAATAAGTGGAAATTGGTAAGTTAAAATTTGATAATGTGTATTGGAAAACACAGCCACAAGAGACATCATTGAATTTCCTAAAGAGACGGATGGATCAGAAAGATCCCTGATAATGTCTTACAATGTGATGTGATGTTCATCACATCGATGATAGATTCATCTCTTCTGGAAATGTAAATTAATTTTCGGTTAATTGTTTCCACATAAACCTTATGCGAAAGAAATACTCATCAGTTTTTTGAACAACTAATCCTATATATATCATAATTTCCTTTTTATGTTTCAAATTTTACAACCACATAATTACCACTTCAATGTTTCATGATACTGAAATATTTGCTTCATTTTCAGAAATGTATTATTTTTATGATTTTTTAAAGGTATTTATATTTTTTCTTTTTATGCGTGCATGTAAATTTGAATAAAATAAATGAGCAATTAAATTTATAATCTAGTTGCACTTTTAGGCCCATTAGAAACTGGTCCATTGTACCCCATGTCCAAGCAATAATACTAAAAATTACATTTGGACTATAATTAACCTTTATTTTTATGAACTTAAAAACAGCAATGTCTCACTTTTCTAGAAGAGTTATTTACTACGACATTAGTGCAATCTTGCTAAAATTTGAAAAAAAAAAAAACTTCAAGATGGAAAAATCATTTTGAACAGCTTATAACGTAAAATCTGCATAAACCTACTACTTATTTTCCATGTGATTTTTTTTCCTTTTTTGCTGTAAACATGTAGTACTATGGAACCGTCTATGGGAGTTCAGATAAAATTGTGCTTCGTATAATAATGATTTCGATAGGGGTTGTCCAGTATACACAATCTTCTCATACAGGCAATAGAGATTTTTAAGAAGTTTCTTACAATCAATTTTTATTTTAATCGTGAAAAATTACTTTTTACGAATCAAGAATAAAATAGAGTAGAAGTTACACACTTTCGAGTTATTCACATCGAAGAAAATTCTTTGCAAATAGTTTTTACAATTCATTTTACGATGCTTGTGAGTGGAAGACCATGCAACCGTTACGTTACTTACCCTCCTCGTTAGTTCGTCACTGAGAATGATGCAAGTTCACAGCCTTATTTATAGATCAGTCCTTAAGTAAGTAATGCTTAGCAAAGAACATTTTTACCCTGATAAGCACGTCAGATGTATGAGAACAAAAATCTTGCTTGGCAAGTTTTGGAAGCAAATTCTTATCGACTCCACCCAAAAAATCCCATGAATTTTTTAATTAGTTTTTGTTTCCATTGAAGAAAATGAACGAAGTTGAGACACAAATTTTACATTACAACTACATTATCGATCTGTAAAAATACAGAAAAGAAACTGAGTGTTTCTGTAAATTTACAAAAAACTTGTTTCAAATAAAATAATCAAGTTTCTTAATAAGTTTTTCAATAAAGTTCTTGTTTTTCCGTACTCTGTAAAGCTAGAGTACGGAAATGTTACATTACGTAAAACTGAACACTTGAAATCTGCGACTAAGTTCAAATTATTCTCAAGAAATGCATTATGTATTACGGCGTACGGTTTATTTCCAGCTCTAGTGAGCATCCTAGCTTTCGGTGGTCAGTCTTCCCAACTCCAGAGGCATCTTTGGCCGAGCCGCCTAAGCCATAGAAATCCCAACTGCGTGAGCTCAACTCACCTCATTTTCGACTTTGTTTACCAGAAAGAGCAATTCAGTGTACTCATAGATGGAATCAGAGCTGCTGCAGATTATCTGTTGCTATCAATTTACAGAATATTCTCTATTATTCATTTTAGGCAATATCCTATTTTAAAGACTTTGTATTTTCCACAGTTAGCTCTCTGTAAATGCACGTCTGACTCCGAATAAATGATTTTCACGAGATTCTCATGTATTTTTGGGAAAAAGTTTTTTACAATGAAGTTAAATAAACAAAATTCAAATGTGTACCAAGTTTTGATTAGAAAAACTGATAGGTTTGAAACTTATTTAAAACCAGCAAAATATGAAATACTGAGAACCAACGTCTGTAAGAGATGATCATTGCCTCATAATTTACTTCGAATCAAAAACAAAAGTGGTTAGGTATTTTGATAATGTATGACAATGCAATATTAGCAATATTCTACAGTGTATTGTTTGGAAAAAATAATCACTTACAATATAACTTTTGTTTAACTACAGAAATAAAATAAATACCTTCAACAATGCTCTTATAGAGCATTGTTAAAGGTATTTATTTTATTTCTGTAGTTCACGTTTTACGATTACACGAAATATGTAAATCATTGTCAGAGAAGTTTAGAGGTTTGTAAAATAATAGAGTTCAAGATATAAATCGTTTTCCTGAACTCCTCTCTGCCGAATGCGTATCGTAGTCACACGATATGGATTCATTTTCCAAATTCTAATATTGATTTGCATTCATTAGCTAGTAGTCGGGATTACGATGCATTAATTACTTCTTCCATCATATGGATTCGTAATGTAATTCTATAGGGAGCTATGGAGTCCTTGCTTCCATTCCAGGATTATGTCACACCCATTCCCTTTCTCAGCGGATTACGTTTTCTGTATAGTCTCTTTCTGAATGCAAGGAAGTCTTCGTGTGCTGAAATATGGGCAATATTTTCATTGGTTTATAACCATATAATGTTTTTCTTTTAGTCATATGTTTTTTTAAAGTTGAATGATTTGTGGGTGAGGAATCACCAATTTTGTGTAATATGAAACAACTCCGTAAGACAAGAAAATACAGCTTTGGTAAAACTCTAGAAGTACTAATGTTGAAGAATCAGAGAGTTTTTCTTTGAATCAATAAAGTGTAATGCTTTCTCACTTTTCTTAAAAGATCAGTATAAATTTAAAATCTCTATTTTTTTTTTTTTTTGCTTATAAAAGATTTTGCATAATAAAAATTTTCGATTTAGTATTTTCAAAACCTTCAGATCGTTTTAAAAACGTACTTTTGTCTATGTTGAAATCAAAAACTTTAATAGTTTAAATTAAACTTAATTTTAATAGTTTAATAAATGAAGCTTGACTCACTTGAATGCTATAGCGAGAACGCTGAAGGTATATACACTGAAGGTAGTTTGATTGTAGTAAAACTAAACAAATAAATAAATAAGTAAAAGTATATATATATATATAGTGACTTAGGTAGGCGATGAATACCAATTTTTACGTACACTACAAAATTTGAAAATCTGAGAGAAGATTTCATACTAAGGAATATGTTTTAGAAATTTACTTTTTAATTTCTTCCTAACAGAAATTTAAAGAAAAAGGTAAAGCTTCTCTTTCATGAGTTCAAAGCAAAAAGTTAAATTTAATTTTAACCTAATGTATTGCACCATCTTTTTGAAAACATTATACTTTGGGGGAAAAACTTTTATGTGAATTTATTTTTGAAACTCTTTTTATATACATATGGTGATTGTTTTCAAATCAAAGAAATAAATTTTAAAACCAAACATACTTTTGATAAACTAAAAACAGGGACTCAAATCCTATTTCAGGGTGGTTCTCAAAGATATAGTGCGTCCGTAATGAATGAATCCTAGGTCTTAGCAATGAAAATTATATCCTTATGTTTCAGAGTTTAAAATTCTTAGGAAGAGAAATGAAGTTATGTGGGGAAATGCATTTTCATTTGCTTTAATTATTAGAGTTATAATTTTAATTAAAAAAAAACATTCCTTACATTTGATAGCATTTATATTTTAACAGATGTAGCCTTTTTGTTCTGCTGTAAAAATGCGAAAATATGTTATAACACTTATTGTGGCTGAAGTTCTTGCATTATTAATTAAATAAATGAATATATACCCACTGGAAAATTTCCGCTTCTGATAATGTTTATATGTTTAAGCGATTTCATTTTTCATTTAACGAGTATAGCAATACGCAGTTCTAATTAAATAAAGCTTTTAGAATGCATTTTTCCTTTTTTTGATTTCAATTATTTTCCTTCTAGTTCAGTATTCATAGCTACAAAAATGTTTTGGTTTAATAAACACTTTGAAATCGTTTTCACTTTTGTTTTTTCCAATTCACTGAGAAATGTGCTCCTGAAGTGCTCTTATCAAAGCCCTAAAATCCTTAACTTGTCCCTGAAGCCTGTTATTAATGACTTAGAATTAAGTCCGATATCAGTTCGAAATAAATCTGATTTTTCCTCCTTGGCGAAGCTTTGGCGCCACTCTCGGGGCTTATTCCCGGAACAATCGCACGCACCAAAGCAATCCTTGTCCAGTAACCCTAGCAAATGGGGGCGAATTGATAGGAAAGAATTGAAGGGCTCTGGGGAAACACGGATGGGGGAAATGGCAGGGTAGGAGGAAAAAAGGGAGCAGGGCAGAATAAATACTCCCGGACCCTATAGATGTCTAGAATGCGAACCGAATACCAAATAACGTCAAGTGATTTTCTGCACCTTAAAGAAACTGGCTGCTTTCTTGTTTGCACAAAAACCGCTTAATGTTTTTTCAAACTGTAACCTTCTCTTTTTTGACTCTTTTACTTCTTTTTTCTTTACTTCTGTGTTTGTTTCAGTTTTTATTTTTACATCAAATTTCTTTCACTTATTTTTTTTTTTTTTTTTTTTATTATTATTGCCTTATAACGCTATTCAGTGGACTATTTAAGAGTGAAAAACTCTTTTCGGTGTGCATTGAGAGTGTGAGGTGTGACAAGTCGCGACAAGTTTTTTAAACGGAAAATGTTCTTTTAATTTTGTTTGTAAAAGAGCAAGGGTTAAGGATGAATTGTTTTTCTATTTACAAAGAATTTTTTAGACGATATGATAACAATGATGGAAAGAATGTTGAATTAAATATTTGAAAAAAGATGCATTTATGAATACCAAAAATGCGGCATATATAATTATTATTTTAAAAATCTTCATTGCACTAAAAGCTTTTAAAAAGTGAACAAAGAGAAAACGATTGTGATGAGATTTTTAGGTACCATTTATTACCAGACACTGATACGTATCTATACGTTTTGTTAATAGTGAAATCCCGCTATAGCTATATAGGAAAATAGTTTGTTGTAACGGAATACACATTATCCTACTGTTTAAAGTGAAACTCATTGTTTGTTTGTTGTATCGGTAGTCCCTGTAGCGAGATTTTACCGTATATTTGTATTACTTGATTCACTCACGTATTTTCAAGTTAAAATATGTTGAGTATTTACTAATTGTTTGATACATTTCTTTTCTGGCTAATACTGAATCATTGCAGCACATACGTTTTGTTTTCATTTATAAATATCATTTAATTTCATAAAAAGCCATTAAATATTTTCTTATCTCTTTTTCCATACCTCTCTTTTTTGGTATTGGGAAAATTGACAAAAACTTCATAATGTGCATGCGTATGAGGGCAGTTTAAGAATCAAGTCCTGGAATAAATTGATTGAAGATTTTTACAACAATTTCCCCACTTTTGTTATTTAGGAAGGAAAAATGTATTCTTGGTTAACTAAAGAAATGAGAATTGCGCTATCTCGGATTTTCTTGATTTGAAGACAAAAAATAAATCATTTTACATTGGTGCATGATAAATTTAAACATTTAGAGGAAGGTAGTCCAAAAATAGTTTCTCAATAAAAATAAATAAATAAATAAATATAAATAAATAAAGATGAATAAATAAATACATTCCTTTTTCTTTTTTTAAATCAGAAAAAATAATGGGAAAAGCTTTACTTTTATGTCGGAACGATGGTTCGTAAACCGTAAAAGCCAAAATATTTTATCTGATAACAAAACCCTACGCATTCTACACGTTATAGGGTTAATATGAATACAAAATGCATATAAGGACCAAGAGACTAAAAGAGACACTTCATATTTAGCCTCCTGCGCGAATACAGGACTGCTGATAAAAGCACTTTCTTTGTGATTTTACTTATCTGCCCTAAGATCTTGTTCCAAAGGAGACAAATTATAAGATCTTTAGTTCGTTATTCGGATAATATTTAAAAATATTTGACTCTGCGAGGGCATTTACTACCATAGTCTTTACTGTATCCGCGCATGTATTCCTTGAAACAACTGCATTCTATATTGCACCAAACTGCAGATCTAAAATATGAAATGCATCAACGTTTCTAACACTTGTCCTCTATACTATGCTCGGAATTCATGTTAAAAACAAAAAAAGTGCCTAAAAAATAAAAAAGTTCCATTCTAATAATTTGAAGAAACGGGGAGATTTTAAGGAATTATGTCTTATGGTAATATATATATATATATATATATATATAATATATATATTTACATATTTGGGGCAAACCGTTTTCTATGTGCGTGTGTGTTTAATGTTACTTTTATGTTATGTAGTTTTGTGTTTTAAATGCCAACTAAAATTTATCCTTTTGTTGGATTTCTATACTTTAAAACGCTCGATTTTTTTTGTTTTAGTGAGTTAAAGTTTATTTTATTTTCTAACCTTTTAAAATAGGTTAGCAGTGCTTATTAGTTTGTGAAAATTGTGAAGCTTTGCTATAATGCTCAAATTCTACATAATGAAAGGTATGTAACTAATTTTACGAAGTCCTTCTTATGAGCTTGGCGGTTGGTGTATGGATATTTACGAATTCGAAATCTATAAACCAAAAAGTGAAAATACAAGTTAATGATGACAGCCTCGTAAAAGGGCAGTTATATATATTTTAATATAATACTTTTTACTCATGCTTGATATTGAGTTCAACTACTTGGAACAGTGTGAGAACTTCCTTACTATTAGCAAACGATCTATTCTATGATCCATCAAGCTAGTTTGAAACGCTCCCCCCCCCTCCCATTTAACAAAGAATTCTAAAATTCCTTGCCGAATGAGAGAAAAAAGTAAAATAGCAGAAAATTTTAATATGTACACTCATTTTTTCTGTTTTACTCCCTTCCCCCTCCATATTTCATCCCATTGTAAAACTTTCCAGTTTTGTATTTGTGAATAGAAGTGAATGATACCAATCTCATTCTTGCATTGAACTCTTTTAATTCAAAAACTGATCATAAAATCCCAGTGCAGTTCATATAGTTATTTAACCGTCATATTTTGCTTGTCAAAGCGTTCTGATATTTTCTGAACAAAACTCAAACAAAAAAAAAAAAAAAGAGTCCGAAACTGTAAAGTGTACTTATTTTTATCCTTTCACTTTTTAGAATTTTTTCTTACTAAAATTCATAAAACTATTTCTAAATGCTTTGTAGTTTATTAGGACTCTCTTTATTCAATAACTGATCTTAATAAGTTCATCAACATACTTGATTTTTTTTATAGTATAAAAAATTCTACCATTTTTTTTCATATGGAGTGGGGCAAAAAAGCAATGAATATCTTATGATATAAATACAATAAAATTTAAGATGTCGATGTCTTACGTCAGTGGTTTTTTTTCCAGAAGTATTTTTTTACAAGCCTACAAAAACTATCAAAGAACCACCCCGAGGCATAGCGGACAATGCAATCCACCCTTATATATTTTTACAAAACGAAAAAAAGCACCTGGTCTTTCATCTGTTTACTGGTGTTCTCAGAACATAATCTCTCTTTTCCCACTGTTGCTGAGGAGGGAAAGCTTAGCAGCTACTAGAATCGAGAAAACAGTAGGAAGATGCTCTCGTACAAGGATATCCGATTACAAAGGAAGAATAGAGGGCATAGGAAGCCCCCTTTTTTTTCGTGTGACTCTTCTAGTTCTAGAGGGTCGAGCAATCCCGTGGGAGGCTGTGATTATAATTGGGCCTTTAGGATCTTGTTCGAGTTGGTTTTTCGTGGGCCGCTGTTGAGCGGATTTTACACATAATGTCATGTTTTTCGCAGGATTTTTATAGATTTATTTTATTTATTTATTTGTTTTATACAGTTAGATATTTTAAGGTCTGCTTTTTTTTTTCTCTCCCTTCGTAAGCGTGCCTAAAAGAAATAGAGTCTTGGGAAATGTTAGTTTTCGTAAATAGGGATGAAAAAATAAATGGCTTTTTTATGTCTGTTCATTCCATGAATAACCGGAATGTACTTAATAAAGAATAACCGCAAGAAGGTACTTAATAAATGGACGTTCAAAAAGAACACTTTATTGAGTGTTTGGGAATCTAACATTGAAACATAGTTTTATCTGATGGTTGCAACGGATTCAGGTTTTTAAACTTTAGAAATTCTTTTCGTTCCTTTTCCCCCCCTTCTAAGAACATTTCGCATTAACAATGATGATCAATAAATTTACTCATTTCCTTCACCCTTACTTTGCCCCTATGCCCCCGTATGTAATATGTGTGCCCCGTGTGGGGCTGTAAATTTCTTAAGGGCGATTTTTGTTCTCTTATGGGAACTATTTCAAAGGCAAATATATTTCAAAATTATCCTTGACCGAAGAAAATAGAACACTTAAAGACCAGAAACTTATATTAACATTAACTTAACTTTACCAGTAACTTAACGTAACCATTCCGTTAACATTTCCAGCATCCACATCATAAATTGTATGTAAAAGTAACTTCATAAACGTGAGAGGATAATACTTGCAAAGGAAATGAAAAATTTCATTTACGTTCATAGTTATTATAGCACTGTTGAACTTTTCGGTATGTCTAATGGCGGTTTAAATAATCTTCTTACTTACGATTTTAAAAATATTATATAAGGCGCCTTAGCAAAAAGAGTGTAAGTGACAAAAATAAAAACTTTTTAATAAAAAATGCAAATGATAGGGGAAACATCAATGTATGTTGTGGCAAGAGATATTAGTGGTAATCATAACAGGGTGCTGCTGTACAGAGTGATTTCGAAAGACTAATACATTGAAGCTCCCATATGATTCGTACTTTTCCTTTGTTTTTACTGACAGCCTCTCTTTTGATATTTACATTCGTTTGCTTTATCTGCGGCCGATTTTTGTGAATAGTATAATGTTAGAAAATTTAGACAGTGTGCACATATGCAGGAGTAATAAATTAAATACTCATACAAATTTTAAATTCTGTGCATAATTACAATCTGCCAGAAAAAAATTAACTATTAGACTTTGATAATAGCTCATTAAGTACTTTCACTGATCCTTTCTGAGAGTACAATTTCTCTTCTGTCAACGCTGCTTTGTAAAAAAATTACCAGCGATTCAAGCATGAAAACTTTTTAATGCGTACAGCAAAATAGCTAAAGATGGGTTTCGCATCAAAAAGTTAAGCACACATATATATATGTTTCAGTTTTCATTAATCCGTGTAAGTATCCTATTGTTGAATAGAAAGGTTTATACCGTTGCCAAGGGTTATTAAATAGAACCCCATTCATGATATCCAACACACCCTGCTTCCTCGTAAACGAATTTGCGAAAGATTTTAAAACGACATTCCCCTACCTTTCCCACTCATGCTGCGGCGGAGAATGAGCCGCCGTTTATTAAGACAGTTGAGTAATTCGTTCGGGAGGGGGAACCCATGATAGCTTACTCACCGAAAATTTATGCTGTAGTTGACCTCAGATGATGCTGTCTAGTATTTAGTAAGCGTTTTGCTGTTAGAAGGGAATGCGTTTTGTGGCTGAGCTTGCTTGCGACAATGAATGTTGCGCCGGCCTGCATTATTTTACTTAAGTGGTGGCTCAAGGCATTTGCAGTTCAGGGTTTTGTTAATTCGCGCCAAGATATTTTCGAGTCAGTTTATGACGCGTGCTCGCATTACATTTCAACATCATGCCTGTTCTTTGTGTTACAGCTGTATTATACTATCGTTCGTTAAGACCCATTTTCTAAATCGACGTTCTACTTGGGTCAAACCTTCGTAACTTTAATAAGTGTGCTTTAGTTCTGTGGATTGATGTTACAGCTGCATTGTACCATCGTTTGTTAAGATTCATCTCCTAAATTGACGCTCCATTTCGGTCAAATCAATTAAATATTTTTATTGGAAGATATAAACTATATGTTAATTTTTTTCTAAATCATTAGTATTTTTCAATCGCCTTTAGTAAGAAGTAAATAAGTTCATGTTTAAAAATTTTTAGTGATAATAGGAAACCACTTTAACAAAATGTGCTAAAAATTAAAATAATCTAGAAAGACTTCTCAATGTGTATGTGAGTAGGACAATTCTATTTAACTTTTATAATGCACATGCACAATAATTTACGTTGCTTCTTTTTTATTTTTGGCATCAAATGACACACTTTGAATTAAATGTTTCTTAACAAGTACATGTTTAATTTAAAATGATGATATTTTTTCATGTGTAAATATAAAAATCTATTATTTTGAGTGCAAGGTAAGCCATCATTAAGAGGTTTTAAGAGTCTAAAAGGGATAATTTATTGTAATACCAGAAACAATGTTTCATAACTGCAGCTTTTAAAATTATGAAATTCTTAATTTCGATCCAATTTGTTCTTGAAATATTTTTCTGCGTAGTATTTTTAGCATAAATGTTTGAGCAAGTTAAGAATTTTTCAAAGAATAATAACTACCATCCTCCTCTCCACCCTCCCCCCCCCCCAAAGAAAAAAGAAATAAAAAAAATTCGTTCCTCATGCCCCATATAGAATTTAAAATTTTTACATGGGTGTTATTCCAATGAACAGAAATCTACAACAAGAAGCAAACAAAAATCATTTTGAATTTATGAATTAAAAGGTTTTAAAAAGTAAACATCGGTATAAAATATTTACAGTGCAGAGCTGCATGTGTAATTTATGAAGTATATAATCATACGAAAACACAATTGTCCTTTTATTTCAATGTCCATTTCATTATTTATGATCCTTTAAAGAAAAGTAAGTAGCAGGAACAAAGCACAGAATATATTTCAACTTATTTCTCCGGATCAAAACTTACTCAACTTCGTGTAATATAATTGTAAAGATTAAAGGAAAGTAGTTATTTGAATTAACTTTAATCGACATTTATCGATTAGTAACATACATCAGTACTTTTAAAACTACTACCCTTCGTTGTCAAAGAAAAGGTTATTTCGAACGTACATCAAAAACTGTTTTGCTCCAATAATTCCTTAAAAAAGAAGCGAAGTAAAAGAGTGCTTTATTTTTTTCTCCAGCTATACTAAGGTATTCTTGCCACACACATGGAGGGGTAAGACTCAATTACCTATGTAGTGTTCTGTTCTCATTCGGTAAATAAAAACAAACTATCTCCAGTCAAATTTACTAATGTCCTTGCGATATCAATAATTGAGTTGAAATTAAAAGAGGCTTATTACTGGGCATAGTAAGTGTTTGAAAGCTGGTTTATATGTCAAACTTCTTTGCAGAAGGGCCTTTAGCAAAATTGAAAGCTTTTTAACGGGCTGTCATTTTTTTGTAAGAGTTTTAAGGCTTCGTTTAGCTTGTGCATTTTTCTCCAAATTACAATAATTAAGGAATAAATTTAGTGTGTTAAATCATAATTCAACTACATGCAAGAGAAACAGAGCATCCAATTAAATGCCTATTTGATTCTTTTTGATGTGCTTGCCTCCATCAGAAGCATTTTGAGAAAAATTAGATTATTATTACTTCTCAAAACAATATAAGCAATATATTAATCCTGCAAAAACTTACTTGATAATAAAATATCAATTCTGCAAGATCCTAACATTTTCCAAGCAGATATGATGTTTCTAATAGATGAAAAGTAAGCAAACGCGATATTGCAATATTTCCTTGCGCTCAATGCATTTAAATATGTATTGTTCGAAACCAAGAGGATGATAAAGAGTGCAAAATTAATGCAAAAGAAGGCCGAAAAAGGTATCGTTGATTGAAGTATTGTGTTGAGGTACATATGAAAAAATTTGTAAGCTCAGAAATTCGTTACTATGCTATTATTCTTTTTTTAGAGTAAGAACTTTGAGGCTCTATGCTTTAGATGCTTTCGCAGTAGTTCTTAAGTTGAAAGATTATGATAGACATCACATCCAAAAAAAGAAAAAAAGGTGTAAGGTCTACACTGCGTGATTATCAATTTAAAGGTTTTTGATGGTACTTAGAGGAGACTTTGAGGAGTGAAGCGTAAATGTTGAACCATTACCAAAGGTATAGTCCCGGAAATAGAGGTGGAAGGAGTTACCTGTATGAACTTAAGTTGTTGAAATCAAAAAGTTGTGCTGATGCTTCAATTAAAATTTTAAAAAGTGGGAGGACGTTTGAGTTAAAATAAAGAAATGGGGGCACGCTATCCACCAACGTTACCCAGACCATCAACGTCCACCCAGACTACACGACTGATCGTTACGTTAAAGTATGGCATTAATCATACTGCTACCAGACCTTAACTTCCACCTCTGAAAACATTGTAGAAATTTACCCTGTTGTTAGTAAAGATTTTTACACTTCTTCATATAGTTTCATCTTCAAATATCGGCTCTGAAAAAATTGTAGTAGTTTTTAGATGTACTTAAAGGAGCAGTTTGCAGTCATATTTAAAGAAGCGAGATTTTAAGAACTAGCATGTAACCAAGTGCAATACTAATGATTAATTGCGTAGTAATTCTTAATAGTACCATAGAACTCATAAAGAAGGGTTTAAGAAACAGTAGCAACGTAGTTAAATTATTCGGTTAAACCCTGTTGTCGGTTAAACCCCTCTCTCCCTCATACCCAGTTGAGGTATTGAAATCTTTTAAGACACTAGTAAAAACGCACTGATTTTATACACTAAATAAAAGAGTAGAAGTGTTTCATAGCGTTATAAAGATGACATTTGTGTCACTAACCTCTAAAGATGTTAAAGAATTTGTAATTAATTTAGCAGTTTTCTTTAATATTATCATAACAGAAGAGATTTATCGTCGTGGTTAATGACGTAGCTAAACATAGTTAATTACGATTGAAACTAATCTTAAAAATGAAATCACCATATTTATCAAAGACAACTACATTATTGATGACAATTTTTGCAATCTTTTCAAGTTTGTTCAAGTTTTAAATATCACTTTTTCTAACTAACCTTTCAACTTGGTAGATTGGATACGCACACCTTATTTTAACAGGCTTGTTTCATTTAAATACTGGCTTAGAGGGCCAAAACCTATTGATTTTGACCTTGCAATTTATGTATATATTTGCAGTTTACGCTGGGAATCTTTTTGATTCGGTACTGTTAAAAATTAATAAGCTGTTAATCTCGATTTCCGCTTGTTCAATTTAGTTTTAAATCACTCTTCCGGAAATATTATTAAGCATAACTACTTCGTGTCCGTGTAAAACTACTACATTTTTTATCCCATTTTGTGAATTTTATTTTAATTCAATTGTGCACTCTTTATGTAACATCGAAACCATGCAGTCACGAATGTTTTTTCTTTTGTTTCCTTGAGGTCAGCATCTTAACTAATTCAAGAAAAGAAACATTCATGATTTGTTTTTAAGACATTCGTATCTTATTAAAAATAAGCTTAAAATATTTTTAGGCTACAAGTTCTTAAAATGCAGAATGTTTATGAAACTGGATTTGCTTTGAATTTTGAAAAAGACATTCTCGAAAAAAAAAAAAGGCTCATAAATTAAAAATGATAAGATTTATGTTCCATCAAATTATGGGACACTTTGCTAATGCAATGACTGTGATTGCTGATAATATTTCTAAAACCTTTTTGAATGAGTGATTTACAGGTACTTTAAAATAAGGAAGCAACACATTCATTAACTATTCATTATCAATAAGTCTTAGCTCTTTAGTTTTCGTAAACAAGAGAAGACTATTCAGATACGAAGAGCTGAGTTTATTTTTTTCAACATTATTATTAATAGCATCGTTTGGTAATAAGTTAAACTTCTTACCTTTAATTGGTACTGGGTTGCCGTCTGACATGTTCAAAGGATTGCTGATACTCGATGCACAGTCCTTGGCATGACATGCATTAGTTCCGACTAGACCTTCTACTGGCCTTATGCAAATGTTTCCACTAGCAGGTGGACTTCGTTCACTTCGTACATGGGTACTTCCGGGTGGAGTACCCGATAAATCTAGCCTTAATTTACAGACAACATTTGGAATGACAAGAGTTTCCGAAGAATTAGGCATGACACCGTTAGAATTTTCGTGGTCCCTTGGAGGAGATCGAAAAGGAGAGGATGACTTCTTGTTTTCAGGACATGAAAGATTCAAAGGTTGCTCCACTGGTGCAGTCCTTATTTCTGTATGGGACATAAGTGGTACTATTTGTTTTGGTGTGCCATTAAACAGAGGGACAGGAGTAATAGTATCTTGTGGCACAGGGCTCATGGAACAGTAGTTGCCATTACTGTTATTGTTGTTGTTATTGTTGTTCACAACATCGGAGTAGAAGTTATTATTCATGAACGGTGAAATCGGTGATCTTCTGTCCCGAAAGCCAAGAATGTCTGCAATAAAGTGAGGGGTTGGATACCTTGGCGGTTTTGCGTACACATGAGGATGCCATGTCCTGAGGGGCGCTAAGCCTTGGTTCGGGGAAGGAGCCATCTGTTGCTGGTGTAGGTGAGGGTGATTTTGGAAAGATGGTGGCGAACTTGACCCACAGCCGTTCGCTTGCATCATGTAAAATTCTTGCATTTGCTATGACCTTGTGAGTAAATTTTAATGAATTGCAGCCATTTCTTGATAAGAAAATATCATTATTTAAGACGATTTCTTTTCTAATTAAAAACAATTTTTCTCATGGATATGTTTCATCGTGTCTAACAACATTTTTCTTCTTATCTCACAACTGTTTTTAATACACTTTATTTTCCTGAGACAATAATAAGGTTTTTGATAGCGTCGAATATTGATGAAAAAGTTAAATAATTAACAGAAATCACAATATTCAGAAATGAGTCTTATAAGTTCATATTTATATGTTCGGATATGCTCTGTCCGTGTAGTCCTTTTTTATTATGATGTAGTACTTACTAGCAAAGACGTTGCTATAAAGTTCTATATTTTGAAATTAAGTGTCAAAAACATTACTTGTACAATATTTTAAGCATGAGCAATGTTTTGACTACAGTACAACGAAAAAATCTTACTTTGTATAAATTTGAATCCTTTCAGAGACAATGATATCAAGTTACGGATATTTTGTGTAATTAAGGTATTAACCTTAAAAGTTTTAAGTTGAGCAAATAACTCGAACTGCAGATGAAAACTTCATAGTTAACACAAATTTCAGTTTAAAGCGATCACTTCAGAACAATTCTTTTACTTGTTTTTATTTGGTTTGGACGAAAATAATAAAAGAAATTGTGGGCTTCGTTTCGTGTATTATATCAGCTGGAGTGGAGACCACGCCGTGGCTCCCCAACGCGAACACACACTCGACTGGAAAGGGTTGAGACGGGCAAACGATTTGCTCCCGAGTTCCACGAGCGCTCTGACGCAACTGAGAGGAGCACGCGGCATCGCTTCCTAAAAGGGGGTGATGGCAGGGAGGATTCGAAGGGAGGTGGAGCGAGATACGTTCTAAGAGCCGGGGGGTATCGATTCTGGGAGGGGGGAAAGAATGGGTAGCTATAATCCTCGCGCCCAATCAATAGAGAGGGGCTGCTCCTCGGGAAAATGTCTTAATTTAAATGCGTGGCAATTAATACTGAATCACTTGGTGGCACAAACGTTGCTCGGCCAATGGCAGAGATATGAATGTTTGTCCATAGGGGCTCAAGATGTTTGTTTTTGTTGGGTAGTGGTAGGGCCGGAGCATTTAGGGTGCCGCCCCACGCATTTTGTCTTTCGCAGTGTCCTGTTACTTGTTTTCGCGTGGGCGAAACTTTCTCGGAATCGTTATTACGCAAAATGTATTGCAGGCCACTTGCTGTCTTTTGTGTTCACCAGAGACGCTATTCAAAAACGACTAAATGCCCCATCCATCACACCCTGTACTTATCCGACATTTTTTTCTAATATGATGCTCTTGACGATTGCACATTTTATTCCGTGATTAGTAATTTATGTTTTATAATTCGAAAAAAAAAAAAAAAATAATAATAAAAGAAACAGGATGTGAGACTTTACCGGAAATTATTAATCTCACAATATTTGTTAGATTGTTTCCACTTTAGAGTGTCATAACAATAAGTAATGCAGCTTTTATTGTAATATGTGTTGCTAAACAGCGCAGTGTGTTAATTAAATTGCCCTTTTCTTTCTTTCTTTTTTAAAATCTAGTGAACAAGTGCTCCATTATACTGTGCGCCGAAAATACATGGTGATACATTGTTTCGGCGACCATTATGATAGGAACTTTTTCATCCGAAAACTATATTTCCTTCACTGTAAAAAATGTTTTCCTGAAAATACAGGAGAATTTTACGTAAATCACTCATCCGGAGGCTTACGTAAAATTACAGAGAATCAAAAACATGAAACTAGAAAGTCTTAAAAGAAGGAAATTACAGAGAACGAAAAGCAGACACTTTGTTAATTGACAGCAACAGACAGTATGCCGCAGTAGTGGCATTATCTGTGAATACGCTGGAATACTAGTTCGGTAGTAACACAAAGGCGAAAGTGAGTTCAATTGAACCCACGCTGTGTGCCCTACGTCGTTTGGCCCAAGAAGTCTCCGGACTTGGGAGGCCGACAAGTAACCCGAACGCCAACAATATACTACAATGCATATCTTGACAGGTTTTAAACTGGTAATCACAGATTTCAAGTATTCCGTTTTGCGTAATTTAAGATATATCTCTGCAGTTGTACAGAGTACAGAAAAACAAATAATTTAATAAAAAACTGTTATCAAGAAACTTGATTATTTGATTTAAAACAAGTTCTTCGTACATTTAAAGAAACACTCAGTTTCCCTTCTTCATTTTTAGACATCTCTTACAACGGTAACTCATTCATGTCGATATTGGGGGTGTGGATGAAAAGGAGCCCCCCTCCCCCTCCGTTCGTAATCCTGCGTTGAAGGCATCTGTTTTGAAAATGTAGATAAAGCGATTACTCAATATCAAACCTTTTCGTATTTGCCTTACGCTACTTACTCGTATTTTTTATTCAAGTAAACATTCGAAGTTTCTAAGAAGGCATATTTCTCGTTACGGTGCATTTCACTCAAATTATTTTATAACTCACCAAAGAGTTGAAATATTAGTACAAAAAGCATTCATGTATATTTATCTCATATTTTTACATAAAATGTATGTTGATATTTTGAATTTGGGCCCATATTATGTTGCAGGACTTAGTGAAAGAGGAAAATTCCGTAGAAAATGAGCAGGGAAAAAGCAAGTGATAATATGAAAAAGTGTAAATTAGCATTTCTTAAGAAAAAAGTTTTAATTCTCATTATTCTCCCCCCTTTCCTTTTTTTTTAACTTTAAAAAAGTTAAGTTCATGAACGAGATTTTCCCCCTATGTTATCCCATGGGCTTTATGAGTCTTTCTAAACATAACGACATCTCGTTGATTCAGTATTTTTAATGAAATTTTTTTCCTGCTGAATACGAAATTAACTTTCTCAAAACTCGAGAAACGACAAGAAAATTGTTAACAATCAATGTAATCGATTAATACAAATAGTCCATTTGATTTATTGCGATAAAAATATGGCTTTTCATTAGTTTGCTCTGTTTGGCGTTCCTCTACTGCAATTTTTATCAAATTTCCTTAATAATGACGAATATTGTTACATTTAAAATGAGCAAATTTTTCTAAAAAAATATCATTGCGTACTAGATAGTTAAACTGGGAAAAATGCAACTTGATTTTTTTGAAATAATGGTGCTCTTGTACCGTTCATATTCGAGAAATTCCAATGTTTTTAACGAACTTTCACAAGGAGGACGGTTATCACTTCATACCATACGTATTTGTCTGTTTGTTTATTTGTTCATCGATAACTTCTCACTGGATGGACCGATTTTGGTGATTCTTGCTTTAATCGATCGAGGTTGGTCTTCCATAGGCCTCGTATCTTCGTTTGACCACATTTAATAATTAGAAAAGAAGTTATGGACAGAAATATAGTGATTAGTTTTATCCATAATTTTTGACTAAATGAATCGATTTCGATGTTTTTTTTTTTTTTTTTTTTTTATTTTTGAAATCGATAGAGGGTCGTCTAACTCAAATATTGCACTTCGATTTGACATAATTTTTGACTAAATAAATCGATTTCGATGTTTTTTTTTTTTTATTATTTTTTTTTATTTTTGAAATCGATAGAGGGTCGTCTAACTCAAATATTGCACTTCGATTTGACTAGAATTATTCTTCAGAAAGATTCGACAGGGTGGCGTAGTGGTAAGACGCAGGTCTCGTATGCCCAAGTTCGCAGGTTCAAACCTGGCCCAAGTCGGTGGATTTTCAAGATGCAGAAAAACATCTGCGTCCATGTCGTATGATTTTTCGGCATGTTAAAGATCCCTTGAGTATCCGTTTGGCATGGATACTCTCGGCGAAATTAAATTCCTACTGCAGATTGCATCAACGAGAGCTCAGGTGCCCCATCTAGGGGAAACTAAGCGTCAAAAAAAAAAAAAAAAAAAAAAATTGCGGCAATGGTACCACACTCATTGCGGTGCCGCTGAAAGAGTTGGTACCAATATCTGGGGACGAACTAGGTCTGCAATGGTTGATGGCCAATACTGCAGCCCCATTAGAAAGAAAAAAATCCTTCAGAAAGAACCGTTATAAGTGCAATAAAATATTTTCCTTTTCATTGGAAAGGCTTGGCTTGATATTTCTTCGTTCGGAAAATTATTAAGTAATATAAAAATTATTGTTAAAAAGAGAGTGTGTTGTCATTAAGCAGCAATATTAAAGGCAATTATAATAAGAGTTTGGCTAAAAGCCTCTCTGATGCAAAAATTAAATCCATTCAGTTTGTTTGCTCTAGTGACCTTTCAAAATTAACTTCAGAACAGAATTTATCATACAAATGATTAGTTTTAGTGACAGTCACTCAAAGAAAGTGTGCGCGCTGATAAGTTTCTTTTTTGTTTTGAAAAATTAAGTATTCGTAGGAAAAATACACTAAAAAGAAATAAATAAAATAAATTTTAGAAAAAAATAGAGCCGACTTCAAATTATAAATTGTGCTAAAAAGTAAAAAATAAATTCGTTCTTTAAACAACATAAATACGACTTTTAAACATAATTTTTGAAAATTTAGACAGACAAATTCTTTTGTAAGCATGAATCAAGTACAAATTTAAATGACCCTGAGTTTTCAACAATTCCAATATAATGTCGCACGTGGTGTAATGGTGATTAGACTGCCATAATTTTGCACCAACTTCAAACATTGCGTTTAAAAGTCGTATCGATGTTGTTTAAAGAATGATTTTATTTTTTACTTTTTAGCACAACTTATAATTTGAAGTGGATTCTATTTTTTTTTCTTAAATTTATTTTATTCATTATTTACTGTCAATGTTTTCAAACAATGGGTTTATAAAACGCAATGAGCAAAAAAGAAGAAGAAACCTTATAAACTGCACAATTAAAATAACAATAATAATTATTATTATCCAAACGGCTTAAAAAATTATGCAAATTTTTATTAAAAATTTCAAAATTTATATACTCATATGAAACATGCATTTAAAATTTAAACTAGGTAACAATTTCGTTACAAAGATTTTTTCGATTTGCAATTTTCCAATAATATTTTAAATATACAATTTAGAGAAAATGTGTTAACAAAGCAATAGTATGCATTGAGAAAAAAAAAAACTTTTAAGTTAAAGGAAAATGTATAACCGCAGAATGGGCAAATTTTGTAACATACATTGATCATGGAAATTGCGGGATGTGAAAATTTCGTTACTTTTACGTTGCCCGGGGAAATTTCGAGTTGCCAAGTTTTGTTACTTTTCTGTAGCTTGTGGAAATCACAAGTTGCGAAGTCATTGGTTTGATAGAATATATAAATCCTTTGTAATGCTTTTTAAATATTTAAAAAATATATATAACTTAAAATTCAAAAATTTTGAAAAATTTCAAATAATTGTTGAGACAAATAGACAATGGTATTAATCAAATGCATTGTGAAGAAAAAAAAGAAGCTTTATTTATTTATTTATTTACGTTATTTTTTCAAATTTTTTTATTTTTAAGATATTGAAAATAAAAGTTTATACTTTAGAAAGATAATTTTTAATTTCTCTCTTCCTTTGGTAATGTTAATACTTCAAAGTTTGGTTTCAAACTTTGAAATGTGTTCAATATTTTAGAAGATTAACTAAAGTAAGGCACTATAAAACATTATTTTTCTTCCCACTGACAGAAATCTTTAAAGAACAAATAAAACTTCCTATCAAAAAAAGAAAGAAAAATCAACTCTTAACAAAAAACATTTATTTATTTATTTCTTAAAAATATGCTGCGGTTTAATTGCTTATTTTTGAAACTAGAACAGACATATTGAGATAAAAATTTTCTGCCACTCGGCAATGTACTCCTTGTGCGATATCGAGCCAATAGTGGTTTAAGAGTAAGCTTTCTGACATATTATCGATATAGAGGCTGTTCGGGTAAAGGAGGAGGTGAAAGAGAAAAGTTATGCGTTCGTAACAGTAGTCGTAAAAAATTCCTCTCCAGTAGAAAGTGTTATACATCCGCATTAGAGCGATCCATTTTGGAGACCATCAGTTGTTGAAGCAGACATTTAAAGGAGTGTCGCTTACGGGTTACGGAAGCTAAAGCTTCTTCAGGATGGTGAATGAAACAGAATTGGTGTTCTTCTGTTAGAAGATGATATTTCAAGAAATTGATGTATTTAGAGGCTCGCTATAGCAAATCTAACGAAAAAGGACTTTTGGTCTTTACGAAAATGGCGGTTAAAATAAAGCCTTTCCCAGATCTTTTTGTTGAGTTGTGTCGGAAAGTCGATGAAGAAGAAATTTTGTGGGATTAGGAGTTGAAGAAATTGAAGTATTTAAAAGCAATCTCGCAAGGGTTTTTATTTTCATTTTCATTTTAAAGTGCGGAAATATTTTTTTTATCTGTGAGGAAAATGTCGATGAGGAGAGGGTTGCTGTCGATTTTCTTTGCTTATTCTTTTGTCATTTTTATTGCTCAGGATTGAAAGTGATTTTTCATTTGAGACCAAAACATATTTTCTTATCCAGTGAATTATAATGGACTGGAAAGATCATCTTCCAGCTTATTAAGAGCACTGGTCTATATTTAGAACTAGATTCTTTTTAGAAATTTTTTGTTTTATCTTCGTACACTCCGGTTCTAAAACTGATATTTCGACATCACTCTTAGTAAATAAAAAGTTAAGCCATACTTTTGATGTAAAAAGTTATTAACAGTTTTATAAAGAGATTAAAATTTTGTTAATACGTACGTACTTAGTTTTGGAAAGTACATTGTATTGTTTCCTTTTTTTCTCTGCAAGAATTAATTTTCATTAATGTAGTTCATCAATGTCCATTAAAATGAATTAATATATACTTCATTAATGTAGAATATAACGTAGCATTCTAATGAAGATATTACTATTCATGTAATTATAATGTCTTCATTAGAACGAATTTTTGCATTGATTTCTTGTGTGAAAATCGTTTTGCTTCCTTGGAAAAAAAAAGAGTTTCTTAATCGCTACTGTACACAAGAAAACTTTTTTCTTGTCTTTTTTATAATAATTGATTCGGTGAAATGCAAAGAGATGCAAGGGATTGAAGGATTTAGAGTAAAAGGCGTTCGAAGTTTAAATCATATGAGTGGTATAGATAGATAGAAGAGGAAGAAGAAGAAGAAAAATTTTAAGCTCAATATTTGTGATCTATTTATGCAACTAAGGTAACTAGAATTTTATTAAACCGTTCGGTTCTCAGCCACTTGAATATTTTTAGAGGAAGCTATGGTACTCTGAATTTCGCCAAGAAAGCATGATTATCTCATAAATACGGCAACCCTGTAAATCAAGTGACACACTCCTCCTCACGTGACAAAGGCTTCCGCTCGGGGACTTAGCAGGAGGGAAAAAAAGTGGGATACGTCGCGATCAGGTCGCCAGGGAATCCTATAAAACGCTGGCCATAATAGCGTCAAATGCTCTGAGAACAGTAACACTTGGGGGAATAGGGCCAGAGCGCTTTCCGAAAGAGAAAAGAACTTGCTTGATATCACGAGTTAAGTGGATTAAAGGAGGAGAAAGTCTCCTGATCACTCATATGACGCGTTTTAAAAACGACTCTGTGTCACCCCAAGTGGGCGACAAAAGACATCCAACGGTTTTTGTTTATGCATTCTTCACACGTCTCTGACTTCAATAAATGTTGATGCCGGGAATGGCCTTTGAATGTAATGGATAGTTGCATTCGGGGTGACTTTTGTTTACATATATATATATATATTTGAGATTGTTGTCCCATGGGGGAGAGGGAGCGTTAGATTGTTTGGTATCTGAATCTTGATGGAAAGATTTCTATTTTTTTTCTCATTTTTTTTCTTTTCTTTTCTAAAGCACACTTGTTTATCACTGGTCACACTTTTTTAGCATAGAAAATGAAGCAGGTATCTTCCGTGGAGATTAGTTTACCGCAGAAATTTACATTTGTTTCCATCGTTATTTGTTTGTCATTCACGAAGTTGAAGATGGTAAGTATAACACAATCAAGTACTATATATATATATATATATATACAGTAAAACCTGTAAAGTTGACCACCTTTGTAAGTTGGCCAACTGTCTAAGTTGACCACATTTGTCAGGAACGGAAATAGCCATATTATATAATGTAGGGTAATACTAACCCCTTACCCGTTTGTAACTTAAACACCTAATTTGACCACCTGTCTATATTGACCACTTATGTGCACCAAATTTGGGTGGGAGTATTATAAAAAGTCATTTGGGTAAGTTGACCGCCTAATTATTACTATTATTTATTAGTTTATCTATGTTTGCAAACATAAAAAATAACTTAAATAACTTATCCAGAATATTTTTATGATATTACGTTAGCCCCTATTTGTCTGAATGGATGAAACATCAATATAAAGTTTCCCTAAACCTCTTTGTAAGTTAACATTATGAGAAAACTGCTATGAGCACTCTTTTATTCTTTAAATAATTCTTTTAATTGATCTAGCCATTTTGAAAAACAATGTATTTTAAAAATAAGTAATAATGTATTAAGTAACTTATGTAATTAATAACACATTTATCTTTATTTTAACTAAGTGCTTTAATTTTAAAGTTGTATACGGTCATTGTAAGTCATTCAGGTTAAATTTATCCAATGATATTTCAGGTAGTTGTTCCTACATAACATTTAGTTCTTTATTTATATATTTTGGCTTAGTATATGAATATGTAAAACTATATTTCTCCTGCGGTAATAATAAGGAGTCAAGTGGAGCAAAATTCAGCCGAATAGCACCATATTGCTTCGGACACCCCAGCTATATGCTTGCGTCAAACAATTCTAGCCTTCATGAACGAGGTAATACAATCACAGTAACCTCCCCTTTTATGTCTTCCATGAATGAGGCATATTATAACCGGCGGCTGCTGTTCATCTCCCAACCCGTATCTGGATGCCTCATCACACTGTGTTTATCCCAAAACAGTGTTGTGGCTCCATTCTGTTCCGCTTACAGAAGCACGAACTGCAACTGCAACAAGGACCTACACAATCTTGCAATTGCTATGCCCCGTTAGGTATTCTCCAGGACAGTCCGCGGAAACTAAACCTCCGTTAATTAACTTAGTTTTCGTGGGGGGAGTATCCCCGTATCTCTAATAAGGGGCGCGATTTCCATTGTGGAGGAATAAGGGCGGTGGGGAAAAGGCCTTTTACAGAGAGGACGGGCTGGAAAGGATGCCATTGGAGAGGTTTAACGGTGTGTGACGTAACAGAGTGACGTTGAATGAGTTGAGTTTAGTTGCCGTTATGAGTTACGACAAAGATCGAGACTGACCAGCGTTCAAGCAAGTAGTTTCATGCGGGTCGAAAGGCTACAGTTCTAATTGCAATTCAAGTTTGCCATCAACGACGCTTTAATCACGCTGCCATCCTGCTGCAGCAGGTTACTTAAAGGTCGTTTTGAGTTGGAAAGGGTTACCGAGATAGGTGACCGCAGGAGTATAACAAGTATAATGTTTCAACTCGTTATATCTCATACATGTTATTATTTCAATTAACCCCTCAAATTTGAGAGAATAGTGAATAAATTTATAAAATTATGTTTTTCAGGATAAAACACATAAATTTTTAACAGCTTCAATGAGAAGTAAATTGGTTCGAGTAAACTCACATGGGTTTACGGATGAACGAGGCAGAAGCACACTTATCATAATTAATTTCTACTATTTCATGAAGTTTTACGAGCACGTGACTGATAAGAAATTTAAAACTTTTGTTCTGAATGAAAAATGAAATATATTTTGAACATTAACCAAAGTTTAATGAGTATCTTGTGCTTTATCATTCATTTTAGGTAGATTGTGAATACGCATTTTATCATGTCTGCAATCAATATCCGTAGGCTGTGGTGATATTTGAAATGTTTAATAAAGGGTTCGCTAACAGAAAAAAATTTCTTTAACAATTCGTTTTGGCTCAAAAGGTACATTAACGCAAAAACTGACCTTAAGATATGAGTAAAAGAGAAGCGTTCGCAAATTAAATGAGTTAAAATTTAACATTGCTTATGCCAAAGCTATACATATATTTTCTTTTTTGATGAATGATAAAAAAGTGTTCAAAATGGTTTATTTTGTACAAATTCTAATATTTTCAATTCAAAATGTTTTATAAACTTATAAAAATTGATATTTTTTAATCAGAAAAAATCATAGGGAAAGCAGTTAAACAAGAAAAGTTTTAGAAATTGTTTATTTAATCGTTTGGTCAGTAAAACCTCTCAATAAGGGACACTAAGGGGACTGGAACTTTTGTCCCTTAAATAGAGGTGTGCCTTCTTCGGAGGTTCATAAATTGATGCAGACACATATAGTTGTAACAAGATGCTTGTTACATCTCGCGATCATAATAACTTTAACCAAATACTTTGGTTATTTACTTAGTCCTTGGTGACAAGCCTTGGCATTTTTACTCACGGTTCCTTCTGATTAACCGATAGGCGTAACCACCACTTGTCACTTCTTTTTTAATTGCCTACGCCGCCAAAAATTTTATACCATTTTATTTTTTAGAAACAACATTTTAAATTATTTTTTCAATTAGCTTTTTCACTGGGTATTATTTACCTTTCAACCATTTTTTAATTTTAATTTAATTCCGTCGCATTTCAACATCACAAATTTGAATTATTTTAAATATGCGACGGGAACTATGTACTCTCTCGGAGTAATACTCCCCTTTTTCGCGCCTTTGCCAATTGTTCCGGGACTGAATCTGTGTGTTTTCCCCTCATCCTACTAAAAGTCGAATACGGTAAAGACGCGCCCGGCGTCTGGGCAATTTTGCCTATTCGTCGGGCAAGCAATGTTTTGTAAAATGCTAACTACTACCGCTTTTATTCCTGCTGCATTGGTTTTATCATTAAAATGTTCTCCTAAGAACAAATCATGTACTAAATAGTTTTTGTTCGTCGAAATTGATTTTTGTACATATTAGATTGCTGGAAGCGATCGGAGTTGATCAAAGCCTCCGGGTGATGCCGTTTTCACTTTATCAAAATATATTCAGCCAAGAATTCGTTTGAACTGTATCATTTTAATGTTTTATTGACATTACGACTGCAATGCATAGTTTGGAGATGCTGACTGATCTACGGAGCTGAAGATTGCCTGTCAACACAAAGTTGTAAAAGAATTTTTTGACCGTTATGTAACTACAATGACCAAGTTAACCAGCATTGAGGAATCCGTCCTCGGAACAACTAACGCTCCAAAATGAACATTATTACGAACTGATAATCAGCCGCCAAATGAAGGAGCAATAGTACGCTTCATTAATTTCGTATTGGACAATCAACTTCTGCACTCTTCAATAATCAGGTAGTCATCTTCAAGTATCAGGTGATATAATCTATTACATCAATTTCTAACGCCATCTTTGTCACAACCGCATTAGAGATCGGTAAAATTCTTCTGTGTAAACTACTTAAAATAACGAGTTGTACTATTGTGTTACATGCTAGTTTTTTTTTTAATTTTTCTTAAAGAGCTCTTTTATTTTTTTATATGCAGTCTGTTATATAATGCAATAAATCCTTACAGTCAACGATTAATAATTTCGTAGTTATTTCTAGTATGTATTTTTAAATATTTTAATTTACATAATTTTTTGCTTAATCTTTTTCATTTCTAAATGCTCTAACATATTCTGATCTTACACAACGCAATGTATCTAAGTGCTAAATCCAAATATACCACTACAACACTACAATAGTGTATTGACTAAGTTTAACTTTTTAATAGTAAACATGTGTTACCATTTAAGCTTAAATACTGAAAATGGCTCATGCATACAAAATAAATGTTAAAATTATTGAAATTTAAAATTTTTTCATTGAGAAACTGAAATTTTAGCATAAACATCGTATTGGCAGAGTTTTGGAGCTTACAGAAATTTATTTGAAGTAATCTGTTCGATGGGTTTGTTTCAAAGTAGTACGCAATTTGGGCAATACTGTAGAAATTACGTTCAGTGCGCATTTTACAATTCTTGCATAAAAAAGCTTGTCGGTACTGTGTGTCCTTGCTGAACACACATGTATTCCACAGAGGCGTAGCTAGGTGGGGGCAAGGAGGGACAGCTGTCCCCGGGCGCAGCGTCAAAGGGCGCCAAATTAATGTTAATTTATTTTATTTTTAAATGCGAAAAGTAAATTATTTGAACTGAAGAGGTGTGAATGTGTTCGACAAAAAAGTGGGAGCATCGCGAATCATATCGGGAATGCCCAATGTAGCACAGGAGTGCGTGGGAAATCAGACAAATAATTTTGCGAAGCCTAAGTGGCCCATAATTCCTTTAGAAGTGAATGGTCGCTAATAAAAATGAAGGTTAAAAGGGCTGCATTTTTTATAGCTATTTATCATTTAGGAATCATAAAAGTTTTTAAAATTCCGTTTAGGGGCGCCCCAGGCCCCCAGGGGTACAGAGAAGTGCAAAATCTTCAGTTGTCCCCGGGCACTGAAAACCCTAGCTACGCCTCTGGTATTCCATTGTACAAAAGAGGAAAAAAGGCTTTACAATTAGGTTTTGTCAAGTACTTTAAAATGCACTTGTTTCTTTGTTCATGCTTCTAGAACTCATATCAACTTTCAGAAGTTAATTTTTAGAAAAGAAAAAAAAAGAACTTTAGCTTCCAGTAAATTTTCTTATCTATATAACTTGAATTTTGGAAAATTTTCTCCAAGAATGTCCCTTAAATAGAGTGTCCCTTATTCAGAGGTAAATACATTGCAGTCCCTATTCAAAGGGACTGGGACCAGAAAAAATTTCCCCTAATTAGAGGTGTCCCTTAAAGGAGGTACCACTGTATTATAATAACTGACGCAGCCATAATGTTACGCGTGTTTAACGAAAAACTTTGAAATTTTGACTACGGGCTCGGCCTGTTGGGCCAACAAGTTCAACCTGTGAGAACCCGCTGAATATCACCACTGTTGATATTCAGCGTCTTTTGAAATCATATTAACATGATTCATATTCACATTATTGCAAGTAATGTATTTACTAATAGTGCTGTCTCTCGTGGTAAAATATAAGATAAACTAAGGATATAAAAATGCAACAAAATATATGTTGTTTATTAAACCAAAGTGTCACAGCTGAATTTCATGGAGCATCATGAGTTATTTGAGCGCACTTTGAGCTAGGTCCTGATCAACTTACTACTATGACTTTTCTCCATCAGACCCCTACCTGTTAGCCAATGCCTTAGAATTGCTTCCGCACGGGGCGGGTAGTGGAGTCTACTGATTTTACATGCACGTATCCCCCAGTGTACATGGCGAGTCTTCAGCGGGGATCGAACGCGCGACCTTCCAGGTGGAAGTCCGACGCTCAAACCACTAAGCTACCACTGCCTCCTTACTACCATGACTGAATAGAGCCACGTGTTAACATGATTTATATTCACGTAATAATTTGATTTTACTCCTGCAACGGTTTTGTTATTAATGCTGTCTCTAGAGCTAAAAGGTTTAAAACTGATATAAAATTTAACAAAAGCGAAATACATTTGAACGAAGGCTTAAGTTTCACGGTTGAATCTCACGGATTATCATGCGGTTTTTTCATTCCCTTGAGGTAGATTTTGAAAAACTAATTACCAAGTCCATTAATAGGTCCACCTCGTATCATGTCCTCAGTAGGTAGGTAGCTTGAAATCTTGTTAATCTGGCTTATATTCCGTCTATACTTTTACGGTCACGACTTCTACCATCATCTGATTTAGATTTTGTTAAATTTGCTATAACATGGTCAGTTTGCCCATATTTTGCTCAATATTTTTTTTTAAGGAATAAAGAAAGCATTTAAGTCTTAAATGGATTTCGCTTAAACTTTTATTTAGGCAGTTTAGAACAATGGTTAGCAAACTTTAGAAACTAAAGAGCCAATTTCACCGTTTAGGGACTCGGAAATTTTTTGAAAGAGCCATATTTCCAATTTAATAAGTATTTTAACATAACTCAAAACCTTACAATTTAACTGAATGTTCCGAATTTTTTCAAAACTAAGTCTAAACAAGATGTTTAAAGTTGGAAAATGATTAAAGAAAAAAAGAAGGAACTATAAAAAATAGGTTCTAAAGGATTAATTGATGCAATATTTGATACACATAACAGCTCTTTAAACACTTACGCATAGCAGCTTTTTAAACACATAACAATTTTTTTTTAATTATGATTTCATTTTCTGAAATTTATTGTAAAACGAGCGGTAACATTGTTTTAAAAAATCGCTTGTATTGAAAAACTTCACTATAAATTTAGCTAAAACAAAATGCTATGTTAATAAACATATTTTAAATCTTTTATTTGCCAAATTAAAGATACTGTTTTTTCTTCTATTCTTTTGAAAATTTGTTAATTTAACAATTTTAACTGTTATTTTTACGGTCAAAAACGATCGAAGTACCACCTCACCAATTAAACTCTAAGGTTCGCTAATTTTAAATTGATGTCCGAATCATCAAATTCCACTCACATTTGCGTATTGGAATAGATTACCTGTCAGTGCGAATAAGACAATTCTTGCAGCTCCAGATATCTATGTTCCACCCACGCAATCTATTGATTAGAAATCAGAAGTAAATTTCTCTTTGTTTTCTTCTTGGTTCTCACATTCCCGCAAAGCGCTGCTGCGAAGGGGGGAAAGGGATTGATAAATGTTCTGGAGATGACTTTGAAGCACTCCTCAGCAGATCGTTACGCAAGGATTTATCGCCGCTGTTGCCGAATACTATTAGAGCCTGTTTAGCGCTTGTACTTGCGATGTCAAATTACGGATGAAGCAAGGATTATTGCTGACGGTTGATCATTTCAAACACTTAAAATTTATAACTTTCCCGAAGATGGAGAAATTTTTCAATTTTTACGCCTTTTCATCGTGCATTCTCTTTGAACGGCAATGTATAATTTGTGGTAGAGAAGTTTTACCTTTATTGAGCGTGGCAAATCAAGCTATAATCTAAAGCTCAAGCTATATGACAATATAAATCATTTTCAAAATTTGATCCTCACGTTGTGTATTTATTTCATGTTAAGTCAAAAACTTTTTCTGCTATTATACTAGTATAATGATCGAATTTCTGTTATTAATATTTTAAATATTAATTAAGACCTACTAATGTCCAGTGCACAGTGTTAATTTATTTTATGCTAGACTTGTTTTGATTTTAAATGTTTAGTACAATTTGTCATGTGTCATCTGGGGTAAAGTGAACTAGTATTTTATTTCTCTTTGTACCTACATCAGTCATCATATAACTAAATGTGTCGTTCATTTATTCAATTAATAATAAATTCATTATTATCTCATTCATTAAGTAGATTTCTCGTTCGTTCATTTAATTAATCATTTATTAATTTTTTTACCTTCATTGATTCATTTGCTCATTTTATCAATTATTCATTCATGTATTTATTCATGCTTATTAAAAATAGTGTTTATAACCCTCTGTACTCCTAAATATTAATCATTTCATGTTATTTTGGATAATATAAGACGAGATACGAAGGTAAAGGGTTAATTACTCAATAGAAAACTATTTCATTAGGAAAATATTCAAATTTTTCACATGGCCCAATACATGGGGAAAAGTGAAAACTTTCCATTTTTACTTTAATGCACAAATTCACTGCCTAAAATGGAAAATAATGCAAGCTCTCTTATAATATTTATAGTTTTCTCATTTACTGTAATTTTCAAAATAAATTCAGCACTAAATGATCAAGAGTATTTTGTGATAAAATATGAGTACAAGGAAAACCAACGTAAATAAAACACAAACTGTGTCAAATCAATAGTGCAAATACTTATTTCGGGGCTGCAATGGAGCCTCTTCATCAGTGCAGGAAAGAACTGAAAAAAAAAAAAAAAAAAGTTGATTGACCATTTGTGCTTTATTTACGTTGTTTTTTCCCCATTGCATACTCAGGTAACTTATTATAAAGTACTTAAAATAAAACAGTAGTTTGTTTAATCACGATAGTGAAAAAACCTTAATTAGTTTAATATCATTCCGTTATTCAATTATATTGTTTGATAAAATTACACACTACAAAAATTCAGAAGACATCGTGTGAAAACATGCCAAGGTTAAAGTACGTTAAATAAATGAATAAATAAATAAATAAATAAATACTTTGCATTTATCAGGCAGCAATAAAAAAAATTCGCTTTCCGAGGTCATTTTCGTTATTACGTATAAACTAACGAATGTACTAAGTACAGGTGAAAATTAGCGGTCGCCACTCGCCACATGACGTTTAAAGTAATAAAAGTGGAGATGAAAAAATGTGTAAACGATCGTCACTCCTGCACGGTCACTTTATAGCACATTCTACGGTAATCCCCTTTTCCTGTGAGCAATCATCTTTTTGTTTTTTGTTTTTCCCTTGGAAACATGCCAATATTAAACACGTGTTTCGCCGAAAATTTCATACCATATTTCAAGTTTCAATGGAGGCAATTCACCGCTAGAGGGACTCATCGTTGTCACGTGATATCCGCTCCTTGTTTGCTAAGATTTTCAATTGAGTTCTACGTGAAGTTCACTAGGCAAAATTAGTTATCTTAAAATTAATTAGACTATTTTCACAGCTTTTTCTGGTTATAACCCAGTATTTACATTTAATTTAATCATTATAAAAGGAATTTATTAATTATTACAATAGTTATAGTGTTGTATTTAGTGTTAATTTTATGTAATGTAGAAGATATTTAGTCCTAAGTTTTTAATTAGATTTGTCGAACTCGATGAAAAGCGATGCTACGGCTTCCTTTGTTTACATTGCTTTCATCGGTGCCACGTGACCAATGACGTTGCTCGAATTGCCTCCACTCTTCAGCATCCTGTATATATTTAAATCATTTTAAAAGTTCTAAAAGATTTTATCATGTGCTGCATCAAATCTGCATAGTTCTTGTTTTAATTCAGTACTTTATTTATTATATCAACGATTTTTGAGTTAGTTTTCAATTCTTATTAGCAATTTTTAAAAAAATGACTACTAACTTTAAAAAATGGCTGAGTCTATTGGCCACTGGCTACTAACCAAATTTCCCAGTTTTCACTTATAGCACTAAGTAATTAATAAAAAATTCAAACCGTCGACAAATTGTAATGTTCATTACTTTAAACTCAAAAGTCTCTTAAAGTTCTGCTTGAATGACTAACATTGCAATAATCAGTATATTAACGTCGGAACTGGTATCCTCATTTGAGTAGAGAAAATTACGTATTTTATTTATAGTTTAATATCATGTTTCAAAGAATTAATCTGTAAGTTAATTGAAAAAGAAAGGAAACTCGTTGACCCTGAGGATAGAAAACTCAGTTTTAATGACGTCATATGATACAATCACATTATATAATTTAATAAAAAGTTATCAAACATATTTTAATACCTATTTCACATAAGAATGACAGCAAAATATCGCAAGCTAATTAACTTTAAAAACAATTAAATAAGTAAGCAAATAATAAATACATACTGCCCTGTTTTGTGTTATAATCTCAATTGAGATTATAAAGAATTTATATATATATATTCATGTATATTTACACTCTTGTCCAATCTTTATCAAAACACTGCAGGGGGAGGCGCCTTCTTTATCGTTTTGAAACTTCTCTTACTAATACTTTTAATTTCAATAAATTTTCGTAAAATTTCTTAGTTTGCGAGATTATTTTGTTTGCAAACGCTTTATGGGACATTTCACGCCACGAGAGCACCACTACAATGCTGTAGAAGTCCACCTATATTTTTTTTCTCAGTGTCGTCTGAGCAGATTTAACCTTACTCTTGAACTCTCGTTTTGGGTTTTTCACATACATGGGCGTATGTCAAACCAATCTTAACTATCACGAAAGCTAGAGTAAAAGGGTTTTCTTCTTCTTCTTCATATTTTTTAAAACATCATTGAGATAAATGTACATACATTTTTGTAATATTAATATGTATTTCCTTATGTCGGTTCGATGAACATTATTGGATATCAATACTGAAAATATTTAATTTTAGAGATGTGAAGTTTTTTTAAAATTAAATTTGTTTTTGACTATCTACGTGAAAAGTGTAATGCATAATGTCGTATAAATATTTTCTCGCAAATAAATATTGTATTGTAACACTTTAACAGGATTTTTTTCATGGCAATAATAAGCATAGATAAAATGCCGAAGATATAGCAGATTCCTGAAAGAAGCAAGAAAAGTTGTCTCATTCATTCATAGGAGGCTCTGCAAGCATAGACGTAACTAGGGTTGGTGAAAGAGGGGGTGGGGGGGTTACCCTAAAAATGTACGGACTAAACACCAATAATAAGAAGTGTAAAAGAGTTGAAAATTTACAAGTGATAAATACTTGTCTCTAAAGATATACTCCGTGTTTATTTCAGGCATCTCCCGGGGTGGGGGGAGCTACCCCCTTGGAGCAAGTCAACTTTACCCCCCCCCCCTCCCCCGGCAAAAAATTCAGATCACAAGTTTTAAAAAAAGAAAGAAAAGAGAAATTACGCTTTTAAGACACCTTACTTTCAGAAACACTTTCAGGGAAAGGACATTGAACATTATCACCGGCGACACCAAAAGTAACTTAAAAGATATAAGACTTTATTTTGAAAAAAATTGCGGGGGGGGAGGGTAACCAAACTCCTTTCTGTTTCCTCCAACAACACCAAAGTATCCCGAAATTGCATTGCTAGGAAGATTTCAAAAAGTTTCTTGGGGAGAGCCCTCGAACCCTTGCCTCCAGAGTTAGCCTAAGCATTATAGATGTAAGACTAGTTACAAAAATTTAAGTTGCAGAAGCTCCAAATACCCACTCCTCTAACTTCACACCAAAAATCTAAACATACATCTACTATAAATACATCAAAAAGCTATGATATATGAAAAAAAAATTCATATTAACATCATTTCTAGTCATTCAAAGGCAGTATCCAGAATATTTTTTCGAGGGGGGGGGGGGCAGACTTCGACACACTTGTTAAGCAAAGTTTCAGGGAGGAATATATGATACATTGCAAAAGATTTCTGGGGGGGGGGGGTGACCCGTGGATCCCTCTTCCCCTGTGGATACCGCCTTGATTCCCAAAAACATTAAACATTCATTACTAGATCTATTAGTTTATTTTTTTAATCAAACGCAATAGAATTTTCAATATTTAGGGCTAAGCAATCTTCTATGTCCAAGCATTCATAATATTAAAACTGGGAAACAGTGGAATTTAAGAGAAAAAAATCCAAATTCCCCTACAAAAATGCTCATCCCCACAATAAATTTCTAAAAATTTTGTTAAATTTGTAGCAAAACATACCTCAGTAGTGGAAGCGTTTGATTCAAATTTTCTTTTCTTTTTGGATGACGAGCGTGTCCATCGCTGGAGTGCAAACATTATTATGTATCGAAAATAATTAAAAATTTAGCTAAAATATAAATAATACTTGATTGTAAATTAAAATGCAGCATTAAACCGTAGCAGTGAGATTGGAAACGTTGAACGGATGATTTCCAGAGTCGTAATGCAATCAGTGATGGACCATAATAAGAAAAAAAAAAAAACATTAAAAATATAAGAGATGAGAGAGCATCTGTAAATGAGAATGCAATGCAAATACAGTTCATCAGTTTTCCAATCGGCTCATCTACAAAAAAGATTTTACCAAAATGGGTGTTTGGACAGGAAGTCATAAATAAATACAAATTGCTCTTTAAGTTTCTTGATGAGCATCCCTTCCTGGCTTGAGGGTTTAAACCATTAGGACAATTGTTGGCTAGGGATCCTTCATTTTCAAACCCCAGCTACAACACCAGTTTATCAGAAAACAAAACTCCATCACAGTAGAGAATATTTTCCACGAAACTTATTACTTGTGCCATTGTATTCCCGAATTGCTGCCTTTGGGTAAAAAAGACATCAAGAAGGAAAGAAAACCCTCTGGAGTGATTGAAAGGGTCTCTGTTTGTCTGTGTGTGGTACGGTGATTGAAGCCACCTTTCGCTGTAAACCCCCCCCCCCTCCCCAAAGTAATAAGGGGGTTGATTATAACCAGATGAAAAGTCCTCTTTATTATGAGCTGCATGATTTGGTCATGATCACAACCCTTTAGAGAAAGAGGAAGTAAAATCATATGCATATGTGTTTAATTTTTTTAGGAAAACAAAATATGTGCTTTGCAAGGCAGTAGCCAGAAATTTTTTTGTGTGCCTAAATGTGCCTAAATAAGTAAATACCCAATAGGGGGGGGGGGGTGAACTCCCAAACCCCCCCCCCCCCCTGGTTACGCCTATGTCTGCAAGTCTTTTGAAACAGAAGCCATATTCAAGCAATTAACAGTGATTTGTAGCATGAAAATCACACACAGTGCAGCTCGACGAAGCGAACTGGAGTCCAACCCAACTTCAGTGACAGCTCTCGTTCTGCGAGTTCCCATTCGAAGAAAGGCCGCAAACAGCCATCGGCCATCAAGAACTTGCACCATCCCCCTCTTTGGAGAGACCACAAAACGTTCGCTTTATACGTTTTCCGCCTTCTACAGATTGCTCGACACGTACAAAATTAAAGCATTAATTTAATTACTGCTTGCTCGACGTTCGTCTCTGCTGAGGGGGGTTTTGACACGTCGTTCTAGGCAGTAGAAAGTTATTTCCATAATGGGCCTCTCTTATGTCCTCTTCCTAATTAATGGAGTCGGTCTTTTACGAGCGAGCCCGGTTAGAAAAGACTTTATGGTCTATGGCTCTGCCTCGGACGTCGACTTCAAGAAAAGCGAGTTCAAATCATTTCTCCCGCCAGCTTCTGTTTCGAGGAGCGACACAAGGGACCGTGCATGAATCAAAAACTGTGTTTTAAGGCCAGCAACTGTATAGCAATTTATATATATGTTTACATACAGGGCTATTAAAAAGAAGGATCAGATTTCAAACATTTATTTCTTCCAAACTACAAAAGGTAGAAAGACAACTCCAACGTTCGTGGAAAGAGAGAATTTTCAATTTTTTATTTTATGCATTCAACATGATCAACATGCGTTACACGGCAAATGTCAAAACGTTAAACAGCACACAAAATGCTTTTTCCCTGTCGTGTCGCGATTTTGGGCAGTACAGATAATCAACAAGACAAGAAACAGCTCCCATGTGTCCATGATTGAATATTCTGTTCAAATTTTAAACTTTTGTCTGTCCAAGAACGTTGGAAGGATGATTCTACCATTTGTAACTTGGGAGAAATTAGTGTTTGAAATCTAATCTTTCTTTTTGGATAGCCCTGTGTATAGGTGGGTTATTGTTAATCTTTCGAAAAACTAATTCTTCGAACTCCCGGGCGTTTGATGAGATGGAGTTTGATACTGCTTGCCTTTCATATTTTTAAAATTTTCACTTATTAATTCCTTCAACATCTCTTTTTTTTTCAACATTCAAATTTGAAAAAAGATCTTAATGCCTTACAATTGAATAAATTGAATTTTTTATAATCTTTCCAAGTTTATTTAAAAATAATTTATATATGGGGCCTTTATTTTGTTAATTCTTTATGTCTATTAAAATAAATTACAAACCTCAATGTATATCCAATTTCTAAACCTGTTTGGGGTCGTTATTCTCCCCGTCGCTGACATTCTTATTTAAAATGTCCGATTGAGAATAGTGCAAAATTACTGAATTTCGAAATCATATCCTAATTTAATCGAAAATATTTTTTGAAACTTCTTATATATATATATTTTTTTTATTACGAACTATTCTTTAAATATATATATATTTGTATCCAGAAATAAAAACGAGTCCTGAAAGAGAAAAAGATTCCATATTTAGAAAGCTAGTTTTCGATTTTATTCCTCTTTTTTCTTGATATAAATAGAATGCCTAGCTACAGATCTGGAGAACATCGTTCAGAATGTTGCCATCACACTAAATAAATATCTTCTAAACCTAGAGAAGTATCAAAATTATCGAGGTAGTCATTTCCTCAAGGCTGCAGGATCTACTCCCAATCCTCATCAATATAAACAAGGCCTAGAATTTTCCATCTCCTTTTCCCGAAGGAAAGACGGGGATAAGCCTCTCTCCTCCTTAGCGACGTCGTCTGCTCGAAGGGTGGTCGTGACGGCCACCCTGCTTAATAGCACTCAACTCGCGACCATTTCGTGGGGATCTGTTATTTTGTGGCCGCTCTCCCAAAAAGGCTGCTTTTGTTATTGTTTCTGGGTAAGGGAATTAACTGTGATTGCGATTTGGGGGAGCTGTCTTTGGTAGGCTTGTTGATGTTATCAAAAGAAACAGCATTATCTGCAATAATTTATTTCATTAATTAATATGCAATGTTACTAATTATTGAAGTTAATTGTTGTATATTCATGATAAAAGGATCATGTGATACAACAGAGCGGACAAGAGCGGTATTGAAAGTGGAATGTTGTAGGCTGGATGGGTAGAGTTTTGAAGATAGCGCCAAGTCTGAGGTTTCAATTGACATGCCTGATATAAAAAGTAAAAGAACAACGTATGTTACGCATACATTTTGTGAAAGACATGTGTTTCGAAGTTGCAAAGAACTGCTAAAAGTTCGGTTCCTCTGCATTGAAATAATGGTTCCTGGAAACCTTGAAACGCGTGGCTGCAATTGTTGAAAAATGTGTACGTAATACACGTTATTATTTTAAGTGTTATTCTGTAGCACAAAGATTTAGAACTTTTTTCATGCCTGGTAAGTTTTGAGGATAATAATGAATTTACACAGAGACAGACGACATCTAACGGAAAATTTGCCTGATCGACATTGTTTCTACATGATTTAATTACCAGGCTCTATTATTGACTGATTCGCATTTTTTATTTCATCATTAAAAGTCACTTTCACGCAGCTTGTTGATTGCGGTATGGAACACATGAATCTTCGCTCTTAGCTTGGTACCAATAGTAACAGTCTATTACAACAGAGGCAAAATGTTTCCGTCGCCCATAGTGTGAATGCACCATAAAAGCTACAGCAACGTAGCACGCACAGACACTTACATGTATACACAAAAATTCCTAACAATTTAAAATCAAGTGGCGCTAATTGTTAAAGCAAATACATATACATAACTTCGAGGCATGATTAGAAAACACATTTTGTAAACGTTTGCTTTAACTGCTTCTTAATTATGTTACTTTCGAGCAATCAATGCGGATTTACAGTTCCACAGTATTAAATGACTTCAGCCAAAAATTCGACAATTGGGGTAACAACAGTTCTCTGAACTGAAAACGAATCTATTAGTGGATCACATACCTTACTTTAAAAGTCATTCACAACAGGAAAATTGAACGGTTTTTTTAACGATAAAAAACAGCTCACAGCATATTATTTTAATTTTTGACGCTAATTACTTCATTAATCTGGTTTTAATTTCTCTTCGGGTGCCAATTAAAAACTGCGCAAAGAATCCTAATCGTCAAGTTGTGAGTTCATGTTTTCCTAATGACTTCTAAATTCATATTGGTTTTCTAATTTTAAAATTTGTCAAACGAAAAAATTGGACCAAAAAAAAAAAAAAAAAACATCAGGCATTTAAATGTTTAAAAGTGCGCATCCAGCGTTCCAATGAATTGAAAGATAAAAAAGTGTCCGCGCTAGCGTGATAAATGCATCGATAAAATACCATCTCCTATTAATAAATCCCCATTTTCAATCAGCACCGGTGTATTTAAAGAAAACCAACTAAATCGAAAAAATTAAATGAAATAAAATCATCATCCGTACAAATCAGGAAAAAAGTTCAAAAAATGCAAAGCAATAAGAAGAATAACTAAAAAAAAAAAACAGTCCAAGCTTATCATCCGACAAAGTGTGACGATAAATCCGCAATCTCTGCTCCCAGAGCTTGTACGCGTAATTATACGGCATATAAATTTCACATTCATTACGCGCCGACAATTTGAACCAGTTTTGGGAAGCGCTAATGAATATCACTATCAGGTATAAATCGTTAATCAATTAGTTGCCATACCCGCTCTGACACTTATCTCCTCCCCAATTGGTCGATGCCGATTCACCTGACCGTGACGTCACCATGCAAAAGGGGATCAGCAGAGGTATATAGTGCTGACGACGGATTTTTGGCAAGTTTTGTATATCTGAAGGGAGCATTTTGAATAATTGAAGATCTGTCGGCATCGTTTTGATATCTGTGTTATTCAGCATATTCGATAACGGAATAAATAACGCGTTATTTGACGGGTGTACGGAATTTTGATATGGAAGTAAAAATGCATGTCTAGCATCGTTATCTGTTTGTAAAGACATCATTTTTACTTTTTTTCTTAAATTAATTTTATTTCTATTCATTGAAAGTAAACTTTTAGGAACCATTAGTTTTTTTCGCTGTACTTTTTTCACAGCTAGTTGTATTTGCAGTTTATCTTGTAATTTTAATCAAGTGTAGCAAATAATTTTCTTATTTTCATTGCGAGTAAGAATATTACCTTGGAAATAAATTTGGAAATAATCAAACAATTTCAACTAGAATTTATTGTGAAAACGTTGTTACACAGTGAATTAAAAAGTATTCTTTTACAATCTGATTGCTTCAGAACATATTAGAAGACCTTAAAAAATTCAAAATTTTTCCCATCGTGATTTTTACTATCATTTATCTAGTTAAACACTCTATAATATATATATAAACTGTTTCAATCAAGGAATTTGAGAAAAATACTAATATCTTTAAAATTGCCTAAAAAGTTTTAAATGCGTATAGGCATGAAGAAGGGGGTCTTAGGGTCAAATAAATAGAATGGGAGATTAGAAAGTAATGATTAATATGCTTACCACCATGTGGTGATTTCTTGCTTTTCTACTTCAATTTTTACAGCCAAACGGCTGCAATTAAACTCGAGACATTTCTGTGCAACTGTTGAATACGCATGAAACATGTAATTCACGCAAATGCACATTGAACAAATTCTTTGATTAAATAAATATTTTTTTTCTAATATATATTTTCTTGCGCCCTTATCTCACTTGATTGTAAAAATTTGAGCTAAAATTTTCGTAACGCAGATTCCTTTTCCCCATGATCTTTCAACATATACCATACCACGTTCCAATGACTTATCCGTGTTGCAAGTATTAGAACAAAATCTACGTAAGTCTATACAGGGAAAAAGATAATTCCAGGGTAAATAATCATAAAATTCCTTGAACGTACATACAGATTTAAAGTTCTCCTAAAATTGTCCATTGTCTGCCTATCGAGTCACTTGTGTTTCTCCTGATAACTTTCGAGAGCAATATCCGTTTTCAAAAAATAAAATAATAATAATGATAATTATATAAATAAATAAATGAATAAAGTAAAATAAAACAAATAAATAGATAAATTTTAGACGATAAATATAAATAAATTAATTAATTAACTAAGAAAATAAAATTTGAAAATAATAACAACACTAAAAATTGTAGTTCAACCTTTCAATTACAAAATGGTGAAAGTTAGCTGCAACCAACATTTGGTACTAAGTTAAACCATTATAAAGGTGTAGTTACACCACGAATGCGAAACTAGGAACCATTATAATGATTAAACTTTAGTACCGAATGTTGGTTGCAGAAAAATTTCACCATTTGCTTCATTTTTAACGTGAAAGGTTGAACAAGAATTTTTTACAGTACAGTAAAATACTTTCGTTAGTCGAAATAAATTAATAGGGGCACTTCGTCTCATGTTTCACTTTTTTTTATTCGGAAAAGTTTTAATGTTTTTCTCTCAATTTTCAGAAGTTAAAGGGGGAAAAAGAGAAAAGCATAAATGTTATATTAACTTTACTTTAACAAAAAGAGGGAAACAAAATACTTTATACAACTCTTTACCTAAAGATTCACCCTGTATGCCTCGGGAAACTTTATCAGCTAAAATTTGTTGTAGAACACTGAAGGAAAGGCTGGGGAACTTAAGGTTATTCTGACTAATAACTTTTTTGCAAATAAAAAAGAAAAATCATCCAGTAGTACTTAGTTGAGTTTTACAATTTTAGCGGTTATTCAGTAATATTAAAACTTGAAATATTCTACATCTCTTAACATCTGTACATGAATATATTCAATGCTGCAGGTTGTCCCGTCTGGCCTTAGGGTAAAATGTAATAACAACAATTCAGTTTACAAACCTGTCATCATTCTCGCCAACACCGTCTTTCATTCATCAGATATTGTTTACATAAACTGTATTTGATCCCTTTTTTCCCTTGTGTTGATATTTCACGTACGTATCGTTTCAGTACAAGCAGGTAGCATCTATATCAGCTGGATCGCTGACTGACGACATGTCGTCTATCGATAAGACATTGTTAAAAATTCTAGTTCAACATTTCACCAAAAAAAAAAGGCGAAATTTTGCTGCAACCAACATTTGTTACTAAGATTCACATTCACGGTGGAACTACACCATTATAATGGTTCAATTTAGTACCAAATGTTGGTTACATCTAAATTTCACCATAGTTTTGGTAAAAGTTTGAATTAGAATTTTTAACAGTGTAGGAAAGCAACGTCTCAAAACCTGTTTGCTCTGTTTTTCTCGAAGAAAAGGCTCAGACAAGGAATTCAATCAATTTTCTTCTGTATCTTTTTCTTTTCCTTTCTTTACTCCGTTTTGCGCCTTTGTCCCACAAGCAGCCATGCAAAACAACTAGAGCTAGGTAAACAATTGCAATAAACGCATTTATACCATTTTATGCAGTTAATTTAAGAATACCCCTTTAAGCAAGTGCGGAATGCCTTGTTAGTATTTTTACGCTAATCAAACAAATACAATATCTAAACATTACAATTAACTTGGATCAGGGTAATAAGAAAATGCAATAAATCTTGGAAGCGTTTTCTTTCTGTGACTCTGTAACCAGTGTCCCACGTGGAAATGAACATCAGAAACTGTCAGGCAGCACATATAGAAATAACATACAGATGGTGGCACTTTATAAGCGAGATTTATCAAAAACACCGCATTGTGTTATTTTTTTATTTTGCCTATCCTTCCCTTACATAAACGGATATTTCCATTTTACGATAGTAAGTTTATTTATTTGAAGAGTTTAAAAGTAGTTGACATTAGCGTCAACCGCATTTTTTTTAAACCTAAGAAACCAATAACACCAGAAATAAACATTTGCATCACAAATTTGAAAGTATTGTACACTGTTGAAATATCTTGATTTTTTATTCTATGGATTAGAGAAAACATGAGTAAAAAAAAAGAAGAAAAACATATTTTTCGAAAATCTTAAAACAGATGAGTATATTTCCAGATTCAATTTCCAAAATTGTTTGAAGTATTTTGAATCTCGTACTGAAGAAAAAATGGGTCGAAAAAAAAAACAATTTTCTTATTCAAGCGACAATTGAAATGTGCATATGTTAGTTTTTACGCTGCTTAAGTTTGTGTGCTTGTGCTGTAGTTTGTTCTTATTTTTAATATTTTAAAGTCTTTGTGTATGTCATTAACGAATTAAAAACAAATTAATTTGCTTATAAAATAAAACAATGTACTTTGATTATTTACAATTTTGAAATCAGGTATCTGTGAAAAGAACTGTGTGAATAGTGTTCTTAGTTTCTTATTATTTAATTTTAACAATTACGTTGTGGTATTTTGTGATAATTCGAAATCAGTTTATTCTTCCTAAATTTGTGACTTTAGATACTGAACACTGCACATGCACATGACTTATTTTCTAATTAAAAAACTAAATGTTCGAATTTACTGAAACATAATACTTAACTATTTGAGAGAAAGAATTTAAAAAATGTTCACAACTAAATAATGCTCAAATTTTATTTTTACCTAAAAAATATATTTTGATTCTAAATAATAGCTGTAACCGATAAAAAAGAGTATAAGTAGAAATTTAAAACCAAATCCAACTAACAACTAATGTTGGAAATCAATGATGGTATATGGGAAAGTAGGCGCGTTTAGTTCAGGAAAACCTCTTGTTTTTACGTCACATGCTATTGCGTTCTACTGAAGAGAAATCGGTCGCTACGACGAAGATTTAAAGATTTTCACTGAACCTCTTAAAAACTCAATGGCCTTGTTATTTTCGTTTTATGATTCTTATCCGTTGTAAAATGATAAACGAAAAAAGCAAAGAAGGGAAACCCGAAGCAAGCGACTCTTTCTATAACCTCTAAAAAAATGTATGAATTTATATTTATTGAGACATTACGATTTGTGAAGCAAGAATTCTAGCTTAACCAGCAAACTGTTTTTTCTTTTAATAATCGTTCATATCCGTTTTAGTTAAGAACATTTTCCTTCTTTAATTTTTAGGTAGAATGCTGTATTTAGGTAGAATGCTGTATATGCAGTTGAAAAATTTCTTTCAATTCACAAACCAGAAAATAACATCGCATAGTCAGTAATAATATTAAAGAACATCTATTGTAATGTCAACAGCAAAGTAATAATTGTTATGATCGGAGTAACAATGAAATTTTAACTCTAGTGAATGCAAGTATACATAAATATGTATAGAATATTGTGGAATATAATAGTCAGTAATAATTGTGTGAATTTTTTGTCGTCTTATATTTGTTTTTGAATAAGTGATATTTGTTTACGCGTTGAACGAGGATAATAAATGGGCAGACATGTGATGTTTTGAATTCATTGTTTCTTATATTTTGTTCACAAAATGAAATAGTTGAGATTTGTAGCAGCTACTTAACGCTGCTTGTTGCACTCATTAAAAATACAGTTGGCACAATTATATTATTGTGATACGACAACATGAATAGCGTTTCTCTAAATAAAGTTTCAGGACAGTGCTCCTTTAGAAGTAAATCTCAAAATGCATGAGCAGTTTATTTTCTTACACACATGTTAAAAAGTAAGTTTAACACTTTTTGTTTCCCTTGTTTTCTCATTGTCAACGCCTTTGCCTTGAACCAAGGAAACACTAAAGTATATATAGTATATAGTATATCCTGTTATTCTCAGTGAAACATACAAAATCAACATCATTCCGAAGCAGCAAATTGCGATTCACTGTAATTAAAAAAATATACTTAAGGCATTTTCGCTATTTAAAAAGAGCTCTTTTATTATTATTAAAATCTCATAAACTATTTTTAAAGAAATTCATTATTTAAAAAAAAAAAAAAAAAAACATTGGAAGTGTTACCTTGCTGAATTTTTCGATGTTTTTATCTTGATGAAACGCTGGAGTCTTTTTCATAAAACAATTTTCGACGAACAAAAATAAAAGAAATTTGTGACAAGAAAGTATAAAAGCAAAGTTGACAGTTTCAATCAAAGTTAGGATTCATAAAAGCACATAAACTTACGTAAATAAATAAATGAATAAGAGCGAAAATAAATAAATAAAACTCGAAATTTATCTTGAAGGTTGCTTTGACTGTTTGCATAATCTAAGAGAGCAGATAAAGAATGCTGAATATTTAAAGAATAAAAATGAGTCATTCATAATTTGTTAATTAACGAAGAATTAAAGTGATATTTAGTAATGCTGGCTTTTACTCCGATGATCTGTAGAGATATTGGTAAAGGATGTATAGCCAATGTAATGAAAGATAGCTCGATGGGTTCATATCTCCAGTCCCACTGCATGTCCCATAATGCTATCTAGAAGAATTCCATCATTGAAAATCGCCGGGATTAAAATAAAAGACTATTCTACGGTCTCTTCCGAACAAACGAACGTTGCCTCGCAATTACAAAACTATCCCGTATCCCTGGGAGATCCCCTCCCTCCCCCCACCCACTGATCCAGTATTACTCCGAAACTAATCTCTTTTGTTCTGCCAGCGTTCTCTCCCCCCCTCCCCTCACCCAATAATATTCTTCCCAAAATCATCGCCCATTGAGGACTGCTGCCCGAGACAAATTAACACTTGTCAACCGCTCGGCAAAACGCTCCTCTGCCGAACGGTAAATGGCTGCCAGGCGTTTATCTCGACGGAACATGCGAGGCGTAATTATTATTAATTCGTAGTAATCTAAAACTTTTCACGGCTTCCCGCTTCTCGATATCATGCCTATGGAAAGAGAACGAATGGCGAGAGAGAGAGAGAGAGAGAAAGATTCACTCGCGTTTTAGTTTCGAGAAGCTGGCGATAACCGGTACGGAACCTGATTAGGTTGTCTCCGAGTAAACTCGCGCCGTGGCTAATTTGCGCTAATAGAGAGAGAGAGAGAGAGAGAGAGAGAGGAATAGGGAGGGTGGGAATATGGAACGTCCGCGATGGTGACACGAGGAAGAGATGGCTGGAGGTGTGACCATAGAACGTCTGTGGGAGAGGCTAGTTTCATTATCGACTCTGTTACTCTACAGATTGAGAGATGGTCCTAGTTAAAGATATGGAGGATATTGGAAAGATCCTCTCTAAACACTGATTTCAAACGGCGTACCATGAATTATTTAACAATATTTCTTACAGACAACAAAAGCACATGTTACAAAAGAGAAGATTGAATGCATTTCCAGGCATAATGTTTGGAAAATAGAAGGTGCGATGAAATTTACATTGTTTTTCAATGTACCACAATTCAAAAAGGCATAGCGTCGAATCTCGATAGCAGGACAAAAATCAGAAAGTTTACCACAAGAGAGACTATAAAAATAACACTACAGGATTCGTAGAATATCCTTAAGTGTGAGTGAAAGTTCATGAAAGCACGATTTCTTTTAAACAAAAATGAGAGTTTTTTCTCTTTTCTCAATAATGTATTCCTTTATATGTGTTTTTTTTTTTGTTTTGTTTCAAATTACTTTTGTTACGTGAGGAAACAACGGATGAAGTATGACTATGAAAATGTTTATGGAAGAGGTTAGTTTTACTATTTATTCTTTAACTCTAATTAAATTTATCATATTAAAGTTACTGAATGATATTCCTTACATACGACAAAAACGCTTCCCCCTGATATGAATATATATATATTTTAAAATAACGTCTACAAGTGCTATATCTATGACATTTAGGGAAGAAAAAGCAAAAGTTCTCTATTTTTTTTAAAATGCACCTTGTTTTTAACTGCGCAACATCAAAACAGTACTATTTTTCTTTAATACAAAAATAAATAAACAAATGACTTTTTTTTCAATAAGAAAACTAACCACAAGATTTTTATGCCTGAACGGTTTTGAAAATTGTTTTGAAGCGTTTTCCAGAAAGTACGGAGCTCTTCCAGCAAAATTAGATGCGTGTACCCCTTTTCCTTTTTGTGTTTTTGATTTAGTATTGCAATGAGTTTGAGAAAATGATTTTTGATAAAAGAAGTAGATGACGCAGGAAAAATTCTTTGAATCCTGTTTAAAACAATTTTTCGTGAAATATTCAACAGTATTCTTCATAGACAATAGGAAAACATCTGCTAAATGTTCTTGTTTGGCTTCTTTTTCTTTTCAAAGAAAACTTTCGTGTGTAAACTTGAGATGAAACAAACTAGCTGAAAAATTACTTACCTCGCATTTAAAAGTAGTAATAATGTAAGCAAAGTGTCAAGAATCAAACAAAGTAATAATATATTCATTTGCAACATCGATGTTCTAAAGGAAAGTAATAAAATGAAAGAATTTCTGGAAAGTTAAGGGGGTGAATATAAGATCTTTGTGGTCTAAAATATGTTGTGAAATATATTCAGCTATTAAAGATAAAAGTTTTAAAAAGTATCACATTTTTAATGAATTAAGTATTTTTTCAATTTTAATATAGTAATCCTTTAAGCAGTATGTCTGAGCGTAAGATATAAGAAAAGGACTGCTAGAGATTCGAATATGAAACACTTATTACTGCGTGTTCTACTGAACTCATTTGGAACAGGCTTTATGTGGACAATTATAGTTTAATGGTTCTACTTGAATAGGTTCTTTAAGATTGGTTCAAAGCAATTTACCGTGATTCGTTCAAGACTAATTTTCAAACTAAACGGGAAAACATTCATTAAAAGTTAGTTTAAAAAAATAAGTAAACTTCCAAATTGATATTTAAAAGAACTTTGAAAACGTATTGCTATCTTTACCGTACTTTTCAATTTTTCTATAAAAATAATAATAAATCAAAATTTTAATAATCAATAAAATGAACATACTTCAGAAAAACAGAAGCCTCAAATGTTTCAGAAAACCCCAAAATGCTAATAAAGCAGAATAAATTAATAGAAGAGTGGATTACGAACTTAATTTAAAAAAAAAAAAAGGAAAAAAGAGGGAGAGATAAATTCCGTCTGTGTCCCTCTCTTACCTATAAACTTTTGAGGGAATTATTATATTGCGACCAAAAAAAAAAAAAATCCTCAAAAAGTCTTTGCGATAATTTTTAAAATTTTTTGTTTTGAGATTTTTAGTGTTCGACTTTAACAAAATTACTGATAGTTTTTAATCCCGCAAAGTCGCCATAATAATAAAGCCTTCTCCCTCTCTGTGAGGGGTTGTAAGTCCTCAGCTGGTCAGATAAATAAGTCTAGAAGTACGAAATTTTATCTACGAGATTTTTGGACCGGATTTTCTTGCACATCGAAGGGTTTTATATATATATATTTCTTTTTAGTGTCAAAATTATAATTTATTCTTTTATTTTTATTCAATTTTAATCAAAATTAAAAATTTGGGCCTATCTAATCAAAGAAAGGTCATAACTTCTCGATTTTCAATGTATTAAAAATTAAAAAAAGTACACAGGATGTACTATTTAAGAAGTTCATAGAACTAATAGAATAAGTCAAATGTTTTTTTCTGCAGCTTTTTTCTTTCTCAGATTCTAAATCGAGGTTCAACTACATATTTAACCGCTTAAATTAGGTGCTAGTGAAAAGTTAATAATCATTGGTCTGTTTATTTCAAAAGAGTGCATGGCAGTACCCCTTTTGAATTAAATCCAACAGCTAAATTTTTAGTTCCAGACTCTTGAATTTAACTCAAAGTAAACAAATAATGACCAACAAAACGAGTTTTTGATCCAAATCTATTTGCACCAAAACTGCGCTTTTGCAACATTATAGATGTAAACCCATCAGAAGGTCAACGAAAACAAATGCGGGCATTTTTTAACTTTAAATTAATTTTTAACTGTACGTAAATAACTCTTGCATTAAAATGTTGTGAAAGACTGAGTTTTGCCTTAGTCAGCAACCGACGGAAACACTCTAGTACGTTCGTGGTTCTCGAAAAAGGAATGTCTGCAGTGACCTGCTATGCGATTGTGTAGTTAGGCCTTTCTTCTTCATAGAGAACAAGCAGCATAATGGGAAACATTTATCGAGATTTAAAGGTAATTACCGTCTTTAAATTGTTGATGATTTGGAAGCTGTAATAGGGAATTCGATGACATTAATGTAAGAAAGAGCTTTCCCTCATTTCTTCGCGAAGCTTTAAATGAGAAGGTCCCTAATTCATGGGTTGTACGAGACAGCTCAGTTCTACATCTGGGCTCCACGAAATATCCACCTTGCGCTTCGAGACTTCTCCGGTGGATACATTAAGAACATTGTGCACAATGAAATAATGGCTGGTATCATCCACCTAAAATAATTACTCATGTCCGCAACTGGAACTAACTGCAAAGATGTTTTACAGGACATGGAGGGACACTGACTTGATGTCAGTCATACAAGCTAATTGTGCACATGTCGACACATAATGAAATGGGTGCAAAACTTTGTACTTTTCTTAGTACAAAATTTATGTTTATGCGAGCTTATTAATCTGCCTCGTTCAGTTTTGCAAATTAGGCCCTTTTTTTCCGATGACCCTCACCAAAAGTAAAATTTCCAGCATTTCTGCTACTAATTTAATCAGAACCGGAATTTATTTCTAACATACGGCTTTATTCGTATCCTGATGAGGCATTTCTCTATTTCACATTCACCTAAAGATCCTCATGTTAATACAAAAACCAAAATTTAGTTTTAATGGATTTCTGTTACTAAATTTGCGCGGAGCAGAAATTTATTTCGAGCCTAATGCACCTCTAAGTACCCAAACGAAAAATAGCACAGCAAATGGGATACCGATAATAGCTTGAATCCTAATCCCCGACGTACTTGACAAAACCCTGGCAGGAAGAGAATTGTGGACCAGCTTCCATATCTAGACACGAGCTGCACCAGAGAGTCAAGAACAATTAACGTTGCACCCTCCATTTAAAAAGTTCCCGCTACTTCATTTCAAATATCTAATTAACTGGCTGACAGTTTAATGATGTCCGAACCGCACCATTCCCTCCCCTGCCATTCTCCAGCTGAATTGGAAGCGTGAATTTTTGAAACTTGAGATCCATATCCGAGTTCCCCCCATCTAGAGAGTATTCCCTATTCCCTCTGTTTTTCCCTCAGCCCCCTTCTCACATAAAGCAGCATACACAAATAAACTGATAGCCGTGCATTTAGTGGCCCTCGGAGTTTTATTGGTAAAGTGGTTTACGTGGAACTAGTTCTTTATTTTCGGATGAGCGAATGTTTGGGGGAGAAGTTATTTTACCTTGAAGTGATGAATCGATAATTAATTTTTAGCCATCGACGTGTATGTATTTTGAAGGAGAATTATCGTGAAATTTTTGAAATCAGATATAAAAGCCGTGATTCTTTTCCCAATGTATTCTATGCACAGAAATAGTATTCAACAGAAAAGAGGTTTTAAATTCGGCCATAATATTGTTTATTTTCGAAGTGGAAAAATGAATTTCATCTATACGTTAATATCTTTTGCATTAGAAAAGGGTTCCCTGCAACCTCAAACACTACTTTTATTGTGCTTTTGTGCTTTCAACGTATGTTTTGATTTTTAATAACTAAACTTTAGGTCTTTACTTAATAGTGTCTAAGTCATTTATCATTATTATTTTTTTTCTCAGGGTATGTGAATGGTACTGTGTTTGATGTAGCTTGAAAAATCTATTCTTATGCTTGTGTGCGAAACATGACATGTGTTGGCTATGCTGAGAAAGTAAAGTACAGTCGAACACGTTTCTAACGACACGTCGGTTATAACGTCAATAAGTCGCTTGCCCTAACATATCTCTATTTAAAAATAATGTTAAAACACATCGCTTTTAACATCAAAACTTGAATGGTGACTCGATTTTATCGTCACTTTTACGTGATTTCGCTTTTTATTTCCTCGTTTTTCAATTAAAATGCATCGAAAGAGTGTCATATTTGCTTTAAAATCTCATTAGTACAACGCATTCTCCTGTTTCTTACATGTTAACAAATTTCAACCTGGAAATGAAATGGTTCAGAAATTGGTGCATGAGAAACTGTGGACTATATTTGTCAGACGTAGGAAGAAATAACGAACTCTGATACCGACCTAGAAATAAAACTCTCACGAAATCAACGAATACATCCGACAACCTTGGCTCTGTAAATTTCAATGAATTTTATAGAGCCCTTTCCTATTACTGCAAAAGCTTTAGTTAAAAAATGCAAATTATCGGGAATAATGTATTGACAAACTCGACTTAAACAGTAAAACTTAACAGACTTAAATTCTCTTAGTTCCATCCGCTCAGAGAATTTTTTTCCTATCTTAATGATCCTTTTAGTTCTTGTGAGAAAATATTTTGGCTGTATTTTTCACAACTGTACTGCTCGAAATCTATTTACTCTAGAAGTGCTTTCATCATTTAAGATGCAAAATATGAAGTAGAGAAGAATATATAGTGGGTTTTGAAGCTAATAATTAAAGAAAACATTGCTTGTGACTTGCCAGGAAAATGTCATTTTGAATTTTAACTACATTTTTTAAAAAAATACATCATCAGCACCAGTGTAAAATCATTTTAAAATGCTAATTATAATGCCATTTATAAAATTTAAAAACTAAAATCTCACTTTATCATATTTCTGTGGCTGTGACAGTACTTTCTCGTATTTCGTAAGAATCGTACATTTAAATGTTTGGTGCATGTTTTAAAGCCCCCCCCCCCTCTCCCGAGTAAAACCCTATGGTTTAAACTTGTGAGTTATTAAAAACATTGCTTTTTTTCAGTTATCTCATAAAAAGGAAACGAAAACGTTTTCAGAATAATTTTTGGATCAATTAACATGCACGCAAGAAACATGTTTTAAACACTCGTGAACATATTGTATCATATGGAAAATAAATAAATGGAAAGTGGATATTAATCTTTCCTACTCACTGATACTGGGCACAGATTTTTGATAAATTTTTAAGATCATGAATACCACATCTCTTTATCTTCTACTCACAATAGGATTATTGAATCGTTTTTCAGTTTTATGACGTTCCAACGATAAAATTTGTACCATCTTTCCATTGTACTTGGATCACTTTAGGACGTAAATCCACGAACCTCTCCCCCATAACATTCTCTCCTATAAGGGTGTTCTAGAACAATTCTCTCTTCCCATCCCATCATTCTGACGTTCCTATTAGAGTCCGTGTATGAGGAAAGGGGGTAGAAAAGGGGGGTCCTCTGTTTTAATGGCGTCCTAATAGCCCGGTCTCCCACTCCCTACGCAAGCGATATCGAAGCCCTTGAGCAGAGCTCCCTCCCTCTTATGTGTTCTTTTTCGCTCAGGGTGTACAGAAGCCCCTATCCCACATATTGAGAAAGGGGATAAGGTGGTTCAAAATGTAGAACTTTTTCCATTTGTTGAGTGGAGAGAAGATGAAACAATTGTTTGATAGTCATTCATAATTCCATGAGTGATGTGTTTATGATATTTTTGCAATGGTGATGCAAAACCTCGTCGTATAAGTATGAAAATACAAATCATCTAAGCCATGAGTATTTGATCTTATCCCCACAAGGCATCGTGTAGCCATTTGGTAACACTTTTAATATATTTTGTACTAGCTGACATGCCCGGCTTTGCGCGGGATAATATTGCATCATTCGCAGGCTGAGTGACGCATGTCCAAAATTCTGTTTTAAATATGTAAGGAAAGTTTTTTAAAAAAAATCCAAGAGTAGGAGATTGGCAACACCCCTTAAAAACCTTATTTAAACAGTAAAAATCATTAAAAAACATGATTGCATTAAAACGAACAGCCTAGAAATATTCATTTAGGACCAAGAATAACAGTCCATAAAAATCCACATTGAAATGCCAGCAACAGTTCATAAAAATTGCCATTATAGTAATTGCAACAGTAACTAAAATGCGCACATGCAGCGAGATAATTGTGCCAAAATGATATCAGGAGTCCCCATAAAAATCGTAATCACAATATCTACCACAATACATCTAAAAATTCCCATCAAAATAAGAGCTGTATTCAGTTTTAAAATGTCCATCAGATGAAGAACAACTGTCCCTGAATATGTCTGTTACAATAAAGAAAAAAATCCCTAAATCCCCACATTTCAATAAAGACAACTATTCCTAAACATCCCTAATAGAATAAGGACATTAGTCTCAAAAAATCTCCATTAAAATTAAGACGTCAGTGACTAAAAATACCCATTAGAATACTGACCTTCAAGAGCTACTGTTCCTAAAATTACCAACAATCCATCTTAAATTCCCCATCAAAATAAAGACAGTTCCTATAAATCCTGCTTGCAAAATCGTCAAAGGATTTCCCGAAAACTCAATTAAATAGCACTTTCATAAAATTCGGATAAAAACGAAAGCATTTTTTCAAAGGCAAATGCACATTTAAGTTAGAAAATGTTTATTACTGTACCAATCCTGACGTGTGAAATTCAAGTTGATAGAAAGAAATAACTGAATTCTGTCCAAATAGTGCCAAATAGACAGTAACAAAAATAAGTTAATGTTTTATAAAAATAAATCACTTGAGTAAAATATGGAAAGAAAAATCAACCTCAAGATAAAGTAATTGAAATTCGTCTGCAGTTTATAATCCACAAAATATGCATAAAAATGAAATGAATTTTTAGAATTTGTTTCGTTGATAAAACGGACACTCTACCAGAAGAAGTAATGTGTTTCATGAAATTGTTGAACTGGTACCATAATACTAAATCGCCAAAAAACGAAGAAGAATCAACCTCAAGAAGTAATTAAAAATCGTCTGCACAATGCTAAAAGATGAAATGAATTTTTAGAATTTGTACTCATAAAACGGCATGAATAACGATAAAACATTCTTTTTAGCCTACTTTCCCGTAAAAGTAAAAAAAAATAATAATAAAGCATGAAAGAAGGCTTAATGTATCGTGAAAATATCGTTAAAAATCAAGAAAAGTCAAAAATAAGTGAAGTAATTAAATAAAGATTGAAAAATAAAAAATTTGAAAGTAGGGTATTGAGATGGGGAAAAAGTGTGTCTGTCGGTCTGTCTGTCTGTCGGTCTGTCCCCCCCCCCTAATAACTTTTGAACAAATTGTCCGATTGGAAAAATTCTTTTTGCATTCAAAAGATCTCGGCGAGGACATCTCATTTCTATATTTTACTTTTTAATTTGAACAATTTTTTGTTCAATTTTGAACAGTTCAAAAAATTTTAACATTAGCGCCTATGGACAAAATTGTAGCAAATTCTGTAAACTCTGGGCACAAGAGCCAAGTTCCTATTGCAAGCTTATTGAAAGGAGTTCTCGGCGTGAAATATTGATTTGAACAGTTTTTGTTCATTTTTGAACAGTTCAAAAAATTAACACAGAGCTTACGGGGAAATTTCAACCCTATATAAATCCTGATCTAACGGACCGATTTGCTTAGAACAAACTTTATCGGAAAGCTCTTATAACGTAGAACATGTAGAAATAGAAAGTTTATCCAGAACTTACGAGCCTATTTTGCTATGAAATTTTTTGATCGGGATTTTCAAGGATATTTCTCAGTGACTCAATGAGTGAAATAATGAATGAATGAATAAATGAAAGAGTGAAAGAATAAATCAATGAATAAATGAATGAGGAAAAGAATGAATGAATAAATTATTGAATAAATGAAAATATAAATAAATGAGTGAATAAATACATGAATGCGTAAATGAATGAATAAACACTTGAATGAGGTAACGAATGAATGAATAAATGCATGGCTGAATAAATGAAAGAATGAATGAGTGAGTGAATGAATATGTATTATCCGTTGAAAAAGGTATATTTTCAATAATTAGAACTAAAGATAAATAAGAAAGAGAGAGAAAGAGATAGCTAGATTATAAATTTGAATTTGGTGTATACGGGAAAGTAGGCTCGTATAGTTCTAGACGGAACTTCTTGTTCAATCTTACGTTAACAAAAATCATCTAGTTGGCCACAAAAGTAGTATTTATTTTGGCGAAAACACGCAAATTGAGCAGATAAATTCAGAGGTAAGCCTCGTTTTAAAGTTCGAAAGCTTTTTTAAATGAATATTGCGCATGTTCTATTTGTTCTACGAACTTCAAAAAGAAATCTTGTGCAGTTTTTTACGGCCATTCATATGTTGCAAAAATCGAAAGCGTGGGATGTTTTTTCGATGAAATAAACCCAAAATGAACAATTTTGCTTAAAATTGGAATAAAAAAAAGAACAAATTCGAATTTTAGGAAAAACGCTTCGAGGTGCACGAGGACCTGACCCAAGGTACCTGTAAACAAAATTTAGTACTTCTGGACAATTCCATCTCGCCAATCGCAATCGACAGACAGACAGACACACACACACACACACACACACAAACCTTCGGTTTTATTTATATAGAAGATTTAAAAAACTGTCATAGTAATAAGCAAAAAATACTCTAAATGACAAGTTTTAGATTGAATTTTATTCAAAAAGTTATATAGAATGGGAAATAGAAGACACTACCTGCTCTAGGGTCAGATTTAAATAAATTATATTTACGAAAGCCGTACAATGGCGAGGTGTTTAGTGAATGAAGTCGCATTAAGCGAGGTATTCCTGTACATTGCTCCTACCAAGGATAAAGTTTTTCTATAAACAATGTAATGTGCAAAGTTTGCCATTTGACATAGCTCAAGTTTTGCGTTTTGTTTCATAATTTAACCATTCCACACTTTAAATTTTTCAATATGCTTTAAAATCAATAATATATATATATATATATATATCTTGCCCTTCTTGTATGTATGGTTTCAACAGGTACTGAGCTAGAATTAATGATACCGTTAGGAAACCTACTGATTTAACTAAAAATACAGTTACTTTGTTTCTTTGTCTTCCGGGACAAAATATCTTCCAAGGGAAAATAGTAGAAGTTGCAACAAAAATAGTAAAAATGCAATCTACGGTTTCGGCGATGTCATGGTTACCGTCAACGTCAGTATCACTCATCGACGTTTGATGGCGACGTCTCCAAATGTGCCTTGTGACATCGCTAAAAATATATGCCTGTAACCTAGACAGTTTTCTTGCTAATGATCGTTAAAAAATTATCTATAGTTTTAATAGAAGGGACTCTACTAGGGAGCGTGCGAAAACGTATACAGCGAACATTTAACAAGAGTGAAACGCTCATATTTCCGCATCATTACCTATATACATCAACAGGTGTCTGTATAAAGAAGTGGAAGTTGAAACTTTAACTCAGACACATATTTGTCTAAAATAAAACTTCTTTAATTTTTAAAGCTCATCAAAAAATGTTAAAGACACGTTCTCTTCGAGAAGACGCCAAAAGTGACCGCAAAAGGGTTCGTTGTTACTTGGGAAATTTTTTACTTATGTCTTTTTAAAACTGAGGTTCCTTTAAGGACCCACATCCAGGAATGGTGCGCTGCTGGCTGAAGGGGTACGAACTCCTTCTAATATAAATCTTTACGATGAATATTGATTTATTTAAGTCGAAACAAAATCTTTTCGAAAATTAAATATTTTTAACGTAGAAATAGTGTCTGACATCTATCTGGCATGGGGAAAATAACAGATAATCTGAATCTAATGCATTTTGCTTTGTATCCGTCTGAAAATATGACATCAGAAGCTCTTGTAATTGTCTCTTGTTTGTTTTTTTAATTGCAACTTGCTCTATGGCGAAAAGAAGTGTGGTAACTTCTGGTTTCGCTGTAGATACTATTCATAACGAATTTTCATTAAATGCAACTCTGACCAGTGATAGATTTGACATGACACGTGTCCTCTACTTTATCTTTTATTATTTGTAAATTTCAATATAAAAGCTTTTGTGCATTACTGTTTCAGAGAAATACGAATTAGATACATTTGGCAGGTAACATTTATCTTTGATTACATTATTATGTTGCAAAGTTAGTTATAGATCAGTTTGTCTTCATCAATAAGTCTGAAGTTCTTGCACCCAGCTTGAGTTATTGAAAATTCGAACAACAATAATAATAATGAGAAGATATGTTAAATTAATTAATTGATTATTGATTTAAAAAAATTACTTAACTAATTAAACTAAATAAAATTAATTACGAAATAAAATAAAATTAAAAAAAATGCAATATTTCATTAGATTGAGATTTTCCGTAGAAATTGAGTGGTATTCCTCAGGTAAATCTATCCAAACCATCTGACATTTTATATTATTTGTATTTATTATTCATCCAAATCTCCTATCAAATGCAGCAGATATGCACAGAATTTTCCTCATTGCAAAATCCCTTTATTGGATGATTCGTGATTGCAATACACAGCTCCTTCATGCATCCTGGTTACCCTTTTAGGAAATGGGTCCCTGTTCGGGAAGGGCTTAACATCCTCCAGTCTAATAAATCAAAGTTAGTCTCCTGCTGTCCAGAAGGAATTCCGAACTTGTCCCGGTATCGATAGCGATTCAAACTTGAGCTGCTTCACTAGGGGTATTGATCCCATCCAGTCACAATGGGATGGAGGTTATAAACTGCTCTATAAATACGACATTAGTCTTGATTTGACCGGAAAGTGGTGGGCAATTATTTCTAAGGTAGGTTGATTGCTTAGATTGGATAAAGCGCATAGGTATAAGACTACACTAGAGTGAAAATTTAAAGCTGATCAGTTCCTTGCTTAGCCAGTAGCGTTTATATTTTAGCTTTCGATGGTGATAAAACACATCTGAATGAACAGGATATACTTAGAGGACTTAAAAGATGGTTACGATCAGCATGAGTCTAAAACAAGGCATGCGGGGCTACTTTATTTCGCTGTGCAGACAAACTGCACGAACATGATGAGAAATAATAATAATAGTAGTAATGATAATAATAAAAATAACAATAATAATAATAAAATAGAGGATTTCTTATTTATCTTTTCACTATTTTTTGATAACTGTTAGCAGTGAGCACAAACCATATTGATGTACATAATACAAACATGTATGGGCAATGTATAACGTATTGTAAAAGTTCAAAACCTACCAGGAAGAGGTAATTTAAATAAATAATATTTATATTTACACCTTATCTTGGAAAGAAAAAAAATGTAGACAGAAAGGTGGTTATTTTTTTTACACATTGTGAGATTCTTAATTTTTGAAAACGTTATATCTGGCATAAAGACGTACCATATAAAAAGTATGCCTTCTCTTCTATCGTAATATGTAGGCGTATTTAATATGAATTTGATACTTCCAACACTTGGCAAAAATTCTGTCTGAACTTGTCAATAATGTTATGTCAAAGGATTAAATAAAATAATTACTAATGTTATGCCAAGTAATTAAATATTTCTGTAATCGCTCGAGGATCTCGCAAAAAGGGAAAGAGATGTGGTCTGGATACACTGGGGATCTGGATCTGGTGTTACATCTTTTGGATAACGTAATTTCGCAAGGAGACCTTATAAACTCTTTGACTATCTATGTATTCTTTTTTTTTGCAGAAATGGATTTATCTTATATGTGCATACAAAAACATAAGGCCTAAAGTTTGAGGGAAAGAATTTAATATCATTTTTTAAATCAGTACCAGTATGCTTTTTTCCTTAAACAGATACGTTTTGTTTTGAAATTGAATTGTTTTAATTGATGAAACATAGTAGAAGCTCAGTTATACGTAGCACATAAAATGAATAGAGAAAAGTAGGCTCATGTTCTGCAAGAATTTTTTGTTGAAATGATGAAACCCAATTAATAATCGTTTAATAGTATTTATAACTAAGAGTATGTCTATCTATCAAGAAGAGACCCACACATATATCCAATCGACTATTTTTTGTGAAAATTGAAGCATGTCCTGTGTATGCAAAAACCTTCTGTTAGATATTGACATGATACTATTATGCCATGAGAAAGATAATTTAGGTTGTGCCAAGGGAATTTTTTTTTTGTTGTAAGAATAAAACATTTAAAATATTCGACAAAATTCGAAATTTACCAACACTAAGTCTGAGATTTTACGCGATAGATTTTTTTTCATCAAAGCAAGAGATAGGTTGTAAAATTAGGAAAAAAAAGTTTTGTTGTTATGTAAGTTTTGTTTTATACAACCAAAGTAGGAAAATCGAAGTTCACATACCGATCACCTTGTGCCTCTAACATATTTTAGTTTATATGAGCAAATGTACATTTTAAAGATTAGTTACAATTGCCCCTTTTTGGGTTAAATTTCTTAGTAAAAGAATATAAACTCAAAGGTTTATTCGCCTGAAGGCAAATTTCATAATGAGTTAACTCGGGACAAATAAAAAACTTCAGCTAAATGAATATTAATGAAAACTAATTATTAATTGTTAAATTTGGTGATGTACGGGCACGAGACAACAGTTAATAAACACTTTCTGAAAACTATCTGTAAATCAAGTTAGTTTACACTAACTGGGTAAGTGGTTGAGGTGCTTCCCAATGAGGAATAAAGCCCATTTCCCGTTATAAAACTCCAACAATTTTACTCAATGTGCATCTATTATTCTGCGAATTAAATGTTCAGCAAGAACTTCAACGGTTGCCCAATCATATCTCTTTCGTTCAAATTGCACTGTTATTCCCCCGAAATGATTAATTCATAAAAGCGTAGCACAATAGCCTTAAACGGGAAATAACTGCTAGAAATGAGCTTTAACGCAGCTAGGCTAATAAATCATAGTTAGTTCACTGCTATTCGGAGTAAACCTCGAAATTTCCAAGTCATCAATAGCGCCTCAAAACTGTGTGTGGGCAAAACGGTTATTGATTTCAGTCACAGCCAATGATGCTGAGGTCTATAAACCACTCCATAAAGACGACATTAGTCTTGATTTGACCTGGGAGTAGCAGGGGGGGGGGGAGCTTTTGCTTTGGAGGGGGAGATGTACCTGAAAGATGTTGGAGAGAATGTCGAACCATTAATCACGCTAGGGTTGGATGAGGACTCAAAGTACTGAGAAACTCATGGATGGATTTTGCTTGAAAGTGATTGAATCAACTAGTGTCGAAGACTTTTGCGCATATGCAGAAGATGGCCTATAGTTTTACTGTAATTGTTATCAATTTGTTAGTGTCATAGCATCATGAGATCCTCGATTGCAGTTTTACGTTAAAATTATCGCTTTTGTGATCATCACTTCGATTATTGTTATTAGTTTAAGAATCATTTTTGGTTAAAAATAAGTATATTTTTGAGTAAAATATAAAAAATTAAAAGTGTTAGAAGCCCAAAATAGCAATAAAAGATGCTTAGTTCTTGTTTTGAGGTTACAAGGAACTCTTTCAACTTCCTCTTTCAATGTAAAAGATGTAAGCTTATAGAGGAAAAAATGTACGACAAAAGCAACGAGACCGATTGTTTTACATAGTGACTTTTTTGTTTATAACGTTGATTATTTACATTTTCATGTTATTAAAAAAAGGCAAAGTTCTCAATCCACAAAAAGAAAGATAAAAATAAAATAACAATAATAATAAAAAACATGAATTAATTCCTCATAGATATGACCAATACAGTTGCAATAGATTGCGAAAAATGGTCTGTGAGATTAATCTATGGCAGTCTATGGAATTATTCGGCAACCGTGCATTAAGCAAAATTAAGTTGCGAAAGAGAAAAGATGTTTCTTACAGCTGATGACGTTGTAGGATAAAAGGACGAACATCTCAAAAAAGTTCTTTACGAAGGTAGAAATGAGAAGTGGTTTACAGGGGCTGAAAAAAGTTTTGAACGGTATGCAAGATTTGGACGAGGAAAAACTTCAGTTTTTGAAAATATGGCCTCTACTTGAGTGGGAATTCAAACCAAAAGAAACTCTTGGATGAATTTTGTTTAAACTTCTCATAGAACCAGTAGAAACCATCTTAACATTAATGCCTACGGGAAAAAATGAAGCTAATCACATAAATCCTGGACGGTATAAGATCCAAGCTCCTTTAGATAAGCTCTGGAAGGAGCTCTCGGGGTGAAGTATTTTTTGGTTTGAACAAATTTTGTTCAATTTTGAACAGCTCAAAGAAATTTAACGTTAGCGTCTACGGGGAAATTTTAATCCTGTATAAATTCTCATCTAACAGACGGATTTGCTTGGAACAAACTATATCGGAAGGATATTATGACGTGATTGAATAGTGATTGATTTAATCCGAAAATAAGAGTCATGATAGGTTGCAGTTCTTGAAAATTCAAGAAATTGAGGCACCTAAATACAATAACTTTAAGTGCCAAAATTCAAAATATGGAGATACTAGTACAAATGACAATAAGAGCACCAACATATTTTGTGGTAATCAAATGCTAATTGTAGCTATCTTCGGTGCTGATATCTGGTGTAATTTAGAAAAAATACACAAATAAAGCTCTCTTAGGATTGGAACCCATGGCTGCCCTTATTTTATTAAAAATTCTTTTTGGCACTTAGATTATTTTGCTTCTCCCTTCTTCAAATAAGTTTCAACTTTTTGAATGTCTCTATGACCTAAAAATATTTTTAAATATTACTCATAGTACAAGGATTTAGAGCCATTAATAATTAGTTAAATACATGCATATACAACTAGGTAAACACTAGATCAGATAAACAAATAGGTATATAGGTAAAAAACAGTGATATTTAAGTAAACATGAATAAATAAATAGGTGAATATGTATGTACGTAGGTAGATGAATCTATAAATAAGTACGTGAAAAATAAAAATATTAAAAAATTAAAAATATAAAGTAAAAAAAACTTTAAGTATAATGGGTCTTTCTTAAAGAATGTGATAACATCGGAAAATATAAAGAGTTCATTCTGATTAAATGTGAAGCCTCGAAGTATATTCGGGCAGTCCTTTCAACAAAAATCCTATCACAAAACATCTTTTCGCAACTAGTAGCAGCTCCCTTTTCGTAGAAACCTGTCACAGACACGTTTGATAACCGCTTACATTCGGGCTTAGATTCAAGGAGTGCTATTGATAGTATCTTGCTCTCTTCTCCCTCACCCACACTGATCTCTCTCCCAAAAGATGCGGCTCATCCATTTCGTGCAATAAAAGCACGATTAGAACGCATTTTATTATTCCTGTCTATGTGTTGCCCGTAAAAATTGTTACCGCTCTCTGGGAAGCAAGGGGAGTGTAAAGGGTGATGCTGTTTGAACTTCCCAGATTTTCCGATTCCTTTGATAAATCTTGAGATCATTGCCGTTTTTCAAAAGCAAATTAAAAGCAAGCAACTATTCATTACCTTGTTGAATTTAGTAACTGTTTCATGATAATAAAAAGACGAAAAAGGAAAAAAAATACTGACGACTTTTCATTATTTTATTATATTGTGACTCTACGTTAAAGTAAATTATCTTATCTAAAAAGATTGGTATTACTAGCCTCATTTTCTTCATTTTCTTCATTTTACTGTGTTTACCGTGCGTTATGAGAATTAATACACAGTTGAACTCGCTGTTAAGATTGTGTGTTTTAATTATTAATATTAAATACCATATAAAACCTTGATTAATAAATATTTTAGATTTAAATACTTAATTCAAAGTATATTGCGTTGTGTTATAAAAAATGAATTAAATATATAACTATTCATATGCTGAAATAGAAGATCAGTTGTTATTGTGAATAAATCATATTCATAATTAAAAAATCAATTATTTATTCATAATAATTATTTCATTAAATTCATAAAAATTTCTTGATTATATTTAAACACCTTTAAAAATCCAAAAAAAACTTACATCTTAGGCATTAATAAAAAAAACTGAATTGGCCAACAAAAAAAATATAAAATAATGATTGATCAATCAAAAGAAAATGTTAATGACCTGCGGATCCACGGCTTGAATTAGCACTCTATTTGATACCTTCGCTGATTGATGCAGGCGAAAAACTTGATCACCAGAAAGCGCGCCTTTGCTGCATAATGATCTTCTATATTCGTTTCAAAATACATAATGTTCGAGATGCAGTCGTTTATTGGCATAGCATATTTTCTTGAAGAATTGTCGTTTTCAATTAATGAGTGTCCATCAATGTAGATGAATTCATTTAGACATTTTGAGTTCAGCACATGGATCCTGATTCATATCATACCCTTATTAAATATACAAAAGGACTTGTTTCTTTTGATCGGTCGATGAATGCATACACTATGCTATCCAAAAAATTTACAGCATCTTGATTACTTCGATCAACGCATTTTTGTAAGGATAATCTTCACTTCACAATGCAATTTCAAAAAGGGCAGTTATATGAGGCATCCCCAGTCAGAAGGAAAAACAAAGGAATTCCTCTGCTGGGGAGCTAGCGAAAAAAGCGTCACTCAAGAAAGCTATCAAGTTTCCAACTGACGGAAAAAAAATGCACATGGCGAGGCACCGGAACAGGAAGCCTACGCCACAGGATAAAGTGCATAAGTAAAAATGGTTCTGATTTGAATTTCTCTGGCCAAAAGATTTAGAAAAAAGTGTAAATAAAAATTGTAGGTGTTTTAAAGTATAGTTCATGCAAAAATTAATCGCGGAATTTAATGTAAATTATAATTCTAAATATCTGTGAAAGAAAATGGCATGCTGCGCAAACCTACATTACAAGTGCGTGACAAGTTTCCGTCACGGAGTAACAGTCAAGCAACAGTTAAGCGTTTAAAAAAATAAATATTATTCAAGGCTTGAATAAAGTAAACCTTGAATAAATGAGAAAAAATTATTTTGATAACTAAATGTATCAAAAGAGAATTAATTAATCTTTTGTTACATTATCCCCCCCCTCGAAGGAAAAAATTTAAGTACCCCGAAAATATTCTAGCATATATAAAAATTTTTTGGCCAGAAAAATGCAATACACTGTATGCATATAACTTCATTAAAATATGATGACAATTATGCATCTGTATTTTCCTGTCATCAACAGGAATATCAATACTTGATGCAGTCATGATAAATTAATATATAAAAAAAATATTTCAGCAGTTGAATAATTAAAATTTTTAAATCACCCAGAATCTCACTCCATATACCATTTCATTTCAAAGTATGAAAAAATCAACATTGTTTTGCATTTTAGTCAACAATGTTTGTAAACAAACTGCCATGATAATGTAAACAACAACAAATAAAACAATTCTCTGTATGTTATCATTTTACCAATTATTCAGATCGATCAAATTTATGCAATTCCACGTTGACCCAGTAATGCATTGCTAGTCTAAATTTTCCCCAAGTTAGCTAGGCTTGAGGAAGAAACAATCAATTAATGCAAACAAAATATACAAGGTAGCTATTCTTGTATAAAAACAATGTGAATTACACCTTTCTCAGAGTCATTGAATATTAGTACATGATACAAACAGAAATATTTCATTCATTATTTAAATTAATCATTTGGCAGGGAATATTTTACTTATATGCAATTTAATTGGTTTGTCATTTGTATTTTCATTTCTTACTAAATAATTATCATTCCTAAAAATTCTCTCAATGACATAGGGACCTTTGTATTTGGGTAACAAAACACCAGGATTGTTCAAATTTTTTATGTAGACCCTGTCATTTATCTCAAATTTTGTGATAGATCTACCCTTTAATTGCTTTTTATGTTGTTCGAAGTATTTATCCTCATTTGTAGCAACTATACTCCTGTTCTCCTCAGCACATTTTTTTGTTTCAAGAACATATTTGTTATAATGATCTACTAAAATAGGATCTGAAAATTTTTCCATTGGTACATTGATAGATCTACCATAAAATAATTCTGCAGGAGAAAAACCAGTGACACTATGAGTACTAGCATTATAATGGAGTTTAAATAACATGATTTTTTGTGACCATTCATAAGTTTTTTCACATAAAGCAGCAATACTTTCTTTGAGTATTCTGTGGGTACGTTCAATTGCCCCATTGGAAGCAGGATAGTAAATTGAAGCTTTCCTATGCTCAATATTTAAACTGTTAAAAAATTCCTCAATTTCTTTGGAAACAAAGTTTGTCCCATTATCAGTTAGAATGATCTTAGGAATTCCAAAACGAGAAAAATAAGTGTTTAAACATTTTATAATAGATGATGAAGAAATATTTGCCAATGAAAATGTCTCTAAGTATCGTGAATAGTGATCTAAAATAGTTAAAATGAAAAAATTGTTATCAATACTTCTACATAATTTACCAATAATGTCACAAGCCAAAAATTCCCCGGGCGCAAGATTCTTTTTTGAAATTAATCTTGGAATGGTTTTAGCAGGTTTAGGTTTATTTGCTAAACATTGTGGACAAGCACGACAAAACTTTTTTACAGCAGTAAACATGGAAGGAAAAAAATACATTCTTTGAAGGAAATTAAATGTTTTCTGGGTAGCAAAATGTGGTAAGTGTGCATTTTCAATGCATGCCTCCCTTAAACTAATTGGTACATAAATTCTTTTAATATTGTGACTTTTACCCCTTTTTGTGACTTTTACAATTTTTAACACTAATCCTTCATTATTTATACAAAAATTTTCTGAAGTTTTTATGTCATTGTTCTTTAATTTTTGAACAATACCTAAAATTTCCCTGTCTTTTTGCTGTTCTTCAAGAATGACTTTATTAGATAAGTCATGTTTTGGTTGAAAAATATTAATGTTGTTAATAGCTAATTGTTCATCATCATATACTCTACTTAAATAATCAGCTGGGTTGTTGATTCCTGGTAAATAAATCATTTGGTATGAAAAATCCTGTAAAAATAATAACCATCTGCTGACAATATCAGGTTGTTTATCAATATGAATGAAATTTGTCAGACTTTTTGCATCAGTTAAAATTTGAAAAGTAGTACCATACAGAATTTCCCTAAAATGTTTAACAGAAGCATATATTGCAAATAATTCACGCCTTATAGATGGATATTTGGATTCAGCAGGTGTTAGTTTTTTGGAATAGAATTCAATGGGATAAAACTGGTTGTTTACTTTTTGCATTAGTATCGAAGATATTGCTTCTCTACTAGCATCAGTAACTAAAAATAATGGAGCATCCTTAACAAAATTTTTTAAAGTGGGTTTATTTAAAATTATGCTTTGCAACTTGTCAAAGGCATCCTGACATTCAGATGACCAAAAAAATGGATTGCTTTTCCTAGTTAAGTTGACGATAGGAGAAATAATTTCTGCATAGCCCAATATTAGATGGCGAAAATAATTAGTCATCCCTAAAAAAGTTTGAACTTGTTTGACATTTTTTGGAATAGGAAATTTAGAAACTTTATTGATGTTATTTTCTGAAGGAGAAAAACCTTTGCTATCAATGTTAAAACCTAAATAAGTTATAGAAGATTTACACAATTGCAATTTTGCAGGATCTAACGTTAAGTTAAGAAGTTTAAGCCTGTCAAAAACTTGTTGCAAGGTGCTAATTAGCTCGTCGATTGAATCGGCGGCAATAACAATGTCGTCGAGAAAAAATTGTATATTAGGACCTTTTAGTTCATTTAAACAAGATGCTAACAAGGATACAAAATATGATCCACTGTTGCGAGCGCCAAAAGGAAGACGTTTAAATTGATATGAACCAAGTTCAGAGCAAAATGCCAATTTTTCCCTATCTTTGGGCTTTATTTTGATTTGAAAAAATGCAGATTTTAAATCCAAAACACAGTAAATATTTCTACCAGCTATATTTTGTACTATGTCAGAAATCTTTGGCAGACACACTTTAAATGGTTCAGTGATGGAATTTAAAAGTCTGAAATCAACTACCATTCTAAATTTCAATTCTTGATCGGGATCAGAAGGATTGGGTTTCTTTTTTACAAAAATTACTGGAAAACAGTAGCTTGAATTGGAAGTTTCTAAAATGTCGGCCTCAAGTAATTTTTTTAGCTCCTGTTCAGCGAATTTTTTAGCAATTTTCGGGATAGGATAGGGTTTTGTCTGAATAGGAAAGTTATGCAAAAGTTTGAATTCAGGAGTAACTAAATCAGTAGAACCTAATGTAATATAGTTTTTGGAAAAAATAGGATAGTTATTCATAAGTAATTTGATCATTTTATCTTTGTCGACTTCATTTAAATGTTTTAAATCAAAATCATTAGGAGATAATTCTTCCTTTCTTAATTGTAATACTTCTTCCATATTCAAATTATTGATTTGCAGCATTTGAGATTCACATGGTTTCTTAATATCATTTTCAAAAATTTCTTGAATTGATCCTAAATTTTGATCCTTTTGAATCATTAAGTTTTTGTTGGATTTGTTTTCAATGATCAAGAAAATAGAATCAACTTCTTTGGCAGAATGTATGGATTCACTGATATTACATAAATTTTTTATTTTTCCTGGAGTAAATAAAATCAATTGAAATGGTTTTGCCTCAATAGGAATTTTAATTTTGATTATTTCGAAAGAATTGGGTTTAATTGAAATATTGAGAGCTGATTTGACTTTAATTTGCATTGTAGTTGAATTTGCATTACTAGAGATTGGTTGATTTTGTAATTGATTTGTATTAATTTTTGTTTGGTTTTCACTAGAAGTAGTGGTTATAAAATCCAATTGAGTTTTGTCGGAAATTAGTCGTTTGTTTACAGAATCAAGAATTATTTTGTTTCTGTGGAAAAAATCATACCCCAAAATTAGTTGATAATTGGCATTCCAATTGAAACTAGTTGTGAAAAATAAATTGGAAAACCATTTTCCCTGGATTTTAAATTTCATATCAATTGCAGATAAATATGGGATCTGCTCGTTGTTGATAGTTCTGATTTTTACAGAACGAGACACATAATTAATTTTGACCTCACCCTTGATCTTATCTAAGACATCAGTTTGACAAATTGACACATTCGCGCCACTGTCAAGGAGAGCAAAAAATTTAAATTTCCCAAATTGGATCTCTATTATTGGTAAGGAATTATCTGAATCGGTACATGACATGAGAACTCTGAATTCCTGATGATTTACAACATTATCAATTGCTTGATTGTGCTGATAAATATCATTTTGAGTATCATACAGCTGTATAGTTTTTGTCGATGCCTCACCTATGTTAGATTTTATTGGTATTTTGTCATTGTTTTGGTATTTTTTATTTTTGCCTTGTTTATTGGATGAGTTTGATTGCTTTTTACAGCCCTTGATTTCAGGATTATGCCACCTTTGAGTGTTTACAACAGAATTGTGGGTCTCCGAATTTTGTAGATGGCTGAAATTTGTGTGTCGAAAACCCCCTATTAGTTTAAATGTTTTTTGAACTGGTTTTTATTGTAATATGGTTTGAAACCCCTGCCTCGCTGTCTTTGATTGAAATTTCTAAAGTTGAATCTGCCCCTGTTTTGAAAATAGTTAGAATTTTGATGACCCCTTGAATTACCTGGATAGTACCAGCATTTTGTTGTCAAGTGTCCTTTCTGACAAATGTGGCAAGAAATTGCAGTTGCTGCATTATTATACATATTACCAGGTTGAGAGCTTGAAGGATGAAAATTGGAAAACTGATTACCCTGCATTGCATTGATCTCATATTGAAAAGATGGTGCAGCGGGATTTAAATTTTGTGGTTGTTTCAGTTTTTCGACGCATTCTGTTAACTTTTGAATTTTATTATTTGTTTCAGCCTGACTTTGTAGAAGAACATTTATCTCTACCTGGGAATTACAAGCAAAATTGCTTGGGTTGTTCAAAGCTGATTCGATATTTTTTGCAATTTTTATTGCCTTAAAAAAAGTTGGAGGACCCTGCTTCATGGTTTCTAAACGTATTTCTGGGCGTAATGAATTTAAGAATTTTGAAAGTTTTGTTTGTTCCAGAAGGTCAGCGATTTCTTTTGAGTTGTTATTTTGAGGGTTCAAATACTTATCAGCGGATGCTGCAATTAATTCACTTACTTCTTGTACAGATTGATTAGGTTTTTGGGAAATGTCCCAAAATTCCCTCTGAGTTGTTTCAAAATTTGGTGTTTGAGTGAATTTTTTAGTCAATTCATCGCATACTTTGTCATACTTTGCATCACGATTTCTATCTAAAAATTTTGTTACATGGTCGAACGCTTTGTCCCTTAATTGGAGTTTCAAAACAATAAGTTTCTTTTGTGCGGACCATTTTTCTAATGATGCAATATCTGTTAAGCTCTGAGTGAAATTTTTAACGTTCTCGGATTTTAATCCAGAAAAAGTAGGTATTAAAGGAAGTAAAGAACTGTCTGCCATGTTTAGTTAAGGCAAAAAAAATATCACATAAATATGCAATTAAAAATTCAGATATCTAGCAATCCCCCAAAATGCATTTAAACAAATGAAAAAATATAATAAAAATAGTTCATGTGTGGAAAATATATTAAATTAACCTGTAAAACATGAAATGCATTCCAAAATTGAATTATAGTATTTTCAAAATCAAATTCTCAAGAATTCATGCATACTGTAATTGTAATTATAAATATCACAGTCATCACAGATAATCGCCTTAAAAATATTTATGAAAATCATCAAAATAACATGACACAAGATCGGTAAATGGACTGAAATTCAGGTTGATAATAAAAATAATGCAATAACCCAAAAAACCTTTCTTTAAAAACTAAACGTTTTTCGTCACGGCACCAATTATGTTAAGATTGTGTGTTTTAATTATTAATATTAAATACCATATAAAACTTTGATTAATAAATATTTTAGATTTAAATACTTAATTCAAAGTATATTGCGTTGTGTTATAAAAAATGAATTAAATATATAACTATTCATATGCTGAAATAGAAGATCAGTTGTTATTGTGAATAAATCATATTCATAATTAAAAAATCAATTATTTATTCATAATAATTATTTCATTAAATTCATAAAAATTTCTTGATTATATTTAAACACCTTTAAAAATCCAAAAAAAACTTACATCTTAGGCATTAATAAAAAAAACTGAATTGGCCAACAAAAAAAATATAAAATAATGATTGATCAATCAAAAGAAAATGTTAATGACCTGCGGATCCACGGCTTGAATTAGCACTCTATTTGATACCTTCGCTGATTGATGCAGGCGAAAAACTTGATCACCAGAAAGCGCGCCTTTGCTGCATAATGATCTTCTATATTCGTTTCAAAATACATAATGTTCGAGATGCAGTCGTTTATTGGCATAGCATATTTTCTTGAAGAATTGTCGTTTTCAATTAATGAGTGTCCATCAATGTAGATGAATTCATTTAGACATTTTGAGTTCAGCACATGGATCCTGATTCATATCATACCCTTATTAAATATACAAAAGGACTTGTTTCTTTTGATCGGTCGATGAATGCATACACTATGCTATCCAAAAAATTTACAGCATCTTGATTACTTCGATCAACGCATTTTTGTAAGGATAATCTTCACTTCACAATGCAATTTCAAAAAGGGCAGTTATATGAGGCATCCCCAGTCAGAAGGAAAAACAAAGGAATTCCTCTGCTGGGGAGCTAGCGAAAAAAGCGTCACTCAAGAAAGCTATCAAGTTTCCAACTGACGGAAAAAAAATGCACATGGCGAGGCACCGGAACAGGAAGCCTACGCCACAGGATAAAGTGCATAAGTAAAAATGGTTCTGATTTGAATTTCTCTGGCCAAAAGATTTAGAAAAAAGTGTAAATAAAAATTGTAGGTGTTTTAAAGTATAGTTCATGCAAAAATTAATCGCGGAATTTAATGTAAATTATAATTCTAAATATCTGTGAAAGAAAATGGCATGCTGCGCAAACCTACATTACAAGTGCGTGACAAGTTTCCGTCACGGAGTAACAGTCAAGCAACAGTTAAGCGTTTAAAAAAATAAATATTATTCAAGGCTTGAATAAAGTAAACCTTGAATAAATGAGAAAAAATTATTTTGATAACTAAATGTATCAAAAGAGAATTAATTAATTTTTTGTTACACTCGCTTAATACGAATCGCCAAACATTCGCGGATTTGTCCGTATTAGCCGTTATTCGTAAAGAACCGTGAATAAGTAAAATTGTTTTTATGCCTGTATTTTAAATTTATAATGAAAAGTAACAAAAGTAGTGAAAACAAATGATTTATTTTTACTAATATACACTCCTTAATCTTACTAGCACATTGAGAAAAAGTGAACTTACCTTTTAAAATTTAACAATTTTTGAAAAATTCCTTATTGGTTAGTTGCTTTTTTAAGTACGTTGAACTTTATCATGCAAATTTTTCGTCAATAGGTCAGAAATTTTGTTCGTCTAAGCCGAATTTTGTATTTTAGCCTTAGTAATATGCGTGAGATATTTAGTGTAATTAAATAGTAAACCAAACTTAATGAACAAAATGTTCGTTTTAGCCGTGATTTCGTATTAACCGTGTTCGTATTAAGGAAGTTCAACTGTATATGTTTTCTGGACTATACGTTTTTATATGATTCCTGTGTTAACATTTCGTATTTAAGACGGGTAAAAACTTTAGGATGTAAAGAAAAAATATTTTCAAATATTTCATTTTATTCTGTTGGGTTTCGCGTTTAAAAGAATATTATTTATAAAGTCCTAATTTAAAAATTGGTCTTTACTATTAGTATTTGAACTTTTCATCAGTTTGAAATTTGGTTTTATTATGAATACTTTTTAAAAACTGTTTGCTTCATTAAAAAGAACAAAGTGTTTTTCGAGTTAAAACAAAATTGTGATTTTATAAAAAATTTTCCCCGGAATAATGGAATGTATCGTTTATTTCAAAAAAGTAACGCCTCCGTTTTGAAAAAGAAAAAACTCTCAGTATTAATTTATTAATTTTCATGGCATAATTAATCAAAAATCGTTTTAATTTACAAATATTGCAATGCTATTACCTACTAAAATAAAATAGTAAAAGATCAGACCCGAAAAAGTTTCCTACTCTTCATAGGGCATTTTTTCCTATCTCCTGGAAAAAATTTTGTTTTTACGAGTTGTTAGTTGTTACCTTTTCGAAATTACGTATTGCATTAAATTACATATTGCATTTCAAACCGTTTCCCCATTAGATTTCCCTTAGGGGATTAACCCCTTCTTAGGGGATTTTCCCCTAAAAAGTAATCTATTTACTTATTAAAATATAGATAAATAAAAAAGTAAAAGAAAGAAAGAAAGAAGACACGAGACGTATGGGCTATACAAATATGCAGTCAAAAGCTTAGTATTCTGTTGGCTAGTTTAAGAAAAGTATTTCCTGAATTTCTTCTGCTTATCACGTAAAAAATTTGACTCAAAGTAAGCGTTGCAGCTGGGATACACGTGGGTTCAAAAGCCTATGCTCTTGAAGAAAAAATGCACTGCATTCTTAACCACTTGGAAAACTCAAGAGTATCTGAACACTAGAAAAAATAACTCTATAATCACTATTAAAATTTAATTTAAGATTTAAGTGCAGTTTATCTCTATTTTGATGAGGAATGTTATAACACTGAGCTGCTCGATTGTATTTCTCTTCAACAAATTAGCTTGAAATATTTTCTACCTTTCATTTCTTTTAAAACCTTTATCGGAGGCTTTTTATTTTTCATGAAATGCATTTTATAATACATTTAAAAAATGTACAGCGGGTTGGACATAAGATGAATTACCACTATGAAGTAAAACTTTTTTAAAAAAGTCGTATTGTATAGAAGATGATAAAACGATATAATTGGATATTAATAGGGTCATAAAACTAAATCGTAGCTTTAAACGAAGATTGCAGTTAAGGTTGAACCAAAAATCAAAAGAAAGAACCCTATAAGATTTAATTATGAAGTATGAGAAAAATATAATCTCATTGCATATTTTTTGAGACAGCAATATTTTTAAAATACGAATTTTTGATAAAAACGTCATCGATGAAAAAACATTTGCGCAAATGTTGTTGCTTAAATAAGACGAATTTGTGGCAACAAGGTTAGAAGCATATGACTTCCATTGAGCCTTTATCTTCCTTAAAAACAAAAAAAAAACTGTTATTGCAAGACCGTAACTAACATCTTTCCCATTTGTCAGTCTTTGAAATTTTAGCTTTGCTTGTTTCCATTAAGATTTCTTAGAAGTAATAATGTCAATCTTATTGTTCTCCAAAGAGTCCTTCTTCTAATTTTTGATCGTGGAAATGCACCTGGATACTTGGATTGGCATTGTGAAACCGACCCCATCTTTAAACCTTTCACAGGTTCGTCAGACTTTAAAAGATGTTTCATAACCGCTGACGTTCCCTTCCTCTGAATTTCTCCAGCCTCCTATTCTCTCTCCCTTCCACAATTGATGTCGTTCCTCTTCCTCATCCTCCGCATCCCTTGCTCTCCATCCTCCTTGTTAAAGCTAAGCCCGAAGAGTTTGTGCCAGGAATTAGGCACGTGAGAGGAACGTCGGGGGACCCGCGTAAGAGGGGGGACTATTAGGGACTGAGAAGGAGGGGGGGGGATCGTCTGCGCTTGGACTCCAGAACACCGGTCACGGAGCTTCAAAAGACGCCGAAGGGAACCATTAAAATATATCGGCGCTAGGGAGATAGCAGTAGCGATTAAAGACTCAAGTTTCGACGTCTCGCATCTTCCTGCTAGGAGCTACGGTCCCAGCGCACAGGCACGAGGCGAAGGGATATAGTTCCGAGAAAACTTGGCGCGCTCACTGCTTAAAAGGCTCGATACGAGCATTATGTTGTTGCTTGATGCAGATTTATTTCCCTAAATAGGAGTAAGGTTCCCTGCATATTTAAGTTTTCTGGAAGGTTGGTAATACCTCCTTCATTGTGGTAGCATTTAAGTCTGATATCATAAACAATCTACTGCACGCACTTGCTCCCTTGAATTATACACCGAGTCCGGGTACATTTGCTGAAAAGCCGAAGCCTGCTGACTTGATTATGAGCTTCAATTAAGAGGCTGTTAGCGTTTTCTTTTCCTCTTTCGGTGTGATATCTGTGTGGAGGTAAATAGAACGGAAAGTAACGAAGTGTACCAAACGTGGATAAAGGATTAAATCATGGGAACTGTCCATTGATTCTATAGGGCATATTTTATGTAACGAAGTGTGTATGCAGTGCTATGAAACGGTAGTTAAATGTTTAGATTTATTTTTATTTTAGCTACTTGTTTCGTTTCAAATAAATCATTCATTTCATGTAAATGATTATATTTGCATTGCTGCTTATTGGTTCTATAGAGTAGTTGTCACTTAAAAAAAAAAGAAAATAAAAAGAAGCATTAACAGAAGTCAGTAAGCATATTCCACCAAAAGCTACTTTTACGTGCTCATCTTTTTTTTCTTCCAAATACTGGCATCAATGAAGTCATATGATGAATCTAATCTTCCGGTCATTATTTGTTTTAATTGCTTTTTTAAGAGATACAATGAGTAATCGAAAACTAAAGATATTTACAGTTAAAAAAGTAGATACTTTTCGCATATATGTTGTTCATAGTTGACTTTATCACTACACCAAGCAACACAGTGGAGGATCCAGAGACTTGATTTGAGAGGGGCGACTCCAGACCTGTCATTTTGGGGAGTGAGGAGGGAAACTATTCGCCACCCCCGGACTTGATAAATCTAATACAAATACGTGTATATTTTTTGTTGTTTTTTAATGCAATATGCATCTAGTTTATCCCTTTTCCCCCTAACTGCCACCCCCCCCCTCCTGGAAAATGTGAAAGTCAGGCTTAGGAGATTTTGTTCATCCTCATTCGACACACATGCTCAAACGTGTTCGGGCATAGAAGTCATTTAGTTTCAAAATAGATTTTTCATAGGTTTAATTGCAATTTACAAATAAAGAAAATAAATTTCATCATTTAAACTTTTATTTTGATATTTCTTACCCATTCCGTTCATGAAAATAGATATTATTCCATTATGACATTCTATTTCCATTTCGCATTGGAGCAAATTATTGATAAAGTAAGCAATTCAGATTCAATTCATAAAATAAAAGTTTTATGAAACTACTTATATTAATATGAGAAACAGAACAAAATAAAGAAATCAGAAAACAAAAACTTATTTATTGCAAATGAGGGAAGAGCAAAAGGTTAAAAAATCTAAGAATCATCATGTTGTGTGATGATCAGGACCCGGAAGTTGATGATAATGCATTTCTTCTGGATTTTTTGCATTTTTCGACGTTTTTCTTGTCTTAGAGCATTTTAAAACGATTTTTAGAGTATTTTTTGCATTTTAAGTTGTTTTCTCATTTTTAGTGCATATTTATAGGTTTTAGCTCTTTTTTAAAAACTTTTTGATTAAAACTTAGTTTGATCCGTTCATTAAATTTCATGAAACACTTAAAAGGGTTGATAGAGAGTAGAACTGTAAATTTATTGCACAAAACTGAATGAAGGCAAGTTGAAGAAAACAAAGTGTTTTTGACTTTGAAAAAAGTTGCTGGTGCTATAACTAGAGAAGACACAGTGTGTGAGTTTGAAGAAAATTGATCTGCGAGTGGTTTTATTTATTTCAAATTTACCCAAACTACGTCTGAATTGAAAAAAAAGCTTTTAAAAAGATACGAAGACCTTACTTTGAGTAAGCGTTCTTTGATAATGTAAAAAAAACATTTAATTACTCAGGGCAATTAAGATCATATCATTTACGACAGTAAAGTTATCAAAACACATGTTTAACAGTTATTGGGGCATTGTTTTCATTATTTTGTTTTATTTATTTTAGAAAGTCATTTAATAACGTTGCTATTATAAGTTTTCAAAAACAAATATATTTAAATGCACTTAACGGAATTTTGACTTCAGTTCTTAAGTGCACTTTTCAAAATCTTAAGAGCATTTTTTCAACTTAAATTGGCAATTTTTGGTGTCATTTTCGGTGACTTTTTAGAGCATTTTCAGGGACTTATTAGGTCATCACCTGCTGGGTGATGATAATCTCCGGATTTCTTTTTTTTTTTTTTTCGTATCAAGATGGAACCCTGCAAACAGTTCTTGGATATGGCAAAATAAAATATAGAATCAATCACTTTTTTTAAACTAGTGTGATTGAAATACCGAAAAGCTGGAAGGCAGAGGTGATCTCTGCCTTCCAGCTTTTCGGTATTTCAATCACACTGGTTTAAAAAAATTCCATCTCCCCTTTGTAGAACGATAACTTTTGTGTTTATGGGTAGACTTCAAGTAAGAATTCGGTTTTCTCTGTTTTTGTAGATTTTTCATTTTTCATTATTTTTGTATTCTAATTGTTTAGGGGCTATTGCTCCTCTCTTGGATCCGCCACTGAAGCAAATATGCAATAATAATAATAAGATAACTTTTTAAGTACATATTTTTTAAAAATTAAAGTGCTAGAAAGTTTAATTGCTTTTCAATTTCGAAAATGCCAACGTGATGTAATTTCTTTGACTGAGGCATTCATATTTATACCTTCAACTGTAACTTGCAAATTTTAAGGATTTGTTTTGTATGAGCCTCAATTTCTATTAAATGCATGATGTTTTTTGCTTCGAAAGCAGTTAGTCTTAGACACTGTATCGTGGAAAATACAAGGCAGGCCACTACATTTAAAGCTTGATTTTGCAATAATTATTTTTAGTTACGTTTTTCTAAATTTCTGTACCTTGGAACATGTTTTCCGCGTATGTATGTTCTGATTCATAATGTCCCCCCCCTCCCTTCTACATTTAAGAATGATCTACCCTAAAGTAAAGATCATTCATTTTCAAAAAGCAAAAAATAAATAAATAAATAAATAAATAAAAATGAGTAAAACTTTTTCAAAACTAAACATATGAAACGAGATTTTTAGAAAATTCCAACACTAAAAAAGGAAGGAAACTGAGAGCTTCTTTAAATTTACGAAGAACTTATTTTCAATCAAATGTAATCAAGTTGCTTCGTAACAGCTTCTCAATAAAATTCTTGTTTTTTCGCACTCTGTAAAACTACTAAGAAAGATTTATCAAGTTACATAAAACTGAACACTTGAGATTTGTGACTACCAATTTAAAAGTTTTGAACAAACGAATAAATAAACGCTTGAGATCTGGTACTACCAGTCTGAAAATGGTTAAAAAGGCATTATATATTGTTGGCATTTAATTTACCTTTAGTTATAAGGAGCACCGTGCTCGGCCTAGGCGGGCGGCCAGCTTTCCTGGACTGCGGAGGCATCATTGGCCGAGTGGCGCGGGCTCAACTGATTTCGACTTTGTGTACCAAAGATAGTAATTCAGCGTACTTCCCAGATGACGCCCTACTGCTGCATATTGTCTGTTGCAATTCATCTACAGAATGTGCTCTGTTTTTTATTCTCTGTAATTTTTTAAAAGATTTTGCACATTCTTCTTTTTTTAAGTCTGTAATTTTACGTTAGACACCGGTTAAAAGATTTACAGGGCATTCTTATGTATTTTCTTGCAACAATGTTTTACAGTGAGGAGTTAGTGGAGCTAAATTGAATACCCAAAATCTTATTTTCTAAAACGATGGAAAGAAAAGTGAATTATTATCTTTTTAGCTGTTGAGTTTTTTGTTTAGAATATTTTTATTTGTAATCCTAAACATATAAAGAGGCGAGCTTAATTATTTGGTGTACAATAATTAAAATACGTAACTACCGATAAACATTTAACAATGCAAAAGATTTTGAAATGGATACAATAATTAACAAGAAGTTCCGTCTAGAACTATACGAGCCTACTTTCCCGTATACACCAAATTCAAGTTTATAATCCAGCTATCTCTTTCTCCTTTAGCTTTAGTTCTTAATTATGTCAAATATACCTTTTTCAACGGATAATACATATTCATTCACTCATTCATTCTTTCCTTTATTCAGCGATTCATTCATTCATTCATTCGTTTACTCATTCATGTCTTTATTCATTTATTTACTCATTCATATATTTATTCCCTCATTTATTCATTCTTTTCCTCATTCATTTATTCATTGATTAATTCTTTCACTCCTTCACTTATTCATTAATTCATGCTTTCACTCATTCATTTATCCTTAAAAATCCCGATAAAAAAATTTCATAGGAAAATAGGCACGTTAGTTCTGGGTGAACTTTCTATTGCACATGTTCTACGTTATAAGAGCTTTCCGATAAAGTTTGTTCCAAGCAAATCGGTCCGTTAGGTCAGGATTTATATAGGATTGAAATTTCCCCGTAGGCGCAATGTTAATTTTTTTTTTTTGGACCGTTCAAAAATGAACAAAAATTGTTCAAATCAATATTTCACGCCAAGAACTTCTTCCAGTGAGCTTGTTCATTGGAATTTGAATCTTGTACCCAGAGTTTACATCATTTGCTTCATTTTCGCCCATAGGCGCTAATGTTAAATTTTTTTGAACTGTTCAAAATTTAACGAAAAATTGTTCAAATCAAAAAGTAAAATATTGAAATGAGATGTCCTCGCCGAGATCTTTCGAATGCAAAAAGAATTTTTCGAATCGGACTATTCGTTCAAAAGTTATTAGGGGGGGACAGACCGACAGACAGACAGACTGACAGACAGACAGACCGACAGACCGACAGACAGACCGACAGACTGACAGACACACATTTTCCCCCATCTCAAAACCCTACTTTCAAATTTTTTATTTTTCAATCTTTATTTAATTACTTCACTTTTTTTTGACTTTTCTTTATTTTTAACGATATTTTTACGATACATTAAGCCTTCTTTCATGCTTTATTATTATTTTTTTTACTTTTACGGGAAAGTAGGCTAAAAATGAAAACAGAAAGAAATAAAAAGGCCCTCTTGTGGAAAAGTGTAAAACGTTTTACTTAAACAAGCTTCTCCCCCTCTCTATTCTAATCTTAGAGCAATATTATTATGAAGCAGTGAAGTAATGAAACTGAACGGATAGTAATATTAACAGATAGTTGAAAAGGTCGCATGTCCATTTTTCAGAACGCTAATCTTTTCATATATTATTTCTCAAAGCCTTTTTTTTGGTCGGTACGCCATAACTTCCTTAATACTTCATCAAATTTCATGAATGAGGTATCATTTTAAAGCTTTCCTTAACCGCTACACCGGAAAAATATACAATACACAATTATACGGAAATATACAAAAAAAATATACCGAATTCCGAAAATTACACAAAGTAATCCTTTTCTATGGGAAAAAATTGTCGCAGCCTTTCGAGCTTGATACCATTGAAAAGTGCGTAAAAAACTACTTCAGAAAGAGTTTCCTGCTACGTGCTAAAATTCGAATTTTTTAAATCAACTAGAAAAGAAGTTATGAGCGCTTTTCTCTGTAGTTCGAAATTATTTTTTCACGGTAATTAACTTTAATTTTATTTGAATTGTTACCATGCCGACTAGCTTATGATCCTCTTCTTTTTTAACGAATCAATTAAAATTTATTTCTTGGCGGTTTTTATCATTTTGAGAAGCAGCCGATTTTTGATTAATTTATTTATTTATTAATTTTTTGGATTTTGATTCTTTATTAACGAATTAAAATTGATTTCTTGCGGTTTTATCATTTTGAGGAGCAGCCGATTTTTAATTAATTAATTTATTTATTTGGATTTTGATTATTCTTTTTTTTAAACGAATTACAATTCTGCACGAGGGTTTTTTAAAGAAATGTTAGCCTTTTTGCGATTTTTGTTTTCATATGTACTTCATCAAATTTCATGAATGAGGCATCACTTCAAAGCTTCCTTAACCGCTGCACCAAAAATATAGACACGCGGTCTAAAAATGTACCGCTTTTCTTAAATTTGAACTTTAAAATCATTTAAGAAGAGGTGGGATGGATGGCCTTTAATGGATGTCAAGTTGGTGTTGTGTTTGCTGTTTAGAGGTCGAGTGGCCGAGTGATTAGGAGCGCAGGGCTGGTATACCTAACACCCATGGTTCGAGTTCCGCATTTCGTTTACGTTTTCTCCAATTAATTGTTTTGCTGGATCGTTGATTTTTGATAAATTAAATTAAAAAAACTCCTTTATATTTTAATTGGTGTTTTTATTTTCATGCATTAAATTAAAAAATATACTATTAAAATTATTTATTAAACGAAATATTCATTGCATAAAATGCGGAATTCCGCACGGGTCGACTAGTTGTTAAATAATAAAAACGAATTGAAATTTGAAAGTACAAAAATATGTTTTCCTTTAGCTGCTCTCGCGATTTTTTTTCTCTTTCAATTACAGTTAAAAGAAGAATATAAACAAACTAATTGATACGCTTCAAAAATTTTTTTTTTATTTGTTTTATTTTTTTGAAGCTTCCCCCACTTTTTTTCTTCGTCAAAAAAGTATAACATTTATTAATTCTATAATGCACTAAATTCGTATTATTTTCCATGTATCTAGTAATTCTTACATACAAGAAGATACTTAACCTAATATTTGTGCAGAAAAATCAAAGTTTTTTTCCCCGCCATTTACCAAATATGGGTCAAGACAATTTACAATTGCTATTTAAACACGCCATTCATTAGTGCAACGATAACCGTTTTGTCAACCCGTTTGCAAAAAAACTACTTTCCAAAAAGGAGAGGGATGTTCGACTAAATGACTCACTACTTTCCCTCCCTTCTCGTACTTTGTTTCTACACCCCTTTGTTTCTTTCTATCCTGTGGGATCGTGAGTCACATATTCTTCATTCATTTGTACCTCTGCTCTACCCTACTTATCAAAGCTTTCCTTCATCTCCCCAAGCATATTTAGAAAATCATTAAATTTAAATATTAAGCAATCTTCAAAAAGTTTGTGTTTCCTAGTGAAGTATTATTTTTCTTTTCTTTAAAAAAAAAGGTAATCTTTAGTTAGTTGACAAGAATTCCTTTCATTCCTTTCTCGGTGTTTACATAAATATTCTCACACAGTAATATTCTAAAATAAATATTTTTCTATCAGACAGTTCTTTGTTTATTTCAGATGCACACGATTATTTTACAGGCCAGCTATTTGTTAATTTATGTGCACAAGATTTTCCCGGAAACGTGGTATTCATTTTTTTCCTCTCTCTCTTTAAAAATGCACATATTTTTTTTTTTATTGTATTCCTTTTTCTTTTTATTCGGACGCGCATGATTTTTTGGCGCCTACTCTTTAACTTATTTCAGATGAAATCCTATTGCTCACTTAGCAAAGGAAACAAGAATACGTCGTGTATCCACCCTGTTGATCAAGCAACATATTAATCATTTTCAAATCCTAGCAAATCGTCTATTTCTGTTCTGAATTCAAAACTTTGAACAGTACCAAATGTGTTGGAAAATGTAACTTTGCATATTTATTTTCTGTCGTAAATATAGTTAACTGTGAACTGTAAACCATATGCATATTTTTCTGTTTAAATAAGAAGTGTATATAAGAGCGGATGAGCCTGATCAGATGGGGGTTTGAGAAATGCTTCGACTTATATGTCTTAACCAGCAGGAGTTGAATGTTTTTAATGAAATGTTTTATGTTATTTCACCATTCGAGTTGAATGAATAAAACGTTATTTTTATAAAGCTGTTGTCTAGCTGGAGTCCTGACCACACATTCTAAAACTCTGCTAAATACTCCTAACAAAATGAAAATTTTCTAGCACTCTTTCCTCTGAATAGCAAGGGTTGCCCAGTTCGTTATAATTGACGGTCATTTTAATTGGTACAAACGTTGTATAGATCGTGGGGAAAAGAAATATGCAATGAGAATTTATTACCAGTTTCAACTTTTATCCCCAGGAGAGGATTGTTGCTGACAGAAAAACCCTTTGCGCTATGTTTTCTACGCGATAACAAGATTTGAACATGTGATAGACGCAAATGGAATGCACATAAAACAAATCTTGTGATAAAAAGGAAGTTTTTCGTTCAAATTTTGCTCTTTTTTCTTCATGCGCTCCCTTCTCAACTGCTGGTAGAAATTTAAACTATTTTTTTCTAATTGTATATATTTTTTCCCTGGTCTACAAAATATAATACTAAGTTTCAATGGCATACCTATGTTAGAACGAGTTCTACGTAGGCATCAGGAATTTTTAATTATACCATGTGCATCAACGGGCTTAATTCAAGAAAACATTTACCATTGGATGTCAAAAAATTAAAATACAAAATAAAAATTTGAAACTAAAAAAAAATGTTGGAAATTCCCCCCCCCCCCCGCCCCAGAAAATAGTGAAAGTGTAATGTTTGAAAATTACAGTATGATAAACGCTGTTGCATTTAACATGTATGTGATATAAAAGGTATACTTTCAGAAAGAACAGTAACTTTAGCTAGTGCTTCTGTAGATTATCAAAATTCAAGTATCAGTTATGTTATTAAACTCGGGGTGTGATAAACATTACTATGCGTAATCAAAAATATTTTTACGTTAAGAAAACAATTGAAAAAGGGATTCCAAGCAATCCCAAAACATATGTCTGCATTTTAATGCTTATTTGTGCTTTCTTAACGTGAAATTATTTTTTATTAGTTTACTTGCACCAAGTTAAATTATTATTATTATATATATAACATTAAATCGAATAATTTCAGAAATAATTGTAAACTTAGTTAGGCCCTGTTGCATATTATTTAAATGCTCAAGAGCCTCACCACAATTACGGAATTTCCATTATGTATTTTGAACAACTATGCATTTAATTGTTGCATTGTGCAGCCTTTTGTGTTCTTGTAAGTGCAGAACTTGACAAAATTCTTACCTTATTTACTCCACCTTTTAATATCTTCCTATGAATTGCTGGTCGCGTGCTGATATTCCTTCCAGTCCATTGTCTGTGATGTATATCCGGGCTGTGTTAAGAAGGGGATACATTTGCTTGATGGAGCCTTCTTGATGAGCAGTTTCGCACGTTCGTCTGGCTCGGCACGCTAATTTCCTGCTGAATAACAGAGCTTTAAAATAGTCGCCCCAAATTTCTAAAATATTGTATTCCGTAACTGGTTTGTTTACAAAGCACATATATATTGTAAATGTGATTGCCTAATTATTAATTGACAAAATCACTCATGTAGAAAAGTCATCATTTTTGAAAAGTTAATGAGCGTCCAGTTATTCATTTGCAGGTGTGGGAAAATCTGAAGAAAGAAAAAATCAAAGAGGGAACACTTTCACTACACGTTAAAAAAGAACGATGGTTAAAGTTTCCAAATAATACTCACTGCAATTTGCGTGATAGACATGGTGTTATGCTCAAATAAAAAATAAAGTAGTGTAATATTGTGACCAGTTTAAACTGGATTTCACGACAATAAATCTTATTCTCGTGGAATCGAATCAAAGTGTATTGTCGTGAAATCAAAGAATACTACTGAATTCAAAGAATACAACTGTATATATAGCTTTTTGCTTCTCCAAATATTTAGGAAAACTAACATTTTCTGAGGAAAAAAAAGCAAAAATGTGTCTAAACACAAAATTTTGAATTTCTTTTTTTTTTTTTTTTGTTGCCCCCAGAATGCTACTCATAATTATTTTTCTTAGAATAATTCCGAAAATTAAAATAGACAACAAAAGTCAGGAACTGCTTATTAGTTTTGACGTTTAAATGCATTGTTTAATAATGTCAAAACGTACCAATTAACGCAATTATGTTTTTCAAAACAGTGCAAACTATATTAAATAACATGAAATGCTCCCTTATTAGTTTTTTTATGTCTGTGTTTTATTAAAGAAATATTCCAAAATGTCTTCTATTAGACGTAAGAGAACTTATACTAAGCTTAATAAATGATTGTTCTCAGTTGTGTTTTCCCCAGAGTCTTGCCATTTAATCTTTTTGAAGCATACAAGAATCGCGTGTTGATCTTCCTTCCACCTCATTGTCTCCGAGTTATCTCTGCGGGTCTGTTAAAGAGGGGGAGAACTTTAACTCTTCAAGTTTCATGAAGGGAATCATTTAGCACATTTTCTTCAGACAAATATTTTTAAGCGTGTTTCCTCTATGTTTCAAAAGCCCGTCAGCAAGCATGGAAAATTATGTTTAACGCTTCTACGTGAATTTACAATAAAAGAAGGATCCAAGAAAAAAAAATCAAAATATTTTTTGCGAAGTTATAGATAGTTTAGCTGGTGTAGTTTAGTCTCTAATACAGTAAACAGTTATCCACAGTTCAAGTCCACTCTATATGTTTTATTGAGCTACACTTTTCGTGAGTTCCAATGAATTATAAAATTAGAGGGAGGGGGACAAGATTACATAACCTTAAAAAACTACACATTTTTGGAAATTTACATTCAAATTCGTTTTTTGCGAAAAAAGTGTCTGAGATTCATTATTTTCTTTGAAAACAAGCATTATGCTTAAAATGTTACTAGATCATAAAAAAAGAAAAAGTTTATATTGGAGAATTATATTAAATTTCTCTGAATAGTAATATTTATTAAGAACAAAGCAGTTTTGAGTTTTTTGAATAGATATACTTAAGAAAAAGAACAAAATAATGTATCATTAATTATAACAACATAAACTTAAAAGATAACTTACAATTATTTTGTAAGACACATAAAATATAAATAAGCAAATAAATAAAAAAAGTAAAACATAAATGTTCGATTTTAAAACCAGGATTTCTATAAAATAAATAAATTAATTAAAAACATTGAAAAATTAAACTTTTTATTTACTGAACTTTCTGAAAAAAGAATAAATAAAGAAATATAAACATAAATGCAAATATTTTTCCCAAGTATAAGCCCAAGCAAAATTTATTACATCAAATATTTATTCAAATTAAAAAAATTTCTTTTTTTAACCAAGTATAAAAAAGCAGAAATTTAAATAATTCAAACTAAAACAAACAAATTGGTGCAGAACTAAATGTGTTTATTTTCCACACACCAGCAGGAATATCAGTTTTGTAATGCTATCTATAGCAGAATGTGGCCTCCAAAGTATTTCAAACATACCTCTTCTTAGATTAGATCAATTATTCCAAAAGAAAGCATATCTCTTTTATGCAGAAAGAAATTTATTAGTTTTTAGTTTAACTGTTTTAACTGTTATTTAGTTTTTAGTAATACTGTTAGTTTTTAACAGTATTAAAACTGCTCTCATATTTTTTGGCGTTGCTTTTGTATATTTGAAATATTTTGATAAGAAAATAAATAGTATTCAATGAAAGGCTTCAGTACTTTGTAAATGCCAAAACATAAGAAAAACAAACTGTAAAACTGCATATAGATTACTAAAAAATGCTCTCGATATAAAATTTTAAAATTTAATTAGTACAAAAATAAGTTAATGAATAAAATAGGATAAAAAATGAAACAAAATAAATTAAAAAATTTCCTACAAAATTTATGACTGGTAATTATTACTTCAATTAGTCATTTAACTGATGTAAGATAAACTGTATGGGAAAATGAGTAAAGCAAAGCTGCACTATTCTACCATAGAAGTAACTGTAAATTTTGCAGATATAACATGCGTCAGTCTATAGATGTTGTCAAGAGCCATGCACTTAAAATTCTTAAAATTAGAAATTTTCCTTTCGAATCTACACTAAAATGTTTCGGCAAAAATACAGAAAAGAAACTGAGAGAGAGAGAGAGAAAGAGAGTGTTTTTATGTAAATTTATGAAGAACATACTTCAAATCAAATAATAAAGTTTCTTTATTACAGTTTCTCAATAAAATTCTTGTTTTTTGCACTCTGTGCAATTACAGAAAAAAATCTGCTAAGATACGTAAAACTGAGCACTTGAGTTCTGTGACTATCTCTTTGAAAATTGTAAACAAATCCATAATTAGGCTATTCTTGCCTATCAATTTAAAATTGTCATGTGTTGCATTATATATTGTTGGCGTACGATTTATTTCCAGCTCTAGTGATCAACCGAACCCTAGGCAACCAGTCCTTTCAACTCCTGGGGTATATTTGGGCGAGCGGCATAAGACTCAGGAATTACAACAGCGTGGGTTCAACAGAACTCACCTTCGACTTTGTTACCAGAAAAAGTAATCGAGTGTACTCACATATGGAGCCACTACTGCGGCACATCATCTGTTGCTATCAATTTACAGATTGTAAATTGTTATTTCTCTGTAGTTTTGTTTAACGTGTTTATAGTTTCCTGTTTTTAGTTCTCTGTAATTTTACGACAGACTCCGGATAAAAGATTTCGAGTAGATTCTCATGTATTTTCAGTCAATTTTTTTAATAGTGTATTTAAATGTAATGTGTTTACTTTGGTTTTTGAAAGGGGAAAAAACCATCTCTTGCTGCATTTTAATTTGAGTTTGCTTTTCATTCCCACTACTGGCACTTAAATTTTGGTGGAAGAAATTCATTCCGAATCAGATGAGATGCGATAAAAATACTTTGTAATTCAACAATGACTCCATTGATGGGAATGCTTACCGACCCACTTTTGATATCCGAACAAAGTTTCTGACTTCGACATTGACTTCCAGAACTAATCGTCAAACCATCGTTAATGATCTCGCTGTAGACAGATGTCCGATTTAGATCAATCCTTTTCCTTGCAGACGCATTCCCACCCAACCGGAGAAAGGATTCCCATTTAAAGAGCAGAGCAGGAAAGTGGCAAAGGGGTTGGGGGGAGGCTGCACACGAAATGCGTGTCATGGCTGCAATTAATTGTCACTCACGTGCCTTAGAGCCCGGAGGACATTTTACTCCAAATACGTGACCGGGAACAAAGGCCTCTCCTGCGCTAGATCATCATTGGATACAGCCAATCGATTCGACCCACCCTGGTGGAGGGGGATCGTCCGTCCACCAAGCACCTAGACCCGAGTTAAGTGCTGTTCAAGCTGACATCAGGATATTGACCAGAGGGAGGGAAAAAGGATCATGGAAGAGGAATACTGCCCCAATGCTTAGAGAGGATGAGGATTTGTTAGTCATTGAACGTTATTCCCTGGTCGGCAACTCCACAGGACTGCGTTTGCAAGATTTGGCAGGATCATCGCTGACGGAGGAAGTATCTATCATCTGAAAATCAGGAGTGGATTTTTGCCACTCAACGTCATTACTGGGTGTTCTGCACCAAACAAATTGCTACAATATAATAAACTGAGCATAAGAAATAAAAACAGAATCTTATCTTTTATCTGCTGAAATATAGCAAATCATAAATGTACGAAATAACTAGACCACGGATTGAGAAGAAAATTAGAGAAGATAAAGTGAGAACTGAAGAAGCACATCGCTGTGCGGTACAAATTTTTCACTGATTATTTCACATAAGTTGTTTGGAATTAAAAGAATTTAGACTAAGAAGCCAAGACTTCAGGCACTCAAGAAACTCGGATTAAGGCATTCAAAACATTTAACAAGCCGAGACATAAACTTATCTTTGTGCAGGCGCACCCTATTAAAAATTAGAATAATAAAATCCTTTATTTCTTTTTTTGGAAAATTTTTGCACTTTCTTCCATCTAGACAAAACACATGCATGTTGGCAGAACACATGTATTACATGCTAAAAGAACATTAACACAAAATGTTCAATTGAAAAAAATATTGATTCCTTGTTATAATAAATTTCTTGCATTGCATTGCTAGTGCACTCTAAGAGATAAATGAACGTTAAAAGAATGTACAATAAGAGAAACATGCACGCAAACAGAAGCAAATTAGTATAAAAGTCTTCTCAAATAAAATTTTGCTACTCTACTAAATTATCTTAATTGCAATGTCAGAAGTTATAGGATAACATTCTTACGTTGGGAATAATAATTTTTAAAAAATCATGAATTCTAGTTCAAAGAAAATCTATAGTTCAGTTAAAATATGCGTCGTAAATTTATATACATGTTTTTTAAAATTACTATTTAAATACTTTCATAGCTTGATACGATCGTTTGTGGACTAATTGAATTATCGAGATTTTGTCATTTTCCAACGATGTTTGATTGAATATTGAAATATTCATTAATTCAAGGAAATTCAATTAGAAACATAAATTTATCAACTGCGTTTTAAATGCAAAGCCTTACATTCCAATTTGTATCTCTTTTCCTAAGCAGTTAAAAATATACTTTTGGATTTTAAATAATGAGAGTTTTCTGAAAAGAATACATGCACCAATCCATACGAAATTTCAAATAAGGTATCAATTCGACATTTTGAATTCCAGAAGCAACACGAGAAAATCACAGCAACGCCTTTTGTAATTTTTATCGTTCCACAGCTTTTAAATAGCTTGGAAATTGAGAAACATTCCGTTCCTTTAAAGAAAACTGTAACCGTACTAACAAGCTCATGTCAGTTGCAAACTCGAATTCCAACAGTCGAGGAAAACGAAAACATTCAGTGCAAGAAAAAAAAATAAATAAAGCGATGATAATTGCTAAAACATTTAGTGGCGGTGCGACTAAATTTAAACAAGCCCAGAAATTCAAATTATTTATTCATTAAATGCAAAAATTATTTATCACTCGAAGAATGCAGACAAAGTTAACACTTCCTTCCCCCGAAATTTCTCCCGTGTGTAAATTTTTCTAACCGCGGTGGCACCATTCATACGGCGCCTTTTCTTCAAGTACCGATCACAAATTAAGGCGCCGTGAGATTCGTCAATAATATTCTCCTGCGGGATTAAATTAAATTGGTATTTAAAGAGAACTAGAAATAACGATGAACTTGCACACACGCATCCTCTACTTCATCGCTCTGAGACGGAGAAAATGTTGCTTTTAAATTTAATTATCCGATCTTTTCCGGGTATAATCTCCTGAAGAAGACAAAAAGGAAAATGTATTTGCAATAGATATGTCGACGGAGATCGTGAAAGCGCCGATTTGAGAACAGTTTCGGAAGATTCTTCTTCAAAACGGATTTAATTGCGCAGTTCGAGAAAAATGAAAAACTGTTTCTAAACAGCAAAATGCCAAACTCAAGTAACGCGTCTATAAGTTTTCCGTTTGGAAGCTTGAATTGGATTTCAATTTATATTTAAAATATCGTCGCATTTCATCTTTCCTCTTGAATGGGGAATGATTAAAGCACTTCGGTTAAGTTTGCTGCAAATATTTTAATTTTAAAAAGCTTAGCATGATTAACTCTTCTTCGTATAAGTAATGCAGCAAAGAGATTATGTAAAATTAAAATATAATTAAGTAAAAACTACGGTGAGAAAATTTGCTGCACAGTTTGCATGATATTTGGAGATTCATCGTAATTATTATGTTACCCTTCATATTTTATGTTTCTCAGTCGTTTTTGGGGAAAACCAGCGTTCATTTTCCCTGAAGTGATAAAAAAATTGATAAACCTGGGTTAAGAAATTAAACGCCAAGCGTTTACGAACTGCAGTGATCGCCGTATCTATCTATCTATGTCGCTCTCTCTCTCTCTCTCTCTCTCTATATATATATATATATATATATGCATAGATACAGAGAGAGAGAGGGGAGAGAGAGGTAGTGAAGCTAATGTTCAGATACATTATAATACTCAAGAAATGTAATAACCACTGTTAAATAAAAATTATATTACCTTAGATATGAGAATCTTATATATAAGCGCCTTATTCTGTCTGTCTGTCTGTCTGTCCGCGATAGGATCCTAGGCCGTTTTACCGATCGGAACCACATTCGGCACGGTTAATGTTTACGACCCGAAAAACGCATTGCCGCAAAAATGAAAGTTGTGACTCAATTAGTTTTTTTTTAATCAATTTTTTAAAAATTTTCAATGCTTTTTTTGACCCGTTTTATTTTATTTTTACATTGTTGCTGTCGTTTCCAACACCATAATTACAGTTGCCGTGTGAACAAACAAATCAATGCAGTTGCCATTTAACAAATGTAACAAATATACTAATAATAACCAAAACGTTCATCTAGCATATTGAGTGAGGCTTCGCTGTATTTTCAATTTCCGTTAAAAATGAATGCATACGCGAATTTAATTTAATCCTTTCTTTCTTTTTAATTCATTTCTTTATCGTCTGCGCTTTTTTTATTTTTCTTATTAGAGTGGCAGCGCTCTTTTTGCCCAGTTTCGTTAAAACTTTTGTTTTGAAAAACATAATAAAACTTTCAATAAGTTATTTCGGTGATAAATTTATATTTTTTACAAACAATTTGATTATATAGTAATAAATATATAGTAGTGTGGGGCAGTAAGCAAAGGAGCTTCCTCGCAGCCTGACCTGGGAATTCAGTTTGAATGAGCAGACTCCTTTGCATAAATTATTTTAACTACAATTTATAATATCTAGAACAATGGTCATTTTGTATGACTGCCGGGCGTACTAGTACCATTATAAGCCCATATTCACATGGTAACTTAATGTTATTGACGTAATAAGATTTGTAGTTTAATATGCAAAAAATAAATTAAATTAAAATAAGAAATACTTAACAGGTGCAAATTTTTATATGGAAACAACATTATAAGCAGAAATAAAGTAAAATATAAAATTTAATTATGACCTAACAAGTAACATAAAATTTAAAAATAAATCATTGAAATTGGAAAAATACGTTCAAATGGTCATTTGACTTTCCCCTATCACTAACATTTCGTCGAGTGTTTTCTTTTGGATCCGATTGAGGACGAACTATGTACGTTGGGAGCATTTTTGTGATTACACACTAATAATATATGTTTACTCATTTCGAAGGAGTTTAATTTAATTTGTTTGACATCAAATAATATAGTTCATCATAAATCAAGTTCAGCCTTGGTTCAAACCAAGGCTGAGCTTGATCGTAACCGTTATCGTACAGAATAACAGGCTGTAAACTGGATCAAGTTCAGCCTTGGTTCAAACAAAGTTTTGTACGTAATAAAAATACTTCATCTTTTAAGAAGTTAACGATATCTTATATATTTAAACGAGCAATTCTTGTATATTTATGTATATATTTTGAGTTCTTGAAAACGGCTCTAACGATTTGGACCAAATTTTGTATTTAAATCAGGTTTTGTTTTTTAAGTTTACCTATGTAGGTGTCTTCCTCAAAAAAACACGATTTTACACAAAAAAATAAAACATTTTTTAATAACACAATTGAGGTACTTGTAAGAATGAGCAAACATCATTCGCTATAGATATTTTATTTCAATTGAAATAGCAATGCACTGAGTGGCAACACTTATTTTTAATTTACCTTTTGTTGATTGAAATTTAGGCTTGTTACCATTTGTGAAATTTAAAATGCCTAGGGAACCCATTGCAAAAAAAAAAAAAAAGCTTTAGTATTCTTGCGTGTAATTTGAATGTATCAGAAGGTCTATGAAATGGTGTAAGACTTATTGTGACAAGTTTAAGTAAAAACCTGATGAAGACAAGAATCGTTATGGTGAGCAATCTGGCAAGGAACTACATATACCCATGTGTACCTATATTCACTTCTTGGGTACAACTTTAGTGTAGGAGCCCGTTAGCGACATTTTTGGTTGGAGAGGAAATTGTTGGTTACAATTTCAATTAGTTGGTTTGTGTTTGATGTGTGGAACTTTAGTTTGTTATGTATTTGATAAGTTCTGGACGTATTACTCTTTTCGCGGCATCTTTCGTCGCCAACAAAAATAAATTGCCAACCGGTCCCTATACTAAAGACGTTTCTTTTCCATGACATTACACGCATCTCAAGGTCAACAGCTCTAATAATCGGCATGAAAATTTATAGTTAGAAAACATTTTCACTTTTCAAACTTATCTAAATAAGTATCTTTTTCGAAAAAAAAAAACAAAACAAAATACTGCCGAGCAAAGCTCGGTCACCCAGGTACTTTAACTTATTCAAATAGAAAAAAAGTAATCTTGTAGGTGAACTTTATCACACTAAATAGTAAAAGTCTTATCTATTTAGAAACACTAGTGATGATACATTTAAAAAAATTCACCTTAATGGTTACAATTCTTTATAAATTTTCATTTTTCGTGATTTATAAATTTAAGAAATATTCATTTCCCCATTGTTCTAAGAAGGTGGATTTGCTTAGATGTTTTTTTTAACTTAAAATGACCTTATATTATGAATTTCATGAAATGATCTTATCTTTCGCTTTGAAGGTTTACGAATGATAACGTATCCATTTATTTTCAGTTACCTTAGAGTACAAATAAAAAATCATAGTGAACTGTTATTTAGAACTGAATGACAGAGAACACGTAGAATAGTTTTATTGCTAACAAGTAATCTTTTTCTGATATGCTTCTCCAAAGTATCCAATTAATTTATTCCAAAAGAAATATGGCTTTAAGACAATCAAAATGAACAATTTTGACTACGAATGGACTGCGACTGAACTAATGACTTTCTAGAAATAAATACAAAATTTACAACACTTTTCTTTCCCCTGATAATTAAGTAAGTTGAATTAAAAAATATTTATAAGTGCTTTTGTTACACCATAAATTTGTCTACTGAAAATCTGTCAAAATTTCTACAAAATGAAATATTAATAATTTTATTGCTTCTAAAAGCTGCACTTTTAAATGCAAAAAAAAAAAAAAAAAAAAGAGAGAGAGAGAAAAAAAATTGTGATAGCATGCACTGTTTTTTTTTTTTTTTTGCTGGTATTAAAAGTTTAAATGAATGCAGGAAATGTATTTAATTTTTAAACCCTTTTCAAAGATTAGTTTTTACTTTCATGGAAGTGTTATTTTGCTTAGGAAAGTAAGATAACTTGATTATAGTTGAAAATGTACACACACAAAATAGAGAGAAAGTATTTGTCTTATTCGTTACACAAAAACATAAACAAATAAACAGGAAAATTAACAAAATAAAATAGATAAATAAATAAAATGAAATGAAATAAATGATATTGGTGCGCAAGAAATTAAGCTTGGGTAACATATGTGTGAAATTCTTCTTTAGTTTACAATTTTATAGCTCAATTGGTTCACAATGCAATTTAGCAAAGTAAACCAGAATATTGCGCATTGCAAAAAGAATAAAATGCATTTTACATTTTTTAACAGTCATAATATGAACGCTGAATAGTTTTTTAACAACTGGAAACACGCAAACTTGTTACATTTTATACATAATTTTCTTTCTTTATGTTCAAAGTAAGCTACAATTATGAAATTTAGGTAGGAAAAGAAAAAAATTAACCTTCTCAAATAAACTTTTCGACAAACCAAAAACATACATGGAAAAGTGTCTTGTCGAATAAAAAGAAAATTAAATTAATCAAATTTATTCCTGAAAAGAATAAACTTTATTAATCATATTTCCGCCTTATTAATCATATCGTTTTACAAAATATGAGTTTCTGTTATATTTAATGGTTATATAAATCCAAAGCATTTAACTAGTTCAATCATAACTGTATGTCTTCGCTAAATTGTTCAAACTAACAATGATTTTTAACTTTTAATTAGTTTATAGATTTAAAGCCTTTGTTTTGATTTTAACTGAAGTTAAAAGTCCGCCAATTTAAGTCTAAAATTACCGCTAGAACGATTAAAATCTCTTATTTACTTCCTCTTGCTTTGACTTATATTATCGGAATCTCTTGAGAAACTTCGCAAAATTTCGTACTATCATCGCGTCTTAGGTAGCATGCTTTACTGGATTAATTCCGTCAAAGGTCTCTGGAGCCAAAATGACATTCGAAGATAGGTATGTTCGCAGAATTGTGCGCAGTAATATCATAACACTCCTTAGGGGAAAACTTTAAATCCAAGCCTTGGAGTGCCTAAGTACATACTCGACAACGTTCCCGGTAATGATACGGATTCCGTACTAGTGAGGGGGAAGCTTCCGTGGGGAATATGCCATCAATGATCGAAAATGATGTATTCATCATTTTAACGAATGTATAAGTGATGCTTTTATTTTATTGAAAGGTGTTGTGAGAAGTTTCAGATGCTTATCGAATCAGAAATTAGCAGCTGTACTATAGTACAAACAGGATTTGTGCATTTGAAAGGAAGTCATTGTGAATGAATGTACCTCTGTGCCAATCGTTAGTTTGGTGGAAAACAATTTGTTACGCCACCGATTAGTCATGAAAACTCCATACACGTGTTTTGAAATTGCAAGGAGTAGTTTCTTCAGTCTGTGGATGTGAGACAGTTTGATAAACAATCATGGAAAAAAGCCTGCAGAAATTGTTTTCAGTGCGCACATCTATCGTCTAAGATTTTTGCATAAAACGGCTGACAACTTTTTTTTAAGATCCATTTTGTCATGACCTATGAAAATAATATCATTAATTTACAATTTAGTGCATTTAATACTGAATCTAAGGCTTTTTCAGAGAGCGAAAAAAGAAATGAAAAAACAAAATGTTTTGCAAATTTGGTTTGAAACTTAAAAGGAATCAAATGTATAAATTTGATAAAGTGTTCTATCAGTTATTTCTCTCTCCAATTATAGACATTTTTTATTTCCCAAATATTTGCATTGGGAAAAAAATCCACCGAGTTTTGTTTAACTACTTTCGTTTGTTTCTCGCGTTCTGCATCTAAACTTAATATTTTTGTTCAGTTCCTCTTGGTTTCATTCTAACAGAAGCCTGATCAGTTGAAAAATTATTTTTTTCAAGAATCTCGTAATCTTTTGCAAACCATCAAGTATAATTTATACTAAAATAACCAGGAAGTATTATAATATTGACGATGGATTTCTCTAAAAGTAAAGTAAAATCTTTACATGAAATTGTTACAATATATGTTCACAACTAAGAATATTGAAAGGTTGAAGTCTTTTTCTTTAAAATTATTTAAAACGTGGAATCTACAATCTGAACTTATCATTGTAATTGGTAAAAAAAGTTTTATTAACATGCTTTTACAAAAATGCTTGATTATTGTTTCCTGATATGAATGATATTAATAAAATTTAATATTTAATTTTAAGAAAAAGCACATTCTCCATTCCCTAAATTTCATTTTCGAGAATAATCTCAAAAAATTCTCGTGTCCACGAACATTCTCATGAGAATATTGCGGACTCACGTCTCTAAGCCACTGTTCTACTTACACGGAAAAATTACACATTGCGTATCAAATACTTATTTTTGACAAAAGAGACAAATTTCTCCTTCCTTTTATATTCTGTATATTTGTACGTAGTTACGTGATTTATAAGTTTCTTTTTATTATTGAACAAATGAATCTTCATGCAAACCATAATGCACATCTTAGGAACTGGCTCATTCCAAAACTTCATTCTATTTCTGGTAACTCAATAAGGACACAAGCAATGTGCTTTAATGCATTGAAAAGGACAAAGAAGCACCAAAGTACACATCGACCCCTCGCATTCCTGGGAGACAGAGACGATCTTCAACATCAAATTCTTCTCTAATGGGACTTCAGTTGTCCATGAGCTAAGGGCTGAAGCTCGTTACTTATCAATCGAAATGCCTCCCTCCCTACCCCATCCACTCGAGCTGATGACTCGCCCTAGGGGGTCGGGACCACCCTTCAATCCGTTTTTTTCGTCATCTGAGAAATTACTTTTACCTTTTTTCTGCTTTTTTGCCTCCAATAATCTCTGTGGGCAAGTGCGCTGCTGACGGAATAGAACGGGGGAGAGAGTGCCTCTAACTGGGACGAGAGCCCCACTTGGTTTGTTGTGTCAAGCTCAGCAAGGACCTTATGGGGGAGGACATATATTTTTATTCCTAGACATAGATATGATATTTTTTTAGAGTACGTGTTTAAAATTGAAAATTCTTGACCAACTGAATGGTTTTACCCGGAGGGATATAGGGAAAAGTTTATTGTTTCCAATGTTCAATTAGAGGAAATTTTTGAAACATTAAAGGAACAAGGGATTAGAGTTAGGTATACTCTGAACATTTTATCGAAAGGTTAGTTTCCATTCAAAGACCAATCTTGAGTTTTAATGAAATAAAATTAACAAAAACATTTCTCCCTAAAACGTTATTTTTAACCTAGAAAACGTGTTTTTGAATTCTATTGAAGAAAAGTTTTCTCGTGTAATTTGTAGTTAAGATACAAATATTGTTCAAATTTAAAGTGTTCTTCCTAAATTGATTTAGTATATCATCAGCAGTTTTATTTTTTTTAATGAGCTAGTCAAACAATTTTTTTTTATCTATGTATTTCTTAATTAATGCATTTATTTTTACCTTTATCTGTTTATTCATTTCACTCCCTTAATACTTTCTCATTTTCTTTACTTATTCATTCTTTTTTTCGGTCACTTATTTATTTGTTTCTGAAGAAGGCAGTGAAAGGCTACCGAAGTTCAACGGTCTGTTTTTGGAGTGTATTAACGCACGTCACTCAGAATCAAAATATTCTGATTTCGAATCTTCGATTGTATGAAAGTACCACAGATGGTACTTTCATATGAAGCCGATCTCTAGTTTTCTTGTAATCGAGGGGCATATCTGATATTATCACATAGACATCCTTCAGAAAGTCATCACACCGTAGGGCCAAAGTCTTTATGGTGCGTATGAAGTAAGTGATGTCATAGTCTTCGTGAACCAGGGGCTATTACAAATGTGTCCATTGGACATTTAAAATAACAACAATCGGAACATAGAGGTACTTAATCTTAATTTAATTATTTTAAATAAGCAAAACAAATATCCTCCTGAGACCTGGCATCCAATAAAATGGATGCTTTACTTTTTCACCCTGTTGTGACAGATCTTATTTTAGCAAGCAAGACCTGGACTAGAATTATAAAGGAGGAATTAAAAATCACTTTTTAACTTTGAGAATTCCTAAACGGCAGTTTATTTGTTTACAATATGGCAAAGAACACAAGTCGAGTTGGAACTCGGCGCTTTCGCGGTTATTTTGATTTTCAGATTATTATTCTTATTTTTTAATATTGTTTTTTTAATATTGTTCTAGGATTTTTATACAAGTTTGATCTCTTTTCTTATGTTATAAGTAATGAATAGATTTTTGTGTTTATTTTTGTGTCGCATAGTTCTCCTGTAGTTATGAGCTCAACATACATTCAAATGGATGTGCCTCCCAGAAAAAATTTTAAAATTCAAGTTCATTAATTTTTTGAATAATAAAAATTTCAATTGGGCATTAAAAGTGAAAAACATCACTTTTAATGCCCAATTGTTTAGAAAAACTAATAGTTGAGAGAATATGTGTATTTTATTTTGCTCAGGTCTCAGGAGGATATAGTGTAATGAAATAAAATCTCGAAACTCCGAGCTAATTGGTGTGACAGAACTCCGGATAACGAAAAACTAAAATCGTTCGTAAAAATAGAAAATATTCTTGCACCATTGGACAGTAAAAGAACGTATATAATTACACTCTCATGGTAATGAAATACGTACGATTTTCACAATCTAAATATACCTTGAATGTTTCTTGCTTTTATATATTACTTCGCTTTACAGATGCAACACCTGAAGAAAAGGGAAGTGTGTGGTTAAAAACAGCAATGACATTTCGTGAAGAAATGAACTAAGCTATATTCTTGGAAAGATAAAATGTCGACATTTCTGAAGCTTCAAATTAATTGGAATGTTGACATTTTAACACTCGTATTGTCTAAACTGCGTCTTATCTAGCAAAAATAACATAAGGTGAAAGTATAAAAAAGAATCAACAAAGACAAGAGAAATCATGACAAATGCACTTTTTCATAACAATAGCTGATACTAACAGCAAATTGCACCAGCTGAACAAGCGTGCAACATCAAATCGTTACTATTGATCAAAAATGGTCTGACTGAACTTGAAGTTTGTCTCATTTGGTACTGTTCAATAGCAAATAATATCAACCATTTCAATTACAACTAAAAATCGATTTTGTGATAATGAAAATGGGCTAAACTTCTGCAACTCGGAATTTTAATTCAGTACCCATGACTGTTCAATGGAAATACACAATACGCCTCTTTGAAATTGAGAAACTCGAGAAAACTATCACAAAGTTACACAATACAATAAATTTGGAGAAAGGAAAAACACTTTCGCAACTACAAGTTCATCGTGTTGGAAAAAGCATTTTTAATCAACTAAATTTCACAGAAGCATTGTAATAAATTTAGATACGTGATGATAAATCCATGTATACTGCGAGACTATGAGAAAACGACTCAATAAATTGATGATTTTGAATGCATGCCTCTTACAGAATTATTTGATTCTCAATTCCCTATAGATCGAATAGCCTCGGATTCCTTGATAATAGATAGAAGCACAGGCAACGATAAAGCCAGCAGATCATCAGTCCCTTTCGACATGATTGTTATCAATTATTCCCACAGACAAAAGAACTAGCGATCATAACCATACCCTAAAACACCCCTGCAACAAATTGGCTTTTGGCGAAATCGAAAAGAGGCGATCAATTGACGACAACGCCATTGTTAACGCCACATTCAAACAAACATTTTAATTAATATATATTTTTCATCCGTTTCCCCCCACTCGTATTTTATGGATATATATTTATATCTACGAGGATATTTTATCGGGGAGAGCCAAATGTGCTAAGCCAGATTTTATGCCGCCCCTCCACCCTCTACTGTGCTCCACGTGCAAATCTTTCAAATTACAAGCTCAATCTCGCTCGTCACCCCCATTTTCTTCGAAAAGAATTTTTCTTTTTCGAACAAATTCATCGTCTTTGGAGAACAAAGAGCATAATAATCATTCTTTAAAGTGCAATAATCGATTTAACAAGATGTGTAAACCTTGAGTAGCAGCCTTATAACGGATTATTTAGCGAACGAAAATTTTATTGTTTTAATGCGTCCTTTTCATTTGCGGTCGGGGATACAAGCTCCCCATGATAATTTAATTAAGATATATGTATATATATATGGAGGATATGTATTCCATAGATATAGATATATGTATGAGGATATATATTAAAAGAGAGTTCTGCTGTCGATACGTTTGTTGTTGGAGGCACCGGCGCCTGGTGCTTGTCAGAAGAAAATGGCAATACGGAAGGGGCTGCCTGTGACACGGTGTACATTTAATTAAGTTATTGCGTTTTAAGGCGCGCGTAGAATACTTTTCTAATTTTCAAGGTAAGCTAAGAAAGATATTTTGATTACGAGGGAGAAAATATCGAGCTCTTACTTGGGCATTTAAATTACTTCTCTCTCTTCGCTTTATTAAGAAGTTGTTTCCGTTAAAAATCAATATCGAGGGAGGGAAGGCTCGATTGATTTAAAAATGTTCCCCATCCCGCCTTTATTATAATGAAGACGCGGTAAATGATTACATAGCTGATTAAGGCAGTTATTTTCTTCGAGTGTTGCCCGGGGCTGTGTCTCATTTTATCTTCCCCCGCACCCCACACGTCCGCTGCCCTTAATTCATCTGCCAATTTGAACCTTGTTTGATGGCTGATATTCACGACTATATTCCATCCCCGCCCGTTTCTTATGACATTTTTTTTTTAAACAATCGAAAAAAAAAGAGAGATTTATTTTTAATCTCAAACGGGCCGTGTTGTACAACTCTTTAGAAAAATAAACTGAGAAAGTTTGAAAAAAGAAAAAAAGATTTTTGTTGTTGGCTACATCATTTTTTCTATAGTCGAAATCTGAGATTGCTGATTGCAAAATTTTACAGAATAAATTAACCCAAAAAGCGGTTCTTAAGTAAACTAATTAAAGTTTCGCTCTGTTTGAAAAGAGCTGAAAAGAGCATTTGCGCTTCTACATCTGAAGCACTAAAATGATGGGCATTTTCTTTTTTTTTTTTTTGGCAGTCTAAAACGGTAAACTTATAATTTTCTTGAATGTTTTTTACTAGTTGTTTGACTTTTAAAAACAGGCGTTTTTTTCGTTTAATATTTCTTTACAATATTTTGGTAACCAAGTTGCTACATTGATGTATCTAGAAAAGACACTTTAAGAAAGATTTCGTGGCGTGTTGTATAGATAAAACTAAATCATTATCGATATTATTAGAGATAAACGTGATTGCATTAGGTATATTATAACAATAGAATATATATTTAGGTTGTACAACGTTAAATATTTATACCTACAAACTTTAATGTAGAAGTTGTAACTTCAAGAAATGCTGTGAATTCCATAAGATTGAATGTTACTAGGAGTGGTTAATTTACTTATTTTAAAGGTTTCCGTATTTATGCTTTTCAAAAAAGATATTAACTGACAAAAATGTTTTTAAAACAATAAACATTTATGAACGGCCCATGCTTACATTTCAATAGATCATGTCCAATAACTTTATAAGAAAATTGTCTATATAGTTAAAATTTCTTTCGTTCAAAATATTAGGATTCCAGACATTTACATGTACCATGCGGAATCAGTGTGGTTTCACTAACTAAACTCTAATTTTCTTAATTTCGTCAAAAATAGGTAAGGGAAAATAATATCTAACAGAAAAAAAAATTGCTTATTCATTAGCCACGTGCTGTCTAAAAAACTACATTTTGAGCGCAGTATTTTCTTTTTCTGACTTAAAATTTCCTGAGATCTATACATACCTAATCTGGCTTCGACGAAGGTTTTCCATTTTGAAAAGCTTAATTTTAATCGGCAGGTTGTCTGTTCTTAGAAATATAATTTTATGTACGTATCCTAATGTCAGCAAGTTAGCAAAGTCATTATAGCCTGTTATAGCACAGTAAATTTCTGTGTTATTGTTTCAATAATCTTTCAATCAGAAACATTTATTGCCAACTAAGTATTTATAATAGTTTAACTAATTATACTTATGGCCACTTATAGCTGAAAATTTAGGGTTTCTTTTATTTTTGACAAAGACCTTTGCAATTACTTCCTACAATTTGTGCTTCTCCCTCAAAGCTAACAATGTGCTATCGTTAACGCAAGACGGCGAAATGTTCTGTAAAAAGGAAGCCCTGTTAATTTGAATTCGCTTATCGTCGCTTAAATCTATTAAGACTCACTCCGAACTACTTTTTGCTCCGTTTTTGTTCCCCTCCCTCCCCTTCTCCAAGATCCTTTTTTTTTTCTTTCTCTTCTTCTTCCGAAATCCCGCATATCCCGGATTCACCCCCCCCCCCTTCAGTCCTCCCTACACCTGCAGTGCCCTTCTCCACTTTCGCGAGAAACTTCTTTTCATTACGAAGGCTTCAAAAACAAATTACACGAACTGAGAGATAGGGGGTAAATCGGTCGACGAGAACGTTCCTAAATGTAGGGAATATATGGCAAAGCGAGGGGAAATGGGGAAAAGGAGGAGAAATTTTCATGCTGTTTAATTGAGCTGGAATCACAGCGGCGAAGATAAAGTGATTAGAATTGCTTTATTTTACTCTCCTCATCTGTCTGTATGAACTTTGATGGTGAGAGCATTCTCGAAACCAAAATGTTGCAACGAAGTTATATTTCCGATAAAATGCGTTACCAACCCCAATTGCTGCAACACAACAGCATATTAACTACTGTGAGTGAATAAATATAAAATTCAGTGCGTCAGCAAAAAATCCCAATTTATATTAAAAAATGAAATAGCGTTAGTGAAGCATAGTGCGGCAAAAGTATGTATCAACGCGGCAAAAGTATGTATCAGGTTTTTTCTATACTTCAGTGAGGCTCTTTTCGTATTTTTTGAGCTCGAATTCAAATTAGTTTGGAATCAAGCATAGAAACATCGTTTACAAATAACTAGAGTGACCAACATTTTTTTACTTCAGAATTTATGAAGAACATTTTAACTAATTTTATGCCATATTTTTGACTTGGCAAATGATCTTAGTTAATTATTTAACGTTTTTCGAATACATTTTTGTTGCATTCATCAAGAAGACTTTGTAATTTATTTCTTTTAATTATTTTACATATTTATGTGTAGTTGTCTATCATTTTGATTCAATTAAATGACTTTCTATATTTAATACTTGTAAATATTTTATGGCACTTTTGAAGGTGTAGAAAAATAAAATGCGGCTGTTCTTGACCTCATGCGTTTCCACCCCTGCTGTATATTATAATGAGAGCTGCATAGGAACGTCGTTGAAAATTACCGTAGTTTTCAAAAGCTTCTTGCTGTTGTCTCAAAACAATTCATCAAGACAGATGAGAAAGGATAAATTGGAAATGTAACAATAATAATAATAATAATAATAAGAGCTGTTTTTCTTTCTTTTCTCTTCTCTTCTTTTTTTCTTTTTTGGCGAAATTGAAACAAGCATTAAGTGCTTGAGATAGTGAATGAAACATTGAGAAAAGTTTTCATACAATAGTGACTTTAAATATTGCACTCATTATAAGAAATTTCTGATTTAAACTTTCGTATGGATTCAATTATTACTATTAAAACAACAAATACAACAATAACAATAATAATCAGGGATCTGAAGCAGCCACTTTATCAGTTGCTCCGCTCCGACTTTTAAATACTTGCTCCGGCTCTGATCCAACTCCACTCCTGGCTCCGAATAATTTTAATAGATTATATTGTTTATCTCTCGTTTTAATTAATTTTTGATACATGATATATAAGCCATACTTTCTGAAAATTTTAACATTTCTTGTGTCGTTATTCAATTTTCGCTACGTTAGAGTTTTTTCATAAAAATTTAATTGGAATTTAGCAAAACTCCTTTACAAAGATAAAGTTTTAAAAACGTTCTCAGAAAAGAAACTCCCTTGTACATCAGTGCAACTCTTGTAATAACTGGGTTCAGGCGCATAGATTTTAATATTAAACTAACATTTCATTTGAATTTCTGGTTGGTTCTCGTCGTTATTACCTGGGTTCTCGTCTAATACGGGCTCTCAATAACCGAGCTCGACTGTTTAAGGATGAACTTTGTTCATCAACCTTTAGTTAAAGCATCAATGTGTGTATTTTCTCAATATCCAGTACATTATTGTCCATTCGGTAACAGCTTCCAAAATAGCGTCCTGTCCTAGTTGTCCTGGTCAAAGATTTTTGGAGGAGGGGGGGGGGGGGTTATTCCTCCTCGTCTCTTCGCCATCGATCCAAGATACTACGATGGCCACGACCCGCCTTCTCATTAGTAACTGTGTGCAGTGTCTATAATGAGTTGAGTAGAAGAGGGAATAAGGGGGTGGGGGATATATGGAACGTTTTCACAAGGAGTGAGGAGGGAGGCGAGGGGGAAGCGAAAGATGAAAAGGGTAGGGATGAGGAAGAAACGGATGTAGGGATTCATTCTCAATCTTTTAGAAGAGAGGAAGAAATACAGTTGATGGTGTACTCGATTTACTTGAATGGAGAAAATGTGTGATGTGAAGAATTCAGCGTTTTAGTGGGGAGATTTGTTGCTGGGGAAAATAATTCGAGGAATCATGAAGAGCTCGGTCTATTCCTTTTATCGTCACGTGCTTAAAAACATTTCTAGGAGTTTATTTGTAAGGGTTTTCCCCCCTTTTCTCTTTCCTATTTTTTTCAGGAAGAAATTTCGTTATGAAATGCTTGAAAGTGACGCGACGGTTTTAACATGTTTCGGTTGCCATGCATTATTATAATATTGCAATTAAATCAGAGAGTGATGATTTTTTTTCTACGTCGAAACAAAAATCTTGTGCTTTACCTCCTCATTCCAAGTGTACCCAATTGGGTACATTTTAAAATACTGTTTATTAACTACTGTTTGTGCAATTTGAAAGCTAAAACACCCAATTGTTTTTGAAATTAATCAACAGATAGTTTACTTCGTTTTAAACATGGAAAACATGGAAATTGGGCATTAATTATTATTTAAACTAATTATTAATTAAAATTAAAAAATATATATATTTTTAGTTATTTTGTTTTGTAATAATTTTTTTAATCAGAGAACCAAAAAATTGCGTCAAAATTGTTTGTGCTTAGTTCTGGAGTCTGTATAGGTTAATACAGTAAAGCGGCGACGAACACCCCTCAAAGGTGGGTACCTTTCTTACGCGAATGATTTTTAATTCTCCGGCTTCAGTTTAAACAATTGAGCATAAAGTGTTAAAACCTTCACTCAAACTTGTGTGTGTGTGTATTAAATACTCTTGCGCACTGTAAAAATTTCTGGTGTTACTGAACACCATTTTTGGTGCTCAGTTGGTGTGAAGTTAAAAATTATTCATTTTTTGATGAATTAAAGTTTTTTTAAGTGGCTGGCTAAAAAACTACAGACAATAGAATGCATTTTCAGCATATGATTTTCGCTAACTCATCTACGCATCAAAAATTCAGTACGATTGCACATTTATCCTATTTTCATAGAAATGAGCAATCGTAATGGAATATCGATCCGTAACGGAGTTTGTCAACTCCGTTACGGACTTCTTGCGCTAAGAAACGTTATACTACCTATCTTTTTGAGACAAAAGAAAAGTTAAAATACATCAAAAAAGGAATAATTTTCAACTTTACACCGATTGAATCCCAAAATGGTGTTTAGTAACACCAAAAAGGGTGGCAACTAAACTCAAAATTTTTACAGTGTATGAAGTAGAGCCAGAGTGGTCATGCTTTAAGATGTCATTAGAAATGCAGTCAATAATGATGTGTATATATAGAGAGCTGAAATTTAAAATTACCGAAGATAATGTTTTGGATAATGTTCTTAGGGACCGTTCATAAATGATGTCACACTTTTTTCAATATATTTTACCCCCTCCCCCTACGTCACACTTCAACATACTCCCTCCCCCCCCCCTTTTGTCAAATGTCACGCTATAGTACATAAGCATAAAATAGGTTTAATTTGCTGATTTTAAATATTTTTATAGAACTTAAAATGTACGATGTCACACTTCTTGTTACCCCTTCCTCCCCTTGTCACAAAGTATCAGACCTTCTTGAACCTCCCGCCCCTCTTTGAAGTGTGACATTATTTATGAATGACCCCTCAAGAATATTCTCATAGTGGAGAATATTCGAGAATACCTTTGAAAATCTAACTTACTAATATCATTTCATTATGGATTTTATATAAAAATGCTTCCAGATAACTCCCATCAAAAAATACCTAATGAATTGACAGAATAAGCAATAACGAGGGCGCTAGACTATTTTCGAAAATAATATAAATTATCGTTTGAAATCATTGTGGGAGCTTATATGTACAATCCAGATGAAAATGGAGTTTCTAAACAGAAAATTCTTAAAAACTAATCCTGTTTAATTATAACTACTTTTTCGCAATACCTTCAAATGGTACGATTTTTTGGTAACATATTTATATTTTGTTATTTTCATTGTAGCATACATTACAAAAAAAAAAGTATCCTTTTGATGCACCTTCTTTTGATAAGCATGTACTCAACTATTGTACTACGAGGAATTTTTCTCAAAATCAAACACATTATAATTACACTGTTCTTACATTGTAAGCAAAATTTTACATTGCTCAGAGAAAATTTTCTTTAATGAAATTATCATTACAAGGGGTAAATACGTTCAAAAAATAATGGTATTTACATACTTTGACAATGAATATTACTTTTCATAAGTTAACTGGCTTCCAACGTTGCTATGGTTGCCAGATAGCAATGGATTTCTCGAAGCATCTACTTTATCGCCATTTTTAAGGATGGCACGAATTTTAAATAAAACCCTGTACATTTTAACACTAGCTTCAAACATAAGACGCACCTGAATATAGGAGCAAACTTTTCGAAGAGAAAAAGTGCGCCTTTATATTCTGTAAGATACGGTTTGCAGTTTACTGTAAAAGGTTTGACACACTTAATGCGTTTTGAAGCGCGACGCAGTTGGAAAACTTACACATAGTTTAATAAAGCATGACTAGAACTTACTATTGAGGCACATCATTCATTACTTTAAAGCTAACACAAAGAAATTCATAAACACAGTTATTTTAGCTCTTTCTCGTTTCATTTACAGTTTATGAGGAATGTATTTTTTATTACATAAGAAACATTAAAAAATATAGATAAATGCAATTGCCTTTTTAAAATGTGCGTATGTATGAGACGCTGTTGCACAACGTCAATCAACTATGTCCGAAAGAGGAGGGGGGGGCGGGGTTAAAATAATTGTCTGTATGTTAGCTTCGAGAGCATGGTAGAAAGCTGGACTGCTGAGATGTCTTCCATGTAAGTATCTATATTAACTAGGACGCAAGCACACTGTGTAGAAATATAATGTTCGCTGTGGTTTTCGTTTTACTAAATAAAGTCCAACGAAGTTACAAAATAGAAGCAATAAGTTCGATAAATAAAAAATAGTATAAATAGGAATTTTGATTTTATCGCTCATAAAATTATTAAATTGCTTTTTTCTTTTAAAATTTTGCCCACATTTGCTGTATAGTTTTTAAATTTAAGAAATTAAAAAAAAAGAATAAAAAATTTGATTGCAGTTTAGAATAATTGAACTATTAACTACTTTTAAAAATTAGTTTTCATATTTATTTAAAAAAACGTAACAATGACAATAATCATTTTAGGATGCATTGGTATTATGATACTTAAGAGGAAACATTTATGGGCAAACCTGAATTTCTTTCGGCATAGTTACTGCAAAACTTGTTAATTTTGTTCGAGTATTTTAATTTAAAATATATTTTTTTATCTTTGTAACAAGTTGAAGGTAAAAAGGAGAGGACTGAAAATTCTGGAAACTCTTGAATTGAAGATTGATAGGACACATCCGCAGGGGGCTAGTGAAATGAAAAAAAAAATGACACTACTACTCACTGCTTCCGTAGATGTTTTCTTAGAAGAGTCAGTAAAACCCAGTTTTTATTTCATGGAGCGTCATAGAAAGTGTAAGACAAGAAATTTTTGTGAAATAAGGTAGAAAAAATTTTGTACTTTACAAGAAAAATGATCATAAAATCGAGAGTGAATTTCGGTATAAAGAAATTTTTTTAAGAAAAAAAAATCTACCTAGGAAAATGTCCCAAAATAGGAGCTCGCGTTATAGAGAAGTAGGATAATATTTTTAATTTGCCCCATCCGTAGAACATAATATTCCTTTAAAGGGGGGGGGGGAGGGGAACCGAGCGTTTTGAATTAATTTAATTTCATTCAAAATAGACCTTATAAAATTTAAATTCTTGGTAACACAAACAGGGAGCTATTTATTAAAACAAAAGATAATGACCAAAATAAAAAAAAATCTGACTACAAAGTTTTTAAAAACTTCTCTTACACGTATTCAAGTATCCATATGTTTGTTTTTATTTATTCCAGATATAAATCAAGCATCTAGGAGCTTGAGAAGCATTGATTCTGCCATCTATCGGTTCTCAAATGAAACAAGTTTCTGTACTTCTGAGTTAAAAACTAAGTTAAAACTTCTATGAGCAAATTTTCATTATTTCTTCTCCTATTTGTTTTTACTAATATTGTTGCTGTTATTTTTCTTTTCTCGTGTGGATGCGTTAATTCTCATTTTCTGTAAAACTTACTAGACGTACTTGTGGTTTGACTAAAAATTGCATTAAAAAATAGAATTCCGAGTTAGGTTGACTTCGTTTGATACTATTCACTGCTGTAAACTAATACAATTATTGTGCAAATAAACTGCTTTTTCTGAATAAATTTTAATTCCACGAACTTTACTTTATGTTTGATTTCTAATTAAAAATACATTGTTCAACTTCGAAATAATGAAAAGAGACACAATTGCTGAAAATATTATATAGTTTTATGGGCCTCCAAAAACGCTGCTATGGTTACCTTTTTATAGAGCAACCAATATCTAAAAAGTTCACTAAAATACATTAGAAATGAAATATTCGCATATTTTGCAATAGCACAGACTGATTTTGCTTGCTGTACTGAAATTGGATTGTAAGTTTTTACTATCTGATATTAAAATTGGATTGGAAGAGATGATTACATATATGCTGGAGTATTATGTTTAGTAGAGGTAATAAACGATCCTGCTAAATGTCCTATGCTTTTTTAAGTTACTGGGAATGTTTTATTTGCAATTTACTCAAGACAAAAAACAGCAGCAACTAATTTTTCAAGCAGTGAATCATCACTGAAAATTGATAGTCACCATAAAAAGAAAAAAGAAGAAAGACTAAGCGTGGTTATTAATGTTAACTATTACTAAAAAAAAAGTATAATATTGCAAACTTATATGTTGCGTGAAATTTTATGAAGCAGAAATATTTCACCAAAATTTATACCAAAAATTTATGTTACTTAAAATTCTTCAAATATGTCGAAATTTTGCAAGACATTTTTAAAATCAAATGTCACCATAATACATGGTATGCAAATTGAAATTTAAAAAAAAAAAAAAAAAAAAAAAGAAGAAAAAACATAAAATTTTGGTGCAGTCTAATAGAAGGTTCTTTGATTTGAGCTTCAAATGACTAGTATAGAACAAACAAAATGAAATATTTTTTAAAAAGACAAAGAAAAGTGAATGTGCGAAACACAAAAACGTAAATTATTTCCAAACAGCTGAATTTTTGTTCTTTATTCTAGTTCTAATGACTTAGAATGTGAAACACATAAAGTTATTGTGGAAAAGTCTTGTTGTAGTTGCGAAAGGATAAAGATGGAGGTACTCTAGAAAAAAAAATTCTGAAAAGCGTGCGGAAAAAATAAAAGTTTGCGAGACACTACTGTGGATGTATCTTTTCAAATACAACAAATACACTTCTATTATTATGAAATAAATGATAGATAATAAATAGATAAGTAATTAGTTATAAACTATTTTGTTCTGAGAAAAACAAGGTAAACGATAACGTCTACGATAAACTTGTTTCAGCGTTTCTCTCAAGCATTTAATACTGCATTTAATTGGCAATTTTTGGCATCAAAACTATTTCTAAAATAACAACGTGATGTTCATGACTCTGTCACAATAATATTTGGAAAACAATAAAGATTATTTAACGTGAATTCACGCAGGAGGAAATAGTCTTGATGTTATCAAATGCTCATTTTACTAGCGTACATGTAAAAAAAGCCATTTTGAATATGTATCGTAATACCGATTAAATGAGTTTTATTTATATATTCCCACCATTGTACTTATATGGGCAATTTTAATTTCGAATGTCTATAGTCATTTTGAAATGCAAAATGAATTATTATGTTTTACTCATTAGTTATATTGCAACAACCATCTTGGGAAGTGGTTGATACTGTGACTGACTAACACAATTTAGCTGCGGTTGCAGACTGTAAAGAAAAACAAACAAATTGCCAATGAAAATAATGCATATACGTGTTTCCCAGTTGCAGGAAACAATTTTTTCAGTGTGTGAAAGTAAATCTATGTGACAAGAACAGCACAAAAATAAATAAATAAATAAAATAGATTTTCAACCAACGCAATGGTGCAAGAAAATATTGTAGTGAGGTTGTAGTGCAGATGTCCCACACACTCGGCAATTTTATGAGCGTGATTTCCCCCCACCCCAAATATGTTAGTAATTCAAGAGCAAAATTAAAATAAAATATCTCCATTTTTTCATGAATCCTAATAGAAAGGTAAAAGAAGTAATTGTACAATGTTTTAATTGTTCTTCCAAAATATTTACTGCGAAACTTAACGGCTCGTTTGAATATGTTATTGATCTACGGATTAGTCTGGCTTATGCATGTACATTCAGAATTAATGTGGGCTTAAGTAATATAATAGCACTTAAACTTAAGATCTGAAAAATCAATATAAACAAAATCGATATTTAACAAATAAATATTCGAATTGATCGAATGATTGAATCTTTACAAAACAAAATTTTCTATAGATAAACTAATGATAAGGTTAAACAATTGAAGCCATAGTTATAAAGTCTATCCACGCTTTATAGTCACACAATATTGAACTTTTGGTTTTTATACTATAATTAAAATTTTCTAATTGATGCAATATATACGTGAAACTCTTAACAAGAAAATTCAACAGGTCAAATTTTTTTTAAGAAACAATGCTGTAGATTTCGTATTGTTTAGAAATACTATTTTTTTCGCTGCTCTTATGATTAAAACTAACATTGTTTCCCAAAAAGTAGGAAAATTTCGTATTCACCTTTTAATATGAAAACACTTTTTAATTTGGTTTATTACACCTTAAGCGTTTTTTTTCCCTCTGCCTTTCTTTTTGGAGAAACTTACTCGATGAATATTAATATTTCTTGATGAATATTAATTGCCCCTTTCTTTTACAAGACTTAGCAATTTAGGACTTCATCAAAAGATGAGTGTTTAACCCGAGTGTATGAAAAAACTACACTTAAATTGAACACAGCCGCAAGAAATACTTAGTTAATATTCACGCTGAAGTTTAGGGTTATTAAAAATACAGCTGTCAATAAAAATTCATAAACAAATTACAAACTTTTAGATACAATACTGGCTTAAGCATAATTATACTAGCTGGAGGCATACGATGCATTAAAATAGTTATAACAAATTTTTCGAATATATTATGCCTTTTTTCTATTACTTTGATTGAAAATTATACATATATCTGTAATCAGAAAATTTTGTCCACATTTTTGATTTTTCAATAAATCAATCATAAACAACAACTTTTTTTGTTTGAAAGATCTTCGCTAGTACGCCCCATGCAAAATGTTCCATTTTATTATTATTCTTTTATTTATTAGTGGATAAGTTTGTTATGCAATTTTGTGCTGTCAAAAATTGCTTATTGTTTTCTAATTGTCATTTATTTAGTATATATATATATATATATATATATATATATAAGGGTAAAAATATTTATAATTATAAAAATAACAACAAAAATAAAATTTATTATTAGGAAAAAAAGAAAAAGAAAAAATCCTTTAAATGCAGTAAAAAATTTTACAAAACAAAAATAAGTCATAAAATCATCATTTCAATAAATATTTCAGAATAAAGTATTTGTATGTCTGTCTGTTTCCTCTCATGACTTTTGTAAAAAATTTAGGCAAAGCAGTTTTTTTTTTTTTTAAAGATATTTTCCAAGATACTTGCCTCCCATACTTCCTTTTTTTATTTGTACAATTTTCCAATCCATTTTGAAATTCAAAACCGCTTGACATTGTCCTTCGAGATAATTTGAATCCTCCTTTAAATATCCTGGAACAAAAGAGCGTATGGATTTGCTTTGGACAAACTTGATCATAAAAAATATATATATATATCTATATCTATCTATGTATATATATATATATACACACATATAATGAAATGGTGTAAATAAATAAAATCAACATTAGTGTCTGCAGGAGAAATTTAAATGGTTTTATCTAAAAAAATCATCAACACTAAAAATAATTTCGATGAAATATTTTTTCCGTAGGCACATTTTTTTCCATTGACAAATTAAGGGATAAATTGATTGATAGGTAGTATTTTTAAAGCGTTTTCATTTTTCACTCAAAAGAACGAAATGGAACGATTTCATCGTTGTCATGAATTGATCATGTGGCTTTTTTTTCAATTTAAATTCTAAATTGCCATCATGAGTACTATTATTATTTTATTTTGACGGTGATTAAAAACTAAAGTATTTACCTTTTGAACTCAAGTATTTCAATGTCGGAACTATGTATCTACTTAAAAGTTGGGGCCTTTGTAAGCATTGTATAAAAACTGTTCTTACTTTGATTATTTACTTTTTACCAAATGAAATTCAAAATATGATGAGGAAAAAAATTGGTGCCTTTGTAAAGCATTGTTTGAAAATTGTTCTTACTAGGGATGTAACGAATAGTGATTTGGCCGAATACCGAATATTCGGCCTTTTCTTCCAGGCCGAAGCCGAATATTCGACCAATGTGTTAGGCTGAATACCGAATATTCGGCGGCCGAATATTAAAATTTCTAGAAAATCGTTGCAATAGAAAATATTTGTCAAATTTAGAATTATTCACAAATTACACACAATCTATGATGTATGATTTTATTCTGTTTCTTAAGAATTTAAAACTATTTAAAATTAATCTTATTTTCTCTATTGTTTTGAATGTAAGAAAACTAAGAGTTTCACTCACAAGCGGAATAGAAATGACAGGTTTTATGGTAGTAAGCATTAGAATTATTTTACTAATTATTTAATTCAAATGAAAGAACTACTATTTCTTAGTGAACTTTTACCTTGCTCAAAACAGTTTTATGAAAATATTTTAAAAGTTATAAAAGTTAATATTTTTATTTTATGGAGTTTTTTCATATCTATTTTTAAAAGATCTATTAAAATTTGATACATTTAACTGGAATATATTTTTATTTTCAAAAACCCCAATAACTTATGCTATCTAAATATTCCTGATGTGTTCTAGGCTTTTCATATTTCTCTCATACCCAATATTCACAATAAATCAGTCTACCCAAACAAAGTCTGACTTCTACTTTGTTAATAATAACAAAATTAATTTATCATATTATCCATCATAATTAACTATTTCCAGCTTTTGGGAGCAAATGATAAATATAAAATACAATATTTAACTTTAAAATCTGTCTTTGCTCAATCAAGGCTTAAAACAAGGTTTAAAAAAAGTAGTTTTTGTCTAAATTATTTTTATTTATTAAAACTATATACTAATGTAGTCTCTTGCAGTAATTATATTGCTATTTTAAATGTTTAAAATTCACTAATTTCTTAATTTTTTTACATTTCTACTGCAGCAGAACTATTTGGCCGAATAGTCCATCAGTATTCGGCCAGGCCGAATTTGACCTTACCCAGTATTCGGCCCGGCCGAATATTCGGCCAAAGGGCCGAATAGGCCGAATACCGAATAGTGGCCGAATATTCGTTACATCCCTAGTTCTTACTTTAATTATTTATTTATTTTTTCGTTTATTTTGCAGCTATTGAAATTCAAAGTTGAAGGGTCCACTGGAAAAACGACCTAAGTCACATACTACTTGAGGAACTTTGCTTTATGTTTTATTCATTCATAACATAAATGTTAATTTTAACTATACTATAAATTAGATTATAAATTTGATTTTCGGTGTTACGGGAAAGTAGGCTCGTATAGTTAAAATTAACATTTATGTTATAAAATGAATGAATAAATCAGAAAGCAAAGTTCATCAAGCAGTATGTGACTTAGGTCGTTTTTCCAGTGGACCCTTCAGTTTTATAAATGAGGAAAATTTTGTTTTTATTCATTTGCATAATTTAGGTGTACAATAGTCGCTGGCTTATATATTGGAAACTAAATATATTTGAGAATTTTTCTGTTAGGAAAATGTTAACATTTGGAATTAATTGAAACAGAAAGCTTCAGACACGGTTAAAAACTTCCGTAACAAAATTGTAAAATAACCATTTATTTGATTGCTATTTTACCATATTTAATTACAACAGTTGAATAACCATTAAAAAAATGGCACTCAAACCGCTGATTGCGAAAAAATCGTTTATTCTCTGTTTATCCTCAAGAACGTTTAATTAACCGAAATTTTCAAGCGCTCAATAAGAATCATGCGTCCATCTTGGTTGCGAAACCTTACCGGTCGTACGTTGTTTTAAAATAGGAATACGGATTTATCAGTTAAAATCTGCATGTGTATATAAAAAAGAAGAAAAAAAATGTGGCTTAAGCAGTGGTTACTAAATAGAAACACATACACACGTAAATCAAAAATGAGAGACATCGGATTCCCAAACTGTTTGCGAATGAGCGAACCCATAATTTGAGCTGTTGAAGTTTGTTTGTATTTTAATTTTTGCAGCAAATAAAATGATTTTCGTCAATATACAGTAAATTTAGACTAAAAATGACGTTAGATCCAATCAAAAACTGAAATCTCAATTTTAAGGCAGTTTACCTGTTGGAAAAGAAGATTTATTGATAAATGGAACGGCCGCTTCACGTGGTGTAGATGGCCGAATGGCTAGAGAGCAAGGTTGGTATGCCGTACACCCGGGTTCGATTCCTGCAAGCTTCGTTTACGGTTTCTGCGCCTCGAAGTTTCTACGCCTCGAAAGCGGTGAAAGTTTTGTTTTGAAACCATTTTTACATGGTTTAAAACCGTAAACTTTTGTATTTACGGCTTTTTAACCAAGTTGATTGGAAAGGGTTAGGTCCCGTAAAGATAGAAAAATGTTGCAAACCGTAAATTTAACGGTGAATTAGATGGACAGACTGCTGCCGGTCATTTAACCGTAATTTCATGATGAAGTTTCTACGCCTCGAAAACGGTGAAAGTTTTGTTTTGAAACCATTTTTACATGGTTTAAAACCGTAAACTTTTGTATTTACGGCTTTTTAACCAAGTTGATTGGAAAGGGTTAGGTCCCGTAAAGATAGAAAAATGTTGCAAACCGTAAATTTAACGGTGAATTAGATGGACAGACTGCTGCCGGTCATTTAACCGTAATTTCATGATGAAATTTCTAGCAGTGCATTTTAAGAGAATAAATTTGGTGATATTTTAAACTAACTAACAACTGTCTATTTACATAAGTCAAATATATTTTTGTTATAGAAAGTTGTTTCAATTGAAAAAAAGGTATATTTAAAATAATTTGTAACTTTAATAGCTGATGTTAGAATATCGATATGTGTTTACAGGGAAGTAGGCAACTTAGTTCTAAGCGAATTTATTGTTACTTTTTTTTACGTCAATGTCATTTTTGTTGTGATGATATTCTTTCACCCTTTCCCGTTTTTTAGCCTACTTTCCCGTAAAAGTAAAAAAAAAATAATAATAAAGCATGAAAGAAAGCTTAATGTATCGTGAAAATATCGTTAGAAATCAAGAAAAGTTAAAAATAAGTTAAGTAATTAAATAAAGATTGAAAAATAAAAAATTTGAAAGTAGGGTTTTGAGATGGGGAAAAAGTGTGTCGGTCGGTCTGTCGGTCTGTCTGTCGGTCTGTCCCCCCCTAATAACTTTTGAACAAATTGTCCGATTGGAAAAATTCTTTTTGCATTCGAAAGAACTCGGCGAGGACATCTCATTTCCATATTTTACTCTTTATTTGAACATTTTTTTGTTCAATTTTGAACAGTTGAAAAAATTTTAACATTAGCGCCTATGGGTGAAAATGAAGCAAATAATGTAAATTCTGGGTACAAGACCCAAGTTCCCATGAACAAGCTCACTGGAAGAAGTTCTTGGCGTGAAATATTGATTTGAACAACTTTTGTTAATTTTTGAACAGTTCAAAAAATATTAACATACCGCCTACGAGGAAATTTCAATCCTATATAATTCCTGATCTAACGGACCGATTTGCTTGGAACAAACTTTATCGGAAAGCTCTTATAACGTAGAACATGTAGAAATAGAAAATTTATCCAGAACTTACGAGCCTATTTTGCTATGAAATTTTTTGATCGGGATTTTCAAGGATATTTTTGAATTAATGAAAGATTAAATGAATAAGCAAAATAATGAATGAATAAATGAGTGAATAAATACATGAATGACAATAAATGAATGATTGAACGAATCTGTATTAACCGTTGAAAAAGGTATATTTGAAGCAATTAAGAACTAAAGCTAAATGAGAGAGACAGAGAGACATAGCTAGATTATAAACTTGAATTCGGTGTATACGGGAAAGTAGGCTCTTATAGTTCTAGACGGAACTTCTTGTTAAATATATTATTTTTCGGTTCTATGCATATGTGTTATATGCATCGTATTTTTTAATTAAAAATTTAGGAGAAGAAGAACACGGAGAATTAATGTCACAAAATTGATGTTGGTGTGCGTGAAAGTTGTATTGTTTAGTTCTGGATGAAATTCTTGTTGTATTTGTATTTTTATTTGCTAACAAAGAGACTTTTAGCATTAAAAATTTTTAACATAAAGTATAAATTCTAATAACCAAAAGTAAGAAAAACAAGTCGAATTTGAATTAGATAAGATTTCAATTTTTGTTATGAACTTTTGATAGAAAATGCGAGTCTGAAAAGTTTTATGATCTAAGCATTGAAGCTTTTAAGCCAAAGTAAAGAATTAACACTAAATTCTAGCCATGAATACCTTAGTTATTAATTTAGGTACAAAATGAAACCAAAAGTGCAAAAAACTAACTTGATACAGGAAAATGCAGAAAATTAAATGAGAAAGTAAAAAAAAATTAATTTATGCATTGGCTCCTATTTTGCTAAAAAGAAAATTTTAAGAGAAAAACGTTTTTAGTTAACTTTCTTATAAAAATAAAAAACTATAGAAAAAAAAACTAAATCTTAACATGAAGACGTTTAATCTCTCGAAAAATTATCCCTTACTTTAAACAATCTAATAATATTTTAAAAAATTTAAGAAATTTAAATTATGATTGATTTTATGTCTGTCCATCTTTATGACTTTTGAGATTAAATCATTAAATTAAAAAAAAATTGAAACACTTTTGTCAAGTTACCCAGATCCATGTTTCTTTTTTAGGTTGAATAGTAGTTTTAAGGACTAGTTCAAAGGACTTTACAATGGCCTACGGGGAATATCATATATACTTTTATCAAACAGGTGAATTTGCAGAAGAAAGTTTTTACTCGGAAGAATTTTTAATACAAAATCTGAGAATGAAATATGCGTTGTTTTTTATTGTGGTTAAATTGTCAAAAAAAAAAAAAAAAAAAAGTGTTGAACTAGCGTCATCGGTCAAATATTTCTTTCCTAATTATTGCCTTTTTTTGTAACTATAAAGAAAGTGAAAACTTATGAGCAAAAAATCAGGAAAGAAACTTTAAATACAGAATTTATGGGTAAAATTCTACATTCAATTTACACACACACACACACATATATATATTTATTCATTTGTGATTCTGAAAATGTTGCAAACGAATTTGTTTTGAAACAAACACTGTAAATATTTTATTTTTAATTTGTTAAAAAAATGATAAATAAAATCAATATTAATAATAATATTGATTTTATTTATTATTTGTAAAAGTGTACATCTCTTTCGAAACAAATTAAGGTGTGTAAATATTTAAAATGTTATTCGCCCCAATTTAAGGCACTTTATATTGAATTTTTCTTTTACATATTCCATTTAGTTATTTCTATGTGAACTTTCATGTATATAATTTTTAATATTTGACAGGCGTACAAATATATCATGTGTTGCCCACATCAGATGTTTTTTATTAGGCAGATGGATTATTTTTTTAATATACTGCACGCATTAGTAGAAGTAAAAGATTCAATAGTAGAGTAGATAATATAATAGATAGTATACATAGATTAAACAGTAGAAGTGGTAAATTTAAAATTTTATATATATTATACTGTATTAAACTTCCTTCTTCTAAACCCTTTCTGTCCCTGCGTTTCCAAATGAAATGGCTGGAACTAGTGAACCAACTACAGTAGGAATTTTTTTGTGAATTTTTGAGTAAGAAACTGCTTTAGTTGTTTCTTGTAGCGCTAAGAGAGAGAAAGTGAGAGAGAGAGAGAGAGAGAGAGAGAGAGAGAAAAGAAAGCGTTTAACAACATTTCTTTGTTTTTTTCCGACGGCATATTGAACGTTTGTCTCATTCATACTCAAAGCAATACTTCACTGAATAACCATACAATCGTCTAGGCAGTGGTCTCCAACCTTTTATACACAAGGACCACATTGTTAATTTTTGGAGATGAGGTGACCCAACAATCCAACAATACTTCAGTTCAAATGGTCTATTTAGCGGTAGCCCCTCATACACCCACGATTTTTTTTTTAAAACTAAGCGCTCCTTGATGGTTTTTGAAATGTTCTGCTATTAGTTTTATAAATTATTCTTCCGTATATTTTTTGCATATAGTATTAAATAAAATTTTCAGTTTGTGAGCTTCCCGCGGGCCAGACAAAATCTGTTCGCTGGCCTGGATGTGACCCCCGATCCGTAGGTTGGAGACCGCTGGTCTATGGCATTCGTCGCTTCGCTCAGTTGTCTTTTGTGCACTTTGTCAGTGTTCAGTTGCACTTGATTACTATATGGGATTATATATAAAGAGAAATTAAAAGTATATGAACGTACTTATGTAAAATGAAAAGATGTACACCTTAATAACTTTATTGGGGATAAATTGCAATGAAAATCGCATACATGTGCTTCAGGGTTGCCCCCTCTTGAGTATACAAAAGTTAAGCAAAGAAGTCGAGATTGAGTTTGCAGCCATGAAGCAAAAATGTGAAAAAAAAAAAATTAAATGCGTGTCTACCTATTTGTTAATGTGTATCGATACCGTTGCCTTTGATAGTTTATTGTCCTTTTTATTACATTTCAACCTCAGAGCTCCATCAAAGTGTATAAAGAACCAGATTGCTTAGCAAATTCTTCCATGTTTCACTCAAAGTATTCCAGAAAAGCAAACATTTTGGTATGAGATCGTTTGTTGAGTACGATCAAAAGTTTTCATTGTAGCATTCATCCAATATTTTTTACACCCAGATTTCTTTTGAAGGAACCGAAAACTTATCGCCGAATCGATCAGTTTTATCCTTCTTCGTTCTTCCTATTCATTTTTCGTGCTTTCTTTTTTAATCTTTTTTTTTCTCTTCTGCCACTTTCTTATCTGTTCCCTCTCGTCTCCTTTTCTTGTTATTTTGTATTGACTTGCCTCCACTTAGAGATCACTTACACAACTAATGAAGCATTCGATCTTTTTTCTTCACTTTTTTTTTTTCAAAACTCTTCTCGTTATTTGGCGTTAAAAAGACGAAGTATTTCGTTTCCCCTTTTTATTGTAATATTTTATTTTTCACTTTGGCATCACCCGGTTTTTGTTCGATTATGCGCGCCGCGAAAGTACATTATTTGCTTTTGTGCATTTACTGCAATTTTATACTCTTGATTTTTATGTTTTTTGTGCGCTCTTTTTAGAAGCTTTGCTCTTGAAGCTCCATTAAATGAGATGGCTGGTGATACATCTTTTAAAAAATGATTTCCTTTTTTAACAGACAGAGCAACTTGAAGGCTATGGTTGAAACTTCTTTCAGTTTTTGCTTTCTTTTGAAGAAAATAATTGTTTACCTTCATACGCTTGTAAAATAGTTTTTTTTCTTTTTAAATCGGAAGACAAAGTAATTCATTAAGAGAAAGCTTTGATTGCTTTCTTTAAAGTTATATGCTATTAGTAACATTACTACTTTTGTTCAATATACCGCGAAAGCCTTTTTATAAAGTCATTTTGTACTGGATTTTTCCCTTTGATTGCTGCATTGAGTCTGTTTTCATTTCCAAGTGCTGCGATTCTGATAATCAAGAAATCAAGGGTCACTTTTAAGAAAAAAGCAACAGGCGCATTTTGGTACAATATTCGACATACTGTGCTGGATCGGAAAACGTATTTTCTTTAAGAACGATACCATGGTGTGATACGCATCTGCTGGCATGAACTTGAAAATTGATGCTATTAACATTTCTGACCGGATAAATTAACGAATTTTTAATTATTAGCGATGTCGTCAATAGGTCTGTTTTCAAGACGAAGAAAATTTGAAGAAAAAACACAAATTATTCTTTGTAATATTTTCCTTTAAGATAGTTTAATTTTGTAGATATTTTACACAAAGATAATTTAAAAGCCATATATTTATCACATCATAAATAACAACTATATTGAATTAGCTAGTTTTAGTTTAACTGTTTTACACATTTTTCTATCTCTCGCGTTTTTCTTTATTTCTGTATTTATTTATTTATTTTATTATTAATTTAAATAAACATTTTACAGAATTTCTAGAGAAGAGCAGATATTCCTTTTCTCATGATTGCTGATGGAAATTTTTACATTGGGATTCGCTAAAATGTGAGCAAATCTTTTTATTCGTTTTATTAATTGCATAAAAGATCATCGTCAAAGATTTATTTTAAAAGGGAAAACTTTTTAAAAATTGACTGCTGGAGACCATAAAGCCTTAACTTTTTGTATTTCCTTTTAATGTATGAGCTAATTGTTTGTATAGTACAAATTACAAAAGTATTAAAGCAAAAGCTGTTCGAATATTAGAAAGTCCCAGAACCAATTAAATCATGACAAATGAGCGCTTATAAATAGCAACATATAAAGCTAAATATAATCTCTCCTGTTTCGAATTTGCTCACAAAAATGATTGTTTACAAATAATTTTGTGAAAAATGAAAATTCACTTCAATGGAAAGTCCTCACTTCAGAGTAAAATGCGGGATAAAAAAGATGTTTGACACGTCAGTATCAGAGTCCATTATCGATGTCTCTGAATTTATTTCCGAATTATTCCGTTTAATATGCAATGCATTCATCTTTATCGCTCCGTATGACTTCTTATTAATTTGCTCCGTAACTGACATATTTAGATCAACATGAGTGACTTTTCTTTTTTCTTTGCTAAATAAAGTTTTAAGCTCAGTAAAAAAAGAAAAGAAAGACCCAAAGAAATGTACAACCAACTCTTCTTTTAATATCTACTACGCTGTTTTCATTATGAATAGCCCAGAACATTCCACAATATTACTGGAACTAAAATTTGAAGAATTATGTTAGCTGTAATGATATTGAGTATTTTATACCCTTTTAATTCTTGTTTTCCAATACAATGTTTCAGACCTTCGAAATTTCTTAATTTGCTTAGTCTGTCCTCAGGAGCTCAAATACTTTTACCTTAACTGCATGATATTGGTGGTTAATTATGGAGGAATTTTTACTACATGCAAGAGATAAATTGCTAGTAAGATTTGAAGTGAAGCTACCTATCGTGTTAACAACATGACATTAGTGAACTCAAGTAAAGTGATATTTCATCGCCAATGATTTCATTGGTCAATAGCATGCTGTTAAAACGCCATTACGAATAGTCAATATTGATGGTTCTTTATCATGTATGTTTTGAATGAATACGCACGGGAGGCTCTGGAGTGCAATATAAAGCACACTGTTCGATGAGGTATAATATTTTATAAAATCCTTCCTAGGGGATGTTATCACCCATTCAAAATTGGACTTACAAACGAAATATCAAAAAACCAACAACCCTTGAATTTTATTTAAAGTAATACGAATAAATTCCATTCTGAAAATAAATTTTAACATTAATCTTATTTACTTAGAGTTAGTACTATCATAATGAAATGTTTTTCCTTCAATTTTTTATATACTTAAAATGCTAAGAAATTCTTATTTGTATTCGAAACAAGCAAAGCAACGGGTGTACAGACTGATGGTATCTCACGTGAAGATTTGCATTTTTATTTGCCGTTTTCGGAAAAGAATTTGTTTTAGAAAAAAAAACCGAAGCCTCAATGAAACTTAATTTAAGTGAAGACAATAGCCAAATAATAAAAATGCCTTCTGGCCCTTTTGTGAAATGAATACATTTTTCACCCTAGTTTTTGTGTAAAGAAAGAAAGGCACGAATTCCTTTCTCATCGAGCAGTAACTGTCTTTCCGATGCAGAAACAAATCGAGCGTTACATTGGAAATAATTGACTCTAATTGCTGGTCGTCAGAGGCAGATTCTTCTCATTTCACGATTGTATTGATGAAGGGCCTCAGAAAAAACAAAACGCGGCATTTTATCGGCAATCGGGGGGAAGGTTTTTAAAAGAACAAACCACAATGCGCATCCCAAATTGATTTGTAAAATGTGCCCGCACCAAATGTTTTATTCTCGGCATAAAACAAAGCAAGCAAACGCAAAAGAAAACGTTAGCAAATAATAATAACACCACCAGCAACAACAACAGCGGAATCTCCTGGTTGAAAAAAGGCAGGATTTCGAGGCATCTCGGTAATTGTCGTAATGTAATAAACAGAAGCGGGCGGGGTTAGTTAATGACCAACTTATATCTGCGGAATCTGGAACCGTTGATGACTGCTTTATTTCCCTCCCCCTGCCCCCGTTTAAGCTCTTTTTACGCAGATGAAAAACAATTGAGAGCATTATATTCAACTTTTCCCTGCGTTTTCCGAAAAATAAACGGTCTTGATGTCTTAAACAATGACTCGAGAGTACAATGATGATAATATCCCCACAATGGCATTCCAAAGAGTTGTTAAGTTTAATAGTCCGACTAGCAATTATTCTGAGAGTTTTGCAAAGCAGGGGAACTCACAGGAAAAAAGAAAGAAAAAGAAACAACCGGGAGTAAGAAGCGCTATCATTAAAATTATTTAACTCATGTAGCGCTTTGTTTCAAAACGTTGAAAAGAAATCTCTGCGATTGTAAGAAAGCTGGCTTTTCCTAGCGAATCGGTTCTTATTATATTTCTTTTTAATTTTTTTTCTCTTTCGCCTTTTAACGAACGTATCTTTATCACGAGCTCATTTAAGAATAGAAGCCCTATTTTTGAACCTGCAATGCCTGTTTATTTGCAGACGACGCGCAGCATTAGTGGGGGTTTATTTAAAAACGGTCCGCATCAATTTATTTAGATGACGACGAATTTATTTCGAGAATATTTGCGCATAATAATTGCTTTTAACTCGAATGAAGCGGGCGCTCTTTTCCTCGGAACAAAAACAGTTCATGAAGATGATTAGCCGAAATGGAGTAGGCGAAAAACGCGCTTCCTTCGTAACTGCTTCTTATAATGAGCAAAACAAAGTGACATCCAGATGAAGAAGGCGCTCCATCAACGGACATTTACAAACGTATGCTTCTTTTTGGTAGCGGGTCTTCTTAGCATTTGTTAATTTTTCGGAGAACACTATTTATTATGCCTACTATTTTAATCAATTGATGATTCTCTTTAATAAGCACTTCAAATAGCTAATATTGATTAATTTGCTTGGAAAGGAATGCCTCCTTCAAAAATTAATAAGGTAGGTGAAAAAAATACGTAGAACTGTAGCATACGTAAAATTGCTGTGCCTGAATTGAGGCACTTAGAAGCAAAGGGGTGTAAGTGACAAAATTTAAAATTTGGAGATAACCAGTGCAAATAACAAGGGAAAACATCATTACATATTCTGGCAAGAGATGTTAGTGATATCTCTAACAGGTGCTCCGCAACAACCTGATTTAGAAAAAAATGAACAATAAAGGTCCCATAAGATCCAAACTTTGAACGCGATTCTCTCGGGATCGTTTTTTGGCCACTTCCCTTTGCTTCTCACTGTCTTAATTACCTTATTTTTTGGATTGTAAGACACTACGCAGGAGCATTTTAATTTTCGAACAATTTTTTCCCCAATAGTAATAATATTGATTTAGCATTTATCATTAAATTGCAAAGCCAGATTTGTAAATTATTTCATTATTATTATTCTAAATCGAACTGACCTTTAAAATCACAGAAAATCGTCATGTGGTCCTGCTTCGGTTGCAATGCTTAAGACTGGCGGGGATTTTAAATGAAACACAGAACATTTTAAAAATAAGAAACGCAATACCCAAGCTTTTTAGCACGAAATGCTAACAGGATATTTTATTATCAGGTTCGAGTATCAGACACACCTGAATTTTGGAAGCAATTTCTTTTAGAAAAAAAAAAGCGTTTTATAGTCCATAAAATGCGGTAAAACACCAAGACTTGGAAGATAGAAATTTTCAATAGCTTAAATAAATGTGAGGTAAAGAGGTAACACAACTTAATAATTTGCTGGAACAAGCAAGGAGTTAGAGCTTTGAAAGTGACGCAACTTAATGAATAAAAATTGTTTTTTGAATTTCTAAACCAAATCAAAAAACATAAATAAAAAATATGCTTACTATTGCCCTCATTCGTTTAAATAATAATAGCAATAACAATAATAAAAAAATCCAACAATGGTGTTTGACAATCATGTACTAATTTACTGTTTCAACTAATTTTTATTATATCACGTGAAAATGCTGTTCATATGAATTTTGAAGAGGGGAGGCAAAATGAGCTGGATCGACAATGCAGGTTTTTTTTTAATTTTAAATTGTCCCTTATATACAATATAATTATAATGTTGCAAATTTCCAAACAAAGTATTTAAAGTACAAGCTGTTATTTGATGAAATAGCAAAAATATGCAAAGCATAAAATAGTTATGAACTAAATTTTTGCACACTTTTAAACTGAAAGAAAAGAAAATCAGAGTAAAATTTTATATGAAGCTTTATTACAAACAAGCAGATGGTTCTCATCGAATAAACTATCCACCAATTTCTTATATCCTTAAAGTAGGCAAACACGCAAGTATTTTTTTCTTTAATATTAATTATACCTTTCTAAAAATTAGCATGTTTATGCAAAATGACATAAATCAAATCTTTAATTTCCCAAATCTTAATCTCCTCCCCAAAAAATGTGGGGTTCGCATTTTTTGCATGTTTGTCTTTTTTTTAATATTAATTTTTAGAGCTCTTGTGTGACATAATGATTATTATTTTTCTTTGACTAATTTTCTTGAAGCATCATTTCTCTTACATTTTGAACAGCAAATAACATACTAATAATAAAAATTTTAAAAACAATTGGTCAGCGTTCCTCAAATTATACGTCATGAGTCATCTTTAGTGAGTTGCGTGTCTGTATTGTAATGCTCATTTGTGCTTTAATTACGTCCAATTATTTTTTTACAGTTTACTTTTGCACAAAGGTCCTTTATTATTTAATCTATTAATACTTTTAACGCTAAGTGTTTTAAGGCGGTAGTCTAGCCTAGAGGCCCAAATTTTAGGTGCTTTTTAAGTCACTGTAAATAAAAAACGGTAAAGATTTTTACTATCCAGTCTTTATAGGTTGTTTATTTATATTTAAAGAGCCCAAGAAAATTTAGGAAAAAAAAAAAGTCGAAAATAAAAAAAGTACAGGCCCGCAAAGTGGAGACTAAAAAAGAAAAAAAAAGCTGCCCCCTGCTTGACGCGATTCCACCCTACTTGATGATCTGAAAACAAAAATCTTAATATTTCATAAAGAATAGAGGTATAGTTTTCGTTTGAAGAGAGCAATTTGCAAAAAAAAAAAAAAGAAGTTTCGCAAAATAGCGACCATGCAAAGAAAAAAGTAATTCCCCCCCCCCCCCCCCCCAAATTTTTCAACTTTGGCGACTTTTTAAAAATAATAGAAAATTTTTTTTCAAAAAAATCTCCCTTCAAATGATAGCGACATATATTAAGCTCCTCTAAACCAAATTTGAAGTAAATCGATCCACTAAACCTTGAGACATCATATCAACCGTTCCGAAAAACATAGTTTCGGGAAAAACGCGTTTAAAGTTTTGAGTTGCTTTTCGATCAGTCTAAGTAATATTATTTCAAAAATTCCAAAATACGATATCCATTGTTTTCTATTTTTATGTCTTCATTTTTCGTCTTGCTTAGCTTCGCTGCTGAGGCACTAGTAAAACTTGTGTATTCCTCCATTGCATGAGGACTGCATGAGGGTTTTCATTTTTTTCTCTATCAGCACGAACATTACTTCCTCTTGTACTTTTCCTATCCATTTTACTACAATAATTAATTTAAACAACACTATAAATTATTTACTCTTGAAACACTCAGTAAACGCTCGTCCAGCTCGCTTGACGATTGAAAATATACTGAAATGAAGTATACAGTAAAGATGGGTGTGTTTCAGCAATAGAAGTACGTTACAATGACCTTGTAGATACTCTGTTAAAGGTTTATATTGAAAATAAAAGATTTTGTACGACACAGGGAGCATTCAGGTAGCTAGAAGTTGCCTACGGCTGGTTATTGGTTCGCTATGGCCGGACCGGTTTAGTTGCCATGTCACTAATACGGCTGTAACTTTGAAAATAATTTTTTTTTTTTAAATCCTTTTACAGGCATATTTTTGAAGGCCTAAAAAAAAAAAAAAAAACCGATTTTTGAAAATTCTAGACTGGAATACCCCCTAAGTACAATAACTTTTTTAAACTTTATGGGTTTCATTTCATAGTGTACCTTATTGTGTACCAGTATGTCCCACTTCAAAAAAAAAAAATATATACGCGTTGGAAAGTAGCCGAATTTCACTCGCATCTCCGCCCCCCTTTTTTCCCTTCCTTTCTTTTCTGTTCTTTTTTTTTTTTTTTTTGAAAATTATAACTAGCTTTAGCATTTTTTACATGAAAACAAACATCTGATACCTTCATGGAATAAATAAAGCTGAAGTTTGAGAACAGTAACTGTGGTTGCAGGTTTCCATCATCCAAATTTCCAATTAGAGCCTTCCTTTCCAGTTCCGTGTTTTGCAATGTTCGTGCCCAATTGCATTGGCGAGGAGATTTTTTTTCTGTTTCCGAGGTACCCAGTTAAACGTAAAGCTCTCATGTACTTTTCATCACGTTCCCCTTTAAAGACTTCTCCTAATTTACGAATTCATTAATTAATACCAGCTCTCGGCATCGTTTAGCCAAATCCCAGCACACAAAAGCCGCTATTTTTACCAATGGCCCCCTTTTTCTTGATGCGCGTTCAAAAGACAAATTCCTGGAGAGGCCGCTATTATTCTGATCACGATCCGACAGAAGAGTCGGAAGAGGGGTGGGAGGATAAATCATTATCCGCCCCCTCAAGATAAAATGAAGTCTCAGGGCGTTTTTTCCCCCAAGCCCTTATCAGCAATATCCATCGGACAACTAACACACAGACAGCCAAATGTAAATAGACCGTCCAGGTCCGAATCTTCCCGAAGAAGAAAATCATGACGCGGGAATTGCTAATGCTGGAAGAGGTTTTATTTTTCCACTTCCTTCTTGCATGAAATATACGCGGGGCTATTGAGAAAAATCTGTGCATATATTAACTCTGGTTACAAGGGGATCCTCTCTTTTTACGGGGGGCTCTCTTATCCCCCTTTGGGTTTAACAGCTCCAGCAAACAATGGGGAAGCGATGATCAATACGAGTAGTTGTTGCTAACTCTTGCATAAATTAAGTGCCTCATGAATATTCAGGAGCAGAGCAAGGGATACCCAGAGTCGAAAGGATTAATTACTTTGAAAGGAAAGTGTGCACCAGCTTAAGCTCTTCCTAACTTAGAGAGGGTTAGAGCCGCGTTCAAAAGGGTTTTCGGTAAAAATATAACTGCAAATACAGCGTGCGGGTAATTAATTATTTCACAAATTACTTTCTTCTTCTTGTTGTTCTTTCTTTCAACCTAGCGCTTTAATTTTTTTTCGAAATTCGCGCTTTATTTCTGCCACGTTATCTTATTTTCTTTGCTCATCTTCCTTTCTTTGCTGTTTCAGCAGGAGTGTTAGTTCACTCCGCCGCTAAGAGATGTCGCTCGCCCTGCGGATAAATGGAAGTCGAAGTTTTGTGTGCGCTTTGCTGAGTTTTCTTCCGAATTAAAAACTGGAGGAGGGGTTGATTTTCAGAAAGAGAGAAATGCCCTTTTCGCTTTGTCCCCGTTTCTGCTTCTTTTATTAGAGAATTAGCTTCCTGTCTTGGTAAACATGGTGTTGGGAAAGGGGATGGATTTAATAAAAACAAACTTTTTAGGAGGAGTGGTTAAGTAAGATGTTTCTCTTCACATTAAATAAGAATTTGATTAATTGTCATTTCGATTTTTGCTCGCCTCGTCGCTATTGATACTCGTGCTTCATTTTCAATTCTTCTGATTTTCACAGAATCGGAAATCAAAGTTTTGTAACAGTTGAAAGTACGTAAGTAAATTAAAAATATTCCTGAGAAAGAATACTAAGCAATCTATACGAAATTTTAAGTGACTATCGAGTTTTAATTAGAAACTTTAGATGATGTTACTCTATCATCAAGTGTTTGTTTTTACTTCATGTTGAGAAGTGAAATTAATTATAAATGCGAAAGATGACCACTCTATTTATTGGTTCCAAGTTTTATTTTTAATATGGAGCATTTATTCAAATTGAAAGCTAAACTCTACTTCAAAAACTGGCATATTGTACGTGCATTAGGTCTTAACTTTTACGTTTTATTTAAAGCAGTATTCATTCAATAAAAGTTTCAGATTCATATTTCTATTAAAAACTTACAGTACAAGTATAACAGAAAAACATTATGCGAAAATAGAACAGGAATATTTTAACAATTTTGTGAGATTCGTATTTCTTCCTACAGGAGACTTGTCTTTTTTTTTTCTTTTCTTTTTTTTTTTTTGTATTTCAGTAGAACTTAGAAAGAGAGCCTGCTGCTTCAGTTACAGCTGAGAAATTTAAATTTATTTGCCACTATGTAAAACATGTACGTTACAATCTCACATTATTTCTTAGAAAATATCTGATGATAGCGATTTTTTTCTATCCTGAAAAAGGCAACTTATGTGTAAGAATTAAAAAGTGTATTTAAAGATTAGTTCCAATTATCCGACAGGGAGAAGAACTTTTTAAAAGGTTTCTAGCCCGAGTATACATTCCAGCAAGGTTTCCACTATCAGGAATAATTAAGCCACTTCATCATGATTTCCTATTCATACATCAACTGATAAATTATCTGGGTATTGAACTACTGATTCAGAAATCAGTAAATGCTCTTATAAACTTTTGAAACTTGCTCTGGCGCTTTGCTCCCAAAACTGTGGATATTTCTTGTTTACAATGTAAACACTTTTATGGCGGCCAATAATACTGCAAAAAAGGGAATTGCTCTGACGAAAACGGTAATGAATCGTTCAGGGACGATCAAAAGCAGCAATTCTTATTGAGGGTAGTCGAGCGCTACACAAAACTTGCCATGAATTTATTACACCGTTGAAAAGTTGATTAATTTAACTTATGTTTTGCCTATCATACTGCCTGTTAATCTTAGTTGTATTATTCCAATATTAGTTTAAGTTTGTGATTTCAAGTCTTCCCAATAAAAAAGTTAACATTGAAATATATTATTTTTTGTCAACTTTTTCAAAACTAATCAAAGTGTAACCTCTAAATATTGTCCATTCTTTTGAAATTTAGCATATGATTTTACTTAGCGAGTAGCAAAGTCTTACGAAATTTGCCATTTTATTCTTGACCTTAAAAATGAAACTACTGATTATGTATATATATGTCGTTATGTATATATATATGTATATATATATCGTTAGATATATAGACATATATACATAAGCAAGATGCATTTATATTTAAAACATAACAATAACGAATAAATAAAAGTTAAACTGAGGGACTTTTCAATGGCAGCCACCAATTAAAAATTTTTAGAAATAACATTAACAAGAAGTTCCGTCTAGAACTATACAAGCCCACTTTCCCGTATACACCAAATTCAAATTTATAATCTAGCTATCTCTTTCTCTCTCTTTCCCGTTTAGCTTTAGTTCTTCATTACTTCAAATGTACCTTTTTCAACGGATAATACATATTCATTCACTCACTCATTCCTTCTTTCATTTATTCAGTCCTTCATTTATTCATTCATTCATTTACTCATTCATGTATTTATTCATCCATTTACTCATTCATGTATTTAATTATCCATTTACTTATTCCTGTATAATATTTATTCACTGATTTATTTATTTTATCATTTATTCATTCATTCATTCTTTCACTCTTCAATTCATTTATTCATTCATTCTATCACTCTTTCATTTATTCATTGAGAAATACCCTTAAAATTTCCGATCAAAAAATTTCGTAGAAAAATAGGCTTGTTCAGTTTCTGTTGAAATTTGTATCTATACATGTTCTGCATCGTAACATCTTTCCGATAAACTTTGTTGCAAGCAAATCCGTCGGTTAGATCAAGATTTATATGGGATTGAAATTTCCCAGTAGGAGCCAATGTTAATTACCTTTTTGTTCTGTTCAAAAATGAACAAAAATTGTTCAAATCAGCATTTCACGCCGAGAGCTTCTTCCATTGAGCTTGCTCATAGGAACTTGGATCTTGTGCCCAGAGTTTACATAATTTGCTTCATTTTTGCTAATAGGCGCTTATGTTATTTTTTTGAACTGTTCAAAATTGAACGAAAAATTGTTTAAATCAAAAAGTAAAATATGGAAATGAGATGTCCTTACCGAGACCTTTTGAATGCAAAAAGAATTTTTCGAAGCGGACAAGTCGTTCAAAAGTTATTAGGGGGGACAGACCGACAGAAAGAGCGATAGACACACATTTTCTCCACCTCAAAACTCTGCTTTCAGTTTTTTTATTTTTCAATTTTTATTTAATTAGTTCACTTTTTTTTTACTTTTCTACATTTTTACCGGTATTTTTATGGTACATTAAGCCTTCTTTTATGCTTCATTATTATTATTTTTTTACTTTTACGTGAAAGTAGGGTGAAACTAGGAGGGTAGTCCTTGCAAAGCGAGAATAGACCCGTGCTGCATTTTCCAGCCATCCCTAATCCAAAATTAAATAATTCTGAAAAATATTAAAACATAAAACACTCAATAATATTTAAAACGACGACAATTTTATCAATTCCGACTATTGAAATCATTAGCCGTCACACGTTAAACCTTCCAAAACGGCTTGGATTTAAGCTAAGGCTATCATTAGACCTTATAGGGTGCGGTTACGATTACCTGGTCAATACTAACTCCGTCATGTCTTACTGAATAAAGAATTACATAAAAGTTCACAAAATTATTAGGAAAACTTGTTTAAAAGTTTTTTTTATAAAGAATTTCTTTATTCAAAGCATTATACATATATATAATTTATTTGGTATTTCGTTTATCTAGAATGAAATGCGTTATACACTTACTGCTTTACAGAATGAACGAGTATATATTTCCTCCAATTCGGTATTCATTTTGTTTCTTTAATCATTATTCTGAAATTTAATACAATATTTTGCTTAAAATAATTTCTTGCCAACCATTGCTTGGTATATACTTACGCAAGTCTAGTCTTCTTCAAAAACGTTATCCAGAGTAATTTCTAAGAAACCGCGGAAATATTGCAAAATGATTTCGTTCGCATTACACTTATCGAATTCTTAACAAATCACTCAAGCTAAAAATAGACCTCGAAGACGATTTTCGAAGAAAGCTGAAGGACAAAGATTTCAAAACATTTTCCGCGTAAAATTTTCATGTTCAGGTTATTGTGTTTGAACAATCCATTCTCTGAAGTATAACTCTTGACTCGGAAGTCTAATATTTTGAGCCCGGAGCGTGCTGCGGTATAATTTGCGGAAAATGCAGCACGTTTGTCAATTTTTGATGGAGACAAAACGGATTATAATTAGTGTCATCTAAGTGCAATATTATTTTATGATTTTATAAGCTTGTCAACATAATTTTAAAGCATAAAAATTAAAGCACTGAAATGCGTTTTAGTGATGGTTGTAAATTCATTACGGTGTACATTTAATGGCACGGCAGTGCAAATACAATCAACACACAAGGAATTGTTTATTACTTTTCCTCAGTTAGACTAACTTCTAAACGAAAAGGTGCAGTGGCACACTAATTCTTGAAAGTGCACCACTGCTTTATTTGTCCCAAAAATTTAAACTTGTATGCTGTAAAAAAAAAAAAAAAACTTCAAAATTTACAGTAAAAAAATTAACGTCTGAAAAATAAATTTTCTATGGCGGTTTAAAGTATATAAAATATTAGACGTACTTTGTATTACAACCAATACTTGTTAGCATAAAAAGTCAAGAGATATATAAAAAAAAATTTAAATTTCTTTAGTGAAAATTTAAGTTACGAACACATAGGAATTTCTTACATTAGAAATTCTTCTGTATTTTATAAAAATGTTAATCATCAACGATAAACGCGTACATAGTAGGACATTTTTTTTAAAAAATCACTAAAAAACAGTTAATGAATAAAAAAAATGACTAAAATACTTTTCTATTTCTGGAAAACAATAGAAATTTATCTTGATATAACAATGAAAGCATTTAAGTACTGCAAAATGGTTGATCACACCTTGAAAATCATGAATAAAACTAAATTTAGGCGATTCACTTATAAAACTAATCTAGAAAGAACTTGCAAGTAGTTTTGTTATTTTCTTCCTTGTTCTTTTAAGATTTCCATTTTTTTTACTCTTAAATATTTAAACTGCGCCTTTGGTTTCTTGAACCAATATTTACATATCGTGCAGCTTTATCGACAACACATTTAACATTCCAAAGCATTATATATAAAAAAGGGCTAATATTTTGATTCACCGCTGACATTTAATAGGTAAAATTGTTTTGTTTCTTGCGTCTTTTATTTAGCAAAGAATGAAAAAGGTCTTTTTTCTGCTTTTCCTTTTTACCACACTTTTTATTCTTACATTAGAGCTAGCACTTACTGTTTTGCGTATAAATGCTCCCACTGTTTGCTCAGGGATTGAAAAGGATTTTAATAGCTTTTAATGAATACAAATTGTTCTTTTTCCAGCATTCCGTAATAGATTTTTTGGAATGCTTCGCTAATTGTTGAGAAATTATTCAAATCCTACTTTTTATGCTAAAGTACGTCATTCTAAGGCATTTGGAATTTTAAAGAAATACACTTTTTATGCCATTTTGTTAACGGAAGAGTTTATAAAAGGAGGATTAATTATGTTTTATGCTTTATTGTTTCAAACAGTTAGATAAAACCGCATTGGGTATATTTTAAACAGGATCGTTAGTGCTTATTTTAAAATCTTTGACTCGTGCAGAGAAGTAGGTCCTAGAAATTATCCATTTTTTTAAGGAAAATTTTATCTTGCATTTGCGCGATTGCGACAGGCTATCCGTAATTTATATAGGAATTTTTTTTCGTGATACATTTCAACGCGTTAACAAAAGAATATATTTTTAAAAATCACGCATGATTTGGAGGGGGCGTGGTTAGGATGTCGGATTTTAAACCGCAGGGTTGGGTGTTCGATACCCGAACCGCTGAAGACCCATCATGTACACTTGGGGATACGTGCATGTGAAATTTGTGGACACTGAAGTCCCGAGGCAGTTCCGAGGGTACCGGAGGGTGGAGAATTTCGCTTCCCTTCACTCTTAGGTCAAAACAAAAGGAAGTGGCGTATTTGTGGTGGCGCCATCTGGTGTCAGCCGAATACTTAAGCTGTGCACAATGCAAGTCGCGTCCAAAATGGAAGGCGCTCTTCGTCTGCCTTAATTTCGGGTCGATTTCCGAGAGGGGCTTGGATATCCAAGTGGCATTAGCAACAACAACGTGTGATTTGGTGCTTGACATTTTTGCATTCCCATCTCCAAACACCATCATTTTTATTAAATTATGCCTTTTCCTACTGTAGAATTCAGTCATATATGGACTGATATCGGATGTAGAGAAAGTGCTTTTACAGTGGTTTAATCAGTGTCGTAGTGCAAAAATTCCCATGAGTGGTCCTTTGCTTATGGAGAAAGCAAAAGAAATTTCGAAGTAGTTAAATGTAGAATGCGATGCATCATTTTCCTCGGGATGGCTTCATAAGTTTAAGTTAAGGCACGGCATAACAGGCAAAACTGTAAGTGGAGAGTCAGGAGATGTTGATTGTGAAACAGTGGATATTTGGATTCAAAACCAATTCGCAGAATTGCTAAAGGAATATGAACCAAAGAACGTTTTTAAGGCGGATTTGCTCATTTGTGCTTTAAATTAACGTGTAATTTTATTATTAGCGTATATTGTATTTATCGCAAATTTCTTTGCTCTAGCTTCGCTCCAATTTCGAGCAAAGTCTCATTTGTCCACGGCTCCAAGCTTATGCTCCACTCTCCGCTCCAGAACCCTGCTTTTATGTGTTTTCAGTTGTGAAAAAAAAAAAAAAAATCTTCAGAAATTCAATTTTATTTATATGGTGTAAATTTCCGTAAACTACATTTATTTTCAGTTATGATACGTGGAAAAAGCTTCAATAAAATTGTATAAATCAAGCAATACATTCTTTTTAAAAAAAACTATTTACTTTTGGGTGTCATCCTTCAACACTTACCCAAACGGGGTACCTCCCCCCTTTTTTGACGCTATTGACGTATATATATATATATATAAAACTACATCATCTATTCATCCGTTGCCATTTCCAGATTGGAACAATTCTTCCATTAAAAGCAAAAACTTAGTTTTAAACTGGTACCTTTTTTTTTTTCTCTTAAAAGTTCACCGTTTTTATCCAAATAAATATTTAACTCTGCTGCTAGTGTCTTAAATCAATATTTACTTACTGTGTTGCGTTAAAGACAACATTTGCCAGTGATAAAACAGTTACCCCAATAAAAGAATAAAGAATCAAAGGAACAATAAAGATCTCATTTTTTGCCACCTTAGAGCTTAATTGCTAAAAGGCTTTTGTTTTTCAACGTATTTATTCTACAAAAATGCAAAGTAATCTTCCTCGTGTCTTTTTTACCGCCATTTTTCTTCTTTCTTCTTCATTGCCGTATTCACGAACTTAAGATTCGGGAAATAAAAATCGGTTTTTTTGTTTGAACTGTTTTTGAATAGCTTTTAATTGTCTTTAATGTACAGTCTCGGTAATTGGTTTCAGAACTTCTTTGAGCTGCACGGAGGACCGTATAAGTTTATGATTTTTCTTCGTAAAACTTGTGTTTGTAACTGCAAATTGTAATATTAAAAAGACACCCTAACTTGTGCGTAAATCTCAAGATTTTTACCTTAAGAAACCGTTATGTGAATTAATATGATATTCTATATTGTAGTTCTTCTGTGAAGTATTAGGGTGCAGCTGTTTAAAGAATATTGGCCTATCATCAATCAGGACGGTAAAGTCCTTAATATATTTTGCAAATGATGGTAGACTAATCGAAGTTGATCTTTCTCATCACTTACGAAGAGGAAGAAAGTAGTTGGGTGCAATATCCTCTGGCACAGAGGACCAAACGGTTGCAGATCGGCTAGATGTCTCGAGTTCGAATCCCTAGCGCTGCTGTTGTTCTTTGGAAAACAATGAAAAAAAGTTTTTGTTGCAACCCCCCAGTGGTTTAATCTTCCCCTTAATCTGAATAGGAGTTTTCCACTTTTCTCCTATTCAAATCGCATAAGAGCAAATTTGTTTTACAGTTTAATCTCTCTTAAATCAAAGCATTTGATTATTAAATTTTATAGTTTCTTATCTGTATTTGAGAAATTTCTCAATTATAGTAACCTCAACCACAACATGAAAGGAAACGGGCCCTAATTGGTTTTACTGAGGATGTGTTTATTGGAACGATCCCCAATGCCCGTTCTAGTTATTGCTAATATTATTATCGACGCTGACTAACAGGTGTTATTATCAATTGTGTGCATCATTAGAAAGATCACTACGACGAATAACCAGAAGTTTTGGTTTGGAACAGGTAGTACATAAAGCTTTCTCGCAGATAACATTAATTAGTTGCATTTGGTTAATCAAGGGAAAATAAGACTAAGATATATTATTTATTGCTTAACTCAATACTAGTTGACCAATGTTTAATTTTAATGAGGAATTCCTAAAAAATATTAAATATAAATAGAATATGTTATTTTTAATTAAATTCCAGTATCAAAATCAATTGAAAAATATCTTAAATAGACTCTTCAAAAATTTTAAATTTGTTGGTGTTAACTTAATTTCAAAGAATGGAGCGGCATGTAAATAAATACAATATAAGAAATAAGACAGTAAAAATTAATGATTATATTAATTGTTCTTCTTTTTCATCATCATCTTCGTTCTTTTATTATTGTCATCATTATTACTATTATTTGTTAAAGTTAAGTGATCTATGAAAGAAGCAAGACATTCAATAACAAGTAAGTTTTTTTTTTTTTTTTTTCTTTTTGCTATAATTTGTTACAAGATTTTGCCATAATTTACTTAAAAAGACTACTGGATTTCTCCCATCTTTACTAAGTTAATCAATCTTAATATCGACATTATGTTCTACTCTAAACAGCCTAAATTTCTGCAGTTCATGTTCTACCTGCCATGTAAACATTTTGTAGAGAAAAGTTTTAATAGGGAAAATTAAACTTATTTTTCATTTCTTATAATGCCTCCATATAGTAAATAAAAATCTTTTTTGAGCAAAATTGCGATTTTCATTCTTCGCAGGCGATTTTTACATTCTTTCTTTCTATGAACAACAACCAATCCTCAATTCTATAATCACAGAAGATACTCGTACATAACCTGAAGGCGATGAAAGTAAATCAGAGGTTAAAAAAGAAATAATATGCATTAAGTGTGTTTACATGTCGATTGTTGGTTACAGATACAAATGATCGTTTTAATCTCCTACTTCAGACCTATTTTGTTATGTAAAGATAAAAATATAAAAAACCTAGTGCCATACGAATGATATCTCTCATTCTTATCAAAACGAGATTTATTGTTCCTGATAATTAGATATTCTAATATTTAAACGGCTCGTTTTGCCAACTAGATCAAGTCATCATTAAGAATACGTAAAGAATAAACTGCTTTGTAGACGTGCAGTGCAAATAACAAGGAATTAAACAATGTTACATTAAATGTTTTGTGCTCATGACTTTTTTTCTACTAAATATCATTTAAAGAGCTGGAAATACTTCGGTAATTTACAACAATGTATCTGATAGTAGAATTAGGGTTATGAAAAGTGGTTTAAAAGTAGAATGATAAAACTATGTATTTTCCAAATTGTACTCTTCCCCTGAAAATGTATTTTCAAGCAGCTCACGTGTGCATTAAAAAACGAATAAATAAAAAAGATAAATTTTATTTATTTTTGTACAAACATATATTTATTCACTTTATTCATTTCAAGTTATGTAAATCGTAAATGGAACATAGCTGATCAACTTATGCGCCAAAACCAATGCATTTAATTAAATACATTACTATATGAAACCTTTAACAGTGAACGGTATTTATTATATTAGTAATTGTGAATAAGTTCTCCTTCAAAAAGAAATGAAATACTCAAGAGCACTTGATAAGATATTATTTTTTACAAACACTGTATAAAACAGAAAAGTAAATTAACAAATGGAAGTGTAATTAAAGAAACAAAGGCATATTCCAAAATAAAATCATCCTACAATGAAACAGTAATACATTAACAAATTAGATAACTTTATATTAATATATATATATATATACATTTGCTACCCTCCACCAACAGTGTACCCAGCCTTTTGAAGGATCATATAGTGGTTATGGAATGTAGATTTGTTTTAAGTAATAGTCACTGGAGAAAGGAAAACTAAAAAGGAAATATGCGGGATGTTTTATTGAAGTGCGTAAAATGAATTAGCTTCTGCTTGTTGGGCTGCTGTAACGCATCTGATATTTGTGGAAATATGCAACTTGGAATATACATCCATATATAACACATATATATGCCCATGTGTGCGGGTATATGTGTGGTTAAGTGTACTAAAGATATCTGATGATCCAATTTTTAAGCATTTAACTGCAAATTTTGTGCAAATGTAAGGATCTAAAAGCTTCAAAGCATTTTGTAAGCTATGAACATCAATTTTCTATCAAAGAAATAATTACATAATGTTTTATAACTGTCGGAAATTTCTCTTCTTTCTTCAATAAAGAAACTTTTTCGGGATGCATTGTGACAAGCTATGAGCTGCAAGAGTGATAGTTTGTAAATGTAATATACAATATGAAAAATAACAGTAATAAGCACCATGTTGAATAAATAAGTAGTGCATAATTCAGTGGTTACACAGTAGTCATTACCACAATACTTTGTAACTTTAAAAACATCAACTGCAAAAATACAGGGATAAAAGTTGAATCCCATATAAAATTGGTCTGATATTTTTTTCTACTTGTAATGGCAATAAAGTAATATATTAAAAATTTTATGGTAACAAGAAGCTCCCCTCTTATGAGTTGGGGGATGATATCTGCATTCCACTGTAGTACCCTAAAAAATTAAAATTGACAGCCAGAATGAATGCCGTGTTTGTAGATCATTTCTCCGTACTAGACGCTGCCCAGAGTGCGCCACGTGTAGGCATATCTACATAAATTGATCTAAATAGTAAATAATTATTTTCCGCAGAGTGAAATTTGGTAAAAAATAACATGCTATGTCTTATATATTATGGAATAAATTTGATTTCCGACAAATGGACGTGATCAATTTTAAACCATTGTAAATTCTTTCCTTTATGCATAATTTTTAGAAAGCAAAACATGATGTATGGTATATTATAAAATCTTTGATCATTGTAAAAATATTTTAAATAAAGCTCATGTAATTAAAATTACATCACATTTGTAATTTCATTGATTCCTGGAACCTGAAGCTATTATCACTTAAAGTTCTATTTACTAATAATAAACAGAAAAATCTGTTGTTAAGAGCGTACTTCTTAGAAATGAATACAATCCCCCGCCTTTCCCCAACCCAAGTGAAACTGACAGATGGACATTCGCAACCCGCTCGAGATAAGCGTCGGAGCCCACCCCCGCGAGAGAGCGGACAAAAATATCTATCGATCTACGAAATTCTGGTCTATCAAACATACATTAACGCGAAGGGTCACGTGACAGAGAGCGGAGCATTTACAGTTACGGTCGTAGCAATTAGCTCAAAAGCGAAAAGTTGTGTGCGTCCGATACGATAACTCTCCGGATGCATGTTCCCATTTCCCTATCTATGATGTAATTCCGTCATCAAACCCTAGCTAGCTACAGCGCCAAGTGGCGCGGGGAGAGGATCCTAATTACTGCAGAAACTAAAGCCGTAGGCGACGACCGCAATTTGGAAACCTGGAAATGAATACAAAGTGCTGTTTGTTATTACCTGTTCGGTGAAACACAAAGCGACTTAAGTCAACGTCAGCCGTGTGCTCTGGGGAGTGGTTGAAACAGCCTAGCCTATACTAAAAACATTTTTTTTTTCTTCCAAAAAGCGTTTTTACACAAAACGGCACCAATATTACTATGCGTTTAAAATTAATAAACAACCATAATGAGCTGTAGAAACTTAAAAATTAAGTTATTTTATATACTAGCTGACATGCCCGGCTTTGCGCGGGATAATATTGCATCATTCGCAGGCTAAGTGACGCATGTCCAAAATTCTGTTGTAAATATGTAAGGAACAATTTTCTTAAAAAATCCAAGAGTAGGAGATGGGCAATAGGCCTTAAAAACCTTATTTAAACTATAAAAATCATTAAAAAACACGATTGCATTAAAACGAACAGCCTAGAAAAATTCCTTTTAGACCAAGAATAATAGTCCATAAAAATCCACATTAAAATGCGAACAACAGTTCAAAAAATTGCCATTAGAGTAATTGCAACAGCAACTAAAATGCGCACATGCAGCGAGATAATTGTGCCAAAATAATATCAAGAGTCCATAAAAATCGTAATTACAATATCTACCACAATACATCTAAAAATTCCCATGAGAATAAGAGCTGTATTCTGTACAACTGTCCCTGAATATTTCTGCTACAATAAGGCAAAAAATCCTTAAATCCCCCTATTTCAATAAAGACAACTATTCCTAAACATCCCTAATAGTATAAGGACATTCGTCTCTAAAATTCCCCATTAGAATAAAGACGTCAGTGACTAAAAATACCCATTACAATACTGACCTTCAACGACTACTGTTCCTAAAATTACCAACAGTCCATCTTAAATTCCCCATCAAAATAAGGACAGTTCCTATAAATCCCGCTTGCAAAATCGTCAAAGGATTTCCTGAAAATTCAATTAAATAGCACTTTCATAAAATTCGGATAAAAACAAAGGAAAGGAAAGCATTTTTCCAAAGGCAAATGCACATTTAAGTTAGAAAATTTTTGGTACTGAACCAATCCTGACGTGTGAAATTTAAGTTGATAGAAAGAAATAACTAAATTCTGTCCAAATAGAGAAAAATAGACTAAAAAAAATAAGTAAATGTTTTATAAAATTAATCACTTGAGTAAAATATGGAAAGAAAAATCAAATTCAAGATAAAGTAATTGAAAATCGTCTGCAGTTTATAATCCACAAAATATGCATAAAAATGAAATGAATTTTTAGAATTTGTTTCGTTGATAAAACGGACACTCTACCAGAAGAAGTAATATGTTTCAGGAAATTGTTGAACTGGTACCATAATACTAAATCGCCAAAAAACGAAGAAGAATCAACCTCAAGAAGTAATTAAAAATCGTCTGCACAATGCTAAAAGATGAAATGAATTTTTAGAATTTGTACTCATAAAACGGCATGAATAACGATAAAACATCCTTTTTTCAATCTTACGTTAACAAAAATCATCTAGTTGGCGACAAAAGTAGTATTTATTTTGGCAAAAACACTCAAATTGAGCAGATAAATTCAGAGGTAAGCCTCGTTTTAAAATTCGAAAACTACTTTAAATGAATATTGCGCTTGATCTACTTGTTCTACGAACTTCAGAAAAAGATCATCTTGTGCAGTTTTTTACGGGTATTAATACGCTGCAAAAACCTAAAACGTGAGACATTTCTTCGCTGAGATAATCCCAAAATTAAGTTTTTCTTGAAATTGGAATAAAAAAAGAACAAATTCGAATTTTAGGAAAACGCTTCAAGGTGCACGAGGACCTGACCCAAGGTACCTGTAACCAAAATTTCGTACTTCTGGCCTGTTCCATCTCGCCAGGACGCGATTGACAGACAGACAGACAGACAAACACACACACAAACTTTCGGTTTTATTTATATAGATATATGAGTAAGTGTGAGTGTTTGAGTTTTTATATGCACACGAGGTTCGTAAAAGGCTTGGACAAAATGAGAAGAGCATTAGCATCTACCAGGATTTAAAATGTCTCAATGGAATCTGTACGATAAGGGTAAAGTGTCAACGTAAGTGTCACGGTACCCTTGTTGCCACACCGAGAGATGAGGTGCTCATTATATTAAATTTTCTATTTTGTTGGGATAAATAAAAATTGTGATGTTTACAATTGAAGCAACTTCATAAAAGTTATGGTAACTAAGAATATGAACGTAACAGATATCTCCAAGTAAAGACTTATTTGACTCATAGACTATGCAATAGGGTGGGCAGAAAAAACCTTGTTTCGAAATCGATTTTGGCATAGTGCGCAAAATATGTGTTATTGGGTAGTTAGAACACACAAAAATTCCCTTGAATATTGCTCAGTATTTAGCCGCACCCTTTTTACACTAAAAGGCAGCACAAAAAGAAACAAATTCATTTTTCCGGGAATTTTTTTTTTTTAAAACAAATTCCAAAATTTTTATTTGTCTTCTCTACTAATAATAAAGCAGTAAGTGTGTGTGTCTGTGTGTCTGTGTCCGGCGTAGGGCCAAGACCGTTCGGCGGATTTTCATGAAATTTGGCACGAAATTAGTTTGGAGCATGGGGGTGTGCACCTCGGAGAGTTTTTTCTGAAATTCGAATTTGTTCTTTTTTTATTTCAATTTATAGCTGAAAATTGAATACAATTGTGCTTTTCTATCTGAAGAAATTGTCTCATCCTTTCGAGCTTGATACCATTGAAAAGCGCGTGAAAATCTACTTCAGGAAGAGTTTTTCGCTACGTGATAAAATGCGAAGCCTCTAAATTAACTAGGAAAGAAGTTATATGAGTTTTTCCCTGTAGTTCGAAATTATTTTTTCACGGTAATTAACTTTAATTTTATTTGAATTGTTACCATGCCGACTGGCTTATAATCATTTTCTTTCTTCACGAATTAAAATTTATTTCCTGCGGTTTTTGTCATTTTGAGGAGCAGACGATTTTTAATTTATTTATTTCTTTTCTTTTCGAATTTTGATTATTCTTTTTTTTTAAAACGAATTAAAATACTGCACAGGGTTTTTTTTAAAGAAATGTTATCCTTTATAGCGATTTTTGTTGTGACTATTTATATTTTTATTTATTTAGTTTTTTTCTCGAGTGAATTAGTAAACATGTGTTATTTGCCTATTTGGGCTCAGATGAAAGGTTTTTCCGCTTTCAAAGCTTTTCAGGCTGCTGTTAGTTTCTGCAAGCTACAAAATTTCGCCTTTCTGTTTTACTGTCAATGACTAATAGATAAAAACTAATTATACAGAAATGTATTAATTAAAACTATTCTAATGGATTATAATCGTTCTTTTTGTGTGGGTACTTGAACTAAACAAACAAAAATACTTTTCTCTAAAATATTTTCTTTTCCGTTTCGTTTCGTTTCTTTCTTTCTTTTGTCCTCATTTATTATGTGTGTTTTGCTAAAAAAAAAAATGCTTAATTGTGTAGGATCGCTGGTTGATTGCCGTAGGCGGATAATTTTTAATTATGTGGAATGCTATACAATTTAATAAAATAACGTATTTTACACATAAAAAAGTTAATCAACTGGTCTTTTCATTTTTTAGCACGGGCATAGCTGTGCGGGTACCGCTAGCTAATAATAAAGCAGCAAGTATGTTGTCTGTCTGTGTCCTGCGTAGGGGCCAAGACTGTTCGACGGATTTTCCTGAAACTTGGCACGAAATTAGTTTGGAACATGGTGGTGTGCACCTCGAAGAGTTTCTTTTTTTTTTTTTTTTTTGAGATTCAAATTTTGTTCTCTTTATATTCCAATGTACAGCTGCAAAGTGCTAAAAATGGTCTTTTTCTATAGGAAGAAATTATCGCATCGTTACGAGATTGACACCATTGAAAAGCGCATAAAAAACTACTCCTTAAAGAGTTTTGCTCAGCATGCTAAAATTTTATGAATTTTTTTTTTTTTTTTTACGGTAATTAACTTTAATTTTATTTGAATTGTTACCATGCTGACAAAAGGCTTATGATCCTTTTTTTAACGAATTAAAATTTATTTCTTGCAGGGTTTTTAGCATTTTGAGGAGCAGCCAATTTTCAATTAATTAATTATTATGTTTTTTTTTTTTTTTTGAGATGACAATTTTTGCGAGGTTCGTTTTTTCTGCGATCGAGATTTAATGTGCTTAATGTGTAGGATCGCTGGTTCATTGCCGTGGGTGGGTAATTTTTAATTATGTGGAATGCTATACATTTTAATAAAATAATAGAATTGTCGTATTAAAAAGCTACCACTATATACACAATGGCGAACCGACTGGTCTTTCATTTTTTTACACGGGCATAGCCGTGCGGGTACCGCTTGTATACAATAAAAATGTTACATAATGAATCAGTAAGAGCCCAAAAAAAAGTTTCATTAAATTATCTCAATGTTTAACCGCGCTCCCCTGGCATCAATATTTGAAGAAAAATGAAAAAAATATCGCTTTTCAAAAAAAAAAAAAAAAAAAGGACACTAAGATATATTTTGATGTCTAGTTAGTTTTCAATTAATCTGTTCAGATTTACTCGTAACTAACAGATTATTTTGATCTCATATAGCTAAATATCTGAAATTAGAAGATCTGAAAATCAGGTGTTTCTCAATAGTTTTGTAATTATACTTTTCCAAGATACATGATTAATTCTTATCTTTTTAAAAAGGAGCTATATCTTTGATTCATGAATGTCCTGAACTTATACTGAATTTTAAAATTTTCCTTTTCGCAATTTAATAAAAAACTAATAGAAACTGTTAATTGCTAAAACTTACAGAAATTGTTTCTCAAAGATCCGTCTGATAAAAGATGCATAGAAATTTCCTGAAACATAAACACAAAAAAGAAACTTTTATATTTGCGTGGGAAAAAATTAGACATTAAAGTATAAAAACTCCTTTATTTTAAGTTTCATGAATCAGTTTTTTTCTTTTGAAAACTGCCAGCTAAAACAAACCCTCATTTAAAAAAGAGCTTGAGCGATCTACAATGTAATTTAACGAGGCCCGAATAAAATTCCGAAAAAATATATTTCGAAAGCTCTTCATTAACAGCTATTAAAATCTATTTCAGAGCCTCTTTAAACAAGAACTATTTTTATGCTCGAAATCAGGGTTGCTTTTATAGCCCACTCAAAAAAAGCAATAAAAGATTAAAAAGGAAATGCTTAAACATAATTCACCGACGTTTTTAGAGAAATTAGTACATCGTAAAAAAGGAGAGCTATTAAGTTTTTAAAGCTAACAAAGAACTCATTTTGAAGTTTTTACTGTACGTTTTACTATGGGTAAATATTGTTGTTAACGCCACTCTATGTATAAATATTGATTTAAGCAACCAACATCTGAGTTTGAATATTTAAAGAGTAAAAATGAAAAAAGAAAAAGACCAATTTTTTTTTTTTTTTTTTGCAAAAATATTAAAAGAGTGTAAACATTCTTCTTGGTTGATTTGCAGTTTATTGCAAACGTTTATGCATTATTTATGGATTATGATAAGCTAAACTCTTGCATTCAAAACATCTCTCATTAAAAACATAAAGTTTAAAAACAGTCCAACTGGTAATTAAAATTTCAGATAATTAAAGCATGTGTTTCAAGGTTACAAAGAACCAATTTTTCAATGCAAACGAAGTGAGCTTATGGATGAAATTACACTTCAAAACGCGTATCTGCAACTCTATCAGCTATTTTTACGTTGTTTACATGCTTAATTTTTTAAGTCCCGGTGATGCCATTTGGCATTACTAAATTTAAATTTTTATTTTCTTTTTATTTATTTTTTATTTTATTTTTGTGTGGCTTTTGAACTCCCACTGATACTAAATGATAATTATTAGATATAACACAGCCATCATATTAAGTATTTTCTTCTGCCTCTAAAGCTGCATTTGATACCAATGTAATGTCTTGACACTAAAAAAATGAATTTTAGAATGGCTTGGGACTGAGAGGGCTGACGGTATCGTGCTAAGGTAAACATTTTATGTCTAATGTATATACCAAAGTTTTCAAATGATATATTTAATGTGTCTGTATTTAATGTGCAATCGTTATTTTGCATCTGAAACTCCAAAGCAAGTTTTTAAAACATAAACTAGCTTGAACATCATTATTAATCGGACTCTGCTCAGGAACGGCTCAAGTAAAATCCGCCTTTCAACGTTTGAGTTCTTTTTATTTAGCGTTATGTCAAGGATCGTACATTCAAGAGAAGTCATGTAAATTTCAATGAATTAAGACGATTCATAACATAAAAAATGTAGTCAATAACGCCAATAATAAGTTGAATTGTATCAAAATGCTTGGTTCAAAACGTTAATGTTTTAATTCCATATGAATAGTGCCCTATATATATACAGGCCACGCGTCCGCCACTTCGGATCAGAACGCTTCTAGTGCGTGGTCGTCCTTTCTGGCATGTATCACCTTTTTTCCATTTGCATTTAAAGCTCCCCACACTGTTAAAACTTTCCGTAAAAAAATAGTAAAATAACCATTTATTTTATTGTTATTTTACCATATTTAACTAAAACAGTTGAATAATCATTAAAAAGATGGTACTCAAATCCCGGATTGTGAAAAAAATCGTTTATTCTCTGTGTATCCTAAGGAACGTTTAATTAGCCGTGATTTTCAAGCGCTCAATAACAATCGGACGTCCATCTTGGTTGCGAAACTTCACCGATCGTACGTTGTTGCTAAAATATGAATAAAGATTTATCAGTTTAAATCTGCATGTGTATATAAAAAAAGAAGAAAAAGAAGTGGCGTAAGCAGTGGTTACTAAATAGAAACACACGTAAATCAAAAGTTGGAGACGTCGGATTCCTGAACTGTTTGCGAATGAGCGAACCCAAGCTTGTTTATTTTAATTTTTGCAGCAAATAAAATGATTTTCGTCAATATACAGTAAATTTAGGCCAAAAATGACTTTGGATCCAATAAAAAACTGAACTCTCAATTTTAAGGCAGTTTGCAAGTTGGAAGATTTATTGATAAATAAACCGCCGCTTTACGTAGTGTAGATGGCCGAATGACTAGAGCGCAAGGTTGGTACACCATACACTCGGGTTCAATTCCCGCACGCTTTATTTACGGTTTCTACGCCTCGAAGATTCTACGCCTCGAAATGGTTCAAAAACGGTAAAAATTTTGGTTTGAAACCATTTTTAAATGGTTATAAAACCGTAAACTTTTGTATTTCCGGCTTTTTAACCAAGCTGATTGGAAATGATTTAGGTCCCGTGAAGATAGAAAAATGTTCCAAACCGTAAATTTAACGGTGAATTAGATGTACAGACTGCTGCCGGTTATTTAACCGTAATTTCATGATGAAATTTCGAACAGTGAAAATCATGCCAATTTTGTAATGTGACATAATGCCGAAAATTTTATCTGGCAACCTTAGCTATTCATCAGTGAAAAATATGATCCAAAATGCCTGTTGTGTCGGGTGGTATATAATATATAGCGGCCTTATATAGGCATATGCGAGTAAATATACAGACATACAGTAAGATCTCACTTATACGTCGGCGCCAAGCACTGGCCAAAAAGGACGCATTAGTGGAAGAGGCATATAAATGAAATTCAGTTTCACCTTAGATTAAGTTTACGGACAAATCAACAACAAAAAACGTGTAGAAAAAAGCAGTAATATTTAGTTGACTTTATTCGTTAGTCAATAATGATGTTAGTAAAAATTAAGTAAAAGAGTAAATATCTTTTCTCTGCCTTTCCCTCTTAGATTTTATATTTTTAACTCTGACATGTCAATCGTTTTAATACTATAACAATGTTCCTGCATTAAAACAAGTACAGAAACATTTATCATAACATTGTATTTGAAAAGAATACGAGAGCAAGAAAAGCAGTGTTAAATTTTACGGACACTTAACTGAGAGTTATTTTTAAACCAGTGATTCATAACTGAAAATTAAATTTCATTAATTTGTATCCTTTTGGTGGCTACGCTTGTAAATTGACGTACAAATGAGAGAGGACATAACAACAAGAGACGTATGAGTGAAACATTTCTGTACATGTGAGTGTGCATATGTATATACACAAAGCGAACTGTTATTTTTATGTGCAATTAATAAACAACTTTATAGAATACTAACTATCCATTCACTTCCAAAACTCATCCGTGGCTTCTCCTTTCATCACAAAGATATCTAGAACAGCAGCCTCTTTCCCTGTATCACTTTCATAACTATTGCTTCAGCTCTGATCTCTAATCAGCCGCTTTGGGGCAAAACCCGGATGCTATTTCCATAATATCCCAGCAGTGCGGGCCTATCAAGAAACCCTTTCGCAATATGCATCAGCAAGACCCTCTTCCGAAAATCGCTCTTCAATTTATGTTGGGCATGTGAATTGTAGCAATTAGCTCTTCCTCAATAAAAGCAATTAGCCAGCGTTTCCCTGCATATTCTTATGCGTCATATGATGCCTACTTAACTGAAAGGGCCTTCATGGTTGTGGTGAATAATTGCAATCACTTGCGATCCGGAAGTTTAGGCCGTATTGGAGAGCGGGATTTGGGGCAATTAGTTCTTGAACCTGAAATATCCGAATTAGGAAGAGAGAGAGAGAGTGGAGGATAGCGAAGAGCGGATCATTTAGAATTGAATGACATTATTATGAGATGGGTATTGATGGGGTATACACGCGCTTGCTTCAGGAAATATCACAAAACGGAACATTTATATGGAAGTAATTCGAGGGCACAAAGATAAGCAGCGATATTGTAACAACTGCATTCTAGGATCCGGAATTGTCAGATAAGTTGCTTGAATATATTTGATGTATGTTGGTATAATTTGGATGGGCACACATTTTTTTATGCTTAAAACTAATGAAAAGACAATTTTGAAATAATTAATAATTTTACAAATAATAGTATCAAGGTATAAAATTATTTAGACAACTGTAAAGTATGTTGCAACTAAATCGGCATGAATGATTTTAAGCATATTATGGAACAAATGATTCTTGTCTTGCGAAATATCCTTCAATCCGTAGTTTAAAAATAAAATAAAGTAACTCACGCGAATTTTTTATGCCTTTCACACCTCCCCCGCAGCTTTCGTGTTCGAATGAAGGAAGTGAAGCATGCCAGATTTGTTCCGCAAAAAAATAAAATTTCCGACACTTTGTTGTTATTTTTGAAATTTTTGTAAATTGAAATTGTTTTGATTAAATTTTAGTCTACAAGATTAACTATATTGGCTGGTATAATCCGTGTCGATTATATTGGCTGGTATATATGTCGAGGGGGGTACCTTCATAGCCTCAGAAGTTTTTGAATTCCACATATGTTAAAATTTAGAACTAAGTGAGTTATAGGTATGTTTTTGTTTTGCTGAAAAAAATTCCTGGCCCGAGATACAGCCCGACAAAGATGGCGACTCCTGCGCAATTTCTCACTTGCGATTTTCGACAAAAACCTTCAAGTGCTCTATATCCTGAACGGGGCAAGATATTTTAACAGAGGCGTAGCTAGGGTTTTCAGCGCCCGGGGACAACTGAAGATTTTGCGCCCCCTGTGCCCCTGGGGACGCCCCTAAAACGAATTTTAAAAACTTTTATGGTTCCTAAATGGTAAATAGCTCTAAAAAGCAGCCATTTCAACTTTCATTTTCATTAGCGACCATTCACTTCTAAGGGAAAAATGGGACCCTTTGGCTTCGCAAAATTATTTGTCTGATTTCCCACACACTCCTGTGCTACATTGTTCATAACCGATATGGTTTGCGGTGTTCCCACTTTTTTGTCGAACTTATTCACACCTCTTCAGTTCAAATAAGTTCCTTTTCGCATTTAAAAATAAAGTAAATTAACATTTATTTGGCGCCCTTTGACGCTGCGCGCGAGGACAGCCGTCCCTCCTTGTCCCCACCTAGCTACGCCTGTGTATTTTAATGCGGTTTTTTTATTTGAAAGATAATTATATTCTGTTTAAGATAAAAGGCTAAATTTTAAAATACATGTTTAACTTTTTTTGCTGAAGCCTTCTGAAATTTAAAAAAAAAAATCTTTTATATTTTTTTTCTCAAAAAAAAACAATCTCAAAAATTTTATTTTTTTTAAACTTTTGGTTAATATCATTAAATACTACCTTCCCTGAAAAGGAGAGCTTCCACTTTTGCGTTTAACGGTTTTTACAAACAATTTAAGATTTTGCCATATATTTTATCAGTTTTATTAATAACATAGTCATATATTGGTCTCATTAAGTCAAAATTATATTAATTTAATTTTCTTTGACATGGCATTTAATTCTAATAGATATTAGCACAAAAAAAATCATTACTTTTTTTTAAATTAAAAAAAAAGGTTTTTTATTTATTTAAAACCAGATTGCTTATTATACCCATAAACATAACTTAAGATTAACATTCTGAGTAAAATGCAATGAATATAATATATATCTAAGTAAAAATAAGAATTTTACATTCAAAAGTGTACATTTATGCTAAAAATTAAGAAACATAAATGCAATACACTGTACTTTCAACCCAATACGGATGTGTAGGAAAAATTAATTACTGCACATTCACCAGGTTGTTAGCATGTAACGTACATATATGTATAACAACCATTAAAATTATTTATGTATATCATTTATTCATAATCACAAATTGATTAATAATTAAATTTATTTTTATATAACACATACAGTTAGGTATTTTCATGATTCCATTTGCCATTAAGTAATTTGAAAAAGAAAACAAGTTTGGCTGTCTTTTCTACCCCAAGGTTATTTTTTGACCTTTTGTTTAACCAACGATTAAAATAAAACAATTTTTTAATGGAAAAATCGTAATTTTTATAGTATCTGCTTACAACAGATACTGTAAATTAGATGCATTTTAAAAGTACTTCATGGAATTGTTCTTACTTTATTTATTTATTTACCTATTAAGGTTCGAAAGTTTACATTAAGGAAAATTTTTGCTGCAATTAATTTTTCTATGATTTCTTTTCACATTTCTTAGCACGTTTAACTATTAAAATAAAAAGGCTCTTGAATTTACAATATTCGTAATAAAGAAAACATTATCATTTGGAACTGACTGAAATACAATACCCAACACTGAATGAATTAGATGTCGTGTTTATATTAATTAAGGGTTTTTTAAACATAAAGATGCATCATAAATGTGTTCAACTGTTAAAAAAGGTTCATTAATTTGTAGCCAAAGCCAATTGATTTATATATATATATATGTAGCTGATGTTAGAAAATCGGTGTAGGTAATCGGGAAAGTAGGTTTGTTTTATACTTGCCTTTTTTTTTTTTTTTTGACTCCCAAATTGATATACCCTGGTGAGTTTTCAAAGCATTATCAAAAATAGCAAACAAATTTTTAATGATTTGTTTAACGATTTTTTAGTGATTAATAAAGCAGAAGATTTGTACGAAAAGAAAAAGTTATTATTTATATTTTAATTTATTTATTATTGGTGTTTTTTAAATTCTTGCTTGCATATGTAATCTGCTGAAAATATGCATATATATATACAATTCTGAATACTAAATCTGTAAGCAAACACCTTAGAATCACTTTGAATTCATAATTACTCGTATATGAGGCATTATTACCGTTCATTGAAAGAAAATATACTTCGAGAATTTACTACAATGAGTTAATAACATCAAAAATGTCCAACACAGTTCAGGAAACTTTAGTTTCGTTAACTGAACTCTTATACGACATTTTTATTCTATTTTTTGTCCTACGAAAACTGATGAGTATGTTTGTCATACTGATGAAGCAGCTGTGAATCAGCCCTATTTCATTCCAATCTTAGCAAAATTAATAAGCATTTTGGGGACCAAACTAATTTTACAGCAATTTTATAAGATAATCTTCCGTTTGAATAATTGTTCATAGAGGAAATGAGAGGGTATCGCCCCTTAGTAGCTGTAGTTACAAGACGCACGAATGCACACTTATCGATTTTAATGCATCACCTTCGTCGCTGGCGGCTCCCCCGCCCCAAGTTTTGGCCGTATTTTGAAGAGAATTTTAGTATGATTAGTATATCTTCGGAATTGCTATTCTACTTTGTTATCTTTACTGTAACGGAGTATTTTTAAGTGTTCGTTTCATTCATTGGTTTAATCACTTCCATTAGTAATTTCTCTTTCTTTTTCCAAGCTATTCTTTAGCAGAATCCCTTATTTCTAATAAAACGTGTCTTCTCAGGCTGTAAAAATTTGGACAATAAATAGATGTAGGAAATAGTAAGAATGTCTGGACCGTCGTAAAATTTTTCAAGATAAATAACTAAAAATAAATAAAAAATAAATAATGAAAACGAATAAATAAATAAATAAATAATAAAAACAGTAGTTCAAGCAGTTTTCAGGGAATTTAAAGCTGAAAAATACGATTTCTCAGAATAAAAAATGCACTTATTTATTTATAATGAAAATGAATCCGAGACTTCCATTGCCTGCGGAGTGATGCTTCACGACAGATTTAAAGTATTCAACAACAATTATGTAAAAATTAATTAACGAAACTTAGGTAAGACAGTTTAAATTGATTCGAAATATTAAAGAATTAAACTGTGACAGATTTGCATCTTTCTTTCAATTTTTTGAAAACGAAAAGATATTTCTTTCTGAGTTGCAGTTTTTATTGAATGGGAAGCTTAATCGTCTAAGTATATTTTCTGTAAAATAGTTTTTTTTTGTACTTTCAGCATTATTGCAAGAAAGCTAACATTTTTCTGTATTTTCTTTCTTTATTTAGAAGCATTTTAAATGTTACATTATGGCAAAAAATATTACACAATACATTAGTGACCATGTTGCGAAATGTGAAATAGATCAAATTACGAAAGTAGGACATCATAACAGGACATTTATTAGGAACCGGTCGAGACAGACAATTTTTCTTTGAGCATGAAAACATAATTAATTTTTTTTTATAAAATAGTCTGCAAAGATCCAAATTAAAAGATTAATTATTGATTTTGGAATTATTTATTTCTCAATCAAAATGTATGTTTGAACAGTAAAAGAAAGATGTGTCGTTGATATTTTTGCAAATACCATCAAATCAGAAGAAAAATGTCTGTTTTTTTTTTTTTTTTAAATTCCATAACATAATTTACTTAATAAATAATTTTATACTTTAGTTTCTGAAGATTTTCTTTATTTTTTTCAAAGGAAGAAAAGTTACACAAAAAGAAAAGATATTTTTCAAATGTATTTAAACAAAATACATTATATATGTCTCGTTGAAAAACTTTGTAAAATCAATTCAAACATAAATTGATAAATTAACAAGAAGTTCCGTCTAGAACTATACGAGCCTACTTTCCCGTATACACCAGCTTCAAATTTATATTCTAGCTGTCTCTCTCTCTCTCTTTCTCGTTTATCGTTAATCTCTCTCTCGTTAATACATATTCATTCAATCATTCAGTTATTCAGTCATTCATGTATTTATTCACTCAGTTATTAATTCATTCTTTTGCTTATTGATCATTCATTAATTCAAAAATATTCTTGAAAATCTCGATCAAAAAATTTCATAGGAAAATAGGCTCGATAGTTCTGGATGAACTTTCTATCTGTACATGTTCTACGTCATAAGAGCTTTCCGATAAATTTTGTTCCAAGCAAATCGGTCCATTAGATCAGGATTTATATTGGATTGAAATTTCCCCGTAGGCGTTATGTTAATTTTTTTTTTTTTTTTGAACTGTTCAAAAATGAACAAAAATTGTTCAAATCAATATTTCACGCCAAGAACTTCTTCCAGTGAGCTTGTTCATTGGAACTTGGATCTTGTACCCAGAGTTTGCATAATTCGCTTCATTTTCACCCATAGGTGCTAATGTTAAAATTTTTTGAACTGTTCAAAATTTAACAAAAAATTGTTCAAATCAAAAAGTAAAATATAGAAATGAGATGTCCTCGCCGAGACCTTTTGAATGCAAAAAGAATTTTTCGAAGCGGACAAGTCGTTCAAAAGTTATTAGTGGGGACAGACCGACAGAAAGAGCGACAGACACACATTTTCTCCACCTCAAAACTCTGCTTCCAATTTTTTTATTTTTCAATTTTTATTTAATTAATTCACTTTTTTTTTTTACTTTTCTACATTTTTAACGGTATTTTTTACAGTACATTAAACCTTCTTTTATGCTTCATTATTATTATTTTTTTACTTTTACGGGAAAGTAGGCTGAAAAAGTAGTCCTTGCAACGCGGGAATGCAATAGGTGTAAACCCGTGCTGCATTTGCCAGCCATCCCTAATCCAAAATTAAATAATTCTGAAAAATAATAAAACATAAAACACTCAATAATGTTTAAAACGACGAAAATTTTAACAATTCTGACTTTTGAAATCATTAGCCGTCACACGTTAAACCTTCCAAAACGGCTTGGATTTAAGCTAAAGCTATCATTAGACCTTGTAGGGTGCGGTTACGATTACCTGGTCAATACTAACTCCGTCATGTCTTACTGAATAAAGAATTACATAAAAGTTCACAAAATTATTAGGAAAACTTGTTTAATTTTTTTAAAAGAATTTCTCTATTCAAAGAATTATACATATATATAATTTATTTGGTATTTCGTTTATCTAGAATGAAATGCGTTATACACTTACTGCTTTACAGAATGAACGAGTATATATTTCCTCCAATTCGGTATTCATTTTGTTTCTTTAATTATTATTCTGAAATTTAATACAATATTTTGCTTAAAATAATTTCTTGCCAACCATTGCTTGGTATATACTTACGCAAGTCTAGTCTTCTTCAAAAACGTTATCCAGAGTAATTTCTAAGAAACCGCGGAAATATTGCAAAATGATTTCGGAAAGGAAAAAGTACCGTTAATTTTCTTGAACTGTTCAAAAATGAACAAAAATTGTTCAACTCAAAAAATATTTTCCTTCGAGAACTTTTTAGTAATCTTGTTCATAAGAACTCGACTCTTCTGCCCAGAGTTTACAAAATTTGCTTCACTTTTGCCCATTGGCGCTAATGTTAAAAATTTTCGAACTGTACAAAATTGAACGAAATACTGTTCAAATCAAAAAGTAAAATATGGAAATGAGATGTCCTCGCCGAGATCTTTCAAATGCAAAAAGAATTTTTCGAATCGGACAATTCGTTCAAAAGTTATTAGGGGGGGACAGACCGACAGACAGACAGACCGACAGACAGACAGACAGACCGACAGACAGACAGACAGACAGACCGACAGACCGACAGACACACTTTTTCCCCATCTCAATACCCTACTTTCAATTTTTTTATTTTTCAATCTTTATTTAATTACTTAACTTATTTTTGACTTTTCTTGATTTCTAACGATATTTTCACGATACATTAAGCCTTCTTTCATGCTTTATTATTATTTTTTTTTTACTTTTACGGGAAAGTAGGCTAAAAAATAAAGGAAATCAATAAATATTTTAAAGTAGTGGGAAATAAGATTGGGCAATGTATGTCTGTCTGTTTGTCTACTGGTAAATTTCTATTACAATACGCAATAATATATGACACTCGATGCTTAAGGTTTACCTCCAGAAATACAACGTACTATAAATGATAGTTGAAATTGATTGAAGTACATTTATTTTCCAGTTCATGTGCTTAGTCTCGGGACTCGCTTACGAACTGTGACCAATATGACAAATAGCCCAAGACAATACATGAAAGATTTTATTACATCACAAAGAGAGTGAAAAACAGAAATACACCCAGGGCAAGGTGGGAATTGAACCCACGACCTTGTTACTGCGCGCTTGTAACTGGTACTAAGACCGCTCGGCCACTGAGGCCCCTAGATGATACTTTTAGGCAATTCTAAAGCTCTGTAAACCTTGCCAGATACAAATATTAAACTCACTCAATATTTTATTTATTTCCTTACGCGTTTTTTTACAACTCCACATTTAAAAATGTTATTTACTAAATATGACTAAAAAATTATAATAGTTTATGTCTATATTTAATAAGTTTTGTAAGACAATATTAATGTGTTGTTGCCAAATAGATTTTTCGAACTGCTACTCCTGGATGATACATTATTTTAAACTAGTCTGCAATTATTTGTTGATTTTTTCTTAGTGATATGATATTTTACACTATTTTTATTTGAAAATGAAAGTTTCACGGAACAATGCCTAAGAAGTTCGTTATTTCTAAGCAAAACCGCTCAACCAATCAGCAGCTTTTGTGTAGTATGTGACGTTGCATGCGCATTTCTCAGTAAGTCTTTTTCAAAAGGCTTTCTAAGATACAACATGCGCAAAACTCTAATATCAGACAGAAACAACTATGAAAAAGAATGTAAAATTTTTACCCGACCCTATTTTAATATTTTAAATTCCGTAATTCTAACTTAGTTTTCAGCTAGTATGTAATATTTTTTTTCAATATATTTCTTATGATAGATGGATGTTTAACACTAGATTTATCAGACCATTTTGACTGTTTCATTTCCATTTGACATTTGCTTTTTTCGAAGCTTCCATTTTGCATAATTGATTATTAATTATAGTTAAACTTTCAATTGCATTGGCTTTTCCTACTACGCTGTAAGTAGAAGTTAATGTGACTGAAAGTTTTATTATAATTAGTATAAACTTGGTTTAAAATGAAAGTTTAGAAATGGTTGAGAACAGCCTGGTAAGTCTAATGTTAAATGCCCCCCCCCCCCCAAAAAAAAACAAGTCTGCAGAATTCCAATTTTAAAAATTAACTGGTTTCTACTTGTGGTAATTCAGCAAGTAAGAGTAATTTCACTGAACTGAATATGCCGCCGTGCGCTTTTAGGTAACAGAACTGATTCGGTAAATTTAACCAGACAAGAGAAAAGTCTAAACACAAAATAAATTGCTGACAAATTTATTCTTAAAAATTGAAATTTACATAGATTTAAATTATTAACCTACTTAATTTTTAATATTTTTACTTCATTTTCTAACGTGTAAAAAGCTTTTAACACCGATTAAAACCTCAAATTTTGCGCAAAAGTAAAAGCCTTGATGAAGCTTTGCATTAAAATAATTTCGCTTATTTCCTTACTTTAACATGTTCACGCCGGGGCAAATATCTACGTTTTTCCGCGTGAGGTGGGACTGTCTTGTATCCTTACGCTTCGTGAAGGCCTTCGAATTTTTATATATAATGTTGAGAAAAAATAAAATAAACTTATTCTTTAACGATTTCTTGTCTGAAAACAAGTGACTCACCTGTGATGCACGCCGCCCCACGGGATAGTTAAGCGTGACCAACCGGTGGTTCACGCCGCCCCACGGAACAGTCAAGTGTGACCCACCGGTGGATCTCCCCGACGTGAACGTGTTAAACATTCACTTATCAAACTTTGTTAGAATTTTTGTTGTATTTCGTCTCTGCATTTTGCTTTTCTGACGTTTGCGTTTTTAAATAAAGAAAAAAATGTGCTTGAGTTTTTAGCTTAATTGACTCTTCAAAAGCAATTGGCAGTTGCGTTAATATAGCACATAGGTTCTCAACCTTTTTTTGCTCACCGCCCACTTTGAGAATATATTTTTTTCTAAACCCCCCTTTTTTACTTGCGAATCTGAAATAGCTATTCCCACGAATATATTTTTAAATGTGTAATATTATACGTTTTATTCGTGGATAAGATATGACCCTATCCTATTTCTGTTTTTAAGGAAGGCTATTTTAATGACAGCAATCAAAACGTATGTTTAATTATATTGAAAAGTATTTTTATTAAAATTTTCAGAATCGAATTCGTAACTTAACTAATGAGAAGGTTGAATTTGATGCATTGTTAAGGAGTTTGCTAATATCAAGCTCGATTTTACTTAAAAACAATCGTAAGTCGCCGCGTTCAGTAATATGGAGCCGATTTCTCTTTTTGGTTACCAATGTTGCTTCAGCACTATAGCCACGTTCAGCTAAATATGAAGATGTGAATGCTACCATAAATCGTTGAACAATCGACCATAAACCTAATACTTTTGTTAGTACATGATCAGCGTGTTTAGTCTATTTTAGACTATATTTAATTAATCTGCTCATGCCCCTCCGTGTCATCTCAATACCCCCTAGTTTTCTCTGGGTCTTTTACTGCCCCCCCCCCCTGAAACTCTCAAATGCCCACGTTGAGAACCTATGATATAGCACCTAATGGTTTGAAAGAACGAATGTGTTGTCGTTTGCATGATACGTGAGCTTTTTTTTTTTTTTATAACTTAACACTAGATTTACCAGACTTGTCATTTTGACTGTTTCGGAACTTTCATTTTGCTTAATTTGTCACTAATTATAATGCAACTTTCAATTACATTGGCTTTTCCTAATACACGGTAAGTAGGACAAGTTATTATTCTTAGTAGCAACTTGGTGTAAAATAAAAGTTCATAAATGATTAAAAACGGCCTGGTGAATCTAGTGTTAAAGTACATTTGAAATAATTCGGAAGTAAAACAGAGAATGGAAAAGTTAAATTTACAAATTCAAAGCTCGTATATGGGACAGTAGGCTCGTATATGAGACAGTAGGCTCGTATATGAGACAGTAGGCTCGTATACGAGACAGTAGGCTCGTATATGAGGCAGTAGGCTCCTTTAGAACTGGATGAACTACTTGTTATTTTTACCTTTTTAATTGTTCTTATGCATATGTTTATTCAGTCTTATATGTTTATTCAATCATACTATTTCTAACTTTCCTTCTACATTTACGTTTTTATAACCAGCTCCTTAGCTTTAATGATTGAGTTTAATGATTTTTTAAGACACTATTGAACGTTCTGATTAGTTTGTATTGTTTTTAAAGAAAAACAATTGCATAATATTAATACATTTGAATGTTCGTTATCCGACCGTTTTTTTTTAATATCCGGAATACGATACAAATATCCAGCACGTCAAATTTGATTTTTAGATCTCAATTAACTATCATTTTTCGAAAATATAAGTAAATTACAGACCTACTACGTGTTTGGAAGCTGTTGGATGTTTAAAAATACGTATAGAATTTGAACGTTTTCTTACATCTTATTCAGATATCCGTCTGACAAGCCACATCGAATATCCAATATCCGCCAAATTAACATCTCTGTATTAGCATTTATGACCCAGAGGCACTTATTTAAAACACTTATCTTCTATTGCTGTCCATAATAAGAAAAAGAATATTGATTTCTCAATTTTAATCCTTTATTATTTAATATTTTAAATAGATATTAACATATTTTATTGCTGAAATATCACTTCATTTGTTCCAATTAAACAGCTATATCCCAAGCTATGCTGCTCAGCAACTGCGTAGAATAACCAAAGTTTACTTTTACAGCCTCAGAAAGCTGACATAGTCCTCAGTATCTCGATTACTGAAGTTACAACTTGCGTCTACTTCTACTTAAAGTTCCACGTAAAATATTAATGAATGTTCTATAGGTTTTTATCTGTAATCGTATTAAATAAATTAACAAGTGCTTCGATTTTTACATGAGATTTTGCATACTGATTGGAACGATAATTCAATTTTTAAAAAAGTTGGTTCATTTTAATTGGAAAACAGTTTAAAAACTAAACATTTGCTTATTAGAGTATATTTGTCGGGTTTCATCAGAAGTTATGAAAGAATAATGAAATGAGAGCCAAGTCCTCGCTTTCTGGTGAAAATGCACATTTGTGTATGAGGTCCTCGGTTACCCTGTACTAAGACATGCTAGAATTTTTGTTATGCACTAATTAAATGATTTTAAGCACAAAAAAAAAAATATATATTCTTCTAGCATAAGGCCTGCAGTACGTCCTCGGTGAGATGGTGTAAAAGTAGCCCTCGTTTTTCACCTTCCGGCCACCTGTGTGTGTGCGTACGTGCGTGTAGTTGTTCTCTATAAAAGAAACTAATAACAGAAAGAAAAAGGAAAGGAATTCGTTAGAGAACCTTTTGATTCTTACCTAGAACCGTAATAGAAAGAATCCTTCTTAAATATTCTTATTTTAGTTACCTTTCCCGTCTTAAATATCCCTACTTAAGTTGCTTTAAATACTCCAAGCACGTGAGACAGCTCAGAAATTTATGAAAACCTCAATTGATTTAAGGGGTCGTTCTTGGCCGCGATTCAGCAATTAACCCAATGACTGATGATGCATCGTTCTGGAGAAAAAGTAGAGAGGAAAAAAGTTGCTTAAAGTCCATTACACGTTTCGTGCTCCTTATCATGTCATACTGCCAAGCAAAACAAAGGGTTCTTTGTGAGCTACTTGGCAATCTCATATATTCCTCAACTTCCTATCTTGACACGCATTAAGTTCTAACGAGAGACGGGCATATTTCTTCAGTTTTTCCTCTTTGCTGGTAAAGGATGGGAGAAGGAAAGAGGAGGTTTTCAGTAATTCTTTATTAATTCTGATTTTGGGATATAACATCATGCTAAACTTGCCCTTTTTTTCTTTTTTCTTTAAAAAAATTTAAAATACTTTTGATGTTATGTGCGTTAAGCGCTCCTTACGTTCTTCAGGTTAAATGAAAAAATAGCGAAATTTCTATGCTATGATGTTAATAAATGATGAGTATTTATCACTTCATTTTTTTTCCTTTCTTTTTTAACCTTAGTATTTTGCTGATGAAAATGTTTTTTAAGTGTAAGAAAAGAATATTATTATTTTAATAGAAATTAGATAATTTAATAGATTGTTTAATTTCCATTACAATAATAATAATCTTTTTTTTTAAATTTCATATTGTAATAAAAACATGAAATTAGAACAAAATACTTTCATTAAAATTAAATTTAACCGCTATACTAATGTTAGAAAATGAATAACAATGACGTAATCCGTGGATATCTTATATATAAGCCACTTAAGTGTCTGTCGCCGATAGCTTATTGGTTGCTTGCGTAACTTTAATGCAGTTGCCATTGTTGTAACACATGTCAAATATATTAATAATCAAAACATTTCTCTAGCATTTTGATTAAGGCATCGCTGGATTTGCAATCTCCGTTAAAAATTAATGTAAACGCGAATTTAATTTAATCCTTCTTTCTTTGTTTTAATTTATTTATCGTCTGCGTTTTTTATATATATTAAAGTGGCAGCGCTCTTTTTTAGGGGGTTTCGTTAAAACTATTGTTTTGACGATGATTATGTTGACGATGATTATGTTGGATATAAATACATATTTTTCACAAACAATTTGATTATATAGTAAATAATATTTTTATTTTACAGATTATTATAACTTAGATGTTACTTTTCGGTAAGAACAGTTTTTCCCGAAATTATTACATGTTTATTATTTATTCATTAAACATGACTGTTCTACCTGATAAATATCGCTTTGATTTGATGTGCATTTCTGGTTGCTGGGAGAATTGTATATTTATAATATTTAGAACAGCGGTCATTTCGTATAACCCCAGGGCTTACTAGTTAAAATATAATGAGATATTACTAGAAAATGTCTGAACAGTATTTACTGAAAAAAGCAGGACCAATGACGTAATGCATGGATATTTAACTATCATTAGAAAATTCAAGGAAATGAATCACAACAATATTTACTTAGTAAGTCAGTATTAATGACGTAATGAATGGATATTCAACTGTTATGAGAAAACAAGAAAATGCATCTCAGCAATGCTTAGCTAGAAAATTAGGAACAGTGACGAATTGCAGCACTTCTTTTCTTTAATTCTCGGGACACTTTTCAAGGTCGACTTATACCGTGGAATCCTTGTTCCCTTTAATTGAACGGTTTTAATGAAAGATCCTGGAAAGTAATAATTTGCATTGAAATTTCAATTGCGTCAATTAATATTTATTGGCTTCAAAAATAATTCTAAAAATCGAGAACTGAGACAAAAGTTATTTAAATAGCTTCAAACACGCTGTTCAAGCAAGGTTTTAAAAGATAAAATTTTAATGAGATGAATGGTACTGATATTTGATGTGTACTTTGCAAATGGTCAAAGTGCTTACACAGTTTTTTATAATAATGGGAGAGAGTATTGATCTTTTAAGCTACACCAGAATTATACTTTTCTCCACCAGACTCCAAACCTGTTATAGGAAGCCTTCGACCTGCCGAAGCGCGGAACTGGTGACCAGAATTATACTGATGAAGGCATCAATTAGCATTTTTTAATTGAGGATGAAGGATGGCTCAGGTGTAATTTCAACAAAATGTCATTCTTCTACTGACATAGTCTTTAATACACTGACAGCAAATGTTTTTACCCCTCAATTCATTTTCATATTTCCTACGCTATTTATTCGAAAAATACTGACTAGAAGACTGACTTTTCTGATTAGCTTGTAATTGTTAATAAGAAATCGAAATATATGGAAGACGTATAAGTTTTCCGAATTTTATCTTTGTCCTTTAAGGTCTAATTACGTTCACGAAGAGACATAACGCCTCCTTGGAATTTTATTATTCTTCCAATGATTTTCTTGAATGTTATAAAGGGAAAGCCTACAAGTGTCACAGAACCCTTGAGTGGTCTGTGCGGAACCTCAGGGTGCCGCAAAACACAATTTAAGAAAAGCTGACGTAGTGCATATATGCTTAAATATTATAAGAAAATACACCACAGAAACACTTTTTAAAAATTCAATCAATTAATGCACAATTATTTAATATTTTTTATATATTGAACACCATTATTTTTGTTTCTTTAAATGACATTAATTTTCAGTCGTTGTCGTTTTTTAAAGGTAAATACGCTTCCTTAAACATTAAAATTACTGTTTATGTTTAAAAAGAAAGAAAAAAAAATATTTTTAATTTTTATAAATTGTTATGTTAGCGTTGTAACAACATTAATAAAAAAATTTCCATCTTTCCAGAAAGAAATTGAAAACCCAATAGTAGCATGTTAGACTATGAGAGTAATATATTCAATCCCACCAATATATAACGTGCATTAATGTGCCAGAGTCACGTGGCAACAAAGAGGTACAGCTTTTACTGGTTCTGTCACAGTAATTAGGGGAAACCGAAGAGGGACGAACGATACGATAACTCATTGGAAGCGTGCTTATTGGTTCCATTACCATTCCGATATCAAACTCTCACCAGGGGGAATTAGATGCTTCTGCTAATTCTGCTGCCAGATAAATTTGCAAGTTATGGTCCGTATTTTGAAATTTGAAATAAATGTATTCAACTGCTTTTTTCTCCCTATTAGTAATGTCATCGAAATGTCAATTTTTTTCAATCATTTTGACTTTATTTTCTGACTGTATATTTTGAAATTTTCCAACAATTCAATGTTTTAGGATAAATATTGTTATTTATCAATTCTTGAATTTCATAAACATATGAATTACGTTTAAAAATCAGGAGACTTTTAAAAAATATTTTAAAAGTAATTTTATTTTACTCTTTTATTTTATTTTACGAAACTTCAGGAATAAATTGAATTACCATCTTTAACAATTAAAAAAAAAAAAACTGGCCGACATACAATAGTATTCAACTAATCAATATACATCTATGAAATCCCAGTCTTTGATTGTGTTCACCCTAACCTTTCTTGTTGCTTTAACAACTGGAAAAAGTTGTTGCATTGACATTTTCTAACGTTTTCCTGCTAAGTTAACAACAGAAAAAAGTTAGAAAGTGTCATTATATTGGAATAACATGGAAAGTATGCAACACTACACTTAGAAATTTCATCATGAAATTACGGTTTAATAGCCGTCAGCAGTCTGTCTATCTAATTCATCGTTAAATTTACGGTTTGGGACATTTTTCTATCTTTACGGGACCTAGACCATTTCCAATCAGCTTGGTTAAAAAGCCGTAAATGCAAAAGTTTATGGTTTCAAAACCATTTATAACTGGTTTCAAAACTTCATGTAAATTTTTACGGTTTTTGAACCATTTCGAGGCGTAGAAACCGTAAACGAAGCGTGCGGGAATCGAACCCCGGGTGTATGGTGTACCAACCTTGCGCTCTAACCATTCAGCTATCTACACCATTCAAAGCGGCCTTTTATTTATCAATAAATCATCTTTTCCAACAGGCAACTGCATTAAAATTGAGATTTCAGTTTCTGATTGGATCTAAAGTCATTTTTGGTCTAAATTTACTGCATATTGACGAAAATCATTTTATTTTCTGCAAAAATTAAAATAAAAACAAGCTTCAGCAGCTCAAATTATGGGTTTGCTCATTCGCAAACATTTCGGGAATCCGATGTCTCTAATTTTTTATTTACGTGTGTATGTGTTTCTATTTAGTAACCACTGCTTAAGCCACTTTTCTTTTTCTTCTTTTTTTTTTTTTTATATACACATGCAAATTTGAAGTGATAAATCTTCATTCATATTTTAACAACAACGTACGACTGGTAAGGTTTCGCAACCAAGATGGACGCCCGATTCTTATTGAGCGACTGAAAATTTCGGTTAGTTGAACGTTCTTTAGGATAAAGAGAATAAACGATTTTTTTCGCAAGTATCAGCGGTATGAGTACCATCTTTTTAATGGTTATTCAACTGTTGTAATTAAATATGGTAAAATAACAATCAAATAAATGGTTATTTTATTATTTTCATACGGAAATTTTTAACAGTGTATGTAAGCCTAAGCTCTAAAATAATGTGTGATTGTTCTAATAAAAGAAATCGGCTTTGGTTGAAAAAACAAATTTCACTGAAAATGGTTATTTTCATTGAATATTGTTTGTTATTGTACAGGTTTTTACAATAACAAACAGGATTTAACTATATTTCAAAATCATCATTATAATAAAACATGAAGCAATTTATTTAAAATGGCAGAGCACAACGGATTCTACTGCGGAAAACTTAGTTTACATCGTGAAAATTTTCTGTGCAAAATACTTTGCATAAAATTACTTTTCTGTATCAATTCTAAGGTTTTGAAGCCTAGGATTCTAAGTGGGGTGCCCCACACTTTAGAGTTTGATGGGAGAAAGACAATAAAACGCAACCATGAGCGACTCTATGAGGATTAGACAACGCGTAACAACTGTTTCAGCTTCTCTTTTCTTGAAGCAAACGACTTCAATGCAAAGGTTGGCAGATGGAACCTTCTGGTTTCGAGCCAGATAGTTACTACTGGATGATGAGTAGAGCAGTGCGCCGTGCAGTGCGCCCGAAATTCTTTCGAAAGAGTTATTATTATTATTTAACATTGTTGTAAAAAAGAAACAAGCTTCTCTTAGATATAAATGAGTGACGAGTTGAAGAAAAATACTGCATTGATTTACTTAGTGCTGCTTTTAAACACAATACTCGACTATTTGTAATGAAAAAACTGCCAATGAAATGGGTGTCTGTTAGGTTTTGAAAGAATATTGAAAATGGCACACGCTAACAAGATCAAGGAAGCTTTCAAGCAAAGTTCTGCCTCATACAGAAATGACTTCAAGGAATTAAGCAATATTTTCTGAGTGCGTATAGCTTTAAGGTTCGTCGTTATTTGAATTCCTTTGGGTGGTAGCCAATGCACTTGACAGATTACCTTGTATCTCGCATTTCGACCGACAAAGATTCCCTAAATATCTCAGCTACCTCAGGTATGTAGAATATGTGAAATGTCTGCTCCCTATTCGAAAAATATGTTTTGGCTTTAATGCAGCGAGTCACTTACGCATGAGTGATGGCATGTGCTGGAAAAGACAGAAAATGGATAATAATTCTTCAAAATTTTCGTAGCATCATTCAGAACTCTTTACGAATCGCTATGGATTTCAATACAGGTGAAAAAATATTTGAGGGACTAATCAGTGAAATAATATCAACACCTTGACGAATACATTAGTGTTAATAAATTGAAGCTGCAATGATTTCTATTGCCTAACTTGCTGTTAAGCCTAATTGATATATCTACAACATTGTATTTATTCCTTCCAGAGAGTGTCTGAAGATTTTTTTGTTGGTCTTTAAAAATAAGTAAATTTTTCCGTGATAATTCGTTTTTTTTTTGTTAACCCAAACTCTGGTTAGTTAGACTGAAGATATTGATTGAAAACTCGGAGTCTCGCGATCGCGAAAAAAATCGTTATTATATTTTTTCAGTTCTTTTCTCTAGCAAACTCAGACTTCAGTTATAAAATTTCTGGCTGAGATAAGTTTTATTGCTGTGCTCCATAATGTAACTTTCAAGACACTAACCGTACGTGACAGCCAAATTCTTATGTCCTTTCCAATTGCGCAATAATTTTTTCCTAGAATCATCAAAACAGGTGGTTTTGAAGCATTAGGCATTTCAATTTATTCTGACTATGTGAAATAATTGCATGGTTTTTGTGGTAAAATATCATAGTAACTCAAAGTTTAGTTTGAAAACAAAACACTTGTCAGGGACGGTAGACATTAATTGTGTCTGTCAGCTTTCCCTGTTCATCTAATAATGCTGCAGGTACATCCACAGTACTTTTCTTAGAAGTTGTGTTCATCTGACCTATCGGTAAGTGGTCCTGTTGTCTACAGTAGATGAGACTGTTTCATTATTATCTCCAAACTTATTCTACACACAACTTGTATTTTATCTCCTTTTATGTTACTATATTTCAAAGAATATTTTTTACGACAAACATTCTTCCTTGCTTAAAGTTTTGCAACTGAGAATGCACCAAAAATAAAAAGTTTACCTTTGCCAATATTAAAAATCGAAAACAACGTAAAATACCAATATATAAAAATAACAATTGCATATATTTAACTCCGACAAAAGTTTTTGTTGGATGTTTTTTCTTCGTAACCTCAACTTCTTGTTGCGTTGAAAAAAGGAATTCCTTGTAACACCGAAACAAGTGTCTAAAATTTTGATTTTTTATACATCGAGTTTTTTAACTCTGCTTCAATTTTTAATTGCATTTTTTTTTTATCATGACGACTTTAAAAACTTTCTCTGGAGCAAAAATATCAAATAAGTGTTTCCAAATTTCCATTAATTCATTTTATACTTAAAAATGTATTATAAAATGTAAGAAAATGCAAGTTTAGATACACTTCACTTTTAAGAACTTCGGTCCGTTTTGTGAGGGGAACTATTTTTAGGAAATCTTCGTGTTTCAATAAAAAAGAGAAAAACTCGATGCTTGACAGTTAGGCATTGTATTTTAGAATTCAAAGCAATCTATAAGAAAAGTTTCTAATGAATTGTATTTAAAAATGCATGTCTGAAAGTGCTCAAAAGAGTTTGTTAAAAATATTTGGATTCATTACAGCATTTGAATTTGGTGCTTCGTATAGTATTCAAAGGTATCTTTAGAGAAATAACGTAAAAAATTCCAACTTTAACGCATAATGAGCCCAAATCATTCAATTAAATTCTAAAATGATTACAAAAGCTAATATAAAATATTTAAAAATTTGGAATACTGCAATAGTTTCCAGGAAAGATCTGCATTTCTCTAAACAATAACATAAAAAAACAAAATAATTGCCTCCTATGTTTTAGTTCACTACACAATCTCTTAAATTGCTTGTGATATAGAAATCAATCTAAGAAGAAATTACAATTTTAAGTTTCAAGAAGTAATGAGCTTACCGTCTTTCATTTACAGACATCCCTTTTTTTATTAATTCCGCAATAAACAAATAATCTACCTCCTTCCCAAATAAATTCCTCAACCGAAATATTTTCTGAACAAAGATCTCTTTCGAAAAATAATCCCCTAAGTCTTTTTAAGGGTCTTGTTTAGAGATACTGGTTATTACACAATCTGAATAAAAATACTTTTCATTTTATCAAAGACTGATAATTAGTCAACCATATATCGAATTCAAAAAACGGTTTTTACAAAGGCGATTAATGTCTTCTTTCTTGTTTCCAGCAGGAAAATTTTTGTCTAATTTGTAAAAGTAATCAACTCTTTTCTACGAATCCAACGATTCAACCTCTTTCTCAATTGAAAATCAACATTACTCTAAAAGATTCTATTTTTCGTAGATGAGAAAAGGAATCCGGCGTCAATCGGTGAGAAAGGACACAAAAATTGTTCCCTTTTTTTCCCTCTATGTCGTGTGCATCTTTTCCCCCTTTTCCGCCCTATTCATCGATATAAAAGCGTCATTACCGAACCGGAGTACTGAGGGATTTGGCAAGACTGGGACTTTAATTTAACCTGAGAAAGCTTTCCGCAATTCCCCGCAAGTTTCTTTATCATCATTAATGATGGAATAAGAGTAAACAAATAAATGACGGGAGGAAGGGAGAAAAAAACAAGGCGGCAAATTCGGGACGATTTGTTAACAGGCTTTCTCTGAAAGCACAATTACACTGCACGGAACTTAAGACACGAAAAATGTCTCTTGGCTGAGCAGAAAGGTACCAAAGCGAAGTTGACAAGTTGATTGAGGTAAAATTAAAAAGGGTATCTTATTTAAAATACCTTATCTTAGGGGTTTTTAATTAAGAACTTATTGCCGTAATTGAAAATTACGAAATTTGTAATTTTTCTTCGCTGAAATATGAATAAACTCGGATATTTCAATTCGAAACAATACATTTTTATCTACTATAGAGCTGATAAAATTAACTTAGTAATGATTTAACTTGCAATGAAGGTGATGCAGCTTTATGTCTACACAGTTCTTGTAGCTCCAAAACGTGTGCATATAATTTTCATTATAAAAGGGCATTGTTTATTGCAACCCTATTGCCTAAGATTTCTCCTACAGCCAGCGGAAATGTACGTAAACTGAACTATTTTCTGCGCTTAGCGTGAAAGTTGTTCTGAGATACCCTGTTTTACCGTCATCCTAATTTAAAAAGGAGAAAATCTGTGTTACAGTTTAGAGAGTGAATTTACACTTATTTTTTTCAATACGTGATATAAGAATTTCTTCATCTAGAAACATTGATAAGTATAAATATTTTTTCACTGTAATATTAAAAAATATACTGTTTTCGTAAGAACTTTTATTCCGTTTAAATCTTTCCTAGTTTTATTTTAATTTTCATTTTTCGATTCTAAAGTAATAATAGCTTTCAACCGGCATTAAGAATTATTTGTTTAGTTAAAAAAATTCTTTGTTGTCAATATTACAGTATTGATACAATAAAGAATGTCAGAGAAGCATTGATAACTTTTGACAATTTCTATATTACTGTAGTAAAACTAAACTTCTGCAATAAAAATAATTTAACGTTAAGAAAGCACAAATAAGCAATAAAATGCTGACATATGTTTCGGGATTGCTTGGAATCCCTTTTTCGATGCGACAGGGAACTTCTAGATGCAAAACATCCAAATGAAGCAGACAAAACAACAAAACCAAGTAATATATACTAAGATTTATCTGCAAAACAATGATAATAAAGGCAGCGTGAAGTGGAAGTAGAAGTCTGTCGGTATTTAAAAAGGTATTCCAAGCCATCCAGAAACATGTCTGCCTTTTAATGCTTATTTGTGCTTTCTTAATGTGAAATTATTTTTTGTTGCAGTTTACTTGGCACAAAGTAAATTTATTATTTTAAACTTCTGCTTCAGAAAATAAAAAAATTCTTATATGAACGGCATATTATTACAAACATTCATTTAGTTTTGGTTTCACTGTATTTGTTAAGGCTTCACAACGATACGAACGCATTGAATAACGGGAAAGTAATAAAACCTAAATGTAAAATAATTGTTATCTTAATTCAAGTTAAATGTGGTTCGTGTAAACAATTTCTAGAGACAGCACAAACAATTTCTTAAACCACATGAGAACGGATTACAGGTATTTAGCGCTGATTTCACTGCACCCGTATTGTGCTCGTAACGAAGCTCGTTTTACAGAGTAGTTGAGGGAGCCCTTAAACTTATCTGGTCACTTGTCAATAATAAGCAGTGGTCAAATGAAACACTTTTCTAAAATACTTTTCATGACTCCCCTGTTGACATGCTAGTGATTTGTAGTTTGGCTGCAAATGACTAGCATGCTACAAATATGTCTGATTAGAAATACTAATAGAATTTTCACGCAAACATTACTGAGCATACTCTAAAAACAGTATCATTAAAATTTACGAATCAGGTGTGTTTGGGAGCTGGTTTCCAATATGACCATACGAACAAGTGTTCCTAATACGAGATAATGTCTGAGATTGAGCACTCATATACAGAAAGACGCACTCATATACAGAAAAAAAAAATTTATTAGGGGGAGGGGATTTATACTAGCGAATAACTTTTAACGTTAAGGATCTTATTAAAAAATACAAAAAATGGAAAAGAAAAATGAACTTCTCAAAAATTTAAAAGTAAATGATAAATGAATTAATGAAAGGTTAGATGACAAAATTACAGTTTTAAAAAAATGCAAAAAAAATATATTAAAAAAATAATTTTAAAAATATCATCCATAAGAACTACTTTGAAAAAAAGATTTTGTCCTTAATTTCTCCACAATCTTCATGGATCGTCAAAAGCATTGCATACATCTTGTCAACTTCCATACGTGAGTAACTTAAGAATATCGGGATGGAACTAAACCTAGTCTGAATTAAAATATGGATAATTTTAATAAATCAAGAAAGAGACTTAGGAATGCAGAAATGATATTCATAAATATGAAATAATATGTAGTTATAAGATTTGGAACATGGTGAGGCTTTAAAAAGTATATTTCGTGTTTTAAAATGTCCAAAAAGTAAAAACTACTCTCCCGCAAGGCAAAATTGAATGCTATATTTCGTGCTAAAGTATATTTCGTGTTTTAAAATGTCCAAAAAGTAAAAACTACTCTCCCGCAAAGCAAAATTGAATGCTCTTGTTCAAAGTGCATTTTTTATGCAAACTATATTCTGATGCTCAAATGATGGAATCGCAAGTGCTCATACGTAGTAAACATACCACAAAAACAAGTTTGTTAACTAGAAAAACTAAAAGTATAAAAGTATAGATAATACCATTCACAACTAGCCTTATGTATACATGAAGGTGATTATTTTAATCCACTTATACTTTTGAATGACATTACAATACCTCTGAAAAACATTAATAAAAATATTCGAGTAAATAAAATTTATAAATATACTTTTTATATATTTTATATGATGATTCAATCAAATTAATTAGGTAATTTCTCTAATGCAAAATAGAATTGATGACCTTCAAGCTGTTAATCAGATAAGCATCAAAACAATTTTAGAACAACTTACTAGGCCATTTTCCCCAGCTGTTTCGAAATAAGTTACCAGAATATTTCTGGGATTAACTTTCTGCTCTGCAGTACGAGCTTGTTTACAAGTACATTACAGTTGCAGAAAAATCTGCGCAAGACAGTTCTTTATTCTTGTGTAATTTACGAAGTTTTTCCCATGAACCGTCTTTACTGTCATGAGGAGAATAGTGATTTTTATTTGATGTTTTGTTTTTATATTTTTATAAGTATAGAAGCAAGTATACTTTGAAGCCTTATAGTTAATTTGAGAGATTTTCATTAGGTTTCCTTGCTTTCATTTCAGGAAACACGCGGATTTTGGGACCTCAACAAATGCCGTGGAATCAATAACAAATGGATGTTATGTGCGATCCACATCACAGGACATTTCGTAAAACATAAGTTTGTAAGTTAGATATTTTAAAGATCTACCACTTAAGCTTTCAACTTGGCGGTTTCAGTAATTCCAGTTACTTTATTTTCTATCCTACTTTTGCATAAAAAGTTTTTTAAAAAATTAAAGAAAAAAGGAATAGTAAAATCGTTACTGAAGCAAGAAAAAAGTCAAAATAAAAGTCAATAATTTAATAAAGATTTAAAAATAAGAGTGTTGAAAGTAACTTTATGAAATGAGGGAATGTCTGTCTGTCTTTCGGTCTCTTTGTCTCAGTCCAACCTTTTTTTTGAGAGAGCAGTTTGAAGTGCGATGTTCTACTCCAGCGATGATCTCTGGGTAGAGCAAATACTGAGTAGGTGTTATTATTTGGTTCTCCAGGGATAGTTGAACATAGCTACTTTATTTGCAAGGCATTCGTTAACTTTTTGAGCACAAAATTGGGATGACTCTTACTGCTTCAGTTTTAACATTTAGGGTATGAAATTTTGTCAAATAGACTTTCATATATACTAGATGCAAAAGGCAGAATGGTAAAGATTGGTGATGCTCGGGTGAAAAAAAAGCATATTCACCTTAAAAATCTCGATTCTGAACTATTTTCATATTTAACAAAATTTAATTACGTTTACTTTATGGAACTGCTAAACTCGCTGTAATAATACATAAATTTAACCAAGTTTTAAGAAAACATAATAAAAAAAATACACAAACCATTGTAATGGTTTAAAAACACTCTCGGGTTGGAAAACTTGACGAAGTAGGGGAAGGTGAGGCAATATGAAAACGCTAACTTTAACCCCTTACAAAATAAGTAAAAATAAATAAATAAAACGCTTTTTCATTATATGTTTTGCTTATTCAACCATTAAAATATAATAATGCATTGAGACATTTGAAAATATGCTATTTTTAATTATTTATATAACATATTGAAAAAAGAAAAACATTTCTCCACCGCGCAAGGTAAGGTGTCATCAATACAACTTTAAAGCCACCTTATCCCTTTACCACTTTCTTATTTTATCTTTTTTTTTTTTTTTTGGCTTTCTCATAACACACAGAAGGGAACTTCCTTGTCGTCTTCACTGTCTATCTAAGAATGCACATTAATTTTGCACAAGATTTGGGGACATAATAATCACATTAATGCACCGTACCCAACCTTCTTCGGAGAAGTCGTAGCAGTACAAACATTCTTTGTCACCTTCTTCTCTGTTACTGGACCTTATTTATGGTATTTTGAGCATGAGGGATTGTTTAAAAATCAGAACTCTCTGCTTTTATCTCAGCTACAAGTTTTTATTCTTTTCTCATTTTTTTTTTTTGGTTTCTTTGTTTTATTAGAACTCATTGAGAACATTTTTTATTTGTATTTAGAAGTTTCTGGCGATTTTAATCGGAATTAGTCAGGAGAAGTAAGCACAATGGTTACTTCCTGCTTATGAATTTGACATAAGTTCTTCCAGATGTACATAACTGTGATTTACCGCCGTTCCCCGCTTTACCCCGCCTTGTCCAACTTTCCCCTATATGGTCTTTTTTTAAATATTTGGTAATGGTAGTAATAACGTATAACACTTTTTCAGTTATAAAATTTTTCCTCAGATTACAGTTTACCCAAACCACTTTCCTTTATTAGCACTGAAATTTCATAGTTAAATCTTCTCCATGAATTTCCATATAGATTGCAATTACGCTAAAGTGATAGGACACGACTGATTAGTAGCTGTAGGCATGTCCGTCCGTACTGACTGAACAGTCACCCGGCCTCTTGTGCCCGGCCATTATTAGCGATATCGATGGATCATTATCTCGGAGATGGCTCCAACCCCCTAATTCCCCCTTCTCCCAGAGGGGAACTTAATCGCTTCATGTGTCAAGGGACATTTCAGTTCGATTTGGGACGACATTTGTGGCAGCGTCAGAACCATTTAATGGATACAATCGTAAGTACTAGTACATGCAATATAATAGCACGGTTTGCGTGAGACTATGCAAACTGACGAGAGGATCGGGAAGTTTGGAATTTAAATATTAAAATAAAATAAGATTTCAGTGCTTTGAATACATTTAAAGACTTTTACACAGTAAATTATAAATTCTGGCTACGATTATACTTTTTAAATTATTCTCTTCAAAATTTTTTTTATAAAGTCGAATTTTTATAAACGAGCGCACAAATTCATATATAAATAAATATATGAGAAGATGAAAAAATAAAAGTAAAGCCAATGCGTTTCAATTATATTGTGAAAAGCTTCTGAAATGTCAGAGAATCAATTTTTTCAGACGTATCTTCATTAAAATGAAACGAAAACATGTACAGAAATGAGTATAGAGCTTTATTAATACACGTTTTGGCATACTTTTACGTGTCTGTTACACGGAGGTTTGCTACGGACAAAGTTTACCAAAAACGAATTTTGACATAGGGACCGTCCATAAATGATGTCACGCTTTTCCCATATGTGTGACCCCCTCCCAGTTTTGTCACAAAATGTCACACTTCAACATACCCTCTTCTCCCCGTTTGTCACATGCCATGCTAATGTTGCAAAAGCATGATGTCACATTTCTTGTTACCCCTCCCCTCCTCTTGTCACAATTTCAGAAACACCCCCTCCGCTCTCGAAGCGTGAAATCATTTAGGAATGATCCCATAGGACAAGCATATTATTTATTTATTTTTAAATTTTGTTTGAATATTTTAATGATTTTTTTAACAGTTAATATTTCCTGCTACATGCTAAACGTGAACATTTTTAAGCCAATGCAGTGCATAAGAATGCAAACATAATTTTGCAACAAAATTTCAAACTAATAATAATAATAATAATAATATTAATAATAATAATAATAATAATAATAATAATAATGATAATAATAATAATAATAATAATAATAATAATAATGACGATGGTGATGATAATGATAATAGCAACTATAAATAAGCAAATAAATGAAAAAGTAGTAAAATGTTAAGTATATTACTGGGTTTTTTTTCTTAACTTGAGATAATTTTATATTATACTGAGGAGAATTTATCCTCAAAAATAATAAAGTTAAAAAGAAAATTTTACATTACATTCAAAATGGCTCAAATCTTGAATCAATGGTAATTCTTTTATTCAAACGTAATAGGTTTGTTTATTTCTAAAATCTATGCATTCTCATTTATTACAAGAAGTGTTTTGATTCTAAATTTAAGTCACTTTGAAAGTAAACAAACTTTTAAATGTTAGATCATTATCGCTGATTTTTTTATTGCTGTTTATAAACCAAGATAAATGTAGCAGTGCTAGCTGCGGCTTACAGCTTAATTTCACTAACCCTGTCTCACAACTAGGCTAAAAAAATGAATACATAAAAACTTTTCGAAAACAGCTCATTTAAATTCAGTGTTTTTAAACTTTGTGTAAGAGCGTTTTTAAACAGGCTTGAGGCAAAAAAAAAAAAAAAAAAAAGAGAGAAGAAAGAAAAAGAAAAGGAAAGGGAAATGCATTTAATATTAAAATCCGAAATCCCAAGAGAGTAAAATGTTCATTCCCTGACTAGGTATGAGGCTCCAGACGACACTCCTATGGCTCTTTTCTGCAGGTCAGAAAAGAAAGCAACACGAAAACTCTTCTCAGACCGTTATTACTTCGAAGTCTAATGACACAGATTAATTGGCTTAAGCAAAAGAATGCCTTTTGTCTTGTATGGACAAAACTCCGGTTTCGGAGCGCTTAAATTAACGGAGTAAGTGCTGTGTCTTAAAACTCGGAGCCAAAAAGACTATGGCTGACTGCAAATTCCGCGTTTCTTCTTTGTGTTTTGGCTCCTTTTCTCTCTCGTTGGGCTTAATTAAATATATTAGACAACGAGATTAAAAAGGATGAACGGCAGAGGGAAAAAAAGATTTAATATTTAAGCTCTCCTCTGCAATAATCCCCATAGCATTGTGTCTAGAGCACAATTTTTGTAGATTTAAAGTTTTAAAAGAGTTAGTGAATTGTTCAGTTTTTTTTCCAACCAACTCTTTTCTTTCTTCAATAGATGAAGGGGTTGCTGTCGTTATTATGTTATCTTTACTCTAGGTAAACAGTGAAGTCTTTTGCTTAAGCCAAAATGACCAAATTAAAGGAGTATGATAAGGATAAAGAGGCTATAAATTTTTAAAAATCTATTTAGAAAAAGCCGGAGAAGGAAATTAAGTTCCTCTTGAAATTTTCTTTGTAATTAGGCAGCGATTTGCATCAGGATTGTGGCACGGCAAGAAAAGAGTGCGAAGTACTTGCGAAACAAAAATGGGTTTAAATCTATTGAAAACTGCGAAGCAAAATATTCAGCATGTTGTTCAAAACATGTCTCTGGAATTATCAAACCGAGTTCTTAAATTGCGGGCGGATCAATTTATGTGCATTAGTTATAGTTAGTGAAAGATGAGTTCTCTAATGTTGTATCTTATTGATAAAAATGTAAAGTAATTAGGCGTCCTTTAACTTATAAATTAACTATTGAAACATAAATGTAATTGAATAAACATTTAAAATAAAATATTTTGGAAGTTTTGGATATTCCAATAAAACTAAATTACACTAAAACGGGGAAAAAATCATTCTTTAAACAGCATTGGTACTACTTTTTAAAATAATTGTTAAATCTAGCGCAAAATTATGAACGATACACAATTATTGATGGATGGAATGTTATAAGGAATGTAATTTTTTTAACATTTTCGAACCTGTTTAAAACGTTCTTGACATTTCATTATTTCCTAAACTTGTTAATGAAATTAAATTTTCTGAATTGATGACTCAGAAATCTTACTATATTACACGGAAGGACCAAAAGTTTGCTTTGCCAAAGGCTTCTAAACTTCCAGCTACGCTTCTGACTTTCGTAGATTTGAAAAAAGTGGAGCAAAAAACACTTTCAAATGAGCAAAAGTTTTTATAATCTCGCAGAACATACTTGCTGCTTTCTGTTTGACTCGAGAAAAAAACCGTTTTGCTACGATAGGGATATTAGATTTTATTATTATTTACATAATAGAATAGCAAATTATATTTTCCCGTTCAGAACTTGTTTTGTTTTGCACTGAACTATTTTTGTCCTGTGTGGAATTTGTTTGTTTAACTTTTAAAACACTAAAAAAATATTGATTTAAACAAATGCCTCAATAATTTATTTTATCTAAACAATGGATTGTTGATAAAGCGGGAAAAAAACTTATTCGATTGTTTTTTATACATTGGTGAAATAAACTAAGAGAATTTGCATATTTTATCGAATTGCATGAAAAGAACTGAACTGAAGGAAAAAAACCACTGCTTCTAGATAAAAGTGGAAGTCTTGTACGGCCAATACGTAAGCGTGCACGTGTGTGTAGGCGAAACCAGCAGAAAAACAGGCCTTATAAGCGCGTGGAGGTAAGACGAACTTCGTTCGCTAGCGCAAATCGGCGAATTTCTTGGTGCTATCTTGCAGCAATCCGTTAAATTCACATCATAACAGTCAAAATGAGTACCCACCAACGTTTAGATGATGGAATGAGGTGGCGAATAGTGGGGAGGCTAGAGGCAGACCAATCGCAAGTCCAGATATGCAAAGAGCTTAATTTAACATCCAGTGTAGTGTGTAACCTATTGAAACAGTTCCAAAATACTGTATCCATCGAGAGAAAGGCTGGGCAAGGCCGTCCAAGAGCCATGACGGCCAGAGAAGATCGCAATTTATCCATTTTAGCGAGGCGTAGCAGAGGGGCTACAGCTTCTCAGCTCTCTTGGGACCTCTATGCAGCCACAGGAACCCGTGTAACAAGGGTGACTGTTTTCAAAAGACTGAATGAGAGACGGCTGTTTGCCAGAAGACCGGCTATTTGCGTTCCGCTCCCGCCTACAAACAAGAGAGTCCAATTAGCATGGTGCAGGCATCATAGTGATTGGAGTATGGAGCAATGGGCGACCGTTCTGTTCACCGGAGAGTCCCGTTTTAGCCTAAATACCGATTCTCGCCGTACTTTCATATGGAGCGAGCCAGGGACCCGCTACTTACCCTCCAATGTCCGCGGAATCGACAATTATGGGGGTGGCGGGGCAATGGTCTGGGCAGGCATCATGTTGGATGGCCGTACACCTCTCCACATCTTTGACATACCCACTGAAGACCACCATGTATACTTGGGGATATGTGCATGTAAAATCCGTAGACCCCCACTACCTCTCCCCGTGCGTAAGCAATCCTAAGGCCTCGGCTAACAGTTAGGGGTCTGGTGGAGAAAAAAAGTGGCTCTGATTGGTATGAGGTATAGGGATGAAGTCTTGGTCGCCTTTTCCTGGATGCAGTGGGCCACGAGCTCATCTTATGGACGATAACGCGAGGTCACATAGAGCTCTTCTGGTCGACGAATTTCTCGAGAGTGAGGATATTTGGCCCATGGATTAACCAGACAGGTCTTCAGACCTCAACCCTACAGAGCACGTCTGGGACGCTCTAGGAAGGGCGCAACTCGCAACCCCCCTCCGAGAACCATCCAGGAAAGCTTTGGTGAATGAGATGGATCAATTGCAAGACGCACTGATAAACTGCCTTATTTCCGGTATGACATTACGCTGCAAGGCGTGTATATCTGTAAGAGGGGACCATACCCCCTATTAACCCATTTCTTTTGTGTATTCTGCAACAGCTGTTTCAGACCTTCGGACTATCATGAGTGTTACGCACAAACCTGTGCATCTATTATAACTGTTGAATGTTTATTTTGTTTGTATTATACCAACCTATGTTCACACCAAATTTCATTAAAATCTGTCCAGTAGTTCTGGAAATCGTAGATCAAGTATGAAAATTCTCTTAATTTCTTACATAAATGTAGCTTAAGTACCTTACCATGAGGAATAATACTTTTTAGGATGTCTCCACTGCTTCTAATTTATGATACCGTATTTATGCGAATCTAATGCGCCATCGAATCTAATATGCATCCCCATTTTAAAATTTTAAATAATAAAAAAATTGTTTGTCGGCGAATAAATTTGGTTGACGTCATCGGCGAACTGCTGACCAGTTTTGTACTCGCATCTAATGCGCCATCGAATCTAATGCGCATCCCAATTTTGAATACTACATTTGGCCAAAAACGATGCGCATTAGATTCGCAGAAATACGGTATTTTAGCTGCATATTTCGATTAAAATATCTGGAATTAAATCTTAAACTTTCAGATTTTTGGCATATTACATGATATAAAATTAGGACAATCTCCATGCATTGTTAAAAAAATTAATGTGAATATTCTTTCAACAAACGATAATATTTTTAAATTACCATTATGAAAGAATAATTACTTTTATTCATACCTAAACCTTGAATATATATATTTTTTTTAGACTTGATCACTATTATGCCTCTAAACCAAAAGAGCGTCGTAGATAACTTGTTGAAGAAATATGAGCGTTCAAAAAAGGGAGTAACAGCTCCCGATCGGACTAAGTAATAGACCTTAATAGCTGCAGGCACAGCACAGCATACACGCTTGGCATCATAATTTTGATGAACGTGAGATTCTAGCTACCGTTTGATCATAAAATAATGATTTTTTGAAGGAAAAAAAAAGTTTGCGCTATTAGCCTTGCCGCCTATCATCTGAAAGTTTAATACGCGTCGTAAAAACCCTTTCCTGATGCAAGCCTTTAATTTATTAATGACTGGGATCAAAAGGAAGACGATAAAGGAAAAACCCTATGAATATGAGCTAATTACTTACGCAAGGCATCGCTTTATGAATATTCATAAGAGACAGCGCGTAGGAAAAAAGTTCCAGTAAAGAATGTAATCATGCGCATCGAAGAGACTGAAGAGGAAAAAAATGATAGGGAAGTAAGCGTTTATTCTTACAAGTTTTTGTTCGTTTATCTGATGGAAGCTATTTAAGACTAAAGATACAGAATACCCAAGAAAAGAAGACTGTTTTTGAATTAGCTTAATCCATTTTCGGAGCTCTAAATGGCGTTCGTGAGGTAGCAAGAATTGCAGGTTTGTGAGTGAATAATTTACTGAGAGCTGGAGCTAGGTATCATCAACTCAAACAGAATATTCTGCAATGATTTGTATTCCTTGCACTGGAAATTCTTCACTATAGTTGGGGGAATTAGAGAACTATGAAGATAAAAAAAAAGCATCCTGTGGAATATGAATGTGTGTTTTTACTCAAGATTCAATTATCTCAATTTCAGGATATCTTTTCCGGGCTATTGTTGTGATTTTTTCTTCTTTCGGATATAATTTCGGGTTTAGGATTCGCGAGTTTCTAACTTTAGAGAGGCATATTTTCAGACATTTATGGTTAACATATGCTGTAGATCTTGTTAACAATCACAAACAATTACGAAAATGATTTTTTGACATTCTAACACTATATTTTTGAAAACCACTCAATGAGGAAGGCAGTTTTTAAGGCACGTACAAGAAAAAGTGACTGTATTAACTGTAGTAAGCAAAAAAGTTACTTTATAGCGCAATGTTTTTATAAAATATATTCGATGTTTAAAATTTCACACAATTGGTCTTTTTTAAGGTAATCCATTTAAATCCTAGTTTCTGCTTTTAGATTTTAAAAAACGTAACAAATTTTGGGTAGCACATTGCCATTGACTTTTCTCCCACTGGGTATTACTTAACTGAACATGACACGTACGATACTTTCTTAAGAAACAAACTGCATAATTGTAAAACAAAAGGACTTCAGTCACAGCAAACTTTGATATGACTGGATGTGTTACATCATGTAGATAATTTTTTTTTGTCAGTACTGTATGCCTCTTGACCCTCAATTTTTGGGATCGATTTCATCAAATTAAAAATAAAAGTCAGCGCAGTGAAAATCACTCTGTTTTAAGCTATGAAAATTATTTTTGTATGTTTAACAGGTAAAAAAAAAAAAGTCTTTTGGCGAAAATTTCTCAAGTACAGGCAAACACATTTAAAAAACAAATTTTCTTTCTACATATTCATCACAAAACTTCAATTATTAATAATTCAGCAAATCCGGGCATTCATAAGCTATGTTGGATCAATTACGAAAATACGAGGAGCCTCACATATTGCTATATTGAGCGTTTTCCTTTTTTATGGCGGTGGGGGAGGGGGGGGGGAGTGTTGGATCATACATCTTCTATGTTTGGGTATATCACGTTGTGATATCAATGTCTCATTATAGTCAACACTTAAGGTACAACAAAGCGGTGAGTAATTGCATCATCAGTCTTCACCCCTTTTCATATCATGGGATGAGAGGAACAAAAAACGCTAGCTTCGGCCATTTTGTGGAATTCTGGACGTGGATTATCAGTAGGCTTCCTCAATGCTTGATTGAAGCAGTCAAGAAGCGTTTGCTGAAAACGTTCAGCATTTGCTTCAAACTGGAAAAGAAAAAAATCAGAGGTATTATTTTCCTTTATTTTCAGCTGTAAGAAAAAATACCATTTCACTGTGTAGTATTCTGATTTTTAAAAATCATCTTCTGCTTTGATATTTGAGAAAATTTTAAACAGAATTAGCACTTTAAACATAATTGATGTGTTAAAAGGGAAGAACTTGAGATGAAAAGGAGTACTTTTGCACTGTTCTTGAATTTGCAAGTGGCACAATTTGGCATTGCAAGACATTGTTATATGGGTATTATTGAAAATAACTTTTAATGTACTAGGTACTGTTTTATAGTAACATGCATGCTTTGGGTAGTTCGTTTATCAAATTTTTATATAGAGGCGTAATTAAGTGAGTAGAAGTTAAATCAAAAGTAATTCTCAACTGCATTGCAGTTGTGTATTTAGGAAAAGAAATGAACTTTCAATCGAAAAGAAAAATCAATTCCTCACAAACTTTTCGTTGAGGTTTTGTTATAATTCAACTATGGCCATCACAGTAAACGAGCTGTGTGCATCTCAAGCTGATGCAGAAATCAATGACATCTCCCTCCTTCTTAAAGAAAATTTCCTCCACACCAGAAGTTCATAACTCAGGAAGGCCCTAAATGGGTGTGTGACAATCACTCATCCAGCGAACCGCACACTATCACCCCTCAAAACCGAGTTACATCATAAGCCACTCCGCATGAAAACGGATGGTGAATATCTTTTTACGTTAATTAACTCAAACCTGAACCTTCAACGTCACATCGAAAAGACGAAGAAGGAACCTGCAGCATAGCAATTAATCACGACAAAATTTCTCTCTGCCCAGTTGGGCAAGAAGGGGAGGGGGAGGGTGCGACGGAATGCTCAAAATTACTTCTCTAATTGTATCGGATGTGTATGTGCGCCGCGCCGGATGTATCCGGCGCACTTGCTGTGCTGATAACTTGTAAAAGCATTTAAAGAGAGCACGTTTAAAGCTTTTAAACCGGATCCCCACCCTTTCGTTGTCGCACTTTTCGATGCCTTTCCTCCGCCCTGGTTTGGCACCGTCCCGAACTTAACATAATTACCGCTCTATTCCGCGCACAAACATTAATCGTTGATGGATGATCCATTGTTAGGCGCTTCATAATCTTTTAGGCACTCCAAAATGGTGAAGCACACGCGGGTTGTAATGAAGCCGTCAGCCCAGTTGTGCTGTCAAAGTAAGTGTTTAACTTTTAATTAAAGCGCTGTGCGTCGGGAGGTAAAGTATAAGGTGGTAACCAGTCTGTTGAACTTTTAGGGGTAGAACAAAAGGGGGATAGGCCCAATTAACGCGAAGCCCGCTCTTTGTTCCTGCCCGCCTCCCACGCAGTGCTCTCTAACACTCTTCCTTTTGTTTTGCCCAAAATGTCCGGGCGTCTTGCTGTTTGAAAGATGGTGTTGCTTTTCCGCAGCAGCCGCCGGACGGGAATAAAAATTGCAGAAATCGTATCTTGCTTCCTTTATATCTGACTGTCAAAAGCATCGCGGGGGGTTCTTGCTCGAAGAACACAACGATAATGATTTTTGATTAAGCGACACACCGTTCGCAAACCTCCCCTGAGCTTCAAAATCTTATTTTAAAAAGATTTACGCACCAAAACTTTGAGGGTTTTTTGTTTTGTTTTTGCTTGTCTTTTCGGTGTTTTAAATTCAAACAGTAAAATGTATTTAAGTAAAAAATATATAAAAATTATTATTTTAGTGAGGGAATTTTTTTAATATTATTATTTACTTTATTTTCATACTACACGTTCAGTTTACTTGCTTTCGAAGCTAAATTATATGTTATCATAATTACCGCTCATTTTTTTTTTTTTTTAACTCTTTGATAATTTTAGATGGTGGTTTGTAAAAAACTATCATATGTATATGACATGTTAAGAAATTAAAACTTTTGTTGAAAATGAAGGAAGTATAACCCCAATTTAAAGGTTGTCGATGGAATGTTGTTGTTTGACTAAGAATATCGTTAAATTAGGGAAATATAACGTTCATTAAATGGAATCCAGATTTGTAAAATTAATTACAAACTTTAGAAAATCGTTAAATCGAGTATTCTTAAAATCAAAGTATTTGTATCGCATTGAAAATGGTTGTACACAAGCAAACTTTGCTTTATAATCTTCAAATCCATGTAACTATATTAACAAGATATATAAAACCTAATAAAAAATTAATACACAGAAATAAATGCTACCGAAAAACAACAGGCGGAAAATAGTGTTAAATGAAAGTGTTGGATAAAAAACAGTATTTGCTATAATAAAAACAAGGAACAGACTTGTTTAGAGAAACAAGTAAAATTTCCACTGTGTTGAGGGAATTTATTTACTGATAGCAGTAACGGGAATCTAAATCAATTCAATCAAAATTTCTACTAAATATCTTTCCAAAAATAAATCTATTCCAGCAAAATTTCTGAATAAATGTACGTTTCAAACTGAGAATTAAATTCATGCAAAAATTTGTTCCCTGATCTCTTAGTTAAATAGCTCTGAGATGAGAATGGACAACTTAGCGGTGACAATTCTAGTTTCTACAGTTTGGAAATCAAAACCATGGACGTTAATTTTTATCATTCTTATTTATATGTTTTTGTGTTGAGATGTTATAAGACGCATAATGTAGGTGTTATTTCTATTCCTCACTCATACTTTCAATATTTCAATCCGTGGTGTCGATGAGGACGACCATTTTGATTTGCATGCGTAACTTGGAAGCTATAATCCGATTACCTTGTAGGACTTCTATGAGTAGCTGTTTCAACTGAATTATGATCAAACATATACATATTTTACAGTACAAACATATTATACAGCTGTACTACTCTTTGGTGAATGAATTTATAACTACTCATAAAATAACTTGTGAACTTGTATTTAACGAGGTTCATTGCAGACGAAATATTTAGGTCTAATAGAATAATGTGTGCCTTAGTTCAAAAAGCGTCATTATGATACATTTTCTTGAAAAAAAACTAAATTTTGCTTAATAATGCATGCAAAAATTTTCTTGATAATACATGAAAACACCTGCAGTTAATGATTTATGTTGAAACATCAAAGATTTCCTTTTTTAAAAGCAGTTTTTTTTAAAGAAAAAGGGTTTTCCTCCGTGTAACTATGTAATTAACTCCATCCTTTTATTTTATTGCCTATTAAAGAGCTTGCAAGGAAGGTCCTCTTTTAAGGTATGATCAATAGTTAGTGATCACTTCCCTGATTATGAAGATTAACAGCTTACAAGACTTTCAACCATTATCTCCAGATACTCTCGCTGAGACAAAATATTTAACAAAACTGTTGTCCTTTACTCCATAAGACGCCATATACTAAGATTAAAACAATAGATCAGCTTTTCCCTGTAGCCATCAAAGAGGGGAAAAGAAAAACAAAATATGCTACATACGAAAAATTTTTCCCTACTAACCCTTTGTTGCCGGAGGAAAGTTTTAACGGATAAAACCTTAAAAGAGAGTACCAAGCCAAAAGCAGACTAAAAAAAACCTTATCCAATACTCTTTAGCCTTCATAAAGACAAAGTTTAGATGCGTTCCCTTAATGTCCAATTTGTCAGTCAACCATGGGTTTAAAGACAAAGTTTTCCTCCCCGAAAAGAAGTTTCTAAGGGAAAAGAAGGAAAATAATTATAATAAAGAAAAAGGGAAAAGACAGGGGTATAGCTTGGAAATGGGGTAGCAATTTACGCGTTCTTTACTGACAGCATCCCCTTGCCGTTCCCTCCCCATACACCTCTTCGTACTTTCTTTAGCGCTTGCAGGCTTTAGCGGGGTTTCCCTTCTATGAAAAAGTACAAGAGTGGTTTGAGAAAATGATGACACCGAGTCGATACATTGATCGAGTTAATCGTGACGTTGGGGGAACGGATGTTTAACGCCGAGGGATTGTTTCCTGGTGTGCTATCTCCAGATATTACATATGATAAATCTCAGTTTTAGAATGAAAATGGACATTTTTGCTGTCAGGAAACGTTTTCTTTTGTAAAGAACAACACTTAAATTGACATATTTGTACTGAAGGCAGTAAAAGGTTTCTGGGTTACAGGCAATCCTTTCGTCAAAACAAACGAATTCTCTCTTACAATATGCGGATGATTTTTTTTTCTTTTTATATGAATTATATACATGTATCTAATGAATCCCATTTAATATCAATTTGATAAGTTTCAAAAAGTTATCTCATGGCGAAACATTTGGATTGCGTAGTAGAACAACAGTTTTTTTTTTTTTTAAATTATGGGAGAGTTTAAATTAATTTTTTTATTGATAACTTTCAGACTTATCCACAGTTTAGGTGGAGTTCACTATGCTTATACAAGAAAGGTATATAATTTTATGCCAAAATATAAGGAAAAAGATATTACCTATGAAGTATTCACTTTTAGAAAAGTAAAGAAAATCTTCTTTCTTCAACGAAAAAGTTCAAAAAGCTGTAAGTTATATATGACAAGAGGTTATTTTAGAACTATACGTATATACGTACTCCTTCCTGGAGTACGACAAATATTAAATTTCTAAATCTCTCTCTCTCTCTCTCCGTCGTTTAGTTTAAAATCTTAAATATTTCAAACTTACATTTTCAACAGTTAATACATTTAATATCGAAACATTATACATCTCTTCTAATAAAAAAGCAAAATATTGCCTGTTAGGTAAACGATATCAAATTCTTACACCCACTCTAATGGACATTATATTACAGCAATTTTCTATCTACCAGTATTTTTAATCGGATATTTTTAAAAATCAAATAATATATGTAGAAAAACAGAACTAAATGTAAAAAAAAATTCCAGTATTAAAAGCACCCACAACTGAATGAGTAAAATAAACAAATAAAAGGGGATTTATTTTTTATCTTTTATGAAATACTATAACAAGGTCTACTATAGCCGATGTTAAGTCGAATATATAAAACCTGCAATAGTTTTATTCGACCAAAATAGAAAAAGTTTGCAATTGTTAGATAAATAAATAAATATATATATATATAAACTATGCATGAAAAAGATATTCCTCTTAATTGTTATTTATATAAAAAATCGCCTACGGTTCATTTTTTAAACGTAAAAAACAAAACGATTTGATTTATCTTCCCTTTGGTTCAGTGAATTAGGCTATAACTTTCGTCAATGTTACATATACGGAAAATAAATTTCGGTTTTTATCAATAATTTTAATTTATATTTCTTTTATTCACTCAGTCACTCATTCATTTATTCAATCAGTCACTCATTTATTTCTTCATACATTCACTCTCTCATTTATTCGTTTATTGACTCATTTATTCATTTATCTATTCATCCATTATTTCACTCATTCATTCATTTACTTTGGTAGCCTTCCGTGCTACCATGCGCCAGGTCCGGGGTTCGATTCCCGGACTGGAAAGGATCGACTTCATCCCTGCAGTGGGATCGATAAAATGAGGACCAAGCATGCTAGGGAACTAAACACTGGGGATTCCGCGTCAAGCCGATCACTTGACCGGAACTTCTGCTTCTGCACCCCAGGGCCCTAGGTCTCGAAAACTGGGATGGGCACAGTAGGCCATGGCTCTCAAAAGAGTTGGCGCGGAACTGAGTTTAGCTTGTTTTTCATTCATTTACTTATGCAATCACTCACTCATTCATTCATTTACTTATTCATTCATTCACTTATTAATTTACTCATTAATTCGTTTACTTATTCAATCACTTACTCATTCATTCATTCATTTTTCTCGTTCACTCACTCGATATCATTCGCTTCTTTATTCATTCATTTATTCATTCATTATTTTGCTCACTCATTTATTCAGACATTCTTTCAACATTTGGAGCATCATTTACAATTGTAAAATATTTTAAAGAAAATCGAAACTTATTTTTTTTTTTCACTTTGTTTAATAAGTTTATACGTTCGAAAATTCCAAAAAATACGTTTTCCTGATATTTTTATTAAATATATTTTGCCCAGAACATGTCTTAGTACAAATATGATTTTTTTTTTTTAATTTTACTGTGTATTTAAATGCATGTTGATTGGTTATTGAAATTCTTGTTCGAGAGTTTAAGGATTATCGCGGATAGTATTAAACGATTTCTGCTTGGATAAAAATAATAACTTTGACTCATCGTTAAATTCGACAACAGTAATTAATACTCACTCTAATGCATTCTTGTTTAAGAGTTTTATTCTCATTTGTCAGAAAAATTCGATATATTACTAAGCAAAATTGCTGTCACCACTCAGGGTAGAAACTGAGTGGTTAAATTAATGAACCCAGCGAAACGGAAGAGAAAACCGATGAATCTCGTATGACTGCAGAAGTATTTTATTGCATTAAATCCTTCTCGGTTATTATCAATTCCCGTCACGGTATCTAGGCAGATACTGACGTCGATAATCAAATGACGGCCCACAGTTTGAATAGGTAATAAAAGTCGATGTCTCTCAAATTAACGCAAATTTTCCTCGTAACTGTAACCACTAATAATCGAATCAGCGTTGCCACTACAATAAAGGCTCAAAGGGAATCGTCCCACTTAAACGCGACCAAAAATCTGTTTTTAATATCCGACATTCCACGATCGTGAAATGTTTTCCAAAACTTTCGAAACAATTTGATTTCTCTCCCGCAAATAAAAGCTCGAAGGGGTGTGGCCTATATCCAGGGAATAAAAAGGAAAATATTGGTGAAGGGAAAAACATCCGAGTTTCTCTCCGAGATTCGCCGAACTTTTCCGAGCATCAGTTAGCGAGGGGCGGTAAACATCACGGGAAGCAATTCCGTCGCCGAAGCCCGATAAAGTGGCACAAATGGGCGAAAATTAAGTTTTCTTCTGGCTCGACAGTTGAACTAGTGGATGAAAATCTCCGCCTTTTCGTCTTGGAGGAAAAAGTGTCTCTACGAGGAAGAATTGAATGCCGTTGCGGCACAAGTCCAGGAAGACGACATTTTGGCTCTTCAAAACATACGCTTAATCCCACAGCTTTACTTGATACATTGATGATTAATTTTCTGATGATAATAAAAAAAGGAAAGAAAAAAATAGCAAAACGGTTTGAATAGTATTGTTTATAAAGAGGTCAAGGAAAGAGCTCTCAAGTAAACAAATTGTTTAAAAAAATCGATATGAAAACGAAGACTTATTTTTTGATATATACTTTCTAATGTTTTCTCTCTCTCTCTCTCTTCTTCCCTCTCTCAGTAATGCATTTTTAAGCCTGAGTTTCATTAATAATACGAATGATAATATTAATAAAAGTGAAAGAAAAAGCAAACTTATCTAATAAACTGCTCAAATAAAAATGAAGTATATGTAGAGTTTAGAATTACAAGTATTAAATGCTTCACATTTTGTTATTTGTCCTTCGGTGAGTATATAATTCTTTCCTTCACGTCTTAAGGTATTAATGGTTATTTTCGTCATTTTATTCGCTTTTTGAAGCAAACTCTGAAAATATACAAAATTAAAGACAGCAAACGATACCGACCAGGAACATTAAAAATATCGATTTAAATATTATTCAACAGACATGTACCAAGTTCTGTTGAATTACATTTCAAATAGGATTCGATTAGGAATTTTGAGTCAAGAATATTCTCACGAGAATATTTTTAAGAATATTTTCACGAGAATATTTTCAAAAATATTCCCACGAGAGCATTCTTCGAAAATGAGAATATTCTGAAATTATACTCTTTCAACTAAAATGATCACATGAATTTACTATTCTTTGTTGGACATATAACCTGTTTCTGTAGATATATTAGCACACATCTCTTTCCAACTGAGTTTCATTTCTTTCGACTTAATGTATACAAATGCATATAGTAACTTCTTTTTAATTTGACAATATATTCCATTTTCATTTAAAACATCATCCTAATAGATTTAAAATACGGGTGTTTGCATTTTTTTTACAAATTGTTAGTCCAATTTTTCTACTTAAAAGTGATTTTAAGCACCGTGTGTGATAAAAGAACAACCTTGTGCATTCAAATTTGTCATATAAAATGTAGAATGTATGAGCTGCCAAAATTAGCAAGCAATGCTGTTGTTTTGTTTTAAATTGATTGAATGTAGTTACTTTTTGTCTCAGAAAAATGTTCAAACAACTTTTCATTTTATTAATTATTTTTATTTTTCATTTTTATTATTATTATTTTTTAATTTATCCATTTATTTATTCATTTATTTTTATATGCTTTCTACGCTAAAAGATATTTACAGTAAAATTTGTTTAGAAAGGTGAGATTGAGGCGTCTTGGATTCTTTCAAATATTTTTTTTTTCCGAATCGGACTACTCATTCACAATTTATAAGTGGATGACGAGGGGGGAGGGAGAGAAACAGACGATGGACGGACAGACAGCCAGATTGCTCGACAGACACACATATCCTCCACCTCAAGATCCCTACTTTTAAATTCCTTATTTTTGAGAAGTTCATTAATCAATTTATTTATTTTTGAGGAATTTTTGTTTTTAGAAACATTTTTACGATATTTTTAATCCTTTTTCTACAATTTTATTTATTTAGTTTTAAAATTTTAATTGAAAACAGATTAAAAGGAACAGACAAATACGCATGACAATAAATAACTTGGGAAATTAGCCATGGAAAAAGGCCATGTCATTCTTAAATTTTATAAAATAGAAATAAATATATGCTACAGAATTTATCGACAAATGTATATTCGTGATTCCCACATTAACTTGTAATTGGAAAACTATGACGTGTAACTTTTGTAGAGTAATACATAAAATTTTGTCCACTGTAAATATTACTTCGATTTTTTCTTGTAAAGTAAAACAAAGTGTTGTATTGTGATATTATTGAGGGTTGAAAATTATTTGCTTTCAGCTAATTTGATTTGTTTCTGACAATTCTTTTACCAACCTCCCTCTTCTTTTCCGTCGCCGAGTAATTTTATTCTTTTCTAAAATTTTGAACAACATTCTTAAATTTTTAAGTTGGCGAATTTGTCTGGAATATAATTTTAAGTTTCCAGGATACCGAGGAGTTCAAGAAAACTTTTCTTTATGCATTTAAATGCAAATACTTCAAATCATTCTCACAAAATTCTGGAAAATCAAAAAAATAATAACATTAAAATGTCTTTGTTAGGTAATATAATTATCGTATGTGAATAAAAAAATAACGTTATTGAAACTTCAAATATGAACAAGTTACTAAACTTGAGTTAACTCCAACCATTTTAAATTAGTATTAATATTAATAATAATAAAATTACACGTTAATTTAAAGCACAAATGAGCAAAAAAATGCAGACATATGTTTCGGGATTGCTTGGAATCCCTTTTTCAATGCGACAGGGAGCTTCTAGATGCAAAACATCCAAATGAAGCAGACAGAACAAGAAAAACAAAGCTTATATAGCCTAAGAATTATCTGTAAACCAATGAGAATAAAGGCAGCGTGAAGTGGAAGTAGAAGTAGCAGGAAGACACCAATAAGAGAGCAACAAACGAATCCAGTTGAAAGTACAGGAAGTAAAAAGGAATAACAATAAAAATAAAGCAAAAAAGACGACAGCATGCATAAAAATTGCAAAAATAATAAAATAAAATACAAAGAATAAAATTGAAATAAAAATAAGTTATTCCTTTTTACTTCCTGTACTTTCAACTGGATTCGTTTGTTGATCTCTTATTGGTGTCTTCCTGCTACTTCTACTTCCACTTCACGCTGCCTTTATTCTCATTGGTTTACAGATAATTCTTAGGCTATATAAGCTTTGTTTTTCTTGTTCTGTCTGCTTCATTTGGATGTTTTGCATCTAGAAGCTCCCTGTCGCATTGAAAAAGGGATTCCAAGCAATCCCGAAACATATGTCTGCATTTTTTTGCTCATTTGTGCTTTAAATTAACGTGTAATTTTATTATTATTGTTTTCTTGCACAAAGTTAAATTATTTTTATAGTATTAATATTATTTATTTATTAGTTTATATGTTTTAATTTAATTTTCAAGTGATTTAATGGTACAAAATAATTATTGTAAAACTAAATCCAATTTGATTTAGATCACTTCCAAGCACAAAGAAAAAATAAAAATATTAAATGCCCAAGAAATAAATGAGAATTAATGCAAACATCATTCATATTTTTATACAAACCCTATTAACTTTTTTTAAGATATTAATTTTTACTTTTATTCAAATTTCGACAGAAGTATAATGTTGCAGCAAACAACATAGTCAATGTAGCTATATATCATTAAACGCAGGACACTACTCTTAATAAATAAATGGCCATTTTTGTTGACTTTTACTTTATTCCGTACAATTAAGTCTTCACTTTAGTTTCATAGTTACCGAACTTCAGAGAATATTCATCAGACCTCGGACAATCTTTTCAAATTTTAGCGAATACTCTTGGATACATAAGAAAATGGTTTTGTACTTCAGAAAATAATCTTACGCTTCGTTAAAAAAAGGTTTTTAAACGTTAAAAACAATTCAGACATAAGATGTTTTTGAATTTCAGAGAATATTTTCAGACGTCACACAGTCACACGATGCTTTTAATTATATACTATATATATATATATATATATATATATATATACTATATATATATATATATATATATATATATATATATATATATATATAATAGACATATATATATATATATATATATGTATGAAATAGAGAATATATATATAAAAAATTAGTGGGTATGTGAAAAAACAACAATATAAAAGGCTGAACGTGGGAAATCACAAATACAAATATTCAAAATGAAAAAGAGCCTGCCTCTTCATCAGTGGGAGGGAGCAGGAAGCATATATAACGAACTATTGCCACTGCAGGTTTCTGAGAAATCCCAGCATAGCATGTGAGAAAAAAAAAAAAAAAAAAAAAAAAAAAAAAAAAAAAAAAAAAAAAAAAAATTTTTAATAACAAAAGATATAAGACTGGGAGTTGCAAGTCAAGTGAATAATCAAAATAATTTGAATAATCAAAATAATTTATCCAGTTATAAAAAGAACAAAAAATTTTTTTATTATTAAAAGAAGTTTCAAGTTTACGTGAAACTGACTGAGGCAAATTGTAAAAATAGAAAAAAAACAGAAAAACAACATGCTATAGCCGAAATTTCCCCTCCCAGACCTGCAAAGCAATACGATTAAAATATAGCTTCTAAATCTACTCACCTCCCAAGGCAGGAACAGGAAAGGAAGACATCAACAACTAGCCGAGAAAGAGATACGCCATGTAATGGCTAAGTCCGTCCGTGTCCGTGTGGTTGACCTTGACATTCCGATCTCGCTCACAGACCAACACAATTGTCTAAATTTAAAATCCACTAATAATAATACATACAGAACTAATTTTTTGGATTTATCATTGAACATTAGAAACAGTAATCTAATTATTGACGTATATGATAAACGTAAAGACTTCAATTTCCATACCATCAGTATGCCACACTGGCATAGTAATTTGCATAAAAAAGTTTTTATAAATATTATCACAGGTCAACTTTACAGGTATTCTAAAATCTGCAATAACAAATATAACTTGGATAAAAATGTTTTCACCTTCTCTGCAATCCTTTTTTACTTTAATAATTATCCGCTGAATTTTATTAATTGTTACATTAAGTCGTTTAAAACTTTGGCGTAGCGTTTTGCAGTTGCTATATAACCGTAACGGAACCTCATTGACACACACGGGATGAAGATTTCTGGCTAAAGTCCTTCAGTTGGAACGCCAGTTTTTGGATTTTGTGTTGGTCTGTGAGCGAGATCGGAATGTCAAGGTCAACCACACGGACACGGACGGACTTAGCCATTACATGGCGTATCTCTTTCTCGGCTAGTTGTTGATGTCTTCCTTTCCTGTTCCTGCCTTGGGAGGTGAGTAGATTTAGAAGCTATATTTTAATCGTATTGCTTTGCAGGTCTGGGAGGGGAAATTTCGGCTATAGCATGTTGTTTTTCTGTTTTTTTCTATTTTTACAATTTGCCTCAGTCAGTTTCACGTAAACTTGAAACTTCTTTTAATAATAAAAAAATTTTTTGTTCTTTTTATAACTGGATAAATTATTTTGATTATTCAAATTATTTTGATTATTCACTTGACTTGCAACTCCCAGTCTTATATCTTTTGTTATTAAAAAATTTTTTTTTTTTTTTTTTTTTTTTTTTTCTCACATGCTATGCTGGGATTTCTCAGAAACCTGCAGTGGCAATAGTTCGTTATATATGCTTCCTGCTCCCTCCCACTGATGAAGAGGCAGGCTCTTTTTCATTTTGAATATTTGTATTTGTGATTTCCCACGTTCAGCCTTTTATATTGTTGTTTTTTCACATACCCACTAATTTTTTATATATATATTCTCTATTTCATACATATATTTCCAACTGTTTAAGTGTGCTGCCTCGTGCGCCTTTTCACAGTTTGATTCACTTTATTAACTTTTGATTATATATATATATATATATATATATATATATAATAGACATAAGATGCTTTTGTAGTTTAGAGAATATTTTCAGCAATGAGTTGGCTTTAAATTTCAGAAAATTTTCAGAGATGTTATATGATGTTTGTCAGTTTTCGAGAATATTTTCAGACATGAGATCTGTTTGAGTTTTAGGCTTTAATCTTTGGAGTTGGGTTTTAACTTCATGGAATATTTTCCGACTTCAAAAAAAAAAAAAAAAAAAATTTTGAAAGCATTTTTTGGAATCCGAAACACTGTTTGAATTTGATTAAATATTCACTATTCATAAACAAACCACATATTTAAAAATCAGGAGATGTTTCGATGTCTAAGATGAATATTTTAGAGTAAATAATCGATGTGGATCACACTAATATAAAAATGTCTTTGTGTTGTGGTTACATTAAAAAAGACCGTATTAAGAAAAAAGGACCTTACATTATATACGACATCATGAAGTATACAAGAAACCTGTGACTGCTTAATATAAAATAATATACTAGATATATTTTCCCCCTTTGTTAGCGGATATATTTTTCCCGTTTATGCATTCCATAAATTTAAATACCAATATAGAACATAATTATTTAACGAAAGAATACCTTTAATGAAGCAAAAGAGCCGCACAAACGGCAAGAAAATTTTAGCACAGAATTGAGTTAGATCCCTACGGAGTAATTAAAGTTTCTGAAGTTTTAATGAGTAATGTGAGAACTTATAGATGTCAATTAATAAACCATTTAAGATAATTATTGTGTATCCATTTTATACTCCACTGAAGCATTCGCATTTGAAGAAACTTAATGGTGCTTCGATCACCAGGGATACATGATAATGATAATTAGATGTTCTTTGTTTAAATGCTTAATGATTAAACTAGGGTTTGAAATTCCCATTTTGAATTTCGATATCGTTTATATTTAAGGAATCAAAGATTCATATTCACAAGGAAGCCAGGTACGAAGAACGCAACGAATATTTGGAATGTATATATCGAACAATCTTAACAGTCACCTTATCATTTATCTGAACAAATCTAAAGGAAAGGTAGCCCCTCGAAACCTTTTACCACAAAGCAATGCGCCGACAAAATACCTTGAAGTTTTTGCCACAAAACAGTATGCATTGTGGTAGAAGTTGTGACAGAAATTTTTCTAAAATGAATGTAAATTTTGAATGTAAAGTTTGAAATGTAACGGAAGTTGCCATGAAATTAAGATTTTTATTTCAATTTTGGAAATAAAACAAGAAAAAAAGAAAACATGGAATTTTTATTTAATTTAAGAAAGGATATTATTAATCGCCCTCCTCGGATTTTGGTGGCCAACGCGTCCCATCCCCCCTTCTCTGTCTTCCTCTCTGTTGCAATCAACGTGAATCAACCATTAGGCCATACCTATCGTTATGAAAGATTTCTCAGAATGGCGGCTTCGGATTTGCACATTAAGTACACTGTCAAAATTTTTGGGGTTACTGAACCCATTTTTGCTGTTCAGTTTTTGTAAAGTTGAAAATTATTCATTTTTTGATGTATTTTAAATTTTTTGAAGTGTCTTTCCAAAAAATTACATACAGAAGAATGTTTTTTAGCATATGATGTTCGTTAACTCATCAACGCATCAGAAATTCATTACGATTGCTCATTTATCCTATTTTCATAGAAATGAGCAATCACAATGAAATTTCGATACGTAACCTTAGTTAACAAATTTCATGCGCTAAGAAACGTTATACTGTCTCTATTTTTTGAGGCAGACCCACAAAAAAATTTAAAGTATATTGAATAACTTTTAACTTTATACTAACTGGCCACCAGAAATCGTGTTCAGTAACACCAAAAATTGTCGCAAATAAGCGAAAAATTTTTACAGTGTAGTAGATCAGTGAGAAAGCTCCAATCGGGGTCACGCATCAGTTAGTTAATCTTATGGTTTGAGCCTAAAACCCTCTGTCTCAAAATGTAATACGTTACCATTGTGAGCAAAATGTATGCCTAGTACTAAGTAAGAAGTTTCAATGTTTTGTAATGTCTCCGTCAGTAATGGGCCCAACCGGGATTAGCACGTACCTCAAGAGCATAAGGTACATTTGTCAGTACATTAAAAACATATGAAATGAATAATATGCAATAAAATTCGTTAAAAACCATACAGCTTCCAAAACTTTCAAAGAAAATGCTTTGATGCGATGTTGTTTTATCAGAAGATAATATTATTATATTTAATCGTCGTTAAGAGATATATTAACAGCTAATTTAATTTAACCTTTGTATAAGCAATTTGAAATAGTTAATGAAAAATAATTGTAATATTGTAATTTATTTTCTGTCAAGCAAATATGTTTCAATAGAATAATAAATTCGAAAACCGACGAAACATCAATCCATATTTTAAAAGTTTTTCGTTTCTTATTTATTGTATAAAAGTTTTGTTTATTGTACTGCAGCCATTACTGAACTTAACATCAATCTTTACGAAATTTTTAAAAATGATTTACTTTCACGTACATTAGAAATTGTTAAATTAATCATTTTCATATTTGTTTTATAAGAACATACAGCGTTTTTTTTTTCTTTTTTTATCGTAGTAAAATATTTACGAACAAGAAAAGTATTTTATTCATTAAAAAGGTGCCATTTCGAATAAAAGTTTTTTTTTTTCTTAAAGAAATGTTCTTTATAATAACAATTTATTTCCTTATATATAATTCATGAATTCTTATATATAATTCCTTATACATAATTCAATGTTGCATTTAAATAGAAAGAAAAATATTTAAAAAATCGAAAACAAGGTTTGCTAAAAATTGGAAAAGCGGTTCATAATTTGTTTCGAAGAATTTATACGATTACCATGGAAAATATATAATATATAGTGGCCATAATATGTTTCATCTGCAGTTTTTTAAATTTTTAAAAAGTGTTTAACTGTTATGGAACTGAAACTTTTGTAACAGACGAAACCGTTTGAAATAGCTTGTATTTTATGAACCGTTAATAATTCGAATTCTACGACCACGCGTGGTCTTTAATGGCTTCCTCTACTAGAACATCATTTTCCAAGAGTTAGCAGAATTTGGCGCAACCCCTTTAGCTGGTTCCTTCTCCCTGATTTCCCGCGAGGTAATCTAGATTGGCTTCTATGGGAGGCAGGGATTCGATCTGTGCTTCCTTTTAATTATTTTCCCGATGCTTGTTTTGAAGGGTGCTCACTGTACGTGAGAAATAGGGACAGATTGTACGTTAGAGCTGATTTTAATACAGCATAAAAATATAACGAAGTACAATTCCATTTTTTTTAATCAAATAAAATTTTATTTTTCATGTTTTACAGAGAGAATTGTGATAAGTAGATGATAGCTAAATAGATGCCACAAAACGAAAGCTTCACTGATTTATTGTCATATTATTATTAATATTAGTAATAACACTGTGCAACACGAAAAATGTCCTTTGGATGAAAATGTCTGTTTCTTATGTATTTTAGGCTGAAAATTACGAATCTGCAATTATATTTTGTCTATCACGTACCATTTTCCCAAAATTCCACATTTTAGCTTTTTATGTATTTTCTGGATAAATGTGCCTATTTTTGTAATTTATCGACTTAATTTATTATAAATTATGTTTCTCGTTGATAAGAAGATCGTTGCCATTCTAGAGACCTTTTTAATGAAGTTGGGTTATTTTAGCGACAATTTTGGCAAAAAAAGCTTTATCTACTTCTCGAAGTTTTGAGTCTTTTACAAGACGACAAAGGCATTTTGTAGACTATTTTACGGAACAAGAAAAAATCTTATTCTGCTGTGATGTAAATGTACTATTTAAAGCATTAGGATATGAGCACAATTCAGCAGAGTGGTGCTTGTTTATCAGTGCTCCTCCATCTAAGTATTTTTTTCCTATTCATTCCTGTAGCATATTCTGCAAACACAAAGGAAATTTCACAATTAGGAGTGGCAAAAACATATCAAATGAGCCACTTGTAAATCTACAGTGGGCCTTTTTTCCACAATTGCACATTAAACTTGGCTTATCGAAATATTTGTAAATGCTCTGGACAGAGAAAGAGTGGCTTTGTTGCATCTCGGGAACAAATTCAAAAATTTAAGTGAGGCAAAAGTAAAAGAAAGGATTTTCATTGGCCTACAACCTAAGGAAGTCCTTTCATGATGAAGAGTATGAAAACAAACAGTCAGAAGCCGAAAAATCCACCTGGCTGGCCTTTAAATCAGTGTGCTCACGTTTTCTTGGAAATGAGAAAGCGTAAAACTACGAAAATCTTGTTGGTGACATGATAAAAGGCTTTTGCATTATTAGGTTGCTATATTTAATTAAAACTACACTTTTTGGACTCCCATATGGACAGCTTTGCTCAAAACTTTGCGCAAAAAATGATGACCATGGGGAAAGGTTTCATCAGGACATCTCTCGATAGAATGGAAGTATACGATTTGAATATTGCTAATCTGTTATTAGGGGGCACCAATAGATGCCCACAAGATGAATCTACCAAAAAAATCCTTTTAGTGTTTGTGTTTTCAATAAGTAAGCCTCAGTTACATTCTTCTATAAAGAAATTGTATAAATATGAGAAGTGGGTCTCCAGCAAAAATGGTACGTGATGGACCATTTTGAATTGGATATTTGAATCAAGCACCCTTTGTTTATATAGAATCACACAGTTTCATCTAAAAGACAAAACAAAAAGTTCAAATTTTAGTATTTTTTCAAAAAAAAATTCATGTTTGCATTTCAAATATAATTTTTGTTCAGTCCAAAAACAAATCTTTAATTCGGAATATAAAACTGAAGTTTGAAAATAAAAAACCATTCGTTGCTTTTGAATTTTTAAGTCACAAATTTAAATCTTTCAATTAAAAAAAATTCCTCGTTTTTAGTCTAAGAAAATATTATTATAAATATCACTTCGAGCTTTAAAAAAAAAAGTTGCATAAAATAGCAATAACATTCATTTCAGAATAACGTCTGGCGTTGACTTTGAGTTTTAAAATTTCAATGAAGATGAGCGAATTTCGCGGATAATCAGCAACCTTTCTGAAAACGGACAAAAATACTTCAAACTACCTTGATTAATAATAATCTTGGTGGATTAAGTTATAGCTTCATTAAGCGTATATTTTTATTTTTATAAAAACAGTTAATTAGTTCCTTTTTTCATGTAGAAACTTCTCTTCCTTGACTCTTCTTTATTTTAGATTTATCATTATATATATATATATGTATATATATATATATTCACTCTCCATCTAGGAAAGCTCAATTTTTTTCATTTATTTTGAAGGTATGTGTAAAACGCGGGGGATGGGGGTAGAAAGAAACCAGACTATATGTACAAATATGTGCTTAATACTCTAAAAGGAATGTTACTCTGAAAGATGATTCTGAATTAATTGATCATGCCTTATTTATACTCTTACAAGGCGAGAAATCATTTTTTCCCACTTCGTATGTTATCGTCACGAAAAATATTTCTCGAAAGACTGCGGATAATCAATAAAGCAGAGAATCAACCAGCGGATAATCGGTACTTTACTGTAATTTGAATCAAAACCCACCTTTTCAGATGTTTGGATCCTATTATGTCAAACAAGATGGAATGCTTAAAAGCTGATTTTATCTGCTGTCCTCTACAATTTTGTTGAAATTTCAATTGTACAACATCAACATCTTTTCGAGAGATCAACCGCAAATGGAATCAGTTCTGTTTAAAAATGCGATTGGAGTCTTAATTATTTAATTATGGAACTAATTACAAACCTAATATTGGTCTATTATTAACTGTCACTTTTAATTGTAACGATATCTCTGTACTTGTAATTGTAGCGATCACGAATCATTTGTCTATGATCAAAGTTGTTGCGATTGTCTGATATCTGGATTTTAGTCAGCTTTCCCAAGCTACAAAATGTAATTTTATGGAATAATGTTCAGGTAAAAAAGCATGATTATATATATATATCTATATATACATCTACACAATTTTTTCCATCTCTTAACAGGCAATACCGAATCGTTTCATCCCATTTCTCTGCCTGTGTAATTTGAATGGGGTAGTTTTAGTTTCGAAATGTTGTGTGTACAATCTTTATTGAAAGATTCTTCTTTAATTACTTTATACCAAAAACTTATCTTTTAAGATGAACGTTATTGATTAAAATATTCCTTGCTTCTGACTGAAATATTTTGTATCAAAATACTTATCTCTTACGATAAACTTTAGCTACTGTATCGAAATTTACTTTTTTATTGTTCATTATTAATCGTTTATATTAAATTTATTTCTGGGAAAAGAAAAGCCTGGGAAATTATTATTATTTTCATTAATATTATTACTAAATTCAATGGAAATTAACTAAGCTTCAAGTATAGTTTAAGGGGAAATTCTTGAGGATCAAAACAGCTAACGTACAAATTTGCAATATTGAATACATACCCCTCTTAATTCAATGTTTCTCTTGTCAATGAAAGAAGAGAGGAACAGCTATTTTTAATACTTTCAAAACACATTGTTTGAGCGTATTTACAAACAGTTCGCTTGAAAATTAATCTATAATGCTCTATTTGTAAGAAATTCCAAAGCTAGATTAATCAAAGTTTTCAAGAAATTTTCACTTATACCAGATTTGCAAGAAAAGAGTTAGCATTTTAAGCATGATTTCATCATTTGCTGCGTCATCTTCTAGAACCTTTTCCAGCTAATAGAATTTGACGCAATCATTTACTGTCACTTACTGAATATTCATGCCTAAAAACGTCTCTAATATGTAACCTCCTTTGTGGAATAATTAAAAGATTCCCCCACAGTGATCCATCTGAAAGGCTTAGTCGACTCAGGCACGGCGCTCGATTTCCAAAACATTTTAGCATCTCTCGCCAAAACCAAAACAAGCTGTTTTGTTGTCGACTCGATGTCAAAAACGCTCCAACAGCATACAATGCGGCAGAACTTCAAAGCGAGCATTTGTCAGCCAGCCTAGCAGATATAATAAAGATGTTGTCAAAGGCTGACATCCAGATATAAAACTGCAGCGAAACGGGCCAACTGAAGTGAAAAGAGGCAACATGATCGCTAGATATACCCCTGTCTTGTGCCTCCCACCTAACGTGATATTTTGATAAAGGGCTTAATTAGACGCTGGGCCCCTCCGATGCCGTTCGAGTGTGAAAAATAACGTCAATAAAGTTGTCACCGGTTGAGATGGAAAGTTTTGTTCGGATCACATGAAAAGACGGGGATATCGAGAATGGCTTTTATGGGGAAAAGTTTTTTAATCTTCCAAACAGAATAACAGATAGAGCAGCATACTAGTGCCATCTATGAGGAATCTTTGAAATTGAAAACTGAAGCTTCTTTTCCTATGTTATACTAACATAGAAATAAAAATGTATTGCAATGGCTACTGGGCTGTTTGAAAAATAAAAAATAATATCAGTTTAAAAACTTCTAAAATATTGTAAAAAATTACAGATTTTTTTTTCCTTCTATTTTCTTGGAAAGTAGGAGGAAAAAAAGAATCTCTTTTTCTCTTTTCTCTTTTGTAACGTGAATTTGAAAAGGCGAAAAACAATTTTTTTTCCCTTGTATTATTATTATTAGTATGCATAGCTACTAATAATAATAATACAGTTACCTTTGAAGTCCAGATGGTTTGCATTTGAATGCTTTTACAACGCGTAGCACAACTCTTTCACAATTTTAAACAGACCTCTCCTGTTACATATCTTCCTGTGTATTAAATAATGTTGAATTTGCATTTTCCAATATCTCTCCTGACAACTTGCTGCAAATGCTGAACATTGCTTGGTCTTGGAGCTATCACTATGGTATTTAAACTTACATATGACAATAGATTTTTTTAATAATTTATATTTGCATTAATTCACGTTGCTTTTCCAATTTACTATATCAAGTTTCCAGCAGTTTGTCAGTATGATTAAGCCCTGTGGCAGTACCAAGTTGACCAGCTGTACTGTGAGTTTCTTTCTGCTGAAATAAGAATGTACCGATTTTTGGAGGGCGTTGCACTGCTAGCACGACCTCCCTCTTTGCGTCTGGGGCATATTTCACTCATCTGAAATTCTGTCTTCTATAACGTAGAAACGAAATTGTGCACCCTGTTGAAATTATAGACAGTAACTGCAATTTAATGCCGTTCTTCTACTTTTCCGATTGTTCTTCCTCGAGTAAAATAATTTAAATGATGCATGGAAGTCATGGGCACAATTTCTTCATTCTCTCTTCTTTGATTTTCAGATCTGACGAGAACTGACTTTGCTCGGCACTTGCCTGAATTTTGTTAAATCTGCTTTTGGGAGTACTGTCTGCAGCAATGGGGCTCGGGCAGATGTGGAAACCAGGACGAAAAAAAGTGAGATTAAACCTAATTTTTGTGTGCTTATTTATGAGCTCGACAAATATGAATGAGTAATTATCTGCCATGGGGGGAATCGTAGTTAATGGCGGCATGCTTCTTGGGCATTTCTATTCATTCTACGGACATTATAAATAACCTTTATTAGAATGATAAAAGATGTAAAACTTTTTACCCACAATAAAAAGTAATCCAACTGATTGGATATTGGATGGTGTTTTTTTTATAATCTAGAAGCTAATTTCTTTTGCATTCAAAAAGGGGTTCCTTGAAAAAATCATACACAAAACTTTTCTTGGTTCGCTAGGTCAAACTACATATTTTATTAGTTTTCTTACTAGTTAAAAAAGCTTTTTTACTTTAGAAGTTCAGCATCTAAGCTACTATGTGTACTTTAAAAAAAGATTCTATAGATTTTATCCTTAAGGTTTTGCAGATTAAAAGGACATTTTCTATAAACAATGTTCCTGTTATTTGTATTAGGCTAATAATAGACGGAGTCCATAAATTTTACAGGCAATTTTCACAGACAAAATAGCTTTAAGCGGTGAAATACCTACCACTAATAAGTAGAAAAATGAAATAAAAATAAAATATTAAAAAAGAACTAAATAATTCTAAAAAAATATTACGGAAATTACATTGCTATTTCTTCAAAATGCTTAGTTGCCAATAATTCGTTTTTGCACTGATTGTAAATTGGAGACAAACAATGACAAATTCACAAGGAAAAGGATCATACACTGAAGAAGTTTTTTCTAACTCCAAAAGTTTGTAACTCCAAAACGTGTGTATGCCCCTTTTAATTGCAAATTGCGATCTTTTTCTTTTAGTTTATTGAAAATACATTAAATCAACATACATAATTGAATATAATAAAGATAATGAGGAAAAAAAGAGGCATAAATAAATTTAAAAAAGTGCACGAATAGTTACTGAAGTTTCTTCTAGTGCCGAACTGAATTACCAAAGCAAACGCTTTAATTATTCATTCTAAAACTCAACTGGAATAAAGTAAGCGTTTAATCCATGATGAGTTCACCATTTCTACTGCAATTTTTAAATTAAGCCAAATAGTTCAATAAGGCGCCAAACATAGTGACCATTCTGCCGCAAAATTCTTCAGGATCGCGTATTCCCATGCGAATTCGAAAGAACTAATTCGACAGCAATCGAGAAGCGCCATTTAATGATGGGGCGGCCACTTTAAGCGCTAAACGGGGAGCATTAGAGAAGTCAGGTCTGCAACACTTAAGATAGCTCCGCTCCTTTTGCTAGCAGACTTTGAGCAGAGACCCCCAAGGGAACAGGTCATTATCTTCCAGTAAATGGCAATGTTTTAAAGCTTCTGCAATCTGTGAAGATTTCTTTCCTGAAATTGTTGACTTATTTAATTTTTGCAAGAGACAACAGCGAAAATACAACTCTTTCCATGCGCAGATTTTAAAATTTTAGTTGATTTACAACCGATGATACTTACTTATTTTATTATTTAATGTAATAACAAGCAAAAATGAAATAAACAGAAAATTACATTAATAGAAATAAAACTTTTTAAAAGCTAATTAATAAATGTTCAAATATCCATTAATGACACAGACCACCTGTCACGTATTTTGTCAATTTCTCTTTGACTCTCTAAGTATTTCTTTCTTTAAGATCTATTTGCGCAGTAATTTGGCAAAAACTAAATTACAAATTCTAACCGAAGATCAAACGCGATGTTAAGATGGAGAAACAGTTTTCTAAAACTCTTTAAATTTATTGTCCTAAATGTAGCACATAATATTACAAATTTCCCCACAAAACTGAAGATGCTGTCACCATTGTTTGGACAAATTCTTGGTCATGCGTAGACCGATTAACTCTTTGTTTGATGAGAACAGTGGTTTCCAAACTGTCGGGGTAATTTTTGGTAGCTCGCGGCAGCGTTCAGATTGTTACACAGAGGTTATTATTAAATGTTCAACTAACAATCGTTGTGCTGGCTGAAAATCAATTAAACAGTCGTTGTGTTGGCTGAAAATCAATTAACAATCGTTGTATCAGCGTGTGGTAGTTAATTTTGAATGTATTATTTCCAATAAATAGAGCGTGGCTGAAAAACAGTAATTAGATTTTATAGATTTTTCAATAAAAAACTTTAAAAGCTACATTTTTTAGCATTTGGATATTTTCGCTTCAATTCTTATCACATTTTGCAATTTGCAACCAATTTAAACTCTGTACATATGTTTTCTTTGCAATACGACTGCCTTAGCAGTGAAAGACTTGCTGGAGCTTCGTATCGTATAACACCTGAGTTGATTTATAACTGAAAATTGAGTTTACTACTCTTCTCCTGCTGGGGGCAAGCAGGAGAATATGAAAACGGCACGGTTGCTCAGTGTTCTAAAAAGTTTGGCGAACACTGTGATAGAACATCTATATTCCCGTTGAGAGAAAACTAAAAAATGCCAATGGTTCTGACTCCGAGGTCTTGAATTGTAACTGAGGTGATTGGATTTAGCCTTTTACTTATAGTTCCCATTTTGTGTTTCTTAAACTTCAGTAAATTTAAATCTGAAAACTTACAGTATCTCAAAAATATGAGAGCCTGTGAAACTGTAGGTGACATTCAGTGAACTAGTAAGAGAACAACGTACTCTGAGGTAAATTACGAAATAAAACATTTTCACTGTATCAGACGAAGATCTTGACTTAGTGCTAATCCGCTATATGAAACATAGTATCGACATTTTAGAAAACCAGAGAAAGTGACTGGAAACTGGTAAAAAAAATTCTGATACCGAGAAAATGATTTGGAGAAAATATTATCGTGAATTAGACTTAAACAGTAAAAAAAACGCACTCTACTATCCTATAGCATGTTTTATAAAGTTACGTAATTTGGTTCTGTAAAATTTTTTACGTTATACAAGTAAATTATTTTTTTATTGTATTATAGTTTCTAATTTGATTTGAAATCTTTGATGACGATGCTTTGATTTGAAAATTACGAGAAACACTGCCCCGGTAAAAATTGGCTTGAAATGGAAAAGTCATGATCCCAGTACAATTGACGTGTACGATCTAGAGTGCTTGGAAACTTGGAGCAGTCATTAAGGTATGGTATACAGACAACGCGTAAATTACATGTCGCCTCTTTAATATGCATAATGTTGAAACTATCACACCGGGAATCCAAGCACATGCAGTTGTTGAACATTTTCCCGCCATCTTCACATTGATGTAAAACATATTGTAAATGAGAAAAAAAAATAAAAAAGTCTTCAAAACAAGTTAGCGATTACTCACATTTGGCAGCGTTTCCCATTTTAAAAAATAAATGAACAAGTTTAACAGGCAGAGCATCAGTTTTGATTTTCTCAGGAAATAATCAATCTCCGTTCTTCTTTTGATGATAATAGTTTTCAGACTACCAGCACAGTAATCATCGACAGATAAACTCTTCCGGAAATTTTCATTCTTTCGTACGTTTAGCCTACAATCCTCTAAATGAAACCTCCTTTCCCCCTGCGGGAAAATTTGCTGGCGAATCTTTTACCCAATATCACCTCCCTTAAACTCTTTCTCGCAAATTAAGATTTATCATCTAGCCACAAAAGGTTACTCGTTCTCAAACAACCTTAAAAAGTCGTAAAGAAGAACGAAGTCTCGTCGACGACGCAGGAACAAAAGAAAACTCATGATTGCGGCTGTTAAAATCACCCGCGAAGAATTTCCCGCGCGTAATGGATAGCAGACAGTTACAGCTACAGTTCAAGAGGAAGCCTTCTTGAGTTTCCTCTCGAGAAATCTTTTAACCCTACATAGGTTAAAGTGAAACCTTGCAACGTTGGTAATTCAACTTTTCCCTAAGGATGGAGGAAGAAAAAATGCACGCTCTGGGTAAAACTGTCGTTTAGTGGCATTTCAAAAGTTCTTTCCTGTTCTAAAAGGGAGAGAGTTGTTGTTTTGGTCGTTAACCTGTTTTAGCGCCAAATTGACGCCGAGAGGAAAAAGTTTCGCAGCGAAATCACTTTCCAGATCATCTATAAGAGTTGTCTAAATCGATGGTGTTCCATCGTTTCTTTTCTTTGGTGCTTTTATCTTCGCAAACACTCAAAGTCGTCAGTGGAAATTAAATGTTTTTCATCTTGTATCTCAAGATCCAATAGGAACGATTTCTCTAGTGCAATTGGGTGATTCCGTGAAGTAAAGCATTGGGAGTGTACGAAAATTCTTGAGGATACTTATTTCAAAAGAGCGATACTTTAAACATCAATTTATTCTACACGTAACAATTTATTCTACACGTAAAGCAACTTAATTTTGCTTTTATGTAAATTGTTGTACAAGATCATTAGGGGGGACGTAACTTTCGATTACGCAGTATTCATTATATCCAAAAAAAAAAAAAAAAGATGCATCATTTGCTTAATTTCTTTAATTAATTTATGTGCTATCGTACTCAATGTGAATCTAAAATTTTTAATTTACTTCTCTTGTAATTTTTAATTTCGTATGACCCTCGCATTTGTTAAAAAAATATATTTTCCTTTCGAGCCTAAGAACATTCGCCAAAAAAGCTTTTGAATATGCTTTTAATTACGTTACTTTGTGTTACTTTTGTACAGGAAATACTTTCTTAGATACTACGATACAAAACACCAAAGTTAAAAAGTGATCCATATTTTATATATTAAGTAATATAGTAATGGCATTTAAATCCCTCTCGGGAGGAGAAACAAAAAAAAAAACGGCTGCAAAAAAATGTCAAATTCATGTATATTTAAACTAAAACAAATGTTGAGCAATAATTAGGAAGAAAATAGAAACTAAAACTTTAACCGTGCACTGTTAAAATTTTCCATAAAAAAATAGTAATATAACAATTTATTTGATTGTTATTTTATCATATTTAATTACAACAGTAGGATAACTATTAAAAAGATGGTACTGAAACCGCTGGTTGTGAAAAAAATCGTTTATTCTCTGTTTCTCCTAAAGAACGTCTAACTAACCAAAATTTACGAGAGTCACCTTGGTCTCGTACTCAATAAGAATCGGTCGTTTATCTTGGTTGTGAAACGAAGAAGTGTGAAGATTATAATTCCATCGCCAAATATTTAATAGTTCCTTTTTATCTGAAGGGGGGAAATGAAGAGAAGATGATGTTAGTAACAGTCATAAAAACTGTTTGTGTAAACATAACCTATATAATTATTTTTTGAAATTGCATTTTTCTCTTTCTCAGAATAAAATAAACTTCTCAAAATCTTGGACATCAACTATAACCCTGGTTCAATGTTTCAATCTAATAAATTCAAAAGTTTTTCGTTTTTTTTTTTACATATCATAGCGGTACGATTCGACGCCTTTATAAGCCGACTTCTGTCCTGACTTAGGCACCTCTTGGCAAAACATGGAAGTACTGACTTTCTACTGTGGAGATCCCTGGTTCTATCCCGTCTCCGGCATACCTCCTGCTCAACTGGCCCCACCGTGTCCTCGCACCTAGTGAAAACTTACGTTTATAGTTTTGAAACCATACTAGTTATAAACCGTAAACTTTTGTATTTACGGCTTTTAAACTAAACTCATTGGTAATGGTTTAGAACCCGTAAAGATACGAAGATGTTCCAAACTGTAATTTTAACGGTTAATTAGATGAAAAGACTGCTGTCGGCTATTTAACCGTAATTTCATGATGAAATTTCTAACAGTGTGAATGGTTTATTTACACATACAAAGTTATGATGAATCATCCTAAAAATTTTAAGTCGAAAAGAATTGAAAAGACATTATTTTTCATTCATTAAAATCAGTCAGAGTAAAGGTTTTGGGGGTTGACCGTTCCCACTGAAAAAAGAAGAAAAACCATTTGTAAAAGGTACATTTAAGTTAACTTTAGAATTAAACTGAAAGTACAGTATCTCCCTTTTTAATACTTCTTGATTTTTCGCTTTTTTCTGTAATTTGTGGTCTCTCTGCCTTGCGGTTAATCTACCGAATCTTTGTGGTAAAAAGTAACATCTGAGAAATTAGGATATATACCAACGATAAAAAATATTCATTTGAACCCTTTTATTTTAAAAATTATGGGCACCAGTCTGAAATCATTTTAACAGTAACGATGTCATTAATTACATGATTTTTTATTTTTATATTTATATCCTGCAAACAAAAATGCAAGCATTGAAATAGCTATAGTTTTTTTATTTAACTGTGAAAACTTTTCTCTAGGTAAGTTGTATCTGAAAGGAAGAAGAATGAATTTGCACAATTGTTTTTATTCAGTTTCTCATTAATAGCAGTCTGAAACTACCTGGAGATTTTGAGCCGTGTTTCGTTTAAAATAGAGCAATTTTAGAACATCATATTCCATCCAGAAAGCCATGGCACAAAACCTGTAATCGATTGCACAACTCAACAGCAAAATATCACGATGAAAAATGATAAACTTTTCAGAGATAATTACAGTTGCTTTCACTTCACAAGAAAGACTACACCAAAATAACATTCAACATTTCATCAGCGAGATGGAACGTAGCGAACACTTAGAAAAAAAGAAGGGCAGAGACAGCCCTTTCAGACAGTTCTTGACAAACTACTGATGTACATGCATTCATCTCAGGCCAATCTGTTCCAAGCATCATTAGAAGCGCCTAATCTGAATATTATCACTTTCAGCTGGCAACACCACTACTCGCAAATCGTTTTAAGAACGCTTTTTGCCGTGCGCTCTTCAAAAACTAATGAAGCAGCCCTTTCTGGCATTTTATTTTTGAGTATGTATATTCCCCGAACGCGCCACTTTCATCGGATATTATATTTTAAGCGTTTAGTAAAAGCGCTTTCTTAATTGTCTGATTCATGTATGAAATTTAGTAAACATCTGATTCATATATGCTTTGTCTTTTAATTTTTTTTACTTGATTGTGACTAAGAAGAAAACTCATGTTATGCATTTTTTAAAAAGAGTTTAAAGAAAAAAATCACATCAATATTATTAATTATTTATGATACAGTTGATTATACTTCAAACTCATTTCAATGCTTTCAAACCATTTCTCCTTTTTTTCATTTTCAAGCATTGCTGAAAGATTAAATTTCAAAGTACTGACGAAACAAAATTTTGCTGTAGATGAGTTACAACTAAATATTTTTATGGGTTTTTTTTTTTGCTGAAGTTTCCGTAATTCTTGTTATGAAATAAAGTAGAGAAATTGTATAGGAGTAAGTAAAAAGTATTAATTACGTCTTAGTTAACTAAAGTAGTTATAAAAATTTGCAACGTTAAGCATTTTGTTACAATTTTAACTATTAATAGCTATTCGGATTCAAGAAGGAGGCAGTCACTATTTTAGATTTTTCAATCCTAGACAAAACTAAATTTGGTAAAAGTTTTTTTTTTTTTATACTTGAAATTTTAAACAGCCTGAATTTGAAGATTTAGAAATGAAATTCGGCTATGAAAATAACAAAAGACAAGAACAATGCCTTTCAACGTTATGAAAATAAAAACTTATTTTTTTTATTCGTTTCAGGTGGACACGAATAAAGGAAAGAAAAATATAAGAAAAAAAAGAAAAGAAAAGAAAAAGAAACGGAAAGAAAGTTTCAATTAATTATGTGTGAAAAAAAGCTTTTCCCCGAACTGCGTTCATACATCAAATAAATCAAATAATTTATACGCATATTTTCAACACGGTGGTTTCTGTACTTTCTTCACGAAAAAAGGGGGGAGGGGTTGGGGGAACAGAGGAGAAAGAGAGAGAGAACCATTTTCATTTGCGGTAAAGAAAAAACGTAATATGAGAGGAATCCGAAAACTTAGTGAAATAGTACAATGGAAGAACACTTTGAGGAAGGCCTTATTTCACCATTGGTTGTCATGTCGGTAATCATGATAATGAAGAAGGGTTAGTAGCCTCGGATACCCAATTGGAGGGTTGGCTGTTCGTATCCGACCCGCTGAAGACCCATCATGCAAACTTGGTGACACGTGCATGTAAAATCCGGGGGCCCTGAGGACTCGAGGGTACCCTAAGGGTGGATAATTTCTTTTTCCTTCACTCTTAGGTCAAAAGAAGAAGGTGGAGCCATCTGGTGTCATCCAAGTACATAATCTGTGCTTAAACCAAGTCGGACTTCCACCCTCGTGGTGCTCATTAAAACTGAAGACTCTTCTTTAGTGCCTTAATTCCTGCTTCCCTTGCGAGAGAAGCTTGGATGTCCAAGTGGCATTTGCAATAACAATATGACAATATTGTATTGGCAAAAAATTGTGATTTGAGATGAGAGAAGTTATTGTCTCGCATAATCAATTGATTTTGTTATTATACCAAAAATGTTGAATACTCCAAATTACAAGCTTCTGCGACATGATCTTTTGGACCTGGTGTAGACTTTCCTACTACAGGGGGATAAAAACCAACTAACGAAGTTAATCGAAAGTTTACACCCTATCATCTGTTCCAATGATATTAGAAGGAAAATTCAAGCTTTCAAATTGAATATTTTTTTCTAACAAGACATGTAGCCAGAAAATGGCTGCATGTTATGTGTTTTACATGCACTATAACACACAGAAATTGATCTGATATGGACGAAAATATTCACGGTGGAGAGGAAATGGAAAATGAATGAGAAAAGGGGAAAAGATGAAAGAGGTTTAAAATAAATGGATACAAATGTAACAGTAAATTGTCGATTAAATGCATCTCAAAATATGAGTGAATGAATGGAAAATGCTTATATTAAGCGCCTTCGAAGAGATTAAATAAAACAATGAAATGCGTTACACTTTTTAAATTTTTTTTAAAATCGAACCTATGTTATGTGACATGAAAACTGTATTTCATCATGTGTTTTGTTTAGAAAGTGCGTTAGGCTGAAGGTGGAAATAAAATAGGGGGAAAAAAACGTTATGAAATTAATAATGATCCCTCATTGTCCATGTCTGCTAACTTTGACTTTATTTTTCCCCAGCAGAGCGCAATTGAAGGGTCCACTGGAAAAGCGACCAAAGTTACATACTACTTTCTGAAATTTGCTTTATGTTTAGTTCAACTATTTTATAACATAAATGTTAATTTTAACTATACGAGCCTACTTTCCCGTAACACCTAAATTCAAATTTGTAATACATAATTGATGTTCATTTATAATACATAATTTATAATAAACATAAAGCAAAGTTCAAACAGTAGTATGTGACTAAGGTCGTTTTTCCAATGGGCTTTCAACTGTAAACTAGCGCAAACAAATATCATTTCTGTTACTTTATTCGTATTGGGGATTGATGTTGCTCTAATTAATGCTCTTAAAGGGACTAGGTGGTTGTTATATATGGTATGTATATTGTATACGGGGTCAAAATTCAAAACGCTATTTGGCATACTTGGTATAACTCTTCAGACTCCAGAACTAAGCACAAACAATTTTGACGCAATTTTTCAATTCTCTGAAAACAAAATAACTGAAAAAAATTTTTTTTTTCAAATTTAAATTAATAATTAGTTTAAATAATAATTAATGCCCAATTTCCATGTTTAAAACGAAGTAAACTATATGTTGATTAATTTCAAAAACAATCGGGTGTTTTAGCTTTCAAATTGCACAAACAGTAGTTATTAAACAGCATTTTAAAATGTACCCATTTGAGTACACTTGGAATGAAGAGGATAAGCAAAGTAAGTCATGAGTGCCTGAAAACGTTTTTTCCCGATGGCAGCAATTTTTAAAAAATAAACCAATTATCTCAGTAGAGTGAATTGTGGTAATTTGAAAAGTGTGGTAAATGAAATCTAATTGCCTTTCAACCCAATTGTGAATGCTTATGTTTATTCCTCAAAAATTATGAGCACAATCATATGTCAGAAATACATTTTTCAAAGTTTTCTCCGAAGGAAAAAGGATTAATTTTTAGTTGAATCAGAAAATACTTGCAGTTTATTGACCTTATTTCGTTATCTTGCTCAAATTGCTAAAGTATGGGTAGAACTAAGCAACTATGGATAACGCCTTAAAATACCAGAACAGCGAGATGTCACCAATGTAGTAGCCCTGGTTCAGCAAAGAGGTTACTTTGCCTCCTAAACTAGGACACCAGAGGTTGATTAGCTTTTAACAACGTTCAATGGCAAAACCCCGGCCACGGCACATTAATGAACAAACGCATGAAAGGATTAAATTTTTAAACACTCCTTGGATTCCCTTCTTTTATTGGGTGGCAATTTTTTTCGTTTTCATTATTACCTTCTTTCAGTCTCCAATCTACTGCGTAAGCCTTAATTAACGTAGCAAGCGCCTACCGGTTTAAAAGTGTAAGTCAAACAAAACTTGGATTGGCACTTAGGCTATTTTTAATTTCCCCTATTAGCCATTAAAATGAACTTTACAGAAGAAGGTTTTTGGCGCCTCTGGGATTTTTAACCTTTTAGGAAAGTCTCTACCATCAAATGGATCACTTGGAAAAATTAAATAATCGCCCTGTTTGAAACACAAAGTTAATGACCTCGCCATTTTGGTTCTTCTTCAAATGAGCCCACTAAAATGCATCGATTGTAAAAATGGTTTTAACTTGCTGAATTTTTGCGCAAGAAACACATTAAGTGAAATCTGTCTTCTTTAAAATGGGTGTAAAGAGTCAAAAATTTAAAGTATCTTGATAATTTTTGAGGACTGCTAAATTAAACCCCCTGCGAACCCCAGAAAGAATATATTACCCACATCACCTTTCTATTCTTTATTCTTCTAACCATTATCCCCAGCTTCTATTATTTCTTGAGAAAGTTTTGTTTCTTTCTTCCCTTTCAACTAATTTTGAGATATAATTCATAGATAAGTATTCACAAATATGTGTGAATTGATAATTAGGCCTTGAAATAATAGCTTTTGCTTTTTAATAATAACTTTTCTCCCGTCTAATGTTCTTATTCTCCATTTTCTGTTTTCTTAATTTAAAAATTGTTGCTGAAGGTTCTGATTATTTTGTATGCTAAGCACCGCAATTAATTCGGATAATGAAATATGAGTATTATCCGCTGACTTGTAATCATTTTAAAGTTCACACGCATTTGCGTTCTTATGAAGCTAAAATTTTAATTTAAAAAATATGTATAAGTTTTAAAAAATACAGACGTTCAAATATTTAGCTTTAATTGAATATTCAACTTGTACGGGTTATAGTTAAAAAAACTACTTTTAAAACTTCGTCGTTTAGGCGAAACCCATACTTTACGAACAACGTATTTAATTTTAATTAAACATGGTGCTCTTTGAGATAAATTCTTTGAAAAAGAAAGAAACCAAACGAGAAAGAAAGAAATATATAATGTTACCAACACTCTAATCTTTATAGATTAGTGCAATATTTGAGAATGTATGTACTTTAACTTAATGATCCCGTATAAATGCATTTTAAATTAATGGGCTGTGTACTACCACGATAAGTATTAACGCTGAAATGCTTACAACAATAATAAAAATAGGTGTAAATCCTTGTTAAGGGCATATGTAACATTTTACAATATAGCTATGTCTGAAGTGTATGTGTGAAGAAGTGAGTGCTTAAAATTTCTTGACACTGAACTTCTTTCTCTTTTTTTTTTTTTTTCCATTTTTTTTTTCGTGGACTGTGTTACAATTCTTGGATATCCCGTATATTTATAACAGTTGCTGTAGATCTTAGCTGTATTGAAACCAAACTGTTTTATTTTATTGCTGATTTAAGAACATAAAGTTATCTTTCAATGACGTTTTCAAAAGGCTATGTTTGTGAATATTAATATTCAGTTTGCTTTTGATTTCTCTGTTTTGTTATCATATTTGTTTTCTCATTTAATGTTTGCTGGATGTGTATTTCTTTTCTTTTCTTTCGTTCTTTTTTGTTGGAAAGAATTTTTTTTTCCAGAATCGTTGTCGTTCGCACACACACACACATTCTTACTTTTCCCAGCGCTGTGAGAGTAGTCAAGGCAATCTGCTCTAAGAACTTCAGCTTTTAGAGGAACATTATGAAGTAAGAAAGCTCTTGTTTATGTTTTATTGTTCAGAATCTCGTTACGTTTATAAAATCTTGATCGCTCACAAAAAAAGCCCTGATCTTATTTTAAGGTATCCAACTACGTTCGTAGAACGTTTGTTTTAATTGACAAAAATATTTGAATCCTTTATATTTTTAGATTTAATTAACATCATAATTATTGAAAACACACTTTAAAAACGAATGCATAAATATATTTCACAAAATTTGAGGGAAAAAAAGAAATTTTAATAAAATTTAGCATTTTTTTAAAAATGCTACAATTTTTACAAAAAATGCACCTACTTAAATATTTTTGTATGATTTGCATTTTTTATACACTAGACTAGGGAATGACCTAAAATCTTAGCTCTATTTACTTTCAGTAAAAAGTTATGATGCTTCGAAATTGAATTTTTGAGCTTTTAACTACCTTTAAAGCTAAATATGAACACAAAACCAGTAAAATTTATGCAAATCAGAAGATTACAGGTCATTCTCTAGTAAATACTATAAAATACATTTCTGCTGAATTTCATTCATATATGTTAACTTTTTAAGAAATCATCTTTGAATTAAGGAGAAGTTTTAAGTATCAGTTTTCATCAAAAACAAGTTTTGAGAAGAACACGTTAGAATTGGGAAGAAACAGTGTATTTTTATAGTTTAAACTACTATAACTTTCCTTTGAAATGGCGTAAAGACAAAAGAAAACCTTTTTGAAAGCCTAAAATACTATATTTTACTATACCGAAGTTTTTAAAAAAGTTACTTTTTGACGGAAAATGAAGTTTTAAGCCGTAAGCGGATACCTTAATACTTTCTTATATATACAGTATCAACAAGAAAGTGTTAGATTCGTGAAAATTTTGAAAGTTCGAATTTTGACGGATTTACACTTTTTCAGGTGACCTGAACCTGTTTTGCTCATTTTTGGAAAAGTCTCTCTATGTGTCTGCATGTTTTTTTTTTTTTTTTTTCGTGGACCCTAAAGAGGTAATGTATGGAATCTAAAGAAATTTGGTGCACACATGAACCATGATGGGAACAGGCCCGTAGCCGGGGGGAGCTGTCACACAAAGTCATATCGAAAAAATCCTGTTCCCATGCACCTTTATCTCTTAATTCAATTTTTGAAAAAATTAAAAACATGAACTTTTTCCTTTATTCAGCTTATTTTTTTCCCGTTTTCAATCTAAACCAGGCACTAATGAAAGGATCATGGGCAGTCCACTAGGCCATTTACTTTGTAAATTTCCCTTTACTTCGCAACAATGAGCTTTGAATTGATCGTTCACATTAAAATTATCTTTAAAAATTGTTCACTTTATTTATTTCATATATTTTATTAATTTACAAAAGACATTCTTAGAATAAGCTTTACAAATTCAATTCTGCCTTTTGTAACTTTTAATCAAGTATTTCTTTTAAGATCAAATAATTTCATTATTGAATTAAATCAGTATTAGTTTCATTAATGAATTGTTTAATTAATCAATTAATAAATTTTAAAAATGCATTAATTATTAGATTAATTATTAATTTAAATTTTAAGAAAACTCTCAAAATGGAGCATAAATTCTAACATGTTTCTGAAAACTAGTCTGCTCTTCCTGTCCAAAAGTTTGCACCCCGCCGCCCTGGAGTCAGAGTCTGGCTACAGGCCTGGATGGGAATTGGTGCTAATTTTTTTTTTTTTTTTGTCGCGAATTTATTAGATGGTGGCGGAGAAATCGAAAGTTTTTCCTACAAAGCGTATACCTCAAAATAGAACAATTCACACAAAATTGTAAGTGCAATGGGAAAAGGCGTAAATAATTGCAAATCAGTAAAAAATTTCGTCAAAGGTACTTTTTAATCTGAAATACCGAGCTGACACTTTGATAGAGAAATGAGAGCACACTTGCTGTAAATCTTTGAGGAGAATATTTTAGTTCAAAGTGGAGTAAGCTGTCGGCAATTGGAAGTTGAAAAATTGGTATTTAAACTCATATAAAGTCTGAAAATAGAAACTCTGTTGTAAAGAAGTGAATATGTTAAGTTCTAGACGGAATCAGGTTATGCTTCCCTTGAAGAGGATGAAAGTAGTTCTGATAGGGAAGATCGTTCTAAACCTATGAATTTTGTTATAAAACTATACCTAATGCAAAAAATAATAATAATAAAAAGGTAGTTTCTTGGTTAGTCACTTTTAATCTATTTTTAGGTTGTTTTAAGAGAGTTTTCTACATCACACTATTAGAAAACATCTTTTCAGCTAAAACATTTCTCTTGTGAACACTAAAATATTTCTCAACTAGCTAAAAAAGTTTAATCAGCTAAAAAATTTATCTTCATCTAAGTGAAAATTACTATTATAAAAGGTGTACAGCCGAAAATAATTTTATATCCGCGGTTTGAAAATGAACTTCATAATAATAATTGTTTTTGTAATATTTTTCATTTACTTTTAAGAAAAAATAATATTCTTAGTTATTCTCCGAATTTTCAACTGTCAGAGAATATTCTCAGAATATTCTTGTTCTCAGAGATTTTTCACTCACATCTCTAATCAAGGCACAACTACTTCCTTTACTTCCTTCACTTTATGTTATTACATTAAGTTGATATATTAATATGGTAAACTTACAAAACAAAAATACAGTCGACTTCGATTATAGCGACATTGGAAGGTCCGTGGCATTTATGAAATAAAAAACATAGAGACGTTACAAAAGAAGCTGAGTGTGCAGATAGAAGATCGATTTTCGTACTAAATAAAACGTACGTACGTAACTAATTAAAACGTAAATTATGTACTACGATAAAAAATACCTTACTTGTGTGACGCTATAACTTTCGTACAAATTGCTTCACGTTTATACATAGTGCGTCTTAAAAGTTTGGTGAATGGACCGATGTATCATAAACAACGTCCATAGTTTCACATGATCCCAAATTTCTGTGCCATTAAATTATCACTAGATGCAAAAGCTTCGCATGAGCATTAACGTCTTCATTCCAAGTGTGGACCCAATTAGGTACATTTTAAAATATTGTTTATTAACTACAGTTTGTGCAATGTGAAAGCTAAAACAATCAATTGTTTTTGAAATTAATCAACAGATAGTTTACTTCGTTTTAAACATGGAAAACATGGAAATTGGGCATTAATTATTATTTAAAGTATTTATTAATTAAAATTTAATTTTTTTTTTGTTATTTTGTTTTGCAATCATTTGTTGAATCAGAGAACTAAAAAATTGCGTCAAAATTGTTTGGGCTTAGTTCTGAGGTCTGAAGAGGTTGATATTTCTTCAAATTTGAAACTAAAGAAATAAGAAACAATTAAATTTTTCAAAACAAAAACAAGAAGTTATGTCGAGAACTATACGAGGCTACTTTCCCGTGTACACCCAACTCCAAATTTAAAATCTGGCTATCTGTCTATCTCTCTCTCTTTCTCGTTTAGCTCTAGTTCTTAATTGCATCAAATGCACCTTTTTCAACGGTTAATACATATTTATTCACTCATTCATTCATTCATTTATTCAGTCATTTATTCACTCATTCATGTATTTTTTCACTCATTTATTTTTTTTTTTCATTCATTCGCTCATTTATTCACTAATTTATTTATTTTTAACATTTATTCACTCATTATTTCCCTTATTCATTTAATCATTCATTAATTAAAAAATATTCCTGAAAATCCAGATCAAAAAATTTCATTGGAAAATAGGCTCGTTAGTTCTGGATGATTTTTTTGTCTGCAATGTTCTACGTTGTAAGGGCTTTCGGTACATTATGTTCCAAGCAAATTGGCCCGTTAAATCAGGATTTATATAAGCTTGAAATTTCCCAGTGGGCTCTATGTTAATTTTTTTTTGAACTGTTCAAAATTGAACAAAAATTGTTCAAATCAAAAAATATTTCCCGCCGAGAGCTTCTTCCAATAAGCTTGTTCATAGGAACTTGGACCTTACTTCCAGAGTTTACATAATTTGCCCATAGGCGGTAATGTTAAAATTTCCTGAACCGTTCAGAACTGAACGAAAAATTGTTCGAATCAAAAAGTAAAATTTGGAAATGAGATGTCCTAGCCGTGATCTTTCGAATGCAGAAAGAATTTTTCGAATCGGACAATTCGTTGAAAAGTTATTAGGTGGGGACCGACAGACAGACAGGCCGACAGACCGACCGACACACTTTTTCTCCACCTCAAAACCCTACTTTTAAAATTTTTATTTTTCAATCTTAATTTAGTGACTTATTTTTTACTTTTCTTGATTTCTAACGATATTTTAATGATACATAAAGCCTTGTTTTATGCTTTATTATTATTATTATTTTACTTTTATGGGAATGAGCATCTACGAAGCGATCCCCTCCCCACCAACACTCCCCCGAAATTGCTTATGCCCGCTGTGATCGGCTATTTATAGACGTTGTAACGGATGCGTAGTAAAAGGCAATGTAGTTATAACCGAGTTTGATTGTACACTTAATTTAGTATATGTCATACAACCACTTATGAATATTTATTATCAATTTATATGCGTAAAATTAAGTTTTAATATTAGGTGTTTCTACTGTTAGAATAAGCTTTTCACTACCATCAATTCATTTTATTTGCTTTATTACACTTTCTAATATAGTATTGGGATGCTTTATTAAACGTTTGAATTAGTTTTTAATTAATGCTTTCTTATTTGGACTTAAAACTTCATTAAAACTATTTTTTTTTATTTGTAATGGGCTGCTGCTGGCTTCTGCCAATTACAGATTAAGTGGGCTCCCGCAGGATTGGTGCCATCTCTTTCAGCGGCACCACATTAAGTGGGATATCATAGCCGCATGAGAATTTTGACGTCCGGTTTCTCCACCTGAAAGGGCGAGCACCCGGACTCTGTCGATAAGAAATTGCTCCAGGAATTGATTTTGGCCGAGAGCATCCAAGCCAAAATGTCTACTCAAGGGATCTTTTACGTGCCGAACAATGATACGCCGTGTGAGTAAAATGATTTTTTTGCATCTTGAAAATCCACCGACACTGCAGAACTCGATCCACAGATCTGGGGCGTACGAGCTCCGCACCTTACCACGACGCCACCCTGCCCGCTCATTAAAGCGATTGCACTGAAAATATTAATGTTTAAAAAGTAAATAAACCATTGTATTTAAAATAAATAAATAAATAAATGAGAAGAAGTATGACAATATAGCAGCAGGTATCGGGGAGCCATAGCTGCTGATTACAAAGTCTGCTACTCTAAATTTGTTGTAATAAGTACATATTTAAAACTTTCCTTCAGTTTCAGTGAATGTAGTAGAAAAAAATTATGTAAGTACAATAATTATATTGCTTTGAAATATATCTATAACGAGCTGTTTGAAGACAAAGAAGGAAAATGGTTGTTTGAAAAATACTGCTGCCTATCACTATTTCTCCTTTCTTGGACTTGGGAAAAATCCGCTGGATTTGTGCGCCATTGCTAATTTTGGGTTGAAATACTTAGACAGTGTAAATTCAGCTTATTTTTCTCATTACGATTAGTGATTCTCTATCTGTTTCAATATGAAAATGATCAGCAGTTCCCTTTTTTGGTAAAAATATAATTTTTTCCCCCTTTTCTTCCTTATTCTTTTTCTTTTTTACATTTTTATTTTTTTATGACTAGAAAAGTAAGAAATGTATTTTGGCCTTACTTTAAAAACGGTACCTAAAAAAGAGGCATACCGGTCATTGGTTCATTCATTTATTTATTTGATTTTATTCTTCACAACGATACGATTATTTTTGATAATTGTCTAAGAATAATTTCGTCTTTCTAAAACTCGGTGTTCTTCTTCTTATTATTATTATTGAACGGAATTAGGAGACGGTTGAAAATCAATCTCAAATAATTTCGTACATGAGTTAATAACTTAGAATGAGTTCCTAGAGTGAGGGAAATTCTTTCAAGAAAAAATAATTAAAAGATGTTTGAGCATCGTTACTTTTATTTTAATTAGATTACATTTTTAAAGTTATAATTGTGCTTTTATTTATTTCTTCATTTGTTTATGCATTCACTGTTTTTTCTTATCATTATTAATATCTTCTCTTATTTATTCCTCCATTAAAATAGTACACACTGCTAAGTTATCAGTTTGGTGCTGCCATCTCTCTTTCGTACTAAACACTAGTTCTAAATTTTGCTTTAAAACAATGCTCTCTCAGCAGATGGCAGCACAAACCCATTGAATTTTATCGTTTTTAGCAATTTCTATGATTAAAATTAAGTATTCAGTTCAATAAACAACAAAAGACTTTGACAATTTTATGTTTTACAAACATGTTATCAGTTTTCTTATAATTTAACTCTTTCAGTATGGACGATGGTGTATAGTGCATTTTCGAGAAAACATTCGCGTAACGATTTTTCTGATTGATAGTCCGCGTTCTTAAAATTAATGGTTCATTCGGCAAAAATAAAAAATAAAAAAACACCCACACACAATTTTTACTTTACTTATTAGCTTTTCATGAAACTCTCAGAAATCACTCTTTGAATAATTAAATTTTACTATAACTTTCATGAAATTCCACCTTTACTAGTTGCTGAAGAAAGCACCTTTTTTATTTACTTGCCAGCATTGTTTAAAAATTGCTGTAATTCCAGCATGATGCGTTATGGGGTCTAAAAACTGAGTAAAAGCTTATTGCAAAGGGAATTGCATGATGCTTAATTTGATAAAGAATTAACTATTCTTCATTAAAAAAGTTTTTTCACACAATTTCAAAATGAAAAAAAAAAAAAAAAATTGGGAGCATTTTTCTTTTTTTGTAAAACAATGCATGATTTTTAGTGTACCATAATGAATCATACTGAAAATTATAATCCAATAATTTTCAGAGGGACGATGATGGGATCAGCAGTTATAACAAATGATTAAAAAACGCCATCGTGAAAATTTTTGACTTTTCAAAATTTTGTATAATAATAACAATAATAAAAGGTAGTCATGTTACATATCAAATAAATGTACGTCACACAATTCTCTTTAAAATAAACCATACAGAAGTTCAATTGCAGTATTTTAAAGCTTTTTCAAAAAGCTAAAAAGTGCTTTCTTGGAAGATTTTTAATATTAGTAACTCACCAACCGCAAAACATAGCACTTTAAAGAAATACTATGCAAAGTAAAGATGTCAAAGAGTATGATTTCTGGGAGTTTAATGAAATTTTAAGATGGCAAGGCCTTATTGGTTTGACATGGAATGACTCTATTTGAATGACAATCATCTTTTGTTTTAGAGATGTCTACCTTTCTTCTAACTTTCACACTACTATCCTGACTGTCAACACAAGGTCAAGTCAATAAAGGGCAGGTAGCAATAGTAACGCATTAATAATAATAAAAATTATTAAAAATAACAATAATAATAATAATAATCCCACATAGAAGAAAAGTCTAACGTCTTCTCAAATTGGGGGAATACGTGGCGGTGGGATCATCCAATACTGTGACGAGCTCGTAGAGTTGAATTTGCAGGCTGAACATTTTACACATACGAAATCAAAACTTCTTTGATTCTCTTCTCAAAGAAAAAAAATAATTTTTCGAGAATTTTTTTAACCAACATTAATTCAAATGAGATTATATTATAGTAGCCTTTTAATATACTAATATTAAAACAATGTAACGAAAATTTTTTAACTAGTCATCGAACTAAATTTTATTCTTAACGTCGATTGATCTTTAGTTTTGTCGTTGTTGCCTTTGCTTGGTAGAAAGCGCACGGGAAAAAAATCGTATAGTAAGTGAAAATTATACTGTAAAAATGTAATAACTATAGAATTTCATTTTAAAAACTTAGCATATCTAATTTATGCTACTTTCAATGCTTTTAGTATTGCTTTCGATCCCTGAGTAAAGATTCTAATCTATAAATTTGGTTTCCTGTTTCTCAAAAAGTAATAGAAAACAGAAGTAAAGGAAAGGATGAGAAATATAAATAGAATAATTTTAAAAAGAGAGAGAGGGAGAGACAAAATAATTGCACTTACGCTAACAAAATTTCGAAAGATTACTCCCGTTTGAATGGAGCAGGAAAAAATGCTTTAGAACATCTTGAGACTACATCTGATTCTCAAATTGCCATTCTAAAAAATGTCAGAAATTATTTTGTTATTAACTCTAGGTTAATAATTATAGCCAACTTCGATTTTGAAACGTAATCATCGTATAATTATTTAGAGCATATTTGTTGCCAGCTTGCCACTGGAATAACTTCCTTTGCTTTATTAGACTAAAAGCAATTCACCTAAACAGTAGCTTTTAAAACATTGAAATAGAATGAGGTAATTATAACCTCTCTTTTACATTATACTGCTATTATGTCCCTTGGAGACCGTTAGATCATAATGAGAGACCACAAAAACCAAGCTCTTTCTATAAAGACAATCTAATTATTTAGAGGCTTCCTCTACTGTACTTAATAATAGAGAGCTCTTATGAATGGCATTTCAGGCATGATATCTATGAAACAGCAAATTATATTTGATGCTAGTCTTTTTGGTAGTTTCCAATTTATTAACATTTCAGAATCCCCCCCCCCCTCCCCTTCCACTTATAAACATAAGTTCCAATATACAGAAGCCTTCGTTACGCCATATGATTGTCTTCTCTATTGTCATTGAAAAATCATTTCCTAACAACCAGTAGCCATGGTAACGCACCAGTGACGAGTTACAGTTACGGCTAAGTGCGTCCGACATAACCTAGCACCGCCTATTAGTCGGACTGCTATTCAAAAAGTACCTATTACTCTACCAGTCATTTTTTGGCAATCTACTTTTCTATCCAATAGCGACCCAGGAATAAAATTGAGTTATTTACTTTTAATTAGGTGAGAGCGGAATAAGACGGTTTCTGCAGTTCCACATGAAAACGCTGCAATTTTATTTCATATTACGAGAGACCTGTTATTTTCGCACCGCCAGAGTGCTAGAAGGGGCGTTTCCTGGTGGAAAACATACAATGTGGGGTCTGTACCGGCGGCAGGTGTCTGCATGTCTTGTGCTTTAGGGATCTAGCTGTTGACTCAACATGTGCACACACGACAAAAACGACAAACTACTATTAACTTTTAAATTTGAAATGAATCCTAAAGACGTGTTTAAAGTTATTGCAGAACTCGTTTCCAGACGAACTTACTACCGAAGCATCAGAAGGTACTTAGTAGTACCAATATCGAGGTACCAATCGAGGTACCGTCATTCTGCTTTTATATGTCTTAAAAAACTTTTATATCTCAAAAAAAGTATTTTATATCGATATTTAAAATTTTAGGAAAAAAAGAAAACGTGAGATTTAAAAATTAAATGGGGTAAAAATTTAGCTATACACAATCAATCCAGTGCAGTATTGTATGTCATTTTTCATGTGTACAAGAACGCTGAAATTTTTCTTCGCGCATATCAACAAAAAGGACGTGTTGCTTTTTAATATGGCATTGGTTTTGCCAAATGTGCTTGTTCTAGGGTCTGAGCAAATACGGGTACTTATAAATCTGTGAATCTAACTTCGGTGGTTGATGAAAATTTTGAAACTTTGTTCAAAACTTCGGTAATGAATTTAACTAAACGGTCTGTTGAATTTCCAGCATGCATTTAGGAGGGGCAAGTTAAGTACCACTAACTAATTGATTACTCTATAACATGACGGGTTACCATGGCGTTATATAACAAGAACAACATTGATATTGCACACATCGGCGTACAAACGGCTTTCGATAAGTGATGTTTTTTTGACGAAATCATTTTGTTTGAGAATTGAAGAAGAAGTGAATTATATTCTGCATTAGAATTGTTGGGATAGAAACAGACGGTAGCACAAAGGGAATGACACTGCTTAAGAATTGTTGGGAAGTTACACAGTAAATGCTCAACTTTTTCTAAACTGAAATATATTTGTCTAATAATGCCTGATCATCAGCATCAGTTCGTGGCCTGTCAAAAGTGAAAACGAAAAGTAGAATTTGTTGAGAGTGAGTTAAGCATTGCTGCATTTTTCAAGGTAATCTTTATATACACAATTTTATGTCCTAAGGATTTCATTTACTCTATTCTTCTTTTAACACTTCTACCGTTTGTAATTTTACAAATCTTCATGAATTAAAAATTTCCATGACTTAATATGAGAGTAAGTTAAGTATTTTTTGTTAGAGTTTAAAGATTTGGGAGCTAAAAGTGCTGTTTACAAAAAGCAATAAATTTCTTGCATCTCTATTTCTGCCACTGCCTTCAATAATTTATGCGACTGCTATAAATTGTTAGTGTTTGCACCAAATGTCAAAGTACCGTGAGGAACAAAGAGATGAAGTGGTTGTTGTGACACATTAGCTAACCTTCATCAATTTGATAGAGGGGAGCTTTTTTGGTTTTCTACTATTCAAATGTAAATTCAATGCAGAAACTCTCTCTTAAAAATACTTTTAAGAAGGAAGCTTTAAGATGTTGTTCACCGGAAAACATCGAAAACGATAGATAAATATAATTGGCAATGGGATGTCAAGACATACCTTCTGTGCAACACCCAACAATACAAGCTGTCATTATGTGATGTCTTCAGTGATGTCTTCAAAAAAATTCTCTTGAAGTGTTGATGAAATTTTTAAGCATTCTCTTTTTGTTGAAATATGGAGTAAAATATTTCTTATATTTTCATGATTCAATAACAACTTTAAACAATCAACAAGATTTATAGTAAATTGTACGAGAAACTTACGATTTAACGAGGAAATTGGATTCAAGGGGATTCATAAAGGTCAAGCCCCAAACCTTCTATAGTCTCAAAAAATAGGCTGAACTTGCATTTTTGGCACCAATATCGATGAATTCTCGGAGAAATTCATCGATAGGGAGGGGTGAAGTGCCTGACTCCCCTCCCACTTCCCCAGTGCCATTAAATGTAGCATAAAAGTGCGTGTGTTTTAGACATCAATTTCTAAAATTTTCCGGGGAAGAGCCCCCAAACGTTTGTGAGCGAATATCAGTTACTGGATATATATCGCTTTACAAGTATCATGACGTAATTCTCTAAAAAAGAAAGCCGGGTGGAAAAAATGGTTGAAATATTCAATCTACTGTTTGTGAAAAATATATATGACACATTAATTTTGAAATGACACGTATGCATATATTTATTAATTTGATTCTCCCGGTCAAATAAATAAATAAATAAATAAATGGTAGTCAACAAATTCATACCCTCCTCCAAGCTCCCGGCATTCTGAGACTTCGATTCTGAGTAATGCCACTGAGGATGGGGGAGCAGGATGGGCTGTTTCCTGCAGTAGAAGTGTGAGGTAATTTCTGAACAAATTACCCCACTTATGTAAAACGTACTCATATGAAATTTAAGCTCTAAAATAATCTGGGTATTAAGACTCACTGTAAAATTTGTGGAAATAACATGATATGTGATATCAGTCGGTTGATAATTAGTCGAGTCGGAGAAAATCTAGAAGACCTCTTTCAGACAATTTTGTGAGTACTTCCAATTACGGCTTCTACTTATTTTAGAAATCCTTTTTTCTAAAATGAAAGGATGCAAATGTTATCTCTTTTAAACATGAGTTGTTTGTGATACCTCTGAAGACAAGATCGTTTAACAATGTTACTCAAAAATATAAATTTACACAAATTATTTCACAGAACTATGACTTAGCATTTTAAATATTTACATTAACTTTAGAGAAGAAAATCATGAGGAAGATAGAAACTTTAACAGAATTCATAAAAAGAGAGTTAGACTGTCCGTTTACTTTTAGCTGCATGAAAACCAGACTGTCAACTTGTATCCTAAACACATTTTCGTCCTCAAAATATCTCCACTCAAGTGCGGAGCGGGAATAAAAAAAGAAAAAAAAACATTGTGTAGAATTCGGTAATCTGCCATCTTATACTTTCTCAATGACTTTTAAACATCTTTTCGTACCTTTTCCCCAAATGACAACCGAACGAAAGAGCGTCTCGTTGTTTACACCGCAGTTGTGCTTCCGTAGCCTTTGAGAGAAGGATTCCCTTTCATCCACAAGATCCTTGAAGCGTTAAGCCCCAGAAGGCATGACAAGGCGTTCACTCAACGTCTTCTCTCATTAGCTAGCGTGCATGTGACAGATGAGAGCCCAGGAGTGAGGTGCTTGAGAGAAAACTTAGCTGCAGTCAAAACTGCAGGTTTATTGGACAGACACTGTATCTGTCTCATGCCGGTTTACTTATTTGGAAAATTCATGGCGACTTTGAAATTTCATAATGACATGAACCTGCAGTCAAAACTACAGGTTTAAGGAGCAGACTGCTGATTCCTGTTTACCTGTTTGGAAAATTCATGATTTAGAGCTAAAATTAGCAGACATCCATTTCAAAAACTAATGATTAGTTATTTACGCGCCTTTTTTTTTCTACCACTGAAACTATGTATAAAGAACATGAATCACAAAAAAAATCGAAACAGTATGAAAATATCTTATCTGAAAATAAATGTAAATATTGCCCTAAACCTGTCATCCACATGGGCCAAAATGGGACATCTTTTTTTCTTTCGGAAATTAGTTTTAAAAAGTCTCAACACTTCTGAACATAAACATCATATTTGCTTGGAAAGGAAAAACTTATATATATTTAAAAAAACATATATTCTTGTTCATTCAGACTGAAGTTGCATTTCTCTATTCTTCAAGTATTTTTTGATTTGTAACAATTTTGATTTCTTTTTCAAAGTTTGTGTTTCTAATACCTGTCATTAGCATGGTCTACAGAAAGTAACAAAAATGTGAATATAAATATGTCTATTGTGAAATTCACATGCCCATGAAAAACAAGAATACAATAAAATGCAAATAGTTAAGCTTTGCTGATGTCTTATTTTAACTAGGTCTCCTTTTAAACATTTTATTTTATTTTTATTTTATACTTTTATTTTTTACTTATTTTTTAGACACTATTAAACATTTTATTTTATTTTTATTTTATACTTTTATTTTTTACTTATTTTTTAGACACAAATAAAAATAAAAAAAAAATCATTGAATGTGAATACAATTTTTTAACACTATTTTTACTCAATTTACTATTTTATTTCTGAATGAATTAATGAATGAGCGAAATAATGAATGGATAAATGAATGAATAAATAAGTGCATCAATGAGTGACTAAGTAAATAGTACATGAATGAGTGAATAAATACATCAGTGAGTGACTGAATAAATACATGAATGAGTGAATGAATAAATTAATGAATGAGTGAATAAATAAATTAATGAGTGAATGAATGAATGAAGGGAGGAATATGTATGAACCGTCAAATATCATATTTGAAGTAATTAAGAACTTAATTTAAACGGAAAAGGGAAAGAGATAGATAGATTATAAATTTGATGTGGGTGTGTATACGGAAAAGTATGTTCGCATAAGTTTTAGACAGAACTTCTTGTTAAAGTTTCATATAGTTCTTTCAAAATTGTATTTTCTGATTTTACCCTGATTTAGGAAGTTTAAATCCTGCTAACACGTTTTTACATATTCAAATGTAATTTAAACGTTCATTATTAATATTAGAGTCTGCCCCTTTTTTTGCCTTTCTTTTTCCTCCTTTCTCGCTCTCACCCCCCCCCCCCCCCCCATCCTCCCTGTCCTATGACTGGGATTTGCAGAAAATTTTAATAAAATTTGTCTTAGGTAAGAAACTTAATCCATTATTTTTGCAAAGTCAATTTCTCTCGGAAAAATAAAACTGTCAGTAGGCATATAAATATGTAAATAATGTACCTCCATAAACATTTTTAAATTGTAATTTTATTTCTTTGTTTTTAGTTTTATGTGGGCATGTAAGAGACACCACTTAAAATTAAAAAGTGATCTTAGAAAATTATTTTCTCTCCTTTTATCCAACTTTTTAAACATTTACACAGTAACTATGTATGTGTTTCCAATTTTAGCATCATAGTACCAATGGTAACAGTACAGTGCTAGCAGTTCCTAACTAAAATCATTTGTGAACGATAAGCTGCACAAAATAAATTTTAATATTTCAGATAGCGGTTTTAATGTAATAAACAATTTTTAAGTATTAGAGTATGTTTTATTTCTTTCGGTTTTCCTCGCAAACAACTCAACTTCCAGCTGAAAAATAGCAGTTTTACGTGATATTATTGGAATATTTCTTGAGTACATCCGAGGTGGGGTGTTGCCGAGGTGGGGAATTCCGACGCAGCGCAGAAATTACAATATATTGTTATTCATTGTTTTTTTAGAGTGCATAAAAACAAATTGTTTAACTATAATACAATATTTTACATTCATATTTTGTCCATAATTTCACATTTTAATTAGGAAGATTTTTTTGAGACACTAAATAGAAAAGAAACATTTTTATTCAAATCTTACCATTAAAGTAAAAAATTAGGATTCCTGTCTTTGACATTTAGTTAGAAATAGGATGTTTTGCTATCATGCTCAAATCTTTCTAGTTTCTAACTTCATTTTAAATTGAATATAACTTGATTTCGATAAATTTGAATATTATTTCCAATCATATTTATGAATTACTTAACCCCCAATATGTAAATTTTAGTTTTAGAGAAGAAAATATTGAAAACTTCGAAACCCCCAGTGATTTTTCTTTCACTCTCAAATAAATGCACTTTGGTTATTCGGTATACTGTAATTTTATTTGTGTAAGCAATTTTAATTGAATAGTTCAAACTTACTTTTGGATTTGGAGCAATGGTTATAGCTGATTGAATTTTAGAGAAATAATTTCCTAAAATAATATCAATCATGATGACAAGATCATCTTAAAAAGTTTCCTTAAACTTGCACTATTATATCTAAGACATGAATAAATTATTCTTTAGTTAATCTAAATTTAATTATTAATTTAGTTATAACTAAATTTAATTTTGACTGAGAGCTTTTAACTGAAATTTATTTTATTGTTTGTTAGTGTACTTATGACAATTTTTTACGGAAATTTAAAAAATAAAACAATGAAATATTAAAAATATCATTGAAAAAAATATTTTGTTTGTATTTAAAATTGCTTGATCTCTCTCTTAGTAAACCTGTATTAAAACATAATTACATTAATTTTCAAAAATAATCCAACGTTCATCTTGAAGACGATAAACGGTGTTACAATATATATAAATAAAGACAAAAAAGAAATTTATCACTTTAAACTATATTCGTGCGTTAAAGGAACAAAACGCTAGCTTGAATTTGATCATGGTATTTAGATTTATAAGCTCTCTTCAATTAATTCTCATTGCACATGTATTTACTATTTAGAAGTTAAATAAAACGTAATTTTTAATTCAAATAAAATGAAAATTAATTCTTTTCAGAAACATAAGATCTAAACAGTAAACAATTCAAACTGAATTTTACAATCACATCAAAAAGAAGACTCTGTCTTTAAATTCCCTCTTGGATTAATGATTCAGTTCACCGTAAATGTTAAAATGAAAAGTAATTAATTTTCTTTTATGAATAATGTTTTCAAACTTGAACATAAAAATTCAAACTTTAGTTCTTTCTTTTTAATTTTTTAGCATTATTTTTATTTTTTAAATTCCTTTATTTACTTAGTAGAAATTATTAAGAACAAGAAACGAAGCATTAAAATTCAACGTTATATTAAATAGCATAATTGCTGCTTAACTTTATTACATTGCAAGTTTTCAGTTCGCACTCTGTTAAGCATAATAATAGCACTCATTCTCTCGAACCATTCAAACATAATTGTGACTTTGAAAATTGAGTCAGCTGTAAATTTTACCCAGAGACAAAATATAAGAAATAAAAATTTTAATAGAAGTGGGCCATAATACTATTGAAAAACTGCGCTTTTTAGTTTTCATTTTACATACAATCGGAATTACAGCTCTCCTTTAGTTAAATATAGTTCCATTCCTTGAGACAGAGATGCGGCAAAAATAAGCCGAGGGGCAAGTTCGCAAACGCTTTTTTAAAAAGGCGTTAAAAAGTGCAATAAATTAAGTTAAAATCTTAAAATCTGGAGGATGTTGCAAAATGACAATATTATGTGTCAGGTCCATTCTAAAAATCTAACATATGTTTTGTTCTGTTATAACCATGAGGCCCCGGATGTTATAGAGAACACCCGGAATGCGTGAACTATTCCATCGTTCCTTTCTCATTTTTCAAGCATTTTATCCGAACATCAGCTACGTTTTACTACGATCGTGTTTCAATGGAGTAGACACGCTTAATGATTTTTTTTCTTGAGCTTAACGAGTCTTGCATATTTGTTGCCTTCATCTGACAAATAAAAGAGTTCCAGTTACATGATCTGTATTAGTTACTTTCATCTACAACTGAAAGAAACCTTAGAAATTTTCTGTTTAATTTTTTTAATTATGTTTGAAATGTGCTCTTTTACTTTCATTTTATAGCCCATTGTCTTGTTTGGCGAATGGGAGCAATTTTTCAATAAATATGATGGAAAGAAAAACATTTTGATTCTCTTTAAGACTGATTAAATGATTTGCGAAGGAAAATTTCTCGCTGAGAAAAAAAAAAATGTTTCTTTTACGTGAGAAGGAATACAGTTTTAACTTATACAGATGTGGATGAAAATAACTAATGATCTGCATTAGTTACTTTTATCTACAAGTAAAAGCAACCCTTGAAACTTTCTACTTAGCTTAGTAACTGATATTTAAAAATTGCAATTATTTGAAATTTGGAGAAAAATCTTTTGCTTTCGTTTTATATGCTAAATGTCATCTGTTTAATTAAATTGTAACATTTTTTTAATGATTAAATATATATATATATATATATATATATATATATAAACTTCTGCGGGAGGCAAATTCGATTGTTTCGCCCGAGTGCGGATCCAGAAGGGCTCCTAACCCTACTTAAAATAACCAGATATTCCTTAAAATTGCGTTTTTAAAACTTCAATTTCGGAAAAATTCCGTGTGATTGCCTTCTCGATTTTCCTCCTACAAAGACGACACCAAAGATATCCTAAAAAAGCGTTTTCAGGACATTTTCGAAAATAAAAAAAATTCGGCAGAGAACCGCAACTCCCCTTTCCTTTGATGTCCCAAAATACAGCCGAAATTGCGTGTTTTGGACGTCAATTTAAAAAAAAATTCGAGTGAAATCCCCGACTCTCATACCTCCTAACGCCATCGAAGATAATCTGAATGTGCGTTTTTAAACATTTTCGAGGTTAAGTCCATTATCTTCTATATCAAATAACCTCACCAAAGCTTAAGATTGCGTCCATAAAATTCAATTTCTAAAGATCTTTGTTAAAAGTGTGAATCGTCAATACATGAAACGTTCAATTAAATCGGTGAGTGGTAAAACAGTGCCAGTTTTAAAATCAGCTGTTTTTCGGTAACACACTTCTGCCAAAAGTAACACTAAAAACGTAAAACTACTCGTTGTAATGAGAAATATCATAATTGTGTACCGGCTAAGTATGATGTTAAATAAGGGGAATTACAGTATCTGCCCTGGATAAATATTCTTTTTTTTCTCTCATTAAAATCTTTTTATTGGGCAAATTTTCGATCAATAACAATAGAAAGACCATAAGAGACCTCACGTGATGAAAGACGAGGAATATCTTCAAAATCAAAGAACATATTTAGTTCTTTCTAACGAACATTTCGCACTACTTGTCTGAAGCAGTGAAATATTCACAGTGGTTTGTGGTTTGAATGTTAAGTGTATGCATAACTTGTTTGTCGAAAAATACCTCGATCTTAAAAATACTATTAAATATGAGTGTTACCGTAATTATCGGTAAATAGCCCGCATCGTTGCATAGTCCGCAGGAAGAAAAATTTATTCTAAAAAAATTAAGTTCGGTGTATAATCCTCATCGTTGTATAACCCACACCCAGAAAAAAACATGGGATACACCCCTAGAAAACAATATATTCGCCTGTAGCGGCCGAGCCCCAATCTGCTTTGGACCATTGTTTCGAAAGCTACGATTTATTTCTCTGCATTTTGTTTTGCAGGAAAATATATTTTGATATTTTTGAACGGTAGTTGTCTTTTTAATAGTAATTTTATTTTTAAATTTCATCTATTGCCCGCATCGTTACATTGCCCGCAGGTAGTAAAAAAAATGAATTTTTTTTGTAGATAACCCGCGGGCTATACATAGATAATTATGGGACTTTCAAAATTTTAAATGAAACTTACAATCGAAAACTTGGAAGGCCTCAAGTGGACGTTTGTCGGAGTGTGAGAATTTATGAGCGAGAATTAAGGACAAAAATTTAAATGAAGCTAATAAAAGGGTCGCTGCAGCTCAGCTAATTTTGTGCTTATTGCTTTTATAAGTTTTCCACTTGTTGGAGTATATTGGTTTACTTTTTTTCTACAGATTTGTTTAATATCAAGTATGTAAAATGTATTTTCATAAATGTACTTTAATGCATTAAATGTGCATGAAAAAGTATTGTTTCTATATTGTAGTACTTTTTTAACACTGAAACGTTAATTAAGTGAGCTTGAGTAGATGTCCAGAAATAATTAATATTTTATTTGAAATTTTTGGTTTATGTGACAAACAAATTTGTCATATAAGTTTGTTCTTATGGGTCAGGTTGACAATTTTAAAAATATTTCGTTATCATAATGGCGACCGTATTTGTTATATATGGAAACAAAAGTTGTTTTTGTGAATATCTCAGAATGATTTTTTTTGGATAAGTACTGTTTTTCCACTCACCGATTCAATCATAGTCAGTAAGATAGTTATTAAGTTGTTTTGTTAAATGTTTCGATTTACGAGTTAGAGAACACCGTCAGTTATGTTGGCCATTCATTAAAAACTCAACTGTTTTCTCTTCCATTCGAATACCTTTATCGTTGTAAGAACCCTGCGTTCCATCCGTTGAAAAAAGCCACCCACATTGGCAATCATCCACTCGCATCCATGAATATCATCCAACTTCATCAACGTTCCTGAATATCATCCTGCAATTTCATCAACCTATCAGACCCCAGCCAGGAGGGAAAGAGTCACAGGGGGGAAACTGGGGATATTCTAGAGCGGCACGCAAATTACAGGGGAAATTTTTCAGTACAGAACACATTAGTGCGAGGGCGGTTACGGTCTCGCCATTGACAATTTTGGGAACTGGTGCTTCGTTTTCCGTCCCAACTAGAGCCCACAGTCATTTTTCTGGAAAGATATGTCTTTGCCTTCCAGTCAACAACACTTGGAATTCTTCTCTCTAATCCATTTCAATAATGCTAAAATTGATATACTGAATTATTCGCTACCCGGTATTCGAGAATTAGAAATCAATCATTTTACAGAGATTTGATTGTCCTAAAGGTAATTTGGAATTCTAAACATATTAAAACAATTAACAAAAATGTTACTAATTCTATGGACTACTTTTATCCAATATTTGCTTTAGACACAAGTACACAAATGTTTTTAATTTCCTTCTGTTGCTCAGCATATAGTACAAAGTATAGTACATGCTATGAAGAAAAATAAAGTTACCTCATATGAAAAGGGATAAACAATAAATGCTCTGTTTTTTTCCCTACAATTTTACAAACAATATTCTCATATTTTGTTCAGAAAACGAACACTATCATAAGGACGTGTAGTTATTCTTCAAATCATTTCTTTATTTTTGATGGAACACTTTGCAACACAGGTATGCAACGCAAAACTTACCTATATGGCTGTCAGAAATGTAAGAAAATAGCGTTAGTTATCTTGTAAATGCATGGCAAACATTTTTGGCATTTGTGTTAAAGTCTAAAACTAAGAAGTAATATAAACTAAAGCTAGTTTATTTTTATGAAGAAAGCTCTAGCAATAAATTTGCCATAAATTTCAAAAATACACTGAGCATGTTGCAACTGCAAGAAATGAAAAAAAAAGATGAGTGTCAGATTTTAGACAAAAAGGATAAGACGGTGGCTAATTTAATAGGGTATGTAGAATTGGTACAATTAAGAAGTCAAAAAAAAAAAAAAAAATACTAATATGAAGAAGAACAAAAAGAAACACAACGTTTCTATGTCCTGAAATAAAATCAGATGAATCTCTGAATTTTCAATACTGATAAGTGATAACTATTATACCAAACTATTCATACAATTTTAACATAGTTTGAAGTTAATTTGGAGTGATTAATGCAGTGCAAAGCAAAAATATACATAGCCCTTATTATCTAACATTTACTTACAAAAAATTCGGACTTTTGAGGAAAGGGAGGGATAGATGAAGGCAATTGTTCATTAAAACAATAAAAAAGGGGATAAAATGTAGGGGAAGGCTCCGGTTATACACCGAACTTGATTTTTTTAGGAGGAATTTTTCTTCCTACGGACTATACAATGATGCGGGCTATTTACCGATAATTACGGTATTAGTATGTAGGACACATAATACATATGCAATATGTACTTAGGGTTAAGACGAGAAAGACAAATTTCTTTCGCACTAAAATTCATTATTTTGATGCATCTGGTAGCTTGAGTGTTAAGGAAGCATCCGTTACCTACCACGTTAGAGATGCTTAAGCCCGGTAACCTACACCCAGGCTCTATTTATGTCACACCTAAATAAAGCCACCCGCGCATCTTTAAGAAAAACCTGACTAGGGAAGCCTTACCCTGGAACAAAGCCTCACTTGAAATCCTGTGATCAAAGAGCATCGTTTGTGGTTGGGATAGTTTGTCGCCTGAGAAAGTGAGAGAAGCAAACTTGTAGATGGATGAGGCTTCTGTCACCTCTTGGGTGCCAGCCGAGTACTCACTCGTTGTGTCATTAAAATACTTTCGAGAAGGTAAGGGATGAGGTGCGATGGTATAAATAACGCGATGACTTTTAACTTTAAGCAAACTGCTGGATGGGTGGCATCAGAGTTCCAATAAACACCAGGCTAACCTAGTCTGCATCTTGTTTTTCCGCAAAAGATATGTGTTGAGCATCATTATAGCGTGATTAAAAGTCTAACAACTTTATCGTTTGTTGTAATTTTGTTGTATTACTCTATTGCCTATGGTGAATTAGCGTGGTTTTTTGGCAGAAAGTTTAAAATTAATCTTAAGAGTCGATGAATGAAGATATTTCAAAGTGGGGAAGCAAACATTTTCAATAGTCATATAGAACTGTCTCCACTGTCTGATTCTCTAAGTTTAAACTTTCCTCAACTTTGCATATTAATCAGCTCTGCTTCCACTTTATTGAAATAGGTGAGAGGAGACATCTCTACTTTTTATGAGAAATAAAAAGCCGGCAGCGTTCATCTTTTTACCCCCTCTAGGACAAAAAAGGTGTGTTTTTTTCTTTAATTTTAAGACCAGTTTGGCTCAAAAAAAAAAAAAAACAAAAAAAAAAAAAAACAATATATTCTGTATGCATATTATATATTTGTTACATAAACGGGGTAAAACTGGGGCAACGAAGTTCCACCTCGTGACGCCTTATGCCGTTGGGCCACGCGCGTTAAAATTTGAAAAAAATCATGTGAGCATTATTCACTGATGTTTCGATCGTTTCATCATGGAAAAATATACTTAAAACATGACTAATTCAATTTAATTAAAGTTAATTGGGGTCAAAACACATAAACAAGGATTACCTCGCTTCGAAAGTTTTCAAATGTTACAGCAAGACGCACAATTTATAGCTAAGAGTTGCCAAAATGAGGTAATGAGTTCCAGTAACAAGACACATGCTATTCATCGACGTCCTGTATTCAACTGTGGGTTGTGAAGCTTTTCCGTGCTACTCTAGTACCCACTAGAGAGAAATAAACGTCGCATCCCGTTCTACGCATTCTTCCCTGGTTTCACCTAATTCAGTTTGGGTAGTGCTTTTATGGTTGGTGATAGGGGATGCAATAGTTCTTCTTTTTAAATATGAAACAGTGACCACACTCAGGTTTTGAAGAGATTCTGCTTTTATGGTTGGTAATGAAGCACGGGATAGTGATTCTTTTTAAATATTGAGTAGATAGTGATCTTCTCCTTGTTTTAAAACGGATGAAATTTCTACACGTTTGAACGAAATTTCATGCTCCTTTAGAAAACAAACATAAAAATGAACTGAGCTCCGTATATGCAGGTAATTCATTACCAAAATTAATAAATTCATTTATTATTAATTTTGTAACGTATGCTTCTCTACGAGCTCCCACTCGTGCGTAAAATACTGACACGCGTTCAAATGTGGCTAAAATTTTGGCAAATGGTAATGATTTTTGGTGTCAAAACCATAATTCAAGAAAATGAGTTTGAAATTAATCAAGACTTCAAGAACAAGCCACCAGCAACAACCTAAGCAGTCGCATTTTAATCACAAGCACTTGATAAATTTCCTCCCCAAAACGACCACAAACGAGTCTTTTGTGAGCGGCTGCCTCTTCCTCCTCAGCGCTCAATAGTGGACCCCAACGTGAGGCTAAGAAATATATGCAAAAATTTAAATAACTTTAAAAAAAACTGCCCTATGCATGAATCATAATACCACGGTAGAGAACTTGCGTTCTTTTATTCCTTTTAAGAGCTCCAACCCTCCTCGTATATTCCACGCATCTCCCAAGAGCAATCACTTTTACCCGCTTGCAAAATTTCTTGGGGTATAAATTTTGTCGGACAAAACACCAGCAAGGCACTTGCTAAGCAGTTTACTAGAATAATGACCTTTAAATCAGAGTTTGTTGGTTGTTCGGTTTTTTGTTGGGGAGAAGAACGTGTTTTTTCCTCCTTGCTTTTTTAATCATTGCTTCAGACGGTGTTCGTGATGTGGGATGCTTATGTGGTTGGAAGCCGTCTTTGTGTGGATATTTCGCGCGTGTTCTGTCATAGATAGCTATGTATTTTGGAGGTGTTATCTCTCTCACTAAAGTTGTTTTACAGGTTGAAGATCAAGAGCTGGCTCTTCTACGGAAAAGTTGTTTGTTTTATGTTAATTGGAAATTTCACCTGAGACTTTCTACCGTAAAAATTATTATGATTAAGAGTTATAAAAACCTGCCAAACGCTTCACCAGCTAAAGTACTTTCCACATAAAAAGGTTTAAGAAAATTTTTTATATTAAATTTGAAAGCGGATTGCAAAAAATCAAACTTTAAACAAGAAGTTTTGAATTTAAATTTACCATTAATCTTTTCATACACTTTTTGATGCATCGATGTAGTGACTTGACTTGTCTTCTATCTTAAGAATGTGGTGCTAGGGACTGTTTCATTATAAAAAGATACGATTAGCAATAACTGAAAACTAATAAGTGATAATTAGCGGTATGTGCAAAGGATGTCGCAGCAAACAACATGGGAGTTTTCATTTCGTTGGAGAGTTGTTACTAACCTCGATTTACTTGTACTTATCTTGTCTTTTTTTTCCCTCCTGAAAATTTTTTGCAGGCCAACATTAAGGTGCTACAAATAAATATTTCACTCGTAGAACACGCATATGTTTTTTTAATAAAATTTTCTCGTTATAAAACGCATTAGAGCTATATCTCTTAGTTCTTTTCATTGCAGTTAAAAGTAATAAAATATATGATACTCGTTAAACAACTTTTTTTGGTAAAATGAGTAATAAATAATGCTTCAACTTTATTAAGTGGAAGTACCTACGTTCCTAAATTTATTAGGATTCAATCATGACAATTTTTCTTTAATGGAATTTAATTATTTTTTATAAATTTTACAGGTATGTGTGTGTGTGCTTGCGATGAATGTTTCTTTAATATCAACATTGAGAAAACTACTTTTGCATTTAATTGAACTTTAGAAGCTCCAGTACTACTCTCAGTTGAAACTAATGAAGACGATAGCGAACAGAAAAAGCAAGCAAGCAAGGAGATGTATATAAACCATTTGAAAACAAAATAATGCACAAAAAACGTTAAAAATAGCCAGTGATATTTCTTAGCAAAAATCATTAAGCTAAAGTAATCATTCTACATGGATGGAATTCAGTTTCATTTCCGTCTTGATTTTTACAATACTATTAACTCGAGGTGGCTATGAACATTAAAGTTTTACGAGCAAGCACAAGAGCCTGACTACTTCCCGTAAGTTTCAGTTCAGACTTCAACATTAGCGCGTCAAACAATTCGCACGAATATCGCATGCAGTTGGTTTCAACCACAAATTATCTCAGCAAGGCGCAAAATTGTCGAGCATTGTTCCATACATACTTCCTAACCCTTGGTTCCTCGCTTATAAATGGAACACCAAGTGGTCTTATTCTCCTTTAATAACGCTCGCTAATGAATATGAGATTTTGGTTCGCAAACGCATTGTCTATTATGGTGAAAGATAATGTTCTCCCCGAGAGCACTGCCACTATTCAGAACGCGGTTAATTATGGTGTAATTAAACGATATGCCCGGGTAAATGAGATGAGGGTTTCTGAAAGGATGGCAGAGTGCTGACTTGATGCTTTCGAGGGGAGTTTCTGCAAAATGCGGAAGAGCTATTCCAGTTCTTTTCACTAGCCACGAAATAATTAGGAAACATAAGATGTGATTAGTCAGGCTTTCATTTTTTTTAGTTTCATGTTCCAGTTGCCATTCTCTCATGAATCAAAGAACTAAGCAATTATAATAAAATAATGAGCATTTCATGGTGCATTTTATATGCTTAGTATTATTGTCATTTCTTTTTGAAATCGACCTTAAAGCATTTTGCTTCTGATTAACTCATTTTAGAGACTGACAACCTCAATACTTGGTCTATAGTGTAAGACCATATATAATTACCAAATTCAGCTAATGTGCCCTGCTGTTTTCCTCAAAAGATAGGTTACAACACAATGGCAAGATTGTAAGTGAGACATCAACGTCACCAGTCAAAAACTCTATTATATATATCTATGCCCACATTTTGATTCACATTTTTCCAATGCCTCTCCCTTGTAGGTTGCACAAAAATACTTCACCATTTACTATACCAATTTCTTTGTAAGTCTTCTAAAAGAGTATCCGATTTTGCGCCAGTTCCAAACAAGATAATTCTTTTATTCAAAACATTGTTTCAACTCAAAACCATCGATTTTTGAATACAAATTTCAATGAAAATAAGTTTTCATTTAGAAAGCAGAACATTTGGAAAACTTCAAATTTTCTTCTTTTTAACGTTTAGAACTGTTTTTGTGGAAGTAACGTTGGTTCAAAATGACGCCTAAAATATGATGACTAACCAATTGCTGATTGCATTCTCTGTTACTGGTTTTAAGAAGGTTTGAAGCTTAATTGAAGAAAGGGGTATGTTACGATTTTGAAATGGGTTTTCATAAATCAAAAATGCATTTCCACTATTGAAGTAGGAATGCACTGATATAAAATCAACAATGAAACTACTATTACATTTTAAAAAGCATTTCAAATCGTTTCTGCTTCTTAAAAAAGGGCAATATATATGTTTTTAAGATAATGCAGATTAACAATGCCTTGAAGTGAAATTAAAAATTCGCTTTTAGTAGGGCAAAGCTAAAGTAACAAGCCATCTATAAATAACAAAAATAACTTTTAAAACATTGTTGTTATTAGCTTAGCTTTTATACTTTTTGCCATTGTAAATAGTTGAATGCAAAAAAATACGGAATAAAAATTAATGCTTTAATATAGAATTTTTGTTTCAAAAGTAAAGACTAAATTATTTATGTTCCCATTGTTATCTAAAAATCTTCCACGGTGTTAGGGAAGGATTTTTAACAAAATTTTTAAATTCTGTCATAACCAGAGGAATTTCTTTAATTTAGTTCCTCCTTTAGGCATTCTGTAACCGTAATTAGTTACTTAAATAATATGTTAAAACGAATAATAATAAATAAATATACCTATGTCTGATCAAGATATTTAAAATGAACGATGATGATTTTCTCAATAAGATCTAAAAATAAAAGTACTTTTTCACCCTGAAATGAAATGATATAATAACGCAATTGTTCAAATTCATCTGAAATACTATTCTCGCAATTTGAACCGGGACACTTAATCGTGCAGCTTGTAATTAACGCTGTTTTAGCAAAACCTAATAAGAGTTATTTCTATTCTCTCTCCATCACTAATTAATCACCGTTATCTTTCATTCATCACAAAGAAACAAGCTCTTATTGTTGTCTCAAAGAAGAAGATTTCAAAAAATGATTTCTCTTCGTTGATGCACAATCAACATTTAGCGGAAGCATCCAAATGGTGTCAAGATGGATGCTATAAGAACGCCTCATTATGCTTATTGTAAGATGGGAAACAAAACATTCTGGAGCTGAGCCATCCGTTTCGTAGAAGGCTGTTCAACAACTTCAGAAAATCTCTGGACTTGATTGAAAGACTCGGAAAGAGCATTTGCTGAAAGCCTGATTAAAAGGCTTTTTAAATTTACAAGAGGTGCTATTGTTTATGCTCAACAAGTCATAGATCCTGTTGCAGAACGAGAATGATTTACACAGCATGAAAAAGTAAAGCAAAAATAAAAACCTGTCGTTCCATAAAATTGAAACTAATGTGTCCTTCTTAATGTTTTTAAGAAATAAATGCCATCATTCCAATTACTTTTAACCCTGTTGCCATCAATGTTACAAATAAAGCAAGACGAAATTTTGCACGAAAATTAAAAATAAGTCATTCTCTTACTTTCGTCATTATTATGTCTCACAAACAGATAATCATTTAGATTTTTTCCTTACAGAAACATTTGGGACAACTCCCTGTAACTTGTACTTTTCTCCACCAAACCCCTACCTGTTATCCGAGGCCTTAGGATTGCTTACGCACGGGGAGAGGTAGTGGGGTCTACGGATTTTACATGCACATATCCCCAAGTATACATGGTGGTCTTCAGTGGGTATCGAGCGCGCGATCTTCCAGGCAGAATCCGACGTGCTAACCACTGGGCTACCACGGCCCCCTGTAACTTGTACTACATAATGTTAACTAAGAAAATTCTTCTTCAGGATGCCATTTTTACTAGCATTGTTTGTGTAGATTAAACAGTGAACTACCGTGAACAAAAAGGTTCTGAAGCACAAAACTGCGCAAAGTTATTAAAAAGATTACTCAATTTTCTACAGTCTTGTGCAACCGATTCAAGTCATAATTTAAAAGCAGCTACTTGAAGAACTTTTTTTGCATTGTTTAATTCCTCCTAGAACGGTAATTTTATGTCATGTTTCCAAGAACGAATCATTTATATGAGAAGCAGAAAATCTAAATTAAAAAAAAAAAAAAAATATCAAAGAGTAGAAACATTTTAATGAATTATCCTCCCCCCTGCCCCTTCCCCAAAGAAAAAAAAAAGACTTATAGTTCGTTCATTAACATCATATCATAACACAAGCGGTGGACTTCTTTGTTTTTTTTCTCTCCCATCTATTCTACAATATAAATATGCTCTTGAAAGAAAAAAAAAAATCAATTGTTAGGAATCTTCCTATTTAGTGTTTTGTGTGAAGGTCTTATCTGGGCTACTGAATAAGCTATAAGTTACCATTAAGGAAAGCAACTTCACACATTGTGTGGTGCAATCGAACTCTGTATTGCAATCTTTTTTCCTGTTTTGTATGTTAAGGATACTATGAGCTGTTACTGGTTACATGTTATTAAAAAAAAAAAAATAGCTTCCAGTTGTATTATTTTAAATTTAAGGAATGGTTAGTGTCGATTTCTTTGCTTTAAAACCACATCTTTTAAAAGTAAGGCAGGCTCTAACAACTATAAACTTAGGGGAAAATCATTTGCTGTTCCTTTTCTTTTTTTAGAAGAGGAATAAGTGCTATAAAACGGGTGGGGACCTGAATGCTATAATACAGATATATATATAATTTTTAAATAACTATTTCGCGTTTTAAATTTTTCACTGAATTTGTTATTACTTTGTTCTTTCTCCGTCTCCTGTATCCTCATTTACTCAAATGAACTTGAATGAACGTCTACATTTTTTGAATGAATCCTTGTTACTTTAGTTATTTTTCGTTTGCCCTCTTTTCAGGCATTTTTCTCTTCGAAAGTTATCTCACGATATCAATGATATTTTCTAAAGATCGAATGAACGTATTCTGTCAGTCAGAGCTGTTAGAACAAGAGAAACTGAATTTTGGAAACAATTTGGTAAAAAACTTCATTTTGTGGGACTAATTGCTTTGTGACAACATTCAATTTTGGTTACGCTCTCTCTATTAACTATTCCACACATAAGTTATCAAAGAGAGACCAGATCAATTTCTTGCAGGAAAAAATTTCGAAATGTGATGTTAAAATGTTCTTAAAATATTTCCCGTGTAGTCAACAGAAAAAGCATTCCTTTTTTAATACACTTGAACCCCATTATCCCTTCTTCTCACTTTGCTGTTCATCCCTTTTATCCTGCTCCTACCATCAGGAAAACGCTTTGGAGAGGGATTCGAAAACCGGCCATTAACATTCCAAAAGTCCCCTTCTCCTACTCCGGCTTCGAAACGGTAATGGCCAGCAGAGAACACACAGTGAATTACGTGGCAAAAGTGCGAACTCCGTTCTTTTACTAATTAGTGTTTAATTTGGGGATAAACAAGGAGCTCCAAGGCTCTTCGCGCATTCCGCGCCAAAAATTTCTCGCGCAACCATTAAATACGGCGCTAAATAGGCACGAGCCAAAGCGGTGAGTTAATGAAGCAATAACCGTAATGAAAAATGTTCACTCACTGAGTTAAGTTCTCTGAAATTAACGCACGGTTGCGACATTGCCAAGAAATGTTTGGCCGCTTAAGCAGTTTGAAATGTTAAAACGCTGAATCAAAGCTATAATACATCGTGGAAATTAGTTCACTTGAAATGAAGGCGGGGAACATTTCTTGAGAAAAACTTATAAATATTCAGGATAAAAAAAAAGGTTTTACAGCAGTAAAAGTTGCATTTTGTTCAATTAAAATGCGGAAGATTCGCAATTATTTGCAAGTTATTTTGAATAACTTATGAAAATGGCCCTCTAGATTATAAGAAAAGGAAAAGATTATAAGAAAGCAAAAGAAGGTTCCTGTAACTAAAATACGAATCACTACAATGATTTTTAACACCATTATTAGAGACACATGCTTACAATTATTTTTTTTTAGTTTACTAACATAGAAGTTGCAAATCGAATAAGAGTACTTCTCGGATGCATGTAGGTTACTCTTTTTTAAAGCACATCCAACCACTTCAAAGTTTTTAATCAAGCTTTTATCGTATGCTTCAGGACACCTTTCCACGGCGCCCAAAGTTGAAAAAACGTTGGAACTCCCACTGCACCTTTCAAAGTATCATTGTTTTTTGAAGTATTTTCCAGACATTGATAATTTAGATTACTGGTTCTTAAAAGGGAAGCTTCAGTGATCCAACTGCGGTCCATAAATAATTCATCTATTTTTGCTGGGTTTTGCGAAAAGTCGAGCTTTTCTGTGCCACCCTGTAGAAATGGAAAATATGCGGAGAGAAAACCTGGAAACCGGCATCCATTCTTTCAAGTAGCATGTCTATCGGCGGATGCCATTACCACTTGAGAATTGTGACGTTCAGTTTCCCCCTAGATGGCGGCCCCTGAGCTCTAATTGACGCGAAACTGCACTAGGAATTTAATTTAGCCGAGAGTATCCAAGCCAAACAGATTTTTTAAGCTACAGATGAGAGGATTTGTTGGAAGTAGATTTGGCATCTAACAAATGTAGGTTTCTTAAAAAGTTGATCGCTACCAGAAAATGAAAATGGCGTCTGCAATTATACTACTTTTCGTCTACGGAACTCTCAGTTAAATCAGGGCCTCACACTCACACATAGCTTAATCTTCGTTTGTTTATATTGCTTCCGAACAAAGTTAATGCTCTCAAGTTAACGAGATCCCGTTCATCTGCACTTGTTTAATGCATCTACTCAGTTTTCCAGCTACTCTCTCTTAATGAGGCTCCGCCAAGTTTATCAGTGAGATCTAAGAATCATGCGAATGCAAGAAGTCATCTGCTTCATAATCATTTTCAGGAAGCTGAAGATCTGAAGATTTGATATTTTGGCGAGGGAGTCCTATTTAGGATGTGAGGTAAGATCCTTCTCCTCGCCTTGTCAGCAGCTCTTCAAAAAAAAAAGAAAGAAAAAAAAAAAAAACTGCATCATTTGCCAAAATGTTTATAATTTAGTTACCTAGAGAATTTTTATTACGTTTCTTAACACCCCATGCAAAAATCGTAAAAGAATATAAGGTCACGTCATCCTGAAAAAGTTGAAAGTATTATTTTTAGCATAGACGTCTATGGTAAAAATAACGTATTCAATATTTTTATCTTTGTCAACCCATATTGATATTTTATCCTGTGATTCACAACACTCCTAAATATTCATAGAATTAATTTGAGAATTTTTGACTAAGGTTTTTGAGACGAAAAAAACATTTGCAATTTTTAATCCGATTTTGAGAAAAAAAAAATTGTTTTAACATATACAATGCAACATATCCTTCTTTACAGAGACCAATAAAGCTACCCCCGTCTCCATTTCAATTATAACAGCTTCTACTGAAATTCAATATCTGGATTGCTTTATGATAAAAGAAGGATCCTTGCTCGCAGTCAGCAACTTGGTACTATTTCTTTAGTGTGACATACCATTAATTTTCTTTTTTGGCAGTGGAATTGGCTACCACAGATTGCAGATATTCCTCTTATAAATTAAATTAATTTACCGCACTAATAATGCAATTGGTAACTTATACACTAAACGCGTTTTCATGAATATAGTACGTAATTACTAATATGAGTTTGAAAATAAATTCATTAATTGTAACGGTGACTGTTCATTTTCGGTTTCGATTTCGGATAAGAGCCAGCAGGACGGCATAGTGGTAAGGCATTGGCCTCGTACGCCCAAGTTCGCAGGATCGAACATGGCCCAAATCGATGGATTTTCAAGATGCAGAAAATAGTCCATGACTACATCGTTTGAGTATGCGACATGTTAAAGGCCCCTTGAGTATCTATTTGGCCTGAATACTCTTGGCTAAATTAAATTCCTAATGCAGCTTCGCATCATTTAGAGCTCAGGTGTCCCGTCTGGGGAGGAACTGAGGTGGTAATGGCACCCGCCGATAGTAGTGCCACTTGAAAGAATGGATGCCGGTTTGCGGGGAATGCACTCGGTCTGCAAAGCTTTGTGACCATACACTCTCAGAAACGCAAGCTCAAATCTCACGAAACTTTAGTCGTATTTGACGAAATGGTTTCGCGAAAAATGCTCCGAGTAAACCTTTCGTCGAATTGCCGAAATTTGTGTAGTGACTTTTTTTAAGGCACGTGATCGAGTGAGGAAAGAATTGTTATAAATGACGAAATTTTCTTGACCATTGAAGAATCGTTGAAAATGAGGATTCTATTTTTGAGAGTGTATGCAGCGTCATTAGAAAGAAAAAAAGACGGAAGAAGATTTCGGGTAAGAAGAGTTTAAGAGTTAAAGATACTGTAATGACATTTTTTAAGGAGTAAATAACCATAAAAATAAGCAAGCTCTTACTTTCAAAAATAATAATTAATTGAATGTAAAAAAAGTAAAGCGGACTAGGACGTTGCGTGATAAACCGCCATTAGGGATTACCATTTCTCAGAGCCCCATAGCTTTCTACTAAACATTTCTCAATTACCAGCCTCAAACATTAGTAATCGAGCGTACGCGGGGAGCCTTGTCTGATATCAGCCACAATCTGCGACAGCAAACCGCCATATGTGCAAGCAAACCAGGGTATGAGTATCGGGTTGCCGGTATGCAGAAGCCGGACGACGACGCCGAGGGCTAACGGGGCTTGTCCGGCGGCGACTTGCCTCTAATCATCGGTGAACCGTGACGTTTTTTTCCTCTACACTTTCCCCTAGTTGCTGATTTAACAAAGTGCTTAATGTGCGCTACTGGTGGTTTTTCTGCGAATTTTTTTCTGCGTTTTTTATATATATATACTTTCAATGGATAAACCGTAGGGGTATGAATGAATTCTTTTTCATTGTGGGAGACCGATTTTTTTTATGTTGGAACTTCACTATTATTGTTATTGTAGCTTCCGTAAGTGAATTTTATTGCAGCAACATTTGCTTGGGAAAAGAAATTTCAATTGGTTTTCGAAGAAGTAAAGAACTTTTCCCGAAGAAGGGTTGTTTTCATTTTAAGGTGCATTACTGATGAAATTGTTACTATTATCGTTAGTTCACAGAGTCTAGAAACGCTATGCGTGATTATGTCTTTTAGTTTTATTTCGTGGGAAATAAAACTACAAGATTTTGATGTGCATTGCTGTGGAGAACTTCGATATCAAAATCTAAAAAGATTTTTAGACTTCTAAACCGTCATTAAAGTTATTATCGTAATTATATGGCATTGGACAATTTTGTGTTAGAATTCAAAAAGTTTGTATTGTTACTCGATTTGAGGCAAGCAAAATCAAAAAGACCTGTCTGTTTGTCTGTCTCTCTGAATATCACCTTGTCTGTCTATTTGTTTATAGTTCGTGTGGAGCCACGACGTGGCGTATCAAGTCGAGTAAGTACACCTCAAAGTACTTTTTCTAAAATTCACTCTTTGTTCATCGTTCTTTTCGCTTTTAAAAATTTCTTCATAAATTTCTTCATAAAAATGAAAAAAGAATAAACAGATTTTTGCATTTTTAAATTTGCCTGCCTTTTTAAAACTCAGAAAAACTCACAAGGTGAAATTTGTTAGATTTTTGTAAAGCAATTGAAAATCCTATAATTGTTTTAGCAAGAAACCAATAAAATACACTCGAAAAGTTAAAAAGGCAACAAAGAACAAAAATAACTAGAATTTGTTTCACTTAAAAGCAGGATTTGCTATGTGTGCATATGTTGAAAAATTTTTCCAGCTTTACATGATCCAATACTGCCATATTTTTGGTGTGCAGTTGCATAGGCTGTAGAGCACAAGGTTCTAGGCCCGGGTTGGGGTCCTGGTCCGAAAAATGTCATTAATAAATGAAGCACCTCTTCAATCTAGTAGTCTGGTAGTCCCGGTATAGTAGTCCATTTTAAGTTGTAGATCAGAAAATTAATTTTTTTTTGGCCACTTCGAGTTCGGCCTTTCTACCCAAGCATAAAAGGTTGTACAAGGTTGTTGGTCGTTGGGTCACAATCAAAGCACAAAGCATCAACGTTGAATGATTTTCTCGCAAAAAAGCTTTTTAATTTGCCAAAAACGGGGGAGAAGGAGGCTAGTGTGGAGAACATGATTGACTCTATTTTTTCAATTAAGGTTTTTCAGGAAATTTCTGCAGTTTTGCAATTTCCTTTTGCAATTTATATGATGCACATGTTTGCTTCCGTGTGCAGCTTCGGGAAAATACTTTTTATTAATTGAATAAGAATTAATAAATCAAGGTTTTAAGCTTAAAAAGTTAAGTTCATGAGTTTTTTTTTAACTGCTAATTTAGGCTATTTTAATTCAAAATTTCAAACAAGAGACGATAGCATGCTATAGTATAACTGCATGAAATCGCTATATGTTTCCGCACTCGCCTTTGCTCAGCATGGTTTGAATTTGCCAGTGTTACGTGAAACGAGTTAACTGAATCCAATGGATTAGTGTGAACACAGCATGGTGGGGCTACTATGCACAATTTCATTCAGCTATCAGTGGCAAAACTATTAATTCAGTAGGTAGGGCATACGGAAGGCAGTGTAAGCAGCCTTTTGCATGAAAAGTGATGACGTAAAGATCAAAGAATCAGAGCTGACTAAGAAGACAGACATCAAGGCAAGAGATTCTTTATTCGTTCAATTTTTTCCATACGTGCAAGACTGTTAGAAATTTCCATAAGAAATTAGTAACATAACAATTTATTTGATTGTTATTTTACCATATTTAATTACAACAGTTGAATAACCATTAAAAAGATGATGCTCAAACCTCTGATTGTGAAATAAATTGTTTATTCTCTGTTTCTCCAAAAGAACGTTTAACTAACCGTAATTTACAAGCGCCACAAGGTCTCGTAGTCAATAAGAATCGGACGTTCATCTTGGTTGTGGAACCTTACCGGTCGTACATTGTTGTTAAAATATGAATAGAGATTTATCAGTTCAAATCTGCATGTGTATATAAAAAAGAAGGAAAAAAAAATGGCTGAAGCAGTGGTTACTAAACAGAAACACATACACATGTAAATCAAAAAATGGAGACCTCAGATTCCCGAACTGTTTGCAAATGAGCGAACCCATTATTTGAGCTGCTGAAGCTAGTTTGTATTTTAATTTTTGAAGCAAATAAAATAATTTTCGTCAATATACAGTAAATTTAGACCAAAAATGACTTTGGATGCAATCAAAAACTGAAATCTCAATTTTAATGCAGTTCGCCTTTGGAAAAGAAGATCTATTGATAAATAAACGGCCGCTTTGACGTGTAGATGGCCGAATGATTAGAGCGCAAGGTTGATATGCCATGCATCCGGGGTTCGATTCCGCACGCTTCGTTTACGGTTTCTACGCCTCGAAGATTCTACGCCTCAAAATGGTTCAAAAACCGTAAAAATTCAGTTTTGAAACCATTTTTAAATGGTTATAAAACCGTAAACTTTTGTATTTACGGCTTTTTAACCAAGCTGATTGGAAATGGTTTAGGTCCCGTAAAGATAGAAAATTTTTCAAAACCGTGAATTTAACGGTCAATCAGATGGACAGACTGCTGCCGGCTATTTAACCGTAATTTCATGATGAAGTTTCTGACAGTGAAGAAGTCGATCCGCAGTGCTTTTCAGACATTTCTCAAGAAGATAGAATGCTATTATGTAGCTCTCTGAGTGTGTAAATGCTTAATGAAATGCATTGAGTTTTTGTTTTTTTTATTATTTTTTAATTTTTTTTGCCATCCCCCCCCCCTTTTTTGACAAATGATTATTTTAGAAACTGACTTAAGAATTTAAACCTGATTGTATGGTTGAGCTATTCGCCAAATATAAGTCTTTGACTTTGGTAAATAAAAACAATAATTTTTACTTGTGCATTTTATTTTAAACTTTTTTTTTTCTTTTTCGTTATAATTTTAGAATGTACGTACTTTTGTCTTTGAAACAGAATCATAGCATACGCATCGACACCCTTTACAACAAAAATACATTAAATACAATATTAATTAAGATATACTTTATTAAAATTAATAACACTAAGGAATATGATTTTTAAGTTCAAGTTTATTTTATACAGTTTTATATGCACTTTTAAGGACTGTATTATTTTGTCTGAATCAGTATTCTAGATGCTCCACACTAGCCCAATTACATGTGGGTACTGTGGAGAAAACCAATGTTTTTTAGAAAAATATATTATAACTGAGCTGTATACCCAAAATGCTTGGTTGATATATTTTTAATATATGAACCAAACTGAAAGTAAAAGTGAGAATTATTGCAAAAAATAGCATTTTACTTTTTTTTTTTTTGGTAATACTTGTGAAAATTTGAAAATTCCTCCCCGGAGTGGAAGTGTGTTCACAATTAATAATGCAATTAGTGGGAGAAGGAGTTCAGGTTATTAAAATCTGATTTAACATTTCCCCAAATCCAAGAGGCAAAGTACAAGTTTCAAAATATGTCTAATGGGCTGTTGCTCGTTTCTGCGAATTGCAGACCTAATTCGTTCCCGAGAGATTGGTGCCATCTCTTTCAGCGGCACCAAAATGAGTGTGGTACCATCGCCGCATGAGAATTTTGACGTCCGGTTTCTCCACCTGAAAGGGCGAGCACCCGGACTTTGTAGATGAGAAATTGCACTAGGAATTTTATTTAGCCGAGAGCCATACATGCCAAATGTCTACTCAAGGGATCTTTTACATGCCGAACAATGATACGATTTTCGGCATCTTGAAAATCCACCGACACTGCCAGGCTCTCGATCCTCTGATCTGGGGCGTACTCCGCGCCTTACCACGACGTCATCATGCCTGCAGTTTCAAAATACGATTCAATTTAACTCTAAATTTGCCTGAATTTATATCTAACTGGAAATAATTATAGTGAGATAGCAATGAGATATATCATACAATTTATAGAAAAGTATTTTGTGGCTAGCATTGAACCAACTTTATTAATAATGCACGGAGTATAATTCAGAAAACAATGGAGCGCATATTTTTCTGACAATATCTTCCGGAAATATTTCACACTGAAAATTTACCGAATTTCGATTAGAATTTCAAGCATTCATGTACCTCTCACAGATCTCATGACAGTCAATTAAAGAATGCATGACTTTTTGTGTCAATTTCAGCTGCGTTCCGTATGGCGAAATATGAGATTCTGCTGCGGATGTATGAGAAGAAATTTTTTCCGATCTCTATCTTCAGCTGTGATGAAGAGATAAAAATCATGACATTGCTTCTAGGACCGTAAAATATTTCATTTCTTAAGCCTTAAATTATTTAAGAAATTTACGCTTGTATGTGATATTACGTTTCGAATTATTGATTCCATTCTAACCTTTATTTATACAAAATAGTGCATAAATTACACGCTAATATAAACACACACAAATAATTCTTCATCGAGGATTTGGCAAAGACTTATTAGCCCAACCACAGTCAACAGTGGCAGGGTTCGTAAAGGTCCTTAGAAAGTCCTTAATGTTCATTTTCATTTTTAAGGCCTTAAAAAGTCCTTAAATAGTCCTTATTTTTTATTCCAGGTGCTTATTATTTTTTTGTTAAACTAAGAAGGTACCCATGCGCTCTATTTGTTTTACTATGTTTTGTATTTTTCACAAGAATCAAACTTCTTTCATTTCAATTACTTAATCGAACCTCAAATTTGGTTTGCTCGGGTCTGGTACTATCGCGGCTTTCGGGCAGACCCAAAACGGCGGATTGACAGGACCAAAAATGGTGGACTTCATCGCATTTTTACTACAAATTCAGTGCTTTCTCAACTGGTAAATAAATAATTAAATCTTGTTTTTTAAATTTTTTTGAAAAGTTATAAGTAAATTGATGCGTTATATATTTTGACAAAAAGAAAAGGTTCATGGATTTTGATAAAATGCTTCAAACTACAACACCCAATTCAGTTAAAATTAACTTGTACCCACCCACATGCCAGCTCCCAATTTGCTATTTCCTGCAATTGTATGAAAAAGAAAATCGAGCTACATCTAAAAAAAATTAAAATATTAGTAAGAGAAGTCGAATCAAAACACAAGCATTAGTACAAAATGCAATGGTGCCCAGCAACTGGGCACCATTTAAGACCACAGAAAAATAAATCACACAAGTTCCCTCATTTTGCTTTTAAAAGAGAAAAGAAAAAGGAATAAAATTTGAAAAACGGACTTTTAAGGACTCGAGGGGAAAATTTTTTATGAATTAACAAAAATCGGAAATTTTCGAAAAAGAGCCGAATTTCGGGATTTCAAATTTGGGATTCGATACTATTTATTAAATTTAGTTTCAAAGTAAATAAATATTTTTTTGCATGAAAATTGTTACTAAATCATCTACATTCTAAACAATAATCAATAAAGCAAGTGGGAGCAGCTCTTATTAAGTAATCAGTAAATAAATATTGCTTTTGAAACCTTTTTTTTTAATTTAAGGGGCGGGGGGGGGGGGGTAATACTTCAAAGATGCATAGTGTTGACATCTAGCTCAATAAAAGAGATACATTTAACTAACATGTAGGCAAAAAAAAACTTTCAGCTTTTTTTGCGTTTGGCCAATCGCATGTATGATTATCGCTTCTTTATACTGTTAAAGGTAAAAGAATGACCTATTTTTATTATTTTTATTACATCTTACACTATAATTAGCGGCGAGTTGCCAACTCTCCCGATCACTTTTTAGCTGATCTTTCGCTAAACAGTTTGTTCTCCCATTGTTTTTTTTAAATCAAATAAAATATATATATCTAAAAAATTAATTTGTTTTAAAGTAATGCTTTAATATTTAATAAATTTTTATCAAGCAATTTGGCTTCGCGATCGTTCGCTGTATGGTTTTGTTGTGTGGGAGATGATGGATATTTGCTGTGTTAATCAAAATTTGTATCTCATGAAATTTCTTAATTTGCGGTAAATTGAAGGAATCGACCTCTTCTTAAACCTATACACCGTAGTTGCCAAATGCTCCGTTTTCCCCTAGTTTTCCTGTATATTTTTTTTTTGTGAACTTCGAAAACTCGATTTTTTGCAAAAAGATCCGATTTTTCAAGCTAATGTACAAGTATTTTTATCTAAAGGGATTGTACTACAAAACAAGAAAATTTTTGAAGAAACTTTTTAAAAAGACATGTATTAATTTACATGAATTTTCATAACTTATAACGCGAAAATGTAAAAGCCTATTTTTCTGAAACTTGCTAACATCTAGCACGTGCTTCGCCGAAAATTGCACGCAGCTTTTGAGACATTTATCTTTTTGCATCCTGTAAATATATCGATTATTTAAAAAGTTGACAGTTGTTTTAGTATTTTCAACCTGTAGTCTGCTTGTTTTATTTTTTACTTAAAAATATTGCTCAATTTTTTGAAACTTTATTTTAGTTAAATTTTGGTAGTTACTATTTGAGGGTAATGTACAAAGTTTTAAGCGAATAAGCTCCATTTTTTATTTATGTTGTTTCCAGAATAAAATATTTTTCTCAAGTTGAAAAAGTTTTTTCAGAATTTTTGTAAGCTCTTCTAAATAATTTAGAAAAAATATATTTATGTCAAAGATAAAAATTTAAATAAGCCTAAATTGAGATGCTGGCAACATAAGTTAAGTAAAATGAAAAAAAAAATCTAAATTAAACACAAATTCTCAAGACAAAGTGCAGCGTTTTCTTTAACAATTTCTTTTTATTTAAATTGTTTTTCATTTAACTTGTATTTTATAGCATTAACCATTTTTGATAATTTTTCACTTGCTTATATATGATTAATACTTGTGCTGTGTGCTTCTTATTACTAGCGCCAATAATTATTTAACTCCCTGACTGTATTGGACATTAGAAAAGCAACAATACAAAGAGAGCTCCATAAAAGTGTTTGTGTTGCGTTCCTGATAAAAATGTGATGTTAAATCAATTACCTCTTTCAATAATGCTTCTTTTTGAAATAAACATAACAGTTTGTATATTGCGAAAATTTGTGAGGTCCTTAAAATTTTTTGTAGGTCCTTAAAAAGTCCTTAGAAAGTCCTTATTTTTGGTTTTGCCAAAAGCGTACGAACCCTGAGTGGGCCTGCCACTGTCACGCGTGCCTTTCGATTTGTAATAGAAGGTAGTTGTAGGTCATACGAGGTCCCGAGTGTCATAGTTGGACCTAACTTTTCCAATAATTTTAATACTCATTTAATTTCATCTAATTCTCTTCCAATATCAACAATTTTTTCAATCTTATCTATAATAGTGCAGCCTTTCATATATAGTACTGCTGCCTGAATTCAACTTTAATCTTAGTTCCTAAGAATCCAGGTCTCGGAGCCATACAATAAAATGGATACCGTCGTAACCCTGCAAAATATTAGTTGCTTCTCTTCCCGTAAGGCTCTAATTAAAGTGCAAGAGATGTGTTGGAACTTGAGTAGCCTTTTTTTATTATAGTTAAAGGTTACGTCACATCCTAGGTAGTTGAAGTGATGTAGGGTCAGTTGGGGTAATTGTAAACGCTTTTTCAATACGATTTTTTTTATCCTTCCCTACCTCTTGAATGAATTCAGAGATAAAATTGTGAGCATTGTAGCCACTTCTGTACTTCTTGTGAGTAAATGCGTACAAAAATTTTGACTTTATGATTATTTGTTAGCGAATGAGCTCGTTTTTATAACTACCCCAGTGCTCCCCAGAGATCTGGGGTAATTGTAAACGGTGATTTATTTTCGAATAAGGTTGATGCAAATGGAAAATTGTTTCATACACAGTCTGCTTGAAGGCTTAAGATGTTCCGGAGCAATGGTTCTCAATCTGCTGCCAACAGGCCGCATGTGGTCCGCTGAGTTATGTTATGAGTCGGTTAAGATCATTTAACGAGAAATATCTTGCAAAAAATCAAGTAATGCGACAAATTTATGTAAAATTTGTCCCGCAGTGGATCAGTCGGTTAAGCTTGGATCCCACAGAACACCGAAAGTGAAACACAACTGGCCGTGGTCAACGCTTGACCACCTCCCGCGACTGATTACTCTGAGACCGAGTGCGCTACAGGAAGCTGTGCACGTAAAATACATCGTCGCTTCAAATGTCCACCAACTTAAAAATAATTTCCGGTGAGGGACCATCCTAGGTGACGATCTCTCATCGGGGAGCTGGTTCAAAATCCTTAAGCCCCTCTGAGCCAAGTGTACTTCATTCTAGCGGAGCTCATTAATAATCAGTAAGAGTTTCCATAATTCATTTTCGCCCTGCAAGGGGGGCTTGGAGTTCCAAGTGGCATTAGCAACAACAACAACAGTTATGTAAAAGAGACACAAAAGTGTAACTTACATCAAAACATAATACTTATTGTCCCCCCAAAATATTTGAAATAGGATAAATTTAAGTGTTTACAATTACCCCAGAGTACGAAATATATGGGGTAATTGCAAACACCTTACTTTCACATGAAAAATATAATTTTCGATTTATATAAAGATAATAATTATGAGGATTAAATTCATAACTCAATGTTTTTAGCAGCATTCCATATGACAAATAAAAATGGTTGAAACCGCTTGCATCGCATTTGTAGATGAGCTGGAGAGGAAAATGTAAGATCACTAAATTTTGTTAAACAACTTTTTTCACTGTGCCATTTTCAAACGATAGTGACGCCTCCACAGTTGTTTCGAAACTTACGAAACTGTTTCAATGTCTCCCCTATGCTGCCAGGTAATCATTCACCAAGTAGTTAAGTTTTCAAAACCACCACAAGTGTAGTTATGAAGCTTGTTAATTTTATTATCAATAATGATTTCTGTTCCGACTGGTTCTTTATCTTTAAATACCATTGGTTTCGTTTTTTTCATAACTATAAGGGTGCCTATCTCATTTGTGATAAACGTGTTTTACATTTGAGGTTTACTTTCTTTTAATGAGGAAATATGTACCGTTCAATCATTTAGGGGACAGGCATGTCGCTTTTTTCCGTGAAAAAAAATGCTGTTATAAGCAAACATTTATAGCATTTCCTTAAACAAGAAATTCCAGCTCACGCCTACTTAGAAATGTACAGTTTCGCCCAAAAGTGTCTAACAAAGCGTCTCTCAATTAGTTCTACGTCTAATTATTTTCTCCTCAAACCTTATGCGATTCTTAACAGAAAGCACAGAAGTCATAAATCTGATTCGCTCTGCTTTTCACTGATTTCCTCTCTCGAAAGCAGCTTTTCCCATTGAGCATAGCTCAAGAGAATGTAAAAAACAAGTAAATTTCAACAAACCAACAAAGTGCCATGAATTAAACGGATAATTTCGGACAGCTCATAACTTCCAGCTGATGAGTTGGACAAATGATACCTCACAACAGCGTCAAGAGTTGGTAATTTGATATTTCCCGAGGAGGGAAGTATCTCCAACTTATCTGTCAGTTTGTCCCGCCGTAATTTCTCTACGCTTGCGACGATTCTTCTTCTTCGAAGAGGACCCCTTTGGGGGGAAAAAGAAGCAACCGCAACCAACAAGATATTTGCAGTGCTAATTAGTACCGCCTCGTTGCACACCGCCTTCCACACCAATCCTTTGGAACACAAGCGTGGATGGAACTTCTATTTCGAGGATAGCACTTCGAGCTGCTGTCAGCAATCAATCAGATAGTGTCGCCAACAGACGAGACAGTTTTATCGGGAATGATATCGACTGGAACTTAAAGTGATGTCGTCTTTTGAATCCCACTTTGCTGTTTGTGAAACTCAATGCTACAAAATGTAAATCAAATTCTTAATCTGAAGATCGCCGGTTCTCCTCTTGAGCTGAGTATTGCTTTTTTTTTGGAAAAGTTCGTTAAGCCTTTCGTCATAGCCAGCTACAAATTATAACTCAATCAATCATTGATAACATATTTTGAAGCAAGCAAGGCGTACAGAAATCTGCACACTTCCTTTCTAAAAGAGCTTTTGAAGGATTTCTTTTATAAAGACTAATAACCTGTTTTTCAGAAATATACTGTCTTTATGTTTCACGCCCGACAAGTAAGTTTAATGTAATAGCGGACTTTTTTTTCCACATTACCTTTGTGCACTTGATTCATCATTTCTATTTACTGCACAAAGAGAAACCTTGTTCAACCGGACTAATATAGATTGGGGTAGTTCGTACTAACAAACTATTCGGAATATCAAATAATGCTACAAGCAAGGCCGTATCCAGAGGGGGGGGGGGCCGACGGGCCCGGGGCCCCCCGAAATCCCGTACATTTTCGCAATGTAGCATATATTCCTCCCTGAAACTTTCCTCAACACTAGTGTTTCAAAGTCAGGGCCCCCCCCCCCCCCGAAAAAATTTTCTTGCTACGGCCCTGGCTACAAGATCATATTAATGCCTGAAAGGCATGTAATAGAATATATGAATGTTTTACTTTCTGACTGACTGTCGTACTTTGTTTTATCTTTTCTAAAATCTGAATGATTTCTAACTTTTGGCGAACATTTAAAGTGTTATGGTTATTTTCCTAGTTTCTACTACTTATCGAATATGGTCAAACAAAAGTACGGGACCTATGAGAAATCACCCTCGATTGATTAAAAAAAGAATAATCAATCAGCGATTTCCTTTTTCTACTTTGCTTCCCTTTTCGCAAAATTAGACCTACTGCTGTTACTGAAATCACAGGAGCACCGATTGCTTGAACTAATGCTTGAAATGAGAGAAACTAGACTTTCTATCCTTGGATTTTATTGGGCATTTTCAGGAGTTAAGAGAGCCTGGCCCACCTTAAGCTCAGGCATCTTGTTGTTGTTGCAGATGTCATTTGTATATAACCTGGCAGAGCGACCTGGAATTAGGGCAGTAAGGTCGGGTCTTCCGTTTTTCGGTTCATTCAGTGAAAATTTATCTATGGACAATCAAACAAACAAACAATTCCTTGGGAATTCGGTTAAAAACACATGAAGATTTTAAATCAATGTTCAGAAGTACAATTGAAAATAAATTTGGCTAATTTCTTGAAACTAATACTATGCTTTTTAACACTAATATTTCTTCTAGGGATTCAGCTGATATTTTGTAACAGTTAATTACTAAAAGTTGTTTTTTATTATTATTATTTTATTGCATAATGACTAAATATTTGTTTTGTCTCAGGTTTTTGGAATGAAATTGACTCAGACATTCACTGTAGCGTTGACTCATTGATGGAAACTAATTCGTAAGGGACAATTACTCATAAATGAAAAGCAAATTGCAGTTGCACTCAGTAATCTTTCGTTTTGAAAATGAATAAAAAATGGTCATACATTAATAAAAATTCTTTATTCCAGATAATAGTTGAAGAGTTACGCCGTTTTGTGAATCAGGTGTAGTTAGTCAGGAATCAGTATTTTTATTTATTTTTTTGTATTAAAAAAGATGGAGGTTGTATTTGCGAGTACCTTCATTCTGGTAGAATTTTCTTTTAAAAGTGCTTAAAATATTGATAGAGTTCGAAGTTGGCAAAACTCTGCAATGTTGAAAAATGCTATTTAAAAGTTTGCTTGAATAAAATTACCTGGAAAAAGAATATATAAATAAATAATCAAATTCTTAGGTTTTCTTCTATATGTCAGAATTTTACAATTCATATTCAATTTTATTAAATTCAGTAACCGCTGAAAATTATTTCTATTTTTCTTTTACGAAAATCATGATCTATAAATTATGACTGTCCGTTTTTTAAATAGGAAGCTAGAATGAGAAAATTCTTATATTTTCCAGAGTTTCTTTGTTTTTCCCCACCATTCATTTATTAAAATCATGATTTAATCATTCTAATGAAATGCATGAAATGAAAAACTTGGCCCACAACATACTGCATATTCATCTGATTTTGTTATTTTTCCCTTTATCTTCTTATGGTTTCATTAAGAAATAAATAAATAAATAAAAAGGAACAAAATGCAGTTTTTCACTATTTATTTATTTATTTATTTTTTGTCATACTGTTTTTGAGAAAATGAAAAGCACTATTAAATAGTTATTAGGTCGGAGCGTAAAAACTTTTTTTGGAAATTGTTTCTGCGTGAGGGCTGAATAGTTGTGGGATGGCATGAGGAACATACACACACAATTTTAACTTAATCAATTTACGTCTTCCGGTTCCAACTTTGGTTCAAAAAACGTAAAAATTAAGTTAAAATTCAACAATCTCGTAAATTTTCAAAATTTTAATCTTATTTTTGTGATAATGACGAATATTTAGCAGAATGTATGAGAAACATGTATACAAAAATTTAAATTAATCCATCAATATCTTCCGGTTCCACTTTCAGGGGTCAATGTGCGAAATTATCCGAAAATGAAGTTGATTTTGGCATAACACTTAATTCTCTCGTCATTGATTTCATTCATCAGGTCATGAATGAAATCAAGGAGTGTCATGCCATCGTTTTAAACCAAAAGCCCGCACAGAGCGAAAAATATAGATCTTGGAAAATGAAGTTTAACCCACCTTTGAAACGCTACAAAAGAAGACTCATTTAGTTACACAAAAATGGTGTTTTGTTAGTAACACTTACTGCTCAATGTTCATAATTATTATTTTCAAACACCTAAGTTTTCCATAACATATGTTTAAATATTTCAAAAATTAATGTTCTAGCAAAGATTTATCTTTTGTTATTAAATTGTGATTTTTTCTATTTTCGCCAGATTTTGGTAATTTAGAAAAAAGTGTAGCCCGAATATAAGTATTGCTTAATCTATAATTTTATCATAATTTTTCATATCATTACACAAATTTTCCAACTTTTGCTAAGGGAAAATCGGAAACGTGAAAGTTAAATGTTATGCCAAAATCTATTTTATTATCGGATAATTTCGCACATTTACCCCTGAAAGTTGAACCCGAAGATATTGATGGATTAATTTAAATTTTTCTTATTTATGGTTCTCACACATTCTGCTACATATTCGTCAGTGTCACAAATAGGAAATTAAAATTTCGAAAATTTGCAAAATTGTTGAATTTTACCTTAATTTTTACGTTTTTTGCGTTCTTTGAACCAAAACTGGAACCGGTAGATATTAATTTATTAAGTTAAAATTTTGTGTGTATACTCCTAATGCCACCACGCAACTATTCAGTCCTCACGCAAAAACAATTTCCAAAAAAATGTTCTTTACGCTCTGCCTTAATAGTTATCCTTCTTATTCTAAAAACTGAGTTGCTGCAGATAGGAAGTGTTGTCACGTGACGTTGTTGCAAATAATTCGTTCGTTGAAAGTGCAATTTAAAGGGGAGATGTTTTCTTGGGTGAATTCTATATGCACTTCTCCATACATTTCAACGATGATCAAGAGACAACCAGAAAAACTGCAACCCAATGAGGTTATGTAAGAGATTATGTAACAACCTAGTGCTTCAACTTCTCATTTCTCAAAGCAACGTCTCGGAGCTTCGAATCTTTTGGTGTCTAACCATATATGTAGTTTTTGTATCATGAGTCAAGATTTTCAATAATCAGTTACATATGAAATTTCGAAATTTTCCTTGAAATTATCCAAGGGAAGAATTTTTAAGAAAGGAAGGTAGAATTTATATCTAAATCTAAACTCAGAGGCGCGACCGCCCATTGGGGGCCAAGGCCTGCTGTGCCCACCCCAGCTTTCGAGACCGATTTGATCGGGTGCAGAAACAGATGTTCCGGTCGTGTGGTCGGCCCGATGCGGAACCCCAGTGTTTAGTTCCCAAGCATGCTCGGTCCTCATTTTATCGACCCCACTGAAATAATGCACGACTGAGTCGACCCTGCCCAGCCCGGGAATCGGACCTGTGGCATGGCAGCACAGTAGGCTACTACTAAAAATTTATATATACACGATATTAAAAAAAATCCTGAGTAAATTCAGGTTCAGCTAAATTAGTAAGCTAATTTAAGAAGTAAGAAGAGAAGAGAGTTAATTGAGTAAGTAGTTTTAATTCAGATTCATTAACAAGTACTAAATGTAAAATTCAAGTATGAATAGATATTTTAAATTTCAACAAAATATCCAAATATAAACTACAGGTACATATTAAAATAGGAGGGGTGAAAATCTTACGTGGTTTACCACTTTTTATGCGTGTCCACTATTTCCGCCTTTTCCATTTTCTACTTTTCTTTTCTTCCCTTTTCGCAAAATTAGGCCTAGTGCTGTTATTAAAATCACAGCAGCACCGATTGCTTGAACTAGTGCTTGATATGAGGGAAACTAGACTTTCTTTCCTTGGGTTTCGTTGAGCTTTTACAGGAGTCAAGAGAGCCTGGCCCACCTAAATTTCCAGCATCTTGTTCTTGCTGTTGCTAATGCCACTTGTATATCCAAGCTCCCTTCTCAGAGCGACCAGAAATTAAGGCAGTAAGGTAGAGTCTTTCCGTTTTTAATGATTACTGCAAGGGTGGAAGTACAACTAGGCTCAAGCACAGGTAATGTATTCGGATGATAACAGATGGTGTCCTTTTTTGAACTAATAGTGAAGGGAAGGGCAATTCTCCACCCTCCGGTACCCTCGGAACTGCCTCGGGGCTTCAGGGTCCACGGATTTTACATGCATGTATCCCCAAGTGTACATGGTGTGTCTTCAGCAGGTCGGTTATCGAACCCCCAACCCTCCGGTTTGAAAACCGATACCCTAACACAGTAGGCTGTGCAGTTCAATTCATAGTCTATATAAGTCAGTCACGATTAACTCTGCATATTGGATAGGGGTAAAAAATTTGTTCCAAAATGCTCTTCTTTGCTGTATTCTGCTACAAAAACATCAAAAATTATCGTTTTAAAAAAGAAATAAAAATTTCGAAAAATCGCGACAAAATAGCGTATGGATTTTAAAAATTACTGATTCCATTATTGAGAGGCTTTTTAAGGGAATTCGAATACTTTCATGTATTATTGAGTGTTTATTTTTTAAATTTATTTATATTTTTGGATCTCTAAATAAAAAGTGTACAATTAAGCATTACATCTCATTTCAGTCATTTTAAAATACTTTATGTGTGTGCAAAGGTTCATATGTTTTTTAAATTTACTTCAGCTCAGTAGGCTAATTGATATACATGATTTTAAAATTGATTCTCTTCCAACCTTAGAAACTTAAATATCCATCACCATTCATTGAAATGGATTGTTCTTAAAATAAAAAGAAATGTGAAAATATCAATATTTAAAAATTTAAGATGAATTATAAATTCTGTCGGTGAATATTCAGAATTTAGTTATTATATTGTGATCAGCATCAACACCCGCTAACTTAAATTACCGCCGGAGAGAGGAGCAGAAATATTCCAAGTTCCGACTAATCTAAATATAAACTGGTGAAAAACATTGTTTTTCAGCCATCTGTGCCCATAGTTCAGCCAGATTTTTTTTTTTTTTTCTGTAACATTAGTTCCGACTTTGCATAGTGCTAAAATCACATTAGCGTTAGATAATTTTCAATAAAATCTCACGAGAGGCTTACCTGCTATCCGCGGATTACAGTGTCTGAAACGTACCCCTATTCTAACATGGAATCCATCTATCAGTTGTTATTCTCGATAAAGAGCATATCGCAGTGGCTTTAAATCAGAGCGATAATTGATATTAAGTACCTAAAAGGCTACATCTTCATCCACTGCAGCCCGAGCATTCATTTTACCATCGACTACGCATTAAGAGCACTTCTCCCCTAGGAGTAAGTGTGGATATTAACAATTAGAATGTAAAGATTTATAACAGATTGTGACAAAATAATGGCCTGTGAGAAATGCGATTCCAAAAACGAACTTCCACCCATTCTTCAAAAGAAACCGCCAATATTCCTTTTAATGTAAGGACTAGATAACCTGGTGCAGGCTCTAACCGCGTCTGACAAGTAGCATCGGCTGTTTGGTATGATTCAACATGATACACTACGTGAACGGGTGTGGCCTTAATAGAGCCTATTAAGTGAAATTACGTTTTGGACTCCCTTTCCGAAGAACCTCAGCGCTAAAGTTTTGACCCCGTAATTGTTGATGCATATAAATCAATCTTTATTACGTGTTATTACATCCGGGGCATGGACTGCCATATTAACCAAGCAGCTTTTCTAGTCACTGTATGTTGGTGTTTTAGCATCTGCTTAGCGCAAAAAATTACACCCAAGTAGCTATCGTTAAACACTTTCTGCCGCTCTAGCGCCAAACGCTTCATAAATTTCTCCCTATAATTTCCACCATATCGCTATCAAAGTTTTGCATTGAAGGGTGTGGGTTTTTTACTCATAACGCTGTGATAAAAATAAATTGGTATTACGTTCTTATCTGCTTATCTGTCGGTTTTTCGTTCATTGATTATAAAACTTGATTCGATAATAATGTAATATCTAATTTGATCACTGATGAAATTATAGGTTCAGCTCTTCCAATGAATCAGTTAATTACTTTCTGCTACATTTTCTTGCATTCACTTTTTTTCTTTATTAATTAATAAATTTTCATTTTTTAACGGTTTTAGATTTTTAATTACTTATAATTTGACATTACTAAGTTATAAATAACATAGTACGCGCTTTGTATCTCTTTTAAATAAATGTAACTAAAGCCTTAATTTTCTGGACTTGTTCAATAAAGGAATCAATTAAAATTGAAAATTCAATTCAAATCCTGTTGGTATATTTGCATGAAATATTATGTTGTTTATTAATGTGTCCATAATTATCTTTACCTTGCATGCATAATTATAGTGTGGCCTGTTGGATTTAATTTTTTCGCATTTTTCATATTCATGCTGGGCCGACAGGGTGGTGTAGTGGTAAGACGCAGGTCTCGTATGCCCAAGATCGCAGGTTCAAACCTGGCCCAAGTCGGTGGATTTTCAAGATGCAGAAAATCGTCTGCGTCCATGTCGTATGATTATGCGGCATGTTAAAGATCCCTTAAATATCCGTTTGGCATGGATACTCTCGGCTAAATTAAATTCCTAGTGCATATTGCATCAATGAGAGCTCAGGTACCGCCATCTAGTGGGAACTGAACGTCAAAAATTCTCATGCGGCGAAGGTACCACACTCATTGTGGAGCCGCTGAAAGAGATGGTACCAATTACTGGGGAACGCACTAGGTCTGCAATGGTTGAGGACCAATACCGCAGCCCCATTGGAGGGAAAAAAAATATTCATGCTGGCAACCCTAATGTTTGACTGCATGATGGGAAACTTCAAAGAAAAGTGGCTCTCAAATGATGGTGTCACATGCCATGCAGCAACCAAACCGATATTTGGAGGGGTCAGAGCAACAATCAACCAAGTCCAAAATTTAGATTTTTTTAGTTTCCTATGGTAACGTGTGTCTAAAATTGAGTTTTATTCAGTGCAATATCAAACTAAGTCCAAAGTTCAATAATTCGCCACCAGAATGAGTTAGTTTGTTTATGCTCTGACAGACTGCAACAAAGTTTCAGAGCAACAACCAACCAAGTCCAATTTTTTAAGGTTATGTTGATCTATCTTCTGTTTGGGTTGTTTTAAAATGAGTTCTGACAGTGATTGGAGTCCAGGAAGCGATGAAGGTAAGGCTTATAACATTTATTATAAAATATAAGTTAAGAATTATTATTAGTTTATAGTATTTAATCATTTAGTTATGAATGAGTTAACTTGTATGGCTTTTGTTTGGAGCAACAATAATCTCATTTTAAGGTTAGTTTCCGGTTGGGGAATATTATGTACTGGTTTTATTTTGACATTAATCATGCTTAAATAAAAATATATACATTGTCAAGTTTGATTAAGGTTTTATCTTGACGACTTTATTTTGTTATGGCTATAGCCATTCATTGACTTCATGTTATTGGATTGTGTTGGTTGGATTTAGGTTGCAGACCAAAACATGGATTTACTTGAAACAGTTCAAGTTCTGTATTAGTCTAAATTGGCATGACTTTGGCATGATTGAGAGAGCGAGTCTGAAAAACAACAACTTGTACGTTCCAGAGGACTGGTTTGAAGTAATAAAATCTGCAAAACGCAAGAATCCACGTTTTGTGGTTCACCAAATGAAAAGAGAAGAGTTTTTAAGTACAAAAGAACTGGAAGAAAATGTAGATTACCGAAAAAAAAGGAACTGACGGGGAACCTGTCAATTGGTTAAACATAAGATGGATCAGACTTGTTAAAGGAGAATCTTTCACTGTGTTCTTCAAACACTCATTATGTAAAGAAGAACTTTTCAGACAGTTGGATTTAAAGCAGTATGCCCCAACAAAACAAAGAAAAAATTCAAAAATAAAAAAGGGATTACACTTACAATCACTTGTTGAAGTACAACAGAGCCCTCTCTATCCAAACCGTAGACTGGTCACACAAGCAAAAATAGATGACATGCAATCTCTTTTCCCTTACATACCACCCACACACCACCGATACTTCAAGAACTTACCAGTTGAAGTTACTACAAGAAGAAGAAATTTGGAAGTAGATGAGGAAGTTAATGAGGACAATGATGAAATCGTTTACCTGTAACTACCCGTATCTTTTATCTGTATGAGTGTTCCGTAATAAATAAGAATTTTAAATTTGACTGTTCATTAATTGAATCTATTATCCTCTGCCACTATGACAATGTAATAAATTATTATATTTTCACCTTGAAAACGCAATATAATAGAGTTTTTTTGTCAAATTTAAGTTTTGTGGAGTTGGTTGGATATTGCAAAGCCAAGAGCTGAAAAACGTTCAGTGCAACATCCAACCAAGTCCACAAAAAAAAGTTTGCTTGTTAATTTAAAAAAATCCATTATTCCCAATAACAATTTTCTTGAACCAAAATTTTCCTATGGATTTCAACTACTTAAGTAAAAAAAAAAATTATTTCATAGATCAAAGGGTGTAAAAGTTATGAATTTTTAACTTTAACTCAATTTTTCTCAGCTGTTACTTTTTTGGACTTGGTTGGTTGTTGCTCTGACCCCTCCATTTCTTCAAGACAATTTTGTTACTAAAAAGAGGAATATTTACTATGATGAAAACTGAATGAATGCTTGTTCTAAAATAAACATAAAACTCGGGCAACCTTGACGAAAGATAGCGAAACATTAAACGACTCAGTTAGTCTATCAAAATGAAAGAATATAATCGTTATAAATACTGACAAAAACCTTTATCTTACTAAAACAAGCGTTACAGTTGAGATCAAGCTCTATAATTGGTTTGCTGCACTAGTTATTTCCATAACATACCAGATATTAAAAAAAACACAGACGGGAAACTGACACACTGAAGCATAGCCAGGAAAACACCAGCTCTCCTAAAACGAAATTATCAGTGCTAGAGTTCGCCAAGCGATTGAAATTCGACCATATTTCATTGAATTTTTCTAACCTCGAAAGTTAAATACCTTTTAGAAATTTAAGTTTTTTTTATTTTGCAACAGTTTGTTTTGTTTTACTGTTTTAATTAGCGAAATTTACTCAGTGACACTGGTGGACTTCTGAGTTAGTTATTGAACTTACTGCATTTGTAACACATATTATACATAAATTTGATCTTTCTGCACTAATCCTCCTGTAAAGAAAATTGAAATAAATATTTTCGTGTCCTCCTATTATTATTGAATAAATAAAAAATACAAACACTCACTATAAATTTAATACATTCTAAACGCTAATTCAAATAAAACAACTTGTGAAACGTCATTCGAATGCAAAATAACTTGTCACCGCACTTATTATCTCACTTTATGTTGCACTAGACATTATTAGCTTCAAATTATATTTCATTTTGTTTGACATTGTATTGGACTTGTTTTGCTTTGGATCTTTTTTCTTTTTGAATTATAAATAGGAAAAAAAATGTTTTGAGTATTGTGCAAATATTGGGGAATGGTAGATATGAGGAGTAGAATGACAGTATGACAAATAAAGATTTTTATAAAAAACGCTTCGGTTCTACGTTGAAAGTAGGGGAAAAAAGTAATTAACAGTTTCGATATTTTTTTATTGATAGCACTGAAACTCGTCAATAGTTACTAAATTATAAAAAAGAAAAGAAAGAAAATCAGTTGACAAACAGAGGAGAAAATGGTACTTAACTGTTTTGACTTTGCTTATTTACATAAAGATGAAGAAAGTAAACAGAGTTTACCAAGGAACAGTGCACCGACTATTTACGTACAATATTTGATGGTTTATTTCGTTGCTATTATATTAATTCTTATATATTTTATTTCGTATAAATGGTTCTATTTATCACACTATAGATTGCAACTAAGGACTTCATATGCAGAAAAATCTTTCTTCAGCGGCATTCAGTTCAACGATAAATACTTCTATAACGATAATATTCCGCAACTCCCATGATTTTGCGTACAATATAATGTAAATCCTCTTCAATTTAACGATGTTCCATACAGTTGTAAACGTCTATGAAACAATGCTTTTCTTTTTCAGAAACAAGCGCCATTTCCTACCCCTCCGTATCTCCTCAGTTTCAAATACCGGTAAGGGAACGAAATTTTCTTACTATCTCCAATCTTCACATAAAATTCTCTTGGATGACAAATGAACACATATTTAGAATCCTGAATTCTAGACTCCCTTTCTACAATTAGTGAAAACTGGGTTACAAGTTATTATTTTTCAGTTTCCACTTGTGATAATTTGATTGTTTTTCCCATAAATATTATAGAGGCAGAAACACATCCAGTCAGCCTTAAGTTATTAAATCAATAATATATGGTATCTCTGTGAAGCGATAAAACTATATTCAGTCTCTTGAATATTCTGCAGCGAGATTTAACCTTTTCTCAGTTTTTGCAAATAATGTCAAAAAAAAAAAAAAAAACTAGAAAAAAATGATATTTGTACTCAAAAAAGTGCATCTTTTAACATCAGATAAATTCTGCTTTGTAATGCAACGGTGGCTTCAAGAACAAATAAAAGCATTTTCGTACTTAGCTGGATGCACCTCATTATGCTTTGAAATAAAGTTCGGGATTCCATTCAAAAGTATTCCTTTCATAAATGTTATATGATGTATACTTTTTGTGCTTAATCTGATTGCATGCATCAATAGAGAATGAAATTTTTCATTTTCTTAATGTTTCATGACTGACGATGATATGTCAACACTCTTGAAATGCCTCGGTGGTTTTATTTTCGCAGAAAAATGGCTTCTAATTTGAGTTTAACAAAATTAATTGCCTTAAAAATTTGTTTAAAGGGCACTTAACATGCGGCGAACTAAAATGTCTTCCTTTCAGTTTCTTATTTTATCTCGAAATCTATTCAAGAAAACTTTTTATGAGGTTGATTTTTAACTCCGACGTAAATTCTGAACTCTTTGTTCCCAAGCCTTTTTTTTATTATTTCTCGCTTAATTTACCAGCTAATGATCTTGTGTTACTATTGGATAAACAAAACATAGTTCAATAGCGGAATTCATCCTTTCATCGGTGATAATTCCCCGTGAAGTTCACGCTTTATAAGTTACGCAATAACAACCTGAAAATCTAGTTTGAAAACTATGACCTATCTAATTTGAAAACGACTCTCAACTTTGTTGCAAAATATTATTCACACAACTAGAAAAAAAATCTTTTGTTGAAACAACTAAATTCTTTTTAAATCTAAAAAAATGAAACTCGTTTCTATTTTTCTAATTGTAAGTGGCAGTTTTTAACAAACTTAAAGAATATTTTCAGATGTTGGATGTCAATTTTTGAATTTCGTGTTATGTTTACAAATATCGAAAGTTGTATTATAACTGCAAATAATTTTTTACGAATTTTCCTTACATGTATATGCATCACCATATTACAATCTAAATGGCAATGATATTGCTTAAAACCACAGGAAAAGTAAGAGCTCAGAGAGGCTGACCCTCAAACCACCCACTTAACCCTCAAACAACCCTGTTCACAGTTGTTATAACAAGATGTATGTATTCCAGGTTTCTTATCGCGAAAGCATACTTTTGTACAATGAGAAGAGTTGGATGTAACGGTCAGCACCATTAAACTGACCGTTAATGATAATAATAATTTGCAAATGAAAAATTATTAACTTCACTTTAGAATGTCCTGTATTATCTCTAACCAATTAAAGGTGAAGGTGGTTTACTCAATTTAAAATTTTGTAATCATAATCATCGGTAGGAAGCAGTGAAACCTCGTTCAAAACCTTATCCTGTTTCTCAAATTCTGACTGAGCTCTTTCCCAAGTCTTACAAGCAGCAAATCATTCCTAAAAGTGGTTCAGCCTAACCTAAAATTACAGAATAAGTTGTTACGATTTTTTTTTTTTTTCTGAACAAATCTCTTTCAATCTTCTAGATTAATCGACCCATAGACAGATAAAGAATTGAAAGGGTATAAAGGGAACATATCACATCGCATCTCTCAATCCACATAATTCAATTATTCACTGTCTGGGCGACTATAATTTTCGGACTATGCCGAGAAGAGGTCACTATTTGATGGATACCGATAAAGGAGGCCACTTAACACCCTCATTATGCCCCCCATTGAAGCCCCCTTCTCAGTTTAAAACAATTTCCTCCCATTACAGCCTTTCTGCCAATGCCGGGCTAATAATTCAATTCACGAAGCGAGATGCAATAATTTAACGATGAATAATGGATGGCAACGAGCAACGGCGGGAATTATTTATTTTTCTACTGCGGAGATAATCCGAATGAGATATGTGACTTTGATTAATACGTAGAGATTGGTTTTCGAGCGCGATTTCTTGCCGTTGCTTTGATCTGTCGGTATTGTTGGTTAAATTTAATTATGATTATGTGCACTGTAAAAATTTTCGGTGTGAACATCATTTTTGTGTAAAGTTGAAAATTATTCATTTTTTGATGCATTTTAAATTCTTTTAAGTGTCCGTCTTAAAAAATACAGACAGCGGAATGTTTTTTTAGCATATGATGTTGGTTAACTCATCTACGCATAAGAAATTCATTACGATTGCTCATTTATCCTATTTTCATAGAAATAAGCAATCGCAATGAAATTTCGATACTTAACGGAGTTAACAAATTATGCTCGTAACTCATCTACGCATCAAAAGTTCATTACGATTGCACATTTATCCTATTTTCATAGAAATAAGCAATCGCAATGAAATTTCGATACGTAACGGAGTTAACAAATTATGCTCGTAACTCATCTACGCATCAAAAGTTCATTACGATTGCACATTTATCCTATTTTCATAGAAATAAGCAATCGCAATGAAATTTCGATACGTAACGGAGTTAACAAATTATGCTCGTAACTCATCTACGCATCAAAAGTTCATTACGATTGCTCATTTATCCTATTTTCATAGAAATAAGCAATCGCAATGAAATTTCGATACGTAACGGAGGTAACAAATTATGCTCGTAACTCATCTACGCATCAAAAGTTCATTACGATTGCTCATTTATCCTATTTTCATAGAAATAAGCAATCGCAATGAAATTTCGATACGTAACGGAGTTAACAAATTATGCTCGTAACTCATCTACGCATCAAAAGTTCATTACGATTGCTCATTTATCCTATTTTCATAGAAATAAGCAATCGCAATGAAATTTCGATACGTAACGGAGTTAACAAATTATGCTCGTAACTCATCTACGCATCAAAAGTTCATTACGATTGCTCATTTATCCTATTTTCATAGAAATAAGCAATCGCAATGAAATTTCGATACGTAACGGAGTTAACAAATTATGCTCGTAACTCATCTACGCATCAAAAGTTCATTATGATTGCTCATTTATCCTATTTTCATAGAAATAAGCAATCGCAATGAAATTTCGATACGTAACGGAGTTAACAAATTATGCTCGTAACTCATCTACGCATCAAAAGTTCATTACGATTGCTCATTTATCCTATTTTCATAGAAATAAGCAATCGTAATGAAATTTCGATACGCAACGGAGTTAACAAATTTCAGGTGCTAAGAAACGTTATACTGTCTATGTTTTTTTTGGACAGAAACATAAAAAAAAAACTTTAGGTCTATCAAAAATGAATAATTTTGAACTTTACACCAACTGAACACCAAAAAGCGTGTTCAGTAACACCAAAAATGGTGGCAACCAGGGTTCGAAATTAGCGGTCGTTAGTCGTATTTTGCAACTAAAAAAATCGGTTTGACGACCGGGATTTCACATCCAGTCGTCACTTTTGACGCCTAACTTTTCATAAAACTTTTAGTTTGACAACCAATTTTTCACCGTCATTTTTTAAAATGCATTTATTATTATTTTTAAAATCTGATATTACTGTATACAATTACCTTTTTATGAGCAAATTTCATCTAATTTTCGTTATTTCGAGTTTTTACGAAACCTGTGAAGATTATGGTATCAAAGATAGAAGATCGTTGATGGTATATTCTTGACATTAAAATTTTGAATTGTGAATTTTTACTAATTTGTAAGTAACTTACAATCAAGATATATCTTCCCAAGCAATTTGAATTATTTACAAATGACACCTAGCAGGACATATTTGGCTAACTTTTCCATCCTAATTTCGTACCCTAGCGGCAACCAAACGCAAAATGTTTAGTGTGCTAAGTTGAATCTCAGTATATCTGGGTTTTCTCAGTAACGTATGGTAACCTCGATGTATGTAAAATAAGTAAACAAAATAGAATAAAAAAAATATTTTTTGCCAATTTGTGTCGTAAACCAATGTGACACTCTTCCGATGCATCAAAGTTAAATCAATTTCCTGAGCATTTGGGTAAAAGATAAATAGACAGTTCTTCCTGTTAAACTTGCAATTCAGTGTCATTTCCTATTATATGTCTAAAGTGAACTCATCTTTGATCATTGCACATAGTAACCAACTGAATCTTTGCGCAATTTGTACAACGCACTTTCTCACTAAACATGAATTCAACATGCATCAAAATTTAGTTACGTACGTAGAGCGATAGAAAGGTTTCCTTAGGAAGTGCAAGTCAATATAGTTTAGGACTAAACGGGGTTTTAAGTAAAAATTGCAATAAAAATTTCAGACACATCGCTGGCTCAAAATTAAAATGCCACTTCTGCAAATCACTACTTTCCAGGAGAACGTTTTTTAGGTTTCTTTTAGCAAAAAAAAAAAAAAAATTTATCTCAATAGAATCAAAGCCCATTTATTTTTTTTTTTTTTTTTTTTTTTTTTGCGTTAAATAATTTTTGGAATTTTTACTATGAACTACTTTGTAATATTTTTAAAAAACTTAAATCGATTTTTGCAGAAGTGTCGTTTTAATTTTGAACCAGCGACATGTTTCTTAATTCCAAGGAATTCCTTTTTCAACGACAAAAAAGGGAGCTTATCAATGCAAAGATATCATAAAAAAAGATGTCTTTGCATCCATAAGCCCACATCTTTTTGTGTAAAAAAAAATCTTGTTATTGTGAAAGACGTGTGTCTGATATTTTTATTGAAACTTCGTACTTAAAACGTTGTTTATTTTCTCATTTTTCGTTTTCACACAAAAGTAAAATTTTTATTACTAAATTTAGTTTCTTCAAGAACGAAAATAAATACGGTAACGGTATAATAATCAGCGTTATTTCATCATATTTTCCAAAATACGAGTGCGGTTATGTAATACAAAACAAAAAAAGTTAATAAACTAATCATGAATGATTCAAATTCAAAGTTCTATGCAAAGAAAATCATTTATCGCAATTCGTCACGGAATGATCAGATATCTTGGAAAAAATATTTGGAATTTGATTTTAAAAATTAAACCAAAACCCATGGCGCAACTGATGACTTGAGCATTCAATTTTCTTCGCTTAGGGGCCGTCCACAAATAACGACACTCTTTGAATTGCAAGGGATCTCAAAAAGTGTGGCATCATTAAATAAAAAAGTTTTAAATCAGCAGATAAAGTTATCTATATTTTCATTCAACGTTTATTTTTAAAAAGAAAAAACGCTATTTTTTTCTAATGATTTTATTTTTTTCAGTGGCGTAGCAAAGGGGTGATCCCAGGGTCCGAACCTCTCCTATGAAGCTCAAAACAAAATTCTAATGATGAAAATTGAAATTATTCTTTTGTTTTTAAAAGTTGTTTTTTTCTCCTTTAAGCAATTTTGCGCATGAATGCATGTCTTTCAATGTAAAATTTAAATTGTTCTGATAGTTTTTGTTTAAATCGCCAATCATCAGCGTTTACCATTTTTAGCTTCAAGGACATTTTCCATGAGGAAATTCTTGCTGTCATCAACACCCTTGCTGTCAATGGTTTTATTTTGCACCGAAAATCATCTAAAATTATCAATAGCGTGTTGATTAGATTCTAGTAAAAAATGTAACTAATCTTTTAAGAGTATTTTGCATTTATAAAGCAAGAGTATGATTTAAAGCAAAGTACAACAAATTTCATTTCAATTTCCAAAATTCTATTAGATGTTTTCAGTTGCTCTTTTATGTGACTATTTTATTGCTATTGTACATTAATTATGCTTTTCGTTGTAGGCCTTAATCCTATTTCATACGAAACAGGTGTCCACATAATCACTATTAGTTTTATGCTCACAAATGACTTAAAAACATATTAGAGTTTAGAACTAGAATTTGAAATATGATCTTACACGTAGTGCTTTGTTTCTGAACTACAAATTAGTTTTAATGAAACATAGCGTGACACGTGATAAGGGGGATGGTGATTTGAGGTACTTCGTTGAGGGAGAGTTGAAAAAATTGAAAAAAAAAAAAAAAAAAGAGATTTTAGAGTGCTGATCATTTATGGACGCCTTTATTGCATTACAATGAGGGTTTTAGGCATTTTCAGCACTTTATGAACTTATTTGTAAATTTTAGCAAGTACGTATTTTTGAAGTCATTACGTCTCCCCCTCCCCTTCTTCATATTAAGGTAAGAATATCCATTTCGTAATCTCCATTCCCTACAGAAATCGATTGTAGCTTGGGAGGATGATCTGAAATGAAAAAATTTAAATTCATATAAATACAAAAGAAGAGAAAAATGTATAAAGAGACAGTTATTTTCGAAAGTTAAAAATGTGTTGTTTCGTGTGTGGTTATTTCTTACACCGTTAAAAGCTCTGTCGGATATAAATATAAAATATTAGTTGAAGAGTTTTTTAAATTAAAAACAAAAAACTTTAACGATAACTTTTCTGCAGCATTCAATATGATCTTGTATTTTACCCTTTTTTTAGATTTATCATATGCTTTAAATTATTCATTAAATTTATGACATGATTTAATTTTGTCACAATTTGTAGGTGGCCAACTAAATTATAGCAATAAAAATGAGAAGTGATACATTATTTATCAAAATTCTTGAGTCAAACCCTACATTACCGCCAGATGTCCTCTGAATTGATTCTAAACCTCGCAAAATAGTATTTTTCACACTCAATCACACGATTTATTTCTTAGTAGCTATGAGATGCATACAATACCCAGAGTGATATGTACCTGCTGTTATATATAATTCAAAGTACTTCCGAACGTGTTAATAGCTTGTTCCTCCTGCTAAAAACAATCGAGTTTCAAATAGTGTTTCTAACAGCACGCAGACCATCACGTTCTTTTCATTGTTGAGGAACAATCCAGCCCTTGTCATCTCCAAAATCCAATCCTACGTGAGCTGTGGAATAAATGAAAAAATCGTGATTGGACCCTAGCACACGTACAAGTCGTCCGTCCCATACGATTAAGAAAAAAAACCCTTATTAAAAAAAAAAAACTGAGAATCTTCTTTCTTAATTGTCTTCTTCCGGTTTAAGGGGATTGTGAGCATCGGGGCGGGCTTTCTGCATTGCCATTGGTCCTCAACAACTTTATCACCGAGGTGGATGGATTTTAAATGACGACAGACTGGCCATCGTTGCAAGGCAATTGCAGGTCCTGGAATACATCTCTTCCTTCCAACAATAATGGGAATGGATGATGACAATGTTTTGTGTGGCGGACTTTCCCCAGGAAACAAATGGATGAGGTGCTGAGTCAGAATCAGTGAACAGAAATAAATAGGCAATTTATGACAAGTAGAGGAGAAATCTTAGTCTCTGAGCAATGAAATTAATCTTAGGCTTTTGTTCGGCATGGATAACTCAAGGGTGTTACTAATGGTAGGAAATCTTTACGACTGTCGGAACAATAAGCTTTTTATGAGTCCAAGAATTAAAAACTCATCAAAAACTCACACACAACAGAAAATGTTTTCAGAAATAGTAGTGATAGCAATTAGTTTTAGGGTATTTGAGATCATTGTGGGGTTCTTATTCAGCTGTCAAAATACAATACTTTTGTCAATGAAAATGAGTTTTGATGAGTTCTTAGTGTAAGAAGTTTCATAGCAGTGAACATAGGTCTCAAATTGTGTGAATTTTGAATTATGTATTTATTTTGAAAAAGTATCCTTTAAATGTGTTTATATAATATCCTAATTAAATATTTGACCCCTTTCCTCTGGCTCCCGTGAAAATGATGGGCTCAGGTTTCGCGTTCTATTTCTCGCTCCCGTGATATTTCCGGGTTGGAGTGCTTAAAATTTCAAAATAAAAACACATCAAAAATTAAAAACGAATATATATATTGTTCATACACATATTTTTATATAATTTTTCTGGGATAAAAAAATTCACTTTTATGACCGTTTTCTTGAAAATTACCCGACCGTTCAGGGGTTAAAGTGGCCAAAACGCAACATAATTTAAGGTATATCTTATATACCTCACGTTAGACAGTTCTATGGTTTTAATATAATAGCAGCACACAATTAGGTGTGTAACAGCATTTTGATTGTATTGTGAATTGACATTTAGAAATAGAATAACTCCTACACAATTAAATTGTTCACTTCTAAACTGTTTAGAAATAACTAATGAAATATTGCAATCATCGGTGCAATACAAAAATATAGCACAAGATAAACATCACTCTGAAGATCTCTTTTTGGAATGACAAACTGTGGGTGTAGATGAAACTTTCCCATCACCACCCATACATTACCCCAGTAATGTTTTTCAAAAATCGAGAAGAACAAGAAAAGGAAAAACGTTAGGGTGGGTCGAATCTTATCGTGCTCGATAAGCTGGTTGAGTTACACACTTTCGATAATAGTTAAACGCTGAGAAAAAGAAAGCTTCTTCTGTTTTGCTGAAGGCATCATCGTCTTATTCTAGCCTTTTAGCGCCTCCATAACTTTGCGGCTAAGTAATTAATCACTTATATCTCACGATAAGCGTCTCTAAACAGCAATTCTGACGTCATATCACCTGTTGACAGCTCAATTTGTCAGCATTAGGCACTATCTGTGGTGAGGGGAAATTAATACGACAGAATCCAAATAAGGCTGTGGGATTGTGTGATTATCGATGGAAGGTCACATTTAAAGGTTATGCTAAGGTCGTTGATAGAAGAATTCTGATAATTATAACTACATGATAGAAAAGGAAGCTTGCTGATATAATTATTGTGCGTAATTATATCATTACAGATGGTAAAATTTGAAGACTTAATATGCATTTCGTGCTTCTAGGAAAGATAGTGCAAAATGCTTTAAAAAAAAACGACTCTTGCTGGTTTTTCCACATTTGGTGAATAACAAATGCTCTATAATTATTCGGTTATAACTCGCTGATTATTATTCAGAGTGAATAGATAAATGTTTGAAAAATATTAACGTTTTAGAAATTAAAATAAGGCACTGTAATTATAGCATTGATATAATAAAAATTGAAAACGTTGTATTATTTCCAGACTTTTGATTAAGAAATAGCAAAGTGCTTTTTAAAGGAAAAACTTTTGTCTGTATTCTTGACTAGGAATGCAATGAGTTTCTTTTGTTGATCGGCAGATTTCGTTGTTTAACATTCACAATTAACTGCTGTAGATGTTGGTTTTCATAAAAATATTACAAGAATGCAAACTTTCAGAAATGAGATAATTTTTTTTTTTAATGTATTTATTTCTTTTTAAATATTAACCCCCATTCCTGATGGTACAATTTATTTATTTATTTTTTAATGCTTTTGCGAAATTCCTTTAAATGACGATAAGTTTGACTTCATCGTATAGGGTACTTTTAAATAGCATTAATTTATTAGTGTGCTAAGAATGAGGACATGATTCTTTCTTCATTCCTTAACGCCCATCTCTGATGTTGACCTTTAACCAACAAAACCGCTAATAGAATTCTTTATTCTTTAAAGGAATCATTATCGTCTTTCATTCAGATACAAGATTGCAATCTTTATGGTAAACCAACCCTTCTAAGGCGTCATAAAGCAGAAGTAACGTTCCATAATCGACCCGTCACGAAATTCCATCGGAGACACAAATAAAGAATTAGATGTGTTGACAAGCCATTTGTCAAAAAGGACTCCAGCAATTTAAACGGTGTCCAAATTGGCAAACTCCCTGAAGATTAACATCCTAGTTTTCAAAGAATCGTCAGATGCATTCTTTTGAATGATAGAAACTAGGAACAGCGAAGGATGTCTATTAGTGTCGAAGTGCATAATTAGCATTATTCAATCTAAATGCTAACGTTATTTAAAAATAGAATGGCCGTCATTTAAAAGTCATCAACGTAAAACAATAGTGCATAACGTCTTTGCAATACCAAGAGTAATTACTATTACGGAAAGTGATTACCTACCATGATGATTATACGGAGAAGGGATTTTTTTGGCGCGAAGATCGCTTGGGTGAAGGTGGAGAATTTGCCTGACATCAGCACTTTTAAATGTTCTCTCACGTAGGATGAAAAATATCTTCGTGCTAAAAAGCCCCCATCTGTGCATCTATATTGGAATGTGTCAGAGCAAAAGTGACCTAAGGCTATATCAAGCAATTTCATGAAACCGAGCTTTTTGAGTTACCGGGCTTCTAAGAAATTATGTCACATTAAATTTTGATTAAACTCCACCAAAGATGGGTATTAAATTACGGTATAGATTGTTTTCAACATTAGAAAAGTATTGATTTCCCTCTACGAAGAGAACTGCAGTCCACATCATGAAGATTTTGGACTTGAATCATTATTGTCCTCACTCATTCTCATGTGCTAGTAATTCTTAACTTTTGTGCTGAAAACGAATCTTTGAAAATATTTTCGGAATTTACACAAGTTACCTTTACAGATCGTAAACAACTGATTTTATTCAACATCTCAATTGAAAATAGTTTGAGTGCCTTCATTTACAATTTAGTACTGCTTCTATTTCAATGACAGTCCGCCATATGTTTCTAAAGCGCCAATTAATTTCTTGATGGCACGTGATTTTTTGTTATTTCGAATTTTCTTGGAATCAGTCATCGTCAGAGCTACAAAAAGGTTCATTACATTATTTGTCTGTTCACCTCTCCTTTTTTTCATTGTTATTTTTTCCAATTTTATTATATGGAGAACATTAGAACCATTTTCAAAGCGAAACGTTTTGACTAATTTCTAACGTTCACTTTATGAATGGAAAAAAAGTGATTACTCATAGATTTATTTATTATTTAAAAAAAGAGATTGCAATCTTTGAGAAGAAAAGGAAAAGAAGAAAAGAATAAAAGAAAAAAGAAAATAAGAAGGAGAAGGCAAAATTATTTTGAAGAGCAGAAATCTATAATTTAGTTCAAACCAAGCTCCTGTTTTCTGGACCCAATAATGATTAATAAAACTCTGAGAGTGAGGATTTTTTCCGTCATATCTGTCTACATTTAGAAGAATGTGAATAAAATGAAGATATAGAAACTGAAAGACAAAATTTGTTCTTAAAAATCTTTGTAGTGAGAAAAACATCAAATATTATGTAGCCGAAATTGAGGATTTGAAGTAGGATAATATTTCCATAAGTGTTCTCCGAGGCTCCTGACACTTAAGACTTGTTATTTTGATCATAAAATTTATTCCTTTGCAATGGAAGATACAATATCAAAACAGTAGCAAATTTCAATGGTAGATGGTATTGATCACCAGTTATATAATCTCACATTTGCTCTGGATTTAATATAGGCTTTCCTTTGACCTAAGTATTAGTTTTGGTGTTCTTATTTTCCATAGGGTCGTGGGAATGGGGGGTGTTGTTGGAGACTTCACCAAGATCAGAAAAAGCCCCAAATCCTTCCCAAAACGATTGAAGTAAAGTGCAGTCCTTTTAGGTAGAGGTTAAAAGGCCTACCTAAGGGCCCTTTCATGAATTTTTAAGCCATTGTGAGCATAATAATAATAATGATTACCTACACGTGTATAAAATGAGGTTAAGGTTTACAAAGACAAAAGACAATTTGTATAGAACAGTAAAATTATTAATTGTTCGAATTCTGAAAAAATGACCCATGCAATTTTATCTTTAAGTGTAAATGCCTAAGAAAATTTTCTTTTATACTTTTAACAAGAAGAAATTTAAACCTTAATTTGCATCGGTTTTTCCGATACAAAACGATCAATGAAACTTTGAAATCAAATTATGAAAATCAAAAACTTTACAAATAAAGTTAATTTGCCGATTTTAAATGTTTTCATAGAAAGCAAAATGTGCAATGTCACACTTCTTTTTATCCGCTCCCCTCCCCTTGTCATAAACTGTCACAATTTCCCGAACCCCTCACCCCCTTTGAAGAGTGGAATCATTTATACCCCGTCGATCGCGATCGACCGGTCGATCTCGAGCCCATTTTTGATCGATCGCGGGACAGTTTTGAAAAGAAAAAAAAGTCAAATGACTTTTGGATCAGGAGGCGAACCTTTTTTTTTCGTCAGAAAATGCTTATTAATTTGTCCCACCATTCGTCGGACCTAAAAAAACTTGTCAACAATATGGAATGTCAGTCGTCACATTAGCTGTGCTCTTGGTGAATTAATTAAAATATGTAACGGCATTTCACATGTGTTTTATTTAAAAAACAAAGTTTGTTTCGCTTTTATCAAATTTAAAAGAAATAATACGTTAGTATCTGAGTTTGTTTTAAAGAGAGTTGACGGTTGTTAACACAGTAATATTTTAGAAATTTTAAAGTAGGTATTTTATAAGCATCAAAATCTATTCTAACAGGAATTAACCTATAATTGGAAGACAGGCGCAGCCCCAACTTGTGTTATTAATTGTGCATGTAACCCCCCCCCCCCCCACCCCACCCACCGATCTCTGAGTCGATCTTGGCCGTTTGCCGTACTTGGAAAGTAGATCTTCAACTAATTAGGTTGCCGACCGCTGCCCTAAAAGGATTCCCGTTGATTGAAAATCAAAAAAGAAAATCATGAAATACGTCAAACTCATTAAAGAATGAAATACTTATTGGCAATATTATAAATAATGTACTTTTATCTCAAAAAAAAAAAAGGGAATTCCTATGACAAAGTGAAATTTATGATGAAAAATAATTACAGAAGATTGAAGATTGAATAAAATGCCCAAAATGCTGTCACCCACTGACGACATTAAAATTGCATAAGCTATGGAGATATGCATACGATATATAGAGAAAACTTTACAGGTAAAAATTTAAATTGCGAAAAAATTTATTGATTTGTTCAAAACAAAAAAAGAGATCAATTTTTTCAATTTAAAAGCAATGGATCTTTAATGTATACAGTAGCAATTTAACAAAAAATTTTTTTAAAAACTTTTTTAAAAAATTAAATTGAGTCTTATCATTTTTATACGAATCTTAAGAATATATCTTGCGCAAAATGGTTTTTCAGATAAAAATGGTATAATGTAATAAATGGTGTCCCAATTTTTGTCTTTTTAATTTATTTTTAACTAGTACTCATTTATAAAACACTAGCAGCCCCCGCACGGCGTGGCCCGTGCTAAAAGGTTAAAAGGGGTCGCATGCGACGGGTTTCAGTTGAATTTAAAAGAACCCGTCTAATGCGACTAGTATTCTCGTTCAGATGTTGCCCGTGGTGAAATATTATAAAACATTATTTCATGGACCTTCCAGCCGAATTTAACCAGAAAAATGACAAAAAATAGTAACATAACAAAATTAATAATAATCATAACAATAAAAATATTTTATACTAAAGATATATTTCGCGATTCCTTTAGATCAGTGGGAAATTCACATAAGAAAGATGCATTCGTTAAAATGAAAAACATAAGTGATGAATGTTTTATTTATTTAATTATTTATATTTTTATTGTTATTTTTTAATTCGATTTTGGTGGAAATGCTAATTAATGTGGCCCTGTTCTCAAGAATTAATCGAGCTCTTCATTTTCTACCATTTTTTTTTCTCTCCGAATATCGGCTGTAATAGTTAAAAACAAAGAACGAAAAGCTAATTTAGAGAACTCGGATATCAGCACAACTTTGTCGTACAAACGTAATTTAGATCGCAAATTGAAGGCCAGAAATGTATCTTTCATGAACAAATTCTTTGCGTATTAAAAAATGCGATCACTTTGGACCATTCGTTTAATATTCTGCTCTAAAGCTGGAATTCGTATTCTGTCCTTATGTGCATGTGTACTACGCAAGATGCAGTTCAGAAATGATGACCAATTTGAGACAACGCTGTCTTTAAAAATTCTTTCTTTAGAACGAATTATATTTTTGAAAAAACGCTACTAAGTGCAATGTTCGACCTTTCAAACTGCCTCTGCATCAAATTTAATGAGTGTGCAAGTGCTATAGATTCTTCTGAACAAATCCCAGCACACAGAAATATGGCATTCTTTTATATAAGTATTGAACAGAATAATTTCTTGTTGAATAATTTTCTTTCTTTATTTCTTTCATTTCGCTTTTCTTTTTTGTGATCTACTTCTGCTGTCAGCCCCACGAAGTTTTAGCAAAGGAGGCTTATGCTTTTCCCATATTTCCTTTATGATATTAGTTAGGCCGAATCTAGTTTCTCTAAACTCAGTTCCTTAGTTTAACTTCAGATTTCTTAATTGTTTCCCTACGATATATTCTTTAAGATTTCCATATGTTCTGTAAAACATGTTTAAATAACGAATTACACTGTGCAACAAGTTTGAACTTTTTTTTTTGTCCTTTAGATGAAACGATGTGATTCTATATAAACAAAAGGTGCTTGATTCAAATATCCAAACCAAAATGGTCCATGACGTACCATTTTTGCTGGAGACCTGCTTCTCATATTTATACAATTTGGCTATAGAAGAATGTAACTGAGGCTTACTTATTGAAAACACAAACACTAAAATGATTTTTTTTTTTTTTTTGGCCGTTTCATCTTGTGGGCATTTGTTGGTGTGCCCTGATAACAGATTAGCAATATTCAATTCGTATACTTCCATTCTATCTACCGCTTAAACGCTTTTCACACACAGAAATGTCCTGATGAAACCTTTCCCCGTGTTCATCATTAATTGCGCCAAGGTTTTTGGAAAAGAAGTCCATATGGTAGTCCAAAAAATGTAGTTTTAATGAAATATAATAAGACAAACGCATTTTATCATGTCAACAACAAGATTTTCGTAGTTTTCAGCTTTCTCATTTCCAAGGAAACGTGAGCACACTGATTTAAAGGCCAGCCAGGCGGATTTTTTGGCTTCAGACTGTTTGTTCTCATACTCTTCATCATGAAAGGACTTCCTTAAGTTGTGGGCCAATAAAAATCCTTTCTTTTACTTTTGCCTCACTAAAATTTTTGAATTTGTTCCTGAGTTGCAAGAAAGTCCCTCCTTCCCTGTCCAGAGCTTTTACAAATATTTCGATAAACCAAGTTTAATGTGCAATCGTGGAGAAAAGGCACATTGTAGCTCATAAGTGGCTCATTTGATTTGTTTTTGCCATTCATAATTTTTAAATTTCCTATTTGTGTTTGCAGAATATGCTACAGGAATGAAAAAGGAAAAAATACTTAGATGAAGGAGCACTGATAAACAAGCGCCACTCTGCTGAATTGTGCTCATGTCCTAATGCTTGAAATAGTACATTCACATCACAGCAGCATACTATTTTTTTCCCCCGCAAAATAGTCTGAAAAATGCCTTTGTCGGCTTGTAAAAGACTCGAAACTTCGAGAAGTAGATAAAGCTTTTGTTGCCAAAAAATGTCGCTAAAGTAACCCAACTTCATTAAAAAGGTCTCTAGAATGGCATAAATCTCACTGTCAATGAAAAAGATATAATTCAAAAAAATTAAGTCGATAAATTACAAAAATATGCACATTTATCCAGAAAATACGTAAAAAGCTAAAATTCTTGTGGAGTTTTGGGAAAATGGTACGTGATAGGCAAAAAATAATTGCAGTTTCGTAATTTTCAGCCAAAAATGTATGCGAAGCAGACATTTTCATCCAAAGGACATTTTTCGTATTGCACAGTGTTATCAGTCATAGAATAATTTATAAATAAAATCGAAACATACTCGAAATGAAAGTTCTTATTCAATCTAAGCATTTGATATAATTTTTACAGCGTAGTTTTTTGCTAATATGTTATTGAGTCAAAAACAGAGAAAGTGTCTGATTCCATTTTTGCAGACAGATGGGTTGGTTTGCTTTTTTTAAGAACATGCATAATGATCATTTCATCTTCTTTTTTAAATGAATAAGCGCTTTGCAATTAACTGTCAGACAAAGTCCGTCTTGCGAAATCAAAAACAATCACTCTTTTGCAATGCTAGAATATACGTATAAATTTAACTTCATTTGTTTCTGGGAGGATCCTCGAGAAGCAACAAAACTTCCGCAATGAATAATTTTGAAATGTATCCGCAATTTATTTTATCTGAGCTGGCATTCATTTTACCTAATGTATAATTATTTTTATTCGATTCTTCGAATTTGGAAGTTTGGACAGCTAATGTCCTTTTGTGTGCCTCATTTAATTCCAGTTCGGTTTACTTTATCCCTGGAGCATGAAATTGAAATTTATTGTTTTTGTTTAAACTTCTGAATCTTCTATTTATTTATTCAGTTATTTATTTATTTATTTTTTTTTTTTTACTGAAATGAAGGTTTCGGAAACATTGAAGAAAATTCAATGCTCAATCATTTTATTTTTTTTCTTTTCCTTTTTTTCTCTCTTTTTTGCCAAGGAACCTTGAACTTTCTCGAACTTGGAAATGTTTCCGACCAAACATTCACCGAGACATTTTGCTAGTGGAGAGACGTATTGTTCTGTCTTGCTTCCTTGTAAAACTTTGCATTCAGTGTAATATGAATAGTTTAGTTGCTCTTGACAATTCAGACATAGAGCAAAGTAGACTCAGTAACTGTTTACGCATATATGGAGTTAGAGAAGGACACACTGTGGAATCTGATGTTGAAATACTGATATACGTTCTACGACACGTTCTGAGTGTCTATATCAGCAAATGGGAAATCGACTTCGTTGAACGCGTGGAACATGACCCTGAGCTGAACTTTGGATTCAAGTACCACCCATTAGTAGTGAGATTCGTGTCTCATCTGAAACGTCAAGAAGTTCTGAAGAATGCAACAATCTTGAATTTGTCTTCAATCGTGGTGACTGAAGAACTCATTCCTGAAAGGAGGCAAATTGAAAAACTTGCAGTCAAGAACTACGGTCGAGACAAGGTCCGTGTGAAAGATGGTGTTGTGATTGTGGTTTGTCATGACGGAACCCCGGTTTCTTTTAAATCTCTAAACTTATTTTGCAATTTCATGGCCCTTGATAATTCTCGCATCATTCCTGGATTCCGCAGTAATCTCAGTTAATGACTTTTAAACATTTTATGTGGTACAAATAACTGTGTAGACTGTTTACTGGCAATACTTCTGCAGAATAAATGTACCATCTGTTGCTATTGCTGAAGAACTGAGTACCGAAGGGAAGCGGAATCAACAGCCACTTTCCAGAACGACTCTCGCTTGCAGCACACTTATTTAAATAATGTTTCTGAGAAATACAATTGAAAATGAAAGTGAAAGTGTTGCTTACTTTATGGTGCATCTTAAAGATTGTTACAACTTCGAGAATTTAAACTTTTTCGAACTGATAGATGTTGAGGGTTCTGAGAACCTATTTTTGAGAGAATCTGAATGAAATTTCCCATTTAGGTGAATGAAATTTCCAACGCCAGAGCTAATAATGCCAAGTTGGTAGATTTCTGTATGTTGAATTAATTAAACACTATGGAAAGGCAACCACTTAAAATCTCTGCGCTTTTAAACGATATTATGATCCTGAAACTTTATCATTATTTCCAAGGTTCAAAACCTCTCTGAGAAGATAAGAAATGCAGTTTCTCAATGCTCCCCTGTCCCGCTGGTGAATGAGTTGTCTAATTATGATTTAATCTGAAACACGAAAATATTCCGAGTTTAAGAAGATGATCCCACATTGTGCGTTGATCCGAAGAAACTTTTTATTAATCAAAACAACTGAAAAATATCTAAGTGAGAAATAGTGTTATGTTTGACTTGTTCCACGTAACGAAATAGAAGATTCTGGAATATTTTCCTGAGTTTATGGTCTTGCAAAACTCTCATATTTTCGTTGTTTCTGCAGTTGTCTCTGAAGGCCGAATCTAATTTCCCTACATTGGGTTCCTTAATTTAAATTCAGATTTCTTAATTTTTATGATGATAATAATGTGTATCTCAGAAAATTCAAGTGATGAATATTCAGTGCATTTCGTTGTTCAATACACGTTCTAGTAGCAACATCCAGAAATTTTGCGGAATTTTAAATTTTTTCATGGAATGTTAGTGTGGAGCTTCGATTGAAAAGATTTTATAGCATATATTTCCGTGTTGACGAAAAGCCGACTGAAGATTGAACACAAGTAAATCAAACATTATTTTTTACTGTTTCTACGGTTAAATTATTTATTTTCAATCTCTGTATTTTCTCGGAAATTTTAGGTGTGTGGATATTTAGATTTTACACTTAGTTTTATCAGCAAAATAGCTAGTAAAACATATCAAAGAAAGCATTTTAAATCTTCACTATATTCACTTGTATTTTATTAAAATTTAATGTGTTTATTAAAATTTAATGTGTGTGTGCAAACAGAGAAGTTTACATCATTTTTCAGTCAGATATATAACAGAACGGAAGCAAAACTTATAAATCATTTTACAATAAAATAACTGCAATAATTTATTTTAGAATACTTCAAAGAAATTGCTTTCTCTAACAATGTGTTATCAATATTTTCGAGCATTTTTTTTTTTTTTAATTGTTATAACTAGTGATTGTTAATATTTTTTCAGTTAAAATCCTCTCTCAAAAATAGCTTTGCTCAATTGTCCTTTTATTTCCCCTTCAAAACCCCTTTGTTTCCCCTTCATCATGTAATTCAAAAATGACAAATTTGACGAAGAAAGATGCTACAGAATAAGTAAATTATTTTTCATTCCGTTAAATTTAAAGAAATACGCTTAAAAAAAATAGTTTTGCTTGAAAAATAATTTAAATTCACATTTGCAGCTTTTCTTTTTCATTAGTAACAGGCTATTCCATATGATATTATGATTAAATGTTCAAATTTATGGTTAAAGGCTTTTGAAGAGTCCAGCAATGAAGCAGAGTATGTGATTGCATTTGCTATGATATGGATGTTGTAAATATTGGAACTATTTATAAAATGCTTTAAATTACACGTATTAAGGCTAATATTACCTATTTTGATCCATGCAAAGCAAAAATGCTCAAGTCAAAAAAGGTTATTCTTTTTTCTCCTTCCTTTTTCTTTTTCTCCCCCCCCCCCCGCCCCATTTAACGCACTAAAATTTCTTTCTGATAAAGTTTTTTTTAAAATTTCTATTGTTACTTACTGACACTTTTATTTACAATTTGGCCTTTTTACAAGTTTTTATAGATTTCTAATATTTCATTTCCTTTCATATATTTTTTTATGGGAAAATAGTTATAGAATGACTGAGATAAACAGCGTTCGAGATTAATTGCCGCTTCCGTCGCAGAAACTACCAATATAGAGGATATTCCTTTACAACGACTTCTACTCAAATTTCATTTATATGATATATTCTTAATAGATTTTCCAATTATAAATTTATCATTCTGATATTTTCTATGTATATAGTCTTCTGTTATATACCTATTCCAGCGTTTGCCAAATTGTAGATTAAGTCATTTGCGACAATTTATGTACTTTTAATATTCGAGGATTGCTTTACACCTGACTCCTAAGAGTATTTTACAAAATAAAGTCTCATACAGCATGGCGAAGTTCGAAATTTAGTTTTTAAGTTTCAGAAAATTTTGGGTTGCTTGTCAAATAAAGAAAATTTCGTTAAAATAACGCAAGATTATTAACGCTTTGGTAATAGGTAAATATTTAATAATAAATATTCTTTTGCTTTGCAAAACGATAAGAATACGAACTAAGATAAGAATACATACTATTCTTCAGAATGGTGTTTTGTGTTTGATATCTAATTAAATGAATGATAAGTACCAACATAAGTATTATTACTAATAAAAACTTGAATGAATAAAGAAAGAAAGAAAGAAAATGAAAGTATTTTTGTAAATTTACGAAATATAACTTAATGTAACAAATTATTCGTATAGTTATTGTCTGATGAAGGTTTAATGACACACATTTGTTAATAACATAATTTCATCAACTGCGCAATACTTTCGAAGTCTTTTTCACATAAATAAAGTGGTGTTTAAAAGAAATGTAGCACGATATCAGTAAACATGTTTTTTTTTTTTTTTTTTTTTTTAATTTTCTTTTATTTACTTATTTATTTTTTCTGCAAATGGGGATTTTTAAAATGTCTGTTTCAATGTTAAATCATTTAACTTATGGATATTATTCAACTTACTTTTAAACTAATTGATATACTACAGCTAAAAACAGGAGTTTCAAGTCAAAATGCACTAAAAATAAACTAAGAGAAAAAAAAAAAGCTAATAAAGAGTTTCTGTAAATTTACGAAGAATTTGTGTCATATTAATAATCAAGATTCTTGATAACAGTTTCTCAATCAAACTATTGTTTTCCTGCACTCTGTGTAACTACTATTTGTTAAATATTTGAACACTTGAGATCTGTTTACACCAGTTTGAAAATTGTCAAGAAATGCTTTGTATATTGTTAGCCTATCATCATGGTAGCCTAACCGATCGGTAGTCAGTCTTCCCAACTACGGCGGCATGTGCCGATCGAACTAAGGCACAGGAATCAGAACAGTGTAACTGAACTCGGATGAACTGAACTCACCCTCAGCTTTGTGTACTTTTTCCACCAAACCCTACCTGTTAGCAAGGCCTTAGGATCGCTTGCGCACGGGGCGAGGTAGTGGGGTCCACGGATTTCACATGCACGTATCCCCAAGTGTGCATGGTGGGTCTTCAGCGGCTATCGAACACACGACTTTCCAGGTGGAAGTCCGACGTCCTAAACACTAGGCTACCACGGCCTTCGGCTTTGTGTGCTTGGAAACAGTAATTCACCCAGATGGCGCTACTACTACGGCATGCTATATGTTGCTTGCATCATTTTTAGGTATCTGCTATTTTATGTCAGACTCCGGATAAATAACTTCTTGAGCCGTGAAAAAAAACTGTTATCAGCTATATCTTTAAAAATTTAAACTAAAACAGCACAACTAAGGTCTTTATGTTAGAATATAAATTGTTTTTTCTTTTTCGAGAATTTTCTTCAAGCCCATTTCAGACTAAAGTTTCATACAGCGTAGTTAAAATTTTAAGTGCATTAAAAATTGTTTTCTTTAAACGCCTTTCAAAGAAAAACTCCAATGAAGCACAACTAATACCCTTACTTAAAATAGAAATTATCGTACTTCATGAAACTAATTTCAAACTAAAATGTTCATGTAGAATGTTTATGTGTGATAAATATTAATAGCGGATTCTCAAGCACATTTTCTTATGCACATTCTTCTTCAGTATAACAAATATTTATGAATGGCTTTTATAAGTTTCACGAAGCTCATTTCAAACTAAAATTTTTATGTGCGATCACAAAACGGTTTAGGTGGGATAAAAGTTGTATATAGTTTCATTAAATGTATTTCAAACTAAATATATGTATGTTATTCATAGCATTTATACAATTTTTGTGCAGAGCATTAAATGTTTGTGATTATATTTGTTTCAGACTGAAGTGTTTATGTAACGCAAAGGATTTTTCAGCCTACTCTTTCGCAAAAGTTAAAAAATCAAAAAATAAAAAAGGTATGAAAGAAGACTTCATGTATCGTAAAAGTATCGTTAAAAATCCAGAAAATTCAAAAGTGAAGTAGTGAAGTACTTAAATAAAGAATGAAAAATAAAAATTTGAAAATACGGATTTGCGATGGGGAAAATGTGTGTCTGTCGGTGTGTCTGTCAGTGTACCCCCTTCCCCTTGAGAGAATTGTCTGATGTGCATTAGAAAGATCTTGGCGGTCACATCCCATATCCATATTTTATTTTTTGATTTGAACCATTTTTCGTTTAATTTGGAACAGTATAAAAAAAATTTTTAACTGTTCAAAAACAGTTAAAACATTTTTACATTCGCACCTGTCGGGAAATGTGAAGAAAATTATATACCCTGAATATAAGATTGAAGTTCCTTTGAGCAAGCCTATTTCAAGGAGCTTTCGACATGGAATACTTTCTGATTTTAACAATTTTTATTCAAATTTGAACAATTCAAAGAAATTTAACATTACCGGCTGCGGGGAAATTTCAATCCCATGTAAATCCTGATCTAACCGACGGATTTGCTTGGAACAAACCTTATCGAAAAGATCTTAAGACGCAAAACATATACAGATACCAAGTTCATCCAGAGCTAAACAAGCCTATTTTCCAATGAATTTTTTTTTATCTGGATTTTTAAGTATATTTCTGAATGAATCAATGAATAAATGAATGAGGGAAAGATAGAATGAATGAATGAAAGAATGAATGAATGAATAAATAAATGAGTGAATGAATAAACACATGAATGAGTCAAGGAATGAACGAATAAATTAATGAGTGAATAAATAAATGAATGAGTGAATAAATAATTGAATGAGTGAATAAATAAATGATTGAGTGAATAAGTATGGATTAACTACTGAACAAGAAGTTCTGTCTAGAACTATACAACTTTCCCGTATACTTTCCCAAATACACCCCAATTTCAAACTTATAATCTAGCTCTCTCTCTCTCTCTTTCTTATTTAGCTTTAGTTCTTATTTACTTCAAATATACTTTTTTCAGCAGTTAATACAAATTCATTCGCTCGTTCATGTATTTATTCACTAATTCATGTACTTATTCACTTATTTATTTTTTCATTTATTCACTCATTCATTCATTCATTCTTTCACTCATTCATTTTTTCATTCAATTATTCAGAAATATCCTAAAAAAATCAAGTCAGAAAGTTTCTTGCGAAAATAGGTTCGTTTAGCTCTGGATGGCGTGCGTATTCAACGTTATAAGAGCTTTCCGATAAAGTTTGTTCCAAGCAAATACGTCGGTTACATCAGGATTAATAAAGGATTGAACGTTCTCCGTATAAATGTATTCCCCGTATTTAAAATTAGCGAAGCTAATTTAATTTTTTTTTTTTTTTTTAACTCTTCAAAATTGAACAAAAATTGTTTATATCAAAAAATGTTTCAAGCCGAGAGCTCTTTTAATAAGCTTGTCTGAAGGAGCTTGGATTTTTTGTACAGGGTTTATGTAATTTGCTTTACATTTCCCCAATAGCGCTAATGTTAGATTTTTTAAACCGTTCAATATTGAACAAAATCACTCAAGTAAAAATAAAATATAGAAATATGTCCTCGGAGAGAATTTTTCGATTCGGACGATTCCCTCAAAAGTTGTTTGGGGGCAGACAGAAAGACAGACAGACACACATTTTCCCCATCTGAAAACCCTACTTTCAAATTTTTTTTTTGATTCTGTATTTAATTACTTCACTTATTTTTTGACTTTTCTTTATTTTTAACGATATTTTTAAGATACATTAAGCCTTCTTTCAAACTTTATTTATTTTTTTTTAATTTTTACGGAATCGCAAATCAAAAGGCATATCTGAAGCAATTAAGAACTAAGCTAAACGAGAAATAGAAAGAGATAGCTAGATTATAAATTTGATATTGATATATACAGAAAAGGTTCCTATTGTTCTAGAAGGAACTTCTTGTTTTTAATTAAATTTTGAGATTAGAAGGAGAAAAATCGATTGCTAGATTATCAATTTGAAGTTGGGTGTATACGGGACAGTTCTCTCACGCTCGTATAGTTCTAGACGGGACTTATATTTTTAAATGGTATTTTAACTCAAAACAGTTTTAAAAGATTTTATGATATTTTTATATAAAATGCTGCATGAAGCTTGAGTATATTTTTTGTGCAAAATACATGAAATTCAAAATTTTGTCTTCATGTTTCACTTTGTAATGAAATTTTGCCATTTTAGCTTTTCGATTTGCATTTCAGTGTTCGAGTTCTTTAAGGTTAACAAAGCTCAGTTAAAGGTCATAAACATTTAAATAAAATTTATGTTTGAAATTCTTAAATACAATTGCAAGGAATTTATTTATTAATAATAGACTTTACTGTTATTACTTATTCAGTGATAAAATAAGCTGGGACATTTTAATAAAGCATTTTAATCTTTTGAAAAAAAATAAATTGCCTTTTAAAAATGAGAATGTGCAGTTTCATTTATTTATTAGGTGGGGAGGGACAGATACTTGATTACTTGATACTTTTGTATTTAAGTTCTCCTCATGTGGTATGCATCTATATCTATATTATGTATATATATATATATATATATGTGTGTGTGTGTGTGTGTGTGCGCGCGTGTAGAAGCCAATGTGTGATGCGAGATCGACAGCAGCGCCATAGGGCGGAGAAGGAGAGAATCCAAGAGTTGAATAGACTTGGTCCTGTGTGGACATATGAGCACTGTGTGTGCATGAGTGCTATGATCATCTCGGTCGTAGTTTTGCAAATAATTAACTGTAAATAGATTAGGTGTAAATAGATTCAACACTGTTAAAAATTTCCGAAAGAAAATAGTAAAATAACCATTTATTTGACTGTTATTTTACCATATTTAATTACAACAGTTGAATAACCATTAAAAAGATGGTACTCAAACCGCTGATTGCGAAAAAAATCGTTTATTCTCTGTTTATCCTAAAGAACGTTTAACTAACCGTAATTTTCAAGCGCTCAATAAGAATCGGGCGTCCAGCTTGGTTACGAAACTTTACCGGTCGTACGTTGTTGTTGAAATATGAATAAAGATTTATCAGTTCAAATATGCATGTGTATATAAAAAAGAAGAAGAAAAAGTGGCTTAAGCAGTGGTTACTAAATAGAAAGACATACACACGTAAATCAAAAATTGGAGACTTCGGATTCTCGAACTGTTTGCGAATGAGTGAACCCATAAATAACTTGAGCTGCTGAAGCTTGTTTGTATTTTAATTTTTGCAGCAAATAAAATGATTTTCATTAATATACAGTAAATTTAGACCAAATATAGCTTTGGATCCAATCAAAAACTGAAATCTCAATTTTAAGGCAGTTTGCCTGTTGGAAAAGAAGATTTATTGATAAATAAACGGCTGCTTTACGTCGTGCTGATGGCCGAATGGTTAGAGAGCAAGGTTGGTACTCAATGCTAACCACAGCCGTACCGTATATAGCACCTGAGGCCTTCACGGATTACCCCCCAGTATGAGGGGGCACGACTAGAGCAAGGTTGGTATAAAATACAACCGGGTTCGATTCCCGCCAGCTTGGTTTACGGTTTCTACGCTTCGAAGATTCTACGCCTCAAAATGGTTCAAAAACGGCAAAACTTTTTTTTTTGAAACCATTTTTAAATGGTTATAAAACCGTAAACTTTTGTATTACGGCTTTTTAACCAAGCTGATTGGAAATGGTTAGGTCCCGTAAAGACAGAAAAATGTTCCAAACCGTAAATTTAACGGTGAATTAGATGGACAGACTGCTGCCGGTCATTTAACCGTAATTTCATGATGAAATTTCTAACAGTGAATTTTATATCTCTCATTGTGGATTATTTTTAAAAAGACTTAGACACCGATCAAAAATCCTACACACACATAGTATATATATAGGTCCCTAACAACTTTCTAGTCGGGTTCTAGTTGAATAAAAGGTTAGATTTTTCCCTTTTATCTGATCCCTTTTGCAGTTTCCTGTTTTAGATGCATCTTTCCATTTTCAACAGATTTTTAACAGGGGCTTCCGTCAGTGTATTTATTTCCTTTTCTCCTTTTTACCCCGCGTTTCCTTTCTAGGCATTTGTATGAACAGCTCGTAAGCGCTAACCTACGTTGCTGTCTAGCAAGCCTAAAATCCTACACTTTAGGCTTTCTGTCAGTTTGATGTAACCATAAACGGTCAATTGTTTTAGATTTAAAATCTGTTCAGGAATTTTGTTGCTTGCAAGATACGCTACGACAGGATGTGGCCTATTACTAAAGTAGGATGACATTAAATCTGAGTCAGTAAACATTTCAGGATTCCAAGTAAAAATTCCCGCAACTTAAAAGTACTAGTGTTAGGCCTTCCTGCCAAAATAGATGATATTTCGTAAATTGCCCATGTCTTTCTCCACTCTTGACTTAATAAGATTAGATTATTTAATTTAGGTCATGTTTTCTAACTGAATGGAATATCTGTCACGTGTACAATTGGAAAACCTGCCCTGTCGCGCATATGAACCTTGCCACTACATAAACGAGTAGCAATATATGCTATTCGCAAAACAAATGCCGAATTACGTAAAGAAATAAACTCATTTTTAGTGCATGGCATTGTCAAAACTGTAAGTTCACCGCTAGTGTGCTTCATTTATATTTTGTGTGAGACCTAAATTTTTTCTCATCGCTGGGAAAACGTAAAAAATAAATAAACAGCTCTCCAGACGAAATGACAATAGCTTCTAAATTAAAGTTTACATAAATATAGTGTGGATGTTGTGCATTCAAACAGTTCATCCGCAGCCGTCAAATGACGACTCATTTTAAAAATGGAAATTTTTAAATAAACTTTTGTTGGAAAGCTTGTCTCTACAGAAATTGTGCCGTGGTTCCTCCCTTTTGTGAATAATTCAGAAAATGTTTACACTATCGTTTACGGAAAAGTTCAATTTTTTTATATCCAACTCAAACAAAGGTAAAATTTATTTTCTCATGCCGAAATATCGAGTAAATTGAAGGGATTCTGAATGGATTTTTAGTTTTTTTGTTGCTAGAAATAATTTTTTAAAAAAGCTATTGATAAACACTGAAATGAATTTTTCTGTAAACTTAACGAAAGTTAGAGATTGATTTATTGAATCAAGTGAAAGTTTTTTTCCCTCGCACTCACACGAAATAAATAAATAGATGAAGCTGCAGACTCACACCCCTTTTTTCACACAAATGACTATTGAAATAAAATAATGTTTCTCTTAATTTTTACTAAAACTGTTGTTATTATTGTTTTATTTGATAGCAAAGAACTTTTTGAGCAACAAAGAACTTACAACAAAGAACTTTTTTGTTTTAATGAAATTCTAGACTAAGTATTCTTCTTAAAATTAAGAGCTTTTTAAAAAATTGCTCTTAATTTTAAGTAAAATACTTAAGAGCCTACAATCTGTAAAAAAGTGTTTACTTCATTTACTCATTTATGTTATCTATTCAGTAGGATAATTTTTTAGTCAGTTGCGAACAATAATTTTTGTTGACGTTCAGTTCTTCATTTTACTGCTTTGAAAAACTGCTAATTTATAATTTTCCTTTTAAAAACATTAATAGTTAGAAATTATTGAAATATAAGGAAAAACATTTTGAAAGCATGGGCTAGATGTCTTCATAACAGGCAACAGTGTTCTCTTTTATTTGAGGCTAATTCCATGAAAAATTACCCTTTGGGGGAGTTATATTTTCTGTATGTGCTATAGAAATGTTTGAATTTAATAAATTTTGCATAAACAACGTTTTGAAATTAATTTTGTGGCAACTGTAGAGTTTCAAAATGGCCACTCTGCACATATGAAGTTGTTTTGATTTTTGGAGATTTTCAAGTTTTTATTTCAAACTTAAATTAAGTTCTTACAATAATTTTTAGAGTATATATTAAAAATTTAGTGTTTAAATCACGTATAAAAATATTTGTTGATACTATTGTTTAGAATTTATCATTTCCTCCATGAAAAAGAGATTTAAAAAGTTGTTGTAGAGTAAGTCACAAGAAACAAGCAAAAGTTTGTGTTAAGTTTCTAAATAAAGTCAGATCTTCATAATCTTTTCAATTTTCCTTCTTGATCATGATGACTATAAAAGTACAATTTTGAATTTTCAAACGATAAATATATGTATTGAATATTAAACTTTTTTACACTGTAGAGTAAGTCACATTCACATGCTAGATTGAGATTAAAAAAAATAAATGTTGTCTCACTTTTACTTTATATGGGAAAAATTGCATGTGAGAGAAAGAAATAACAAAGAGACATGTTAAAAGCAAATGTAAATTATGAAGCTTTTAAAGAAACAGGATCGAAGAGAAAGAAAGACGAAGTAAAAACAAAAATTCAGGACTATTGAAGAGAGAGAAGCTTTGGAAGTAAAAAAGAGGGAAGAAAGGAGAAGATATAGTGAAAAGAAAGCACAGAAAGCTGTCATGGATGCACAGAATTAAAATTTGGATTCTCCACGTAAAGCATTTAAAAGTCCTGATTTATTTAGAAAGGCCCTTGCTAAGGTGGAAAAAAAATTACCACGAAGTCCTGACAAATCTGAAGCTTTGCTGGAAATGTTAGCTTATCAATTGATACCAGAAATTGTTCAACCAACATATAGCAAACCAAAAATTCGTCAGCTCTGTGAAGAAACAATATCAATAGTAAAATAATTTTTTGAAAAGGATAGCATCTCCTACCAGACACCTGGAACTAAGGATTATGTTATTATAAAAGACGCAAATGGAGAAAAGTTAAAATTACAAAAGAAATATCTATGTATGACTCTTGGTGAAGCCTTTCAAAACTCATATATCAATCAGATGGGGCAGGCCAACATTTGAAACAGATTTTCAATTTGTTTGACAGTGCATGTAGAGTGGCACTTTTCAGCCACAGGCCATGGCAAGGGACCTATTGATGGTTTTGGTGGAATTGTGAAACGCAGAGCAAGGGAATCCACACTTTCAAGAAAATAGATCCTTGTTCTGCTGAAAATTGTTTTCCTTCAGCAAAGAATCTGCAAAAATATTACCATTCTTATGGTTACTGAAAGTAAAATCCTTGAGGAAAAAGCCCTTATTGAAGAACTATGTGCACCTTCAGGAAAACAAATATATCATATTTCTGGGACGAGAAAAATGCATTGCATCATTAAAATTAAAGAATTCGAGCTAAAGGTAGCTAACGTTTCACCAAAACCACAAATTATTTTTTTTTAATGAACCTTATCACAGGAAAAATAGAAAACTTGAAACCGGAAGATTTTAATGATAACATTACCAATGTCACCACAGAAAATAAACTGCCTTTGTTGTTGGCAATTGGGTTTTAGTACCCTTTGAAAAGAAAAAAAAAAAGTTAATCATTTTGCTGGGCAAATCATAGGTAGCGAGAAGTTTTTTGCAAAGGTCAACTTTCTGAAATGAAAAATAAACCATTTTATTTGGCCATTGAAAGAAGACGATGAAGTTACCAGAACCAAATTTTGATTGAAGAAGTAATTTAAAATTTACAAATTTCAACTTTAATAAATTTTTAATGGAATAGTTTAATGTGTTAGTCAATGTGCAGTGTAAGTCACGATTCCACTGTTGTGTAAGTCACACAGAATAAATTAAATAAAAAAATTTTTAAAGAACCTTCATTCTTGTTAATTACATTCTCTTAAACTTGAAGCTCTGGAGCACAAAGTCTGCAAAAAAAAAGTTTCAAGAATGTCTCGTTTGGAAGAAATATTAAAATGAAAATGCTGACAAATTGCAACTTCTTTTCACGTAGTGTAAGTCACATCATAACAAAACAAATTTTAAAAACTTAAATTAAACGAATATTAAAAATTTAAGAGTTGTTAAAAATAATTTACATGTTTGTAATTAATTTGCCATACATCACATTTTTTTAACATGTAAATGTTTGTCTGAAATTTATCATGTAAAGCGTAAAATGTCTTCTGATGTAGTGTAAGTCACACATGGAATTAGCCTTGAAGAGTTTTATATTTTATTTCCCTAATAAATGTAGTAATCGTTGAAAATGTTTCTGTGAAATAATTTAGAAGATAAACGAAAGAGATGGAAAGAGAGAAACAGCTAAATTTACAAAATCGATGTACGGGAAAGCATGCTTGTTAGTTTTGGACAAAAATTTGGTTCAACTACATATTGATCTTTATTTCAAATGTATGTGATTACTTATTTATAAGTAAATAATTCTCATTAACAATATTATGCCCTAAACATTTTGAAAAATTATGTGATTATTTTTTTATTTGTAAATCTCTTTAAATCTGAATTTGAGGGCGAGATTATTTTTGCCATATTTCTGAGTGATTTCATTTCAGCAGCAATTTTAACACAAACTTGTCTTCGAAAGATGAAAACCAACAAGCTGGCGAAGCTGAAGAGTTCATGCTTGTACAAATTCTTTTATGTTATTAAAATTTAAGACAGAATGAGATTTTTTTTAAAACCAAACATAGATAATGTTTTTAATAAAAACTGGCATCAGTAATTGCTTTCCTAGCAATTCACAGAAGAAAAAGAATCAATAAATTTTGTTTCAGAACAATTATTTTCGTGTTATAACTTTTACTGATATTTTGTATAAAAACATTTAGCAAAAAGTGAACAAGAAAATTTTCCTGATTCAGAAAACAATACAATTGATAATTTGTTAGGAACTCACCGCTTTTTTGTCAGATCGGTAGCTGTTCGATTAATTTTCTCATTTTTATCGCAGCCATGACGAAAACAGAAATCCTCACGGAGCATAACTACGCATTTTAATGAGAGAAAGAATTTTATTTTTCGAACTTCATTTCTTTTTTCTGCAATAGATCCGGTTAATCAAAAAGAAAGTAATTTATTGTTACTTCAAATTGGTTGTTTTGCCTTCATGCGCAGAAAATTATTTTCTTATGAACTTATATATTTATAAAATTGATTTATTTTCTTAAGCGAGGACTACATTTATAGACAATATTGGTTTCGCGGGAATTCTTTTTTTTAATATTTAATTGTTGACGTAAGGCAAACTGCTTATTTGAATACGATTAATTTTAAACAAATCCATTTGAGCATACCAAAAGCTGATGACCTTTCTTGTTAATTATGAAAAAAATACGTCATCATCCACGAAATTAGCACGTACTAAAAGTATTTGCTGAAATGATTTAATCTAAAAAATATTTCCTGCCTATCAGATTAGTTTGATCATTGCCAACATTTTGGAAAATAAAAATGCATGTTTATGCAATATTAAGTTCTTGTCTGAATTATCAGGTTATACATCCTGGTCGATTATTATTTACACAAAAGTAAAAGTGTTTTGAAAAAGACTTTACTGTATGAACCAAAAAATAAGAAGCAGGGCCGATTTTCCAAATACGCAAATTTGGCCTATCGCGGCAAAGGTTACTTTTCTACACTTTTTTTATACTACCGTTGCAAACAAAAGTAGTTCTTTTACACCAGTAACTCTTTTTATTATCTAAAACAACTTTTTATTTGTATTAAACAATATTTATTTCCATCTATATCATAGAAATGAGGTACATTTGTAAGGTCTAATTGCCTTATAGTCTGCCCTAAACCAGTATTTACCCTTGTCCACCAGCTCCACGCTTCGGAAGGCCTAAGGCTTCGGCTAACAGGTCTGGGGTCTGGTGGAGAAAAGTGTTTACCCTTGTCATCACAATAAACGAATAAATAAATAATATTAAAAGTCATAATTTTCTAGATTTTTAAATTTTAGGAATGCTCCTTTTAGATGCTGTAGTTGGGTTTTTAAGTCAAAGTAGGTTCACAGGCTTTTGAAGGGAAACGGAAGAGGGAAAATTTAAGGTTTGCCACTTATGACCGGCATTGAGCTAATTCTTATGTGGATTTTTTTTAAGCAATTTGCTCTACTTGTGTTTTAGAATGTTGGTCTTACTGCTATGATGCTTCGTGTCAAATAATAGCCAGAATATTAAGTAACTTCGGAGTATTCGGAAAGCTAAACTACTTCTTTAGTTTCTTCTTCTTTTCATATTTATTTATATTTTCAGTTGTTTATACGTCTTTTTTTCCTATGTGTGAAAATCAAATAGAATTTAATTTAAATGATAAAGTTATCATTATTATATCTTAAAACTGAAAAAAAAAATGCTCACATGTTTACAAAAATTCACAAGAAGCCCTTTTCCAGATGCAGATCAGATTTTTAACTTCCTAGGCTAAGCAACTATGATAACGAAGAAAATACACTACGGAAACGTGATGGGTCAATTTCAATTTTAGACATTTTTTTCAAATTCTAGAAGCATATAAGACAAAATATTTTGTAACTTTAACCATATAAAACGCATGCTCCACTTCACCCTTCCCGGCAAAAATTTCACCATGCATGCAGTAGACCAACATCATATTGGAAAAATAAAAAAAACTGAACTTCGAAACACGTTTTGAATGCCTTCTTTCTAAATACTTTTAACCACATTTCATGAAAAACAATAATACTCATTGTTCTATGATTTGCGTTTTACTATGTGTGAGAATTTTGCTTTAAATTATGGAAATAGATAACAATTAAAACTTTGAAAGAAATGTTTATATGCTTTCAAATCAAGAAACACAAGCATTGCGTCAGTCATAAACGAAATGAAATCATTAATTTCAGAAACTTTATTTACAGGAAACTTTTACATTTTATGTACATGAAACTACCTCCCGATATGACACAAAAATTGCCACATAATTTCAGGCAATTCTTCGCTACATCAAATAATTTACAAAACTCATGTAACAATAAAACAACATTTATGATCATTTTTACACCAGAATTATTTTTCATGGATGGCATCAGTCTGTTTCTTATCAATCGTGCATTTCAGTTCCTCATAGTATTTAGGTTCTTCATTTGAACTTCTAATTAATAAATGCACTTGTTGAAAGACAAATATTTAAATAAATAACATTTCAATTCATGACAAATTCACCTGGCAAGAAAAGTCACATCTCTCTGCAAATCAAGAAAAACTTGGAATTACTTTTGTGTTCTACAAATTTCAAAACAAATTACATTTGCGAAGATTTTTCTTTCTTTCCATTCATAGTAGAAGTTCTTCTTTGGTTATTGAAATTGAAACTTATCGATTTTTATTTAAAGAGGCTACTATTTTAAAGCTACATATTTTCCCAGAATTTCTCATTTATAAGTAATTGAAATTAATTACGATAAATATAAATTAGATTTGTTAAATTTTTTACAGCGCTATTGTATAAAATTGCTTACACAATTGATTCGAAAATGAAATTCACATAAATAACATTTTAAAAACGTAATACTCAATGCAGGAATAAATAAATATATCCACTAATTATTAAATATATTTGTTTTTATGTTTTGAAATGTTTAACTAAAATAAATAAAACATAAAGTGATTGATGCACATATGGCATGATATGCTTTCTATTATAGCGAAAAAACTCTGTCTTCAATTGATTGTACGTTAAAAACAAAGAGTAAAACTTTTTACTTAATGAAAATATAGTCTCAGCAAACATTGTAATTTTATTGGAAATGTGCTACAAAACTACTTTATTTCAATATGATATACAATCCCTTGGTATCATGGAATATCAGTTAAATGATTTGAAATTATCTTTCTAAATTTAAGGAGAGCCCACACTGAAAATTAGTATTATTCTTTTTCTTTTCAATTTATTTATAAAAAATACTTAAAAATTGTGCTCTGTGAATTTCAAAGCCACAAGTGTATTATTTAAATAATTATATTTCATCTTTAGTTTCGATCAACTTTTGAATTTGCTCCTCATCTGCATTATTACATATTATTGATAAGATGGCTATATTTTACATTCGAATTGTTGTTCAGCCGAGCTACGTGAATTTAACGAATATTTAAAAGAATATTTTTTATTATGTAAAGGCAATTAAAGAGTAATTATGTGTTCAGTTAATGATTTTTAAAGCTGTGATAATGCTCGCTGCTTATAAATATGTTTCAATAATCTTTGTAGTTGTTGATAACATATCACCCAATTTTCTACAGTTTAGTATATATAGTTCTTTCTCTGATATCTTTTTTACTTGTTTCATAAGTAAATCTTTACTTGGAAAAATTTAAAAATGTTTTTTTATTCATTTTTTAGTTATAATAAAAATTACTTTATTTTAAAACTGCATTTTTTAGTATAAATATTTTTAAACAAACCAAAGAAATATTTGTGCAAACAAAAGAGAAATACGAAGGAAATCGCAAAACTTTTTGCATGTATTTCTTTGTTTCAAGGCACCAATAAGCATTTTTTATGTAGCTCTTTTTCCCCCATTGCATTAAAATCCTCTTGTGATTTTTTTGTCAATATTTTAACAGCAGCTAATTGATTTAAGCCCACTGAAGTATAAATCAGTAAAATTTACATAAATCAAATAAGGTTCCTTTCAAAAAATAAGAGCATCAAGCTTCTGTTTGATGTTTTTTTTTTTTCGCTTTAATTTAAGTCTGCCACTCTTTAATTACATCACGTTTTAATTTAGTTTAATCACTTTCGTTTTAATTTAATACTATCACTTTTCATTTAAATTTAATTATACAATTTATGATCACTGGGACAGTATATATATCAACACGTAGCCTCATCGAGAGCTACGAGAACTGAGCTATCTGCTTTTAATATCGTTAGACATTTATTTTCTATGAAAGTCACCGGTTTTTTACACTGAACGTGCGAGTCCACGATCAAAAGTCTAACATTTTGATTGAATTTAGCATTGATATTGATAAAGAAATTGTTTGGAATTTAAATTTTCTTTCGTTGGATATTTTACTGTAGCGTTGACGTTAACTTTGCATTTCAAAATGATTGACTATTTTATAGTTCAAAAAACTAAAATAACCGTCAAGGATATTGATATTCTATTTCCGCATGTTAAGAATTTGATCCTCCGATTTAATATTAGGGAAAAGAAGAGATAATCCAAAGCCTGTTAGTACAACAAAGAAGTTTAATGAATCGATTATAAATCTTATCGTTTTGATATAATTTTGAAGGAAGCATATTCCTAAATAATTGATTCAATCTGCCACTGAAAATGTGAGACAAACAAGAAAACATGAAGATTTAGCTTGTGTCGAAGCAATAAAATGATAAAAACCATTTTCATTAAAGTAAATTTGCCAAAATATTGCATGCAGGTGTTCCGGGTTTAAAAGAAACCTCTAGCAGCAGTCATGGAACTCTGCTTAGCGCTGGAAGATCAAAATATTTTCTGCACTGAAAAAGGAATTACTTATTACCCTGAAACACTTGCATGGAATAGTAAATTCGTCACTTTGTAAGTTTATTTTATCAATTTAATTATATAAAGGCTTCAAAGTTCATTTCCAAAATGAAAACACGTGATGCGCTTTGACACAGTGATGCGTACAGCGTCACCTGACACAGTAAATAGTGCCATGTCAAACGTCACGTCATGCAGGTACTATAATGTCACTTTCACGGTCTCTTAAAATTGAATTTGGTGAGGGTAATAGAGGGTATTTAAACTTGGGAAGAGTCTTATGTCAGTTTGAGAGATAAATAAAAAAGTTTTTATGCAACATTTAATGTTTCTTAATAGTGGCAGGAATACAGTTTGCCTCAAAAACGAAAATGTTCGTCAATGTTCTATTTGTAATGTGAAGTGAAAAAGGGCTATCAAACCGAATGTGTCAAAAAATAAATGTGTCATATTGTTTCACAATACATTCCGTTTTTTAAAGAAATTAACATGTCTGTTTTCGTCATTTCGCAGGATAGCTAAGTGGATGATATTATGAATTGATACTTTTAACTCAATGTGATATTTTCGTCTGCAAAGTGCGGTTGAATTGCATATATGCCAATATCTAAAAATAAAAGAATATGATACATTTTGAGTTTTATTTCGACTTTTATGATGTTCATGACTAAATCATTACAATATTTAATTCGTGTCATTGTTAGTATCTATCCGCCAAACAGCGTGCTACACTCTCAGAAAGGGAGCTCTCACTTTTGACGATTCTTCAATCGTCAAGAAAATTTCGTCATTTACAACGAGTCTTTCCTCGCGCGATCCCGTGACTTTAAAGTTACTACACAAATTTCAACAATTCGACGAAAGGTTTACTCGGAGCATTTTTCACGAAGCCATTTCGTCAAATACGACGAAAGTTTCGTGAGATTTGAGCATGCGTTTCTGAGATTGTAACCATTTTGTAACAGATGCAAAGTAATAAAAATATTGCAAAAAATCATAAGCGGGTGAAACCGAAATGTTGAAATCACAGTTAGTGTAACAGGCTACAGAAAAAAAATGCTAGATATCGAAAATTTAGCCAGAATTTTGCCTAAAAGCAGGAGCATTGGCTCGTGTCGAATTGCAATGAATTTACGCAGATTGAGATCTTAGAAATCAAACATTAACCGATGTCCAATTATCCATCTCTTCTTTTTCCGAGTCCGAGAACAAGTCAGGGTATCATGGAACACAGTATTTTTCCTTCTTTGGACTTCTTCAAGAGTCTGAGATCGTGGATGTTCTCAATGATGTGTTTAGACGCATTGGTCGATTTGGCATGCTCAACGTCCTTCTTCAACTCTTCCATGTCCCGTTTGAGCTTCGCCCTTCTGTTCTGGAACCACGTGATGACCTGGGCGTTGGTGAGCCCAAGGGATTGCGCAATCTCGTCCCGGTCCGCAGGGGAGAGGTATTTTTGGTACAGGAACCTTTTCTCCAGCTCAAATATTTGATGGTTAGTGAAAGCAGTTCGGGATTTCCGCTTCTTCTTTGGTTGTTGACGGTTGTTGAACATACTCAGGTGGTCACGGGACGAATCTGTAAAATAATTACAGAAATATTAGTGGTTTCGAAGCAAACTGAAACAATTTTTAAATGAATTCAAACTTTGTTTCTGATTGATAGAAGTACTAGCAATAAGTTAAAAATGCTTCTTCTCTTTTTTCTTTAATTATTTAATGCATCCAAATTTTATCAGCATATTCTAAAATTATTCAAAAAGAAAGAAAACAGTCGATGATTTAGCGTTTAATAAAGAAAATGACAGCATTAAAAAATTAGAGAATTCTTATATCTTACAAAGAAATGACATTAACAGGTTTTCCAATTCTATGCAGAGTACACATTTGTTTTGTCTCTAACTGAAAAAAGTTAAATTTCTACAAATAATCTAAAAGCAGTGGTTCGTTTCCTGTCATTATCAGTATTTGTTCTTTTTTTTTAATTTCAAATTATATCCTTTCAGGTCTTGACTCCATTTTCAGCAGATGATAGTGTTACAAGATAAACAAAGACGGAAAACGTTATTAGATACTGTAAAATCATAAAATATTTAAGATAACTTTCAAGCTAGAAACATTTTAAGTTAAAATCACATGCTTCAAATAATCACTTCAAAAATGTTATTATTTAAGCGCTCGAACAAATAAATATAATGTAATAACCAGTCATACTTTTTACTAAATAATTTTTAAAAAGTTGTGCGACATTCAGTTAAGGAAAATTAAGAAGTTTTTCTTAACAAACGGTTTAAAGCAAGAAAACTATAACTTATTATTTTTATTTTTATGTTTGCTGAACTATTGATTCTAAGTTGAGTGCGTTGCTGAGTATGTTTTATTTGTACTAAAAATGTCCATACTGCAGTTGCGCTGTTTTCCGTTATTGTGTCAGTAGCTCTTTAGACTAACGGGGGAAAAATCAATAAACTTTTTACAAACATCCTTTTGACCACACTGAGCAAAGACAACTGAGCAAACAGCGAGTTATTTTCCTTGCTTGCTCCAAATACTAACTGTAGTGACTAACCCAGTATCCTGTAACTTTGCATTAGATTACAGAACATACATTTCTCTTCAAGAATTTCGTAAAAAAACGTCCACACTTTTGGTTTTTTTTTTTTAATTACACAAATACAAACGAAAGTACAAACGAATCATTTATGCAATATGACTTTATTGAGTCACTTCATCTTTCAAAAACAATGTACTATGATACAATATTTATTGTGAGGTAATTGAAAATGCAAGGTGGGAGAGGAGAATGTAAAATTAACTTTCATTTTGTTTAGAAGAGAATTCTCATTTTTTCTCAGCAGAACTACCTTATTAATTACAGTAAAACTTAATTTAGTTGAATGCAAATACGACTCTGCTCAGATATCAGAGCTCCTATTTTTATTCCTAATTTATCTCTTACTTTATTCGAACAAATCGCTGTTTTTAGTCCCGAAAGAGCATTCTTTTAGCTGCTGATTAATGTATTTTAATTTTACTGAGAGCCGTATTTCTAAATAGGCTGAGTAGGCAATTACCTATAATGGCAAATTATTTTTGAGATGATAATCTGATTTGCTTTTTTCACTTTTTTCTTCTTCACTATTCTTGAAAATAAAATATCAGTGGCTGTTTACTTTCTGTAACGGTATCTTTGTCTTATTACTAAATATTGTTTACTTTCCATCCATCTTATGAAAATAAAATATTTTTTAAGAATGGTAAGAAATTATATTTGAAAGAAGCAGTGTGAAGCAGGCAGCGACTGGGTAAAAGTAGAAGGCGCTCTGGTTCTAGAAACAATTCACCAGAGTTACACTATATTAGTTTGTACTGCAGGGGAAATCCGGGTATCTTGGACCATCACGTATTTTGAGCTACCCCAGTTTATTTGAATAATGTAAAGTTCTAAGCTTCATTAATCAGTTGGACGGATATTTTTGCAGTCACTTTGAAAGCTTGGAGGAGAAATTTATAGCAAGTTGTGAGTGAGAAACGTAATAACATGTTATGAAATAATATTTTGGAGATCATCTGTTTTATTTTTGTGCAAAGCTATGAAAATAGAAACACTGAGGTTCGAATTTCCCAAACCATTATCGGTTGGTCAGAGCGACAACGTATGATACCTACTTTTGGAATCAGTTTTTAAAATTATACTTGCAATGTTGAATAATTTGGGGTCACTACTAAGTTTCCCAATTGCAATTTAAATAGTTATTATATTATTTAGATTATACTTATTTCTGAACTCTAATTTTGGTTTGGAATAACTACTATTTTAGCCTTTACAGATTTCTCCTTTTTTCGGAGTAGAACAGTTATTTTATCCCTCCCCCCTGACAAAACTATTATTTCCCTCGCAATAGAAATACATTATATTTTATTAATAAAATTATAATTGCTGTCTGAATAGAATATACATTTTATAGATCTCTCGTTCCTGATTGCTAAATGAAAGATCTAATGTGATTGAAATAAAAATTACGAATTCTTATCAACTTGAATTATGTTACCAATGTTTAGAAATTGCGGCAAAAAAACTGAAGAATTCGTACTAGATCCCGATTTTATTTACTTTTTTTTTAACCTGAAAAAAAAAATTAAAACTAAATTTAGAGTCCCTAGTCGAAATAATATTTCAGTATTGATAGAAATTTCGTTTTAGTCCAAATGCAACTCACATTTTTCTCTCAATCATTTTAGTCGCAATCTAACTCTCATTTCCGCTTAGGGCAGCAACTCACTAAATTGCAACATTGATGTTCAGTTTACATCTACAAAAAGCGTCTTTCATGACTGAATTTATAGACATGAGATGGCAATGATTACTCAGATAACTGTTGTGTGAAATGCCCCGTTTTCCCAGTTCAGTTCAGATGAGCGATGCGTTTGATTGCTTGTCACCCCAGCGGATCGTTTATAAAATCACGGCAAGTACAATTTGCCAGGTGCAAATAGTAATGGCCGGGGTTGGGCAAAAGACCTCGTCTTCAATCCGTATTTAGCGGATTCGCCACAAGCTGAAGGAGACATGAAAAAGCCTTCCTTGTGCAGCAGCTCATTGCGTAATTAGAGGTGTAAGTCCTTATGCTTCAAAAGTTAATGGCATAAGAAGTCCCTTGGAGCGTTCTGACGTGTCAAAATGATAGCTGGCGTTGCGGCCCCATCACTTTGCGTGGCTTGTAATCAGGCGGGCCTCCTGATGGAAAGAAAACGATGGAGTACCACTTTTTTGATGCTGTTTATTCATTTGAAATCATCTTCTTTTTTTTAACCTTTTTGTGCTGCTATAAAGCATTGTGCGTCTATTGTCTCGTGCAACTATTATGACGACTTTCCGAGAAGACGGTTGTTAGGCGAAACCCTCCCCCTCCCCCCTTCCTCTGTAGTTATATACTGCTGGCGGTGTCATAAAACACTATGCTCATTTGGTGCGGAAATTGGTTAGGAGGTGTCACTGATCGTGAAGGAAAAATATTCCAAATGATACCACCTGGCTGGTTCCTTTAGTCTGATGCCGCTAAAATGAGGTACAAAATTGCAGAGGCACAGCTCTTAAATTAATTTTTAAATTGCTTTGTGTAATTTTTATTTGGAATCGTTTACTTTGGAACTTCTTTGCTACGTCATTTTTAAAGAGTGTGTTTCAATCATTAATTTATTTATATAATTTGTTTATTTAGTTTTTGCTACATTGTTTAGAATCGGAAGACCACGCAAAAAGTAACAATATATATATATAATTTTAAAATATACTGAGAAAACTCAAAACGGAAAAGAAGATCATCTTTTGGCAAGTTCCCTTTTTCTGATAATCTGTTTGGATAGCTATTATAAAATTGTCCCCATCCAAAGCAGTCATCTTTCCCACTCCAGATTGTATCCAGGGACTGATTTAGATAAGTGAGAGCCGCAGGTACAAGCCCCTGTAGAACAGATACTGACAATTTTAATCAAAAATAATATTTTTCTTAACTATTCTTCAGAGCGCGATCAATGTCTTTTTTTTAAGAAAAAGTGCCTTTTCCCTCTTCCAGGTTTTTATGAATTGATTTACAATTAAATACACACTGTGTACTGTAATGATACAAATTGAAAATAGCTCTCCCCCGAAGAACGGAAATTGCCATTTTCGTAAATTTGGCTTCTTCTTTTTGAAAAGTTGTTAACGTATGAGTTTTCTAAATTCATTTATATATTTTGAGATTTTTTAGCCAATATTGAGATCATGCACTTAGTTTGTTCCAGAAGTTATTTTTTTAATCAGAAAAGCTATACTAATTAATGCCATCTACTGGAATAGGATAATTTTCAATAATTTTAAACAATTATCATCATTATTTGAAAAAAAAAGAAACTCCCTTAAATTTAAGATGATGAATAATTTAGCAATTTAAGGCTCTCAATTTCAAATTGAATAAAGTTTTTAAAAAAAAGTTAGACAAAAATTGTTAATAGGTGTTTTTAATTTGAGGAGTTCCCTCTAAGGGGGCATGCATAGTCACTGGATTCACCTCCAGAAATCAGTGTGTCTTCTCCTGATTTGTCACAGGAATGGAACACGTGGCACCATTTTGTTCCCCAAATCGTTTTAATACATGATCGTCTGCCTGAGAAGGGGAAATTTTTTGAGATGTTACTAATCTAAAGGTTTGTTAAAAAGGGGTGAAATTTGTTAAAAAAGGGGGGAAATTTGTTAAAAAGGGGGAAATTTAAAACTTTTATTCCGGATTCAAATAAGCGATAATAATACTTGACACTAGGGGGAGAGGTAATTGCTCCTATTACCTCCGCCTTGTGTCGTTTCTGAGTGCCATATATAGTAGTTTTTGGAATGCACCAAAATCGAACTTTTCATCAAATTGTTTAAACCTTAACATCTTCCTACCGTGTAGTTTTATACGGTAAAGGTCTTCTTTTAAATGTATCTGAATTAATAAAATTTTCAATTCCCGACCGATGAGCAAATGTATTATTTAAAAAATTATGTGTTTATTTAATTATTTATTTTTACTTTTCCTTTTTATTTTTTAATTCTTTACTTTACGGTTTTTTTTACTTATTTGTTAATGAATTTATTTATTTATTCTTTTTCTTTGAGTATTTCTTCTTCCTAAAACTAACTGCATCTATTAACTTTTCTATGCCGATATTTTCATGCTTACATCTTTTAGGTCAATTTTTTCGTTCCTTTGTGTATGTGTGTGTGTGTGTGTGTGCGGTTGTGTGTGTGATAAATTTGCTTCACAAGACTGCATCTAGATTAACATAACCCTGGATACAAATCTGACTTACATCTCAGGTGCTCTGGTCTAATCTTTTACCCTTTAAGGTGATCTCCCAAATAAATAAACAAATAAACATTGCAAATATTTACATCACGAAAAAAAGCCGACTGTGGAATTATTATCGTTTATGAAACAAAGGAAACGTGATGAAGAATTGCTTATTTATGATTCTAGGTTAATAGTTATCCATTCATTTTCAGAAAACAAACCTCACACCTTTAATTCTTACTTAAACCATTCTCTTTTGAAATTGTCATCCATAATGAAGTGGTAATCTAGATCACGAGTAACTAATGCAGCTTACTTATTACAATAAGTAACTTTAAAGTTTCAAGAATAATTGGTTCGTTCAAATAAATTACTTAGTTTCTCAGTAAATATGGAACGATACGCATAATTCAATTTAACTTTACGGCAATGCAATAAGTATTGCAACAAACATGAAGCTTGAGATCATCAATCATCCCACCAGAAGTTTTCCAGGAAAGAAAATATTTTTCTCGGACAAGAGTAAGACAATCGTTCACATATTTAGGATGTATCTTTTGCACAGTGGAAACAAACTTGTCAAAAATTGATGAAAAGCTTGACCAAATAGAGGGCAAACATGAAGTAATTTATACTGTTTTGTTTTCGTAGGATGAATGACAATGCAGTAAATGACTTCTCTCCAAAGCAAAAAGGTAAAAAAGTAAACGAGAAATAAGTTCATATATTCCATGGGAGAATCTTACGTATCGAATGCAGAAACCTGAACATTCCCAGCTATCAAGAAGTAAAAAACTCTTAGTTCATATTCCAGCGCGTCTTTATTTGCCACGAAAATAGAATCCGAATTGGAATGAAGAAATTAACATTTGAGCAACAAATGGATTAGATGTGAAGTACAATTGTGGAGTGTATTGTTTCAATTCGTAAATTCAGGACATGAAAACCAAACCTTTAGAATCCAAAACGAAAGAAAAGACAGCCTGTAATATTCTTGAATTTTTTTTCTTGAAAGGGTTGTAGCAAGTCAGCTTTGTTGAATCTATCTCTCGAGAAACTTTTGTTGCATAATCTGTGTGCAGTTATGAAACAATCTGCCCCTTCACCAAAAAAATTTCTCAGGCTTTCAGAAATAGCTACCAAAATATGTTTTAACCTTACATAAAATTGCGTATTGTTTTATTCATAATGATATACGGTGTCCTATTAGTTCAAATTAAGGTACAAAAATTATTTGAAATTTTGACACGTGAATTTCTAGATTTTGGCAAGTTAAATGTGTATAAGCGATTTATTCTACAAAGCAAATTTAGAGATAATCCTCTGCTTATAAGCTATGGCATATGCTCGAGCCTGAGTTTAGAAAAATATTATGCCATGCTCAATTGCAGCAGATTACATTATTTTCATTATAATGTGCAGATTCAAGCAAGCGAAGAGCAGTTCACGAGATCTACAAAAAATAAATAAATAAAATAACGAATGTACGAATGTATGTCAGATCATTGTTTATTTCGATCATTTGTTTCATTCGTTTTAAGTCATACGTTAAATAGAGAGATACGATATTTCGTCAAGCTTAATATTCCGTATATGATTAGAAATGTAAGTAGGAAGGAATTTCAGTGATCGTAGTAGACACCAGAAAACAAAACTACAGTAGTATCTCCTCTAAGCATACCTTCAGAAAAGGGGCACCACTAATTCAGCTGCCTTACACTTTGAGTAAGGTCTTAGTGTGTACCTTGTATCCCTTTGTGTGTGCACTATTCTCCCCTACGGCACTTGGAAAAAGTATCTGTCAAATAAAGCTATGTAACAGATTACTTAAAATATGTTTCTGCAAGCCACAAACGTGCTCCTCATTAAATTTTAGCAAAACATTTTTGTATTGTTTCTTGTGTTTAATGTTAATAATTTCGAGTTTTATTTAGCATACATAATACGTTTTCCGCATTTAAGCTTACATGATAAGTTACATTTATTACACATTCCTGCGAAAATGAACTTTGTAAAAACTTTTAAAAAATTGTATGGTGAATCTGCATTATAGGATGCTAATTCTGAAAACGTAATTAGTTTTCTTCCATCACCCGCCACTTTTTTGCAATATGTAACCATACGTAACGCACATTGTATGCCAGAATTCGAGAAGATGAAGTAAAATATATGGTCATTACAAACATCAATAATTCTATATTTAAATGTTATGCAAATATCAATTATACTATATTTAAATGCTATGCAAATTTCGATTATACTATGTTAAAAAATGTTGTCGAATGGAGTTAATAATCTAAGGATTATGTATGTATCGAAAACATTTTAAATTTTAGGAAATTTCTACATTTGGCTTACAAACTAAGTTAAACAAAAAGTGTTTCGCAGTAGCTTAAATTATAAGTATTGGTATTTTCTTCCTAGTTTTTTTGGTAAAGATGGTGTCGTTTGGAGGACTCCTTTTCTTTTGATCAACTTTTCTGCATTCGAGTAAGATGACCAGCAGTACTCACCCATTATATTAAACCTATATCAACAATGGTATCTCTTTTCTATTTATTTTATATCCTGGCGGAAACATTTTCCTTGTTCTTCCCTAAGAGCCTTAAGATTTGCAGGAAGGAAATCAAGGTGTGATTACAGAGGCAATGCCTTTTAACACTGGATTTACCAGCCCAGTCATTTTGACTGTTTGGAAGCTTCCATTTTGCATAATTTGTTACTAATTATAGTGCAACATTCAATTGCATTGGCTTTTCCTAATACACGGTAAGTAGGACAAGTTAATGTGACTGAAAGTTTTATCATAATTAGTAGCAACTTGGTGTAAAATGAAAGTTTAGAAATGGTTGAAAACGGCCTGGTAAATCTGGTGTTAATATTCCTAAGGACATCTTAATTAAGCCATTTTTTCGAGCATGTTTTCTACTATATTGCGGAGTCAGATTCCTTATTGCTACCAGGAAACTCATCAACTAAAACTTTGAGAGATAGCCATGCTGCTTTTTCAATTAAATTCATAGGTAACTAAATTTCTATCAAACATTAGACCTCTTATATCTAGACCAATGAAAACTTTTTTTTTTTAGTTTCGCTTCAGATGAATAGAGAAATTTCTCAGATAAATACATTGTCCTGGGTGAGAGGTTGTGTGTGAAATATTTCTTAGTATGTTTTGAAGAAATTTTGGGATTCCCGGTTCTTTTTAAAAGTGTACGAGTGAGTTAAAGGGACATCGCATTTCTTGTCTGTTTCTTTTCCTTGTTTATTTTTTCATTTCCAAAATTTGGGGATGTGTACCCAGACGGTGATTGCAGGAGTGAGTGTGAAATATTTTTGGGTTTGTTTTGTAAAAGTTTTGAAACATGTAACAGGGATACATTCAGTTTAAATTCTTTAGCCATGGCTAAGAGACGATATAGTTAGCTGAGAGTGAATTAAATAAAAAAAAAAAAAGAAAATGACTACTGAGAAAAGCTAACAAATAAAGACAGTTCACCTTTTTTAAGGTTAGGAAAAAGTTACTGGAACGCTAATGAAGGTAAGGATTAAATATATATCTGTTAAATGAAATAAAGCAGGTGTTTTTTACATATAAAGAAAACAAAAAAGTGATTTTGAAAATTTTTGATTTTGTGAAAAAATGTTGTGTGATGGAATTTTTTATTATTTTTTTTCGACGTGTGTACCATAAAAACTATAAGAATCACGTCTTACATTCACGAAGAAAGTTTTTTCGTCGGAGGCCTGTATTATTAAATTAAACAAAATAATCAAATATTATACATGTATTCAGCAACTCATATACCTGAGAGGAAGGCGCACCTCTATTTAGGGGGGGGGGGATTATCAGTGTCATTATTGGGTTGTTTTACCGTATTAAATGTTCAGTTAAGATGCATAAAACGAAAAAAACATAGCACATATGCCAAAAATTATTAATTTGGTAAAGAGAATATAAAATATTAATTCAACATTTTCCAACTCTTCAATGCTTCTAAAAAATGTTTCATTTTTTGTGTATGCATTATTTTATTATTCATTTTTTTTTTTATTGTTTCTCAAAAGAAAAATATATATACAATTTTGATTTTCTCCGGTTTCTTAGAAACTTTCTTTCAGTTTAGAAACTCATTTTCCAAGTTTCTGATTACTCCTTTCTGAGGTTTAAGAAATTCAAATGACTCTTTTAAATGAATCCACAATGAGATCACAAAGAAGTTCTTGAAAAAGAATATTCTTCGTCAAACTTCTGTTGTTTTAATGACATCAAGAACAGTTTCTTCCGATCTTCTCATAAATGTAATTTCATTTGTTTATTTGAGGGGGGGGAGTTGGACAGGGTATCTTAAATACATTTAGGATGAAAGACTTCTGAAATTATCATTGTAAATCAAAATATTGTAGTTTTTGGAAAACAAAATTGGGCAAAAATAGGAAACCTAGAAAGAAAATGTGGAGAGTTTTATCAATCTACACCTAAGTATCTCATTACTTTGAAGTGACTTTAAAAGGTCATGTTCAACTTTTGTCGAAACGCTAGAATTTGTATTTAACTTATAAAAAGAAAGCATACTGCTAATAGTGCATTCTCAGCACCCCCTCACACCGCAATATAGAAGTCAAAGGAGTTGTTTACATCAATTAGTAAAAAAATAAATAAATAAATAAACAAAAGAAGAAAAAAAGATTTAAATGTTTTTTCGGAATTGCATATTTTGGAATTTTTTTTTTGAAAAATGTTCTTGAACGCAGTTAATGATCTAAGCATTATGTTAAAAACATAACCCATGTTAAAAACGTATTTCCTTAAAACTTAATAAAAGTTATTTCTTAATCAGTAACCTTAGAATCACCGTTCTTTGTAGGTTTTGAATTTATGATGCACACAACAGCTTTACATTAAAATTCGCTCCCGATTAATTGCACCATTTTTTTTTTTTTTTTTTTTTTAATTTCTCAAATTGATTGAACCACATTATACTGAGCAATTCAATAAAGTTTAAATCACATTTAAAATTACTTATCTTGTACACTTTTCAAACGAATTTTTGTTTTTGACAAATTTATACTTTCATTAGTTTTTCTGCCTACTTAACTACTTAATGAAAACAAGTTGCCTCTGAATGCAATTTTTTCAAAAGAGCAATTCCCGAAACTATATTGATCTAATTCCGCTAATGACGAGACACGTTGGAAAATGCCACGCAAGATAGATTTTTCTTTGTCATTGTCATAAAAGTATGAATTAAATACCTCTTTACACTTCCAACAAAAATACACGATTCCAGCTCTATTTCAGCTGTCACTCAATCGGAGAATGGCTGCTAACGGACAATTGAAAAGGTTTCTTTTTGTTTAGTGCTATTGGATACCAACTTCCATTTCATTTGTATTTCAAGCGATAGAAAATGCATTTTAGCAGTCATACATTAAAAAAAACCGTAAGGAAATTCAATTTACTTTAAATGGCAAAACACAGCAAACAATAAGTCTAGCACCTTGTCAACGCATATAGTACGTATTGTGGCATTGAAGTGCGTTTTACACTGGAAATTGACAGATGATTTATTGTTCAAAAAATATTTTTCTTCAAAATACAGACAATTACGCAGTTTTTTCTTTATGTCTCATATTATTTTAAACGTGTAACTAAAGAGTTCCATTATATCAAGTAAAGCTTAGCTTCTTCATATAACTTGTATTTCCTACCCAACATTATGGCTTTTATAAACTTTGTTTTCGAAAAGGCTTGAAGTTATCCAAATAAGAAGAGACAAAATTGCTGATTTAATTCGACACTTTTTTCATTTTTTGCCAAGAATGAATCAGATTTCATTCTACACTTCTAAACTCTTTCAAAGAATTTTCTTGTTATGCACAAACAGATTTCTGTTATCAACGAAAATCGTTCCCAACCCCAATATGCAGTTCAACTTATGAAGTTAGTTACCGTGTTATCCCGAAGACCACAGTTTTTCTAGAGAAATGATCTGTCTTTCATAATTATTTCATTAAATTTGGTAAAAATTTGCAACGACATTATTAGCCTAATGATTTAAAGGCAATTTTTTAAAGACGAAAGCGAGAAAAATCAATAACTATTTTGCGGCCTATATTAATTATCTTTTGACATTAATAAAATGCATTACTCTTCTCCACTCGCTGATTGGATAGGAATTCAAATTATTACGAATAATAGCATTAAATTATTGCATGGTAAAAAAAACTGTTCTCCAAAATCTGAGACAATCTTTTCCTTAATAACACACATTAAAAAAATAAAAAAAAAATAAAAATAAAAAAAAAAAAAAAAAAAAGAAGAGGAAAATAAGTCCAAGTTATATTCAAAAATTGTAGTGTACTACGACTAAAAATGTATTCTCACTTGCTGCTGTAATATCAAAACAATTTTGTTGTTACATGCCTATAATAATGATAAAATATAATAACAATAAGAATGAAGCAAAAGCTCACATTTCAATTGAAGATATGTATACATCTCGCTGTATCGCTATCTGTATCTCGCATCGTAAATTCTTAGTACCCTAGATTCTTGGGAATTGATATATTTTAGGGAAATGCTTATACTCGTTGATTAAGTGAAAAATGAAAAAATAATAAAAACATAATAGATTTTCGTATTAGAGTTTTGTAACCCATAATTACAAATTTTCTTGGTGAAAATACTCTTGTGTAAAGTTTAGAATTTTTTGTCCGAATAGAGTGAAACAGTTATACGAATTATTTTAAAAGCTTTTTTGAACATTTAAAGCAACAATTCAGCAGTTAATTAAATGTTTATGTAAATGCAGTAGTAATAGTCATGAATAAGTAATTGATCATAATGAAGTTCGTCGAGCTAAAATCACAGCATTTTTTCATGATAAAACTACTTGTAAATCTTTATTTTACTTTGAAGCATAATCTCGATTATCTTACTTTAATTAGTATATGTTAACTAACAAGGATTTTTAAAATCTAAAAAGAGTTTAAAATATTGATATTTCTACAATAATGGAAAAATGTAATTGAAATTGCAATAAAATGCTAAAATTATTTAAATATCGCTTGCTTTCCAGTAACTGCTCTGAAAAGATTTGTGACTTAGTTCAAATAGTATTTAGTATCTCTTAGTTTATTTTGAACTTTCTTTTTAAAACAATTAAAAAGATATAGCAGAGTTAAGGCTAGTTTCTGTAGTTTAATTCCCGCTCCGTAACTTTAATTCAAGATTACAACTTAAAAGCTTTACTATAAATAATAAACTTTAAACACTTTTAATTCTGTTAGCTTAATAGAATTTTCAAAGATCAACAAATAAACCAATTTCCGCCAATAAACAAAAGGCAATTTTTTCTCAAAGAAATAACGCAATTTATTTGTCTATGTTTTATATTCTTATAATCTTGTATTTATATGTTCCCACTAACATAATTTTGTTCTTAAATCTAAATCGTTTATTTCATAGCTAGAATTTATCACCTATATAAAATAACTAATTATTTTTACCTTCTTCACAGACTGCAATAATTATCTTTTAAATTTGCAAAGGTTTTCAACATGATGTTTTGAAGTTCAGGCAAAAAATTTCACATCTACTTATCTCAGGCCTAAATTAGGTTTTAAATTCCCAGTAATTTGGAATCGTGACAAAAACGTAAAAATGAAAAGACAGAAATTTCGAATGTACAAGAATAAAGTAAGCATTCATGATGTTGAACTGTTAAAATGTAAAAAATGGAAATTGAAGTACATAGTTTTTTGGAAGCTAAGTTTTCGGATTTTAAATTTCCTGAATTCCTGAAAGCTCTTAAGTAAGTCCTACTAGCATTCATGCTTTTAAAAGAATTTATATAATGCCTTTCTAGAATGAGACCTGAAGGCATAATCACCACCTGCGAATTAAGTATGGTACTAAAGAAAGCACAGACGTTTCCGAACACTGAATTTTATATCAAGTTTATGTTAGAGAGAGAAAATAAATTATAAAAAGAATAAATGAATGCTTTTATTATTAGAATTCGAAAAAGTAATTTCCTTTTGTTAAAAAGTAAATAAAAAATAAAGGGATTACTACCAAAAACTAACTCATAAATAGCACTAAACCTTTGTCAAGTGTATTTTGTAGTAATAGTGTTTTCAACCCCATCCTGAGATAAATTTGCGAAATATCAAAAGTAAAGTATTGTACTCCTTTTGAATAACGAATACGGTCATTTCCCTATTTACTTATTGATGCAAATGGGGAGAATATTAAGTCTTTTTTCCACCAGATGTGGTGGAGCATAACAGACATTAAACCATATAACCAAAATGTAATTACGTTATTCCAGCCAAAACATTCCATCACTGCGACCAAAAAATCTGGACGTAATTATTGTTTACATCCTCTTCCGTTCAGCCCGTTGTTATAGCAACCATCCAAGCCTGAAACCCTCCATCCCGACCACACCTTCGGAAACAGTGGTCACGACCACACAGACTGTCCATCCGTGAGTAGTGAAGCGGAAACGAAAGAGGCGGAGTCCACGGGAGTTCTGTTGACCAATCGAGTCAACTGGGTGTGGAAATAAAAGCCCCGCCTTATCTTTCAATCTGGTGGAGGGGGAAGAAATTGGTTTTAAGAGGATCAAGCTTCACTCATCAGATCGCCGCTAATTACAAGGCAAGGAGGAAAATTGATATTTAATTGGCAATTAATGAACAAATTGGATGGTGATACCTTTTTTCCCCCGCAGATACCCGTTTTTATGCGCAGATTGCTATAGTCAAAACATCCTTCATTTTGATTGATACAGGAACTCAAAATATGGTCTTACCAGAAATAGCATGTCTTTTTCTACATGTTTATATTAACGTGAAACAAAGACACTGCATGAATTCCAGTTTCCTAAATATAAATAAAATCAAGTTCTTATTTTGAAATTATTTAAAAATACGATTTTTAAGTATAGTTTCAGAAAAACGAATTTATCATACACTCACACATCTCATCATAATTTTTTTTAACAAAAACCAAGTAATCATAAGATACCAGCATTGACTTTATTTTCGTCCTGATATACTGCACGTTTGAAAAGTAATCTATTGAAGAATAATTACCGTAATTATCTGTGTATAGCCCGCCCGTTATCTACAAAATAACTAATTCTTTTACTACCTGCGGGCAATATAACGATACGAGCAATACATGAAATTAAAAAAATATATTAAAAAGACAACTACCGTTCAAAAATATCGAAATCTCTTGCGCAACATACAAAATGCACACAAGTAAATCTTAGCTTTCGAAATGTTTGTCGAAAGCTGATTGGGGCTCGGGCGCTAGGAAGGTGAAGAACTTTATGGACGAACGGAGTCAGGTTGCAGGCGAATGTATTGTTTTCTAGGGATGTATCCCATGAAAAAGAGGACTTGCACGGGAAAACTTCGTGGAAGACCTTTCCTTATCAGCGAAGTTGTATGACGCTTCAGAATTAGAATGATATTCTATTATTATGAGAGTTTTGCACGCCGTTTCTAAAAAAGACTAATAAGCCTTTTCCTCCCAACTAATTTAATCATAATAGGAGGGTAGGACCAGAGCAAAGGTCGCTGTCCAAGAAGAGATATGTAAAAGAGTTCCGGAGGCAGACATGTATAAACAAAATATGGTGAAATGTAAACTTTTTAAAAATTTTATTTTAAATGATAAAATAGTTTTGTAATTTAAACTTGTTTCCTTGCAAACAGTGTACCTTGCAGGGTGATTTTATTATGTAATTGTTTTTGTTCTGGGTGCGGGTTATACAACGTTGCGGGTTACACACCGAACTTAACTTTGTTAGAATGAATTTTTCTTCCTGCGGGCTATTTACCGATGATTACAACAGCAGTGGTGTACTCATGGGGAAAAAGGTGAGAAGACATTGACATGAATATTAGTTTTTGAAATAAAAAATTGGGGGAACGTTTGTTGAACTTTTAAAAAGTGTTTGCTCATCTGTGTGAGGGGGAAAGAGGGATGCTTGTGTTAAAATTAAAAAACTCGCTTTCCCCCTCTCAACTGCGCTATTGAATTTCACACTAGCTAAAAAGAAAATAAATAATCTTCTAATGGCCCCACAGAATTTTTGAAACAAGTTTTTAGATGAAAAAACATAAAGTCTACCACTAAGATTCAAAGCAGAGATTAATTTGGGTAGGAACCCAAGTAGCTCCTGAGCTTCCTTTCTTTTTTTGGTAAATTTTACAGATTGGGCTGAATTTCAAGCTCTTTCAACATGAAAAAAATAGAGGGCTCCTGCAATTTTAGTTTTGCTAGAAATTAAGCCTTAGTTCATATCATAATGAAAGACTCATAAACAATCGTGAAAAAAATTTTGGATTTTGTCACTTTACACTTGCCACCAAATGGCCAAAATAAAGTAAATGGCCAATTTACTTTATTTTGGAGTGCATTTGCAGAGGAAACTGGTCGTCGTTTCCCTAAATGGTGTAGAAATACAAGTAGAAAATAATGCTGTAGAATATTTTCAAAAGTACTTTTATGCGACTAATGAAAAGTAAACTTTTAACAGCATTTAAACCATAATTTAATACACCAAGACATACTTTTTTTTTTTAATTTTAATTTGATCATTTCGCTTTGACCATTTTGTTAGACTGATAATGTAGTTAGCTCCTAGGACAGGCAATAGATGTGCTCGAAACTGTTGTAGATTGATATCTGCGTAGCGTCAAGCGTCCGAAAAAGCATCCACAAGCAAGTCGGTCGAGCGAGAAAATGGCTAAAATATTTGTACGCATAGTAATATGTTTATACATATATGTATATATATATATATACATCAATATTTTATATTTCAATATATTCTGTGCATTAAAGAAGCATATTCACTAAGAATTTTTTCGAAGCATGTGTGGAACAATTTTCACTGCAGATTTGTGCATTAGAATAAATATTGTTATTTATTAAACCATTAGGCGTTATAATATAGTAATTTTATGTATTCGTACATTTTCACTCTGCTTGTGATCTCGCTTATATATTTGTGAGTTTATTAAAATAAACATATTTTTAACTATTTCTCGATAACTTTATAAAAATGATGAGGTTTAAAAATATTCTGAAAAATTCACGCAAATGTTACAAAGAAAAATATGCGTCCTTCGTTTCAGAATTCTTCAACACATTTTATGAAACAAAAAGATTGTAAAAAGAAGAAAAAGGAAAAAGAAAAGAAAGCAGAATCTTATTTTTAAAAAATGCAAGACGAAATAATATAAAAATTAAAAATATGTAACAATATTTAATATTATGGTTTATTTTCAGCTAAATGTATGATGTCACATTTCTTGTTAATCCCTGCCCACTTGCCGTACACTCATTTTCACAATCGTCTTCCCCCTTACAGCTTGACATCATTTGTGGGCTAGGAACCTCATCTCTTGTTTTAGTGCAGATTTATAATTTACCAATATTGTTTTCTCTTTTCTCCAAGCGCATAATCTGATTCAAACTTATATAGAGTCTAACCAGGGGCGCAATCAAATTGTTTTTAGGCTGAAGGTAAAGCTCCCGGACACATGCTCCTTAGCCATACTGGCCAAACCGATGTTAATATACCCAAGATTATTATATCTCTCCACTCCTCTCCCCCCCCCTCCCCACTAAAGAAGGTTTAATTGCTCCATTGCCTCTAAGAGAACATGTGCGTAAATTTATTTAGGCAATAATGGGCCAATTTATTGCATATCTTACGATAGAGGATTCGATAAATATTTCTTGTGATCAAATGTACATTTTTCAACGGTTAATACATATTCATTCACTGATTAATTCATTCATCTATCATTCACTCATTTATTTATTTTTTCATTTATTCACTCATTTATTCATTCTTTCATTCACTCATTCATTTGTACATTCATGCATTCAGAAATATCCTTACAAATCCAGATGAAATATTTCATGAGAAAATAGGCTTGTTTAGATCTGGATGAACTTCGCAGCTTCACATATTCTATACCGTCACAAAATCCTTCCGATAATATTTGTTCCAAGCAAATCCGTCTGTTAGATCTGGATTTATATAGAAATGAAATTTCCCCGTGGTCGCTAACGTTAAAATTTTTTGAACTGTTCAAAATTGAATAAAATTGTTCGAATCAAAAAATATTTTACCTCGATAATCCTTTGAATGAGCCTGTTCAAAGAACTTGGATCTTACGCTGAAGGTTTGTAAAATTTGCTTCATATTTCACCAATACCACTACTGTTAAAATTTTTTGGACTTTTCAAAATTAAACGAAAATTGTTCAAATCAAGAAATAAAATATATAAAAATTAGATGTCCAAGCCGAGATCTTTCGCATACAATTTTTTTTTTCGAATAGGAGAATTCCCTCAAAAGTTGGGGGGGGGGGGGGGGGGCAAACAGACAAACATTTCCCCCTCAAAACTCTACTTTCAAATTTTTATTTTTCAATCTTCATTTAATTACATTACTTTTCCTTTGACTTTTCTTTATTTTTAACAATATTTATACAATACACGAATCCTTCTTTCATATATATATATGAAATATATATATATTAACTTTTATGGGACAATAAGCTGAAAAAGAGCAAAAAGGTCGTCAAAGTAAATAAAATTCCTCACATTACGTTAGTTACCAGTATTGCAATTGAACAAGAAAATTCTGAAAAATCCAAAATAAATAAATACTGGATGGAATACATTTGCACGTTTGGGCTCTAAAGTTTTTTTTTTTTGGCAAGAAAGTATGGCCGTGGTAGTCTCACTTATGTTATTAAAGAAATAAATCAATGTCTAAATTAATTTAATACCAAATTTCGTTTGATTATTCAAGGCTGCAAATGCATTCTCACCGTATCGCAATTATCGATTCCAATTCAAGTAAATGATGGAAAATTCTTTTAGTTGCGACCATTAGTTGAATCATAGGTCACGTGCATCACGTAAGACCAGTCACAGGAAATTAATAAACCTCCCAAATCAGATCAGTGACTGTGAAAAACTAATTTATCGCCATTTTCACGAGCCAGCGGACAGACCAGGCACATCGTAATGTGTAAGCCAATTTCTTGATTTGCTTAATTCTTTTCTATTTAGAATTTCGTTTGAAGCATCCATTTAATGTCAGTGATTTGGAATTCCCGAGTCACAGTTTAATTGAATAGGTGGACAAGCGGAGTCCAAATTGGGTTAATATAGTTCTGCGGAATGACAAGGCGTGATTCGGTTTTTAATCTTCATTGAATGACTGCAATTTTCTTTTTCTTTTTATATGAAATGGAGTTGGAAGTTCATTACGCAGTTTTCCCCGAAAGTAAGTATTTTAATAATTAACCATACATGATTTTTTTTTTTTTTTGCAGAATATTCTTTTTGTCTTATTAACTCGGCTAAAAGGAAAGATCCGTAGAATAATTTTCGTCTGATTTCCATCATATGATAATACAATGGTTCACTTGATGCTTCAACATAAGAGCTAAACCCTGACTGTATTAAACGAACAAAATATATCTAAAAAGCAACAAAATCGAAAGAAAAACTAACAATTATAAAAACAAAGCTAGTGAGAAACCTGAAAGACGAACCAAGCTAATAAGAAACATAAAAATAAATAAATAAATAAATAGAAAAAAATTTTGTTTTTAATGAAAATATAATAAAGTATGCGCCTTGAGTGTAGTTTTTTCGTAAGTAGCACATTATTTAATACAGTAGTAGCAATTCGTTCCAAGTAATCTAGTTTTCAAGATGACGTTGATTCAAATCGGTAAGCTTGTTTTAATGGTTTAATGAGGTAAAAGAAAGAAAAAAACGCTTTATATTTATTTAAATAAACGATAAAGCAGTAACAATGCAAAAAGAAAAACATTAAGTTTAAAATGTTGAGAATAATTTTGTTTTGTTGTTGTTAAGTAGAGTAACGGTTCCATTCACTGAGCCGAAACGTTCTAAGAAATCTTGAGTAGGTTTCCAGAAAAAGTAAAAGAGACCTGATGGAAGAAGAAGAATATCATACGATCAACTTTACAACTGTCTTTCCAACCGCATCAATAGCAAACAAAGGACAGTGAATCAAAGGTAGATTTTCATGAACATCTGTACAAACAATTTCAGGTTGAATTAGCAATCGTATACAAAAGTTTTATTTTATCCTACTTATTCTGATTTTTTACGTACTTGTAAAATAATAAAATAATTCTATACGTTTCGTTCAATTCAAGCAGAGGCTTGGTTTTTCAATGGGCAATCTGTGATACATTTCTTAGTTGTACATCGAAATATTTTTAATATACTTAAATGAATGCATTAAAACACTTTACTGCTCCCTTATTTAAAGCAATTTTAGTTTGTACGTACCATTAAATAATTATAAAATGATTGCAATAAAAAATTACATTAAATAATTGTTATATTCGCAGACCTAAAATAAGAAAGTATTAGGATACCACTTTTTTAAGTCCAGGATCGAAAGCGAAATACATTTAGCAACTTTATTTATCTACCGAAAACAGCTTGATGGGCATTAATTTTCCTTTTTAGCATCAATTAAATTCCAAATGAAATGAGTTGTGTTATTTTGTGGTCATGTATGATCATGTCGATTCAATAAAAGCCCTAATCACATTCTTAGCAAATGTTTGCCTTCAGTGAAAGTTGATGTTTAGTTCTACAAAATCGTAGTTTTGAAAGATAGGGAACAATAAGAAGTCAAGAAATTAAAGAAATAATCAGAGTGGGAGGAAAAATCGACTTAACGAGAGTAAGAAAGAAAATTTCCGGATAGAGATATATTTTGAGGCTCCCTAAATTTTTGTGTCTGGCAGATTGCTATGGTGAAGTCTTTCTTCAGAATATTGTTTAACATTTCTCCAAGACTTAGTTGTAGCAAATAAGATCCAAAATATCATTCAATAGCGTATTTGTAATGTTTAAAATCTGTTGCTTAAAAAGGAAATACGGCAACTGCATTTAAGAAATGTAGTACTTTCAAAGAAATTTATCTCTACTTCGAAAGAGTAGCTAAACTCAGGTCAGAGTTTAGAATTAGCTCTAAGCAAAGAGGTCAGAAACTTTTCATTAGAGAGGTGACAATTTTTATTGCAGAGCTTCATTTTGATTGAAAATGAAAAGCGGGTGAAACTAAACGAAATTTTAAACATCAATGATATAGTTTTGATGTATACATCAATATTACATTCTTTATATAAATTTGCATAGTAAAACTTGAAAACACAAAACCTAATTTGAAAGCATCTCCTTACATCCACAAGAATTCTAATTCTGCTTTTCACTTCAGAGAGAAATACTCCTCCTCTTCCTTTAAAAACTGTAACTGTGACCTAGAACTAAGTCTGGGCGAGTCTCATATTCCTTGCATGTTTTCCTTCCAACACGTGTCACCAACTGCTTAAACCGTCGCGGAATTTTAATGAAAACTTTTCCACCGCGACTGGCTTGACTGGAGAATAGTTAAAATGTCAGAACATCGTTGAACTAGATGACCGTCGTTTAAAGTCAGGCAATTAATTCTCTTAATATTGCCGCTTTTGTCGCATTTAAACGTCCTCCATGGATATTTACTCCAGTAAGTTCCTTTCTCTGTTAGAGATTATAATTTCGAAAGACGGGATGGCAACATGACATTTAACGGTTCTCTTTATAGTTATGGGGTGCAATGGAATATGTTATGTTGCTTTTTATTTCCTGTGTTAGTACTGTAAAAAAAAGTTTATTGTTCCGCTTTTTGTATTTGCCGTGTTAGATTTGCCGTTCTCTGAATTTTATTAAAACATGAAAAATACGTTGCTTCAATCTGAAATGTAATAATATATAAATGGCGAAAAAATAGTCATCATTTTAGTGTCATAAAAGGATAATAGAATTCTATCTTGTAATATGCGGTAAAAGTTAAAACTGGAAAAATAAATAAATAAATTCGTTTTATTAATCTCACGTTTTCTATTAGCACGTGCCATGTTATTTATTTACTTATTTTTCTAAAACAAATTTTATGACTTGTTTCGTAGGCCTCAAGCTATTATTTATTTTATTGGATATCGATGCAACAGGTCTTCATATGTGATATTTCTATTTGATCTGAGAATTTTAATTTTATAGCCGAATTGAATAATTATAATCGATTCTTGCAGCTGTGGAGAAATTTTACGGTGCTGAAAGATGGCATACTAAGATACAATAGAAGGCCTAGGAGGGGGGGGGGGGGACTGATCTTGAAAACTTGATCGCAAAAAAAAAAAAAAAAAAGATAGTAATTTGATTTTATTTTGTTTATTTCGAGAGAAACTATAACTTCTTCATCGCTGTGGCTGGATTGGTTATCATTCTTTTTTTTTCTTTTTCCGTTTTAATATTGCTTTTCTCTTTTTCGTTAAACTTCTCTCTTTCTTCATCTTGTTATTAGACAACAGAAGAAGAAAAAACTCTTTTCTTCTTCTGTTGTCCAATAACTAATCAAGCATAAGGTAAATAAGATTATTTTTTTACAGTGCCTATAGTGTACGGTCAATATATTCGTAAAAGTACACTCGTATTTAAAAACTTTGCCATAAATAATCTCTTTCGTTCTTTTCTCGTTTCTTTCTCTTTTTTTTTTTTTTTTTTCGGTTACAAACTGGAAATCTTTTACAGTATAGGTATCATGTATTTTGTTACATTTCTAAGGTTTAAAAGTTAAGAGAGAAAAACACTTGATTTGCCATAACTCCGCGCTGCTCTTGATTGAAATTGCAATTGAAAAGAAGGAAACGGTGAAAAAAAAAAAAAAAAGGAAATCCTACGCAATAAAGAAAAAGAAAAGCTCACTGAAATACAAGATTTGGTCGTAAACAGTGAATAAGGTTGAGATTTACAGCAAATTACTGTTATTTACTCATCATTACAGATTTTTACGAACCGATGACCAGAGCGAAACAAAACTAACTGCCCTGCTACTTCCGAATATTGAAACTTGAGCGGCAGTTCTCGTATCCTCCTCCCTTTCCTGGAACCAAGAGTTATCTCTCTCTTTTTTTTCTTTCCCTTTTTCAATCGTATTATTGGGGTGGTCTTTGCTACCCTTTACGGATGAGGGATCTTTAGAAGTATATGGGATGTTTGATGATAGAGTACGGTGATGTAGAGGATGTAGAAGGCGTGAATTCGCGAAGTGGTAAACATACGTGTGATCACACGGTTTTTGTGAATGTTCAGAATGTGTTTCGTAGTTTCATATTGTGATTAAAGCCTGAGCGTGAAGAAAAAACAAATTTGTCTATTCCATTGGTCAACCAAAATTTATGTAAAATTTTCATACTTCTCTTTTATAGTATACTACACAATTTATAATTTCAACCGATCTGTATAATAGTAATATAATAACAATGATAATAATAATAATAATAATAATAATAATAATAATAATAATAATAATAATAATAATAATAATAATAATAATAATAATAATAATAATAATAATAATAATAATAAAAAGCTTGTAATGGATCTTTAAAATTTGAAAAAAGGCATCGAATTAAATTACGGGGAATCGGAAAGCTTTGGGACTTCCCACGTGACATATAAATCCAGTACGGCGAAGTTGTGTGAATTAGTTAAGAAAAACAGCTTATTTCATTGTTAAATGTTCTTCAAGAACTTTACCGATGTACATTTAGAATTGGCTCGATGGTCTGTTATGCATGGTCTTATGATCTGCTTTATCGAACTTTTTTTCAATGAATTTGGTCTGTATAAAGAAAATGCTGAATACTTTCCAGTACGTGAGCAAAGGTTTTTATAATTTTCCTAATACTTAACGTCGAATACCAGCTAAATCTTCTTAGACTCATCTACTACAATATCACTCTAAATAATTGAATATAAACTCTAAATTTGTTTGGCTTCCTTGGTATTCTGTTCCACATATGATGCAGTTAGGGTCTTATAAATTACCCTGAGGTTCACTCCGTTTACTAAATAATACCGTGCTCGGAGAAAAAGATTGAAAAAAAAAACATACATTTATAATATTTAACTCGTACTAAATCTTTCATAAAATGACCACATTGCGACTATGTAAAGAGAAAAAAAAAGGAAAAACGGCATTAACGAAAAAAAAAAAATTGTGCGGAACCAAATGCCAGCATCTCGTTCAAAACAATTCAAAGCAGAAAAACAAGCACTCATCAGGCAGAAGTCTAAAATTTTTTTTCTTCCTTTCGCTATTTTACAATCCATTTTGGCAACGATGCAGATAAATCAAGAAATTCCGGCGACGTTTAATGGCATATTTATCGCTGATTCAATTGCACGTCTTAGGGAGACTGATTTATGAAGCCTTTACCGCAAATGGCTCTAAAGCAATCGCTCTCTAACATAATATCTTATTCCTTTCTGATATTTTCCTTATCTTTCATTTTATGTGCTATATACCTCTCGCTTAAGTCTCGTAATAGAAAAGTAATATTTAAATGCGTTGCTTATTGTAAAACGTGACAATAAAGACAATGAACAGTATCAGGCATTCAGAAAAATAGAATTATTAATTTGCTAAAATGAAAATTGCCCAATGTTACATTTGTCATATTTTCATGATAATTTTATATCAGCCAGCGCCTTCGGTGAAAAATTAACAAAGATCATATATTTTTGCTTATTAATTGCTAAACTTTTTTTCTTAACAATGAAGGGACTATGCATTTTAAATGGCCACTTATAATATTCGCTTAATTTAAAGTACATTTCTTTTATATTTAACCATAAGAGTTTAAAGATTTGCATAATAAAAATCCTCTTTGCCGACGACGCCGCGATCATTGTAAAACACAAAAGACGTAATTGTGTTAAGAAATACGCCCAAGAGCACCTAATAAAAATAGAACATTGGTGTAACAACTGGCGGCTCGCTCTAAACCCCACTAAGACCATTGCAGTCCACTTTAAAAAGAACAATAAAAAAAAAGGCCCCGAAACTCTTGAACTTATGAATAATACCCTAAATTACAAACTCCAAGCTAGCTATCTAGGCATCACTCTCGACTCCGGCCTTTATTTCAAAAAGCACGTCGAAAAAAAACTAGTAAACGCTAAACATAAATTACACCTCCTCCGCCCCTTACTAGGGCGCTACAGTAAACTTTCATTAAAGAATAAGATGTTGATATATAATCAAATCTTAAGACCAACCATTCTCTATGGATTTACGGTATGGGGGCACGCTGCTCGCACTACCATTAACGAAATCCAAATTCTACAAAATAAAACCCTCAGACAAATTGGTAACGCTGATTGGTACGAAAAAAACAAAGCCCTCCACAGCGAATTATCTGTTGACTCAATCTCAAGGCACATTATAAAAAATGCCCTAAAACTGTTCAACAGCTTCCAAAATCATCCAAACGAAGCAATTCGTACCCAATCCCAATACATAAATAGGAACCAGAAGTACCCCTACCCGGCCAGAACCTGTCTGCTCAACTATGATTCTCTCAGTACTAAGCATAATCCTCTTCCAAATCCTCAGTTAGACATGCTCTCCTTGAGATAGTCGTTTTTTTGCTATTCATTTACTTATCTTATATATGTGAAGAAAAAAATTAAAAAAGAGAAAATCCAAAAAGAAAAAAGTATAAATTAAAAAAAAAAAAAAAAATGCTTAAAAGAAAAAAAAGAAAATTATATATATATATATATTTTGTCGTCTTGTATTTTTATGTAGCTTACTATTCTAACTCGTCCGAGACGCGGACCCCCCCCCCCCCCTCTGCCCTTCGGGGACCTTAAAAAATGTTAAACCCTTAAAGGCCCCGCTTTTGTTTTTTCTATAATTTTAACGACGTTCGGTAAACAAATAAAAAGATCTATTTTTGCTTATAATTGCTAAATTTTTTCCCGGGGCCTTTTTTAAATGGCCCTATCAACGCAATTTTAAAAGTACATTTTTTTTTTGTTTTGTTTTGCATAATAAAAAAATAATAACAATTGTCTCGGGTTTTTACTTTATTTTTTTCCAAAAAACATCGTTTCAACTTTTGTAAATATATTCAATATAATCTAGCTGTCAGAAATCTCGGAATATGCAGAATTAAAAATATTCTCTAACACCTGGAAAATATAATTTGTAATTCATGAAAAGAAAGAAATAAAAATTAATAAATATTTGAAAATATAAACCTACTCAAGCTCAAAAGCAGCACCTAATTTAGTTACACACAAACTACTGAAACGATTTGCATAATAAAAATAAATGAATATTTCCACGACTTTTATTATCTTGTATATTTATTTATTATTTTTATTATTAATTTTTCTTTTGGTGGAGGAAGGGGAAAGGGGCAGGCGTTACTTTAATTTTACTCTTATTTTGGCGAAATCAATTCAAGTTATTGGTTGATTAGCACTGACGAAGTCTGGTTTCTCTGTCATTTTGATACATATTTTCAAACGTTTAATGATTTTTTTGAATTACACATCACATTAATCACGGTGTTGGGGATTCTTTTTAGTTCTAGATTATATCTACGGTCATTGGATGATGTTTTTTTACTTTTACATTATATTTACAAGAGTCAAAACAATGTTTTCTGGAAGTAAGAAAAGCGTGAAAATAGTGAAATCATACTGAAAGCTTTGAATTATGGTAATATTTTTGTATGAATGTCGCGAAAACTTTAATTTTTTTCAGAAAAGCATGTAGACATATTAAAATCTAACTAGTGCGAGCACAATGCAACAAAAGTGAAATTTCTCTTTTGACTTTTGCTAAATTCAGCTGTTTATATTTTCCTCTAAAACTTTTTGAAGTAGACACAAGTAACTACAGAAGAAAGCAAAAATTTTTTTTAAAATTATTCTCTTATGCTTCACAGGAAATATTTCATACATCAGAATAGTAAACACATAAAATTGATAGACCATAACAAGAAAGGGAAGGATAGTTGAGTACGATGCAAGGAAAATAATGTGTTCTTGTAATTTTCTTTCTGCTACGCCTGGGAAATTTATATCAATAATACTATTGTCAATATTTGAGGGAAAAAACGTAAAAGTAGGAGGGAAAAAACTTCTGTAATGTGAGAAAGACAACAACAACAACAACAGCTGTTAGAGACGAAGAGTTAAATAACTTCAAAAGAAAAATCTGCAAGAATCGATGGAAATAAAAGATTTCAGGTGCTATAAAAAGAAAATTAGATAAACTTAAAATTTTTTAAGTAAAATGAAGTCGGCTAAAATGTTCGTCTAAAGTTTTGTGAAATAATATTGCAAGTACAGAAAGTAAAAATATTTTTGATGAAAAATTTAAAATAAATAAATAAAGGATAATAAAGGAGGGAAATGCATGTACTTACATTGCATGAAAATATTCAATACAAAAATATAATTAATAAATGATTTTTATGTAACGAATTATCGCTTATAGCGAGCCTGGACTGAACGATAACCCGGTTTTAAAGAAGACAAGCAAAAGAGGTTGGTTCAATAGAAAAATGTATAAAACCAATTCTTCTACCATTCTTTTAGAAGAAAAAAAAGAAAGAAAATAGAAAAATTCCGGTTTTAGAAAAAAAAATCCAATTTTAGATTTTTGTGATTTGAATAAATAGTTCGGATGTATAAATAAGATGTTAGTAGTTCGGACCTATAAATAAAATGATGAAAAGTAAAAAGTCTCTGTTTAGTTATTAACAAAAGTTCATAGGAAAAAATATTCATAAAATTGGGGAAAATATGTTTTTCTCTTAAAAAATATTTTTTCCCCTTTTTCAATAAATATAGATTTTCAAAAATGGGACTCCTTGCTTATTTGTGTAAAAAAATTATAATACTCTTCCTTATTTATTCATGTTAAAAAACAATAATAAATAAAATAAAATAAAATCTTAATCGAATGGGTTGGATTTTTTTGTGTTCATTTTAAAATGAGTGTTTTGCTGGCTTTCTGAAAACAACTAATTCTGTGATTAATTTTAAAAGGAGAGAAAAGTTTTTGCTCGCGTTTTTTGACATATAACTTCTTTTTTAATTTAAAAAAAAAATACTGTCACGGCCTGTGACGCTTTTTAGAACTGTCTGCCTGATGTGAAATGGAATGGCTCGATAGCATCTTACATTCCTTTGAATGGCTGTTGGTAATGCTTCTCAGATTTCTGGCTATTAGAATAAAAATAGCCACACACAGGACCCTATATTCATTAGAAGAAATGGTGACAGAGTTCTTGAGTTCATGGAAAACTGCTAGATTTGACCCCTTTACAAGGCCGTAGCTAGAATTTGTTTTTGGATAGGGCCTTGACTTTGAAACACTGGTGTTGAGGAAAGTTTCAAGGAGGAATATATGCTACATTGCAAACGTTTTCGGGATTTCGGGGGGGGGGGGCATTCGGCCCCCTCTGCATACGGCCTTGCCCCTTTATCTGCTACCTTTCCCCTTTCACTACTATTTTTTAACTTAATAAAAATCTAACCCAGGTCTCAGACTGCTTGGTATTGCCCTGCTTGCCTCCTCTAAGGGCAGTTCTGTCGATTAGTAACATCTTCTCAGACCTCAATCAATAGCTTGAAATTTGCCTCATAACCTTTTGATCACAATCATACTCCCCAACGCCCTTTCACAGCGATCAATGGTACTTAACTGCTGTTTTAGTTTTAGGTGAGTTAGAAAAAATTATTGGAGCCTGTAAGAGTTAAATACATCAATAAAAATAATTTGTCACAAAGATATACTTAATATATTTTTTCAAATCAGCAAATATATATATATATATATACATATATAAGAACTTGAATAAAAAACATTCTGTAACGTCATTTCAGAACAATTGTAGAGATATTTTCGGATATCATGTTCTAAATTCACGTACAAATTTTATTTATTTACTCTGCTGTGCTAAACGTCTGAAAAAAGATACGAAATTGTTTACCTCTTTTTAGAACAACGCTAGAAATATCGAGTTGTTGATCAATTATCTTATTTTCTTCTCTCTCTCACTCCGTTTTTTTATTATTTTTATTTTATAATATATATTTTTTATTTTAAGGTAAGGTCATAATAAAAAGCGGTAAAATATTTACCATCATACTAGAACAATGATGGAGATATTTTCGGATCCCTGAATTCGAAGTTTTGTACATCTGATCAAATTTTCTAGAAACAGTTTTAGAGAAGAAGTCAAGTTAGCTGTTCACTAACAATCTGTTTACATAACCCACCCTAAGCGTGCAGTAGTCTTTTGCTTCCTAAGAATTTTTTTAGGCGAAATACTGAAGAATCCGAAAAATTACTTTGCATCACTAAAAATCAACCCCGAACTAACTCTCATGCAAGGTCAAGCTCCAACCATCCGTAAAAATTCGCATCTAGGGAGACCTAAAGTAAAAACGAGTTAAAGTAGCATATAAATCACTGTCACAGCACATACCGAAAACAAAATTAAGCCTCATCAGGAGAAGTGGCGCCATTTTTTTCTACACCTCAGTGAGCCAATTCCGAAGAATCAGCGTATTTATCCAAAGATGAATAAAAATGAAAACAAAAGAAGGAAATAAAATATTTTGTTAACCGACTCCCCCCCCCCCCCCCCCCGCCACTCGCCCTCTCTTTGCATCCTAAAAAGACCGCGCCTTTGCTGTGTGTGAAGTCACAAACCGTATCCATGGCAACTGCGAAGCAAACAACTGCAGGCTATAGTTGAAGGGGGATACTAACTTGAATTGAAGAAGACAAATTGAAAACGACCACTAAGGTCCGCTTTAGAGATCTAGTATTGCGCCGCCATATAATCAACTGCGAAAAAAACCTCACGATTCTAGTTCCTTTTTTTCGGTTTTGTGTTGCTGTTTCTTACACTTTCATGATTCACTCTTACTCTTGTTCCCTCTTTTTTTTTTCTTTTTTTCTTTTTATGCACTCATCTTGGTTAGAGATAAAAGTAGTTTTTGATACGCGACGAACTTCAAGGTCTTATAGGAGAAATTTGTTTTAAATTTTAAATTCATCAGGCGTAATTAAACAAGTAATTAGCTTTTTTAAAAAAAATTGCGACGATAAGCCAATCGTAATGTTTAAATCAACATAAAAAACGCCTTAATGTCTGCATTTAAAATTGAAAAAAAAAAAAAAAAAACAGAAGAAAAATTATAATGAAATACATAATATCGTAAAATAATATATTGTCGTATGATCGGGTCCTTGTCAACATCATAACATCGTAAAATAATGAAAAAACTTTGTGCACAAGTAAACTAAAAAAAAAATCACGTTAAGAAAGCACAAATGAGTATTAAAATGCAGACATATGTTTCTGTATTGCTTGGAATCCCTCTTTCAGTGCAATAATGGAGCTTCTAGGTGCAAAAACATTCAAATGCAAGCTTCATTTGGATGAATGAAACCTTCATTTGAAGAAAAAAAAGCCAATGAAGCCAAATAAATCCTTCATTTGAACGTTTTTGCATCTATTGTATGAAAAATGGATTCCAAGCAATCCCGAAACATATGCCTGCATTTTAATGCTCATTTGTGCTTTTTAAAGTGAAAATTTTTTTTAAGTTTTTCATAACATCGGGTCGTAGCGATTAAAATATAACTCATGATGCGTTGCACAAAACTTTTAAAAAGATATTATAAAATTAATAAAGGATAAAATGGTTAGTACTGCTGGTAACTTTTTTTTTTAAACTGACAACTGTCCTTCCCTCCTCCCTGCCGGCAATGATTATCAAAGAAATGGATCTATAAGTACCACTTCTATTAAACATAATTTTTGTCTTTCCTCCTATCCAATGTACTCAATCTTAGGCTGAGCCTATTAATAAAAGTCTTGCACTGGGTGACTGCTTCTTCGCTGTGCCAAAAAAAAAAAAAAAAAAATTATACCCAGTTTTTAAATTTATTTACATATTTACAATTTTATTATTATAATTATCTTCTTTCACATAACCACTCGTTTTACGTACGGTAGGCAGGATAGATAGAGTTGTTTGAATTTTTTTAAACCGAACATTTTTAACTGCTCTGATCCTCAAGTTATTTTTAAAAAATTATATTACATAAATATCGATTATAATCATATCGGTTTTCAGTACGGAGATTGATATATCAAATTCTACTGTAAACAACTCAATTTGTCATCATGTAAATAAGCTTTTAACACGTTTTCAGCTTTATGAAAGGAGCACAATGAAATTATAAAAAAAAAGTGTTTTTGATTGATCTGAAATTAGATTACCAATTCACGTCGTTTTATTCTTTAATGATAATTTTGATATTTTAAAAGCATTATTTCATCGAAGACTTGTATGTCATTACAGCATTATTTGTAATAGCGTCACGTATTTATATTATAACTACTTTTATTGATTGAGCATTGTTTTGGGTTTCGTACCATCACATTGCACTTTTCGTATATCATTAAAAAAAAAAAAGAAACAATCGAAAAAAAAACAAGAAAACCAAAAATCTAGAAAGCTTCTCAGCTACTACAAATCTTCTCCTATAATGAGCATATTTTTTTCAAACAGGAACAATTTATCTGGCTGATTCGGACTCGGGATATCTTATACAACAGGACTTTTTACAAGAGCGTTGCTGAATTTTTCAGCATAAACTAATTAAGAGTTCATCTTCAAGTTAGTTAGATCAATGCTTTACAGCTGAATTTTCGCTACATATTTATTTCTTTTCCCAAGAATTTCCAAATGCAGATTAATTTTAGTAAACACTTTCTTTAGGAAATTTACAGTATGGCCTTTTTTAAGGAAATCTTTTAAGATTAGAAAATTTTTAAAATATTTTTCTGGAAATTTATGGCAACCATCAGCAATGACTTCATTTATTATTATTATTTATTTATTTATTTGTTTGCAAAGTTCAGATATAATTCGCTCTGTACTGTATCCGAAAATCATGATCCTCATAACTCATGCGAATACCTTTAAAGGAAGCAAAAAATAAGGTATTATCAAACTGTAGCCAGTTTTACACCTACATGACAGAGAAACAAGAATACATGTTTATGAGAACAAGAACAATGACTGCCTCATGAACTGATAGTGGAGATACTACAGCAAATACGGGACAAAGGAAGACTTTGATGAAAAATGAAAGCATTTCAGTGCAATTAAAAATGATTTTCGCAGCATTATTTACATAATTGAAAGTTATTCTAGTAATCTCGGCCGCACAAATTTGATTGGAATGATTCCCTAAAACGTTCTGAAGTATCCTGCTGCCGTAAATTCAAACATTTCTCCTAATCTGATAACAATCATCGAAGTTATTAAGGCGGGAGCATGCAGATTAACAAGTCAACCGACACCTATTTCTCTTATGCCAATAATATGGTTTAAATTGGTTAGATATTTATTTAAATTTAAATAATTAATTAATTTTGACCCATTATTATTATTATTATTATTATCGATTCATTTTTAAATTTTACTTCGATATTTGTTTTTAACTAAATAGGAGGCTAAAGAGGCAGCGGCTGAATGCCCTTTCGGCTCAATAACAAGCTGGTTTCTAAAATATATCTAATAATGGGCATGATGTCGGAAGCCTCCCCCCCCCCCTCCCCGAAATATTCAATAGGAGCCATTTAAAAACAAACATTAAAATACAGATTTCAAGAAGTATCCCCTCTTCCCTGCGAAAAGATTTCTGGATACGCTGCGGTGCACAAATATGCATTTTTGAAAAGTTGAGAGCGAATTTCTTTAACCTTTAAGAGATCTATAGGTCGTGATGACATAGTAAGTAAAGATTCAGAGAAATCTTCAAATAATTCAAATTTGATCGTTCATATTCTTACAGAGTTTCATTTTCAAAGATAGAAAGCGGCGTAATTCTGTTGAGAAGAACAATCTCAGATTAGTCACGCACGAGTCAGCTCATTCATCTAATACCTCATTCCCAATGAACGAGCTTCAAGTTTAGACATTCAGTACGATTTAGTCGATGGGGGCTGGAACTACGCCTCATAAAGACGACAAAAAGAGGCAAGAAGGTATTACTTCTCGTGGGGGTCGAGCATACCATTGGAACTGAATATAAAACAAAACGAGTCGGCATTGTTCTACAATAGCTAAGCTCCAAAAATATCCCATCTTCTATATTACTACACCGGTACTCCTTATTACAGGGTCCGATCAACTTCCGCCGCTTAGCCTTTTGGCCAAAACGAGGAAGGCGGGGACATTGTCTCAAGATTAATCGTTGATCGTCGTTTTCTCGAGTTAAGAAATTTCTTTCCTTCATATTCGTACACAACAATTCGCTTATGCAGAGAAAGGCAGTCAGACATCTTTGGACACGAAGTGCTATTTCAAAAGAATATAGTCATAAAAAATATGAGGCATACCAAAACAAATAGCAAGAGAAATTTGATGAAAATGGGTAAAATTTGGACTCTTTGAAATTGAGGGGAGTAAAATCTGAAATCATAATCTAAAATTAGAATTAAAAATAAAATCTGTAAGTAACAAATAAGAAATAATAAAAGTAATTTTTCTCCCTGTATAATACAAAACATAAAATATCTTAATGTACATTCGATTTATTTATTTATTTATTTTTAATGGCTAGCAAAAACGTAACATCGGAAATGGGTTATTCTTCTCGTCATCAAAGCTCAGCGCTCAAGGAATTTCTTCCTAAGCATTGAAACAGATGCTCTCAGACAAATTAAAAAATTACCTACGGTGGTTTTTTCTTCCTTTATTTATTTTTTCCTTTTTAATTCAGCATAATTTTTCCGTATTTTTATTTACTTATTTTTTTTTTTTTTTTTGGTATGAAATTTTCGCTAAAAAGAATTTTCTTTTTTTTTTTTTTCCTGTGTAAATGATTTTTAAAACGTTTTCCCTCCTTAAAAAATCGTGATGGATTCTCAGAACACTTCAAGAGTAAAAACGTCAAAATAGATGTACATTTAATTGTAAATTTACCACATATTTGCAAAGATTAGCAAGCCGTTTTTCTAACAAAAGAGCTACTTTATCAACAAATTTTGCTAAACTAATTCCGAATTTGCTCACCACGTAGCATTCGCGACAGCAGAGGGCTCAAAAATGTCGCGGTTGTCTTTTGACATCCGCAATGCCAAACTTGGCGTGTTCAGCACGAGCAAACTCATAATTAGCCTAACTGCTGCCTCGGAATTGCCATCTCCTACTCCGGATAGTTAAAAGCCTTTTTATGCTAATCAGGACAAAGGCGTTCACTTTTTTTGTCGCAAAATGCTAGTCGCTGAATGTCAAACTTGATGGTCTCAGTGATGGATGACGTGTGGAATCAGACTTTTGATTACCGGGTAAGGAGGTAATAGCAAGGAAAACGAGAGAGGGGGGATCGTAAAAGATAATTACTCTGAATGTATTTAGCCAACTGAGCTTTTACAGTGTTGGAAACCAACATCTTTTCATGTAAAAATGCCAAAATAGTTTGTGTGTAACTTTGATTTGATTTGACTAGTTTAATTTATTTTGTACGGTTGGAATGGATATGATTTTTAATGTTTTTGTTAAATGATTTTAGGACATTTTTACAGTATCACTTAGTCAAACATTAGTAAAGAAATAAAGCAATCATCTAGTGGGTGTCATTCTAATGTTTCAGTGCAGAGATTTGTAAAAGATGTTTCTTAGAATAATAGAATTCCAGAAGGGGGTACAAGTTGAATTAATGTAGCAAAAATTTTCCACAGTAAAATTACTACATTTTAACAAAAGCTTGTGGACATCGAAGAAAAAAAGAATGACTTTAAATTCAGAGGATGCTTTTGATGGAATTGTGAGCTGTATTCAATATAATTTTAAATTGAATCTCTCATGGCACTACCTAGAAAAATATCGAGAAAAATCGCTGTTCGTTTGCTTCAGGTTTAGTCAGCAGTGCAGTATTATAGCAAATAACAAAACTAATAGAATGTTTCAATTTATCAATACATCTATTTCGAATAATTGTAAAGGGAGTTCTGCCGTTACATAGAAGTTTGGTGAGATCTTACTCGGAATATGGTGGCTGCTATCAGCATCTCTGCTAATAAGAAATGAACATTTTTTTGAAGAATATTTTCGTGAGCTAAAAAACAACTTAATAATCGAGGGGGAGGGGTTAGTTATGAAAAATCGCTTGTAACCAGAGCACAGCATTGAAAGCCGAACAAGGGATTTTTCCCTTGTTCGGCTGTAAGTATATTGAATTAACGAAACAATAAGAGAGAAAGGAATGAAAAATGCTCGATTAATAATATAGCACTGCAACCAAAAATACAATTCCTTTCGTTACAAATAGCACAATAATAGGTAAGAAATTGCAGCAAAGTAATAAGTAAACGATTGGCAAATAATTAAAATAAATAATTAACGTAGTTGGATCTGACTAAATTCTATGTAGAATTTAAATGCTCAGGAAAATTGTCAATAAACTTTTTATCCAATGAGGTAATAACAAAATTTCGGTTTATTTGACTAGTAATAAAAAAAGGGCAATAAAAGTTCTCTACTTGCAGCTTTATACACAAAACGAAAGGAAAAGCCATTATATTAAAAGCAAACTTCGCTTTCAACAAGAGAAAGAAAAAAAACTTTAAAATTAGGAAACAATCAAAAATCTAATAACGAAAAACGCAATTGATGAAATAGTACAATAAGCAAAAACGGTAATGGAAAGAAAGAAACGACATCAAAAGTTTCAGCAGCGCCGAGCGCGTAAAGAGCCATTGTGACATTCATCTCCTCGCCGAGCGCTAACAGATTGGTCCGATGTCACCGCTGTAAGCTAGATGATCAATCTTTGTAAAAAACACCAAATGAAAGCAATGGGAGAGAGAAAGGTGGCGGCGAAACAACCTTCATCGCCTTGTTCTTTTTTGCATGCCTCGCTGCACATGAAGCATTGAAGGCAGAAGCGGTTGTATGTGGGAAAATAGGAGATTAGCTCTCTACAAATTCCGCACTACGAAGACAGAGACTGTGATTGGAGCTAAGCAGAATCACAGTTCATGGCCTTCGAAAGAACGGAAAATCATTTCTGCGAATGATAGATTAGATTTTAATACGTACATGCTTACATATATGTATTATAAACACACACACACACACATATATATATTTATAATATATGCTTTTTTCTAATGGGCTGCGTAGTATTGGTTCTTAACCATTGCAGACCTATTGTGTTCCCAGAGATTGATGGTACCGACTCTTTCAGCGGCACCACAATGAGTGTGGTACCATTGCCGCAATTTTTGACGCTCAGTTTCCCCTAGATAGCGGCACCTGAGCTCTAATTGATGAAAACTGCATTGGGAATTTTAGTTTAGCCGAGAGTATCCCCGCCAAACGGATGCTCAAGGGATCTTTAACGTGGTGCATAATCATACGACATGGGCGCTGTCGATTTTCTGCACCTTGAAAATCTCTTGAATATATATATATGAATGAATAAAGTATATATGAAGGAATAAAGTATATATGAATGAATTCAATTTAACTTTCACTTACAACACTGGTTCAGTGGTGTGCGCGCCATTATACAAATCTGAAGCCAGTATCCCTAAAAAATTTCTGTAAAAAGACAGGAAGGAAAAATGTAAATTTACGAAGAATTTGTTTCGAATCAAATAATCAAGATTCTTGATAGCAATTTCTCCCTAAAATTCCTGTTTTGTGCAGATACAGAGAAAGATCTGTTAAGTTACGCAAAGTTGAGTACTTGAGATTCGTGACTACTAGTACACGAATGCATAATTACGTTTTTGAGATCTGTGACTTCCAGTTTAAAAATCGTCACGAAATGTATTATGAATTGTTGGCGTACGGTTAATTTCAACTCTAGTGAGCAACCTAGCCCACGGCTTCCAGTCCTCCCAATTCCGGGCATATATCGCTGTGCGGCCTAAAGCAAAGAAATCACAACAGCGGCAGAACCAAACTCACCTTCAACTTTGTGCATAGAAATAGTAATTCAGCGTTCTCACAGATAGCACCACTACTGCGGCACATTATCTGTTGCTATCCATTTACAGAATGTTCTCAGCTTTTTGTTCTTTATCATTTTCTTTCTTTCTCTTTGCTTTCCTTTTTAAACTTTGTAGTTTCCTGTTTTTATTTTTTTTTTTTTTTTTACAGTGTAGGTGGCAGTGTTGTGGACTATAATAGTTTCTCGGTGAAGAACTTCAAGCCCATTTTTATTTTTCACCTTGTACAAGATCACGGGATTCAGACGTTCCTCCGTTTCGATAGCTGCAGATTGCAGAATTTTAATGCTCAATTTCTTTGATATTTCCATTGATTCAGCAACTACGGTTTATGTTGGGACCATTTCTCTGGTCGGCTAATAGTTCCCCAGCTTCCTAAGTTAGGAAACTTTTTTTTTTTTTTTTTTTTTTCCAGATATCACCGGTGCTACACCGAAAACAAAACAATAATTTATTTTCAATGTTCGCTTCCTTTCAATGCTCACTTGCATTCGCTTTAGCTCACACTCATTTTCGACGTCACAGACAAAATTTATGTATTTCCGGATTTTGGGGAAAATTTGTATTTTAACACTATTTTTCAATTTTTCCGAAAAAAAAGGAAAGAAATTAATAAAATCTGTTTAGTGTATCCTTTCTTACAGGAATTTTATAATATTTATATTTTTGAGCAATGTATTTAGTTCTGTAACTCGTTCAGTGTGTAAGTGGGAAAATATTTTAGCCAGCCTCTTTTTTTTAAAATAATTCGTTCATTCAAAGAAGTTGTTGAATATATTTATTTCTGGAAAGGAGAGAAAATATTACTGTACACAACTTCCAAGCTCGTTGGGGGTTTAAAACGGCACGTGAGGAAACCAAGAAGGGAGCTTGGTTCCGTTGGGGGAAAGGGGCCGAAAGGCGAGATACAATTTCAGGAGACGAAATTTGTTGGGTTGGGCATCTGTCAAGTTAACTTCTCAGACCTCAAGAGGGGGGAAAGGGAGGAGAACTCACAGAGAAGCTTCTCCATCATTCCTTGATAAATTCTACTAATGTCTCTGGTAGAAAAGGGGTGCCCCCTTCTTTTTTTTTTTTTTTAATTTATTTCAAATGACAGATTTAATTTGTCTTATTTTTTATTATTAAACTGATTTTCAATTTTTTAGCATCAATGCAACTGTTAATAATCAAGACGGTGTTAAAGCAAATATTACCCTTTTTAAATTAATAGTGATTGATGGTGATCTCATTAAAAAAAATTTCTGGAAGATCGTGATAGTGAATTAAAAAGTGTAACTTTGTATTTGGGAGCATATTAAACACATTACGATTTTCGACAACACTATTTTCAAAGTAACGATGATGAAATAACTGATTATGTTTAGGTAGCTTAGATAAAATTACTTTTCATAGTACTAATAGGCGTTTTTAAATGTACTTAAGTTCTTCATAAAAGTGAAGTACTCTCTTGAAAATAATCATTTTGAAATTAATTTTTATAAAATAAAGTGCATTTCAAAACACATTTTTTCGTCCTCTTTTTTATTTCCAGTCTTATACCACACAGATTTTAGATAATAACTTTTTAATGCGATATAATAAATAAGAAAGATTAGTGTACCAAGAGCGCTAAGTTGGTCAAAAGAATTTTCTGTAGCTAATTTATAAGCCATAAAACTATTAATTCGGAGGAAGATGTATTTATTCATAACTATAAACATAGGTGATTCACATCAATGTGAAACTTGAACATCAAGTTCAAAGATGCAATTAAAATGAACCACATAAAATCTTACAAAATTTCGAGAGCTGGTAACAAGCTATATATAAAATGAAAGTTTGATGAACTTTCGAGCTGGCAACGTCCACGTTTATATACGCGCTACAGCAAAATCTACGCAACGCACGATTACGAAAAATGGCACAAAATTCTATCTTACCTTGGTGGTTTGTACTTCGAAGCTGTTTTTTTTTTAAATTCGTTCAATATTCTTTAAATTCAACAATTAAAATATTAATCCTCCAGCATTTTCTTTACTTCACACGAGTTCTTGAAAGTGAATTAAAGTGAAGTGAGTTTCAGAAATTCCGCGGATGAATGTAAACAATAATGGCGCCAGCCTTGCATCTAACGAAAATCAGTGTGTTTTAGAAAGTCTTTTCAGATTTGATTGATTATTTCAATGAAATTTATTTTTTAAAAGATGCAATCCATTAAAAATTGCAGTTACAATTACATCAGTAGCAAATAATGTTTACTGCATGAGTGATTCTGATACGACATTTCCGAAAATCTTCGAGCACCTGTTCCGAAAGTTAAAAAAAAAAATTCCGAAATTTTTAAAATTTACTTATTTTAAGATTTCTTTGACAATTAATATCTGTATTTTTCTTTCTACTTATTTTGTACTGCTTTAAAATACTTTCAATACAATAATTCTTTAGAGAAAAAAAAAATACTTCTGGTATACAAGACCTTTCATTTAATTTCTTGGAGGATTATTTTTGAGCTTATATATATATATATATATTTGCGTATGTACTGTGTGTCGAGGAGGGGGGGGGGGGTTGTTAACCTGTATAGTATTTTATTTTAAATTGATGGTGCATACTTTTTCTGAAAATTTTGTGTGAAGTTCGGATTTTTTTTTCCGCATTGAATCACCCATGGTTATTGGAGAGGTGGAAAATTTGATTTTCTTTTATAGAATGTTGTTGGGCCTGCTTGAACAATATATATCGATTTCAAGCATTATTATTCAATTAAGCGGCTCGCCCAACCAGTTTAATTCAACTGGGTTGAAAAATTTTAATATGTTAATAGATTATTAAACTTATTAGTAACATAGTATCTACTCATAAAAATAATATTCATTAATTACCAAAAACAAGTAGCGAACTACTAATACACTTAACTTTTTAATTTTTGTATCACAATTCACCCTTTTTAGCCTACTTTCCCGTAAAAGTAAAAAAAATAATAATAAAGCATGAAAGAAGGCTTAATGGTATCGTGAAAATATCGTTAGAAATCAAGAAAAGTCAAAAATAAGTTAAGTAATTAAATAAAGATTGAAAAATGAAAAATTTGAAAGTAGGGTATTGAGATGGGGAAAAAGTGTGTCTGTCGGTCTGTCGGTCGGTCTGTCTGTCTGTCGGTCTGTCGGTCTGTCCCCCCCTAATAACTTTTGAACGAATTGTCCGATTAGAAAAATTCTTTTTGCATTCGAAAGATCTCGGCGAGGACATCTCATTTCCATATTTTACTTTTTGATTTGAACAATTTTTTGTTCAATTTTGAACAGTTCAAAAATTTATTAGCAAATTATGCAAATTATGTAAACTCTAGGTACAAGACCCAAGTTCCCATGAACAAGCTCACTGGAAGAAGTTCTTGGCGTGAAATATTGATTTGAACAATTTTTGTTCATTTTTGAACAGTTCAAAAAAAATTAACATACCGCCTACGGGGAAATTTAAATCCTATATAATTCCTGATGTAACGGACCGATTTGCTTGGAACAAACTTTATCGGAAAGCTCTTATGACGAAGAACATGTACAAATAGAAAGTTCATCCAGAACTAACGAGCCTATTTTCCTATGAAATTTTTTGTTCGGGATTTTCAAGAATATTTTTGAATTAATGAATGATTAAATGAATAAGCAAAATAATGAATGAATAAATGAGTGAATAAATACATGAATGACTTAATAAATGAATGATTGAATGAATATGTATTAACCGTTAAAAAAGGTATATTTGAAGCAATTAAGAACTAAAGCTAAACCAGAAAGACAGCGAGAGAGATAGCTAGATTATAAATTTGAATTCGGTGTATACGGGAAAGTAGGCTCGTATAGTTCTAGACGGAACTTCTTGTTATTGGTTGAAATAAACATTTATGAAATAATATTTATATTATTTCATAAATGTTTTTTGAATTTAGACTCAGAACGAATTGTACTGCTATTTATCAGAGTCAGAGTAAAAAAAAAAAAAAAGCTATGTAAAAGTTTTGATGATGTAATAAAGATAAATATGCCACATGATACAAATATAGATCAATAAATATAGGTTATTAGTGATAGATTGAAATAATTTTATACCTAAATCAAAGTAGATATATATTTGTGGAAAAGACTGGCTTAAATAAGTTTTTTATCAGAAGTGACTTAAAAAGTCGCCTTCGGTGTCTCGCTTGGGGAAAAAAACAAGTAGCGCCGTAGGCGCCGCTATTATAACTTTTCACGGGCAACGCCGTTGCGGGTATAATATTAAAGCAAAGAATTTTTTTTTAACACAATTATCTTATTATATTTTACTATGCTTGTAAAGTAAAAAGAAAGAAAGAAAAAAGAAAATATTTTTGAATGAATAAAGTAAAAAAATGTTCATTGAAGATTTGTATCATTGATTTATCAAATTTCTACACGAAAAATACTTGACGAAATTTATGTAACATAAATTTTTTTTAACTAAGCCTTTTCGGAATTTCATCGATACAATATGATTCATTCTAATGAACTTTACCTATGTCAGTGAATTTTTGAGTACTAGCATCTTATGAAAAATGAAATAAATTTTGTTTCTTAAATTAAGCTCGAACGTTTCTTTCTTTTAGCATAAAGAAGTACAGTGCTCACGTATTAAAAAACCGATATAAATAATAATGATAATAGTAACAGTGATAATAATAGTAATCGTAAAAGTGTATCAAGACTTCAGTTCTACTGTAAGTTCAAATCCTATCTTACACTTGAACAGACTGTTAGAGTTGTGCTTTATTTTCTTTTATGTTTGTAGCATTTAGTTGGGAAAAAAAACCAAGAACAACTTATAGTTGAATGCTAAAACTTGAATAGAGCAGAAATTAGACTCCTCAATCTTTGGACTTGAATGTCCTATTTTATGTTCTTTGGAAGAAAAACAGAGCATAGAAGGGGATAATATGGTTACTGGCTACAAACTCTAATTGTAGAAGTTATCCGAAGAAAAACAGAAGATTTCATGAAGCTCTTGGCATAGTCATTCAACAAGAATAGTCATCTGTTGCAACGCCAATGACTATCCTTCGCATGCTACTCAATAAATTTCCTTCCAGTAGCTGGTAACGTTAAATAGACTGTGGAGAACAGAAGAAAACCTAAACGATACAGAAGGATTTATCGTGATTTGCTCTCCAAGACCTCAACCTCCGTAGTCGCCATAATTTTCGTTTCCCCGAGCTCCTAGGGTGGCTAAGCAACAAATCAAGGATTGCGCAGGGGAAAGAGATAAACCAGCACTTCCGTTTGCGATAAGGGATCCTACCCAGGATGGATCCTAGGATAGGATAACAGATTTTGGGAAGAAGGTTTTGAAAGGAAATGCTGACCTAACAAAAAAAAGAGGGGAAATCCTTCATTATAATGTGCATCTAATGTCAAGATAAACATAATTTTATAATATGATAACAATTTTCAACAATAGTTAAAAACTTATGGCAGAAACGCAGATATTTCTAAGAAATTTCAAATGTTTTGTCTGTCATTGAAATAGAAAAACGCTAACAAGTAAACAATGTTCGCCGGGTGGTGGATCAATTACTATTAGGATTTAAGTACTAACACAATTCGGTTTCAATTTCAAAAGACTATCCCACAAAAATTAAATCCGGGCATATTTACTAAGAATTAAACGTTGCTGCTAAAATGCACGAAAAAAAGAGGTTAATTCAATTAATGATTATGTGTTCATTGTTTGCTCTCAAAGTTCGGCAAAGAAAAAACACTTGTTTTAATAAGGAAAAACTAAATTAAATAGGGCGTGAGTGTCTTTTAGTATAGGTTATTTGGAAATACCAGGACACATATGCCGGAATGACTGAATTTTAAAAAATCAAACTGAATGATTACAAACTTTAGGTGAGGATTACTATTTGATTCTTATAGAGAAGACCCGCTCTTCAGGGTTCTATCTAGAAAAAGAGTTTACTGGTGTGAAACGTAAACAATGAATGATGTGGAACTCTGATTCCCAAATCCTTTTACTCCATTTAGGTTTCCACATTTTTTTACGTCATAATTTCCTAAAATGTCATAACTTCCAATTTACTAACAACAATCATCCATGGACGACAAACATTTTAAAATGACATAAAATCTTGTTTATAGCGAGGCTACATATAAATTTTAAAACTAAATTATAACAGGCGAGGGTCAGTTGTACTCCCCACTCACCTGTCAATCAAAGCGAAAGGGTCAGTTGCCCTCAAAGTATTTCTTATCAGTAAACTGGCGAGGGTCAGTTGCACTCGCACTCCACCTCTCACGTGGGGAGGGGGTGGGGTGGAGGGAAGCTAATTTTTTTATCATACCTATAAGATGGGCCCTTTCTCTGACCAACAAATGGTGTTGTTAAACCTCTTTATAATGCTTTAAGTATCCGTTTTACTAGTGATAATAATTAATATTTTAAAGTACTCAAATAAACGGAAGAAAAATAACACTGGTCAAAATTGATTTTGGTGCCAAGAATTTTGGAGTTGATTTTGTATGAACTTAATGCCCTGAATTCAAATATGGCATTACGTTTACCCTAGCAGCTCTAGTTCTTCAGATGTAACATGTTGGTGTACTATACATTATACTATTCCAATGGATTAAATGAACAACTAAACATGGCAATTTTATTATTATTATACAAATATTATTATATACAAAGAGGAGAAAAAAAATCATCAATTAATCGAGTTACTCACTGAATACTTCGGTTACTTTTTCATGTGATGTTCTTAAATGTACTTTAAAGCATTCTCGTTTTCAATCCAGCAATAACCTGTCATTCATTATGCAGGCATCCCATATTCCTAGATAGCCGTCCCAGAGGGGGATTGAGTGCAACTCGGTCGCTTAGAATTTGGGTGGTGAGGGCAACTCGACCCTTTTGCGTCATCTTGAGTGCAACTGACCCATCCCCATTATAACATATTCATTCTTTGCAAAGATAGATTTGTCTCGTAAATTCTTGTGTATATATATATATAGATATATATATATATTTTTTTTTGCTAAGATCTTATTATTATTATTATTTACAGCTGATTCCATTGAAATTCCGAAGTTTGCAAATCAAACTTCACATGTCGATGTAGGTTAAATTGAATACACAGTGTATTTTAGTTAAACATATGAAACGTAATAGATTTTAAGATTTTAGAAAGTCTTCTTCGAGTTTATCTACAGCAGAGTATCGTTTATACGACGATCATTTATACGACGTTTACATTTATACGACGTTTCAGTGTGGTTCCGAATTTTGGATTTAGCCAGAACGATAAATCGATAGAACGACGTTAACGTTTATGCGTCGTATAAACGATACTCCACTGCAATTGCTTCTTTGCTTTCCTTTCATTCACAGCATCTTTTTAAGAGAAAAATAAGCAAAAATGCCAAAATACTTTTTCTAAAGGTGAAATTTGTTAACTGACATCAACAAAACTAAGCATAAACAGGACATCGAGACTTTCCCGTCGTTTCACAAAGTCCTTATACTGTTTCGCCTTATGTTCTTTCAACACTCGAATCACATCTCCAGATTTCTATCATATATTGCTCCCCAACTCTTAAAAACTCCAAAGAGGCATTTCAACAGCCCCATCAAGATCTCACTCATCCGTCACGGAAACATCCCCCCGGGAGCCTTAATATTTATTGCCCACGGTAGCGGGATCCATCTTTCTTTCTCCCTTCCGGAAAGTCTTGCTGATAAATTAAAGCTGAGAGTTCCCTCTCGGTATCCCCCACATCTAGTCAGTGTGAGCTATTTTCTCCAGTTATTATCTGTGTTTATCAGGTGATGACATCTATATAGTTTTAGGTTGATCTGATAGCTATAAGTTAATGTCTGAAGCAGATATTAGAATTAAAATTTTGTTCGGGGAATTGCAATGAGGAGCCAATTTGAATGATTAAAATAATTTTTCTTTGCGTTTTAAAGGATTTATGAAATGATTTGTTCAAAAAAAAAAAAGAAAAAGAAAAAGAAAAAAGGTGGATAAAAGGTTCTTTCTCGAAATTTGGCTTTTCTGCAACGATTACTGTTTGCGCAGTATAACTTCTCTAAAGCAACATCTTTTCTGCTGTCGAAAAGCTGTCTTTGAAACAGATGGTCTCTTAATGGAGGGACGTTGGAAATCTAAAATTATGAATAAACAACTAGAAGCCTCTTAAATTTGAAATTAAGAATTTACACTTTGAAAAAATGTCATAAATAAATGTTGATCATACATACGTCATTTACGTAATTGCAATGACGTTTTACGATTCTCTAAATGTACCCCTGATCCGCACAAATTCTGGTGGTAACAGATCTGTAATCCGAGCGACCCATTTTAAATTTCCACAATGTAGCAGTTCTACTCTATAAATAAATAAAGCCCCAAACGCTTGTAATTTTGCCCTAATTGCCGACTTTTCAAATGAATTGAAAGAGTTTTCTAACATGGACAAACAAGTGACATATCCAACATGGACAACAAATTAACGAGCGGTATTGTAACATAAAGAAACATGGGGAAACTTTTATTACAAAGTGCTGTGTCCTAAATCGCATATAATCTACATCAAAAGCACCTCTCTAATATAAAACACTGAAAGACTTAAAATGCGGCTAATTAATACGGGTTAATAAACTTCCTAAACCATAAAAAATGCCATCCAACAATGGCATTAACGAGTAAAATCTGGACGCAATTTTAATACGACAGCTTTTTAAATAATGACTCAAACAAGTTTATTAGACCCACGCTATCTATTAAGCGGTGGAGAAGGGAAAAAGAAAGCGAGCTGAAGGAAAACATGAATTGAAACATCCACTCTACTAATATTCGGCGGATTGCCGCTGCTCGTGGATTGGCAGGGTGTAGGTCAAGAAGTTGTCCCTCTCTCGTGGCTCGAAGGATCGTGTGCTTTACGTTAATAGGCTTGAACTCATAAAGAGAATATGAGTTATTTTCATACATTTACATTTCACTATGCACGAAAGCTCGGTGCGTGAGAAGCTTTAAAATCTGTTCAAGCACGAATATCCATTCATATCCAGGCAAATATTTTAAAAGAAACGCTGCCGGCAACTTGCAAAGTAGAGTCATGTGCTCGGTTTGATTTAATGTGAATTTGAAACGGTTCCTACGCAAATGTCACCGTTATTGTTATTTGTTATTGAAAAATATATCACTGAATGATATTTCTGTTTTTCAATATCATCGCAGCATTAATTTGATAGAATCTGTAATATAATTTTGTTTGATTTAGTTTGGCGCAGTTTAAAAAATTTATTAGCACTGCAATATATTGCCAAAAGCAATGAACCGGTGTCTAGTAAAGTGTTTAGACGCTCATCAATATTTTATGAATGTACATAAGCTTGATTTTAAGCGTCTACGCTATTTGCTACAAAACATTCTAATTCGAAGTTTAATACAGCATATAGGTTATACCCAAATTTAGAAATCAACAAAGAGATGTATTCTATAAAAATTTTCAACGACGACATCTATTAATACAAGAACAAAGCCAGGCTCTAAGTTTTGATGGTGTCATTGAATTTGGAGCCGCTACTAATAATATTATACACAAATGATTCATAATATAATATTTTACAAAATGTATTCAAAACACCTGGAAAGTAAATGTCATGCTGTCGCTTACAGTTCATAAATACAATCCGCATTGCCATTGCCCGGATATTCGGATCTTTCATGCGGTAGACAGATCGGATTCCGGATGTTAAAAAAACGGTCAGATACCGGATAATCCCCCCCCCCCCTCAAGTCGGTGTGCCCTATATATATATATGTATCTATATCTATTAACAGTCTAAATTTATTTGTTTTCCTCAAGATATAAAGCCATTTCAAGTTATATAAACTCATATCTTCATTCGTAAGGACAATCAGCGACAATTACATTGAAGTTGGTGACAAAGGAAAGAAAGGAAAAGAAAGGCTCTAAAAACGGAACTCTCGTTTTGTAACGTTTTCTGTGAAAAGCATATGATGATATCCTGTTATAATGGACTCCAGGAGACCGGAAGCATGTTTCGGTTCCATCGGAATGTTCGTTATAATGCAATTTATGTTATCCTTATGGCATTTAAATGGCAATGAACGTTTATTTCATTATAAAGGAGGATTCGTTTTATCGATATTCGCATGAACGAAATTTCACGGTATAAGGAAAAACGCCATAAAATTATCTACAGAAAAAAAAGAAAATTGAAAAATGAATATATTTCTATTCAGTTTATTTTCTCATTCTGTTGTATTTTCTATTTTATTTCAAACGGTAAATAAAAATACAAAAATAATAAAAAGATCATATGTTGTAAAAAAAAGATTCCTTTTTGAACAACTTTCACTTTTTTGAGATTACGCTCGAGGAATAATATTTCCTGACTGTTGTAAACACGTAAAAAAAGAAAGAGGCTGCGACAGTTGATGCATAGTCACGCAATGAAAGTCAGCACCAATCAGGATTAATTTAATAGGCTTTATTCGATACACATTGCTGTTCATTTTGGTGAAGCGTTTCCCCTTACGGTCTTCTGTAATGATGTGTGGAGCCAGTGTATCATTGAACTCTACTATATCACTGAAAAGTTCAAGGAATAGTAGTTGACTGAAGAATCAAAGAATTATGAAGATCGACGCAATACGATTCAACTGTAGAAACACTCAAAAGAGCGCGCATTTTAGAAAAACAAAAAAACAAAACTAAATTTTGCATTTAGGAAACTATTTTGTCGAAAGTAAAAAAAAGAACATTTTTGTAAACAATTATGTATTTGTGGCGAAAATCCAGCTAAATGCATAAAAGTAGATTCAGAATATATTCTCGAAAACGAATGTCACTAATTATAATAATAATAATAACACGAAATAAAAATATAAAATAAAATTTTTGTCACAAAACTACATTAAAATCATTTTAACTTTGTTTGAGAGTTCGTTCAAAAATAAGAAAACACAACGCTGCAGTGAAATTCCGTTACAGTGAACTCCAAGGGAACGGAAAAATACTTTGCTGTAACGAGATGCTCCTTGTAACGAAACATATTTTAGCCTATTGATGTTTTTTTAAGATGGGACTAAAATTTTATTCCGCTGTAAGGAAAATTTCGATCGTTGTCACGATATATTACAGTAATTGAAAATACTAATAAGGTAATTTCCATGGCTCTAAAAAGGTCAAGCCCACTTATTTAAGCACATTTTTTAAAAAAAAATTTTGTACATATTGCCACACAATGTACAGAGAGACGAAACGAGAAACGAAGAGATTGTATTTGCAACTAAGTGAGCATTAAATTGAATATATTAATATATACATAAATTAAGTGACCATGACGAAAAGATATTTTTAATTGAAACAAAAGGATTCATGAAAAAAAAATAGAAAGAACGGGCATCAGCATGTCTAAAGTATAACGTCCAAAGCGCAAACCGTTATTACCAATGAAACGACTATCGCTCGAAAATGAAATTTGAATAAAATTATTTTATTATTTAGTGAGCTGACGTAATCACGTATACTTGATCACCTCAGCCTCAGCTCACTTAAATGTTTTCGCTAAAATGTTACTGCTTCGGCCCGGTCAAATACCGTTACAATGAATTTCAAAGGACCGGGAAAACATTTTCTTGGAATGTTCGTTATAACGGAATACACGTTATCCTAATGGCGTTTAAAACGGAACTGAATATTTATTCTATTATCGCGAATATTATTCTATATCGTTGTTTCGGTATTCACTATATCAAGATTTTACAATTTGCAAATTTCAAACTTTTTGTAATTTTTCATTCTTTCTACAATTTCAGCGTTCTAATGCTGCTCAACCATTTGTGCAATAATTTCTCACCTTGGAGGTCGAAACGCTTGGGGGGGGGGGGGGGCGGCTGCGTTCAATGGTAGGGAGATTCACAATCTGTTCAAAAGAGTTTGCGAAATAGTCCCCCTACCCCCTTTAATAAAGTACCTTAATTGTAATCAAAAGTGGTGAAATTCAATAAATACGCATAGTCGACTACTCATATTTGAATACACACATCGAATACTCATGACGAATACGCACATTGAATACTCACTTATGGAATACTCATAAAACATTGTGTCGAGGGTGTTGCAAGGAATTTATAAATTACTTTAGCTTTCAATGGGGTCGCAATATAAAAAGGTTGAGAAGGATGGTGTAATTAATTAAACGTTCCGAGAAAATCCTGGCCAAAGAACTTCAAAACTTAATGTTGCACGTAGCAAGTTTAATGCAAAACATTTATATATACATTTTAAACTAGGTATGATATGGTTTGAGATTAGTTTTTCCTCTTTAATCTGAATTTATGTTGAAGTGGACTCTTTTACATTCAGGTTTTTTCCTTTTCTAATTGTTTCCAGTAAATGTAATTCAGCATTGTCAATAATTTTATAGTCGTTCTGGCACACGTAGTCACGCAATGATGTTTTCTCCTGCTGGGGCATTTTACAGAACGGAAACGGTTTTGATTTATCTCTGTTGCAATTGCAATAACACCATCAAAGACCAATTACGTGTGCAAAATAAAAATATGATACAGCAGTCTAAATATTTTTGGAAGAAAACATTAATGGTGTCCAGTAACGGCTCCTTATCAGTCGAACATCATTCGCATTATCGCATTTCACTTTCACTGTGTCTGATAATTTGGTTAATTGTGAGCTAGAGTTGAATTTTTACTCTATTTCAAATAATAAACTTTGAGATGAATTAATACTTAACGCACTGTCTTTACTAAGTGATCTACATACAGCTAATGACAAATTAAAAAAAAACAATATAATGCTTTGTCAATCGAGTAAGAGAAAAAATGAAGAGCCAGTCAAGTATAAGCTTCGTTCAATATATATTTATGGAAAAAGAAAATAATGAGAACTGATTTGTCATCAAATAAACCTAACCAATTGACCCACAAATGAGAATTATTTAAACTAAAGCAAAGATCAATTCACGATAACGAGAAGATCCTACTTGAAATACTAAGTCTATTTTTGAAAATAATTGGAACAAAAATATTTCTGTTTCTGAATCTTTTGTATCATTTTATGCATTCAAGAGTAAAGAATTGTTATTTTAGGTATAACTGAACAGCAAATAGAATACACACAGATGTACATATCTATATATAATACATTGTATATACAGTGGAACTTTGTTGTTGTAAGACCAAATTTAACGAGCGTCCGGGTTTGACAAGGGTTCGAATTTAAGAGAGCATTTTTTCTATAATAGGGTCATTCCACCGTCACGTGCGGGACAAATGAACTCACTAGTTTTACCAAAATTTTGTCATAGAGCAGAAGATTTTAAACAAGTGAAAGCAATTGCTTTTTTAAATCTTTACTTATGGTGCAAAGATGCTTTTGACAAGTACTTATCTTTCAGAAATCTTTTTTATAGTTTAAAGTAAAATTAATCTTCATGTGTCACGTGCGGGACACTTAAAGTCAACCTCTCTTAATTTTCTTTACGAATTAGCTGGAATTTCTGCTCTATTGATCACGCAGTAACAAAACAAAATATAGGAATTGAAAGCCAAATCTTCAATGTAGATAAAACATATCTAAAGTTTTGAGAAATAATAATTTTAATAGTTGAAAAATATTATAATGTATCGTGTAACGTGCGGGACACAGTTGTCACGTGCGGGACATTTTGCAAATGCTCATGTAATACATGTTTTCAGAATGTTGGAAATTAAATGAAAACACCAAACAATATATTGGTTATACACTTTAAAACATAAAGCATTAATTTTAATAGAATATATGCGCAAATTGATCATTCCGAGAAATATATAAAAAAGTTTAATTAGAATTAGACTAAATGAAAAAAAAAGTTTTAATATTTTTTCAAAATTTTAAACAATTTCTGTTGTCGGATAAAGGTGGAGTTGATATCTTTCTTAAAACATCTTTAAAGATATAGTGAATTCTATAAGGGTGCTCTGGCCACTTGTAGTATTAGAGCTTTTGTTTCTCTTTTTCAGCTTTAGTCATATAGTCTTTCCTCCTTTATTTAGTCCATTTGTCCTTTTATTTTCTTCCTTCTGGAAATGTAGACTTTTTTTCTCTCATCTTTTTCAATCTTTCAACACTTGATCTAGATCCTTCCATTATCCATTTCTGTTCAATAAAAAACAAATTTTATTAATGTTATAAAGTTAAAATATTATTTAAAGTTGTTGTGCAAAAAGTCATAAAAGGGAAATATAATTCAGCTCTAATTCTAAATAGACTTTCTAAAATAAATCTCATAATGTTTAAACTATGTCGTTACGATGTTGTATCAAATATTGAAAAAAATCAAAAATAATGTTCTTCCAAACAACTCATCGATAAAAAATGTAGTTGCTTTATTATTAATATTTTAAACTAACTTATTCTTATTTGTCTTTGTATATGATTTGAGTAATCTGTTCTAAACATAAATGATCCTTGAAATGATAGGGCATTCTGTAATGAAAATGTAAAATTTTAGAAATGCATGCTCTATTAAATACATAATTCAGCAAAAGCTATCATAAATATGAGAAAATGTATAATTTATTTCTTTAGAGTAACACAATTTTAAAACAAAAAACCATTAAAGAATACGATCTATGTTGAAATAACATTCTTATCAACACTTAGAAATTGGAGTTGTGTTTCCTACATGTAATGCGTCACGTGCGGGACAGTTTTGTTTTTGGATTTTTTTACAAGTAAAAGTAACTTTAAAAGCTAGATCTAGCATAGGTTATGTGCACTACATTAATCTGCTTTAGAAATGCCATTTACACAAAATAAATGCGTTCCATTTTTAACCTAAATGAAAATATTCATCTTTTTCGTCACGTGCGGGACACGAAAAATAAGCTCTTCGTGGGTGCTAGTATAGCTATTGAGATATCTCCTAGATCTTAAAGCTTAATAAAATAAAATAATTAACTTTTAGACTTACCTATAAAGTTGACATCAGGAGTTTCAGTTGATTTCCTTTATCCAAAACAATCAAGCAAAATTCGTTCGAAAACTCAAGGAACTTGCGTGCACAAATCAACCATCTTTAGAGTACTGTGTTGCCAATCCAGAAATGATAAACTTTGATTTCTTACTCAAAGCATAAAATTTGACATTTTATTTTTTAATATATACCAAAATTATCCACATGTATATGATTTTAAAATTGACCATCCATGTACAAGGGCGGATCTAGAAAATCTTCAAGGGGGGGGGGGGCAATTTTGGAAATCTCGGGGTTCAATGTAAGGATGGATGGAGGAGATTCTTCATTCCTTTTCAACAGTCCCTCCGCCCCCCCCCCTTTTTTTCAAACAGCAGGAACAACAAAAAAAAATAGCTAGTTTAGTGATATTTAAAATTTTACTAGCACATTTTTTCAATGCATATACGTTTATTCAAAGCCCTTATAAAAGGAACACAAGCTGACGTTTTTTTGCTTTCGCAAGTCTGTCTATAATTTTTTCAACGTCCAATCTTTATGGATATACAATAACGCTAATTCAGTGAGTCTACCATCACTCATTCTGCTTCTTAGCCAAGTTTTAACCGAGTTAGGATTTCCTTCAAGCTTTCTCAAGAAAAATGTAGGCTTGTAAATACATTTTCTAAATTTGAATTGATATGTCTATAAATTACAAAATAATAGCAATTATTAGTAATATATTTTCTAAAATTTTGTGCAATTTATATAAACATCTGTAATTATGAATGTTCAATGAAATGTTTCAGGCTCCAGGTTTTAGCGTAAATGCTGCAGGAATTTACACCACGTGCTAAGGGTTGGCTAGCTGTCACCAGTTTGATGGGTAGAAGAAAAGAGCAAGGAATCTCTTTCCCATTACTCCGAGGATTAGCAACTCGGCAATACTAAAGGACAAAGGGACAGGGGGAAAGCATAGAGCTTGAAGGGCTATTAGGCTGGGATTCCAAGAACATAAAAAAATGGCTGGTCCCGGGGCACAAAGAGTAAAAACTCACTTAGGAGTGTCGTTGTAGTATCCATTTGAATCAGCCCAAGGGGGGGGGGGCGATCGTCCCATCGCCCCCCCCCTTAGATCCGCCGTTGTCTATGTACCTGTTTTCATGAAATGGCCCAATAACGTGTTCAGATTTTGCACTTCGGAATACACAGACTAGAAGATCCATGCTTTTTTTTAAACCAAATTGTGATTTTAATCGAATCTCTTCAAGGGTCTGTTTTTTCATACAATTTCGATTTTGCCTTGCTAAGTATATCGATATTTTTCTCCTGTACAGTAAGGTATTCTGAAGGCGATTTTGGCACATCAACATTACCATAAGTGTCCCTATTTCTTTTTCGATTTATCAATGACCAAAAAACTCAAAACCTACGATTCCAGCTCAAAGAATACATAAATAAGAGTACATATGATCAAACTATTATTTAATGATATGATCAAAGAGTATGTAAATAATAGGTATTGACGAAATCATAATAATAATAATAAATTGAAGAAATGAAGGAAATATGGAAATAATTCACATTATTAATACAATTATATGAAAATAATTATTAAACATGAAAATAATTACAAAATGAAAATAAAAATCGTGACATAAAATTACGAAATTTAAAAAATGTAAGTAGTACATAAAATAAAATGATATGAACAATAAAGAAAAATTCGAAGAATTAAATAGATTATTATCTATTGTATTGCCCAAGTTTCAATAGTCCTATGAATATCGATGATCTTCATAGAACCGGCTTCCACGTCGGTGGCCCTTGCCCAACTTTCCAAACCCGAAAGAAAAAGAGGAAATAAATAAATAAAATTCTCTCATTCTTCCAACGGTGTGAAGGAGGCGGAGGGGTTTCTGTGACAGTAGGGAATAGACCTGTAATGAAGTCTTTCTTTTCTCGCGAAGAGCGAAAAAAGAGGGAGGGACACTCACCTGTTCCAGAACTCACTTCAACCCCCCTGCCTGTTCGCAGAAAGGAAGAACCCCAGTGATTACCTGCACACCTACTGCGATTAATGGTACCGACTTCTATGAGTGGGGATGCGATACCTTTGGGGGCCACTATTTTTTTCCTTTTGGAAGAAAGGGGGGTTGCACAAGCCGCACGTGCGGCAGTCCGTTGCTATCGATTCTCGCCTAAATCGTTCTTTCCTCGCCCTCTTGCCACCCCTCTTTTCAGCCCATCCAATTCATTTTGTGTTTTTTGAAAGTAATCCTTATTAATTTTACAGGTAAGATCTTTTTCTTAAGAGAAACAAGAAAGCGACACACCATAGTTCATATCGAGTCCAAGTTTCACGAATTTATTCAAGCTTCCTGCTGATTTTGTTAACATTCAATCCTAACACGTAATTCTAATCTGAATTTTAAAATTCATGTTCAAGGTCCGATTGGGGCTTTCCAATCTTCATTAAGAGCAGCTTCCCAAAAAATCAATTTTTACCATTAAATTTAAAGATAATCTAATATTGCATATAATAATTTAATGTAATATAATTAAAGATAATCTAATATAAATGTATATACAAGGCTACTCAAAAGGAATGATCAGATTTCAATCATTTATTGCTTCCAAATTTCAAAAGGTAGAACCATCACCCCTACGTTGTGTGTGTTGAGTGATGAACAAAAGCAACCACGAGTTGAAGTGTGCCGTGAAATGTTGGAAGTTTGTTGTTCCCAAAGTGAAAACCATCCTGATAAGTCCCAGTTTTGATGCCATTGTCGCCATCCAGACGGCCATAACGAGGGTCCGAAAAATCCGGGGCGCCAGGACGCCCAGGCGACTAAAAAAATGCCTTGGCGACTAGTTTTTCAGGTGGGGACTAGTTCGCAAATGAAAATATTATAGCTGGATCCTAAACATTTTCTCTGGCTCCTAAGATTTTCGCGTTTTTGTCGGACTTTGGCAATAACCAACTCTTTTTTAAAAGTTGGTAATGGACTTTTTTAAAAGTTGGTTGTGTTAGTCTTAAAAGACTCAATATGTACAGTCTTGAGCAAAGGAGAGTTAGTGGGGACATGATTCAGTTGTTTAAATTCATTAAAATGGGAAATGTTGATGTACTACAGCTATGTGCTGAATGTAGAACCAGAGGTCATTGTTTTAAACTTTTCAAATCCCAGGCTGATCTTGAAATTAGGAAAAATTACTATTTCAATAGGGTTGTAGGCAGTCGGAATAGTTTACCTGAAGCGACTGTTCATTGCAGTGGGGAAAAAACTTTTAAGAAAGCTGTTGATGATCATTGGGGACTGCTAAATTGACTAGGACCAGCCTAGCTGGGCCCTGAGTCTGCTGTTAGTCGTCAATTTTGTATTTGTATTTAAAAGACATTTCGAAAGCTGACTCCCAGGAAGCATACGAATTATAGAAATCGCGCTCGCAGCGTTGCATTGATGTCTAAGGCGACTCTTTTGAAGAAATTTGAGAAGTTTGAGAAGTATATATATATATATGTATATATATATATATAGCAGTTATAACAGTGACATCTTTCGCCAAATTAATGCGGGAAAAACAAAATAATCTAAGGATCTTTAGTATTGTTTTTTTTTCTTGCACATGATGTGTTATTATTATTATTATTATTATTATTATGAAGGAATATCAGTATATAACGAAACTTCTTTCACATTTAAATTATTATTTTCCCCTTTTACTGACAATACCGGAGCTTTTCCCCCAAGAATCCGCCATAATTAAACTCCTTGCTGATGAACACTTTTGAAAGTTAAATATGACTGCAATAGTTCAACGTGAGTATTAAAAGAAAACTCCTGAATAAGCAAAACAAATTACTCATATTTAATACAATGAATGCTGAAAAAACAATTTAAAACAATTATATAAAAAAAGCTCAAGAGATTGCCTTTCTGAAGAATAAGCAAAGCATGAAGGGAGGGGAGTTTTGGTTGAATTTGAATAAATTTTAAGCTTCATCTTGACGACGAGTAGAGACTTATCAGCGAAAACAAATCTTTTCCTATTTTCAGAAGGTTTAAATAAACAGTAATCATGTATGAATAAATCTTAACAAAAAAAAAAAAAAAAATCAGCGGTTTCAAAGCTGCAAAACACCTCATCATTAAGATGAAGGGAAAAAGGTTTCAGAGAAAATTCCTGAATATTTTCTTACGATTACTTAAGATCAACATCTTTACATTTGCTTTAAATATTGAGACCTTTTTTCTGAACTTGGTCATTTTGCAACTTTTTCATCTATTTATTGCGTTTCTCGTCTTCGGCAATGATGTAAAAGCTCCGCAAAGCCTCGAAACGATAGCTTCTTTTCGAAAGAAAAAGGCTTGCTTTTTATAGAAACGTTTCTGCGTTTCAATTTTTATTTATTTATTTTTGTATGTATGTGTTTACGCTTCATCCATGCTATCTGTAGTAATTTTTAGCCTAAATCAAAATTAAAAATTTTACTTTGGTATATTCAATTAACTTTTTATGTTATTCTAACTTTATTATGATTTATTTGTTTGTTCCCAGTTCTCCGATTGATTAAAGCTTTGATAAAACAACCGATAAAACATAAGAAACAATATCATCGTTTTCCATTTATTTGCAAATGTTGGTTGTTTTTCCTATTCGCACAATGTAACAGAGATTATTCGTAATGATTTAGTGGTTACAGATGATTTGTAGTATGAGTGATGGATTATTTAGTTTACAGATCAGAAACTTTAAACAAGATTAATCCTAATCAAGCTCAAGATTTGGATGTGACAAATAAATTTTATGGTATGTGGACTGATGTAGTATCAGAAAATAAAGTAACATCTGGGGAGATAGAGAGAGAGAGAGAGAGAGAGAGAGAGAAATCACTGCATCTATCGTAAATAAAATTTTTGTGTATATTTAAAAAAGTACGAAAATGAAAACGTACTGTTTGTTAAATTGTATCAAATTTTTCTGTATGTGTGTGCATTAAAAAAGGATGTTTTCGTCATGAGTTATTATGATTGTTAAATTGTTTCAAACACTTAAAACTACTGATACTGCTTTAGCAATTACATATTTCTTAGCTTACAACTAACAGCAAAGTATTTTCAAAAAAAAAAAAAAAAAAAAGGTATTCAGTAGCTATTTAGTATTACCGTAACTATCTGTGTATAGCCCGCGGGCTATCTACAAAAAAAAACTTCTTTTTTTACTACCTGCGGACAATATAACGGTGCGGGTAGTACATGAAATTCAAAAAAATATATTATTAAAAAGGACAACTACCGTTCAAAAATATCGAAATCGTTTCCTGCAAAACAAAATGCAGATAAATAAATCGTAGCTTTCGAAACAGTGGTCCAAAGCAGATTGGGGCTCGGGCGCTACAGGCCAATATAGTTTTCTAGGGTTGTATCCCATGCTTTTTTCTGGGGTGCGGACTATACAACGATGCGGGCTATTTACCGATAATTACGGTATATATGTAATCCTGAAAACGTTTTACAAAATGTCGTCGTCATCAACTTTACTGCATTTTAAACCGCATAGAAATTCATGATTGGTTAAAATGACTTTTTTAGCTGAAGGTATTTAAAGTTAAAAAGTCCTCTTCTGCTGCCTTTTTTACAGAATATTACCGATTCTTAAGTAAATTATTGCATTTTAAAGTAAGCAAATACTGCCCACAGAAATTTGTGACTGGTGAAATTGATTGGTATAACTGATGATATCTGTAGTACAAAATTCCCCTTTTGTTGACTTAAACGGAAGAAGCTGTCACTTGCTATAGAATTTTACGCGACTAACAGTGAAATCGTGAATGAAACCTCGAGATGAAGGAATTTGTAAAAGAATAGTTAATCAATCAAGATGATTTCAAAGAATTTGATTTCAAACGATTTTCTTTTCAGAAAATGGAGTTAACATGATGGCGGTACTCTTTAACAGTGGTTAATTACTTCCCGATGAAAGCATGAAAGGCCCAATTAGTACTTAGAGTCACCCTGGTGGCATGTGAAATTGGGAACAGACAAGACGTTGAAAAGCCGGAGACGGATGGTATTGCAACAACACAAAGAATAAAGGAAGGATGAATCCCCTCAGAAGGTGAATGAGAATCAAAAAGCGTGAAGCCTTTCTTGACCAAGAAACTCGAAAAATTCGATTACCTGCTCCCTCGTGTGACAGGCTCGTACGTCGAATTTCCCTTCCTCATAGTAGAAGAAGCAAAAAATCTTCAGAATGAAAGAGGGGGATGAAAAAGAACGAAGAAAAAGAACCTGTTTCGGGCAGCTTTTTTCGCGCCCTCAGTGATTCGCACCTCTCGCTTTTTTTAATTATATGCCGGTTTTCTTTTAGCTACGTCACGCCGCAAAAGGTTCCGCCGGCGTCGGCACCTTTGATGCTTTGCGACTCTGGTATCATCTACAACCCCCATACTGCCGTTCCCCCCCGAAGAAAGACCTCTTTCCTTACCCCCAGATACCTTCTTCTACCTCGCCCCCCTACATGGGGGGTTGAGGGTACTTTCGATACATCTCAGAGATAACTATGGCCGGTCCATTGTTCGGGACCAAGTTGGAGGTTGTCATTTGGTACCTGAAGCGGGCTATTAAGAAGCGTAAAAAAATGGCCTGAGATTTCTGGATAGGCTGTCGTCGGGTGCTAAAGAGAAAAATCAGCATTTAAGAATGCGGCGTTTTTTGCTGCTTGTTTGTTTTTCATAGAGCATTTTTGCCGTTGATCGCGGGATCATTTGGACTGTTTTATACAGGTGTCCTAAACTTGGAAGATAAGTTTGACGCGTTATATACGACTTGCCAATTAAGGTCTCTTTCTACCATTCTCCTTTTTTTTTCTTTTAAGCTTTCTACTTATCATTAGCTCGTTTTTATGTCCTGCGGCTTGCATCAAACAAGGTGGCTTAATAGCATAAGTACTTAAATTTTTTTCTGTGATTTCAGACACTTGGTATTTAACATAAGTTGAATGTTTTTCAACGAAATACGTAAAACCTGGTCGTCCTTGGGAAGTTTCTAAATTAAAATAGCTTACACTTAAAAAAAAAAAAAAAATATCCTTATTACAGTACTTAATTACGCTTGTAAAATATTTTATCATCCCTATCAAAAAAAAAAAAAAAAAAAAGAATCATACAAAAAATAATTTAATGGGCCTTTTTTTACTAATGGCGCTTAGTGGTGCAATGCTGGAAAATAAAGGTGGGGGGAAGCTTCCATATACGAATATAAATTATTAAAATGAAAAATTGGGGGTGGGGCACTTGTGCTAAAATAAAAAAGTAGGAGGACGCCATCCCCCTTCGACTACAGATAATTTAAGTAACATTGCTGAAATATTAAGTAAAATTTGTACTATGCGTACACAATTTTACTTTTTATTATTTTCTTTTTCCTACTCTAAAATGAATTAGTAGAACCAAACTAATTGTAATGATCTTTTCTTTTCGAATTACAAGGAAAATCCTTCAGTAAGGCATAAGTTAATGTAAATTTAGGGTAAATTGCGTTTTACATTTATTTTTCAATTCTATAACCCTGAGTGTTAATAGCTCATTAAATCATCATGCGTGTAAAGAAATTCATGGCTGGGGAGGACCATAACTTTTGTTATCCTTCCCTAATTGATATAAAAAGACACAGAATGCTAAATAGAGAGAACTACTGTTATACTAATTGAATTCAGTATTTAAAGTTTTAAAATGTAAATAAGTTTTATAATAGTTTCATGATTTAGTTTTTAATATTCTTCTGTATATGGTATTTAGTTTTAAAATAGTTGACTATCCCCTAGGCACTTCAGTTTTTATTCTGAACATTCAGAATGACAATGAAAAACATTTGACTCGAAACAACAACGCAAACGTTTTTTCACGCATTTACATTAACAGGTAAACATACTCATACACATGTACTGATGCATGTTAATTTATCATTTGAAAGAAAACAAGAAGTTCGTCATTATATAAGCGAACCTACTTACCCGTACACCAGCATCACATTTGCAAATCTAGCTCTCCCTCTCTCTCTTTCTCTTGTTTAGCTTAATTTTTAAATTATTTTAAGTAGGGTCAGTTGGGGTAATTGTAAACGCTTTTTCAATGTTTTCACTTTTGATCCTTCCCTCCCTTTTGAATGAATTCAGAGATAAAATTGTGAGCATTGTAGCCACTACTGTACTTCTTGTGAGTAAATGTGTACAAAAATTTTGACTTTATGACTATTTGTTAGCGAATGAGCTCGTGTTTACAATTACCCCAGAGATCTGGGGTAATTGTAAACAGTGATTTATTTTCGAATAAGGTTGATGCAAATGAAATCTTGTTTCATACACAGTCTGCCTGAAGGCTTAAAACGTTCCGGAGCAATGGTTCTCAATCTGCGGCCTACAGGCCGCATGTGGTCCGCTGAGTTATGTTATGAGTTGGCTGAGATCATTTAACGAGAAATATCTTTCAAAAAATAAAGTAATGCGATAAATTTATGTAAAATTTGTCTCGCAATGGATCAGTCGGTTAAGCTTGGATCCCACAAAACACCGAAAGTGAAGCACAACTGGCCGTGGTCAACGTTTGAGAGGGTGACCACCTCCCACGACTGATTATTCTGAGACCGAGTGCGCCAGAGGGAGCTGTGTACGTAAAATACATCGTCGCTTCAAATGTCCGCCAAGTTTGAAATAATTTCCGCTGAGGGACCAACCCAGGTGACGACCTCTCATCTGGGAGCTGGTTCAAAATCATTGAGCCCCTCTGAGCCAAGTATACTTCATTCTAGCGGAGCTCATTAATAATCAGTAGGAGTTTCCTTAATTCATGGTCGCCCTGCAAGGGGAGCTTGGATATCCAAGTGGCATTAGCAACAACAACAACAGTTATGTAAAATAGACACAAAAATGTAATTTACATCAAAATATAATACTTACAGTCCCCCCCAAAATATTGGAAATAGGATAATTTAAGTGTTTACAATTATCCCAGAGTACGAAATATATGGGGTAATTGTAAACACCTAACTTGCACATGAAAAATAACAGGGAAGATTAAATTCATAACAAAATGTTTTTAGCAGCATTTCACATGACAAATAAAAATAGTTGAAACCGCTTACATCGCTTTTGTAGATGAGCTGGAGCGGAAAATGTAAGATTACTAAATTTTGTTAAACAACTTTTTTCACTGTGCAATTTTCAAACAATAGTGACGCCTCCACAGTTGTTTCGAAACTTACGAAACTGTTTCAATGTCTTCCCTATGCTGCCAGTTTATCACTCACAAGCAATTAAGTTTTCAAAACCATCACAAGTGTAGTTATGAAGCCTGTTTACAATTACCCCGTGTTTACAATTACCCCAATTGACCCTATACCTTTTCAACAATTATACACTTTCCATCGAAACATAACACAGCTCTTTTAATTAAAAAAATAAAACTATAATATAAATCGGATAATTTAAAAATCAAATAGAAGTTTTCAATATGTAAGAAAACGCAGAACTGCATTTCGACAAAAATTCTTTCTGAATAAAAAAATACACTACCCTAATAGGTAAAATCATAGATGCTCCCCTACCCCCAGTAGCTTGGAGATAACTTCTGCTGCATTAATGGGATATTAGCATTAATATTTGATGACACATTTTTTACATTTTGAAAATTTTGAATGATAATTTGAATTCATTATACAATCAATATTTCTCCAATACTTATGAAGACAATATCTATTGTTATGTACCTTGACGCATAGTTTAAAGTCCGTGGTCGAGATCTTTCATTATATTAAAATAACTTTACGTTTCGCTCATACAATATTCAGAATAAAGAATCTAAATATTCCCGCAGAGATCTGCATTTTTCTAGTTTGCTATCAATAAACCTGGTTTCGTATTTCATCAGCTTATCAATATCAATGTATCCAAGTGAGGCAAAATTGTCCTGAAAATTCAAACTGTGCCCCAGCTAAAAAATGCGTTTGTAAAAACATTGTTCTCAGAACATTATTCTCTTCCCATGTAAAGACAACATCCATAATAATTACATGCAGATATAATTTAAAGCATCGACTTCAATAACAACTTTTCAAGATGAAACATATCAAAATTTGAGCAGAGATCTTTGTACAAATATCCCAAAATTCCAAAATTAATTGTAAAAAAGTCTCAATTTTCCGCAATATTCGACTCTTTAGGCAACGACATTCCCCAAATCACTGCAAGAGCTCATTTTAATGCATATTTACTGCATTTATATTTATCACGTGGAGCCATTCATTTAATAACTTTCGAACAAATTCATCCAGCCATCCGGACACATATTTCGCTTTTAAAACACGGAATGCAGCACGCCCTTTTAAATAAAAGACTATGAAATATATGCATATCCATTTCTTAAAACGTGTCTCTATTCCTGCCTTTTTCCCCTTCGGTGACAATTTACAGACGATTCTCTACTTTCAAACACCCCAATCTTTTGATGATCTTTTATGTGACGCCGTTTAAAGTGGCGGAAAAACAACCCCTTCCACGCAAACACGACAATCGCTGCCATTTGTCAGAGCATTCGGTTCAAAAGGCAAAAGCCCGACTTGTCCTCAAACTGATAGTCCTTCTCAAACAAATGGCTCCTTACTGAAAACCGAGAATAACTTTTCCACGACATTTGGTGACGTAATCGATAGCTTCTTCCTCCCCGCCCCTCATTTCTAAAATTTGCTTTATGCCTGTTCCATCACTTGGTTTTGTATTTATGGCATTTCGCGCCGCGGGGAAACTAATGGCGTGTATTCGTTCGCGTTCCTGTTGCCACAAGCCTTTGACTATTTCTCGCCTCTAAAAAGGATTAGGCTCTTCTCCTAACTGTCATCTAGATAAACGTTTTGCTGTGCATTGCTTATTTGTTACAACTGAAAGGAAAGTTGGATTTTTAGCTTTGTTTATGAGTGGCAGTTTTGACTCGCTGCATATAATCATTAACTTGACACGCGTCATTTACTAGCATTTCATAAAATAACTTCTTGTTGTTCATTATTACTCATGTGCTTTTTATTGAGAAATGATATGAATATTCCTTTTGGTAAACAATTGATCAAAATTTCGAGCTGAAGCGAGATTCTGCGTTTCAATACTGATTTAGAGAAATATTAAACTAAAATTATTTAAAACTAGCTGACATGCCCGGCTTTGCGCGGGATAATATTGCATCATTCGCAGGCTAAGTGACGCATGTCCAAAATTCTGTTGTAAATATGTAAGGAAAAACTTTCTAAAAAAATCCAAGAGGAGATGGGCAACAGGCCTTCAAAACCTTATTTAAGCAGTAAAAATCATTAAAAAACACGATTGCATTAAAACGAACAGCCTAGAAAAATTCCTTTTAGACCATGAATAATAGTCCATAAAAATCCACATTAAAATGACAACAACAGTTCATAAAGTTGTCGTTAGAGTAATTGCAACAGTAACTAAAATGTGCACATGCAGCGAGATAATTGTGCAAAATGATATCAAGAGTCCCATAAAAACCGTAATTACAATATCTAGAAAATTTCATCTGAAAATTCGTATCAGAATAAGATCTGTATTCTGTTATAAAATGTCCATCAGATGAAGAACAACTGTGCCTGAATATTTCTGCTGCAATAAAGAAAAAAATATTTTCACCCCCCTGTTTCAATAAAGGCAACTATTCCTAAACATCCCTAATAGAATAAGGACATTAGTCTCGAAAAATTTCCATTAGAATAAAGACGTCAGTAACTAAAAATACCCATTAGAATACTGACCTTAGAGAGCTACCGTTCCAAAAATTACCAACAGTCCATCTTAAATTCCCCATCAAAATAAGGACAGTTCCTATAAACCCGCTTGCAAAATCGTCAAAGGAATTCCTGAAAATTCAATTAAATAGGAAATTATAAAATTCGGATAAAAACGAAAGAAAGGAAAGCATTTTTTCCAAAGGCAAATGCACACTTAAGTTAGAAAATGTTTAGTACTGAACCAATCCTGACGTGTGAAATATAAGTTGACAGACAGAAATAACTAAATTCGGTCCAAATAGTGCCAAGTAGAGAGTAAAAAAACTAAGTAAATGTTTTTATAAAATAAATCACTTGAGTAAAATATGAAACCAAAAATCAACCTCAAGATAAAGAAATTGAAAATCGTCTGCAGTTTATAATCCACAAAATACGCATAAAAATGAAATGAATTTTTAGAATTTGTTTCGCTGATAAAATGGACACTCTACCATAAGAAATAATATGTTTCATGGAATTGTTGAACTGGTACCATAATACGAAGTCGCCGAAAAACAAAGAAGAATCAACCTCAAGAAGTAATTAAAAATCGTCTGCAGTATGCTAAAAAACGAAATGAATTTTTAGAATTTGTTTCACTCATAAAACGGCATGATAAAACATCATTTTTTTCAATCTAACATTAACAAAAATCATCTAGTTGGCGACAAAAGTACTATTTATTTTGGCGAAAACACGCAAATTGAGCAGATAAATTCAGAGGTAAGCCTCGCTTTAAAGTTCGAAAACCACTTTAAATGAATATTGCGCGTGTTCTATTTGTTCTACGAACTTCAGAAGGAGATCATCTTGTGCAGTTTTTTACGGGCATCAATATGCTGCAAAAATCTAAAACGTGGGACGTTTCTTCGATGAGATATTCTTAAAATAAACAGTTTTGCTTAAATTGGAATAAAAGGAGAACAAATTCGAATTTTCGGAAAAACGCTTCGAGGTGCACGAGGACCTGACCCAAGGTACCTGTAACCAAAATTTCGTACTTCTAGACCGTTCCATCTCGGCAGGAGGCGATCGACAGACAGACACACACACACACACACACACACACACAAACTTTTGGTTTTATTTATATAGATATGTTGATCCGTAAGCGTTTCTTGTACCGTTATTACTAATTGCATAAATAATATTTAACTGTGAAGTAACTAGCCTAGTAAAACATAAATACATATTAAGTGGCACTTGATTTCGCTTACAAAAAATTAACATGTGCATGTATAGATTCAAGGCGGATGAATCTATACATACTCTGTATGAATATGAATCATATAGAGCATATGTAGAATCTGTACATGCAAATGTTGGTTTTTTGTGCCAATCGACAATTACATGTTGGTTGGTAAAAGAAGAGGAATAACCATTAAAGAGGTTGACACCAGGAGAAACCGTTATAATTATGAAATCGGAAGAACTCAATTTTTTGTTATCGAGATATTAAAAAGAAGAGAAGATATTATAAGATTTGTCAAACTGAAAAGAATGTAATGACTGGTGCATATTGGAAGAACAGATGAAATTATTCAATGGAGAATCTTTACTTCAAGAGAAGAGGAGGGAGATCGAAATTTAGATGTTTAAACCAAGAATTTTTGTTAATGCTTCAAATGTGAAGTAATTACACTTGAACTACGAATTGATTATGACTAATGGTTAGGCTTAGTTATACATTTGCTTAGGTTTATTGGTTGCACTTACACTCATTAGATGGTAATACATTGATTTAAAATTCAATACACAAACTATTCTAAGGCCTCGATAGCGCAGTAGGCAGCGTGTCAGTCTCACAAACTATTCTCTACATTTTTATCATACGCAATCTTCAGAATTTGGGTGTTGATTTGAACTTTATTATTGAACTTTTTCATCCATAAATTGGATATCATTGAATTGCAAATTGATTATATTTACTGACTCGAATTTACTTACAATTTAGTCACATTTAATTAGAAAATCAGTTGGTTAAAATTAAAATTGAAAAGAAAAATTGAGCCTTTTTAAATGCATGAAGTATATTTGCATTCTCGTTTTTGAATTCAGAGCGTTTCTTTAATATGCGAACCATCTTTTTATCATTTCATTATTATTATTTTATTTTTAAAATTCCCTTTGCTTAAAAAGTCCGAACAGAAACCGATGTTAAAGTCCGGTTTCGATGCTAAAGTCTTAGTGACAGCACTTAAATTTCTCAACGAAAGAATTTCGATTTCATTCGTTAATTGGTCTTTATCCATTTAATTATTATTTCCATTACTCAACAAATATTTCAAAACTAATTCAACTTTTTTCGTTCAATTTATTTACCTTAGAAATTTAAATGTTTCTAATGAAGTTAATTGCTTTAAGCTATTATTGCTTGATACTTAAACTTAGTTTTTATGGAGTATATGCTTAAACAGTGCATTAAACTGATATAATGCCTTCAAAGGAAAGAAAATTTAATTTTTAAGAGAATCCAGTAAAAATTCTTCTTGTGATAAGAAATATTATAAGAATGTACGAATCATATTTGTGGTTGTAACATTCGTCTGATCACATGACAGAAGTACAATATGTAATAGATTGTCGATTTCCTCTCTGAAACGAAAATATCTAAAAAGTAATAAATTATCGAACACTAGGAAGTCCCCTCACGTTCGAATATTCTTCATCGGCAACCTGATATGCGAACTTTACATCTGATCAAAAGAAGAAGCTGTTAGGAATTTTCTTCCATTTTCTCTTCAACGTTTGAAAATAAGTGGGCTGTATATAATTCCAATATTTCCACATGTCTACAGAGTTTCCTCCTCAGCAGTGAAAGATTATATATCACGATGTGCATTGCCTGAGCAATCGTTGACCTGACAAATTACTAGGCGTCAGAACTCGAATTTCGAATTCGGAGAGAGAACATTTTTCATGCTTCTTTCGAATGACTCCTGATTCTGCTCATAAGAAACTATATCTGAGATGCTAGAACTTTTATATGATCTATGATTGGGACATTATATCTACTTAACAAAAATAAATATTTAGAGGAAAAACTTAAAACGCAGCAAAGTTAAAATTGTAAACAATTGAGATAAAAATTAAATACTTTTCAAAAACATGGAATAATTCTGAAAAATAAAAGAGGAGAATAGTGAATATTTATTTCTAACCAAAGGAACGTAACATTCTTGAAGTAAAGAGTAGTGTTTGGGGGACCACAATAGTTTCTTGTACTGGCTGTAAATGATCCCCCTGCAATTAAAAAGTAATTCGCAAGATGAAATCACGTATTTTTAAAAGAAAACTATTTGATTTTGAGATGAATTTGAGAGCTTTGGGTCATACACTGAAGTCGCAAAATTTTCTGCTCAATTTCCTATTTGATGAAACCGCAAACATTCATGAGTACAAGAGCTAATTTTTGCTAACTCAAAAACCTAAGAGAAATTCTTTGATCAATAAAATTTGTGACTGTACCGAAATTTTAGTGACTATCTGGCTCTCTGTAGTTATCTGATGATAATAACCATTCTGCCTCAAAGAACACATATTTTAGGTTGAGCTCTTGGTGGAGATAAATGTTAACGTGCCGCCAGATTTTGTACTACACACACATACTATATATATATATATCCTAGATATAAATACTAATGTTACAATCAATGAATATGAGGAGAGGAATGAAAGTACCTCAGTAGCAAAATAATAGCTGCATCAATAGTCATAACAAAAGCCACAGTAGGAACTCTATTGAAAAGCGTTAAAACATTTTTAAAGGACAAGAATAATGTATTTTATTTTCTTAAGTTTTTGGAAAATGAAATTTAGATAAAGACTTGTTATTGGAACAAGAACTCGTTTCTGAAAAAGGTCAATTACAAAAAAAAAAAAAAAAAACTATAAAATTGGTTAACCAATAATAAAAGTGCATAAGGCAAATCTATAAAGCACTTGGCTACAATTAATGTTAAGAATAATATTACTTAAACGATGAAATTAACTTTAGCATTAACAGCTGTTAAGAGTTAAGTATTTTACTATACCACCATTAACATGCATTGTTATTACTTATTATGAATTTCCTTATTAGTTATGTTTAAAAGCAAAGCAATACAATAGTAGTTATATTTACATTCGTAGAAGTATCACCTATAGTAGTAACAATAATATTTTAATTAGCAGCAATAATGATTATTCAGAAATGGATAATTGTTGTTATTCAAAAATATCAAACCATCAAAAGTACTCGTAGAACGTTTTGGCTACACTCACTATGAAACTTTCGGTACCATTTTGCGTTAAACCCACTAGGCATCCTAACTTAATATGCACGTACGAAGTACCTTCGTTCATCCAGTATTTTAATTTGATGACGTACAACGGTATGAAGAAATTTGCTTCGATTTTCCTTCTGTCTTTTTTTTCGAAGCGATCGAATTTTAAATTTCCCTTATTGTTGTCACAGTAAATTGGAATACATGTTATAATGTTAAGACTGCACTGGAATGTGTACATGTGACGGAGCATCATAAGCATAAACGTTGCTTTAATTCTATTTCTAGTATCTTTAATTTGGATTTAAAAAAAAGAAGAAAAAATATCTTCCTCCGAATTACTTTTCAACATATCAAAAAAAAAAAAAAAAAAAAGAATATGTTTCACATTCTATGCAAATCAAAAGTAATACCTAAAGATGCACCGTGAATGTGTTATTTTTTTTCGTGAAAAACTACGGTACACAAACTCTTAAAAGGTTGAAGAAGCGACACAAATTGAAAGTGAAACCAAAGAAAGAAAAAATCCACATCTAGAACAAAAGCGATTGCTCGGTGGAAACAAAAGGAGCCAACAAACGAGGCAGAAAGCGTAATCATCAACAAACAGGAAACTAAAAAAAGAAATAGAAGGGGCTGAAAGAAGTCACTATTAAAAGAGATAGCGAATGAGATCATTTCGAAAGAAAGCTCTCTCCTGTAGAACACCTACGCCATCACCACTTGAATGTGTGAAGTGGAACGACAGACGGACAGACAACCAGTGTCCCTCGCATGTTACCCACCTTCCATCCATCCATCCATTCATTCACAACCCCCCAACACAAATCCTCTTTGTTGGTGGCAACGGGAGGAAGTAACCTGAGCACCCCCACGCACCAGAATTCCTGAAATTCTCCAGGAAATTGAGTTTCCGTCCCGCGACAACAAATATCGCCGGATTTCTCCTTTTGCCTCTTCCCGATTATAAGCGACGGTCTTTTTGAGCAATTTCTCTTTTCAATGGGCTCCCTCTTTTCCTTCTGCTACATCCCCCGCCAACCCCTTCCCCCTCCCTTGACATAAATTTATATTTTATCCGAGCGCCCATGCCTTTGGGGGAGGGAAGATGCGGAGCCTTAAAGAGAAAGGTAGAAATGTGGCTTCTTCCACGCCGCTAAACACCACTTTTGTTCGGCTTCTCGGCTAACCACCCCCTTCCAAAACCTCCCTTCTCCTCTCCCTTTATTTTCGTCATCTTTTCTTCTCTAGGGGGCGAAGCGTTCATTACGAGGGCTCTTGCACTCATTGTGCCGCGTTACGGAGAATTCGATTTTGAGAAGAATTTTTTTGCAGCGTTGCGTCAAAGATTGGTAACCTTAAAACTTAACAAGTTACCGTTACGAATTTCATGAGCGACGCAATGAAACTTTTCTGTTCAAATTGAAACAAACGTATGCGGATATTTTGTAGCATTCATGTCCATTATACAATGCCAGCTCGTTATTGTAATGAGTAAAATTCTTAGCATAAATAGCCTTGTTCTTTCATTTTGTACTGTAAAGTGAAACTTTACAGAATCTCTAAAATGTATATATACCTATATGACTGGTTCAAATCTTATATATATGCATATAATTAGTTATTGGACAAGTTCTCTTACTCCCTACCACGAGATTTAAGCACGCGGAGGATCATCGTTACTAAAGAGCATAAATCACAGAAGCCATTTAGACCCCGCTCTTTTTACGCTCTTTTACTTCTGAAATGGGATTCGAGGAGACACCTGATTTGCTATTCAAATGAACACAGGATACCATGCAAATGACCTACCTCCCTGTGGGGTGAATTGAATCATTTTTCGACAGAGCTACAGCTCGATGGGCAATAGCTTCAGATAGAAAATTCTTTCTCAGATAATTTAAGGATATGTACTTTATTGAATTAGTTAGATATAGCGGCTATGCGTGAAAATATCAGGTGGGAGGAGGGGAAAAATAAACATTGCACGAAATTTGCTTGAAAAACTTTATGTAATCTAATTATTAAAAGTAAATTTAAAAAAAAATAAATCAGGGCGTACTTTAGCATGTTTCAATTAAAAAAAATAGAAAAGGATTTTTTCTACCTTTCTTTTCTCTCTCTTTGCTAAGGATTAGTTTTATTTATTTCTTTTTCTTTTTGTTTTGACTATCTAGATGCATTTTTTTGACTATCTAATACAGTGAAACCCCGATTTTACGTTCCACAAGGGACTGGGCAAGAAAAACGTAAAATACGGGAAATACATAGAATGCAAAAATCAAATAGAAAAAAGCTAAAGGTAGTAAAGATGACTCTTTCAAAAGGTATAATATCTATATTTTACGAAAAGAACATTATTATACATACCATTTTTAGATAATTTTAGCACATTTAGATGCGATTTCTGGCGTTTAGGCTGAAAATAATCCGTAATAGTGGATTGTTTTTTAGTCATTGAGTTCAAAGTGAATGCAGCATCTTCTAGGATTGTAATACGTTGCAAGTTTTTTTCCTGGTCTTTATAAGAAAGAAAATCGTCTTTCACTATTTGTAAGCTCTTCATTGCAATAGTGAAAGAAGGGACGGGCTGTGCTTCCGGTTGTTTTTGTTGATCTTCATCGGCTGACGAAAAGTACAGAAGGAAAAATATTGCTTATTTTAGAACATTTTTTTTTTTTTTCACATTCCAGGGAAAACGTAAAATGCGGGAAACTTCATGTATGACAAACTTACAATCCGGGTTAAATTAACATTATTAGTATACGGAAAATCAGGGACCTGATGAAAAAAACGTAAAATGCGGGAAAAACGTTGATTCGGGTGACGTAAAATCGGGGCTTAACTGTAAAAGGAAATTTCAAAACCAAGTACGGTTCGATGTTCATTTTAGTCAAAGCTTCACGCTTTTAACGGATATTCTAACAAAAATAAAGGATACCGTAAGGACGATTTTTAAGCATAATGACATTTTTCTTGTAAAAAAAAAGAAAAGGTTATAAATTTTTAGAAACGTAAAGAAAAAAAAAATCAAAAATAATAACAGGGCGTGTAAAAATAAATTAAGATAGTTGAGAAAAAAAATAGGATTTTTTGACATTGGATTGAGTTAGCCGTTTCAATTTACTTCTTCCTGAGTTTGGCTGAATGCGCAGAAGACAATGCTAAACATCTTGTTGAAATGTACCCTTTGAGAGAAAATCATTTAAGCTGCGGAAAGAATTGTTTTCAATTTGTCTTTTATGCACTGGTGAGCTCAACAAGGAAAATTGTGAAAATGCATTGAAGATGGAAACAAAGCCATGTTTATATTTTATTTTCTTCTTCTTGTTCTTGCCCAAGTGGCAATTCGTTGTGTGCTGAGCAAAAAAAAAAAGCAGAAGACAATTAAAGCATTCTCTTACTTTTGCCAAGAAATTAGAAATTCAAATACGAATACGTTACGGAAAAAAGTAATTTTTCTAAGTGTTAGCTTAACGTGTATTGGGGCGGGGGAACTAATTTTTCCATTATGAAAACTATTTGGAATTCGTTTTCGATTAGCGTAAAACTATACTTTGCAAAAAATGCAACCTTTATCATCAAATTGTTTTACAAGAAAATCATTATAATTGCGGTGGCGTTTTCAACTTTTAACATTTAGCTACTTACAAAAAATTATGATTGAATATACAATTTATATAATCGTTTAAAAAGCTTCCTTAATGCATTCGTGAGCGTAGTCATGATATGAAAGTTGCGGAAACATCAAAATATTCAAATGATAAATATGTGATTTAAAAGTGAATCTATATACATGAATCTTTTTCAAATATTGGAACTTCAAGTTTAGATGTCAATTATGCGAATGATTGCTTTTAAATGTAGATTATATTGTTCAGTGGAGTATTGGAATGTTTATCGATAGTCCCTATCGAATAACGTCGTATAATTGATTCATCCTTCTGGCTAAATCCATGAATTGGGACCACACTATTTCGTCGTATGAATGTAAACGGTGTTTAAATAATCGGCGTATAAACGATACTCTACTGTAAGTGGTACAAGGATTTATAAATTATTTTGGTATTACAGTGGAGCATCGTTCATACGACGTTTACATTTTTGCGACATTTTAGTAGGACACCAATTCTTGGATCTAACCAGAAGAGTGAATCGATTATACGACGTTTCGTGGCAGTTCCTTCGGCGTCATGTATGCGATACTCTACTGTATTATTATTTTTTTTAAATATAATCATTTCATGATGAGAATGCACTCATTTTTTTTCTTTTCCGATTGGTTCCTTTTGCATACACGATTACAAAGTCTCACACGATTTCTTCTGCAGGGTCAAACATTAACTGACAGTGATTTATCTCACTGTAAGTGATTTCTGACACGGTTTCAGACTTATCTCTTTGTTTTGAATTTCCCCTTAATTTAGTTACTCATAATTTCTGATTCCTCTTCTTTCATTCTTTTTTATGTGTGTGTGTTTTTTTCTCGTTTAACGAATCTCAAAGGTTGAATAAACAAGAGCTGACAAATTTTCCCAAGTGTCTTGAAGAAGGAAATCGTCTGTCAGCAGTCGAACAAGATCTTTGATTATTTCATCCATCCCCGCCACCACTTGTAGATAGATATCTCAGAATGGGAAGATAAACAAAAGAAAAAGCGCGAAAAGAGCTTGCAGATAACGCACAAACGCGTAACGCGAATGTGCGACTGGTATTCTTTTGGAGGGAAATTTATGATTCGTTTTACTGACATATTAAGCGTGTAAACAGAGATACATTTTGATTTTGGATGCTTCGTGGAAAGAGAGATTGACCGTGAAAGAACTTATGCTGATATTGCTCAATATTATCAAACAGTCGACGGATTCCAAAAATTCTTCATCCCCAATATTTTGAAACCAAAACAAGTATGAAATGCTACTATTTTGCGATTTCAGCGAAGTATTGGCATATCTAAGTAATAGAGGTCGTTAAAATCGATTATTGTCTGATCAAACTGGGGAGGTAATGTATGACAGGGCACATGAAAAATCGAAAAGCTTAACAATAAGAAAATTACTTACATGTCTTGCATGATATCTTTGATAATATTATTTTAAGAATAACATTTTAAGGTACATTACGATTTTGAGAATATAATTTTAAAAAAGAGAAATATAATTTTTCAAAGATTTGATGAAGTCAGCTGTTGGATGAAAGTACTGTTATTATTATTATTATTATTATTATTATTATTATTTTGCAAGGGCTTTCAAGCGAAAGTGCATCCAAGAGGAGCAATCCATGTGCACTTTCCTGTGCATGAAATTTAAGTTTCTGGACTAATTGTTTCTTTTCCTTAAGTTGAATATCACATTCATTATAAGTCGAACTAAGTAATAATAATAATAATAATAGTAATAAATACTGAAGCAAGTATTGATAAAATTTCAATTTCTATCAATTCTAATGCTGAAACATTGCACTATTTGCAGAATTACAGTCACATTATAATTTCAAGAACGTATGAATTATGTGTGTTTTCTTTTTTTTTCTTTCACAATTCTACAACCGGTATTTTTAGTTAGCCATCGCGATAGTTTTTGAAACCAAGCTGAAAAAAACCGATGTGGAATTAACTGAATACACTGTCTTCATATGGTTTTGAGCTCAATATAGTTGCATAAAAATAGGTTGAAGTTTAATCAAGGCAATTTATGGAAGATATTTCTTACTAGGTCGACAAACCGGAATCTGAACAAGCATTAAATATTTGATAGAGGTAATTACTCGATTTAACAGAGATGCAACATGCTAGTGATGACGGTTGGCAAATACATGTAATTGAATTCGTTTTTTTTATTATTATCATTTCGCCCACGTCCTTAATCGATACATTTATTTATTACTAAAGGATGGCCAGTAGTTGAAGTGAGACATAGTTTCAAAAATATTCAGGTCAAGAGAATTATCTTTTTCTCTTTTAGAGAACTAGAAGTTAAAAAGGTTAAGATTTAATGCTTTGAAATAAAATCAAATGCTAATACTAGATGTAGTTTTAAAGGATAAACTTTTTCTCGAACTGTTTTCCTCTTGTATAAAACTGCAATTATGTGTCGTTGTATGTCTCTATTTGTATTGCATAAAAATGAGAACTTGAAAAGCTTTTTTTTTTAATTTACATCATTTATTGTACAAGGAGAAAAGAACTGATCAAGTGTTATTCACAACACTTTTATTTGCTTTTTTCACCGAAAACTGACGTCGTTAAAACTGCGTGATGATAAACCCCTACTTTATGCAAAATTAAATTTTTTTGCACCATTTCCTAATGTTCGTGCAATTTCAATTTGTTTCATCAAAGTTTCAATGGAATTTGGCGAAACTTGTTCCCAAAAAGGAATATTTGGAACGTTATGATGGAAAAAAAAAGGTTCACTGAATCTACGTCTAACTTACAATAGATCTTATGAAGGTCATTTCGCAATGAACCAACACTTTATTTTAAGACAATAAGAAATAGGAGAAAAATTACGTAATTTTAAAACTGATAAAGAGTTTTCTGTACGGCATGTATCAAGTTCTTACAAGAGCACGTTAAAAAAATACTTCAGCAACAAAAAAAATCTAAATATCGCCCAAATTTACACAACAAGCGAGCAAAATATCCGTTTAAAAAACAATGGAAATTATTAAACAGGCAAAAGGAATATTGATTAATTGAGGTGAGATTCTTTTTATATTAATGATTAGGAGGTAGAGATGTGAGATGAGAATGATCTTGGAGAACGAATATATTCTGATAATATTTTCGTGTAGAAAATTTGGAAAATGGTCGAAAATAAATATTATTCAACCCCGCCCCCCCCTCTTTTTTTTTGTTTTTTTGTTCGCATCTAATCCGAAATGTCGGGACATTATTGTAAATTAATTTGGAGAATGTTCTCGAATATTGAGAATACTATAGAGCTTAAATATCTAATACAACGAGATCGGTGGTGGTTTGATTCTATAAAAGTATAAGAGATTAACAGGATAGGTGAAAAAATATTAGATAATTTGAAAGTTAAAGAGTAGAAGAGAGTTGAAGTGCTAACTTTTATTTCTTTCTTCTGAAGTTCTGCAAATCATTTCGTAATTTATATGTTTTACTCCATACACACACACATTGTGCGTAGTTCGTTCAGCCATCAAAATTTTAGGAAGTAATTTGTCGCTCATCTTTAATGAACATGAGAAATCGAATAATTTATTCAATACCTGTTTATGAAAAATGTTCCATGTGTCCTCGATGACTACTATAATTCTTTGTTCATTTGAAGCAAGCAAACAGTCTATCAAGCAATTATTTGTTTCGCGTGAAATAAACCCGTAATTAAAAACTTGAACTCATATTCTGCACAACATATGATTAAACTTTTTTAGCTTTTCAAATAGACTTAAGAAAAATGTTACTATTAGAACAATGATAAAGAAGTAGCAGAACGTTTTCGATATCTCCCGCTGTTCTTTTTCTTTAAAAGAAGAGCATCAAGAACGATAAAATAAGCATAAAAAACAAATCCAATTTTGTAAGATTCTCGAAAGCCAGCCATGCGTTTTGCTTTATAGATAAAAGCAATAGTGCGTGAAATATTAACATCAATGGTAGTGGAAAAATAAGTTTCGGTGTTTTAGATTAAGTAAATAATGCCACAAACCCAACTTCCTTTGATTTTGCCGAGCTGTAATAAAAAAATTTCTTTGTGGAAAAAAGTCACTGCACATGAGAACTTTCTAAAGTTCATATTCGGAAAAGAAAAAAAAAAGCTGGCTTTTAAATGGTACTTTAACGCTTCAAAATAAAAGCATAACAGAATTTTCCTAATGAAAGAAACTAGTGTATATTAAAGGAGTTGATATACCTTGCAATGACGTAAATTTTGCAACCGCAAAAATCAAGGATATTATTGCATTAAGAACTAAGGTTTGACAGACTTTCTCTTGGCAATTTCTATTTTGCAAATAACATTGCAAATTATTTTCTTAACGTACATATCTGATTAATGTAAACACTGAACAATTTATGTATATATTGCTTCAAGAAAATGGTGCCAATTTTCTGGCTACAACGGATAGGGCTTCAATTTAAATTTCAACAGATGGATGCTGCCTAGTTTAAAATTGAGCGAAGTAAAATCTCTCAGTTTACAATGAAGATAATTCTTTTACTGGGTTCAATGTTATCATTTAAACATATAAAGTAAATTATTGAAATAATTATACAGTCAACGCTCTTTATGACGACCACACATTATAAAGACCATTCCATTATAACGACCAGTGTAAAAGTTCCAACTTTATCTTTGTGAACTCTATGTAAATTTGCTTTCGGTATAGCGACCTTTCTGAATCGTCTATTCCAATAGAGTGACCGTACCAGGAACAGGTGTCATGTCAGCTCAGAAGTTCTGCTTCCAGAAATGTGTATGTAATTTTCTCCCTATATTTTCTACTTTTAAAATCTGTTTAATATTTTATTATAATATTTCGCACTGATAATTTTCTTTAAGTTCCAATCATAAAAAAAAAAATTAGTTGGAATCTTTTCAAAACTACCAATTTTAATGGAAATACTGAATATGCATGTGGCATGTATATTTTTTACGAAAATTTCACGCTTATAACGACCACTCGTTATAAAGACCTTTTTCTGTGGGACGCAGATGGTCGTTATATCGAGCACCGACTGTATAAGATGAATTATTGCTAATATCGATTAGCAAAAAAAGCGTTATTTGCAGGAACGACGAACAGTTGATTTATTACCTAAATGAGTCATCACTCATTCAGTAAGACGTGTTAACACGTTTCTTAATCGATATATGCAAGAAAATGATACGATGGCGTGACCTAATCAATATGTTTTGATAACCAGGTAAATCAATAATGCGGCTGTTTTCTGTTTGACACGAGGATGTTGCAGCATAATTCAGAATCTTTACGTATTATTTTTCTTCATTTCAACAAATTCCACTTTTAGAGTTGACAAGTATAATGATTGTATTCCCGATGCTCAATATGACGAAATAGGGAAACTAGAGGATATAACACGTAGATGTGGGTGGTAGTTCGTAATCGATGTTTGATATAACTATCTACGAGTAACGATGACAACTACGAGTTTTACTCTGTAGCGAATTGGTTTGAGAAGCAGTTCCCAGCAGATATTTGATACGACTAGCAACTCTTTGTAGTAAGGAGGGAAGTTTTGCCGTAGATGCTCGGATGTATTTGGAAACAAATAATATAGCTCAAATAGACAATGGTGGCACATTTTAGCGATGATAAAAAGAAATGTCAGCTAAAGACGTAACTTGATATAACGAATTCCCACCTTAAAAATTATTTTTCTAGAATTTTCATTGTACACTGTAGAACATTTGAGTAAACGTTAAACCAATATAAAGCAGCAAAATTTCCAGTTGCACTAAAGGTTAAACAGTTAGGAACGAAAAAGTAACTAATTAGTTCAAATAGTTACCAGCAAATTGACACTATTCGTTTTTGCAACATACACTGTAAAAAATAGTAGTTTGACCGTTGAACTGTTTAACCAAAAAACTGAAAAAAAAAAAATGGTGAAATTTAGCTGCAACCAACATTTGGTACTATAGTTAAACGATTATGATGATTCCTAGTTTCACATTCATGGTGAAATGAAGTGAAACTACACCATTATAATGATTCAACTATAGTACCAAATGTTGGTTGCAGCAAAATTTCAACATATTTTTAGTAAAAGGTTGAACAAGAATTTTTTACAGTGCACCAACAAATTTTTTGCAGCATACTTGACAGCAGGGGCCTGATTTGCAAGTTTTCATGACCAGGGCCCTTTCAATTTCCCTGCCCCCTTTGAATGGTTGATATATTTTATATATATGTTACGGTTAGTGTGATTACCCCTTTTTTATTTTTTATTTTTTATTTTTTAATCTATACAAAAGTAGTTTTTTCAGGGATTTGATCTTAGAAATTTTCAAAACAAAAAACATATATTCATTTGGGTTGAAGCTCTTCTTTTTAAATTTTTCCCTATTTTAAGCCTACTGCGCTCTGCGCCGCATAGTTGGCGAAATATTTTCCTAATGTAATTGATTATAAAATTGCAATGAATGCTTATTTTTCTGCTTTTTTTTTCTTAGTTCTGAATGAATGAATAATTGGTTATCATTTCTTTATGAACAGTTGAGAGGAAAAAAAGCAAGAAATTGAGAGAGAGAGAATGGTTATAATTAAAAAAATAGAAATCATGATGCTACTTGATTTCTTTTAAAACTAGATGTGACATTCTGTGAAAGTAACCAAGCTTTCCGAGTGACATCAACGCGGTTTAATTTTTTAAGCATCATTCTTTTATAAAATATAATGCTCTTATTACCATATCTAGGACATTATAAGCATACCAAAAAAAAAAAAAAAAAGAAATGAAAAGAAAAAAAGTATGATTAAGGCAAAAGAAAGGGGCTTAATGTCTGTTGTCAAGCATTAATTAAGTAATAACTGGAAAGAAAAAAGTTCAATTGTGACAAAACACGTTGTAATAGCGCCAAAGCACATAAAGCTTGTCGCCTATTGCTTGTCAACTTATCAAGTACAAGCGCGTTGAAAAGAATGTTTCCGGCCTTCTTTTTTCGTTCTAAATTCATCGATCATGCTCTTTGATTATTGTTTACAGCGTGAATCAATGTCCTTAATAGATTAAAGGCTGGATTTGATGAAAAAGAAAAATCATAAACGCTTGGCGAATTAAACCATTAGCTCTTCTGGCGATGCAAAAACAGATTTAAAGCAAGGACTGCAACTTATTATGAAAATTCGTTTTACAGGGTATTGTCAAATTATCTTGTTGTAGCTGCAAATTAATGTGTCAGTTTTATTGCAAAAGCATTCATTAGGAGCAGTTAAACTACATTTTTTTAATAAGATGTACGGAATTCTTGTTTTTACTGTTACACAAGATTTTGTTTTAAAGATTTAAAGTTAAATTTGTATTGCTAGGAAATATCAAAAGCTACATTACATTATTAAAGAAAAAAATTGATAAAACAACTAATTAAAAAAACAATATTTTTGTTTAACACTATCTTATTCTTTTTCGCTGTAGAACATTCAGTAAAAATAATTATTTTCTATTAAACCCAAAATATCTATGCATCATTTTCAAAAACGCTATCTGTTTCAATAATTTGAAACTCGCGTCTTTCCCCCCTTCTTTGCCCAATGAAAAGATTATTACACAAATTAGTCATTAATCTTAACATGCTGTTTTCATCACAAATTCTTTTGCTAATAAATTAAACATTTTAAACATCCATTTAAGCATAAAAAAAAAAACATTTTCTACCACACCATAAAAATGGAACGCAGTTGCGATCCATTTTTATTTTTCGAACAAAAATATTTTTACTAAGATATTTTTAAATTTAAATCCATTTATTTCTGTTAATCATTCTTAACTAGAACTGGAAAAACAGCAATCGTCGGAAACATCACTTTCACCCCCTTAAAGTAAATGATTCTAATCTATCTTATTTTCCACTAATTAATGAAGCTGTCTTGCACGTGCTAGCTGAAATGCGACGATAAATGCAAAAATGTGAGGCAGTGTTTAAGCGCCTGGTAATTAATTTGCAAAACGACAAAAGAGGAAATTCAATTAAACATTAAGCAATTAATAACGCCAGAAATCAGGCTGGCACTCATTAACGCGAGATAATTAATAATTGCGATAATATATTTAGCGCGGAAAACAGCCGACAGGAAGCATTAAAAGATATGTCAGCCAAAGACAAATACCGCTTAAATCGATACTTGGATGAATTATTATAAAATGTAGAAAGATATTTAGGTTGCTCAAATGATAAGATGAGATTTTCTGACAGCAAGGTGAAAATTGGTATCAGATCTAATTCTTGAAAAATTTGAATTGAGCCTTTCCCCCTTTTTTTGTGCAACTGTGAAGGGTGTTTTCAAATTAGAAATTTTCTTTGTGTTGAATGTCTCCAAAAATTACGTTTTCGTAAAATGATTGAGGCAAAATTTGTCGTTCAATAAAATAAATATGTAAACAAAAACAAGAAAAAATAAAAGAATGATACATACATCAGTACAAAATTAAATATTTACAATAAATAAATAGATAAATAAAATTAAAATGAATAAAAAAATAAATGAATAAATTAATTAAATAAAATAAAGTAAATAAAATTAAAATGAATAGAAATACATGAATAAATAAATAAAATGAAGTAAATAAAATTAAAATAAATAAAAATACATGAATAAATAAACAAAATAAAAATAAATGAAATATAACTGTTTACTTTGCTTCCTTCCCTCCTTTTTTAATCTCTCTATCTTTCTTAATTTACTTTTTAATGATCGTTTTGATAAATTTGTATATACTTGGAAGAAGAAGAAGAAAAGAAAAAGAAACTGCAATAAAATTTAATTAAGCGCATGAACTCATCACTAAAAATGTATTCTTTTACTTAAGCATTTTAAATTTCACTGCGTAGATTTTGAAAGCTGAAGACATTTCTTATTATACCCTTTCTTGTTAGGTAACTGTCCCATTGCAAAACTGTAAGACGATATGATATTAAAAATAAACCTACTACTAATGTCTCATGTTATTTGCGAGCGATTGGAATTGGAAAAGATAATGATTACTTTTGGTGTATTTAAGCGTCTCTGCTTTCAAATACGTACTTTTAAAATTGGATCCATCAAATTTCCAAGGATTGAAACAGTACTGCGTTGCCACAAAATGTGTCTAAGCCCATGATTTCTTGCGCTTCGGATATTACTAATAAAAAGAAATGTACCAAAAAAAAAATGGTGGGATGTTTTTAACGAAGCAAGGCTCCAGTTTCATGGCTTCAAAAGATGGTGTTCAATTGTACTATGTGTTCAATCACTGTTAGAAATTTCATCATGAAATTACGGTTAAATGACCGGCAGCAGTCTGTCCATCTAATTTACTGTTAAATTTACGGTTTGGAACATTTTTCTATCTTTACGGGACCTAACCATTTCTAATCAACTTGGTTAAAAAGCCGTAAATACAAAAGTTTACGGTTTTATAACCATTTAAAAATGGTTTCAAAACAAAATTTTCACCGTTTTTAAGCCATAACATCTTTGAGGAGTAGAAACCATAAACGAAGCTTGCAGGACTCGAACCCCGAATGGGTGGTGTACTAGATTCACTCTCTATCCACTCGGCCACCGTCATCACGTAAAGCGGACTTTTATTTATCAATAAATCTTCTTTTCCAACAGGCAAACAGCCATAAAATTGAGATTTCAGTTTTTGATTATATCTAAATTTATTTTTGGCCTAAATTTACTGTATATTGACGAAAATCATTTTATTTGCTGCAAAAATTAAAATACAAACAAGCTTCAGCACTTCAATATATGGGTTCGCTCATTCGAAAACAGTTTGGGAATCCGATGTCTCCAATTTTTGATTTACGTGTGTATGTGTTTCTATTTAGTATCCACTGCTTAAGTCACTTTTTTTTCTTCTTTTTTTATATACGCATGCAGATTTTAACTCATAAATCCGTATTCCTATTTTAAAACAGCGTACGACCGGCGAGGTTTCGCAATCAAGATGGACGCCCGATTCTTATTGAGCACTTGAAAATTACGGTTAGTTAAACGTTCTTTAGTAGAAACAGAGAATAAACGATTTTTTCGCAATCAGCGGTTTGAGTACCATCTTTTTAATGGTTATTCAACTGTTGTAATTAAATATGGTAAAATAACAATCAAATAAATGGTTATTTTACTATTTTCCTACGTAAATTTTTAACAGTGATTGTACTATGGTGTTCAATGGGCTACACATGCAAGTATAAGCATCAAAATATAATAAAATTACTCCTTATCTTTGTAGCCAGCACAGCAAATAGGCAGCATTTTTATTTATTTACTTATTTTGGTGCAACCTACTACCAAATTATTTACAGCATTGCCGTATTCAAACACGGATCCAAGATGCTGAATCAACAGGCTCTACCACCTTTGCTAGCAGGGGACTACAGGTCAGCTAGCGAAGACAATATCAGTTAAACAATTTTGCATGGCTAGCAGTTTCGAATTGAGCTCCAATTTATGGCGAAAATAGCACGAACTTAGAATTACATTTATTTAAACTTTGGTGCAACTAAAAAATATGCACCATATATATCGGTTTAAAGTTCAATGAAATATTTTTAGTGTGCATAATTATTTATACTTTTTAAGTGTGTACATTTTAAAATAAGAAGAAAGGTTAATTTATGTTAATAGAGAAGAAAAAAAAAATAGCGTCATAGGGGATATCCATTTATCGTACTCAATAACAGGGTAAGCGACTAAAGCTTTTCCCAGCTGTTTCTGAAATTGCAGTAAGGCGTTTTACTAAAATACTTAGATTATTATGTTACATCGAGAAACAATGTTTTTATGCCCAATCAGCGTTTTACTTAATTTAAAAGCCGGCAGGGTGGCGTAGTGGTAAGGCACTGGCCTCGTACCTCCAAAATAGCAGGATCAAACCTGTCCCAAGTCGGTGTACTTTCAAGTCGCAAAAAATCGTCAGTGCTCATGTCGTATGATTATATGGCATGTTAAAGAACCCTTGAGGCATCTGTTTGGCTTGGATACTCTCTTCTAAATTATAAACTCCTTGTGCAGTTTAGCATCAGTCAGAGCTCAGGTGCCGCCATCTCGGGGAATCTGGGCGTCAAAATTCTCAAGTAGTAATGGCGTCCGCCGATTGTGGTGCTATTTTAAATAATGAATGCTGGTAATGGGGAATTCACTGGGTTTGCAAAGGTTAGTGACCATACGCATTGACATTAGAAAGACTTAATTTAATATAAATACGTAAATTTTTAGCATGAAAACAACTAATAGCAAAAGCACTCACGATTTTAACTATTTATGTAATTTGTAACCGTAACAAGGAAATCAAAAGATTATTTTTAAACGCAAAAACTTTAATTTTTTGCTTTGCTCTTTTCCATACACATATATTTTTCACGGTTTTGTCGTCTGGTATATTTAAATCTATATGAACCTTTGATTTTTATCGCTTCAATTTTTTTATTCTTGAGTTTTAATCGTTGTACGAACATAATTTTCTCCTTTAGGCTTTTAAAAAAATGTAAAATTTAAAGAAGATTGGACGATTACGTCTAGCTTAATTTTTGAAAGAATTCTTAAATTCAGAATAAAACAAAATGAGTTCGAATTTTCTACCGGGACGTAGCCAATCATGTTCTTCGTATTTTTGAAATCAGTGGAAAAATGGGAAACTTATTGATCTCAGACCTCTCATGAGTCATCACTAACCACGAGTGTCAAACCTTCCTCAGATATTTCTGGTGAAAACATCCGTTTCCTCAGCATCAGGACGTTACTTAGTAATTGATATGTGATATCATGCCTCTTACCAACGTGTAATTACGCGGTAGCCATTATATTCAAGAACTTCCTCCATACTTAACCCTTGATCAGAAGTTGAATCATGGGAATGGTGCCAATTCCCACATTCAGCTGCCAAAAATATTGAAAGGAAATTCTGTCGATGAGGTTAATACATGTTTATTCTTTGTGTCGTCTCACAACCTAATGAAATCATGATTTGTGTTAGCAATGATTAAAAATAATAATAAATACAAAATAAATAAATAAATAAACTACAGAAAATATTTTCTTCAGTTCTGAAGAAGAAAATCATTTTAATGGGAGGAGACAAAAAGGAAAGAGAAAAAAACAATTTTCGGACGGATAAATATTTTTTTTTTTTTTTTTTTGTACAATTTTTCAGTGGAATTATCTTTCTTCGTGTACTTTCTGGAACTTACATTACCTATTTCTTCTTTTCCTAAAACCTATTCTGTCCTTTCCTCCTCGTTCTTTTTTGCATGTATATTATGTGTTCATTCAACTGACTAATTTATTTAAGCTACTGTGCTTTGTCATTAGTAATTGCCTACCCACTTAAATCGAATGATGTTTGATGAAACTGTAAATATTCAGTCAGATGGAACTAAATGAAGTACAAAAGTTTGTTCCAATTCGAGACTTTGACCTTAATTCGGTTTGCAAAAATTGAGTTGATTTTGTAAGTAATAAAATAGAAAATCTGGAAGTAAGTTTTATTATTTCTGGTTAAGTACGTATATGATGTAATATGATTTGATGAAATTAGACTTTTCTATATGTTTATTTAGTAATTTAACGTTACAATGCCCACATCTTATTCAGTGCCTAATTTTTCTGGATACAGTTTTTACGTTAGTATCAATAAACATTTCGGGAAACGCTAAAGCAATTTCTTGATTTTTCTTATTCACCACTTTTCTAAGTGTTTAAACACATATCCAAAATTTTATTCAAAAAAAATTAGTACTAATATTTATCTTTTTCTCTCACAGTGTATAAAAATAAAGTTATATTCGAAAATAAATCGTAATTGGATTTTTGAAATAAAGTGCAGTATGTATTACATCTAATTTGTTTTAAAATCTGTACAAAAATCTTATCTCCTGGTTTTTAAAACGAAAAAAAAATATATGCATGTTCTTTTGATTCCTTGTATTCTTTTTAAGCAGTCAAGGAGTTTGCTTATTGTTTTCTTTGCACATATACTAATGTTCCTCTGCTTTTTTAGAATAAAAGAAAGAAGGAAAATTTGCATGAAAAATGAAGAGGAAAAGTATGAAATGGAATGAAACCGGAAGTGAGCAGTATTTTTACTACAATTTGACAAAATATCTCGCCAAGCAAGCGAAAACTTTGGCGACAAAATGGGGCTGCTGAATCTGGTGTCAATTTGACGAGATTCTCACAAAACCCTATGTTAAACATTGTCGGTATATCTATCGTTATAGTTATTGTTATAGCAATTTCCTGATTGTGAAACCTTGAATTTTTCAGAAACAAATTGATGTCTTTTTTAAAAATTATTATCGCTGACTATATAATTTCTTCTGCTTTTTATTGTATTATTATTGCATAGAACAATAAGCCTAGAAAATATATAACCTCAGGGAGGATATTTTTTCTTTTTTATCAGCAGTTATTTTTTTATTTATTTAAAATTAATGAACTAATTTAATAGTTACTTTACATTTAATTTTTCTAGAATTTGTATCAGTTGCATAAACACCTGCAAATAAAATCAGAAACTTTTAATGTTAAAAAAAAGCTCAAAAAAAGCACGGTATTGTGAAAATACTATTTTTAAATAAAACTTGGTTGTTGCTTTCTTAGATTTCTTTTAATACATAAATCTCTCAACTTAGAGTATAAAAGTATTGCTAAGAGTATAGTTGTTTCTAAATCTAAGAAAGACAATTACAAGGGTATATGACAAGGGTATAACATAATAAATTAAAGCCGTAAATAATAATTGCGTTTAAGTGGAGAAAGTTAAAACGCAGATAAGGGTTTATAAATCATTCTGAGACAAAAATCATTCAGTGCAGGAAGCAGAGGAAGGAAAGAAAAAGAGAAAGAAAATTGATCTATTTTGCATAAGGTTAAACTCGCGCTATGGCGTGATGCCGAATCATGTATACGAAATTAGAAAGACTTAAACTTGCTCAATAACGCAAGCTAGGATATTTTAATTTTGAATAGAAAAACTATCCCAAAGAAAAGCAATTTAAAATGAAGTGCTTTTAGAGGCGTTAGAGGTAGTAATTTGAGCGAAGAACAGGAATTTTTATAGTAATATTTTATTATCGATACTCAGTTATAGTGAAAGATGAAGATAGTGATGGATTTAGTACTAGTATAAATTAAATTAGATTTTATAAAGCTTATTTATTTTACTTAAGTTTACATGTACGCATGTAATCTGAAAATAATTAAAAAACATTAAATTTCAGAGAATAAAATAAATATTTGAATAACGTGGAAACATAGAAGTTAGTTGCAGAAGAGGGGGGGGGGGTGGTTTACTATGTAGGATTGTTTTTTTCAAAGCATTGATTAGGATTGCGTTCACATAAGATTTGAGTGGAAAAAGGGAAATGGAAATCAATTTAAATTTCCAGAAACAGATAAATCCATTATTGATGTAAAGGACATCGTATTTGATTGAGGACATTGTCATGGTTCCTCTTGGTCTATATGTGTCCTCAGGAAATTCATGGATGGCTCTTTCAAATATGTCTTTCAATAAACAAAGATGTTTATCTTTTGTTCAACAAATGAAGCAAGTAAAAAAGCAACGAATTTAAGCTCAAAATTAAATCACAAAAAGCAGACGCGTTTCAGAATTTTATTGAAGTCCTTTTTAAATGCAAGAAAGAAGGGAGCAAGGAAAGCAAAGAAGGAAAGCACAAGAGTCTCTAAAAAAGAGTAAATTCAATTGTAATTTAATTTGACTTTCTGTAATTTAATTTTGTGCTTAAGCTCGTTGTTTTTTAACTTACTTCATGTCTTTCAAGATCTCATCATTCAATTTTTAAATTCACTCGTCTCGACTTTTTTTCACAGTAAAAATTTTTAGTTTCAATAATTTCGTATTTGTTTTGATTTCCTTTAAATTTTGAGAATTTTATTTCCTGAAAATGTTTGCATTATGTCCCTTCGACCAAAGCAATATAAGAAAGTATAATTTCAAGGGGGAAAATATATTAATTTAATCTGGGTTGATCCACTGCATTCAGGAACATGGACCACTTTGTTGAGTCCACGCAACTTATTTTTTTACTCGTAAGGTTTTTTTTAGATATTGTTGTAAAAAAATTAGGACATAACAACAAATGGTTAAAGAATGTCTATGTTTTTTTCTACATACATAATTTTTTACCTTTTTGTTAAAAAAGAATAAAAAGTACCAAAGAGGATCACTGTACTCCTGTCTTCTCTATATATACTTACACCCACGCATGTAAGAATTGTTGTGAAAAAAGTCAAACCAAGCAGTGCAGGAGAAAATTATGGTTGAGTCACTGCCCAAAGGTCTTCATTAACCCTCATATTTAATTCATGTGGGACCATAGTAAAAAAAAATACAACCAGAATAAACGGAACTATTGAGCTTCTGCATCAAAACCAGGCCCATTTCTACCAACCGTGTTATATGCATCGATATGAAAGCTGGTATTAATAACGAGAATTCCACGTAGGTATAACTAACTTCGCACAACCTTAGCAAAGGCAGTCACTTAATATCCATTGAATTGCCGAAGAAAACAAGACTCTTCATAGATAAGTAAGCCAAACCAAATAACCACAAGAGGGATTTTACGCACTTCGACTGCATGCAACGTTTCGGGTAAACAATCCAGGAACAACTTTCACTGATAAAATTCGATTTTATCAAATCACAGCTGAGACAATCGAAAACCCAAGACATTAATACTGAGGATGGTCACACTTCAGAAGATATCCATAAAATGGTTTTCCAGTCATTTCCTGCCGACAAAAATTATCAAGCTTCTCGTGACAACTGAAAGTTAAGGTATCTCTAAATCCACAGGTGGAGGACACGATCGCGATGTGCGGCAGTCACTCGAATCATTGTTTAGTAAATTTACGAGCTACGTTTTAAAGATATATACATTGATGTTTATCGCGAACATCAAATATAGTATACGCAGAGAGCATTTTTATTAATTCAGTGGATATTGCAAATTCTATTTCTAGTTTATTGGCATTTGCAGTTCTTTAGATCATCAAACTAATTATCTACTGTAATATCATATATATATTTTTTAATTTTTTCATTGCAAAGGATCAATCCTTTTGAAGAATGTATGAGACTGTGATTGTTGATGTTATTGACAGCGGTTGATTTCAGGAGCATGTTATTTCGAGTTTAAACAACTATAAATAAGGCAGTGAGAAGCAAAGGATGTAAGTGACCAAAAAACGATTCCGAGAAAAGCGCGTTCAAAGTTTGGATCTTATGGGACGTTTAATCCTTTTTTTTTCCTAAATCATGCTGGGGGACAGCACCTTCTAAGGCTACTCCTAAGATCTCTTGCCACAATATGGAATAGTGCTTTCCCTATCATTTGCACTATTTATCTCCAAATTTTCAATTTTGTCACTTACACTCCTTTGTTTCCTGGTGCCTCAAATGTATTTAATTTTCTTTTCAATTTTCAGCTTAAAAGTTTGTACATTAAATATCATTAACGAAAAGGTGAACATCGTTGTAAGGAAACACTCACATAGTGCAATGCCAAGAATGTAAGTATATAAGTGTAAAGTATATAAGCGTAAGTATATAAGCATTGGAAGAAAAGTTATTTTTGCAAAACGTTCGAAATTTAATAATCAAAACTCCAGAAGAAATTTTGCGCTTTGAAAAATTTTTTATTTTTCGAGTTTGATAAAGAGCTCTAAAGAGAAAAGGAATAATAAGCGTAAGATAAGGAATAAGCGCTTAATTAAACTCAAAGCCTTAAGGTGAAATTTAAACCTTGTCATTTTGCGCGTGGAGAAAACTTTGCTCTTAATATGTGGAAAAACCAGAATCAATTTGGCTAACCACTTATCATTTACTTCAAAAGACTGTCAAGAAATTTCATTGTCTCTCCTGAACTGAAATTTAATCCTCGGCACTAATATGTGGAGCACTTTTTTTTTTGTAATGTCGAAAAACATAAATTTATTTTGATGGTCACAATAATCATTTACTTCTACACACTGTCAAACAAACATTTAATATTAAAATAAATATTTCTTGAAGTGAAAGTTGACTCCTGTCATTAACATGGGTAAAACAAATTTTTCCCTTGTTTTTTTCTTCTTTTCTTTCTGTATTTCTTTTTCCTTTTTTCTTTCTTTTTTTTAAGTCGCTCTGCCAAAAACTGCAAAATATTTTCCTAATTGCATTAATGATTTACTTCTAAAAATTTCGTTAAGAAGAATTATATTAAGGCATTTTTCTAAGAAGCTCATCGCTTTCCAATTTGACCGGCCATACTTTTATGAAAGCAAAACTGCATCATAAGAAGCTAATAATTTGAGAAATTAATAATTCGCGAAAAAATATTCAACCACAATTAGACGTTTTCATAATAGCTATATTTTGACCGTTTCTGGACTTTAAATCACTATATTTCATCAGGTTTCATATATGCAGATATTTGTTTCATTTCTAATTCTTACCAGTATTATGCAAACTTGTGGTTTTAGTGCTTGTTTGTTGTTTGTGCGACTATTGATATCACAAATAATACAATATAGGCTATATTGAAATATTGTTTGGCGGAAAGTTTTCTGCTTCTGAAAAATATTGAATTAGTTTTAAAACAGCATATTCCATTCCTTGGTAAAGTCGCCAATGTAACGGTTCATTGTGATATGGGGTACCTAAATAGTTTTCTCGTAGACACCTGATACGTACTGACAAGTATCATAACTTAGTTTGTACGTGCAACTATGCTATTTTATACCTGAAGAAGTTTGTGAGCAGAAGTTTGTAGTCGCTACATGTACTTGTTTGTATCCGCTGCCAGAAAATTTTTCTATTGCTATAGAAATTAGGCTACATCGTTGTTGGAAGTTGAGATTTTGACTTCATATACTTCGATTCAATTGCAAGTACATGTTCGATAGGTATTTATTCGCTTTCATGCATCGGTATATAGCACGTGGTTATGAAGAAACATGAAGATGGTGGAGAGCTTAATATGGTGGTAAATAGAGATATAAATGAGACTCAGGTCAGTGGCTGAGTTGTCGCCTTCCGTGCAACCATGCCACAGGTCCAGGGTTAGTTTCCCGGGCTGGGCAGGGTCGACTCAGCCTTTCATCTCTTCAGTGGGGTCGATAAAATGAGGACCAAGCATGCTTGGGAACTAACACTGGGGATTCCGCATCAGGCCGACCACTTGACCGGAACATCTGCCTCTGCACCCCAGAGCCCTCTGTCTCGAAAGCTGGATTATTTTAGTTGTTTTCTATTCCTTTACTTTGTTTCATTCAAAGCACGAAAAATATTTTCATTGAATTGATTTAAATTTTAAAGAATAAAAAGGATTTTGATTTAATTGTTTTCTTTTTGTTACTGAAGAACTTAAACAGCACGATGTGTTTTTATGGAAACTGTGTTAAACTATCTCTAGTAATAGTGATTTGATTGCTATATTTCTAACTGAAAACTAAGAGAAGCTACAGGTCCCCGTAATAAGGAGCCTGTCACATATTCGCAGCTATTCTTGGGTTCTTCTAAAAATACATCTCAAAACTAAGATTCTACACTTAAGCTAAAACTATGAATCTAATAGAATCCCACATTTTTTATAAGTGCAAAAGCAGTGTTTAAATCTACAGTGTTATCTATATGAAGCAAAATCAAAAGCTATCCAATATTAGGCGACTTCCCCCTTAATTATTATAAGCAGATTAGTAAATATTTTACTTTTAGGTGAGATTAATTTATAAATTAGGTTCTCGTTTTTCAATATGTTTGCCTATCTTCGGTAGTTCTATAGTACATATATTTTAAATCATTAGTTGCAAAACAGGCAGTTGTTCATTGCCAACTATTTTATTCAGAACGAAAAATAATTTTTCAATGCATTCTGTAGATTTGAATAAAAATTAGGACTCTACAAATCATGAACAATTAAAATATGTTGATGGAATTAAGTACAGTTATTTCTTCAATATACTTTAATGCTCAAATATTTAAAATCTATTGACGATTATTATTGTTAAATTATTAGACAAATAAAAATGCATTTTAAAAGGAAACAAAAGCTTTTCATCACTGTAAGCATTCATATTATGCAAATGAAAAATATTTTGTGTAAATGAAAGTTGATAAAGCATTAGTGAAATAAACAGTCAAAATTTTAAATTGCTTTAACTATTCATTTTTAAGGAAAGACAATTTAGTTAATAACTAAATGACAAAAAAATTTTTTTTTGTTCCGCTTTATCAATGTTAAAATAGTATTATTATGAAGAATTATTCACATTCGATTACATCAAATTGTTTTGATAAATTGTTCCTCTTAACGATCCATTAAAAATATTTCGTTCGCCAATCTGATAAAAATTCTTATGGCCATAACTCCAGTTTTTAGACACTGACAATTTTAACTTTTAAATTGCTATGAAATACAATAAAAATCATTTTACATACCTCTAACTTCAACAGTAGATTTTCATTGTAAGTTTTAAATTTTGTAATTGGTTTACATCACGAAATAACTAATTGAAAATTCTATTTCCCTGCAATAGTGGAAGGACTTAGCGAGTTTTATCAGAACCGCCGCCACTCTTTTATAAAACACGAATTATTATGGGAAAAATAAGAAAAAATATAATAAACGAATTTTAAATACGGACGACTTTTCATCACGATATCTTAAAGCTTCACTTTTGGATGAAGGTTATTTTAATGACTTATATTCGGTGTGTTATTTTAAAACTAACGCTTTAACATCCTCAGCTATTAAATTTTATAAAACGTCGGATTACGACCTACAATCCCCGTTGAAATTAACAGATGCACAACAAATTTTTTGCAGTCACATGTTTAATAACTGGGCTGTGATTTGAAGTTCCATTTTCTGCCTATTTGCTAATGTTTTTCTTTAAAATGTTCATACTTTGAAGTAAAGATTCAATCACAGGTGCAAATCTAGGGGACCAAACGCAAATTAAGAAATAGGTTTTTAATCATAAGGCATAGTAAAAAACTGAAAATCAGCTGTAAATTTCAAAAAATTTACTTTCTGTGCATAATTTTCTGTACACTTTCGTAAAAATTTTAGTACATTCATAAAGATACGTAGCAGTACTTCCTTCAAAAACGAATTTCCTTCACACGTTTTTGGTTCATAATAACACGTTCAGTTTTAAATAAAACTTTACCGAAATCTCATAAAACTCGATAAGATACAAGAGAAACATTATACTGAAAGTTGAAAATAAGATATTGAATATTTAATAAATTATGGGCATTTTGAAGGAATTTTTTTTTTTTTTTTTTGAGCATGCGCGAAATATAGCAATTTTCAACTTTAATAATTTAATACCCAGAAACATGGAACTTAAAAAAAAATTGCAATGGAATATTCTGAAAACTCAAAAACACACGGAAGTTTCAGTGAGCTGTATTTCAGTGATTCTCTAGAAAGGAATGTATGGTGAGGGCTTTCTCCCTTATGCTTAAACTTATGCTAGAATTTAAACTTTTATTTGTGATTTTCATATAGTTTTTGTCACAGTCCCATCATTGGTACACTGATTGATCACTAAAACATGCGACTAATTTGTAAACAACACCTCATCTTCTTTTTCCAAAATTATTGAACACAGCTCATTAGCCTGATGATATTTCTAAAATTATATCTAAATTTTCACGATATTCCATTACAATTATGGTAAAAGTTGCCATATATACTTGGTTAGGAAATTAGGAAAGTTAAATACTATTGCCATCTTATGCGTAATGTAAAAGTATTTCCTTCAAGTGCCCATAATTTGTCAAATCTTCGATATTTTAATTTCAAATTTCAGTATACAATGTTTCTCTTGCACGGTGTCAAATCTTCTAAAAGTTTGCTAAAGATTTATGGAAATATTTTCGTGTTATAAGCCAAAAACATGTGAAGGAAGTTCGAGTTTTTGAAAGAAATGCTTACATCCTCGTGAGAAAACCTCGTGAGAAAACCTCGTGATTTTTACGAAAATGCATGGAATTATGGTAAATAGTAAGTAAAATTTTAAGCATATTTCCAGTTTTGTATAATGCAGCATGATATATTTTTTTCCTTGGTCCCCTAAACATACACGCGGTTGAATTTTTACTGGAAAGTGAGAACATTGCAAAGAAAATCAATACTTAATCAGTAAAGTACATAACTTCGCATCAGAATGAGTATTAAACGTGTAATTATGAAAAATCTGTAGTGCGTCTAATAATATTGCCAGGGAATTAAAATGACAATAAATGAACAACCTTCCTTTTTAGTCTTAAAGCTTTACTTTTTCCTCCTTTTAAACTTCGTCTTCCTTTGACCCGAAAATACCTGATGATTGGTTTTCCTCCCCAATAACTCCTATTTTAAGTAAATGGATCGTGAGTGTACGTAGATCTCTACCGAGGTAGCATACATCTGATGCTTCTCTCGCTTCCCGCCTCTGATTCTGTTCTTTACCTATACATTCTACACTTGATGACGCTGTGATCAGGGAGGGGTATTGCTTATATTTTATTCCTCAATTGATATATGCAAATACTGGATTGGACAGAGATATTTGATTGAGATAAAGAAGAAATAATTGGGATTGTTTGAAAAATAATGAAGATGATTGAGATGTCTTTAATCATACTCGGAGTGAATTGCAATCCTGAATTATTTTGCAATGAAAATCATACGCAAATAATTTTATGGGTTGTGAAATTTTTAGGATTTTAAAACTGCTTTGAGACACTTTTCTCAACAGACCCCTACCTGTTAGTCGAAGCCTTAGGATTGTTTTCGCACGGAGCTGGTGTCCGTTTTGAGGCACTGAGAAGCAAAGCGGTGTAAGTGACTATATTGAAAATTTGGAGATAACTTATGCAAATGAGGGAAAATTCATAGTTTTTTTTTTTGTGTAGGAGGTGTTAGTGGCAGCTCTGAAAGGTGCTGATGATATCCAGCGTATTTAAGTTAAAAAATTACATCAAGGTCTGTTAAAGGACTTAAACATTGCATGCGTTTTTCTCAAAATCTTCTTTTAACACTTTCACCTTTACGTATCTCACTATTAAAATTATTATTAATCTGCTTAATATTTAATTGCTATTAAAGATATATGATGATATATGAACTCAAGGGATATGAGGTAGGGAAATAACGTCGCTTGTTGAACCGGGTGTGAAAATTATCCATAAAACGTATTGTAAGCTCATATTGGAAGATAGTATTCTTTCCAGGTCACACCATAAAAATATTTTGCCCGAAAATACGTAAGAATTTCCTGGAAATCATTTATCCGAAGTCTAACGTAAGACTACAAAGACAGAAAAACAAGAAACTACAAAGTCTTTAAAAAAGGAAATTACACAGAATCAAAAAGAAAAAGCACTCTGTAAATTACTCACAACAGATAATGTGCCGCAGTAGTGGCACCATCTGTGAGCACATTGAATTATTATCTCTGATATACGTGGTCGAAGGTAAGCTCAGTTGAGTCCACGCTGCTCTGATTCCTGCGCCTGAGGCCGCTTGGCCGATTATGCCTCAAGAGTCAAGAAGGCTGACCGCCGAAGCCTAGTCAGATAATTAAGTCAACTTAAATTTCGAGGCAACTCTTGAATAAACCAAAAAACCAGAGCTCGAGAAATTGGTTTAACATTTCTCAGGAATTTTCAGACTAAAGTAATTGTATACTTATACTACTGCTGAAAAAGGGCGAACTCGCCTGAATCAGAATTAAGATAAAGTTTTTGCCTCTAAAATTTTGGAAAATGCTGAACTAGCTTTTTCCGAAACAGAATGTTCTGTTCATCCCGTGAGTAGTTTACGTATATTGGACCATCCCTAGTTGCTGCAAATTGCTGTGAAAAGTTAACTTGCAAGGAATTAGTTCAACATTCTTCAATACTTTTAGCAGTACATTTCACGTGTTCACAATAAAGTTTAAATCCGTTCATAATAATCAATATTTCTTGAATGGCAGGAAATGCTTCTTTTCTCTATCACCCCCCCCCCCTTCTTTTCCTGTCAAAACTTCCAGGAGAAACGAAACTACAATTTTGGACAGGCCCGTCATTTAAAGGGTCCAGGTAGATCAATTGCCTTCTTGGCTTTGAGAATATAATGTATTGAACATAATTATTGTCTTCTCCCATCCTTTAAACTTTAAAGTGATATTCCTGATTTTCATCTTAAGAAGCAATTTTTCAGTTTAAGAAGCAATGAAAAATATAAGGCATTGAGGAAAAAGTCTTCGTAGAAGAATACAAAGATAGTAACAACAACAACTTTGACATAATGTTATGAGCAGGATATAGAGTTGATCGCTGTATTTGGGAGTCATTTATAGGAAAAGCATTTCCTTTAATTAAGTACAGTGCAATAAAATATTTTGTATTTGGCAGTTCAATTCTGTATAACCCGGAAATTTTCTTCAAACTTTCTCCAAGTTGAAAACGGTGATTCAAAACCATTAGTTATAGAGCAAAGCTTTTCTTTTATTAGACTAACTGTTCAGAAACTGACGGAGGGTTATTACAACTTTTTTTTTAACTCGGTCAAAGAATGTTAGGAAATAGTTATTATATACAGGGATTGTTAATGAAATGCGGTGATAAACTTTGTTCTACAACGATTTATTCTTTTATTTAATAAACGGATATATTCTAAACATGCAAAGCGGTGCAATACCCCAAATATGGTTTTGAACACACACACACACACAATACAAAATAAACAAATAAATAACAATAATGAAATGAACTAGTCAGAAATTAATTAGAATCTTAGTAGCTTAATGAAAACATTTTATGCTTAAGATAAATCTGGATAATTCAGAGTAAATTGTTATAGATTAAAAGGGGAAATCTAACCAGAAAGACTAAAATCTCAAAGAGAGAAAAACCCCATAAAATAAGTGAAATAGAGAAGTTTTACCAGTTGAAAGGAAAATCCTAAGGAGTAAGGTAAACTGATAATATACTTATAAGAAAAATGGCTGATAACGGCTGAAAAAGAAAGACCTCACAGTGGACCTAGTAAGGAAAAAATCCCTCTCTGCAGCAAAACCGACCCACAATTATAAATAAGTGGAGAAGTAATTAATATGTATTAAAGATGGGGTTTCAAGTCAGTTCGTTCATCACAACATAAATTCCACAGGATAGTTGCGAAAGTTTGCAGTAGCTGCATTCATTGGGATGCAAATTCATTGCATTCTTTATAGTTGGTAATAATTTTTTAAAAAAATTGTCTATGATTTAAAAGGCATTATTGAACAATTACAATAACACTATATATTTTAACCCACTTTAACTATAACTAGTAACTATTTTTGTTCGTTGTGCAAAAAAAATTCAGAGCAAGTCACAAAGCATTTGAGCAGTGACATACCCATATTTTTTTCATGGGTGATTTTGCTTGGAAGTCGTTATGTTTGTTTGTTTTTTAGGTGGCTTCTATTAGATAGCGGAATTCTAGAAGGGTTTTCGGCGTCCTCCTCTGGCCCGTGAATACGCCAATGTATGTACCGTGAATACGCCAATGTATGAATGTATGTACTCGATTACACAAAATACAAGATGAATAAAGACTAAGATGAAGCGAATTCGGTAAAAAATATTGTCCCTCTAAGCAAGAACGGAGTGCCTCAATTTTTTCTTGCATTATTTATTTTTCATGCAAACATTACGTTATCGTTGTAAACCGATTCCATTTAGCGAAGGAAGGACAAATAATGCAAATATCAATTGCTAGAATCAAAACGTTGTAATTATCAAAGGTACACTAAAAAAAAAATTAATACATAAAAAGATACTTACTTATTGTAGATGTCCTCAGTACAGCGACTAAAAGTCAAACATTGTGACTAATGATAAATTGTACTCATAAAAAAGAAAAAAAGTCTTTAGATTCTGGGGCCAATAATTACTACACTCAAATTTGTGCTGAGAGTTTTCAAGAAGTTAATCGAGCTCTGCCATCTTGCTTAAATTTCATCATTGTGTGATGGGGTCTATATTACACCCATTTTCATGAACTACTCATGATGGCTACTTCTGTCATAAAGAACGATTTCATGAAATTTTTAGAGGGAGTGACACCCTTGTAGTGAAGGAAACAACGGAAGATTTGATTTAAATTAACACAAGTTTATAATATACAATGGCATATCTGGATATTTTATTTAGTTAATGTTCAACGTAAAATTTCCCGATACCCACAAATATGTATGTTCACAAACGGTTTCATAAATTAACTATACCCTTTTTTTTTCATCTTTCTTTTGTAATATATCTCAGAACAATGACAATAAATACAATAAAAACCTACCCTAAACATGCTACCGAAAACAATGCAACGGAGATATACAAGGTAAAAATGCAAATAAAGAATAAGATTATACCATCAAAATGTTCAAATAATGCACGTTAAATCCGTTAACAATTTTTACTCGACAAAATTAGTGCAGTAAAGCGTGTAGTGAAATGTAGTTCCATCCCCATGTCAATAAGGTAAGGTCTAGTGCTATAAAGTAAGGAAATGGGGAGAAAAGTGAAACCAACTGGAATGGTCATCTCTCAAATGTGGCTTTTTCCCTTTGAAAGAGATATCAAATTTCAATGGCAGCAACGGCAACAGGAAAACTTTATTTCATGTTAGTCATGTTTTAATGAGTCGCAGATAACATCTGAATTTTTCAAGAGTGTATCATGACAGATTAAAATTTTTATAGAAATTTGTTTTCCTTCAGTAAAACCTCAGAAAAGTTTGCATGCATACGCACCCTTTGAAAGAAAAAGTAATTGAAAGAGGATTCCCCCCTAGAAAGTTTCTTTTGGTGTAAAGATTCTTCTTCGTGGTTTTTCCTATGCCGAAGAGAGTGAAGCAGTTCTGACTGTGTTAAGAACATGTCTGGGTGCAAAGGAAAAAAAAATAGACTAATAATTAAAGAATAGAAAGTGCATACAATTTTTTATTCCTTAGAAGTTTTTATCGATCCGAAATGCATGGCTTTTCTTTCGATAAGACTGAAAGGCAACTAATGATTCTGAATGAAAAATTGTTGAAAAGTAGTGTTAAGTATCAACTGGACGGAGTTACTGGAAATGGAAAGCTGTTAAGTTTAAAATGTTGCCATAACATCCATGAGTTTTACAACATCCAAATTTATATTTGAACCATAGATTTTCTGTTATGATTCTGTTGTAATATAAAAATATTCATTTATGAACTGAAAGCATTCACATTCACTTTTTCGTCGATAACTTACATTTATTGTACACATAAAGTATTTAATAAATACTCTGAATGTCATACATCCTATTGGGTGTATGTGTGCTTTTTTTTTCTTTGAATAAAGTTTCTTAAGTGTCTATTAATGAGAAGTGTAACCGTAGCTCCATGTTCCCATGTTGTGTGGACAATAACGCAAAACAAAACATTTGGCTTGGATTATTAATTGCAATTGAAATCAAGATTAAATTCTTACCTGATGCTTTTTCGTTCGCCTCCAACCCTTCGAAGGCCTTGCTGGTCATCTCGAAAAGTGCGTCGAGAGGCGACGCGTTAGGGTTAGCCACCTGCGGGCTTTCCGGAGAGTCGGACTCGGACCTCTCCGAGCGGGAATCATCGTCTGCAGAGCGCGGACGTCCTCGCGAGGACGCAGACGAGTCGAGATCCCAGGGCCGGACGATCCCGGCACCCATAGAGCGCGTCGGTGCCGGCTTGTGGCTGAGAATGTCCTTAATGAAGAAAGAGCTGAGGGGTTTACTGCTGGTGGGCACTGGAACGGGCACTCGCGGGGCCATGCAAAGTTTTTTGATGGGCTTAAAGTACTCATCCTCCGGTTCATCCTCTTCGGAGGATCCTACGGCTTCGCCAGTTTCCGATGGAACACTAGTGACATCGATGTCCTCGTTGTCCTCCTCTCTGTCTTCTGATGGCAAGAGAGGAGGGCTCATCTTTTCGGAGGATTGTGATTCGGAATCGGTGAGAGTGGACATGATAGGAACTTTTGAAGGATTGAAGAACTTCCGACTTCTTCAGTTTAGTTGATCGATGATCAGATCAATGTCTAAATAAATAACCGTAACAAAGCCAAGTTTTTCATGTTGATGCCTTAGCTAAGAGTCAGTTTATCAGTTTTACAATTTGACTACAAGTATATAACACAGTTTTAAATAAATAAGGAATTGCACTTGTTCGTGAGAATGTTTCTTCTTAATATAAAAATAAGCTTTGTAAAGTTAGGAACTACTAAAATTCATGTAGTATTTTCTTTTTGAGAACATAAGTCCAACAGAGCAGCTTCAGATAGCTGAAGACTCCAAAGTTAATTCCGTTGGCGTACACATGATCAATAAACTTTCCAACATCAATTGCCGAAGTGATGGTAGTTAGTACATGTCCCCAATTAAGATAAATATTGGTGACCAATAAAGCAATCGTCGCTGTCACATGCCTTATGCTCGTCAAGTCGTGAGTTCCGGCATCATTGCAACAGCAATCACCTCTTAACCATCGCGATAATATGCGCTCGCTCGAACAATAACAAACGCTGTCAGTGCCTCCGCCTGCAATGGCACCTCTTCAAAACTCGTTCCAGCGCGTCACGCATTTACAGGCAACTGATGAAATATGGCGTTTAAACACCGCTCGTCCGACGCGTTTGAATGGGGAAGAGTAGAAAACCAGTCTCTTCTGGCCAGGGGGGAAAAGAAAGCTGTTACCCTGGTTAGTCACCATAATCACTCAGTCACTCAAAGAGGGCAACAGGGGTTTGACGGTTCTTGCGGCCTGTCCCACCTTTCCTCTTTTGGCTCCACCCAACAAAGTAGTAAACTCCACCCACATTTCCATACTCCGCACCAATCGCAACTCACGTCTCAATTGATGGACTTCAAACGAAGAAGATCAAACGAAGCCGAAGGATGTGAAGGAGTGGGTTGCTCGAGAGAGGTGGATGAGGGTGATGTAACTGGAGAAACAGGGATAAGAGAGAATAATTGCGGGCGCATGCGCACCGATGGGGGATTTGAGGGGTGGAAAAGCAACAGCAGAGTGATGAGAACTGTGACTGAGAGGAGAGAGAGAAATTTGTGGATAAGACGTCTTTGAACTTTGAAAAATTAGGGGCAGGGACGATTTGCGAAAACCGAGTGGTTGACATCCTGTTTACGCTTAGAGAAAAAAAAAAAAAAAAAAATGGAGAAAGAAAAACTCCATTATTGTTCCATGCTTGTAATCTTAGCCATTCTATCAGAGTTGAAGGAGAGGGTTTTAGCCGGGTGATAGGTTTCATCCATCAATTAGAAGGATTAATTACTTTCAATTAAATTAAGAGCAGCTAAATGAAGTTTTTAATGTCTTTAAATTTCTCTTTAATTTTTCGTTCCATTGATTTTTGATAATTAGTTTACATAAGAAAGGCTTACGAGTATCAATTAAATTCCGATAAAGCTTAATAAATGGGAATACATTACTTTGATTTCCGTGAAATTTTTTACAACAATTTTACTAGTAAAAGAAAGAGCTGGATGACGATATTTTGGAACATTAAAAGAGAAAACAGTGTTTTAAAAGAAGATAAAAATTTATATATACATATTATTTTTAATGCTAATTAAATGCTGAACCAGATTAAGAAAATTTACTGGATAATTTATCTAGATTGTTTAGACTGAGCTTAGCATCAATCAAATGATGATCACTGATTAGAGAGGTGGGACCTTTTCGAACTGAAATGTCACATTAAATTCGTAAGTTTGGCAATAAACCACACGAGCAGAATCATAACGATTATTGTTCTGTATTTCTTGTACTATTTTAAACAAACGTGCTTCAAAACTATTGAAAATATTATAATGTGGTCTCGAAAATTCCTTAGCACACACACACACATACATTATATATATATATATATATATATATATACAGTAAGTGAACCATTCAAAGAAGGCAGGAAAAATTGAAAGGGCCCTGGGCCTGAAAACTTGCAAGACAGGCCCTGATTACGCATCCCTGGTGTAGGTAAAATCCATCCCTAGGTCTAGGGAAATATGTGTATAAGATTTTCTAGTACAGATTTGCTATTTTTCTTATACTTTATTTATATTTACTTATTTATATATTTTATGTTTAACGCATACTAATTGAACAGCGTTCGATTAAAATGTTTTGCACTGCATCAATTCCCTCTACGAATAACTAATAACTGAATTGATGCAATCTATTCACTTTGACAGAAAAAAAATAGTGTATCAATCTTCCTCGAATGTTATAGCTCAAGTTAATTCTACATACTGAGATTCAATTCATGTTGAAATTTTTAGCTGTACTTTTGTTTGAAAAGTTTATTTTTAGCCAGGGATGCACCCCCCTCAGAACAAAGGCACACCCTCTAAAAAACTATGAGACCCCTCCACATCGACCAACAATCCCCCTAGCCCCCCAAAAGGCCCTGAAAACATCCCCTAGGAATTACAATGGCACAATCTACGACATGACACCCCCCCCCCCCCCACACACACACATCTTGGTGGGCACCCCTGATTTAGTAGTAAAGCGAAACAAGGGAATTGAAAAAATTCAAGAAGAAAAAGCGTTTTAAGAAATTGGAAAGAGAGAATAAATTCCTTTTGCCTAGCAATTAACATGTTTATCATTTATTTGAAGCTATAGAAAATTCAGCTTCTACATCTACAGAATTTCAAATCAAATGAAATATACTTTAAGTACATTTGATGCTTGCAATACAAGCTCAAAGGAATTCCATCAACATAAAGAAACGTATTGTTCATAAATATCACCCTTTGATGCATATCATAAGATCGGTTAATTTTAGACAAGTTTGTCGTTTAAATTGCTCTTCCAATTCCAACTTGAAATAATCTATCGTGATGATCTTTGTTACGAAATAACTTCAATCGCTAAAATATTATTTCCGAGAAGAATTTAAGCGATTTTTAAAGGAGAATTAAAGAGAAATTCTATTGAAGCCATGCCTCATTGCCGCTTTTTAAGACTATGCCGGATCAGCTTTTCTCATTTTGGAAAGATTTTTACGAAGTAGTAGTCAGTTTCTGTAAAAATAGGCAGTTTTAAAGATAAATAAATAAACGTCTAACATGATTTGTGACTTTCTGAAATGTCGAGTAATGCTTTATTCTACAGAGATCATACACCAAACAGGTAGGAAGAAAAGAAACGTTCAAAACACTCTGCAGGTTGATTTCATAGCATGGCAAATGTGCGCTCCATTTAGAACGCTCTTTGCTTCAATAACACAGAGGGGGGGGGGGGGGGTAATAGATGGTGATTCAAGATAGCAGCCAGCACCTTGAGACCATTTGTCGATGACAAGAATTGAGATACACAAGCTGGGACTAGTGCTCAATAAGTAAGGAAGGAAGCTTGCGTGAACATTCAGAAAGAGTGGTAAATTTCGTAGCTTGCCTTCATGCAAAAAAAAAAAAAAAAAAGATAAATGAAAAGTTTTAAAAAGAAAATCTTTTTACATGGTACAATACTTTTAAAACTTTTCATTTTCAAATAATATTTCGACGTTGCCTCTTGAGTTATTCAGTAACAGAAACGTTGCGTGAGAATTTGGCTGTAAACGTTCCTTATTTAAGGATTACGTCCTAGACATGTATTTCTTACGTACTATTATATTTTACTACTATTATTTTTTTTACATTTGGAATAGTTAAAAATTATTTCCAAGAGTGATTTTCATTCATTTAATTTTTTTCTTAGATTTTATTTCTCCAGATTTGTTATACTTGTATCGAAGATAGTTCAATTCTCAGAAATCAGATCTATGATTTTTACTTACTTTCTGTATGCATTTCGCTACTACAGATGCTCCCATGTATGATTCAACCATTCGAAACTAGCACGAAAGTCTCTGTCTTGAGCGCTACTGTGATCCTATCTAACAACCGAACTACTAAAACAATGGCATTTTCTATTATTTAGATAATTTTGGATGAATACCTTATTCTTCTTTTCGTTAATCACACTATCAAAAGAGAAAAAAGGCGCAGATTAGCTGGCTATAAAGGTTGGTGCTTAATTTTAACATGTTTTGGTGCAATATACGAAAGTAGGCACTATCATTTGATGTTAACAAATTCGCACCTTTTTTATTATTTATTTTAATGTAACAAACTACGAAACTCGTTACAGTATAGCCGGGTTCGAACGCGAGACCCAGGGTACTGAATCAACCTGCTCTACAAGTTATGGTACCGAGCAGACGCAGGTCAGCTAGAGACATCAATGTTTAAAAAGATAAGGTTCGGAAAAGAGAGGAAATCGAAACTCCATTATTGGATTTCATAACTTTGTTACATCATCATATTTTACGGCATAAGGATATAATAATAACCTGATACTCCACACCGGGGAGGAAGTGTGCAACGGTATGATGATGAGCGTGTAGGATTTCATATCGCACTTGTGTATAGCAGGTTAGCTGAAACAGGTGGCCTGAAGCAAAACAACACCGATGAAATGCTTGACAATACATAAGTAGTTACATAATTGATTTATTTATGTTTTTGAGTTTTTTTTGTGCTTATTTTTAAACTGTATTCACCTTCTTATGCTTTTATTATTTATTTATTTTTTATTCGCATTTCAGTCTAGACATTTGAATTCAGATTTGTAACATTTTAAACGTTGTATAGCTAAGAATTTTAAACTATTTAGTACTGTCATTTTTTCTGCACTTGTTCAAATCAAGATACATCGTTTTCTTTCTATTAAGCTTGTAAAATTTTATTATTATTTAAAGTTTTTCTTTTCTCCTTTTTTGTATAGTATAGACATTCGATATAATATCTGTTATTACTCGTATACTTATTTGTAAGTATAACAAGTGACACCAGATTTCACTTGCACATTTGTACACTGTGTAAAAACTTTCTGTAAAAGTACGGAAGGGAAACTGAGCGTTTCTTACTCGCGAAGAACTTATTTTCAGTCAAATGAAATCAAGTTTCTTGATAACAGTTTCGCAATAAAATTCTTGTTTTTCCACACATTGTAAAACTACAGAGATAGATCTGACAATTGCGTAAAACTGAACTCCTGAAATCTGTGACTATCAGTTTGAAAATTGTTCAAGAAATGCATTATACATTGGCGTTCGGGTAACCTCCAAGTTTAGTGAGCATCTTAGCCTTCAGGATTCCCAAGTCCGGAAGCGTCTTTGGCCGAGCTGCGTAAGGCACAAAGCATGGGTTCAATTGAGCTCACCTTCGACTGTGTTAGCCGATATCAGTGTATTCACATAAGTACCAATACTGCATATTATCTGTTGCTGTTAGTTTAGTCTCTATTTTTTTCCCTAATTTTCCCTTTTTAGCCTACTTTCCCGTAAAAGTAAAAAAAAATAATAATAAAGCATGAAAGAAGGCTTAATGGTATCGTGAAAATATCGTTAAAAATCAAGAAAAGTCAAAAATAAGTGAAGTAATTAAATAAAAATTGAAAAATAAAAAATTTGAAAGTAGGGTATTGAGATGGGGAAAAAGTATGTCTGTCGGTCTGTCGGTCTCTCCCCCCCTAATAACTTTTGAACGAATTGTCCGATTGGAAAAATTCTTTTTTGCATTCGAAAGATCTCGGCGAGGACATCTCATTTCTATATTTTACTTTTCCATTTGAACATTTTTTTGTTCAATTTTGAACAGTTCAAAAAATTTTAACATTAGCGCCTATGGGCGAAAATGAAGCAAATTATGTAAACTCTGGGTACAAGATACAAGTTCCAATGAACAAGCTCACTGGAAGAAGTTCTTGGCGGGAAATATTGATTTGAACAATTTTTGTTCATTTTTGAACAGTTCAAAAAAAAAAAAAAAAAAAACATATTGCCTATTGGGAAATTTCAATCCTATATAAATCCTGATCTAACGGACCGATTAGCTTGGAACAAACTTTATCGGAAAGCTCTTATGACGTAGAACATGTAGAAATGTACAAAGTTCATCCAGAACTAACGAGCCTATTTTGCTATGAAATTTTTTGATCGGGATTTTCAAGGATATTTCTCAGTGACTCAATGAGTGAAATAATGAATGAATGAATAAATGAAAGAGTGAAAGAATAAATCAATGAATAAATGAATGAGGAAAAGAATGAATGAATAAATTATTGAATAAATGAAAATATAAATAAATGTGTGAATAAATACATGAATGCGTAAATGAATGAATAAACACTTGAATGAGGTAACGAATGAATGAATAAATGCATGGCTGAATAAATGAAAGAATGAATGAGTGAGTGAATGAATATGTATTATCCGTTGAAAAAGGTATATTTTCAATAATTAGAACTAAAGATAAATAATAAAGAGAGAGAAAGAGATAGCTAGATTATAAATTTGAATTTGGTGTATACGGGAAAGTAGGCTCGTATAGTTCTAGACGGAACTTCTTGTTTAAAAAAGCCTTTGTAGTTTCCTGTCTTTAGTTATCTGTAATTTAACGTCAGATTTCGGATAAATGATTTTCCCCAAGAGATTGTCATTTATTTTCGGACAACATTTTTTTAGTGTAAGGTGTATCCTTTTGCCAGTGAAAAATTTGCTTAATCCTTCGTCCATCGGAATTCAAGTTATTAGAGCCATAGGATTATTTAAATGAAAAATAAAAATGTAAATAAATAAATAAGAAGCATTAAACGCTAAATAAGGAATTCATGCCAAAAATGCAAATTTTGCAATCAAATCCGTATTATTTTTAAGTTTTCTCATACGAACCATATCGTCGGCATAGCGAGGATCGTCCTAAATGGATTCTACCGCACTAAAAGAGGGAAAAGGGAAATCTATCGATTGAGATATTTTCCCTACGTCCGCAGAAATCATTTAAACGAAATATGAAATTGCAACTCCACACAGCAGCCGTTCTCAGGCCAACAAGTTACAATAAACTGGGTTCTGAATAATTATCCCTCACTCCCCCAGGCTACCTTTGGGCTTCGGCCCCATTCAATTCGACGTCGGTAGCTAACGAAGATAAATGGATGCTGACGGGTTCGTGGTGAGAGGGGTCGGCCGATTCTGTACGCTTTTTGCTTTCCATATTTTGCGATTATTGGAAGCAGCTGCTCTTTGGTATCCGGATACACCTATTGAATTTCCTATTTAAGGGAGGGGGTGATCAGTATTAAAAAAAGGAGCCTAATTGGCTACAGAATCTGAACCTGTTTGCAAATTTGGCAAAGCGACGTTGTTAAGCTGAATTAGGGGATTTTCATTAAAATCGTGTAATCAGTAGAGCGCTCTCCTCAACAGAGAGTGAAACAATATTTAGCAGCATTTGCTCGTTTGAATGTCAAACTGTCGCTTATTGTATTTTATTAGGCACCTTATTTTTTGAATCCATGTCCCTTATTATGGACATCACGTGTTTATGTTACAACAAGTGTAAATATCACGAAGTTATTTATTTAAAAAATCGATGTGTATACATTTATTTGTTTTTGTCAATCCAAATGCTAAGAACTAACCAGAAGTTCTGTCTAGAACTATACGAGCGTACTTTCCCGTATACACGAACATCAAAATTATAATCTCTCTCTGTCTCTCTCTCTCCCCTTAAGCTTTAGTTCTTAATTACTTCAAATATACCTTTTTCAATGGTTAATGCATATTCATCCATTCATTCATTCATTCATTTCTTCACTCGTTCATTTATTCATTCATTCACTTATTCAGATATTTTTTCAGTCATTCATTCAATCATTTTTTTTATTCATTCCTTCACTCATTTATTCCTTCATTCTTTCACTCCTTTATTCATTCATTCATTCATTCATTCATGCAGAAATGTTCTTAAAAATCCAGATCCGAAAAATTTGTGGGAAAATAGGCTCGTTTAGTTCTGGATGTACTTGATATCTGTTCATGCCACGAGATCCTTTCGATAAAGTTTGCTAAAAGCAAATACGTCAGTTAGACCAGAATTTATATAGGCTTGAAATTTCCCCGTAAGTACTAATGTAAGAATTTTTTTAACTGTTCAAAACTGAACGAAAATTTTTCTACCCCCCCCCCCACTCCCCCCAAAAAAACAACAACAACAAAAAAAAAAAAAACTAGAGAGCTATTTCCTATTTTGTTCTTAATTGACTTGAATCTTATGTCAATTGTTTATAAAATGGGCTTCCTATTTGCCCATAAGCGCTAATTTGAAAACTTCTTGAACTGTTCAAAATTAAACGAAAAACAGTTCAAATTAAATAAAAAAGTATAGAAGCGATATGTCCTCGCTGAGATCTTTACGATACATTAAGCCTACTTTCATACTTAAAAAAAAAAATCTTTTACGTGAAAGTAGGCAAAAAAGTAAAAGATCGTTTGGAAAATAGAAAAAAAAAAAAAAAAAAAAAACTTTAGAAGAACTTTTTAGGATGTCAAATTTTCAACACGAAATTTCAAGAGGAAAAAATAGAAATAATAAATAAATATATAAATTCAAAATTAATAAAAATGAAAAAATAGCAATAAAACATATAAAACTTAAAAATTAATTGATTAAATGTTTAAATAATTTATTAACAAATAGAATAAAAACTTAAATGAATAAAAATGTTAAAAAAAATTATTTAATAAGCTCCAAAAATAATGAAGTGTATCCAAAATACTGTAATGCCATGCCATATAGTGGTCTCTGTTGGATCGCAGACGTAAGTGACGGGACTTATTAGATAGATTTTTTTGTTTGAGAATGTTAAGTATATTATCAAACTTGGACATTCCTTTTTAACTATCTATTATACAGGGTGAACCAAAAAGTCTTGCTACAATATTAATTTACAAATATAAATAAATAAATAAAAAGCATTAAACGCTAAATATGGAATTCAAGCAAAAAATGAAAACTTCAGTTGGAATGCCACTAAGACGTTATCTGAGTTACCAAGGGAGTGTATAAAGTTTATTGGGGTACATGGTTTTAAACAAAAATTTACAACAGTAATTACAATATATTCAAACAAACATATAGTTCCCACTATATATTGTGTTATTATTAAATAGTAAAAACGATGTACCGAAATGAGAGACAACGATGTTTTAAGATAGTTAGTTCATACATTCCTGCAATAATAATAATAAAATAATAACGATAATAGCAATAATAAATAAATAAATAAGTTTCATATATCAGACAAAGTAATTAGCGTATTTGAGAAAAGTTTATTTGTTTATCTATTATTATTATTATTATTTTATTTTTCAATTTATGCTAATATTTGTGTTCCCCGAAATAAACATAACCTCCTGATTCGTTTGGGCTTTCCGCAATTTATTGGCAGGATTATTTTATAGCATTTCTGACTGCGCAGATTGAGAAGAAAATTGATAACTTGAATTTGTATAGTTACGCATACCTTTTACGAAATAAAACGTATAGTAAATGTTAGTGATGTTTTTCACAAAATTGTCAAATGAAAATGATCCCTATAATTTCAACTCGCAGCGAAGAAACTCCTATAGCTTGGGAAAAGTCAGGAAATCTCACGCATCGAAAAGTTTTGATTTCGATGAATGTCGCTCTTATAGATTCGATTCAAATTTTTGCATTAAAGTTTAGACGTTTAAAATTTGTCTGAATTGAATATAATTATTGAAATGTAATTTATAATACACACATCCATTTATATGTCCAGATATATATATATATATATATATATATATATATATATATATATATATATATATATATATATATAAGAGAGAGAGAGAGAGAAAGAGATTTAAGTGCAACTGAAAAAAAATGATTACTTTAATTTCTGAAGTTTGTTTAACACATATCACATGTTTAAGGAGTGCAGTGCAGTTTTACAGCTACCCGTTTTTATCAAAAAAGCTACATGGGATCTAGGATCCCATACTTTTCAATCAAAACCCCACGTTATTCCTTCTGTATAGAGCCAAACGTCCGAGTAAAGAAAATTTCTTCTGATCACAGCAAATAATCAACATGATGATAATTGTCACGAGGGAAAAGAATGCAATGCGGAAAAAAAAAAAAAAAAAGTTTATATTAAACTTTTTTTATTTCGTCACGTTTTAAATTAAATGCCGTCAATACCATGAACTGAAGAACTGAGTTTTAAAAGCCCTTATAGTAACTCTTTTATGTGTGAATCTAGGTATGGTGCTTCAAATAATCTCAGGGTTCTCCACTGGCATACAACTGTAATTTTTCAAAATGACATTAAAAAATAAATAATAGAAGTCATTTAATATTTAGAGGTTTTTGTATTAAAATTAATATTTTAACAAGAACCCTTAAATATTTTCCGAAAGAAAAGAAACAGCTTTTCTACACATAGATTTGATTATGTATGTAGAATATATCATCAAAATAACATCCCCAGTAACGAAAAAATATTAAAGATTGAGTCATAAACATCTTGCATTTACTACATCAGATGAAATATAACCCATCAAATAGGAAAATCAACTCCATTCTTTGACAGATTCGCTTTAAGCGACACAATAAATATGTGAATGGCGCTAACTAAATCTAGAAATTTTTCCAAAAAGGACAGCAAAAGTGTTGAATGGGCAGAAACCACATCTAAAGAGGACCACACAACCGTTCGCTCCATCCTCAAAGAAAGGGAACAAGCAATGATTGTTAAAGCTCATACACTTCCCGCAGTCTATTACCTTTATGTGGCGTTGACACTGGCGTCCGTTTTGCAAGGGGTCCTCAGTCGCAGTCAATGGGGCTGACATTATTAGAGGGGCAATGGGCCGTGTCGTGTTGGGAGTCCTGCTTATCTCTGCCCCATAACCCGCTATGGTTAGGACAGTCGGTGGCCTCCCAACTTTTCTTGATTTCATCAATCAAGTTTAGCTTTTCCCGCACGGTTCACATCAGACTGCCCCGATATTTCTTTTTCTTTTTAGCGCGTTTCTGGAGTTACCGCTAGTGGATGGGTCGTTTTCTTTTTTTTTTTTTTTCGGAGATTTTACGGCTGTAGAGATGTAAAATACTTATTTTGGAGAATATTCTCGTGACACAGGTTATTCGAGAATATTTTCCGACAAATTATTTACAGTAATTACATTACATTATACATTTTAGATGTCAATGAATAATTTGAAAACAGGTTGAAAAACACGATAGAAATACAGTAAAATCTTGTTACAGCGAATACCGATACAACGAAATCACCGTTGCAAAGAAACAAATTCTTAATAATCAATAGGATATTCTATATTCCGTACTAACGAACATACCATTACAAAAAAGTGTTTTTCCGACCCCTTGGAGTTCGTTGGAACGAGACTTTACTGTATTATATTTTAAACAATAAGCATTAATTAACATGAGACAAGAAGTTCCGTCTAGAACAATACAAGCCTACTTTATACACCAATATCAAATTGAATTTCTAGTTCTCTCTCTCTTTTTCAAGGGACTTCAAATGTCCCTTTTTCAACGATCTATACACATTCATTCACTCATTCATTCATTCGGAAATATCCTTAAAAATCCATTTCAAAAGTTTCGTGGGAAAATAGGTTCGTTTAGTTCTGTGTGAACTTCGTATCTGCACATGCCGTCATGTGCGTCTGATGGCCGTCATGACATCTTTTAGATAAAATTTGCTTCAAGAAAATCCGTCTGTTAGAGCAATATTTATATAGGATTAAAAATTTCCCCTTAGGCGCTAATGTCATTCTTTCTCTGTTCGAACTGCTCAAAATCGAACACCAAATCGTTCAAACCAAAAAATAAGTCACACCGAGAGCTTCTTCCGATAAGCTTGTTCACAGAAACTTGGGTCTTATGGCCAGAGTTTAGATAATTTGCTTCATTTTTGCCCATAGGCCTCACGTTAAGATTTTTTGAACTGTTCGAAATTGGGTGAAAAAATGTTCCAATCAAAAAGTAAAATATGGAAATGAAATGTTCTTGCCAAGATCTTTCGAATGCAAAAAAAAAAAAAATCTTTCAAATCGGACAATTTCTTCCATGAGAAGTAGTTGTGATACGTATATAAAATCAGATTGTGTACCTCTTGTAGGGGGTTCAACCTAAATGATATTGAAGATCATTCTGAATAGATATATTTATTAAATTTAATGTAAAAAACTGAAATAAAAGGAGTATTTTTATTGATGCTTTCCATTTAAAAAAAAAAATATTTAATATTTTTTTTTACAAAACATACACTCAGCTGAAAAAATTTGCTTACGAAGACAGTTCAAAAAAAAAAAAAAATGTTTGATGAAAATGGCCTCTATTAAATGTGTAATGCTCTAAATATGATTTATATCGATGTTTTGATCATGATGTATTAATATTATTTCATAAGAATAATTATATTTACAAAATTTTTCTTTTACTTTTAAGAAAAGAAAACACATCCTCGATTAATCTCTTAATTTCAGTTGTAGGAGAATTTATCTCCACTCTCATCTCTAGTTCACAATATTTCATTTGATCACAAGTTTATCGTTAAAATTTTTTTCTAAAGAAAAAAAGTTCAGCTAATATAATAGCTGAAAATCGAAAATAAGGTTCTTTTAGCTTCTGCTTGATGGATTAAGAAAGGTAAAGAACCCCTTCCAGCAGCTCAATTTATGATATCACTTCTATTTTTCGTTGAGATTATGTTCTCTCTTGTCAAAATTAGTATAACTTCACTCAGTGACGTAAATGAAAGTGCGATAGTAATAACAATATATATAATAGTAAAATAAAATAAATAAACAAGAGTAATGATTAAAAAAAATCGGTCTTGACATTGGAAGTATAGTAATAAAAAAGACTCTATTCAAAACGAAACACATTACTAAAGTATCACATTGCCACACAAAATGCCTTTAGAGCAAAATATGACACTTGTATAATAAAAATGCTGAAAAACGGAGGTGAGACAATGTATTCGCATAGGAATAATGTTAAATTGTGTGTTGTTAATATTTACGATAGCTTACTGTTTTTCAAAATCTTTATATTGAGCTTGAATCCTCCAAAAACGCTCGAACTTTTAAAATTTATTTTCCGAAATGAGAGATTACAGCTATTTTGTCAACTCATCATGCTGAATATTGCGATGCATGGAGAAAATTAAATGATCAAGAGTTTTGCCTTATAATTATTTTATACGATTTTCTAGGGTAATTGCCAATTTTGTTCTGCAGCGTCATGGAAAATACATGTCAAGGATATTGAGAAAACATAATTTCAAGCTCCGCAATAGGATTTTTTCTTCACATCGTCATATTCCAATATCCAATGCAGTAAATTGTCAAAAACCAAGATTTGTAATTACGGGGCATCAAATCGCACCGATTGCTATTTAATTAAAATATAAACTCAGATTGAGCAGAAGATAAATTTATTCATGTGTTTCTAGGAATGTAAGCAATTTCTAGGATTTATTTTTGGTGATAATAATAAACGTAGTGATTTTTTGGCATAAACAAGATTATGTCGAGATTACTAAAGTTGAATATCTTCTCAGCTTTAATTAGTTTCTCGAAAACGATATTTTAAAAAAATTCCATACACACATAAAATAATTAGCAATTCCCAAATTTTACAAAAACATTGTGCAAGTGAGACTACGATTATTTAATAACTGTTCACAAATTTTCCATAATGCTATATGTAGGCAATTTAATTTACTACTTTTTAGCCTACTTTCCCGTAAAAGTAAAAATAATAAGAATAAAGCATGAAAGAAGGCTTAATGTATCGTGAAAATATCGCTAAAAATAAAGAAAAGTCAAGAAAAAGTGAAGTAATTAAATAAATATTTGAAAAATAAAAAATTTGAAAGTAGGGTTTTGAGATGGGGAAAATGTGTGTCGGCCGGTCTGTCGGTCTGTTTGTCTGTCGGTCTGTCTGTCTGTCGGTCTGTCTATCTGTCGGTCTGTCTGTCTGTCCCCCCCTAATAACTTTCGAACGAATTGTCCGATTCGAAAAATTCGTTTTGCATTCGAAAGATCTCGGCGAGGACATCTCATTTTCATATTTTACTCATGATTTAAACAATTTTTAGTTCAATTTTGATCAGTTCAAAAAAAATTAACATTAGCTCCTATGGGCGAAAATGAAGCAAATGATGCAAACTCTAGGTACAAGATCCATGTTCCAATGAACAAGCTTGATGGAGGAAGCTCTTGGCGTGAAATATTAATTTGAACAGTTTTTGTTCATTTTTGAACAGTTCAAAAAATTAATACAGAGCTTACGGGGAAATTTCAACCCTATATAAATCCTGATCTAACGGACCGATTTTCTTGGAACAAACTTTATCGGAAAGCTCTTATAACGTAGAACATGTACAAATAGAAATTTCATCCAGAACTTACGAGCCTATTTTGCTATGAAATTTTTTGATCGGGATTTTCAAGGATATTTCTCAATGACTCAATGAGTGAAATAATGAATGAATGAATAAATGAAAGAGTGAAAGAATAAATCAATGAATAAATGAATGAGGAAAAGAATGAATGAATAAATGAATTAGTGAATAAAGGAAAATATAAATAAATGAATGAATAAACACTTGAATGAGGTAACGAATGAATGAATAAATGAATGGCTGAAGAAATGAAAGAATGAATGACTGAGTGAATGAATATGTATTATCCGTTGAAAAAGGTATATTTGAACTAATTAAGAACTAAAGATAAATAAGAAAGAGAAAGAAAGAGATAGCTAGATTATAAATTTGAATTTGGTGTATACGGGAGAGTAGGCTCGTATAGTTCTAGACGGAACTTCTTGTTTATTTTTAATTCATCCACCTCCAATAACGTAATCATGAATTCAATGGAAAGGGAAAATATTGTCGACTTTTCCCAAGTAGAATTTAGATTGTTTGCTTTTGATTTCCAGTTACCCCCGCGAAATTTCATTGTTCGTCAGCTTGATTGCGGATGCGTTTTGGAACATTAAGGATAAAAATAATATATATTGTATATCTATCTATCTCTCTCTCTCTTTCTCTCTCTCTCTCTCTCTCTCTCTTATATATATATATATATATATATATATATATACATACACACGTTCCATTTACCTAGGAGAACTTACGAATGGGAAATATTTAATTCTTTCGACTGATATTCCCGTTATTGGAAACCCCGAGAATTTTTACAGCATTTGTATTTATTTAAACTTAAAAACAGTTGATTAAAATATTTGAAAAGAAAACGGAAAAACGATCCAATAGTGAATTCTTAATGGTTAGTAATGATGATGTAGTGCAATTAAAAGAACACAGTACGCTCATAATTATTAAAAATTATTAAAAGATGTTTCATTTAATTTTTTGCAACTATAACCACAAGATACATAGAAGTTTTTATATTTCCTATTTTGGGGAACTGCAATTATGAAGAAGTTTTTCTTATTCGTCCCCTTGCCCTCACTAGAATTTACGGTCTAGGCAAACGGGTCTTTCATGTCCCTCGTGCTTCTTGCCTAGGCTGATAAGAACATGGAAATTTATGGCTGTGGGATTGCTCGGTTCAGAGTAGAAAACGAGCGGTAAAATCGGATCTAAACTGTTGCAAGTACCGATATTTTTGCAAGCTGTTGAGGATGAGCCATCAAAAGTGATTACTTAAGAATTATGGTGAATTGAATAGCAGTTTCCCACTAAAATAGCTGAAATACGACAGTTGGCTCTGAATTATTCTTATTAATGTGTTCCAAATTTCCTCCAAACTGAGGAACATTTTATGTTACATTGTTTTGTTTTTTTCTTTCTTTCTTTTACTTTTTCTTTTTGAAGATTCATGCAATTAAACGACGGAAATGAAAATGATTCAGGCATTGTTAACTTCTTGGCCCCTTTATAAAAATGTGTGTGTGTGTGTCTGAACAAAAAGTCTAAGTAACATCATTTTCGTAAAATCGGAAGGGGGCGATATGTGTTATTATTCATCCTGATGTTTATCGAGAGGTAAAATATTTTAATGTCTTTAAAACATATGATATAAGTTAGGGATTATAACTAATGAAGAAACTTATGCGTAGCTTTAGAGAAAATTAAGTAAAAAAAAAAAAAAAAAAGACGCTGTTTCGTGTACCGAGTTTTGTCGAAAAAGTATAGATATTGTATCATTACTTAAACCAGGCCTTTATTCTTTAAAATGCGTCTGTTATGATCTGATCATTTTGTGTTATGCTATTTTTAAAGACAGGACAGGAAATCATATAGAGACTAGATGAACTTAACAAATAATCTAATGCTTTCTTATTCAGATCTTAATCCTACTTTAAGAAACATTTTAAATCGTTCGTATTTGAAACGCACTCACAGAAAGCTCTGAAGAAGACTATGTTATAGGCCAATATCAATACTAAAGTTGAGTTCATATTTTGAGTAATAGATCCAAGAGTATTTCAAAAAACAAAAATGAAGTAGAAGAGTGAAAAACTTCCTACAGGTAGAAATAAATTGATTGATGACAGCTAAGTTTTCAGACATCGATTTTTATTCTGAATCGATGAATTTTTTTATAGGTTAAAAATATTTTAACGTTATGAGGGAAATTTTTTAATGTATCGTAAAAATGTCGCTATAAAAGAAAGAAAGGAAAACAAATTAAATAAATATTGAACAATAAAAACTTTAAACGTAGGGTTTTTAGATGGCAAAAAAAGTGTGCCTGTCGATCTGCCCCCCTCCTCCCCAATGTAAAAAAGGAGGAAAATGATTCTCGAAGAGATTAAAATAAAATGTTAATTAAGGTAAAACGGCAAAACTTGGTGGGCTTGTGTGGTCGGAGATATGGCGCACTAAAATTTTTGGGGAGAAGGGGAAGTGTGAGTGCACTGCAATTTCAGGGAGTTGTACAGCCACAACAGCACAGCGTCTACCTGAATTCAAAAGTTTTTTTCTCTGAAAACGTAAAATACAACATCGTTTTTTTGTTTCGCTTTCCAAATGTAAGGGCTTGAATTTTCATCACCGTTCCTCTGATTTTAATTATGCAAGATACCTTATAAGCAAACGATTTTCTTGCTATTTTCACAGTTTACTTAATGAATAAGTGAAAGAATGAATGAGTGAATAAATAATAAAAAATGTAAATGAATGAATAAATGATAAAAAATGTAAATGAGCGAATGGATGAAAAAACAAGTAAATGAGTGCATAAACGCCTTAATGAGTGTTAATAAAATCTACTTATCTAAAGCCATTTTCCATGCGTGTGAACCACCCATGTGCACAATTTCACCCGCCTTATAAGGAAAGAAGCGGAAAATAGGGGGTCATAGTTTTATTTCAGCTGTCGCTTTAATTAATAGCGTAACGAAAAAAATAATGATGGAAACTATTCAGAACTAATGTGGTCTGTAATATACACCAAACGTTTGGCAAAAAATAGCGTTTCCATTCTTTATTTTATCATGTTCTCCAATTGTGCGCCAACTCTACGTTTTACTTGATATTACTTTACCTCATACTTTAGCACTATTCATATCAGCTGAGCCTACGTATTGACATCATACCCAGACCACTTCATTTTGTTTCACGTACTATTTTATGAACGATTTTGATTGATTTTTGATAAAAATGTAAACAACGACTAGTAGTAACTCTGAATTTTAATATAAAATCAAAAATGTTTATGTAACAGAAGTTCTTAGAAACAAAATTCGATTAAAGCTACAAAGCGGGTTTTTTTTCTCAGTAAACCACATTGAAACATTAGTGATGTTTTTGATAACCAGCACATGATTAAAACGAGTGAAAAAAAATACACGTGTCATACATTTTTTCCAGTATGAGTGTTGAAAATATGAAGGAGGGGGAAGCGCCTTAGCAGGGAAACAAACTACAAACCAAATTATTAAGGACAATTTCCTCTGTATTCCCCAAATGGAAACCAGTTCTTCCTCCTGAAGACACCACATCAGACTGAGTACGCGGTCACTCTCTAGTCCGCGCGGTTTCTTCAGATGCTGTTAAAAGAGCGAAGCGTGAACGAACAATTTCGCAGTCGCCTTTGAAGTTGCCGACCGGACCGTCCCTCATACATAGAAAGGGTGGTAGAGAGAGGAAAAGTAGCTAATGAAAAAGCGATAGTTCTGTGGATGGCATTTTCCTTCTCCTTCGCTTTGCTGGAAATTAAAAATGGAAGCTTTTTCTTTCTTCAGGAGTGGGTCTTTCTTGTCTCGTGGAAGTTTGGAATGCCTGGTTTCGCGCACGATTTTTCTTAATGAATGTATTGACGACATATCAAAGGAGCGTTTTCATCCTGATATGGGCCCATCTTGAATAGGAGCTTTGAAGAAGAGTTGGGTTAATGAGCTCTGTGATATTGTTGCATTTTTGATCCTGGAAAATCAAAAGTGTGCGCAAATTAAGTTAATGAGATTCTATTTCTCGAAATGGCTTTAATCTTTTCAGACATTCAGATGGATGCCTAGGTGACTGATGACCGATCTCTAAACTGCTCATTACCCATTTCGTGCGGTTGGTTAAGTAATTTGAAATTGTGTTTCATCAAACTTTTTCCTGTGTATGTCAAACGAATGTTTTCTAACATATAATAAAAATAAACGAAACACTTCACAGGGTTTTCTCATTACATGTTCCATTTCTTTTAGAGCACATTTAAAACGAGAAATAATTTTAAAAATCTTCATATTTTTTGCAATATTATTTTGAAACCTTACTAACAGCATCCATTAGTATAATTTGCGTAAAAATCAAACGAAAAAGTCTTCAGACTTTTTCGTTTGATCTTTAAGCTAAATATTAAAAATGATTTCATAAAATAAAATTAAAAGAATATTTTATAAAACTATTTATTTTACTTTTCTTAGCAAATAAACTAACAGGTAATGTTTATCTTTTAAAGAACGAGTAATTCTTGATAAAAGTAATCTTTTATGATTTGATAGCTTTTTATTGAAATAATCTTGTCGGTTGAAACTATATATAAAAATAAAATAAATATTTCGCAATTTCCCAAAACATAGGTTTACTTTTACATCAATGTAAACTCAAAATTTTTCAACTAAAGTTAATTTCAGAGTGCTTGTGAGAACATGATGTAAGATTGTTTTAAAACATATGAAACAATGATGAATTTCAAAATCCTTCCAAAATCTATTACAAAACGATAACAATAAAATCGAAATTAGTTTTCAGTTTCTCGTAGTGCTACAGAAGTTTCTAATTAAAAAACCTTTATTCTTTATCCTACTTCCAGGGCTCGACTAAAAGTTTTCATTTCCAGGGCACCTCCAAATTTTCCTTCCCCTTTTGAATGGTTCACTTATATTTAAATATAAAAAAAAATGTATGCATGCATTTGGGTGCGTGTGCTACGGTTAATGTGAACTGGTTATTGTTAAGAATTACCTCGTTATCGTGAACATTACCAGTGGTTATTGTTAATAAAACCGGTTATTTTATATTAACATTTTTTAAAAAGAAATTTAAATAATATTAGGTTAAAATTTCCCGCCCCTTAGAAAGTTCCTGACCAGGGCACGGGCCCCAGGTGCCCGTGCGATAGTCAGGGCCTGCTTATTGCTCTTGTTTATTTTTGAGAACTTAACATGATAGTTATTAAAAATCAACTAAATTTCTGAATTCATTCACGTTGTATTAAAATACTGTGTTTATAAGACAAAGAAAAAGAGAGAGAGAGAGAGAGAGAGAGAGAGAGAGATGGAAATTAATTAATTTTTAACTTTTTATCCCCAGTCAAATATCCCCCTCCCCCTCCCTAACTTTACCAATTTTTACCATACACGAGTCCGCTTTGACGAGTTTTGTCGTGCCGTGTGTGTTTGTCGGTATGTGTGTCGGATTTTTTTTAAGCACTCGAAAGATTTCGGCGAGAACATTTCTTTTTGATTTAAACAATTTTTCGTTCAATTTTAAACAGTTCAGATAATCTTAACTTTATCTAGAATGGGCAAAAATGAATCAAATTATGCAAACTCTGGGCACAAGATCCAAGTTCGTATGAACAAAGGAAGGGAAGGAGATCTCGGAGTGAAATAATTTTTGATTTGATCACTTTGTGTTCAATTTTAAACAGTTCAAAAAAAGTTAACATTAGCACCTACGCAGAAAGTTCCATTCTATATAAATCTTTAGCTAACAGACGGCTTTGATTGGAACAACCTCTATTGGAAAGATGTTATAAGGTAGAACATGTACAGATAAGTTCATACGAACCTATTTTCCCACGAAGCTTTTTAACCTCTTGAGACTCAAGAATTAAGCACAGTCAATTTTGACGCAATTTTACTGTTCTTCAATTTAAAATTGATTATAAAATAAAATACCTTAAAAAATTTTTTTTTCAAAATTTTATTAATAATTAGTTTAAATAATAATTTATGCCCAATTTCCATGTTTAAAACCAGGTAAACCATCTGTTGATTAATTTTAAAAACAATTAGGTGTTTTTAGTTTTTAAATATTTCACTAGTTCCCAAACACTAGTTAATTAAACACTATTTTAAAAAACATCCGATTGGGTACCGAGGATCACAAGAAGTTAATCTGGATTTTTAAGGATGTTTCCGATTGAATGAATTAATAATTTAGTGAATGAATGAATGAATGAATAAATGAATGTGTATAAACTGTTGAAAAAGATTATTTGAAGTTATTAAGAACTAAAGCTAAACGAGAAAGAGAGAGAGAGAGCTAGATTATCAATTTGATATTGGTGTATGGAAAAGTAGGCGCGTATAGCTCTAGACGGAACTTTTAGTACTTATAAAGGTATATTATATAGTTAGTATAGTACAAAGAAATCATGTGCTGCGCACATCAGATTTTTTATTATTATTAGTAAATTTTACGAATCTTCCTAAGGTATCAGTTACAATTAAAAAAAAGTAAGGAAAACAAATTTGACATATTTTCTCAATACTATTATTGTAGCGGTTGACACTGAATAATTTGGCTTGAATTTTCATCTTTCGATTTTGTCAGTATTTTTATAATTTCAAGATTATTTATGAATTACGGCTAGGTTCCTTTTGCATAGTATCCGACTGTGGGGATGCTGCGGTGATTAAGAACCCCCTAAATGTTTGATGAATGGTGGGCCCTCACATTTCTTTTACACTTTCATACTTAAAATATAGTATCCTTATGTGGATTTTTTTGTTTTTGCTTTTGTGTGCAGTTATTCATTGTAGTTGCGAAAAGTCCCTAATCTAACAACTTTCGCCGGTTTCCATCAAGTATTTCTTATTAAAAAATACCCGAAGAACATTTTCATGAGGATTGAAGCTTGAAATTTAAACTTATTTCCGATCCTTCCTGATTTTATACTTGAGAAACATCACTGATTTTCGAAATCTGACGCCTCTTTACACGAAATTATCCTAGCATTAGTCACTTCATTCCTTATTTTTTGATCAAGTGCTCCTATCACATAGCGTTTGGGATCATTCAATACGATTTGTATTCCTCGAGAAATACAATGCACGTTAGAACAACCACTAATGGGCCTAAATTGTATTTTACTTACAGGGCTGGAAGACAATCAAAGCAAATGTCGATCATGCAACTGAGGAAGGAGTGAATGACAGCTACGTAATGATTATCGAACTTTCGCATATCTGTGCTCATGTGAGCAGCCGTGTATCCAACGCTCTTCCCCGGTAAGTCACCCATGAAAACAGCATAATTGATTGTTTCCAATGGAATGAAAATTTCTCTTCTCTATAACGTTTCACACATAACACCCTCAAACTAGCTCGAGCAAGCATACTTAAATCCCCAAACTCTTCTCACTTCCAAGTTCGAACCAAAGAAAGCGCACTTAATGACAGTCATCAATAACCCGGGAGTCAGAAGAGGTAGGGGGTGAAAGCAAATCGTGAACCTCCCCCGCAACTGCACTCTTTCCCGACAATGTGTTTAATTTCCCAACGTGTAAACGTCCGACCGAAAGCCAAACCATGCATAAAAGTGGATTTGCAGCTTGCATTACACGCGGCTTCAAACCCATTATCCCCGTTGCCATTCCGAGCGAACGTAATTAACGTGCGCAAAAGTGTCGAAAAGGTAAAATCATTAATTTCTGCGCATAGCAAGGACCTGCTCGAGCACATGATTCCGGACCCCCCGCGAGTGTTATGATGACATGAAGTGAAAAGAGAAGATCAAGCACGCGTGCTTGACCGTTTTAAAAGCAGAGCACGGCGCAAATTTTTGACTTTGCTGCCGGTTGAGTAGATCTTTGATATTTGGCCGTAAGAGATGGTTTTTGTTAACGTATTCATCGTTTTGCAATTTCCTGGGAGGCGTGAGGTAATGAGTCAGAGCTAATATTACGAGTGTGATTTATATTCATTGTCGATGTGATTGGCATGGGGCTCGAGAAATGTGATCCGCTTAACATAGGTTATGCGCAGTACTGAAAGACAAGTTATAGAAAATAATTATTGAAAATAATTTTTAGCATAATTAATAATGTTATAATGTACAAAAATTTCGTGTTATTTATACATAAAAAAATCTAATGATGGTGTTGCCAATCAGAAGCGAGATCGCATTAACGGTGCTTGCGTCGTTTATTGTTTAAAACTATTTTGCGTGCCAGCATGATGGTTATGCTTTTCTTTTATTACTACTTTTTTAAACTACGTTTATAGTTAAATATCCAGAGTAACAACACTTTCGGGAACATTTCAGTTTCAATAACAGACTTTTGGCACTAATTTTCTTATGCATTTCTCATGAATTCTCCCGCCAAGGAAAGCATTACATTTCTGTAAACTTTAAAGAGATTCCTTTGTCTCCAAATATGAAAACGTCTTTACACAAATCTTAAAAATATCCAATAAACTGTTCATCACTGAAACTCTTCCTGTCGTCGCCAAAAGTCATAAAAATTAATAAAAAATTCTTGAGAAGAATCTTGCCAAGCTTCTGATATTGTGTAAAATCTATGCACATTTGAAAGTGAGTGAAAAGGGTTGTGTGCAATATAGAACGTTATTTCGGACTGAGTTTCCATAAAACTCCTCTAAAATAGTTGTTAATGTTGTTCGTCATGCCACTTGGGTATCCAAGCTCTCCTTCGCCGGTGCGACGAGGAATTAAGGCACGCCTTCCGTTTATAGATGAGCACCACAACGGGGGAAGTATTTGCAATTGGTTGACACCAGGTGGCGATACCACAAATACACCACTTTCCTTTTTTGACCTAAGAGTGAAGGGAATTGAAATTCTCCGCCCTCCGATACCCTCGGGACTTCAGGGTCCACGAATTTTACATGCACGTATCCCCAAGTGTACATGGTGGATCTTCACCGGGTCGCGTATCGAACACCCAACCTTCCGGTGGGAAGTCCGACATCTTAACCATTAGTCTACCACGGCCCACAACTGGCCGTGGTCAACGCTTGGGAGGGTGACCACCTCCCGTGACTGATTACTCTGAGACCGAGTGAGCTAAAGGGAGCTGTGCACTTAAAAACATCGTCACTTCAAATGTTCACCAAGTTTTAAATAATTTCCGCTGAGAGACGATCTCTCATCTGGGAGCTGGTTCAAAATCATTAGGCCCCTCTGAGCCAAGTGTACTTCATTCTAACGGAGCTCATTAATAATCAGAAGGACTTCCTTAATTCATGGTCGCCCTGCAAGAGGGGCTTGGATTTCCAAGTGGCATTAGCAACAACAACCACCGTTATGTAAAATAGACACAAAAGTGTAATTTACATCAAAATATAACACTTATTGTCCCCCCAAAATATTGGAAACAGGATGAATTTCAGTGTTTACAATTACCCCAGAGTACGAAATGTATGGGGTAATTGTAAACAATTAACTTGCACATGAAAAATAACAAGGAGGATTAAATTCATAACTAAATGTTTTTAGCAACATTCCATATGACAAATAAAAATGAATGAAAACACTTACAACTCTTTTGTAGATGAGCTGGAGAGGAAAATGAAAGATCACTAAATTTTGTTGAACAACTTTTTTTCCCTGTGCCATTTTCAAACAAGAGTTACGCCTTCACAGCTGTTTCGAAACTTACAAAACTGTTTCAATGTCTTCCCTATGCTGTCAGTTTATTATTCACAAGCAGTTAAGTTTTCAAATCCACCACAAGTGTAGTTATGAAGCTTGTTTACAATGTTTACAATTACCCCAACGAACCCTAATACCATTTGATTCTCAACAATGCTTTTGCTGGTTTTTAATTATCATTTTCACCCTCTTATTCCTGTTGGTAAGTTAAGAAATTTTATTCCCATCTGCGAGTTACTTTTCACTTCTTCGACAGTCTGTAAATTGAATGTTAGAAATTGAAGTCCTCCTGCTATGGGATCTACCACGCTTTTGCTTAATATTTTCACCCTTGTTTATATATTTTCTTTTTTTTCTCTCTGTCTCTCTCTTTTTCAGTGTCATATCCATAAATACTGCAAATTTTTGAGACGAACGCTCGTAAATGCATCACACGATAACCTATCATTACAAACTGGAAGAACACTCTATTATTTCGGATTTTAAACACTTATAACTGGAATAAACTGATTACTGTAAAAAAATAAGAAGAAGAAGAAGGAGACGAAAATGAGAATCTCCATTTTTTTTAGCTCTATACCAAGCCTAATGCTGCGAGGGAGTCCCCTAAACGTTCTTTATACGGGAGAAAAGAAAGAAAATAATTTTATTACATAGCGCACGTACGTTCCTTTCATAACAGAAAAATACCGCGGTGAAAACATCAAAAATCAATGTTGCAGAAAATGAACAGTTATGATCGATCGGTCTTGTTCCCTTCTTAAATTCTGCTATGGATTCATTTGCATTGGAATGAAACCTTTTGTTGGTTTGGTATTTTTTTTTGGCTAGATGAAAAAAGGGGGTCGTAATTTACGCAATAATGGCAATATCTGCTGCTTACTGTAAAGAGACAAGAAATTGTTGTTATACTGTGCGTACATATTTTTTACAAGAATTTGGTCTAAGCAAAATTTCATTGTACATAAAAAATGCACAAAAAGTGCGGTTCACTTATTCATATGAATATTGATATAAATATCTTGACTACAGTATAAATAACTTCATTACGTACTATGTAGATATAGATATCAATATCTTGATTACAGTAATTGAGAACAGGCGTCGGAACTTTCTTTTTTTTGGCTGTAAGTCAAAATAAAATCAAATAAATAAATTAACTAATAAATATACATAATAATAATTAAAAAAATAAAATAAGTAAAATAAAAAAATATGTGTAATAAGAAGATATTTTGGTTCATATTTTCATTTGTAAAGTTTTTCTTTTTTTCATAAATAAAATTAAATTTTATCAGGAAAATTATTACAGTATGTTTTAAATATCGTTTTCATATTGTTTTGTATTTTATATTTATGTATCATTCCCTATATCTGAAACTCAAGTAATAAAATTATGAAACGGACCACTTGATGACCCGCAGATTTTTGGTTGCCAAGGCCTTATTCAGAACCTTATGCAAAGATAATGTGAACTAACGCAGAAATTTTAATCTAAAAATAATTACTACTAGCTCTTAAAGAAAAAGAGATTATTTAAAATGCAGTAATTATTTCAAGATATAATTTTTAATTTGTATAGCATGTTTTGTAGTACTTGCAATAAATAACAAGAAATGATTAAAGAATTAAAAATACCATGTCGGAGAATTTTACAAGAATTACGCAGATATGATAATAAATGTTATCTTACTCAATTAGGGTTGATGAAATACGAACTAATATCATTGTCTTTCTTCGAAAAATCTTTAACGTAGTTGTATTTAAAACAGCATCAAAATGATGACGACGACGACGATGATGATAATAGTCTTGAAAGGCCAAAATTTACTTATCAAAATTTATATCCCGAGACAAGGTTGAGCTTGAACCAGTTTACTGTTTAAGTAACGAGTAACGGTTACGATCAAGTTCAGCCTTGCCTGAGCAGAAGGTTGTGTATTGGGAATAACTATAATTAGATAGAAAACGAGATATAAACCGTACCGAGGATAGATTGAACTTAATTGATTTACTTTTGCAACGTGAACCTTGCTTTATGAAAACATCAATAAAATATTTTTTATAAAAAAATAGAACCGACTTCAAATTATAAATTGCGCTAAAAAGTGAAAAATAAATTAATTTTTTAAACAACATCGATGTGACTTTTAAACATAGTTTTAGAAATCGGTGCAAAATTAGGATAGATAAAATCTTTTGTAATCATGAATCAATTACAAATACATATATATATTCCCAGAATTAGCAACAGTTATAATATGAAGTAGCAAATGGTGTAATGGTAATTAGATTCATAACTTTGCACCGACTTCTAAAACTATGTTTAAAAGTCACATCGATGTTGTTTAAAGAATTAATTTATTTTACACTTTTTAGCGCAATTTACAATTTGAAGTCGGTTCTGTTTTTTTATAAAAATTATTTTATTTTATTCTTTTTAGTGTAAATACATTTTTTATATAAATACCCTATTTTTAAAAAATCCATATCAAAGGGCAAAACTTCTTGGAATTAATGGCACTAAAAACTAATCAATTGTATGATAAATTCCCTTTTGAAGTCGATTTAGCAAACAAACTGATTGGATTAATTTTTGCCACAGAGAAGCCTTCAGTCAAACTCTTGCTGTAATTTCTTTTAATATTATAGCCCATGACAACAAACATGTTTTCAACAATGACCTTTATATTTATTAATAGATTTTAGAACAAAGAAAAATCAAGCCAAGCCTTTCTAATTAAAATAAAAAATACTTATATTTCACCCGTAAAGTTTTTTCTAAAAAACAAATGTAGTCAAATTGATTTACAATATTTGAGTTAGAGGACCCCTCCCCCCGTTCATAACCAAGAAATACTGAATATTGCTTTAAAAATATAGTGTGAGATTTTTTTTGTCATTACAAATGAATGATGGAGGGTCGGGAGTCTTAAGAACCAATTTTATAAGCTTATTTTCTTGTGAATGGAAAATTACACTGAAATACTTGACATACTCTTTATATTTTTATGAGCCCAATGTAAGATCACTGAAATAAACCAATATTTTGCAACGTGAAAAATATTTTGAGCACCAGCAATTTTCTGTTGTCAAGTAATCTTCTGAAAAATACGTGATTGATTATAAAAATTTTGATGCATTTTGAAACAAAAATATACATTGTTAATTTTTGAAAATAAAGAAATTGTAGCATTTTTATAAAGATATTATTCCGTCCTGCTGCGCGAACTCGTTTTTTAAGAATTAAAATTTTGAAAATTACAAGTCAAACTTGGACACATAAAATTTCGATCAATAAGCATTTATACTGATAAATTGATTCATATCTTTTATCAATGTGTTCTATGTTGTGAACTAATAATAAAATGACAAGAAATATTCTAAACTGAAAGCAGAAGGAACGAGATTGTTGTACAACAGCAGAAAAACTGTCAACTGTCTAACACGTGGCATCGAAGAAGCCAAAAAAAAAAAAAAAAATACGCTGAAAGAACGAAGTTTACACAGGAACACAGGGGAAAATTACAATAATTGTCGTATAAAAAAATTAAGATGTATTTTGAAACAAAAAAAAATATGCATTGATCAATCTTTGGAAATAAAGAAATTTTAGCATTTTTAGTAAGATGTTATTCAATTCTGTCGCGCGAACTCTCCTTTTGAGGATTCAATTTTGGAAAATTTCAAGTCGAACTGGGGCACATAAAATTTCGATCAATAAGCATTTATAGTGAAAAATTGATTCATATTTTTTTAATCAATGTGTTCTATGTTGTAAACTTGTAATAAAATGACAAGAAATATTCGAAACTGAAATTAGATGCAACGAGATTGTTGTACAATAGCAGAAAAACTGTCAACTGTTTAAAACGTAGCATATCAAGCCAACGAAACCAAAAGAAAAAAAAAGAAATTCTAAAAGAACGAAGTTTACACGGGGAAAAATTAAAACAATTATCGTAAAAAGTTAAGATGTATTTTGCAAAAAGTATGCATAGCTCAATCTTTTAAAATAAAGAAATTTTAGCATTTTTATTAAAATGTTTTTCCATCTTGTCGCGCGAACTCGCATTTTGAGAATTCAATTTTTGAAAATTGGTTTTCGAACTTGGGCACATAAAATTTCGATCAATGAAAAGTTATACTGAAAAATTGTTTCTTACTTTTGATCAATCTGCTCTATGTTGTAAACTAAAAATAAATAATGAGAATAACCGCTCACTAAAAGCAGATGCAACGAGATTGCTGCACAATTGCAGAAAAACTGTAACACGTGGCATCTAAGAAGCAAAAAAAAAAAAAAAAAAAAAAAAAAAAAAAAAAAAAAAAAAAAAACCGCTAAGAGAAGAAAGAAAAAAAAAAGTTTACTTGGGTAAAAAATTAAATTATTATCGTATTTTGATTGGGTTGTCTTGTATTGTTTACAATTTCGGAATAATAAGTATTAAGACAAACTAAAAATAATTTTAATAAAAAAACAGATCCGACTTCAAATTATAAATTGCGCTGAAAAGTGTAAAATAACTTAATTCTTTAAACAACATCGATGTGACTTTTAAACATAGTTTTAGAAGTCGTTGCAAAATTAGGATAGATAAAATCTTTTGTAATCATGAATCAATTACAAATATATATATATTTTCGCAGAATTATCAACAGTTCCAATATGAAGTAGCTAATGGTATAATGGTAATTAGACTCCTAATTTTGCACCGACTTCTAAAACTATGTTTAAAAGTCACATCGATGTTGTTTAAAGAATTAATTTATTTTACACTTTTTAGCGCAATTTACAATTTGAAGTCGGTTCTGTTTTTTATAAAAATTATTTTATTTTATTCGTTTTAGTGTAAATACATTTTTTAATATAAATACTCTATTTTTTTAAAAATCCATATCAAAGGGCAAAACTTCTTGGAATTAATGGCACTAAAAACTAATCAATTGTATGATAAATTCCCTTTTGAAGTCGATTTAGCAAACAAACTGATTGGATTAATTTTTGCCACAGAGAAGCCTTCAGTCAACCTCTTGCTGTAATTTCTTTTAATATTATAGCCCATGACAACAAACATGTTTTCAACAATGACCTTTATATTTATTAATAGATTTCCCCCAATTTCCAATTAAAATAAAAAATACTTATTTTTCACCCTTAACGTTTTTTCTAAAAAACAAATGTAGTCAAATTGATTTGCAATATTTGAGTTAGAGGACCCTCTATCGATTAAAGAAATTATCATTAAAATCGGTTTATTTAGTCAAAAGTTATGAATGAAAAAACAAAAAAAGAAAAAAAAAATACTACATTTCTGCCCATAACTTTTTTTCTAATTATCGAATATGGTGAAACGAAGGTACGGGACCTATGGAAAACTACCCTCGATCGATTAAAAAAAGAATCATGAAAATTGGTTCATTCAGTGAGAAGTTATGAGTGGACAAAAAAAAAACGACATACATACATTATGAATGTATAACCTCCTTCCTTTGTGAAGTCGGTTAAAAAACAAATGTAGTCAAATTGATGTGCGATATTTGAGTTAGACGGCCCTCTATCTATTAAAGAAAAAGTCATCAAAATCGGTTCATTTAGTCAAAAGTTATGGATGAAAAACTGAAAAAATGACCCCATTTCCACCCATAACTTTTTTCTGATTATCAACGAAGGTCAAACGAAGGTACGGGACCTATGGAAAACCACCCTCGATCGATGAAAAAAAAATTCATGAAAATCGGTTCATCCAGTGAGAAGTTATGAGTGGACAAACAAACAAAATAAAAAAAAAACATATACATAGGCGTAACTAGAGTTGGTGAAAGGGGGGGGGTCACCCTAAAAATGTACAGACTAAACACCAATACGAAGTGTAAAAGAGTTGAAAATTTACTAGTCATAAATACATGTCTCTAAAGATATACTCCGTGTTTATTTCAGGCATCTCCCGGTGGGGGGGGGGGGACTACCCCCTTCGAGCAAGTCAACTCTTCCCTCCCCCCCCCCCGGCAAAAAAATTCAGATCACAAGTTTTAAAAAAAGAAAGAAAAGAGAAATTACGCTTTTAAGACACTTTACTTTCGGAAACACTTTCAGGGAAAGGACATTCAACACTATCACGAGCGACACCAAAAGTAACTTAAAAGATATAAGACTTTATTTTGAAAAAAATTGCGCTGGGGAGAGTAACCTAACTCCTTTCTGTTTCCTCTAAGATCACCAAAGTATCCCGAAATTGCATTGCTAGGAAGATTTCAAAAAGTTTCCAGTGGAGAGACCTCGAAGCCTTGCCTCCAGAGTTATCCTAAGCATTATACATGTAAGACCAGTTACAAAAATTTAAGTTGCAGAAGCCCCAAACACCCACTCCTCTAACTTCACCAAAGATCTAAACATACATCTACTATATATACATCAAAAAGCATCATATATGTAGAAAAATTCATATCAACATCATTTCTAATCATATATATCTATATATATGTATACATAAAGGGTATGATTTTGAAGCATACACAGCCCTTCCTAATTCTTAACATGCTCCCCTGCTCCGGAGCCAAGGCAGTATCCAGAATTTTTTTTCGGGGGGCCCAGACTTCGACACACTTTTGTAAAGAAAAGTTTTAGGGAGGAATATATAATACCTTACAAAAGATTTCTGGGGGGGGGGGCTGCCCGTGGGTCCCCCTTCCCCTCTGGATACGGCCTTGATTCACAAAAACATTAAACATTCCTTACTAGATCTATTAGTTTATTTTTTAATTCAAACGCAATAGAAAATTCAATATTTAGCGCTAAGTAATCTTCTATGTCCAGGCATTCATAATATTAAAACCGGAAAATAGTCGAATTTTAGAGAAAAAAATCCCCCAAATTTCCCAAAAAAAATGCTCTTCCCCACAATAAATTTCTAAAAAATTTGTTAAATTTGTAGCAAAACATACCTCAGAAGTGGAAGCATTTAAATCAAATTTTCTTTTCTTTTTGGATGACTAACGTGTCCATCGCTGGAGTGCAAACATTATTATGTATCGAAAATAATTAAAAATTTAGCTACAATATAAATAATACTTGATTGTAAATTAAAATGCAGCATTAAACCGTAGCAGTGAGATTGGAAACGTTGAACGGATGATTTCCAGAGTCGTAATGCAATCACTGATGGACCATAATAAGAAAAAAAAACATTTAAAATATAAGAGATGAGAGAACATCTGTAAATGAGAATGCAATGCAAATACAGTTCATCAGTTTTCCAATCGGCTCATCTACAAAAAAGATTTTACCAAAATGGGTGTTTGGACAGGAAGTCATAAATAAATACAAACTGCTCTTTAAGTTTCTTAATGAGCATCCCTTCCTGGCTTGAGGGTTTAACCCATTAGGACAATTAGACTTTAGGACTCCATCACAGTAGAGAATATTTTCCAGGAAACTTATTACTTGTGCGATTGTATTCCCAGATTGCTGCCTTTGGGTAAAAAAGACATCAAGAAGGAAAGAAAACCCTCTGGAGGGATTGAAAGGATCTCTGTCTGTGTGTGGTACGGTGATTGAAGCCACCTTCCGCTGTTACCCCCCCCCCCCCCAAAGTGATAAGGGGGTTGATTATAACCTTATAACCAGATGAAAAGTCTTCTTTATTATGAGCTGCATACTTTGGCCATGATCGCAGCCCTTCAGAGAAAAAGGAGAGAAAAAAATCATATGCATATGTGTTTAATTTTCTTAGGGGGAAAAAAATTGTGCTTTGCAAGTCCGTAGCCAGAAATTTTTCTGTGTGCCTAAATAAGTACATACCCAATGGGGGGGGGGTTTGAACCCCCAAAACCCCCCCTGGTTACGCCTATGAACATATATACAATATGAATGTATAACCTCCTTCCTTTGTGAAGTCGGTTAAAAATGACAATAAATTGCAGAAAAATAGAAATATTCCCAATGTTGTACTTTTGCATATATTTTACAATTGAAGTGAATATGAAACCACCACGACACAATGTACGGGGGAAAAACGATTTAATTTGTCAAAATTCAAATTATAAAATAAAATGAACGTCAGTCCGATCAATAGTGGAGAAAAAAGTTAAAGAAGAAAACTTTCATGTACTTAAGGATGTGTATAATTTAAGATAGATAGATAAATCTCTATCTCTACTAATAATAAATCAGCAACTATGTCTATGGGACAAGACCGTTCAGCGGATTTTCACGAGTTTTGGCACGAGATTAGTTTGGAACAGGGGGTGTACACCGCGAAGAATTTTTCTAAAATTCGAATTTGTTGTTTTTTTACTGCAACTGATAGCCGAAAACTTCATAAAATGGTTTTTTTCTACAGGAAGAAATTATCGTATCGTTTCGAGTCTCGTACCATTGAAAATCCGGTAAAAAATTGCCCCAGAAAGAGTTTTGCTCTATGCACTAAATTTCGAAGACTCTAAACTAACTAGAAAAGAAATTATAAGCGTTTTCCGCTGTAGTTCGAAATTATTTTTTCAAGGTTATTAACTTTAAATTTATTTTCTCCAGATGATTTGTAAAGCACTAGCGTTTTATTTTATTTGAATGTTGCCATTCTGTCTATGTGTATATTTGCTAAATAAAAGTATCTTCTCAACGTTTTTAGAATTTTTTAGCTGTATATATGATGACGAAACGACTGGTCTTTTCCATTTTTAACACGGGCATGGCAGTGCGGGTACCGCTGGTATATATATAAAGGAGGAAAAGAGTTGTTTGAAAAATAAAATAAAATAATCGTCAACTTGTAGTATCAAGTATATAATATTTGGCCTGAGTATATAATATTATAATATCGGTTTTCGGTGCAAAACTTGGGGGAATTTTTCTACACGTTGGTGTAACATTAATAATTCATTAACAAAATATACTTTTAACATAAAGCAATAGGTATGTAAACAGTTTGAAATTTAAATTCTTGGTTACTTTCTTTTTCATATTTCTTCTTCTTTTTTAGAGATGGAAATATATTACATTTAAACGGCATTAAATTTCAGCGTTTTCAGCAAAGAGCTTTTACAACAAATTACTAAATTATGAAAAATAGCGAACTTCGCCCCCCCTTTGTTGTCGTCTGTCTTTCTATATGATTCAATTAAAATTAATTTGAATTTGAACTTGCTGCAGTTTTAAGACTCGCTTTCAAAGCAGATTTTCAAAGTTTCCAGCCTCCTCCCTCCTACTATATTTTCCTTTTTAATTTTAACTATAAGAAAAATAAAGAATTTAAGAATTTTAGAAGGCAAAAATTTATAAATGTTATGTAACGTATGCCTACAGGAAATGGAACCCAAATTTTCAATTTCTCAGATCAATTTTGAAGATCACACAGACCGATCAATATAAATTTTTGCCTGTTTACAATGATTCAAATTTGGTATTTCATGCATTGATTTTAACTTATTTTGTTTTATTTATATTTATTTACATTTATTTTTCAATAACATAAATCACAGGAAATATTTATTTCGATAGAGAACGATCTTTTAAGTTTTATCAAATCAATTAGGTTTTTAAATGCATTTTTTGAATAACTTATGTGCAACGATTTTCACTATCTAATATTGATTTCTAATTAGTACAACAATATTTGATCCATTAGTAAAGTTAGTAGTTTTAATATGTATTAGCTTCCATTCAGTCTGTTCCCAAGGTCTTATTATTTAACCATCATATTGGCTCTAATCAAACTTCAAGATGCCTTTACGCGTTTAACGTAATTAATAATGGAAGCCACTGTGCCACAAAGCCATTAAAAATTATTTATAAACATTCGATCATTTCCATCAGTTTAAAACATTGCTGTATATTTCTTCGAGCATTGTTTTCGAATTAAATTTTCAAATCTAACTTGGCTCCAAGTCATATCAATTCAACTAAGGATTTTCTTTGTTTTTCTGCTCCATTGTCCTTGGGGGAAAATAAACATTGGATCATCATCAAGTGTGACTAAAATAATCATCTAGTAAATTGTGAAATTTTATGATCTTAACCATTACTTAAAATTGAGCATTGTTTCCTGCCAACAATAGATTTCTTAATGATGTATTGATTTCATGAGATTCCAATGGATTCACTATTTGTAAATTTCCTGTTGGTCGTTCTAAATATAATATTCTCTAACGTATTGAACTGGTATTGTTTCTGACGTTAGTAATTACCATTTCCCTTCTCTGAAATCATTCAAATAGGAGAAAAAAACATGATTTGAGTATAATATTGGTGTATTTTTCCTATCCTTCTTCTTATTATTATTTATTTATTTAGTTTATCTTGTTTTATTTCTGTTTTTTCTTTCGCAGTGTAGAATATTTAAATGAGCAGAATCCATTTCTTCATCAAAGAAGGACTACTGACTTCCAAATTAAATGGTTAAGAAATAAAAATGTATTAATAATTGGAAATAAAATAAAACGTTTGCATCTCAATGATCATTTGCATTATAATTATCAAAAAAGAGAATCGTTTTCATTTCATTTCTTCAGCGCAAATAGCAAAACGTTTTGAGCGTACAGGAAATTCTTAAAATTCTGCTTACCAATTAAAGTTAAATATTAAAACTAACGAAGAATCAACACCTGTTTTTTTACTGTGCTTCAATTTTTTTTTTTTTTTTTTGTTTTATGGAACAATGAACCTAAGAATATGTTTATCAACAATGTTTCCTAATTTTTGGTGTAAAAACTTGCTTTCTAGTAGAATTGTTTTTAGCTTCTTTCCCGCAAAAGTAAAAAAAGAATAATAATAAAGCATGAAAGAAGGCTTAATGTTTCGTAAAAATATCGTTAAAAATAAAGAAGAGTAAGAAAAAGTGAAGTAATTAAATAAAGATAGAAAAATAAAAAATTTGAAAGTAGGGTTTTGAGATGGGGAAAATGTGTGTCGGTCTGTCTGTCTGCCTCCCCCCCCCCCCGAATAATTTTTGAACAAATTATCCGATTCGAAAAATTATTTTTGCATTCAAAAGATCTCAGCGAGGACATCTCATTTCCATATTTTACTTTTGATTTGAACATTTTTTCGTTAAATTTTGAACAGTTCAAAAACATTTACTATTAGCGTCTATGGACAAAAATGTAGCAAATTATGTAAACTCAGGTCACGACATCCAAATTCCTATGAGCAAGCATACTGGAAGAAGCTTTCGGCGTAAAATATTGATTTGACCAATTCTTGTTTATTATTGAACAGTTCAAAAAAACAACATTAGCGCCTATGGGGAAATTTTAATCCCATATAAATCCTGAATCCTGATCAAACCGACGGATTTGCTTGGAACAAACTTTATCAGAAAATGCTAAGCTGTAAGACATGTACAGATACGAAGTTCAACCAGAACTAAACGAGTCTATTTTCCTATGAAATTTTTTGATCGGGATTTTTGCGGTTAATTCTGAATGGATGAATGAATGAATAATTGAATGAGTGTAAAAAATGAATGAACGAATGAATAACTGAATGAGTGAAAAAATGAATGAATGAATGAGTGAAAGAGTGAATAAATGAAAAAATAATTAAATAATTGTTTAAATACATAAATGAGTAAAGAAATTAATGTATGAATGAATGAATGAATATGTATTAACCGTTGAAAACTGTATATTTGAAGTAATTAAGAACTAAAGCTAAATGAGAAAGAGAGAGAAAGAGATAGCTAGATTATAAATTCGAATTTGGTGCATACGAGAAAGTACGCTTGTATAGTTCAACACGTAACTTGTTTTTTTTTTGGCACCGGACAGTTCTTAAAGTATTAAACATACACGCATGATTTCAAAGATTTATTAAATCAACAATTTGCTTAAGGATGTGCAGCTTCATATTTGAATAAACAGCAGACACGTAAATCTACGAGGCCAGCCGGAGTGACGCACAACTTGAACGAAGGCATTATGGGAAAATGGCGGCAAATATGCACATGCCGTTATGACCTAGCTTTAAATTCCACCAATATAAAAATATCTCCTTTTCTTCCGTGAATGACAATAAGTTGTATTATTCTAATGAACTGTTGTGAGTTTTTTCTAGGAAATATTTCTCATGATCATTTGATGCCACAGTGATATGTAAGAAATATATATAACTAAGACGAGTTTTATATATTGTACAACATTTTTGAAATTATGTCTTTTTTTGTATTATGTAATTAATTACAAATCATACTTGCTCATTCAGAAATGTCAAAGTTGTGAAAACTCAGCAGTGACTAATAAACTCATGGGGCATGTAAGGTCATTTAAAAAATTGTATTCACGAACATGTTACGGGCTTCTAATTTTCTGTTCTGCAAAAAATTAAGTCTGAAATAAAAAATGTTGAAAAATACTGGTCATTGCATTTTCTTGCTTAAATTTAATAGTTTATGGAAGTCTTCGTTTTATCTCTTACATCTCTATGAAACTTATATGCAGTCCCTGGAGAGCAGAAATGGATTCTTGCTATTCTAGGGGTGCCCCCTACACAGATACGAATCCTCCCCCAAAAAGTTCAATGGCGCAGTCGGCGTCCTTCTCTGGAGGACGTCGACCAAGAAAAATTTTGACAATTTAGCAATTTTTCTTGTCACTTTTTGTATATGTATATGCTTTTGCACTTGAATAAATTTTTATCATTTGGCGAAATTTTCCTGTGCGCATTTTGATCGCTGTCATAATAGACAAGTTAATAGATAAATGAATAACATCATAAATAAATAAATTATATTTATTTATTTATATTTTTAGGTACTTGTCTATTATGATGGCGACCACAATGCGCAAAGGAAAATTTCGCCAAATGATAAAAATTTATTCAAGTGCATAAACATATACAAAAAGTGACAGGAAAAATCGTTAAATTGTCAAAATTTCATTTTGCTTTTTGGTCGTCGTTAAAATAGACAAGTTATTTTTTTTATAATATCGACAAACTGTTAATAGATGTCAGCCGAAGAGTGGGAAGAAATACGTCAAGTTGATGAAATACTGGATTATATTTGTTCTTTTTACATGCATAGAAGCTTTCTGCGATCATCTCTTGGAATCTTGGCTGCCATATTACCATGAAATAAAAATATTACTTGTGTTTTGGATGCTGTCTTCAGGTACAAGTGGCTCTGTTGTTTTATACGAGCGTTTTGTGCAGCCGCAGATGACCAAACATGAGAAGAAAATTGACAATTTCGTAGCGAAGCTAGAGAAAGTACCGTTTTTAAGCTGGAATACAGGGCTTACAATTATGCTTCTGATGTTATGATGAACATGTTTGAACAATTTAAATAATGTTTAAGACAAAAAAAATTTATGCATACACTAGAAAAATGAAATTAATTATGGACCGTTAATTTATGGAGTGCTTTGTTTGTTTGTTTTTTTAATGTTATGTAAGATAAAAACGAACATGTACTATTTGGCGGCTGCTCAACTTTGGAGTTGTCGAGATACGGAAGTTGGCGATTCGGTACTTATCGGAGACCTTGGAGACAGTCCGAAAATTGGCACCAACATGAAATTTTTAATATAACCAAATAGAAAAGCACCACCTATTTCAATAAAATAGTTGTATTCTAAAATTGCTTTTTTGATAGTTGATTTGGTGATGTAAATTGCTCTGTGTGAGTTTAACCATCTTTAGCACTGTGGCCTGACAAGTACCGACGATATTTGACAATGTTTGTCTGCGATGTAAATCACTCTGTGACAGTTTAAATAGCTTTACACTGACCTTCTAAATCAAAGCGCTTCAGAATACGCTTAATGTAGTCTGTTGAATGTAGGAAAATTGAGCCGTCTGCTCTATGATCAACTTCCAGTCCAACAAAACATCCTGTTTCACAAATGGTAGCCTCAAATTTCTTACTTAAATCATTTACAATTTCCAACAATATTTGTTTTTCTTCACAAAATAATAAAGCATCATCTACATATAGAATTAAAAGTACTTTCTTTTCTTGGAATATACCACTAAAGACACATGAATTAGCTACACTTTGCTTAAAACCAAAACTAGTAAGGAATTCTGAAAATGCCTTGTTCCAACATCTGGATGCTTGTTTCAATCCATAGAGTGATTTTTTGAGATGACAAACTAAGTTGTTACTGTAATTTAAGCCTGGAGGAGGTTCCATAAAGATTCTTTCTTCAACTTCCCCATATAGAAATGCAGTTTTTATGTCAATTTGTACAATTTCCCATTTTCTTTTTGCAGCTAGAGCTAGTAGGATTCTTATGGTATCAAACCTTGAGGTAGGAGAAAACGTTTCCTTGAAGTCTCCTCCCTCCAATTGGGAGAAGCCTTTAGCACAAAGCCTCGCTTAATATCTCTCGATTTTTCCATTTGGAAGATACTTGACTTTAAATACCCACTTTGAGCCAATGACGTTATCAGCTTCTGGAAGTGGCACAAGATCCCATGTGTTGTTCTTTTCCAGAGAATTTAACTCTTCATTTATGGCTTCTTTCCAGTTGTCTGCTTGAGGGGACTGCATTGCCTCTTCATATGTTTGTGGTGTCGCAACATCTGCCATATTTGCATCATAACGAATAGGGACCTTTAAATTGTTCCTTGGACGAAGGTCATAATTTGTATCTTGACCATAGAGGAAGAATCAGGAAAATTGCTTTGTACCTCTACAAGATCCCTGTCATTCATATCTTCATTAATTGAAAACAAAAATGTTGATGAGGGTGCTCTTGTTGTAGTATTCTCTTCATTAAAAATGACATTTCTTGATACCTTTATGCTTTTTGTAACAGGATCAAAAAGGCGATAGTTCTTTGATTCTTTCTCATACCCAACAAAAATCATTTTCTTGCTTTTGGGTGCTAGTTTTCTTCGTAAGTTATCAGCACATGCATGTAGGCTTCTGAGCCAAAAATTCTCAAATGGTTGAGTGAACAAGTTTTTTTTCCAGTCCATAACTGATGAGGAGTGGAGTTTGGAGCTTGAGTCGTGGGAGTGTTGTTTAAAACGTAAACGGCTGTATTAACAGCTTCTGCCCATAGATACAAAGGGAGCTCTTTAGAATACATCATGGATCGAGCACTTTCTACAATTGTGCGCATGTCTCTTTCGGATCTTCCGTTCTCTTGTGGAGTATACGGTGCTGTAGTTTCTAACTGAATTCCCTTTTTGTTTAGGAAATCAGTGAAATGCAAATTAATGTACTCAGCTCCATTATCAACTCTGAGGGCTTTTACATAATGACCAAATTTGTTTTCACATAGCTGAACAAAGTTCTTGAAAGATTCCAGAGCATCACTTTTGTGCTTTATAAAATAAACTGTTCGGAAACCACTATAATCATCTTTCATTAAGATAAAGTAATTAGCACCACCTACTGATTGTGTAGACATTGGGCCACAGATGTCGCTGTAAATCAGTTCTGCCGGTTTAGTAGCCTTGTAGTCCCTTGAAGAAAAAGAAAATCTGTGTTGTTTTCCATACTGGCATCCTTCGCAGAAAAATTCGTCTTTATTTGTGACATCTAACTTTTGAATCAGTCTTCTGTCACTCAGTTCACAAACAGCTGTCATATTTATATGTCCTAACCTTTCATGCCACATTTTAAGATCATTTTTGAGAGATATGTTTGCTTCGTGTGAAGTTACAGTTCTAAACAACATATGATACAGATTGTTAATAGAACGCATTCCTGTCACCACTATCTCTCCATCACAGTTGTAGATTTCAGCACGGTCTTTCATTTTTATTATTTTCATACCTTTACTTGTAATTATGCCCTCAGAGAGAAGATTCTTCTTCAGATCTGGAACATAGAGAACATTTTGTATCTCTCCTTCTTGCCATTCTCCATGAACAAGTTTCTGAATTTGAATATTACCTTTCCCTTTAATGGGTAATTCGAGATTGTTTCCTAAACGAATGACTTCATTCTCATTTGTTTCTTTAAAGTTTTCAAAATAGTTGAGGTTATAAGTCATGTGAGCAGATGATCCACTGTCCAAGATCCACTGTTCGCCAATTCCTTCAGCAGTCTTCTGTATCTCACTGCTAAATGCACTATGACTTGAAGGGTTTCTGTTTCCATCTTGAACGTCATTCCCTTTTTCATGTGGCTTGGAGCGGCACTCTCGAGCATAATGACCTCTTTTGCGGCAAGAATAGCAAGTAATTTTTGATTTATCTACAACTTTGTTTTGATTTCTTGATTTGTTCTCCTTTCTTGGATCATTCACATATTGCTTCTTCTGCATAAATTTACCACGATTCGAAGCGAAAAAAGCAGACTCAGTCTGTTCAGATTGTGATAATGAAGCTTCTTCATCAATTAATCTAGCTGTTAGATTTGACAGTGTTTGTTTATCTTCATCCATTGACAGCCATACTTGCCTGAAATTTCGAAACTTTGCAGGCAAAGTACCAAGCACTTTGGTAATGAGAGTTACATTAGTGATGTTTTCACCAGTGTTTTTAATTTGATGCGCCAGGTTTTCCACTCGGGCGATATATTCAACTACCGTCTCATTTGTATCCATCTTGAGTTGATGAAATTTGTCTAGCAAAAGCATTTTATTAAAGTCAGATGCTTGGTTGAAAATAGAGTCCAATTTTTTTAGCATTTCAACAGATGAAGTGCAGCTTTCGATAAGCGTGATTTTCTTGATTTCCATTTCAGCAGTAATAGTGAACATCGCAATAGCATCATCTTTATCCCATTTCTCGATATCAGCGGCGGCAGTAGTTGGTTTCGCTTTAGTTCCGTCGGCTACAGTATAAACGCCCTTAGCTTTTAGTGCACAGTTTATTTGAAATCTCCACTGGGAATAGTTATTACCATCAAATTTACTTATTGAAGAAATGTCTAATCCTGCCATGATGTATTTTTCTTCTTTGCAGCTAGATGAAGTTCTGTGCAGTTAGGCCTAACGAATCGGCTATAGCAACTAATGCTTGAAATTCAATGCTTACACTTACTCACAGCGGAATTGCATGTCTGGGGCACATAACCTAAGAAGTTTTACTTGAGAAATAAACATTTATTTACACTTATTTACAAAGAAGCAGAATTATATTATGATGGAACACATCCTATATACATGGAACACATCCAGTATCATGAAGTGTAAGCGACAACAACGGCAAGCGTGTTGCCAATACAGTGAAACAAAACTTTGTGTTGCCAACTAACAATAGCATAATTATGTATGACAACAAGATTTATATAAAATAACAGTTTGCCTATTCTAAGACAAACCAGTCTGGACAAACATTTAAAGTTGACAATTGCTCGGGGAGATAAATTTTTATTTAAAGCATATGTGCTCGTTCTATTTGCACATGCGACTCCGTTTTATAAACGGTCATAATTTAAGTTGGTTTTTATCACTGGACCATATAACTAACCACAGAGTAATCATAAACCAGAGGGTCAACTCTCAAGCCGTTTTGTAGTGTCGATTTCACTAGCGCACCATGGGGAAAAACATGAACTAAATTACAAGAGTTCGCATTGAATTTTAACTTATGTCTCCTCTACGACGATATTATCTTTGTTTTGAAAGGAGATTGCATATTTCTTCAGAATCGGTTCGCTCACTTGCAGCTTTGCGTAGTTCTTTCAGATTGAATCATTTTTGCACTTTCATTATTTTTGTTCGTCATTTTCTGGAATATTTTTCAACGCTAAAGTTTATTTACGGTATTTAGAAAGGATTACTTTTTAAAATAATATCTAACTTAAGAATTTCTTGATAACAAATATATTTAACTGAACTTATTTAGAACAAGTTCTACATTTTCATTTTTATCTGTTGAAAATTAATGCTAAATTTATTTATCTTTTTTATATTGGACTTTATTTAACAGGATATATTTTATTGATTTTTATAATTGTGCACTTTGTCTTACTACATAGAGAGTTTAAATAAAGATTTTTTTTTTGTATATTGTTTTATGATTAAACTTCTGCTCCAATGTTTGGTTTTTCCGATTCAGGGGGCTGGCGATAGTTTTTTTTTTTTTTTTTTGCTAAATCAATTTGTTTAGTTTGTGGAGTTTATTTTTGCGAAAAATATTTAAACATCGCCCAAAAATGATATAGTAGATTGATTTGGGTAAAAAAAGTAAATAATAATAACCATCGTCAGCCCCCCCCCCCCTCGGAATGGAAAGTACCCGATGCTTAGATCTTTTTGTATGATATTTGATGTCATTTTTAATTCAAAAAGAACTAAGTACGTTGAATAAAACAAGATGGTAATCTTAAAAACTATTCCGATTCATGCAAAGCTTTAGGTTTTAGAAGTATAGAATAAAAGACTGTACCAACGAAATTAAAAGAAACCGAGTCAATAAATATAATGCTAGGCGAAGTAAAAACGAGAAAAGGGCAAACAAATATTTAGAATTCTGAAATGGATTAATATGTTTTGAAAGTGTTATTTTAAGTATGACTGTGATACGAAACATCCGTGTGAAACATCTTACTTGCAGTTTAATTCTATAAAAGGGGAGGAAGAAAAGGAAAGAGTATTTTGAAATCAATTTTTAAAAAAAATGTCGGTTAGAAAATTAAAGACGTTGGTAAAAATTGCATTTTATTTATGCGAAGCAGAATTTCAAAGTAATAGAAGCATTTTTCCAAAACCGATAAAAATTACTGACAATTATTCACAAATAAAAGAAATGAGCAATGATTATAGGGGTGACGTCAATAACCGTAATACCCCAGAATGGGGAGTGACAACAATTAAAGTAACAGCAAAACCGTCAAAAGAAGTTCCTGTTTTTCTCCGTGGGGGCGCTGAACGCAGTGTTTGACTACATAGGAATTAACATTAAGATGTGTCTCTGGTTTATGATTATTCTGTGTAACTAACTGGAGTACTGTCTCAGCTGTTAGTTGGAGTCTTCTCAAACTGAATAATTGCCCAAGAAACAAAATCGGTATCAGAGAAATCTATTTATCACAGTTAACCTTGACTGAAATATTTGTAAATCATTTCAAAAAAATTTCTAAAAATAGTATCTCTTCCATGAACTAACGAAGAAAAAGCTTTAAAGCTAAAGAAAAGGGTTAAAGATAATATAAGTATACAATCCTGAACGAATTTATCAGAATGAAAAACCTCCAAGGGTCAATATGGGTTATGGGTCTGAAAATGTCACGTGCATTCACTCAGTTTATTTTTTTAGCATGTATATAAATAAAATAATTTTTGGAAAAACATAGAACCGACTTAAAATTAAAAATTGCGCTAAAAAGTGAAAAATAAATTCATTCCTTAAACCACATCAGTACGACTTTAAAACAAAATTTTTGAAGCCTGTGCAAATTATCTAATTATCATTACGTCTTACTTTATATTGAAACTTGCAAATTCTGGGCCATTTATTAACTACTTATTTCAAAAATAATAAGAATTCATTAAGTATTTAAAATATTACTTTATTCAACTCCTCCGTCAGCGTACATTTAATTCCTACATCGATGATCGTTAGCTTTTTGATATCTCTCGTGCTGCCATTCAGCTGATGCCAACATTCGACCATCCTGACAAATAATCGTCCTCGATGAGATAATTAATTACTCAAAGTTCTCAAGTTTTTCAAGTCTCTTTTCTCTAGTCCAAGTACCGAGCAGGAACCTTAATGATGCGTCTAGATGTTCTCGTTGGTAGACACTTTTTATCATCATCCTCGACGTCATCGTGTTCACTCTCACATCTCCATGCTTTTAACTGACTGACGTGAGCGGTGGTTGTATAAAATCGTCCCTTCTCCTTAGGTTCAAGTTAGGAGACTCTGTAGATGTCGTTTGGCAGAACCTCCGCCACTACTAATGGTCCACGAAACTTCGGTTGGGTTTTAGTCGGTTCTCCTGTGGCTACTGGTGATCGTCTAACCACGACTATTTCTCCCTTATCAAAATTCATTGTCTTCAATTTCTTCTGATCATGGTACTTCTTTGTCTTTGCTTGCTTTTCTTCGATTGTCTTTCTCGTTTCAGCCTGGATCTTTTCTGGATCTTTCCAAGCATCAGCATCTTCATCAGCAAGCATTCTCAATATGCCGTCATTGAATCTTGGAGAGTAACCGTGCAACATTTCGAATGGTGTTTTGTCAGTTGTATTGTTTACCATACTATTCAAATTTCGCTCACATCTTTTTATTCTTTTGTCAAAATCTTTCTGTTCAGGAAGCGTCATGCTCGTCATAATTACTGTTAGTACGGTTCTGTTAACTCTTTCTACCATTCCATTTCCTTGCAGTCGCTGGGTAGAATTTAATGTATGTTTTATTCCATTTATTCTACAAAACTCTTCGAATGCAATTGACGTGAAACAAGAGCCTCTGTCACTAATTATCCTTTCAGGAAGTCCGAATTCTTCAACAAATTCTTCTAAAAATCTGAGTACATGTTTAGTTGAGGTACGCTTAGTTGGAAAGAATCTCACGAATCGTGTAAAATTATCAATTAAAATAAGTAAATGAGAATTTCCTTTAGAACTCTTCATAAACGGTCCTAAATGGTCAAGGTGAACCACATCAAATGGTCGTTTTCCTGGTTTAATAGGGTGTAAAACTCCCTGCTGTTTGCCACTAGGTACTTTATTTATCAGTAAATGTTTGGTAAACATTCAAGTTGTTTTCAACTACTGCATCTAAGGTATCATCTTCTTGTAAGATAGGACATCGACTCAAGGCGTCTACATGAGCCATCTTCATCCCAGGTTTGAATTTCACCTCAAAGTTGTATTCTTGTATCAAATTACTCCATCTTGCAATTTGAGGGTTTTGCGTTTTCTTAGTGTTTAGATAAACTAAAGCCTGGCAATCCGTTACAACAGTGAACTCGATACCAATAAGAAATTGGCGTAATCTGTCTAAAGTCCAAACAATGGCCATCATTTCCAATTTGCTGGAATGATATTTTGATTCAGCTGCTGTTGTTTTCTTACTAACACAATACACTAAGTGAAGTTTTTCATCTTCTCCACGTTGAAGTAACATGCCAGCAATTCCGCTAGAGCTTGCATCTGTATGTACCTCTGTTATTGCATCAGGGCAATATAATGCCAAAATTGGTTTTTCTGTCAGATCACCTCTTAATTTTTCAAATGCCTTTTGTTGTTCTTCATTCCACTGAAACTGTATATCTTTACGTGCGAGTCTCGTCAGTGGTTCAGCATGTGTAGCGTACTTTGGTATGAAGCGTCTGAAGAAACTTGTAAGACCTAGAAACCTTCTAACTTCGTGTACATTCTTCGGTGTTGGAAATTCAGAAATTACCTTCACTTTTGCTCGGCCTGGTTGAATTCCATGTTCCTTTATTACAAAACCCAGAAACTCAATTTCTTTCTTTCCAAATTCATATTTTGGCAAGTTTAGTGTTAAATGTGCTGATCTCAGACATTCCAAAACTTGCTTTAATTTATCCATCATTTCCGTCCAAGTTTTTGCAGGTATGAGAATGTCGTCCAAGTAACACAGCACCGCTTTGTTCAGCAATGGTCCCAGTGCTAAATGCATCATACGTTGAAATTGAGAAGGAGCGTTAGTAAGTCCGAATATCATTCTTTCGAACTGTCCGGTATCATCTGGAGTTATAAAAGCCGTCTTCTGTTTGGCTTCTTCACTTAACGGAATCTGTAGATATCCATGCGCCAAATCTAGAGTCGTGAATATTTTAGTTAGTCAAGGACTCTAACAGATCATCTATTCTTGGCAATGGATATTTTTTCTTAACCGTCTGAAGGTTTAACTTCCTATAATCAACGACTAAACGATGTTCTCCAGTTTTCTTCTTTACAATCATCACTGGATCATTCTTTACAATCATCAAGGAGATCTAGTTTCAGTAACGATCCCATTATCTTTCCATTCACTCACTATTTGCTTTATATTGCCCGTTCTTCGGCATTTGTTCTGTATGGTCGCATCGAAACTGGTTTGCTTCCTTCTACTTCTTTAATTTCCATCATAACTAAATCTGTACATCCAATCTCACTTAAGTTTCGAGCAATACAATCTCTACATTCGTTCAAAAGCTCAACTAATTGTTGCTTCTGTTCGTAAGTAACATCTTCATCAGTTTTTATATCTTCGTAATTAAGTGGATGTTTCATATCAGATATTTCATGTGAAGTTTGAATTTGACCATCCAGCGTTACAAAAGTCTCCGATCTTGAAGCGACATCGGTCGGGATCGAAAGTATACAATCATTACTTTCTAAACATTCATTGCTTGAAAGTAATTCCACTGCTTCTCCCCTACCTACACATTGGTTTTCCGTTAGCGTAATACTTTCATTTCACGTGTTTGTGATTGGTATTTTTGTTTTCCCATTGACCACCTCTAGTAGACAGTCTACATTTCCTTTCTCACTAATGATAACATACCCTTCGTTCTGACCTTCAGCTCTACATTGTACTAGATTAACTGTATTCCTATCGAGCACAGTAGTTTTCTCTGCTTTTAGATTTATTCGCGTTTTATCTAACTTTAGTTGCAACTTATTAAACGGCGCTTCATCAATATGCAATTCATTTCCCACTCTGGCATAAGCTATGTGAGGCATATACAACCAAGTTCTTCCAACTAACAAGTCTACTGGTTGCGTTTCATCACCTACAATGAGGACTGTTATTTCCTTTCCTGAAGCATCATCAATTTATATATCAACCAATGTCTTTCCATAGGTTTTCCCTGCTGGCGTACTTTGGCTTCCAAAGCTGTAAATATCATTTATTTCGGGAATAACGTTGATGTTCACTTTCTTGGCGATGGATTGTTTCATCAGAAAGTTAGAGTTTCCAGTGTCAATTAACGCCTCTATCCAGGTTTCATTGTTAATCTTGGCCTTTTTAAGGTAGAGAAATGAGGTTGAACTACTCATAATTTTTGTGGTTAAGTTGGTTACGTTGTTTCCAGAAGTTTGAATCTTGTATGGGCAATCCTTCGACAAATGCCCATAATCATTGCAATTGAAACATTTCGGCTCACCTTTCTCGTTACGTAAAGGTTTCCTGTAGCCTGACGTATTACGATTTGGAGTAAATTCCGTTTGTGCAACTCGTTACTTTGTTTTATTGTTATTACCATTTCCGAGACGTTGAAAACGATTGTTCGCGTAGTTTTTATTAAAGTTATTTTGCTGTTTGCGTTCATAGGCGTGATTTGGCGATCTATTTCCCCTTACTGTTTCATATTCATCCAATTTATTGGCGAGCTCCCTTGTCGTCACAAATTTTGCCCACTCGTCAATGAAATGATCTTTAAGTTCACTAGGAACTTAAAGCTTCATTTGATCTGTTATCATCAAATCTTTTAAACCTTCAAAATCTATGATGCCTAATCCTGAAACCCATTCTTCGAAATAATTCTGCAATTCAAAAGCAAAATCGCCCCATGTACCATTCGAATTTTGAAGTTGATAAAACTTTTGGTGAAACTTTTCTGGACTGAGTTTGAAACGTTTTAATAACAACTTCTTAATATAATCGTAAACATTTGCTGTTTCTTCGGATTCTCTTGCAATTATTTGTGTTATTTCGTAAGGGAGTAATCCCAACAAGTGAGACACCCAATCTTCCTTTGCCACTTCAGCTCTTGTCGCTCAAATAGAACTAAATAAAGACTAATTTCAGGCTCTTTAAGATCAAACTTAGGAATTAAATTTTGCAAATCATGCTTTGGCTTATTAGCAATCATATCGGAGTTAAACTGAATTTCCGAACCCGTTTCGTTGGGTACATTTTCTGTCGCCAATTTTAATTTTTCTAACTCAAATTCCCGTTCTCGTTGTTTTTCTTCAATAGCCCGTTCTTTTTCTAGGCGTTCCTTTTCTGTTAGCCGTTCAGTAACTATTCTTTCTAACAAACTCTTCTTCATAATACGCAGATTTTAAAATCAACTCTTTTAAATCTATAACTTTCATACCATCGTTAACAATCTCACCTAATTCTTCTGCTAATTCAAATAAAACGACTTTCTTCGCTTTTGCTAAATAAGACATTTTTCACGGTAACAGAAAAGTAAGTTATATTCAAATATACGTTATTCAAAACAATAACACGTACCTGTTAATTTCGTTACGTGGAGATTTCCATCATACATAAAATTGAAAAGTTCCGTACAGCGTTACACTTGCTTGAAATCAAATTCTGTCGTAAGTGAATTTTCTTCAAATATAATACGTCGTCCGTCGTTGGTGCAATGTTCTAAAACCGTTAGGCTTAACCGTTGCTGGCTTTTTGACGCTGCGTTTTCGTAATGCGTTCGACTCGTAGTCCGTCGGCGTATTGTGGATAATAACTAAATTAAGCTTATCCCACTTCTGAAGTATTAACTACTTATTTCTAAAATAATAAGAATTCGTTAAGTATTTAAAATATTACTTTATTCAACTCCTCCGTCAGCGTACATTTAATTCCTACATCGATGATCGTTAGCTTTTTGATATCTCTCGTGCTGCCATTCAGCTGATGCCAACACATTTATATTTGTAACTGATTCATGATTACAAAAGTAATCATGAACCAAAACCTATCATAATTTCGAACCGACTTCAAAAATTATGTTTAAAATCAGTATCGATGTTGTTTAAAGAATGAATGTATTTTTCAATTTTTAGCGCAATTTATAATTTGAAGTCGGTTCTATTATATTTTTTTCCAAAAATTATCTTATTTTCTTATTTTTATTGTATATAGATTTTTTATGTAAATACTGTATTAAAAAAACCCATCTCAAATGGCAAACTTTCTATGAGGGAATGGCACTAAAAACTGATCATTTGTTATGATAAATTCCGCTTTGAAGGGGTCGATGGTCACTAGAGCCATCACAGCAGTGCCGGAAACCACAACCACAGAGTAATCATAGGCACATCTTAATGTTAATTCCTATGTAGTCAAAAACTACGTTCAGCGCCCCCACGGAGAAAAACAGGAACTACTTTTGACGGTTTTGCTGTTACTTTAATAGTTGTTACTCAGCATTCTTGGATTTTACGGTTATTGACGTCACTCCCTATAATTAATACTCATTTCTTATTTGTGAATAATTGTCATTATTTTTTATGGGCTATGGAAAACTGCTTATATTACTTTGAAATTTTGCTTCATTTAAATAAAAATGCCGTTTCTACCAACGACGTTAATTCTAATCTACACTGTAAAAAAAAAAAAAAAAAAAAAACAGTTCAACGTTGCACCATAAATATGGTGAAAGCTGAAGGGCTGCTGATGATTGAACCAAAATCATGGTTCAAGCAGAAGTGAAAAATCTAAAGTTACGCCTTTAACCATAATTTCGGTTCAACCTTGAACCAAAAAGACGAACCCGGCACCCGGCACCCCGGAAACAGAGAGCCGCCATCTTGTCAAGCTGTGACTTGAAGCATTTATTTTTCACAACAGTAAAAAGTAAGTAAACTTTGATGTATATATCTAATTTTTGATTTGATATTTCTTGTTTTCTGTGTATGTATGTCTCAATACGCAAAAAATAGATCGTAAAGAATATTTCAAAAATGTTATTATCATATACCGATCCTGTCACCTTTAGTGTTAAATTGACTAATTAACTTTATTCAAAATTTTAAACCTGTGCATATTTGGTTACTTTTGCTTCAATATTAAACTATTTTTTTTTTACCTGATTTATCATTCACCCCTCTTTTGGTTCCCCTGATCTACATTTAAATTTGTAACGTTGACCTTGTTTACATTTCAAAAATTGCATCTATTATCGGGATTTTTACTCTAAATCATTTATTTTTTTCATTTTTATTTAAAAGAATACTTTTCTACAGCGTTACCTTTCTAGCTGCAACTCTTAATTTTTATTTAATTGCCTCTTGCTGTCTTTTTAAAATGTATTGAACTTATTTGTTGTTCGACCCATTTTGCACAATTTTACCCGTAGTTTTTATCAAAGGCGTAGCCGGTGGAGGGGGAGGGGGGGGGGCGAAGGTTCGAACCCATCTCCACTCCCGAAATTTTTTGAAGTTTCACATGCTGCAAAGACAATTTGAATATTCTGATAAGAAAACCGCATTTGTATAAAATTCAGTTCTTCTGTTTATTTCCGATCCCGTAGGTGAAGGGGTGAAAATTTTTAAAATTTTGCATGCTATAAATGAAAATTTGAAAATTAGTGAGTAAAAGTATGATAAGAAAGCACTCATTTATACAAATGTAGTTAGTTGAATTTTGATTCCAAGGGCCACAGCCAGGAAGTTGGGGGGGGGGGGGGGTGAGAGAACCCCTCCCGCCCTGAAATTTTTACATGCTCTGAAGGATAATTTGAAGATCAAAAATATTCTGATAAAGAAAAACACTTTCATCAACTTGACCTCCGCCACCCCCCCTCGAAAACCAATCCAGGTTGTGGCTTTGATTTATAATGATTCGTACTTCCTAATCATTCGGACTAACTATTCCACCAAGAGCAGGTAAAACCAGTTTTGTATTCAAAACATGTCTACTATAGGAATTTTTTGAGAAATTGGGTCAATTGTGCGTGATTTTCGAAATAGCAGTTTCGTTGCCTTTAACGTTAAATTAACTTTTTTCCAAAATTTTCAACCTGTGCATGTTTACTTGATTTTGCTTCTTACGTGATTTAATTTACCCCCCCCCCCCTCCCCATGTATTTTAAATTTTGATCCGGCTCTACACTTATAGCTGTAACATTGATTTGTTTACGTACTGAAAATTGCATGTTTTCTTATTACATTTATTGCAACATTATTTTTTCTCTCGTTACTACCGAGTCACTTTTCCGAGCTGTTACCTTTCTCTTTTCTGCTCTTTACATCTATATTTTTTAATTAACTACTACCAGTGGTGGATTTTAGACTACTTTTTACTTCCTGGTGTTCTCTCAAGGAATCATTCCTGAATCCGACCTTGACTACTGTTGTATTTTCAAAATAATTAAACTTTCATTTTTCAACCACGACTGCCATTTTACAGAATTTCCACCCATAATTCCTTCTAAAATTTCGTCCCAATCATTCTAACAAAACTAAACAAATGAACCTATTTCAATAATAGAGTTTTAGAAATTAGGGAAAAAGTTGCAATCGGAGATTTCAGATCTCCAAATGCAAAATAGATGTTTTATCAACAAAAACGATGCATTGCACTACACGGTTGATGTCAACAGAACATTGAATAGACGGCATACAAATCAGATACGCTTTACTGTCAGTTCTTTTATATCTTTACAGGGTGAGGTCTTACTCATCTGGGCGGTCTTAGTCTGAATTGCCACGAACTGCTGCACGTTTTAGCCTTGGAGTAACATCTGTGCCGGAGCCCCCCAATAATTTTTAATTATTGTTATTTGTGCATTTCAGGGTTTTTCAACTACGTTTTCAGCCATCTTTGTATGCATATAAATAAATTTAATATTTTTGATGCTAAAGAGTGTTGAAGTATATTTTTGAAAAAAAGTTACATAATTGAGAAAATTAAAATGTTCGCTATCAATTAATCATTAACTTGCAAGCAAAATTTCAAACGCTATTTTTGTTAAAACTATCTGTTGACGAACATAAAAAAGTGTACATATATTTGCAAAGGCCTTCCTTATGGGAAGGGGCTTAAAAATTTTACAGTGACTTATATTGCAATTTTGAAGAATATAACTAAGTAACATAGCTACTTAAAAAATACAATTAGTTTCTGATACAGTGCATTGGGATGTTCATATACATAAATATATAAATAAATACATTTATGTATATGGAATATTGAATCAATTATTGAAACTATGGACTTCCTACTAGCAATGAATCTGTTCTCAGAATTAAATCGAATAATTAGCAAAAACTTAAGTTAAATTTACGTATTAAAAAACAGAAAATTCGCTTTGCAAATTAACATTGGCAATAAGTTTGTTTCCAGTCTTAAGCTTGAACGTAAAAAATTAAATTATTTATGTTAAAAGTCACCATTGCAACACAAAATGGTGCAGTTCAAACTTCACTTTCATGTTACAACTCTGAGCTATGATAGTGGCTAGTAGGAAGTACATCGTTATGATTCAGAGTTGAACCAAGATACCAGTTAAAATAAAATCTATGGTTAAGGTTCAAGGTTGAACCATAATACTGGTTAGAAAAAAATTTGATATCATGGTTCCAAGTTGAACCGTAATACTAGTTAAAAAAAACTCCGTAATAATGGTTCAAAGTTGAACCGCAATACTGGCTAGAAAAAACTCCGTAATCATAGTTCAAAGTTGAACCGTAATACTGGTTAGAAAAAAAATCCGTAATCATGGTTCAATGCTGAACCACATTCATGGTGAAACTAGTAAACCATCATAATGGTTCAAATTAGTACCAACTGTTGGTTGCAGCTGCATTTCCCCAACTTTTAGTGAAAGGTTGAACCAGACTTTCTTACAGTGTACGTGTTTCTTTATTTGCGCCTACAGTCCCATATATATTCTGATCTAACCGACGGCGTTGCTTGGTAGAAGATACGAAGTTCAACCAGAACTAAATATTCCTATACAAGTTTTCGTTCGTGATTTTCGTGGTTATTTCTGAATGAATGAATGAACTAACGAATGAATGAATAACTGAATAAGTGAGAAAATGAATGAATGAATGAGTGAAAGAATTAATAAATGAGTGAATAAATGAAAAAATTATTAAATGAGTAAAAATACATGAATGAGTAAATAAATTAATAAATGAGTGAATAAATGAAAAAATTATTAAATGAGTAAAAATACATGAATGAGTAAATAAATTAATGAATGAACGAGTGAATGAATATGTATTAACCGATGAAAACGGTACATTTGAAGTAATTAAGAACTACAGCTAAATGAAAAAGAGAGACAGAGATAGCTAGATTATTAATTTGAGGTTGGAGTCTACGGGAAAGTAGGCGCGTATAGGAACTTCTTGTTTATATAAAGGATTCTGAATGTCAGAGAGGATTCTCATATTGAACAGTTTTGAACTGTTCAAACAATAGCCTTGAAAGGATCAAGTAAAAAAATAAAGAAAGAATGAAATGAAAATGGAGCATCTGAAGTTAAATCTCCTTACAGTGAATACCGAAACAACGAAATATTCGTTATATTGAAATAGATGTTCAGTCCCGTTTTAAACACAATTAGGATACATATATTCTGTTATAACATTTGCAGCGAAATATTTTCTTGGTCTTTTGGAGCTCAATTTTATTGGATTTCAGTGTATTCTGCGTCTAAAATTTTTTCTGATAAAGTTTGACGGAAAATCTAACTGTCTGATGAAAAGTTATTCAATATTAAATTTTCCTACAAAGTCTGCTGTTTACTTATTTATCTATGTTTAACTTTGTTATTCGACAAAAAGTTGTTCAAATAAAGAAATAGAACATGGAACGATGGTGTCTTGTGGATCCGATCATGGCCTGACTATGACTTTTCAGGACTCTGGACAAAATTTATTTGGCACGTTTCCTCCCTCGCATATAGTGCGTAGACAAAAGTTTGGGTACTTGTCTATTATCGTAACCAAGCCAAAATGTATTGCATAAGAGTGGTATCCAATGCTAATTGCTAACTACGGCCATATTGCCTGTACCTTTTCGGTTTCGCAGACTACCCCAATACGAGGGGTGCGGCACGCAGCGCTGTCCTCCTCGAACCTCCCACAAACTCTCTGACACTTGACAACCAGCACCGGCCATAAAGGGCTGGGCTGGCAGAGCGTTGCCTACCTGCTTTACCGACCCGGGGCCACAGTCCTACTACAAAGTAAGCCTTACGTCACCCGAATCGGATAGTGCTATTTAAGTCGCCTCTTACGACACGCATAACTACGTCGGCGCTATTCTACGCCGGCCACCGCACGGCGTGCATACGAGTGGTATAGATTTTTATAAAGAATGAGAAAAAAATTGGTAAATTATTATTATAAATTCTATTTATTTTTTGGACTCAAATTAACTCCTGATACCTTCTAAGAAAAAGATCTTCAAATCCCTAATTGCGGGAAAAAAAGGATTCCCGCAAATGATCATGACTTTGAACGCGTCGTTGAACTGAAGCACGCCAAGACCAAAATACGCAAGAAGGGAGCAGTTGATTTAACCTGAAGCTCTTTAATTTATTTCCCAGAAAAGAAGGAAAGCGATAAAGATTTTTATAAAAAATAGAAGAAAGTTGGTAAATTTTTGCAATGCATTTTACTTATTATTTGAACTGAAATTAACTCTTGTTACCTTTTAAGAACAATTTTTTTGAAATTTTTAATTACAGGAAGACTCAGCAAGTGATCACGACTTCAAACCTACAGTAAACCAAAACCAAAATAGGCAAGAATGAAGCAGTGAATTATATATCAAGCTACATGTTTCTTCAAAAAAAAAAAAAAGAAAGAAAGAAGGGGAAAAATTTTAAAAAATTTTTAAAGGAAGAAAGAAAAATTGGTAAGGTTGTATAATAAATTTTACTTATTGAAATAGATGAAAATATTTAAATTATTTAGATTAAATTTGACTTCAGTTGTCTTTTAAGAGAAAGACTTTCAAATTCTTAATCATGGAAAAATCTGGGAACGATCACAACTTCAAACTAAAGCAAGAATCGTGAAGGAAGGGGGAAAAAAAAGGAAAACGAAGGAAAAAAAAAAGCACCATTTAGTTAGTGTAAAACTGGCTATGACTCTTCTTTCAGGTACGTTTTCGTCAACAGAGACCATAAATCAAAACCGACAGTGAGCTCACTTTTTATTTCTTTCAGCTACTCACCCGTGAAGAATGGTAAACAAGGATCTCCATTTCCCTCACTTTATGGTCTACCGTCTCTTCCACGGCTTCCTTTGAGACGGAGCCCTCATTGATATCCATCTATGCTTAAACAGTCAACAATTAGGGGTTTACCCTGCAGTTTGTGCGTGTCTCCGAAACAGGAAGTTATTAAGCAAATGAAGGAGCCCTGAAACTGAATGCTGAATTCCAGCAATTAACTAAGGGGAAATTCACTGTGTTTATCAGTGAGCTAGTTAATTAAAAAAATCGAAAGTTTTTATTTAAAACTAGGCAATGGATGCATGGGCTTGCATATTTTCGCTCGAACCCCTTGAAGCAGGAGTTTTTTTTTTTTTCGGAAAAACGGGTAAAAAATAATCATTTTTTATTTTATTTTTTTGACAGAAAATGAATATATAGGTATAGTATAAATTGGTTTTGGGAATTTCAGTTGCAGGGGGTGACTAGAGAGCGGGGGTGGGGTAAAAGTCACATAAATAAATTATTATACAAACAAAGTGCAAACGGATCTCGGACGGGCATTAGAAATACAATAACCCGAGATACAAGATCGGCCCGTGTGAGAGACGGGCAAATGCGTTAAGGGGTTAAAATTTGTGCTTATTCTGTGATTGATCAGAACACAACTCAAGTTTTGTAATCATTCTGTTGACGGTCAATGATGAGGGTAGTGTGTCGACTACCACAGGCAAAATCCTTTTCGGCGGTGCAGTGCTTGTATATCTAGTTAATTTTCCATCGAAAGTGATCAGTAAGTTTAAAACTCATGAAATTTTTTATCGAAGATTGTACGTAATTTCAACTGCAAATCTTTAAATCTGTATAAATCAAACATCTATACATTCTTGAGAGAATGGCAATGAGCAATTATAATTTTAATAAGAAATTTTTAATAACAACAGCAGAATTTTCTCTCTCTGTGATAGATTTTTTATGCATAGAAAGTAATTTGTTTGTCACGGTGAAATTTAAGAATGTGTAATGTAATCAAACGTACATATACATTACCAAAATAATTTTTAATTGGGCTTTGCGGTTTTGCATGTGTCTATATACTGATATATGTTTCCATTAAAACAAAATTATTTATTTTTATTTTGTTTTTCAAGACACTAGTTATAAACATCATTAAAACATTGTTTTAAAACGATAAATTACATGTTTTCTTTCAGAAAGCAGTTCTTAATTTAGCCCAGTGCAGTATCCAAAACAAAGGTATTACGGAAATATTTTCAAGAAATACGTAAACTTCCAATAGAAAAAACAACAATAATGAAAATTAAATAAAAATAAAGTAAATAGAATTGTTTTAATGGATTGGCAGTCGACTGTCGTATTGTGAAATCATGAAGCATGCTAGAAATAACAAGAAGTTCCGTCTAGAACTATACGAGCCTACTTTGCCGTATACACCAAATTCAAATTTATAATCTAGCTATCTCTTTCTCTCTCTTTCTTATTTATCTTTAGTTCTAATTATTGAAAATATACCTTTTTCAACGGATAATACATATTCATTCACTCACTCATTCATTCTTTCATTTATTCAGCCATGCATTTATTCATTCATTCGTTACCTCATTCAAGTGTTAATTCATTCATTTACGCATTCATGTATTTATTCACTCATTTATTTATATTTTCATTTATTCAATAATTTATTCATTCATTATTTTCCTCATTCATTTATTCATTGATTTATTCTTTCACTCTTTCATTTATTCATTCATTCATTATTTCACTCATTGAGTCACTGAGAAATATCCTTGAAAATCCCGATCAAAAAATTTCATAGCAAAATAGGCTCGTAAGTTCTGGATAAACTTTCTATTTCTACATGTTCTACGTTATAAGAGCTTTCCGATAAAGTTTGTTCCAAGCAAATCGGTCCGTTAGATCAGGATTTATATAGGGTTGAAATTTCCCCGTAAGCTCTGTGTTAATTTTTTGAACTGTTCAAAAATGAACAAAAACTGTTCAAATCAATATTTCACGCCGAGAACTCCTTTCAATAAGCTTGCAATAGGAACTTGGCTCTTGTGCCCAGAGTTTACAGAATTTGCTTCAATTTTGTCCATAGGCGCTAATGTTAAAATTTTTTGAACTGCTCAAAATTGAACAAAAAATTGTTCAAATCAAAAAGTAAAATATAGAAATGAGATGTCCTCGCCGAGATCTTTCGAATGCAAAAAGAATTTTTCCAATCGGACAATTCGTTCAAAAGTTATTAGGGGGGGACAGACCGACAGACCGACAGCCAGACCGACAGACAGACCGACAGACAGACAGACCGACAGACCGACAGACACACTTTTTCCCCATCTCAATACCCTACTTTCAAATTTTTTATTTTTCAATCTTTATTTAATTACTTCACTTATTTTTGACTTTTCTTGATTTTTAACGATATTTTCACGATACATTAAGCCTTCTTTCATGCTTTATTATTATTTTTTTTTACTTTTACGGGAAAGTAGGCTAAAAATGAATCATTTTTTAGAAACGGATGACGATTGCAGCTCGATAATTCCACTCCAAGAACGTCTGATTAGCTACGGAAATTGCGTAAGTTCCAGGTAAGGAGCGAGTGTTTGATCATTTGCTTGGCATAGTAAGAACAACTCATACCTTAATTTAAGCCGAAGAAATTATTAGACAGCCCACTTGATTCTCGACAGTTTTAACCTACTCAGACAGAAACTTACAAAATTTATTTAATCCGAAATTTATATTTTAGGGATCTAGTAATTTAGGTTAATCATGTATGAACCTCAAGGCCTGATAAAACAGTGATGCAAAATGTAAAATGAGTGAATATTTAATTTGTTTGAATAAGTTAATAGCTTACAATGCAGCAAATATTATTTTTAATACAAGTCTAGTTAAGATTTATTATTGCGATAATAGTTTATTTTCTATATCTTGCTAATAAATCCAGTTTGATTGTGTCTGCTGTCAATTGGTATCTATTTAAAGCTACACGCCTTCTATAAGAGAAATTAAAATCTTAAAATAAACAAATAAAATAATATTAATAAATATGTAAGTAAATTAAATAATACAAACTTAAATAAATAAATCAAGAATTTAGATTTTCTGAGGTAAAAGAGGTCCATAGAAGTGGATCTCGCGACTCAAGAAGTTAAACAAACAACTTTTTTATTTTTTCCTTTTTTTTTTGTTCAAGCTATTACTGTGTATTTTGAAAATTAATAAGGGGATTAAAAAGTTAAAAGTGTTTTGTATTCCCGTTTGATTTTCAGAAATTTTATCCGTTTTCTATGTTTGTCTTTACGTGTAGCAATTTCAACTCTAACCGGGACCATAACCGTGCAAAATAACTTTTATGTTTGGTATACATCTTTTGAACTACTGGTTAGATGGACTGGACTAAGCCCGACGCGTGCAACCTTTCTTTAAATAAAATCCTTTAAATAACCATGTCGAGAAGTTGCATTATAATAAAGCGGCAATAAGAGAAAAAAAGAGACAGGCGGATTTATAACAATCATTCTACTCATTTTTGTTGCAGAATGCCAAAATCCTGAATGTAAAACATGAAATAAAATATTTCTAATTTTCAGATTTTTAATTTGCTTGGAAGGATAATAGACAATTCTAGATATCGCTGAAAATTTCCCTAATTTTCTTTGAAAAATAATAGATAGTGCCAGTTCTTGCTGAAAATTTTTTGGTAGGCCATTTGGCGTAGAAACATAACTTTGAATATTGCTGTCATAAATACTGGCAATCTTATTTGAGATCCAGTCGAAAACGATCCAACTTAAAGAGTTTCGTCCCTTTTGGGTCGTAGAGTCTTTTGCTGATAAACATTTTCAGTGTGGCTGATGTGAAAATGACGACAAAGTGTCTTTGAAGTTGTCGTTTATGATTACCTGTTGGACCAAAAATGAAGCTGTAACACCAAAGGCATAGTGGCGTGATTTTTTTTTTCTGTTTTTAGTTTTTAACTCATGCACTGTGTGACATTAAATACATAAGACAACTTTTTTTACTTGGCAATCCATGACTTGTTGCAACTTGAGATCCATTTCGGACTGACATGATAGACATTACAAAACACTCAAAAGCTAATCATTGTGGCATTTTATCGAATAGGTGCGGAAAGTATAGCCCCATAAAACAGTTTATAGTCCAACCTGACCAACCCGCCAGCCCTAAATGGATAGCAGATAGTAAAAATTTAATTTACAGCACCTTCCAAACAGCTTTTAAACGCCTTGATTTACAACCCGGAGGTACCAAGAAATGAAGAAAAAAAAAAGGTTTTCTTGTTTTATTCATTCCTTTTGCACTCGGCATTTATTTTTTTGGTACTAATTAGAAACACAGAAAGGGCGACCACACAGTTGGGATAGAAGAATCATCTGTGGCTTTTTAGGAAAACAGATAAAATTTCTTCAGAGGATTTTATTTAGTTTTTATCTTTGCAGCGGCGGATAGCTTTGCAGAAAGCGTGACGCGGACCCACTCAGAAAAAGTCAGGACAAAAGGTCTCACCGTTATCAAGGTTCAATTGAACTTAGTCCAATCACGTATAAATTGTGTTTGCACTACGAGTCCCTATCGGCCACATCTGCTGTAAAAATGTTATCTCATTTGATTTTTCAATTTCCACATTTTTCTTGTTCTGTTTTTAGCGTTCCGTGGTAAGAATATGTATGAAAACGTAGCTAATGGAACCAATCTTTATTCTTCGCGATCAGTTAATTTTCAGATAAAATTTCTTTCGTATTATGAAAATCTTATAATTATGAATAATGCATTTTTGCAGTGAAAGGGTTTTATTGTTTTTAGCTCTCAAAATCAATTCAAGCGGAAATGTTATCTCTTTTATAAATTTAAGCTCATTTTTTTCGAAATTTATTGCAATTTGATATAAACCATTTTTTACGTGATACATATTTCTTACAGCAGCATTATTATTTTTTGCATTCTGATTTCGTCATCTTCTTTCATACATATATGATCTGTTTTCTTTTGCATAATTAGCTTAATTTTCTTCCGTTTGGACTATCTGCAAAGCGTTTTGTAACATTAAATTTTCTGTTACCGTTTATGTAGTAATGCACCGAGCACCGATAAGCAAATTGGCCGATTAACGATTAATCGGCAGAAGGTAATCGATAGTGATATTTAATACTACCATTTCTTCATTACTAATCTTTTTGTTTACAATTTTCAACTACACAGAATTAGATGCAATAAATGTTTTAATAAATTAATGCAAGAACTTTTAAAAATAATTTCGTTTTATTATTACTATTTTGCATTATTATTAAGTTATATATTTCATTTTTTTTTTGTTTTTGGATACATTTTAAAAGAATCCGTCCCCCAGCACCTTTCTCTTTTCCGGAAAAGTAGGGAAAATTAAATGGGCAGCTACTGATTTTAGAACTTTTCTTTCAAAAAAAAAAAGTGTTCTCACCTTTACGATGGTAATTTGAATATTGGGAGTGGGTAATCGTATTACATGGAAGCTAGGATGGCTATAATTCCAAACTATTGGGAGTTAGTCGCAGTTTGCGCCAACGAATTCCGTTTACAAAGTAGGACGTTTTTACCTTCATGTGGGACATCCAGACCTGTTCTTTCGCGAAGTCATTAGGAGTCAATTGCTTACCCCCAACTTGGGAAATATAATGTATGTACAATGTGTGATTACATGATATCTTATGTTGCAGAAACTTACGCCACTGGAATAAGTGGGCACCACTTATTCCAGTGGTACCCATGAGGAGGAGGGTGATGGTGCACATTGGAGGGCGACGCTGTAAACTTAATTAAAATATGCTGATGTAAATTTCCGTTTTCTTTGTTATATCTTCTGTATTTTTTTTTTTTTTTATAAAACGCTACTTTCTCTTAGTTATTTTTTCAGATGGCGGGGAGGTGCATCATCACTCTTGGAGGAAGGACACACGTGCTTATCTATATATATAAAATGAACTTTTGAGGTTGTGGCTGCGCGCTCTACAGCAAAATCTACACAACGTACGGTTACAAAAATTTGCACAAAATTCTATTATAGCCTGATGCTTTGCAAGACGAAGCCGTTTTTTTTTAATTCGGCCTAAAATTTTTTAAATTTAACAATTAAAATATTAATCCCCCAGTATTTTCTTTACTTCGTTCGAATAATTTTAGAATTGAAGTGAAGATAGGTAGGATTTCCGCGCTCCGCGGTTGAATGTAATGTAAACGTAAACATGATTTGAGCCATGCGTGAGGCGAGTGTGTTTCGCCGGCTGAAGATAGTTTTATTGTTATAAGCAGGGTTATATTGTTTCTGCTGCAATCTATTAAAAGTTGCAATTACCAAAAGTTTACATCAGTAGCAAATAGGTGGCTGATTATGATTCGACATTTCCGAAACTTTTCGAGCACCTATTCCGAAAGTTTTTTTTAAAAAAAAAAAACGGTTTTCCGAAAAAATTTTAATGTATTAATTTCAACTTTCTTTTACAATTAGTATCTGCTTTTCTTTCTACCTTCAGATAAGCAAAATATTTTGTACTACTTTCCAGAAAAGTGACGAATTTGTAGGGGCTTATCAATATTTTGTCATATTATAAGTGAAAAGTTTTCATATCGACAGTGAAACCCTGATTTAACGTCCCGCCAATCTAAGTTTTCCAGCATTTTACGTTTTTTTCATCAGGTCCCTGTTTTTCCGTATCCTAATTGATGTTAAAATATCCCAGATTCTAAGTTTGTTATGTAAATGACTTTCACTCGATCGATAGAGAATTTAATTTTGCTTTTGAACATGTTGACGGGAGCACTGCTTCAGTGACGAATTTGTAGGGGGTCTCAAGCTCCAGAGGCGTAGCTAGGGTTTTCAGCGCCTGGGAACAACTGAAGACTTTGCGCCTCCCTGTGCCCCTGGGGGCCTAGGGGCTCCCTAATGGGAATTTAAAAAAACTTTTATGCTTCCTAAATGATAAAATTCTAAAAAGCAGCCCTTTTAACTTTCATTTTTAGTAGCGGCCATTCACTTCTAAGGGGAAAATGGGACACTTTGGCTTCGCAAAATTATTTGTCTGATTTCCTACGCACTCCTGTGCTACATTGGTCATTCCCGATATGATTTGTGGTGCTCCCACTTTTTTGTCGAACATATTCACACGTATTCAGTTCAAATAATTTTCTTCTTGCATTTAAAAATAAAATTAAATAAATTAACCCTAATTTGGCACCCTTTGACGCTGTGCCCGGGGAAAGCTGTCCCTCCTTGCCCCCACCTAGCTACGCCTCTGACAATCTCCCATGATACGCACATTCAAAATAAAATAATTAAGTTGTTTTTAAATAAAGAGTTTTAAAAATAGTTGAGGCATTTATGCATTTTACTTATGTAAATTTGTAATGTTTGCTTAATATTTTGTGATTACTTTAATATCCATTATTATTTCTAAATATACTCACACACTTGAATAAATGTGTAGTGTTCACATAATTTTCAAGAATTTGCCATTCATCATTTGTATTAAAAAAGGACAAAAATTTCAAGAATTCATCATATTTATCATTATTCTATCATATTATAAGTGAAAAGTTTTTATATCTACAGTGAAAGCCCGATTTAACGTCTCGCCAATCTAAGTTTCCCGCATTTTACGTTTTTTCATCAGGTCCCAGTTTTTCCGTATCCTAATTGATGTTAAAATATCCCAGATTCTAAGTTTATTACTTATCAAATTCTCCATATTTTATCTTTTCCCTCGAAAGTGAAAAAAGAAAAATTTTCTAAAATTAGAAACATTTTTCCTATTGTGCTGTTTTTAAAAGCTTTAAGCACATTGTTAAAAGTTAATTATTACTCTCTCACAAAATAAATCACAATCGAGGATTGTTTTTGTTTTCAAGAAATTTCAAAAAGGGGCTATTCGAGTTTATCCAGGTGTGAGAAAGTTTGTTCGTTTCCAGTATGGAACTGGAGAAGTTCGTTCTTTTTGCCACTTTATAAACCAACAAAGCTCCAACACTTCGAGTCTAAAGACGATTTCGTTAGCATGTCACTATTACATGCTATGTACTGTACTCTTATTGAACAGAACAGCTTACATATAGTGGACATTTTACAAATAGTGGAAAATATTTCCTTTCCCATAAGGACTAGGGAAAAAACTTGCAAAGCATTTCAATACTGGAAGATACAGCATTCACTTTCAACATGTCTAAAAAACAATCCACTATTACAGATTATTTTCAACCTAAATTCCAGAATTCGTAATTAAATGCGTTAAAATGGTATGTATTCAAAAATATAGATATTATACTTTTTGAAAGAGTTGAAATCTGCCATTCATCATTTGTAGCATAAAAGGATAACGTTCCCAACCATTTCAAGAATTCATCATTCGTAACAAAATTCAAATCGTTAGTCTATCAGTTTCATTGAAAATGCCTCGCCTACCTATAAAAAAGTTCTTTACAGAGTTGAAATCAGAGCCAGAGAGAACTTTCACCACTGAATTAGCCAAGAAACAATATTAGATAAAAAAATACGACTTGAGCGTATTAAAAATATGTATGTTCGTGTCAGAACATCACCCCGATTGCTATTTTTGTGGCATTGAATGCTGTAAAAAAAAAGCAATATTCCATGTTCTGCTCATAACTAAGCAAGTGTCCATTGCACTAACATTAGGAACTGTAGGTAGGATTCCATGATAAGAATAAAATTTTCCTTGCATTTTTAGTGTACTAATTTAGTAACAGATTCTTTTTCAGCTTTGAACCATAAAATTTCCCTTTTCTGCATTCACATTCACTTTCGAATTTACTTTTGTTAAGATATGTCTCTTAAGCGATGCATATCAGAAATTGACGTGATACTCCAAAAGCAAATTTATAGGCAGGATATTCCATTATCCGCTACTAAAGAAATGTCTTTGTATATTGGCGTAGCTAAGTGGGGGCGGACTGCCCCAGGTGTCACCCATTCAGGTGTGACAACCAGCCCCGATGGAGAGAAAAATGAACCTTTAAAAGCTCCCTAGAATAAAACAAATACTTAAAATGGGAGAAAAAAAATATCCAATTTAATTTTCTATTTTTGAGCAAAGTGTTTCCTTTAAAAAATATTCACAATGTTTTTTACCGCTAATCATAACCAGTGCCCTCAACAAATACTTTAAATATTATGAGACTCATGATGCAAATGGTGTTCTTCTTTTCGAAAACTGCAATTTTTTTAACAAAACATTATATTTCATTAAAACGCATACTGCACGGTTTACATGATTTTTTTTTTTTTTTTGGATGGGGAAGGCGTAATCTTTTCCACTCTGTCACACCCATGTTAGCTACGCCACTGCATTCCATACAATTTTCACTATCAACATACTTCCCATATAGCTGCCACTGATTTTTTTTTTTCATTTCATCAAATTGCTTACATATACATAGTCCAGCATCTCTTCTCCGCGGCTTTTGCTTTTCTTGAATAGGCTAAGGATGATCAGTAACTGTTAGATTTTTCAGATGATCTTTATTAAATGGCTTTGTCTTATCAATTTATCATTTCCCCATTTAGACTAATTTGTGGCAATTAAAATTTCATATTTACAATTATATAAATTCATTTCTCTGATTTGATTTCAAAATGTATGTTTATGTATAAAGCTACTAAGACACTTATTTTTTAATTTTTGTATCACAATTTACTCTTTTTATTGGTTTAAATAAACATTTATGAAACAACAGTTATATTTTTGAATTCAGACTCAGAAAGAATGTACTGCTATCTATCAGAGTCAGAGTAAAAAAAGAAGCTATGTAAAAGTTTTGATGATGTAATAAAGATAAATATGCCACATGATACAAATATAGATCAATAAATATAGGTTATTAGTGATAGAGTGAAAAAAAATTACACCTAAGTCAAGGTAGATATATATTTGTAGAAAAATACAGGCTGAAATAAGTTTTTATTGGCTCAGAAGTGACTTAAGAGGTCGCTTTCGGTGACTTGCTTGGGACAAAAAACAAGTTGCGCCGTAGGCGCCGCTATTTTAACATTGCACGGGCAACGCCGTTGCGGGTACCGCTAGTTGTTAATAAAATTGTTCAGCACCGTTTCTTGGTTTTGGCATATTAAAAGTAATTTTAATATAAAAATAATTCTTAATCGATTAATCGGCAAATGGACCGGTTACCGATTTCAATCTTATAATCGGTGCATCCCTAGTGCAAAGGAAATTTGGATTTCGTTAATTTCCTTTAAATGATTTTCCTAGTTCTGCTTTTTACAAATTTCCAGTCTTTCATCAAAAAGAAACGGTTTGGGATGCAACTTACAAAGATGCTTCAGTTGAAAAGATTCATCCTACCAGTAAAAACATTATCATGAGACTTCTTTCTTCTTTTCTCCATATGTAATAGGTTTCTTTCCCCTTTTTTATTGATCAAACAATATTTCATTTCATACAGAAATCGATCAGCATTTCAAAACAAGTAATCTTAAAATTAAAATTATGCTGAGGTAATTTGCATAAGACGCAATTCCGAATTTTTTAGAAACGGAATGTATACAATAAGTTAGATTGACAAAGCTTTGCTTTTCCCCACTATACTCTACGCTTTCCTTATTTTATTGTATAGACACCGAAATTTGATAATTGCCTAAGAGTTTTAAATATATCATCAATATAAATTACCTTTCAATATATTCGTCTAAACAATGAAATGATGCGTGTAATAAAATGACACTTTAGAGAAATCGTGTAGAACATAAAACAGAATGAACAACTTAATAAAAGAAACATTTGACTATTAAATGTCAGTTTGACCCTCCTTGATTTAATCTTTTAAAAAATATTACATGTAAAGTTTTGCCCTTCAATTCATTTCATTATCACTAAAAAGATTATACGCCATCCCTTTACACGTATAAGATTCATTGAATAAAAATTTCAGTTAAAAAATACAGCACGTATGACAGATAAAAGTTAGTTTCAAATATTATGTCGCCCCCCCCCCCCAAATATGCCGAAGTAGAATAATGCAATTATTGAATTAAAGTAGTACTTTGTTATGTCAGCAAAATTAAACATAAAATGCTGTCAAAATAGAAATGAATAAATAATTTTTAAAAAAAGTTTTAGTTTTTTAGCGAAATCATTTGAAAATAAATTTTTTATACCAAGGCTTATAGAATCCAAATTCACCCACCATTCGATTTAGATCTCAGCTACGGTTATGGTTATCATTCCCTGGAAAATGCACTAAAACTTTAAAAATTGTGGTAAAACAGACACGGCCCTATTAGAAAGAAAGAAGCATACTCAACAGCCACAGAAAATGCCATTTCAATTGAATGATCAATTTATTTGCTTTAGAAAATTCTATTTTCTATCACATAGTTCATCATTCTCATATATAGTTAAATTTCTTTTTTTTAAATGTTTTTTCAAGTTTTTAACGAATTGCCTAACTTAGTTCTTATTTTTCTCTCTTTCTCGTTATTTTTTTTTTTTTTTGGATAAGCAGGATTTTGATGAAATACATCGGAAAAAAATGCACAAAAAATCAACAGGAAACTTTTATTTTTGTTTAAAGCTCTGCCGAATAATTACAAAACGCACGATTGATTCTTGATTGAATGAAAAGCTGTTTTAAACTAGCCATACGTGGTTTTAATATATGATATGTCTTGCTTGAATGAAAGACATTTCAATTAAAATGGTTATGAAGGTGTTTCACATGGATTTTTCAACTTTTTTGAAAAATTTTCTTTTATGGTAAAATGTGGATTTGAAGTACACGGTTTTAAATTACAAGATGATTTCTGGGAACTATAACCCTTAAATCGTGGGTTCAGTGCACTTTATTTCACGATTCTAGAAAATATCTGAATCGCTGAAACTCAGAGTAGTGAATTTTTATATGAACAGTTTCGTGTCAGATATAAAAGCCAATTTTTTAACCCCCAATTTTTTTCATCTTCTTAGATTATTTATCACTTCAAAAAGGCTTTTCAACCACACACATTTATGGTAGGTTATGGAGCGGTATGCAAGCTCGGAACTCCGTCATTGGCCCTCTTGCTGTAACTTCGTGACTCGGGGCTTTTAGCAAACTTTTATGATTATCGTTAAGCCTGGCTGCTTCAACAAATAATGCTGCCTAATGATACACTAAAACCCTTTATTAATAATGTGGTTGGGCCCAAACCAGCCAATCAGAAAGCGAGATGTTTTTACGTGCATCATCTCATAACTCCGAATCAAAGAAATGGAGAGGATGGATGGATTTTTTATCTTCGTATTTGCTTTAATTAACTGCATGTATTTTTTTCTCTTAACATTCTGAGATATGTTGCTCGTTTTATTAAAATATTTAGTGTGGATATCTTGAATGATGTTTTTAACAATTTCAGTCCCAGTAATGCCATTTGCAATCATCATTTTCATTATTTTTTTCTTCTACAACCAAATCCTTACCACTTGAAATTTTTTCATCATTAAATTTATCTCATTTTCATCTTTTGAAATGGATTTTTTTTTATTTTTTCAATTTTACTAATATAAGGTCAGGCGGGGTAAAGTGGTCATACAGCAAATAAAAAGCAATAACTTTGAAATAAATAAAGGAATAGGTGTACATTTTTTAGTTTAGCTTTTAATAATTAGGAGGTAAATTTACCATTAAATATTTTTTGAATTGCAGCTCTTTAGGTAAAAAAAAACTGTCAATTTGTTTGTTTATACAACACTTTTTTGAAATTGATAAAAAAATTGAAGTATTTCTTTCTGAACTTTCCTATTATGTCGAAAATGAGTACATTTCATGAATTTCTGAATTTTAGAATTTATAATAATAGTCTTGTGACGGAAAGGGTAAACACTTATGCAGAATAATCGAGACACTCCAACTCACTGGAAATTATACATTGTCAGAAAATCAGCAACAACGAAGCGGCTTACAACTACAGAAACTTGGTGAGCTTTAAAAATACTATCGCAAGTTTACAAAAGCAGAGAAAATCTTTAAAAAAAAAAAAAAACCTGAGGCCAAGGTCTTGTTTTTTTTTAAAGTTTTATCAATGACACGATGTTATCTGCTTGCATAAATATTCTTACGTAATAGAAGTACGGTATTACTTCATAAAAATATGTAATTTGTTTTGTTATGTCTATAATCAGCTCATTTATTAAATCACCTCAGTTTCACCGTCGTAAATTCCACAAACTTTTCGTTGTCGTTACAACCGACTACATAGAGTTTAACGATATAGATGTATTATGTGCTTGTGTGTTAAAGTACTCGTAACGGCTGTTTTCTTTTCTTTTCTTTTCCTTTCTCTCTATCTCGCTTTCTTTTATTTGTTTTAATGCCCCATTTTTTGCAAAAAAATAAATATGCACTTAGAATTATATTTTATTGTGCTGATTAAAACTTTCCTCATGTAAATGTAGGAAAATGTAGCTCTTTTTCAATTCGTTCTAATTATTATAGTTTTTATTATTTTTAACGCACAATGCTTCATAGATGAGGCCAAAAAAAAAACTACTTTTCCTTTTTAGTAATGATCTAATTCCTTTTTGAAATCGAATTTCTTATTCATGAAAATTTGCAAGAAGAATGTAACATATGTTCGCAACTTAATAAAAAACCAAAGCAATGTGAAAAGCATGTGAATTCAGATGTGCTTTATTGAAGCTTTAATCAAAATGCTGAGTCATTTCATGGTTAAGAAATTTCTGGTGAAACATTTTATTGCTAATTTCCTGTAAAGGACAATACACGTTTGCGTTTTTAAATAATGAATTAAAACGCTTGTGAAATCCAATTTAAAAGAAGAACCAAACTCAGATTGTACTCACCAATTGTACCTCTCCATCCCTCCCCCCTCTTCGTCAATGTGACCCCTTCTGCTGCGGATGCACTTCTTCTGAGTTAAATGTTCGAAGCGTTTTTAAACAAGTTAAGAAAAGATTCTGAACTCTACAGATTCTCCTGAAGTCTATTGTTTTGTCAGAAGGTAACACCTTTGTTTGTTTGAGAGCAAGGATTTTTTTTATCTAAACGACAAAGTGAATTTGTTGTTTTTGAGAATCCTTAAAAATAAGGGTGCCCTTACTTCAAGCATTTTTCTTATAAGTTGTTATTTCTTCTACAGTAAACGAAACAAATGTGATTTCAAAAACACATCAATTGAAATTTAAAAAACAGTTGAAAATAAAGTGTAAGGAAACTCCTAGTTCAATGATCTCGAACTTTATGATGAATACCATTGTTCAATACTCGCTAAGTTTTCTAAATCTAAGGTCAAATTATTAAATCTATGCACGTAATATTTTTAACATGTATACAATAAAACTATTTTTAACGTACACACCCCCTCATATGCAGACAACCCTTGTAAGTGGGCAGATTTTTAATCTTCTGTCAGCAAATCACTCAGCCTTAAAAAACCGTCTCTTTCGGACACCTTTTTATTACGGACAAATAATTTTGTTCTACTGGTGTCCGCTTCAAAAGAGTTTTAAATATACATTTTTTTTTTTAGCATGCCACATACATACACATGCACACACATAGGGGAGACCGGGGAGATTCCGGATAGGGGGAGACTGCGGACCTAAACCAAAAGTTTTCCCGCGAAAAAATAATTCTGTTATGTTGGTAGGATTCTGCTAGTATTGTCACGCTGCCTCACTGTTAGAAATTTCATCACGAAATTACGGTTAGATAACCGGCAGCAGTCTGTCCAACTAATTCACCGTTAAATTTACGGTTTGGGACATTTGTCTATCTTTACGGGACCTAAACCATTTCCAACCAGCTTGGTTAAAAAGCCGTAAATACAAAAGTTTACGGTTTTATAACCATTTAAAAATGTTTTCAAAACAAAATGTTTACCGTTTTTGAACCATTTCCAGGCGTAGAATCGTCAAGGCGAAGAAGCCGTACACGAAGCGTGCAGGAATCGAACCCGGGTGGATGGTACACCAACTTTGCGCTCTAGTCGTAAAGCGGCAGTTTATTTATCAATAAATCTTCTTTTCCAACAGGCAAACTGCCTTAAAATTGAGATTTAAGTTTTTGATTGGATCCAAAATCATTTTTGGTCTAAATTTACTGCATATTGACGAAAATCATTTTATTTGCTGCAAAAATTAAAATATAAACAAGCTTTATCAACTCAAATTATGGGTTCGCTCATTCTCAAACAGTTCGGGAATCCGATGTCTCCAATTTTTGATTTACGTGTGTATGTTTTTCTATTTAGTAACCACTGCTTAAAGTCACTTTTTTTTTCTTTTTTTTTTACATACACATGCATATTTGAACTGATAAATATTATTCATATTTTAACAACAGCGTACGACTGGTAAGGTTTCGCAACGAAGATGGATGCCCGATTCTTATTGAGCGCTTGAAAATTACGGTTAGTTAAACGTTCTGTAGGATAAAGAGAATAAACGATTTTTTTCACAATCAGCGGTTTAAGTACCATCTTTTTAATGGTTATTCAACTGTTGTAATTAAATATGGCAAAATAACAATCAAATAAATGGTTATTTTATTATTTTCTTACAGAAATTTTTAACAGTGCTGTAAAGTCAAATACGGCAGTGAAGTGAAAAAAAAGTGATTTGGCGTAGTCTGATCTAAAATTTTGCGGTGAGTAGCTAAGCTTTCATTAAGTAAATTGGGAAGTCATGTTTTTTCTTCGTATTTATCATGAAAGTAGTGTATTTAAGTTATTATTTATATGTGTTTAAACCGGCGTCAGATCACATTTTCTTCAAGAATGTTGCTTGGGGAGACTCAGGACCTTTGTCCCGAGTCTCCCCTTGTATTCTGTTTGTACGTTTCACGTATGCTGAATCCAAGGAATAAAGGGAGCAGGAGCTCGCACCCAAGCCGAAAAGCACTGACTTTCAAGGAAAAAAATAATAAAAACAATAGTTAAGAAAATGAGACCCAACTGTGACACGACACGCTCGGACAGCGACATCGACATACCCTCTGCATCATCTGATCTTGACATTTCGGAATATTCAGGAGACGAAGGACATCAAAAGAAGTGCCAATTCAAAAAATCGTAGGAGAATAAGTCGCAGTTAAATATGACGGCAACGTCTTCCCGGGCGTGACTGTAAATGTGCTAAGTGACGGACTGGAGGTTAAAGCCATGATTAAAAAAAAAAAAAAAGCGGTTTATTGTGGAAGTGGCCCGTTCGCGATGACATTATCTTTTGTGAATGGTCCTCAGTTATAGGATATCTTGAACCTCCTCAACAATTCAGCAAAACTCGTCAAATTTTCCCCGTACCCGATTTATGTAAATATATTTCTTGAATTATTGCTCATTGTTACTTAAACCTTTCTTATTAAACATTTAATTTCTTGTGTCACTGGTCATGTTCTTTTATTGTATATACCCAGCATTCATTGTTTATCTACTACTTGAGTGTCAACTTCTTGAAGTCCTGAGTCTCCCTGCATGAGGAAACCGCGGACCAACGTTTAATACATACTTTCCCTTTTTGCACTAAAATTCATACTGTCCCTATACCGGGCGTCCTAGGTAATTTTAAAAAATCTCACATAAATTTGAATCTTCAGGTCACAAGAAAACGCTTTCTGAAGATTTCTAGCTGTATTGGAAACTTAGAAAAAAAATCGTGAAGAAAAATTGTCTGGACTCTCCCGGTTCTCCCCTATACATAGGCGTAACTAGGGTTGGTGAAAGGGGGGGGGGTCACCCTAAAAATGTACAGACTAAACACCAATAAGAAGTGTAAAAGAGTTGAAAATTTACTAGTCATAAATTCTTGTCTCTAAAGATATACTCCGTGTTTATTTCAGGCATCTCCCGGGGGGAGGGGAGCTACCCCCTCGGAGCAAGTCAACTCTCCCCCCCCCCTGGCAAAAAATTCAGATCACAAGTTTTAAAAAAAGAAAGAAAAGAGAAATTACGCTTTTAAGGGACTTTACTTTCAAAAGCACTTTCAGGGAAAGGACATTGAACACTATCACGAGCGACAGCAAAAGTAACTTAAAAGACATCAGACTTTATTTTGAAAAAAATGTGGGAGAGGGGGGGGGGGAGAGTAACCAAACTCCTTTCTGTTTCCTCTAACATCACCCGAATAACCCAGTATCCCGAAATTGCATTGCTAGGAAGATTTCAAAAATTTCCTGGGGAGAGACATCGAACCCTTGCCTCCAGAGTTAGCCTAAGCATTATAGATGTAAGACCAGTTACAAAAATTTAAGTTGTAGAAGATCCAAATACCCACACCTCTAACTTCACCAAAGATCTAAACATACATCTACTATATATACATCAAAAAGCTATCATATATGTAAAGAGATTCATATTAACATCATTTCTAGTCATATATATCTATATATATGTATATATAAAGGGTGCGAAACGCTAACCGCAGCCGTACCGTCTATAGCATCTGGGCCTTCACGGATTACCCCCCAGTATGAGGGGGCACGACTACGGCGCTGTCCTCCTTGTCTTCCCACAAACTCTCTGACAAACTGACAACCAGCACCAGCCATAGGGGCTGGGCTGGCAGAGCTTTGCCGACCTGCTTTACCGACCCGGGGCCATAGTCATGCTACAAGCCTTACTTCCATGCTGCAAGCCTTACGTCACCCGGATCGGATATATATAAAGGGTATGAGTTTGAAGCATACACAGCCCTTCGTAATTGTTAACATGCTCCCCCTGCTCCGGAGCCAAGGCATTATCCAGAATTTTTTTTTCGGGGGGCATAGACTTCGATACACTTATGTTATGCAAAGTTTCAGGGAGGAATATATGATACATTGCAAAAGATTTCTGGGGGGGGGGGGGGAGCGGCCCATGTGTCCCCCTTCCCTTCTGGATATGGCCTTGATTCACAAAAACATTAAACATTCATTACTAGATCTATTAGTTTATTTTTTTCATTCAAACGCAATAGAAAATTCAATATTCAGCACAAAGCAATCTTCTATGTCCATGCATTCATAATATTAAAACTTGGAAATAGTGGAATTTTAGAGAAAAAAATCCAAATTCCCCTACAAAAATGATCATCCCCACAATAAATTTCTGAAAATTTTGTTAAATTTGTAGCAAAACATACCTCAGAAGTGGAAGCGTCTGAATTGAATTTTCTTTTCTTTTTGGATGACAAAAGTGTCCATCGCTGGAGTGCAAACATTATTATGTATCGAAAATAATTTAAAAATTAGCTAAAATATATATAAAACTTGATTGTAAATTAAAATGCAGCATTAAACCGTAGCAGTCAGATTGGAAACATTGAACGGATGATTTTCAGAGTTGTAATGCAATCAGTGATGGACCATAATAAGAAGAAAAAAAAAAACATTTAAAATATAAGAGATGAGAGAACATCTGTAAATGAGAATGCAATGCAAATACAGTTCATCAGTTTCACAATCGGCTCATCTACAAAAAAGATTTTACCAAAATGGGTGTTTGGATAGGAAGTCATAAATAGATACAAATTGCTCTTTAAGTTTCTTGATGAGCATCCCTTCCTGGCTTGAGGGTTTAACCCATTAGGACAAGTGTTGGCTAGGGGTCCTTCATTTTCAGACCCCAGCGCCTACAACACCGGTTTATCAGAAAACAAAACTCCATCACAGCGGAGAATATTTTCCACGAAACTTATTATTTGTGCGATTGTATTCAAAAATTGCTGCCTTTGGGTAAAAAAGACATCAAGAAGGAAAGAAAATCCTCTGGAGTGATTGAAAGGCTCTCTGTTTGTCTGTGTGTGGTACGGTGCTTGAAGCCACATTTCGCTGTAACCTCCCCCCCCCCCCAAGGTGATAAGGGGTTTGATTATAACCAGATGAAAAGTCCTCTTTATTATGAGCTGCATACTTTGGTCATAATCACAACCCTTCAGAGAAAGAGGAAATAAAATCATATGCATATGTGTTTAATTTTCTTAGGGAAAAAAAATATGTGCTTTGCAACGCCGTAGCCAGAAATTTTTTTGTGCGCCTAAATGTACCTAAATAAGTCAATACCCAATGGGGGGGGGGGTTTGAACCCCAAACCCCCCTCCCCCTGGTTACGCCTATGCCCCTATATATTGTATTTTGTATGGGAAACTGCTATTTTATAACCAGAAGAAGTTTGTGAGTAGGAGCTTGCAGTGGCTACATCAGTTTGTTTATATCAGCTACCTGAAAGTTTTTTTTAGTGCCAGAGAAATTAGGCTGAATCGTTGTTGGAAGTTAAGATTTTGACTTCCTAAGTGCTTTTTTTACTTCGTTTTAATGGTAAGTGCATGTGCTATCTGTATTTATTAACTTTCATGCATCTGTCTAGCACGTGGTTGAGAAAAAAAATGTAGATGAAGCAGAGCTTAATACGAGGTATAAGATAAAGGATCAAAATGCTTTGTGCTAAAATATGGGTACAAAGATAAAACAACGTAAACAATCACAAATTCAGAAAAAAAGAATCGCAAATAGCTATTTAGAAGCTACTTTAATACGTGGTAGATACACTCTCAAAAATAGAATCCTTATGTTCGACGATTCTTCAATCGTCTAGAAAATTGCTTCATTTATAACGATTCTTTCCTCGCGCAATCACGTAGCTTAAAAAAGTTACTACACAAATTTCGGAAATTTGACGAAAGGTTTACTCGGGATATTTTTCACGAAGCCATTTCGCCAAATACGGCGAAAGTTTTGTGAGATTTGAGCATGCGTTTCTGAGAATGTAGAGATTATGTAATAGGAGGTACCCCATATACGGAGAAAGGGATTTAGAAATTTATTTTTCCGATCGAATACGTTCTTTACAATGTTTTAAAATGAAGAAGACATATTCTATCTAATTATATGTATATTATATTGAACATTATAGAAGAGGTAGATATTCTGTGCATCCTCCAACTTCAACTTCAACTTCATCTTCTTCAGAAGATTCAGAAATGTTTTCCCTGTCAGAGAATGATAATTAGGGATATGAAAGTGACGATGAAGCTGATATGGATGCGCCTACCGTGCAGGGAGATATTCAGATGATCAGGCAGTTGAACAGTGGGTCCGCGCGCGCCCGCGTTTCCTGAAATGGGCTCAAGTAAACTGGGCAGGTAATCCTAAAAGAAGTTCCTATGCTTGAAGGGCAAATATCCGAGTAGTGTGAGACTATTTTAATTGTTTTGTTTTGGTTTACTTTATTTGATTCACAGCATGAAGCGAATTTTGATTCAATTGATTTAAATCAGAAAAATACTTTTTATTTAAGAATTTTCTTTTTGTTACTAAAAAACTTAAACAGAAAAAAAAAAAAAAAAAACAGTAATGCGTAACACACACACACACACACACACACATATATATATAAGCTATGCAAAGTAAATTTTCAAAATTATCTCTTTATTCGTGAAAGATCATAACCATACGAATTATGCATTTCCAATTAAAAACATTAAATATTAACGCATTTTTTTGAAAAGTCGTTTTTGCCGATTCATTTTTTATGTAATCGAAAAGAAATATCTGAATCGATGTGCTCAAATAAAAACATTAGTAACCGGCATGCCCCGAGGACTCGCGTGCACCCTCTTGAAGGAAAGAACAACAACAAAAAAATTTATTCGAACATCTCTTTCTGCAAATGGCGGCATCCACGAATGAACACTTCATACGAGGTACTAAAAAGCACACCTGTAAGAACTTAATCGTGGCAAAAAATTGCTCAGGTGATGGCGGTGAGAATAAAAATCAAATGGAACCAGTCAGATCGTGAGCAGTGGGGCGGGGCCACTCATGTTCTGCTACTCCCGGACTATTAAGAGAGATGGATACCACGCCGGTCCGCCTGGCCCACCCGCATATTGAGAGATGAGCGCAATCGCAGACCGAGATTCCCGCTCCAGTACGGAGAGAGAAAAAGAAAATATGAAACATATTTTCTGAAATTCAGAAGAGAAGAGAATGTCAGTCCATGTTCTTGAGCTGCAAAAAGAAAAAAAGAAAGAAAGGAAGAAAAAAAAAATTAAAAAGAAACAAAGAAAAAAAAACATAGGAAGACAAAAGAAAAACTCGTGATTACACACATTTTGATCAATTTTTCCTTAGGTTGGAGGAATATACCGCGAGTTTTTAAAGAAGTGAAACACATTCACGCCATTAGAGAACCTATTTAATTAATATAAAAGTGCTGATACTGCATGGCCGTGGTTAGCCTCGTGGTTTGAGCGTTGGGCTTAGGTTCGATATTCGTTGCTACCAAGCACCCACCAAGTACATGAAGAATACGCGCTTCTTAAATCCGTAGATCCGAAAGTCACGTGATCGGTCCCTACCATGGGGGCAGATACTGGACAAAATTTCTCACACCGGCATTACTATGCCAAAGTTGTGGAACTGGACGATAGATGTTGTACTCTATCGGCTGAGGCACAAAACAGATCCTGAGGGGGGGGGGGAGCGAGGATATCCGGGTGTTGTGTCTCAGAAATTCCGATAGCTAGAAAAAAACTTTTAAAAAGTCACTAAAACAAGTGGTTCCTAAGCAATATCTTGCCCTGAAAAAATTTTTTGGATACGCTGTTACGATGTCACACTTAGGTATTGGGGGCTGAATGTAACTGATTTACCGAAATTGCTTTTCGGAAAGTTAAAAAAAGGCACTTTGCAAATTTGAGGAGTGGAAAAAACTCCAACCCATGTCGGAATGCAGAAAAAAATGTGAACTCGCCGTTTCTTGAGAAAACATAGCGATCGCTAAGAGAAAGCAAAGAGCATAACCCTCTACATCATAGTTAGGGTTCCAAGTTTGTCGCGGAGAAGAGAGCGAAATTTGCGGTAAATTTCGCAAAATGTTCGCAAGAACAAATATAACAAAATATAGCATATCTGCAATGAAAGTTATTCTTCATCCTAAAACATAGGGCTATTGTTAAAAATGGGATTATTAACTTCGTTTAAAGCATTTAAATATTTGTATTGACTAGGATCCAAAACTCTGCATTCTTTAGAAAATTTTGAGGTTGGTTGGCGAAATCGATGTTTATTGTTACTGTTAAATAATTTTTTCGAATTTTTTCTTGGCACCAGTTTGGAGCCTTTTTAGACTTTGGGTGCTCATAGATTTTATCCTTGGTTTCTGAAATTTTTTAAAAATCGGATATTTCGCGGGTCAATAAATAAAAAAGGAAGTAAAATAAGAAAATTCGCGGAGGGAAAAGCTTTAAAAATCGCGAAATTCATGGCGGGAATTCGCGGCGCGACAAACTTGCAACATTAATCATAGTGTAGACCAGGGGTCTCCAAACTACGGCCCGAGGGCCACATCCGGCCAGCGGACAGATTTTGTCCGGCCCGCGGAGAGCTAGCATACTTGAAAGAAAACTCCTTCTAGAGAACATATTTATTTTTTATAGCAAATTAAATTAAGTTTATTGAAGTAATCTATTTTTATGTTGAATAATTATTAATATGACATCTACATTGATATGGTCATGGGCTAACTACTCATAACATTGTTGTAGGTTATTATTTACTAACTAACAAATTATTGAAATGAATCCAACTAACATTTTATACATTTTAAATGAAAAGATAACTTATAACAAGCATAACGACATATGAAATACTAATGAGATTTATGTAATTGAGATTTTCCACTGACAATAGTTTGTAGTTGTGGACTAATTTTACTTGTACCAATTATTAAAAGAGATTTAAGATGCTCATCAGTTAATTTAGATCTGTAAACATTTTTTGTGTACTTCATTTTGGAAAAGGTCTTCTCACACAAATAAGTAGTACCAAAAACAGAAAACAGCCCACGAGCAAATTTATGCAAATTATCAAATTGTGTCAGTGGAAGACACTTATAAAATTCCAACAAAGATAAGTTTTGATATTTGTTCTTAATTATATCACTGCACTGTAGATCAATCATTTCCATTTGAAGTTCCGGGGCTAGGGTTTCAATGTCAGTATCAAAAGGATTCTGAAAAATCTTAATTTGATTCGCAATGGCATCAAAGTCCGAGAAACGAGTATCAAAATTTATTTTCAAAGCACTCAAAGTTTCGATTGCAAAATCGATAGGAAACTCGGTCTCAGTGGTGTGGCTAAATATTTCACATGTTTTAAAATGTGAAAAACATTTACTTCGTAGTTGTGATTGAAACAGTATCAATTTCTTCCGGAATGATTTGATATTATTGTATAAATCAGGAAGATGCTGGTTTTCTCCTTGCAATCTCAAATTCAGTTCGTTCACATGTTTTGTCAAATCAACATAGAATGCTAACTTCCACAGCCATGCGTTGTTTTGCAATTCAGTAAGAGGGCGATGCTTTTCATTCAAAAAAAATTCGATCACTGCTCGAAGTTCAAAAAAGCGCTGAAGGACTTTCCCACAACTAAGCCAACGTACGGCAGTATGATAAGGTAAGTCATTTTCTCCAATCTCTTTAATAAATTGTACGAATTGTCGGTGATTCAGCCCAAAAGATCTAATAAAATTAACAGTTGATATGACTGGTTTCAGAACTTCAGACATATCCAAACATTTTCCGCACAAAGACTGTTGATGAATGATACAATGTAAGACTATTGGTTTTGAACCACCGTCATTTTCTACAGCCTTTGACACAAGAGCGACCACTCCTTTATCTTTCCCACTCATGTTTTTGCCTCCATCAGTTGTAATACATTTCAAGTTTTTCCATCGAAGGTTCTTTTGCTTAATGGCCATTTCAACTCCTTTAAAAATATCTGAACCAGTAGTTGTGCCATGAATACTATACATATCAAGAAGTTCTTCATGCACTTCATAGCTTTTATCTACTCCTCGAATATAAATCAACACCTGAGCAGTATCTGACACATCCGTTGACTCATCCAAGGCCAAAGAAAACCACTCAACATGTCCATTTTTGTTGAACAGTTGAGAGGATATATTTTCAGCGATGTCTTCTACCCTTCGAGCCACAGTGTTTGCTGACATACTGACAGTTTTTAATAAATTTACCTTTTCAGGGCACATTTCTTCGGCTACTGCGATTATGCATTCTTTGACCATTTCTCCATCGGTGAATGGTTTTCCACGTTTTGCAATTTCAAGAGCCACACGAAAGCTGGCACGAGTTGCAGCCTCTTGTTCAGTTTTGAGTTTTGTAAATAAAGATTTCTGCGATTTCAATCCGCGCTTCATAGCTTCGAATTTTTCTGTCCGCAAACTTCCTGTATATTTTGAGTAATTTTGAAAATGTTTTGCTTCATAATGACGTTTAATGTTATATTCTTTGAGAACGGCTATGCTTTCATTGCAAATCAAACATAGCGCCTTGTTACTGGACTCAATTACGAAATACTGAATGTTCCACTGATCTTTGAATTTTCTGCATTCACTATCAATTTTTCGCTTCTTTTCCATTCTACTAAATCACACACAAAAGCAACCATTCAAATAAAAATATTGTTACAAAGATGTCTTAAACTTAAACACGCACAAACACGTTTTAAGGAGGTACGCACTATTTTATTTCACAGCAGTGTCATAGGAACTGACTTGTGGTTGCGCCACTAGCCTTCTTATATATTTCACTTACTGCCATCTAGAAGTGAGTGGAAGACACCAGAACTTTATCGAACCAACGAGATTATTCTGTAAGTGCTATTAGCGCCATCTGTTAGGGATAGAAGGTACTACCTATTTCTGCTTGTGTCCACCAGATGTCCTGTCACGTTACTCCTCATGGCTCTCTCGTACTCTACGACTAATCTAGAAATTACAGATAATGACAGGAAAATTAATAATATGCAGTGTTGCCGTTTTGCGGACTTTAGTTCGATTTGCAGCCTTTTTTAAACGTGGCGTACTTTTTCGGACTTTTTTTTTCATGTAAAAAAATACTCATTCGTTACTTGAGTACTCGTTAGGAACCGAAGTAACGATTACTGAAGAAAAAAGTAATCAATGATTACTTGTGTATTTCATTACTTTTGTAATCAATGATTACTATGGCGATACGATGCGGGTACCCCATTATAACGGATACCCATACGATACAGAAAATACATCAGCTTCCCCGTCGCTAATGGCATCTGGCAAAAAAGTAATCATATTTTACACCACTAGTGGACTGATTCAACTTTTTACCACCGGCAACAATTAATGATAATATGGTTTTGGCCCTTGGAATTTACTGGAGTAATCAATATGGCCCTAAGGGTGGAAAGTTTGGAGACCCCTGGTGTAGACTGTATCAACATGCCGTTCTGTCGCTGTTTTTGTAATTTTCTGTCTGTCGGTTTGCCTGTCCCACCCCCCAATAACTTTTGGTGCGATTACAAAGAATATTTTCGCATTCGGAAGATCTGGGCTAAAACATCTCATTTCCATATTTTATTTTTTGATTTGAACAATTTTTCGTTCAACTTTAAACAGTTCAAAAACTTTTGACATTAGCGCCTATGGGTAAAAATGAAGCAAATTACGTAAACTCTGGGCATAAGAACCAAGTTAATATGGACAAGCTTATTGGAAGAAGTTATCGGCATAAAATATTTTTTAAGTTGAACAATTTTTGTTCATTTTTGAACAGTTCAAAAAAAAAAAAAAAAAATTAACATAGCGCTTACGGGGAAATTTCAAACCTTTATAGATTCTGATCCAACATACGAATTTGCTCGGAACAAACTTTATCTCAAAGATGTCAAGACGTAAAATATGTACAGATTCCTTAGTTCATCGAAAACTAAACGAGCCTAATTTCCAATGCAATTGTTTTGATCGGGGTTCTGATTTTTAGGGTTCTGAATAACTGAGAGAATTAATGAGTGAGTGAGTGAAAGAATGAGCAAATGAGTGGATAAATAAATGAATAAATGAGTGAATAAATTTTGAAAAATAAATGAGTGAAAAATACACGAATGAGTAAATGAATGAATGAATAAGTGAATGAATGAATGAGTGAGTGAATGAATATGTATTAAACGTTGGAAAAGGTACATTTGAAGTATTTAAGAACTGAAACTAAACGAGAAAGAGAGAGATAGCTAGATTATAAATTTTAATTGGGCATATACGGGAAAGTAGGCTTGTATAGTTCTAGATGGAACTTCTTGTTTGGCTTTTGATTCTTTTCCTTCTCAAACTGTTAAAAATTTATTTCCTGCAGCACTCGGGCGTTTAATAGCTTTATTTTGATTTCCTTATTTTGACAGATATATTTACGGGACTGTTCTTCATACTCTATTGGGATTTTTAAAGAAATGTTTCCTTTATAGCGATTTGTTATTGCAAATTATTAGTACTATATTTTTTTATTTTTTATTCCTCCAGTAAATTAGCACGTATGTATGTCATTCGACTATTTGAGCTCGGATGAAAGTTTTTTTCCTCTATGATGTTTTTAATTTCTGCAAGCAACAAAATTTCGTCTTTCTGTCCTACTGTCAATGAAAAATAGATAAAAATCTAATGCTCTTCCTCTTAGTGTGGGTATTTGAGCAAAACAAATCGCGTTTTTGTTTTTGCTTTCTTTCTTTTCTTTTCTCTTTAGGTGTGGGGTTTCGTCACAAAAAAATAAAGTTGTATAAGTTGTTTGAATATATAGGATCACCGAGTGACTTAATTTTGTGGAATTCTATGCATCTTAATAAAACATACACATAAAAAGAAGTTATCAGTGTGTATATAAAATGCCAACCAATTTTTTGTTTTTAACACGTGCATGGCCGTGCCGGAACAGCAAGTATATTGACAAAACAAAAGGCGAATTCATTAGGAGCTTATCTTACTTATTTAGATGGAATTTAATTTATCATTACATCACTGGTGAATGCTATAATTTGACACTTAAGAAAAAATTAATTATCGATGAAATTCGCGAATTGAAGAATGCCGATAAATTGCCTATATATATATAGGTATATAGATAGATATAGATAGATAGATAGGTAGATAGACAGATAGATATTCATACCACTAACAATTAACTTCAAAAAATTACGTTCGACGTTACTACTTGAAAATTATCACTGACAGACTCATCGAAAACCTAACCCACTTCTAAGTGACTTAGCGACTTTAAATTTTTCTTCAAGGTTGACAATTAAGCATATATAAATGAAAAAATACGAAACTTCAAGAAATTATATTATGTTCGAAGTTACTAGCATACTTATAAGTATCATCATAATTCACAACTTCAAACGGCAGCCAAATTTTCCTGACGTTGACATAAACAATACTCTGCTGTGGTTGAAGGAAAATAATTGATGCATTGAAATTCTCTTTCAGCTTTAACTTTTCGCCTTATGGCTAAACTCAAGCTGAGTAAAGAATACAATCTAGCTGTTCCGCACTTTTCAACTTTTAAAAGATTAATTAATTAAAGATGGATTTTAGGACTTATATTGCGGAGAAATGTAAACAAAATAATTAATAGCTTAGTTTAACTTAGTATACATTAATATAACTAATATAAAAACAAATATAGCTTTTAAAGAATTAATCATACCCCAGCAAAAACAAAAATGCGAAAAAGAGTTAAGTTCTATAGAACAAACGACGCTCAGAGTAGTCGGTGTCAGCGATAAAGGAATTGATATCTAACGGGGGCCAATTTCCGTAGCAGATTCTTTAATCACAGCTGTGAAAGTGTACAATGCTCCCTAATTTATTTAAAAACATTTTCTTGTTTATTTTTTAATATATCGGATTAATATCTTGGAAAGTTCTAATTATGATAAATTACGTTAATAAGACAATAAGAAGACAATTATAAATTAACTATTATAGCTTGCTACATGGTTTTACTAACTAGTAAAAATTTCTAATTGGTTGAGTCAAGTTTTTTTAATGTAATTTACCATAGTCAAAACTTGCCAAATTAGAAATCCGATAAAAAAAGAAAAATAACAAATTGTTTTAAACTAAAATTAGAGAATATTGTACACTTTTACAGCTATGATAAAAAAAATCTGCTATGGAACTTGGCACCCGTTAGATATTGATTCTTTTATCGCTGACACCGACTGTTCTGAGCGTCGTTTGTTCTATCGAAGTAGGCTCTTTTTTCACATTTATGATTTTGTTGATCTATTTAATCTCAATATCACTCAAATCGTTTCAAAGAATTTTTTTCATAGATTTAAAAGTGGGATTTTAAATTTATGCTGTCCTGATTTTTCCTCCATTCTTGCTAAATTTACATGATAAGAGAACGAAGAGAAATATAAAGAATTCAAAAAAAAAAAAAAAAAACTTTCCGAAAACAGACGAAATCTAGGTAGAGTTACTTACCAAATAATACTAGTTACTTCATCATCTTGAAACAACCATAAAAAGAAGAGGATGCTGTCTATTTGAACAAAACAAGCCTCATTTTAGGTCCCCATTTCCTCCCGCCTTCCTTTGTCAAAATTAAATGAAAAATTTAAAGACTTCGTGCAATGCAACAATTTCTCTTAACAGACATTTAAGTCTTAGGAGCTTTAGTGGACAATCCACTTTTGCGTGCAACTGAATTCCTCCACCTGTGGAAAAGAAAAAGTTCTGTTTAATCATCGGTTTCTCCAACTAATAGCCAAGCATCCCTATTTAACAGTATAAATCGAATACCTCTATCCTGTTTGCATGCTCCTTAATATTCGGCACTCGTGGCCATCTCTTTTCTTGAGCTGATTAGCAATTAGACCCACTCCCCAATAGTGAGCTGGGGCCCACCTTTGGACCACCCACGCCATTCAATTTACAAGCTGCCAATCAGAGCAGAGCGGTGCCTTTTGAAGTGGCGGTCTGAGTCCCGTTTTTCAAAGGCATATGCCGACAGCTAGGGTGGACGGCTTGTGTCAACTTTTTTGGTGGATTTATTTTTTGCCTTCGTGATCTTAATTACCATGGGGAACGTGATAGTGAAGACATTAAGGTATAATGAGGCACATAATGAGTAGCTCTTTATTGGCTGAATGGATTTTTGGTGCTATTTATCTTTTTCTTTTTACCTCTTCCACCCTCCCGACATGTCGTATCAAAATGCTATAAATAAGTGTCATGATGACGGGAGTTTTTCGCTCATCCAAACAGGTGCTGTCGAAGTGACGTGTGATTAGGAATTTTTCGCCAAGATTATCTGCTTCTCGAACTTATTTATGACCCTTTCTTCCTAAAAATTCAAAATTGACTTTTTAAAACATCATTTATTCCCAGTAATGGATGATTACTTAAGTATCTGGTTGCAGTGGAAAAAGTTATTAGTATGGATGAAGAGTACTTGAACAATTTCCATTTTCCTTCGCTTGGTTTAGAATATCATTTTGTTTCCAATATTCTTTATAAGATCTTGTTAAAGCAAGCAATCACCTAATGTAGTGCTTTTATGTAAATATTTTCCCATTAAATGACTATTCTGTGGTATCCCGACTGATCAGAAAACACTTGTTTTTTATGCAAAACATTTTCTTGTAGTATTTAAATAAGGTATTAATTTTTTAAAAAGAATTTTTAGTGTTGATTAGATTTTCAACTGTTTTAATTAACTATAATGGAGCATATATTTTTTATGAATTGCTTTGTTTTTGTTTATCTTTTTACGTAGTCGGTTCAAAATCGTTTATTCAGCATAAAAGTTCCGCTTGCTGCATTAGAACAAATGGATTTATTTTTAAAACATTGCCAACTTTGAAATCCATGTTATTTTTTAAAAAGCGTTATTTTAGCAATTTATAAAAAATATGTTAAATTATTAACTATAATATATATTTTTATTAATTACTCTTATTTCTATTCATATTTTATGTAATCGGTTTAAGATATTTTCTTCGGTATGAATTTCCGATTGTTGCATTGGAACAAATGGGTTTAACTTTAAAATGAACATTGTTCCAACTTTGAAAGCCATGTTATTCTATAAAAATATATTCTAGTATGTGTGAGGACTTTACAACAATGAATGGTAACTAACTTATTAGTGCAGTGGAACATTGTTAATCGCATGTGCGTTTCGTTTTAGTTTTTAAAAGTGAATTTTGAAATAATGTTTGAATATTACAGTGCAATAAAATCCCTCTTTTCCTTCACTCCCATTCAACTGTTACGCTGTGAATAACCACAATTTACAGAAGGGGGGGGGGGAGCAGACCGTTTTGTATGCAGAAGTAAAGAAATATTGATAAGTTTTTAATGAACCTTTGTTCGATAACCTCTATTCCCACACGTCTTTTTCAGTTTTGAAAATGTTCAGAAAAGCCAAAGAGGGACGCTATGATCGCGAGAGCTAGCTACTGACTTCGCTATCAGGATCTCTTTCTGGTTTTGTTAGCGTAAACCTTCCGCGAAGTTGCGCATGCGTTAAACCTGCCTGTATTTCATCCAAATGAGAGTGAGAGGAGATCTAAAGATGAGAGAATCAGAGAATGTTTACTTGTTTGAACAACAATGTGTGTCGACAAACGTAAAGTTTTACTATCTAACAAACGATAGCATAGTCAAATAAATGAATAATATAAAATAAAATAAATAATCGTTATTCTCCATTTCATCTTCACTCGTATTGTACTGCTGCGTGCTTATATGTTGCCAATTCAATGCAAAAATTACTATCAGTATTACTGCAGTACATTACTATAAATTATACGGCATGGAAAAAGTATGATGGAAACACATAAAACATGTATAACTAAAATGTAAAAATTTCATTGTGGGACCTATGCTTAACCAATAAATTATCTCTAAAGGGGTCAAAATAACATATTTGAAGGGCGAAATGCTTATAGCATGCAATTCCTGCGGTACCTTGAAGTAGGCAGGAAAGACAGTTTTACAGAGATGGTCAATATCGCTAAGCTGATACCGGATTTGGAATCCTTTGCTGGCGACAAATTCAGGGAAATATCTCCAAATTGTTACCAAAAGGTCATTAAATATGTCATTTACTCAAGTTTTAGAGACACTTTATTTTGATTAAAAGTGTTAGTTTTGTGAGCTGCTGTTTTTGGTTTGTGAATTGAAGCGGATTTGTATGAGATAATGTCCGATTTCTGAGGAACGTTCTAAGAGCTTCCATCTGGAGACGTTGCTTCGGAATTGCTGTAAGTTTGTAACCTATTTGGTTCGTTTTAACACCTGCGCAAGAGTGCTTCCGTTGCTAATTCCCATTTTGAATATGTGTTCTAGAAAGGGATTGCTATGCATTAATTTTCACTGAATATCTAGAGCTTTTCACTGAATTTACGAACCCAGAGCTTGGATCGTTTTATTTATCTGTTATGTAGAATAAAACAATTTCAACAACTATAGACTCGGCATTAAATTTTATTTCAGTTTCATCTTTTGACCAAATTTTTGTGCGCATATTAGGGTAGAAATATCACAGAGATTTTATTGGTACCAGTAGAGTTTATTATTTGTGTAATTAGTAATACATTAAAAAAAAATAATTTTAAATTATTATCAGCGTGAACATATCTCGTGCATAAGTGTTATAGACAGTCCTATTTTTATATACGAAATATGATGGTTGGCTACGTATGACTTTTTCTGCTAGGTGTGACTGATTTTTTAAGCAGTTTTTAGAACTTTCTAATGTTAGCAAAATTTTATTTTCAAATAAACACTGAAAATTAAGAAACAAACCACCTAAATTAAATTTATTGTTAAAACATTGTAGCCGAAATAAACAAGTTCCTGTAACTCCAATGTAATTATTTAATCACAGATGGGATCGTAAGTAACTATTGTTCTGTTTTGTAAAATAAATTCTCCTTTTTAGTATTAATTATTCAAATGCATTGTATTAAAAATTTTCGAGCACTATTGAACATTAGTTCTTTTTTTTTTCGTTAGTTTGAAAGCCATCTTCAATGTACTTTTAAACCCTAAGTACTCAAAAAAGAATAAAAGAATATAAACTATTGTACAATAAAAATAAAGTAATAGTTCTTAACATTTTTAATGAAATCATAAATTGTGTATCTGTGACTTTTAAGTCGCATAATTTTATCTAGAGAATTTATACGTTTTAAGTCATTGATTCTTCCACATCTTAATGAATTTAGTCTGGAAAAAAGTAAGCATTTTTCTATCCATTAAAATTATTTTTACATTGTTCTAAAAACGTAGTGAATTCATGTCTTAATCAAGCTTTCTCTCTTTGTGCAAAATGGTTTTCAGCCTAATTTCCTGTAAAAAAAGAGTAAGAGAGAAAGAGGTAGAGAGAGATATAAATAGTAATAATAACTAAAACAAAATAATGTTCAATATTCAATGATAAATAAGAACAAGAAACTGGACTACACGAATGTAGAGTAAATTTTCTTACAAAATATAAATAAATAAAAAATAAAAAATTAACTAAATATGTTAATGAATTTAATTAAAATTAAAATATAAATCTGTTTAAAGTAGTCTGTTGAGAAGAAGGAAATGTATCCAACGTTCTGTCACAAATATCGTTTATAAACAATTTTTCGATTGATATTTGCAATACAGTACGACCCCGATTAGTTGTTACTCACGGAACCATTCATTTCAGAGAATATACTATAATCAACGAATGCGGGTGAGTATAAATCAAGACATATCATTATACCTTTAAAACGAGACGAAACATGCAGAAAAACGATGGATGCGGGAGCTAAGGATTTAGGTTCTACTACAGTTTAAAATGTTTCCAGCTTTCAGTTTTTGTAGTTTTATAGCTTAGTTCTTTGCACTGAAGGAGTGGGAAGACACAAGTGATTTAAAGAAGTTCTCAAACATGACTCAAACGACCAAACATGAAAATATAAAAAAACTACAACAAAGCACCTATCAATAATATTTTGGCCTACAAGTTGAAACATCAGCTTTTATTTTTTCATATTTTTTTCATTAAAAAAACTGTTTAAAAAGGAGTAAGCATAGAGATTTCTTTTTAAAGTATTACATTCGAAGCTTCTGCTGATAACTAAGTTGTTAAAATTGTTAATTTAAAAAGGAGAGGACTCCATCAAAAATCAACAAAAACTTCAAGGCTTCAAACATAAAATATAATCGATAAATCCTTATCCAATGCGGCGAATAACACCTCCAACAGAAATAAATAAATAAACAAGTAACGCATAAATTTATACATGCACAAAGAAACAAATAATAAATAATAAAATTAATGAAAAAGAGATTCAAAAAGTTAAACACACCATCTGGAAATTGATACTCCTAAGCCCTAAGCAGGGGTCCAATCGTGCACTGTTAGAAATTTCATCATGAAATTACGGTTAAATGACCGGCAGCAGTCTGTCCATCTAATTCACCGTTAAATTTACGGTTTGGAACATTTTTCTATCTTTACGGGACCTAACCATTTCCAATTAACTTGGTTAAAAAGCCGTAAATGCAAAAGTTTACTGTTCTGTAACCATTTAAAAATGGTTTCAAAACAAAATTTTCACCGTTTTTGAGGCGTGGAATCTTCGAGGAGTAGAAACCATAAACGAAGCTTGCAGGACTCGAACCCCGAATGCGTGGTGTACAAGTCTTGCTCTCTATCTACTCGGCCACCGTCATCACGTAAAGCGGTGTTTATTTATCAATAAATCTTCTTTTCCAACAGGCAAACAGCTTTAAAATTGAGATTTCAGTTTTTGATTGGATCTAAATTTATTTTTGATCTAAATTTACTGTATATTGACGAAAAACATTTTATTTGCTGCAAAAATTAAAATACAAACAAGCTTCAGCAGCTCAAATTATGGGGTCGCTCATTCGCAAACAGTTTGGGAATCCGATGTCTCCAATTCTTGATTTACGTGTGCATGTGTTTCTATTTAGTATCCACTGCGTAAGCCACTTTTCTTTTCTTCTTTTTTTATATATCCATGCAGATTTTAACTAATAAATTCGTATTCCTATTTTAAAACAACGTACAACCGGAAAGGTTTCGCAACCAAGATGGACGCCCCATTCTTATTGAGCGCTTGAAAATTACGGTTAGTTAAACGTTCTTTAGGATAAACAGAGAATAAACGATTTTTTTTCGCAATCAGCGGTTTGAGCACCATCTTTTTAATGGTGATTCAACTGTTGTAATTAAATATGGTAAAATAACAATCAAATAAATGGTTATTTTTCTATTTTCTTACGGAAATTTTTAACAGTGTAAGGTTTAATGATTACACGTACATCATGTGATCGATTACGAAATTTCTGAGCTTTCCGATGTGTCCTATTCCGACATGCTCAAATAGTTGGCTCTTTGTTGCATTAAAATGAGCAAAGATGTGTAGGGTTTAATACAAAAGATATATATAATAATGATGTGTAATTTTGTTCTTTGCCAAAAATAATTTCGTTTCTATTGCGCTTTTGAGTTTCTTGAGCATTTCCGCTGTCATAGCCGAAGATAAAGTCAACGTACCCTGAAGTTCAAGTCTCCAGAGAGACTCGTTTGATTGTAAACGGTGGCGATTTCGAACCCATCCCGGCGGGAACGGAAGTGTGTCGGTGGGCGACAAATAACCAATTCGAAATCCAACTTTCTTTCGCAAGATATCGTCTCAACATACGTCGGAAACAAAACGAATCATAGAAAAGCGTGGTTGCTGTTGTTGCAACAATCCATCACAGTCGGCATCACGTGTCAGCTCCTATTCCACATCTGTCGGACGTTAATGAAGAACGTCACACCTGACGTCTGAGCAAAATGGGAAAAGAGCAGCGTTAATAGAAGGCTCGAATGACCCAGGAAACCCACACAGGGGTCTCTCGGAGAATGATGGCCCGGCTTTCATGAAACACAATGATTTGGAAACGGAGTTAACGCCGTTCTTGATGAAAAATGGCAAGATCCTGTTGGTCTCTGAAATTAAACAATAATGATAGCTTCGATTGTTCGGTTCTTCTGGCAGTGGATGCAGACACAAGATCCGGCGAATTTAACAAAATTACTTCTATAATTCGGTTACAAAATAAACCCATTTTTTTCATATTTTGAAACTGTTAAACACGAGCTGTAAAATGCATAATGCAACAGAAACTATCAGCAAAAAGTTTAACATTTAAATGTTATTTTAAAATTAATTTTATCTTTCAATGTAGCTGTTAGGGTGTATTACACCTCCAAAACACTGCATTTAAAATAGGTGCCCCTCCAAATGACTTTTTTGTAATCCTTTCGCAGATGTTCAACCTCTAAAACATAATACATAGCTATGCCTATATTCTTAAAAAATGTTTTCTATTTATTTATTTGCATTTAAAGAGAAGTTTTCTTTTAAAGATTTGAGTACAGAGAAAATGCGTCACTTATATTTAATCCTCTTAGGTTTTCATCGTTATATGCTTATAAAGGGCGTGAATAAAACATCATAAGTTGGCTAAACTTCTTTGTGAAAGTGCTTTTCATTTCTATGTTTGGTGTAACGTATCTTAAAATTCCGTATTTGACTACACGCAATAAGAGCAGGCTTGCTGAACTCTTCTCCTTAAAAAAAAAACGTGTAAATTTGATATAGTATTTAGGAAAATTGATGTATTTTAAATTGAATGTAATTTACTTATAATTTAATCGTAATTTAAATATACTAGAGTTCTTCCAACACTAGAAATTCGACCTTAATAATTAAATTTAGTATTGAAAACATTATGCTACTTACACAATTATAAATGTACAATTATATATCATTAATTATACAGGTACTTTTCATCAAATTTAGCTATTGTAACGCCGAGTTTATTTTAATCATCCTTACTTAAGGCAAACGTATTATAGCTCATCGTCGCCGCAGGGCCAATTGCACTCATAAATGTAGCCGCTTGTACTTCGGCGGATTTCGCACTAAGTTGAGTTGTAGCTCAATAAGACTTAAATGTTTGCTTTCATACACTATTCTTATTTTTAATTTCATTGTTTCAGAGAAACCTTCACTCAAACTCTTATTATAATTGCTTTTAATATTACCGCTTAGTGGCAGCAAACTCTTTTTAACAATGAGTTTTATATTTATTACCTAATAATTTACTCAACCAGGAGATGTTGCCACCTGCTATCTATAACAATATAACATTGCAATTATAAATGAAGCTTGCATGACCAAAGAAAAGGGAAAATAACTAACGAGTAATAAACTGTTTCCAAAACTTTTAAATCGATATCACTAAAACTCGTCAGTAACTTCTAAACAAAAAAAAAAAAAAAAATAGAAAATCAATTGAGAAACAGATGAGAAAATGGTTCTTAAATGTTATGTCTTTGCCTATTCGAATATAGATTTTCTCTCCTTGCTAAATAATTACTATACATTGATAATGTGTACACGTCAAGTTTATTACTTTTATGTTTAATTTTCTTTACTTATTTCTTTTTTTTTTTTTTTTTTGAGAATTAGACCAGACTAAACAGCATTCCTTATAAATATTAAATTTCATTGCTTGCTGAATTCTACACACCTTTGCTAACGTGACGTCGCTATCATTGAATCTTCGCTGTGTAATATGTCTCTCACTCGTTTCGTGTCTACTCATATTTTTACGAACTCACGTAAACTTTATAAAACTAAATAATCTAAAAGCAAACCGTCCAAGAAAGCATTATGTCCGTTGATAAACGTCAAAGTGTTTGTCTCAGAACGGAATCTATTATTATTAGAATTGTATGTGAGAGTTCGCTCTAAAACAAATTTTAAAAAAATACGTTGAACTGAAATTAAAAATAACTTACAGTTCACAGTAAAGAATCGCGCCGACTTTATTTGAAGTTAAAAACATTACCAAACATATTATAAGAAGAGTTGAAAATGAGAGCTCTATCTCTCTCTTCTTCCAGATAGACCTCTTAAGTAATCGTAATGTAATTAATTGTGAAGTTCAGCTATTTCTAAGACCTGCCCTTTTTTGTAGTACAGGGTTGTTTTTAGAAAAGTCTCAATGTTTAATATAGTCTACTCAACGAAACCTGTAAATATGTTTTTAAAAGTACTTATTCTCTCAGATGAAACAAATGCCATGTAAAACGACCTGAATCAATATACATATCCATTTTTAGTAGATGCATAAATCTAGTGCATTCTTTAACATAACTACCAAACTCATAAAAAGAAAGCTTTGCACAATCACCACAAAAGCATAAATCTTCCTATTTTCTACTGCCCAGCTGAGCATTTTAAAGAAAGAATCATATTACATATTATATATAAAATTGAATGACGTATAATTTATCATAGCTTTTTTGTGAAACTTTTAAAACACGCTTAAAATGAGTTCATAACTTTTTATTATGTCTTTCAACCAGAAACAAGTTTCTGTTTACATAAAATACATTGCGCTACCATTACACAAGCTGCTTAAAAGAAACGCAAGGAAGGGAGAGAAGAAAACCACGCCATTAACAACAAAACTTCATTCATAAAAGAAACACTCAAAAGATGATAAATAACATATTTTCATTAAATGTTTATCCGGGCGGGTGCTGCAACGCACACCATTCTGGACCAATTTAATTCTATTGTGTGAAAAATTGCTCTTTTGAATAACAATAAAGTGCTTTAAATTAATCTCAACGGCTTCTATTATGACAGCAGAAAGCGGGTGTTAACTTTTGAAAGAACCTAAAACTCCTCCAACCGTATTAATTTTGAAACAACTCGTTAAGCTTCGAAATGGGTTACGGCAGGTAAATTGCACATAACCTACTCAAGTTGTTTTAACAGGAATTAATGTAATAAGCGTATATATTATGTATATCAAGCTGGATAAATGGAGGTTTCAGTAATTCAAATCTTGAGTTTTTAGGCACCAAAATTGAAATGAGAATTGCATGCAGGTATTTCGAAGGTATACACTTCTTCAATCCAAGAAAATTGATCTGGAAAAATTATTAAGTTCGAAATCTAAAATACTTTTCCAAATATACGCAAAATTGAAAGATAATTGGTGGATAAAGTAACACATGTAACACACGCTTCAAAATAATATTTTAAAATATGAATGTCTATTTGAAATTTAACGCCTCAGTTTGTGCTTACAGAACAGAAATTTTTCTTCTTCCATAAAAAGAAAAAAAAAAGTAGTTAGAAAAAAGAAGAAGTTAGAAAAAAGAAGTAGTAGCTATAAAAAAGAAGTAGTAGTTAGAAAAAAGAAGACGTTTATTATTTTATCACTTCTTTTTATTATTACTTGTTTTTGACTTTCGATTTTGATATTAGTAAAAATGTACTGAAATGCTACACCTACGACCTTTATTGATAAAATTAGTTTTACAAATTTGTAGGAGCTGTTTTTTAAAGTAATTATTTCAACAGATAAAAAAATAATTTGTAAATTAAAACTGAAGTCCGCGAGGATATCTGAAACAAAACCGATACTTATATGACATAGTACAGTAGGACATTTAAGTCTCGATAAATCTTGTTTTTACAGTTTGAAATCATATTTTTTATTTGGAAAATCTGATGCCGAAATTAATATCAAAGAAATTTCACAAGCAGTATAACTATCCTTTATCGCGCTGTTTTGTTTCTAAAATTAAATTACCTATTTTGTCATGATTTTAAAAAATAACGTGTCATTTAATTTGCTTATTATAATTTTTGAGCAATTGCAATGCAGATGATTCATAAATTTCCTTATTCATTTCCCACTCGGAAATGTCATTAATTGCAATTATATGTAAAATGAGTCAGACATTTCATAACTATCAATGATTACTTAACATATATTTATTTGCAAAACTATTTCCTCAAATAAACATACCAAGACAATATGGGGCCATTCATAAATGATGTCACGCTTCAAAAGGGAGAGGGGTTCGAGAAATTGTGACAGTTTGTGAGAAGGGGAGGGGAGGGGTAACAGAAAGTGCGACACACATTTTAGTTTCTATAAAAACATTTAAAATCGGCGAATTAAATTTAAAATTGCGAAAAATCAGAAATTTATTTTAAAAGTTTTTTTTTTTTTTTTTTTCATAGTTTGATTTTAAAGTTTCATTGATCATTTTGTATAGTAAACACTGATGTTGGTTAAGGTTTAAATGTATTTCTTGTTAAAAGTTTTTTTTTTACCTCCATCTGCGACAAAAGCAGTTCTGTGGCTTTGGGGTCTCTCATAAATGATGTCCCGCTTCGAGCGGAGAAGGGGGCTCGAGAAATTGTGACAGTTTGTGACAAGGGGAGAAGGTAACAAGAAGTGGGACATTACACATTTTGGTTTCCTATAAAAACATTTAAAATCAGCAAATTCATTTTCAAAGTTTTTTTATTTTTATAATTTAACGTTAGTTTCATTGATCATTTTGTATAGTAAACACTGATGTTGGTTAAGGTTTAAATGTATTTCTTGTTAAAAGTTTTTTTTTTTACCTCCATCTGCGACAAAAGCAGTTCTGTGGCTTTGGGGTCTCTCATAAATGATGTCCCGCTTCGAGCGGAGAAGGGGGCTCATGAAATTGTGACAGTTTGTGACAAGGGGAGAAGGTAACAAGAAGTGGGACATTACACATTTTGGTTTCCTATAAAAACATTTAAAATCAGCAAATTCATTTTCAAAGTTTTTTTATTTTTATAATTTAACGTTAGTTTCATTGATCATTTTGTATAGTAAACACTGATGTTGGTTAAGGTTTAAATGTATTTCTTGTTAAAAGTTTAAAAGGAAATTTTCTTAGTCATTTACACTTTTAAGATAAAATTCCGGGGTTATTTTCACAGAATTCGAACATAGAATTAATATGTTGTATTGCTCTATACTAACTATCTTTTGCTTTGTAAGTTTTAAATCCTCATTTTATGCAAATTAAGTATACATGTAATCGTTATTATTATTATGCTCACAAATGTCATTGAGAGTTCAAAAATGAAATTAGAAACGTGATCTATAACGCGAATCTTTGTTTCTGAGCTGCAAGTACATATGCTTATGTAATATAGCGTGACATGTGACAAAGGAAGGTAGGGGGTATGATGAGGGGTGACATTTTGTGACAAAGGGAGAGGGTGTCAAACACGTTGAAAAATGTGTGACATCATTTATGAACGGTCCCTATAGCTAATTCTTCTGTGTAATTCTTTCTTGACTATCTATTCTATGTCATGAAATATCACTCTAATTATGAAATATTACATGTATTCATACTTGTGTTTGGATCTGAAAGGCATCATATTTGCTCTTTTTCCAGTAAAATGTTCATTAAGCGTGCCGTGCGTAAGAATTATATAGTTAAACTACTTGTATTTTACATCTATCGCAAGACTTTCTTCGGTGTCTTTCCCTCATTGTTTAAAGAAAATCGGAATAAAAACGAAAACCAGATCATATATATTGTTTTCTTCTTTAAGTACAATTTTTAAGTTCTTAAGTTGGTATAAGAACAAATGCACGTGGTATTAAATACAAGTATACATACATGATAATGAGTACTTGAGTTTCTCAAAATTGAGACTTCTTTACTCGGCGCTTTTTTAAGTTGGGAAAATGCTGAAAAACTTGTATTTGCCTTATTTTTAAGAAACCATGTTTAACAGTGCATGAATACTCTTTTTTTTTTTTTTAAATCATCAAAGGGGGGTCTGCTTCTTGGAAGATTAATGAAAAAACCTTATCAGCAGCGCTTGTTCGCGTTAAGGTTCCTTTGCATAAAAATTTTCGTTTATCTTTGTATTATTTCTTGAGGTATAAGCTTATCAGGAGGAACGTTTGATTGGCGTAATAGTTATACTTGACTTGAGTGGCTAAGCACCAAAAGCGATTCAGCCCCGCTTCCCGTTGAAATTCACTTACATACTACTTCTTGTTAATATTCCTTACTTAACTCCCATTTTTGTAAACCCCCCCCCCCCTCTTATTGAAGCATGCGCGCTTGGAGAAAAACACATTTAGGTTTGTGTTTCTGAACAGAATTTCAGATATTTAAATGATAAGGATATTAAAAATGTTAACTTTTTTGTGAAGTGACTTTTTCTCTAGGGACTTGTGCCGGTCCGGGAACCACTGATTGTGAAAATTCAATCAAAGAAAGGCTTAAACTTCACAATATGGGCAATGTGCAACTTCAGAAAAGACAAAATAAATAAAAGTGATGGTTGAAAATGCATTGTTGTAAATTTGTAAATTAGGAATTATGCCGGCACGGGGGCATCTTGGTAAGGCGCGGGACTCGTGCGGCTTAGCTCACAGGATCGAGCCTGGCAGTGTCGGTGTATTTTCAAGTTGCAGAAAATCGTTTGCACCTGTCGAATGATTATGCGGCATGTAAAAATCCCTTGAGTAGACACTTGGTTTGGATAGACTCGGCTAAATTAAATTCCTACTGCAATGTCGCATAAACAGAGTCCAGCAGGTGCTTACCCTTTCAGGTGAAGAAACTGGACATCAAAATTCTCCTCCGGAGATGATATTATACTCATTGTGGTGCCGCTGAAAGAGTTGGTACCAATCTCTGGGGACGCACTTGGTCTGCAATGGTTAAGAACTAATATATACGTAGCCCATTAAAATTTTTTTTTAAAATGTGAATTACAGATATGCTGGACTTATCCAGTTCCTTTTTGTCCAGAAAAAGCCAAGATATTAGTTAAAAAAGAATTTTGAAAGGTCCCTAAAATTTGTGGGGGGGGGGGGAGGCCTCTGAACAAGTCCCGATTGCCCTACAGGATAATAAAGCTCTATAATCTGTGAAGATACGCTAGGTCTATTTATTATTTCAAAATGTTTTTCTTGGTACACACGCAGAAACTTTTGCTTTTGGAAACTACTCATTTTGGATGAAAAGGCTGTGTTTTAAGCCGCCAGAGGACTGAAATATATTTAAATTGCAAAATTCGCAGCTCAATCACTTGCGAAGGGGAATTTGAAAATTTTGTTAAAGCACCGTTTTGAGAAACAGGGTTTGGTGAGACGGTTAAAAAAGTTTGGTCGCAAGCGTGTGCATGCATTTTAATGAGAGGGGATGAGCTTGTATGTGCGTGTACAAATTTATAAGAATTTGGATCAGTTTTGACCGCTCTGGTGTTAAACTAAACTATAAGAAGGCCTTGATGTTCGAAAATTCTATTGCGTTAGTTACTATAGTTGATGAAAATGTAGTTATCCAAGAACAGTAAAGTAGTTTGAAAGTATGTAAATTCATTTGAAATTGCATGGCATTAAAATTTCCTTCTAAGCTTTTAAGAGCATCTGAAGCATTCCGTGAAGCGAAAAAGTCTCACGAATGTCTTGCCAAGCTTTCGTCTTAATGGATGTAAAGAAAGTGATCAATCTCAGCCAAATCTTGGAGCAAATAACTATCATTGTTTCCCCATTCAGAACAGGAGAAATCTAACAACCGGACACTTTCTCCATCAAGAGAAAAGGAGCCTCCACGGGGTGTTGCTTGATTTCCAGATCAACGATTCGTCCTTTTCTCGTAGAGCTCAACGACTTGCTGTTTGCATGACAAATAGAGAAATTGCATGACAGTCTTCGAACTTCAAACGATGCGAATCCTTGACTAATGACAGTGCCATTTTTCTGTCCTACCAGTGGCGTTAACGAGGAACTCTTTACCTGCGCCGGTACAATGATTCAAGGGTGATTTGGGAGCGCAAAAAAAGAGAGAAATGGTTGGTTTGTTGCAACAACTTATTGTTCGAAAACATGTCATTCGATTAGGAAAGGCTTCTGAAACTCCTCCTACCCACGCATGGTTGAGCATGGGGGCAGAATGAATAGTCGAAATTAAGCCTCGCTTAACGATACACCGAGGTTTCTTCCAGAACATTAGGAGCTTAATTTTTCTGCTTAAACAAAAGAATTTTTCGTTTGCTCTGTGGTGCATTAATGATCCATTCGTTTTGTAATCATACAAAATTATTGCTGTTATAACCTTGAAATTAGGCATTCGAGAAATCCAAAAGATGGATGAATCCACCTCATTTTTGGAATTAAGGCTAGTTTTTGGACTTAATGGCAAAAAATCTTTTATTTAATGTTTTGCCCTTTTCAGACGATTTTTTCCGTACCATAGCCTTTGATAATCGTAGAAGCAAAAATCGATGTAGCCTTAGAAAACATAAACGTTTGTTAGCAAAATGATGTTTCTGAACTTTTACCAAGACTTGCCAAGTTTTAAGAAATTTTCAAAGAAAGATCACCTTTCTCGAAAAGCTTTAAAAGTTAAAACAAAACGTCTTGCACAAAAGTTATAATTCTGTTGGGTTTTAGAATTTTCTTTTCTTTTCTTCTTTTTTTTTTTTTTTTTGAAGAAATAATTTAAGCATATTTTCCTCATCGACAACAAGAACGGACAAAATAACTCATCCATTAACTTTCAATTAGTTTTTTCCTATCAAGCTCAAAAAATTAATCTGTATTTTCCCCATATGATTCACTCAACTTTTCAGTTGCGTATGTCACGAAATCTTCGTGTTCCTTAGAGATTATTTATTTATTTATTTGAAATTTTCTATCCGTTTAACTTTAACCTCCTGAGCCCTGGCATCCAATAAAATGGATGTTTTGCTTTTTCTCCCTGTTGTGACAGATTTTATTTTAGCAAGCAAGACCTAGACTGGAATTATAAAGGTGAAATAGTAAATCACTTTTTAGCTCTGAGAATTTGGAAAAGGTAGTTTATTTGTTTACAATATGGCAAAGAACACGAGTACAATTGGAATTCGAAGCTCTCGCGGCTATTTTGATTTTCATATTATTTTTTTTCTTTCTTAATATTGTTCTAGGATTTTTATACAAGTTTGATCTGTTTTATTATGTTATAAGTAATGAATAAAATTTTTTGTTTATCCATTTTTGTGTAAGTATCGCATAGTTCTACTGTAATTATGACCTCAACATACATTCAAATGGATCTGCCCCCCAGAAAAATTTAAAAATTCAAGTTTATTAATTTTTTGAAAAACTTCACTTTTATCTTACTCGGCTCTCAGGTGGTTAATTTATTGCTTTTCATCTTTAATTTCATCCCATTTTTTACTTTTTAAAAATTTATTTATTTATTTTTTAACTGACGCCAAGCTATTTACTTGTTTGCTAGTAGCATTACGCCGAAATGTTATTCTAGTTATTTCATTGCTTGAATACTTAAAACTATTTTAAATAGCATTTCAGTCACAAAAATATTAGCACCTTTGTTTTAAAACAAAAATAACTTAAAGTTGTCTGTAAGGGCTTGAGCTCTAGTCTTGAGCCGTAATACAGTAGTTAGCATTTTTGAAGACTTTTACATAACGAACGTATCGATTGAACAGCTGGTAAAACTAGAAGTATTAAAATGAACCAAACTCATCAAACAAAAGCTAAACACTTTTGTTATTATTATTACTGTTATTATTCAAGAGTTTTGCAAAGCAATATCAATGCAGTTAATTCACAAAGCCTTTCTATCGTATTCATCTGGAAATTTAGGGTGTTGCATAAAAATATGATTGGGAATTCATTGGTATCCAATCGATATGTATAAAATATCCATTGAAAATCTTTTAGTCTTCTACAATGTCTGGTTTTTACTGAAAATAAAATTCATATTGAGTATTAAAGCGTTGGATGATTCTTATTTCATCTAGTAGCTATTTTAATTAGTTATTCATTCTTTTATTTATTTATTTTAGTTTTTTTCGTGAATATTTCATATCTCCCCCTGAAAATATCTGTTATTATAATATACATATTATAAAATATATACATATTATAAATTTTTAACATACAACTAGAATAAAAACTAAAATTTTTAATGAGCAGCATTTTACACTAAAAAATTCTAGTTCAACTTTTCACCAAAAAATCGAAAAATGATGAAATTTAGTTGCAACCAACCGTCGGTACTAAGTGGAACTATTATAACAGTGTAGTTTTACCATGAATGTGAAACTAAGAACCATTATAATGGTTCAACTTTAGTATGAAATGTTGGTTGCAGATAAATTTCACCCTTTTTTCTTTCATTTTTTTTGGTGAAAGGTAGAACTAGAATTCTTTAGTGTATACAATAAATAAAATCTCCAAAAAGTGATTTAATTTTTTTTTTTTACTTACACTAAGACCATTAAAAGTTTACAAAAAAAGTTTTTTTAATAGGTTTACCATAATTATAAAATTTTTTATAGTGCACTCTCAGAAATGCATGCTCAAATCTCACGAAAGTTTCGTCGTATTTGACGAAATGGTTTCGTGAAAAATGCTCCGAATAAACCTTTCGTAAAATTACCGAAATTTGTGTAGTAACTTTTTTATGTCACGTGATCGCGCGAGGTACGAGGAATCGTTGTAAATGACGAAATTTTCTTAACGATTGAAGAATCGTCAAAAATGAGGATTCTATTTTTGAGCGTGGGTTTCCTTTTACCATTGCATGAGTATATATAATACTTAAACAAAAATACTTTTTAGAAACTATAGAAAAGAAAACGACAACTCAAAATGCGTTAAAAAACAGCATACACAAGTTACTGAAAATGTCCTTTTATTATGTAAGAAATTCATACATTAGAATGGATTTCCGGTAATGAAAGTAGCATTAATTGCTGTATTCTCAGATCCTCTCTCAAATAAAGCATTCAAAGCAAATACTCTTTCATTTTAACTTTTAACGTGATTATACAGTTTGCCATCCCAGCATTAGAAATACCCACAATCACATTTATATCGGTGTAATTAATACCTTGAATAAACGCTTCCCTCCTTTATAAACAAGCAATAAACCACGTGCACCAACAAAGAAGTTCTTCACGAAGCGCTTATCTACTCGGTCAAAACCGTGACCAACTATTTCTGAATTAAGTAGAGTGAGATATCAAAATGTTACTTGTTGTCTCCGTGCCGCCCGTCTTGAAAAATAGTTGTGGTCTGAATACCCCGCAAATTATTGGGAAGTGGTCTGCCAATAGTGTAGCTAGCTGCAAATTGTTGCCGGAGCGTTTGAATGCTGCTCTGTGATATGCTGGGACCTTTTAACCCTTTAGAGTAGCATCTTCATATGAAAGAACTTCCTCGCAGGACGAAACCATCCGTCATTCTAAAGCCTGTATTTTCAAATGAGTGAGATAGATTTGTTTGAAGTATGAAAGATTAAAATCTTCTGCACAGAAAGATGAAAAAAAAGGTATATGTTTTGATATCGCGGTTTCAGATGGAGCTATTATTATTATTATTATTTATTTTATTATTATCATTTTTTGATCAAGGTGAGTGAGTTTAACTATCTAACTCAGCAAAAGTTGAAGAATGAAGAGTTTCTGAAATTTCTGAAACATAACAGAATACGAGAATACCTATCGAGACTATAAAAAACACTCGAAAATTTTGTCTGGTTTTTATCCTGCTTAAATCTATAGTCCTAAGTAATGAGCGGTTCATCATATACCATTTATTAAGTTCTTAATTAAAGGAATAGCAGCCCCAGTCTTTGGGGCAAATGTAAACAGGGATTTATTTCCCATGATGTTCATGCAAATTGCAAACCGTGGCCTACACTGTCTGCTTGTAAGCTTTATTTCTGGAGAAATGGTCCTCAATATGTGGTCCACGAACCGCATGTCCCGCTGTTATCCTTTAACGAGAAATATCTTACAAAAGATGCGGTAAATTAATTTTAACTGTGCCCCGCAGTGGATCAGTAGGTTAAACTCGATTCAAAGAGAAGATCGAAACTGAGGCAGCACTGCCGTGATCTCTCTCGACTGATTGCTCCGGGACCGTGTACTCTAATGAGAGCTGCTGCATGTAAAATCCGTCGTGGCTCCAAATGGCCAACAAATTTGAAATAATACCTCTGGGGGATGCTAACTTGGCTGACGAGTGCCCCTCTGGGAGGTAGTTCAAAATTAGGTACTTCCATCCTAGCGGAACTCATTAATAAACGGAAGGCGCTCCCTTGTCTGCCTTAATTCCTGGTCGGCCTGCAAGGGGTGCTTGGATTTAAAAGTGGCATTAGCAACAACCACGACATTTAGGTAAAATAAGCCTAAAAGTATAATTTTCATATAAACAAAATATTTATCGTGTTCCCTATAGATTGGAAATATGATAAACTTAAGTGTTTACACTTACCCCAGAGTACAAAATATGTGGGGTAATTTCAAGCACTTAACTTGAAAAATAGCAGGAAGGAGGAAATTCATAACCATAGGTTTTTAGTAACATTCTATATGTCAAATGAAAATGGTTGAAACCACTTACCTCGCATTTCTAAATGAGATGGAGAGGAAAATAAGATCACTAAATTTTGTTGAACAACTTTTTACAACGTGTCATTTTCAAACAATGTTGGCTCTTCTACAGTTGTTTCAAAACATACGATACTTTTTCAACGTCTTTCCCATGTTGGCAGTTCATCGCTCACCCGCAGTTAAGTTTTCAAAATCACCACAAGTGTAGTTATGAACCTTATTTACATTGTTACCCCATGCTCACAATTACCTCAACTGACCCTATATCATTCGTTAAATTATATGAAAAGAATATTTGAACGACAGAGTAATTAATATACCATAAATGCGTAATTACAAAAATGACAGGTCCTTTTATTCGTTTTAAACACGTTGTCTTTTGATTTTAACAGTGTCGTAGCTTATAAGAATTATTTGAATAACATCTGCTTACCACAGACATAAAAAGGACATTGCGAACCAACTGAATGGAACAAATAAACAAACGAGTTTCGGTATAAGTTTTTTGAAGACATGGATTGCTATTATACACAAGAAGGTTACGCTGCAAATCAGTGAAAAAAAATCTTTGCCTTTGACGAAAAAAAGGCCAAAAATAAAACAGACAAAAGAATACTAGAAAATAAGTGTGCGTTTCGTTATTTTCTTATTTCATAACAAAATGCAAAAGAATCAATATGTTTGAAAATATTAATTTGAATAGTTCATTGACATTTGACATTTCCGCACTGTAAAACATTTCTGTAAAAAGACAGAAGAGAAACTGAGTGTTTCTTGAAACTTTGACATTTCCGCACTGTAAAACATTTCTGTAAAAAGACAGAAGGGAAACTGAGTGTTTCTTGAAACTTTGACATTTCCGCACTGTAAAACATTTGTGTAAAAGGACAGAAGCGAAACTGAGTGTTTCTTGAAACTTTGACATTTCCGCACTGTAAAACATTTGTGTAAAAAGACAGAAGGGAAACTGAGTGTTTCTTGAAACTTACGAAGAGCTTGTTTTAAATTGAAAGTTTCTTGATTTCAGTTTCTCAATAAAATTCTTGTCTTTCCACACATTGTAAAACTTCAGAGAAAGCTCTGCTAAAATACGTGTAACTGAACATTTGAAATTTGTGACTACCAGTTTGAAAATTGTAAACTAATGCATCAGTAAACATTTGGGATCTATGACTACCAGTTAAAAAAATTGTCAAGAAATGCATTATGGTATATTGTTGGCGTACGGGTCGTTTGACAGCTCTAATGAACAACTTAGCCCTCGGAGGCGTCTCTAGCCGAGCGACCGGAGGCACAGGAATCGTGTCAGCGTGAGCTCAATTAAACTCGCCTTCGACTTTGTGCACTGGAAAAACTAATTCAATGTACTCACAGGCGGCGCCACAACTGCTGAACATTTCCTTTTGCTATTAATTTACAGGATGTTCTCTTTTTTGTTCTCTATAATTTCCTTATTTGAAGACTGTGTAGATTTCTGTTTTTAAGTCTGTAATTCTACTTCAGTCTCCGAATAAATGATTTCCAGGAGATTCTTTTGCATTTTCGGCCAAAAATTGATGCGTGTAACAAGACTCCTAAAACAAAAGAATTAAAAGAAAGTTCTTACTTGCTCTAAAACTGGAATAAACAGCGTCGGTTATTACTGTTTTATTAATATATTTCAAGGAAGACTCCCCCAAACATCTAATATATTAACCTTAAATGCTGAACTACGCTTTACTATACATATAGAAAACTGCTCCAAGCGAGCACTTGAGAAGCTCAGAATTTTAAAGAGCCTTTGTGGCACAAACTGGGGGAGCAATCCGAAAACACTAAAAACAACCTGCACTGCACTAATTAGACCAAACCTTGAATATGCAACACCCATATGGGCACACGTGTCTGAGACAACACTGAAAAAACTCGAAAAGATCCAGGCACAAGCTGCAAAAATAATATGAGGAGCTGTATCATCGATCAACAACTTAAAGGCAGAACGGGAATGCAGACTCCAACTCTACAACAGAGAAGAAAATATCTTACAATCAAGTTCACTAATAAGGCAAAGAATCGAGACCCGGAGCATATCTCCAGAAGAACCTTTGGAAATTGGAACAACAAAACAAGACTCAACAGGTCATCCACTTTGACATATGACGACGAGATCAGAAAAGAACTAGAAGTAAGACACTCTTACTATTACTATTACTATACAGGCCATTTCAAATCGCATGCATTTTCGAGTTTATTTGCTTTTCTCAATGGATATGCCTGAAACTCTCGTCCAATATGACAGAGAACAAGACAGTACGATATAATATTACAATGCAAGGAAGGAAATTACAAGAATACACCCAGGGCAAGGAAAGAATTAAACCCAAGACCTCGTCACTGCGCTCAGGCAGGCAGCGGAAACTGGTACTAAGACCGCTCGGCCACTGAGGACCCTAAGACATTCTTCTCACGCTGTTCTAGCAGAGCCTTTACTTTCCTCTGCATAGTATCCCAAAAAAAAAACAAAATTATCCTTAATGTAGTTCAACACTGCTCAACCAGGAAGCTGTGGACGTTATTAAAACCAGAGGACTCAAAGGAACAATCGAGATGTACTCTAACGCCGGAGTAGTCCAAATTTATACAGCTAGTTCCTCAGATGAAACAATCCTCAGAGGAGGATCTGGCGTTCATATTATACTACCAGATAACTCAACCAGACATCTAAAATATGGAGCAGGTAATACAGCTTCGAATTTTACGTGCGAGTTAAATGCTATTCAAGAAGCTGAAGCTCTGAAGGAATACACCAATTTAAATGATATAAATAAAAACAAAGGACTGTAATATATTGTGATTCTGAAGCTGCTCCAGAGGCACTCATACATATGCACTCAAGGCTCACACGGGAAATTCAGTCTACTAGAAACAATTTGTCAAATAGGGAAAACATGCACCATGCAATGAATGCCTGCACACGTAGGAATTGATGGCAATGAATCAGCTGATGAACTGGCTGAAGAGGCAAGAGATATAAATATTAACACCACAAGCCTAGTTACATTTGATGAAGCAAATGCCATTGCCCGATATCGACTTAAGGAGAAAACCATCAAGGTGAATCATCAAATATGCGAGATTAACTCCAACAGAAATATCACAAAGGCAATAACTAGGTTGAGAACAGGCCACTTTGGAGGCATGAAAATAAATGCAGACAACAACAGGACGTATATAAGATGTAGAAATTGTCCTGGTGAGGAGCTCTTCCCAGGTCATATTATCAACTGTCCAGCAATACTAGCATCTCTTCAGAACATCAGAGAGTACCCATTTGAAGGTGATCTCTACACAGAGAAAATAGCAGAGTTAGCCAAGGCTGTCATTAGAGCCCCCGGATCCATTTGACTTCACGATGGACACGACACCAACCAACCATTAATACATTTGATGCAATAATTTTTCCCGAACAAAACTCCTTCTTGTGATCAAAGTTTAACATTTTTTAATATTTAAAAACTATTTGATAATTATAAAAACCGATATAACATTTTTAAAAAATGAATAAATAAGTCAGTCATTGTAAGAATCGTACCATTCCAGACTAAAAACATAAATGCCCTACAATAAAACATTTGAGTGTCTTATTCACATAATGGTAATCTATGAAGAAACTACTTTCAATTACTCAAGTCAAAAAATTAAGATATGTACTAACGTTAAATGCTCATCTTTTGAAACATTATGATATGAATGATTCTAACTATTCAAAAAGGCTCTAAATAAAAATCTCATTAGAGTTCTGGCAATATGAAATGAAGTTAAGAATCGTTTTAAAGAAAAATAATATAGGTATAATAGGCATTATAATAAGTACCAAACCTATTTAGAAATAATGCTTTAAAAGTTATCGAATGTTCTAAAACTGATGAAATTAATACTTCAAAATGATACTTATTGTGTTAGGATCAATGCAAGGGCTCGCTTGTATTGGACATCAAAGGTAACTCTTTGATTTACAACGAATATTTTATTTTAGACACATGTTCCGGATATCTTTTGAAAATTGACAACCAAATATTATTACAAAAGATAAAATACTTTTTTTTTGGGGGGGGGGGGTAGGGAACAGAACCGACTTCAAATTAAAAACTGCTCTAAAAAGTAAAATAAATTCCTTCTTTAAACAACATCGATACGACATTTAAACATAGTTTTAGAAGTCGGCGCAAGATTATGACAGTCATGGTGTAATTACCATTACACCATGTGTTACTTCATATTAGAACTGTTGCAAACTCAGGGTCATTTAGATTTGTAATTGATTCATGCTTACAATAACTTTTATCTATCATAATTTCGAACTGACTTCCAAAACTATGTTTAACAGTCGTATCCATGTTGTTTAAAGGAAGGATTTACTTTTTACTTTTTAGCACAATTTTTAAGTTGAAGTCGGTTTTGGTTTTTTCCCCACAAATTATAGTATTTTACTCTTTTTAGTGTAAATACATTTTTCATATAAATACTCTATAAAAAAAGTATGAAAGGGTGCACCCACTTTGAATGGGTGGCATTAAAACTAATCATCTCTATGATAAATTACGTTGATTTTTAAAACTCAAATTTAAATTATTCACCAAAATACTTTAAGTTTTGTTTCAGAAAAGCCTTCACACAAACTCTTATTACAATTGTTTTTAATATTACTGCTTTAGTGTCAACAAACTCTTTTTAACAATGAGTTTTATATTTATTAATAATTAATTCCACAAAGAATCATCAAACCAAGCCTTTCCAATTAAAAGAAAAATGCTTAATTTTCACCCATAAGGTTCTTTCTAAAGAACTATAGTAGTTAAATAGATGCACGACATTTAAGTTAGATGACCCTCTATCGAGTTTAAAAAAAATAAAACCGGTTCACTTAGTAAAAAGTTATGGATATAGAAACAAAGACTATATTTCCACCCATAACTTTTTCTGATTATCAAATATGGTCAAACGAAAGAACGAAAGTACGGAGTCTATAGGGGACCACCCTTGATCGATGAATAAAGGAATCATCAAAATCCGCTCGTCTAAGTGAGAAGATATTGATGAACAAAAAAAAAAAAAAAAACCCTTACTGTTTAAATTGATAACCTCCTCCTTTGGGGAAGTTGGTTAAAAATAGACATCAAATGAGTACGTATTTTAGACTTTTTATGCTCTTCCAATTCCGCTAATTCTCTTGATGTAAGGTTTTATTTTTTTTATACTTATCTAACAAGTTTGTTTAATTTTAACTTCATTATTTTAATTAATTAATTACCAGCTATTTAGTCTATGTATTGCGCAGGAGCCTTTTTCAAGGAATTGTTTATGTTTAGATAAATAAATACAAGTAATTTTCAAGTGGCCAAATAAATTATTATTCTATTTTTTATTATTTATCTTATTTTATTTTATTTGTACATTTGTATTTATTGTATTTTATTATTGTTATTATTTATTTATTTATTTATTTTCCAATTCACTCTATTCCTAGAGAGAAAAGTGCTCTAATACGGAGTCCATTTTGCCCATTTTTTAGCTAGTAATTCATTTGAATATAGAATGAAATTGTTATCAGTTGTACTGTGCATCAAACTTTTTTTTTTTACAAATAGATTTGCTCAAAAGACCAAGGTGCGTTTCCATGTAAAGAACTACAACTCACCGTTTCCAAATACTCTTCCCTTCAAAGCAACCCCACAAGCCTAATAAATAAGAATGGGGGGAATTACATCACTGCTTACAACATAGTTGTAACATACCACTCGATTACGTGAACGCTACGTAGAACCAGGAATCGCGTTACACAGGGAACGCGATTCCCTACGTAACCCTTGTTGGGGGTATTACCTCTTAATTTTAATGATGTTGGTGTTCACATAAGAGAACAAAAAGCAGTGATGTAATAGAGTAGTCTTTCTGCCCGTAATGGTTCATTAAGAACCCCGTCAGCTATTTTACTTTCTGTTTCGTTAAGGTATTATGAAACGAGAGTCCAGTTTACGAGTGGGAGAGTTCTACAGCAAATTAGGGGGGTTGTCGATCACCGTATTTTATAATGGAGGGACCGAAATAGTTTTTCTCGTACTATCACAATAGCTATTTTTACCACAAGTAAGTCTAACTATAATAGAGTGGATGGGGCTGTAGCATTTTGTTCTATTCCTAGTACTTTATTTTACTATTTGTAGTATGAGTACGTTTGTGCGTATTTTTTGTTTTTGTGCAACAAAATGGTGGGTTAATAGTATTTTGTGATTTTGTTTAAGGAAAAAAATTCTTCAATGAATACTTATATATCTATATTAATTTTAATAAAAATATATGCTGCCTGAAACCATCTTTCTTCTGCTCTAAATATTCTACAGAAATTGAAACGCAAAGATAATGTATTCAATATCATGCCAGAACACATGAAATAATGCTCTTTGTTTTGTCGATTCAACATTTTTTCCCGCCTAAACTTAAAGTTTGAGGTATATGAACCTGCTTTAATAGGTGGATATACTAACGAACAAACATTATCATAAATATCTTTTAACGTAAAACGTTTGTACGAAAGTTCTTTTTCTTTTTTGTTTATTTGGTTGCTATAAGTCCCCCTCCCTCCCTTGTTCTTTTTATTTTTCGAAAACGAACAATAGAAACATTTTTAACATCAGCGCCCATGGAAGAGTTTTACACATTTTTGTATAAAACATCATTAACACTAAATAATATTTTTATTAGTAAAAAATCGAGAAATTCTGAATGAGTTCTTAGTTTTCTGTTTCTGGGAGTTGAGAAGAAGTTAGTATTAAAGATTGAAATATTTTATCCCGTAGACTTACCAACGACAAAGAAAAAAAATAATTTATTGATTCAGTAAATTTAACACTCTCCTTTTCGCACATAAGAAATTTCTGAAAAAAATTACTTTTGAGATAAATGATTATTGAGATGTGAACCTTATTTTCGCTCCAAATTGTTTTGCATTATTACTATTGTTTTTTGCTTCTAGCAAAAAGTTTTTGGTTGAAAAGTAAAATAGTTTTATTTTAGAACAAAGCATAGTAATTTCGTTGGTACATTCAACGGGAGCTTTGAGTATAAGTAAATACTATACGAAAATTTTGCTCACTTTATTCATACTTTTTTTCATATTGAATATTGAAATTTGATACTGGGGGGAAAATATTGCTGTAACTCTGTTTCCTAGTTCCTTTCTCATACGTTTGTACATGTACGGATTAGAAAGAAATTAGCTTGATTTTAGAATATTTATTTTAAAAATCAAACACAGACATATTAGTAGTTGTTATTTACTAATACGCAATAACTATCAACATGATGGAATGAACTTAATATCAGTTGAACATTTCTTTTACATAAAAGAGACATGTTTTGTTTTCAGTAAAAATTGATTTCAATGTGATACATATATATGTATATATATATATATATATAAATGTGTGTGTGTGTGTGAGAGAGAGAGGAGAAAGAATGTATGTTGTGTGGGTCTGTTATAATTGCAATTATTTCCTGTAAATGTACAATTTCATTTCCTCCTTTTCTCTTGCACGATGTTTCCTTCCCCCCCCCCCCATGTCTTCTTTTCTATTTTCTTTTATTTTTATTTTTCTCCAACACTCTTTTTTTTGTTTCATATTCAAAGTTTTCCGTTCTTTTACATGCATTTAAAATGCATAAATGGGCCAAGGTAACCATTAGCTACCTTTTATTTGTCATTATAACATTAGATATTAATTAAGAAATTTGCGTATCAGATTTATTGGCGCATAAGCAACGTATTATAAGATTTATTCCTTGCAAAGAGACTTCTAAATTTTTAAATTAAGCAAAAAGAAAAAAAAAAAGAAAAAATAGAAGAAGAAGAAAAAAGCCCTATGCTTTTGAAATTTTAATATTTCATTTTATTAATCTTAATCGTAGTCATAACCGCTGCTCTGTAATCATAATCGATTACGTTTTTTTCACCTGTGCAATCATATTCATAATCATAATATAATTTCCTGAGATATCATAATCAAAATCGTAGTCCCTAATTTCTTTCTTTTTTCACCCTTCTTGTAATCGCAATCGTAATCTATTGTGTTTCTTCGTAATTGACTCCAACCCTGAATATGTCTGTGAGTACATTGGATAAAATAATCTTTAATTGTCTCTCCAATTGAATATTAAGATCATTAAGAACTTTTCTCTTAAGACTATTAAGAACTTTCGTTTTGAGAACAAATAAATTAAAGTTTAATACTCACTTCTAAAAGGTGGCACAGGGAAACACGTCCTGAAAGACAAGCTTGAAAAACGATGCAACTGCCAACATCAAATATACAACAAGAACAACTTATTTCATGAGCCTCGCAATCAAACTATCATTTATGTAAGATAAATGAAGCGGTCTTCTGTGATACGAGATATATTGCGTTAAATGTGTTATCCTCTTTCTTGATGGATGAGTTAGCATCCATTGTGTTGTCCATCTTCGGAACTTAATTGACCTTTTCGATCGACGAGGATTTATGGACATTGAGAGACAAGAAGAATTTTCAGATTTTTGGAGGTCGGGAAGATTACAGAAAGTGGAAATTAATATACAGTTTCGTAATTTCCTACATTTATCACTATATGGCGACAGATTTCCATGTTGTCTTTTCTCTATAACCTGACTCGCAAAAAAAATGTCGTCCGTCTGAGGTAATTAACCAACTATATAACTGCTTTGCGGGCCCCGAAACACATTAGTGAAAATAAAGGGCCCCCCAAAAAATGGGGAGAAGAATTTGAAATTAAATCATTTAACTATACTATTTTATTTCATTTACTTATTTATTTAACTATACTTTTTTTCTGCAGTTTTTTATCTCTTCTTGGATTGACATCGCTGAAACATAATTATAGGGGTTGGAGGATTTCATGGTATGTTGGTGTGTTTTTTGTCGTTGCTACTCGTTAGAGGAAGTTATTTTATAATGTCTATAGTTATGTATGCTGTTTTGTGAAATTAAGTAGTTTTTTTGGGGGGAGGTGAAAATTGAACGCTTGAATTTCATTTATAAATTAAATAGTTTTAATACTGAAATTTCGAAAAATTGAAAGAAATCAAAGTTTAAGAATCTTCCCTGAGCTACAACCATAAATGCATGTATTGCTTTTGAAGATATTTTTCCTCTGTCGTTCTTATTAATGGAATACTAAACATAAATGATTAAATAAATGAAACTGAGAAAGTTAGAATCAGTTTCTATTGTCCAAGAAATACTACCTTACATCGAACCTATTTTTGTTACAATATTCCTAAAAACAGTAAGCATTAAAAAAATTTCGAGGTCATATTTTGAAGCCGAAGTTTGCTCTAATGAAAGTGTAGAGTTCAGGCAGTCACTCCGCTCATTTGAATCTTTTAACAATTTTCTTTCTTTCGTTTTCTTTATTTTCTTTTCTCTCTCTCTCTTTATCTCTGCCTTTTACAACGATTAAAAAATAAAATAATTTCGTGGGAAAGGATTGTAATTTTAATACGATCTGTGTTTAACATTCATTATTTGTAAAGTCATGTAAAATTGTTTTCACGTTGTGTATGAATAGTTTAAATCTATTCAAGCTCTAAATTTTACACTGGACATTTTTTTTTTATAGGTACAGAGTTCTACAGTGTTTTCTCTTACGTTTCTATGCTTACGTGTTGAATATAATGAGCTTGAGCTTAAAATGGTCCAAAACGAAATCCTTAATGGTTGAAATTTACTGTAATAGGAAGTTTAAACAATTGAGACAGTGATTTTAATACCGTTTTTCTTTTTAATTAATAGAGTTTTTTTCATAAAAGAGATATTTTGTTTAAAAAATATTGTTTTAACTGTTGAAAAGGTACATTGAAATAATTTATGTCCTAGGCCAGATGAGATATATGCGGCTGGTGTTAGAAAATCAATGTTAATATGCAGGAAATTAGGTTACTATAATTCTAGACGAACTTTTTGTTATTTTCATAAAATTGTTTTACCTGGATATTAATTCTACTGATAGTTTTCACACAAGGTTTCGTGCAACATTGAATTTAATAGTATAAAACATCATGCAAAACGAAACAGTATTTAAAGGGAGTATTTAAATGTTTTGTAATTGTAAAGAATCAACATTGCATAAAAATACAATGCATTTTAAAGGTACATGTAATTTAAATTAACAAAGAATGCTAAACTGATAACAATTTGAAATGAAAGAGTACCTCAGCATTAGGGCAATGCAAAGCTAGGACTATTTTTGCTTTGCTTAGCAACAGCGACAGAGAGAAAATTGCAGACTCAAGCATTCCAAGATGCTATCAACCCACAATGTAACACATCGCATTCTATAGTTTGCACAACACCATACCACATCAAATAATATGCCAGGCGTCGCATTCATACGGAAGATACCCATCTTATGTCCCGGATAAAAGCTATACTTCACGTTATGATGTTTAATATGGCCTCTAATCATACAACCCGGTATGAAATCCAAATAAACTTGAAGGAGTGTGCATTGCGATCATAAAGAAGCGAAATCCAACTGAACCTCAACGCCTTGTCGATTTTATAACATCTCTTCATGGAAAGAATTACATTATGATTACACTGTGCTTTCAAGTTGGTTGTGATAAAATCAAATTTTCTCCATCTACCACCAATCGCTTTCCTTCCTTTGCCCAAAGATTAGTCTTTTCAGCTATGTTCATATAGAGCTTCATGGTTGTTTGCCGAGCTTTTGTGCCCGCATGGATAATGCTCTTAATTTATTTTATTAACAGGAAGCAGGATCTTCTCAACAATTCTGAAGTCAGCCAAATCATTGCAGCAATTATGGTCCTGGAAGTCTGGACAATACTTTTCTAAGTAAGTAGAATCCAGCACTTTGAAAGAAAACGCTTAAGCGTTGCTTATTGCAATCTTATGGATTTTCTAATAAAGTAACGTGAATTTGATGTACAATGCCAGCTGAAACACTCGTAGAAATCTTCCCAAATGACCGGTATTATTATAAAATAGGCAACGGTACAGTGTTGAAAAGTACTTTTATGTGCTCTAATTCTCCACTATAGATTTATTTCGATACTTCATCCATCCCCAATTTAATTATTGACTTGAAATTTCAACGTGAATAATAATGATTCCGCGACTAAATTATACTGTTTTTTATAGAAATGTACTCTAAAGTTCATTAAAACTCAAAAAAGGTTACCACAAATTACGTTCCATTATGAAAAACTTTCATTCCATCACGTAAACCATCAAGCACAATGAAAAACTTTTAAATGCCATTTCTTGAAGCACACCTGTATTGTAGGTACAACTAAAGTAATATTTTTAATAAATATTTCTACTACTAATTAAATACCATGTGTTAAAAGCAATTATTTAAATGAAAACATATTTAAATTTTTTGAAGCGAAATTTTCAATTTAAGTTTAGAAGCTCTTTTAAAATTCGAACAACTGTTAACATAAGCTCTACTTATTTAAAAATATCACTGCCATTTTGTCCATCTGTTAGTGCTATCTTCAAACGAAGCTCTCACACTTATAGTCATGAATTTTGTTACACAGGTTGTCCGAAAGACTAGATATTTTACACCTTCTTTTAAAAATAATATCGTATCCTTTTTGGCTGCTTCGGCAGCATTTTCGCGCGCTTTTATCCTTTTTCTGCCCAAATGTAAGCTTTTTACTTCGTAATAGTTTTGCGTTTATGTTACACACAACATTTTGCAGCATACAAAATTGTAGCCATTATAATAATCATTCAACAAGTAGCGAACCTTCCCTCCACCTCATCTCCCCATAATAGTTTTCATATTTATAAACAACGTATTTTAAGATTATCTGGCTTTCTGTAGATTTTCTCTAGGTCAAAATTAAATCTTCTCCAAATGATGTTGAATTCAATCTCCCCATAAATGGCTCGTAAAATTTTCCGTTCAAAAATTGCTACTTTTTTCTTTTCAGCCATGGTTAGGGTTGAACCTAGCTCTAATGGTTTAGAGGGTAGCTCTAAACCATAGGTAAGCATAGGTCTTATTCATTTTTATATAGCAAAAAATTTGTGTTACTTTAAAGTAGTGATGACTTAATGAATCGTTTTAATCCACAAAAAGCTTTGTTTGCACACATTAATCGATTTTGAATCTCATTACACAATAGCAAACTATTATCAGCAGTAACTTTAGGACCGAGGTAAGCAAAATTGTAAACAACCTGAAATTCGTGTAAATCAATTTACAGCTGGCGTCACTACTACTAAGTAAATGCAATGTTTAGTTTTTTTACTGTTGAGGACAAATCAAATGCGATTAGCAGCATGCTCTAAGGAAAGAATGAGAATTAACCGAATGAGCTGGTTCACAAGTGTCAATGAAATAATTAACCGAATGATCTGCGGGGCTCATGTTTTAAGGTGGCTGATGATTCCATATCACGAAGGATTATTCTTCATTATCCTTTAACTAACAGGAAAAGGGGTAGACGAAGATTAAATTGGATGGATTTGGTAGACATTAACTTCTTTTCCATATAAGAACGGAACAGGAGCGAAAATGTCAAAGATGGAAAATAATTCAGAGGAAGGCACGCCTGCCCCCTGGACTGTCTGGCCAATTATGATGATGATGATGATGATGATGATAATTTTTAGAATATATAATTACATAAAAACTATCATTAATATAAATTTTTTTGCTACCTTATAAACATGAATTACAGTTTTAGAAAATGCTTTAAGGTCAAAACGCTTAATTGCAACACCAAATGTGGTTTCTTTATTATTAATTAATTTATTTTCTATTTGTTTATTTATTTTTTAATTTGTTAGTTCATAAACTATTAAGTTTTACATTGGAAATAATATAAACTCTTTATTAAATTTCCGCCTTAGATTAACCAGAAGCGAAAATTATTCTAGTTTTAGAAATATTTAGGTTTGTGCAGAATTTAAAAATTTCTTTGCGAACGTTTAAATTTCAGAAACCTGTAAATTCCAAAATTAAAGCCTATAGGACTGCCAAACAAAATGCAACAGTATTTGTAAATAACTTCCATATAAGCGAATCAATTTCACAAAATCCTAGAAGCAATCCATTTATTCTTGACAAAAATCAACAAATGCTTGTTTATTGTCTCTGATTCTACACAGATAAAGAAACCAGAAATATTACTAAAATCTTTAAGTATTTCTACCGTCAATTTAATATTTCAAGTATTATTGTTAGAAACATTTTGGGATATTAGTCAGGTATTACAGGCACTTTTGTAATACTGATAAACAAGACTATGAGGTCCATAGACATTTCCCATTAGCTCTGTACACATTCTTCATAAATTTTTGTGAATTACATAAACATCCATTTTTTGCAAACTCGTTGGTCATGTATTACGAATTCTATACATATTTTTTCACAAGTTGTACTCATTCTCCAACTGTCAATAAACAACTCCGTGCACATTCCATGTGATAGATTCTGTAATCTAGATATTTAGACAAATTTCAGAAGATTTTTCCCCCATTAACCATTAAAATATATTGTCTATTAATTATTTCATAGATTTTACTAAATCATAGCCTTTATTAACAAATCTCTACGGATATTTTCTATTGTTTTACATTCTTTTTTATTTTCGAGATTTGCGAGCAATAGCAAATGCTCAAATGATCAATACATTTCATCAACGATCACCAATTGACGAGTTTTTGATGAGTACAGAAACAGCCCGAAATTTAAAGCACCTACAGATTTCCTGAAATATTTAAAAGATGACATCTTCATTTATAGGGATAAGAGCTTTTAGCATGAAAAAGTCGAATAAACAAATTCATACGAATGAAATTCACTTAAAATCCTGTAGTTTATAGAAATGCCTTAAAATATAGTCTGGAGAAGTCCATAGAGATTTAAGACATTTTCTTGATTAATGGCTGTACTTCGTCATCGTTCTTTCTCCGCAGGAATGAGCCATTGCAATTTTTTAAAAATTTCTCCTTTAATGATGCATGTTACCAAGTTTGCATTCGAAACGAAAAGGTCAATTTCCTACATCTGTTAGATCTTCACCACAAGACAATATGGAAGTTTCCGTCTAATTCATCATACATTAAAATAGCTAATTGTTGTTTCGAATTCAAGGGTTTCACCTTCAACTTTAGAAGTGGAATTAAATAAATTTCAAATCGTAATTGCATGCGCACTGAAAGAATAAAACAATTTTTCGTTTCCTGCCACATCTATCTTAATTAGTCTCAAAATTAACCCGTTATTTACGCACGAAAAGCGACCATTAAGTAAATTAGGTGCGCACTACACTATTAAATTTTGCAATATTTGAAGCAATTTTTGGTAATTTCAGAGGAAGTTTCGATAAAAAGAGAAAGAACAAAGTGCCGCAGCAGATTTTAAAAAACCTTAAGGTACCGCCCAAGGAGGTCGTAGGGATAGCTTTAAGAACGCAGATAAAAATAAAACCTCCAGAAAAAAAAATAGAGTTAAAAAGTAAAGAATGAAAAAGAATTTGTGTGAGCGCCTCGGCTATCAGAAAATGAAGCCAGAATCATAATTGCGGTCGGCCGCTGGTTGCAATTGAAAGCCTCCTTCGGTAGCTATCGTCTGCGCGGGGTGTGAAAATTGGTGTTTTAGATCTTGCGCCATTCCTCACAAACTGCTATCAGACTAACGTCCAAAGCCTCTAATAAAGAACCGCCGAACTTGCGCCGTTGAGAGGAGGGATGGGGGAGAGAAGAAAAGAACAAAACCTGGAGGAAATGGAAAGAATCGTCTGTAAGGGGCAAGGCGCGTTTCATTTGAAGTTTGTTGTGGGTGGAGATAGAGCTTTTAAATTGAGAAAATATTTTTGTGGAATCTTTGCTATCATTAGCTGTGTATAAGTGTTTTTGCTTTTCTTGAAAAAAACATTAACAAATAAAGAGGATTTAAACATTTGAAAAACTTATTGCATCTAGAAGTAAATTATTAGAGAGAAAGTGTTGCAAAAGTTTAAGACTGTTGGCAAACACATTTTGAAAACACAAAGTGAAACACAAAACAGCATGTAAATTGTAAATTATTACCTTGCAAGGTTTGTAGATGAGGAAAACCAGGGGGGAAAGATACAAATTTGATTTTGAATTTGTTTCTTGCTCCGTTGATTTTCTTCAATCCACAACAAAATATGACAACTTTTCGCATCATTGTTTTTTCAACAATACAATTTTCTAGTTAATGTTTTCAACTTTGTTTCAATAAATGTTTTCTACAAGATGGAGTCACAACAAGACGGAGAATATCTTGATAATCTCATCGATGACCACGAACAAAATATATACAAACATGTACATAGCTATGTAATGCTATATACTATAGTATCTTAAGTGAAATAATTTTTATCTACTACGTAATGCTCTATAGTAGCTTAAGTGAAATACTTTTTATCTACTTTATTTATTCGAGACTAAACTAGAAAAAAGTGTCTGAACGACATAACGGAACTTGTCACGAAGTATTTTTGGAAAACGTTTCTTAGCCAATTTAATTGTAAAAATCACTAAAAAATTGACTTTAGAAAGGATAGGTGTTGTGTCATTTCCCAATGTGCGGTATCGCGCTGTTTTCTACCATTTTGGTTTATGGTTTCTTTTCGGAACGGAAACGACAAGTTCCAGTGAAGAATTTAGTACCTTGTTTTTATGTGAACTGTAAAAACAAGATGGCAACTAAGTAGGCTTGCCATATTTTGGTTAGTGAAACCGGGACGCATTTATATGGGATGGACATACCCGGCAATCTGGGGGATATGGATTCCCCCAAGTAGCAGATGCGATTGGGAGAAATTAAAAAAAAAATTAAAGCAAAATATTGAGTTTTAAGCCTTTTTTTATGCCTCGCGAGTAACAGGAGTGGGAAATCTGGAACCCTAAATCGTTAGTTTACACACCTTTTAAAAATAAAAGAGGAATTTTTGTTACTTAATTTACTTAAAAAGATTTTTTCCCCTTTATAATGGGCATTTTTCTGGACTACCATCTAGAAAGAAGTGTTAATAAAATAAAGTTTAAATACTTCATAAAGTTCTTTAATTGAACAATTAATTACTAAGTCTTATTTTTTAAAACTGCAGCCTTTTGTCTAACTGCAAAAAACCACTTCAAAAAAAAAAAAATTGTCAAACTAAAAAAGCAATTAATAAGTAAACAACGTTATTCTTTGTTTTCAAACTACTCATATTTCTGACTTGAATATCCTTTTTTTAAGATGTCTTTGCTAGCTTGACTTTTTTACAAAAGTCAGAGCAAGAAAGGCCAAAGTTTATTTTACATGCAACCAATGCTCTTGCAGTGGACTCCCTCATTAATGTTGTGTCATCTTAAAGATTCTTAAAGTCTTAATGAAAGATTCTTAAAAACATGAATTCATTACTTTTTACATCTTACAGCGGCCGTTTCCGGGACATGAGCAAAATACCGGGACTGTCCCGGTCAAACTGGGACGTATGGCAAGCCTACAACTAAGGGATCATTCATAAATGATGTCACGCTTCGAGGGGGGAGGAGGGTTTGTGAAATTGTGACAAAGTGTGAAAAGGGGAGGGGGTAACAAGAAGTGTAACATCATGCATTATGCTACATAGCGTGACATGTGAAAAAAGGAGGGGGTCCGTTGAAGTGTGACATATTGTGACAAAGGGTGAGGGTAAAATATGTGGGAAAAAAGCGTGACATCATTTATGAACGGCCCCTAATAAGAGAATTCAGTGCTGTAAATGGAAACTGGAAATTATTCAGTAAACGCAAGACAACTCTCACTAAACATTAAGTTTGGCGCCAACATTTCATTAAATCACCTAGTACCGGATTCTGGCTGCAGAACAGATGTCTGGTTCTTCTCTGTGAAAGTTCTAATAAACACAGTAAATTTCATCACACCTTAAAAGTGAAATTAAGTGAAAATTGCTTGCACCTGCGAATTGTATCAATAATCTGTCTTCACTTTTAAGTTTAATAATATGTTTCTAATATGTTTATGCGATCTTAATTTGGCATGTCACGAAATACTATTTCAGAAATAAATGTAGCGAAATCTTGTCGGTCAAACCAAACTCGTGATGAAACGATCAATCAACAGTGCACAAACAAGGTCTATTTTCCATTCCAGATCCAACTGCACGTGTGCCTAGTGTTGGTTACAAAAACCTCGACAGTTTTTCACAGGGACTTCAACCAGACATATTCTTTTGATAATGTTTAATCTCCAATCTTGCAAATGTCTACAATGGATTCAAATCCTAGAGTCAGGACCTCTGCAATCTGCAATGCAGACTGCAGTGACAGTGGTCTAGAAATCAAGAAAGATTATTTATAAAAGAGGTACCAAGCAAGTATCGCCGAAAGAGGCCCTTCGGTATCTTTGACGCTTCCTGTTAGGGCAAAGCTAATGCTAACTCAGTTCATCCATTTTTTCTTCGTGAAAATGTTAAACATCATTTCTTTTTTCTACCACAAGAAAGGGCATTCTCTGTCAATACACCAGGATGGATGACTGGGAAGTCTTTTCAGTGCTTCATGCTATGTTTTGTTCAGTACACCAGGGAAGAGGCAGTGGTAGCCTAGTGGTTAGAGCGTTAGATTTCCACCTGGAAGGTCGCGTGTTCGATACTCGCTGAAGACCCACCATGTACACTTGGGGATGCGTGCATGTAAAATCAATGGACCCCACTACCTCTCCGCGTGCGCAAGCAATCCTAAGGCCTCGGCTAACAGATAGTGGTCTGGTAGAGAAAAGGTACACCAGGGAAGAGATAGAGACTCGTCCTACTTATTTTGGACAATGATCAGTAATTCATTTACACCTATCAGCTTTGGACATGACCAAGGAAAATGGAGCAGTTAACTTGCTTTTACCACCATACATATCACATAAGTTCCAACCATCTACATTTGGGCTTTCCCGAAAATTTATCAATAGGAATTGCTTCGTGGAGAAAGAACAATCCGGGTACAAAAATGGATATATAAGTTATAGTGCCTTAGAATATTATAGGAGGTTTCACAGCACCTGGAATTTGACTATTCAATAAGGTTATTTTTCTTGATGAAACTTTCTTGCCATCTATCGGGATCAACACCTACAGGCAAGAAATATGCTTGAGGGACAAAACGTTGCAGAAAACCCACTAAGCAATGTTGCAACAACGTGAGGAGGTCCTTCAGCAGAAACAAGTAAGCCTTCCTCGACATCGAATACAGATCCTCTTTTCTTGGCAGAGGTCCAGTCCCCAGGAAATAAGGCAAAGCTGCCCATTTTCCAGAGCTGGCAAAAGAAACTTTTTTCTTAAGAGGAAATCTATGGCGAGTATGAGCTACAGTGACTGAAAACATCAACGTTAAAAGCAAAAGCATACAGGAAGAAGATATGGTCATCTTCAGTTACAACAGAAAACGTTTTCACTGTTAAATCAGAATTTTTGTTATTGGGATAAAATGGCTTATTTCCAAGAATATCACGTTCTCGGAGTAGCTCTGACTCAAAATGACTTCAATTTGAAAAACCAAATTCTCATTTTTCAAATAACCCTTTTCTCAAAAATTATCCGGATACGACCTCATTTTCCAGAGCCCTAAACAAATTAATAGCTTCCTCACTTGGGGTTTGAACACAGACCATCTTGACTGTAAACTAATACTATAACCACTGCGCTTGGATTACATCGAATGGGGAAGGAAAAGTTGAATCATATAGCTTCCAAACCTACCTAACTGAGGGTGCTAAAGAACTTCAGTTCAAAATCTCTTCATAGTGAAATCCAGATGAGCGTTACTTTTCCACTCGACTATTCTGTTTTCTTATTTTACTGCGTCCAATTTGATTCCAACGAATTATTCGTCTTATATTCTTGCTTTAAAAAGACGAACAGACTATTTAAATTCTCAAATCGTTCTGACGTCTCGCGCGGTAAATAGTCCCTTCAATTTGATTCAAACACTGTTGTTCTCAAGAAGTAATCGTAAAAAAAGGCCTGTATTAATTTTGAACGTAAAGTTGCTCTATATTTTTTTCATTTATTGCAGTTAATACTTGTCCTTTCTGTAACTATCCCTTGTGAGTAGGCTTCGATACTTAAAACTGAGAAGGTGCTTGCTCATTTTTAGGTCAAAATTACTGTTAAAAATAAGAAGATATATTTTAAGCACGTCATTTATAACAGTGCTTCAAATGTCAGAAAATGAAATTGATGTCATATTAGAGCTTGTTAAAATTATCGGAGTTGTAGGTTTGTGGCCACGGCTATTGATGATGTTCAAGGCTTAATTGGAGGGCTTAATTCGGATGGAAGCTCACAAAAACTCAGTTCCTCCACTTTTCTTTTTCAGTGAATTTTTATGGTATCTACGCCGGAATTTCAGACTTTTTATGCATAAATATAAGTTTTGAAGAATATAATAGAGCTCCAGCCTTTTTTTCTAGTAATTAAACCTTGTTCAGTAATGGTTGGAAGAAAGCAGATTTGAAGTAAATGGCATGTGCGCATGCTAATTAAATCGATTCTGAAAATAGTAAAACACTGATGGAAATTGTGAAGTAAATAATACAACACAAAAAAATTTTAAAATGTCCTGATCTTATACTGTTAGAAATTTCATCATGAAATAACGGCTCAATAGCCGGCAGCCAGTCTGTCCATCTAATTCACCGTTAAATTTACGGTGTGGAACACTTTTCTATCTTTACGGGACCTAAACCATTTCCAATCAGCTTGGTTAACAAGAAGTTCCGTCTAGAACTATACGAGCCTACTTTCCCGTATACACCGAATTCAAATTTATAATCTAGCTATCTCTCTCTCTGTCTTTCTCGTTTAGCTTTAGTTCTTAATTGCTTCAAATATACCTTTTTCAACGGTTAATACATATTCATTCAATCATTATTTATTAAGTCATTCATGTATTTATTCACTCATTTATTCATTCATTCTTTTGCTTATTCATTTAATCATTCATTAATTAAAAAATATTCTTGGAAATCCCGATCAAAAACTTTCATAGGAAAATAGGCTCGTTAGTTCGGGAAATGAACTTTCTATTTGTACATGTTCTACGTCATAAGAGCTTTCCGATAAAGTTTGTTCTAAGCAAATCGGTCCGTTAGATCAGAAATTATATTGGATTGAAATTTCCCCGTATGCGGTATGTTAATCTTTTTTGAACGGTTCAAAAATGAACAAAAATTGTTCAAATCAATATTTCACGCTAAGAACTTCTTCCAGCGAGCTTGTTCATGAGAACTTATATCTTGTACCCAGAGTTTACATAATTTGCTTCATTTTCACCCATAGGCGCTAATGTTAAATTTTTTTGAACAGTTCAAAATTGAACAAAAAATCGTTCAAATCAAAAAGTAAAATATGGAAATGAGATGTCCTCTCCGAGATCTTTCGAATGCAAAAAGAATTTTTCTAATCGGTCAATTCGTTCAAAAGTTATTAGGGGGGGACAGACCGACAGACAGACAGACCGACAGATAGACAGACCGACAGACAGACAGACCGACAGACCGACAGACAGACAGACCGACAGACCGACCGACACACTTTTTCCCCATCTCAAAACCCTACTTTCAAATTTTTTATTTTTCAATCTTTATTTAATTACTTAACTTATTTTTGACTTTTCTTGATTTCTAACGATATTTTCACGATACATTAAGCCTTCTTTCATGCTTTATTATTATTTTTTTTTACTTTTACGGGAAAGTAGGCTAAAAAGTCGTAAATACAAAGGTTTACGGTTTTATAACCATTTGAAAATGGTTTCAAAACTAAATTTTCACGGTTTTTGAACCATTTCAAGGAATAGAATCTTCGAGGCTTAGGAACCATAAACGAAGCATACGGGAATCTAACCCCGAGTGTATGGTATACCGACCTTGCTCTCTAATCAGTCGGACATCTACACCACTCAAAGCGACCGCTTATTTATCAATAAATCTTCGTTTCCAACAGGCAAACTGCATTAAAATAGAGATTTCAGTTTTTGATTGGATCCAACGTCATTTTTGGTCTAAATTTACTGTCTATTGACGAAAATAATTTTATAGCTGCAAAAATTAGAATACAAACAAGCTTCAGCAGCTCAAATTATGGGTTCGTTCATTCGCAAACTGTTTGGGAATCCGATGGATCCAGTGCTTGATTTACATGTGTATGTGTTTCTATTTAGTGACCACTGCTTAAGCCACTTTTTTCTTCTTCTTTTTTATATACACTTTATCTTTATTCATATTTTAACAACAACGTACGACCAGTAAGGTTCCACAACCAAGATGGACGCCCGATTCTTATTGGCTACGAGACCTAGTGGCGCTTGTAAATTACGGTTAGTTAAACGTTCTTTAGGAGAAACAGAGAATAAAAGATTTTTTTTCGCAATCAGCGGTTTGAGTACCATCTTTTTAATATTTATTGAACTGTTGTAATTAAATATGGTAAAATAACAATCAAATAAATGGTTATATTGCTATTTTCTTACGGAAATTTTTAACAGTGTAGCTAAAAATCTTGATTCGTTATCTCTGAATGCATACTTTTTCTCCTAAAGACACCGAAAATTCAGGAGTGCAAAATAAACTGTCTATCTCCATACCATTAAATGTACAATGATTTTGTATGAGCCAGCAAATAAACAAATATTAAATTTTAGGTAGAGAAGAAAAGTGCAAAAAAGAAAAGAAAAGAAATGAACAAAAATATAAAAAGTTAAGATAATATCGTTCAACCAAGAAGAAGAAGAAGAAGAAGAAGAAGAAAAATTTATTATAATTAGGAATGATGAATGATGAGAAAGAAATTTACGTTAAAGTTCAAGTGTATCGAATTTCTTCCTTCTTTTTGTTTCGTGTTACGCATACTTCTATGTGATAATAAACATAAAATTGTATATAATATTTTTTTTTTTTAAAAAGGTTCTTTTTTTTTAATTTTTAGTTTTTGGAACATTAACCCTCTTTTGGCACTGGCTCTGGGTCTCACATAGCACGGATTACCATAGTACGACATTTATAGGAACCTATCTACCGTTTTACAGAAGGGTTACCTATTTACTCATAACTGTGTAAATTCTAAACAATATTATTGGTTAAAATATTTGATGCAACAGCTCACTCCGGTCAGTGTAACAACAGCTCCCATTGTAGGGTAATTAATTACAAATTATCTAAATAATAACTTGTCCACAGAGTCAATTACCGCTTTCTGATCCTTTTCTCAAAAAATATACTACGAATCTACAATAGCAAATTCAAAAGCATGTTTCATAAAAATACTTGCCGTAGTTACAGCTAAAAATTTTTTAAAAGTTTTATCACAAGCAGCCCTGATCTTGTTAACTTAGCAGCAGACGTGGATCTTTAAAAACATCGAAAGATTCAGTAGTCAACATTTAAAGCAATGTGCAGACAAGACGATAGTGTACATATAGGTGAAAATTATCGGTCGCTACTGGCCACGTGGCGATTGAAGCAGTAAAAGTGAAGATTAAAAAATGCATCATCGATCGCCACTCCTGCATGGTCACTTTTTAGCATATTCTACAGTAATCTCATTTTTTTCTTCCCCCGCCCTTCGGAACTAGGAAAATTTAATTTCATCCTACTTATGTAATAATAAACTTTTTTGGTCATCTGTGTTTGAAAAAAAAAATATTTTTCTACTGATATTTTATTTTTATAAAATTCTAAAATTTCCAAATTAACAGAGATCAAACCTTGTTTTACTGTTACCTGTTGGAAAGGGTAAACGTATGTGTGTGTTTGTCTCTTTTTTGCGTTTTAATTTGGTGAATAAATTTACAAACACAGACACAAAATAAAAAGATAGATAAATAAATAAAGTGAAAATAAACAAATAAATAAATGAATAATAAAATAAAACAAAGCAAAGAAAACAAAAAGAAAAAAATCTTCATTCCCTTTTTCGTAATTAGATTTATTCATATCAATGTCATTCATTTGAAGTAAATTTATGTACAGTTTTTAATAAAATATTTTATAAAAGTTTCAGTACGTGAACATTAGGTTTCTTACGAAGATAGATTTCTTTAGTTACCAACAAGTTCTAATTATGAGTTTTTTACCGAGAGAGAAGCATTTTAGTTGGTACACATAAAAATTTTCTTCCCACAGACAGCGTCGAACACTTATGTTCCCAAAATTTGAAAAACAGATTTTTATTTATAGCGTAACTGCGTAAATGACCAAAAACGTAATTCATTTTTTTCCTTTTACTATTATGCCGCAAATTATTTTTAGTTTGACTACTAACAATTAGGAATCAGGTGAGGAAGAGAAGAAAAAAAAAGAAATAGTAATTCATTAAAATTATCTTTCGCTCCCACGCAGCAAATGAGTTTCCACTTTCCGCAAACTGACAAAATTCAAAGCAGACCTGGCGCCATCTATTGAGATTATTTCAGATCAATCCTTTTTGAAAGTTAATTTTACTTTTAAATCCCTCAGGAATAAATTGGGTCCAAAGTTTATTTGTTTCATATTTCTGCTCAAAATGCTTTTGTTCAAAATTTTTATATTTTATCTGATTTTCGGTAACAGTTCTTTTTTTGAAAAACTTGAATGTTACTGCTTCAAAATTCTTTACTGTCTTTTTAATTGACATGTGCAGTTTGGCTTGCTTTTAGTCTCGGTACTACCCCTTATACTTGAAAAATAAATAAGTGTACTTAAAAAGTATGTACAGTGAAACCTGTGTATGTTGACCACTTCCGGTGCAGAACTTTAGTGGTCAACTTAGACAGGTGGTCAACTTATAGAGGGTGGAGGATTTTTTTTTTTTTTTTTGTTATTTCTTAGGTTATGCATTTATTCATTTATAACTAATTAAAATATAGCTTCATGTAATGACGTTTCTTTAAAATAGTGTTTAGCTTTTTTTTTTACAAATTATCTAAAATATCATTAAAGAAACGTAACCCAAATGACTTACAATGTATCCTATACAACTTCAGTACTTAGTTAAAAGTAAGATAAACGCCATATTAAGTACGTCAATTACTAATATGATGTGAAATATTTTCTAAAAATATATATTTTTCAATATGACTATATCAGATCAAAGGAAAATGAATAAACTTACTTAAAGAATAAAAGAGTGCTCATAGTCGTTTTAGGCGGTCAACTTACAAAGGTTTTTTTTTTTTTTCTAATACTCCCACCCAAATTTGGCTTACATAAGCGGTCAACACAGACAGGACGTCAACTTAGGTGGTCAAGTTACCAAGGTTTCTCTACATTATATAATATAGGGCTAATTCCGTTCCTGACAAAAGTGGTCAACTTAGACAGGTGGTCAGCTTACAAAGGTGGTCAACTTTACAGGTTTTTCTGTATTAATAATTTTCTTATTTTTAATTTATTTCAAATGTAATGTGTACATCCCCGTAAGTTGGGATTCTCCCTCCTCCCTCACAGCGAAATAAGTGAAGGCATAATCTAGAATATCTGCTACCCCCAAATCTGACCTTTGATGGGAAAATATTGTAATTTTTAAAAATATTATTCAATTTGTGTGTGACTGATACATAAAACATCTCAAAAAAATCCCGAAAACTTTTTTTTTTTTTTTGTCCTTCATGACAAATTCTCGATTAAGACCCGCTTCCCAAGTTACAAACCCATTTTTTCGGAAAAAAAGTGCGGGTAGTATTCGTGATTATATGGTATTCGCAGAAATCCAAGAATTAGAGAACTGCTGTCTGGCAATGCAAAGTATACGGGCTAAAGGAGGTCTTTGACGAATTTTGCACCTCATATGATAGAAAAATGTTGCAATAATTTAGAAAATAAATGCATTTGTTTAGTAGTTTAGTATGCACATTATATTCATTTTCAGTTAAATTTTGTTCTTTTCGTGAATAAATGTTATTTTATAGAACAAACCTTATCATCAGATGATTTTAAAAAATAATATTTGCACTCTTTTATATTTCTTGAAAAATTCTAGATTGTGTATTCATTAAAAATAGTGAAAGGACCTTACTTGAGTAAAAACCGGAAAAGTAAATGAATACTCAGGTTTATCAAACCAAAATGGATTATTTAGCATGATTGTTCACAAAAAACGTGAAGATTTTTTTTTTTTTTGACTATTTTTAATTTTTGTTTTATTTCATTTTCTTTTTTTCCCCCTTCCCATTTTGAAGTCTTACGCACGGGCCTGTAGCGTTTTATTTCTTAAAAATAGCCATTTTCACTTCTGAAATTTCATTTTTTAATTGCTGTGAAATTTGAAGAACGAATTCTGATATTTAGTTTCTAAAAAAAATATATTGCAATTCTAATTTATTTCTGAATTTATGCAATAAGCACTAAACGAAGTAAAATTCATATTTATACAATCTTGCAAAAAAAATTCCAATGAGTTTTTCGGAAATATACATACCTAATTATGTTTTTACACGACAGAAGCGTTCTTGAAAAATACGCAAAAAACAATGTGTGTGGAAAAGTTATTATATCTATATAAGAAACTACGAAAATAAATAAATAAATAACTTTAATAACACCAAATGCTTTCCTACAGATGTAGATACAGATTCTCCAGTTGGACAATAACCAAAAAAAATTTAGTCTCAAAGAAATTGCTTCCCTTTTTCATTTAGGATGCGTTACAAAAAATATCTCAAACTAAAACAATAGTGAAAAGTATGAAAAATTTTTAAACTTTCAATTCTTTCGGCCCTAATTACGAATTTATATTCCATATTCTTTCACTTCTAAATATCTCGATATGGCTAAAGGTTTTCCAAAGACGACGATCAAAATAGCTACTTTTTGGAGTATCGACTTAGAAGCTTTCAATTTTTTGAAATCCTCCCTTGGTTCTGATAACTATTAAAATTATCAAAACTTTTTTTTTTCTTTCTGGTACGGTCGGTAAAAGGCTCTAGTAATTTAAAGTGAGCATTTCCCGTCTTCCAAGAAACGCAATTTTTGAGATCTGCACCCTTCATTCTACCTGTAGGCTATATATATATATATATATATATATATATATATATATGTATGTATAATACTGCACATATATAATTAACGAGTTTTAATGTAACGTACTTATCTGAATTCCAAATTACCAAGAACTAATATAAGCTAGTGGTTTCAGATTTTGCAAAGGTTTTCCCTGACTCTTTTCGAGGCAATATGAAGTTACTAATGTATTTCTGAATATAAACAATTGGTATTATTATTTTGTAGTCCAACTATCATGATGATTTTTGCAATCGAAAGTTATAATTGAAGTACGTTAAAGCCACATTATCAATAATAATATGCGGTTCATATGAGAATAAATAAAGCGCGTAAAAGCGATCCATGAGCGATAATAGACGTGTAGATGAATCCTTTACATTTGGAATCTAAAACACAATGTTTGTTCAATGAATATAGTGACAAAGTTGCGTTCCCGACTGCCGATATTGGTAATAATCTTTTATTTACTTCTCTTTAACTTTGTTTCATCGGTGTAGTTTGAGTATTTGGGTGTCGTCGATGGTCTTGTCATGGAGACTCCCGTTGTTGTTTGATTGATAATGTGGTAGAATTTCGACAGCCTACACACCGCGAAAATTAGAGATGAGCACTCGATTTTTTTCTTCTTTTTTGCAACCGCGGGGGCCGTCTGCAAAGCTAACAGCGATACTTACATTCTCAGTCATTATTTTGACCCTCAGAAGTGTTTTTTGCTATTGGATACAGAGAAAAATATTTTTGTGGTTAACTGAAATGTGGCTAAAATTAATTATCTGACGAAGTTGTAATTAATTGCTACATTAACATTTATCGTCGTGATCAAAGGAATTGCATTTAAGGAGTCTTTTTCACGAGTTTGATGTGTGTTGAAAGGAGATTGTGAACTTAAATAAAGCAATCATAAAATGTGACTGTTTAACATTTAAAGATTTTTGCGTGTTTTGAGCAGAACAGTTATGTTTGTAAAGTTAATACATCCTGATCAAGTTTGATTTGTTTATTTATTTTTTCATTATTATTAACATTGCTATTGTTATTATTATTTGTATTCTTTTTGCACAGATTATTTTATGATATGATTTTAAAAGCACAAAGAAATAAAATTTTAATTTAAAAGTCTAAATGTTGATAGTTATGGGTTTTGCAGTTCCCTCGTTATACAGGAAAATTCATTTACTCAAACTTATACTAACGTTTTCAAGGTGATCCTTCAAAAATGTTATCGGAATACCAATTTCTAACATACAGCATTTATTGAGAATACAATTAGTTTTCCCATATTAAGGTCCTAACTGAAACCTTGAAATCCATAAATAAATTTGGAGCAGCCATTTAGGGGCCGTTCATAAATGACGTCAAGCTTTTTTTTCCATATATTTGACCCCCTCCCCCCCCCCCTTTGTCACAATATGCCACACTTCAGCGGACCCCCTCCCCCCTTTGTCACGCGTCACGCTATGTTGCATAATGCATGATGTCACACTTCTTGTTACCCCCCCCTCCACTTGTCACACTTTGTCACAATTTCACGAACCCCCCTCCCCCCTCGAAGCGTGACATCATTTATGAATGATCCCTTGTCGATTTCGAAGTCAAAACTAGGAGCCAGAAAAAAAAAAATGCAATGCCTTGATTTTGCAAAAAAATCTCAAAACGAAAATCTACAGACACTTTCGATTGGAATAAAAATACTATTTCTCTAATAATTTTGTTTAATAACAAGCAAAATTTTAAGCTTTCATGCTTAATTTCAAGTTCGATTTATGTTCTATGACAAAATTGTTTTTTCTTACTCGGTGGCAACAGAATTTTGCTACAAGTTTTATTTTATTTGTGGAGAGCTATGGCGTGGTTGACAGTTCAGAAGATTTTTCTCAAAAATGCAAAGTAAGCTAATAAATATAACAATAATAAAATCTTTTTTCAATTAAAAAAACGTTTTTCTTGAGCACTAAAAAGGTAGGAAACACTTATTCTTTTAAATTAAAAATTAAAGTAAAGCACTTTAAAATTTTCTTTTCGAATTTATTTTTTATACTGATTTTGTTTTTCTTGTGCTGCGGTCCATTTGAAATCACGTGCAACAGTTAAATTTTTGTGATTTTTTTGTTCCAGAATTTTCTTCCACGATTTTTCGACGATCACAGCGCCGCTACTGAATTTTGGCCGCAATTTTTGGAACTCATCGCCGTATTTAATTTTATTTTATTGGAAATACTTCAGAAACTCATCAAATCATGATAAAAGTGGTAGAATAAGGCATTGTCATCTGGTTCCGAGCTATGTGTAAAGTTTCAGAACAATTTTTTAAGACTTTAAGGTAGATTAAGGGGGAAAATTGCAATTAGTAGCTATTTTTTTTTTTTTTTTTTTTTTTTTTTTGTGCAGTGGGCGTTCAAAAATTTTGTTTTTTTCCCCTTTTTTAGTCACTATTTTTCATCCGTAGGCATTTTTAAGCTTACTTCTTTTATATTTTATAATTCTCAATTTTATTAAATTTTTTTTCGTAATACACTCGCCTTGCATAAGCAGTAATTTTTCTTCTTAAGACTATCGACTACTTGCAGACTTGGAAAGAAATCATCATAAACGATGCATTGGTTCTAAATGATATAAAGCAGGGATTCCGACTAGAGTGCCAGTTAAATTGTGGTTTAGGATTTTTAGGTGTCCAGTGTGCCAGTTAAATTGCGGTTATTATTTTAACGTGTTCAGCGGGCCACTTGTTATTTTTATTTTTAAAAATAGACTTTAGAGCAGCGGTTCCCAAACTGTGGTACGCGTACCACTAGTGGTACGCGAAGCCTCTCCAGGTGGTACGCGTGCAGGCAAAAAAATCTATCTATAATCTATTGCTCTTCTGTTCTATATGTTAAAGTTATATAGCAGTGGTACGCAAAATGGTTCGCAAGAAAAATAGTGGTATGCGGGAAAAAAAGATTGGGAACCGCTGCTTTAAAGATCAGTTATTTTCGCGAAGTAGCAGCTAGTCTTGAAAGTTTTCTTTCTCTTTCCTTCCTTTTTTTTTTTTGTCATTTTCTCCTGTTTGTTTCTTCCTCTTTCATTTTTTTTTTTATTTTTGAAATGTTAATTTCAGTGAATGTGAGTAAATAAAAGTTAATAAGAACTTGTGGGCGTGCCACAGGAATGACTGTTGCGTGCCACCTATTGGCTAGAGTGCCATAGGTTAACCATCACTGATATAAAGCTTTTATAATACTGTATGCGTGAAGATAAGTTTGCAGACATTCCCCAGAAATTTACGCCACTTTACATGATAATCGCCGTCAATCACTTACCATTACGGGGTCAGGGCGATCTCAATGACGGATGCTGATTCCTACCTCATAGCCGGTATTTTCGACCATCATGACTACCCCACTCTCTGGAATTAAGGAGCAGCAAGAAGGAAAAATCTCGCCAAAACTTCAGTAAGACTCCACCAGTCAACCGGAGGTTCATTCGATGTGACCATCATCAGGATTCTTATGAAAGTTTAATATTTTTTCAGCCAATTGACTTTTCATGCAAATGACTTGCATTGTGCGGCAAACGGTATTCCGCGGTAGTGTGTTGTTAGGAGACGATCCATCAACTGAGGTTAAGTGGATCCAGCTTAATGTAAACATTTTATTATAGCTTTATGATGGATTGTTTTAAAGGAAACTTCATCATGCCTCTTTGCTTTCTTTCAGTAATTATAGTAACTATTGTACCGCATTTTATGCTTCGAAATTCTAGTTTTAAATACTTCCCGAGACGTAAAAGTGTAAATTATTTTTATTTATAGAAACAAGCCACATATTTAAAGAACTAGTAAGCCCGGTGGTCATACGAAATGCCCGCTGTTCTAGAAATTATAAATATACAATTCTCATAGTAACCGGAAATGCTCATCAAACCAAAGAGATATTTATCAGGTACAACAGTAAAGTTTAATGAATAAATAATAAACACATAATAATTTTGGAAAAAAAAATATTCTTGGCGTAAAAAACCCTCTAAGTTATATTAGTCTGTAAAATAAAAATATTATTTACTATATAATCAAACTGTTTATGAAAATATTTATTTATATCCAACACAATCATCGTCAAAACAATAGTTTTAACGAAACCCTGGGAAAAAGAGCGCTGCCACTTTAATATGTATAAAAAGCGCAGATGATAAATAAATTAAAACAAAGAAAAAAAGATTAAATTAAATTCACGTTTTCATTAATTTTTAACAGAGATTGCAAATCTAGCGATGGTTCACTCAAAATACTAGAGAAATGTTTTGATTATTAGTATATTTGACATGTGTTACAACAATGGCAACTGCATTACAGTTACGCAAGCAACCAATAAGCTACTATCAAATAGACACTTAAGCGGCTTACATACTTACATAAAAATGATCAACAACTAGTGGATGTTGCATTAATAACTCCTATGTGCTAAATTTAGTAGCATAAATATAGCCTTGCACATTTGTGCGAACCCAGTTTTGTGACATATTCACAAAACATAAGACTTTAATTTCCTCATTGCAAAAATTGATTGCAAGCAAAGGCTTAAACATTATCCGAAAGGATTTGTGAGAATTCATCAAAATTTATGCAGCAATTCTACCTCAAGCAGCTAGACTTATTGCTAAATTTTATGCATAGCAGTATAAGATGAAAATGAAATACAAAACTCTACCATTGCAAGTTCTTCAAAATTGTAACACGGATTTTCCCCCCAAAAATTTACAAGCTTCTTCAAACTTTAATAACATTGCCAGTTTCTTCGTAAACGCCAGAGAGAACTTTTTCCACCTTAAGAAGGGTGAAAATGTACTTATGGAATTCTGGCTTTACAGGAGCATTCATGGAGACATACATAGAGAATGTTGATGATGTTTTCGAGGAAAGATCTCGAAATCAGAAGGAAAACGATGCGTTGTTTCATAAAAAGTAATGCTCGCTGTAACTACAGTAAAAATAAGTACTGCTGATAGAGCATTAAAATTGTTCAATTTACCCATAATACTTAATTCAATTTGCAGAAGAAAAAGAAAGTCAGCGAAACTGTTAACAAAAGACACTTTTTGAACAGATTTGAAAAAATGTTTGGGGGTTGGGGAAGGGGGAGCAAACGGTCCTGAAATTATTTCTCTAATTCGGAAACCCCCAAAATGAAACATCGGTACTGTATTGTTTTCTTCAAAATTTAATGCGTTGTGCGGATTTTTTAAAAAATTCTCTATTAGTAACGTGTTTTAAAGCATTAAACTCGCGTCCTTATTTAAAACAACAAGCTTTTTTTTTTTACCTATACATAAGGAATGAACAATCATTTTCTTTTAAAATTAAATTACTAAAAATATAAATATTCTTTTTTACGTAAACGAACAAATGTTTAATCAAATATGAACAAAAATCTGCTTTACAAAATTTTTTAATGTAACTTAAAGTTGAATTAAAGAAGAAAAAAAACAATTAGCCGCATATTTGGTCACTTTAAAAAATAATGATTCTTGAAGTTGTCTGCAACCGAAACTTGTGCACATAATCTTAAAAGTAGCGTGACAGTACCATTTTTAGAACATTTGACATTTTTTTAAGCATCCAATAGGAAACGCTTTTTCTTTATTTAAAAGGTTGGTTTAATATTAGGTTTTCTTTCTTATTTCTTGTTTTAAACGTGGAAACTATTTTTTTCTCATTTTTATGCGTCTGAAATACATAGTATTGTTCTATTTCGTCGCGAAAAATGATTCCTCGCACTGGGCTTCCTTATAACATTGAAACACGTCTAAGGGACACGTTTGAAACACGTTTTCCTTACAAACTTGTACATTTGGTCCTGACAATTTTAGATCTCAATTGTACGAAATACCACAAAGATACTTTGACCTAGAATTTAAAAACGATCTGCCTAAAATTAAAGTAATTTAGAGTTCATGTTGAAAGTCGTGATATATGCTATCGCAATACTGCAGCAGCATTACTACTTTATCCAAACTTATCTTACAAACACTGATTTTACTATTATTTATTTTATTATTGTTGAAGAATTTTGAAGTAGAGAAGCCTTGATTTTACTATTGTTCAAGAACTTCGATGAGGAAGCATTGATTTTACTGTTATGTATTTTATTATTGTTGAATAACTTCGAAGTTCGAAGTAGAAGCATAGATTTTATTACTGTTGACGATCTTCGAAGTAGAGACAATGACCTTATAATTTAAGCATAGCATCACCACGAGACAAATTTGTGGTTAATTTCAGAGGAACAAGCATCTGTAGAGGAATCAGTTTCCCGTTAATTGAAAGAAATTGAATAATATATATCACCTTACGAGAACAAGCTGACATAATATATGACTATTTAAAACTATAACGCTAATATAAGACAATCAATAAAACCTAATGAACATACACAAAGTGAATACCGACTTAAAAAATGAAAAAAAAAAAAAAATGATTACAATTATGCACATTTAGCTGATCTACCCTGCATTTGCTTGACTAATTAGCTTTAAAAGTTCGAGGATTAATTACTTTTTTAAGAAGAAAGTTTAAATTTAGCTTGTGTTTCGATCGCTTTTATAAAATAAGTAACAGAAACAACGCATGTATTGATCTTTGCAAAGTTTTTTAACAAATTCCATCACATCCTTTTCTTTTCTTTTTCTTTATTTTTTTTCTTTTTTTTAAATAATGCAAAACATGAAAGAGAGGTAAGAGAAAACAAGAATCAAAATTGTACTTAAATTCTGGAATACACGGACACCCCCCCCCCCCCCCCCGCTGTCCTTCCTTTTTTTGTTTTACTAAGTAGGGCAAAACAATATGATAAGAACGAATTCTACACGATAAGCTGCTAACCGTAAGAGAAAAGGTTTTTAAAATGAAAGTTCATATAAATAAAAAAGGAGTTTAAATATTTACAAATAAATTTTAAAAAGAAAGAAATTAAAAACGAAAATTAAAGAAAGGAACTGGCACATGGTAAAATTTGAATTAAAACCGAAGCTAGATGGCACCATTGAAAACTTCATGAGAACTCGACGTGGCAAAAAGCAAAAAGGGAAAAATATTGAATTAAATCATCGTTTCCATATGCGTGCCTACCGGGGCTCCAATGGTACTAGTACTGTGGTACTTCTATTCTTCTATTAGTTCCCATTCCGAAAAATAAAAAGAAATAGCTAATATGAAATTCGTAGTTCTATATTAGATTCTATATTTTCTTACCAAAAATGGCTTCTGCTTCTTTTACGCGCAAATCTTAAAAATTCTCTTCGACGCCCCCCCCCCCCCCCCTGAAATCCCGAAAATGTTCGCAATGTAGCATATATTCCTCCCTGAAACTTTTCTCAACGCTAGTGTTTCAAAGTCCGGGCACCCATCCCTCCCCGAAAAAAATTTCTGGCTACGGCCTTGGAAGGAGCTATGATAAAATACGTAGTGGTCAACTAATAAAATATTTTCCTAAATTATTTATGCGTTTATTTTTTTATTATATTGATGAAGAAAAACCAAAAAGTATGTAAATGCATGAATTAGTCTCGAATTTTAAATACTCTTTTTTAACTGCTGCGGGACTAAATAAATATTTCATGCCAACGAAGAGTTCGAAATTTATTCGACATTCAGTCTAAAGTAAAACTATATTTAGCATTCTAAGAAATTTTCACCCATAGATGGCAGCATCAGTTAGAAGCAAAGCTGAAAGCTCTATCGCAGTGTAAAAATGTTAGGCAGAAAGAAAAGGTTTATTTCTAGGGTTTAATAAAAAGTAATTCTATTCTTATCTAATGTACATCTGTTCAAAAAGCGAATAAAACGTATTTTCCTTTATTCTTAATTTGAAATCACAAAAATTTTTAGTTCAAAGCTTAAATTTTAAACAAAACTCAGTTTCATTTGTATATTTTGCAAACTTAAAATTTCAATTATAGTTATCCTTTTATGAAGCAGAAATTGGTTTTACTAGTAGTTTATTGGATTTTCCTTTTCGATACATATTTTTTATGCTAACTTTAAAAATAAATAAATAAGTATACAAAAGATTCACCAAAATATGATTATCACTCTCGTCGCACAAGTTACTTTCCGCTAACGTAACATTAGCAGCCATATCGTCAATATTTTCAAAAACAAAAATTATTTCATTTGCGTCACCATACACTATTCCGTTTCAGTAGCAACAGCGTACTTGAAGAACAGGGATGGGAGGAAAGGGGGACGGGCCCAACATTAAATAAATGCAACTTATTCCGGAACTCTCCCGAAATAATTTTTCATGTAAGCCCCTGCGCAGTCAAGTTGACATGCTTTTAATAACAACGGAGAAATACTAGACGAACAAGTTTCTAGTGATACAAGTACTTAAAGAATACTGTAGTGTTCGACTATTCGTTCTGCAATATTATAATAGTACAATGACTTAAAAGAGTAGTATTTTTTTCTTAAGTTTCTTATTACTTTCTTGAAAACAAACTTGGAAAAGTAAATTACAACGAAAATTGCTTTTGTTTCCGTCAAGAGCTGTTTTGATTTTAAATATATTTCGCAATGAACATGTGCTGTAAAGTCTGCGGAGCATTTCACGGTTTTTTGGGATAGTGTCGAATCCGTAACATTCACATGTCTTGGTATTTTGTGTGAATTTTAAACAAATCAGAAAATTTTGTTCTTGAAACATAATTACATGTAGCTTTCTTAACACCAATTTTTTTAAAAGATTTTTTTAATTTGTAGAAAATACAAGGATATATATATATATATTATGCATGTTACGATTCAGGCATATTATATCTGCATGCTTCCCACAGAAATCTACTCTACATGATTTCCCAAGTACCGTGAAATGCCCCGTGCAGTCTGTGTTGTGTTGTTGCTTATGCCACTTGGATAACCAAGCTCCCCTTAGCAGAGCGACTAGGAATTAAGGCAGTAAGGAGCGCCTTCCGTTTCAAGCTGAGCACCAGTGGTGGAAGTACGATTTGGCTCATAATGGACTTGGATGGCACTAGATGGCGCCACCACAAATACGCGACCTTCCTTTTTAAACCTATGGGTAAAGGGAAGAGAAAATCTCTACCCACTGTTACCCTCGGAACTGCCTCGGGACTTCAGGGTCCACGAACCCGTGCAGTTTCTTTTGCTTTTGATAAAACTCAAATGAAAATGAAATTCTGACTCTATTTAGTTGTGAATTAAGTAGTGTTGAAACTTGTGACGAATGAAGTATTAAAGCCGGTATTTCCTTTTCGAGGGGGAAGGTGCTACTACGACTGAAAAGAACATTGAAACATTGCAGGAAAGAACATATTTAGGGAACATATTAGAGTTAGCTGCATGTTTACAACCGAGCAAATCCAACATCATTTTGGTAAAACACGAAATTGCAATGAATTAAAGTAGCCTCAGTTTGTTGGTGGCACAAAGGTAATAATTTACAATGAGTCTCATATTGTTTAAAATAATTCCCGAGGTTTGACTTTCACTTGAAAATAATGAGTACTATAAATAAATAAATAACGAAAAATAATACTAATGATAACATGAAATCTATACTTTTAAAATATTGACCCATTCCAAGACGTACAATATTTTCCTTTTAGTTCAACATGTTATACCCTTAAGGAATTATAATTATATGTCTTACCTTAACAGCAAAATAGTATTTTTTCCTCTTCTATTTTTTGCTTCGTTTCGGTAAAAGTAAAAAAAAAAAAAACATGTAAAAGAATAAATACAAATAGTAAATAAATATATATATGAAGCATTAAAAAAAGTCTTAATACGTCGTAAAAGTGTGTTTAAAAGCAAAATTAAGTCAGTAAATAAATAAATAAAGTAAAATAAAGAAAATAAAATGAAACTAAAAAAATAAATAACACTTCATAAATACATAGATAAATAGATAAATGATTTTTCTAAATAAAACTTTTGAGCAGAGGGGAACATGAGATCGGGGATTTGCTCCTCTCCCGCATAACTTTTGAGGAAACATTTCGATTTGAACAAAGTATTATTTCTTAAACATATCATTCAGAACACACCATTTTCACGTTTTCTTTCTTTATTTATTTATTATTCAAACAGTTTTTCCTTCAATTTTCAGTAGTATTTAAAAAAACATTAGGTTTTAAGGAGAAATTTGAATTCTTATATAAATCTTCATCTAACTTGTGAATTCATTGCACAAACTTTTCCGTAAAGAGCATTTATCATAAAAAATGACTAGCTAAAATATTTTATGAATAATTTAGTTTGACCGAGCTTCAAATTCAACTTTTTCAACATTAGGGAGAAATTAAAGCTTATTTAACTAAAAAATCACTAACACTAAAAATTAATTCTTAGCACCAAAAGAGAAATTTGAAGAAATTCTGAATTTCCTTCCAATAACAGAAGAAAATAATAGAAATAGAAATAAATTTTCCTGTTGACTAAACATAGGCAAAAGTACGGTAGAGATTGATTAATTAATCCACTGAATTGTAAAAACTTTATTTTCCTTCAAGTATCATAAGATTTTGTTTTGATTTAAATTATTGTTAAGGTTTTTTTTTTTTTTCATTCTCAATTATTACTATTTTTAGGGGAGGGAGATGGGGCAATGATGACTCCCGCCCCGCCCCCTACCTTTCGGGGGGAAAAAAAGCAGTTTGTCGTCCAAGTCTTCATGCAATGTATTTTCCTATGGCGATTTCGAGTATGGATGCCTTGATGGCCAGATTCCCTTCGTAACCATGTAAATTGTAAGCAATTATGCAAGCATATGAAAGCATAATGGGATAAAAGCACAACTTCTTAAGTTGATCATCTTTCGTTGGTAGTAACAGTTCGAATGTAAAATGATTTAAGCGCAGTTTACATTCATTCGACAAAATATAACCGTAATCCTTATACCATCACCCATCAAATGTTTTGACCTATCCAGTTGCAGCGGCAGCGGGGATGGCAGAAACGTAATAAGTTTGAAATCTGACTAGTTAATACTTTTCTTGAGTGTCGTCGTTTTACCAATTGCTGTTGTCGTCGATAGATATCAACTGCTCTTAAAATAAAACATAGTTTCGGTGTACTACATAGCCAAAAGTCACCAGACACTTTCAATGTTGGACATTCTTTTCCAAATTTCTAGATAAATTCATAACAAATTATTCTTTAACTTCATTCTTGAGCTCACACTTTCCAATAAAATTCCATCACTCTTAAATTGAGGGGACTAGCGCTAATGAATTGAAGAGAAAGATGTCTTTGAATATCCTGCAACGTACTAAATCTGGATTTCTTTCTTCTTGAAGATTTATAAATTTCACAAAGCAGTTTACTTGCTGTGTTGATTTATCTCTAAAATATAGAAGGTATATTCATGAAGATATAAGAATTTCTTTCAAAAAATCCAAAGGAGTTTTTACAGGAAAGGGAGTTCAAACATGTGCTTTATATCACCGAAGTCACGAAATAATTCGTTAAAAAAAAAGAAAAAAAAAAAAAAAAAAACCTCCTTCATATTGTTTACTTAACTTTAAAGCTTATTTATTTAAAAATCACTAGTATTAAAAATTAATTTTCAGCACCAAAAGAGAAATTTACAGAAATTCTGAATTTCCTTCAAATAACAGAAGAAAATAACAGAATTCGAAATAAATTTTCCTGTTGACTAAACATAGGCAAAGGTACAGTAGACACTGGTTAATTATCCACAGAGTTTAAATATCCTTTACATTTTATAACAATTAAAGACATTTCTCTCAGTTTCGAGACTTTATTGGCGAACAGTTACCAAAATTTATTTCAATTTGCGTGCCCATACATTCAAGTTCAAAACATCACAGAAGATTGAAAGCAGGCTTGGAGTAATCGCGATTACGTAATCGTAATCGGCTGTAATCGATTACATTTTGACAAAATCGTAATCGTAATCGTAATCTGATGATGGCATATTCTCGTAATCATAATCGAAGTTGTGTAATCCCGTAATCCTTTTTCTCCCGTAAATTTTAATCGTAAACTTAAGGAAAAAATCCGTAATCTGCTAGTCCTGCAATCGTGTAATCTTGACCTGCTGAAAGCTGAAATTTTTAGCGCTACCCTTGGATAGAAGAGATCAGTTTACAAGAAAAAGGATTCAAACTGTGTACTGAAGTCCTATCCTAAGCGGTCTGTAACCTACGGGCGATCATAATATAAAAGGTTCTGTGTGGCGGTCGCAGAGCCTTGATGGCAGGACCATATAATAGTCTGCTAGAGAAGCTTGTTGTCCTACTTGTTGCGGTCTCTCAGAATCCTTAATTGCGGCTCCACTCTCTACGGGGAATGGCTGGAGAGCCCGAGAAGAAAGGGAGTCTGGTCTGGATATGTCACTCGCATCGCCTTGGGGCTCTCAGTTGGGGGGGGGGGGGGGGGGGTCTCCGGTCTCCTTGCGTCGTCCAGTTTCGGTACAAGAGCGGTAATCTGTCCGCACGTCACAGATTTCGGGGTAGATAAGAAAGGGGAAGGTGTCTATAAAAGGATCAAATGCATCGGTCATTTTGCTTCTTTAATTACCTCTTCAAAACATATTCAAACGGTTGGGCAATAGGCGAGAGTCTGGACGGGACCGCCGCGAGTAAAAAAGAGAGTTCTCCCTTTTTTCTCTCCGCGGGGGTCCCGGCATTAAGAATGGGCGACCCATTTTCCCTTTCAATAATCGAAATAGACTGCCCCCCTGAAAATCTAGTGTTGGTACTATCACCTACACACATAAAGAGACATGAAATGACTTTTGTGTTTTCGCCTTTCTTTAATGGCAGAAGTGAAGAATTTTTCTAATGAATAGCACATTTATACACTTCAGCAATTTAAGAGCAGGCGTTACATGATGCTCTATGCTTAAGATGCATGAAATCTTAATCCTGGTATGTGTGATTATTATTATTTTTAAAAATATGTTCTTTGAATATTTAAAAAAGTACATACATTTAAATCTTAAATTTATTTATATTTTAATGCTAATATTCTTTTTAATTAATAGTTATGTAAAAGAAAATGATATATGTTCAGACATTTTCCCAATTGTTTTTTACATGCATGAATTAATATTTAGGAATTATTTTTAAAAATTAATTATCTTTTTCTTCTTAGAATTACCTCAACAGAAATTTGTATTTCAGTTGAATCTTGTACGTTAAATTTGTGTTGTAAAATTACTTGCACTTTATTTTTTTATTAAAACAGTTAGTACATGGAAAAAAATATATGCTCGTGCATGTTAAAAAAAAACCCACAAAAATCATATTAAAATATTATAGTCATTCGTATTATAATTATTCTTCATATTACTTTTTAACGATTACTAATTTTGCTAAGAGTTATTTGAATGTTCATGTTCAAATTTTTTGAAATTATTCTAAAATGCAGCATTTATTTTCAAAAGATTATTTATCTCTTACACTATCTGAACATTTTGTTATCACGTGCAATTCATGCACATCTTATAAGTGATTTCATAAAGAATCATAGAAAATTATTATTTTCAGTAAACTAATTGGTGTTATGTGGAATATTTGCACAATTTAAACTAGAAAATAAATACAATGGAGAAATATACATTTTCAGAAATTGCTGCCAACTAAATTTTGATTGTATGCACACAAAATAACAATGAACCAGGTAAATCACTTATGCATTATATATATATTTAGTGCATCGTCTTTGCTTATATACAAAATACGATCAATGTAGTTATTCCTCACATGAGTTTTAAATATTCGAAAAATACTGAATGTGCCTTTCCTGATTATACATATATATATATATATGTATAATGCAAATTTTTCATTTCTGCAACGACGTCATAATTGCAGAACTGTGATGTTGAAATTGTTTCATTATAATTGCATTCATCATCATTTCAGTTATCTCTTATAAAATCAAAAATTTAATTAAAAATCATAACTTTTTGATTTATGACACTTTTGTGAAAATGAGAGTTGTATGCATAAAATCGGATAATTTTATGCTAATCTAATCGTAATCAAAATCGTAATCGGATGTCATAATCGTAATCGATTACATTTTTCAACGACTGTAATCGCTGCCGTAATCGTAATTACTTTTTGGCAAAGGATTACAATCGTAATCGTAATCATAATCTCTCAATTTCTCCTTTTGTAATCGTAATCGTAATCGATTACGTTTCTTTGTAATCGACTCCAAGCCTGATTGAAAGCATCCATTCTTGGTACTTGGTGATAAAACGGTTATTAAATATCCCAATTAAGAAGACGTGTATGGAATGGAAGTAATCTATAAATTCATCTCATTTGGTCTGCTTTAGATTCTTACTAATAAGATATGTCTGCTCATTTAATCTTCTTTTACATGCCAAACTACAGCTCCCTTCGACTCAAATATAAAACAGTACAGCTTATACTCCTCCTACAACTAGATTTTATTATTATATTTTTTATCTTAGGCAGCTATCTGCTTTTACAAAAGGGTACAAATTACCTAGTGCCGTGTTGAATACGTAAGATAAATGTCATTGTAGGTAACCATGGGAACAAAGCATCGCACAACCCTAGTCCAGCAACTATACCTTTATTTCCCTCGGGGACATAAGACAACGGCAATTAGGCAAAGACATAACGCCCATAATTAAAAACGAAAACCCTAAACGGGTAGACTGGAAATGAAAACCATTTTTAACTGCTGACCTGAGCTGAATTGCTGTCAAAATATCGTTATATTTTCCCGAATTTTTCCTCCTTACACGAGACATTTATTTTCGATTGTATTGATGGTTCGTGGCAACCTCATGATGATATATATGGCTGTAAAAGATATTGAGCGAAATTATCTTTCTTGTCGATAAGCGTATAATGGGGAAAAAAGCGATATATTCTTTCACGGGAAGATTAAAAAGAAGTTGAAGTATTATTACAATTTTGGATTGATTCTCAGACATACGATATCCAGAAAAACGACCTTTTTTTGAGCACTTTACCACGAAATAATTTTTCGGCCTATTGTTATTTGAGAGCATTAATAGATTTCATCACGTTCTTTTGGAGTCTGAAATTTCTTTTGTGTAGGGCTTAAAATGGGGAGCTAGAAACTGAAAAGTTTTAAAGTAATTCACCTGTTATTTTTAAAAAGTGATTGCGGAAAAATCATAGTCTTTTGGTTTAATTACATCAAACAATATTATAATCTTCAATTTTAACGAAAGTTAAAAAGGGTATAAATTTAGCTTTAAACAATAAGATACATGTATAGATCAGGTCAGTGCCATTATGTACTATAGAGGATTTTGACCTTCTGAGCGTTATATTCTGAAAGAGTTACAGTATTATTCCAAAATTTACAACAAAAACAGTATTTGAAAGCAGGAGACATCTATAAGTCGATGGCAGAATGAAATGTAGGGAGTTACAATTTCTCACAAAACATCATACGATTTCAAAAAAATTTTCTTTGTGTCATCACAGGGCAGGGTGGTAACACAGCAATCTAAGGGGAAATATTGTGTTTTAGCTCAAAAGGAACATATGAAACTAAGACATTCTTTCATACATTTAAGAAATTTACTGAAAAACAATAAAAATTCGAATAGGTCATTTACTAATCAACAAAATGACAATGTAAATGCAACAGATCTACGTCGTATGTTTAATGTGCAGGATAGAGAACGTCACAGATAAAGAAATACACAGAGGATCTCGGTATGTTAATATAAAAAAGCGTGCAGTGTATCTTAAAAACCAAAATTGAAAAAGTTTTTTAATTCGGCACGAATGTGGCGTTGGAAGTTGTTTGATTGAACTTTAAGGACTTTGGTTTAATTGGTGATTTTTGATATTAGGTTTTGCGAATACATGTTGTCTAAAGCAATTTATTTTTTAAATTTAAATAATACTTTTAAAGAATGGCCCTATACTATTAAAGAAAGCTGGGGTTCCAAAGTAAAAAGCGAGTTAAGAAATTGTTCTATTTTGCAAAAAGAATAAGAAACGCCGCTTTAAAAGACAGTATCTCTTCGTTCGCCTTTAAACTTTAAAACGTTCCAGTTTTTCTTCAGAAAATTTCAAAATATGCGATGCATTTTATTGAATTGTGAATTATTCGAGGAGGGGGGGGGGGACATCATTCAGTTGTTTAATTATTTTCATTAAAATTTTGATGAGCTAACTTTTTACTCAGAGGACGGGATCAGGGGTCAATATTTTCTCAGCAGCTATCGTAGAATGTTGAAAACTGATTTTATTGAAATATGTTCTATATTAAAGTTGACAACTGATTTGAACATTTATTTTCCCTGGTTCGAAAATAATAATAAAAAATTATTTGGTGGAATAAATCATCTCTTTGGGAGGGGCCCTTGACCCCTCCCCCCAAATCTGCCACGGCTCGGTGTGAAGATCGAACAGCACAGAGGAAACGAAAATCTGAAACAACTTTTACTAGATTTACAAAAGCACAACAACGTTCACATCAAGAAGTCGATCCCCGAGGCTCATCTATTCCATTAAGAGCACGACAGATTGGACCCTTAACAAGTAATAATGGTCGCGTTCTTTCAGCCTCCTCTTAAATCTAAAAGCCAGCGGTGAACGTTATCAGTCCGAAAATGAAGTAGGGAGTTAATAAAAGAGGAGTACATCATAGCTATCGCACGTTTTCCATCACGCCATGCTCAAATGAGATCGTAACCAGGCTGAGCACGTCTCTGCTTCAAGATGCCTAATCGGCCTAATTCATGACATCTCTTCGTTGACGAAGGACTACAACCTCTCAGTAGGGAAATGACTACACTATCTGTAGGGGTTTTTTTAATTTGAAATTTCCCTCGGTCAGAGGAGGGAGAAAAGGATTTTAGGAAATCCCTGTGTGAGCACTTTGAATAAAAATCATACTTATAACATGACATTTTGCATTACTCTTTTCCTTCAAGCATAGGATAAGTGCACTATCTTTTCTTTGTTCGAAACAGCTTTGTCAGACACACCAAAATACCAATATGGTTCATTCTTTTATTTGAATAAGTTTTTGTTCAGTTTTGGAACAGTTCAAAAAATTAGCACTAGGCTTAATGGGAAAAAATCAATTCCTTATAGCTCCTGATCAAATTTGTTTTATCTTTTTTTGAACACATTTAATAAAAAGTACTTTTGACGCAGAATACAAGAACTAACTAGTCGTTTGATTTCATTATTTAAAGCATATATGGGGAAATCTTTGTAGAAAATAAGTAGTTGAGAAACAATACGAATGAGAATGATCCAGAAGAATGACATTTTCACTCTTGTTGGCGAAAATCGAGAGTAAAAAATATAGAGTTATAGTTTATGGAGAAATTCAACTTTTTATCCCTTAGTACTTCTTGTTGTTGAGTTCATTTATGGAGATGGGTCTGAAATATATTGGGGGTTTGCTTAATTTCATGATAAATATTTATCAAATATATAAATACAGTAAAACCTGCCACATCCGGATCAATGTGGCGACCGACCGGTCCGGATATGAAAAAAATCCGGATATCAAGACCATTTCAAAATATGTAGCTGTAAACAGGACTGAGATTATGCTGAACCACATAGACGTTAAAAATAATTAATTTTGACGTGCTTCTTTTGTATACTTCATGTACACTAACAGGCAATAAGTAAATTCGAATTCTAATTCTTTCGCCCGTCGCACAGTTCGAAAGAAATAGTACTTTGACTTTTGCTTACTCAAAAATATTTGCTCCGCGAGCCGTCCGGATATGGGGAGGTCCGGATGTGGCAGGTTTTACTGTAAATGCAACGCGAAAGTTAAACAGAGGTTAAAAAACCTTTGTTAAGTAGAAACAACATAAAGCCAATCCCATATTGTGTAATACACAAAACACATATCTCCAAAGTACAATATATTTATACTTGTAAGCCCGGCGGTCATACGAAATGACCGTTGTGCTAGATATTATAAATTGTAATTAAAATGATTTGTGCTCATTCAAATTGAATTACCCAGGTCACGGCCGAGGACGCCCCTTTGCTTACTGCCCCACACTACTATATATTTATTTACTATACAATCAAATTGTTTGTGAAAAATATATATTTATCATCGAAAGAACTTATTGAAAATTTTATTATGCTTTTCAAAACAAAAGTTTTAACGAAACTGGGAAAAAAGAGCGCTGCCACCCTAATAAGAAAAATATGAACAGGGCAGTCGATAAATAAATACATTAAAAAGAAAGGAAGGATTAAATTAAATTCACGCATACATTAAATTTTAACGGAGATTGCAAAATACAGCGAAGCCTCACTCAATATGCTAGAGAAACGTTTCGATTAGTATTAGTATATTTGTTACAATAACAATGGCAACTGCATTGATTTGTTTGTTCACACGGCAACTGTAATTATACTGTTGGAAACGACGGCAAAAACGCAAAAATAAAATAAAACGGGTCAAGAAAATTATTGAAAAATTAAAAAAAAATAATTTAAAAAAAACTAATTGAGTCAAAACTTTCATTTTTGCAGTGATGAGTTTCTCGGGTCGTAAACATTAACCGTGCCAAATGTGGTCCCGATCGGTAAAACGGCCTGGGATTCAATAGCGGACAGACAGACAGACAGAATAAGCCGCTTATATATAAGAAGATATTAGCTTCTTTGTGACTACTGCTTAGTGTAGGAAGAACAATAAGTTTTCTACATTGAAAAAGGGTTTTTTTGTGACCCTTACACACGTGTAGGCATTTTATTTTCTTTAATATTGTTGAATTTCTCATTTACTTTCTCCTTATTTAGGTATTCGTCTTACTTCTTAATAAGGATAAAGGTGATCGAAATTGCATCAAAAAGTTCGTGCAAGGCTCTTATCCTACATTTGCTAATGATTTTTTTGTTTTGAAACAATTAAATTACAATGTATAAGAAAGTAGTCCTCAGCATTTCTGTACGCATTAATTGATATTTCCGCTGGAAAACAAAAAGCGAAACACTCTAAAAAAAAATTCAAAACTGAATGCAGCATCCTTTTCGGAGTCAAAACACGCGGTGACTCGGGGGAACAGAACAAATCTGAGACACATAAATACCTGTTGCAGGTTGTAGGCCGTAAAAGAGGCCGTTACAGATAACATGATGGAGAGCCTGATAACAGAGAAGGCAGTGTTATCAGACTCTTTTAAAACCAATAGTGACATTGATGGACAGAGCCTCGCGCCAGAGCTCTTGTCGGGGTCTTTTCAGCAGTTGTTTTCGCCGCCGCCATCTACCAGCAAATGTTTCTTTAATTGATCAAACGTGAGATTCAGAAAATTACGGACATTGCTTAACTTAAGAGTTTAGGAAAAGTTGAAGATAAGGGAATTGGCGTTTTGTTTTTTTTTGGAAATATATTATTCATATCATTATAAGAAGATTTTTGTCAAATAATTACGTGATTATATGACATAAAATGAAATAAAATAATTAATAAACAAATTAATAAATGATTAATAAATATAACTAAATAAATAAATAACTAAATCTATGCACATAATTAAAGGAAGAGTCTTTTTGTGTGTGTCACAAAAAACGGTAAGGTCCAAAAAAAAATGATATGATTTATACAGATGTAGTTTTTGCCGTAGTTGTGCACCTCGGAGCCCAATTTTAGACAAATTAATTTTTTAAAAAGTGATTAATTATTTAATGCGATTTATACGAGAAAAAGAAGTACTGCCGTCAACTAGATTTATTTGCAATTATAATAGATAAATAAGTGATTTATTGGTTTCATGTTACAACAATTCTTTAAATTGCAGCAATACCTCCAGGAATTGTGTCAACAACTGTCGAAATTTGTGTTGCGTGTGCCGAAGGCGCCTCTAGCAGCAATGCTTTCAAATAAACAAAACAAAAAAAAAAGAAAGAAAAAAAAATAGTAATATCAATATGGAAGAAAAGCGAGAGAAATATATTCCATACCGGACTTGTAACTCAGCTTAAAAAAAGTCACTCTCCTTTTCCAAAATTAGACATTTGTATTATAAATTGCATATGGGAATGTAATGCTGTAATATTTGCTGACATATGACAATGCAAGCAAGTAGTGATATAGTTCAGGTAAACATGAAGCTTGAGATTTCCAAATTATTGATTTATTTAAGGAATTCTCCCAAAACAAAAAAAAAAAACCTTTCTTTTCTTCAACTCATTTACTTTTCAAGATTAAAGCACAAATGATATTTTTATGCCTTCGGGTAAAAAAGTCAAATGTCATAATGAAAAGTTTTGTAACGTGAAACATAAGAAAAATTTATAATGTAAAATCTAAAAAATTAATAGCAATTGAAAAAATATATGATATAAGGAATATCGGACTAATTCTTAATCTAAGTAATAATAAACAATAATAACAGAGTGAGCTCACTGACTAATAACTATCATTGACGATCAGCTGGGCAGCTACGTTTTTACTTTAATTTAATGCTTACTTCCGAACTTTCACCTGTCTTGTGCATCATACAAACATCAGTAAAAAAAAAGTGAAAATTAATAAATGCATGCAATTAAAAACTCAGTACAGATCTTCTCACTTTGTATTGCATTAATAAAAATCGGAATTCCTAATCCAAAGCAATGTCATTTTTTTCTTCGTTCAGAGGAAAATGTTTGCATAAAGTTTTCAAGTGGCGAAGGGAGACACCTGTTCCTGAGCAATAAAGGGAAGGAAAAGTAAAAATCAGCATAGTATAGTAACAATAATAATGATAATAATAAAAATGTTAATAACAATTGGAATTCCCAAATACAAATTTTTTTTTCTCGTCAAAGAAAAAATGTATGCGTACAGTTTTCAAGTGGCGAAGAGAGACTACTGTTCTCGAAGAATAAAAATGAACAGAAAAGTAAAAATGAAAATAATAAAAATAATAACAGTAACAAAGTTTTTAAAAATATAAATAAATAAAAAGAATTAAAAGAAAACACAGAAAGAAAGATAATAAAGTTTTTTTTTAATAAATTAAAAAAAAAATAAAAAACACAGAAAGAAAGGAATAGAAGCAGTTTTGCTTCCAAAATCTGGAGAGCTTTCAGAATTAAAACGAAAGAAACAATTTGTAATTCGGATCAAAATTTAGTTTAAAGAGTTTAAGTTATTAAAAATTAGTTATGTTTTAAGACTATGGCATTCGTAATATTTTCACCTTTGTCAAGATTAAAAACCATTCAATATAAGAGGTATCATTTTGAGATTCAAGCAAAAAAAAAAAAAGGAAATCTTGGCAGTGATGGGCTTTCATTTCCTTGTTTTTTTCTTTTATGTGTGAAAGTAGATAATGTGGAGTGTGTGCACTTCTGACATTTTTTTAGCTTACCAGAAATTTTCCCATAATTATTTCGGGTGGATATTGTTGCTTTCTTTTGTTACACGCCCACAAAGTATGGTATACAATCCGTTTTAGCGTAGTTGTAATTTATTTCAGCCAACAACCAACACCCCAAAATAAATTTAACAGAAGCTGAAAATTTATACTATGAAAAGAATATGTGTCAAGAAAAATGTTTGAGGTTTCATTGCTTTTAAGAGCAAACACTCCTGACATTTTCCAAAATTTCAAAATTCCTCGTATTTTAATTGCAATTAACTCAAAAAAGCATCACCATGGAAAAAATAACTGTATATTATTTTACCCGGAGATGTCTCAAATACCGTGGAAAAGAAAGCAGCATGGAGTCTACAAGATTTCTTTTTTTGTAACAACAGAAAACAGCAATTCTCAACCAAAATAATTATGGAGCTCTCATCACCTGAAATAGTACTATCCATAAATATAAACTATAACCATGAGGTGGAGCTACTGTAAAAACATACAGAGCACTGGCATTCGCTTTGTAGTCGTTTTACCAAAAAACCGCAGCTCAACCTAAAGTTTTGGGGGTTTATTCCGAGTGGACAAATTTTTTTGGAAGGCTGAAAATGTCAGAATGTTCACTACTCATGGCCTACTTTCACACATTATAAAAATCAATAAAGTCAAAAAATGTCACGGCCACTCCTTGTTTGAATCTCAGAAGAATGGCTCATAAAACGTCTGAAAAGTTTATAATGAGAAAGCAAGGAAAGTAATGCAAAGCCTATTCTGACAAAACAGTTTAGAAATTTGGTGGTACAAATGTAATAATACTTAATTATGGTTTAATAAATGGTTAATAATTTTTATAAAATAGGGGTCAGAACAATGCGGTTGTTTGAATAAAAGATTAATTCTTATTTTTTTTTCCATGAAAACCTGATTTTTATGTTAACTAAATTTTGGCAGGAAATAATATCT